>CM067847.1:167594590-177594590 GCA_034509565.1 Triticum monococcum | reverse complement strand
TAGATAATGTTCTGCAGCATAGCCCCCCAAAGGTCGGTTTAACTTAGAAGGTTAATCCGGGTTTTAATCTGCACCTCCGCCTTAGAATCGACGCACATTAGCCCCCAAGTGTCAAGGATAATGCTTGCATTCTTTTGGAGACTTGTACAAATTGTAGCACTTTTAGAACAAATAGGCATTAGCCCCCAAGTATGAAGTGTATAACTTGTTATATGCTTTATACTTAGCACATATATATGTTGTTTGTTGAATATACCTTCAATATTGCAGGCTGAACTGAGAAGCAAAGATGCCCGAAATTCTGACTTGCAAGAAAATGTGAAGTCTCAACAAGCCGAGGCTGCAAAAGCCAAAGAGGAGCTGACCCAGGCCCTGGCCGGAATGGAAAAGCTGAAAGAATCCTTCAACCAAGAGCGTGCTGAATGGGAAACCGAGATATCCGGTTTAACCAAAAGAGCTGTAGACGCCAAGGCAGCCCTGAAACCAGTGGTTGAAGAACTAGCCGGTTTGAAACGCCAAATCAATGCTATGACCTCTGCTATCTTTGGTAAGTGTCTGCTTATGTGTGTTGCGCCAGTCGATGAATCTTATAACTGACCAAAATGTTGATAAAATCTTTGGCAGGCACTCGGATCGCTCATCTTGGTACAAATATGCGGATGAAGCTCAAAGCGGCATATACATTGGTTGAACAGCTATACTCTGGGTCTCAGCGGGTTATTAGCACGACAGCTTATAACAAACCGGCTCCAACTTTGATTAAGGAGACCCTTGAGAAGCTGGGCATGTTACCAGCCCGTATTGCCGAGTTGAAGAGAGCAGCTGCCAGAGCAGGAGCTTTAACCGCCCTTATTTGAGCCAAAGCCTGGATTCCAGACCTTGAAGCGGAGGATATTATTAAAGGATACACAGGCGTTAAAGAAGACGGTTCAAACTTCAATAATGATGATCTTCGTCGGCTGACCAAACAGATGCGGCCAGCAGCCAGCAAGTTGGCTGATGATACCGATTTGTCCCATTTTCAACCGTTTTATGATGTAGAAGGGAAAAGACAGCCGGCCGACATCCATGAGGAAACAGTGTTCCAAGTGTTAACTGGAATCGATTGGTCAACGGCTGATTTCCAGCGTCTGGGGAGGGATGAAGAAGTGCCTACACCAACTGACCCTCAACCGTCAAACCGTCGCGATGAAGAGTCCTGATCCAGTCGCCGGTTTATATGGCTACTGTGAAAAACAATGATACTATTTGAGCCGCTTTGAAGCTTCATGTAATAGGATAGCTGAAACTCCATTATCTGCCATGCCATCGAGCATGTTCCGTAATACTTTGTGACAAGTTGTGCCGCCCTTTGGGATATATTTATGCATAACCCATAATGAATTGTGTTCCTGGGTACAACAACTTAAAAGTATCTAGCGGTTTCCCGCTAGACATGTCATGATGTCCAAGAAGTATATAGTACCTAGATGAATAATCAAGTGTTTGTACAAAAAATAATGTACAGAACATACCTCATTGATTGACCAAACATGTATACGGCAAAGGTGTTAATACCAATCCGGAATGTTGATAACCCCATCTTCATAATGCTGGTCTATATATTAAACCGGACCAGGATAACTACCGGATTTTCTTTATAACACTGATGATTTAGTCAAACCAGACCGGGTCAATGAACACCGGTTTATAATTGATTATGTGCCAACAACTGGTAGTTGAAAAGCAAGACGGGTCAAGGACGCCGGTTTATCAAAAAATACTTATGATTTTCAACAAACAAAATTCAAACAGGAAAATATGCAAGGCTTTTTACGAGCTTCCAGGCTCCAAATCGAGGCTTTTCATGGGCTGCCAGGCCTCTGAGTGAAACCATTTAACAAAGCCTTTTAAGATGAGCCTCCAATTAACCAATCATCGTTTTAACTATGACAAGTTCAGGGTCTGTAAAAGATTGACTTGTCAAACGTTCGATGGGTCATACCAGGATTACCTGGACAGGAGTGGCTTACTTGATGAAGGCAGGTTAACCCGGATTTTTAGGTGAATACACCAGGCTTCCAAGCCGTGGCTTGATAGCCAATTACGAGGGTCCTTTCAAACTCTTTGTTGCTTTGCAAAAAGAGCCCCCAAGTAACTTTGTGAGCGATGCTCAGTGTGTGCCCATGTTTGAGTCTGTACTGTGTACAACACTCTCTTTGGCTCCACAAATTTTTTCCCTTTGTGGCTTAAATGCCTATCAAGAGGTGTAGCTATGGTGTGAGGACAACCAAGCCCCCTAGTGATATCCCTTCGTGGTTTAAAAACCGATCAAGAGGTGTAGCTGTAGTTCAAATATGACCAAGCCCCCTAGTGATTTTCTTTATATCTATGCAGCTGCTAAAGCCGGATTAACAAAAACTCCGTTTTGTCAGTTAACTTGTAAAAGCACACACAGGATATAAAAAGAACAGATACCCCGCTTAAAACGGAGGCTCCGGTTTATTATATGATATATACACTGTCATAAATATGTACAGATGAAGAGCCTATGGCTTCAAGTATAGTAAGGCCGAAGGAGAGCTATGTTTCATGGCCGCTTGGTCTCCTCCTCCGATTGACGTGAGTCTTTATGCTCTCGAACATCAATGAGGTAGTAAGATCCGTTATGCAGATTTTTGCTGACCACAAAGGGTCCTTCCCAAGGTGGGGATAACTTGTGCATATCAGTCTGATCCTAGATGAGCCGGAGCACCAAATCACCTTCTTGAAAGATTCTGGTTTTAATCCGGCGGCTGTGATAACATCGGAGATCTTGTTGAAAAATCGTCGATCGTGCTGCTGCAAGATCACGCTCTTCATCCAACAGGTCCAGTGAATCCTGACGTGCTTTCTCATTATCAGCTTCAACATAAGCTGTCACACGGGGCGAATCGTGACGGATGTCACTAGGAAGAACCGCCTCCGCTCCATGGACCATGAAGAAAGGTGTGTAACCCGTAGACCTATTGGGTGTGGTGTTGATGCTCCATAACACAGAAGGTAGCTCCTTAACCCAACAACCCGGCGTCCGCTTTAAGGGAACCATAAGCCTTGGTTTGATACCCCATAGAATTTTTTGATTTGCCCTTTCTATTTGACCATTAGATTGGGGGTGAGCCACCGACGCTAGATCAAGCCGGATGTGCTCACGTTGACAGAATTCTTCCATCTCCCCTTTTGACAGATTAGTACCATTATCTGTTATAATGCTGTGTGGAAAACCAAACCAGAATATCACCTTCTTGATGAATTGAACAGCCGTGGCTGCATCACACTTGCTGACTGGCTTTGCCTCCACCCATTTAGTGAATTTATCAACTGCTACTAACAGGTGGGTCTTTTTGTCCTTAGAATGCTTGAAGGGTCCAATCGTATCAAGCCCCCAAGTTGCAAACGGCCACGTAATTGGAATCATCCGCAACTCTTGAGTCGGAACATGCGCACGGCGGGCAAATTTTTGACATCCATCACATCTCTTGACTAAATCCTCCGCATCAGCATGCGTCGTCAACCAGTAAAAACTGTGGCGAAAAGCTTTGGCAACCAACGACTTTGAACCGGTGTGGTGACCGCAATCCCCTTCATGGATTTCTCGTAAAATCTCACAACCTTCTTGAGGAGAAACACAACGCTGAATTGCTCCTAAAACACTGTAACGATGTAACTCCCCGTTGAATATGGTCATGGACTTGGAACGTCGGATTATTTGTCGAGCCAACGTTTCATTGTCTAGTAACTTGCCCCGGATCATGTAAGCCATATATGGGATCATCCAATCCGGTATGGCATGCAGAGCTGCCACCAACTGAGCCTCCGGATCAGGAATAGCCAAATCTTCTTCGGTTGGTACTTTGACTGACGGATTATGCCACACATCAAGAAAGACATTGGGCGGGACCGGTTTACGCTGGGAACCAAGACGACTTAAAGCGTCCGCCTCTTCATTCTTCCGCCGGTCTATATGGTCCACCTGATAACCTTTAAAGTGACCAGCCACTGCGTCCACCTCTCGCCGATATGCAGCCATGAGTGGGTCCTTAGAATCCCAAGTGCCAGACACGTGCTGAGCCACTAGATCTGAATCGCCGAAGCACTTAACCCGGCTCAAATTCATCTCCTTAGACATTCGAAGACCGTGGAGCAAAGCCTCATATTCAGCTGCATTGTTAGTACAAGGGAACATTAAACGGAGGACATAACAAAACTTGTCACCTCGTGGGGAAGTTAGTA
This sequence comes from Triticum monococcum, assembly GCA_034509565.1. Classification (NCBI taxonomy): domain Eukaryota; kingdom Viridiplantae; phylum Streptophyta; class Magnoliopsida; order Poales; family Poaceae; genus Triticum; species Triticum monococcum. The sequence continues at coordinate 177,590,339 of CM067847.1, read as the reverse complement.
TGACTCCAGCCCCCGAGCCCTCCAACTGTCTGGATCCATCAAAATGAATAGTCCAATATGTATTATCTGGTTTCTCTTCAAGTGCCTGTAACTCCGTCCAATCATTGATGAAATCCACGAGTGCCTGGGATTTGATCGCTGTGCGGGGTATATATTTGAGCCCATGCGGTCAAGCTCAATAGCCCACTTGGCAATCCGGCCAGTTGCTTCTCTGTTTTGAATGATGTCGCCCAGAGGAGCTGAACTGACCACTGTGATAGGATGGCTCTGAAAATAATGTTTAAGCTTCCGGCTCGCCATAAACACCCCATACACTAGCTTCTGCCAATACAGATACCTCTGCTTTGACTCAATGAGCACCTCACTGATATAATAAACCGGCCGTTGAACTGGATATTCCTTGCCAAGATCCTTGCGCTCTACCACAATGGCTACGCTAACAGCCCGGGCATTAGCAGACACATATAATAATAATGGCTCTTTATCGATCGGCACTGCAAGCACGGGCGGTTCAGCTAGCTGCCTCTTCAGATCCTCGAACACTTTATCAGCTGTCTCGCTCCAGACAAAGTTATTTGTTTTCTTGAGCATCTGATATAAAGGGATGGCCTTCTCTCTAAGGCGACTGATAAACCGGCTTAAGGCTGTAATCCGGCCGGCCAGACATTGAACATCGTTAATACACGCCGGTTTAGCCAAGGATGTAATTGCTGCAATCTTTTCTGGATTAGCCTCAATGCCTCTGTTTGATACCAGAAAGCCTAAGAGCTTGCCTGCCGGGACACCGAAGACACACTTCTCCGGATTGAGCATCATCTTGTAAACCCGGAGATTGCCAAAGGTTTCTCGTAGATCATCTATCAATGTCTCCTCCTTTCTGGACTTGACCACAATATCATCCACATATGCAGGAACATTGCGTCCAATTTGTTTATGAAGGCAATTCGGAACACATCGCTGGTAAGTTTCCTGGGCACTCTTGAGTCCAAAAGGCATGGAAACATAGCAGAAGGCTCTAAAGGGAGTTATGAAAGCTGTCTTCTCCTGGTCCTTAACCGCCATTTTGATCTGATGATAACCAGAGTAAGCATCCAGAAAACACAAACGGTCACAACCCGTCGTAGCATCAATTATCTGATCAATGCGAGGGAGAGCAAAGGGATCTGCAGGGCAAGCCTTGTTTAAATCTGTGTAGTCCACACACATGCACCAAGTGCCGTTTTTCTTAAGAACCAGCACCGGATTAGCTAACCACTCTGGATGAAAAACTTCGACAATAAACCCTGCGGCCAACAGACGGGCTACCTCTTCACCTATAGCCTTACGTCTCTCTTCATTGAAACGACGGAGGAACTGCCGGACCGGTTTAAACTTAGGATCAATGTTAAGTGTGTGCTCAGCGAGTTCCCTCGGTACACCTGGCATGTCAGAAGGTTTCCATGCAAAGATGTCCCGATTCTCACAGATGAACTCTATGAGCACGCTTTCCTATTTGGGATCCAGGTTAGCGCTGATGCTGAACTGTTTGGATGAATCGCCAGGAACAAAGTCAACAATCTTAGTGTTTGTAGCCGATTTGAACTTCAACGCTGGATCATGCTCTGTAGTTGGCTTTTTCAAAGAGGTCATGTCTGTCGGATCAACTTGCTCCTTATAGAATTTCAACTCCTCCGTGGCACAAACCGACTCAGCATAAGCCGCATCACCTTCTTCACACTCCAAAGCAATCTTTCTACTTCCATGTACTGTGATAGTCCCTTTATGACCTGGCATTTTAAGCTGTAGATAAACATAACATGGCCTTGCCATAAACTTAGTATAAGCCGGCCACCCAAACAAGGCGTGGTACGGACTTTTGATCTTTACCACCTCAAATGTCAATGTTTCTGACCTTGAATCATAGTCATCTCCAAAAGCTACCTCCAAAGCTATCTTGCCAACAGGATATGCAGACTTACCAGGCACCACACCATGAAAGACCGTATTTGACGGTTTAAGATCCTATTCTGTCAACCCCATACGGCGGAATGTATCATAATACAAAATATTGATACTGCTTCCCCCATCCATAAGTACTTTGGTAAACTTGTATCCCCCAACTTGAGGGGCCAGCACCAGGGCCAAGTGACCTGGATTATCAACCCGGGGTGGGTGATCATCTCTACTCCACAAAATAGGTTGCTCAGACCAGCGTAAATACTGAGGTACTGCTGGCTCAACAGAGTTTACTGCCCTTTTGTGAAGCTTCTGATCACGTTTGCACAAACTAGTAGTGGAGACATGATATTGCCTGCTGTTCAGCTGTTTGGGATTGCTCTGATAACCCGACTGCTGCTGTTGCTGCTGATTCCCCTGATGGTTGTAACCTCCCTGGTTGCCTTGGTGCCCTTGATTGACGTGTCCGGTTTGGTTGCCTTGAAACCCTAAACCGGAACCACCACCTCCGTAACCCGGCCCGTGGAAACCTCCTCCTGAACCGCCGGGCGGGCCATTGTCATATTGGAATTCTTGAAATCCCGCATGATATAACAGTCCTTCCAAAGATGTGATGCCGGCTTCTCCTTTGATCCATGCTTTGGACAGGGCTGATTTAACAAGCACTCCAAATTGGGGCCTGAACCTCCACCCCTCTGGGGCTGCTTGCCCTTACGGCGCTGGCCATTCTCCTGCGCGTTGGTATTTGCAACAAAGTCCAAGCTACTGTCGGCCTTGTGCTTACCACCGTTTCCATGGCCTGCCGGATTATGCTGTTGACCCTTGGCATTGCCGTTTTCTTACCTTTCTCCGGTTTTTCCTCCTCTGAATCCGGATCCTTGGTTTTATCTGAATCGGCGTATTTAACCAAAGCGGCCATGAGTGTTGACATATCATTGCAGTGACGTTTGAGCCTTCCCAACTTCTGTTTTAACGGTTTGAAACGACAATTGCCCTCTAATGTTAACACTACAGTGTCTGCATTGATATGATCTGATGAATGCAAAATTGCTGAGACCCGTTTGACCCAATGGGTCGTCGACTCCCCTTCCTCTTGGACACAAGCGGCCAGATCCACGATTGACATCGGCTGCTTACACGTATCCTTGAAGTTCTGGATAAACCGGTGCTTCAATTCGGCCCATGATCCAATAGAGTTGGTCGGCAAGCTCTTCAACCAAGTGCGAGCTATTCCTTCCAACATCATGGTGAAATATTTAGCACACACTGCCTCATCCACATCTAACATCTCCATTGCCATCTCATAGCTCTCCACCCATGCCTCTGGTTGCAAATCGGCGGTGTAATTTGGTACCTTACGAGGTCCCTTGAAATCCTTGGGCGGTCTCACATTATGCAAAGCGGGGGTTAGACACGACACCCCTAAGGAACTGAACATCACTCCTGGCTCCACGGAGGCTGTGGGGTGAACCGGAGTATGCTGTCGTGCTCCATGTCGAGCCGCCAACTCGGCCTCCCGATGTGCGCGGCCATGGTCCACAACATCTTGCGCATTAGCGCCTCCCCCGGCCGGGTTGTTCCCTCGTGGTGAATTTCGGCGACGTGCACTACTGGACACGGCCGGTTCGTCCTCCACGTGTCTGCTATAACTCCGGCTTGGACGGGGAGTGGAATGAATCCTCTCACGACTGTGTGAATACGCCTACTGTTGATTTAGTGCTGTTTGAAGGAGATCCCTGACCCGACGTGCCTCCACTGCAACTGGTGACTCGCCGTCGGTTTGGAGGGCCGCCAGGCGTGAAGCGGCGGCCACAATGTTGTCCAACAGGTTGGAATAATGCTCGGGCGGTGTTGGTACATACTGTGGCACAACGTTGTTCTGGCGAGGCGGGTCCGTCGTGCGCGGTTGAACCGGCGCTCCTGTTCCCGGCGCCCCCGCCCAGTTTAGTGTGGGTTGGCTACCAGCTCCTGCTCCTGGTGTGTTGAAGAGATTCTGCGGCTCATAAACCGACGGGAGACGTGATCGATACCTTCTTCTCATGACTTCCTCTGAAGCATTCTGATCCAGTCTAATCCGGTAGGCATGTGCTTCCAATTCAGCCCGCTCTGTAGCCATCCTAGAATTCTCTATTGTCAGGTCCGCTTTAGCCTGGGCTATCTGATCTTTTACCTTTACAATCTCCGCATTGTGCTGATCCCTGGCTGCTGCATCCACCTCCGCGGCCATCAACGTTGCCAAAGCGTCGAACAAATCAGACAAGACTTGGGCCGGAGGTGGCGCCGAGCTTCTTGCCCCTGCTGGTGTGGTCCTTGTTGAACCGGAGAGCATTGCTGCGGCGGTAGATGAATGAGGCGCCGATTGTGTGCCGGCCATGAAGATGGCGTCCCGGTTTGATAGATCGGGGGAATCCGGAATACTGTTGCCCTCGGATCCTCCCTCAATCCGGCCGTCCTGCAACTGGTAAAGTGATTCGGTCTCTCCAGAAGACTCGTCATCAGAACAGACCACGGTCTCTCCATCGGACAACGGTCCATCCTCGTACCTCGATCCATGGATGACACCCACGAAAACATGCCTTGCCTCGGGCTGAACCGGCGAAGAACTTGCACGCCGAGCCGTTTCGATGATGTCGGTGTAGATGTCCGGCTCAGGGGCCGGTTCGCCGATCTTGCCGATGAAGACGTGAATCCCACCAAAGGGGACCCGGTACCCGTATTCGATTGAATCGGCCTCGGGACCCCATCCCGCGTTGTCGATGTAGAGCTTGCTGCGACAACTCTTCGTCATCCGGCCCACAACGTATCCCTTAAGTCCATCGAAGCTGCCCTTCAAGAACTCAAAACCATCGTGCGATAGCCCCACGGTGGGCGCCAACTGTCGTGGATTTGTCACGGCAGATGTCCTTGTGAAAGGACTTAGTCGTGGAGCCATCGCTACGGGTTAGCCTCAAGGGGTTAAACCGGACAAGGGGACACGGGGAATTTTATACTAGTTCGCCCCCTTCGAGGAAGGTAAAAGCCCACGTATAGTTGTGATTGGTATTGCTAGGGTTTCGAAGGCCAGGGAGCGAATTCGCTTTGTCTGGCTCTCGAGTTGTTGTCTGTCCCTAAACCGCTGCCAGGTCGTCCCTTTATATACATAGGTTAACGCCCGCCGGTTTACAGAGTCCCGAAGCCGGATCATAAACGTATCCAGCTCGGTCTCTATCCTTCCTATCTTACAATACAAATTGCATGACTAAGCCGGTTTACATTTACAGGCTTTAACCCGCCTTCGGGCCTTGGGCCTCCATGAAGCGCCATCATCCTTGCATCTTTATGGGCTTTTAATCTTCAAGGAGTCAACCCGACTACATAAGGCCGGTTTACCTCCAATAGTAATATCCCCAACATCTTCCCTTGCCCAGATCTCATGCGGATCGAGAAAATGCCCGCTGAGCGCCCGCTCCAGACCCACCTGCATGGTCGCCCTGACAAAGAAGGGTGCCGTCGCGCTCAACGCCACCTTCATCACCGACACGCTCGCAGTCTCGCGGCGGCTGCCGTGGATAACTTCAGGTTCGTCTGCGTGGAGATGCGCGGCGATAGCACGGTGGCCAGCTCGTCGGGGGTCCTCGACCTCAGCCGGGACCGGCATTCCCTGGCGTCGCGGGTCATTCTGTCTCCGGACATGCCTGCCTTCCCTACTGCCTGCCCCTGTACATTTCCAGAGTAGACGTGAAACACTTTTCTAATACACGCTGGATATTTTTTCAAATACATGATCTACATTTTTCAAAATACATTTTTTGTAAACTTTTCTGAATACATTGTAACACTTTTTTCAAATACATGCTGTACATTTTTTTAATGGCAATGACTTTTCTAAACTACCCAAACATTTTCTTTAAATTGTATAAATAATTTTCAAAATTTCATGGGCATTTTCAGAAACATGTGAATATTTCTTTAAAATATGACGATACATTTTGAATGGAAATAACCAGAATTAACCGATGCAAACTTTTTTTGCATTCATATATAACATTTTATAAAATGTCAAGAAAGTTTTTTGAAATGTGGGAATTTTTCCATAAAATGAGACATACACTTTTTTAATGTCATGAAACATTTTTTTACATTACATAAACATATATTTTACATTGTATACATATTTTTGTAAAATTTTGCATACAATTTTTTGATATGCGGGAACATTTTCTCATTGTATGAACATTCTTTTTTAAAGAGAGAAGTGCATATTACACCCCTCAACTCTAGCCCTAGTCTAATATACAACCTCCAACTTCAAAACCGTCTAATCTGCAACCTCCAACTCTTAAAACCGGCCAAAATTCAAGCCTCCTCTCCCCTTGACCAGTTTTGACCGGGTCTGACCCATTGACTGATGAACAGTAAATTTGAAAAAAATTGGAAAATTCAGAAAAAAATAAAAAAGATTGTAAATTCAAAAAATAGTTGGGAACAAAATTTTAAAAATAATTTCGACTTTTCCACCGTGCGAACAGTAATTCAAAAAAAGTTCGAACTTTTGGAACGAAAATTTTCCCTCGGTCACTGTTCACGCAGTGAAAAAATGATTTTTCTGATTTTTTTTTACTTTTTTGAATACTGTTCACGCTGTTTACAGTAATTCAAAAAACAAATCCCGGTGAATTTTGTTTCCAATTTATTACCTCCGGGTACATGTAAAAAAAACTGAATTTTTAATATTGTTCACAGGTGAAAAGACGAATTTATTTTTTAAAAATTCTGTTCCCAATTTTTTTTTGAAATACTGTTCATCCGGAGGCAAAAAATGCTTTCTAAAATTTTATTTTTCTGAATTTTCATTTTTTCCGAACTTACTGTTCATCAGTCAATGGGTCAAACCCGGTCAAAACTGGTCAAGGGGAGGGGAGGGTTGAATTTTGGCCGGTTTTAAGAGTTGGAGGTTGCAGATTAGATTGTTTTGGAGTTGGGGGTTGTATATTAGACTAGGGCTAGAGTTGAGGGGTGTAATATGCACTTCTCTTTTTTTTAAAGTTATCAACAATTTTTAATACTGCGCTAACAAATTATTTATACTATGTTAACATTTCTTCAAATTCATGTTCTAAATTTATTAAGTACATTTAAGTTTTGATATATGCATTTAACTTAATTTTTTAAGGGTTTTCAATTCAAATGAAAGTGAAAGAGAGGAAAAGAAAGGAAATTTGGGCGATGCCAGCATAATGATCCAGGCCCTAATGGGCCGGCCCTCCACCTTCGCGGTTATGTATGCGTGAGCGAGGTCAGGCTGCGCCTTTGGGACCAACATGGGCTTTTCTTGAATGCTTGTCTTTTCCACCTTTTATTATTGTTACGGGCTACCCATACGGAAGAGATAAGCCGAAACGAGGTGATTTTGGTGTGCATTTCTTAATTACCAGTTGGTTTCCTTTTTTGTTTTTTATCTTTATTTTTTCTCTATCATTCTATTTCTACAGTCTGTTTTAAGCTTTTTTATTTTCACCTTTATATGTACCATTTTAACTAACTTATAATTACATGACATTTAGTTAATTCTAGAATGTCAATCTTTATATAAGTAATGTCGATTTTTATAGCATTCAAGTTCTATTGTCTCCATACATTTTTTTTGCCTATTGGGTACAAAATTCGACCGATTAATGGTCGGTTGATTAATCCAGTTAATAGGACGATTCATCGATTAATTGCTACTCCCAAGCCGAGCGAGTAGGTACCAGTTAACGATTTCCTCAACACTCAGAAAAGTTATGTATCATTTGGTTGTGACATGTGCTATTTTTCTTCTTCTTCTTTTCCCACTTTTGGCCTTGCAATTTTGGACAATCCAAGACACAAGGAACAGAAAAAAAGACAACACATAAAAAAGACAACACATCAATAAAAAAAACACAAATACAAAAGTAAAAGAAGAACAAGCAAAGAAGCACAAAGCTGACTGCATGCATGTGCAGCCCAATATCAGCCCATCTTGCCGCACCTAGACAATAGACAACCGGCAAAAAAAATGGAAAACTTGTCTATGAGAAAGAAAAATAGGGACATAAGTGATCGACATAGGTATATGCATGATCAATTCAATTAGATGGATGGTGTCAACTAACCTGTCAGATCTAGAGTTCGATGGTGTGTCTGGGGTGTTGCCCCGGTCTGATTCGTCCAATGGTAATGGTTTCGTCTTTGATGAGCCACTTTAGAGGTCCGCGAAGCTGCATATCCGTGATGGAGCTGCGTCGAGCTTGGGTGTGAAGGTGATCCGTCATGTTTTATTTTGATGGTTGCTATGGTGGTGCCAGAGGCAGGTGATGGACGTTGATGTCAAGATCAGAAGATTTTTGGCCTTCTTTATAATTTTATTTTTTGATTGATGTTTCTTTATGTAAAGGCTAGCAGTTTGTTGTTTTTTTAGTTTTGTCGAGTCGGTATAATACAAATGAGACACGTATTCAAAAAGAAAAACTGACCTTCCAACACCTGCGTGGGGTGAGAAAAATCTAACAAAACTGACATCCCAAATTAGTATGATATAAATGAGACACATACCATGCATCATTTACCACCACCGGAAAAATGTGTGAGTGGGATGGTCGCGTGACGATGGAGATGGACTGCCATGCTGCGTGTCATCCCACGCGCCCACGCGCCCACGCGGCCCACGCCAGCTAGAATCGCTTCACGGAGGCTGACCACGCTATTGCACTGAGCTCTCCTGCGCATAGGACGCTGCACCTAGTGTTCAGCTCGCCCTACCCCTACGTTTACAATCAGTCCGAAACGTGGAGTAGCATCAACATGGACAAGGGCGGGCGGTGCAGCGTGGAGTAGAGTAGTGCTCTACCGTCTGCCTGGTCGCTTCTCGCTTTTGAAGCAGCGTAGATCACGGATCGTGTCGGGGGGAACAGTCTGACAAACTCCCACGCAGCTCAAGCTAATGCCAGTTTGACAAACTGGAGCCATCAATCGTACGGCACGCAGCTACGGAGGAATCTTGAACTAAAGTCCACTGAACACGAGAGTAAAAAAAGGCAGAGGCCCCGGAAGCTCAAGTCTGACTTCTACTCCTCCCTGTAGCCGCTGAGGCTGAGTCGACGACGTGCACGCATGCACTTGGACTGACGGTGGCGAAGCAGGAGTGCTTCACAAGTGTCGTGAAACCCACCTCACGCCATCGACAATGGAGCAGGAGCAGCAAGCAAAGCTTGTAGTCCCTCCGATCCTTTTTAGTTCGTGTATAAAATTTGTCTGAAGTCAAACCTCATAAAGCTTAATTAATTTTATAAAAAAAATATCAACATTCATAATGTGAAATCAATACCTGTTTATGCATCAAGACTTAAAGTTTCATATTGTATAACTTTAACATGATAGATGTTAATATGTTTTCATATAAATATAGTCGAACTTTGAGAAATTTAACTTCAGACAATTCTTATATGCAAAATAAAACGCAGCCCTCACATGACCACATGGCTTAGTGGTATTTTACATTCTTTTATTACTTCAAGGTTCAGGGTACTAGGGACTTATGACTGAGTGGAAATAAGCTGCCACCTTTTTTTCAAGGACGCGTTTAGATGCGCTGACTAATTTGAACTCCACGCACAACATCGTACATTTAATGCTAATCGTAAAAAGAAAATAACATCGTACATTTAATGCGCTTTCACGCCACTGACTCGCACTGATCGGATCCGGAATGTACTACTTAGGTCCAGGGTTAGCTAGCTATAAAGACCGCACGGCTGGGCCTGTCACTCCGCAAGCTAGCACAGCCCTGATTCTGAAGCATCGATCGAGCTTGAGTTTCCTACTTTTGGTGATTTGCATTGCAGAGTGGCCGAATGGTGGCTCAGGGAAGAGGCAGTGCGGCCACCGGTCTGGTAGCCGGCGTCGTGCTCCTGTGCGCGCTCCTTCCAATCACCGGCGCGGCCGCGATGGCGCGGCAGGCGCCGAGGACGTACGTGGTCGGCGACGACAAAGGGTGGGGTCGCGACCTCAACTCATGGTGGCCGAACGGGAAGACCTTCTACGCCGGCGACGTGCTCGGTGAGTCGTTGCTGTTGTGATGTTCTCTTCCAGCTAGGCATGCAGCTAGCTGGCCATGGGCTATAGCGTTCTCCATTGTTGCATGGGTTGCGTACTTACATGTGTTGATGGAACGGCTGCAGTGTTCAAGTACGACAAGGAGCTCCACGACGTGTCGGTGGTGGGCGGCAAGGGGTACCAGCGGTGCGAGGTGCCGAGGCACAGCGCCAAGAGCTGGGTGATGCGCACCGGGAACGACCAGGTGACGCTGCGCAGGGGCAAAAACTACTTCATCTGCGGCCTGCCGGGCCACTGCGACAAGAACATGAAGCTCGCCGTCAAGGCCTGGTAGATCCATCCATCTGGCTGCATAATGTCCGCAAGGCCTACCGGCCGGGGTACATCATCATCAAGCAGTGCTTGCATGCTTGGCCTGGCCGTCGGTTAACTGTCCGTGTCTTGCTGGGTTCTCGAGTTAATTTATTTGCCTCTCGAATTGGGGTTGTCACTTGTATTAGAAACCTAATTTATCGTGGATTATGTGTGTCGTCATCGAGTAAACTTAATGTTTTTTCTATGTTATTCTACTAGCAAACATTTCCGTGCGTTGCAACATGAGAAAAAAAAAGTTGACATGCATCACTGCAAAGCAAACGTCAATTATCATTAGTCAAGCAGCTGGACAGATAGAGGATAAATTTGATGATAACAAAAATGATGAATCCTTGGGGCTCTAGTTCGAAACTTGGGACATTAATCTTAGTAAACTAATCAGTTGACAACCTTATCTTTTAGATTACCATAATACTAATAAAATTATCATACACATAGTGCTTCTTCTGAGTTACCGACATTAAAAAGTAAAAATATGGCATACTTTGTCGGACGTCGAGGCATACATGGTGTGGTAACCGTGATGTCCCATATAGATATTCTAACTTACTGTTTTGCTTAGTCTGTTGCATCTCAATTCACAGCTAGATTGGCTAGACGTAATCTCCTCTTTTCTGGCTTTATTGGACGTGCAAGCATATATGTTTTTGCCAGGTGTTCTCTAACCAGTGTATATATGTTAGTCCAACATTGTCTAATACTTATCCATATATGTATGATGTTTTTTTTTAGTTTCGCCTCCTCGTGGATACTATGAGTTCGTGAGGGACAAAAACAGAATATATTTTTGCGAACAAGACAAAAACAGAGTTAAATTCAACCTTAAAATAAAAAATGTAGCATCAAATTCTGTAAGAGAATGAACATATCTGTGCACGCTAACACATCTCGGAGATTCCTTAAAAAAATAAGTCTTGGAGATATTTGATGACACCCTCGCTAGCTAACGTCTCAGAGTCGAAAGAAGGAAAACTCAACATGGGTGCATGTCGGTGTCAAAACCGGCGGATCTCGGGTAGGGGGTCCCGAACTGTGCGTCTAGGCCGGATGGTAACAGGAGGCAAGGGACACGAAGTTTTACCCAGGTTCGGGCCCTCTTGATGGAGGCAAAACCCTACGTCCTGCTTGATTAATATTGATGATATGGGTAGTACAAGAGTGGATCTACCACGAGATCGGAGAGGCTAAACCCTAGAAGCTAGCCTATGGTATGATTGTTGTTCTGTATGTTGTCCTACGGACTAAAACCCTCCGGTTTATATAGATACCGGAGAGGGTTAGGGTTACACAAAGTCGGTTACAATAGTAGGAGATCTATATATCCGTATCGTCAAGCTTGCCTTCCACGCCAAGGAAAGTCCCTTCCGGACACGTGACGAAGTCTTCAATCTTGTATCTTCATAGCCCAGGAGTCCGGCCATCCGGACACCCCCTAATCCAGGACTCCCTCAGTAGCCCCCGAACCAGGCTTCAATGAGGATGAGTCCGGCACGCAGATTGTCTTCGGCATTGCAAGGCGGGTTCTCCTCCAAATTCCGTGTACCTGTTGAATAAAGTCCGGCTTTTTGTAAATGTTGCACTCCTTGGCTTCTACGCCCAATAATGGCCGTCTCCCACGTGTCAAACGAATATGAAAAGTCTGAGTGTTCTTACATCCACACCCCTAGCCGCGTAAATGAGCCGCCCATTTAAGGGGACAAGGATTTAGATCCAAACCACACCATCTCCCCCTCGCGAGTGTTCATCAAAGCGCATCCGACAAAGGTCCATACCACCATGGCCAGCCGTCGCAACTCCTCCTTTCGCCCTTCCAGCCCTCAGCCTGGATATTGGGAGAGATGCTCCAGCCCGCATAGCGAGCTAGTGACGCTCTAGACCAAGGGATTTCTCCCCCCGGCCTATATGGTCCCGGTTCAAGCCGGTCTTGCCATCTATAATGGAGGAGAGCAAGCGGAGAGTGCCCCTAGTCCCTCCAAAGGAGAGCGGGTATGCCTCGTCCCTTATTTAATAAGGGGGCTCAGATTTCCAATCCACCCGTTTCTCCGGGACTCCTGGAGTTCTATGGCCTCCAGCTACACAATCTTACGCCTGCCTCCATATTGCATATCGCGGGCTTCGTAGCCCTTTGTGAGCTGTTCTTGTGTGTTGAGGCTCATCTCGGGCTGTGGAAAGAGCTATTCTGCCTTGTGCCCCGTTCTCAGAAGGGGTCAATATATCAAGTGAGCGAAGCCGAAGTGTGGCGCATCGCCGGGACCGGATATCTGTCCGGAACCCCGAAGAAAGCGTCCGAGGACTGGCCTTCGGAATGGTTTTACATAGAGGACGTCCCGCTGCCGGATCCTGTCCGGACCGGCCTCCCTGAGTTCGACAGTGCTCCACTAAAGAAGCGCCTAAGTTGGCGTCTACGGAGCCCTCAGAGGGAAAGTGACAAGGACGTCCGTTACCTGATGGGCTGGATAAGATTGTTAGCTCATTCCGGACTGACCATGATCGGGGTCATGGCCGCATACATCATGCGAGGGGTGCAGCCGCTACAGTATAGAGGCCACCCCATGTGGGACTTCAACGGGGAGGACGACGCCACCCGCTACGGCCGTAAGGGGCCGGATTCAGTTGCGGCTCTAACAAAGACCTTGTCCGCTTTGTACAAGGGAGAAGAGGAGGAATTTCTCCGCGTCGACCCAAAGGGTGGATTTTCTATGTACAATCCCCCAAGCTGGGTAAGTGGGCACATTTACCTGCCCATTCGTTTTTATATTCCCATTGTTAAATATTCAGTCTAACGACTTCAACGCAGGAACTGCGCCAGGCTGTTAAAGAAATAAACAGCCCTCCTCCACAACCCGAGGACCCAGGACGGTCCCTCGATCCGGCCTCTCAAGAGGATCTGGACTTATCTGTGGAGCTGATTGATGGAGTGTTCCATCAATTGAGCAAGGACAACGCCTTGGTGGCCATTACGGTCGATTACCCAGGGCTAATCCCGGCCTCCCAGGTAACTGAGATCGAAGTCCCAGTACCCTGAATAGGGGTCCGCCCTCTTGCGTTTCCAGTTTCCTGATTACAACCAAGCATTGCAGGGGAGGTTTTTGAGACGGGAGGCCGAACCTGCGGCGACAAGCCAACGAGGGGCCGCAGGGCCCCGTGGGCAGAAAAGAGGTGCAGTCCGGACCGAGGCGTCAGCGCAAAGGTATGGCGTGCCCCCTTATCCCATGTGTTATACCTGTAAGGCATATTAACACTCGTGCTCTCTTCAGGACAAAGAGACCCCGCCGGACTATATCCGGAGAGGCTGCCAATCGCGCCTCCACCAGCCAGGCTCCAAAGGCTGGTCCGGAGGCGGAGGCGAACACAAGGCGCGCACCGGACGCTCCTCCGTCGGAGGATGTGGACAGGCTGTCTGCCACCCATTCTGAGGTGGAGAGTGCCATGAACCACAGGCGTCACCGGACAATTCTTCGCGATGCTTGTTTCTCCCACGAGGCATTAGATGCCTTCAATTCGGGAGATGCGTACCTCCGTGCCGCTCAAAATGGTCTAGCTAGAGCCACGGAGCAATATGTAAAAGACATACGGGTAAGAAAATTTTGGTAATTATATATATATATATATATATATATATATATATATATATATATATATACCAGTAGCCCCCGAGACTTGAAACAGTTAGAATAACTGATTTAAGGATCGTTTGTTATGCAGGTTCTTACAGAAAAGAATTCCCTACTGTCCAAGGAGCTGGAAGAGTGCAAAGCCCAACTTGAGGCCGCACTAGCCGCGGCAGGGGAGCCCAAGGAGACCCCCTCTGGTAACATACACTTCGAAAGATAAGTATTTTGCGAAGCACGACATGGGTGCGAATCTGACAAATGAAATTGCAGATGGCGCCAGATTGAATCCGGAAAGGCAACACCTCCTACGCCAGCTGAAGGCTGGTGAGAAGGTGCTGACAAAGGTGAGGCGGGAGAAGAACGATCTCCAAGATGCCAACACCAAGCTGGGCGTCGAACTGAAAGATGTTCATGCCCAGCTGTGAGACTCCGTTAAGGAGAATCAGCGGCTTCGGCGTGGCATATTTAGTAAGTGCTTGAACGAACCTTTGAAAAAAAGTTCGGCGGGGAAGTCGACTAACAGAGTAATGTCTGTAGGTGTGCTAACAGGTCGTCCTGCAGAGGAGATGCCCGGTTCTACGGGTGACCTTCTTCCCGAGCTCTCGCAACTTCTCGAGCGAGTTCGGCAGGCGATGCAAGGCGTCGCCCAGGCCCTGTGGCCATCCATCTCCATGCCCGAAGGTCTTGGAGAGCTTGCGGAGAAGCTAAAGGGAGCACGGCAGCGCTTCCGATTGTGGAAGATATCGGCCTGCCGTTAAGGCGCTAGGGAGGCCTGGGCCATGGTGAAGACGCGGTACACAAAGGGTGACCCCAACCACATGGCCAAGGTCGGTCCTGTGGGGCCCGATGGGAAGGAGATCCCTGTAAGCTTAGTGTATGGCCAAGTAGAATTGGCCGCAAAGTATTCCCAGCAGGACTGTAAATTAGACAACATGTTAGATGGTATTGAAGAGGAATACAATCAGTCAGAATGACTATGTAATTTAATTGACATTTATAATGCCTTCTAGCCGGATTGTAGATCGTTTGTCATGGCCGACCTTTTCGCTTCAGCCTCGGGACCTGACGGTTCGGAGTGTGTCCGAATTCCCATGCGGTTATATAAGAACCAGGGAATGCATGGAGATCAGGCGTAGGGGTCATTAGTGCGTGAACAGACAAGTGCCCGACTAGTTATGTTATATTACATGGTTAGTAAGAAACATCTTCCAGGGAGAATAGTTCCGTTAGGGGTTCCTTTCCCTGGGAGGCATGCCCTAAAGTGCATGCCCATTCTGCGAGAAAGATGCAGGAAAAAGCATCTGGGGCGCATAAATAAATAAGTGAAAAGATCATCTTTTAGGTCACCGACCGAATATTCTCTTAAGAACGCTAGCTTTCGGCTTCACCCAGTCTGAGGTACACATCCGGCTGATCCGGCAGTAACAATCGCAGAGGTGCTCCCTTTACCGCCTAGCCGAATAATCGGGAACGTAGGGGTAAGCACAGGAGCTAGGCAACCCAGCTTGGCCAAAACTTAAGTCATATCGATGCATATAATGGTGAAATAAAAGGTACATGCAGAAGTGTAACACATGTGTTGGGCATGAAGCCCGTATAAATAAGCTTCTGTTAAAAGAAGCCCCCAAATTTAATGAGTGCAAATAGCACGTCAGTTGATGAGCCTTTAAAGGCTATAAGACAAAGGAAGGGGAGAAGGAGAGAAATGTAAGACAGACAGTGTATAAAAAAATGGACAGAGGAAGGAGACGAACACAGAGTCCGGCGCTAGGCATAGAATCTTCGGAGACGGGCTGCGTTCCATGGGTTCGGCTCGAGTCAGTTATCCGATGCATCTCACAGGCGGTACGCTCCACCAGTCAGGACTTGGTCAATTATGAAGGGACCTTCCCACTTGGGCTTGAGTTTGTCCTTTTTCTTGTTCGGCAGGCGTAGAACTAATTCGCCAACATTGTAATTTTTGGCCCGTACTTCTCTGCTTTGGTATCTTCGAGCCTGCTGTTGATAGAATGCGGAACGGGCTTTTGCCACGTCGCGCTCCTCCTCCAATGCGTCCAAACTGTCCTGCCGATCGAGCTCGGCTTCTCTTTCTTCGTACATGCGCACCCGAGGTGAGTCATGAATTATGTCGCAAGGCAAAATTGCCTCTGCGCCGTACACCATAAAGAATGGTGTGTATCCGGTGGTGCGATTCGGCGTGGTCCGCAGCCCCCAGAGTACGGAGTCGAGCTCCTCAACCCAGTGCGTGTTAGATTCCTTAAGGGACCGCACTAGTCTGGGTTTGATGCCGCTCATGATAAGACCATTTGCACGTTCGACCTAGCCGTTAGTTTGTGGGTGATAGACGGAAGCATAATCGAGCTTAATGCCCATGTTTTTGCACCAGAGTTTTACCTCGTCGGCCGTAAAGTTCGTGCCGTTATCAGTGATGATGCTGTGGGGGACGCTGTAATGGTGTATAACCCCGGATATAAAGTCTATCACCGGTCCGGATTCGGCCGTCTTAACAGGCTTGGCTTCTATCCATTTGGTGAACTTATCCACCATGACCAGTAAGTATTTTTGCTTGTGGGTTCCGCCTTTAAGGGGTCCTACCATGTCAAGCCCCCAGACCGCGAAGGGCCAAGTGATGGGGATAGTTTGGAGGGCGGTGGGTGGCATATGGCTTTGGTTTGCAAAGAGCTGGCAACCGGCGCATCGTTGGACAAGGTCCTGGGCGTCTGCCCGGGCCGTCGGCCAATAAAAGCCTGTACGGAAGGCCTTGCTTACAAGGGACCGAGCTACAACGTGATGACCGCTGAGTCCGGCATGAATTTCAACCAGGAGGTTTCGCCCTTCCTCTTCGGAGATGCACCTTTGAAGGACTCCGGTAGTGCTTTTCTTATAAAGCTCTCCCTCGTGGACTTTGTAGGCTTTGGATCACCGCACTATGCAGCGTGCCTCATTTTGGTCCTCGGGGAGTTCCTGCCTAGTAAGGTAGGCGAGGAATGGTTCTGTCCACGGAGCGATGACGGCCATTATTACGTGGGCTAAATGTGTTATTTCATTGGCAGAGCCTCCGATTGTGTCAGAATATTCGGTGTCGGGCAGTGCGGTTGGGTCCGGGCTGTTATTGTTCGGCTCCCCTTCCCATACTACGGATGCCTTGAACAACCTTTCCAAGAAGATGTTGGGGGGACTACATCGCGTTTTGCGCCGATGCGTGCCAGGACATCTGCCGCCTGATTATTTTCCCGGGCTATATGGTGAATTTCAAGCCCTTCGAACCGAGCTGACATTTTTAGGACGACGTTGCGGTAAGCTGCCATTTTTGGATCCTTGTCATCGAAGTCTCCATTTATTTGGGATATTGCGAGGTTCGAGTCCCCGCGCACCTCTAGGCGTTGAATGCCCATGGATACTGCCATCCGGAGACCATGTAAAAGGGCCTCACATTTGGCTGCATTGTTGGAGTCTGTGTACATAATCTGGAGTACATATTGAACTGTGTCTCCTGTGGGGGATGTCAAAACGACGCCAGCCCCTAGTCTGGCCAACATCTTGGAGCCGTCGAAATGCATGATCCAATTTGAATATGTGCCGTACTCTTTAGGGAGTTCAGCCTCCGTCCATTCTGCGATGAAGTCGGCCAAAACTTGCGACTTGATGGCTCGCCGTGGTTTATAAGTTATGTCGAATGGGAGGAGCTCAATGGCCCATTTTGCAATCCGGCCTGTTGCGTCAGGTTGTTTATAATATTGTTAAGTGGTACTTCCGAGCCTACCGTTATTGAACACTCTTGAAAGTAGTGTCGTAGCTTCCGGGATGCCATGAATACCGCGTAAGAAATCTTTTGATAGTGCGGGTACCGTGATTTGCACGGAGTGAGGACAGTGGACACATAATAGACCGGCTTTTGAAGGGGGAATTTGTGTCCGTCCGTTTCTCGTTCGACGACGAGCACTGCGCTTACCACCTGATGTGTTGCTGCAATGTATAATAGCATTGGTTCCCCAATGTTTGGCGCGGCCAGGACTGGGTTTGTTGCCAATATGGCTTTTATTTCGTCGAGTCCGGCCGTGGCTGCATCCGTCCATTCGAAGTGCTTAGTGCGCCGAAGGAGGCGGTAAAGGGGTAGGGCCTTTTCCCCCAAGCGGGAGATAAAGCGGCTTAGAGCCGCCACGCATCCGGTTAACTTTTGTATTTGTTTGAGGTCCTTTGGGATGTCCAATTGTGATAGAGCTCGGATCTTGGCTGGATTTTCTTCAATTCCTCTACCGGATACAATGAAGCCCAAGAGCTTTCCGGCTGGGACGCCGAAAACGCATTTTTCTGGGTTGAGCTTGATGTTGTATGTTCGGAGGTTATCAAATGTGAGCCTCAAGTCGTCTACTAGAGATTCGACATGTCTTGTTTTGACGACCACATCATCTACATATGCCTCCACTGTTTTGCCGACCTGGTTTGCCAGACATGTCTGAATCATGCGCTGATATGTTGCGCCGGCCTTTTTGAGCCCGAAGGGCATCGTGTTGAAGCAGAATGGGCCATATGGTGTGATAAATGCCATTGCGGCTTGGTCTGATTCTGCAATCTTGATTTGATGGTAGCCGGAATATGCATCGAGGAAACACAACGAATCGTGTCCTGCGGTAGCGTCGATGATTTGATCGATGCGGGGGAGGGGGAAGGGATCCTTTGGGCAAGCCTTATTAAGGTCTTTAAAATCAACGCACAGGCGCCAGGATTTGTCCTTCTTTGGTACCATCACCAGGTTTGCTAGCCAGCCCGGATGTTTTATATCTCTGATGAATCCGGCCTCCAATAGCTTTGCTAGCTCCTCTCCCATGGCCTGTCTCTTAGGTTCGGAAAAAACGCCGAAGAGCTTGCTTGACAGGTTTGAATCCTTTTTGGATATTTAAGCTGTGCTCGGCCAGCCTACGTGGGATTCCTGGCATGTCTGAAGGGTGCCACGCAAAAATGTCCCAGTTCTCTCGTAGGAACTCTCGCAGTGCGGCATCTACATCAGGGTTTGACTGTGCCCCGATGGAAGCTGTTTTATTGGGGTCCGTTGGATGGACCTGGAATTTGACTATTTCATCCGCCGGTTTAAAGGAGGTGGACTTGGATCTTTTGTCGAGTACCACATCGTCCCTATTCACCGTGGAGCGCACCGCAGTTAGTTCCTGAGCTGCTAGGGCTTCAGATAGTGCCTCGAGGGCCAGTGCAGCTGTCTTGTTTTCGGCGCGGAGTGCTATGTCCGGATCAATAGCGAGAGTGATGATCCCGTTGGGCCCGGGCATCTTGAGCTTCATGTACCCGTAATGGGGTATTGCTTGGAAGATTGTAAACGCTTCCCGCCCCAGCAGAGCGTGATAACCGCTGCTGAACGGAGCCACATGGAACGTGACCTCTTCGGACCTGTAATTATCCGGCGTGCCGAACACCACATCTAGTGTGATTTTTCCTGTACAGCGCGCTTCCCGACTGGGGATTATTTCTCTAAAGGTTGTGCTACTTCGCTCAATGCGGTTCCAGTCTATTTCCATTTTTTGTAGGGTTTCCTCATAAATGAGGTTCAATCCGTTGCCGCCGTCCATGAGTACCTTGGTAAGACGAAAGCCGTCCACTATTGGACTTAGGACCAATGCGGCTGGTACTCGGGCTGTTCGGAATTTAGGTTCATCACTGGCGTTAAAGGTAATAGCAGTGTCACTCCATGGGTTTATTGTTGCTACTTGGTAGACTTCAGCAAGGCTATGGAGTGTCCTTTTTCGCATGTTATTTGATGCGAAAGTCTCGAAGACTGTTAATACCATATTGGTGTCTCTGGGGTGGCTTTCTGTGGCCTCCGGAATTAGGAGATCTTCGCCAATTTTGGCCACCTGCCGGAGTATCCAACATGCTCTAAGGCTGTGAGTTGGTGTGGCGTCCTTTGTACTAATTTTACAGGGTCCATTAAGCCATCCTTCCAATACGGTTCCATGACCTGTAGAGGGTTTTTGCTTTTTGGTGTTTGACCTAGGTGTCTGGCGATGATGCATCCTTTTATTTCGGACTGGGTTTGTATTCAGGGCCGGATTGTCCCAAAATTTTATTTTGGTTTTCCAGGTGCTTCCCATCGCACAGTACTTTCGTACAATGGACGCCAAGTCAGCGAAGCGTGTAATATCACGGCGACTTATGGCGTTGAGGATTCCCTTGTCCGTGCAATTATTGCAGAAGAGTGAGATTGCGTCTTCCTCGCGGCAGTCCCTTATCCTGTTCCTAACCAGGAGGAATCTAGCCCAGTAATGATGTACTGTTTCTTTGGGCTCTTGCCTGATTTGGGATAGATCACTTATGTTCGGGTGGGTGGGTGGAATTAAATCCGAAGCCTCACCCATCTGAGGCTCAGAGGCCGAGGAATTTCCGAACTCGAAAAGTTGGATTCCTGGATGTTGTCCAATGAATCCAGTCCGTCGCCTGACTCTAAGTTCAGGTCTTGAGTGATATCCTCCCCTCCGCGGGTATCCGGCTTGGAGGGATCGGGAATCCGGATGTAGCTAATCCTTAAGATAGATGAGGGGTCGCCGCACTGTCCCTCTACCACGGCAACATGATGGGTGACTTGGGGAGAGTTAATCTCTCTCAGATCGGGCTTAGGCCCAATCTGGTCGTAATCCGTAGTGACTCCCAGGGTGGCGATGCGATCCAAGAGCTCATTTATGGAGGAGAGCTCCATTGGATCTAACTGCTCGGCGAGTTCCAAGCTGACATGAAGATTGTTTTCGGTGGCTCGAGAGGTCATCGTCGGCGCAGAAGCCGAACATGCAGTCATAAGAAAACCACCTAGCTGGAGGGTTTCTGTCACACCCTGATTTTCATGCCACAACACTTAAGCTAATAAATCATGATAAAATGTGGTTTGACAAAAACTTTTGAGTGTTTTGGACCTTGCCTTATTTGGATTTTGTCTATTGTTTGCCAGTGCTCTAAAAATCAAATAAATCCTCCAACTCCTGTACTTCACCTCCTTGCTCCAAACTCTTGAACCAATGATCATGCCATGTGTATAGCACATAAAAATAATTTCTTACAAAAATAATTTGGCCAAAAAGTATTTTCTAAAATTAGTTTTCCAAAAACCCTTGAATTGAGATTTGCACTGCAAGTACTTGATTTGAGGTGTGAAAAATATTTCCAAAAGTATATTTGAATCCTATTATATATAGGACTCCCATAAACCACAAAAATATAATTTTAAAAGTTATTTTCCTATTTTATTTAAAAGCTTTTTCTTAAGGCCATAAATGGTATTTAATAGGGAAAAATTATTTTATTGTTTTAAAAATATTTTACAAAAATAAGGGAAACTCAGTGGGCATATATTTCCCATATATAAGAGTTTCAACACATGGTCATGTTCAAAATATTGGTCAAATCCCTCAAAAACCCTTTCTGGATATTTCAAGATTTTGAAATATTTACAAAGGAAATATACCCCAAAAATTCCAAGAAAATTCTATCATGTCACATATGACATGTTTGATGATCTTGTTAAGTACCATGTCATGGAGAGCAGTATAACCCCATGAAACCCTCTCAAAACCACTTCTGTCCTTTTTCAAGTTTGAGCAACTTTACATTGCCAAACATCTCCAAATGTTCTCAAACCTTGGGAACATGCTCAAATGGTCTAATTATTCATCTAGACCAAATGGCACAAGTTGGAGAGAATGTTATCTTGATCAAAGTACCCCAAAACCCTTTCTGTCCAGAACCAAATTTGAACAACTCTACATTGCCAAGTGTGTCCTTTTGATCTGAATTTTTGTGGACATGTTCAAATCCTCAACTGATGAAACTACACCAAGTGGTGCATCAAGGAGAATAGATTTTCATGACTAAATATTGGTAAAGCCATTTCTGCTGACTTCTAGGGTTTACAAAAGTTGCATTGGCAACTTTGCCCAAATAAGCTCCAAATTGGTGGAAGACCCTAATTATATGTGTCATTTCACCCTATGGAGTCTCATGGCAATTGGAAATCATTTGCTTGCCAAAAACTTTATCAAACACCTTCTACTACTTTTCAAAAATCACCATTTTGACCACTAAAACTATTCTCCTTGAGCTCAACTTTTTACCACAGCTCCTCCTAGTCTCCTTTCACCTCCAGTAACAATGCCAAATCCACAGCTCAATTATTGGATGGGTAAAACCCCACTTTCTCTCTCTGGACAGCCCATTTGCACACTTCTTCTTCCTCCCTCCTCACTCCAGTGGCCATCCATGGCATCCAATGCACCACCCCATTTCTTTACTCACTCCTAGACCTGCTAGATACCAAAAGACGCGCTCACCATGCATAAAGAATGGCCATGCCGGCCATTTGGGTGCTCTGGAGCGCGCTACAGTGCGCTCCCGCACTGTAGCCGCCCCTTCCAACCGCATCCGGCCACCTCGGGCCTCCCCAGCGTGCCCGATGATGCGCCTCAACGTCTGCGACATGCCATGGCGCTGTCCCCCTCCTCTCTCCTCCTCCCCACGCCTCCGCGCTAGCAAACACCGGCAGCCCGAGCACGCCAATGGCGCGGCTCACACGCGCGCACCTCTGACCTCTTCCCACTCCCTCTCTCTATCTCTCCCGACGTAGTCGACGTCCAGGAACACCCCAGACATGTCCACGCGCGTCCCCGTGACCCACAGCAACGGCAACAACCTCGCCGGCGCACGGGTCTATGGTGAGCCGTGGCTCGCCTACTTAAAGGCCTCCCCGAGCCCCCCTCTCCTCACCACTCGCTCTCTCACTCCCCTAAACACCCTCCTACACCACTCACCCCTCTCCAGACGAGCCCGAGCTCGAGATCGAGCTCGAGCTCCGCCGCCTCGGGTCGCCGTCGATCCCACGGTACAGGCCTCCCCTGCTCCTCCTCTGCCCCGATCTGGAACCCCCGAGCACCCCTGACCATTTCCCCCCTTCTTACCCGCTTCTTTTGCAGCCGGAAACGGCCGGAGCCGTCGACGCCCGAAGCCTCTCCGCCGGGAGACCTCGTCGCCGGCGAGCTAGGCAACTTCGGTGACGTCCACCACCTCCACCCGAATGGCGACACGACGCTGAGCCCAGCCGTGCCCTCGCCCGACCTCGTCGTGCCCTGCATCGTCGCCGGTGAGCTCACCAGCCGCCTGGACTCAGGGTTAGGGATGACAGGCGGGCCCCGCCTGTTAGCCTCTCCCCTCCATCGCCCCCTCTCTCTCGCTGACGCCTGGGCCCTGCCCGTCAGGTTTAAACCTAGCGCACGCGTGCACCAGTGCGCTGGGCCGCCTCTCTGGCTGGGCCTGCTGCCCTGCGGCTGTTCTGACCCAGCAGGCACAGGGCCCTTTTCTTTTTCTTTTTCTGTCACTTTTCCAAAAATTCCACAGGATAAAATATATGTCCAAATAAATTAATTCCAATTCCTAAATTCCCAAAGTATTGCAACCTATTTAATGGTGCAACTTTCATTCAAATCCAACAACCTTTTCTTCACTGTAAATATTTAAATGTGATTTTAAGCATTTAAATATACCTTTGTAAATCCATTTCTCCTATTCTGCTACTCCAAATCCAAAACTAGGAATTTTCCCCTTCTTAGTTTTCACCCTAGTATTTAACAAAAATGAGTTGACATTTTTCTGAGCACTTTGGTTTTTCTGTTTTACTACTGCCTTATTTTCTCGTTATTTTCGTTCGGCGAATAGATCCCGTGTTTGACGAAGTAGTTGGATAAGAAGAAGGAGAAGGACTTGAATACTTTGAAGACCAAGGCAAGCAGCCCTTTGACCATGATGAACCATTTTTTCATCATAATAGCATTTTCGTTGTTTCATCAAGTGCATGATATATATCTTGAATGGCAACCTTGCTAGGCTTGCCTCCTGTAGCGACCCGACCCGAATGGATCAAGTCTCTGTGCTTAAGTGTCATCCCTGGATCGGTATGCTGACACACCAGTACTCGAGAATTTATAACAGAGGTAAATCACATGTAAAAGTAACGTAAATACTATTACCTCAATCCAAAATAGCGGAAGTAACAAGGTTGTGGATTCCCATCAACACCAACGGAAAAGTTGAGTGTAGAAATCGTAACCCTAACGTATCACTTACTCGTCGTAAGATTCCTGCAACATGAGACGTTGTAGCCACAAAGGGTTAGTACATTGAATGTACTAGCAAATTCACACCATAGAGAGAAATGATGAACAATGGCTATCACTACATGCATATATGGCTGGTGGAAAAGCTCTATGGTTACAAGGTTTTTGCGAAAAGCCAATTTTCCCTACAGCAAAGGAATAAATTTTATTTAACTATCATGGTGGTTGTTAAACATTGAGAATGGTTGACAACATTCTCAATCCCAATTAAAAATAGTCATCAATAACCCAACAATACCAATTTAGAAGTAACATGATGAGATCAACAGGATAATCCAAGAACTAGATACTCAAGACGTCCATAACTGAGGACACGGCTAATCATGATTAGTTTGTACACTTTGCAGAGGTTTGTGCACTTTCCCCCACAAGACTCGATCGCTTCCATTGGATTTCTCGCACTACAGGATGTTTGAGAAAAGGATGACCGAGACATAGTCTTTAAGAAGCGCTAGCACCTTACGTTGGATAGACCGGTACACCTACTTTCCCCTACATCTGCTAGTCTACCCTGTAAGAGTTCGCACGACTTAATCAACTATGCCAGAGCCCAGAGCCCATAGTGGCTTGTGGCTGCACACAGAAGTTTCTAGTATGAATAATCTTATGATCCCTTTGGGCCTGGGTGGCGGTCCAAACGAAAAACAGGCAAGTCCTGCAATACCCAGGTGCCTAGACAGGCAAGTCCTGGAATACCCAGGTGCCTCAATCCACCCAGATGTGTGTTTAAGTTGCCACCTTAAGTAAACCATTAATTAACAATCTCACATCTGTCATGAAATACTCTCAATCCCAATCCACGTCTACGAGCATAGCATGGCAATGTAAGCATGACGTAATAGTAACTCCCAGGGGTTTGATAATAAACAGGTAATAGGTACTACCTCATCTACTTCCCATCCCACAATTTAATTAGATCCTAATCATGCAATGTGTGAGGATTGATCTAATGCAAGAAAAACTGGGTTGTAGAAAAGGTATGATCAAAGTGTGAACTTGCCTGCAATGTTGATGAAGATGATTCGCACTCAAAAATCTTGATAGCTCTACTCGTCACACTCCGGTCAATCTATCGTAATCAAGCAATAGTAACCACACATAAGCAATCACTCAAAAGACCAGAAAGATCGAAGAATTCGATTCGGAAAACATCAAAACCAAGCAAATAGCTCTTGCAACATAAAACAATTTCTAACAGTACCAAAATTATGTGAATTTGACCTTATCAGAAAATTTAGGTCAAGAGCTTCGATTTGCAAAAAGAATCAACTTAAACGGAGTTACGGATAAAAAGATATGATCAAAAGAAGTTTGAATTCAAATCTGATCTAATTCAAATTTTAAAATTTTCAAAAACATGTTTGAGTTGGATTACTGGATAGAGGAGATCATAACGAAGAAGTGGGCGTTGGTTTCGTTGGATTTGGGCAAACGAGTAAAAAGTTATGGCTATTTGAAAAATTAGGGCCAAGCTGTTTTACGGAAGAAAAAAATAGCTACGGGCAAGGGTTTAATGTATAAATACGTAGACTAATTGATAATCTAATTATTTTATCATATTAGTCTAAAAATAATAAACTACGGAAGTATAAGAAGAAAAAAAACAAAGAAAGATACCTTTATAAGGCAGAGAAAAGACAACTTTGGAGAAAAGAGACAATTTCCAGAAGTCGCGCCGGAGAGGAGAAATATATTTTTCTTAAATGAATCTAGTCAAACTAAAATATTGATTTAACCCGAATCGGATGATTTTTGAAGGCTCTATGGGTCTATATTTATTGGTGGAAAAGAGGCTTAGGGGTCAAAGGCTAGGCAATGTGGGACTAAACGTAGACGAAAATATACGAAACAGAGAAGAAAAGAGGTGATGGGCCTAAAGGCCTTCGGCCGGCCGCGCGGTGCAGATTTTTTTATTTTTTTTGCCTTCGGACGGCCGTGCGGTGCAGTTTTTTTTCTTTTTTTTACTGAATGCGATAAACTAAAAAACGAAAATAAAATAAAACTTTATATAGGCATATTATATATCAAAATTTTCAGAAAAATATTTTCTACGACATGAACATTTATCTAGAATTAAATAAAATTCATACAAATTCACATAATTCAAAGAGTGCTACTGGTCTAATAAAATCCAATAAAAATCATTTAAAAAATATCAAAATGATTTCAAATTTATTTCTCTCCAATTTGAATAAAACTCAAGTAACTCCAAATTGAAAATAAATTCAAAAGAACTTTGAATTTAATTCTTTGAAACTCCCAACTCATATTTCATATAATTTGAAGAAGTCATTTTATCTTCTCTCATGAAAATCATTGAGTTGCATGAAGTTTATGAATTGAAATATTTCCAAATGAAATTCAATTATTTTCAAATACCCTTTCATTTAATTTAAATGGAAGAAGTCATATCATCTTCGCTCAAGGGTTTTGTATTTGAAAATAATTTGAATTCACGAAGATCATAAATGCAAAATGAAAGTTTGGGAAAGTCCTTTTATTCCCTCTCATTTAACTTTCAAAAAAGTTTCGAATTTAACTCAATTTCATGCAATCAATCAAATCTATCTATTTATTATAACATTCCAAAATTTAGAATTTCGGGATGTTACACCTCCGTTGCATACTCCATTGATACTTGCATTGTTCATGACTCTACACTTGCTTAGAGTTGTGTTGGTGGGTTGTAGAAATATGCTATAGTAAATGGCTACGCAAAGTGGGTCAGGGTTATGCATGGAAAGAGACAAGTGTGGTTTGACATACTTGCAAATAGCCTAGTGGGTGCCACTAATGCCCCTGGGAGATGATGATGAACTAGGTCACTAGTTGGTGGAGAAGTAGTGTACCGAGGCTCGATAAAAGTGTTGTTTACAGAGACGGATTAGATTTAAGATTTGTTGACTGTCCCAACCTTACATGCGCAACCACTCTACCCTTGTATGGGAAAGGGCATTATGGATTACCTAGGCCGATACTAGCTTGGAGCCCGCATTACTAGTGATGGGAGAGTTGTTGGTGCGCTCTCTCGGGACGGGGTCGTGCCAGGTAGGGCGGCCAAGAACATTTTTATGGGGCACCGGACACACCGTTGGTACGTCGTGCCAGTGGTATGTGATGAATATGGGAGCGAGGCTCCACAATTTTAAGTTGTGAAATGTTGGGCACGGGGGTTACTACCAATTGAGTGGACTCCATGTTAGTGTCGTCTAGGGAAAGATAGTGATCGAGTGCTTACCCCGGGTACTTGAGGTACCGCGGGTCGTGGATGACACAGAAGTTCCCCGGATCTTGTGGGTAAAGTGTGCAACCTCTGCAGAGTGTAAAACTATTCGAATAGCCATGTCCACGGTCAAGGACAGTTGGGTGGTGCTGCTTAGACTACGTCCATATGTTTCTGACAAACAACACGGTTTGGTAAATCTATTGACATGATTCGTGAGGAAGTCACGATGAGCTTGAGCATGAGTTGTTCATAACTCTCTCTCGATGTTGATGTTTGTAACCTCCTGATACTTGTTGCAGACGCATTCATATCCTTGATAAATGTTAATCTACTTGCATGAGAAAAACTAGCTTTCCGCAAAAATGCCAAATAAGCATTAGTGCCTTGCATAATTATTCTGTTATCACCCTTGGGATGCTTGCGAGTACATTCAAAGTACTCATTGGCTTGCCACTAGTTATTTTATTGGCCAGGCATGAAAGAGCATGATATGAAGAAGAGTACTTCGGTGACGAGCATGCGAGCTAGGACGCTTCCCAGTCAGAATGCCTGTAGGGTTAAGGCAGATGGCCTGGGTCCAAGTTATCGACGAAGATTTCCGCTGCAATGTTATACTCAAGACTTGACCATAATGGTCCTACTTGTGTAATACAGTATGTACGGATGTAAGACTCTTGTTATTCAGCTTCTGTGTGTTCGGTGAGCATTGATCTCTGGGATCTCTGTACACGTGCATTCGGTGATCACGACTTATGAGTCGGGGTCCCCACAGAGCTGGTATCAGAGCCATCCTGACTGTAGGAAGCCTTAGTTAGCATGGTCGTTAGTTAGGGTAAAACTATTTCCAAAACTACTACTAGTTTTCAAAACTATCTATACTTCTCTTCCCCTCTCAGTTTTTAGAAAACTAAGGTATACTTTCCCTATCGATCTCTTCCCCTTCAAAACCTTTGGTCGCTAGAACCCTTATGCCTCTAACCACTGGATTCCTTGTAATCCTCGTGGATAATCTAGAAGGAAGATGCCTTGCCAGACATTCACCCACATCTCCTGAACACAAGATTGGCGACATCACAACAAGACGATACCAACAGAAGATACATCCTCGAGGAATGAGGACCTGAAGACCCAGGAGATTGTGACACCCTTGACACTGCCCCAAGATGATGCAACCTTAGCCTATGATGATCAGGGCATAGAATATGCAAGATCATGATATGCATCACTAATAGAGCAACCATGTGCTTACCGATGTTGTATCGGCAACCACCGGTGGATGAGAACCTCGCCATTTGGCCCACCTCACTATAGTGAGTAGGAAAACGGTTCTCCTCATCCCCCGCTCTTGGTGTCGATGTTGTCATCAACGTAACCGACATGTTGGACCTCTACTATGCCTTGTTAATGTCATTGCATAAAGGATTACCTACTTGGTACCATCGATGCCTTAGAAGACAAAAAGGGATCATCATGATTAAGAAGACAACAGAAGACCAAGTCAATGCCATCTACGAGGAGCCACCTTCACCCCATCATCTCATCAGGCAAGAAGTGTTGAAGATTCTTCAAGCCAACCCGGATCATTTCATCAAACAACTATAGAAGACGTAGCGACACCTGAGGAAAAATCCAGAAGACTTCATGAGGCATGAAGTAAAGCACGACTACTTAGTCCGAGAACTCCTAGGGTAGGATGAGTCATGTACCCCCTAAGTGCAGTCGAGTCCATATGATGGTTCGAATAGAACCATGATTATGTGTTGCTTGTTTTTATTTGTTTGTGTTTTGATATCAGTCACCCTTTTTTGCCCTAGGCAACAAGTACGCAACTATATCACCTGCCTTATTTTGTTGTTTGTGTTTGGCCCTTTTTGGCACTTGTTTGTTTGCACCTGCACTATAGAACCCCCTTTAGGCATCCCCCGTTATGCTACTTATCCCTCTCATCTCTCTCCTCAACTGGAAACCAGCAAGACAAGATGCACCAAGGAGTCTGCTTCAGCGACCAACTAGCACTGAAGACTTTTTGTTGCAGCCTCCTCAACCAAGTGAAACCCCGTAGAGTTATGTTTAACCCTCAAGATTAGAAACCCATTCCTAGACCCTTGGAGACTTCACGAGATACCCCAGCTCGAGTCCCTAACCATGTGCTTAACCCATAGAATTGCAAGAGAACCAGTTAAGCCTCTGTAAACCTTGCACAACACTGGGTTCATTATGGAACTAGTGGACATAGTGAACGAGCACATTATCATCCTAATATAGCACAAGAGATGATGCTTTCAGCGATATAAGGTGATCTGTTTGGAGGACTAGATAGAACAATTGGCATCTCAGGAACCGTGCTTAAGGATAAGGTGACAAACGTTCGCTCGCACACTAGAATCCTTGAAACCCTTAAGCCCTACCAAGCCACAACATGGTCGGATCCTGACCTTGGGCCTTGGCTCTAGATCAATAAGACCTTGGTCAATGCTCAATCGTGACCATCACCAATGCCTCAGCCCACTTTACGTACCACATAGACTTCATGGAATGCTTGGACAAGTTAGTTGTCATCTTTCTTTAATGACATACTTGTCTACCCGAAGACAGAAGAAGAATCACCGAGCTGGTGAAGAAACATTTGAAGACCGCCATGCCAAGGAGGAAGAACTATACCAACCACCATCTCCAAGAAATAAACGTCCGCGTTGAAAACCAGGCATATCTGCAAACCACTTCTCTCAAAGGAACCAAGCATTTCCATGTCAAAGGGAAGCTCACACCAAGATTTATCGGCCCTCTCCAAGATCACCGCAAGACGAAGAATAGACGGCTACCAGCTAGAGTTATCACCTGAGTCACCCATTGTGCACAACGTTTTTCCACACGACACCACTCCAGAAACGTTTCCAACTTCCTAACTAGGCCGGTCTCTACCACCGAGCCATCGACCTCCAGCCCAATATGACCTACGCGAGAGACTCCAATTGCAATCTGGATCAAGCAGGACGACAGACACGAGGCCACGCCATCGAGTACTTCAGGGTTCAATGGAGCACCAAACGGGAGCAGAAGCAGTATGAGGACGTGAAGACTACCCCAAATCCAAGTTTCTGTATCCCTTCTCCGCGCCTAGTTTGGGAATCTCGGGGACGAGATTCTTGTAAGGGGGGTAGGTCTATCACACCCTGATTTTCATGCCACAACACTTAAGCTAATAAATCATGATAAAATGTGGTTTGACAAAAACTTTTGAGTGTTTTGGACCTTGCCTTGTTTGGATTTTGTGAGTTGTTTGCCAGTGCTCTAAAAATCAAATAAATCCTCCAACTCCTGTACTTCATCTCCTTGCTCCAAACTCTTGAGCCAATGATCATGCCATGTGTATAGGACATAAAAATAATTTCCTACAAAAATAATTTGGCCAAAAAGTATTTTCTAAAATTAGTTTTCCAAAAACCCTTGAATTGAGATTTGCACTGCAAGTACTTGATTTGAGGTGTGAAAAATATTTCCAAAAGTATATTTGAATCCTATTAGATATAGGACTCCCACAAACCACAAAAATATAATTTTAAAAGTTATTTTCCTATTTTATTTAAAAGCTTTTTCTTAAGGCCATAAATGGTCTTTAATAGGGAAAAATTATTTTATTGTTTTAAAAATATTTTACAAAAATAAGGGAAAGTCAGTGGGCATATATTTCCCATATATAAGAGTTTCAACACATGGTCATGTTCAAAATATTGGTCAAATCCCTCAAAAACCCTTTCTGGATATTTCAAGATTTTGAAATATTTACAAAGGAAATATTCCCCAAAAATTCCAAGAAAATTCTATCATGTCACATATGACATTTTTGATGATCTTGCCAAGTACCATGTCATGGAGAGCAGTATAACCCCATGAAACCCTCTCAAAACCACTTCTGTCCTTTTTCAAGTTTGAGCAACTTTACATTGCCAAACATGTCCAAATGTTCTCAAACCTTGGGAACATGCGCAAATGGTCTAATTATTCATCTAGACCAAATGGCACAAGTTGGAGAGAATGTTATCTTGATCAAAGTACCCCAAAACCCTTTCTGTCCAGAACCAAATTTGAACAACTCTACATTGCCAAGTGTGTCCTTTTGATCTGAATTTTTGTGGACAGGTTAAAATCCTCAAATGATGACACTAAACCAAGTGGTGCATCAAGGAGAATAGATTTGCCTGACTAAATCTTGGTAAAGCCATTTTTGCTGATTTCTAGGGTTTACAAAAGTTGCATTGGCAACTTTGCCCAAATAAGCTCCAGATTGGTGGAAGACCCTAATTATATGTGTCATTTCACCCTGTGGAGTCTCATGGCAAGTGGAAATCATTTGATTGCCAAAACCTTTATCAAACACCTTCTACTACTTTTCAAAAATCACCATTTTGACCACTAAAACTATTCTCCTTGAGCTCAACTTTTTACCACAGCTCCTCCTAGTCCCCTTTCACCTCTAGTAACAATGGCAAATCCACAGCTCAATTATTGGATGGGTAAAACCCCACTTTCTCTCTCTGGACAGCCCATTTGCACACTTCTTCTTCCTCCCTCCTCACTCCAGTGGCCATCCATGGCATCCAATGCACCACCCCATTTCTTTACTCACTCCTAGACCTGCTAGACACCAAAAGAGGCACTCACCATGCATAAAGAATGGCCATGCCGGCCATTTGGGTGCTCTAGAGCGCGCTACAGTGTGCTCCCGCACTATAGCCGCCCCCTTCCAACCGCCTCCGGCCACCTCGGGCCTCCCCAGCGCGCCCGACGATGCACCTCGACGTCTGCGACACGCCACGGCACTGTCCCCCTCCTCTCTCCTCCTCCCCGCGCCTCCGTGCTAGCAAACACCGGCCGCCCGAGCGCACCAATGGCGCGACTCACACGCGCGCACCTCTGACCTCTCCCCACTCCCTCTCTCTATCTCTCCCGACGTAGTCGACGTCCAGGAACACCCCAGACATGTCCACGCGCGTCCCCGTGACCCACATCAACGGCAACAACCTCGCCGGCGCACGGGTCTATGGTGAGCCGTGGCTCGCCTACTTAAAGGCCTCCCCGAGCCCCCCTCTCCTCACAACTTGCTCTTTCACTCCCCTAAACACCCCCTACACCACTCACCCCTCTCCAAATGAGCCCGAGCTCGAGATCGAGCTCGAGCTCCACCGCCTCGGGTCGCCGTCGATCCCACGGTACAGGCCTCCCCTGCTCCTCCTCTGCCCCGATCTGGAACCCCCGAGCACCCCTGACCATTTCCCCCTTCTTACCCGCCTCTTTTGCAGCCGGAAACGGCCGGAGCCGTCGACGCCCGAAGCCTCTCCGCCGCGAGACCTCGTCGCCGGCGAGCCAGGCAACTCCGGTAACGTCCACCACCTCCACCCGAACGGTGACACGACGCTGAGCCCAGCCGTGCCCTCGCCCGACCTCGCTGTGCCCTGCATCGTCGCTGGTGAGCTCGCCAGCCGCCTGGACTCAGGGTTAGGGATGACAGGTGGGCCCCGCTTGTCAGCCTCTCCCCTCCATCGCCCCCCTCTCTCTCGCTGACGCCTGGGCCCCGCCCGTCAGGTTTAAACCTGGCGCGCGCGTGCACCAGTGCGCTGGGCCGCCTCTCTGGCTGGGCCTGCTGCCCTGCGGCTGTTCTGGCCCAGCAGGCACAGGGCCCTTTTCTTTTTCTTTTTCTGTCACTTTTCCAAAAATTCCACAGGATAAAATATATGTCCAAATAACTTAATTCCAATTCCTAAATTCCCAAAGTATTGCAACCTATTTAATGGTGCAACTTTCATTCAAATCCAACAACCTTTTCTTCACTGTAAATATTTAAATATGATTTTAAGCATTTAAATATACCTTTGTAAATCCATTTCTCCTATTCTGCTACTTCAAATTCAAAACTAGGAATTTTCCCCTTCTTAGTTTTCACCCGAGTATTTAACAAAAATGAGTTGACATTTTTCTGAGCACTTTGGTTTTTCTGTTTTACTATTGCCTTATTTTCTTGTTATTTTCTTGCGGCGAATAGATCCCGTATTTGACGAAGTAGTTGGATAAGAAGAAGGAGAAGGACTTGAAGACTTTGAAGACCAAGGCAAGCAGCCCTTTGACCATGATGAACCATTTTTTTTCATCATAATAGCATTTTCGTTGTTTCATCAAGTGCATGATATATATCTTGAATGGCAACCTTGCTAGGCTTGCCTCCATTGCATACTCCATTGATACTTGGATTGTTCATGACTCTACCCTTGCTTAGAGTTGTGTTGGTGGGTTGTAGAAATATGCTATAGTAAATGGCTACGCAAAGTGGGTCAGGGTTATGCATGGAAAGAAACAAGTGTGGTTTGACGTACTTGCAAATAGCCCAGTGGGTGCCACTAATGCCCCTGGGAGATGATGATGAACTAGGTCACTACTTGGTGGAGAAGTAGTGTACCGAGGCTCGATAAAAGTGTTGTTTACAGAGACGGATTAGATTTAAGATTTGTTGACTGTCCCAACCTTACACGCGCAACCACTCTACCCTTGTATGGGAAAGGGCATTATTGATTACCTCGGCCGATACTAGCTTGGAGCCCGCATTACTAGTGACGGGAGAGTTGTTGGTGCGCTCTCTCGGGACGGGGTCGTGCCAGGTAGGGCGGCCAAGAACATTTTTATGGGGCACCGGACACACCGTTGGTACGCCGTGCCAGTGGTATGTGATGAATATGGGAGCGAGGCTCCACAATTTTAAGTTGTGAAATGTTGGGCATGGGGGTTACTACCAATCAAGTGGACTCCATGTTAGTGTCGTCTAGGGAAAGATAGTGATCGGGTGCTTACCCCGGGTACTTGAGGTACCGCGGGTCGTTGGATGACACGGAAGTTCCCCGGATCTTGTGGGTAAAGTGTGCAACCTCTGCAGAGTGTAAAACTATTCGAATAGCCGTGTCCATGGTCAAGGACAGTTGGGTGGTGCTGCTTAGACTACATCCATATGTTTCTGACAAACAACACGGTTTGGTAAATCTATTGACGTGATTCGTGAGGAAGTCACGATGAGCTTGAGCATGAGTTGTTCATAACTCTCTCTCGATGTTGATGTCTGTAACCTCCTGATACTTGTTGCAGACGCATTCATATCTTTGATAAATGTTGATCATACTTGCATGAGAAAAACTAGCTTTCCGCAAAAATGCCAAATTAGGAGTAGTGCCTTGCATAATTATTCTGTTATCACCCTTGGGATGGTTGCGAGTACATTCAAAGTACTCATTGGCTTGCCACTAGTTATTTTATTGGCGAGGCATGAAAGAGCATGATATGAAGAAGAGTACTTCGGTGACGAGCATGCGAGCTAGGACGCTTCCCAGTCAGAATGCCTGTAGGGTTAAGGCAAATGGCATGGGTCCAAGTTATCGACGAAGATTTCCGCTGCAATGTTATACTCAAGACTTGACCATAATGGTCCTACTTGTGTAATACAATATGTATGGATGTAAGACTCTTGTTATTCAGCTTTTGTGTGTTCAATGAGCATTGATCTCTGGGATCACTGTACACGTGCATTCGGTGATCACGACTTATGAGTCGGGGTCCCCACAGTTTGGCCGACAGCCAAAGCTCGCTTAGCAATGGTGCCGTCTTTAAAGACGGGGCGAGGCATCCTTCCTGATGGCGATGACACAGAGGAACTCTCAATGAAAGCACCAATGTTGGTGTCAAAACTGGCGGATCGCGGGTAGGGGGTCCCGAACTGTGCGTCTAGGCCGGATGGTAACAGGAGGCAAGGCACACGAAGTTTTACCCAGGTTCGGGCCCTCTTGATGGAGGTAAAACCCTACGTCCTGCTTGATTAATGTTGATGATATGGGTAGTACAAGAGTGGATCTACCATGAGATCGGAGAGGCTAAACCCTAGAAGCTAGCCTATGGTATGATTGTTGTTCTGTATGTTGTCCTACGGACTAAAACCCTCCGGTTTATATAGACACCGGAGAGGGTTAGGGTTACACAAAGTCGGTTACAATGGTAGGAGATCTACATATCCATATCGCCAAGCTTGCCTTCCACGCCAAGGAAAGTCCCTTCCGGACACGGGACGAAGTCTTCAATCTTGTATCTTCATAGTCCAGGAGTCCGGCTAAAGGTATAGTCCGGCCATCCGGACACCCCCTAATCCAGGACTCCCTCAGTGCACGTCGGCTTATTTTCTCTTTTGAGAGCTAACACGTTGGCTAGGTAGTAGTAGAAATCAGCGGCCTCGCTGGCGCTCCACGCCCCACATGTTATCGTCGGCTGAAAGCGAACCCTTCCTCCCGAAACCTCCTCCACCTTGATGATTTCTAGGACGAACTGTCGCCTGCGCTCACTGCCGCCCGGAGATCCCATGCACTCGCGCATGCCACCAAATCCTCCTCGCTTCCCCGCACGCCGCCAGATCCCGGCTTTCCACTTCGGCCATGGCGGGCTGTCGGATCACGGGTTTCGGCAAAACCCTTAAGGTTCAAACTCTGGGGTGCGCACGAAGATCTCCCCCTACCGATCCACGTCCTAACTTAGCTAAGATCTTACGAACTAACTCGACGAACTCGCAACACAAAGGACACAAGATTATACTGGTTCAGGCCACCGTTGTGGTGTAATACCCTACTCCAGTGTGGTGGTGGTGGTGGATTGCCTCTTGGGATGAGGATGAACAGTACAAGGGGAAGAACAGCCTCCTGAGGTTGAGGTGTTCTTGTGCTCGGTGGTGTGTGGCCAAGGATGTGGTGGCTTCAATCTCAGGTCCGGTCTCTCCCTAGCTATGGTGGTGGCTAGTCCTATTTATAGTGGCATCGGTCCTCTTCCCAAATATTGAGCGGGAAGGGATCCCACAACGGCCAATTCGAAGGGGGACAGCTAGTACAAGCTATCCTGACAAAAGTAGTCTTCGCCTGCCAAAGGCTCTGGTGGTGACGCCGTGTTGGGCTCCACGGTGACCTCCATCTTGTCGTCCTTCTAGTCTTGGTCCCGTTGCACCAATATGGAAACCTTTGCTTGACACCTCGGTACTGTGTGCCTATGCTTGCCCCCTTAGCACCAAAAAGGAAACAAGGACGTTGCACGCGTTGGCGCCTGCGTGGTGCCCACCTGGTCTCGATCATCATGGCTCACGTCACGAGAATCTCGCCAGGTTCGCGTGGCCTTGAACTCTCCGCCCCTCACGAGCCAGCCTGGTGAGGCCGCTCCTGAGGAGGTCTTGTGTCGTCCGCCTCATCAGGCTTGGCCTCTCGCGAGGGTCTTGATTCCTTGTTGATGAAGATGGGCCGTACAGGCCTGCTAGTAAAGCCACGCCGTGGGCCGCATGCAGGCAAGTCTGGGGACCCCCGTTTGCAAAACGCCAATAGTAGCCCCCATGCACAAGGCGCGCTCGGGCTTGGCTTCGAGGCGAAGCCAAATGTCAAGCGCGGAGCGCTGCGGGCCCCAATAGCCTGCGGCCTTGGTCGACGCATGGCGGTTGATTGGACGTGGGCGTCTCCGCTTCCCCACGCTGCCTTGATAACCACCTGGCTAAACGACCACCGCGGTCTACACGGTTATTCTTCCATCGCTAGCGCCATTCTCCTCCAATTCCTCTGCTTCCCCCCCGGACTCTGCTCCTCTTTCCAATCTGACCTTAGCTCTGCTCGCCCCATCGCCATGGCGCCGACGCAAGCGGATAAGGGGAAGAAGGCTCTGTCTTCGGCTAGTGCGCCCTCGGCCGCCAAGCCCGCAGTAGGCCGATCGCCGGTGCTCAACAATGAGGCCATGTGCAAGGTGTGTCCCATGCTTGCCTCCAGCTTCAATGAGTGGGGAAAGACGGTGGCTTGGCCTGCATCTCACGCTCGCATTGACTGGGCAGCCACTGAGGTCCCTTTCTTCATCGACGCCCTTTGGGCTGGCTTGGTCCCTCCTTTCTCCGCCTTTCTCAATGCGGTGCTTTCCCATTATTAGATCCACATGCTGCACCTTGATCCCCAATCCGTGACCCTTCTTGCCGTCTTTGCCTTTGTTTGCGAGGCCATGGTAGGTATTGCTCCCTCCGTGGCTCTTCTCCGCCACTTCTTCTCGCTGCACCTGAGCGATCCTTGCCAGAGCTCCGGATGCCTAAGCTTTCAAGCCGTGGTGGCAACGGCCGGCGACGGGATCGACTTCGAACTTCCACCATCCACGAGCGAGTTTCGGACACGGTGGGTGTTTGTTGATGCCAGAGTGCTCAGCCCCTGCTCTCCTCTCCGTCAGGGCCTGTCATTTCTAACTCCGGTTGGTGCCACCGGAGGCTCGCCGATTCGTGCCTTGTTCCCGTCTGGATCATGTTGAGGTGGCTCAAAGACCTTGGCGTGACTGCGCCTATGGTGGTGAGGGAGTTTGTCCGGCGCCGAATCGCTCCGCTTCAGCGCCACTCCCGGCCGATGTGGGCCTTGCTCAGCAGCTAGGACCACATGAGACTTCAGGAGTCTAAGCTCCCCCTTGAGGCGCGGCGAACGGTGTTTGAGGTCCTGATGGGCGTCCCGTTGCCAGACGACTTGCCGAGGAAGAGTTGCCTTTTGTACCGCTGCTCGAACAAGATGACATTCGCGGAGCGGATGCCCTCCTTCGAGGAGTGGGGGCTGCACCCAGTTGGCCTCGTGGGGCCCCGTGAGAACCCCATTGTCGTTGTCCCTCTCCTTGACGCTGGCGTCGAGCTCGCCCCAAGTGTTGGTGCAGGGGGGCGTGCACCGCTGGGGGTCGATAGTAAAGGTGCCGAGATGCTGATGCCGCCCAGGGCTCCCGAGGTGTCGACCTTGGGGTCTCGTGATTCTTGCCCTGAGGTGGCGGTTGAAGGGGCGACGTAGCCCGTGTCTCCCGCGACCGGGGCTCCCGAGGCCTCGGCAAGTCACTGCAAGGCAGAGCCGGCTAGCTCTCCTCAGCTTGGCGCTTCTGAGGATGCCCCTCCGAGCACTTCTCTAGCCGCGCCTCATGTCGGCCTCCATGTCCAGCGCTTCGGCTGGCTTTGTGTGGACTTCGAAGAGCTCTGGAAGAGGAAGGGGTCCCCGAGCTGCGGCAGCGGCACCTTCGGGCCGTTAAAACGGAGGAAGTATATCGCCGTTGACGAGTAAGTACCTCATCTTGGTGATCTTCTGCTTGTTGCTTTCCTTCCTGACGATTGTCTCCTCAGGACCCCTTCTGCCAAGGCCGCGAAATCTCCTGAGAAGCAGCTCCCTCTCGCCCCGTTTCACCCGCCAAACTCGAGCGCTGTAGGCTCGTGCGCTGCCCACGGTGTAGGGTCAACCGTGGGAGTTGGCCTGTCATCAAGGTGTCTCGAGCTTGCGCCTTCGCCATATTTTCTTCACGGCCTTGCTCGGAGCACGACAAGCGTGCCAAGGGCTCCTCCCCTGGTCGCGGTCGGTGGCTGGTTGGCTTCGATCTCGGGGTCTTCTTCAAGCAGCGGGCCCAGTTTAGTTCAGGCCCCTCACGAGGCCCAGCTGATGCCTGGGGCAGCGGCAGCCCCCAGCCCCCTGCTGAGAGGGGGCGCACCGCTACAGGCGTCGCCCATAGCTCCCGTGGCGGAGAACGAGATGGGCTGTGCGCTTGAGTTCGACCAAGGGCGAAGCGTTGTTCGTCGTGAGCTCTTCCATGAGGTGATGTGTGCGATGAACCGACTCGGTGAAGAACTCATGGGTGTCGACGCACGCCTTGAGGCCGAGGGTCTTCGGTTGGCGGAGGAGTAGCAAAAGCTGAAGGTGACCATCAACCTCGGGCGCCATTAGTGTGAGCTGGATAATGTGAAGGCTGAGGTTTCCCTTGCAGCTTCCCGTGAGGCGTGCTCCTGAGCTCTGGATGACCGCCGTCGCGAGGCCGTGGAGAAGCACGCGTGGGAGCTCCAAGCCTGGAGCGCTGTCTTGGATCAGCAGGTGGAGGCGCGTAGGGCTGCCCTTGCGTCATTGAGGGGGACACCCGCCAAGGAGGAAGAGATTCGGAAGCGCGAGGAGGTGCTGGCGCTGGAAGCTGTGGAGCGCAACCTTGAACTCGAACGGCTGGAGACGAGGGAGCGCCAGGTTGCTCAGGCGGAGGACGATGTCGGCGCGCGCGAGGTCAGGTCCCAGGAGGAGGTCGACCGCTGGGTGGCCGAGGCTCGTGCGGATCTCAAGAGCAGGCACGACCTAAAGTTGAAGCTTGTGGAAGCCGGTGCCGCTGGTAGGACTGCTGCCCTCAAGTCCAGGTTGGTCGAGGTGGAGCGGCACGAGGAGGCCACTGCAACTGCCCTGGCCTCGGCGCAGGCTGAGCTGGCTTCCGCCCGCGCCAAGCTGCTCCCTCTTCGGCAGCGGGTCGCCGACGTCGAGTCCATCGCACGGCAGAACAAGGACGAAATGCTTCAGTGGCGGATGTTGGAGCGTGTGCATGCCCCCATGCTCGAGGACCTCAGGAATAGGGCCAACACCGCCTTGGGCCACATCTGCGATGAGAATTCTCCTCATCCTCATGCGAACGACTATGCCAGCCACCTCTGCTTCTTCACCGACATGGTGACGCGCCTGCAGAACCGTTCCGAGAGGGCTCGCCAACTTGTTGAAGAGAGGAGTCGCAGCCTGCTCGGGCGTGCATTCTCCCGCGTCTTTAGCCACCTCCAGAACGCCGATCCCAACTTCGATTTTGACGCCGCCATTGCTCATGTACCGGAAGCCATTCGGGGCGACCTGGTGCGATGGGTTGAAGACAACGTGGATGCGCTGGTCAGGGCCTTCGCTTCTGACGACGACGGGGTAGTAGTTGCGGCGGACGAAGGTGACGTGGTTGACGACGGCGATGCCGACCAGCGGTGCGCCTGAAGATGACATGGGGGACGCGGCGAGCGACATATCCGGCTGATCCCATGTTTCCCTGCTGTTTACCCTGTAAAAGCTTGGGCGTGGCCCCGGAAGATTGTAAGAGCATTTTAAGAGGGGGAGCCCCTCATGTAAACAAATCGCAGCTTTTTATCCTTCTGTGTCAAATTGGGCATGCATCTTTACGAGCTCACGTATGCTGGGGCAAGGTTGCTGTTGCGGTTTACCTTAGCCTAGACGAGCCCAGAACCGGCTCAAGAGATTGTGGGTTTCTAAGAAGCTCCTCAGGAATTCGTCGACACGCCCGAGGGGGCCGCGTGATAAGCTAGCGCCAGCCGCGGCGCGACACGTGCATGGCTCGTGTGCTTCATGCCCATCCCGGCCCGCGATGGGCCCGCGAGGGGGGAGCGACAGGCGCGAATTCTGAAATAAGGCAAGAACCAGACTGCGAGAAATAGTTTGAACGAGAAAAGGCATCCCCCTGCGCGCATCAAATGAAAATTCAACTTCAATTTAAATCCAAATCTAGAAGGTTGGGTTACAGAAAAGATATCCAAAGCAAAAGGCCGCGTCCGACGCCTAGTCTAGTCTTCAACGTCTTCTCACCAGCGCGGAGCTAAGTGCTGCCACTGGGCGAGGGAGGGAGCCCCCGAGGCCCAAGGGCGGCTCTCCTGAGGCTCTGGGGCGTGTACATGCCCACTCATTATCACGTGAGAGTGTCACAGGCGGGGATCTTCATAGGCGTGAGCCTTACTTCATATCGCCTGACGAGGGCCCTGCCTTGCACCACCCCCTACCACCGCTGGGATGAACGGAAACTAGGACGGCCCAACGAGGGCAGAGAGGACGCCAGCGGCGCCCTCGGCGACCACGGGTCCTCTGCCGGGGAAAGGTCGCCGGTGCCACCCCGACGGAGGTCCTACCTCCGGGCATTGCCTTGCTTCGTGTGACGCGGGGAGGGGCCTTGCTCCTGGCCCCTCCCACGCAGCCCCTGTAAGTCTCTCCTAATGGGGCGGGCATCGCCATGTCGGAACCATCGCCTGGCACCGTGACCTGGTTCATCTGTGACTCATGGTTAGCGTAAGCTTGTCCCCGAGGGATTAGTGGTACCCTGTATCTATTGTCGACGGCGCGGCCGGTGGGGCTCTCCGGCGGCTCCTGGAAGGCTTCAGCTCCTAACGCCTCCTCCTCCCATCCTGGCCCAAGGAACGAGCCGGGGTCGTCCTCCGGCGTATACTCCTGGTCCATCATGCGGGGCACGTAGGCCTCCGAGACCGCTGCCCCGAAGACCTCGCCGAAGTGCCCCACGCTCTATGTTGCTCGGCCCATCGCGCTATCCTGAGGATGGTGAGGCGGTGCTCTGATGGGGCCGTGTGCTATGACGCTCGTGCCCGCACCCATCTGAGGTGGCGCGGGTGCGAGGGGGCGCCCTCCGCCGTGGATCGTGCTGATGTCGACGAAGCCCCCGGGCGCACTTGGGGGTACGCGGGCGCGGCGAGGCCCACCGTGGGATACTGCCGCCGCCTGCGGCATGAGCTGGTAGCAGAAAGGCGGTGTCCCGTGGCCGCCGCGTCCAGTAGCTCGGCGACGCGTTCCAGCAGTGCATCCCGGCCGCTCTCCATCAGTCGGCACCGTAGCAGCTCCCATGCCACTGTGAGCGCGGGCCGCATGTTCGCCTGCTCCCTCCTAGTGTGCGGCGCCGTTGCTGCGGCGTGGCTTGCGGCTCTTGCAGCAGCTCGCGTCTGTCGGAGAGTAAGAGCTGAGGGTGTGTGACCGCGCCGCCCACGCCCCGTGGTGTTTGGCGGTGCGCGCGCCGCCTGAGACGTGGGATTGAGGTCTTCCTGGAGAGGCGGCGCCGCCCGGGCGGGCCAGGCTGCCCAGCGGTCGTCGTCAGCCCTCGGGTCGCCGGACATCGGAACCGCGGAGCGTCGGCAGATCGACTGGTGGGGAAGAGGCTCCAGCGCACCCCTACCTGGCGCACCAGATGGAGGATCACGGGTTCCGGCAAAACCCTTAAGGTTCGAACTCTGGGGAGCGCGCGAGGATCTCCTCCCTATCGATCCACGTCATAACTTAGCTAAGATCTTACGAACTAACTCGACGAATTCGCAACACAAAGGACACAAGATTTATACTGGTTCGGGCCACCGTTGTGGTGTAATACCCTACTCCAGTGTGGTGGTGGTGGATTGACTCTTGGGTTGAGGATGAACAGTACAAGGAGAAGAACAACCTCATGAGGTTGAGGTGTTCTTGTGCTCGGTGGTGTGTGGCCAAGAATGTGGTGGCTCCAATCTCAGATCCGGCCTCTCCCTAGCTATGGTGGTCGCTAGTCCTATTTATAGTGGCCTCGCTCCTCTTCCCAAATATTGAGCGGGAAGGGATCCCACAATAGCCAATTCGAAGGGGACATCTAGTACAAGCTATCCTGACAAAAGCAGTCTTCGCCTGCCAAAGGCTCTGGTGGTGACGCCGTCTTGGGCTCCACGGTGACCTCCGTCTTGCCGTCCTTCTGGCCTCGTTGCACCAATATGAAAACCTTTGTTTGACGCCTCGGTACTTCGCGCCTGTGCTTGCCCCCTTAGCACCGAAGAGGAAACAAGGACGTTGCGCACGTTGACGCCCGCCAGGCGCCCACCTGGTCTCAATCGTTATGGCTCACGTCACGAGAACCTCGCAAGGTTTGCCTGGCGTTGAACTCTCCGTCCCTCACGAGCCAGCCTGGTGATGCCGCTGCTAAAGGGGCCGCACAGGCAGGCAAATCTAGAGACTTCCGTTCCCAGAACACCGACATAGGCGGGCTCCTACACATGTGCGCACTTCCGGAAGTCTAATGGCGGCCATGGCTCCTCCCCCGCTGGGATCCTCCCCAGCGGGCCATGGCGAGCTCGTACCACATCCATGCGCCGTCGGAACTCCAATCCGTCAGCTGGGCATCCATGCTGCTTTTTTTTAATTTCAATCGCCTCTCCCTCTTTGATCCTCCCGGGTACCGAATGTGATGCATGGCATTTTCCTTATCATATCTGACCCCTCGCTGCTTTTGTTGGCTTGTTGATTCCGGAAGCATCAAATGTATATAAGCTGCTAGGATTTAGTATAAACGGATGAGGTGGGACTATTAATTAGAATCTCAAAAATTTCCCTTTGCTGCAGTCGTAATGGAAGGCAGGGCAGTTCGTGAGGTACCGTCCTCTAACAAAACTTCTGGCCCATTGACTGTGACGCCCAAGTGGGATGCTGCCGACAGAATTTTAGATGCCAGCTTTTAATTAGTATCACCTCGTTTATATTACGATTTTGTTTATATAAATTTTAAAAGCGTATTATGACATGAGAAGAAAGCGTATTGTGATGATGAATTCGACAAAGCCAATCTATGCTTTATTATTAGGGAGAGATATATAACTAAGTAGTTGATCCTCACTAATTTATTTATCTCAATATAAACTATGGCATCTCAACTTGCGAATAGTCATGCATGGAAAAAACCACACTTCAACAGGCAACCATTCATGCAAAAGGCTTAAATATTTAAATTACCTTTTTATGCTACAATTCAATAGATATTTTATAAGTGCAGAATAATCATATGCATCTTCAGTTTGTTCTTATATCCAGATATTCAATTTTCATAATATCAATTTTCATTGAAATATAATATAAAAAGTTCCGACATCAACGCGCGGTATATCATCTAATTACTATGAAAGCTAAGCGCTTGGTTGATTAACCGAAATATATATGGATGGTATGTTTGATGTCATGCATAATGCCATACCTACTTGCTCGTTGACTTAGAGCATGCATGATGACATACTTAGTTGCTTGTTGACTTAGCCCTAGCCCATCAACTGGGACTATTTTTTATCCCAGAGTCGCAACAGCAAAAAAAACCTCACATGAACGGTACTTCACGGTATGAAGAAAACACTGAATAAAAGAAGGATGATAGTTCATCTCTTAGATTATGTGCACTATATGCAGATAACAATGACTGATTTTTTTTCACTTATGGTAAAACACACTGCAGATACTATATATAAGAGATATGCATTTCAACCCCAAACCCGTGGACTAGCAAATTTACAACCCTGAACTCTAATATCGGTTAGAACACAAACCTCAACTCTCAAATCCATTTAAACTATCCCAGTCACTTGGTCTAAAGGTGGTTTTGGCATACGTGGCAGATATTTAATCGAATTGACCAGGTCCAGATAGCCACATCAGCGTGCCAAGTCAGGACCCACTTTTGGGTCAAATTCTGATCGAAAATTCAAGTGTCTAGAAAAATGAAAATTTTCAGTAAAATGTAAAAAATACCATGCTGACCAATCAAGGAAAAATCACATTTGTTTGACAAACAAATTAAAAAATGCAGTAGAAACTCAATTTCAGCCACTTTTTTGTCAAATTCTGTCCAAAATTTCAAAGTGTCCAGAGAAGATTGAGTAAAATCAACACTACCATGCTAACAAAACTGAGAAACTTCACACCTTTTTGACAATTATATTGGAAATATAATAGAATTTTAATTTCAACCCTTTTTTGTCAAATTTTGACCAAGAAACCAAAGTTTTCAGAAAATTCCGAAAACTTTCTATAAAATCAACAATACCATGATGGTAAATCTAGGAAAGTTTCACACTTTTTTGACAAACATATTAAAAATACGGTAGAAATTCAATTCTGTAAAAAAATCAATTTGAAAGAACCAAGTCC
The DNA here is from genome assembly GCA_034509565.1 of Triticum monococcum. Classification (NCBI taxonomy): domain Eukaryota; kingdom Viridiplantae; phylum Streptophyta; class Magnoliopsida; order Poales; family Poaceae; genus Triticum; species Triticum monococcum. The sequence goes on along the minus strand of CM067847.1, from coordinate 177,545,425 downwards.
ATCTCATTATGGACAAATTCTCTCCAGTCATCTGCATACGGAAATGCATATGCTTCTGCAATGGACATGGGATTATTGTGCACAAGGTATACGATAAAATAATCGCTAAAGATTTGGCAATTCTCTGTCTGTTACTCCCTGCAGGTGTTTCACTGTCATCTTTCTTAAGGATTTCCTCATATGGTTGTTCGAAATCATGAGATTCCATTATAGTATCAACATGCATATCAGGCACCCCGGATTTAACCACTAAAATCCTATATTTTTAGTCCATTATTCCACTAACCAAACTTGAATCCCCTTTGGAGTTCTTCTTCAAGCTTTCCGCTCTTTATATTTTATGAACTCCTAGTCGGTTGGAGTAACATAGGAGATTTAAAGGTTGTGCACCGGCTCTAGGAATGTTTGTGAAGATCAAAGATTGCCTCTAGATCTACCCTTAGCGGTTGAGTTTGGACTTCATGGCCGAATCTCAAGTAGGACAGGGCTACGTCTTTTTGATAGTTGGGACTTTGTGTATAACATTAGCTTTTTAACCTTGATTGCTAGAATCATCTTGTCATATAGATTGATTCACATGGTTGCATTTTAGAGAACTTATAATTCTACAGTTTCCTTAAACACAACTAATTGGTTAAGAAAATAGTCGCATATTCACCACCCCTCTAGTTAACACCTTTGAATCTTCCTCAGTGGCGGTATCATGTACCAGGGGTGGCTCATCGAAGGGAGCCCGACCCGAGGTCTGATCGGGGACAACAAGACCCAAGACAAGGGCGAACCCCTAAGGAGGGTGTCAAAGGCCTTCTTATCCGCCAAGGCAAGGGCGGTGGTAGGAGAGATTACATATGTCCTTTTTGTAAACCCTAGACCTCCACCGCCTATATAAGGGCAGGTCAGGGAGCCTTTGTTCCTATCGAATCTCAGATAGCAACTCTCAGTAGCAACATCAAACACCATTGTAACCCCTTGCACGAGGTATCCCTTCACCATGAACAATCAAAGCAAGTAGAATGTAGGTTATTACTCCACAGAGGCCCGAACCTGGGTAAAACTTTCGTGCAACCTCTCATCCGAGATTATCAGCTGCACTCGGATCCCTACCAAGGGATCTGCCAGTATTTTGCACGGCCACTCACAACATCTACAATTGGACCCCCCGATGTCCCATCGGATTGACCGAACACTGCCCGGACAGGAGAGAGAAGAGAAAAATACACCCAACCGGACTCCCCACTTTGCCCCCCATATCACCGGTGAAGGAAATATGCCCTAGAGGCAATAATAAAGTTATTATTTTTTCCTTATATCATGATAAATGTTTATTATTCATGCTAGAATTGTATTAACCGGAAACATAATACATGTGTGAATACATAGACAAACAGAGTGTCACTAGTATGCCTCTACTTGACTAGCTCGTTGATCGAAGATGGATATGTTTCCTAGCCATGGACATGAGTTGTCATTTGATTAACGGGATCACATCATTAGGAGAATGATGTGATTGACTTGACCCATTCCATTAACTTAGCACTTGATCGTTTAGTTTGTTGCTATTGCTTTCTTCATAACTTATACATATTCCTATGACTATGAGATTATGCAACTCCCGTTTACCGGAGGAACACTTTGTGTGCTACCAAACATCACAACGTAACTTGGTGATTACAAAGGTGCTCTACAGGTGTCTCCGAAGGTACTTGTGGGGTTGGTGTATTTCGAGATTAGGATTTGTCACTCCAATTGTCGGAGAGGTATCTCTGGGCCCTCTTGGTAATGCACATCACTTAAGCCTTGCAAGCATTGCAACTAATAAGTTAGTTGCGGGATGATGTATTACGGAACAAGTAAAGAGACTTGCCGGTAACGAGATTGAACTAGGTATTGAGATACCGACCATTGAATCTCGGGCAAGTAACATACTGATGACAAAGGAAACAACGTATGTTGTTATGCGGTCTGACCGATAAAGATCTTCGTAGAATATGTGGGAGCCAATATGAGCATCCAGGTTTCGCTATTGGTTATTGATCGGAGACATGTCTCGGTCATGTCTACATAGTTCTCGAACCCATAGGGTCCGCATGCTTAAAGTTTCGGTGACGATTGTATTATGAGTTTATGTGATTTGAAGTACCGAAGGTAGTTCGGAGTCCCGGATGAGATCGGGGACATGACGAGGAGCCTCGAAATGGTCGAGATGTAAAGATCGATATATTGGACGACTATATTCGGACATCGTAAAGGTTCCGAGTGATTCGGGTATTTTCGGGGGTACCGGGGAGTTACGGGAATACGAGGAAGAAGTAATGGGCCTCATGGGCCAAGTGGTGGAAGAGAGGAGGCAGGGCGCGCGGCCCCCCTAGCCCAAACCGAATTGGACTAGGGGCCGGCCCCCCTTTCCTCCTTTTTCCTCCTTCTCCTTCCTTCTCCTTCTCCTCCTTCCTTTCCTCCTCCTAGTAGGAGTAGGAAAGGGGAGTCCTACTCCTACTAGGAGGAGGACTCCTCCTCCTGGCGCGCCCATAGAGGGCCGGCCGGCCTCCCCCTTGCTCCTTTATATACTGGGCAGGGGGGACGTCTAGACACACAAGTTGATCAGTTGATCTCTCCCAGCCGTGTGCGGTGCCCCCTCCACCATATTCCACCTCGGTCATATCGTAGCGGTGCTTAGGCGAAGCCCTGCGTCGGTAGAAATATCATCACCGTCACCATGCCGTCGTGCTGACAGAACTCTCCCGTGAAGCTCTGCTGGATCGGAGTTTGTGGGACGTCATCGAGCTGAACGTCTGCTGAACTCGGAGGTGCCGTGCGTTCGGTACTTGAATCGGTCGGATCGTGAAGACGTACGACTACATCAACCGCGTTGTGCTAACGCTTCCACTTTCGGTTTACGAGGGTACGTGGACAACACTCTCCCCTCTCGTTGCTATGCATCACCATGATCTTGCGTGTGCGTAGGAATTTTTCTGAAATTACTACGTTCCCCAACAGTGGCATCCGAGCCTAGGTTTTATGCGTTGATGTTGTGCACGAGTAGAACACAAGTGAGTTGTGGGCAATATAAGTCATACTGCTTACCAGCATGTCATACTTTGGTTTGGCGGTATTGTTGGATGAAGTGGCCCGGACCGACATTACGCGTACGCTTATGCGAGACTGGTTCTACCGACGTGCTTTGCACACAGGTGGCTGGCGGGTGTCAGTTTCTCCAACTTTAGTTGAACCAAGTGTGGCTACGCCCGGTCCTTGCGAAGGTTAAAAAACACCAACTTGTCAAACTATCGTTGTGGTTTTGATGCGTAGGTAAGAACGGTTCTTGCTAAGCCCGTAGCAGCCACGTAAAACTTGCAACAACAAAATAAAGGACGTCTAACTTGTTTTTGCAGGGCATGTTGTGATGTGATATGGTCAAGACATGATGCTAAATTTTATTGTATGAGATGATCATGTTTTGTAACCGAGTTATCGGCAACTGGCAGGAGCCATATGGTTGTCGCTTTATTGTATGCAATGCAATTGCGCTGTAATGCTTTACTTTATCACTAAGCGGTAGCGATAGTCGTGGAAGCATAAGATTGGCGAGACGACAACGATGCTACGATGGTGATCAAGGTGTCATGCCGGTGATAATGGTGATCATGACGGTGCTTCGGAGATGAAGATCACAAGCACAAGATGATGATGGCCATATCATATCACTTATATTGATTGCATGTGATGTTTATCTTTTATGCATCTTATCTTGCTTTGATTGACGGTAGCATTATAAGATGATCTCTCACTAAATTTTAAGATAAAAGTGTTCTCCCTGAGTATGCACCGTTGCCAAAGTTCGTCGTGCCCAGACACCACGTGATGATCGGGTGTGATAAGCTCTACGTCCATCTACAACGGGTGCAAGCCAATTTTGCACACGCAGAATACTCTTGTTAAACTTGACGAGCCTAGCATATGCAGATATGGCCTCGGAACACTGAGATCGAAAGGTCGAGCGTGAATCATATAGTACATATGATCAACATATTGATGTTCACCATTGAAAGCTACTCCATTTCACGTGATGATCGGTTATGGTTTAGTTGATTTGGATCACGTGATCACTTAGAAGATTAGAGGGATGTCTTTCTAAGTGGGAGTTCTTAAGTAATATGGTTAATTGAACTTAAATTTATCATGAACTTAGTACCTGATAGTATCTTGCTTGTCTATGTTTGGTTGTAGATAGATGGCCCGTGCTGTTGTTCCGTTGAATTTTAATGCGTTCCTTGAGAAAGCAAAGTTGAAAGATGATGGTAGCAATTACACGGACTGGGTCCGTAACTTGAGGATTATCCTCATTGCTGCATAGAAGAATTACGTCCTCAAAGCACCGCTAGGTGCCAGGCCTGCTACTAGAGCAACACCAGATGTTATGAACGTCTGGCAGAGCAAAGCTGATGACTATTCGATAGTTTAGTGTGCCATGCTTTACGGCTTAGAATCGGGACTTCAACGACGTTTTGAACGTCATGGAGCATATGAGATGTTCCAGGAGTTGAAGTTAATATCTCAAGCAAATGCCCGGATTAAGAGATATGAAGTCTCCAATAAATTCTATAGCTGCAAGATGGAAGAGAATAGGTTTGTCAGTGAACATATACTCAAAATGTCTGGGTATCATAATCACTTGACTCAACTAGGAGTTAATCTTCCTGTTGATAGTGTCATTGACATAGTTCTTCAATCACTGCCACAAAGCTACAAGAGCTTCGTGATGAACTATAACATGCAAGGGATGGATAAGACAATTCCCGAGCTCTTTGCAATGCTAAAGGCTGCGGAGGTAGAAATCAAGAAGGAGCATCAAGTGTTGATGGTCAACAAGACCGCCAGTTTTAGGGAAAAGGGCAAAGGGAAGAAGAAGGGGAACTTCAAGAAGAACAGTAAGCAAGTTACTGCTCAAGAGAAGACACCCAAATCAGGACCTAAGCCTGAAACTGAGTGCTTCTACTGCAAGCAGACTGGACACTGGAAGCGGAACTGCCCCAGGTATTTGGCGGATAAGAAGGATGGCAAGATGAACAAAGGTATATGTGATATACATGTTATTGATGTGTACCTTACTAGAGCTCGCAGTAGCACCTGGGTATTTGATACTGGTTCTGTTGCTAACATTTGCAACTCGAAATAGGGACTATGGATTAAGCGGACACTTGCAAAGGACGAGGTGACGATGCGCGTGGGAAATGGTTCCAAAGTCGATGTGATCGCGGGCAACACGCTGCCTCTACATCTACCTTCGGGATTAGTTTTAGACCTAAATAATTGTTATTTGGTGCCAGCGTTGAGCACGAACATTATATCTGGATCTTGTTTGATGCGAGACGGTTATTCATTTAAATCAGAGAATAATGGTTGTTCTATTTATATGAGTAATATCTTTTATGGTCATGCACCCTTGAAGAGTGGTCTATTTTTGATGAATCTCGATAGTAGTGATACACATATTCATAATGTTGAAACCAAAAGATGTAGAGTTGATAATGATAGTGCAACTTATTTGTGGCACTGCCGTTTAGGTCATATCGGTCTAAAGCGCATGAAGAAACTCCATACTGATGGGCTTTTGGAATCACTTGATTATGAATCACTTGGTACTTGCGAACCGTGCCTCATGGGCAAGATGACCAAAACGCCGTTCTCCGGTACTATGGAGAGAGCAACGGATTTGTTGGAAATCATACATACAGATGTATGTGGTCCGACGAATATTGAGGCTCGTGGCAGATATTGTTATTTTCTCACCTTCACAGATGATTTAAGCAGATATGGATATATCTACTTGATGAAACATAAGTCTGAAACATTTGAAAAGTTCAAAGAATTTCAGAGTGAAGTTGAAAATCATTGTAACAAGAAAATAAAGTTTCTACGATCTGATCATGGAGGAGAATATTTGAGTTACGAGTTTGGTCTACATTTGAAACAATGCGGAATAGTTTCGCAACTCACGCCACCCGGAACACCACGGCGTAATGGTGTGTCCGAACGTCGTAATCGTACTTTACTAGATATGGTGCGATCTATGATGTCTCTTACAGATTTACCGCTATCGTTTTGAGGTTATGCTTTAGAGACGGCTGCATTCACGTTAAATAGGGGACCATCAAAATCCATTGAGACGATGCCTTATGAACTATGGTTTGGCAAGAAACCAAAGTTGTCGTTTCTGAAAGTTTGGGGCTGCGATGATTATGTGAAAAGGCTTCAACCTGATAAGCTCAAACCCAAATCGGAGAAATGTGTCTTCATAGGATACCCAAAGGAAACTATTGGGTACACCTTCTATCACAGATCCGAAGGCAAGACTTTCGTTGCTAAGAATGGATCCTTTCTAGAAAACGAGTTTCTCTCGAAAGAAGTGAGTGGGAGGAAAGTAGAACTTGATGAGGTAACTGTACCTGCTCCCTTATTGGAAAGTAGTACATCACACAAACCGGTTTCTGTGACACCTACACCAATTAGTGAGGAAGCTAATGATAATGATCATGAAACTTTAGATCAAATTACTACCGAACCTCGTAGATCAACCAAAATAAAATCCGCACCAGAGTGGTACGGTAATCCTGTTCTGGAAGTCATGCTACTAGATCATGATGAACCTACGAACTATGAAGAAGCGATGGTGAGCCCAGATTCCGCAAAATGGCTAGAAGCCATGAAATCTGAGATGGGATCCATGTATGAGAACAAAGTATGGACTTTGGTTGACTTGCCCATTGATCGGCAAGCAATTGAGAATAAATGGATCTTCAAGAAGAAGACTGACGCTGACGGTAATGTTACTGTCTACAAAGCTCGACTTGTTGCAAAAGGTTTGCGACAAGTTCAAGGGATTGATTACGATGAGACCTTCTCACCCGTAGCGATGCTTAAGTCTGTCCGAATCATGTTAGCAATTGCCGCATTTTATGATTATGAAATTTGGCAAATGGATGTTAAAACTGCATTCCTGAATGGATTTCTATAAGAAGAGTTGTATATGATGCCGCCAGAAGATTTTGTCGATCCAAAGGGAGCTAACAAAGTGTGCAAGCTCCAGCGATCCATTTATGGACTGGTGCAAGCCTCTCAGAGTTGGAATAAACGCTTTGATAGTGTGATCAAAGCATTTGGTTTTGTCCAGACTTTTGGAGAAGCCTGTATTTACAAGAAAGTGAGTGGGAGCTCTGTAGCATTTCTGATATTATATGTGGATGACATATTATTGATTGGAAATGATATATAATTTCTGGATAGCATAAAGGGATATTTGAATAAGAGTTTTTTAATGAAAGACCTCGGTGAAGCTGCTTACATATTGGGCATTAAGATCTATAGAGATAGATCAAGACGCTTAATTGGACTTTCACAAAGCACATACCTTGACAAAGTTTTGAAGAAGTTCAAAATGGATCAGGCAAAGAAAGGGTTCTTGCCTGTGTTACAAGGTGTGAAGTTGAGTAAGACTCAATGTCCGACCACCGCAGAAGATAGAGAGAAAATGAAAGATGTTCCCTATGCTTCAGCCATAGGCTCTATCATGTATGCAATGCTGTGTACCAGACCTGATGTGTGCCTTGCTATAAGTCTAGTAGGGAGGTACCAAAGTAATCCTGGAGTGGATCACTGGACAACGGTCAAGAACATCCTGAAGTACCTGAAAAGGACTAAGGATATGTTTCTCATATATGGAGGTGACAAAGAGCTCATCGTAAATGGTTTTATCGATCCGGACGATTCTAAATCGCATACCGGATACGTGTTTATATTGAACGGTGGAGCTGTCAGTTGGTGCAGTTCTAAACAAAGCGTCTTAGCGGGATCTACATGTGAAGCGGAGTACATAGCTGCTTCGGAAGCAGTAAATGAAGGAGTCTGGATGAACGAGTTCATATCCGATCTAGGTGTCATACCTAGTGCATCGGGTCTAATGAAAATCTTTTGTGACAATACTGGTGCAATTGCCTTGGCGAAGGAATCCAGATTTCACAAGAGAACCAAGCACATCAAGAGACGCTTCAATTCCATTCGGGATTTAGTCCAAGTGGGAGATATAGAAATTTGCAAGATACATACGGATCTGAATGTTGCAGACCCACTGACTAAGCCTCTTCCATGAGCAAAACATGATCAGCACCAAGGCTCCATGGGTGTTAGAATCATTACTGTGTAATCTAGATTATTGACTCTAGTGCAAGTGGGAGACTGAAGGAAATATGCCCTAGAGGCAATAATAAAGTTATTATTTATTTCCTTATATCATGATAAATGTTTATTATTCTTGCTAGAATTGTATTAACCGGAAACATAATACATGTGTGAATACATAGACAAACAGAGTGTCACTAGTATGCCTCTACTTGACTAGCTCGTTGATCGAAGATGGTTATGTTTCATAGCCATAGACATGAGTTGTCATTTGATTAACGGGATCACATCATTAGGAGAATGATGTGATTGACTTGACCCATTCCATTAGCTTAGCACTTGATCGTTTAGTTTGTTGCTATTGCTTTCTTCATAACTTATACATATTCCTATGACTATGAGATTATGCAACTCCCATTTACCAGAGGAACACTTTGTGTGCTAGCAAACGTCACAACGTAACTGGGTGATTATAAAGGTGCTCTACAGGTTTCTCCGAAGGTACTTGTTGGGTTGGCGTATTTCGAGATTAGGATTTGTCACTCCAATTGTCGGAGGGGTATCTCTGGGCCCTCTCGGTAATGCACATCACTTAAGCCTTGCAAGCATTGCAACTAATAAGTTAGTTGTGGGATGATGTATTACGGAACGAGTAAAGAGACTTTCCGGTAACGAGATTGAACTAGGTATTGAGATACCGACGATCGAATCTCGGGCAAGTAACATACCGATGACAAAGGGAACAACGTATGTTGTTATGCGGTCTGACCGAAAAAGATCTTCGTAGAATATGTGGGAGCCAATATGAGCATCCAGGTTCCACTATTGGTTATTGATCGGAGACATGTCTCGGCCATGTCTACATAGTTCTCGAACCCGTAGGGTCCGCACGCTTAAAGTTTCGGTGACGATTGTATTATGAGTTTATGTGATTTGATGTACCGAAGGTAGTTCGGAGTCCCTGATGAGACCGGGGGCATGACGAGGAGTCTCGAAATGGTCGAGACGTAAAGATCGATATATTGGACGACTATATTCGGACATCGGAAAGGTTCCGAGTGATTCGGGTATTTTCGGAGGTACCGGGGAGTTACGGGAATATGAGAAAGAAATAATGGGCCTCATGGTCCAAGTGGTGGAAGAGAGGAGGCAGGGCGTGCAGCCCCCCTAGCCCAAACCGAATTGGACTAGGGGGTCGGTCCCCCTTTCGTCCTTTTTCCTCTTTCTCCTTCCTTCTCCTTCTCCTCCTTCCTTTCCTCCTCCTAGTAGGAGTAGGAAAGGGTTTCCTACTCCTACTAGGAGGAGGGCTCCTCCTCCTGGCGCGCCCATAGATGGCCGGTCGGCCTCCCCTCTTGCTCCTTTATATACAGGGGCAGGGGGCACCTATAGACATACAAGTTGATCAGTTGATCTCTCCCAGCCGTGTGCGGTGCCCTCCTCCACCATATTCCACCTCGGTCATATCGTAGCGGTGCTTAGGCGAAGCCCTGCGTCGGTAGCAACATCATCACCGTCACCACGCCGTCGTGTTGACGGAACTCTCCCGTGAAGCTCTGCTGGATCAGAGTTCGCGGGACGTCATCGAGCTGAACGTGTGCTGAACTTGGAGGTGCCGTGCGTTCGGTACTTGGATCGGTCGGATCGTGAAGACGTACGACTACATCAACCGCGTTGTGCTAACGCTTCCGCTTTCGGTCTACGAGGATACGTGGACAACACTCTTCCCTCTCGTTGCTATGCATCACCATGATCTTGCGTGTGCGTAGGAATTGTTTTGAAATTAGTACGTTCCCCAACAACCGGGCTGTTTGGAAATCCTCATACCCATACCAAATATGGAGAGGATACGGGGATGTCCGGGCAGCCCTTCATGTAGGATGCAACCCACCCAAATAATATTTTCTCCTTCTTTACTATTTCTCTCTCCATCTCAGCTAATCACATGCATTTGACCGGGCAATTTGAGGAGGATGTATGGGACATGCTTGCATACATGCACAAAATGGAGGGTCAAAATGAACAGGCCCGGTCATTGACCCGTATGTCTGCTGACGTTTGGAGATCAATGTTAGCCAATCGTTATTGTAGATGCTCTCACTTGCTTCCTGTAAAAATGGTTAACTAGAGTCAAGATCTTGGACCTTCACATATCAACTCACTTACACTTTTGTTCTCACTTTGTGTTGAAGGGTTAACCAAGATGTGCTACGTTTGTCCCCAAAAAAAGATGTGCTACATTTGGAACCCATGTGTGTATCATCTGCTCAGAGTTTTACTAAACTCTCGGTGAAAATAATCCCACCGTCCGGGGATTACAACATTTTCCTTTAAGAAGCAATGTTTGCGCAATTGGGCCCTAATTCAATCCATTTCGTGAAATATTTGACTTATAATTTGATAAATACAATCTAAAAATTTACACGATCACACACATAAAAAGAGTACCCAAAATATACAACATCAAAACAGCACAACCATATGGCAACTTTGCAAAACATTCTGAACTGAAAACAAATAGTTCTTCTCAAAAGCCCAAGCTCAGCAAGACAAGTAACACTCCTGCCAACATCGTCGTTGGTAGGGTGAAAGCTTGTGCATTGAATGCCGAGCTTGGCGACGAGGTAGGCGGGGGCACCCCTTCTTGTGTGGAGCTCTTGATTGGGCATGTGTAGTTGCAACTGCTAGGGTCGACCACCCTGTACACTCCCTTGCTGGTAAGCAAGTATAAGTCCTTGGCGTTGTCCTCGCCGAAGGAGAAGATGTAGCCCAATGACGGCAGCGGGCTCTTGGCCGCGACGTCGCACGGGATCGGTGACGTCTTGGAGCAGCCGAATGTCAGCGGCGTCACATTGTACACCCCGCTATTCTCCGGCATCTCGATCCCCGACCACATGGACTGGGCATACAGGTCCGCGTAAATGTACCTACACACACGCAAGGACAAGATGAAATTAACACAATGCACATGCTTGTCACGGTCACAAATTATGCCATGAAATCAAGAACAAAATGAGGCGGTGAATGAAGTCGACCGAGGGCTGTAATTATTACCTGCCGTTGAGGCATGGGTTGGTCATGGAGCGATAGACATAGCCGCCGATGATGGAGGCAGAGCCAACGTTGTTGTTGACAGTGTTGTGGGCGTAACCCATGACCGGCATGATGGCATTGATGGAGTCGACCGAGGTGTTCCCACCGGGAGTTGACAACGCCGGGTAGGGCTGGGGGCCCTCGAACACGCGCCACCCGTAGTTCCCGCCATTCACCACTAGGTCGACTTCCTCATACAATGACTGCAAACTCACACGGATTTCGTCACGAAATTAGTACTGCCCCTCTCTCAGTTTACAGGGCGTGCGCGTACCCCTAGGTCGTCAATTTGACCAACCTAATACAAGTCATATATTACAAAAAAATATACCAACATAAACTTCGAAGTTTCTATTTTCAAAAGATATAATTTTTGTGTTATATAGTTTATATTAGGGTGATAAAATTAGCAACCTAAGTATAGTGTAGGACTTATAAATTGAAACGGAGGTAGTAACACGGATTGTGGTCATAAAAGCATGGGGATACGAGAGGTTACCTGGCCGACGTCGGCGCAGAAGAAGTAGGACGGCTTTGCGGAGTCGAAGCTGCAACGCCACGGGTTCTTGAAGCCCATGGCGAAGACCTCCGGCGCGAACTTGGGGTCCAAGGAGAATGGGTTGTCCTTGGGGATACCGTAGTTGCCCCAACTGGGAGTGCTGTTACCAGCTGCACGTAGTAGAAATTTGCATATGAAAAATTGGGCACTCTAACCGTTTGAATTTGAATATAAACGTGAACTATACACAGTTGCCATCAAATATAAAAGAAGTGGTACTGATGGATTTCAGTTCAAGATCACTCTTCGTTACAGTTTCAATTGCTATATTCATGTTCTTTTTCAAAAAAGTAAAATAAACCGGTGACTTTCAAACTGGATGCATTATATATATTTTTTGGATAAAGTAAATTGAGTTTATAGTTGCCTTACTTGGCATGTCGTTGACGTCGATCCGGATGATCTTCCCGAGCAGGGTCCCCTTGTTCTGTGCGAAGTTCCACGGGTCGCCGACGCTGCCGCCGTCGCCCATCATGAAGTACATGTAGCCGTCTCCCGGGCTGAAGAGGATCTGCCCACCGTGATGGGTCGTGAACGGCAGCCCGAGCGTCATGATCCGCCTCGCCTCCGTCGGGTTTGCAGAGGTTGCCTGAGGCAACAAACGGCCGCGCGTCAGCACCGAAGCAAATGCACACATCGCCGGACAAGAATTGACATGATGGCGTATGTACCTTCGAAGGCGAGCCGGAGGACGAATTGGCGGTGTACTCGGCGATCACGTTCTGGTACTGGCAGGGCTGCGCGCCGTTGTCGGCGCCGAGCTTGGACGGGTCGCAGCCGATGTCGGAGTTGCAGGCGCACCTGCCAGAGCACGATGCCGATTGCGTTTTGTCGCAGCTGTAGGAGACGAAGAACCGGCCGTTCTTATCGAAGTCCGGGTGGAAGGCCATGCCGAGGAGGCCGAACTCGTTGTCGAAGTGCACCTCGTCGGTAATGTCGAGGAACGGGTTGGCCAGGTCCAGCTCCAGCGGCTTGCCGGAGCCCTGCGGCGGCACGGTGGCAAGGAATACCTTGCCGGCCTGGTTGCTGAGGAACACGCGGTTGGAGCCGTCCGGGTGCGCCGCCATGTTGAGGTACGAGCCGTTGCTGACGCGCTCCAGACACATACCGTTCACCGGCGGCACGACGCGGGTCGCATTGAACGCCGCGGCCTCACCGTCAAAGCAGATGGACTCGCCGCCCAGCGCGCCGCAGAAGTCGCCCTCTGACTCCCACACCTCGGCGAGCTTCGGCGCCGATGCGCCACCCTTGGGCGGCTGGAACGGCGACGCCGGGATGGACACGTCCTTGCAGGTATCCCACACCTTCGCGCAGTACCCCGTCGCCGCGGCCACGCCGCTGACACGGCTCGACACGCCGGTGCTGTTGCATAGCAGTGGCACCGTCCGAGGGCTTGTCCCGACGGTGAAGAGCTCGCCGGCGTACGGGTTGCATCTCTGCAACAGCAACATCCCCATTGTCTCAGTGGCAGAGCCTTCCATGCACATGGTAATTCAGTCCGGCGAGTGAGCAGGAAACCGTACCGCGCAAAGGATGGGCTTCACGAGGTCGCCGCACGGCGTGCCTGAGATGTTCATGGCGGCAAACTGCCTCCGGACAGCGGCGTCGTCCGTCGTGTTGCAGCAAGCAGTGCCGTTGTAGCCGCAGAAGGAAAGGGACCCGTTGACCGCCCTCGGGAACGCTGCTCGACATGATCGAAGCATAATAATCACAAACTGCTCGGAGAAACAACACAAAGAAGCTGCAAGAAATCGACGGCATACTCGAGTCCATGCACAGTTTCGCGCCATGGCTGTCCTGGGCGGCGAGGAGGAGGACAACGGTGGCGATGGATAGTATCGCGGTCGCCATCGACGACGACCTCATGGTGCCTCGATCGGGAAGGAGGAGAAGATGGGAACTTGCTCAGGTAAGAAATGGGGCCGACGACTTTATGGAGGCTTGTGAGGAGGCAGGAGTTGACCAAAGATTGGGATTAGCAAGGCAATCAATGGACGACATGCTGGATAATGAAGGCTTGAGGAGGCAGGCGTTGACAAAATAATGAGATTTTTTTTCAGCCGACCAAACAATGGGATTAGCAAGACAATCAACGGACCACATGCTGGATAATGACAACTATGACCGTATTAAATTATAGGATATGAGCCATCCAAAGGAATCATGTGAGATGAGCATTACTCTGAACTATGAACTAAACTATAGCATAAACTGCAATGATGGATTAAATTAAATTAAACGATAAAGCTAAAGGACGAACGTTCCCAAATTATTTTGGATGAGGGTTGAATCAAACAACTAACTAGGCGCCCATATACGTGTGAACCACGTTCGAACTGAGTGAACCGGCGGTTGGGCCTAGTGGCGGACCATTATGTTATAGGGTGTCATTAAAAAAAATCACCAAGATAGTTTATGAGCGCATCTCCAACATGGATCACTAAAATGGACCCGGTAGCCGTGCGTATAGGTAGGCTACTCAGGCCCTCCCCAATGCTTCATCTTGTACATATGCTAAGGCTGTCATGTAGGTTAAAAATCTGATATGGCAAGGTAATAAAGATGAGCGATGTGAGTTTGGTGACCTAGGAAAAACCAATGCAAGCACATGAACCTAGGCAAAATCAATTAAATGAAAGAAATCCACCAATAAATGGAATAATTTAGTTGCTAAAGCATTAAATAAGGGGAGCTTAGCATCAACAAGTGAAGCATCTATGCATTGTGGACATTGCTAAACTTTTTAATATAGTTAGCACCTTATCTAAGCATTTATACATTGGAAGTGGCCTCATAGTGGGGAGTATCATATACTCCCTCCTTTCTGGTTTTGGGCTTATCTTAAAATTTTAGTTTTCTCATTTTATAAGTCTCAATTTGATTGTTCTTCATCATATGTTCAAATTTTAAGGTGCAATAAATCATTACATGCAAGTATTAAGAGAAAATTGACCAATGCATGTACTTTATGCATACATGCATTGCAATTAATGCATTGGTAAACACAATTTTTTGAGGAAAACAAGCGAATTAATTGAATGGTTTTGCAAACTATAAAAATTGTTCCACCACTCACCATCTATCTTGGTTGGTGAGATTTTTGAATTGAGCCCTATAAACCGGAAAGGAGGTAGTACTAGTATCATGCACATGATACTAGTGTATGATACTACCTTCAGGCTAGCCATAGTGGGGGTAACATAACTAGTATCATGTACTTGGGACTCGTAAACATGCTTACGTGACAGATAATTAAAGAAGAGAGAGGGTCATAGTAACATAGGTAGATACCGTAACATAATAAATGTTATGCTACTATGTATCATGCATGAAAATGAATGAGACCATCTATGATACTACTTTATGATACTATCCACTATGGATGTAGTATCATACACGAGTATCATATGCATGATAATAGGATATGTTACTCCCCACTATGACCAGCCTCATAGTGCACAATATCATAGAGTAGTAGTATAATAGATGATCATATTTATTGTCATGCATGACACAAAGTACTAGCATAACATTTAACATGATATGGTATCTACCTGTGTTACTCTAACCCCTTCTCTTTTCTTTGATTCTCTGCCACATCAGTATGTTTGCTATTCCCGAGTGCATGATATCAGCTAAGATACCACCACTATGGCCAAACTTATATGGAGCTGGCCATCCAACCCTAGACATCAAACGCGGGGACACATTCCAAATGAAATTTAAAAAAATCCAAACAAAATTCATGCAAACGGACGATTTTCAATTAAACATGACCAAATTCATTATATTATCGACACATTTCACCTAAACAAAAGTGAACGTCACTTTGTAACCTAGTCTAAATGTTTGCCGGCCGTGACAGTGTCCGTGTCACACATCCTGACTTCTCCAAGTCCGGCAAGCTCGGCAAATTTGACTATTTTGACCTGTGGACGAAATCAATTCACAAAATGAACTGCCCGTGAAACAATTTCACACCCCTGACCTTTTTGTGCAGCGCCCGCCACGACGACGCCACACCCTACGCTGCAGCGCCTAGCTCGGGGGCGTTGCACTTCAGTCCACCGTGGCAGCCCCTGGGCCCGCACCCAGCAGTGCAGCGCCTCCGAGCTAGGCACTGCACTGTAATGTGCAGCGCCCGGCCCGCAGGCGCTGCACTGTGACTTAGATGCCAGCCGCCCGCTGCCCACCCCCACCCCACCCATTCATTCCAGAGGAGTTACAGAACAGGCGGCCGGCGGCTTCCTCCTCTCCCCCTCTCAATCCCCTCTTAAAAAAATCTTCAGATCTGACGATTTGGCCCATGGATTCCTTCACCAATCCATCCTAGAAGGTACTTTTCTCCGATCCCCTTCTTTCTAACCATAGAATGTATGCTATTTCGGAGATTTGAGGAACCCTTGTTTGAATCTTGTGTGTATTAGATTTGGGGAATTTTTGTTTGAATCTTGCATGTATTAGATTTGGGGAACCCTTGTTAGACTAGAATGTGGTTTGGATACATAGGTTGACATGTTATTTATATAGTTTGGATACATAGGTTGACATTTTATTTATATGGAAAAGATATTTGTATTGAATCTTGCATGAGGTAGGCTTAGTTTAGTTTATTGATATTACATTTGTATTGGCAAGAATGGTTTGGATACATATGCTTTGTTGCATCTAGTAGGCATACTTTAGTTTATTTGTATTCAAAATATAATCGTGTTGACAAGAAAGCTTTCTTTCAAAATTTTTAGGATGGTTTGGCTTCTCGATGATCACTGGGACAAACAACACCGGTCGTACGCTATGGCGGTGGAGCAGCGGGTAATAATGAAAGTGGCATGTTTTATGAATTTCGTATTTATTTCAAACACAAATGCCCCATATGTAATGTTATGAATTGTTTGTTTGTAGGAGCTTGCACCTTTGAAGCTTCGTTCTCACGGGGTCACCCTTGGGTGGATGCGCTATGATGAGCGATACACACCGTATGTAAGGGAGACAGGACTTCTCCCTTTCATTCATATGGTCAGACAGTCGATGCCACCCAACAATGCTCCAGCACTCACCGCGCTTATTGATCATTGGCGGCCGGAGACACATAGTTTCCATCTACGGACCGGGGAGATGACAGTGACGCTCCAGGATATTGCTATGATCACCGGTCTTCCTATCGATGGGAATCCTCTATGTATGAGCACCGATTCCGATGGGTGGCGCGCGCAGATGCATGCCCTTATCGGTATGGTTCCTTCGGAGCCTCCGGAAACAGCAGCAGAAAACAAGAAGAAGGAAAGAGTCGCAGCCGGTGCTACTTTCACGTAGATTACTGAGCACTTTAGTACTTGCCCACCGGAAGCTGATGAGGACACGGTCAAGACATATGCTCGTGTCTACATGTGGTATGTGATATCCAGGACTATGTTTGCTGATGGCACAGGTAAGAATGCTCCATGGATGTGGCTGAAGGTGTTGACCGTCTTCGATAGCAAATGGAGTTGGGGTTCGGCGACACTGGCTTACTTGTATAGACAGGTATTAAGTTGTTTCTTTTTCACTTCATTGCTACATTATGAATGCGATCTTGCTCTTAATTGAACCATGTTCTCTTTTATGTGCAGTTGGACGAAGCCTGTTGTAGGTCATCTGGAGGTATTGGTGGTTGTTTGCTCGCACTTTCCATATGGAGCTGGGAGCGTTTGCCGGTTGGACGTCTGAAGAAGGTGAAGTACGATGATTGGGACGACAAAGGCGACCTACTATGGCTACCCACTTGGGCTTACAAGTGGGATCTGATAAATGAGACGACAGATGATCCCTCGGTCATGTACAAGTTGTACCAGAGCGAGCTTGACGCGATCACGCCCGAGCAGGTGAATTGACATGGCATAAGTGATTATGATGCTTCTCTTGCAACTCGATATCAATTTTGCATTCTATCCCATTTTGCAGGTGATATGGGAGCCGTATGGAATAGGAGATAATTTTGGTAACCCTTTAGAGTTCAGGCTGAATCCGATGTGCACTAGGGATAGGGATCTCTGGCGTATGCGGTGCCCACTCATATGCAACTGGGCGGTTGAGCTTCACCTCCCACATCGAGTGCGCCGTCAGTTTGGTTTGTTCCAGGCTCATCCGCCGGAGTGGGAGGACACGGACAAGTTGCTACACGCGTAAGATATAATTAACCTTGAGTACTTACCAGCTTCTCGACGGTTTCGATGCTACTAATATTATGTTTCTAACTTGCAGGTTGGATAGGAAAAGGCAGCGGAAGATTAAGGATTGGGCCAAGCATCACAGAAAGTATGTCGTACAGTTTGCGCTTAGTGTGGAGCAAGCTAGGGCTGGAAAAGGAGTCCAGCTTTGTGAGCACTGCCCTGTAGCGTTCAACAACTATCTCACATGGTTTCTTGCAAGTACCCGTGTGGAGGTATGCAAGCCGGCGTATGCTGAGGAGATTTTGGAAGAACCCACTGTTTTTGATGAGGTAGCCCAACACCAGCACAACACATTAGTCAGGAAAGGCAACTCACTGATCCCTTCAGCTCCAATGATGAACTTTGTGGTATTTGCCCTCTTTGCTTTTCATTCACACTATTCACATCTTCGCTTGCCTAACACGTTAATACCATTTCTGTTCATAGCGTGCCCAGATCAAGAAAGCAGCTGATGAGACCGAGACTATTCTTGAAACAACCCCGGCTGGCAAAAGCGATGGAGAAGGTGCACTTCGAGCATTCATCAAGGTTCACATCTCCTTCAAACTAGCACTTAACATGTGTTGCTACGTTCGATGTCTCATTCACTTGTACATGTTGCAGCGCCAGGGCCAAAAGTTAAGGCGGCTATCAAACCTTTTTGGTTGTCGTGACCCCGAGTATGTATCACCAGAACGGTCTAGGTCGGCGACACCATCAGATCCCGCTTCGGGCCAGAGCCATGGTGATCATTTGGAGGATGAGGATGTGGGTGTGGTCACCCAAGAGGTATGGCATGAGCATATATATCCAATTATTGATGCATTGCTAACTATATTCTCACACACGGTCTTTCCATATCTTTTGTTGATGCATAGGTTGTTGATGATGATATGACCTTGGGGACGTACCAGGCTAGGTCTGCATACATGCTAAAGCCTAGGAAGGGAATCAACAAGTACACACCTGAAGACTTCACCGAAAGAGGCAAAAGGACGGTCGGCACCTCGCGGATGGCGGCTTTGGATGACGATGTCAATGACGTGGAGGAACCGGAGCCGGAGCGGGAGCGTGTTCCTCTTCCTAGGAAGGTGAAGAAGTTAGCCAGCAAGAGGGGGGGAGCAGCCAAAAAGCGCTCAAGGAACTAGCTCTTCTTAGGAACCAGCCATAGTCCTTTATTTGTGGTAGCTCTATGTTGAACTTGATCCTCTTTGTATGTCTTAGTTATGCTGAACTTGTAGTTGACGTCTTAGCAATGTTGAACTTGATCCTCTATGTTGCACTTGTTGTCTTAATAATGTTGAACTTGATCCTCTATGTTGAACTTGATCCTCTTCCTAGTAGGAAGCAAGGCCGCTTCGACCGATGCATCCTGCTTGTCTCCTACATCGTCCATTTCAAGAGCCCTCTTCATTGGCTTCACCACTAAAGCCCTCATCTTGATCATTCACATTGGCAGTCTCGACATGTTTGAACTAGTCTAGATCCTCTAGGGTGACCTCAACTCCCTGCTCAACCACATTGAACTCTGAACCATGACAATCACCCTCTAGGTGCACCAAGTCAATACAAGGAGCTACACAAGGAAGCCGCCATACCTACAATGAGTGAAACATAATGGTTAGTAAAGACAATACAAACAAATGGAAGCACATGTAAAAGAAGAACATATGAAAAAAAAGAACATATGGAAAACAAGAACATTTGAAACATTATAGTTAGTGAGAAACATACGGAAATGGTCCATCGAGGTATCCAAACATTCCTCTATAACGACCTTGTCCTTGTCCATCACCATGGCCAAGTCCATCACCAAGGCCAAGACCATCACCACGGCCAAGACCATCACCACGGCCAACACCACCACCACGAGCTCCACCACCACCACGGCCTAGACTACCACCACCACGGCCTCTTGTAGTCCTAGTTGCCGACCTCTTTGTTGCCTAGATCCTCTTTGACTAACACTTGGTTGGCTTGGCACTTGTTGGCTACCACTAGGTTGGCTCCCACTTGGTTGCCTTGGCACTTGTTGGCTACCACTAGGTTGGCTCCCACTTGGTTGCCTTGGCACTTGTTGGCTACCACTAGGTTGGCTCCCACTTGGTTGGCTTGGCACTTGTTGGCTACCACGTTGTTGCCTTCGCACTTGTTGGCTACCTCTTGGTTGGCTTGGCACTTGTTGGCTACCACTTGGTTGGCTCCCTTGTGTAGCTCCTTGTTGGCTAGTGCTTGCATCATTTTTCTTGGACCTTTTCCTTGGTTTCGTACATTTTCTTCTGTTGTGGCCATGACCTTTGCATTCCCCACAACGGGAGCTCTCACGAGGCTCTTGGAATTGATCGTTTCCCGCTTCGCGGCGGCCACCATGGCCCCATCCGTCCATGTCGCCTCTAAAACGCTTTGTTTTACGTCTACCACGTTTAAAAACCTTCAACTCCGGATCCGGCCATAGTTGAACTCCATGGTACTCCGGCCATTGTGATTGGTTAAAGTATGGGTGAAAGCGGGGAGCCCATGTTTTCTTGACCGTCATGATTGAGAACTCCAACTCCCTCACGGTGCGTGGGTGATTGATGTCCACATTTCTAACGCGACCGGCGGTATACAAATGTGAGCATGGGAGATGAAGCAACAATGGCCTCCCGCAAGAGCAATCACATTGTGTTAACGACACCTTGAAAGCCCGACCTCCATGTTGCCGGCCATCGTTTGTGGTTCCTCCTGGCTCTTTCACTTCATACTTCCACTCTTCATTGTCATATAATATAGCTTCTTCTGAGTCCGCCTTTCGTGATTGAAATTCTAACCATTCATCAACCTTGGGTGGGAACTTGTACTTGTACTTGCGCGGGTTCTCACTTGCTATCTGTGCATCAGTTTCCATTGAGTACTTTAGAAAGTACGCATTCATCTTGTCAAATGTGTATTGAACTATTGCCGTCACGGGTAATCCACGTGCACCTTTGAGCACCATATTGAAGCATTCGGCCATATTGCTTGTCATTTGACCGTATCTTCGGCCATCTTCATCAAAAGCACGTGCCCACTTGTTCCGGTGTTGAATGTGCCTATTCATAAAGTCTTGACCCCCGTGATCAAGTTTTTTGTGTGCGAGCAATTTGTTCAACAAAGTGGCGAACCGCTTCTCGGAGAAAGCAAGACAACAATCTTGAAGATCATCGGCCAACTCCTTAAGGCCACATGCCCTATAGAAGTTCGAACAAAAGTGCCTCATGCACCATCGATGGTGCAACGGAGCATGCCCGGGAATGTCAATCTCCACTGCGTTAAGAATTCCTGCATGCCGATCCGATAGGACACAAATTTCCCTTTGAGCGGGTAACACCTTCATCCTCAAAAGACGCATAAACCACTCCCAGTTGTCATTGTTCTCCGCCTCAACCAAAGCAAATGCCAATGGCAACACCCGGTTATTGGCATCACTTGCTATCGCAACCAACAAGGTGCCCTTGTATTGTCCGGTCAAGAACGTGCCATCAATGGCGATGACCGGCCTACAGTGTTCGAAAGCCCTCACGCATTGCTCGAACGCCCAAAATGCACGGCAAAATACTCGTACTTTCTTTCCTTCATAAACCGTTGTTTTGTGCCCATGAGGCTCGACAACATGAACCATGCCCGGGTTTGTGGCGGCCATGGCTAACAACAACCTAGGGATTCGGTTGTATGCTTCCTCCCAAGTACCATACAACATCTTAAATGCGTCTTGCTTCGCCTTCCATGCCTTGCTGTACTTCACCTTGTAATGAAAGATGGCTTTCACAAGGTCAATGCCATGTTGGACGCTCATTGTTGGAAGTGTGGATATTGAGTTGGAGAGCCTGTAAGAGATGAACTCGGACGTGAGTTGTCTGTGGTCTTGGGACACAATCTTGCCATCCACCCTTTTGCCTTGGCACATGTGAGTTGGCACACAACTCACTACGTGCCAAGCGGGACCTCCTTTCCATGGTCTTGCACGCACAATCCACGGACATATTTCATCTTCACATGCACATGCAACCGTGTAGCGCACATTGACGTCCGAATGCACCACCTTGTGTGGACGATAATGCGTAACCGAGTAGTTGTCGAGCCACATCTTCAATTCCAAGAAGGTTTCGAACTTACACCCTTTACCAATCCGGTTCTTGTCGTCTCCCAAATCACGGTGAGAGCTTGACCTAACCCCAAGAGATATAGATTTTCCACCATCCACAACGGCTTCATCCGCGAGACTAACATCCTTGAACAATGGTGTCTTGTGATCCCGACCGAATACCTTCTCGAAAGCTTCGGCCTCCTTCACCGTGAACCCCTCCTCATCAACTTGTTCATCGGGACCTTCGTCATCCGAATCCGATGCATATGCACGGGAAAAAGGGATGGAATGGTCCATTGTCTCTTGCAAATGATATTTGTCAAGATCACCCACATTGTTGTCATGGAGATCAACTTCATTGTCATCGTCTGCATACTCATCATTGTCCTATTGCAAAGCTTCATCTTGGTTGTTTGTAAACGGGCTCAATGTTGGCCTCACTTCTTGGGTCAAAAGAGGTTCAACAATTTCATCTCGCTTCAAGGGTGGGGGGCAACTAGCAACCAAAGGGGAGGGTTTTCGGTTCAAGTCCAAATGCAAATTTGAATCAACCTTCTTCGTTGCAAATAACTCAAGAGCCTTGTCAAGTGAATCGGCCACCGTTTCCTTGTATGCAACCCAACGTTGCTCCGAGTTGATACGCATTGTCTTCCAATGGATGTGCATTCCAAAACCTACATTATGCCTTCCCTCCAACTCAATGATATCACTAGGGTCCATCCAATTCAAATCTTTCCTCACTTGTTGCAAGAGCTCCGCATAGCTAGGACTACTATCAAACACCATATCTAGCTCATCCGGATCCGGTTCAATATTGCCTTTCAAGAAGGCGTCTTTGTCCCCATGATGAACAAACACACATGTTCTTCCCATCCCTATAAGCATTCAAACAACACAACGTAACATTGCTTCCATGAGTACTAATTTAAGGATTAACATGGAATACAAACCCTAATATATATATATATATATCAAAGAACAACCCTAACCCTAACCATAACCCTAACCCTAAGCATAACCCTAACAATAACCCTAACCATAACCCTAGCACCAACATAAGAACACCCATAAGAATAACCCTAACATACTAACAAAGCCTAATCATAGGAAATTGGCAAACAAAGATCTCACATCTCCATGCAAATCTCTAGATCCAAACAAAACTAGGGTTTCCCAAACTAGCATTACTTGGATCAAAACAAGGGGATCGGAGAAGATTACCTTGAGGGAGGGTATGACTTTGAAATCCACGGACAAATTCTTCAAATTTGCAAGTTTTGGGAGAGGATTTGAGAGGGGGAGAGAGTGGGAGAGGGGGCAAAGCTCGGGTTGGGGTGTGTGGGGTGGGGGGAGTGGGGGAGGGGGGCCCAGCCGCTGGATAAGTCAAAGTGCAGCGCCCGAACGCTAGGCGCTGCACATTACATGTGTGGCGCCTAGCTAGGAGGCGCTGCACTGCTGGGTGCGGGCCCAAGGACTGCCACGGTGGACTGGCGTGCAACGCCCCAGAGCTGGGCGTTGCACCATAGGGTGTGGCGCCTGCGTGGCGGGCGCTACACAAAAGGGTCAGTGCTGTGAAATAATTTTACGGGCAGTTCATTCCGTGAATTGATTTTGTCCCAAGGTCAAAATTGTCAAATTTGCCGGCAAGCTCAGCGTCCTTGAGCCTATGAAAGTGAAGTTGCTGGAGGCAAAGAATATGATGTGGGGCACAACCTACTTGAGACCCAAGACGTGCCGACGTCCCATGCCCTACTCTTTCTTGCTGGATTCCGCCATGTCGACTATGTCGAACATAGACGGGCGAGCCTCATGGTCGTTGCGCTGGGGCGTGAACTGTGGAGGTGGCGCGGCCAACGCAGAGCAAGCGATGCCCGTGGTCGGATGCACCTCCTCTTCGTCTGCCTCCGCGTCGAGCTCGCGAATAGGGAATCTTTATCCGCCCATAGGACGCGCAACCGTCATCACTCACAGTAGATGTCACGCGCGTTGCACATGGACTGATATATCACACTACTAGGGAAAAACTTATACATAGAGGATTATCAGCAGTGCTGGTTAAAACTATGCGCTACTGCTACTTACCCGTAGCACAGGGTCACATAGGGTGCTACTGCTATTGTGATAGCAGTAGCGCGGCTTCGGGAAAATGCGTTACTACTATAATTCCCACACTGTTGCCGACATGCTAGGCATAGTAGTGGCGAGCTTGAAGAACACACGCTACCACTAAGTGTGTAGTAGTAGTGCGTCTTCGGGGAGGAGCGCTACTGCTAGGTTTGCACCTTGCAACATGGCGGGCCCCACATAGCAGTAGCACGTGTTGCAGGAGCGCACTACTGCTATGTTTTTTAGCCCACGCTGCTGCTAAAAGTAAACCAAATAAATGAAGATAAAATAAACCAAAAAGAAAAAGAAAATAAAATGAAAACAAATATAAAAGTAAATGAAAATGAAAAGAAATAGAAACACGAGAAAGAAAAAAAGAAAATGTAAATAAAAATAAAATAAAAAGAAAAAATAAAGGAGAAAGGCATAGCAGTAGCGCTTGTTTTCAACAAGCGCTATAACTAATGTAGAAGTAGCGCGTTCTGAAGACCCGCGCTATAGCTAAGTTTGACTTAGCCCTGCGCGGGCATCCCTCCTTCCCTCAATTCCCCATTCTGTTCTCGGTCGCTCCTGCCGCCGTCTCCTGCATCCCTTGCCGCCGCTGCCTCCCTCGCCGTCTCCTTCCACCATCGACGCCCCCCGGAGCCACCAGAGTCGCGCGCCCTCTACGGCACCAGAGCCGCCTTCAACGCCACTAGAGCCACACACCCTCAACGCCACCAGAGCCGCCCTAGCCGCCACCTGAGCCACAGAGACCAGCGCCGATGCTGGTGAATTAGCTGGTATAGAACCGAAACCGAAGAGGATATGGTGCCCAAAGCAGCTCGGCACTGCTAGACTGGTGGTCATGGCTGTGGACCCCGGCAATTTTGAGCCAACAAAGCCCGTGGAAGTGCGCATGTGCTCCGGCAATCAAGTAGGCTGCATCCTACGGGAAACTGCCACCGTCAATGATGAAAAATTAAGGAAGATGCGAAATATGGAGCACTCACTCCTAAAGAAGCTGCACCAGAGATTCTTGTTCCCGGTTCGACATGAAATCGAATATACTCGACCGTGGAAAGACCCGACAATGAAGAATATAAAGAAGAGAGGAAATGGTATCTCCGTTTGCTGAACAAGGCAGTCAAAGCAGTGGTAGCTGCCGCAAGAGAGGAAATGGTATTTTCATTTGCTGCCTTGATTTCGGCTGTCATCAATTGGACCAAGCAAAATCCAGATAAAGAGGTAGCAGACTCTCCCCTTTCGAGCTTCGTCGGGAGAAGCTCGTTTAGCATTGCACCAGCACCTGCTCACGCAACCGCGCGTGCTCCGACACCTGCTCCCGACTCTGGCGTGCTCGGCGGGGCTTCGTCTTTGGCTGAGCTCGACTCCCTCACGGTAACTACCTGTCACACCAGCCCTCTACAATATATGTATGATCTCCCATTCCTGTTTCCTTTATGTAGGATCGAAAGTAGGTCTAGGGGGGGTTATTAGACTACTTGACCAAATAAAAATCTAACCTTTTCCCAATTTTAGTTGTGGGCAGATTTTAGCAATTAGCACAAGTCAAGTAATCAACCTACACATGCAATTCGAAGAGTGTAGCAGCCGAAAGTAAAACATTGCATATGAAGGTAAAGGGAAGGGTTTGGAGAGTGCAAATTCAATGGAGACATGGATATTTTTGGCGTGGTTCCAGTAGGTGGTGCTATCGTACATCCATGTTGATGGAGACTTCAACCCACGAAGGGTAACTGTTGCGCCACTGTCAGGACCCCGATTCCAAGTCACATCGATCTAGCCGGTAACACCTCATATCACATTGCGGCCTCACGCACGGTATCCCACGGGTGTCGCCTTACCATGGCCCGGGGCCGTTTGCGCCTTTTGGCTCACGTATATGATAGTGTCGCTAGCATCCATATGACAGAGAACCCGGGCTGACATGGCTAGTCGTGAACCCAAAGCGGCATAAACCTATGGAGACAGGCATACGTGAATCACATCGAGCATGTCGGTCATCAGCGTGTGAATCCGGGCTGTAGCACCGGGCTAACAGGACTCCGGGGAACCCGGGCTGTAGCAGGCTAGGCAGGACTCCGAAAGTCACCGCATGACATTTCCCCGAAGGGACATACATAGGAACGAAGTGAAACACATGCCAGCCAGTCAAGTGTCCTGAGTAGTAGTGCTGGGCTAGCAGGACTCCGGTGAACCGGGCTGTAGCGGACTACTATGGCTCGAGGAACACTAGACTACATTTCCCCATAAGAAAGGCTGCCAAGGATAAGCAACTAGATTGTCAGATCCCACTCATACCAAGCATTTCAATCATACACACAATATGCCCGATACGAGTACATACAACATGGCATCACAACAAAACTCGACAACTCAAGTACTGTATTTAAAAAGGCTCCGAGGAGCCATACATAACATATTCATACAGGTAGGGGTCACACGACCCGACACTCAAGTCATACAATCATACAAGCACATGCGGAAGCAACTAGTCTGAGTACAGACACTAGAAAGAAAGAAGGCTTCTCGAAGCCTGTCTATCTACATAGGGCCCTCCATGGCCAGGATCACCACCTGGGTGGCAAGTCACCCATCGACGTCGAGATCTACATAAAACCTATCGGAGGGGGCGGTGTTGTCGTCTGAAAACAGTAATTAAGCAAACATGAGTACAAAGGTACTCAGCAAGTCTTACATCAGAACCTACTATACATGCTCATTCTCAAGAAGGTGGTGGAGTTATTGCAGCAAGCCAGCTTTGACTCTTGGCTAAGCTATCCTACGAGACTCCACTAGTAAAATAGTTTTTGCACACGAGTCCACTACTCACCAACACAATACTCCACCGGGGATCCTCCCTCGTCATCCTACGAGAGGGCCATCCTCGGTACTCACACTTATCTTGAGTCTTTTAGTAGTATCCATTAACTTGTCTATGAACTGTATAGGCAACCAAGTAGTCCTTTATCGGGGACGTGGCTATTCGAATAGATGATGTTAACCCTGCAGGGGTGTACTTCTTCATACATGCTCTCACCACTTACCGCCGTTTACACGACATGTACTCGGCAACCATCAAGCGGAAGCCCAACGAGGGTGTCGGCCACGGCCTACCTAAACACTCAAGTCTGTAGTCCAGGTTTATCGCCTATCCAAGTTCCATCCGCAGGGAGTCCGGCCGAGGTTTCCACATACGGCCCCGAACGATGTGAACAGGGTTCCCGAGACACCAAACGGGTGACTCGGTACACCGTGCCACGGTGTATCTACCGCAACATAGCCCAGCCCTAGGGTCAGCGGTACGCACGGCCGCCAACACATAACCTACAAACACCAGAAACTAGTTGCAACTCCTAGACAGAGTACTAGGGTGATTAAGAAGCCGAAAGGGTCCATTGGTTTCGGGCCCAATGTATGGTAGTAACTGAATCTTAAATCACACATACAGATCTCAGTTCTTAGGGACGGCCTCAATGAAACAACCCACCATGTACTCCTACATGGCCTCTCATCGATACCTTTACCAGAACATGTTCAACACTTCCCTCACATTACCGACATAATCATTTCACTCTAGCCCATCACCCAGATGAACCAGACCTGACACAACTCTAAGCATAGCAGGCATAGCAAGGTAGGAAACACAAACATGGCTCAATCAACTCCTACACATGCTAGTGGGTTTCATCTAGTTACTGTGGCAATGACAGGTCATGCAGAGGATAAGGGTTCAACTACTATAGCACACAGCAGTTTGAAATGATGTTGTCTTAATGCAGTAAATGAGAGCAGAGGCGAGAACATGGGATTGTATCGATATGATCAATGTGGCTGCTTGCCTAATGTAGTGGTAGTAGGGTACTGCCCTTCAATTGGATACTCGGAGATATCCTCGGAGGCAGAACCTACCATGAAGGAAACACAACACATAATCAACACATGCCAATATGATGCATGCTATGACATGGCAAAATGATGTGTCCTGCCTAATGCAATGTGAAACAAGTTGAAACGGGTCCATTTGAATCAAAGATTCAAATGAAGGTTAAAGTTCTTATGCATAAAGAGTGTATTACCTTGTTTCACCTAAACAACAAGGTTAAAGTGGTTTGTCATGCATGAAACCATTACAGATGGATAGATTGAATTGTTCTGATCATTTTTCATATATAAATTGTTTGATTTGGAGCTATGGTTGATTTTCTATGATTTTTAGAAGTTTTGGCTATTTTCTAGAATTTCCTATATAAAAATAAATACAGGAAATGAATAATTGCGTCAGCACTACATCACCGTGATGTCAGCAGGTCAACTGACCCGGTCCAGGTCAAACCTGACCAGTGGGGTCGACACGTCAGTGACACAATTAACTAACAGGGTTAATTAAATCTAACCAATCAAATTAACAGGCACTGGGCCCACTGTCAGTGTCAAAAGTGGGGTAATTAGTCCTAAACTAAACGAGTCAGGGGCGGGGCCCACATGTATTAACCCCAGGGAGGTCAAACCCCGGGTCAAACGGGTCAAACTCGCCGACGGTGAGTCGCCGGCGAGGTCAGCGGCTGTGAGGGGCTTCGGAGAACCCCTCTGGTGCACCGTTTGTCACGCGGCTAGGTTCTTCAGGACGCTGGAGGAGCGGCGCATCCAACGGTGGTGGTCGCCGGGCCTGGGGCAGCCGGAAACGACAACGACGAGCAGTGCAGCGGCGGCCGGAGCTTGGGCCCGCTCAGGTTTAGGCGCTACGGTGTGTAAACGAGCGTAGCGTGGCATTGGGAAGACTCTACGCGCGGCGGTGAACATGTTGGGCGCACGCCCGGGACCAAATGGTCACCGGAGCATCACCGTCGATGAGCACAGGCGGCGACGCGTTTCGGCCACAGTGGGGAATAGAGCTAGGGGACGAGGGCGAATGCTGAAGAAGAGGGGAAAGAGAGAGGAGCTCATGGAGGAGTCGATGAGCAGGTCAGTAGCTCGGGGGAGGCGCCGTGGGCGATGGATGGGCGCCGGCGATCTCGGTTGCTCGAGGTAGAAGACGACCGCGGTGATGACGTTTGGGGGTGTCCGGTGCCGCGTGGCTCGGCGGAGAGGACGAGGGCGACGAGGCGGGGCTTTTGGACGGGTCAGTGAGGCGAGGGGAGCACGGTGGTCACGGTGGCGACGAACGGTGGCGACGGCTTCGCCCTACTTCGGGAGAGAGAGCGAGAGAGGCGAGGCAGTGGGAGGGTGGAGCGGTCGAGGGGTCCAGGGGGTCTGCATGGCACTCGTGGACGGCGTCCTGGGCGTCGGCAGAAGCAGGAGGTGGCCGGCGTGTGGCTGCGGGCGCCGGCCACGCGCCTCTCATCCTCCTGGCAAGAGGAGGAGGATGACTGGCGGTAGCCAGTGGGCTGGGCCAGGCCAGGGCGACAGGTAAGCTCTAACTCTCTCTCTCTTTCTGTTCTGCTTTTATTTATTTCCTGCTATGTGTATTGAAATAGAATAAATACTATTTCATTTCCAAAAACTCTGGAAATATTCAGAGGCACATTTGGGAATATTCTCAACTGCCTAAAAATGCTTCCATGATTATTTGAGCACTTTAAAATATTTATAGCGTTTAAAATGCCCAAATTCAAATACTTATGGCTTGTTCAAAAATCCAGAATGGCTCCACAAATTGCAAGACCATTTTTGGCAGAGGTTTTAGTCAAGACCAAAAATGGTGGGCTTTTATGAAGGGCATTTTGGGTTCATTGAAATTCCAATTGTTGGAAATTAGCATTTTCAAGGGGGGGAGGGGTGTTGGGGTTGATTAGGCCCCATTTCAAGTTTAAAAGAAATTTAAACATGATGCACATGTTCATCCAATCCTAATGCATGACTAAGAGCAAGGATGTGACAACTCACCCCCACTCAAAAGAATCTCGTCCCGAGATTTAGGATCCTCCGGGAAGAAGGTGGGGTACTCGAGCCGAAGACGATCCTCCCTTTCCCAAGTGGCTTCTTTCTCGGAATAGTGTGACCATTGAACCTTGAGAAACTTGATATTATGGCGTCGAGTGGTACGCTCGGCTTGATCAAGGATACGAACAGGATATTCCCGATATGAAAGATTATCTTGTAGATCAAGCGTTTCGTGGTCCACTCCATGGATATGATCCGCGAAGCAACGCGTGAGTTGAGAAACGTGGAAGACATCATGAACTCAGGAAAGATGCGAAGGTAGTTCCAATTGGTAGGCAACTTCTCCTCGTTTGGCAAGAATGCGGAAGGGTCCAATGTAACAAGGAGCCAATTTGCCTTTGATACCGAAACGATGGGTTCCCTTTAACGGAGTAACCCGAAGGTAAGCCTTCTCGCCGACTTCATAAATCATGAGCTTATGTTTATGATCATATTTGCTCTTTTGACGAGATTGGGCTGTTCTCAATTTCCCACGAATAACGCGAACCTGCTCTTCTGCTTCCTGAATCATATCCGGGCCAAAGAGTTGTCTTTCCCCGGTTTTTGACCAGTTAAGAGGCGTTCGACATTTTCGTCCATAGAGAACTTCGAAAGGAGCTTTGCGCAAGCTAGCTTGATAACTATTGTTATAAGCAAACTCCGCGAATGGAAGGCATTTCTCCCAACCCATTCCGAATGAGATGACAGAAGCTCAGAGCATATCTTCCAAAATTTGATTGACTCGCTCTAGTTGACCACTTGATTGAGGATGGAAGGCGGTGCTAAAAGAGAGACGAGTTCCCATAGCATTTTGGAAACTTTCCCAAAATCGAGAGGTGAAGAGACTCCCACGGTCTGAGTTAATTTCCAATGGGACACCATGAAGCGACACTATGCGGGAGATGTATAACTCAGCTAGCTGGCTAGCGGTGATACTCTCACGAATAGGTAGAAAGTGGGCTACTTTGGAAAGATGGTCGATCACGACGAAGATGGCATTATTCCCTCTCTTGGTCCTGGGAAACCCAGTAATGAAATCCATACTGATTTTATCCCATTTCCACTCAGGAATAGCCAAAGGTTGAAGGGTGCCAGCAGGCCGTTGATGCTCTGCTTTAACACGACGACAAACGTCACAATTAGCAATGTATTGAGCGATTTCTCTCTTCATCCTAGTCCACCAAAACCTCTGGCGTAGGTCTTGATACATTTTAGTACTACCGGGATGAATGGTGAGAGGGGATTCATGAGCTTCCTTAAGGATCAGCCGCCTCAGGTTTCGTGCCTTGGGAACCACTAAGCGGTTTCCAAAGTATACAACACCTTGATCATCAACGGAGAAACAATTCGTGAATCCTTTCTTAATGTTTCTCTTAATACGGGAGATTCCCGGATCTACCTTCTGTGCCTTGATGATCTGATCCGTAAGGGTAGGTTTCGCCACCAGGGTGGATAGGAATCCTCGAGGAACAATGTGAAGATTAAGCTTACGAAATTCCTCATGGAGAAGTGGTTGACTTTGTTGTAACATCAGGTTGTTACAATAAGATTTATGACTTAGCGCATCAGCCATGACATTGGCTTTGCCCGGGGTGTAAGTTATTCCTAAGTCGTAATCCGAGATCAACTCGACCCAGTGTCTTTGCTTGAGATTCAAATCCGGTTGGGTGAAGATATATTTCAAACTTTGGTGATCGGTGAAGATCTCGCAACGATTACCGAGGAGGTAATGTCGCCAAGTTTTAAGTGCATGGACTACAGCTGCAAGCTCTAGATCATGTGTGGGATAATTTTCCTCATGTGGGTGTAATTGCCATGAAGCATAGGCAATTACCTGACGATCTTGCATGAGTATGCAACCTAGTCCTTGTCGCGAGGCGTCACAATAGATAATAAAGTCCTTGGAGAAATCTGGTGGTACCAGTACGGGAGCAGATGTCAGGCGTCTTTTCAGTTCCTGAAAGCTAAACTCGCACTGTGGAGTCCACTCGAACTTTTTATCTTTCTTGAGGAGTTCAGTTAGAGGTTTAGCAACCTTGGAGAAATTCTCGACGAAGCGGCGGCAATAGCTCGCTAAGCCAAGGAAGCTCCGAACTTGCTTGACCGTCTCAGGTGGAGTCCAATCAAGGACGACTTGAACTCGCTCGGGATTGACAGCAATACCCTTACCAGAGATTACATGGCCTAGATAGGTCACTTCTGGCAACCAAAATTCACACTTGGAGAATTTGGCATAAAGGCGACGCTCTCGAAGTTTCGTCAATACCATCCTTAGATGTTCGGCATGTTCCTCTTCATTCTTGGAGTAGATGAGTATGTCATCGAGGTATACTATGACGAATTTATCCAAATACTCCATGAAGACCGAGTTCATTAACCGAGAGAAGGTGGCTGGGGCATTGGTTAAACCGAAGGACATAACGGTGTACTCGTATTGGCCATAACGAGTAGCAAAGGCCGTTTTGGGAATGTCCCCATTTCTGATTTTGATTTGATGGTAGCCCAACCTCAAATCCATCTTGGAAAAGACTGAGGATCCAGTGAGCTGGTCATACAGATCGTTGATCCTGGGAAGCAGATACTTGTTCTTGATAGTGACCAAGTTGGCAGGTCGGTAATCTACAACCATCTGATCCGTTCCATCCTTCTTCTTGACGAAAAGGACGGGGCAAGCCCAAGGGGAGGAACTAGGACGGATGAAACCCCTTTTCAAGGACTCATCGAGTTGGTTCTTAAGCTCGGCTAGTTCTAAGGGTGCCATCTTATAGGGTCTTTTAGAAATTGGAACGGTTCCTGGAACAAGGTCTATCACAAACTCGACATCCCTGTCAGGTGTAACACCTGGCAGTTCTTCTGGAAAGACATCCGGAAAGTCCCGGACTACCGGAATATCTTCAAGGTCTGGAAGGGGGTTGGCATTTAGGGAGTAAAGCTGGCGCTTGGCCACTCAAGTTAAGACATTGACTGTCTTGCCCGATGGGTGAGTAAGTTGAACGGTTCTAGTGGCACAATCAATCTTAGCGTAATGAGCTGACATCCAGTCCGTACCCAAGATGATGTTTATGTCAGAGAACTTGAGAGCTATTGAGGATGTAAGGAAGACAAGTCTATCGACAAGAATTTCGTTCCCATGGCTTGCTCTAGAAGTTTGCCATTTGGAACCCGGAGTTTGAATTACCATGGAAGTGGGCATGTCACAGAATGTCGTGTTATGCAATCGAGCATAGTTCTCGGATATGAATGAATGAGATGCTCCAGTATCGAAAAGAACAGATGTCGGACGACAATTAACAAGGAGCGTACCAAGGACGATGTTAGGATCCTCATGAGCCTCCTCGGCTGAAACATAGTTGACATGGCCACGTGCAGTGGTGACCGGCTTGGCGTAGAATGTCTTTCCCACTGGCTTACCACGGCCAACGGACTTTCCAGACTGATTGGGGTTGTTGTTCTGGGGACACTCTCGACTATAGTGACCCGGCTCTCCACACTTGAAACATGTCACAACATTGGGGCGTGGAGCAGCATTAGCAGTGGGGCCACCATAGGGCTTGGACAGTGCAAACTGCTGGTTGGGATGAGGCGCCTCAAAGGTTGGCCTCGGAATGAACCTGGGTGGCAGTGCCGTGCTTGGAATCCACACCCGACGCTTCTGAGATCCAGAGCCGGATGAAGAGCCAAAATCACGGGAGTGCTTGTGTGAAGCGTCATAATCAGACTGGCCTGTCTCAGCACTGATGGCTTTATTGACCAACTTCTGAAAGGAGGTGCACTCGTGCAGACAAAGATCGCGGCGAAGCTCAGGGCTAAGTCCCTTGCGGAACCTTGCCTGCTTCTTAGCGTCGGTAGATACTTCTTCAGGAGCATATCGTGCCAGATTCCCAAATTCACGACTATATGCATCCACAGTCAGTCTTCCTTGGGTGAAATTGCAGAACTCTTCCCTCTTGCGATCTATGAGACCTTCCGGAATGTGATGCTCACGGAAAGCCTCACTGAATTCAGCCCAAGTAGTGATTTGGCCGACCGGGCGCATAGCTTCAAAATTTTCCCACCAAAGACTAGCAGGACCTTCGAGGTGATAGGCAGCATAAGTAACCTTATCAGCTTCAGCTACATTGGTAGAACGTAGCTTGTGGGTGATGCTGCGAAGCCAGTCATCCGCGTCGAGGGGCTCGATGGAATGGTTAAACTTTGGTGGGTACAACTTGATGAAGTCATTGATTGACACCAACTCATTTCGCTGATGGCGTGCAGTGTTCTGCTCAATCCGCTCCAGCAAGCGGTTAGTCTCACGCTTGTTTCTTTCCGCCTCCAGCATCACTTCGGCCAGAGAAGGCGGGTGAGGCGGATTTTCACCCCTAACTGCACTGGCTTCCCCCTACTCCGGGGCAGCAGGGTTACTGCAGTTGTTGACCATCCTAGGAGAAAACAAGACAACAGTTTAGATAAGGATGGCACAACTTAGCAAGGAAGTGCAGAATGTAATGGATAACACGGAATGCAGAGATGTTCATCCGTATGTCATGGTAATATAGAACTGCCATATATATATACCAACGGTCATACACACCATACATAGTTTAGTACAAGCCCAGGCTATAGTACAACTATGATGAAAGACGTTACATCTCATCGGAGGCATTCCAAGCTCCTATACATTATTTGTCTACACCTCCGGAATTGATTACACACTAAGTCATATTCCACAAGTCATGCAAGACAGTTGAGGGAGTCCTGGATTAGGGGGTGTTCGGGTAGCCGGACTATACCTTCAGTCGGACTCCAGGACTATGAAGATACAAGATTGAAGACTTCGTCCCGTGTCCGGATGGGACTTTCCTTGGCGTGGAAGGCAAGCTTGGCGATGCGGATATTCAAGATCTCCTACCATTGTAACCGACTTTGTGTAACCCTAACCCTCTCCGGTGTCTATATAAACCGGAGGGTTTTAGTCCGTAGGACAACTTCATCATACAACAATCATACCATAGGCTAGCTTCTAGGGTTTAGCCTCCTTGATCTCGTAGTAGATCTACTCTTGTAATACCCATATCATCAATATTAATCAAGCAGGACGTAGGGTTTTACCTCCATCAAGAGGGCCCAAACCTGGGTAAAACATCGTGTTCCTTGCCTCCTTTTACCATCTGGCCTAGACGCATAGTTCGAGACCCCCTACCCGAGATCCGCCGGTTTTGACACCTTGAGCAGATCGAAAGCTACGCCCCTGGCCATCAGGTCAGGTTTGGAAGCCTAAACTACACGGCTGACATCCGCGGGGACTTGATCTTCGATGGATTCGATCCACAGCCAAGCGCGCCGCACTGTCTCGATGGGCATGATATAGCTCTGCCGCCGAACAGCGCCTTGGAGGCCGCACACGCATCGGTTCCGACCATTGATTCAGAGCCTACTGCGTCGATTGAGGATTAGCGGTTGGACGCTGCCTCAGGGGCTGCGATATTAGAGGCGATCGAGCCGAACTCCAGCCCCGCACTCCGCATGGCCCGTGACTCCGAGGAGCCGGATTCCTCTCCGAACTCCGAGCCCCCCGCGCCCCTGCCGATCGAATCCGATTGGGCGTCGATAATGGAGTTCACCGCCGCGGACATCTTTCAGCACTCGCCCTTCGGCGACATCCTGAATTCTCCAAAGTCTCTCTCTTTATCAGGAGAGCCCTGGCTGGACTACGGTCAGCAAGATTGGGATATGGACGATGAAGAAATTCAAAACCCACCCACCACCCACTTCGTAGCCACTGTCGACAACTTAACCGACATGCTTGACTTCGACTCCAAAGACATCGACGGCATGGACGACGATGCAGGAGACAAACAAGAACCAGCACCTGTAGGGCGCTGGAAGGCCACCTCGTCATATGACATATATATGGTGGACACTCCAAAGGATGAAGATGGCGATGGAACAGCGGGGGACGATAACTCTAAGAAACAGCCCAAGCGCCGGCGTCAGTGGCGCCGCTCTAAATCCCGCCAAAGCAAAAACGGTGATTCCGGCACGGGAGATAATACTACTCCGCATAGCGCCAAAGAACACCCCTCCAGCAAGATTCAGCACAGGAGGACAGAGAAGCCAGCCCTCACGAGAGGGCGGTGGACCAAGAGGTTGAGGACGATAATTATACACCTCCCTCCGAAGACGAGGCAAGCCTCGACGACGACGAGTTCGTCGTGCCAGAGGATCTCGTGGAACAAGAGCGTTTTAAACGCAGGCTTATGGCCACGGCAAGCAGCCTCAAGAAAAAGCAGCAACAACTTAGAGCTGATTAGGATTTGCTAGCTGACAGATGGACTGAAGTCCTTGCGGCCGAAGAGTATGAACTCGAACGCCCCTCCAAGACTTACCCAAAGCGCAGGCTGCTACCCCGACTAGAGGAGGAAGCACCTACATCACCAGCGCATGACATGGCCGACCGGGCACCTCGTGGCCGCGATAGAGAGGCCTCTTGGCCCTCCACTCAAGCCATGCCCCGACGCCGCGTCAAGCATACTAAGGCACGGGAAAATGCGCCCGACCTGTGCGACATACTGGAGGACAAGGCAAGGCAAACAAGATCGATCTACGGATCGCGCAGGCGCCCCACGACACGTGATGGTGATCGTCACTCCGGATGCAATAAATCCGGCCGGGCCGAACTCAACAGACAAAGCTCCTTCGAGCTACGTCGTGATATAGCCCAATACAGAGGCGCCGCACACCCCCTATGATTCACAGATGAAGTAATGGATCATAAAATCCCTGAGGGCTTCAAACCCGTAAACATTGAATCATACGATGGCACAACAGATCCTGCGGTATGGATCGAGGATTATCTCCTTCATATCCACATGGCTCGCGGTGATGATCTACACGCCATCAAATACCTCCCACTCAAACTTAAGGGACCGGCCCGACATTGGCTTAACAGCTTGCCAGTAGACTCAATCTGTTCTTGGGAGGACCTGGAAGCCATATTCCTTGACAACTTCTAGGGCACTTATGTGCGACCACCGGACGCCGATGACCTAAGCCACATAATTCAGCAGCCGGAGGAATCGGCCAGGCAATTCTGGACACGGTTCCTAACAAAGAAAAACCAGATAGTCGACTGTCCGGACGCAGAGGCCTTAGCGGCCTTCAAGCATAATATCCGTGACAAGTGGCTTGCACAGCACCTGAGACAGGAAAAGCCGAAATCTATGGCAGCCCTGACGACACTCATGACCCGCTTTTGCGCGGGAGAAGACAGCTGGCTAGCTTGCAACAACAACTTAACCAAGAACCCTGGTAATCCGAATACCAAGGACAAAAGTGACAGGTCGCGTCGGAACAAACAAAAGCGCCGTGTTAACAGCGATAGCAACGAGGATACGACAGTTAATGCCGGATTCCGAGGCTACAAATCCGGTCAACGGAAAAAGCCATTCAAAAGAAATACTCAGGGCCCGTCCAGTTTGGACCGAATACTCGACTGCTTGTGCCAGATACATGGCACCCCCGAAAAGCCAGCCAATCACACCAATAGGGATTGTTGGGTGTTCAAGCAGGCAGGCAAGTTAAGAGCCGAAAACAAAGACAAGGGGCTGCATAGCGACAACGAGGAGGAGCCCAGGCCTCCGAACAACAGTGGACAGAAGGGATTTCCCCCGCAAGTGCGGACGGTGAACATGATATACGCAACCCACATTCCCAAGAGGGAGCGGAAGCGTGCGTTACGGGATGTATATGCGATGGAGCCAGTCGCCCCAAAGTTCAACCCATGGTCCTCCTGCCCGATCACCTTTGATCGAAGGGACCACCCCACTAGCATCCGCCACGGCGGCTTTGCCGCATTGGTTCTAGACCCAATCATTGACGGATTTCATCTCACAAGAGTCCTCATGGATGGCGGCAGCAGCCTGAACCTGCTTTACCAGGATACAATGCGAAAAATGGGCATAGATCCCTCGAGGATCAAGCCCACCAAAACGACCTTTAAAGGCGTCATACCAGGTGTAGAAGCCAACTGTATAGGCTCAGTCACACTCGAAGTGGTCTTCGGATCTCCGGATAACTTTCGAAGCAAGGAGTTAATCTTCGACATAGTCCCGTTCCGTAGTGGCTATCACGCACTGCTCGGGCGAACCGCATTCGCAAAATTCAACGCGGTACCTGTTGGGGAACGTAGCAGAAATTCAAAATTTTCCTACGTGTCACCAAGATCTATCTATGGAGAGACTAGCAACAAGGGGAAGGAGAGTGCATCTACATACCCTTGTAGATCGCTAAGCGGAAGCGTTCAAGAGAACGGGGTTGATGGAGTCGTACTCGTCGTGATCCAAATCACCGATGATCCTAGTGCCGAACGGACGGCACCTCCGCGTTCAACACACGTACAACCCGGTGACGTCTCCCACGCCTTGATCCAGCAAGGGGAGAGGGAGAGGTTGTGGAAGACTCCATCCAGCAGCAGCACAACGGCGTGGTGGTGATGGAGGAGCGTGGAAATCCTGCAGGGCTTCGCCAAGCACCACGGGATATGAGGAGAAAGAGAGGGAGGGCTGCACCAACAGGCAGAGATCAGATCACGTGTTATGGGCAGCCCCTAGGCCTCACTATATATAGGGGAGAGGGAGGAGGGTGCGCCCCCTCTAGGGTTCCCACCCCTAGGGGGGCGGCAGCCCTAGATGGGAAAGGGGAGGCGGCCAAGAGGGGGAGGAGAGGGAGGCGCAGCTAGATGGGCCCTAAGGCCCATACCCCCTTAGGGTTTGCCCCCTTTCCACCTCTTAGGCGCCTTGGGCCCTTGTGGGGGGCGCACCAGCCCACCTGGGGCTGGTACCCTCCCACACTTAGCCCATGCAAACCTCCGGGGTTGGTGGCCCCACTTGGTGGACCCCCGGGACCCTCTCGGTGGTCCCGGTACGTTACCGATAAACCTCAAAACTTTTCCGGTGACCAAAACAGGACTTCCCATATATAAATCTTTACCTCCGGACCATTCCGGAACTCCTCGTGACGTCCGGGATCTCATCCAGGACTCCGAACAACATTCAGTAACCACATACAAACTTCCTTTATAACCCTAGCATCATCGAACCTTAAGTGTGTAGACCCTACGGGTTCGGGAGACATGCAGACATGACCGAGACGTACTCCAGTCAATAACCAACAGCGGGATCTGGATACCCATGTTGGCTCCCACATGTTCCACGATGATCTCATCGGATGAACCACGATGTCAAGGACTTAATCAATCCCGTATACAATTCCCTTTGTCTAGCGGTACGATACTTGCCCGAGATTCGATCGTCGGTATCCCGGTACCTTGTTCAATCTCGTTACCGGCAAGTCTCTTTACTCGTTCCGTAACACATCATCCCGTGATCAACTCCTTGATCACATTGTGCACATTATGATGATGTCCTACCGAGTGGGCCCAGAGATACCTCTCCGTTTACACGGAGTGACAAATCCCAGTCTCGATTCGTGCCAACCCAACAGACACTTTCGGAGATACCTGTAGTGTACCTTTATAGCCACCCAGTTACATTGTGACGTTTGGCACACCCAAAGTATTCCTACGGTATCCAGGAGTTGCACAATCTCATGGTCTAAGGAAATGATACTTGACATTAGAAAAGCTTTAGCGAACGAACTATACGATCTTTGTGCTAGGCTTAGGATTGGGTCTTGTCCATCACATCATTCTCCCAATGATGTGATCCCGTTATCAACGACATCCAATGTCCATGGTTAGGAAACCATAACCATCTATTGATCAACGAGCTAGTCAACTAGAGGCTTACTAGGGATATGGTGTTGTCTATGTATCCACACATGTATCTGAGTTTCCTATCAATACAATTATAGCATGGATAATAAACGATTATCATGAACAAGGAAATATAATAATAACTTATTTATTATTGCCTCTAGGGCATATTTAAAACAGTACCGCACTATGCATACCTCAAGCTCAAGATGCCAGGCCCTAGAGGAGTAATCACGGTCAATGGGAACACTGAATGCTCCCTCCGAACGGAGGAGCACATGGCAGCGCTCGCAGCAGAAGTACAAAGCAGCCTCTCTAGGCAGTTCTCCAGTTCGGCCTTCAAAAAGCCGGACACTGTCAAGCGCGCCCAGAGTACCCTACAACAAGACCGCCTGGCACGTTCCGAGCTAGCGTAGCAATGCGGCCCCAACCTTAGCCCTCGCGATATAGTGAAACCAATGCTTCGCGTACATAACTACGCTCTTGAAATACCATGGGCACAGGGGAAGGGGCACTATCACAGCACGCCCGAAATACGGCTTAAACCGCACCAGGGGCTCCCGGATTCCTTTTTTTTCTCTTACTCTCAGGACTCCATACTTCGGATGACCCGTTCTGCAATTCAACTGCCACACAAACGATGCAAGATCCAGGAAAGCAGACAAGCCACGCCGCATTATGGAACTCCCAGGTGGTCTCTATTGTGAGTAGTATACCTGTTTTTTAATACAATTCCGCGGCCTGCCCCTGGCCAGGACATGTTAAATTGTCCAATCTCTTTTGCTTATCACACTATTTGTATCGTTCCGCTTTCATAGCAGCCTTTCTATAAATAATTCATAGCTCTTTGTCTATTTTTTGCATTATCCTCTTTTTTATATATATGTTTATTAATAACATGTTGCATCCGTACATTGTGGTACGGCAAAAATACGCCAGGGGCTTCAGTACCCATCAATATGGCGTGAGAAGTCCATACATTTTCACAAGTGCGACACCCCGAACTTATAGCACTATATGCATCGGCTCCGAATCATGATTTGGGTCAATAGTTGGGTTTGCCCGGCTCCTATGTTTTGGTGCCTTACGTTCCGCTATATCGGCTAAGGTAGCACTAGGAGAACTACTGCGATTGTGCCCCAGTTGAGCTGGGCTGAGCACCTCAGTAGAGAAAGCTAAAACTGACTGTCATGATGAGGCGAGAGACCGGTCGCTGTTTGAGAGGTTTTCCGAGTCCTTAAAGACTTATGCCGCTTCGAGCGAGGAACCGGCTTTGTCCGGCCAAGGCATGGATAGCGCCCCGAACTCGGTGTTCCGAATGCTAGGGGCTTCGCCGAAATTTAAAATTATGGAGTTCTATGGCTAAGTGAGAGTGTTCAATCATTATAGTCCGATTGCCTTGTTTGTTGTGCTGAGTGCCTCCCTCGACGGACCCAATCATGGGAAAAAGAGCGCTCAGGTTTATCCTGAACACCCCAGCACTAGTGGCATGGGGTCAGAAGCCGACGACTGGCCATCTCTCAATTTTTTGATAAACGGTTGCACAGAAAGTAATATTGTAAATTCAACAAGCATTGCTTAGCGCATATGAACAAGTTTTCAGCGCACAGGATAACACGAGCGAGTTCATTCAAAAATTACATCCTTGGTACATTCATCCGCCATAAGGCGGGCACCAACCGGAACATTCTTGTAATAGTTCTCGGGCTTGCGATGCTCCTTCCCCGGCGGCGGCCCGTCCCTCACAAGCTTCTCACCGTCCAGCTTACCCCAGTGCACCTTTGCACGGGCAAGGGCCCTACGGGCACCTTCGATGCAGATGGAGCTCTTGATGACCTCGAGCCTTGGACAAGCCTCCACCAGCCGCCGCCCCAGTCCGAGGTAGCTCCCAGGCAGGGCCTCTCCAGGCCACAGCCAAACTATGAAGCCCTTCAGGGCTTGTTCGGCCGCCTTGTGGAGCTCGACCAGCTGCTTCAGCTGGTCGCTGAAGGGCACAGGGTGTCCGGCCTCAGCGTACTGAGACCAGAACACCTTCTCCGTCGAGCTGCCTTCCTCAGCTTGGTAGAATGCGGCGGCATCGGATACGCTGCGGGGAAGATCTGCGAATGCCCCTGGAGAGCCCCGGATTTGGGTAAGTTACAAGTAGTTTACTTTTATATGTCTGCTTTGCATAGAGAATGCCTTACCTGCCACTATCTTTTTCACCGCATCCAATTCCCGGAAGGCCTTCTGGGCTTCGGCCTTGGCAGATTTGGCAGTTTTAAGGGCCGTAGCAAGCTCGGACGCTTGTGTCTTCGAGTCGGGCTCCAAACTCTCATGTTTTTTCATGAGAGCCTGAAGCTCTTGCTGCACCTCGCCGACCTGCGCCTCAAGTTTCTCCCGCTCGGTGCGCTCCGTGGCCGCTTTCTTCTTGGCCTCGGACAGCGCCTGCTTGTGGGTCGCCACCTCAGTTGTGGCCCCTACAATAAGCAGTGTACTCCTGTCATTTTTTGCAATTGCGTCTTCTTATAGGCATTTTTTCTATAAGGTATCTCTTACCTTCTTTCTCCTTGAGCTGCTGTTTGGCAAGGTCGAGCTCTTGCTCGGTCCGCTCGAGGCCCTGCTTCAGGGCACCCACCTCCGCAGTCAGTGCGGCGGTGGCCAGCAGCGAAGCCTGCATACGTATATTGACTCCTTTTTTAGTTAGACTCCTGCGATATTTAATAGATCCTCTATTCGGCTTTTCTTTCCGAATGCCAAACAGAGCATCAGGGGCTACTGTCTATGAGGTAATATTTTTACATATTTTTTACTTACCTCGAAGCCTGTTAGAAGGCTAGCACAAGCTTCAGTCAGTCCGCTTTTGGCGGACCGAACCTTCTGGACCACCGTACTCATGATGGTACGGTGCTCCTTGTCGATGGAGGCGCCCTTAAGCACCTCCAGCAGATTGTCCGGCGCCTCCGGTTGGATGGAGGACGCCGGCTCGATAGGCTTGCTCCTCTTGGCAGGAGTTCGCCTACCGTGGTCCGGAACCATTGATGATTCTGGCGCGGTGTCTGGCTTAAAGCCAGACTTGGAGCCCTGGGGGGTCTTATCCCCTTTACTCCTGGTGTCCGGGAGGTCTCCTCGCGGTTCCTCCTGGACCACCTCCTCTTGCCCCGGAGCTTGTCGCGACGCCACTTCGGCGTCATCCGCAGCACAGGGGGAGGCAGCGGGCGGAACTGAATTCACGTCCGATGAATCCAGGGATCCGCTCGACGACTTGTCGAACCCGTCCTTGGGCGGGCTGCATGATTATATTCGACATTAGGGAAAGCTGTGCAACAAAATGAATATCATGAGTTACTCTGGTATCCGAACACTTACAATTTCGCCGGACGCTTGGCCCTGTCCGGCCACTCCTCTTCGTCCTCGTCGGCATCGGGGGCGTAGTCTGGCGGAGGGGTTTTCCTGTTCTTGGACCCTTCGGCCTCCCCTACTGGGGCGGCCTTCCTCTTCTTTCCTCCCCCCGCTGGAGGGGGAGAGGTCTCTTCTTCCTCCTCCTCGTCTTCACGGGAGGAGTGCGTCTCGGACTCGTCGGACGACGAGTCCGACACTACCATATGCCGGGAACTCTTTCGAGTCCCCGTGGCCTTCTTCTTCTTGGCCTTCTTCTCCGGCACCACATAAGGTGCCGGAACCAGCAGCTTCACTAGGAGAGCAGGGGCTGGGTCTTCGGGCAAGGGAGCCGAACAGTTAATCAGTCCGGACTGCGCCTGCCAATCCTGTCAAAGGTGAGGGAGTTTAGATCCCGCATAGAGTCAAACTATGAAGAAAACTTAACATCCTATAAAAGATGAAAATATTTTACCTCGCCAGCAGGACGATGCAAGCTGAATCCGCGGTCTTCGGAGGCGGATGTGGGAGCCTCGGCGCCTTTGGTTAGCCCCCTCCAGACATCTTCGTACGTCGTGTCGAAGAGCCTGCTCAGAGTTCGATGCTGCGCCGGGTTGAACTCCCACAAATTGAAGTCCCGTTCTTGACACGGAAGGATCCGGCGGACGAGCATGACCTGGACTATGTTGACAAGCTTGAGATGCTTGTTCACCAGGGACTGGATGCATTTTTGTAGTCCGGTCACCTCTTCTTCGTCGCCCCACGACAAGCCCGTCTCCTTCCAGGACGTGAGCCGCATAGGGGGTCCGGATCGGAATTCAGGGGCTGCGATCCACTTCGGATCGCG
The DNA here is from genome assembly GCA_034509565.1 of Triticum monococcum. NCBI lineage: Eukaryota > Viridiplantae > Streptophyta > Magnoliopsida > Poales > Poaceae > Triticum > Triticum monococcum. The sequence continues at coordinate 177,501,319 of CM067847.1, read as the reverse complement.
TGGCTCGGTGATGTAAAACCACCCTGACTGCCACCCCTTCAAGGTCTCCACGAAGGAGCCCTCGAGCCATAGGACGTTGGCTATTTTGCCTGCCATGGCACCTCCGCACTCCGCCTGGTTGCCGTGCACCACCTTTGGCTTGACGTTGAAGGTCTTGAGCCAGAGGCCGAAATGGGGGCGGATGCAGAGGAAAGCCTCGCACACGACGATAAACGCCGAGATATTGAGGATGAAGTTCGGGGCCAGATCATGGAAATCTAGGCCGTAGTAGAACATGAGCCCACGGACAAATGGGTGGAGAGGAAAACCCAGTCCGCGGAGGAAGTGGGGAAGAAATACTACCCTCTCATGGGGCCTTGGGGTGGGGAGAAGCCTCCCCTCCTCAGGAAGCCGGTGCGCGATGTCTTTGGACAGGTATCCGGCCTTCCTTAGACTTTTGAAATGGCCCTCCGTGACGGAGGAGACCATCCACTTGCCTCCCGCTCCGGACATTGTTGGAGAAGGTTGAGGTAGGAAGTGCAGGCTTGGGCGCTGGAGCTCGGGTGCGCAGAAGATGGATAGGCAAAGGAGGAAGAAGGCGTAGGTAAAAAGGTGGATCCTTATCCCCTTATATGGGCGGATGCGACCATGCGTCCCCACCAGCCTAGTAAAACTCGCTTGCCTCCCAAGCGTCGTGATAAATGGCGCGGTTGGGTTACCCATGTCCGTATTGATGAGAATCCCGTAAATGGGGGACACGATCTCTGCTTTGACAAGACGTGCCAAGGAAACCGCCTCACAAAACACGCTGAGGTGGAAAAGTGCAAACGATTCGAATAAAGGCTTGGTCGTAGTGTGATGTCACGCTGCGGAATACGTCAACAGATTAGATTTGTGTTAATATTATTCTCTCTGTGGCAGTACATGGAAACTTATTTTGCAGAGCCGGACACTACTCTTGGTGTTCACAAACTTTTATGAAGAATTTGGAGGAGGAACCCGCCTTGCAATGCCGAAGACAATCTACGCGCTGGACTCGTCGTCATTGAAGCCTGGTTCAGGGGCTACTGAGGGAGTCCTGGATTAGGGGGTGTTCGGGGAGCCGGACTATACCTTCAGCCGGACTCCAGGACTATGAAGATACAAGATTGAAGACTTCGTCCCGTGTCCGGATGGGACTTTCCTTGGCGTGGAAGGCAAGCTTGGTGATGCGTATATTCAAGATCTCCTACCATTGTAACCGACTTTGTGTAACCCTAACCCTCTCCGGTGTCTATATAAACCAGAGGGTTTTAGTCCGTAGGATAACTTCATCATACAACAATCATACCATAGGCCAGCTTCTAGGGTTTAGCCTCCTTGATCTCGTGGTAGATCTACTCTTGTAATACCCATATCATCAATATTAATCAAGAAGGACGTAGGGTTTTACCTCCATCAAGAGGGCCCGAACCTGGGTAAAACATCGTGTTCCTTGCCTCCTGTTACCATCCGGCCTAGACGCACAGTTTGGGACCCCCTACCCGAGATCCACCGGTTTTGACACCGACAACAGTGGAGATACAACTATTACAATACTAGTGATACTACTACTAACTCAGACAGCTCCGTAGTAGTCCTCATAGAAGTCACCTCCATAGCCTAGAAGTTCAACGTGATCATCCGGGAACAGACGGTCCTGAGGAGCCTGTGGACCAAAGGGGCTAGGGTGAGGTCTTAGACCAACAAACGGTGGCCTGCGGGGACCACGGGGTGGGGTGATGCCTCCCACATCACGCCAATCCACCATGTCTGGCAGAGCAGATCTCACAGGATACAGATCCCTCGTATCCATACATCCAGCTTGCACAGCTGGTGCAAACCGAGTCAAAGTGGCCCAATGATCAGCACGGGTGTTGAAAAGCTCCAGTCTCAAGGCCCGATTCTCTCGGTCCTTATCCTCGAGCATCTCGGCAGTGGTACGAGTTAGTGAGTCCTCCTGAGTGGAGTCAGCATAGATAGCCTGGAGATACCCTTGCACTCCTGGGAGTGAAGCTGGCATATAACAGAAGTCGGTGTTCCAAAGCAGGCCAGTCCGGACTCGCATGATGGTCATCATGGAATAGGCAGCATCCTGCACAGCCATCTCAACAGTAACCCCGAGTCCATATGAACAGTGGAGGGGCTCGGTAGATCCAGGATAAGAAGGAAATATCCTGACGGTGCAGAAATATTGGCTTTGATTAAAGTCTCGGAATTGCTCTTCGACAGTGTATTCGGGATACCAATGGTAACCCGTCTTGATTATTACCCGGACTAACATAGCTGTATGACCGGGCACATCGAGGCACCGGGTTAGGTGAACCACTTGGTTTTGAGCACGAGTGGCCATCTGAAAGCACAACCACAATGCAAAGACATTAGAATTTCTAGGGAAAATTGGACAGCATAACAACTGTAAATGCTCAGAAAAAGATTTGAGACATCCACAACAGTTTGCAATACCACTCAACAACATCATATCAAGGTTCTGATCCAAATAGCAACATACTAAAAATAGTAGAAACTGTACTGAGGCTTGTAACAACAACCCTATAAGCTACTACGGATTAGTAACACGTGAACCTGATAGAAGAAGTGAGCCTAGTCCTTAACCCACGTTGAATGAGAAGAGAATGACTCAGATCAGAGGGCATAAGGTAAAGGAGTAAAAAGAGCCTTACGTTCCCTCCCACAATCAATTCCCCAACATATAACTAAAGCATTTCTAGACTCGACATCGACCAGTTTGGCTCAATGAACCTACAGGTAGTCCGGTTCTGAAGCCAACGCTGTCAGGACCCCGATTCCAAGTCACATCGATCTAGCCGATAACACCTCATATCACATTGCAGCCTCAAGCACGGTATCCCCATGGGTGTCACCTTACCATGGCCTGGGACCGTTTGCGCCTTTTGGCTCACGTATATGATAGTGTCGCTAGCATCCATATGACAGAGAACCCGGGCCAACATGGCTAGTCGTGAACCCAAAGCGGCACAGACCTATGGAGACAGGCATACGTGAATCACATCGAGCATGTCAGTCATCAGCGTGTGAATCCGGGCTGTAGCACTAGGCTAACAGGACTCCAGGGAACCCGGGCTGTAGCAGGCTAGGCAGGACTCTGGAAGTCACCGCATGACATTTTCTCGAAGGGACAGACATAGGAACGAAGTGAAACACATGCCGACCAGTCAAGTGTCCTGAGCAGTAGTGCTAGGCTAGCAGGACTCCGGTGAACCGGGCTGTAGCGGACTACTATGGATCGAGGAACACTAGACTACATTTCCCCATAAGAAAGGCTGCCAAGGATAAAAAACTAGATTGTCGGATCCCACTCATACCAAGCATTTCAATCATACACATAATATGCCCGATATGAGTACATACAACATGGCATCACAACAAAACTCTACAACTCAAGTACTGTATTTAAAAAGGCTCCGAGGAGCCATACATAACATATTCATACAGGTAGGGGTCACACGACCCAACACTCAAGTCATACAATCATACAAGCACATGCGGAAGCAACTAGTCTGAGTACAGACACTAGAAAGAAAGAAGGCTTCTCGAAGCCTGTCTATCTACATAGGGCCCTTCATGGCCAGGATCACCACCTGGGTGGCAAGTCACTCATCGACGTCGAGATCTACATAAAACCCGTCGGAGGGGGCGGTGTTGTCGTCTGAAAACAGTAATTAAGCAAACATGAGTACAAAGGTACTCAACAAGTCTTACATCAGAACCTACTATACATGCTCATTCTCAAGAAGGTGGTGGAGTTATTGTAGCAAGCCAGCTTTGACTCTTGGCTAAGCTATCCTACGAGACTCCACTAGTAAAATAGTTTTCGCACACGAGTCCACTACTCACCAACACAATACTCCACCGGGGATCCTCCCTCGTCATCCTACGGGAGGGCCATCCTCGGTACTCACACTTATCTTGAGTCTTTTAGTAGTATCCATTAACTTGTCTATGAACTGTATAGGCAACCAAGTAGTCCTTTACCACGGACACGGCTATTCGAATAGATGATGTTAACCCTGTAGGGGTGTACTTCTTCATACATGCTCTCACCACTTACCGCCGTTTACACGACATGTACTCGACAACCTTCAAGCGGAAGCCCAACGAGGGTGTCGGCCACGGCCTACCTAAACACTCAAGTCTCTAGTCCAGGTTTATCGCCTATCCAGGTTCCATCCACAGGGAGTCTGGCCGAGGTTTCCACATACGGGCCCGAACGATGTGAATAGGGTTCCCGAGACACCAAACGGGTGACTCGGTACACCGTGCCACGGTGTATCTACCGCAACATAGCCCACCCCTAGGGTCAGCGCTACGCACGGCCGCCAACACATAACCTACAAACACCAGAAACTAGTTGCAACTCCTGGACAGAGTACTAGGGTGATTAAAAAGCCGAGAGGGTCCATTGGTTTCGGGCCCAATGTATGGTAGTAACTGAATCTTAAATCACACATACAGATCTCAGATCTTAGGGACAACCTCAATGAAACAACTCACCATGTACTCCTACATGGCCTCTCATCGATACCTTTACCAGAACATGTTCAACACATCCCTCACATTACCGACATAATCATTTCACTCTAGCCCATCACCCAGATGAACCAGACCTGACACAACTCTAAGCATAGCAGGCATAGCAAGGTAGGAAACACAAACATGGCTCAATCAACTCCTACACATGCTAGTGGGTTTCATCTAGTTACTATGGCAATGACAGGTCATGCAGAGGATAAGGGTTCAACTACCGTAGCCCACAGCAGTTTGAAACGATGTTGTCTTCATGCAGTAAATGAGAGCAGAGGCGAGAACATGGGATTGTATCGATATGATCAATGGGGCTGCTTGCCTGATGTAGTGGTAGTAGGGTACTACCCTTTAGTTGGATACTCGGAGATATCCTTGGAGGCAGAACCTACCATGAAGGACACACAACACATAATCAACACATGACAATATGCAACAATATGATGCATGCTATGACATGGCAAAATGATGTGTCCTACCTAATGCAATGTGAAACAAGTTGAAATGGGTCCATTTGAATCAAAGATTCAAATGAAGGTTAAAGTTCTTATGCATAAAGAGTGTATTAGCTTGTTTCACCTAAACAACAAGGTTAAAGTGGTTTGTCATGCATGAAACCATTACAGATGGATAGATTGAATTTTTCTGATCATTTTTCATACATAAATTGTTTGATTTGGAGCTATGGTTGATTTTCTATGATTTTTAGAAGTTTTGGCTATTTTCTGGAATTTCCTATATAAAAATAAATCCAAGAAATGAATAATTGTGTCAGCACTATGTCACCGTGACGTCAGCAGGTCAACTGACCCGGTCCAGGTCAAACCTGACCAGTGGGGTCGACACGTCAGTGACACAATTAACTAACAAGGTTAATTAAATCTAACCAATCAAATTAACAGGCACTGGGCCCACTGTCAGTGTCAAAAGTGGGGTAATTAGTCCTAAACTAAACGAGTCAGGGGCGGGGCCCACATGTATTAACCCCAGGGAGGTCAAACCCCGGGTCGAACGGGTCAAACTCGCCGACGGTGAGTCGCCGGCGAGGTCAGCGGCGGTGAGGGGCTTCGGAGAACCCCTCTGGTGCACCGTTTGTCACGCGGCTGGGTTCTTCAGGACGCTGGAGGAGCGGCGCATCCAACGGTGGTGGTCGCCGGGCCTGGGGCAGCCGGAAACGATGACGGCGAGCAGTGCAGCGGCGGCCGGAGCTTGGGCCCGCTCGGGTTTAGGCGCTACGGTGTGTAAACGAGCGTAGCGTGGCATTGGGAAGACTCTACGCGCGGCGGTGAACATGTTGGGCGCATGCCCGAGACCAAATGGTCACCGGAGCGTCACCGTCGACGAGCGCAGGCGGCGGCGCATTTCGGCCACGGTGGGGAACGGAGCTAGGGGACGAGGGTGAATGCTAAAGAAGAGGGGAAAGAGAGAGGAGCTCACGGCGGAGTCGATGAGCAGGTCAGTAGCTCGGGGGAGGCGCCGTGGGCGACGGACGGGCGCCGGCGATCTCGGTTGCTCGAGGTAGAAGACGACCGTGTGATGACGTTTGGGGGCATCCGGTGCCGCGTGGCTCGGCGGAGAGGACGAGGGCGACAAGGCGGGGCTTTTGGACGGGTCAGTGAGGCAAGGGGAGCACGGTGGTCACGGTGGCGACGAACGGCGGCGACGGCTTCGCGCTGCTTCAGGAGAGAGAGCGAGAGAGGCGAGGCAGGGGGAGGGTGGAGCGGTCGAGGGGTCCAGGGGGTCTGCGTGGCACTCGTAGATGGCGTCCTGGGCGTCGGCAGAAGCAGGAGGTGGCTAGCGTGTGGCTGCGGGCGCCGGCCACGCGCCTCTCGTCCTCCTGGCGAGAGGAGGAGGATGACTGGCGGTAGCCAGTGGGCTGGGCCGAGCTGGGCCAGGCCAGGGCGACAGGTAAGCTCTAACTCTCTCTCTCTTTCTCTCTCTCTCTCTCTCTCTCTCTCTCTTTCTGTTCTGCTTTTATTTATTTCCTGCTATGTGTATTGAAATAGAATAAATACTATTTCATTTCCAAAAACTCTGGAAATATTCAGAGGCACATTTGGGAATATTCTCAACTGCCTAAAAATGCTTCCAAGATTATTTGAGCACTTTAAAATATTTATAGCATTTAAAATGTCCAAATTCAAATACTTATGGCTTGTTCAAAAATCCAGAATGGCTCCATGAATTGCAAGACCATTTTTGGCAGAGGTTTTAGTCAAGACCAAAAATGGTGGGCTTTTATGAAGGGCATTTTGGGTTCATTGAAATTCCAATTGTTGGAAATTAGCATTTTCAATGGGGGGTGTTGGGGTTGATTAGGCCCCATTTCAAGTTTAAAAGAAATTTAAACATGATGCACATGTTCATCCAATCCTAATGCATGACTAAAAGCAGGGATGTGACAGCGAGTCCACGGAGGGCTCCACCCACCAAGGGTCCACGAAGAAGCAACCTTGTCTATCCCACCAGGGCCATTGCTCATGAAGGACTTGCCTCACTCGGGTAGATCTTCATGAAGTAGGTAATCTCCTTGCCCTTACAAACTTCTTGGTTCAACTCCACAATCTTGCCGGAGGCTCCCAAGTGACACCTAACCAATCTAGGAGACACCACTCTCCAAAAGGTAATAGATGTTGTGTTGATGATGAACTCCTTGCTCTTGTGCTTCAAATGATAGTCTCCCCAACACTCAAATCTCTCTCACATATTTGGATATGGTGGAAAGATGATTTGCATGGAAAGCAACTTGGGGAAGGCTAGAAATCAAGATTCTTGTTGTTGGATTGGAATATCTTGATCTCAACACATGAGTAGGTTGTTCTCTCTCAGAAAATGTAGGCTGATAGTGTAGGAATGTTTTGATGGCTCTCTCACATATGGAGAAGGGGGTGGAGGGGTATATATAGCCTCTACCCAATATCCAACCATTACACACATCTGACCCAACTCAGTCAAACCGAACAGATGAACTCGGTGAGACCGATTTAGTTCAAAATGTGAACGTTGGGAATCTTGGTGGGACCGAGTGGAACAACTTGGTGGGACCGGTGTGCTAGGGCTTAGGGCAAACCTCATCTCGGTGTTGCCGATTGCATCAACTCGGTGAGATCGAGTGAAGTGATACGTCTCCAACGTATCTATAATTTTTGATTGTTCCATGCTATTATATTATTCATCTAGGATGTTTTATATGCATTTATACGCTATTTTATATGATTTTTGGGACTAACCTATTAACCTAGAGCCCAGTGCATGTTTCTGTTTTTTTCCTTGTTTTTGAGTTTTATAGAAAAGGAATACCAAACGGAGTCCAATTGACATGCCAATTTTTGTTGATTTTTTATGGACCAAAAGAAGCCCCTGGAGTAAAATAGTTGGGCCAGAAGAGTCCTGTGCCATCCACGAGGGTGGAGGGAGTGCCCTACCACCCTAGGCGCGCCCCCTGCCTCGTGGATGACTCGGAGACCCCCCTGATGTGAGACCGACGCTAAAAATTCCTATAAATACAGAAACCCCCAAAAAGAAACCTAGATCGGGAGTCCTGCCGCCGCAAGCCTCTGTAGCCACCAAAAACCAATCGGGACCGTGTTCCGGCACCCTGCCGGAGGGGGGAATCATCACCGGTGGCCATCTTCATCATCCCGGTGCTCTCCATGATGAGGAGGGAGTAGTTCACCCTCGGGGCTGAGGGTATGTACCAGTAGCTATGTGTTTGATCTCTCTCTCTCTCACACTCTCTCTCTCTCTCTCGTGTTCTTGATTTGGCATGATCTTGATGTAACGTGAGCTTTTCTACTATTGTTGGATCTTATGATGTTTCTCCCCCTCTATATCCTTGTGATGAATTGAGTTTTCCCTTTGAAGTTATCTTATTGGATTGAGTCTTTAAGGATTTGAGAACACTTGATGTATGTCTTGCATGGGATACCTATGGTGACAATGGGGTATTCTATTGATTCACTTGATGTATGTTTTGGTGATCAACTTGCGGGTTCCGTGACCTTGGGAATCTATGCATAGGGGTTGGCACACGTTTTTTTCTTGACTCTCCGGTAGAAACTTTGCGGCACTCTTTGAAGTTCTTTGTGTTGGTTGAATAGATGAATCTGAGATTGTGTGATGCATATCGTATAATCATACCCGTGGATACTTGAGGTGACATTGGAGTATCTAGGTGACATTAGGGTTTTGGTTGATTTGTGTCTTAAGGTGTTATTTTACTATGAACTCTAGGGCTGTTTGCGACACTTATTGGAATAGCCCAATGAATTGATTGGAAAGAATAACTTTGAGGTGGTTTCATACCCTACAATAATCTCTTCGTTTGTTCTCCGTTATTAGTGACTTTGGAGTGACTCTTTGTTGGATGTTGAAGGATAGTTATTGGATCTAATTATGTTATCCTTGTTGAGAGAACTGGCACTAGTGAAAGTATGAACCCTAGGCCTTGTTTCCTAGCATTGCAATACCGTTTTTGCTCACTTTTATCATTAGTTACCTTGCTGTTTTTATAATTTCAGATTACAAAAACCTATATCTACCATCCATATTGCACTTGTATCACCATCTCTTCGCCGAACTAGTGCACCTATATAATTTACCATTGTATTGGGTGTGTTGGGGACACAAGAGACTCTTTGCTATTTGGTTGCAGGGTTGTCTGAGAGAGACCATCTTCATCCCACGCCTCCCACAGATTGATAAACCTTAGGTCATCCACTTGAGGGAAATTTGCTACTGTTCTACAAACCTCTGCACTTGGAGGCCCAGCAATGTCTACAAGAAGATGGTTGTGTAGTAGAGATCAAGCTCTTTTCTGGCGCCGTTGCCGGGGAGGTTAGTGCTTGAAGGTATATCTTTAGATCTTGCAATCGAATTGTGGGAGTCTTGGATTAGGGGGTCTCCGGACAACCGGACTGTCTCCATTGGCCGGACTATTAGACTATGAAGATACAAGATTGAAGACTTCGTCTCGTGTCCGGATGGGACTGTACTTGGCGTGGAAGGCAAGCTAGGCAATGCGGATATGTGTATCTCCTCCTTTGTAACCGACCTTGTGTAACCCTAACCCTCTCCGGTGTCTATATAAACCGGAGGGTTTTAGTCCGTAGGACGACAACAACTATAACATACAATCATACCATAGGCTAGCTTCTAAGGTTTAGCCTCTCCGATCTTGTGGTAGATCTACTCTTGTACTACCCATATCATCAATATTAATCAAGCAGGACGTAGGGTTTTACCTCCATCAAGAGGGCCCGAACCTGGGTAAAACATTGTGTCCCCTGCCTCCTGTTACCATCCGCCTTAGACGCACAGTTCGGGACCCCCTACCCAAGATCCACCGGTTTTGACACCGACATTGGTGCTTTCATTGAGAGTTCCTCTGTGTCGTCGCTGTTAGGCTTGATGGCTCCTACTATCATCGATGGCGATGCAGTCCAGGGTGAGACTTTTCTCCCCGGACAGATCTTCGTGTTCGGCAGCTTTGCACTGCGGGCCAATTCGCTTGGCCATCTGGAGCAGATTGAAAGTTACACCCCTGGCTACCAGGTCAGGTCTGGAAGCTTAAACTACACGGCCGATATCCGTGGAGACTTGATCCTCGACGGATTCGAGCCTCTGCCTTGTGCGTCACGCAGTCACGATGAGTATGATTTAGCTCTACGATCGGATAGTGTTCAAGAGATCGCACATGCAGCCGCTCCGACCCTCAATTCGGAGCCAGGTGCGCCTTCCGCGGACGGGTGGATGGACCCCGCCACGGAAGCCTTACCCTTAGCAGCGATCGAGCCGAACATCGACCTTACCTTGCACGAGAGCCGTGTTGTTAAACTGCCGGATCCTTCTCCGGCCACGGACTCCGAACCGCCTGTGCCCATTCCTATCGAATCCGATTGGGCGCCGATCATGGAGTTTACCTCCGCGGATAATTTTCAGCACTCGCCCTTTGGTGACATATTGAACTCATTAAGGTCTCTCTCCTTGTCAGGAGGATCCTGGCCGAACTATGTCCGGCAGGACTGGGATGCGGACGACGAAGAAATTCGCAGCCCACCCACCACCCACTTAGTAGCCACTGTCGATGACTTAACCGACATGCTCGACTTCGACTCCGAAGACATCGATGGTATGGACGACGATGCGGGAGACGCAGCCCACTTCACCACATGACGTATACATGGTGAACACACCAAAAGAAAACGACGACGAGGAACGGAAGGACGCAACAAAGGGTTGTCCCCTCGAGAAGCAGTCAAAGCGGCAGTGTAAACGCCGCTCCAAATCCCGCCTCGACAGAAACAACGATCATACAGGCCCAGCGTTAGAGCAGGGGGGAACCATTGCCGGACCACGGCAACACGAAGGATCAAGCCGAACAACCTGACTCTATCAAAAATAATAGTCCGGATGAATTCACACCGGACAGACACCCGGAGCAACAGAATGCCCGTGAAAGGCTTGTTGCCACTGCGAGGAGTCTAAAAAAGCAGAAGCAAAGACTCAAGGATGCACAAGACACACTCGGAATCAGATGGAGCAAAGTACTCAACGCAGCAGCGAAGTACGGCGGTAATTGCCCCACCAAGAGCTACCCGAAGCAGAAGTTGCTACCCGAATTCGATGAGGAGGCCTTAGATCCCCCACAACAAAAAATTAAAACGGCCACCTGGCCGGATAGACGACCTCATGGCCAACATAGAGCGGCAAGCAATGCCGCACATAAGCCAATACGCGATCCACGCGAGGGCTCGCATCAAAAGGACGACACAACCAGATCCATCTATGGACCACGCAGGCGCGCTCCAGCATACGATGCAACACAACAAATATCCGAACACTATGGTACACCCAGATACAGGGGTGCCACACACCCCCTATGTTTCACCGATGAGGCACTGGACCATGAATTTCCAGAGGGATTCAAACCCGTAAACATAGAGGCATACGATGGAACAGTAGACCCTAGGGTCTGGATTGAGGACTATATCCTCCATATCCATATGGCTCGAGGAGATGATCTCCACGCCATTAAGTATTTACCCCTCAAACTCAAAGGGCCAGCTCGGCACTGGCTTAAAAGCCTCCCCGAAAGCTCCATTGGAAGCTGGGAAGAGCTTGATGATGCTTTTCGGGCAAATTTTCAAGGGACTTATGTCCGACCTCCGGACGCGGATGATTTGAGTCATATAACTCAACAGCCTGGAGAGTCAGCCCAAAAGCTTTGGAACAGGTTCCTTACTAAAAAGAACCAAATAGTTGACTGTCTGGACGCCGAAGCCTTGGCAGCTTTTAAGCATAGCGTCCGTGACAAATGGCTTGCCAGACACCTCAGCCAAGAAAAGCCGAGAACAATGGCAGCCTTAACAAGCCTCATGACCCGCTTTTGCGCGGGTGAGGATAGCTGGCTAGCCAGATGTAGCACCAGCGACCCCCGTACATCCGAAGTTAGAGATGGAAACGGGAAATCACGGCGCAACAACAATAATAAACACCGGAATAAAGAAGACATCACGAAGAGCACGGCAGTAAACACGGATTCAAAATCTCTTGGCCAAGTCAGCAAAAGCCGCCCTCTAAAGGCGCCAGAGACGAACTGTCCAGCCTAAACAAAATTCTGGACCAAGTATGTCAGATCCATAGCACCCCCGGTAAACCTGCTAATCATACCCAGAGAGAATGTTGGGTCTTCAAGCAGTCCGGCAAGGTCAACGCCGTACACAAGGGGGAAGATACACCAAGCGAAGACGATGATGAGCCTCTCAAGCAAGACACTGGGGAACAACGAAAATTTCCACCAGAAGTCAAAACAGTAAACGTGTTACACGTGATAAAGGGGAGAAACAAAGCGACACTCCCAAATAAATATGCCCAAGGGCCTATCACCGCAGAGTCCTGCCACTGGTCATTTCAACCGATCACTTTTGACCATCGGGATTACTCAGCAATATCCGGCATGCAGGATGGGCTGCCCTGGTATTAGACCCAATAATTGACGGATACCACTTTACACGAGTCCTGATGGACGGTGGCAGCAATTTAAACCTGATATACCAGGATACAATCCGCAAAATGGGGATAGACCCAACGAAAATTTGCCTAAGCAATACTACCCTTAAAGGAGTAACGCCAGGCCCAGGGGCTCATTGCACGGGCTCCCTGTTACTAGAGGTTATATTCGGCTTCCCCGATAACTTCCGTAGCGAACATTTAACATTCCACATTGCTCCGTTCTAAAGTGGCTATCAAGCACTACTTGGACATGAAGCTTCCGCTCGCTTTAATGCAATACCGCACTACACTTCCCTTACACTTAAGATGCCCGGTCCACATGGCATCATTATAGTAAATGGAAATATTAAGCGATCCCTGTGCGCCGAAGAGAGTGCGACTGCCTTCGCAGCCGCACACTAAAAAGGGCCTCACCAGCTAAAGCATTTGATAGGTCGTCAAGACCGCGGACACGGTTAGACGAGTCTGGCGCAACCATATGTAACTCACACAGGTTTGATAAGCCACACCCCTATTACAAACACAAGGGGCTCAACACGCGCAGACAAGTGGCAATTTTTACTCGTCTTGAAATATACATGGTTTCTTCAAACCTACCTTTTTGCACGACAACTTTTCACCTAAGTTTCTCTCTTTTACAGATGACCATCATGCTACACCCGTCCAGGATACGGCACAACGGAGACACAGGCGGAGACGTGCAGCAGGGACCCGCCCCAAGGATTCTTTTTAGATTAAGACCCTGCGTCAACCTTTTTTACTATCTCTTGTTGATACACATCCCTTGGATTCTCAGTACAATTGAGAAGGATGCTGGCGTCTTGGCATGTGGCCATGTCAGAATAATGCACGTACCTGGACACCAGGGGCTTCTTACAAAGGGCATTATTTAGGCCCGGTTTATACCATAAAGACCGAATACCTTAGGGAGTGTTCGGCGTCGCGAGTTTGGCCTTATATGCACCAGCTCCGAATCATGTCTTTGGTAAAATGTTGGGTTTGCCCGGCTCCTATGTTTTGGTACCTTACGTTCCGCTCTATCGGCTAAGGTAGCACTAGGAGAACTACTGCGATTGTGCTCCGGGTCATCCAGACGAGCACCTCAGTAGAGAAAGCCGAAAACTGACTGTCATGATATAGCGTGAGACTTGTCAACCACTCGATGACCTATCGGAATGTTAGAATTCCTCCGCCTTAACGAGGGCCGTTTCCCGGCCAGGCAGGTACGCACCCTGAATCCGGGAGAGTGCGGAGCCAACATGGGCTATATAGTAGCCCCATCGTCAAACTCCTATGGCTAAGTGAAAGTGTTAAAGCATTATAGTCCGGTTGCCTCGTTCGCTGCGCTATCACCTCCTTAATAGGACCAAGACATTGGGTTAAGTGTGAACATGCGTCTTTTGCGAACACCTCCACATTATATGCGTGGGGGCTGAAGCCAACGACTGCAATCTTTCAGGTTATACACATGTATACATAAACGGCCGCACAGGAGGCATCATATTACGTTCAGGCAAAAGTATAAACACAACCTTAATAAATTTCATAAAAACATTATGTTTACAATGGGAATACATGTCACTCAAACATAATATTCTTCGAGCACTGGGCCTCTATCAAACGAGCACCCTTGAGAACCTCTTCGAAATAGTGCTCGGCAGCCACTCGGCCTATGGCCGAACCCTGCGCCGCAACAGTGGTAGCATCCATCTCCGCCCAGTATGCTTTAACACGGGCAAGGGCCATCCGCGAGCCTTCTATCCATGCCGACCTCTTCATCGCATTGATGCGCGACACCGCACCAAGGAACTGCTGCACTAAGCTGAAATAGCTGTTCGGTTTCGGCTTTTCCGGCCACAACTGATCCACGACAGACCTCATGGCGAGTCCGTACAACCTATTCAGTTTGGCCCATTCGGCTAGCTGATCAGTCAATGGAAGTGGATGCTCTGGAACGTTGAATTGCGACCAGAACAACTTGTCCACTTCACAATCTGTTTGACCTTGGAAGTATTTGGCTGCATCGGCAGCGCTCGCCGCCAAGTCCATATATGCGTCTGCTGAACTCCACAGCTGATCCAGAGGGGCATACCGTGGATCTCTGAACTTTCTCCGTAGCATGAACGGCTTCCCAGCCGCAATATCCCCGACTTCACGCAGCTCCTCCTTCTTCACTCTCGTAGCAGAGTGGGTGTCTTTGTTCGCCATCATGGCCTTTTCAAGGTCTGCTGCCTTCAATCGGTTCTCTTTTTCAAGGACCTGGCAACGGTTGGCAGTGTCTTTTAATTATATGGCCATCTTGGCAATCTTCTCTTTGCTTCGCAATGCGCAGCCTTCTCGGCTTTCAACTCTTCGACCGCCTTCAAAGCAGCCGGATTACTAATCCTTGCTTGTTCTTTGGCTCGGGCAAGTTCCACCCGCAAGGTTTCCACGGTGGTAGCTCCATCTGCATTCACAACATATTAAAGATACTGGCATCATGCTGCTCTTACTATGTGGCATTCACCAGAAAATAACACTTACCCTGTGCCTCGTCAAGCCTCTTGTTAACAAGCTCGATGTCGGCATCCGCCGCATCCAGTTGATGCTTCAGTTCGGCAAATTCTTGAGTCTGGCTAACCACCGGAGCTCCCACTACCTACACATTAAAGCGGTATGGTTATTGCCTGGGACTACGATCCTCTATTTTCCGCCGTTCTCGGCGACAACCAGAGTCTTAGGGGCTACTATCTACAAAGGGCGCACCTAAAAATGTGCGGTACCATCACAAATGTACATCATTTTACATACCTCAAAGCCCGTCAGTAGACTCATAAAGGCATCATGCAACCCGCTTTCGGTGGATGAGATCCTTTCCATCACCGTACCCATCAATGTACGGTGTTCTTCTGAGATGGCCGCTCGCTCCAACAGCTCTCTCAGTACGTCCGACCGCATACCAGACAGTGCAGGATTCTTCTGTTTGCTCTCTTCGAGAGCCGGACGCTGGGGACTTCGGGTGACTATAGGATTATCTTCTGGCCTCACTGGATCCGGAGAGGCCCTCCATGACGACACTTCAAGGTCGGCCGCTTCTTGAGCGGAGGAGTCCGGGGGAGGCGTTTCGCTCTCCATCATCTCCAGAAGAAGATCCCCCGAAGATGAGCTCTGCTGAGAAGGGCTAATATCGGAACTGCAATAAGTACTTCGGTTATTTTCCTCAGAGGCAAGGTAGTATATCTCCACTATTAAAGTACTTTCTGATTACTTACAGCTCGTTGGAGGGCTGATCCCCGCGCGGACTTTGTGCGGCAAGAGCACCCTCCAAGGCAGGACCCTCTGGCGGAGATTTCTTCTCCCGCTTGGAAACATTGGTTTCCGGATCTTCAGAGGTAGTCCTCTTCCTTCCCCGGGGTGAGAGAATGTCCGATTCCTCCCCTCGGTTATCCTCCCTCACGGAGGTGCTCGTTCCCTTGGTCAGAATGGGTAGCGATGGAGGTCCGCTTTCGCCCTCATTATTCCCCCCTTTGTCTTCCTTTGAGGGCTCCGGGCAAGGTGCTAGCTCAACCATCTTTTCCAGTACCGGATTTTCCAAACCCTCAGGAAGGGGGGCCGAACACCGAATTATCTTCGCCTTTGTTATCCAGTCCTGGTCAAAGAGCGATTTCTCAGAATGACGTCGTGCTAAACAAAAGACGGTGGGTTCGGCTGAAGAATTACTTACTTGGTCGGCGGTACGGTTGCTGCTCAGGCCCACGTCCTCGGTGGTATTCGGACACTCTATTTGGGGTCTGCAGAATGATTTGTACATCTCCTCGTGCGACAGGCCGAGGAAATTCTGAATAGTACACGACCCTTCTGGGTTGAACTCCCACATGCAGAGGGGCCGGCGTTTGCAAGGCTGGACTCGACGAACCAGCATGACTTGCGCCACCATAATCAAACTGAAATCTCCTTCGAAGAGATTTTGGATGCGGCTTTGCAGTACAGGCACGTCCTTGGCAGGACCCCAGCTCAGCCCTCTGCTAATCCATGACATCAGTTGTGGTGGAGGGCCTGAGCGGAAAGCAGGGGCAGCCACCCAATGGGCACTTCTGGGAGCTGTGATATAAAACCACCCATGTTGCCATAATCCGGACACCTCTAGAAAGGAACCTTTGGGCCACGGAGCTCCTGCTATCTTGCTTATTAATGCGCCTCCGCACGCTGCATACTGCCCCTCGACCATCTTCGGCTTCACGTCAAAGGTCTTGAGCCATAGGCTGAAGTGAGGGGTAATGCGGAGGAAGGCCTCACACACGACAATGAATGTCGAGATGTGGAGAAAGGAGTCTGGGGCTAGATCGTGGAAATCTAGCCCATAATAAAACATCAACCCCCTAACGAAGGGATCCAGAGTGAGGCCTAGTCCTCGGAGGAAGAGGGAGATGAACACGATGTCTTCGTTGGGTTCAGGAGTAGGGACGACCTGCCTCGGGCAGGCAGCCGATGCGAAACCTCGGCGGTCAGGTATCTGGCCTCCCTCAACTTCTTGATGTCTTCTGCCGTCACGGAAGAGGGCATCCACCGGCCTTGAAGGCTAGATCCGGACATGATTGAAGATCCGGAGCACCTGGCCTGGGCTTTTGGTGTTAGAACTCGAGGCGGGGGAAGGATTCGATTGAGCACGGGAGGTAGAAAAGTAAAAGCCTTGTCCCTTTATAAAGAGGGTGAATATCAAGCGTCCTCTCCGTAGCCATTTGGGACTTGCCTATAATCTAGGAGTCCTAGACACGGTTGGGTTACCCACGCCCGTATTGATGAGAATCCCGTAATAAGGGGACACGATCTTTGCTTTGACAAGACGTGTCGAAAAACTGCCTCGCGTTATGTGCGAGGCTAGTTAAAGGAAATAGTTCGAATAATCACCGGGCCATGGCATAATGCCGTGTTTCCAAAACAAGTCAGCAAATTAGATTTGTGAAAATATTATTCTCTCTACGATGGAATGTGGAGCTTATTTCACAGGGTCAGACACTATCCTTATATTCAAATTCTTCCGTGGTATATTCGGAGGAGGAACCCGCCTTGCAATGCCGAAGACAATACTGCGCGCCGGACTCATTGTCATTGAAGCTTGGTTCAGGGGCTACTGTGGAAGTCCTGGATTAGGGGGTCTCCGGACAACCATACTATCTCCATTGGCCGGACTGTTAGACTATGAAGATACAAGATTGAAGACTTCGTCTCGTGTCCGGATGGGACTCTACTTGGCGTGGAAGGCAAGCTAGGCAATGCGGATATGTGTATCTCCTCCTTTATAACCGACCTTGTGTAACCCTAACCCTCTCCAGTGTCTATATAAACCGGACGGTTTTAGTCCGTAGGACGACAACAACTACACCATACAATCATACCATAGGCTAGCTTCTAGGGTTTAGCCTCTCCGATCTCGTGGTAGATCTACTCTTGTACTACCCATATCATCAATATTAATCAAGCAGGACGTAGGGTTTTACCTCCATCAAGAGGGCCCGAACCTAGGTAAAACATTGTGTCCCCTGCCTCCTGTTACCATCCGCCATAGACGCATAGTTCGGGACCCCCTACCCGAGATCTGCTGGTTTTTACACCGACACGAATCTTTTTGTTTCTTGTTTTATCACTAGTTTAGTATATAAAAGAAAACTACAAAAAATGGAATTGAGGTTGCCTCATATGCTTCATCTTTTTAATATCTTTCATGAAAATGCTGGAAAGGAAAATTGTGCTCAAGTGTTAGAAGAAGAATGCATTAAAATGTTTGGCACTAAATATTTGAATGATGAGCATGATTGCAATGTTGTTAGTATGAATTCTTTGAATATCCATGATGCTAATGATATGCAAAGCCACAAGCTTGGGAATGCTATGTTTGATGAAGATGATATTTTTAGTCCCCCAAGTTTTGATGAGAAAATTCATTATGATGATAGCATGCCTCCTTTTTATGATGATTATGTTGATGAAAGTGGTTTCGGAGAGGTCATGAATATTTTTAGTGATGAATCCACTATTTCGGAAGAGGTTCCAATTGATTAAGAGAACAAAGTTGCTATCTATGATGATTATTGTGATGACATGTATGCTATAAAGAACAATGATAACCATGAAACTTGTCATCTTGATTTTAATTTTCAATTGGATTATGCCTCACATGATAGTTATTTTGTTGAGTTTGCTCCCACTACTATTCATGAGAAGAAATTTTCTTATGTGGAGAGTAATAAAAATTCTATGCTTGTAGATCATGAAAAGAATGCTTTTATGTTATGGTTATATTGTTGAATTCATTCATGATGCTTGAGGGAGTCCTGGATTAGGGGGTGTTCGGATAGCCGAACTATACCTTCAGCCGGACTCCTGGACTATGAAGATACAAGATTGAAGACTCCGTCCCGTGTCCGGAAGGGACTTTTCTTGGCGTGGAGGGCAAGCTTGGCGATACGGATGTTCAGATCTCCTACCATTGTAACCGACTCTATGTAACCCTAACCCTATCCGGTGTCTATATAAACCGGAGGGTTTTAGTCCGTAGGACAAGATACACGTCAACAATCATACCATAGGCTAGCTTCTAGGGTTTAGCCTCTCTGATCTCGTGGTAGATCAACTCTTGTACTACCCATATCATCAATATTAATCAAGCAGGACGTAGGGTTTTACCTCCATCGAGAGGGCCTGAACCTGGGTAAAACTTCATGTCCCCTGCCTCCTGTTACCATCCGGCCTAGACGCACAGTTCGGGACCCCCTACCCGAGATCCGCCGGTTTTGACACCAACATTGGTGCTTTCATTGAGAGTTGCTCTGTGTCGTCGCCATCAGGAAGGATGCCTCGCCCCGTCTTTAAAGACGGCACCGTTGCTAAGGGAGCTTTGGCTGTCGGCCAAACCCTCCGGCTAGGTGGTTTTCTTATGACCACCTGTTTAGCTTCTACGCTGACGATGACCTCTCGAGCCATCGAAAACAATCTTCATGTCAACTCGGAACTTGTCGAGCAGTTATATCCAATAGAGCTTTCCTCCATAAACGAGCTCTTGGATCGCTTCGCCGCCCTGGGAGTCGCTACGGATTATGACCAGATTGGGCCTAAAACCGATCTGAGAGAGATTAACTCTCCCCAAGCCACCCATCACGTTGCCGTGGTAGAGGGACAGTGCGGCAACCCTTCATCGATCCTAAGGACTCGCTTTGTCCGGATTCCCGATCCCTCCAAACCGGATGACCGCAGAGGGGAGGATATCACTCAAGACCTGAACCGAGAATCAGGTGACGGACTGGATTCATTGGACGATATCCAGGAATCCAAACTTTCGAGTTCAGAAATTCCTCGGCCTCTGAGCCTCAGAAGGGGAAGGCTTCGGATTCAATTCCACCCACCCACCCAAACATTAGCAATCTATCCCAAATCAGGCAAGAGCCCAAAGAAATAGTACATCATTACTGGGCCAGATTCCTCCTGGTTATGCACAAGATAAAGGGCTGCCGCGAGGAAGACGCAATTTCATCCTTCTGCAATAATTGCACGGACAAGGGAATACTCAACGCCATAAGTCACTGTGATATTACACGCTTTGTTGACTTAGCGTCCATAGTACGAAAGTACTGTGCGATGGAAAGCGCCTGGAAAACCGAAACAAAATTTTGGGACAATCCGGCCCTTAATGCAAGCCCAGTCCAAAATAAAAGGGTGCATCATCGCCAGACACCCGGGCCAAACACCAAAAGGCAAAAACCCTCTACAGGGCATGGAACCGTACTGGAAGGATGGCTTAATGGACCCTGTAAAATTCATAGTACAGAGGACGCCACACCAACTCACAGCCTTAGAGCATGTTGGACACTCCGGCAGGTGGCCAAAATTGGCGAAAACCTCCTAATCCCGGAAGCCATAGAAAGCCACCCCAGAGACACCAATACGGTATTAACAGTCTTCAAGACCTTCGCATCAAATAACATGCAAAAAGGACACTCCGCAGCCTTGCCGAAGTCTACCAAGTAGCAACAATAAACCCATGGAGTGACACGGCCATTACCTTCAACGCCAGTGATGAACCTAAATTCCAAACAGCCCGAGCACCTGCCGCATTGGTCCTCAGTCCAATAGTGGACGGCTTTCGTCTCACCAAGGTACTCATGGACAGCGGCAGCGGATTGAACCTCATCTACGAGGAAACTCTCCAAAAAATGGATATAGACTGGAACCGCATCACGCGAAGCAGCACAACCTTTAGAGGAATAATCCCCAGTCAGGAAGCGCGCTATACACGAAAAATCACACTGGATGTGGTGTTCGGCACGCCGGACAATTACAGGTCCGAAGAAGTCAAGTTCCACGTGACCCCGTTCAGCAGTGGTTATCACGCTTTGCTAGGGCGGAAGCATTCACAATCTTCCAAGCAATACCCCATTACGGGTACATGAAGATCAAGATGCCTGGGCCTAATGGGATCATCACTCTCACTAGTGATCCGGATGTAGCACTCCGCACCGAAAACAAGACAGCCGCACTGGCCCTCGAGGCACTATCCGAAGACCTAGCGGCTGAGGAACTGACTGTGCTGCGCTCTACCGTGAATAGGGACGATGTGGTACTCGACAAAAGATCCAAGTACACCTCCTTTAAACCAGCGGACGAAATAGTCAAATTCCAAATCCATCCAACGGACCCCAACAAAACAGCTTCCATCGGGGCACAGTTAAACCCTGATGTCGACGCCGCATTGCGAGAGTTCCTACAGGAGAACTGGGACATTTTTGCCTGGCATCCTTCGGACATGCCAGGAATCCCACGCAGGCTGGCCGAGCACAACTTAAATATCCAAACAGGATCCAAACCTGTCAAACAGGCTCTTCGGCGTTTTTCCGAACCTAAGAGACAGGCTATGGGAGAGGAGCTAGCAAAGCTATTGGATGCCGGATTCATCAGAGATATAAAACATCCGGACTGGCTAGCAAACCTGGTGATGGTACAAAAGAAGGACAAATCCTGGCGCCTGTGTGTCGATTTTAAAGACCTCAACAAGGCTTGCCCAAAGGATCCCTTCCCTCTGCCCCGCATCGATCAAATTATCGATGCCACCGTAGGACATGATTCGTTCTGTTTCCTCGACGCATATTCTGGCTACCATCAAGTCAAGATGGCAGAATCAGACCAAGCCGCAATGGCATTTATCACACCATATGGGCCATTCTGCTTCAACACGATGCCCTTCGGGCTCAAAAACGCCGGCGCAACATATCAGCGCATGATTCAGACATGTCTGGCAAGCCAGATCGGTCAAACAGTGGAGGCATATGTAAATGATGTAGTTGTCAAAACAAGACATGTTGAATCTCTAGTAGACGACTTGAGGCTCATATTTGATAATCTCCGAACATACGACATCAAGCTCAACCCGGGAAAATGCGTTTTTGGCGTCCCAGCCAGAAAGCTCTTGGGCTTCATTGTATCCAATAGAGGAATTGAAGCAAATCCAGCCAAGATCCGAGCTCTGTCACAATTGGATATCCCAAAGGACCTCAAACAAATACAAAAGTTAACCGGATGTGTGGCGGCTCTAAGCCGCTTTATCTCCCACCTGGGAGAAAAGGCCCTTCCCCTTTACCGCCTCCTTCGGAGCACCGAACACTTCAAATGGACGGACGCAGCCATGGCCAGACTCGACGAAATAAAAGCCATACTGGCAACAAACCCAGTCCTGGCCGCGCCAAACACCGGTGAACCAATGCTATTGTACATCGCAGCAACACATTAGGTTGTAAGCGCAGTGCTCGTCGTCGAACGAGAAGCGGATGAACACAAATTCCCCCTTCAAAGGCTGCCTATTATGTCTCCACTGTCCTCACTCCCTGCAAATCACGGTACCCGCATTATCAAAAGATTGCGTACGCGGTATTCATGGCATCCCGGAAGCTACGACACTACTTTCAAGAGTGTTCAATAACAGTAGCCTCGGAAGTACCACTTCACGACATTATAAATAACCGTGACGCAACGGGCTGGATTGCGAAATGGGCCATCGAGCTCCTCCCGTTCGACATAAATTATAAGCCACGACGAGCCATCAAGTCACAAGTTTTGGCCGATTTCGTCGCAGAATGGACGGAGGCCGAACTCCGTAAAGTGTACGACACATATTCAAATTGGATCATGCATTTTGATGGCTACAAAATGTTGGCCGGACTGGGGGCTGGTGTCGTGCTGACATCCCCCACAGGAGACACAGTTCAATACGTACTACAGATTCTGTACACGGACTCCAACAACGCAGCCGAATACGAGGCTCTTCTACATGGTCTCCGGATGGCAGTATCCATGGGCATCCAACGCCTAGAGGTGCGCGGGGACTCGAACCTTGCAATATCCCAAATAAACGGAGACTTCGATGCCAAGGATCCGAAAATGGCAGCTTACCGCAACGCCGTCCTAAAAATGTCAGCTCGGTTTGAGGGGCTTGAATTTCACCATATAGCCCGGGAAAATAATCAGGCGGCAGATGTCCTGGCACGCATCGGCGCAAAACGCGATGTAGTCCCCCCCCCCCCAACATCTTCTTGGAAAGGCTTTTTAAGCCATCCGTGGCATGGGAAGGGGAGCCGAACAATAACAGCCCGGACCCAACCGCACCGCCCGACTCCGAGCATTCTGACACAATCGATGGCTCTGCCATTGAAGTAACACCTTCAGCCCACGTAATACTGGTCGTCATTGCCCCATGGACGGAACAATTCCTCGCCTACCTTACTAGGCAGGTACTCCTCGAGGACCAGAATGAGGCACGCTGCATAGTGCAGCGATCCAAAGCCTACAGAGTCCACGAGGGGGAACTTTATAAGAAAAGCACTACCGGAGTCCTTCAAAGGTGCATCTCCGAAGAGGAGGGTCGGAATCTCCTGGCTGAAATCCATGCCGGACTCAGCGGTCATCACGCTGCAGCCCAATCTCTGGTAAGCAAGGCCTTCCGTACAGGTTTTTATTGGCCGACAGCCCGGGCAGACACTCAGACTTAGTCCAGCGATGCACCGGTTGCCAGCTCTTTGCAAACCAAAGCCATATGCCACCCACCGCCCTCCAAACTATCCCCATCACTTGGCCCTTTGTGGTCTGGGGGCTTGATATGGTTGGACCCCTTAAAGGCGGAACCCACAAGCACAAGTACCTACTCGTCATGGTGGATAAGTTCACCAAATGGATAGAAGCCAAGCCCGTTAAGACGGCTGAATCCGGGCCTGTGATAGACTTCATATCCGGGGTTGTACACCATTACGGCGTCCCCCACAGCATCATCACTAATAATGGCACGAACTTTACGGCCGACGAGGTAAAACTCTGGTGCAGAAACTTGGGCATCAAGCTCGATTACGCTTCTGTCTATCACCCACTGACTAACGGCCAGGTCGAACGTGCAAACAGTATTATCATGAGTGGCCTTAAACCCAGATTAGTATGATCCCTCAAGGAATCTAACACACACTGGGTAGAGGAGCTCGACTCCGTACTCTGGGGGCTGCGTACCACACCGAATCGCACCACCGGATATACACCATTCTTCATGGTGTACGGCGCGGAGGTAGTTTTGCCTTGCGACATAATTCATGACTCACCTCGAGTGCGCATGTACGAAGAAAGAGAAGCCGAGCTCGATCGGCAGGACAGTTTGGACGCATTAGAGGAGGAGCGTGACGTGGCAAAAGCCCGCATTTTATCAACAGCAGGCTCGAAGATACCAAAGCAGAGAAGTACGGGCCAAAAATTACAACGTTGGCGAATTAGTTCTATGCCTGCTGGACAAGAAAAAGGACAAACTCAAGCCCAAGTGGGAAGGTCCCTTCATCATCGACCAAGTCCTGACTGGTGGTGCGTACCGCCTGCGAAGTGCATTGGATAACCGACTCGAGCCGAACCCATGGAACGCAGCCCACCTCCGAAGATTCTATGCCTAGCGCCGGATCCTATGTTCGTCTCCTTACTCTGTCCATTTTTTATATATACCTTCTGTCTTACATTTCTGTCCTTCTCTCTCTCTTTCCCTCTTATAGCCTTTAGAGGCTCACAAAGTGACGCGCTATCCGCGCTCAGCAAACCTGGGGGCTTCTTTCAACAGAAGCTTATTTCTACGGGCTTCACGCCCAACACATGTGTCAAACTTCCGCGTGTACCCTTTATTCACCACTATATGCATCGAGATGACTTAAGTTTTGGCCAAGATGGGTTGCCTGGCTCCTATGCTTACCCCTACTTTCCCGATTGTTCGGCTAGGCGGTAAAGGGAGCACCTCTGCGATTGTTACTGCCGGGTCAGCCGGACGTGTACCTCAGACTGGGTGAAGCCGAAAGCTAGCGTTCTTAAGGGAATATTCGGTCGGTGAACTAAAGACGATCTTTTTTATTTTTTCCACGTGCCCCCAGATGTTTTTCCTGCGTTTCTCTTCGCAGCATGGACATGCACTTTAGGGCATGCCTCCCAGGGAAAGGAACCCCTAACGGAACTATTCTCCTTGGAATATGTTTCTTACTAACCATGTAATATAACACAACTATTCGGACACTTGTCTGTTCACACCATAATGACCACTACGCCTGGTCTTCACGCATTCCCCGGTTCCTATATAACCGCACGGGAATTCGGACACACTCCGGACCGTCAGGTCCCGAGGCTGAAGCGAAAAGGTCGGCCATGACAAACGATCTACAATCCGGCTAGAAGGCATTATAAATGTCAATTAAATTACATATTCATTTTGACCGATTGTACTCCTCTTCAATACCATCTAACAGGCTGTCTAATTTATAGTCCTACTAGGAATACTTTGCGGCCAACTCTACTTGGCTGTATACTAAGCTCACAGGGATCTCCTTCCCATCGGGCCCTACAGGACCAACCTCGGCCATATGGTTGGGGTCGGCCTGTGAATACCGCGTCTTCACCATGGCCCAGGCCTCCCTAGCGCCTTGACGGCAGGCTGATATCTTCCACAACTAGAAGCGCCGCCGTGCTCCCCTCAGCTTCTCCACAAGCTCTCCAAGACCTTCGGGTGTGGAGACGGATGGCCACAGGACCTGGGCGACGCCTCACATCGCCTGCCGAACTCGATCGAGCAATTGCAAGAGCTCGGGAAGAAGGTCACCCATAGAATCGGGCATCTCCTCTGTAGGATGACCTGTTAACATACCTACGGACATTGCTTTGTTAATCAACGGCACCGCCGAACTTTCTTTTAAAAGGTTCGTTCAAGCACTTACTAAATATGCCGCGCCAAAGCCGCTGATTCTCCTTCACGGAGTCTGACAGCTGGGCACGAACATCTTTTAGCTCGACGCCCAGCCGGGTGCTGGCATCTTGGAGAACGTTCTTCTCCCCCATCACCTTTAACAGCACCCTCTCACCAGCCTTTAGTTGGCGTTCGAGGTGTTGCCTTTCCGGATTCAATCCGGCGCCATCTGCAATTTTATTTGTCAGATTCGCACAAAAGCCGCGCTTCGCCACATACTTATATTTCGAAATGTATATTACCAGAGGGGGTCTCCTTAGGCTCCCCTGCTGCGGCTAGTGCGGCCTCCAGTTGGGCTTTGCACAATTCCAGCTCCTGGGTCAGTAGGGAATTCTTTTTTGTAAGAACCTGCATTTCAAATGATCCTTAAACCAGTTATTCTAACTGTTTTCAGTCTCGGGGGCTACTGCTACATATATATTTACCAAAATTTTCTTACCCGTATGTCTTTTACATATTGCTCCGTGGCTCTGGCTAGACCATTTTGAGTGGCACGGAGGTGCGCATCTCCCGAATTGAAGGCATCTAATGCCTCTTGGGAGAAGCAAGCGTCGCGAAGAATTGTCCGGCGATGCCTGTGGTTCATGGCACTTTCCACCTCTGAGTTTGTGGCAGATAACCCGCCTGCGTCCTCCGTCGGAGGAACGTCTGGCACACGCCTCGCGTTCGCTTCCGCCCCCGGACCAGGCTTTGGAGCCTGGCCGGTGGAGGCGCGATTAACAACCTCTCTGGATATAGTCCGGCAAGGTCTCTTTGTCCTGAAAAGGGCACGAGTGTCAAGTGTTCCTCGAAGGTATAACAACTGGGATAAAGGGGCGCGCCATACCTTCATGCTGATGCCTCGGTCCGGACGGCACCTCTTTTCTGCCCATGGGGCCCTGCGGCCCCTGGTTGGTTTGTCGCCGCAGGTTCGACCTTCTACCTCAAAAACCTCCCCTGCAAAGTTCGGTTGCAATCAGGAAATTAAACACGCGTGGATGGACCCCTGTCCGGGGTACAGGGACTTTGGTCTCAGGTACCTGGGGTGTTCGGATTAGCCCTGGGTAATCAGCCGTAATGGCCACCAAGGTGTTGTCCTCGCTCAATTGATGGATCACTCCATCAATCAGCTCCACAGATATGTCTGGATCCTCTTGAGAGGCCGGGTCGAGAGACCGTCCTGAGTCCTCGGGTTGTGGAGGCGGGCTGCTTATGTCCTTAATGGCCCGGCGCAGTTCCTACGTTGAAGTCATCAGACTAAGTATTTAACAATGGGAACACTAAACGGATGAGCAAGTAAATGGACCACTTACCCAGCTTGAGGGATTGTGCATAGAGAATCCACCCCGTGGGTTGACGCGGAGAAATTCCTCCTCTTCTCCCTTGTACAAAGTGGACAAGATCTTTAATAGAGCGGCAACTGAATCTGGCCCTTTACGGCCGTAGCGGGTGGCGTCGTCCTCCCCGTTGAAATCCCACATGGGGTGGCTTCTGTACTGAAGTGGCTGCACCCCCCGCATGATGCATTCGGCCATAACTCCGATCATGGTTAGTCCGGAATGGGCCAACAATCTTATTCGGCCCATGAGATAAACGATGTCCCTGTCACTTTCCCTTTGAGGGCTCCGTGGACGCTAGCTTAGGTGCTTCTTTAAAGGAGCACTATCGAACTCTGGGAGGCCGATCCGGATAGGATCCGGTAGCGGGACGTCTTCTATATAGAACCATTCTGAGGGACAGTCTTCGGATGCCTTCTTTGGGGTTTCGGATAGATATCTGGTCCCGGCGATGCGCCATACTTCGGCTCCGCCCACTTGATACATTGACCCTTTCTTCGAACGGGGCACGAGGCAAAATAGCTCCTTCCACAGTCCGAAATGAGCTTCAATACCCAAGAACAGCTCGCAGAGGGCTACAAAGCCTGCGATATGCAATACTGAGGCAGGCGTGAGATGATGTAGCTGGAGGCCGTAGAACTCCAGCAGCCCTCGGAGAAACGGGTGGATGGGAAATCCGAGCCCCCTTATTAAGTAAGGACGAGGCACACTCGCTCTCCTTGGGATGGATTAGGGGCATTCTCTGCTTGCTCTCCACCGTTGTAGACAGCAAGACCGGCTCGGACCGGGACCATATAGGCCGGAGGGAGAAATCCCTCGGCCTGAAGCGTCACTAGCTCACTATGCAGAGTAGAACATCTCTCCCAATATCCAGGCTTAGGGCTAGAAGGGCGAGAGGAGGAGTTGCGGCGGCTGGCCATGGTGGAATGGACCTTTGACAGATGTGCTCTGATGAACACTCGTGGAGGGGAGAAGGTGTGGATTGGATCTAAATCCTCGTCCCCTTAAAAAGGGCAACTCATTTACACGGCTAGGGGTGTGAACCTAAAAACACTCAGACTTTTCATATTTGTTTGGCACGTGGAAAGCGGCCATTATTGGGCGTAGAAGCCGAGGAGTGCAACATCTACAAGAAACCGGACTTTATTCAAACAAGTACACGGAATTTGGAGGAGAACCCGCCTTGCAATGCCGAAGACAATCTGCGCGCCGGACTCATCTTCATTGAAGCCTAGTTTGGGGGCTACTGAGGGGGTCCTGGATTAGGGGGTGTCCGGATAGCCGAACTATACCTTCAGCCGGACTCCTGGACTATGAAGATACAAGATTGAAGACTCCGTCCCGTGTCCGGAAGGGACTTTCCTTGGCGTGGAGGGCAAGCTTGGCGATACGGATGTTCAGATCTCCTACCATTGTAACTGACTCTATGTAACACTAACCCTATCCGGTGTCTATATAAACCGGAGGGTTTTAGTCCGTAGGACAAGATACACACCAACAATCATACCATAGGCTAGCTTCTAGGGTTTAGCCTATCTGATCTCGTGGTAGATCAACTCTTGTACTACCCATATCATCAATATTAATCAAGCAGGACGTAGGGTTTTACCTCCATCGAGAGGGTCCGAACCTGGGTAAAACTTCGTGTCCCCTGCCTCCTGTTACCATCCGGCCTAGATGCACAGTTCGGGACCCCCTACCCAAGATCTGCCGGTTTTGACACCGACATTGGTGCTTTCATTGAGAGTTCCTCTATGTCGTCGCCATCAGGAAGGATGCCTCGCCCCGTCTTTAAAGACGACACCGTTGCTAAGGGAGCTTTGGCTGTTAGCCAAACCCTCCGGCTAGGTGGTTTTCTTATGACCACCTGTTCAGCTTCTACGGCGACGATGACCTCTTGAGCCATCAAAAACAATCTTCATGTCAACTCGGAACTTGCCGAGTAGTTAAATCCAATAGAGATTTCCTCCATAAACGAGCTCTTGGATCGCTTCGCCGCCCTGGGAGTCGCTACGGATTACGACCAGATTAGGCCTAAAACCGATCTGAGAGAGATTAACTCTCCCCAAGCCACCCATCACGTTGCCGTGGTAGAGGGAAAGTGCGGCGACCCTTCATCTATCCTAAGGACTCGCTATGTCCGGATTCCCGATCCCTCCAAACCGGATGACCGCGGAGGGGAGGATATCACTCAAGACCTGAACCGAGAATCAGGTGATGGACTGGATTCATTGGACGACATCCAGGAATCCAAACTTTTGAGTTCGGAAATTCCTCGCCCTCTGAGCCTCAGAAGGGGTAAGGCTTCGGATTCAATTCCACCCACCCACCCGAACATTAGCGATCTATCCCAAATCAGGCAAGAGCCCAGAGCAAATAGTACATCATTACTGGGCCAGATTCCTCCTGGTTATGCACAATATAATGGGCTGCCGCGAGGAAGACACAATTTCATCCTTCTGCAATAATTGCACGGACAAGGGAATAATCAACGCCATAAGTCGCCGTGATATTACACGCTTTGTTGACTTAGCGTCCATAGTACGAAAGTACTGTGCGATGGAAAGCGCCTGGAAAACCGAAACAAAATTTTGGGATAATCCGGCCCTTAATGCAAGCCCAGTCCAAAATAAAAGGGTGCATCATCACCAGACACCCGGGCCAAACACCAAAAGGCAAAAACCCTCTACAGGACATGGAACCGTACTGGAAGGATGGCTTAATGGACCCTATAAAATTCATAGTACAGAGGACGCCACACCAACTCACAGCCTTAGAGCATGTTGGATACTCCGGCAGGTGGCCAAAATTGGCAAAAACCTCCTAATCCCGGAAGCCACAGAAAGCCACCCTAGAGACACCAATACGTTATCAACAGTCTTCGAGACCTTCGCATCAAATAACATGCGAAAAAGGACACTCTGCAGCCTTGCCGAAGTCTACCAAGTAGCAACAATAAACCCACGGAGTGACACGGCTATTACCTTCAACGCCAATGATGAACCTAAATTCCGAACAGCCCGAGCACCAGCCGCATTGGTCCTCAGTCCAATAGTGGACGACTTTCGTCTCACCATGGTACTCATGGACGGCCGCAGCGGATTGAACCTCATCTACGAGGAAACTCTCCAAAAAATGGATATAGACTGGAACTGCATCACGTGAAGTAGCACACCTTTAGAGGAATAGTCCCCAGTCGGGAAGGGCGCTGTACAGGAAAAATCACACTGGATGTGGTGTTCGGCACGCCGGACAATTATAGGTCCAAAGAAGTCACGTTTCACGTGGCCCCGTTCAGCAGTGGTTATCATGCTTTGCTAGGGAGGGAAGCATTCACAATCTTCCAGCAATACCCCATTACGGGTACATGAAGCTCAAGATGCCCGGGCCTAAAGGGATCATCACTCTCGCTAGTGATCTGGATGTAGCACTCCCCGCCGAAAACAAGACAGCTGCACTGGCCCTCGAGGCACTATCCAAAGCCCTAGTGGCTGAGGAACTGACTGCGCTGCGCTCTACCGTGAATAGGGACGACGTGGTACTCGGCAAAAGATCCAAGTCCACCTCCTTTAAACCAGCGGACGAAATAGTCAAATTCCAAGTCCATCCAATAGACCCCAACAAAACAGCTTCCATCGGGGCACAGTTAAACCCTGATGTCGACGCTGCATTGCGAGAGTTCCTACGGGAGAACTGGGACATTTTCGCCTGGCATCCTTCGGACATGCCAGGAATCCCACGCAGGCTGGCCGAGCACAGCTTAAATATCCAAACAGGATTCAAACCTGTCAAATAGGCTCTTTGGCGTTTTTCCGAACCTAAGAGACAGGCTATGGGAGAGGAGCTAGCAAAGCTATTGGAGGCCGGATTCATCAGAGATATAAAACATCCAGACTGGCTAGCAAACCTGGTGATGGTACCAAAGAAGGACAAATCCTGGCGCCTGTGTGTCGATTTTAAAGACCTCAACAAGGCTTGCCCAAAGGATCCCTTCCCTCTCCCCCGCATCTATCAAATTATCGATGCCACCGCAGGACCCGATTCGTTGTGTTTGCTCGATGCATATTCTGGCTACCATTAAATCAAGATGGCATATTCTGGCTATCGGAGTTTTCTGTTGAGTTTTGTGTTGTGAAGTTTTCAAGTTTTGGGTAAAGATTCGATGGACTATGGAATAAGGAGTGGCAAGAGCCTAAGCTTGGGGATGCCCAAGGCACCCCAAGGTAATATTCAAGGACAACCAAGATCCTAAACTTGGGGATGCCCCAGATGGCATCCCCTCTTTCGTCTTCGATCATCGGTAACCTTACTTGGAGCTATATTTTTATTCACCACATGATATGTGTTTTGCTTGGAGCGTCATTTTCTTTTATTAGGATTTGCTTGATGTTATTTAGAGAAATTTTTTTCATCTTTTAGTTCAATAAAAAGGTCAAGTATAGCTTTTACCATGCTTATTTTGCAAGTCCATATGTTGCTGTCTTAAAAACAGAAAGTTTGCTGTTATGTTTTGAATATTTGTGAATAGTGAGTACATGATAAAATCTTGAAATTTTTACACAATGAGCAATGACAAATTACCTACAGTGTGGTAATTTTCAAATTTTTTGGATTTAAAGAAGTATGATTCCTCTTGCATTCTTTATAGACTATCCTGTTTAGACAAATTGCTGTTATGATTGCATTGTTTTCATATGTTTGCCTGTTTAATGATTTTATTTGAGGATAAGAGTGTTAAATATGCAGAGGCAATTAGTAGGCAATGTTAAATAATTATTTTAGTGATTTTCTAAAGTAGAGAATGATATGGTTTAGCATGGATTTATACTAACTTATCTCACGAGTTCTTGTAGAGTTTTGTGTGGATGAAGTTTTTAAGATTTAGGAAAACCGCGATATGAAAGGATTAAGGAGACACAAAAGCTCAAACTTGGGGAAGCCCAAGGCATCCCTAATTAATATTTCAAGAAGTCTCAAGCATCTAAGCTTGGGGATGCCCCGGTAGGCATCCCACCTTTCTTCTTCAACAACAATCGGTCAGTTTTGGTTGAGCCTAAGTTTTTGCTTCTTTACATGATATGTGCTATAGTTGCACTGTCATTTTATTTTGTTTTGCTTCTTGTTTGAACAAATTACATAAGATCTTAAATTTTATTTATGAGAAGGAGTCTTCACGTAGTTACATAATTACTCAACTACTCATTGTGCTTCGCTTATATCTTTTGGAGTAGTTTGTCGTTTGCTCTAGTGCCTCACTTATATATTTTTAGAGCATGGCGGTAGTTTTATTTTGAAGAAATTGTTGAACTCTCATTCTTCACTTATATCGTTTTGAGTGTCTTAAACAACATAGCAATTTGCTTAGGGTATTAATTTAATCCTAATATGATAGGCATCCAAGAGGGATATAATAAAAACTTTCATATAAAGTGCATTGAATACTATGAGAAGTTTGATTCTTTATGATTGTTTTGAGATATGAAGATGGTGATATTAGAGTCATGCTAGTGAGTAATTATGAATTTGAGAAATACTTGTGTTAAGGTTTGTGAGTCCCGTAGCATGCACGTATGGTGAACTGTTATGTAACAAAGTTGGAGCATGAGATATTTTTTGATTGTCTTCCTTATGAGTGGCAGTCGGGGACGAGCGATGGTCTTTTCCTACAAATCTATCCCCCTAGGAGCATGTGCGCAGTACTTCGTTTCGATAACTAATAGATTTTTGCAATAAGTATGTGAGTTCTTTATGACTAATGTTGAGTCCATGGATCATATGCACTCTCACCCTTCCACCATTGCTAGCCTCTCTAGTGCCGCGCAACCTTCGCTGGTACCATACACCCACCATATATCTTCCTCAAAACAACCACCATACCTACCTATTATGGCATTTCCATAGCCATTCTGAGATATATTGCCATGCAACTTCCACCATTCCGTTTGTTATGACACACTTCATCATTTTCATATTGCCTTGCATGATCATGTAGTTGACATCGTATTTGTGGCAAAGCCACCATTCATAATTTTTTCATACATGTCACTCTTGATTCATATCCCGGTACACCGCCAGAGGCATTCATATAGAGTCATATTTTGTTCTAAGTATCGAGTTGTAATCCTTGAGGTGTAAATAAATAGAAGTGTGATGATTATCATTATTAGGGCATTGTCCCGTGTGAGTAAAAAAGAGAGGCCAAAGAAGCCAAACAAAAAAAAGAGAGAAAAAGAGACAAGGGGCAATACTACTATCCTTTTACCACACTTGTGCTTCAAAGTAGCACCATGATCTTCATAATAGAGAGTCTCATGTGTTGTCACTTTCATATACTAGTGGGAATTTTCCATCATATAACTTGGCTTGTATATTCCATTGATGGGCTTCCTCAAATGCCCTACGTCTTCATGAGCAAGCAAGATGGATGCATACCCACTTAGTTTCGTTTTGAGCTTTCATACACTTATAGCTCTAGTGCATCCGTTGCATGTAAATCCCTACTCACTCACATTGATATCTATTGAGGGCATCTCCATAGCCCGTTGATACGCCTAGTTGATGTGAGACTATCTCCTTCTTTTTGTCTTCTTCACAACCACCGTCTATTCCACCTATAGTGCTATGTGCATGGCTCACGCTCATGTATTGCGTGAAAGTTGAAAAAGTTTGAGAACATAAAAAGTATGAAACAATTGCTTGGCTTGTCATTGGGGTTGTGCATGATTTGAATATTTCGTGTGATGAAGATGGAGCATAGCCAGACTATGTGATTTTGTAGGGATAAGCTTTCTTTGGCCATGTTATTTTGAGAAGACATAATTGCCTTGTTAGTATGCTTGAACTATTATTATTTTTATGTCAATATTAAACTTGTGTTATGAATCTTATGGACCTGAATATTCTTGCCACAATAAAGAGAATTACATTGATAAATATGTTAGGTAGCATTCCACATCATAACTTCTGTTTTTATCATTTACCTACTCGAGGACGAGCAGGAATTAAGCTTGGGGATGCTTGATACGTCTCCAACGTATCTTCAATTTTTGATTGTTCCATGCTATTATATTATCCACCTAGGATGTTTTATATGCATTTATATGCTATTTTATATGATTTTTGGGACTAACCTATTAACCTAGAGCCCAGTGCCAGTTCTGTTTTTCCTTGTTTCTTAGTTTTACAGAAAAGGAATACCAAACGGAGTCCAATTGAGGTGCCAATTTTTGATGATTTTTTATGGACCAAAAGAAGCCCCCAGAGTAAAATAGTTGGGCCAGAAGAGTCCCGAGCCATCCATGAGGGTGGAGGTCGCGCCCTACCCCCTGGGCGCGCCCCCTGCCTCGTGGATGACTCAGAGACCCCCCTGACGTGAGACCGGCGCCAAAAATTCCTATAAATATAGAAACCCCCGAAAAGAAACCAAGATCAGGAGTTCTGCCGCCGCAAGCCATTGTAGCCACCAAAAACCAATCGGGACCCTGTTCCGGCACCCTGTCGGAGGGGGGAATCATCACCGGTGGCCATCTTCATCACCCCGACGCTCTCCATGACGAGGAGATAGTAGTTCACCCTCAGGGCTGAGGGTATGTACCAGTAGCTATGTGTTTGATCTCTCTCTCTCTCTCTCTCTCTCTCTCTCTCTCTTTCTCTCTCTCTCTCTCCCTATCTCGTGTTCTTGATTTGGCACGATCTTGATGTAACGCGAGCTTTGCTACTATAGTTGGATCTTATGATGTTTCTCCCCCTCTATCTCCTTGTGATGAATTTAGTTTTCCCTTTGAAGTTATCTTATCCGATTGAGTCTTTAAGGATTTGAGAACACTTGATGTATGTCTTGCGTGGGATACCTGTGGTGACAATGGGTTATTCTATTGATTCACTTGATGTATGTTTTGGTGATCAACTTGCAGGTTCCGTGATCTTGGGAATTGATACGTCTCCGTCGTATCTACTTTTCCAAACACTTTTGCCCTTGTTTTGGACTCTAACTTGCATGATTTGAATGGAACTAACCCGGACTGATGTTGTTTTCAGCAGAATTACCATGGTGTTATTTATGTGCCGAATTTTTTTCTCAGAATGACCTTAATCTTCACGGAACATCTTTTCGGAAAATAATAAAAAACCCTGCAAAAGATGAAGACCAAGGGGCCCACACCCTAGCCACAAGGGTGGGGGGCGTGCCCCCTACCTCATGGGCCCCCCAGAGCTCCTCCGACCTCCACTCCAACTCTATATATTTGCTTCCGGGGAGAAAAAAAATCAGAGAGAAGGATTCATCGCGTTTTATGATACGGAGCCACCGCCAAGCCCTAAAACCTCTTGGGAGGGCTGATACGTCTCCAATGTATCCATAATTTTTGATTGCTCCATGCTATATTATCTACTGTTTTGGACTATATTGGGCTTTATTTTCCACTTTTATATTATTTTTGGGACTAACCTATTAACCGGAGGCCCAGCCCAGAATTGCTGTTTTTTTGCCTATTTCAGTGTTTTGAAGAAACGGAATATCAAACGGAGTACAAACAGAAAAAATCTTCGGGAATGTGATTTTCTCACCGAGCATGATCCATGAGACTTGGACCCTGCTCCAAGGAACAAAAGAGGCGGTCACGAGGGTGGGCCCCCCCTAGGGCGCGCCCCCTGCCTCGTGGGCCCCTCGGTGCTCCTCCGGCGTACTTCTTCCTCCTATATATACACACGTACCCCCAAATGACCAGAACATGAGCCAAAAACCTAATTCCACCGCCACAACTTTCTGTATCCACGAGATCCCATCTTGGGGCCTGTTCCGGAGCTCCGCCGGAAGTGGGCTGTCATCACGGAGGGCTTCTACATCATCCTAGCCTCTCCGATGAAGTGTGAGTAGTTTACCTCAGACCTTCGGGTCGATAGTTAGTAGCTAGATGGCCTTCTTCTCTCTCTTTGAATCTCAATACAAAGTTCTCCCTCTCTCTTGTGGAGATCTATTCGATGTAATCTTGTTTTTGCAGTGTGTTTGTTAAGACCGATGAATTGTGGGTTTATGATCAAGTCTATCTATGAATAATATTTGAATCTTCTCTGAATTCTTTTATGTATGATTGGTTATCTTTGCAAGTCACTTCGAATTATCCGTTTGGTTTGGCCAACAAGATTGGCAGTTCTTGCCATGGGAGAAGTGCTTGGCTTTGGGTTCGATCTTGCGATGTCCTTTCCTAGTGACAGAAGGGGCAGCAAGGCACGTATTGCATCGTTGCCATCGAGGATAACAAGATGGGGTTTATTTCATATTGCATGAATTTATCTCTCTACATCATGTCATCTTGCTTAAGGCGTTAGTCTGTTTTTAACTTAATTCTCTAGATGCATGCTGGATAGCGGTCGATGAGTGGAGTAATAGTAGTAGATGCAGAATTGTTTCGGTCTACTTGTCACGGAAGTGATGCCTATATACATGATAATGCCTAGATATTCTCATAACTATGCTCAATGCTGTCAATTGCTCAACAGTAATTTGTTCACCCACCGTAGAATACTTATGCT
Organism: Triticum monococcum; assembly: GCA_034509565.1. Classification (NCBI taxonomy): domain Eukaryota; kingdom Viridiplantae; phylum Streptophyta; class Magnoliopsida; order Poales; family Poaceae; genus Triticum; species Triticum monococcum. The sequence goes on along the minus strand of CM067847.1, from coordinate 177,464,623 downwards.
CTTGAGAGAAGCCACTAGTGAAACCTATGGCCCCCGGGTCTATTCTTATCATATCAATCTCCATCACTTTAATCTTGTTTTGATTTTACTTTTCATTTACTTTTTACTTTGCATCTTTATACCAAAAATACCAAAAATATTATATCCATCAGATCTCACTCTCGTAAGTGACCATGAAGGGATTGACAACCCCTAATCGTGTTGGTTGCGAGTAGCTATCGTTTTGTGCAGGTACGAGGGACTTGAGCGTGGCCTCCTACTGGATTGATACGTTGGTTCTCAAAACTAAGGGAAATACTTACTCTACACTGCTGCATCATCCCTTCCTCTTCGGGGAAAACCAACGCAAGCTCAAGACGTAGCAAGAAGGATTTCTGGCGCCGTTGTCGGGGAGCCTACGCAAAAAGTCAACATACGAAGTACCTATCACAATCCCTATCTCTCACATTACATTATTTGCCATTTGCCTCTCGTTTTCCTCTCCCCCCAATTCACCCTTGCCGTTTTATTCGCCCTCTCTCTCTCTATCCTCCCTCTCTATTTGCCTCTTTTTGCCCGCTTGCCTTTTTGTTTGCTCGTGTGTTAGATTGCTTGTTTGTCGCGATGGCTGAAGATAATACTAAATTGTATGACTTCACCAATACCAATAATAATGATTTCCTTAGCACTCCGATTGCTCCTCTTACCGATGCTGAATCTTGTGAAATTAATACTACTTTGTTGAATCTTGTTATGAAAGATCAATTCGCCGTTCTTCCTAGTGAAGATGCCGCCACTCATCTGAACAACTTTGTTGATTTATGTGATATGCAAAAGAAAAAAGATGTCAATAATGATGTCGTTAAATTGAAGCTATTTCCTTTTTCGCTTAGAGATCGTGCTAAAGCTTGGTTTTCATCTTTGCCTAAAAATAGTATTGATTCATGGAACAAGTGCAAATATGCTTTTATCTCTAAGTATTTTTCCTCCAGCTAAGATCATCTCTCTTAGAAACGATATTATGAACATTAAACAACTTGATCATGAACATGTTGCACAAGCTTGGGAGAGAATGAAATTAATGATACGTAATTGCCCTACTCATGGTTTGAATTTGTGGATGATCATACAAATTTTTTATGCCGGATTGAATTTTGCTTCTAGAAATCTTTTAGATTCGGCCGCGGGAGGCACTTTTATGGAAATCACTTTAGGAGATGCTACTAAACTCCTAGATAATATTATGGTTAATTATTCTCAATGGCATACTGAAAGATCTTCTAATAAAAAAGTGCATGCGATAGAAGAAATTAATGTGTTGAGTGGAAAGATGGATGAACTTATGAAACTATTTGCTACTAAGAGTGTTTCTTTTGATCCTAATGATATGCCTTTGTCTACTTTTATTGAGAATAACAATGAATCTATGGATGTGAATTTTGTTGGTAGGAATAATTTTGGTAACAACGCTTATAGAGGGAATTTTAATCCTAGGCCATATCCTAGTAATCCTTCTAATAATTATGGGAATTCCTACAACAACTCTTACGGAAATTATAATAAGATTCCCTCTGAATTTGAGAATAGTGTTAAAGAGTTTATGAATTCACAAAAGAATTTTAATGCTTTGCTTGAAGAGAAATTGCTTAAAGTTGATGATTTGGCTAGGAACTTTGATAGAATTTCTCTTGAGATTGATTCCTTAAAGCTTAGATCTATTCCTCCTAAGCATGATATCAATGAGTCTCTCAAAGCCATGAGAATTTCCATTGATGAGTGCAAGCAAAGAACCGCTAGGATGCGTGCTTCCAAAGATGCCTTTATTAAAGCGTGTTCTTCCAATTCCTATGAAAATCAAGATGAAGATCTAAAAGTTATTGATGTGTCCCCTATTAAATCTTTGTTTTGCAATATGAATCTTGATGAAACTGAATATGATCTTCCGTTACCTAGAAGGCGTTCTAAAACTTTGGAGTATTTAGATCTTAATGATGAAATTGATGAAAGTGGGATTGAAAGAAATAAAAATCTAGATGTTGCTAAACCCACTATATTGGATTTCAAGGAATTTAATTATGAAAGTTGCTCTTTAATTGATTGTATTTCCTTGTTGCAATCCGTGCTAAATTCTCCAGATGCTTATAGTCAAAATAAAGCCTGTACTGAACATATTGTTGATGCCTTGATGCAATCTTATGAAGAAAAACTTGAGTTGAAAGTTTATATCCCTAGAAAACTCTATGATGAGTGGGAACCAACTATTAAAATTAAAATTAAAGATCATGAGTTTAATTCTTTGTGTGATTTGGGTGCTAGTGTCTCTACTATTCCCAAGACTTTGTGTGATTTGCTAGATTTCCGTAATTTTGATGATTGCTCTCTAAACTTGCATCTTGCGGATTCCACTATTAAGAAACCTATGGGAAGGATTAATGATGTTCTTATTGTTGCAAATAGGAATTATGTGCCCGTAGATTTCATTGTTCTCGATATAAATTGCAATCATTCTTGCCCTATTATTCTTGGTAGACCTTTCCTTAGAACGGTTGGTGCGATTATTGATATGAAGGAAGGGAATATTAGATTTCAATTTCCATTAAAAAAGGGCATGGAATACTTTCCAAGAAATAAAATAAAATTACCATATGAAACTATCATGAGAGCCACTTATGGATTGCCTACCAAAGATGGCAATACCTAGATCTATCCTCGCTTTTATGCCTAGCTAGGGGCGTTAAACGATAGCGCTTGTTGGGAGGCAACCCAATTTTGTTTTTATTCCTTGATTTTTGCTCCTGCTTAGTAATAAATAAATTATTTAGCCTCTGTTTTGGCTGTGCTTTTTGTGTTTCATTAGTGTTTGTGCCAAGTAGAACCGTTGGGAAGACTTGGGGAAAGTCTTGTTGAACTTGCTGTAAAAAACAGAAACTTTAGCGCTCATGAGAACTGCTGTAATTTTTATTTGAAGAGTGATATTTAGTTAATTATTTTTTAAGATTATTAATAGATAAATTCCTCAAGTCCAGAAATTTATTTTAGAATTTTTGGGGTTCCAGATCTTGTGCTAGCTACAGATTACTACAGACTGTTCTGTTTTTGACAGATTCTGTTTTTCGTGTGTTGTTTGCTTATTTTGATGAATCTATGGCTAGTAAAATAGTTTATAATCCATAGAGAAGTTGGAATAAAGTAGGTTTAACACCAATATAAATAAATAATGAGTTAATTACAATACCTTGAAGTGGTCTTTTGTTTTCTTTCGCTAACGGAGCTCACGAGTTTTCCATTTTGAGTTTTGTGTTGTGAAGTTTTCAAGTTTTTGGTGAATTCTTTTGATGGATCATGGAACAAGGAGTGGAAAGAGCCTAAGCTTGGGGATTCCCATGGAACCCCCAAGATAATCCAAGGACACCCAAAAGTCAAAGCTTGGGGATGTCCCGGAAGGCATCCCCTCTTTCGTCCACTTCCATCGGTAATTTACTTGGGGCTATATTTTTATTCACCAACATGATATGTGTTTTGCTTGGAGCATCTTGTATTATTTCTGTCTTTGTGTCTTAGTATGCCACAATCATCCTTTCTGTACACACCTTTTGACAGAGCCATACATGAATTAAAATTTGATAGAATACTCTATGTGCTTCACTTATATCTTTTGAGCTAAGTAGTTTTGCTCTATGTGCTTCACTTATATCTTTTGAGCGTTATAATTTTGCTCTATGTGCTTCACTTAGATCTTTTAGAGCACAGTGGTGGATTTGTTTTAAAGAAACTATTGATCTCTCATGCTTCACTTAAATTATTTTGGGAGACTCTTAATAGCATGGTAATTTGCTTAATAATAATATGCTTGGTATTCAAGATTTGTGAAACTTTATTTTGAGTGTGTTGAATACTAAGAAAAGATTGAAGCATGATAATTGTTTTGAGATATGGAGGTGATAATATTAAAGTCATGCTAGTTGAGTAGTTGTGAATTTAAAGAATACTTGTGTTAAAGTTTGTGATTCCCGTAGCATGCACGTATGGTAAACCGTTATGTGATGAAGTCGGAGCATGATTTATTTATTGATTGTCTTCCTTATGAGTGGCAGTCGGGGATGAGAGATGGTCTTTTCCTACCAATCTATCCCCCTTGGGGCATGCGCGTAATACTTTGCTTTGATAACTTCTAGATTTTTGCAATAAGTATATGAGTTCTTTATGACTAATGTTGTGTCCATGGATTATACGCACTCTCACCCTTCCACCTTTGCTAGCCTCTCTAATACCGCGCACCTTTCGCCGGTATCATACACCTACCATATACCTTCCTCAAAACAGCCACCATACCTACCTATTATGGCATTTCCATAGCCATTCCGAGATATTTTGCCATGCAACTTTCCACCATCTAGTTCATCATGACACACTCCATCATTGTCATATTGCATATCCCGGTACACCGCCGGATGCATTCATATAGAGTCATATTTTGTTCTAAGTATCGAGTTGTAATTGTTGAGTTGTAAGAAAAATAAAAGTGTGATGATCATCATTATTAGAGCATTGTCCCGAGTGAGGAAAGAATGATGGAGACTATGATTCCCCCACAAGTCGGGATGAGACTCTGGACGAAAAAAAGAGGCCAAAGAAGCCCAAATAAAAAAGAGGCCATAAAAAAGAGAAAGGCCCAAATAAAAAAAATAAAAAAATGAGAGAAAAAGAGAAAAGGGACAATGTTACTATCCTATTAACACACTTGTGCTTCAAAGTAGCACCATGATCTTCATAGTAGAGAGTCTCTCATGTTATCACTTTCATATACTAGTGGGAAATTTACAGTATAGAACTTGGCTTGTATATTCCAATGATGGGCTTCCTCAAATTTCCCTAGGTCTTCATAAGCAAGCAAGTTGGATGCACACCCACTTAGTTTCTTTTTGAGCTTTCATATACTTATAGCTCTAGTGCATCCTTTGCATGGTAATCCCTACTCACTCACATTGATATCTATTGATGGTTCCCCCACAAGTCGGGTGGACCTCTGCAATGCCCCACTCGCGAGGGCCAGAGGCGCTCCAGGGAGGCGACTTGGTTGAGCCCTGGTACGTCGACGCAGATGCGCAGCTCGCCATCCTTGCCTGGATGGGGAGCCACTACTGGTAGGCGGCAGGCACCTCTCATGACTCTTGACTCCTGTAGCTCCTGAATGGCCTTGCTGACGAACCCCTGTGGGTCCGGACCTCCTTGCCTTGCTCCTTCTTGAGGGATATGTGCTTCGAAACATGCCTCCACGTGGTGCCCAAGCGCCTCCCTCGTGACCCTAGTTAGGTCGGTGGCCCTCCAGGGGAGAGCCCCCGAGCCCTGCCTGAGGAAGGCGCTGGGCGTGCTTTCCTATGCAATGGAAGGAGGCTCCCCCTGGGCAGGCACGGGCCCTGAGGGGCCTGCCTCCTGAGGGGCCAGGCCGAACGACGTCTTCTTCTTCTTGGGGGCGGCCTCGGGAAGCCTCCTGCTTCCGTGATCCGGGTCTTCCAGTGATGTGGCCTGAAAGGCTCGCTCTAGGGAACACACCGCGTCCTTCTCTTCACAGGGCACCGTGATGACTCCGCCGCTTCCTGGCATCTTGTAGCCGTGGTGAGTTACGGCCATGAACTTGGCCAACGCTGGGTACCCAAGGATGGCGTTGTACGGCAGGCGGATCTGAGCGACGTCGAAGTCGATGAGCTCGGTGCGGTAGTTGTTGCGTGCCCCAAAGGTGACAGGGAGGCGGACCTGCCTGATCGGGACCGTGGAGCCGTCAGTGATGCCGGAGAAAGGCTTGGTTGGCTGGAGTTGGTTGTAGGGCACTTGGAGGTTGTTGAATGTCTCCACAGACATGACGTTGAGCCCTGCCCCGCCATCGATGAGGGTCTTGGTGACCACCACGTTGCTGATGATTGGGGAACAAAGCATTGGGAGGACTCCGGCTGTAGCCGCACACTTGAGTTGATCTGCTGAGCTGAACGTGATGGCGCACGCCGACCACCTGAGAGGGCGCGCGGCTTCGAGCCTGGGGAGGGCTGCATTCACTTCACGGGCGAACTGCTTGAAGATGCGCTGAGAGGCTGGGGCTTGAGCTCCGCCCAGGATGCAGGCGATCGCGCGCGGCTCCTGGAAGCCCCCAGCCTCCTCGTCCTAGTGGCGGTCCTCGTTTCTCATTGGCTGCGGCGGCAGCGGTGGGAGGCCTGCGTTGCCTTGCGGGCAATCCTCACGAGGCTGATCCCTCCAGCCTCCCTCGCGAGGCGGGTCTTGCCAGCGATCCTCGCGAGGTTGGTCGCGCCACCTATGGCGCGGGCCACGGTCTTCCCAGCGCCCTGCGTTCCTTCCTCCTCCTTGGCCATAGCCCCGGTCACCGCGGTCAGGACGATGGCCGATCCTTCCTTCTCGCACAGCTCGGAGTTCTTGGCATTCGCTGGTGTTGTGGGTGTGGAGGTCGTGGTACACACAGTACCGGCTGCCCTTGGGAGGCTCGGGCTGATCTCTGCCCCGCTTGGTGTCTGGTTCTGCCGCGAGCATGGCAGCCCCCTTGCGCTTCACTTCCTTGGCTTTGAGCTTCTTTTCTTCTGGGTCTGCGGCAGGCAGCTCGAGGAGGAAGATACGCCCCTCCTCAGCCCTGGCGCACTTGTTCGCCAAGTTGAACAGCTCCAAGGAAGTGCACAGGTCTTCATGCATCGCCAGCTCCTCCTTCATCTTGACATCGCGCACGCCGTCGGAGAAGGCTGGATGATGGCCTCCTCAGTCACCTTGGGAATCTTGAGGCGTGCGTTGTTGAAGCGCTGGATGTACTTCTGCAGGGTCTCCCCAGGTTGTTGCTTGATGCGGCGCATGTCACTCACGGCGGGTGGCCGGTCGCGAGTACCTTGGAAGTTGGCGATGAAGCGGGTGCGCATCTCTTCCCAGGAAGAGATTGTGCCTGGCGCCAGGTTCAGGAGCCAGGTGCGGGCCCCGTCCTTGAGCGCCATGGGAAACCAGTTCGCCATGACCTTCTCGTCTACATTGGCAGCTTCGATGCCCAGCTCGTAGAGCTGGAGGAACTCTGCAGGGTCGGCCGTGCCGTCGTAGCGAGGAGGCAGGTCCGGCTTGAACTTGCCTGGCCACACGACGCCGCGCAGTTCGGTGGTGTAGGCGCGGTACCCTGCTCTGGCCACGGGAGGCCTTGGGTGATGGAGAGCCTGGTCTTGCATGTCCCCACGTGCCGGAGCAGGAGGATGGTCGCGACGTGCTGGAGCAGGGAGCGCCCGGGCAGCTTCTGGCGGGCGAGGGACTTCTTGGCAGCTCTGTTCTTGCTGCGCTGGCACCTGACGGAGCGGGTTCCGCCTAGGGGCCATGTGCCTTGGTGCCATGGCGTCTTCTTGAGGAGGAGGCGGCCGGGGCGCCGCCGGAGCCTCGTCGCCCGCGCGGGGCGGGGTGCGGTGCAGCGGAACGGACGGCGCGGAAGAACCCCCTGCGGCGCGGACGAGCTCGGCGACGCGGCCGAACCATTCTTCGTAGACGTCGTCGATGGGACGGTAGCGTAGGAGCTCATTTGCCGCGATGAGCGTAGCTCGAGCCTCCATGGGCGCGTGGAGCGCGCGGGACGAAGATCCAGCTGGGGCGAGCGAGGGAGCCGCGGTGCGGCCGTCTTGGCGCACGGATGGATGCTGAGACGATGCTTGCTGCTCGTCCCCCACCGGGCCGGTGGCGGCGTTGACGGGAGGTGACGGGGAACGGCGAGGACGCCCGCCGACAGGGGCCGTCTGGGCGACACGGGAAGCGAGGGCGGCCCGGCGCTCCGCGCGGGCCCGACGAGCGTCAGACATGAGCGTGATGGTCGGAGGAGAACGGGGTAATGGAAGACGAATTCTGGCACACCCCTACCTGGTGCGCCAAATGTCGGATTTTGGGTTCCGACAGACCCTTGAGGTTCGAACACTGGGTTGCGCGTGGAGATTTCGCCTCCTACCTACCTGCACCCCTCCGCCATGCTAGGATCAGAACTATGGGAAGAACAACACAAGAGACACGGGGTTTATACTGGTTCGGGCCACCGTTGTGGTGTAATACCCTACTCCAGTGTGTGGTGTGGTGGATTGCCTCTTGGGCTGATGATGATGAACATTACAAGGAAGAACGGCCTCGCGAGGGTCTGTTCTTGGCTGGGGCGATGAACTGCTGGGAGGAGTTCATCCACCTTTCTCTCTCTCTCTCTCTCTCTCTCTCTGTGTGTGTGCTTCCAACCTCTCTAACGAGACTCTTCCTTCCTACCTCCCAACCCCCTTGCTCTGTGGGTGGCTGGTCCTATTTATAGAGGCCCTGGTCCTCTTCCCAAATATCGAGCGGGAAGGGAGCCAACAATGGCGGGCTAATTTGAAAGGGGACAGCAAGTATCAGCTATCCTGACAAAAGTAGTCTTCGCCTGCGCAAAGCTCTGGTGATGACGCCGTCTTGGGCTCCACGGTGACCTCCGTCTCGTAGTCCTCCTAGTCTTGGTCTCGTTGCACCGAAATGGCAACCTTTGCCTGATGCCTCGGTACTCCGCGGCTGCGCTTGCCCCCTTTGCACCAAAGAGGAAAAGAGGACGCTGCGCGGGCTGGCACCCGCCTGGCGCCCTGAGTCGTCATGGCTTGCGTCACGGGCACCTCGCGAGGTACCCCGCCTTGATCTCTCTGCCTCCTCGTGAGCCAGCCTGACGAGGCCGTGCCTGAGGAAGCTCCGCGTCGTCCGCCCCGCAAGGCTTGGCCCCTCGCGAGGGTCTTGAGTTTGTGTTGGTGAAGATGAGCCGTGCTGGGCCCCCCTTTGAGCCACGCCGCAGGCCGCAGGCAGGCAAGTCTGGGGACCCCCGTTCCCAGAACGCCGACAGGGTTGGATGAGATTTATCATGTAATCAAGTTAGTTTTGTTATGGTTTGATCCCTAGTATCCACTATGTTCTGAGATTGATGTTGCTATGACTTTGCTATGCTTAATGCTTGTCACTAGGGCCCGAGTGCCATGATTTCAGATCTGAACCTATTATGTTTTCATCAATATATGAGAGTTCTTGATCCTATCTTGCAAGTCTATAGTCACCTATTATGTGTTATGATCCGTTAACCCCGAAGTGACAATAATCGGGATACTTACTGGTGGTGACCGCAGTTTGAGGAGTTCATGTATTCACTACGTGTTAATGCTTTGGTCTGGTACTCTATTAAAAGGAGGCCTTAATATCCCTTAGTTTCCGCTAGGACCCCGCTGCCACGGGAGGGTAGGACAAAAGATGTCATGCAAGTTCTTTTCCATAAGCACGTATGACTATATTCGGAATACATGCCTACATTACATTGATGAATTGGAGCTAGTTCTGTGTCACCCTAGGTTATGTCTGTTACATGATGAACCACATCTGGCATAATTCTCTATCACCGATCCATTGCCTATGAGCTTTCCATATATTGTTCCTCGCTTATTTAGTTTTCGTTGCTATTGCTATCATCACTACAAAACACCAAAAACATTACTTTTGCTATCATTACCTTTTGCTAACGTTACCACTACTATCATATTACTTTGCTACTAAACACTTTTCTGTGGATATCAAGTTTCCAAGTGTGGTTGAATTGACAACTCAGCTGCTATTACTTGAGAGTATTCTTTGGCTCCCCTTGTGTCGAATCAATAAATTTGGCTTGAATACTCTACCCTCGAAAACTGTTGCGATCCCCTATACTTGTGGGTTATCAGGAATCTATGCATATGGGTTGGCACACGTTTTTGTCTTGACTCTCCGGTAGAAACTTTGGGGCACTCTTTGAAGTTATTTGTGTTGGTTGAATAGATGAATCTGAGATTGTGTGATGCATATCGTATAATCATACCCACAGATACTTGAGGTTACATTGGAGTATCTAGGTGACGTTAAGGTTTTGGTTGATTTGTTTCTTAAGGTGTTATTTTACTGTGAACTCTAGTGTTGTTTGTGACACTTATAGGAATAGCCCAATGGATTGATCGGAAGGAATAACTTTGAGGTGGTTTCATACCCTACAATAATCCCTTCCTTTTGTTCTCCGCTATTAGTGACTTTGGAGTGACTCTTTGTTGCATGTTGAGGGATAGTTATATGATCTAATTATGTTATCCTTGTTGAGAGAACTTGCACTAGTGAAAGTATGAACCCTAGGCCTTGTTTCAACGCATTGCAATACCGTTTTTGCTCACTTTTATCATTAGTTAGATTGCTGTTTTTATAATTTCAGATTACAAAAACCTATATCTACCATCAATATTGCACTTGTATCACCATCTCTTTGCCGAACTAGTGCACCAATACAATTTGCCATTGCATCGGGTGTGTTGGGGACACAAGAGACTCCTTGCTATTTGGTTGCACGGTTGTTTGAGAGAGACCATCTTCATCCTACACCTCCCATGGATTGATAAACCTTAGGTCATCCACTTGAGGGAAATTTGCTACTGTCCTACAAACCTCTGCACTTGGAGGCCCAACAACGTCTACAAGAAGAAGGTTGTGTAGTAGACATCATGAAGCAATAGGGCAACAGAGAATTGGCCAACCTATCTCGGTGCGACCGATCGCTATTTCTGTGAGACCGAAATAATTGCAACAAGCAACAGTGAATTGGCAAGGCCATCTAGCTACTAGCTATGGGCCCGTAGGTCTGTGTTAAACTACTCATGCTTCATTGGAAAGGCAATAGAGGTGATGTAGATGCCCTCCGTGATCGAATCCCCCTCCAGCAGGATGCCAGAAAAGGCCCCAAGATGGGATATCACGGAAACAAAAGGTTGCAGCGGTGGAAAAGTGTTTTCGTGGATGCTTCTGGAATATATGTGAATATATAGGAGGAAGAACTAGGCTAGGAGGTTACCGAGGGGCCCACAAGGTAGGGGGTCGCGCCCTCCACCCTTGTCGCCGCCTCGTTGCTCTTTTGACTTGCACTCCAAGTCTCCCGGGTGCATTTTGGTCCAAGAAAAATCATCGTGAAAGTTTTATTCCGTTTGGACTCCATTTGATATTCCTTTTTTGCGAAGCTCAAAAACAAGGAAAAAAAAACAGAAACTAGCACTGGGCTCTAGGTTAATAAGTTAGTCCCAAAAATAATGTAAATAGCATAATAATGCATATAAAACATCCAAATCAGATAATATAATAGCATGGAACAATAAAAAAATATAGAATGTTGGAGACGTATCAAGCATCCCCAAGCTTAATTCCTGCTCGTCCTCGAGTAGGTAAATGATAAAAACTGAATTTTTGATGTGGAATGCTACCTAACATACTTATCCATGTAATTTTCTTTATTGTGGCATGAATGTTCAGATCCATAAGATTCAAAACAAAAGTTTAATATTGACATAAAAACGATAATACTTCAAGCATACTAATAAAGCAATCATGTCTTCTCAAAATAACATGGCCAAAGAAAGCTATCCCTACAAAATCATATAGTCTAGCTATGCTCCATCTTCATCACACAAAATATTCAAATCATGCACAACCCCGATGACAAGCCAAGCAATTGTTTCATACTTTTGGTATTCTCAAACCTTTTCAACTTTCACGCAATACATGAGCGTGAGCCATGGACATAGCACTATAGGTGGAATAGAATATGATGGTTGTGGAGAAGACAAAAAGAAGGAGATAGTCTCACATCAACTAGGCGTATCAATGGGCTATGGAGATGCCCATCAATAGATATCAATGTGAGTGAGTAGGGATTGCCATGCAACAGATGCACTAGAGCTATATGTTTATAAAAGCTCAAAAAGAAACTAAGTGTGTGTGCATCAAACTTGCTCACGAAGACCTACGGCAATTCGAGGAAGCCCATCGTTGGAATATACAAGCCAAGTTCTATAATGAAAAATTCCCACTAGTATATGAAAGTGACAACATAGGAGACTCTCTATCATGAAGATCATGGTGCTACTTTGAAGAGCAAATGAAGAAATTGACAAAGTTATAAGAGAGATGCCAGCAGATCGAGCGCCCTGCCCAGATGGTTTCACATGTATGTTTTTAAGAAGGTGCTAGCCAATAATCAAGGAGGACTTCTACAACCTCTGTCATCAATTTCATAAGGGTGATCTCAACCTAGAAAGTATCAATGATGGTTTTATTACTCTAATCCCAAAGATCAACTCCCCAGAGACGATTAATGATTACATGCCAATCACCCTCCCCAATTGCTATCTTAAGGTCATCACTAATCTTGGCCAATCATTTGCAAAAAATCACACTAAAAATTGTACACCGTAACTAGTATGGATTTCTAAAAGGGAGGACTATTCAAGATTGTCTCACTTGGGTATACGAGTATATCTATCAATGCCAGGCTCTAGTTGTCTGCATGAACCTGTCAATGAATAGGAATGGGAGAGTGAAGGGGATCTGGAGACCAATAAACCCCACAATGTAGTCTTGGGAGACACTGGCACCAGGAAAAGGAGGGGTAAAGGCCCTGTGGTTGAAACAGAGGTAAGAAGGAGTGATAGAATCAAGTTGGATAATAATGGCTTTAAGAGAAATTCATGTAATGACAATATCTGCTTACCTTGCAATGCATTGCCACCCATTACAGATTTTAAAGTAGTCAAAAACCTCACAAAATCATTTTGTAAGGTGGGTGAGGAGGAGCTACCACTACTGCAGGATGCTGCTAACGCGACACTACGATCAGAGACCCTTCGACGAAACTATGTGCGATGCAATTATCACAAATGGTGGTGCAAAAGGTTTGCGATGAAGGATGCATCAAACACGGTTCAAATTTTAGTTGCGTCTGCGATGCAGGGCATACGGTTCAGTTCAATTAACCGTTTTCGATGAGGAGGAACAAAAGAAACGGGCAGCCAGATGAAGGTGTGTGGGATGTACATCATACGGTTCACTCAGATGAACTGTTTGTGATTAGGCAACACAAAAGAAACGGGCAGCCAGATGAAGGTGTGTGCAATGTACATCATACGGTTCACTCAGATGAACTATTTGTGATTAGGCAACACAAAAGAAATGGTCAGCCAGATCAAGGTGTGTGCGATGTACATCATATAGTTCACTTGGATGAACTGTTTGTTATTAGGCAACACAAAATAAACGGTCAGCCAAATCAAGGTGTGTGCAATATACAACATGCGGTTCACTTGGATGAACTGTTTGCGTTGAGATAAGAGAACAAAAACGGTACAATCTAACAAATACCATAAATATTGCAAGGTTCGAATTCAAAGATTACAACACCCAAATTCAAACATTGCAAACATCGTCATTTTTGAAAAGGGATCAGCCGCTGACAAGTCATGTATGGGTTTGACACAATGACTTCCAATTGCTTTGCCATATGCTCTTCCAATATGAAGCTTAACTCTTTTAGAGCCTCTTCCATTCTGCAGTACCTGCCGGCTCTGATCAACATACCAATCATCTTTCCTAATAAAATGCGTGTCCAATCTTAGTACTCTCAGCACCTTTGCTCTCACAAGAAAGAACCTGGCGAGTGTAATCTCCGGTAAGGTCCCTCGGTAGGAGTTCAAAGTTGATATTTGAGAGATGCAAATCCAGGCATTCGATGTGATTGTCGTTATAAACATTATCCATCTTCAGGCCAATTATTATCTACAAAAGAAGAGAACGTGTTAGTGCCTATCAGCGTTCTAGGAACGGGGGTCCCCAGACTTGCCTTCCTGCGGCCCACGGCGTGGCTCTGCAAGCGGGCCCATATGACCCATCTTCATCAACAAGCATTGAAGACCCTCGCGAGGCGGATGACATAAGACCTCCTCAGGAGTGGCCTCTCTAGGATGGCTCATGAGGGGCAGAGAGATCCAGGCAAGACAAACCTCGCGAGGTTCCACTGACGTGAGCCATGACGACCAAGGCCAGGCGGGTGCCAGGCGGGCGCCAGCGCGCACAGTGTCCTTATTTCCTCTTTGGTGCTAAGGAAGCAAGCGCAGACAGAGATTACCGAGGCGTCAAGCAAAGGTTTCCATATCGGTGCAATGAGACCAAGACCAGCAGGACAGCAGGACGGAGGTCACCGTGGAGCCCAAGACGGCGTCACCACTAGAGCCTTTGGCAGGCGAAGACTACTTTTGTCAGGATAAGCTGTACTAGTTGTCCCCTTTCAAATTGGCCGTTGTTGGCTCCCTTCCCGCTCAATATTTTGGGAGAGGACCAGGGCCTCTATAAATAGGACTAGCCACCACCATAGCTAGGGGATGGAACCGGAAAACCACAAGTTCTCCAAGCACAAGAACACCTCTCCTCAGGAGGCTGTTCTTCCCCTTGTATTGTTCATCCTCAGCCCAAGAGGCAATCCACCACCACCACACTGGTATAAATCTTGTGTCTCGTGTGTTGTGAGCTCGTGTGCCTAGCCTAGAAATCGCGAAGTGTGTGAGGGCATGACCAGTGAGGGAGAGATCTTCGCGTGCACCCCAGGGCAGGACCAGGCAAGTTCAAGTCAGATTTGCCTCCTTGCTACGATGGCACCCCGACCTGCAGAGTTCTTGCAGCTCTACGAGCTAAGCATCGAGGTGGCCAACGGCGGCGAGAAAGTCATGGCGAACTGGTTCCCTATGTCTCTCAAGGATGGCGCTCATTCGTGGATCCTGAACCTGCCTCCGGGCTCCATCTCTTCCTGGAACGAGATGCGCGACTGCTTCGTCGCCAACTTCTAGGGCACGCGCGACCACCCTCCGGCCGCGGGTGCCCTGTGCCGCGTCAAGCAACAACCGGGAGATACCCTCCAGAAGTACATCCAGCGCTTCAAAAACGTTCGCCTCAAGATCCCCAAGGTAACGGACGAGGCCATCATCTCTGCGTTCTCCGACGGCGTCCGTGACATCAGGATGAAGGAGGAGCTCGCCATCCATGAGGAGCTGCGCACATCCCTGGAGCTGTTCAACCAGGCGACCAAGTGCGCAAGGGCCGAGGAAGGGCGCCTTTCCCTCCCCGAGCTCCTAGCTGCCGACCCAGAGGAGAAGAACTCCATGAAGGAACAACGACCACCATCAAGACGAGGGGGTTGGGGGCTTCCAGAAGCCGCGTGTTATCATCTGCATCTTGGGCGGAGCTCAAGCCCCAGCCTCACAGCGTATCTTCAAGCAGTTTGCTCGAGGTGAACGCGGTCCTCCCCAAGCTCGAGGCCACTCGCCCGCTCAGGTGGTCCAAATGTGCCATCACTTTCAGTTCGGCAGATCAGCTCAAGTGTGCGGTGATGTCTACTACACAACCTTCTTCTTGTAGACGTTGTTGGGCCTCCAAGTGCATAGGTTTGTAGGATAGTAGCAAATTTCCCTCAAGTGGATGACCTAAGGTTTATCAATCCGTAGGAGGCGTAGGATGAAGATGGTCTCTCTCAAGCAACCTGCAACCAAATAACAAAGAGTCTCTTGTGTCCCCAACACACCCAATACAATGGTAAATTGTATAGGTGCACTAGTTCGGCGAAGAGATGGTGATACAAGTGGTATATGGATGGTAGATAAATGTTTTTGTAATCTGAAAATATAAAAACAGAAAGGTAACTAATGATAAAAGTGAGCGTAAGCGGTATTGCAATGATAGTAAACAAGGCCTAGGGTTCATACTTTCGCTAGTGCAAGTTCCCTCAACAATAATAACATAATTGGATCACATAACTATCCCTCAACATGCAACAAAGAGTCACTCCGAAGTAACTAATAGTGGAGAACGAACAAAGAGATTATGGTAGGGTACGAAACCACCTCAAAGTTATTCTTTCCAATCAATCCGTTGGGCTATTCCTATAAGTGTCACAAACAGCCCTAGAGTTCGTACTAGAATAACACCTTAAGACACAAATCAATCAAAACCCTAATGTCACCTAGATACTCCAATGTCACCTCAAGTATCCGTGGGTATGATTATACAATATGCATCACACAATCTCAGATTCATCTATTCAACCAACACAAAGGACCTCAAAGAGTGCCCCAAAGTTCCTACCGGAGAATCACGACGAAAACATGTGCCAACCCCTATGCATAGGTTCATGGGCGGAACCCACAAGTTGATCACCAAAACGTACATCAAGTGAACCATGTGGCATTCCATTGTCACCACAGATACGCACGGCAAGACATACATCAAGTGTTCTCAAATCTTTAAAGACTCAATCCGATAAGATAACTTCAAAGGGAAAACTCAATTCATTACAAGAGAGTAGAGCGGGAGGAGAAACATAAGATCCAACTATAATAGCAAAGATCGCGATACATCAAGATCGTATCACCTCAAGAACACGAGAGAGAGAGAGATCAAACACATAGCTACTGGTACATATCCTCAGCCCCGAGGGAGAACTACTCCCTCCTCGTCATGGAGAGCACCGCGATGACGAAGATGGCCACCGGGGAAGGATTGCTCCCTCCGGCAGGGTGCCGGAACGCGTCATATAGTTCAGTCATGCTTCATTTTTGTCACACAAGAATGCTCTCATCATGCACAACCCTGATGACAAACCAAGCAATTGTTTCATACTTTAGTAATCTCAAACTCATAAACCTTCACACAATACATGAGCGCGAGCCATGGATATAGCACTATGGGTGGAATAGAATATAATGAGGGGGGTTATGTGGAGAAGACAAAAAGGATAAAGTATCACATCAACGAGGCTAATCAATGGGCTATGGAGATGCCCACTGTCGGTGTCAAAACCGGCGGATCTCGGGTAGGGGTGTCCCGAACTGTGCGTCTAGGCCGGATGGTAAGAGGAGGAAAGGGACACGAAGTTTTACCCAGGTTCGGGCCCTCTTGATGGAGGTAAAACCCTACGTCCTGCTTGATTAATATTGATGATATGGGTAGTACAAGAGTAGATCTACCACGAGATCAGAGAGGCTAAACCCTAGAAGCTAGCCTATGGTATGATTATTGATGTGTATGTTGTCCTACGGACTAAAACCCTCCGGTTTATATAGACACCGGAGAGGGTTAGGGTTACATAGAGTCGGTTACAATGGTAGGAGATCTGAATATCCGTATCGCCAAGATTGCCTTCCACGCCAAGGAAAGTCCCTTCCGGACACGGGATGAAGTCTTCAATCTTATATCTTCATAGTCCAGGAGTCCGGCTGAAGGTATAGTCCGGCCATCCGGACACCCCCTAATCCCGGAATCCCTCACCCACCGATTGATGTTAATGCAAGGAGTAGGGATTGCCATGCAACAGATGCACTAGAGCTATAAATGTATGAAAGCTCAACAAAAGAAACTAAGTGGGTGTGCATCCAACTTGCTTTCTCACGAAGACCTAGGGAACTTGAGGAGGCCCATTGTTGGAATATACAAGCCAAGTTCTATAATGAAAAATTCCCACTAGTATATGAAAGTGACAAAACAAGAGACTATCTACTATGAAGACCATGGTGCTACTTTGAAACACAAGTGTGGTAAAATGATAGTAGCATTGTCCCTTCTCTCTTTTTCTCTCATTTTCATTTTTTTGGGCCTTTTATTTTTTATGGCCTTTCTCTCTTTTTTTGGGCATTCTTTTTTATGGCCTTTCTCTTTTTTTATTCCTCACTTGGGACAATGCTCTAAAAAATGATGATCATCACACTTCTATTTATTTGCAACTCGATACTAGAATAAAGTATGACTCTATATGAATGCTCCGGCAGTGTACCGGGCTATGCAATGGACCAAGAGTGACATGTATGAAACAATTATGAATGGTGGTTTTGCCACAAATACTATGTCAACTACATGACCATGCTAAGCAATATGACAATGATGAATGTGTCATGATGAACAGAATGATGGAAAGTTGCATGGCAATATATCTTGGAATGGCTATGGAAATGCCATAATGGGTAGGTATGGTGGCTGTTTGAGGAAGATATAAGGAGGTTTATGTGTGAAAGAACGTATCATATCACGGGGTTTGGATGCACCAGTGAAGTTTGCGCCAACTCTCAATCTGAGAAAGGGCAATGCACGGTACCGAAGAGGCTAGCAAGGATGGAAGGGTGAGAGTGCGTATAATCCATGGACTCAACATTAGTCATAAAGAACTCACATACTTATTGCAAAAATCTACAAGTCATCAAAAACCTTGGCACTACGCGCATGCTCCTAGGGGGATAGATTGGTAGGAAAAGACCATCGCTCGTCCTCGACCGCCACTCATAAGGAGGACAATCAAATAACACCTCATGTTTCAAATTTGTTACACAACATTTACCATACGTGCATGCTACGGGACTTGCAAACTTCAACACAAGCATTTCTCAAATTCACAACTACTCAACTAGCACGACTTTGATATTATTACCTCCATATCTAAAAACAATCATCAAGCATCAAACTTCTCTTAGTATTCAATACTCTATATGAAAGTTTTTACTATTCTTGGATGCCTAGCATGTTATGATTATAAGCAAATTACCATGCTATTAAGACTCTCAAAATAATCTAAGTGAAGCATGAGAGTTTATCTATTTCTTCAAAATAAAGCTACCACCATGCTCTAAAAGATATAAGTGAAGCACTAGAGCAAATGACAAACTACTCCGAAAGATATAAGTGAAGATCAATGAGTAGTTGAATAATTATGCAACTATGTGAAGACTCTCTAACATTTAATAATTTCAGATCTTGGTATTTTATCAAACAGAAAGCAAAACTAAATAAAATAAAATGACGTCTATGAATAGCAAACATCATGTGAAGAAGCAAAAACTTAGGATCAACCGATACTAACCGATAGTTATTGAAGAAGAAAGGTTGGATGCCAACCGGGGCATCCCCAAGCTTAGATGCTTGAGACTTCTTGGAATATTATCTTGGGATGCCTTGGGCATCCCCAAGCTTTAGCTTTTGTGTCTCCTTAATTCCTCTCATATCACGGTCTTCCCTAAATCTCAAAAGCGTCATCCACACAAAACTCAACAAGGACTCGTGAGATAAGTTACTATAAACCATTGCAAAAACCTTATCATACTCTACTGTAGCAAATCACTAAAATTATTATTCAACATTGCATACTAAATGCCTCTGCATATTTAATAGTCCTATCCTCAAATAGAATCATTAAAGAAGCAAACATATGCAAACAATGCAAACATAACAGCAATCTGCCTAAACAGGACAGTCTGTAAAGAATGCAGCAACATCCACACTTCCCTAGCTCCAACAATTATGAAAGAAAATTCCCACTGTAGTAAATTTATCAGAGCTTAATATGAAAAAGGTTTCAACATTTTATCACATTCTGACTTTTCTAGGGAATTATTGCAACAGCGGTAAACTTTATGTTTTCAAACAGCAACATGTATACTTGTAACATAGGCATAGTAAAGGATATCAATGCCACTTTTATTGAAATAAAAGATGCAAAACATTGTTCTAGATAACAGCAAGAAAATCCTAACAAAATAAATTGACGCTCCAAGCAAAACACATATCATGTGGTGAATAAAAATATAGCTCCAAGTAAAGTTACTGATGAACGAAGACGAAAGAGGGGATGCCTTCCGGGGCATCCCCAAGCTTAGGCTCTTGGCTATCCTTGAGTATTACCTTGGCGTGCCTTGGGCATCCCCAATCTTAGGCTCTTGCTACTCCTTATTCCATAGTCCATCGAATCCTTACCCAAAACTTGAAAACTTCACAACACAAAACTTAACAGAAAACTCGTAAGCTCCGTTAGTACAAGAAAATAAATCACCACTTCAAGGTACTGTAATGAACTCATTCTTTATTTATATTGGTGTTAAACTTACTTTATTCCAACTTTTGTATGGTTTATAAACTATTTTACTAGCCATAGATTCACCAAAATAAGTAAACAACACATGAAAAACAGAATCTGTCAAAAACAGAACAGTCTGTAGTAATCTGAATCAAACGTATACTTATGGAACTCATAAAATTTTCAAATAACTTGATTTACATGAGGAATTTATCTATTAATCATCTTCAAAAATAATTAACTAAATAGCACTCTCCAAATAAAAATGGCAGAAATTCTCGTGAGCGCTAAAGTTTCTGTTTTTTACAGCATGATCAACAAGACTTTCCCCAAGTCTTCCCAACGGTTCTACTTGGAAAAAACACTAATTAAAAGCATAAAACCACATCTAAACAGAGGCTAGATGAATTATTTATTACTAAACAGGAACAAAAATCAGGGAACAAAAATAAAGTTGGGTTGCCTCCCAACAAGCGCTATCGTTTAACGCCCCTAGCTAGGCATGATGATTTCAATGATGCTCACATAAAGGATAAGAATTGTAACATAAAAAGAGCATCATGAAGAATATAACTAGCACATTTAAGTCTAACCCACTTCCTATGCATAGGGATTTTGTGATAAAACAATTTATGGGGACAAGAATCAACTTGCATAGGAAGGTAAAACAAGCATAACTTCAAATCTTTAAGCACATAGAGAGGAAACTTAATATTATTGCAATTCCCACAAGCATAAATTCCTCCCTCATAATAATTTTCAGTAGCATCATGAATGAATTCAACAATATAACCAGTACCTAAAGCATTCTTTTCATGATGTACAAGCATAGAAAATTTATTACTCTCCACATAAGCAAAATTCTTCTCATGAATAATAGTGGGAGCAAACTCAACAAAATAACTATCATGTGATTGAAAATTAATATCAAGATGACAAGTTTCATGGTTATCAGTATTATTTAAAGCATACATGTCATCACAATAATCATCATAGATAGGAGGCATGCTTTCATCATAGTAAATTTGCTCATCAAAGCTTGGGGGACAAAAAAATATCATCTTCATCAAACATAGCTTCCCCAAGCTTGTGGCTTTGCATATCATTAGCATCATGGATATTCTAAGAATTCATACTAAAAACATTGCAATCATGATCATCATTCAAATATTTAGTGCCAAACATTTTATAGATTTCTTCTTCTAGCACTTGAGCACAATTATCCTTTCCATCATACTCACGAAAGATATTAAAAAGGTGAAGCATATGAGACAAACTCAATTCCATTTTTTATAGTTTTCTTTTATAAACTAAACTAGTGATAAAACAAGAAACTAAAAGACTCGATTGCAAGATCTAAAGATATACCTTCAAGCACTCACCTCCCCGGCAACGGCGCCAGAAAAGAGCTTGATGTCTACTACACAACCTTCTTCTTGTAGACGTTGTTGGGCCTACAAGTGCAGAGGTTTGTAGGACAGTAGAAAATTTCCCTCAAGTGGATGACCTAAGGTTTATCAATCCGTAGGAGGCGTAGGATGAAGATGGTCTCTCTCAAGAAACCCTGCAACCAAATAACAAAGAGTCTCTTGTGTCCCCAACACACCCAATACAATGGTAAATTGTATAGGTGCACTAGTTCGGCGAAGAGATGGTGATACAAGTGGTATATGGATGGTAGATAAAGGTTTTTGTAATCTGAAAATATAAAAACAGCAAGGTAACTAATGATAAAAGTGAGCGTAAACGGTATTGCAATGATAGTAAACAAGGCCTAGGGTTCATACTTTCGCTAGTGCAAGTTCCCTCAACAATAATAACATAATTGGATCACATAACTATCCCTCAACATGCAACAAAGAGTCACTCCAAAGTCACTAATAGCGGAGAACGAACGAAGAGATTATGGTAGGGTACGAAACCACCTCAAAGTTATTCTTTCCAATCAATCCATTGGGCTATTCCTATAAGTGTCACAAACAGCCCTAGAGTTCGTACTAGAATAACACCGTAAGACACAAATCAATCAAAACCCTAATGTCACCTAGATACTCCAATATCACCTCAAGTATCCGTGGGTATGATTATACGATATGCATCACACAATCTCAGATTCATCTATTCAACCAACACAAATGACCTCATAGAGTGCCCCAAAGTTCCTACCTGAGAATCACGACAAAAACATGTGCCAAGCCCTATGCATAGGTTCATAGGCGGAACCCGCAAGTTGATCACCAAAACATACATCAAGTGAATCACGTGGCATCCCATTGTCACCACAGATACGCATGGCAAGACATACATCATGTGTTCTCAAATCTTTAAAGACTTAATCCGATAAGATAACTTCAAAGGGAAAACTCAATTCATTACAATAGAGTAGAGGGGGAGGAGAAACATAAGATCCAACTATAATAGCAAAGCTCGTGATACATCAAGATCGTATCACCACAAGAACATGAGAGAGAGAGAGATCAAACACATAGCTACTGGTACATACCCTCAACCCCGAGGGAGAACTACTCCCTCCTCGTCATGGAGAGCACCGGGATGATGAAGATGGCCACCGGGGAAGGATTGCCCCCTCCGGAAGGGTGCCGGAATGGGTCTAGATTGCTTTTTGGTGGCTACGGAGGCTTCTGGTGGCGGAACTCCCCATCTATTGTGTGTTCTGGAAGTTTTAGGATACGTAGGTATATATGGGTGAAAGAAGTACGTCGGTGGTCCGAAGGGGAGGGGCACGAGGCAGGGGGGCGCGCCCTAGGGGGGTGGGCGCGCACCCCACCCTCGTGGGCACCTCCCTTCTTTCCTGACATGCACTCCAAGCTTTTTCAGTAGCTTTCCTTCCAAAAATAACTGCTCCAGTTGATTTCGTTCTGTTTCGACTCCGTTTGATATTCCTTTTCTTCGAAACACTGAAATAGGCAAAAAACAACAAATCTGGGCTGGGCCTCCGGTTAATAGGTTAGTCCCAAAAATAATATAAAAGTGGATAATAAAGCCCAATATTGCCCAAAACAGTAGATAACATAGCATGGAGCAATCAAGAATTATAGATACGTTGGAGACATATCACGTGGCTCCCGCTGGCGCTCTCCCAATGCTTTGTTGACCCGTCATCAGCAATGTGCAAGTCACCAAGACCCTCATCGATGGCAGCGCAGGGCTGAACGTCCTATCCGTCGAGACATTTGACAACCTTCAAGTGCCATGCGATCAGCTTCAGCCTACCAAGCCTTTCTCAGGAGTGACTGACGGCCCCACCACACCGATAGGTCAGGTCCACCTCCCAGTCACCTTTGGAGAACTCAACAACTATCGCACCGAGCTCATCGACTTCAACGTCGTCCACATTCGTCTGCTGTACAATGCCATCCTCGGGTATCCAGCCCTGGTCAAGTTCATGGAAGTGACGCACCACGGCTACAACGTCCTCAAGATGCCAGGGAGCGGCGGGATCATCATAGTCCCTTGCAAAGAAAGAGATGGAGTGTGCTCCCTCAAGCGCGCTTTCCAAGCAGCGTCAATCGAAGACTCCGGCAACAATGAAGCTCGGTACCCTCCCGAGGTCGTTCCAAGAAGAAGAACTAGCAACTCCGTGCCGGACCTCGGGAGGGCAGCACCGCAAGTGGTACCTCGTCAGGATTAGTGCCCGCGCCCGGGGCGCCTTCTTCTATCGCATAGGAAGGCACGCCCGACGCCCTCCTCGGGCAGGGCTCAGGGATCTCTTTTGGAGGGCCTCAGACCTTGCCAACGTCGCGGGGGAGGCGCTCGGGCATCACTTGGAGGCGTGCTTCGCGGCACGTCTCCCTCGGGAGGACACTACCACCCGGTGCCCAGGAGTTCATCACCAAGGTATTTCAGGAGCTTCAGGAAGCAAGAGAAATATGTGGCGACTGCCGCCCACCGGGCGCTGCTCCCCACCCAGGCGAGGGTGGTGAGCTGCGCGTCTGAATTGACATACCGGGGCTCAACCGAGCCGCATCTCAGGAGCGCTTCTGGCCTTCGCGTGTTGGGCGTTCGCATGCCATTTGGCCTGCCGAGCATGGTCGCTGCCTTCCAGCGCAATCCATGAAGCGTCAGGGCGGGTTAGGAGGCCAGGCACCACGCAGTCCTAGCGGAGATGGCGATGGTCCTCAAGGAACTGCCTGGATCCCCAGAGCCTCCCGAGGCTCAGGGCCCCGATGGCTTGTGAGGAGCAACCCCTTCGCCGCGTGCCTTCAGCTGCCTCAACACCCCTTCATCAACAAAACCAGTGACACTTTCCAAGTTAATTTAGCTGGGAGCGCCCTCAGGGCTGCATCATTCCCAGGTCGCGTGGGTCCGTCCCTGTGGCATGTATCCTTTCTTTTTTACGTATTTAGCTTACCTTGCTGGGAGCGCCCCTCGAGCTGCATCATCCCCAAGCCGATCGGGCCTGACCCAGTGGCATGTTTGCTTTCCATGCATAATCTATCTATGGTTATCACCTGCTTGATTTTCACCCACCATGGGAGCCATGCGCCGGTCGTCTTTCGTCAGGACCCTTCGCGTGAGAGGGTTAGGCACGACGTCTGTTCTTGGGCCCGTCCCTGCAGCGTCGATAAATCCAATGGCTGAGCTCTGTCTAGCAGGCCGGCCCCATTCACGTCACCTCCTGGGGCCGTTGGTGCTTGGTTTTCTCACGCGATAACCTCAGGAGATTCATTCAGTGCAGGTTGTCTGACCACCTCGCAGGACCAACACAGAGAACAAGAATCAAGACCAGGCGCAACCCGCCTTGAGGTAGGGCCTCGTGAGTCCCGCGCTGGCTCACGAGTGCCTAGACACATCTCGTCTAGCCCTGCCGTGCAAGCCACATGTCAGGGCGGGGCTGTACACGCCCCAGGGGATCTCCGCAGTAGGGAGTCCCCTCCCACGTACCAGTGGAAGCACCATGCTCCACACTGGCAGTCGACACTGCCGAGGAGCGGCTATGCCCGTGCAAGTGCGGAAGCCCCATGGTCCGTCCTGGTGATAAACAACTGAGGGCGGCCTCACGGCCGTATCAACCTCAGGAAGCCTCCGGGCTCGGTGTCTGGCCTCATCGCAACGCCTCCCCTCGGGAGAGCCGCACGAGGTGGCTGGGCACAGGGGCTGCGCTCAGGTCACGCCCAAGCGTACGCCACCTCGCCAGGTACCTCGGACCTGGTCGTCGCGTGCCCCTCCCGAGCCGAGCCTCGGCGAGGACAAAGGTATGAAGGTTGTTTGCATGTCAAGGGGGACTCCTGAGCATCGAGACTTAGGAGCCTAACTGACCACGTAGCCCCTCACTCCTTGGTCCGTCCTGGTCTCCGATCGGCCCAATGGTGGTTGAGGTATGCGCATGGGTCGGGCCCTGCCGATGTAGAACACTAGATCTATCCCCGCGCCTCTTTCCTATAAGCTGTTTGTGCGTCAAGGGGGACTCCTAAGCATCGTGACTCAGGAGCCTAACTGGTCACGTAGCCCCTCAGTCCTTGGGCTCATCTTGGTCTCCGGACGACCCAACGGCGGCTGAGGTATGCGCGTAGCCGGGCTCTGCCGACATAGAACGTAAAGCAAATGGGAAGTAAATCACAAAATCTCAAAGAAAATATTACAAGACATATTGTTCCGCGAACATCAAACACAAGTTTAAACGCCTCCACAAGGCAGACTACATGCTGTAGGAGTTTTAACAGGAAAGGAGCTGCAAGCCAGTCATCCCTGGATACTGTCGGCATCCGCAAGAGGCGCCCCCTGGGTGGCATCGCCTTCACTGGCACCACCGGTCGAAGGTGCGGAGGCGAAGGTGTCGAACTTCTTCAGCAGGGCTTCCACCTGACCTTTCACGGCTGCGGCGTCAGCTGCACAGTGTTCATCAGCCACGGGCTCCAGCAGCTCGTCAAGGCAGGCGGCAAGATCATGAAGAAGAAGGTGACTGAAGACGCGTGTCGGCGCGGCTGAAGAAAGGACGCGAGCCTCTTCCTCTGCCATGGGGCCGATGCCACTCACGACTTCCTCAAGTGCCTCGACCAAGTAGGGAAGCAACCGGGCGGGGCCGTCCTCAGCGGTGGCCAACGGCTTCTTTAAGCCCTTCTCATAGAGTGAGTTTAGAGCCTTGCGGGACCTCTTTTCGAGAAGTGTGAAGGCCGCACGGTCCTCGGCTAGAACTTTTGCCTTGGCACCAAGACCGGCTTTCTCTGCCTGCACCTTTTGCTCCAGCTCCTCTAGCCGGCCGTGCTCAGTGGCCTGCGCCTGCGCCAGCTACTCCAGCTGCTCCAGCTCGGTGTCGCAACCCTTGAAGGCATTCTCCTAGGCCTTCATCCTCTCTTCCTCCGCCTTACGGCCACGGGCAGCTTCAGCACGCTCTTCACGCAGGATCTTTAGCTCGGCCTCCAGCACCCGGCAGCGACCTTGTGCGGCCTCAACGTCCTTCAGTGCCGCCTCGCGAGCAACAGCTGCCTGAGCTGCGGCTCGTTTCTCCCCCTCAGAAGTTGCCGTGACCTGGCTCAGCGCCACCCGAATGGACACGTCAGAATGTAGCCAACCAGAGACCAGCTCCAGGCGCCCAGCCGCCAGGAGGGGTTCGGCACTCTGGAGATCTTCTCGCAGCCGTGCCATCTCAGAAAGGGCCCGCTCCAGGACGGCAGAAGAAGCAAAGGAACTTGGGGCTGGCAAGATGGCAGAAGGAGGAGGAAGAGGCATCGTTGTCACCATGGCCCGGGAGGCTGGAAGCTCCTGGGCCTCTTGGACCTCAGCACCCGAGCCGGACTCTGGCACCTCCCGAGTCAGCGGGGCCTCGAGGGCTGACTTCTCTCGAGAATGCTCCACCTAGCCTCGCGAGGATGATCGGGTTGGAGTAGTACGAGCACCATCCCCACCTTTGCTCATGGAGAGGGACACAGCCGCAGGAGGCGACCTAGGCTCAAGCAGCACCACCTCGCTCTCCCTTCTCCTCTTCGCCGCAGGCGTCGGCCTAGTTTCACAACAAGGAAGAAGAGTTAGGAACAAGCATCAGCAGCAAGAACAAGGCAAGACGAGAACACTTACTGATCCACCATGGCGTAGCCCTTCCGCTTCGGGAGCCTGGAGCCGGAGAGCTTTGCGACCCGAGGCGCAGGCGCGCCAGCTCCGGGAGCAGAAGTAGCAGCAGCAGGGCTGGAAGCGGCTCCAGGCGGCGCCGGAGCAGAAGCAGCATCCCAGGAGATCAGCGCCGATCGGTCCCTCGTCGGGATCACGGGCGTCTCTCCCTTCTCCTGGTGGGCGTCAGCCTCGTCATCGTCAGGAAGGGTGCAGAGGATGTCAGCTTTGCTCAAGGGGGAGGTCTCCCCCATCCCTTCGAGAGTTATCTCCGAGTCTTCCTCCTCCTCTTCCTCCTTGTGGGACTCACCAGAAGACAGCTCCACTGGCGTCGGCACCGCAGGGGCCCCGGTGGGCGCCAGCGGCACCAGCCCACGCCCGTCAAAGGTCGGCCTGGCGGCCACGACTAGCGCCCCGTCCTTACGGCGGAACAAGGGAGTGAAGACATTCGGCGGGTACTCCTGGTCGTCTCCGACCAGGAGGTGGAGAGCCACATCCAGCTCATCATCGGACATGGGTTTCCGGCTCAGGCGAACCTTGTCCTCTTCGTTCCCAAGCTCGCACAAGGGGAGCGTACGTGCCTGAAGGAGGGCTAAGCACAGCACCAAGAATTCCCTCAGGAGCATGGCCCCTGTCACCTTTGTCGCCTTCATGTTGCCCAGATTTAGGTTGGTGTTCATCTGCTCCAGCACCAAGGTCGCCCGCTCATTAGTGAGCTTCGCACGAGACCACACCTTGTCGGACTAGGGCATCTCCGTTGGCAGCGTCAAGCGTGGGTGGGCGCACTTGGCGTCCATCATGGCCCACTTGCTCCGGAAGCCATCGGCCTTCTTCCTAGTCTTTGAGATTGAGTTGGCCTTGCCGGCCGCGATGAAATTGGCACACTCGGAGGTATGGCCATCATTGTTGTGGAGGAAGAAGAAGTGGCGCAGCAAAGCCACGGAAGGCATCACGCTGAGGTACGCCTCACAGTAGTAGGCGAAGATCGACAAGAGAAGGATAGAGTTTGGATGAAGATGCAGCGCCTGCAGCCCGTAGTGGTCAAGGAGCTCATAGAAGAAGTCAGAGAAGGGGGGAACCAGCCCCGCGATGATGCTGCTCCAAGTCAGAGTTGGGACTATTCAAGATTGTCTCACTTGGGCATATGAGTATATCTATCAATGCCAAGCTCCTAGTTGTCTGCAGGAACCTGTCAATGAATAGGAAGGGGAGATTGAAGGGGGTCAGGAGACCAATAAAGCCCACAATGTGGTCTTGGAAGACACTGGCACCAGAAAAAGGAGGGGTAAAGGCCCTGTGGTTGAAACAGAGGTAAGAAGGAGTGATAGAATCAAGTTGGATAATAATGGCTTTAATAGAAATTCATGTAATGACAATATCTGCTTACATTGTAATGCATTGCCACCCATTATGGATTTTAATGTAGTCAAAAACCTCACAAAATCATTTTGTAAGGTGGTTGAGGAGGAGCTACCACTACTGCAGGATGCTACTAATGCGACACTACGATCAGAGAACCTTCGACGAAACTGTGTGCGATGCAATAATCGCAAACGGTGCTGCAAAAGGTTTGCGATGAAGGATGTATCAAACACGGTTCAGATTTTAGTTGCGTGTGCGATGCAGGGCATACGGTTCAGTTCAATTAACCATTTTCGACGAGGAGGAACAAAAGAAACGGACAGCCAGATCAAGGTGTGTGGAATGTACAACATACGGTTCACTCGGGTGAACTGTTTGTGATTAGGCAACACAAAAGTAACGGGCAGCCAGATGAAGGTGTGTGCGATGTACATCATACGGTTCACTCAGATGAACTATTTGTGATTAGGCAACCCAAAAGAAATGGTCACCCAGATAAAGGTGTGTGCGATGTACAGCATACAGTTCACTTGGATGGACTATTTGTGATTAGGCAACACAAAAGAAACGGTCATCCAGATCAAGGTGTGTGCTATATACGACATGCGGTTCACTTGGATGAACTGTTTGCGTTGAGATAAGAGAACAGAAATGGTTCAATATAACAAATACCATAAATATTGCAAGGTTCAATTTCAAATATTACAATGCCCAAATTCAAACATTGCAAACATTGTCATTTCTGAAAAGGGATCAGTCGCTGACAAGTCATGTATGGGTTTGACACAATGACTTCCAATTGCTTTGCCATATGCTCTTCCAATATGAAGTTTAGTTTTTTTGGAGCATCGTCCATTCTGCAGTACCTGCCGGCTCTGATCAACATACCATTCATCTTTCCTAATTAAATGCGTGTTCAATCTCAGTACCCTCAGCACCTTTGCTCTGGCAAGAAAGAACCTGGCGAGTGTAATCTTCGGTAAGTTCCCTCGGTAGGAGTTCAAAGTAATATTTGAGAGATGCAGATCTAGGCATTCGATGTGATTGTCGTTATAAACATTATCCACCTCCGGGCCTATTATTATCTACAAAAGAAGAGAACGTGTTAGTTACTGTCGGTGTTCTGGGAACGGGGGTCCCCAGACTTTCCTGCCTGCGGCCCACGGCGTGGCTCTGCAAGCGGGCTCGTACGGGCCATCTTCATCAACAAGCATTCAAGACCCTCGTGAGGGTCCAAGCCTCGTGAGGCGGACGACACAAGACCTCCTCAGGAGCAGCCTCACCAGGCTGGCTCGCGAGGGGCAGATATATCAAGGCAAGACAAACCTCGCGAGGTTCCAGTGACGTGAGCCATGACGACCAAGGCCTTATTCCCTCTTTGGTGCTAAGGAAGCAAGCGCATACGGAGATTACCGAGGCGTCAAGCAAAGGTTTCCATATCGGTGCAACGAGACCAAGACCAGTAGGACGGAGGTCACCGTGGAGCCCAAGACGGCGTCACCACCAGAGCCTTTGGCAGGCGAAGACTACTTTTGTCAGGATAAGCTATACTAGCTGTCCCCTTTCAAATTGGCCGTTGTTGGCTCCCTTCCTGCTCAATATTTGGGGAGAGGACCAGGGCCTTTATAAATAGGACTAGCCACCACCATAGCTAGGGGATGAAACCAGACAACCACAAGTTTAGCAAGCACAAGAACACCTCTCCTCAGGAGGCTGTTCTTCCCCTTGTACTGTTCATCCTCCGCCCAAGAGGCAATCCACCACCACCACACTGGATTAGGGTATTACACCATAATGGTGGCCCGAACCAGTATGAATCTTGTGTCTCATGTGTTGTGAGTTCATGTGCCTAGCCTAGAAATCATGAAGTGTGTGAGGGCGTGATCGTTGAGGGATAGATCTTCGCGCGCACACTAGTGTTCAAACCTTAAGGGTTTTGCCGGAACCCGAAATCCGACAATGCCTACATGCAGTTTTGAACACTGCTACACTCCCATTTGGTTGCAGGATTTGTAAAATGCACCAATGCACCATCTTCGATCTAACATGATTAAAATGGGCATTTGGTTACAATCTAGAAACATGTAGCCTTCTTCACAAGAGGTTGGATTGGATGAAAAATTCCCTAAGAAAACTAGTATAGATGAATCAAAAAGAGAAATGCTTATGGACGATCATAACCATATGAATGAAGCAACCTATGGGGTGGGGGTGTATGTCCTAAAATCCTCCAAAATTCCTTCAGAAATCGTAGTACATTGTCATTGTAAACTTGGGAAAAGGTGCAAAAAATTGAACTCCCTTATGGCTAACATTTAACAGGAAAGGAACATCACCTCAGTATATAGCTTCTTCAGGCACGAAAATCATCTTAGGCAACTGACAACTTGGTCTAGGTTGGGGCCGACAGATTCTAGTGCCAAGACCTTCACTGTGCCCAGAATCTGGGTGAAGCTTTGCTGGATGATAGATGAACATAAATCTTCAAAACTAGAAATAACGTTGATATCAAGAAGGAGAGGTATAAGGTGACTGTTGTACCTGAAAGTTGTAGCATTTGACAGAAGAGTAGCCCACCACTGTCAAGTTCGGCGCAGAAATGACATTGATTCTTGTTGGACCTTGTTGATCAACTACAAGTAATCTCTCAAGTGAAGGTGTGTCCTCAATGACCATATTGTGGTCAACCTTTTGTGATCTCTTGTTGTAGCACGAGCAACACACATAAATAGTCCGGAGAGTCCCAGAGGTGATGTGCAAGGTACTCGACCAATTCATCGCCTGAAGACGAAGGAAATCGAGTGTAGTACAGCCGCGGAGCAGGCGCTCCATGTCATCCTTTGGGATGTAGACCGTGACAAGCTCGAGGTGCTTCAGTCTTGGTAGAAAAAGAGCGGGTGCATCATTAAGGGGGGTGGCAGTTCATGAACTTGGCGAGGGGCAGCGTGGGTGCGAAGCGGAGCATGGACATTGGCAGCAAGCACATATGCCCGTAATTAAAACTGAGCTTCTTGAGCTGATCTATGGTGGGGGATCAGAACCACTCGTCAAGCTTGGCTCGGTCCTTGCCATTGGAATGGAACTTGCCCGTGATAAGGACTTTGATTGGGCCATGGTTACTGCCGAGGATCTAGGAGAACGCATCCAAGCTTTGGCAATAGCCATGGTAGAGCTCGTGGGTGTTGAGGTGGTCGACAGGGGTGAGGAGCCATAGGGGGCACCACCGCCAGGAAGGGGCGGCTGTCCTCGCCTGATATTTGATTGGGAGGAGGGATATGATGACTATCAACATATCATCGGGGAGGTCTTTGATGAAGTCTAGGCCTGCTAGAGTCGCTTGCGGTTCTTTCTCGACCCACCTCCGCTTGTTGACAGCCTCGTTCTCCACCTCGTCGACAGCGACGGAAACCTCTGTCTCCATATTCACGCCGTGCTCTAGTGCTTCAGCAGCCCCGACATCGCCACTCCCTCTGATGGGGCGCTTCGGCGGCATCCTCATACACTGACAGCTTTGAGGACTCAAAGCGGCATCGAGGATGCGGGCGGAGAGAGAGGATTTTGTGTGTGGCGAGGATGGGGGGTGCGGCCGCTCGGCGGCGCCATTAATACAGACTAGTGGGAGCGAGGCGGGCGGCACTCCAAGGCTGTCTCACTTCCCGGTGAGAATGACTGCTTAATCTCTATGAATGAAATCTATGCTTGATTACTAAATTTTAGTTGCAAAAAATAGATAGTGCTATTGATTTTTAGCTGCATATTTTGACAATTCGCAGTGTCTCTTGGCTTAGCGCCGAAGTCTGGCTTTACTTTGCATACTGTAATCCGAACCGTTTGCATTGAAGAGATGAAGAGATTCGGCGTTGAACAGCTTGCACGCTTCCCGGTGAGCCTGCGCACCGGACTGCGCTCGCACGCCTCCCATTCAGTCAAGTAGCTGTCCACACGGCACCTCCTATAGCCATTAAAACCAAGACACGCGTGGTAACGTGAATGGTTAACAAAACGCACATGGTTTGAATTATACAAATGTTTGAGATATTAAAGTGGCAGCTATTTTTTTCAAAATGCCTTTGTTTGTCGTTATTCGAGTGCGCCTTCTCTCAAAATGGACACGAAAAATACCATAGCATGTCGGGTGCCATTCCATGATAGCATCCCAAGTTTCATGAATTTCAGACGAGTTTCGGATTTACTAGAATTTAAAAGCCAGGTATCTCAATGTTTTGCCGGCAATCAACAGTCCCCTAGTGTTTGAAATTCAGTCCCATTTCTTGCATGGGACCTAAGCATGCACCGAAGGGCACATATTTGTTTTTTCAACCAATTTGTATGCACTAGAGCATGTGCATGTATTTCAAATTTGAATTATGCACATAAAATGCATAGAAAACCCAGTTAATGTATAAAAATGTCCAAACGAACCCCAAAAAATTCCAAAACTTAACACAACACTCATATTGTTCTATGTTGGCACTAGAATTTTTTTGAAAGCAATAAGAGGCAACATATATCGTTTCATCCCCAAAGGTGGCACATCCAGTACCGAAACCATCAGGCTTGTTGTGAGAAGCTTATACCCAAACCTGCCCCAAATTGGACATTTTTTTACCACGACATGTCGGGTGCCATTCCATGATAGCATGCCAAGTTTCATGAATTTCAAACAAGTTGTGGATTTACTAGAATTTAAAATCCAGGTATCTCAACATTTTGCTGGCAATCAATAGTGCACTGGTGTTTGAAATTCATTCCCATTTCTTGCATGGAACCTAAGCATGCACCCAAGGACACATATTTGATTTTTCAACCAATTTATATGCACTGGAGCAAGTGCATGTATTTCAAATTTCAATTATGCACATAAAATGCCTAGAAAACCGAGTTAATGCATAAAAATGTCCAAACGAATCCCGAAAAATCACAAAAATTGACACAACACTCCTGTTGTTCTATGTTGACACGAGAATTTTTTTGAAAGCAATAAGAGCCAAGGGATATCATTTCGTCCCCAAAGGTGGGACGTTCTCTACCGAAACCATCATGCTTGTTGTGAGAAGCTCTGGTTTGTGAGAAGCATATCCCCAAACCTGCCCCAAATGGGACAAAAAATTTACCATGTCATGTTCATGCCGCTCCATGATAGCATGCCAAGTTTCATGAATTTTAGACGAGTTTTGGATTTACTAGAATTTAAAAACCAGGTATCTCAACATTTTGCCGGCAATCAATGGTGCCCTAGTGTTTGAAATTCATTCCCATTTCTTGCATGGGACCTAAGCATGCACCCAAGGACACATATTTGAATTTTCAACCAATTTATATGCATTAGAGCATGTGCATGTAGTTCAAATTTGAATTATGCACATAAATGCAGTGAAAACTCAGTTAATGCATAAAAATGTCCAAACAAACCCCGAAAAATAAAAAAATGACACAACACTCCTGTTGTTCTATGTTGACACGATAATTTTTTTAAAAGCAATAAGAGGCAATGGATATTGTTTCGTCCCCAAAGGTGGGACGTTCCCTACCAAAACCATCATGCTTATTGTGAGAAGCTCTGGTTTGTGAGAAGCATATCCCCTAACCTGCCCCAAATGGAACAAAAATTTACCACGGCATGTTCATGCCGCTCCATGATAGCATGCCAAGTTTCATGAATTTCAGACGAGGTTTGGATTTACTAGAACTTAAAAACCAGGTATCTCAACATTTTGCCGGCAATCAACGGTGCCCTGGTGTTTGAGATTCATTCTCATTTCTTGCATGTGACCTAAGCATGCACCCAAGGACACATATTTGATTTTTGAACCAATTTATATGCACTGGAGCATGTGCATGTAGTTCAAATTTGAATTATGCACATAAATGCATTGAAAACTCAGTTAATGCATAAAAATGTCCAAACAAACCCTAAAAATCACAAAAATTGACACAACACTCCTATTGTAGCGATCCGACCTTAGACAGTCAAATCTCTGTGCAGAAGTGTCATCCCTGGATCGATAATGCTGACACACACAGTACTTGAAGGATTTATAACAGAGTGCAATCACACACTTAATACATCGATAGTCTGAAGAGAGAACTTATTACAATAATATGGCTTAAGGCCATCTAAACATGATAACAGCGGAAGGCTTGGAAGATAAAGTGAGTCCATCAACTCCAACGACATAGCTTAGTGCACGACAACGACCCATCGCACCTTACTCTTCATCTGAAAAGTCTGCAACATAATACGTTGCAGCCCAAAAACGGGTCAACACATGGAATATGCCGGCAAAATAACACTGTAGAGCAAATGAACAGGTAACAACTATAACTATATGCATATTTGGCTGGTGGAGGCTCTATGGTTAAAATGTTTTTGCGAAAAGCCAATTTTTCCCTACAAAAAAGGAATATATTTTGTTTAACTATCATGGTAGTTGATAAACATTGAGAAGGTTCCTCCAACTCAATCCCAATGAAACCATATTTAGAACCCAGCAATTTAATTTAGAGTGATGAGATCAAAACAATAATTCAAGAACCAGATACTCAAGATGTCCATAACCGGGGACACAGCT
This sequence comes from Triticum monococcum, assembly GCA_034509565.1. Taxonomy (NCBI): domain Eukaryota; kingdom Viridiplantae; phylum Streptophyta; class Magnoliopsida; order Poales; family Poaceae; genus Triticum; species Triticum monococcum. The sequence goes on along the minus strand of CM067847.1, from coordinate 177,429,919 downwards.
AACCATGATTAGTTTGTACACTCTGCAGTGGTTTGCGCACTTTTCCCCACAAGACTCGATCTCCTCCGTTAGATTTCTCACACTACATGATGTTTGAGAAACGGATGACCGAGACACAGCCTTTCAGAAGCATTAACTCTTTACTCGGGGTAGATAGTACCACCTACAACCCTACATCTGCTATCCTACCACTGAAAGAGGTCACACAACTTAGTCAACTATGCCAGAGCCCATAATGGCTCGTGGCTGCACACGGAAGTTTCCAGCATGAATAATCTTATGATCCCTTTGAGCCTGGGTGGCAAACCATAGGATGATCACATGGGTACTCCAGGATATCCCAGGACAACACTGGATTACTCTAGGTGCCCAGACAACCACTAGGTGCTCCAGGGTGCCTCAACCAGTCCACCCAGATGTGTATTAAAGTAGCCACCTTAAGTTAACCATAAACATCTCTCACATCTGTCATGGATCACTCAACCAAACCACGTCTACGAGCATAGCATAGCAGTAATAGCATAACATAGAAGTAACTCCCATGGTTTGATATAAAAGGCAATAGCTTCTACATCATCATCTACTTCCCAGACCCACCTATTAGTCAGATCCTACTCATGGAATGTTTGAGGGTTGAAACTAATGCATAAAAACTAGGTAAGAAAGGAATATGATCAAAGTGTTACTTGCCTTGCTGACCATCCGCAAACCCTAGAGACTCGTAGTAGCACGCTTCGCACTCCGGAAATTCTATTGCAAACAAACAATAGCATACATAAGCACTCAAGCATAGTTGTAAGGGTAAAATTCAGATGAGAAAGTCCAAACTGAAAATTCAACGGAAGTGCTTCGATTTGCAAAAAGAATCAAGCAAATCGGAGCTGCGAAACTCAGACTATGATCAAAAGAAGTTCGAAAAAAAATCTGCTTGAAACCAAATTTTAATTTGTCAAAACCATGTTCAAGTTGGTTAACTGGAAAGATGGGTTTTGGATGAAGATTTTGGCATTGGTTTCACTGGATTAGGATGAACGATTAAAAAGTTGTGAGGGTTTGAAGATCAGGGGCAAATTTGCGATAAAAAATCACGGATAGGTCCCTCGCGAAAATAAAACAGAAAAAGAAAAATCCATTGGACGAACGTCCGCTAACAGAGACAAACGAATGAATTCGTTCGTTAAAACAAACTAATGGGTGAACGTTCGCTATATAGCGAACCGACGGAAAAAATAAACCGAGAAAACCCTAAAAAACCGATCTAGGTTTTACCTAAAACCGGCGAGAAAAACTGGCGAGTCGGCGACGGTTTCTGGCGAGGCGGGCTTGGGGCGGCGGGGCTGCGGGCGGTGCTGCGGTGGCGCGGCGAAGCAGCAGAAGTGGCAGCGGCGCGAGCGGACGGCGGTTGCGACGGCTGGGCGGGACGAGGGGCAAAGGGGGGGGGGGGGGTCGGGGCCGACCCTTTTAAAGGGGGGCGTCCCGAGGCGGTGGCGGCGTCGCGGAGTCCTTCCGGACTCCGGCAGCGTGTCCGCGCCGGACTCCAAGCGGGAGGAGGTGGTGGCGGCGCGATGGGCCGGCTGGGCTTCGGCCCAGTCGGTCCAAAGATTTTTTTAAAATAAATTCCACCGAAGAAGAAAAAATACTAAAAAAATATAAAAAAATTCTTAAAATGCCAAAAACAATTTTCACCTTCTAAATAAAATATTTAGAACAAAGTGAACCTTTTTCTGGCCTAAGAATGCGATTTTGAAAAATGCATATTTTTTCTAATTTAAATAAAATAGTGATAAAATCCAAATAAAAATAATTATTTGATTTTAATATTTTTCCTCCAATATTCCCCTCTGATTTTAATAATAATTATAATATTTTTACATTTGAAATATTCAGAGAGAAAAGTATTAGAACCAAAATGACCCTCTTTTTTAATTTGAGAAAAATTCAAATATGAAAATAATGAAATCCCCAACTCTCTGCGTGGGTTCTTGAGTTGCTTAGGATTTTTTTAGATCGCAAACGAACTGCAAATAAAATATGATATGCATATGATGACCTATGTATAACATCCGAATTGAAAAATTGGGATGTTACACCTATGGTTCTATGTTGACATGAGAATTTTTTTGAAAGAAATAAGAGGCAATGGATATCATTTCGTTCCCCAAGGTGGGACATTCCCTACCGAAACCATCATGCTTGTTGTGAGAAACTCTGGTTTGTGAGAAGCGTATACCCAAACCTGTCCCAAATGGGACAAATTTGTTACCACGGCTTGTTCATGCCGCTCCATGATAGCATGCCAACTTTCATGAATTTCAGACGAGTTTTGAATTACTAGAATTTAAAAACCAGGTATCTCAATGTTTGCGGCCGAGTGACGGTGGCAGGGTGCTGGACATTCATTCCCATTTCTTGCATGGGACCTAAGCATGCAACCAAGAACACATATTTGAATTTTTGACCAATTTATATGCATTAGAGCATGTGCATATAGTTCAAATTTGAATTATGCACATAAATGCATTGTAAACTCAATTAATGCATAAAAATGTCCAAACGAACCCCGAAAAATCCCAAAAATTATGACAACAACACTCCTGTTCTTCTATGTTGACACTAGGAAAAAATTTGAAATCGAGAAGAGGCAATGGATATTGTTTCGTCCAGAAAGGTGGAAGTTCCCTACCGAACCACCAGGTTTGTTGTGAGAAGCTCTAGTTTGTGAGAAGAATATACCCAAACCTACCCCAAATGGGATAAAAAATTTACCACGGCATGTTGATGCCGCTCCATGATAGCGTGCCAAGTTTCGTGAATTTCAGACGAATTTTGGATTTACTAGAATTACAAAAGCAAGTGCGTCGATGTTTGCCGGAGAGCCACGGTGCCATGGTGTTCGAATTTCATCCCCATTTCTTGCATGGGACATAAGCATAAACCCATGGACACATATATGATTTTACAACCCATGTTGGTGCACCGGAGCATGTGCATGTAGTTTAATTTTGAATTGTGCACCTGAAATGGCTAGAAAATCAATTTAATGTATAAAATGTTCAAATGAACCTTGAATAATTCCAATTATTTTACGACACACATATAGTTGCATGTTCACTGTAGATAAAAGGTATAGCAATTCAAACACCATCCATTGCCGCTGTGACCCCATTATGTAATTCAAATCAAGATGAAAAATCAAGTAGATCGCACATAGTTTATTATCACCAACCGTGTGAGATGCATCACAAAATATCCCGGAGCACCGTCGGTGTATAGTACGACTATGGCTTACGCGAGAAGGTGCGCCGGCTACAGTCCGCAGCTGGTGTGTCAAACACACTATCTTTTTCCCCAATTACTCCCGCCTCTGCATCCCTCGCAATCTTGAAAATATTACTGCCTTGTAATCTCGAAAATATCTATAGCCCGGAAGGTTTTAATGTTTGATAGCACACGATTAGTATGCGCGGACCGCGTGCGATGTCCGTTACTCTTGCTCTGCTTCAGTCCCTTGATTCAAATTTTCAGTAGTCCTGTATTTTAATCCCGCCTCTGCATCCCTCGCAATCTCAAAAATATCTGCTCTCCCTTGATCCAAATTTTCAGTAGCCCCGCCTTGTTACTCTCACCTAGTAAAATTTTCAGTTGTCACAACATTTCCTCAAACACCACCTTGTCCCCCCTCCACACACACCACACACTCCCCAAAACCTCCACTCCCATAGACACACACAACCCTCGAAACCATTGGTAGGTCGCCGCCATCGCCGGCGCCTCCATCCTCAACCTCCGCCCGTGTGCCGGGGAGCTCGAGGAGACAATGACCAAAAAGAGGTTTATCACGGCCTTTTCGCCCGACGCCGATGAAGTGGCCGCTGAGGTGTCCTCATCATCCGCCGTCGCTGGTCCCCTGATTCGCCTGCCGCCGCGCCCCTACGCCAGTTCGAGGACTTCCCCATCCTCCCTCGGACCCGGCAGCCGAAGAGTCCTACCTCGGGGTCCGGCAGTGGCGATGGGGGATGTGGGTCAAGGAGATTACAGATCGGGAGACCCACATTGACCAGTGGCTCAGTACCTTCCACATGACTGAGCTCGCGGCGACGGGGTATGACCGCTGGTAGGTCCGCTACCACGGCGCAGCGGCTAGGCTCAATTTCCCCTTCGGCACACGTCTGGTCGACCTTGTTCCACCGGTGCCAGGGGTGGTGAGCTCGGCTATGGCATAGGAGGACCGTGAGGCGTGGGAGCGCCTCGAGGCCGAGGCCACCGACAAGGCCTACATGCAAGAGCTCCGTCGGCAGCACCCGAAGCTCATGGAGGTGGAGCGGGCGATCTTTGCCGGCGCGAAGGGCGGCGAGGTTATCGCGCTCTCCTCCGATGACGAGGTCAAAGGCGGCGAGGACGGCGGTGCAGAGGGCGGCGAGGTTATCGCTGTCCTTCGATGACAAGGTCGAAGGTGGCGGCGACGGCGGCGTGGAGGGCATCGAGGTGGACCCTGAGTACGAGGAGATCGACATCGACGAGTGGAGGAGTGCCTTCCCCAACGACCCCGACGACGGTACCTCCCCGGACCCGGCTCGCGGCACACCATACATGACGAGGAAGGATTGGCTCGACCTCTACTTCGACCAAAAGTAGTTTAGCTTAGTTTAAATTTAGGTTTTATGTTCGGTTATGCGAAACTATCTATGTTTATGTTTGAATGCATGCTACTTTCGGTTGAACATGCTTTGAACCTGATCGAATTGAAGTTTACAACCTTAAGTTTAGGGGATCGACTAGAAAAAGCCAAATATATATAGGGTCGCTCTATTCGTCACCCTGGGTGAGGAATAATTATTCTTCACCCCCCTCTATTTTACCATCAATGCACCGTAATTTTACGTTCCGTAAGTTTTGTCTTATTTTCGACGCAAAGAGGGACCGTAAGAAAATATATAATCGCTGTAAAAAATATTTTATGTTATGTCAAATTACAAACGTAAAAACATAGTCTAAAATACACATAAACTGCAAATTTTCTTATTTTATGACCTATATTTTTATTTTCTTATGTCAAATTTTACGTAGTGAATCAATAGGAATGTAACTATTTGAATTCCAAACGTAATTTAATTATAAAATGATCGTAAGATTATCTCGGGTGAAGAAAACTTATTCTGCCCCCTGGGTGATGAATAGTAACAATATATATATATATCCACTAATGGTTTTAGTCCTTTAACTTTTTAAGGATCGGCTAGAGATGGCCTCATGACTTGTTTATTTCAGTTCTTCACAATGTGATGCTCTACATGTGCAACTATTTGCTGTGCAGTTCAATTTCATCAATAATAGTTTCAACAAAACCACTATAAATTGCGATATTTGGTTGTTGTTAAGGATATTGTAGTTAACATGCCTTTTCATTTTTTAACAATAACTAATGTACTGTAGACCTGCACAATACCAGTTTGAATGACTATTTACTTGTTTTTAAATGTTATGCCTGATGCAGTTAACACACCTTTCCACTTCTTGTTCTGCTTAACTAGCGTGCTTAAGCCTGCACATTGAAGCTATCATTTGTAGATTATGTTGTCTACCATGGATATATTTGGTTGACGTTTAGCCTGTTGTGCTTAACATGCCTTTATATGTACTCATGCAGGACAATATTGACACTAGTAGAAAATGAACCTAATGTGAGACACATTAGTCCCGGTTCGATTTTGGCCCGGTACTAATGGTACCATTAGTGCCGGTTCAAATGGCTATGCATTAATGCCGGTTCGTGTTGAACCTTTAGTACCAGTTCGTGCCACGAACCGGTACTAAAGGGGTGGTGGTAGGCTGGCGTCAGGCCGGGGCCCCACGAACACCTTTAGTACCGGTTCATGGCACAAACCGGTACTAAAGGGCTATCCTTTAGTACCGGTTCGTGCCACGAACTGGGACTAAAGGGGTCTGACCTATAGTCCCGGTTGGAGACACAAACCGGGACTATAGGTCAATTTTCAAACTCTACCCCCCGTGTATTGCCATTTTAGTCTAGAAAAAATCAAAAGAAAATGATAAAAACTTCAAAAAAAAAATCCTTCGAGACGTAGTTATATTACTACATCTACTAGTTAGGAAAATTTGAAAACTTAAATTTGGACATGTTTTGCAAAAGGTGTAGGGAAAATGTAAAACGACTATAACTTTTGCATACGATGTCGGAAAAGACCATATAATATATCAAAAAATCCAGCACAAAAATCCGCATCCGATTTTGACAGCCTATGGCTTGTTTGCAATTTTTTAGAATCCTCAAATTCCAAAAGGAAAAAAGATATGCTCAAATTCCAGTTTTTTTAAATTTTGGTTAAATCTGGTCAAACTATGGTCAAACTACTTATTCAAGAAGTATTAATGTTACTACATAATTATTCAAGAATATTAGTGTTACTAAATAATTATTTCAATTTTTTGAATTTTGGTCAAATCTGATCAAACTATGCTCAAACTTATTCAAGAAATATTAGTTTTACTAAATAATTACTGTTTTTTTAAATAATAGTTTCAAACTCAAACGGTGAAACGTGTGACCTAATGCTCAAGGTAAACTGCTGAGGGTTAATAGGATTGACAGCTTACATTTGTCAGGAAAACAACAAGTGCATACTTGGAAAGTAGGGGGAATAGAACTCCCAAGTTAAGTGTGCTCAGACCGGGGGAGTGAGAGGATGGGTGACCGGCCGGGAAGTTTGATGATTTGGAATGAGTGATCCACACTTGAGCAGTTAAGAGGGGTGATTAGAGACTAAATCATCAAATAATTCAGAAAATCGAAAATGGAAAAAATCAATTTTTTCCAAAATTTTCAAATAAACTTCAAAAAAATACCTTTAGTACCGGTTTGTAACACCAACCGGTACAAAAGGTCCCCCATACCACGGCGCGAGCTCACGCCATGTGGTGGGCCTTTAGTGGCGGTTCGTGCCGAACCGGTACTAAGGGGGGTGTCTTTAGTCTCCACTCTCCCTTACGAACCGGTTTTAAAGCTCCGTTTCTACTAGTGTGAGAACAGTGTTGTTTTCCATCACGGTTAGTTTCATCGCATTGCTTATATGTACTCACTGTTTAGGATATCGGTAGCTGGTACCATATAGCCTGGGGTTGATAAGGGATTAATCGTCAAATCAAACATTTCACTGAATATATCTGTAATCCATTTATCAGTAGGTTAACTAGGGCCATATTTAATATACCTGAGGCTACATAGGAACATGCATTGTACTGAATGACTAAATATGCAATCCCATGCTACATAGCAACAAGGAAGAGAGTTACCTTAATGTTCTGATGATGTCTAGATATACATGTAATAAAATATTTTATAATGGGATGGAGGGTGTCGGATCATGGGTTCCGGCTAACCCTTGAGGTTCGAACACAGGGGTGCGCATGAAGTATTTCTACTCTCTAGATCGCTCGCCCGACGATCCCACGGCCTAGCTTGACGAACCCAAGAAACACGAGACACAGAGGTTTATACTGGTTCAGGCCACTGTTGCGGTGTAATACCCTACTCCAGTGTGGTGGTGGATTGCCTCGAGGGCTAGGGATGAACTAGTACAATGGATGAACTGCCTCCTGAGGAGAGGTGTTCTTGAGCTCGAAGAGCTGGTGTGTGTGAGGATGGTCTGAATGACCCCCCTGCTACGGTGGTGGCTAGCCCTATTTATGGAGGCCTTAGTCCTCTTCCAAATGTTAGGTAGGAGGGGATCCAACAATGGCCAAGTTTGAAGGGGGACAACTAGTACAAGCTATCCTGACAAAAGGTGGTCTTCGCCTGCCAAAGACTCTGGTGGTGACGCTGATGTGGGCTCCACAGTGACCTCTTGTCACATCCCTAGTTCTGGTATGGTCCTAGGCTTGCTTTGTGCATCATGGTTATATTTCAAATGAAATTGAAATGGGGAAGTTGCAAACCCTAGCACCAAAGCAATTCAAATAGGTTCAAATTAAAAGTGGAATTTCAATGAACCCAAAATGCTTTTCAAAAATGTTCATGGTCTTTGGAAAATGTTGGGAACAACAACCAGAGGTGATGCACATTTTTGCTACACATTATGGATTTTTGAATCAATGCATAAATATTTGATTTGGAGCTGTTAATATTATATAAATATTTTTAATGGCTCCAAAAATGTTGGGAATTGGTGAGGGCCTCTAGAATATTATATCTAGATGCCACAATTATTTTTAGCATTTATGGAAATGTTTTAACATTTCTTTTAAATACAAAACAAATGTCAGAAATAGAAAAAGAAATCAGGAAAGGAAAAGGTTCCCTGTCCTTACTTGGCAGCCCAGCTGCACCGGCCAGCCCACCTGGTGGCCCAGCCAACCAGGGGCAGGGCCGTCTTCAACCTCTGCCTACTGGCAGAGGCGTGGCGACACGCCGTGCCCGAGCCTCCACCTCCTGCTTCGCCGTGGCGTCTCCCCGCCACCTCCTGCTTCCTTGCCCGTCCCTGACCGGGCACTTGGAGACGCCCGAAGCCCCTCTCTCACTCCCTCTCGCTCCTCCCTCTCGCTCCTCCCTCTCCTCTGTCTCGCTCTCCCCCTTTGTCCCGCGTGCATCGGAGAGCACCGCTGTGGGCCACCGCGACCACCGCCTTCCAATCGCCTCTCCGACGTGCCCACGAGGTCCGCCTCGTCGCCCTAGTCCTCTCCGCCAGGCCACGCGGCGCCGGACGCCCCCGAGCGCCTCCACGTCGTCGTCTTCAACCTTCCGACGCCGGAGATCTCCATCGCCGCCTCGCTTCCTCCGGCCCCTCCCCAAGCTTGCTAACCTTCCCTGCGTGATCCTCGTGAGCCCCTGAACCGATTCCCCCTCTCCATTTTCCTGTACGGCCGCTGTAGCCGTTGCTCCGCCGGAGACCGAACCAGGCCGCCGCCCGAGCTTCTCGCCGCCGTGGCCACAGCCGTCGTAGCCTCCAACCGAGCACACCCACGTGCTCACCGCGCCGCGTAGGTGCCGCAGGAGCTAAGCACACCACTCCACGGCCACTGCAGCCCCGTTCCCGAGCTCGCCCGAGCTCCGGCGACCGCCAAGGTCGACGCCGGTGACGACTCCGACCACCTCAGCCCCTGCCGTTTGCACAGATGGATGCGACGCACGCCCAGCTCCACGCAGAGCCCCTCCGCCGTCCTTTTGGTCGGCGGAACGGCGATCCCGAGCCCTCCGCCATGTTCGGCCTCGCCGGCAGCTAAACGCCGGTGGGGTTGACCGGTCTAACCCCCTAGTTGACCTGGGGTTTGACTCCCCTGGGTCATTGACATGTGGGCCCGGCCCTGTTAAGTGTTAGTTAGGATTAGTTTAACAACTAATTAAGCCCTGTTTAGCTAATTGGGTCACTGACGCGTGGGCCCAACCCCATTAACTAAATCAGTTTAGGCTTATTTTTAGATTAGGATTAACCACAGACACTGACGTGTGGACCCCACACGTCAGGTTTGACCTGGTCAGCCGCCTTTGACCTGCTGACATAAGCATGATGCTGTGCTGACGCATTATATCATTTTCTGGTATTAATTTAAATCAGGAAATTCCAGAAAATAGTTAAGACTTCTAAAAATCATAGAAATTCAACCGTAACTCCAAATCAAATAAATTATATATGAAAAATTATCAGAAAAATGCAAGGAATCCATTTATTCTAGTTTCATGAATGAAAAACCAACTTATACTTGCTGTATAAGTGAAAACGTAATAATGGCATGTTATTTATTCAAATTGGGGTTTGCATATGAATCCTTGGTTCATATGGACTTTAACCAAATTGATGCTACATGCATTAGGGCAAATCATAGCATCTTTGAAATGTCACCTTCATGCATCATATTGTTGCATATGGTTGTTTATTGATTGCCGGCGCCGTTCCCTCTCGATAGGTTCTGCTCCGGAAGGTGTCCCGAGTACCTGTCTGAGGAGCAGTGCTTCTTCATGGATCTATCAGGCAAGCAAACCCCCTTGAGCATCTCGATAAATCCCACTCTCTCGCTCCTGCTCCTTTTACTGCATTAGGACAACAACGATTCAAACTGCTACTTTCTGCTGCGGTAGCTGAACCCATTGCTTTGCATGACCCGTCATTGCCACAGTAAATAGTTGAAACCCACTAGCATGAGTAGGAGTTGCTTGAGCCTTGATGTGCCTGCTCATCCATGCTTGTTTTCTTTATGCCAGCTATGCTTAGAGTTGTGTCAGGTCTGATTCATCGGGAATGAATCGGAGTGGTGAACATGTCCTACCGGTAAAGGCTAAGTGTGTGAACACGTTTTGGTAAAGGTAGCGATGAGAGGCCATGTAGGAGTACATGGTGGGTTGTCTCATTGGAACCGTCCTTAAGCACTGAGTTCTGTGTATGTTGTCTAAGTCCAGTTAGTACCACACATTGGGTTCCGGTTATCCGGCCCCTCTCGGCTTATTAATCCACTTGATCTCTGTCCAGGAGTTGCAACTAGTTTCTGGCGTTTGTAGGTAGTGCTACTTGTCTACCAGGTGGTGTCCGACGGGACAGGCTTGGGACAGACTAGGCACTGTGGCATGGTGTACCAAGTGGCACCCGGATGGTGGGCTTGGGAACCCTGCACACATCGTTTGGGGCCGTGAGCGACACCCCGGCCGGATCTCCTTGCGGATGGAACCTGAATAGGCGATGAACCTAGACGAGAGACTTGTGTGGTTAGTCAGGTCGTGGCCGACACCCTCACCCAGTTTCCACTTGAAGGTTGCCGAGGTACATGACGTGTACATGGCTATAAGTGGCGAGAGCATCTGTGACAAAGTACACCCCTGTAGGGTCAATTTTATCTATTCGAATAGCCGTTTTCCTCGGATATGGAAACTTGGAGGACTTATGTAGTACATAGACAACTTGAAGTGGATACTCTAAAATCCGCAAGATAAGCGTGAGTACTATGGATGGCCTTCTCGTAGGGAGACGGGAACAGATCCATAGTGGAGTATTGATATGGTGAATTTGTGGACTCGTGTGCGTCTTCTCACCTAAAGAAGTTTCTGATACTCGTAGTATAGATTAGCCACTGAGTCAAAGCTGGCTTGCTGCTGTTAAACTAAACCACCCCCTTGTTGATAATGTTGCATATGTAGATAGTTCTGATGTAAGACTTGCTGAGTACCTTTGTACTCATGTTTGCTTATTTATGTTTTGCAGTTGGTTACACTAGTGGCTTCGACGAGTAGCTTGTATCCCAGCTACGATCTTGTACCCTTGGGAGGGTCGTGTTTAGTCAGGCTTCTTAGTCTTTTCATTTTGTAGTTGTCTGTACTCAGACATGTAATGCTTCCATTGCTTGTATGCTCTGAATGATGGGTCATGAGACCCCTGTTTGTATTGATTGCTATGTGGCTCTTCTAGGCCTTTATCTATATGAGTTTGAGTTATGTTGTGATGCCATGATGTACAGCACATACTTGCATGTTATGCGTACGTGTAACGTGTATTGCTATGTGTGGGATCCGACAACCTAGTTGTTTACCTCTGATAGCCTCTCTTATGGGGAAATGTAGTCTTGTGCTTCCATGTGCCATAGTAGTCCGCTACAGCTCGGTTCACCGGAGTCCTACTAGCCCAGCACTACTGCTCCGGAACACTTGACTGGCCGGCATGTGAATCACTTCGTTCCTGTGTCTATCCCTTCGGGAAATGTCACGCGGTGACATCCGGAGTCCTGCCTAGCCTGCTACAGCCCGGGTTCCCGGAGTCCTGTTAGCCAGTGCTACAGCCCGGATTCATACGTTGTTGACCGACATGCTCGAGGTTGATTCGTGTATACCTGTCCCTGTAAGTTAGTGCTACTTTGGGTTCACGACTAGTCATGTCGGCCCGGGTTCTTTGTCATATGGACGCTAGCGACACTATCATATACGTGAGCCAAAAGGCGCAAACGGTCCCGGGCCAGGTAAGGTGGCACCCGTGGGTATACCGTGCGTGAGGCCACAGAGTGATATGAAGTGTTACATGCTAGATCGGTGTGACTTGGGATCGGGGTCCCGACAGCGTTGGTATCAGAGCTTGACTGACTGTAGGATTACCAAGCCAAACTGGTCGAAGTTGAGTCTAGAAATGCTTTAGTTATATAAGGGAATTGATTGTGGAAGGGAACGTAAGGCTCTTTTTACTCCTTTACCCCATGTCATTCTTTCTGAGTCAGCCTCTTCTTTCCTACGAGGGTTAAGGCCTAGGCTTCTCCTCTATCTCTCAGGATGACGTGTTACTAAACCGTAAAGTCTTAGGATTGTTGGGTTGTGTCTCCTTACAGTTCTACTACTTCCGTGTGTCCTCAGTTTCACCTAGAACCTTGATATTATGATGCTGATTGATTATGCCGTTCCTTTGATGAATGTCTCAAAAATCCTTTTGAGCATTTACAACCGTTATGCTGCTGAAATTGTCCTAGGATTTCAAGATTTTCCAATGCTTTTGCATTACATTCCGCATCCTTATGTCGATGCTAATTCCATCCTTGTTTCCTTGGTTTCCGTGCCAGGATGTCGTCTGCTAACCGAGGTTTAGTTGCTCATAGCAAGAACCATGGAGATGGTAGGGACGAGGATCCTCCTAATCAGCCTTTGATGGCAGAGTTCTTGTTAGCATCCGAGAGGAACAAGCGTGAGACTAACCGCTTGCTGGCACAGATTGAGTAGAACACCGCACATCAGCGTAAGAAGTTGGTTTCCATCACCGACTTCATTGGTCTGAAACCACCCACCTTCCATCATTCCATTGAGCCACTCGATGCGGATGACTGGCTCCGAAGCATCACACACAAGTTGCATTCTGCAAACGTCGCTGAAAGTGACAAGGTCACCTATGCTACCTATCACCTGGAAGGTCCTACTAGTATTTGGTGGCAGAGCTATGAGGCCATGCTTCCAGCTGGTCAGATTCCTACCTGGAAGGATTTCACCGAGGCTTTTCGTGAGCACCACATTCCTCAGGCCCTCATTGACCGCAAGAAGGAAGAGTTCTGTAGTTTTGCCCAGGGTAAGCTGCCTGTTGATGCTTACAGTAGAGAGTTTGGAAACCTCGCCCACTATGCTACAGAAGAAGTGTCCACGGACGCTAAGAAGCAGGCTAGGTTCCGGAAGGGTATCAACCCTAAGTTGCGTCATGATCTCCACCTGCATCATTGTGATACTTTCCAGGCTCTTGTGAACAAGGCCATTAATGCAGAGACCGCTCAGCTCACTTACGAGGAGTCTCGTAAGCACAACCGTGATCTGGGTTCTTCCTCCCGCTCTGGCTCTCAGAAGCGACGGATTTGGATTCCGAACTCGGCTCTTCTACCTCGATAAGCACCGAGGCCATCCTATGTGGCGCCTCATCCAACTCAGCAACATGCTCCACCCAGGCCTATTAGTGGACCAGTTGCCAACGTAGGTCCACGTCCTACCCCAGGAACTTGCTTTACCTGCGGAGAACCAGGACACTACGCACGTGACTGCCCTCAGTCTAGTTATACTCCACCCCAGTCTGAGAGGTCTGGTGGCCGTGAAAAGACATCAGTCAAGATGATTAGTACCAAGCTAGCCTCCATTGAACGAGCATGTGTGCACCATGTCTCAGCTTCAGAAGTTCAAGATGATCCCGACGTCGTACTGGGTACGCTTCTGGTCAATTGTCAACCAGCTTCAGTTCTGTTCGATACTGGAGCATCCCACTCCTTCATATCCAAAGGTTATGCTCAGTTGCACGACATGTCATTTTGTGATATGCCAACTCCACTAATAATCCAGACTCCTGGTTTCAAATGGCAAACCTCCAAGGTAAGCCATGGTAATGAAATCCTTGTTGACAAACTGGTTTTCCTTGCTTCTTTGATATCTCTCAAGTCCTCAGATATTAACATCATCTTGGGTATGGACTGGATGACAGCTCAGCATGCCAAGATCGATTGTTACACCAGATCTGTTCAACTTACACATCCATCTGGCAAAATAGTCACTGTCTCCACTAGAGTTGCAAGGCGTCAACTCTATTCTCTTAATGCCAGCCCTCTTCCAGACATTGAAGATATTCCAGTAGTCCGTGACTTCCCGGATGTTTTTCCAGAAGAGCTGCCAGGTGTCCCACCTGATAGAGATGTAGAGTTTGTCATAGAACTTATCCCAGGAACTGTTCCAATATCGAGGAGACCATACAAGATGGCACCTTTGGAGTTAGCCGAGCTTAAGAAACAACTTGATGAGTCCTTGCGGAAGGGTGTCATCCGTCCCAGTTCTTCTCCTTGGGCTTGTCCTGTCCTCTTCGTCAAGAAGAAGGATGGTACGGATTGGATGGTTGTAGATTATCGTCCCGTTAATTTGGTCACGATAAAGAACAAGTATCCGCTCCCCAGGATCAACGACCTGTATGATCAGCTCGTTGGATCCTCAGTCTTTTCCGAGATGGATTTGAGGTTAGGCTACCATCAAATCAAGATCAGAAATAGGGACATCCCCAAAACGGCCTTTTTCACTCGTTATGGTCAATACGAGTGCACCGTGATGTCTTTCGGCCTAACCAATGCTCCAGCTACTTTCTCCCGCTTGATGAACTCGACCTTTATGGAGTACTTGGATAAGTTCATCATGGTTTATCTCGATGATATTCTTATTTACTCGAAGAACAAGGAAGAGCATGCTGAACATCTTAGGCTTGTATTAGAAAAACTTAGAGAGCATCGCCTTTATGCCAAGTTCTCCAAGTGTGAATTTTGGTTGCCAGAAGTGACCTATCTGGGCCACGTGATCTCTAGTAAGGGCATTGCTGTCAATCCCGAGAGAGTTAAAGCCGTTCTCGATTGGACTCCACCCGAAACAGTCAAACAAGTTAGGAGCTTCCTTGGTCTAGCCAGTTATTGTCGCCGCTTCGTTGAAAACTTCTCCAAAGTGGCAAAACCCCTCACGGAGCTTCTCAAGAAAGATAAAAGGTTTGAGTGGACCCCACAGTGTGAGCATAGTTTTCAGGAACTGAAAATACGCCTGACTTCTGCGCCCATACTCGTGCCACCGGATTTCACTAAAGACTTTGTTATCTATTGCGATGCTTCACGTCAAGGACTAGGTTGCATTCTTATGCAGGATCGTCATGTGATTGCCTATGCATCTCGACAGTTTCATCCACATGAGGAAAATTATCCTACACATGATCTGGAGCTTGCAGCCGTAGTCTATGCACTTAAGACTTGGCGACATTACCTTCTTGGTAACCGTTGCGAAATCTACACTGACCATCAGAGTCTCAAGTATATCTTCACCCAACCGGATCTGAATCTCAGACAGAGACGTTGGTTGGAGTTGATCTCGGATTATGACTTAGGAATCACCTACACCCCAGGCAAAGCCAATGTCATGGCTGATGCTTTAAGTCGTAAATCCTATTGCAACAACCTCATGTTGCAACAATGTCAACCACCCCTCCATGAGGAATTCCGTAAGCTTAACCTTCACATAGCTCCTCATGGTTCCCTTTCTACCTTGGTGGCGAAACCTACCCTTACGGATCAGATCATAGAGGCTCAGAAGCATGATAAGGGAATCTCCCGGATCAAGAAGAATATTTCCAAGGGAGTTGCTGGCTGTTTCTCTATGGATGAACGAGGTGTTGTTTACTTTGGTAACCGTTTGGTGGTTCCCAAATGTCAACAGATGCAGCAACTAATCCTTAAGGAGGCCCATGAATCCCCTCTCATGATTCATCCCGGTAGTACAAAGATGTATCAGGACCTACGCCAGAGGTTCTGGTGGACTAGGATGAAGAGAGAAATCGCTCAGTATATTGCCAACTGTGACGTTTGTTGTCGCGTTAAGGCAGAGCATCAAAGACCTGCTGGCACCCTTCAACCTTTAGCTATTCCCGAGTGGAAATGGGACAAAGTTGGTATGGACTTCATCACCGGCTTTCCCAGGACCAAGAAAGGAAATAATGCTATCTTCGTAGTCATTGATCGTCTTTCCAAAGTGGCTCACTTCCTACCTGTTCGAGAGAGTATCACTGCTAGTCAGCTCGCTAACTTATATATCTCCCGAATAGTGTCACTCCATGGTGTTCCACTAGAGATCAATTCAGACCATGGCAGTCTTTTCACCTCTCATTTCTGGGAAAGTTTCCAAACTGCCATGGGCACCCATCTTTCCTTCAGTACCGCTTTCCACCCTCAATCAAGTGGTCAGGTGGAAAGGGTCAACCAAATTCTCGAAGACATGCTTAGAGCTTGCGTTATCTCATTCGGTATGGATTGGGAGAAATGTCTTCCCTTTGCCGAGTTTGCTTATAACAATAGCTACCAATCCAGTCTTAAGAAAGCACCCTTTGAGATCCTGTATGGACGAAGATGTCGAACACTTTTGAACTGGTCAAAAACCGGCGAAAGACAATTCTTTGGACCGGATATGATCCAGGAGGCAGAAGAGAAAGTTCGCATCATTCGTGAGAATTTGAAAACAGCCCAATCTCGTCAAAAGAGCCAGTATGACCGTAGTCATAAGGAAGTGGCTTATGAAATTGGCGACAAAGCTTACCTTCGGGTTACCCCTTTGAAGGGTACCCATCGTTTCGGTATCAAGGGCAAGTTGGCTCCTCGTTACATTAGTCCTTTTCGCATTCTAGCTAAACGAGGTGAGGTTGCCTACCAGTTGGAACTACCCCCACATCTTTCTCGAGTTCATGATGTCTTCCATGTTTCTCAACTCAGGCGTTGCTTCTCGGATCCCATCCGCGGAGTGGACCATGAAACGCTTGATCTTCAAGATAACCTCACTTATCGAGAGTACCCCGTTCGCATTCTGGATCAAGCGGAGCGTGTCACTCGACGTCATAACATCAAGTTTCTCAAGGTTCAATGGTCTCATCATTCCGAGAGAGAAGCTACTTGGGAGCGAGAAGATCGTCTTCGACTTGAGTACCCCGGTTTCTTTCCGCCAACTCCTGAATCTCGGGACGAGATTTCTTCGAGTGGGGGCGAGTTTTCACATCCCTAGTTCTGGTATGGTCCTAGGCTTGCTTTGTGCATCATGGTTATATTTCAAATGAAATTGAAATGGGGAAGTTGCAAACCCTAGCACCAAAGCAATTCAAATAGGTTCAAATTAAAAGTGGAATTTCAATGAACCCAAAATGCTTTTCAAAAATGTTCATGGTCTTTGGAAAATGTTGGGAACAACAACCAGAGGTGATGCACATTTTTGCTACACATTATGGATTTTTGAATCAATGCATAAATATTTGATTTGGAGCTGTTTAAATTATATAAATATTTTTAATGGCTCCAAAAATGTTGGGAATTGGTGAGGGCCTCTAGAATATTTTATCTAGATGCCACAATTATTTTTAGCATTTATGGAAATGTTTTAACATTTCTTTTAAATACAAAACAAATGTCAGAAATAGAAAAGGAAATCAGGAAAGGAAAAGGTTACTTGTCCTTACCTGGCGGCCCAGCTGCACGGGCCAGCCCACCTGGTGGCCCAGCCAACCAGGGGCAGGGCCGTCTTCAACCTCTATGTCATGACCTGTTTTCCAATAAAAATATTTATTGAAAAAAACCAATCTTTTGAGTCCAGCATGAGAGAAATCCTCCTCACTGGTAGACAAATTCTTGATACAATAAGCCAGTAGCATAGAATATATTACAGGGTTGAGCTAGGGCTGCTCAACAAATTATTACAAGCGTGCCAATAATTATACATAATGGAGGATTTAACACAATGGTGTGGTGGCATACTACTGACTCGAGGATAAAGTGATGGTGGAAGAACACAATGGGAAGTGTGATAACATGACTCTCAGACTGGCATCTCATCGAGCGTCGAGGTGAGGCTCGATGAATGTTATTCGAGTTGCAGAAGCGGATATAATACAGTGACCAAATCCAGGGTCGCACGAGACTGACTGGGAATCCTCTAGGCGTCGGACTCGCTATCGAACTCTTCATCCAAGAGATCGCCTTCGTCAGCATCTGGCCAAATCAACAAGCCAGTGAGTACTTTGAAAGTACTCGCAAGACAGTTCGGACGTAAGATATAACAAATGCATGCATGAATGCGTCATGATTAATCTTTCCAATGCATATTCAAAAATTTGCATAACGAAGTAAGTACAAGGGAAACGGCGGTAGTCCGCCTGAAATCCCAACAAAATATAAATGAAAACCGATCGGGTGTCTGAAGCGACGCCTCGAAAGGTGAACAAATAATAACAGAAAATCATGCCACAGTCGGGTGTCTTAGCGACACCACATAAAGGGCTTTTAAAAGAAATGCCACAGTTCTGACACCCCAAAGTTTTGGCCTTGTTTTATTAATTAAAATTTTGCCAGGAAATTAAAACTTTCATTTTTTGGGCTCCCTTTTTATTTTTGAACCTTTTCTCCCTTGTTACTATGGAGTTTTTCCCCAAAGTGAAAACTTTTCAAATATGTTTTGGACTTGTTTAACCTCTCAAGAAAAACTTTTCTTTTATTAGTAGAACTAATTACATAATTAAATTGCTTGATCTTTATTTTCTTGAAAAATGGTTTTCCAAGGTTATATGGCCATATTTGAACTACAACCATTTGATAAATTCATTCAAAAATCCCACAAAAATTTGGAGATGTCATGTGATGTTTTTAAATCACTTTTGTGCAAAAATATATTTTTCTCTTTAAATATTTTGAGCTCTGCATCAATTTTTCTTCTCTGGTCCAGAGTGCAATTTTGCACTACAACTCATTTAAATATTTCTTTCTAGCCTCCACCAAAATTATGGGATGTTGGTAGTAGCTTATGATTCAACTTTATGCAAAAACCTAGTGTTGTTCTTCGAAAATTTTGAGTGAATCAACCTCTTTTCCATTCTGGTCCAGCCCTGTGATTTCTACTGCAACCATATTTTTGCTTGCTCTTTGGCTCTTGATTCCTTTTTCTACTCTTAGTCCTCCCTGCAAAACCCCTAAGTCCAGGAGCATGCACCCTTTGGATCATTTTTGGTTCATGAAATAATGTCATTTATCTCCTGTCCAGAATTGTAGTTTTGCAAAACTTGCACTAGCAAGTTTCTTATTTTGGCAAACTAACTTCACCACCTTCTTATTCATCTAAAGAGACCACCATCTGGAGATTTTGGCCCCTCCAAGAAAATGCCTAGGTGCTTGTGACATTTTGTCAAACACCTTATGGGCATGATCTGTTTTGACATGAGTTTTAGTTTACACTGCGAACTTGCACCTCTGATCAAGCAAGCATGTCCACTAGACTCCCAGTTACTCATAACCTAGGTCTGCAAAACCCCAACCTCACCCGAGACATCTAGCACGCCCTGGCATTTCGTCGAGCACGTCCCGTGCACGCCCGAAGCGCGAGCAGTGCACGTGTTTTGCACGTGCTCGCGCCCGAGCCAGCGCGCCTCTGGATAAGCCTCCCCGAGCTCATCCTGATCCTCTCCCTCTCTCCGCACCACGCCACGCACGTCCCTTCTCACCGCTTCACGCCAAGCCGCCCCTCGCCACGCCCCGGCAGGCCAAGAGCTAGCCGCCACGGCCGCCCGACAGCCCCTGCCATGTTCGGCACCGCCTCGACCACCACAGCGCGCCAGCTCGCCCCTGGAGCAGTGCCCCCTCGTCCGCTAGCTCCTGTCGTCATCCCCAGCCACGCCATGTTGCCTGCAAGCTACAGAATGGCGATCGCCGGCGACCTTATCCACGGCCGCCGCGGAACCGCCTTGGCTCGCCCATTTAAGGAGCCCCGAGCTTCTCCGAGCCCTCAGGCAACCCCACGCCGTCTCACTAGTGCCCCCATCGCCATCAATTGAAGGGGAGCGGGTCATCTTCAACTTCTCCGGCGACCACGGCCGCCGCTACTGCCTCGTTCGCTCCAGCGCCACCAGGACCTCCCCCGCTCCACTCTCTTCACCAGGAGCTCTCTCTTCCTCCCATGAACATTTCCCCCTGCTCAATTTTGATCAGGAAACACCGTAGCCCCAGACCCCCCTGCTCCAGAAGCCTCCTCCGCCGCGAAGCTCACCGCCGGCGATTCCCTCCATCCCCGGCGACCCTACAACCACCGGGAGGACCGCCTAGGAGTGGCGGACCCATCCCTACACTCTGATGCCCGCAAAGAACCACCAGTCGCCGGCGACGATCACCGGAGTCCCGCCCCCTCTCGGGCAGAGGAAGGAGAGGGAAAGGTGGACCGGTCAAACCTGACCAGTGGGCCAGGCGGGCCCAGTGTCAGTGACCCACCCCGTCGCCACGCGTGTTGAAGTGAAGACGTATAATTGCCCAGTACGTTTTCCCTCCACCGAAAGCGTATTCGTGGCCGAAACGTTTTATTTTTATAAAACAGATTTTGACCAGAAATTTGACTCGCTATAACTTTTTAAATATAACTCCAAATGAATTGATTCTTTTTCCTACATCTCTCAAATTCTGTCTAGTTTATTTTAAGATTTATTTGAATATTTTCCAAACAACTTTTTTGTACTGTTTTTGAAATATGTGTTCTTTGCATATTTTTGAAAATAGGATTTTTGGGAGAGAAGAAAACTTTCAAAAGTTTTGGAGAGCACCCCCCCACCTCTCCACACCTTGAAGGCAAGCATCTTGAATCCTGGCATAATATTTTTGATGGGTTGGTTGACACGTCTACAACACCACCTCATTTCGGAGAACTCGTTATTTTATGTGGTGATATGATCATTTGCATGGATGCATATTGGTGAATTCCTTGCTGTTGGGAATGAATATCCTTGTGATGGTAATCACCCTCATGTGCCTTGCCTGCATGCCGGAAAGGAATCCAGGAAAGCCTCTGCCTTGGGTAGGAGTGAGCTTGTCGCCGGTCCCCGTCGGGACGGTTATGTCCGGTATGTCATAGTAAGGTATAATGGGTGGTGATTTCGTCAGTTGAAATATATTTGATATACATGTCATACAGGGAACTCATAAGCCTCCTGAGTCGGCCATAGATCGAGTCTTGTTCCGGTAACCCCCATACTTGCTTCGTACTGCCACTGGTCCCTACCGTAGGTGGGGTATGGTTTAGTAAGTTGTTAACCCTTGTCTTGGCACACACCATACAGAGAGGCCATGGTGGAAGATATCGGTTGTAGCCGGTAGGCATGCCACCTGGTCTGGGGGCATGGGTGTATCCGGTTGGGACCGAGAGGGGGGCACCCCTTAGAGCGCGCGATAGAAATTTGATCCCATGCTACGCGAGGTTGTAGCCTCCCCACTTAGAGTTTTGCTTAACAGGTGTCATGGGTGATTCCAGACACGAGTGAAAGCTAGTGTGTGCAAGTCAGGTCTGTTTCAATTAAAAGACCATAGACGAAATTAGTCTGATGGACTAAAGGAATCCGTTACTCGAGGGTAAAGAGTACACTCTCTGCAGAGATATTAAACCTATTCGAATAGCCGTGTCCATGGTTAAGGATTACAGTTTGGGATGGGTCAAGTGTCGGTCTTAGTGTCGGTCTTCGGAGGAGAGACTACTGAACCCGAATATTGTTTTATGACTTGTGATATACGATGGTTATGATTATTATCATTGTGGACTAACCGTTTGCATTGTTTGAAATAAGGAATATCCCTGGGAAGGTACCACCTCCTGGAAATTCACTATGATTATGTTTTCATACAAGCCCTTTCTGTGGCGTCGCTCAGACGCCCGACCGTGGCATGCATGTCATTCCATTTACTTATAAGCCCTTTATGTGGTGTCGCACTAACGCCCGACTGTGGCATTTTATTTCCGCTCCTTCATTACTTATTCATGTGATACATAATTAACTTGCTTGCATGCATAAGAGGTGTTTTATTTATGACTGATGATGTGATCATAGAATATTTCGGTGCATGATTATCAATTATATTACTTCAGTGTTCATAATGTTTGCGAGTACATTCAAAGTACTCACTGGCTTGTCCCTGGCTATTGTCTTGGCCAGATTTCTGCATGGAGACGAGCGTTGCAATGACAGCCCCGGAAACTAAGCAACGGTGATAGCAGCCTCGTGATGATAGGAGTTAACCTGGTGAGCTGTTCCTGTGGGAAATGGAGTCCCATAGACCGTGGTGATCCACAAACCGCTTCCGCCCTCAACCACTAGAACCATTTGATGTACTCATAGGCCACAATGGTCTTGTACTACATATTATGTACTTCTGCTTGGAATTTCTGTAACAAGTTGGTGCCTCATCAGCTAACAGTAATCCTGGGGCTGGTGAGCACAACGGCCATTTTCTGGAATTTAATACCCGGAAAACCGGTCGTGACAAACTTGGTATCAGAGCCAGGCTGACCATTGGCTAATCCTATCCTAGCCAGGTCAACAAACTTAGGTAAACCAATCCACCAGACCTCAGCCAAACCCCAGTCAAGCTTCCCTTGCAAGATAGCCACCGTGGCCCGACACCTTTTGGCATTCGGTGCCCAACCTATCAACCCAACCTATCTCTCATGCACTAGTGACCGAATCCTGAATAGTCTTTTCGCAAGCGTGCGAAGGAAGACTCCGTCCCCTTTTCTATAAAAGGGCACGCTAGCCTCAACCCACTCCAGCTAATCCCGACAGTGAGACCCGAAGAGAAGCCTCGACATCCACAAGGCAGGCCAGCTTGGATATGAACGAGCTAGACTAATTTACTCGATTAGTACCGAGCCTTAGTACGGCAACGCCCTGTATTTGTGTGTCGCCATGATTGAATGCTGTTTGCTTGAACGCCTCGATTTTTTTTATATAACCATGCTTGTGTACACGGTTGCATTTTACTTCGAGCCAACCCCGGCCACACAAAGTTTGTGCTATGAGTAAGCTTTTTTGTTTCCAACTAACAGGAAAGATATTTTCAAAAACAACCCTTATCAAATCTTGAGGACGAGATTTTTCTTAAGGGGGGTAGTGTTCTGACACCCCAAAGTTTTGGCCTTGTTTTATTAATTAAAATTTTGCCAGGAAATTAAAACTTTCATTTTCTGGGCTCCCTTTTTATTTTTGAACCTTTTTCTCCCTTGTTACTATGGAGTTTTTCCCCAAAGTGAAAACTTTTCAAATATGTTTTGGACTTGTTTAACCTCTCAAGAAAAACTTTTCTTTTATTAGTAGAACTAATTACATAATTAAATTGCTTGATCTTTATTTTCTTGAAAAATGGTTTTCCAAGGTTATATGGCCATATTTGAACTACAACCATTTGATAAATTCATTCAAAAATCCCACAAAAATTTGGAGATGTCATGTGATGTTTTTAAATCACTTTTGTGCAAAAATATATTTTTCTCTTTAAATATTTTGAGCTCTGCATCAATTTTTCTTCTCTGGTCCAGAGTGCAATTTTGCACTACAACTCATTTAAATATTTCTTTCTAGCCTCCACCAAAATTATGGGATGTTGGTAGTAGCTTATGATTCAACTTTATGCAAAAACCTAGTGTTGTTCTTTGAAAATTTTGAGTGAATCAACCTCTTTTCCATTCTGGTCCAGCCCTGTGATTTCTACTGCAACCATATTTTTGCTTGCTCTTTGGCTCTTGATTCCTTTTTCTACTCTTAGTCCTCCCTGCAAAACCCCTAAGTCCAGGAGCATGCACCCTTTGGATCATTTTTGGTTCATGAAATAATGTCATTTATCTCCTGTCCAGAATTGTAGTTTTGCAAAACTTGCACTAGCAAGTTTCTTATTTTGGCAAACTAACTTCACCACCTTCTTATTCATCTAAAGAGACCACCATCTGGAGATTTTGGCCCCTCCAAGAAAATGCTTAGGTGCTTGTGACATTTTGTCAAACACCTTATGGGCATGATCTGTTTTGACATGAGTTTTAGTTTACACTGCGAACTTGCACCTCTGATCAAGCAAGCATGTCCACTAGACTCCCAGTTACTCATAACCTAGGTCTGCAAAACCCCAACCTCACCCGAGACCTCTAGCACGCCCTGGCATTTCGTCGAGCACGTCCCGTGCACGCCCGGAGCGCGAGCAGAGCACGCGTTTTGCACGTGCTCGCGCCCGAGCCAGCGCGCCTCTGGATAAGCCTCCCCGAGCTCATCCTGATCCTCTCCCTCTCTCCGCACCACGCCACGCACGTCCCTCCTCACCGCTTCACGCCAAGCCGCCCCTCGCCACGCCCCGGCAGGCCAAGAGCTAGCCGCCACGGCCGCCACGGCCGCCCGACAGCCCCTGCCATGTTCGGCACCGCCCCGACCACCACAGCGCGCCAGCTCGCCCCTGGAGCAGTGCCCCCTCGTCCGCTAGCTCCTGTCGTCATCCCCAGCCACGCCATGTTGCCTGCAAGCTTCAGAATGCCGGTCGCCGGCGACCTTATCCACGGCCGCCGCGGAACCGCCTTGGCTCGCCCATTTAAGGAGCCCCGAGCTTCTCCGAGCCCTCAGGCAACCCCACGCCATCTCACTATTGCCCCCATCGCCATCAATTGAAGGGGAGCGGGTCATCTTCAACTTCTCCGGCGACCACGGCCGCCGCTACTGCCTCGTTCGCTCCAGCAGCACCAGGACCCCCCCCCCCCCGCTCCACTCTCTTCACCAGGAGCTCTCTCTTCCTCCCATGAACATTTTCCCCTGCTCAATTTTGATCAGGAAACACTGTAGCCCCATACCCCCTGCTCCTGAAGCCTCCTCCGCCGCGAAGCTCACCGTCGGCGATTCCCTCCATCCCCGGCGACCCTACAACCACCGGGAGGACCGCCAAGGAGTGGCGGACCCATCCCTGCACTCTGATGCCCGCAAAGAACCACCAGTCACCGACGATGATCGCCGGAGTCCCGCCCCCTCTCGGGCAGAGGAAGGAGATGGAAAGGTGGACCGGTCAAACCTGACCAGTGGGCCAGGCGGGCCCACTGTCAGTGACCCACCCCGCCGCCACGCGTGTTGAAGTGAAGACGTATAATTGCCTAGTACGTTTTCCCTGCACCGAAAGCGTATTCGTGGCCGAAACGTTTTCTTTTTGTTTTATTTTTATAAAACAGATTTTGACCAGAACTTTGACTGGCTATAACTTTTTAAATATAACTCCAAATGAATTGATTCTTTTTCCTACATCTCTCAAATTCTGTCTAGTTTATTTTAAGATTTATTTGAAAATTTTCCAAACAACTGTTTTGTACTGTTTTTGAAATATGTGTTCTTTGCATATTTTTGAAAATAGGATTTTTGGGAGAGAAGAAAACTTTCAAAAGTTTTGGAGAGCACCCCCCCACCTCTCCACACCTTGAAGGCAAGCATCTTGAACCCTGGCATAATATTTTTGATGGGTTGGTTGACACGTCTATAACACCACCTCATTTCGGAGAACTCGTTATTTTATGTGGTGATATGATCATTTGCATGGATGCATATTGGTGAATTCCTTGCTGTTGGGAATGAATATCCTTGTGATGGTAATCACCCTCATGTGCCTTGCCTGCATGCCGGAAAGGAATCCGGGAAAGCCTCTGCCTTGGGTAGGAGTGAGCTTGTCGCCGATCCCCGTCGGGACGGTTCTGTCCGGTATGGCATAGTAAGGTATAATGGGTGGTGATTTCGTCAGTTGAAATATATTTGATATACATGTCATACAGGGAACTCATAAGCCTCCTGAGTCGGCCATAGATCGAGTCTTGTTCCGGTAACCCCCATACTTGCTTCGTACTGCCACTGGTCCCTACCGTAGGTGGGGTATGGTTTAGTAAGTTGTTAACCCTTGTCTTGGCACACACCGTACAGAGAGGCCATGGTGGAAGATATCGGTTGTAGCCGGTAGGCATGCCACCTGGTCTGGGGGCATGGGTGTATCCAGTTGGGACCGAGAGGGGGCACCCCTTAGAGCGCGCGATAGAAATTTGATCCCATGCTACGCGAGGTTGTAGCCTCCCCACTTAGAGTTTTGCTTAACAGGTGTCATGGGTGATTCCAGACACGAGTGAAAGCTGGTGTGTGCAAGTCAGGTGTGTTTCAATTAAAAGACCATAGACGGAATTAGTCCGATGGACTAAAGGAATCCGTTACTCGTGGGTAAAGAGTACACTCTCTGCAGAGATATTAAACCTATTCGAATAGCCATGTCCATGGTTAAGGATTACAGTCTGGGATGGGTCAAGTGTCGGTCTCCGTGTCGGTCTTCGGAGGAGAGACTACTGAACCCGAATATTGTTTTATGACTTGTGATATACGATGGTTATGATTATTATCATTGTGGACTAACCGTTTGCATTGTTTGAAATAAGGAATATCCCTGGGATGGTACCACCTCCTGGAAATTCACTATGATTATGTTTTCATACAAGCCCTTTTTGTGGCGTCGCTCAGACGCCCGACCGTGGCATGCATGTCATTCCATTTACTTATAAGCCCTTTATGTGGTGTCGCACTGATGCCCGACTGTGGCATTTTATTTCCGCTCCTTCATTACTTATTCATGTGATACATAATTAACTTGCTTGCATGCATAAGAGGTGTTTTATTTATGACTGACGATGTGATCATAGAATATTTCGGTGCATGATTATCAATTATATTAATTCAGTGTTCATAATGTTTGCGAGTACATTCAAAGTACTCACTGGCTTGTCCCTGGCTATTGTCTTGGCTAGATTTCTGCATGGAGACGAGCGTTGCGATGACAGCCCCAGAAACTAAGCAACGGTGATAGCAGCCTCGCGAAGATAGGAGTTAACCTGGTCAGCTGTTCCTGTGGGAAATGGAGTCCCATAGACCATGGTGATCCACAAACCGCTTCCGCCCTCAACCACTAGAACCATTTGATGTACTCATAGGCCATAATGGTCTTGTACTACATATTATGTACTTCTGCTTGGAATTTCTGTAACAAGTTGGTGCCTCATCAGCTAACAGTAATCCTGGGGCTGGTGAGCACAACGGCCATTTTCTGGAATTTAATACCCGGAAAACCGGTCGTGACAACAGTCGGACGTCTGAGCGACATCACGGAAAGGGCTTTAAAAGAGATGCCACAGTCGGATGTCTGAGCGACATCACAAAAAGGGCTTTAAAAGAAATGCCACAGTCGGACGTCTGAGCGACATCACAGAAAGGGCTTTAAAAGAAATGCCACAGTCGGACGTCTGAGCGACATCACAGAAAGGGCTTTAAAAGAAATGCCACAGTCGGACGTCTGAGCGACATCATAGAAAGGGCTTTAAAAGAAATGCCACAGTCGGACATCTGAGCGACATCACAGAAAGGGCTTTAAAAGAAATGCCACAGTCGGACGTCTGAGCGACATCACAGAAAGGGCTTTAAAAGAAATGCTACAATCGGACGTCTGAGCGACATCACAGATAGGGCTTTAAAAGAAATGCCACAGTCGGACGTTTGAGCGACATCACGGAAAGGGCTTTAAAAGAAATGCCATAGTCGGACGTCTGAGCGACATCACAGAAAGGGCTTTAAAAGAAATGCCACAGTCGGACGTGTGAGCGACATCGCAGAAAGGGCTTTAAAAGAAATGCCACAGTCGGACGTCTGAGCGACATCACAGAAATGGCTTTAACAGAAATGCCACAGTCGGACGTCTGAGCGACATCACTGAAAGGGCTTTATTCACAAGTAAATAATATTCATAATAAATATTCAATTCATGCTAATAAACGTGTTAGTCCATCCACAGGAATAAACATTTAACCGGACTTAGCACTCATGTGATTCACCGGAGTATCTGTCACCAAAACTGGCACTTGTCAGAATAAGTCAGCGCAAAATTTGGATATGGATAAGATGATTTGGAGATTTATGACTCTGCACAGTTTGTACAAAAATTTCCCACAGTTAACGGATTTCCGTAGTCACGAAGGACTAGTTCCATTTACGGTATTTCGGAAGAAAACACAGCTAACCAGTACACACCCATCCTACCTCTCGATGCCAGGACTCACCCTAGACATCGTCCAAGAAAAACTTTTGAGACGGGGAGATCACAATCTCGAATAGCATGGGATCAAATTTATATACGCGCACTCTAAGGGGTGCCCCCCTCTCGGTCCCAACCGTAAACACCCATGCCCCCTAACCGGATGACTGGCTTTAATCCAGGGCCATGGAACTATCATCCCGGCCCCTCCTTTTGGTGTGTACCAGGAAAGTGGTTTGCAACTTACTAATCCATATTCCTTGCGGAAAACATGTGGTAGTACAAGGAAGGAAATGGGGGGAACTGGACCGATACGGTTTGACACTGTAGTCATATAGTCTGGCATAAGACTGGCATGCTACAACACTGCCATCTTACCCATCCTCATGCCAACACATGGCCATTCATACTCACATCCATCCACCTATGGATCATCGAGCTCACTTACCTCTACAATGCATGAAAATAACGTTCATCGGTATGCTCATCAACATGCCATGAAACTAACTCAATGCAAAACATACCAAGACACTCATCATATCAAAAGTTCAAACATGCTTGCCTGGTTCAGAGTAGTCGGAGCCTAGCTCGGTGAAGTTCGCGGCTCCGTCACCTCCTTCGGTATCTACGGTATAAAGAAAACACACGCGCTAACGTAAATACCGAGAGGTGCACAAAAAGTATTCCAAATATTTTTCAAATAAATCTGATAAAAAACTAGACAAAATTTTAAAGAGAACAGAAAAAGAATCAATCAAAAATACTTTTCTGTTTAAAAGGTATAAGGATTTTTGTCCAGGGACTCATCTGTAATGAAACAGAAAGTTTCCAGGGGCTAGCTCATAAAAACAGAAAACAATCCAGTCTCGAATACGCCAGCCCAGAGGGGAAAGCGTATTTCGCCCGAAGGCGTTTTCAAAAAATGATTCGTGTAAAAAGAACTGAGAGGCTGACTGGCGTGTCCCACCCGTCAGGTTTAAAAATTCAAAAGGGCGGCAGAGGACGACGGTGCCCGAGAGCCGCGGTGGTCGCCGGCGGCGATCCACGGCGAGGTAGGGGGATTGGAGGGTACCTCCGTGTTTAGGGTGCCCTTCCGCATCGGTTGGTGATGGTGGTGGCGGTCGGCGAGTACCACGTCGACGGCGAGCCTTGCTCCGGCGGACGGCGGCTCGGGTGGAGATGGATCTTGTCAGGGAGAGCTGCGAAGGTCAAAATTGACGCTTGGGTTAGCTTACTGGGTGCCCGAGGAGGCTACTGACGAGATTTGGGCGCCGGAGATGGCCTCACCGGAGCGAATCGAGGTGGAGGCCGAGGCGGAATGAGGCGGCTGGAGTCGGGGGAGGAGACCTCTTCGAGGTCCTCCTAGTGGCCTGGCGGGGTGTTTGTGGTGTGCAGTGGTGGTGCGTGCTCGAGGGCGAGCCCGGGGTCTCCTTTTATAGGCGATCCGAGGCGGTGGCCGTGAACGGGGATCTCCGGTGATGGATTACGGTGGCGCAGTGCTTGGTCGGGGAGTTTAGGAGGTTGGGCATCAATGTGGGGGTCCACTGGTTCCATTCAGACGCTAAACGGACTTGGATTAGAAGCTTAGGGCAGTTTTGGTCGGAACGGGACGGCGCGGGTCCGTCGGCGGCAGAGAGCGCATCCAGCACTGTCGGGCCACGGCGACTGTGCTGCGGGGTTGCGCTGGCGTGCATGAGGCCACGCGGAGAGCCACGGGCGTTGGGCGGCGCCGAACGGCGTTGAGCCGCCATTTTGCTCCCTGTCGGCTGCTATGCTGGTTTGGCTGCCGCAAGACACGCCGGCGCAGGCGGGCCAGGGCGCCACCGACGCCAGGAAGGCGCCAAGCGCGCGTGCGGTGCTCCAGACAGGAGGAAGAGGCGGTGAGGAACGTGCCAAGGGCACTGTCTACGCGTGACTGAAGCGGCTGAAGAGAAACGACACTGGAATCTGAATATTTACTGAATTTACTGAAAGTGCAAGGAACAGTGCATGCAAGGTGTTCGACAGAGTGATACTGGCCTATAGGGATTTTTCCTTGAGCTGATTTTTGGTGGAGTGGCTACTCATTGCTCCAGTAGGCTGCCTGAATTTTGGTGCAATTTTTGGAGAAGTATAGATATGAATTTCACCAAATTTGGCAAATCTGGTCCAAACTTGCAGAGGCTGAAATTTGAAAAATTAGAAAAGAAGGAGAGTGGATCAAGATGGTTCTGAGTTGTGGATGCTAAGGACAATCCAGAGGAGTTGGTTTGAGATCTAAACTCAAAGGAAATAAGGCACTTGCTTTGTAAATGGCTCAGACTCCAAATAATTGACAAAAATGATTTGAGATGAAAAATGTTTGAAATAAAATACAAAACTTGTTTGGATTAGTTGGGATAGAGAACTTAGGTTGTTCCAAGAGGGAGGGGAGGTTTTGGAGTGGTTTTACCACCTGTGACATGGTGAAATCAAGGGTGATTTCAAAAAGAAAGAAGTCCCAAAACTCCTAGGGTTTCTTTTTAAATGAAACATAAATAAGTTTGAGAGGGAAACAATCAGAAGAAAAGCTTCCAAAAATTCAACACCAAAATTGAAAAGGAAAGGAAATCCTTTCCAAAGGTGAAAGGAAGTTTTTGAAGAGGAAGGGTTTTCTGAAAGAGAAATTTTTAAAGGCCCTCCTTTAGAATCCAATAAACTTTTTGATGAAAACCAAATCAAAAATTTTGGAGTGTCACAACACCTACCCCCTTAGGAAAAATCTCGTCCCCGAGATTTCAGTTGATCCTTAAATAAGAGTGGATGCTCTGTCCGAAGAAAATCCTCTCTTTCCCAAGTAGCTTCACTGTCGGTGTGATTGCTCCACCGGACTCTGAAGAATTTGGTGGTATTATGTCGGGTTCTCCTTTCAGACTCCTCTAATATTCTTACTGGGCGTTCTCGATAAGTGAGGTCTGGCTGTATGTCAATGCTCTCATGGGATACTTGTTTCTCTGGGTTGCTCACGCACTTCCTCAATTGCGAGACGTGGAACACGTCGTGGACATCGGATAATTCTTTGGGTAAGTCTAGCTGGTAGGCTACCGTGCCTCTTCGCGCCATTATACAGAATGGTCCAATGAATCTTGGTGCTAGCTTCCCTTTAATCTTGAATCGTTGCAATCCTCTCATAGGAGATACTCTCAGGTATACGAACTCACCGGGCTTGAAGTTGACCCTACGATGTTTCTGATCATAATAACTCTTCTGTCGACTTTGAGCGGTCTTAAGTCGGTCTCTGATTAGCTTGACTTTTTCCTCGGCTTCTCTGAGCATGTCTGGTCCGAAGATGCGGCTGTCTCCGGTCTCTGACCAATTTAACAGGGTACGACATCTCCGTCCGTATAAAGCCTCAAATGGTGCAATTTGCAGGCTGGCCTGGTAGCTATTGTTGTACGCGAACTCGGCGTATGGCAGGCTTTCTTCCCAACTGGTTCCATATGTGAGGACACATGCCCTCAGCATGTCTTCTAAAACCTGGTTTACGCGTTCCGTTTGTCCATCAGTCTGTGGGTGGTATGCTGTACTGAAGGCTAGTTGAGTTCCCAGAGCCTGTTGTAAATGCTCCCAAAATCTCGAGACGAATTGAGTGCCCCTGTCGGATATTATAGTCTTCGGGACACCGTGCAGACAAACTATACGGGAGAGATAAATCCTGGCAAGCCTCTGAGCGTTGTAGGTTGTCTTCACTGGAATGAAATGTGCCACTTTGGTTAATCTGTCGGTGATGACCCATATGGTATCATTCCCATGTCGTGACCGAGGTAGTCCGACAATGAAATCCATCCCTATTTCATCCCATTTCCACTCAGGTATTTTGTTCGGTTGCAGTAGTCTGGCTGGCCTCTGATGCTCAGCTTTTATGCGTTGACAAGAGTCGCAACATGCAATGAAGGTGGCTATGTCCCTCTTCATACCGTGCCACCAAAATCTTTCCTGAATATCTTTATACATCTTGGTTCCTCCAGGGTGGATCGAGTACGGGGCGGTGTGGGCTTCAGCTAGGATTTGTTGTTTGAGGTCCTTCATATCTGGTACGCAGAGTCTGTCTCTGTACCATAATATTCCTCCATCGTCTATGACGAATGCCGAGGCCTTGCCCATACTTCCCTTTCTTTTGATGCCTTCGATGCTGGGGTGACCAGGCTGAGCTTCTTTAATTCCCTCCACAAGGTCGGGTTGTATTTCCAAGTTTGATATGGTGCCTTTTGCTACCATTATCAAGTTGAGTTTGGCAAATTCTTGTTGGAATTCGGGCCTCAAGCTTTGCAGACTGTTTTCGTCGGAGCTGGGGTTCCGACTAAGAGCATCGGCCACTACATTTGCTTTACCTGGATGGTAGTGGATACCAACATCATAATCCTTTACCAATTCCAACCAGCGTCGTTGCCGTAAATTTAGTTCTGGCTGCGTGAAAATATATTTGAGACTTTTATGATCCGTGTATATTTCACATCGATTCCCAAGTAAGAAATACCTCCATTCCTTGAGTGCATGAATGACTGCTGCCATTTCCAAGTCATGAGTGGGATAATTTTCCTCATGCTTGCGAAGTTGCCTTGAAGCATAGGCGACAACCTTGCCTTCTTGCATCAACACGCATCCGAGACCCTTTCTGGACGCGTCACAAAACACTTCAAAATTTTTGTGTATGTCTGGCACAATTAATACTGGTGCTGTTGTTAACTTCCGCTTTAGCTCTTGGAAACTTTTTTCGCAGGCTTCTGTCCATTCAAACTTCTTGTCTTTCTTGAGTAACTGCGTCATAGGCTTGGCTATGGTGGAGAATCCTTCAATAAATCTGCGGTAATATCCTGCCATTCCCAAGAAACTACGTATGTCTGTTACGCTTGCTGGGGACTTCCAGCCAAGTATGGCCCTTACTTTCTCTGGGTCCACTGCGATACCGTCTTGGGTTAGTACGTGGCCTAGAAAGCCAACTTGTCTTAGCCAAAATTCGCACTTGCTGAACTTGGCATACAATTGGTGTTTCCTGAGTTCTCCTAGCACAATCCTGAGATGTTCTGCGTACTCTTCTGGTGTCTTGGAGTATACCAGAATGTCGTCGATGAATACCACAACGAACTTGTCCATAAACTTCATAAATACTTTGTTCATAAGGTGAACAAAATATGCAGGGGCATTAGTTAATCCAAATGGCATTACTGTGAACTCATACAGTCCATATCTGGAGGTGAAGGTTGTTTTGGGGATATCTTCCGTTCGCACCTTTAATTGATGGTATCCAGACCTTAGGTCAATTTTTGAGAATACCTTGGCCTGAGCGAGTTGATCAAACAAATCATTTATCCTTGGCATCGGGTATTTGTTCTTGACTGTGACCATGTTAAGTGCTCGATAGTCAATACACAATCTCAGTGTTCCATCCTTCTTTTTGGCAAATAGAATTGGTGATCCCCAAGGTGAGGAGCTGGCTCAAATGTATCCTTTGTCTAGCAATTCTTTTATTTGTTTCTTCAATTCAACCAACTCGGATGGTGCCATTCGGTATGGTTTCTTGTATATGGGGGTGGTTCCTGGTGCGAGCTCAATGCAGAACTATATCTCTCGGTCTGGTGGCATGCCTGGTAGCTCTTCAGGG
This sequence comes from Triticum monococcum, assembly GCA_034509565.1. Classification (NCBI taxonomy): domain Eukaryota; kingdom Viridiplantae; phylum Streptophyta; class Magnoliopsida; order Poales; family Poaceae; genus Triticum; species Triticum monococcum. Next base: position 177,396,423 of record CM067847.1, on the reverse strand, counting down.
AATGCGTCTGGAAATTCACACACTACCGGGACCTTGTTTAGCCCAGAAACGTCCACCTTATTCAATCTTGGTTGCCGGGGTATTTTTCCTTCCTTGGCTGACACTCTTATTGTCTTCCCGTGGTGGTGCGTGAGGATTACGGTCCGGTTGAAACAGTCAATAAAACCCTTGTTGGTGGTTAGCCAGTCCATCCCTAGGATGACATCCAGTCCTTTGTTTTCCAGTACAATAAGATTGGCGTGAAACTCCAATCCTTCGAATTCAATGATCACATCCTGACAATAATTCTGAGTGACTTGCTGTATCCCAGGGGACTTGATGATCATGGATTTCTCCAAAGGAAGCATCAAAAAATTATTTCGCAAAGCAAAACTTTTCGAAATGAAAGAGTGAGAAGCTCCAGAATCAAACAAAACCATTGCAGGTATTGTGTTGACAGGAAACGTACTGAGTACGATATTCAGAGCATTTTGTGCCTCCTCTTTGGTTACGTGGTTCAGATGACCCTTCCTGTGGTTGTTGCTGGGATTGAAATTGTTTCGCTTGGGCGCTGAATTATTGCCGCTGTTGTTTGGCTTTGGGGTTGAGTTTCTAGGCTTGGGACACTGTTTGGCATAGTGTCCTTCCTCTCCACAGGCGTAACAGGTAACGCCGGGGCGATATGTGAACTCCTTGTCCCTTGCATTCAAATTCTTGATTGGGCATGAGACGTTGGATGAGGATTTGTGCGTCCCACCCTTTTGGAAATCTGTCCTGCTTCGGTGATTGCGAGCATGATTGGTCTGGTCCCTTTTTCGCTTGCGGATATCTTCCAGGCTGCGTCTCTCATTTTCCAGAGTAATCACTTTGTCCACCAGAGTTTTAAAATCTGGAAAAGTGTGCACGACTAGTTGGCATTTAAGCGCGGGTGCCAGACCGTCAAGGAATTTCTCCATCTTCTTACTTTCAGTCATACGCTCCTCATTGGCGTAGCGAGACAATAGAGTAAATTTACCGTTGTAATCTGCCACTGTCATGTTCCTTTGTTTGAGGTCATCGAACTCTCTCTTCTTGATTTTCATAATGCTCTTAGGAATGTGTGCACCACGGAAACCTTCCTTGAAGTCATCCCAGGTTATGTCATTTTCGTTGGGATGCATGTGCAGAAAATTCTCCCACCACGATGTGGCTGCTCCTGTGAGATAGTGCGGAGCATACAATACCTTTTCGGGGTGTGAACATTTTGCAATAATTAATTTCCTTTCCATATCTCGAAGCCAGTTCTCGGCTTCAAGAGGCTTGTCAGTATGAGAAAATGTTTGGGGACGCGTCTTTTGTAGCTCAGATAACTTGGAATACTGCTGATACTGTCCATGGTGATTTCCCATGTTGATGACTTGGTTCATCATTTCACGATGTTGTTGCTGACTCTGTTCATAAAGGCGGCACATTTGGGAAAGTGCCGTTTCACTGCCCTGTTGACTCGACTGCCCTTGTGTGAAATTGTTGCCTGGTTGAGTGTCATAATTTTCCTCTGGCGGAGTAGGCATGGAGCGAGTCCAAGGGCGAGACATTTTTCACTCTGGGGATATATTTTGTAAAACTCATAAGAAAAGTGAATATGGTCGCCAAAAACAACTCCAAAAATGCACAAGGATGGAAAATAATTTAAATGGCCAAGATCACTTAAGAAAACAAATTGATTTGCGCACGGAGAAGGACTGCTCATTACATATCTTACACGCGGGCGATAATTATACAGTACATCACTCAGGATATGCGTACATAATCCTGACATGTTATTTAGGCTAGTGCACTTCTCCAGTTCTACATGATGCGCAAACAAGCTACTTCTCACAACCTATGTACATATAAACATATCTTACAAAGCGGTACATCGCATGACGGGCAAACGCAGTCAGCCGGAAATGTTGACGATCTCCTTGGCCCTGCCAAGGGTGAGGCGCAGTGAGGCTGGGGACTCGACCTCCTCCTCACTAATAGGTTCCAGACGTGAAGAGCTGTGTTGGGTAGATGGAGCGGGTGCCAGGGGTGGAGCAACACGAATAGGAGTGGGCACAATGGGTGGTGCAGTGCGCGCTGGAGTGGGCGCAAAGGCCTGGTTGAACTCTTCGGTGGTAGGCAGGCGGCGAGTAGGTGCATAAGATGCTGATGACGAGACAAAAGTCAGTGGCGGTGCGGCGGGCAGGAGCTCCCTCCTGTTGGCGGCACAGCCATGGACTGAGTCCATGCGGGCAGCCACAAAGTCGTCCACCAGGTTGTCGAAGGCTGCCTCTAGGGCCCGGAGATACTCAATAAGCATCTCAAAAGCCTCGTCTCGTTCTCCTCTAGGGCAGGAGAATGCGTAGTGACAGGTGTAGGGCACATGACATGGAAGATAGCGGTAGCGACGAGTCTTCATCGCGGGAAGGACATCCCTGAGGCGAGCTATCGCCTCACGGGCTGCCATCTGCATAGCATGCCTCTCCGTAGGCATGGCTCTTCCCACGAACAGGAAGCGGCGTAACTCGCCACGCCCTCCCTTGAACTGCACCGTGGCCTGGTGCATGGTCAGACCGTCGTTGACTTTGTGCTGGCGGAGTGTGAAGACTGGGCGCACGGATGGCCCCATCGCGACCTGAACGATGAAGGAGAGAAGCTTGACGAACCCATCGGGTACATTGGCGAAGGTCTGAGACTCGCAGCTGTTGTCGGCCATCTACAAAAGTAGGCAAAAATCCTGAATGGTCAGATCATAAATTTATGCTGACTGTCAGAAAATGACTACAATTGCAAAAAAAATAAATCGGCTCTATCATGCTAATAACCGATTAGCGATCGCACCTAGTGGCTTCCTACAGTCAGCCTGGCTCTGGTACCAAGCTTGTCACGACCAGTTTTCCAATAAAAATATTTATTGAAAAAAACCAATCTTTTGAGTCCAGCATGAGAGAAATCCTCCTCACTGGTAGACAAATTCTTGATACAATAAGCCAGTAGCATAGAATATATTACAGGGTTGAGCTAGGGCTGCTCAACAAATTATTACAAGCGCGCCAATAATTATACATAATGGTGGATTTAACACAATGGTGTGGTGGCATACTACTGACTCAAGGATAAAGTGATGGTGGAAGAACATAGTGGGAAGTGTGATAACATGACTCTCAGACTGGCATCTCATCGAGCGTCGAGGTGAGGCTCGATGAATGTTATTCGAGTTGCGGAAGCGGATATAATACAGTGACCAAATCCAGGGTCGCACGAGACTGACTAGGAATCCTCTAGGCGTCGGACTCGCTATCGAACTCTTCATCCAAGAGATCGCCTTCGTCAGCATCTGGCCAAATCAACAAGCCAGTGAGTACTTTGAAAGTACTCGCAAGACAGTTCGGACGTAAGATATAACAAATGCATGCATGAATGCGTCATGATTAATCTTTCCAATGCACATTCAAAAATTTGCATAACGAAGTAAGTACAAGGGAAACGGCAGTAGTCCGCCTGAAATCCCAACGAAATATAAATGAAAACCGATCGGGTGTCTGAAGCGACACCTCGAAAGGTGAACAAATAATAACAGAAAATCATGCCACAGTCGGGCATCTTAGCGACACCACATAAAGGGCTTTTAAAAGAAATGCCACAGTCGGACGTTTGAGCGACATCACAGAAAGGGCTTTAAAAGAGATGCCACAGTCGGACGTCTGAGCGACATCACAAAAAGGGCTTTAAAAGAAATGCCACAGTCGGACGTCTGAGCGACATCACAGAAAGGGCTTTAAAAGAAATGCCACAGTCGGACGTCTGAGCGACATCACAGAAAGGGCTTTAAAAGAAATGCCACAGTCAGACGTCTGAGCGACATCACAGAAAGGGCTTTAAAAGAAATGCCACAGTCGGACGTCTGAGCGACATCACAGAAAGGGCTTTAAAAAAATGCCACAGTCGGACGTCTAAGCGACATCACAGAAAGGGCTTTAAAAGAAATGCCACAGTCGGACATCTGAGCGACATCATAGAAAGGGTTTAAAAGAAATGCCACAGTCGGACGTCTGAGCGACATCACAAAAAGGGCTTTAAAAGAAATGCCACAGTCGGATGTCTGAGCGACATCACAGAAAGGGCTTTAAAAGAAATGCCACAGTCGGACGTCTGAGCGACATCACAGAAAGGGCTTTAAAAGAAATGCCACAGTCGGACGTCTGAGCGACATCACAGAAAGGGCTTTATTCACAAGTAAATAATACTCATAATAAATATTCAATTCATGATAATAAACGGGTTAGTCCATCCACAGGAATAAACATTTAACCGGACTTAGCACTCATGTGATTCACCGGAGTATCTGTCACCAAAACTGGCACTTGTCAGAATAAGTCAGCGCAAAATTTGGATATGGATAAGATGATTTGGAGATTTATGACTCTGCACAGTTTGTACAAAAATTTCCCACAGTTAACGGATTTCCGTAGTCACGAAGGACTGGTTCCGTTTACGGTATTTCGGAAGAAAACACAGCTAACCAGTACACACCCATCCTACCTCTCGATGCCATGACTCATCCTAGACATCGTCCAGGAAAAACTTTTGAGACGGGGAGATCACAATCTCGAATAGCATGGGATCAAATTTATATACGCGCTCTCTAAGGGGTGCCCCCCTCTCGGTCCCAACCGTAAACACCCATGCCCCCTGACCGGATGACTGGCTTTAATCCAGGGCCATGGAACCATCATCCCGGCCTCTCCTTTTGGTGTGTACCAGGAAAGCGGTTTGCAACTTACTAATCCATATTCCTTGCGGAAAACATGTGGTAGTACAAGGAAGGAAATGGGGGGAACTAGACCGATACGGTTTGACACTATAGTCATATAGTCTGGCATAAGACTGGCATGCTACAACACTGCCATCTTACCCATCCTCATGCCAACACATGGCCATTCATACTCACATCCATCCACCTATGGATCATCGAGCTCACTTACCTCAACAATGCATGAAAATAACGTTCATCGGTATGCTCATCAACATGCCATGAAACTAACTAAATGCAAAACATACCAAGACACTCATCATATCAAAAGTTCAAACATGCTTGCCTGGTTCAGAGTAGTCGGAGCCTAGCTCGGTGAAGTTCGCGGCTCCGTCACCTCCTTCGGTATCTATGGTATAAAGAAAACACACGCGCTAACGTAAATAACGAGAGGTGCACAAAAAGTATTCCAAATATTTTTCAAATAAATCTGATAAAAACTAGACAATATTTTAAAGAGAACAGAAAAAGAATCAATCAAAAATACTTTTCTATTTAAAAGTTATAAGGGTTTTTGTCTAGGGACTCATCTGTAATGAAACAGAAAGTTTCCAGGGGCTAGCTCATAAAAATAGAAAACGATCCAGTCTCGAATACGCCAGCCCAGAGGGGAAAGCGTATTTCGCTCGAAGGCTTTTTCAAAAAACGATTCGTGTAAAAAGAACTGAGAGGCTGACTGGCATGTCCCACCCGTCAGGTTTAAAAATTCAAAAGGGCGGCAGAGGACGACGGTGCCCGAGAGCCGCGGTGGTCGCCGGCGGCGATCCACGGCGAGGTAGGGGGATCGGAGGGTACCTCCGTGTTTAGGGCGCCCTTCCGCGTCGGTTGGTGATGGTGGTGGCGGTCGGCGAGTACCACGTCGACGGCGAGCCTTGCTCCGGCGGACGGCGGCTCGGGTGGAGATGGATCTCGTCGGGGAGAGCTGCGAAGGTCAAAATTGACGCTTGGGTTAGCTTACTGGGTCCCCGAGGAGGCTACTGACGAGGTTTGGGCGCCGGAGATGGCCTCACCGAAGCGAATCGAGGTGGAGGCCGAGGCGGAACGAGGCGGCCGGAGTCGGGGGAGGAGACCTCTTCGAGGTCCTCCTAGTGGCCTGGCGGGGTGTTTGTGGTGTGCAGTGGTGGTGCGTGCTCGAGGGCGAGCTCGGGGTCTCCTTTTATAGGCGATCCGAGGCGGTGGCCGTGAACGGGGATCTCCGGTGATGGATTACGGCGGCGCAGTGCTTGGTCGGGGAGTTTAGGAGGTTGGGCATCAATGTGGGGGTCCACTGGTTCCATTCAGACGCTAAACGGACTTGGATTAGAAGCTTAGGGCAGTTTTGGTCGGAACGGGACGGCGCGGGTCCGTCGGCGGCAGAGAGCGCGTCCAGCGCTGTCGGGCCACGGCAACTGTGCTGCGGGGTTGCGCTGGCGTGCATGAGGCCACGCGGAGAGCCAGGGGGCGTTGGGCGGCGCCGAACGGCGTTGAGCCGCCGTTTTGCTCCCTGTCGGCTGCTATGGTGGTTTGGCCGCCGCAAGACACGCCGGCGTAGGCGGGCCAGGGCGCCACTGACGCCAGGAAGGCGCCAAGCGCGCGTGTGGTGCTCCAGACAGGAGGAAGAGGCGGCGAGGAACGTGCCAAGGGCACTGTCTACGCGTGACTGAAGCGGCCGAAGAGAAACGACACTGGAATCTGAATATTTACTGAATTTACTGAAAGTGCAAGGAACAGTGCATGCAAGGTGTTCGACAGAGTGATACTGGCCTATAGGGATTTTTCCTTGAGCTGATTTTTGGTGGAGTGGCTACTCATTGCTCCAGTAGGCTGCCTAAATTTTGGTGGAATTTTTGGAGAAGTATAGATATGAATTTCACCAAATTTGGCAAATCTGGTCCAAACTTGGAGAGGCTGAAATTTGAAAAATTTGAAAAGAAGGAGAGTGGATCAAGATGGTTCTGAGTTGTGGATGCTAAGGACAATCCAGAGGAGTTGGTTTGAGATCAAAACGAAAAGGAACTAAGGCACTTGCTTTGTAAATGGCTCAGACTCCAAATAATTGACAAAAATGATTTGAGAGGAAAAATAATTAGAATAAAATCCAAAACTTGTTTGGATTAGTTGGGACAGAGAACTAAGGTTGATTACAAGGAGGAGGAAAGGATTTTGAGAGGTTTTACCACATGGGCAAAAATACAAGGTCATGGGGGGGGGGTTCAAGATATGAAAATCCCCAATTTTCATAGAGTTTCTTTTTAAAAGGAAAAGACTAAACTCCCAAAAAATAATTTGAGAAGGGAACCAACAGAGGAAGTTTTGAATGATCAAACACCATAGTTGAGGAAAAATAAAAATCCTTACCAAAGAAAAGGAAGTTTTTAAGAGGAAGGATTTCTAGAAAAGAAATTTTAAATGCCCTCTTTTAAAATCCAACAAAGTTTTTGAAGAAAACCAAATTAAAATTTTTGGAGTGTCACACTCTGCCTACTCGCAGAGGCGTGGCGACGCGCCGTGCCCGAGCCTCCACCTCCTACTTCGTCGTGGCGTCTCCCCGCCACCTCCTTCTTCCTTCCCCGTCCCTGACCGGGCACATGGAGATGCCCGAAGCCCCTCTCTCACTCCCTCTCGCTCCTCCCTCTCCTCTGTCTCGCTCTCCCCCTCTGTCCCGCGTGCATCGGAGAGCACCGCTGTGCGCCACCGCGACCACCGCCTTCCAATCGCCTCTCCGACATGCCCACGAGGTCCGCCTCGTCGCCCTAGTCCTCTCCTCCAGGCCACGCGGCGCCGGACGCCCCCGAGCGCCTCCATGCCGTCGTCTTCAACCTTCCGACGCCGGAGATCTCCATCGCCGCCTCGCTTGCTCCGGCCCCTCCCCGAGCTCGCTGACCTTCCCTGCGTGATCCCCGTGAGCCCCTGAACCGATTCCCCCTCTCCATTTTCCTGTACGGTCGCTGTAGCTATCGCTCCGCTGGAGACCGAACCACGCCGCCACCCGAGCTTCTCGCCGCCGTGGCCACAGCCGTCGTAGCCTCCAACCGAGCACACCCATGTGCTCACCGCGCCGCGTAGGTGCCGCAGGAGCTAAGCACGCCACTCCACGGCCACCGCAGCCCCGTTCCCGAGCTTGCCCGAGCTCCGGCGACCACCAAGGTCGACGCCGGTGACGACTCCGGCCACCTCAGCCCCTGCCGTTTGCACAGATGGATGCGGCGCACGCCCAGCTCCACGCGGAGCCCCTCCGCCGTCCTTTTGGTCACCGGAACGGCGATCCCGAGCCCTCTGCCGCGTTCGGCCTCGCCGGTGGCTAAACGCCGGTGGGGTTGACCGGTCTAACACCCCAGTTGACCTGGGGTTTGACTCCCCTGGGTCATTGACATGTGGGCCCGGCCCTGTTAAGTTTTAGTTAGGATTAGTTTAACAACTAATTAAGCCCTGTTTAACTAATTGGGTCACTGACGCGTGGGCCCAACCCCATTAACTAAATCAGTTTAGGCTTATTTTTAGATTAGGATTAACCACACACACTGACGTGTGGACCCCACACGTCAGGTTTGACCTGGTCAGCCGCCTTTGACCTGCTGACATAAGCACGACGCTGTGCTGACGCATTATATCATTTTCTGGTATTAATTTAAATCAAGAAATTCCAGAAAGTAGTTAAAACTTCTAAAAATCATAGAAATTCAACCGTAACTCCAAATCAAATAAATTATATATGAAAAATTATTAGAAAAATGCAAGGAATCCATTTATTCTAGTTTCATGCATGAAAAACCAACTTATACTGGTTGTATAAGTGAAAACGTAATAATGGCATGTTATTTATTCAAATTGGGGTTTGCATATGAATCCTTGGTTCATATGGACTTTAACCAAATTGATGCTACATGCATTAGGGCAAATCATAGCATCTTTGAAATGTCATCTTCATGCATCATATTGTTGCATATGGTTGTTTATTGATTGCCGGCGCCGTTCCCTCTCGATAGGTTCTCCTCTGGAAGGTGTCCCGAGTACCTGTCTGAGGAGCAGTGCTTCTTTGTGGATCTATCAGGCAAGCAAACCCCCTTGAGCATCTCGATAAATCCCACTCTCTCGCTCCTGCTCCTTTTACTGCATTTGGACAACAACGATTCAAACTGCTACTTTCTGCTGCGGTAGCTGAACCCATTCCTCTGCATGACCCGTCATTGCCACAGTAAATAGTTGAAACCCACTAGCATGAGTAGGAGTTGCTTGAGCCTTGATGTGCCTGCTCATCCATGCTTGTTTTCTTTATGCCAGCTATGCTTAGAGTTGTGTCAGGTCTGATTCATCGGGAATGAATCGGAGTGGTGAACATGTCCTACCGGTAAAGGCTAAGTGTGTGAACACGTTTTGGTAAAGGTAGCGATGAGAGGCCATGTAGGAGTACATGGTGGGTTGTCCATTGGAACCGTCCTTAAGCACTGAGTTCTGTGTATGTTGTCCAAGTCCAGTTACTACCACACATTGGGTTCCGGTTATCCGGCCCCTCTCGGCTTATTAATCCACTTGATCTCTGTCCAGGAGTTGCAACTAGTTTCTGGCGTTTGTAGGTAGTGCTACTTGTCTACCAGGTGGTGTCCGATGGGACAGGCTTGGGACAGACTAGGCACTGTGGTACGGTGTACCAAGTGGCACCCGGATGGTGGGCTTGGGAACCCTGCACACATCGTTTGGGGCCGTGAGCGACACCCCGGCCGGATTTCCTCGCGGATGGAACCCGAATAGGCGATAAACCTGGACGAGAGACTTGTGTGGTTAGTCAGGTCGTGGCCGACACCCTCGCCCGGTTTCTGCTGGAAGGTTGCCGAGGTACATGAGGTGTACAGGGCTATAAGTGGCGAGAGCGTGTGTGACGAAGTACACCCCTGCAGGGTCAATTTTATCTATTCGAATTGCCGTTTTCCTCGGATATGGAAACTTGGAGGACTTATGTAGTACATAGACAACTTGAAGTGGATACTCTAAAATCCGCAAGATAAGCGTGAGTACTATGGATGGCCTTCTCGTAGGGAGACGGGAACGGATCCATAGTGGAGTATTGATATGGTGAATTTGTGGACTCGTGTGCGTCTTCTCACCTAAAGAAGTTTCTGATACTCGTAGTATAGATTAGCCACCGAGTCAAAGCTAGCTTGCTGCTGTTAAACTCCACCACCCCCCTTGTTGATAATGTTGCATATGTAGATAGTTCTAACGTAAGACTTGCTGAGTACCTTTGTACTCATGTTTGCTTATTTATGTTTTGCAGTTGGTTACACAAGTGGCTTCGACGAGTAGCTTGTATCCCAGCTACGATCTTGTTTAGTCAGGCTTCTTAGTCTTTTTGTTTTGTAGTTGTCTGTACTCAGACATGTAATGCTTCCGTTGCTTGTATGCTCTGAATGATGGGTCATGAGACCCCTGTTTGTATTGATTGCTATGTGGCTCTTCTGGGCCTTTATCTATATGAGTTTGAGTTATGTTGTGATGCCATGATGTACAACACATACTTGCATGTTATGCGTACGTGTAACGTGTATTGCTATGTGTGAGATCCGACAACCTAGTTGTTTACCTCTGATAGCCTCTCTTATGGGGAAACGTAGTCTTGTGCTTCCATGTGCCATAGTAGTCCGCTACAGCCCGGTTCACCGGAGTCCTGCTAGCCCAGCACTACTGCTCCAGAACACTTGACTGGCCGGCATGTGAATCAATTCGTTCCTGTCTCTGTCCCTTCGGGAAATGTCACGCGGTGATATCCGGAGTCCTGCCTAGCCTACTACAGCCCGGGTTCCCGGAGTCCTGTTAGCCAGTGCTACAGCCCGGATTCATACGCTGTTGACCGACATGCTCGAGGTTGATTCATGTATGCCTGTCCCTGTAAGTTAGTGCTACTTTGGGTTCACGACTAGTCATGTCGGCCCGGGTTCTTTGTTATATGGACGCTAGTGACACTATCATATAAGTGAGCCAAAAGGGGCAAACGGTCACGGGCCAGGTAAGGTGGCACCCGTGGGTATACCGTGCGTGAGGCCACAAAGTGATATGAAGTGTTACATGCTAGATCGTTGTGACTTGGGATCAGGGTCCCGACACCTCTGTCTTGCCGTCCCGCTAGCCTTGGTCTTGTTTCACTGATATGGAAACCTTTGCGTGATGCCTCGGGACTCCTCGCCTGCGCCTGCCTCTTTAGCACCAAAGAGGAAACTGGTACACTGCGCCCGTTGGTGCCCGCCTGGCCTTGGTCATCATGGCTCATGTCACGTGAACCTCGCAAGGTGCCCCTTGCATTGATATCTCTGCTCCTCGGGAGCCAGCATAGTGAGGCTGCCCCCAGGGAGGTCTTGGCGTCGTCCGCCTCGCGAGGCTTGGCCCCTTGTGAGGGTCTTGAGTTGTCGCTGCAGATGATGGGCCGTACCAGGCCGCTGATGGAACCACACCATGGGCCGCAGGCAGGCAAGTCTAGGTATCCCCGTTCACAGGACGCCGACAGTAGGCCCTGGGCCCAATGCATGCTCGAACTTGGCTTCGAGGCGAAGCCAAAGGGCAAGTGCGGAGCGCCGCGGGCCCCAACCGCCTGCATTCTTGGTCGCCGCGTGGCGATTGACCAAACATGGGCGCCCCCGCTTCTCCATGCTGCCTCGACAACTGTCCTCGTCTGACAAAAGGCTGGTGCATGTTGCAGAGCCTTCATTACCTTCCTTCACCTTGCTCCAGATCCCCTTTCTCCTTCTTGCCCCGAGAGACCCCAGATCTGCACGAACTTCTCCCCGAGCTTGCAGCCGATGGCGTCCGGCAAAGCAAAGGTTGCACTCTCGCCCTCCTGGTACGAGCCGTCCTTGTGCGCACCCAATGTCTCGGAGAAGAACCTCGCTACCACGCTCCTGATGACGGTGGAAGGCAGCAACGAGGGGGGAAGACCGCGCTTCGGGCTGGCCTCGCCGAGCCGGAGGCCTCAAGTGGTACCTTCTATCCCTTCTTCATGAATAGCGTCATCGCAGGGCTAGTCCACCCTTTCTACGACTTCTTCTACGCCGTCCTCAGCCACTACAAGCTGCACGCCCTTCATCTTCATCCCAACTCCATCCCCCTCTTGTCGATCTTCGCCTTTTATTGCGAGGCATTTGTGGGGGTGATGTCGTCCGTGGCATTGCTTCACCACTTCTTCTACCTCCAGATCAAGGAGGGACATTGCTCGGGATGCGCCAACTTCGTCACGGCTAACGGAACCAATGCGATCTCGAAGGCTGGGAAGAAGTCCGAGGGCTTCAGGAGCAAGTGGGTCCTCATGGACGCCAAGTGCACCCGCCCTCGGCTGGTGCTGCCGACGGAGTTGCCCTCGCCTCATGACCGATGGCTCCGCATGAAGCTCACCGACCCCCGGGCGAAGTAGGTGTTGGAGAAGATGACTGCCGATCTGAAGCCTGACGACCCGAAGGCTGATAAGCTGATGGGGGCCATGATCGTCAAGGAATTCCTGACACAACGCATAGCCCCACTCCAGGCGCGCTTGCGCCCCTTGTGGAACCTTGGGGATGAAGGGGACGACCTCTGTCCGTGCTCGGACGTCTTGTTGGACAAGGACCTGGGCAAGGCCCTCCACCTTCTGGTCGGGGACGACCAGGGGTATCCGCCGGACACCCATATCCCCCTATATCGCCGCCCAGATGGGGCGGAGGTGGCTGCCGCCTTTCTTGTCTTTGACGGGTGCGGGCTTGTGCCGCCAGTGCCATCTGAGGCTCCAGTGCTGGCAGCCCCGGTGTTGGTGTCTTTTGGCGATTCTGGCGAGGAGGAGAGGCCTGACTCGGAGGCGCCCGGGAGGGTGATGGAGAGACTTCTCCTTTCACGGCGGATCTCTTTCGTGCCCTTCCTAACGATGACGAGGCCGGCCACCATCCGGTGAGGGAGCCCCTGCCCCCCGCTAGGGTTACCACGAGGTCCAGGGGCACTCCTTCAAAGAACTGGCCGGCCGGGATCCCGATGAAGAGCAGTTCGGCGATGGTCTCTCGGGGCGGCGCCCACTGTTGGGGAACATAGTAATTTCAAAATTTTCCTACGCACACACACACACACAGGATCATGGTGATGCATAGCAATGAGAGGGGAGAGTGTGTCTACGTACCCTCGTAGACCGAAAGATGAAGCGTTAGCTCAACACAGTTGATGTAGTCGTACGTCTTCACGATCTGACCGATCCAAGTACTGAACGCACGACACCTCCGAGTTCAGCACAACTTCAGCTCGATGACGTCCCACAAACTCTGGTCCAGCAGAGCTTCACAGGAGAGTTTCGTCAGCACGTCGGCGTGATGATGGTGATGGTGATGCTACCGACGTAGGGCTTCGCCTAAGCACCGCTATGATATAATCAAGGTGGATTATGGTGGAGGGGGGCACCTCACATAGCTGGAATAGATCAATAGATCAACTTGTGTGTCTAGAGGTGCCCCATGCCCCCGTATATAAAGGAGCAAGGGGGGGGGACAGCCCCTGTAGGCGCGCCAGGAGGACGAATCCTCCTCCTAGTAGGAGTAGGATTCCCCTCTTTCCAACTCCTACTAGGAGGGGGAAAGGAAGGGAGAGAGGGAGAAGGAAAGGGGGGTGCCGCCCCCGTCTCCTAGTCCAATTTGGACCAGAGAGGGAGGGGCACGCGGCTTGCCCTGGGCCAGCCCTCTCTCTCCACTAAGGCCCATAAGGCCTACTATTTCTCCTTTGGGGGGGGGGGTTCCGGTAACCCTCCGGCACTCCGATTTTCTCCAAAACCATCCAGAACACTTCTGGTGTCCGAATATAGTTGTCAAATATATTGATATTTACGTCTCGACCATTTTGAGACTCCTCGTCATGTCCGTGATCAAATTCGGGACTCCGAACTACCTTTGGTACATCAAAAAGTTCGTCACCAAACTTTAAGCGTGCGGACCCTACGGGTTCAAGAACTATGTAGACATGACCGAGATACGTTTCCGGTCAATAACCAACAGCAGAACCTAGATGTTCATATTGGACCCCACATATTCTACCAAGATCTCTATCGGTCAAACCGCATAACAACATACATTGTTCCCTTTGTCATCGGTATGTTTCTTGCCCGAGATTCGATCGTCGGTATCTCAATACCTAGTTCAATCTCATTACCGGCAATTCTCTTTACTCATTCTGTAATACATCATCCCGCAACTAACTCATTAGTTACAATGCTTGCAAGGCTTATAGTGATGTGCATTACCGAGTGGGCCCAGAGATACCTCTCCGACAATCGGAGTGACAAATCCTAATCTTGATTTATGCCAACTCAACAAGTACCATCGGAGACACCTATAGAGCACCTTTATAATCACCTAGTTACGTTGTGACGTTTGGTAGCACACAAAGTGTTCCTCCGGTAATTGGGAGTTGCATAATCTCATAGTCATAGGAACATGTATAAGTCATGAAGAAAGCAATAGCAGAAAAAGTAAACGATCAAGTGCTAAGCAAACAGAATGGGTCAAGTCAATCACATCATTATCCTAATGATGTGATCCCATTAATCAAATGACAACTCATGTCTATGGTTAGGAAACTTAACCATCTTTGATTAATGAGCTAATCAAGTAGAGGCATACTAGTGAAACTCTGTTTTTCTATGTATTCACACATGTACTAAGTTTCCGGTTAATACAATTCTAGCATGAACAATAACATTTATCATGACATGAGGAAATAAATAATAACTTTATTATTGCCTCTAGGGCATATTTACTTCAGTCTCCCACTTGCACAAGAGTCAATAATCTAGATTACACAATAATGATTCTAACACCCATGGAGCCTTGGTGCTGATCATGTTTTGCTCGTGTGAGAGGCTTAGTCAACAGGTCTGCAATATTTAGATCTGTATGTATCTTGCAAATCTCTATGTCTCCCACCTGGACTTGATCGCAGATGGAATTGAAGCGTCTCTTGATGTGCTTGGTTCTCTCGTGAAATCTGGATTCCTTTGCCAAGGCAATTGCACCAGTATTGTCACAAAAGATTTTCATTGGACCCGATGCACTAGGTATGACACCTAGATCGGATGTGAACTCCTTCATCCAGACTCCTTCATTCGCCGCTTCTGAAGCAGCAATGTACTCCGCTTCACATGTAGATCCCGCCACAATGCTTTGTTTAGAACTGCTTCAACTGACAGCTCCACCGTTCAATATAAACATGTATCTGGTTTGCGACTTAGAATCGTCCAGATCACTGTCAAATCTTGCATCAATGTAACCATTTACGATAAGCTCTTTGTCACCTCCATAAACGAGAAACATATCCTTAGTTCTTTTCAGGTATTTTAGGATGTTCTTGACCGCTGTCCAGTGATCGACTCCAGGATCACTTTGGTAACTCCCTGCTAAACTAATAGCTAGGCACACATTAGGTCTGGTACACAACATTGCATACATGATAGTGTCGGGGAACATAGTAATTTCCAAAAAAATTCCTACGCACACGCAAGATCATGGTGATGCATAGCAATGAGAGGGAATAGTATCGTCCATGTACCCTCGTAGACCGCAAGCGGAAGCGTTATGAGAACGCGGTTGATGTAGTCAAACATCTTCACGATCCGACCGATCCAAGTACCGAACGCACGCCACCTCCGAGTTCAGCACACGTCCAGCTCGATGACGTCCCACGAACTCCGATCTAGCAGAGCTTCACAGGAGAGTTCTGTTAGCATGACGACGTGTTAACGGTGATGATGTTGCTACCGACGCAAGGCTTCGCCTAAGCATCGCTACAATATGATCGAGGTGGATTATGGTGGAGGGGGGTACCGCACACGGCTAAGGGATCAATGATCAACTTGTGTGTCTACAGGTGCCCCCTGCCTTTTTATATAAAGGAGCAAGGGGGGATACCGGCCATCCCTCTATGGCATGCCAGGAGTCCTCCTCCTCCTAGTAGGAGTAGGACTCCCCTATTTCCTGCTCCTACTAGGAGGGGGAAAGGAAGGGGGAGAGGGAGAAGGAAAGGGGGCGCCCCCCTCTCCTAGTCCAATTCGGACTAGAGGGGGAGGGGTGCGCGGCCTGCCCTAGGCCAGCCCTCTCTCTCCACTAAGGCCAATAAGGCCCATTATTTCTCCCGGGGGATTCCGGTAACCCTTTGACACTCGGGTTTTCTCTGAAATCACCCGGAACACTTCCGGTGTCCGAATATAGTTGTCCAGTATATCGATCTTTACATCTCAACCATTTCGAGACTCCACGTAATGTCCATGATCATATCTAGGACTCCGAACTACCTTCGGTACATCAAAACACAAAAACTCATAATACTGATCGTCACCAAACTTTAAGCGTGCGGCCCTACGGGTTCGAGAACTATGTAGAAATGACTGAGACACGTGTCCGGTCAATAACCAGCAGAACCTGGATGTTCATATTGGCCCCCACATATTCTACGAAGATCTTTATCAGTCAAACCGCATAACAGCATACGTTGTTCCCTTTGTCATCGGTATGTTACTTGCCCGAGATTCGATCGTCGGTATCTCAATACCTAGTTCAATCTCATTACCGGAAAGTCTCTTTACTCATTCAGTAATGCATCATCCCGCAACTAACTCATTAGTTACAATGCTTGCAAGGCTTATAGTGATGTTCATTACCGAGTGGGCCCAGAGATACCTCTCCGACAATCGGAGTGGACAAATCCTAATCTTGATCTATGTCAACTCAACAAGTACCATCTAAGACACCTGTAGAGCACCTTTATAATCACCCAGTTATGTTGTGATGTTTGGTAGCACACAAAGTGTTCCTCCGATAATTGGGAGTTACATAATCTCATAGTCATAGGAACATGTGTAAGTCACGAAGAAAGAAATAGCAGTAAACTAAAACGATCAAGTGCTAAGCTGAAGAAATGGGTCAAGTCAATCACATCATTCTCCTAATGATGTGATCTCATTTATCAAATGACAACTCATGTCTATGGTTAGGAAACATAACCATATTTGATCAATGAGCTAGTCAAGTAGAGGCATACTAGTGACACTCTGTTTGTCTATGTATTCACACATGTATCATGTTTCTGGTTAATACAATTCTAGCATGAATAATAAACATTTATCATGATATAAGGAAATAAATAATAACTTTATTATTGCCTCTACGACATATTTCCTTCAGTCTCCACTTGCACTAGAGTCAATAATCTAGATTACATAGTAATGATTCTAACACCCATGGAGTCTTGGTGCTGATCATGTTTTGCTCGTGAGAGAGGCTTAGTCAACGGGTCTGCAACATTCAGATTCGTATGTATCTTGCAAATCTCTATGTCTCCCACCTGGACTTGATCGCGGATGGAATTGAAGCGTCTCTTGATGTGCTTGGTTCTCTTGTGAAATCTGGATTCCTTTGCCAAGGCAATTGCACCAGTATTGTCACAAAAGAGTTTTCATTGGACCCGATGCACTAGGTATGACACCTAGATCGGATATGAACTCCTTCATCCAGACTCCTTCATTTGCTGCTTCCGAAGCAGCAATGTACTCCACTTCACACGTAGATCCCGCCATGATGCTTTGTTTAGAACTGCTCCAACTGATAGCTCCACCGTTCAATATAAACACGTGTCCGGTTTGTGATTTAGAATCGCCTGGATCAATGTCAAAGCTTGCATCAACATAACCATTTACGATGAGCTCTTTGTCACCTCCATAAATGAGAAACATGTCCTTAGTCCTTTTCAGGTATTTCAGGATGTTCTTGACCGCTGTCCAGTGATCCACTCCTGGATTACTTTGGTACCTCCCTGCTAAACCAATAGCAAGACACACATCAGGTCTGGTACACATCATTGCATACATGATACAGCCTATGGCTGAAGCATAGGGAACATCTTTCATTTTTTCTCTATCTTCTGAAGTGGTCGGGCATTGAGTCTTACTCAACTTCACACCCTGTAACACAGGCAAGAATCCTTTCTTTGCCTAATCCATTTTGAACTTCTTCAAAACTTTGTCAAGGTATGTGCTTTGTGAAAGTCCAATTAAGTGTCTTGATCTATCTCTATAGATCTTCATGCCCAATATGTAAGCAGCTTCACCGAGGTCTTTATTGAAAAAATCTTATTCAAGTATCCTTTTATGCTATCCAGAAATTCTATATCATTACCAATTAACAATATGTCATCCACATATAATATTAGAAATGCTATAGAGCTCCCACTCACTTTCTTATAGATACAGGCTTCTCCAAAAGTCTGTATAAAACCATATGCTTTGATCACACTATCAAAACGTTTATTCCAACTCGGAGAGGCTTGCACCAGTCCATAAATGGATCGCTGGAGCTTGCACACTTTGTTAGCACCCTTTGGATCGATAAAACCTTCAGGTTGCATCATATACAACTCTTATTCCAGAAATCCATTCAGGAATGCAGTCTTTACATCCATTTGCCAAATTTCATAATCATAAAATGCGGCAATACCTAACATGATTTGGACGGACTTAATCATCGCTACGGGTGAGAAGGTCTCATCATAGTCAACTCCTTGAACTTGTCGAAAACCTTTCGCAACAAGTCGAGCTTTGTAGACAGTAACATTACAATCAGCGTCTGTCATCTTCTTGAAGATCCATTTATTCTCAATGGTTTGCCGATCATCGGGCAAGTCAACCAAAGTCCACACTTTGTTCTCATACATGGATCCCATATCAGATCTCATGGCCTCAAGCCATTTTGCGGAACCTGGGCTCATCATCGCTTCCTCATTGTTTGTAGGTTCGTCATGGTCTAGTAACATGACTTCCAGAACAGGATTACCATACCACTCTGGTGCGGATCTTACTCTGGTTGACCTACGAGGTTCGGTAGTAACTTGATCTGAAGTTTCATGATCATCATCATTAGCTTCCTCACTAATTAGTGTAGGTGTCACAGAAACTGGTTTTTGTGATGAACTACTTTCCAATAAGGGAGCAGGTATAGTTACCTCATCAAGTTCTACTTTCCTCCCACTCACTTCTTTCGAGAGTAACTCCTTCTCTAGAAAGGACTCATTCTTAGCAACAAAAGTCTTGCCTTCGGATCTATGATAGAAGGTGTACCCAACTGTCTCTTTTGGGTATGCTATGAAGACACATTTCTCCGATTTAGGTTCGAGCTTATCAGGTTGAAGCTTTTTCACAGAAGCATCGCAGCCCCAAACTTTAAGAAACGACAACTTTGTTTTCTTGCGAAACCACAGTTCATAAGGAGTCGTCTCAACGGATTTAGATGGTGCCTTATTTAACGTGAATGCAGCCGTCTCTAAAGCATAACCCCAAAACGATAGCAGTAAATCAGTAAGAGACATCATAGATCGCACCATATCTAGTAAAGTACGATTACGACGTTCGGACACACCATTATGCTGCGGTGTTCCGGGTGGCGTGAGTTGCGAAATTATTCCGCATTGTTTCAAATGATGACCAAACTCGTAACTGAAATATTCTCCTCCATGATCAGATCGTAGAACCTTTATTTTCTTGTTACGATGATATTCCACTTCACTCTGAAATATTAGCAACAGAACCAGTCCTTTGCCAATCTTCGCTTAATCCGTAGTCCCTGTTTTGAGTTGCAAATATTAGCAACAGAACCAGTATCAAATACCCGGGCATTATTGCGAGAATTAGTATGGTACACATCAATAACATGTATATCATATATACCTTTGTTTACCTTGCCATCCTTCTGCTTATCCGCCAAATACTTGGGGCAGTTCTGCTTCAAGTGACCAGTCTGTTTGCAGTAGAAGCACTCAGTCTCAGGCTTAGGTCCAGACTTGGGTTTCTTCTCTTGAGCAGCAACTTGTTTACCGTTCTTCTTGAAGTTCCCTTTCTTCTTCCCTATACCCTTTTTCTTGAAACTGGTGGTCTTGTTAACCATCAACACTTGATGCTCCTTCTTGATTTCTACCTCTGCAGCCTTTAGCATTGCGAAGAGCTCGGGAATTGTTTTGTTCATCCCATGCATGTTATAGTTCATCACGAAGCTCTTGTAGCTTGGTGGCAGTGATTGAAGAATTCTGTCAATGACACTATTAATAGGAAGATTAACTCCCAGTTGAGTCAAGTGGTTATGGTACCCGGACATTCTGAGTATATGTTCACTGACAGAACTATTCTCCTCCATCTTGCAGCTGTAGAACTTATTGGAGACTTCATATCTCTCAATCTGGGCATTTTCTTGAAATATTAACTTCAACTCCTGGAACATCTCGTATGCTCCATGACGTTCAAAACGTCATTGAAGTCCCGGTTCTAAGCACACTGAACTATCGAGTAGTCATCTGCCAGACGTTCATAACATCTGATGTTGCTCCTGCAGCAGGTTTGGCACTTAGCGGTGCTTCCAGGACATAATTCTTCTGTGCAACAATGAGGATAATCCTCAAGTTACGGACCCAGTCCGTGTATTTGCTACCATCATCTTTCAACTTTGCTTTCCAAGGAATGCATTAAAAATCAACACAACAACAACACGAGCCATCTATCTACAACAACATAGACATGCAAAATACTATCAGTAGAGTTCCGTCAGCACGACGGCGTGTTGGCGGTGATGATGTTGCTACCGACGCAGGGCTTCGCCTAAGCACCACTACAATATGATCGAGGTGGATTATGGTGGAGGGGGGCACCGCCAGGAGGAGGAAGGAGTAGGATTCCCCTCTTTCCTACTCCTACTAGGAGGGGGAAAGGAAGGGGGAGAGGGAGAAGGAAAGGGGGCGCGGCCCCCCTCTCCTAGTCCAATTTGGACCAGAGGGGGACGGGCGCGCAGCCTGCCCTAGGCCAGCCCTCTCTCTCTCCACTAAGGCCCACTATTTCTCCGGGGGGGGGGGGTCGGTAACCCCTCCGGCACTCCGGTTTTCAGCGAAACCATCCGGAACACTTCCGGTGTCCGAATATAGTCGTCCAATATATCGATCTTTACGTATCGACCATTTGGAGACTCTTCGTCATGTCCTTGATCAAATCCGGGACTCCGAACTACCTTCAGTACATCAAAACACAAAAACTCACAATATCGATCGTCACCAAACTTTCAGCGTGCGGACCCTACGTGTTCGAGAACTATGTAGACATGATCGAGATACGTTTCCGGTCAATAACCAACAACGGAACCTGGATGTTCATATTGGCTCCCACATATTCTACGAAGATCTTTATCGGTCAAACCGCATAATAGCATACGTTGTTCCCTTTGTCATCGATATGTTACTTGCTTGAGATTCGATCGTTGGTATCTCAATACCTAGTTCAATCTCGTTACTGGCAAGTCTCTTTACTCGTTCCGTAATACATCATCCCGCAACTAACTCATTAGTTACAATGCTTGCAAGGCTTATAGTGATGTGCACTACCGAGTGGGCCCAAAGATACCTCTCCGACAATCGGAGTGACAAATCCTAATTTTGATTTATGCCACCTCAACAAGTACCATCGGAGGCACCTGTAGAGCACCTCTCTAATCACCCAGTTACGTTGTGACGTTTGGTAGCATACAAAGTGTTCCTCCGGTAATCGGAAGTTGCATAATCTCATAGTCATAGGAACATGTATAAGTCATGAAGAAAGCGATAGCAGAAAAACTAACCGATCAAGTGCTAAGCTAACAGAATGGGTCAAGTCAATCACATCATTCTCCTAATGATGTGATCCCATTAATCAAATGACAACTCATGTCTATGGTTAGGAAACTTAACCATCTTTGATTAATGAGCTAGGCAAGTAGAGGCATACTAGTGACACTCTGTTTGTCTATGTATTCACACATGTACTAAGTTTCTGGTTAATACAATTCTAGCATGAATAATAAACATTTATCATGATATGAGGAAATAAATAATAACTTTATTATTGCCTCTAGGGAATATTTCCTACACCCCCGTCCTGACGTCGAACGGTGCTGCCGCAGGGCCAGCTGCCGCGGCCTCCTTTGCTCCTGGGGCTCGCACACCGGCTGATACGTCTCCATCGTATCTACTTTTCCAAACACTTTTGACCATGTTTTGGACTCTAACTTGCATGATTTGAATGGAACTAACCCGGACTGACGCAGTTTTCAGCAGAATTGCCATGGTGTTATTTTTGTGTAGAAATAAAAGTTCTCGGAATGTCCTGAAACTTCACGGAGAATATTTTTGGAATTTATAAAAAATACTGGCGAAAGAATCAACACCAGGGGCCCCACACCCTGTTGAGGCTGCATGGCGTGCCCCCTACCTCGTGGGCCCCTGAGGCTCCACCAACGTCAACTCGAACTCTATATATATTCACATTCAGGGAGAAAAAAATAAGAGAGAAGGATTCATTGCGTTTTGTGATACGGAGCCGCCGCCAAGCCCTAATCTCTCTCGGGAGGGCTGATCAGGAGTCCGGGGCTCTGGAGAGGGGAATCCATCGCCATCGTCATCATCAACATTCCTCCATCACCAATTTCATGATGCTCACCACCATGCGTGAGTAAGTCCTTCGTAGGCTTGCTGGACGGTGATGGGTTGGATGAGATTTATCTTGTAATCGAGTTAGTTTTGTTACGGTTTGATCCCTAGTATCCATTATGTTCTAAGATTGATGTTTCTATTTCTTTGCTATTCTTAATGCTTGTCACTAGGGCCCAAGTGCCATGATTTCAAATCTGAACCTATTATGTTTCCATGAATAAATGTGAGTTCTCGATCCTATTTTGCAAGTCAATAGTCACCTACTATGTGTTATGATCCGGTAACTCCGAAGTGACAATAATTGGGACCACTCCCGGTGATGACCGTAGTTATAGGAGTTCATGTATTCACTAATTGTTAATGCTTTCGTCTGGTACTCTATTAAAAGGAGGCCTTAATATCCCTTAGTTTCCAATAGGACTCCGCTGCCACGGGAGGGTAGGACAAAATATGTCATGCAAGTTCTTTTCCATAAGCACGTATGACTATATTCCGAATACATGCCTACATTACATTGATGAATTGGAGCTAGTTTTGTGTCACCCTATGTTATAACTGTTGCATGAGGAATCGCATCCGACATAATTATCCATCACTAATCCAATGCCTACGAGCTTTTCACATATTGATCTTTGTTTAGTTACTTTTTCGTTGCCACTGTTACAATCACTACAAAACCAATACTATTTGCCACCGTTACCGCTGCTTCCATATTACTTTGCTACTAAATACTTTGCTGCAGATATTAAGTCGTTCAGGTGCGGTTGAGTCGACAACTCAACGATTAATACTTGAGAATATTCTTTGGCTCCCCATGTGTCGAATCAATAAATTAGGTGGAATACTCTACCCTCGAAAACTATTGCGATTCCCTATACTTGTGGGTTATCATGACTATTTTCTGGCGCCATTGCCGGGGAGCATAGCTCTATTCTTTGATTCACTTGGGATTTATATCTGTTGATCACTATGAGGAACTTGAAAGATGAAAGAACCAAGATTTTTCCCTCAACTATGAGGGGAGGTAAGGAACTGCCATCCAGCTCTGCACTTGATTCACCTTCTATTTTGAGTAAACTTGCGACACCTACTCCTGCTATTCATTTTGATATGTCGCATGTTAATGATGATGCCACTTCTGCTTTAAATGATACTTATGATGAAACTACTTCTACGCTTGATAATACAGTGCCATTAGGTGAATTTCTTGATGAACAACTTGCTAGGGTTAGAGAGAATGAAATTATTGAAACTGATAATATTGACGAAAGTGATGATGAAGATTCTCCCCCTAGATATGAATTGCCTGATGTGCCTGAGGGTTATTTTATGGATGAAGAAACTACTAGAGATCTTTTTAGCTTGCAAAGATAGATATGATCTTAAGAAACTGTTAGCTAAGCTGAAAGAAAAGTCTTTGAATGCTAGAATGAAATATGACCCTACTTTTGCTACTTCACCTATCTGTATTTCTAATAAGGATTATGATTTCTCTGTCGATCCTCAAATAATTACTTTAGTTGAGTCTGATCCTTTTTATGGCTATGAATCTAAAACTGTTGTGGCACATCTTACTAAACTGAATGATATAGCCACCCTATTCACTAATGTGGAAAAAATCCGTTACTACTATATCCTTAAGTTATTTCCGTTCTCATTAAAGGGTGATGCTAAAATATGGTTTAATTCTCTTGATCCCAGTTGTGTGCGTAGTCCCTAGGATATGATTTATTACTTCTCTGCTAAATATTTACCCGCTCATAAGAAACAAGTTACCTTAAGGGAAATATATAATTTTGTGCAAATTGAAGAAGAGAGTCCCCCACAAGCTTGGGGGAGGCTTCTCCGATTACTTAATGCTTTTCCTGATCATCCTCTCAAGAAAAATAAAATACTTGATATCTTTTATAATGGACTAACCGATGCTTCCAGAGACCACCTGGATAGTTGTGCTGGTTGTGTTTTCAGGGAAAGAACTGTTGATCAATTTGAATTGCTATTGAATAATATGTTGAGTAATGATAATGATTGAACACTTCCTGAACCAACTCCTAAGCCAACTCCGAAGAAAAGGGTTATTCTATTTCGTTGTCCTGAAGATATGCAAGAGGCAAAGAAATCTATGAAAGAAAAAGGTATTAAAGCTGAAGATGTAAAGAATTTACCACCTATTGAAGAGATACATGGTCTTGATAACCCTACACAGGTAGTAAAGGTAAATTCTCTCTATAGATTTGATAAGGGTGAAATCCCATTGATACATCTCCAACGTATCTACTTTTCCAAACACTTTTGCCCTTGTTTTGGACTCTAACTTGCATGATTTGAATGGAACTAACCCGGACTGACGCTGTTTTCAGCAGAATTACCATGGTGTTATTTATGTGCAGGAGCAAACATTCTCGGAATGACCTGAAACTTCACGGAGCCACTTTTCAGAAAATAAGAAAAATACCTGCAAAAGATGAAGGCCAGGGGCCCACCACCAATTTCATGATGGAGAGGGGAATCTGTCGCCATCGTCATCATCAACCATCCTCCATCACCAATTCCATGATGCTCACCGCCGTCCGTGAGTAATTCCATCGTAGGCTTGCTGGACGGTGATGGGTTGGATGACATCTATCATGTAATTGAGTTAGTTTTGTTAGGGTTTGATCCCTAGTGTCCACTATGTTCTGAGATTGATGTTGTTGTGACTTTGCTATGCTTAATGCTTGTCACTAGGGCCCGAGTGCCGTGATTTCAGATCTGAACCTATTATGTTTTCATCAATATATGAGTGTTCTTGATCCTATCTTACAAGTCTATAGTCACCTATTATGTGTTATGATCCGTTAACCCCGAAGTGACAATAATCGGGATACTTACCGCTGATGACCATAGTTTGAGGAGTTCATGTATTCACTATGTGTTAATGCTTTGTTCCGGTTCTCTATTAAAAGGAGGCCTTAATATCCCTTAGTTTCCGTAAGGACCCCACTTCCACGGGAGGGTAGGACAAAAGATGCTATGCGAGTTCTTTTCCATAAGCACGTATGACTATATTCGGAATACATGCCTACATTATATCAATGAACTGGAGCTAGTTCTGTGTCACCCTAGGTTATGACTGTTACATGATGAACCGCAGCTGGCATAATTCTCCATCACTGATCCATTGCCTACGAGCTTTCCATATATTGTTCTACGCTTATTTACTTTCCCGTTGCTATTGCTATCATCACTACAAAATACCAAAAACATTGCTTTTACTACCGTTACCTTTTGTTACCGTTACCACTACTATCATATTACTTTGCTACTAAATACTTTGCTGCAGATATTAAGTTTCTAGTTGTGGTTGAATTGACAACTCAGCTGCTAATACTTGAGAATATTCTTTGGCTCCCCTTGTGTCGAATCAACAAATTTAGGTTGAATACTCTACCCTCGAAAACTGTTGCGACCCCCTATACTTGTGGGTTATCAAGACTATTTTCTTGCGCCGTTGCCGGGGAGCATAGCTCTATTCTTTGAGTCACTTGGGATATATATCTGCTTATCATTATGAAGAACTTGAGAGATCCAAAAACCAAGATCTATCCCTCAACTACGAGGGGAGGTAAGGAACTTCCATCTAGCTCTGCACTTGATTCACCTTCTGTTATGAGTAAGCTTGCGACACCTACACGTGCTTCTGCTATTTGTTCTGATATGTCGCATGTTATTGATGATGCCACTTCTGCTATGCATGATACTTATGATGAAACTACCTCTATGCGTGATACTACTATGCCACTTAGTGATTTTCTTGATGAACAACTTGCTAGAATGAACTCAAAATATTATGTCTTTGATCAAGAAGCTTCTTTAGCTATTTTAGCATGCCAAAATAGAACTGAACTCAAAATATTATTAGCTAAATGGAGTAAGAAATCTTTAAATGCTAGAATGAAACCTGACCCTGCTTTTGCTACTTCACCTATCTTTGTTACTGATAAGGATTATGAATTCTCTGTTGATCCTGATATAATTACTTTGGTTGAATCTGATCCTTTTCATGGTTATGAATCTGAAACTGTTGTGGCACATCTTACTAAGTTGAATGATATAGCCACCCTGTTCACTAAAGATGAGAGAACTCGCTACTTTTACATCATTAATATATTTCCGTTCTCATTAAAGGGTGATGCTAAGATATGGTTTAATTCTCTTGATCCTGGCTGTGTGCGTAGTCCCCAGGATATGATTTATTACTTCTCTGCTAAATATTTCCCTGCTCATAAGAAACACGCTGCTTTAAGGAATACATATATATAATTTTGTGCAAATTGAAGATGAGAGTCTCCCACAAGCTTGGGGAGGCTTCTCAGATTACTTAATGCTTTGCCTGATCATCCTCTTAAGAAAAATGAAATACTTGATATCTTTTATAATGGACTAACCGATGCCTCCAGAGATTACCTGGATAGTTGTGCTGGTTCTGTTTTCAGGGAAAGAACACCGGATGAAGCTGAAATTCTATTGAATAATATGTTGACAAATGAAAATAATTGGACACCTCCGGAGCCAATTCCTGAGCCTATTCCTAGACCAACTCCGAAGAAGAGGGGTATCCTATTTCTCAGTCCTGAAGATATGCAAGAGGCAAAGAAATCTATGAAAGAAAAAGGTATTAAAGCTGAAGATGGTAAGAATTTACCTCCTATTGAAGAAATACTTGGTCTTAATTTACCGCTTGTTGAAGAAACACATAATCTTAATCCTTTACCTATTGAAGAAACTCATGGTCTTGATAACCCGACATAGGTAGTAAAGGTAAATTCTCTCTATAGATATGATAAAGCTGAAATCCCATGTACTAAATTTGCTAGCCCATGCTTAGATGAGTTTGATAAATTTACGGCTAAGTAAGAAGATTTTAATGCTTATTTTGGTAGACAATTGAAATAAAATTCAAATATGCTTGAACACTTGGGTGATTATGTGGCTAATGTTAAAGGTGAACTTAAACTTATTAGTAAACATGCTTCTATGGTTACCACTCAAGTAGAACAAGTACTTAAAGCTCAAAATGATTTGCTCAATGAATTGAATAGTAAGAATAATGATAATGCTGTTAGAGTGGATACTAGAACTGGTAGAATGACTCAGGAACCTTTGTATCCTGAAGGCCATCCTAAGAGAACTGAGCAAGATTCTCAGAGAAATAATATAGATGCAGCTAGTTCTTGTAAAAAGAAGAAAAAGAAAAATGATAAGACTTTGCATGCTTCTAGTGATCCTATTGTTGAAACACCTGAGAATCCAAATGATATTTCTATTTCTGATGCTGAAACACAATCTGGTAATGAACCTAAAACTAGTGATAATGCTAATAATAACGTTCATGATAATGCTCACCCTAGTAAAGATAATGATATAGAAATTGAACCTGCTATTGATCTTGATAACCCACAATCAAAGAATCAACGTTATGATAAGAAAGATTTTGTTGCTAGGAAACATGGTAAAGAAAGAGAACCATGGGTTCAGAAACCCATGCCTTTTCCTCCCAAACCATCCAAGAAAAAGGATGATGAGGATTTTGAGCGCTTTGCTGAAATGATTAGACCTATCTTTTTGCGTATGCGATTAACTGATATGCTCAAAACGAATGTTTATGCTAAGTACATGAAAGATATAATTACAAATAAAAGAAAGATACCAGAAGCTGAAATTTCCACCATGCTTGCTAATTATAATTTTAAGGGTGGAATACCAAAGAAACTTGGAGATCGAGGAGTACCCACTATACCGTGCTCTATTAAAATAAACTATGTTAAAACTGCTTTATGTGATCTTGGAGCCGGTGTTAGTGTTATGCCTCTCTCTTTATATCGTAGACTTGATTTGAATAAGTTGAAACCTACTAAAATATCTTTGCAAATGGCTGATAAATCAACTACTATACCTGTCGGTATTTGTGAGGATGTGCCTGTTGTAGTTGCAAACGTTACTATTTTAACGGACTTTGTTATTCTTGATATTCCCAAGGATGATAGTATGTCTATTATTCTTGGAAGACCCTTTTTGAATACTGCAGGGGCTGTTATTGATTGCACTAAAGGCAATGTCACTTCTCATGTTAATGGTAATGAGCATATGGTACACTTTCCGGGGAAACAACCTCAAGTTCACAGTATCAATTCTATTGGAAAAATTCCATCGATTATATTTGGAGGTTTTGAATTTCCTCTTCCTACTGTCAAGAAGAAATATGATATTCTTATTATTGGGGATGTGCATATCCCCGTTGAGGTAAAAATAGTGTGATTCGATATTTCTCCGGTTCCATGTTATTTGGAATGAGTTCGTTAACAAGACTTGATCAACCTTGTTAGTGGATTCCTTTTGATGATCATGAGATGGATGAAACTAGAAGGCACAACCTTCTGTACCCCACTTTTACTCTCTGTTATTTATATTAAATAAAATAAAAATAAACATTTTTCTGTCTGTTATCTGATTATCCGTGCAATATAAAAATACCTCGAAAATAAAAGTTCTCCAAATGCCCTGAAATTTAAATATGATTTTTTCTAGAATATTTGAGGATTTATGGAACTGAGAACACACCAGGGGGGTCAACCACCTGCCCACGTGGGTGGAGGGCGCGCCCACCGCTCTAGGGCGCGCCCCCTGCCTCGTGGGCCCACGGTGGCCCTCCTCCACTTATTCCTGCACCCACACACTTCATCTTCCTTGCACAAACATGAATATCCAGCTCAAACCCGAGTCCAAGCTCGTTTTGCTGCCATTTTCGATCTCCTTTCTCGAAGCACCTCCCACAAAACTGCTTGGGGAGATTGTTCCTTGGTATGTGACTCCTCCATTGGTCCAATTACTTTTTGTTCTAGTGCTTTATTCATTGCAAATTTTTTCTGCTTAGGTGACCCTGTTCTTGAGCTTGCATGTCAAATTTATATGGTCAAAAGTAGTTCTGATGCATGATATAGGCCCTAGGCACTTGTAGGAGTAGTTGCTATCAATATTATTGAGTTTGGTTTACTTTTATTTTGAAGTTACTAAATTTTTTAAGAATTTTTCAGAGGAAGAAAAATGCTTAGGAAAATGTTCCAAGGTGGTTCCTCAAGGAAGCAAGGACCCAGGCTTGCAATGCGTGTTGCCGATGAAGACCCACCAAGAAACGCTCCAGTGCGTCCTTGTGAATGGCCTTCTGAGAACTTTATGGATCAAGTAGGAATTAAAGAAGAATTTATCACATATTTGCGTAACGTCGATCTCGTGAGCTTCGAGGAGGAGAAGTGCAGCCAGTATCACAACCTCACCAGTACCTCCGTGAGGAAGTTTGAATTTTCAACTTCATGTAATTCTCCAACTGTCCTGTTTGATCTTTATGATAAATCTTACACTATGGACTTAGAGGATTTCACCACTGCATGCAAACTTCCACAATGGGGTAGTATAAGGGATCCTCGCAAATCTGAATTTAGAGATTTTCTTGCTAGCATAACTGTGGGAGAATCTAGAGATATTGAACAAGCTACCATAGGGAGCATTCACTTTCCTGCTATACATTATTTTGCTCTCTTTATAGGTAGATGCATTAATGGTAAAGATGAGGCATGGAACATGTGTGTCCCTGATCTTAGTATTCTTAGGAGTGCTGTGTTAGGAGACGAATCATATAATTTGGGAGCCATTGTTGCACGTAGGTTGCATCTTAATAGACTTAATGGAGATTTCTTTGGAGGAATTTATGCAACCCGCATAGCTAATTTTCTTGGTATAGACATACGCGAAGATGATATTGAATTACCACCTGCTTACCTAGACTTTAATGCTATGGTTCATGACCAGTTTGTTGAGAGGAATGAATCACCTCTCCAATACCGACTAATCTTTGACAGACGCCGTGCTGTCCGTATTACTCTCCCTGCTCCCGCCTTCTTTGATTATCAGGCAAGAGGAGGATATACTATTACTAGAGAGGAGGCAGATGAGTGTGAGAGGAGAGAGGAGGCCGCTCGTCGCCACGCTGTAGCTCAGCAGGTGATAGCCGCTGCATCGCAGTACAACCCTAGCTGGATGTCGGTGCTCATACTTTTTCATTGTATCATCCATGCTAGTTTATTTTCCTTTTTATGCTTTCTTCTTGTGTGTTTAATAAACCTTAAGAAAAACCAAAAAAAATAGTTGTAACGTTTTATCAGTTTACCTTCCATGCTTGTAGTAGTAATTAAAAAGAAAACCCAAAAATATTTCCTGTTCTTCTTTTGCTTGTTGGGAGCTTTCCCGTGTAAATAGTTTTGTTTCTTTTCTTTTATTTGGGGGTCGATAGGAGAAGACCATAATTAAATTTTTGAAGTGGCTCTTATATGCATTATTGTTTATCTGACAAAAGAGCCCATATTTCCTTGTCTTCTCCTTTTTATTGAAGGCCTGCAGATTCCAGCTTAGTCCAATGCACGTGCACTATTATTATTATTCACATCGTTTGGTCGTGCAAGTGAAAGGCAATTATGACGATATATGATGGACTGACTGAGATGAGAAAAGATGGTATGAACTTGACCTCTTTTGTTTTTGTAAATATGATTAGTTCATCGTTCCTGATTCAGCCTATTATGAATAAAAATGTTTGCAATGACAACTAGAGATCATAGTTTCTTATGCCATGCTTGATTAGCTATGAGTTATAATGGTTTACCTTGCATGCCAACATGCTATTAAAATGGTTAGGATGTGGTATGATAGGGTGGTATCCTCCTCTGAATGATTTAAGTGACTTGACTTGGCACATGTTCACGCATGTAGTTGAAACAAAATCAACATAGCCTTCACGATATTTATGTTCATGGTGGATTATATCCTACTCATGCTTGCATTCGGTGTTGATTAATTTTAATGCATGCATGACTGATGTCGCTCTCTAGCTGGTCGCTTCCAAGTCTTTTGCTAGCCATCACCTATACTAAGTGGGAATACTGCTTGTGCATCCAATCCCCTAAACCCCAATGTTATTCCACATGAGTCCACTATACCCACCTATATATGGTATCTACCTACTGTTCCAAGTAAATTTGTATGTGCCAAACTCTAAACCTTCAAATAAATATCCTGTTTTGTATGCTCAAATAGCTCATGTATCAACTAGGGTTGTCTGTATCTTCCATGTTAGGCGGGTTATTCTCAAGAGGTGTGGACTCTGCTCCTCACTCACGAGATAAATGGCTGGTCACCGGGATGCCCAGTCCCATGCTTTATGCAAACTAAATCAAAATAATTGCAAACAAAACTGTCCCTCGGACTCTTGTTAGTTGGAGGCACTCGTTGTTTCGAGCAAGCCATGGATTGATGCTTGTTGGTGGAAGGGGGAGTATAAAATTTACCATTCTGTTTGGGAACCGCCTATAATGTGTGTAGCATGGAAGATGTCGCCATCTCTTGGTTGTTATGTTGACAATGAAAGTATACCGCTCAAAATATTATTCACCTCTGTTTCAAAACCGAGCTCTAGCACCTCTACAAATCCCTACTTCCCTCTGCGAAGGGCCTATCTATTTACTTTTATGTTAACTCGTCATCCTCTTATTAAAAAGCACCAGTTGGAGAGCACCGCTGTCATTTGCATTCATTACTGTTAGTTTACATCGAGTATGACTTGACTGGATCTCTTTTACCATGAATTACAATGTCTAGTCAGTCCTTGGTCTTTAAAGGTGCTCTGCATTTATGTTTTGCGGTCTCAGAAAGGGCTAGCGAGATACCATCTTGTTATATCATATTATGATTGTTTTGAGAAAGTGTTGTCATCCGAGATTTATTATTATTGCTCGCTAGTTGATTATGCTATTGATCTGAGTAAACTTGAGACCTGAGCATTATTATGAATGTGGTTAGTTATAATCTTTGCTGAAAACTTGAATGCTGGCTTTACATATTTACAACAACAAGAGCAAACAGAGTTTGTAAAAGTTCTTCTTTATCACTTTCAGTTTGTCAACTAAATTGCTTGAGGACAAGCAAAGGTTTAAGCTTGGGGGAGTTGATACGTCACCCTCCACTGCACCGGAGCTGTTCCTACTACGCCGTCCTTCACTGCCTCGGATCTGCTTCCCCTCCGCCGATATACGGCCACAGCAACATAGTCAACAATTTGGCCATGGGTTTGTCCAAGGATCCACGGTTCTCCAAAACATCGGTTCCCCTGGGATAAAAAAAAGGAGATCGCTGCCACATATGGAGGACACCACACTGGCAACTGATACGTCTCCAACGTATCTACTTTTCCAAACACTTTTGCCCCTGTTTTGGACTCTAACTTGCATGATGTGAATGGAACTAACCGGGACTGACGCTGTTTTCAACAGAATTACCATGGTGTTATTTATGTGCAGGAGCAAACGTTCTCGGAATGACCTGAAACTTCATGGAGCCACTTTTCAGAAATAAGAAAAATACCTGCAAAAGATGAAGGCCGGGGGGCCCACCACCTTGCCATGAGGGTGGGGGCGCGCCTGCCCCCCTAGGGCGCACCCCCTACCTTGTGGGCCCCTTGTTGCGTCTCCGACTCCAACTCCACCTCCATATATTGTGTTTCGATGAGAAAAAATCAGAGAGAAGAAATCATCGTGTTTTACGATACGGAGCCGCCGCCAAGCCCTAAAACCTCTCGAGAGGGCTGATCTGGAGTCTGTTCGGGGCTCCGGAGAGGGGAATCTGTCGCCATCGTCATCACCAACCATCCTCCATCACCAATTTCATGATGCTCACCGCCATGCGTGAGTAATTCCATCGTAGGCTTGCTCGACGGTGATGGGTTGGATGGGATCTATCATGTAATCGAGTTAGTTTTGTTAGGGTTTGATCCCTAGTGTCCACTATGTTCTGAGATTGATGTTGCTATGACTTTGCTATGCTTAATGCTTGTCACTCGGGCCTGAGTGCCATGATTTCAGATCTGAACCTATTATGTTTTCATCAATATATGAGTGTTCTTGATCCTATCTTGCAAGTCTATAGTCACCTATTATGTGTTATGATCCGTTAACCCTGAAGTGACAATAATTGGGATACTTACCGGTGATGACCGTAGTTTGAAGAGTTCACGTATTCACTATGTGTTAATGCTTTGTTCGGGTTCTCTATTAAAAGGAGGCCTTAATATCCCTTAGTTTCCGTAAGGACCCTGCTGCCACGGGAGGGTAGGACAAAAGATGTTATGCAAGTTCTTTTCCATAAGCACGTATGACCATATTCGGAATACATGCCTACATTATATCAATGAACTGGAGCTAGTTCTGTGTCACCCTAGGTTATGACTGTTACAGGATGAACCGCATCCGGCATAATTCTCCATCACTGATCCATTGCCTACGAACTTTCCATATATTGTTCTTCACTTATTTACTTTCCCGTTGCTATTGCTATAATCACTACAAAATACCAAAAAACATTGCTTTTACTACCGTTACCTTTTGTTACCGTTACGACTACTATCATATTACTTTGCTACTAAATACTTTGTTGCAGATATTAAGTTTCCAGGTGTGGTTGAATTGACAACTCAGCTGCTAATACTTGAGAATATTCTTTGGCTCCCCTTGTGTCGAATCAACAAATTTGGGTTGAATACTCTACCCTCGAAAACTGTTGCGATCCCCTATACTTGTGGGTTATCACCCATCTACAAAGTTTGCTAGCCAATGCTTGGATGAGTTTGATAATTTTATTGTTAAACAAGAAAACTTCAATGCTTATGTTGGTATACAATTGAAACGTAATGCTGATATGATTGAACACTTGAGTGATTATATGTCTAGAGTTAAAGGTGAGCTTAAACTTATTAGTAAACATGCTTCTAAGGTTACCACTCAAGTAGAACAAGTGCTTAAAGCTCAGAATGATCTGCTCAATGAATTAAATAATAAGAAAAATGATAATGTTGTTAGAGTTGTGACTAGAGGAGGTAGAATGACTCAGGAACCTTTGTATCCCGAGGGCCACCCAAAGATAATTGAGCAAGATTCTCAGAGAACTAATATTGATGCACCTAGTACTTCTAAAAAGAAGAAAAAGAAAATTGATAGGACTTTGCATGCTTCTAGTGAACGTGTTGTCGACACACCTGAGAATCCCAATGATATTTCTACTTCTGATGTTGAAACACAATCTGGTAATGAACATGAACCTAGTGATAATGTTAATGATGATGTTCATGTTGATGCTCAACCTAGCAATACCAATGATGTAGTGATTGAACCTGCTGCTGATCTTGATAACCCACAATCAAAGAATCAACATTATGATAAGAGAGACTTCATTGCTAGGAAGCACGGTAAAGAGAGAGAATTCAGAAACCCATGCCTTTTCCTCCTAAACCGTCCAAGAAAATGGATGATCCGGATTTTGAGTGCTTTGCTGAAATGATTAGACCTATCTTTTTGCATATGCGTTTGACTGATATGCTTAAAATGAATCCTTATGCTAAGTATATGAAAGATACTGTTACAAATAAAAGAAAGATTCCAGAAGATGAAATTTCCACCATGCTTGCCAATTATACTTTTAAAGGTGGAATACCAAAGAAACTTGGAGATCCAGGAGTACCAACTATACCATGCTCCATTAAAAGAAACTATGTTAAAACTGCTTTATGTGATCTTGGAGCCGGTGTTAGTGTTATGCCTCTCTCTTTATATCGTAGACTTGATTTGAATAAGTTAACACCTATTGAAATATCTTTGCAAATGGCTGATAAATCAACTGCTATACTTGTCGATATTTGTGAGGATGTGCCTGTTGTTGTTGCAAACGCTACTATTTTAACAGACTTTGTTATTCTTGATATTCCCGAGGACGATAGTATGTCTATTATTCTTGGTAGACCCTTTTTGAATACTGTAGGGGCTGTTATTGATTGCAACAAAGGCAATGTCACTTTTCATGTTAATGGTAATGAGCACAAGGTACATTTTCCGAGGAAACAACCTCAAGTCCACAGTATAAATTCTATTGGAAAAACTTCAACAATTACTATTGGAGGTTTTGAATTTCCTCTTCCTACTTTCAAGAAGAAATATGATATTCTTATTTTTGGGGACATGCATATCCCCGTTGAGGTAACTTAGTGTTATTCGAAAATTCTTCGGTTTCATGCGATCCGAAAAGAGTTTGTTAACAAGACTTGATCAACCTTGTTAGTGGATTCCTTTTGATGAGCATGAGATGGATGAAGTTAGAAAGCACAACTCTCTGTACCCTCCTTTTACTTTCTATTATTTAGATTAAATAAAGAAAAAAATAGTATTTTCTCTCTGTTTTCGGAATTATCCTTGCAATAAAGAATACCCCAAAAATAAAAGGTCTCCAAATGTCCTGAAAATGATATATGATTTTTGTAGAATATTTAATAATATCTGGCACTGAGAACACACCAGGGGGCCACACCACCTGGCCACGAGGGTCCAGGGCGCGCCCACCCCCCTGGGGCGCGCCCCCTTCCTCGTGGACCCCACGTGGGCCCCCTCCACTTATTCCAGCGCCCACACACTTCGTCTTCCTCCAGAAAAATCCTCCCACAGCTCAAACCCGAGTTCTAGCTCATCTTGCTGCCATTTTCGATCTCCTTGCTCAAAGCTCCATTCACAAAACTGCTTTGGGGGATTGTTCTTCGGTATGTGACTCCTCCAATGGTCCAGTTAGTTTTTGTTCTAGTGCTTTATTTATTGCAAATTTTTGCTGCTTAGGTGACCCTGTTCTTGATCTTACATGTCAAATTTATATGGTCAAAAGTAGTTTTAATGCATGATATAGCCTCTAGGCACTTGTAGGAGTAGTTGCTATCAATTTTGTTGAGTTTGCTTCACTTTTATTTTGAGTCACTAAATATTTCAGAAATTTTTCAGAGAAAGAAAATGACGAAGAGATTGTTGAGGGGCTCTTTGAGCCGAAGCTCGAAGGATAAGCAATGTGAAGAGAATAAGAAGCCCAAAATATAATGTCCCTCGCACTGCGGAGGTTCGGCCGTGCGAATGGCCTTGTGATGTGTTCTTGAGAGCATCCGGGAGTTACGAGGACTTTTATTATTTGGCCGAGGATGAAGGCCTCATCGACTTCCTCCGCGACTAGCGCGAACAATATCTCCTCCTCACTAATATTTTCGTGCAAATTTTTTACTTTCATGCTAAGAAATCACCACATTCAGTGGAATTTCACTTATATGATGAGGTTAAGGAGATGCCACTATATGATTTTTGCCGGGTCTGTAAGATACCCTTTGCGGGAAGCATCAAGGAACCACATCGTAATGATGTGGAAGGGTTTATTGATACAATTTCTGTAGGGGAAACGAGGAAAGTTTCTGATGCAAGAATTACTAGCATACATTTCCCTGTTCTACGGTACTTTGCAATATTTGCTAGTAGATGCTTAATTGGTCGTGGGAACAGTGGAAATATCAGTGCTCCTGATATTGTTATTTTGCGCCATGCTTTGTTTCGTGAAACCACCTTCAGTTTAGGCGCTATTCTTGCTAAAAGATTAAATCTAAACCATACAAAAGGCCCCATCTTCGGAGGCATCTTTGCTTCGCGCCTTGCTGCACACTTTGTGATACCTATTAGGCATTATGAGAAAGAGGAAAAGTTGTTGCCCCCCTATTTTTCTAGATTATAAGAGTATGGTAGCGCATGATTTTATTTTAAAGATAAGAAGAAGATGCTTAAGTATAAATTGATATTTGATAAAAATTACTTTTAGATTATTACCTTACCTGCACCCTCTTTGTTTAACATATTTTCAGGTATGTACCTCATCTTGCCGGAGGCTGTTTATGCATACTGGAGCCTGAACCAAGTTCCAGAGCCAGAGCCGGAGCCGCCACTTGACCCTTATTGACAGTTTGTTTATCAGTGGGATCCGGAGGAGATCGCCAACCAGTGGCACCCAGAGGACACTCCTCCGTCATCAGAGAGGGCAGCTTTGAGCCATGGCCCTAGACCAACTTAGGCCAAAAGCCTAAGCTTGGGGGAGTACCTATTTCTCACCGACATTACATTCATGTTCACACACTCATTCCAGTTGTCAGTGCTCATACTTTTTCACTGTACTATCCATGCTATTTTATTTTCGTATCTAAGCTTTCTTCTTGTGTGCTTGAAAAGCCTTAAGAAAAACAAAAAAATAGGTTGTAGCTTTTAGCTAGTTTACTTTCCATGCTTGTACTAGTAATAATTAAAAGAAAACCCAAAAAGATTTCTCATTCTTCTCTTGCTTGTTGGGAGTTTTCCCGTGTAAATAGTTTTATTTCTTTTCTTTGGGGGTCGAGAGGAGAAGACCATGATGAAAATGTTGAATGGCTCTCATATGCATTATTGTCGATTTAACAAAGAGCCCATATTACCTTGTCTTCTCCCTTGTATTAAATGCTTGCAGATTCCAGCTTAGTGTAATGCACGTGCACTACTATTATTATCAACACCGTTCGGTCATGCAAGTGAACGGCGGTAATGACGATATTTGATGGACTGATTGAGATGAGAGAAGCTGGTATGAACTCGACCTATCTTGTTTTCGTAAATATGATTAGTTCATCACTCCTGATTCATCCTATTATGAATGAATCATGTTTGCAATGACAATTAGAGATTATAGTTTCTCATGCATGCCATGCTTAATTAGCTAGGAGTTTATAATGGTTTACCTTGCGTGCCAACATGCTATTAAAATGGTTGTGATGTGGTATGATGGGGTGGTATCCTCCTCTGAATGATTCGAGTGGCTTGACTTGGCACATGTTTACGCATGTAGTTGAAACAAAATCAACATAGCCTCCATGATATTTATGTTCATGGTGAATTATATCCTACTCATGCTTGCACTTAGTGTTGATTAATTTTAATCCATGTTCATGACTGTTGTCGCTCTCTAGTTGGTCCCTTCCCCGTCTCTTTCTAGCCTTCACTTGTACTAAGTGGGAATACTGTTTGTGAATTCACTTCCATAAACCCCAAAAGTTATTCCATATGAGTCCACCATACCTTCCTATATGCGGTATCTACCTGCCGTTCCAAGTAAATTTGTATGTGCCAAACTCTAAACCTTCAATTGAAATTCTATTTTGTGTGCTCGAATAGCTCATGTATCAACTAGGGCTGTATATATCTTCCATGCTAGGTGGGTTATTCTCACGAGTGGATTCCGCTCCTCATTCACAAGAAAATGGCTGGTAACCAGGATGCCCAATCCTGTGCTTAAATTAAAATAATTGCAAACAAAACTCCCCCATGATTGTTGTTAGTTGGAGGCACCCATTGTTTCGGAGAAGCCATGGATTGATGTTTGTTGGTGGTGGGGGAGTATAAACTTTACCATTCTATTTGGGAACCGCCTATAATGTGTGTAGCATGGAAGATATCGAGATCTCTTGGTTGTTATGTTGACAATGAAAGTATGCCACTCAAAATATTATTTATCTCTATTTCAAAAATCGAGCTCTAGCACCTCTACAAATCCCTGCTTCCCTCTGCGAAGGGCCTATCTATTTACTTTTATGTTGAGTCATCATCCTCTTATTAAAAAGCACCAGTTGGAGTGCACCGCTGTCATTTGCATGCATTACTATTAATTTACATTGAGTATGACTGTGACTGGATCTCTTTTACCATCAATTACAATGTTTAGTCAGTCCGTGAGCTTTAGAGGTGCTCTGCATTTATGTGTTGCGGTCTTAGAAAAGGCTAGCGAGATACCATCTTGTTATATAATATTATGATTGTTTTGAGAAAGTGTTGTCATCCGAGATTTATTATTATTGGTCGCTAGTTGATTATGGCATTGATACGAGTAAACATGAGACCTAAATGTTATTGTGAATATGGTTAGTTCATAAACTTTGTTGAAAACTTGAATGCTAGCTTTACATATTTACAACAACAAGATCAAACAGAGTTTGTAATAGTTTTTCTTTATCACTTTCAGTTTGTCAACTGAATTTCTTGAGGAGAAGCAAAGGTTTGAGCTTGGGGGAGTTCATACGTCTCCATCGTATCTACTTTTCCAAACACTTTTGACCTTGTTTTGGACTCTAACTTGCATGATCTGAATGGAACTAACCCGAAATGACGCTATTTTCAGCAGAATTGCCATGGTGTTATTTTTGTGTAGAAATAAAAGTTCTCGGAATGACCTAAAAATTCACGGAGATTTTTTTTGAATTTATAAAAAAATACTAGTGAAAGAATCAACACCAGGGATCCCACACCCTGTCCACGAGGGTGCAGGGCGCGCCCCCCTGGGGCGCGCCCCCTGCCTCGTGGGGCCCCTGAGGCTCCAACAACGTCAACTCCAACTCTATATATTCACGTTCGGGGAGAAAAAAATAAGAGAGAAGGATTTATCGTGTTTTACGATAAGGGGCCGTCGCCAAGCCCTAATCTCTCTCGGGAGGGCTGATCTCGAGTCCGTTCGGGGCTCCGGAGAGGGGAATCCGTCGCCATCGTCATCATCAACCTTCCTCCACCACCAATTTCATGATGCTCACCGCCGTGCGTGAGTAATTCCATCGTAGGCTTGCTGGACGGTGATGGGTTGGATGAGATTTATCTTGTAATCGAGTTAGTTTTGTTAGGGTTTGATCCCTAGTATCCATTATGTTCTAAGATTGATGTCGCTATGACTTTGCTATGCTTAATGCCTGTCACTAGGGCCCGAGTGCCATGATTTTAGATCTGAACCTATTATGTTTCCATGAATATATGTGAGTTCCCGATCCTATTTTGCAAGTCAATAGTCACCTACTATGTGTTATGATCCGGTAACCCCGAAGTGACAATAATCGGGACCACTTCCGGTGATGATCGTAGTTTTAGGAGTTCATGTATTCACTAAGTGTTAATGCTAAGTTTCCAATAGGACCCCGCTGCCACGGGAGGGTAGGACAAAAGGTGTCATGCAAATTCTTTTCCATGAGCACGTATGACTATATTCAGAATACATGCCTACATTACATTGATGAACTGGAGCTAGTTCTGTGCCACCCTATGTTATAACTGTTGCATGAGGAATCGCATCCGACATAATTATCCATCACTGATCCAATGCCTACGAGCTTTTCACATATTGATCTTTGTTTAGTTACTTTTCCGTTGCCATTGTTACAATCACTACAAAACCAATACTATTAATTTGCTACTAAATACTTTGCCACTTCCATATTACTTTGCAACTAAATACTTTTCTGCAGATATTAAGTCTTTCAGGTGCGGTTGATTTGACAACTAATCTGTTAATACTTGAGAATATTCTTTGGCTCTCCATGTGTCAAATCAATAAATTTGGGTTGAATACTCTACCCTCGAAAACTGTTGCGATCCCCTATACTAGTGGGTTATCACCGGTGCCCCAGGCTATGAAGTCTTCGGACTTCGTGCTTCAGAAGAGGCCGAGAGATTACGCCACCGTGGACCAGAAAGTGCTTTGTCCTGATTCTGTTCCTACTCCTATCGCTGCTTCTTGACGCTTTTCCCTTGCGCCACCAGGCCAACAGTGGCGGGGAAGAAGAAGAGAGAGGGAGAGGCTGCGCCCCTGGGAACCAACAACCCGCAATGACTGCACCTCCCCTGGCATGGAAGAGTAGCAATGGCCTGGTCATCCTCGCGAGGCCCGGAGGACCGATCTCGAGAGAAGGTGACCTCCATAGCCAAATCGGCTCCGGAGGCGCCAGCTTCCGGCTCGGCTGCCGAGATCCCAAGGGCCCAGGAGCCCCCAGCTCCTTCTACCACCACCAACTCGCAAACCCTGGCAATGATGATGTCTTCTTCTCATCCCATCGCGCCATAGGGCTGTGATGCTTCTGCTTCACCTGACGCTCTCGAGGTGGCTCTTTCCATGCTGACCCAGCCCAGATACTTCCTCAGCTCGTCACGGTGCTCAAGGGTGTCTTCAACAGAATCGGCCCCATGGTGGAGGAGGAAGCGCGGGCGCTCTCCTCATCGGCCCTGATGCGCGTCCTCAGCCACCTTCACCTTCGCGATCCCAATGCCGACCTTGGTGTCCTGCTCGAGCCTGTAGATGAAGAGCGCTGCGTGGCTACTGTCGAAGCTGTTAAGGGCCAAGTGGAGGCCTTGTTGAAGAAGTTCCTTGCCATCGACCCCATGCCTCCGGCCGATGGTGTCGCCGGTCCCGCGGCCAAGGCCGACGACACGGGCGACGGTGACGCTGCTGGCAGGAGGGCGCTTCCTGACGACGGCACCCAAGGCTGAAGAGGAGGCTTGTTGGTGAACGATGGAGCTCCTTCTCGTTTTTACTTTTCCTGCGATATGCAACATGCCTCGCGGAGGCGTCAAAACTTTTGTTTGGTGTTTGAAGAACAATATGTCTTGTAATAATTAGAATTCTATGATTTCCTCTCCATTGCTTGATGTTCTACATCGACACGGCCCAGTCCCATGCGTGCCTCAGCCGCCATTGGGTCATCCGGATCACCAGGATGAGACCAAGGGGTGAGGGGCTACGTGACCAGTTAGGCTCCTGAGTCGTGATGCTCAGGAGTCCCCTTTGATGTTCAAACAGCCTTCGGAAAGGAAGCATGGGCCTTGGTGTTCTACGTCGGTAGGGCCCATCCCCACACGTACCTCAGCCGTCGTTGGATCGTCCAGATCGCCAGGACAAGACCAAGGGGTGAGGGGCTACGTGGCTAGTTAGGCTCCTGAGTCGCAATGCTCAGGAGTCCCCCTTGATGTGCAAACAGACCTCCATACCATTCCTCGCCGTGGTCCTGCTCGGGAGGGACGCGTGACGGCCAGGTCTGAGAATCCTGGAAGGGTGGCGTGCGCTAGGCGTGACATGAGTGCAGCCCCTGTACCCAGCCACCTCGCGTGACTCTCCCAAGGGGGAAGTGTTGCGACGAGGCTAGACACTAAGCCGTGCGGCTCCCTGAGGTTGATGCGTCCATGGGGCCATCCTCAATTGTTTATCATCAGCGCGGAGCATAGCTATTCTGCACTTGCACGGGCATAGCCGCTCCTCGACTGTGTTGACTGCCAGCGTGGAGCATGGCGCTTCCACTGGTGCGTGGGTGAGGGCTCCCTCTGAGTGGATCCCCCGGGGCGTGTACAACCCCGCCCTGACATGTGGCTTGCACGGCAGGGCTAGACGAGGTGTGTTCGGGCACTCGTGATCCAGTGCAGGACTCACGAGGCCCTACCTCAAGGAGGGTTATGCCTGGTCTTGGTTCCTGATAGCTGTGATGGCCCCGCGAGATGGTTAGGTAACCTGTGCCAGACGAATCTCCTGAGGTGATCACATCAGAAGGCCAAACACCAATGACCCCAGGAGATGATGTGAATGGGGTTAGCCCGCCAGACAGTGCTCAGCCGTTGGGTTTATCGATGCTGCAGGGATGGACCCGAGCACAAACGTCGTGCCTAGTCCTCTCATGCGAAAGATCCTGAAGAAAGACGACCAGCGCGCGGCTCCCGTGGTGGCGAGGCACCGGGTCACGCTCCCTGGCTTGAGCGTCCACGATTAGCTCATGCGAGAACAAGGTACCAAGGTCCATGGGAGGTGACATACATGGGAGCTGGCCCGCGAGCCAGAGCTCGGCCTCTTAGGTTTGGCGGTGCTGCAGGGACGGACCCGAGCACATACGTCGTGTCACTCGTTAATCATGAGGCTATTGTGGGTGGGCTCGCAAGGGCGCACAGCGTTCGTGGTATCGAGGTACCGGATAGGCAGGTAACAATCATAAGGTAAATCATGCAAGGAGGCAAGCAAGGAGGCAAGCTAGTTTAGGTAAATCATGCAAGGAGGCAGCGTTCGTGGTATCGAGGTACCGGATAGGCAGGTAACAATCATAAGGTAACAAGCGGTACGTGCCACCGGGACAGACCCAAGCGGTCCGGGGATGACGTAGCCCGAGGGGCGCCCCCAACTAAAATAAACCAGAAAGTGTCACCTGGTACCATCGCCAACAAGGTGTTGGAGTAGCTTAAAATGCGCGCTGAAGAGGCTGCTCCTCACGAGCCGCCAGGGCCCTGAGCCTCATGAGACCCAGGGGGCCCAAGTGGCTCCTAAAGAACCATCGCCGCCTCCGCCAGGGCAGCGTGATGCCTAGCCTCCTGAGCTGCTATAATGTTCTGCAAGTGGCGCTGGAAGGTGACAGTTGCGTTCGGCAGGCCGAAAGGCATGCGAACGTAGCTGTGAGGCGGACCCTCGCACCGTCCAACGCTCGATGGCCAGAAGCACCCTTGAGATGCGGCCCTGTTGAGCCCTGGAATGTTGACGCAGACGCGCAGCTCACCGTCCTTGCCTGGACGCGAAGCTGCGCGACGTGGTGGGCCGTGATAGCGACACATGGCTCTTGCCTCTTGAAGCTCCTCGGTCACCTTGGCGATGAACTCCTGAGCACTAGGCGTTCCACGCCTTGTGCCCTTTGGTGGGAAGCGTGCGGTGAAGCACGCCTCCACGTGGTGCCCGAGCGCCTCCCTCGTGACATTGGCCAGGTCTGAGGCCGTCCAGAAGAGAGCCCCCGAGCCCGGCCTGAGGAGGGCATCGGGCGCGCCTTCCTATGCGAGGGAGGGAGGCGCCCCATTTGCGGGCGCAGGTCCTGAGGTGGTGCCGCTGGAGACGCCGCTCTACTGACGTCCTTGGTGGAGCAACTTCTTCTTCTTCTTGGGAATGGCCTTAGGGGGGTACACGGCGCCTTCGTTGTCTGGGTCTTCGACCGCTGCAGCCTAGTAAGCGTGCTCGAGGGATCACACCACGTGCTTCCCTTCACAGGCGACCGAGATG
This sequence comes from Triticum monococcum, assembly GCA_034509565.1. Lineage (NCBI taxonomy): Eukaryota > Viridiplantae > Streptophyta > Magnoliopsida > Poales > Poaceae > Triticum > Triticum monococcum. The sequence goes on along the minus strand of CM067847.1, from coordinate 177,352,391 downwards.
ATGTCGCCGCTCCCTGGCATCTTGAGGACGTTGTAGCCATGGTGGGTCACACTACAAAAAAAAGACACATCCGTGACATTTTGGGCCGAACAAAATTTTTTCTGTCATACATATGACACTTCTATGACGATAATTGTGACAAAACCCGGTATCATCATAGATGTGGTGGGCTCCTACTTCTATGACAAAAAATCATGACAGAAAATGGGCTTTTCGTCCTGGGCGGGCCGGAGACGCAGCTGCATGACATTCTTTGGGCCGTCCATGACGAAAAAACCGTGGTACAAGCGAGGGGGAGGAAAATTTCGGGGAGTTCCCGGTTACGGTGGGAGGTCGGGGGCCGAGCGATGCGCGTTTCTCTCGTACACGTACGTGCATGTGTGCGAGGCGTTGGCTCTAACTGAACCCGAGCGAGGCGTTGGGCTCTAACTGAACCTGAGCGATTGCACTGCAGGCTACATGTTACTGAACCCGAGCGATCAATCAATGCCTGTTAACTGAACCCGATCGAGCGATTCCTTCACTACTGCTGCTAACTGAAGCCGATCGATTGGATGAACAGTGAGCGTTGCGCGGGGGGGGGGGGGGGGTGGATGAACAGTGAACGGTGGTGTTGCCTCTGGATGAACAAGACTCCGTGGTGTGGAGGGCTGGATGAACAGTAGACGGTGGAGGGGTGCCTGTGGAGGGGGGGTTTAATAGGACCCTGTGGTGTGGAGGGCTGGATGAACAGTAGACGGTGGAGGGGTGCCCGTGGAGGTGTGGCTGAACAGTAGCCAGTGGAGTAGCGCGCGGTGGAGGCTGGATGAACAGGAGCCCGTGGAGGCTGGAGGAGGTCGACGGTAGCCCATGGAGGCTAGAGGAGGTCGACGGTGGAGATGAACAGTATCCCATGGAGTCCCGTTTTGCGGTACGCCACACCCCTCCCGATGAACAGGACCCCCGTTTCGACCGTAGCACTCCACCACAAGTCTGTTTTCTCCGTTTTGCGGTACGCCACACCCCTCCTGATCAACAGGACCCCCGTTTCAACCGTAGGAGGTCCATTTCCTCTGTTTTACCGTACGCCAGACCCCTCCCGATGAACAGGATCCTGTTTCGAACGTGGCCGGTCGAACACAAGGCCATTTCCTCTGTTTTGTGGTACGCCAGGCCTAGTTTCCATCACATGTTCCGTACAAGCCCTCCCGATGAACACAACCACGCATTCCGTTCCGACCCAGCAGGTTGGCTCCCACATGTTCCGTTGCCTCCTGATGAACATGACGCATTCTGTTGGCTCCCCATGAACACGATGCATTCCGTTGCCTCCCCATGAACACGATGACGACGCTGTTCCTCCGTTCTGACCCAGCCATGTACACGAGCCCTGGCCGTACGTATGCGCGAGTAGGTGTTCGAGACCTCGCCCGTATGTACACATACGTGGCCGTATTTTCTTTCTTGCACCCTGGCCGCTGTACGTACGTGTACATGCTACATGCGCGCCTCTACTACGACACGTGCGCGCCTCTACATCAACCCGTATGTATGTACACGTTCGCGACTAGAATGAAACGCTACGTACACTTCGACCAGGTGGGTCCCAACTATCAGGCACTTCCTTGCCTGCGAAGATGTAGCTGGTGGGTCCCAGCAGTCAGGGGGTGAATAGTTTTTTTTGCCTGGACGCACTTCCTTGCGTGCGAAGATGTAGTCGGAGGGTCCCAGCAGTCAGGGGGCGAATCGTTTTTTTGCCCGGACGCACTTCCTTGCGTTCGAACGTGTAGTGGTGGGTCCCAGCGGTAAGGGGGGCGAATCGTTTTTTTGCCTGGACGCACTTCCTTGCGTGCGAAGATGAAGCTGGTGGGTCCCAGCAGTCAGGGGGAAACATTTTTTCCGTGAAATACAGTGGCCTGTCTGGTGGGTACCAGCTGTCAGGTGGAGGAATCATTATTTTCCGTGTAATAAGGAGGCACTTCCTTGCTGCGGCCATGTCAGGACCCCGATTCTAAGCCACATCGATCTAGCCGGTAACACCTCATATCACTTTGCGGCCTCACGCACGGTATCCCACGGGTGTCGCCTTACCATGGCCCGGGACCGTTTGCGCCTTTTGGCTCGCGTATATGACAATGTCGCTAGCATCCATATGACCGAGAACCCGGGCCGACATGGCTAGTCGTGAACCCAAAGCGGCACAGACCTATGGAGACAGGCATACATGATTCACAACGAACATGTCGGTCATCAACGAGTGATTCCGGGCTGTAGCACTGGGCTAACAGGACTCCGGGGATCCCGGGCTGTAGCAGGCTAGACAGGACTCCGGAGATCACCGCGTGACATTTCCCCGAAGGGACAGACATAGGGACGAAGTGAAACACATGCCGGCTAGTCAAGTGTCCTGAACAGTAGTGCTGGGCTAGCAGGACTCCGGTGAACCGGGCTGTAGCGGACTACTATGGCTCGAGGAGCACTAGACTACATTTCCCCATAAGAAAGGCTGCGAAGGACATACAACTAGATTGTCGGATCCCACTCATACCAAGCATTTCAATCATACATACAATATGCTCGATATGAGTACATACAACATGGCATCACAACAAAACTCTACAACTCAAGTACTTATTTAAAGGCTCGAGGGAGCCATACATAACATATCCATACAGGTAGGGGTCACATGACCCGACACTCAAGTCATACAGTCATACCAGCACATGCGGAAGCAACTAGTCTGAGTACAGACTCTAGAAAGAACGAAGGCTTCTCGAAGCCTGTCTATCTACATAGGGCCCTCCATGGCCTGGATCACCACCTGGGTGGCTAGTCACTCGTCGACGTCAAGGTCTACGTAAAACCCATCGGAGGGGGCAGTGTTGTCGTCTGAAAACAATAAATAAGCAAACATGAGTACAAAGGTACTCAGCAAGTCTTACATCAGAACCTACTGTACATGCTCATTCTCAAGAAGGTGGTGGGGTTTATGCAGCAAGCCAGCTTTGACTCTTGGCTAAGCTATCCTACGGAATCTTTTAGCAAAATAGTTTTCGCACACGATTCCACTACTCACCATCACAATACTCCACCGTGGATCCTCCCTCGTAACCTGCGAGGGGGCCATCCTCGGTACTCACACTTATCTTGAGTCTTTTAGTAGTATCCGTTAACTTGTCTATGAACTGTAAGTGCAATCAAGTAGTCCTTTACCGCGGACGCGGCTATTCGAATAGTTTTATACCCTGCAGGGGTGTACTTCGTCATACAAGCTTTCACCGCTTACCGCCGTCTACACGACATGTACTCGGCAACCTTCAAGCGGAAGCCCAGCGAGGGTGTCGGCCACGGCCTACCTAAACACCTAAGCCCCTAGTCCAGGTTATCGCCTATCCAGGTTCCATCCGCAGGGAGTCCGGCCGAGGTTTCCACATACGGCCCCGAACGATGTGAACAGGGTTCCCGAGGCACCAAACGGGTGACTCGGTACACCGTGCCACGGTGTATCTACCGCAACATAGCCCACCCCTAGGGTCAGCGCTACGCACGGCCGCCAACACATATCCTACAAACACCAGAAACTATTTGCAACTCCTGGACAGAGTACTAGGGTGGCTAAGAAGCCGAGAGGGTCCATTTGTTTTGGTCCCAATGTACGGTAGTAATTGCATCTTAAATCACACATACAGATCTCAGTTCTTATGGATGGCCTCAATGAAACAACCCACCATGTACTCCTACATGGCCTCTCAACGATACCTTTACCAAAACATGTTCAACACATCCCTCATATTACTGGCATAAGCATTTCACTCTAGCCCATCACCCAGATGAACCAGACCTGACACAACTCTAAGCATAGCAGGCATAGCAAGGTAGGAATCACAAAACATGGCTCAATCAACTCCTACACATGCTAGTGGGTTTCATCTAGTTACTGTGGCAATGACAGGTCATGCAGAGGATAAGGGTTCAGCTACCGCAGCACACAGCAGTTTGAATCGTGTTGTCTTAATGCAGTAAACAAGAGCAGGAGCGAGAACATGGGTTGTATCGGAATGATCAATGGTTGCTTGCCTGATGGAGTGGTAACGGGATACTGCCCTTCAGTTGGATACTCGTGAATATCCTCGGAGGCAGAACCTACCACGAAGAACACAACCGAGCACAATCAACACATGACGATATGCAACAATATGATGCATGCTATGACATGGCAATATGGATGTGTCTTGAGCTAATGCAACTAGCTATGATTTAAATGAAGTTGGTTTGAGTACAAGATTCAAATTCCAACCCCATATATGATTATTTAAATGCCCTTTATTTGTTTTGTCCTAAACAGAGGACAAACATTGTTCAAACATGCATGAAAATGGTACAGATGGATTCCTTGAATTTTTCTGATAATTTTACATATATAATTTATCTCATTTGGAGTTATGGTTGAATTTCTATGATTTTTCAAAGTTTTGGGTATTTTCTGGAATTTCCTAAATTATTTTTAAACTAGAAAATGATTTACTGCGTCAGCACTACATCAGCATGACATCAGCAAGTCAACTGAGCTGCCTCCAGGTCAAACCTGACCAGTGGGTCCCACTTGTCAGTGACTAATTAACTAACTAAAGTTAATTAGAGCCTGGGCCCACATGTCAGTGTCTATTTAACGTAATTAAGTTAATTAAGACTAACTAAAATTAACACTAATTAGAAAGGGGCCTGGCCCACATGTCAGTCAGTCAGGGGGGGGGTCAAACCCCTGGCCAGCAGGGTCAAACCTGTCGGCGACTTGACGCCGGCGAGGCCAGACACAACGCAGGGCGTCGGAAATGCGTCTCCGGTGACCAAATGGGCCGCGGAGACCATCTCCGAGGAGCTGGTGCTCGCGCGCATCCACTAGTGCCCTCCGTTTCACCGGAGACGGCCTAAGTCGACGGCGGCGACCACTTGGGCGGCGGCCGGAGTTCGGGTGTTCGTGGAATCGATGCTGCGGTGCACGGGAGGAGGAGCTGGTGATGGCTACGGGCTCCTGGGGACGCGTTGAAGGCGGTGGTGCGCTCGGACGCGTGCTTGCACGGCCGTAGCCACGACGGCGCCATGGCCGGCGGCGAGGAGCTCACGGCTCCAGTGGCTAGGCTAGTTAGGGGAAGAGAATCACTGCGGGGAGAAGGGGGAAACGCTCGGGAGCTCACAGCGATCTCGAGGGAGGACTCAGCGGGCTCGGGGACGCTTCTGCAACGGCGAATTTGACGGAGATGGCCGGCGGTCCCGAGGTTGAAGAAGACGACGCTGAGGACGAAGCAAGGCTTCCCGGCTCGCTTGGCTCGGTGCAGAGGGCGTAGGCGACAGTGGCGGAGCTTCCACGCAACACGGGAAGGCGAGAGGGGGTCGGGGAGCGCGGTGGCAGCGAACGGCGGCGACGGCGCGTTCGGGTGGTCGCGCGGGAGAGAAACAGGGGAGGAGGGAGAGCGAGGGAGAGGAATAAGAGGGGGCCAGGCGGTGCGTGGCGTCCATAGTGACGTCCAGGCGTCGAGGGGAGGGCGCGGCAAGCAAGAGCTGGCCGTCGATGGCCGCGCGCGTGCCGGCGCGCCGCGGGCACACGCCCGGCGTCCTCTTGGCAGCAGCTAGGGGACGACTGGCACGGCCTGGTGGGCTGGGCCGTCCAGCTACAGTGCTGGGCCGGCAGGTAAGTCCAGGTGAGCCTCTGTCTCTCTCTCTAATTCATTTTATTTTCTATTTCTGTTATTCTGTTTTGATTTAGTTTAAATACTAAATCATTTTATAAAATCCTGAAAATATTTATGGACACTTTCTGAAATATTTCAGTGGCCCAAAAATAATTCCAACATTATTTGAGCATTTGAATTATTTAATAGTATTTAAATGCCCAAATTCAAATATTTATGAATTAAATCAATGCCCCTTTTGTTGACCTAAAATTATATGCACCATTTTTCCCAAGGGTTCTAACCCAAGGCAAAGAGGGTGAACATATCTGAAGGGCATTTCAGGTTCATTGAATTTATTTTTAGTAAACCCTAGTTGATTTCAGGGGGGGTGCTGGGGGTTCTGCTTTCCCCATTTCCATTTCTGATGAAAGTAAACATGATGCACACTCTAATGCATAACCTAGCTAGGGTGTGACAGGCCATGGACCCAGCTATCAGCCTCTCCACGTATAGTCCACGTCCGATGGAATTCGTTCCTTGACCATGTTGACCAGGCCACGCCGAGAGCACCACGGCGGTAGACGACGGCGAGGCCTAGGAAGGGGACGACGCGGAGCCGGGGAAGACGCGGTAGTGGAAGCCCGTGTAGAGATGGGTACGAGGGTTCACTGGTTCAGCTGCGGTGTGAGGCTACCGTCATCGCATGGCCTGGCCAGCGGTGGGAATAGTAGGGGGCGCTGAGGCCTCCGCTGCAGCACAACCGGCCACGGGAGGCAGGAGCATGCGGCACGACCGGTGCTGCTTTGGGCGGCTGGAGCAAGAAGACCAGAGGTTGAAGAAGCACTACATCCGTTGGATGGACATCGTATGGTCACTTGAGCTAGAATCGTTCATATTGACTAAGTTGACAAAGCCCTTTGTCCCCGTCAAATTAGTTGGCCCACACTTCATCCTCCCGCTATGGTGGGTCCCAGCTAGCAGGGGTGTATTCATTTTTTTGTGCGTAATAAGGAGGCACTTCCTTGCGTGTGAAGATATAGTTGCTGGGTCCAACATGTCAGCGGGGGGAACGTTTTTTCGCAAAATACAGAGGCCCTTCAGGTGGGTCCCAGCTGTCAGGTGGAGGAATCATTATTTTGCGTGTACAGTCCACGGCCGATGGATGTCGTTCGTCGACCATGTTGACCAGGCCTCGTCGAGAGCACCATGGCGGTGGACGACAGCGAGGCCTAGGAAGGGAACGACACGGAGGCTGGGAAAACTCGACAATGGTTGCCCACGCGGTGGGGAGTACGAGGGTATACTGGTCCGGCTGCCATCGCTAGAATATAACAGGAGGTGTGGGTGAGTAGAGGAATGGCCTGGCCAGCAATGAAGTAGGGTGGGGCGGTGCGGCCTGTGCGGCAGCACAGCCGGCCACGGGAGGCAGGAGCAGACAATCCCACTGGAGCTGGTTTGGGCGGCTGGAGCAAGAAGATCAGATATTGAAGAAGCAGCACAGCCGTTGGGTTAACATCCAATGGTCACTGCTGCTAGAATCGTTTGTGGACTAAGTTGACAAAGCCAAAGTACACGTCAACCTAGTAGACCCACAAGTCAGCCTCCAAATCTGTCCCAAACAGCATAGAGCCCAAAATTTCTAGCCAGATTCAAATTAATTTTAAATCTAAATATACCTTAATTTAAATTCAATGAAATTTTACCCGCACAAAAACAATGAACTTTAAAATATCAAAATCCGAAAGAAAACAGTATTTTGGAACTAATTGCCTGTTTGCTGTATTTTTTCATTTTACAGCCCATTTATTATTACTTATAGCCCATTTCTTATTACTTATAGCCCATTTTCTGGGCAAAATGCATCCCTCCACGTCTTGAAAGATTTCCAGCCCAGGAGGGCGTAGAAAAGTAAGTAGGCCTACGTTGGTTATTCTGCAAAAAACAAAATAGCTGGCTAGCCATTTTCAGAAAGGAAAAAAACAAACTAGGCTGGTCATGTGCTAAACATATGAAATAAAAGCCTGGGCTAGACAGGCCACGGGTCCCGCACAACCCAGTTGATATCCTTGTCTGTCCCGAAAAAACAAAATTACTGCGCGCGCTACTGGGTCCCTATTGTCATCCTCACCATGTACAGTCATCTCCTTATTCCTCTCGGTTGTTGACCATGTTGACAACACCGGAGGGTAGCGCCGCAGCGAGAAAACCATGGCGGAGGACGATGGTGAGGCCTCGACAGGAACGAACAAGAGCCGGGGAAGATCACAACCAGCCATGGGAGGCGGGAGCAGGCGGTCCCTCCGGTGATGGTTTGGCTTTGGCGGCTCGAGGAAGAAGAGACTGAAGAAACGCGACAGACGTTGAATGTCAATCCAATGGTCAAGGTTGGCACAATCATTTGTTGACTAAGCGGACACCAAGTAGCATACCTTTTTATATATAGGAAGAAAACTGCGAGGAAAATGCATTCGTCTGCCGTCCTCCTCACAGGGAACGTTCGCCACATAAGTGACTAGCACCCTTGGTTTTCAACCGAGAGGTCTTGGGTTCGAGTCCCAGGAACTCTCAATTTTGTCCTCCTTCCTTCCTCGCAAAAAAGGGAAAGAAAATCAAATACCTGGGAAGGCGTACAGAACAAGCTAGTGTACAAGTAAAGATACGTTGCCGAGTTTTAGAAAAAAGAAAGACGTGCTCTTGTAGCTGGTTCGAATCCAAACCTAGACTATGATTATATATGGTGCTATGCTACTCTACAAGTAACGAAACTAACATATCCAATGTTTGCTTCTCCTCTTCTCTACTTACTCTGCCCAGCATCAGAAGCTCTGGCCGTAGCAACCATGTCCGCTGGCTGCTCGTCCACCTGCTCTTCACCAGGCAACAACCAGATATGCGCCAAGTCGCCACCCGTACCATCGCCTGTGAGTCTCATCACACCCCCGCCGGCATGCGCACCATAGCCGATTGCTCATCGCAACCAGCTGCTGTTGGTGTGGTGCCACTGCTGCAAATCACGCAGAGTCATCCATCGCGTCTCAAGCACAATTCGCAACTCTGGCTGAGTCTTCTACAAATGCCCGAATCATGGGGTAATAATATGTTTAAGTGTTGTTCTGCTGCTTTCAGTTGCTGATTTTTTAATAGTTTGGTTGATGATCTTCCAATTTGATTCGTGCAGAAAAGAGAAGATTCGTGTGATTTGTATTTCTGGGAAGTTGCTGATGTGGGGGAATGCAACTACGCTGATTATTTGGTTAGCCGAGGAATCCCAATACCAGCAGGTTGGGGTGTTGGACAAGTAACTGAAGGAACGGGAGAAGAGGAAGATGCAGAGCAGAAGGTTAAAGATGCAGTTCCTCTGATCATGGCCAGGCAATAGCTGCTTAACGGCCTTGGCAACAATGAGGAGATGAAAGAGCTTGTGAAGATAATGGGCAAAGTCGATGTGCTCTGTAGGATGATTGTCTCTTTATTTGCAGTGTATGTAGCACTCGTGATGTATTCAGTGTCTACGACATGAGCACTTTGCTGAAACTAGTAATGAATGAAACATGTGTAGCAAGATGGGCGTAGTGTTGTGAACATCTAATGATTTCTATTAACGGAAATCAGGGGGTATCCCATTTTGCTCATATAAATAAATAAATTGCAGAGGCCCTGTCGGGTCAGCTTTGTTCTCATTCGAAGACGTCGAGCAAATTGCAGTCCAACAGCAAACTATGTCATCAAATTCAAGTTTCACAGCCAAATATGAGTACAACTAAACAACAATGTCATCATGTTTTAGTTGTCATACAATCACCAAACACAAATCAGCATACATAAGAAGTGATGTTCTCACAGCAAAATACTAAACAACATGTTCATCAGGTTTCAGTTGTCATAGCAAACACAATTTCACATAGTAGATAAAAAATGTCTTCTGACAGGCAAATACGACAAAAGCAATGTAATCATCATCCACATCAGCAGCATCAACATCTTCGCCATGTGTATCAGTCTGAATCATAATTCCCCACGGTGTCATCTTCTTCTTCGTCCTCAACGTCCTCGAACGTTGGCTTCTTCTTGATCAACTCTTGTATGTCCACAACACGACAGACAATATTTTCACCGGCGTCATTGACGTGATGGTTCTCAAAGATATTAGGAACATCTGTGTTATCTTATACATCAGGAGCAGTGTAAGCATCATCTTGTTGTGCAACTTCATTAAACGAATTCCTCTGCTCAAACCTTTGCAATACTCTCCAGTCATTCCTACGTGCAAATGTGTCCTCCAAGAAAAATATCTGTGTTGCTTGATTTGCCAAAATAAAAGGCTCGTTGGTCTGGTACGCCGCCTTGACATTGATGGATTTGAAATAATCATCAGCTCGAGGTTTTGCGATCCTGGAAAATAGGTTATACCAACGACAGCACAACAGAACCACACACCAATGATCCTCGAAACTGGAGATATACTACAACTGAACAATGTCTATTATGTTAGCATACATTTCAGTTGTCTCTTTGTCATTCATATCCGTGCTCATGATGGCACTTTTTTTTGTCTTCCTGCCTTCGTCTCGTGCAAGGGTGTTGTAGCGCACATCTCCAACAACGCAAGATTCATAATGTCTTACCCGAGTATCAGGACCCATTGCTAGTGAGTAAAGGGCATCATCAACTGCCTGCCCGTCCTCCTGTATCTTCTTAACCTATGGTTAGAAAATAGACAAGCTGATCATCTTATGTACTCAATATATTAAAAAACTGACAGTGCACTTCAAAAGCTTACATGGTTCTTGAACCATTTCGCAAATCCTGCCATAACTAGTTTGTCAATGTTTCTTGGATTTTGCGGCAGTAACTCCTCTTTGTAGATGCTGCACAACATAGTGATCGCATCAAACATCTAAATATATAAGAATGTGGTGCAAGTTTAGTAGATTACGATGTATAAGCTGCAGTACTGCACTTACTTGATATAAGGTAGTATCTTAGGACAGTTATTCAACACATACCAAACCATTTTGTCCAAATCTTTAGGTTTGTCCTCTTTTCGACTCTTCCCTGTAACTTGAACAGAATAATCAAAAACATTGAGCCCGAGATTGTCTTCACCCACCTCTTTGCTAAGCTAATCAGCTGTTTCAATGTATTTTGAGCAGAATGTCAATGCTTCTATAGCAATGTAGGCCTCTGCAATGGAACCCTTGGGTCTAGCTCTGTTCCTAACATAGCCCTTGAAAGTGCCTAGCCGCCTTTCAATAGGGTACACCCAGCCATACTGTACTGGACCTCTAAGTAGTGCCTCATCAGGTAGATGAACAGCCAAATGCACCATCACATCAAAGAAGGGTGGAGGATATATCTTCTCAAGGTCGCATAGGATAGTTGGTATCTTTGTCTCTAAGATGCTCCAAAGCATCTCTCCTGATATTCCTACTGCAGAGTTCCCTAAAGAATTGTCCCAACTCTGCAACTGCTCTGTATAAGCCAGAGCGGCCCAATCCTCTAAGGATAATAGGTAAAACCCTTTGAAGTAGGACGTGGCAGTCATGAGTTTTCAACCCTTGTACCTTGTTTCCATCTGCACTGACTCTCCTTTCAGGGTTTGAAGCAAATCCATGTGGGAATCTCACACGTGATAGGACCTCGCAGAATTCTTTTATTTTTACCTTGTCCAAGACGTACACAACTAGTGCCATATCCCGTGGTTTACCTTCATCTTGCACCTGCAAATCCTTTCTGATACCTAGGTGTGTCAACTCAATCCTAGATTTTAAGGTATCTTTCGTCTTGCCTTCAATATTAAGAAGTGTGCCGATAATGCTGTCACATATATTTTTCTCGATGTGCATCACATCAAGATTATGCTGCGGATCCAAATCTTTCCAATACTCCAAGTCCCACAAAGTAGACCCGCGGGTAAACAATAATCTCTCTTCTACCCTTCCATGCTTCCTTTTCCCGCTACCATTACCAGGATGGTTTCCTGGTGTAATATGCCTGACCTTCTCTAATTCCACTTGCAACTCATCGGTGGTGAGCCTCTTTGGCGCATCACGGTTTTCATGCTTTGCATTGAACACATGCTTCAGTATTTTCTAGGATGCGGCTTGTCCTTGGCAAGGAAACGGCGGTGTCCAATGTAACAGATCTTGCTAAGTATTGCGTATGACAGTAGATTCCTGTCACATCGAACACATGCATTGTAACCATGTGTCGTTCGCCCTAACATAGTGCCCAAAGCCAGATAATCATGGATGCACCAAACTATAATAGCACGCAGAAAGAAATCAGCTGGTGGGTTGCTATATAGGTCTCGGGTGAGAACACCCTTCCATTGCTATTGAAGTTCCTCCACAAGAGGCTCCATGAACAAATCAAAATCCTTTCCAAGACTTTTTGGACCTGGGATGAGCAAGGCCATCACGCAGTTTGATTCTTTGGCGCAGACAGTTGGAGGCATGTTGTAAGGGATAACAAGCACTGGCCACATGCTATATGTGGCGCTCTGGTGGCCAAATGGGTTAAATCCATCTGAAGCTAAGCCAAGTCTAATGTTTCTCGGGTCAGCAACAAACTCTTTGTGTTTAGCATTGAAGCTTTTCCACTCACTACCATGAGATGGATGGCTCATTACATTCTGATCTCTGTACTCCTGGTTCCTAGAATGCCATAGTACATCCTCTCTTTTTTCAGCATCATGAAACAATCTCTGCAATCTTGGTGTAATTGGAAAATGTCTCAGAACATTATGCCATCTTTCACAACATCGCCATCTTTCCATCTTGATGATTTGCATTTCGGGCATTCACTTAAGTTGGCATAATCCTTCTGGAACAGAACACAATTATTCTTACAAACATGGATCATATCATATCCAATTTCAACTGCACGAAGGAAATTCTTCATTTTACTGTAGGTGTGTGGCAGCTTAGACGCATCTGGGAAAGATTTGCGGAAAGCAGCCAACATCGCATCGAATGATTTGTTGGTCATCCGCTCAGATATCTTCACCTGAAGAAAGGTGACCATAGCTGAGAATACTGACAGCTTATTTCCTGGGGTGACAGCAACGTTGCATTGTTCCAACATGCGGGCCCACCGTTTTTCTTCTGCAGGTGAAAGTTCACGGAATGCGCGAGCATTTCGTAGCATTGTTTCAATGTTGGTCAAACTCACTGGCTCCGCCACCACCTCCTCCTCCTCCTCTTCCACCCGAGCATCAGGCAGATCAAGATGGTGATCTGCTGCTTCCACGTAGTCAATAACATTGACGTTCACAGCTTCACCATGATGAACCGACCTAGTATATGTGACCGACATCCCATACAAGTGTAGATGATTTTGCATAGTTGACTGGGGTCTTGTAACTGAATTTATACAACTGCTACACGGGCAGAGCACTCTGATTTCGGACCACCATACTTAGCTCTGATAAAGTTCTTGAAGTTTTCAACCCCTCGACATATGCAGCGGAGAATCTTCGAGCAAAAGTTATACAAGTCATGTCCATCTGTTAGACATACAAATTAGTTCTTCTACTAGATATTACAGGAAAAACATATATGCTTTTTTATGAAGTCCAAAATAAATACCTAGGTCGATGTCTAAAGCTATGGCAAGATATTTGAACGAGCAAATCTAAGTAACGAAATATATGTAAATCTAATTCAACAAACAAATTTGAGTGCCAAATTATGGCAGGCTGTTTCAGCAGTCAATGAGGCCGAGCACACAGACACCGAACTATCGAAGGCCATCGCAGCAACAAAGATCGAGTATAAAACGGTATAGAGCTATTTCACCTAACAGATTGGCTACTAGACCATGGCAATCTACGTCACAATAAATATATGGCAGGATATTTTTGCAACTAATCGGCCTTGGTATGCCATCTCAGCTAAGCATATTGAGTGCAGAACAAGGCAAGGAAGCTTCTTAAGCAGAGCATATTTAGAGTAAACTACTTTGGCAAACAGTGAGATTAACAGTGTCTATCAGCTAACATTCAGCGCTACACCAACATGAACGGGGCCTCAGTCTAGAATGCACGTACCATGGGAGAAGCTGACCTCCGTGCATCTCCACACGAACGTCGCCAGCGGTGGCGGCGCTGACTGTCGTGCGCCTCCGCAAGAACGTAGCCATAGGTGGCGGCGCGGCAAGAGGACGGCAGTCTACGAGAGCGTACAGTGGGAGCGAGAGGATCGCCGAACCGCGGCGCCGACGTATCGGCGCAGCGGGGAGGGTGGCTTTGGTGGAGCGAATGGAGTGGAGAGGGACAGGGGGAGGGGGTTTGGGGAATATTATTGGCTAGTTGGCCGAAGGGCGGTTGAATCAGATTTGGGAGAAAATTTTGGGTGGGGGGGAGGATTTTCGCGCGGTGGGCGGGGGGGGGGGGGGGAGTTTGGCACATGGTCGGTTTCTCCAAGTGCAGTCCCACGTGTCAGTGAAGAGGCAAGCCGATGCGCGTTCCGTTTGCGTGAGCCGTGTGCAGGACTGAACGTGTGTGGGGTGCAATGCGAGTGCGACAGGAGTGCTGTGAGTGTACCGCCTTTTTTCCTTTTAAACTAGGTGCTTCGCCCCCTCTAAAAAAATTTGTTGCTTCGCACGATCCATCGATACTACTACTAGTAGTAATCCAGTAATCCCGACTAGAACGGCGCGGCCGGGTCTTTTCCCGCGCTATATGCTGGGAGGTTGGCTTAGTTGGGTTTTTTTAGGACGAGTAATGCTACACCTACGTAATCCCAGTTACGTAATTAATGTAATGCGAAATGTGTGAGGTGTTGATTGTAGATTGGGGGGAGGGAGGGGCCCACCACCATGAAAATCAGGGGAGGAGAGATAGAGGCAATTTACGTTAACCCTTTCGTAGGTTCCCATAGATGTAGAAAGATGTGAAATGTGTGAATGTGTAGTGGACATACTATTGGAGTGCCTAAGATAATTTGTGTATGTATAGACCCTATGTGTTTATTTGACTTCGCATGTTAGATTTGTCTCGGTTCAATAAAAAGCAGAGTTGGTGATGATGGTGTGCCTGTCATCCTGCAATATAGGCCGTCCGATCTATATCTAACGGATTGGAAGGAAACTATGACAATTTACCCGCACTCCTCTCCACATTTGCAGATAAGGCTTTCCCTTGTTCATCCTTTTCTCCCACAAGATCTTGATCTTCCGTGCAACACATGGGCATCTTGCTAGTACTGCTACAATATGTATATTATTGTGAAAGTTCATATACACTGGCCAAGATTAATGCAAACACAACAGATTTTCATTACCTTTCAAACTTTGTATAGGACAGAAAAATAAAAGAAACCCGACACTAAACCTATTCTACAGCGGCGACCGATGTCCTCCATCTGCGATCTCTATGTACGGGGGCGGGGTTCAAGACCCCTGAAGTGAAGGTGCGGTCTCCGGCGAGGAAGAGTAGAACAAGGGATACGGACCGGCCAGTTGGCACACCATGCCCTGCCGCCTCCCATGCCCTACTCATCCTCGGAGGAGTCCCCGACCTCGGTGGTGCCGGACGTTGGACGATGGCAAGTAGGACACGTGGCTGACGGTGCTCCCGTCGTCGGCCGCCAGCGTGGCCACCGCTTGTGCGGTCGCATCCGCGTCCGGCTACGCCGCTATTGCATCGCAAGAGGCGACTTGAGCGAGGGCGGCGACCCCGAGCTCTCCTGCAGAGCGTTTGCACTTGCGGTCATGGCGGATGTGGTGCCAGGTAGGAGGACGATGCGCTATGGTGTGGAGGTTAGCTGGGCGTTGCTACTTTAAGAAGCGCATTCCGGTGAGGCCAAGCGTCTGGGTGCATCATTAAGTCACTGGAGTTGGTTCCTCGGTCACCGAGCCTCTTAACAACGACATCCGAATGGATGGCATGAATGCGGGCAGCTGGCGCCGGCTGGGAACGCACCGCACGACGGCACGAGGGATGAGGGTTTTGGTGTGCTAGGGTAGTCAGCTACGGTCGTGGTAACGTTGGAGATGCCCTTTGCTCACATGCGATCCCCGCATGTCATTGAAAGAGCAAGATGACCCGGCATGGTCTCAAGTCCAGAGGGTGCAGTTGGCCCCGCTACACCACTCCGCGGACGCGTCGTGGCGCCCCATGCATCCTCGACGAGCCGGGTGTTGGGGTGTGTTTGGATTGTGGCCAAAGTGCACCTTACCGAAATTTTGGTCATGACCCAAAGATTGGTCTTTGTTTGGCTGGTTGTCATGTTTTGGCATGCCAATGAACTCTAGCCAACTCTAGTTCATTTTTCTTTCCAATGTCGGCCAAATCATGGGCAACCAATACGTCAACCAAAATTTTGGTCATGACCCAAAGATTGGTCTTTGTTTGGATGGTTGCCATTTCTTTGGCATGCCAATGAACTCTAGCCAACCCTAGTTCATTTTTCTTGCCAACGTCGGCCAAATCATGGGCAACCAATACCTCAACCAAAATTTTGGCTACCCAATGCTTTTATGGGGCAACCTTGGGCACAAACCAAACATACCGTTGGTCGTGCCACAGCAAAAACGCCACCCTCGGCACACTGAAACCGACCGTGTCTAGCAACGATATGAGCATGTCGCTCACCGCGGTCGCCGTGTCCAGAGGCGGTGCTGGAGCTGCGCCCCGTTGTTGGCCCCAACGAACCATATGAACGTTTGTCGGTGGTGAGGAGGTCGTGGGCCGGCTCCTCCATTGGACTAGTCTGTGCTACGTCGTCCCGACGGGTGTGCCCCACATGTCGGTTTCCCTGTTTTCCCGGCCATATTCGAGCGTCAGTGCTCTGTGTTGCGCATTAGGCCTTTCACTATGTAGGCCAAGCGAGACAACTTATTGTTTATTTGAGCTGTTCAAGTATAATCATGTGGCGTTTGCTTATTTCTCATTCCTCTCCAACCCTCTTCTCCATCGATCATGTTGCCCTCCAGTCGAGTCCATCCTCCTGCATGCCTCATATGAACATTCCGCTGAGTATCATTCGCATGTACCCACCCTAGTCCTCTTTCAATAGATCTTCGGACCCCGAGATGAAATCGAGAGGGAACGAGTGGGGGCATGTGATACCTAAGGCAGATTCAAAATTTTGAACCAGTTATCATAGCATCCGCAAATCATATATAAAGGGTATTCAATGTTTGTTTCGTTTTTGAACGTACATTATACTCCCTCCTATCCTTTCTAGTTTACATATAAGTTTTATGTGTAGTCAAAGTATCTCTACTTTTATCAAAAAGGTATCAATATTCAACAACGCCCAATCAATATTGTTAGATTCATACGTACTCCTAGATTTGTACTCGAGATGGTTTCCAATTTGACTATTGACAAGATTAATAATACATGAGATGTATAATGTGAAAATTATATCATTGGAACTCCTTTCACATACGAATTTGACCGTATGCTTTGTGTAAGTTGCATGCCATATATTATTACTCTAACATTTGGTCAAAGTTAGCCTCAAAAAACGCATTAGACCATGTATGCTTTGTGTAAGTTGCATGTCATATATTATTACTCTAACATTTGTGTAAGTTGCATGTCATATATTATTACTCTAACATTTGGTCAAAGTAGCATAGTGGAAGTGGATCCTCTGACGTAGGTATGCCTGCCTTACCCTCCCTTTCGGTCACTTACTGGCGGACCCCATGCTTGCTAGGCCCCGCATGTCAGTTACTCAATGGGTTCGGCTACCTCAGGGGATCCTCATCCGTAGTATACTCCCTCAGTTTTTATTTACTACGCATAAAACGGAGGGAGTGGTGGTATAATAAATGACGCGGGTAGGGGAGCGGGAGGGATGTCGATTTGCTCTCAACTGTGGTCCCACAAGCGAGCGAAAACGCAAGACGAAGCGCGTTCATTCGGTGAGCGACATGCAGGGTCCAGCGTGCCGGGCTGCAACGCGAACGCGACAAGAGCGATGTACAGTCAAAACCGATTGACCGATCGTCACCAGAACCACTATTCACACCAGAATCTTCGATGCTAGGCCTACGCCGACCACTGCCCTAAAACCACACCAAATCTCCAGTCCATTCCCCCACCTTTTGATCCCCTAGCCCGCATCAAGCGTCCCCTAGTTCAACGGAAAGCCATGGTGCGCCGCAAGATCACTTACTACAAGATGCTGAGTCCGGAGCGCCGCGCGGAAATCGCGGCGGCGGTCGGCGCCACAGACCTCCGTTCCCAAGCTCGCTTTGCGGCGGGCCAATCCCCGAGTTTCTGGAGCCAAGCTACGAGGAGGAGGAAGCCGATCCAATGTTCATGGCAGAGGTCGCGGCGCAGAAGGCCCCTGATGGGTATGAGACGATGGACATCGACTTCGTGCCGGCGTCGGAGTCCCCCATGGTGCAGGCGGACCAGCGGTTCAACATGGCGATACTAAAGGAGGACCGGGAGGCAGAGGCTCAACTCAATGCGGAGCGCGCGCATGCTGCTGCCATCGAGGCTCTCCTGCAGGCGGAACCGGATGTCGTGGATGTGAACCGGGCAGCGGAGGCTCAACTTGAGGCGGAGCGTGCGGATGCCACTGCCATCGAGGCCCTCCTGCAGGCGGAACCAGACGTCCTAGACTTGAAACGGGCGGCAGAGGCTCGACTCGATGCAGAGCGCGCGGATGCCGCTCTCATCGACGCCCTCCTGCAGGCGGAACCAGACGTCCTGCACTTGAACCGGGCGGCGGAGGCTCGACTCGACGCGGAGTGCGCGGATGCCGCTGCCATCGAGGCCCTCCTATAGGCGGAACCAGACGTCCTTGACTTGAACCAGGCTGTGCTCTCATCCATGCAGAGCGCCCGCACGCTCCGCTTGAACGAGTAGCTGGAGGCCGAGGACAACCACGGTGCGGAGACACATGTCGGCAGCGACGGCTGGTTTGCGCCGGCAGCCAAAGACGACGAGGCCGTCTCTTTCCATGAGCAGTGATAGTTTTTCTTTATGGTGTTGTTTTTGGATCTTTTGCTGTGTAAAAACATATATTTCTTATGCAAGTCTCCTGACTTGGGTCAGTCTACCATTTCAGGCAGTTGGATGAATATCCTACGTCTCCTAACCCTTCTTTCCTTCTTCCTCACCTCTTCTTCTTCCCCAACAGACCACCGCACGGGCCGTACGGATACACCCCAACATGCAGTTGGATAAACATACTCTATGAACGAAAATTATATGTCAATGATAGGATGGCTGAGTTTGGTTTGTTCACATGCGACAGCATGTGTCAGTGAGGGTGCGTTCCCTTGGTTGGGTTTGCGGCGTGCAGGAGCGACTGTGTGAGGGTGCGGTGCGACCGCAGCGTGCAGGAGTGACCGTGTGAGGGTGCGGTGCGACCGCCACAGCCGTGCGCAAGTGTACCTCCTTTTCATTTTGAAAACTTTAGGCAAGCTTGGCAAAAATGTGTGGCGAAGTTTGGCAATGCAAGGCCTAGACCCAAACAGGATAAGTACGTATGTAGTAGGAGTACTAGTGTTAAAAAAGAAAGGCGGGGTTTTCCTTCGCGGGATTTAATCGATACAAATCCTCGTTTCACGTGTCAATTAATGCATATTTTTTTCTCCAAAGACCAAAGAGCTAACCATCTCACTCCTCATCGCTTGATTAATGCAGCGGCATGCAAACCAACCTTCTCACTTCCGCATGCATGCTGGGGATATTAATGTCCTTGGTTGCTAACCCCATCATTTTCACCTTGATTAGTGTTTGTGGCCCTTTGCAAATTGTAATTTTGATATACTGGCCTTGTGTACAAAAAAAATGGAGGTAGTAACTATATTTGACTTCCTTCCCCGTTGCGGTGACGTCGATGATATCTTTTTTGGGTGGTTTGGCGAAGTGCGTTCGACGGAGAACACCATTGAGGGAGACCACGGTAAGTCGTTCGCAAGTGCCGCCTGCAAGCCGAGACAACCGCCTTATTTGGATCCAGGAAGTCCTTTACTAGTACTACTAGGAGTACTAGTGCGGTGAGATGGTTTCTCGAAGAAGATGATGGAGAAGCGGAGTCAATGGAGAGTGAAATGATGGTTGCTTTGTCTGTGCTTTTGTGATTTGACGCCTCACTGCTTTGTGATTTGTGATAGAAGGGATAGGGGAGTAGACTCTATGCTCTATACTGTAGTACATGCATCAAAGAATGGGAGAAAGGGGAGAGACGTTGCATTTTTCTATTCCTTCAATCAATCAATCAGGGAGCTTCGGTTCCATCTTTTTGGCTTTGGCAATACCGTCCACAATGGTTCCCATGATGCCAAAAGCTATTTTCACATTTAGCTACACATTGTGGATGCCCTTAACCGTACCACTTGGTTTTGCTCCTGTGTGCTATCTATACAAATCTCAATTATATTAATCTAAAAAATTATAGAATCAAGATTAGTAAAAAAAGGAGGTGATTTTGCCGCGCGGATGGCGGGGGAGGTTTCTTATTTGAGCAATGCTACATCCACGTAATGGTTTACATAAAGTTATGAACTAATGTGATGTGGGACTATTTGATTGGATTAAAGGAGAGGATTAGGGCCACCCCACCTGAAAATCAGGGGGGCATATATAGATTAGATGGAAAGTATATGTAGCAGCTACATAGCCCTTTGTAAGTCTAGGATTAGGCTTCTTATTTTCGGAGGACGTTGTCCTGGCGGTTTGCTAACATGCGGTCCCATGTGTCAGTGCTTTACCAAGCCGATCCACGTCCCACATGAGGCAGAACAACGGCAGAAGCAACACATGGTTAAGTTGAAGAAGATGAGGCAGAAGCGGATTCAGTAACGAGTGAAATGATGGTTGCTTCGTCCCTCCAACTTAACTGCAGGAAAGGTGCAGCTTTGTGATTTGACGCCTCATTGCTCATTACTACACCGGCGCCATGACTGGGGTGCTTCAACCCGGCTGCTCTGCACTGTATTCTGGTATGTCACGTTGACCCGGTAGGTTGATGTCCCACATGTCGGCGAAAGGGACTAGAAGATTTATGTAAGCAAGCGCTCCACTCTTACGACGGAGGAGTAGACGACACGATGACCCAGTGAACTGTCACTTGTACTGTATAGTACTATAGTTTTGCTGTTTCGCATGATCCATCGATACAAACCCGATTAAACTTGAAAGGGCAGGATTTTTCCCACGCGGTAGATGATACTGGCCATACATTTCAAAGGCAATTTTAATGTATGCAAACTGAATAATTATAAGTGACAATATGATATCTAGTAAAACTAAAAACACATATGATTTATTGTGTTAGAGTGTAGTAGTAGTGCTGTATTGCATAGTTGTTAGATGTAACATGTGAGAACGTGTAGAGATGTAGTTTTGGAGGGCCTACAGAGAGAAAAGCGTAATACGGTCACCAAACTTCAGAATAAGCTGATTACGGGCACTATATACGTTTTGCGGTGATTATACGGTCACTTGCTCACAATTCAGCGTCGAATTGCACTCTGTTGACCGGCCAAATAGTCTGCGTGGCGCCATGTTGACTAGTTAAATTGACCACGTTCCTTGTGGGTCCCACCTGTCAGTTCACATAGGAAAAAGGTCAGACAAACACAAATTTACGCAGGCGCGACAAGGCTCCAACCCGTGCGCGGGAATCACCTGGTTGTGTATGTGTCTGTCAGGGCCTGATGTGTGCGCATGCATGTGTAGGTTGAGCACTTGAGTGTGAGAGTGTGTGTTGGTCGTGTGGTGTACTGGTGTGTGCATGCATGCGTGCGTGTGTGCGTGTGAGTGTTGTGTGTGTGCGTGTGAGTGTTGCGTGCGTGCATGGTTGTGTATGTATGTGTGAGTGTTGCGTGCGTGCATGGGTGCGCGTGTTTGTGTGAGTGTTGCGTGGATGCAGTTCGTGTGCATGCGTGCATGTGTGTATAATCACCACACCAGCTCCTGTGTGTTAAAACAGACGGCTCATCATACCAATACAAGGCCACCTTGTCTGGTGTACCCGCGGTCATGACTTCGAACCACCGTCCAAATATTTTTTTGTCGATTGTTTTCATTCTTACTAGCAAGATGCCCGTGCGTTGCACGTAACATCAAGATGCATTTGTATGACTTGTTTATCTTGTGAGAGAAAAGGATGAACGAGGGAAGGCCTTATTTGCAAATGTGGAGAGGTGTGTGGGTACCTTTTTGCAAAATTTCCATAGTTTCTTTCCTATCCGTGAGATATAAATCGGATGGCCTATATTGCAGGACGGCAGGCACACCATCATCACCAACTCTATTTTTTATAAGCGTGTATTTTATGTATTTTATAAGAGTGTATATGTAGAGTAGATACAAGTCGACAGGTGGGCACGATGGTAGTGAGATAATGTGATGCAACACTATAGGTGCCACGTGGAGCGTTTAACTGGTCAACTAGTCATGTCATGAGCAAATACAGAGTTGTACGGTGAGCCCATGACTGTATGATAACCACTAAACGTAAATGGTGACTGTAATGAGTGGAATATGAAGTCCAATGTACGTATCGTTGTTTTGCTTCAAATACAATGATCGTCATTGCATATATCGCGAGAGAAAGATGAAACACGCATGAATTTTCTGGGGGCTTACTTTTAGAGGACCTGGAGATAGTTTTGTGTGCATACGTGAAAGGGGCGTACAGGGGGGTATGCGATGGAGAGAGAGATGCTCTTCATTTCTCTTTATTATGACTAACTTTGTATATAGTATAAAAATATACAAATTCACAGTGCGGAATAAATATCATTGTGGGTACCATGCAATGCAAATTATCGTTTGTACTCCTCCATATAACTTTGTAATGTTGTATATATGTAGAAACTGTAAAATATTTTTTTGGCCACACTTTATTCAAAAGGAATGTTGTATGCGAAATAAACGGGAAGAGAGGGCTTTTTAGATCAATGTGGTATGTGATGTAACATGCGTGAATGTGTAGTTGATGCATTTGGCGGGGCCTAGAGAGGTATGTGTGTATTACGTATTCGAGAGAGGCATGGATAGAGGGGCCGACGGGGGGGCTTGGGAGAGATAGCACGAGAAATGAGAGTGGTCTATAGAGAGAGAGACGAATATGACGTCACGACAAGAGATTCCATTCCCTTGAGTGTGTATATGCAAGGGGGGTGGAATAGAGGCACTAGGAGAAATTTTCTGTGTGTGTGGTGTTTGTGTTGCTATGTGTGGGTGTGAGAAGATAATGAGACGTGGGGGCACAGGGTGTGTCACCGTGTGAGGTCCGGTGGGTCGAGGTGAGGCCCTTCGTTCGGTTCCGTCCTGCGCCACATTGGTCGGCCCGTGACGCATTAAGGAAGACCCATGGATGACTAGTCGTACAAGACAAAGATAGCAGAACTGTGAAGGACTCTGTGTCCACTGACAAGGCCGACTAGGATTTGTAACCCTAGGTTCTCGGACTAAGGTATCCACTTTATCTCTGATATTACTATTCATCCAACCTGACTTTAAGGGGCATCCTACAGAATGCTCTGCTAGAATCATACTCATTGATTAGGAAGAGAGGTGTGAGACAATGCGTGAGAGACAGGCGTAAAGATAATGTGCGTACATGAGACACATAGGCAGGTCCATGTATATAGAAAGGGTCGATGAGGATTGTGGATGTGTATGTTTGCGAGAGGAAGAGTGCTTGTGATAAAGGTTAGTGAAAACAGTTGTAAATGGTTATGAGAGGGAGGGAGGGTTATATCTAGAGCATGTTTGCGAGAAAGACACCTCGGGAGAGAGTGTGTGAGCATGTGTGAGAGACCACCGACGGAGAGTGAAACTACACGTAAAAGACTGCTCTACACATTGATTGAAGATATAAATTGTATCCAAATATTAGGATGGGATCATGATATTTGCAATTGGCGTAAGGAGTGGTCATTGATCCACCAGACATCTAGATTCTATCGAATTTGAGCATGTCTATGTTATTATTCGACACAATTGATCCATATAGTTAGTATTTTGAACTCCAGACAATGCATCGCTTTAGCAATCGAATATAAACGTGAGTATAGTTCATGTTGTGTGTGTAAAGCACATTATACATACAAAAGTTACACAATGGACATTACAAATAGCTACCTATGAACTAGCATACATTTGAATTCAACTTAATGTGGTTAAAAAATCGAATTCAACATGAAGTCCATTCAACTATTTGAATTTGATATCATGGCATTTGTAAACCATGCCTAAATTATGGGGGCACCAATCTTTGCTCTGATTTTGTACATAATAGCATATGTAGTCGTGTACAAAATAGATTCAAATTTAGCTCCTCCATTCCAAAATAATCATAGTTATAGGATTTTTTAAGCGTCAAAATTTCAAAAAGAAGCGGATAATTTAATGAGGTTTTCAAACATAAAAGGTCAGATATAACGTTGTCTATTTAGGTCAATCCTCATAGTTCAAGAGTATTCTAAACGTGAATGCTTGTGTTTCAAAATTTCGAACGAAGCGCCAAAAGAGCCTCTACTCGCCCGAAACCACGTGAGACCAATGTTTGGTAGTACAAGGAAATTACTTTTCTAATAACTTCGACCCGTGAAACCTACCAGCCAGACATCCAAAGGTCTAAAGCGGGGTAGGTTTGTAGCTTCATCTAGACACCACGCAACTGCATCCGAAAAACATTCATACACAATGGCCGCCTAAGCACACATGCGCGCGGCCGAAATCGCTCCCTCCCACTATTTGGGACACCTAGGATTACCATCCTACCCCCGACCCGTAGTAGGTCCAAAATTTAAGAGGGGGCAAAGTTTGTACTTTCCCCAAATTTCAAACAAGCGTGTCCCATCTTCTGTTCAAAAAAGCCAAAAACAAGCGCATCCCAGACCGAAACATGGTTCCCCCCACCCGTCCGATTCCCCATTCGTACTCCGTGGGCGCCAAAACTACCTCTCCACCAGCCGCGAAACCCCGGCGTCCTCCTTCCGCCACCCCATCCCACCCATCAACCGTCGCCCTCCTCCATCATGCCGGAGCCGATACCCCGACATCGTCGTCCACCGCAACCTCAACTGCAATGCCCTCCACGACTAGTAGTTGAAGCCGAGGCCGAGCCATCCGTACCAGAGCCAGTTCAGCCACGCCGTCCTGCGCCTCACTGCTACCGCGCCAACTTTGCCACCCTCCACCGCACCAGAGCTCTTCCTGCTACGCCGTCCTTCGCCACCTCGGATCCACTTCCCCTCCGCCGACATACGGCCATGGCAACACAGTCAACAATTTAGCCATGGGTTCATCCAAGCATGCACCCTCCAGAACATCCGTTTCCCCGGTAAAAAGAAGAAGATCAGCGCGACATGTGGAGGTGACCACACCGGCAACCGAAAAAGGTACTCCTCTTCCCTTATTCGTGCAAATCTTACGTCTCTGCTTGCACGGTATTCATCCCATAGAAGACACTAGTTGACCGCTTCTTCTTGATACTAGATGTTCCTAGTAACTCGCGATGCACAAGGTTTCTCCTCATATACTATTTCACCTTAGCTAGAGGTCCGTCGCCCCCCTAAATTTCAATTTCTGGCCAGTTGATTCCCAATTAACGGAAGCATTCCCCGGCGTAACAGGCGCTAGTACACCTATTACGCCGGGGAAGCAGCGCCTTGGTGTTTATATTAGGGGCATGTGCGGCCCAGAGCTACTAGTGCCCGATCTGGAGGTCGGCCGGGATTAAAGGGACGGCCCGGGGGCGCTGCCAAGCACGGTGGTGATGTGAGGTCGATGGGAGGGCGGGGCGGCGGAGGCAGGGGTCTAGGCCGGTGGTCGCTGGCGGTTCGAGAAAGATCGTCAATAGTGATTGGCGGGAGGTAGACGAAGGTCATCTGCCCGTTCCTTATAGATCGGATGGTTCATTAAAAAAATCGACTGGCCTATTTATTTTCAGTCGACTTATATCTTAGATATGACCACATGTGGTGGTGTGCTGGAGGAGTACCTGCATTTCCTATGATCATATATTACAAAATCATACGGAGTAGAATCTAATTTTGTTTGCCATGCAATGTTGTAGAGCTATCATATGTCTCCTGTCATTTATTTTTCAGCCACCTGCTATCTGCTACTTTTACAGTGCACTAGTTCTGCACACACTTCACCCTTACTCTCACTATTGTGTTTTTATGCAAGGGTATTTCAAACTCTACTGCCGTGAGAGAAGCCAAAAAGAAAAGAGAGAAGTCACTCCAGCTTCGTATGTGGGTAGGCAAGACACGTTACAGCGCTATAAAGGGTGCAGTGTCAGCAGATGGAGATGGTAAACGTAGCTCTGGAGTTGATGACCTCGCTCGCAATGAACCACCATCCCAGGTGCTTGCTTTAACTTCGCCGTGTCATATGTGGTTGCATGTTCCATATGGTGTCTAGCTTGTATTCGAAAGGCCGAAGTCGGTAAGATAAGGAAAGATATATTTAACATGAACCACCATCCCGTGAGCACCAGAAGAAAAATAGCTAGTCAGGGCACTGGCCGAGCCAGTGACAAGCCCAACAAAGATAGGCATCACCTGTAAGAAGCTAGGATGATGGCGAAGCAGCCCGCCTCCCACCAGGCTCTCAGGTCCTAGATGATCATGCTCACCACTCCAGCCGGATGTCTAGCTTGTATTGCTTCCAATTTGGTTAAATTGCATCTGCTTAGCTTACACATTATACCTTTGAATATGACATGCCTTTCTATTTTTGTTTACATACTAGTACATCTGTGTATTAACCATGTTCTTACATCAAACTAATGTTCTTGTGTATCCCTCATCAATCACTTATGACGAGGCAGGCAAGCAGGCAAGGGGACTACTCCTCATTTAAAGAATGCAGCGTCAGCCTCCCGACATGATTCTCAAGAAACAGAAATGCTAGATGAAGATAGTGAACGTAGCTCTGTAGTTGATTACAGCATTTCCCCTACACGAGCATCGCAGGTGCTTGCTCTAACTTGGCAACATGATATGTGGTTGGATGTTGCATATGGTGTCTAGATTGTAATTGTTCCAATCTGGTTAAACTGCATGTGCTAGTATGCTTAGCTTATACATTATACCTGTTAATGTGACATGCCTTCCTGTATTTAGTACATAGTATATCTGTCTATTAAGCATGTCCTTACATGAAACTATTGTTTTTTTGTATCCCGCATCAATCAACATGACGAGACACCTTTAGTATATGCAGTGCGATATTAGTTGCATCTTTCATATGATTTGTAGCATGTGCTGCTTATAATTTGTTGAAATTCCATTTATGATGGGCCGCTTTTAACTTGGCAGAGTCATATTGGTTGCATCTTTCATGTGGTGTCTAGCTTGCATTCCTTCTTATTTGCTGGAATGGTTTCTGCTTAGTTTACATAAACGTTGTGAACATGCCATGCCGTCCTGTTTTTCGTACATATTATATCCTGGTATCATGTGTTTGCCTTACATCAAAGTAGTGATTGTCAGTATCATTCATGAATGAGTTCTGAAGAGAGAATTTTATTGCCTTTTCTTGTCGGTTTTACTTGACAATTCAAAATCAATAAAGCAGAAGGAAGTTAGCAAGGCAGCGGATAAAGGTGCTCCTTCCGAACGGGGGGGGGGGGGGGCTCTACAGTTTCTACTCCTCCACACCCCCAAGATGATTTCCAAGAAAACACATGCATAGACACTCAACAAAGCTGTGTGTATGATGAGCACGTCTCCCCTAGTGCAGCATCACCGGTGCTCCCTCTAACTTGGCACTTTTATATATGGTTGCATGTTATGTGTGATGTCTAGCTTGTATTGCTTCTAATTTTGTTGAATTCCATCTGCTTACTTTACACATTGTACTTGAATAAGACACGTGTTCCTATTTCTAGAACATACAATATCTGTCTATCACACCATGTTCTTACATCAAATTACTACTGTTGTGTAACCTGCAACAATCACTTATCATAAGACACGTTTGACTTCGGAGTGTGATATAGGTTACATCTCACATTATTTTCTAGCTTGTACTACTAATTTGTTGAAATGGCACTTATGACGAGACAATTTTAACTTGGTAGAGTGATATTCGTTGCATCTTTCATATGGTGTCTAGCTTTCATTGCTTCTAATTTGTTGAAATGCCTTCTCCCTAGTTTACACATCATAAACTGTGAATATGCAATGCTGTGAATATGCAATGGCACTAATGACGAGAGACCTCTAACGTGGTAGTGTGATGTTGTTTGCATCTTGCATATGATTTATTTCTTGTACTGCTTCACATTTGTTTAAACGCCATTTATGATGAGACACTGTTAACTTGGCAGAGCGATATTTGTAGCATCTTTCATATGGTGTCTACCTTCCATTGCATTGCTTCTAATGAAAGAGAGTATTGCCACAGCAAGGCAGCGGAAGGAGTAAGGCCCGCTTCGGCTCAGTCTCCCCTTTCTATCCTCGTGACGGCTTGGTGCTCTACGCTGACAGGTCCCGGTCCCCAGGCAGGCTACAACCATCACTGGTATGCCAGGTCACGATGCCGTGGTCAAGGCCAGGAGGTGAGCGGCCCGAAGTCCGGTAAGAGCTCCTGAGGCGCAATGCTCAGGAGGTCCCCCTTAGTGCCCAAGCAACCATGGAGAGGCAAGAAAGGGAGGCGACATTGCCGTAACAAAGCCGCTGTGAAGGTCCCGTGTCGTGGCGATAGGTGGGTTCTGTGTGTGAACTTATCTGGTCTGTCTGGAGTCTACTCCTCATGGCACGCCCGGGCTCATGCGTTGGTCACTGTAGCGTAGCCATGCCAGGCCCGTGCGGGCTTCCCCCTCCCCTCCATGCTCTTCTTGGTGCTCTGCATCCTCAGGTCCTGGCCGTCGAGCGAGCTCAGCCGCCGCTGGTAGGCCAGGTTGCGATGTCGTGGTCAAGGCCAGGGGGTGAGGGCTGGAGAGCCAGTAAGAGCTCCTAAGACGCGATGCTCAGGAGCCCCCCTTTTAACGCGCAATCAAATCGCATGAGAGAAGAAGGAGAGTCCATGGTACCACCCGCCATGACCCTCAGGAAGCCCTGCAAGTTAACACGAAGGAGGGTGTCAGACCGCTGGTTTGCTTCTAGAGCGGGCGAGGGGACTCCCTACTATGGAGAGCCCCCGGGGCGTGTACAGCCCCACCCTGACACATGGATGGCACGGTAGGGTTCAGCAAGGTGTTCCTTGGCACTCGTGAGCCAGCGTGGGACTCACGAGGTCCTACCTCAAGGCGGGTTGCGCCTGGTCTCGGCCCTTGTTTATTGTCTTGGTCCTGCGAGATGGTCAGACAATGCAAAAGGGCCCTGAAGAAGGATGCCTGTGCGCGGCCCCCGTAGTGGGCAACAATCAAGCAAGTGATAGACATAGGTAGGTTAAGCATGGAAGGCAAATCAGCTTGGGTAAATGCAGAAAGATACGTGCCATCGGGTCAGGCCCAAGCGGCTTGGGGATGATGCAGCCCGAGGGGCACCCCCGACAGGGTAAACTAAAGGCATAAGCAAAAGGGATACATGCCACAGGGGAGGACCGATGTGGCTTGGGAATAATGCAGCCCAAGGGGCGCTCCCAGCTAAGCAAACTTGGAAAATGTCACCTGGTTCTGTCAACGAAGGAGAGTTGGTGTAGCTGAAGGCACGCGGCGGAGGAATGGCTCCTCACGAGCCACCGGGGCCCTGAGCCTCGGGAGGCTCTGGGGGCTCAGGTGGTTCCCTAAGGACCGTCTCCATCTCTGCCAGGAGGACATGGTGCCTGGCCTCCTGAGCCGCCAGGACACGCTGCAGGTTGCACTAATAGGCTGATGACACACTTAGCAAGCCGAAGGGCATGCGAACGTAGCTGTATGGTGGACCCTCGCAACGGCCCACGCGCGAAGGCCAGAAAGGCTCCTGAGATGCGGCCTGTTGAGCCCTGGTAAGTCGATGCAGATGTGAGCCCGACATCCTCATCTGGATGGGGAGCTGCGCCTCATGAGCGGCGGTCGTCGCACATGGCCCTTGCGTCTTGCAGTTCCTGATGGTCTTGGTGATGAACTCCTGAGCGGTGGGCACTCTTTGCCCTGTGTTCTCCTGATGGAAACGTGCCGCGAAGCACGCCTCCAAGTGGTGCCCGATTGCCTCCCTCGTGATGTTGGCAAGGTCTGAGGCCCTCCAGAAGAGAGCCCCCGAGCCCTGCCCAAGGAGGGCGCTGGGCGCGCCTTCCTATGTGATTGAGAGAGGTGCCCCTAGAGCGGGCGCTGATCCTGACAAGGTTCCAGCCGCGACGCCACCCTCCTGAGGTTCGGCACGGCGCAACTGCTTCTTCTTCTTGGGGATGGCCTCAGGAGGATCCTCGCTCTTGCTGTCGGGGTCGTCGATTGCGATAGCTTGAAAGGTGTGTTCGAGGGAGCACACCACATCCCTCTCCACGCATGGGACCGTGATGATTCTGCCGCTTCCTGGCATCTTGAGGATACTGTAACCATGGTGTGTCACCACCATGAACTTGGCCACGGCTGGATACTCGAGGATGGCGTTGTATGGCAGACGGATGTGCGCGATGTCAAAGTCGATGAGCTCAGTGCGGTAGTTCTTACGTTCCCCAAAGGTGACAGGAAGGCAGACCTGCCCTATCGGTGTGGTGGAACCATCGGTCACTCCTGAGAAAGGCTTGGTAGGCTGAAGCTGCTCATATGGCACTTGGAGGTTGTCGAACGTGTCGACAGACATGACATTGAGCCCTGCGCCGCCGTCGATGAGGGTCTTGGTAACTTGCACGTTGTTGATGACCAGCGAACAAAGCATTGGGAGGGCGCCAATGGTGGCCGCGCATTTGAGCTGATCTGTCGAGCTGAAGGTGATGGCGCACTGGGACCACCTGAGCGGGTGCGTGGCCTCGAGCTTGGGGAGGACTGCATTCACCTCACGAGGGAACTGTTTGAAGCTATGCTACAAGGCTGGGGCCTGTGCGCCGCCCAAGATGCAGGCGATTGCGCGCGTCTCCTGGAAGCACCCAGCCCCCTCGTCTTGATGATGGTCGTCATTCCTTCTTGGTGGTGGCGGCAGCGGGGGAAGACCGGTGTTGCCCTGAGGATGATCCTCACGAGGCTAGTCCCTCTAGGCGCCCTCACGAGGATGATCCTGCCAGTGGTCCTCACGAGGCAAGTCGCACCACTCCTGGCGCGGGTCACGGTCGTCCCAGCGTCCGCCTCCACGTCCTACTCCTTGGCCGTAGCCCCGGTCGCTGCGCTTGGGGCATCGACCGAAGCATCCTTCACGAATGGCTCTGAGCTCTTGACAGTCGCTCGTGTTGTGGGTGTTCAGGTTGTGGAAGGCGCAAAATGGTCGGATGCCCTTGGATGACTCGGGCTGGTCCCTGCCTCGCTTGGTGTCCGGCTTCGTTGTGAGCACAGCTACTTCCTTGCGCTTCACATCCTTGGCATTGGCCTTCTTCTCCTCTACGCCCGCAGTTGGCAGCTCGAGGAGGGAGAGGCGGCCCTCCTCAGCTCTTGCGCACTTGGTCGCTAGGTTGAACAACTCCTGAGATGTGCACAACTCCTTGTGGATAGCGAGCTCCTCCTTCATCTTGATGTCGCGGACGCCGTCAGAGAACGCGGAGATGATGGCCTCGTCCGTAACCTTGGGGATCTTGAGGCGAGTGTTGTTGAAGCGCTGGATGTACTTCTGGAGGGTCTCTCCTGGTTGTTGCTTGATGCGGCATAGTTCACCCACGGCCGGCGGGCGGTCACGAGTGCCCTGGAAGTTGGCGACGAAGCGATCGCGCATCTCGTCCCAGGAGGAGATCGAGCCTTGCGGCAGGTTCAGGAGCTAGGAGCGAGCACCATCCTTGAGAGCCATAGGAAACCAGTTCACCATGACTTTCTCGTTGCTCTTGGCCGCTTCAATGCTCAGTTTGTAGAGCTGCAGGAACTCCGCGGGGTCGGGGGTGCCGTCGTAGCGAGGAGGCAGGTCCGGCTTGAACTTGCCCAGCCAGGCAACGCTACGCAGCTCGGGGGTGACGGCGCGGCAGCCGACTGTGGTCGCCGGGGCCCGTCTCGGAGGTGGAGCTTGTACTTGATGAGGCCCGCATGCCGCCACCGTGGGTAGCGCGCGGGCTTGGCGTGGCGGCGCGGGGAGCGCAGGTGCAGCTTCTTGCGGCCAAGGAATCTCTTGGCAGCTTCTCTCTTCGCACGCGGGCACCGGGCATGGTGGATCACATCATGGGGCCTAGCGCCTTGGTGCCAAGGCACCGTCTTGGGGAAGAGGAGGTGGAGGCGCTCCACAAGCCACGTCGCCCGTGGCTGGAGGAGGGCGAGACAGAGAGGGGGAAGGCGACGGGGAGCCCCCTGCGGCGCGGACGAGCTCGGCGATGCGATCGAGCCCGTCCTCGTAGAGGTCGTTGATCGGGCGGTAGGTAGGAGCTCATTCGCCAGGAGGAGCATGGCCTGCGCGTCCATGGGAGCGTGACGTGCATGGGATGAGGAGCCGGCCGGGGTCAGTGATGGAGTGGCGGTGCGGCTGTCCTGCCGCACCAATGGGTGCAGCGAGGAAACTTGCTGCTCGTTCCCCGCCGAGCCGGTGGTGGCATTGGCGGCAGGCGACGGGGAACGACGAGGTGGCTCGTTGACGGGAGCCGTCTGAGCAACGCGGGCAATGAGGGCAGCCCGGCGTTCAGCTCGAGCACGGCGAGCGTCCGCCATGGAGACAACGGAGCGACGGAGCGCCGATCGACGGAAGGGAAGCTACGGCGCACCCCTACCTAGCGCGCCAAATGTCGGATCACGGGTTCCGGCAAACCCTTAAGGTTCAAACTCTGGATTGCGTGCGAAGTTCTTTCCCTCCTACCGATCTACGCCCTAGCTCACTAAGGTCTCGCAGACGAACTCGATGCACTCGCAACACAAAGACACAAGGTTTATACTGGTTCGGCCACCGTTGTGGTGTAATACCCTACTCCAGTGTGGTGGTGGTGGATTGCCTCTTGGGCTAATGAAGAACAGTACAAGGGGAAGAACAACCTCCTCAGGTTGAGGTGTTCTTGTGCTTGGTGTGGCTAAGGGTTCGCCTTTGATTAGATCAGATCTGCCCCCCCTCTTTGGTGGTGGCTAGTCCTACATATAGAGGCCCTGGTCCTCTCCCCAATTATTAAGCGGGAAGGGAGCCAACAATGGCGGCCAATTTGAAAGGGGACAACTAGTACAAGCTATCCTGACAAAAGGTGTTCTTCGCCTGCCAAAGGTTCTGGTGGTGACGCCATCCTGAGCTCCATGGTGACCTCTGTCCTGCCGTCCTTGTGGTCTTGGTCTCATTACACTGATATGGAAACCTTCGCCTGATGCCTTGGTACTCCGCGCCTGCGCTTGCCCCTTTGGCACGAAAGAGGAAACAAGGACGCTGCGCACATTGGCGCCCGCCTGGTGTCGATCGTCATGGCTCACGTCACGAGAGCCTTGCGAGGTTCGCCCCGCCTTGATATCTCCGCTCCTCGTGAGGCAGCCTAGTGAGGCCGCTCCTGAGGAGGTCTTGTGTCATCCGCCTTGCGAGGGTCTTGAATGCCTTATTGATGATGATGGGCCGTACAGACCTGCCAGCACAACCACGCCATGGGCCGCAGACAGGCAAGTCTGGGGACCCCCGTTCCCAGAACACCGACAGTGGCGGCAGCGGAGGGAGGCCAGCCTTGCCCTGAGGTCGCTCCTCATGAGGCTGGTCCCTCCAGGCGCCCTCGCGAGGCTGGTCCTGCCAGCGGTCCTCACAAGGCTGGTCATGCCACTCCTAGCGAGGGCCTCGGTCGTCCTAGCGTCCTCCGCTTTGTCCTCCTCCTCAGCCGTAGCCTCGGTCATTGCACTTGGGGCATCGACAGAAACGCCCATCGCGTATGGCCCTCAGCTCTTGACAGTCATTGGTATTGTGGTTGTGCACGTTGTGGAAGGCGCAGAACGAACAGCTGCCCTTCGAAGACTCTGAGTGGTCGCGACCGTGCTTCATCTCTAGCTCGGCCGCAAGCACGGCCACTCCCTTGCGCTTCACATCCTTTGCCATGGCCTTCTTGTCTTCTGGGTCGGTAGCAGGGAGTTCGAGGAGGGAGAGACGCCCCTCCTCAGCTCTTCCGCACTTGGTTGCCATGTCGAACATCTCTAGAGTCGTGCATAGGTCTTCATGGATGGCGAGC
The DNA here is from genome assembly GCA_034509565.1 of Triticum monococcum. Classification (NCBI taxonomy): domain Eukaryota; kingdom Viridiplantae; phylum Streptophyta; class Magnoliopsida; order Poales; family Poaceae; genus Triticum; species Triticum monococcum. Next base: position 177,318,626 of record CM067847.1, on the reverse strand, counting down.
TCCTCCTTCATCTTGAGGTCACGGACGCCGTCGGAGAATGCGGAGATGATGGCCTCGTCCGTCACCATGGGGATCTTGAGGTGAACGCTGTTGAAGAGCTGGATGTATTTCTGCAAGGTTTCCCCTGGCTGCTGCTTGATGCGCCGCAAGTCTCCCACGGCCAGGAGGCGGTCACGAGTGCCCTGGAAGTTGGCGACGAAGCGCTCGCGCATCTCGCCCCAGGAGGAGATCGATCCCGCGGGCAGGTTCAGGAGCTACGAGCGCGTGCCATCCTTGAGGGCCATGGGAAACCAGTTCGCCATGACCTTTTCATCACCGCTGGCCACCTTGATGCTTAGCTCGTAGAGCTGCAAGAACTCAGCTAGGTCGGGGGTACCGTCGTAGCGCGGAGGCAGGTCTGGCTTGAACTTGCCAAGCCAGACGACCCTCCACAGCTCAGGAGTGAAGGCGTGACGGCCTGCTGTAGTCACTGTAGCCCGTCACGGGGGCGGAGCCTGGTCTTGGTATCCGCGCGCCGCCACCGCGGGCGGTGCACGGTCTTGATGCGGTGGTGCTAGGAGCATAGGTGCGTTATCTTGTTGTGGTCGAGGGATTTCTGGGCAGCTTCCTTCTCCATGTGCAGGCGCCTTGCGCGGCGGGTCGCGTCGCGGGGCGGCGCATCTTGGTTTGAGGGCGCCGTCTTGATGGGGAGGTGGTGGAGGTGCTCTGTGGGCCACGTCGCCCGCGGCAGGAGGCGGGCGAGGTAGCGAGAGGGATGGGGCGTGAGAGCCCACAGCGATGCTGACGAGCTCGGTGATGTAGTCCAGCCAGTTGTCATAGAGGTCGCCGATGGGGCGGTAGCGTAGAAGCTCGCGCGCCATAAGCAGCGCAACCTACGCGTCCATGGGCACGCAACAAGCGTGGGATGACGAGCCAGCTGGAATCAGCAATGGGGTGGTGGTGCGTCCGTCCCGCCGCACATAGGGGTGCAGCGATGAAGCCTGCTGCTCGTTCGCCGCTGGGCCGGTGGCGGCGTTGGCAGCGGGCGATGGAGAGCGACGGGGAGGCCTGCCGATGGGCGCCGTTTGAGCAACACGAGCGTTGACAGCGGCTCGGCGGTCGGCAAGAGCTTGGCGAGAATCAGCCATGAAATCTGCAGAGCGGTGGAGCGTGGATCATCGGAGGAAAGCTTCGACTCACCCCCTAGCTGGCATGCAAAATGTCGGATCATGGGTCCCGGCTAACCCTTGAGGTTCGAACAGAGGGGTGCGCACGAAGTGTTCCTCCTCTCTAGCTCGCTCGCTCGACAATCCCACGACCTAGCTCGACAAACCCAAGAAACACGAGACACAGAGGTTTATACTGGTTCGGGCCACCATTGCAGTGTAACACCCTACTCTAGTGTGGTGGTGGTTGATTGCCTCGAGGGCTAGGGATGAACTAGTACAATGGATAAAGTGCCTCCTAAGGAGAGGTGTTCTTGAGCTCGAAGAGCTGGTGTGTGTGAGGATGGTCTGAATGACCCCCCTTACTACGGTGGTGGCTAGCCCTATTTATAGAGGACCTGGTCCTCTTCCCAAATGTTAGGCGGGAAGGGATCCAACAACGACTAAGTTTGAAGGGGGACAACTAGTACAAGCTATCCTGACAAAAGGTGGTCTTCGCCTACCAAAGACTCTGGTGGTGACGCTACTTTGGGCTCCACGGTGAACTCCGTCCTGTTTCCCCCTAGCCTTGGTCTTGTTGCACCGATATGGAAACCTTTGCCCGATGCCTCGGGACTCTTCACCTGCGCTTGCCTCTTTAGCACCAAAGAGGAAACTGGTACACTGCCCCCCTGGCGCCCGCCTGGCCTTGGTCTTCATGGCTCATGTCACATGAACCTCGCGAGTTGCCCCTTGCATAGATATCTCCGCTCCTCGGGAGCCAGCTTAGTGAGGCTGCCCCCAGGGAGGTCTTGGCGTTGTCTGCTTCCCGAGGCTTGGCCCCTCATGAGGGTCTTGAGTTGTTGCTGTAGATGATGGATCATACCAGGCCGCTGATGGAGCCACGCCGTGGGCCGTAGGTGTCGGTGTCAAAACCGACGGATCTCAGGTAGGGGGTCCCGAACTGTGCGACTAAGGCGGATGGTAACAGGAGGCGGGGGACACAATGTTTACCCAGGTTCGGGCCCTCTTGATGGAGGTAATACCCTACTTCCTGCTTGATTGATCTTGATGATATGAGTATTACAAGATTTGATCTACCACGAGATCGTAGAGGCTAAACCCTAGAAGCTAGACTATGATTATGATTGTCCTCGTCCTACGGACTAAACCCTCCAGTTTATATAGACACCGGAGGGGTCTAGGGCTACATAGAGTCGGTTACAAGGGAGGAGATCTACATATCCGAATTTCCAAGCTTGCTTTCCACGCCAAGGAGAGTCCCACCCATACACGGGACGAAGTCTTCAATCTTGTATCTTTATAGTCCAACAGTCCGGCCAAAGGATATAGTCCGGCTGTCCGGGGACCCCCTAATCCAGGACTCCCTCAGTAGCCCCTGAACCAGGCTTCAATGATGATGAGTCCAACGCACAGATTTTCTTCGGCATTGCAAGGCGGGTTCTTCTCCAAATTCTGAATACCTGTCGAGTAGTGTCCGGCTCCCCATGAATGTTGCACTCCTTGGCTTCTGCGCCTAATAATGGCTATCCTCAATGTGTTGAGCGAATGCGAGAAGTCGGGGCATTTTTACACTTGCCACCCTAACCATGAGAGTAAGTCGTCTATTTAAAGAGATGGGGATCCTCAGATCCAGATCACACCATCCTCCCACAGCGAGTATCCATCGGAGCGCGCCCGAAAAAAGTCCATCCCATCATGGCCGGCCATCGTAGCTCCTCCTCTCGCTCCCGTAGCCCTAAGCCAATCGATTGGAAGAAGTGTTCCGTACCCCATAGCCAATTAGTAGAGTTACAGACCCAGGGGTTTCTCCCTCCAGCGTATATGGTCCTCGTTCGAGCCGGACTTGCCACTTACAATGGCGGGGAACAAGCGGAGAGCTTTCCCAACCCATCCATGGGGGAGCGGGTATGCCTTGTCCCTTACTTATTAAGAGGGCTTGGATTTCCAATCCATCCATTTCTCCGCGGGCTCCTGGAGTTCTACGGCCTCCATCTGCATAACTTTACTCCCACCTCCATATTACACATCGCTGGCTACGTCGCCTTTTGCGAGTAGTTTTTGGGCTGCGAAGCTCATTTTGAGCTATGGAAGAGGCTATTCTGCCTCGTATCCCATACACAGGAGGAGTCACTATATCAAGTGGGCGGAGCCGAGATATTGCGCATCGGCGGGACCGGATACCTGTCCGGTACTCCGAAGAAGACATCCGGAGACTGTCCTTTGAAGTGGTTTTATATGGAGGACGCCCCCCTTCCGGATCCTATTCGGATGGGCCGTCCTGAGTTCAGTAACGCCCCTCTGAAGAAATGCTGCAACTGGCGCCCTCGGAACCCCCAGGAGGAAGATAACAGAGAGGTCCTTTACCTGATGGGCCGGATAAAAACACTAGCCAAATCAGGATTGACAATAATCGAGGTTATGTCAATATGTATAATGCAGGGGGTGCAACCACTTCAATATCGGGGACAACACATGTGGCACTTTAATGGAGGAGATGATGCCACCCGCTGCGGTCGTAAGGGACTGGACTCCGTTGCTGCTCTAGCAAAAATACTGTCCGATTTATATAAAGGATAGGAAGAGGAGTTCATCTGCATTAAGCCACGGGATGGATTCTCCATGTACAACCCCCCAAACTGGGTGAGATCCTACTTTCTATTCTAGACCTTCCCGCATTCTTCGTCATAAGTATTTACCTTGCTATTTCATAGTAGGAACTTCGAAAAGCTGTGATGGAGGTCCACAGCCCGTCTCCACAACCAGAGGACCCTGACTGGGCCCTCGACCCCGGACTCGAAGAAGATCCGGACACATTTGTGGAGCTCATTGACAGGATGTTCTATCAGTTAAGCTGCGTCGGTGCCTTGGTGGCCATCATAGCCGATTATCCTGGACTGCTCCCTGCATCGGATGTAAGTAAAACCGGAGTCCCAGCTTCTGAGAAGGATCCGCATTTCACCTACCGCACACATATGGTGTCTTACAGGGAAGGCTCTCGGGACGCCATGCCGAACCCGTAGTGACTCACCAACGAGGGGCACCGAAGTCGGGTAGGCTTAAAAGGAAGGCAGTCAGGACTAAGACGCCGTTGCAGAGGTATGAAAAAGAACCCTGCTCTATGGTTGTCATCTTTTAAAATATAATAACGTCCATGGTTCCTGGAAGGAAAAACGCTCGCCGGACCATATCCGGAGAGCCTACTGGCCAAGTCTCCACCAGCCGGGCTCGATAGCCGGACTTAGAAGCAGATGCTAACATGGGGCCAACACCGGACGTTCCTCCTACAGAGGATGCGGATAGGCTGTTCACTACGAATTCCAAAGTGGAGAGTGCCATGAATCAGAGGCGTCGCCGAGCCGTACTCCGTGATGCTTGTTTCTCTCAAGAGGCGTTCGATGCCTTCAACTCAGGAGAAGCGTACATCCGAGCTGCTCAAAATGGTCTTGCCCAAGGCACGGACCAGTATGTAAAGGATATACGAGTAAGAAAATCTAATAATTATGTATATCAGTAGCCCTTGAGACTTGAAACTGTTGGCACAACTGATTTAAGGATCATTGTTTGTGTAGGTTCTTACGGAGAAGAATACCCAGTTGTCTCAAGAGCTTGAGGAGTGCAAAGCCCAGCTACAGGCCGCAGTTGCCGCAATGAAGGTGCCCGAAAAGGCCCCATCTGGTAACACTTGTTTCTATGACATGTTCCAGTTAGTACTCGGCTTGCATGCAAATCTAACAATAGATTCTACAGATGATCCCAGAGTGAATTCGGAGGTCGTGCGAGGGGATGAGCAACATGCTCAACGACAGCTAAAGGCTGGCGAGCGCGTGCTTACACAGGTTCAGCGGGAAAAACACGATCTCCAAGATGCCAATACCCGGCTGGGCGTTGAACTGAAATATGTTCGGGCCTAGCTTGCTGACTCCATAAAGGAGAATAAGAGGCTTCGACGAAGAAACCAGCTAACAGAGTTATATCTGTAGATATGCTGACGGGTCGTCCCGCAGAGGAGATGCCCGGGTCAGCGGGTGATCTTCTGCCAGAGCTCTCACAAATGCACGAACAAGTTTGGCAGGTGATGTAGGGCATCGCCCAAGCCTTGTGGCCATCCGCCTCCCTAGCAGGAGGCATGGTGGAGCTTGTTGAGATGCTCAAGGGAGCACAGTGGCGCTTCCGATTATGGAAGATATCAGCCTGCCGACAAGGTGCAAGGGAAGCCTGGGCCATGATGAAGACGTGATATACCAAGGCTGACCCGAACCACATGGCCGATGTCGGACCTGTGGGGTCTGATGGGAGAGAGATCCCCGTCAGTTTGGTGTATGACCAGGAGAAATTAGCTGCAAAGTATTCCCAACAGGATTGTAGGCTAGACAGCCTGTTGGATGGTATAGAAGAAGAATTTAGTCAGTCTAAGTGACTGTGTACTTCAAGTGACATATATTGTCCCTAGCCAAATTGTAAATCATTTGTCATGGCGGACCTTTTCGCTTCGACCTCCGGACCCGACAATCCGGAGTGTATCCAAATACCTGCTCAGTTATGTAAAAACCGGGGTACGCGTGGAAACCAGGCGTAGGTGTCGTAAGTGCTCGAACAGACAAGTACCCAACTAGCTATGTTATATTACATGGATAGTAAGAAACATCTTCTAGGGAGAATAATTCCGTTAAGGGTGCCTTTCCCTGGGTACGCATGCATTAATGTGCATGTCCGAACTGCGAAAAGAGACGCAGGATATAAACATCTGGGGGCATGTATTACAATAAATGAAAGTTATCTTTTGTTCACCGACCGAATATTCCCTTAAGAATGCTAGCTTCCGGCTTCACCCAGTCTGAGGTACACATCCGGCTGACCTGGCAGTAACAATCACAGAGGTGCTCCCATTATGCCCTAGCCGAATTAACGGGAACGTAGGGCATAAACAGAAGAGCCAGGGAACCCAGCTTGGCCAAAAATTAAGGCATATCGATGCATATAATGGCGAACAAAAGGTACATGTGGAAAAGTAACACATGTGCGCGGGGCATAGAGCCCGGAACATAGTTATATTAAGCTTCTGTATAAGAAGCCCCCAGGTATAATAACGGGTATATAAAAAATTGACGGAGGTAAGGAGACGAACACACAGTCCGGCACTAGGCGTAGAACCTTTGGAGTCTGGCTGCCTTCCATGGGTTTGGCTCGAGTTGATTGTTCGATGCATCCCGCACATGGTACACTCCATCGGTCAGGACTTTGTCAATAACGAAGGGACCTTCCCATTTGGGCTTGAGCTTGTTCTTTTTCTTCTCTGGTAGGCGTAGAACGAGTTCACCAACATTATAAATTTTGGCCCATACTTCTCTGCTTTGATACCGTTGAGCCTGTTGTTGATAGAATGTGGAGCGGGCTTTTGCCACGTCATGCTCCTCCTCCAGGGCGTCCAAACTGTCCTGCCGATCAAGCTCGGCTTCTTTCTCTTCGTACATGCGCACTCGAGGTGAGTCATGAATGATGTCGCAGGGCAATACCACCTCTACGCCGTACACCATAAAGAATGGTGTGTATCCGGTAGTGCGATTCGGCGTGGTTCATAGCCCCCATAATATGGAGTCAAGCTCCTCCACGCAGTGCATATCTGATTCCTTCAAGGATCGTACTAATCTGGGTTTAATGCCGCTCGTGATAAGACCATTTGCTCGCTCGACTTGACCGTTAATTTATGGGTGATAGACAGAGGCATAATCAAGCTTAATGCCCATGTTGCTGCACCAACTTTTTACATCGTCGGCTGTAAAGTTCGAGCCGTTATCGGTGATGATGTTGTGGGGACGCTGTAATGGTGTACAACCCCGGATATGAAGTCTATCACTAGTCCGGACTCGACCGTTTTAACTGGTTTGGCTTCTATCCATTTGGTGAATTTATCCACCATGACCAATAGGTATTTTTTCTTATGGCTTCCCCCTTTAAGGGGTCTGACCATATCAAGCCCCCAGACCACAAAGGGCCAAGTAATGGGGATTGTTTGGAGAGCGGTAGGTGGCATATGGCTTTGGTTTGCAAAAAGCTGGCAACCGACACAACGTTGAACGAGGTCATGTGCGTCTGCTTGGGCCGTCGGCCAATAAAAACCTGTACGGAAGGCCTTGATTACAAGGGCCTGAGCTGCGGCGTGGTGCCACCAAGTCCAGCATGAATTTCTGCCAACAATTTCCGTCCTTCCTCTTCGGAGATGCACCTTTGAAGTACTCCGGTAGCGCTTTTCTTATAAAGCTCTCCCTCGTGGACCTTGTAGGCTTTAGACCGCCGCACAATGCAACGTGCCTCGTTTGGGTCATCAAGGAGTTCTTGCCTAGTTAGGTAAGCCAAGAAGGGTTCTATCCACAGGGCGATGACAGCCATAATCACGTGGGCCGAAGGTGTTATTTCGGTGGCAGATCCTCCGATTACGTCAGAGTGTTCGAGTTTTGGTGTTCTGGCCGGATCCGAACTGTTTTTGCCAGTCTCCCCATCCCACACCACGGATGGCTTAAACAGCCTTTCCAAGAAGATATTAGGTGGGACAGGGTCGCGCTTAGCACCGATGCGGGCGAGGATATCCACCGCTTGGTTGTTTTCTCGGACCACATGGTGGAATTCGAGGCCCTCAAACCGAGCTGACATTTTGAGGACGGCGTTGTGGTAAGCCGCCATTTTTGGGTCCTTGGCGTCAAAGTCCTCATTTATTTGAGATATTGCGAGGTTCGAATCCCCCCGCACCTCTAGGCGTTGAATGCCCATGGAGACTGCCATCCGGAGACCATGCAACAGGGCCTCATATTCTGCTACATTGTTGGAGTCTGTGTATAATATTTAGAGTACGTATTGGACTGTATCTCCAGTGGGGGATGTCAGGACGACGCCTGCCCCCAGACTAGCCAGCATCTTAGAGGCATCAAAGTGCATGATCCAATTGGAGTACGCGCCATACTCTTTAGTGAGTTTAGCCTCCGTCCATTCGGTGACGAAATCAGCAGTACTTGCGACTTAATGGCTCGCCGTGGTTTATATGTTATGTCGAACGGGAGGAGCTCGACAGCCCATTTAGCAATCCGACCCGCGGCATCGCGGTTATTTATTATGTCGTTGAGTGGTACTTCGGAGGCCACCGTAATTGAACACTCTTGAAAGTAGTGTCATAGTTTCCGGGATGCCATGAAGACCGCGTATGCTATCTTTTGATAATGTGGGTACCGTGATTTGCATGGAGTGAGGACGGTGGATACGCCATCTCTCGAAGTGGATACGGTTTCTTAATGTGGGTACCGGCTTTTGAAGCGGGAACTTATGTCCATCCGTCTCTCGTTCGACGATGAGCACTGCGCTTACAACTTGGTGTGTTGCCGCTATATATAATAACATTGGTTTGCCGACATTTGGCGCGGCCAAGATTGGGTTGGTGGCCAATACGGCCTTTATTTCTTCCAATCCGGCTGTGGCCGCATCCGTCCACTCGAAGTGTTTGGTGCGTCGAAGAAGGCGATAAAGAGGTAGTGCCTTTTCTCCTAATCGGGAGATAAATCGGCTTAAGGAAGCCACACATCCAGTTAACTTATGGATTTGCTTGAGGTCTGTTGGGATAGCCAACTGTGACAAAGCTCAGATTTTAGCCGGATTTGCTTCAATTCCTCTATTGGAGACGATGAAGCCCAAGAGCTTTCCGGCGGGGACGCCGAAAACGCATTTTTCCGGATTGAGCTTGATGTCATATGTTCGGAGATTGTCGAACGTGAGCCTCAAGTCGTCTATAAAGGATTCGATGTGTCTTGTTTTAATGACCACATCGTCTACGTATGCCCCCACTATTTTGCCGATTTGTGTTTCCAGGCATGTCTGAATCATGCGTTGATAGGATGCACCGGCGTTTTTGAGCCCGAAAGGCATGATGTTAAAACAGAAGGGGCTATATGGAGTGATGAATGCCGTTGCGGCTTGGTCGGGCTCCGCCATCTTAATTTGATGGTATCCGAAGTATGCGTCGAGGAAGCACAATGAGTCGTGTCCTGCGGTAGCGTCGATAATTTTATCGACACGGGGGAGGGGGAAGGGATCCTTGGGGCAAGCCTTGTTAAGGTCCTTGAAATCGACACATAGGCGCCAGGATTTTTCCTTCTTTGGTACCATCACCAGGATTGCTAGCCAGTCCGGATGTTTTATTTCTCTAATGAATCCAGCCTCGAGTAACTTGGCTAGCTCTTCTCCCATGGCTTGTCGCTTAGGCTCAGAGAAACGCCGAAGAGTCTACTTGACTGGCTTGAACCCCTTTAGAATGTTAAGGCTATGCTCGGCCAGCCTGCGTGGGATTCCTGGCATGTCTGAAGGATGCCAGGTGAAGAAGTCCCAATTCTCGCGCAAGAACTCCCGCTGTGTAGCGTCTGTTGTGGGGTTCAGTTGTGTCCCGATGGATGCTGTTTTTGTAGGGTCCGTTGGGTGTACTTGGAATTTGACTATTTTGTCCACCGGTTTAAAAGAGGTGGACTTAGGTATTTTGTCGAGTATCACGTCGTCCCTGTCCACCGTGGAGCGCAGCGCAGTTTGTTCTTCGGCCGCAAGGGCTTCGGATAACGCCTCGAGGGCTAGTGCGGCGGTTTTATTTTTGGCGCAGAGTGCTATGTCCAGATAACTAGACAGAGTGATGATTCCATTGCGCCTAGGCATTTTGAGCTTCATGTACCCGTAATGGGGTATAGCTTGGAAGATCGTGAATGCCTCCCTCCCTAAAAGGACGTGGTATCCACTACTGAACGGGGCCACTTGGAATGTGATTTCTTCGGACCTATAATTCTCCGGCGTGCCGAATACCACATATAGTGTGATTTTTCCCGCACATCATGCCTCCCGACTAGGGATGATTCCTCTGAAGGTCGTGCTGCTTTGCTCAATGCAGCTCTTGTCTATTTCCATTTTGCTAAGAGTTTCCTCGTAGATGAGGTTCAATCCGTTGTTGCCGTCCATGAGCACTTTAGTAAGCCGGAATCCGTCCACAATTGGACTAATGACCAAAGCAGCTGGTGCTCGGGCTGTTCGGAATTGACGTTCGTCACTGGCACTGAAGGTTATGGCCATGTCATTCCATGGATTTATTGCTGCAACGTGGCAGACTTCGGCAAGGCTGCGGAGTGTTCTCTTGCGCCTATTATTTGAGGCGAAGGTCTCGAAGATTGTCAATATTTTATTGTCATTTTCTACGGGATGGTGCTCTATTCTATTATTGATGAGGATATCCTCGCCGCTCTTGGCCACCTGCCGGAGTTTCCAACATGCTATAAGGCTGTGTGTTGGCATGGTGTCCGCTGTACTGTGAATTTTGCATGGCCCATTGAGCCATCCCTCCAATACAGTTCTACGCCCTGTAGTCGGCTTTTTGTTTCTTTGTAATTGGATCGGGTGACTTACGAGAGTACACCCTTTTAGTTCGGACGGGGGTCTAGTGAGAGGCGGAGGGTCCCAAAATTTTGTTTGGGTTTTCCAGGCGCTTACCATCGCACAGTACTTCCATACTATGGCCGCCAAGTCAGTAAAGTGTGCTATGTCACGGCGACTTATGGCCTTGAGGATTCCCTTGTCCGTGCAATTTTTTGCAAAAGAATGAAATTGCATCTTCCTCGCGACAGTCCTTGACCTTGCTCATTACAAGGAGGAATTTAGCCCAATAGTGATGTACTATCTCTTGGGGCTCTTGTCTAATTTGGGAAAGATCACTTGAGTGTGGGTGGGTGGGCAGATTTAGGTCCGAACCCTGACCCGATCTGAGACCTAGGGGCGGAGGAGTTTCCGAGCTTGGCAGTTCGGACTCCGAGATGTTGCCAATAGTTTTGGCCTGCTGTCTGATTCTAGGTTCGAAGCTTGGGCCATGTCCTCCCGTGGACGGATATCCGGCTTGGAGAGCTCGGGAATCTGGACATAGTTTGTCCTCAAAATAGAGGAAGAATTGCTACATTGCTCCTCCACCACCGCTATCTGATGGGTGACCGGCGGAGAGTTAATCTCCCTTTGGTCGGGTTTAAGCCTGATCTGATCATAGTCCGTTGCGACTCCCAGGGCGGCGATGCGATCCAAGAGCTCGTTCAAGGAAGAGAGCTCTATTGGATCCATCTGCTCGGCGAATCCCGAGCCGACGTGGACGCTGTTTTTGATGACCCGAGAAGTCATTGTCGGCGCGACGGCTGAATGGGCAGTCATGACAAAGCCGCCCAGTCGGAGAGTTTGGCCTACAGCCAGGGCTCCCCCCGAGGTAATGTTGTCCTTGACAACAAGATGAGCCATCAAGCCTTATCGTGGCAGCATAGTGGAACTCTCAATGAAAGCACCAATGTCGGTGTCAAAACCGGTGGATCTTGGGTAGGGGGTCCCGAACTGTGTGTGTAAGGAGGATGGTAATAGGAGGCGGGGGACACAATGTTTACCCAGGTTCGGGCCCTCTCGATGGAGGTAATACCCTACTTCCTGCTTGATTGATCTTGATGATATGAGTATTACACGAGTTGATCTACCACGAGATCGTAGAGGCTAAACCCTAGAAGCTAGCCTATGATTATGATTGTCCTCGTCCTACGGACTAAACCCTCCGGTTTATATAGACACCGGAGGAGGCTAGGGTTGCACAGAGTCGGTTACAAGGGAGGAGATCTACATATCTGAATTGCCAGGCTTGCCTTCCACTCCAAGGAGAGTCCCACCCAGACACGGGACGAAGTCTTCAATCTTGTATCTTCATAGTCCAACAGTCCGTCCAAAGGATATAGTCTGGCTATCCGGGGACCCCCTAATCTAGAACTCCCTCAGCAGGCAGGCAAGTTTGGGTACCCCCGTTCCCAGGACGCCGATAGAGGGAGTGTTGTACTACACCATTTTTCAATTGTTGATTAGCTTCTAATAATAACTTGGTGCTTTTAGGTACATATATCATTGCCAAAGATCCACACTTCGACCCTTTCTGCGTATGGGGCAATGAGATATTCATGAACCTGCATCAAGTGAGGAAACTAATAAAGATTTTTATTAAATGGGTCAAAAGATGTCAATCAAACTATTTGTTTACACTTTATGCAACACAACAGTGAACTGTAGGATGGTAAGTAAGAACCCTGTAGCCTTCTTTTTACTGCCCGCAATGAGTTGTGTTAGATGACAATGTCTGAATCCTTTTTCTTTTGTAGTGGATCCTGAAGCAGTTTACTCAAGATTACCTCTCAAACTCTATGATTGGCGGCCGGCCATCGCAAGGGGTTGGACTAGAGTCCTGCATCCAGGAGAGCACAATAGGGCCATTCCGCTTCACCTTGTTCAGCAACCGGAATGTCTGTCTATAATAGTACAAGTATAGAACCCTGGTTCATCATTCTTTATTTGGTGCTTATGTAATTCTTAAACATATGTACCTGTGAATCGAGTAATGCATTAGTTGTTTGAAACTGATGTATATGAATAAAGCTATAGCCTACTTTAAAGTTTAAATTAGGTACAATTTTAAATAGCAGCAATTAAATTATGGCGAAATTACGGTGTGCAGGTCATTACGGCACACACGATTGGTAAAACACAAACGTTTGCGATATACACCATAATCCGAGATGGTTCACAGAAAGGAAACATGTGCAAGCATGCACACAATTGTTGCTTGCAAAGTGTGTGTGATGTCAAACACTATCACATATGGCGCGGGAAAACTAAATATGTGTGATTGTCTAACTATCATACATGGTTTATAGTCATGAACTGTTTGTGATGTGCCAGGCATCATAAAACTCCCGTGCCTGGAATCTGCCTGGAAAGCGCCCGTGCCTGGAATCTGCCTGGTTTTAGGTAAAACCACAAAACTCCGACTGTTATGGCAATGTGAGCACAAACTAGTAGCAAGGATGAAGCGTTTGGGATATTCAAGATATCAAAAATGGTTATATAGGGACAACTGTATGCATCAAGGCTCCCTATCCCTGACGGTTTCTGGGTCATGTGGGAAGGACCCCTTGTCGTTGTCAAAACCGGCGGATCTCGGGTAGGGGGTCCCGAACTGTGCGTCTAGGATTGATGGTAACAGGAGACGGGGGACACGATGTTTACCCATGTTCGGGCCCTCTCTATGGAGGTAATACCCTACTTCCTGGTTGATTGATCTTGATGAATATGAGTATTACAAGAATTGATCTACCACTAGATCGTAATGGCTAAACCCTAGAAGCCTAGCCTATGAATATGGTAATGAGTATATGTATCTTCCCCTTACGTACTATCCCCCTCGGTTTATATAGACACCGAGGGAATCTAGGGTTTACATGGAGTCGGTTACATAAGAAGGAATCTTCGATCGCCAAGCTTGCCTTCCATGCCAAGTATAACCCAATTTGGATATGGTGCAGTCTTCGGCCTTCATGTCTTCACAGCCCATCAGTCCGGCCCATGGATAACAGGCCGGACGCCCGAGGACCCCTTAGTCCAGGACTCCCTCAGTAGCCCCCGAACCAGTCTTCAATAGCGAGGTGCTCGGCACATATATTGTCTTCGGCATTGCAAGGCAGGTTCCCCCTTCAATGATCTCCAAGTAATGTATTCGGCCAATGATCCAATGTCGCCTCCTTGGCTTCTGCGCGTTGAATAATCTTTGTCCTCCACGTGTCGAGTGAATGTAGAAAGTCAGGGTATTTTTGCGAATAACACCCCATCCATGCGAGGAAGAGCGCCTACTTAAAGAGATTGGATCCCAGATCCATTCAGCGCTACGCAGAAGAAATCCCTAGAGACTGCTTAGGAGAAACAATTCCAGCATGGCTAGTGCTCCCAGCTCCTCCGCTCATTCCGGCCCAGATAAAGGCGAGTGGGAGAGGTGTTCCATTTCTCATAGGCGATTGACGAAGTTGCAAGCGCAGGGATTCCTTCCCCATGCAGATCTAGTCCCTGTTCGAACGGGGCTAGCTTTCTTCAATGAGGGGACTCAGGCAGAGGACTTCCCCAATCCGTCCGGTGGGGAGCGAGTTTGTTTTGTCCCCTACCGGCTAAGAGGCGTTGGATTTCCAATCCATCCGTTCCTCTGAGGGCTTCTGGAATACTACGGCCTCCAGTTGCACAACTTCACTCCGACCTCTATTCTGCACATTGCGGGTTACATCGCTTTATGCGAACTTTTCCTAGGCGTCGGGCTTCATTTTGAATTGTGGAGGAAGCTGTTCTGTCTTGTCCCGGGCAATCACGAATGGTCAATATTTGAAGTGAGCGGAGCCAAAGTATGGCGTGTCGCCGATACCGGATATCCATCCGGCACACCAAGGAAGGCACCCGATGAATGGCCCTCTGAATGGTTTTATATAGAGGATGTTGCGCTTCCCGACCCGATTCGAAAGGGTCTTCTTGAATTTGCACGTGTCCCTCTGTAGAAATGCCACAGTTGGCGTCCCCGGAGCCTTGAAGCAGAAGATGGCGTGGAGGTTCGTCAGCTGATGAGCAGGATAAAAGAGCTCACTCAATCCGGACTCATAGTAATCGAGGTTATGGCGATTTCCATAGCGTGAGGGGTTCAGCCGCTCCAATACAGAGGGCTTCCAATGTGGCACTACAATGGGGAGGACGACGCCTCTCGCTGCGGCCGGAAAGGTCCAGATACCCCTGCCGCTTTGGCTAAGATATTAGCTGAACTGTTCAAAGGGGAGGAAAAGGAATTTCTCCGCATCAAATTTAGAGATGGGTACTCTATGTATAACCCTCCCAGCTGGGTAAGGCCCGACCCCTCTGTTTTTACTTCTTCCCTCTCCGAATTGTCTTTGATAAACTTCTAGCTTGTTTGCTTATGACAGCACTGGCGAAAGGTCATCGAGGGATTTTATAGTCCCGCCCCACAACCGGAGGACCACAACCGGGAGCTCGATCCCGGGTTCAAAGAGGATCCGGATATATTTGTGGTGCTTGCGGAGGGGTGTTTTACCAGGTGAGCTACGATGGCACAGAAGTGGCCATCGTCGCCGACTACCCCGGTCTTCTTCCAGCTTCACACGTAAGTCATCCGAACACACCTTATTCAAAAGAGATGTCTCCTTCCTTCTTACCCACCGCATTGTCTTGTGCTCAAAAGTGGAAGGGTGCCGCGCGCCATACTACTCCAAGGGTACCTCCGAAGAGGGCGTCCCCCACTCCGGGCGAACCTTCCAACAGGAAAACAAACGAAGATACGGCCGTGCCCTCATCGAAGAGGTATGAATTCGCCAACCTGCACCTAAGCAGTCACGTCCAACCGTGACCTTCCTGTTATCCATGTGTCAGGGGAAAGACGCGCCGGACCATATCCGGAGGTTCGAGCAGCCATACATCTCGTAGCCAGGATTCAAATCCTGCCATGAAGACGGGGGCTGATGTAGAGGCGAAGCCGGACTGTCCTCCGGCCGAGGACTCGGATGATGTATCCGTTACCAACTCGGAAGTGGAAACTGCAATGAATCATCGGTGCCGCCGGGCCATTTTACAAGACCCTGGCTTTTCAGAAGAGTCATTTAACGCCTTCAACTCGGTCGATGCATACATCCGAGCTGCTCGAGATGGGATTAACAGGGCCACAAAGCAACATTTGAAAGATGTGTAGGTAAATTTATTTTGTCTGACTATGATAACCATATGCTAGTAGGCCCTGAGACTTAAAGGAGTTGAAACAACTGATTTAAGGATCAATGTATGACCGGGTGCTTATGGAGAAGAACACCCAGCTAGCTCAGGAGCTGGAAAAATGTTAGCGCCGGCTGCTTGCTGCCAATGCCGAACTGGAGAAATACAAGGCATCTCCCGATAATGTTTCCTTCTATCGAAAATCCGTAATGATACACCGATGGTGCGGATCTGGGTGCTAATCTTTGTGTTTGGCTGTTAAACCAAGTACAAGAGCAGTTGGACGCCGCTCGAAGCGAAGAACCTGGAGCCAAAAGGCTACTAGCAGCGGGCAAGCGTGTATTGACAAAAGTCGTTCAAGAGAAAAGGAAACTCTAGGACTCGAACTCCAAACTAGGCAAAGAACTAAAAGATGTGCGAGCTCAGCTAGCTGACTCTGTGAAGGAGAACAAGAAGCTGTGATACGGCATATTCAGTATGTGGCCACTTTTGTTTTGTAACAGTTTTGGAGGTAACGGTAGCTGATCTAGTTGTAATTGCAGGTGTCTTGATGAACCACCCTGAAGAGGAGGTGTCCGTATCATCGAGTGATCTTCTGCAAGGGCTGTCGCAGTTGCGCGAGCAAGCTCGGCAGGCGATGCAGAGTGTAGACAAGGCTTTGTGGCCATCCGACCCCCTCCAGGAAGCATGGAGAAGCTGGTAGAGCTGTTCAAGGGAGCGCGACGGCGTATCCCACTATGGAAGATATCGGCATGCCGAGAGGGTGGGCGAGAGGCCTGGGCCATGGTGAAGACGCGATATACCAAGCTGGATCCTAATCACATGGCTCGTGTCGGACCGCTAGGGTCGAATGGGGAAGAAATTCCCGTTAGTTTAGTATATGACCAAGTAGAGGTGGCCGCCAAATATTCCCAACAAGATTGTAAGTTAGACTGCCTGTTGGAAGGTGTAGAGGAGGAGGTTTTCGAGTCCAAGTAACTGTGTACTTTCCTCATCTAGCTGAATTGTATATCATTTGTCATGGCAGACCTTTTCGCTTCAACCTCCGGTCCCGAAGGTGCGGAGTATTTCCGAATACCGTCGCAGCCGAATAGGCCGGGGTATGCCTGGAAAACTAGGCGTAGGGGTTATAGTTGCTTGAACAGACAAGTTGTATTCGGCTAGCTATGTTATATTACATTCATATCATAAGAAACATCTTCCAGAGAAAATAGTTCCACAAAGGGTTCCTTTCCCTGGGTGTACATGCATTTAATGCGCATGTCCAAATTGTGATGTGAGCACCATGGTTTGTTTAACTTCTGGGGGTGCACAATGGAGTGACTTTAAAAAACATCTTTAATTCACCGACCAGATATTCCCTTAAGAACGCTAGCTTTCGGCTTCACCCAGTCTGAGGTACACATCCGGATGACCCGGCAGTAACAATCGCAGAGGTGCTCCCTTTATTCCATAGCCGAACTAACGGGAACGTAGGCCATAAGCACAGGAGCCAGGCAACCCAGCTTGGCCAAAGCTTAGTCATATCAATGCATATAATGGCAAAGAAAAGATACATATGGAAAAACTCATATGTGAGGAGCTTGATGCTCAAGGAATGACAAGAACTTATGTCCGAGAAGCCCCCAGGTACAAGTGGCGTACATATTTAAAGATGTATGTGCCGATGGTGTGCGGTCCAGCCGCATCGAAGCTTTAAAGCAAGAAATAAGAAAGTAATCGGAAAAAGAGAGAAAAAATAATGCAAAACTACAGGGGAGGAGGAAACGAACAAGGGGTTTAGCGTTAGGCGTAGAATCTCCGGAGTCTGGCCGCGTTCCAGGGGTTCGACTCAAGGCGATTGTCTGATGCATCGTGAAGATGGTACGCTCCTCCGGTGAGAACTTCGTCAATTATGAAGGGACCCTCCCATTTGGGCTTGAGTTTTCCCTTTTTCTTCTCCAGGAGCCGTAGAACGAGTTCACCGACGTTGTAAGTCTTGGCCCGTACTTCTCTGCTTTGGTATCTTCGAGCCTGCTGTTGGTAAACTGCTGAATGGGCTTTTGCGACATCGCGTTCCTCCTCCAGGGCATCTAGGTTGTCCTGCCGATCGAGCTCGGCTTCTCTCTGTTCGTACATACGCACTCTAGGAGAGTCGTGAATAATATCGCAGGGCAATACGGCCTCTTCACCATACACCATGAAGAAAGGTGTGTACCTGGTAGTACGGTTGGGCTTGGTCCGCAGCCCCCAGAATATGGAGTCGAGCTCCTCAACCCAGTGCTTGTTTGATTCTTTCAAATACCGCACTAGTCTGGGCTTGATGCCGCTCATAATAAGACCGTTGGCACATTCGACTTGACCGTTGGTTTGTGGGTGGTAGACGGAGGCGTAATCTAGTTTAATACCCAGATTAGTACACCAGGTTTTTACCTCGTCGGCTGTGAAATTGGAGCCATTGTCAGTGATGATGTTGTGTGGGACACCATAACGGTGCACAACATCGGATATGAAGTCTATCACCGGGCCGGACTCAACCATTTTGACCGGTTTGGCCTCTATCCACATAGTGAATTTGTCCACCATAACCAGCAGATATTTTTTCTTATGGCTTCCCCCTTTAAGGGGTCCAACCATGTCAAGTCCTTACACCGCAAAGGCCGAGTGATGGGGATTGTTTGTAGGGCAGTGGGGGGCATATGGCTTTGATTGGCAAAGAGTTGGCATCCGACACAATGTTGGACAAGGTCCTGTGCATCCGCTCAGGCCGTTGGCCAATAAAACCCTGTACGAAAGGCCTTGCTAACAAGGGCCCGAGCTGCGGCGTGGTGACTGCCGAGTCCGGCATGGATTTCAGCCAAGAGTTTCCACCCCTCTTCCTCGGATATACATCGTTGAAGGACTCCGGTGGCGCTTTTCTTGTAGAGCTCTTCACCATGAACCTTGTAGGCCTTTGAGCGCTGGAAAATGCAGCGGGCCTCATTCTGGTCCCCAGGAAGCTCCTTCCTAATAAGGTAGGCTTGGAAGGGTTCGGTCCATGGGGCAATGACTGCCATGATGAGATGCGCCGACGATGTTATGTCGGTGTTTCCGGGATCTGGGGTTATGTTTCGGTCCGGACTAGTATTGTCGTTTTTCCCCTGGCACACCACGGATGGCTTAAAGAGCCTTTCCAGGAATATATTAGGTGGGATGGGGTCGCGCTTAGCGCCAATACGAGCAAGAACATCCGCCACTTGATTACTTTCTCGAGCCACATGATGGAACTCGAGCCCCTCGAATCGGGACGACATTTTTATGACTGCGTTACGATATGCTGCCATCTTCGGATCCTTAGCGTCAAAATCTCCATTTATTTGAAATATTGCAAGGTTTGAGTCCCCGCGCAATTCTAGGCATTGTATGCCCATGGAGACAGCCATCCGGAGTCCATGCAATAAGGCCTCGTATTCGGCTGCATTATTGGAGTCTGTGTATAGTATTTGGAGAACGTACTGGATGATGTCTTTGGTATGGGACGTTAAAACGACACCTGCTCCTAACCCTGCCAGCATTTTGGAGCCGTCGAAGTGCATGACCCAATTGGAGTATGTGCCGTACTCTTTAGGGAGTTTGGCCTCTGTCCATTCGGCGATGAAGTCGGCCAGTACTTGGGATTTGATAGCTCGACTTGGTTTGTATGTAATGTCAAATGGCAGGAGCTCAATGGCCCATTTGGCAATCCAGCCCATAGCATCACGGTTGTTTATAATGTCGTTGAGTGGTACTTCGGAGGCCACCATGATTGAACACTCCTGGAAGTAGTGACGGAGCTTTTGGGATGCCATGAAGACCGCGTATGCTATTTTTTGATAATGAGGGTACTAGGATTTTCATGGTGTGAGGATAGTAGATACATAGTATACTGGCTTCTGAAGCGGGAATATATGCCCGTCTTGTTCTCGTTCAACGACGAGTACGGCGCTCACCACCTGATGTGTTGCCGATATGTATAATAACATTGGTTCGCCGTCGTTTGGTGCGGCCAGGATTGGATTGCTCGCAAGAAGGGTTTTTATTTCTTCCAGTCCAGCTGTTGCCACGTCCGTCCACTCGAAGTGGTCGGTTCACCGTAGAAGGCGATAGAGTGGCATTGCCTTTTCTCCTAATCTAGAGATAAAGCGGCTTAGAGCTGCCATGCAACCTGCAAGTTTTTGAACTTGTTTAAGGTCCGTTGGCTTAGCCAATTATGACAAAGCTCAGATTTTGGCTGGGTTTGCTTCGATTCCCCTATTGGAGATGATGAAGCCCAGCAGTTTTCCAGCGGGGACGCCGAAGACACCCTTTTCCTGGTTGAGCTTGATGTCATATACCCTGAGGTTGTCGAATGTAAGACATAAGTCATCTATTAGTGTTTCCACATGCCTGGTTTTGATGACGATGTCATCAATGTAAGCTTCTACTATTTTGCCAATCTGTTTCTCCAGGCATGTTTGAATCATGCGTTGATATGTGGTGCCGGCGTTATTGAGACCAAAGGGCATGGTATTGAAGCAGAATGGGCCGTATGGGGTAATAAATGCTGTTGCAGCTTGATCGGATTCCTTCATTTTGATTTGATGGTATCCGGAGTATGCATCGAGGAAACACAGTGAGTCGTGTCCTGTGGTGGCGTCAATGATTTGATCAATGCGGGGAAGGGGAAAGGGGTCCTTAGGGAAAGCCTTGTTGAGATCCTTGAAATCGACACAAAGGCGCCAGGATTTGTCTTTCTTTGGTACCATTACTAGGTTTGCCAGCCAGTCCAGATGCTTGATTTCCCTGATGAATCCGGCCTCGATGAGCTTGTCCAGCTCCTCCCCCATGGCTTGTCTCTTAGGTTTGGAAAAGCGCCGAAGTGTTTGCTTGACTGGTTTAAATCCCTTTAATATGTTGAGGCTGTGCTCAGCCAACTTGCGTGGGATCCCTGGCATATCTGAAGGGTGCCAGGCAAATATGTCCCAATTTTCATGCATGAATACTCGTAATGCGGCGTCGACTATTGGGTTCAGTTGAGCTCCGATGGATGATGTCTTCTTGGGGTCCGTTGGGTGGACCTGGAATTTGATTATTTCTTCTGCCGGTTTGAATGAGGTGGATTTGGGGCGTTTGTCAAGGATCACATCGTCCCTGTCCACTGTGGAGCGTAGTGCGGTTAATTCTTTGGCCGTGAGGGCTTTAGATAGCGCCTCCAGGGCTAGGGATGTGGTTTTGTTTTCAGCGCGGAGTGCTATGTCCGGATCACTGACGAGAGTGATTATACCGTTTGGTTCGGGCATTTTGAGCTTCATATATCCGTAGTGACGTATAGCTTGGAAGCGTGTAAAAGCAGCCCGCCCCAATAGGGCGTGATATCCGCTCCTGAAAGGGGCCACTTGGAAGGTTATTTCTTCGGATCAATAGTTCTCCGGCGATCCGAGTACCACATCATGTGTGATTTTGCCCGTGCACCGCGCCTCCTGACTAGGAATAATTCCCCGGAAGGTTGTGTTACTTTGTTTGATGCGGCTCCTGTCTATTTCCATTTTATGGAGTCTGTCCTCATAAATGAGGTTTAGTCCGCTGCCGCCATCCATGAGGACCTTGGTGAGTCGAAACCCATCCACGATGGGGCTGAGGACTAACGCGGCTGGTGCTCGTTCTGTTCTATACTTTGGTTCATCACCGGTGTTGAATGTTATAGCCGTGTCGTTCCATGGGTTTATTACAACGGATTGGCAGACTTTGTTGAGCTCGTGAATTACCCTTTTGCGCTTGTTATTTGAAGCGAATGTCTCGAAGACTGTCAATACTCTTGGGTCATCGTCTTCTAGGGGGTGTTTTTCTGGGGCGTCCTTGATAAGGATGTCCTCGCCACTCTTGGCTACCTGTCGTAGTATCCAACATGCTCTAAGGCTATGGGTTGCCACGGTATCTGTTGCTGTATGTATTTTGCATGGGTCATCGAGCCACCCTTTCAGAACGGTGTCGTGCCATATAGTGGCTTTGTGTTTTTTGACTATTGGACTGGGCATGCCACGAGGGTACGCTCTTTTCGCCTATAGGGGAAATTCGGTTGGTGCTGGTGGTTCCCAGCGAGCTGCCCGAATTTCCCAGGCACTTTCCATCACGCAGTATTTTTGTACGATGGTTGCTAAGTCAGTAAATTTTAGTATGCGGCGGTGATTGATGGCGTTGAGGATTCCTTCGTCCGCACAGTTTTTGCAGAACACTGATATTGCGTCCTCGTCACGACAATCTTTTACCTTGTCCTTGACAAGGAGGAATCTGGCCCAAAAGTGGTGGACCTTCTCCTGAGATTGATGTTTTATGCTCATGAGAGCCTTTGTGTCCGGGAGGGTGGGTGGAATTAAATCCGAACCCCGACCTAACCGGTTGTCCGGAGTCCGACGACCTTCCGGACTAGACAGTCCGGGTTCCGGAATATCTCTTGATTGTTTGAAACCGCCGTCCGATGCTATGTTCGGAGGGCTGGTTGCGTCCTTTCGCGGGTGAGTATCCGTCTCTTCATGAACGGTGACCTGAACATAGTCCGTCTTCAATATAGAAGAAGACTCGCCGTCCTGCTCCAGGACTGCCGCGATCTGGTGGGTGACCGGTGGAGTCTCAGTTTCTCCCTGATAGGTTTTAGGCCCGATTTGATCGTAATCTGTGACAATTCCCAAAGCGGCGATGCGATCTAGGAGCTCGTTTAAGTACGAAAAATCAACCGGATCCATCTGCTTGGAGTGCTCAGAGTTGATGCGAAGGGGATTTTCGATGGCTCGAGAGGTCATCGTCGGCTCCATTGCCGAACGGGCGATCATAGTAAAATTGCCCAGCCGAAGGGTTTGGCCCGAGGCCAAAACTACCCCTGCGGTAATGTTGTCTTTAATGACAAGGCGAGCTATCGAACCTTTCATCGACGGCACAATGCAACTCTTAATGAAAGCACCAATGTTGGTGTCAAAACCGGCGGATCTCAGGTAGGGGGTCCCGAACTGTGCATCTAGGATCGATGGTAACAAGAGACGGGGGACACAATGTTTACCCAGGTTTGGGCCCTCTCTATGGAGGTAATACCATACTTCCTTCTTGATTGATCTTGATGAATATGAGTATTACAGGAATTGATCTACCACGAGATTGTAATGGCTAAACCCTAGAAGCCTAGCCTATGAATCTGGCAATGAGTATATGTATCTGCCCCTTCCAGACTACCCCCCTCGGTTTATATAGACACTGGCCGAGGGAATCTAGGGTTTACATGGAGTTGGTTACATAAGAAGGAATCTTCGGTCGCCAAGCTTGCCTTCCATGCCAAGTAGAGCCCAATCCGAACACGGTGCAGTCTTCGGCCTTCATGTCTTCACAACCCATCAGTCTGGCCCATGGATAATAGGCTGGATGCCCGAAGACCCCTTAGTCCAGGACTCCCTCACCCCTATCGTTGTCACTTATTAGGCGATGGTTCGAAATGCCGTCACAAAAAGGGGTTAAAAACCATTTGTATAGCACCGACGCGTACTAGTGTACATGAGAAGTTAACTAAGAAGCCTAGGAAGAAAGCTCGGGAGGAGGTGGCTAGGGTGTCCAAGGCCACTGGAGAAGCAAACCAAGCAAAAGTTTCGAAATGAAGTACTAGATCCAGCACAAATACCTTTTGTGGTTGTTAGGATGTCAGAACGTCTAGGATGTTTTATATATTATGCTCATGTGGAGTTTGTGTGGTGCATGTAAAGGTCTTTATGGTCTTGGGTCCTTGAAGCATATCTTTAAAACTATTGACAGTTTATGCTATTATGATGGACATGTTTGCTTTTGCTATGATGAGTGGCTGATGTTGAATGTTAAATGCTCCTATAATCTTGTTGTTAAAGGGAGAGATAATCCTAGCTCTAGGATTTTGCCTCAAGGGGTGGACCTTGAGGGACTGGTCAAATATCACAATAGTTCTTATGAATAACAACAAATCTTGGTGTATCCTTAATTGGAACATTAGGGGTATAAATTCACCTGACAAATGGCTTGCTCTTAAGCAAAAGATTGAAGAAAGTGCAATTGGTATTATTTTCCTACAAGATACTAAAAGAGAGGATTTTGACCTAACCTACATACACAACTTCTGCCCACAAAGATTTACAAAGTTATTCTTCCGCCCTTAAGTGGGTGCTTCTGGTGGACCCCTTGTTTCCTGGAACGGTTCTCTTTTCAGTGGAGATTTGATGTTTCAAAACAAGTTCTCATTGGCTCTTAAATTCACATGTAATTTATCCAATCAATCTTGGATTATCACAAATATTTATGGACCTTGTAGACAAGAAGAAAAACTTGAATTTATACAGTGGTTCAGCAACATTCAAATGCCTAATGATGTAGACTGGATTGTTATGGGGGATTTTAATTTCATCAGATCTCCTACTGATAGAAACAAACCAGGGGTGATGTCAACCAAATGCTTTTATTTAATGAGCCCATTAGAAATTTGGGTCGTATTGAATTGCCACTTAAAGGGAGAAAATTTAGTTGGAGAAATATGCAAGAAAGTCCTCTTCTTGAAAAGCTTGACTGGTTCTTTACCTCAGCTTCTTGAGTGATCGCATACCCTGATACTACATCTCTTCCTATGGCCAAGCCAATTTCTGACCATCAACCCTGCATGATCAAAGTGGGTGTTGACACCTGATTTTGGCAAGATATAGATTGCAATGAAGATGGTCTCGAGTGAACGGGTTTTCAGCATGAAAAGATTCACGCCGCCAAGTGAAACCACTTTGATGTTTCGGTTATATTCATTCGACTTTATCTTACGGACCGAAACTATACTCCGAGTGGCATAATTCAATGTTCCGAATGGTTTTTGGCCAATCACGTCTTCAAGATGACCTCGGATGAAGGAGCGCCCTTAAGGAATTGTCTTTGTCTCGTCGAGGCAATCGATTTTGATATATAAATCATCTCAATCCAAGTTCATATGCAAAAGTGAGAGGCAATACACTGCAGACCGAACCTCAATGGAAATATGGCGCGAGGTGCCACACACTTGTCCGATAGGTTGCGCGAGTAATTCGGCCATCAAGACGGCCTTGAATCAAAAAACCTTCAACACTAAAAAGTTTTGTCTCGTCGAGCCGATCGTTTTTCATATAAAATTTGTCTCAATCCGAGGTCGTATGCAACCTGGAGAGGCAAATCAAGATCAGGCTGTGTTTTTCAGTCGGGAAATCCGAGTGAAAAGTTTACCATCCGAGTGAAAACCTACCGATCGAGTAAAAGGTCGAGTGAAAAACTTATCGATCGAGTAAAAGATTGGCTTCCGAGTGAAAATATAGTAATCCGAGTGAAATTATCATCCAAGTGAAGTTATTCCGAGTGAAAAGATTACCATCGGAATGAAAACTTCACGTTCGAGTAAGATATTGCCTTCCGAGCGAAATATAGTCATCCGAGTGAAAGATTGTCTTCCGAGTGAAATTATAGTCATCCGAGTGAAAGATTGTCTTCCGAGTGAAAGACTCTAACATCCGAGTGAAAAGGTCCAGTCGGACGTAAAACTCTAATATCCGAGTGGATGAGCTCGGATCCGAGTGAAACTGAAGATGTGCCCGAAAGGTAATCCAGATGACCTCGGATGGAAAAGTGATCAACACGGAAGTTGTGCGCATCGTCAAAACGGTGAACTTTAATTTTGGAGTCATTATCATATGAGATAGTATACGGCCTGTAAGTTCACTACGAGACTCGGACAATCCAGCCCGTTACATGACCAAGTCCGACTGGATATTAAAGATGGCTTCGTAGAATATTCAAGATGGCCTTATTTGGCAAAGTGTTCAACATAAGGATTGTTCGTCTCGTCGAGGCGCACAAGTTTCATATTTGGGCCATCTTGATCGGAGGTCATATGCAAGCTCGGCGGCCCGCACAAGGAGGAAGACAGAAGTTGGGCTAGATTCAGACTGAATCGGAGTTGGAATAGAACTAGGACTCTAGGACGTGAATTGATGTAATTTTTTGTAAGGAAAGCCTAGATGAATCCTTTGCTTGTACGGGAAGTCCAGCCGCCTCTTATATATGTGGGGGGTGATGGCCGATTGAACAACACACAATCGAACAAATCAATATACTACTTTTTCATCTATGTTTTATCTCTCCACCGTTTTTCTATCTCGTTCTTCGCTGTTCTTCGTGTTTGAGAGATGCGAATCCCGAGGCTCTAGGGGCGAGCTAATCGACCTAGGGCAGCCCATAGCTACCGCACTCCCTGACGGGGTCCCTCCCGGGGGTGTGGGGTTTTCAGGTCTGCAAAAGCGCCTGTCGACTGTCTTGCGTATCGCGCTGTTGGTCGGGTCTCCTTCGACGTGAGCTGCGGTGCATCACCCCGGGTGTCGAGGGTACACGTGAAGTGTTCGTGTGTCAACACACTTTTTGGCGACTCCACTGGGGATCGAAGATCAATCATCATCATCCACCATGTCCGATCTTCCCAAGCCATCTGAGGTAGACGCCGATAACATCATTAAGCCCAGTCTTGATGAGATATCGGCCGATCATCGCCATGTCTATGAGGAGTACAAGAAGGTGCGCGAGGAGAAGGACCTGTAGGAGTTCCTTGCAAAATTCAAGAAAGATCGCCAAGGCAACATCACTCTGATTGAAGAAATCAAGTTCCCTCCTCTTCAAACTGAATAGGTTAAACCCTCTGTAAGTACTGCCTCTTCTCCTGAGCAGTGGGCTGAGATTGAAAGTCGTATCACTGATGGTAACAATCTAGTCTATCAAACTTTTATAGAAAATACTAATGCTCAGAAGAATATATCTCAATCGTCTAGTGGTAATAATGGTGTAGCTGCT
Organism: Triticum monococcum; assembly: GCA_034509565.1. NCBI lineage: Eukaryota > Viridiplantae > Streptophyta > Magnoliopsida > Poales > Poaceae > Triticum > Triticum monococcum. The sequence goes on along the minus strand of CM067847.1, from coordinate 177,292,038 downwards.
AGTGTGCAAAACCCTAATCTGGCTTTACCTATTGCATCGGCGCCTCCCGTGCCGATGACTTATTATCCTACCCAAACAAATAAGATTGTGGCTACACCCATTAATCCTATTATGAGCATGACAGATTCGGTGGCAACGCCGAACCAAACTCTACCTACAGCTACAACCACTCGACTACTACCAAATTATGGGTCGACATACATGCCACAATTCCTACCTACAGCTAGTAACCATACTCTTCCTATGTCACTGCCACAAGCTTCATCGTCCACTACGGATGATGGTCTAGCTAATCTTAGAGAGGAGATGGCTAAGATGCTTAGAGAGAATTTTGGAGTTGAGTTACCTCGGAATCGGATTTACCAAAAGTCGTACCCCGAGTACTTTGATGCCATCCAGTGCCCTCTGGGATATAAGATTCCAGATTTTGTTAAGTTCAATGGAGAGTGCACAAAAACCACATGGGAGCATGTTAGTCAATACTTAGCACAACTAGGTGAAGCAGTCTCACTAAATGAGTTGAAAGTGCATTTGTTTCCTTTATCTTTAACTGGTACTGCATTTTCATGGTTTTCTTCTTTACCACATGGTTCCATTCGGGTTTGGTCGCAGCTAGAGCAGAAATTTCATGATCACTTTTATAGCAGCGACAATGAACTCAAGTTATCACATCTAACATCGGTTAAACAGAAGCATGATGAATCGGTCTCTGATTACGTCAAGAGATTCAGAGAAACAAAAAACCGGTGTTTCAGTTTGGTGATAACCGAGAGAGACTTGGCAGACCTAGTGCTGAGTGGTTTGAGAACTCCCATTAGAGAAAAGCTAGAAGGTTATGAGTTCTTAAATATCAACCAAGTCTTACAAAGGGCTTTGGCTCAGGAAAGCCGAAGCAAAGATCTCAAAGAAGTGCATAGATACAAAGCTGATCGTCCAAAGATGAATATGGTGGAATATGATAGTGATCACTCGGACGATGAGGGTGATGCTTTTGCTACTGAATTTGTTTCGCCATCTAAGGCCAAACCCTTTACTTGCAATGATCTGAAACCGATTCATAAGAATCATGATAAAGAGATGAAGTTTACTTTTAACATTGCTAAGTGTGATAGAATATTTGATGCTTTGGTGCAGGCTAAGATTATTAGAATATCTCATACTTTAGCGCCGTTTGAAGCGCTAAAACGGCGTGCTTATTGCAAGTATCATAATTCTTTTTCTCATGCTACTAACGATTGCAATGTTTTTCGACGATAGATACAATCGGCCATTAATGACGGACGATTGACCTTTTCTGAGATGCAAGTTGATAAACAACCTTTTCCAATGAATTCCATGGATTTCGACGGGAAGAAGCTACTCATTCGGCCTGAGGTAGCCGAATCTGCTAATAAAGCTAACATCATTATTGGTGAGCCCAGGAAAGACAAGGAAGGCAGCACGGTCTTGGGGAGACATGTTGTGCTTGATAAGCAGCCCGATGGCAAGGAAGTAATCAAAATCACCATCAAGAATCCTACACTCGGGGGGCAACCGCAAGTGCAAGAAAATACTCGAGTTAAATTTGTCAAACCTAAGAGTCCAGAAGTTGGCAAGTGGAAGAGGAATGAAGCTAAAGTGCAACGCAAGCGGATCAAGCCAACTTTTGATATGTTGCTATCCAAATATGCTAATGAGTCGGCTGGTCCCAGCTCTAACCGGCCATCATACTTGAAGTGACCAAGGTCACCATCAGATGATATGTTCAGTCAGTATATGAAACTGAGTGGACCAAAGGCGTTGTTTCCATAAGAGCAAAGGCAAACTGTTTCGGGTCGACTTGAATACTCATATAATGGCCGACTGAACCTCGGTAACTATCGGTCGGCTGGTCAAAACATGCGACCGGATGGAAATTATCCGAGTGTAAGAATGCACCCAGGTGAAAGCTATTCGAGTGAAAAAATGTGGCCAAGTAGATTCCATCCGAGTGATATCCATTCGAGTGGATTCCATCAGAGTAAAAAGGTGCGCCCGAGTGGAAATTTCATGCATCTGGAAAGTCGAAAAGAATGGCGTGTTAAATCACCAAGTGTTGCAGCAGTTGAGTCGGGAAAAGGCAAGGAGAAAATGGATGCCGACTCACTTATCTTGGGCACCGAAACATTCGCCATACAGCAGCCGATCGTGCATAGCAATCCAACTGAGCCGATACTTGCTATCGCGCCAAAGCACTCGGCTAATGACCATGAGGCAAGCACTAGCCAGGTAAAAACGAGAGATCCTAAATACACTCAGCCAAAGCGGTGTCCTCCAGGGCTAACAAAGACAGAAAAGAGGAAACTACAGAGGTTAAGGAGTCAAGAGATGGCAGAACAGGAGGCCGAGAAACAAAGGGATAAGTTGTTCAATGACACTCGACCCATGGTTCCCCCAAAACAAGTGTGGATGCCTAAACAAATACAAGATACAACAACTTCTACATCTATCACAGCAATGCCTACATCACCAAAGGAGGACGATGCAACATATATGAGATTGTCTGTGACACTTCTTACTTCTCCTTCACTCGGACCAATTTCAAAATCTGTGGATGCACTCGAGGAGGAGGCTGATATGCTGGACTATGAGTCTATGCCGGTTCATGAAAGTATGGATATCAATATGGTGTATTACTTACCTGCTGAGTTTCGTGCTGTAGATGAAGAAGGGGAGGTGGCTCAGCTGGATTTTGGCCCTAAAATGCAATATTCGAGAAGCCAAAAGAACCAGTAACGCATCTTAAACCATTATATCTCAGAGTCATATCAATGGGTCGCCGCTCACTCGGATGCTTGTTGATGGTGGTGCTATGGTAAATCTTATGCCCTATTTGGTCTTCAAGAAATTGGGTTTGCCTGATGAAGAATTGATCAAGACCAATATGGTGCTCAACGGATTTGAAGGCAAAGAGAAAAGTGAAGCCAAAGGTGTGATGTATGTGGAGCTTACAGTCGGACGAAAAACTTTGGCTACTGCATTCTTTGTCGCTGAGGTGCAAGGTAACTACAATGTCATACTAGGCCGCGATTGGGTTCATGCAAACCAGTGCGTGCCATCCACTATGCACCAGTTTTTGATTCAGTGGGTTGATGATGAAGTGGAAGTTATTCATGCAGATAACTCGGCCTATGTTGCTTTGGCCGATGCATCGGTGGATTGGCAACATCCCAATGCTACTTGCTTGACGGGACGTGACTTATCAGAATTTGATTTTCTCAGTGTGACCAAGAATGGTTTTGTGCCCATCTCTTTAAAGCCGATCCTAATTCCGAGTGGTTACAAAAACGTCTTGTAAAGTATCGGTCCAATGAGAACGATATGTATGAGTCTATAGAGGAGTTGGATGACATGGATAAACTTGGACAAGGTTTTACATTAGCCGATCCGTTAGAAGAGGTAGATATTGGAGATGGTTCAGTCACTCGACCGACATTTATAAACAAAAATTTGAAAGCCGATTGTAAGGCTAAGTTAATCGAGCTATTGAAAGAATATGTTTGTTGCTTTGCATGGGAATATCATGAGATGCCAGGGTTAAGCAAAGTGGCAAAGCAAATATTTGCCATATGAGCTAGTATATGGTCAAGAGGCCGTTTTACCAGTGGAAGTAAATTTGAATGCTTTGAGAATAGACAAATAAAATGATTTATCAGCAGTAGACTTTTATAACTTGATGATGGACAATATTGATGAGGTTGCCGATAAACCGTTTGGTTGCTTTGAAGTCCATAGAGAGAGACAAGTTGAGGGTTGCAAGAGCTTACAATAAGAAAGTTAAGTTGAAGAATTTTCAAGTTGGTGATCTCGTCTGGAAAGTGATTCTACCGATTGGTTCAAGAGATAGGAAATTCAGGAAGTGGTCTCCAGGTTGGGAAGGTCCTTTTAGAATTACAAGAGTTGTTCCCGGAAATTCATATTTGGTGGAATCAATACAAGGGGCGTTGTTACCTCGAGCTCTCAATGGCAAATATTTGAAGAAGTACCACCCGAGTGTGTGGCAGGAAGCCTAAGTAGGCAATGGCCGATATATGATTATCGCCCTTAGCACAAACATGGCCGATACATAATTATCGCCTTGAGAAAAATAAATGGCCGATGGAGTGTTGATATCGTCCTTAGAACAAACACTGTGCATATTATTTTTCGGCGTGCAAGCTTTGCTGAAAAATAGGGGGGCATGTGTTGACACCTGATTTTGGCAAGATACAGATTGCAATGAAGATGGTCTCGAGTGAACAGGTTTTCAGCATGAAAAGATTCACGTCGCCGAGTGGAACCATTTTGATGTTTCGGTTATATTCATTCGACTTTATCTTACGGAACGAAACTATATTCCGAGTGGCATAATTCAATGTTCCGAATGGTTTTTGGCCAATCACATCTTCAAGATGACCTCGGATGAAGGAGAGATCTTAAGGAATTGTCTTCGTCTCGTCGAGGCAATTGATTTTGATATATAAATCATCTCAATCTGAGTTCATATGCAAAAGTTAGAGGCAATACACTGCAGACCGAACCTCAACGGAAATATGGCGCGAGGTGTCAGACACTTATCTAATAGGTTGCGCGAGTAACTCGGCCATCAAGACAGCCTTGAATCGAAAAACCTTCAACACTAAAAAGGTTTGTCTCGTCGAGCCGATCGTTTTTCATATAAAATTTGTCTCAATGCAAGGTCGTATGCAACCTGAAGAGGCAAATCAAGATCAGTTTGTGTTTTCAATCGGGAAATCTGAGTGAAAATTTAACCATCCGAGTGAAAACCTACCGATCAAGAAAAGGTCGAGTGAAAAACTTATCGATAGAGTAAAAGATTGGCTTCCGAGTGAAAATATAGTAATCCGAGTGAAGTTATTCCAAGTGAAAAGATTACCATCGGAATGAAAACTTGACGTTCGAGTAAGATATTGCCTTCCGAGCGAAATATAGTCATCTGAGTGAAAGATTATCTTCCGAGTGAAATTATAGTCATCCGAGTGAAAGACTCTAACATCCGAGTGAAAAGGTCCAGTCGGACGAAAAACTCTAATATCCGAGAGGATGAGCTTGGATCCGAGTGAAACTGAAGATGTGCCCGAAAGGTAATCCAGATGACCTCGGATGGAAAAGTGATCAACACGGAAGTTGTGTGCATCGTCAAAACGGTGAGCTTTGGTTTTGGAGTCATTATCATATGAGATAGTATACGGCCTGTAAGTTCACTACGAGACTCGGACAATCCAGTCCGTTACATGACCAAGTCCGACTGGATATTAAAGATGGCTTCGTAGAATATTCAAGATGGTCTTATTTGTAAAAGTGTTAAACATAAGGATTGTTCGTCTTGTCGAGGAGCACATGTTTCATATTTGTTCCGTCTTGATCAGAGGTCATATGCTAGCTCGGCGGCCCGTACAAGGAGGAAGACAGAAGTTGGGCCAGATTTAGACTGAATCCGAGTTGGAATATGTCGGATTTCGGGTTCCAGCAGACCCTTAAGGTTCGAACACTGGGGTGCGAGCGGAAATCACGTCCTCAACCTCTCCGTCTTACTGGGATCTAAACTACTAAAGGAATCACACAAGAGACACAAGATTTATACTGCTTCGGGCCACCGTTGTGGTGTAATACCCTACTCCAGTGCGTGGTGGATGGATTGCCTCCTAGAGCTGGTGATGAGGAACAATACAAGGAAGAACAGCCTCGCGAGGGTCTGTTCTTGGCTGGGGTGATGAACTGCTGGGAGGAGTTCGGTCACCTCTCTCTCTCTCTTTCTCTACTCTGTGTGCCTTCTCATCAAAACCGTACCTTTTGCTATGTGGGTGGCCGGTCCCTATTTATAGAGGCCCTTGTCCTCTTCCCAAATATCGAGCGGGAAGGGAGCCAACAATGGCGGGCTAATTTGAAGGGGGACAGCAAATACATCTATCCTGACTAAAGGTGGTCTTCGCCTGTGAAAGACTCTGCGGTGACGCCGTGCTGGGCTCCATGGTGACCTCCGTCTCGTAGTCCGCTTGGTCCTGGCCTTGTTGCACCGAAATGGCAACCTTTGCCTGATGCCTCGGTACTCCGTGGCTCCGCTTGCCCCCTTTGCACCAAAGAGGAAAGAAGGACGCTGCGCGCGCTGGCGACTGCCTGGCGCCCTCGATCGTCATGGCTTGCGTCACGGGCGCCTCCCGAGGCACCCTGCCTTGATATCTCTGTCTCCTCACGAGCTAGCCTGAGGAGGCTGCGTCTGAGGATGCGCTGTGTCGTCCGCCTCGCGAGGCTTGGCCCCTCGCGAGGGTCTTGAGTCTTGTGCTTGATGAAGATGGGCCATGTTGGGCCCCCATTCGAGCCACGCCGCAGGCCGCAGGCAGGCAAGTCTGGGGACCCCCATTCCCAGAACACCGACAGTAACCCCCAGGCCTGTGGTGTGCATGGGCTTGGCCGTGCCGAGAGGCGAAAGGGCAAGGGCGAAGCTCCGCGGGCCCTAACAGCCTGCGGCCTTGGGCGCCGCGTGGCGGTTGATTGGACGTGGGCGACTCCACTTTGTCACGACCGGTTTTCCAATAAAAATATTTATTGAGAAACCAATCTTTGAGTCCAGTATGAGAGAAAAATCCTCCTCACTGGTAGACAAATACTTGATACAATAAGCCAGTAGCATAGAATATATTACAGGGTTGAGCTAGGGCTGCTCAAATAATTATTACAAGCGCGCCAATAATTATACATAATGGCAAAAATAACACAATGGTATGGTGGCATAGTACTGACTCGAGGATATAGTGGTGGTGGAATAACATAGTGGGAAGTGTGGTAACACGACTCTCAAACTGGCATCTCATCGAGCGTCGAGGTGAGGCTCGATAAATTTATTTGGGTTGCGGAAGCGGGTATAAAACTATGACCAAGACCAGGGTCGCACGAGACTGACTGGGATTCCTCTAGGCGTCGGACTCGCTATCGAACTCTTCATCCATGAGATCGCCTTCGTCAGCATCTGGCCAAATCAACAAGCCATTGAGTACTTTGAAAGTACTCGCAAGACAGTTCGGACATAAGATATAACAAATGCATGCATGAATGCGTCATGAATAATCTTCCCAATGCATAGTTAAAATATTTGCATAACGAAGTAAGTACGAGGGAAACGGCGGTAGTCCGCCTGAAATCCCAACAGAATATAAATGAGAACCGATCGGGTGTCTGAAGCGACGGCTCGAAGGGTGAACAAATAATAACAGAAAAAATTCATGCCACAGTCGGACGTCTGAGCGACATCACAGAAAGGGCTTAAAAAGAAATGCCACAGTAGGACGTCTAAGCGACATCACAGAAAGGGCTTTAAAAGAAATGCCACAGTCGGACGTCTGGGCGACATCACAGAAAGGGCTTTAAAAGGGATGCCATAGTCGGACATCTAAGCGACATCACAGAAAGGGCTTTAAAAGAAATGCCACAGTTGGACGTCTGAGCGACATCACAGAAAGGGCTTTAAAAGAAATGCCACAGTCGGACGTCTGAGCGACATCACAGAAAGGGCTTTAAAAGAAATGCCACAGTCGGACGTCTGAGCGACATAATGAATATTCAGTTCATGATAATAAACGGGTTAGTCCATCCACAAGAATAAACTATTAACCGGGCTTAGTGCTCATGAGATTCACCGGAGTATCTGTCACCAAAAACTGGCATTTGTCAGAATAAGTCAGCGCAATATTTGGATATGGATAAGATGATTTGGAGATTCATGACTCTGCAGAGTTTGTACAAAAATTTCCCACAGCTAACGGATTTCCGTAGTCTCGAAGGACTAGTTCCGTTTACGGTATTTCGGAAGTAAACACAGCTAACCAGTACACACCCATCCTATCTCTCGATGCCAGGACTCACCCTAGACATCGTCCAAGAAAAACTTTGAGACGGGGAGATCACAATCTCGAATAGCATGGGATCAAATTTATATACGCGCGCTCTAAGGGGTGCCCCCCTATCGGTCCCAACCGGAAACACCCATGCCCCCTGACCGGATGACTGGCTTTAATCCAGGGCCATGGAACCATCATCCCGGCCTCTCCTTTTGGTGTGTACCAGGAAAGCGGTTTGCAACTTACTAAGCCATATTCCTTGCGGAAAACATGTGGTAGTACAAGGAAGGAAAAGGGCGGAACTGGACCGATACAATTTGACACTGTAGTCAAATAGTCTGGCATAAGACTGGCATGCTACAACACTGCCATCTTACCCATCCTCATGCCAACCCATGGCCTTTCATACTCACATCCATCCACTTATGGATCATCGAGCTCACTTACCTTGATCATGCACGAAAATAACGTTCCTGGGTATGCTCATCAACATGCCATGAAACTAACTAAATGCAAAACATGCCAAGACACTCATCATATCAAAAGTTCAAACATGCTTGCCTGGTTCAGAGTAGTCGAAGCCTAGCTCGGTGAAGTTCGCGGCTCCGTCACCTCCTTCGGTATCTACGGTATACAGAAAATTTAGGCGCTATCGTAAATACCAAGAAGTGCACAAAAGTATTCCAATTTTTTTTCAAATAAATCTGATAAAAAACTGGACAAAATTTCAAAGAGAACAGAAAAAGAATCAATCAAAAATACTTTTCTGTTTAAAAGTTATAAGGGTTTTAGTCCAGGGACTCATCTGTAATGAAACAAAATCTTTCCAGGGGCTAGCTCATAAAAACTGATAACGCTTCGGCAGAGAATACGCCAGCCCAGGAGGAAAACGCATTTGGCAGAATACGCTTTCAGAAACAGTTCGTTTAGAAAGAGACAGAGAGGCTGACGGGCAGGTCCCACCCGTCAGGTTTGAAAATTCAAAACGTGCGGCTGAGCTCGACGGAGCCCGAGAGCCGCGGTGGTCGCCGGCGGTGATCCACGGTGAGGTAAGGGGATCGGAGGGTACCTCCTTACTCAGGACGTTCTTCCGCGTCGGTTGGTGGTGGTGGTGGTCGCCGGCGAGTACCACGTCGACGGCGAGCCCTGCTCCGGCGGACGACGGCTCGGGTGGAGATGGACTTCGCCGGGGAGAGCTGCAAAGGTCAAATTGGTGCTTGGGTTAGCTCACTGGGTGCTCGAGGAAGCTATTGACGAAGTTTGGGCGCCTGGGACGGCCTCACCGGAGCGAATCGAGGTGGAGGCCGAGGCGGATCGAGGCGGCCGGAGTCGAGGAAGAAGGGCCCCTCGAGGCTCTTCTAGCTGTTGGTCGGGGTCCAGGGAGGTAGTGGAGATGTGCGGAGGCGAGAGGGAACCCGGGGGTGCTATATATAGCCGGCCCGAGGCGGTTGCCGCGTACGGGATAAGTCCGGCGAGCGATTATGGCGGCGTCGGGGTTGGGCAGAGGGATTAGGGGTTTAGGCATCGCCTAGGTGGAGTAGAGGTTCCATTGCGGGGTCCAGCTCAGCACGGGGGAAAGAGTTTACGGCCGGCTCCAACGGAACGGCCGTGCGGCACGTCGGCGGCAGGGAGCGCGTTCTGTGCTTGCCGGGCCACAGTGACTGTGCAGCGGGGCTGCGCTGGCATTGCATGTGCCATGCGGAGAGCCAGGGAGAGTTGGGTGGCACCGAACGGCGTTGTGCCGCCGTTTTGCTTCCGGTCGGCCGTTACGGGGGATTGGCCACCGCGGGACACGCCGGCGCAAACGGGCCAGGGCGCCACCGACGCCCGGAAGGCGCCAAGCGCGCATGCGGCACTCCAGACAAGAGGGAGAGGCGGTGAGGATCGTGCCAAGCGCACTGTCCATGCGTGACTGAATCTGGCGAGGAGAAAACGACACTGAACTCTAAACTTACTGAATTACTGAAAGTGCAAAAATACAGCGTATGCAAGGTGTTCGACAGAATGATTCAGGCCTCTAGGGATTTTTCCTAGAGCTGATTTTTGGTGGAGTGGCTACTCATTGATCCGGTAGGCTGCCTGAATTTTTGTAGAATTTTTGGAGGAATGTAGATATGAATTTCACCAAATTTGGCAAATCTGGTCCAAACTTGCAGAGGCTGAAATTTGAAAAATTTGAAAGGAAGGAGAGTGGATCAAGATGGTTCTGAGTTGTGGATGCTAAGGACAATCCAGAGGAGTTGGTTTGAGATCAAAACTCAAAGGAAATAAGGCACTTGCTTTGTAAATGGCTCAGACTCCAAATAATTGACAAAAATGATTTGAGATGAAAAATGTTTGAAATAAAATACAAAACTTGTTTGGATTAGTTGGGATAGAGAACTTAGGTTGTTCCAAGAGGGAGGGGAGGTTTTGGAGTGGTTTTACCACCTGTGACATGGTGAAATCAAGGGTGATTTCAAAAAGAAAGAAGTCCCAAAACTCCTAGGGTTTCTTTTTAAATGAAACATAAATAAGTTTGAGAGGGAAACAATCAGAAGAAAAGCTTCCAAAAATTCAACACCAAAATTGAAAAGGAAAGGAAATCCTTTCCAAAGGTGAAAGGAAGTTTTTGAAGAGGAAGGGTTTTCTGAAAGAGAAATTTTTAAAGGCCCTCCTTTAGAATCCAATAAAGTTTTTGGTGAAAACCAAATCAAAAATTTTGGAGTGTCACAACACCTACCCCCTTAGGAAAAATCTCGTCCCCGAGATTTCAGCTGATCCTTAAATAAGTGTGGATGCTCTGTCCGAAGAAAATCCTCTCTTTCCCAAGTAGCTTCACTGTCGGTGTGATTGCTCCACTGGACTCTGAAGAATTTGGTGGTCTTATGTCGGGTTCTCCTTTCAGACTCCTCTAATATTCTTACTGGGCGTTCCCGATAAGTGAGGTCTGGCTGTATGTCAATGCTCTCATGGGATACTTGTTTCTCTGGGTTGCTCACGCACTTCCTCAATTGCGAGACGTGGAACACGTCGTGGACATCGGATAATTCTTTGGGTAAGTCTAGCTGGTAGGCTACCGTGCCTCTTCGCGCCATTATACAGAATGGTCCAATGAATCTTGGTTCTAGCTTCCCTTTAATCTTGAATCGTTGCAACCCTCTCATAGGAGATACTTTCAGGTATACGAACTCACTGGGCTCGAAGCTGACCCTACGATGTTTCTGATCATAATAACTCTGCTGTCGACTTTGAGCGGTCTTAAGTCGGTCTCTGATTAGCTTGACTTTTTCCTCGGCTTCTCTGAGCATGTCCGGTCCGAAGATGCGGCTGTCTCCGGTCTCTGACCAATTCAACGGGGTATGACATCTCCGTCCGTATAAAGCTTCAAACGGTGCCATTTGCAGGTTGGTCTGGTAGTTATTGTTGTACGCGAATTCGGCGTATGGCAGGCTTTCTTCCCAACTGGTTCCATATGTGAGGACACATGCTCTCAGCATGTCTTCTAAAATCTGGTTTACGCATTCTGTTTGTCCATCGGTCTGTGGGTGGTATGCGGTGCTGAAGGCTAGTTGAGTTCCCAGGGCCTGTTGTAAATGCTCCCAAAATCTTGAGACGAACTGGGTGCCTCTGTCGGATATTATAGTCTTCGGGACTCCATGCAGACAAACTATGCGGGTGAGATAAATCATGGCAAGCCGCTGAGTGTTGTAGGTTGTCTTTACTGGAATGAAATGTGCCACCTTGGTTAACCTGTCAGTGATGACCCAGATGGCATCATTCCCATGCTGTGACCGAGGTAGTCCGACAATGAAATCCATCCCTATTTCATCCCATTTCCACTCAGGTATTTTGTTTGGTTGCAGTAGTCCGGCCGGTCTCTGATGCTCAGCTTTTATGCGTTGACACGAGTCGCAACGTGTAATGAAGGTGGCAATGTCCCTCTTCATACCGTGCCACCAAAATCTTTCCTGAATATCTTTATACATCTTGGTCCCGCCAGGGTGGATTGAGTACGGGGCGGTGTGGGCTTCAGCTAGGATTTGCTGTTTAAGGTCTTCTATGTTTGGCACGCAGAGTCTTTCTCCGTACCACAATATTCCTTCATCGTCTATGGCAAACTCTGAGGCCTTGCCCATACTCACCTTTCTTTTGATGCCTTCAATGCTGGGGTGACCGGGCTGAGCTCCTTTAATTTCCTTCACAAGGTCGGGTTGTATTTCCAAGTTTGATATGGTGCGTTCTGCGACCATTAACAAATTGAGCTTGGCAAATTCTTGTTGGAACTCGGGCCTCAAGCTTTGCAGATTGTTTTCATCGGAGTTGGGGTTCCGACTGAGAGCATCGGCCACTACATTTGCTTTTCCTGGATGGTAATGGATACCAACATCATAATCCTTTACCAATTCCAACCAGCGTCTCTATCGTAAATTTAGTTCTGGCTGCGTGAAAATATATTTGAGACTTTTGTGATCCGTATATATTTCACATCGGTTCCCAAGTAAGAAATGCCTCCATTCTTTGAGTGCATGAATGACCGCTGCCATTTCTAAGTCATGAGTGGGATAATTTTCCTCATGCTTGCGAAGTTGCCTTGAAGCATAGGCGACAACCTTGCCTTCCTACATCAACACGCATCCGAGACCCTTTCTGGACGCGTCACAAAACACTTCAAAATTCTTGGGTATGTCTGGCACAATTAATACTGGTGCTGTTGTCAATTTTCGCTTTAGCTCTTGGAAACTCTTTTCGCAGGCTTCGGTCCATTCAAACTTCTTGTCTTTCTTGAGTAACTACGTCATAGGCTTGGATATGGTGGACAATCCTTCAATAAATCTGCGGTAATATCCTGCCATTCCCAAGAAACTACGTATATCTGTTACGCTTGCTGGCGACTTCTAGCCAAGTATGGCCTTGACTTTCTCTGGGTCCACTGCGATACCGTCTTGGGTTAGCACGTGGCCTAGAAAGCCTACTTGTCTTAGCCAAAATTCGCACTTGCTGAACTTGGCATACAATTGGTGTTTCCTGAGTTCTCCTAGCACAATCCTGAGATGTTCTGCGTGCTCTTCCGGTGTTTTGGAGTATACCAGAATATCGTCGATGAATACCACGACGAACTTGTCCATATATTTCATAAATACTTTGTTCATGAGGTGAACAAAATATGCAGGGGCATTTGTTAATCCAAATGGCATTACTGTGAACTCATACAGTCCATATCTGGAAGTGAAGGCTGTTTTGGGGATATCTTCCGTTCGCACCTTTAATTGATGGTATCCAGATCTTAAGTCAATTTTTGAAAATACCTTGGCCTGAGCAAGTTGATCAAACAAATCGTTTATCCTTGGCATTGGATATTTGTTCTTAATTGTGACCATGTTAAGTGCTCGATAGTCAATACCCAATATCAGTGTTCCATCCTTCTTTTTGGCAAATAAAATTGGTGATCCCCAAGGTGAGGAGCTGGCTCGAATATATCCTTTGTCTAGCAATTCTTTTATTTGCTTCTTCAGTTCAACCAACTCGGATGGTGCCATTCGGTATGGTTTCTTGTAGATGGGGGTGGTTCCTGGTGCGAGCTCAATGCAGAACTCTATCTCTCGATCCGGTGGCATGCCTGGTAGTTCTTCAGGGAATACATCTGGAAATTCACATACCACTGGAACCTTGTTTAGCTCAGAAACGTCTACCTTATTCAATCTCGGTTGCCGGGATATTCTTCCTTCCTTGGCTGACACTCTTATCGTCTTCCCGTGGTGGTGTGTGAGGATTACGGTCCGATTGAAACAGTCAATAAAACCTTTATTGGCGGTCAGCCAGTCCATCCCTAAGATGACATCAAGTCCTTTGTTTTCCAACACAATAAGATTTGCATGAAACTCCAATCCTTCGAACTCAATGACCACATTCTGACAGTAATTCTGAGTAACTTGCTGAATCCCAGGGGATTTCATGATCATGGATTTCTCCAAAGGAAGCATCGAAAAATTATTTTGCAAAGCAAAACTTTTCGAAATGAAAGAGTGAGAAGCTCCAGAATCAAACAAAACCGTTGCAGGTACTGTGTTGAAAGGAAACGTACCGAGTACGATATCCGGAGCGTTTTGTGCCTCCTCTTTGGTTACGTGGTTCAGATGACCCTTCCTGTGGTTGTTGCTGGGATTGAAATTGTTTCGCTTGGGCGCTGAACTATTACTGCCGTTGTTTGGCTTTGGGGTTGAGTTTCTAGGCTTGGGACACTGCTTGGCATAGTGCCCTTCTTCTCCATAGGCGTAACATGTAACGCCGGGGCGATATATGAACTCCTTGTCCCTTGCATGAAAATTCTTGATTTGGCGTGAGACATTTGATGGGAATTTGTGTGTCCCACCCTTTTGAAAATCTGTCTTGCTTCGGGGATTGCGGGCATGGTTGGTCTGGTCCCTTTTTCGCTTGCGGATATCTTCCAGACTACGTCTCTCATTTTCCAGAGTAATGGCCTTGTCCACCAGTGTCTTAAAATCAGGAAAAGTGTGCACGACCAGTTGGCATTTAAGTGCGGGCGCTAGACCGTCAAGGAATTTCTCCATCTTCTTGCTTTCAGTCATACGCTCTTCATTGGCGTAGCGAGATAATAGTGTAAATTGACTATTGTACTCTGCCACTGTCAAGTTCCTTTGTTTGAGGTCATCGAACTCTCTCTTTTTGATTTTCATAATACTCTTAGGAATGTGTGCACCGCGGAAACCTTCCTTGAAATCATCCCAGGTTATGTCACCTTCGTTTGGATGCATATGCAGAAAATTCTCCCACCAAGATGCGGCTGCTCCTGTGAGATAGTGCGGAGCATACAATACCTTCTCGGGATCTGAACATTTTGCAATAATTAATTTCCTCTCCATATCCCGAAGCCAGTCCTCGGCTTCAAGAGGCTTGTCAGTATGAGAAAATGTTTGGGGACGCGTCTTTTGTAGCTCGGATAACTTGGAATGCTGCGGATACTGTCCATGGTAATTTCCCATGTTGATGACTTGGTTCATCATTTCACGATGTTGTTGCTGACTCTGTTCATAAAGGCGGCACATTTGAGAAAGTGCCGTTTCACTGCCCTGTTGACTCGACTGCCCTTGCGTGAAATTGTTGCCTGGTTGAGTGTCCAAATTTTCCTCTGGCGGAGTAGGCATGGAGCGAGTCCAAGGACGAGACATTTTTCACTCTGGGGATATATTTTGTAAAACTCATAAGAAAAATAAAGATGGTCGTCAAAAACAACTCCAAAAATAAAAATGCACAAGGATGGCAATTAATTTAAAAGTCCAAGATCACTTAAGAAAACAAATTGATTTGCGCACGGAGAAGGACTGCTCATTACATATCTTACACGCGGGCGATAATTATACAGTACATCACTCAGGATATGCGTACATAATCCTGACATGTTATTTAGGCTAGTTCACTCCTCCAGTTCTACATGATGCGCAAACAAGCTACTTCTCACAACATATCTTACAAAGCGGTACATTGCATGACGGGCAAACGCACTCAACCGGAAATGTCGATGATCTCCTTGGCCCTGCCAAGGGTGAGGCGCAGTGAGGCTGGGGACTCGACCTCCTCCTCACTAATAGGCTCCAGACGAGAAGAGCCGCGTCGGGTAGATGGAACAGGTGCCAGGGGTGGAGCAACACGATGGGAGTGGGCACAGCGGGTGGTGCAGTGTGCGCTGGAGTGGGCGCAAAGGCCTGGTTGATCCCTCCGGTGGTAGGCAGGTGATGAGTAGGTGCATGCGATGCTGAACACGAGACAAAAGTCAGTGGAGGTGCAGTGAGTAGGAGCTCCCTCCTGTTGGCGGCACAGCCATGAACTGAGTCCATGCGGGCAGCCACGAAGTCGTCCACCAGGTTGTCGAAGGCTGCCTCCAGAGCCCGGAGATACTCAATAAGCATCTCAAAAGCCTCGTCTCGTTCTCCTCTGGGGCAGGAGAATGCGTAGTGGCATGTTTAGGGCACATGGCATGGAAGATAACGGGAGCGACGAGTCTTCATCGCGGGAAGGACATCCCTGAGGCGGGCTATCGCCTCACGGGCTGCCATCTGCATAGCATTCCTCTCCGTAGGCATGGCTCTTCCCACGAACAGGTAGCGGCGTAGCTCACCATGCCCTCCCTTGAACTGCACCGTGGCCTGGTGCATGGTCAGACCGTCGTTGACTCTGTGCTGGCAGAGTGTGAAGACTGGGCACACGGATGGCCCCATCGCGACCTGAACGATGAAGGAGAGAAGCTTGACGAACCCATCGGGTACGTTGGCGAAGGTCTGAGACTCGCAGTTGTTGTCGGCCATCTACAAAAGTAGGCAAAAATCCTAAATGGTCAGATCGTAAATTTATGCTGACTGTCAGAAAATGACTACAATTGCAACAAAAATTAAATCGGCTCTATCATGCTAATAACCGATTAGCGATCACACCTAGTGGCTTCCTACAGTCAGCCTGGCTCTGATACCAAGCTTGTCACGACCGGTTTTCCAATAAAAATATTTATTGAGAAACCAATCTTTGAGTCCAGTATGAGAGAAAAATCCTCCTCACTGGTAGACAAATACTTGATACAATAAGCCAGTAGCATAGAATATATTACAGGGTTGAGCTAGGGCTGCTCAACAAATTATTACAAGCGCGCCAATAATTATACATAATGGCGAAAATAACACAATGGTATGGTGGCATACTACTGACTCGAGGATATAGTGGTGGTGGAATAACATAGTGGGAAGTGTGGTAACACGACTCTCAAACTGGCATCTCATCGAGCCTCGAGGTGAGGCTCGATAAATTTATTCGGGTTGCGGAAGCAGGTATAAAACTGTGACCAAGACCAGGGTTGCACGAGACTGACTGGGATTCCTCTAGGCGTCGGACTCGCTATCGAACTCTTCATCCATGAGATCGCCTTCGTCAGCATCTGGCCAAATCAACAAGCCAGTGAGTACTTTGAAAGTACTCACAAGACAGTTCGGACGTAAGATATAACAAATGCATGCATGAATGCGTCATGAATAATCTTCCCAATGCACAGTTAAAATATTTGCATAACGAAGTAAGTACGAGGGAAACGGCGGTAGTCCGCCTGAAATCCCAACAGAATATAAATGAGAACCGATCGGGTGTCTGAAGCGACGCCTCGAAGGGTGAACAAATAATAACAGAAAAAATTCATACCACGGTCGGACGTCTGAGCGACATCATAGAAAGGGCTTTCAAAGAAATGCCACAGTCGGACGTCTAAGCGACATCACAGAAATGGCTTTAAAAGAAATGCCACAGTCGGACGTCCGGGCGACATCACAGAAAGGGCTTTAAAAGGGATGCCACAGTCGAACATCTAAGCGACATCACAGAAAGGGCTTTAAAAGAAATGCCACAGTCGGACGTCTGAGCGACATCACAGAAAGGGCTTTAAAAGAAATGCCACAGTTGGACGTCTGAGCGACATCACAGAAAGGGCTTTAAAAGAAATGCCACAGTAGGACGTCTGAGAGACATCACAGAAAGGGCTTTAATCCACAAGTAAATGATACTCATAATGAATATTCAGTTCATGATAATAAACGGGTTAGTCCATCCACAGGAATAAACTGTTAACCGGGCTTAGTGCTCATGAGATTCACCGGAGTATCTGTCACCAAAAACTGGCATTTGTCAGAATAAGTCAGCGTAATATTTGGATATGGATAAGATGATTTGGAGATTCATGACTCTGTAGAGTTTGTACAAAAATTTCCCACAGCTAACGGATTTCCGTAGTCTCGAAGGACTAGTTCCGTTTACGGTATTTCGGAAGTAAACACAGCTAACCAGTACACACCCATCCTATCTCTCGATGCCAGGACTCACCCTAGACATCGTCCAAGAAAAACTTTGAGATGGGGAGATCACAATCTCGAATAGCATGGGATCAAATTTATATACGCGCGCTCTAAGGGGTGTCCCCCTCTCGGTCCCAACCGGAAACACCCATGCCCCCTGACCGGATGTCTGGCTTTAATCCAGGGCCATGGAACCATCATCCCGGCCTCTCCTTTTGGTGTGTACCAGGAAAGTAGTTTGCAACTTACTAAGCCATATTCCTTGCGGAAAACATGTGGTAGTACAAGGAAGGAAAAGGGAGGAACTGGACCGATACGATTTGACACTGTAGTCAAATAGTCTGGCATAAGACTGGCATGCTACAACACTGCCATCTTACCCATCATCATGCCAACCCATGGCCTTTCATCCTCACATCCATCCACTTATGGATCATCGAGCTCACTTACCTTGATCATGCACGAAAATAACGTTCATGGGTATGCTCATCAACATGCCATGAAACTAACTAAATGCAAAACATGCCAAGACACTCATCATATCAAAAGTTCAAACATGCTTGCCTGGTTCAGAGTAGTCGGAGCCTAGCTCGGTGAAGTTCGCGGCTCCATCACCTCCTTCGGTATCTACGGTATACAGAAAATATAGGCGCTATCGTAAATACCAAGAAGTGCACAAAAGTAGTCCAAAAAAATTTCAAATAAATCTGATAAAAAACTGGACAAAATTTCAAAGAGAACAGAAAAAGAATCAATGAAAAATACTTTTCTGTTTAAAAGTTCTAAGGGTTTTAGTCCAGGGACTCATCTGTAATGAAACAGAATCTTTCCAGGGGCTAGCTCATAAAAACTAAAAACGCTTAAGCAGAGAATACGCCAGCCCAGGAGGAAAACGCATTTGGCAGAATACGCTTTCAGAAACGGTTCGTTTAGAAAGAGACAGAGAGGCTGACGGCTGAGCTCGACGGAGGCCGAGAGCCGCGGTGGTCGCCGGCGGCGATCCACGGCGAGTTAAGGGGATCGGAGGGTACCTCCTTGCTCAGGATGTTCTTCCTCGTCGGTTGGTGGTGGTGGTGGTCGCCGGCGAGTACCACGTCGACGGCGAGCCCTGCTCCGGCGGATGACGGCTCGGGTGGAGATGGACTTCGCCGGGGAGAGCTGCGAAGGTCAAATTGGTGCTTGGGTTAGCTCACTGGGTGCTCGAGGAAGCTATTGATGAAGTTTGGGCGCCGGGGACGGCCTCACCGGAGCGAATCGAGGTGGAGGCCGAGGCGGATCGAGGCGGCCGGAGTCGAGGAAGAAGGGCCCCTCGAGGCTCTTCTAGCTGTTGGTCGGGGTCCAGGGAGGTAGTGGAGATGTGCGGGGGCGAGAGGGAACCCGGGGGTGCTATATATAGCTGGCCCGAGGCAGTTGCCGCGTACGGGATAAGTCCGGCGAGCGATTACGGCGGCGCCGTGGTTGGGCAGAGGGATTAGGGGTTTAGGCATCGTCTAGGTGGAGTATAGGTTCCATTGCGGGGTCCAGCTCAGCACGGGGGAAAGAGTTTACGACCGGCTCCAACGGAACGGCCGTGCGGCACGTCGGCGGCAGGGAGCGCGTTCTGTGCTTGCCGGGCCACGGTGACTGTGCAGCGGGGCTGCGCTGGCATTGCATGTGCCATGCGGAGAGCCAGGGAGAGTTGGGCGGCGCCGAACGGCGTTGCACCGCCGTTTTGCTTCCGGTCGGCCGTTACGGGGGATTGCCCGCCGCGGGACATGCCGGCGCAGGCGGGCCAGGGCGCCACCGACGCCCGGAAGGCGCCAAGCGCGCGTGCGGCACTCCAAACAAGAGGGAGAGGCGGCGAGGATCATGCCAAGCGCACTGTCCACGCATGACTGAATCTGGCGAGGAGAAAACGACACTGAACTCTGAACTTACTGAATTACTGAAAGTGCAAAAATACAGCGTATGCAATGTGTTCGACAGAATGATTCAGGCCTCTAGGGATTTTTCCTAGAGCTGATTTTTGGTGGAGTGGCTACTCATTGATCCGGTAGGCTGCCTGAATTTTTGTAGAATTTTTGGGTGAATGTAGATATGAATTTCACCAAATTTAGCAAATCTGGTCCAAACTTGCAGAGTTTGAAATTTGAAAAATTTGAAAAGAAGGAGAGTGGATCAAGATGGTTCTGAGTTGTGGATGCTAAGGACAATCCAGAGGAGTTGGTTTGAGATCAAAACTCAAAGGAAATAAGGCACTTGCTTTGTAAATGGCTCAGACTCCAAATAATTGACAAAAATGATTTGAGATGAAAAATGTTTGAAATAAAATACAAAACTTGTTTGGATTAGTTGGGACAGAGAACTTAGGTTGTTCCAAGAGGGAGGGGAGGTTTTGGAGTGGTTTTACCACCTGTGACATGGTGAAATCAAGGGTGATTTCAAAAAGAAAGAAGTCCCAAAACTCCTAGGGTTTCTTTTTAAATGAAACATAAATAAGTTTGAGAGGGAAACAATCAGAAGAAAAGCTTCCAGAAATTCAACACCAAAATTGAAAAGGAAAGGAAATCCTTGCCAAAGGTGAAAGGAAGTTTTTGAAGAGGAAGGGTTTTCTGAAAGAGAAATTTTTAAAGGCCCTCCTTTAGAATCCAATAAAGTTTTTGATGAAAACCAAATCAAAAATTTTTGAGTGTCACACACTTCCCCACGACGCCTTGGTGACCGCGCGAGGTGGACAAGTCCCTGCATGCAAATCGTGTCATGATTACCTGTGATCATGGAGGCCGGCGGTTGGCCTTCGCCGTCTATAAGTACTATACGGCATGTGCCCTTCTAGTCCGTTCCTCCTGGCTTCCCCTTCTTCCCGATCCTTGCTCCGTCTTGGTGTGATGGCTCCGATCCGTCGGTTCTCCGCAGAGGGGCCAGACCCGCTCCCGCTGAAGAAACGGCTCGCCATTTGCAGCCGGGGCGAGGAAGACCGTCAGGTGGAGCCGAGGCCCCGGTGCGAGCGGGCTCCGCCGGGGTTCCTGCTTCCTCTGTACGCCCCTGCCGAGGGCCCCGAGGGTGTCGATGCTGATCTCCGCGGCCGGCGCCGTCATAGGCGCCGTCGGGTCATGAAGGTGTGGGTTGTTCCTCCCGGAGTCCACGCCGAGGGCTCCTCCCACGAGTTCGTGCTCCACGTCGTCGTTCCTCTTCAATCCTGGATCCGTCTGCCTCCCTTCTTTGCCTCCGTCGTCCCTCCAGGAGGGCCTCTGGAGCTCTGGCTGCAGCACGCCGGCTGCAGCGCCCTCGCGACCGAGGCTGAGGTCGTGGTCGCCGCCCCGGGCAAGGTCTACTTGTCCCGTGGCTGGAGGGAAATCGCCTGGGTCTGCAAGGAGAGGGGCGTGTTCGCGGTCCACCTCGAGTACGATGGCGCTGCGGTGATGTTCCTCAAGGTCTTTGACGCGATCGGGCGCCGGCTGGAGTGTTGCCGCGGGAGAGGCGGCCAGGACCTTGCCCTGGAGAGGGCCAGGCCCGCCGACCGCTCCCTTGGCGAAGGCGCCGGGGGGTCCAACGACTCCAGCGAGATCTTCGTGACTCCGGAGACGAGCGACGACAGCTACGAGCCCCCGAGCCGGCGCCGCTCCCGGAGCAGGGCGGGCTCGTTAGGCCCGCCGACCCTGATCTGGATGTGGTTGGCGCCGGTGCTTGATGGCCCACTGTTGATGATGGCATCTTCTGCTGGAGCCCGTGTAGTTAGCACTCCTTAGGATCCGTTCCCTGCGAGGAATCAAAATGCACCCCACGGGGGCTTGTAAGGTGTCTGTAGTCCCGTTTGTTAATATATGACCTTTGCTATGGATTTGTGTGAGTTGCTGATTTCGTCATAGCTTAGTTCTCCCTTTCGAACCTCGTGAGGGCTTGGTGCTCTACGCCGACAGGTCCCAGTCCCAAGGCGGCGTCAGCCGTCGTTGGTATGCCAGGTCGCGATGCCGTGGTCAAGGCCAGGAGGTGAGCGACCCGGGGTCCGGTAAGAGCCCCTAAGTCATGATGCTCAGGAGGTCCCCCTTGGCGCCCAAGCTGCCGTTGCTTGGTGAGAAAGGGAAGCAACGTCGCTAGTACGAAATTTCCTTAGGTGCGGGGGTAGTGCCACAGTAGCCAGCGCTGTGGGAGGTGACTTATCTTGAGGATCGGGGATTATCCCTGGTGCGCCGTCGGGTTCGCGCGTTGGTAGGAGCGGAATCGCTCGGCAAGGTCCTCGCGAGCCCCTTCTCCCTCGCCTCTGCTCCCCTTTCTGCTCTACGTCCTCGGGTCCCGGCCCTCAAGCTTGTCTCAGCCGTCGCTGGTATGCCAGGTCGTGATGCCGTGGACAAGGCCAGAGGGTGAGGGCTGGAGAGCCAGTAGGAGCCCTGAGTCGCGATGCTCAGGCACCCCCCCCCCTTAACGTGCAAGTGGTTCGCACAGGCGAGGGTGAAGGGAACCTCGTGAGGGCCTTGGCTAGCGCAGTTCCCTCCAAGGATCTTGCAGAGTCATCACAGAAAGAAGATGGTGTTGCCGTGGCGGCCATTAGTCGATCGTTAGTCACTCGAGAGCTTGCTGGTTGGAGTAGGTGAGGTGTATCTGGGCACCCGTGAGCCAGCGCGGGACTCACGAGGCCCTACCCCTAGGCGGGTTGCGCCTGGCACTGGGTCGTATCTTGAGACGTGTCTCTGCAAAATTTGGTTAGATGCCGGTACTCTACGTCCTCGGGTCCCGGCCCTCGAGCTTGTCTCAGCCGTCGCTGGTATGCCAGGTCGCGATGCCATGGACAAGGCCAGAGGGTGAAGGCTGGAGAGCCAGTAAGAGCCCTGAGTCGCGATGCTCAGGCACCCCCCCTTTAACGTGCAAGTAGTCGACATGGAGAAGAAGGGATGCCGCGAATGGGCGTCATGCAATCAAGCGTGATAGGCAATTGCATAGTTGGAAATAACCGCTAGGGAGATACACGCCACTGGGTCTGGCCCGAGCGGCTTGGGGATGATGTAGCCCGAGGGGCGCCCCCAACAAGACAAACTAACAACCAAAAGGTAAATGCAGATACATGCCGCGGGGACGGACCCACGCGGCCTGGGAGTGATGCAACCCTGGGAGGGTGCTCCCAGCTGAGAACGGAACTTGAAAGATGTCACCTGAGGATGTCGTCGGCATAGTGGCGTTGGTGCAGCAGACTTGTCGGGCTGCAGAAGACGATCCTCACGAGCCCCCAGGCCCCGGGGCCTCGGGAGGCTCCGGAGGAGGCTCCGGAGGCACTGGTGACTCCTCGCGAGCTGCCTCCATCTCCGCCAAGGCCGCGGAACGCCTGTCTTCCTGAGCCTCCACGATGCCCCTCATGAGGCGCTGGTACGCGAAGCCATGCTCGGCAGGCCGTGAGGCATGCGAGCATAGCTGTGGGGTGGACCTCCGCAGCGCCCCACTTGCGAGGGCCAGAGGCGCTCCGTCATGGCGATCTGATTGAGCCCTGGTACGTCGACGCAGACGCGCAGCCCACCATCCTCGCCTGGATGCGGGGCCACGGCTGGCTGGCGGCGGCAACCTCTCATGATCCTTCACTCCTGTAGTTCTTGAATGGCCTTGTCAACGAACTCTTGCTGGTCTGACCTTCCTCGCCTGGCTCCTTCCCGGGGGAAACACGCTGCGAAGCACGCCTCCACATCGTGCCCAAGCGCCTCCCTCGTGACCCTGGCTAGGTCGATGGCCCTCCAGGTGAGAGCCCCCGAGCCCTGCCTGAGGAGGGCGTCGGGCGCGCTTTCCTATGCGATGGAAGGAGGGTCCCCCTAGGCAGATGCAGGCCCTGAGGGGCCTGCCTCCAGAGGGGCCGAGCCTGACGATGTCTTCTTCTTCTTGGGGGTGGTCTCAGGAAGCCTCCTACTTCTGCGATCTGGGTCTTCTAGCGACGCAGCCTGATAGGCCCGCTCCAGGGAACACACTGCATCCTTCTCTTCATAGGGCACCGTGATGACGCCGCCACTTCCTGGCATCTTGAGGACGTTGTAGCCGTGGTGGGTCGCAGCCATGAACTTGGCCAGCGCTGGGTACCCGAGGATGGCATTGTACGGCAGGCGGATGTGGGCGACGTCGAAGTCGATGAGCTCAGTGCGGTAGTTGCTGCGAGCCCCGAAGGTGACAGGGAGGCGGACCTGCCCGATTGGGACTGTGGAACCGTCGGTGATCCCGGAGAAAGGCTTGGTTGGCTGAAGCTGGTCATAGGGCACTTGGAGGATGTTGAATGTTTCCACGGACAGGACGTTGAGCCCCACCCCACCATCGATGAGGGTCTTGGTGACCAGCACACTGCTGATGACTGGGGAGCAGAGCATCGGGAGGACTCCTGCCGTGGCCGCGCACTTGAGCTGGTCCGCCGAGCTGAACGTGATGGGGCACGCCGACCACCTGAGGGGGCGCGTTGCTTCGAGCTTGGGGAGAACTGCATTCACCTCATGGGCAAACTGCTTGAAGATACGTTGAGAGGCTAGGGCTTGAGCTCCGCCCAAGATGCAGGCGATTGCGCGCGGCTCCTGGAAGCCCCCAGCGCCCTCGTCTTGATGGCGGTCTTCGTTCCTTCTTGGTGGAGGCGGCAGAGGAGGTAGGCCTGCGTTGTCGTGAGGGCGGTCCTCACGAGGTTGACCCCTCCAGTCTCCCTCACGAGGCAGGTCCCGCCAGCGGTCCTCGCGAGGCTGGTTGCGCCACCCCTGGCACGGGCCGCGATCTTCCCAGCGTCCTGGGTTTCTTCCTCCTCCTCGGCCGTAGCCCTGGTCAGCACGGTCAGGGCGACAGCCGATCCTTCCTTCTCGCATGGCTCGGAGTTCTTGACATTCGTTGGTGTTGTGGGTGCGGAGGTCATGGTACACGCAGTACCGGTTGCCTCTGGAGGGCTCGGGCAGATCCTTGCCCCGCTTTGTGTCTGGTTCTGCCGCGAGTACGGCAGCCCCCTTGCACTTCGCGTCCTTGGCTTTGGGCTTCTTCTCTTCTGGGTCCGCGGCAGGCAGCTCGAGGAGGGAGAGACGTCCCTCCTCAGCCCTGGCGCACTTGTTCGCCAAGTTGAACAGCTCCAGGGAGGTGCAGAGGTCTTCGTGCATCGCCAGCTCCTCCTTCATCTTGACGTCGCGCAAGCCGTCGGAGAAGGCAGAGATGATGGCCTCCTCGGACACCTTGGGGATCTTGAGGCGCGCGCTGTTGAAGCGCTGAATGTACTTTTGCAGGGTCTCTCTGGGTTGTTGCTTGATGCGGCGCATGTCGCTCACGGCAGGCGGCCGATCACGAGTACCTTGGAAGTTGGCGATGAAGCGGGCGCGCATCTGGTCCCAGGAGGAGATCGTGCCTGGAGCCAGATTCAGGAGCCAGGTTTGAGCTCCTTCCTTGAGTGCCATGGGGAACCAGTTCGCCATGACCTTTTCATCCTCGCCGGCAGCCTCGATGCCCAGCTCGTAGAGCTAGAGGAACTCTGCGGGATCGGTTGTGCCGTCGTAGCGAGGAGGCAGGTCGGGCTTGAACTTTCCGGGCCACGCAACGCTGTGCAGCTCAGTGGTGTAGGCGTGGCAGCCCGCGGTGGCCACAAAAGGCCTCGGTTGGTGGAGAGCTTGGTCTTGTGGGTCCCCACGCGCTGGAGCTAGGAGCAGGGCGGGGTCTTGGCGCACCGGAGCTGGAGCAGGGTCGCGGCGTGCCGGGGCAGGGAGCGCCCTGGCAGCCCCTTGCGGGCGAGGAACTTCTTGGCAGCTCCGCTCTTGCTGTGCTGACGCCTGACGGAGCGGGTTCCGCCCAGGGGCCAAGCGCCTTGGAGCCATGGCATCTTCTTGGAGGGGAGGCGGCTGGTGCGCCTCTGGAGCTTCGTTCCCCGCGCGGGGCGGAGTGTGGCGCAGAAGGACGGACGGCGCGGAAGAGCCCCCTGCGACGCGGACAAGCTCGGCGACGCGGTCGAGCCACTCTTCGTAGACGTCGTCGACGGGGCGGTAGCGCAGGAGCTCATTTGCCTCTAGGAGCGCAGCTCGAGCCTCCAAGGGTGCGCGGAGCGAGCGGGACGAAGAACCGGCCGGCGCGAGCGATGGAGTGGCGGTGCGGCCGTCTTGCCGCACGGACGGGTGCTGAGACGATGCTTGCTGCTCGCCCCCCGCCGGGCCGGTGGCGGTGTTGATGGCGGGCGACGGGGAACGACGAGGACGCCCACCGACGGGGGCCGTCTGGGCGACGCGAGAAGCGATGGCGGCCCGGCGCTCGGCTCGGGCCCGACGAGCGTCAGACATGGATGCGACGGTCGGAGGAGAACGGAGCGGTGGAAGACGAATTCCGGCGCACCCCTACCTGGTGCGCCAAATGTCGGATTTCGGGTTCCGGCAGACCCTTAAGGTTCGAACACTGGGGTGCGCGCGGAAATCACGTCCTCAACCTCTCCGTCTCACTGGGATCTAAACTACTAAAGAAATCACACAAGAGACACAAGATTTCTACTACTTCGGGCCACCGTTGTGGTGTAATACCCAACTCTAGTGCATGGTGGATGGATTGCCTCCTAAGGCTGGTGATGAAGAACAATACAAGGAAGAACAGCCTCGCGAGGGTCTGTTCTTGGCTGGGGTGATGAACTGCTCGGAGGAGTTCGGTCACCTCTCTTTCTCTCTCTCTCTCTCTCTCTCTCTCTCTCTCTCTCTCTCTTTCTCTACTCTGTGTGCCTTCTCATCAAAACCGGACCTTTTGCTACGTGGGTGGCCGGTCCCTATTTATAGAGGCCCTGGTCCTCTTCCCAAATATCGAGCAGGAAGGGAGCCAACAATGGCGGGCTAATTTGAAGGGGGACAGCAAGTACATCTATCCTGACTAAAGGTGGTCTTCGCCTGCGAAAGACTCTGCGGTGACGCCGTGCTGGGCTCCATGGTGACCTCCGTCTCGTAGTCCGCTTGGTCCTGGCCTTGTTGCACCGAAATGGCAACCTTTGCCTGATGCCTCGGTACTCCATGGCTGCGCTTGCCCCCTTTGCACCAAAGAGGAAAGAAGGACGCTGCGCGCGCTGGTGCCTGCCTGGCGCCCTCGATTGTCATGGCTTGCGTCACGGGCGCCTCGCGAGGCACCCTGCTTTGATATCTCCATCTCCTCGCGAGCCAGCCTGAGGAGGCTGCATCTGAGGATGCGCTGTGTCGTCTGCCTCGCGAGGCTTGGCCCCTCGCGAGGGTCTTGAGTCTTGTGCTTGATGAAGATGGGCCATGTTGGGCCCCCATTCGAGCCACGCCGCAGGCCGCAGGCAGGCAAGTCTGGGGACCCCCGTTCCCAGAACGCCGAAAGAATAGAACTAGGACTCTAGGATGTGAATTGATGTAATTTTTTGTAAGGAAAGCCTAGATGAATCCTTTGCTTGTACGGGAAGTCCAGTTGCCGCTTATATATGTTGGGGGTGATGGCCGATTGAACAACACACAATCGAACAGATCAATATACTAATTTTACATCTATGTTTTATCTCTCCACCGTTTTTCTATCTCGTTCTTCGCTGTTCTTCATGTTTGAGAGCTGCAAATCCCAAGGCTGTAGGGGCGAGTGAATGGACCTAGGTCAGCCCATAGCCTCCGCATTCCCTGACGGGGTCCCTCCCGGGGGTGTGGGGTTTTCGGGTCTGCAAAAGCGCCTGCCGACTGTCTTGCGTATCGCGTTGTCGGTCGGGTCTCCTTCGACATGAGCTGCGGTGCATCACCCCTGGCGTCGAGGGTACACGTGACATGTTCGTGTGTCAACAGTGGGCACTTCTATCCCAAAGTCAAAGGTGTTCAGATTTGGAAACTACTAGTTGCAACACTCTGATTTCAAGGATATTGTTCAAAATGCTTGGAATATTCCAGTGGGACACACTGACTCTGCTAAAATTATCAATGCTAAATTCAAAAACCTGAGGAGAGCTCTCAAAATTTGGGCAAAAAATCTTTCTTGTCTCAAGAAAATCATCCAAGAGATCAATGACTGCATCTTTTTTGGGATCTGATTGAGGAATACATAAGTTTGAGCCAATATGAAGGGAACTGTAGAACTTTACTCAAAGAATACATGTTGGTGGTATTGAACAATTACAAGATCTATTGGAAACAAAGAGGGAAAATAAAGGGAGTTAAATTTGGTGACGAAAACACAAAGTTTTTCCATGCTAAGGCCTCAATCAATCACAGACATAACAAAATTGCCATGCTGCACAATGAGGATAATGTTGAAGTCACTGACCATGAGGCAAAGCTGCAATTCTGTGGGAAGCTTTCAAAAAAGGCCGGGACATTCAGAAGGGCATAATATGCATTTTGACCTCAATAATTTATTTGAGCAACCAACACCTACTTTTATTTTCGAAGAGCTAGAAGAGCCATTCACAATTGAAGAAATTAATGAGGTGGTCAAGAATCTCCCCACAGATAAATCACCTAGTCCTGATGGATTTAACAATGAATTTCTAAAAGCCTATTGGGATATTATAGGTCAGGATGTAAGGCAGTTAATCATGATTTTTCATGAAGGGAACAGTCAACCTGGAAAGCATTAACACACCTTTCATAACCTTAGTACCAAAGAAGCAGGTGCCATTTTCACCAAATGATTTCAGACCCATTTCTCTTCTTAATGGTGTTTTGAAGATCATTACTAAGCTTCTTGCAAACAAACTTGAAAAAGTTATTTTGCAAATGATCCATATCAACCAATATGGTTTTCTCAAAGACAGAGTGATTCAAGATTGTTTAGGTTGGGCCTATGAGTATCTGTTACAATGTTACAAATCCAGGCAAGAAGTGGTGGTCCTAAAACTTGATTTTGAAAAGGCTTTTGACACTATTGAGCACCAAACTATCATTGATATTTTAAGAGCTAAAGGCTTTGGAGAAAAATGGATCAACTAGATTCAGTCTCTCTTTGATTCTGCCTCATCTGCAGTCACGCTTAATGGTGTTCGAGGGAAAAAATTCTATTGCAAAAGAGGTGTTAGACAAGGGGACCCACTCTCCCCCTTGCTTTTTGTGCTGGCAGCAGATCTAGTTCAATCTATTCTAAACAGAGCCATGAGATTGGGCATCATAACTGCTCCTTTACAAGTCAATTCATGCCCTGATTTTCCAGTAGTGCAATATGCTGATGATACCTTGGTTCTGATGCCAGCTAATGCCATACAGCTAATTTTCATCAAAGCTTTCCTAAATACTTTTGCTTCTGCTACTAGTTTGAAAGTTAATTATGCAAAATCCTTCCTAGTACCAATTAACCTTGAGGAAGAGAGAGCACAATTACTCATAAATTCAATGAATTGTGCCAGAGGATAATTCCCCTTTACATACTTGGGATTTCCAATGGGTTTGCAGAAGCCTACAGTGGAGTAGTGCCTCCCCATGGTCACAAAGGTGGCAAATCGTTTGGCAGGGCTTGCCACTTTTATGACACAAGCTGGTAAACTATTATTGGTCAGATCAGTATTGGCATCCTTACCTATATTATTCATGTGCTGTTTGGATATCCCAATCACCATTAAAAACCAGATTATTAAGTACTTAAGGCATTGCCTATGGAGAAGTCCAGATTTGGAAGATAGAAGACCAACATTAGTAGCCTGGAGCGCTGTATATAGACCCAAAGATCAGGGTGGCCTGGGAGTTATGGACATTTTCACACAAAACAAGGCTCTGCACATGAAAAACCTGCACAAAGTTTACAACATGCATGATATTCCAGGGGTAAATCTGATTTGGGAGTCATATTATGACAATGGCCAAATGCCGGCGGAACAGCAGGTGGGGTCATTTAGATGGAAAAGAATTTTGGCACTCATTGACTAGTATAAAGCTATGGCTAGATGCAATCTTGGAGATGGAAAAAGTGCTCTATTTTGGGAGGATCTCTAGCATTCCAATTTAATGAGAAGGAATTTCCCACATTTATTCTCTTTTGTGATTAATCCTCAGGCCAGTGTCCATCAGGCTGTGAATGAGGTATACATTGAAGATCTGTTTCATTTGCCACTGACCACTCAAGCACATGAAGAGTTCATCCATATGGAGAACCTTTGTTTAGAGACCAGGCAGTCAACTTATTTCACTATGACAGACACATGGAGTTATATTTGGGGAAATGGTGTCTTTTCATCATCCAAGGCATACTCAGTACTGATTGGACACAAGCAGGTTCCACAACATTTTAAATGGATCTTGAAAAGCTCATGTCAACCAAAGCATAAGGTATCTTTTTGGATGCTGCTCCATGACAAGGTCAACACAAGAAATCTACTCAGAAGAAAAACCTTTGCACTAGATGATTACAACTGTGCAGTGCTTAACTGTCAACAAGAAGAGACGCTGCACCATTTGTTTTGGACCTGCCCATTCTCCCAGCAATGTTGGGATTTCATTTGCCCAACCAGAACAAGAAACCTATTTATGCTCGAAGCTTATCAAGACTTGAAAGAACAACTTAATGTCCCCTTCTTCATGGAGATAATTATTTTGGGTTCTTGGGCAATATGCATATCCAGAAACAACAATTTTTTTTGAGCATATTCAACCTTCTTTCCAAGGCTGGAAAGCAATCTTCTTCGAGGAGCTCAAGTGGCTAGATTATAGAATCAAGCAAAAATTTGCTCACCAATTCAGGGCTTGGATAGACAGTAGACTTTATTTCTTCTTTTCTTCCTTTTTTGTTTTCTTTTTTCTTTATCTTTTTTCTCTGTTTTTCCTCCTTTTAATTCTAGGTTTTTTTCTTTCTTTCTTTTCTTGTTCTTCGTCTTATCTCAAGTCCTGTGAGACTACTAGTGTTTAGGAATTTTTATTATTAATAAAAGTTCCAGTGGGGTTTTACCCTACTATTTATAGTAAAAACACTCCAAAAAGGAAATCATGCTCCCGAAACTTGATTTTGCCAAGGCGTTTGACACCATCGAACATGAGGCTATGATCGACATTATGAAAAACATGGGGTTTAATGATAAATGGATAAGCTGGATTCGTTGCATATTCTCATCAAGTAAATCATCGGTACTACTTAATGGAACACCTAGCCGCCAATTTGTTTGCAAATGTGGAGTATGACAGGGCGACCCCCTATCTCCTCTCATTTTTGTGCTTGCGGCCATTCTCCTCCAAGCGGCCATCAATGATGCCTTCCAATGGGATTTGATACAACTTCCATTCCACTCACCAAACCAAAAGGAATACCCGGTGATCCAGTATGCCGACGACACAATTTTGATCTTACCAGCTTGTACACAATAGGCAATAATCATCAAGGACATTCTGACTGACTATGCCTCCTCTATTGGATTAAAAATAAACTTCCACAAATCAACACTCCTACCCATAAACTGTGGCATCGAAAAATGGGATGAGCTTGCCAACATTTTTGGTTGTGTCATTGGAAAGATGCCATTTACTTATCTTGGGCTTCCACTTGGCACTACTAGACCCACAGTTCAAGAGCTCATGCCACTGGTCTGTTCGGTCGAGAGAAGAATCTCGGCCACACCAAACATGATTTCCTATGGTGGCAAACTATCACTACTTAACTCAGTGATCACTTTGCTCATCATCTTTGCCCTTTGCACATTGAGACTACCAACTAAAATCATTGAGTTACTAGACAAAATAAGAAGGAAATGTTTGTGGATCAAGAAAACTGAACAGGGCGATAAGATTAAATCATTAGCCTCATGGCACATGGTGTGCCGCCCCAAAGCTAGTGGTGGTCTTGGAGTGATCAACTTACGTATACAAGGAGATGCCTTGCTACTGAAGTATCTACACAAGTTCTACAATGGCTGGGATGTACCTTGGGTGCAACTTATCTGGGAGACCTACTACACTGACCAAATCCCGCATGCTTCTGACCTGTGTGGATCATTTCGGTGGAGGGACGTGGCAAAACTAATGCCAACCTACAGAGGAATATCAACAGTAAATGTGGGAAATGGTCAAAATGTCCTATTTTGGAAATATATGTGGAGAGACGACATTCTAGCTGAGTCATACCCTCGCGATTTCTCCTACGTAACAAATGAAGATCTCTTTGTCAAAGATTTCTTGGGCATCACATCACTATGGGATGCGCTCCATCTACCCCTCTCCCCACAAGATCATGCAGAAGTGAGGCAGCTACAACTTGAAGTAATGGATGTGGACATCTCCAATGACCCTGATCAATGGACGTATACATGGGGAACTAGTATATTCACTACACAGAAATACTATACGTTCTGCTTTAGAGAGATATAGGTGCATCAACCCTTTGGGTGGATCTAGAAATCAAAGTCAACCATGAAGATCAAAGTTTTTGGCTGGTTACTCCTTTCTGACCATCTCAACACTCGAAATATGCTTAAACGAAGACACTACAACATAGGGGAGGTCCATGATTGCATTCTCTGTGGATTACATATTGAAGAGACACTAGAACACCTTTTCTTCGAGTGCCAATTTAGTTCTGGCTGCTGGTCCCACCTTGGCCTCTCTTGGTCCCATGACAACTCAAGACTGCAAAACATTTCCAAAGCAAAAGAAGACTCGAATCGGCCACTCTTTATGGAGCTCTTTCTACTGGCCTCTTGGAGCATTTGGAAGGAACGCAATAACAAGCATTTTAGGGGGATCCCTCCTTCAAGAACCTACTGGCTGGACAAACTTAAAACTGATTTCTCCCTCCTTACCTATAGGGTTAAGGAAGAACATAAACACTACATTCCCCTTGTACTATCCTCTTTCTAGTTAAACTCCACTCATACCTCCCCCAAAGGGGGATGAACTGTAATTAACATGTACATTATTACTATCTTATTTTAATATATACATAGTAGGAGGTACTCCTACTGTTCATGGTAAAAAAATTGCCCCTTCTCTCTTTTCTCTCATTTTTTCTCTCCCTCTCTCTCTTTTTTGTGGGCTTCTTTGGCCTCTTTTATTTTTCCTCTCATGGGGCAATGCTCTAATAATGAAGATCATCACACTTTTATTTACTTACAACTAAGGAATTACAACTCGATACTTAGAACAAAATATGACTCTATATGAATGCCTCCGACTGTGTACCGGGATGTGTAATGACTCAAGAGTGACATGTGTGAAAATTATGAATGGTGGCTTTGCCACAAATACTATGTCAAGTACATGATCATGCAAAGCAATATGACAATGATGGAGTGTGTCATAATAAATGGAATGGTGGAAGTTGCACGGCAATATATCTCGGAATGGCTATGGAGATGTCATAATATGTAGGTATGGTGGATGTTTTGAGGCAGGTGATGGTGGGTTTAATGCACCAGCGAAAGTTGCACGGTACTAGAGAGGCTAGCAATGGTGGAAGGGTGAGAGTGCGTACAATCCATGGACTCAACATTAGTCATAAAGAACTCACATACTTATTGCAAAAATATATTACTCATGGAAACATAGTACTATGCGCATTCTCCTAGGGGGATAGATTGGTAGGAAAGACCACCGCTCGTCCCCGATCGCCACTCATAAGGAAGATAATCAATAAATACCTCATGCTCCAACTTCGTTACATAACGGTTCACCATACGTGCATGCTACAGGAATCACAAAATTCAACACAAGTATTTCTAAAATCCACAATTACTCACTAGCATGACTGTAATATCACCATCCTCATATCTCAAAACAATCATAAGGAATCAAACTTCTCATAGTATTCAATGCACTTTATATGAAAGTTTTTATTATATCTCTCTTGGATGCCCATCATATTAGGACTAAATTCATAACTAAAGAAAATTACCATGTTGTTTAGAGACTCTCAAAATAATATAAGTGAAGCATGAGAGTTCAATAATTTCTATAAAATAAATCTACTGCCATGCTATAAAAAGATATAAGTCAAACACTTGAGCAAAATTGCCTAGCTCAAAAGATATAAGTGAAACACATAGAGTATTTAATAAATCACGATTCATGTGTGTCCATCTCACAGGTGTGTACAGCAAGGATGATTGTGGCAAACTAAAAAAAGTAAAGACTCATATCATACAAGACGCTCCAAGCAAAACACATATCATGTGGTGAATAAAAATATAGCCTCAAGTAAAGTTACCGATAACCAAAGACAAAAGAGGGGATGCCTTCCGAGGGATCCCAAAGCTTAGGCTCTTGGTTGTCCTTGAATATTACCTTGTGGATGCCTTGGGCATCCCCAAGCTTAGGCTCTTGCCACTCCTTATTCCATAGTCCATCAAATCTTTACCCAAAACTTGAAAACTTCACAACACAAAACTCAACAAAAAATAAAATCACCACTTTTGGTAATGTTGTGAACTCATTATTTATTTATATTGGTGTAATATCTATTGTATTCCAACTTCTCCATGGTTCATACCCCCCGATACTACCCATAGATTCATCAACATAAACAAACAACACAAACAAAACAGAATCTGTCAAAAACAGAACAGTCTGTAGCAATCTGTAACTCTCGAATACTTCTGTAACTCCAAAAATTTTGCAAAAAATAGGAAAACATGCGAAATTTGTATATTAACCTTATGCAAAAAGAATCAGTATTTTATAATGCTTCTGTTAAAAATGAGAATTATTTTCCTGAGTGCAAAACTTTCTGTTTTTCAGCAAGATCAAATCAACTATCACCGTAAGCCATCCCAAAGGTCTTACTTGGCACAAACACTAACTACAAAAAAATCTAACCAGAGGGTAGATGAATTTTTTATTCAAAAACAGAAAGTAGATATATTGGGTTGTCTCCCAACAAGCGCTTTTCTTTAAAGCCTTTTAGCTAGGCATTGATAATTTTAATGATGCTCATATGAAAGATAGCAATTGAAACACGAAGAGAGCATCGTGTACCATGTGAAAAACACATATATGTCTAACATACTTCCTATGCATAGTCATCTTATAAGAAAACAAATTATCAAGGCAAGCAAAAACTAGCATATGCAAGGAAGAAGAAAGGAACAATAGCAATCTCAACATAACGAGAGGTAATTTAGTAACATGAAAATTTCTGTAACCATATTTTCCTCCCTCATAATAATTAAATGTAGGATCATAATAAAATTCAATAATATAACTATCACATTAATATTCTCAACATGATCCACATGCATGCAAAGTTGACACTCTTCCAAAATAGTTGGATTATCATCAAATAAAGTCAAGACCTCTCCAAACCAACTTTTATCAAAAAATTAATAAGACTTCCCAATATCCAAAGTAGTGGGATCATTATTTACTAAAGTTGACACTCTTCCAAACTCACTTTCAATATTATGGCAAACATATTTCATCATGAGCCTTAAATAAATTTTCAAGATCATAAGAAGAATCACCCCAATCATGATCATTGCAGTAAGTAGTAGACATAGCAAAACTTGCGTCCCCAAGATTAGGGTTTTGCATATTATTAGCACAATTGACATTAGTAGAATCTATAATAACATCATTGCAATAATGCTTTTGACTCAAGGAACTGTCAAGTATGGGTGAATAGCAACAATCTCATGTTTAACATAAGGAACTATAGCAAATTCATCTCCATAAACATTATTAACATTGACATCATGGCCATAAGAATAGCAAGCATCACTTTCATCAAGGGAGGATATCTCAATCAAATCATTGGAATCATAATTATCTATAGATTCATGCATATCATTATTTTCTTCCAAAGAAACGGTCATTCTCTCAACAAATTCTTTGACATAGGCATTTTGAGCATAGTTTTCATAGAAATATTTAAGTATGTCAAAATTTTCAGATTTGTAGAGAGTAATATCATACTTTTCAATCAAAGACGCAACTTCATAAGCACCCTTAAAAGAAACAAATTCTTCATTTTGTTCGATATCATAGTAACCATAAACACCCTTTTCATAAGAAGATAAAATTTCATTATCATTAAACTGACATAGGTAGGGAAGGTGTTTTTAGGGTTCTTAGAACAACAAGTAAAATCACAAAGTTCACAATTATTTCAAGCATAGCATAGCAAACAATTTATTTGATTCCGTAGGAGTCTCCCTTTTTCAGACAAATGCTGATGCACAAAATGAGCATGCTCATCTAAAGATTTTCCCTCAATTAAACTAGTTGGGGTTTCAGCACAAGCACATATGGATAGAAGATGAAAAGACATAAGGGAAAACGAGCAAACAAACCAAGTAAGACATAAGAGCAAATGAAAAGAAGGACGAAAAAGAAGGTGAATAAAAAGGCAAATATTTTTGTATTTATCTGAAAATCGTTTTAGAAGTGGGGGATAGGAAAATGAGAGGCAAATGGCAAATAATGTAATGCAAGAGATGAGATTTTATGATGAGTACTTGGTAGGCTTGATGTAGATCTCCCTGCCAACGGTGCTAGAAATTCTTCCAGCTACTTCTTGAGCTTGCGTTGGTTTTTCCCTTGGAGAGGAAAGGGTGATGCAACATAGTAGAGATAAGTATTTCCCTCAGTTAAGAACCAAGGTATCAATCCAATAGGAGAAACACGCAAGTCCCCAATAGATGCACCTGCACAAACAATCAAACACTTGCACCCAACGTGATAAAGGGGTTGTCAATCCCTTCACGGTCATTTGCAAAGGTGAGATCTGATAGAGATAAATAAAACTAAACAAAAGATAAAATATTTTTGTTTATAGATCTGAAAATAAAAGATTGCAAGAATAGTAAATTGGAGACTAATATGATGGAAAATAGACCCGGTGGCCATAGGTTTCACTAGAGGCTTTTCTCATGAAGGCAAATAATACGGTGGGTGAACAAATTACTGTCGAGAAATTGATAGAAAAGCGAAAAGTTATGACGATATCCAAGGAAATGATTATGTAATATAGGCATCACATCTGTGTCAAGTAGACCGACTCCTGCCTGCATCTACTACTATTACTCCACACATCGACCGACTCATGCCTGCATCTAGAGTATTAAGTTCATGAAGAACAGAGCAACGCATTAAGTAAGATGACATGATGTAGAGGAATAAACTCAAGAAATATGATGTAAACCCCATCTTTTTATCCTCTATGGCAACAATACAATACGTGCCTCGCTACCCCTACCGTGTCACTGAGTGAGGACACTGCAAGATTGAACCCAAAGCTAAGCACATCTCCCATTACAAGAAAAACCAATGTAGTTGGCCAAACCAAACCAATAATTCATAGAGAAATACAAAGATATCAAATCATGCATATAATAAATCGGAGAAGATTCAAATAATATTCATAGATAAGCTCATCATAAATCCACAATTCATTGGATCTCGAGAAACACACCGCAAAAGAAGATTACATCAGATAGATCTCCAAGAACATCGAGGAGAACATGGTATTGAGAATCAAAGGGAGAGAAGAGCCCATCTAGCTACTAGCTATGGACCCGTAAGTCTGTGGTAAACTACTCATGCTTCATAGGAAGGGCAAATCTCGGGTAGGGGGCCCCAAGCTGTGTATCATGGATCGATGGGTAACAGGAGACAGGGGACACAATGTTTACCCAGGTTCGGGCCCTCTTGATGGAGGTAAAACCCTACGTCCTGCTCTTGTTTATATTGATGGAGTATCAAGTATAGAGTTGATCTACCTCGAGATCATATGTTGTGGTCTAAACCCTACAGGTATGATGAGTAATGTCATAATAATCTACCGACTAGCCTGGCCTCGGCTTATATAATGTACCAGAGGCCTAGGATAACAAGAGTCCTAGTCGAATACGCCAGTGGAGAGGAGTCCTTGTCTTGATCACCAAGTCTTGTGGAATCTTCCTCGTGTATACATCGTTTGTCCGAACTGGCCCATGAGCATACGGCCATGGGGGTCCTCGGCCCAATCCAACTGATTGGGAGACGATGTGGTGTGTACCCCCTAGTCCAGGACACCGTCAGTAGCCCCCTGAACCGGTCTTCAAGTTGGGTTCGCTCCTCGATTCTTCCGAACCGTTCTTCATCTTTAGTCATTGGTCTTGAAAACTGGTTTAACAAATCTTCCCATCTTTGATCTTGAGGATCGCCGAAGTAAATCCAAAGAGTTTACATGTCGGATATCCGAGGAGCCCCTTTAAGTTCTCGGCCGTTATCAATGCCTTGTTATTTTTATGCCACACCTCGGGTTTGAAGTTGTTCCCGGGTGGCAGTGTCTTCTTGCATCCGAGCTCTAACGCCGGACTGCATTTGAGGTATCTTTTGCAGCCGAGCACCAACACCGGACCGCTTCCGAGCTCCAACGCCGGCATGTATCTGAGCTCCAACGCCGGACTATGTCCAAGCTCCAATGCTGGACTGTATCTGAGCTCCAACGCTGGACTATATCCGAGGTGTCATAAATCACCTTGGTTCAAAAAAGTTGAAGGAGTTTAGCCTAGCTTAATGCCGGAAATGCCCTCTTTGGATCCAGCCACTAGCGCGAGCTTTATGCCGGACTGCTTCTGAGGTGGTGCACCACCCCGACTGCAGGCCTATTTTTTGTCAATATTTTTGATTGGTACAATTTATTCTCTGCCGAGATATATAGCCAGTAGCCCTCAAGGTGTGTATCGGTCTAAAACTCGAGATGCACCTAAAGGATGACATAAGACTGCTGATCCCAGTAGTCGTTGAGACTTAGGTTGATTAGCAAAATCGACCTGAGGATCAACTCCTAGCTCGATAGAATACTTCAGGACACAAAAAGCGGTGTGCAAAGTCCTCGAGACTCAGGTTGGGTGTGGCCGACCAACCTGAGGATCATAATCTCCTCGAAAACTATATTGCACTTAAATTTTCTGCACTGGATTGCCAATGCAGTAGCCCCCGAAACACTGGTTGGATGGCAACAGCAGATCAGGGATCGATGTGCCCCTTTAATATTAGTAAATGATAAGCCCAAAGCCCAGTAGCCCCCGAGCCTTAATGCAGGCACGGGTGGCCGAATTAAGGATCGATATCTAGTGTAATGATTCTATGTATCCAAGTACTTTACATCATTAATGCTCGAATCCACATTGTACAAAACTTTGTTGACCGACCATCGGCTTCCACCTCCTCGGCCAGTAGCCGAGGAGTGTTTGTCCTACTTTATAAAGCCATTATAAGGGCAAAGATTTATGGAAAACAAGGCAATCCGGCCATATGGTTTTATAAACAAAGGTACGCGGAGAGATATGTTATATTACTTAATGTAAGAAACATCTTCCAAGGAAAATAGTCCCGCTATCACTACAAAAACAATACACTTCCGTGATGATACGTGTTTGTTATAGTAGGTCGCTTTTTTTATCATGCATGTACATCCATGAAAAATTTATGACAGAATCAAGATAGTCATACCTGTGTTGTTGTAGAAGTGTTCCATGACATTACCAAAATTATCATCACGGAAGTGTCCACTTCCATGACGATAAATCGCGCGTCACAGAAGTGCTTTCGTCAAGGGTGACCGACACGTGGCATCCACCGTAACGGAACGCCGTGAAGTTATCGGGTCGGGTTGTGGATCCGATAACCCGTTAACAGCCCCGACCAATGGGAAATTTCCATGTGTACAATTCTTATTAGCCGGACGAAACACATGTCAGCTCGTCACTGGCTCAGATAGGCGCCTATGATACGTCGACACGTGGCACGACCCAACAAAGGCCCATTCCTATGAAAAGACCGGCCCGTTTGACTTGGTCAAAAGGTGGCGGGCCGGCCCATGCAAAGCCTGTTAACGGCATGTTCGCATATAGCCCATTTATAGCCCGCTAACCCAAGGCCTGTTACGCCATATCCGAATTAGGCCTAGTAGCGTCATGTGGGCCATCCAATATGATTCCAGCCCGTTTTCACTTCTGGCCCATGTATGGCCCATGACGTCTTTCTTCCCATATGAGGCCCTATGTAACTCTTGGCCTATTAACGGCCCGTGGTGAAACTGGCCCGTAATGAAAAGTGTATCACTTTATACCCATTAACGGCCCGTTATTCCGTTGGGCCGTTTCCAGCCCATGTCATCTTTCAGCCTTCTCAGAGCCCATTTATTCTTGGGCTCATTTCCAGCATTCATTTACTTACGGCCCGTTACTGTCATTTTCTGCTTGTGGGCCAAATTCAGCCCGTGGTTATAGTCGGCCCGTTTGCGGTCCGTTAATACGTTGGGCCATTTTCATAGCGTCATCAAATACGGCCTATTAACGATGGCCCGTTACGGTCGGCCCATGAACGAACGATTCCAACTCTAGCCCGTTTACGGCCGTAATGCGGCCTGTTATTGGCCCATGTTTGTCCAATCGATCATACAGCCCGTATAAGGCCCATTGATGATACGGCCCGTAGAAGGCCCATTGTTTCTACGGACCGTAGAAGGCCTACTGTTTCTACGGCCCATAGAAGGCCCACTGTTTCTACGGCCTGTAGGAGGCCCGGTGTCACTAAAGTAAATATTAGCCCATGGTTATTGTGGCCTAGTTTTAAAAATAGGTTATTGCAGCCACTAGTTAACCGCGGAAAAAGAACTACAATGACTACAAGCAAACAAATAAACAAGACAACAAGGAAACAAATAAGCAAGCAACTAACGCTAGGCTATCATGGCTATTACACATATTACATC
The DNA here is from genome assembly GCA_034509565.1 of Triticum monococcum. Classification (NCBI taxonomy): domain Eukaryota; kingdom Viridiplantae; phylum Streptophyta; class Magnoliopsida; order Poales; family Poaceae; genus Triticum; species Triticum monococcum. The sequence continues at coordinate 177,251,825 of CM067847.1, read as the reverse complement.
CACTGGGCATCAAAGTTTGCCACCAGTGCAAATATAGGGAACAAAGCAGCATATCATATACACTGGCCGTCAAAATTGGCCACCAGTGCAAATAAACGCGACAGCAAAACAAGAGCATAACTGAGACAACTTAAGAAGAGCTCAAGAAACATTATCCTGGGTATCCACCATGTTGGCAATAAGCTTAGCAAGCTGATTAGCTTTGTCTTGTTTGGCGCTAAAATCCTCCAACCCTTGCTGTTGCACCAGAAAGTATGCATCTGAATGCTCCAGGGACTTCTGTAGTCCTTCCGCTTCTTGTCGCAGCACAGCTGAACGATGTCTTTCAGCTTGTAGTTGAGACTCAAGAAACCGAACTGATTCAGATAGTGAGTTTGAATAGCTTGTGCGCATCACACAAACATATATCTATGTCCTATGGTAGCAATGGAATCTTAAATTAGAACAGTTGTGCTTCAGGTTTAGGCACTTGTTCTACATGAACAGAGTACAGTAAGACGCAAGAATATAATACTTAAAAATAGAAAATGAGCTCATAGACCTTACCACATTCTTGGTTCGGGACCAGTACAGAACAAGGCGCTCCCAGTCATCGTCCAGTAAATGTGTCTCAGGAGAATGTAAGGGAATTTGATGAGTTTCTTTGCTGGTGAAGTATGTTTTCTTCAGGTAATTCCGATACTGCCACCAAGCATTCTTGAAGATAGCAGAGGTATTAGCACAGGTTACCTCATCCCGAGTTTCCAAATCGGTCCTTCTCTATAGAGAAAAATGGGAAATTTTGTTGTATTATAACCATCATGGAGGTAGGATGTATGGGCCGAAGCAAAGTAATTGCCATGAATAACATTACTTACACATAACTCCTGACAAACACCTGCAACTGGCATTTTCCTTCATCTTCAGTATAATATTTCCAAGATGGGAAGATACGCACATACAATTTAACAACATCAAATGCGATAGATGCTAAACTATGACTATCTGGTTGTGCTTCCTCCACAGGAATAGGCGTACTAACTGGTGGAGTTGGGGTTCGCCGTGATAGTACTGGCCCTTTGGGCACTGGAGCTGCCTTACTAATTGCTCTTGTTTGGGAGCTCTGTGGTGGAGATGGTGTTGTGTCAACAGGAACTAGGTTACTATCGGCTGGGGTTGGGGTTAGATTGGGGGAAGCTGGTTCTCTGTCCATCGTAGTAGGGGTACAATCTGCGAGAGTTTGGGTTATGTGTGGTAGGGATGGTTCCTGTGCATGTACAACCGGGGTGCTATCTCCACCAAGAGGTAGCACCGTTTTATTTGAAGACCGTGTTTTTAGTCCGCTAGATACTGGCATCACCCGCTCGAATTCAAATGGCTGATAAACAGGAAACATAGTTGAATGTACAGACATTGTATGAGAGACATATGCAATAGATAGTGTGGAAAAAAGAGGGCATGAAATAGTTGACATGTATATTGTTTAACTAAAATGGATAGCATGACATAATTTCACATATATGATGTCTATCTAAACTGGATAGCATAGCATAACATAATTCAAAGATATGATGAATAACTAAACAGGATCGCATGACATAATTCACCTACATGTTATCTAATTAATCAGGATCGCATCATTTAATTCACATATGTGATTTATATGCTAAACAAAGGGCATTCGATATGATGTCTGAACTAAGAACATGGTGTTGAATATTGTGTATATGATGTCTAAACTATGCAATGCAAGATACTGTATGCATGATATGAGCAGTATAACTGTGTCAAGTTAGAGCATACACCTCAGTGGGGGAATAGGACTGGTCATATAACTCTGAATCCATCTCTGAGGAGCTATCGGGACACAACAAGAGATCTGATTCGACGGGTAGCACTATCTGGTCTGAAGGCCTTGTTTTCACTCCAGATTTTTCCATCTCCCACCCAAATGGCAGATTCACAGGAATATTAGTTTAATGTACAAACATTGTCGACAAATGGAAATGTAATGAAGAAAAGGATGGGCAAGATATCATTCAAATATATGATGCCCGGTTAAACAGGATGGCAGTGCACATTTCACATATATTATGGCTGGCTAAAAGACATGAGACTGCATAATTCCCATATATGATATAGAAACTAAATAGGTGGCATTACAGAACATGTCTAAACTAAGAAGATGACACATATGATGTCAAAAGTAGGCACTACAAGGCAACATATGCATGATATGACTAACATCATCATGCCAAGGTAGAGCAAACACCTTGGGGTAAATAGGAGTGGTCAGCGGCATCTAAATCTACCTCAGAACAGATATCTTCCTCTGGATTACAATCTGGAGAGGGGTGGGGAGGGTTTGCCATTGAACCCACCATGGAGCGATGTCTGCATGACATTGTATTGCCACGCAAAACTCTTCTCTTTTTCTCTACATGTTCAGCATGACTGTGTACAATATCTGACATGCATACGAAAAAAATATGGTGAGATTATGTAAGGAGAGCATGCAGAAATTTAGAGTGATGGTAACAACCAGTGGATCGATGTTTTTCCGTTGAAGCAAAATAGCCCTAATGGATCGACGTGAATGTATAGTAATAAGTGATGCAACAAGTGTACAACCTCTTTGCCGTAGCCGTGTCTACCTCAGCATCATTGGGTTGGTCACTGAAGCAGTTGAGGCAGAGGTGGCTATCGAAGGTGTGGAGGAAGATCTGAGGAATCTGTAGACGGCGTCCAGGGCACTGCTTTGTTGTGATGGATCGTTCTGTCGTTGGAGCAGCTTCGGTGAGCCGTAAGACGTCAAGGCTGAAGCAGCACAAGCCAGACATCGTCAATCTCAAGTGGGATTCTAATAGCATCTCCAATAGATGATGTAAAATGGATGTAAAATTAACATCACCAAAAACCACCTGACTACAACAGATGAGGTAAAAACTATTGACTCTAAACTAAACTGTCGAAATTAAAATTTACTGTGGAATCTGAACGCTACTTTCGAAACTGAACGCAATGGTAGCAGAGAGGCACTTGACATGTAGTTTAGGGAGGGCATGCAGTTCATCTTCAACCTGCACCCCCCTAAGCTGCCAACCACCACCGGCCGAACCGCCGGCCCCAGCGCCGCCTCGCCGCCCCAAAACAACTCGCCACCGCCGCCCCAGCCAGCCCTCTAGGCCCCCCGCCCCACCCTGAACCCTAAGATAGATAGTGGGGTACCTCTCCGGTGAGCCCCCGTCCCCGATGCGGGTGGTTCTTCCTTAACTCCGGCGAGCCCCCACCCCCAACCCCTGAAAATCGACTGACCCAAAAGTCGATTCAGTCGACTAAAGTGTGTCTTAATCGGAGCAGAGCAGCAGCATGAGCGAGGGGGAGAGCAGCAGTAGCAGCTGGGCGAGCGAGCGATCGAGCGAGAACCGGAGCAGCAGCAGCAGATCCGGCTGGTATAGACGCCGCCGTCGAAGGGGCCTCGCACTTGGGGAGAGCCGCCATGGAGATGTCGCCCGTGGCGCCGGCTTCAAGGTAGCCGCTCCATGGGGGTGCGGGATGGAGCACCGTCGGCGCCGGGAGGTCGAGTTAAGGAGAAGGTGCGATACGATGAGTGTACAACCTCTTTAGTGGCGCCGAGTAGGCCTCGGCTTCGTCCGAGGAGTCGGTGAGGATGTTGCGGTTCCGATGGAGCAGATTAAGGCGGCGCTGTAGGGATGGAGCAGCCGCGATAGATGAGGCGATCGTCGGAGCAGCTCCTTGGAGGTGGAGGACGGGGCGGCTGAACCGGCGGGACGACGGATCCTCATCCGGGGAGGTGGACGAGGGACGTCGAGCTGTTGCGGTGGACGACGTCGTCGGGGAAGAGGCTCCGGCTGGGTAGCAGTGACGTGGCGGACAGAGGAGGGTGGGGTTTCGCGGCCGGAGCGAAGAGGTTATGGCGGCCTGGGATTTCGAATGGCGAAAAAGGGGCGATGGGAGGGGTGAAGCATGACTTAGGAATGCGCTTGTCCAAAATGTAGGGTGTGTTACAAAAGTACCCCCCACTGATTTGAACTAGCGGCCCTTTCGGCTCAGGCTTAGAAGGGGGATTTCGCGTGTCGGGATTTGGCAGCTGCAGGGAGTTTTCACGCGCGTTGTAATTTCGGGATAGCAAGGCGCGCGTTGTGAAGGCGCCAGTTTTGGGAGCACGATATCTGAATTTTCGGGATATAACAAGACGGGGGTTGAATTTTAGGGACAAGCCTAACGTGTGGTTATATTGTACTTGTACATACCAAATCAATTCACACTTCCCTCAACCAAAAAGAAAACAAAAAAAATAAAACTATTCACACCACACAAAGGGAGAGTCTTGCCCCATTTTACTATACAAATGCTATTAAAGCTACTCCCTCCTTCCATCTATATAGGGCCTAATGTGTTTTTCGATGCTAACTTTGAGCAAATATTAGAGCAATGATATATGACATGCAACTTACACAAAGCACGCCGTTAAATTCGTCTGTGAAAGGTTCTTTCAATGATATAATTTTCAAATTGTGCATGTCATGTACTATTAATCTTGTCAATAGTCAAAGGCGGTCTTAAAAATCTCATTACGCCCTATATAGATGGAAGGAGGGAGTATGAATCCATGTAATGTCCGATTAAATTTTTTCGCTTGCTGTATAATGCATGTAACCTACTCATACCAACATTTTAGTGCATTCCAAATGTCTATACTACCGCTGCAATTCGAACTAAATTTGAATCTGTTTCTCTATTTCAATAAGAATCTACAATCATGATTGTTGCCAACTTCAACCATCATAGTTTGCTTGCTATCCGCCAGATATAAATTAGACGGCCTATAATGCAAGATGGTAGGCACACCATCATCAACAACTCCGTTTTTTATAAGAGTGGAGATAAAATATATTAAATGTAGTATACCATGTTCATAACCACACCATGTGTATCACCGTTATATATATTCACACATCCGTCGGTTTGAAACACTATGATAAATTCTTCAAATATCCGAATTCACTTTTTATAATGAAGTATATATGATCTCTATTTGTCTTTTACACCCACACAACCCTCTTATCTTTGTAGCTAGCGCTAACTTTCTCTTGTGCATGCACACGCCCGGATCCCTCTCACCCTCCCTCAGCATTCTCTAGCTCCATCGCGCAAATTCGTCTTTTCACTTTAGGTTGTTCACCCATGGTGTGTGTAGGCCCCCCAGCTCCTTCTTTAAGGCACACATCTATCGATATGCCTCTCTACCCCGGTGTTCCTAGCACAAACACAAGCTTCCCCTCTTCTCTTGTCACCGTCCATGTCTCACTCCCACCACTCTTTTCATCGTTCTCGTACTCGCACACTCCTCCCCCTCGATATAGTATGCCTCTTGTACCACCTCCTACATGCATCCCTCTCTCTCTATCCTTCTCCTCGTGCCTCATTTGCTTCTAACACACACATGCATGTATACTGATCGATCTCCCAACATATACCTAGATCGACTTTAACTACCCCCCCCCCATTGATCGACGTACCTCACAAGTTATGTCTCTCCTTTCTCTTACAAAGGGCGATTGATCTTCATATGCAGTTACGTCTGCTTACCACAGCCACATCGTCCCCCCTCATCATTCATGCATGCCTCCTGACCCGTCTCTCACACGCACGTGCACAGACAACAAGCAGCCATCTCCTCTCTTATTGATATTGCGGGTGTGCCCTCCGTTTGTCTAGCAAGCCCATCCCACCATTTGTTAGAAGGAACTCCACTACCACCCCCTCCAACACTCTAGCTCTGTCTCTCTCCCAACCTTATTCATCTCCTGCACATATGCATGGATGCCGATCGATCTCCCTTAATACATGAGGCAGATCGATCTCCTTAATACATGAGGTAGGCCTCTCTCCTCCTCCACACATATACCAGCCATTGTACCTCTATAGTTAATTGGGCCTCCCTCTTCCCCCACCACACACCGATAGTCGAGCGCTGCAGGTAGGTATCCATGCCACAGAGACAAACTACACATGTCCCATCCCACGTTCCAGTAGGCCAGCCACTCTATATCTTTGACGTGGGCACACACAAATTCGATGGCACCCTTTATCGATCACGCGCGCACACACACACACATCATCCCTCTCTTCGATTCTATGGACACCTCAAGCCGATGATACCTCCACTCTCTTCTCGTGGATCGCCCCCTCTATATATATGTTATATCCAGGACTCTATTTCACACACATTGCATATGTTAAAAAAATTGATTGACCCCCCCCCCCCCCCACAAAAAAACTCTCAAGAACCCATGCACTATATCTCTCTAGTTTTGTATATCTCTCACACAACCCCACGTAGGTGGTGTACATATACAAGAAGAGAATAGGTGCACCGTGCACGTACTCACACTTCGTGCCCAGCCACACCCGCGCGGGTACACGGTGGAGCTCATTTCTCCGCAGAAGCTGAATTTGTTTTTGAAACATCAAGTGGCCAGAGACTCGAAAACTTATTTTCCCATTAGTGACTTGTCAGGGCGGTGGATTTTAGTTTGTACAATAATGCTGCATCCACCTAAAGTAATGAAAGTTCTTACGTAAACTTCCTAGTAAATCCCTCTTCTTAGGTGCAGCATTACTCCTAACATTTGTAATATCAGTTTGAAACTTGTAATATTGCCGTGTCCTATTCCTGCGTTTTCAAAATCCTGCGAATCAAACAGGTCCTAAGTTGGTGATGATGTTGTGCCTCCCATCTTTCACCAATAGCCGTCGGATCTAGATCTGACGCATACAAACCAAGCTTCTCCATTTTTGCAAAAAGATGCCCGCACTTGTTCCCTATTTACAAGCAACTCATTTTCTCTCACAATCAGCCTCATCTCCTCCCCACCACATCTAGGAGTAGAAGGCTGTGGAAAAATCTGGCGTGATGGCCGCTGCCGGAGCTGTCCACCCCCAATCTTGGTGTTCCATGCAATGCACGGGCATCTACGCACGTGAAATTATGTCGAACAGGGCTAGTTGTAAGGAGGCTAGCTCTACAGCCATGATGATAGTGACTGCAGACGGTGAGGCTGACTATGGTATGCCGAACACGGCGCCTATACTCAGGTGTCATCTCCGGCGCAGGGTCTTGTCACTTCACTATGGGGAGCAGCACATAATAATTTCACCAACGGATATTCACTGTGAGGAACTGCCTTTGGGTGAATGACATGTGGCCCCATGGGGTGGCTATCCCACCTATCATACAACCAAAGGCAGGTGCAGTAGAGGGCCGAGCAGTAGTACGAAATCCTACGCACCTACGCATGCTAACTTAGGGTTGAGTGATCACTTGAATCGCAAGATCAGTTGACTAGAAGCTACGCTAGACCCATGGAGGCGATGAGAGGAGCATCAGCCGGCTGTGCCAGATGGTCCACGACACCGGCCTGCGGCCCGGCACCGAGGAACGTCTCCAGGTAGTATTGCTTGAGGCCGCCAGGGCGAGGGGCCGCTTGGACGACAGCTTCGTCTCCTTGTTCGACGAGGTCCTCGTCGGTTTCCTCGACAAGTTCACCATTGTCAAGAAGCTTGCGGGTGACTTTGACGTAAGCCTCCAGCCGACGCGCCCAGGCTCTGCGATGCACGCCACCCTCAACAGCCACTATGGTAACAACCTCTTTGAGGCACTGGTGGCCCTGCGACTTCCCACCGTCGCGTCGGAGAATGTCCACCTCGAGGTTGCGCTCGTCGCGCAGCGCTTGGCGCAGCAAGACACCATCGACATAATCACCCACATCTACGCGCAAATCATCTACAAGGACTACTACATGCAAGAGGAGGACGATAGGACAATGGCCTTCTTGGAGCGCAGGGCAACCTTGGACGGCACTATTCAGAAGCACGTTGAGCTCGCCGCCAACGCCGCTGCTCCTCACACGTCGGTTGGTGACCGGGCGCACTAGGGCATGAGGATGTCGTTGAACGTTGATGGATCCATATGTATTTTGATCTTTCCGTCAAATCCATGTAGTAGTATATGATACTACAGTAATTATCTTACCTTTCACATCAACTTCATAATTTTCGTATGTACTCCATGCATGAACGGCGCCAGAACCAAACTTCTCATTACTCTAGGCAAAATCGTTATTTTCTATCTATCGGTCGTGCCATGGAGCAGAACCAAATTTTACAAGTTACGAGTTCAAAGGAAAAGCCTGCCGTGTTTGCGTCGCACCCCCACACGGTTGGTCCGGCACGCCGCTCAAGCGGGAATGCGTGCGGTGTTGCATTTTCACTTAGAAGTGGGACTGCAGTTGAGTAAACTGACTATCAGCAAACCCCCACCCCGCCCACCGCGCGATGGCTGAGTAAACAGGAGGGAGAAGAGATGGTTGTAGCACGGACTCCAAGAAAATTGGTGTCAGATGGGACTCGTGTGGGTGGCGTGTGTCGTACTGCTAGACATGAATGCTAGTTATGGCCCATGCCACCCCACTATATCGAGCCTATATCGAGGTGCGTAGAACAAATTTCCTGCAGTCCGTGCTCAGCCCTCCTCTATCTCTCTTCTCAGCCAGCCAGCGGACGTGCGGAGCCCATCGTCTGTTTGCTCACTTGCGGCCCCACATGTCAGTGAAAACGAAAGAGGACCCACTAAACCTGCACATCTTTCACCTCGACGTGCTGGTGATGAAAAACAAATCCAATAAAGATCTTCGGTGGCCACTTTTGGAGTTACTCAAGAGTAGTAAGATTCTATTTATAGTTTAACCCAAGATGCACATCTCGTGGCTTCAACTACCACTCTATTTTCTTTCATGACTCGACCTGGATGCTGGATGTCCCACGTGTCGGCAAAAGGAGGAAGAACCCGACCAAATCTTCGGTTCTGCTCTTGGATGAGATTAGTGCACTTGTTGATACTCCTACTAGAATAGAGGCTAGACATGAGACTAGATGCGAGGAAGCAACGTCTACTTCTTTACACTCGAAGACGAAATAAGCACGCAAGATCGAGCCTCCGTAGATCAACAATGAATGCATCGAGAAGGCACTAATCCAACTTACAGGAGTAGTAAAATGTATTCTTGTGGTTCTTGTTTTCTTTGGTCTTGCTTTTCTAGTCAGAATTATCGTTGGAGTTCATGCAAAATGGAGGTGCGTTTGGGGTCGTGCGTTGGAGTTGGCCTTACAAGTGGAACCGCAGTTAAGGAAACCGACTATCGGCAAACCCCCACCTCGCCCGCCGCGCGATGGCTGAAGTTAGAGAAACAACGAGGTTGAAGAGATTGCTCTAGCACGGACTCCAAGAAATAATATGGTGTCAGATGGATGTTGTGGTGGTGGCGTGTGCCGTACTCCTAGACGTGAATGCTTATTCTGGCCCATGCCACCCTACTACTCCTACTATATTGTACTAGTATCGAGGATTCGAGGTGCTAGTTACATACATCGAACACATTAACATATGGCTACAGTAAAAACACCCGCCCGACGCACGAAGCATGTGAAGCTAGTACAAATAGTGTACTACTATTGCTGATTGGCCTCATCCGATAACCTGTTGCAATGCACGTACAATTATGTATTCGTAAAATATTTTTTTGCCTCGTCGCACCACTCACTCAGAGAAGCAACTCGAAAGCCATTCATTAATTTAGTAAGTTTATCACACGCATATTATTTTATTGCATACAACAGGTCATCAACCCACATCGACAATGAGGATAAATTATAAATACTAAAGTTTTCACCACACAACAAATAACAAGCCATGAAATGAACTTCAACTCAACCATTCCGCGGCATTTGAAATGCTTGCTTTGAACCACAAGTGATTCTCTGGGACGGGCCATCCGTTGTCGATCTAGAGACCAATGCAGGACCGATCATCCAGGCTGAAGCGGCCTACTATATCAGTACCAGGGTAGGGAACCACCCAAATGTCCGACGTATAGACACAATTGCTTCTCATAAATGTGTCAACAATAGTTGGATCGCCTTTCACCATCATCAGATAGTTTTCTCCAAGGAAGAGCGAGTTTTTTCCAAGACTATCAATTCTGTGCCAGGGAGAAGGAGTTGGCGCTAGCACACTAGTATCCATCCCGAATACCATGCAACGGGTGTTGGAATAGGTCCGGAGAGTGCGACCATGAAAGACACCTGCTTCCTTAGCAGTAACATCGTCAGTGGGTTGTATACAGATAAGAAGAGGTGATCCATCGGAATTAGTTGCCAGGCGCCACAGAGTATATGGGCGCTACTCGTCCTCATGCTCGTGATCATCACCATCAGCATCTCCCCCTTGGTTATAAAAAATTTCAAGTATAGGTGGTGGGATGTTCACAGTACCTTGGAAACACAAGAAGAAGGTTAATTAGTAAAGGGAAACTTGCTAACCTGCATTCATGTGGATGAAACAATTATAATTACGGTGGAAGACAAACGTACCGAAACTACTGGGACGCCATGCAAAAATAGTGCCACAAGTGGTGGCAGCAAACACAGGGCCCTCGTATTGAATTTCATCACAATACTCATCCATGTACAGAAACTGATTTTTGAGCAATATCCATCGAGTCAAACCACGAAGGACGGCAACAAGCTTGTCGAAGATAGCAACAACTTGATAGTTGTTGTAATTCCAAGAGCGGTTGGGAACTCGCCAAATTGCTATCTTCCATAGAAGACAGTCACCATGATCGTATTTGAACATGCATACATTACTGGTGTGCTCAACTTCTAGGCAGTGTGCTGAGATTTTTGGAAGTGGAACCCGGTGACAAGTGTACATATTCACAAGTTCACACTTGCAGTTGGACCCAACGTAAACAACCCAATCTCCATTTGCGCCCACCCAAGCCTTGCCCTCAAGCGATGGCATCTTAACATCATACGTATCATTATCAAGCGGCATCAACTGGCACATGGCGAGGCCTCCGTTGTGCCGGCGCCAGTCATCAGGGTCACGGCGAAGAAGATAGGGGAGATCAAACCGCTCCTTGACTCTTGGGTTCTTTGTAATGATGTTATTAGTTGAGTCAAGAATGGGCTTGAACGAACCTGCCATGCTAGCCTAGGTGATGGCGTCGCACTGATCAATGAGTTCCTCCACCACGTCATCTTTCAGATCGGGGCAAGAATAACGGGGTCGTTTCTGGCCTGTTCCCTCCATGGAGAAGACGATCGAACAATGGCAGAAGAAAGGGTGAAGGGCTGAAGGAAAATGGAGGAGGGAGAGGAAGAGCGTGCGACAGCAGTTCCAAATCAAGAGGGAAAGGCGAAGAGTCGGTGGACGGTTGCGAGTTTGCCACGGTTCAAGAAGAGGCGCCCCGGCCTACACGTCTGTTCGGAAATACTCCTACTACTCGCCATCGTCTCACTAATATGATGGAACGGGACCACATGTCAACGAAACATGGTGTGTAATTTCTTGTGCAAAATGCGATTTGGCCGCGTTGGCCCGAGGTGCCACATTAGTTATCGACCTTTGTTTTTTTAATGGCGTGTCGATCAGTTTTGAAGCACGACTAACTGGTACTGTACGTGGAGAGGATGACAGTAGGGACCCGCCAAGGTCATGGCAGTACGCAAGCAAGTGCCTCCTTATTTCAAGCCAATAAAAAATGGCTCCTCCTAGTGGATTTCTGACATCTGGGTCACATGCCATAGTCAACGTAGTCAATAAACGAGAGAATTGCACAACGAGCAGCTGACACCAGGGACCCAGCAGCTCGCCCAGTTGTTTTTGTTTTGGATTAATTTGATAAATGCCACTCCAAATCTGGTGTATCCGAGAAATGCCACTGCAATTTCCAAACTTTGAAAAATGCCATTTCATGCCATTTCTAGTGGCATTTTTCGAAGTCTGGAGTGGCGTTTTTCAAAGTTTGCAAACTGCAGTGGCGTTTTTCAAAGTTTGCAAAAATTGCAGTGGCATTTTTATGAATCGCCATAATTGGAGTGGCATTTATCTAATTTGTTTTTGAGACGGAAGCAGGGTGTCAACTGGGCTGTGCGGGACACTCTGGCCTGTCAAGACAGCCTTTTCTTCTATGTTTACCACAGACCAGCCCAGCAGTTTTTTTCCTTTCTGAAAATGGCTAGCCCAGTTCTTTTGTGATTTGTCAAGTAAGTCGCTTTATCAGGCCTGCTGGGCTGCAAATCTTTCAAGACGAGGAGAGCTTCATTCGGCTGGCCGAGAAAATGGCCTATCAGTAATGAGAAATGGGTTGTACATTTTTAAAACACATCAAACCGGCAATTATTTTCAAATGTCTTTTTTTTTCATTTTGAGATTTTAAATTGCATTGATTTTTATGCGTGGACAATTTATTGGATTTTATATTGATATACATTTATTTTTAAAATCAGTCTGAATGTGACTTGAAATTTCGGGATTAAAAACAGTTCAGACCGCACCGACATATGCAAAATTTCGTATAATTTTTTAACCGTGGCCACAATATGGGTTGTAATGCTAACATGAAGAATATGGGCTCTAAAAAAACCCGTAAGAATTAGCAAATGGGCTGTGAATTATTTGAAATAATGGCAGATGGGCTGTATGCTGTTTTCCACATATTTGAGGCTTTCCACAGATGGCATGTATACTATTGGATGTCCGTCCAATGGCCGTCGTGCTTCTTCAATCTCTGCTCTTCCTGCTCCAGCCGCTCAAACAAGCGCCGGCGGGACTGCCTGCTCCCTCGTCCCCGCGGCCGGCTGTGCTGCCGCGCAGGCCTCACCGCCCCACCGTACTCCCATCGCTGGCCTAGCCATCCCTCTACTCACCCACACCTGCTATTATTCTCCGGCAACGGTAGGTGAACCAGTAATCCCTCGTACAGTCGTACTCCCCTCCGCGTGGGAAACAAAAACAACAGCTGAGTCTTCCCTGCCTCCGTGTCATTCCCTTCCTAGGCCTCACTGTCGTCCACTGCCCTGGTGCTCTCGGCGTGGCATGGTCAGCGTGGTCAACGACCGACATGCATCTGAAGTGGACTGTACGTGGAGAGGCTGACAGCTGGGTCCACGACCGCATGCAAGGAAAAGCCTCCTTATTACGCGCAAAATAATGATTTCCTCCACCTGACATCTGGCACCCATCGAAATGGCCTCTGTATTTCGCGAAAAAACGTTACCGCCGCTAATAGCTCAGACCCACCAGCTATATCTTCGCACGCAAGGAAGTGCCTCCTTATTACGCACAAAAAAATGAATACTCCCCTTGCTAGCTGGGACCCAGTATAGTGGGCCTACTAAGTTGACGGGGACGAAGGGCTTTGGCAACTTAGTCAATATGCACGATTCTAGCTCACTGACCGTACGATGTCCATCCAACGGCCGTAGTGCTTCTTCAACCTCTGGTCTTCTTGCTTCAGCCGCCCAAAGCAGCGCCGGTCGTGCCGCCTGCTCCTGCCTCCCGTGGCCGGCTGTGCTGCCGCGGAGGCCTCACCGCCCCCATACTACTCCCACCGCTGGCCAGGCCATCCCTCTACTCCACTCACCCACACCCCCTGTTATTCTGCGGCGACGGCAGCGCAGCCGAACTAGTGAACCCTCGTACTCCTCTCCGCCTGGGCATCCACTGCCGCGTCTTCCCCGGCTATGCGTCGTCCCCTTCCTAGGCCTCACCGTTGTCCACCGCCGTGGTGCTGTCGGCGCGGTGTGGTCAATGTGGTCAATGACCGAATTCCATCAGAAGAATACTGTACATGGAGAGGCTGGCAGCTGGGTCCACCGCAGCCGTAAGGAAGTGCCTCCTTATTACGCGGAAAGTAATTATTCCTCCAGCTCATAGCAGGGACCCACCGGATGCCCACCAGTATATCACGAAATAAACGTTTGCCCCTGGCTGCTGGGACCCACCCAACGGGCCACCATATTTCGCGAAAAAAATGTTCCCTCTGCTGTCAGCTCGGACCCACCGGAAGTGCCTCCTTATTACGCACAAAAAAATGAATACCCCCCTACTAGCTGGGACCCACCTTAGTGGCAGGCTGACTTGTGGGCCTACTAAGTTGACGGGGATGGAGGGCTTTGCCAACTTAGTCAATTTGCACGATTCTAGCTCCAGTGACTGTACGATGTCCATCCAACGGCTGTAGTGCTTCTTCAACCTCTGGTCTTCTTGCTCCAGCCGCCCAAACCAGCGCCGGTCGTGCCTCGTGCTCCTGCCTCCCGTGGCCAGCTGCGATGCAGTGGAGGCCTCACTGCCCCCTACTACTCCCACCGCTGGCCAGGACATCCCTCTACTCACCCACACCCCTTGTTATTCTGCGGCGATGGCAGCCTCACACCGCAGCGTACCAGTGAACCCTCGTACTCCTCTACGCGTGGGCATCCACTGCCGCGTCTTCCCTGGCTCCGCGTCGTCCCCTTCCTAGGCCTCGCCGTCATCCACCGCCCTAGTTCTCTCGGCGTGGCATGATCAACATGGTCAAGGAACGGCTTCCATCGAATGTGGACTGTACGTGGAGAGGCTGACAGCTGGGTCCACGCTGCAGCAAGGAAGTGCCTCCTTATTGTGTGCAAAATAATTATTCCTCCACCTGACAACGGGGACCCACCGGACGGGCCACCAGTATTTTGCGAAAAAAATCGTTTCCCCCTGACTGCTAGGACCCACCGGACGGGCCACCGTATTTCGCGAAAAAAACGTCCCCCCCCCCCGCCCCCCCCCCCCCCCCGCTGTCAGCTCGGACCCACCGGAAGTGCCTCCTTATTACGCACAAAAAAATGAATACTCCCCCGGCTAGCTGGGACCCACCTTGATAGGAGGCTAACTTCTGGGCCTACTAAGTTGACGGGGACGAAGGGCTTTTTCAACTTAGTCAATGTGAACGATTCTAGCTCCAGTGACCGTACGATGTCCATCCAATTGCCGTAGTGCTTCTTCAACCTCTGGTCTTCTTGCTCCAGCCACCCAAAGCAGCGCCGGTCGTGCCGCATGCTCCTGCCTCACGTGGCCGGCTGTGCTGCCGCAGAGGCCTCATCACCCCCTACTATTCCCACCATTGGCCAGGCCCTGCGGCGACGGCAGCCTCACACCGCAACCGAACCAGTGAACCCTCATAGTCCTCTCCGCGCGGGCTTCCACTGCCGCGTCGTCCCCTTCCTAGGCCTCGCCGTCGTCCACCGCTGTGGTGCTCTCCGCACGGCGTGGTCAGCGTGGTCAAGGAACGACTTCCATCGGAAGAGTACTGTACATGGAGAGGCTGACAGCTGGGTCCACGGCCACAGCCCAGTTTTTTTGTGATTTACCAAGTAAGTCGCTTTGTCAGGCCTGTTAGGCTACAAATCTTTCAAGACGAGGAGAGCTTTCATTCGGCTGGCCGAGAAAATGGCCCATCAGTAATGAGAAATGGGTTGTACATTTTTAAAACACATCAAACCGGCAATTAGTTTCAAATACCTTTTTTTTCATTTCAAGATTTTAAATTACATTAATTTTTATGCGTGGGGAATTTGTTGGATTTTATATTGATATACATTTATTTTTAAAATCAGTTTGAATGTGAGTCGAAATTTCGGGATTAAAAACAGTTCGGACCGCACCGAAATATGCAAAATTTCGTATAAATTTTTAACCGTTGCCACAATATGGGCTATAATGCTAACAAAAAGAATATGGGCTCCAAAAAAACCTTAAAAATTAGCAAATGGGCTGTAAATTATTAGAAATAATGGCAGATGGGCTGTATGCTGTTTTCCACAGATTTGAGGCTTTCCTAAAAAAAGGTTGACGAACAAGCACTGACTGTTGGATGTCCATCCAACGGCCGTCGTGCTTCTTCAATCTCTGCTCTTCCTACTCCAGCCGCTCAAACAAGCACCGGCGGGACTACCTGCTCCCTCCTCCTCGCGGCCGGCTGTGCTGCTGCCCAGACCTCACCGCCCGACCGTACCCCCATCGATGGCCTAGTCATCCCTCTACTCACCCACACTTGCTGTTATTCTCCGGCGACGGCAGACGAACCAGTAAACCCTCATACAGTCGTACTCCCCTCCGCGTGAGAAACAACTGCCGAGTCTTCCCTGCCTTCGTGTCGTCCCATTCCTAGGCCTCACCATCGTCCACCGCCCTGGTGCTCTTGGCGCGGCATGGTCAACGTGGTCAAGGAACGACTTCCATCGGACGTGGACTATACATGGAGTGCCTGACAGTTGGGTCCACGGCCCTAGCAAGGAAGTGCCTCTTCATTACGCAGAAAATAATGATTCCACCACCTGATAGCTAGGACCCACTGGACAGGCCACTGTATTTCGCAAAAAAACGTTTCCCCCTGACTGCTGGGACCCACCAGCTACATCTTCACACGCAAGGAAGTGCCTGACAGTCGGGACCCACCTGGTCGAAGCGTATGTAGCGTTGTCATTTTGGTCGCGAACGTGTACGTACATACTGGTCGATGTAGAGGCGCGCACGTGTCGTCGTAGAGGCGCGCACGTAGCATGTACACGTACGTACAGCGGCCAGGGTGCAAGTAAGAAAATACGACCACGTATGTGTACATACGGGCAGGGTCTCGAACGCCTACTCGCGCATACGTACGACCAGGGCTCGTGTACATGGCTGGGTCGGAACGGAGAGACATCATCGTCGTCGTGTTCATGGGGAGGCAACGGAATGCGTCGTGTTCATGGGGAGGCAACGGAATGCGTCGTGTTCATCGGGAGGCAACGGAACGCGTGGGAGCCAACCGGCTGGGTTGGAACGGAATGCGTAGTCGTGTTCATCGGGAGGGCTTGGACGAAACAGGCAATGGAAACGAGGCCCGGCGTACCGCACAACGAGGAAACGGACCTCGTACATTTGAAACGGGGTCCTATTGATCGGGAGGGGTCTGGCGTACCGCAAAACAGAGGAAACGGACCTCCTACGGTCGAAACGGGGGTCCTGTTCATCGGGAGGGGTGTGGCGTACCGCAAAACGGAGGAAACGGACTTGTATTATAGCGCTACGGTCGAAATGGGGGTCCTCTTCATCGGGAGGGGTGTGGCATACCGCAAAACGGGACTCCACGGGATATTGTTCATCACCACCGTCGACCCCCTCCAGTCTCCACGACCTACTGTTCATCCACCGTCGACCTCCTCCAGCCTCCACCAGCGACCTTTCATCCACGGGCTCCTATTCATCCAGCCTCCACCGCGTGCTACTCCACCGGCTACTATTCAACCAGCCCTCTCCACGGGCTCCTGTTCAACCACCCCTCCATGGGCTACTGTTCATCCTGCCCTCCACCGTCTACTATTCATCCAGCCCTCCATGGGGTGGTCCTATTCATCCAGCCCTCCACGGGGTCCTGTTCATCTAGCCCCATCCGGCTCGATCGATCGGGGTCCTATTCATCCAGAGGCAACACCACGGGGTCCTGTTCATCCACCCCCATCGGGAACTGTTCATCCACCCCCCTCGCAACGCTCACTGTTCATCCAGAGGCAGCATCAATCGGCTTCAGTTAGCAGCAGTAGTGAAGGAATCGCTCGATCGGGTTCAGTTAACAGCCATCGATCGATCGCTCGGGTTCAGTAATGCATAGCCTGTAGTGCAATCGCTCGGGTTCAGTTAGAGCCAACGCCTCGCACACACGCGCATACGTGTACGAGAGAAGCGCGCATCGCTCGGCCGCCGACTTCCCACCGTAACCGGGAACTCCCCAAAATTTTCCTCGCCCTCGCTTCTACCATGGTTTTTTCCGTCATGGACGGCCCAAACAATGTCATGCAGCTACGTCTCCGGTACGCCCAGGACGAAAAGCCCATTTTCTGTCATGATTTTTTGTCATGGAAGTAGGAGCCCACCACATCTATGATGATACCGGGTTTTGTCACAATTATCGTCATAGAAGTGTCATATGTATGACAGAAACAAATTTGTTCGGCCCAAAATGTCACGGATGTGTCTTTTTTTGTAGTGTATCGGTTCCTTTCTTTGGGTCGTCATGCGTATCATGATCATGAAACCTCACCTCCGATCAATGTGGGAAGAAAATATTGAGGATTTATTTCAGGGAAAGTTCCCAAACTCTGTGGTATTAATGAACCAAAAATTTTACTTCCGTTGTTGCCGACCAATGTGATCCTTTAAGATCGCTAGCTTTCGGCTTCACCCAGTCTGAGGTACTAACTCGGATGACCCGGTAGTAACAATCACAGAGGTGCTCCCTTTACCGCCTAGCCGAACAATCGGGAACGTAGCAGTAAGCACAGGAGCCAGGCAACCCAACTAGGCAAAAATCTTAAGTCAAATTGATGCATATTTATGGCTTTATAGCGATGATTAAGGAAGGCAACCCTTGTATATTAAATACAAATGATGATGATATGTTTAATTTGACTCCATTGCGACCGGTTATCAGTTGAAAGTGGCCCATCGTCAGCTTCTACCCCTTTGTAGATACTACGCAGGGTGTCTCCGCAATAACAAGACAACCCTTAGCTGACGTCTCGGTGCCCGAAGGCGGTTGTGTTAGCGGAAACAAGGCAATCAGATACGTGGGCTTTATAACTTTCACTTAGTCATAGGAGCTTTAAACGGGGGAAGCTAGCTACAAGCCCCCGGTTAGTGTTCGGCGACATCCGAGGTCAAGCTGTAAACACTTCGGCCAATGTTATGAACGGCCCGTCATTTAACATAGTCATTGGATCACTGATCAGTTTACGCTTATTGTGATAGTCAGTTTTCGGCTTTCTCCATTGAGGAGCTTAACCATGTGAGCTAGAAGCACAATCGCAGTGGTTCTCCCTTTGCACACCTAGCCGAACAAAGTAGAACATAGGGGGCAAGCACATGAGCCGGGCAACGCAACTATTTGACCGAAGACACAATTTGAAACCGATGCATATATAGCAATATTTGAGAATGTTTTTGCCGAATCTCTAAAGGTGTCCGGCATTGCACTGCGAGACTTATGCTAAAAACAAACAAATAGTTTAAAAGTGCCATAAGCTTGGAAAACCAAAAAACGTGAGTAAAATCTTGACGTCCGAACAAGATCAACTGTTCGGTGCCAATCCGAAAATTGGAAAAAAGAAAAAATTGTGCGCCTGTCGTGCTTTAACATGACACACCCGATCTCAACACTTCAAGCGGGCTAGCCTACGGCTTCGAGCTCCTTATCCCAAAGGCGGAGTAATTCTTCGAGGCCAGTTTAGCGAAGTAAACTCTAGCAGCTTTTTAGAGAGAAGACAAGCTATCCGGCTATTGACCATACACTCGAGTCAAAAAAGGAGCGGTAGAAAAAGACTTTGCAACGACCAAGAAGAAAACACATTTACTATAATATAGCTCATATAAATTTTAAGAGCCCCCAAGTGACTTGGGTAAAAGAATTTTATGTATAATGATTGTATGTACTGATGTACTTATATCATATCTGTGTTCACCCGAACTTTAAACGCGTCTTAACCGACCGTCGGCTTCTCCCTCTTCAGTCAAGGACCGAAAAGTGTTGTGTACTCCACCTGTCAAAAGCATCGACGGTGTTTCCGATAACCAGGCAATCAGGTCATAAGGCTGTAAATACAAAGCGCGCTCAGGGAACTTATGCTATATTACTGACGAAGTGTAAGAAGCATCTTCGAAGAAAATAGTACCTCCACTGATACCTTTCTTCGGTTGCTCATTGTTACTATGAGACTTGTGCAATAGATTTTTTGTACTCATGAGTTCCGTTGTGTGCCGACCATTATTGAAAACAATAAGAGCGCTAGCTTTCGGCTTCACCCAATCTGAGGTACTAACTCGGATGACCCAGTAGTAACAATCACAGAGGTGCTCCCTTTACCGCCTAGCCGAACAATCGGGAACGTAGGGGTAAGCACAGGAGCCAGGCAACCCAGCTTGCGAAACACTTAAGTCAACATGGTGCATATTGTGGCGTAATACACGAACAAGGAACGAAGCCATACAAGTATAATCATAAGCAAGAGGAAATGCTTCATAAAGGAAGCCCCCAAGTAAACAGGTATTTGAATTTGCTTGCAACAAACAAGGTTTTGACAAAGGAAGTTTTTGCAAATGACTTTTTGTCAAAAAAGCATAATGCTCGGTCGAACCGAACGAAATTTAAAACTGAAGGTATTTAAGCATGGAAGCGACTTAGCTGGTTAATGTGCTCGGTGTCGATGCACGGCCTGAGCTTATGGCGGGACAAGGTCCCAGCCCCCAAGCCGGTCCCGAGGTGGCGGAGCGAAGAGCTCGACACTCCGAAATGGCGACATAGCACGACCAATGCAGGCCGGCAATGTGATGCCGAAGACCCCGGCGTGGCTTAATGAAGTAATGACGAAGCCCTCGTTCCAGCCGAGGTGACGTGGCACGTCGGTACGCCGAGGTCACAGGGCTGCCCGACCCGGATCCTTTACCTGTGCACAGAAAATAGTGCAAGCCGGAGATAATAGGAATAATAATAAAAAATTGTTGCATAATTAACAATTTAGGCAAAGTGAGTAATAAAAGAAATATGGCACATGTGCCGAACACTCGATGAGGTAGAGCTCTCTTAGCAATGTCGAAGTCCCCGAGGCAACTGAACATGTTGGTATGGCGATTCGACCAACAAGGTGATCACGCGAGCCAAAGTGACCGCGTGACGCACTCGAAGTCGATCACCTACACACATAAAATAGTGCGGTCCAAAAAGGATAATTGCTTTTTGCAAAAATAATTTATTGAAAGGGATGTGGCCTGGTGCCGAAGTCATGTCAATGCAGGGCGTCGACGTGACGCGGTGAAGGCGTGGCCAAGCCTGAATTCGCAGGCCGGTCTGAGTTCCGGATGCGGCATTCAGCGAACTATATACGGAAACTGACCGAACCACCATGCGACCGTTGTTAATGTGACCACCATTTGATAGACCTGTGTACAGATGATGAAACAAATCAGAGTAATAATTCCTTGGGAAAAATAAACCCAAGCAAGAAAAAAATACTAGGATTAATAACATCTGGTTTATCTGTTATAGCAATCTGGAGAAAGGTTACTCCCAAAATTGGGACTCGATCCGCACACCCATTGCCTGATGGGTGATGAAGTGTTGGCATGGTGATGCTAGGAAAGGTTGGCTCGCCGAGGCAAAGCCCATGGTCCAGCTACTGTGATAAATCTGGTCGGTTGGTGATGCCGAAGTCTCTGAAGTAAGTTGATAAAGAGATGGCGAAGCCCTCGGTCTAGCCGAGGAGACGGAGCAGGTCGGTAAGGGGATGTTGCAGCTGCCATGTCAACCAAGGTATTGAAGCAGTTTGGTGTGATGGACATCGGCTTGAAGAAGCAACAGTGCGGCCATGCCGACGCAGGTCGTAACTTGTGACGCGGTCAATGCCGGCTTGATGAAGTGACCACGCGACGATGTCTGTGTGCCCGCTTCGTGTAGTCCGTGGGACAGTGATGTTGGTTATGAATTATCCTTGGTGATTCCAAACTCTTGTTCGCTCGCCGATATGATGATCCGAAGAAGTTGAGCTCGGGTCAAAAAGCGACAACGTGTCTAGCGCAGGTCGGCAGCCGTGGAGCAATATTGCCGGACTGGTTTGACACCAGCATGATGGTGAAGATTACCTTAGAGGAGGCTTGAAATTTTATGGGTACGTGTTTAAAAACAACACACAATACCCTAGAAGAAAATTCCTTTAAGAAGGTTGTCCAATATCACGTTCATAAAGAAACATGAATTCGGGTCGGATCCGTATTCGCGCAGGAAACAGATCCGAAAATTGGTCCACTCATCGGAAGGTTCCCGGAGTTTAAACCGTCGGATCGAGCTAAAATTTTGAGGGGTCGTATATATGGGAATTTCTCAGCAGATGAACGGTTGGATCTTCCAAAGGACCTCCGAGCTGCGCTCTGGAGACCACGCCCTAAACTTGTCCAGATTTATGTCCAGATTTGATAGGGCTCCGGTATATCGTAGATTGCTGGAGATTCCTCCATCGGAACTCAATGAAATTTTGCAAGGCTGTTCTAGACTTAATTCCACACAATTCTACTAAAGCAATCGTCAAACCGAAGCTCGAGGAGGCACTGACGGAGGATACAAGTTCGCTCTCCAGAAACACCGCAAGGCCGCCCAAGGGCAATGTTGACGTTGAGCCCTCGACCTCCATGGATGATTACTCTACGATCATGATAGAGATAGGAGTTGATGTTGATGAAGGCCCCCATCCGAACATGATGATCGGAGATGAAGCGTGGTCCTCGGTCGAGCCAAGGTGACCAGTCGAGCCGGCGACGAAGATGCCGGCGTTGCATTTAATCTGCGGGTGAACCATTGATCCTTCGCCGACCACACATCGGAACTCTCAATGAAAGCACCATTGTCGGTGTAAAAACCGGAAGATCTCGGGTAGGCGGTCCCAAGCTGTGTATCATGGATCGATGGGTAACAGGAGACAGGGGACATGATGTTTACCCAGGTTCGGGCCCTCTTGATGGAGGTAAAACCCTACGCCCTGCTCTTGTTTATAATGATGGAGTATCAAGTACAGAGTTGATCTACCTCAAGATCATATGTTGTGGTCTAAACCCTATAGGTATGATGAGTAATGTCATAATAATCTACCAACTAGCCTGGCCTCGGCTTATATAATGTACCAGAGGCCTAGGATAACAAGAGTCCTAGTCGAATACGCCGGTGGAGAGGAGTCCTTGTCTTGATCACCAAGTCTTGTGGAATCTTCCTCGTGTATACATCGGCTGTCCGAACTGGCCCATGAGCATACAGCCATGGGGGTCCTCAGCCCAATCCAACTGATTGGGAGACGACGTGGTGAGTAACCCCTAGTCCAGGACACCGTCAGTAATAGGGGCCCACAAGGTAGGGGGCACGCCCTCCACCCTTGCCGCTGCCTCGTGGATCTTCTGACTTGCACTCCAAGTCTCCTGGGTGTCTTTTGGTCCATGAAAAATCATTGCAAAAGTTTTATTCCGTGTGGACTCAATTTGATATTCCTTTTCTATGAAGCTCAAAAACAAGGAAAAAAGAAATTGGCACTGGGCTCTAGGTTAATAAGTTAGTCCCAAAAATAATATAAAATAGCATAATAATGCATATAAAACATCCAAAATAGATAATATAAAACAATCAGAAATTATAGATATGTTGGAGATGTATCAACCATCTTGGTGCGTCCGATCGCTATTTCGGTGAGACCGAAATAATTGCAACAGGCAGCGGAGAATTGGCAAGGCCATCTCAGTGAGACTGAGATCCATATTGGTGTGACCAAACTGTTAGGGTTTCTGGCAGTGGCTATGTCATATGAACTTGGTGGCGCTGGATATAAAGAACCGGTGGGGCCGGGTTGGAGTTTAGGGTTTTGACATATTTGAAATGAGAAAGTGGTTGAGTGATTTGGAGCAATATCACTAAGCATTTGAGCAAGCAATCCATTAAGCAACACCTCATCCCCATTTAATAGTATTGGCTTTCCTATGGACTCAATGTGTTCTTGGATAATTAAAAATGAAATGAAGAGTCTTGAGGTTTTGCCAATATGTGTCCTTATCATTTTGAGGGGTCCACATCTCTTGTGCATGCCATGCCATTCATTGAACTCTCTGAAATATTAAACTTGCACGGATATTAGTTCAATGAGCTATATGTTGTTATAAACTACCAAAACCACCTGGGGATTAGTTGCACTTTCAATCTGCCCCTTTTGGTAATTTATGACAACATATAGATCAAAGCTTCGACAAATGATAATATGAATGAAATACATCATCGCTTTGAGAAGTATGTGATAAGTAAGAGCTCCCCCTAAATTTGTCCATCATTTAAAATTTGCATTTGAATGCAAATGCACAATTGATTAGGATCATGGGTCACTCTTCCATGTCACATACATCTTGGTGGAGCGCACAAATTGATAAGAGTTAAATGACATGCACTCATCATCAAAGATACAAGTGATTGATCATACACAAACATTCATAGAGATAGACATGCAAGCACAAATGAAGCATAGTATGATCAAGCACATGATCATACAAGGTATCTCACAAGCATAACACACAAGTAGTATAAGGTAGCAACTACCAACCAAACCAAAGTAGCAAGGCAAATGAAACCAACAAAAGCAAAAGACACTCTCTCTCGAAGCCTATGATCTATACACTTTATCCCCTTTGGCAACAAGTTACCAAA
Organism: Triticum monococcum; assembly: GCA_034509565.1. NCBI lineage: Eukaryota > Viridiplantae > Streptophyta > Magnoliopsida > Poales > Poaceae > Triticum > Triticum monococcum. The sequence goes on along the minus strand of CM067847.1, from coordinate 177,227,688 downwards.
AAGTTTGAAAACGTATAGTGCTATACGGTACTCTAGGCACGATCTTTGAGAGCTCCTGAACGGGTCTTCTGGCTTTTACTCTGGTGTGCGTAGACAAATTGAGAGGAGTCCATCTGCAAATGCTTTAGTTGATGTCTACGGAGCTGGTGGTGTAGATACTGGAGGTGCAACTGTGGCTGTGGTGTCAGGAGCAGAATGAGCAGGCCTCAAATCTGCAAATGGCTTAGTAGCACACCTCTATGCCCTTGGCACTATCTGGAATATGTCTGTTATAGTTCTATCATCATTGTCCTCAGCATCATCCGTCGACTTCTCAACAATAGTCTGAATCTGTGTGATCTTCACATCAAGGTTGTACATCTTATCCTCCATAATCCTTTCTAAGCTCTCCTGATTCTTAGTCAAGTTGGCCAGACTCTTCTCTATCCCCAGGGTTGCTTCTAGCAGGTATGTGAGCTGATCTTGCTTGGTCTTGAGATTCACAGTAGATGCATCTGGAGCACTTGCCGCCTTTGCTGCTCTAGCAGCCTTTGCATTCTCAATCTTCTCCTGGGCCTCAATAGATGTAGGATGTGCATCCATGACAACTTCATTGTCCTCAAAATCTGGCCTAAGAGGTAGATGCTCTTTGTCAAGTAGATATGTTCTAGTTCCAACCTTGGAGTTGATCAACATCTAAATGTGTGGAGCATATCCACATGACCTCTTTTGGTCAGCTGTTGTCCTATTGACTGTCTCAATTGTCAAGCTCATGACCTTGAAGTTTTGGGGAACATCAAACAGGTGTAGCAAGTTGATGGAATGATCACGTCTCATCCTATGATCTCCAGACTTAGGCAAGAGGGTATGCCTTAGTATGGTGTTTATGGTGGTCAATCTAGCTAGCAGATAGTAGATTGATCCAAACTTGTGAGTCTCTAGGGCTGCATCAGGAATAGGCTTATACATGTGATCCATGGAGTTGTGATCCTTCCCGGGTTTGCCATACACATCAATATCATCATATTCTTCCTTTGGAGCATTGATGAGCTCAGCCCATTCAGAGATTGATGAGTGGTACCTGGTGCCCTCGGTCATCCACACTATCTTCCCATCTGGATATAAGTAGGTAGTGGAGTAAACCTGCATAATCACCTCATTATTCCATTTAGTCAGCTTTTGTCCAACTAAATCATCAACTTCATTCAGCTTAAAACGCTGATGTACATGGGGAAAGAAATCCTCATTTTCATCAATGTACTTCCAGTCACCCCCTTTCATGTCACACACAATGGGCTTCTTGTCCAGCAACACAGTCTCATAGAAGTCCTGTTGTTCTCTGGTGTGGAAACAATAGTCAACAACAGTCCTCCTCCTTGTGGCATATGGATCTGTCTTCCTCCACAATCTCAGACCATGATATTTCCTCAAGTTCATGTTCTCATCCACTAGATCAGCATCATCATTGTGGTTTGGAATCTTTGGCTTTTGGCTTTAGTTTTATAAGCACTAGTGGCTCATCATCCTCTTGGACCTCAGGCACTAGGGAATTATTCTTCTCTACAGCTTGTATGTTTCTAGTGGATCCCTTTGAAGCTAAAGGCTTGGGTGCAGCAGGTGGAGGTTTTATCTTGGGCTTGGAAGGAGCCGCACCAGTCTTAATGGCATCAGCCATCAATTTATGAGACTTAGAGGGTTGTGCAACAACTTCTTCCTCCTCCTCCTCATCTTCATCCTCGCCCCTCATCATGGATGGTCTACTAATAACTCTGGCAATAGTCTTCTTAACTCTCTCTTTCCTTTTCTTCTTTCCACCAGTAGCTTCATCTTCCTCTCCGGGCTCAAGTGTGAATTCCATAGTCTTGTGTGCAGTAGTTGATTTTATCGCTTTGGAAATGGGAGCTCTCTTGGTAGCAGCTTTCTTGTGTAGGCATGGATTGGTGGTGGCAGCAGCACCATCATACTCTTTCCTGACCACTTTATTCTTGGAAGTTACCTCTTCCTCAACCACAAAATCTTCATCCTCATAGTCAGAATTCCTCTTCTTCCTCTATCTACTAGCAGCTTTTGACAAGTTGCTAGGAGTGCTTCTGCTACCATCATCATAGCTACCACTAGGGCTTGTGCGCTCACTGAGATTGACTTGCTCCTCTGATCTGTTCTGGCTATCAAAAGACTCAAACATCTCTGCAAACTAACCCTATGAATAGATGGATATGGGTAGAGAGGATGAGCATCACAAAAGACAACTTGTTTTTGCAAAAGTTGAGTCAAAATCTTAATTTTAGTTTCTACAAAAAGCATTTCAGAGCTACCGATATGATAATCTCAATAACACCGAAGCACTTAAGTGCAGAGTCTAAACATGCAGTTTCGGTCAGACCGAGGTGTAGTTCGGTAACTCCGAGATGCTAGGGTTTCACTGAGAAATTGCTTTTGGTCTCACCGATCAGTACGTTTCGGTCAGTCTGAGTTGTAATTAGTGCAATGGCCAGGGCCAATCGGTGGGACTGAAAACTTCACTTCGATCGGTCCGAGATGAGCTCGGCGGAAACCAACCCTAAGATTTTGCATCAAATCTAATCTAACGGAGTTTTTGTGTGGATAGGAAGTTTTCAATCGTGGCAGGAATACAGACAATAGCTTTGTGCATTGAATCTGATAACGGATTTTGCACAAAGGGCTCGAACCATACCCTAACTCGGTGATGGCTCACTACGGCGGCAACGACGGAGGCGATTCTCATTAACGGCAACGGAGACCTGTGACGACGACGCGCAGGTGGAGACGACGATGATCTGGAGACCAAGAGCGGCAGCAATGGGGGGGCAAGGGCTTGAGTGTTTGAAGAATTTTCCAAACGTCGGGCCACGACATATATATGCCCATTAGCTGTCGGTGGCACCGAGTGGAACTGCTCGGTGGTACCGAGATGCAAAACTTCTTGTAGTTGCTGCAACTCGGTGAGACCGAATAGTTCTAATCTGTGGCACTGAGGTGAAAACCTAGATCAGTCTAGTGGTTTCGGCGAGATTGAATATGAATGTGTTGGTCTGACCGAAATTCACTAGAAGGTTTTGGAAGTCAGCCCTTGACGGATCGGTGGCTACGAATGCTCCTCACTTGAAGGGTCCGAAAAAGACTTGTTCAAATTTTGTGATGTAGCATGAAAAGAATTTGAGAAGAGAAGAAGCATAGATAGCTAGAGGGGATTCTTAGGCATTCATGTCCATCCATTTGGCCAATAAAACCAAACAATCAAAACTACAAATGGATGTCCTTGAATGGAGAAAATTATGCAACCAACGTGCTCACACAATAAGATAGCAAATAAAACATGTGTCAAAGCATGCACATACACTCTAGCATCTATCAAGCAATTGGCGTTGGCTAGGTCATCTATATATGAGCATATTGACTAAGGAGTCAAATGAGAACATTTGATCATAGGTCATACTCATCGTTTAAGCGCAAGTGGGGTTACCACTTTTACATAAAGCATTGTTGTGTTCACACCATTAGAGTTGCTTTAGCTCAATTTTTAGAGCAAAGCTCCCCCTAGATGTGATATACCCCCTAAGAGGGATGAACTAACCTTGGGGTTTTATCGATGATGACTTCATGTATATATTGAAGATGTGGATGCTCAATGTTGATGTAGATCTTTTATAGCAACCCATTGGAGTTTTGTACTTTCAATACCTACATGGGTTAGTCCCACAAGGAACATACAAGGATATCCATAGACATAGATTGAAACACACATATAATGATGTCCATGAATGCATTATGTTACCTTGTCCCTTCACTACTAGGAAAAGGGCTATAGATGAAATTGATACTAATGGAGCACCTGACATGTGGTGCGCCACTACTATATAGCAGTGGCGCACCATGTGCAGATGCGCCATTAGTGTGGAAGACACTAATGGCGCACCAGACACATGGTGCGCCACTAGTAACAATTTTTTTTTCATTTTTTCAAACATACTAATGGCGCATCCAGGCACAGTGCGCCATTACTAGTTCTAACTAGTAATAGCGCACCAGCCACACAGTGCGCCACTACTGTACTTTTTTTCTTTTTTTGCAAAACTACTAATGGCGCACTGTGGCATAGTGCGCCATTACTAGTTTAAACTAGTAATGGCGCACTATGCCACGGTGCGCCATTAGTGTCTCTATATATATATATATATATATTGCAAAACTACTAATGGCGCACCTGACGCTGGTGCGCCATTAGTAACGAGGGTTAGTAATGGCGCATGAGTGGATGGTGCGCCATTAGTAACCTGGGACCAGCTAGATATTTTGGACAGCCACACCTACACACTCACTTTCCCCACTTCATTCCCTCCACATCCTTCTCCAAGCTTGTGTTGGCTGCCTCCTCCTCCTCACCTCATTTGCACCATAGATTCATCAAAATTAAGTGGTTAAATTACCTTTTTTTGATAGGTAAGTAAGGGGAAAGCTATCTTTATGTTGTAGATCTACTTTTTTTCTCCCTAGCTCGCTCCAACAACGTGCACATGCACTTTTTGTGGCCTAGCTAGATCTATGTATGTTTGTGGTGTTGCATATGTTTGTGGTGTTGCATATATGTTTGTGTTTGTAGGTACCAGTATTTGAAATGCGATAGTTGCCAATATTTTGCAGGAATGCTAATTCATTTCTGTTTCAGCGAGAATTTTGGCACTATGCATTCTTTTTGGTCCTATTTTTAGGGAAAGTCATGAATTTTTTTTCTTGGTTCTAAAATATCGTTTTGCTCTACCCCGCAGGTGACCATGGTCCGCACGATGACCGAAGGCATCGTGAATAGGTTTTTGAGCTACGCGAAGGCCGGGATGCTTGAAAAGAACGAGACGGAGATAAGATGTCCGTGTCGAAGATGCAAGCTGAAGAGCCTTATTACGGACCCGGATTCCGGGCAGGTGTGGGACCACCTGCTATTGCGTGGTTTCATGGATGGCTATCGGTGGCAAGGTGATGAAGATGACTATGAAGTCGTCCATGGGGGCCGGGCAAGAAATGATGAAGGGCAGCAAGACAACCACCGCGGCTCGGGCGGGCAAGAAGACGAAGAATCTCCAGGACATGATCACGATGGTGATGCTGTACACAGTCATCATGTAGAAGATGCCGGACATGATGATGATGAAGATGCCGAAGCAGACGAAGGGCATGATCATGAAGATGCCAGCGGAGCAGACGACGATGGAGCAGACGGATAACGCAAGAGCCTTCACCCAAGAGAAAGACAAGCTGGATCAACTGGAGATAGACGTGGTTACTCCATTGTATGTAGGATGCAGGCCCGAGGATACCCGCCTGAAAGTAACGCTCATGGCTCTGGAGATGAAGGTAAAACACAAAATGACCGACGCACGCTTCGACGAGAACATGTCATTCTGGCACGAACATCTTCCCAAGGGGAACAAGTGCCCGTCCAGTTTCAAGGAGGCGAAGAAAATCATGTGTCCTCTGGATTTACCGCACGCGAAATACCATGTGTGCATGAACAATTGCATCATTTATCAGGACGAGCACGCGGAGTCTACCATATGTCTGGTGTGCGGCATCACTCGATACAAGAAGAGGAAGAAAGCTCCTTGAAAATCGGTGTTGTAATTTCCGATCACTCCTCGTCTGCAGCGGTATTCCACGGACCCTAAGGTAGCAAAGCTCCTGCGTTGGCACGCGGATAGGGAGGAGAAGCGAGAAGATGACGCAAATGATCCGGAGATAAATAAAAAAGACAAAATGCCGAGTCACCCTAAGGATGGGAGCTAGTGGCAAGCGTTGAACTTTGAACACCCAGAATTTGGGAAGGATCCAAGGAACATCGTGCTGGGCACGAGCACCGATGGAGTCAATCCGTTTGGCAGCCAGAGAAGCACACATAGCACCTAGCCTGTGTTTGTGCGGATGTACAACCTTCCCCCTGGTTGTGCATGAAGAGGAAGTACATCCACATGAGTATGCTAATTGAAGGGCCGAAACAACCAGGGAACGACATCAATCTGTATCTGGGGCTGCTGAAAGAGGAGCTAGACACGCTGTGGAAAACGCCAACCAATACGTGGGACGCCGCAGAGAAAGAATATTTCCCTATGAGAGCCGCACTGCTCACGACGGTGCATGACTATCTCGGTTACGGATATCTCGCGGGGCAGGTGGTCCACAAATTTTCTGGATGCGTTAGGTGCATGGATGACACAACATATCGCCAGCTAGATAGAGATCTCGGGTGTTTGAAAACCATGTTCATGGGACATCGAAGGTGGCTTCGCGGCGATGACCCGTGGAGGAAACGCAAGGATCTGTTCGATGGTGAAACCGAACCCCGAAGACGCCCGCGTACGAGGAGCCGCGAGGAAATAGACGAGCTGTTGAAAAATTCGAAAGATTGCCCACTGCCGGGAAAGAAGCAAAAGGCGCCAGAGCCGGGAAAGAAGCAAAAGGCGCCAGAGCCGCTGCTGAAGGTATGGAAAACAAGGTCTGTTTTCTGGGACTTGTCGTACTGGAAGATCCACCATGTGCCTCACAGCCTTGATGTCATGCATATCACGAAGAACGTGTGCGAGAGTCTGCTAGCTACCCTGCTCAACATGCCAGAGAGGACCAAAGATGGGCCGAAAGCAAGGGCATACTTGAAATCAATGGGCATCAGTGAGGAGCTTCACGCTAATGATGATGATGATGATGATGATGAGGTGAAGCAGGACACGGAAAGCCGTCGCAAAGGCAAAAAGGCCAAGAAGACCGGAAATGACTACCCTCCCGCGTGCTTCACTCTAAGTCAGGAGGAGATCGATCAGTTTTTCACCTGCCTCGTAGGAGTAAAACTTCCTTACGGTTACACGGGGAAGATAAGCAGATACCTAGACCCAGCGAAGCAGAAGTTCAGCGGGATGAAGTCTCACGACTGTCACGTGCTGATGACGTAGATACTTCGAGCTGCAATCTGTGGGATCATGGACGCGCACGTCCGTGAAACGCTATTTGGCCTATGCAAATTTTTCGACGTCATTTCTCGAAAGTCGGTTGGCATGAGGCAACTCAGAAGGCTACAGGAAGAGATCGCGGTGATACTATGCGAGCTTGAGATGTACTTCCTGCCCGCATTCTTCGACGTTATGGTGCATCTGCTGGTCCATATCGTGGAGGATATCATCCAACTCGGGCCGACGTTCCTGCATAGCATGAAGCCGTTTGAAAGGATGACTGGTGTCATCAAAGGATACGTTCGCAACATGTCACATCTAGAGGGAAGCATAGCCAGGGCCTTTCTGACCGAAGAGTGCATCTCCTACTGCACGAATTATCTAGGCATCGAGAACCCCGTTGGTCTGCCCGTCAACAGGCACGTCGGCAGGCTAGCTGGATGGGGTTACCATGAGGGTCGCCGCGAAATGTATGTCGACTTCGAGGGTCGACCCACCGACTTTGAAAGAGCAAACCTAGTCGCTCTACAACACATAGACGTGGTCGATCCTTCGGTGGTAGAGCACAAAACCTTTATTGAGTAGACGTACAATGACCGAGGCCAACAGAGGACGGACGGAGATATAATCAAAGAGCACAACTCATGTTTCACGCGTTGGTTCAAGCAGAAGCTTCTATCGTACCCTTTACATGAGGATTTTTCCGCGGAAGAACACCTCATATTCGCCTTGTCACAGGGCGCCGAGCACAACCTGATGACCTATGAGGCGTACGATATCAACGGCTACACATTCTACACCGAGGACAAGGACATGAAGAGCGATGGTTATCAGAACTCCAGGGTAACGATGGAATCCTACACCGGTAACGACAAGGACAGATACTACAGAAGGATCGAGGAGATCTAGGAGCTGAGCTACGCTGGAGAGAAGGTCCGATGTTCCGTGTCAGATGGGCCAAGAGCGTCCTAAAAGAAGACCGGTGTTTCACCACCATGGTTATACCCGAAGCCAAATCCAAGACCGCGGGCGCAAACGTCACCGTGAAAAATGAGCCATGGGTACTGGCTTCCCAAGTGGACCAATGCTTCTTCATTACCGACCCATCAAAGCCCAGTCGTGTTGTCGTGAGGAGAGGCAAAAGGAAGATCATCAGAATGGATGGAGTAGCCAATGAGCAAGACTTCGACAAGTACGGCGACCTGACGATCGAACATGACGACGACGATGAAGTAGCAGCATACACCACAAGAAGAAGCTGGACCACCCTACCTAAAGGACGTCCGTTCCACAAAAGAACTCCATTTGCGAAAAGAAGGGCAAGAAGATTGTGAACAGATAGCTAGCTAAGATCGATTGTATTTAAATCGTTGCCTTCATTTCTCGATTGTATTTCATGGGCACTTTTTGATATCATGAATATTTTTAAATTTCATGGACACTCGATATCGATCCCCCTCCATCTCGATCGCTATCCCACCTTGCCAAATCCGGTCCCCCTCGCCGCCGAGCACCCCCCCCCCCCGCACCCTCTCCGCCGCTCCACCGGCCGCCGCCGACGACCCCCGCACCCTCCCGCGCTCCACCGTCGCCGACGACCCCCCGCACCCTCTCCCCCGCTCCACCGGCCGCCACCACCGACCCCCCGCACCCTCCCCCGCTCCACCGCCGTCGATGACCCACCGCACCCCTCCCCCGCTCCACTGCCTCCGATGAGCCCCCGCACCCTCCCCAACCCGCTCCACCGTCACAAATGAATGCAACTAAAATTGCAAAAAAAACAAATTTGATTATATTTTCAAATAATAAATTTGATTATATTTTCAAATAATAAATTTGATGATATTTTTTAAAAAATTATTACTGTTTTTATTAAAAATTATTACTATTTCATATTCATATTCATTTTCTAAAAAATTATTAGATGCAACAAAAAATTACTTATGGCGCACCTCTGGCTGGTGCGCCATTGCTATATATATATAAAAGATTACTAATGGCGCACCGACCGTGGGTGCGCCATTGCTATCTAAGAAAACATACTAATGGCGCACCGCCGCGGGGTGCGCCATTAGTAAGCTTCCCCCCACACTAAATCCCCAATCTCTCACATTTCTCTCTAATCTCTCCCCCTGCCTCATCTCACCCGCGCCCGACCACCACCGCCCCTTGCTCGCCGTCCCGGGCCATGCTCGCTGCCCCCCCCCCTCGTGCTCGTCATCCCCGAGCCGAGCGCCGCCTCCCTCGCCGTCCCCCTCCGCCCGCGGCCGGGTTCGCCACCTCGCGTCCGGCCTCCCTCGCGCTCTGCGGCTTCCTCATCTTCCTCAACGTCTTCGCCTTCCTCCTCGCCGTCGGCGCCGAGCAGCGACACAACACCGTATGCCCCCCGACCCTCCCGCCCCTCCTCCTCCCCTTCCCCCCCGCCTTCGTCGGGGCTGACGGCCCCGTCTCTGTCTCGCAGGGCAAGGTGGTGCTGGACGAGTACGACGAGCGCTCCTACTGCCTCTATGACACCGACGCCTCCACCATCTACGGCGTCTGTGCCTTCTTCGTGCTCCTCCTCGCGCAGCTACTGGTCTCCGGCGTCACCCGCTGCCTCTGCTTTGCCGTCTTCGCCGTCTCCTAGTGCGCCTCGCTCAAACGCTAGATCGATCTCGTTCAATCTCAAGAGCACATTTGATATGTCCAGTCTAATTCGACAGTACCAGCAAGCCTTTGCATTAGTTCAGTGTACTAGTATTCGACAGCACTCTGAATTTAGTTCAGTGTACTAGTATGAACACAAGTGTTGGTGGCAGCACTACACTTCATCATTTGCATTAGTAATGTATCGGTGAGAGAAACAAAATTTGAATGGGAAAGGGAACTTCCAGTCCAGGTTTTAATTGTCACCTGGGTATTCAGAGTTCAGTGCAAGCACTAAATTCAGTACTAGGTTTTGTTCCTATGCTTCTCTGCATCATCAGTTCATTAGTAAATTCAGTACTAGGTTTTAATTGTCACCTGGAAACAAAATTCATTAGCTAGCTGGCTAAAAACAGGGCATAATCATGGGCTAGTATCATTAGCTAGCTGGGTGGGTGGGTGGCCAGTTTAATTTGGGAGGCCCATTGATTGTGTGTGTCAATGGAGCCAGCCAGCCAGCCATCTCTGCATCATCAGCATCACTTTTTTCCTGCCCTGCTTCCACCTTTCAGTACTAGGTTTTGGAGGCACATGTTATAATGGTGGTCAGATTGCAATTGATAGCTGCAGCTCCTACCTGTATGTATGTGTATCTTGCCTTCTTAACAGAATGGTGTCATCATCAGAACAAAGCTGCTGCAAATGCATACTTTTTTTACAAGTGCATCTGCACCTTCTGATCCATTCAGAGTTATCATAAATATATTTCCAAGGTTTTTTTTTTCATTTCACTATAGAGTCTTTGCTTCTGGACTCAATGCACATGCTCCATGAAAGTAAATTGCCATGGTCCAAATGTAGCAGAAGTTTCAAGTAGTGTTTTGTTTCTGTGTTTGAATAGGCAGCAAACTTTCTATTCTTTCTGTGTTTGTACAGACTTGCTAAACTATTGATGATTTTTTGTTGGGTGACCTATTAGATCTGGAACGGAAGCTCACATAAGTTGAGCCGATTTTTGTCCATATGAAAGCAGAGGACCATATGGTCTGTGGCCTTTTCATCCATATGAAAGTTTTGTCTCCGATCTTCATGTTGTGATGATTTTGCAAGTACCCCGAGAGGCCCTTGAGTTTGCCGGAATGTCGATTAACTTCCGTTCCGGCAAATTTGGGTACTCCATATGTCCTATTTTCAGCAAAGGTCATGCTGAAATTTTCCGTGAATTTTAGCATGACTTTGCCAAAAATCGGACATATGGGGTACTTGCTACTAATGCATGGGCCGGGGTATCTTAGTACTTAATTAAGTAGGATCAACTGCCCCTTTATTCTTGCTGCATTAAACCATAGGTGGCAATAGAGCCAAGTGATTAGGCCCAACTTAGAGTCGACAAACCCTAAATGATGAAACCTTGGCTTTTAGGGTGCCTCAGTGTCACGATGAGAACCTAAATGATGTACGCTTAGGCTTTTAGGGTGCCTCGGCGTCGACAAACCCTAAATGATAAAAGCTTAGCTTTTAGGATGCCTCGGTGTGGACAAACCCTAAATGATGAGACCATGATCTTGTTCCTTGACAATAACCAACTTTTTGACCAAACTTTTTTCCTATTTAGAGAAAAACATGACCCACAATGATGAGGCCGGCGGTTCGGGTGGCAAGCAATTCTGGGAGCTGTCCTAGGATTTGAAGAACTTCACCGCTATGAGGACGCCGTGGAAGACACCGATCCTGACTACACAACCCCTAGTGGCATCGGGGATGACACCACTGATGATGGCGCCGAGGATGCCACCACTGATGATGGCGGCACACGCACAGATGGCAGCCAACCGAAGAGGCAACGGAAGGACCGGCGCCCGAGCGTGCTCGGCACCATCAAGGAGGAATTTACTGAAGTGAACTCTGATGGGCATCCGACGGCGCCCAAAGAAGTAGTCAAGGGGTACTCGGTTTAGCTCGGGTGCATTCTCTGCAGCACCGTCTCGATCAACACCAAGAACCTAAGGCATAAGGACCGAGGGAATTTGCGCAGCCTCCTCTTCACGAAGATGCACGAATGATACAAGTTCCCCGCTGACTTTGCAAACACACACCTCTCAGGGAATAAAGTGAACAATGCCGCCCTCACAAGGATGAGCACGGCCCTGTCTACTTGGAGAAGCACGGTGAAGGAAATGATTGAAAAAGGTGCTAGTTATGAGAAGATCAAGGCGAACTATCCTTTGATGAGCGAAGATGACTACAAGGAGTTCAAGATCAAGTGCGAGAGCAGCGCAACCTCCGAATCAAGTCAGTGGGGGAAAGAAATGTGGAAGTTGAACTTAGGGGTCCACCAACTCGGTCCTGGCGGTTACAGAGTGGCGGAGCCTATATGGGACAAGGAGGACGCAGAGTGTGCCGAGCAAGGCCTATCGCCCCACTTCGAGAAATACCATGACAAGCAGACCAAGAACTTTCTCAGGGCCCGGTACAAGGAGGACCCGGTAACAAAGGAGCTTACCACGGATCCGAAGACCAGGGCGCTTGAGCTTGTTCTGGTAAGGAATACACCCAATATTTCTAAATGGTTCACGTTCCTTCCGTAGGACAACCAAAGCAGTAGCGCAGGGTCGTCTCAAAGCTCCCCTTTCAACACCCCTTTAAATAGGGCGTTGAATGTAATGAAAAACAAGGATAAGCTCAGTAAGCCGACGTCAGCTGGTCGTGTGGCCGGCAAAGGCTTGTCCACAAAATGGTCATCATACTATGCCACTGGTGGGCGAAGGAGAAAAAGACCAGCTCGGAAAGCCAGTCACGCGAGGTTGAAGCACTCAAGGCACAAGTGGCGCAGATTCCGGAGATTGTCCAAGAGCAAGTGCAACAACAACTAGGAACGACGCTCAACGCCATGGTGCCTACGTTGATTCATGGGCTGACGACATGGATTGTGGGCGGCCAATAGGGGCCTCCCCTGGTTCCCAGCTTCACGGCCAGCAACTCGCACAACGCGCAGGCGGCGCCATTGGTGTCTCCGGTGGAGGCGGTATTTGTGTCTTCGGCGCAGGCACGGGCATTGGAGCTTAATGCACCCAGGTGTACGCCGGCCAGCACCTCGCCAGCAAGCGGCCCCTCCGTAAGTTGCATGCTCGCTGTTGGCGGTGCCTCGACATTAGCCGAGCTCGACGACATCATGGTAACTAAGCCTCTCGGCCGATGACTTCATCTCCTTGCCTTTAACTGGCCATCCCTGACGCCCTTCATGTTTTCGCAGGGCGCCGCCGACATTCCTTGCACTCTCCTGCACTTCGTGGGCGGCGAGTTGGTCGATGTCGCCAAGGGAAGAATCATTCAACTGGGCAACCCCGTGTTCCACGGTAATCCGATGCCACCCACAGTGTATAGGGTTGAACTGGTTCGGGTGCTTCCAGGCTACGACGAGCTGTTACCTCCGATTCGACCCACTGGGGCCGACGAAGATGATGAGATGACCCTCAGTGCCTGCGTAACCCGGCCCCTGCTTTGGTCGAAGAGCCAGATTCATTTGGGGGCGGGGGACACCACCCCACAGGCAAGACCGCGAGTCGTGCCGGCACCAAGCCATGGCAAGAATGCCACAACGCTACCGGACATGCCGGACATCCCTATGGCACAGGATCTGGACGACAACGACAATGACGATGGTACATTTACCAACGTTGATAAGTACTTTGCCGAACATGGGTATGGTGATGAGTTCTGCGGGCCTCCTTCTCAAGAACCCAACCAAGACATCACGATCTAGCTGGTACGGCAGAGAAACCCAATTGCGACAGGCGTCGTCTGGCGTTCAGTTCTCAGGAGACGCCTCCAGTTGCCGCCTTCACCGAGCCTCAGATAGCTGAGGTGCGAAATATTATCAGCCCCAACACGCTCAAGAAGGCGGCCTGTGAGCAGAACTCGGTCCCATTACAGCAGATCAAGACGGGACAGAAACGAAAGACTAAAAAGGGCGCCGGTGTGAGCCAGCCGGCACCGAGTATGATCCGTGCTCAGGACGGGCCACCTTCAGCTAAGGATATCTCGAGGAGGGTGTATGTGGTGGGTAGTGCGATGCTACCGACAAATATGGTCAATGCTGCAACCGGTGCTATGCGGAGTCTGCATGACAGTGTTCTTTCTTTGGAGAAGCGGCATCTCAGAGAGAATGATGTGGCATACCCGGTTTTCGTGGCCAAGGTGCCAGAGGGCAAGGGCTTTGTGGATGGCGCCATCGAGGGTACGATCGTCCTACGGTTTGATGACATCTTTGCTATGTTTAACCTTCATCCGCTTCACTACACCTTTGTTCGGTTGTTTTCGGTGAGTATGGAGATGTGGATCATTAGAGACAAGACCCCGGACATCATGATAGTCGACCCCTTCTACATGCGTGCCAAGCTCTTGAGCAGCGCTGGGGACCGCCAAGTCGCGAGTTCATACCTCGAAGGCGTCATTCTGGCAAACCCAGATAAGGATAACTTCCTCGTGCCTTACTTTCCCGAGTAAGTCATCCCCTAACCGCCCCGTAACATATAATTTCTTAGATTTCGATCGCCCTTTTTTTCTAACATTCCGTGTTCTGTGCAGTGACACACATTGCACACTCATCCTCTTAAGCCCGAAATATTCCGTGGCCACGTATTTCGACCCGAACCATGACTCCAAGATAGACTACACAAATATCAAGAAAGTTCTTGATGATGTTCTCCCCGGCTACGCCAAATCTGGAGGCACCTTCACCAGGCCAGTTCATAGGTACGACAGGCACATGTTCGCCCACAATACTAAGTTCTGTTGCGTCAAGCAGCCGCCTGGCTGTCAGAAGGATGCCTACTACGCCCTCCATCACATGTGGGCGATCATACGGGACCATCATCACCTTCTGCTACCAGATAATCTCAAAGATTGGGCCGCGAGCTTGTCGGCAATCCAGGACGCGGACATCAGACAAGAATTCTTTCGCATCCAGTCAGAGTTTGCGGAAACCATCCATCAAGATGTCCTTCATACCACGGGGCAATTCTACCTCAGATATCAACCGTCCAATAGTGAGATAGACACAACGCTAGAAATGCAGGCTGACAACGCCCGCGATTTCATGACCATCACGACAGACGGCGGCTTCATCCACGCTCCGGTCCCATGAGTCTAGTCGAAAGTAGTGATGCTATGTGTAGTTCTGAAACATTGATTGGCTCGTGTTGTAATTAAACTTTAATGAATTGTATGTATCTTTGGTTTGGACAGTCGTTCAACTTTGATGTAATCGATGCTATTTATTAGTAAGACCATGAATCGTGCTATTAATATCTTGCTTTTCTCTTCCGATCCTTTTGTTGCATACTTATATATTGCTTATGTATTGTCTGTTGTTTGGCTTGTGCATAGACATGTCATCGTATGTCGTGTACAAGGGTAAGGTTCCCCGAGTCTACGATGACTGGGAGGAGTGTTGGAGACAGGTTCACCGTTTCAGCGGTAACAGTTACAAAGGGTACACCACTAGGGAGGAGGCGGAATCTAGATACGCCCGCTATCTAGCGGGAGAGAGGAGGGAGCGTTGGAGGAACTGGATGAAGACCAGTTTCATCGCGATGATGCTCATCGTGATGACCGCAGCTCTCTTCTATGTGATGGTAGTTTAGATGATCGATATCGACTTGTAATGTGAAGACAAACTCGCTACTCGTGGTCTCGAGACTTGTAATGTTCTATCTTTTTTCGGTCTTTTGAATTCGGAGACTAATATGATGAATTGTATTCGTAGACTAATCTTCTATTGTATTCGATGAATCTGTTGTTGCTGTGTGGTTCTGTCTATATTCTATCCAATAATATATTTTGTAACCTGTGCAAAAATCAGAAAAGTAAAAAAAACCTAAAATTCATACTAATGGCACATCACCTCAAAGTGCGCCATTAGTATGCCAAAGGATACTAATGGCGCATCACTACACAGTGCGCCATAAGTATGCCAAAGGATACTAATGGCGCATCACCCCACAGTGCGCCATTGGTATGCCAAAGCACATGGGTAAATATGGCCACTTGCGAGGCATACTAATGGCGCATGTTGGTCTATACTAATGGCGCACGGCGTGGTGCGCCATTAGTATACCAGATACTAATGGCGCACCAGTGATGCGCCATTAGTATATAATACTAGTGGCGTGGTACTAGTGGCGCACCAGTAGTGCACCATTAGTAGGCAAAACTGGTGTGCCACTAGTAGGCCTTTTCCTAGTAGTGCTTGCCTTACCAACAAGAGGGTTTGTGACTCCATGAACTAGTGCATGATAAGAAAGTTGATTGCACATGTTCTTTCCAAAATGAATATGAATGAAGTATGTAGGCGGGGTCATCCTCAAGAACACTCTAGTTCTTCTTTGGGACCCACATCAACTTGATCCTTGGAGTTGTAGTCGTAGTTGATGAAGTAGAACTTGTCGTAGTCTTGGGAACCCACTTAACCATGGCCTTAGGAGCTTCTTCAAACGAATCAATCTCTTCTTGAAGCTTGTCATTACCTTTTAGCTTATGGTCTTGTGGTGGAAGATCATCTTGAGCTTGTGTTCCCTTGAAAGAAGTGGGGTCATACTTCTCTTGATGAGGAACAAACTTTGTCTTGGGGTATTGATATTCTTCCCACTCAAATCCATTAGCATTGAACTTTCGTTCAAAACCAACACCTTGATTCTACCGGTGCCTTCCTTGCTTGCGTACAATCTCCTCAAATTTCTTACTTACGGCAAGGCTCTCGTAAACACCTTTCTCTATAATTCCCTTCAATAAGCTATTTTCTTGCTCAAGTGTAACTTGGCTAAGAGAATCATTACTGGAATCAAGAGAACTACTAGAAGCAACAATATTGGATTTAACATGGTTACTCTTACTACTAGTGGAAGAATCTTTCTTGCTATTATTGCTAGATTTTACTTGCGTCATATAAGTAGACAAGAGGAGACATTTGGCAAGATAATAAGAACTCTTCTTTCGAAGATCATCATTGATAGCTTTTAGAAACTCATGCTCTTGCTCTAAATTTAGCTTCTCGAAGCGTAGCTTCTCATGAGTCCTTAGGAGCTCTCTATATCCTCCAGAGTTGTTTCATGAGCCAACTTAAGAGTGTTTAGTTCTTTAGTTAGAACTTCAATCTCCTTCTTATCATTGTCATTCATTTCATCTTGATTAGCAAGATTACTAGCAAGTTCATCATAGTTTTCAACACTAGTGTTGCTAACAAGTAAATCATCATCACCTAGCAAGTCATCTTCATCACTATTGAAATAAACTTAGTCGGGGTGTGATGCCTTAGGGCCTTTAGCCATGAAGCATATTCCAATTCCTTCATTTGGTGGGTCTAATATGTCGTAGGAGTTGGGTGACACAAGTGCAAGACCGGCAACACCTTCATCTTGAGTATATAAGGAGTCGGAGTGATAGCTTCTCTCGGAGTAGTTGTCGGAGTCGGAACTGGATACCCATTCACTTGATGTCTTCATCTTGTGTGGCACTGATACGCCTCTAACGTATCTATAATTTCTGAAGTATTCATGCTGTTATATTATCATTCTTGGATGTTTTACAATCATTTTATAGCAACTTTATATCATTTTCTGGGACTAAACTGTTGACCCAGTGCCTAGTGCCAGATGTTGTTTTTGCTTGTTTTTTACATCATAGAAAATCAATATCAAACGAAGTCCAAACACCGTGAAACTTTTTGGAGAATTTTTATGGACCAGAACACCCAGGATGGGCCAGAGCAGCACCTGGGGGGGTGCCCCGAGGGGTGCACAACCCACCAGGGCGCGCCTAGGGGCCCAGGCACGCCCAGGTGGGTTGTGCCCACATCGGTGGCCTTCCCCCTCTTTAACCTATAAATTCCCAAAAATTCCAAAAACCCTCGGGGTTAACCTAGATCAGAAGTTCCGCCGCCGCAGGCCTATGTAGCCACCGAAAACCAATCTAGACCCCGTTCTGGCACCCTGCCGGAGTGGGGAATCATCTCCGGTGGCCATCTTCATCATCCCGGCGGCCACCACGATGAGGCGGGAGTAGCCCACTATCGGTGTCAAAACCGGCGGATCTCGGGTAGGGGGTCCCGAACTATGTGTCTAAGGCGGACGGTAACAAGAGGCAGGGGACACGATGTTTTACCCAGGTTCGGGCCCTCTTGATGGAGGTAAAACCCTACGTCCTGCTTGATTATTCTTGATAATATGAGTAGTACAAGAGTTGATCTACCACAAGTCAGAGAGGCTAAACCCTAGAAGCTAGCCTATGGTATGATTGTATGTTGTCCTACAGACTAAAACCTTCTGGTTTATATAGACACCGGAGGAGGCTAGGGTTACACAAGGTCGGTTACAAAGGAGGAGATATGCATATCCGTATTGCCTAGCTTGCCTTCCACACAAGGTAGGTTACTAAGTCCTCAATCTCATATCTTCATAGTCCAACAGTCCGTCCAGAGGATATTGTCCGGCTGTCCAGAGACCCCCTAATCCAGGACTCGCTCAGTAGCCCCTGAACCAGGCTTCAATGACAATGAGTCCGACGCGCAGTGTTGTCTTCGGCATTGCAAGGCGGGTTCCTCCTCCGAATACACCATGGAAGAGTTTGAATACAAGGATAGTGTCTCACCCTCCAAAATAAGTTCCAAATACCACCGTAGAGAGAATAATATTTCCACAAATCTAATCTGCTGACACGTTTTAGCAGCACGACATCACGCCATGGCTCGGTAATTATTTGAACCGTTTTTGTTTAACCAGCCCCGCACATAACGCGATGCGGTTTCTTGACACGTCTTGTCAAAGCAGAGATCGTGTTCCCCTTATCACGGGATTCTCATCAATAGAAATGTGGGTAACCCAACCGTGCATGTTGGTATGACTCCTAGATCTTAGGTAAGTCTCGAACGGCCACGAGGAGGACGCCTGATATTCATCCCCTTTATAAAGGCACAAGGCTTTTTCTTTTTTCCCTCCCGTGCTCAATCGAATCCTTCCCCCGCCTCAAGTTCTAACACCCAAAGCCCAGGTCAGGTACTTCGGACCTTCAATCATGTCCGGATCCAGCCTTCAAGGCCGCTGGATGCCTTCCTCCGTCATGGAGGAGGACATCAAGAAGTTGAGGGAGGCTAGATATCTGACCGCCAAAATTTCGCATAGGCTGCCCTCCCGAGGGCAGGTCGTCCCTACTCCCGAACCCAATGAGAGTGTTGTGTTCGTCTCCCACTTCCTCCGAGGACTAGGCCTCGCTCTGGATCCCTTTGTTAGGGGTCTTATGTTCTATTACGGGCTAGATTTTCAAGATGTGGCCTCGGATTCCCTTCTTCACATCTCATCATTTATTGTCGTTTGTGAGGCCTTCCTCTGCATTACCCCTCACTTCGGCCTGTGGCTCAAGACCTTCGATGTGAAGCCGAAGATGGTCGAGGGGCAGCACGAAGCGTGCGGAGGTGCTCTAATAAGCAAAATTGTTGACGCTCCATGGCCAAAGGGTTCCTTTCCAGAGGTGTTCGGATTGTGGCAACGGGAGTGGTTTTACGTCACAGCTCCCCGAAGTGCCAAGTGGGTAGCTGCCCCCACCTTTCACTCGGGCCCTCCACCACAACTGATGTCATGGATCAGCAGGGGGTTGAGCTGGGGTCCAGCCAAGGATGTGCCAATACTGCAGAGCCGTATCCAAGGTCTCTTTGAGGGAGATTTCAGTCTGGTTATGGTAATGCACGTTATGCTGGTTCGTCGAGTCCAGCCTTGCAAACGCCGGCCCCTCCGCATGTGGGAATTCAACCCGGAAGGATCGCGCACTATTTAGAATTTCCTCGGCATGACGCACGAGGAGATGTACAAATCATTCTTCGGACCCCAAATAGAGCGTCCGGACACTACCGAGGACGTGGGCATGAGCTACAATCGCCCCGCTGCCCAAGTAAGTAATCCCATGGCCGAACACACTGTCCTTTTATTTATCATGACATCATTCTGAAGAATCGCTCTTTGACCAGGACTGGATAACAAAGACGAAGATGATCCGGTGTTCGGCCCCCCTTCCTGAAGGCTTGGACAATCCGGTGCTGGAAAAGATGCTCGAGCCAGCACCTTGTCTAGTGCCCTCAAAGGAAGATGAAGGGGGGAATAAAGAGGGCGAAAGCGGGCCTCCATCACTACCTATTCCAATCGAGGGAATGAGCGCCTCCACGAGGAAGGATAACCAAGGGGAAGAATCTGCCATTCTCTCTCCCCGGGGAAGGAAGAGTACTACCTCTGAAGATCCGGAAACTAAGGTTTCCAAACAGGAGAAGAAATCTCCACCAGAGGGTCCTGCCTCGGAGGGTATTCTTGCCGCACAATGTCTGCGCAGGGATCAGCCCTCTACCGAGCTGTAACTAATCAAAAGGTACTTAATAGTGAAGATATCCTACCTTACTTACAAAGACAATAACTGATGCTTGTAAATTGTAGTCTGGATCGCAGTCCTTCTCAACAGAGTTCATCTTCGGGGGATCTTCTTCCGGAGATGATGGAGAGCGAAACGCCTCCCCCGGTCTCCCCAGCTCAAGAAGCGGGCGACCTTGAAGTGTCGTCGCGAAGGGTATCTCCGGATCCAATATCGCCAGAGGCTAACCCTTTGGCTGCCCGGCATCCCCAGTATCCGGCTCCTGAGGAGAGCGATAGCAAGGGTCCGTACTGTGTGCGGTCGAACGCGCTAAAGGATCTTCTGGGGAAAGCTGTCGTCTTGGAAGCGCATCGTACGCTAATGGGTACGGTGATTGAAAGGATTTCATCCACCGAAAGTGGTTTGCATGAAGCTTTTATGATTCTGCTAAAAGGCTTCGAGGTACGTAAAATAATGTATGCCTTTAATAGTATCGCATACGTTAGGTATGCCCATGCAGATAGTAGCTCCTGAGACTCTGGTTGTCGTCGAGAACGGCGGCAAACAGAGGATCATTATAGTCCCAGGTAATAACCAGACCGCCTTTATGTGCAGGTGGTTGAAGCTTCGGTGGCTAGCTGGACTGATGGGTTTGCCAAACTAAAGCGGCAACTGGATGCGGCACATGCCGACATCGTGCTTTTCAACAAGCGGCTTGTCGAGGCACAGGGTGAGTGATTTTTCTAGTGATCGTCACATAATAAGAGCAGCATGATGCCAGTATCTTTAATATGTTGTGACTGCAGATGGAGCGGCCACCATGGAGACCCTTCGGGCGGAGCTTGCCTGAGCCAAGGAGCAAGCAAGGAGTAGCAATGCAGCCGCTTTACAGGCGGCCGAAGAGTTAAGGGCCGAACAGGCCACACATTGCGAGAGCAAAGAAAAAATTGCCAAGATGGCCGTGGAGTTAAAAGATGTTGCGGACAGTTACCGGCTTCTTGAAGAGGAAAACCTGGCGAAGGCGACGGACCTGGAGAAGGCCCGCGTGGCTGCCAAGGAAGCCCGCTCCAAAATTAGAGCGACGAAGGAGGAGCTGAATCAAGCAGCAGATATCGTGTCTGGGAAGCCCTTCTTGTTGCGTACTACGTTCGGAGATCCGAAGTATGCTCCTCTGGACCGGCTATGGAGTTCTGTGGACGCGTACATGGATTTGGCTGCAAGTGCTGCTGATGCAGTCGAGTACTTCAAGGATCAGAAAGGTCCCAAAGTGGAAAAGCTGTTCTGGTCACAGTTTCACGCTCCAGTCCGTCCGCTGCTGCTGAATGAGCGATTGACCCGTTGGGCCGAGCTCCATAGGTTGTCCGGACTTGCCATGAGGTCCGTTGTGGATCACCTGTGGCCGGGAGGGCCAAGGCCGAGTAGCTACTTTAGCTTAGTGCAACAATTCCTTGAAGTTGTGCCACGCATCGATGCTGTAAAGAGGTCGGCGTGCATAGAGGGCTCGCAGATGGCCCTTGCCCATGTCAAAACATACTGGGCGGAGATGGATGCCACCACTGTTGCGGCACAGGGTTCGGCCATAGGCCGAGTGGCCACCGAGCACTACTTTGAAGAAGTTCTTGAAGGCTCTCGTTTGATAGAGGCTCAGTGCTCGAAGAATATTATGTTTAAGTGACATGTATTCCCATTGTAATTTTTTTATTGAATTTTTCAAGGTTGTATTTATACTTTTCCCCGAAAGTACTATGATGCCTCCTGTGCGGCCGTTTATGGATATATGTATATAACCTGAAAGATGGCAGTCGTCGGCTTCAGCCCCCATGCATATAATGCGGGGGTGTTCGCAGAAGACGCATGTTCACACTTGATCCAACGTCTTGGTCCATTAAGGAGGTGATAACGCAGCGAACTAGGCAATCGGACTATCTTGCGTTAACACTTTCACTTAGCCAGAGGAGTTTGACAGTGGGGCTACTATATAGCCCATGGTGGCTCCGCACTCATCCGGATTCGGGGCACGTACATGCCTGGCCGGGAAACGGCCCTTCGTCAAGGCGGAGGAATCCCGAAGATTCCGCTAGGTCATCGAGTGGTTGACCAGTCTCACGCTATATCATGATAATCAGTTTTCGGCTTTCTCTACTGAGGTGCTCGTCTAGATGAACCAGGGCACAATCGCAGTAGTTCTCCTGGTGCCGCCTTAGCCGATAAAGTGGAACGTAAGGCAGCAAAAGATAGGAGCCGGGCAAACCCAACATTTTACCAAAGACATGATTTGGAGCTGATGCATACAAGGCCAAACTCGCGACGCCGAACACTCCCTAAGGTATCCGCTCTTTATGATGTAAACCAGGCCTAAACAGTGCCCTTTGTAATAAGCCCCTGGTGTCCAGATACGTGCAATATTCTGACGTGGCCACATGCCAATACGTCAGCATCCTTCTCAATTGTACTGAGAATCCGAGGGATGTGTATCAACAGGAGACAGTAAAAAAGGTTTATGGAGGGTCTTAATCTAAAAAGAATCCTTGGAACGGCTCCCTGCTGCACGTCTGCGCCTGTGTCTCCGTTGTGTCGTATTCTGGACGGGTGTAGCAGATGGTCATCTGTATCAATTACATAGTGCTGCGCCGGACTCGTCCAACCACGTCCGTGGTCTTAACGACCTGTCAGGTGCTTTAGTTGGTGAGGCCGTTTAGTGTGCGGTTGCCAAGGCAGCCGCATGGTCTTCCGCGCGCAAGGAGTGCTCAATATTTCCATTTACTGTAATGATACCACGTGGACCGGGCATCTTAAGCATGAGAGAAGCATAATGCGGTATTGCGTTAAAGTGAGCGAAAGCTTCACGTGCGAGTAGTGCTTGATAATCACTTTGGAACGGAGCGATGTGGAACGTTAGATTTTTGCTGCGGAAGTTATCGGGAAAGCCAAATATAACCTCTAGTAGCAGGGAGCCCGTGCACTGGGCCTCTGGGCCTGGCGTTACTCCTTTAAAGGTAGTATTGCTGCGGCTAATATTTATTTGGTCTATCCCCATTTTGCGAACTGTGTGCTGATATATCAGGTTTAAACTGTTGCCGTCGTCCATCAGGACTCGTGTGAAGTGGTATCTGTCAATTATTGGGTCTAATACCAAGGCAGCCCATCCTGCACGCCGGATACTTGCCGAGTAATCCCGATGATCAAAGGTGATCGGTTGGGACGACCAGTCGCGGAACTCCGCGGTGATAGGCCCTGGGGCATGTGTCGCTAGGAGTGCTGCTTTGTTTCTCCCCTTTGTTACGTGTAACACGTTTACTGTTTTGACTTCTGGTGGGAATTTCTTCTGTTCCCCAGTGCTTTGCTTGCGAGGCTCGTCCTCGTCTTCGCTTGGTGTATCCTGCCCCTTATGTTCGGCGTTGAGCTTGTCGGACTGCTTGAAATCCCAACATTCTCTATGGGTATGATTTGTAGGCTTATCAGGGGTGTTGTGGATCTGACATATTTTGTCTAGAATCCTGTTTAGGCTGGACAGTTCACCTCTGTTGCCTTTGGAGGGTAGCTTTTGTTGACCTGGCCGAGAGCTTCTAAATCCGGCGTTTACCGCCGTGCTCTTTGGGTTGTCTTCTTTATTCCGGCGCTTGTTTTTGCTGCGTCGTGGTTTCCCATTTTTGTCCCTGGCTTCGGATGCACTTGGGTCACTGGTGCTGCATCGGGCTAACCATCTATCCTAGCCTGCGCAAAAGCGGGTCATGAGGCTTGTTAATGCTGCCATTGTTCTCGGCTTTTCTTGGCCGAGGTGTCTGGCAAGCCATTCATCTCGAACGCTGTGCTTAAAAGCTGCTAAGGCTTCGGTGTCCGGGCAGTCGACTATTTGGTTCTTTTTAGTGAGGAACCTGTTCCAAAGCTTTCGGGCTGACTCTTCGGGCTGTTGAGTTATATGACTCAATCGTTTGCATCCGGTGGTCATACATAGGTCCCTTGAAAATTTGCCCGAAAAGCGTCTTCGAGCTCTTCCCAGTTTTCAATGGAGTTTTCGGGGAGGCTTTTAAGCCAGTGCCGAGCTGGCCCTTTGAGCTTGAGGGGTAAGTACTTGATGGCGTGGAGATCGTCTCCTCGAGCCATATGGATATGGAGGATGTAGTCCTCAATCCAGACCCCAGGGTATGTCGTTCCGTCATACGCCTCTATGTTTACGGGTTTGAATCCCTCTGGAAATTCGTGGTCCAGCACCTCATCGGTGAAACATAGGGGGTGTGCGGCACCCCTTTATTTGGGTGTACCATGGTGTTGGGATGTTTGTTGTGTTGCATTTCATGCTGGAGCGCGCTTGTGTGTCCCATAGATGGATCTGGTTGCACCGTCCTTTTGATCGAGCCCTCACGCGGATCGCATACTGGCTTATGTGCGGCATCGCTTGCCGCTCTATGTTGGCCATGAGGTCGTCTATTCGACCGAATGGCCGTTTTGTTTTTTGATTGCGAGGGATCTAAGGCCTCCTCATCGAATTCAGGTAGCAACTTTCGCTTCGGGTAGCTATTGGTGTGGCGATTACCGCTGTACTTCGCTCCAGTGTTGAGTACTTCACTCCATCTGATTCTGAGTGTGTCTTGTGCAGCCCTGAGCCTTTGCTTCTGCTTTTTCACACTCCTCGCATTGGCAACAAGCCTTTTATGGGTATTCTGTTGCTCCGGGTGCCTGTCCGGTGTGATGTTATCCGGACTGTTATCTTCGACGAAGTCAGGTTGTTCGGTTTGATTCTCCGTGTTGCCGTGGTCGGACGATGGTTCAATGTCGTGTTTGTCGTCCGCTGGCTCGCCTTGCTCTATCGCTGGGTTAATATGATCGCTGCTTCTGCCGAGGCGGGATTTGGAGCGGCGCTTACGCCGCTGCTTTGACTGCTTCTCAAGGGAACAACCCTTCGTTGCGTCCTTCCGTTCTTCGTCGTCGTTTTCTATGGGTGTGTCCACCATGTATACATCATATGATGAAGTGGGCGTCTAGTGCCCTGTGGGCAGTGGTTCCTATTTGTCTCCTGCATCGTCGTCCATACCGTTGATGCCTTCGGAGTCAAAGTCGAGCATGTCGGTCAAATCGTCGGCAGTGGCTACTAAGTGGGTGGTGGGTGGGCGGCGAATTTCTTCATCATCCGCATCCCAATTCTGTCGGACATGGTTCGGCCAGGGCTCTCCCGATAGAGAGAGAGGCCTTAATGAGTTCAGTATGTCGCCGAAGGGCGAGTGCTGAAAGATATCTGTGGAGGTGAACTCCATGATCGGCGCCCAGTTGGATTCGATAGGCACGGGCGCAGGCGGTTCGGAGTCTGTGGTCGGGGAAGAATCCGGCAGTTTGGCGTCACGACTCTCGTGAAGGGTAAGGTCGATACTCGGCTCGATCGCCGATGAGAGTGCGGCCTCCGCGGCGGGGTCTATCCACCCGTCACTGGATGGCGCAATTGGCTCCGATTTGAGGGTCGAGGCGGTCGCCGGTGCGATCTCCCGAACACTGTCTGATGGTAGAGCTAAGTCGTGCTCAACATGACCATGCGGCGCACTCAGCAAGGGTTGAATCCGTCGAAGATCAAGTCTCTGTGGATGTCGGCTGTGTAGTTCAAGTTTCCAAATCTGACCTGATAGCCAGGGGCGTAGCTCCCGATCTGCTCTAGATGGCCAAGCGAGTTGGCCCGCAGTGCGGAGCTGCCGAATACAAAGATCTGTCCGGGGAGAGAAGTCTCACCCTGTACTGCATCGCTATCGATGATCGAAGGAGCCATCAAGCCTAATGACGACGACACAGAGGAACTCTCAATGAAAGCATGAAAGTGCAACTATCCCTAGGTGGTTTTGGTAATTCATAACAACATATAGCTCATTGAGCTAATGCTATTTCAAGATGATTATTTCAGGAAAGCTCAATGATTGGCATGGCATGGATGTGAAAGTGGAACCCTCAAAATGCTAAGGACAAAGAATTGGCTCAAGCTCAAAAGTTCAAGACTCTTCATTTTATATTTTAGTGATCCAAGATCACATTGAGTCTTTAGGAAAAGCCAATACTATCAAGGAGGGATGAGGTGTTTCTTAATGAGCCTCTTGCTTTATGTGCTTGGTGATATGCTCCAAAATCCTCAACCACTTCTCCATATCCACAAATGACCTAAACCCTAAGCCAAACTCGGTCATACCGATTCTTTCATTCCGGCGCCACCGAGTTTCACTTGTCATTTGCCACTGCCAAACCCTAGCAATTCGGTCCTACTGATAAGGATCTCGGTCTCACTGAGATGGGCTTGCAAACTCTCTGTTTCCCTTTCGTAACTTTTCGGTCTCACCGAAAGAGCGAATTGGTCCCACCGAGAATGCAAGGTAAACTCTATGTTTCCTTCTTGTAACTTTTCGGTCTCACCGAAAGAGCGAGTCGGTCCCACCGAGTTTGCCTGACCAACTCTCTGGTTAGCTTATTGCCAAACTCGATGTCACCGAGTTTGTGCAATCGGTCTCACCAAGATTACGTTATGCCCAAACCCTCACCGAATCGGTCCTACCGAGTTGCATGCCAGTCCCACCGAAACTCCTAACGGTCACTAGGTTTACTATTTCGGTCCGACCGAGTTTTCTGATTCGGTCCCACCGAGATTGGTAAATTGTGTGTAACGGTTGGATTTTGTGTGGAGGCTATATATACCCCTCCACCTCCTCTTCACTCATGGACAGAGCCATCAGAACACATACACCATTCCAACTCATATGTTCTGAGAGAGAGCCACCTACTCATGTGTTGAGACCAAGATATTCCATTCAAACCATATGAATCTTGATCTCTAGCCTTCCCCAAGTTTCTTTCCACTCAAATCTTCTTTCCACCAGATCCAAATCCTATGAGAGAGAGTTGAGTGTTGGGGAGACTATTATTTGAAGCACAAGAGCAAGGAGTTCATCATCAACACACCATTTGTTACTTCTTGGAGAGTGGTGTCTCCTAGATTGGCTAGGTGTCACTTGGGAGCCTCCGACAAGATTGTGGAGTTGAACCAAGGAGTTTGTAAGGGCAAGGAGATCGCCTACTTCGTGAAGATCTACCGCTAGTGAGGCAAGTCCTTCGTGGGCGATGGCCATGGTGGGATAGACAAGGTTGCTTCTTCGTGGACCCTTCGTGGGTGGAGCCCTCCATGGACTCGCGCAACCGTTACCCTTCGTGGGTTGAAGTCTCCATCAACGTGGATGTAGGATAGCACCACCTATCCGAACCACGGGAAAAACATCCGTGTCTCCAATAGCGTTTGAATTCTCCAAACCCTTCCCTTTATATTCTTGCAAGTTGCATGCTTTACTTTCCGCTGCCAATATACTCTTTGCAAGCTTGCTTGAATTGTGTAATGATTGCTTGACTTGTCCTAAGATAGCTAAAAACTGCCAAGAACTAAAATTGGGAAAAGGTTAAGTTTTTATTTGGTCAAGTAGTCTAATCACCCCCCTCTAGACATACTTTCGATCCTACAAGTGGTATCCGAGCTTTGGTCTCCATTTGCCTTGATCTCCATAGCTTTTGGTGGTCATAGCCTTGGTTTCACAACCTAGGAGAGTATGGCGTCTAGCGAGGGAAATTATCACCATAGAGGTCCTTACTTTGATGGTACTAATTTTGCTAGTTGGAAGCATAAAATGAAAATGCATATTCTTGGACATAACCCCGCCGTATGGGCTATTGTTTGTGTTGGCTTGCAAGGTGAGTTCTTTGATGGGAGGGAACCAAACCGTGAAGCTACCGCGGATGAGTTGAAGATGTTGCAATACAATGCTCAAGCTTGTGATATTCTCTTCAACGGATTGTGCCCCGAAGAATTCAACAAAATCAGCCGCCTTGAGAATGCAAAGGAAATTTGGGACACTTTGATTGATATGCACGAAGGTACCGACTCCGTCAAGGAATCCAAGTTGGATGTGCTCCAAAGTCAACTTGATAAGTTCAAGATGAAGGATGGTGAAGGTGTCGCCGAAATGTACTCTAAGCTTGCTCTCATCACAAATGAGATTGCCGGCTTAGGAAGTGAAGAGATGACCGATAGATTCATCATCAAGAAGATCCTAAGAGCCTTGGATGGGAAATATGATACCGTGTGCACATTGATTCAAATGATGCCCAATTACAAAGATCTCAAGCCAACGGAAGTGATTGGAAGGATTGTTGCTCATGAGATGTCACTCAAGGATAAAGAGGAACTTCACAACAAATCAAGTGGTGCCTACAAAGCCTCATGTGAAGTCCCTGCATCATCAAGTGAGAAAAAAACCTTTAATGAAGAATTGAGCTTAATGGTGAAGAACTTCAACAAGTTCTACAAGAGTAGAAGCAAAGATAGAAGCTTCAAGTCAAGGTCATACAATGACAAAAGATCTTCTAGTCGAGAGCGAAACTGCTATAATTGTGGAAGACCCGGACACTATTCCAATGAGTGTACGGCTCCCTACAAGAGAAGAGAAGATTCTCCAAAAAGAAGAAGCAAAGAATCACCACCAAGAGAAAGAAGGAGTAGAGATGATCGTTATGAACGGAGATACTCACGGAGAAGCAAGGATTCGGAAAGGAAGGAAAAATCATCAATGAGCTATACAAAACGAAGACATCAAGCTCATGTTGGTGAATGGGTATCCGGCTCCGACTCCGACAGCCACTCCGAGAGAAGTTATCACTCCGACTCCAAAGATACTCAAGATGAAGGTGTTGCCGGTCTAGCACTTGTGTCAACCAACTCCTATGACATATTTGACTCACCAAATGAAGGAATTGGAAGATGCTTCATGACCAAAGGTCCTAAGGTAACACACCCCGAGTATGTTGATTTTAATAGTGATGAAGATGACTTGTTAGGTGATGATGACTTGCTTGTTGACAACTCTAGTGATGAGTACTATGATGAAACATCAGTTAATCATGCTAAAACGAATGACAATGATAAGGAGAAGATTGAGGCTCTAACTAAAGAACTAAACACTCTTAAGTTAGCTCATGAAACTATCTTCGAAGATCATCGAGAACTTTTAAGAGCTCATGAGAAATTACGCTTTGAAAAGCTCAATCTTGAGCAAGAGCATGAGTTCTTAAAAGCAATCAATGATGATCTCCGCAAGAAAAGTTCTTCTTACATTACCAAGTGTTTACTATTATCCACTTACATGCCTCAAGTCAAGTCTAGTAACAAGAACAAGAAAGATTCTTCCTCTAGTAGTAACAATGATCATGCTAAATCCAATATTGTTGCTTCTAGTAGTTCTCTTGATTCCACTAATGATTCTCTTAGCCAAGTTACACTTGAGCAAGAAAATAGCTTATTGAAGGGGATTATAGAGAAAGGAGTATACAAAAGCCTTGCCGGGAGTAAGCAATTTGAGGAAATTGTGAGCAAGCAAGGAATGCACCAGAAGAATCAAGGTGTTGGTTTTGAACGAAAGTTCAATGCCAATGGAGTTGAATGGGAAGAAGATCAATACCCCAAGACAAAGTTTATTCCTCAACAAGAGAAGTATGACACCTCTTTCAAGGGAATAAAAGCTCAAGATGATCTTCCACCACAAGACTACAAGCAAAAAGGCAAGGACAAGCTTCAAGAGGAGATTGATGCATTTGAAGAAGCTCCTAAGACCTTAGTCTAGTGGATTCCCAAGACCACGTCAAGTTCCACTTCATCAAGTACGGCTACAACTCCAAGGATTCCCATCAAGATGGTGTGGATCCAAAAGAAAAAGAACTAGAGAGTTCTTGAGGGTGAGTCCGCCAACATATTTCATTCTCATCATTTTGGCAAGAACAAGTGCAATCAACTTCCACATCATGCACTAGTTCAAGGAGTCACAAACCCTCTTGTTGGTAAGACAAGGGACAAGGTAACCTAAAGTTTTCATGGACATCATCTTGTGTATGCATCACTCTATGTCTATGGATATCCTTGTTTGTTCCTTGTGGGACTAACCCATGTAGGTATTGAAAGTGCAATTCACTCAAATGGATAGCTCCAAGTGATCTACATCAACATTGAGCATCCACATCTTCAACATCTACATGAAGTCATCATCGACATAACCCAAGGTTAGTTCATCCCTCTTAGGGGGGATATCACATCTAGGGGGAGCTTTACTCTAAGACTTGAGCTAAAGCAACTCTAAAGATGTGAATACAACAATGCTTTATGTAAAAGTGGTAACCCCACTTGAGCTTAAATGATGAGTATGACCTACGATCAAGTGTTCTCACTTGACTCCTAAGTCAATATACTCATATATAGATGAACTAGTCATCGCAAATTGCTTGATAGATGCTAGAATTGTTTGTGCATGCTTTGCCACATATTTCATTTGCGATCTTATTGTGTGAGCATGTTGGTTGCATATTTTACTCATTCGAGGACATCCACTTGTTGTTTTGATTGTTTGGCTTTATCTTCTTTTGCCAAGTGGATGGACAAGAATGCCTAAGAACCTCCTCTAGCTATCTATGCTTTTCTCGTCTCAAACTCTATTCATGCTGCATCACAAAACTTGATCAAGTCAGATTCGAACCACTCTGTGTGAGGAGCGCTCGGAGTCCCCGATTCGTCATAGACTTAAACTTCCAAAACCTCTTTGTGATTCTTGGTCTGACCGATACCATACTTTCGGTCCTACCGAGATCATTAAGTTGATCTAGGTTTTCGATCTCGGTGCAACCGATTTGAACCACTCGGTCACACCGAGTTGCAATAACTGTATACAGTTTTGCATCTCGGTGCCACCGAGTTGTTCCACTCGGTCACACCGATAGGGTCGGGCTATATAAAGTGACGGGCAAAATTTTGGAAATTTCTCCGAAACCTCTTCGCCCGTGCATAGCTCGCTCTGCCTCCTGGGTCTCTGGATCGTCCTCCTCGCCGCTAGCAGCCTCCAGTCGCTGGTCTCCGTCGCCGTCAACGGGATCTCTTTCCCGTCGTTGCCGCCGTAGCGAGTCTCCGCCGAACTAGGGTATGGACTCAATCTTTGTGCTATTCTCCAATCCGATTCCTAGCACATTGTGATCATCATGATTCTTGCCACGTTTGATAAACTCCTATCCAGTCAATGAACTCGTAGATTAGGTTTAATTCGAAAATTTTAGGGTTAGGTTTCCGCCGAAACCATCTTGGACCCACCGAGTTGAAAAACTCGGTCCCACCGATTTGGCTTATGCCATTGCACAAGTAAAACTCGGTCTGACCGAGAATTACTTATCAGTGTGACCGATTTTGGAACTCTGTGAAACCCTAGCAGTCTCGGTGCCACCGAACTGTGACTCGGTCTGACCGAGTTCACTAGTTCTCGTGCCAAAACTGCTTCGGTGTCACCGAGTTTGAAAATCGGTAGATCCGAGATGATTTCAGTGGGAAAGTAAAACTAAGTTTTTGAATTATTCTTTTGCAAAAATCTCTGCATTTTGTGATGCTCATCCACTCTATCTCATCTATAATCTATTCACAGGGTCAGCAGTCAATTTGCGTCATGTCAGACCAAAGTGAGAGCCCAAACCTCTCACAGCAGCAAGTACAGTTGAGTGAGGGCACTAGCCCCTCAAGTTCCTCAGATGATGGCAGCAGGAGCACACCCAGCAACCTGCCTAAAGCTGCCACTAGACAAAGGAAGAAGAGAACCTCAGATTCTGAAGATGAGGACTATGTGGCAGAGGAGAAAGCCACCTCAAAGAGAGTTGAGCCAGCTCAAGGCACAAAGCCAGGCCTGAAAATCAAAAGGCCAGCAGGCAGGCAGCCCATGTCAAAGGCTAGAGCTTCAACTGTGAAGCCTGCTCCCATTGAGCCCATTGCTACTGAGGGTAAAAAGAGGAAAGAAGGAGTGAAGAAGACTGTAGCCAGAGTGCTTGGGAAGGCCTCCATCATGGTAGATGAGGAGGAAGAAGAGGTTGCTGCACCAGCACCCAAGGCAGCCAAGCTAATGGGAGATGCCATAAAATCAGGGGGAGCTTCTTCCAAGGCCAAGTCAGCTCCAAAGCCAAAGCCGAAGAGAAACACAAGAAGCATCCCAGCCACTGAGAAGAACAAGGCCCCAGCGCCTGAAGTTCCAGAGGAAGAAGAAGAGCATGTCCTTAGGAAGCTCAAGCCCAAGATCCCAGACCACAACGATGCTCATCCTGTGGCTGAGGATATGAAGCTCAGGAGAGATTCAGGGCTAAGGAAGTGGAGAGAAGCAGATCCGTATGCTTCTAGGAGAAGGACTGCAGTGGACTACAGGTTTCATACCAAGGAGCAGTAGGATTTCTATGAGACCGTTTTGCTTGACAAGAAGCCAATTGTATGTGACATGAGATGGGTCGATTGGACCTACATGAAGGAGAATGAGGAACACTACCCTGGAGTATATGACAGCTTTAGTGCATGTGGAGTGGCAGACTTTGTTGGGCAGAAGCTCACAAAGTGGAACGAGGAGCTAATCATGCAATTCTACTCCACAGCACACTTCTATCCGGATGGCAGGATCACTTGGATGTCAGAGGGTACAAGGTACCAATCAACTGTTGAGGAATGGGCGAAGTTGATCAATGCCCCAGAGGAGCAGGATGATGACATGGAAATTTATGCCAAGAAGAAGATGGACCACAACTCTATGTCCAACATGTACAAGGAGATTCCGAATGAAGCACTTGACACGTTCAAGTTTGGATCAGTGCACTATCTTCTGTCAGGATTGCCTACGATCAACTGGATCCTTAGGCACACTCTTCTGCCCAAGTCTGGAGATCACAAGATGATCAGAGGTCACGCGATCAATTTGCTCCATGTCTTTGACGTGCCTCAAAAATTCAAAGTCATGAGTCTCATAGTGGAAACAATCAAGAGGACAGCAGCAGACCAGAAGAGGAGCTGTGGATATGCCCCACAAATTCAAGAGCTCATCAACTTCAAGATGGGCACGGGCATATACCTCTTGGATAAGGAACACCTGCCCATCCGTCCAGATTTTGAACATAACCAAGTGGTCATAAGAGCCTTTCTGTCTGGGAGGGTGGGTGGAATTAAATCCAAACCCCGACCTAACCGGTTGTCCGGAGTCCGACGACCTTCCAAACTAGACAGTCTGGGTTCCGGAATATCTCTTGATTGTTTGAAACCGCCATCCGATGCTATGTTCGGAGGGCTGGTTGCGTCCTTTCGCGGGTGAGTATCCGTCTCTTCATGAACGGCGACCCGAACATAGTCCGTCTTCAATATAGAAGAAGACTCACCGCCCTGCTCTAGGACTGCCGCGATCTGGTGGGTGACCGGTGGAGTCTCAGTTTCTCCCCATAGGTTTTAGGCCCGATTTGATCGTAATCTGTGACAATTCCCAAAGCGGCGATGCGATCTAGGAGCTCGTTTAAGGACGAAAAATCAACCGGATCCATCTGCTTGCAGTGCTCGGAGTTGATGCGAAGGGGATTTTCGATGGCCCGAGAGGTCATCGTCGGCTCCGTTGCCGAATGGGCGATCATAGTAAAATTGCCCGGCCGTAGGGTTTGGCCCGAGGCCAAAACTACCCCTGCGGTAATGTTTTCTTTAATGACAAGGCGAGCCATCGAACCTTTCATCGACGGCACAGTGCAACTCTCAATGAAAGCACCAATGTCGGTGTCAAAACCGGCAGATCTCGGGTAGGGGGTCCCGAACAATGCGTCTAAGGCGGATGGTGATAGGAGGCAGGGGACTCGATGTTTTACCCAGGTTCGGGCCCTCTTGATGGAGGTAAAACCCTACGTCCTGCTTGATTATTCTTGATACTATGAGTAGTACAAGAGTTGATCTACCACGAGATCAGAGAGGCTAAACCCTAGAAGCTAGCCTATGGTATGATTGTATGTTGTCCTACGGACTAAAACCCTCCGGTTTATATAGACACCAGAGAAGGCTAGGGTTATACAAGGTCGGTTACAAAGGAGGAGATATGCATATCCGTATTGCCTAGCTTGCCTTCCACGCCAAGTAGAGTCCCATCCAGACACGGGACGAAGTCTTCAATCTCGTATCTTCATAGTCCAACAGTCCGGCCAAATGATATAGTCCGGCTGTCCGGAGACCCCAAATTCCAGGACTCCCTCACCCACCCTTAGGGCTGAGGGTTTGTACCGGTATCTATGTGTTTAGTCTCTCTCTCTCTCTCTCATGTTCTTCAGATGTCACGATCTTCATTAATATAGTCGGATCATATGGTGTTTTCCCCTCTCTATCTTGTTGTGATGAATTGAGTTTTTCTCTTTGAGATTTCGTTGTTATCGGATTGAATACTTTTATGGATTTGAGAACACTTCATATATTTCTTGCAATTCAATACTCGTGGTGACAATGGGGTATCATATTGATTCACTTGATATATGTTTTGGCACTCAACTCGCAGATTCTTGAGGTGACATTGGGGTAATCTAAGCATAGGGGTTGATGCACGTCCTTGTCTTTGTTTCTCCGGTAGAAATCTTGGGGCACTCTTTGAAGTTCATTGTATTGGATTGAATTATGAATCTGAATTTGCTTTGGTGTTATTCCAGCAGGAACTCTTGGTTAGATCGATAGAAATGAATAGCTTGGTGTTATTTTCGTATGAACTCTAGGATAGATTGATCAAAAAGAATAGCTTTGAGGTGGTTTCGTACCCTACAAACAATTCCGTCTTATGTTCTCCGCTAGATAGAAACTTTGGAGTGATTCTTCGTTGCACTTTGAGGGATGGTTATATGATCCAATTATATTAGCACTGTTGAGAGATTGCACTAGCGAAAGTACGGACCCCAGGCCTCATTTTCAAGCATTGCAATACCGTTTGTGCTCACTTTTATCACTTGCTACCTTGCTGTTTTTATTTATTTAGATTATAAAAATATATTTCTACCATCAATATTACACTTTTATCACCATCTCTTCGCTGAACTAGTGCACCTATACAATTTTCCATTTGTATTGGGTGTGTTGGGGACACAAGAGATTTCTTGTATTTGGTTGCAGGGTCGTTTGAGAGAGACCATCTTCATCCTACACCTCTCATGGATTGATAAACCTTAGGTCATCCACTTGAGGGAAAATTGCTACTTTCCTACAAAACTCTGCGCTGGGAGGCCCAACATGTGTGTACAAGAACAAATTTGCATAGTAGATATCAAGCTCTTTTCAGGCGCCGTTGCCGAGGAGGTGAGTGCATGAAGGTATATCTTTAGATCTCGCAATTGAATCTTTTAGTTTCTTGTTTTATCACTAGTTTGGTTTATAAAAAGAAAACTACAAAAAATGGAATTGAGGTTGCATCATATTATCGATCATCTTTATAATATCTTTCTTGAAAATGATTGAGGGAATCCTGGATTAGGGGGTCTCTGGACAGCCGGACTATATCCTTTGACCGAACTATTGGACGATGAAGATACAATATTGAAGACTTCGTCTCGTGTCCGGATGGGACTCTACTTGGCGTGGAAGGCAAGCTAGGCAGTATGGATATGGATATCTCCTCCTTTGTAACCGACCTTGTGTAACCCTAACCCCTTCCGGTGTCTATATAAACCGGAGGGTTTTAGTCCGTAGGACAACAGACAATCATACCATAGGCTAGCTTCTAGGGTTTAGCCTCTCTGATCTCGTGGTAGATCAACTCTTGTAATACTCATATTGTCAAGAATAAGTCAAGCATGACGTAGGGTTTTACCTCCATCAAGAGGGCCCAAACCTGGGTAAAACATCGCGTCCCCTGCCTCCTGTTACCATATGCCTTAGACGCACAGTTCGGGACCCCCTACCCAAGATCCGCCGGTTTTGACACCGACATTGGTGCTTTCATTGAGAGTTCCTCTGTGTCATCGCCGTTAGGCTTGATGGCTCCTACTATCATTGATAGTGATGCAGTCTAGGGTGAGACTTTTCTCCCCGAACAGATCTTTGTGTTCGGCGGCTTTGCACTGCGGGCCAACTCGCTTGGCCATCTGGAGCAGATCGAAAGTTACGCCCCGGGCTACCAGGTCAAGTTTGGAAGCTTAAACTACATGGCCGATATCGGCGAAGACTTGATGTTCGACGGATTCGAGCCCCTACCTTGTGTGCCACGCAGTCACGATGAGTACGATTTAACTCTACCATCGCACAGTGTTCAAGAAATCGCACCGGCAGCCGCTCCAACCCTCAATTCGGAGCCAGTTGTGCCATCCATGGACGGGTGGATAGACCCCGCCAAAGAGGCCGTGCCCTTTGCGGCGATCGAGCCAAATATCGACCTTACCCTTTACGAGAGCCTTGTTGCCAAACTGCCGGATCCTTCTCCGGCCATGGACTCCGAACCACTTGCGCCCGTTCCTGTCGAATCCGATTGGGCGCCGATCATGGAGTTTACCTCCGCGGATATTTTTCAGCACTCGCCCCTCGGCGACATACTGAACTCGTTAAGCTCTCTCTAATTTTTAGGAGGATCCTGGCCGGACTATGTCTGGCAGGATTGGGATGCGGATGATGAAAAAATTCGCCACCCACCCACCACCCACTTAGTAGCCACTGGACGGCTTAACCGACATGCTCGAGTTCGACTCCGAAGACATCGACGGTATGGACGACGATGCGGGAGACGAACAGGAACCACTGCACACAGGGCATTGGACGCTCACTTCATCACATGACGTATACATGGTGGACACACCCAAAGAAAACAACGACGAGGAACGGAAGGACGCAACGAAGGGTTGTTCCCTCGACAAGCAGTCAAAGCGGCGGCGTAAACGCCGCTCCAAATCCCGCCTCGGCAGAAATAACGATCATATAGACCCAGCGATAGAGAAGGGTGAACCATTGCCCGACCAGGGCAACACGGGGAATCAAACCGAACAACCCGACTCCGTCGAAGATAACAGTCCAGACGACACCACACTGGACAGGCGCCAGGAGCAACATAATGCCCACCAAAGGCTTGCCGCCACAGCGAGGAGTCTGAAAAAAACAAAAGCAAAGGCTCAAGGCTGCACAAGACACACTCAAAATCAAATGGAGTGAAGTACTCAACACTGCAGCGAAGTACGGCAATAATCGCCACACCAAGAGCTATCTGAAGCGAAAGTTGCTACCTGGATTTGATGAGGAGGCCTTAGATCCTCCACAATTAAAAAATAAAATGGCCATCCGGTCGGATAGACGACCTCATAGCCAACATAAAGCGGCAAACGACGCCACACATAAACCAGTACACGATCCGCGTAAGGGCTCGCATCAAAAAGACGGCGCAACTAGATCCATATATGGACCACGCAAGCGCGCTCCAACATACAATGCAACACAACAAACATCCGAACACCACGGTACACCCAAATAGAGGGGTGCCGCACACCCCCTATGTTTCACCGACGAGGTGCTGGACCATGAATTTCCAGAGGGATTCAAACCCGTAAACATAGAGGCGTACGACGAAACAACAGACCCTGGGGTCTGGATTGAGGACTACATCCTCCATATCCATATGGCTCGAGGAGATGATCTCCACGCCATCAAGTACTTACTGCTCAAGCTCAAAGGGCCAGCTCGGCACTGACTTAAAAGCCTCCCCGTAAACTCCATCGGAAGCTGGGAAGAGCTCAAAGACGCCTTTCGGGCAAATTTTCAAGGGACATATGTCCGACCACCGGATGCAGACGATTTAAGTCATATAACTCAACAGCCCGGTGAGTCAGCCCGAAAACTTTGGAACAGGTTCCTCACTAAAGAGAACCAAATAGTCGACTGTCCGGACGCTGAAGCCTTAGCAGCTTTCAAGCATAGCGTTCGAGACGAATGGCTTGCCAGACACCTCGGTCAATAAAAGCCGAGAACAATGGCAGCATTTACAAGCCTCATGACTCGTTTTTGCGCGGGCGAGGACAACTGGTTAGCCCGATGCAGCACCAACGACCCAAGTACATCCGAAGTCAGGGATGGAAACGGGAAATAACGATGCAGCAAGAATAAGTGCCAGAATAAAGAAGACAACCCGAAGAGCACGGCGGTAAATGCTGGATTTAGAAGCTCTCAGCCAGGCCAGCAGAAGCCGCCCTCCAAAGGCAACAGAGACGAACTGTCCAGCCTAAACAAAATTCTAGAACAAAGATCCATAGCACCCCTGATAAACCTGCAAATCATACCCACAGAGAATGTTGGGTCTTCAAACAGTCCGGCAAGCTCAATGCCGAACACAAGGGGCAGGATACACAAAGTGAAGACAAGGATGAGCCTCGCAAGCAAAGCACAGGGGAACAAAAGAAATTCCAACCAAAAGTCAAAACAGTCAACGTGTTACACGTGATAAAAGGGAGAAACAAAGTGGCACCTTTAG
The DNA here is from genome assembly GCA_034509565.1 of Triticum monococcum. Taxonomy (NCBI): domain Eukaryota; kingdom Viridiplantae; phylum Streptophyta; class Magnoliopsida; order Poales; family Poaceae; genus Triticum; species Triticum monococcum. The sequence continues at coordinate 177,189,449 of CM067847.1, read as the reverse complement.
AGAAACATGCCCCAGGGCCTATCACAGCGGATCCCCGCCACTGGTCGTCCCAACCGATCACCTTCGACCATCGGGATTACTCGGCAAGTATCCGACGTGCAGGATGGGCTGCCTTGGTATGAGATCCAATAATTGAAGGATATCACTTCACACGAGTCCTGACGGACAGCGGCAGTAGTTTAAATTTGATATATCAGGACGCAGTCCGCAAAATGGGGATAGACCCAACAAAAATTTGCCGCAGCAATGCTACCTTTAAAGGAGTAACGCCAGGCCCGGAGGCTCATTGCAGGGGCTCCCTTCTACTAGAGGTTATATTCGGCTTCCCCGATAACTTCCGCAGTGAAAATTTAACTTTCCACATCGCTCCGTTCCAAAGTGGCTATCAAGCACTACTCGGACCAGAAGCTTTCGCTTGCTTTAACGCAATACCGCATTACGCTTCCCTCAAGCTCAAGATGCCTGGTCCATGCGGCATCATTATAGTAAATGGAAATATTGAGCGCTCCTTGTGCGCCGAAGACGGTGCGGCCACCTTGGCTGCCACACACTAAACGGCCTCACCAACTCAAGCATTTGACAGGTCGTTAAGACCACGGACGCGGTTAGACGAGTCCGGCGCAGCTATACGTAATTAATACAGTTCCTCTCTTTTTCAGATGACCATCGTGCTACACCCATCCAGTATACGACACAACGGAGACACACGCTCAGACGTGCAGCAGGGACCCGTTCCAAGGATTCTTTGTAGATTAAGACCCTGCATAAACCTTTTTTACTGTCTCTTATTGATTTACATCCCTCGGATTCTCAGTACAATCGAGAAGGATGCTGACGTCTTGGCATGTGGCCACGCCAGAATAATGCACGTACCTAGACACCAGGGGCTTATTACAGATGGTACTATTTAGACCCGGTTTACACCATAAAGACCGAATACCTTAGGGAGTGTTCGGCGTCGCGAGTTTGGCCTTGTATGCATCAGCTCCGAATCATGTCTTTGGTCAAATGTTGGGTTTGCCCGGCTCCTGTGTTTTTCTGCCTTACGTTCCGCTCTATCAGCTAAGGCGGCACCAGGAGAACTACTGCGATTGTGCCCTGGTTCATCTGGACGAGCACCTCAGTAGAGAAAGCCAAAAACTGACTATCATGATATAGCGTGAGACTGGTCAACCACTTGATGACCTAGCGGAATCTTTGGGATTCCTCCGCATTAATGAAGGGCCGTTTCCCGGACAGGCATGTACGCACCCCGAATCCGGATGAGTGCGGAGCCACCAAGGGCTATATAGTTGCCCCACTATCAAACTCCTCTGGCTAAGTGAAAGTGTTAAAGCATTATAGTCCAGTTGCCTAGTTCGCTACACTATCACCTCCTTAATAGGACCAAGACGTTGGATTAAGTGTGAATACGCGTCTTCTGCGAACACCCCTGCATTATATGCGTGGGGGCTGAAGCCGACAACTGCCTCTTTCAGGTTATATACATGTATACATAAACGGCCGCACAGGAGGCATCACAATACTTTCGGGCAAAAGTATAAATACAGCCTTGATAAATTCAATAAAACATTCTTTTTACAATGGGAATACATGTCACTCAAATATAACATTCTTCGAGCATTGGGTCTCTATCGAACGAGGGCCCTCAAGAACTTCTTCAAAATAGTGCTCGGCAGCCACTCGGCCTATGGCCGAACCCTGCGCCGCGACCGTGGTGGCATCCATCTCCGCCCAGTATATTTTGACACGGGCAAGGGCCATCCACAAGCCTTCTATGCACGCCGACCTCTTCATCGCATTAATGTGTAGCACCGCACCAAGGAACTGTTGTACCAAGCTAAAATAGTTGTTCGACTTTGGCCTTTCCGGCCACAGATGATCCACGACAGACCTCATGGCGAGTCCGGACAATCTATTGAGTTCGGCCCATTTGGCAAGCTTATCAGTCAATGGAAGCGGATGCTCTGGAACGTTAAATTGCGACTAGAACAGCTTCTCCACTTCACGATCTGTTTGATCTCGGAAGTATTCGGCCGCATCGACAGCGCTCGCTGCTAAGTCCAGATATGCGTCGGCCGAACTCCACAGCCGAGCCAGAGGGGCATACCGCGGATCGCCGAACTTCCTCCACAGCATAAAGGGCTTCCCAGCCACAATGTCCCCGGCTTCATGCAGTTCCTCCTTCTTTGCTCTCATTGCAGAGCGGGTGTCTTTGGTCGCCATTGTGGCCTTTTCGAGGTCCGTAGCCTTCGCCCGGTTTTCTTATTCAAGAAACTGGCAGCGGTCGGCAGTGTCTTTTAACTTCACAGCCATTTTGGCCATTTTCTCTTTGCTCTCGCTATGTGCGGACTTCTCGGCTCTCAACTCTTTGGCCGCCTTCAAAGCGGCTGCATAACTACTCCTTGCTTGCTCCTTGGCTCGGGCATGCTCCGCCCGCAGGGCCTCCACGGTGGCAGCTCCATCTGCAGTCACAACATATTAAAGATATTGGCATCACGCTACTCTTACTATGTGACATCCACTATAAATATCACCTACCCTGTGCCTCGTCAAGCCACTTGTTAAAAAGCTCGATGTCGGCATCCGCCGCATCCAGTCGCCGCTTTAGTTCGTCAACCCCATCAGTCCGACTAGCCACCGGAGCTTCAGACACCTGCACATAAAGGCGGTCTGGTTATTACCTAGGACTATGATCCTCTGTTCGCCGCCATTCTCGACGACAACCAGAGTCTCAGGGGCTACTATCTACACAGGGCACACCTAAAATGTGCGGTACCATCACAAATGTATATCATTTCACGTACCTCAAAGCCCGTCAGTAGACTCATAAAGGCTTCATGCAACCCGTTTTCGACGGACGAAATCCTTTCAATCACCGTACACATTAATGTACGGTGCTCTTCTAAGATAGTCGCTCACTCTAGCAGACCCTTCAGTACGTCCGACTGCATACCAGATGGTGCCGGACTCTTTTGTTTGCTCTCTTCAAGAGCCAGATACTGAGGGCTTCAGGTGACCATGGGATTACCTTCTGGCCTTGCCGGATCCGGAGAAACTCTCCGTGATGACACTTCAAGGTCGCCCGCTTCTTGAGTCGGGGAGTCCGGGGGAGGTGTTTCGCTCTCCATCATCTCCGGAAGAAGATCACCCGAAGACGAGCTCTACTGAGAAGGGCTCAGATCCGAACTGCAAGATAAATGCTTTGGTTATCTTCCTCAGAAGTAAGGTAGTATATCTTCACTAGTAAGTACTTTTTGATTACTTACAGCTCGTTAGAGGGCTGATCCTCGCATGGACTTTGTGCGGCAAGAGCACCCTCCGAGGCAGGACCCTCTGGTGGAGTTTTCTTCTCCCGTTTGGAAACCTTGGTTTCTGGATCATCAGAGGTAGTCCTTTTCCTCCCCCGGGGCGAGGGAATGTCAGATTCCTTCCCTTGGTTATCCTCCCTCACGGAGGCGCTCGTTCCCTCGGTTGGAATAGGTAGCGGTGGAGGCCCGCTTTCGCCCTCTTTATCCCCCCCCCTTCATCTTTCTTTGAGGGCACCCGGCAAGGTACCAGCTCGAGCATCTTTTCCAGCACCGGATTGTCCAAGCCTTCGGTAAGGGGGGCCGAACACCGGATCATCTTCGCCTTTGTTATCTAGTCCTGGACAAAAAGCGATTCTTCAGAATGACGTTGTGATAAATGAAAGATATTGTGTTCGACTAGAGGATTACTTACTTGGGCCACGGTGCGGTTGCTGCTCAGGCCCACAGCCTCGGAGGTGTCCGAACACTCTATTTGGGGTCCGAAGAACGACTTGTACATCTCCTTGTGCATCAGGCCGAGGAAATTTTGAATAGCGTGTGGTCCTTCTGGGTTGAATTCCCACAAGCGGAGGGGCCGGTGTTTGCAAGGCTGGACTCGACGAACCAGCATGACTTGCACAACCATAACCAAACTAAAATCTCCCTCGAAGAGATCTCGGATGCGGCTCTGCAGTATGGGCACATCCTTGGCTGGACCCCAACTCAGCCCCCTACTGATCCATGACATCAGTTGTGGTGGAGGGCCCGAGCGGAACGCGGGGGAAGCAACCCACTTGGCACTTCTGGGAACGTTGACATCGAACCACTCCCGTTGCCATAATCCGGACACCTCTGGAAAGGAACCCTTTGGCCACGGAGCTCCAGCGATCTTTTTTATTAATGCACCTCTGCATGCTGCATGCTGCCCCTCAACCGTCTTCGGCTTCACATCAAAGGTCTTGAGCCACAGGCCGAAGTGAGGGGTAATGCGGAGGAAGGGCTCACATACGACAATAAATGCCTAGATGTGGAGAAAGGAATCCGGGGCTAGATCGTGGAAATCAAGCCCGCAATAGAACATCAAACCCCTAACGAAGGGATCCAGAGTGAGGCCTAGTCCTCGGAGGAAGTGGGAGATGAACACGACGTCTTCATTGGGTTCAGGAGTAGGGATGACCTGCCCTCGGGCAGGCAGCCGATGCGAAACTTCGGTGGTCAGGTATCTTGCCTTCCTCAACTTCTTGATATCCTCTTTCGTGACGGAGGAAGGCATCCATCGGCCCTGGAGGCTGGATCCGGACATGATTGAGGTCCGAAGTACCTGACCTGGGCTTTGGGTGTTAGAACTCGAGGCGGGGGAAGGATTCGATTGAGCATGGGAGGAAAAAGGTAAAAGCCTTGTCCCTTTATAAAGAGGGTGAATATCAAGCATCCTCCTCATGGCCGTTTGGGCCTTGCCTAAAATCTAGGAGTCCTAGGCGCGGTTGGGTTACACACGACCGTATTGATGAGAATCCCGTAATAAGGGGGACACGATCTCTACTTTGACAAGACGTGTCAAGAAACTGCCTCGCGTTATGTGCGGGGCTAGTTAAAGAAAAACGGTTTGAATAATCACCGAGCCATGGCATGATGTCATGTTGCCAAAACGTGTCAGCAGATTAGATTTGTGGAAATATTATTCTCTCTACGGTGGTATGTGGAACTTATTTTGCAGGGTCGGACACTATCCTTTTATTCGAACTCTTCTGTGGTGTATCCGGAGGAGGAACCCGCCTGCCGAAGACAACACTACGTGCCGGACTCATCATCATTGAAGCTTGGTTCAGGGGCTACTAAGGGAGCCCTGGATTAGGGGGTCTCTGGACAGCCGGACTATATCCTTTGATCGGACTATTGGACTATGAAGATACAAGATTGAAGACTTCGTCTCATGTCCGGATGGGACTCTACTTGGCGTGGAAGGCAAGCTAGGCAGTACAGATATGGATATCTCCTCCTTTTGTAACCGACCTTGTGTAACCCTAACCCCTTCCGGTGTCTATATAAACCGGAGGATTTTAGTCCGTAGGACAACAGACAATCATACCATAGGCTAGCTTTGTAACACCCCGGATATGATTTACCCAATTTGTACTCCAACTCTTGCCATTTCCGGCCTTAAGTTATTTTATTTTCTCGGGTTCGGGTCGTTGTCTCCGTGTGTTGTTATCGTTGTCATGCATCTCATATCATGTCATCATGTGCATTGCATTTGCATACGTGTTCATCTCATGCATCCGAGCATTTTCCCTGTTGTCCGTTTTGCATTCCGGCGCTTCGTTCTCCTTCGGTGGTCATTTCTACCTTTCTTTCGTGTGTGGGGATTAAACATTTCTGGATTGAACCGAGACTTGCCATGCGGCCTTGGTTTACTACCGGTAGACCGCCTGTCAAGTTTCGTACCATTTGGACTTCGCTTGATACTCCAACGGTTAACCGAGGGACCGAAAAGGCATCGTGTGTGTTGCAGCCCAACACCTCTCCAATTTGGCCCAAAACCCACCTAACCCTGCTCCATCATCTAGAGCGTTCGATCACGATCGCGTGGCCGAAAACCGTGCTCAATTTGGACTCTCCTAGCTCCTCCTATGCCTATAAATAGGTCCTCCCCCGAAATCCTCGCGCAAACCCTAGCCCCCTCTCTCCCCTCACCCGCCGGACATCTTCCCACCGACGGACATTGTCCGCCCGCCATGTCCGCCGCCACGTGGCAGCCGCCCATACGCCGCGTGCCTCGCCCCACTTCGCCGGCCCGGGAGGCCCAAGGCCGGCCCCTACGGCCCGTGCTTCTCCGCGCCCACGCCCGGTTGCCCCGCCGCCCGGTGGCCGGAGCCCCTCGCCGCCCCGTCACCGGCCACCTCCGCCGCCACCGTGGGCTTCGATGCCGGCCAACGCGAGCCGCCCGACGCGCCGCCCCGTCGTCCAAGCCGCCGCCGCCGCCAAGCCCGGCGGCCCTGCCACCCTCCGCCGTTCTCCCCGCAAACTCCGACGAGATCCCGCCAAGTCCGACCACCACGACGCCATCACCGGCGACCTCGACTCCGTATTGAACAGTGCGACCGCGCCTCGGATTCCGCGCCAACCCTAGATCTGAGAGAGGTTGATTTTTTTTTCACTAAGTCCCCGGAATTCCCTAGCCCAAGTGCCCATGTTCATAGCATCATATCTCCGCATCCGTAGCTCCGTTTTGGGCATATAGCATATCAAATTGTTCGTCTCAGGGAGCACATCATTTCACTCCATTGCATCATTTTCATTTGAGTTCATCTTGATGCCCGAAATGCTGTTAGAAGGAGGCTACTTGAGATATTTGTCAGATCTGCTACTCCATTTAGCTATTTGTCATTTTTGCCATGATTATTGTGTGCATGATATGCCCTGATGCTCTACATATGTTTTGTTAAGGGTTTTTTCCTTCTTTCCAGAGGTGCAACCCATGTATTTTTGTGATGTGTGTGGTGACTAGCACATGCTTACAAAGTGAGGCACTTTGTAAATCTGTTTTCAGGGACTTAGCATTTCCACTAAGTCCTTGAGCTGTTTAGTTCATGATGCCATATGTTCATGTTGTTTCCTAGTGATCCATGCCTCTTTTGAGGATGATCAGTAAGGATGTTTTGTTAATCTTATAGTTCTCTATCCATCCATGTCTTTGTTTTCATATATGGAGCACCCTAGCTTGAGTCAATCGAGCTCTACTTTGGCTACTTTGTGAATCTGGGCAGATTGTCAACTTGTTTCCAATTTTGCCGATGATGTTATAGTTGATCCGTGCATGCCATGCTATTGTTCTTGCCATGTCTAGCTTGTGTTTTGTGTGTTCTTGATGGATGAATGCTTAGCTTATCATGACTTTCTCCGTAGTGAGTGCATCGAGCTCGTAAACATGCCTACTTGATATCTGTTTTCAGCATGTCCCATTTTTCACTAAGTCTGAAAACTGATTATGTTTTTGCTATGTTCACATGCTTGCAAATGTAGTTTGTGATCCCTTTTGGCTCAAGGTCACTAAGGGACTTTTGTTAAGCTCTTTGAGTAGCTCCATGCCATGTTTTACTTTGTCATGTTCAGGCCCTGTAGCATGTAGTTTTGTTGCCCCGAAGAGTTCAACCTGATCTGAAATTCCAGACAAGTGTTAATTTCACTAAGTCTGAAATCTGTTTACCATATGCATTTTTGCCATGCTTGTTTGAACCTGTTAATGGATGAATTGGCCATAGCTCAGTGCTAGACTTTTGTTAAGAATCTTGAATGCATCCCTGTCATGTATTTTGTTGCCATGTTCGGGTGCTGTAGATTGTTCATCTCATTGCATTTAGATGGCTACTTGCTGTAAATCGCAGACCAGTGTCATATTTGAATCGCTTGCCATTTCCAAACCGTAACTCCAATTCCGGTGATCTTTATATCGTTTTCAAGCGATTTCATCCCATATTTCCAGTGGCACACTTGGTTTTCCAAGTTGAGGCCAGGTTCTTGCATTTCCTTGTCACATCTTGCATATGCATCCCGCATCGCATCCCGCATAGCATATCATCATTGCATCATATTGTTTGATCCTTGCACGTGGTTGATTGTGTCCTTGTTGCTTGTTTGTCTTGTTTGGGTAGAGCCGGGAGACGAGTTTGCTAACGAGGAGCCCGTTGAGTTTGCTTTCGAGGATCCAGTCAACTCTGACAACTTTGCAGGCAAGATGATCATACCCTCGAAATCACTACTATCTTTGCTATGCTAGTTTGCTCACTCTTTTGCTATGCCAATGCTACGATGCCTACCACTTGCTTTCAAGCCTCCCAAATTGCCATGTTCAGCCTCTAACCCACCATGTCCTAGCAAACCATTGATTGGCTATGTTACCACTTTGCTCAGCCCCCCTTATAGCGTTGCTAGTTGCAGGTGAAGATTGGAGACCGTTCCTTGTTGGAGCACTATTTACTTGTTGGGATATCATTATATTGCCGTGTTATCTTAATGCATCTATATACTTGGTAAAGGGTGGAAGGCTCGGCCTCTCGCCTAGTGTTTTATTCCACTCTTGCCGCCCTAGTTTCCGTCATATCGGTGTTATGTTCCCGGATTTTGCGTTCCTTACGTGGTTGGGTTATAATGGGAACCCCTTGATGTTTTGCCTTGAGTAAAGCTTTTCCAGCAATGCCCAACCTTGGTCTTACCATTTGCCACCTAGCCTCTTTTTCCCTTGGGTTTCCGGAGCCCGAGGGTCATCTTATTTTAAGCCCCCCCGGGCCAGTGCTCCTCTGAGTGTTGGTCCAACCGAGCGATGTCCGGGGCTACCAGGGGCAACTCTAGGCTGGCCTACCCGACGTCTTGCTCATCCGGTGTGCCCTGAGAACGAGATATGTGCAGCTCCTATCAGGATTTGTCGGCACATCTGGGTGGTGTTGCTGGTCTAGTTTTAACCTGTCGAAATGTCTTGAAGAATCGAGGTACCGAGTCTGATCGGAACGTCTTGGGAGGAGGTCTATTCCTTCGTTGACCGTGAGAGCTTGTCATGGGCTAAGTTGGGACTCCCCTGCAGGGATTTGAACTTTCAAAAGCCGTGCCCGCGGTTATGGTAAAATGGGAATTTGTTAATGTCCGGTTGTAGATAACTTAAACATTAACTTAATTAAAATGATTCAACTGTGTGAGTTGCCATGATGGCCTCTTCTCGGCAGAGTCCGGGAAGTGGACATGGTGTTGGAGTAATGTTTGCCACAGGATTACCCTCTTTAGTTATGCGTTCACGCTTTGCCTTCTCTTCTCGCTCTCTTTTGCGAATAGGTTAGCCACCATATATGCTAGTCGCTTGCTGCAGGTCCACATATTTACCTTGCCTTACCCATTTAAGCTTAAATAGTCTTGATCGCGAGGGTGCGAGATTGCTGAGTCCCTGTGGCTCACAAATTACTATTACACCAGATGCAGGGCCTGATGATACAGCTCCAGATGGCGCGCTTGAGCTCAAGTGGGAGTTCGACGAGGACTCTCAGCGATACTATGTTTCTTTTCCTGATGATCAGTAGTGGTGCCTAGTTGGGGTGATCGGGACCGTGTCGCATGTTGGGTTGTCTTTTATTTAGGCGTCGTAGTTGGACCATGAGTGTTTGAATGATGTAATGTTATTTATGTACTTGATTGACGTGGCGAGTGTAAGCCAACTATGTTATCTCCCCTTTCATTATATATTTTACATGGGATGTTTGTGAAGATTGCCTAACTTGCGACATATGCCTTCAATGCGATTATGCCTCTAAGTCGTGCCTCGACACGTGGGAGATATAGTCACATCAAGGGTGTTACAAGCTTCTAGGGTTTAGCCTCTCTAATCTCGTGGTAGATCAACTCTTGTAATACTCATATTGTCAAGAATAAATCAAGTAGGGTGTAGGGTTTTACCTCCATCAAGAGGGCCCGAACCTGGGTAAAACATCGTGTCCCCTGCCTCCTGTTACCATCCGCCTTAGACACACAGTTCGGGACCCCCTACCCGAGATCCGCCGGTTTTGACACCTACAATGATGGTTCGGAAAATTGTGCTCAATTGTTAGAAGAAGAAGTCAATAGAATTTTTGGCACAAAATATTTGAATGATGAGCATGATTGCAATGTTGTTAGTATGAATTGTTTGAATATCCATGATGCTAATGATATGCGAAGCCATAAGCTTGGGGATGCTATGTTTGATGAATATGATATTTTTAGTCCCCCAAGATTTGATGTGCAAATTTGTTATAATGATTGCATGCCTCCTATTTATGATGATTATAATGATGAAAGTGGATTTGGAGAGGTCATGACTTTATTTAATGATGAATCCACCATTTTGGATGAGGCTTCAATTGAATATGATAACAAGATTGCTATCAATGATGATTATGGTGATGAATGTATGCTTTAAAGAATAATGATAACCATGAAACTTGTCATCATGAATTTAATTTTCACTCTCATGATAGTTATTTTGTTGAGTTTGCTCCCACTACTATTGATGAGAATAAATTTGCTTATGTGGAGAGTAATAAGTTTTCTATGCTTTTGTGTCATGAAAATAATACTTTATGTGATGGTTATATTGTTGAATTTCTTCATGATGCTACTGAAAATTATTATGAGGGAGGAACTTATGCTTCTAGGAATTGCAATAATATCAAGTTTCTTTTCTATGTGTTGAAAATATTGAAGTTTTGCTTGTTTTGCCTTCCTATGCTAGTTGATTCTTGTTCCCATAATTTGTTTGCTCATAAAATCCCTATGCATAGGAAGTGGGTTAGACTTAAATTTGCTAGTCATATGCTTCATGATGCCCTTTAAGTTTCAATTCTTATCTTTTATGCGAGCATCATTGAAATGATCATGCCTAGCTAAAAGGCATTAAAGAAAAGTGCTTGTTGGGAGGCAACCCAACACTTTTACCTACTGTTTTTGTGTGTTCACATGATTAGGCTACTGTAGTGATCATTTTTATTGCTTTTGTTTCAATAAAGTGCCAAGTAAGACCTTTGGGATGGCTTATAGTGATACTTGATTTCATCTTGCTGAAAAACAGAAACTTTTGCGCTCAGGAAAACAATTCTCATTTTTAACAGAAGCGTGATAAAATGCTGATTCTTTTTGCAGAGGATTTACAGACAAATTACCCAGGTTTTACTATTGTTTGAGAATTTTTGGAGTAGTAGAAGTATGATTGTAGTACATATTACTACAGATTGTTCTGTTTTTGACAGATTCTATTTTCAATGCATAGTTTGCTTGTTTTATAGTTTCTATGGCTTATATTGCTCAATATAAATTGTAAAAATTATATGCTACAGTAGGAATTGTGTGGAAAAAATTATGAATCTTGTATTTGACAGTACCAAAGTGAAATGGTTTGCTCTTTATCATACTAACCTATCTCACGAAGTTCCGTTAAGTTTTGTGTGACTGAAGTTTTCAAGTTTTGGGTGAGATGTCAATATGAGGAGAATAAGGAGTGACAATACCCTAAGATTGGGGATTACCAAGGCACCCCAAGGTAATATTAAAGTAAGATCCAAGCAACTAAGCTTGGGGATGCCTCGGAAGGCATCCCCTCTTTCGTCTCCAACATTATCGGTAACCTCACTTGGAGCTATGTTTTCATTCGTCACATGATATGTGTTTTGCTTGGAGCATCATTTTTTTTATTCGTATTTGCTTGCTGTTATTTTTAATAATGTTTTACATCTTTTATTTTAATAAAATTAGAAATGATAGCCTTTGCCATGCTTATTTTGCAAGTCTACATGTTGCTGTTTGAAAACAGAAAGTTTACCGCTGTTGCAAAAATTCCCTAGAAAAGTCAGAATGTGATAAAATGTTGAATCTTTCTGAAAAATGAGCTCTGATAAATTTTATACAGTTTTGCAAATTTTCATAACTTTTGGAGTTAGGGAAGTGTTGATACTATTGCATTCTTTACAGACTATACTGTTTTGGCAGATTGATGTTATGTTTGCATTGTTCGCATATGTTTGCTTGTTTAATGATTCTATTTGAGGGTAGGAGTATTAAATATGCAGAGGCATTTAGTGTGCAATGTTGAATAATAATTTTAGTGATTTGCTACAGTAGATAATGATAAGGTTTTTGCATTGGTTTATACTAACTTATCTCACGAGCTTTTCTTGAGTTTTGTGTGGATGAAATTTTGAGATTCAGGAAAAACATGAAATGAGAAGAATTAAGGAGACACAAAAGCTCAAGCTTGGGGATTCCCAAAGCATCAAGAGATAATATTTCAAGAAGTCTCAAGCATTTAAGCTTGGGGATGCCCCAGTAGGCATCCCACCCTTTCTTCACCAACAAATATCGGTTAGTATCGGTTGAGCCTAAGTTTTTGCTTCTTCACATTATGTGTGCTATTCTAAGAATGTCATTTTATTTTGTGTTTGCTTGCTATTTTAATAAAATACTTAGATCTGAAAGTTTTTAAATAAAATAGAGTCCTCAAATAGTTGCCAGGGAGGCTAGGTAAGCGGCATTCACATCCCGTCAACGAAGCTCTTTTCTATGGAATTGCTCTAGTGCTTCACTTATATCTTTTTGAGCACGGGGTGTTTTAGTATTTTTGAAGAAATTATCTCTTGCTTCACTTAAATTAATTTGAGAGAGAAAATATTATGCTCATGATATTCATTTATATCTTTTTGGAGTAGCTTGTCATTTACTCTTGTGCTTCACTTATATCCTATGAGTAAATTGCTGAATAAATTGAATGTCATGAATTTTAAATCATATCATGCCTAGTGGTAGCTTCACATTGGGGTTAGAAAGTGAAATCTTTTGAGGCTTGACAATCACAATATTGGTCATACAAGCAATTCATGAATAATTGGTATAAGGAAGAGAACTTTCACATGCAAATACACTATCTTGGAAACCTTTTGTGATTGTGATCCCCCATCAAAATATTATATGCCAAATGTTTTGATGTTGGGCAAGGAAGACAACATAATGGTTTATGGTTGTTCATATTCACACAGAAGTTATGTTGCCATAGACCCTTGAACATGTGGTGCTTGCCCCCATCTCTGCTAGCCAAAAATTCTGCACCAAGTAGAAATACTACTTCTGCATCCAAAAACCCTTAAACCCAAATATTATTTTCAAGAGTCCACCATACCTACCTAAGGATTGAGCAAGATCCTTCAACTAAGTTGTCATTAGTGCAATAAGGCAATAAAAATTGCTTCTAAAAGTGTGAGATCATTTAGTGCAATAGAAAATTGAGCATTGTACGAACTTGTGATGGCCTAGAATAAAAGCGTCAGACTGCATAATAAAGGTTGCTATCATAAGGGGCAATCACTAAAAAAAAACACTTCTGTGATGATACGTGTTTGTCACTGTAGGTCGCTTTTTTGTCATGCATGTACATCCATGACAAATTTATGACAGAATCAAGATAGTCATACCTGTGCTATCATAGAAGTGTTCCATGACATTACCAAAATTATCATCACGGAAGTGTCCACTTCCATGATGATAAATCGCGCGTCACAGAAGTGCTTTCGTCAAGGGTGACCGACACATGGCATCCACCGTAACGGAATGCCACTAAGCTATCGGGTCGGGTTTTGGATCTGATAACCCGTTAACAGCCCCGACCAATGGGGATTTTCTATGTGTAAATCATCATTGGCTAGAGGAAACACGTGTCGGCTCATCGTCGGGACAGATGTCATCCACTCACTGGACAGAATGCGCCTATGATACGTCGACACGTGGCACGGCCCAACAAGTTTAAATGGGTCAGCCCACCTAAAGGCCCACAAGATTTTGCGGACCATAATGGGCCAGCCCAGCTAAAGGCCCACGAGATTTTGCGGACCATAATGGGCTGGACTAGCTAAAGGCCCACAAGATTTCGTGGGCCATAATGGGTCGGCCCAGGTAAAGGCCCACAAGATTTTCGTGTGCCATAATAGGCCGGCCCAGGTAAAGGCCCACAAAATTCTTGCGGATCATAATGGGTCGGCTCAGCTAACCACAAGATTTCACCAACATTAATGGGCTGGCCCAGCTGTAGGCCCACAAGATTTTGAGGACCCTAGTAGGCCGGCCCGTTAACTGGCTGCCATGTTTTGGGCCAAATGTCGGCCCATATTTGATCTGGTCTATTAATGGCCTGCCACGCTCCGGGCCTAATAGTGGCCCATATGAGATCCGGCCCGTTAAAAGTCTACCATGTTTTGGGCCAAATTACAGCCTAGATCAGGTCTGGCCCTTTAAGAGGTTTTGGGCCTAATTATGGCCCATATCGGATTCGGCCCGTCAACTGGACACTATGCTTTTGGGCCCACTTGCTAAAGGCCCACTTAGTAATTCGGTCTGATATTAGTTTTGGCCTGTTAAGGGTCCGTTTAACATTTCGGCCCTATATTAATTTCAGCCTGTTAAAAGCCCGTCATATAGTTGGGCCTAACTACGACCCGGTTTGCATCCGGCCTGCTCGCAGTCGATATCTGATTGGGCCAAACAAGGACCGAGACAATTTTTCGGCCTGTTAAAAGCCCGTGATTTGATTCGCACAATCATGGGTCGGGGTTCATTTTGGGCTGCTACCGGCCCGTGAGCTGATCGGCACGTTTCAGGCCCAACCTACATCGTGATTGCATGACGGCCCGATTATGTATAGTAATTTTACGGTTTGGCCAGTTTACTGTGAAGACAGGATATATATACAGTAAAATAACTGCAGCATCGTGAATAAGAAAAAACCTATACTATACATTAAAGAAATTACGACATATTACATCCACTGGGCATCAAAGTTCGCCACTATGATAATAAAGCATAAGCAGACAACAGATTACATACACTGGGCATCAAAGATCGCCACCAGTGCAAATAAACACACCGACAAAATAATACAAAACCGACAGCACTTCAATAGAGTTCAAGAAAGGTTAGCCCTGCTAGGGAGCTACAGCGCAAGCAGCTGAGCAAGATGATGAGACTGCGCTTGTTCAACACTTATATCTTCCTCACTCTGAAAGATAAACAAGTAGACAGATGACATGTTTTGCACATAAAAAGTATCAGTGCTAACAATTCATCACATTTCTTGCTAATGAATAAAGTGACACAGTTTAAATTTGCATTAACACAATATGGTATTGTTCAGGTCAAGACATGGCAGGAAATGACATTGTGAAGGAGTTGGCAGCTTCACGACACCACTGGATGACAGATCAACAACTCATAAGTATCAATGGTTAGTGTGCTGTCAATTTATACCATTTCAGATTTGCAAATAAAGAGACGGTTTAAATAATACTAGAATGATATGACATTGTTCATAGTTAAGACATTGCAGAATATGACATTGTGTTGTGGTGGGTAGGTTCACCACAGCACTGGATTACGGATGAAGAACAGAAGCATACATGCAGTGCAAAAGAAGATCACTTGCTCTGTATAGTTTAATTTACATGGTATGAAGAAGGAAGTTGGTTGTACAACTGAAAACTTAAATTGAGAAAGGACAAACTTTTGTTTATGAACTACATAATAAACTTTAAACAAGCAATTTGATGCAAACACCAAAAAAACAGCTGTTGCAGTCATGTCTAACCAAATATATACAACAAAGTTTGAAGGCTTGAGATGGACAAACTTACATTATTGGTGAAGACAGGCTCTATAAAGGCCTTGTCCATGCTAATGGGGGGACAATTCAAGAAGTTTACCACAAAATCTTCTTCAAAAGCATTGCCTTTATTCTACGTTTTGGTAAGAGTAAATATAGATGTGATAATATACGAAAAAATGGAGAATATTTAAGATAAGATGAAGAGTGATGCTACATAACCAAGTAGCTATAAATGTAAGTGCAGCGATACAGGCAAAAGGTACAGCCAAGAGCAATGCACAGCTAAACTTCTTCAGTACCAACCTTATGGTAAGAGTAAATATAGATCTGATGTGTAGAAAATGGAGGGCAAAGGAAAATAAGCTGCAGAGTGATGGTACATGAACAACTACCTGTCATTATAAGCACACTAATAAAGGACATCATGTACTTACAAGAACAATGCAGATCTAAAAAACATTGGCATTGGATATATTCTACACTAATGTAACCATTCATACAGATCAGATAATTTGGAGCGAACAATTGATAAGCAAGCTATCATGCATACTGCTGTCACATAATGAACCAGGTATGTATGCAAGTACAGTGATACAGGACAACAGGTACTAACAAGAGAAAAGTAGCGGGCAGCATATTTGTGATATCCTGTCGTTCTTGTCAAACCGGAATTCTTCTTCGAGCAGATTTCTGCAAAAAAGATCCGTAAGGCACATGCGAAAAAGTAGGAGTTCAAATTGTCATGTGATTTCATAGACAGTACCTCATCCTGGGTATGAGACCAGTGCATAAAAAGGTTTTTCCATTCAATGTCTTCTAAATTCAGCATAGGAGACTTCACCGGAAATTCGTTTATAGACTTGCCATCAAAGTGTGATTTCCTAAGGTAACACCGATACTGCTGCAATGCTTCCTTGAAAAGCACAAGCAAGCTTTACTCGTCATGACTATCCAGATTGAGCCTCATCTAGTTACAACAATGTAATGTAAATCATTCATGTGTTCAATCAGCAGAAAACAGGAAAATAATAACCATGAATAATAGCACTTACACGTAAGTTGGACAGGAAGATGTGAAAATGGTGTTTGTCTTCACAATAATCTTCCCATGATGGGAATATATGCACGTAGTCCCTAACAACATTGAAAGCATTGTCTTTTAAACTGGGAATAAATGGAATGGGGTTCCAATCTGCAGGAATTGGCCGTCTCTGCAGTTGGGATAGGTCTTCGGCCAATGGACTTGCTGTACTTTTTGCTGGAGTGGGATTTTTCTATGGTACAACTAGTGCTATGGCAAATGAAATCGGTATACCTTTTGCTGGAGTGCAGGTCCTGTGTGGTGGGGCTAGTGGTGTGGCCAGTGAAGTATGGGTACAGTCTGCTGGAGTCGGTCCTACGTTTTGTGTCACTGGTTGTACAGCCAATATAAGTGGGGTGCTGTCTGACTTCTCCGGCACCACCACGTTTTTCAAGGACTTTGCTGGTGCTCCTTCAGGTTCGGCAATCACCCTCTTCCTTTTTGATGTCTGATGCACAAGAACAACATTTGAGTGGAAAAACATGGTATGATGACAGATGGAATATGTATTGATAATGGATGGGCATGGCATTTCGACATATATGATGAGTAAACAAAGCAGATGGCGGTGCAACAAAGTAGAAGAAATGCAAGACAACATATGCAAGATACCCACAATCAATAAAACATTGCCAAATTAGAATAGACACCTTGATGGGTGAACAGGACAGGCCATCTTCCTTTGACTCCTCGAGGTTAGAATAGTCATTAGGATGATATTCTGAACAAGAATCAACAGGTGGGGAGCGTATGAGTTTCATTGCATCCAGAATGGCACTCAATGCCTTGGTGCCAATTTTGTAAGTCATTGCAGCGTTTAGCTTCAAGAGTGGACTGCTGCTAGTGCGACACAAAGCAGCTGCACAGATCATAGTGTAGATATAACGGGAAAACCTTAAGCATCAGAGTAAAATCAGCAAAGTGGAACTTGCTGGAATATATGTGCTAGTATTGCCGGTACGGCTAGAAAGGCTTCGGATACCAGCTCTCTTCAAGTGAAGGTGCGGTACTGTTAATATCAATGTAACTCTCAAAGGTGACACAGCTCCCCGCATTTCCTTGCTATTCTTATAGGATTCAAGTGGGCAGGCCACTACAAATCCTATTCCTATGTTTACAAGATCCTACGAATCAAAGAGGCTCAAAGTGTCCATCACAACCGACTGTATAGACCTCTACACTGCAAATGTCTTTGCTCATCTTCAGTGCAAGGAACATATTGTACTACTATCATACTCCCTCCGTTCCAAAATATAAGTCTTGGTAGATATTTCCACTATGGATCACATACAGATGTATCTAGGTACATTTTAGATTGTAGATTCACTCATTTTGCTCCATATGTAGTCCATGGTGGAATCTATACAAATACTTGTATTTAGGAACGGAGAGAGTACATATTAAAGAAGAACGGAAGAGGAACATGGTAAAGAAGAGCAAGCAGATTTTGGATAATAAAATGTTGGTTGCGTGGCGCCCACACATGATGAACCTAAGCGCATTAAGAATGCAACTCCTAGATGTCTCTCGACCATTTCAGGTGGTTGGATGAAGATCCTACGTCTCCTGACCCTTCTTCTTCCGCGTCTCTGATTCTTCCCATATAGAACACTTCATAGGCCGCCGGCCGGACCACCGGCCCCCACCGCCTGTGTTCCTCCGCCACCCCCACCCCAACCCCCACCCACGTCAAGTTTTCTTCGTTCGGCCAGGCCCCACAACCACCCGTGCCCCTTCGATCGCACCGTCGAACTCCGGCGAGCTCTGAAAAATTGACTGACCCAATTTTGAAATTTAGTCTACTGTGATTTAACTAGTGTGGAATATAAAAGGGGAAAACCATAAGCATTGCGAGTATGGTGTTGAGCGTGCCATGGCGGATCTGAAGGTGCAAACCAGACACAGGCAACTTCCCAACCAAGACAAGAAATTAGAGTAAAGCAGTGGCGGTCTATTTTCTTGCTGCGATAAATAAGTTGAGCAAATACGAAAGAGTACCGCCTCTGGTGCGGCGTTGTGTACGCATCTGCTGAGAATTTGACGGTGTTGCGGTAGCGATGGTTGTCGGCGGCATGGAAGCAGATCTAGGAGGGTAGACGGTGGTAGTGGGGCGCGGTGGACGAGACGGTCGTAGGAGCGGCGCCGGCAAGGTGGACGACGGCGGGGATGAAGCGAGAGGACGGGATGCAAGGATCCTGGTCTGAAGCTGTGGATGAGAGAGGTCGATCTCTTGTAATGGACGGCGGCATCGGGGTATCAGCTCCGACATGGTGGAGGAGGATGGCGGTGGATGGGGTGGCGGACGGAGGAGGGTGGGTGGAGAGGGTGTTTTGGCGCCCACAGAGTACGAATGGGGAAAAGGGAGGTAGAGAGGAAGGGGGGAACCATGTATTTAGGGCGCGCTTGTCTCAAATGCGAGGAAATTTACAAACTTAGCCCCTGTTTCAAATTTCTACTACATCACAGCAACACTAGTCGGTCGGGGATAGGACGGTAATCTCGCATACACTGAATATTTGCCGACGAGAGTTTGTTTTTGGCGCCCACCGTGTATGAATATGAATCGGGGAGGCAGTCGATTTCAGCTGAGGACACACTGTGTTTTGGCGCCCACCGTGTATGAATCCAGGTGAGAGGCGGTTACATCACGTTTGGGTGAAATTACAAACCTACCCCTATTGAAACCTATAGAAATCCAGCATATAGGCTTTGCGTGGCAGGGATAGGCAGCAGTGATTTCCATCTCGCAAATTTTGGTTCCAGGCGGTTACTGCGACTTTCCCCACTTCGTTCAAATTTTGCAGAGTGCATGTTTACCGTGCCAACTCAATTCGAATCCCGTTTGTATTCCATTTTTTTGGGCGGGATCCATTTTCAATTGGAATTACATTCTATATACATCATTTTTTATATATACTTTCAAAAGCACAACACCATTTATACATAAATATGGTTTACAAATGGCATGATCTCAGATTCATAAGGTTGTATCCATCAATTTGGATTTTCAAATATTTGAAACCACTTTATGTTGAAATCCAATGTATGCATTCCTCGCTAACTGTCTCCAACTAATGTGTGTTTCATGAAGGTTTTTTTTTACTTCTCAAACATGTATAATGTGTTTCACACACGCAACATATAGTGTAATCCCGTTTAGACATTAACTGCATATAAACCATGCATTGTTTGTAATTGAAGAATCTATGGATCACCAATATTGATAAACTATATAACATTACATGTGTGCCCAAATTCAAATGAATATGCATGTTTGATACACCAATTTGCGTTATGATATTATCGATGTTGTGATCTCCAGTTTAAATATTTGAATCCCCTTTAATCCAGATATTCGTCTCATATAGCTATCACTCATGCTTATATAGGACTATCTCTCTGGACCTATACGCGTTCATCGTCTCTCAGGTATCTCTCGTGCTACCTGTATGTTGACAATGATCTTTTATCTTCGTAACACACTGACGGTACTCTCTCCCTCTACCTTCATCACTCTATCTCTCTCTAAGTATATATCGCTCCCTGCTACGTGTCTCTAACTATGATTCTCCATGTGGAATCTCTTTCTCTCACACAAACACAAAACTTTGTCTCCCGGGGTCTAATTTCTCTCTACTATTCCCATGTGTGCCACTCGCACACCCATCATATAGAGATGTCTTTCGCTCCTTAGATATGAGAACCTACGACTCTTGCTCATCAATATCTCTTTCTCACACACAAACACAAACTCTGTCTCCCAGGGTCTCATATTTCTCCATTGTTCTCTTGTATGTCGCTCACACACACCTTCTCTCCCTAGAGATATCTTGCGTTCCCTCGTATGTCTCTCTAGCTATCACTCTTGTTGTGAAATATCTTTCTCTCTCGCAGACACAAAACTCCGTCTCTATGGATCTCATTTCTCTCTGATATCTGTTTGTATGTGACTCACACGCACCCTCTCTCTATCTCTCTGACACCCACACACATAACCCAGCCTTCTGATCCACTCGACTCCTATCTCTAACGCACACTAGCTAGCATCTTTATCTTTCTATTTATCTGTTTCTCCATCAACCTTCTTTCTTGCCCTCACTCTTGATTCCTATCACGCACACTACATATGTTTCTCTCTACATGTAGTCAAGTGCCCTCTCACACACATATATAACTTCACCCTTTGAACCACCCGACGGTCATCTCCAACACCCAAACTAGCGGATGTCCCTCTAGCTAGCATCTCCATCTCTGTATCTATCTGTAGTTTCTCCGTCAACATTTCTTTCTCGCACGGAGTCTTGCTTCCTATCACCAACACTATATATGTCTCTCCATACATATGCATTTATAGGTTGGTCTCTTTTGCACAATCTTTGCGCCTCACTCCCTCTGCTCGCCATAGATGCATGCTCCAGCCCACGCCACTATCTCTTAAAGACAAAAACACATGCTCAATTGTCGGGAGTTCTTCCATGCATTCTCACATGCATGCATATTGTCATACCGATCCGTCTCTCCCATGCCGTTGATCTTATGACTTATGTCTTCTTTCTTTTATCTCGATCATGTGCGCGCGCACACACACATCCCACGTATACATGTATACCTCTCACAGATGCATGTTCAAGGTCTCTATGTCTCCATACGTAGTTAATTACCCTCAATCCTAACGCCACATCAAATCGTTCTCCTCTTTTGTGCACATAAATTCCGCCTACATGGGTAAAACACACACTCACACTTAACAATCTCCTTCTAGCTACCCCCCCCCCCCCGCCACCTCTCACTCTTCCCCTATACCCCGAAACCAATAAGACCATCCCTTAGTTTAATTCCCGCCTACATGCACCATCGATATATAGTAGTCTTCCTTGGTGTCTCTTGAACAAACACGTTCTCTCGAAGTCGACTCCTCTCACGCATATAGGTCTTAATGTGTTTTTCGAGGCTAACTTTGACCAAATGTTAGAGCAATAATATATGACATGCAACTTACACAAAGCATACCTTCAATTTTGTATGTCAAAGGAGCTTCCAATAATATAATTTGCATAGTATACATCTCATGTGCTATTAATCTTGTCAATAGTCAAAGGTTGTCTTGAAAAACACATTAGGCCCTATATATATGGAAGGAGGGAGTAGGTCCCATGCAAAAAAAGAGAATAAAATTCAAACATCTAGGCATCGTAGCTCGGTCGATAACATTGAGAAACTTGGTTTTAAAATCATGAAACTTGGCATGGTGTCATGTCATGGTAGTACCATGCCGTGGTAAAAAAAATTGGCCGAATAGGAACAAATTTTGGTATAAGCTTCTTGCAAATCGGAGCTTCTCTCAAGAAGGCTCGTGGTTCTGGGAGGGAACGTGTCACCTTTGTGTGCATAATTCAAATTTGAAATACAAGCACATGTTCTAGTGCACCAAAGTTGGTTGGAAAATCACATGTGTGTCGGGTAAATTTCTAGGTTCCATGCAAGAAATGGGAATGAAATTCAAAATTCTGGGCGTCGTGGCTGGGTTGGAAACATTGAGAAACTTAGTTTTTTAATTCCTGTAAATCCAAAACACGCATGAAAATAATGAAACTTGGCTTGGTGCCATCACATGGCACCAACATGCTATGGTAAATTTGCAGTCCGATTTGCGAAGGCGCACACATTAACAATCAACAAAGTCATTTTGGAAGAAGTGCTGTCACGTTACAATCGGAAACACAGGTATTATTGAAACCATGGGCGTTCTAGTTACTAGTACCATTTACGTGCCGCCACGCGTCCCCTTTTTATTAGCTAGGAGGCGACATGCAGGGTAGCTATTTGAGTACGAGAGGCGTGTGATCAGACCCCTGCGCGTGCTTATCGGGAGGAGAGCCCTTTGACCTCCATCTGCCATCCACCTCTCTTCCAAGGTCTCCATTAATGGCGCCCGAGCCTCTATTTAATGGCATGGCTATGTCTCACTCGACTGAGATTTAAGAGAGAAAAAAGAAAACCTGAAAGCACGGATCTTGATGTAAGATCCGACGGACCTATACACTTATAGCAAGACTGATGAATATATAAGGACGATTAATTTTTTTTTCATCAAAGAAGGGCTTGCCCCTTCCGATTTTCATTACTGAAAACCACCACAATTCACAAGAAGTTCAACACAACTCCAGCCTAACACGAAGGACTAAAAGCTACCAGATTGAAATCGCAACATCCCAAGAGGCCAACAAAGGCCAAACATCCGTGCTAGAACCCAACATTTCACAACCGACGACACAATCCACATCCTAAACCGATTATTACATCAAAAGAAACCAGGAAACTAGTGTCCGCGGCGAGCGGCAATGAGCTCTTTCGTGTGCTCAAGACGCTTCTTGAGAACATCCAACCTTTGGTGCTCGTTGCAGAGCATGTCATTCTCGTCCATAAGTTTCTTCAACAAGGCACTAGTCTCCTCTTGCAGGTTTGCACTTAGGACGATCTTCTGCCTCAGCAGGTCGCGCTCGGCCCGGAGCCTCTCATTGCCCTCCCTTAGTTGCCGGATGACGCTGGTAGCCTGTTCAAACGAGGCTATCATGTCGTCCTGCAACCTCGCCGAGTGGGAGATCTGATCCGTCTGGCTATGGACGATCGCATGCATGTGCCTGTAATAGTCGTTGCGTGCCGGGACATCTCTACTGCATTCGTGGTGTGGCGGGACATCTCTGCTGCTTCCGCGGCACGGCCGGACCAGTCTGCTGCATCAACGGCGCGGCAGGACCTCCGTGCTGCTTCAGGGGCATGGTGGGACCTCTGTGCTGCTACTTCCGCACGGCGGGACATGTCGGCTGCTCCCGCAGCGAGGCGGGACATCTCTCGTGCCTCCGCTTCCATGCTCGCCTCTCCCTGGTGGCAATCTCTCGACCCAGAACTCACGCTGCCATGGCAGACGTAAGGGAAGGATGCTGAATGACTAGTTTGTTTTTGTGGATGAGGAGTTGAGGAGGAATGTGTAGTCATCTTGGCATACTAGTATTTATAACCGAGTACTAATACACTCCTAAGTGGGAAACCGTTTAGGTTGTGATCGGTGTGAACAGGTTTGCAATTCAATATAGCGTGGAGTAATTTGGAATGTGACGAGACGCAAGCTCAAAATTTATTGACGGTTCTAGTTTCGAAGTGCGGCACTATTCCCGGATGGAGTACTTCTTTTTCTACTCCCTCCTTTCCGGTTTTATAGGGCTTATCTCAAAATTTTAGTTTTTCCATTTTATAAGGCTCAATTTGGTTGTCCCCAACACATTTTCAGATTCCAAGGTGCATTAAATCATTGCATGCAAGTATTAAGAGAAAATTGACCAATGCATGTACTTTATGCATGCATGCATTGCAATTAATGCATTAAACCTATCTCTCGGGACTTCTCGCATGCACCATCGTGCCACCCACAAAAACTTG
The DNA here is from genome assembly GCA_034509565.1 of Triticum monococcum. NCBI lineage: Eukaryota > Viridiplantae > Streptophyta > Magnoliopsida > Poales > Poaceae > Triticum > Triticum monococcum. Next base: position 177,165,484 of record CM067847.1, on the reverse strand, counting down.
TACTCTGAGTTTAGTAGTACGTTATACAGGAAGAGAAGAGGTGCACGCATGCACTCGCCCTCTCACACACGTGTCTATTTTTTCTCAAAAAGGAAGATGATGACCCCCGGCCTCTCCATCTGGGAGTCACACATGCAAATTATTGAAATATATCGAGTGCAGTGCTTTGATGTGTCGCGTCAACTCATACATCAATGAGAAGTTTGATTATCCTCTCCCTCGCGGACTTAACTGCACATGCCTTTGGCTGTATGATAGGTTGGCCACACACCTGTAGGGCCCACCTGTCATACACGCAAAGGCAGGAGCGTCCCTCCCTCGCCCATGAGTGTGGTGGCTGGCAAGACTAGGAGAAGCTTTCGCTACACGCTCTCCCTCCCGCACACGGTGGACATGCATCAGTTCAATCGGTGTCAGATGGCCAGAAGCATACTGTAGTACTCCTCCAGTGCAGTAGTATTCCATCATTGTTCGACTTCCCGAAGAGGCGAAGAGCCAAGCGCAGCCCGGACACTCGTGTGGCAGTTTCACGTGTATAGTAGTCTAGTATAGCGTGTACCGTGCCTGTAAGCTTAAAATCATTGGGGTCGGCTCCATGCTATGTGGCCGTCTCGAAGTTTAAAAAAAATTAAAATAGTCTTCTAGCCCTACCCGAAAACTGCCGCGCGTACTGCCCGGGAAAAGCCCCGCCCTCAACTTTTAACTACGCGAAAGCAGTTCGAGCTTGTTCGTTCTATATAAATACAATACTTACTGTATGTTTATACACCCGTGGGGTTGTTCAATGAATGGAGGGGCGGGGAGCACAAGTGAACAATACTGTAGTACTACTAGTAGTAAGTAGGAGTCGTAAAGTAGTCACCTTAAATAGAGAGTTTCTTTTCTTTAATGCCACATACACAAATTGAAACGCTTGTTGTGGAGAGAAAAAAGATAATCACTCCACTATATATGGACACAGGGGCCTGAGCGCTTGCTTTACTAGGGTTGCTCTCTTCATTCTCTCATCCTCTCTAGATATAAACAAGACAGCGCTAGCGACATTTTCTCTCTGCTCACCGCTGGTCACAAATCCGGTCGGATCCCTTCGGCCGGTGTGTGTAGAGGACTAAAAGGTGCATCGTTCACGCGGTCATCGCCGCCAAGGGAGGAAACCCACAGCTGCCGAAGGGGCCCGATCCTCTGCCCGTGCCATTCTCTCCGACACATGGCCGGCTCGGGAGGTCCTCCGACCCTTTTTCCTCCCTGCCGTATTGTCCGCAGATCCGACCTGCCGCCGCCGACATCCCGGCGACCCTCAGGTATAAGTTCTTCGAAAGCAGCCTTGCTCTACTGCCCCAGCTCCCCACGTGTCTGCATGTGCATCTTTTTCTACTCGCATCAGCTCTTCCAAAGCCACCTAAATTTTTAGTATTATTAGAGGTAAAGCTACTTCATGCATTTGAATCTAGGGCTTTGTTCAAACAACGAAGAAAGGGGAAAGTTGTAGCATGAATCTAGGACTTGATTCAAAGAGGAAATAATATGGTGAAAGTAGTAGAGACCGGATACCCATCCAGTCTCTTGGTTGAAAAGGGAAATAATGGGAAAATGCAGTACAAACTGGATAAGGAACAAATCTATTATTGGTTGAAAAAAGGATAGAAAGTAGCGGCTAGTGGACAAGTCAACAGAGTATGTCCAGGATTAGATTTGCTGCCATCACATAGTAAAAGGTCTCTAGGATTAGATTTGTTGCCCTCACATAGTAAAAGGTCTCAGGATTAGATTTGCTGCCCTCACATAGTAAAAGGTCTCTAGGATTAGATTTGCTGCCCTCACATAGTAAAAGGTCTCCAGGATTAGATTTGCTGCCCTCACATAGTACAATGGCACTCCTGGTGCTTTCCCCAGTATGATAAGTAAGTTGCTCCTTTACGCTGCTGAGTGTCCTGGTGTCCCCACGGTCCCATGCCCTTAAACCAACTCTTTAGCTGCTATTGATTTACTGTGTCTGGTAAACAAGCAATGCCACCATTAAAGTAATCCCATATTTGAGGAATCTCATTGTTGATCATAATGCTTCTGGTAACATGAAGCATCGCTCACTTTTAAAATTTCTATTGTCCTTGCGTGATTGCCATGAACATAATTAAGATGCTTCTTTTCATTTTGTATATGTTTCGTATATTCTTATTGACCAGCAACTGTTTACTTTCTATATTTTTGTGAAGATAGGGATATCCATTTCACCTTGTTGCTATTGTGACCTTTTGGTGAACTGCAGAAAACACTTTTTTTGAAATGAGTGTCTTGTGCAGTTCAACTAAAATGTCATGTGGGCAACATCTCTCAATTTTGGTGGAATTGCACAAAATGGTGATCGGAGTTTCCAAAATCGCCGTCAACTTTTGCTGGTAATCTCGTGCAACATTTTATTAGCCTTTGCAAGATGGAGCCATCACTGTCACCACAATGGCACTTTATTTTAGTGGAACTACACAAAAGGATAAGAAAATTATAGTTGCACCTTACATGAGCCGGACAGCAAACCTTAATGTTCCTCAATTTTAGTGCAACTACTAAAGAAGAACCTGCCAGCTCACAAGAGCAAGTACTTCTTGCTAGCTGAATGATGCAATCTTTGCTTCATTTCAGGTGAACTGCAGAAAAAGGTGCATGAATTGAATCATGGAACTCCAGGCAGACCTCATCCAAGTAGAGCTGGAGGTTGAGTTCAAGGAGGCCGCTATTAAAGCGAAATCATGCTCTCTTGTCTCCTTGTTTGTGCTGTGCAAACATGCTGTGCAAACAGGGATACTCAACTACAGGTGTTGTGACGGTCAAGAGCATTCGCCAAGTTCTTCGATTGTATGACATGGCTAGCCAAGATGGATTTAATCCCGATATTCACTTTATCAAAAGGCTCTAATGGGTTGGTTCTGAATCTTGCAAGCTGGGAATCAGTGAGATGTGTAGGCATCTTTGTTGTACTTATTATTTGGATCTTATTTGTTGGTTCTGAATCTTGCAAGCAGGGAATCAATGAGATGTGTAGGTATCTTTGTTGTACTTATTATTTGGATCTTATTTGTTGGTTCTCAATCTTGCAAGCTGGAAAACACGGCATGATGATGCAGAGGACAACAACCATAGCAAACAGTTCAAACTTGGTAGTATTATCTTTTGTGAAAGTGCGACAAATGTGATGATCGTGTGCGTCCTGAGAATAATAATTCTAATTGTTGTGCATATTGATCCTGTGGCACTGATAGAACGAGCGAATGCATTGCTTGTTTTAAGTACAAATTTCAATTAAAGCTAATTAAATTTAAGTAAAGTGACCACTAACTCCTGTTATTATAGTACCAATACAGACCCGCTCGTGAACTGACGTGTGGCCGAGGGTGCATCTTCTGTCGGGCGTGCAGCGGACGAGGGAGGGGTAGCAACTGTTGTCGCCTATACACACTCAGCTTACTGTTGAATCCAGTTCCCAAGAGCTGAAAAATGAACTGCTGCCGCCGCCTACATACTCGTTCACTCGAAGAGACTCCAATGATGATCCGAGGGGTGAGCCTGCTGGATATGGACTTCAGCAAGGAGTTCCCCTTTGAGTTCGCCATTCAGTCCTATGGCTGCACCAAGTTGAATGTGATGTACACCAACGATACGGACTCGGTGAAGCTCTGCCTCGCCTCAGTCCTATGGCTGCACCAGGTTCTGGAGCATTCGCCCGTTTCATCGGCAGCGCCGACTGCACCTTCGCTATGGTGGAGAGAAGGAAGAACGCGACGATTCAGCCATCTGGTGCAACAATCTTGTCGACATCCAAAAGCAATACAATATCATCAGCAACGGGCAGGAGAAGGACTCCATGGTTGACCTCGCTGAGACCATCATCGACCCCTGATACGCCAACATGAAAGAAGACGACCTGAACACGTGGGAGGTACCTCTGAATCTAGCCTACGTAACCTATGCGGCCAAGGGCGCATACGCATGCTACGACATGTACATGCAGATCTTGGACATGAGGGCGTGTCTGCTTCCCATAACCAACGAGTACACGGACAGCCGCAGCGTCTTGATCAAGCGTGCCAGGAAGGTCTAGATGTTGTACTTTATCTGTTTATAAGCACCTTTATCATGTGAGTGTTTCATGCATTAGCCTATGTGTCGTAATTATCTGTTTTGTCCGAAATATTTCTTTTAAGAACCCATTAACCTGATTGCTTTTTTTAGTGGCAATTTGCTTATGTATGTAAACTAGTTCACTTGTCCGTAAAAAAACTAGTTCACTCGACTGCCGTGCTTTGAATCTCCTTCCTCCCAACATATTCCCCTCCTGAGGTGGACCCAGCAGGTCTCTGAATTTTCTCCCACTTTCTTTTTCGATGTAAACTGAGTTTTCTCCCGGTACTTTCCCCTAGAACCAACTCAACTGTCCCACGTCTAGCCTAAAAAATAATAATACCCCACGTACTATTAACTCATCAAATTAAAATGATATTTTATTTCGTAAGTTGAAAGTTCTTACAAAATAATAATAATAATTGTTTATATATAACTTGGCAAGTTAACTCCTAGTGATTGTGTAGATAAGCTTGCAAAGATTTTACTAACGTGCAATCATGTGTTTATGTTTTTATAACATTTCTCCGTCTAGCCCAACATGATATTTTCACCCAGCCCAGCAAGTCCATGACTTTCGAGAAAAATGCAAATGGGATTTAAATGGGCTGCATAGATGCTGCATCATTGTTTCACCCAGCCCACCAAATGGACTAAAAAACAAATGGACTGACAGCTGGGTCCACGGCCAGAGCCCAGTTTTTTTGTGATTTGCCAAGTAAGTCACTTTGTCAGGCCTGTTGGGCTGCAAATCTTTCAAGGCGAGGAGAGCTTTCATTCGGCTGGCCGAGAAAATGGCCCATCAATAAGGAGAAATGGGCTGTACATTTTTAAAACACATCAAACTGGCAATTAGTTTCAAAAATATTTTTTTTTCATTTCGAGATTTTAAATTACATTAATTTTTATGCGTGGAGAATTTGTTGGATTTTATATTGATATACATTTATTTTTAAAATTAGTTTGAATGTGAGTCGAAATTTCGGGATTAAAAACAGTTCAGACCGCACCAAAATATGCAAAATTTCATATAATTTTTTAACTGTGGGCACAATATGGGCTGTAATGCTAACAAAAAGAATATGGGCTCCAAAAAACCATAAGAATTAGCAAATAGGCTGTATGCTATTTTCCACAGATTTGAGGCTTTCCTAAAAAAAGGTTGATGCACAAGCAGTGACTGTTGGATGGCCATCCAACGGCCGTTGTGCTTCTTCAATCTCTGCTCTTCCTGCTCCAGCCACTCAAACAGGCGCCGGCGGGACTGCCTGCTCCCTCCTCCCCGCAGCTGGCTCTGCTGCCGCACAGGCCTCACCGCCCCACCGTACTCCCATCGCTAGCCTAGCCATCCCTCTACTCACCCACACCTACTGTTATTCTCCGGCGACGGCAGACGAACAAGTAAACCCTCGTACAGTCGTACTCCCCTCTGCGTGGGAAACAACTGCCGAGTCTTCCCTGCCTCCGTGTCGTTCCCTTCCTAGGCCTCGCCGTCGTCCACCGCCCTGGTGCTCTCGGCGCGGCCTGGTCAACATGGTCAACGACCGACATGCATCTGAAGTGAACTTTACGTGGAGAGGCCGACAGCTGGGTCCACGGCCGCACGCAAGGAAATGCCTCCTTATTACGCGCGAAATAATGATTCCTCCACCTGACATCAGGGACCCACTGAAAGGGCCTCTGTATTTCGCGAAAAAAACGTTACCGCCGCTAACAGCTCGGACCCACCAGATATATCTTCGCACGCAAGGAAGTGCCTCCTTATTACGCATAAAAAAATGAATACTCCCCCTGTTAGCTGGGACCCAGTATAGTGGCAGGCTGACTTGTGGGCCTACTATGTTGACGGGGACGGAGGGCTTTGTCAACTTAGTCAATATGCACGATTCTAGCTCCAGTGACCGTACGATGTCCATCCAACGGCCGTAATGCTTCTTCAACCTCTAGTCTTCTTGCTCCAGCCGCCCAAACCAGCGTCGGTCGTGCCTCGTGCTCATGCCTCCCGTGGCCGGCTGCGATGCGGCGGAGGCCTCACCGTCCCCTACTACTCCCACCGTTGGCCAGGCCATCCCTCTACTCACCCACACCCCCTGTTATTCTGCAGCGACGGCAGCCTCACACCGCAGCGAACCAGTGAACCCTCGTACTCCTCTACGCGTGGGCATCCACTACCGTGTCTTCCCCGGCTCCGTGTCATCCCCTTCCTAGGCCTCGCTGTCGTCCACCGCCCTGGTGCTCTCAGCGCGGCGTGGTCAATGTGGTCAAGGAACGACTTCCATCGGACGTCGACTGTACATGGAGAGGCTGACAGCTGGGTCCACGGCCGCAGCAAGGAAGTGCCTCCTTATTACGTGCAAAATAATTATTCCTCCACCTGACAGCGGGACCCACCGGACGGGCCACCGTATTTTGCAAAAAAACAATTCCCCCTGACTGCTGGGACCCACCAGCTACATCTTTGGACACAAGGAAGTGCGTCCGGGCAAAAAAACAAAACAATTCGCCCCCTGACTGTTGGGACCGACCAGCTACATCTTCGCAGGCAAGGAAGTGCCTGACAGTCGGGACCCACCTAGTCGAAGTGTACGTAACATTGTCATTCTGGTCGCGAACGTGTACGTACATACTGGGTGATGTAGAGGCGCGCACGTGTCATAGTAGAGGCGTGCACGTAGCATTTACACGTACGTACAGCGGCCAGGGTGCAAGAAAGAAAATATGGCTACATATGTGTACATACGGGCGGGGTCTCGAACGCCTACTCGCGCATACATACGACGACGTCTCGTGTACATGGCTGGGTCGGAACAGAGAAACAGCGTCGTCGTCATGTTCATGGGGAGGCAACGCAATGCGTCGTGTTCATGGGGAGGCAACGGAATGCATCGTGTTCATCGGGAGGGCTTGGACGGAACAAGCAATGGAAACGAGGCATGGCGTACCGCAGAACGGAGGAAACAGCCTTGTGTTCGACCGGCCACATTCGAAACGGGATCTTGTTCATCGGGAGGGGTCTGGCATACCGCCAAACGGAGGAAACGGACCTCCTACGGTCGAAACAGGGGTCCTGTTGATCGGGAGGGGTGTGGCGTACCGCAAAACGGACGAAACGGACTTGTGTTGGAGCGCTACGGTCGAAACGGGGATCCTGTTCATCGGGAGGGGTGTGGCGTACCGCAAAACGAGACTCCACGGGATACTGCTCATCTCCACCGTCGACCCCCTCCAGCCTCCATGAGCTACTGTTCATCCAGCCTCCACGGGCTCCTGTTCATCCAGCCTCCACCGCGCGCTACTCCACCGGCTACTGTTCAACCACCCCTCCACTGTCTACTGTTCATCCAGCCCTCCAAACGATGGGGTCCTGTTCAACCACCCCTCCGTGGGCACCCCTCCATCGTCTACTGTTCATCCAGCCATCCACACCACGGGGTCCTGTTAAACCACCCCTCCATGGGCACCCCTCCACCGTCTACTGTTCATCCAGCCCTCCACACCACGGGGTCCTGTTCAACCACCCCTCCACTGTCTACTGTTCATCCAGCCCTCCACACCACGGGGTCCTGCTCATCCACCCCTTCACGGGCACCCCTCCACCGTCTACTGTTCATCCAGCCCTCCACCACACCACGGGGTCCTGTTCATCCAAAGGCAACGCCACCGCTCACTGTTCATCCAACCCCCTGCAATGCTCACTGTTCATCCCACTGATCGGGTTCAGTTAGCAGCAGTAGCGAAGGAATCACTCGGTCAGGTTCAGTTAATAGCCATCGATCGATCACTCGGGTTCAGTAACGCGTAGCCTGAAGTGCAATCGCTCGGGTTCAGTTAGAGCCCAACACCTCGCTCGGGTTCAGTTAGAACCAACGCCTCGCACACACGTGCGTACATGTACGAGAGAAACGCGCATCGCTCGGCCCCCGACCTCCCACCGTAACCGGGAACTCCCTGAAATTTTCCTCCCCCTCGCTTCTACCATGGTTTTTTCCGTCATGGACGGCCCAAAGAATGTCATGCAGCTGCGTCTCCGACCCGCCCAGGACGAAAAGCCCATTTTCTGTCATGGTTTTTTGGCATAGAAGTAGGAGCCCACCACATCTAGGATGATACCGGGTTTTTTCAAAATTATCGTCATAGAAGTGTCATATGTATGATAGAAAAAAATTTCATTCGGCCCAAAATGTCATGGATGTGTCTTTTTTGTAGTGAATATAATGTGATGTTCTTCTACACCAAGGGTTTGAGCATACAAACAAATAAGCGCATGGCAACCTCTGCTTCCCTCTGCGAAGGGCCTATCTTTTACTTTTATGTATTTACTTTTATGCAAAGAGTAAAAAAAATCTCTATTCCTTTTTATTTTTCTCTTTTGGCAAGTATCATGTGGTGAGGAAAGATCTAGGAACATATGTCCAGTTGGATATGGGTAGCATGAGTTATTATTGTTGACATCACCCTTGAGGTGAATGCGTTGGGAGGCAAAATTATAAGCCCCTATCTTTCTATGTGTCCGGTTGAAACGTTTTGCTCATGTGTATGCGGTGAGTGTTAGCAATCATAGAAGACTATATGATGGTTGAGTATGTGGATCTCTTACTTAGACTCTGTTGAATAAGTTGAATTACAATTGCTTGGTGACCGAGAACATAGGTTGTCGAGTTTCAAGAGAATTCATTGTTTGAACCTTAACATGTGAATTGGTTGCTACTTTAACATGAGAAATTTTATGAGAAAGAATTGCTTTTATGATGCTAGGAAAAGTGATTGAAATTGTCATTGATTAAACTTGTGCACTTTGCTAGCATTCACACTTCATAAATTATTTCTTTTATCATTTACCTACTCGAGGACGAGTAGGAATTAAGCTTGGGATGCTGATACGTCTCCAACGTATCTATAATTTATGAAGTATTCATGTTGTTAAATTATCATTCTTTGATGTTTTACAATCATTTTATAGCAACTTTATATCATTTTTGGGACTAACCTATTGAACCAGTCCCCAATGCCAGTTGTTGTTTTTTTGCTTGTTTTTTACATCGCAGAAAATCAATATCAAACGGAGTCCAAACACCATGAAACTTTTTGGAGAATTTTTATGGACTAGAACACCCAGGATGGGCCAGAGTAGCACCTGGGGGGTGCCCCGAGGGGGGCACAACCCACCAGGGTGCGCCTGGGGGCCCAAGCGCGCCAAGGTGGGTTGTGCCCACCTCGGTGGCCTCCCCCCTCTTTACCATGTAAATTTCCAAAAATTCCAGAAACCCTCGGAGTTCACCTAGATCAGAAGTTCCACCGCTGCAGGCCTCTATAGCCACCGAAAACCAATCTAGACCCCATTCCGGCACCCTGCCGGAGGGGGAATCATCTTCGGTGGCCATCTTCATCATCCCGACGGCCACCACGATGAGGAGGGAGTAGTCCACCCTCGGGGCTGAGGGTTTGTACCAGTAGCTATGTGTTTAATCTCTCTCTCTCTCTCATGTTCTTGAGATGTCACAATCTTGATGTACCGCGGGCTTTCTTAATATAGTCAGATCATATGGTGTTTTCCCCTCTCTATCTTGTTGTGATGAATTGAGTTTTTCCCTTTGACATTTTGTTGTTATCGGATTGAATACTTTTATGGATTCGAGAACACTTGATATATGTCTTGCAATTGAATACTAGTGGTGACAATGGGGTATCATATTGATTCACTTGATATATGTTTTCGCACTCAACTCGCGGATTCCCGAGGTGACATTGGGGTAATCTATGCATAGGGGTTGATGCACGTTCTTGTCTTTGTTTCTCCGATAGAAATCTTGGGGAACTCTTTGAAGTTTTTTGTGTTGGATTGAATATTATGAATCTGAATTTGCTTTGGTGTTATTCTAGTACAACTCTTGGTTAGATCGATCGGAAAGAATAGATTGGTGTTATTTTAGTATGAACTCTAGGATAGATTGATCGGAAAGAATAGCTTTGAGGTGGTTTCGTACCCTACAAACAATTCTGTCTTATGTTCTCCGCTAGATAGGAACTTTGGAGTGATTCTTCGTTGCACTTTGAGGGATGGTTATATGATCCAATTATATTAGCACTGTTGAGAGATTGCACTAGCAAAAGTACGGACCCTAGGCCTCATTTTCAAGCATTGCAATACCGTTTGTGCTCACTTTTATCACTTGCTACCTTGTTGTTTTTATTTATTCAGATTATAAAAATATATTTCTACCATCAATATTACACTTTTATCACCATCTCTTCATCGAACATGTGCACCTATACAATTTGCCATTGTATTGGTGTGTTGGGGACACAAGAGATTTCTTGTATTTGGTTGCAAATTCGTTTGAGAGAGACCATCTTCATCCTACATCTCTCATGGATTGGTAAACCTTAAGTCATCCTCTTGAGGGAAAATTGCTACTGTCCTACAAAACTCTACGCTTGGAGGCCCAACACGTGTCTACAAGAATAAAGTTGCATAGTAGACATCAGACACTTCGATGACTTTTCCTTCCTTTCTGAATCCTTGCTTCTACGAGCGGGTCTTCATTAATAACGATCGTCTCTACTCCTCTCTCTTGGAGGTGATTCATCTCTTCTACTTCTCCTTTTTGGTGAATCTTCTCTTTTCCTGTAGGGAGCCGTACACTCATTGGGGTAGTGTACGGGTCTTCCACAATTGTAGCAATTATGATCATGACTAGAATATATTTTGTCATTATAGGATCTTGACTAGAGACTTGCTTCTCACTTGATGTTGTAGGAGCATCACTTGAAGCTTTGTAAGCACCACTTGACTTGTTCTGGAACTCTTCCTTATCCTCGAGTGGCATCTCATGAACAACAATTCTATCGATAACTTCTGTGGGCTGGAGATCTTTGTAATTGGGCATTATTTGGATCAAGGTGCACACGGTATCATATTTTCCATCCAAGGCTCTTAGGACCTTTTTGATGATGAATTTGTCGGTCATCTCTTTGCTTCCTAAGTCGGCAATCTCATTTGTGATGAGAGCAAGCCTAGAGTACATCTCGGCGACTCCTTCACCATCCTTCATCTTGGACTTGCCAAGTTGACTTTAAAGCACATCCAATTTGGACTCCTTGACGGACTTGGTACCTTCACGCATATCAACCAAAGTATCCCAAATTTCATTTGCATTCTGAAGGTGGCTGATTTTGTTGAATTCTTCGGGGCATAATCCATTGAAGAGAATATCGCAAGCTTGAGCATTGTATTGCAACATCTTCATTTCTTCCATGGACGCTTCATGATCCGATTCTTTTCCATCCTTGAAGAAATCACCTTGCAAGCCAATACGCACAATAGCCCAAACGGCGGGGTTATGACCAAGAATATGCATTTTCATCTTATGCTTCCAACTAGCAAAATTAGTACCATCAAAGTAAGGACCTCTATGGTGGTAATTTCCCTCGCTAGATGCCATACTCTCCTAGGTTGTGAAACCAAGGCTATGATCACCAAAGCTATGGAAATCAAGGAAAATGGATACAAAAGCTCTGATACCACTTGTAGGATCGAAAGTAGGTCTAGAGGGGGTGATTAGACTACTTGACCAAATAAAAATCTGACATTTTACAAACTTTAGTTGTGGGAAAATTTTAGCAATTAGCACAAGTCAAGCAATCAACCTACACATGCAATTCTAAGAGTGTAGCAGCAAAAAGTAAAACATTGCATATGAAGGTAAAGGAAACGGTTTGGAGAGTTCAAACGCAATGGAGACACGAAGATTTTTGGCATGGTTCCGATAGGTGGTGCTATCGTACATCCAAGTTGATGGAGACTTCAACCCACGAAGGGCAACGGTTGCAGGAGTCCACAGAGGGCTCCACCAATGAAGGGTCCACGAAGAAGCAACCTTGTCTATCCCACCATGGCCATCGCCCATGAAGGACTTGTCTCACCAGGGTAGATCTTCATGAAGTAGGCGATCTCCTTGCCCTTACAAACTTCTTGGTTCAACTTCACAACTTGTCGGAGGCTCCCTAGCGGCACCTAACCAATCTAGGAGACACCACTCTCCAAAAGGTAATAGATGTTGTGTTGATGATGAAATCCTTGCTCTTGTGCTTTAAATTATAGTATCCCCAACGCTCAACTCTCTCTCACAGATTTGGATATGGTGGAAAGATGATTTGAGTGGAAAGCAACTTGGGGAAGGCTAGAAATCCAGATTCTTGTGGTAGGATTGACATATCTTGATCTCAACACATGAGTAGGTGGTTCTCTCTTAGAAAATGTATGTTGGAAGTTTAGGCACATTCTGATGGATCTCTCACAAATGGAGAAGGGGTGGAGGGGTATATATAGCCTCCACACAAAATCCGACCATTACACACATTTGACCCAACTCGGTGAGACCGAATCGACGAACTCGGTGAGACCGATTTAGTTCGAAATGTGAACATTGGGAATCTAGGTGGGATTGACTGGAACAACTCGGTGGGACCGGTGTGGTAGGCCTTAGGGCAAACCTCATCTCGGTGGTGCCGATTGCATCAACTCGGTGAAATCGAAGTGAAGCAATAGAGCAACAGAGAATTGGTCAAGCCATCTCGGTGCGACGGATCGCTATTTTGGTGAGACCGAAATAATTGCAACAAGCAACAGAGAATTGGCAAGGCCATCTCGGTGAGATCGAGATTCGTATCGGTGTTACTGAACTATTGGAGTTTCTGGCACTGGCTATGTCATATGAACTCGGTGGCGCCGGATAGAAAGAATCGGTGGGGTTGAGTTGGAGTTTAGGGTTTTGACATATTTGGAATGAGAAAGTGGTTGAGGGATTTGGAGCAATATCACTAAGCATTTGTGAAAGAAAGCCATTAAGCAACACCTCGTCCCATTTTAATAGTATTGGCTTTCCTATGGACTCTATGTGATCTTGGATCACTAAAAATGAAATGAAGAGTCTTGAGATTTTGCGAATATGTGTCCTTATCATTTTGAGGGGTCCACATCTCTAGTCCATGCCATGCCATTCACTGAACTTTCTGAAATGTTAAACTTGAATGGATATTAGTTCAATGAGTTATATGTTGTTATAAATTACCAAACCCACCCTGGGATTAGTTGAACTTTCACTTTCAGATGTCTCATGTCACACACATGTTTTTGCGGGCTGATGGAACCACGTGCACCATACTGTACACCATCAGTGGCCAGAAGGTGGATGTGGGAATGCAACGATAGTGAAGCCGAAGGATCAATTGTTCCACAACCAGTCGATTGCCCACTGGCGCCTTCAAGGTTTCTGTGTCTAGTGTCAAACCAGGCCACGAGAATTTGGCTCATCTGGTAGCACTAGGGGGAGATGACGACGAGATATCGTGGCGACTTGGCGATTGCAAGAAGTGGGTCTTGTTGTGGTCGAAGAGTCTACTTCGTCTGGAGGCGTCCGGGAGCACACCCATGACCAAGCAGCCTCAACAAGGTATGAACACCAACACCCATATACCTAATTAGCGGCACATGTCATGTAGGGCGATAGCGGATGGCGTGAGGAAGCGGCTCCGTTAGTGGCTGATGACGTCGCCTCCGTCGAAGAAGCCATGCATGATGCCATGGACGAGGATGATGACCCTCAACGGTATCTCAATACCGGCGGCTATGCCAATAGAGGATTGGTGGCTCGGCAGTATGACTTAGGGTTTGAGCGTGATGAGTTGATGCCTGAATTGCCGGAGGATGAACGTCTTAAGGCTGATTGTAAGAAGTCTCCAGATGCCGCCTCAACCCAACAACAACAACAACAACAACAACAACAACAACATGAGGGTTGTGCATTATTGTTGATCCTGACAACACTTGGGGAGATGGTCAGGGATGGTATGATAGGCTCACTTCCGGTAGCAAAGAAGCATAGGAAGAGGCCGAAGAAATGCCGAAATGGTGGCAAAGCTGGTTCTATGAGCCAACCGCCTCCGCAGCCTCGGGTTGAAGAATCTATACCTATCAAAGGTGCGGGGAAATACCATATCCCCAGTGATCAGATCCTACCTAAGGCAATGGTAGAGGCCATAGACGGGGATCTAAGGAGACTTCATGACGATGTGCTACAGAGAGAGAAAAGCCTTATCGCCTCGAAAAATCCAGGATACCCACTCTATGTGGTTAACGTGCCATAGCAAAGGTTACAAGTCCAGACATTCCCCGCAGAAAAGTTCTTCCTTCGATTTGATTACATCTTCGACATGTTTCACTTGACAAAGCTGAATTTTACGTTCGTCCGCCTTTTTGCCCTGTACATGAACTACATCATCAGGATTGAGAAAATACCTTATACCTGTGTCGCTGGCCTATACTTTATGCATGAGGGCTTCTTGGCAGTCTGCCCAGAGCACCATGAATACACGAGGAACTACATCGCCGATTTCATGGCTGGCAATAAGGACAAGGAGACGATTCTCCTAACCTATCATCCATGTAAGTCATCTGCGGATATCCTTTTTACAATTTCAATCATTCATTTGCACGCGTGGAGGCTAATTTGAGGTGTACTTATTTTGCGCAGCGACGGGCGCACTGTCCTCATCATCCTTTACCCCCCCCCCCCCCCCGATTCTCCCATGCTCTTTACATGGACTCGTCAAAGAACATGAAGAAAAAGGATTACACCCACATCAAGTCTATTCTTGATAGTGCTACCTTAAGCAATGACCAACGAGGTCGAGAGATCATGCTCAAGAAGACAAGGAACCGCGCGCCCTACTTCGGCCATAAGACCGACTTCTGCTGCATACAGCAACTGAGAGGTACTCTCAGTGATGGATTTTATGTCCTCCACCACATGTTGGAGTACAGATGGGGTTGCCAGAACCTTCGTATGGCACCTAGATCTGGCGATGCCGATATTCTGCAATGGGTAAAGAAACTAGGAAATGTCCCGGATCATCGACTCTGAGCTGAGTTCTATCACATCCAACGTGAACTTGCCCAAGTAATCATGAAGGAGGTCCTCGGAAAAAGAGGTATGTCCGACAAAGAAGGGCAAATGTCGCGGGAAGACGCCCAACCACTTGTAGCCGCTTAGCGTCTCGACCTGAAGCCTTTCACTTTGCTCGGGGACTTCCTCCCTGGTTTGGAAGGTGACACAACATGTTTTAGTGATTGACGATATATGAAAATGTGTCTGTTTAGTCACTACTTTCTCTATGACGAAACTTTGAATTTATGCACGACGAAACTTTGTGATGTAATTAAACCATCCTCCTCAACTAGCGAAGATCACTCTAGTTAGGGCAGTTTGGGCATGATAAACTTTGTTATTTATGCTTATGATATGTTGCTTCTATTTTTGCTAACTTTGTCTCTTTCTGTTGCTCAACTATATATGTTTCATATTATCGAATCATGTGACGATGTAGGTACATATATAGATCATCTATGGCAAAGAAGTGCTACGTCATGTACATAGGGCAGCTTCCAGGAGTGTACGATGAGTGGCCGAAGTGTCAGGCCCAGGTGCACCAGTTTTTGGGTGGCAACCATAGAGGGTTTGATAGAAGAGCCGAAGCGGAAGATAGTTACTTAAGATTGACGCTACTGCGAGACAGGGATCGGAACCGACGCCTTAAAAACTACTACATTATCGCCCTCTTGCTCATAGTGATTGCTCTTCTCTTCTATATCTTTGTTTAGATATAGATGATGAAACATGTGTATGTGATGACCATGCAGTTTCTTGTATTCGAGACATGTCAGCTAACTTGTATCGCTATATCCTGATTATGATGAGACGACATGATTTGTATTGGATGATATGATGAGACTATTACTTGTATGATATGACGAGCATATTGCATGTTTACGATATGATTAGGATACATTATAAAACCTGTACAAAAACATCGCAAATACGTAGCAGAAAAAAATTATGTGAAAATATACTTGTAGCGTTGTTTAGCAGGAAGCAGTAGCGCCGCACTCAAGCGCTACAGTATTTTAGCAGTAGCGCTGGACGGACGGACGCTACTGCTAAGCTACTTAGCAGTAGCGCTTGTTTGGACAACGCTACTGCTAAGTAGGTATAGCAGTAGCGCGGGACAAACAACACTACTGCTACATGTTAGCTGTAGCGCCTTACGAGTAGCGTTGGTGCCCCGCGCTACTACTAGGCATTTGACCTACGCTACTGCTAGGCTTTTCCCTAGTAGTGTCACCTGCTGCTTATCGACGAAGCTCGGATCCTCTGCAACCATGGTCACGATGACATCGTCGTTCGCCCGATCGCCGACAATTTGACCCTTTGCAAGCCGGCGCTCGTTGAGGAGCCAGAGGTTGTAGTGTTGGTCCTCCTATAGCTTCCGGAATACTAACATAGGCAGAGCCACCTGCTTTTCCGCCATGACAACATCAAACTACGCATGTGCAGGAGGTGGCACCCGATCATCATTAGAGACCTCCTCCATCATCGGGTTGTCCTTGCTCACCTCCACTACAAGAAATATGCTAACTTGCGACCATCAATATTGGTCGCTGAATGGTCATTGTTTTTTATTTATGACCTTTTTGTGACCAAAAACAGTTGGTCAAAAGCCGGTCGTCTTTAATGAAACTTAACGACCTTCTTTGTGGTATGGTCTTAGAAGGTTATGACCAAAATAAAAGGTCATAGATTCTATGACCAATTGTTTTGGTCGCTGGCAGTATGCCCAGGCCACATTATATCCAATGTGGCAAGCTGACGTGGCAAAACTGCGACCAAATGAAAAGGTCGTTGATTAGAATCAGCCTGGTCCAGTTCAACGCTTTACTTGAGCCAACCCCACTAATTCAGCCTGTATAATATTATTTTTCCTATTAATTTTCGCTAGCTACATGGGCCTAGCCCAAGAATTCAGCCTTTTTATTTTCTAGGATGCGGCCATTTATAGTATATTGATTTTCTGTTTTTAGCCATTTTGTTTTGCAGGTGGTCCCACCAGTAAGATTAGTCCCACTTGTCATGCTTATCTCAAAATTGGTCCCACACATCAGAAATTTTGAAATTTGTGAAACAACCATTATAACCTGGACCCCCTTGTCAGGTTTCCATTTCATGGGTATTCAAATCACATACACAACCATTATTTAGAATGGACCAGAGAGAAAATGAAATTCGTCTGAAACAACACTACTTTAGTCTATTAAAATCGTTACAGTATACTACAACCCAGATATGCCTACTACTATGTACAATTACAACACATAATATGCTACTCTTTGCTGATATGCTTCACAACTTTTGACTTGGATTTGCACTTCACCCGTGCATAAAACAAGAATGAACATATAGGAATAAGAATGTGCACAAAACGTCAAACAGTAGCCAATGAGGGATCCAATAACTTATAAGCACGGATTGACAACAAATGCCATGTACATAAATAGTATGTGTTCATGGAGTGACTAAAATGTTCTCACTAGCTAGGATTTTTTTGGTATATAGTATAGTGCAACTCTAACTAAATTGATCATAGAAATGAAAAGAATTGTAAGAACGAGTTTGTTTAGAATCCAGGCATGTCAGATTTTAAGCACCAGCTGAACATATCTAACAAACTAGACCATGATCATCATGCATTAGGATTTATGGTTCTAGCAAAATAGTAAAGAGACGGAGATACACGCATCAAGCATACCAGCTACTACAATAAGAGGTCCAGATGCTCCAGGAACTGGAGGGAGTATGCACTCCGGTAGTCATGCAGTAGCTAGGGATTGAGGACGATGAGCTTGCTCCCATTGTACCGGGACGGTAAACAAGAAAACAAGTTATTGCAGCAGAAGCATCATGATGTATCCATTATACCTGGGTCATATTTGGGTACACAATTAACTAATATGTCAATATTTAGTTACCATCAACATAAAACAAGGAACTTGGGTAAGCATTAGCAGTGTAGTACAACATGCATCACTGTAACTTTGGAAAATAGTCAGTCTAGTGGGTATCCAGTTTACTTGCATATGACCAACACTAAGCAGTATGAGTTCGTTCAATAACTATAAAGTACTCGGTAGCTGACAATGTATAGTTCACATGTATAAACCGAAGATTCATCAAAGGCATGTTGATAAAACAGTGAAAACAATGGTATTTGGTATACCACCATGCATGATCACTTCTTAATATTTATATACATTGTCACAACAACCTATAACCACCTATGCTCATTGTTACAAATCTATGCATAGTTCAAAAAAACCTATCTATTTGAAACCAGAATAGATTTCTCACTCACATCTGAATTCTTTGGTTTCTCCTCCAAACTATTGAAATATCAGGCCTCTAATTCGCTAGTTTCTTAGGCAACAAATATCATTGAAATTTTTAAAGAAATGCATAGGTCCAGCCGATGACTACACATCGGCAACTACTTCAGACATTGGCTGGAGAAATGCTCATCTTTTTTATTCTTTGTAAAAGAAATTTTGTGTTAAGCAGTAGCACTGATTATTGACTACACATGTACCACCAGAATTACCAAACAAGATTATAAAAACCCCAGAAGAAAAAAGAGGAGGCTAATTTTTTTGCTCGAACAAGCTTGTTATTTAATGCGGCTGTGAAAGTGTAAGTTGGCAACAGACAAACACTCACTCACAACAGGTGCTTGTTTCATCACGTTACAAAGGAGCAGCACAAACCACAACTTTACTCGACACACACACACCTAAATATTAAGATCTAGTTCCACCAACTATATCAGGGTTTAACAGAGCATGTAAGATGAATGACAGTTCAATTTCACAGCCGGCCTTAGCATCATCAAACCACCATGCTTATGATTATAATCTAAGCATATCATCAAACAAAACCTACACAGATAAAGATCATGGCACATTAAGCCACAGGCGCACCAGCGCCAGCATGCGATTCAACGCAATAACGATGGTGCTACAAACACAACATCGAAACCAAAGCAATCACGGTCTCGCATAGGAACCACATACCAGAACCAAGCACCACATCTAGACAGGCTAGCTAGGTCGAAGGACCGAAATCGCATGTGAAGATAGTGGAAGGGGATATGGCAGTGGGACTTACACTTGCAGATGCGGGTGACAGGGTAGCTACATAAGGAGTAGGTTCTCTTTTGCAGATGGAAGCTGCGGCGGTCGCAGAGGGTGCACAACATGTGGGTCTTGTTCTGGCGCTTGCCCAAGCTGGCCGTTCCCTTTGTCTGCGCAAGAAGAGCAAGGGAATAGTCAGAACCCCGAATCTATCTATACGAGAAGGAGCACAGCGGAGGGAGGAGGGTTGATGTTGCTTGAAGCTATGTCAGTATTTCCCCAAAGAGGAAGGGATGATACAGCACAACAGCGGTAGGTATTTCCTTCAGATGTGAAACCAAGGTTATTGAACTAGTAGGAGAACCAAGAAACACAACGTAAACAACACCTACACACAAATAACAACTTCTCGCAACCCAACGTGTTAAAGGGGTTTTCAATCCCTTCTGGGGTATGACGCCTCAAGATAAGCAAGAGGACGTGAGATAAATTTGTAGTAGATTGATAGATTGAAAGCCAAATAAAATAAATAAGGATAAATTGCAGCAAGGTATTTTTGGGTTTTCGGTTCAATATATCTGAAAATAAATGGAAGGAAAAAGTAGATCGCAAAGGCAAATAATATGAGAAAGAGACCCCAAGGCCGTAGGTTTCACTAGTGGCTTCTCTCGAGAAAATTAGCAAATGGTGGGTGAACAAATTATTGTTGGGCAATTGATAAAACTTCAAATACTCATGAAGATATCCAGGCAATGATCATTACATAGGCATCACGTCCAAGATTAGTAGACCGACTCATGCCTGCATCTACTACTATTACTCCACATATCGACCGCTATCCAGCATGCATCTAGTGCATTAAGTTCATGGAAAAACAGAGTAATGCAATAAGAACGATGACATGATGTAGACAAGATCTATCTATGTAGAGATAGACCCCCATCGTTTTGTCCTTAGGAGCAACGATACATACGTGTCGGTTCCCTTTCTGTCACTGGGATCCAGCACCGTAAGATCAAACCCACTACAAAGCACATCTTCCCATTGCAAGATAAATAGATCAAGTTCGCCAAACAAAAGCCAAATATTGGAGAAGAAATACGAGGCTATAAGCAATCATGCATAAAAGAGATCAAATAAACTCAAATACTTTCATGGATATAAAAAGATAGATCTGATCATAAACTCAAAGTTCCTCAATCCCAACAAACACACCGCAAAAAGAGTTACATCATATGGATCTCCAAGAGACCATTGTATTGAGAATCAAGAGAGAGAGAGGAAGCCATATAGCTACTAACTACGGACCTAAGGGTCTACAAAGAACTACTCACACATCATCGGAGAGGCACCAATGGAGGTGATGAACCCCATCCGAGATGGTGTCTAGATTGGATCTGGTGGTTCTGGACTCTGCGGCTGTTGGATGAATATTTCATCGACTCCCCTAGGTTTTCTGGAATATTGGGGTCTTTATAAGAGGCGGTCCGAGGGTCACCCGAGGTGGGCAAAACCCACCAGGGTGCGCCTGGGCCTCCTGGCATGCCTTGGTGGGTTGTGCTCTCCTTGGAGCACTCCCAGGCGCAGCCAGGACCCATTATGTTCCTTCTGGTCCAAAAAAGATCTCCGTAAAGTTTCATGGCATTTGGACTCCGTTTGATATTGATTTTCTGCGATGTAAAAAAACAATAACTGGCACTTGGCACTATGTCAATAGGTTAGTACCAAAAAATGATATAAAATAACTATAAAATGATTGTAAAACATCCAAGATTGATAATATAACAACATGGAACAATAAAAAATTATAGATAAATTGGAGACATATCAGCATCCCCAAGCTTAACTCCTATTTGTCCTCGAGTAGGGAAGTGATAAAAACAAATTTTTTGATGTGGAATGCTGCCTAACATGTCATATCATATTCTTTTCTTTATAGCATGGAGATTTGGACTTTTATATTGTTCAAAGCAATAGTCTAGTTTTGACATGATAACTTAAACACTCAAGCATATCAACAAGCAACCATGTCTTTCAAAATATCAATACTAAAATAAGTTATCCCTAGTCCATCATGCTCAATCATTGATCCATTCACGAAACACACTCACGTATTAGCTACGCACAATAGTCAACTACGATCATATTGCCTCCTAGTTGGTGCTTTTATAAGAGAAGATGGAGACTCAAATATAAAAATAAAAATTGCATAAAGTAAAGAAACGCCCTGTGCAGAGGGAAGTAGGGATTTGTAGAGGTGCTAGAGCTCAAAGAGGAAAAGTTAGAGATAAAAACATTTTGGGAGGTGTATCCATCCCACCAACGAAAACGACTTAAGATTTCCCAATACTTTCCATGCTTAGATATATCATAGGCGGTTCCCAAACAGGAAATAAAGTTTATTCCTTTTTCCATGGAAAATATTAGCCACCCCTCACCGCTCCGCGAGCGAAACGAACACACAAAAGAGAATCTTAATTTGAAAATTAGAGATGGCAAATGCAAATTTTCTTATAACGGCAAAAGAATACCGCATATAGGTAGATATAGTGGACTCATGTGGTAAAACTGGTTTAAAGTGTTTTGGATGCACAAGTAGTGATCATACTTAGTGCAAAATGAAGGCTAGCAAAAGATTGAGAAGCGACCAACCAAGAAACGAATAATTTCATAAGCGAACATTAAGCATAATTAACACCGAATAATGCACCACAAGTAGGATATAATTCCATTGCATGACTATTGACTTTCGTGCTTGCATAGGGAATCACAAACCTTAACAGCAATATTCTTACTAAAGCATAATTACTCATCATGATGACTCACATAACACATCATCATACCTCAAAACTATTACTAATAATCAAGTTTATTTTGTCCAATGATCTTCATGAAAGTTTTTATTATATCCTTCTTGGATATCTATCACTTTGGGACTAATTTTCACGTGTTACTTTTGACAAGCTCAAACAAATATAAGTAAATATCATGAGCATGATATTTCTTTCTTTCTCTCAAATTAATTTAAGTGAAGCAAGAGAGAATTTCTTGAAAATTTTACTAACTCTCAAATAAATCTAAATGAAGCAAGAGAGCATTTCTTTAGAAATACTAAGCACACCATGCTCAAAAAGATATAAGTGAAGCACTAGCGCAAGTCCATAGCTCATAAAAGATTTAAGTGAAGCAAAGAGAGCAATTCTAACAAGTTATGACATGATTTTGCCTCCCCCAAATAGGTGTGTCCAGCGAGGAATCAAGACTTAAAACACAAAATAAAACAAGCAAAGACTCATCATATAAGACGCTCCAAGCAAAACACATACTATATGACAAATAAAATATAGCTTCGAGTAAAATACTGAAGGTCGTTAGAAGAAAGAGGGGATGCCACTCGGGGGCATCCCCAAGCTTAGTTGGTTTCTCATTTTTGGATAATAGCTTTGGATGCCGGGGCATCCCCAAGCTCAGGCTCTTCTACTCCTTATTCCTTCATCCATCATAAGATAACCCAAAACTTGAAAACTTCAATCACACAAAACTCAACAAAACCTTCGTGAGATCCGTTAGTATAAGAAAGTAAATCACTACTATAAGTGTTGTATCAAAACAATTCATATTTAGTTCTTGCATTATATCTTCTGTATTCCAACTTTTCAATGGCAAAAAGTCATCAAAGAAAACCATAGAGCCATCAAAATAAGCACACAATGCAAAGAAAATAGAATCTGTCAAAACAGAACAGTGTGTAGAAATCTGACTATTTTGAATACTTCTGTAACTCCAAACGTTCTAAACAATAAGGAAGTCTTGAGCAATTTGTATATTGATCTACTACAAGTGGAATGGGTATTTTATCACTCTCTGGTTAAAAAATGAAAATTATTTTCGCGAGCCAAAAGTTTCTGTTTTTTCAGCAAGATCAAACAACTATCACCCAAGAAGATCCTAAAGGCTTTACTTGGAACAAACACTAATTAAAACATAAAAACACAATCATAACAGTAGCATAATTGTGCTAACACTCAAGAACAGAAATTGAAAATAAAAAATAAATTTTATTCATTGGGTTGCCTCCCAACAAGCGCTATTGTTTTATGCCCCTAGCTAGGCATAAAGATTTCATTGATGCTCACATGAAAGACAGGAATTGAAGCATAAACAGAGCATCATAAAACTTGTGACAAACACATTTAAGTCTAACATACTTCCTATGCATAGGCATTTTGTAGGCAAACAAATTATCAAGGCAAGAAATATCTAGCATATGCAAGGAAGAAGAAAGAAACAATAGCAAACTCAACATAACGAGAGGTAATTTAGTAACATGAAAATTTCTACAACCATATTTTCTTCTCTCATAATAATTACATGTAGGATCATAATCAAATTCAAAAATATAACTATCACATAAAATACTCTCTTCATGATCCGCATGCATGCAAAGTTGACACTCTTCCAAAACAGTGGGATCCTCAAATCAAGTCATGACCTCTCCAAACCCACTTTGTAATATCCCAAATTTTCAATTTGGAATGTTATACATCAGGACATCACTGCATAAAATATTTTATTTGCTTTTGGCCTGATCCAGAAATTCTACACAACTCAAGGACCCACAGAAAGAGTTGGGGATTTCGTTATTTTCATATTTGGGTTTTTCTCAAATTTTGAAATAGGATCGTTGATTTTATTTATTTTATCCTCAATTATTTCTATAATAAAAATATGAGAGAGGGAATAAAATGACTTTCCCAAAATAAAGAAATATTGAAGGTTTAATAAAAAAATCAAGTAAGATTTTATTTCGGAGTTTTCTCGCTATTTTATTTGAATTTAGGAAAAATTGCACGTTTCTCAAAACAGCAGTTTAGGGCCAAGAAAATGTTCATCTTGTTCTAAATATTATGTTTAGACGGTGAAAATTTGTTTTGGCATTTTTAGATATTTATTTATTTTCTAGGATTTTTCTTAGTTCGGCAGGATTATTTTAAAAAAAATCTCCGCGCCTGATTAGGCCGAAGGCCCAGCCGAGCCAGGCCGGTCCGCGCCGCCGCCGCCTCGCCACCCCACGCCACCCCGCCGCCGCACCGGAACCCCGCTGGAGCCCCGCCGGAGCTGAGCCGAGGTAGCCGCCCCGCCACCGATAGCAGCAGCAGCAGCCGCCGCCTTGCGCCGCCACTGGCTTGCCCCTTCCCCAAGCCGCCACCCCACCTCCCTCTTAAATACCGCCGCCGCCACCTTCCCCACCCCGCCACCCGACCCGCCCTGCCGCCCCGGTTTTCTAAAGAAACCGATCCTTTTTTAGAAAACCCTAGATTCATTTTTTTAGAATTACATTGGTTTTATTTTTGTCTTTCGCTTTATTTATTTAGCGAGCGTTCGCCCGTTTGTTCGTTTTAACGGATGAATTCGCCATTTAGTTTCAGTTAACGAACGTTCGTTCGTTAATCTGTTAGTCAGTTTTTCTTTTTCTCGGATTTTTCCGCAGTTATTTTCTGATCGCGATTTCTGATCCGATTTTCGTTCTAGTATAACTTTTCGCTCGTTTATCGGAATCAGGCGATTCAAGCGCCTGGAGTTTCGTAGCGAAACCCTCTTTCTGTTTAACCTACTCAAACAAGATTTTGCTTTTGTAAAAGTTGACTTAGATCCAGATTAGGAAATGAAGTTTGTTTCTTTCGTCGTTTGCCTTTCGTTGCTTCGTTTGTTTTGTTTCTTTTTGCAAACCGGAGTTCTTAAGTTGAACTTTCTGGTTAGATCTCTTATTTGAGTTTTACCCGTGCATTAGATGAGTACTTATTGTATGTTTGTTTGCGATAGAGTACCCGGAGTGTGCCGCTTGCTACTTCGAATCTGTAGGTTTCGCGGATCATCAGCAAGGCAAGTAACACTTTGATCATACCTCTTTACTACCCAGTTTTATTGCATTAGATCAACCCTCAAACAATTGCATGATTAGGATCTGATTAATATGTGGGTTTTGAGAAGTAGATGAGGTAGTACCTATTACCTGTTTTATTATCAAAGCCCTGGGAGTTACTTCTACGTTTGCTTATATTGCCATGCTATGCTAGTATACGTGGATTGGGTGAGTGTATCCATGAACGATGTGAGATTGTTAATTAACGATTTATTTAAGGTGGCAACTTTAATACACATCTATGTGGACTGAGGCACCTGGGTATTCCAGCGATTGCATGTTTTTCTTTATGGACCGCCACCCAGGCTCAAAGGGATCATGAGATTATTCATACTAGAAACTTCCATGTGCAGCCACAAGCTACTATGGGCTCTAGCATAGTTGACTAAGTTGTGCGAACTCTTACAGTGGTAGACTAGCAGATGTAGGGGATGTAGGTCGGTACTGTCTACCCGATCGTAATGTGCTAGTGCTTCTGAAAGACTATGTCTCGGTCATCCGTTTCTCAAACATCATGCAGTGCTAGAAAATACAATGGAGGAGATCGAGTCTTGTGGGTAAAAGTGCGCAAACCTCTGCAGAGTGTATAAACTAATCATGGTTAGCCGTGTCCCCGGTTATGGTCCTCTTGAGTATCTAGTACTTGGATAGTTGGATTAGCATGTGAATCTCATCACGTTACTCTAATTAATTTTGTTGGGATTTAATGATGATGTTTAATTGGGATTGAGAGGATGTCTATCTTCTCAATGTTTAACAACTACCATGATAGTTAAATAAAAATTTATTCCTTTGCAGTAGGGAAATTGGCTTTATGCAAAAACTGTAACCATATAGCTTTCCACCAGCCATATATGCATGTAGTATAGCTTTATTCTTTCATTGCTCTCTATGTGTTACATTGCCAGCATATTCCATGTGCTGACCCATTTCGGACTGCAATGTTCATGTTGCAGACTTTTCAGACGACGAGTAAGGTGCCTTTAGGTCGTGGTTCTATACTCAGTGATGCCGTTGGAGTTGATGGACTCACTTATCTTCCAAGCCTTCCACTGTTATCTTTATTAGATGGCCTTAAGCCATATTATTTGTAATAAGCTCTCTTTTGAGATACTCGCTGTAATAAGTGTGTGATTGCTACTCTGTTATAAATCCTTCAAGTACTGTGTGTGTCAGCATTACTGATCCAGGGATGACACTGAAGCACAGAGATCGGACCGTTTGAGGTCTGCTCGCTACAAGATGGTATCAGAGCACACGCTGACTGTAGGACACGACCACTAAGCTAAAGCCCTAGATCACTACTCCTTCTTCTCATTTCTGACTCCTCATCTTTTCTACTCTTTTAGGATGGCGGATGCAAGGAACAAGTTCACGCAACCGGATGAAGATACATCCTTTGGACGTCACTTGAAGGAAGTCACTAGATACCTGAACATCGGAGTACCAAGCTTCACCAGGACCTACAACGCCATTTTACCCGAGGAGGAGCGCTGGATGATTCAAGTTCAAGTTCCAGGAAGGACGTTCGCACCAATCACCGAGCCCATAGAGTTTTCCTTTGATGCACCAACCTGGAGTCTAGGAAAGAGCATGGCAGCCCACATCGCCATGGGACGTATTGGAGAAGTTTACTGCAATGATCTCAAGGATACTATCTACCAGATTTGTGGGCGCCATGATGAGCATTGGGAGATGATTAGCACCAGGAAGGATAGATCAATTGCAGCTTTCATCCAGGAGTTAAACCAGCACATTCGACGCTAGGAGAACCATATGTGTGCAGGCATGATAGACCTGAAGAAGGCCATGACCAAGATCACGGATCTGGAAGAAGAACTCAAGTCTACATGTGATGGATATGAGGAGGAAATAGCAACACTCATGGAGAAGAACGATGATCTGAAGAAGAAGCTAAAAGTATTCATGGGATTTCCCGCGACTGGAGGAGAAGACGAAGATTGCACTTGTCCAGAGAACTACATCATCATCGACGACACCGACTCGGAACCAGACAATAGCAATGATGACTATGTTGATGAAGCTGGAGCAGATATCATGGAGTCTTCATCGGAGTAGTTTTTCTAGTAGACCACCAAATCAGTAGTAGTATTCCCCCATGTAAATAGAGTAGCCCGAGCACTTTCGCAATAGTTCTAGACCGATTGTATGCCCTTGATTGATTAAGTGAAATGTTTGTGTTTGTCTCATGTGCATATGGGTAGTGTTTTCTCATTAGACCTCATTCTATTCTAATCTCTCCCCTCTAAACCCATCAGATGCCTCCGAGACGTGACAATGGATTTGCCTTCCCACCGGAGCTCACTCAGTTGATCCAGCAGAAGAATGCGTTGATGCAGTTGCTAGTACAGAATCAGAATCAGGGGAACAACAACAACAACAACAACAACAACAACAACAATCCACCACCACCACCACCTGTTGATCACTTAACCCATTTCCTTAGAATGAATCCACCAGTGTTCTCCAGTAGCACCGAGCCTATAGTAGCAAATGATTGGCTCCGCAAGATTGGAAGGGAGTTAACCACTACAGGATGTACTGATGCTGAGAAGGTGCGCTTTGCCGCACATCAGTTGGATGGACCAGCAACATCATGGTGGGAGAATTACACTGTCACCTACCCTATAGCCACGGTGACATGAGACCAATTTTAATAGGCTTTCCGTACTGCCCATGTTTCAGTAGTAGCTATGGCCATGAAGAAGCATGAGTTTCGCAACTTGCGCCGAGGACGGACAGTTGGCCAATATGTGGATGACTTTAGTAAGTTAGGACGTTATGCCCCGAATGACGTTGCTACAGATGCAACTAAGCAGGAGAAGTTTCTAGAAGGACTGAATGATGAGTTGAGCATGCAGTTGATGGTAGCAACTTTGAACAACTACCAGGAGTTGGTAGATCATGCTCTTATGATTGAAGGGAAGCAGCAACAGATTGCAAACCGCAAGAGGAAGTATGGACAAGGGAAGTACAATTCAGGAGCTCAGCAGAAGCCACGTTTTACCCCTAAACTGAGAGGACATTTCTAGCATACCCATGGAGGAGGTAGCTCGCACAATCATAATGGCCCCAAGAATGGTAATGGGAATGAAGGAAGCAACGGCCAGAACCGTACCAACCCATCAACACCAGCCAAGAGAGACCTGAGCCAAGTCACTTGCTATAAGTGCCAGAAGACTGGACATTACGCCAATGAATGTCCTGAAGCCCAGAATGGAAATGGCAATATAAGCTCTGGGAAGAAGCCGAACCCTTTCAATAGGGGATAGATGAACCACGTTAACGTGGAGGAGGTTGAAGCTCAGCCAGATGCAGTAATAGGTAAGTTTTTGGTTAAGTCATTTACTGCACTCGTTCTTTTTGATACTGGTGGATCGCATTCATACATCTCAAGGGGATTTGTGGATAAGTATAAACTGCCAACCCAAGCCCTTAGGTCACCCATGTTAGTAACCTCGCCTGGAGCAGAGTATATGGCTAGTCTATGGTGTGATCGGTTACCATTAAGGATTGGTAACTATGTATTTCCCTCGGACCTAATAGTATTGGAATCTCAAGGATTGGATGTGATATTAGGCATGGATTGGTTATCGAAGTATGAAGGGAACATTGAATGCGCCAGTAAGTCAATTTTGCTTACGACGCCAGAAGGAAGAAGGATCAAGTATGTATCACGGCATGTGCTGAAGAGGACTCAAGTAAATTCCTTATCAGGAGTTGTGCGGGAAGAAGTACCAGTGGTGAAGGATTTCCCTGACGTATTTCCAGAGGAGTTGCCAGGCATGCCACCGGATAGAGATATTGAGTTTTTGATTGAGCTTTTGCCAGGCACAGGGCCAATATCTAAGAGACCATACAAGATGCCCGCAAAAGATTTGGAGGAGATTAAGAAGTAGATTAAAGAGTTACTAGATAAAGATTATATTCGCCCAAGTTCTTCACCTTGGGGATCGCCAGTACTTCTAGTGGAGAAGAAGGACGGATCGTTAAGGATGGTTGTTGATTATCGAGGATTGAATGAAGTAACAATCAAGAACAAGTACCCACTACCAATGATCAATGATCTGTTTGATCGATTGCAAGGAGCTAAGGTATTTTCCAAGATTGATCTGCGATCAGGATACCATCAGTTGAAGATTCGAGAGCAGGATATACCTAAGACGGCTTTTACCACCAGGTATGGGCTGTACGAGTATACCGTTATGTCATTTGGTCTGACTAATGCACCTGCATATTTCATGAACATGATGAACAAGGTGTTTATGGAGATTTTGGATAAGTTCATCGTGGTGTTCATTGATGATATTTTGGTCTACTCAAAGAATGAAGAGGAGCATAAGGAGCATTTGCGTTTGGTACTTGAGAAGCTCAGAGAACATCAGTTATATGCCAAGTTCAGCAAATGTGAGTTTTGGTTGAAGGAAGTTGGATTCCTCGGACACGTTATATCCGGAGAAGGTATAGCAGTAGATCCCACCAAGGTTGTCACTGTGACAAATTGGGAAGCACCGACAATAGTTGGAGAGATTCGGAGTTTTCTTGGACTTGCAGGATACTATCGGAGATTCATTGAGAATTTCTCAAAAATTGTGAAGCCTATGACGGAGTTCTTGAAGAAGGATACCAAGTTCAAATGGACTGAGGAATGTGAGGCCAGTTTCCAGGAGTTGAAGAAATGTTTGGTTACATCACTACTGTTGATTCTGCCAGATTAGAGCAAGGATTATGAGGTGTATTGCGACGCTTCATGTCGAGGACTTGGAGCAGTGCTTATGCAGGAGGGAAGAGTTGTTTCGTATGCTTCACGACAGCTGAAACCTCATGAGTTGAATTATGCCACGCATGATTTGGAGTTAGCAGCCGTAGTGCATGCATTGAAGACTTGGAGACATTTTCTCATTGGAAACCATTGTGAAGTGTACACGGATCACAAGAGTTTGAAGTATATTTTCACAGAGAAGGAGCTAAATCTCAGGCAAAGGAAATGGTTGGAGCTCATCAAGGATTATGATATGAGATTGCATTATCATCCCGGAAAGGCTAACGTAGTAGTCGATGCGCTGAGCCGTAAGAGCCATGTCAACACACTAATGACGGGAGATTTACCGAGGGAGTTAGCCGAAGACCTTCGTGAGCTATGTTTGGAGATAGTTCCGAGAGGCTATGTAGCAGCATTGGAGATTCAGTCTACCTTGATGGATAAGACCAGAGAAGCTCAGAAGACTGACAAGGAGGTTGCCTCTATAAAGGAGAAGATGAACAAAGGAAAATTTAAAGGATTTCGTGAGGATGAGCACGATACCCTATGGTTTGAAGACCGTGTATGTGCCTAATGACCCGGAGATCAGGAAGTTGATTCTGCAGGAGGCCCATGATTCACCATATTCGATTCACCCAGGAAATACCAAGATGTATTTGGATTTGAAGGATACTTTCTGGTGGACCGGAATGAAGAAGGATATTGCAGAGTATGTAGCAGTTTGTCCTGTATGTCAGAGAGTAAAGGCAGAGCATCAGAAGCCAGCAGGATTGCTACAGCCATTGCCGATACCCGAATGGAAGTGGGATAAGCTAGGCATGGATTTTATCACGGGATTACCCAGGACCCGTTCAGGCTATGACTCGATATGGGTTGTAGTCGATCGCTTGATGAAGGTAGCTCATTTCATCACAGTAAAGACCACTTACACCAGTGCTAAGTTGGCAAAGATATACATGACCAGGATCGTATGTCTGCATGGAGTTCCGAGGAGCATTGTATCAGATAGAGGAACCCAGTTTACCTCAAAGTTCTGGAATCAGTTGCACAAAACTTTGGGTACCAGGCTAGAGTTCAGTACAGCTTTTCATCCGCAGACAGATGGACAGACTGAGAGAGTCAATCAGATTTTGGAGGATTTGCTGAGAGCTTGTGCACTAGATTATGGATCTAGTTCGGACGACAATTTGCCATATGCAGTGTTCTCTTACAACAATAGTTATCAATCCAGCTTGAAGATGGCCCCTTTCGAAGCCTTGTACGGAAGGAGGTGCAGGACCCCATTGTCGTGGGATGAAGTTGGAGACCGCCAGTTGTTTGGACCGGATTTGATTAAGGAGTCTGAACAGAAGGTGAAATTGATTCATGATAGGCTCAAGGTAGCCCAGTCCAGGCAGAAGAGCTACGCAGATTCCAAACGCAAGGGGACAGTTTACGAAGTCGGAGACCGAGTTTATCTTCGTGTATCTCCACTTCGAGGAGTTAAGCGCTTTGGAGTTAAGGGAAAGTTAGCGCCACGTTTTGTGGGACCATACAAAGTTTTGGAGCGTATGGGAGAAGTTGCTTACAAGTTGGAGTTGCCCGAAGGATTGTCAGGAGTTCACGACGTGTTCCACATCTCCCAGTTGAAGAAGTGCCACGCAGAGATGGCAGACATACCGCTAAGAGATACAGTGCCGCTGGAAGCAATTCGGTTGGATAGTGATTTGACCTATGAGGAGAAACCAGTCAAGATTCTTGAGTATGCCAGCCGAGTCACCCGCAGCAAGGTTATCAGGTTTTGTAAAGTTCAGTGGAGCCACCACACCGAGGATGAAGCCACCTGGGAGCGAGAGGAAGATCTGTTGAAGGACCACCCTCACCTATTTTCTAGCCAACCCGAATCTCGAGGGCAAGATTCATCTTAAGGGGGGTAGGTTTGTAACATCCCAAATTTTCAATTTGGAATGTTATACATTAGGTCATCACTTCATATCATATTTTATTTGCTTTTGGCCTGATCTAGAAATTCTACGCAACTCAAGGACCCACGGAGAGAGTTGGGAATTTTGTTATTTTCATATTTGGGTTTTTCTCAAATTTTGAAAATAGAATCATTGATTTTATTTATTTTATCTTCAATTATTTCTATAATAAAAATATGAGAGAGGGAATAAAATGACTTTCCCAAAATAAAGAAATATTGAAGGTTTAATAAAAAAATCAAGTAAGATTTTATTTCGGAGTTTTCTCGCTATTTTATTTGAATTTAGGAAAAATTGCACGTTTTTCAAAACGGCATTTTAGGGACAAGAAAATGTTCATCTTGTTCTAAATATTTTTTTTAGATGGTGAAAATTTGTTTTGGCATTTTTAGATTTTTATTTATTTTTCTAGGATTTTTCTTAGTTCGGCGGGATTATTTAAAAAAAATCTCCACGCCCGACTGGGCCGAAGGCCCATTCGAGCCAGGCCGGTCCGTGCCGCCGCCGCCGCAGCCTCGCCACCCCATGCCACCCCGCCGGAGCCGAGCCGAGGTAGTTGCCCCGCCGCCGATAGCAGTAGCAGCAGCCGCCGCCTTGCCCCTTCCCCAAGCCGCCACCTGTCGGGGGTTTGGTGCGACATATGCCAACGGATGGCTTATCATGGTGGGGGCGAGTAGAACGTCGCCGGTGCCTGGAAACGGGATGAGGCGAAGACATGCATGGCAGCGAATCTTACCCAGCTTCGGGGCTCTCCGGGGAGATAATACCCCTACTGCTGCTCTGCAGGGTCTCCGCATGATCTCTATGGTCAAGTGTTTACACGGTTGCTCCTTGAGCTGTGTCTGGTGGTAGGAGAGGGCAAGGCTAGCTCTCTCCTTCAATCTGGTATGGTATAGAACTACTGGGATCCAACCCTTTGCATGGGTGCCCTGGGGGGTTTATATAGGCCTACCCCCTGGGGGTACAATGGTCATTCGACTGGGCGCGGGCCCAGCCGTCAGTGCCTCCGACCTCCGACTTCTCCGCCGACTGGTGGGCCCCGCCGACTGGTCTGGTACGGAGCCGACAGGCCGCGTCCGCCGCGGGAGGGTCTTGCCGGCTGCTGATTACTGTAGCCGTCCTCCTGATGACGCAAGCTTGGCCATGGGGTCGTGGCAACAGCCCCGCCGCCTGGCGGGCGAGCACTGTGGCCACTCCCCATCTCTTCTTGATTAATGGCGCATGGGCCCCAGGGGAGGGCTCGGCCGACTCCCCTGGGCCGACTCCTGACGGGCCCGACTGGCGGTTCTCCCGCCGTCTCCCGAGGTCTCGCTGACTGGTGGGCCCCGCTGCCTCCAGGCCGTACAGACAAGCCGTCGTGGGCGCAGGATCCGGTACAGTGGTGCTGATGTCAGTGCCGGCCGGGCAACAGTGCCACACCACAGGGAGATCTTCCCAAGTACGGCGTGCTGTAGCCATGCCTGCCCTTGGTAAGGGGCGGGGAGTGGGCTTCATTGTAGCCAAGCCCCTGCCCTGTCCCCTTCGATGAGGTCACGGTTTGTTGGAGTCGCCAGCCGACTCCCCAATGCCGGCTTCTCTGGAAGTCGCCCCTGGGACTCGGCCGTGAGCGGGCAGTCGGCCGCCTTGCCGTAGACTCCCCAAGAGGCAGCACTTCACCCTGTGGTCTTGAGGGGCGCAGCCTGCCCCGATGTCTTGAAAGGTTATGGGGCTTGGGTTGGCCTACCCGTGGCCCATTACTCCGATAGTACCCCGAAGCTGGTGAGGCGCCGCGGACGATCGGCCGAGAAGCCTCAGCAGTTTCTCTTTCCGGGTGCTCAACACATGGTCTTGATTGACTTCTGCCGGGCTGACTAGAAGGAGTCGGACTCGCCCAACTCGGACTCACTCAATTCCGACTTGCTCAGTAGTTCGAACGTCGCGGCGGGATTTCAAGTGGCGTGCTAGCTAAGCTTCCAGGCCGCCGCCCGTTCTTGGCCTGTCGCGCGAGGGCACGTGGCTAGGCCGTCCTGCCGGCCCACGCACGCGACGGGACAGGCCCGTGGGCGGGGCCTGCCACTACCGTGCCTTAGCGCCCGAGCGGATCCGCTGCGGGCCTGATGGATGGTTGGGATTCCCGTGAAGTTACTGTGCGCAGTAACTTTACGTGGATCGTGGGGGTCGTGGTGTTGCGGGCGCAGTAAATCCCCACGTCCGCCCCCTTGGCTTCGCAGCCCACGGGGCTATAAGTAGGGGGAAGAGGGGGGTACGCGCGCCCCTCCTTCCCACTACCCCTTGCTTTCTTCCTCCTCGCAGCTCCTCGCTCTCCTGCTTCCTCTTCTCTTCTTTGCTCCGCCGCACGCCCAGGCTCCGACGAACGCTGCGGTGACAGCTTGCGATGAGTTCTTCCTCCGCTGCCGCGTCTCCCCCAGTGCGCTCCGGCACCTGGGACGACTCCGAAGTCCACGAAGACCATATCGAGTTCCTCCGCCGGACCCGTCGGCTTCCCGGCAAAGATCGCGTGCAGGTGCGTCTTGCGCCGGTGGGGGAGATTTCCCCCGCCCCGCAGGAGGGCGAGCGGGTCATCTTCCGCTCGCACTGCCTGCGCGGGCTGGGGCTGCCGGCGAGCAGCTTTTTCCGGTCGTTCATGGAGTTCTATGGCCTCCAGCCGCACCACCTCACCCCCAACACGGTGGTGCTGCTGTCGGCCTTCGTGGCTTTGTGCAAAGGCTTCCTCGGAGTCCTCCCCACCCTCGAGCTCTGGGGTGAGTGTCGTGGTTCTAACTCTGATAGTGATGTAGGGGGTGTGTATGGAGAGGCTAGATCTCAGCTATTGGGAAGTTGTAAGCACACTCAGATATACGAGTTCAGGCGCTTCGCGGAGGAAGTAACAGCCCTACGTCTTGGTGCCCGGAGGTGGTCGATTGGATTGTATGCGTGTGAATAACAGGGGTGCGAACCCTTGATACCGAGTTGGGGGTGGCTTATATAGAGTTCACCAAGACCCCGGCCAGCCCATGTTACCAAGGCTTCAATGTACATTAACGCGGGGTGTTACTGGTAACGCTGGTAATAAAATGCTATAATGACCATAAAGGTTACTTAATAGCCGACCGTTTGCCTGCGGAGTGACTTTAGGTCTCTTGGCTAGTCGAGTGGTTGGCTTCATGGTCGAGTGATAGCTTCTTGGTTGAGTGAGATACCTTCAAGTCGATTGAAAGATGACTTCTTCTAGGGATGTCCTTGGGTAGGGTTCTTTTGGACAGGTCCGTGCCCCTACCCTAGGTACATAGCTACATCATTAGCCCCCGAATGGATCGAGGTTAGAGTGGGGAAAGAGTTGGCGATCTTTCTGACTGGTTCTTTGGGTTACTTGAGTGCCTCGTTTTGGGTTGACCGTCACGGATGACGTCATCAACCTCTTTCAGTCGCCTTGATCCATTCCAGGCCTTTCGTTGAGTGAATTTCTTTACCTGTCACATACCGAGTGCCGGTGCGAGCGGGGTCTTCTGTTTTGGCAAGTTGTTCAGCAGCCCGCGGATGTCGCGGGATTTAGATTTTGGGAAGCGCGCGGGACGGGAGCGGCCGCAGTAATCGAAAGCGATAAAGCAGAAGCTCCTCGATTTTTGCGCCACCTTTTTCGCCATGTACCGTGCGCGCGTCTGCTGCGGGATTTGGCTGGATCGCCTGGGCCTACCAGTCAGACACTCGGGAGCGACCTCTTATAAATCGCCGGCTCGGGGTTTCTAACCAGTGCGCCTTCTTCTTCCTCTCTGCCTTCGCAAGTTCCTCCGCCACCTCTGCTCTCACCCTATCGCCACAGGCCCGTGCGAGACTTGCCGGCGACGATGGCGAAGGACAAGACCTCTGCTCTCGAGCGCGCGAAGAAGGCGGCGGCGCAGGGGAAAGGGAAGAGGTCTGCTCGGGGCGGATCCTCCTCAAGGTCTGCTCTGCCCCGGGGATGGATCCAAGGGGATTGGATGCCGTCGATAATCCGGCAAGAGGATCTCGACGACATGGTCGAGGGGGGAGTCATTCCCCACGAAGCTACGCGTCTCCCGGGGAGAGAGATCGAGCCGCAGCCCCGCGACGGTGAGTGCATGCTTCTAGCCACCCATATCGACCGTGGGTTTTCTCTGCCGCCCCATCCTTTTTTCCGGAGCTTCTTGAACTTCTTCGGAGCGCAGCTCCTCCACTTCACTCCAAACTCCATCATATACCTTGCTGCTTTCATTTCCATGTGTGAGGGTTTCTTGGGTTGCCGCCCCCATTGGGGACTCTTCAAGCATATCTTTACCTGCTGCTCTCAGTCGGTTAAGAAGGCCAAGTCGAGTGACGAGAGGACGCAGGTGGTCCAGCTGTGTGGGGGCCTGGTGATCCAAACGAGGGGAAAGAGTTGTTTTCCTTCTATCACTTTCCCGGAGTCGGTCCGCGGTTGGCAGTCGACCTGGTTTTACTGTCGAGACCAGGCGACCCCAGGACAGTCGACTGGTCTTCCCCCTTTCTCTCTCGACCGAGCTGAAAAACCCGCTTCCCTGAAAGTGACGCCAGAAGAAAAGGCCCAAGTCAAAGTGCTGGCCGGTCGAGTGGTGAGCTCGTCCGCGAGGGCGTGACTGGTATGGACCTGCTGGAGGTCTTCCTCCGGAGGCGCATCCAACCGCTCTAGGCTCGTGACCATCCGATGTGGCTGTACTCGGGTCTCGACGACACCACTCGGATCCACCCGGAGGAGGTCACTAACGAGATGCTGGAGGGGTGGCTGTCGAGCATCACTGGAAACAAAGACAACCCCCGAGGAGCCAGGAGGGTAATTCCACTCGACAACTCGTACGACGTGGACCAGGTTTGTCTTCATGCTTCCGACTGAGATCTTGTTTTGTTCATTGGTCTTCTTTGAGTTGGTCGATTGGCCTTTTGTTTTGTTGTTTTCCAGGCGACCACTAAGATGTACTCGACGCCCAACGGGGCACAGGAGCTAACTGTGGAAGGGGAGGCGAGCGGAGGTGAGAGCGGAGACGATCAAGGCGAGTGGGAGTCTGACGGTAAGGGAGAGGGAGGCGACGACGTCGACTCCAGCGAAGAGGAGGAGGGGGCCGACCCCCCCCCCCCCCCGCCCGGAGAGGCGATCCAAACTCGCACACGATCCAGCGCGGGAACGTGGCAAGGCGACTGCTCCTGTTGGGCAGTCGTCGAAACGCCCTCGGACTCCTTCCCCTACGCCGACTGGGAAGGCTCCCAAGCACCCACGCGTGACGCCGTCCAAGCCGCCCAAGGCTCTGCCCAAGATGAAGATGGCTGTCCCCACCATTTCCCGGTAATAACAAAACTTGCTTTCCTTTGTCGACCATGGACGGGTCCTTGGTCGATTCATTGAGCCAACTGACTGACTTTCGAGGCTTGCAGCGCTGCTACTTCTAAGGTCTCCGCCAAGGACGACGACCAAGAGATGGAGGATGCCGTCACCTCCAACCCTGGTACGATCACTAACGTTCCATTTTGAGTCGACTGAACATTTATGGCAACTCTGGTCGATTGAATGTTTTCCTTGTAGCTCCTCCTCATGTTATCGACCTCACGGATGACGACGACAACGAACCGCTGAGAGTGAGGAGGAACAGGAGGGCGTCGGCTGACAAGGCCCCCCAATCTGCTCCGGCGTCTGAGGCCATAGCTCGGGATGGTGGCGACACCACTCGGGCTTCTGTGACTTTTGTCGTTCCTCTGACGAGTGTGCGGCCCTCGACGTCGACTGCAGATCCACCTTCGCTTTTTGCCGCATATCCCGCCCCTGAGGACCAAGCGGCTGCTGCAAGAGAGGCTATACGCCAAGAGGGGATCATGATGGAGCAAGTGAAGGTGGCTCGGGAGGCCAACCAAGCAGCTTATGACGCAAGCTCGGCTCTTCAGAGTAACGTCCAGGTCAGTCGACTCATCTCTTGGTCTGTTACGATGTGCTATTTGAAGAATCTTTTTCCGAAGATCTTTATATCTGTACACCCACTGGGTGTGTCTGCCAATTCTTGGACGAGTGGGGGCATGCTAAGTGCACCCACTGGGTGTAGTCCCCGAGACTACGGTGGACTGCTGGCAGTCGACTGTAGTCTTTATATTGTGTTGTTGTAGCTGTATTTCTTCACTCGGTCTGGTCAGGCCATGTCGAATGGAACTGTATCCGGTCGACTGCAGGCAGTCGACTTTTTCTCTTTTTTTTTACAATGGGGGCACGCTGAGTGCACCCACTGGGTGTAGTCCCCGAGACTACTGTCGAATGTTTTTGATTCGGCTGTAGTCTTAGAAACGCCATTTAGTTACTCGGAAGCAACTTATCTTGGACGTCTGTCCATTGATTTTTCTTTTCGCAGAAATCCTGTGAACTTGTCGCTCGCTATATTGAGTTGGAGAACCAGCAGATCCAGCTCAACCTTAACTTGAAGCTTGCTCAAGAGAATTTGAAGAAGGCGCAAGAAGAAGCAAAAGGTATGGCTGGTGGGGTTCTCTATTCTTGACGAGTGATTTTTCTTCCTTGTCCATTCTTGATGTTGATTTCACTCGACGCGCCGTAGATAAACTGGAGGAAGCTCTGAAGAAGAAGGACCAAGATCTTGCAGAAGCACAGAAGGAGGCCTTGAGCAGGACGAAGCTTGCTGAAGAGAAAATGGCTTCGGTCGAAGCTCTTGAGCAGGAGAACTCCAGGCTAAAAACTGCTCTCGGGGTAGCCAATCAAGAGGTCACCCGACTGAAGAACGACAACGCGGTTCTGCGCGACAAGGCAGGCGATCTGGTGGGGAAGAAGAACGATCTGGAAGCTTATCTTGGTGAACTCACCAAGAAGTTGTTCGTCATGCTCGAAGGTAATTACTCAGCCCTGACTGTCTTGCAGTTGCCAAGCCTGTGTAGAGCCACTGTCTGACTCTTGAATCGCGTTTGCAGAATTCTGCCAGAACTTCAAAGAGGAAACCAGTCGAGTGGAGCCAGGCTTGGACCCCGCCAATTCTCTCATGAAGGATGAGGCTGCCATGAACGTGCTCCGACTGGAGTCTCGTGTTACCAGCGCTGTTGACTATCTTGCTCGATTGAAGGTCGCGATGTCGCGGATCGACACGTCACTCTGGCCCGGGACGACGCTTCAGAACAACCTCGAGTCTCTGATGACTCGACTGAACGAAGTCCCAGGTCGAGTGGCGGAATGGAAGAAATCTGCTGCCAGATGTGGTGCTGATGTCGCTCTGTCTCTGGTCCGTGTCCATTGCAAGGAGGCGCGAGAAGAAAAGCTGGCCGCCATCCAAGTTGCCAATACCAGGAAGCACAATTTTCAAGACTTCATGGAGACTTTCATCGCTGCTGCCACCCGTATTGCAGATGGGGTCGACTTGGACGAGTTCGTCGCCCCTTCCAGTCCTCCTCCTGAGGAATGAAAAACTTTCATGCTTCACTTTAAATTTGCCTCGGGATGCCGAGTGGATTTGTAACCGTTAAACTCTG
Organism: Triticum monococcum; assembly: GCA_034509565.1. NCBI lineage: Eukaryota > Viridiplantae > Streptophyta > Magnoliopsida > Poales > Poaceae > Triticum > Triticum monococcum. The sequence continues at coordinate 177,126,227 of CM067847.1, read as the reverse complement.
TAGGGCCGAGGGCTCGAGTACTTTTGATCTGAGGTCTGGGACCTTTAGATTTTATCTGAACTTGATTTCTTCGTTGGATATTTTCATGGTTTGATCTGTCGAGTGGAACTTGATCTTCACTCGGAATAACCTCGTATTTGTGGCGTAACTCTTTTGCAGATTGAGTTGTCTCCTGTACTTAGGTGAGCACTGGGCTGCAGCTAAGCCCCCCCCGAGTGGAGTCTGGCTCTCCACCCGGTATGATTTTTAAACACTTAGGCGAGCGCAGGGCTGCAACTAAGCCGCCGAGTGGGAGGATTGCTCTCCACTTGGTAGGATTTTTTCAAACTCAGGCGAGTGCCTGACTGCAGCTAAGTCTCTAAGTGGGAGATCTTAGGCGAGTACTGGACTGGAGCTAAGCCCCCGAGTGGGAGGATTGCTCTCCACTCGGTAGGATTTTCTCAAACTTAGGCGAGTGCCTGACTGCCGCTAAGTCTCTAAGTGGGAGAACTTAGGCGAGTACTAGACTGCAGCTAAGCCCCCGAGTGGGAGGATTGCTCTCCACTCGGTAGGATTTTTTCAAACTTAGGTGAGTGCCTGACTGCGGCTAAGTCTCTAAGTGGGAGAACTTAGGCGAGTACTGGACTGCAGCTAAGCCCCTGAGTGGGAGGATTGCTCTCCACTCGGTAGGATTTTTTCAAACTTAGGCGAGTGCCTGACTGCAGCTAAGTCTCTAAGTGGGAGAACTTAGGTGAGTACTGGACTGCAGCTAAGCCCCCGAGTGGGAGGATTGCTCTCCACTCGGTATGATTTTTTCAAACTTAGGCGAGTGCCTGACTGCAGCTAAGTCTCTAAGTGGGAGAACTTAGGCGAGTACTGGACTGCAGCTAAGCCCCCGAGTGGGAGGATTGCTCTCCACTCGGTAGGATTTTTTCAAACTTAGGCGAGTGCCTGACTGCAGCTAAGTCTCTAAGTGGGAGAACTTAGGCGAGTACTGGACTGCAGCTAAGCCCCCGAGTGGGAGGATTGCTCTCACTCGGTAGGATTTTTGAACACTTAGGCAAGCACTGGGCTGCAGCTAAGCCTCCGAGTGGGAGGATTGCTCTCACTCAGTAGGATTTTTGAACACTTAGGCAAGCACTGGGCTGCAGCTAAGCCTCCGAGTGGAAGTCTGGCTCTCCACTCGGTAGGATTTTTCAAACTTAGGCGAAACGGATTCGCGGCTAAGTCACCCACTAGGGGATTTCGTATGCAAACAAAAGTGACAGCAATTATTGGAACACTCTTGCCTTTGATAAAAATGAACTGCAATTTTTTTTTCTTATTACATCTCGTCTAAGGGAGGATTCAAGTATAAAAGGGGCGGAGTAGTTCCGCATTCCAAGCTCGCGGCGCGTTGATCTGGCGATCAACATTGTAGAGGTGATACGCTCCATTGTGGAGGACTCTGGTGACGATGAAGGGGCCTTCCCAAGTAGGGGCAAGCTTGTGTGGTTTCTGCTGATCCACTCGGAGGACCAAATCTTCTTCTTGGAAGGCTCGACTCTTTACATTCCTGGCGTGGAATCGACGCAAGTCCTGCTGATAAATGGTCGATCTGATCATGGCCATCTCCCTCTCTTCTTCTAGGAGGTCGACTGCGTCTTGCCGGGCTTGTTCTACTTCGTCTTCGGTGTAAAGCTCGACTCGGGGTGCGTTGTGAAGAAGATCACTCGGCAGAACTGCCTCGGCTCCATAAACCAGAAAGAATGGAGTTCTTCCAGTCGACCGGTTTGGGGTGGTCCTTAGTCCCCACAGAACTGACGGAAGCTCGTCGACCTAAGCACCCGCCGCGTGTTTGAGATCACGCATCAGTCGAGGCTTTAGTCCTTTGATAATCAGACCATTTGCCCTCTCTGCCTGTCCATTCGACTGGGGATGTGCGACCGATGCATAGTCGACTCGTGTGCCTTGAGAGGCGCAGAAAGCTCTGAACTTGTCTGAATCAAAGTTTGACCCATTGTCAGTGATGATGCTATGCGGGACTCCATATCTGAATGTTAGCCCTCTGACGAAACTGATAGCAGTGCAAGCATCAAGATTCTTGATGGGCTTAGCTTCGATCCACTTGGTAAACTTGTCGACTGCCACAAGCACATGAGTGAAACCGCTCCTGCCTGTTCTCAGTGGACCAACCATGTCCAGTCCCCAGACAACAAAGGGCCAGACGAGTGGAATGGTCTTCAGGGCTGATGCAGGCTTATGTGTTATGTTGGAGTAGAACTGGCACCCTCCACACTTGTCGACTATCTCTTTTGCCATCTCATTTGCTCTTGGCCAATAAAATCCCGCTCGGTATGCTTTAGCCACAATGGTCCGAGAGGACGCATGGTGACCACAGGTCCCCGAGTGGATATCATCAAGGATTATCCGACCCTCTTCTGGTGTTATGCACTTCTGACCGATTCCAGTCGCGCTTTCTCTATACAACTGTCCCCTTATGACTGTGAAGGCTTTGGATCGGCAGATGATCTGTCGAGCCTCTTCTTCGTCTTCCGGGAGTTCTTCCCTTAGGATATACGCGATGTACGGTATCGTCCAGTCGGGAGTGATCGCCAAGACTTCCATGATTAGGTTGACCACAGCAGGGACTTCGACTTTAGTCGGATCTGTGGCACTTTTCGGTTGCGGGGCTTCTTTTGTAAAAGGATCCTCCTGGACTGACGGCGAGCGGATGTGCTCCAGAAACACATTGCTGGGAATGGCTTCCCTCTTGGAGCCTATCTTTGCCAGATCATCAGCTGCATGATTTTTCAGTCGGGGGATGTGATGAAGCTCTAAGCCCTCGAATTTCTTTTCTAACTTTCTCACTGCATTGCAATAACCAGTCATTGCCGGACTTCTGACGTCCCACTCCTTCATCACCTGATTAACCACCAAATCCGAGTCGCCATAGACCATGAGGCGACGGACGCCGAGTGAAATGGCCATGCGCAACCCGTACAAAAGTGCTTCATATTCTACTTCATTATTGGAGGAATCAAAGTGAATCTGGAGAACATATCTGAGCTTATCTCCTCGGGGGGAGACCAATACTACCCCAGCACCGGAACCATTCAGCATCTTAGATCCATCGAAGAACATGGTCCAGTGCTCCGAGTGAACTTGAGTCGGAAGCTGCTGTTCGATCCACTCGGCGATGAAATCTGCAATTGCTTGGGACCTGATAGCCTTCTTTGCTTCAAACTTGATATCTAGGGGAAGGAGTTCAATCGCCCACTTCGCCACTCGACCAATTGCATCTCTGTTATGCAGAATCTCTGACAATGGGGCGTCGCTGACGACTGTAATGGAGTGGTCAGAGAAGTAGTGTGCAACCTTCTTCGTGGTCATATAAATCCCGTATACAAGCTTTTGATAATGAGGATATCTTTGCTTTGAAGGTGTCAAGACTTCAGACACATAATATACTGGGCGCTGAACTCTGAAGGCCTTTCCTTCTTCTTCCCGCTCGACCGTAAGTACTGTACTGACAACTTGTCCTGTGGCTGCAATGTAAAGCAGCAAAGGCTCTTTACTGATTGGGGCAGCAAGCACCGGCTGGGTGGAGAGCAGAGCTTTGAGGTCTGCAAACGCTGCATCAGCTTCTGGAGTCCACTCGAACTTGTCAGACTTCTTCATCAGAGGGTAAAGAGGCAACACCTTTTCACTGAGACGAGAAACAAATCGACTTAGAGCGGCCAAGCAACCTGTAAGCTTCTGGACATCGTGCACATGCACAGGGCGCTTCATCCGAAGTATGGTACCAATTTTCTCGGGATTGGCGCCGATTCCTCGTTCGGAAACGAGAAAACCGAGTAACTTTCCACCCGGAACTCCGAATGTGCATTTTGATGGATTAAGCTTGATATCATACCCCCTGAGGTTGGCAAAGGTTTCAGCAAGGTCAGTCAGCAGGTCAGAACCTTTCCGTGACTTGACCACAATATCATCCATGTATGCTTCCACGTTCCGATTGATCTGAGTGAGCAAACACTTCTGAATCATCCTCATGAACGTGGCTCCAGCGTTCTTGAGGCCGAAGGGCATGGTGACATAACAGAAGCCCCCGAATGGAGTGATGAAAGCTGTTTTGATCTCATTGGGTCCATACAGACGGATCTGATGGTACCCGGAATAGGCGTCTAGAAAAGACAATCGCTCACACCCCGCGGTCGAGTCGACTATTTGGTCGATGCGAGGGAGAGGAAAATGATCTTTCGGGCAGGCCCGATTGATATGTTTAAAGTCGATGCACATGCGAAGCGACTTGTCCTTCTTGGGGACCATGACAACATTGGCGAGCCACTCGGAGTGGTAAATCTCTCGGATGAACTCCGCTGCTAAGAGCCGAGCCACCTCCTCCCCAATAGCTTCCCTCTTCTGGACGGCGGACCGTCGAAGATGTTCTTTCACAGGCTTGAACTTTGGGTCGACTCATAGATGGTGCTCAGCCAGCCCCCTGGGAATTCCAGGCATGTCAGAAGGCTTCCATGCGAAGATGTCCCAGTTCTCACGGAGGAACCGGATGAGCGCTTCTTCCTATTTGGAGTCGAGCGTCTTCGAGATGTGAGTCGGGGCAGCCTCGGGGTCGGTCGGGTGGATGTGAACTGCCTTTGTTTCGCCGGTCGACTGAAAAGCCGACTCTGAAGCGGGCTTCTTAGCTCATAGCAACTCACTCGGATCTGAAGTCTTTTGATACTCTTGTAGCTCAACTACTGCCATCTGAGCGTCAGCAATCTTCGAGCCTTTCTGAAAGCACTCTTCTGCTTTCTTCCGATTGCCTGTAACAGTGATCACACCTTTGGGACCAGGCATCTTCAACTTGAGATACACATAACATGGTCGGGCCATGAAGCGTGCATAAGCTGGCCTGCCCAAAATGGCATGATAAGCACTTTGGAAGTCCACAACCTCGAACGTCAACTTTTCCTTGCGGTAGTTCTTCGAATCACCGAAAACCACATCAAGAGCAATCTGGCCGAGTGATTCGGCTTTCTTCCCAGGAATGACTCCGTGGAAGCTCATGTTGCTGGTACTGAGCCTGGACATCGGAATGCCCATCCCTTTCAGTGTTTCAGCATACAGTATGTTCAGGCCACTGTCACCATCCATCAGGACTCTGGTCAGTCGAGTGCCTTCGACAACTGGGTCAACCACCAAAGCTTGCCTCCCAGGGGTGGCAATGTGCGTGGGGTGATCAGACTGGTCGAATGTTATGGCAGTCTGAGACCACTTCAGATAGCTGGGTGTCGCTGGAGCAACCATATTCACTTCAAGGTTAATGACTTTCAGTCGACTTTTGCTTTCGACATCAGCAAAAATCATCAGGGTGGAATTGACTTGGGGATATCCATCGTCGCTATCATCCTTGTCCTCAACTCTGTCTGGCTCTTTTTCCTTATCTTTGGGCTGCTTGCCCTGGAACTGCTGGATCAGCAGCCGGCACTGTCGAGTGGTATGCTTTGGGAAAATAAAATTACCCTCTTCATCTTTCTTGGTGTGGATGTGACATGGTAGATCCAAAACATCATTTCCATCTTGATCCTTGACTTTCTTGGGCTTCCAGGTGCCCTTGGCCTTTCCCTTGAAATTTCCCTGGGTTACGGCCAGGGCCTCCCCAGGGGCGGCTGGCTCGGCCTTCCACTTCTGTTTCCGACTGGAGTTTCCTCCGGTGTCTTGGGCGACTGCCTTTTGCTTGCCACTCCAGAGGCGATCTTCATCCTCGCCATTGGCGTATTTGGTGGCAATCTCCATCATCCGATTCAGAGACATCTCTCCAGTTCGACCGAACTTCAGATTCAATTCTCTGTACTTAACGCCTTCTTTGAAGGCGCAAACTGCTTGATGGTCTGGAACATTCTCAACCATGTGATGCAATGTGATCCACCTCTGGATGTAATCCCTCAGCGTTTCATTCGGTTTCTGCACACAGGACCGCAACTCTGTAAGGCCTGCAGGCCGCTTGCATGTTCCCTCAAAGGTTGTGACAAACACTTGGGAGAGGTATTCCCCGGTGTAGATGCTGTTGGGCGCTAACTGATTTAGCCATGCCTTGGCTGAGCCCTCTAACATGAGAGGCAAATGCTTCATGGCCACCTCATCATTGCCACCGCCAATCTGTACAGCCACTCGGTAATCTTCGAGCCAAGGGTCAGGCTTAGATTCACCGGTGAACTTGCTGACTCCAGTCGCCACCTAAAGTTGGGGGGTATCACTGCGGCCCTGATGGCTCAACTGAAACACTCTGGCCCTGAAACACGCACTCTACTGCTGGCAGGCGCATCTCTGTCGTGGCCTTCTCGGTGAGCTCTGTTCCGGTCGACCAGACCCTGAACGAGGATGGATCTCGCATCAAAGCCTGGGTCCCTGGGGTTGACTGGAATCCTCTGCCCAACACTATGAGCGCCTGCCATCTCGCTGTCGAGGCGCATATGACCCACTCCTCGGGGGAGGGGTTGGCACTCGACGTTGATCCTCATGATCGAATCGGTGATCATACTGCTCATTTCTTCTGTACTGATCGTGCTGGTCTCCACGTCCCTCACGCCTCGGGGGCGATCTCGGGCTGTGAGCCGACTGGACTGTATCTGTTCCAACGGATCGACTGTGGATCCTATTCCGCGACTGAGAAACAGCGGAATTTTGATTCCCCGCCGCCAGGAGCAGCGCTCTGATCTGCAACAAGCCCCTGCCAGCCTCTGACTGGGAGGGCTGAATTGACTCTGCTATACGGGCCGTGGCAGCCAAATTCTAGACTGGGGTTCGATATACCTGCGTCGACGGGAAGAGCTGACGTCGACTGGACTCAGGAGCTCGCTGACGCGCTTGCTCGTCGAGTATTCGCTGGAGATTTTCCAGTCGAGTGCGCTCGGCCAAGTTAGCCAAGCGCACGTCCTCCAAGGCCCGGGCCTCGGGGGTTTCTCCGACGATAGGAGTGTGGAGTGTGTCTATGTTTCGGCGGCGAAGCTCCTCTCGCTGCAATGCCGTGAGAGGTTCGGGGAGATACTCGTCATGGGGATGCGACGGATCGCCCCCACCCGCGCCTCCCTCGGCGCGAGGGAAACCGGGAGGACTGTGTGCTCCATCAACCGCCAGGACCTCAGCCGCTGGGTCGCTGCTGTCGCACTCGGATGCGGTCTCCGCGGTGCCAGTCGACAGGTCGAACAGGCCGCAGAGGGATTCGTCGGGCTCGATTGCCGCGACTTGCGGGGCGGCCGACTAGCGGGCCACGGCATGCCTCACCCACCTCTGAAGTCTCGACCTACCAGAGCGCTTGCGCCGATGGGAGACAGAGCGGGGAGACGACACGGGGGCCGACCCATACTGGGTCGACGGCTGCCGCAGAAGGACGCCACGAACGCATGCGCGGAAATGCGTCGCGCCGCGGACGGGGAGCGCATCGATGTCGAGTGGAGCCTCCTGAAGCCAAGCGGAGTCGTCTGTGATCAATGTGAGCGCGCCGAGACGGATCTCGCGGCCCTCCACCAAAACTCCGCACGAAACCATGATCAAAGGGATCGGAAGAATTGCAACTTCTCCAATTAAGCGCTAAGATTCTGGCCCCACGGTGGGCGCCAACTGTCGTGGTTCTAACTCTGACAGTTATGTATGGGGGTGTGTATGGAGAGGCTAGATCTCAGCTATTGGGAAGTTGTAAGCACACTCAGATATACGAGTTCAGGCCCTTCGCGGAGGAAGTAACAGCCCTACGTCTCGGTGCCCGGAGGCAGTCGATTGGATTGTATGCGTGTGAATAACAGGGGTGCGAACCCTTGATACCGAGGTGGGGGTGGCTTATATAGAGTTCGCCAAGACCCCGGCCAGCCCACGTTACCAAGGGTTTAATGTACATTAATCGGGGCGTTACTGGTAACGCTGGTAATAAAATGCTATAATGACCATAAAGGTTACTTAATAGCCGACCGTTTGCCTACGGAGTGACTTTAGGTCTCTTGGCTAGTCGAGTGGTTGGCTTCATGGTCGAGTGATAGCTTCTTGGTCGAGTGAGATACCTTCAAGTTGATTGAAAGATGACTTCTTCTAGGGATGTCCTTGGGTAGCGTTCTTTTGGACAGGTTCGTGCCCCTACCCTAGGTACATAGCTTCATCAGGGAGTTCTTCTTCTCCAAGCTCGGCACCCAGGCCGCGGGCGTGCCGGCTCAGTGCGGCGCCTTCATCGCCGTGCGAAGGACAGGAGTCGACAACCACTTCCCCTCCATCTCGCTGTTGAAGTCGATGAAGATGTGGCAGAGGTCCTACTTCTACGTCAGGAATGTTGCCACGAGGGGCGACTGGGTCAATCTGCCGGCTTTCCAAGCCGGCCCGCCAGCTGGCAGACTGCCCAACTGGTCGTACCGGGCCAGGTCGCTGACGCCTGCGGGAGCCAGTGCCATCACGCGACTCCGAGTGCTGACATAGTCGGAGGGTCTGACTGGTCCGGACCTGCTGGCCGCCTTCGTCTCGCGCCGAGTTCTCCCACTCCAAGGCCGCCCTCACATGATATGCCAGATGAGTGGGGGCCGCGACCCGAGTCGGATGTGCACCAAGGACATGCCTCAAGAAGAGGTGGCCCTTATGGTGAACTACCTCTCGGACAGCAGGCTCCCGGAGGGCTGGCGATTCGGCAAGGAGCCATACTCCCGTGCCAACCCCCCGCCCGTAGTGAGTCGCCTTTCTTTTCTTTCTTTGGATTGTCTTCTTCTTGCTGAGTTTTGTTCTAATCAGTCGGCTTTGGTTAGAATCCCCTTCTTCACCCACCAGCCGGCACCTCGGGGCCAGCCCGTGAGGTCGTCACCGACCGGGCGGAGAGCGATGTCGACGACCCCGATCTGGGGGCGGGGGCTCTGGAAGACAACGCCAAGGGAGGAGGAGGGACGAGAGGCGACTTCAGGCCCTCGGCTACCTTCGCCGACTAGCCTGAAGACGACGCCGAGGGAGGAGTCGCCCCTCGCCATCGGCCAGGAGCCAGCCAGCCGGGCGCGGGCTCTTCTGCGGCGTCGGGCGCTCCAGGCGGCGGGAAGAAGCGCCGGGCTGTGCCGACTTTGTTCGGCAGCCGGCCAAAGAAGCCCAAGGGCTCGGCTGCGGTGACCCGGCGGGACGAGGCAGCCGCGAAGGCCATCCGCTTCTGTAAGGAACTGAAGAAGCCGTCGTTGGTCTCTGCGTAAGTATTCTGTCTTCAAAGTTTATTCTTTCTTCGTGTTTTGTCTGAGTCTCTGCTCGCCCCTCTTTCTTCAGGGCTCCCCTCTCTCTTGAGCGGGTCGCCGCCGCCTCCGTCATGGGGTCAGCGGAGACGCCCGCCACCACTCGGCGGATAGACCCACTGCCGACCTCCGGGAGGCGACGGAGCGGAATGCACAGGAGAAGCGCAACGAAGAAGAAACCCTCCGCCTGGAGAAGGCGGAGGCCGACAGGGCGGAGGCCTCCGCTAAGAAAAAACTAGCGGAGGCCGAAGCCGCCGCCGCGGCGAAGCAGCAGGCTGAGGAAGCCACACGCCGCCAGTCGGCCTTGCTTGTTACCCCGCTGAACTCTGCGTCGCCGCCCCCGGAGTTCACGGGGCAGACTGGAGAAGCCGGCGGGGAGAACCTCGTCGAGCAGAGGGAAGGCGGCGAGCCCTCTACTCCGGGCGCGAACGTTCCGCCGCCGCCTCCGCCGCCGTCTGAAGGCGTGCAAGGCGAGCAGCCAGCGGACCCTCCGGTGCCGCCGACCGAAGACGAGGCCGTGGCGAGGCTACTCCCCCAGGTCGGCTCACCAGCGCGCCGTCGTCTAGAGAAGGCGACTTTGGCACCCCGCCCCCTGGAAGCCGGCACCGCTAGCTCGGCGGCTCCAGACGCCAAAGCGACAAGCGCCGCACCTGTTGGGTGGGTGCGAAGAGGCGGCACAGGCCACTGAACCGGGCGCTCCTGGACATCCAGGCGAAGCTCCGCACTGAGGGCGATGCCCTCCAGAGTTGCACCAAGGCGTTCCTAGCGTCGTGGGCAGCCGTCCGGGTATGATTTTTCTTTGGGCCTTTGTTTTTCTTGTTCCTCTCTGTGGGAGCGCGCCAGCGCACCCACTGGGTGTAGTCCTCGAGTTTCGGGCCGGCTGCTGAGCAGGCGGCCCGGAACTCCAGTTGATGAACTTCTGGGTACTAACTTTGTCTGAAATGCTTGTTGCAGGATTACCACAACCTCCGCATCACTGCCTTCAACCGTAATGTTGAAGAGCTGGGCAAGCGGACCGCCGACTTGGCGGAGAGCCGGAGTAAGTCCTCCTCTCTTTTTTCTTCTCTGCGGGGGCGCGCTAGTGCACCCGCGGGCTGTAGTCCCCGAGATTCGGGCCGACTGCTGAGCAGTCGGGCCGGATCTCCCCGGCGACCTACTTTATTGACGACTGTTGTCTTTCTTCCTTTCCTTCAGGAGCCAACGCTGCTCTTCAACAACAGCTGAGCGAATCCAACTCCGCCCTGCTCGCCAAAGGGGAGGAGTGCAGCAGGCTTGCCACAGAGCGTGATCTGCTGGCCACTCAGCTGGCAGAGCAGAAGGAGCTACTTGCGAAGTCGCAGAGGGAGGCGGAGGAGACGGAAACTGCCCTCTTGGCCGAGTTCGCGAGCGAGCGCTCCTCCTGGTCTGACAAGGAGGCGTTGTTGTCCTCCGGCTTCCACGAGATTGAAGACATCGTTGATGGTGAGTCTCTTTATTTTCTTTCTTCGAGCTGCCGACTTAGATCGTGCCGACTCCTGGTTTTTGACTTGCTTTTTCGTTTCTTCGTGTCTTTTGCAGACTTCTTCCCTGGGCAGTCGCATGCCGCTATCCGAGCCATCGAGGCCGATCGTGAAAGTCGGAGGGCGGAGGGCGCGGAGATTGCCGCCGATGCCCCCCGAACTCTTGATGAGCACATCTTGAGCATCGAGGCTCGCCTCCGGCCAGCTCACCGGATGCTGCGCCGGCTTCAGCGCGTCGGTGCCCAGGCGATTTCCGCCCTTTGGCCGGATATGCAGGCTCCACGCACCCCCAGCCTGACGGCCAATTGGTTGGAGGTCGCGGCTGGTCGCCTCAAGGCCTGGAAGGGCTCTTCGGCCCAGGCTGGAGCTCGCCGGGCCTTGGAGTTCGTCAAGGCGTGGTACCCGGGGCTGGATCTAGATCGGTTGGCCACGCTTCGGTCGGAGACCCAGCCGGAGCTGGCGGCTGCGGAAGACGCCCTCATCAAGCGTGCTACGGCGATCACTGAGTACACCGACACGAGCATCTTCGTCCCCGAGCGGTCTGAAGACGGCGAGGAGGTACCGCCAGAGTGGTTTGGGATGAACCCAGACTACGACGAAGACTCGGCGGAGGTGATTGGCTCCGGCGTCGAGGAGGAGGACGAGGCGGAGGATGAGGGCGAGGCGGAGGCACCAGAAGACAGAGTAGACGGCCAGCCTCAGCCCGACCGCGCCTCCAGCAATGAGCCGCGTGCGACCGACCTGACTGCTGCCAGAGGCGATCAAGCCGAGACTAGCTGGCCGACTGCCCCGACGCCTAATGCTGGCGCCTCCTCCGACCCCCCGAATCCGTCTGCCGCCTCCTAAGCTGCCGCTGTGTCTTTTGTTTTATCTGCTTCAGTAGTCTTTTGAAGAACTTGTTAATTCGCACAATTCCACCCGCGGGGTGTATTTTGAACCTCTAATCGACAATTTGGCCAAGGGCCTATGTTATATATATATATATATATATATATATATATATATATATATATATATATATATATATATATCTTCTTGCTCATTGTTCTTTTGGCTGTTTTCCTTTGCCGCTTTCTCTTAGTTGCCCGCTTTGCCAATCGGACAGCCGCTCTGCGGACTGTTGCTGGATCAAGTGCTAGGCTACTTTGGGAAAGCAAGTACTTAGCTGATTTCAAGATTGTTTGAGCAAGTTGGATAGAAAACGACAATCCGACTGTCCGAGAGTCGGTTTGCGAGAAAGGCTGGAAGCCGTCTTGAGCCATGTTTTACGCTTTGAGTCCTTAGCCATTTATCATGCGAGCACCCATTCTACCTTACCTCTGCCCATCGTACAGTCGCTCTGCGAGCTGCGGCTTCTGACAAAAGACGGCTTAGGTGTTACACACTACTTGTCCGGCTGCAGGAAGCATTTCATAGTGCAAGGCGGCAAGTCCCCGGGCCGACTTGTCGAGCCCGGTGCCAAGCGACATGACAAAGAGTAACATACTTGTACGCATAATTTTTATCATACAGACAAAAGAGGGCAGTCCCCGAGCTTGTCTCGGGGAGCCCGAAGTCTTGGTACTTTAATACAAAAGGTAGCGTGGTACATACCGCATCAACTGTAAAATCTTCGGAGAAGATTTGCATTCCATGGCCGCTCTGTCTCCTTGCCAAAGTCGTCCCTCTTGCGTGCTCGGGGCTTCTGAGCATCGATCAGGTAGTAGGAATCGTTGCCTAGTACTTTGCGGATGATGAAAGGGCCTTCCCAAGGCGGCGACACCTTGTGTTGGCCGGCTGTTCGCTGGATCAGCCGGAGCACAAGGTCGCCTTCTTGGAAAGATCTTGGCCTAACCTTCCTGTTGTGGTATCGGCACAGGCTCTGCTGGTAGATGCTGGACCGGCTGAGTGCCAACAGCCGACCCTCTTCCAGCAAATCGACGCCGTCTTATCGTGCTTCTTCTGCTTCCTCCTCGGTGCACATGGTGACTCGTGGGGAGTCGAACTCTATGTCCGTTGGGATGACGGCTTCGGCACCGTAGACGAGGAAGAAGGGCATGAAGCCGCTTGACTTGTTTGGAGTCGTGCGCAGACTCCAGAGGACGGCTGGCAGCTCATTGAGCCAGCAGCCAGTCGAGCGCTCCAAAGGCTCGATCAACCGAGGCTTGATGCCGGACAGGATGAGGCCGTTTGCTCGCTCCACTTGGCCGTTTGACTGCGGGTGGGCGACGGACGCTAGGTCCATTCGGATGCCCTGTGTTGCACAGAAATGGGCCAAGGCGCCTTTGGCAAAATTTGTGCCGTTGTTGGTGATGATGTTGTGTGGTATGCCGTACCGAATTGTGATATCAGTGATGAAGGTCACGGCAGTCGGACCGTTCAGTTTCTTAATTGGCTTCACTTCCACCCACTTGGTGAACTTGTCCACTGCGACAAGTAGGTGAATTAGACCACCTCGTGCTATCTTGAATGGTCCCACCATGTCTAGACCCCAAACTGCGAAAGGCCAAGCAATGGGGATGGTCTTGAGCGCGGAAGCCGGCTGGTGCGGCTTGGAGCTGAACTTCTGGCACCCTTTGCATTTTTGGACCAACTCCTTGGCCTCTTCCAAGGCAGTCGGCGAAAAGAAACCGTGCCAAAAAGCTTTGGCGACGAGTGCTCTTGAAGCCGCATGGTGGCCGCATTCGCCTTGATGGATGTCTTTGAGGATCGCCTGGCCTTGCTCTGGCTCTACGCAGCGCTGGTAGACACCAGTGATGCTGCGCCTGACCAGCTCTCTGTTGATTATGGTATAGGCTGCCACCCAGTGTTGTACTTGCCAAGCTGAGGTCTCATTAGTTGGTAGCTCTTTGTTCACCAGGAATTTGAGGATGGACTGGGCCCATGAGGGTGCTGCTATTTCTTCAACTACCAGAACTACGACTTGGACGAGGGGCAGCTAGGCTGGGAGGCGGCGGGCTGGAGTCAACAGCTTCTTGCTGGGCTGATGAAGTCCCCGGGCCGACTGGCGCGGTCCTTGGGCCGACTTCTGGAATCTTCGAGTCCATCACCACAGTCCCCGGGCCGGGCTCGACTGTGGCAGCTTTGGAGTCACCCGCCAAAGTCCCCGCTTCGACTGCCGGAGCTCAGGAGTCGGATCCGCCGTCTTTGGGACGAGCCGGCACAAAAATGGAGTCTGATTCTGGTGAAGGCTTGACAGACGGCTTGAGGAGGCATTGAAGGGCGACGCCAGATGGTATTGCTTGGCGGGTAGAGCCGATTCATGCCAAGGCGTCTGCTTGGTCATTGTCGTTTCTTGGCACATGGAGGAACTCGCACCCTTCAAAATACCCGCTGAGTTGCTGCACGAGGAAACGGTAGCTCGCCATGTTTGCGTCTTTCGCGTCCCAGTCGCCAGATGACTGCTGGACCACTAAGTCCGAGTCGCCATAACACAAGATCCGGCGGATGCCAAGTTCTTTGGCAAGCCGGAGCCCGTGAATGAGCGCCTCGTACTTGGCCACGTTGTTGGAGGCGGCAAAATGGATTTGCAGTGCATATTTGAGCTTCTCGCCTTTGGGAGAGGTGAGGACGACACCGGCTCCCAAGCCGGTGCGCATCTTGGAGCCGTCGAAGTGCATCCGCCAATGGGTGGAGTCAGGCGCTGGAGGCAGGTACTAGGTCTCGGCCCAGTCGACGAGGAAGTCGGCCAGTGCTTGTGATTTGATAGTGGTGCGGGGCTGGTAGTAGATGGTGTAAGGAGCCAGCTCTATGGCCCACTTGGCCACTCGACCAGAGGCATCTCGGCTACCGATGATCTCGGCAAGTGGAGCCGTGCAGACCACTGTGATTGGATGTTCTTGAAAGTAAGGCTTCAATTTCTTGGCAGAAAAGTGCACGCCATAGCACATCTTCTGGTAGTGGGGGTAGTTCTGCTTAGAGGTCGACAGTACCTCGCTTAGGTAATATACTGGTCTCTAGACAGGTAGCGCCCTGCCTTCCTCCTTGCGCTCTACTACAATGACTGTGCTGACTAGTCGGCTGGTGACAGCGATGTACAGGAGCATAGGTTCCTTGGGAGTCGGAGCCGCTAGGACGGGTGGAGTAGTCAGCATCTTCTCCAACTGGTGGAAAGCTTCGTCCGCCTTATGGTTCCACTCAAAAAAAGTGGTCTTCTTCATGAGTTGGTATAAGGGGAGAGCTTTCTCGCCCAGCCGACTGATGAATTGGCTGATGGACGCCAAGCAGCCGGTGAACTTCTGCACATCCAGTAGTCGGCTGGGTACCTCCATTCTCTCGATGGCCTTGATTTTTACTGGGTTGCATTCTATGCCGCATTCAGAGACCAGGAAACCTAGCAGCTGGCCAGCTGGTACTCCGAAGACACACTTCTCGGGGTTGAGCTTGATCTGGAACCGGCGCAGGTTCTCAAAGGTCTCCTTGAGGTCTTCCAGCAGTGTTCCTCGCTTTTCCGTCTTCACCACCACGTCGTCCACGTAGACGTGGGCGTTCCTGCCGGCTGCTTGAGGAGGCACTTCTACATGCAACGCTGAAAGGTGGCGCCGGCATTCCTTAAGCCGAAGGTCATGGTGAGGTAGCAGAATGCTCCAAACGGCGTGATGAAGGCGGTCTTCAATCTATCAGCCGGATTCAGCTTGATCTGGTGATATCCTGAGTATGCATCCAAGAAGCTCAACAACTCGCATCCGGCTGTGGAGTCTATCACCTGGTCAATTCTTCGTAGAGCAAATGGGTCCTTGGGGCAGGCCTTGTTGAGGCTCGTGTAGTCAATACACATTCGCCATTGCTTGTTCTTCTTTAGCACCAGGACCGGATTTGCCAGCCACTCCGGGAAGAAAACTTCCATAATGAAGCCGGCTGCTAGGAGTCGGGCTATCTCTTCTCCAACAACTCTTCTCTTCTCTTCTGATAAGCGGCGCAGGGGCTGCCTAACCGGCTTTGCATCAGATCAGACGTGTAACTTGTGCTCGGCGAAATCCGTTGGTACACCTGGCATGTCCTTGGGAGACCATGCGAAGATGTCCCGATTCTCATGGAGGAAATCAACGAGCTCGCCTTCCTATTTGCTGTCGAGGTTTGCACCTACAACGGCGTACCTCTCTGGGCGCTCCAGATCCAAGGGTATCCTCTTTGTCTCTTTGGCCGGCTTGAACGAACCTTTGGCTTCCGACTCCTTCGGGTCGGGCGATATCTCCAGCTGCTTGCCGGCCATCGCCACAACCCGCTCAAGGAGTCGCTTCTCGGCTGCAATCACCAGGGACTCGGCCAGCCGACTGCTCTCGGCCGCGCAAGCGGAAGACTTCCGGTAGTCGCCGGCCATAGTCAGAATTCCCCTGGAGCTGGGCATCTTCATCTTGAGGTAGGCGTAGTGGGGGACCGCCATGAACTTGGCCAAGGCGGGCCGGCCAAGTAGCGCATGGTATGGGCTCTCAAGGTCCACTACCTCAAACAAAACAGACTCTCTTCGGAAGTGATCTTTGTCCCCAAAGAGGACGTCAATCAGGATCTTGCCGATTGGTGAGCAGGAAAGCCCAGGAACAATGGCGTGGAACACAGTCCGGCTGTTCTGAAGCTATCTCTGCTTGATTCCTAACTTCTCCATGGTGTCCTTGTACAGGATATTGATGCTGCTGTCCCCATCTATCAAAACTCGCGAGAAACACGCGGCCCGTTTTTCCGTGGCAAAGGTGGCGTCCAGGACCAAGGCGAAGGAGCCCGGACTCGGCATCACTTCTGGGTGGTCAGCCCTGCTCCAGCTGATGGGCCTCTCAGACCAGTGCATGAACTCTGGCGTCTCTGAGGCTACTGCGTTCACCTCTTGTCGCTGCAGCCGCCTGCTGCGTCGATCATCAGCCACACTGGTGAACACCACATAGGCTCCATGCTCTTCAGGGTATTCGTCTTGTACTGCGCCGACAGGCCTGACTGCCGGCTGCTGGGGCGGAGGAGGAGGTGGCTGCCCAGCAGGCAGGGGTGGAAGGAGGCCGTCTCCCTTGGCGATCCTGGTGAGCTAGTGGCACTTCCGGGTGGTGTGATTCGATGGCTTCGCGCCGCTGTGGAAATTGCAAGGTCCATCCAAGGTCTGCTCGTAGGAGAAGGCCGGCAACCAGTTCGGCTTGCCGCCTTTCTGTTGCTTGGGTGGAGGCTGCTCTTCTGGCTGCTAGGCTTCAACAGTCATGACCTACCGGCTGATGGAAGCCGGTTGCGGGGCCTTGCGCTTGTTGCCGCCCTGCTGTTATCGCCGGCCGGCGTCTGCCGCTGGAGTTCTTGGAGCCTGAGGAGCTACTTTGCCAGTCGTGCTGATTTGAATTTCCGTCTTCATGGAGGAGTCAGCCGTAGCGTACTTGTCCGCTATGATCAGCAGCTCGTCGAGGGTTTCTGGCTCGTCGCAGAGGAGCTTGTGCTTGAGAAGGGTGCCTTCTCGGCACCCGGCTGTGAAGTACTCGATGGCCTGCACCTCGTGCACGCCCTCGCAGGAGTTCCGGAGCTCAGCCCAACGCGTGAGGTAGTCGTGAGTCGACTCGTCAGGACCTTGCACACACAAGGAGAGCTGACGAGGCTTGGGAGGACGCTTGTACATGCTGGTGAAGTTGCGGACGAATGCTTCAGTGAAGTTGACCCAACTATTGATGCT
Organism: Triticum monococcum; assembly: GCA_034509565.1. Lineage (NCBI taxonomy): Eukaryota > Viridiplantae > Streptophyta > Magnoliopsida > Poales > Poaceae > Triticum > Triticum monococcum. Next base: position 177,108,915 of record CM067847.1, on the reverse strand, counting down.
GCAGGGCTTTAGGCTGTTCAGCCATGTCCGGGCTGTGCCCTGGAGCATGAGCGGAACGTACTTTACGGTGACACGCTTGTTGCCGTTTGCTATGCTGACAGCCGTGGAGTAGTCGATTAGCCAGTCTTCCGGCTTCACGGAGCCGGTATACTTAGGCCTGTCTCTTGGGAGCGTGAACCCTCTGGGAAAGGGCTCGTCCCGAATGCGGGGCCCGAAAAAAGGCGGACCTAGCTCGTCTTCTTCTTCCAGCGCCAGGGACCGGTGAAGTCGGTCGATCCGGTGGCGGGCGTCATTCTCTCCAACTCCCTCTCGGCGGCCAAGGCAGTCACCGAGAGTCGGATGGTCAACAGGCGGCGGGGAGACTCGCCTCTCCTTGCGGGGAGGGGGAGGCGGACAGTCGTCCCGTCGTTCCACTGCTCTCGGGCGGCCATCTCGGTCGCGCTCTATGGTAATCCGAGTCCGACTGTGGCTGACAGTCGGCTCCTTGTCCTTTCTTCCTCGGGCACCGCCAGTCGGCATCCGAGACATCGCGCCTTGATCTCGGTACGGGTCGTCGTTTGGCCGCTGCGGCGCTTCCGTGCGGCAGCCGGCCTTGTTCTGCACGGCGGCCGCGTCAAGGAGCCGCTGGACTCGCTCCATCATGAGGCGGCGCTCTTCGCCCTCTAAATTGTACAGCTCATCCGCCGCTGCCTGGGCGGCTCGGATGTTCTCTGCTGGCGTGGCATACACGGGGCGGCTAGCCCCAAACAGGCTGGCGATGGCTACGCCGCGCTGCTGAACCGCGCCAAGGCGGCTGGGCCCTGTCGGGGCCGGCGAGCCGCCAACGGCATGATCCATCTCCCGCTGGTAAGCTTCTGACAAGCGTCTCATGCTGGCCAGCTTCTTCGCGCCTTCAACAAGCTGAAGGCGGCGCTTTTCTAACGTCTCTGCTTCAGCATCTTCCAGAATGGGCACAGCTAGGTCTTGCAGCGCCACGCCGAGTGAGTCGGGCGCCCCTCCGCCAGGGAACTCGTCATGACTGATGACCAGCACCTCAGTGATGGTGCTTCCGTCGCTCTCCGCGTGGGGGAGAGGTTCGTCGTAGACCACCACATTGGTGGGGAACGCGTCGACCGACGCGGTGTCGGAGTCGACCAGCATCGGGTCGGTGGAGCCTACGGACTCCAAGTCTACGGCAGGCTCGCCAGAAACGTGGAGTTGATCGAGGAGGCCCGCGAGGAGGTTTTCGGGGCCGCCTGCGCCTGCGTCGGACGCAGGTTCGTCGGCGAGGCGGACCTCAACGACAAGTTCGGCCAAGGAGCTGGCCGCGCAGGCGATCTCAACACTGCGCAGCGCGTCGACGCAAACTTCGTCTGGCGTGCCTGGCTGGCTACGCTCGCCAGGGAGGAAAATGGTTCCCGTCCAGAACAGATCTCTAGACGGCGGTGCACCATGCCCCACGGTGGGCGCCAAATTTCGGGGGTTTGGTGCGACATATGCCAATGGATGGCTTATCATGGTGGGGGCGAGTAGGACGTCGCCGGTGCCTGGAAACGGGATGAGGCGAAGACATGCATGCCGGCGAATCTTACCCGGCTTCGGGGCTCTCCGGGGAGATAATACCCCTACTGCTGCTCTGCGGGGTCTCCGCATGATCTCTAGGGTCAAGTGTTTACACGGTTGCTCCTTGAGCTGTGTCTGGTGGTAGGAGAGGGCAAGGCTAGCTCTCTCCTTCTATCTGGTATGGTATAGAACTACTGGGATCCAACCCTTTGCATGGGTGCCCTGGGGGGTTTATATAGGCCTACCCCCCCCCCAGGGTACAATGGTAATTCGACTGGGCGCGGGCCCAGCCGTCAGTGCCTCCAACCTCTGACTTCTCCGCCGTCTGCTGGGGCCTGCCGACTGGTGGGCCCCGCCGACTGGTTTGGTACTGAGCCGACAGGCTGCGTCCGCCGCGGGCGGGTCTTGCCGGCTGCTGATTACTGTAGCCGTGCTCCTGATGACGCAAGCTTGGTCATGGGGTCGTGGCAACAGCCCCGCCGCCTGGTGGGCGATCACTGTGGCCACTCCCCATCTCTTCTTGATTAATGGCATGTGGGCCTCGGGGGAGGGCTCGGCCGACTCCCCTGGGCCGACTCCCGACGGGTCTAACTGGCGGTTCTCCCGCCGTCTCCCGAGGTCTCGCTGACTGGTGGGCCCCGCTGCCTCCAGGTCGTACAGATAAGTTGTTGTGGGCGCAGGACCCGGTATAATGGTGCTGATGTCAGGGTCGGCCGGGCAACAGTGCCACGCCACAGGGAGATCTTCCCAAGTACGGCATGCTGTAGCCATGCCTGCCCTTGGTAAGGGGCGGGGAGTGGGCTTCATTGTAGCCACGCCCCTGCCCCGTCCCGTTCGATGAGGTCATGGTTTGTTGGAGTCGCCGGCCGACTCCCCAAAGCCGGCTTCTCTGGAAGTCGCCCCTGGGACTCGGCCGTGAGCGGGTAGTCGACCGCCTTGCCGTAGACTCCCCAGGAGGCGGCTCTTCGCCCGCTGGTCTTGAGGGGCGCAGCCTGCCCCGATGTCTTGAAAGGTTATGGGGCTCGGGTTGGCCTACCCATGGCCCATTACTCCGACACCACCCCCTCCCTCTTAAATACCGCCGCCAACGCCCTCCCCACCCCGTCACCCGACCCACCCCGCCGCCCCGGTTTTCTAAAGAAACCGATCCGTTTTTTTAGAAAACCCTAGATTCGTTTTTTTAGAATTAGATCGGTTTTATTTTTGTTTTCCGATTTATTTATTTAGCGAGCGTTCGCCCATTCGTTAGTTTTAACGGACGAATTCGCCATTTAGTTTCAGTTAACGAACGTTCGTTCGTTAATCTGTTAGTCAGTTTTTCTTTTTCTCAGATTTTTCCACGGTTATTTTTTTATCGTGATTTCTGATCCGATTTTCGTTCTAGTATAAATTTTTGCTCGTTTATCAGAATCAGACGATTCGAGCACCTGGAGTTTCGTCTCAAAACCCTCTTTCCGTTTAACGTACTCAAACAAGATTTTGCTTTGTAAAAGTTGACTTAGATCCAGATTAGTAAACGAAGTTTGTTTCTTTCGCCGTTTGCCTTTTGTTTCTTCGTTTGTTTTGTTTCTTTTTGCAAACCGGAGTTCTTAAGTTTAACTTTCTGGTTAGATCTCTTATTTGAGTTTTACCCGTGCATTAGATGAGTACTTATTGTATGTTTGTTTGCGATAGAGTACCCGGAGTGCGCCGCTTGCTACTTCGAATCTCTAGGTTTCGCGGATCATCAGCAAGGCAAGTAACACTTTGATCATACCTCTTTACTACCCAGTTTTATTGCATTAGATCAACCCTCAAACAATTGCATGATTAGGATCTGATTAATATGTGGGTTTTGGGAAGTAGATGAGGTAGTACCTATTACCTGTTTTATTATCAAACCACTGGGAGTTACTTCTACGTTTGCTTATATTGCCATGCTATGCTAGTAGACGTGGATTGGGTGAGTGTATCCATGACAGATGTGAGATTGTTAATTGACGGTTTATTTAAGGTGGCAACTTTAATACACATCTGGGTGGATTGAGGCACCTGGGTATTCCAGCGATTATCTGTTTTTCTTTATGGACCGCCACCCAGGCTCAAAGGGATCAGGAGATTATTCATACTAGAAACTTCCGTGTGCAGCCACAAGCTACTATGGGCTGTAGCATAGTTGACTAAGTCGTGCGAACTCTTACGGTGGTAGACTAGCAGATGTAGGGGATGTAGGTTGGTACTGTCTACCCGATCGTAAGGTGCTAGCGCTTCTGAAAGACTATGTCTCGGTCATCCGTTTCTCAAACATCATGAAGTGCGAGAAAATACAACGGAGGAGATCGAGTCTTGTGGGTAAAAGTGTGCAAACCTCTGCAGAGTGTATAAACTAATCATGGTTAGCCGTGTCCCCGATTATGGACGTCTTGAGTATCTAGTACTTGGATTATCATGTGAATCTCATCTTGTTACTCTAATTAATTTTGTTGGGATTTAATGATGATGTTTAATTGGGATTGAGAGGATGTCTATCTTCTCAATGTTTAACAACTACCATGATAGTTAAATAAAAATTTATTCCTTTACAGTAGGGAAAATTGGCTTTATGCAAAAACTGTAACCATAGAGCTTTCCACCAGCCATATATGCATGTAGTATAGCTTTATTCTTTCATTACTCTCTATGTGTTACATTGCCAGCATATTCCACGTGCTGACCCGTTTCGGGCTGCAACGTTCATGTTGCAGACTTTTTAGACGATGAGTAAGGTGCCTTTAGGTCGTGGTTCTATACTCAGTGATGCCGTTGGAGTTGATGGACTCACTTATCTTCCAAGCCTTCCACTATTATCTTTATTAGATGGCCTTAAGCCATATTATTTGTAATAAGTTCTCTTTTGAGACACTCGTTGTAATAAGTGTGTGATTGCTACTCTGTTATAAATCCTTCAAGTACTGTGTGTGTCAGCATTACTGATCCAGGGATGACACTGAAGCACGGAGATCGGACCGTTTGAGGTCTGGTCGCTACACACTTTTATCAAAAAATTCATAAGATTGATCACTCTCCAAATATGTGGGATTAGCTAAAGTTGACACTCTTCCAAACCCACTTTTAATATTACCGCAAACATATTCATTATGAGGTTTAAATAAATTTTCAAGATCATAAGAATCATTATCACCCCAATCATGATCATTGCAATAAGTAGTGGAGAAATCAGAATTAGCATCCCCAAGCTTGGGGTTTTGCATATAATTAACACAATTGACATTAACAGAATTTACAATAACATTATTGCAATCATGCTTTTCATTCAAGGAGCTATCATGAATCACTTTATAAATTCCTTCGTTTAACACTTCATCACAATTTTCAGATTCATAGATCTCAAGCAAAACTTCATAAAGACAATCTAGTGAACTCAATTCACTGGTAATTGGTTCATCATAATTGGATCTTTTGAAAAGATTAGCAGGTGGATGAGGATCCATATCAATAATTTTTTAGCAAGCGAAGATGGAAGCAAATAGAGGGCACATGGCAACGCAAGCAAAAAGATCAAACGAGACAAAGGCAAACGAAAATGAAGGCAAATAAAAAGGCATTTTTTGTGAAGTGGGGGAGAAGCAAATGTCAAATAATGTAAATTGCGAGGATATGAGATTTGTGATTAGGAACCTGGTATATGTTGAATATCCTCCCTGGCAACGGCGCCAGAAATTCCTTTTGATGTTGCTTGAAGCTACGTCAGTATTTCCCCAAAGAGGAAGGGATGATGCAGCATAGCGGCGGTAGGTATTTCCCACATATGAGAAACCAAGGTTATCAAACCAGTAGGAGAACCAAGCAAAACAACGTAAACAACAACTGCATACAAATAACAACTTCTTGCAACCCGACATGTTAAAGGGGTTGTCAATCCCTTCCGGGGTACGGCACCTCAAGATAGGCAAACGGGTGTGAGGTAAATTTGTAGTAGATTGATAGATCGAACGCCAAATAAAATAAATAAAGATAAATTGCAGCAAGGTATTTTTGGGTTTTTGGTTTAATAGATCTGAAAATAAATGTAAGGAAAAAGTAGATAACAAAGGCAAATAATATGAGAAAGAGACCCGGGGGGCGTAGGTTTCACTAGTGGCTTCTCTCGAGAAAAATAGCAAACGGTGGGTGAACAAATTATCGTTGGGAAATTGGTAAAACTTTAAATACTCATGACAATATCCAGGAAATGATCATTACATAGGCATCACGTCCAAGATTAGTAGACCGACTCCTGTCTGCATCTACTACTATTACTCCACACGTCGACCGCTATCCAGCATGCATCTAGTGTATTAAGTTCATGGAAAACGGAGTAATGCAATAAGAATGATGACATGTTGTAGGCAAGATCTATCCATGTAGAGATAGACCCCATCGTTTTATCCTTAGTAGCAACGATACATAAGTGTCAGTTCCCTTTCTGTCACTGGGATCAAGCACCGTAAGATCGAACCCACTACAAAGCACCTCTTCCCGTTGCAAGATAAATAGATCAAGTTGGCCAAACAAAACCCAAATATCAGAGAATAAATACAAGGCTATAAGCAATCATGCATAAAAGATAACAAAGAAACTCAAATACTTTCATGGATATAAAAAGATAGATCTGATCATAAACTCAAAGTTCACCGATCCCAACAAACACACCACAAAAAGAGTTACATCATATGGATCTCCAAGAGACCATTGTATTGAGAATCGAGAGAGAGAGAGAGAGAGAGAGAGAGGAAGCCATCAGCTACTAACTATGGACCCAGGGGTCTACAAAGAACTACTCACGCATCATCGGAGAGGCACTAATGGAGGTGGTGAACCCCATCTGAGATGGTGTCTAGATTAGATCTGGTGGTTCTGGACTCTGCGTCAGCTGGATGAATATTTCATCTACTCCCCTAGGGTTTCTGGAATATTGGGGTATTTATAGAGAAAAGAGGTGGTCCGGGGGGCACCCGAGGTGGGCACAACCCACCAGGGCGCGCATGGGCCTCCTGGCGCGCCCTGGTGGGTTGTGCTCTCCTTGGAACACCCCCAGGCGCAGCCAGGGCCCATTATGTTCCTTCTGGTCCATAAAAAATCTCTGTAAAGTTTTGTGGCATTTGGACTTCATTTGATATTGATTTTCTGCGATGTAAAAAACATGGAAAAACAGCAACTGGCACTTGGTACTATGTCAATAGGTTAGTACCAAAAAATGATATAAAATGATTATAAAACATCCAAGATTGATAATATAACAGCATGGAACAATCAAAAATTATAGATAGGTTGAAGACGTATCAAGGGTTCATCGGAGCTGCTCACCATTTCTCCTTTGCCTGTCGCCACTCCACCGCCTGTGTCGCCGCCGAGGAACGCGTCTAGATCTATCCAAGGTGGCGATTAATTAACAGAATACCGGCTGCAGGTCCTCGCGCCCGATGTGGAGGTTGACCTAGACATAACAAGAAACCAATTAACAAGTGGCTCATGGAAGTGACCCTAGTTGTGTTACTAAAACCATTAGCAACAACACAAGGTAGTATATGAACTTAGATGGTAGCAAATGATTAGAACAATAACCACAAGCCCAAACTAGAAGCTATACAGTGCAACAACATAACCATAAGTGCACAAAGAACCACAAGCCCGAAGTGTGCGCAAATATGGCAAAGTTCAGATAGTCAGTGGACAAGAACTGGTAGAAGTATTGGCAATTGTAATTCCATCAGTAACTAGATATAGAAGATTTTGCATAGTTTCATGTGAAAACTAATGACCAAGCAGGCCATGTACCCTCAGCTAATCAACCACACATGTCCTTATTTACCCAAGCAACTCCTCTGTTGCAACTGGGCCACGGAGGATACATCTGGACTGGACTGTGACTATGAGTTCCTCTCTAGTTTGACAACTCATATGCATACAAGAATAATACTCCATATATGGCTAGGCAAGGCAACTTGCCAAGCTGGATATTTACACATATTGACCATCCTGTATGCATGCATGCATCCACCTACCCATCTTGATGGCGCTTGGCTCGAGAAGTGTATGGTGACCAGGATGAATTTGTTGTACATACGTACTATCCAGAAATATAGCTCATGGGATGGACATAGCTAGCTAGCAATAACAGTCTTCTATGTATGGATATACGTTTGCCTAAGCTTTCTCATTTATACATATCTATACAAAACACATATAGCACATTAGTACTCCTTCTCAGGACTGAACTGAAACAAAGACCATACTGATACGTCTCCATCGTATCTCTAATTTTTTATTGTTCCATGCCAATATTATACAACTTTTATATACTTTTGGCAATAATTTATATGATTTTTTGGGACTAACATATTGATCCACTGCCGAGTGCCAATTCCTGTTTGTTGCATGTTTTTTGTTTCACAGAATATTCCATATCAAACAAAGTCTAAATGCAATAAAAATTTACGGAGAATTATTTAGGAATATATGTGATTTTTTGGAGGTGGAATCAATGCAAAACGGAGGCCCACGGTCCCCACAAGACACCAGGGCGTCGCCCAACTCCCAGGCGTGTGGTGGTGGGTGGTGACCACCTCGTAAGGTGGTTGATGCTCTAATTCACGGGCAAGGAAGCTTATATCCGGGGAAAAATTGTTTAAAATCTCAGCGCAATCAGAGTTACGGATCTCCGAGAATATAAAAAATGTTTTTCGGCCAGAAAATAGGAATGCGAAACAAAAGAGAATAGAAGGAGAGATCCAATCTCAGAGGGGCTCCCGCCCCTCCGCCGCCATGGAGTCCATGGACCAGAGGGGTAACTCTCCTCCCATCTAGGGGGGAGGCCAAGGAAGAAGAAGAAGAAGGAGGGGGACTCTCTCCCCCTCTCTCCCGGTGGCATCGGAGTGATGCCGAGGCAAGGATCGTAACATCGATCTACACCAACAATCTTGCTACCGTCAACACCAATTTTCTCCCCCTCTATCCAGTAGTGTAACCTCTCTATTCCCGCTGCAATTCTCTACTTAAACATGGTGCTCAACACTGTATATTATTATCCAATGATATGTGGTTATCCTATGATGTTTGAGTAGGTCTGTTTTGTCCTATGGGTTGCTATGATTGGTTTGAGTTGTATATTTTATTTTGGTGTTGTCCTATGGTGCCCTCCGTGTCGCGCAAATGTGAGGGATCCCCAATGTAGGGTGTTGCAATACGTTAATGATTCTTTTATGGAGGGTGGCATGAGTGACAGAAGCACGGACCTGGGGGTTGTTGCGTATGGGATAAAGAGGACTTGATACTTAATGCTATGGTTGGTTTTTACCTTAATGATCTTTGGTAGTTGCTGATGCTTGCTAGAGTTCCAATCATAAGTGCATATGATCCAAGTACGGAAAGTATGTTAGCTCATGCCTCTCCCTCATATAAAATTGCAATAATGATTACCAGTTTAGTTATCGATTACCTAGGGACAAATAACTTTCTTGTGTGACAAAAGCTTTCTACTACACCACTAAACTTATTATCTTGCAATTTATTCATAGTTTTATTCTCGCAAAAGTACCTCTAGTTTTATACTTGTTCTAGGTAAAGCGGACGTCAAGCGTGCATAGAGTTGTATCAGTGGTCGATAGAACTTGAGGGAATATTTGTTCTACCTTTAGCTCCTCGTTGGGTTCGACACTCTTATTTATCAAAAAAGGCTACGAACGATCCCCCATACTTGTGGGTTATCAAGACCTTTTTCTGGCGCCGTTGCTGGGGAGCAATAGCGTGGGGTGAATATTCTTGTGTGTGCTTGTTTGCTTTATCACTAAGTAGTTTTTGTTTCCTGTTCTAAGTTGTTTTATATCTTTACTTATATATATGGAACACGAAATACAAAAAAATAGTCGTACTTGCTACTCATGGAGATGGGGAACCTCCTAAAACCCTTGATGGTCGTTAAGTGAAAAATATTGATCACTACTTTGATAATCCTGAGAAAACTCCATTCAACTTGATAATGGGAGACACGTTGGATCAACGTGAATACTTTAGGGATTATCACCTGACTCAAAAAGGGAAACTGTTATGGGATCAAATTCATATTTTGCATTGGTATGCTCGGGATCAATGCTTGAGATTATACTTGTTGCTCTAAGATGAAGGCTCCACACGTTCCCTTTTCATGCAAATTTAACGATAATGAAATCGTGGCTTCTTATGCTAATGGTAGATATGATTATTATGATGTGGAACGAATAGAAGAATTTTTTGCTTTTAAGGATGATTATGAAATTCATTCTTTGTTTGAAAAGTATGATAATTATGATAATGTTGTTTACAAACCTGAAATTTTGTTATACTTCAGTATTGCTATGTGAATTATGAGTGTAATGCTGATATTAATGCGTTTATTGAGAAAGTCTCCGCTTCCCAAGGAGAGACTAATATTTTGCAGGAATCTATGCAAGAAGAAACTAACGAAACTATGAGCTCCTTAGATGAAAAAGATGAGGAGGAGAGTGAAGAACAAAATGAGGAAGAGCGGATTGATCACCCGTGCCTACCTACAAATGAGAGTAACTCTTCAACTCATACATTGTTTAATTTCTCTTCATTCTTAGCGAAGGATGAATGCTATGATGATTGCTATGATCCCATTGATTCTTTTGAAATATCCCTTTTTGATGAACTTGATGCTAGCTATGCTTGTGGCCAAGATGCCAATATGAATTATGCTTTTGGAGATGAACTTGCTATAGTTCCTTATGTTAAGAATGAAATTGTTTCTATTGCACCCACACATGATAGTCCTATTATCTTTTTGGATTCTCCAAACTACACTATATGGGAGAAGTTTTCTATTATTATGGATTATATTGGTGGGTTGCATTCTACCATTACACATGATGATTTTGATGAATATAATATGCATGTGCTTGTTGCTCCTACTTGCAATTATTATGAGAGAGGAACTAATCTCCACCTCTCTATGTTTCCAACACAATAAAATTGCAAGAAACTGCTTATGCTATGTATTGGCCTTTACTTGATGTGCATGAATTGTTCTTTTATGACATGCCCATGCATAGGAAGAGAGTTACAGTTCGTCATTTCATGATATGTTGCTTTGTTCTCACTACTAAATTATAAATCATTGCTCATTAAAATTGGCTTTGATATACCTTGGGATCCAGGTGAATCGATTACTTGAGCACTTTATGCCTAGCTTAATGACTTTAAAGAAAGCGCTGCCAGGGAGACAACCCGGAAGTTTTAGAGAGTCATTTTATTCTGTTGAGTGCTTTCATAAATTTTAATAAATAAAAAATACAGAGGGAAGTTAAAACTTACAAAAGGAAAATTGAAAGTGAGAAGGACAAACAACGTTGGAGTGGGGGATGTCCTTGAACTTTGTTCATACCCATGGAAACTTTGCGAATCTTAAATTACAGAAAATTTTCAACAAAAATAATTATCCCCTTATACAAATCCATTTTATTATAAATATAATGTGTTAAGATTTTCCTTTAGGATGATTAGATTGCTTGTTGGTATGTGCGGTGCAAAACCAGAAACTTTGGCTGTAGTACGTGATTTTACCTTTTTTACTGGAACATCAAAAGTTTTTGAATTTACAAAGTACTGATATGCAAATTTTTATTTTGTCCTAATTTTTAAGAATTTTTGGAGTTACAGAAGTATGTCAATGTTCAGATTACTATAGACTGTCCCGTTTTTGACAGATTCTGTTTTTGATGCATTGTTTTGCTTGTTTTGATGAAATTGTCGATTGTATCGGTGGAATAAGCCATGGAGAATTTACAATACAGTAGGGATAGCAAAAACAAAATATGAATGGGTTTGCAACAATACTTAAAGTAGTGATTTGCATTATTATACTAACAGATCTCAACGAGCTTTCTTTTAAGTTTTGTGTGGATGATGTTGCTACCTCTTGAGCTTGCGTTGGTTTTTCTCTTGAAGAGGAAAGGGTGATGAAGCAAAGTAGCGTAAGTATTTCCCTCAGTTTTGAGAACCAAGGTATCAATCCAGTAGGAGACTACGCAACAAGCCACTGAATACCTGCACCAAGAAGCACCAACTTGCAACCAATGCGACAAAGGGGTTGTCAATCCCTTCATGGTTACTCGCAAAGTGAGATCTGAAAGAGATGGATAAATGGTTGTGACAGCCTGATTCTTGGCCCTTTCTTTTTCTTTTGTTTTTTTTGAGATTTTTGCCTGAGTTTTCTTTTTTCGTGGCTATGTGGTCTGGAAAATGAAGAAGATGACATCTTCTTTCCTTCCAAAGTGGCTTGTCATCCTCATATCCATCCCTAGACCTTGCCATTTCCATCTTGGACCAACCCCAATAATCTTTTCCTTGAGAATATTCCTTTTTCTGTTAAAGGAATAACTCAATTTGCCCTAGGTTGTGAAACAACCTATATTTCCATCACACCTAAAATTCCCAAATAATTCCTATAAATTTTTTGGGTCATATCTTCCTCAAATATGGCAAAATATTTCACTTTCCATGTTTTCCATCATGTTCAAATAATTCATTCCCTATTTTGTCCTAAATAGCACATTGTGAAGCAAGTGCTATTTATCTTTGCCCAATTGACTACAAACTTCTTGGAAATCGTTTCATATCCATATCATTGCCACATGACAAAATTCAACTTCATTTGCCTAGTGATTATTTATCAATGATTTTCCAAAGTTTCTGTCCAGAAAGAAACTTTGTGAAGGAGGTACAAGCTAAGCATACCCAAATGAGTTGAAATTTATGCATGACCTCAATATCATCATATCATAGCCCCCCACCAAATTTGAGCTCATGTTATGCCTCCTTATGAGCTCATCTTCAATTCTTTGATTTTGTCCAAATTTTTCAGTTTGTGAAGCAAGTATATGTTATATTGCTTCAATTAAGCTGAAAACTTTCCTGGACCTTCTCCTATCCATATAACCTATCTCCATCAAATTTGGGCATAATTTGTCAAGCCAATATTCCTACAGAATTTTTGCAAGTTTCTGTCCAGAGAGGATGTGTGTGAAGCAAGTACCATTTTGGTTTATCCAATTGGTATGAAACTTTTACAGCATCTTCATGTGACCAAATAAACCTTCCATGCCAAACTTCAGCCCAAGTTGATGCACTATGTGAGTGCTACATCTATGTCTAAATTTCTGGACAGTGTGGAACTTTCTACAGCAACTACTAGCTAAACCACTCCCCTTGAGCTGAAACCCTGCCATTTTACTCATCTTAGTGAGTTATCAACCCCCGTCAAACCTCAGTCTAACCCTCCCGACCAATCTTCTGAAGAAGGCATCAAACACCTTGTTGTTCAGCTGGTTTGGAGCCTTCTATTTTTCTCTTCTTTGCCCCTGGACCGTGTTGTTGCTTCCTTTGGACTAAGGGTAGCAGGGTCGTTCCACCATACACGATTTGGCCGATCTCTGTGCCCCGCACACGCCAGCACAGGCGGTGACCATGGGTCATGACGGCCAAACGCGTGCTCTGGCGCCTCTGTCTTCTTCTCCCTCTCTATGCACTCGTCCCCTCATCACCTGACCCTGTCTAGCGTGTTCCCTGCGTCGTCGTCTCTCTGGAGCTCTTGCCCCCTCTGTCTTCTTCTCCGGTGAGCCGTCCCCGTCGCCGCACAGTTTTGGCCCGTGACCGCGTTGTCTTCCTCGGTCGTGTCTTCCTCCTCCTCTTGGTCCCGAGCACTGCCTCGTCTCCGTGACCTTTGCGCCTCATCCGTTCCCTCCCTCGACGCCTTCCCGCACCCTCCCCGTGATCGCTGAGCCTCGCCAAAGCTCGGCTGGACGCGAGCGGCGGCACCCGAGCCAACCGCCTCGCCCCGCCTATATAAGGGCCAGCCCCGAGCCCCCCGAGCACTCCATCGCCTCCACCTCACTCCTAGTACCCCGCCCAACCACTCGCCCGAGCTCGAGGAGCTCCCTGTTCCCCAAATAGCCACCATGGCCACCGGCGAGCTTCGCTACGATTCCGGCGGACCAGAGCCCCATTCCCCCTCCTTCCACCACCAGTCACTTCACCGAGCTCCGGCGGACCCTCCCAGCTCCTCCACTCGACCGCCGGAGCCCTGCAGCCCTGTTCCCATCTCCACCCGAAGACCCTTCCGCTATGGGATCAACTGCAGCCATTCCCGAGCTCCCCGCGTCTTCCATGGCCGGGAACGGCTCCGGCTTGTCCTCCTGAGCGTCTGGATAGGTCACACACCACCTGCGGTGGCCGGACGCACTTGCAGTCACCGTCGGGGCCGCCGGCCTTGCCTCTCCTGTCGCTACCATCGAGACGAAGAAGGAGGAGTCGGGAGAGAGAAGTGGATAAGGTGGGACCCACCTGTCAGCCACACGGGAGCCGGCCCCGCCTCTGCTGACTGGGATAAGTGGAAGTGTAATACCTATAATACGCTTTTTGTAGTGAAGGCGTAAACCGTTTGCGGCTTCGGCCGAAACTGCGCTTTCACTATCACGAAAGCGTAGTGTCTGGAATGCGCTTTCAGTTTTTTGTCTTGGTCCATTTTGTAAAGTTTTTCTTTGCAGATAGGTACCTGGCAGAAAAACCCTTATAACTTTTTCTCGTAACTCCGATTGAGGTGAATCCAACGGCCACATCTTCGTCTCGTCGCGTCCGTTTCATTCCCTTCATTTTCACCATGTTTTGACATTCTGAAAATAACCTTGATGCCCTTTCCCTAATGAGCCCCCTCCAAGAAGGAATCTTATTCAGTGAATCTTTTCGCGGCTTTACCGCACTTCTTCCCAGAGCCTTCTTCATCCCCAGGCAAGCCAAAACCACCATTTGCATGATAGCCATGGCCACGGTTAAAAAATTATACAAAATTTTGCATATTTCGGTGCGGTCCGAACTGTTTTTAATCCCGAAATTTTGAGTCACATTCAAACTGATTTTAAAAATAAATGTATATCAATATAAAACCTAACAAATTGTCCACGCATAAAAATCAATGCAATTTAAAATCTCGAAATGAAAAAAATAAATTTCAAACTAATTGCCGATTTGATGTGTTTTAAAAATGTACAACCCATTTCTCATTACCGATAAGCCATTTTCTCGGCCAGCCGAATGAACCTCTCCTCGTCTTGAAAGATTTGCAGCCCAAGAAGCCTGACAAAACGACTTACTTGGTAAATCGCAAAAAACTGGGTTGTGGCCGTGGACCCAGCTGTCAGCCTCTCCACGTACAGTACTCTTCTGATGGAAGTCGGTCGTTGACCACATTGACCACGCTGCACCGAGAGCACCAAGGCGGTGGACGACGGCGAGGCCTAGGAAGGGGATGATGTGGAGCCGGGGAAGACGCGGCAGTGGATGCCCACGCGAAGAGGAGTACGAGGGTTCACTGGTTCGGCCGCAGTGTGAGGTTGCCGTCGCCGCAGAATAACAGGAGGTGTGGGTGAGTGGAGGGATGGCCTGGCCAGCGGTGGGAGTAGTATGGGGGCGGTGAGGCGTCCACGGCAGCACAGCCAGCCATGGGAGGCAGGAGCAGGCGGCACGACCGGCGCTGCTTTGGGCGGCTGGAGCAAGAAGACCAAAGGTTGATGAAGCACTATGGCCATTGGATGGACATTATACGGTCATTGGAGCTAGAATCGTTCATATTGACTAAGTTGACAAAGCCCTCCGTCCTCGTCAACTTAGTAGGCCCACAAGTCGGCCACCCACTATGGTGGGTCCCAGCTAGCAGGGGTATTTTTTGCGTAATAAGGAGGAACTTCCTTGCACGCCAAGATATAGCTAGTGGGTCCAACCTGTCAGCGGGGGGAACGTTTTTTCGTGAAATACAGAAGCCCTTCCTGTGGGTCCTAGCTGTCAGGTGGAGGAATGATTATTTTGCATGTAATAAGGATGCATTTCCTTCCATGCGAGCGTGGACCCAGCTGTCAGCCTCTACACGTACAGTCCATTTTCGATGGATGTCGTTCATTGACCATGTTGACCAGGTCGCGCCGAGAGCACCAGGGCGCTGGACGACAGCGAGGACTAGGAAGGGAACGACACGGAGCCAGGGAAGACTCGGCAGTTGTTTCCCACGCGGAGGAGTACAAGGGTTTACTGGTTCGTCTGCCGTCCTCGGAGAATAACTGTAACATCACAAAATTCTAAATTTTGGAATGTTATAATAAATAGATATATTTGATTGATTGTCTGAAAGTGAGTGAATTCGAAGCTTTTTGAAAGTTAAATGAGAGAGAATAAAAGGACTTTCCCAAACTTTCATATTTGCTTTCTGATCTCCATGAATTCAAATTCTTTTTAAATACAAAACCCTTGAGCGAAGATGATATGACTTCTTCCATTTAAATTTAATGAAAGGGTATTTGAAAATAATTGAATTTCATTTGAAAATATTACAATTCATAAACTTCATGCAGCTCAATGATTTTCATGAGAGAAGATAAAATGACTTCTCCAAATTCTATGAAATATGAGTTGGGAGTTTCAAAGAATTAAATTTAAAGTTCTTTTGAATTTATTTTCAATTTGGAGTTATTTGATTTTTATTCAAATTATTTTTCTCCAAAAATAAAATAGATGGAAATTAGGGTAACATGATTCCCTACAATAAAAATTGGAGAAAAATAAATTTGAAATCATTTTGTATTTTTAAAATGATTTTTATTGGATTGTATTAGACCAGTAGCACTCTTTGAATTATATAAATTTGTGTGGATTTTATTTGGCATTATAAAAATGTTCATGTTGTAGAAAATATTTTTCTGCAAATTTTGGTATATTATATGCCTATATAAAATTTTTATTTTATCTTGCTATTCGGTTTTCTTTCTGTTTCTACTTAAAAAAACTGTACGTGCGGCCCATATTTATTTATCGCCTACATGCGCAGTATAGTAATTTTTGGCTCCCCATTGTTTTTTTTCTCTCTCTTAAATAGGCCTGGCCCAGCCAGCCTTTTCCTTTTCAGATTATATTTTTCTTTGTCAAAAAAGACTGCAGCCGCAACATGCGTCCGGCCGGCCGAAGGCCTTTAGGCCCATCCGCCTCTTTTCTTCTCTGTTTTGTATATTTTCGTTTACGTTTAGTCCCACATTGCCTAGCCTTTGACTCATAAGCCTCTCTTCCACCAATAAATATAGACCGATAGAGCCTCCAAAAATCATCCGATTCGGGTTAAATCAATATTTTGGTTTAACTAGATTCATTTAAGAAAAATATTTTTCTTCTCTCCGGCGCGACTTCTGGAAGTTGTCTCTTCTCTCCAAAGTCATCTTTTCTCTGCCTTATAAAGGTATCTTTCTTTGTTTTTTCCTTCTTATACTTTCGTAGTTTATTATTTTTAGACTAATACTATAGAATAATTGGATTATCAATTAGTCTACGTATTTATACTTTAGACCTTAACCGTAGCTATTTTTCTTTCGTAAAACAGCTTGGCCCTAATTTTTAAATAGCCATAACTTTTCACTCGTTTATCCAAATTAGATGAAACCAACGCCTATAGCTTCGTCTTGTTTTCACCTATCTAGTGAACCTGTCACATCAACTTTTTAAAATTTTCAAATTTCGAATTTTATTCAGATTCATATTCAAACTTCTTTTGAACATAACTTGAGTTTCGTAACTCCGATTTAGTTGATTCTTTTTGCAAATCGAAGCTCTTGACCTAAACTTTCTGATAAGGCCAAATTCACATAATTTTGGTACTGTTAGAAATTGTTTTATGTTGCAAGAGTTATTTGCTTGGTTTTGATGTTTTCCGAACTGTCTTCTTCGTTCTTCCCGATCTTTTGAGTGATTGCTTATGTGTGGTTACTACTGCTTGCTCACGATAGATTAAACGGAGTATGACGAGTAGAACTATCAAGAGTTTTGAGTGCGAATCATCTTCATCAACATTGCAGGCAAGTTCACACTTTGATCATATCCCTTTTATCACCCAGTTTTTATGCATTAGTTCCAATCCTCAAACATTGCATGATTAGGATGTCATTAACATGTGGGTTGGGAAGGAGTTGATGTGGTAGAAACTATTACCCTGTTACATTCAAACCCTTGAGAGTTACTTCTACGCGTTGCTTAATTTGCTATGTTATGCTCGTAGACGTGGTTTGGGTGAGTGAAATCCATGATAGATGTGAGATTGTTAATTAATGGTTCAACTTAAGGTGGCAACTTAAATACACATCTGGGTGGATTGAGGCACCTGGAGTACCCAGTGTTGCCTGTATTTTTGGAAATCCCAGAGTACCCGTGTGATTTTCCTATGGACCGCCACCCAGGCTCAAAGGGATCATAAGATTATTCATGCTAGAAAATTCCGTGTGCAACCACAAGCTATTATGGGCTCTAGCATAATTGAGTAAGTTACGTGAAGCTCTTGAAGAGGTGGATCAGCAGGTAGAGGGTTGTAGGTTTGGTATGGTCTGCCCGGAGTAGAGAGTTAATGTTTCTGAAAGACTGTGTCTCGGTCATCCGTTTCTCAAACACCATGTAGTGCGAGAAATCCAACGGAGGCGATCGAGTCTTGTGGGGAAAAGTGCGCAAACCTCTGCAGAGTGTATAAACTAATCATGGTTAGTCGTGTCCCGGTTATGGACAATTTTGAGTCTGTGGTCTTTGGATATTCATGTTGATCTCAACACTCTATTTAATCAACTTGATTGGGTTAATGATTATTATTTTGGGATTGAGTTGGAGGAAGCTTCTCAATATTTTCAAGCAACTTTGTAGTTAAATAAAATATATTCCTTTACAGTAGGGAAAAATTGGCTTTTCGCAAAAACATTATAACCATAGAGCTTTTCCACCAGCCATATATGCATGTAGTGATAGCTATTATTCATCATTATCCTCTGGTGTGAATTTGCCAATACATTCAATGTACTGACCCTTTGTGGCTGCAACGTCTCATGTTGCAGGAATCTTACGACGAGTAAGTGATACATTAGGGTTACGATTTCTACACTCAAGTTTGCCGTTGGTGTTGATGGGAATCCACAACCTTGTTGTTACTTTCGCTATTTGGATTGAGGTAATAGTATTTACATTACTTTATACATGTGATTTACCTCTGTTATAAATCCTCGAGTACTGTGTGTGTCAGCATACCGATCTAGGGATGACACTTAAGCACAGAGACTTGACCGTCTAAGTTCTGGTCGCTACAAGATGGTATCAGAGCACATGTTGACAGTAGGACGTGACCCTAGAAACTGGCAAGCCCATAGGAAGGATTTTCTCTAAAACTTTCTTTTTCAAAAAGACCTTTTACCTCTCCTCTCTCCTGAGCTTATTCAAATATTCCCTTTACTGAGACCATACCCCTTTCCCCTTTTGACCACACGAAGATTCGACTGATGAGACCACTCTAAGAAGTACAAGATATTGGACAACTGAGACCATTCGGAATGAAGAGGACTTTACCATACATTATAATAATGGAAATTGCAATGGTTGAAGACTCCAAAGACTAGGAGAATTTGAAGGCCCTGTACAATTTCTAGATTTTATGACCTAGGAAGGCACCCCTTATGGAACTTGGCAGACTATGGAAGCTGTCAATACCCGAGATCAAGGTGTATTGGAGAAAGACCGGAACATGGAGAGTTGAGAACTCAAAGTTTTGTCAAGAAAACCCTAAGGCAGGAGATATCAACTATGGAAGATAGCTCATGGCAATGACATAGGCAGAAACACGGTTATCCGTGATGTCATCGCCACTAATACTATGGTCACCGAGCTGAGCTAAGCATGCATTTCTTCGGAAGGATTGGATGGTAGAAGGCTGATGGAGCACCTAACAGTAAGATGAAGTTTTAACCTTAGCTGGTGTATCACCAGAATCTGGAGTAGTACATCAAGAATTTAAAGATGGAGCTCCAGGAAGCCGTATTAGACAAGGAAGCATTTCGTGAAGAACTCAGGAACCAGAAGCTGAAAGTAGCCAAGCTGGAGGATCTACAACCTCTAGATATCGAAGATTTGTCAGGAACCGAAGGACAGCAGGACCATGGCTCATGCCAAGGATGTTGAAACCCAGAAGTTTGGAACGCAACTCCAGAATATTAAAGGACGTCACGAGAGACTTCGCGTCAATAGAGTTGATCTGGCAAAAGAACTTGAGAAAGACAAGCATGATTGGAAGAAGCCATTGGAGGCATGAACAAGGCTTGAAGAGTTTGGAGACGTTGAATATTTATTGACCTTTAAAAGACCAAACCCCTGTTATATATCAACATTACATGCGGCATTTGTGAGCTGTCATTTGTTTGATGTTTTTCCGACAACCACAGATAAAATCTGTCTTTTCAAAACCATTGTTTGTATTGTGCATCCCTCTCCCTCTCTCTCACCTCACCCCAAAACCCTTGGACCCAATAGAGGATGAATGGAGATGAGCTTGTATTTTCTGGACCAATGAGTCAATTGGAGATAGACCGATGGGTTCAGAACATGGAGGATCGCATGGAGAATAACCCTATAGTCAAAAAGGATATGGCCTAGCATGCTCTTGAGTGCTTTGAAAGAAGTGCCACTACCTGGTAGAGGATGTACCAAACCATCAATGGATGGCAAGGAGTAACCACTTGGAAAGAAATTAAGTTGACTTTGCCAAAGTCTTGGTTTGTGTCCCAGAAGTTGAAGCCTTATGGAATGGATATGAAGAAATCTTGTGCATGCAAGATTTGTGGAGAAATAGGACACACCCATAAAGAACACAAGGATGAATGCCCTAATTGTGAAGGAAGTCACCCAGTTGAAGAATGCCCAACTAGGCAGATTACTTGTTTCTTGTGTGAAGGGACTACCCACTATCCTACTCAGTGTCACATTTCCCCCATGGTACAACGAACCATCCAGCAGAAGAAAGAAGTAATGAAAGGACCCCTCATGGAAATTTTAGAAGAAGCTGTGATGAAGGAAGATGTGGAGGACACACCTAAAGATGACCCGAGTAAACCCTAAGTCTTGCTATTCATGTGGAGAAGAAGGACACATCTCCCAAAATTGTTTGAATGGGGATCTAGTAGAATTCCCGACGGAGGAAGTAGAGTATGACCCATAAGAAATAGAATCCATGATTGGAACGGAAAAGTCCAGGAAGAGAAGTAGATTGGATACCAGGAAGGACCTGAGTCATATCACCAATTACAGGTGCAAGGAGTCAGGGCACTACCTCAGCAGTTTCCCAAAAAGGAAACCTCGAGACTTGTTAGAAGTAATATGTTTTCGTTGTAATAGAGCAGGGCACTTTGCTAGAGGATGCCCCAAGGAGAAGGACACTTGTGCTAGATAGTGAGTTTGCAACAAAAGAAATGGAGTAGTAGAAATGAGAACATTTTCTTTTATATTGAGGTGTTGAGTTGAGACATGTAATGGAAAAGCGAGAGATTGTAATCAATTGAGAGTGAATAAAGTTAGCATCGTTGGTACTGATATGGATTTTATGAGTTGTTACTCTATGAAGAAGAATTTTGGCCATTTTGAGGATATGAGAAATATGGTCTATGGAAGATTTGTGCATTTTAAGGGTGGTAGTACCCTGTAAGAACCCTTGACCCCTGGAAAAGATAAGGATACTCCACTGAGTGGATTTCGGACAAAATGAATACGAGTTTTGTCTCGATATGTGTGATACCCCAAGACTATGTGGGATGAAGTTGGAGACCGTCAGTTGTTTGGACCAAATGTGATCAAGGAGTCAGAAGAGAATGTTAAGTTGATTCGAGATAGACTGAAGGTAGCTCAGTCCAGGCAGAAGAGTTATGCAGACTCAAAAACGCAAGGAGGTAGTCTATGAAATTGGAGACATAGCATGTCTTCGTGTGTCCCCTCTACGAGGAGTTAAACAATTTGGAGTTAAGGGAAAGTTAGCCCCGAGATTTGTAGGACCATACCGAGTTTTGGAGCGTATGAGAGAAGTGGCCTACAGGTTGGAGTTACCCGAAGGACTGTCAGGAGTTCATGATGTGTTTCACATTTTCCCAGTTGAAGAAGTGCCATGCAGAGATGGCCAATGTTCCCCTGTAAGGACGCTTGACCCCTGGAAAGGATAATGATGTTCCACGGAGTGGACTTCATAAGTATAAGTTTTATCTCGGTATGTGGGATATCCCACGAGGATGAAGAGATAAATTACTATTGGATATAAAGGAGGTATGATGTCGGAAATATGGATCAATGGAAACTCCATGATGAGTCTGAGTAATCATGTCCTAGTTTGGTGCCAATAGAAGGAAGGAATATAGTACAATTGGATGGATTTAAGAATACTAGGAAGTTGGAAGTTGGAATAATGATCAGTTGCCCGATGATAAGTTCAAGGACTACAAGTGATGAGATGGGCCATAACCCACAGGCCCCAGGACCTGCCAAGAAGCAAGCACATTCTTGCTGAAGGAAAACCCTGGAGGAAGATACGACGTTTATCGGCCGATGATTTTATAGGAGTAACACAAAACCTGAGAGATGTGAAGGAACGATAGATGTTTGTTTGGCTTGCAGAATCAATGGATTTATCCAAACTTAGTTCGTTGACAAGTGAAATTCTACAATGCTTGTGAGGATGACCGAGTGTTAGAATGCGAGATTCGCTAAACCGTATACAAGGTAATGATTTGGGTGCGGGATGGATTGATCACCATACCGATTTACTCTTATTATTCGCCTTGCTATATGCGATGGTAAATCTAAGTGACTTACCAATAGTAGAGAGACGACGATATTAAACCTTGTTTAAACCTTAGAATGGTATAGAAATTTTTCCCTTGTATAAGGCAATTTTTGCCAACCGTAGGTTATACGGTGAGGATCAACCCAGACCCATTTCCTGTAGGAGAAACCACAAATGGTTGACCACCATGAGATATCGATAGTTGTTTAGTATTGGCGCCAGACCCGTCAGCTAAGAAGACCCAGTCACAGAAGAACCTTACCTAGATGAAAGACACAAGAATTGAGGAAAAGGTTATGCCACTACCGAAAGAGCCCAGATAAGGAATTATCCTGAAGATCTGAAAAGACCAACACTGTTAACAATATGGATGAAGTATATGAGTGTTGATGGAACCGTAACTATGCTTCTAAGGGTGCTAGCACCCCAAACCCCCGCCTGCGACAATTGATGGATTTTGAGGAGACCCCCAAACCCTAACCTATTTCTTTCTAGCCTCTCCGAATCTCGAGGACGAGATTCATTTTAAGGGTGGTAGGTTTGTAACATCCCAAAAATTTGGAATGTTATAATAAATAGATAGATTTGATTGATTGTCTGAAAGTGAGTGAATTCGAAACTTTTTGAAAGTTAAATGAGAGGGAATAAAAGGACTTTCCCAAACTTTCATATTTGCTTTCTGATCTCCATGAATTCAAATTCTTTTGAAATACAAAACCCTTGAGCGAAGATGATATGACTTCTTCCATTTAAATTAAATGAAAGGGTATTTGAAAATAATTGAATTTCATTTGGAAATATTTCAATTCATAAACTTCATGCAGCTCAATGATTTTCATGAGAGAAGACAAAATGACTTCTTCAAATTATATGAAATATGAGTTGGGAGTTTCAAAGAATTAAATTCCAAGTTCTTTTAAATTTATTTTCAATTTGGAGTTATTTGAGTTTTATTCAAATTATTTTTCTCCAAAAATAAAATATATGGAAATTAGGGTAACATAATTCCCTACAACAGAAAATTGGAGAGAAATAAATTTGAAATCATTTCGATATTTTTAAAATGATTTTTATTGGATTTTATTGGACCAGTAGAACTCTTTGAATTATCTAAATTCGTGTGGATTTTATTTGGCATCATAAAAATGTCCATGTTGTAGAAAATCTATTTCTGCAAATTTTGGTATATTATATGCCTATATAAAATATTTATTTTATCTTGCTATTCGGTTTTCTTTCTGTTTCAATTTAAAAAAAACTATACATGCGGCTCATATTTATTTATCACCTACATGCACAGTATAGTAGCTTTTGGCACCGCATTGTTTTTTTCTCTCTCTTAAATAGGCCAGGCCCAGCCAGCCTTTTCCTTTTCAAATTTTATTTTCCTTTGTCAAAAAAAACTGCAGACGCAGCATGCGCGCGGCCGGTCGAAGGCCTTTAGGCCCATCCGCCTCTTTTCTTCTTTGTTTCGTATATTTTCATCTATGTTTAGTCCCACACTGCCTAGCCTTTGACTCCTAAGCCTCTTTTTCACCAATAAATATAGACCCATATAGCCTCCAAAAATCATCCGATTCGGGTTAAATCAATATTTTGGTTTAACTAGATTCATTTAAGAAAAATATTTTTCTCCTCTCCGGCGCGACTTCTGGAAGTTGTCTCTTCTCTCCAAAGTCATCTTTTCTCTGCATTATAAAGGTACCTTTCTTTGTTTTTTTTCTTCTTATACTTCCGTAGTTTATTATTTTTAGACTAATACGATAGAATAATTGGATTATCAATTAGTCTACGTATTTATACTTTAGACTTTAACCGTAACTATTTTTCTTTCTTAAAACAGCTTGGCCCTGATTTTTCAAATAACCATAACTTTTCACTCGTCTATCCAAATTAGATGAAACCAGCGCTTATAGCTTCGTCTTGTTTTCACCTATCTAGTGAACCTATCACATCAACTTTTTAAATTTTTCAAATTTTGGATTTTGTTCAGATTCATATTCAAACTTCTTTTGAACATAACTTGAGTTTCATAACTCCAATTTAGTTGATTCTTTTTGCAAATCAAAGCTCTTGACCTAAACTTTCCGATAAGGCCAAATTCACATAATTTTGGTATTGTTAGAAATTGTTTTATGTTGCAAGAGTTATTTGCTTGGTTTTGATGTTTTCCGAACTGTCTTCTTTGTTCTTCCCGATCTTCTGAGTGATTGCTTATGTGTGGTTACTACTGCTTGCTCATGATAGATTGAACGGAGTATGACGAGTAGAACTATCAAGAGTTTTGAGTGCGAATCATCTTCATCAACATTGCAGGCAAGTTCACACTTTGATCATATCCCTTTT
The DNA here is from genome assembly GCA_034509565.1 of Triticum monococcum. Classification (NCBI taxonomy): domain Eukaryota; kingdom Viridiplantae; phylum Streptophyta; class Magnoliopsida; order Poales; family Poaceae; genus Triticum; species Triticum monococcum. The sequence continues at coordinate 177,084,353 of CM067847.1, read as the reverse complement.
ATCACCCAGTTTTTATGCATTAGTTCCAATCCTCAAACATTGCATGATTAGGATGTCATTAACATGTGGGTTGGGAAGTAGTTGATGAGGTTGAACCTATTACCCTGTTACATTCAAACCCTTGGGAGTTATTTCTACGCGTTGCTTAATTTGCTATGCTATGCTCGTATACGTGGTTTGGGTGAGTGAAATCCATGACAGATGTGAGATTGTTAATTAATAGTTCAACTTAAGGTGGCAACTTAAATACACATCTGGGTGGATTGAGGCACCTGGAGTACCCAATGTTGCCTGTATTTTTGGAAATCCCTGAGTACCCGTGTGATTTTCCTATGGACCGCCACCCAGGCTCAAAGGGATCATAAGATTATTCATGCTAGAAACTTCCGTGTGCAGCCACAAGCTATTATGGGCTCTAGCATAGTTGAGTAAGTTACGTGAAGCTCTTGAAGAGGTGGTTCAGCAGGTAGAGGGTTGTAGGTTTGGTATGGTCTGCCCGGAGTAGAGAGTTAATGTTTCTGAAAGACTGTGTCTCGGTCATCCGTTTCTCAAACACCATGTAGTGCGAGAAATCCAACGGTGGCTGCAACGTCTCATGTTGCAGGAATCTTACGACGAGTAAGTGATACGTTAGGGTTACGATTTCTACACTCAACTTTGCCGTTGGTGTTGATGGGAATCCACAACCTTGTTGTTACTTCCGCTATTTGGATTGAGGTAATAGTATTTACATTACTTTATACATGTGATTTACCTCTGTTATAAATCCTCGAGTACTGTGTGTGTCAACATACCGATCCAGGGATGACACTTAAGCACAGAGACTTGACCGTCTGAGGTCGAGTCGCTACAATAACAGCAGGTGTGGGTGAGTAGAGGGATGGCTAGGCCAGCGATGGGAGTACGGTGGGGCGGTGAGGCCTACGCGGCAGCATAGCCGGCCGCGGGAGGAGGGAGCAGGCAGTCCCGCCGACGCTTGTTTGAGCGGCTGGAGGAGGAAGAGCAGAGATTGAAGAAGCACGACAGCCGTTGGATGGACATCCAACGATCACTGCTCTCGTGTGCATTATTTCTAATAATATACAACCCATTTGCTAATTCTTAAGAAATTTTTTGGAGCCCATCTTCTTTTTGTTAGCATTACACCCCATATTGTGGCCACGGTTAAAGAGTATACGAAATTTTTCATATTTCGGTGCGGTCAACTGTTTTTAATCCCGAAATATCGATTCACATTCAAACTATTTTGAAAAATAATTTATATAAATATAAAATCAAAATAATTGTCCACGCATAAAAATCAATGGAATTCAAAATCTTGTAATGAAAAAAATTGAAACTAATTCCTGGTTTGATGTGTTTTAAAAACGTACAACCCATTTCTTGGCAAACCGAATGAAACTCTCCTTGTCCTGAAAGATTTGCAGCCTAGTAGGGCTGATAAAGCAAGTAGACCTCGTTTGGGTATTTCTTTTAAAAAATAGAACTGGGCTAGCCATTTTCTGCAAGAAAAAAACACAACTGGGCTCATGATGTGGTAAACATAAATAAAACCCTGGCTAGACGGGCCACAGCCCCCGCACAGCCCCGTTGTTACCCTAATCCGTCGCTAAAACTAGTATAAATAACAACTGCTTGTTTCTAAAAAACAGCGCGACCTGCTGGGTCCCTGGTGTCAACCGCTCATAGTGTAATTCTCTCGTTTATTGTCTATGTTGACAATGGCGTGAGCCCCAGATGTCCAACCATTAGGAGGAACCATATTTTTGGGCTTGTAATATAGAGGCACTTGCTTGCGCACTGCCATGACGCTGGTGGGTCCCTACTGTCATCCTCTCCATGTACAGTCATCTCCTTGTTCCTCTCGGTTGTTGACGACGTTAACAATGCAAGAGGGCGGCGCATCGCGCACGGCGAGCGAACCAAGGCTGCAAGGCGAAGGACGACGGCGAGGCCTCAGACGGAACGAACAGGAGTCATGGAAGATGCGCCGGTCCAGTCGCAGGCGGAGGGGAGTATAAGGGTTGACTGGTTCGGGTGCGGGTACGTGTTGGGGGTGACGTCGCCCGAGAATAACAGGACGTGTGGGAGAATAGAGGGAGGGACTGGCCAACGTTGGAGGGTACGTACGGTAGGGCGGCGGAGGCGCAGCCAGCCATGGGAGGCGGGAGCAGGCGGAGCCGATGTGGTGGTTTGGTTTGGGTGGCTGGAGGAAGAAGAAGACAAGAGATAGAAGATACACGACAAATGTTGGATGTCAATCCAACGGATGGTAGGCAGAATCATTTGTTGACTGGCTAGTAAGTCGACATCACCTTGGATAGGCTATTTCCTCACGGGAATGTCAGAATCCAAATCTGTCACGGTCATGCAGCCTTCCCTATGAAAATTTACAGCCCATTTGATGTGCTAGTTCGAAATAAGTTTGTGGGTGCTGGTGGGGGCTAATCACTTGGCTTCTGTAATGCACAGTGAGCTCAAGCAGCCGGCGAGAGTGATGTTATTACCCTTGGTTGGGATTTGTTAGTTGTTACAATATTTCACTCTAAAGTAAATGACTGGCAAGCCATTTTCCTTGCTTCAAAGAAAATATGATAGTCATAGCCGAGTTGAAAAGGGCAAGAACATCTAACTCCAGCTTACAGACTGTACAAAAGCACGAGGGTTAATTGTTCATCAGGTTCACAAAAAAAACCCAGGTTGAAAAGGGCAACAACATCTAACTCCAACACTGTTTTCGGCAGTCACAGTTAAATGGATCGGTCAGGTCCATAGAATGAACATCCTGGGTCGTAAAATTTACTGGATTATGACCACAATATGTTGTAAATAGAAGCCTGGCACGTTCAGAAGCTCTTTTGCCCACCTAAAACTCCTTTTTTTGCTCTTCCACATACCCATCCGTCAAAACCATATTGCTGATAAACTTAAGCCTGATGGACAATAGTAACCTCGCATTCAGCAGGAAGAATGTGACAAATCTAGTGTTTGCACGGTTGGCTACATATCGTTTTAGCGTTATTGCCTTCAATCGAATCTCATGAGAAGTGAGAAAATCCCGATGCTTGCGAATCCACCAATTGGTTATAACTTTATTACCCCGTCCTGTTGCCTAAATAGACATGAAGATTGAAACAGTTAAGGTCTAAAAAAAGAGTGTCGAAAGAGCAACAGTTGAACGGTTAATTTTAGTACACTATATGCAGGCTTCCAATGTGCGTGAAATAATCACCTTTATATACAACTTCTCCAGACATGGAAAGCATTGCAGCAAGCCAATAATCTTGTTCAGATCAAAACTATTCATTTGGATATATAAGATCTTGACCGAATCCAGCACCATTGATAGGCCATCCATGGAGAAACTCTTCATTGAGCATAGAACATAATATTAGTACAAAATATGTACTCCAAGATGACATATAACTTATGCGTAGAAATTTAAAATGTAGCTTATGGTTACAAGTGTAGATGATAATATAAAGTACCTGAAGAACTATGGAGCCAAACACCATATTGAAATGAGCACAGAGATCATGTATTACACCCAAGGTCTCTAGTTTAGGCGTAGAGAGGACGGTTATTTGCAATGGTGAATAACTAGAATCAAGGATCAACCTTTGAAGTGAAGGGGCATCTTGGATGATGAGATGCCTTCCATCAAAAGAAATTCCAATTCTTACAAGGTTAGGCGACTTTATTTGGAGACAACCGATTCTAACCGTGAAAACAAGCACCAAGCACTCCAGGGCAGGGCAACTGGACTGGATGATGATGTGCACTGAGGCCTCCGATATACGAACCCACACAAGTAAATGTTTCTTGAGAAATGGGAGTCGAAGGTTTAGTACCAGATTGTCTGGTAGGTCGCACAGCGCAAAGGTGGCGGTGTGGAGAGAGGAGGAAAACCATGAGATGGACATCGGTGCTGAGGGCACAGGTAGATGGCGTTCGGTATCTGGTACATGATATCCAGGGGAATAGTAGAACTCAAGCAGGTGTAGTTCTGTGAATTCAGGGGATTTCAGCTGAAGGAAATATGCCCTAGAGGCAATAATAAAGTTATTATTTATTTCCTTATATCGTGATAAATGTTTATTATTCATGCTAGAATTGTATTAACTGGAAACATAATACATGTGTGAATACATAGACAAACAAGGTGTCACTAGTATGCCTCTACTTGACTAGCTCGTTAATCAAAGATGGTTATGTTTCCTAACCATGAACAAAGAGTTGTTATTTGATTAACGAGGTCACATCATTAGTTGAATGATCTGATTGACATGACCCATTCCATTAGCTTAGCACCCGATCGTTTAGTATGTTGCTATTGCTTTCTTCATGACTTATACATGTTCCTATAACTATGAGATTATGCAACTCCCGTTTACCGGAGGAACACTTTGGGTACTACCAAACGTCACAACATAACTGGGTGATTATAAAGGAGTACTATAGGTGTCTCCAATGGTAGATGTTGGGTTGGCGTATTTCGAGATTAGGGTTTGTCACTCCGATTGCCGGAGAGGTATCTCTGGGCCCTCTCGGTAATACACATCACATAAGCCTTGCAAGCATTATAACTAAGATGTTAGTTGTGAGATGATGTATTACAGAATGAGTAAAGAGACTTGCCAGTAATGAGATTGAACTAGGTATTGGATACCGACGATCGAATCTCGGGCAAGTAACATACCGATGACAAAGGGAGCAACATATGTTGTTATGCGGTCTGACCGATAAAGATCTTCGTAGAATATGTAGGAGCCAATATGGGCATCCAGGTCCCGTTATTGGTTATTGACCGGAGACATGTCTCGGTCATGTCTACATTGTTCTCGAACCGTAGGGTCCGCACGCTTAACATTACGATGACAGTTATTATGAGTTTATGCATTTTGATGTACCGAAGGTAGTTTGGAGTCCCGGATGTGATCACGGACATGACGAGGAGTCTCGAAATGGTTGAGACGTAAAGATTGATATATTGGAAGCCTATGTTTGGACATCGGAAGTGTTCCGGGTGAAATCGGGATTTTACCGGAATACCGGGAGGGTTACCGGAACCCCCCGGGAGGCAAATGGGCCTATTGGGCCTTAGTGGAAAAGTGAAATGGGCTTCCATAGAGGGCTGCGCACCTCCCCCCTTTCCCTAGTCCTATTAGGACTAGGGAAGGTGGCCGGCCACCCCTTCTCTCTTTCCCCCTTGAGGATTCCTATTAGGAATAGGATTGGGGGGGGGAGTCCTACTCCCGGTGGGAGTAGGACTCCTCCTGCGCCCCTCTCCCTTGGCCGGCCGAACCCCTCCCCCTTGCTACTTTATATACGGGGGCAGTGGGCACCTCTAGACACACAAGTTGATCCTCGAGATCGTTCCTTAGCCGTGTGCGGTGCCCCCTGCCACCAAATTCCACCTCGATCATACCGTTACAGTGCTTAGGCGAAGCCCTGCGTCGGTAGTACATCAAGATCGTCACCACGCCGTCGTGCTGACGGAACTCTTCCTCGACGCTTTGCTGGATCGGAGCCCGAGGATCGTCATCGAACTGAACGTGTGCTAAGAACTCGGAGGTGTCGGAGTAACGGTGCTTGGATCGGTCGGATCGGGAAGACGTATGACTACTTCCTCTATGTTGTGTGATCGCTTCCGCAGTCGGTCTGCGTTGGTACGTAGACAACACTCTCCCCTCTCATTGCTATGCATCACCATGATCTTGCGTGTGCGTAGGAAAATTTTGAAATTACTACGTTCCCCAACAGTGGTATCAGAGCCTAGGTTTTTATGGTTTGATGTTATTTGCACGAGTAGAACACAAGTGAGTTGTGGGCGATACAAGTCATACTGCCTACCAGCATGTCATACTTTGGTTCGGCGGTATTGTTGGACGAGACGATCCGGACCAACCTTACGCGTACTCTTACGCGAGACCGGTTCCCTCGACGTGCTTTGCACATAGATGGCTTGCGGAAGACTGTCTCTCCAACTTTAGTTGAACCAAGTGTGGCTACGCCCGGTCCTTGAGAAGGTTAAAACGGAGTCTATTTGACAAACTATCGTTGTGGTTTTGATGCGTAGGTGAGATGAGTTCTTACTTAAGCCCGTAGCAACCACGTAAAACTTGCAACAACAAAGTAGAGGACGTCTAACTTGTTTTTGCAGGGCATGTTGTGATGTGGTATGGTCAAGGCATGATGCTGATTTTATTGTATGAGATGATCATGTTTTGTAACCAAGTTATCGGCAACTGGCAGGAGCCATATGGTTGTCGCTTTATTGTATGCAATGCAATCGCGATGTAATGCTTTACTTTATTACTAAGTGGTAGTGATAGTCGTGGAAGCATAAGATTGGCGAGATGACAACGATGCTACGATGGAGATCAAGGTGTCGCGCCGGTGACGATGGTGATCATGACGGTGCTTCGGAGATGGAGATCACAAGCACAAGATGATGATGGCCATATCATATCACTTATATTGATTGCATGTGATGTTTATCTTTTATGCATCTTATCTTGCTTTGATTGACGGTAGCATTATAAGATGATCTCTCACTAAATTATCAAGAAGTGTTCTCCCTGAGTATGCACCGTTGCCAAAGTTCGGCGTGCCCAGACACCACGTGATGATCGGGTGTGCTAAGCTCTACGTCCAAATACAACGGGTGCAAAATAGTTGCACACGCAGAATACTCAGGTTATACTTGACGAGCCAAGCATATACAGATATGGCCTCGGAACACGGAGACCGAAAGGTCGAGCGTGAATCATATAGTAGATATGATCAACATAACGATGTTCACCATTGAAAACTACTCCATCTCACGTGATGATCGGTTATGGTTTAGTTGATTTGATCACGTGATCACTTAGAGGATTAGAGGGATGTCCATCTAAGTGGGAATTCTTAAGTAATTTGATTAACTGAACTTAAACTTATCATGAACTTAGTACCTGATAGTATCTTGCTTGTTTATGTTGATTGTAGATAGATGGCTCGTGCTGTTGTTCCGTTGAATTTTAATGCGTTCCTTGAGAAAGCAAAGTTGAAAGATGATGGTAGCAATTACACGGACTGGGTCCGTAACTTGAGGATTATCCTCATTGCTGCACAGAAGAATTACGTCCTGGAAGCACCGCTGGGTGCCAGGCCTGCTGCTGGAGCAACGCCAGATGTTATGAACGTCTGGCAGAGCAAAGCTGATGACTACTCAATAGTTCAATGTGCCATGCTTTACGGCTTAGAATCGGGACTTCAACGACGTTTTGAACGTCATGGAGCATATGAGATGTTCCAGGAGTTGAAGTTGATATTTCAAGCAAATGCCTGAATTGAGAGATATGAAGTCTCCAATAAGTTCTATAGCTGCAAGATGGAGGAGAACAGTTCTGTCAGTGAGCATATACTCAAAATGTCTGGGTATAATAATCACTTGATTCAGATGGGAGTTAATCTTCCAGATGATTGCGTCATTGACAGAATTCTCCAATCACTGCCACCAAGCTACAAGAGCTTCGTGATGAACTATAATATGCAAGGGATGAACAAGACTATTCCCGAGCTCTTCGCAATGCTGAAAGCTGCGGAGGTAGAAATCAAGAAGGAGCATCAAGTGTTGATGGTTAACAAAACCACTAGTTTCAAGAAAAAGGGCAAAGGGAAGAAGAAGGGGAACTTCAAGAAAAACAGCAAGCAAGTTGCTGCTCAGGAGAAGAAACCCAAGTCTGGACCTAAGCCTGAAACTGAGTGCTTCTACTGCAAGCAGACTGGCCACTGGAAGCGGAACTGCACCAAGTATTTGGCGGATAAGAAGGATGGCAAGGTGAACAAAGGTATATGTGATATACATGTTATTGATGTGTACCTTACTAGAGCTCGTAGTAGCACCTGGGTATTTGATACTGGTTCTGTTGCTAATATTTGCAACTCGAAACAGGGACTACAGAATAAGCGGACGCTAGCAAAGGACGAGGTGACGATGCGCGTGGGAAATGGTTCCAAAGTCGATGTGATCGCGGTCGGCACGCTACCTCTACATCTACCTTCGGGATTAATATTAGACCTAAATAATTGTTATTTGGTGCCAGCGTTAAGCATGAACATTATATCTGGATCTTGTTTAATGCGAGACGGTTATTCATTTAAATCAGAAAATAATGGTTGTTCTATTTACATGAATAATATCTTTTATGGTCATGCACCTTTGAAGAGTGGTCTATTCTTGTTGAATCTCGATAGTAGTGATACACATATTCATAATGTAGAAGCCAAAAGATGCAGAGTTAATAATGATAGTGCAACTTATTTATGGCACTGCCGTTTAGGTCATATCGGTGTAAAACGCATGAAGAAACTCCATACTGATGGGCTTTTGGAACCACTTGATTATGAATCACTTGGTACTTGCGAACCGTGCCTCATAGGCAAGATGACTAAAACACCGTTCTCCGATACTATGGAGAGAGCAACAGATTTATTGGAAATCATACATACCGATGAATGTGGTCCGATGAATATTGAGGCTCGTGGCGGATATCGTTATTTTCTCACCTTCACAGATGATTTGAGCAGATATGGGTATATCTACTTAATGAAACATAAGTCTGAAACATTTGAAAAGTTCAAGGAATTTCAGAGTGAAGCTGAAAATCATCGTACCAAGAAAATAAAGTTTCTACGATCTGATCGTGGAGGAGAATATTTGAGTTACGAGTTTGGTGTACATTTGAAAAATTGTGGAATAGTTTCGCAACTCACGCCACCCGGAACACCACAGCGTAATGGTGTGTCCGAACGTCGTAATCGTACTTTACTAGATATGGTGCGATCTATGATGTCTCTTACTGATTTACCGCTATCGTTTTGGGGTTATGCTTTAGAGACGGCCGCATTCACGTTAAATAGGGCACCATCAAAATCCGTTGAGACGACGCCTTATGAACTATGGTTTGGCAAGAAACCAAAGTTGTCGTTTCTTAAAGTTTGGGGCTGCGATACTTATGTGAAAAAGCTTCAACCTGATAAGCTCGAACCCAAATTGGAGAAATGTGTCTTCATAGGATATCCAAAGGAAACTATTGGATACACCTTCTATCACAGATCCGAAGGCAAGACTTTTGTTGCTAAATTCGGAAACTTTCTAGAGAAGGAGTTTCTCTCGAAAGAAGTGAGTGGGAGGAAAGTAGAACTTGACGAGGTAACTGTACCTGCTCCCTTATTGGAAAATAGTACATCACAGAAAACTGTTTCTGCGACACCTATACCAATTAGTGAGGAAGCTAATGATGATGATCATGAAACTTCAAGACAAGATACTACTGAACCACGTAGATCAACCAGAGTGAGATCCGCACCAGAGTGGTACGGTAATCCAATTCTGGAAGTCATGCTACTAGATCATGATGAACCTACGAACTATGAAGAAGCGATGATGAGCCCAGATTCCGCAAAGTGGCTTGAGGCCATGAAATCTGAGATGGGATCCATGTATGAGAACAAAGTATGGACTTTGGTTGACTTGCCCGATGATCGGCAAGAAATTGAGAATAAATGGATCTTCAAGAAAAAGACTGACGCTGACGGTAATATTACTGTCTATAAAGCTCGACTTGTTGCAAAAGGTTTTCGACAAGTTCAAGGGGTTGACTACGATGAGACCTTCTCACCCGTAGCGATGCTTAAGTCCGTCAGAATCATGTTAGCAATTGCCGCATTTTATGATTATGAAATATGGCAGATGGATGTCAAAACTGCATTCCTGAATGGATTTCTAGAAGAAGAGTTGTATATGATGCAACCAGAAGGTTTTGTCGATCCAAAGGGAGCTAACAAAGTATGCAAACTCCAGCGATCCATTTATGGACTGGTGCAAGCATCTCGGAGTTGGAATAAACGCTTTGATAGTGTGATCAAAGCATTTGGCTTTATACAGACTTTTGGAGAAGCCTGTATTTACAAGAAAGTGAGTGGGAGCTCTGTAGCATTTCTGATATTATATGTGGATGACATATTGCTGATTGGAAATGATATAGAATTTCTGGATAGCATAAAGGGATACTTGAATAAAAGTTTTTCGATGAAAGACCTCGGGGAAGCTGCTTACATATTAGGCATAAAGATCTATAGAGATAGATCAAGACGCTTAATTGGACTTTCACAAAGCACATACCTTGACAAGATTTTGAAAAAGTTCAAAATGGATCAAGCAAAGAAAGGGTTCTTGCCTGTGTTACAAGGTGTGAAGTTGAGTCAGACTCAATGCCCGACCACTGCAGAAGATAGAGAGAAAATGAAAGATGTTCCCTATGCTTTAGCCATAGGCTCTATCATGTATGCAATGCTGTGTACCAGACCTGATGTGTGCCTTGCTATAAGTTTAGCAGGGAGGTACCAAAGTAATCCAGGAGTGGATCACTGGACAGCGGTCAAGAACATCCTGAAATACCTGAAAAGGACTAGGGATATGTTTCTCGTATATGGAGGTGACAAAGAGCTCACCGTAAGAGGTTACGTTGATGCAAGCTTTGACACTGATCCGGACGATTCTAAATCGCAAACCGGGTACGTGTTTACTTTAAACGGTGGAGCTGTCAGTTGGTGCAGTTCTAAACAAAGCGTCGTAGCGGGATCTACATATGAAGCGTAGTACATAGCTGCTTCGGAAGCAGCGAACGAAGGAGTCTGGATGAAGGAGTTCATATCCGATCTAGGTGTCATACCTAGTGCATCGGGTCCAATGAAAATCTTTTGTGACAATACTGGTGCAATTGCTTTGGCAAAGGAATCCAGATTTCACAAAAGGACCAAACACATCAAGAGACACTTCCACTCCATCCGGGATCTAGTCCAGGTGGGAGACATAGAGATTTGCAAGATACATACGGATCTGAATGTTGCAGACCCGTTGACTAAGCCTCTTCCACGGGCAAAACATGATCAGCACCAAGGCTCCATGGGTGTTAGAATCATTACTGTGTAATCTAGATTATTGACTCTAGTGCAAGTGGGAGACTGAAGGAAATATGCCCTAGAGGCAATAATAAAGTTATTATTTATTTCCTTATATCATGATAAATGTTTATTATTCATGCTAGAATTGTATTAACCGGAAACATAATACATGTGTGAATACATAGACAAACAAGGTGTCACTAGTATGCCTCTACTTGACTAGCTCGCTAATCAAAGATGGTTATGTTTCCTAACCATGAACAAAGAGTTGTTATTTGATTAACGAGGTCACATCATTAGTTGAATGATCTGATTGACATGACCCATTCCATTAGCTTAGCACCCGATCGTTTAGTATGTTGCTATTACTTTCTTCATGACTTATACATGTTCCTATAACTATGAGATTATGCAACTCCTGTTTACCGGAGGAACACTTTGGGTACTACCAAACGTCACAACGTAACTGGGTGATTATAAAGGAGTACTACAGGTGTCTCCAATGGTAGATGTTGGGTTGGCGTATTTCGAGATTAGGGTTTGTCACTCCGATTGTCGGAGAGGTATCTCTGGGCCCTCTCGGTAATACACATCACATAAGCCTTGCAAGCATTATAACTAAGATGTTAGTTGTGAGATGATGTATTACGGAACGAGTAAAGAGACTTGCCAGTAACGAGATTGAACTAGGTATTGGATACCGACGATCGAATCTCGGGTAAGTAACATACCGATGACAAAGGGAGCAACGTATGTTGTTATGCGGTCTGACCGATAAAGATCTTCGTAGAATATGTAGGAGCCAATATGGGCATCCAGGTCCCGCTATTGGTTATTGACCGGAGACGTGTCTCGGTCATGTCTACATTGTTCTCGAACCGTAGGGTCCGCACGCTTAACGTTACGATGACAGTTATTATGAGTTTATGCATTTTGATGTACCGAAGGTAGTTCGGAGTCCCGGATGTGATCACGGACATGACGAGGAGTCTCGAAATGGTCGAGACGTAAAGATTGATATATTGGAAGCCTATGTTTGGACATCGGAAGTGTTCCGCGTGAAATCGGGATTTTACCGGAATACCGGGAGGGTTACCGGAACCCCCCGGGAGGCAAATGGGCCTATTGGGCCTTAGTGGAAAAGTGAAAGGGGCTTCCATAGAGGGCTGCGCACCTCCCCCCTTTCCCTAGTCCTATTAGGACTAGGGAAGGTGGCCGGCCACCCCTTCTCTCTTTCCCCCTTGAGGATTCCTATTAGGAATAGGATTGGGGGGAGTCCTACTCCCGGTGGGAGTAGGACTCCTCCTGCGCCCCTCTCCCTTGGCCGGCCGAACCCCTCCCCCTTGCTCCTTTATATACGGGGGCAGGGGGCACCTCTAGACACACAAGTTGATCCTTGAGATCGTTCCTTAGCCGTGTGCGGTGCCCCCTGCCACCAAATTCCACCTCGATCATACCGTTACAGTGCTTAGGCGAAGCCCTGCGTCGGTAGTACATCAAGATCGTTACCACGCCGTCGTGCTGACGGAACTCTTCCTCGACGCTTTGCTGGATCGGAGCCCGAGGATCGTCATCGAGCTGAACATGTGCTAAGAACTCGGAGGTGCCGGAGTAACGATGCTTGGATCGGTCGGATCGGGAAGACGTACGACCACTTCCTCTACGTGGTGTGATCGCTTCCGCAGTCGGTCTGCGTTGGTACGTTGTCACACCCTAGCTAGGTTATGCATTAGAGTGTGCATCATGTTTACTTTCATCAGAAATGGAAATGGGGAAAGCAGAACCCCCAGCACCCCCCCTGAAATCAACTAGGGTTTACTAAAAATAAATTCAATGAACCTGAAATGCCCTTCAGATATGTTCACCCTCTTTGCCTTGGGTTAGAACCCTTGGGAAAAATTGTGCATATAATTTTAGGTCAACAAAAGGGGCATTGATTTAATTCATAAATATTTGAATTTGGGCATTTAAATACTATTAAATAATTCAAATGCTCAAATAATGTTGGAATTATTTTTGGGCCACTGAAATATTTCAGAAAGTGTCCATAAATATTTTCAGGATTTTATAAAATGATTTAGTATTTAAACTAAATCAAAACAGAATAACAGAAATAGAAAATAAAATGAATTAGAGAGAGAGAGAGAGGCTCACCTGGACTTACCTGCCGGCCCAGCACTGTAGCTGGACGGCCCAGCCCACCAGGCCGTGCCAGTCGTCCCCTAGCTGCTGCCAGGAGGACGCCGGGCGTGTGCCCGCGGCGCGCCGGCACGCGCGCGGCCACCGACGGCCAGCTCCTGCTTGCCGCGCCCTCCCCTCGACGCCTGGACGTCGCTATGGACGCCACGCACCCCCTGGCCCCCTCTTATTCCTCTCCCTCGCTCTCCCTCCTCCCCTGTTTCTCTCCCGCGCGACCACCCGAACGCGCCGTCGCCGCCGTTCGCTGCCACCGCGCTCCCCGACCCCCTCTCGCCTTCCCGTGTTGCGTGGAAGCTCCGCCACTGTCGCCTACGCCCTCTGCACCGAGCCAAGCGAGCCGGGAAGCCTTGCTTCATCCTCGGCGTCGTCTTCTTCAACCTCGGGACCGCCGGCCATCTCCGTCAAATTCGCCGTTGCAGAAGCGTCCCCAAGCCCGCTGAGTCCTCCCTCGAGATCGCTGTGAGCTCCCGAGCGTTTCCCCCTTCTCCCCGCAGTGATTATCTTCCCCTAACTAGCCTAGCCACTGGAGCCGTGAGCTCCTCGCCGCCGGCCATGGCGCCGTCGTGGCTACGACCGTGCAAGCACGCGTCCGAGCGCACCACCGCCTTCAACGCGTCCCCAGGAGCCCGTAGCCATCACCAGCTCCTCCTCCCATGCACCGCAGCATCGATTCCGCGAACACCCGAACTCCGGCCGCCGCCCAAGTGGTCGCCGCCGTCGACTTAGGCCGTCTCCGGTGAAACGGAGGGCACTAGTGGATGCGCGCGAGCACCAGCTCCTCGGAGATGGTCTCCGCGGCCCATTTGGTCACCGGAGACGCATTTCCGACGCCCTCCGCCGTGTCTGGCCTCGCCGGCGTCAAGTCGCCGGCAGGTTTGACCCTGCTGGCCAGGGGTTTGACCCCCCCCTGACTGACTGACATGTGGGCCAGGCCCCTTTCTAATTAGTGTTAATTTTAGTTAGTCCTAATTAACTTAATTACGTTAAATAGACACTGACATGTGGGCCCAGGCTCTAATTAACTTTAGTTAGTTAATTAGTCACTGACCAGTGGGACCCACTGGTCAGGTTTGACCTGGAGGCAGCTCAGTTGACTTGCTGATGTCATGCTGATGTAGTGTTGATGCAGTAAATCATTTTCTAGTTTAAAAATAATTCAGGAAATTCCAGAAAATACCCAAAACTTTGAAAAATCATAGAAATTCAACCATAACTCCAAATGAGATAAATTATATATGTAAAATTATCAGAAAAATTCAAGGAATCCATCTGTACCATTTTCATGCATGTTTGAACAATGTTTGTCCTCTGTTTTGGACAAAACAAATAAAGGGCATTCAAATAATCATATATGGGGTTGGAATTTGAATCTTGTACTCAAACCAACTTCATTTAAATCATAGCTAGTTGCATTAGCTCAAGACACATCCATATTGCCATGTCATAGCATGCATCATATTGTTGCATATCGTCATGTGTTGATTGTGCTCGGTTGTGTTCTTCGTGGTAGGTTCTGCCTCCGAGGATATTCACGAGTATCCAACTGAAGGGCAGTATCCCGTTACCACTCCATCAGGCAAGCAACCATTGATCATTCCGATACAACCCATGTTCTCGCTCCTGCTCTTGTTTACTGCATTAAGACAACACGATTCAAACTGCTGTGTGCTGCGGTAGCTGAACCCTTATCCTCTGCATGACCTGTCATTGCCACAGTAACTAGATGAAACCCACTAGCATGTGTAGGAGTTGATTGAGCCATGTTTTGTGATTCCTACCTTGCTATGCCTGCTATGCTTAGAGTTGTGTCAGGTCTGGTTCATCTTGGTGATGGGCTAGAGTGAAATGCTTGTGCCAGTAATATGAGGGATGTGTTGAACATGTTTTGGTAAAGGTATCGATGAGAGGCCATGTAGGAGTACATGGTGGGTTGTTTCATTGAGGCCGTCCATAAGAACTGAGATCTGTATGTGTGATTTAAGATGCAATTACTACCGTACATTGGGCCCGAAACAAATGGACCCTCTTGGCTTCTTAGCCACCCTAGTACTCTATCCAGGAGTTGCAAATAGTTTCTGGTGTTTGTAGGATATGTGTTGGCGGCCGTGCGTAGCGCTGACCCTAGGGGTGGGCTATGTTGCGGTAGATACACCGTGGCACGGTGTACCGAGTCACCCGTTTGGTGTCTCGGGAACCCTGTTCACATCGTTCGGGGCCGTATGTGGAAACCTCGGCCGGACTCCCTGCGGATGGAACCTGGATAGGCGATAACCTGGACTAGGGGCTTAGGTGTTTAGGTAGGCCGTGGCCGACACCCTCGCTGGGCTTCCGCTTGAAGGTTGCCGAGTACATGTCGTGTAGACGGCGGTAAGCGGTGAAAGCGTGTATGACGAAGTACACCCCTGCAGGGTATAAAACTATTCGAATAGCCGCGTCCGCGGTAAAGGACTACTTGATTGCACTTACAGTTCATAGACAAGTTAACGGATACTACTAAAAGACTCAAGATAAGTGTGAGTACCGAGGATGGCCCCCTCGCAGTTTACGAGGGAGGATCCACGGTGGAGTATTGTGATGGTGAGTAGTGGACTCGTGTGTGAAAACTATTTTGCTAAAAGATTCCGTAGGATAGCTTAGCCAAGAGTCAAAGCTGGCTTGCTGCATAAACCCCACCACCTTCTTGAGAATGAGCATGTACAGTAGGTTCTGATGTAAGACTTGCTGAGTACCTTTGTACTCATGTTTGCTTATTTATTGTTTTCAGACGACAACACTGCCCCCTCCGATGGGTTTTACGTAGACCTTGACGTCGACGAGTGACTAGCCACCCAGGTGGTGATCCAGGCCATGGAGGGCCCTATGTAGATAGACAGGCTTCGAGAAGCCTTCGTTCTTTCTAGAGTCTGTACTCAGACTAGTTGCTTCCGCATGTGCTGGTATGACTGTATGACTTGAGTGTCGGGTCATGTGACCCCTACCTGTATGGATATGTTATGTATGGCTCCCTGGAGCCTTTAAATAAGTACTTGAGTTGTAGAGTTTTGTTGTGATGCCATGTTGTATGTACTCATATCGAGCATATTGTATGTATGATTGAAATGCTTGGTATGAGTGGGATCCGACAATCTAGTTGTATGTCCTTCGCAGCCTTTCTTATGGGGAAATGTAGTCTAGTGCTCCTCGAGCCATAGTAGTCCGCTACAGCCCGGTTCACCGGAGTCCTGCTAGCCCAGCACTACTGTTCAGGACACTTGACTGGCCGGCATGTGTTTCACTTCGTCCCTATGTCTGTCCCTTCGGGGAAATGTCACGCGGTGATCTCCGGAGTCCTGTCTAGCCTGCTACAGCCCGGGATCCCCGGAGTCCTGTTAGCCCAGTGCTACAGCCCGGAATCACTCGTTGATGACCGACATGTTCGTTGTGAATCATGTATGCCTGTCTCCATAGGTCTGTGCCCCTTTGGGTTCACGACTAGCCATGTCAGCCCGGGTTCTCGGTCATATGGATGCTAGCGACATTGTCATATACGCGAGCCAAAAGGCGCAAACGGTCCCGGGCCATGGTAAGGCGACACCCGTGGGATACCGTGCGTGAGGCCGCAAAGTGATATGAGGTGTTACCGGCTAGATCGATGTGGCTTAGAATCGGGGTCCTGACAGCGTTGGTATCAGAGCCGGACTGCCTGTAGGTTCGTTCAGCCAAACTGGTCGATGTCGAGTCTAGAAATGCTTTAGTTATATGTAAGGGAATTGATTGTGGGAGGGAACGTAAGGTTCTTTTTACTCCTTTACCCTATGCTTCTGATCTGAGTCATTCTCTTCTCATTCAACGTGGGTTAAGGACTAGGCTCTCTTCTTCTATCAGGTTCACGTGTTACTAATCCGTAGTAGCTCATAGGATTATTGTTACGAGTTCCAGTCCAGTTCTACTATTTTAGTACGTGGCTATTTGAATCAGAACCTTGATATGATGCTGTTGAGCGGTATTGTGAACTGTTGTGGATGTCTCAAATCTTTTTCTGAGCATTTACAGCCGTTATGCTGCCCAATTTTCCCTAGGAATTCTGATGTCTTTGTCTTGTGGCTGTGCTTTCAGATGGCCAACCAGTCTCAAAATCAAGTGGTTCGCCTGACCAGGTGCCTCGACGTGCCCGGTCATACTGCTATGTTGGTCCGGGTCATGATCGAGACAGGATACCGTTGGTATCCCGAATACACTGTTGAAGAGCAGTTCCGCAACTTTAATCAAAGCCAGTATTTATGCACCGTCAGGATATTTCCTTCCTATCCTGGATCTATCGAGCCCCTTCACTGCTCCTATGGACTCGGAGTTACCATTGAGATGGCTGTGCAGGATGCTGCCTATTCCATGATGACCATCTTGCGAGTCCGGACTAGCCTGCTTCGGAACACTGACTTCCGTTACATGCCAGCTTCACTTCCGGGAGCGCAGGGGTATCTTCAGGCTATCTATGCTGACTCCACTCAGGAAGACTCATTAACTCGTACCACCGCTGAGATGCTCGAAGATAAGGACCGAGAGAATCGGGCCTTGAGGCTGGAGCTCTTTAATACCCGTGCTGATCATTGGGCCACATTGACTCGGTTTGCACCCGCGGTGCAAGCTGGATGTATGGATACCAGGGATCTGTATCCTGTGAGAGCAGCTCTGCCAGACATGGTGGATTGGCGTGATGTGGGAGGCATCACCCCACCCCTTGGTCCCCGCAGGCCACCGTTTGTTGGTCCAAGACCTTATCCTAGCCCCCATGGTCCACAGGCTCCTCAGGACCGTCTGTTTCCGGATGATCACGTTGAACTTCCAGGCTATGGAGGTGACTTCTATGAGGACTACTACGGAGCTATCTGAGTTAGTAGTAGTACCACTAGTATTGTAGTAGTTGTATCTCCACTGTCTTGTGTGACTTGTGGAATACGACTTGGTGTGTAATCGATTCCGGAGGTGTAGACAAATAATGTATAGGGACTCGGAATGCCTCCGATGAGATGTAACGTCTACCTTCATAGTTGTACTGTAGCATGGGCTTGTACTAAACTATGTATAACGAGTATGACCGTTGGTGTATATATGGCAGTTTTATATTACCATGGCATACGAATGAGCATCTCTGCATTCCGTGTTATCCTTTACATTCTGCACTTCCCTATTAAGTTTGAGCCATCCTTGTCTAAACCGTTGTCTTGTTTCCTTCTAGGATGGTCAACACCCGCGGAAACCCTGCTGCCCCGGAGCAGGGGGAAGCCAATGCAGCTAGAGGTGAAAATTTGCCTCACCCGCCTTCCCTGGCCGAAGTGATGCTGGAGGCGGAAAGGAACAAGCATGAGACCAACCGCCTGCTGGAGCAGATTGAGCAGAACACTGCACGCCACCCACGAAATGACTTGGTGTCAATCAACGACTTTATCAAGCTGTACCCACCAAAGTTTAACCATTCCGTCGAGCCCCTCGACGCGGATGATTGGCTTCGCAGCATCACCCACAAGCTACGTTCTGCCAACGTAGCTGAAGCCGACAAGGTTACCTATGCCGCTTATCATCTTGAGGGCCCCGCTAGCCATTGGTGGGAAAACTACGAAGCTATGCGCCCGGTCGGCCAAATCACTACCTGGGCTGAGTTCAGCGAGGCTTTCCGTGAGCATCACATTCCGGAAGGTCTTATGGATCGCAAGAGGGAGGAGTTCTGCAACTTCACCCAAGGAAGGCTGACTGTGGATGCATATAGCCGAGAATTTGGGAACCTGGCACGCTATGCTCCTGAAGAGGTTTCTACTGACGCCAAGAAGCAGGCAAGGTTCCGTAAGGGACTTAGCCCTGAGCTTCGCCGCGATCTCCGTCTGCACGAATGCACATCCTTCCAGAAGCTGGTCAATAAAGCTATCAGTGCTGAGACAGGCCAGACTGATTATGACGCTTCACGCAAGCACTCCCGTGATTTTGGGTCTTCATCCGGCTCTGGAGCTCAAAAGCACCGGGTGTGGATTCCAAGCACCGCACTGCCACCCAGATTCACCCCGAGGCCATCCTTTGAGGCGCCTCGTCCCAACCAGCAAATTGCACCGTCCAAGCCCTATGGTGGCCCCGCTGCTAATGTTGCTCCACGCCCCACTGTGGTAACATGCTTCAAGTGTGGAGAACCGGGTCACTATAGTCGAGAGTGTCCCCAGAACAACCCCAATCAAGCTGGAAAGTCCGTTGGCCGTGGTAAGCCCGCGGGAAAGACTTTCTACGCCAAGCCGGCCACTACTGCATGTGGCCATGTCAACTACGTCTCAGCCGAAGAGGCTCATGAGGATCCCAACGTCGTCCTTGGTACGCTCCTTGTTAACTGCCATCCGGCATCTGTTCTTTTCGATACTGGAGCATCTCATTCATTCATATCCGAGAATTATGCTCGGTTTCATAACACGACATTCTGTGACATGCCCACTTCCATGGTAATTCAAACTCCGGGTTCCAAATGGCAAACTTCTAGGGTAAGCCATGGGAACGAAATTCTTGTCGATAGGCTTGTTTTCCTCGCATCTTTAATAGCTCTCAAGTCCTCCGACATAAACATCATCTTGGGTATGGACTGGATGTCGGCTCATTATGCCAAGATCGATTGTGCCACTAGAACCGTTTAACTTACTCATCCCTCGGGCAAGACAGTTAATGTCTTAACTCGAGTGGCCAAGCGCCAACTTTACTCTCTCAATGCCAACCCCCTTCCAGACCTTGAGGACGTTCCGGTAGTCCGAGACTTCCCGAATGTGTTTCCGGAAGAACTGCCAGGTGTTCCACCTGACCGGGATGTCGAGTTTGTGATAGACCTTGTTCCAGGAACCGTTCCAATTGCTAGAAGACCCTACAAGATGGCACCCTTAGAACTAGCCGAGCTTAAGAACCAACTCGATGAGTCCTTGAACAAAGGGTTCATCCATCCTAGCTCCTCTCCTTGGGCTTGCCCCGTCCTCTTCGTCAAGAAGAAGGATGGAACGGATCGAATGGTTGTGGATTACCGACCTGTCAATCTGGTCACCATCAAGAACAAATACCCGCTTCCCAGGATCAACGACCTGTACGATCAGCTCGCTGGATCCTCAGTCTTCTCCAAGATGGATTTGAGGTTGGGCTACCATCAAATCAAAATCAGAAACGGGGACATTCCCAAAACGGCTTTTGTTACTCGTTATGGCCAATACGAGTACACCGTCATGTCCTTCGGTTTAACCAATGCCCCGGCCACTTTCTCCCGGTTAATGAACTCGGTTTTCATGGAGTACTTGGACAAATTCGTCGTAGTATACCTCGATGACATACTCATCTACTCCAAGAATGAAGAGGAACATGCCGAACATCTAAGGCTGGTATTGATGAAACTTCGAGAGCATCGCCTTTATGCCAAATTCTCCAAGTGTGAATTTTGGTTGTTAGAAGTGACCTATCTAGGCCATGTAATCTCTGGTAAGGGTATTGCTGTCAATCCCGAGCAAGTTCAAGCCGCCCTTGATTGGACTCCACCTGTTACGGTCAAGCAAGTTCGGAGTTTTCTTGGCCTAGCAAGCTATTGCCGCCGCTTCGTCGAGAATTTCTCCAAGGTTGCTAAACCTCTAACTGAACTCCTCAAGAAAGATAAAAAGTTCGAGTGGACTCCGCAGTGCGAGTTCAGTTTTCAGGAACTGAAAAGACGCCTGACATCTGCTCCCGTACTGGTACCACCAGATTTCTCCAAGGACTTTATTATATATTGCGACGCCTCGCGACAAGGACTGGGTTGCATACTCATGCAGGATCGTCAGGTAATTGCCTATGCTTCACGGCAATTACACCCACATGAGGAAAATTATCCCACACATGATCTAGAGCTTGCAGCTGTAGTCCATGCACTCAAAACCTGGCGACATTACCTCCTCGGTAATCGTTGCGAGATCTTCACCGATCACCAAAGCTTGAAATATATCTTCACCCAACCAGATTTGAATCTCAGGCAAAGACGTTGGGTCGAGTTGATCTCGGATTACGACTTAGGAATAACTTACACCCCTGGCAAGGCCAATGTCATGGCCGATGCATTAAGTCGTAAGTCCTACTGTAACAACCTGATGTTACAACAAAGTCAACCACTTCTCCATGAGGAATTTCGCAAGCTTAATCTTCACATTGTTCCTCAAGGATTCCTATCCACCCTGGTAGCGGAACCTACCCTTACGGATCAGGTCATCAAGGCGCAGAAGATAGATCCGGGAATTTCCCGTATCAAGAGAAACGTTAGAAAAGGAGTCGTGAATTGTTTCTCCATTGATGACCAAGGTGTTGTATACTTTGGGAATCGCCTAGTGGTTCCGAAGGCGCGAAACCTGAGGCGACTGATCCTTAAGGAAGCTCATGAATCCCCTCTCACCATTCATCCCGGTAGTACCAAAATGTATCAAGACCTACGCCAGAGGTTTTGGTGGACTAGGATGAAGAGAGAACTCGCTCAATACGTTGCTAATTGCGACGTTTGTCGTCGTGTTAAAGCAGAGCATCAACGGCCTGCTGGCACCCTTCAACCTTTGGCTATTCCTGAATGGAAATGGGACAAAATCAGTATGGATTTCATCACTGGGTTTCCTAGGACCAAGAGGGGGGAATAA
Source organism: Triticum monococcum (assembly GCA_034509565.1). Classification (NCBI taxonomy): domain Eukaryota; kingdom Viridiplantae; phylum Streptophyta; class Magnoliopsida; order Poales; family Poaceae; genus Triticum; species Triticum monococcum. The sequence continues at coordinate 177,062,565 of CM067847.1, read as the reverse complement.
TGCCATCTTCGTCATGATCGACCGTCTTTCCAAAGTAGCCCATTTTCTACCTGTTCGTGAGAGTATCACCGCTAGCCAGCTAGCTGACCTATACATCTCCCGAATAGTGTCTCTCCATGGTGTCCCGTTGGAAATTAACTCAGACTGTGGAAGTCTCTTCACCTCTCGATTTTGGGAAAGTTTCCAAAATGCTATGGGAACTCATCTCTCCTTTAGCACCGCCTTCCATCCTCAATCAAGTGGTCAAGTAGAGCGAGTAAATCAAATTCTGGAAGATATGCTCCGAGCTTCTGTTATCTCGTTCGGAATGAGTTGGGAGAAATGCCTTCCATTCGCGGAGTTTGCCTATAACAATAGCTATCAAGCTAGTTTGGGCAAGGCTCCCTTCGAAGTTCTCTATGGATGAAAATGTCGAACGCCTCTTAACTGGTCAGAAACCGGGGAAAGACAACTCTTTGGCCCGGATATGATTCAGGAAGCAGAAGAGCAGGTTCGCGTTATTCGTGAGAAATTGAAAACGGCCCAATCTTGCCAAAAGAGTCAATATGATCGTAAGCATAAGCCTATGACATTTGAAATTGACGAGAAAGCTTACCTTCGGGTTACCCCGTTAAAGGGAACCCATCGCTTCGGTATCAAAGGCAAATTGGCTCCTCGTTACATTGGACCTTTTCGCATTCTTGCCAAACGAGGAGAAGTTGCCTACCAATTGGAACTACCTCCGCATCTTTCCAGAGTTCACGATGTCTTCCATGTTTCGCAACTCAGGCGTTGCTTCGCGGATCCTATCCGTGGAGTGGACCATGAAACGCTTGATTTACAAGATAACCTTTCTTATCGGGAATACCCCGTTCGTATCCTTGATCAAGCCGAGCGTACCACTCGACGTCATAATATCAAGTTTCTCAAGGTTCAATGGTCACACCATTCCGAGGAAGAAGCCACTTGGGAAAGGTAGGATCGTCTTCGACTCGAGTACCCCGCCTTCTTCCCAGATGATCCTAAATCTCGGGACGAGATTCTATTGAGTGGGGGTGAGTTGTCACACCCTAGCTAGGTTATGCATTAGAGTGTGCATCATGTTTACTTTCATCAGAAATGGAAATGGGGAAAGCAGAACCCCCAGCACCCCCCCCCCCTGAAATCAACTAGGGTTTACTAAAAATAAATTCAATGAACCTGAAATGCCCTTCAGATATGTTCACCCTCTTTGCCTTGGGTTAGAACCCTTGGGAAAAATGGTGCATATAATTTTAGGTCAACAAAAGGGGCATTGATTTAATTCATAAATATTTGAATTTGGGCATTTAAATACTATTAAATAATTCAAATGATCAAATAATGTTGGAATTATTTTTGGGCCACTGAAATATTTCAGAAAGTGTCCATAAATATTTTCAGGATTTTATAAAATGATTTAGTATTTAAACTAAATCAAAACAGAATAACAGAAATAGAAAATAAAATGAATTAGAGAGAGAGACAGAGGCTCACCTGGACTTACCTGCCGGCCCATCACTGTAGCTGGACGGCCCAGCCCACCAGGCCGTGCCAGTCGTCCCCTAGCTGCTGCCAGGAGGACGCCGGGCGTGTGCCCGCGGCGCGCCGGCACGCGCGCGGCCACCGACGGCCAGCTCCTGCTTGCCGCGCCCTCCCCTCGACGCCTGGACGTCGCTATGGACGCCACGCACCCCCTGGCCCCCTCTTATTCCTCTCCCTCGCTCTCCCTCCTCCCCTGTTTCTCTCCTGCACGACCACCCGAACGCGCCGTCGCCGCCGTTCGCTGCCACCGCGCTCCCCGACCCCCTCTCGCCTTCCCGTGTTGCGTGGAAGCTCCGCCACTGTCGCCTACGCCCTCTGCACCGAGCCAAGCGAGCCGGGAAGCCTTGCTTCGTCCTCGGTGTCGTCTTCTTCAACCTCGGGACCGCCAGCCATCTCCGTCAAATTCGCCGTTGCAGAAGCGTCCCCGAGCCCGCTGAGTCCTCCCTCGAGATCGCTGTGAGCTCCCGAGCGTTTCCCCCTTCTCCCCGCAGTGATTCTCTTCCCCTAACTAGCCTAGCCACTGGAGCCGTGAGCTCCTCGCCGCCGGCCATGGCGCCGTCGTGGCTACGGCCGTGCAAGCACGCGTCCGAGTGCACCACCGCCTTCAACGCGTCCCCAGGAGCCCGTAGCCATCACCAGCTCCTCCTCCCGTGCACCGCAGCATCGATTCCGCGAACACCCGAACTCCGGCCGCCGCCCAAGTGGTCGCCGCTGTCGACTTAGGCCGTCTCCGGTGAAACGGAGGGCACTAGTGGATGCGCGCGAGCACCAGCTCCTCGGAGATGGTCTCCGCGGCCCATTTGGTCACCGGAGACGCATTTCCGACGCCCTCCGCCGTGTCTGGCCTCGCCGGCGTCAAGTCGCCGGCAGGTTTGACCCTGCTGGCCAGGGGTTTGACCCCCCCCCCTGACTGACTGACATGTGGGCCAGGCCCCTTTCTAATTAGTGTTAATTTTAGTTAGTCCTAATTAACTTAATTAAGTTAAATAGACACTGACATGTGGGCCCAGGCTCTAATTAACTTTAGTTAGTTAATTAGTCACTGACCAGTGGGACCCATTGGTCAGGTTTGACCTGGAGGCAGCTCAGTTGACTTGCTGATGTCATGCTGATGTAGTGCTGACGCAGTAAATCATTTTCTAGTTTAAAAATAATTCAAGAAATTCCAGAAAATACCCAAAACTTTGAAAAATCATAGAAATTCAACCATAACTCCAAATGAGATAAATTATATATGTAAAATTATCAGAAAAATTCAAGGAATCCATCTGTACCATTTTCATGCATGTTTGAACAATGTTTGTCCTCTGTTTTGGACAAAACAAATAAAGGGCATTTAAATAATCATATATGGGGTTGGAATTTGAATCTTGTACTCAAACCAACTTCATTTAAATCATAGCTAGTTGCATTAGCTCAAGACACATCCATATTGCCATGTCATAGCATGCATCATATTGTTGCATATCGTCATGTGTTGATTGTGCTCGGTTGTGTTCTTCGTGGTAGGTCTGCCTCCGAGGATATTCACGAGTATCCAACTGAAGGGCAGTATCCCGTTACCACTCCATCAGGCAAGCAACCATTGATCATTCCGATACAACCCATGTTCTCGCTCCTGCTCTTGTTTACTGCATTAAGACAACACGATTCAAACTGCTGTGTGCTGCGGTAGCTGAACCCTTATCCTCTGCATGACCTGTCATTGCCACAGTAACTAGATGAAACCCACTAGCATGTGTAGGAGTTGATTGAGCCATGTTTTGTGATTCCTACCTTGCTATGCCTGCTATGCTTAGAGTTGTGTCAGGTCTGGTTCATCTGGGCGATGGGCTAGAGTGAAATGCTTGTGCCAGTAATATGAGGGATGTGTTGAACATGTTTTGGTAAAGGTATCGATGAGAGGCCATGTAGGAGTACATGGTGGGTTGTTTCATTGAGGCCGTCCATAAGAACTGAGATCTGTATGTGTGATTTAAGATGCAATTACTACCGTACATTGGGCCCGAAACAAATGGACCCTCTCGGCTTCTTAGCCACCCTAGTACTCTGTCCAGGAGTTGCAAATAGTTTCTGGTGTTTGTAGGATATGTGTTGGCAGCCGTGCGTAGCGCTGACCCTAGGGGTGGGCTATGTTGCGGTAGATACACCGTGGCACGGTGTACCGAGTCACCCGTTTGGTGTCTCGGGAACCCTGTTCACATCGTTCGGGGCCGTATGTGGAAACCTCGGCCGGACTCCCTGCGGATGGAACCTGGATAGGCGATAACCTGGACTAGGGGCTTAGGTGTTTAGGTAGGCCGTGGCCGACACCCTCACTGGGCTTCCGCTTGAAGGTTGCCGAGTACATGTCGTGTAGACGGCGGTAAGCGGTGAAAGCGTGTATGACGAAGTACACCCCTGCAGGGTATAAAACTATTCGAATAGCCGCGTCCGCGGTAAAGGACTACTTGATCGCACTTACAGTTCATAGACAAGTTAACGGATACTACTAAAAGACTCAAGATAAGTGTGAGTACCGAGGATGGCCCCCTCGCAGGTTACGAGGGAGGATCCACGGTGGAGTATTGTGATGGTGAGTAGTGGACTCGTGTGCGAAAACTATTTTGCTAAAAGATTCCGTAGGATAGCTTAGCCAAGAGTCAAAGCTGGCTTGCTGCATAAACCCCACCACCTTCTTGAGAATGAGCATGTACAGTAGGTTCTGATGTAAGACTTGCTGAGTACCTTTGTACTCATGTTTGCTTATTTATTGTTTTCAGACGACAACACTGCCCCCTCCGATGGGTTTTACGTAGACCTTGACGTCGACGAGTGACTAGCCACCCAGGTGGTGATCCAGGCCATGGAGGGCCCTATGTAGATAGACAGGCTTCGAGAAGCCTTCGTTCTTTCTAGAGTCTGTACTCAGACTAGTTGCTTCCGCATGTGCTGGTATGACTGTATGACTTGAGTGTCGGGTCATGTGACCCCTACCTGTATGGATATGTTATGTATGGCTCCCTGGAGCCTTTAAATAAGTACTTGAGTTGTAGAGTTTTGTTGTGATGCCATGTTGTATGTACTCATATCGAGCATATTGTATGTATGATTGAAATGCTTGGTATGAGTGGGATCCGACAATCTAGTTGTATGTCCTTCGCAGCCTTTCTTATGGGGAAATGTAGTCTAGTGCTCCTCGAGCCATAGTAGTCCGCTACAGCCCGGTTCACCGGAGTCCTGCTAGCCCAGCACTACTGTTCAGGACACTTGACTGGCCGGCATGTGTTTCACTTCGTCCCTATGTCTGTCCCTTCGGGGAAATGTCACGCGGTGATCTCCGGAGTCCTGTCTAGCCTGCTACAGCCCGGGATCCCCGGAGTCGTGTTAGCCCAGTGCTACAGCCTGGAATCACTCGTTGATGACCGACATGTTCGTTGTGAATCATGTATGCCTGTCTCCATAGGTCTGTGCCGCTTTGGGTTCACGACTAGCCATGTCGGCCCGGGTTCTCGGTCATATGGATGCTAGCGACATTGTCATATACGCGAGCCAAAAGGCGCAAATGGTCCCGGGCCATGGTAAGGCGACACCCGTGGGATACCGTGCGTGAGGCCGCAAAGTGATATGAGGTGTTACCGGCTAGATCGATGTGGCTTAGAATCGGGGTCCTGACATACGTAGACAACACTCTCCCCTCTCGTTGCTATGCATCACCATGATCTTGCGTGTGCGTAGGAAAATTTTGAAATTACTACGTTCCCCAACATCAGCCAGGCGTCCACCATGCAGGGCATGGTATGCTTGCTCAGGTAGCATGATGGGTTGCAGAGGCTTTGAACGGAGCCCTGGTGGGTGGAGATGATGGCTCTGGGGATTTCAAAATCATTGAAGAGAGATAGCTGACAACAGTCGAGATTAAGGGGCACGACACGCCATAGAGGGCGCCACCGAATTGAGAGGACTTGGGTGCGGCAGCAATCCTTGGTGGGGAGAAGCGAGATGATCTCCCCAAGGACGGCGTCCGGGAGATCACTGATGCGGACCACCCGAGATTCTACGGGTTCCTGGGATCCGGTGGGGCGGGGTCGCCGCTTCTCCTCACGCTGCCGGGTGCGGGATCTACAACAGGGGTCGCCACTGGCGGGAGCCTCATCTTCTTTGCACTAGGGTCAGCTGACTCCATTTTCCTCGAGGGCGTCGCGTCGCGCTCACGGATTTGAGAAGAGTAACGAATGACGAGCCTAGTTGTAGTGCGAGTGAAGAAGAAGGGGAGCTGGGGTTTTTCTATAGTAGTGGGGAAGAAGGGGAGATGGGGTTTTCTGTAGGAGTGAGGTGAGGAATTTGGGGGTACGAGTGGAGCGAGCTGACGTGAGGTGGGTGGGAGTGAGGAGGAAACCCAGGTTTTTTGGGGCGGTGTGCTGGGTGTGGGTAGCGCCTCTCATTTAGTAAATATATGGACTTTTGAATTGATTTTACTATTTACTAGGGTGGATGGGCTGTTTTGTCTTGGGCCCAGAGAAACAATTACTACTAGTATAGTGGAGACACTCTACAGCTACCTAGAAAAATGATTACTACTACTACAGTGGATACAATACCGCTTTTGGCTCCTCCTAGGTCATCGAAACGTCTCCCTCTACTGAATGCCGTTATACTTTTGTTCACCAACATGCGGGCCATGCAGCGCGTGGGCCCAAATGCCATCCACCAAATTAGAAGGTAGTATGCAGGCGGAGAGTCACCCCGGTTGTAGCGCGGTAGTAACGAGTCATCGTATCACAAAACCCCACCTCCCCGCAGTCTAAGTTTGACGGACGAAGAAACCATCATTTCACTCTTCGCTGAATCCCCTTCTTCCTCACCGTCTTCAAGAAAGGAAACACTCGCATCTGCCACTGTTCTTCTCTCCCAACGAAGGGAAGGTAAGCGGATCCATAAAGTTGGTATATTTTTGTTCAGAGAAAGAAAAAAAGAACTTTTGCAAAGCAGTAACCGACCCTCACTCTCTTTTTTGTTTCATTGTCATTGCGATTGTGTTTTCCTTTCAGTGGTCTCCTAGTATTTGTCAGTTTCATGATGGACCAAGGAGAACCAGGCAAAGATCTGCCGATATTGGAGCAGACGCGGGAGGCTGATCCCCACGAGACAGAGAGCTCCAAGAAGATGGAGGCAGCCACCGAGCCGACCCCATATACGCTCATGGCCACTACTGAGATGGTCAACGCCCCGTTTGAGGCTACAGCCCCCGTGGCACTGTAGGAGCAGTTTTCCCCTTCAAGGATGTGTCCCCCCCCCCCCCCCCCCGCTGAGCTGTCCAAGGTGATTTTCTTCTTTGCCAATATCGATTGTGGTTTTTCATCTAAGTATGTGGTGATGAATAATGCAAAATTTTATTAGCTTCGATGCCATGCTATACATAGTGGTTTAAATAACTTGTGTTTCTTATACTAGAAAGTAATTCAGAATTTGTTTATGTTTCAATTAGAGCCCTGATGCAAACAAGGATTGTGTGGTTGTACATGTCACTCGCTATGAGGCGGATGACCTGAATATACGCACTGGGAAAACAGAGTTTTTAGGTTGTTGGATCCTGGAAGCCATTTGCGCTTATACCAATGAAGAGTTGTATTCCAGTCTCACTGTTGTCAGTCGTATTGTCCAGGGTGTACTGAAGCACAAGAAGTTCAAAGCTACTCCTTCGTTTGTGAGGCATACTGTTCTTGTCAAGATTACGCAGGAAGATGACATGGCATGCCTCCACAAACAAGTTTATGAGTGGCAAGGCCACAAGGTTGTCTTCATGAAGGTTCACAGGATTGAGCTGTTGTCGGACATCCTCGATGATGTTCATGGCAAGGTCCGTCTTGTGTCCATCCCAAATTAGATCGAGGCATGAAATAGTTGCCCCAGCTAGTGTTTAATAGTAGTTTGGATTGTGTCTAATTATCCAAACCTTGCCTATTATGAAGCCCTCTAGGGCTAGTACTCTGTTTAAATCCGTCTATGGGAACTGCTGCTACTTTTGTGTGCCCGTGAATCATGTGAGAACCATCGTAATTGTTGCCGAAACAGATGCGTCCTCACTAGTTTTTTCATGAATATTGCATGGTAAGACATAAGTTGTCATGGTTTATCATACGAGCAGTGTGTGTTTTGATGAAATAGAGTACTCGTTCAAGAACTGTGCGCCGACGTATACATAAGTACTTGTAAACACTGTTGGTGCTACCCCACTTGTAAGCAGTTGTGCAAAACACGACACATTGGCTCAGCTCGCTTCAACACTAGGCTATCGACCAGCTAATAATCAACAATCTGCTGTCTGGCATATAAGCAACTATGTATCTTGTTACAGTGGTTCATGTAGTTAACTGAGGCCACAATGTAAATTCCAAACTTTCACACGCTAGTCCAGCGTTCATGTGGAACACTCACATTAAACTCGGCTTCATAAAAAACTTGAAAAGCATAAGTTAAGAAATTTTATACATCTCAATGATTCATAGAACATAAGAAACATATACTAGTTCACAGCAAAAGAAAAAGTTGTGAGAAGGTTTACAAATCAAGAAAAAACAAGCAAGGGATCTCTGAGCAAAGGGCCTCCCAGCAGGCTTAAATTTCCTGGAGTTCACTCTGGTTTTTTCTTGTTGCCACCATCCAGGGTTAGGTTCTCTCATTCCAGAGCTGGGATGCTGAACTGAACCATGTCCTGTACTGACCAAATGAAAGTCTTGTGCATTCCGCTAAATTTAAGCACCGCTATTTGCAGAAATAAGCAGACCACAATGCCTTTTGTCCACACACCGGTCCAAAAAACCGCCATGCAGCCATGCCAGCTAGTCCTCGGTCCATGGATGAACTGGTAGAAAGTGCATTCCGGACTAGGATGCAGTTCTTTTCGCTCGTCCCTACACTTCAATCAGGAAGTAAAACGTATGAATCAACTTCTTTTATATTGCGTTGGTCATTCTACCTAGTAACTACCAATGTAGGAATACCCGGAAGACGGGTGGTTAGACGACGGCAACGAGGGATAGCCATCTGATTTTGCGCAGTTCTACTAAAGCTAAGGTGTGTGCTTCTGATTGCGCGGATAGAAACGATACGGAGAAAGACATCTCGAAATGATATGGAGATAAACATCCCTGTTTGCGCAAATACGAAATATGGTTATTTAAACAGTGACAGATATTTGAAGTGGCGTATGATTAACAGCAGCATCTATTGTGTTATAATTGGCACTAGATAGACAGTATGAAAGTGTCCTTAAGTAAGTAGCATCACATCATATTAACACTGCCACTAGATTAACATGCAGAACAATAGCATTAGTATTACTGTCATGAGAGTAGCACATGGTCAGTAAATGTGCAATCAAATATGTGCAATTCCACTGGGATGAAGCAATGTTAGAGGTGTGAGATTTAAGTGTAACTGCAAAAACACAATTCATGGGAAATAAAGCAAGACGGAAGCACTTCATAAAATGGTGGTGGCATTGCTTCAATTTATCAACAGCACTAGACCATTACTTATAGTGACATTAGGTGGCATTGCTTAATGCTTCATGTGATTTTACATTAATGGTAGCGATATGGGCGTAGGGATAGCAGGGGCATAAAGTGGTGAGGCAGATGTGGTTGTCGAGAGCGGCAAACACTGAGGCAGCATGTCTGCATTTGTCCCATTTTTTTATCTCCCCAGCGACATTTTCCTATGTGAGCACAAGAAATCTAGACCCGCTCATTCTCATTTGCGTTGTCCCCCAACACCCGTCACTTTCTTTCCTTTTCAACCAAGAGATAGGTCCACTTCCCCCCACCCTTCGCCATCCACCATGCTTTCTTCATCTTTTCAACCAAGAGACTGCTTGGGTAGCTAGTATCTACTACTTTCCCCTGTTTCCTCTTAGAACAAAGTCCTAGATTCATGCTACAGCTTTCCCACTTTCTTCCCTGTTTGAACCAACTCTTAGAGTCGACTGTATGAACTAGCTTTACCTCTAATAATAGTAAAAGTCTAGGTGGCTTTGGAACAACAGACGAAAGTAGAAAAAGATCCACACGAAGCCAAGTGGGGAGCTGGGGCAATAAAGAAAGGCGGGTTTCGAAGGAATATATACCTGAGGGTCGTTGGCATGTGGCAAAGACGGCATCGGGAGGCCGCATCTTGGCCACAATACCGCAGGGAGGAAGAAGGGGTCGGAGGCCCTCCCGGGCCGGCGCTCTCTCAGAGAGAACGGCACAGCCGCCGATCGGGACGCGCGGGCAACCATTAGTCTCCTCCCTTGCCGCCGTCGACAGTGTGAATGATGCACCTACACCCCTGCCTCGGTCGAGGTTGTCCGGCCGGATTTGTGACCAGCCGTGAGCTGAGAGAGAGTGTGGCCACCTATGTCTTGCTTAGATCTGGAGAGCATGAGAGAGTGAACGAGAGGAACCCTAGTAAAGCAAGCGCTAAGGCTCCTGCTTATATATATAGTGGAGTGATTTTGTTGTACCAGCTCCAAAAAATGCGCTCCTACGTGTACCCGTGAGTGGGTGTGAGAGAACTAGTGCGTGTGTGTTCCACTTCTCTTCGTGAGAGTACAATATACTATGCTCAAAGAACGTTCGCCACAATAGTAATAGTATAAGTGTGTGACGTGTGAGCTAAAATAAAATGTGCGCAATGTCTTTTGTTTTTTAGAAGTTCTGAGGGTAGGGTGTGAAGAGCACATATGTGTGTGGCGTCTACCTGCAGATAGACGGTGGGTGCGAGAGGACTAGGGAGAGTCATGACTTGTGAGGGTGTGTGTGCATGAGAGAGAGGGGGGCACGTATCAATGCAATGAATGTGTCCGTAAATCATTATCCGACAAACATTCGCCACCAGCCTTTTCCTGACAAATGCCGTAAGAACTGTTAGATCGGCATCCGACAGTGTCAGTTTTGCCATGTCATTTAAAAGAACAGCCACTCCTCCTACACACATATCTTCCACGTGGGTGTTAGCAACTGTCGTATGCTCCCACCATTCCAAAATGTAGTGCATATAGCTTTATTGAAAATTCGAACCTCGCAAACTTTTACTGAGTTTTCGTGTACCAAATTGCACATGTAGAATACCCTGTATATATCATTTCATTCATCTTCGAGAGGTAACTATAAAGATGGGGGAGGAGTCTACAAAGAAAGACCATCGTATCACCTGCATCAATTTCAACCATCCTTTGGTGTGGAGGAATATCATAGGAACTCTATATGATATGATTTTTATATGATTTTTTCCTTTAGAGCCAATTGGTTCATAGGAATAGATTCATATACTCCGCATTTCAAAGGAAATATACATGATATCATTTCTATAGCTTTAGAGCCACTTGGTTCATATGAATGGATTCCTATACTCACATAATTTCAAAGGAAAATAAACATTAGCGTATATTCAATAGAAAAGTTCCTATGATATGAACCAAATTACATCTCTTTTCTAATCCCTCCTCATAGGAATTGGGATACATGTTATCTCTAGATTCAATAGAAAAGTTCCTATGATGTGAACCAAATGACATCTCTTTTCCAATCCCTACTCATAGAGATTGAGATACTCCATGTCATCTCTTTACCTACAACTTCCATGTATACATCTTCTATTTCTAAATAGCTAGTACAACCCACTAGTAGCTTTTTTCCAAGACATGCAACTATGGCACAAGAACTATATAGTGTGCGAATAACTTTGAAAGATGGTCGCTGGATGAAGCTAATCCGACAGTGTAGAGATGGCAAATCCGAGCACTACTGGCCGTTGGATATCATCAACATTCCACCAGATCTACCACATGTACAATTTAGAAGACTCCCTGGTTGAACTTAAGCATAATGCACAAACCTCAAAACACAAGCACTTCTCCTTTGTTCTAGAATATTCCATATCATAATTGATTTTTTTTCTAAATGAATTGCCATTATTTGTTTTTTACTTTATGCTTTACAACGCACAACCCCATGAATCTTAACATTTTTATAAAACTAATTGATTTTGAATGAGATGACTATAAGAACTAAACGAACATCTACATCATGCATATATGACTCAAAGCTTTACATGTTATAGTGTGTATTTATTCATAATTTGGTTTCGAAATCTCATGCGTTCAATGCATGTGTACCTTACTAGTTTTGAGTATAGTAGCAAATTTCATGGGACCCCGGGTATATCAAAATGCAGGGCCCATGCATCATTGCCTTTCAGTCGAACCTATGTCCACAATTTTTTGTACGTACTATATCTCCACTGGTCCCCGAACTCAAAATGCTGCCTCGTTCCCCTAAAACCAAGAGGCCCACACATATTTAAGGTGTCAACTTGAACTCAATCCCTCTCCCATTTACTATGATGTGGCCCCGCACGTCGTAGTAGTACTCCGACAAACCCTACCGCCGCACGCATCATCGGTTTTCTTCAAGAGGATGAGGGAGAAGCTGATTTGTAGTGGAGGCGCTTTCAAAAAAATGATCTGTAGTGGAGACCCCTACCCTAGGGTGCCCTAGGTAGCTGCCGCACGCATCATTGGTTTTCTCTTTTCTTTATGCTCTTGCGCCCTAGAGTGAAATGATGGTTGCTTCGTCCGTCCAGCTTAATGCGGGAAAGGTGGGGCTTTGTGATTTGACCCCTCATCGCTCATTTTCTACTACTGTGGCGCTACAACCGGGGTGCCTCCAATTCCAACCGCTGCTCTGAACTGTAATTTGGCGCATCGCACGTGGAACAAGACGGTGGATGAGCCACATGTCGGCTAAAGGGGTCCTGTTAAGTGTGTCGCCATTTCGTGTGCGGACTGACCCTGCTTGAGTTGCTACGCCAACACGACAGGTGCAGCCTACCACTTGGTTTTGCTCCTTGGTGAATCCCGACTATATTGATCTAAAAAGATATGTACTGAACTTCCCTCTCCCTCTCGTTTTTTAGGCGTCTCGGTTGATAGGGCGTGCATGTAGTTCTAGATCATCAATTTGACTAACTAAATATGAGTTACTATGTCACAAAAAGTATATCATTGGATTATTAAGCGGATGTAGTTTCTAAACATATACTGTTCATCACATATATAGCCAGTTAAATTCTCAACCTAGAACGAAGTGCATGCCATGTAAACTGATACGGAGGAAGTATAGTAGTAAAAATGAGGTGATTTTACCAAGCAATCGGTGGGGGAGCATGGCTTGTCATGCGGTCCCATGTGTCATGATGTACCAAGGCGATGCACGTGTCCCTCTTGAGGCAGAAGAAATACTATGTGGTTTGAGATGATGGCGAACCGAAGTGTGAAATAATGGTTGCTTCGTCCATCTGGGAAGGTGCGGCATTGTGATTTCATGTCTCATTGCTTATTACTACTACTACTGGGGCGGTGCGACTTGGGTGTGTCCCCCTGCTGTTCTGCACTGTTATTTGGTGCTTGACATGCCGACCGGGTTGCTATATGTTCCACATGTCGGCGACAGGAAGTACAGAATTCATGAAAGCGAGCGTCGACGGAGGAGTACAAGACACGGCTTGGGTTTTTGCTGCTTCGGGCGATCCATCGATACAAACCCATACTAAAAAAGGCGAGGGTGGGTCTTTTCCGCGCGGCAGGAAGGGGAGTTTGGCATAGTCTGTTCGAGGCAAGGAGGCAGGAAGGGAAACAAACAAATAAAGGTTGAGCGACTTAGTTTTGGGAAAATCTGATTTTACGGAGTACGTACCCACTAGGGTTTATAGGGCTCATCTAAAAACATTCGTTTTTCCGTTTTATACATCTCAATCCTACTACTAGTGTTAGTACCATCACATGTTGGATTTCGAGGTGCGTTAGATCACCCGATGCAAGCAGTGTCAAGACAAAACTCACCAATGCATGTAGAAGTTCATGGAAATTTAGTGGTCATTCATGCATTCGTTCTAATTAATGCCTCGGTAAACATAACTTCTTGAGAAAAACAAGTGTACTAATTACTTGTGCAAACTAGGAGTACGAAATTAATTCGACCATTCACCGTCTACCTTGGTTGGAGAGGTTTTGAAATTGAGCCATAAACTGGAAAGGAGGGAGTAGTAACTTTTGTCTCAATTACTATTTGTGGCCTTGTATAGATGCAAAATGTATTTTTTTATAGTGGCCTTGTATAAGTAAATGGAGGCAGTACTAAAGGACATATATATTCCAAACAATATGATAATCTCTCTAACCAAGGTAGTAGGGACGAGGAGTAAACGGAGGGAGTAGTAAAATTTTCTCCTCGTCCTGTGAGCCACCGCGCGCGTGGGCGAGGGAGCGGGCATAAGGCGTACAGTACTACTACTAGTAAGCAAGCTTCACCTCATCCTGCGAGCCACCGCGCCCGTGGGCGAGGGAGATGGCGTACTAAGCAAGCTTCTCCTCATTCTGCGAGTTGACGGGACACATCAAAAGTACTCCAGTGTATAGAGCCTTGCCTCTAAGGTAGGCCCCACATGGTTTGCCTCTTTTTTAACATAACGCATCAAGTCGCAATTTGTTTGTTCACCCATGGTAGACAATCCTCCCTCCACCAAGTGGACAACCAGTACACGGTCAAATTACCACGTGGACTGCCTTTTCGTACAGAAATGAGCTCCAACGTGTACCCGCGCAGGTGTGGTTGGGAAAGAGATGGGAGTACGTGCGACGTGCGTGCACCTCTTCTCTTTGTGCACGCCCCCCACCTACGTGGGTGTGTGTGAGAGATACAAACCTAGACAAATGGCTTGTGCGGAATACCTACTCTTCGTAAGCCATTGTAAGAGTGGACAAAATGGTGGAGGAGGAGATAGGGGAGCGGCGGAGGTGTGCGATTCTTGGCCGGCGTTTGGCCTCGTTTAAATAGGAGATTAAATAGACGGCGGATGGGAGGAGCTCGGCTGGCGTTGCATTTAATGTCGGCCCGGTCATGAACGGACGTGTGTCTAGAGTGGGTTTCTCGGCTTCCACACGGGCGGGTTTCATGGAGGCGTTTGAATGCGGCAAGGAGGCGTGTTCAGCCGGGCGTGCAGCGAGTGGCGCCCTCGACTCTGACGTAGGACACCGCGCCGTTCTTCCACTGACGTGTGGGCTCTTTGGGTACATGGCCTACATGTCAGTGGCCCAACACAGGCAGTGCACAGCAGAGGAACCTTTGGTGGGCCAGGGTGGTAAGAAGCGGGCATTTCATAAACCGATGATTGTTCATTAAGTGTGACGTCATCCTTCTCATGTAGATAAATCCTACTGTGTTGATAGCCCGTTCGATACGTTGTGATTCATAAAGACCACTGCAAACATCAATGTTGAACACACAGATGGCTCTCCCACCCCCTCCTCCTCCCTGGCGACTCCAAGGGCGACTCCTCCGGCAATCCATGGCTCTCCCTCCTGGTGATCTTCTCCGGCCAAGATGGTTCCTCCCCTCTTGGATCTCTCCCCTGGGGTGGGTTTCGCCAACAAGATTGGCCGCCGTCCTAATCCTACGCCGCCGACGTGCTGTTCCCCAACTTTCGCCAACAATCCTGCTCCCACCTCGGATCACGAGCCAAACTCGGGCGCGTTGGTTACAATTCAAAATTCTAGCTCATCTAATCTGGCCCACCAACCCAGCAGCCTAGCCCACAACGATGACATCCATTTGCAGATCACGGCCCAACAACCTCTTTCAGCCCATGGACAACCCAACCACATAGCCCAAACCACCCCGCAAATCGCCAATCATCATCTTCAACTATCTCAGAAGATTATCTTTTGTGGCAAATGTTTATCTCATGAGCATTTTCATGCCGATTGCAAAAATGATTTCCGTTGTCGAAGTTGTTATCGATATGGCCATATATCCCGTTTTTGTTATAACTCCAAACACCATCCTCCCGTATATCAGGTCAAATCCTACCTACCTACCAACCCAGTACCAGTTACCAATAACCCGCTTGACGACTCGTCTCCCCAAAACCCCACCCCCTCCTCTATTCGACCGCCCAACCTGCCAAACCCCCTGTTCATCAGCGCATCCTTGCTCTGCTTTGCCATTGTTCTCCACCGCCTCCTCAACTTACTCCAACGCAATGGCCACTTACCCTTGCGACCCGCTCCCTCTCCTTCCTCCTGGTACTGCCATCATGGAGGCTGATGGTAATCGACATTGACGTACTTACCACTTCCTTGGCGGTGAGCCTCTTGTCCATTCCGGGGACTGGGCCATCATCTCCCTTGCTATGCCACCTGATCCTCTCCAGTTTGATACGGATGCCATGCTCATACGTCATTTTCTTGACCACGAGCGTGGTTTTCGCATTGCTGAGATATCTAGGTGCGGGATGGGGGCTGCCTTCGTCAGGTTTCAGCACGCTTGCGACATCGACACCGCCATCGCCAACAGTCCCTACTTTGTTGGTGACTCGATCCTCAAAGTTATTCGTCATGACAGAGGTATTAATCACAGAGACTGCACTTTTTGCATGATGCTTGGATTATGATGGTGAACTACCATCTAGAGGCTTGGAGACCGGATAAAGTTAGGGAATCTGTCAGTGGTTTTTCCAAGTTCTTAGTCTAGAACAGAGACATGTCAAACAGAGCTCGTATCTTGGTCAAAGTTAGAGTTCCAGATTTGTTAGATATTCCTGTCAGTCATGTTATCTGTGAGAGTCTTGATGACTTTGGCCATGGGCAGTCCTGGACAAGTGTTGTATAGATACTGCAGTCTGATCTTCTCGGAGCTATGGGTGGAGATGAAGACCCGATTCCTCCTGATGGTGTGATGCACCCTATGCCCCTTGCCCCGTTTGGAGGAATATGGCATGATGCTGATTTCCATGACCAAGATCATCATCAAGCTGCGCCAGCTGCCCATCATCCCCCTGATGAAAACAATGAGGATATTCCTATGGTTCACACTCCCCCACTTAGCCCTGAACAGCATCAACCCAACCAACCTGCAGTTGAAGCCAATGATGCTTTCATTGCAATGCACGACATGATGTCCAAAATTATGGCTGCTGCTCCTGACATGATTGAACAGCTCTCAGAATATGCTGTTGTTAGTACCAGATGCCAGATATTATGTGTGGATGAGGAGCATGGACCTGTCAAGAAGTGCCTGATGACTGTCACTACTGTTGTTCCACAGTAGCCTTTTATTTCTTCAGTGGTGATAACTGAACTCCCTGAACTTTCTGAACTTTCTGAAAGCTCTGAATCTCACAGCATGATAGACCCTAAGCAAGTTCCATCCCCAGCTATGCTGGATTTCATGGCTAGCAACCACAATTCTTCTGTGCATGGGCCACCTCTTGTGCTGGCAGATCCACTGCCTGCTGCTGCAAACTCTCCTGCTGTCAATAATAGGAAGAAAAACAACGCTCCATTGGATGTTAATGATCTCAGACGCAGTCGTCATCTTGCTGGATTGAGCGTTGGATTTAAGAATGAAGCTGCTGCTATCAAGGCCAAGAACATCAACAAATGCCAGAAGAACTTAAATGCAGAATTTGAATATGAGATAGTTGACCCCACTGCCAAGCCACCACCTGAGTTGCCACTTGGCGCCATCCAAGCTATTGCCACCAAGCAGTGTCAGATACCCCCTGCAGGAGGTCTCTGGAGAGAAGCTGAAGGCCATGGTGGACTATGAATAAGTCTAGTTATTATCTCAGTTGGTCTTGCTGTAAAAAGACCCTATTTGGCCCTAGGCCTTTATTTTGTTTTCCTTGGTCCTGGAATGCTACTTATGCTTTATTTATGAACTTGGTTTGTAAGGAGTTAAACTCCATTATTTGCTTATGTTGGTGGAACATCAAGACTTATCTATTTTACATAATTAGTTATCTGAATGGTCAGTTCTATTATGGGCAAATTTGTTGTCAGTTTTCTAGTTGGAACACCATGTTTTTAGCATTCCACATTTTGAGTTGGCTGAATGGTCAATTATATTATGGGCAGTCAATATGGGGCAGATGCACTTATCAAAAATACTAGTTACATTTCCTATTGAAGATGCACTATTAACTCATGTTCCTGTGGCCTTCTTCCACCTGCATATTTTAATGAATAGAAGTTGGAATATTTTAAACTGGAATGTCAGAGGTATAAACTCTCAAACCAGATGGGATGATTTAAGAGCTAGAATTGAGGAAAGTAATTGTGTTGTTATTTGCATTCAAGAAACAAAAAGAGAAGAATTTGACCAGGCTTATCTCAGAAATTTTTCACCTAGAAGATTCAACCAGTTTGCATATAATCCTTTAGTTGGTTTGTCAGGTGGACTTATTACTATATGGAATGGCAGTTTATTCAGTGGATTTGTCATCAGTCAATCTTCCTACCAAATCACTGTCAAGTTAACATGTAATCTATCTGGTCATATCTTTTATATCAGTAATATATATGGGCCCTGTCAGAATGAAGATAGAGTGGATTTTTTTGATTGGTTAAACAATATTGATGCATCACAGATGGACCACTAGATGTTGGTTGGTGATTTTAATTTAATAAGAAGCCCTCATGACAGAAATAGACCTGGAGGGGACACAAATAATATGCTCGTGTTTAACAGCCTACTCCAACAATTGGATCTTGTGGAGATCCCTCTCAAAGGTAGAAATTTCACATGGAGTAATATGCAAGATTACCCTTTATTGGAAAAAATGGATTGGATATTTACTTCTGCTAACTGGACACTATCTTTCCCAAACACTCTGGCTCATCGACTCACCGGAGTTACATCAGATCATGTCCCTATACACATTCAGATTGGCAGTGATATTCCTAAATCCTCCATCTTCAGGTTTGAAAACTACTGGTTTGAATTTGATGGTTTTTATGAAACTGTCATACAATGCTGGAATAAGAACCAACAGTTGATAAACTCTGCTCAAGATGTTGCTGCCAGATTCAAATGTCTTAGAATGGGACTCAAGAAATGGAGTAAGAACTTGTCCAAACTCAACACTAACATTTCTACTTGTAATTATGTTTTATCTATGTTGGATGGCATTCAAGATCAAAGAATTCTCAGCACTATGGAAGCCAATTTCAGTACTATTTTGAGGAGGCACATTTCCAAATTATTGGAAGTGAAAAGAATCTATTGGAAAACAAGATTTAAAATGAGGTGTGTGAAACTGGATGATGAAAATACTATTTTTTTCCATGCCATGGCTACCCAAAGTTACAGAAAAAACTTCATTACTTCTATCAATGATGAAGATGGAAATCCTGTCCAAAACCATGATCATAAGGCTGCTATCATCTGGAAATCTTTTAAAGATAGATTGGGCAAGTCAATTGACCCACATATGCTATTTAACTTGGAGGAACTTATTCAGCCATCTGACCTTTCTGAACTTGAAGCCCCTTTCACTATGGAGGAGATTGACCATGTGATTAAAGATATTCCATCTGAAAGAGCACCAGGACCAAATGGCTTCAATGGTGCTTTCCTAAAAAAATGTTGGGATATTACTAAATAAGATATTTACACTATGATATGGGATTTTTTTAAGGGAACAGTGACATTCAGAGTATCAACACTGCCTTCATTACTCTTATTCCAAAGATTACAAACCCTCTCAATATGAATGATTTTAGACATATTTTCCCTGGTCAGTCTTCCCTTAAAAATTATTACTAAGCTTATGGCTAACAGAGCTCAGAAAATTATTACCTCAGTTATACATCAGAATCAATATGGGTTTATCGAAGGTAGAAATATACAAGATTGTTTGGGATATGCCTTTGAATATCTCCATTTATGCCATCAGTCAAAAGAACCTATCATCATTCTAAAGTTAGATTTTGAAAAGGCATTTGATAAGGTGGAATACAAAACCATTATTGCTATGCTCAGAGCCAAAGGTTTTGGACCTAGATGGATCAATTGGGTAGACAATATTCTTCAAACTGCATCTACTTCTGTCCTACTTAATGGAGTGGCTGGAAAAAAATCATCTGTAAGCAAGGGGTCAGACAAGGGGATCCTCATTCCCCTTTATTATATGTTATTACTGCAGATCTTCTTCAAACAGTTACTAATGCTGCCTGGTCAAATGGAGAATTATCTCTTCCTATAAATCAGGCATATGGTCAAGATTATCCAATCGTACAGTATGCTGATGATACATTGTTGATTATGCCTGCTAATGAAGATCAGCTAAACCACCTCAAATACCTTCTGAATCTTTTCAGTCTGTCCACGGGTCTTTTTGTTAACTTTAGAAAATCCTCCATGATTCCCATCAATGTAA
This sequence comes from Triticum monococcum, assembly GCA_034509565.1. Lineage (NCBI taxonomy): Eukaryota > Viridiplantae > Streptophyta > Magnoliopsida > Poales > Poaceae > Triticum > Triticum monococcum. The sequence goes on along the minus strand of CM067847.1, from coordinate 177,042,783 downwards.
ATCATCAGGAGGTCACCAGACTTGCCACATTATTTGGATGCAAGGTTGAGAGCCTACCCTTCACCTATCTAGGTATACCCATGGGCACCACAAAACCATCAGTACAGGATCTCATCCCTGTCATATCTAGAATTGACAAAAGATTATCTGGGGTTGCTAGATTCATGAATTATTCTGGCAGACCTACTTATATCAATTCAGTTGTTGCTTCAATGCCAATATTTGCTATGTGCTCTCTCAAAGTGCATATCACCATCCTAGATCATGTTGATAAATCAAGCAGAAATTTCTTATGCTATGGAAATGATATTAATAAAGGAGGCAAATGTTTGGCAAGCTGGCAAATGATATGCAAACCAAAAAAATCAAGGGGGTCTTGGAGTTCTAAATTTGAGAGAACAAAACAAAGCCCTACTTCTTAAGCATCTTTACAGATTTTACAACAAGATGGATGTACCTTGGGTTAAACTAATTTGGGAGGCCCATTATCAGAATAATGAAGCCCCTCATTCTAACAGAAACAAAGGCTCTTTTTGGTGGAGAGATTGCATGAAAATGTATGATTACTTCAAAGATATGACAACTTGTGATATTAAATCTGGTGATACCAATATGCTACGGGAGGATAAATGGAATGGTGACATTATGAAGCTAAAGTTTCCTGAGCTACTCTTTCACTTATAAGGAAAATATATCTATCAAGGATGTCAAGGATCTGGATTAATTGTATTGTTTATTTCAACTACCCTATCCATTCAAACACATCAGCAATTTCATCAACTTTCTGGTGAACTAAATGCCATCAGGCACAACCAGGATCATGACATTTGGAATTTCAATTGGAGCAACAACAAAAGCATGACCAAGATGATTTATCAATTTCTTATGAAGGGTGATGATGCTGCTGATACTTTTAAGTGGATATGGAAATCATGTTGCCTTCCTAAACATAATTTTTTCTGTTGGCTTATGCTTAATGACAGGATAAACACATGTGACCTCTTAACTAGAAAGAGCATGCATCTTGATTCCACTACATGTGTATTATGTAATGCAGAAGACAAGGAAGACAGAATGCACCTCCTCTTCACTTGTCCATTTAGTCAAGGTTTTTGGTGGGATATTGGATTTGAATGGAATTCGGACTTGGATATTCACAGTATGATCGTGGATGCCAATCACAGCTACAAACTCAAACATTTTATGGAAATTATGATAGTGGGCTGCTGGAGCATTTGGAATCAAAGAAATGGGATGATATTTGAGGGGATACCTTGCTCAATTAATGAATGCAAGTATGATTTCATCAGATCTTTCAAGATTACCATGATGAGAGCTAAACCGTCTCTGAAAGATGGCATGTCATCCTGGATTGACAACATTTAATTTCAATAATTTAGATTACCTTTTCTTCTTATTTTCCTTTACTTTATATTTCTTCCATTTTTGGTTGTTTCCCCAACAACCATTGTAAGACAATTTTTTGTTTATCCTTTATTAATGAAAAATGACACACAGTAGGGTTTTTGCCCTACTATTCTTTGGTCAAAAAAAGATTGATTAATACCCGTAACAATCCATGTCCTTAACAAAGGGTGCATGCACGTATAGGTTGAGCGTGTGTCTTGCGTCGTGTGTTGTGTGCATGCAGGCGTGCGAGTGTTGCGTGCATGCAAGGGTACGTTTCAGTGTTCCATGCATGTGTGCGTACGTGCGTGTGTTCATGAGTGCATGTGTACGTGTCAGTGTTGCACGCCTGCATGCGTGCGGGTGTTCGTTATGTGTACGTGTTAGTGTTGCATGCCTGCATGTGTGCGTGTCTTGCGTGCATGCATGTGTACGTGCGGGGTGAGGCTACACGTCAGTCGACTGACTTTTCATCTCTGGTCATTAGATTTTCCAGCCGTTGGATACGAAATCAAGGGCCTGTAGTTTATCATCAAACTCCACCCCCCCCCCTGAGCCGCCAGCCACCACCGGCCAAACCGCTGGCCCCCGCCGCCCACGGCCGGCCCGCGCCGCCATGCCGCCCCACCCACCCCTAAACCACTCCCCACCGCTAGTCCGCTGCTGCACCGGCCATCCCTCTAGCCCCCCCCCCCCCGTGCCGAGCCTTTTCTCCGACGATCCCCACCCCACCGCCCAATCAATGCGACCCCACTGCCGGCTACTGCCAACCAGAGGTCTCATGACTTCGAGTACCCACCGACCACTAATTTATTACCATTTCTATCCTTCAGATATGCGTTGACGGGTGAGGCATGTGCGCTGCTGAATATGGACCGTTTGACTGGTCAATTGATCATGTCATCAACAAATTACGGAGCTGTATGGTGAGCTAGTGACCGTATGATCACCCTAAAATGTCTTTTATTAACACAGTACAGACTCAAACTACCATTTCTTTCTTTCATATACGGGCTGACAGGTGGGCTCCATGGTTACGCGCCCCGATGGTGCAACACTAGTTGCGTCACATGGAACGTTTGACTGGTCAATTGATTGTGTCATCAACAAAATACGGAGTTGTACGGGTGAGCCAGTGACCGTATAATCATGACATGTATTTTTTTAACACGGTACAGACGCAAGGGCTCATATATACGTGCAAGCACTCACCGCTATAAGCGCACACACAGACCCTACCCCTATGAGCACCTTCGAGAGAGTGAGCCAGCATATGATCTTGAGATTTTACAAAGTCACCATAGGTGCCTCGTAGTCGAGTGGAACGTCTCCTCCCACTGAACGCACATCGCTGGAAAATACTAAAATTAACCCAGGATAAATGCGAGCACCGGGACTTTAACCCTGGTGGGCTCGAGAAACCACTGTCCTCCTAACCATCCAACCACATGTTGGTTAGCATGACAAAATGTGTGTGGTGACCGTGATGAGCTTATTCTGAAGTCCAGTGACCATATCATGCTTTCGCTTCAAATACAATGACCGTAAGTGTAATCAACAAAATACGGAGCACGCATCAAATGCAAAGTCCGTCAGTGTCATCACGAAAATACGGAGATGTATCGTGAGCTAGATACCGTATGATCACCACGAGAATGTATACGGTGACCGTAAAGAGCATATTCTGAAGTCCAGTGACCGTATAGTGCTTTAGCTTGAAATACAGTGACCTTCACGCGTGAATGTGTCATGAGCATGCATACTTTTAGAGGGTCGAGAGATAGTTTGTGTGCGTACGTGAAAGTGGTGTAGAAAGAGGGGGTGTCCGATGGAGACAAGGAGAGATATGCCCTTAATTTCTCTTTCCCATGACTAATATTTTAGGAGAATATATAAACATTCACAATGCAGAACAAATATTTTTGGATGCACCATGTAATTAACTTTCATGTATAACATTGTACTATTGTATATGCTTATTTTATTAGTGGCCGATTGCGTGTGTGGTGTGGTGGGCACATCATTTCTAGTGTGGTGGGTCAACATGAGGACACATGGGTTGGTTCCATCCTGCGCCACATAGGTTGGACCGACACACGTTATAAGAAGACCCATGTGGAGGACTCGGCGTACAACATGAAGCTAGCTACCAGAGTCGCGGAGGAATCTATCCCCACTGGTGATAAGCCGACTATATATGATTTGTAACCCTAGTGTTGGTGTACTAAAGTAGGGGTACCTTAGTATCCCGAACTTGTGCATGGGCAGTCGCAGCGTCCCGCGGCAAGGCTTGCCGGGCGACCGCCAAGATCCTCCATGGTTCCTTTGGAGCCATTCAAGAACAAAGTATTCAAGCCAAGGCGCAAGGCCCCGGCAAGAGGAGCTTGCCGAGAAGGCCACTCGAAGCACAAAGACCCCGGCAAGAGGAGCTTGCCGGGAACACCAACCAAGGAACCTCGAGAAGCTTGCTGCGACGCGTTGCGCGTCCCGGCAAGACCCGGTGAGCGACAAGCTCCCGGACGCGACAAGACAACATCCGCGGCAAGGCGCTTGCCGCGGCAAGCTACTACTCCGCAGCCCGCGCTCCAGCTCACCCACCAACGTGTCGCTCTGGGACCGTTCCTGGCGTACGTGGCGGGAGGCTGTGCAGCCAGGGGCATGCGGTGGCAAGCAGACGCTGACAAGATAACCATCGTGGCAAATGGTGGCGCCCCTGACGGTCCCTTTCCGCACCGTCTAGGTGACACAGACAGGCATTTAATGCCTTTGTCCCCTGCCGTCAGGGTTAGGTATGATACAACTGTAGTAAGCGGTGGCGCCAACCACCACCTCTTTTACCTTTTTACCCTCATCTCTGCTGCCACCTGTCGGTGACCCCTTTGACATATAAAAGGAGGCCCATGCGCAACAGGGAGGGGGGGACGATCATTCTCACGCTCGGTCTGGCTAGCCATCCAAGCGTACTGTAGCATTCATCGCTCCCGAGCAAGAACACAATACAAACCAAAGTAGGAGTAGGGTTTTACGCATCCATGCGGCCCGAACCTGGGTAAACCGATCGCGTCGCTCGTGCGCTTCGCCTCGATCTGCTCTTCGTGCACTCTCCGCCCCCCTGCCGAACCGAAAGGGGCCTCGGTCCGCCGTGGTCCCATAGGTGTCCGTGGGATCAGTCACCCCCGACATCTTTGGCGCGCCAGGTAGGGGGTGCGTCGAGGTTGTGTGAACCTGATCCGGCGTTCGCACGAGCCAAATCTTCATCCTCTTCATCGACATGCCGCCAAAGAAGAAGGCTTCGGAGGTAGCTGCTCCGTCTGCGCCGAGCCCACCATCGCCGGAGCGAACGGCTGGTGGAGTAGGCGTCGGCGGAAGAGCGGGCGCCGACGAGGGGACTCATGGTGCTGCCAGGTCCAAGGACAAGATTGCGCTGCACGTCGGCGGCGCGGTCGGCTCCTACAACGACCGAGCGCACTCCAAGACCTCGGCGTCCGTACACGCTCCGCGCCCGTCCCAAGAGGCGCGGGACCAGCAGCGTCATGGTACTCACGGTACCATACGTTTTCTGGGCCAAGATCAAGCTGGCGGATCCCAGAGTGCTCAAGACCAGCACGCACGCCAACATGCTGGCGCGAGCGTGGCACGGTCGCTTGGACGAGATACTGCTCCTTCTAACGTAGTTAGAAGTCCGAGCATATCTCGCTCCTCGCACCGTTTGCCGCCGCCGCCTGCCACTCCGGCAGAAGCGTTGGCACGGGCCCAACTGCTCCTAGATTACCCTCCAGCGCCAGAGAAGATCGATGACTGGAGGGCCACTATCCAGAGCCTCATCGGCTTCGCCAACGGTGACAACCCACGGCAGCCGAGCGCATCGCTGCCGCGGCAAGTCAGCCAGGCACGAGCCGGTGGCGACAAGACCGGCAAGGGTGCAACCACTATGCACTGTCTGCCCCGAAGGACAAGATCGCCGACTCGCCGGATCCACCTCGACAGTGACTCCACCACGTCATCAGATTCGCGGGCTCGCCACGACCAGTGCCAAGTTCTTCATGAGAGACAGCAAGAAGATGCTCGAACACGCATCGAGCACCGAAGAGAAGCGCGGCGTCAATCAGACCTGCGCACTGGGCCCTCTGTTGGCATGCATGCGCCCGGAGAGCCAGGCGACTTGCCGTACGCGGTAGGTTGCCCTGCGTTTACCCGAGAGCTGCGGCAAGTCCAGTGGCCCAGCCAGAAGCATTTCAAGCCAGATGTACCGGAGAAGTACGACGGCAAGTCGCACCCGTCTGAGTTCCTCAGCATCTACACCATTGCGGTGCAAGCTGCCGGGGGGTGAGATGACAAGGTCCTTGCCAACTACTTCCCGCTCGTGCTCAAGCCCGAAGTCAGATCCTGGCTCATGCACTTGCCGGACAACTCCATATCCTCTTGGGCAGACCTTTGCCATCAGTTTGTCGGCGCCTTTACAGGCGGCCACAAACCCCATGGCCAGGAAAGTGATCTTCACCTGCTTGCCCAGAAGGAAGGAGAGCCCCTGCGCAAGTATATCCAGCGATTCAGCCGTGTACAGCGCAACATCCCAGACATCCACCCTGCCGCGGTTATCAGCGCGTTCCATCAGAACGTGCGTAATCGCAGGATGCGGGAGGAGATGGTGATGAGCAGGATCAGAGATATCAGCGAGCTGTACGCCCTGGCCGACAAGTGTGCACGCGCTGAAGAAGGGAGGAAACTCCCCGGAGAGGATACTGGAGCAGGGGGATCTGACAGTGAGGATGCCGCCCCGGCAAAGAAGAACCGGAGACGCAACAGGAAGAAGAAGGGCCAAGAGGTGCTAGTCGTCGAGCAGTCCGGCAATGACGGCGCCGCCAAGCAAGCCAAAGTTGGTAGCTCCGGTAAGGAGGTTGCCGCATGCACCAACTGCCGAGCTGTGGCGGCCGCCGACAAGCAAGACGGCTCCGACAAGCAGTATTGCAAGATCCACCGCACCAAAGGCCATGACCTCCAGAGCTGTAAGAAGGTCGAGCAGCTTGTCCAGCAACAAAAAGCTGAGTACGAGCGGCGCGACAAGGAGAGAGCCCAAGGAGGCGGTGGAGAAGCCGGCAAGAAACGCGCTGGCCGGGGAGGACGCCCCGGCAAGGCCAAGCAGCGGCAAGGAGATAGACCTTCCCGCGGCCGCGACAAGGATGAAAACGAAGACGACGACGAGGACATGGATGATGTCGAGAACAGTGAGCAGGAGTTTCAGAAAGCTACAGAAGTCTTGTGTGTAGACGGCGGTGCGTCTTTGCATACTTCCCACCGCCAACTCAAACAGTGGCTGCGGGAAGTTAATGCAGCAGAGCCACCTGTCGAATCACGCAAGCTTCTGAAATGGTCCAGCACGCCTATAATCTTTGACATTGAGGACCACCCTGATCGCACAACTGTGGTCGGGTGCTTGCCGTTGTTGGTTTCGCCAACAATTGGCAACCTCAAAGTCACTAAGATGCTAGTTGACGGCGGGGCCGGCTTAAATCTGATCTCCTCCGCTGTGCTCCAGAAGCTCCAGATCCCTGGCAGCAAGCTCGAAGAGACCGGCACGTTCCAAGGAATTAACCCGGGAAGGAGCAAGCCGAAAGGGAAGGTCACGTTGCCGGTGACATTTGGCAGCAAGCTGAATTTCAGAATGGAGAGGGTCACTTTTGACGTTGCTGATTTCCCATTGCCTTACAATGGGATACTTGGCCGTCCAGCGCTCGCCAAGTTCATGGCAGCCTCTCACTATGCATACAACATGCTCAAGATGCCAGGCCCGATAAGCGTCATCTCTGTCCCTGGCGACAAGAAGGATGCCCTTATCTGCACCGACAAGATTTACCGGGAAGCAGCCGCTGCAACAGATCACAAGACACTTGCCGCTGAAGCTCCCGGGGGAAAGGAGAAGACCAAGACCAAGTCCGGCAAGAGCTCTGATGCCCACTCTGGCAAGCGCACCTCCTCGGAGTGCTGCGTTGCCGTCGAGGACGCACCATCGAGCTCCACCGGCAAGTGTAAAAAGGCAATGGCAGCTCCACCACATACCAAGAAGGTGTCCGCCAAGGAGGACGGCACTGGTGGTACTTTCACCATAAGTGCCACACTTGACCCTAAATAGGAAAGTGGGCTCGTTACTTTCCTGCGGGCGAATGTCGACGTGTTTGCATGGCAACCATCTGATATCCCCGGTGTTCCCAGGAAAGTAATTGAGCACCATCTTGCCGTTTGTCCTCATGCGCGGCCCGTCAAGCAGAAGGTCAGAAAACAGGCAGTGGAGCGCCAAGAATTCATAGCAGAAGAAATCAAGAAATTGGAAGCAGCAGGCCTTGTCAGAGGAGTGCTCCATCCCACGTGGCTGGCCAATCCTGTTGTAGTGCGCAAGGCAAATGGAAAATGGAGGCTTTGTATTGACTTCACTGATGTTAATAAAGCTTGTCCCAAAGATCCATTTCCCTTGCCGCGCATTGACCAGATTGTTGACTCCACAGCCGGATGTGATTTGCTTTCATTTCTTGACGCATATTCAGGATACCATCAGATCTTCATGGCAGAAGAGGATGAGGAGAAAACCGCTTTCATTACTCCATGTGGCACGTACTGTTTCGTATGGATGCCTTTCGGATTAAAGAATGATGGTTCAACATTTGCCAGAGTAGTCCATATCGCTTTGAAGCCACAGATACACAGATATGTAGAAGCTTACATGGATGATATAGTGGTCAAAAGCAAGGACAGGGCAACTCTGATCCAAGATTTAGACGAGACTTTTGCAAATCTGCGCAAGATCAACCTCAAGCTCAACCCCGAGAAGTGTGTGTTTGGAGTCCCTTCCGGCAAGCTTCTCGGGTTCTTTGTGTCTCAGCGGGGAATTGAAGCTAATCCCGACAAGATCAAGGCCATTGAGCAGATCGAAGCACCAAAGCGCGTCAAGGATGTACGGAAGCTTGCCGGTTGCGTGGTTGCTCTCAGCAGGTTTATTTCTCGGTCTGCTGAGCGCGCCCTGCCGTTTTTCAAAATTTTGAAAAAGGCAGGTCCAATGAAATGGACTCCGGAAGCGGAGGCTGCGCTGCAAGGCCTGAAGAGATACCTGTCCTCCACTCCAACACTTGTCGCACCTAAACCACAAGAGAAGTTGCTGATGTACATAGCGGCAACCAATCAAGTGGTTAGTGCTGCGTTAGTAGCGGGGAGGGAGGCAGATGACGAGCCAGCAACCGCGGCAAGCACATCCAGTGACAAGCAGGGGGCTTCCCCGACAAGCTCTGGTCCCGACAAGCAAGGATCTGCGCAGATGCAGGGGGAGATACAGAAGAAGATGGTGCAGCGCCCAGTTTACTTTGTCAATTCCCTTTTGCAGGGGGCTAGGACGAGGTACTCTGGTGTGCAGAAGTTGCTTTTCGGCCTTCTCATGGCCTCAAGGAAGCTACGCCATTACTTCCAAGCACACGAAATCACGGTTGTCACTCGCTTTCCACTGAAGAGGATATTGCAAAATCCAGAAGCAACAGGCAGGATTGTTGAGTGGGCACTGGAACTGTCAAGCTTTGGCCTCAAATTTGACAGTACATCAACAATCCAAAGCAGAGCATTGGCAGAGTTCATAGCAGAGTGGACGCCAACTCCAGATGAAGAAATTCCGGAGACAAGCATCCCCGCCAAGGAAGCAAACAAAGAGTGGCTTATGTACTTTGACGGTGCCTTCTCGCTGCAAGGCGTCGGTGCCGGAGTGCTGCTTGTCGCACCCACTAGAGAGCACCTCAAGTACATAGTCCAGATGCACTTCCCCAAGGAGCAAGCGACAAACAACACTGCAGAGTATGAAGGCTTGCTTGCCGGTCTCAGGATCGCGGCAGAACTTGGGATTAAGAAGCTCATTGTCAGGGGTGACTCGCAGCTTGTCGTCCGCCAAGTAAACAAGAATTATCAGAGTCCTTTAATGGAAGCTTACGTTGACGAAGTGAGAAAGCTAGAAGAACACTTTGACGGCCTGCAAATGGAGCATGTCCCAAGAGCTCAGAATGACATTGCCGATGGCCTATCGAAGTGCGCTGCACTTAAATTACCTGTGGAACCAGGGATTTTCGTGCTCAAGCTGACTCAGCCGTCCGTAACACCGCCAGTTGGATAGAGCAAGAAGAGGAAGTTGGTTTCTAGCGACTATTTTCCGGCAGAGCTTCCCGAAGCCGCCGCCAAGAAAGTCCCCAAGATCAACACCAACAATGCTGAGGAGCAGTCTGCTCTGGCAAGCCCCAGGGTTTGTTCCGTTGAAGCAAACACTCCCGACAAGTTTTGCTCCGGCAAGCTTGCCGGGGAACATCAAGCTCCGGCAGAGCCGCAGGTTCTTACCGTGGAAGCAGATGTTCCCGCAACAGCAGAATTGCCTTTAGTTCTTGTTGTCGAGCCACAGGCTCCAACATGGGCGCAGCAAATTGTCCGTTTCCTTCAGACAGGAGAACTTCCCGAAGAGCCAGAAGAAGCGGAAAGAGTAGCCCGGCAGTCTAGTATGTACCAGTTTGTCGACAACATACTGTGTAGAAGAAGACTCAACTGTGTGAAATTGAAGTGTATTCCCCGGGAAGATGGACAGAGGCTGTTGGCAGAGATACATGGAGGCATATGTGGTCACCACATTGGCGCAAGAGCTCTTGTCGGAAAAGCGTTCCAGCAAGGCTTCTTCTGGCCGACAGCCCTCCAGGATGCAACTGCACAAGTAACCAAGTGTGAAGCGTGCCAGTTCCATTCCAAGCAGATACATCAGCCAGCTCAAGCTCTCCAGACGATCCCTTTATCCTGGCCATTTTCGGTCTGGGGGCTCGATATCCTCGGCCCCTTTCCCCGAGCTATCGGGGGCTTTGAGTACTTGTACGTTGCAATCGACAAGTTCACAAAGTGGCCGGAAGTGGAACCAGTGAGAAAGCTGACAGCACAGTCAGCAGTCAAGTTTTTCAGGTCGATTGTTTGCCATTTCGGGATCCCTAACAGGATAATCACCGACAACGGTACACAATTTACGAGCCGCACCTTCATGCAGTACATCCAAGATCTTGGCGCCAAGGTCTGCTTCGCCTCTGTTGCTCACCCGAGAAGCAACGGTCAAGCGGAGAGGGCAAATGCTGAAGTGCTGCGCGGGCTCAAGACCAGAACTTTCGACAGACTGCACAAGTGTAGAAGAAACTGGATCGAGGAGCTGCCGGTGGTTCTTTGGTCGATCAGGACGACGCCAAATCGAGCCACTGGCCAGACACCCTTCGCTCTAGTCTATGGAGCGGAGGCAGTTCTCCCCACGGAACTCGTATACGGGTCGCCTCGAGTGCTCGCTTACGATGAGCTTGAGCAAGAGCAGCTGCGGCAAGATGACGCGTTGCTCCTTGAGGAAGACCGTCTTCAGGCTGCTGTGCGAGCCGCTCGCTACCAGCAAGCTTTGCGCCACTATCATAGCCACAAAGTTAATGCCAGAAGTCTCGAGGAAGTCGACCTTGTTCTTCGGCGCGTTCAGTCTGCCAAGAATTCCAACAAGTTGACGCCGAAGTGGGAAGGCCCTTACCGGGTGAAACGAGTCACCAGGCCTGGTGCTGTCCGCCTGGAGACCGAAGATGGAATCCCAGTGAGCAACTCCTAGAATATTGAGCATCTTCGTAAGTTTTACCCGTAAGGCGCGGTTGTCGGACCCTGTCCGGCAACCACCCTTTTGTACAAGTCTTGCCGCTGTTGCATGTAATCCTTTGTACAAAGCCAGGCGCAGACCCTGAGCACAAGTAAATGAAGCGCTGGCGCCCTGAGTTATAACATGCATGCTAGATCGAGTCTCGTCCTTGGTTAGGGTTGATAGTGCTTAACAGCGGCTAACCCCTAGCTTAGAGGTCGAGTATGCGTCCCTTTGCTTTTCTTTCGTTTCCCTTGGTTCGCAGGGCTCGCATATCCTTGCCGGACCGCTTGAGGACAAAAAGGAGAAGAAGGACGTACCGGCATCTGGACCCCGGCAAGCCAGTGTTGCCGGGGGCTGCAAGTACCAAGGTTCACCCACGGCAAGCCAGAGTTGCCGGGGGCTGCAATCTCAGATAAGTCTTTCATCCCTCATCATGCATTCTCTTATGGACTGGGGAATACGAAACCTCGTTTCTTCCTGAAAACTACCATGCTCCCTTAACTCTAGGCCCTGGGGCTCGTTCCTGGGGCCAAGTTTGGTCGTAGTCGCGGCAGCAAAGGGATGAAACGAGGGGGCCGCACCCGCCTCGTCCCTGCCTCCGTCAAAAGCGTGAGAAAGGTCGAGCAACGTGGGAAGACGGCAGGGCCTGTTGCCGGGAGAAGAAGTGTCTATCTGAAAGATACCAAGGATTTGCTCCTTGACATGGGTTCTACCCGCGAGACAAATGACCCGGCAAGCATCCCCTTTTCATTAAAAAAACATTCCACTCAGGTACAGTCCATAGAGGATGAAAAACATGAAAGAGAGGATTACAAGTTTTAAATGCAACTAAGGCCCGAAGGCTTACAAATTAAAAAGATAAGATGCCCGTAATCCCTTTCTTGTCCCTCTCTTCAGGAGGTAGGTCAAGGAGGCGAGAAGGGCAAAAGGGGCGCCTAGGCGAGCTACGGGTGCCAGAAGACACCAAGAGAACATCCCGGGGGCCGTCCGAAGGCTGGACGGTGATGGCGGCGCCGGAAGCGGGGCTCGAAGACGAGGCGGCAGGACGTCAGCACGCTGTCGAGGGCACCACGCCCTCGTACTCCGACCTGACGGCCTTGCCGCCAGCCCTCTTCCTCTTCCGTAGCCTCCCTACGCCAGCCGCCCAAGGAGACGACCCCGGGGGGTTCAAGGAGCCGGCGACACGGATGACGGGGTCGCTGGTGCCGCACGGAGCGGCGCCCGACACCTAGTCGGACCCGTCATCCTGCCGCCCGCTACCCTCGTCATCGTTGTCGCTCCCCTCCTCGTCACTCTCGCTCGAGGAGGAGCCTTCGCTATCGGAGGAGCTGTCCACGCAACACTTGGCCCGAGTGCCGAAGCACCCGAAGACCTTGACGGAGAGGAGATCGCCCTCCATCAACTTAAAATGGAGGGTGAGCCCCCCATCAGGCTGTGGATACGGGCGAACGTCTTCCACCCTCGACCAAGATACATCACATTAGGGGCTGGGAATTCAACGCGGACTCGCGTGCCGCTGATCCCACAACCCCTCATGTGCAGTCTCAGTGTCTCGGGCGGGTCCAACTCCATCGCGCTCGCAAACGGAGCTGGGAGCCGGAGGCGACGACGAGGCACCCGGCGCAGCCTGACGAAGAACACGAAGGGTCGTCCCCAATATGGACCGTGGTGGGAAGAGGAGCCGCCGGCGGAGGCGAAGCCGACGCGCCGCCCCGTCCACCTCTTCCCCGAGCGCCTCGGCCTCGTCCTCGACCTCGTCCACGACCTCGCCCCCTCCCTCTTCCCCTTACAGTTGGCTCTGCCACCACGGGTGCGGGAGAGGGAGGGATGCGCTGTCTGGCGGCGACCCTCGCCGCCACCGATGAAGGACCAGGGTTCCCTTTCTCCATGGCGAATGAGAGAAAGGGGAGCAGAAGCTGAAGGAAGGAGGAGACGAGAGAATGCGGGCTTCCGTCCTCCCCTCCCGCTCTTTATAAAGGAGCGAGGTGGGGGCTCGGTCGCCCCGCTCAGCGAATCAAGACACGGGAAGTGCAGGGAGCTGGAGCCGACCCGCTGCCTCGACCCGCGACGGCCCAGTTTCCCGCCTCCGCCGTTCGCGACCCCAAGTGCATGGGAGCCGCGTGGCAGGCGTGCAGAACTGAGGCGGCGGATGAGCCGACCTCTCCCCACCCCATGATCGTGGGGAGTGGACACCTCGAAAACCGCCCATGATCTCTCCCACAATGCCGCGTTTGACGCGTGCCGTGCGGAGAGGGGGCGGTGGACGCGGAGTGAGTTACGGCGTAACCTAGGCCGCGCGTGCCCGTGCCCTGTTTTGGGCCTGGCCTAATAGCGCTCGGCACCGTGTATGGCCCAGGCCCGGGGGCTCCTGTCGGTGTACTACAGTAGGGGTACCTTAGTATCCCGAACTTGTGCACGGGCAGTCGCAGCGTCCCGCGGCAAGGCTTGCCGGGCGACCGCCAAGATCCTCCATGGTTCCTTTGGAGCCATTCAAGAACAAAGTATTCAAGCCAAGGCGCAAGGCCCCGGCAAGAGGAGCTTGCCGGGAAGGCCACTCGAAGCACAAAGACCCCGGCAAGAGGAGCTTGCCGGGAACACCAACCAAGGCACCTCGAGAAGCTTGCTGCGACGCGCTGCGCGTCCCGGCAAGACCCGGTGAGCGACAAGCTCCTGGACGCGACAAGACCCGGTGAGCGACAAGCTCCCGGACGCGACAAGACAACATCCGCGGCAAGCTACTACTCCGCAGCCCGCGCTCCAGCTCACCCACCAACGTGTCGCTCTGGGACCATTCCTGGCGTACGTGGCGGGAGGCTGTGCAGCCAGGGGCATGTGGTGGCAAGCAGACGCTGACAAGATAACCATCGTGGCAAACGGTGGCGCCCCTGACGGTCCCTTTCCGCACCGTCTAGGTGACACAGATAGGCATTTAATGCCTTTGTCCCCTGCCGTCAAGGTTAGGTATGATACAACTGTAGTAAGCGGTGGCGCCAACCACCACCTCTTTTACCTTTTTACCCTCATCTCTGCTGCCACCTGTCGGTGACCCCTTTGACATATAAAAGGAGGCCCATGCGCAACAGGGAGGGGGGGACGATCATTCTCACGCTCGGTCTGGCTAGCCATCCAAGCGTACTGTAGCATTCATCGCTCCCGAGCAAGAACACAATACAAACCAAAGCAGGAGTAGGGTTTTACGCATCCATGCGGCCCGAACCTGGGTAAACCGATCGCGTCGCTCGTGCGCTTCGCCTTGATCTGCTCTTCGTGCACTCTCCGCCCCCCTGCCAAACCGAAAGGGGCCTCGGTCCGCCGTGGTCCCATAGGTGTCCGTGGGATCAGTTACCCCCGACACCTAGGCTCCTTGTATGTTATAGAAGCTTGGGGGCTAGTTCGTCGATAGTATACACACATGCACAATGCCTGGTATTCACGTGTACTTTATACACACCCCTACCACAAATATATGGTACCAGGAGTAGGCTTTTTCCTCAACTGCAAGGGTCCGAACTAGGGTAAAACTTTGCCTCGTATTACCATCTAGCCAAACAGTGAGGGATATCCTACCGAATGATATGATGGAACCATATCTGCCAGCTACTAAGAGAGAGGTGTGTCTGGGGGGGCAATGTGTGCGAGAGAGGCCTAAAGATAATGTGCGTGCAGGAGACGTAGGCACATATATGTGCGTGTAGAGGGCTAGTAGAGACCACGTGTGTGTATATATGCATGCGAGAGAAATAGTGTTTTCCAACTGAGATTAGTGAAAAGAGTGGTACATAGTAGTCAGAAAGAGAGAGAGAGAGAGAGAGAGAGAGAGAGAGAGAGCTACAGAGAGAGCATGTGCATGAGACTCCCCGACACCACGAGAGAGATTGTGAGCATTTGTGAAAGAGAAATGTCGATGCATATAAAGTGTGTGCACGTATGCGGTAGATAGAGAGATATATAGCACGTTTGTGAGAATGGGCCGAGGCATAGTGCATCTACGTGTAAAAGTTGGTTCTATGCATTAAAGTAAAATATAAATGGCATTATTATTTTTTAATGAGATCATGAATTTGGCAAATTGAGTATGGACGAAAATCGTCCTATCAGACACCCATACTCTATTGAATTCTAGCATGTGCATGTGTTTATTTCATATTATCGATCCATAGAGTGAGAGCGGTTTGAAATACAGGCAATAGATGCTTTTGCAATTCATATATAAACATTAATTAGTGCACTCCATGTTGTTAGTGTGAAGCACTTTATACATTTATCACTTGCATGGATACATTCCAAATTGCTAGCTACGAAACAGAATACATGTCAAATTCAACATAAAGGGGGTTTCGAAGATTCGAATTCATAGGAAGTGCATTCATCTATTTGAACCTGAGATAATGCCATTTGTAAATCAGATGTAAAAGGGGGCATCAATCTTTGTTGTGTGTTTGAACATGCTATATATATTCATACGCATGTCTAACTTTTTTTGCAACCAAGGAGATATATCTGGAACCATGCATGAACTGAGGTAAGTTGCATATTTTTTTAATATATACTCGTGTACAATGTATATTCAAATGTACCCCCTCCATTCCAAAATAATCATAGCTTTAGGATTTTCAAGAGTAAAGATTTGTGAAGTTTGACAAATCCTGAAAGTTCAATTCAAGAGAACCGAAAACGTTAATTCTTTTGCTCCCAAATATTGAACGAAGCACCAAATAGGCGCTGGTCACTCGAAATCACGCGAGACTAATGTTTGGTGGTAGGAAATTACTGCCCTGACTTTGGCCCGTGTAGCCTATCGGCCGGATGTCCAAAGGTCTAAACCGGGGTAGGTTTGTAACTTCACCAAGACACCAGTCTCAACCGCCTCCGAGAAGCATTCATATGCCGTGGGCGCCTAAACACCCATGCGCTCGGCCGAAATCTATCCCGCACACATTTGGGACACCTGAGATCACTGTCCTAACCCCAACCCGCAATATGTCCAAAATTTTAGATGGGGGAAAAGTTTGTAACTTTCCCCAAATTTCAAACAAGCGCGTCCCAAACCGAAACATTGTTCCCCCTTAGTTCCCCGCCTCCCTCTGTTTCCCCATTCATACTCCGTGGGCACCAAAACACCCTCTCCACCAGCCGCGAAACCCCAGCCTCCTCCGTCCTCCACCCCATAGCGCCCAATCCACCGCCGCCCTCCTCCATCACGCCGGAGCCGGTACCCCGACGTCGTCGTCCAACGCAACCGCAACCGCAATGCCCTCAATGACTTAGCAGTTGAAGCCGAGGTAGAGCTGCCTCCACGACACCGACGCCAACGTGCGCTGTACCAGAACCACTCTGACCATGATGTCCTGCGCCTCACTGCTGCCGCTCCACTATCGCAACTGTCCACCGCACCGGAGCTGTTCCCGCTACGTCGTCGTTCGCCGCCTCGGATCTGGTTCCCCGCCGCCGACAGACGGCCACCGCACCACACTCAACAACTTAGCCATGGGTTTGTCCAAGGCTCCACCGTCCTCCACAACTTCTCGTTTCCAGCGAACCACAAGAAGATCGTTGGAAAAACAAAAGGAGGACACAACACTGCCAGCAGAAAGAGGTACTCCTCTTCCCTTATTCGTGCAAACCTTACGTCTCTGCTCACACCGTATTCATCCCACGAAACTAGTTGAGTGCTTCTTACTGCATCTTCTTCGTGATACTAAATGCACAAGGTTTCCTCCCTTTACCATTTCACCTTTGCTAGAGGTCAGTAGCCCGCCTGGATTTCAATTCAGGTTTAGTCGAACCACAATTAAAAGAAGCAGCACCCGCTTAGGCGCGCAGAGCACCTAGTCCGCCTGTTCGCCGGGGAAGCGGCGCATCAGTGTCTATCATAGGGGTGTGGGGCGCAGGAGCTGCTTGCACCCGATCTGGAGGTCGGCGGGGCTTGAATGGATGGCCGGGGGCGGTGCCAAGCATGGCGGTGCAGTGAGGTCGAGGGGAGGGCGCAGGCAGGGGACTGGGCCAATGGTCGCTGGCGTTTCAAGGAAGATCGTCAACACTGACTGGCTGGAGGTAGATGAAGGTGATCTGCCCGTTCTTTGTACATCGGACGGTGCAGAAAAAATGTACTGCCCTATTTGTTTTCAGTCGACTGTTATTTTCATAGAATCCTGTAGTAATTTAGTGTGCCATGCATGTTGTAGAGCTATCATATGTCTCCCGTCATTTATTTCTCACCGACCTGCTATCTGCTACCTTTACACTGTACTAATTGTGCACACACTTCACCCATACTCACACTATTGTTTTTTTATGCATGGGTATTTCAGACTCTGACGCAGTGTTGATGAATGCAGAAAAGAAAAGACAGAAGTCGCTCCAGTGTAATTCGAAAACAAGCACTATGCGTTTCAGCGCTCTAAATGGTGCAGTGTCAGCAGTTTGAGACAGTAAACGTAGCTCTGCAGTTGATGATCTCAATTGCCACACACAACCATCCCAGGAGCTTTCTTTAACTTTGCGTCGTCAAATGTGATTGCATGTTGCATATGGTGTCTAGCTTGTATTGCTTCCAATTTGGTTAAATTGCATCTTCTTACTTTACACATTATACCTTTGTTAATGACATGCCTTCCTGTTTTTGATACATACTACATATGTCTATTAACCATGTTCGTACATCAAACTAATGCTCTTTTGTATCCCTCGTCAATCACTTATGATGAGACACTCACCCAAGTGGGTTACTGTGAGATGCCATACTCATTTAAAGAGTGCAGTGTCATCCTCCCCACATGATTCTCAAGAAACAGCAAGGCTAAATGAAGATAGTCAGCATATCTCTCTCGTTGATGACCACAATTCCCCCACACCACCATCACAGGTGCTTGCTCTAACTTTGCATTGTGATATGTGGTTGCATGTTGCATACAATGTCTAGCTTGTAGTGCTTCTAATTAGGGTAAATTGCATCTGCTTAGTTTACACATTATACCTATGAATATGACATGCCTTCCTATTTTTGGTACACAGTACATCTATGTGTTAACCTTGTTCTTACATGAAACTACATCTCTTCTGTATCCTGCATCAATCACTTACGATGAGTCACCTTTATTCGTTGCATATTGCATATTATTTCTAGCCTGTTGCCCTAATTTGGTCAAATACATTTGTTAGGGCACCCTTTTAATGTGGCAGAGTGATATTGGTTTCATCTTTCATATGGTTTCTAGCTTGCATTGATTCTAACAAGTTCAAGCACCTTGTGCGTAGTTTATACTTTATACATCATGCATGTCAATATTTCACGCCGTCCTGTTTTTCATACATATTCCATCCTCCTATCATACGGATGCCTTACATGAAAGTAGTGTTCGCCAGTATCATGCATCAATGAGTTTTGAAGAGCAAATTTTATTCTTTTTTCTTGTGGGTTTGACTTGACAAGGCAAAATCAAGAAAGAGGAAGGAAAAGAATAAGGAAGGCAATGATGGTGGTCCTCTGCAACAACGTAAACGGAGCATCTGTACCGATTCTCCTTGTACTGATAGTGCATTACAAGGTCCAAGTCTCCGCTCCCCTACTCCACCATCCAAGGTGCTTGCTCTAACTTGGCAGTGTGATATCTGGTTGCATGTTGCATATGGTGTCTAGCTTGTATTGCTCCTAATTAGTGTAAACTGCATCTGCTTAGCTTACACATGATACGTGTGAATATGACACACTTTCCTATTTTTGGTACATAGTATATCTGTCTATCACACCATGTTCTTACATGAAACTACTCTTCTTGTGTATCCTGCATCAGTCACTTATGATGGGACACCTTTAAGTTGGCAGTGTGATATTGGTTTGCGTCTTGAATATGATTTCTAGCATGTATTGCTTCTAGTTTGATGAACGCCACCTATGACGAGACAGTTTTAACTTGGTAGAGTGATATTGATTGCACCTTAACGGAGGTTCTCTACAGATTCTACTCCGCCATCCTCCCAACAAGATTCACAAGACAACGCAAGGCTAGACAGTCAATGTAGCTATGTAGATGATGAGCACATCTCCCCTACTTCACCATCACAGGTGCTTGCTCTAACTTGGCACTATTATATGTGGTTGCATGTTGCGTATGATGTCTAGCTTGTACTCCCTCCATTTCTTTTTAGTCTGCATATAAGGTTTGGTCAAAGTCAAGCTTTGTAGAGTTTGACTAACTTCATAGTGAAAAATATAAACATTCACGATATGAAATCAATATTATCAGATGCACCATGAAACATATGTTCATACTATATAGTTTTAGTATTGTAGATGTTCATATTTTTTATATAAATTTGGTCAAACTTTGTGCAGTTTGACTTTGACCAAATATTATATGCGGAGTAAAAAAGAAACGGAGGGAGTATTGCTTCTAACTTTGTTGAATTGCATCTGCTTACTTTACACATAATGCCTATGAATATGACATATGTTCTTGTTTCTAGAACATACTATATCTGATCACACAATGTTCTTACATCAGACTACTGTTCTTGCATATCCCGCATTAGTCACTTATGATAAGGCACCTTTAAGTTTCCACTGTGATATTGGTTGTGTCTTGCATATGATTTCTAGCATGTACTGCTTCTAATTTGTTGAAACGACATAAAGTTTGAACTTGGCAGAGTGATATCGGTTGCATCTTTCATATGGTGTCTAGCTTGTAGTGCTTCTAATTTGTTGAAATGCCTTCTGCTTAGTTACCACATCATAGGTGTGAATATGTCACGCCATCCTATTTTTCATACATATTCCATCCTCGCATCATGTGTTTGCCTTTCATCCGAGTAGTGTTCGTCAGTATCATGCATGAATGAGTTCTGAAGAGCGAATTTTATTCCTTTTTCTTATCGGTTTGACTTCACAATGCAAAATCATTACAGCTGAAGGAAATTAGTCCGGCAGTGGATGATGGTGGTCCTTCGGAGCAACTCAAATAGGGGGTCTCTATAGATTCTACTCCGCCATCCTCCCAACAAGATTCGCAAGACAACACAAGGCTGGACAGTCAACATAGCTGTGTAGATGATGAGCACATCTCCCCTACTCCACCATCACAGGTGCTTGCTCTAACTTGGCACTATTATATGTGGTTGCGTGTTGCATATGATGTCTAGCTTGTATTGCTTCTAACTTTGTTGAATTGCATCTGCTTACTTTACACATAATGCCTGTGCATATGACACGTGTTCCTGTTTCTAGAACATACGTGTACATGATGAGCACATCTCCCCTACTCCACCATCACAGGTGCTTGCTCTAACTTGGAGCTGTTATATGTGGTTGCGTTTTCCGTATGATGTCTAGTTTGTATTGCTTCTGATTATGTTGAATTGCATCTGCGTATCTTACAACTTATACCTACGGCGATCACTTACCCATAAGACACATTTAACTTGGGACTGTGATGTAGGTTGCATCTTGCATTGTCTTCTAGCTTGTACTGCTTCTAATTTCTTGAAATGGCACTTACGACGAGACACTTTTTACCTGATAGAGTGATATTGGTTGCATGTTCATATGGTGTGTAGCTTTCATTTCTTCTAATTTTGTTGAAATGCCTTCCGCTTACTGTTTTTTCATACATATTCCATCCTCCTATCGTACGTGTGAATACGAAACACTGTCTTTTTTTTATATATTCCATCCTCCTATCCTGCACTTGCCTTACATCAAAGTAGTGTTCATCTGTATCATGCATCAACCAGTTATGCAGAGCTAATTTTATTCATCTTCTTGTGGTTTTGACTTCATAAGGCAATATCAGAAAATAGGAAGGAAAAGAGTAAGTTAGGGGATGTTGGTGGTCCTCCGCACCGACACAAACGGAGACTCTCTAGATTTTCCACTCTACTGCTAATGAAGTTGAAGTCCCAAGTCTACATGATGAGTTCATCTCCCGTACTCCACCATCGCAGGTGCTTGCTCTAAGTTGACAGTGTGATAATTGGTTTCATGTTGCATATGTTGTCTAGCCTGTATTTCTTCTATTTTGATTAAATTGCACCTGCTGAGTTTATACGTTATACATGTGCATATGACATGGTGTTATGTGTCTAGCATACACTGCATCTATCTATCATACCATGTTCTTACATCAAAGTACTACCGTTGTGTATCCCGCATCAGTCACTCATGATTGGACGCTTTTAACATGGCAGTTAGATAGTGGTTGCATCTTGCATTGATTTCTACGTTGTACTACTTCTAATTTTTCGAATTGCCACTTATGACAAGACACTTTTAACTTGGCAGAGTAATATTGGTTGCATCTTTCATATGGTGTCTAGCTTGCATTACTTCTATTTTCTTGAAAATCTTTCTGCTTAGTTTACACATCGTAGCTATGAATATGTCATGCCATCTTGTTTTTCTTACATATTCCATCCTCATACGGTTGTCTTACATCAAAGTATTGCTTGTCTGTATCATGCATCAATGAGTTCTGAAGAGCGATTTTATTGTTTTGTGTTGTGGGTACGGCTTGACATGGCAAAGTCAAAAAAGAGCAAGGAAAATAATATAGTAGGGAGTGGTGTTACTCGTTGGGAGAAACGGAAAAGGATCTGCCGCCCAGATTCTGCTAGTACTTATAGTGTAGTAGAAGGTCCAAGTCCACCGGCTAAATCTACAAACACAGTATCAC
Source organism: Triticum monococcum (assembly GCA_034509565.1). Lineage (NCBI taxonomy): Eukaryota > Viridiplantae > Streptophyta > Magnoliopsida > Poales > Poaceae > Triticum > Triticum monococcum. The sequence goes on along the minus strand of CM067847.1, from coordinate 177,021,048 downwards.
CTGCTCCACCAGCTGCAGCATCCGCTTCAATTGTACCAGCATCTCAACGAGTTACTCGTTCGTTTGCTCCGGAACTGGCCAGTTCCCAAGCTGCCTTCACACCTAACACTACTTCCGAAGCACTGCTGACACAACAGGACTTGGCAAGATCAGATGAACCTCATGAGCATCAACACCAAGACGGTACTTGACCGAGTCAAGTTCCAGTTGCATGCTCCTTTATATGTACTCTCACAGTTTGATGTACACTAACACTTTCCATATTTGTTGTTGAACTAGCACCACGGTGCAAGCGGAAACAGACATCAGGGATAATGCTTGACAGATTAACAAAATCTAAAGGAGGAAGAATGGAGATCCATTTTTGAGGCAGATTCAAAAAGGGCACATGATGCTACAGAGTCAGCCAAGTTAGTATCAGAGGAAGCCGTTGCCGTTAGGTGTCATGCACGTATCCTCCCAATGTGGATCCAGTACAGGAATGAGAAATACAATACCCGGTTTAACACCTTCCTTGACCATTTATCTGTAAGTAATGTTATTCATCACAATTAGTAATATTGTCTTGCTTTGTCCCATACTTTCTAGCTTCCTCCTAATAAGACTCACATTCTTTTTTCAAAAGATGAGGTTCAAGTTGGATCCGAAAGATGATGCAACTAAACAAGCATGCACTCATGTTTTTCAGTCTGCTCTACGACAGTATCGTACCACCTTAGAAAATCTCACTTTGAAGGCAAGGCTAACAATGAAATCACCCAAACATCTCCAGTGGAATATATTACAGATGAAGACTGGATAGCCCTCGTTAAACACTGGTCTGATCCAAAGTATCAGGTAGGCTATATGTATTTGATCAGACCACATATTGAACTTGTATTTATGTATGTGCCTTACAAGTGTATCTTCTTCTAGGCTAACTGTTTGAAGAACAAGACCAACCATTCTAAAGTGAAATTAAAACAGACAACGGGATCTTGTAGCTATATTGCACACTGCGAGGCTCTTGTAAATAGCTGCTACTTCCTTCTTTTTCTGTGTCATATTATCGTATCTATATTGACTTGTTCCAAATACAGAGGAAAGCCTGTGCGGACCAAAAAGAACCTGAACCGAATGCAGTGCAAATCTTCAAGGATTGCCACACCAGCAAGATGAAGGGCATGATCACACCAGTTCAAGCCGATGTTGTAAGTCCTTACTCCTCCTGCCTTTGAAATGATTGGTACTGTGATGTGTTCATTTAACTACTTGGTTTGCAGCCAATGTCAGTTACTCTGTTCACTTTTATACACAGTTGTCTTAACATATCATTTCACCTTACATGGTTTAAAAGAGATGAAGGATATTCTTTTGGTCTTGATATGTAATCTAGTTGTTATGTTCACGTGCGCACAAAATGAGAAAATAGCCTGTTTGTTTTATATCTCTTTGCCCATGATATGAATGATGTCATACTATGTTCATCCTACTTTAAACCATGTCTATTTATCCTTAGATGTCAACGAATGTGAGGAAATATACAATACAGTAGGCATGCTACATGGACATATGTTCCGAAAGTGATTTTATTATGTAGTTGGCACTACAATACATGCTAATGTATTATAGTAGTTCACCAAAATAAGTTATGTATAAACATGTAACCTACTTTGTTTGTTTTTGTCTCATTAGTAACTTATCTGGTACACTAATCTACAAGTTCAAACTTTCAGGAAGCTATGGAACAGATGATTGAACAGCCACAACCACCTGAAGGTGACGAGGCTACCACAGGCACAATGTCACCTCTTGCTGAAGTGCGTCGGTATCTCTTCGCTAATAGTGAAAAAAGCACCTTCCTGCGTAATTCTGGGTTGGTTGTCAAGGTAACCTCATCCAAATCGCCTATTGAACAAAATCTTCCTGCTAGACAGAGTGATATATCTGTGCTCCAGACACAAGTCCAATCCATAATGGACGTTGTTTTGGAAACAAGAATAGTGGTTGACAAATGTCGTCAAGATATGAATGGTTTTGAAACCAGACTATCAGACATTCGCTTCGTTGTTCAAGAGCAATGGCGGAAAAAGGTGAAGATCGTGCTGCTCCATCAGATTCTATAGCTTGAAACATTAGCACCCAGGTCAAATGATATGTGCTTCTATACATCTGATGGTGCTTTTATCTGCAAGGACTGTAAACTTTATGCCAACAGGCCTTTTGTTGTATGGTTGGAATTTATTTTGTTGTGATACAACATTTATGATGCTGTCAAAGGTTGCAGTAATTACGATGCTATTTTTGTATAGTGTAGGTTTATCTTAGTAATGTATTCGGTCGAAAGCTTCGTAGGAGCCCAACATGCCAACATTTGTCGGGCCCATTCCAATTGGGCTAAAAACAATTATGGGCCAAAATTTGCATGCAGCCCACTAAAAATATCTGGGCCTAAATCAGCATAAGCTTTCATATTTTTCTGGTAGGCATGTGCCCATAGTGGGCCTTTAACAGGCCTAAACATAATTTGGGCCCTCAGTAACAATAGGCCGTTAACAGGTGTAAATATCTCGAGCCCATTAAAAACATGGGTCTTTAATAGACCGAAAGTGAGATTGGGCCCTGATTGTGCCAAATAACCCACTGGTCTTAGCAGGCACAAATGGTGGCCCATTTACGATTCAGATCTTTCACAGGATGAAATTCGGACGGGCCGTAAATGCGCCGACCTAATACATGGGCTTTTAACAGGCTGGAAGTTCGGTCGGGCTAGATTATCGTCATTTTTATATGGGCCGTTAATGGGCCTGATGTGATGTTGGGCCACATATGGCCCATGGATTTCGTCCGACGTTAACAGGCCGAAAATCACAATAGGCCGAAAGTGGCCCAAATCTATAGTGGGCCTCTAACAGGCTGAATGTGAGACATGGCCGAATATGACCCAAATCCTTCACGGTCGTTTATGGGCCGAAAGTTTCAATGGCCTATAAATGGGCCCAAATGAAGCAGGACCTTTAACAGGCCGGAAATACACCGAGCCGTAATTCGGCCCATATACTTAGCAGACTGTTAATGGGCTAGAAGTGACCATGGGCCGCGATGATGACAAGTTTAGGATAGGCCGTTGACAGGTTGATTTGACACTAGTCATGCGGGCCTTCATTGAGAATGTTGGGCCTTTAGCTGGGTCGGCCCATTATGGTCTGCAAAATCTTGTGGGCCTTTAGTTGGGCTGGCCCATTGTAGTCTGCTAAATCTTGTGGGCCTTTAGCTGGGCCGGCCTATTATGGTCTGCAAAATCTTGTGGGCCTTTAGCTGGGCCATCCCATTATGGTCCGCTAAATCTTGTGGGCCTTTAGTTGGGCCGGCCCATTTAAACTTTATGGGCCACTTTTGGGCCCGTCCACGTGTCAACATATCATAGGCCCATCTCGACCGTTGGATGAGTGACACATGTGCCAATGCGGAGCTGACGCGTGGTTCCATCGGCCAATGAGATTTTACACATGGAAAATTGCCATTGGTCGTGGCTGTTAGTGGGTTATCGGATCCAAAACCAGACCCAATAGCTTAGCGGCTTCCGTTACGGTGGATGCCACGTGTCGGTCATCCTTGACGAAAGCACTTCTATGACGCGCGATTTATCGTCATGGAAGTGGACACTTCCATGATGATAATTTTGGTAATGTCATGTAACACTTCTACGACAGCACAGGTATGACTATCTTCATTCTGTCATAAATTTTTCATGGATGTACATGCATGACAGAAAACATGACCTACTGTGACAAACACGTATCATCACGGAAGTGTATTTTTTTGTAGTGGTATGTCCGGCAAAACGAGCATTGGGGTTGTAACCAGACGTTTCTTCAGCTCCTGAAAACTGGCTTGACAATCCTCGGTCCAAATGTACTTAGTTTCCTTCTTCAACAGCTCTGTCATGGGCTTAGCAATCTTGGAGAAATTCTCAATAAATCTCCAATAATATCCTGCAAGTCCGAGAAAACTGCGGATCTCCTTGACAGAGGTGGGGGACTGCCATTTGGTGACCGATTCAACCTTGGTGGGGTCGACTGCTATTCCTTCTCCTAAAATAACATGTCCAAGGAATCCGACTTCCTTCAACCAAAATTCACATTTGCTGAACTTGGCATATAACTGATGTTCTCGGAGTTTCTCCAGAACTAGAGGCAAATGTTCCTTATGCTCTTCCTCGCTCTTGGAGAACACCAATAAGTCATCGATGAACACCATGACAAACTTGTCCAGATATTCCATAAATACCTTGTTCATCATGCCCATAAAATACACAGGGGCATTAGTTAATCTGAATGACACGACTGTATACTCATATAAACCATACCTGGTGGTGAAAGCTGCTTTGGGTATATCCTGTTCACAAATCTGCAACTGATGATACCCTGATCGAAGATCGATCTTGGAGAATACCTTGGCTCTGACTAGATGATCAAATAAATCATTAATCATCAGCAGAGGGTACTTGTTCTTGATGGTCACGTCGTTCAACGAACGATAATCCACAACCATTCTCAGGGTTCCATCCTTCTTCTCTACCAAAAGAACTGGGGCTCCCCAAGGTGACGAGCTTGGCCGAATACATCCCTTCTCCAATAGCTCATTAATTTGCTTCTTGATCTCTTCCAAATTGTTCAGGGGCATCTGATAAGGTCTCTTGGATATTGGGGTTGTGTCGGGCAATAACTCAATCAAAAACTCAATGTCTCTGTCCAGTGGCATTCCTGGTAATTCCTCCGGAAATACATCGGGAAAATCTTGCACTACGGGCACTTCCTCCTGAACAACTCCCGTGAGGGAATTCACCTGATTCTTCATCGGTGTGCGTCTAGATACATACTTGATCCTCTTCTGCTCTGGGTGGTGAGCAAAATCGTCTTGCGAGCATAGTCAATGTTTCCTTCAAACTTCATCAACTAGTCCATGTCTAGGATCACGTCCAATCCCTGCGGGAAAATCATGATTTCTGATGCTGAGGGTCGAATGACAGCCTAAGCCTGCCGTCATCTCTCCTCCTGGGGAAGTGACCTGAAGAGGGGTTCTAGTGGGCAACCCGTACTTTTCCAAAACTACCCTTGATATGAATGAATGCGGTGCACCAGAGTTAAACAGTACCAATACTGGACGTGAGTTTAATAAAAACTTGCCAACCATAGTGTCTGGCTGATCATAGACGTCCTCCACGTTGATGTAGTTCACCTGGGCACGAGGAAAAGGATTGGGCTTCTTGGTTGACCAGCTTCCGTTGCCATTGCCATTTCCATTCCCCCACTTGGCCTCCGGACAATCGGTGGCATAGTGTCTTGTCTTCTAGCACTTGAAACAGTTGATATGACTCAAATCCTTCTGAGCCGGAGCAGGACGGTGCTGGTTACCATTGCCTCATTTCCCGACTTGAAGTTGTTGTTGTTGTTGCGATTGTTCCCATTCCCTCCATGGTTGTGTGCTCCATGGGTATGATGGGTGTGACCTCCCGGGTACGGGGTGTAGTGAGGCTTCTGCTGAGCTCCCGAGTTGTACTTCCCCTGACTATACTTTCGCTTGCGGCTATCAATCTGCTGTTGCTTTCCTTCAAGGATGATGGCCTTCTCTACTAGCTCCTAGTAGTTATTGAAGGTGGCCACCATCAGCTGCATTCCTAGCTCATCATTAAGTCCTTCGAGGAACTTCTCCTGTTTTGCAGCATATGTGGCCACATCACCCGGGGCATAGCGAGCTAACTGGCTGAACTCATCCACGTACTGTCTCACAGTATGATTTCCCTGGCATAAGTTGTGAAACTCGCGCTTCTTCAGACTCATGGATCCAGCTGAAACATGAGCGGTGCGGAAGGCCTGCTAAAGCTGATCCCACGTGATGGTGGCTATGGGACAGGTGGTTCTGTAGTTATCCCACCAAGAGGCTGCGGTCCATCCAGTTGATGTGCGGTAGAACGCACCTTCTCAATATCTGTGCATCCAGCAGTTGCTAGCTCCCTTTCGATCTTGGGGAGCCAATCATCATCTACAATCAGCTCGGTGCTGCTAGAGAACACCGGTGGATTCAGCCTTAGGAACCGGGTCAGGTTGTCGACAGGGGGTGGTGGCGGTGGATTGTTGTTGTTGTTGTTGTTGTTGTTGTTGTTGTTGTTGTTGTTGTTGTTGTTGTTTTTGGCTTGGTTCTGGGTGAGCATTTGCATCAAGGCATTCTGCTGTTGGATCAGCTGGGTGAGCTCCAGCGGGAAAGTGAAACCGGGGTCACGTCTTGGAGGCATCTGGTGTTTTGGAGTGGATGGGAAATTAGAATAGAACAAGGGTCTAATGAGAAAATAGCACTACCCAAATGAATGCACAATCATAATCACAGCAATCATTTATTCATTCATCTCAAACAAGGTTCAATCTCGGATTACAAAATCTCACGACTAATCGAAAAACCGGCCTAACTGATCGATGAAAAAAATAAAAATAAAACATGGTGGTCGACTAAATGTCTTCATCAATTATTCTTGCGTCCTCCGGTGCGGCGTCCTCTGGTGCGGCGCCTCCTCTTGTGGCTTCCTTCGGTGGAGCTCTCTTCATAATCCTGGTCATTGCTCACGAGGGGTCCATCATCTCTAGTCGGGAAGAGGTCTTCTCCCTGGTCCATCTTTTCCTCCAGTGTGGCAATGTAGTTCTCCAAGTCCTCAATTCTATCCATAAAATCCTTGACCTCCTCTTCATGTTCAAGGAAGTCCACGCGTGCTTTCTCCTCCAGTTCCAGTTCACGGAACAACAACCTCCTGTGTACCTTCGAGCTTCGGCGCGTCTGAATTTCCTGGTTCCTGATGTGACTCTCCAAGTCTTGGACATATGAAAGAATGGAGTCGTCCTCCATGGTACGTATGATATCTCCATTCCTAGCTCGGCGAGAAATCATGGCGGGGTCTGATGAGTCAAGCTCGGCCATGTACTCTTCTCGGAGATGTCCAAGTGCATGATAAATCGTCATGTCTCATCCGAGGATCCAAGTGAAAGCGGTAAACTCAAAGTCGATGGGCTCTGAATATCCTCCGAAGGTCCTCCCTGGAATGTGCACCTTAATCCTGTAGCGGGTATCCATCGGAAGTGCATTGGTAGGCTTCCCGGTGATTGAGGGCAGAGCAATCTTCAGCTTCTTCATGATCTGAACCAGCTTCTTGCCGAAAAGCACCGTCTCATCTGGCTGGCAAAACACTGGTAGAAGAACTGGGGTGAACTCGGTGGCCATCTAGAATGTTGAAAATCGGAGAGAAGTCAGAAATGAACAGGGGAGAAGTACAGAATGATAAGGACATAAAATAAAATAATTTATTCCTATGGCTTTCCGATCCTAGGGGTTAAGTCCTACGATCAGCATGTGCACTGAATACCATCTCTGTAGCGACCCGACCCGAAATCGGTCAAGTCTCTGTGTATCAGTACCATCCCAAGATCATGCTGGCACACACAATACAATTCAAAGTTCAATCACACCTGATTTATTACACGATTCTCATATCGAGTCTTTATTACAATAGAACAAATTCGGCCGAAGGCCAACTCATGAGAAAAACTAAATGATGTGGAAGCGTAGACGATAAGCGAGTCCATCTGACTCCATAGGGCAATCACCGAGCATAGATCGTAGCCTCACTCCTGGTCGGAAAACTCTTCTACAATATGAGACATTCCAGCCATGTAGGTCAGCATTTTGAATATACCGGCAAGTCATAGAGAGAACAATAATAATGCTAACACTATATGCAATTTGGCTGCGGGGCTCTAAGTTTAAATTTTTGCAAAAAAAATAATTTTTCCCTACAACAAAAAGGACTTGCTTGCAATTACTACAAAATATTGGTTGTTATTGAGATGGTTCCGCCAACCAGTGTCTCATACCCAAAAACATTAATAACCCATCAATTAATTAATTATGTTCGGTGTTGAGATTTCTGACATACTCCAATTCCAGAGGCTCGATTGTCCATAACCAGGTACATGGCTAATCGATTAGGTTTCCACTCTGCAGAGTCTTATGCACTTTACTTGCAAGAATCGTTCCCTCCTTTATGTCCTCGCACTGCCTAGTGTTTGAAGACGGGACGAACGAAACATGGTCTTCCATAGATTTCCTCTAGGCCACTGCTGGTGCCCATCCTATCCTACCGTTCTTCTACATCTCGTAGCACCGTCCGGCCAGAGTCACGCCTAGGGTCGACCAAGCCAGAGCCCATAATGGCTTGCGGCTGCACAGGTAAGCTTCCAGTCAAGGTGTATCCATCCGTCTCTTCGTGGCTGGGTGAAGCTTTCCGCAAGATGTCATGGCGCTTCTCCATGCATCCAGGCCATCCGCTAGTTTCTCCAGAGTGCCCATCAACCGTCCTCCACCTAGTAGTGAATTTGAAGTCCATCTTGAGCTTGAAGTCATGGGGTTTTCATCATCTTGACTCTCACATCTCCCTTATGAATCGCTCAACCAACCCCATCTACGAGCATAGCAAAATAAACTACATCGTCTCGGGCAATGGTAACAAAGGGATTTTGGGTCAACCTACCACATGATACTACTCAAAACTTATTCAATTTCTCCTACTGCATGCATGGTGGGGAGGAAATACTACTAATGCAATAAAACATAGGAATTAAAATTCATGATCAAGACTTGCCTGGCTGACGGTCTTCGAACGCTAGTGACTTGTGACAGCAAGCTTCGCACTCCGGGAATTATATTCGAAGCAAACAATAAACACATAAGCATACAATACCAACATAGTAACATAATAGTAAAGCTATCATACTTCACACATAGACAATCAACCAAAACCAAAGAAAACCAATTGAAATCAAAATAGGCTTCGTTTACTCCAAGCCAACAACTAGTAATAATAGTTTTATCATACAAAAATTTTTCTTAACAGAAGCAAAACAAAAGTTTTGTTAACTAACATAAAGGAAAGCATTATAAAAACATTATGAAAAAAGAAACACATTAAAAGTTACATTAAAACTTTAATTATGATTAAAACAAAACTTGTAAGAAAAAAATAAAACATTTTCTTTTTCTGTAAATAAAAGTTCACCTTCTTTAACTATAGAAACAAATCGGAAATAAAATACAACATAGGTGGAAATAAATTTTAAAGTAATTTAAACAACAGAAAACAGCAACAAAGTGAAAGAACTAAAACAGGGTTGTTTTCGTGTAAAACTAATTTTAATAAAATCTATAAATACCCAAATTAATCCTACTGCTAGGCAATGTCAAAACAAAGAAGTGGCAAAAAGATTCACTAAAAACATTAATCCTAGCTCATTTTATAGTAGAAATATTAATCTGACTAAAACTCATATAAACCAATTTTTAAAAACTAAAACATGGTGAAACTATTTTATACAGAAACTTTAGGAATTTTGCACGCTAGAGAAAAAATAATAAATCAAAAACTCTAAATAACCTGAGAGATATAAAATTTTCAAGATTGGAACTTTTCTGTTTTAAAAATAGAAACAAAAAAGAACTAAAAAACAGATGACGCTACTGGGCCTAGGAGGGGTGCGGTCTGTAGCTAAGCAGCGCTCGGGCGGAAATTAACAGAAACCTACGCGGCTAATAACTAAACCGACCAATTCAATCTAAACAAAATAAACCATAACTAAACCGGGAATCAAACTGCTACCTCTTGAGCACTGCGTTGGTTTTCCCTTGAAGAGGAAAGGGTGATGCAGCAAAGTAGCGTAAGTATTTCCCTCAGTTTTTGAGAACCAAGGTATCAATCCAGTAGGAGGCTACTCGCGAGTCCCTCGCACCTGCACAAAACAAATAAATCCTCGCAACCAACACGATAAGGGGTTGTCAATCCCTACACAGCCACTTACGAGAGTGAGATCTGATAGATATGATAAGATAATATTTTTGGTATTTTTATGGTAAAGATGCAAAGTAAAATAAAAGGCAATGAAAAAAACTAAGCATGGGAAGATTAATATAATAAAGATAGACCCCGGGGCCATAGGTTTCACTAGTGGCTTCTCTCAAGAGCATAAGTATTTTATGGTGGGTGAACGAATTACTTTTGAGAAATTGACAGAATTGAGCATAGTTATGAGAATATCTAGGTATGATCATGTATATAGGCATCACGTCCGAGACAAGTAGACCGACTCCTGCCTGCATCTACTACTATTACTCCACTCATCGACTGCTAACCAGCATGCATCTAGAGTATTAAGTTCATGAAAACAGAGTAATGCCTTAAGCAAGATGACATGATGTAGAGGGATAAATTCATGCAATATGATAAAAACCCCATCTTGTTATCCTCGATGGCAACAATACAATACGTGCCTTGTTGCCCCTACTGTCACTGGGAAAGGACACCGCAAGATTGAACCCAAAGGAAAGCACTTCTCTCATTGCAAGAAAGATCAATCTAGTAGGCCAAACCAAATTGATAATTCGAAGAGACTTGCAAAGATAACCAGTCATACATAAAAGAATTCAGAGAAGATTCAAATATTGTTCATAGATAATCTTGATCATAAACCCACAATTCATTGGTCTCAACAAACACACCGCAAAAAGAAGATTACATCAAATAGATCTCCACAAGAGAGGGGGAGAACATTGTACTGAGATCCAAAAAGAGAGAAGAAGCCGTCTAGCTAATAACTATGGACCCGTAGGTCTGAGGTGAACTACTCACACTTCATCAGAGAGGCTATGGTGTTGATGTAGAAGCCCTCTGTGATGGATACCCCCTCCGGCGGAGCTCCGGAACAAGCCCCAAGATGGGATCTCGTGGATACAGAAAGTTACGGCGGTGGAATTAGGGTTTTGGCTCCATATCTGATCGTTTGGGGGTACGTAGGTATATATAGGAGGAAGTAGTACGTCGGTGGAGCAACAGGGGGCCCACGAGCGTGGAGGGCGCGCTTGGGGGGTAGGCGCGCCCCCCTACCTCATGGCCTCCTCCTTTGTTTCTTGACGTAGGGTCCAAGTCTCCTGGATCATGTTCGGTGAGAAAATCACGTTCCCGAAGGTTTCATTCCGTTTGGACTCCGTTTGATATTCCTTTTCTTCGAAACCCTAAAATAGGCAAAAAAAACAATTCTGGACTGGGCCTCCGGTTAATAGGTTAGTCCCAAAAATAATATAAAAGTGGATAATAAAGCCCAGTAATGTCCAAAACAGTAGATAATATAGCATGGAGCAATCAAAAATTATAGATACGTTGGAGACGTATCAAGCATCCCCAAGCTTAATTCTTGCTCGTCCTCGAGTAGGTAAAAGATAAAAACAGAATTTTTGCTGCGGAGTGCTTCTTGGCATAATTTTAATGTAATTCTTCTTAATTGTGGTATGAATATTCAGATCCGAAAGATTCAAGATAAAAGTTCATATTGACATAAAATAATAATACTTCAAGCATACTAACTAAGCAATTATATCTTCTCAAAATAACATGGCCAAAGAAAGTTCATCCCTACAAAATCATATAGTTTAGTCATGCTCCATTTTCGTCACACAAGAATGCTCTCATCATGCACGACCCCGATGACAAGCCAAGCAATTGTTTCATACTTTAGTAATCTCATACCTATAAACTTTCACACAATATATGAGCGTGAGCCGTGGATATAGCACTATGGGTGGAATAGAATATGATGATGGGGGTTATGTGGAGAAGACAAGAAGGAGAAAGTATCACATCAATGAGGCTAATCAATGGGCTATGGAGATGCCCATCGATTGATGTTAATGCAACAAGTAGGGATTGCCATGCAACGGATGCACTAGAGCTATAAATGTATGAAAGTTCAACAAAAAGAAACTAAGTGGGTGTGCATCCAACTTGCTTGCTCACGAAGACCTAGGGCATTTGAGGAGGCCCATTGTTGGAATATACAAGCCAAGTTCTATAATGAAAATTTCCCACTAGTATATGAAAGTGACAAAACAAAAGACTCTATATGATGAAGATTATGGTGCTACTTTGAAGCACAAGTGTGGCAAATGATAGTAGCATTGTCCCCCTTTTTTGGCCTTCTTTTTTTGGCCTTTCTCTTTTTTTTCTTTTTTTGGAACAATGCTCTATGAATGATGGTCATCACACTTCTATTTACTTACAACTCAAGAATTACAACTCGATACTTAGAACAAGATATGACTCTATATGAATGCCTCCGGCGGTGTACCGGGATATGCAATGATCCAAGAGTGACATGTATGAAAGAATTATGAACGGTGGCTTTGCCACAAATACTATGTCAACTACATGATCATGCTAAGCAATATGACAATGATGAATGTGTCATGATAAACGGAATGGTGGAAATTTGCATGGCAATATATCTCGGAATGGCTATGGAAATGCCATAATAGGTAGGTATGGTGGTTGTTGTGAGGAAGATATAAGGAGGTTTATGTGTGAAAGAGCGTATCATATCACGGGGTTTGGATGCACGGGCGAAGTTTGCACCAACTCTCAATGTGAGAAAGGGCAATGCATGGTACCGAAGAGGCTAGCAATGATGGAAGGGTGAGAGTGTGTATAATCCATGGACTCAACAGTAGTCATAAAGAATTCACATACTTATTGCAAAAATCTACAAGTCATCAAAAACCAAGCACTACGTGCATGCTCCTAGGGGGGTAGATTGGTAGGAAAAGTCCATCGCTTGTCCCCGACCGCCACTCATAAGGAAGACAATCAAATAACACCTCATGTTTCAAATTTGTTACATAACGTTTACCATACGTGCATGCTACGGGACTTGCAAACTTCAAGACAAGCATTTCTCAAATTCACAGCTACTCAACTAGCACGACTTTGATATTATTACCTCCATATCTCAAAACAATCATCAAGCATCAAACTTCTCTTAGTATTCAAAACACTCATAAGAAAAAATTTACTAATCTTGAATACCTAGCATATTAGGATTATTTAAGAAAACTACCATGCTACTTAAGACTCTCAAAATAATCTAAGTGAAGCATGAGAGATCAGTAGTTTCTATAAAAAAATCCACCATTGTGCTCTAAAAGATATAAGTGAAGTACTAGAGCAAAAGTAGCGAAGCAGCGCTCGGGCGGAAATTAACAGAAACCTACGCGGCTAATAACTAAACCGACCGATTCGATCTAAACAAAATAAACCATAACTAAACCGGGAATCAAACTGCTACCTCTTGAGCACTGCGTTGGTTTTCCCTTGAAGAGGAAAGGGTGATGCAGCAAAGTAGCGTAAGTATTTCCCTCAGTTTTTGAGAACCAAGGTATCAATCCAGTAGGAGGCTACTCGCGAGTCCCTCGCACCTGCACAAAACAAATAAATCCTCGCAACCAACGCGATAAGGGGTTGTCAATCCCTACACAGCCACTTACGAGAGTAAGATCTGATAGATATGATAAGATAATATTTTTGGTATTTTTATGATAAAGATGCAAAGTAAAATAAAAGGCAATGAAAATAACTAAGCATGGGAAGATTAATATAATAAAGATAGACCCCGGGGCCATAGGTTTCACTAGTGGCTTCTCTCAAGAGCATAAGTATTTTACGGTGGGTGAACGAATTACTGTTGAGCAATTGACAGAATTGAGCATAGTTATGAGAATATCTAGGTATGATCATGTATATAGGCATCACGTCCGAGACAAGTAGACCGACTCCTGCCTGCATCTACTACTATTACTCCACTCATCGACTGCTAACCAGCATGCATCTAGAGTATTAAGTTCATGAAAACAGAGTAACGCCTTAAGCAAGATGACATGATGTAGAGGGATAAATTCATGCAATATGATAAAAAAAACCCATCTTGTTATCCTCGATGGCAACAATACAATACGTGCCTTGTTGCGCCTACTGTCACTGGGAAAGGACACCGCAAGATTGAAGCCAAAGGAAAGCACTTCTCTCATTGCAAGAAAGATCAATCTAGTAGGCCAAACCAAATTGATAATTCGAAGAGACTTGCAAAGATAACCAGTCATACATAAAAGAGTTCAGAGAAGATTCAAATATTGTTCATAGATAATCTTGATCATAAACCCACAATTCATCGGTCTCAACAAACACACCGCAAAAAGAAGATTACATCAAATAGATCTCCACAAGAGAGGGGGAGAACATTGTACTGAGATCCAAAAAGAGAGAAGAAGCCATCTAGCTAATAACTATGGACCCGTAGGTCTGAGGTGAACTACTCACACTTCATCGGAGAGGCTATGGTGTTGATGTAGAAGCCCTCTGTGATGGATACCCCCTCCGGCGGAGCTCCGGAACAAGCCCCAAGATGGGATCTCGTGGATACAGAAAGTTACGGCGGTGGAATTAGGGTTTTGGCTCCATATCTGATCATTTGGGGGTACGTTGGTATATATAGGAGGAAGGAGTACGTCGGTGGAGCAACAGGGGGCCCACGAGCGTGGAGGGCGCGCTTGGGGGGTAGGCGCGCCCCCCTACCTCATGGCCTCCTCCTTTGTTTCTTGACGTAGGGTCCAAGTCTCCTGGATCATGTTCGGTGAGAAAATCACGTTCCCGAAGGTTTCATTCCGTTTGGACTCCGTTTGATATTCCTTTTCTTCGAAACCCTAAAATTGGCAAAAAAAACTACAATTCTGGACTGGGCCTCCGGTTAATAGGTTAGTCCCAAAAATAATATAAAAGTGGATAATAAAGCCCAGTAATGTCCAAAACAGTAGATAATATAGCATGGAGCAATCAAAAATTATAGATACGTTGGAGACGTATCAAGCATCCCCAAGCTTAATTCTTGCTCGTCCTCGAGTAGGTAAAAGATAAAAACAGAATTTTTGATGCGGAGTGCTTCTTGGCATAATTTTAATGTAATTCTTCTTAATTGTGGTATGAATATTCAGATCCGAAAGATTCAAGATAAAAGTTCATATTGACATAAAATAATAATACTTCAAGCATACTAACTAAGCAATTATGTCTTCTCAAAATAACATGGCAAAAGAAAGTTCATCCCTACAAAATCATATAGTTTAGTCATGCTCCATTTTCGTCACACAAGAATGCTCTCATCATGTATGACCCCGATGACAAGCCAAGCAATTGTTTCATACTTTAGTAATCTCATACCTATAAACTTTCACACAATATATGAGCGTGAGCCGTGGATATAGCACTATGGGTGGAATAGAATATGATGATGGGGGTTATGTGGAGAAGACAAGAAGGAGAAAGTATCACATCAACGAGGCTAATCAATGGGCTATGGAGATGCCCATCGATTGATGTTAATGCAACGAGTAGGGATTGCCATGCAACGGATGCATTAGAGCTATAAATGTATGAAAGTTCAACAAAAAGAAACTAAGTGGGTGTGCATCCAACTTGCTTGCTCACGAAGACCTAGGGCATTTGAGAAGGCCCATTGTTGGAATATACAAGCCAAGTTCTATAATGAAAATTTCCCACTAGTATATGAAAGTGACAAAACAAAAGACTCTATATGATGAAGATTATGGTGCTACTTTGAAGCACAAGTGTGGCAAATGATAGTAGCATTGTCCCCCTTTTTTGGCCTTCTTTTTTTGGCCTTTCTCTTTTTTTTCTTTTTTTGGAACAATGCTCTATGAATGATGGTCATCACACTTCTATTTACTTACAACTCAAGAATTACAACTCGATACTTAGAACAAGATATGACTCTATATGAATGCCTCCGGCGGTGTACCGGGATATGCAATGATCCAAGAGTGACATGTATGAAAGAATTATGAACGGTGGCTTTGCCACAAATACTATGTCAACTACATGATCATGCTAAGCAATATGACAATGATGAATGTGTCATGATAAACGGAATGGTGGAAATTTGCATGGCAATATATCTCGGAATGGCTATGGAAATGCCATAATAGGTAGGTATGGTGGTTGTTGTGAGGAAGATATAAGGAGGTTTATGTGTGAAAGAGCGTATCATATCACGGGGTTTGGATGCACGGGCGAAGTTTGCACCAACTCTCAATGTGAGAAAGGGCAATGCATGGTACCGAAGAGGCTAGCAATGATGGAAGGGTGAGAGTGTGTATAATCCATGGACTCAACAGTAGTCATAAAGAACTCACATACTTATTGCAAAAATCTACAAGTCATCAAAAACCAAGCACTACGTGCATGCTCCTAGGGGGGTAGATTGGTAGGAAAAGTCCATCGCTTGTCCCCGACTGCCACTCATAAGGAAGACAATCAAATAACACCTCATGTTTCAAATTTGTTACATAAAGTTTACCATACGTGCATGCTACGGGACTTGCAAACTTCAACACAAGCATTTCTCAAATTCACAGCTACTCAACTAGCACGACTTTGATATTATTACCTCCATATCTCAAAACAATCATCAAGCATCAAACTTCTCTTAGTATTCGAAACACTCATAAGAAAAAAATTACTAATCTTGAATACCTAGCATATTAGGATTATTTAAGAAAATTACCATGCTACTTAAGACTCTCAAAATAATCTAAGTGAAGCATGAGAGATCAATAGTTTCTATAAAAATCCACCACTATGCTCTAAAAGATATAAGTGAAGTACTAGAGCAAAACTATATAACTCAAAAAGATATAAGTGGAGCACATAGAGTATTCTAACAAATGCCAAATCATGTATGGCTCTCTCAAAATGTGTGTACAGTAAGGATGGTTGTGGTAAACTAAAAGGCAAAGACTCAAATCATACAAGATGCTCCAAGCAAAACACATATCATTTGGTGAATAAAAATATAGCTCCAAGTAAAGTTACCGATAGAAGTAGACGAAAGAGGGGATGCCTTCCGGGGCATCCCCAAGCTTTGGCTTTTAGGTGTCCTTAGATTATCTTGGGGGTGCCATGGGCATCCCCAAGCTTAGGCTCTTGCCACTCCTTGTTCCATAATCCATCAAATCTTTACCCAAAACTTGAAAACTTCACAACACAAAACTTAAAGTAGAAAATCTCGTGAGCTCCGTTAGCGAAAGAAAACAAAATACCACTTCAAGGTACTGTAGTGAACTCATTCTTTATTTATATTGGTGTTAAACCTACTGTATTCCAACTTCTCTATGGTTTATAAACTATTTTACTAGCCATAGATTCATCAAAATAAGCAAACAACACACAAAAAACAGAATCTGTCAAAAACAGAACAGTCTGTAGTAATCTGTAACTAGCGCAAGATCTGGAACCCCAACAATTCTAAAATAAAATGATGGATGTGAGGAATTTATCTATTAATCATCTGTAAAAATAATTAACTAAATAGCACTTTCCAAATAAAAATGGCAGCAGTTCTCGTGAGCGCTAAAGTTTCTGTTTTTTACGGCAAGATATCAAGACGGTTCTACTTATATCTTTTTCTAGCCTCTTCCCAACGGTTCTACTTGGCACAAACACTAATTAAACACAAAAAACACAACCTAAACAGAGGCTAGATAAATTATTTATTACTAAACAGGAGCAAAAGGCAAGGAATAAAAATAAAATTGGGTTGACTCCCAACAAGCGCTATCGTTTAACGCCCCGGCCACACCCGCCGGTGGTCGTTACTCCTGGTGGGATCTAGACTGGCCCAACAGATCAATACTAGTATTTTCTGCGCACTTTGTCCTCACTCATGCGCACCCGGGAGCAACTTCCCGGTCGGTCACCATCCTGAAACTACTCCAAGCTGAGCATGCTTAACTTTGGAGTTCTGTCCGAATGGGCTTCCGGAAAAGAAGGAATTCCTTATTGATATGAGTAGTCTATCATCCCTAATAAGACAGGCTATCACACTAGGCATAAAAAGCAGGGATGATAGATCTAGGTATTGCCATCTTTGGTAGGCAATCCATAAGTGGCTCTCATAATAGATTCATAAGGTAATTTAGTTTTATTTCTAGGAAAGTGTTCCATGCCTTTCCTTAACGGAAATTGGAATCTAATATTTCCTTCCTTCATATCAATAATTGCACCAATCGTGTTCTAAGGAAAGGTCTACCAAGAATAATAGGACATGAAGGATTGCAATCTATGTCAACAACAATAAAATCTATGGGTACATAATTCCTATTTGCAACAATAAGAACACCATTAATTCTTCACATAGGTTTCTTAATAGTGGAATCCGCAAGGTGCAAGTTTAGAGAGCAATCATCAAAATCACGGAAACCTAACAAATCGCACAAAGTCTTTGGAATCGTGGAAACACTAGCACCCAAATAACATAAAGCATAGAACTCATGATCTTTAATCTTAATTTTAATAGTTGGTTCCCACTCATCATAAATTTTTCTAGGGATAGAAACTTCCAACTCAAGTTTTTCTTCATAAGATTGCATCAAGCCATCAACGATATGTTTAGTGAACACATTATTTTGACTATAAGCATGAGGAGAATTTAGCACGGATTGCAACAAGGAAATACAATCAATCAAAGAGCAATTTTCATAATTAAATTCCTTGAAATCCAAAATAGTGGGTTTAGCAACATCTAGGGTTTTAATTTCTTCAACCCCACTTTCATCAATTCTAGCATCAAGATCTAAAAACTCCGAATTTTTGGAATGCCTTCTAGGTAAAGGTGGATCACATTCAGTCCCATCATTATCAAGATTCATATTGCAAAAAAAAAAGATTTAATAGGGGACACATCAATAAATTTTATATCTTCATCTTTATTTTCATAGGAGCTAGAAGAACACGCTCTTATAAAGGCATATTTCTTAGCACGCATCCTAGCGGTTCTTTCTTTGCACTCATCAATGGAAATTCTCATGGCTTTGAGAGACTCATTGATATCATGCTTAGAAGGAATAGATCTAAGTTTCAAAGAATCCACATCAAGAGAAATTCTATCAACGTTCCTAGCCAACTCATCAATCTTAAGCAATTTTTCTTCAATCAAAGCATTGAAATTCTTCTGCGAAGTAATAAATTCTTTAATATTAGATTCAAAATCAGAGGGCATCTTATTATAATTTCCATAAGAATTGTTGTAGTAATTACCATAATTATTAGAGGGATTACTAGGATAAGGCCTAGGATTAAAATTTTCTCTATACGCGTTGTTACCAAAATTGTTCCTACAAACAAAATTCACATCCATAGATTCATTATTATTCTCTGTAACATCCCAAAATTCTAAATTTTGGAATGTTATATTAAATAAATAACTATGATTGTTTGTTTGATTGTTGTGTGATTGATTGTGTGAAATTGAGTGGAAATTGAAAACTTTTTGAAAGTTGAATGAGAAGGGATAAAAGGACTTTCCCGAAACTTTCATCTTGCATTTTTCTTGATCTCCATGAATTCAAATTCATTTCATTACAAAACCCTAGAGTGAAGATAATATGACCTCTTCCATTTAAAGAAATGAAACGGGGTTCGAAAATGATTTGAATTTTCATTTGAAATATTTTAAATTTAGAAACTTTAAGCAACTCAATGAGTTCATGAGGGAAGATAAAATGACTTCTTCATATTTGAAGAAAGAGAGTTGGAAGTTTCAAAGAAATAAATTGAAAGTCACTTTGAAGTTATTTGAAACTCATTTTCCATTTGAAGTTGTTTGAAATTCCAAATTCAAATCCAATTGGGAGTTATTTGAGTTTCTATTCAAAATATTTTCTCCTAAAAATAAATAAATGGAAATAAGGGTAAAATGATTCCCTTCAATAGAAAATTAGGAGAAAATAAATTTGAAATCATTTTGCTATTTTAAAAATGATTTTTATTGATTTTAAATATAACAGTAGCATTGTTTGACTTTTATGCTTTATTTTGGATTTTATTTGGACTTGAAAAATAGTTCATCTTATTCGGGGTATTTTCCAGAGCATTTTGGTATATGATATGCCTATGTATATTTTTTATTTAATTTACTTATGTTGGAGTTTTCTTTCCGTTTAAAAAAATGCACGCGCACACGCACCCGTGCGCAGGCCCAACCACCGCTGGCCAGAGCTGGCCCACGGCCATAGCAGGCCGAGTCAAGCCGCCCCCGCGCCCGAAGGCCACTGCACGCTCGCCCGCTCCTCGTCTCCCTCCCTGTCCCGCTGACCCATGGGCCCCGCACCCATCGTCCCCAACCTCTGCTCGCTCCGCTCGGGATAGAGCACGAGCCTGCCGCCCGCAACCACCAGCGCCATTGCCCTCGTGGATAAACTTATCTGCTGCATCCCGAGCCCTCTCTCCGCGCCTATAAGAAGCCCTCGACCCCCTCCCTCCGTTCAGCTAATCCGTTCGTCACCACGCCTCTTGCATCGCTCGCCGTAGCCACTTGGATCTCGCCGGAGCCGTGCTAGTTCACCGGAGGATTTCGTTGCCCGTGAGCCACCCCGGCCTCCACCGACTACTTCTTTTTGTTGCCCGAGTCGAAGCGCATCTCGTTGACATCCTCCTCTTGTCCCTAGGTCACCAGAGACGCCGCCCCGATGACTTGCGTCCTCGCCGGAGCACGGAGCCGCCGCCCTTCCCTCCACCCATCCCGGCCACCCCGATGCACGCCGTCACCACCACTGGACCGCCCACCTCGCGCCCGTCCCGTCCGTCGTCTTCCCCGCCGCCGAGGAGCACCGCAGCCGCCGCCCCGTCCACCGCCCGACGCCTGCGCCACCGTCTCATGTTCATCGTTGTTGCCACCGTGAGCTAACCCCCTTTCCATTTAGTTTTTTTAGATCGGTTAACCATGGTTTTTATTTAACCGTGCGGTTTTAGTTTATCGGTACGGTTTTATTTTAAACCGATGTCGTTTTTTTGTTAGCCGCCGCCGCTGTTTTGCTTAAAGTCCAAGCGTCCGCTGTATAAGCTACGCGGCGAACACCTTTCGGCCACTAGGAATTTGCCACGTGTTAGGGACCTGTTTGCAATAGTTTTCTTCACTATCTAGTCCCTATAATTAGCAGATTAGTCCCTAAACTTAGAATAACCCCAACTTTTTACCCGTAGGTCCAAATTCGATGAAACCAGCGGCAAAATGTTCGTCTCGAATAGCTTTATCCAGAAAACTAACTTTGAAAACTTTTGGCCAAATTTAAATTTGAACTTTATTCAGATTTGAATTCAAAGTTCAATTGGCCATATCTCCTAAACCGTAGCTCCGATTGATGTGGTTCTTTTTGCACCATGTCACCATAGCCAAACCCTACCACTTGGACCATTGTCACACATTTTCCACACAAAAATGGTCTGTCTATGATAGTTTTGCTATTATGCCATGTATGCACTTTAGTACACATCACATCTTTGCACCCTATGTCACATGTTGTTTTGCACTTAGGATTTTTCCATGCTAGTTAAGTGTGTTGAATGTTCATTTGGTTTTCCAAGAATTTTTCTTTGCATGTTCTTCTTGGTTCTCTGAAATGATTGCTTATGTGAGTGCAATGTTTGACTTTATAGATTTTCATCCGAGAGTGACGAATAGTTCTATTAAGTAAATTTTTTAGAGCGATATCATCTTCATCAACTATTACCAGGCAAGTTCACATTTGAGCATTCTTCCAATTACCTGTGTTTATATTATGCACTTAGTCCTTTTGTGGTAGGATTGCATGGTAGGATTTATTGTTGCCAGATGGCTATGCCGTTACCGAGTAGTTCATTTGAGGTAGGTCTGATCTATACATCCTTGTCACAAACGTGTAAGTTTATTTTTGCCTCGCCAAATGTAGACGTGGTTTGGGAAGCGAACATGGTGAGACATGAGTGACAAAGTAGTAATCAGGACCAAGACTTGTAAATGAACTACCTGGGCGGTATTTGGTTTGAATGGTGGCGAAGTACAGTGGGAGCATGCATGGTTAATCCATGGTGGTGCACCACTAGTGATCGGCCGCCCAGGCTCAAAGAGATCAATCGTATTCTCATGTCTAGAAGCTTCTGTGTGCAGCCACAAGCCAATATGGGCCCTGGCTTAGTTGAGTAGATAGTGTGACCTCTTCCGGGATAGGCTAGCAGATGTAGAATGAGTAGGTGTACCTGCCTATCCGTGGGTTAAGGGGAAATACTTTCGAAAGACTATGTCTCGGTCATCCTGTTCTCAAACACCAGGCAGTGCGAGAATTTCAAGGGAGGCGATCGAGTCTTATGGGGAAAAGTGCGCAAACCTCTGCAGAGTGTTAAAACCTAATCGATTAGCCATGTCCCTGGTTACGGACAACTTGAGCATCTAGTAGTGGAAATGCTGGGAGATCTCATCACTCTTAATTAAACAGTTGGGTTTTAAATGAAACTTTGGGAATGGATTGAGTTGGGTTTACCAACTCATCCTATGCTATACAATAGTGATAGAATAATATCTTTTATTCTAGGGAAGAACAAGCTTTATGCAAAAACTAAACTTAGAGCTTTCCACCAGCCAAATTGAATGTACAAATAGGTTCATTACTCTCACGATGTGACTTGTCAGTACATTCAATGTACTGGCCTACAGGGCTGCAACGTCTTATGTTGCAGGAATTTTCTATGACGAGTAAGAGTTACGTTGTAGGGTTATGGTCTACACTCAACTTGTCGTTGGCATTGATGGACTCCACACCCTTATGTTTGTTTCCGCTGAGACTTATGAGGTATATATCAGTTTAAGGTTATTTATACATGTGATTGCACTTTGATATATACATTGATGCACTGTGTGTGCCAGCATACCGATCCAGGGATGGCACAGATACACAGAGGCTTGACTGTTTGAGGTCGGGTCGCTACAGAGATGGTATCAGAGCACATATTGACTGTAGGACGTGACCCTAGAAACTGGAAAGCCCTTAGGAAAGGATTTCTCTTAAACTTTATTTTCAAAAAGGTCCTTTACCTCTCTTCTTTTTTGAGCTTTATCAAATCATTCATTTTACCTCAAATAGTTAGACAATACCCCGTTCCCTTTGGACCACACGGAGGATAAACTGAAGCCACTCCGAGAACGACAAGATATCAGACTTCACCATAAACTAGAAGAACTGAAGCTACTACTGACGAATCCTCTGAAGAATTGAAGAATTTGAAGACACTGACATATTCCAAGATTTATATGAACTTTAGAGGACCAAACCCCTGTTGTATACTCACGTTAGATGCGATGTTTGTGAGCTGTCATTGTTTGATGTTTTTCCTGACAGCCACAAATAAAACTTATTTTCAAAACTATATTGTGTGTATTGTGTGTATCTCTCTATCCCTCTCTCGTATCTCATCCCAAAACCCTTGGACCCAATAAATGATGAATGAAGATGGACTTGTATTCTTTGAACTGATCACTCAGTTGGAGGCAGAGCTATGGATTCAAAACATGGAGAATCACTTCAGGAGCAATTTGGTTGCAAGGAAGTATGAGGTTCAATATGCTCTTCAGTACCTTACAAAAAGTGCTGCAACCTGGTGGAAAATGCATCAGGTCATACAAGGATGTAATGGAGCAAAAACTTGGGAGGAATTCAAGATGACTCTACTAAGGTCTCGTCTTATTCAGAAGCCCTATGGCAATAAAATGAAGAAGCCTTGTGCATGCAAGATTTGTGGTGAGATAGGACATACCCATGAAGAACACAAGGATGGATGCCCTCATTGTGAAGGAAATCACCAAGCTGAAGAATGTCCAACCATGAAGGTTACTTGTTTCTTGTGTGAAGGAACTACACACTACCCTGCCCAGTGTCATATTTGTCCCAAGGTACAAGAAATTACCAAGCAGCAGAAGGAAGCAGTGAAAGAAGCCCTCGGGGAAAGTTTAAGAAAACTGGTGATGAAAGAAGATGTTGACGACCCTGATGGAGAAAGCCTAAACAGAATTTACTCCAATGATTGTTATTCATGTGGAGAAGAAGGACATTTTTCATAGTATTGCACGAAGGAAAACCAAGAGTATCTGGGAACCTTCCCGACGGAAGAAGTGGAGTTTGATCGACAAGAGATAGAGGAATTGATCGGAATGAAGAAGTCGAGGAAGAGAAAGAGCATGTATCCCAGAACAACCCAATTTCTACAGAAAAGGACCTGAGTCAAATCACTTGTTATAGGTGCAAGGATTTAGGTCATTACGCTAGCAAATGCCCAGCAAAGAAGCCAAGAACCCAAGGAGCCAAGATAACCACCAGGAAGCCCCTGGATTTGTCTGAAGTCATTTGTTTATGCTGTAAAGGAGTAGGACATTTTGCCAGAGAATGTTCAGACTCGAGGAAAGCTTGAGCGGAGTAGTTGAGATCTTGATATTGGAATAAAGCATGTAATAAATATGGGATGCACTTTTATTTTCGTTGGAGATGTTGAGTTGAGTTATGAAATGGAAATTGTAATAGTTCATGAAGGAATAAAAGTTGATATGTTTGAAATCTCATATGAGGTGTCATGAGTTCTTTGTTGATTGTGAGTGCCTCCCTCACCATGTCACCCGGACTTAAAACTTGAGCCCATGGGCAAGATGACCCAAAACTTTCCCCCAAAATAACCACATTTCACCCAAGGAAATACATACAGTATCCTGAGTACCCCTTCTATCTTATGCCTGCAGATGACAACCCTTTACGAGTCTTTTCTGAAGGGCCCAGAAATGATCATGACCCTGACCAGTGATCAGGATTACCCGAAGATCCTAGAGGACATGATGAAGCATATTAATCTTGAAGGAGATGAAGTTTACAAGGGTTATCCTTTCATGGAGAAGGGAGTTGAACTTTGGTATGTGGAGGTACACCTCCGCCGTGTGAAGGGAGTTTTCCCAAAGACTATGGGTCAACACTTTTTCATTTCTCGAGTGCCACGAGCAACATTCTTTGATTCTGTTCATGAAGCTTCTATGGAAGCCATACGTCAGATTGGAGAAATACTAGAAGCAAGACTCCGTCACACTCAGGAATACCTAAGGGAGGTGCATGCAGAGATGATGGAGATGAAGCTCATGGCCACCACGATGAAGCAAAACATCAATGATTTGAAGGATCACATCGCACAATTCTAGTGGGACTGAAGCATCTTCAAGTAGGGCAAAAGAATAAAGATGTAAGTAACGCTTGACCATGCCAAACTATGTGGGTGGTAGCTTTTGTAATAGAGTACTTTTGAAATTTGAGTTTTGAGTTGTGATTAAGGATGTAATAAAGGATTTGATATGAAGAGAATATGAATTATGGATGAACCAGTGCATTTTTTTGGCGATACTTGTCTGTGTGAACACTTGACCGATGGAAAGGAAAATGTTATTCCATATATAGTTGGAGTTTGGACAAAATGAGTTGGAGTTTTGTTTTAGTTATGATGGTTATCTCAAGAGTATGAAGGAATGAAGTACTATTGGATTTAAAGGAGATATAATGTTGGAATATGGAGCTATAGTAACTCCAAGGATGAGTTAAGGATATACAAGTTTTAAGTGGGCTCATAACCCACAGGGCCCAGGATTTGATAAGGAAACAAGCACAATCTTGTTGAAGAAAAGAATTCTGGAAGAAGCTGTGAGTTCATCAACAGACGTTCCATAGGAGGTTACATAAACCCGAGAGTTGTGAAGAAACGGTAGAGGTTTTGTTTGGCTTGCAGAACCAATGGATTTACCCGAACCCAGTTCATGGAGAAGAGAAGTTCTGCAATGCTTGTGAGGATGCCCAAGTGTTAGAAAACGTGATTCACTATCTGCGTATGTAGTAATGATTCAAGTACGGGGTGGATTGGCCCCCATATCGGAGACTTCTATCATGAGCTATCATATGTTGATAGAAAATCAGAGAGCCTTAAAACCCTAGAAGAGTGTCGACTCGACAAGCCAAAACCCTAGAATGGCAGGACAATGGAAACCCTGTACAGGCACATGTTCCCAATCATAGGTTATGCGGTGAGGTTCAGCCCAGACCCATTTCCTGCAGGAGGAACCAATAATTGTTGACCACATGAGGATTTCGATAGTTGTTTAGCATTGGCGACAGCCTGACAGCTAAGAAGACCCAGATTCGGAAGGACCTTATTTGATGCAAGGACTCAAGATTTTGAGGAAAAGGTCATGCCCTTACCTGAAGAGCCTTAAAGAAAGAGTTACTCCGGGGAGTATGAGAGGACCGACACCGTCAATGCAAAGGATGGAGTACATGAGTTTTGTCGGAACTGTAATCATGCTTCTAAGGGTGGTAGCACCCCATACCTCGTGTTGATGAATGGATTTTCAAGGAGACCCCCCAAACCTAACCTTCTTTCTAGCCTCTTCGAATCTCGAGGACGAGATTCATTTTAAGGGTGGTAGTTTGTAACATCCCAAAATTCTAAATTTTGGAATGTTATATTAAATAAATAACTATGATTGTTTGTTTGATTGTTGTGTGATTGATTGTGTGAAATTGAGTGGAAATTGAAAACTTTTTGAAAGTTGAATGCGAGGGAATAAAAGGACTTTCCCGAAACTTTCATCTTGCATTTTTCTTGATCTCCATGAATTCAAATTCATTTCATTACAAAACCCTAGAGTGAAGATAATATGACTTCTTCCATTTAAAGAAATGAAACGGGGTTCGAAAATGATTTGAATTTCCATTTGAAATATTTAAATCTAGAAACTTTAAGCAACTCAATGAGTTCATGAGGGAAGATAAAATGACTTCTTCATATTTGAAGAAAGAGAGTTGGAAGTTTCAAAGAAATAAATTGCAAGTCACTTTGAAGTTATTTGAAACTCATTTTCCATTTGAAGTTGTTTGAAATTCCAAATTCAAATCCAATTGGGAGTTATTTGAGTTTCTATTCAAAAACTTTTCTCCTAAAACTAAATAAATGGAAATAAGGGTAAAATGATTCCCTTCAATAGAAAATTAGGAGAAAATAAATTTGAAATCATTTTGCTATTTTAAAAATGATTTTTATTGATTTTAAATATAACAGTAGCATTGTTTGACTTTCATGATTTATTTTGGATTTTATTTGAACTTGAAAAATAGTTCATCTTATTTGAGGTATTTTCCTGAGCATTTTGGTATATGATATGCCTATGTATATTTTTTTATTTAATTTACATCTGTTGGAGTTTTCTTTCCGTTTAAAAAAACGCACGCGCACACGCACCCGCGCGCAGGCTCAGCCACCGCTGGCCAGAGCCGGCCCACGGCCATAGTAGGCCAAGCCAGGCCGCGCCCGCGCCCGAAGGCCACTGCACGCTCGCCCGCTCATCGTCTCCCTCTCTGTCCCGCTGACCCATGGGCCCGCGCCCATCGTCCCCAGCCTCTGCTCGTTCCGCTCGGGATAGAGCACGAGGCTGCCGCCCGCAACCACCGGCGCCATTGCCCTCGTGGATAAACTTATCCGCTGCATCCCGAGCCCTCTCTCCGCGCCTATAAGAAGCCCTCGACCCCCTCCCTCCGTTCAGCTAATCCGTGCGTCACCACGCCTCTTGCATCGCTCGCCGTAGCCACTTGGATCACGCCGGAGCCATGCTAGTTCACCGGAGGATTTCGTCGCCCGTGAGCCACCCCGGCCTCCACCGACTACTTCTTTTTGTTGCTAGAGTCGAAGCGCATCTCGTTGACATCCTCCTCTTGTCCCTAGGTCACCAGAGACGCCGCCCTGACGACCTGCGTCCTCGCCGGAGCACGGAGCCGCCGCACTTCGCTCCACCCGTCCCGGCCACCCCGACGCGCGCCATCACCACCACCGGACCACCCACCTCGCGCCCGTCCCGTACGTCCTCTTCCCCGCCGCCGAGGAGCACCGCAGCCGCCGCCCCGTCCACCGCCCGGCGCCTGCGCCACCGTCTCCTGTTCATCGTTGTTGCCACCGTGAGCTAACCCCCTTTCCGTTTAGTTTTTTTTAGATCGGTTAACTGCGGTTTTTATTTAACCGTGCGGTTTTAGTTTAACCGTACGGTTTTATTTTAAACCGATGTCATTTTTTTTGTTAGCCGCCGCCGCTGTTTTGCTTAAAGTCCAAGTGTCCGCTGTATAAGCTACGCGGCGAACACCTTTCGGCCACTAGGAATTTGCCACGTGTTAGGGACCTGTTTGCAATAGTTTTCTTCACTGTCTAGTCCCTGTAATTAGCATATTAGTCCCTAAACTTAGAATAGCCCGAACTTTTTACCCGTAGGTCCAAATTCGATGAAACCAGTGGCAAAATTGTAACGCCCTCGATGCGGCTATATCTCCCACGTGTCGAAGCATGACTTAGAGGCATAACCGCATTGAAAGCAATGTCGCAAGTGAGGTAATCTTCGTAAACAACCCATGTAATACTTAAGGGAAAGAGATACATAGTTGGCTTACAATCGCCACTTCACACAATTACATGAATAAAGCATTACATCACCCAGATACAATCAGGGTCCAACTACGGAACCAAAATAAAAGAAGACTACCCCAAATGCTACACAGATCCCCGATCGACCCCAACTGGGCTCCACTACTGATCAACTAGAACGAAACAACACAAAGGGCAAGATCTTCATCGAGCTCCTCCTTGAGCTTGGTTGCGTCACCTGCTTGGTAACATCGGCACCTGCAAACTGGTTTTGGAAGTATCTGTGAGTCACGGGGACTCAGCAATCTCGCACCCTCGCGATCAAGACTATTTAAGCTTATGGGAAGGGTAAAAGGTATGAGGTGGAGCTGCAGCAAGCGACTAGCATATATGGTGGCTAACATACGTAAAAGAGAGTGAGAAGAGAAGGCAAAAGCATGGTTGAGAAACTATGATCAAGAAGTGATCCTAGAGCAACCTACGTCAAGCATAACTCCAACACCGTGTTCACCTCCCGGACTCCGCCGAGAAGAGACCATCACGGTTACACACGCGGTTGATGCATTTTAACTAAGATCAACTTCAGGTTTTCTACAACCGGACATTAACAAATTCCCATTTGCCCATAACCGTGGGCACGGCTTTCAAAAGTTCAAATCCCTGTAGGGGTATCCCAACTTAGCCCATCACAAGCTCTCACGGTCAAAGAAGGATATTCCTTCTCCCAAGACAATCCGATCAGACTCGGCATCCTAGTTACAAGACATCCTCGACAATGGTAAAACAAGTCCAGCAAGACCGCCCGATGCGCCGACATCTCGATAGGAGCTGCACATATCTCGTTCTCAGGGCAACACCGGATAAGAAATCCGTACAACTAAAACCAGCCCTCGAGTTTCCCCGAGGTGGCGCTGCAAGGGGCTCTAGTTTGTACCAACACTTAGACAAGCACTGGCCCGGGGGGTTAAAATAAGATGACCCTCGGGATGTGCGACTCCCAAGGGAAAAAGGCTAGGTGGCGAATGGTAAAACCAAGGTTGGGCCTTGCTGGAGGAGTTTTATTCAAAGCGAACTGTCAAGGGATTCCCATTATAACCCAACCGTGTAAAGAACGCAAAATCCGGGAACATAACACCGATAACAGAAACTAGGGTGGCAAGAGTGGAACAAAACACCAGGCATAAGGCTGAGCCTTCCACCCTTTACCAAGTATATAGATGCATTAATTAAATAAGAGGTATTGTGATATCCCAACAAAATATCCATGCTCCAACAAGGAACAAACTCCAATCTTCACCTGCAACTATCAACGCTATAAGAGGGGGCTGAGCAAAGCGGTAACATAGACAAACAACAGTTTGCTAGGACAAGGAGGGTTAGAGGCTTGGCTTAACAATATGGGAGGCATGATAAGAAAGTGGTAGGTATCGCAGCATAGGCATAGCAAAAGAGGGAACAACTAGAAAGCAAAGATAGAAGTGATTTTGAGGGTATGGTCATCTTGCCTGAGATCCCGCAAGGAAGAAGAACAAGTCCATGAAGAAGACAAATGGACGAAGTCGAACGAATCCTCACAAACACGACGTTATCGGAATCAACCCGAAGAAGCAACACCGGAAAGGAGCAAACAACATAGTAAACAACCACCACATACACATGGCATGATGCACAACCAAGTATGATGCATGTCCGGTTTAAATATGCATGGCATGGCAAGGGGCACAAACAAAACTACAAGTTAAATGGAGCTCAATATGCAACGAGTTGCATATTGATGGAACATCACATCAATTATTTAGTCCGATCTCGTTTATGTACTCAACAATATTAAAGGTTGGTTAACATGGCAAGAGATGAGACATAAAGGAATTATCTATCTAAACAATTTAAATGGGGCCGGATATAGCAAACAACAAATCCGGTAAATCCCCATATGCATTTAGCAAATTAATACAAACAACAATTTTAAACATTCTTGATGTTGTTAACATGATGCGGATGACATGTGCAAGTTTATGCAATTTTTTTAAGAAAAAATGTTGATAGGAGCATATTATGAAGCATTGTCATCGTGGCGGAAACGAAAGAGGTGCCACGGCAACGATAACGGGAATGGTGCCACAGCGGCAAAACGGAAATGATGTCATGGCAACATTCCGATGATCTGGTAGCTCACAAGGATACCGGTGCAAAAGGAAAAGTGGCGGGAGCGAGCAAAAGAAGGTGGGGCGCTCCCGGATATCGGGTGTCCCAAGTGTCGGTGGCATGGCAACCGAGGGTCATGCACGAGTCAAACGGGCACGCTACAAACACGGGGTTCATCTCGTATCACACAACATTCGTCCACGGTGGTCATTCTCGGCGGTTATACCTTCGAAGTGTGTGTTGGCGGAGGGGTTCGGGTCAAGCGGTGTAGTCGTTCATGATCATCGTGGGAAGTAGTGGTACTCGGCGATGGTAGAGGAAGTAGTTGCTCACGCGGCGGTAGTCGAACTTGACGATACCGTTACACGGGTCTTCGGCAACGGTAGTGGTACCCATTTTGTAGTCATGCACATTCCGTAGATGTTCGAGGTCACGGCGAGGATCTTGACGTCCACGGAGTCTTCGAGGGTCGATGGTAGTGGTACTCGGGTCGTCAGCGACGGTAGTTGTTCTATGCATCGGGTGTCAAGGTACTTGTCGAGGTACTTGCCGTTCTTAGCGGTTCCGAAAACGGCGGTAGATGAACAAGACGCGTCGTCATGGTACTTGGCAAAAATCTCAAAGAAGATGCCTGACGGTCCCGGTTACGGTCGTGTGAACGTTCAGTGAAGACGAACTTGCCGGACTTGCCGAACTGAATGGGTACTTGGCGTTTTTAGGATTCCGAAGAAGGCGGTAGAGGTACTTGGCGCTCCGGTTCTTGCGGGGTAGTCGAACTCGACGAATCCGAAGGGGTACTCAGTGAAACCGCGTAGTTGTACACCTGTTGAAGTAGTGGTACTCCGATGTCGACGATTGTTGAACTTGGAGGGCCATCGGTAGTCTCCTGACTTGGGTCTCCGTGTGCACGTCTTGACAGGTCCGGGGGTTCTCGGTGGTGGCCATAGTCTTCCTGATGGCGCCGTGGTGGTCTAGCAGCCGCAGCAACAAGGGCGTCGAGGCCCATGGGCGCAGAGGAGATGGAGAGGAGGCCGGTTCAACGGTGAGGAGGATGCAGGGGAGGCCCGGGCAGCGCATGGGGCTGTTGTTGCTGCTCCGGCAAGTAGGCAGCGGGTCGAGGCGCTCGGGATCCCGCGTCCAGATCGAGCGGGGCGAGGGAGCTGCGGGACGGCATGGAGGTCGAGGAAGATGAGCTCGAGGCGGCGCTGGAGCATTGTGGCGCGGCGGCTGGACGAAGCAGGGAGACTCGATGGAGGTCGCCAGCGCGGAGAAGTCGCATGCGAGGTGCGGGCGTAGCAGAGGAGACGAGGCGGCGCTTGGGGCTCGGGGTCGCGGGGAAGGAGCAGCTCCGGTGGTGCGGCGCCGGAGACGGCAGGGGAGCGACGTCCTGGGGCAGCGCTGCGAGGCGAAGGCCGGTGGCGGCGAGCAGGCTCTGGCCTGGGGATCGGGATCCCCCTCCTGGTCGCGCTAAGAGGGAGGGAGGAAGCGAGAGGAGGGAGGAGCGAGAGGAAGAGGGAGGTTGGAGGCGCTGGTGGGAGAAGGAGGCGGGGCATCGAGGGAGAGATGCGGTGCGAGCGAGGGAGGTTGGCATCGAGCGCTCGGCTCTCCTGGCAGCGCAAGCGGGGAGACAAGGAGGAGGGGATCGAGGGAGAGGGTCCGGGCGAGGGGAGAGGTTGGGCCTAGGGTTAGGGACTGCAGCGGGGTTGTTGGGCCGGCGCGAGAGGCCCAGTGAGAGGGGGTCTAACAGGCCGGTTGGTGATGGAGAGGCCCAGGTGGGCTGCGGCTGGCCCGAAACTGCTGTTTCCTCTTTCTCTAATTTTCTTCAAGCAGAAAATAAAGAGAAAATCACAGGGGAAAGGAGGAGGTGTATGAGAAATATAAAAATATCCTCATGACCTTGAATTCATGCCCTATTTGATAAAATTGGTTTGGACATTTTTAGAGGTAGAAAAATAAAACAAGTTTAAATATGATTCAAACTTGAGGCATTTTTGAACCTAACCAAAACAACTCCAAAGGATTTGAAATTTGACAGAGAGGGTTTAGGCATGGAGAACTAGCACCAGGAAAAAAATGAACATTAATGAAGGAGGAGGGCAAGATGGCACTTGCAAAAAGAAAGAAAAGAGAAGGAAGGAAGGTGGTGATGCATGGATCTCACATGGGGAATGCAACAAAATGTCATGCATGAAATGATGCAATGCAAAATATGCAATGATGAATGCAACAAGCTAAAAAAATCACACAACAAAAACCCGGAAACCCTGGAAGGCAACTGGAGCTCCGGTCTTGGGGCGTCACAACACTCCACCACTACAAGAGGATCTCGTCCCGAGATCTAGAATGGCACTGGAGGGAAAACAGAAGAGAAAGAGAAGAGGTAAAGCTAAGTTGCTTCTTTGACAAACGAGTGAGACCAAAGAACCTTGAAAAGGTTGAACAAATTTGAAAGAAAAAATACAACGAAGATGAACAAAGTTGAAAATCTCCGTTAGAAAAGAGGAACAAGGAACATCATGAGAACCCTGTAGGTTGAGAGACACAAAAGAAAGGTTGGAAAGGACAAGAAGTACATGCAAGCACTCCGGTTAAAACGAGATGATGGGTTGAAAATAGCAACATCACAATGCCTCCGGAAGAAAAGAGAGAATGGAATGGAATGAACGAAGGGAAACACGATCTTGAGAGAGCACGCTTACAACAAATGCTAGAACGGAGTTGTTGGAAAACCAACAATGAAAAGAATAATCTTGATATGGTCTTATGGAATACATCTCAAATTATGAGGTGACAACCTGCCACTCACGGGAAGAAGAATTGGATTGATATGAACAAGAAGACGAGAACATATTTCACCAGGAGGGTAGATGGAGAACTTGGATCATATATTATCACCATTAATAGAATTAATCCTTAGGGAAAGCTTTAGGTAAAATATAACCCCAGATAACTCCAATGACGAGATTGATGGATTTAAAATACCTCGTTCTTAACAACATGTGAATCATGAGACATGAACTCAAATTATCAAGAATGACATAATACCACCTCGAATGATAAGGTTGAAAGAATTGCACTTTGAAATGCAAAATGAAGAATGATTGAGCTCCTCTGAAAAGAATCTTGATGAACACTTCGAGAAGGAATTAAATCCTTGATGAACCATCATGTAGAACCTTCATGAAGAACTCCGGTAACAAAAGGAATGACCGAACGGAATGAAAGAGACGTTGAAAACACAAAGTGAAGCCTTGCGATGATTTAGATGAATCTCCGTGATAATATAGTAGCGAGAGCTTTGAACTCCGTAAAAGAAAGATGAGCACTTGAAACCAAGAATTTAATCATCGTGAACAAACTCCGGAAGAAAGGGTTAACATATGGATGAAACAAGAATAAGAATTACATTATGTGTATCCTTCATCAATTAAATTGATGACAAACAATGGATTTGGCACACTACTTATTCTCGAAGAAAGGATTAATATAACATAAACTTGAGAATGTCTTCCACGAACTACCGTTAGGATTTGGAAGAACGAATAAATTGATACGGTAACCAAGGAAGACAACTCTTGAATGAACCACCGTAAGAATTGAAAATGATCGAATTAGGGGTGAATCACCAGTAAGAATTAGCAAATGAACGAAGATATATGAGAGAGTTTAGATATAAGAGAACGAAGATATCATGAACTGATTAGAGAATATTTGAATGATGCACCGCTAAGATTTGGAGAATGTGAGCTGAAGGCTGGAATGAAAAATATTTGAAAAGATGGCCTTCGTAGGAAAGAAATGGAAACAACTCATTAAATGTTCCAGGTGGGTGAAAAGAATCCTCACAATCAAAACAATTATGAGAGGATGTCATAAGTCTAGCACCATGAATCTTCAAGAGAACGGATAGAGAGGAACTCTTCTTCGGTCTTCACAATCCGAGAATGACGACGAGAAACACCACCATGAATCATTGGGCACACCGGAATGAAAAATAGAAAAGGTTGAGCCAATGATGAAAGAATTTGAAAGATCTTGGAGAAAAGGCATTTGACTGATGATAAATCATTCTTACGTCAAACTTTGAAAGATTAGAGAATAGCTCCGGTAAAATAAGAAGAGTCGGGTAAGACCCTGGGAAAAGACCTGTGGGTTAGGGCCCACTCAAAAGTTGCACCGTAGACCGATTTAAAAGAGAGATATCGCCGGTTGAATTAAATGACTTGAATGAGATAACATCCTCAAAATAGCTCGAACGGATTAAGAGTGGAAACATGAATCTT
The DNA here is from genome assembly GCA_034509565.1 of Triticum monococcum. Taxonomy (NCBI): domain Eukaryota; kingdom Viridiplantae; phylum Streptophyta; class Magnoliopsida; order Poales; family Poaceae; genus Triticum; species Triticum monococcum. Next base: position 176,986,416 of record CM067847.1, on the reverse strand, counting down.
CGAGACATCTTGAGCACTCCAGAACAAATGAGTAGCGAGAAGTGGATATTATGAGGTGCACCGGCATAAGAAAAGCATTGAAACGAGGAAAAGATATGATCAACAAAGCTTGACTTGAAACCACCGGAGATGAAAAGAAAAGAATGAAGAGACTTCACACGAATAAAATGGATACTTGATTAAGACATCGAATTTCTTGAAGAAAAGGGGTGGGTGGGCGGGAAAAACAAAGGCAACTTGGGGACGGATGAAACAAACACCGTTGACAAGAACTGATACTTGATCTTGCGGATGTTGAAAAGATCGGATCCACTTGAAGAGAAACACGCCGGTGAAAAAGGATTGACAAGACAATCTCGATGATCAAGAAGGATTAGTATTCACATCGGAGTATGAGAACACCATTTAGGAAAGGTATGGAATCAACATTTGACTTCGAAGCAACTCGAATACCACAGCTCAAAACAAAAACAAAGGATTGGCTTGCAGAATAAGCCGGAACAAACATATGATAGAGATTTCGTCCGAAGTTTTTGTGGTGGGGCCTACACGGGCTAGATCATACAGCACCATCATCTACAAGGTAGTGCACATGACATACGAAGCATCCCCGAGTCGGCATAGCCAAGGACTCTTTAAGACACAACGAGACCACTGTAAAACCAATCGTGGATAGGCGGACCACTAGATGTCGAACCCCAATTTCATATCATACATATGTCGGAAAGGTATCCTAAGAGCTACTTGAATTCCCACTTATAAACTCCTGAAACTTTCCATTTATGCAATCAGGTGTTGGGGATTAAGGGGAAGCATAATATCTCACCCAAAACTAACAAATCCTACATCCAGTTGTATCCATCCTTCAACACATAACCAAGAAACCTTCGGAAATCGTTTACCTCAACCTTCGAAAAGCATCCGTTATACGAGTTATGGCAATACTCCCGAACTCCCGCCCCAGTACTGGGTGGCGTCGAGGTTATCTCACCAACAACTACATAAAAGAGATTTTCGATGTCGGCGAAACTCAGGTCCAGAATTGCAACGATAAAATTGTGACGACAACACCTCGGAGCTCAACTCCCCGGGACACTGCCACAACCCCTAAATGTCAAGAGGCACCAAGAACAATGTTCTCGTCACAAAACCATCGGAACGATTCCAAGATACCCGCGAGATCCTAAATTTTTTTTAGTGAAATTTGAGGAGAGAAGAGTCAAAACTCTACGTCAGGATGCCTCACCAGAGCGACGAAGGGACTGAGGAGTAAAAAGAATCCTACTCTCCGATATATATAATCCTAAAAGACTCAAAACATTTTTCTAGACTCAACAACGCCAGCGATTCAATCAAGCAGGGGGCTCCTAAGGTCGGGGAAGGCTCTGATTACCAACTTGTAACGGTATCGAGGGTGTTACAAAAATGTTCGTCTCGAATAGCTTTATCCAGAAAACCAACTTTGATAACTTTTGGCCAAATTCAAATTTGAACTTTATTCAGATTTGAATTCACACTTCAATTGGCCATATCTCCTAAACCGTAGCTCCATTGATGTGGTTCTTTTTGCACCATGTCACCGTAGCCAAACCCTACCACTTGGACCATTGTCACACATTTTCCACACAAAAATGGTATGTCTATGATAGTTTTACTATTATGCCATGTATGCACTTTAGTACACATCACATCTTTGCACCCTATGTCACATGTTGTTTTGCACTTAGGATTTTTTTCCATGCTAGTTAAGTGTGTTGAATGTTCATTTGGTTTTCCAAGAATTTTTCTTTGCATGTTCTTCTTGGTTCTCTGAAATGATTGCTTATGTGAGTGCAATGTTTGACTTTATAGATTTTCATCCGAGAGTGACGAATAGTTCTATTAAGTAAATTTTTTAGAGTGATATCATCTTCATCAACTATTACCAGGCATGTTCACATTTGACCATTCTTCCAATTACCTGTGTTTATATTATGCACTTAGTCCTTTTGTGGTAGGATTGCATGGTAGGATTTATTGTTGCCAGATGGCTATGCCGTTACCGAGTAGTTCATTTGAGGTAGGTCTGATCTATACATCCTTGTCACCAACGTGTAAGTTTATTTTTGCCTCGCCAAATGTAGACGTGGTTTGGGAAGCGAACATGGTGAGACATGAGTGACAAAGTAGTAATCAGGACCAAGACTTGTAAATGAACTACCTGGGCGGTATTTGGTTTGAATGGTGGCGAAGTACAGTGGGAGCATGCATGGTTAATCCATGGTGGTGCACCACTAGTGGTCGGCCGCCCAGGCTCAAAGAGATCAATCGTATTCTCATGTCTAGAAGCTTCTGTGTGCAACCACAAGCCAATATGGGCTCTGGCTTAGTTGAGTAGATAGTGTGACCTCTTCCGGGATAGGCTAGCAGATGTAGAATGAGTAGGTGTACCGGCCTCTCCATGGGTTAAGGGGAAATACTTTCGAAAGACTATGTCTCGGTCATCCTGTTCTCAAACACCAGGCAGTGCGAGAATTTCAAGGGAGGCGATCGAGTCTTGTGGGGAAAAGTGCGCAAACCTCTGCAGAGTGTTAAAACCTAATCGATTAGCCATGTCCCCGGTTACGGACAACTTGAGCATCTAGTAGTGGAAATGCTGGGAGATCTCCTCACTCTTAATTAAACAGTTGGGTTTTAAATGAAACTTCGGGAATGGATTGAGTTGGGTTTACCAATTCATCCTATGCTATACAATAGTGATAGAATAATATCTTTTATTCTAGGGGAAAACTAGCTTTATGCAAAAACTAAACTTAGAGCTTTCCACCAGCCAAATTGCATGTACAAATAGGTTCATTACTCTTATGATGTGACTTGTCAGTACATTCAATGTACTGACCTATAGGGCTGCAACGTCTTATGTTGCAGGAATTTTCTACGACGAGTAAGAGTTACGTTGTAGGGTTACGGTCTACACTCAACTTGCCGTTGGCGTTGATGGACTCCACACCCTTATGTTTGTTTCCGCTGAGACTTATGAGGTATATATCAGTTTTACGTTATTTATATATGTGATTGCACTTTGATATATACATTGATGTACTGTGTGTGCCAGCATACCGATCCAGGGATGGCACGGATACACAGAGGCTTGTCCATTTGAGGTCGGGTCGCTACATTCTCAATCAAAGTAGACAAGGGCATATCATTAGGATCAGAAGAAACACTCTTACTAGCAAATAATTTCATAAATTCATCTATCTTTCCACTCAAAACATTAATTTCTTCTATCGTATGCACCTTTTTATTAGTAGATCTTTCAGTATGCCATTGAGAATAATTAACCATAATATTATCTAGGAGTTTAGTAGCTTCTCCTAAAGTGATTTCCATAAAAGTGCCTCTTGCGGCCGAATCTAAAAAATTTCTAGAAGCAAAATTCAATCCGGCATAGAAATTTTGTATAATCATCCACAAATTCAAACCATGAGTAGGGCAATTACATATCATTAATTTCATCCTCTCCCAAGCTTGTGCAACATGTTCATGATCAAGTTGCTTAAAATTCATAATATCGTTTCTAAGAGAGATGATCTTAGCGGGAGGAAAATACTTAGAGATAAAAGCATCTTTGCACTTGTTCCATGAATCAATACTATTTTTAGGCAAAGAAGAAAACCAAGCTTTAGCACGATATCTAAGCGAAAAAGGAAATAGCTTCAATTTAACAATATCGTTATCCACATCTTTCTTCGTTTGCATATCACACAAATCAATGAAGTTATTTAGATGGGTAGCGGCATCTTCACTAGGAAGGCCGGAAAACGGATTTTTCATGGCAAGATTCGGCAAAGGGGCATTAATTTCACAAGATTCAGCACCGGTAAGAGGAGCAATCGGAGTGCTAATAAAATCATTGTTGTTGGTATTGGTAAAGTCACACAATTTAGAGTTATCTTGAGCCATCATGACAAGCAAGCAATCCAACACATAAGCAAACAAAAAGCAAGCGAGCAAAAGGAGGCAAATAGAGAAAGAGAGGGAGGATAGAGAGAGAGAGAGAGAGAGAGAGAGAGAGGGGGCAAATAAAACGGCAAGGGTGAAGTGGGGGAGAGGAAAACGACAGGAAAATGGCAAATAATGTAATGCGGGAGATAAGGATTGTGATGGGTACTTGGTATATTGACTTTTGCATAGACTCCCCGGCAACGGCGCCAGAAATGGCTCACTGTCGGGAGTCAAATCTTGACTTGCGCGAACCTCCCCGGCAACGACGCCAGAAATCCTTCTTGCTACCTCTTGAGCACTGTGTTGGTTTTCCCTTAAAGAGGAAAGGGTGATGCAGCAAAGTAGCGTAAGTATTTCCCTCAGTTTTTGAGAACCAAGGTATCAATCCAGTACGAGGCTACGCGCGAGTCCCTCGCACCTGCACAAAACAAATAAATCCTCGCAACCAACGCGATAAGGGGTTGTCAATCCCTACACGGCCACTTACGAGAGTGAGATCTGATAGATATGATAAGATAATATTTTTGGTATTTTTATGATAAAGATGCAAAGTAAAATAAAAGGCAATGAAAATAACTAAGTATGGGAAGATTAATATAATGAAGATAGACCCGAGGGCCATAGGTTTCACTAGTGGCTTCTCTCAAGAGCATAAGTATTTTACGGTGGGTGAACGAATTACTGTTGAGCAATTGACAGAATTGAGCATAGTTATGAGAATATCTAGGTATGATCATGTATATAGGCATCACGTCCGAGAAAAGTAGATCGACTCCTGCCTGCATCTACTACTATTACTCCACTCATCGACCGCTATCCAGCATGCATCTAGAGTATTAAGTTCATGAAAACAGAGTAATGCCTTAAGCAAGATGACATGATGTAGAGGGATAAATTCATGCAATATGATAAAAAAAACCATCTTGTTATCCTCGATGGCAACAATACAATACGTGCCTTTTTGCCCCTACTGTCACTGGGAAAGGACACCGCAAGATTGAACCCAAAGCTAAGCACTTCTCCCATTGCAAGAAAGATCAATCTAGTAGGCCAAACCAAACTGATAATTCGAAGAGACTTGCAAAGATAACCAATCATACATAAAAGAATTCAGAGAAGATTCAAATATTGTTCATAGATAATCTTGATCATAAACCCACAATTCATCGGCCTCAACAAACACACCGCAAAAACAAGATTACATCGAATAGATCTCCACAAGAGAGGGGGAGAACATTGTATTGAGATCCAAAAAGAGAGAAGAAGCCATCTAGCTAATAACTATGGACCCGTAGGTCTGAGGTGAACTACTCACACTTCATCGGAGAGGCTATGGTATTGATGTAGAAGCCCTCCGTGATGGATACCCCCTCCGACGGAGCTCCGGAATAGGCCCCAAGATGGGATCTCGTGGATATAGAAAGTTACGGCGGTGGAATTAGGGTTTTGGCTCCGTGTCTGGTCGTTTGGGGGTACGTAGGTATATATAGGAGGAAGGAGTACGTCGGTGGAGCAATAGGGGGGCCACGAGGGTGGAGAGCGCCTGGGGGGTAGGCGTGCCCCCCTACCTCGTGGCCTCCTCCTTTGTTTCTTGACGTAGGGTCCAAGTCTCCTGGATCATGTTCGGTGAGAAAATCACGTTCCCGAAGGTTTCATTCCGTTTGGACTCCGTTTGATATTCCTTTTCTTTGAAACCCTAAAATAGGCAAAAAAAAAAAACAGCAATTCTGGGCTGGGCCTCCGGTTAATAGGTTAGTCCCAAAAATAATATAGAAGTGGATAATAAAGCCCAATAATGTCCAAAACAGTAGATAATATAGCATGAAGCAATCAAAAATTATAGATACGTTGGAGACGTATCACAAACCGATGTAATAATAATAAACCTAACTCTTGGCTAGATCTAATCTGGAGCGTTGGATATTGATCTAAAAGATGAAGGTGAAGGTGGCTTACAGCGACGTTGATGACGTACAGAGGCAATGGAGCAGCAGTCGGCGTCGAGCGAGGCGGCGATTCTGGGGTCGTGGGCGTCGGCGGAGGGGTCGGTGAGATGCGATGGCGCGAGGGGGTCGTCTGGGTGGTGTTGGTGATGGCTACCGCGAGCGCAACAAGCTCGAGAACCTCCCGTAATCTTACCGTGCTCCGGCGAGCCGGACGAACTTGTTGACAAAGCTGGAGCAAAGAAACGAGGATGGAACCTTGTCAAAACGATGGGCCACGGTGAGGGCAAGCGATTTGGTGAAAGAAGAAGTCGCAGAGGGCTCGCCGGTGAAGAAGAACGGTAGTGAACTACGATGGATGGGGCGAGATCGGAACGGAGATGGCAGCGGATGTGGGAGGTTTTTGCGAGGGTTTTGAAGGGCTCGCGGGAGGACGGGTAGGGGTACTTATAGTACGTGTTCCTTGGGCTAGGGGTCGAGTCGGGCTAGGGTTTTGAGAGAGGTGCGGACGCGGCCGGTGTCGAACGGAACGAGATATAGGCACAGGAGTATCGGGACAAAGGAGATGATGCTGTGGGGTCCAGCTGTTAGAGGAAATAAACAATTTTTTTTGAAAATTCCAAATAAAACCATATTTGAATTCAAACTTTTGGCATTATTTTCTTCTGACGTTTTTGGAGTGTCATTTTAGCTCCTCTCATACTTTTGATCAAGTATTTGCCAGGGATATTTGAATGAATGTTCAAATGCCAAGTTGAATCCAAATGCAAATAAAACTCAATTGCCTCTGAAATTTTCAAATGTCACTTGGCTCAATCAAAAAGCATAGATGCTTAGCTAATAACTGTAAAACATTCCAAATTGAAAATTTGGGATGTTACAGGTAAACTACTCACACTTCATTGGAAGGGCTATAGGGTTGGTGTAGATGCCCTTCGAGATTGAATCCCCCTCCGGCAGTTTGCCGGAAAAGGCCCAAAGATGTGATCTCACGGGAACAGAAGGTTGCGGCAGCGGAAAAGTATTTTTGTGGCTTGTTCTGAGGGTTTGGGAATATATGTGAATTTATATGATGAAGAAGTAGGTCGGTGGAATCCTGAGGGGGCCACAAGACAGGGAGACGCGATCTCCCCCCCCCCCCCACCTAGGGCGCGCCCCTATGTCTTGCCGCCGCCTCCTCGGTCTTTTGACTTGGACTCCAAGTCCTACCGGTGTCTTCTGGTCCAAGAAAAATCATCACAAAAGTTTTGTTCCGTCTAGACTACGTTTGATATTCCTTTTCTGCGAAACTCAAAAATAAGGAAAAAACAAAAACTTGCACTAGGCTCTAGGTTAATAGGTTAGTCCGAAAAATAATATAAAATGACATATTAATGCATATCAAATATCCAAAACAGATAATATAATAGCATGGAACAATAAAAAATTATAGATACGTTGGAGACGTATCAAGCATCCCCAAGCTTAATTTCTGCTTGTCCTCGAGTAGGTAAATGACAAAAAAGAATTTTTGATGTGGAATGCTACCTAACATGTTTATCCATGTAATTTTCTTTATTTTTGGCATAAATATTCAGATCCATAAGATTGAAAACAAAAGTTTAATATTGACATAAAAACAATAATACTTCAAGCATACTAACAAAGCAATCATGTCTTCTCAAATAACATGGCCAAAGAAAGTTATCCCTACAAAATCATATAGTCTGGCAATGCTCCATCTTCATCACACAAAGTATCAAATCATGCACAACCCCGATGACAAGCCAAGCAATTGTTTCATACTTTTGATGTTCTCAAACTTTTTCAACTTTCACGCAATACATGAGCGTGAGCCATGGATATAGCACTATAGGTGGAATAGAATATGGTGGTTGTGGAGAAAACAAAAAGAAGGAAATAGTCTCACATCAACTAGGCGTATCAACGGGCTATGGAGATGCCCATCAATAGATATCAATGTGAGTGAGTAGGGATTGCCATGCAACGGATGCACTAGAGCTATAAGTGTATGAAAGCTCAAAAAGAAACTAAGTGGGTGTGCATCCAACTCGCTTGCTCCCGAAGACCTAGGGCAATTTAAGGAAGGCCATCATTGGAATATACAAGCCAAGTTCTATAATGAAAATTCCCCACTAGTATATGAAAGTGAAAACATAGGAGACTCTCTATCATGAAGATTATGGTGCTACTTTGAATCACAAGTGTGGAAAAAGGATACTAACATTCTCCCTTCTCTCTTTTATCTCATTTTTTTGGTGGGATTCTTTAGCCTCTTATTTTTTTGTGGGTTATTTGGCCTCTTTTATTCTTTTGTAAAGTCTGGAGACTCATCCCAACTTGTGAGGGAATCATAGCTTCCATCATCCTTTCCTCACATGGGACAATGCTTTAATAATGATGATCATCACACTTTTATTTACTTACAACTCAAGAATTACAACTCGATACTAGAACAAATATATGACTCTATGAATGCCTCCGGCGGTGTACCGGGATGTGCAATGACTCAAGAGTGACATGTATAAAAAATATGAATGGTGGCTTTGCCACAAATACGATGTCAACTATATGATCATGCAAAGCAATATGACAATGATGAAGCATGTCATAATAAACGGAACGGTGGAAGTTGCATGGCAATATATCTCAGAATGGCTATGGAGATGCCATAATATGTAGGTATGGTGGATGTTTTGAGGAAGGTGATGGTGGGTTTAATGCACCGGCGAAAGTTGCACGGTACTAGAGAGGCTAGCAATGGTGGAAGGGTGAGAGTGCGTATAATCCATGGACTCAACATTAGTCATAAAGAACTCACATACTTATTGCAAAAAATTATTAGATATAGAGACAAAGTAATGGACGCATGCTCCTAGGGGATAGATTGGTAGGAAAAGACCATCGCTCGTCCACGACCGCCACTCATAAGAAAGACAATCAATAAATAAATCATGCTCCGACTTCATCACATAACGGTTCTCCATACGTGCATGCTACGGGAATCACAAACTTCAACACAAGTATTTCTACAATCCACAACTACCCACTAGCATGACTCTAATATCACCATCTTTATATCACAAAACTATTGCAAGGAATCAAACATATCATATTTAGTTATCTACAAGTTTTATGTAGGATTTTATGACTAACATGTGAATGACCAGTTCCTGTCATCTCTCTAAATAGATATAAGTGAAGCAAGAGAGTTTAATTCTTCCTACAAAAGATATGCCCCCGCTCTAACAAATATAAGTGAAGCAAAAGAGAATTCTACAAATGGCAGTTTTCTATGTGTAGGGTTGGTTGAACAGTAGCCGATGGAGGAGCGCGCGGTGGAGCCTGGATGAATAGGAGCCCGTGGATGAACAGTCGCTGGTGGAGGCTGGAGGAGGTCGACGGTAGATGAACAGTAGCCCGTGGAGGCAGTCGACGGTGGATGAACAGTAGCCCGTGGAGGCAGTCGACGGTGGAGATGAACAGTATCCCGTGGAGTCCCATTTTGCGGTACGCCACACCCTTCCCAATGAACAGGACCCCCGTTTCGACCGTAGCGCTCCAACACAAGTCCGTTTCCTCCATTTTGCGGTACGCCACACCCCTCCCAATCAACAGGACCCCGTTTCCACCGTAGGAGGTCCGTTTCCTCCGTTTTGCGGTACGGCAGACCCCTCCCGATGAACAGGATCCCGTTTCGACCGTGGCTGGTCGAACACAAGGTCGTTTCCTTCGTTTTGCAGTATGCTAGGCCTCGTTTCCGTCGTCTATTCTGTCCAAGACGGTTGGCTCTTGATGAACAACACGCGTTCCGTTGCCTCCCGATGAACACGACACTGTTTCTCCGTTCCGGCCCAGTCAGTTCGCTGCCCGATGAACAGGACGCCGTTGCTCCCATCCGTTGCCTCTCCATGTACACAAGCCCTGGCTGTCCGCGAGTACGCGCTCGAGACCCCGCCCGTATGTACGTATGTGGCCGTATTCTTTGCCCTGTGGCTGTACGTACATGTACAGAACTTAGACGGGACTATGTGAACTGCTATTTCGGGTGCTCTACAACGACACACGTGCCGCTACTTACTCGGCCACAGTTTATACTTGCAGAGAGACCAATCGACCAGTATGTACGTACACGTTCGCGACCAGAATGACAACGCTACGTACGCATCGACCAGGTGGGTCCCGACTGTCAGGCACTTCCTTGTATGCGAAGATGTAGCTGGTGGGCCCCAGTAGTCAGGGGCGAATCATTGTTTCTGCCCATAATATGGACGCACTTCCTTGCGTGCGAAGATGTAGCTGGTGGGTCCGAGCAGTCAGGAGGAAAACATTTTTTTGTGAAATACGGTGGCCCGTCTGGTGGGTCCCTGCTGTCAGGTGGAGGAATAATTATTTTGCGCGTAATAAGGAGGCACTTCCTTGCTGCGGTCGTGGACCCAGCTGTCAGCCTCTCCACGTACATTACTCTTCCGATGGAAGTCGGTCGTTGACCACATTGACCACGCCGTGCCGAGAGCACCAAGGCGGTGGACGACGGCGAGGCCTAGGAAGGGGATGATGTGGAGCCGGGGAAGACGCGGCAGTGGATATCCGCGCGGAGAGGAGTATGAGGGTTCACTGGTTCCATTGCGGTGTGAGGCTGCCGTCGTCGCAGGGCCTGGCCAGCGGTGGGAGTAGTAGGGGGCGGTGAGGCCTCCGCAGCAGCACAGCCGGTCACGGGAGGCAGGAGCAGGCGGCACGACCGGCGCTGCTTTGGGCGGCTGGAGCAAGAAGACCAGAGGTTGAAGAAGCACTACGGCCGTTGGATGGACATCGTACAGTCACTGGAGCTAGAATCGTTCATATTGACTAAGTTGACAAAGCCCTCCGTCCTCGTCAACTTAGTAGGCCCACATGTCAGCCTCCCACTATGCTGGGTCCCAGCTAGCAGGGGGAGTATTCATTTTTCTGTGCGTAATAAGGAGGCACTTCCTTGCGTGCATGCGAAGATATAGCTGGTGGGTCCGACCTGTCAGCGGGGGGCATTTTTTCACGAAATACAGAGGCCCTTCTGGTGGGTCCCAGATGTCAGGTGGAGGAATCATTATTTTGCGCGTAATAAGGAGGCATTTTCTTGTGTGCGGCCGTGGACCCAGTTGTTAGTCTCTCGACGTAAAGTCCACGTCCGATGGATGTCGTTCGTTGACCACGTTGACCACGGCGCGCCGAGAACACCAGGGCGATGGACGACGGCAGGGCCTAGGAAGGGAACGACACGGAGCCGAGGAAGACACGACAGTGGCTTCCCACGCGGTGGGGAGTACGAGGGTTGACTGGTTCGGTTGCCGTCGCCGGAAAATAATAGGAGGTGTGGGTGAGTAGAGGGATAGTCAGGCCAAGGATGCAAGTCTGGTGGGGCCGTGAGGCCTGCCCGGCAGCACATCCGGCCATGAGAGGCGGGAGCAGGCGGTTCCGCCGGCGCTAGTTTGAGCGGGTGGAGCAGAAAGATCTGAGACTGAAGAAGCACGATTGCCATTAGATTGACATCTAACGGTCTGACGCTGGTAGAGTTGATTGTTGACAAAGTTTTTTTTAGAAACTTTGTGTACGCATGAACTTAGTAGACCCACAAGTTAGCCTCCAAATCTTTGATAGACAACATAAAGCTCATTTGTTTTTTTAATAATTTGCAGCCCATTTGCTAATTGTAAGTAATTTATTACATCCCATTTTTTGTCCATGGCCACGGTCAAAAAGTTCAACCTTATTTTGCATATTTTCGTGAAGTCTGAACTGTTGTAATTCCGAAATGATAAACATTCTTTTAAGAATTTATTAATTTGCCAAAAAATTATTTTGTTTTTGAAGCAAACAAGACGTGAGACAATTGAGTTGGTTTAAGGGAAAACCAGTGATAAAAATATCAACGCTGGGAGAGAAAACAACAATAAAAATAAAAATGTAAATATAAAAAAGAAACTTTATGTATTTTCAATGTAATGATACGTGTATATGAACTAATAAAAGTATAAATAAAGACTAGAAATGGAAGTAAGACATGTCATTTCAAAAGAAAAATAAAACTAGGTTGTGTGTTTGGTTCAGTAAAAAAACTGTTTGTAGATGTTGTAAAACAAAATATAACTAACACAGTACTTTTCGGGTCGCGCTAACTGCCACACGTGTGGCAGGAAGGAAGACGCACCACACGTCTCTAATATAAACAGATTGCCACGTCATCGCATGCATGCATGTAAAAATCTTTTTTGATTTTCAGTTTTTAAAATGTTTTATCTCTTAAATGAAAAATCCAATTGAAAATCCGTTTTCACCATTAAATCCCTCGTGATGAGATTTTTGAAACTAGATCTCATGTTGATATGTTTTGATGAATTTTTTTTGAATTAAAAGTTGCTATGTCTATTGCATATGAATTGCCATGATGTTTACACTGAAGTTGCCATGATATGTTTCAGCTATTTTCTTCTACATTTAAAAGTAAATTTTGACATTTATAAAATGGGGAATTAAAAAACTAGACTTGCCATGAACCATAAACTAAAATTGCCATGATACATGCACGTAAAATTGCCATGGTTTATACAAAAAATCATTTTCATGGTCAAAATCCTGGAGTTGCCATTATCAAAATACTAAAATTGCCATGATCTACAAACTAAAATTGCCACATGGCAACTTTAGTTTAAGCCCTATGACAACTGCAGTGTAAACATCGTGGCAACTTCTGGCAAAAAAAAAATTCGTCGAAACATATCAACATGGAGTCTAGTTTTGAAGATCTCGTCGAGACGAATTTAATGGTGAAAACGGATTTTTAATTCGCTTTTTTATTTAAGAGATACAACATTTTTAAGCCAAAAACAAAAAAAAATCTGCTGATGTCATCTATTCATACGTGGCAAAATGAGTAGTGATCAAGGCGTATGGGCGATGTGCAAACGTTCACACGTGTGGGCGTTAACATTTCCGTACTTTTCTCTTTCGGAACTGACCAAGCCCGAGAGGTATTTGCATAGAGCGAGCGTGGCCTGATCTTTTGCTGCAGCTGAACACACCCTATCCAAAAACTGTTTCCCCTCGAAAAGAGGAGGATGGTCTAACCCCCCGACGGGATTTGTTAAACTTAACGTTGATGCTTCTTTTGACCACGACCTTCTGAGGGGTACGATCGGGGCTGTCTTAAGAGATGACAAAGGTAGGTTCATCGATGGGGGAAATGGTAAGATTGACTGGTGTGCAGATGTGTTGATGGCTGAAGCTTTGGCGTTAAAATTTGGCCTATCGCTTGCGCAAAGGACGGGTTGTAATCGCATAATTATTAACTCGGATAATATGAAGGTGATCGAGACCATGAACGAAGGAGGACGATCGTCGGGGGCAGCTACTGCAATTTTTGATGACTGTTTTCACTTAGCTTGCGACTTTCCTATTTCTAGATTCGAACATTGTAATAGAGAAGCAAATAAAGTTGCTCATGAACTTACCAAGTTAGCTAGATTTTCTTTCATTTCTGATTGGTTTGAGGAACCACATAATGCAATTGTATCAATCCTCATAAACGATGTAATGATTATTTCTAATGAATAAAGCTTGAACTTTCTTTCAAAAAAAAAACTGTTTCCCCTCGAAACCAGAAACCTTATCTGGGACAACCGTCATGTACTCCCTCTGTAAACTAATATAAAAGCGTTTAGATCACTACTTTAGTGTTCTAAATGTTTTTATATTAGTTTACGGAGGTAGTAATAAGCAACGAAAACACTCACTACAGTTCCAAAGAAAAACTCGCTGCCAGCAGCCCCCAGCCCCCAGAACAGTGTTAAACATTCCATTTGCCAATATTCTTTAGGTTGCCAGGAGGCGTTACCCGACTGGTTGCTACTCTGAATATTCAGTTTCTACCAAATTTGTTTCAACTGTCACAGAACTTTCAGCTTCAACAAGCAGATGGTAGCCTATCAGTAGAAGATCAAAAGAAGCACATCAACATCATCCCCAACAGGGAATACTCTAGCTCTAGTTGGCGATACGAAAAACAAAACAGTGGCCGTAACCAGAAAGTTCAAGCAGTACACACCTTTGTGCAGAAACCATACGTTATGTTAACTGGCAAGTGTCTGGTTAAAGGCTTGGATTTATAACTGGCATCTTTACCAAGCTTGTCTCCAGGCATGGTTCCCCTACTCTAAATGGAGAGTTACATGATGATGATCATTAGTATATTACTTGCTATCAAGCTGATTTCATACATAGGAAAACGACGATAAGGCATACCAAGACTAGAAGCTCCAGAATGCTGCCATGTGCTGATTGGGCATGGGATTTCCAGAAAGATTGGTCCAAAGCAGAACATGCCAATTGAACACGGTTTCCTGAGAAGACCAATTCAAAGCAAAACCAGTAAACACGTCGCACAATATTCAGTGCAGATTGCAAGAGAAAACCCATAAAACAAAAACAACAACGCTGCAATGGAAATGGTTGCTGAAGCAATTGACTTTGTCATGCCTGATACTGCACTGTTACTGCTACTATATAAACATCGGTAGCATCAAAGCTCGCAAGGGCACAGCTGCACACCGCTGCTATTCCCATACTCCAACGATCACAGATCCACAATCTACTAAACTAACTAGCACCATGGTTGCTGAGTGGTCAGTTGGGCTTTTCGACTGCTTTGGGGATTTCCGCACCTGTATGCAGACCTAGCTTTTGTTCTGTTCTTCTTGCATCCCTTGTACATGGGTTTCATAAGCAGCATGCAAACTTGCAAAGTACTCATCTATGTTCCGTTCCATTTCCAAACATTGCAGGTTGCTTGACTTTCTGGTGCCCCTGTGTTACCTTTGGTCGTCTTGCTGGGATTGTGGACAAAGGCTCCCCATGTAGGTGTTTCACTTAGAATTCGCGCTTGGGTTGAAGCATAAAAATCATCCATCTTTGTGGCTGAGTCTCCTTGTTTTCAGCATGCTGCATGAATGGGACCCTGTATGTTTGCCTGGCTTGCGTAGGCTGCAACTGGTTGTATTCTTGTACCAAACGCTCGGCGATGCGGTCGCAATACAACTTGAAAGCATCACCCTGCATGGACTGCTGTGTCCACTTCTTCTGTGAGAGTTGCGCGCTATGCCAAGAGTACAAGGAGCTGGAAAACCGTGGCTTCAACATGGCCAAAGGTCGCTGCGTCTTACTGAAAGAATGCATAGTCAAGAAAATTCATGCGTTTCACAAAGGCAAAGTAATCATGACTAAATCATTACATTTGCAGGATGGGAAGGTGGCAACAAGATGGTGGGGTGTGTGCAAGGCATGAAAGCACCTGGGAAGCAAGGGATGTGTTTCTAGAACATGTCTATAAAATGATGCTCTTAGCTCTCCTGTTCTCTGTTAATTTTCATTTGATGATGTTCTACAACATTCAAAGGGGAAATAAAGGCAGGCCTAGTGACTTGCTCCATTTGGTAATCAAGTTGTTAAATCTCCTTTTATCTGTCCTTGTGATTTTGATTCAGTTTTCGTACTTCCATTTATGATATGTCACTTGAGAAGCATTATATGGTTGTAGACTGTACTGAAGTTAGTGGCCTGTGAACTAAAATGCAGTGCTCAAGCTGTAAAGCTATGAATCTCTTGACTCAATACCGACTGCCGAACTGGCATGGGGAATAAATATGGGGCATCCTGTATGCTTAAGATGATTGAAGAAAAATATGATAACAAAAAACTACACAACAAGCAAGAAATTTCAAGAAAGATTGGACATATACAGATGCTCATAATTGAGATGGCAAAAGAAATCACACGAGAGGTAGTTCAGCCGCATGAAACATGAAACGTTGTCCTAAGAAAGATATAAACCACAGGGCAAAAAGAAATCAAACCGGGATATGGACCATGTTGCATGCATGGTGTAGTCATTGTACGTTGACTTCATCGTACCCTCTAGTCCTGTAGCCAACCAGTTCGAGCCAGATCAGCGAATTCCTCATCTCAAAACTTTAAGAGCAAGCCCTGGCACACCGAGGGGACTTTACAGTATATGATATTGGATCTCCACATAATAACTGTGCAATATTCGTTAATTACTTAGCTATCTGTAGGCTTGGACAGGGAGAAGTTATGACCAACACTTTTACAAGCTTATCACCAGGCATGGTTCCCCCATTTTAGACCGAGATCGACATGGTGATTATCATTAGTATTTTACTATCAGGCTGATTTCATACATAAGGAAAACGACGATACGGCATGGAAATTACCACCAAAGCTGGAAGCTCCAAAGTGCTGACATATGCTGATTCAGCATGGGATTTCCAAAAGATTGATCCAAAGCAGAACATGCCAATTGAACACGGTGTCCTTGGGAAGACCAATCCAAAGCCAAACCTGTAAACACAGCATTAGCGAACAACAACCGGTGCAGATTGCAAGAGAAAACTGATAAAAACAAGAAAGAAATTTCTGCACTGGAGTCGGTTCAATCAATTGACCTTTTCATATCTTCTAACTAGTACTGCACCATTACTACTAGTATATAAACATTGGTTGCTCACAAAGGCACAGCTGCACACCACGCTATTCCGAACTCTATAGGTTACAAATTCACAATCTACCAAACTAACTAGTACCATGGTTGCGGAGTGGTCAGTTGGGCTTTTCGACTGCCTTGACGATTTTGACATCTGTATGCAGAGCTAGCCTTTTTTTGTTCTTCTTGTGCCTCTTATACATGGGTTTCGTAAAGCAGCATGCAAAGTACTGGGGGACTGGATTATTTACCCCATTTGCAGTACTCATTTGTGTATCATTATATTTCCTAACATTGCAGGTTGCTTGACTTGCTGGTGCCCCTGTGTTACCTTTGGCCGCATTGCTGAGATTGCAGACAAAGGCTCCACATGTAGGTGTTTCTCTTAGAATTTGTGCTTGGTTTGAAGCATAAAAATCATCGATCTTCTCGGCTGACTCTCCTCGTTTTCAGCATGCTGCATGAGTGGGACCCTGTATGTTTGCCTGTCGCTCTTATGCTGCCACTGGTTGTATTCTTTTCCCAAACGCTCGGCGATGCGGTCTCAATATAACTTGCAAGAATGGCCCTTCATGGACTGGTACGTCCACCTCCACTATCCGAGTTGCGCGCTATGCCAAGAGTACAGGGAGCTGGAAAATCGCGGCTTCAACATGGCCAAAGGTCTCTGCGTCTTACTGAAAGAAAGCATAATCATGAGTATTAATGTTAACAAAGAAGAAATAATCATGACTAAATCATGCTCTACACCATTTTCATTTGCAGGATGGAAAGGTAGCAACAAGTTTGTGGGGTGTGTGCAAGGCATGAAAGCACCAGTGAAGCAAGCGATGTGCTTCTAGAACATGTCCATGATTTGATGGCTATGAATATGATGATTGGCTCTACTGTTTTCTGTTAATTTTTGTTACGCGATGTTCTCCAACATCCAAAGGGATAATAAAGGCAGGCTTATATGACTTGCTCCATTTGGTAACCAAGTTCTTAAATATCCTTTTATCTGTCCATGTGATTTTGGTTCAATTTCTTACTTTCATTTATGTTTTCTCACACCAGCAGGCAACATATATTATGTGATCTGTTACTTGACGTCTTGATGACAGTCGAGCATTATATGGTTGTAGACCATACTGAAGTTTAGTGGCATATGAACTAAAATGTACTGCTCAATTTGTAAAGCTATGAGTCTCTTGACTTGGTACTGACCACCGAACTGGATATGAAATATAATACTTGAAGATTGGATATCTTGTATGCTTAAGATGATTGAAGAAAAAATTATGTTAAAAAAGGCTATAGAACAAGCAAGAAAGGTTGAAAAGGTTCTGACATCTGCAGAAGCTCATAGTCGAGATGGCAAAAATTCACACAAGAGATAGTTCAGCCACACGAAACATTGTCCTAGGAAAGATTAAACCACAGGGAAAAAAGGTAAAAATCAAACCAGAATATGGACCATATTGTCAATGTCATGCATGCATGATGTAGTCCTTCTACATTGACTGCGCCATAGCCTGTCCTGTAGCCAATCAGTTTGGGACAGATCAGCAAATTCTTTAGCTCAAGACTTGCAAGAGCAAACCCTGGCACACGAACAACGGTACTTCACGGTGTATGACAAATCATCTCCACATAACTGTGCAAATTGGTCAATATCTTAGCTAGCTGTAGGTTATATAATTTGTACAGTACAGATAGCAGAGCCAGATAATGCCTCCCAAATACAAATGGACAAAACCCAAAGCGAGCACAGAACTGGAGGCGATTAAGAAACTAGAAAACAGCAACCGAAATTTGGGGCTTTTATTAAGGGTACAGTATGAGCTCCTCAAGGAAATCTCGGAAGCAGAAGATCTTATCCAACTTGAATTTACATTGAAAAGCCTCAGAAAGAGGACTGCAGTGACATTTTCCATAGCTTCAATCAGGTGTTGCACGACTAATGAAACTGAAAACATAGTGAGACTGGATTCCAATCATTGTGATCATCGTCAGCCCACGAATTCCAATCATCATAGCAGCTATTACTTGCCAAGTAATGAATGATGCAAAAGAACAAAAGGGGTCTATGCTACAACCAAAACTGGAAACTCCAAATAGCTGCTAGATGCTAACTGAGCATAAGATTTCCCGAAGGAGCAATCAAACAGAACAAGCCAAGTGAACATGATGTGACTAAAAACGCTAATTTACAGCAAAACCTGTAAACACAACATACAACATTAAAGTGCAAGTAGAAAGCAGAAAGCCCATGAGACAGCAAAAATGATGCACTGGAATCTACTATGAGCAGATACTTGTGCAAACAGGCACTGATACCATGTTGTTGCTAGTTTATAAATACCAACGGGATCAAGGTATTCTTGCTCGCAAAGGCACAGCTACACACCATATATTTCCATATTCCACAGATCACAACCACAAGAAATCAGCAGCATGTCAGGGAAGTGGTCGGTTGGGCTTTGTGACTGCTTTGGAGATTGCGGCACCTGTATGGAGAACTATCTTTCATGCTCTTCTCACAAGTCCTTATGGCTTATACATTGGGGGATTTATAAGAGTGCATTTCACTTACATCCTGATGCTTCATTTTTGTGGCTAATGCTGCAGGTTGCTTGACTTGTTGGTGCCCCTGCATTACATTTGGTCGCATTGCTGAGGTTGTGGACAGAGGCTCAGGATGTATGTGCTTCAATTACAATTTGCGCCTGGGATCAAGCATAAAAACATACATCTTGTTGGCTAACTCCCCTTGTTTCCAGCATGCTGCATGCATGGGACCCTGTATGTTTTGCTAGGATCCATAGGCTGCAACTGGTTGCATTCTTGTACCAAACGTTCCTCAATGCGGGCACAGTACAACTTCCAAGGATCACCCTGCATGGACTGCTTTGTTCACATGTGCTGTGAGAGTTGCGTACTATGCCAAGAGTACAAGCAGCTGGAAAATCGTGGCTTCAACATGTCCAAAGGTATCTCTCCTTGCTGAAACAAAATATAAAACAAAACATGCATGTTCACAACACAAGCTTTAATGACTAAAAATACTAAACTGTGATCTACATCACATTTGCAGGATGGGAAGGTAGCAACAAGATAACGGAAGGCATGGCAGCACCAGAAAAACAAGGGATGGATGTGCTTTTAGACCATGAATAAATCCAGAATTTGGTGCTTGTGATGGTTGGCACTTCTCTTCAATAGCTTTCCATTGATCCCCCCTTCCCTATGCTCTTCAAACATAAAGGCAGGCTTATATCCTTGCCACATATGGTTATCAAGTTGTTAAAGCTCCTTTTATGTATCCTTCTGTTTAGGTTTAATTTTCTTACTTTTACTTATACCCCAACATCAGCAGGCAACATATAGTATATAACTTGCTACTCATTGAGCAAGCTGTTAATTGGTTATCCAGGCCCATGGACTGTTACATAGAAATATGCTACTCATTTCAAAATGCAATGAGTCATTAGTCCAGTAATCCACCACTCAGTGCCAAACTGGCATAAGCAAATAAGTGCTTACGTGAGGACAAGGCATCATCCCAGTAGAATTTAAATGATTAACTAAAGAATTTTGTGATAACAATGACTAGACAGGACATGAATGAATTTTTTTAAGGTTGCTATCTATAAAACCTCATAACTGAAATGCCAACACACAGAAGTTCAACTATAACAAAACATTTTCCTAAAAAAAACAGGAAAAAGGTGTGTACCTAAAATCATTCTCATCAAAGTTCCATTTCTGGGGATGATCATATTTGCTATACAAGAAGGCTATAACTCCAACTGTGCGCAAATACCCACCAAAATCGCAGTGCTCTCTTTTGTAGATAGTCAATTGCACATGCTTGCATGCAGCATTTGCTGCTCATGATTTCTGTTCTCTCTGACAATATAAGACCAGTGTGCATTGGCATTTCACTTGCAAGTTCTGCAGATCTGTCGATCTTTCTCACACACATTGATTGCATCCATATGTTTGGTTTCCTTGGTAAGGACCCCTTTTACACCAGAATTCCACCATTTATTCATTTAGGAGAATCCATATGTGATTGCTTTTATCCTGAAGGGGCATGCTATAATCTACAAAAAGATCAAACTGCCTGGCTGGCTGGTATTCCTGCAGTTCTCCGATTACATGTCCTGACAAGAAAAACTAGCAGGTTGGAAATCAATTCTCTTTGACCAGCAAGCGAGACAACAACCCAAACAATTTCCATGTGCAGATAGATGTGTCGTCTCTTCATAGCAATGTCACTCTTATTGCTTTAGTGTATCACAAGATATCATCATTAGTTCAACAATTTGTCTAGAGGGGCATCAGGCTTACATACACCAATCACCGGTTATCATCACCAAACAACACCTTGTAAAACCTCCGTCTTTCCTCCCTCTTCTCCGCACTATCCAACAGTGCCCCTGCCTCATCTTCGAGCTCCTCTTCTTCCTTCTTCACATCAACTTCACCTTTCCTCCTCTTCTTCTCCAAATTCACAGCACGTCGACGCTGATTAAATTCGTGCAGACCCTCCTGCATCAGTTCCCCGAGTCTATCCTTTGCTGCCACCACTGGATCCTTCACCCTCAGCTCAGACCCCTCGTAACCCTCACGGAGCACCGCCGTGTGAATCTTATACCGATTCGACACATAGAAGAGGCAAGAATGCCGGAGCAGCATCCTAGCTGTGTCTTCTGGCAGCCCAAACTCCCATCTGAAGTGCTCTAGCTTCATAACCGAAATCTTCTTCCACAAGGTGAGCGAAAGAAGCTCGTGAACCACAGCCACGGCACGCTTCTCAGCCTGTGCGTTTGTGCCAGGCACCGCCCCGTCCTCCGAGTAGGGCGAAATGTAGGGTGTGGCGTTGAAGTCCTCCATCTTGTCGTGGGACTTGGCCCAAGAGGACGGCAACGAGCAGGTGAACCGCGGGAGGGAGTTGCTCGCCGAGGCAGCGGCCTCGACGGCAGAGACCGCGCGGGAAGGGACCCACCGGAGCAGCTCCAGCTCTGCGGCATTGCGGCGGTGAGGATACGGGTTGGCGAGGCGGAAGAGATCGGTGTGGGCGGGGAGGATGCGGAGAAGGTAGTCGTCGGGGAGGCCGAGCGGGCCGCGCAGCGCGGCGAGCTTGGAGACCGGGAGGCGGCGCCCGCGGGCGAGCATGAGGACGCGCGCGAGGCGGTCGGCCATGGCCGGCTCGGACGCGGTGACGGCGGCCTCCTCGGCGTCGACGAGCTCCACCATCCGCTTGGTGAAGCCGAAGCAGAGCTCCCCGCCGCTCCCGGCCGGGCCTTCGCCGGTGAAGAGCTCGAAGCAGGAGGGATACTTGCGGAGCCAGTTGGCGGCGCGGCCGAGGAGGTCGAGCGTCTTGAAGCGGGACTGGAGGAGGCGGACGGGGGCGGAGCGGGACGGGAAGCGGAGGAGGAGGCGCTTGATCTGGTTGTTCACGATCCAGCGCCGGTTGCGGCGGAGGGCCGCCTCCAGAGCCGGGTCCTTCGGAGACGACCACCGCGCCATGAACGCCCTTCAGCGGCGGCGGTGGCGGCAGGAAAGGGGTAATGAGAGTGATTGGGCTTGTTTTGCTCATGGGCTGATAGTCTATTTTATCTGGGATGGTGCTACTCGGCTCTGGATTGCGTTTGCCTAAAAGAAAAAGAAAAAAAAGGCTATGGATTGCGCTCATTTGGTTAACGTGGCTAGACTAAGAAAAATGGGACCTCCTATTAGGCGCCATATAAAAAGCAACTAGCTAACGAGCGCTTCTTCAAAAACCTCTCAATGATCATTTGTGGTAAGCTGAGAGCGTGTCACTTGGCGCGCTCTCGGCCGCCGCCATGTGTCACGCTCTGGTCGTTTCTTCTGAATTTTTGTTTTTCTTTCACATGTTTTTGACTTTTTTAACGGTTTTGTTAGATTTTTTTTGACTTTTTGCTTTTTCATCAGTCTTTCTTAACTTTTGGACAAAAAAATAAATTCGAAAAATAAATATTTCACGAAAAAACGCATGTTTTTGCTACCGCGAGAGGTATAATTTTGCTTCCGTGAATGGCACGGCTCTGCTTTTACGAAAGGCACAAACATGCCTCTCAGAAAATGGAAGAAATGTATTTTTTTTCTTCCGCGAGAGGCACAGTCGTATCTCTTGGAAACAAAAAAAATGCGTTAATCTATTTTTTTCTTCCGCGAGAGGCATAGTTTTTTTAGTCGTGACTCTCGGAAATGGAAAAAGGCGTGTTTTCTATTTTTCTTTTCTTTCGCGAGTTGCACGGTTTTGCTTGTGCGAGAGGCACGATTATGCTTTCGCGAGAGGCACGACCGTGCCTCTTTTGGAAAGGGAAAAAACAGTACTCCCGGTTCGGTTTTTTCGTTCAGTTTTTTATGAAAAAAAATCTGTCAAAACTTATCAACATGAAATATAGTTTTGAAGATCTTAACGCGGGGAATCCAACGATGAACGGTTCAAGATTTGGACGCACGATTTAAAAGATAAAATATTTTGAATAAATGAATCTACGAAAAACGGAAAACTCCCAGGTTGCGACAAATGATGCACATGCAGCACGCCACTTTGTCACAACCCAAAAAGATGGGAGTGGTCAATTAGTTTTTTTTGAGCATCAGTACAGACACAAAACGCTCATATACACGCGCATACACTCACCCCTATGAACGCACACACGCACACCCTACCTTTATGAGCACCTCCAAGAGATTGAGCCGGCATATCATCTTGAGATTTACGAAGTCACCGTAGGCGCCTCGTCGTCGACGGGAACGTCTCCTCCCACTGAAAACGCATCGCCGAAAATCCTGAAATAAATTCAGAAATAATGCGAGCATCCGGATTTGAACCCTAGTAGGTTGGGGATACCAGCCTTATAACTTGCTACTCAAAGCAGCGCCTAATTGGGCCAGCCCACGAACACGCTACACAGAACTCATAAGAGCTAAAAAACAACAAAAAAAAAGGTGGCCCTCTCCAAGATTCGAACTCGAGCCATTGCCTTCACGTAGAAGTGTGTATAACCAACTATAGTGAATGATAAAAGCGCCAACAATATAAGAACATGCGGCCGCGCTATTTATTGCATGTGTACTGTATCACTTAGTTTTCTGAATTATTTCAAAAATCATGAATTTGAATAACTTCATTGATTTAGAAAAAAATCATCATTTTCTAAGAAAAGTTCACTAATTAAAAAGGAGTTTCATCAATTTAAAAAAAACCGTGAATTTCAAAAAAAAGTTTATCAAATTTGAAAAAATTCTTCAAATTTGAAAGAAAATCATTGAATTTGGAAAATGTTCACCGAATTTAAAAAAAGTTCATCATTTAAAAAATCATCAATTTTAAAAGAGTTCATTAGTTTTGAAAAAAGTTCATCAATTTTGAAAAAAACATTTATTTTGAAAAAAGATATTCAATTTTTAAAAAAAATCATCAATTTTTAAAAAAAGTTCATTCAACTTAAAACGAAAAAAAGACAAAATAATAACTGAACAAAACCATTTCGAATAAAAAGGTAAAACAGGAAAAGAAAAAAGAAATAGAAAAAAAGAAAGACGTGAGAAGAAAAGAATGAAGAATATACATCTAAGCACATGAATTGAGGACGGTGGGTAGTTAGTACGGCCTACAAATGACCAGGAGTTCGCCAGTTCGGATCACTTCGAAGGCGTGCGTGCAGTTTTGGGGGTTTTAACAACATAAAGGAATAAAAGAAAGCTCGTCTGCAAAAACAATAGCAACGGCGCCTCAAGCGTCAAATAGGGAATGCCCAAGAAATGGATAACGTGGCTCCCAACTCCTCCTATTTGGCACCCTCAACACCGGTTATAGGCTTCAAACTCCGGACCTCATAGTTTAACCTTCAAAAAATGTGTGCGTGATGTGAGATTCAAACTCCGGACCTCATAGTTTACAACCACCCGCGGTAACAACCTATTGTGCCTGCTTACTTCTATGTCAAATATAACGCTAAAAAATTCAAAACACCTTCCCCATTTAG
The DNA here is from genome assembly GCA_034509565.1 of Triticum monococcum. Classification (NCBI taxonomy): domain Eukaryota; kingdom Viridiplantae; phylum Streptophyta; class Magnoliopsida; order Poales; family Poaceae; genus Triticum; species Triticum monococcum. The sequence continues at coordinate 176,961,949 of CM067847.1, read as the reverse complement.
TTTCCTTTTTTAGTTTGTTTGGCCGGTTTTTATAGCGATCCGACCTCAGAGAGTCGAATCTCTGTACATAAGTGGCATCCCTGGATCGGTAATACTGACACACACAGTACTTAAGAATTTATAACAGAGTTCAATCACACACTTATTACATCAAATGTCTCAAAAGAGAACTTATTACAATAATATGGCTGAAGGCCATCTAAATAAGATAACAACGGAAGCTTCGAATGTAAATGAGTCCATCAACTCCAACGGCATAGCTGAGTGTACAACAACGACCTAGCGCACCTTACTCTTCGTCTGAAAACTCTGTAACATAATACGTTGCAGCTTGTGTAGGTCAACACATGAAATATGCTGGCAAAATAATACTATAGAGCAATGAACAGAAAACAACTATCACTACATGCATATATGGCAGGTGGAGGTTGTATGGTTATCATTTGCAGAAAGCTAGTTTTTCCCTACAACAAATGAATATATTTTATTTAACTACACAGTTTGTTGAAAACATTGAGAATGGTAACCCCATCTCAGTCCCAAATTAATAATCAATAACCCAACAAATTAATTAAGTAAAGTGATGAGATCAACATAATAATTGAAGCACCAGATATTCAAGATGTTCATAACCGGGGATACAGCTAATCATGATTAGTTTGTACACTCTGCAAAGGTTTGCGCACTTTTCCCCACAAGACTCGATCTCCTCTGTTGAATTTCTCACACTACATGGTGTTTGAGAAACGGATGACCGAGACACAGTCTTTCAGAAGCATTAGCTCGTTACGACGGGTAGACAGTACCACCTACATCCCCTACATCTGCTAGTCTACCACTGTAAGAGGTCACACAACATACTCAACTATGCCAGAACCCATAATGGCTTGTGGCTCCACACGGAAGTTTCCAGCATGAATAACATAATGATCCCTTTGAGTTTGGGTGGCAAACCATATGATGATCACATGGATTCCGCGGGATCCCCTTGGACAACACTGGATTTCCCAGGTGCCCACAAACCAATCCACCCGGATGTGTATTAAAGTAGCCACCTTAAGTTAAACCTTAGTTAACAATAATCTCTCACATCTTTCATGAATTCTCTCAACCAAACCATGTCTACGAGCATAGCATAGCAATATAAGCATATGTAGAAAGTACCCAGGGTTTGATATAAGACATTAGGTGCTACCTCATCAACTACTTCTCAATACCCACATGTTATCAAACCTACTCATGCAATGTTTGAGGGTTGAAACTAATGCATAAAACTGGGTAATAAAGGGATATGACCAAAGTGTTACTTGCCTTGCTGACGATCTGAAAACCCTAGTGATTCGTAGTAGCATGCTTCGCACTCCGGAAACTCTATCATGAACAAACAATAGCACACATAAGCACTCAAGCATAATATGCAAAGGTAAAACTCAAGGGAAAAGTTTTAAACTGAAAGTTCAACTGAAGAGCTTCGATTTGCAAAAAGAATCAATCGAATCGGAGCTACGAAACTCAAACTGCGATCAAAAGAAATTCGAGTTCAAATCTGCTTAAAACCAAATTTTATTTTTGTCAAAATCATGTTCAAGTTGATTATCTGGAAAGAGGGGAACAAAACGAAGATTTTGGTGTTGGTTTCACTAGATTTGGACAAACGAGCAGAAAGTAGCGAGGGTTTGAAGATCAAGGACTAATCTGTGCTAAAAGTATTCGCGGATAGGTCCCTGGCCGAAAAAATTAAAATTATTAGAAAAATCTAACGAATGAACGTTCGCTAACAGAACTAAACAAACGAATTTGTTCGTTAACAAAAACTAACCGATGAACGTTTTTTAATTAACGAACTAAAATAAAGAAAAATCGATCTAACCTAAACTGAAAAACGAAAGAAAACCGAGCGAGTTTTTTTGCGGTTTTTACCGGTTTTTGAAAAAAATGGCAGCGAGATCCGGTGCGGCTTTGGCGAGGCGGCGCGAGGCAGGGCAGCGGGCGGCGGGGTGCGGCGGGAGGCGGCGAAGGGAGGCGAGGAGCGACGCGAGGCGGCGGCGTGCAAGCGGCGGCGGGCGGCGGCTCGGGGCGGGCTGCGGCGCGGCGGGGCGATGAGGAGGCGGGGTGGCGGCTACGGCTTATAAAGAGGGGGGGTGTCGGTGTCAAAACCGGCGGATCTCGGGTAGGGGGTCCCGAACTGTGCGTCTAGGCCGGATGGTAACAGGAGGCAGGGAACACGATGTTTTACCCAGGTTCGGGCCCTCTCGATGGAGGTAAAACCCTACATCCTGCTTGTATTGATGATATGGGTAGTACAAGAGTAGATCTACCACGAGATCGGAGAGGCTAAACCCTAGAAGCTAGCCTATGGTATGATTGTTGTATATATTGTATATCTATCGACTAGCCTGGCCTCGGTTTATATAATGCACCGGAGGCCTGGGATAACAAGAGTCCTAGCCAAATACGCCGGTGGGGAGAAGTCCTTGTCTTGATCGCCAAGTCTTGTGGAATCTTCCTTGTATGCGGCAGCCGTCCGAACTGGCCCATGAGTATACGGCCACGGGGGTCCTCGGCCCAATCTAATAGATCAGGAGACGACGTGGTGAGTACCCCCTAGTCCAGGACACCGTCAGTAGCCCCCTGAACCGGTCTTCAAGTTAGGGACGCTCCTCGATTCTTCCGAACTGTTCTTCATCTTCGGTCATCGGTCTTGAAAACTGGTTCAACAAATCTTCTCATCTTCGATCTTGAGGATCACCGAAATGCATTCGACGAGTTTATACGTCGGGTATCCGAGGAGCCCCTTTAAGTTTCCGGTCTTTATCAATGCCTTGTTTATTTTTATACCACACCTTGGGTTTGAAGTTGTTCCCGGGAGGCAGGGTCTTCTTGCGTCCGAGCTCCAACGCTGGACTACATTCGAGGTATCTTTTGCAGCCGAGCACCAACGCCGGACCACTTCCCAGCTCTAGCGCCGGAATGTATCCGAGCTCCAACGCCGGACTATGTATCCGAGCTCCAATGCCGGACTGTATATCCGAGCTCCAATGCCGAAATATATCCGAGCTCCAACGCCGGACTGTGTCCAGGCTCCAATGCCGGACTATATCCGAGGTGTCATATCACCTTGGTTCAAAAAAGTTGAAGGAGTTTAGCCGAACTTAATGCCAGAAATGCCCTCTATGGAGCCAGCCACTAGCGCCCGAGCTTTATGCCGAACTGCTTCCAAGGTGGTGCACCACCCTGACTATGGGCCGATTTTTTGTCAATATTTTTTATTGGTGCAATTTATTCTCTGCCGAGATATATAGCCAGTAGCCCTCAAGGTGTGTATCGGTCTAAAACCCGAGATGCACATGAAGGATGACATAAGACCGCTGATCCCAGTAGCCGCTGAGACTCAAGTTGATTTGCAAAATCGGCCTGAGGATCAAGTCCTAGCTCGGCAGAATACTTCGGGACACAAAAGCGGCGTGCTCAGTCCTCAAGACTCAGGTTGGGTGCAGCCGACCAACTTGAGGATCAAAATCTCCTCGGAAATTATATTGCACATAAAATTTTCTGCATTGGACAAGCAATGCAGTAGCCCCCGAGACACTGGTCAGGTGGCAACACCAGATCAGGGGATCGATGTGCCCCTTTAATATTTGTAAATAATAAGCCCGAAGCCTAGTAGCCCCCGAGCCTTAATGCGGGAACGGGTGGCCGAATTAAGGATCAATATCCATAGTAAAATCACAAATTATGTGTAATGACTCTATGTATCCAAGTACTTTACGTCATTAATGCTCGTATCCGCATTGTACAAATCTTTGTTAACCGACCATCGGCTTCCACCTCCTTGGCCAGTAGCCGAGGAGTGTTTGTCCTACTTTATAAAACCTTTATGAGGGCAAAGATTTACAATAAACAAGGCAATCTGGCCATGTGGTTTTATAAACAAAGGTACGTAGAGAGATATGTTATATTACTGTTTAACAGAAGAAATGTATTCCAAAGAAAATAGTCCCGCTATCGGTTCCTTTCTTTGGGTTGTCATGCTAAGCATGATCATGAAACCTCAGCTCGAATGTAAGAGCAAAATATCGAGGATTTAGTTTGGGAGGCCAGTTAATAGCCCCCGATAGTGTTCGGCGACAGTCGAGGTCAAGCCGTAAACACTTCGGCCAATGTTATGAATGGCCCGTCATAGTCATCGGATCGCTGACCAGTTTACGCTTATTGTGACAGTCAGTTTTCGGCTTTCTCCACTAAGGTGCTTAACCATGTGAGCTGGAAGCACAATCGTAGTGGTTCTCCCTTTGCACGCCTAGCCGGACAAAACAGAACGTAGGAAGCAAGTGCAGGAGCCGGGCAACCCAACTATTGACGGAAGACACAATTCGAAACTGATGCATATATAGCAATATCGGAGAATGTTTTTGCCTAATCCCTAAAGGTGTCCGGCGTTGCACTGCGAGACTAATGCTGGAAAAGCACAAATAGTTTAAAAGTGCCAAAAAGCTTGGAAAACCAAGAAACGTCAGTAAAAACATGACGTCCGAACAAGATCAAGTGTTCGGTGCCAATCCGAAAATTGGTCTTAGAAAAAAGAAGTGCTTCTGTCGTCCTTTAACATGACACATCCTATCTCAAGACTTCGAGCGGGTCAGCCTCCTATCCCGAGGGCGGAGTACTTCTCATTAGGCCAGTTTAGCAAACTAAACTCTAGCAGCTTTGAGAGAGAAATTAGGCTCCCCGGCTAGTGACCGCACGCTCGCGTCGAAAAAAGGAGTGATAAATAATAATAATAGAACTTTGCAACGACTGAGAAGAAGAACACTTATTATAAAACGGCTCAAATAAACTTAAGAGCCCCCAAGTGACTTGGGTAGAAGAATGATTGCATGTACCGAAGTACTTATATCATATCTATGTTCAACCGAACTTTAAACGCGTCTTAACCGACCGTCGGCTTCTCCCTCTTCAGTTAAGGACCGAAAAGTGTTATGTACTCCATCGGTCGAGAATATCGACGGTGTTTTCAATAACCAGGCAATCAAGCCATAAGGTTGTAACAGACAAAGCGCACTCAGGGAACTTATGCTATATTACTGCGAAGAGTAAGAAGCATCTTCGAAGAAAACAGTACCCCCACCGATACCTTTCTTCGGTGCTCATTGTTATTATGAGACTTGTGCAATAGATTTTTTGTACTCATGAGTTTCGTTGTGTGCCGACCATCATTGATAACTATAAGAGCGCTAGCTTTCGGCTTCACCCAGTCTGAGGTCCGGCTCGGGTGACTCGATCGTGACAATCGCAGAGGTGCTCCCTTTACTCCCTAGCCGAACAATCGGGAACGTAGGGGTAAACACAGGAGCGAGGCAACCCAGCTTGCAAATCGCTTAAGTCAATATGGTGCATATTGTGGCGTAATACACGAACAAGGAACGAAGCCGTACAAGTATAATCATATGCAACAGGAAAAGCTTCATAAATGAAGCCCCCAAGTAAACAGGGTATTTGAATTTATGCGTCACAAACAAAGTTTGGACAAGGAAATTTTTTACAAGCAACTTTTTTCCAAAAAAGTATAATGCTTGGTCGAACCGAACGCAAGTTAGAAATTAAAGCTTTGAGCATGAAAGCGACTTAGCTGGTTAATGTGTTCGGTATTGATGACGCGGTCCGAGCTTGATGCGGGGCAAGGTTCCATCCCCCAAGCCAGTCCCGAGGTGGCGGAGTGGAGAGCTCGACACGCCGAAGTGGTGACATAGCACGGTCAATGCAGGCCGACAAAGTGACGCCGAAGTCCCCGGATCATTTTCCTGTGCATGAAAAATAGTGCAAACCAGAGATAATAGTAATAATGATAATTAAAAAAATCGTTGCATAATAAATAATTTATGCAAAGTGAGTAATAAAAGAAATATGGCCTGGCGCCGAAGTCAATGTCGATGCAGGGCGTCGGCGTGATGCGGTAAGGGCGTGGCAAAGCCTGAATTCACAGGTCGGTCCGAGTTCCGGATGTGGCATTCGCCGGACTATGTAGGGAGATTGACCGGACCACCATGCGACCGTCGTTAATGCAGCCACCATTTGATAGACCTGTGTACATATGATGGACAAACCAGAGTAATAATTCTTTGGGAAAAATGAACCCAAACAAGCAAAAAATACTGGGATTAATAGCACCTGGTTTATTTGTTGTAGCAATCCGAAGGAAGGTGATTCCCAAAATTGGGACTCGATCCGCACACCCGTTACCGGAGTAGGTTGATGAAGAGATGATGAAGCCCCCGGTCCAGCCGAGATGTCGAAGCCTCGATGCCAGCCGATTAGTCGAAGTAGGTCAGCGTGATGGACACCATCTTGAAGAAGCAATAGTGCGGCCCTATCGATGCAGGTCGTGACGTGGTCGATGCCGGCTTGATGAAGCAACCGTGCGGCGATGCCGGTATGCCCGCTCCGTGTGATCCATGGGGCGGCGATGTTGGTGATGATTTATCCTTCGCGATGCCGGGCTCTTGTTCGGCTTGCCAAGATGATGATCCGAAGAAGTTGAGCTTGGCTCAACAAAGTGACGCCGTGTCTAGCGCAGGTCGGTAGCCGTGGAGTAATATTGCCGGACTGGTTTGACACCAGCATGATGTTGAAGATCATGTTCAAAAGATCTTACAATTAGTGGGATGCGTTCGGGAATAAAACACAATACCCTATACAAAACTTCCTTCAAAAGGGATGTCCGAAATCCTGTTCATAAAAAAGATGAACTCGGGTCGAATTCGTTTTCGCGCAGAAAACAGATACGAAAAGTGATGCACTAATCGGAAGGTTCCCGGAGTTTGGACGGTTGGATCGAGCCGAAATTTTGAGAGGTGGTAGATATAGGAATTCCGCAGCCGATCAATGGTTGGATCTTTCAAAGGACATCTGAGCTAGAAGCTGGACACCACGCCCTAAACTCATCCAAATTCCCGTCCAGATTTGACACGGCTCCGGTATATCGTGGATTGCCAGAGATTCCTCCATCGGAACTCGACGCAAATTTTCAGGGTTGTTGTAGACTCAATTCCGCACAATTCCACCAAAGCGATCGTCAAAGCGATACTCGAGGACGTGGTGGTGGCAGATACAAGTTCGCTATCCAGAAAAACAGCACGGTCGCTTGAGGGCAGTGTTGACGTTGAGCCCCCGAGCTCCATAGATGATTCCTCCGTGATCTTGATAGAGATCGGAGTTGATGTTTGATGAAGGCCCTCGTCCGGACATGGTGATCCGAACACGGGGCACAATTCTTGGTCGAACCAAGGTGACCAGTCGAGCTGGTGACGAAGATGCCGAAGTCGCAGTTGATCTGCAGGCGAGCCATCGATCCTTTTGTCGATCACACAGTGGAACTCTCAATGAAAGCACCAATGTCGGTGTCAAAACCGGCGGATCTCGGGTAGGGGGTCCCGAACTGTGCGTCTAGGCCGGATGGTAACAGGAGGCAGGGAACACGATGTTTTACCCAGGTTCGGTCCCTCTCGATGGAGGTAAAACCCTACGTCCTGCTTGATTAATATTGATGATATGGGTAGTACAAGAGTAGATCTACCACGAGATCGGAGAGGCTAAACCCTAGAAGCTAGCCTATGGTATGATTGTTGTATATATTGTATATCTATCGACTAGCCTGGCCTTGGTTTATATAATGCACCGGAGGCCTAGGATAACAAGACTCCTAACCGAATACGTCGGTGGGGAGAAGTCCTTATCTTGATCGCCAAGTCTTGTGGAATCTTCCTTGTATGCGGCAGCCGTCCGAACTGGCCCATGAGTATACGGCCACGGGGGTCCTCGACCCAATCTAATAGATCAGGAGACGACGTGGTGAGTACCCCCTAGTCCAGGACACCATCAGGGGGTCAGCCCGGCTTGGAGAAGGGGCACGAGGCGGCGGCGGACACGTAGTCCGGTCCGGACTCCGGTGAGGTGTGCGGGAGCAGGACTCCGTCCCGGCATGGGAAGGCGGCGGCGGTAGCGGGCCGGCTCGGCTGGGCCTTCGGCCCAGTCGGGCGAAGAAGTTTTTTTAAAAAAAATTGCCCGAAAGAAAAATCCTAAAAATACCTTTTGAACAAGATGAACATTTTTCTGGCCTAAAATGCATATTTTTCTAATAAAATAGAAAATAAAATACAAATAAAATAATAATTTGATTTTAAAATTTCTTCTCCAATATTCCTCTCTGATTTAAGAAGTCGTTTTATCTTCTCTTTTCTATTTTTATTATTGGAAATAATTAGAGAGAAAAATATTAAAATCAATTTGATCCTCTTTTGAAATTTGAGAAAAATTCAAATATGAAAGTTTGTGAAATCCCCAACTCTCTCCTTGGGTCATTGAGTTGCTTAATATTTCTAGGATCACAACCAAAATTCAAATAAAATATGATATGCATATGATGACCTATGTATAACATCCAAATTGAAAATTGGGATGTTACAAACCTACCCCCGTTAAGATGAATCTCGTCCTCGAGATTCGGTTGGCTAGGAAATAGGTGCGGGTGGCCTTTCCGTAGGTCTTCTTCTTGCTCCCAGGTGGCTTCTTCCTCAGTATGGTGGCTTCACTGAACTTTGCAAAACTTGATAACCTTGTTGCGTGTAACTCGGCTGGCAAACTCGAGAATCTTGATGGGTTTCTCCTCGTAGATTAGGTCACTTTCCAATTAAATTGCTTCCAGGGGCACTGTATCTCTTAGAGGAATATCGGCCATTTCAGCATGGCACTTCTTCAACTGGGAAACGTGAAACACATCATGAACTCCTGACAATCCTTCTGGTAACTCCAGCTTGTAGGCCACTTCTCCCATACGTTCCAAACTCGGTATGGTCCTACAAATCTCGGGGCTAATTTTCCCTTAACTCCAAATCGTTTAACTCCTCGAAGCGGTGACACATGAATATATGCTCTGTCTCTGGCTTCGTAGACTACCTCCTTGCATTTAGTATCGGCATAACTCTTTTGCCTGGGCTGAGCTACTTTCAGTCTATCACAAATCAACTTAACCTTCTCTTCAGACTCCTTAATTAAATCTGGTCCAAACAACTGACGGTCTCCGACTTCATCCCGCATTAACGGTGTCCTGCACCTTCTTCCATACAAAGCTTCGAAAGGGGCCATCTTCAAACTAGCCTGGTATGTGTTGTTGTATGAGAACTATGCGTAGGGCAAGTTATCATCCCAACTAGATCCATAATCTAGTGCACAAGCTCTCAACATGTCCTCTAGAATCTGATTAACTCTCTCGGACTGTCCATTTGTCTGCAAATGAAAGGCTGTACTAAACTCTAGCCTGGTACCCAAAGTCTGGTGTAACTGATTCCAAAACTTCAAAGTAAACTGTGTTCCTCTATCTGATACAATGGTCCTCGGAACTCCATGCAGACATACGATCCTGGTCATGTATATCTTGGCCAACTTCGCACTCGTATAAGTGGTTTTCACAGGGATAAAGTGAGCCACTTTGGTCAAGCAATCTACTACTACTACCCAGATGGAGTCATATCCTGATCGGGTCCTGGGTAATCCGGTGTTGAAATCCATGCCAAGTTTATCCCACTTCCATTCAGGTATCGGCATAGGCTGTAGTAACCCTGCTGGCTTCTAATGTTCTACCTTCACTCTCTGACATACATCACATACTGCTACATACTCAGCAATATCCTTCTTCATAACTGTCCACCAGAAACGTTCCTTCAAATCCAAATACATCTTGGTGTTTCTGGGGTGAATCAAGTATGGCGAGTCATGGGCTTCCTGAAGTATTAACTTCCTGATCTCCGCATTATTGGGCACATATATATGATCTTCAAACCATAAAGTTTCGTGCTCATCCTCACAAAAACCCTTGGCTTTTCCTTTGCTAATCTTCTCCTTTATCTCAACAATTTCTTTATCATCCTCCCGAGCTTCTCGAATCTTTCCCAATAATGTGGACTGAACCTCCATTGCTGCAACAAAACCTCTTGGAACTATTTCCAAATGAAGTTCCTTGAGATCATCGACTAACTCCTGTGGTAATCCTCCGGTTACGAGGGTATTGACACAACTCTTGCGACTCAAAGCATCTGCTACGACATTGGCCTTTCCTGGATGATAATGTAGCTTCATATCATAATCATTTGTTAGCTCCAACCATCTCCTCTGTCTGAGATTCAACTTCTTCTGTGTGAAAATGTACTTTAAACTCTTGTGATCCGTGTACACATCACAACGGTTTCCAATAAGAAAACGTCTCTAGGTCTTGAGCGCATACACTACGGCTGCTAACTCCAAATCATGCGTGGCATAATTCAACTCATGTGGTCGAAGCTGTCATGAGGCATATGAAACAACTCTTCCGTCTTGCATAAGTACACCTCCAAGTCCCAAGCGAGAAGCGTCTCGATAAACTTGGAAATCCTTGCGTATATCCGGAAGAATCAACACTAGGGCTGTAACCAAACGTTTCTTCAACTCCTGAAAACTAGCCTCACATTCCTTGGTCCATTTGAATTTGGTGTCCTTCTTCAACAACTCAATTATGGGTTTCGCAATTTTTGAAAAATTATCAATGAACCTCCTATAATATCCTACGAGTCCCAAAAAACTGCGGATCTCTCCTACTGAGGTGGGTGCCAACCACTCAGTGACAGATTGAACCTTGGTAGGGTCTACTGCTATACCTTCTCCTGATATAACATGTCCAACAAATCCAACTTCCTTCAACTAAAACTCACATTTGCTAAACTTGGCGTATAGCTGATGTTCCCTAAGCTTCTCGAGAACTAAGCGCAAATGCTCCTTATGCCCCTCTTCATTCTTCGAGTACACCAATATATCATCAATGAACACCACAACAAACTTGTCCAAAAAATCCATGAACACCTTGTTCATCACACTCATAAAATAGGCAGGGGCGTTAGTCAATCCAAAAGACATGACCGTGTACTCATATAGCCCATACCTTGTGGTAAAAGTTGTCTTAGGTATATCCTGTTCTCGGATCTTCAACTGGTGGTATCCTCATCGAAGATCGATCTTGGAGAATACTTTAGCTCCCTGCAGCTGGTCAAACAAATCATTGATCATCGGTAGTGGGTACTTGTTCTCGATCGTCACTTCATTCAATGCCCGATAATCAACAACCATCCTCAAAGATCCATCCTTCTTCTCAACTAAGAGCACTGGGGCTCCCCACGGTGATGAACTTGGTCGGATATAACCTTTTTCCATTAACTCCTTAATCTGCTTCTTGATTTCCTCCAGATCATTTGCGGGCATCGGATATGGTCTCTTCGATATAGGTCCGACGCCTGGCAACAATGATACGTCTCCATCGTATCTACTTTTCCAAACACTTTTGACCTTGTTTTCGACTCTAACTTGCATGATTTGAATGGAACTAACCCGGACTGACGCTGTTTTCAGCAGAATTGCCATGGTGTTATTTTTATGCAGAAATAAAAGTTCTCGGAATGACCTGAAACTTCACGGAGAATATTTTTGGAATATATAAAAAATACTGGCGAAAGAATCAACGTTAGGGGGCCCACACCCTATCCACGAGGGTGGGGGCGCGCCCCTGTCTCGTGGGCCCCCTGATGCTCCGCCGACCTCAACTCCAACTCTATATATTCACGTTCGGGGAGGAAAAAATTAGAGAGAAGGATTCATCGCGTTTTACGATACAGAGCCGCCGCCAAGCTCTAATCTCTCTCGGGAGGGCTGATCTGGAGTCCGTTCGGGGCTCCAGAGAGGGGAATCCGTCGCCATCGTCATCATCAACCTTCCTCCATCACCAATTTCATGATGCTCGCCGCCGAGCTTGAGTAATTCCATCGTAGGCTTGCTGGACGGTGATGGGTTGGATGATATTTATCATGTAATTGAGTTAGTTTTGTTAGGGTTTGATCTCTAGTATCCGTTATCTTCTGAGATTGATGTTGCTATGACTTTGCTATGCTTAATGCTTATAACTAGGGCCCGAGTGCCATGATTTCAGATCTGAACCTATTATGTTTCCATGAATATATGTGAGTTCTTGATCCTATTTTGCAAGTCAATTGTCACCTACTATGTGTTATGATCTAGTAACCCCGAAGTGACAATAATCGAGACCACTCCCGGTGATGACTATAGTTTGAGGAGTTCATGTATTCACTAAGTGTTAATGCTTTGGTCCAGTACTCTATTAAAAGGAGGCCTTAATATCCCTTAGTTTCCAATAGGACCCCGCTGCCACGGGAGGGTAGGACAAAAGATGTCATGCAAGTTCTTTCCCATAAGCACGTGTGACTATATTCGGAATACATGCCTACATTACATTGATGAACTGGAGCTAGTTCTGTGTCACCCTATGTTATAACTGTTGCATGAGGAATCGCATCCGACATAATTATCCATCACTGATCCATTGCCTACGAGCTTTTCACATATTGATATTTGCTTAGTTACTTCTTCGTTGCCACTGTTACAATCACTACAAAACCAATATGCCACCGTTACCATTACTTCCATATTACTTTGCTACCAAATACTTTGCCGCAGATATTAAGTCTTTCAGGTGCGGTTGAATTGACAACTCAACTGTTAATACTTGAGAATATTCTTTGGCTCCCCTTGTGTCGAATCAATAAATTTGGGTTGAATACTTTACCCTCGAAAACTGTTGCGATCCCCTATACTTATGGGTTATCAAGACTATTTTCTGGCGCCGTTGCCGGGGAGCATAGCTCTATTCTTTGAGTCACTTGGTATTTATATCTATTGATCACTATGAAGAACTTGAAAGATGAAAGAACCAAGATGTATCCCTAAACTCCAAGGGGAGGTAAGGAACTGCCATCTAGGTCTGCACTAGATTCACCTTATGTTTTGAGTAAACTTGCGACACCCACTCTTGCTATTTATTCTGATATGTCGCATGTTATTGATGATGCCACTTCTGCTTTGCATGATACTTATGATGAAACTACTTCTATGCTTGATAATACTGTGCCATTAGGTGAATTTCTCGATGAACAACTTGCTAGGGTTAGAGAGAATGAAATTATTGAAACTGATAATATTGATGAAAGTGATGATGAAGATTCTCCCCCTAGATATGAATTGCTTGTTGTTCCTGAGGGATATGTTATGGATGAAGAAATTGCTAGAGACTTTTTAGCTTGCAATGATATATATGATCTTAAGAAACTGTTAGCTAAGCTGAAAGAAAAATCTTTGAATGCTAGAATGAAATATGACCCTACTTTTGCTACTTCACCCATCTGTATTTATGATAAGGACTATGATTTCTCTGTCGACCCTAAGTTAATTACTTTGGTTGAATCTGATCCTTTTTATGGCTATGAATCTGAAACTGTTGTGGCACATCTTACTAAATTGAATGATATAGCCACCCTGCTCACTAATGAGGAGAAAATTCGTTACTACTATATCCTTAAGTTATTTCCGTTCTCATTAAAGGGTGATGCTAAACACATGGTTTAATTCTCTTCATCCTGGTTGCGTGCGTAGTCCCCAGGATATGATTTATTACTTCTCTGCTAAATATTTCCCCGCTCATAAGAAACAAGCTGCCTTAAGGGAACTATGTAATTTTGTGCAAATTGAATAAGAGAGTCTCCCACAAGCTTGGGGGAGGCTTCTCTGATTACTTAATGCTTTGCCTGATCATCCTCTCAAAAAAATGAAATACTTGATATCTTTTATAATGGACTAACCGATCTGGATAGTTGTGCTGGTTGTGTTTTCAGGGAAAGAACTGTTGATCAAGCTGAATTGCTATTGAATAATATGTTGAGTAATGAAAATGATTGGACACTTCCTGAACCAACTCCTAAGCCAACTCCGAAGAAAAGGGGTATTCTATTTCTCAGTCCTGAAGATATGCAAGAGGCAAAGAAATCTATGAAAGAAAAAGGTATTAAAGCTGAAGATGTTAAGAATTTACCACCTATTGAAGAAATACATGGTCTTGATAAACCGACAAAGGTAGTAAAGGTAAATTCTCTCTATAGATTTGATGAAGGTGATATCCCTCGTAATAAGTCTGCTAGCCAATGCTTGGATGAGTTTGATAATTTTATTGTTAAACAAGAAAACTTCAATGCTTATGTTGGTAGACAATTGAAACGTAATGCTTATATGATTGAACACTTGAGTGATTATATGTCTAGAGTTAAAGGTGAACTTAAACTTATTAGCAAAAATGCTTCTATGGTTACCACTCAAGTAGAACAAGTACTTAAAGCTCGGAATGATTTGCTCAATGAATTAGATAATAAGAAAAATGAAAAATGTTGTTAGAGTTGTGACTAGAGGGGGTAAAATGACTCAGGAACCTTTGTATCCCGAGGGTCACCCTAAGAGAATTGAGAAAGATTCTCAGAGAACTAATGTTGATGCACCTAGTTCTTCTAAGAAGAAGAAAAGGAAAAATGATAGGACTTTGCATGCTTCTAGTGAACCTGTTGTTGACACACCTGAGAATCCCAATGATATTTCTATTTCTGATGCTGAAACACAATTTGGTAATAAACATGAACCTAGTGATAATGTTAATGATGATGTTCATGTTGATTCTCAACCTAGCAAGCATGGGAAAATGAACCCAATCTACACATACTCGGGTGGGATTAGGACCTATCATTACCTATTGGAGTGTAGGTTGCATGGACGTAATAAAATTGACAAAGTAAATCAACTGATGAATATATATGTATATATTTGTTGTGTGTCCAGTAGCTCTGAAAATCGAGATGAGTGATCGTGCGTGGATGTATACCAGTCAAACTGGTCAGAACAAATGGAGTGCTGAATGGTTCACAAAAACCAAGGGGTTTGTGCAAGCCGCATTTGCAAATGGCCAGAGGAAAACCTGGTGCCCCTGTTTCCGGTGTGGCAATTGGGAAAAGAGGACAGAGGCTGAAATGGGCAAACACCTACAGAAGAGTGGTTTTACGCCCGATTATACAGTGTGGACATATCATGGTGAGTCTTCCCAACGTGACCGAGCTGAGGTGGATCATTGTTGCACCGACGAGCATGGTACCGGGATGGAAAACATGGTGCAAGACTATGATGATGCTCGGGATTCAGACGAGAAGATGGAGGAATCTGCAAAGGCCTTCAATGAAATGTTGGAGTCCTCAAAACGTCCGCTCCACGAGCACACTGAGCTTTGTCAGTTGGATGCCATCTCACAAGTAATGGCTCTGAAGGCTCAGTTCAACTTGGGCAGAGAATGCTACGACGCAATGATGACAGTATTTGGACACTTTCTACCCAAAGGCCATGTAATGCTTGCACACCTGTACCAGTCGGACAAAATCCTCCGTGCACTGAAGATGCCCTATGAGAAGATACATGCCTGTGAGAAAGGATGTGCCTTATTTAGGCTTGACTATGCGGACTTGAACTATTGTCCCATTTGCAAGTCTTCCAAGTATGTTGTGGTATACAACGGTATGGGTGAGAAGACACAGACCAAA
The DNA here is from genome assembly GCA_034509565.1 of Triticum monococcum. Taxonomy (NCBI): domain Eukaryota; kingdom Viridiplantae; phylum Streptophyta; class Magnoliopsida; order Poales; family Poaceae; genus Triticum; species Triticum monococcum. The sequence goes on along the minus strand of CM067847.1, from coordinate 176,946,452 downwards.
ATCCCCGTTAGTGTTCTTTGGCATATGCCAATCGTACCAAGACTTCAACATCTTTTCATGGTCGAAGAGACAGCCAAACAGATGACATGGCACAAAATAGGCAAAAGAACCGAACTAGATGCAGATGGGAATCTGATGATGGTACACACATTGGATGGTGTTGCGTGGAAAAAGTTTGATGAATTACATGCTGACAAAGCGGCAGATCCGAGGCATCCTCGAGTCAGCATCAGCACGGATGGGTCCAGTGTGTTTGGTATGACGGCGGCCCAATACAGTTGTTGGCCCGTATTTGTCTTTCCACTCAATCTCCCCCCGGACAGATTATGCAAAGAAAGAACATTTTCCTGACGTTGATAATTCCAGGGCCCAACTATCCGGGGAAAAATATGAATGTGTACATGCAGCTGCTTAAGGACGAATTGCAAGAAGCCTGGGATAATGGGTTCAAGACATACGACGCCTATAGCAAATGAAACTTCATAATGCGTGTCTGGTACATGTACTCGATGCATGACTTGCCGGCGTATGCGCTATTCGTTGGCTGGTGTGTGCATGGAAGGTTCCCGTGCCCCACATGCAAGGGAGCTCTTGAGTTTCGTTGGCTTCAGGCCAATTGCAAGTTTTCTTGCTTCGACATGCATAGACAGTTCCTGGATCCTCGCCATAAGTTCAGGAAAGACAAGAAGAACTTCATCAGAGGTAGAGTTGTCAAAAACTCTGCACCACATGCGTTGACAGGCCAACAGACCCTGGATCCGTTAAAAGCTCTCGAGCCAGATCCAGAGCGTCCATGGTACTTCAAGGGGTATAATTCTAAGCACGCCTGGACTCACAAGACATGCTTATGGGATCTACCTTACTTCAAAGACCTCCTTTGCCCACACAACATCAACGTGATGCACACTGAGAAGAATATCGCCGAGGCACTTTTTGGTACATTGTTCGGCATAGATGGGAAGTCAAAGGATAATACTAAGCCTAGAGTCGATCTGGAGGCGCTATGTGATAGGCCATTACAAAACATGAAAGAACCGAAAGGAAAGCAGAACTGGACGAAGCCAAAGGCATGGTTCAATCTTGGAAGGCCAGTGAGGGAGTCTTGGATTAGGGGGTGTCCGGGTAGCCGGATTATACCTTCAGCCAGACTCCAGGGCTATGAAGATACAAGATTGAAGACTTCGTCCCGTGTCCGGATGGGACTTTCCTTGGCGTGGAAGGCAAGCTTGGCGATGCGGATATTCAAGATCTCCTACCATTGTAACCGACTTTGTGTAACCCTAACCCTCTCCGGTGTCTATATAAACTGGAGGGTTTTAGTCCGTAGGACAACTTCATCATACAACAATCATACCATAGGCTAGCTTCTAGGGTTTAGCCTCTTCGATCTCGTGGTAGATCTACTCTTGTACTACCCATTGTTGGGGAACGTAGTAATTTCAAAAAATTTCCTACGCACACGCAAGATCATGGTGATGCATAGCAACGAGGGGGAGAGTCTGATCTACGTACCCTTGTAGATCGCAAGCGGAAGTGTTATATCAACGCGGTTGATGTAGTCGAACGTCTTCATGATCCGACTGATCCAAGTACCGAAAGCACGGCACCTCCGAGTTCTGCACACATACGGCTCGGTGACGTCCTCGCCTTCTCGATCCAGCAAGAGGGGCAAAGTAGTAGATGAGTTCCGACAGCACGACGGCGTGGTGACGGTGTTGGTGAAGAAAAATCTCCGCAGGGCTTCGCCTAAGCACTACGAAAACTATGACGGAGGATAAACTAGAGGGAACAGGGTTGCCGGCACATGGCTTGGTGTTTCTTGATGTGTCTTTGGTGCTAGCCCTGCCCCTCTATTTATATGTTGAGCCCTGGGGTCGAAACTTGGAGTAAAAGCCTCCACAAAGTCGGTTTCACCCGAAAGGCAAGAGTCCTTCTCGGACTCCAGGGCCAGACGCCAGGGTTCCCGGCGTCTGGACCCAGACGCCAGGGACCCTGGCGTCTGGCCCCTGGACTCCGCAAAACTTCCTTTTGCGCTTTCCAAAAACCTTGTGGGCTTTCCCCTTTGGCCCAAATAAAGTGTTCTCGTACCCAAACATTTCGGGAAACATCCGGAACCCCTTCCGGTGATTTCCGGAACCCTTCCGGTGACCAAACACTATTATCCCATATATCAAACTTTGTCTCCGGACCATTCCCGAGTTCCTCGTCATTTCTGTGATCTCATCCCGGACTCCGAACAACATTCGGTCACCAACATTCATAACTCACATAGTACTATATCATCAACGAACGTTAAGTGTGCGGACCCTACGGGTTCGAGAACTATGTAGACATGACCGAGACACCTCTCTGGTCAATAACCAATAGCGGGACCTAGATGCCCATATTGGCTCCTACATATTCTACGAAGATCTTTATCGGTCAGACCGCATAACAACATACGTTGTTCCCTTTGTCATCGGTATGTTACTTGCCCGAGATTCGATCGTCGGTATCCAATACCTAGTTCAATCTCGTTACCGGCAAGTCTCTTTACTCGTTCCATAATACATCATCTTGCAACTAACTCATTAGTTGTAATGCTTGCAAGGCTTATGTGATGTGCATTACCGAGAGGGCCCAGAGATACCTCTCCGACAACCGGAGTGACAAATCCTAATCTCGAAATACGCCAACCCAACATCTACCTTTGGAGACACCTGTAATGCTCCTTTATAATCACCCAGTTATGTTGTGATGTTTGGTAGCACCCAAAGTGTTCCTCCGGCAAACGGGAGTTGCATAATCTCATAGTCATAGGAACATGTATAAGTCATGAAGAAAGCAATAGCAACATACTAAACGATCGGGTGCTAAGCTAATGGAATGGGTCATGTCAATCAGATCATTCAACCAATGTTGTGACCTCGTTAATCAAATAACAACACCTTGTTCATGGTTAGGAAACATAACCATCTTTGATTAACGAGCTAGTCAAGTAGAGGCATACTAGTGACACTAAGTTTGTCTATGTATTCACACATGTATTATGTTTCCGGTTAATACAATTCTAGCATGAATAATAAACATTTATCATGATATAAGGAAATAAATAATAACTTTATTATTGCCTCTAGGGCATATTTCCTTCAGTCTCCCACTTGCACTAGAGTCAATAATCTAGATTACACAGTAATGATTCTAACACCCATGGAGCCTTGGTGCTGATCATGTTTTGCTCGTGGAAGAGGCTTAGTCAACGGGTCTGCAACATTCTGATCCGTATGTATCTTGCAAATCTCTATGTCTCCCACCTGGACTAGATCCCGGATGGAATTGAAGCGTCTCTTGATGTGCTTGGTCCTCTTGTGAAATCTGGATTCCTTTGCCAAGGCAATTGCACCAGTATTGTCACAAAAGATTTTCATTGGACCCGATGCACTAGGTATGACACCTAGATCGGATATGAACTCCTTCATCCAGACTCCTTCGTTTGCTGCTTCCGAAGCAGCTATGTATTCCGCTTCACATGTAGATCCCGCTACGATGCTTTGTTTAGAACTGCACCAACTGACAGCTACACCGTTTAATGTAAACACGTATCCGGTTTGCGATTTAGAATCATCTGGATCAGTGTCAAAGCTTGCATCAACGTAACCTCTTACGGTGAGCTCTTTATCACCTCCATATACGAGAAACATATCCTTAGTCCTTTTCAGGTATTACTTTGGTACCTCCCTGCTAAACTTATAGCAAGGCACACATCAGGTCTGGTACACAGCATTGCATACATGATAGAGCCTATGGCTGAAGCATAGGGAACATCTTTCATTTTCTCTCTATCTTCTGCAGTGGTCGGGCATTGAGTCTGACTCAACTTCACACCTTGTAACACAGGCAAGAACCCTTTCTTTGCTTGATCCATTTTGAACTTCTTCAAAATCTTGTCAAGGTATGTGCTTTGTGAAAGTCCAATTAAGCGTCTTGATCTATCTCTATAGATCTTTATGCCTAATATGTAAGCAGCTTCACCGAGGTCTTTCATTGAAAAACTCTTATTCAAATATCCCTTTATGCTATCCAGAAATTCTATATCATTTCCAATCAGCAATATGTCATCCACATATAATATCAGAAATGCTACAGAGCTCCCACTCACTTTATTGTAAATACAGGCTTCACCGAAAGTCTGTATAAAACCAAATGCTTTGATCACACTATCAAAGCGTTTATTCCAACTCCGAGAGGCTTGCACCAGTCCATAAATGGATCGCTGGAGCTTGCACACTTTGTTAGCTCCCTTTGGATAGACAAAACCTTCCGGTTGCATCATATACAACTCTTCTTCCAGAAATCCATTCAGGAATGCAGTTTTGACATCCATGTGCCAAATTTCATAATCATAAAATGCGGCAATTGCTAACATGATTCTGACAGACTTAAGCATCGCTACGGGTGAGAAGGTCTCATCGTAGTCAACCCCTTGAACTTGTCGAAAACCTTTTGCGACAAGTCGAGCTTTATAGACAGTAACATTACCGTCAGCGTCAGTCTTTTTCTTGAAGATCCATTTATTCTCAATTGCTTGCCGATCATCGGGCAAGTCAACCGAAGTCCATACTTTGTTCTCATACATGGATCCCATCTCAGATTTCATGGCTTCAAGCCACTTTGCGGAATCTGGGCTCACCATCGCTTCTTCATAGTTCGTAGGTTCATCATGATCTAGTAGCATGACTTCCAGAACTAGATTACCGTACCACTCTGGCGCGGATCTCACTCTGGTTGATCTACGAGGTTCAGTAGTATCTTGTCCCGAAGTTTCATGATCATCATCATTAGCTTCCTCACTAATTGGTATAGGTGTCGCAGAAACAGTTTTCTGTGATGTACTACTTTCCAATAAGGGAGCAGGTACAGTTACCTCGTCAAGTTCTACTTTCCTCCCACTCACTTCTTTCGAGAGAAACTCCTTCTCTAGAAATGATCCATTCTTAGCAACGAATGTCTTGCCTTCGGATCTGTGATAGAAGGTGTACCCAACAGTCTCCTTTGGGTATCCTATGAAGACACATTTCTCCGATTTGGGTTTGAGCTTATCAGGTTGAAGCTTTTTCACATAAGCATTGCAGCCCCAAACTTTAAGAAACGACAACTTTGGTTTCTTGCCAAACCATAGTTCATAAGGCGTCGTCTCAACGGATTTTGATGGTGCCCTATTTAATGTGAATGCGGCCGTCTCTAAAGCATAACCCCAAAACAATAGCGGTAAATCAGTAAGAGACAACATAGATCGCACCATATCCAGTAAAGTACGATTACGATGTTCGTACACACCATTACACTGTGGTGTTCCGGGTGGCGTGAGTTGCGAAACTATTCCACAATTTTTTAAATGTACACCAAACTCGTAACTCAAATATTCTCCTCCACGATCAGATCATAGAAACTTTATTTTCTTGTTACAATGATTTTCTTGCAACGTACAGCTCGGTGACGACCTCGCCTTCTCGATCCAGCAAGAGGGGCGAAGTAGTAGATGAGTTCCGACAGCACGATGGCGTGGTGACGGTGTTGGTGAAGAACAATCTCTGCAGGGCTTCGCCTAAGCACTACGAAAACTATGACGGAGGATAAACTAGAGGGAACAGGGTTGCCGGCACACGTCTTGGTGTTTCTTGATGTGTCTTTGGTGCTAGCCCTGCCCCTCTATTTATATGTTGAGCCCTGGGGTCGAAACTTGGAGTAAAAGCCTCCACAAAGTCGGTTTCACCCGAAAGGCAAGAGTCCTTCTCGGACTCCAGGGCCAGACGCCAGGGTTGGCGTCTGGCCCCTGGACTCCGCAAAACTTCCTTTTGCACTTTCCACAAACCTTGTGGGCTTTCCCCTTTGGCCCAAATAAAGTGTTCTCGTACCCAAACATTTCGGGAAACATCCAGAACCCCTTCCGGTGATTTTCGGAACCCTTCCGGTGACCAAACACTATTATCCCATATATCAAACTTTGTCTCCGGACCATTCCGGAGTTCCTCGTCATATCCGTGATCTCATCCCGGACTCCGAACAACATTAGGTCACCAACATTCATAACTCACATAGTACTATATCGTCAACGAACGTTAAGCGTGCGGACCCTACGGGTTCGAGAACTATGTAGACATGACCGAGACACCTCTCTGGTCAATAACCAATAGTGAGACCTGGATACCCATATTGGCTCCTACATATTCTACGAAGATCTTTATCGGTCAGACCGCATAACAACATATGTTGTTCCCTTTGTCATCGGTATGTTACTTGCCCGAGATTCGATCGTCGGTATCCAATACCTAGTTCAATCTCGTTACCGGCAAGTCTCTTTACTCGTTCCGTAATACATCATCTTGCAACTAACTTATTAGTTGTAATGCTTGCAAGGCTTATGTGATGTGCATTACCGAGAGGGCCCAGAGATACCTCTCCAACAATCGGAGTGAGAAATCCTAATCTTGAAATACGCCAACCCAACATCTACCTTTGGAGACACCTGTAATGCTCCTTTATAATCACCCAGTTACGTTGTGACGTTTGGTAGCACCCAAAGTGTTCCTCCGGCAAACGGGAGTTGCATAATCTCATAGTCATAGGAACATGTATAAGTCATGAAGAAAGCAATAACAACATACTAAACGATCGGGTGCTAAGCTAATGGAGTGGGTCATGACAATCAGATCATTCAACTAATGATATGACCTCGTTAATCAAATAACAACACCTTGTTCATGGTTAGGAAACATAACCATCTTTCATTAACGAGCTAGTCAAGTAGAGGCATACTAGTGACACTAAGTTTGTCTATGTATTCACACATGTATTATGTTTCCGGTTAATACAATTCTAGCATGAATAATAAACATTTATCATGATATATGGAAATAAATAATAACTTTATTATTGCCTCTAGGGCATATTTCCTTCACCCATATCATCAATATTAATCAAGCAGGACGTAGGGTTTTACCTCCATCAAGAGGGCCCGAACCTGGGTAAAACATCGTGTTCCTTGCCTCCTGTTACCATCCGGCCTAGACGCACAGTTCAGGACCCCCTACCCGAGATCCGCCGGTTTTGACACCGACATTGGTGCTTTCATTGTCAACATATTGAACCTGGGTAAAGCAATGTGTCCGGATTTTACATCTGGAGTCTGTGTACTCTTCTAACAGGCTTCCAAAATGTTGGCCGGACTAGGGGCCGGCGTCGTTTTGACGTCCCCCACAGGAGACACAGTTCAATATGTACTCCAGATTATGTACACGGACTCCAACAATGCAGCCGAATATGAGGCCCTTTTACATGGTCTCCGGATGGCAGTATCCATGGGCATTCAACGCCTAGAGGTGCGTGGGGATTCGAACCTCGCGATATCCCAAATAAATGGAGACTTCGATGCCAAGGATCCAAAAATGGTAGCTTACCGCAACGCCGTCCTCAAAATGTCAGCTCGGTTTGAGGGGCTCGAATTTCACCATATAGCCCGAGAAAACAATCAGGCGTCAGACGTCCTGGCACGCATCGGCGCAAAACGTGATGCGGTCCCCCCAACATCTTCCTGGAAAGGCTGTTCAAGCCATCCGTAGTATGGGAAGGGGAACATGGCAATATTAGCCCGGACCCAACCACACTGTCCGACGCCGAACAATCTGACATAACCGGAGGCTCTGCCAATGAAATAACAACCTCAGCCCACGTACTAATGGCCGTTATCGCCCCGTGGACAGAACCATTCCTAGCCTACCTTACTAGGCAGGAACTCCCAGAGGACCAAAACGAGGCACACTATATAGTGCGGCGATCTAAAGCCTATAAAGTCCATGAGGGAGAACTTTATAAGAAAAGCACTAATGGAGTCCTTCAAAGGTGCATCTCCGAAGAGGAAGGGCGGAACCTGCTGGCTGAAATTCATGCCGGACTCGGTGGCCATCACGCCGCAGCCTGGTCCCTTGTAAGCAAGGCTTTCCGTACAGGCTTTTATTGGCCGACAGCCCGGGCGGACGCTCAGGACTTGGTCCAACGATGCGCCGGTTGCCAGCTTTTTGCAAACCAAAGCCATATGCAACCCACCGCCCTCCAAACTATCCCCATCACTTGGCCTTTCGTGGTCTGGGGGCTTGACATGGTGGGACCCCTTAAAGGCGGAACCCACAAGAAAAAATACTTACTGGTCATGGTGGATAAGTTCACCAAATGGATAGAAGCCAAGCCTGTTAAGACGGCCGAATCCATACCTGTGATAGACTTTATATTCGGGGTCGTACACCGTTATGGCGTCCCCCACAACAACATCACCGATAACGGCACGAACTTTACGGCCGATGAGGTAAAACTCTGGTGCAAAAACATGGGCATCAAGCTCGATTATGCTTCCGTCTATCACCCACAAACTAATGGTCAGGTCGAACGTGCAAATGCTCTCATCATGAGCGGCATCAAACCCAGATTAGTGCGGTCCCTCAAGGAATCTAACACGCAGTGGGTAGAGGAGCTCACTCCGTACTCTGGGGGCTGTGGACCACGCCGAATCGCACCGCCGGATACACACCATTTTTTATGGTGTACAGCGTAGAGGTAGTCTTGCCCTGCGACATAATTCATGACTCACCTCGAGTGCGCATGTATGAAGAAAGGGAAGCCGAGCTCGATCGGAAGGATAGTTTGGACGCCTTAGAGGAGGAGCGCGATGTGGCAAAAGCCCGTTCCACATTCTATCAACAGCAGGCTCGAAGATATCAAAGCAGAGAAGTGCGGGCCAAAAACTACAACATTGGCGACTTAGTTCTACGCCTACCGGACAAGAAAAAGGACAAGCTGAAGCCCAAGTGGGAAGGTCCCTTCATAATCGACCAAGTCCTGACTGGTGGAGCATACCGCCTGCGAGATGCGTCGGATAACCGACTCGAGCCGAACCCATGGAACGCAGCCCGTCTCCGAAGATTCTATGCCTAGCGCCGGACTCTGTGTTTGTCTCCTTCCTCTGTCCATTTTTTACATTTTCTGTCTTGCATTTCTCTCCTTCCCCTCTTTTATTTTATAGCCCTTAAAGGCTCCTCAAGTGATGTGCTACTCGCGCTCATTAAACCTAGGGGCTTCTTTAACAGAAGCTTATTTACACGGGCTTCACGCCCACCACATGCGTCAAACTTCCGCATGTACCTTTTCTTCACCATTATATGCATCGATATGACTTAAGTTTTGGCCAAGCTGGGTTGCCTGGCTCCTGTGCTTACCCCTACGTTCCCGATTGTTCGGCTAGGTGGTAAAGGGAGCACCTCTGCGATTGTTACTACCGGATCAGCCGGATGTGTACCTCAGACTGGGTGAAGCCGAAAGCTAGCGTTCTTAAGGGAATATTCGGTCGGTGTGAACTAAAAGATGACCTTTTTTTTACTTATTTATATATATGCCCCCAGATGATTTTCCTGCGTTTGCAGTCCGGACATGCACTTTAGGGCATGCCTCCCAGAGAAAGGAACCCCTAACGAAACTATTCTCTCTGGAAGATGTTTCTTACTAACCATGTAATATAACATAACTAGTTGGGCACTTGTCTGATAAAGCACTAATGACCCCTACGCCTGGTCTCCACGCATACCCTGGTTCTTACATAACCGGTAGGGTATTCGGACACACTCCGGACCATCAGGTCCTGAGGTTGAAGCGAAAAGGTCGGCAACGACAAACGATCTACAATCCGGCTAGAAGGCATTACACATGTCAATTAAAAATTACATAGTCACTCTGAATGATTGTATTCCTCTTCAATACCATCTAACAGGCTGTCTAACTTATAGTCCTGCTGGGAATACTTTGCGGCCAATTCTACTTGGCCGTACACTAAGCTTACAGGGATCTCCTTCCCGTCAGGCCCCATAGGTCCGACCTTGGCCATGTGGTTTGGGTCAGACTTCGTGTACCGCGTCTTCACCATGGCCCAGGCCTCCCTAGCGCCTTGTCGGCAGGCCGATATCTTCCACAACTGGAAGCACCGCCGAGCTCCCTTAAGCTTCTCTGAAAGCTCTCCAAGGCCCTCGGGCATAGAGTGGGAAGGCCATAAGGCTTGGGCAACGCCTCGCATCGCCTGCCAAACTCGCTCGTGCAGTTGTGAGAGCTCGGGAAGAAGGTCACCCGTAGAACCGGGCATCTCCTCTGCAGGACGACCCATTAGCATACCTACAGACATTACTCTATTAGTCGACTTCCTCGCCGAACTCATTTCTTTTAAAGATTCGCTTAAGCACTTACTAAATATGCCGCGTCGAAGCCGCTGATTCTCCTTAGTGGAGTCCGACAGCTGTCCACGAACATCTTTAAGTTCAACGTCCAGCTTGGTGTTGGCATCCTGAAGATCATTCTTCTCCCGCCTCACCCTTGTCTGCATACTCTCACCGGCCTTTAGCCGGCGTAAGAGTTGTTGCCTCTCCGGATCGAGTCCGGCGCCATCTGCAATATGATTTGTCAGATTTACACCCACGCCGCACTTCACAAAATACTAATCTTTTGAAGTATATCTCACCAGAGGGGGTCTCTTTGGGCTCCCCTGCCGCGGCTAGTGCGGCCTCCAGTTGGGCTTTGCACTCTTTCAGCTCCTGGGACAGTACGGTATTCTTCTCTGTAAGAACCTGCATAACAAATGATCCTTAAATCAGTTACTCTAACTGTTTCAAGTCTCAGGGGCTACTGGTATATATATTTGCCAAAATTTCTTACCCGTATGTCTTTTACATATTGCTCCGTGGCTCTGGCTAAACCATTTTGAGCGGCACGGAGGTACGCATCTCCCGAATTGAAGGCATCTAATGCCTCTTGGGAGAAACAAGCGTCGCGAAGAACTGTCCGGCGACGCATGTGGTTCATGACACTCTCCACCTCGGAATTGGTGGCAGACAGTCTGTCCGCATCCTCTGTCGGAGGAGCGTCCGGTGCGTGCCTTGTGTTCGCTTCCGCTTCCGGGCCAGGCGTTGGAGCCTGGCTGGTGGAGGCGCGATTGGCAACCTCTCCGGATATAGTCCGGCAAGGTCCCTTCGTCCTGAAGATAGCACGAATGTTAGTATGCCCTGAAGGAATAACACCAGGGAAAAAGAGGGTGCACTATACCTTTGCGCCGGCGTCTCAGTCCGGACTACATTCCTTTTTACCCCACAGGGCCCTGCGGCCCCTCATTGGCTAGCTGCCGCAGGTCCGGCCTCCCGCCTCGGAAACCTCCCCTGCAAAACACGGTCGTTGTCAGGAAAACTGAAATGCGTGAGGATGGATTCCTTCTCAAGGGGATGAGACTCCGCTCTCTGTTACTTGGGAGGCCGGGATTAACCCTAGGTAATCAGCCGTAATGGCCACCAAGGCATTGTCCTTGCTTAGCAGATGAAACACCCCATCAATAAGCTCCACTGATATGTCCGGATCCTCTTCGAAGTCCGGATCGAGGGACCGTTCTGGATCCTCAAGCTGTGGGGGACGGCTGTTTATATCCTTTACTTCCTGACGCAGTTCCTGCGTTAAAATCGTTAGACTACATATTTAATCATGGGAATATAAAACAAATGGGTAAGCGCAATTGTCCACTTACCCAACTCGGAGGGTTGTACATACTAAATCCTCCCTGCGGGTTGACGCGGAGGAATTCCTCCTCTTCTCCCTTGTACAAAGAGGATAAGGTCTTTACTAGAGCGGCAGCTAAGGCTGGCGCCTTACGACCGTAACGGGTGGCGTCATCCTCCCCATTAAAATCCCACATGGGGTGGCCTCTATATTGAAGCGGCTGCACCCCCCGCATAATGCCTGCGGCCATGACTCCAATCATGGTTAGTCCGGAATGAGCCAATAGTCTTATCCGACCCATCAGGTGAAGGACGTCCCTATCGCCTTCTCTCTAAGAGCTCCACGGACGCCAGCTTAGGCGTTTCTTTAAGGGAGCATTGTTGAATTCGGGGAGACCGACCCGGATAGGATCCGGCAGCGGGACATCATCTATATAAAACCATTCCGAAGGCCAGTCCTCGGATGCCTTCTTTGGGGTTCTGGATAGATATCCGGTCCCGGCGATATGCCACACTTCTGCTCCGCCCACTTGATATATAGACCCCTCTTGAGATCGGGGCATCAAGCAGAATAACCTCTTCCACAACGTGAAATAAGCCTCAACACCCAAGAATAGCTTGAAAAGGGCGACGAAGCCCACGATATGCAATATAGAGGCGGGCGTGAGATTGTGCAGCTGGAGGCCGTAGAACTCTAGAAGCCCACGGAGAAATGGATGAATTGGAAATCCATGTCCTCTTATTAGATAAGGGACGAGGCACACCCACTCTCCTTTGGAGGGATTGGGGGTGCTCTCCGCTTGCTCTCCGCCGTTATAGGTGGCGAGTTCGTCTCGGACCGGGACCATATAGGCCTGAGGGAGAAATCCCTTGGCCTGAAGCGACACTAGCTCGCTGTGCGGGATGGAGCACCTCTCCAAGTCTCCAGGTTTAGGACTGGAAGGGCGAGAGGAGAGCTGTGACGGCTGGCCATGTTCGAATGGACCTTTGCTGGAGGCGCTCTGATGATTACTCGTGGGGAGGGGAAGGTGTGGTTTGGATCTGAATCCCCATCCCATTAAATAGGCGGCTCGTTTGTTCAGCTAGGGGTGTGAATGTAAAAACACCCCAACTTTTCGCATTCGTTTGACATGTGGAAGACGGCCATTATTGGGCGTGGAAGCCAAGGTGCGCTACATTACGAAAATCGGACATTATTCAGCAGGTACACGGAATTTGGAGAAGAACCCGCCTTGCAATGCCGAAGACAATCTACGCGCCGGACTCGTCGTCATTGAAGCCTGGTTCGGGGGCTACTGAGGGAGTCCTAGATTAGGGGGTGTCTGGGTAGCCGGATTATACCTTCAGCCGGACTCCAGGACTGTGAAGATACAAGATTGAAGACTTCGTCCCGTGTCCGGATGGGACTTTCCTTGGCATGGAAGGCAAGCTTGGCGATGCGGGTATTCAAGATCTCCTACCATTGTAACCGACTTTGTGTAACCCTAACCCTCTCCGGTGTTTATATAAACCGGAGGGTTTTAGTCCGTAGGACAACTTCATCATACAACAATCATACCATAGGCTAGCTTCTAGGGTTTAGCCTCCTCGATCTCGTGGTAGATCTACTCTTGTACTACCCATATCATCAATATTAATCAAGCAGGACGTAGGGTTTTACCTCCATCAAGAGGGCCCGAACCTGGGTAAAACATCATGTTCCTTGCCTCCTGTTACCATCCGGCCTAGACGCACAGTTCGGGACCCCCTACCCGAGATCCGCCGGTTTTGACACCGACATCCAGCTATGAGGGAAATTATCTTGTGGGTGAAAATGCAATTGATGTTCCCCGATGGGTATGCAGCGAATCTAAAGAGGGGAGCGAGTCTTGATAAATTGAAGATATTTGGTCTCAAGTGTCATGATTGGCACATATGGATTGAGCGGGTAATGCCGGTGATGTTGCGTGGCTTCATCCCTGAGGATGAATGGCTAGTACTGGTAGAACTCAGCTATTTCTTCCATGTTCTTTGTGCGAAAGAACTATCGCCTGGCGTGCTAGAGGAAATGGAAGAGTTGGCGCCGGAGTTGATCTGCAAGTTAGAGAAGATCTTTCCACGGGCTTCTTTAATCTAATGCAGCATTTGATTTTGCATCTCCCGACCGAGGCAAGATTGGGGGGGCCCGTGCAAAATCGTTGGTGCTACCCAACTGAGAGGATGTAGAAGATGCTTCGAGAAAAATGTAAAAATAAACGTAGAATTGAAGCATCGATGGCTGAGGCATTCATCACTGAGGAGGCGGCAAACTTCGTGACAGCAGACTACGAAGCCAAAAATCGTCATTTGCATAATCCGAAGCCTCGGTACAATGCTAACGACCCTAAAAAGGGTGGATCCAACCTTAGGCTATTCAAAGGGAATCTCGCACCAGCCAGTGTTTCAAAGCCAGTACCTTTGGATAACGAAGAATGGTGGACCATTTCGTTGTATATCTTCAACAACCTGATAGAAGTGCGGCCGTACATCGAGTAAGTTCTCGGTACATTGTTTCGCAACTTCTATTTCCTTTGAACTGCTCTTATTCCTGGATATTTCATACAGTTGATACGTCGCCATATTCTCGTATGGAGCGGTGATCCAAAAGGATTCCGTCGAAGAGTATGAGCTTCTCGCAAAGCAAGGAGGCGGCTATCCCGGTTTCATCTCTTGGTTCAAACAAACGGTAATTTCTATTAGACAATTTCATTTCATTCGCTAATTTGTGTGTAATGCAACAATCCTTTCATATTAAACTTGTAGGCTAATTCAGAGTCAATGGACGCCGAATTGAGACAAGTCGCTAATGGTTTTGACTATAAGGTCCATTCATTTGACAAATACGACATCAACGGGTATCGCTTTTGTACCTATGGCAAAGAGCTATCTATGGCCGACCAAAAGTCTACAAATTGTTGTGTATCTGCTATCGGTGAAGGAGGTACCGAGTATTATGGGAGAGTTGAAGCAATTTATGAACTTCTATTCTATGGTGAAAACCCACCGAATGTCGTAGTCTTCAAATGTTATTGGTTTCAGCCGAAGGAGACTAGAAGGACTCATGAACATATAGGGCTAGTTGAAATCAACTGAAGCACCCATTTAGATGTTCCTGATGTCTATATTACGGCTCAACAGACGACCCAAGTATTCTATCTATCGTGGGCCTGCCAAACTAATCCAAATCTAAAAGGTTGGGATGTCGTTTATGAAGTGCCGCCACGTGCTAGACTATCTCCCCCAAAGGAAGAGGATTGTGAACCTCACATTAACCCAGACACATATGAAGGAGAATTCTTCCAAGAGACATGTCTTTCCAAAAAGTGTTTCAAGAACTGTTATAATTCACCCCAAAACATTGAAGTAGACAGCGACAGTGAATCTGACATCACCCCAGAGGAGGAACAAGAAGAGCCGGAACACGAAGAGGTTACTGCTGCGGATGACCTGTCAATGCTTGGCCGATTACGTCAAGGTGGCCTTCCACATGTTGATGCCACTGAACCCTATGAACCTGCCATTGATTATAGTGATGATGATGATTATGCATTTATTGATGATACTGATCGAGATTATTAGTAGTGTCAGGTATTCAATTTTTTTATGTTGTACTTGATGATGATACACTTAAGTGATATACATATTATTATTCATGTCAGTATTTTTTTATGTTGTACTAATTTTGTTTATTCTTTGTCATGGCAGGTGTTGAAAGATGGTGGGCGCTGGTCGGGAGCGCGCCGAGGCCCCTTCTTCGTCGGCGCGTGGTCTGAGGTCTTCCATTCCACATGCACCTCTCTGTCGAGCGTTGCTGGACAGTATGGCGACACCGCCGGGTCCTTCTTTGTCGACCGCGGTGCCCAGCAAGGGACGAGGTAAGAAGAAGAGAGGAGCTGGAGCACGTGGTCGCGGGAGAGGAGGTAGGGTGACTGCTAGGGAGCCTTCCTCGCCGCCACCCCGAGCTGTTTCACCCGAGCACGTGACTGCTAGGGTGGACTCGTCCGAGGAGGAGGCTACACGGACTTCAGCCCACAAGCCTCGGGTCGACGGGCCTTCGGCCCACGAGACCCCAGAGGAGCACACGTCTGGATGGGGTACCTGGCCGGATCAGCCTGAGGAGCCGAGTGGCCATGCTGATGATGGCGGGGAGCCGACTGATATTGAGGAGGAGGGGGGCACTGTCTACCAGCGTGGTTGTACACGACTCCTGTCCGTGCCGGCGACCCGCGAGCAGAGGTGGTTGATTTTCCCTGATGGGGAGAGGTAAGTGCATTTAATCTTTTTGTACCTTCTGCATTCATGTTTCTTCGAATAACTAATGCATTGGCCTTGTCATGCTGTAGGGGTTGGGACCACCATCATAGTGTCCGCCAGCCCAACTCCATCCTTGGAGTTCTTTGTCAGCAAAACTTCCCGAGGTTTGTCATGTTGCCTAGTGAGGGTCGGCTTCCAGATCTTGGATTGAGTTGGGAGCACTACTTGGCTTCCTCGGCCCCATCGGGTGAGATTATCGACGGTGTCTTGTGCAAGACGAGGGCAGCCGTGGTGATCAGAAAGTTCTGGGTAATTTCTCCTTTACACAATTAAAATCTTCAACTAGCTAGTTATTAATTGTACTAATCAATATTGTCTCATTTGATTGCAGACATTCTACAGGTGTGAGGAGGGATACGAGGAGGAAGCGGCAAATGTTATCGATAACGTCTGCAAGCGCCTACTACAGAACTTATGGCATGAGGCTTGGGTGCAGTCTGTTCGTGACTACTACGCCTTGCGTGGTATCAAGAAGACCAAGCCGGCGTGCCGCGATAAGTTCTTGAGTAAGGAGGAGTACATGAAGGTAATTCTTAAGGCCTTGTACTTACTTCCTTCATTTAGTAGTTCATAGCCGTAGCGCTCAAGTTTCTATTTGCTAACTTAGGCCCCTCCGAGATGGTGTGCGGATCGGATGGATTGTTGGGAGGTGTTGGTCAATGAGTGGTGCTCAAAAGAATGGCTAGCCCTCCACAACGAGGCCAAGGACAAACGTGCCCAAATGGAAGGTGTGCCACACCATCAAGGCAACTCCAACTTATATCAGTTTGGGCGGAACTGGGTATGTGGTTTGCTTCATGATTCATGCAATTCATTCATCATGCTAGCTTTAGCCCTTTAATTACTAATTTACTTTGTTTCTCTCTTTCAGGCACGCTACAATAAGGCGGATAAGGTGCCAGAGGTGTACGAGACCTATATGCCATGGCCCACACTGGCTCTTACAAGAAAGTTAAGGCATTCTCTGCGTCTGACCTCGATGATCCAAAGAACTTCACCAACATCTCCTCCCACGACAAGCTCGTCAAATATAGAGATGAGGGGAAGGCGAGGAAAGGGGAGGACTTTAACCCGAGCCAGGGTCCCATTGATACAGAGCTGCTGATGATATCTGGTGGCGGGAGGTCCCATGGCTCCATAGCCATGGGAGATGGACTTATCCGTTGTCCTAGCACTCTCCAGGAGATCAAGGCGCGCCAGTCGAGCTCCGCTCTTGAGATAAGGCCTCGTGAACGGCCAGTCCAACTCGCCATCAAGGTTAGTTATACTTACTCAGCTATCTTTCTCCTTTACATTGTGTGCGCTTCCACCAATGATTACAAATGGTCATGTGAGTGGTGTTGCGGGCTGCTATATAGAGTGAGAGAGATAGAACGGAGAAACTTCTGGCACAGGCGATGGAGAGGCAGCGAGAGTTGGAGGAGAGGACAACAAAGATGTTGGAGGAGGAGAGGGCACGGAATGACATGCAGGCAAGGGCCATGTACGAGCTCCTTGTGGTAAGTTTCTTCTGCAGATTAGCCAAAACATTCATGTAGTGTTTGTCTCATTACTAACTTGTATGATTGAGTTGTCAAAACCAAATGTGCAGTCTGTGTGTGAGAAGTCCGGTCAGACCACTCCGTCAATGCCAGTGCTTGCTCCTGGGACCACGGTGAGTTTAATTTGAATGGACATTACTTGCTAGTCTTAACATTTGAGTGTCATCATGCTAACGAGACATTGGAAATGACCTTTGGTGCAGTGTAACTCCAGACAAGCATCGCACGATCCTTCTCCAGCTACCGGCACGAGCCAGCCCGCTCCTACACCTCCATGATCACAGTAAGTTTCTCTAGTGTTTTGCTTAACAAATGCATAAAGACCTAGACTTAGCTTTATTTCCTCCAATATGATTACCATAATGACCTAGAGTTAGCTTCTTTTCCTCCAAAATGACTTAATAAGCTTACTGACCTCCAAAACCATCCATTTTACCTAAGTTAGCTCTAAAACGATATGTACTTACCTTACTTATGTCAAAAATTGCATAATTAGCTTAGTTAGCTCATAAACGATCCATTTTACCTAAGTTAGCTCTAAAATGACTCATTTTACCTTAGTTAGCTTATAAATGATCCATTTTATCCAAGTTAGCTCTAAAATGACCCATTTTACCTAGATTAGCTCCTGAATGATCCATTTTACCAATGTTAGCTTTAAAATGACCCATTTCACCTAGGTTAGCTCCAAAATGACCCATCTTACCTAGGTTAGCTCCAACATGACCCATCACACCTAGGTTAGCTAAAAAACGATCCATTTCACTTAAATTAGCTCTTAAATAATCCATTTCACCTAAGTTAGCTCATAAACGATCCATTTCAACTAAGTTAGCTCATAAATGATCCATTTCACCTAAGTTAGCTAAAAAACGATCCATCTCACCTTAGTTAGCTCATAAACGATCCATTTCACCTTAGTTGGCTCATAAACGGTCCATTTCACCTTAGTTAGCTCATAAATGATCCATTTCAACTAAGTTAGCTCATAAATGATCCATTTCAACTAAGTTAGCTCATAAACGATCCATTTCACCTAAGTTAGCTCATAAATGATCCATTTCACCTTAGTTAGCTCATAAACGACCCATTTCAACTTAATTAGCTCATATATGATCCATTTCACCTAAGTTAGCTCATAAACGATCCATTTTACCTAAGTTAGTTCTAAAATGATCCATTTTACCTTAGTTAGCTCATAAACGATCCATTTTACCTAAGTTAGTTCTAAAATGATTCATTTTGCCTTAGTTAGCTCATAAAAGATCCATTGTACCTAAGTTAGCTCTAAAATGACCCATTTTACCTTAGCTCATAAATGATCCATTTTACCCAAGTTAGCTCTAAAATGACCCATCTTACCTAGGTTAGCTCCAAAATGATCCATCTTACCTAGGTTAGCTCTAAAATGATGCATTTTACCTAAGTTAGCTCATAAGCGATCCATTTCATCTACGTTAGCTCATAAACGATCCATTTCACCTATATTAGCTCATAAACGATCAATTTCACCTAAATTAGCTCATAAATGTCATATATTCTTCTTCTTCTTCTTCTAATCTTCTTCTTCTAATCTTTTTCTTCTAATCTTCTTCTTCTTCTTCTTCTTCTTCTTCTTCTAATCTTCTTCTTCTAACTTCCTTATTTCCCATGTTGCAGAATTCATTCGCTTCACGGAAGCTTGCATACATGGAGTGCTTGTTTGGATGAACTATGTTTCTTTTGTATCGATGAACTATGCATGTATGCTTTGATGACACTATTGTAATATGTATGGTTGGATGGATGTATGTGGAACTTGCTATGTATGGTTGATGGAACTATACATTTATGATGAAATTATATGTGTTGGATATCTCATATGTTTGCTGTGAACTTGCCATGTGAAAAATATATATGTATCATCTATTTGTTGTGAAAATGGTTGAGTATAAGAAAAAACAGAAAAAAAGAGGCAATGCAGGCTCTTTGCCGTCTGCCACTGATGGCAAAGCCACCTTTGCCGACAGCCGCGGACGGCAAAGCAGCCACGCGGCGGCCACCTGTGCCTCCTAGGAACTAACCCATTTGGCCAGTTTGCCTACAGCGGAGGACGGCAAAGGCTTTGCCTACAGCCGCGGACGACAAAGACCTGTCGTGTAGTGACGTCTAGCTGACATCATTCGGCGGACGGCAAAGGCCGGACAAATTTTGCCGTCAGCGGCGGACGGCAAAGGCCGGACAAATTTTGCCGTCAGCGGCGGACGGCAAAGGCTGCCGTTAGCCACCTAACGGACTAACAACAAGTTTATTGCCATATGCTTTCTTTATCGTCCGCCGCTGATCGCAAAGGTTCCTTTGCCGTCCGCGTCAGGAAGCAGACGACAAACAAGGTCTTTGCCGGAGCCGTTTGCCGTCCGCGGCAGACGGCAAAGACCTTTGTCGTCCGCCTTCCATGCCTTTGTCGTCCGCCTTGGCAGACGGCAAAGTAGCTGATTCCTGTAGTGAAACCATCCAAGAAAAAGGATGATGAGGATTTTGAGCGCTTTGCTGAAATGATTAGACCTATCTTTTTGCGTATGCGTTTGACTGATATGCTTAAAATGAATCCTTATGCTAAGTACATGAAAGATATTGTTAGAAATAAAAGAAAGATACCAGAAGCTGAAATTTCCACCATGCTTGCTAATTATACTTTTAAAGGTGGAATACCTAAGAAAGTAGGAGATCCAGAAGTACCAACTATACCATGCTCCATTAAAAGAAACTATGTTAAAACTGCTTTATGTGATCTTGGAGCCGGTGTTAGTGTTATGCCTCTCTCTTTATATCGTAGACTTGATTTGAATAAGTTGACACCTACTGAAATATCTTTACAAATGGCTGATAAATCAACTGCTATACATGTCAGTATTTGTGAGG
Organism: Triticum monococcum; assembly: GCA_034509565.1. Classification (NCBI taxonomy): domain Eukaryota; kingdom Viridiplantae; phylum Streptophyta; class Magnoliopsida; order Poales; family Poaceae; genus Triticum; species Triticum monococcum. Next base: position 176,926,126 of record CM067847.1, on the reverse strand, counting down.
ATGTGCCTGTTGTGGTTGCAAATGTTACTATTTTAATGTACTTTGTTATTCTTGATATTCGTGAGGACGATAATATGTCTATTATTCTTGGTAGACCCTTTTTTAATACTGCAGGGGTTGTTATTGATTTCAACAAAGGAAATGTCACTTTTCATGTTAATGGTAATGAGCATACAGTACATTTTTGGAGGAAACAACCCCAAGCCGACAGTATAAATTCTATTGGAAAAACTTCACCAATTACTATTGGAGGTTTTGAATTTCCTCTTCCTACTGTCAAGAAGAAATATGATATTCTTATTGTTGGGGACATCCATATCCCCTTGAGGTAACTTAGTGTTATTCGAAAATTCTCCGGTTTCATGTTATTCAGAAAGAGTTTGTTAACAAGACTTGATCAACCTTGTTAGTGGATTCCTTTTGACGAGCATGAGATGGATGAAGTTAGAAAGCACAACTCTCTGTACCCTCCTTTTACTTTCTGTTATTTAGATTAAATAAAGAAAAAAATAGTATTTTCTGTCTATTTTCTGAATTATCCTTGCAATAAAAAATACCCCGAAAATAAAAGTTCTCCAAATGTCCTAAAAAATTTATATGATTTTTCTAGAATATTTAAGAATTATTGGCACCGAGAACACACCAGGGGGACCCACCACCTGGCCACGAGGGTCCAGGACGCGCCCACCCCCCTAGGGCGCGCCCTCCTGCCTCATGGACCCCACGTGTGCCCCCTCCACTTATTCCAGCACCCACACACTTCGTCTTCCTCCAGAAAAAATCCTCCACCAGCTCAAACCCGTGTTCTAGCTCATCTTGCTGCCATTTTCGATCTCCTTGCTCAAAGCTCCATTCACAAAACTGCTTTGGGGGATTGTTCTTCGGTATGTGACTCCTCCAATGGTCCAATTAGTTTTTGTTCTAGTGCTTTATTTATTGCAAATTTTTTCTGCTTAGGTGACCCTGTTCTTGAGCTTGCATGTCAAATTTATGTGGTCAAAAGTAGTTTTAGTGCATGATATGGCCTCCAGGGACTTGTAGGAGTAGTTGCTATCAATCTTGTTGAGTTTGATTCACTTTTATTTTGAGTCACTAAAAATTTCAGAAATTTTTTAGAGAAAGAAAATGATGAAGAGATTGTTGAGGGGCTCTTCGAGCCGAAGCTCGAAGGATAAGCAAAGTGAAGAGAATAAGAAGCCCAAATATAATCTCCCTCACACTGCGGAGGTTCGGCCGTGTGAATGGCCTTGTGATGAGTTCTCGAGAGAAGCCGGGATTTATGAAGACTTTTATTATTTGGCCGAGAATGCAGGCCTTGTCTACTTCCTCTGCGACCAGCGTGAACAGTATCTCCTCCTCACTAATATTTTCGTGCAAAATGTTTACTTTCATGCTAAGAAATCACCACCTTCAGTGGAATTTCATTTATATGATGAGGTTAAGGAGATTTCACTATATGAGTTTTGTAGGGTCTGTAAGATACCCTTTGTGGGCAGCATAGAGGAACCACATCGTAATGATGTGGAGGGATTTATTGATATGATTGTTGTAAGGGAAACGAGGAAAGTTTCCGATGCAAGAATTACTAGCATACATTTTCCTGTTCTACATTACTTTGCAATATTTGCTAGTAGATGCTTAATTGGTCGCGGGAACAGTGGAAATCTCAGTGCTCCTAATATTGTTATTTTGTGCCATGCTTTGTTTCGTGATACCACTTTAGTTTAGGCGCTATTGTTGCTAAGAGGTTAAATCCGAACCACACAAAGGGTCCCATCTTTGGAGGCATCTTTGCTTCGCGCCTTGCTGCACACTTTAACTTACCTATTAGGCATTATGAGAAAGAGGAAAAGTTGATGCCTCCTATTTTTCTAGATTATAAGAGTAGGGTAGCACATGATTTCATTGTTAAGGATAAGAAGAAGATGCTTAAATATAGATTGATATTTGATAAAAAATACTATGAGATTATTACCTTGCCTGCTCCCCCTTTGTTTAACATATTTTCAGGCACGTACCTCGTGTTGCCGGAGACCGTTCATGCATACTGGAGCCTGACATCAGCCCCAGAGCCTGAGCCGGAGCCACCACTTGATCCCTACCATCAGTCTGTTTATTAGTGGGATCTGGAGGAGATTGCCAACTAGTGGCACCCAGAGGACACTCCTCCGTACACCAGAGAGGGAACCTTTGAGCCATGGCTATAGACCAACTTAGGCCAAAAGCCTAAGCTTGGGGGAGTACGTATTTCTCACTGACATTACATTCATGTTCACACACTCATGCCAGTTGTCGGTGCTCATACTTTTTCATTGTACTATCAATGCTAGTTTATTTTCTTTTTAAGCCTTCTTCTTGTGTGTTTGAAAACCTTAATATATTAGTTGTAGCTTTTAGCTAGTTTACTTTGCATGCTTGTAGTAGTAGTAATTAAAAGAAAACCCAAAAATATTTCTCGTTCTTCTTTTGCTTGTTGGGAGCTTTCCCGTGTAAATAGTTTTGTTTCTTTTCTTTGGGGTCGAGAGGAGAGGACCATGATGAAAATGTTGAGTGGCTTTCATATGCATTATTGTTGATCTAACAAAGAGCCCACATTACCTTGTCTTCTCCCTTGTATTGAATTCCTGCAGATTCCAGCTTAGTCCAATACACGTGCACTATTATTATTATCCATACCGTTCGGTCGTGCAAGTGAAAGGCAATAATGACGATATATGGACTAATTGAGATGAGAGAAGCTGGTATGAACTCAACCTATCTTGTTTTTGTAAATATGATTAGTTCATCGTTCCCGATTCAGCCTATTATGAATGAAACATGTTTGCAATGACAATTAGAGATTATAGTTGCTCATGCCATGCTTAATTTGATAGGAGTTTATAATGGTTTACCTTGCATGCCAACATGCTATTAAAATGGTTGTGATGTGGTATGATAGGGAGGTATCCTCCTTTGAATGATTCGAGTGGCTTGACTTGGCACATGTTCACGCATGTAGTTGAAACAAAATCAACATAGCCTCCACGATATTTATGTTCATGGTGAATTATATCCTACTCATGCTTGCCTCAGTGTTGATTAATTTTAATGCATGTTCATGACTGTTGTCGCTCTCTAGCTGGTCACTTCCCAGTCTCTTTCTAGCCTTCACTTGTACTAAGCGGGAATACTGCTTGTGCATCCACTTCCATAAACCCCAAAACTTATTCCATATGAGTCCACCATACCTTCCTATATGCGGTATCCACCTGCCGTTCCAAGTAAATTTGTATGTGCCAAACTCTAAACCTTCAAATGAAATTCTATTTTGTATGCTCGAATAGCTCATGTATCAACTAGGGCTGCCTATATCTTCCATGCTAGACGGGTTATTCTCAAGAGGAGTGGACTCCGCTCCTCATTCACGAGAAAATGGCTGGTAACCGGGATGCACAGACCCATGCTTAAATTAAAATAATTGAAACAAAACTCCCCCAGGATTGTTGTTAGTTGGAGGCACCCGTTGTTTCAGATAAGCCATGGATTGATGTTTGTTGGTGGTGGGGGAGTATAAACTTTACCATTCCGTTTGGGAACCGCCTATAATGTGTGTAGCATGGAAGATATCGAGATCTCTCGGTTGTTATGTTGACAATGAAAGTATACCACTCAAAATATTATTTATCTCTATTTAAAAAATCGAGCTCTGGCACCTCTACGAATCCCTGCTTCCCTCTGGGAAGGGCCTATCTATTTACTTTTATGTTGAGTCACCATCCTCTTATTAAAGAGCACTAGTTGGAGAGTGATACATCCATTTTGCATCATGCTTTTATATCGATATTAATTGCATTATGGGCTGTTATTTCACATTATGTCACAATACTTATGGCTACTCTCTCTTATTTTACAAGGTTTACATAAGGAGGGAGAATGCCGGCGGCTGGAATTCCGGGCTGGAAAAGGAGCAAATATTAGAGACCTATTCTACACAACTCTAGAAGTCCTGAAACTCCACAGAATACCTTATAATAAATAATGAAAAATCCTCGCCAAAGATGAAGACCAGGGCCCCACACCCTTTCCACGAGGGTGGGCCCCCCTAGGGCGCGCCTCCTACCTCGTGGGCCCCCTGGTGGCTCTCTGATGACCATCTTCTGCTATATGAAGTCTTTCGTAGAGAAAAAAAATCGAAAGCAACCTTTCAGGACGAAACTCTGCCACCACGAGGCGGAACGTTGGCAGAACCAATCTAGGGCTCCGGCAGAGCTGTTCTGCCGGGGAAACTTCCCTCTCGGAGGGGGAAATCATCGCCATCGTCATCACCAATGCTCCTCTCATTGGGAGAGGGCAATCTCCATCAACACCATCTCATCTCAAAACCCTAGTTCATCTCTTGTATCCAATTCTTGTCTCCAAGTCCGGGATTGGTGCTAGTAGGTTGCTAGTATTGTTAATTACTCCTTGTAGTTGATGCTAGTTGGTTTAATTGGTGGAAGATCATATGTTCAGATCCTTTATGCATATTATTACCCCTCTGATTATGAACATGAATATGCTTTGTGAGTAGTTACGTTTGTTCCTGAGGACAAGGGAGAAGTCTTGCTATTAGTAGTCATGTGAATTTGGTATTCGTTTGATATTTTGATGAGATGTATGTTGTCTAGCCTCTAGTGGTGTTATGTGAACATCTACTACATAACACTTCACCATTATTTGGGCCTAGAGGAAGGCATTGGGAAGTAATAAGTAGATGATGGGTTGCTAGAGTGACAGAAGCTCAAACCCTAGTTTATGCATTGCTTCGTAAGGGGCTGATTTGGATCCATATGTTTCATGCTATGGTTAGGTTTACCTTAATACTTTTGTTGTAGTTGCGGATGCTTGCAATAGAGGTTAATCATAAGTGGGATGCTTGTTCAAGTAAGAACAGCACCCAAGCACCGGTGCACCCACATGTCAGATTATCAAAGTACCGAACGCGAATCGTATGAACGTGATGAAAACTAGCTTGACAATATTCCCATGTGTCCTCGGGAGCGCTTTTCCTTATATAAGAGTTTGTCCAGGCTTGTCCTTTGCTACAAAAGGATTGGGCCACTTTGCTGCACTTTATTTACTTTTGTTACTTGTTGCTCGTTACAAATTATCTTATCACAAAACTATCTATTACCACTTATTTTAGTACTTGCAGAGAATACCTTGCTGAAAACCGCTTATCATTTCCTTCTGCTCCTTGTTGGGTTCGACACTCTTACTTATCGAAAGTTCTACGATAGATCCCCTATACTTGTGGGTCATCAAGACTCTTTTCTGGCGCCGTTGCCGGGGAGTGAAGCGCCTTTGGTAGGTGGAATTTGGTAAGGAAAAATTTATATAAGTGTGCTGAAATTTACTGTCACTTGTTACTATGGAAAGTAATCCTCTGAGGGGCTTGTTCGGGGTATCTTCACCCCGGCCAGTAGAGCAAATAGTTGCTCCTCAACCTACTGAACCTATTGAAAATGAAATTCCTTATGAGTATCCTTCGGGTATGATAGAAAAACTGCTAGCTAATCCTTTTACAGGAGATGGAACAAAGCATCCTGATGAACACCTAATATATGTGGATGAAGTTTGTGGATTATTTAAGCTTGCAGGTATACCCGAAGATATTGCTAAGAAGAAGGTCTTCCCTTTATCTTTGAAGGGAGACGCATTGACATGGTATAGGCTATGTGATGATACGAGATCATGGAACTATAGAAGATTGAAATTGGAATTTCATCAAAAGTATTACCCTATGCATCTTGTTCATCGTGACCGCAATTATATATATAATTTTTGGCCTCGCAAAGGAGAAAGCATCGCTCAAGCTTGGGGGAGGCTTAAATCAATGTTATATTCAAGCCCCAATCATGAGCTCCCAAGAGAAACAATTCTTCAAAAAATTTATGCTCGGCTTTCTAAAAATAATCGCACCATGCTCGATACTTCTTGTGCTGGCTCTTTTATGATGAAGACTATTGGATTTAGATGGGATTTATTGGATAGAATTAAATGAAACTCTGAAGACTGGGATCTCGACAAAGGTAAGGAGTCAGGTATGACACCTAAGTTTAATTGCGTTAAATATTTTATGGATACCGATATTTTCCATAAGTTTAGCACTAAATATGGACTTGATTCTGAGATAGTAGCTTCTTTCTGTGAATCTTTTGCTACTTATGTTGATCTCCCTAAGGAGAAGTGGTTTAAATATCATCCTCCCATAGAAGTAAAAGTAGCCGCACCAATTAAAGTTGAAGAAAAGACTGTCACTTATAATGATCCTATTGTTCCTACTTGCTATGTTGAGAAACCACCTTTCCCTGTTAGGATAAAGGATCACGCTAAAGCTTCAACTGTGGTTCATAAAAGCAATATTAAAATATATACACCTCCTGAGCAAGTTAAAGTAGAACCTAATATTGCTATTGTTAAAGATCTCTTGTCTGATAATATTGATGGGCATGTTATTCAGTTCTGCGGTGAAACTACTAGAATTGCTAAACCTTGTGCTAAAGATAAAAATAGACCTGTGGTAGGTGTGCCTGTTATTTTTGTTATAATAGGAGATCATTGTTATCATGGCTTATGTGATATGGGTGCTAGTGCTAGTGTTATACCTTATGACTTGTATAAAGAAATCAAGCATGAAATTGCACCTGCTGAGTTAGAAGATATTGATGTCACAATTAAACTTTCTAATAGAGATACTATTTCAGCAGTGGGAATTGTTAGAGATGTTGAAGTCTTGTGCGGGAAAATTAAATATCCTGCTGATTTTCTTGTTCTTAGTTCCCCACAAGATAGCATTTGTCCCATTATATTTGGTAGACCCTTCTTGAATACTGTTAATGCTACCATAGATTGCACAAGGGATGTTGTTATTGTCGTCTTAGATGATATAACTCATGAGTTTAATTTCTCTAAATTTAGTAAACAACACCGTGAAGAAGAATTGCCTAGTAAGGATGAAATTATTGGTCTTGCTTCTATTGCCATACCTCCTAGCGATCCTTTAGAACAATATTTGCTAGACCATGAGAATGATATGTTTATGAATGAAAGAAGGGAAATAGATGAAGTATTCTTTAAACAGGAACCTATTTTGAAACACAATTTGCCTGTTGAAATCCTAGGGGATCCCCCTCTACCTAAGGGTGATCCCGTGTTTGAGCTTAAATCGTTGCCTGATAATCTTAAATATGCTTATCTTGATGAAAAGAAGATATATCCTGTTATTATTAGTGCTAACGTTTCAGAGCATGAAGAAGAAAGATTATTGAAAACTCTAAAGAAGCACCGCGCTTGTCGGGGGTGACTGATCCCACGGACACCTATGGGACCACGGTGGACCGGGGCCCCTTTCGGTTCGGCAGAGGGGCGGAGAGTGCACGAAGAGCAGATCGAGGCAAAGCGAACGAGCGACGCGATCGGTTTACCCAGGTTCGGGCCGCACGGATGCGTAAAACCCTACTCTTGCTTTGGTTTGTATTGTGTTCTTGCTCGGGAGCGATGAATGCTACAGTACGCTTGGATGGCTAGGCAGACCGAGCGTGAGAATGATCGTCCCCCCCTCCCTGTTGCGCATGGGCCTCCTTTTATATGTCAAAGGGGTCACCGACAGGTGGCAACAGAGATGAGGGTAAAAAGGTAAAAGAGGTGGTGGTTGGCACCACCGCTTACTACAGTTGTATCATACCTAACCCTGACGGCAGGGGACAAAGGCATTTTATGCATGTCTGTGTCGCCTAGACGGGGCGGAAAGGGACCGTCAGGGGCGCCACCATTTGCCACGATGGCTATATTGTCAGCGCCTGCTTGCCACCGCATGCCCCTGGCTGCACAGCCTCCTGCCACGTACGCCAGGAACGGTCCCAGAGCGACACGTTGGTGGGTGAGCTAGAGCGCGGGCTGCGGAGTAGTAGCTTGCCGCGGATGTTGTCTTGTCGTGTCCGGGAGCTTGTCGCTCGCCGGGTCTTGTCGCGTCCGGGAGCTTGCCGCTCACCGGGTCTTGCCGGGACGCGCAGCGCGTCGCAGCAAGCTTCTTGAGATGCCTTGGTTGGTCTTCCCGGCAAGCTCCTCTTGCCGGGGTCTTTGTGCTTCGAGTGGCCTTCCCGGCAAGCTCCTCTTGCCGGGGCCTTGCGCCTTGGCTCGAATACTTTGTTCTTGAATGGCTCCAAAAGAACCACGGAGGACCTTGGCGGTCACCCGGCAAGCCTTGCCGCGGGGTGCTGCGACTGCCCGTGCACAAGTTCGGGATACTAAGGTACCCCTACTTTAGTACACCGACAGGAGCCCCCGGGCCTGGGCCCTACACGGTGCCAAGCGCTGTTGGGCCAGGCCCAAAACAGTGCACGGGCACGCGCGGCCTTGGTCACGCCGTATCTGACTCCGCATCCACTGCGCCCTCTCCGCATGGCACACGTCGAACGCAGCATCATGGGAGAGATCGTGGGCGGTTTTCGAGGTGTCCACTCCCCACGATCACGGGGTGGGGAGAGGTTGGCTCATCCGTCGCCTCGGTTCTGCACGCCTGCCACACGGCTCCCATGCACTTGGGATCACGGACAGTGGAGGCGGGAAACTGGGCCGTCGCGGGTCGAGGCAGCGAGTCGGCCCCAGCTCCCTGCTCTTCCCGTGTCTTGATTCGCTGAGCAGGGCGGCCGAGCCCCTACCTCGCTCCTTTATAAAGAGCGGGAGGGGAGGACGGAAGCCCGCATTCTCTCATCTCCTCCTTCCTTCAGCTTCTGCTCCCCTTTCTCTCATTCGCCATGGAGAAAGGGAACCCTGGTCCTTCATCGGTGGCGGCGAGGGTCGCCGCCAGACAGCGCATCCCTCCCTCTCCCGCACCCGTGGTGGTAGAGCCAGCCGTAAGGGGAAGAGGGAGGGGGCGAGGTCGTGGACGAGGTCGAGGACGAGGCCGAGGCGCTCGGGGAAGAGGTGGACGGGGCGGCGTGTCGGCTTCGCCTCCACCGGCGGTTCCTCTTCCCACGGCGGTCCATATTGGGGACGACCCTTGCGAGTTCTTCGTCAGGCTGCGCCGGGCGCCTCGTCGTCGCCTCTGACTCCCAGCTCCGTTTGCGAGCGCGATGGAGTTGGACCCGCCCGAGACACTGAGACTGCACATGAGGGGCTGTGGGATCAGCGGTACGCGAGTCCGCGTTGAATTCCCAGCCCCTAATGTGATGTATCTTGGTCGAGGGTGGAAGACGTTCGCCCGTATCCACAGCCTGATGGGGGGGGGGCTCACCCTCCATTTTAAGTTGATGGAGGGCGATCTCATCTCCATCAAGGTCTTCGGGTGCTTCAGCACTCGGGCCAAGTGTTGCGTGGACAACTCCTCCGATAGCGAAGGCTCCTCGAGCGAGAGCGACGAGGAGGGGAGCGATAGCGACGACGAGGGTAGCGGGCGGCAAGACGACGGGTCCGACTAGGTGTCGGGCGCCGCTCCGTGCGGCACCGGCGACCCCATCATCCGTGTCGCCGGCTCCTTGAACTCCCCGGGGTCGTCTCCTTGGGTGGCTAGCGTAGGGAGGCTGCGGAAGAGGGCTGGTGGCAAGGCCGTCAAGTCAGAGTACGAGGGCGTGGTGCCCTCGACAGCGTGCTGACGTCCTGCCGCCTCGTCTTCGAGCCCCGCTTCCGGCGCCGCCATCACTGTCCAGCCTTCGAATGGCCCCCAGGATGTTCTCTTGGTGTCTTCTGGCACCCGTAGCTCGCCTAGGCGCCACTTTTGCCCTTCTCGCCTCCTTGACCTACCTCCTGGAGAGAGGGACAAGAAAGGGATTACGGGCATCTTATCTTTTTAATTTGTAAGCCTTCGGGCCTTAGTTGCATTTAAAACTTGTAATCCTCTCTTTCATGTTTTTCATCCTCTATGGACTGTACCTGAGTGGAATGTTTTTTTAATGAAAAGGGGATGCTTGCCGGGTCATTTGTCTCGCGGGTAGAACCCACGTCAAGGAGCAAATCCTTGGTATCTTTCAGATAGACATTTCTTCTCCCGGCAACAGGCCCTGCCGTCTTCCCACGTCGCTCGACCTTTCTCACACTTTTGACGGAGGCAGGGACGAGGCGGGTGCGGCCCCCCTCGTTTCATCCCTTTGCTGCCGCGACTGCGACCAAACTTGGCCCCAGGAACGAGCCCCAGGGTCTAGAGTTAAGGGAGCACGGTAGTTTTCAGGAAGAAATGAGGTTTCGTATTCCCCAGTCCATAAGAGAATGCATGATGAGGGATGAAAGACTTATCTGAGATTGCATCCCCCGGCAACTCTGGCTTGCCGTGGGTGAACCTTGGTACTTGCAGCCCCCGGCAACACTGGCTTGCCGGGGTCCAGATGCCGGTACGTCCTTCTTCTCCTTTTCGTCCTCAAGCGGTCCGACAAGGATATGCGAGCCCTGTGAACCAAGGGAAACGAAAGAAAAGCAAAGGGACGCATACTCGAATTCTAAGCTAGGGGTTAGCCGCTGTTAAGCACTATCAACCCTAACCAAGGACGAGACTCGATCTAGCATGCATGCTATAACTTAGGGCGCCAGCGCTTCATTTACTTGTGCTCAGGGTCTGCACCTAGCTTTGTACAAAGGATTACATGCAACAGCGGCAAGACTTGTACAAAAGGGTGGTTGCCGGACAGGGTCCGACAACCGCGCCTTACGGGTAAAACTTACGAAGATGCTCAATATTCCAGGAGTTGCTCACTGGGATGCCATCTTCGGTCTCCAGGCGGACAGCGCCAGGCCTGGTGACTCGTTTCACCCGGTAAGGGCCTTCCCACTTCGGCGTCAACTTGTTGGAATTCTTGGCGGATTGAACGCGCCGAAGAACAAGGTCGCCTTCCTCGAGACTTCTGGCGTTAACTTTGCGGCTATGATAGCGGCGCAAAGCTTGCTGGTAGCGAGCGGCTCGCACAGCAGCCTGAAGACGTTCTTCCTCAAGGAGCAGCGCGTCATCTTGCCGCAGCTGCTCTTGCTCAAGCTCATCGTAAGCGAGCACTCGAGGCGGCCCGTATACGAGTTCCGTGGGGAGAACTACCTCCGCTCCATAGAGTAGAGCGAAGGGTGTCTGGCCAGTGGCTCGATTTGGCGTCGTCCTGATCGACCAAAGAACCACCGGCAGCTCCTCGATCCAGTTTCTTCCGCACTTGTGCAGCCTTTCGAAAGTTCTGGTCTTGAGCCCGCGCAGCACTTCAGCATTTGCCCTCTCCGCTTGACCGTTGCTTCTCGGGTGAGTAACAGAGGCGAAGCAGACCTTGGCGCTAAGATCTTGGACGTACTGCATGAAGGTGCGGCTCGTAAATTGTGTACCGTTGTCGGTGATTATCCTGTTAGGGATCGCGAAATGGCAAACAATCGACCTGAAGAACTTGACTGCTGACTGTGTTGTCACCTTTCTCACTGGTTCCACTTCCGGCCACTTTGTGAACTTGTCGATTGCAACGTACAAGTACTCAAAGCCCCCGACAGCTCGGGGAAAGGGGCCGAGGATATCGAGCCCCCAGACCGAAAATGGCCAGGATAAAGGGATCATCTGGAGAGCTTGAGCTGGCTGATGTATCTGCTTGGAATGGAACTGGCACGCTTCACACTTGGTTACTTGTGCAGTTCCATCCTGGAGGGCTGTCGGCCAGAAGAAGCCTTGCCGGAACGCTTTTCCGACAAGAGCTCTTGCGCCAATGTGGTGACCACATATGCCTCCATGTATCTCTGCCAACAGCTTCTGTCCATCTTCCCGGGGAATACACTTCAATTTCACACCGTTGAGTCTTCTTTTGCATAGTATGTCATCGACAAACTGGTACATACTAGACTGCCGGGCTACTCTTTCCGCTTCTTCTGGCTCTTCGGGAAGTTCTCCTGTCTGAAGGAAACGGACAATTTGCTGCGCCCATGTTTGAGCCTGTGGCTCGACAACAAGGACTAAAGGAAATTCTGCTGCTGCGGGAACATCTGCTTCCACGGCAAGAACCTGCGGCTCTGCCGGAGCTTGATGTTCCCCGGCAAGCTTGCCGGAGCAAAACTTGTTGGGAGCGTTTGCTTCAACGGAACAAACCCTGGGGCTTGCCGGAGCAGACTGCTCCTCAGCACTGTTGGTGTTGATCTTGGGGACTTTCTTGGCGGCGGCTTCGGGAAGCTCTGCCGGAAAATAGTCGCCAGAAACCAACTTCCTCTTCTTGCTCTGTCCAACTAGTGGTGTTACGGACGGCTGAGTCAGCTTGAGCACGAAAATCCCTGGTTCCACAGGTAATTTAAGTGCAGCGCACTTCGACAGGCCATCGGCAATGTCATTCTGAGCTCTTGGGACATGCTCCATTTGCAGGCCGTCAAAGTGTTCTTCTAGCTTTCTCACTTTGTCAACGTAAGCTTCCATTAAAGGACTCTAATAATTCTTGTTTACTTGGCGGACGACAAGATGCGAGTCACCCCTGACAATGAGCTTCTTAATCCCAAGTTCCGCCGCGATCCTGAGACCGGCAAGCAAGCCTTCATACTCTGCAGTGTTGTTTGTCGCTTGCTCCTTGGGGAAGTGCATCTGGACTATGTACTTGAGGTGCTCTCTGGTGGGTGCGACAAGCAGCACTCCGGCACCGGCGCCTTGCAGCGAGAAGGCACCGTCAAAGTACATAAGCCACTCTTTGTTTGCTTCCTTGGCGGGGATGCTTGTCTCCGGAATTTCTTCATCTGGAGTTGGCGTCCACTCTGCTATGAACTCTGCCAATGCTCTGCTTTGGATTGTTGATGTACTCTCGAATTTGAGGCCAAATCTTGACAGTTCCAGTGCCCACTCAACAATCCTGCCTGTTGCTTCTGGATTTTGCAATATCCTCTTCAGTGGAAAGCGAGTGACAACCGTGATTTCATGTGCTTGGAAGTAATGGCGCAGCTTTCTCGAGGCCATGAGAAGGCCAAAAAGAAACTTCTGCACACCAGAGTACCTCGACCTACCCCCCTGCAAAAGGGAACTGACAAAGTAAACTGGGCGCTGCACCATCTTCTTTTGTATCTCCTCTTGCATCTGCGCAGATCCTTGCTTGTCGGGACCAGAGCTTGTCGGGGAAGCCCCCTGCTTGTCGCTGGATATGCTTGCCGCGGTTGTTGGCTCGTCATCTACCTCCCTCTCCGCTACTAATGCAGCACTGACCACTTGATTGATTGCCGCTATGTACAGCAGCAACTTCTCTTGTGGTTTAGGTGCGACGAGTGTTGGAGTGGAGGACAGCTATCTCTTCAAGTCTTGCAGCGCAGCCTCCGCTTCCGGAGTCCATTTCATTGGACTTGCCTTTTTCAAAATTTTGAAAAATGGCAGGGCGCGCTCAGCAGACCGAGAGATAAACCTACTGAGAGCAGCCACGCAGCCGGCGAGTCTTCGTACATCCTTGACGCGCTTTGGTGCTTCGATCTGCTCAATGGCTTTGATCTTGTCGGGATTGGCTTCGATTCCCCGCTGAGACACAAAGAACCCAAGAAGCTTGCCGGAAGGGACTCCAAACACACACTTCTCGGGGTTGAGCTTGAGGTTGATCTTGCGCAGATTCGCAAAGGTCTCGTCTAAATCTTGGATCAGAGTTGCCCTATCCTTGCTCTTGACCACTATATCATCCATGTAAGCTTCTACATTTCTGTGTATCTGTGGCTTCAAAGCGATATGGACTACTCTGGCAAATGTTGAACCAGCATTCTTTAATCCGAAAGGCATCCGTACGAAACAGTACGTGCCACATGGAGTAATGAAAGCGGTTTTCTCCTCATCCTCTTCTGCCATGAAGATCTGATGGTATCCTGAATATGCGTCAAGAAATGAAAGCAAATCACATCCGGCTGTGGAGTCAATAATCTGGTCAATGCGCGGCAAGGGAAATGGATCTTTGGGACAAGCTTTATTAACATCAGTGAAGTCAATACAAAGCCTCCATTTTCCATTTGCCTTGCGCACTACAACAGGATTGGCCAGCCACGTGGGATGGAGCACTCCTCTGACAAGGCCTGCTGCTTCCAATTTCTTGATTTCTTCTGCTATGAATTCTTGGCGCTCCACTGCCTGTTTTCTGACCTTCTGCTTGACGGGCCGCGCATGAGGACAAACGGCAAGATGGTGCTCAATTACTTTCCTGGGAACACTGGGGATATCAGACGGTTTCCATGCAAACACGTCGACATTCGCCCGCAACGAGCGCGCTTTCCTATTTAGGGTCAAGCGTGGCACTGATGGTGAAAGTACCACAAGTGCCGTCCTCCTTGGCGGACACCTTCTTGGTATGTGGTGGAGCTGCCATTGCCTTTTTACACTTGTCGGTGGAGCTCGATGGTGCGTCCTCGACAGCAGGGCAGCACTCCGAGGAGGTGCGCCTGCCGGAGTGGGCATCAGAGCTCTTGCCGGACTTGGTCTTGGTCTTCTCCTTTCCACCGGGAGCTTCAGCAGCAAGTGTCTTGTGATCTGTTGCAGCAGCTTCTTCCCGGTAAATCTTGTCGGCGCAGATAAGGGCATCCTTCTTGTCGCCAGGGACAGAGATGACGCTTATCGGGCCTGGCATCTTGAGCATGTTGTATGCATAGTGAGAGGCTGCCATGAACTTGGCAAGCGCTGGACGGCCAAGTATCCCATTGTAAGGCAATGGGAAATCTGCAACATCAAAAGTGACCCTCTCCGTTCTGAAATTCAGCTCGCTGCCAAATGTCACCGGCAACGTGACCTTCCCTTTCGGCTTGCTCCTTCCCGAGTTAATTCCTTGGAACGTGCCGGTCTCTTCGAGCTCGCTGTCAAGGATCTGGAGCTTCTGGAGCACAGCGGAGGAGATCAGATTTAAGCCGGCTCCGCCGTCAACTAGCATCTTAGTGACTTTGAGGTTGCGGATTGTTGGCGAAACCAAAAACGGCAAGCACCCGACCGCAGTTGTGCGATCAGGGTGGTCCTCAATGTCAAAGATGATAGACGTGCTGGACCATTTCAGAAGCTTGCGCGATTCGACAGGTGGCTCTGCTGCATTAACTTCCCGCAGCCACTGTTTGAGTTGGCGGTGGGAAGTATGCAGAGAAGCACCACCGTCTACACACAAGACTTCTGTAGCTTTCTGAAACTCTTGCTCACTGTTCTCGACATAATCCATGTCCTTGTCGTCATCTTCGTCTTCATCCTTGTCGCGGCCGCGGGGAGGTCTATCTCCTTGCCGCTGCTTGGCCTTGCCGGGGCATCCTCCCCGGCCAGCGCGTTTCTTGCCGGCTTCTCCACCGCCTCCTTGGGCTTTCTCCTTGTCGCGCCGCTCGTACTCAGCTTTTTGTTGCTGGACAAGCTGCTCGACCTTCTTGCAGCTCTGGAGGTCATGGCCTTTGGTGCGGTGGATCTTGCAATACTGCTTATCGGAGCCGTCCTGCTTGTCGGTGGTCGCCACAGCTTGGCAGTTGGTGCATGCGGCAACCTCCTTGCCGGAGCTACCAACTTTGGCTTGCTTGGCGGCGCCGTCATTGCCGGACTGCTCGACGACTAGCACCTCTTGGCCCTTCTTCTTCCTGTTGCGCCTCCGGTTTTTCTTTGCCGGGGCGGCATCCTCACTGTCAGATCCTTCTGCTCTAGTGTTCTCTCCGGGGAGTTTCCTCCCTTCTTCAGCGCGTGCACACTTGTCGGCCAGGGCGTACAGCTCACTGACATCTCTGATCTTGCTCATCGCCATCTCCTCCCGCATCCTGCGATTACGCACGTTCTGATGGAACGCGCTGATAATCGCGGCAGGGTGGATGTCTGGGATGTTGCGCTGTACACGGCTGAATCTCTGGATATACTTGCGCAGGGGCTCTCCTTCCTTCTGGGCAAGCAGGTGGAGGTCACTCTCTTGGCCATGTGGTTTGTGGCCGCCCGTAAAGGCGCTGACAAACTGATGGCACAAGTCCGCCCAAGAAGATATGGAGTTGTCCGGCAAGTGCATGAGCCAGGACCTGACTTCGGGCTTGAGCACAAGCGGGAAGTAGTTGGCCAGGACCTTGTCGTCTCGCCCCCCGGCAGCTTGCACCGCAATGGTGTAGATGCTGAGGAACTCAGACGGGTGCGACTTGCCGTCGTACTTCTCCGGTACGTCTGGCTTGAAATGCTTCTGGCTGGGCCACTGGACTTGCCGCAGCTCTCGGGTAAACGCAGGACAACCTACCGCGTACGGCAAGTCGCCTGGCTCTCCGGGCGCATGCATGTCAACAGAGGGCCTAGCGCGCAGGTCTGATTGACGCCGCGCTTCTCTTCGACGCTCGATGCGTGTTCGAGCGTCTTCTTGCTGTCTCTCATGAAGAACTTGGCACTGATCGCGGCGAGCCCGCGGATCTGATGACGCGGTGGAGTCGCTGTCGAGGTGGATCCGGCGAGTCGGCGATCTTGGCCTTCGGGGCGAAGAGTGCACAGTGGTTGCACCCTCGCCGGTCTTGTCGCCACCGGCTCGTGCCTGGCTGACTTGCCGCGGCAGCGATGCGCTCGGCTGCCATGGGTTGTCACCGTTGGCGAAGCCGATGAGGCTCTGGATAGTGGCCCTCCAGTCATCGATCTTCTCTGGCGCTGGAGGGTAATCTAGGAGCAGTTGGGCCCGTGCCAACGCTTCTGCCGGAGTGGCGGGCGGCGGCAGCGAACGGTGAGAGGAGCGAGATATGATCGGACTTCTAACTATGTTAGAAGGAGCAGTATCTCGTCCAAGCGACCTGCCACGCTCGCGCCAGCATGTTGGCGTGCGTGCTGGTCTTGAGCACTCCGGGATCCGCCAGCTTGATCTTGGCCCAACAAACGTATGGTACCGTGGGTACCATGACGCTGCTGGTCCCGCGCCTCTTGGGACGGGCGCGGAGCGTGTACGGACGCCGAGGTCTTGGAGTGCGCTCGGTCGTTGTAGGAGCCGACCACGCCGCCGACGTGCAGCACAGTCTTGTCCTTGGACCTGGCAGCACCATGAGTCCCCTCGTCGGCGCCCGCTCTTCCGCCGGCGCCTACTCCACCAGCCGTTCGCTCCGGCGATGGTGGGCTCGGCGCAGATGGAGCAGCTATCTCCGAAGCCTTCTTCTTCGGTGGCATGTCGATGAAGAGGATGAAGATTTGGCTCGTGCGAACGCCGAATCAGGTTCACACAACCTCGACGCGCCCCTACCTGGCGCGCCAAAGATGTCGGGGGTGACTGATCCCACGGACACCTATGGGACCACGGCGGACCGGGGCCCCTTTCGGTTAGGCAGAGGGGCGGAGAGTGCACGAAGAGCAAATCGAGGCGAAGCGCACGAGCACGCGATCGGTTTACCCAGGTTCGGGCCGCACGGATGCGTAAAACCCTACTCCTGCTTTGGTTTGTATTGTGTTCTTGCTCGGGAGCGATGAATGCTACAGTACGCTTGGATGGCTAGCCAGACCGAGCGTGAGAATGATCGTCCCCCCTCCCTGTTGCGCATGGGCCTCCTTTTATATGTCAAAGGGGTCACCGACAGGTGGCAACAGAGATGAGGGTAAAAAGGTAAAAGAGGTGGTGGTTGGTGCCACCGCTTACTACAGTTGTATCATACCTAACCCTGACGGCAGGGGACAAAGGCATTAAATGCCTGTCTGTGTCGCCTAGACGGGGCGGAAAGGGACCGTCAGGGGCGCCACCGTTTGCCACGATGGCTATCTTGTCAGCGCCTGCTTGCCATCGCATGCCCTGGCTGCACAGCCTCCTGCCACGTACGCCAGGAACGGTCCTAGAGCGACACGTTGGTGGGTGAGCTGGAGCGTGGGCTGCGGAGTAGTAGCTTGCCGTGGCAAGCGCCTTGCCGCGGATGTTGTCTTGTCGTGTCCGGGAGCTTGTTGCTCGCCGGGTCTTGTCGCGTCCGGGAGCTTGCCGCTCACCGGGTCTTGCCGGGACGCGCAGCGCGTCGCAGCAAGCTTCTCGAGATGCCTTGGTTGGTCTTCCCGGCAAGCTCCTCTTGCCGGGGTCTTTGTGCTTCGAGTGGCCTTCCCGGCAAGCTCCTCTTGCCAGGGCCTTGTGCCTTGGCTCAAATACTTTGTTCTTGAATGGCTCCAAAAGAACCACGGAGGACCTTGGCGGTCACCCGGCAAGCCTTGCCGCGGGGTGCTGCGACTGCCCATGCACAAGTTCGGGATACTAAGGTATCCCTACTTTAGTACACCGACAGCGCTGCTATAGGATATACTCTTGATGATCTTAAGGGCATTAGTCCCACTCTATGTCAACATAAAATAAATTTGGAAGCAGATGCCAAACCAGTTCGTGATCCTCAATGACGTCTGAATCCTAAAATGAAAGAAGTGGTAAGAAAAGAAATACTAAAGCTTCTGGAGGCAGGTATAATTTAACCCGTTGCTGATAGTCAGTGGGTAAGTCCTGTTCATTGTGTCCCTAAGAAGGGAGGTATTACTATTCTTCCTAATGATAAAGATGAATTGATTCCACAAAGAATTATTATAGGTTATAGGATGGTAATTGATTTCCGCAAGTTAAATAAGGCTACTAAGAAAGATCATTACCGCTTACCTTTTATCGATCAAATGCTAGAAAGATTATTCAAACATACACATTACTGCTTTCTAGATGGTTATTCTGGTTTCTCTCAAATACCTGTGTCGGCTAAAGATCAATCAAAGACTACTTTTACATGCCCTTTTGGTACTTTTGCTTATAGACGTATGCCTTTTGGTTTATGTAATGCACCTGCTACCTTTCAAAGATGCATGATGGCTATATTCTCTGACTTCAGTGAAAAGATTTGTGAGGTTTTCATGGACGATTTTTCTGTCTATGGATCTTCTTTTGATGATTGCTTGAGCAATCTTGATCGAGTTTTGCAGAGATGTGAAGAATCTAATCTTGTCTTGAATTGGGAAAAGTGCCACTTTATGGTTAATGAAGGTATTGTCTTGGGGCATAAAGTTTCTCAAAGAGGTATTGAAGTTGATAAAGCCAAGGTTGATGCTATTGAAAAGATGCCATGTCCCAAGGACATCAAAGATATAAGAAGTTCCCTTGGTCATGCCGGATTTTATAGGAGGTTCATTAAGGACTACTCAAAATTTCTCGGCCTCTCACTAATTTATTACAAAAAGATATACCATTTGTCTTTGATGAGGATTGTGTAGAAGCATTTGAAATACTTAAGAAAGCATTAGTCTCTGCACCTATTGTTCAGCCACCTGATTGGAATTTACCCTTTGAAATTATGTGTGATGCTAGCGATTATGCTGTAGGTGCTGTTCTAGGGCAAAGAGTTGATAAGAAATTAAATGTTATCCATTATGCTAGTAAGACTCTAGACAATGCTCAAAGAAATTATGCTACTACTGAAAAGAACTTTTAGCAGTTGTATTTGCTTGTGATAAGTTCAGACCTTATATTGTTGATTCTAAAGTAACTATCCACACTGATAAGGCTGCTATTAAATATCTTATGGAGAAGAAAGATGCTAAACCTAGACTTATTAGATGGGTTCTCTTGCTAAAAGAATTTGATTTGCATATTGTTGATAGAAAAGGAGCTGAGAACCCCGTTGCAGACAACTTATCTAGGTTAGAGAATGTTCTTGATGACCCACTACCTATTGATGATAGCTTTCCTGATGAACAATTAAATGTCATAAGTACTTCTTGTAGTACCCCTTGGTATGCTGATTATGCTAATTACATAGTTACTAAATTTATACCACCTAGCTTCACATACCAACAAAAGAAAAAGTTCTTCTATGATTTGAGACATTACTTTTGGGATGACCCACATCTTTATAAAGAAGGAGTAGATGGTGTTATTAGACGTTGTGTACCTGAGCATGAACAGGAACAGATCCTACGCAAGTGCCACTCCAAAACTTATGGAGGACACCATGCGGGAGATAGAACTGCACATAAGGTATTGCAATCCGGTTCTTATTGGCCTACTCTCTTCAAGGATGCCCGTAAGTTTGTCCTATCTTGTGATGAATGTCAAAGAATTAGTAATATTAGTAGACGTCAAGAAATGCCTATGAATTATTCACTTGTTATTGAACCATTTGATGTTTGGGGCTTTGATTATATGGGACCTTTTCCTGCCTCTAATGGATATACACATATTTTAGTTGCTGTTGATTACATTACTAAGTGGGTACAAGCTATTCCAACTAGTAGTGCTGATCATAACACTTCTATTAAAATGCTTAAAGAAGTTATTTTTCCGAGGTTTGGAGTCCCTAGATATTTAATGACTGATGGTGGTTCACATTTTATTCATGGCGCTTTCCGTAAAATGCTTGCTAAATATGACGTCAATCATAGAATTGCATCTCCGTATCACCCACAGTCTAGTGGTCAAGTAGAATTGAGTAATAGAGAACTTAAATTAATTTTGCAAAAGACTATCAATAGGTCTAGAAAGAATTGGTCCAAGAAACTTGATGATGCATTATGGGCCTATAGAACTGCATATGAAAATCCTATGGGTATGTCTCCGTATGAAATGGTATATGGAAAAGCATGTCACTTACCTCTCGAACTAGAACATAAGGCATATTGGGCTATTAAAGAGCTCAACTATGATTTCAAACTTGCCGGTGAAAAGAGGTTATTTGATATTAGCTCACTTGATGAATGGAGAACCCAAGCTTATGAAAATGCCAAGTTGTTTAAAGAAAAGGTTAAAAGATGGCATGACAAAAGATACAAAAGCGTGAGTTTAATGTAGGTGATTATGTATTGCTATACAACTCTCATTTAAGATTTTTTGCAGGGAAACTTCTCTCTAAATGGGAAGGCTCCTATGTTATCGAGGAGGTCTATCGTTCCGGTGCCATAAAAATCAACAACTTCAAAGGCACAAATCCGAAGGTGGTAAACGGTCAGAGAATTAAACATTATATCTCAGGTAATCCTATAAATATTGAAACCAATATTATTGAAACCGTAACCCCAGAGGAATACATAAGGAACACTTTCCAGAACATTTCAGACTCCGAAAAGGAATAGGTATGTGGTACGGTAAGTAAACCGACTCCAAAACAATTTTTAAGGCAACATTTCTCCGTTTTGGAATATTTAGAAAATTAAGTAGTAGTCTGCGAAGGACACGAGGGCCCCACGAGGGTGGAGGGCGCGCCCTACCCCCCTGGGCGCGCCCCGCTACCTCGTGAGCACCTCGTGTGCCTTCCGGACTCCGTTTTCTTGCACGATACGTATTTTGGTCGGTAAAAATTCACTATATATTCTCTTGAAAGTTTTGACTCCCGTATCACGCAAATATCCTCTGTTCTTGTTTTGGGCTGTTCTCTGTCAGGGTTGCCAAGGCCAGGCATCATGTCGTCCCCCTCCTCCAACAACAGTGACAAAGATGCTTGGCTAATGAAGATAGAGCTGAAGAGGGAAGAACCCATGGAGATCAACAAGGATGAAAGGATCAAGAAGACCGCGGAGAACCAAGCTCCGGCAACAGAAGACATCCTTCAACTTGATCACAACCTTCTTACCCCAACTGAGATCGTAGCTTTCCAGATGATTGAGTTAACTCGTATTCAAAACAAGTATCTCACAAGTGAAAATATTTTGTTGAAGGAGCATATCTTTGCACTCAAGGGCATTATTCGCAAGCTAGAGGACCTCTTACGCTCGATGTGCGACTATCCATCACCTCCATCTTGACCAACCAAGGAGATATAATCACATGGGTATGGGCACTCCCCTTGGCAACTGCCAAGCTTGGGGGAGGTGCCCCGGTATCGTATCACAATCACAACTCCTATCTTTACCGTTTTCCTTAGCTCGATCCTATTAGTAGTATTTTGATCTAATAGAATAAAGTTTATGGCATGATCTAGTTTTGAGTTTTGCCTTATGATCTCTCTATGTAATCGAGTCCGTGAGCTATATAATAAAGATTAGTGTTGAGTCAAGGGCTTGATTTTCTTGCTATGATCTTGGGTGAATAAAAGAAAAGAGAAAAAGAATAAGAAGAAACAAAAGTTCATATTGATCTTGTTGATAGTAATGACTTCACATAGAAAGAGTGTGATGATTAAAAGTTGTTGGGAGTTGGCACACATAGCTTTGGTCATCGTTGCAATTAATAGGAAGTAATAAGGAAAGAGAGGTTTCACATATAAATATACTATTCTTGACATCTTTTATGATTGGGAGCACTCATCAAAATATGACATGCTAAAGAGTTGATGTTGGACAAGGAAGACAACGCAATGGGTTATGTTTTCTTATATCTGAGATAAAGTATGTTGTCATGGATGATCCAACATGTTGAGCTTGCCTTTCCCCCTCATGCTAGCCAAATTCTCAGCACCAAGTAGAGATACTACTTGTGCTTCCAAATACCCTTAAACCAGTTTTGCCATGAGAGTCCACCATATCTACCTATGGATTGAGTAAGATCCTTCAAATAAGTTGTCATTGGTGCAAAGCAATAAAAATTGCTCTAAATATGTATGATTAGTGTGGGAGAAATAAGCTTTATACGATCTTGTGATGAGGAAGTAATAAAAGCGACGGACTGCATAATAAAGGTTCATATCATAAGGGGCAATATAAAGTGACGTTCTTTCGCATTAAGATTTTGTGCATCCAACCATAAAAGTGCATGGCAACCTCTGCTTCCCTCTGCGAAGGGCCTATCTTTTATTATTATCTTCTACCTTATGCAAGTGTCATGGTGATCTTCACCTCTCCCTTTTTCATTTTATCCTTTGGCAGGCCCAGCATGTTGGAAAGAACCTGATATATATATATATATATATATATATATAGAGAGAGAGAGAGAGTTATATATATATATCTAATTGGATGTAGGGGGGCATGAGTTATTATTGTTGACATTACCCTCGAGGTAAAAAGGTTGTGGGGCGAAACTATAAGCCACTATCTTTCTCTGTGTCTGATGAAAACTCCGTAACCATAAGTATTGCGCGAGTGTTAGCAATTATGAAGGACTAGATGATAGTTGAGTATGTGGACTTGCTTTTTAGCTCTGACATAGACTCTTTCTGATGTTATGATAAATTGCAATTGCTTCAATGACTCAGGTTATATTTGTTGGTTCTCAATAAGGTTTCTGATTCATACTTTTGCATTGTGAACAGATCATCACTTGAACATAAGTAATCATATGACAATATCTATGTATGTTGCTGTTATGAGAATAATCATGATGCCCTCATGTCCGTATTTTATTTTAATCGACGCCTCTACCTTTAAACATGGGGACTTATTTATTTTTATCGGCTTTCGCTTGAGGACAAGCGGGGTCTAAGCTTGGGGGAGTTGATACGTCCATTTTGCATCATGCTTTTATATCGATATTTATTGCATTATGGGCTGTTATATCACATTATGTCACAATACTTATGGCTATTCTCTCTTATTTTACAAGGTTTACATAAGGAGGGAGAATGCCGGCAGCTGGAATTCTGGGCCGGAAAAGGAGAAAATATTAGAGACCTATTCTGCACAACTCCAAAAGTCCTGAAACTCCACGGAATACCTTATAATAAATAATGAAAAATCCTCGTCAAAGATGAAGACCAGGGGGCCCACACCCTTTCCACAAGGGTGGGGGGCGCGCCCCCTAGGGCGCACCCCCCTACCTCGTGGGCCCCCTGGTGGCTCTCCGATGACCATCTTCTGCTATATGAAGTCTTTCATCGAGAAAAAAAAATCAGAAGCAACCTTTCGGGATGAAACTCCGCCGCCACGAGGCGGAACCTTGGCGGAACCAATCTAGGGCTCCGGCAGAGCTGTTCTACCGGGGAAACTTCCCTCCTGGAGGGGGAAATCATCGCCATCGTCATCACCAACTCTCCTCTCATCAGGAGAGGGCAATCTCCATCAACATCTTCATCAACACCATCTCATCTCAAAACCCTAGTTCATCTCTTGTATCCAATTCTTGTCTCCAAGTCCGGGATTGGTGCTAGTAGGTTGATAGTAGTGTTAATTACTCCTTGTAGTTGATGCTAGTTGGTTTAATTCATGGAAGATCATATGTTCAGATCCTTTATGCATATTATTACCCCTCTGATTATGAACATGAATATGATTTGTGAGTAGTTACGTTTGTTCCTGAGGACAAGGGAGAAGTCTTGCTATTAGTAGTCATGTGAATTTGGTATTCGTTTGATATTTTGATGAGATGTATGTTGTCTAGCCTCTAGTGGTGTTATGTGAACGTCGACTACATAACACTTCACCATTATTTGGGCCTAGAGGAAGGCATTGGGAAGTAATAAGTAGATGATGGGTTGCTAGAGTGACAGAAGCTCAAACCCTAGTTTATGTGTTGCTTCGTAAGGGGCTGATTTGGATCCATATGTTTCATGCTATGGTTAGGTTTACCTTAATACTTTTGTTGTAGTTGCGGATGCTTGCAATAGAGGTTAATCATAAGTGGGATGCTTGTTCAAGTAAGAACATCACCCAAGCACCGGTCCACCCACATGTCAAATTATCAAAGTACCGAACGCGAATCATATGAACGTGATGAAAACTAGCTTGACGATATTCCCATGTGTCCTCGGGAGACCTTTTCCTTATATAAGAGTTTGTCCAGGCTTGTCCTTTGCTACAAAAAGGATTGGGCCAGTTTGCTGCACTTTATTTACTTTTGCTACTTGTTGCTCGTTACAAATTATCTTATCACAAAACTATCTGTTACCACTTATTTCAGTACTTGCAGAGAATACCTTGCTGAAAACCGCTTATCATTTCCTTTTGCTCCTCGTTCGGTTCGGCACTCTTACTTATCGAAAGGACTACGATAGATCCCCTATACTTGTGGGTCATTAGAGAGCACCACTGTCATTTGCATGCATTACTATTAGTTTACATTGAGTATGACTGTGACTGGATCTCTTTTACCATGTCAGGACCCCGATTCTAAGCCACATCGATCTAGCCGGTAACACCTCATATCACTTTGCGGCCTCACGCACGGTATCCCACGGGTGTCGCCTTACCATGGCCCGGGACTGTTTGCGCCTTTTGGCTTGCGTATATGACAATGTCGCTAGCATCCATATGACCGAGAACCCGGGCCGACATGGCTAGTCGTGAACCCAAAGCGGCACAGACCTATGGAGACATGCATACATGAATCACATCGAACATGTCGGTCATCAACGAGTGATTCCGGGCTGTAGCACTGGGCTAACAGGACTCCGAGGATCCCGGGCTGTAGCAGGCTAGACAGGACTCCGGAGATCACCGTGTGACATTTCCCCGAAGGGACAGACATAGGGACGAAGTGAAACACATGCCGGCCAGTCAAGTGTCCTGAACAGTAGTGCTGAGCTAACAGGACTCGGGTGAACTGGGCTATAGCGGACTACTATGGCTCGAGGAACACCAGACTACATTTCCCCATAAGAAAGGTTGCGAAGGACAAACAACTAGATTGTCGGATCCCACTCATACCAAGCATTTCAATCATACACACAATATGCCCGATATGAGTACATACAACATGGCATCACAACAAAACTCTACAACTCAAGTACTTTATTTAAAGGCTCCAGGGAGCCATACATAACATACTCATACAGATAGGGGTCACATGACCCAACACTCAAGTCATACAGTCATACAAGCACATGCAGAAGCAACTAGTCTGAGTACAGACTCAAGAAAGAAAGAAGGCTTCTCGAAGCCTGTCTATCTACATAGGGCCCTCCATGGCCGGGATCACCACCTGGGTGGCTAGTCACTCGTCGACGTCAAGGTCTACATAAAACCCATCGGACGGGGCAGTGTTGTCGTCTGAAAACAATAAATAAGCAAACATGAGTACAAAGGTACTCAGCAAGTCTTACATCAGAACCTACTATACATGCTCATTCTCAAGAAGGTGGTGGGGTTTATGCAGCAAGCCAACTTTGACTCTTGGCTAAGCTATCCTACGGAACCTCTTTAGTAAAATAGTTTTCGCACACGAGTCCACTACTCACCAACACAATACTCCATCGTGGATCCTCCCTCGTATCCTGCGAGAGGGCCATCCTCGGTACTCACACTTATCTTGAGTCTTTTAGTAGTATCCATTAACTTGTCTATGAACTGTATAGGCAACCAAGTAGTCCTTTACCGCGGACGTGGCTATTCGAATAGTTTTATACCCTGCAGGGGTGTACTTCGTCACACATGTTTCCACCACTTAGCGTCTACACACGAAATGTGCTCGGCAGACTTCAAGCGAATACCGACGTGGGTGTAGACCACGACCTGACTAACCTCACAAGTCTCTAGTCCAGGGTCATCGCCTATTCAGGTTCCATCCGCAAGGAAATCCGGCCGGGGTGTCCTCAACGGCCCCGAACGATGTGAACAGGGTTCCCGAGACACCAAACGGGTGACTCGGTACACCGTGCCACGGTGTATCTACCGCAACGTAGCCCACCCCTAGGGTCAGCGCTACGCACGGCCGCCAACACATATCCTACAAACACCAGAAACTAGTTGCAACTCCTGGACTGAGGCGAGAGAGGTCAGTAAGTCGAGCGGGGTCATATTTCAGGGCCCAATGTGTGGCAGTAGCTGAATCTTAAGTCACGCATACAGAACTCAGTTCTTATGGACGGCCTCAATGAAACAACCCACCATGTACTCCTACATGGCCTCTCATCGATACCTTTACCAAAACATGTTCAACACATCCCACATATCAATGACACAAGCATTTCACTCTAGCCCATCACCCAGATGAACCAGACCTGACACAACTCTAAGCATAGCAGGCATAGCAAGGTAGGAATCACAAACATGGCTCAATCAACTCCTACACATGCTAGTGGGTTTCATCTAGTTACTGTGGCAATGACAGGTCATGCAGAGGATAAGGGTTCAACTACCGTAGCACACAGCAGTTTGAATCGTGTTGTCTTAATGCAGTAAACAAGAGCAGGAGCGAGAACATGGGTTTATATCGGAATGATCAATGGTTGCTTGCCTGATGGAGTGGTAACGGGATACTGCCCTTCAGTTGGATACTCGTGAATATCCTCGGAGGCAGAACCTACCACGAAGAACACAACCGAGCACAATCAACACATGACGATATGCAACAATATGATGCATGCTATGACATGGCAATATGAATGTGTTTTGGCCTAATGCAAGCTAAAACAGAAAGGGGTGAACTCATTTGAATCCAAGATTCAAATATTAGCTCATTAATTATTGCATTTATAGGCCATTTCCTTATTCTGCTTAAACAGTAGGGTAAACTTGTTTTGTCATGCATGAAACCATTAAAGATGGATAGATTGAATTTTTCTGATAATTTTTCATATATAATTTGTCTCATTTGGAGTTATGGTTGAATTTCTATGAATTTTTGAAGTTTAGGAAATTTTCTAGAATTTTCTATATAAAATTAAATCCAGAAAAAGAGTTACTACGTCAGTCTTGCGTCAGCATGACGTCAGCAAGTCAAAGGCGCCAGCCAGGTCAAACCTGACTGGTGGGGCCCCCTGGTCAGTGTCTCTGTGCACTAACCGCGCTTAGTTAGCCTAATTAACAGGCGGGGCCCACTAGTCAGTGACTATACTAATTAACTAATCTATTTAGTTAGCACTAACAGCGTAATTAGCCGGGCAGGGCCCGCATGTCAGTGAGAGAGGGGGGGGGAGTCAACCCACGTCAGCAAGTCAAACCTCCCCGGTCAGTGGGTCAAAGCCTGCCGGCGTTTAGCCGCCGGCGAGGCCAGACGCGGTGGCGCGCTGCGGAAATCGCCCACGGGGCACCATTTGGTGCGCGGAGAGCATCTACGAGCTCCTGGGAACGAG
This sequence comes from Triticum monococcum, assembly GCA_034509565.1. Taxonomy (NCBI): domain Eukaryota; kingdom Viridiplantae; phylum Streptophyta; class Magnoliopsida; order Poales; family Poaceae; genus Triticum; species Triticum monococcum. The sequence goes on along the minus strand of CM067847.1, from coordinate 176,898,373 downwards.
CCGCAGCTCTTGGTGGTGGTGGTTGAGCTCGGGGTGGCCGGAGACGTCGTCGGCGACGACTTTGGCGGTCGCCGGAGTCGGGCGAAAGTGAACCCGTGGCTGTGAGGCACGGCGAGGTGCGTGGAGTAGTGCGTTGAGTTCCTGGTGATGCGGTGAAGTGTTCGAACAGGGTGGCGTGGCCAGAATTTGGCCGGAGCCACGTCGGCGACGAGCTCTGTGGCGGTGTGTGCGGGTGAGCTTCGTGCAGTTGCTACGGTGCACGAGGAAGCAAACGGAGAGGATGGAGAGGTAGCTGAGCTCACGGCGGTCTCGTAGAGCTAGACGGCGCGGTCGGGGACGAGCTGGTGCGGCGGCGACGGCGAAGGGGATCTCCGGCAGTGCTCGGTGAATTCGAGGTCGAAGAGGATGATGCAGAGCGTGTGAGCGCTCGGGGCTCGGGCTGTTCGACGAAGTCGACGACGGCGGAGTTGTTGGACACGGTGGCTCGGTACAGGGGCGACGGTGGACGCGGTTTCACGGTGGCGCGAGCACGGCAGCGTCGGCCATGGTGGAGGGAGAGCGAAGGAGAGGAGCCAGAGGGGCTTGCGGGTGTCTGCGAGGTCGGGGAGAGAGCGGGGGGTTCGTCCCACGTCGACAGCGCGACGAGGGGAGCGGCGAGGCGGCGGCAGCTGCGTGGCGTGCATGCGGGTGCTCGGCGTCGAGTACCTGGCTGCCTGCCTGGCGAGGACGAAGCAACTGGCTGGCATGGGCCAGCACAGTGCTGGGCCGCCAGGTGGGCCGGCTACTGGGCTGCGGCCAGGTTAGTCTTTCTGATTTGTTTCCTTTTCTATTTTCCTGTAACTTTGTGGACTTATCTAAAATACCAAAACACTTCCAAAAATCCTGAAAATAATTGTGGTCTCTGTTTGGATTATTTCCAATAGCAAACATTTACTTTCAGAATTATTTGAGCAATTTAATTATTTAATAGCATTTAAATGCCCAAATTCAAATACTTATGATTTAAATCAATGACCTTTTGTTGACCTAAAAATATGTGCACCATTTTTGCCAGAGGTTTAAGACCAAAGCAAAGATGATGAACATTTTAGAAGGGCATTTCAGGTTCATTGGAATTGCTTTTAGTAAACCCTAGTTGATTTCAGAAGGGGTGCTGGGGGTTCTGCTTTCCCCATTTCAAGTTTCTGATGAAAGTAAACATGATGCACACTCTAATGCATGGTCTAGCTAGGGTGTGACAACTCACCCCCACTCAATAGAATCTCGTCCCGAGATTTAGGATCATCTGGGAAGAAGGTGGGGTACTCGAGTCGAAGACGATCCTCCCTTTCCCAGGTGGCTTCTTCCTCGGAATGGTATGACCATTGAACCTTGAGAACCTTGATATTATGACGTCGAGTGGTACGCTCGGCTTGATCAAGGATACGAATGGGGTATTCCCGATAAGAAAGGTTATCTTGTAAATCAAGCATTTCGTGGTCCACTCCACGGATAGGATCCGCGAAGCAACGCCTGAGTTGCGAAACGTGGAAGACATCGTGAACTCTGGAAAGATGCGGAGGTAGTTCCAATTGGTAGGCAACTTCTCCTCGTTTGGCAAGAATGCGAAAGGGTCCAATGTAACGAGGAGCCAATTTGCCTTTGATACCGAAGCGATGGGTTCCCTTTAACGGGGTAACCCGAAGGTAAGCCTTCTCGTCAATTTCAAAGGTCATAGGCTTATGTTTACGATCATATTGACTCTTTTGGCGAGATTGGGCTGTTTTCAATTTCTCACGAATAACGCGAACCTGCTCTTCTGCTTCCTGAATCATATCCGGGCCAAAGAGTTGTCTTTCCCCGGTTTCTGACCAGTTAAGAGGCGTTCGACATTTTCGTCCATAGAGAACTTCGAAGGGAGCTTTGCCCAAACTAGCTTGATAACTATTGTTATAAGCAAACTCCGCGAATGGAAGGCATTTCTCCCAACTCATTCTGAACGAGATAACAGAAGCTCGGAGCATATCTTCCAGGATTTGATTGACTCGCTCTACTTGACCACTTGATTAAGGATGGAAGGCGGTGCTAAAGGAGAGATGCGTTCCCATAGCATTTTGGAAACTTTCCCAAAATCGAGAGGTGAAGAGACTTCCACGGTCTGAGTTAATTTCCAATGGGACACCATGAAGAGACACTATTCGAGAGATGTATAAGTCAGCTAGCTGGCTAGCGGTGATACTCTCCCGAACGGGTAGGAAGTGGGCCACTTTGGAAAGACGGTCGATCACAACAAAGATGGCATTATTTCCTCTCTTGGTCCTGGGAAACCCAGTGATGAAATCCATACTGATTTTGTCCCATTTCCATTCAGGAATAGCCAAAGGTTGAAGGGTGCCAGCAGGCCGTTGATGCTCTGCTTTAACACGACAACAAACGTCGCAATTAGCAATGTATTGAGCGATTTCTCTCTTCATCCTAGTCCACCAAAACCTCTGGCGTAGGTCTTGATACATTTTAGTACTACCGGGATGAATGGTGAGAGGGGATTCATGAGCTTCCTTAAGGATCATCTGGCGTAGATGTTGTTTCTTGGGAACCACCAGGCGGTTCTCGAAGAAGACAACACCTTGTTCATCCATGGAAAAACATTTAGCAACTCCGCTAGCAATGTTTTCCTTAATCCGGGATATGCCCTTATCACGCTTTTGGGCTGCTATGATTTGATCCATAAGGGTAGGTTTCGTCACCAGGGTAGATAGGAATCCTCGAGGAACAATGTGAAGGTTAAGCTTACGAAATTCCTCATGGAGAAGTGGTTGACTTTGTTGTAACATCAGGTTGTTACAGTAGGACTTACGACTTAGTGCATCAGCCATGACATTGGCTTTGCCAGGGGTGTAAGTTATTCCTAAGTCGTAATCTGAGATCAACTCGACCCAACGTCTTTGCCTGAGATTCAAATCTGGTTGGGTGAAGATATATTTCAAACTTTGGTGATCGGTGAAGATCTCACAACGATTACCGAGAAGGTAATGTCGCCAGGTTTTGAGTGCATGGACTACAGCTGCAAGCTCTAGATCATGTGTGGGATAATTTTCCTCATGTGGGTGTAATTGTCGTGAAGCATAGGCAATTACCTAGCGATCTTGCATGAGTATGCAACCTAGTCCTTGTCACGAGGCGTCGCAATAGATAATAAAGTCCTTGGAGAAATCTGGTGGTACCAGTACGGGAGCAGATGTCAGGCGTCTTTTCAGTTCCTGAAAACTGAACTCGCACTGTGGAGTCCACTCGAACTTTTTATCTTTCTTGAGGAGTTCAGTTAGAGGTTTAGCAACCTTGGAGAACTTCTCGACGAAGCGGCGGCAATAGCTCGCTAGGCCAAGGAAACTCTGAACTTGCTTGACCGTTTCAGGTGGAGTCCAATCAAGGACGGCTTGAACTCGCTCGGGATTGACAGCAATACCCTTACCAGAGATTACATGGCCTAGATAGGTCACTTCTGACAACCAAAATTCACACTTGGAGAATTTGGCATAAAGGCGATGCTCTCGAAGTTTCATCAATACCAGCCTTAGATGTTTGGCATGTTCCTCTTCATTTTTGGAGTAGATGAGTATGTCATCGAGGTATACTACGACGAATTTGTCCAAGTACTCCATGAAGACTGAGTTCATTAACCGAGAAAAAGTAGCCGGGGCATTGGTTAAACCGAAGGACATGACGGTGTACTCGTATTGGCCGTAACGAGTAACAAAGGCCATTTTGGGAATGTCCCCGTTTCTGATTTTGATTTGATGGTAGCCCAACCGCAAATCCATCTTGGAGAAGACTGAGGATCCAGCGAGCTGATCATACAGGTCGTTGATCCTGGGAAGCGGGTATTTGTTCTTGATGGTGACCAGATTGACAGGTCGGTAATCCACAACCATTTGATCCGTTCCATCCTTCTTCTTGACGAAGAGGACGGGGCAAGCCCAAGGAGAGGAGCTAGGACGGATGAACCCCTTGTTCAAGGACTCATCGAGTTGGTTCTTAAGCTCGGCTAGTTCTAAGGGTGCCATCTTGTAGGGTCTTCTAGAAATTGGAACGGTTCCCGGAACAAGGTCTATTACAAACTCAACATCCCTGTCAGGTGGAACACCTGGCAGTTCTTCGGGAAAGACATCCGGAAAGTCTCGGACTACCGGAACGTCCTCAAGGTCTGGAAGAGGGTTGGCATTGAGGGAGTAAAGTTGGCGCTTGGCCACTCGAGTTAAGACATTAACTATCTTGCCCGAGGGGTGAGTAAGTTGAACGGTTCTAGTGGCACAATCGATCTTGGCATAATGAGCCGACATCCAGTCCATACCCAAGATGATGTTTATGTCGGAGGACTTGAGAGCTATTAAAGATGCAAGGAAGACAAGCCTATCGACAAGAATTTCGTTCCCATGGCTTACCCTAGAAGTTTGCCATTTGGAACCCGGAGTTTGAATTACCATGGAAGTGGGCATGTCACAGAATGTCGTGTTATGCAACCGAGCATAATTCTCGGATATGAATGAATGAGATGCTCCAGTATCGAAAAGAACAGATGCCGGATGGCAGTTAACAAGGAGCGTACTAAGGACGACGTTGGGATCCTCATGTGCCTCTTCGGCTGAAACATAATTGACATGGCCACGTGCAGTGGTGGCCGGCTTGGCGTAGAAAGTCTTTCCCGCGAGCTTACCATGGCCAACGGACTTTCCAGCTTGATTGGGGTTGTTCTGGGGACACTCTCGACTATAGTGACCCGGTTCTCCACACTTGAAGCATGTTACCACAGTGGGGCGTGGAGCAACATTAGCAGTGGGGCCACCATATGGCTTAGGCGGTGCAAATTGCTGGTTGGGACGAGGCGCCTCAAAGGATGGCCTCGGGGTGAATCTGGGTGGCAGTGCTGTGCTTGGAATCCACACCCGGCGCTTCTAAGATCCAGAGCCGGATGAAGACCCAAAATCACGGGAGTGCTTGCGTGAAGCGTCATAATCAGTTTGGCCTGTCTCAGCACTGATAGTTTTATTGACCAACTTCTGAAAGGATGTGCACTTGTGCAGATGGAGATCGCGGCGAAGCTCAGGGCTAAGTCCCTTACGGAACCTTGCCTGCTTCTTGGCGTCAGTAGAAACCTCTTCAGGAGCATAGCGTGCCAGGTTCCCAAATTCTTGGCTATATGCATCCATAGTCAGCCTTCCTTGGGTGAAGTTGCAGAACTCCTCCCTCTTGCGATCCATGAGACCTTCCGGAATGTGATGCTCACGGAAAGCCTCACTGAACTCAGCCCAGGTAGTGATTTGACCGACCGGGCACATAGCTTCGTAGTTTTCCCACCAATGGCTAGCGGGCCCCTCGAGATGATAGGCAGCATAGGTAACCTTGTCGGCTTCGGCTACGTTGGCAGAACGTAGCTTGTGGGTGATGCTGCGAAGCCAATCATCCGCGTCGAGGGGCTCGACGGAATGGTTAAACTTTGGTGGGTACAGCTTGATAAAGTCATTGATTGACACCAGGTCATTTCGTGGGTGGCGTGCAGTGTTCTGCTCAATCCGCTCCAGCAGGCGGTTGGTCTCACGTTTGTTCCTTTCCGCCTCCAGCATCACTTCGGCCAGAGAAGGCGGGTGAGGCAGATTTTCACCTCTAGCTGCACTGGCTTCCCCCCGCTCCGGGACAGCAGGGTTGCCGCGGGTGTTGACCATCCTAGGAGGAAACAAGACAACGGTTTATACAAGGATGGCTCAAACTTAACAAGGAAGTGCAGAATGTAAAGGATAACACGGAATGCAGAGATGCTCATTCGTATGCCATGGTAATATAAAACTGCCATATATACACCAGCGGTCATACTCGTCATACATAGTTTAGTACAAGCCCATGCTACAGTACAACTATGAAGGTAGACGTTACATCTCATCGGAGGCATTCCGAGTCCCTATACATTATTTGTCTACACCTCCGGAATTGATTACACGCCAAGTCATATTCCACAAGTCACGCAGGACAGTGGAGATACAACTACTACAATACTAGTGGTACTACTACTAACTCAGATAGCTCCGTAGTAGTCCTCATAGAAGTCACCTCCATAGCCTGGAAGTTCAACGTGATCATCCGGAAACAGACGGTCCTGAGGAGCCTGTGGACCATAGGGGCTAGGATGAGGTCTTGGACCAACAAACGGTGGCCTGCGGGGACCACGGGGTGGGGTGATGCCTCCCACATCACGCCAATCCACCATGTCTGGCAGAGCTGATCTCACAGGATACAGATCCCTGGTATCCATACATCCAGCTTGCACCGCAGGTGCAAACCGAGTCAATGTGGCCCAATGATCAGCACGAGTATTAAAAAGCTCCAACATCAAGGCCCGATTCTCTCGGTCCTTATGTTCGAGCATCTCAGCGGTGGTACGAGTTAATGAGTCCTCCTGAGTGGAGTCAGCATAGATAGCCTGAAGATACCCTTGCGCTCCTGGAAGTGAAGCTAGCATGTAACGGAAGTCAGTGTTCCGAAGCAGGCCAGTCCGGACTCGCAAGATGGTCATCATGGAGTAGGCAGCATCCTGCACAGCCATCTCAACGGTAACCCCGAGTCCATAGGAACAGTGAAGGAGCTCGGTAGACCCAGTATAGGAAGGAAATATCCTGACGGTGCAGAAATACTGGCTTTGATTAAAGTCGCGGAACTGCTCTTCAACAGTGTATTCGGGATACCAACGGTATCCTGTCTCGATCATGACCCGGACTAACATAGCAGTATGACCGGGCACGTCGAGGCACCTGGTCAGGCGAACCACTTGGTTTTGAGGACGGTTGGCCATCTGAAAGCACAACCACAAGACAAAGACATCAGAATTCCTAAGGAAAATTGGACAGCATAACGGTTGTAAATGCTCAGAAAAAGATTTGAGACATCCACAACAGTTCACAATACCGCTCAACATCATCATATCAAGGTTCTGATTCAAATAGCAACATACTAAAATAGTAGAAACTGGACTGGAACTCATAGCAATAATCCTATAAACTACTACGGATTAGTAACACGTGAACCTGATAGAAGAAGAGATCCTAGTCCTTAACCCACGTTGAATGAGAAGAGAATAACTCAGATCAGAGGCATAGGGTAAAGGAGTAAAAGAACCTTACGTTCCCTCCCACAATCAATTCCCTTACATATAACTAAAGCATTTCTAGACTCGACATCGACCAGTTTGGCTCAACGAACCTACAGGCAGTCCGGCTCTGATGCCAACGCTGTCAGGACCCCGATTCTAAGCCACATCGATCTAGCCGGTAACACCTCATATCACTTTGCGGCCTCACGCACGGTATCCCACGGGTGTCGCCTTACCATGGCCCGGGACCGTTTGCGCCTTTTGGCTCGCGTATATGACAATGTCGCTAGCATCCATATGACCGAGAACCCGGGCCGACATGGCTAGTCATGAACCCAAAGCGGCACAGACCTATGGAGACAGGCATACATGAATCACATCGAACATGTCGGTCATCAACGAGTGATTCCGGGCTGTAGCACTGGGCTAACAGGACTCCGGAGATCCCGGGCTGTAGCAGGCTAGACAGGACTCCGGAGATCACCGTGTGACATTTCCCCGAAGGGACAGACATAGGGACGAAGTGAAACACATGCCGGCCAGTCAAGTGTCCTGAACAGTAGTGCTGGGCTAACAGGACTCTGGTGAACCGGGCTGTAGCGGACTACTATGGCTCGAGGAACACTAGACTACATTTCCCCATAAGAAAGGTTGCGAAGGACAAACAACTAGATTGTCGGATCCCACTCATACCAAGCATTTCAATCATACACACAATATGCCCGATATGAGTACATACAACATGGCATCACAACAAAACTCTACAACTCAAGTACTATATTTAAAGGCTCCAGGGAGCCATACATAACATACTCATACAGATAGGGGTCACATGACCCGACACTCAAGTCATACAGTCATACAAGCACATGCAGAAGCAACAAGTCTGAGTACAGACTCAAGAAAGAAAGAAGGCTTCTCGAAGCCTGTCTATCTACATAGGGCCCTCCATGGCCGGGATCACCACCTGGGTGGCTAGTCACTCGTCGACATCAAGGTCTACATAAAACCCATCGGAGGGGGCAGTGTTGTCGTTTGAAAACAATAAATAGGCAAACATGAGTACAAAGGTACTCAGCAAGTCTTACATCAGAACCTACTATACATGCTCATTCTCAAGAAGGTGGTGGGGTTTATGCAGCAAGCCAGCTTTGACTCTTGGCTAAGCTATCCTACGGAACCTCTTTAGTAAAATAGTTTTCGCACACGAGTCCACTACTCACCAACACAATACTCCACCGTGGATCCTCCCTCGTATCCTGCGAGAGGGCCATCCTCGGTACTCACACTTATCTTGAGTCTTTTAGTAGTATCCATTAACTTGTCTATGAACTATATAGGCAACCAAGTAGTCCTTTACCGCGGACGCGGCTATTCGAATAGTTTTATACCCTGCAGGGGTGTACTTCGTCACACATGTTTCCACCACTTAGCGTCTGCACACGAAATGTGCTCGACAGACTTCAAGCGAAAACCGACGTGGGTGTAGACCACGACCTGACTAACCTCACAAGTCTCTAGTCCAGGGTCATCGCCTATTCAGGTTCCATCCGCAAGGAAATCCGGCCGGGGTGTCCTCAACGGCCCCGAACGATGTGAACAGGGTTCCCGAGACACCAAACGGGTGACTCGGTACACCGTGCCACGGTGTATCTACCGCAACATAGCCCACCCCTAGGGTCAGCGCTACGCACGGCCGCCAACACATATCCTACAAACACCAGAGACTAGTTGCAACTCCTGGACTGAGGCGAGAGAGGTCAGTAAGTCGAGCGGGGTCATATTTCAACGCCCAATGTGTGGTGGTTGCTGAATCTTAAGTCACGCATACAGAACTCAGTTCTTATGGACGGCCCCAATGAAACAACCCACCATGTACTCCTACATGGCCTCTCATCGATACCTTTACCAAAACATGTTCAACACATCCCACATATCACTGACACAAGCATTTCACTCTAGCCCATCACCCAGATGAACCAGACCTGACACAACTCTAAGCATAGCAGGCATAGCAAGGTAGGAATCACAAACATGGCTCAATCAACTCCTACACATGCTAGTGGGTTTCATCTAGTTACTGTGGCAATGACAGGTCATGCAGAGGATAAGGGTTCAACTACCATAGCACACAGCAGTTTGAATCGTGTTGTCTTAATGCAGTAAACAAGAGCAGGAGCGAGAACATGGGTTTATATCGGAATGATCAATGGTTGCTTGCCTGATGGAGTGGTAACGGGATACTGCCCTTCAGTTGGATACTCGTGAATATCCTCGGAGGCAGAACCTACCACGAAGAACACAACCGAGCACAATCAACACATGACGAAATGCAACAATATGATGCATGCTATGACATGGCAATATGAATGTGTTTTGGCCTAATGCAAGCTAAAACAGAAAGGGGTGAACTCATTTGAATCCAATATTCAAATATTAGCTCATTAATTATTGCATTTATAGGCCATTTCCTTATTCTGCTTAAACAGTAGGGTAAACTTGTTTTGTCATGCATGAAACCATTACAGATGGATAGATTGAATTTTTCTGATAATTTTTCATATATAATTTGTCTCATTTGGAGTTATGGTTGAATTTCTATGAATTTTTGAAGTTTAGGCAATTTTCTGGAATTTTCTATATAAAATTAAATCCAGAAAAGAGTTACTGCGTCAGTCTTGCGTCAGCATGACGTCAGCAAGTCAAAGGCGCCAGCCAGGTCAAACCTGACTGGTGGGGCCCCCTGGTCAGTGTCTCTGTGCACTAACCGCGCTTAGTTAGCCTAATTAACAGGCGGGGCCCACTAGTCAGTGACTATACTAATTAACTAATCTATTTAGTTAGCACTAACAGGGTAATTAGCCGGGCAGGGCCCGCATGTCAGTGAGAGAGGGGGGGAGTCAACCCACGTCAGCAGGTCAAACCTCCCCGGTCAGTGGGTCAAAGCCTGCCGGCGTTTAGCCGCCGGCGAGGCCAGACGCGGTGGCGCGCTGCGGAAATCACCCACGGGGCACCATTTGGTGCGCGGAGAGCATCTACGAGCTCCTGGGAACGAGCCGCAGCTCTTGGTGGTGGTGGTTGAGCTCGGGGTGGCCGGAGACGTCGCCAGCGACGACTTTGGCGGTCGCCGGAGTCAGGCGAAAGTGAACCCGTGGCTGTGAGGCACGGCGAGGTGCGTGGAGTAGTGCGTTGAGTTCCTGGTGATGCGGTGAAGTGTTCGAACAGGGTGGCGTGGCCAGAATTTGGCCGGAGCCACGTCGGCGACGAGCTCCGCGGCGGTGTGTGCGGGTGAGCTTCGTGCAGTTGCTACGGTGCATGAGGAAGCAAACGGAGAGGATGGAGAGGTAGCTGAGCTCACGGCGGTCTCGTAGAGCTAGACGGCGCGGTCGGGGACGAGCTGGTGCGGCAGCGACGGCGAAGGGGATCTCCGGCAGTGCTCGGTGAAGACGAGGTCGAAGAGGACGATGCAGAGCGTGTGAGCGCTCGGGGCTCAGGCTGTTCGACGAAGTTGACGACGGCGGAGTTGTTGGACACGGTGGCTCGGTACAGGGGCGACGGTGGACGCGGTTTCACGGTGGCGCGAGCACGGCAGCGTCGGCCATGGTGGAGGGAGAGCGAAGGAAAGGAGCCAAAGGGGCGTGCGGGTGTCTGCGAGGTCGGGGAGAGAGCGGGGGGTTCGTCCCGCGTCGACAGCGCGACGAGGGGAGCGGCGAGGCGGCGGCAGCTGCGTGGCGTGCATGCGGGTGCTCGGCGTCGAGCACTTGGCTGCCTGCCTGGCGAGGACGAAGCAGCTGGCTGGCATGGGCCAGCACAGTGCTAGGCCGCCAGGTGGGCCGGCTACTGGGCTGCGGCCAGGTTAGTCTTTCTGATTTGTTTCCTTTTCTATTTTCCTGTAACTTTGTGGACTTATCTAAAATACCAAAACACTTCCAAAAATCCTGAAAATAATTGTGGTCTCTGTTTGGATTATTTCTAACAGCAAACATTTACTTTCAGAATTATTTGAGCAATTTAATTATTTAATAGCATTTAAATGCCCAAATTCAAATACTTATGATTTAAATCAATGACCTTTTGTTGACCTAAAAATATGTGCACCATTTTTGCCAGAGGTTTAAGACCAAAGCAAAGATGATGAACATTTTAGAAGGGCATTTCAGGTTCATTGGAATTGCTTTTAGTAAACCCTAGTTGATTTCAGAAGGGGTGCTGGGGGTTCTGCTTTCCCCATTTCAAGTTTCTGATGAAAGTAAACATGATGCACACTCTAATGCATGGTCTAGCTAGGGTGTGACATACCATGAATTACAATGTTTAGTCAATCCTTGAACTTCAGAGGTGCTCTGCATTTATGTTTTGCGGTCTCAAAAAGGGCTAGCGAGATACCATCTTGTTATAACATATTATGCTTGTTTTGAGAAAGTGTTGTCATCTGAGATTTGCTATTATTGCTCGCTAGTTGATTATGCCATTGATATCAGTAAACATGACACCTAAATGTTATTGTGAATATGGTTAGTTCATAATCTTTGCTGAAAACTTGAATGCTGGTTTTACATATTTACAACAACAAGATCAAACAGAGTTTGTAAAAATTTTCTTTATCACTTTCAGTTTGTCAACTGAATTTCTTGAGGACAAGCAAAGGTTTAAGCTTGGGGGAGTTGATACGTCTCCATCGTATCTACTTTTCCAAACACTTTTGACCTTGTTTTGGACTCTAACTTGCATGATTTGAATGGAACTAACCCGGACTGACGCTGTTTTCAGCAGAATTGCCATGATGTTATTTTTGTGCAGAAATAAATGTTCTCGGAATGACCTGAAACTTCATGGAGAATATTTTTGGAATATATAAAAAATACTAGTGAAAGAATCAACGTCAGGGGGCCTACACCCTATCCACGAGGGTGGGGATGCGCCCTCCTGTCTTGTGGGCCCCCTGATGCTCCGCCGACCTCAACTCCAACTCTATATATTCACGTTCGGGGAGGAAAAAATCAGAGAGAAGGATTCATCGCGTTTTACGATATGGAGTTGCTGCCAAGCCCTAATCTCTCTCGGGAGGGCTGACCTGGAGTCCGTTTGGGGCTCCGGAGAGGGGAATCCGCCGCCATCGTCATCATCAACCTTCCTCCATCACCAATTTCATGATGCTCACCTCCGAGCATGAGTAATACCATCGTAGGCTTGCTGGACGGTGATGGGTTTGATGAGATTTATCATGTAATCGAGTTAGTTTTGTTAGGGTTTGATCCCTAGTATCAATTATGTTTTGAGATTGATATTGCTATGACTTTGCTATGCTTAATGCTCGTCACTAGGGCCCGAGTGCCATGATTTCAGATCTGAACCTATTATGTTTCCATGAATATATGTGAGTTCTTGATCCTATTTTGCAAGTCAATAGTCACCTTTTATGTGTCGTAGAATTGTCACGACAGATGTCCTAGTGTGAGGACTTAGTCGCGGAGCCATCGCGTTGAGGTTAGCTTAAAGGGGTTAATCAGGATAAAAAACATGAGGAGTTTATACTGGTTCGGCCCCTTATGATGAAGGTAAAAGCCTAGTCCAGTTTGTAGTTGGTATTGCTAGGGTTTCGATGAGCAGGGGGCGAATACGCTTGACCCGGCTCGCGATCTCTTGTTCTCTTCCCCTAAGCCGCCGCTAGGTCGTCCCCTTATATACACGGGTTGACGCCCAGCGGCCCTCAGAGTCCCGGCCGGTTTATACAACGTATCCGGCTCGGTGACCTTTCTTACATACCTTACGATACAAGTTTTACATACATGGCGGTTTATATCTATGGGCCTTAAGCCGCCTTCGGGTCTGGGCCCTCTACTAAGCCTACCTATGAACCGCCATATGATCTTGGGCTTCATTGTGATGAATCATCATAGGGATGACCCAACCCCTCCTGGGCGGGTCATACCTAATAGTTTTTTTGACTGGGAACTGTAGGGAAAAACCCCCATAGTATATCAAAACTTTATTAAAAGGCAGAATAATTACAAGTACAGGGGGGATTACAAGGGGTAATCAAGCTAATTTAAATAAGGTAGGAAAACAACAAACAGGCTCAAGGTGGTAGAAAAGAGATCCATTTAAGGAGATCATCCTTAAAAGCAGGCTTAATCCTATATTGCATTAAAGCAATATCATGCAGAAAGGCTGCTCTCCATTTATTAAATCCAGCTCTCTCATGCCTAGAAACCTTAGCATTTTTGACAATCCATATATTCCAGCAAGCTATAAAGACCACTTCAGTGAAGAAAGGTTTCCTAAAGCTTCGTTTGGCATTGATTACCAGCTCCTTCATCGAGTTACCTGATGACCAATCAATTTGCAAATAGTTCCAAACCCTGACACTAAAATTGCAATTGAAGAACAGATGATCTCTTGTTTCCCTAGCCTGCAAAGGGCATATCACATAGTTTACTCCATCCTCCAAATGCCAATGCCTCCGTTCCACCATATCTTTGGTATTAAGTCTATCCATAATGAGCATCCAAGCAAAGACCTTTACTTTCATAGTGCAAGAGGACTTCCAAATCCAAGCTGTTAGGGGGTTGAAAGTTTGTGACACAAACACATGGGAGTAAAAAAGCTTCGAAGAGTATCCCTTGGCCGTGCCATTCCAAAGCCAAATATCCTTGGACCCAGTGTCTCTATCATGGTTTTCTAACAGAGATTGAAGAATAACCAGCTCATCAAAGGCCTGGCTAGACAAAGGAAGATGGAAGTTGTGGAACATGTCCTGAGAGTCCAAGAAATCCTTAACAGAAATCCAGGGATCTTTGACATATGAAAAAAGCCTAGGAAATCTGAATTGAAGCTTAGAGTCCTGATCATCAAGCTTCCAAGTGTCTAACCACATGAGTGCAGTGTCTCCTTCATTGATCTGAACCCAAGCACAATCCCTAAAGTTTTGCAAGACCTTGCATATATCCTTCCACCAGAAGGAGCCACAATCAGAAGTTCCTTGGGGTACTCTGCCATGATAGTAGGAGTCCCAAATTAAGGACACCCAAGGTATATCCTTTTTATTGAGGAAGTTATTTGCATGTTTGAGCAGTAGAGCCACATTATGAACACCCAGGTTTAGAATACCAAGGCCTCCCTTGTTCTTTGGCCTGCAAATAAGGTCCCAAGCAGCCAGAGAAGGGGCAGGTTCACCCCTGTTTTTCCTCCATAGGCATTGTCTCTGAATTCTCTCCAATTGCTTTAAAATGCCAGCAGGGACAGCCAAACTAGAAAGAAAGAAGATGGGCATAGAAGACAAAGCTGAGTTCAAAAACTGTAGTCTCTCCCCCTGGTTTAAAAAAGAGGAGCTAGCTGTCATTCTTCTCTCCATGTAGTCAACCAGGGGCATGAAGTCCACCATTTTAGGCCTAGTAGTGCCTACTGGCAATCCAAGGTATGTGAAAGGCATTTTCCCAATTTGACATCCAAAGGCAGCAGCTAAATCTATCATGACAGCATTGTCCACATTGATAGGAATGATAAAAGATTTATGATAATTCACATCCAGCCCAGTAGACATAGAGAACACCTGCAACATGTCCTTCAGAGTAATTAACTGTACCTTGTCTGCAGGCAGGATAATCAACGTATCATCAGCATATTGAATCACAGGATAGTCCTGGTCATGACAAGGTATTGGGAGGTGAAGTATGCCTCTTCTGAACATGCCATTAATTACAGTCTGTAACAAGTCTGCTGCTAATACAAAAAGCAGAGGAGAAACTGGATCACCCTGCCTAACCCCCTTTTTGCATATGAATTTCCTACCAGGAACACCATTTAGCAGGACAGATGATGTACCTGTAGACAAAAGCTGTGTCATCCAAAGAATCCACTTTTCATTGAAAACCTTATGTCTCAAGATTTGGACAATTGCCTCATGCTCAAGAGAATCAAAGGCCTTCTCAAAATCCAATTTAAGTATGACAATTGGTCTCTTGGACTGATGACACTGGTGTAAGTACTCAAAAGTTCATCCAATACAGTCCTGAATAGTTCTGCTTTTTATAAACCCATACTGGTTCTTATGGATACATTGCATTATTACTTCTTGGAACCTGTTTGCTGTCATTTTGAAAGGAACTTAAGACCCATTCATGTTAAAGAAATAGGTCTGAAGTCCCCCACCTCCTCAGGTGAATGTTTCTTAGGCACCAATGTGATATATGAATCATTGATGTTTTCTAGCTGTGCAGTACCATCATAGAAAGCCTGTGCCAGTTCATAAAAATTTGAAGAGATAATGTGCCAGCACCTTTTGAAGAAAAGCCCATTAAAACCATCTGGGCCTGGGGCTTTATCCACTGGCATATGCTTGACAATATTGTCCATTTCCTCTTTCTCAAAGGGCTTAGTGAGAGCATCTAAACCCTCCACTGGAACAATTAAAGAGGTGAGATCAAAGCCCATGTGGATTCCCCTTGAAGAGCCCATTCTATTTTTAAAACAATTCCAGATAATACCCTCCATTTGAGAGTGTTCAGATACCACAGTGCCATCAGGTAGTTTTAAACTAGCAATAGAATTCCTTCTATGCCTCTCAGTAGCCATAGCATTAAAGAACTTAGTGTTTTCTCCTCCCACCTTAATATATCTGATAGTACATCTCTTTTTCCAATAAAGCCATTGAAGGTGGAGTAGCTTTTCCACATGACTTTTGACCACTCTTCGAAAATTGGATTCATGCCTGTACAATGGTCCGAGCTCCTCAAGTTCATCTAGTAACAGGATAACCTTATTACATTTACAGACAAGCATTTTCTGTTTGGAGATGTTCATCTGCCATCTCTTGAGACACATTCTCAGGGATTTGAATTTGTCAGCTATTCTAGCTGTGATATGCCCCTTTCTAGATGGTCTTTGCCATGAAGAATCCACACAGTCCATAAAACCCTCTAGCTCTAGCCAATAGTTCTCAAATCTAAAAATGTTAGACTTGGGGATAGAAGTTTTGATTGAAACCACACATGGCACATGGTCAGATGCAGTTTTTGCCAGGGGCCTCACCTCAGTCATGGGATAGTCAGATATCCAATCAACAGAAGTGAAAAACCAATCTAGCTGCTCAAGGAGGGGATTATCCTGCATATTAGACCAAGTGTATGATCTGCCTTTGATAGGCAATTCCAAAAGGCCCAAGTGCCCTATGATCTCATTGAAGATAAACATGTCATTCAGATCCCCTCCAGGAAAATTTCTGTTATCCTGTGAGCGCAAAAAATTGAAATCCCCCAGGAGTAGCCAATTTTCATCCACTGGAATATTGAGGTGGTACAACCAAGTAACAAAATTATCCCTAGCTTCCCCCTGACAAGGACCATAGACAGCAACAAGAGTCCACCTCTCATTATTTTGTTTGGAAACAAACTCAATCACTACTGCAAATTGTTGGATTTCTAATAACGTCCCCTCAAAAACAGAGGAGTTCCAAACAACTATGATTCCACCAGAGGCCCCCAGGGAAGGGGCAAAAGCAAAACTGTCAAATCTTTTAGGACAAAAACTTTTAACTGATCTGGAGTCAAAAGAAGCACATTTAGTTTCCTGCAAACATGCAATTGCACAGTGACTCTCATCAATCTTTTGCCTGATAGCTCTTTGCCTATTTTCAGAGTTTAAACCCTTGACATTCCAGCACAAGACATTCCAGTTTTTACAATGAGGATTCATATATCAAGGTCATAAGCAGTTCCCCAAACCACATGGCACACAATGCCATATGTCCAAAAGCCACATTAAGGTCTGAACCAACATTATTACATATCCAAAGTTCAGAAAGTAAAAACATGCAAGAAGCAAATTTTGGGGCTTGCAAAACCCAGCATTTGGATAGCACACTATTCATTGGAGGCTTTGTTGGTTGTGGCAGAAGGGTCCACCATAAGTGCATCCTCAGTGAGCAGAGCTGCATCAATATCTAACTCCTTGCCAATAGCTTGCAGATGACTGATAGGAGTGGGAGGAGGGACATCTCCATGTGCAGTGGTGCCGGGCCTCTCAGCAGGAATGGGCCTAGCCTTGGGCTTCTTCTTCTTGGGCTGTAGAACCAGCTCATGGAAAGTGGGCTTAAACCCATCACGCTAGGCCGAACTTCTGGTACATCTGTGAATAGACGTTTCAACTAGAGGCGTTGGCGCCCTAGATTTGCGAGGCCTCCGTGATCTTGCGCACACAGGTGGAGAGGGGATCACAGCAGGTGTAGGTTCATCCAGTTCATCCACAAAGAGGGCTCTTGCCACAGGTCTAACCGTATCCGGCTCCTTCCATGTCAGTAAAGGAAGATCGTCAGACTGAAAAGCAAAGCTCCATCTTCTCTTAAATGGGGACAGAGGTTTAGGCATCAGGGGTTTCGGTATGTCAAACCGCATTGGTGCATTCAGCAAGTTCTCAAAAGAACGCCTCCATATCATTTCCGGGGGCAGAGGGGGCCCAAAAGGGACCTTGATAACATGTTGACCAGGGGCCAGAACATTGACAACTGGGGGTTGATAAACCACGATAGCCCAATTGCTAGAGTCTTCCACGTCTGTGGCAGTGTTCTCTAAATCAATTCGGACTTCCGTTGCAGTGTCACCAACTATAATGACTGCAGGAGGCTCCTGGAGCTGCACATCTGAACTTGGTTTGGTAGAGTTTTGCTGTGCCGAAGCATCAAATACCATGGACTCTTGGTCCTCCACGACTGGTTCCACAACAGGCTCATCCCAGTTGCCCCAATTGTCCTGTTGTTCATGGTCAGGTGCAGGCGGCGGTGGCACATCATTCCACCCCAGAGCAGGGAACGGGGGCAGGATAAAAGGAGGCATCTCTGGGAAGGGCACACCAGGCTGGGGATGGGGGTTCCCATTGATGGGCATCCAGTCCTCATCTTGGGGCATTTGCTCAGCGAAATTGGCACCCAGGATGTACAATTGTGCCGTCCAAGACACTCTAGCACCACCCCAAGCTGCATACTCCATGAACACCACATCCCGGGGCACAAGAATATCCTCCGGGAAAGAGGCAAAGACCAAGGAGCGCACTAGATATGGGTCCTCACTAATCCAATGATGAAACTTCCCGAAGGTGTTGACTGCTGCCCGAAGACCATGCTCATTGCGAAGATCAAGTGGAACTCCCAAAAACATAAGCAAACCTTGTCTGAAACCCTGAGCCCCTCTAAAAGATTCCCCCTCATCATGCTTCATAAACCGAACAAAACGATCATTACCCAGGAGCTGAGGTGGCATCTGAAGAAGTGAAAATCTAACAGCAGCATCCCGTAGCTCAAAAAGACCCACCGATCTAATCCAAGGTTGAGCAGACCTCACCAAAATCCCATGAGCTTGCAGCCACTGGACAACTTCCTCTCTAGCAGCCCCAATCTGATGAGGAGGGGGGATGGGCATTACCTCAGCCAACATGAACTCCTCATGGCGACGCACAAGTGGGGTATGTGGCGTCACAAAGGTGCGCGGCACCCTAGCCTCCCCGCCATCCACAATGTGGTGCCCCGCTGGCACATAGAGCAGAGGGTCTAGGTGGAAGTTGGCCATCGGAGAGGCACGCTCCGAGCTTGCAGCGGACGTCAAGGACTCCGGCGGTGGTGGGGTTTCAGGCGGTGCAGGCGATGGTGTTTTGGGGCCAGGGCTGATGGAACGGGGCGAAAGAGTTAATGCAGAAGTGCAAGAGGAGTCCAAGTTTGATAAAAGTTGCGTCAGAGAGATATTCTCGGTGGGAGCTGAGGGATCCTCGGAAGTTGCAACGTTACCGGGTTTCGGTTTCCAAACCAGACCCAAAATCTGTGCAAATCGGTTGCAATCTTTTATGCCATGCCCCACCCACAAACAAGAGTTACAGTGCAACCTGGACGTGCACGCTGTAGCAAAATGGCCCTTGCGCAAACATTTCTGACACATTAAGATTTCATCCACCATACCTGTAATTAATTTATCAAACTCAACTGCAGCCTGTTGAGAGGAAGGAATAGTGGAAGGCCCAAAGGGTAATCCCGGCCCAACTTGATCCGTGGCACGTGCAGATGATGGCCCAACATGGGGAGACACGTCCACATTCAAAGAAGCAAAATTCCCGCCCAAGATAGACGGTGGCCGGGCCGCATAAGGAGGGAGGTTTCCAACCGTACCAAAAGACATGGATGGAGCGGTTGACGTCCACCGGAGTTCAGCCGGCGACGGGGGTAGGATGACCACCCTCTCATGCTCAGGGAGAGTATACCCAGCATCTTAAATGGTTTGAATACAGTCCTACGTGGCTGGATAACGATACCCACGGCAAGCAGGATAACTCTGGAACGTTGAAAAAGAAAGCTTCTTGGCTTGGGCATGTGAAGATCTTACCGAGGATTTTTGGGGCTTGGAATGCATGGCGAGCATGCCAAGTGCAGCTCGACGTTTGGAAGGACTAACAAGTATCCATTCTGCATCACATTCCAACTTCCAAAGCTTGAACTCACGGCCCCAATTTGGCCCCCCATTACCCCAAAGATGGAAGTAACATTTAAAATGATCACAAGAATAAGAACGGAGCTGAAGAACGATCATAGCCACAGCCTTACAGGAAACGTGAAAGCCAAAAACCTTATCCTTGAGCGGAAAAACCATGAACTCAATTGCAGAACCCCCAATGGCCGCCTCAATTGCTGCTGCCACTAAATCCTCATGCAAATGAAAAACATGCCGCCCAAAGGAGATTACCATGGTGAAGAAGCCCGTGTCATCCATGGGATGCACCGTAAAACCAGTAGATTGAAAAACCTTATCCGCAAAAACCAAGCCCTTGGAGAAGTCCAAGCCAAGGGTGGATCCAACATCAGAACCCATGGAGATGGGTATTAGAGGGTAGATCTCAGGGCGCCGGAGAGATCTAGTGGAGAGAAGGGGAATTTTGGTGGCTAGGGGAGGAGATCACCGGAGGTGGTGGCGATCGCCGGGGGGTGGGTGGGAGCCTTCATTTAGCCTTCCGCTCCCATGCCTGGATTAGTTTCTTGATGGTTGCATGCCTATTTGGCTGTTGATGCAATTGCTTCGAATGGAAGGTGGACAGGACAACTAGTGGCAACTTTTGTCATACCTAATAGTTATATCCCCAACATTAGGCCCCAGGTTGATTTGAACTTGTTCATGTCAATCTCCAAGACTTAGAAAAATCCTTCCATATCCACTGCAGAAAGCTTTGTAACCCTCCATGACGTCATCTCCAAGAATTTCGGAAACCCTCCATGATGTCATCTTTAACAGATCTTTATCTTAATGTCTTCCCGAAAATCAAGGCGTCCAATTAGCTGGATAACCATCATTCGGCCTCCTCGTCTATCGCACCTGCCTGTTTTCCTGTCTCCTTATAAATAGGACCATAGGGTCATCTCTCATTCCTCTCCTTCTCCTTCCTTCCTCCTCACAATGCATCGTCCCGCACGAACCTTGCCACCGTCAACCTCCATCCTCGTCCTCGACTCTAGCTGCTGCATTGCCCTGAGTAGACCAGAGAACTACGGCGCCACTCTGCTGTTCTAACAGCACTAGTAAGCCTTCCTTTCTTCATCACAAAACTGCCATTAGGGTTTGTCGGTGTTCTTCCGTGTTCATCCGCGTTCGTCACCGTCCTTCTCTTCCTTTGTTTAGATCCATGTATTAGATCCAAAAACCATAGGAATCTTGTGCGGTAGTAGTTTTAGCGCTTGTTTTAATACTAGATCATATCCCCACCGCGATAGATCTCCTCTAGGACTCCTTCTGCTTTTCCACTGTCGCCCTTTGTAGATGAATTTATTCCCTTTTTTCTAAACAGCGGTAGATCCAAATTTGTAACCTCCATCTGCGGAACTTGTTTATCCCACTACTGAGCCAATGTTGCTTTTGGCAACTCTTTGAATATCTTAGTCATGGCGGCTTACCCTGCCGGCTTATCTTTTCTTCATATATCATTAGCCCTTGCTTAAGCCGCCATTATAAACATGCACTATAATTGTTAACTATTTCCTTTTAGATTGTCCTTCCACCATGCCGCCGAAGACGATGACAACTTGCAACTGGGTCCCTTCCATAGTCACCGAGAGCACCTTGAAAGATTTCATCACTGTTGGATACTTACTAGAAAAGAGTGTCATGCCTTACCGTGATCTTGATCCGGCCGAAGAAAGACCTCAGCTGAAGGATCGTGAAATTATTGTCTTCACTGATCATATGAACCGGGGCTTCTCGCCGCCCGGCTCAAAATTCTTTAGAGATGTTCTGCACTTTTTCAAACTCCATCCACAAGATATCAGACCCAATTCCGTATCAAACATCTGTAACTTCCAAGTTTTCTGTGAAGTTTACCTTCAAGAAGAACCTACTATTGAACTCTTCAGGGAATACTTCTATCTGAACCGCCAGAACGAGTACACCAATGGTCCCATCTTGGAACTTGGCGGGATTTCAATTCAACACAGACGAGATGCCATCTTCCCTCTAGTAGTCCTGCCAAGCCATCCCAAGGACTGGAATCAAACATGGTTCTATTGCAAAGATACCTCACCGTCTGGTGAAAATCCAATGCCGAGTTATCGCGCTGATCGCCTTGACGCCAAATACCAACTCCCTGATAAGCTTACCCCTGCCGAACGCAAGAAGCTTGTCCCTACAATCCGAAGAGTTCAAGCCTTGCTGGGAAATGGCTTGACCGGAGTCGACTTGATCCGCTGTTGGGTTGTATGGTGGATCATACCTTTATGCCGCCAACCCGGCTTAATGTATTCATACACCAGAGGAACTGATCCCTTACGTCATAGCTCCCTGCATCTGACCGAAGAGGCCATTGTTGAAATGGCAACCACACTTGTCAATAGAAAATATGAAGACTGCAACCTGGTGGGTTTGAATCCTTTCTGCAAGCTTAACCCGACGCCAGAGGTAAATCTTTTTGACTTCTTTTTTCCTTCAGCAGTTTAAATATCGCATGAACTTCAACATGTTACCATTCCACAGGCCAAATATGACTTCTGGAAAGCCAAATATGACCATGAGGATACTAAAAAAGCTAGAGCTGCTGCGAGAGCCGCCAAGAAGACTGTCGGAAAGTCTAAGAAGAAACCAACTGCCTCTAATTTACTCAAGCTGGATGACACCTCTGAGTCGGAGGTAGCCCTTGACTCTCTTGGCTTGTTTTTTAACAACCTTATTGACACTGACTATTGCCAGGATGACACGGGGGCCAGCCAGGCAGTCGAAGAAGAGGTAAATATTATTTCCTCCGACTCAGAACCTTTACCAAGGCAGAAACCTCGGCGGGTAACCCGGAAAGTAAGGTTTTCACACCCCTTGGCTTATTTAGATCCTCATTTTCTTTTGAAACGACAACAACATGAGAGTCGTCGCCAGACCCGAACTGATGGAGATGACAACTTACCCTCCGGCTTACCAAACACTCCTCGGAAACGCCAGAATGAGGTTCTTTTTAACCTTTAACCCTTGTATTGTTCAGCGAATTGCCTTTATTAATCACTCAATTTTGATTCCATGCTTGCAGGAGATTTCTCGTTCCTCCTCTGGTGATTCATCACAAACTCAATTACCAGTTTTCAAGACCGCCCCCGGGTAAAGATAATTATCCTTCTTCTGTACCTTTATATACGCATCACTATACTGACTTGTCCAAATTCTTTTTAGTGGTCAAGCAAAGCCCAAAAAATCAAAGGTGACAAAGCTGGCCGAGGATCCAAAAACTGCTGAACCGGAGCAGCCGACCCTTGTACTGGAACCCTTTGAAGCACCGGAAGATCCTGCTGTCAACGCTCAACCAGATTTACCTGAGCCGTCTATTGATGAAACTTGATCCATCAACTGTTGAACCATCAAGCTCAGCTAACCCGCCAGAGACTCACGGCGATGATGTTTTAATCACTGGCACCAGATTCACTGAACCAGGGAATCCAACTGTATTGGCGAGACACTCTACCAAACAGGAAGTTATGGAAAGGCAAAAAGTGAGGTTTGACGTCTCGCACTATGCTCATCTGAGTATTAGTGAAGTGCTATCTGGTTATCTCAGTCAAGTGCACTCCAGCCGTGATTCAGAAATTGAGATGGTCAAACAGATGCATAAAAAATATGAGGTATGTTCTTTGGCTTATATAAGTTATATACCCTGCCAGCCTCCAAGTCTTATGATTATGATAAGATTGAATGATATGTAGACTTAGAATACTTAGAAGCCTCTGTCTTAGACTCCCTCCAAGTCTGTTTGCAACTAAACCGGATGCTTTATAGTATTTCAATTTGCATGTGTAGTCCCCAAGGGCCGGTTTAATCAGTAGGAATGAGTCGGTCCTACTATTCATTATGTAGAAGACAAAAATTTAATTGCATATCCTTCATGAGTCGGCTAGAACTATCACACCCGGCTCATCCTTAATAAGAAAACAAGCAATATGCATTAGCCCCCAAGTGCCAAGTGTTATTGTGTGCAAAGCACTTGGGACTTTTTGGAAAGAACCAATTCCTTTGAAAAATTTCGTTTGATAGACATTAGCCCCCAAGTGCCAAGTGTTGTTTCCTTGCAAAGTGCTTGGGACTTGTGTTTTGTACTCCACCATGAAACTGAACGAACTTATGCTGTATGCAGGTTGCGACCACAAAACTGAAACTCAATTGTCTGAGGCTAAGACCCGGCTGGCGGCTCAAGAGATTGAGACAAAGAAAGCTGAATCCAAATTCCAGTTAAGTGTGTCTGAAGCAGAAAAACTGAAGACCGGCTTCACTGCGGAGAAAGAGGCTTGGGCCAATGAGAAGACCACCTTGATGCAGCGTGCTAAGAAGGCTGAGGCGGCTCTGGAAGAGGTTACTGCTGAACTCACCGGTTTAAAGAACCATGTGTCTCAAATGATTTCTACAATCTTTGGTAAGTCACCTTGTTACTTACTCAAACTGAATATTTGTCATCATAATATAAGCCGCCACTTAACCCATTGTGTAAACTTTACAAGTCCCCGGAGCAGCAATCTGAGCCGAGATACGTTGGTAAAGCTCAAGGCGGTTTACACGCTTGTGGAACAATTGTATAGTGGAGCTCAGCGAACTCTTGCAACTATCTCTCCAGCTAATCAAGAACCAAATCTATTAAGTGACATCTTGAAGAAGATGTCCATCTTGCGTGCTAGGTTCCAAGAAATCAAGCGATCCTGTGCTAGAGCTGGAGCTGTGATAGCTTTGAGCCGTGCCAAAGCCTGGTTACCAGAGTTAGACCCGACGGACGTAGCCAGTGGGTACCCTAGTCTCAAGGAAGATGGAACTCTTTTTGATCAATAAGACTTTGCTGCTTGCATCAAGGAGATTCACCCTCATGCCACAATCATTGCCGAAGAAACCAACCTTAACAAGTATCAGCTGGGTTATGATGCAGATAACCAGAAGATGGTGACTCCTTCCTATAAAGTGATGGACTTAATCCCGCCGATTCGTAAGCACACTTCTGCCCCTGATATTGATCTGTCTGACCTGATTGATGACAAGGTGAATTTGTCGCCCTATGTGGCTTTGACTGGTCCAAACCCAACTTCCAGACGGTGGAGGAGGACGAACCGCAAGGGATGAGTCGCAACCTTCAAGTCAGTCGGGCCAAGATTCATAAACCGAGGCGGCTTTATCATCTGCTGTGTATGAAACTGAAAAACAGTTATCTTTTTGGGCACCAATCATTTTGTAATAGGCTAACTTTAAACTTCTTGTTCTGCTATGCCATCGTGCATATTGTGCTTTTTATAATACTTCTCCATCCGTCGTGCGAAGTTATGCTATATATGCCTAATGATATTATCAATCTTGAATCTTTTGCTGCATACAATAGATGAAAAAGTGCCCTGGCGGTTTACTACTGGACGGGTTATAATGCCCCAACCTGAACTTTATCATGATTTATAACCAAGGTTGGATGAAATAATAATCATATATGATTAAAAATATGTCATACCTGTGATATTTGATCACACATGTTGGTTTATAGTGCAGTAATGGTGATAGCCCAAAACTACGAACACTGATAATTATCAGAGATTGCCGGCTTATGAACAAAGCCGGACCGGGTCAATAAACACCGGATATTATCTTTATTTTATACTGGCGACTTATAGTGAATACCAGGCCGGGTCAATAAACACCGGTTAAAGTCATATATGACTCAGAAGGCATTATAAGCCTTATTTGTTTTCAACCATATATTACTATGTCACAAAAGAAAAAAATCTCAAAAAGACGTGTAAAGCAACAAACAATAGAAAATCCAAGGCTTTCATAGGCCGCCAAGCCAAAATATCTTCTTCAATGAAACTAGCATTAGCCACTGGAAGGTATGCGCTTTCTGTGAGCCAGCTCTCACATTACACAATCGAAATTTTAACCCTAGATAAGTTCAGTTCTTATTTTAAGATAGACTTATTAGGAGTACGCGGGGTCAGAGTAGCATCGTGCATCACAGGCCGATTTATCCAAGTTTCAAGGAAGGCGGCTTTATCAGCCTGAGCTTCTCCTTGCTTTCCATAAACTGTGCCCTCTCATGACAAATCGTTGTTTTAACCTTAATGTGTTTAGGGTCTTGTTTAAAAGATTGACTGTTAAGAGTTTGGTGGGTCAATCAGGATTACCTGATGGAGAAGCATCTGGCATACATGCAGGATAACCCGGGGTTTTAGGTGAATACACCAGGCTTCCAAGCCTGGCTTTTATAGCCTATTACAAGGTTATGAACTCTTTGTTCTTTATAACAAAAGAGCCCCCAAGCAATATTTTGAGCTGTGCTCAATGGGTACCTATGTTTGAGTTGTGCTTTTGCAACAGACTCTCTTTGGTCCCTTTAACCTGGGTAGTAATGTTATGTTCTCCTGGTGAATGCACCTATGTTTGAATAGGAAGCCCCCAAGTTTTTTTATGTGTGGCCTATAAGCCGGATCAAAGGGTAATAATAACTTTGTTGTATAAAGCAGAAGCCCCCATGTGACCAAAGAACTCATTATTCAAAGAGAAACAACGACAGAGGCCCTACTTTAACAAGGATGTCGGCTTTATTATATTGATCATAATATATACATTGTCAAAATATGTACATTGGAAGAGCCAGTGGCTTGAGTGTAGTAAGGCCGAAGATGAGCTATGTTCCACGGCCGACGGGTCTCCTCCCCCGACGTGCGTGAGTCCTTGTGGTATCAAACATCGATAAGGTAATATGACCCGTTGTTCAGATTCTTGCTGACCACAAAAGGTCCTTCCCAAGGTGGTGCTAACTTGTGCATATCCGTCTGATCCTGGATAAGCCGGAGCACCAGGTCACCTTCTTGAAAAGTTCTGGTTTTAACCCGGCGGCTATGAGAATGGCGTAGATCTTGTTGGTAAATCGCCGAACAAGCCACTGCGATGTCACGCTCCTCATCCAGCAGGTCAAGTGCTTCTTGACGCGCTCTTTCATTGTCAGCTTCAACATAAGCCGCCACACGAGGTGAGTCATGATGGATGTCACTAGGGAGAACTGGCTCTGTTCCGTAAACCATGAAGAAAGGTGTGTATCCCGTAGATCTATTTGGGCTGGTATTGATGCTCCATACCACGGAAGGCAGCTCCTCCACCCAACAACCCGGCGTCCTCTATAGAGGAACCATAAGTCGGGGCTTGATGCCTTTCAAGATCTCTTGGTTTGCTCTCTCAGCTTGACCATTGGATTGAGGGTGAGCCACTGACGATACATCAAGCCGAATATGCTCACGTTGATAAAATTCTTCCTTAGCACCCTTAGAGAGGTTAGTACCATTGTTTGTTATAATCCTGTGTGGAAAGCCAAAATGGAAGATCACTTTTCATGAATTGAACCGCCGTTGCTGCATCACACTTACTGACCGGCTCTGCCTCTACCCACTTAGTGAACTTATCAACCGCCACCAAAAGGTGGGTCTTCTTGTCCTTGGATCTTTTGAAAGGTCCAATCATGTCAAGCCCCCAAACTGCAAACGGCGAAGTAATTGGAATCATCCTCAATTCTTGAGCCGACACATGGGCTTGTTGTGCAAAATTTCTGACATCCATCACACCTGCTGACGAGGTCCTCTGCATCAACATGGGCTGTTAACCAATAAAACCCATGATGAAAAGCTTTAGCCACAAGGGACTTTGAACCGGCATGATGACCACAATCTCCTTCATGAATCGCTCGTAAGATCTCACAGCCCTCTTCTGGAGAGACACAATGTTGAAACGCCCCTGTGACACTGCGATGATGTAACTCTCCATTAACAATTCTCATTGACTTAGACCGCTGGGTTATCTGCCTCGCTAAGGTTTCATCCTCAGGTAACTCACCTCGGGTCATATAAGCCAAATAAGGAACTGTCCAATCCGGAATCACATGAAGAGCCGCCACCAACTGAGCCTCCGGGTCAGGGATAGCCAAATCTTCCTTTGTAGGTAACTTGACCGACGGGTTATGTAAAACATCAAGAAAATTATTAGGTAGCACCGGCTTACATTGAGAACCCAACCGGCTTAAAGTATCTGCAGCTTCATTTTTCCTCTGATCAACGTGCCCAACTTGATAACCCTTAAAGTGACCGGCAATAACGTCCATGTCTCGTCGATAAGCTGCCATGAGTGGATCCTTAGAATCCCAAGTACCAGAGACTTGCTGAGCCACTAAGTCTGAGTCGCCAAAGCACCTAACCCGACTTAAATTCATCTCCTTAGCCATCCAAAGACCATGGAGCAAGGCCTCATACTCAGCTGCATTGTTAGTACAAGGAAACATCAAACGGAGAACATAACAAAATTTATCACCTCGAGGGGAAGCAAGAATAACTCCAGCCCCGAGCCCTCCAATCGCCTGGACCCATCAAAGTGAATAGTCCAATACGTGTTATCTGGCTTTTCCTCAGGCATCTGCAGCTCTATCCAATCATTGATGAAATCCACTAGCGCTTGAGATTTGATGGTCGTGCGAGGTACATATTTTAACCCGTGAGGTCCAAGCTCAATAGCCCACTTAGCAACCCAGCCAGTTGCCTCCCTGTTTTGGATGATATCTCCCAAAGGAGCAGAGCTAACCACAGTGATGGGATGACCCCAAAAATAGTGTTTAAGCTTCCGGCTGGCCAAGAACACCCCATATACAAGCTTCCGCCAGTGCGGATATCTCTGCTTGGACTCAATAAGCACCTCACTGATATAATAAACCGGCCTTTGAACCAGATATTCCTTGCCTGCCTCCTTTCTTTCTACCACAATGGCAACACTGACAGCCCGGCTATTAGCAGCCACATATAACAACATAGGCTCCTTATCAATAGGGGCGGCAAGCACGGGCGGCTCAACCAGTTGCTTCTTCAAATCCTCAAACGTTGTATTAGCAGCATCACTCCAGTCAAAATTATCTGTCTTTTTCATCATATGATACAGAGGGATAGCCTTCTCTCCCAGCCGGCTTATGAACTGGCTCAACGCCGCAATACGACCTGCCAGACGTTGCATGTCATTGATACACACCAGTTTAGCCAGTGAAGTGATGGCTTTGATATTCTCCGGGTTAGCTTCAATACCTTTGTTAGACACCAAAAAACCCAAGAGTTTTCCTGCTGGCACACCAAAAACACATTTGGCCGGGTTAAGCATCATCTTATAAACCCTGAGATTATCAAAGGTTTCCTTCAAATCATCTATCAATGTCTCTTTCTCTCTGGATTTTACCACAATATCATCCACATAAGCATGAACATTACACCCAATTTGGTTAGTAAGGCAATTTTGCACACATCCCTGATAAGTCGCCGGGGCACTCTTGAGCCCAAAAGGCATAGACACATAGCAGAAGGATCCAAAAGGAGTTATGAAAGCTATCCTCTCCTGGTCCTTAACCACCATCTTGATCTGATGATAACTAGAATAAGCATCCAGAAAACTCAAACGCTCACAACCCACCGTAGCATCAATAATCTAATCAATACGAGGGAGAGCAAAAGGATCAGCCGGGCAAGCTTTGTTTAAATTCGTGTAGTCCAAACACATGCGCCAAGTGCCGTTCTTCTTAAGTACTAGCACCGGGTTAGCCAACCACTCAGGATGAAAAACTTCAACGATAAACTCAGCTGCCAAGAGCCGGGCTACCTCCTCTCCAATGGCCTTCCGCCTCTTCTCATTAAACCGGCGAAGAAACTGTTTAACCGGCTTAAACTTTGGATCAATGTTAAGAGTGTGCTCAGCGAGTTCTCTTGTTACACCCGGCATGTCTGAAGGCTCCATGCAAAGATGTCACGGTTCTCACGGATGAACTTGATGAGCGCGCTTTCCTATTTCAGATCCAGATTAGCACTGATTATGAACTGCTTGGATGAGTCGCCAGGAACAAAATCAACCATTTTGGTATCATCTGCTGACTTAAACTTTAAAACCGGATCATGCTCTATGGTTGGCTTTTTCAAAGATGTCATATTTGCCGGGTCAACATTGTCCTTGTAAAATTTTAACTCCTCCGTCGCACAAACCGACTCAGCATAAGCTGCATCCCCCTCTTCACATTCCAGAGCTATCTTATGCCTCCATGCACTGTAATGGTTCCCTTGTGACCCACATCTTGAGCTGCAGATACACGTAACACGGCCGCGCCATGAACTTGGCATAAGCCGGCCGTCCAAACAGAGCATGACATGGGTTGTGGATCGTGACCACTTCAAAGGTCAATGTCTCTGACCTAGAGTCACGATCATCTCCAAAAACAACCTCCAAAGCTATCTTACCAACTGGATATGCCGACTTACCGGGCACCACGCCATGGAAAACAGTGTTTGACGGCTTAAGATTTTTATCAGTCGACCCCATGCGACGGAAAGTTTCATAATAAAGGATATTGATGTTGCTCCCTTCGTCCGTGAGTACTTTGGTAAACTTATACCCTCCAACCTGAGGTGCAACCACCAAAGCCAAATGACCCGGATTATCAACCCGGGGCGGGTGATCTTCCCTACTCCACATGATGGGCTGCTCAGACCAACGCAGTTAACGGGGAACCGCCGGCTCAACAACATTGACTGACCTCATGTGAGGCTTCTGATCACGTTTACATAAGCTAGTGGTAAAAACATGATATTGCCCACTATTCAACTGCTTCGGGTTGCTCTGATAACTAGACTGTTGCTGCTGTTGACCCCCCTGATTACTCTGCTGGTTGTAACCACCCTGGTTGTTGTAATTGCCTTGATTTCCTTGGAATCCAGAGTTAGAATCGCCACCGCCATAACCAAGACCATGAGAGCCAGGCCCAGAACCGCCACCCGGCCCATGGCTGTCATGACAAAGATTGGAATTCTTGTACTCCTTCATAATGCGACAATCCTTCCATAGGTGCCCTGATGGTCTTTCTTTCGTACCATGTTTTGGGCAGGGCTGATTTAGCATATGCTTAAGATTGATACCGGATCCTCCGACCCGTGGGGGCGGTTTACCCTTTCGATGCTGGCCATTATTCTGTGCATTGATGTTAGCCACAAAGTCAAAACTATTATCAGCCTTGCGCTTACTGTTGCCTCCCTGGTTATACTGTTGCCCCTTAGCATTGCTGTTCTTTCTTCCCTTCACCGGCTTTTCCTCATCAGACTCGGGGTCTTTGGTACTATCAAAATTAGCATACTTAACGAGAGCCGCCATGAGCGTCCCCGTGTCATTGCAATGACGTTTGAGCCACCCTAGCTTCTGTTTTAAGGGCATGAAACAACAATTGTTCTCCAACATCAACACTGCTGAGTCGGCATTGATGCGATCCGACGAGTGCAAGATTGTTGAGACCCGGTGCACACAATGGGTTGTTGACTCACCTTCTTCTTGAACACAGGAGGCCAGATCCACAATTGACATGGGCTGTTTGCACGTGTCTTTGAAGTTCTGGATGAACCGGGCCTTTAACTCGGCCCATGACCAGATGGAGTTGGCAGGGAGCCCCTTCAACCAAGTGCGGGCCGTCCCTTCTAACATCAGGGGGAAATATTTAAGCACATGCAGCCTCGCTGACATCCAATAACTCCATGGCCATCTCATAACTCTCAATCCATGCCTCCGGACTTAAATCGGCTGTATAGTTAGGCACCTTGCGAGGACCTTTAAAATCCTTGGGCAGGCGCTCATTACGCAGATCCAGCACCAAGCATGGCACGCCCAGGTTTCTAAAAGTCATAGCTGGCTCCACATAGGTGGTTGGACGAACCGGAGTTGGTTGATGAGCCGCATACTATGCCGCTAACTCGGCCTCTCGACCAGCTCTTCCTTGATCCACCACATTCTGAGCATTAGCACCACCGCCCGCCGGGTTATGCCCGCGCAGCGGGTTATGCTTATGTCCACTGCTTGACACCGTCGGCTCATCAAGATGTCTACTGTAACTTCAGCTTGGGCGAGGGGTGGAATGAATCCTATCACGACTATAGAAATAAGCCTGCTACTGGGTCAGTGCTGTTTGAAGAAGCTCTCTGGCTCTCCGTGTCTCGACTGCCTTTGGCGACTCACCATCAACCGGAAGGGCCGCCAGTCATGATGCTGCAGCGATCATGTTATCCAAAGGGTTAGAATAATGACCCGGTGTCATCGGTACATGCTGCGGTGGGTTGGTGTTCTGACGAGGCGAGTCCATTGTGCGTGGCTGAACCGGCGTACCCATCTCAGGTGCTTCGACCCGGTTTGCTACCGTCGGGTTACTGGTTCCTACTCCTGGCATGTTAAAGAGCTTCCTTGCCTCATAAACCAAAGGCAGACGGGTCTGATGCCTCCTCCTCATGACTTCATTGGAAGCGTTCTGATCTAACATGAGCCGGTAAGATTGTGACTGAATCCGTTGACCCTGAGCATCCAAAGCGGTCCGCTCCTCGACCATCCTGGCATTTTCTGCGTTTAGCTCCTCCTTGGCATGCGCTATCTCATCACGCAGCTTTGTGATTGCCGCATTATGCTGATCTTGATCCGTCGGGTTAACCACCGCTGTCAACAACGTTGTCAGCTTATCCAGCAAGTCAGTCAAAGCTTGAGCCGGCGGGTGTCGGATTTCGGGTTCTGGTAGACCCTTGAGGTTCGAACACTGGGGTGCGCGCGGAGATTTCGCCTCCTACCTACCTACACCCCTCCGCCATGCTAGGATAAAAACTATGGGAAGAACAGCACAAGAGACACATGGTTTATACTGGTTCGGGCCACCGTTGTGGTGTAATACCCTACTCCAGTTTGTGGTGTGTGGATTGCCTCTTGGGCTGATGATGATGAACAATACAAGGAAGAACAGTCTCGCGAGGGTCTGTTCTTGGCTGAGGCGATGAACTGTTGGGAGGAGTTCAGTCACCTTTCTCTCTTTCTCTCTCTCTCTCTGTCTCTGCTTCCAACCTTTCTAACGAGCCTCTTCCTTCCTACCTCCCCACCCCCTTGCTCTGTGGGTGGGTGGTCCTATTTATAGAGGCCCTGGTCCTCTTCCCAAATATCGAGCGGGAAGGGAGCCAACAATGGCGGGCTAATTTGAAGGGGGACAGCAAGTATCAGCTACCCTGACAAAAGTAGTCTTCGCCTGCGCAAAGCTCTAGTGATGACGCCGTCTTGGGCTCCACGGTGACCTCCGTCTCGTAGTCCTCCTGGTCTTGGTCTCGTTGCACCGAAATGGCAACCTTTGCCTGATGCCTCGGTACTCCGTGGATGCGCTTGCCCCCTTTGCACCAAAGAGGAAAGGAGGACGCTGCGCGGGCTGGCGCTCGCCTGGCGCCCTGAGTCGTCGTGGCTTGCCTCACGGGCACCTCGTGAGGTACCCCGCCTTGATCTCTCCGCCTCCTCATGAGCCAGCCTGACGAGGCCATGCCTGACGAAGCTCCACGTCGTCTGCCCCGCGAGGCTTGGCCCCTTGCGAGGGTCTTGGTTTTGTGTTGGTGAAGATGGGTCGTGCTGGGGCCCCCTTTGAGCCACGCCACAGGCCGCAGGCAGGCAAGTCTGGGGACCCCCATTCCCAGAACACCGACAGTAGCCCCCGGGCCCAAGGCGCGCCCGGACTTGGCCGTGTAGGGA
This sequence comes from Triticum monococcum, assembly GCA_034509565.1. Classification (NCBI taxonomy): domain Eukaryota; kingdom Viridiplantae; phylum Streptophyta; class Magnoliopsida; order Poales; family Poaceae; genus Triticum; species Triticum monococcum. The sequence goes on along the minus strand of CM067847.1, from coordinate 176,865,202 downwards.
GGTGGAAGGGCAAGAGCGAAGCGCCGCGGGCCCTAACAGCCTGCGGCCTTAGGCGCCGCGCGGCAGTTGATTGGACGAGGGCGGCATTGTTCCCCCATGCCCTCCTTATTTTGTGCCATGCTAGGCGGACCCGTAGTCGTACACAACTGTTCCCCTTTTATCGCTCGAGCGCTCCCTGTCCTTCCTCCGCTCAAACCCGGGTTTCTGTTTTCAATTCAATCTCGAATCCTCCCCCCCCCCTTTTCCTATCGCCATGGCCCCGACGAAGAAGGGAAGAGGGAAGAAACCCGTGTCTCTGCCTCGCCCGCCGCCGTTCGCGGCCCCCGCCGAGGGCTTGGGTAAGGTTAGCTTGGCTCTGGCCACCATCTTCAATGAATGCGGGAGGACGACAGCCTGGCCCGCGTCCCACTTCTCCATCGACAGGATAGTTACCGAGGTCCCATATTTTGCCGACACCCTGTTGGCGGGTCTGGTTCCCCCCTTTTCTGATTTCTTCAATGCCGTGCTCTCCCACTATCAGATCCACGTGATGCATCTAAGTCCTGAATCCATCACCCTCCTTTCAGTCTTCGCCTTTGTTTGCGAAGCCATGGTGGGCATCCCTCCTTCGGTTGCCTTGTTGCGCCACTTCTTCTCGCTACATCTTGTCGACCCTACCCAATGCTGGGCATGTGTGAGCTTCGTTGCCGCGTCTGAGACTGCAGCCTCTGGGATTGACTTCAAGCTCCCCCTGCCCACGGTTGGGTTTCGCGAGCGGTGGCTGTATGTGGACGCAGGGGTGCCCAGCCCCCTACTATCGGAGCCGACCTCGCCTGCTGTTCCCAATTCGGGCTGGGGCCAGGAGACGCTCGAGAGCTCCCGACTCATCTTCGTCTGGCGCCGCTTTGCGCTCTTGAGGTTGCTTGGCGTGACAGCGCCCAAGGTGGTGAAGGAGTTTCTGCTATGCCGTGTTGCTCCTCTTCAATGCCACTCTCGCCGGATGTGGGCCTTCCGTGGGTGCGAGAATAGTATGAGGCTCCAGGAAGAGGACCTGGCTCCTGAGGTGCTGAAGACGATGGTCTTGACCCTGGCTGGGGACCCCAACCCCGGCAGCGTCCGGCAGGGAGGGGCCTTGTTGTACCTCTGCCAGAGCAGGGTCGACTTCATGAAGCAGATGCCTGTCTTTGATGAGTGGGGGCTGCGCCCTGCCGGCCTCCAGGGACCTCGCGAGAATCCAGTGGTGGTGACTACCCTTCCAATCGGCCAAGGCAACTCTTCCTCAAGTGGCGGAGCAGGGAGGCACGAGGCGCCAGAGGCCGAGGGGGCTCCCGGCGTGGTGACAGCACTGGGCGAGGCTCATGAGGAAGCAGTTATCGGGGCCCGTGCCGCTGAGGCTGAGGGTGACAAACAGCTGCCCTCTGCACCTTTGACTGGGGCCCCTGAGGCTCCAGCTGCTTCTCTTGGGGAGGCGATTGGTGGCGCACATCAGGCAGGCGCCCCTGACGCTAATCGTCTTGATGCTCCATCTTGGTCGCAGGTCGATCCCCGCGCCTGACTCTTAGGCCGCTTCCGCGTGGACTTTGGGGCCCTCCGGAAGAGAAGGGAGGCCCTGGGCGATGGTTACCCATGTCACCTGCTGAAGCGCAGAAAGTATTTCGCCACTGATGAGTAAGCCTTCTCCTTTCCCTGCTCCTGATCCTTCTGTTGCTCTTACTGACCCTTGCTCCGCAAGCCCCTTCCAGCCGAGCTTGTTGAGACGGCTGAGGAGCCGTCCCCTTTGGCTTCACCCCCTCCACCGTCCTCAAGCGCTCCGAGCAGCGGAGCCCTTGTGGTGAGGGCGATCAAAGAGGCGAACCATCCCGAGGCGTATCATGGCCCCGCGCACCTCGCGATCCTCCTTCGCGAGCCTTCTTGTGGCATAGCCAACCTGCCATGGGCTTCTCGCCTGGTCGGGGACTGCGATTGGCTGAGGCGCTTCCTGTGCTCTTCTCCTCAGGTCGGGCTGGCCCCAGGCCGGGCTTCTGACGCGGCATGCCCGGCCGTCACGAGGGTGCCAAACCCCAGCCCCCAGCCTGGAGGGGGAGTGCTGACTTGCAGCCCCCGGCGCTTGCTTGGGGCAGATGATGGTGTGGAAGACGTGCTTGAGCGCGCTCGGGAGCGTCGCGCTCTCCGCCAAGGATTCCTTCGAAGGGCGACTAACGCAGTGAGCCTGCTTGGTGAGGAGCTTGCTGATGAAGATGCGTGCCTTGAGGCCGAGGGCCTGCGCCTGGCTGCAAAGAGGCGCGAGCTGGAGGGCGCCATCGCCCTTGTGCGCCGTCAGCGCGGCCTTGATGAAGCAGAGGCCAAGGCGTCGTTGGTGGCCTCTCGGGAGGCCCGGTCTTGGGCCGCTGAGGAGGCTCGGGAAGTTGACCGGCGCCGAACGACTGCGGAGGAGCGGGCTCGGGAGCTCCTGGCCTGGTGCCACTCGCTGGAAGAGCAGGTGGAGCTGCGCGGGGCAGCCCTTGCATCGATGAAGGTGGCCTCCGGTGACTCGGCGGAGCTCCAGAAGCGTGAGGAGGCGCTGACGTTGGAAGCCACCGAACGCTCCCGTGAGTACGAGCGTCTGGAGACGAGGGAGCGCTTGGTTACGCAGGCGGAGGATGATGTTGCTGCGCAGGAAGCCCGCGTCCTAGAGGAGGTCGGACGTCGAGTGGCGATGGCGCATTTGAACCTCAAGCACAAGTTCAAAGAGAAGCTGGGGTTGATCTGGGCCGAAGCTGAAGGCAGGACTGCCGCCTTGAGGGCCAAGCTGGAGGAGGCAACGCGGCGGGCCGATGCTTCCCGGGCCGCCCTTGAGGTGGCGCAAGGTGAGTTAACCACCTCACAAGCCGAGGTGCTCCTTCTTCGCCAGGGGGTGGAGGAGGCTGAGGCCATCGCGCGCCAGAATGCGGACGAGATACGTCAGCGGAGGCTCCTGGAGCATGAGCACGGCCCTATGCTCTCCACGCTCCGGGAGAGAGCCAACGCGGCCTTGGGCAACATCTGCGAGGAGGCCGTCGGCAAGCCGCACGCAGTCAACTATGCAGGCAATCTTCAGTTCTTTACTGATGTGGTGACGCAGCTGGAGGCGTGATCGATCAGGGCTGACAGGTTGGTGGAGGAGAGGAGCCGCGCCCTGCTCAGGCGCGCCTTTTCTCGCGTCTTCAGCCACCTCCGGAGCATGGATCCCTACTTTGATTTTGACGCCGCCATCGCCCCAGTCCCCTAGGCCATCCGAGGCAAGCTGGCACACTGGGTAGAAGACAATGTGGATGCTCTTATCAGGGCCTTCGCCTCGGACAACGACGACACGATCGTGGCGGCCGACGAGGGCAGCGTGATGGGCGGCTCTGACGCCGCTGGTGGCAACGCGGACAGTGATGGCGAGTTCAGTGACGCCAGTAACGGCCCCGGTGGTGCTCCCGAGGGCGCATTGGGGGATTCATCCGACTGATTGTGCATCGTTCCTGCTTCCTTACCCTGCATGAATAGAACTCAGGTTTTGGCCTGATAGCTGTGAGAGCATTTTGGAGGGGGAGCCCCTCATGTAAAACTTGTGTTTATCGTATCTGTAGGAGCTACATTGCCCATGCGCCCGCGCCAAGTGGTTGGCTTAAGCGACGCGCCGGTCGACTAATTTACCTTTGTCCTGTGCTGGCCCTGGGGCAGCCCGTAGGAGGCTGTGGTGCCCTGAGTGTCTCCTGATTGAATCCGTTGGATCTGCAGTAAAGCGCCCTCCTGAGAGGACGCGGCGGCGGCAGTCTAGGCTGTGCACAAGCTGGGCCTGACCCGGCTCGCGAGGGGCTCACGAGGGGAGGCAGCTGAGGCGAAGTGGTAACCGAAACGCGAGAAATTGCTCGAACGAGACTAAGCACCCCTTCCTCGAACACACGCAAATCTCAAATTTGAATCCAACTTGAATCCAGCGGGGGAAAGCGACAACCAAAGGGAAGAGCAACGAAAGCAAACAAAAGGCCGCGTCCGGCACCTAGTCTAGTCTTGGACGTCTTCTCACCAGAGCGGAGCTAAGTGCTGCCACTGGGCGTGGGAGGGAGCCCCAGGGCCTAAGGCCGGCACCCCTGAGACTCCGGGGCGTGTACAGCCCCACTCATTATTATGTGAGAGTGTCATGGGGCGGCGAGCTTCATAGGCACTGGGCCTTCTTCACAGGTACTAGCCTTGCTTCATATCACCAGATGAGGGCCCCGCCTTGCGCCACACTCTAGTGCCATCAGCAACGACCGGAAACCAAGATGCCGCCCGATGGGGTAGAGCGGTCGCCAGCGGTTCCCCCGACGACCACGTGTCCTCCGCCAGGGGCAGGCCCTGAGGCACCTCCCCAGTAGAGGGCCTACCTCCTGAGAACACCTTGCTCCGAATGCCGCAGTGGTGAAGTGCGGATCTCGGCCCCTCTCCTGCAGCCCCCTGCACCCTCCTCCCGAGGGGTAGGAGACTATGGGAGCGGGGCAGCTGCTCGCTACGGCGACCTGCACCTCCTGCGATCCATGGTTAGCGTATACCTGCTCCTGAAGAATTAGCGGTACCCGATAATCGTTGCCTCCAGCGTGGCCAGTGGGACCGTCCCAGGGCTCCTGGAAAGGCTCAGCTTCTAGTGCCTCGTCCCCCCAGCTTGGGCTGAGGAGCGAGCCTTGTCCGTTCTCGTGAGGGTGTCCTTGGTCCATCATGAGGGGCACGTATTCCTCCGGCGCCGTCATCCCGAATGCCACGCGGTCCTGCCTGACGCGCCCACCGTGGGGTGGCAGCACGGCTGCCCACTAGGGCCACGGGTCGCGTTGAGTCCTTCTTGTTCGCGGACCGGGGGCGGGGGCAGCGCCGCCGCCGGTCCGACGCTGACAGCTTTGCTGGCGTCGGAGTAGCCTTGGAGCCCGCGGCGCGCGCGGAGCCCCCACGCGGGTCGCCCTGGGCTTGAGATGGGAGCTGGGTGGAGAAGGGGCGAGCCCCCGAGGCGGCGAAGCCCAGGAGCCCTGCCACTCGGTCCAGCAGCACGTCGTGGCCGCCCTCCAGCAGTCTGCACTGCAGTAGCTCTCGGGCCATCGTGAGCGCGGCCCTCGAGTTCGCCTGCTCCCGGCGGGTGTACGGTGTCGTGGTCGCGGCGTGGTTGGAGGCCCTTGCTACCGACCGCGCCTGCCGCGGTGTGAGAGCTGTCGAAGCCTGTCCGCATCACCCGCGGCCCGCGGTGCCCTATGGACCGCGAGCTGCCTGGGGCACGGGGTCGCCCGAGGCGAGCGGCTCTGCGCGGGCGGGCCACGCCGCCCATGGGTCTGGGTTGCCCTCCTGGTCGCCGGGCATGGTGATGACGACGCGACGGGGCACGGAGCGGTGGAAGACGAATTCCGGCGCACCCCTATTTGGCGCGCCAAATGTCGGATTTCGGGTTCCGGCAAACCCTTGAGGTTCGAACACTAGGGTGCGCACGGAGATTTCGCCTCCTACCTACCTGCACCCCTCCGCCATGCTAGGATCAAAACTATGGGAAGAATAGCACAAGAGACACAGGGTTTATACTGGTTCGGGCCACCATTGTGGTGTAATACCCTACTCCAGTTTGTGGTGTGTGGATTGCCTCTTGGGCTGATGATGATGAACAATACAAGGAAGAACAGCCTCGCGAGGGTCTTTTCTTGGCTGAGGCGATGAACTGCTGGGAGGAGTTCAGTCACCTTTCTTTCTCTCTCTCTCTCTCTCTCTCTCTCTCTCTCTCTCTCTCTCTGCTTCCAACCTTTCTAACGAGCCTCTTCCTTCCTACCTCCCCACCCCCTTGCTCTGTGGGTGGCTGGTCCTATTTATAGAGGCCCTAGTCCTCTTCCCAAATATCGAGCGGGAAGGGAGCCAACAATGGCGGGCTAATTTGAAGGGGGACAACAAATATCAGCTACCCTCACAAAAGTAGTCTTCGCCTGCGCAAAGCTCTGGTGATGACACCGTCTTGGGCTCCACGGTGACCTCCGTCTCGTAGTCCTCCTGGTCTTGGTCTCGTTGCACCAAAATGGCAACCTTTGCCTGATGCCTCGGTACTCCACGGCTGCGCTTGCCCCCTTTGCACCAAAGAGGAAAGGAGGACGCTGCGCGGGCTGGCGCTCGCCTGGCGCCCAGAGTCGTCATGGCTTGCGTCATGGGAACCTCGTGAGGTACCCCGCCTTGATCTCTCCGCCTCCTCGTGAGCCAGCCTGACGAGGCCGTGCCTGAGGAAGCTCCACGTCGTCTGCCTCGCGAGGCTTGGTCCCTCGCGAGGGTCTTGGTTTTGTGTTGGTGAAGATGGGTTGTGCTGGGCCCCCCTTTGAGCCACGCCGCAGGCCGCAGGCAGGCAAGTCTGGGGACCCTTGTTCCCAGAACGCTGACAGCGGGCGCTTAGGGCCTCCTGCCCTGGCAGCCGCTGTCGCTGCTGACTCGGAAACCAACTCCACTGCCGTAGATGAATGCTGCATGGGATGTGTACTGGCCATGAAGATTGCAACCCGATTCGGCGGCTCACAGGGGTCCGGAATACTGTCGCCATCGGAACAGCCCCAAGCCGGCCGTCTGGCAGATGATACAATGACTCTGTCTCACCGGTGGATGACTCACATTAGAATAAACGACGGTCTCATCACCAGATGTTGGTCTGTCCTTAGATTCCACTCCATGGATAAATCCCACGAAGGCACGATTCATGGTAGTTCGAACCCGGGCGGGTCTCGCACGCTGAGCCGTCTCGACAATGTCGGTGTAGATGTCCGGCTCAGGTCCCGGTTCGCCGATCTTGCCGATGAAGACATGGATTCCACCGAAGGGGACCTGGTACCCGTACTCAATTCAGCCGGCCTCGGGGCCCCAGCCTGCGTCGTCGATGTAGAGATTGCCGTGATGACTCTTGGTCATCCGACCCACAGCATGTCCCTTGATCCCTTTGAAGTTGCCCTTTAAGAACTCGAAACCATCATGTGATAGCCCCACGGTGGGCGCCAACTGTCATAGAATTGTCACGGCAAATGTCCTAGTATAAGGACTTAGTCGTGGAGCCATCGCGTTGAGGTTAGCTTAAAGGGGTTAATCAGGACAAAGGACACGAGGAGTTTATACTGGTTCGTCCCCTTACGATGAAGGTAAAAGCCTAGTCTAGTTTGTATTTGGTATTGCTAGGGTTTCGATGAGCAGGGGGCGAATACGCTTGATCTGGCTCTTGATCTCTTGTTCTCTTCCCCTAAGCCGCTGCTAGGTCGTCCCCTTATATACACGGGTTAACGCCCTGCGGCCCTCAGAGTCCCGGCCGGTTTATACAACATATCCGGCTCGGTGACCTTTCTTACATACCTTATGATATAAGTTTTACATACATGGCAGTTTATATCTATGTGCCTTAAGCCACCTTCGTGTGTGGGCCCTCTACTAAGCCTACCTATGAACCGCCATATGATCTTGGGCTTCATTGTGATGAACCGTCATATGGATGACTCGGCCCCTCCCGGGCGGATCATACCTAATAGTTATATCCCCAACACTATGTGTTATGATCCGGTAACCCCGAAGTGACAATAATCGGGACCACTCCCAGTGATGACTATAGTTTGAGGAGTTCATGTATTCACTAAGTGTTAATGCTTTGGTCCGGTACTCTATTAAAAGGAGGCCTTAATATCCCTTAGTTTCCAATAGGACCCCGCTCGCATGGGAGGGTAGGACAAAAGATGTCATGCAAGTTCTTTCCCATAAGCATGTATGACTATATTCGGAATACATGCCTACATTACATTGATGAACTGGAGCTATTTCTGTGTCACCCTATGTTATAACTGTTGCATGAGGAATCACATCTGACATAATTATCCATCACTGATCCATTGCCTACAAGCTTTTCACATATTGATCTTTGCTTAGTTACTTCTCCATTGCCACTGTTACAATCACTACAAAACCAATACTGTTACTTTTGCCACCATTACCATAACTTCCGTATTACTTTGCTACCAAATACTTTGCTGCAGATATTAAGTCTTTCAAGTGTGGTTGAATTGACAACTCAACTGTTAATACTTGAGAATATTCTTTGGCTCCCTGTCGGTGTCAAAACCGGCGGATCTCGGGTAGGGGGTCCCGAACTGTGCGTCTAGGCCGGATGGTAACAGGAGGCAAGGGACACGAAGTTTTACCCAGGTTCGGGCCCTCTCGATGGAGGTAAAACCCTACGTCCTGCTTGATTAATATTGATGATATGGGTAGTACAAGAGTAGATCTACCACGAGATCAGAGAGGCTAAACCCTAGAAGCTAGCCTATGGTATGATTGTTGTTGTGTATGTTGTCCTACGAACTAAAACCCTCCTGTTTATATAGACACCAAAGAGGGTTAGGGTTACACAAAGTCGGTTACAATGGTAGGAGATCTGTATATCCGTATCACCAAGCTTGCCTTCCACGCCAAGGAAAGTCCCTTCCGGACACGGGACGAAGTCTTCAATCTTGTATCTTCATAGTCCAGGAGTCCGGCTATCCGAACACCCCCTAATCCAAGACTCCCTCAGTAGCCCCTGAACCAGGCTTCAATGACGACGAGTCTGGCGCGCAGATTGTCTTCGGCATTGCAAGGCGGGTTCCTCCTCCAAGTACTTCATAGAAGATTTTGAACACAAAGATAGTGTCCGGCTCTGCAAAATAAGTTTCCACATATTGCCATAGAGAGAATAATATTTACACAAATCTAATCTGCTGACGCATTCCGTAGTGTGACACACCACAGCCAAGCCTTTATCCGAGTCGTTTCATTATCCCATCTCAGCGTGTCATGCGAGGCGGTTTCTTTGGCGCGTCTTGTCAAAGCAGAGATCGTGTCCCCTTATTCCGGGATTCTCATTAATACGGGCGTGGGTAACCCAACCGCGCCATTGATTATGGTGCTTGGAGATAAGCGAGTTTTACCAGGCTGGTGGGGACACGTAGTTGCATCCACCCATATAAGGGGATAAGGATCCACCTTTTCACCTACGCCTTCTTCTCCTTTGCCTATCCATTCTCGCGCATTTGAGCTCTAGCGCCCAAGTCTGCACTCCCCACCTCAACCTTCTCCAGCCATGTCTGGAGCGGGAGGCAAGTGGATGGTTTCCTCCGTTACGGAGGGACACATCAAAGAACTAAGGAAGGCCGGATACTTGTCTAACGACATCGCGTACCGGCTTCCCGAAAAGGGGCAGCTCATCCCCACCCCGGGGCCCCATGAGAGGGTGGCGTTCCTCCCCCATTTCCTCCGCGGACTGGGCTTCCCTCTTCACCCATTTGTCCGGGGGCTCATGTTCTACTATGGCCTGGATTTCCATGATCTGGCCCCGAACTTTGTCCTCAACATCTCGGTGTTTATCGTCGTGTGCAAGGCTTTCCTCTGCATCCGCCCCCATTTCGGCCTATGGCTCAAGACTTTCAACGTCAAGCCGAAGGTGGTGCGCGGCAACCAAGCAGAGTGCGGAGGCGCCATGGTGGGCAAGATGCCCAACATCTTATGGCCCGAGGGCTCCTTTGTGGAGACCCTGAAGGGGTGGCAATCGGGGTGGTTTTACATCACCGAGCCGCGCGACCCTGAGTGGGTCACAGCCCCCGAGTTTCGGTCCGGACCCCCAACACGGCTCACGTCCTGGAAAGACACGGGCCTGTCATGGGGCAGAAAAGGAGAGCTGACTGGACTGCAAACATGCCTCCAATCCCTGGTGGACAAGCAGCTCAGGCTTGTCAACGTAGTCCAGGTTATGCTCATCCGCCTGATCCTCCCGTGTCAACAACGGGCCTTCAATCTGTGGGAGTTCAATCCGGCGCAGCACCGAACTCTGAACAGGCTCTTCGACACGACGTACGAAGATGCCTGGAAGGTACTCTTCAAGGGCGCCGAGGCTCCCGCATCCGCTACCGAGGATCGTGGATTCAGCGCGCAGCGTCATGCTAGCGCGGTAAGTTGTTTGTACCTTTTATAGGGTATTAGTTTTTCATAGTTTGAATCTATGCGGGATCTAAGCTCCCTTACCTTTGACAGGCTTGGCAGGCGCAGTCCGGATAGATCAACCGTTCGGCTCCTTTGCCCGAAGACCCAGCCGATGCCCACTTGGCGAAGCTGCTGGTTCCGGCACCCTATGTGGTGCCGGAGAAGAAGGCCACGGGGAAGGCCACGGGGATTCGAAAGAGTGCCCGGCGCCAGGAGGTGTCGGATTCATCACCCGACGGCTCCGAGGCGCATTCCTCCCGTGAAGACGAGGAGGAAGAAGAAGAGACATCTCCCCCTCCACCGGGAGGAGAGAAGAAAAGGAAGGCCGCCCTCTCTGGGGAGGCCGGAGGGTCCAAGAAGGGGAAAACCCTTCCTCCGGACTATTCCACCGACGCCGACGACGGCGGAGAGGAGTGGCCGCTCAAGGCCAAGCCCCTGGCGAAATCGTAAGTATCTGGATACCAGAGTAATTCATAGTATTCCTTTATTGCACAGCTTTCCCTTATGTCGAATATGATTACGCAGCCCACCCAAAGACCAGCTCGACGCATCGTCAAGCGGTTCACTGGACTTGTCGGATGTGAATTCGCTTCCGACGGCTTCCTTCCCCCGCCCTGCGGACGACGCCGAAGTGTTATCTCAACAGGTTCCAAGCCGGGAGGAGGTGGTCCTGGAGGCGCCGCATGGCGACCTCCCGGACTCTAGGAGTAAAGGGGATAAAAACCCCCCAGGGCTCCAAGTCCGGCTCAAGGCCGGACACCGCTCCGGAACCTTCAAAGGTCCAGACTCCGGTGGGTGACCTCCTTCCAAGAGGAGCAAGCCCACTGTGCCGGTGACCCCCGTCCAACCGGAGGCGCCGGACGATCTGTTGGAGGCGCTCCAAGGCACCTCCATCGACGAGGGGCACCACACCATTATGAGTGCGGTGGTCCAGAAGGTTCAGTCCGCCAAGAGCGGACTGACTAAAGCTTGTACTAGCCTTCTAACAGGCTTTGAGGTAAGTAAAGAATGTGTAAATAATATTACCGCATAGACAGTAGCCCCTAATGCTTTGTTTGGCATTAGGGAAGAAAATCCGAATAGAGGATCAAACAAAATTCGCAGGAGTCTAACAAAAAGGAGTCAATATGCGTATGCAGGCTTCTCTGCTTGCGTCCGCCGCACTGACTGCGGAAGTGGACACGCTAAAGCAGAACCTCGAGCGGTCCGAGCAAGAGCTCGGGCGTGCCAAGAAGCAGCTCGAGGACAATGAAGTTAAGAAATACCTTCTTTAAATATATATAAAAAGGTGCAATTGCAAAAAATGACAGGATTGTCGTGGCTATTGTAGGGGCCACGTCTGAGGTGGTGACCCTTAAGCAAGCGTTGGTCGAGGCCGAGAAGAGGGCGACCACGGAGCGCACCGAGCAGGAGAAGTACGAGGCCCAGGTTGGCAAGGTACAGCAAGAGCTCCAGGTTCTCATGAAAAAACATGAGAGTTTGGAGCTTGACTCAAAGACGCGAGCGTCCGAGCTCGCGGCAGCTATTAAAAATGCCAAGTCTGCCAAGGCCGAATCCCAGAAGACCCTCCAGGAGTTGGATGAGGTGAAGAAGATAGTGGCGGGTAAGGCATTCTTTATGCAAAGCAAACACATAAATGTGAGTTACTTGTTACTTACCCGAATCCGGAGCTCTCCAGGAGCGTTTGCAGATCTTCCCCGGAGTGTATGCGATGCCACCGCATTCTATCGAGCCGAGGAGGGTAGCTCGACAGAGAAGGTGTTCTGGTCTCAGTACGCTGAGGCCGGACACCTCGTGCCCCTGAGCGACCAGCTGAAGCAACTGGTCGAGCTCCACAAGGCGGCCGAACAGGCCATGAAGGGCCTCATAGTTCGGCTGTGGCCTGGAGAGGCTCTGCCTGGGAGCTATTTCGGGCTGGTGCGGCGGCTGGTGGAGGCCTATCCGAGGCTTGAAGACATCAAGCGCTCCGTCTGCATTGAAGGTGCCCGTAGGGCCCTTGCCTGTGCTAAGGTGCACTGGGGCAAGCTGGATGCTGAGAAGCTTGTGAAGGACGGGCCACCGCCGGGGAAAACGCATCGCCAGCCCGAGAATTATTATAAGGATGTTCTGAAGGGTGCCTGCCTTGTGGCGGATGAATGTACCAACGATGTATTTTTTGAGTAAAACTCGCTCGTGTTATCCTGTGCGCTGAAAACTTGTTCATATGCGCTAAGCAATGCTGTTGGAATTTAAAATATTACCTTCTGTGCGGCTGTTTATCAATACTGAGAGATGGTGAGTCGTCAGCTTCTGCCCCTGTGCCGCTAGTGCTGGGGTGTTCGGGGATAAACCTGGGCGCTCTTTTTCCCATGTTTGGTTCCTTCGAGGGAGGCGGTCAGCCCAACGAACAAGGCAATCGGACTATGATGCGTGAACACTCTCACTTAGCCATAAAATTCTATAATTTTAAATTTCGGCGAAGCCCCTAGTATTCGGAAGACCGAGTTTGGGGTGCTATTCACGCCTTGGCCGGACAGAGCCGACTCCTCGCTCTAAGCGGCATAAGTCTTTAGGGACTCGAAAAACCTCTCGAACGGCGACCATCTCTCGCTTCATCATGACAGTCAGTTTTAGCTTTCTCCACTGAGGTGCTCGACCCAGCTCAACTGGGGCACAATCGCAGTGGTTCTCCTAGTGCTACCTTAGCCGATATGGCAGAACATAAGGCACCAAAACATAGGAGCCGGGCAAACCCAACTATTGACCCAAGACATGATTTGGAGCCGATGCATATAATGCTATAAGTTCGGGGTGCTGCACTTGTTAAAGTGTTCGGACTTCTCACACCATATTGAGGGGTACTAAAGCCCCTGGCGTATTTTGGCCGTACCAAAGTGTACGGATGCAACATGTCGTTAAGGAACATATATTTATAGAAAAAGAGGAATGCAAAAATAGACGAAAGCTATGCATTGTTTATTAAAAAGGGCTGCGATCAAAGCAGAACGATACAAATAATGTGATAAGCAAAAGGTTGGACAATTTTAACATGTCCGTTCCAGGGGCAGGCTGCGGAATGGTATGCGAAACAGGTATACTACTCGTGATAGAGACCACCTGGGAGTTCCGTAATGCGGCATGGCTTGTCTGCTTCCCTGGTTCTTGCATCGTTTGTGCGGCAATTGAACTGCCGAACAGGCCTTCCGAAGAGTAGAGTCCTGAAAGTAAGAGAAAATTAAAAAATCGGCAGCCCTTGGTGTGGTTTAAGCCGTGTTTTGGGCGTGCCGTGATGATGCCCCTCCCCCTGTACCCATGGTATTTCTAGAGCGTAGTTATGTACACGAAGCACTGGCGTCGCCTTTTTGCGAGGGCTGGGGTTGGGGCCACATTGCTACGCCTGCTCGGATCATGCCAGGCGGTCTTGTTGTGGGTTACTCCAGGCGCGCTTGACGGTGTCCGGTCGTTTAATGGCCGGACTGGAGAACTGCCTGGAGAGGCTGCTTTGTACTTCTGCTGCAAGGGCCGCCGTGTGCTCCTCCGTTCGGAGGGAGCATTCGGTGTTTCCATTGACCGTAATTACTCCTCGAGGGCCTGGCATCTTGAGCTTGAGGTATGCGTAGTGCGGTACCGCATTGAACTTGGCGAATGCGGTTCGTCCGAGCAGTGTGTGATAGCCACTGCGGAATGGGACTATGTTGAAGATTAACTCCTCGCTTCGAAAATTATCCGGAGATCCGAAGACCACTTCAAGTGTGACTGAGCTTGTACAGTTGGCCTCTACACCTGGTATTACGCCTTTAAAGGTCATTTTGGTGGGCCTAATCCTCAAGGGATCTATGCCCATTTTCCGCACTGTATCCTGGTAAAGCAGGTTCAGGCTACTGCCGCCGTCCATAAGGACTCTAGTGAAATGAAATCCATCAATAATTGGGTCTAGAACCAATGCGGAGAATCCGCCATGACGGGTGCTAGTGGGATGGTCCCTTCGATCAAAGGTGATCGGGCAGGAGGACCATGGGTTGAACTTTGGGGCGACGGGCTCTATCGCGTATACGTCCCTTAATGCGCGCTTCCGCTCCCTCTTGGGGATGTGGGTTGTGTATATCATGTTCACCATCCGCACTTGTGGGGGAAAACCCTTCTGTTCACTATTGTTCGGCGGCCGGGGCTCTTCGTCGTCATCGCTATGCAGCCCCTTTTCTGCATTTAACTTGCCTGCCTGCTTGAACACCCAACAATCCCTGTTGGTGTGATTGGCCAGCTTTTCGGGGGTGCCATGTATCTGGCACAAGCGGTCGAGTATTCGGTCCAAACTGGACGGGCCCCTAGGATTTCTTTTGAATGGCTTTTTCCGCTGACCGGATTTATAGCCTCTGAATCCGGCATTAACTGCCGTATCCTCAGCATTATCGCTGTTAATGCGGCGCTTCTGCTTGTTGCGACGCGACCTGCCACTACTGTCCCTGGTATCCGAATTACCAGGGTTCTTGGTCATATTGTTGCTACGAGCAAGCCAGCTGTCTTCTCCCATGCAAAAGCGGGTCATGAGTGTCGTGAGTGCTGCCATAGATTTCGGCTTTTCCTGTCCAAGGTGCCGGGCAAGCCACTCGTCACGGATATTGTGCTTGAAGGCTGCTAGGGCCTTAGCGTCCGGACAGTCGACTATTTGATTTTTCTTTGTTAGGAACTGTGTCCAGAATTGCCTGGCCGATTCCTCTGGCTGCTGAATTACGTGACTTAGGTCATCGGCGTCTAGGGGTCGCACATAAGTGCCCTGGAAATTGTCGAGGAATGCGGCTTCCAGGTCCTCCCAACAACTGATTGATCCTGTTGGCAAGCTGTTAAGCCAATGTCGAGCTGGTCCTTTAAGCTTGAGTGGGAGGTATTTGATGGCATGGAAATCATCGCCGCGGGCCATGTGGATATGAAGGAGATAATCCTTGATCCATACCGCAGGATCTGTTGTGCCATCATATGATTCGATGTTTACGGGTTTGAAACCCTCGGGGATTTGATGATCCATTACTTCGTCTGTGAAGCATAGTGGGTGTGCGACGCCTCTGTACTGGGCTATATCACGACGTAGCTCCAATGAGCTTTGTCTACTGTGTTCGGCCCTGCTGAATTTGTGGCCGGTGTGACGGTTACCGTCTCAAGCCGTGGGGCGCCCACGCGATCCATAGATCGATCTTGTTTGCCTTGCCTTGTCCTCCAACATATCTCGCAGGTCCGGCGCATTTTCCCGTGCCTTGGTACGGGGTGTGGCTTGAGTGGAGGACCGAGAGGCCTCTCTGTCGCGGCCATGAGGTGGCCGATCGGCCGTATCGAGTGCAGGTGATGCAGGTTTAAGTGCTTCCTCCTCTAGCCGGGGTAGCAACCTGCGCTTTGGGTAGCTCTTGGAGGGGCGTTCGAGTTTATGCTCTTCGGCCGCAAGGACTTCAGTCCATCTGTCGACTAGCAAATCTTGATCAGCTCTAAGCTATTGCTGCTTTTCTTGAGGCTTCTTGCCGTGGCCATAAGCCTGCGTTGAAAACGCTCTTGCTCGACGGGATCCTCTGGCACGACAAATTCGTCGTCATCGAGGCTTGCCTCGTCTTCAGAGGGAGGCATATAATTATCATCCTCGACCTCTCTGTCTGCCGCTCTCTCATGAGGGCTGGTTTCTCCATCCTCCTATCCTAAATCTTGCTGGAGGGGGTTTTCTTCGGCACTCTCCGGAGTATCATTTTCTCCCGTGCTGGAATCGCCGTATTTGTTTTGGCGGGATTTTGAGCGGCGCCGCTGACGCCGGCGCTTAGGCTGTTTCTTGGAGGGGTCATCCTCCGCTGTTCCATCGCCATCTCCTTCTTTTGGGGTGTCCACCATGTATATGTCATATGACGAGGTGGCTTTCCAGGGCCCGATAGGCGCTGGTTCTTCATCGTCTCCTGCATCGGCGTCCATACCGTCGATGTCTTCGGAGTCGAAAGTCGAGCATGTCGGTTAGATCGTTGACAATGGCTAAAAAGTGGGTGGTGGGTGGGCTTTGAATTTCTTCATCGTCCGTACCCCAACCTTGCTGACCGCAGTCCGGCCAGGGCTCTCCTGATAAAGAGAGAGACTTCAGTGTCTTCAAAATATCACCGAAAGGCGAGTGCTGAAAGATGTCCGCACTAGTAAACTCCATGATCGGCGCCCAATCGAATTCAATCGGCAGGGGCGCGGAGGGTTCGGAGTTCGGAGAGGAGTCCAGCTCCTTGGAGTCATGAGTCTCGCAGAGTGCGGGGCTGGTGTTCGGCTTGATCGCCGTTGGCATCGCAGCCCCCGAGGCGGCGTCCAACCACCCATCCTCGATCGGCGCAGTTGGCTCCGAATTAAAGGTCGAAGCCGACGCGGGTGCGGCCTCCAGGGCACTGTTCGGCGACAGAGCTAGATCATGCTCGTCGTGACAGTGCGGCGCGCTTGGCGGTGGCTCGAATCCGTCGAAGATCAAGTCCCCGCGGATGTCAGCCGTGTAGTCTAAACTTCCAAATCTGACCTGACGGCCAGGGGCGTAGATTTCGATCTGCTCCAGATGGCCAAGTGAATTGGCCTGCAGTGCGAAGCCGCCGAAGACGAAGATCTGTCCGGGGAGAAAGGTCTCACCCTGGACTGCATCGGTATTGATGATCATAGGAGCCATCGAGCCTGACAGCGACGACACAGAGGAACTCTCGATGAAAGCACCAATGTTGGTGTCAAAACCGGCGGATCTCGGGTAGGGGGTCCCGAACTGTGCGTCTAGGCCGGATGGAAACAGGAGGCAAGGGACACGAAGTTTTACCCAGATTCGGGCCCTCTCGATGGAGGTAAAACCCTATGTCCTGCTTAATTAATATTGATGATATGGGTAGTACAAGAGTAGATCTACCACGAGATCAGAGAGGCTAAACCCTAGAAGCTAGCCTATGGTATGATTGTTGTTGTGTATGTTGTCCTACGGACTAAAACCCTCCAGTTTATATAGACACAGGAGAGGGTTAGGGTTACACAAAGTTGGTTACAATGGTAGGAGATCTGTATATCCGTATCGCCAAGCTTGCCTTCCACGCCAAGGAAAGTCCCTTCCGGACACGGGACGAAGTCTTCAATCTTGTATCTTCATAGTCCAGGAGTCCGGCTGAAGGTATAGTCCGGCTATCCGAACACCCCATAATCCAGGACTCCCTCACTCCCCTTATGTCGAATCAATAAATTTGGGTTGAATCCTCTACCCTCGAAAACTGTTGCGATCCCCTATACTTGTGGGTTATCAAACAACTCTATAAAAACTCTATGTCTCGATCTGGCAGCATGCCTGGTAATTCCTCTAGAAATACATCTGGTAATCCCTCACAACAGGCACTTCTTCTTGAACAACTCCTGAGAGGGAATTCACTTGGGTCCTCCTTGGTGCATGCCTAGATACATACTTGATCCTCTTTCCCTCAGGGGTGGTGAGTAATATCGACTTGCTAGCACAGTCGATGTTTCCACCGTACTTCGATAGCCAATCCATGCCTAGTATTATATCCAATCCTTGTGACTCCAAAATTATTAGGTGAGGGGAAACATGGCTACCAATGGTTAATGGTATCCGATAACACCATCGGCTTGCCATATACTCTGCTCCTGGCGAGCTTACTAACATGGGTGACCTAAGGGCTAAGGTTGGCAACTTAAACTTTTCCACAAATCCCATTGATATGTATGAATGTGATGCACCAGTGTCAAAAAGAACGAGAGTGGTAAATGACTTAATCAAAAACTTACCAATCACTGCGTCAGGCTGATTTTCAACTTCCTCCACGTTGATGTGGTTCACCTGACCTCTAGTGAAGGGATTGGGCTTTTTCCCAAAGTTTCCATTTCCATTGCCATTCTTCAACTCACAACAATCATTGGTGTAGTGTCCAGTCTTCCCGCACTTGTAACAGGTGACATGACTTAGGTCCTTCTTAGCGGGTGTTGCTGGGTTGGAACGGTTCTGGCTGCTGCTTCCTCCATTCCCATTTTCATTCTTAGGGCCACTATAGTTATGTGAGCTTCCTCCATTGTGGGTGTGGCCTCCATGGTTATGGGTGTAATCTCCCGAGTTAGGGGTAAAGCGAGACTTCTGCTGAGCTCCTGAATTATACTTCCCATGTCCATACTTCCTTTTGCGGCTCTCTATCTGCTGCTGCTTGCCTTCTATCATAAGAGCCCTGTCTACCAACTCCTGGTAGTTGGAAAATGTTGCCACCATCAACTGCATACTCAGCTCATCATTCAGCCCTTCCATAAACTTTTCCTGCTTTGAGGCATCTGTGGCCACATTGTTCGGGGCATAGCGGGCTAATTTGCTGAACTCATCCACATACTACCCAGAGTATGATTTCCCTGACGTAAGTTGCGAAACTCACGCTTCTTCATGTTCATTGCTCCAGTTGAGACATGGGATGTGCGGAAAGCTTGCTGAAACTGATCCCGTGTGACATTAGCTATGGGGAAAGTGGATGTGTAATTCTCCTACCATGAGGCTGCAGGTCCATCCAATTGGTGTGTGGCAAAGCGCGCCTTCTCAGCATCTGTGCAACCTGCGGTGGTCAGCTCCCTTCCAATCCTGCGGAGCCAATCATCAGCAACAATCGGCTCGGTCTACTAGAGAACACCGGTGGATTCAACCTTAGAAAACGGGCTAAGTTGTGAACTAGAGGTGGTGGCGCTGGGTAGTTGTTGTTGCCTTGGTTCTGGACTAGTAGTTGCATTAAGGCATTCTGATGTTGGATCAACTGAGTGAACTCCGGTGGGAAGACAAATCCGGGGTCACGTCTCGGAGGCATCTGATAGGTTTAGAGGGGTGAGAATAGAATAGAGTGAGGTCTAAGGAGAAAATCACTACCCATATGCACATGAGATAAACACATTCATTTCACACCACTCATTTCAAACAAGGGCATATAAATGATCTAATCTACCGTTACAAAATACTCGGACTATTACTATATACATGGGGGAATACTACTGATAATTTGGTGGTCGACTAGAAATTTTGATCGGTGGAAGATTCCATAATATCTGCTTCAGCTTCGTCTTCGTAATCATCATCGCTATCGGGGTCGGAATTGGTGTCGTCAATGATGATGTAGTCTTCAGGATGGTTGTCCTCCTCTGGCGCGGGATCTCCCAGGAATATTCCTAACTTCTTCATGTATTCATTCTTCTCCAGTAGTACTGCAATTTCTTCTTCATATCCATCACGTGTAGACTTGAGTTCCTCTTCTAACTCCATATTCCTGGTCATCACTTTCTTCATGTATATCATGCTGGCGCACATCTGGTTCTCGTGACAATGAATGTGTTGGTTTAACTCCTGGATGTAGGCTGCAATGGATTTATCCCTCCTGGTGTAACTCATCTCCCATTTCTCATCTCGGCGTCCACATATCTGGTAGATGATGTCCTTAAGATCCTTGTGATATACCTCGCCGATGTGTCCCGTGGCGATGTGGGCTACCATGCTCTTTCCTAGACTCCAGGTTGGTGCATCAAAGGAAAACTCTATGGGCTCAGTAACTGGCGTGAACGTCCTTCCTGAAACATTAACTCGAATCATCCAACGCTCTTCTTCAGTTAGAGTGGCGGTGTAGGTCCCGGTGAAGCTTGGTATTCCGATATCCAGGTACCTAGTGGCTTTCTTCAAGTGTCGTCCAAAAGGTGTGTCTTCGTCCGGTTGAGCAAACTTGTTCCTTGGGTCCGCCATCTATATAGTAGAAATGGAGAAGAGTCAAAAATGAGTAGAGGAGAGTGTCGTATGGCTTATCTTAGTGGTCGCGTCCTACAGTCAGCGTGTGCTCTGATACCATCTTGTAGCGATCCGACCTTAGACAGTCAAATCTCTATGCATAAGTGTCATCCCTGGATCGGTAATGCTGACACACACAGTACTCAAGGATTATAACAGAGTTCAATCACACACTTATTACATCAAATGTCTCAAAAGAGAACTTATTACAATAATATGGTTGAAGGCCATCTAAATAAGATAACAGCGGAAGCTTCGAAGCTAAATGAGTCCATCAACTCCAACGGCATAGCTGAGTGTACGACAATGACCTAGCGCACCTTACTCTTCGTCTGAAAACTCTTCAACATAATACGTTGCTAACTCATAGGATCAAATGTAAATATAGAGATAAGCTTCTAGATTGGTTAGCCTCTTTACCCTAAATAGATAGTTATTCTTTTCTCTTGTCTTGTACCCTGGACTTTTTATGTTGAGTTTTAATAAAGCACTGTGAGGCTGTTGCCTTGCAGTATATAGTAAAAAAACATAATACATTGCAGCCTGTGTAGGTCAGCACATGGAATATGCTGGCAAAATAACACTATAGAGCAATGAACAGAAAACAACTATTACTACATGCATATATGGCTGTGGAGGCTCTATGGTTATCATTTGCAGAAAGCTAGTTTTTCCCTACAACAAAGGAATATATTTTATTTAACTACAAAGTTTATTGAAAACATTGATAATGGTAACCCCATCTCAATCCCAAATTAATAATCAATAACCCAACAAATTAATTAAATAAATTGATGAGATCAACATAATAATTCAAGCACCAGATACTCAAGATGTCCATAACCGGGGACATGGCTAATCATGATTAGTTTGTACACTCTGTAGAGGTTTGCGCACTTTTCCCCACAAGACTCGATCTCCTCCATTGAATTTCTCGCACTACATGGTGTTTGAAAAACGGATGACCGAGACACAGTCTTATAGAAGCATTAGCTCGTTACGACGGGTAGACAGTACCACCTACATCCCCTACATCTGCTCGTCTACCACTGTAAGAGGTCACACAACATACTCAACTATGCCAGAACCAGTAATGGCTTGTGGCTGCACACAGAAGTTTCCAGCATGAATAACATAATGATCCCTTTGAGTCTGGGTGGCAAATCATAGGATGATCACACGGATTCCCCGGGATCTCCTTGGACTACACTGGATTCCCCAGGTGCCCACAAACCAATCCACCCAGATGTGTATTAGAGTAGCCACCTTAAGTTAAACCTTAGTTAACAATAATCTCTCACATCTTTCATGAATTCTCTCAACCAAACCATGTCTACGAGCATAGCATAGCAGTATAAGCATATGTAGAAAGTACCCAGGGTTTGATATAAGACATTAGGTGCTACCTCATCAACTACTTCCCAATACCCACATGTTATCAAACCTGCTCATGCAATGTTTGAGGGTTGAAACTAATGCATAAAACTGGGTAACAAAGGGATATGATCAAAGTGTTACTTGCCTTGCTGACGATCTGAAATCCCTAGTTGTCGGGGATATACCCCGCGGTATGACCCGGCCGAAATTGGTGACTCACTGGTGACCCGCCCGGAGCTTGGCGATTCACAGATAACCTGCCTGATCTTGGCGACTCATTAGTAACCCGGCGGGCCGATCAGATGGACAACAAGGCCCAAAGCCCAGAAGGCCGGCTCACGTTATGATGGGCCGGATTAAAAGGAAAGGAATGACAAATATTTCCTTACGAGGAAGCAAGACCCGGATCTGTAATTAACTTGTAAGAGAAGATAGACTAGTCCTAGTCCTACTAGGACTCCACATGTAACCCGCCCCTCTAATTTATATAAGGAGGGGCAGGGCTCCCCCAGACGGGACAGAAAAGAAGAAACAATCTCTAGGGCTAGACACAAAGAGCCGGCTTACGGCGACTCTCTCATGAGCATAATGAGATCTAGCCACAAACAGCATGTAGGGCTATTACCGAATGATGTTTCCCGGGGCCCGAAGCTATCTAAATCTTTGTCTTGTGTGTTGCGTTTCTCGTCCCGATCAACCCCTCTCAAGCTACCGCATAGATGCGTTGGCCTCGCGACTAAGTCTTGACATTAAGGACATCTGCCGTGACAAATCCACGACAGTTGGCGCCCATCATGGGACCTGCGCACGGTGGTGTTGAGTTCTTGGAGGGATCTTTTTTAGAGATTGAGAGTTCACAATTTTTCGGATGAAGAAGAGCCGGAAAAACCAGCATCAGCTTCAAGCTTCAAGCTTCAAGTTCATCAATTTAGATTTACAATCTGTGGAGCTTAACGTCAACTGCGGCGACTTACAATCCGCCGAGATGAAGAACAGATCGATTTCGTCGACTGTAGCGGGCGTATCAAGTCATGCCCGTATCCGAGTCAAACCAGTACAAGTTGCAAAGAAAAAAAAGTGGAAAGTTATCTACGACCAAGGAGGATATGGACTCCGGGTTGTCCTTGCGCGCTTCTGAAAAAAAAAAGACCGCAACTATCACGGCTGTACCGGACCAGCGCTGACACGCCGTGGCCTTTGTCTCACCGGCGTGGTTGTTTCCGCCTCTGCAGTGACCTCTATGGTCGGGCCTCGCCGGCGCACCTTCAACCGTCGAGCCTCTCCTCGCCCTACCTCTGAGCTGGCCCTCGCTGACCCGGCCCTGCTGTGACCCGCCTTGCCTGCTGCGAACTGCCGCCATGCAACAAGCTGCCGCTGCGGGCTCACCGGCACGCTGCCGTTCCTCACGACCATGGTTCTGCTTCTCCGTGTACGACCTGAAAAAGGGATTGGACTGTGGTAAGAAGTTGAACCCTGTTGCTGAGGCCTTCGCTGCTGGAACCAGCTTCCGCCGTGACCCGCTGTGATTCGCCGTGACCCGCCCCGATCAAGTTGCCTTGGGCCCCGCTCTGCATCCGCATCAAATTGCCGCCGTCACGTGTACGGCCTCGCGTGAGCCGGCTCCGAAAGTGCTCGTCCGCCTGGCCTCACCATGGCCTCTACGGCCCTGCGCTAAAGTCGCCGCCGCCCTTTGCTGCTCAAACCGGGATTCGTTCCTCTCCTCCGGGTCAACTCCACTCCGAGCCGCCCTCGCTGTCGTGTCGCTCGAGTCGCCGCCTTGGCCTTATGTCTGCGCTCGCGTGCCTGTTGCCCGAGCGTCGCACAAAGCCACCCGGGCGGATGACGATGTCGTGCCTACGCCTGCTGTTGTTTCCGCTTTGAGCTGCATGAATTATCCCCTTCACGGTGCTCCAGCCCGCTGGCTCCGCTTCTGCTGGCTCACCTGAAAGCTGCGGGCTATTTTCTGAAGAAAGGAAAGTAGGGAACGGACTGGGAAGTTGAGAAAGAAAAGAAAGAGGCTGCAGTCCCGTGAGTTCTCCATGATCAGACATGGTCCCACGAATAAACTAAATGTATTGGTACAATTATCATCAGGCTTTGGCACGATTTCCAAAGGGGGCCATCATGCACCATGAAGAAGATTAAAGCCAAAGCGTGACAAGGGGTCACATAATAAGTGATCAGGAATCACATCAGATTACTGTTTTGCTGTTGTTGGTTATTTTTTCTCTGGCATAATAAAGCTACAACGCAACACTGATTTTGGCACTGTCCAATGGATACGAGCGGAGCCTGTCGGCAAAGAAGGAGGAAACAAAGAAAAAAGAAAAGGTGGAGCTACTGTTACACCGAAAGCATCAAATGCAAATATTCCAGTATGGACAAGCTGACCAGAAAGGGCTTAAATTGCCATTGAAATTACTGGAGATTATCTACGGACGTCATGCATAAATCATTTGTTGTCCGGACAACTCAGGTGATATCCATCTAAGTTTATTTTTCTTAACACATTGTTTTTATCAAAGAACAATTACTTGGTCTATGCTATTTTTTCGCAAGACCATTATTCTTCACAAAAAGGTCTTGCAAAAGGGGCGTGAGCAGATATTATTTTTTGCACTAGCGCTCATGCTGCACAGGTTGCTACCCCCGCTACATCAGCACACACGATTGACTTATTGTTCGCCCCTGCGGCTGATTCTCCCGCCCGGACCGGTTTATAACGCCGCGGTCGACTCGCTGTCCGCGCCGGCTTACAAACGCCGCGGCTGACTCACCCGTCCGCACCGGTTCATCCGTGAGCGACTTCAATTTCACCAAGCGATCATCAATTTCATGGCGGATCATTTCCGGCCTGGCACATTAGGTGATATCCATCTAAGATATATTTTATTGGCATATATTATTGTTGTCAAAGAGCAATTTATATTTGCCTTGGTCTGCACTATTGTTGATGCAGGACAATGTGGTTGACTCGCCCGCGCCGATTTACAGCACTGCGGCCGACTCATCTGTTTTGAGCCACCTCTGATGCGATGGTCGTTTTTACCGTCCGTCTCTCGCGGCTTGTTCTACATCAACGCACTGGGCCGCACTTGTCTGGATGAGCTGTTTATTGAGTATGAGCAAGTCACTACTTGAGAAGCCCGGTTTTCTTCCAACAAATTGGAGGCAAATTACCTATATTATCAGCCGCCGTCTGCACTGGATGGTTCAATGGGCAGGCGCACAAGTCGCCACCACTACAGTTTGGTTAAACTTCAAACAACCAGTTGGAAGGAACCATTGGCCGAATTGCTGACACGGCCTATACAAGATCATTTATAGCCCGCCGCAATCACCTCAACCTTCTGTGGATTCACATCGCGTTATCAACGCCAATGATATACACCTTCTGCTATGGTTAAATATGGAGAATCTCAAACCAACTCTTCGAGTCATCTTGAGACTCGGGGGCTACAATAGTATGGCTCGGCAAAATTAGCCGGTTTCAATGAATTCAAGAACTCCGGGTCATTGAAGGGAAGATAACCCTGCCCTGGAGGCTACTGTTTTATTGGCGAATATTTAAAGGTCGTCAGAAAATTTCCGGCTCAAAATGAAGATTCCGGTTTAAAATACAGCTCAAGAGACATCTCTCTCCCGCAAAGCTTTGAAACTCTCAAAATTGGTTCAACATCCGCTCAAGGTAAATTGGTCCCTTACAAAGCTTTGAGGTTCTCAATATCCGGTTTAAGAATTTCCGGTTCAAAAATAATTAATCTCTTGCAAGTTCGAATTCTCGGACAAATTAATGGTTACCAAAGAGAACTTGCTGCCATGATGCACGGTTCAAAACATGGGTATCCTGTCTTACGGCTTATCATATTATGGTCACTTGGGGGCTTCTTGCTCATCGGTCATAGCTATCAGTACCCTCTTGATCGGCGCAATGCCAAAACTTATATGGTCACTTGGGGGCTTCCTGTTCAAACATAGGTCGTATTCGAATCAAAGAGAACATAGCTGTCGGTACCCTTTTGATTGGCAAACTGCCGAACCTACTTGGGGGCTTCTTGATCGTATCCGAATCATAGCTCAACCCCTTTGGGAATCGACGTGGATCGTATTCGAATCAGTGTCGCTAAACAACTCTTAAGGTCATTTGGGGGCTTCCTGTTCAAACATAGGTCGTATTCGAACCAAAGAGAACATAGCTATCGATACCCTCTTGATCGGCAACGCCAACGCCACTGGGGGCTATATGATCGTATTCGAATCTTAGCTTAACCCCTTTGGGACAGTTTACTGATCGTATTCGAATCAGAAGCCTAAAATTTTTTATCTGTTTCTTATATAGTTCTTGTAATCACAAGTATTTGAGTTGTCACAAATATCATATGTGCCGGCTTTTACAGAGTTGAGTTATCAACTTCACCCTCCGGATTACATAAACCGGCGGTATCATTTATTTATAACCTGGCTTGACTTTTGACTATAAGTCGCCAGCTTATAACAATCATCATCTATGTGGAAGCATTGGCTTCTAAGGATTGGGTTATCACCCTTACTGCACAGGTCATGTAAACCAGCAGTACAAATTCAATATCACAGTGGTTATATGTGAGGTATTATGACCCGCCCCGCGGTGAACCGCCAAGAGTTCTTGTGATCTACTTGTGTGTAGGGTAAGACTACATTTGGGTGGTTACCCGCCCTGGCTCTTGACGTTAAGTCGCCAGGGCATATGTTGTTTAAACTCTGTGCAGGGTTTGCAGAATTATGACTTATATAAATGCTTCAGTCCAAGCTCATCATTGAATTTGGTGTCTCAAAAGGGTTATCAATTATTGATTTTTTTCAAGGGCTATAGGCCACCGGGTTACAAAAATTCCGGCTTACAATGAATGCGCATTAAGTCGTCATCGGCCAAGAGCCGCCAGGTATTTAAACTCCGGATTTACTTGTCAACCGATGAGGTATTCAAATCTTTAATAGCCAAAACTGGTTGGATTTTCATGATGATATTGAATGATTGAGGTTTTCATATAGGATTTATTATTCAAATCTTGAATAGTCAACATGGCTAGATTTCTATTATGATTATCAATAACCCGTGTTATGATTGAGGTTTTCAAAGTCACTTTAGCGCAGCGGCTATTGTTTTTATCAATGGATATGATTTATTTTACAATGGAAGGAATAGTCCCGAGTCGCTGCAGGCTTACGACCCGGCACTTGGGGGCTACATTATTCAGATTGAGATTATATTAAATATGCAAGTCCCATGTCACTGCCAGCATGCACCATGGTACTTGGTGGCTAATGCAAAGTCATTTTTTGCTCAACTTATTGAAGACCCGACTCATCACATTTTAAATGAGTTGGCCCTTGGGGGCTACCAATTGCTCCTGTCAAAAATTCAAGGTACACAAGTATTAATCCATTATATTGAACGGTCCACTATTCAGTTGGTGGAGTACAAAGCTCTTAACCTTGTGGACGTGGGTTCAAGCCCCATGGTGGAGACTATATTATATGATGTTATTATCAAAGTCCCAGCTCAGTATTATCTTACTAAGCCGGCCCTTGGGGGCTACACATTGCTGTTCAAATTTACATGGTTATATCTACAAAGTCCCTGTTCATTATTGTATAATGACCCGACCCTTGGGGGCTACACTGGTTGAAGTTTTCATGAGCATAAAGCAATTACAAGTCCCAGGTTGCTGCAAGCATGACAACCCGGCACTTGGGGGCTACATGTGTGGAATATTCAGTTTATATGATTGAGATGACTAAACCGGATTTCTTCAAAGTTGCAACATTTATTGGAGCAAGTCTTAAACCTTCACTTTGTTCTGCTCAAGACTTGGGGGCTATAGGTAATATGGATATAAGGGAGAAAAATCTTCAAATTATCAGTTTTGAGCAAATTAGGAGGATCAATTACATAACCTGGCATCGGCAACAGTTATGACCCGGTGCTATCAATATTTACAAGCCGGTAATTTTGGTTATGATAAACCGGCAAATTTTACCTCTTCAAGCCGGCTGAAAGTCAGATGAGTATTTCAAGACCAATATGTTTTAAGCCGGCGCTTTGGAAGCCGACTCAAGTGGATTATTTCTTACAATATTTTTCTACAAGAGATCAATGTCAGCAAATTGATTCTGAAGCTGGCCTGTTGACCCGGATTTTTCAAAAAGAAGTATCTAGATTTTCTTGCATTGACAAAATTGAAACATATCTGCTAAGGAGATTTGCTATAAGATCTTGAGTATACATCTAGGAGGAAAACAACAAGGACTTAAAGATGATCAGGTGCCGGTTTGCGAAAATTTAACCCGAAGCACAACCTATCAAGTTTGTTCTTGTGTTTATTTTACAGGATCAGTTTAACATGGATAAATCCAAATTAAACTGGGGGCTAATGTCGGGGATATACCCCGCGGTATGACCCGGCCGGAATTGGCGACTCACTGGTGACCCGCCCGGAGCTTGGCGGTTCACAGATAACCTGCCTGATCTTGGCGACTCATTAGTAACCCGGCGGGCGGATCAGATGAACAACAAGGCCCAAAGCCCAGAAGGCCGGCTCACGTTATGATGGGCAGGATTAAGAGGAAAGGGATGACAAATATTTCTTTTACGAGGAAGCAAGACCCGGATCTGTAATTAACTTGTAAGAGAAGATAGACTAGTCCTAGTCCTACTAGGACTCCACATGTAACCCGCCCCTCTAACTTATATAAGGAGGGGCAGGGCTCCCCAGACGGGACAGAAAAGAAGAAACAATCTCTAGGGCTAGACACAAAGAGCCGGCTTACGACGACTCTCTCATGAGCATAATGGGATCTAGCCACAAACAACATGTAGGGCTATTACCGGATGATGTTTCCCGGGGCCCGAAGCTGTCTAAATCTTTGTCTTGTGTGTTGCGTCTCTCGTCCCGATCAACCCCTCTCAAGCTACCGCATTGATGCATTGGCCTTGCGACTAAGTCCTGGCACTAAGGAAATCTGCCATGACAAATCCACGGCACCCTCCGTGATCGATGCCCCCTCCGGCGGAGCTCCGGAACAGGCCCTAAGATGGGATCTCGTGGATACAGAAAGTTGCGGCGGTGGAATTAGGGTTTTGGCTCCGTATCTGGTCATTTGGGGGTACGTGGGTATATATATAGGAGGAAGAAGTACGTCGGTGGAGCAACAGGGGGCCCACGAGGGTGGAGGGCGCGCCTGGGGGGGGGGGGGGGGGTAGGCGCGCCCCTACCTCGTGGCCTCCTGTTACGTGTCCTGACGTAGGGTCCATGTCTCCTGAGTTGTATTCGATGAGAAAATCACATTCCCGAAGGTTTCATTCCATTTGGACTCCGTTTGATATTCCTTTTCTTCGAAACCCTAAAACATGCAAAAAACAGCAATTCTGGGCTGGGCCTCCGGTTAATAGGTTAGTCCCAAAAATAATATAAAAGTGGATAATTAAGCCCAATAATGTCCAAAACAGTAGATAATATAGCATGGAGCAATCAAAAATTATAGATACATTGGAGATGTATGAGCGGCCAATAGCAAGCAAACTGGCGGAGGACACCGATTTATCTCACTTCCAACCGGTTTACGATGCTGATGGAAAGAGACAGCCTGATGTGATCCATGATGTTGAAGAGCTTGTGCCTCCAATCCGTAAGCATACTTACGCTCCTGACATTGACCCCTCCAGCCTTATCCATGAAGAGGCCGTGTTTCAAGCTTTAACCGAAATCGATTGGTCAATGGTTGATTTCCAGCGTCTGGGGAGGGATGAAGAGGAGGTGATTGCACAAGATGACCCTCAATCGTCAAGCCATCCCGATGAAGCATCCTAAACCAGCGACCGGTTTATCAGCTATAGTCTGCCACTGCTTGAAATAATTATTCAATTTGGGCCATTTTGAAGCTCCTTGTAATAGGATAGCAGAAACACCTTTATCTGCCATGCCATCGAGCATGCTTGTGTTGCTTGATATTTTCAAAACTTGTTCCACTTTTGGGATCTATTTATGCATAGTCCATTATACTTTGTGTTCCTGGATATAAGAACTTGAAAGCGTCCTAGTGTTTTACCACTAGACGGGTCTTGATGCCCAAAAGATATACATAACTTGGATGGATAACCAAGATTTATATTAACCAGATAAAATAAATAATATCTGTGACATACCTCGTTGGCTGACCAACTGCTTGTATGGTAAAGGTGAAAAAACACCAATCCGGAGTGTTGTCAACTCCTTGCCCGCTTGCCGGTTCATATAGAAACCATATTGGGCTATAATAGCCGCATAATGCTAGTGACATCTAGTCAAAAACCAGACCGGAAGAATAACCTACCGATTTAAAACTGATCATGTACTGGCAACTAAGCATTGAAAGTCATGCCGGGTTGTAAAGAACACCGGTTTATCAGAAATATTCATAAATCCCTTATCATAAAAAAACAGCAAAGACAAGAAATATGCAAGGCTTTTCATGGGCTGCCAGGCCACTGAGTTAAACCATTTTGCAAAGCCTTTTAAGATGGACCTCAATCTTTAACCAATCACCGTTTTAACTTTGACAAGTTCAGGGTCCATGGGATTGACTTGTCAAACGTTCGATGGGTCGTACCAGGTTTACCTGGACAGAGTGGCTTACTTAAAGAGGCAGGATAATCTGGGGTTTTAGGTGAATACACCTGGCTTCCAAGCCTAGCTTGATAGCCTATTACAGGGGTGCAAGCCCGTTGTTCTTTGAGAAGCAAGGAGCCCCCAGGTAATATTTGAGCTGTGCTCAGTGGTCACCTATGTTTGAGCTGTGCTTAATGCAACAGACTCTCTTTGGTTCCACATAATTTCCTTTTGGCTTGAAGCCTACCAAGAGGTGTAGCTATGGTGTGAAGACAACCAAGCCCCCTAGTGATATCCCTTTTTGGTTTTAAACCGATCAAGAGGTGCAGCGATGGTTCAGATACGGCCAAGCCCCCTAGTGATTTTCTTTATATCTATGCGGCCGCATAGGCCGGGTTAATAAAACGCTGCTTTGTCAGTAGAAGCTCATGTAGGCTCACACATGATGTAAAAAGAACAGAGAACCCGCTTTATTCGAGGCTCCGGTTTATTATATAATATATACATTGACATAAGTATGTACACAAGAAGAGCCTGTGGCTCAAGTATAGTAAGGCCGAAGAAAAGCTATATTCCACGGCCGCTTGGTCTCCTCCTCCGATTTACGTGAGTCTTTGTGCTCTCGAACATCAATGAGGTAGTATGACCCGTTGTGCAGATTTTTGCTGACCACAAAAGGTCCTTCCCAAGGTGGGGATAACTTGTGCATATCAGTCTGATCCTGGATGAGCCGGAGCACCAGATCGCCCTCTTGAAAAGTTCTGGTCTTAACCCGGCGGCTGTTATAACATCGGAGATCTTGTTGATAAATCGCCGAACGTGCCGCTGCAAGGTCACGCTCCTCATCTAACAGGTCCAGTGAGTCCTGACGTGCCTTCTCATTGTCAGCTTCAACATAAGCTGCCACACGGGGCGAGTCGTGACAGATGTCACTAGGAAGAACCGCCTCTGGTCCATAAACCATGAAGAAAGGTGTGTAACCCGTAGATCTGTTAGGTGTGGTGTTGATACTCCATAACACAGAAGGTAACTCCTCCACCAAACAACCCGGTGTCCGCTTTAAAGGAACCATAAGCCGGGGTTTAATACCTCTCAAAATTTCTTGATTTGCCCTCTCCGCTTGACCATTAGATTGGGGGTGAGCCACTGATGCTACATCAAGCCGGATGTGCTCACATTGGCAAAATTCCTCCATCTCACCCTTTGACAGATTAGTACCATTATCAGTTATATTACTGTGTGGAAAGCCAAAGTGGAATATCACCTTTTTGATGAACTGAACCGCCGTGGCCGCATCACACTTACTGACTGGCTCTGCTTCTACCCATTTGGTAAACTTGTCAACTGCCACTAACAGGTGAGTCTTTTTGTCCTTGGATCTCTTAAAGGGTCCAACCATATCAAGCCCCCAAGTTGCAAACGGCCAAGTGATTGGAATCATTCTCAACTCCTAAGCCGGAACATGAGTGCGATGTGCAAATTTTTGATAGCCGTCACACCTTCTGACTAAATCCTCAGCATCAGCATGAGCTGCCAACCAATAGAAACCGTGACGAAAAGCCTTAGCTACCAAAGATTTTGAACTAGCGTGGTGACCACAATCTCCTTCGTGGATTTCTCGCAAAATCTCACAACCCTCTTGAGGAGACACACAACGCTGAATTGCTCCTGTGACGCTGTAACGATGTAACTCCCCATTGAATATGGTCATTGACTTGGAACGCCGGATTATCTGCCGGGCCAAGGTTTCATCCTCCGGTAACTCGCCCCGGTTCATGTAAGCCAAGTATGGGACTGTCCAATCCGGTACAACATGCAAAGCTGCTACCAATTGGGCCTCCGGGTCAGGAATAGCCAACTCCTCCTCTGTTGGTATCTTAACCGACGGATTGTGTAGGACGTCGAGGAAAACATTAGGTGGGACCAGTTTACGCTGAGAGCCAAGGCGACTTAAAGCGTCCGCCGCTTCGTTCTTTCGCCGGTCTATATGGTCAACTTGATAACCCTTAAAATGACCAGCCACTATGTCCACTTCTCGTCGATACGCAGCCATGAGTGGGTCCTTAGAATCCCAAGTGTCAGATACCTGTTGAGCCACCAGGTCCGAGTCACCGAAGCACTTAACCCGGCTTAAGTTCATCTCCTTAGCCACCCGAAGACCATGGAGTAGGGCCTCATACTCAGCTGCATTGTTTGTACAAGGGAACATTAAGCGGAGAACATAACAAAACTTGTCACCTCGTGGGGAAGTTAATATAACTCCAGCCCCCGAGCCCTCCAATTTCCTGGACCCATCAAAGTGAATAGTCCAATACGTGTTATCTGGCTTTTCCTCTGGTGCCTGCAACGCGTGTCCTTTGTCCCGATTAACCCCTTTAAGCTTCCTAGTTGCGATGGTCCTATGACTAAGTCCTTTCGCTAGGACATCTGCCGTGACAATTCCACGACATTCCTTGATGATGTAAGGACCTTCCCATTTAGAGAGGAGTTTGCCTGCAAAAAATCTCAAACGAGAGTTGTATAGCAATACATAATCACCTATATTAAACTCACGCTTTTGTATCCTTTTGTCATGCCATCTTTTAACTTTTTCTTTAAACAGTTTGGCATTCTCATAGGCCTGGGTTCTCCATTCATCAAGTGAGCTAATGTCAAATAGCCTCTTTTCACCGGCAAGTTTGAAGTCATAGTTGAGCTCTTTGATAGCCCAATATGCCTTATGTTTTATTTCGAGAGGTAAGTGACATGCTTTACCATAAACCATTTTATACGAAGACATACCCATAGGGTTTTTATATGCAGTTCTATAGGCCCATAATGCATCATCAAGTTTCTTGGACCAATTCTTTCTAGATCTATTAACAGTCTTGCAAAATTAATTTGAGCTCTGTGTTACTCAATTCTACTTGACCACTAGACTGCAGGTGATAAGGAGATGCAATTCTATGATTAACATCATACTTAGCAAGCATTTTACGAATGGCACCATGAATAAAATGTGAACCACCATCAGTCATTAAATATCTAGGGACTCCAAACCTCGGAAAAATAACTTCTTTAAGTCTCTTAATAGAGGTGTTATGATCAGCACTACTAGTTGGAATAGCTTCTACCCACTGAGTAACGTAATCAACAGCAACTAAAATATGTGTATACCCATTAGAGGAAGGAAAAGGTCCCATATAATCAAAGCCCCAAACATCAAATGGTTCAATAACAAGTGAATAATTCATAGGGATTTCTTGACATCTATTAATATTACCAATTCTTTGACATTCATAACAAGACAAAACAAACTTATGTGCATCCTTGTAGAGAGTAGGCCAATAAAAACCGGATTGCAATACCTTATGTGCAGTTCTATCTCCAGCATGGTGTCCTCCATAAGTTTCGGAGTGACACTTGCGTAGGATTTGTTCCTGTTCATGCTCAGGTATACAACATCTAATAACACCGTCTACTCCTTCTTTATAAAGATGTGGGTCATCCCAAAAGTAATGTCTTAAATCATAGAAGAACTTTTTCTTTTGCTGCTATGTGAAACTAGGTGGTATAAACTTAGCAACAATATAATTAGCACAATCAGCATACCATGGAGCAGTACGAGAAGCATTTATGACAGCTAATTGTTCATCAGAAAAGCTATCATCA
This sequence comes from Triticum monococcum, assembly GCA_034509565.1. Classification (NCBI taxonomy): domain Eukaryota; kingdom Viridiplantae; phylum Streptophyta; class Magnoliopsida; order Poales; family Poaceae; genus Triticum; species Triticum monococcum. Next base: position 176,831,830 of record CM067847.1, on the reverse strand, counting down.
ATAGGTAGTGGGTCATCAAGAACATTCTCTAACCTAGACAAGTTGTCTGCAATGGGGTTCTCAGCTCCCTTTCTATCAATAATATGCAAATCAAATTCTTGTAGTAGGAGAATCCATCTAATAAGTCTAGGTTTAGCATCTTTCTTTTCCATAAGATATTTAATAGCAACATGACCAGTGTGAATAGTTACTTTAGAATCGACAATATAAGGTCTGAACTTATCACAAGCAAATACAACTGCTAAGAATTCTTTTTCAGTAGTAGCATAATTTCTTTGGGCACTGTCTAGAGTTTTACTAGCATATTTAATAACATTTAATTTCTTATCAACTCTTTGTCCTAGAATAGCCCCTACAGCATAATCACTAGCATCACACATGATTTCAAAGGGTAAATTCCAATTAGGTGGCTGAACAATAGGTGCAGAAATCAAAGCTTTCTTAAATATTTCAAATGCTTCTACACAGTCATCATCAAAGACAAAAGGAATATCTTTTTGTAATAGGTTAGTCAGAGGCCGGGAAATTTTTGAGAAGTCCTTAATGAACCTCCTATAAAAACCGGCATGACCAAGGAAACTACTTATACCTTTGATGTCCTTGGGACACGACATCTTTTCAATGGCATCAACTTTAGCTTTATCAACTTCAATACCTCTTTTAGAAATTTTATGCCCCAAGACCTCTGTTGGAAAAGGCAGTGCCTAGGAGGCGCTTAGGCACGCCTAGGCGCTAGGCAATGGCCAAACGCCTCGCCTAGGGCATAAATGGAGGTCTAGGCAGGGCAAGCAAGGAGTTGCCTACCCAAGCAAGAAATCATGCCACATACTGCACTAATACACCAAACGGGTTATATCCCAATGGTATAGACGGTAATTAACTTACTTATATGCCCTAAACTAATATCAACAACCATATAATAATCACAAATACACTACGAGTAAAAAACTATATTGCCGCCTAGGCCACGCCTAGGGCGCTTAGGCACCGCCTAGGCACTAGGCTAAGGCCAACCGCCTCGCTTACGCCTACCGCTTTTTCCAACCTTGCCCAAGACAATACCTTCATTAACCATAAAGTGGCACTTCTCCCAGTTCAAGACAAGATTAGTTTCTTCACATCTCTGCAAAACTCGATCAAGGTTGCTCAAGCAATCATCAAAAGATGATCCGTAAATGAAGAAATCGTCCATGAAAACCTCACAAATATTTTCAAAAAAGTCAGAGAATATAGCCATCATGCATCTTTGAAAGGTAGCAGGTGCATTACATAAACCAAAAGGCATACATCTATAAGCAAAAGTACCGAAAGGGCAAGTAAAAGTGGTCTTTGCTTGATCATCAGCTGATACAGGTATTTGAGAGAAGCCAGAGTAACCACCTAGAAAGCAAAAATGTGTATGTTTGAATAATCTTTCTAGCATTTGATCAATGAAAGGCAAAGGGTAATGATATTTTTTAGTAGCTTTATTTAATTTGCGAAAATCAATTACCATCCTATAACCTTTAATAATTCTTTGTGGAATCAATTCATCTTTATCATTAGGAACGACATTAATACCTTCCTTCTTAGGGGCACAATGGACATGACTTACCCACTGACTATCAGCAACGAGATAAATTATACCTCCCTCAAGGAGCTTTAATATTTCCTTTCTTAGCACTTCTTTCATCTTAGGATTCAGCCGTCGTTGGTGATCAATAACTGGTTTGGCGTCTTTCTCCAAATTTATTTTGTGTTGACATAGAGTGGGACTAATGCCTTTAAGATCATCGGGAGTATATCCAATAGCAGCGCGGTGTTTCTTCAGAGTTTTCAATAATTTTTCTTCCTCCTTCTCTGAAAGGTTAGCACTAATAATAATAGGATATATCTTCTTTTCATCAAGATAAGCATATTTAAGAGTATCAGGTAATGGTTTAAGCTCAAACACGGGATCACCCTTGGGTGGAGAAGGATCCCCTAGAATTTCATCAGGCAAGTTGTGTTTCAGAATAGGTCCCTGTTTAAAGAATACTTCATCTATTTCCCTTCTTTCATTCATAAACATATCATTTTCATGGTCTAGCAAATATTGTTCTAAAGGATCACTGGGAGGCACGGCAATAGAAGAAAGACCAATTATTTCATCTTTACTAGGCAATTCTTCATCACGGGGTTGTCTATGAAATTTAGCAAAATTAAACTCATGAGACATATCCCCTAAACCAACGGAAACAATATCCCTATTGCAGTCTATCTTAGCATTAACAGTATTCAAGAAGGGTCTACCAAATATAATGGGGCAAAAGCTATCTTGTGGGGAACCATGAACAAGAAAATCAGCAAGATATTTAACCTTCCCACACAAGATTTCAACATCTCTAACAATCCCAATTGGTGAAATAGTACCTCTATTGGCAAGCTTAATGGTAACATCGATATCTTCTATCTCGCCAGGTGCAATATCATGCATAATTTCTTTGCATAAGGAATGGGGTATTCCACTTGCACTAGCACCCATCTATACCTACTAATAAAGCAAAGTGCGTTTCTCCAATTTTTCCATCCGTTCACCCCATATTATTTTTTTGAATTTTTTTACTATCCGAGGTGGTACTAATTTTCCGTCCCTCCGTCGTTGGCCTCACATGATTTTTTGTCGATTTTAGCGCCACGCCTGTGGCCGGCCCATCTAGGTCGTGTCAGGTAGCCCAATAGCAGTCCAAGATGGGGAGGCAAAAATATTTGCTGGTATAAGGAATTGAATTCGCAACCTCCAATAAAGGACCTCCACCAACCGCCAACTGATCTAGATCGTCTTGTGCTGATTTTGTATCGTAAGTTTGTCTATTGAATAGTACCACATCGCCCTTTTACGTCCAACCTCATCAATTTATATACGTCTTCAAGTTATTAGGTAACAATCAACTTAATATGCTAGACCGGGAATCAAAATACGTATAAGGAGAAAGGAAAGGATTGAAAAGAAGGAATAAAACTAGGGAAGGAAAGGAATTTAAAGAAAGAATAAAATAAAATTCGATGTGCCCTTAAGAAGGAAAGAAATTAATAGAGAGAATAAAGTTGGTTGTGCCTTGGGAAGGAAAGAAAAGGAATTAATAGAGCGAACAAATTTGGCGGATTAGGTGCCAACTAATACATCACATGTACATTGTTTCAGGTGATTTCGTGTAAGGTGTAACTGATCGACCCTTTCATGAGGTGACAATGGTAAAAAATAACATTGTTCGCAACTCTCCCCGATGTCGCGGTTGCAGCTCCCCTCGGTCGCCATGGTCGTAGAACGGGGCACCTTGGTCCCCTCCACGACGTTTGGCCTGCCGCCGGTTGTAGCAAAAAAAAGGGGGGCGGGGGGGGGGGGGGGGGGGTGGGGAAGAGGAGGAGGAGAAAGGAAGTGAGGGACAAGGAAGAAGGGGGAGGTGGGAACACGAGCGGGGCTACAACCATGGCCAGCGAAGACTTCAATCTTCCAAGCTACATCCATGGCCGACGGCGAGCTGCTCACGTGCTGCAACGGGGGAGGCTAGATATGCATGCGTTGTGGGGCGAGATCCGCGCCAGGTTGAAGAAAACAGAAATGATAGCGTTTGGTGGCCCCGTGTCTATGTGTCGCCTGGTGGATGGCTGGGGTGAAGCGCGCGTGGACGCGACCGGCCCAAAGTTCGGCCGGCGCACCGCGTCCAATCGTTTCCCAAAAAATATACACTTGCAGCTTATATTTAAGTTTTATACATGACTTATATTCAAAAAAGTTATATAGCTTAAATATTAGCAAATATTCATTTGTGAGCTCGAGCTCATCTGCACCCTATAAACTGTAAAATAAAAAAATTCAAAAAATTCCCCTTTTTGCGTGGTAGATGTTTCAGTGCCTGAGGTCTGTGTCGAATTTTAGATTGTCTGGACATACGTGTAGCTCTCATAAAAAAACAAAATCAATCAAAACAGTACACTTTTTCACATACCTCAAAATTTGTCTTTTTTGCTGAGTCCTCCTTAGATGTCGAAACGAGCTGAAATTTTGCAAGATCCTCACGCTCTGAAACATCTTCTATGCAAAAAAAAAATTCAGATTTTGCTTTTTGATTTTTTCAGTATTTTTTTTAATTTTACTGTTCATGGCGAGTGTAGATGAGCTCGGGAGCTAAATCGCCCCTCTTAAATATTAGCCATGATTGAATATTCATAATAACATTTTAAATTTTAAATATGAATAAGTATACAAACATTGAACTATACAAATGTGCGTATAATTATTGAAATGATTGTACAATTAAAATAATATTTTTGTATTGTAATTTTCAAAACCAAATATGTAATACTTTAAAATATGCCTACATACATCCGTATGTAGTAGTCATTTGAAATGTCTAGAAAGACAAAGATTTAAAAACGGAGGGAGTACACACATTTATATAATACACATGTTTATATCTTTAAAAATGTAGCCGGGTAAAAGTGTGGCGTGTTCGGAGTGTTGCCCGAGTCTGATTCGTTTAATGACAAGAGCTTCATTTTTTGTAAGCCACCTTGAAGGTTCGCAAAGCTGCTTATCAGCGATGGAGTCGCGTTGAGCTCGGATGAGGAGGTGAATCTTCATTCTTTTCTTCGGTGGCTACTGTGGTGGTGCCGAAGGCAGGTGACGGACGTTGGTGTCAAGCTCGGAGGTGTTCTGCTATCTTTTCAGTTTTGTCATGTCGGTTTTTACGTGACTTGTAGTTTGTTCTTTATAATATGAATGAGACACGTATTATCATGAAAAAAAAAGTTATTCTTCAATTTTTTTGCTTCAGGACCTAGAAGTGATGTTGTCGTTGTTTTCTTCCATCTGACTTTGCCCTCTGCTCGGCCTCCACCGCAATCTCTTCATCCCTCCCGCCGCCAGATCTTTGCTCTCGCGACTCAGCGGCCGCGAACATGGACGGCACCACGGTGGTTCTCCCGTCTTTGCTCACGCGCCGTAGCGCCGCCGCCGCCGCTGACCTGCACTCCAGTTGCTCCAGCGTGCGCCTAAACCCTGCCTCGATGGCCAACCCCGCTGCTGCCAAGACGCCGAAGCAGCCCGTGTCCGTGCGCGACGGGCAGCCGCCGGCGCCGAAGCGCGTACGCGGTGGAAGCTCCGGGGACGAGCTCCATCTGACAGCCCCCGCCAACATGAAGAACAGCAGCACGATTCCGTGTCCCAGCAGCGGCAACGATCCGAGGAGTCCGACATGCTTCCACACCTTCGTGATCAACAACCAGGTCGCCGAATCTCCGGCGAGCGCGACGCAATCGAAGCCGCCGAACAGCATGCGCCAACTGATCGAGAACGCTCGCCTCGCCATGACTCGTGCTGCCGCCGAAGAGCGGATGGTGGACATGGATTGGGCTCACCCTGCCGCCGAAGAAGAGGCCAGCCGTCGGCGGGACATCGAGCGCAGCAGAGCAGAGGCCCGGCGGAAGGTGGAGCAGATGGCGGACACCGTGCAGTTCAACGACCCATACATTGATCCCTCCGACGTGACCAAGTCCCCTGAGGAGCTGCTCCAAGCAAGACAAGAAGCATGGTGTGCTCAAACTCAGCTCATCGAGATGGCTCCTCGACGGGACATGCATGGAGACGTTGCTCAAGTGATGCAGTTCCACGGAGGTAACCAGTGATCGAATCAGAAGAGTCTTGTTGCTCAAGTCATGTAATTCCACGGACATTTTTTTTGAATTTTCAAAGGGGGGGGGGGGGGGGGGGGAGGGGGAGTTTCTTCCACCTGAATATATTGATCATGGCGGGCTAGGCCCCCAGAATTTTACAGAGAGAGAGTTTTACAAACGGGTCAAAACATGGGCATAATTCCGAGTGAGAAAGACAAGCCTAGTAGGCGAGAGCCCTAAGCCAGGAGTCGACGTGAGCCCTGCGGTCTTGTTGCAGGTGAACACGCCACAGATCAGCGTCCTCCCGACAGCACTGCAGGGCTCTGGCCAAGGACGGAGCCAGCCACTGGAAGACCACGGCGTTGTGATGCTTCCATAGTTGCCAGCAGCAGAGCATCACAAACTCCACCCTAGAATCGACAACGTTGCTTGCCGCCCCACTACTAGAAAAAGGGCTATAGATGGGATTGACACTAATGGCGCACCAGACAAGCGGTGCGCCATTAGTATATACTAATGACGCACCACCTTCTGATACGCCATTAGAGTTGAAACTACTAATGGCGCACCTGGCCCAGGGTGCGCCATTAGTATCAATTTTTTTATTTGAACTAGTGCGCCTGTCCAAACATACTAATGGCGCATCCAGACACAGTGCGCCATTACTAGTTGTTTTTTTATTATATTTTTTATTCTTTTTTGCAAAACTACCAATGGCGCACTGTTCCACCGTGCGCCATTACTAGTTTAAACTAGTAATGGCGCACTATGGAACAGTGCGCCATTAGTATGTTTTTTTTTGCAAAACTACTAATGGCGCACCACCAGATGGTGCGCCATTAGTAACCTGGATTACTAATGGCGCATTTAGAGTTGGTGCGCCATTAGTGCCCAGGAATCCCACAATCCCACATCCATCCATCCATCCGACCCAACGCACCAACACACACACACATACACACACACACACACACACACACACACACACACACACACACACACTATCTCTCTCTCGCTCGAACCCACCCAAACCCTCGTCGCCTCCTCTCTTCCCCCTGAACCCCTCTCTCCCTCGCCGCCGTCGCCACCCACGCCGCCTGGTTTCGGCGAGCTCCGGCCGTGCGCAACACGCCGGCGAGATCCCCTTGGTCCGCATCTGGCTTACCTCCATGCAGATCCGCGGCTCCCCAACTGGCTAGGGTTTTGCATCCCCTTTTGTTCGCCGGGATTCGCCATGGCAGGCCACGGCGAGGCCATAGGTGACCGGATCCAGCACTGGTAAGCCCCTCCCCCTCCTTCTTCGCCCACCATCTCCTCCTCACCTCACCTCACCTCATCTTCTCTTCCTTCTCTGCAGGTCACCATGGGCGTGCCGACGACGACGGCAGGAGGGGCGCACCTCCGTGGGGTGGGACACCGCCATGGAGATGGATTCCCATGTCCGCCACCACGCAGCGGCACCATGGAGCCTCCCAGCGCCCCAAACCCTAGCGGAGAGAGAGGAGCTGCTCCTAGTACAGCACGCCATGGAAGGGATTTTTTTGGTATTTTTGTTGTTGTTTCTCTTCCCGATCTAATCATGTGGAAGGCCCTTTTCCTCACCATGATTTATTCATCTCCCCTTCCTCTGTTTTGTGCAGGTTGCTCTAATGGCGAAGCTTCTTCTGCAGGACACCCTCCACCCCTCCCCTGCATCCACCTCCTACCCCCATACATGGTGAGCTACAACCTCTCTTTCTAGCCCTTGCAAATCTGATCTGGACTGGACATGAATTGCAATTGTCATGGACACTACATAACAGCAAGTATTGGTTCAGTTTTTGTGTGAAATTCGATTGTCATTGTGCTTTTTGATGCTTGCTTCAGAAAAATAAAATCATGGATAGATAGAAGATGGAAACAGTGAGCTTCCTTTCAAGTTAGTGATGCTAAAAATCATTTGGCTCATCAATTTTTCATGTCTTGTGTTAAATCCACTCCATTGCAATCTGGCTATGTATGGATGGTTTGGTACAATTTGCCATGGATGAGTATAGTAGTTATGTACACATGTGCTCTGTAGTTTTAGTTCTTCTTGTGTTGCTGCACTTAGTCTAGAGATACAACAACATTAGTTAGGTCATGGATGGATGGATCAATACATACAGCTAGCACTGCTAGCAACAACAACAAAATAACCTTGTGATTGATTCTGTTGACGCTAGCATGCTCTATTAGTTTTGGAGCCCAACCATGGACTGTACGTACTAAGCTAGCTCAAGCACACACACATGCAGCTTGATTTATTTGTATATAGCCGTAACTCTCTTATTGATCAACATATACTGATTCATCTCTTTACTGCAATTACTCTGTGTAGTTCATGATTTGCTCCTATAGTGGTATAAAATTATAGTTTCTCTTTCAAGCTGGTATCTTTGCTTGATATATACTAGTCTTTATCTAAATACCATGTATTGGTATTTCTTGTATGGTTTAGTACATCATCTACTGGTGGTTTAGTTGTATATTGTACAGGACATAGTCCTGACGGTTGCATGTAGTGATAATTCTTTCTTTGCATTAGCTATTTCATATGTTTCAGATAATTTAGATGCATGCTTATACTCCTATCTATACCAGGTGCATGTGTTGTGCTTGTGTACCTATATACAGAATAGTACCCATGTGTAAGTGGGTGTATGTGTTCTGCTTATAGCAGATGTTTAGTAAATGTGCTATCAATGGCCTATTTCTTCTTGCAGGTTATGGACTATATCTTTCCTTGCCAATTCCCTCTCTCTTAAATCTGATTTGAACAGATGCTGCACTGGTCTCTTCACTTTCTTTCTTTCTCTCCTACTCTCACTGATAAGAACATGTGCTCCTTAATCTTGCCATGCCAATGATGGTGTCCTGAGGCTCTCATCGTTACTTAAAGATGTTGCACTACTTGATCCAATGATGCAATAGTCCTAGCACTACTAGGCTGCCTGAGGACAATCCCTACTTCAAACCCTACCTTTGGGCTAGTTGATTAGTAGTGGGTTTTTTGGATTTCATCTGAAAACTAACCCAAGCTTAATTGAGGGATCCCCTAATCATGGAGTTAGTTCTAGTTTGAGTTGATCTTTGGGTTTGGCTTTGATCTATACTTTGCTGGCTCCACTTCTGTCTTTTGGGTTATTGGCTCCATTTATGCAGTGTTGGCTCTCTTTTACTGTTTCTTTGATCAACTTAATCTGATTGGGGTTTGACTAATGTTTCCAAACTCGTAAGTGCTAGCTCCTACAGCAAAGGCATTTTCTAGATACGCCCGCTATCTAGCGGGAGAGGGGAGGGAGTGTTGGAGGAACCGGATGAAGACGAGTTTCATCGTGATGATGCTCATCGTGATGACCGCAGCTCTCTTCTATGTGATGGTAGTTTAGATGATCGATATCGACTTGTAATGTGAAGACAAACTCGCTACTCGCGGTCTCGAGACTTGTAATATAATGTTCTATCTTTGTTCGATCTTTTCAATTCGGAGACTAATATGATGAATTGTATTCGGAGACTAATATGATGAATTGTATTCAGAGACTAATCTTCTATTGTATTCGATGAATCTGTTGTTGATGTGTGCTGTCTATATTTTGTCCAATTATACATTTTGTAACCTGTGCAAAAAACAGAAAATAAAAAAAATAAAAAACCTAATATTCATACTAATGGCGCATCACATCACAGTGCGCCATTAGTATGCCAAAGGATACTAATGGCGCATCATTAAACAGTGCGCCACTAGTATGCCGAAGTTACAAATGGTGCATCTTGTTGTTGTTCGCCATTAGTATGCCAAAGCACCTGGGTATACATGGCCCCCTGGGAGGCATACTAATGGCGCACTGTTGTATATACTAATGGCGCATCTAAGGTGCGCCATTAGTAAAATATACTAATGGCGTGGCACTAATGGCGCACCACTAATGCGCCATTAATGGCCAAATTAGGTGCGCCATTAGTAGGCCTTTTCCTAGTAGTGCCCTAGCCAGGGAGTTCAAGTTGCTGACCGATGCCCCGTCCGCACTCATCCCGACCTTGTGCCAGAAACCGTCTGCAAACGGGCAGGCAAACAACAGGTGGTCCGCAGTCTCGAGAGAGGCGGGGCACAGAGGGCAGCCGGCCACATCGGCAGCAAGAATGCACTTCCGTAGCAGGACATCCCGCGTGTGGATGCATCTCTGAACCAGCAGCCAGCAGAAGAATTTGACTCGGGAAGGCACTCGCATGCCCCAGATCATGGCGGCGTAGGTAGCGGTCACCCCACCGAACCGCAAGAGGGCGTAGACCGAGCTGGAGGACAGCCCCCCCGCACGCGCCCTCGCGTGTATCAGCCGACGCTCGTCGGGGCCCTCTCGGCGTGGCACCTTGTCCAGCAACCTCTGAACACCCCGCAGCTCGCGCGCGCCCACGGCCGTGAGTCTGGGGACCAGAAAGCTGTTGAGGCCGCACCGCCGCACCTGCCACACTGTGACCTCGGCCTCGACTGTGTGCGAGAGGAGAGTGGGGAAGACCGAGGCGATCGCTCCACAGGGGAGCCAGCAGTCCCACCAGAAGGAGAAGCACCTCCCATCCCCCACATCCACCCTTGTGAGGGATCGGTAGAGTGGCAACAGCTTGAAGATGGAGGCCCGGTGCTCGCCCAACACCAACTCGCCGCGCGAGAGGAGAGAGTGGCCGGCCGCGCCAGCCCAGACCCACGACGCCCATCTCGATCGTGGCGAGGCATGCAGCCGGTGTATCATCTTTAGAAGAAGGCAGTCATTTTGGGTGACTAGGTCGCGCACACCCAAGCCACCTTCGGCTTTGGCGCGACAGACCTGACACCACGCGACCAGGCATTGAGCGCCTGATGCCCGTTCAGCGATGTTCCAGAGGAACGAGCGACAGAGTCCATCTAGAGCACGGATGACGGCAGGCGGCAGGAGCAGCGCCGCCATGGCATTGGTAGGCAGGGCGTCGAGGACGGCGTTTATGGGGACGAGCGGCCCGGTGGGCGAGAGAAGGTGAGCAGCCCATATGGCAAGGTACACGTCCACCTTCGCGATCATGGGCAAGAAGTCGGCGAAGCACAGTTTTTCCCATGAAAGAGGGAGCCCCAGGTATGACTGTGGGAACACGCCGGCGGCGCATCCCAGGGTAGCCACAACCTGCTCAACAACGTCGGCGTCGGCATGCATCAGGACGAGGGTGCTTTTGGCAAAGTTAATCACCAGCCCGGTGGCCTCTGCGAGCTGGTCCAGAAGTAGCTTGAGGCGCGCTGCCCCCCGCCCGCATGCCCGCATGATAATCAGGGTGTCGTCAGCGTACTGAAGCACCACCGCCGGGGCGTCCGGCAGTAGGGGTGGCGAAGCACATCGTCATGGCACATGAGGTGTTGGAGGATGTCGGCGACGATGATGAAGAGGTAGGGGGAGACGGGATCCCCCTGCCGCAGGCCGCAGCCGACCTGGAACCACCTCCCCGGCACGCCATTGAGGAGGACGGCCGAGCGCGATGAGTGGAAGAGGGAGTCCATCCATGCGCACCAGAGCGGCGGGAACCCCCGCACCTCCATGATAGTCCTCAAACTTGCCCAGTTGATGGAGTCAAAAGCTTTGGCGAAGTCAAGCTTCAGCACCACCACCGGGGCATGCCGCCTGTGGCAGCACTGCACCAGCTCCATGGCATACACGAAATTCTCCGAGATATTGCGCCCTCTCATGAAGCCAGATTGATCCTCGTCGATCAGGAGGGGCGATTTGTCGTTGAAGCCTCGTCGTGAGCCCCCTGCAGAGGATCTTGACGTTGCCGTTTTGAAGTGAGACGGGCCGGAAATCAGCCGGGGTCGGAACGCCCGGTTTCTTGGGCAGGAGGGCGATGTAGGCTCTGTTGATCCCATCGAGGCGGGCAGTCCCGGCATGGAACTCTGCAAAGAGGCGGTGGATGTCCGGCGCTACCTCCACCCATGCCGCCTGGTAGAAGGCAGGACCAAGGCCGTCCGGGCCCGGGGCGCTGGTGCGATCCAGGGCGTGGACCGCGGCTTTGATCTCGGCGTGGTCGAACGGAGCCACCAACGCCGCCCCGTCAACCACAGGTGCGTCGATGTAGAGCGCCGGCAGATCAAAGCGCCAGGTAGGGGGCCTGGGCCGGCCCAGTAGAGCCGAGTAGAAGCCCAGCAAGGCCGCGGCCTTGACAGCATGGTCCACCACCTGCACCCCTTCAACTTCCAGTGTGCCGATGGTGTTGCGTCGTCGTCGGGTGGAGGCGGAGGCGTGGAAGAATTTGGTGTTTTCGTCGCCTTCGCGGACCGCCCGGCGCTTCCCTCGCTGCCGCCAATGGGCGCACTGCCGGCGAATCGAAGTAGCAAGGGCAAGCCGTGCGTCGAGACGGAGGGACGCCTCAGCTGTAGAGAGAGCATGTGTTGCGTCCCAAAAATCGAATAGATCAATCAAGAAACGACAGTCGTTGTCGAAGGTGGGGATGAACCAGTGTTGCTTTTTCCATACCTTGGCGGCGTACCTGAATGCTTTTTTTCGGGCTGCAAGGACACCCGCGGTGCCTGAGCCACGGACCGTACCCGACCAGGAGGGGAGAGTGGTAGGGAGGAAGGATTGGTCCAGGAGCCAGGCATTTTTGAAGAAGAACCGCGACGGTTTTGGAATTGTAGTAGAGGTAGTGACTAGGAGCGGCACGTGGTCAGAGGTGGTGCGGGGGCGAGACCGAAGGGTAGTGTCCGGGAAGGCGGCGTCCCAAGAGTTGTCAAAAAACGCCCGGTCGAGTCTGGCTAGGATCGGGGGGTTTTGACGGTTGGACCAGGTGAAAAGCCGGTCGGAGAGGTGCAGCTCATGGAGTGCAAGCGAGTTGATGAGCGAGTTAAAAGCGGCCGCTCGCCCTGCGTGGAAACACCCCCCACTCTTCTCGTCGCGGTGGCGAATGAGGTTGAAATCCCCCACAACGAGCCAAGCCCCGGAGACGCTTGGGGGGAGGGTAAGGATGCCCTCAACAAAATCCGTCATGAGAGAATGGTCAGAGGGCGCATAGACGTTAGTCAATGTTAGACACCCCCCCCCCCCGTGGAAGTGCAAGCGAGGGTGACCGTTAGAGAGAAGGTGGACTCCAAGGAGGATACAAGAGAGAAGGAGGAGGGGTCCAATGCCGTAACCACCCCTCCATGGCTGCCGTCGGCAAGCTTGGTAACGAACTGCGAAAGACGCCCGGGGAGGAACGAGATAGCTTTGCGAGAGTCGAGTTGAGCGAGTTTTGTTTCCTGAAGACAAACAAAGCTGGGATCCGTGGAGCAAATGGAGTTTTTAACAACATCACATTTATCCTTGTCCCCCTGGCCTTGGACGTTCCAGGATAACAGGCGGAGAGACATAACAGACATACTACCAATTACAACAGCTAGCACCCGAACAGGAGGGTTGAGCACTACGACACTCGGAACAGAAGAAAAGGATACAACCATCCATGCAAAAGAAAACTACAAGAGCGACATGCACGGAGGCAACGGGGCCAGTGAGTAAAGCAGAGTAAAGCAAAGGAAGCAGAGTCTGCAAACTGCAGTAGCTGAGAAAAGCAGAATCTGCATTTTTTTCAGTAGTTAGTGTGCATTATGATCACAATTGATCAATTAATGTAAGGGATTTGTTTTAGTATGTAAAAGCATTGGATCTGATGAATGCAGCAGTATTAGATCTGTTCCCTCCTAATAATTATTTTTTCATGAATAATGACAGGCACACACGATCCCACCAAGAAGATTACTTCTGTTCTTGAACTACTATTCTAGATGACTGCTATTTTCCTGGAGAAGAACAGATATGTGGCTTGGTCTAGAAAACTTTACACCACAACAATGCAGAATTTACTTGTCGCATCAAGAAGGCGCCAAAAGCATGTCTACTGAACTCCTGAATCCTGATGCATACATGCATCATTGTTGCCAAATAGCTCATGTGTACTTGTTGTCTGAATTTTGCAACTGCTGCAAATTTCGTTTGATACAATTGTGCCAGTATCAAATCAAACTTCATGTCACATTGCTAAAAATAAATACTTGGCAACAATGGTGCTTACTTCATTGAATATCTGAATCCACATATTCATTGACATAAATCTACTGAATAACGAGGGAACTAGAAGGCCTGGTACATCATCTGAATTCACACTACATAACTTCATTCAAATTCAACTCAATTACAATGGGACAAGTTCGCAACATTCACAGGTGTTGCTGTTCCTCCTCTTCCTCTGCACCTTCAGCATCATCCACAGCTTCTTGGTTTCCTCCTGAAGATAAATCCTGAGTGCACATTTTGATACACTGGGAAATGCAAAGATTAGCTCCGCTCTGTAATATGCTTTGTAGATCCTGGAGCGGCCGATTCTTTTTCATCTTTATATGCAAGTTCTTGACCTCCTTTTAGCATAGCTTGCAATGTTAAGATGATGTAGACACAAAGCAGTTCTGTTTCTGGTTGTCTGACTTGTAGCAGCTCTGAACTTCAGGGTTAATATTCATGTTTCTTACCCTAAATAGCACTTGCCATCGGCAGTAAAATGAACAATACCAGTTAAAAAGATAGTATTATCATCTTGAATGGTCAGAACTTGGCCAGCGACACCATCCATCTTTTGCCTCCATTTGACCATCACCAGTCATTGGTCTCCAATTCTCAAGGAAAAACGTCCAGCAAGACATTCAGAATACTAGCCATCACGGTCAGTGTGATGCTACTGACCGCGAATGGGAGGTGATGAACAACACGGTCAAGGTTCAGAGCCTAGCAGAATGCTCTATAGGAGAATTTTAGTTTGTGGCAAGACCGCCTAGTATGCAGGTCAGCTCAGGAGAAGATCCTGTTAAACACAATATGCACTATGTCACGTATGGAGTGCATTGTCATGCATGGAGGTGTCCAAGACTTGGCGCAGGATCTAGGATAGATAGTTGGTTCGGTTTACATGTAATTCTATCTCCTTATCTCCTGTAACTACTTCTATCTCTTGTTCTCCAAGTTGTACAGCTCCTGTAAAATCTCCAACGATGTATGCGCTTCCAGGGAGGTGCGCCCCTGCATATAACACGTAGCACGTCGCCTCAGGTCGAGGTAAGACGTTTCTGCCTATCGCACATGGTAATCAGAGCCTCCTCTTCCAAACCCTAGCTTTCGATCTCCACCGGTGCTAGCCATGCCTTCCTCCAGTGCCACCCAATCCAATCTGAGCGGTCAGGTCATGGAGAAGCTCTCCCGGACGAACTACGTCCTGTGGCGTACCCAAATCACGCCACAGTTGAGGGGAGCCGGCCTCTATGGCTACGTCGACGGCACCCAGCCGGAGCCGTCCCGCCTTCTCGTCACCAAGGACAAGGACGGGAAGGAGTCGTCCGAGCTCAATCCTCTCCATCCCATCTGGGTAAGGGAGGACCAGCAGGTTCTAGGCTACCTGCTCAACAACCTCACCAAAGAGGTGCTCATCGCGGTCACCGCGGTCACCACCGCGCACGCTCTCTGGACAACACTCGCAGGTATGTTCTCATCTCAGTCCTTGAGCCACGTCAACAACATCCGCACTGTCTTGATCAATGCGCGGAAAGGGAACCAATCGGTGGCCGCCTACTTTGCCGCCATGCGTAGCCTTGCTGATGAGCTCGCCGCGGCCGGCAAGCCCATCCAGGATGATGAGCTGATCTCGTATCTGCTTCACGGACTAGACATGGACTACCGTCCGCTCGTGTCTGCCATGGATGCCTGCATCACGCCGGTGTCCCTCGATGAACTCTACGCCATGCTGAGCAACTTGGACCAACGCGTCGCACAGTACCACACTGCTGGCGGCGGGTTCAAGTCTTCGGCGAACGCAGCAACCCGCGGGCGTGGTGGGTACTCCTCCCGTCACCGCGGTCCTCCTCGTGCCAATGTAGCGATCAAACCTCAAACAGTTTGATCTCTGTGCTCCGGTGTCATCCCTGGATCAGTAATGCTGACACCACACAGTACTTCGAAGGATTTATAGCAGAGTGGCAATCACACACTTATTACAACGATGTCTCAAAAGAGAACTTATTACATAAATATGGCTTAAGGCCATCTAGTGTCGATAACAGCGGAAGACTTGGAAGATAAATGGGTCCATCAACTCCAACGGCAGCACTGAGTATAGAACCACGACCTAAAAGCACCTTAATCGTCATCTGAAAAGTCTGCAACATTAACGTTGCAGCCCGAAACGGGTCAGCACATGGAATATGCTGGCAAAGTAACACATAGAGAGTAATGGAATGAAACAGCTATACTATATGCATATTTGGCTAGTGGAAAGCTCTATGGTTACTGTTTTGCGTAAAGCCAATTTTTCCCTACTGCAAAGGAATAAATTTATTTAACTATCATGGTGGTTGTTAAACATTGAGAATGGTTGACAGCATTCTCAATCCCAATTAAAAGTAATCATTAAAACCCAACAATATTAATTAGAAGTAACATGATGAGATTCACATGATATTCAAGTACTAGATACTCAAGATTGTCCATAACCGGGGACACGGCTAATCATGATTAGTTTGTTACACTCTGCAGAGGTTTGCGCACTTTTCCCCACAAGACTCGATCGCCTCCGTTGGATTTCTCGCACTACTGGTGTTTGAGTTCGCACGACTTAGTCAACTATGCCAGAGCCCATAATGGCTTGTGGATGCACACGTAAGTATTTAGCATGAAAGATCTTATGATCCCTTTGAGCCTGGGTGGCGGTCCAAAAAAACAGGCAAGTCCTGATAGACATCAGGTGCCTCAATCCACCCAGATGTGTGTTTAAGTTGCCACCTTAGATAAACCCTTAAAATTATCAATCTCACATCTGTCATGGATATCACTCACCCAATCCACGTCTACTAGCATGGCATGGCATAATAAGCAAACGTAGAAGTAACTCCCAAAGGTTTCATAATAAACAGGTAACAGGTACTACCTCATCTACTTCCCATCCCATAATTTAATTAGATCCTAATCATGCAATGTGTGAGGATGGATCTAATGCAATAAAACTGGGTTGTAGAAAAGGTATGATCAAAGTGTTACTTGCCTTGCTGATGATCCGCGAGTCCTAGAAATTCGAAGTAACAAGCGGCGCAATCCGGGTAATCTATCGCAGACAAACAACAAGCATACAATAAGTACTCATATAATGCACAGGTAAAACTCGAACAAGAGATCGAACCAGAAAGTTCAACTTAAGAACTCCGGTTGCAAAGAGAGAAAGAACCGAACAAAGAAACCGAAAACAAACGGCAGAAAACAACTAGGTTCTAGCAAGTTGAAACTAGGTCAAATTTTACCGTAGCAAAAACTTAGTTAAAGTTGATTAATCAGAACGGCGGTTTCGAAACGAAACTCCAGGCGCTTGAATCGCCTGATTCCGATAAACGAGCGAGAAGATAGACTAGAAAGAATATCGGATCTGAGATCGCGATCGCGGAATAAATCCGACGAGAAGAAAAAGAAGAACGGTTGAACGAACAGTCGTTCGTTAACCTAGAAGAAATCTGGTGATCACGTTCGTTAGGACGAACGGTCCGACGAACGATCTCGGGCAACTAAATCGGAAAAGAGAACGAATCCGATCTAGGGTTTCGGAGAAGAAAACCGATCGTAAAACCGATCTAGAAAACCGGAACGGTTTCGCAAAGAAAAACGAATCAGAAAAGAAGAATCGGAACGATTAGAAGAAAATGATCCGATGAGAAGAATAGATGTAGCGCGGGGCTACCTCCGGCGAAGTCTCCGGCGAGGAATTCCGGCGGCTTGGGCGTAGGGCGGCGGTGGCAAGGTGCGGCGGCGGCGCGGGGGTGGTGGGGTGGTGCGGCGGCGGTGGGGCACTAGGGCGGCGCGGCGCGTGACGCAGGGCGCGGCGCGGGTGTGGGGCGCGGGTGTGGGGCGCGGTGTGCTTGGGGCTTTGGGGCCTTGGATGTGATGGGTTTAGAGGGGGTGTGTGGGTGTATTTATATTGGGGAGGGGGAGAAAACTTGGTGTAGGGATCAAGGAATTAGACTAGGACTAGGAAAGAAAAAAGGGAAAAGAGATCTAGAAAAAAAACGAAAGTAGGATGAATCCTACTAGGAATCCAGCAAGGGCGACGGCTCCCTGGCGCCTTGCGCCTGGCGCGGCTCCTCCCTGGGCGTGGCGCGCGATGGCCTCTGGCCGGCCGGCTCGGTGGCTTGGGCCTTTGGCCCAAGTCGCTGGATCATTTTTTTTAAAACGGTTCCGCGCTCGGAAAAAAACAAAAAGAGATCTAAACGAACTCCAAATCTAATAAAGTAAATTTTCCCCGACTCCTAAAAATGAGTCGAACAAAATGAACTTTTCTCCGGGCCTAAAATGCAAACTTTTAAAACGCACATTTTTCCCTATCCAAATAAAAAGGCAAATGAAACTCCGACAAAACCAATGATCCTTTCTTCAAAATTTGAGAAGACTCAAATATGAAAAAGATGAAATCTCCAACTCTCTCCGAGGGTCCTTGAGTTGCGTGAAATTTCTAGGATCGGCAAAATGCATGAAAATATGATATGTATGATGATCTAGTGTATAACATTCCAAATTGAAAATTTGGGATGTTACAAACCTACCCCCCTTAAGATGAATCTCGCCATCGAGATTCGGGTTGGCTAGAAAATAGGTGAGGGTGGTCCTTGAGCAAATCTTCTTCTCTCTCCCAGGTGGCTTCATCCTCTGAGTGGTGGTTCCACTGAACTTTGCAAAACTTGATAACCTTGCTGCGGGTAACTCTGCTGGCAAAATTGAGAATCTTGACTGGTTTCTCTTCGTACGTTAGGTCGTCCTTCAACTGAATTGCTTCCAGTGGCACTGTATCTCTTAGCGGTACTTCTGCCATCTCGGCGTGACATTTCTTCAGCTGAGAAACATGGAATACATCATGTACTCCTGACAGTTCCTCTGGTAATTCCAACTTATACGCGACTTCTCCCATACGTTGCAAGATCTTATACGGGCCAACGAAACGCGGTGCTAACTTTCCCTTAACTCCAAAGTGCTTAACTCCTCGAAGTGGGGATACTTGGAGATAAACTCTGTCTCCGGTTTCGTAAACTGTCTCCTTGCGTTTAGAATCTGCGTAACTCTTCTGCTTGGACTGGGCTACCTTGAGCCTATCGCGAATCAACTTAACTTTCCGTTCAGACTCCTTAATCAAATCTGGTCCAAAGAACTGACGATCTCCAACTTCGTCCCATGACAACGATGTCCTGCACCTCCTTCCGTATAAAGCTTCGAAAGGTGCCATCTCCAAACTGGTTTGGTAACTGTTGTTATCCGAAAACTCCGCATACGGCAAATTATCGTCCCAACTAGATCCATAATCTAGTGCACAAGCTCTCAGCATATCCTCCAAAATCTAATTGACTCTCTCGGTCTGTCCATCTGTCTGCGGATGAAAAGCGGTGCTGAACTCTAGCCTGGTTCCCAAAGTTTCATGCAACTGATTCCAAAACTTTGAGGTAAATTGGGTTCCTCTATCTGATACAATACTCCTCGGAACTCCATGCAAACAAATGATCCTAGTCATGTATATCCTTGCCAACTTAGCACTGGTGTAAGTGGTCTTAACTGGAATGAAATGTGCTACCTTCTTCAAACGATCAACTACTACCCATATCGAGTCATATCCTGCTTTCGTCCTGGGTAATCCTGTGATAAAATCCATGCCTATCTTATCCCACTTCCATTCGGGTATCGGCAATGGTTGCAACAATCCGGCTGGCTTCTGATGCTCTGCCTTTACTCTATGACATACGTCACAAACTGCTACATATGCTGCAATATCCTTCTTCATTCCGGTCCACCAGAATGTTTCCTTTAAATCTAAATACATCTTGGTATTTGCTGGGTGAATCGAATATGGTGAATCATGTGCCTCTTGCAGAATCAACTTCTTGATCTCCGGGTTATTTGGCACATAAACACGGTCCTCAAACCATAGGGTATCATGCTCATCCTCACGAAATCCCTTTGCTTTTCCTTTGCTTAGTTTCTCCTTTATAGCAGCAATCTCCTTGTCAGATTTCTGAGCCTCTCTGATTTTATCCATCAATGTTGACTGAATCTCAAATGCTGCTACATAGCCTTTCGGAACTATCTCTAAACTTAGTTCACGAAGGTTTTCTGCTAACTCCTTGGGTATTTCTCCCGTCATTATCGTGTTGACATGACTCTTGCGGCTCAAAGCGTCAGCTACTACATTAGCTTTACCGGGATGGTAATGCAATCTCATATCATAATCCTTGATGAGCTCCAACCATCTCCTTTGTCTGAGATTCAACTCCTTCTGCGTGAAAATGTACTTCAAACTCTTGTGATCCGTGTACACCTCACAATGATTTCCAATGAGGAAATGTCTCCATGTCTTCAATGGATGCACTACGGCTGCTAACTCCAAATCATGAGTGGCATAATTCAACTCATGAGGTTTTAGTTGTCGTGAAGCATACGAAACAACTCTTCCTTCCTGCATAAGCACTGCTCCAAGTCCTCGACGTGAAGCATCACAATACACCTCATAATCCTGGGTCTGATCTGGCAAAATCAACACTAGTGAGGTAACCAAATGTTTCTTCAACTCCTGGAAACTAGCCTCACACTCCTCAGTCCAATTGAACTTAGTATCCTTCTTCAACAACTCCGTCATAGGCTTCGCAATCTTCGAAAAATTCTCAATGAATCTCCGGTAGTATCCTGCGAGTCCCAGAAAACTCCGGATCTCTCCAACTGTCGTTGGTGCTTCCCATTTGGTTACGGTCTCAACCTTTGTGGGGTCAACTACTATCCCTTCTCCGGATATAGTGTGTCCGAGGAATCCTACTTCCTTCAACCAAAACTCACATTTGCTAAATTTGGCGTATAACTGATGTTCCCTTAGTTTCTCCAAAACCAAACGCAAATGTTCCTTATGTTCTTCTTCATTCTTCGAATAAACCAGGATATCATCAATGAACACTACGACAAACTTATCCAAAAACTCCATAAACACTTTGTTCATCAGGTTCATAAAATAGGCAGGCGCGTTAGTCAATCCAAATGACATAACGGTATACTCGTACAATCCATATCTCGTGGTGAATGCTGTCTTAGGTATGTCCTGCTCTCGAATCTTCAACTGGTGGTACCTTGATCGCAAGTCAATCTTGGAAAACACTTTAGCTCCTTGCAAACGATCAAACAGATCATTTATCATTGGCAATGGGTACTTGTTCTTGATGGTTACTTCATTCAATCCACGATAATCTACAACCATCCTTAATGATCCATCCTTCTTCTCCACTAGAAGTACGGGTGATCCCCAAGGTGAAGAACTTGGGCGAATGTAACCTTTCTCCAATAACTCCTTAATTTGATTCTTAATTTCTACCAAATCCTTTGCTGGCATCCGGTACGGTCTCTTTGATATGGGTCCAGTGCCTGGCAACAACTCAATCAAAAACTCAATGTCTCTATCCGGTGGCATGCCTGGCAACTCTTCCGGAAATACATCAGGAAAATCCTTAACCACTGGTACTTCCTCCTGCACGACTCCTGTCAGGCAATTTACTTGTGTCCTATTTGGCACATGTCGGGATACATACTTGATCCTTCTTCCTTCTGGCATTGTAAGCAAAATTGACTTACTAGCACAATCGATGTTTCCTCCATACATCGACAACCAATCCATACCGAGGATTACATCCAATCCTTGAGATTCCAATACTATTAGGTCTGAGGGAAAAACATAGTTACCAATCCTTAATGGTAACCGATCACACCATTGTCTAGCCATAAACTCCGCTCCTGGTGAGCTTACTAACATGGGTGACCTAAGGGCTTGGGTTGGCAGGTTATATTTATCCACAAATCCCCTTGATATGTATGAATGCGATGCACCAGTATCGAAAAGAACGAGTGCGGTAAATGACTTAACCAAAAACTTACTGATTACCGCATCCGGCTGATCTTCAACCTCCTCCACGCTAACGTGGTTCACCTGTCCCCTATTGAAAGGGTTCGGCTTCTTCCCTAAGCTCCCATTGCCATTTCCATTCTGGCCTTCAGGACATTCATTGGCATAATGTCCGGTCTTGGAACACTTGAAACAGGTGACTTGACTCAGGTCTCTCTTGGCTGGGGTTGATGGGGTGGTCCGGTTCTGGCCGTTGCTTCCTCCATTCCCATTACCATTCTTGTGGCCATTGTGGTTGTGCGAACTACTTCCTCCATGGGTATGCTGAAACTGAAATCCCGATTTAGAGGTAAAACGGGGCTTCTGCTGGGCTCCAGAGTTATACTTCCCCTGTCCGTACTTCCTCTTGCGGTTCTCAATCTGCTGTTGCTTCCCTTCAATCATGATAGCACGATCTACCAACTCCTGGTAGTTTCTGAAACTTGCTACCATCAACTGCATGCTTAACTCATCATTCAATCCTTCCAGAAACTTCTCCTGCTTAGTTGCATCCGTAGCAACATCATCTGGGGCATAACGTGCTAACTTGCTGAAGTCATCGACATACTGGCCAACTGTCCTTCCTCCTTGGCGTAAGTTGCGAAACTCACGCTTCTTCATGGCCATAGCTCCTGCTGAAACATGTGCAGTGAGGAAAGCTTGCTGGAACTGATCCCATGTGACAGCGTCAACTGGGAAAGTGGCTGTGAAATTCTCCCACCATGCTGCCGCGGGTCCTTCTAACTGATGTGCAGCAAACTTCACTTTCTCACCATCCGTGCATCCTGCAGTGGTCAACTCCCTTCCTATCTTGCGGAGCCAATCGTCTGCTACTATCGGCTCGATGCTACTAGAAAACACCGGCGGATTTAGCCTAAGGAAACGGGCTAAGTGGTCAACAGGGGGTGGTGGTGGTGGGTTGTTGTTGTTGTTCTGCTGATTCTGAACTAACATTTGCATCAACTGATTCTGCTGTTGGATCAACTGAGTGAGCTCCGGTGGAAATCCATTGTCACGTCTCGGAGGCATCTAAGGGTTTAGAAAAGAAGAGAAATAAGAATAGAATGAGGTCTAAAGAGAAAACACTACCCCAATGCACATGAGAAAATTCACACAAAATCACTTCATTCAATCAAACAAGGGCATACAATCGATCTAGCTATCGCAAAAGTGCTTGACTACAGTGTTTACATGGGGGGAATACTACTAATATTTGGTGGTCATCTAGAAATTTGAACCGATGGAAGACTCCATGATGTCCGCTCCAGCTTCGTCGTCAAAGTCAGGTTCACTTGGATCCGAATCAGTGTCGTCGATGATGATGTAGTTATCCGAACATGCGACGTACTCGTCTTCCTCCTTGGATGCTAACTTCCTCTTGAGTTCTTCAATCTCCTGCTTAAGATCGACGTTGTGTCTTGCTAGAGCTACGATCTCGTCCATGTAGTCCTTGCATGTAGCCTTCAGTTCTCCTTCTAGCTCAATGATCCTTGTCTTCGCATTCTTCAACTCCATCATATCATTGCACATCTGGTTCTCATGGCGTCGAATGTGTTGGTTTAACTCCTGGATGAATGCTGCAATGGATCTATCCTTCTTGGTGCTGACTAACTCCCATTGTTCATCTCGGCGTCCGCAAATCTGGTAGATAGTGTCCTTGAGGTCTTCTTGATAAACTTCTCCAATGCGTCCTATGGTGATATGGGCTGCCATGCTCCTTCCTACACTCCAAGTTGGTGCATTGAAAACACTATCTATTGTTGGGGAACGTTGCAGAAAACAAAAAAATTTCCTACTCGTTTCACCAAGATCCATCTATGAGTTCATATAACAACAAGTCATCGGATGCATCTACATACCTTTGTAGATCGCGAGCGGAAGCGTTCAAAGAACGGGGATGATGTAGTCGAACACGACGTGATCCAAATCACCGATGACCAAGTGCCGAACGGACGGCACCTCCGCGTTCAACACACGTACGGGACGGGAGACATCTCCTCCTTCTTGATCCAGCAAGGGGAAGGAGAGGTTGATGATGATCCAGCAACACGACGGCGTGGTGGTGGATGCAGGGCGTCACAGTAGCAGGGCTTCGCCTATACTACGAGAGAGAGAGACGTAACAGGGAGAGAGGGATGCGCCAAAAGCTGTCTTTCAAGTCCCTCCTCTCCCCCACTATATATAGGGGTGCTAGGGGGGGCGCCGGCCCTAGGAGATGGGATCTCCTAGGGGGGGCGGCGGCCAAGGGGTGGGGGGCTTGCCCCCCAAGCAAGGGGGCGCCCCCCCTTTAGGGTTTCCCCTAAACCCGAGGCACATGGGCCCTTAGGGGGTGGCGCCCCAGCCCACTATGGGCTGGGTCCCTTCCCACTTCAGACCATGGGCCCTCCGGGATAGGTGGCCCCACCCGGTGGACCCCCGGGACCCTTCCGGTGGTCCCGGTATAATACCGGTAACCCCGAAACTTGTCCCGATGGCCGAAACAACACTTCCTATATATAATTCTTTACCTCTGGACCATTCCGGAACTCCTCGTCACGTCCGGGATCTCATCCGGGACTCCGAACAACATTCGGGTTACTGCATATACATATCTTCACAACCCTAGCGTCACCGAACCTTAAGTGTGTAGACCCTACGGGTTCGGGAGACATGTAGACATGACCGAGACGACTCTCCGGTCAATAACCAACAGCGGGATCTGGATACCCATGTTGGCTCCCACATGTTCCACTATGATCTCATCGGATGAACCACGATGTCGAGGATTCAATCAACCCCGTATGCAATTCCCTTTGTCAATCGATATATTACTTGCCCGAGATTCGATCGTCGGTATCTCAATACCTCGTTCAATCTCGTTACCGGCAAGTCACTTTACTCATACCGTAATGCATGATCCCGTGACCAGACACTTGGTCACTTTGAGCTCATTATGATGATGCATTACCGAGTGGGCCCAGTGATACCTCTCTGTCATACGGAGTGACAAATCCCAGTCTTGTTCCGTGTCAACCCAACAGACACTTTCGGAGATACCTGTAGTCTACCTTTATAGTCACCCAGTTACGTTGTGACGTTTGGTACACCCAAAGCACTCCTACGGTATCCGGGAGTTACACGATCTCATGGTCTAAGGAAAAGATACTTGACATTGCAAAACTCTAGCAAACGAACTACACAATCTTTATGCTATGTTTAGGATTGGGTCTTGTCCATCACATCATTCTCGTAATGATGTGATCCCGTTATCAATGACATCCAATGTCCATAGTCAGGAAACCATGACTATCTGTTGATCAACGAGCTAGTCAACTAGAGGCTTACTAGGGACATGTTAGTGTCTGTTATTCACACTTGTATTACGATTTCCGGATAACACAATTATAGCATGAATAAAGACAATTATCATGAACAAGGAAATATAATAATAATGCTTTTATTATTGCCTCTAGGGCATATTTCCAACAGTCTCCCACTTGCACTAGAGTCAATAATCTAGTTACATTGTGATGAATCGAACACCCATGGAATTCTGGTGTTGATCATGTTTTGCCCTCGGGAGAGGTTTAGTCAACGGATCTGCTACATTCAGGTCCGTATGTACTTTACAAATCTCTATGTCTCCATCTTGAACATTTTCACGAATGGAGTTGAAGCGACGCTTGATGTGCCTTGTCTTCTTGTGAAACCTGGGCTCCTTGGCAAGTGCAATAGCTCCAGTGTTGTCACAGAAGAGCTTGATCGGCCCCGACGCATTGGGTATGACTCCGAGGTCGGTGATGAACTCCTTCACCCAAATTGCTTCATGTGCTGCCTCCGAGGCTGCCATGTACTCCGCTTCACATGTAGATCCCGCCACGACGCTCTGCTTGCAACTGCACCAGCTTACTGCCCCACCATTCAAAATATACACGTATCCGGTTTGTGACTTTGAGTCATCCAGATCTGTGTCGAAGCTAGCGTCGATGTAACCCTTTACGACGAGCTCTTTGTCACCTCCATAAACGAGAAACATTTCCTTAGTCCTTTTCAGGTACTTCAGGATATTCTTGACCGCTGCCCAGTGTTCCTTGCCGGGATTACTTTGGTACCTTCCTACCAAACTTACGGCAAGGTTTACATCAGGTCTGGTACACAGCATGGCATACATAATAGAACCTATGGCTGAGGCATAGGGGATGACACTCATCTCTTCTATTTCTTCTGCCGTGGTCGGACTTTGAGCCGAGCTCAATTTCATACCTTGTAACACAGGCAAGAACCCCTTCTTAGATTGATCCATATTGAACTTCTTCAATATCTTATCAAGGTATGTGCTTTGTGAAAGACCTATGAGGCGTCTCGATCTATCTCTATAGATTTTGATGCCTAATATATAAGCAGCTTCTCCAAGGTCCTTCATTGAAAAACTCTTATTCAAGTAGGCCTTGATGCTGTCCAAGAGTTCTATATCATTTCCCATCAAAAGTATGTCATCTACATATAATATGAGAAATGCTACAGAGCTCCCACTCACTTTCTTGTAAACGCAGGCTTCTCCATAAGTCTGCGTAAACCCAAACGCTTTGATCATCTCATCAAAGCGAATGTTCCAACTCCAAGATGCTTGCACCAGCCCATAAATCGAGCGTTGGAGCTTGCACACTTTGTCAGCATTCTTAGGATCGACAAAACCTTCCGGCTGCATCATATACAATTCTTCCTTAAGGAAACCATTAAGGAATGCCGTTTTGACGTCCATTTGCCATATTTCATAATCGTAAAACGCGGCAATTGCTAACATGATTCAGACAGACTTTAGCTTCGCTACCGGTGAGAAAGTCTCATCGTAGTCAACCCCTTGAACTTGTCGATAACCCTTAGCGACAAGCCGAGCTTTATAGATGGTCACATTACCATCCGTGTCTGTCTTCTTCTTAAAGATCCATTTATTCTCTATGGCTCGCCGTTCAACGGGCAAGTCAGTCAAAGTCCATACTTCATTTTCATACATGGATCCTATCTCGGATTTCATGGCTTCTAGCCATTTGTCAGAATCCGGGCCCGCCATCGCTTCTTCATAGTTCGAAGGTTCACCGTTGTCTAACAACATGATTTCCAAGACAGGGTTGCCGTATCACTCTGGTGCGGAACGTGTCCTTGTGGACCTACGAATTTCAGTAGGAGCTTGATCAGAAGTATCTTGATCATCATCATTAACTTCCTCTCTAGTCGGTGCAGGCACCTCAGGAACATTTTCTTGAGTTGTGCCCTTTTCCGGTTCAAGAGGTAATACTTCATCAAGTTCTACTTTCCTCCCACTTACTTCTTTCGAGAGAAACTCTTTCTCTAGAAAGGACCCATTCTTGGCAACAAAGATCTTGCCTTCGGATCTGAGGTAGAAGGTATACCCAATAGTTTCTTTTGGGTATCCTATGAAGACGCATTTTTCCGACTTGGGTTCGAGCTTTTCTGGTTGAAGTTTCTTGACATAAGCATCGCATCCCCAAACTTTTAGAAACGACAGCTTAGGTTTCTTTCCAAACCATAATTCATACGGTGTCGTCTCAACGGATTTCGACGGAGCCCTATTTAAAGTGAATGCGGCAGTCTCTAAAGCATAGCCCCAAAAAGATAGCGGTAAATCGGTAAGAGACATCATAGATCGCACCATATCTAATAGAGTGCGATTACGACGTTCGGAGACACCGTTACGCTGAGGTGTTCCAGGCGGCGTGAGTTGTGAAACTATTCCACATTTTCTTAAGTGTGTGCCAAATTCGTGACTCAAGTATTCTCCTCCACGATCTGATCGTAGAAACTTGATTTTCCTGTCACGTTGATTCTCAACCTCACTCTGAAATTCCTTGAACTTTTCAAAGGTTTCAGACTTGTGTTTCGTTAAGTAAATATATCCATATCTACTCAAATCATCAGTGAGGGTGAGAACATAACGATAGCCACCGCGAGCCTCAACACTCATTGGACCACACACATCAGTATGTATTCCAATAAGTTGGTTGCTCGCTCCATTGTTCCTGAGAACGGAGTCTTGGTCATTTTACCCATAAGGCATGGTTCGCACGTGTCAAATGATTCATAATCAAGAGACTCTAAAAGTCCATCTGCATGGAGCTTCTTCATGCGTTTGACACCTATGTGACCAAGGCGGCAGTGCCACAAGTATGTGGGACTATCATTATCAACCTTGCATCTTTTGGTACTCACATTATGAACATGTGTAGTAGTACGTTCGAGATTCATAAAGAATAAACCATTCACCATAGGAGCATGACCATAAAACATATCTCTCATATAAATAGAACAACCATTATTCTCGGATTTAAATGAGTAGCCATCTCGAATTAAACGAGATCCCGATACAATGTTCATGCTCAAAGCTGGTACTAAATAACAATTATTAAGGTTTAAAACTAATCCCGAAGGTAAATGTAGAGGCAGCGTGCCGACGGCGATCACATTGACCTTGGAACCATTCCCGACGCGCATCGTCACCTCGTCCTTTGCCAGTTTCCGCTTATTCCGCAGCCCCTGCTTTGAGTTACAAATGTGAGCAACTGCACCGGTATCAAATACCCAGGAGCTACTACGGACACTAGTAAGGTACACATCAATTACATGTATATCACATATACCTTTTGTTTTGCCGGCCTTCTTGTCTGCTAAGTATTTGGGGCAGTTCCGCTTCCAATGACTGCTTCCCTTGCAATAAAAGCACTCAGTCTCGGGCTTGGGTCCATTCTTTGGCTTCTTCCCGGCAGCTTGCTTGCTGGGCATGGCAACTTCCTTGCCGTCCTTCTTGAAGTTCTTTTTACCCTTGCCTTTCTTGAACTTAGTGGTTTTATTGACCATCAACACTTGATGTTCCTTCTTGACTTCTACCTCTGCTGATTTCAGCATTGCAAACAACTCAGGAATGGTCTTTTGCATCCCCTGCATGTTGAAGTTCATCACAAAGCTCTTGTAGCTTGGTGGAAGCGACTGGAGGATTCTGTCAATGACCGCATCATCCGGGGGATTAACTCCTAGCTGAGACAAGCGGTTATGTAAACCAGACATAGTGAGTATGTGCTCACTGACAGAACTATTTTCCTCCATCTTATAGCTGAAGAACTTATCGAAGAATTCATATCTCTTGATCCGGGCATGAGCTTGAAAAACCATTTTGAGCTCTTCGAACATCTCATATGCTCCATGTCTCTCAAAACGCTTTTGGAGCCCCGGCTCTAAACTGTAAAGCATGCCGCACTGAACGAGGGAGTAGTCGTCAACACGTGTCTGCCAAGCATTCATAACGTCTTGGTTCTGTGGGACGGGAGCTTCACCTAGCGGTGCTTGTAGGACGTAATCTTTCTTGGCAGCTATGAGGATGATCCTCAGGTTCCGGACCCAGTCCGTATAGTTGCTGCCATCGTCTTTCAGCTTGGTTTTCTCTAGGAACGCGTTGAAGTTGTGGACTACGTGGGCCATTTGATCTACAAGACATATTGTAAAATATTTTAGACTAAGTTCATGATAATTAAGTTCATCTAATCAAATTATATAATGAACTCCCACTTAGATAGACATCCCTCTTCTAGTCATCTAAGTATAACATGATCCGAGTCAACTAGGCCGTGTCCGATCATCACGTGAGACGGACTAGTCAACGTCGGTGAACATCTTCATGTTGATCGTATCTTCTATATGACTCATGCTCGACCTTTCGGTCTTCTGTGTTCCGAGGCCATGTCTGTACATGCTAGGCTCGTCAAGTCAACCTAAGTGTTTGCATGTGTAAATCTGTCTTACACCCGTTGTATGTGAACGTCTGAATAAAACACCCGATCATCACGTGGTGTTTTGAAACAGCGAACTATCGCAACGGTGCACAGTTAGGGGGAACACTTCTTGAAATTAATATGAGGGATCATCTTATTTACTACCGTCGTTCTAAGTAAACAAGATGCAAAACATGATAAACATCACATGCAATCAAATAATAGACGTGACATGATATGGCCAATGTCACATAGCTCCTTTGATCTCCATCTTGGGGCTCCATGATCATCTTGTCACCGGCTTGACACCATGATCTCCATCATCATGATCTCCATCATCGTGTCTCCATGAAGTTGCTCGCCAACTATTACTTCTACTACTATGGCTAACGCGTTTAGCAATAAAGTAAAGTAATTTACATGGCGTTTCTCAATGACACGCAGGTCATACAAAAAATAAAGACAACTCCTATGGCTCCTGCCGGTTGTCATACTCATCGACATGCAAGTCGTGATTCCTATTACAATAGCATGAACATCTCATACATCACATTAGATCATTCATCATTCATCACAACTTTGGCCATATCATATCACAAACCACTTGCTGCAAAAACAAGTTAGACGTCCTCTAATTGTTGTTGCAAGTTTTACGTGGCTGAATTAGGGTTCTAGCAAGAATGTTTTCTTACCTACGTGAAAGCCACAACGTGATTTGTCAACTTCTATTTACCCTTCATAAGGACCCTGTTCATTGAATCCGCTCCAACTAAAGTAGGAGAGACAGACACCCACCAGCCACCTTATGCAACTAGTGCATGTTAGTCGGTGGAACCGGTCTCACGTAAGCGTACGTGTAAGGTTGGTCCGGGCCGCTTCATCCCACAATACCGCTGAAGCAAGAAAAGACTAGTAGCGGCAAGAAAGTTGACAAATCTACGCCCACAACAAATTGTGTTCTACTCGCGCAAGAAGAACTACGCATAGACCTAGCTCATGATGCCACTGTTGGGGAACGTTGCAGAAAACAAAAAAATTCCTACTCGTTTCACCAAGATCCATCTATGATTTCATCTAACAACGAGTCATCGGATGCATCTACATACCTTTGTAGATCGCGAGCGGAAGCGTTCAAAGAACGGGGATGATGTAGTCGAACACGACGTGATCCAAATCACCGATGACCAAGTGCCGAACGGACGGCACCTCCGCGTTCAACACACGTACGGGATGGGAGACGTCTCCTCCTTCTTGATCCAGCAAGGGGAAGGAGAGGTTGATGATGATCCAGCAGCACGACGGCGTGGTGGTGGATGCAGGGCGTCACAGTAGCAGGGCTTCGCCTATACTACGAGAGAGAGAGACGTAACAGGGAGAGAGGGATGCGCCAAAAGCTATCTTTCAAGTCCCTCCTCTCCCCCACTATATATAGGGGTGCTAGGGGGGGCGCCGGCCCTAGGAGATGGGATCTCCTAGGGGGGCGCCGGCCAAGGGGTGGGGGGCTTGCCCCCCAAGCAAGGGGGCGCCCCCCTTTAGGGTTTCCCCTAAACCCTAGGCACATGGGCCCTTAGGGGGTGGCGCCCCAGCCCACTATGGGCTGGGTCCCTTCCCACTTCAGCCCATGGGCCCTCCGGGATAGGTGGCCCCACCCGGTGGACCCCCGGGACCCTTTCGGTGGTCCCGGTATAATACCGGTAACCCCGAAACTTGTCCCGATGGCCGAAACAGCACTTCCTATATATAATTCTTTACCTCCGGACCATTCCAGAACTCCTCGTGACGTCCGAGATCTCATCCGGGACTCCGAACAACATTCGGGTTACTGCATATACATATCTTCACAACCCTAGCGTCACCGAACCTTAAGTGTGTAGACCCTACGGGTTCGGGAGACATGTAGACATGACCGAGACGACTCTCCGGTCAATAACCAACAGCGGGATCTGGATACCCATGTTGGCTCCCACATGCTCCACGATGATCTCATCGGATGAACCACGATGTCGAGGATTCAGTCAACCCCGTATGCAATTCCCTTTGTCAATCGATATATTACTTGCCCGAGATTCGATCGTCGGTATCCCAATACCTCGTTCAATCTCGTTACCGGCAAGTCACTTTACTCATACCGTAATGCATGATCCTGTGACCAGACACTTGGTCACTTTGAGATCATTATGATGATGCATTATCGAGTGGGCCCAGTGATACCTCTCCGTCATACGGAGTGACAAATCCCAGTCTTGTTCCGTGTCAACCCAACAGACACTTTCGGAGATACCTGTAGTCTACCTTTATAGTCACCCAGTTACGTTGTGACGTTTGGTACACCCAAAGCACTCCTACGGTATCCGGGAGTTACACGATCTCATGGTCTAAGGAAAATATACTTGACATTGCAAAACTCTAGCAAACGAACTACACGATCTTTATGCTATGTTTAGGATTGGGTCTTGTCCATCACATCATTCTCCTAATGATGTGATCCCGTTATCAATGACATCCAATGTCCATAGTCAGGAAACCATGACTATCTGTTGATCAACGAGCTAGTCAACTAGAGGCTTACTAGGGACATGTTAGTGTCTGTTATTCACACTTGTATTACGATTTCCGGATAACACAATTATAGCATGAATAAAGACAATTATCATGAACAAGGAAATATAATAATAATGCTTTTATTATTGCCTCTAGGGCATATTTCCAACATCTATGGGCTTCGTGATTGGCGCGAATGTCCTTCCCGGAACGTGAGCTTGAATCTTCCAGCGCTCCTCTTCAGGCAGAGTGGCGTTGAAGGTTCCCGTGAAACTTGGTAATCCAATGTTTAGGTACTTGGTGACTTCCTTCAAGTGAAATCCAAAAGGTGTGCCTTCATCCGGTTGAGCGTACTTAATCTTCGCGTCCTTCATCCTAAAGAGTAGAAAAGATGAGGAGTTAGAAAATGAGGAGAGAATAGTGATCTATGGCTTTAACTTAGTGGTCATGTCCTACAGTCAGTGTGGGCTCTGATACCATCTCTGTAGCGATCAAACCTCAAACAGTTTGATCTCTGTGCTCCGGTGTCATCCCTGGATCAGTAATGCTGACACCACACAGTACTTCGAAGGATTTATAGCAGAGTGGCAATCACACACTTATTACAACGATGTCTCAAAAGAGAACTTATTACATAAATATGGCTTAAGGCCATCTAGTGTCGATAACAGCGGAAGACTTGGAAGATAAATGGGTCCATCAACTCCAACGGCATCACTGAGTATAGAACCACGACCTAAAAGCACCTTAATCGTCGTCTGAAAAGTCTGCAACTTTAACGTTGCAGCCCGAAACGGGTCAGCACATGGAATATGCTGGCAAAGTAACACATAGAGAGTAATGGAATGAAACAACTATACTATATGCATATTTGGCTGGTGGAAAGCTCTATGGTTACTGTTTTGCGTAGAGCCAATTTTTCCCTACTGCAAAGGAATAAATTTATTTAACTATCATGGTGGTTGTTAAACATTGAGAATGGTTGACAGCATTCTCAATCCCAATTAAAAGTAATCATTAAAACCCAACAATATTAATTAGAAGTAACATGATGAGATTCACATGATATTCAAGTACTAGATACTCAAGATTGTCCATAACCGGGGACACGGCTAATCATGATTAGTTTGTTACACTCTGCAGAGGTTTGCGCACTTTTCCCCACAAGACTCGATCGCCTCCGTTGGATTTCTCGCACTACTGGTGTTTGAGAAACGGATGACCGAGACATAGTCTTTCAGAAGCGCTAGCACCTTACGATGGAGTAGACCATACCACGTATATCCCCTACATCTGCTAGCCTACCCCTATAAGAGTTCGCATGACTTAGTCAACTATGCCAGAGCCCATAATGGCTTGTGGCTGCACACGTAAGTATTTAGCATGAAAGATCTTATGATCCCTTTGAGCCTGGGTTGCGGTCCAAAAAAAACAGGCAAGTCCTGATAGACATCAGGTGCCTCAATCCACCCAGATGTGTGTTTAAGTTGCCACCTTAGATAAACCCTTAAAATTATCAATCTCACATCTGTCATGGATATCACTCACCCAATCCACATCTACGAGCATAGCATGGCATAATAAGCAAACGTAGAAGTAACTCCCAAAGGTTTCATAATAAACAGGTAATAGGTACTACCTCATCTACTTCCCATCCCACAATTTAATTAGATCCTAATCATGCAATGTGTGAGGATGGATCTAATGCAATAAAACTGGGTTGTAGAAAAGGTATGATCAAAGTGTTACTTGCCTTGCTGATGATCCGCGAGTCCTAGAGATTCGAAGTAACAAGCGGCGCAATCCGGGTAATCTATCGCAGACAAACAACAAGCATACAATAAGTACTCATATAATGCACAGGTAAAACTCGAACAAGAGATCGAACCAGAAAGTTCAACTTAAGAACTCCCGTTGCAAAGAGAGAAAGAACCGAACAAAGAAACCGAAAAAAACGGCGGAAAACAACTAGGTTCTAGCAAGTTGAAACTAGGTCAAATTTTACTGTAGCAAAAACTTAGTTAAAGTTGATTAATCGGAACGGCGGTTTCGAAACGAAACTCCGGGCGCTTGAATCGCCTGATTCCGATAAACGAGCGAGAAGATAGACTAGAAAGAAGATCGGATCTGAGATCGCGATCGCGGAATAAATCCGACGAGAAGAAAAAGAAGAACGGTTGAATGAATGGACGTTCGTTAACCTAGAAGAAATCTGGTGATCGCGTTCGTTAGGACGAATGGTCCGGCGAACAATCTCGGGCAACTAAATCGGAAAAGAGAACGAATCCGATCTAGGGTTTCGGAAAAGAAAACCGATCGTAAAACCGATCTAGAAAACCGGAACGGTTTCACGAAGAAAAACGAATCGGAACGATTAGAAGAAAACGATCCAATGAGAAGAATAGATGTAGCGTGGGGCTACCTCCGGCGAAGTCTCTGGCGAGGAATTCCGGCGGCGTGGGCGTAGGGCGGCGGTGGCAAGGTGCGGCGGCGGCGCGGGGGTGGTGGGGTGGCGTGGGGGTGGTGGGGTGGCGCGGCGGCGGTGGGGCACTAGGGCGGCGCGGCGCGTGACGCAGGGCGCGGCGCGGGTGTGGGTCGCAGTGTGCTTGGGGCTTTGGGGCCTTGGATTTGATGGGTTTAGAGGGGGGGATGTGGGAGTATTTATATTGGGGAGGGGGAGAAAACTTGGTGTAGGGATCAAGGAATTAGACTAGGACTAGGAAAGAAAAAAGGGAAAAGAGATCTAGAAAAAAACGAAAGTAGGATGAATCCTACTAGGAATCCAACAAGGGCGGCGGCTCCCTGGCGCCTTGCGCCTGGCGCGGCTCCTCCTTAGGCGTGGCGCGTGATGGCCTCTGGCCGGCCGGCTCGGTGGCTTGGGCCTTTGGCCCAAGTCGCTGGAACATTTTTTTTAAAACGGTTCCGCGCTCGGAAAAAAACAAAAAGAGATCTAAACGAACTCCAAATCTAATAAAGTAAATTTTCCCCGACTCCTAAAAATGAGTCGAACAAAATGAACTTTTCTCCGGGCCTAAAATGCAAACTTTTAAAACGTGCATTTTTCCCTATCCAAATAAAAAGGCAAATGAAACTCCGACAAAACCAATGATCCTTTCTTCAAAATTTGAGAAGACTCAAATATGAAAAAGATGAAATCTCCAACTCTCTCCGAGGGTCCTTGAGTTGCGTGAAATTTCTAGGATCGGCAAAATGCATGAAAATATGATATGCATGATGATCTAGTGTATAACATTCCAAATTGAAAATTTGGGATGTTACAGCCAAGGGCAAGCACAGCAGCGGCAACACCAACAACTCTGGCTCCCGCGGCGGTCGCCCCAACTCCACCAACAACAGGGGTCGCCGCGGCGGCTCCAGCCATTCGCGGCCCGACGCCGTCCGCTGCCAAATCTGCGGCAAACCAGGTCACACTGCCAAATATTGTTGGTATCGTTTTGACAAAGATGATGCCTCCTCTGAAGATGATGACAAAGTTGCTGCCGCCACTGAAGGATCCTATGGTGTTGACACAAACTGGTACCTTGATAGTGGCGCAACCAATCATCTCACGGGTGAGCTGGAGAAGGTGACTCTCCGTGAAAAATATCACGGGAAGAACCAGATTCATACAGCCAGTGGTGCAGGTATGAACATACGTCACATTGGTCACTCGGTTATACATACCCCTTCTCGTAAAATTCATCTTCACAAAATTTTGCATGTTCCTAGTGCCAACAAAAATCTCCTATCCGTTCATCGCATTACCATTGACAATCATGTCTTTATTGAATTCCATCCTTTTTTATTTTTGATAAAGGATCAGGCCACGAAGAAGGTACTATATCGAGGTAGATGCGTTCAAGGGCTTTACTCATTGATTCCGGAGCTTAGGAAATTCAATAAACAAGCCTATGGTGTTGTCAAACTTTCTTCAACACGTTGGCACGATCGTTTAGGGCATGCTTCGTTTTCTCTTGTTGAACGTTTGCTTAGGAAAAATAAGCTCCCTTTTGTTGGTGAGCGGAATGTTGAAACTATTTGTGATTCTTGCCAAAGAGCAAAATGTTATCAATTACCTTATCCTATTTCTACAAGTGTCTCTACTCAACCATTGCAATTAATTTTCTCCGATGTTTGGGGCCCTGCCCCTAGCTCTGTTGGTAGACACACGTACTATGTGAAGGAAATATGCCCTAGAGGCAATAATGAAGTTATTATTTATTTCCTTATATCATGATAAATGTTTATTATTCATGCTAGAATTGTATTAACCGGAAACATAATACATGTGTGAATACATAGACAAACAGAGTGTCACTAGTATGCCTCTACTTGACTAGCTCGTTAATCAAAGATGGTTATGTTTCCTAACCATGAACAAAGAGTTGTTATTTGATTAACGAGGTCACATCATTAGTTGAATGATCTGATTGACATGACCCATTCCTTTAGCTTAGCACCCGATCGTTTAGTATGTTGCTATTGCTTTCTCCATGACTTATACATGTTCCTATGACTATGAGATTATGCAACTCCCGTTTGCCGGAGGAACACTTTGGGTGCTACCAAACGTCACAACGTAACTGGGTGATTATAAAGGAGTACTACAGGTGTTTCCAATGGTAGATGTTGGGTTGGCGTATTTCGAGAATAGGATTTGTCACTCCGGTTGTCGGAGAGGTATCTCTGGGCCCTCTCGGTAATACACATCACATAAGCCTTGCAAGCATTATAACTAAGATGTTAGTTGTGAGATGATGTATTACGGAACGAGTAAAGAGACTTGCCAGTAATGAGATTGAACTAGGTATTGGATACCGACGATCGAATCTCGGGCAAGTAACATACCGATGACAAAGGGAACAACGTATGTTGTTATGCGGTCTGACCGATAAAGATCTTCGTAGAATATGTAGGAGCCAATATGGGCATCCAGGTCCCGCTATTGGTTATTGACCGGAGACGTGTCTCGGTCATGTCTACATTGTTCTCGAACCGTAGGGTCCGCACGCTTAACGTTACGATGACAGTTATTATGAGTTTATGCATTTTGATGTACCGAAGGTAGTTCGGAGTCCCGGATGTGATCACGGACATGACGAGGAGTCTCGAAATGGTCGAGACATAAAGATTGATATATTGGAAGCCTATATTTGGATATCGGAAGTGTTCCGGGTGAAATCGGGATTTTACCGGATTACCGGGAGGTTACCGGAACCCCCCGGGAGCCATATGGGCCTTCATGGGCCTTAGTGGAAAGGAGAAAAGGGGCAGCCCATAGGTGGCCGCGTGCCCCCCCTTCCCTTAGTCCTATTAGGACTAGGAGAAGGGGCCGGCCCCCTCTCTCTCTCTTTCCCCCTTTGGGAAACCTAGTCCAACTAGGATTGGGGGGGGGGGAGTCCTACTCCCGGTGGGAGTAGGACTCCTCCTGCGCCCTCTCCCTGGCCGGCGCACCCCTCCCCCTTGGCTCCTTTATATATAGGGGCAGGGGGCACCTCTAGACACACAAGTTGATCCTTGGTGATCGTTCCTTAGCCGTGTGCGGTGCCCCCTGCCACCAAATTCCACCTCGATCATATTGTTGCAGTGCTTAGGCGAAGCCCTGCGTCGGTAGTAGATCAAGATCGTCACCACGCCGTCGTGCTGATGAAACTCTTCCTCGACGCTTTGCTGGATCGGAGCCCGAGGATCGTCATCGAGCTGAACGTGTGTTAAGAACTCGGAGGTGCCGGAGTAACGGTGCTTGGATCGGTCGGATCGGGAAGACGTACGACTACTTCCTCTACGTTGTGTGATCGCTTCCGCAGTCGGTCTGCGTTGGTACGTAGATAACACTCTCCCCTCTCGTTGCTATGCATCACCATGATCTTGCGTGTGCGTAGGAATTTTTTTGAAATTACTACGTTCCCCAACAGTGGCATCCGAGCCTAGGTTTTATGGTTTGATGTTATTTGCACGAGTAGAACACAAGTGAGTTGTGGGCGATACAAGTCATACTGCCTACCAGCATGTCATACTTTGGTTCAGCGGTATTGTTGGACGAGACGACCCGGACCAACATTACGCGTACGCTTACGCGAGACCGGTTCCCTCGACGTGCTTTGCACATAGATGGCTTGCGGGCGACTGTCTCTCCAACTTTAGTTGAACCGAGTGTGGCTACGCCCGGTCCTTGAGAAGGTTAAAACGGAGTCTATTTGGCAAAACTATCGTTGTGGTTTTGATGCGTAGGTGAGATGAGTTCTTGCTTAAGCCCGTAGCAGCCACGTAAAACATGCAACAACAAAGTAGAGGACGTCTAACTTGTTTTTGCAGGGCATGTTGTGATGTGATATGGTCAAGGCATGATGCTAAATTTTATTGTATGAGATGATCATGTTTTGTAACCAAGTTATCGGCAACTGGCAGGAGCCATATGGTTGTCGCTTTATTGTATGCAATGCAATCGCGATGTAATGCTTTACTTTATTACTAAGCGGTAGTGATAGTCGTGGAAGCATAAGATTAGCGAGACGACAACGATGCTACGATGGAGATCAAGGTGTCGTGCCGGTGACGATGGTGATCATGATGGTGCTTCGGAGATGGAGATCAAAAGCACAAGATGATGATGGCCATATCATATCACTTATATTGATTGCATGTGATGTTTATCCTTTTATGCATCTTATCTTGCTTTGATTGACGGTAGCATTATAAGATGATCTCTCACTAAATTATCAAGAAGTGTTCTCCCTGAGTATGCACCGTTGCCAAAGTTCGTCGTGCCCAGACACCACGTGATGATCGGGTGTGATAAGCTCTACGTCCATCTACAACGGGTGCAAGCCAGTTTTGCACACGCAGAATACTCAGGTTAAACTTGACGAGCCTAGCATATGCAGATATGGCCTCGGAACACAGAGATCGAAAGGTCGAGCGTGAATCATATAGTAGATATGATCAAC
Source organism: Triticum monococcum (assembly GCA_034509565.1). NCBI lineage: Eukaryota > Viridiplantae > Streptophyta > Magnoliopsida > Poales > Poaceae > Triticum > Triticum monococcum. The sequence goes on along the minus strand of CM067847.1, from coordinate 176,792,952 downwards.
ATAACGATGTTCACCATTGAAAACTACTCCATCTCACGTGATGATCGGTTATGGTTTAGTTGATTTGGATCACGTGATCACTTAGAGGATTAGAGGGATGTCTATCTAAGTGGGAGTTCTTAAGTAATTTGATTAACTAAACTTAAACTTATCATGAACTTAGTACCTGATAGTATCTTGCTTGTTTATGTTGATTGTAGATAGATGGCTCGTGCTGTTGTTCCGTTGAATTTTAATGCGTTCCTTGAGAAAGCAAAGTTGAAAGATGATGGTAGCAATTACACGGACTGGGTCCGTAACTTGAGGATTATCCTCATTGTTGCATAGAAGAATTACGTCCTGGAAGCACCGCTGGGTGCCAGGCCTGCTGCTGGAGCAACACCAGATGTTATGAACGTCTGGCAGAGCAAAGTTGATGACTACTCGATAGTTCAGTGTGCCATGCTTTACGGCTTAGAATCGGGACTTCAACGACGTTTTGAACGTCATGGAGCATATGAGATGTTCCAGGAGTTGAAGTTAATATTTCAAGCAAATGCCTGGATTGAGAGATATGAAGTCTCCAATAAGTTCTATAGCTGCAAGATGGAGGAGAACAGTTCTGTCAGTGAGCATATACTCAAGATGTATGGGTATAATAATCATTTGATTCAATTGGGAGTTAATCTTCCAAATGATTGCGTCATTGACAGAATTCTCCAATAACTGCCACCAAGCTACAAGAGCTTCGTGATGAACTATAATATGCAAGGGATGAACAAGACTATTCCCGAGCTCTTCGCAATGCTGAAAGCTGCGGAGGTAGAAATCAAGAAGGAGCATCAAGTGTTGATGGTCAACAAGACCACTAGTTTCAAGAAAAAGGGCAAAGGGAAGAAAAAGGGGAACTTCAAGAAGAACAGCAGGCAAGTTGCTGCTCAGGAGAAGAAACCCAAGTCTGGACCTAAGCCTGAAACTGAGTGCTTCTACTGCAGGCAGACTGGTCACTGGAAGCGGAACTGCCCCAAGTATTTGGCGGATAAGAAGGATGGCAAGGTGAACAAAGGTATATGTGATATACATGTTATTGATGTGTACCTTACTAGAGCTCGCAGTAGCACCTGGGTATTTGATACTGGTTATGTTGCTAATATTTGCAACTCGAAACAGGGACTATGGAATAAGCGGACACTAGCAAAGGACGAGGTGACGATGCGCGTGGGAAACGGTTCCAAAGTCGATGTGATCGCGGTCGGCACGCTACCTCTACATCTACCTTCGGGATTAATATTACGCCTAAATAATTGTTATTTGGTGCCAGCGTTGAGCATGAACATTATATTTGGATCTTGTTTAATGCGAGACGGTTATTCATTTAAATCAGAGAATAATGGTTGTTCTATTTATATGAGTAATATCTTTTATGGTCATGCACCTGTGAAGAGTGGTCTATTTTTGATGAATCTCGATAGTAGTGATACACATATTCATAATGTTGAAACCAAAAGATGCAGAGTTGATAATGATAGTGCAACTTATTTGTGGCACTGCCGTTTAGGTCATATCGGTGTAAAGCGCATGAAGAAACTCCATACTGATGGGCTTTTGGAACCACTTGATTATGAATCACTTGGTACTTGCGAACCGTGCCTCATAGGCAAGATGACTAAAACACCGTTCTCCGCTACTATGGAGAGAGCAACAGATCTGTTGGAAATCATACATACCGATGTATGTGGTCCGATGAATATTGAGGCTCGTGGCGGATATCGTTATTTTCTCACCTTCACAGATGATTTAAGCAGATATGGATATATCTCCTTAATGAAACACAAGTCTGAAACATTTGAAAAGTTTAAAGAATTTCAGAGTGAAGTTGAAAATCATAGTAACAAGAAAATAAAGTTTCTACGATCTGATCGTGGAGGAGAATATTTGAGTTACGAGTTTGGTATACATTTGAAAAATTGTGGAATAGTTTCGCAACTCACGCCACCCGGAACAGCACAGCGTAATGGTGTGTCCGAACGTCGTAATCGTACTTTACTAGATATGGTGCGATCTATGATGTCTCTTACTGATTTACCGCTATCGTTTTGGGGTTATGCTTTAGAGACGGCCGCATTCACGTTAAATAGGACACCATCAAAATCCGTTGAGACGACGCCTTATGAACTATGGTTTGGCAAGAAACCAAAGTTGTCGTTTCTTAAAGTTTGGGGCTGCGATGCTTATGTGAAAAAGCTTCAACCTGATAAGCTCGAACCCAAAGCGGAGAAATGTGTCTTCATAGGATACCCAAAGGAGACTGTTGGGTACACCTTCTATCACAGATCCGAAGGCAAGACATTCGTTGCTAAGAATGGATCATTTCTAGAGAAGGAGTTTCTCTCGAAAGAAGTGAGTGGGAGGAAAGTAGAACTTGACGAGGTAACTGTACCTGCTCCTAGTACATCACAGAAAACTGTTTCTGCGACACCTATACCAATTAGTGAGGAAGCTAATGATGATGATCATGAAACTTCAGGACAAGATACTACTGAACCCCGTAGATCAACCAGAGTGAAATCCGCACCAGAGTGGTACGGTAATCCAATTCTGGAAGTCATGCTACTAGATCATGATGAACCTACGAACTATGAAGAAGCGATGGTGAGCCCAGATTCCGCAAAGTGGCTTGAAGCCATGAAATCTGAGATGGGATCCATGTATGAGAACAAAGTATGGACTTTGGTTGACTTGCCCGATGATCGGCAAGCAATTGAGAATAAATGGATCTTCAAGAAAAATACTGACGCTGACGGTAATATTACTGTCTATAAAGCTCGACTTGTCGCAAAAGGTTTTCGACAAGTTCAAGGGATTGACTATGATGAGACCTTCTCACCCGTAGCGATGCTTAAGTCTGTCAGAATCATGTTAGCAATTGCCGCATTTTATGATTATGAAATTTGGCAGATGGATGTCAAAACTGCATTCCTGAATGGATTTCTGGAAGAAGAGTTGTATATGATGCAACCAGAAGGTTTTGTCGATCCAAAGGGAGCTAACAAAGTGTGCAAGCTCCAGCGATCCATTTATGGACTGGTGCAAGCCTCTCGGAGTTGGAATAAACGCTTTGATAGTGTGATCAAAGCATTTGGTTTTATACAGACTTTTGGAGAAGCCTGTATTTACAAGAAAGTGAGTGGGAGCTCTGTAGCATTTCTGATATTATATGTGGATGACATATTGCTGATTGGAAATGATATAGAATTTCTGGATAGCATAAAGGGATACTTGAATAAAAGTTTTTCGATGAAAGACCTCGGGGAAGCTGCTTACATATTAGGCATAAAGATCTATAGAGATAGATCAAGACGCTTAATTGAACTTTCACAAAGCACATACCTTGACAAGATTTTGAAGAAGTTCAAAATGGATCAAGCAAAGAAAGGGTTCTTGCCTGTGTTACAAGGAGTGAAGTTGAGTCAGACTCAATGCCCGACCACTGCAGAAGATAGAGAGAAAATGAAAGATGTTCCCTATGCTTCAGCCATAGGCTCTATCATGTATGCAATGCTGTGTACCAGACCTGATGTGTGCCTTGCTATAAGTTTAGCAGGGAGGTACCAAAGTAATCCAGGAATGGATCACTGGACAGCGGTCAAGAACATCCTGAAATACCTGAAAAGGACTAAGGATATGTTTCTCGTATATGGAGGTGACAAAGAGCTCACCGTAAGAGGTTACGTTGATGCAAGCTTTGACACTGATCCGGACGATTCTAAATCGCAAACCGGATATGTGTTTACTTTAAACGGTGGAGCTGTCAGTTGGTGCAGTTCTAAACAAAGCGTCGTAGTGGGATCTACATGTGAAGCGGAGTACATAGCTGCTTCGGAAGCAGCGAACGAAGGAGTCTGGATGAAGGAGTTCATATCTGATCTAGGTGTCATACCTAGTGCATCGGGTCCAATGAAAATCTTTTGTGACAATACTGGTGCAATTGTGTAACACCCTCGATGCGACTATATCTCCCACGTGTCGAGGCACGACTTAGAGGCATAATCGCATTGAAGGCATATGTCGCAAGTGGGGTAATCTTCACACAACCCATGTAATATAATAAGGGAAAGAGTTACATAGTTGGCTTACAATCGCCACTTCACACAAATACATGAATAAAGCATTACATCATTCAAATACACTCAAGGTCCGACTACGGAACCAAAATAAAAGAAGAACCCCAAATGCGACAAAGGTCCCCGATCGACCCCAACTGGGCTCCACTACTGATCAACTAGAACGAAACAACACAAATGAACAAGATCTTCAACGAGCTCCTCCTGAGCTGGGTTGCGTCATCTGCACGGACTCAACAGCACCTGCAAGCTGGTTTTGGAAGTATCTGTGAGCCACGGGGACTCAGCAATCTCGCACCCTCGCGATCAAGACTATTTAAGCTTATGGGTAAGGTAAAGGTATGAGGTGGAGCTGCAGTAAGCGACTAGCATATATGGTGGCTAACATACGCAAATGAGAGCGAGAAGAGAAGGCAAAGCATGGTCGATAAAAGTATGATCAAGAAGTGATCCTGGACTACCTACGTCAAGCATAACTCCAACAACCGTGTTCACTTCCCGGACTCCGCCGGAAAGAGACCATCACGGTTACACACGCTGTTGATTCATTTTAATTAAGGTCAACTTTAGGTTTTCTACAATCGGACGTTAACAAATTCCCATCTGCCCATAACCGCGGGCACGGCTTTCGAAAGTTCAAATCCCTGCAGGGTGTCCCAACTTAGCCCATGACAAGCTCTCACGGTCAACGAAGGAATAGACCTCCACCCGAGACGTTCCGATCAGACTCGGTATCCCGGTACAACAAGACATTTCGACAGGGTAAAACTAAACCAGCAACACCGCCCGATGCGCCGACATCCTGATGGGAGCTGCACATATCTCGTTCTCAGGGGAACACCGGATTGTCCAAACTTCCGGTAGGCCAGCCCAGAGTTGCCCCTGGTAGTCACCGGCGGCTGGCAGTTTGGACCAACACTTAGAAAAGCACTGGCCCGGGGGGGTTAAAATAAAGATGACCCTCGGGATGCGCGACTCCCAAGGAAAAAGGCTAGGTGGCAAATGGTAAAACCAATGTTGGGCATTGCTGGAAAAGCTTTACTTAAGGCGAACTGTCAAGGGGTTCCCATTATAGCCCAACCGCGTGAGGAACGCAAAATCCGGGAACATAACACCGATATGACGGAAACTAGGGCGGCAAGAGTGGAACAAAACACTAGGCATAAGGCCGAGCCTTCCACCCTTTACCAAGTATATAGATGCATTAATTAAATAAGATATATTGTGATATCCCAACAAGTAAATATGTTCCAACAAGGAACGAGCTCCATGTTCCAACAAGGAACAAACTTCGATCTTCACCTGCAACTAACAACGCTATAAGAGGGGCTGAGCAAAGTGGTAACATAGCCAATCAACGGTTTGCTAGGACATTGGTGGGTTAGAGGCTGAACATGGCAATTGGGAGGCTGACAAGCAAGTGGTAGGCATCGTAGCAATGGCATAGCAAAAGAGCGAGCAAACTAGCATAGCAAAGATAGTAGTGATTTCGAGGGTATGATCATCTTGCCTGAAATCCCGCAAGGAAGAAGAACGAATCCATGAAGAAGACAAACGGACGTAGATGAGCGGATCCTCACAACACGACGTTACCGGAATCGACCCGAAGAAGCAACACCGGAAAAGAAGCAAACAACATGGTAAACAACCAACACATCAACATGCCATGATGCACAAACAAGTATGATGCATGTCCAGTTTAACGAGGCATGGCATGACAAAATGCACAAACAATCCTACAAATTAAGTGGAGCTCAATATGCATCGGGATGCATATTGACAGAACACCACATCAGTTATTTAGTTCTCTCTCGTTTATGTACCCCAACAATATTAAATGTTGTTAAGCATGGCAAGAGATGAAACAAAGTAAAACTACCTATCTAGTCAAGTTTAAATGAGGCCGGAAGCAACGAACAACAATTCCGGTAAATCCCCATAGCATATTTTAGATTTGGTACTGTTCTGCCCTAAACATAATTTTAGAGTTGTTTAACATGCAAAACAATGTCACCATGTTAAACTAGGCAAAATTCTACCCCATTTACATATAAAGTTTATTTAATTCGGAGCTACGGTTATTTAGTTATGAATTAAACCGTTTTAGCATGGCATAGGAGCAAATTAATGCAAACAACATTTTTAACATCTTAAACATGGATGAAAATGACATATTATTAAACTAGATGAAATTCTAGTCAAGTTTCATATATAAATTATTTACATCTGATGCACGGTTTGTGAGATATTAAATGCATGATCTAGAGGGACTAATCTGCAAAACTGGCTGTCTCAGGATAATAGACAAAATCGCAGAACTGGGAAAAAAAACATGGCACGGGCTGAATCTGGGGCAAGCCCAACCGCGTAAGGAAAAAAAAGGAGGGGCACTGCGGGGGGCTGCTCACCCATGGGCCTGGCCCGGAAAAGAGAAGGAGGCAGGCCGGTGAGGACGGCGCGCTGCGCTGGGCCTGGGAGGCCGGGCAGAGAGGAGCGGCTGGGCCTTGGCGCTCGCGGCTGGAGAGGAGGCCTGGCGCGGGCTGCGGAAAACTGGGCCGGCGACGCGGGGCCCACGCGGAAGGAGGCGGATGCGGTCAACGGAGCGCTCGTCTCCCTCGATCCCGATCGGATCGGGTAGGCAGGGGCGGCGGCGCCTGATGGTGATGCCGGCGAGGGACCGCGGGGACCTGCCGGACCCGGGCGCGAGGAGCAGAGGCCGAGGCACTCCGGCGAGGCGAGGTGGAGGAGGACACTCCGGCGAGGTGAGGTGGAGGAGTCCAGCGACGAGGCGGCGAAGTTGCGGCCTCCGGCGAGGCGGCGGAGAAGTCCGGCGAGCGGCGCGCGGCGGAGACAGGCGGCGGACGGCGGACGGCGTCGGGGAGGAGACAGGCGACGGGCAGCGGCGGAGTGGCCCGGTTCGGCCCCGGGGCGGGCCGGATCTGGGCCCCGGGGAGGATGGCGGCGAAGTGGGCGCAGGGGAGGTGAGGTGGCGGCGAAGTGGGCGCAGGGGAGGTGAGGTGGCGGCTCGGGATTGGCTGGCGGTGGCGGTTTGATGACGTGTCGCGCTCTCATTGGGCGGAGTGAGGTGGCGCGCGGGGGCGGACATGTCCGGCGCGTGTAGACGCGTCCGGATGCGCGGTGGAGGGGTGGATCTGGGGTTAGGGGAAGAATGAACCGCGAATTTCGGAGGGGGGGTGTATATATGGGCATAGAGGGAGGTAGGAGAGTCCAAATGAGGTGCGGTTTGCGGCCACGCGATCGTGATCGAACGACCGAGATGATGGAGTAGAGTTAGGTAGGTTTTGGGCCACTTTGGAAGGGTGTTGGGCTGCAACACACACGAGGCCTTCTCGATCCCTCGGTTAACCGTTGGAGTATCAAACGAAGTCCAAATGACCCGAAACTGTTGCATTGACAAAGTTGCCGATGCTACTATCAGAGGAAAATGTTGCCAAGTTGGACCCGAAGTTCCTTGAGTTGCCTGTATTTTGGACACCATCACGTCAATACCGGATGGTCAGTGCTTTTCCTAGAATATTGCGTCTAGACAACAATAATATCACTGGTATAATTCCCGCGGAGATTGGTCAGCTAAAATTGCTCGACGGCCTCAATTTCAGCTCCAATAGCTTAACTGGTGAAATACCACAAGAAATCTGCAACCTCACAAACCTGCAAATGCTTGATCTGTCGGATAACCAGCCTACAGGTGCAATACCATCTGCACTGAATGATTTGCACTTCCTTTCTACATTTGATGTTTCCAACAACAGGCTAGAAGGACCAGTTCCAACTGGAGGACAGTTTCATACATTCTCAAATTCCAGCTACAGTGGGAATCCAAAGCTATGTGGACCCATGCTCAACCTCGATTGCACCTCCACGGCAACAGATCAAACCTCCGCCTCACAGCGGCATAGCTTGCGCTTTGCACTGGTCACTGGAATCACCTCGGGAGGACTCATTGCTCTTGCATTGCTTGCGTGTTTCCTTATTGTACGGTTAGTATACTATGACCACACTGAAAATGTAGTTCCCTTTCGAAGCAGGCGGCGATGAAGACGTTTAAGTTACTCAACGGACACGGTGCTGAAGATCTGATACGTTGAACAGTGTGCTTTTCTTCCCTCTTGTACTGGATGTGGCTTAGCTCTGTATTGCTTCACGTCGTTCCCAATTCTGCTCTGCGATGCAAAAATCGCATGAGGTTAGATGTGTAGACCTCGATCGATGTAGGGTGTAATGTACTTTCTAGCACTGTCAGTATGTTTATAAAAATTTAACCAATTTCCTTATCCATATCACTGCCAGTATATGAAGTAGTAGTATTGACTACGTAAATGTGACTCTACGCATTTCATCATTGTTCTGAAGTAGCCGGTCCTCAACGCTTTCCACAGAAATCGACCAAAGAACAGTATAGGAGGATCACGTACACGATGTCAGAAGGTTGAGCTCGAACTTACGATTCGGACGGAAGCGGGTCGTTCTGAATTCCCACCACAGAGCCGCTCGCCGGTGTTGCCGGCTTCGGTCGCCGGAGATGCGAAAGCCCCGCTCATGCGCGAGGGGGAGCTCGTGGGGGAAACCGCCGCTACGCTTTGCTGCGCACGGTACCGAGGCGGCGGCGCGAAGCCGGCCGGATAGAAGGAGTGGCGAGGGCTCGACGGGTAGACGGAGCACGCACGCCGTACCCGAGCGGTGGCATCTCTGTCGGCCGCCGCGGACGGGGAATCTCGTGGTATGTCGCCTGTGAGCGACCTGGCGCGCACGGCGCACCCCCGTCGCGCTGGGCGTTCGTATGGGCAGGCCCATTTTTCTTTTTTCCTTTCGTTTTTTCTTTCTTTGTCTTTTTTCGTATTTTCGTTTTTCTTATTTTATTTATAAAAAATCGAAATTTCTTTTCAAATTTGCGGAAATTTTTTTATTCATCAAATTCAAAAAAATATTCATCAATGTAAAAAAAATGTTCATCGAATTCAATTTTTTGTTCATTGGATTTAAAAAATGTTCATCAAAAATTCAAAGTTTGTTCATCAAATTTTAAAATAAATCATCAAATTTTAAATTTCCTCATCAGTTTCAGAAAAGTTCATTAAATTCAAAAACAATTCACTGGATGCAAAGTCTGTTCATCTTTTTTTTTCAAAAAATGTTCTTGAATACCAATTTTGTTCATCAAGTTAAAAAATGTTCATCGAGTTCATTTTTTTCATTAAATAAAAATTCATTATTAAAAAATTCTCATAAAAAAATTTGTTCATCAAAATAAAAAGGTTCATTAAAATTAAAAAATATTCATTCTTTTGAAATCACGAACATTTTTTAATTCAGGAACTACTTTTGATAATTCAAATTTTTTAAAATTTTAGAATCTTTAATAATCCCGAATTATTTTAACATAGAAAAAACAGGGGGCGTCCTGCCCTGCAAATGGGCCGGCCCAAACTCCCTGGCATGCACCGCGCCATATAGGAGACCCCACCGCGGACGTGCGGCTGGGAGAGGGAAATGGGCCATGAGGGATTGTCATGTTGTTGGACAAAGAAGACCGAGACATGCGATTTTCTGTAACCGATTCGATGCTGGAGGCCCAGAAGGGGCAGGACTTCCTAAACCTGGAACGGCGAAACCACTAGCAGCATTATTTCTGCTTATGAGCTTTTGCACATTATGAAGAAAAAAAGGCACAAAAAACACAGATCTTTGCACTCTGAAGTTAAATATATGATGAAAGCTTACATGATTGAATATGTCTATTTCAGGCAATCATGAAAAAATGGGCTTTTCACAGTAGTGGATATTTGTGGTTATGGGCATGCTAAGCTCAATTTCCTTTTCATTCATGTTCAATGAAAAAGAGACTAGAAAATTTTAAACCATCTAGAGGAATCCGGCAGGGAGATGCTCTCTCACCCTATATTTTCTTGTTGGAAGCAAATGCTTGGTGTTATGAACTTGGCTCAGTCGGTGACACTAGTGAATCACCTACTTTTTTTGCAGATGATAACATGTTGTTTCTTTAAAGCAAGCAGGGGGAAGGGGCACACCTTTTGGATGCCTATTGTAATGCTTCCCGTTAGAGGATAAATCATGATAAATTATCCTTCCAAGCACTCTCTTGATCTTGTGCAAATCTCCTCCTCTTCTCTCCTATAGGGTTGGATATTGTCTTCATAATAGTGGTCCACTAAGGATCGATACCATCAGCTTGGTAGTATCCTTTGTTGTAGTTGTGGCCATTGATGTTAACATTCACCGGCGGGACGTTGCCTTCGGCAAGCCTTGCACACACCGGTGAGCGTTGAGGCACTTTGTTATCATTATGTGATCCGGCCATGCCATAGAAAGAGTTCCAGATCCAGAGATCTTGTGAGGCCACGGCCTCAAGTATGACAGTGCAAGCCTTGACATGGCCCCTATACTTCCCTTGCCAAGCAGAAAGGCAGTTCTTCCACTCCCAGTGCATACAGTCTATGCTGCCAAGCATCCCCGGTAAGCCCCTGCTGGCATTCATCGCCAACAAGCGGGTTATATCTTCAACATTTGGCTCTCTCAAGTACTCAGGGCCAAACACTGCAATCACAACCTTACATAACTTGTACATGGAGTCTAGGCACGTAGACTCGCTCATACGGACGTACTCATCAATGAGATCACCGGGCACTCCGTATGCAAGCATCCGGATAGCCGCAGTGCATTTTTGATAAGAGGAGTGAAGGAAATATGCCCTAGAGGCAATAATAAAGTTGTTATTTATATTTCCTTATATCATGATAAATGTTTATTATTCATGCTAGAATTATATTAACCGGAAACTTAGTACATGTGTGAATACATAGACAAACAGAATGTCACTAGTATGCCTCTACTTGACTAGCTCGTTAATCAAAGATGGTTAAGTTTCCTAGCCATGGACAAAGAGTTGTCATTTGATAAACGAGATCACATCATTAGAGAATGATGTGATTGACTTGGCCCATCTGTTAGCTTAGCACGATGATCGTTTAGTTTGTTGCTATTGCTTTCTCCATAACTTATACATGTTCCTATGACTATGAGATCATGCAACTCCCGAATACCGGAGGAACACTTTTTGTGATACCAAACATCACAAGGTAACTGGGTGATTATAAAGGTGCTCTATAGGTGTCTCCAATGGTATTTGTTGAGTTGGCATAGATCGAGATTAGGATTTGTCACTCCGTCTATCGGAGAGGTATCTCTAGGCCCTCTCGGTAATGTACATCACTATGAGCCTTGCAAGCAATGTGACTAATAAGTTAGTTGTGGGATGATGCATTACGGAACGAGTAAAGAGACTTGCCGGTAACGAGATTGAACTAGGTATTGAGATACCGATGATCGAATCTCGGGCAAGTAACACACCGATGACAAAGGGAACAACACATGTTGTTATGTGGTTCGACCGATAAAGATCTTCGTAGAATATGTAGGAGCCAATATGGGCATCCAGGTTCCGCTATTGGTTATTGACCAGAGAGGTGTCTCGGTCATGTCTACATAGTTCTCGAACCCGTAGGGTCCGCACGCTTAACATTCGTTGACGATATAGTACTATATGAGTTATGTATGTTAGTGACCGAGTGTTGTTCGAAGTCCCGGACAAGATCACGGGCATGACGAGGAACTCCGGAATGGTCCAGAGATAAAGATTGATATATGGGATAATAGTGTTTGGTCTCTGGAAGGGTTCCAGAATTCACCGGAAGGGGTTCTGGATGTTTCCCAAAAATTTTGGGTACGAGAACACTTTATTTGGGCAAAAGGGGAAAGCCCACAAGGTTTTTGCAAAGAGCAAAAGGAAGTTTTGCGGAGTCCAGGGGTCAGACGCCAGGGTCCCTAGCGTCTGGGTCCAGACGCCGGGATCCCTGGCGTCTGGTCCTGGAGTCCGAGAAGGACTCTTGCCTTTCGAATGAAACCGACTTTGTGTAGGCTTTTACTCCAAGTTTCGACCCCAAGGCTCAACATATAAATAGAGGGGTTGGGCTAGCACCCAAGACACATCAAGAAACACCAAGCCATGTGCCGGCAACCCCGTCCCCTCTAGTTTATCCTCCGTCATAGTTTTCATAGTGCTTAGGCGAAGCCCTGCGAAGATTGTTCTTCACCAACACTGTCACCACGCCGTCGTGTTGCCGGAACTCACCTACTACTTCGCCCGTCTTGTCGGACCAAGAAGGCGAGGACGTCATCGAGCTGAATGTGTGCTGAACGCGGAGGTGTCATATGTTCGGTACTTGATCGGGACGGATCGTGAAGGTGTACGACTACATCAACCGCATTGATAAAACGCTTCCGCTTTCGGTCTACGAGGGTACGTAGACACACTCTCCCCTTTTGTTGCTATGCATCACCATGATAGATCTTGCGTGTGCGTAGGAAAAATTTGAAATTACTGCGTTCCCCAACAATGGCATCCGAGCCAGGTCTATGCGTAGATGTTATATGCACAAGTAGAACACAAAGGAGTTGTGGGCGTGGGTATATAAATATTGCTTGCCGTCACTAGTTGATTCTTGATTCAGCGGCATTGTTGGATGAAGCGGCCCAGACCGACATTACCCGTACGCTTACGCGAGACTGGTTCTACCGACGTGCTTCGTACATAGGTGTCTAGTGGGTGTCTGTTTCTCCAGCTTTAGTTGAATCGGATTCATTGAACAAGGTTCTTTCTGAAGATCAAAAAGCAATCACTATACCGCGTTGTGGTTTTTGATGCGTAGGTAAGAACGGTTCTTGCTCAGCCCATAGCAGCCACGTAAAACTTGCAACAACAAAGTAGAGGACTGATAACCCACAAGTATAGGGGATCGCAACAGTTTTCGAGGGTAGAGTATTCAACCCAAATTTATTGATTAGACACAAGGGGAGCCAAAGAATATTCTCAAGTATTAGCAGCTGAGTTGTCAATTCAACCGCACCTGGAAACCTAATATCTGTAGCAAAGTATTTAGTAGAAAAGTAATATGATAGTAGTGGTAACGATAGAAAAAGTAACGGTAGCAAAAGTAATGTTTTTGGTATTTTGTAGTGATGGTAACAATAGCAACGGAAAAGTAATTAAGCGAAGAACAATATATGGAAAGCTCGTAGGCAATGGATCGGCGATAGAGAATTATACCGAATGTGGTTCATCATGTAACAGTCATAACCTAGGGTGACACAGAACTAGATCCAATTCATCAATGTAATGTAGGCATGTATTCCGAATATAGTCATACGTGCTTATGGAAAAGAACTTGCATGACATCTTTTGTCCTACCCTCCCGTGGCAATGGGGTCCTAGCGGAAACTAAGGGATATTAAGGCCTCCTTTTAATAGAGTACCAGACCAAAGCATTAACACATAGTGAATACATGAACTCCTCAAACTATGGTCATCACCAGGAGTGGTCCCGATTATTGTCACTTCGGGGTTGCCGGATCATAACACATAGTAGGTGACTATAGACTTGCAAGATAGGATCAAGAACTCACATATATTCATGAAAACATAATAGGTTCAGATCTGAAATCATGGCACTCGGGCCCTAGTGACAAGTATTAAGCATAGCAAAGTCATAGCAACATCAATCTCAGAACATAGTGGATACTAGGGATCAAGCCCTAACAAAACTAACTCAATTACATGATAAATCTCATCCAACCCATCACCGTCCAGCAAGCCTACAATGGAATTACTCACGCACGGCGGTGAGCATCATGAAACTGGTGATGGAGGATGGTTGATGATCACGATGGCGACGGATTCCCTTCTCCGGAGCCCCGAACGGACTCCAGATCAGCCCTCCCGAGAGGTTTTAGGGCTTGGCGGCGGCTCCGTATCGTAAAACGCGATGAATCCTTCTTCTCTATTTTTTCTCCCCGAAAGCAAATATATAGAGTTGGAGTTGAGGTCGGAGGAGCTCCAGGGGGCCCACGAGGTAGGGAGGCGCACCCCCACCCTCGTGGCTAGGGTGTGGGCCCCCTGGTCTTCATCTTTTGCAAGGATTTTTTATTATTTCCAAAAAGACGTCCCATGAAGTTTCAGGTCATTCCGAGAACTTTTGTTTCTGCACATAAATAACACCATGGAAATTTTGCTGAAGACAGCGTCAGTCCGGGTTAGTTTCATTCAAATCATGCAAGTTAGAGTCCAAAACAAGGGCAAAAGTGTTTGGAAAAGTAGATACGATGGATACGTATCAACTCCCCCAAGCTTAAACCTTTGCTTGTCCTCGAGCAATTCAGTTGAGAAACTAAAAGTGATAAAGAAAAACTTCTACAAACTCGGTTTGCTCTTGTTGTTGTAAATATGTAAAGGTAGCATTCAAGTTTTCAGCCAAGATTATAAGCTAACCATATTCACAATAACGCTTAGGTCTCATGTTTACTCATATCAATGGCATAATCAACTAGCAAGCAATAATAATAAATCTCGGATGACAACACTTTCTCAAAACAACCATAGTATGATATAACAAGATGCACTACAGAAAAAGACACATCCGTGACATTTTGGGCCGAACGAATTTTTTTCCTGTCATACATATGACACTTCTATGACGATAATTGTGACAAAACCCGATATCATCATAGATGTGGTGGGCTCCTACTTCTATGACAAAAAATCATGACAGAAAATGGGCTTTTCGTCCTGGGCGGGCTGGAGACGCAGCTGTATGACATTCTTTGGGCCGTCCATGACGGAAAAAACCGTGGTAGAAGCGAGGGCGAGGAAAATTTCAGGGAGTTCCCAGTTACGGTGGGAGGTCGGGGGCCGAGCGATGCGCGTTTCTCTCGTACACGTACGCGCGTGTGTGCGAGGCGTTGGCTCTAACTGAACCCGAGCGATTGCACTGCAGGCTACGCGTTACTGAACCCGAGCGATCGATCGATGGCTGTTAACTGAACCCGATCGAGCGATTCCTTCGCTACTGCTGCTAACTGAAGCCGATCGATTGGATGAACAGTGAGCGTTGCGGGAGGGGGGATGGATGAACAGTGAGCGGTGGCGTTGCCTGTGGATGAACAGGACCCCGTGGTGTGGAGGGCTGGATGAACAGTAGACGGTGGAGGGGTGCTCATGGAGGGGTGGTTGAACAGGACCCCGTGGTGTGGAGGGCTGGATGAACAGTAGACGGTGGAGGGGTGGTTGAACAGTAGCCGGTGGAGTAGTGCGCGGTGGAGGCTGGATGAATAGGAGCCCGTGGAGGCTGGAGGAGGTCGACGGTAGCCCGTGGAGGCTGGAGGAGGTCGACGGTGGAGATTAACAGTATCCCATGGAGTCCCATTTTGCGGTACG
The DNA here is from genome assembly GCA_034509565.1 of Triticum monococcum. NCBI lineage: Eukaryota > Viridiplantae > Streptophyta > Magnoliopsida > Poales > Poaceae > Triticum > Triticum monococcum. Next base: position 176,777,541 of record CM067847.1, on the reverse strand, counting down.
CCACACCCCTCCCGATGAACAGGATCGCCGTTTCGACTGTAGGAGGTCCGTTTCATCCGTTTTGCGGTACGCCACACCCCTCCTGATCAACAGGACCCCTGTTTCGACCAGGAGGTCCGTTTCCTCCGTTTTGCGGTACGCCACACCCCTCCCGATCAACAGGACCCCCGTTTCGACCGTAGGAGGTCCGTTTCCTCCGTTCCGCGGTACGCCAGGCCTCGTTTCCATCGCCTGTTCCGTACAAGCCCTCCTGATGAACACGACCACGCATTCCGTTCCGACCCAGCCGGTTGGCTCCCACGTGTTCCATTGCCTCTCGATGAACACGACGCATTCCATTGCCTCCCGATGAACACGACGTATTCCGTTGCCTCCCCATGAACACGAGCATTCTGTTGCCTCCCCATGAACATGACGCATTCTGTTGCCTCCCCATGAACACGACGACGACACCGTTTCTCCATTCTGACCCAGCCATGTACACGAGCCCTGGCCGTACGTATGCGCGAGTAGGCGTTCAACACCCTGCCCGTATGTACACATACGTGGCCGTATTTTCTTTCTTGCACCCTGGCCGCTGTACGTACGTGTACATGCTACGTGCGCGCCTCTACTACGGCATGTGCGCGCCTCTACTATGACACGTGCGCCTCTACATCGACCAGTATGTATGTACACGTTCGCGACCAGAATGACAACGCTACGTACGCTTCGACCAGGTGGGTCCCGACTTTCAGGCACTTCCTTGCCTGCGAAGATGTAGCTGGTGGGTCCCAGCAGTCAGGGGGGCGAATCGTTTTTGTTTGCCCGGACGCACTTCCTTGCGTGCGAAGGTGTAGCTGCTGGGTCCCAGCAGTCAGGGGGGCAAATCGTTTTTTTTGCTCGGACGCACTTCCTTGCGTGCGAAGGTGTAGCTGGTGGGTCCCAGCAGTCGGGGGGCGAATCTTTTTTTTCGGACGCACTTCCTTGTGTGCAAAGATGTAGCTAGTGGGTCCCAGCAGTCAGGGGGGCGAATCGTTTTTTTCCCGGATGCACTTCCTTGCGTGCGAAGATGTAGCTCGTGGGTCCTAGCAGTCAGGGGGCGAATCATTTTTTCGTGAAATACGGTGGCCCGTTCGGTGGGTCCCCGCTGTCAGGTGGAGGAATAATTATTTTGCGCGTAATAAGGAGGCACTTCCTTGTGGCTGTCGTGGACCCAACTGTCAGCCTCTCCACGTACAGTCCATGTTCGATGGAAGTCATTCCTTGGCCACGTTGACCATGCCGCGCCGAGACACCAGGGCGGTGGACGACGACGAGGCGTAGGAAGGGGACGACGTGGAGCCGGGAAGACGCGGCAGTGGATGCACACGCGGAGAGGAGTACGAGGGTTCACTGGTTCGACTGCGCTGCCATCGCTGCAGAATAACAGGGGGTGTGGGTGAGTGGAGGGATGGCCTGGCCAGCGGTGGGAGTAGTAGGGAGCAGTGAGGCCTCCGCGGCAGCACAGCCGGCCACGGGAGGCAGGAGAAGGCGGCACGACCGGCGCTGCTTTGGGCGGCTGGAGCAGGAAGACCAGAGGTTGAAGAATCACGACGGCCGTTGGATGGACATCGTACGGTCACTGCAGCTAGAATCGTTTATATTGACTAAGTTGACAAAGACCTTGGTACGTCAACTTAGTAGGCCCATAGGCCAGCTTCCGAAACGATGCGCCCAGATGTCAGGGAGAGGACTCATTTTTTGGGCGGGTGAAGCTAGAATATCCGAGATTGAAGAAGAAGCACGGCATCCATTGGATGGACATCCAATGGCCACTGCTGCTATAACCGTGTGTTGACTATAAGTTGACAAAGCCTTGCATACGCGTCAACTCTGTTTTTTTAGGGGACGCGTCAACTTAGTAAGGCCAGAAGTGTGTGGCAGAGAACTTATAGCCCATTTGAGATTTGTAAGAATGTATAGCCCATTTTTGAATTCTAATGGAATTTACTACAGCCCATTTAGAGTTTGTTAAAAGTACAGCCCATTTCAACCAACCGTTCAAAACAGAATTCAATAAAATTTCCCACATTTTGATGGGATCCGGAATATTTTTATCCCGAAATTTCTAGTCAGATTAAATGCAATTTCAATACAAATTTATATTACGTAAAAATCCAACGAAACATTGCGCTCGCAAAAATTAATGAAGTTAAAATTTTCAATATCCAAAAATAATATTTTATAAAGTAATCACGTGTTTGGTGCATTTTTTATAGTTACTGCCCAGCTTTTATAATTACGTCCCATTTATTATTTCTTAAAGCCCATTTTCTTGTTAAGCCTAATGCATCCCTCCTAGGAAAGATTTGCAGCCCAGCGGGGTGGAGAATAACAACTTGACCTTGCCTGGGTATTCCTAAAAAAAGTATAGCTGGGCTAGCCATTTTCAGCTTGAAAAAATTAATATCTGGGCTGGATATCTGGCCTGCGCTAGACGGGCCACAGCCCGCCCAGTTAATACCTGCAGCGGTGTTTTCGTTGTTGTTCAGAGGAGAAAAATTAATATCTGGGCTAAACATCGAAAAACTATACAGTGCTCACACCTCAAAAACACAAATACTGCTCGAGCTGCTTGGTCCCAGCTGTCGGCCGCTTCTTATGCAATTCTCTCGTTTAACAGCATGTGTGTGTTAGAGAGGGCGATAGATCAACCTACTCCTACAGAGAGATGTTGTGTAGTGTACGATTTTAGCCGCGAGAGTCGGTGCATCCTCTCGTTTCCGGGCGTGTCCGGTAGGGACATGCTGACAGCTGCCATGCCCGCTCCTGACCAGCCTGGCCCACCCAAAGCCCCTCCATCGCCCGCGCACGCTTCCCGCCCGAAACGGTCAGCACCGCTCCAAAGAATCAGTGCCTCATTCATGCCCGGGCAGAGCGGACGCGACCTCTCACTGGCGCAAGAGTGATGGTTACTACTGGGTCTATGTGATTTGACGGCTTATTGGTCTTTATTACTGAGGTGGTAGGACTGCTGGATGTCCCACGCTTTCAGTGAAAGGAGGTACTACTACTAGATTACAATTTTCTCCATTCTTACAGCGGAGGCGTGCAAGAGCAGTGAAAACACGCAGGCTCAGTGATTACATGGCCCACCTCACACTATCACCGTGCGACACCTAACTCTTTACATAGTACTCCCCCCGTTCCTAAATATTACTAGATGAGTCCCCGCGCGTTGCCGCGGAACAGCGGTATATCTCTCTGCGCAAAATTATCGATTTCATAGAACTAAAAAAACTCTATAACCGCATGACAAATGTGGTAGCCAAACTAAATAAACACCCATCATCATTTAGATCATCTCACGTAAGGAAAAAAGATCAGCCAACTCCTACTGCATAATGGGATTATATTTTTCTTTTTGACATGTTAATGGGAGTTAAAAGCTCACTTACATGCATGCTACCGATGGATGCTTGCATGCAAACATGTTGATGTGATTTAAAACCCACTCACATGCATGTGCCATGGTATTTCTGCATGCTTGCATGTGGCTTAGTGCGGAGCCTCTCAACGTCTAGATCAGACGGCTATTATGGACTGATTTACTTCATCTAATGGCTACATCAATTTTGATGATGGGGCTCAAGGAGAGGATAGAGAATTCCTAGTAGTGCGGGCTAGCTATTACTAGTAGATAAGTCTTTGTAGAGATTCCACTACATATGGAACAAAATGAATGAATCTACACTTAAAATGCAACTATATACATCTGCATGTGGTTCATGGTAAAATCTCTACAAAGACTTATATTTAGGAACGGGGGAGACGACGTACTAAGCAAGCTTCTCCTCGTTCTGCAAGTTGACGGGACACATCAAAAGTACTCCAGTGTATAGAGCCTTGCCTCTAAGGTAGGCCCCGCATGGTTTGCCTCTTTTTTAACATAACACGTCAAGTTGCAATTTGTTTGTTCACCCGTGGTAGACAATACTCCCTCCACCAAGTGGACAACCAGTACACGTGCCAAATTACCATGTTGGCTGCCTTTTTCGTATAGAAATGAGCTCCACAGTGTACCCGCGCGGGTGTGGTTGGGAAAGAGACGGGAGTACGTGCGCCGTGCATGCACCTCTTCTCTTCGTGCACGTCCCCCACCTACGTGGGTGTGTGTGAGAGATACAAACCGCGTTCGTGAGTGTTTTTTGTTTTGGGGTGGGGGTGGGGTGGGGGTTGATTTCGTGAATTATTTGTGGGAATATGTGTCGATGACATCTCAAACAAAATTTTGCATGCAATGTGTGTGAAATGGAGGCCTATCCATATCATACATAGAGGGTCGGGCAATCCACAAGAAGAGAGGGAGGGGTCATAGCTATCGATAGAGTCGAAGAGAGGATCAAGTGGGTGGGTGCGAGATCGATGAAGAGAGCCATCGAAATTGTGTGTGTGTGTGTGTGTGTGTGTGTGCAAGTCAAAGATATAGGGCGACTGGCCTACCGGAACGTTAGAGGGCACATGTCAAGTTTGTGTGTGGCAGGGAGACATGACTAGAGCGCTCGATGTATCGGTGTGTGTGTGGGGGGGGGAGGGGGTGGGGGGAGGGGTAGACAGAGGCCTAACTATATAGGTAGAACGACTCGTATATGTGTTGAGAAGGAGAGACCCAGCTATGTCTTGAGGGAGATCGGTCGACATCCATACATAACTAAAGGACATGAAATATGATGGGATAGAGAGAGAGAGAGAGGAGAGAGAGAGGGAGGGAGAGGGGTAGAGTGCTGGATGGGTGATGGAGTTGCTTCTCAAAGATGGTGGGAGAGGCCTACTAGACAAACTGAGGGTGGAACTGCAATGTTATCAATAAGAGTGGGGATGTGTTTCTGTGTGTGCCTGTGCGTGATAGATCTGTCGGGACGCATCCATGGATGATGAAGGGGAACCATGTGTTTGGTAAGCAAACCTAACTAGATCGGTAGATCAATTGTTGTTTGTCGGAGGAAGGGAGAGACACAACTAATGAGGTAGATCGATTGACGTGTGGGTAAAAATGAGTTATAAGGACCTAGCTAGCTATATGTATAGCGAGAGATCGGTCGGTGTACGTCCATTTGTTAGAGGCAAATAAGGCCCAACGAGACGGATAGACAAAGAGAATGGAGCTAGGAGGTGGTGCGAGAGGCCCAACTACTAGCTAGATACGGGGAGGAGTGTGCGGTTGTGAGATCGATGAAAAGAGGGGCGAGAGTTTACACGTGTGTCTGACCGTATGAGAGACACGAGGCAAGGATACATAAAGGAGGAGATTGAAGGTGTGTGTGTGTGTATGTTGTAGGCAGGCATCGCTGGAGAGGTTTATCGATCGGTGTGTGTCGGAAAGGAGCTGTGGAGACTCTGGGAGAACGACGTAAAGAAAAAAATGAATGTGCCCGGTGTATAGAATGCCGAGGGAGGGGGAGGGCGAGGAGGGCATGTGCATGCACGAGAGAAAGTTAATGGTAGCTACAAAGGTTAGAGGATTGTGTAGGTGTAAGAGACTAACAAAGATAATAATTTGATATGAAAGCGGATTCATATATTTGAATAGGAGATCATAGTGTTTTAAACATTGCATGCATGAATATAGCGGTGATACACGTGTTGTGCACATGTTATACCATAATGTGATAATGCATGGCGTTTGCAACTCACAACTAAATGCTGAACAATCTAAACCATACTATACATCAAACAATCTCACATTTTATTTGAATTTGTGATAATGTGTGGCGTTTGCAGCTTACAACTAAATATCGAACAATCTAAACAATACTATATATCGAACATTCTCACATTTTATTTGAATTTGTGGTAATGTGTGGTGTTTGCAACTCACATCTAAATATTTGTAGGCGTAGGGTGCGGGGCACCATACATAATGTGATAAACACATTATACATATGAGACATGGTTTAGATTATGAAGATCTAGCTAGAGCTAGAAATGTAATGTGACTTGAAATCAAAATAAAGTGGATTCAAAAAATCTAGTTCGAGTTCATATAGTACACATAGTTCATATGTAACTCGAGACTAATCATGTGGTGTGCTGTGAAGATAATACACAAACGATGGTTTAACTTGACAAAAATGATGATTGTAGATCTTATTAAAATAGAGAAACGAATTCAAATGCTTTGACTTCACAACAATCATTACTGTAGATCTTATTCAAATAGAGAAACGAATTCAAATTTAGTTCATATTGAAGCGGTAGTATATACGTTTGGAATGCACTAAAACGTTCATTTGAGTAGTAGGTTGCATGCATTATACACATAGCGAAATATTTTAATTGAACATAACATGAATTCAAAGTTTTGAATGACATTTGTAGTGCGCATTGATTTGGTATAATACACGTTAGGCTTGTCCGGAAATTTCAACCCGCGCCTTGTTAGCCCGAAATATTTAAGATATATCTTTGTCTCGTTGTGCTCCGACAACTCCCTCCATCTCAACCCGCGCCTTGCTATTCCGAAATTACAACGCGTGCAAAAACTCCCACCTCCTGTGAAATCCCGACACGCGAAATGCCCGTGGTACCCCTGAACCGAAAGAATCGCCTCAAATTGGTGGGGGTACTTTTGTAACTTACCCCACATTTCGGACAAGCGCGTCTCTAAGCCATGGTTCCCCACTGCCATCCCATCCGCCCACCCATTCATACACCGAGGCCGCGAAAACCCACGACGAAACCCCACACCCTGTTCTGTCCGCCACCCAGCCGGAGCCTCTTCCCCGACGATGTCGTCCACAGCAACGCCTCGACGTCCCTCATCCACCATACCGGATGAGGATCCGTCGTCGATCTCATTGTTCTGCCGGTTCAGCCACCCCATCCTCCACCTCCAAGGAGCTGCCCCGACGTTCCCCTCGTCTTTTGCGCCACCTCCATTCCCACACCGCCGCCTTCACCTGCACCACTGGAAGAGCATCATCATCACCGTTTCCTCGGATGAAGCTGCGGCCTAATCGGCTCCACCAAAGAGGTTGTACACTAATCGCCGCATTTTCTTCTTGATTCGATCTGACGGTGCTGCTGGCGCTCGGTCCTGAGCTGACACGGCGCGGCTCCATCCACGGCGGCGTCACCGGCCACTTCCTCCACGGGGTCGCTCCCTCGGCGGCGACGTCCACATTAGTATGAGCTGCTGCTGCTTTAGCTCTCGCTCGCGTTGCTGCTCTGCTCTTGCTCTCGATCCCCTGCCTGGTCTACTCTTGATATTGCTCTTGCTCGCGCTGTTGCTCTCGCTCTTGCTCTTGCTTGCGATGCTGCTCCGATTTAGCTACACTTCAGTCGACTGAATCGACTTTTGGGTCAGTCGATTTTCAGGGGGTGGGGGCGGGGGCTCACCGGGGTGAAGGAAGAACCAGCCGCAGCGGGGAGGGGGGGCTCATCGGAGAGGTACCCCACTATCTATCTTAGGGTTCAGGATGGGGGCGGTGGTCGCCGGCGGTGGCGGGGCGGTGGCGTGGGGATCGCCGGAGAAAAAGATCGGGGGGGGGGGGGGCTAGAGGGATGGCCGGGGCGGCGGCGGACCGACGGTGGGGACTATTTTCGGGGCGGGCGGGGCGGCGCACCGCCGGCCGCGGGCGGCGGGGGGCTGCTGTTTGGCCGGTGGTGGCTGGCGGCTCAAGGGGGTGGAGGTGGAAGATGAACCGCAGGCCCTTGATTTCGTATCCAACGGCTGCAAAATCGACTGACCAGAGATGAGAAAGTCAGTCAACCGACGTGTAGCCTCACCTTGCTAGTGCGTTCAGTTTCGACAGCAAAATTCAGTTTCGACAGTTAAGTTCAGTTTCGACAGTTAAGTTCAGTTTCAACAGTTAAGTTCAGAGATGAGCGGCTGATGTGTTTTACATCTAGCACTTTGTGGTTATGTATTTTGCATCATGTATTGGATATGCTATTAGAATTCCACTCAGGTTAACGTTGTTCGTTGTCTCTCTTGTCCTGCCTCAGCCTCGGCATCGTACAACTCACCGGAGCTACTCCAACGACGAAACCCTCCATCACAGTGGAGCAGTACCTCAGGCTCCATCTCCAGACGCCTAAGATCTTCTTCCCCTCGTCCGACAGCAAAGTCAGCCGGAGCATCCTCACCGGCCAACCCAATCACGCTGAGATCGACATGACTTCGCCAAAGAGGTTGTACACTTGTTGCATCTCTTTTTTACTCTACATGTTATATATATTGTCCACTGAGCACACGGATTTGTTCCTTTAGTGTCTCCTTGAAAGAAAAAACATAGGAATTTTAATTTTCACTTGTCCTCCTTTTCAAATTCCTATTCATGAAGCACAAGACTAAGAGATAGTAGCATAATAGCATTATAACCATACATTTTCTTGTGGTTTGACTTAATCTCACCATGCTTCTTTGCATCCTGTGATCTTCCAATTGTTGTGAATCAAACACCTAGATTGGCAGAAATCCCGTGTTTTTAAATTCTCTATTTTGCACATGCATTCCTATCCTATTCCTGTCTATTTCATATCCCTGCATTGTTGGAATCTTCCAAATCAAACGAGCCCTTACAGAATTACTTCTCTTACAGATAGTTGTCAAAGAAAACCTTGTGTGGTTTGTCCTGCTCCTGCTGCGCCGTCGTCCACCCCAGCTCAGCTGCTCCAACGACAGAAGGGTCTAGCACAGCAGGGATCCGCCTCCAGACTGTCTTTCGCCGCCTCAGATCCTCTTCCCCGCCGCTGGCAGCCATGAAAACTGCATTACCATCATCAACTGAGCAGATGACCTCGAGGACTACACGGGTCCGCAAGAGAGGTCGCACTCTTTCGTGTCTGCTTACGTTATGCATCGCTTAATATTACATGCTACTTTATTGTACTGTTCACTGATTAGACTCTGAGTCAGCTCCAAACTAATGGTCAAACTTGAGTTTTTAAATGGTTGTGGGGTACATATCGGGGCCGCTATCAATAGTATCTATCTACTATCTGGTTAATCTCCGATGTCTACTATGAGTTTCATGTTGGGTGGGAAACAAACAGTAAAGAAGCCATTATATGTATTTTTAATTGAAGCCATTATCTTCCTGCTATTATTGGTTTTGGGTCTATCCACAGGTTGCTACCATCACTCTGGATTTCTGCATGCACTCCTTACATAATCTCACTATGTTTTATTCCTATGCATGACAGTTATTGTAAACAATGGAACTGAACATGTAGAGCAAAAGAGACGAGCCTTGCGTGTCAATAAAATTTCATGCAGACGTCGCTCCATGGTAGGCACAAAGGCAGCCCCCCTCCACGCATTTCAGATTGTAATCAAAAGGAAGATATCTGTTCTGAGGGGCATTTAGAAGGAGAAGACAACTCCTATTTACCCCCTGAGGTCTTCGCTCTAACTTGGCATGCTGATGTTGGTTACATCATGCATATGATGTCTTGCATTGCTTACTTTATACATCAAATATGTCATCTGCTTAGTTTAGACATCCTTTGTGCGAATGCCATCTGTTTAGTTTATTCATCGTTTATGTGAATTATGCAACGCCATCTTGTTTAGCCAGGCATCATATATGTGAATTTTGCAATGCCATCCTGTTTAGCCAGTCATCTTATATGTAAATTATATCAGGACATCCTTTTTTTCGTTACATATTACATTTGTCAACAATGTCAGTACATTCAACTGCTCTTCGTGTGCATCAGCCATTTGACATGGTGATGGCAAATTCTGGAGTGAAAACAAGATCTTCAGAGCAGACTATGCTATCTGACGAAGCGCATATCTCGCTGGTTACAGATAGCTCCTCAGAGGAGGATTCAGAGATAGATGACTAGTCCTATTCCCCCCCGAGGTGTATGCTCTAACTTGGTAGGGTTATGTTGCTCATATCGTGCATATGGTGTCTCGCATTGCTATGTCATTTGATTAGTTTAGACATGCTTTGTGTGAATGCCACCTATTCAGTGTCTAATTACCATATATGTGAATTATGCATTTCCATCTTGTTGCAAGACATTATATATGTGAATTATACAATGCTATCTTGTTGCAAAGGCATTATATATGTGAATTATGCAATGCCATGCTGTTTAGCCAATCATCATGTATGTGAATTATATCATGCTATCTTTTTTTGTATTACATGTTCCATTTGTCGATAACGTTTGTATATTCAACTACTCTTCCTGTGCATCAGCCATTTGAAGCGGTGATGGAAGTATCTGGAGTGAAAACAAGGTATTCAGAGTAGACAATGCTACCTGCTAAAGCAGACATCTTGCTGGTTACAGAGAGCTCCTTAGAGGAGGATTCAGAGACTAATGACCAGTCCTCTTTCCCCCCTGAGGTCTATGCTCAAACTTGGCAGGGTTATATTACCCATGTCATGCATGTTGTCTTGCATTGCTTAGTTTTTACATCATATATGGATTGCCATCTGCTTACTTGCTTACTATATAAATCATATATTTGAATTATATCATGCCATCATGTTTACATAGTACATACACATCATCTATCTGAATTATGGCATGGCAACCCATTTAATAAAGACATCATATAGTTATATCATCTCATCCTCTTTAGTGTTTACAATCATCATATTTTGAATTATGGCATTCTATCCGTGAATGTATGTGAATTATGGCATGCCAACCTATTTAATAAACACATTATATAGTTATGTCATGTCATCCTGTTTACATAGTCTCATATTTTGAACTATGTCTTTCCATCTTTTTTAGTTAGCCATCATAATGTGAAATTGTGTCATGCTATCTTGTTTAGTTAGCCATCATATATGTGAAATTGTGTCATGCTATCCTGTTTGGTTAGACAACATAAATATGAATTATTTCATGCCCTCTTTTATTCCTCACTATCCATTGCACCTGTCTATCATACAATGTCTATACTTTCAATTACTTTTCTTGTTTATCAGCCATTTGAATTGGAGAGCGTGATGGCAGTATCTAAGGGAGTAACAACACGGTCTTTAGAAAAGATAATGCTACTAGTTGATGCAGATAGAACCACGATTGTACTTGCCCAAGGACCAGATCCACCACACATAACCCAAATTCTCGCAGATTGTACCCCTACCCAGTTGGACAGAGAACCAGCTACACCCCTTCTAACCCCAACCCCGGCAGATAGTAACCCAGTTCCAGTTGACACAGCACTGTCTCCACCACAGAGCACCCAAACACGAGCAGTTAGTAAGGGAACTGCAGTGCCCAAAGCACGAGGACCACCATTCCGAATCCCAACTCAACGCTTAAAGGAGATTTGTTCTCAGGTCAGGTTCTGTAGCTATGGTTCATACTCCTTTTCTCTTGCATTACTGTATTTACTCATACCAACTATTTTCAAATTTGAAGGATGGAATTGAAACTCCAATGGTGCAACAGGTATGTTTTAAACCTGTTTCTTTAACTGGTTTGCTGTTGTAACCTGCTCTATGTTGATTTCTTCAAACTCGCTGCCTGAATCAGTTCGTCTTTTTGAGTCTCAACTTCAAGTTGAAATACATTGATCAGATGTGCTGCGACAGGAAGCTGAAGGACAAAGGAAGTCCCTGCAGAATTCAGATGCATATTTTCTGGTGCAACAGCAAGCGCTGGAGGATTTAAGCGCCAAACAAGAGAAAGTTAATAAGCTTGCTAAGCATCTTGCCAGCATTATGGGTACCCAAGATATTGTTTCTTGAGATCTTCTGAAGTGGTTTCAGTTCTGGATTTGTTTAGCTGTGGCGTTTATTTGCACTGGTCGCCAACTTTGACAACCAGTGTATATGATATGCTGCTTTGTTCCCTATATTTGCACTGGTGGCGAACTTTGATGCCCAGTGGATGTAATATGTGTAATAGCCGTGATAGCCTAGTGTTAGTTGCTTGCTTATTTATTTCCTTGTTGTCTTGTTTATTTGTTTGCTTGTAGTCATTGCAGTTCTTTTTCCGCGGTTAGCTAGTGGCTGCAATAACCTATTTTTTTTAAAACTAGGCCACAATAACCATGGGCTAATATTTACTGTAGTGACACTGGGCCTCCTACTGGTCGTAGAAACAGTGGGCCTTCTACGGGCCGTAGAAACAATGGGCCTTCTACGGGCCATAGAAACAATGGGCCTTCTGCGGGTCCTATCATCAATGGGCCTTATACGGGCCGTATGATCGATTGGCCAAACAAGGGCCGAACAGACCGCATTATGGCTGTAAACGGGCTAGAGTTGGAATCATCCGTTCATGGTCCGACCATAATAGGCCATCGTTAATAGGCCGTATTTGATGACGCTATGAAAACGGCCCAACGTATTAACGGACCACAAACGGGCCGACTGTAACCACATGCTGAATTTGGCCCACAAGCAGAAAATGACAGTAACGGGCCGTAAGTAAAGGAATGCTGGAAATGAGCCCAAGAATAAATGGGCTCTGAGAAGGCCGAAAGATAACATGGGCTGGAAACGGCCCAACGGAATAACGGGCCGTTAATGGGTATAAAGTGACACACTGTTCATTACGGGCCAGTTTCACCACGGGCCGTTAATGGGTGTAAAGTGATACACTGTTCATTACGGGCCAGTTTCACCACGGGCCGTTAATAGGCCAAGAGTTACATAGGGCCTCATATGGGCCGAAAGACGTCATGGGCCATACATGGGCCAGAAGTGAAAACGGGCTGGAATCATATTGGGTGGCCCAGATGACGCTACCGGGCCTAATTCGGATAGGGCGTAATGGGCCTTGGGTTAGCGGGCTATAAATGGGCTATATGCGAACAGGCTATTAACAGGCTTTACATGGGCCGGCCCGCCACCTTTTGACCAAGTCAAATGGGCCGGCCTTTTCACTAGAATAGGCCTCTGTTGGGCCGTGCCATGTGTCGACGTATCATAGGCGCCTTCTGTCCAATGAGTGGATGACATCTGTCCCAACGATGAGCCGACACGTGTTTCCTCCAGCCAATGATGATTTTACACGTGGAAAATCCCCATTGGTCGGGGCTGTTAACGGGTTATCAGATCCAAAACCCGACCCGATAGCTTAATAGTGTTCCGTTACGGTGGATGCCATGTGTCGGTCACCCTTGACGAAAGCACTTCTGTGACGCGTGATTTATCATCATGGAAGTGGACACTTCCGTGATGATAATTTTGGTAATGTCATGGAACACTTCTACGATAGCACAGGTATGACTATCTTGATTCTGTCATAAAATCGTCATGGATGTACATGCATGACAGAAAATGCAACCTACTATGACAAACACGTATGATCACGGAAGTGTATTTTTTTGTAGTGATGGTATCTCGCTAGCCCCTTCTGAGACCGCAAAAGATAAATGCAGAGCACCTTTAAAGATCAAGGACTGACTAGACATTCTAATTCATGGTAAAAGAGACCCAGTCAAGTCATACTCAATGTAAACTAATAGTAATGAATGCAAATGACAGTGGTGCTCTCCAACTGGTGCTTTTTAATAAGAGGGTGATGACTCAACATGAAAGTAAATAGATAGGCCCTTCGCAGAGGAAAGCAGGGATTTGTAGAGGTGCCAGAGCTCGGTTTTGAAATAGAGGTGAATAATATTGTGAGCGGTATACTTTCATTGTCAACATAAAAACCAAGAGATGGCGATATCTTCCATGCTACACACATTATAGGCGGTTCCCAAACAGAATGGTAAAGTTTATACTCCCCCTCCACCAACAAGCATCAATCCATGGCTTGCTTGAAACAACGAGTGCCTCCAACTAACAAGAGTCCCGGGGGGAGTTTTGTTTGCATTTATTTTGATTTAGTTTGCATAAAGCATGGGACCGGGCATCCCGGTGACCAGCCACTTTCTCCTGAGTGGGGAGCGGAGTCCACTCCTCTTGAGAATAACCCGCCTAACATGGAAGATACGGTCAGCCCTAGTTGATACATGAGCTGTTCGAGCATACAAAACAGGATATTTATTTGAAGGTTTAGAGTTTGGCACAGACAAATTTACTTGGAAGGGCAGGTAGATACCGTAAATAGGTAGGTATGGTGGACTCATATGGCATAACTTTGGGGTTTATGGGATTGGATACACAAGCAGTATTCCCGCTTAGTACTGGTGAAGGCTAGAAAAAGACTAGGAAGCGACCAGCTAGAGAGCGACAACAGTCATGAACATGCATTAAAATTAATCAACACCGAATGCAAGCATGAGTAGGATATAATCCACCATGAACATAAATATCGGGAAGGCTATGTTGATTTTGTTTCAACTACATGCGTGAACATGTGCCAAGTCAAGTCACTTAAATCATTCAGAGGAGGATACCACCCTATCATACCACATCACAACCATTTTAATAGCATGTTGGCACGCAAGGTAAACCATTATAAGCTCCTAGCTAATTAAGCATGACATAAGAAACTATAATCTATAATTGTCAGTGTAAACATGTTTATTCATAATAGGCTGAATCAAGAACGATGAACTAATCATATTTACAAAAACAAGAGAGGTCGAGTTCATACTAGTTTCTCCCATCTCAATCAGTCCATCATGTATCATCATAATTGCCTTTCACTTTCACAACCGAATGATGTGAATAATAATAATAATAGTGCACGTGCATTGGACTAAGCTGGAATCTGCAAGCATTCAATAAACAGGAGAAGACAAGGCAGTATGGGCTCTTTTGTCAGATCAACAATAATGCATATAAGAGCCAATTCAACAATTTAATCATGGTCTTCTCCTATCGACCCCCAAAGAAAAGAAAAGAAATAAAACTATTTACACGGGAAAGCTCCCAACAAGCAAAAAGAAGAACAGGAAATCTTTTTGGGTTTTCTTTTTAATTACTACTACAAGCATGGAAATTAAAACTAGCTAAAAGCTACAACTATTTTTTTGTTTTTCTTAAGGTTTATTAAACACACAAGAAGAAAGCATAAAAAGGAAATAAACTAGCATGGATGATACAATGAAAAAGTATGAGCACCGACATCTAACAATGAGTGTGTGAACATAAATGTAATGTCGGTGAGAAATACGTACCCCCCCAAGCTTAGGCTTTAGGCCTAAGTGGGTCTATGGCCACGGCTGGCCTGGCGGATATCCATAGTAATAGTTGGGGTCGTACTGCAAAGAAGAAGACTCTGATTGCCACTGGTTGGCAATCATATCCGGATCCCACTAGTAATTAGGCTATTGTGGAGGATCAACTTGTGGTTCCGACTCTGGCTCTGTGGCTAATGTAGTGTTCCGGTAGGCGTGAATAGCCTCTAACGGAACAAGGTACTTGCCTGCAGATAAATCAAACAAGGAAGGAGCAGGCAGGGTAATAGTCTCAGGATGATGTTTATCAAAGAACAATTTTTATTTAAACTCCCCTTCCCTATTCTTAACAATAAAATCGTGTGCCACCATACTCTTATAATCTAAATAATCAGGAGGCAACAATTTTTCTTCCTTCTCATAATGCCTAATATGTATGTTAAAATGTGCAGCTAGGCGTGAAGATGGGGCCCTTTGTACGGTTCAGACTTAACCGTTTAGCAATAATATCACCCATACTAACAGAGTTATCACAGAATAAACCGTGGAATAAAATAATAATATCAGGAACACTAAGGTTTCCACAGCTTCCGCGACCAATTAAGCAACGACTAGCAAATATTGCAAAGTAGCGTAAAATAGGAAAATGTATGCTAGTGATTCGTGCATCGGAAACCTTCCTCATTTCCCCTACAATGATGGTATCAATAAACCCATCCATATCGCCGCGATGTGGTTCCTCTATTGTGCCCTCGAAAGGGATTAAACAAATCCGACAAAAATCATAAAGTGACATGTCCTTATGTGCATCATATAAATAAAACTCCACCATAGGTAGTGAGCTCCTAGCATGGAAATGAAAGTTTTGCACAAAGATATTGGTGAGTAAGAGATACTATTCGTGTTGGTCGTGGAGGAAGGTAGTGAGGCCTGCATTCTCAACCAATTCATAAAAACCATCATAAATCCCGGCCGCTCCCAAGAAATCATCGGAAGGCCATTCACACGGCCGAACCTCCGTGGTGCGAGGCAGATTATATTTGGGCCTCTCTGCTTTTTCATTTTGCTTTTCCTTCGAGCTTCGGCTCGATGAGCCCCTCAAAAATCTCTTCATTATTTTCTGAAAAATTCTGAAATTTTTAGTAACTTCAAATAAAAGTGAGCCAAGCTCAACAAAATTGATAGCAACTACTCCTACAAGTGCCTAGAGCCTATATCATGCATCAAACTACTTGGAACCATATAAATTTGACATGCAAGCTCAAGAACAGGGTCACCTAGGCAGCACAAATTTGCAATGAATAAAGCACTAGAACAAAAACTAATTGGACCAATGGAGGAGTCACATACCAAGGAACAATCCCCCCAAGCAGTTTTGTGAGAGGTGCTTTGAGCAAGGAGATCGAAAATGGAAATAAAATGAGCTTGGACTCGGGTTTGAACTGGATAATCGTGTTTGTGGGAGGAACAAGGAGTGTCTGGGTGCAGGAATAAGTGGAGGAGGGCCACCGTGGGCCCACAAGGCAGGGGCGCGCCCAGGGGGTAGGGCACGCCCTCCACCCTCGTGGCCAGGTGGATGCCCCCCTGCTGTGTTCTCAGTGCCAAATATTCTCAAATATTCCAGAAAAAATCATATTTAAATTTCAAGGCATTTGGAGAACTTTTATTTTCGGGGTATTTTTATATTGCACGGATAATCAGAAAACAGACAGAAATTACTATTTTTATTTTATTTAATATAAATAACAGAAAGTAAAAGGAGGGTACAGAGAGTTGTGTTTTCTAAATTCATCCATCTCATGATCATCAAAAGGAATCCATTAACAAGGTTGATCAGGTCTTGTTAACAAACTCATTCCGAATAACATGGAATTGGAGAATTTTTGAATAACACTAGGTTACCTCAACGGGGATATGCACATCCCCAACAATAAGAATATCATATTTCTTCTTGACAGTAGGAAGAGGAAATTCAAAGCCTCCAAAAATAATCGATGGAATTTTTCCAATAGAATTGATACTGTGGACTTGAGGTTGTTTCCTCGGAAAGTGTACCGTATGCTCATTACCATTAACATGAAAAGTGACATTGCCCTTGTTGCAATCAATAACAGCCCCTGTAGTATTCAAAAAGGGTCTTCCAAGAATAATAGACATACTATCGTCTTAGGGAATATCAAGAATAACAAAGTCCGTTAAAATAGTAACGTTTGCAACCACAACAGGCACATCCTCACAAATACCGACAGGTATAGCAGTTGATTTATCAGCCATTTGCAAAGATACTTCAGTAGGTGTCAACTTATTCAAATCAAGTCTATGATATAAAGAGAGAGGCATAACACGAACACCGGCTCCAAGATCACATAACGCAGTTTTAACATAGTTTCTTTTAATGGAGCATGGTATAGTGGGTACTCCTGGATCTCCAAGTTTCTTTGGTATTCAACCCTTAAAAGTATAATTAGCAAGCATGGTGGAAATTCCAGCTTCCGGTATCTTTCTTTTATTAGTAACAATTTCTTTCATATACTTAGCACAAGGATTCATTTTAAGCATATCAGTTAATCGCATACGCAAAAAGATAGGTCTAATCATTTCAGCAAAGTGCTCAAAATCCTCATCATCCTTTTTCTTGGATGGTTTGGGAGGGAAAGGCATGTGTTTCTGAACCCATGGTTCTCTTTCTTTACCATGTTTCCTAGCAACAAAGTATTTCTTATCATAACGTTGATTCTTTGATTGTGGGTTATCAATATCAACAGCAGGTTCAATTTCTATATCATTATCATTACTAGGTTGAGCATCAACATGAACATTATCATTAACATTATCACTAGTTTCAGGTTCATTACCAGATTGTGTTTCAGCATCAGAAATAGAAATATCATTTGGATTCTCAGGTGTATCAATAACAGGTTCACTAGAAGCATGCAAAGTCCTATCATTCTTCTTTTTCTTCCTTTTAGAAGTACTAGGTGCATCTATATTATTTCTCTGAGAATCTTGCTCAATTCTCTTAGAGTGGCCTTCAGGATACAAAGGTTCCTGAGTCATTCTACTAGTTCTAGTAGCCACTATAACAGCATAATCATTATCCTTACTATTCAATTCATTGAGCAAATCATTTTGAGCTTTAAGTACTTGTTCCACTTGAGTGGTAACCATAGAAGCATGTTTACTAATAAGTTTAAGTTCACCTTTGACATTAGCCATATAATCACCCAAGTGTTCAAGCATATTAGCACTGCGTTTTAATTCTCTACCAAAATAAGCATTGAAGTCTTCTTGCTTAACCATAAATTTATCAAACTCATCTAAGCATGGGCGAGCAAACTTAGTAAATGGGATTTCAGCTTTATCATATCTACAGAGAGAATTTACCTTTACTACCTGTGTCGGGTTATCAAGACCATGTATTTCTTCAGTAGGCGGTAACTTAAGACCATGTATTTCTTCAATAGGAGGTAAATTCTTAACATCTTCAGCTTTAATACCCTTTTCTTTCATAGATTTCTTTGCCTCTTGCATATCTTCAGGACTGAGAAATAGAGCACCCCTTTTCTTCGGAGTTGGTTTAGGAATAGGCTCAGGAGTTGGCTCAGGAAGTGTCCAATTATTTTCATTTGTCAACATATTATTCAATAGAATTTCAGCTTCATCCGATGTTCTTTCCCTGAAAACAGAACCAGGTAATCTCTGGAAGCATCGATTAGTCCATTATAAAAGATATCAAGTATTTCATTTTTCTTAAGAGGATGATCAGGCAAAGCATTAAATAATTGGAGAAGCCTCCCCCAAGCTTGTGGGAGACTCTCTTCTTCAATTTGCACAAAATTATATATATCCCTTAAAGCAGCTTGTTTCTTATGAGCAGGGAAATATTTAGCAGAGAAGTAATAAATCATATCCTGGGGACTACGCACACAATCAAGAGAATTAAACCATATCTTAGCATCACCCTTTAATGAGAACGGAAATATTTTAAGGATACAAATGTATCGAGTTCTCTCATCTTTAGTGAATAGGGTGGCTATATTATTTAATTTAGTAAGATGTGCCACAACAGTTTCAGATTCATAGACATAAAAAGGATAAGATTCAACCAAAGTAACTATATCAGGATCAACAAAGAATTCATAATCCATATCAGTAACACAGATAGGTGAAGTAGTAAAAGGGTAACACCCCAAAAATTTTAACCATGATTTGTTTATTAAAATTTTGCCAAGAAATTAAATTTTCATTTTTGTGGAATTATCTTTTGATTTCAGAACCACTCTTTTCCTTGATATTGTGGAGTTTTCACCCCAAGTGAAAACTTTTCAAAAATATTGTTGGGCCTGTTTACCCTCTCAAGAAAAAGATTCCTTTTATCAGTAGATTTATTTGCATAATTATTTTTCCCTGAGCTTTATTTCTTTAGAAATGATTTTTTTCATAAGTTTTGGAGCCTCTTTTGCACTACAACCCTTTGGTAAAATTAGTTATAAGTTTCACCAAGATTTGGAGATGTAATGGGATGCTCCCACATCACTTTTATGCAAAATTCTCTTTTAGTCAATTGGAAATTTTGAGCTCTACCCCAAATTTTCAAATCTTATCCAGTTTGTAAAATTGCACTACAACCTATTTAAATATTTATTTAAAAATTCCACCAAAATTAGGGGATGTTAGTAGTAATGTATAATTCAACTTTGTGGAAAAATCCATTGATGTTCTTTGAAAAATTTGAGCAAAACATAGCCTTTTGCTCTCTGGTCCAGTTTGGCATTTTCTACTGCAACCCTAGTTTATTTTGCTCTAGTGCCCATGATCTTTCTCCTGCTTAGAGACCACTCTACCAAACCCTTAAGTTCAGGAGATTAGGCCCATTGGACGATTTTAAGTTCATGCAATAATGCCCTTTTCTTTCTGTCCAGATTTGGTTTTCTCAAAAACTTGCACTAACAAGTTTTTGTTTTTGACACACTAACCTTGCCACCCTCTTAGTCATCTAAAGAGGCTATGGTCTGGAGTTTTTGGCCACCAGTAGAGATGCCTAGATGCCCTTGGCATTTCATCAAGCAGGTTAGGAGCATGGCCAGTTTTGGCATGCTTTTAGACTTGCATTAGGAAGTTGCTCTAATGAGCTTACCAGCATGTCTATTAGCTCCCTCATGATCATTATCCTAGTTCTGTTTAGTTGCAGGGGCATCAGAGAGGCCTAGAACGCGTTGGCATTGCATCGACCACCTGGCGTGCGTGCTCTGGGCGCGCCCAGAGTGCACGTTTTGCACGCGCGCGCACAACCGAGCCGCCGCGTTCGCTCACCCCGCGCCCTGGCCCTAGCTCGCCTACAGAGCCACGCCCGTTCTCATCCACTCGCCAGAACCCTCCAGGCCGCCCCTGGAGCCCCACAGCGCCGCCGTCAGGTTGGCCATGGCAGCTAGCGGCCGGCCACAGCAGGCTCCTGCCGTGGACGGCGCCGCCCGAGCCACTCTCGCTCACCAGCTCACCCCTGAAGCATTGCTCGTTCGTCTGCTAGCCTGTACTGCCATCCCTAGCCTCGACACGTCGCGCTACAAGCTACAGAACGGCGGTTCGCTGTTCCTATCCACTGCCGCTGTCGATCCTATCAACGACCGCCGCGGAACCGACCTAATCACGCTATAAAAAGGAGCCCCAAGCTCGTCCAGACCCTCAGGCAACCTCGTACCGTTCCCCTAGCGCTCCCATAGCCAGTCTCTATGGAGGGGGGCCGTCTTCCTCATCTCCGGCCAGTTCGGCTGCCGCCACGCTCCGGTTCAATTCATCACAAGTAGGACCTCCCCCGTCCATGCGGGCCACCGTTCAACTCCCCTGAACCTTGCGGAGCCACCCCACCTCTCAAACGCGATCAAGAACCACCGTAGCTCGAAGCCCCAAATCCTCCCGAGACGCCGTCCGCCGCAGAGCTCGCCGCCGGTGACTCCCTTCACCCCCGCCAACCTGTCGACCACCGAGAGGACCGTCCTGGATTAGCAGATCCATCCCTGCACTCGAAATGCCGTGGGAAGCCGCCGTTCGTCGACGGAGATCGTCGGAGCCCCGCCTCTGCTCGGCCAGAGGAGAGGGAGGCGCGGGCGACTGGTCAAACCAGACCAGTGGGCCCCATGGACCCACTATCAGTGACCCCGAGCCGGCCCGCGCTGGTTTAAGTGGAGGCGTTAACCTACAAGTACGTCTCCTCCGTCTCGAAAACGTATCCTTATTAGAAACGTTTTCTTTTTCTATTTTATTTAAAAACAGAGCTTTGACTAAACTTTGACTGGCTATAACTTTTTAAATATAAGTCCAATTGATTTGATTCTTTTTCCGTTGTTTCTCAAATTTTGTCTAGTTTATTTTCATATTTATTTGAAAAAAAATTCAAACAACTTTTTTGTACTGTTTTGAAACTATATGTCAATTTGAATTTCTCTTAAATAGGATTTTGGAGAGGGAAACAACTTTCAAAAAGTGCACCCCCACTTGCATACTCTTGAAGGAAAGCATTCTGAACTCTGGCATAATATTTGTTGTGTGTTGTTTGATACGGTTACAACACCATCTTGACACGAAGTATTCATTATTCTATGTGACGATATGATTATACTCATGAGTTCGCAAATGAAGATTTCTTGCGGTTAAAATTTGATATGCTTGTGATAGTAATCACACTCGTATGCCTTTCGTGCCCAACGGAAGGATCCCGGGAAAGCCTCTGTCTTGGGTAGACACGAGCTTGTCCCTAGTTCTTCGTCGAGATGAGTGTGTCCGGTAAGGCATGGTGAGGTATGAGGAGTGGTGGTTCCGTCTGTTTGGTGAGAGATATAATTCTTATGCTTATCATTTAGGAAATACTTTAACCTCCTGAGTCGACCATAGATCGAGTCTAGTTCCAGTAACCCCCATACTTGTCTCGTACTACCACTTGTCCCTGCCATAGGCAGGGTACGGTTCAGTCAGCTGTCAACTCCTTCCTAGCACACACCGTACAGAGAGGCCATGGTGGAAGATACCGGCTGCATCCGGTAGGCATGCCACCTGGTCCGGGGGCATGGGTGTTTCGGTTGGAGCCGAAGGGGGTAGCTCCCCTAGTTTGCGCGCATTATACATTTTGTGATCCCATGCTAGTCGAGGTTGTAGCCTCCCCACTTAGAGTTTCGCTTAATGGGTGTCGTGGGTGATTCCGGACACCAGTAAGTTAGGCTGGTGTGTGCAGTCAGGTGTGTTTTCAATTAAAAGACCGTAGACGGAATTAGTCCCGATGGACTAAGGGAATCCATTACTCGTGGGTAAAGAGTACTCCCTATACATAGATTATATCTATTCGAATAGCCGTGTCCATGGTTAAGGACTACAGTCTGTGATGGGTCAAGTGTCGGTCTCAGTGTCGGTCTTTGGAGGAACAATTACTAAACCAGAACATGGCTCATGACTTGTGACTCGTGACCACTATGCTTATTATTATTATGAACTAACCATTTACATTATTTGCATTATTGAGCATCCCTGGGATGGTTCTACCTCCTGGATATTCACTGTGATTACTCTCATATAATCCCTTTATGTGGTGTCGCTGAGACGCCCAACTGTGGCATGTTGGTTATTTACTTATTTTATAAGCCCTTTATGTGGTGTCGCTGAGACGCCCGACTGTGGCATGGTTGTTATTTACTTACCTTGTAAGCCCTTTATGTGGTGTCGCATAGACGCCCGACTGTGGCATGTTTGCTGCTTATTTCCTTTTTAAGCCCTGTATGTGACGTCCCTTAGACGCCCGACTGAGGCATGCTTTATATTATTAACCTTTCGAGGCGTCGCTTCAGAGACCCGATCGGTGCATCCTTTTTCTACTCCCTTATTACATAATCATGTTGTATGTGATCAACCCGCTTGCGTGCATCGTGGATTTTCATTTCGTGACTGACGTTGTGATCATGAAATATATCAGAGCATGATTATCAATTGTTATATTATACCTGTGTTCATAATGTTTGCGAGTACATTCAAAAGTACTCACTGGCTTGCCCGTGGCTATTGTCTTGGCCAGATTTCTTGCGTGGAGAGGAGCGTCGCGATGACAACCCCGGAACCCACGTGATAGCAGCCTCGTGAAGATAGGAGTTATCCAGGTCAGCTGTTCCTGTGGGAAATGGAGTCCCATAGACGCCGATGATCCGCAAACCGCTTCCGGCATCAACCACTAGAAACCATTTGTTGTACTCATAGGCCGGAATGGTCTTGTACTACACATTTTGTATTTTGCTTGGAGTTTTTGTATCAAGTTGGTGTCTCATCAGCTAATAGTAATCCTGGGGCTGGTGAGCACAAGGGCCATTTTCTGGGAAATTAATATCCCGAAAACCCGGTCCTGACAACCTTGGTATTAGAGCCAGGCTCACCATTGGCTAATCCTATCTTGGCCAGGTCAATGAACCTAGGTAAATCAACCCACCAGACCTTAACCTAACCCCGGCCAAGCTTCTCGTGTAAGATAGCCACAAAGTGACCCCGACACCTTTTGGCAGTTGGTGCCTAACCTATCAGCCTAGCCTGTCGATCACACGCCAGTGACCGACACCTAAAATGTCTCATTCGCAAGTGTGTGAAGGAAGACTCCGTCCCCTTTTTCTATAAAAAGGGCATGCTAGCCTCAACCCAGCACAACACAGCCTCTACCCCAAACTCAGCTAAAATGCCTGGACTTGTTGTTCACAATGAGACCACAACAAGCAACCTTGGAGGTTTTGTGACCGTGCTAGCAAACCTCACCCGTCGTGCCTTTGCATTAGAAGAGCCCCCAAAATATGTCATGTACCAAGGGCCCATGAGCGGTGAGAGCCGTCAATTTTGGGCCAGTGTGCACGTCTATGGTAGAGGTCTATCGCCAGAACGCTCCTACAGGTTCACCGGAAGGACAACTTCCTTTGAGCCACAAGCCATCCAACTAGCTACTCGAGAGGCTATAGTTCAACTCCGGCACTTGTCGCCCAGAGTTAACTGTCGCTCGTTCTACTACTACCCCAGCCGTGACGGATATGGTAGACCACCCCAGGTTGCCTACGGAGATCATGAGACGGATCCTGCATTGTTGCATCTGGTGCGCTATGTAAGTGCACTAGAGGAATTGTTCGATCAAATCACCCTTGATCTGATCGCAGCCCGTGGAGAACTAATTCGCCAAGCCCCGAAAAGAAGAGGAGATGAGCCCGATGCCAGTAACCCAGTCGTACTATTCAGACAACCGATCGAGTCCTTGAGGTCTGCCCCAGCCATCGACCGAAGTGCTTCATCGCCTTTTGGGAACACGCTCCAACGGGATCATGGCCAACAACCCCCGCGATGGTCATCATCGCTACCCCGACCCTGCAGCTCCTCAACCCCCTCTAGCTAACCCCGACGGTGAGACCCATGGAGAAGCCTCGACGTCCACAAGGCATGCCCGCTTAGATATAAACGAGGTAGACTAAATCACTCGAGTAGTACCGAGTCTTAGTATGTCCATGCCCTGCTATTGTGTGATCTTATATCGCCATAATTAAATACTGTCTGCGCCCCTATTTCAAATAATACCATGCATAAATATGTTGGCGTGTGATTGCATTTTTTTATATTCCGAGCGTAGCTACCAAAAACCACCCCGACGACACCCACAGTAATACGTCACTCTTGTGAGATATGTGTATCTGTGGCATTAACCCCGGCCCCATAGAGCAGAACCGACAGACTAGTTGGCCCTCACCGTGATAAATGACCCAGACCAGATGCTGTATAAAAGGCCACCTCGTGACCTTGCCAAGTACCCCTCACCTTGTGCACAACTCTCACATCCATTCCCTTACCATGCCATGCCATAATATTTATCTGAGAACTCAAGATGCAACCCCAAGTAGTTTTGTTAAAATATTGTGGGACTTTACCTGCAGTACCATGAGTTCTATCCATCCACCCAAGTACGAGTTGCTCAAATCGAGGATCACCCCTTCCACCTCGAAATATTGTGCAGTAGTGCACATTCCACCCACAAACCCAAACCAAGACCCAACGGAAGTCTCCTTCATGGGGAAATCTATGCCGACTCCGCAAATGGCCATAGAAGCTGCTGCGTATGAAGCGCTTGCTCGCCTTCGATTCGCGGTACCCTATACCAGCGAACGAGGGTATTATTACTTCCCGAGTCGTGCAGCACCCGGAGAAGTAGCATCGTTTCCCGGTGGACGAATCGAGAGAGACCCAGTACTGGCCAACCTTGCCCAGTATGTCATCGCTCAAGAGCGTTTGACCCAGCGAGTAATGGGTTATCTCCAGGGCCTCACTGATTTAAACCCTCAGATCGCCATTGGCAGGCCACTGAGGCCCGACCAGGAGAGGCGCATTCATCGACTAGTCAATCCGCTTCCCCCGATAGAAGAAGAGTGTGCCCCAGTGCCAGAGACGTTTTCTCAGGACCCTATCCTTTTGCCTTTTTCATTGTAGACGTCACTGCTATGTTTATTTTCCCAGCCTTTATTTATGTGTTGCAACGTATGCGTGGTATCCTAAATTTGTACGGCGAATTAAATAATTGGTTTCAATTAATGTGAGTAGCTTTTACTGCTGTTAATTTTGATTAACTAATTTCAGTCTCGGTAAATTCCGAAGTGAGATTTTTTTCCTGAGTTGTTGCAGCGTATATCTCTTCACGACATAGATTTTTATTCATGCATCACCACGGCCGCAGACTCACAACCCCAACCACTCAACCGCGTGCACTAATTGCAAATCCGCATACACATGTTGCATATAACTAATTTTCTCCCTAACACACCACAGTCTCTGAAGGAAAGATTTGTGGGTTATTAATCGGGTGCCAGTTGCCTGCAGCACACCGACAACAGTTTGCACCTGACACCAGCACCTAATCCTCATGATCGCCGCCGCCGCGGAGAGCTAACACTCGAGCAGCAACATCACAACGATCATCGAGGATCATCGCACACAAGAGCACGGAGAACCCCAGCAACGTCGCCAACCCTCCGCACACCAGGATCATGTACCAGTCCGGCATCACCTCCACCATTAGAGCCTCGTCCCGAGCTCCTGCAAACAGAAATGGAGGAGAAGGAAGGAGAAGGAGAAGCGAGGCCAGGTGTGAGGAAGAAAAAAGGAGCACCTCAGTCATTTTATAGCTCGATATCGGTGTACGGTGGGCGAAGTCCACCAGCGCCGCTTGTCGCTCGATCGCCGATGTTCGGAGGCGAATCCGCGAGCAGTGCCGACAACGCACTGGTCCGCGAGGTGAGTGCACGCTGCATCGGCAGCTAGCACGCAGCGCAATACCGCAGTACGACCTAGATGCCCTATGCGCTAGACGTCGCCGGTGGAGAAAGCGCGGGAAAGCGCGCGAGAGAGAGGAAGAAGAGAGAGCCAGAGGTAGAAGAAGAGACTGACAGTGGGCCCCGGGTCCACCCGACAGCCAGAGAGAGCACCGTGCTCTCGGGGTGCGAGCAACGTATTTTTGAAATTTAGAATTTAATTCTAAATTTTCCGTAATCAAAGTAGAAATTTATCGTTTCCCCCAACCATGGATTTTTCCACGCAGCGCCAGTATTCCACACTGTTGTTTTGCACCACTTATTTGCCTATTCACTATAGCAACATTTTATTGCATGAGTACGATGGTTATTTTTGTGATATTACTTTGAGATAGTAGGGGTAATTCTTTTTCAAAGCAACCCTTAGCCAATCTCGAGGACGGGATTTTTCTTAAGGGGGGGGGATAGTGTTGTAACACCCCAAATTTTTTAACCATGATTTGTTTATTAAAATTTTGCCAAGAAATTAAATTTTCATTTTTGTGGAATTATCTTTTGATTTCAGAACCACTCTTTTCCTTGATATTGTGGAGTTTTCACCCCAAGTGAAAACTTTTCAAAAATATTGTTGGGCTTGTTTACCCTCTCAAGAAAAACATTCCTTTTATCAGTAGATTTATTTGCATAATTATTTTCCCTGAGCTTTATTTCTTTAGAAATGATTTTTTTCATAAGTTTTGGAGCCTCTTTTGCACTACAACCCTTTGGTAAAATTAGTTATAAGTTTCACCAAGATTTGGAGATGTCATGGGATGCTCCCACATCACTTTTATGCGAAATTCTCTTTTAGTCAATTGGAAATTTTGAGCTCTACCCCAAATTTTCAAATTTGATCCAGTTTGTAAAATTGCACTAAAACCTATTTAAATATTTCTTTTAAAATTCCAACAATATTAGGGGATGTTAGTAGTAATGTATAATTCAACTTTGTGCAAAAATCCATTGATGTTATTTGAAAAATTTGAGCAAAACATCCTCTTTTGCTCTCTGGTCTAGTTTGGCATTTTCTACTACAACCCTAGTTTATTTTGCTCTAGTGCCCATGATCTTTCTCCTGCTTAGAGACCACTCTACCAAACCCTTAAGTTCAGGAGATTAGGCCCATTGGAGGATTTTAAGTTCATGAAATAATGCCCTTTTCTTTCTATCCAGATTTGATTTTTTCAAAAACTTGCACTAACAAGTTTTTGTTTTTGACAAACTAACCTTGCCACCCTCTTAGTCATCTAAAGAGGCTATGGTCTGGAGTTTTTGGCCACGAGTAGAGATGCCTAGATGCCCTTGGCATTTCATTAAGGAGGTTAGGAGCATGGCCAGTTTTGGCATGCTTCTAGACTTGCATTAGGAAGTTGCTCTAATGACCTTACCACCATGTCTATTAGCTCCCTCATGATCATTAGCCTAGTTCTGTTTAGTTGAAGGGGCATCAGAGAGGCCTAGAATGCATTGGCATTGCGTCAAGCACCTGGCGTGCGTGCTCTGGGCGTGCACAAAGCGTACGTGAGGGAGTCCTGGATTAGGGGGTGTCCGGGTAGTCGGACTATACCTTCAGCCGGACTCCAGGACTATGAAGATACAAGATTGAAGACTTCGTCCCATGTCCGGATGGGACTTTCCTTGGCGTGGAAGGCAAGCTTGGCGATGCGGATATTCAAGATCTCCTACCATTGTAACCGACTTTGTGTAACCCTAACCCTCTCCGATGTCTACATAAACCGGAGGGTTTCAGTCCGTAGGACAACTTCATCATACAACAATCATACCATAGGCTAGCTTCTAGGGTTTAGCCTCCTTGATCTCGTGGTAGATCTACTCTTGTACTACCCATACCATCAACATTAATCAAGCAGTACGTAGGGTTTTACCTCCATCAAGAGGGCCCGAACCTGGGTAAAACATCGTGTTCCTTGCGTCCTGTTACCATCCGGCCTAGACGCACAATTTGGGACCCCCTACCCGAGATCCGCCGGTTTTGACACCGACATTGGTGCTTTCTTTAAGAGTTCCTCTGTGCCGTCGCAATCAGGAAGGATGCCTCTTCCCATCTTTAAAGACGGCGCCATTACTAAGGGAGCCTTGGCTGTCGGCTAAACTCTCCGGCTAGGCGGTTTTCTCATGACATCCTGTTCGGCCGTTGCACCGATGGTGACCTCTCGGGTCATCAAAAGCAATCTTCACGTCAGCTCGGAACTCATCGAGCAGTTAGATCCAATGGAGCTCTCTTCCGTAAACAAGCTCTTGGATCGCATCGCCGCCTTGGGGGTCACTACGGATTATGACCAGGTTGGGCTTAAACCCGATCTAAGAGAAATTAATTCTCCCCAAGTCACCCATCACATTGCCGTGATAGAGGCACAGTGCGGCGACTCTTCATCTATCTTAAGAACTAGCTACGTCCGGATTCCTGATCCCTCCAAGCCGGATACCCGCGGAGGGGAGGACGTAACTCAAGACCTGAACTTAGAATCAGGCAACGGGCTAGATTCACTGGACAACATCCAAGAATACAAACTTCAGAGTTCGGAAACTACTTGGCCTCTGAGTCTGAGATTGGGTGAAGTTCCGGATTTAATTCCACCCACCCACCCAAACATAAGCGATCTATCCCAAATCAGGCAAAATCCCGAAGAAATAGTAAATCATTACTGGGCAAGGTTCCTCCTGGTCATGAACAGGATAAATGACTGCCGCACGGAAGACACAATCTCAATCTTCTACAATAATTGCACGGACAAGGGAATCCTCAACGCCACAGGTCGTCGTGATCTTACACGCTTCGCTGACTTGGCGACCATAGTACAAAAGTACTGTGCTATGGAAAGTGTACGGAAAACCGAAACTAAATTTTGGGACAATCCGTCCCTGAATAGAAACCTCGTCCGGAATAAAAGGGTGCATTATCATCAGACACCCGTTGACTTCAAAGACCTTAACAAGGCTTGCCCAAAGGATCCCTTCCCCCTCCCCCGCATCGATCAAATTATCGATGCCACTGCAAGACACGATTCGTTGTGCTTCCTCGACGCATACTCCAGTTACCATAAAATCAAGATGGCCGAGTCAGACCAAGCCGCAACGGCATTCATCACCCCATACAGCCCATTCTGCTTCAACACAATGCCTTTCGGGCTCAAAAACACCGGCGCAACATATCAGCGCATGATTCAAACATGTCTGGCAAACCAGATCGGCAAAATAGTAGAGGCATACGTGGATGATGTGGTCGTAAAAACAAGACATGTTGAATCTCTAGTAGACGACTTGAGGCTTACATTTGACAACCTCCGAGCATATGACATCAAGCTAAATCCAGAAAAATGCGTTTTCGGTGTTCCAGCCGAAAAGCTCTTGGGCTTCATTGTATCCGGTAGAGGAATCGAAGCAAATCCAGCCAACATCCAAGCTTTGTCACAATTGGATATCCCAAAGGACCTCA
Organism: Triticum monococcum; assembly: GCA_034509565.1. NCBI lineage: Eukaryota > Viridiplantae > Streptophyta > Magnoliopsida > Poales > Poaceae > Triticum > Triticum monococcum. The sequence continues at coordinate 176,747,723 of CM067847.1, read as the reverse complement.
AACAAATACAAAAATTAACCGGATGCGTGGCAACTCTAAGCCAATTTATCTCCCGCTTGGGAGAAAAGGCACTACCCCTCTATCGCCTCCTTCGGCGCACCGAACACTTCGAGTGGACGGATGCCGCCACGACTGGACTCGAGGAAATAAAAGCCATATTGGCGACAAACCCTGTCCTGGCCACGCCAAACATCGGCGAACCAATGCTATTGTACATTGCAGCAACCCATCAAGTTGTCAGCGCAGTACTCGTTATCGAGCGGGAAATGGACGGACACAAATTCCCCCTTCAAAAGCCGGTTTACTATGTGTCCACTGTCCTCACCCCATGCAAATCACGGTACCCACATTATCAAAAGATTGCATATGCGGTATTCATGGCATCCCGGAAGCTACGACACTAGTTTCAAGAGTGTTCAATCACAGTAGCATCGGAAGTACCACTCAACGATATTATAAACAACCATGACGCAATGGGTCGGATTGCAAAATGGGCCATTGAGCTCCTCCCGTTCGACATAACTTATAGGCCACGGCGAGCTATCAAGTCGCAAGTTTTGGCCGACTTCATCGCAGAATGGACGGAGGCTGAACTCCCTAAAGAGTACGGCACATATTCAAACTGGATCATGCACTTCGACGGTTCCAAAATGTTGGCCGGAATAGGGGCCGGCGTCGTTTTGACGTCCCAAACAGGAGACACAGTTCAATATGTACTCCAAATTATGTACACGGACTCCAACAATGCAGCCGAATATGAGGCCCTTTTACATGGTCTTCGGATGGCAGTATCCATGGGCATTCAACGCCTAGAGGTGCGCGGGGATTTGAACCTCGCGATATCCCAAATAAATGGAGACTTCGATGCCAAGGATCCAAAAATGGTAGCTTACCGCAACGCCGTCCTCAAAATGTCAGCTCGGTTTGAGGGGCTTGAATTTCACCATATAGCCCGAGAAAACAATCAGGCGGCAGACGTCCTGGCACGCATCGGCGCAAAACGCGATGCGGTCCCCCCCAACATCTTCGTGGAAAGGCTGTTCAAGCCATCCGTAGTATGGGAAGGGGAACATGGCAATATTAGCCTGGACCCAACCGCACTGTCCGACGCCGAACAATCTGACATAATCGGAGGCTCTGCCAATGAAATCAGAACCTCAGCCCACGTACTAATGGCCGTTATCGCCCCGTGGACAGAACCATTCCTAGCCTACCTTACTAGGCAGGAACTCCCAGAGGACCAAAACGAGGCACGCTGTATAGTGCGGCGATCTAAAGCCTATAAAGTCCATGAGGGAGAACTTTATAAGAAAAGCACCACCGGAGTCCTTCAAAGGTGTATCTCCGAAGAGGAAGGGCGGAACTTGCTGGCTGAAATTCATGCCGGACTCAGTGGCCATCATGCCGCAGCCCGGTCCCTTGTAAGAAAGGCTTTCTGTATAGGCTTTTATTGGCCAACGGCCCGGGCGGATGCTCAGGACTTGGTCCAAAAATGCGTCGGTTGCCAGCTTTTTGCAAACCAAAGCCATATGCCACCCACCGCCCTCCAAACTATCCCCATCACTTGGCCTTTCACGGTCTTGGGGCTTGACATGGTGGGACCCCTTAAAGGCGAAACCCACAAGAAAAAAATACTTACTGGTCATGGTGGATAAGTTCACCAAATGGATAGAAGCCAAGCCTGTTAAGACGGCCGAATCCGGACCTATGATAGACTTTATATCCGGGGTCGTACACCGTTATGGCGTCCCCCACAGCATCATCGCCGATAACGGCACGAACTTTACGGCCGATGAGGTAAAACTCTGGTGCAAAAACATGGGCATCAAGCTCGATTATGCTTCCGTCTATCACCCACAAACTAACGGTCAGGTGGAACGTGCAAATGGTCTCATCATGAGCGGCATCAAACCCAGATTAGTGCGGTCCCTCAAGGAATCTAACACGCACTGGGTAGAGGAGCTCGACTCCGTACTCTGGGGGCTGCGGACCAAGCCGAATCGCACCACCGGATACACACCATTTTTTATGGTGTACAGCGCAGAGGCAGTCTTGCCCTACGACATAATTCATGACTCACCTCGAGTGCGCATGTACGAAGAAAGGGAAGCCGAGCTCGATCGGCAGGACAGTTTGGACGCCTTAGAGGAGGAGCGCGACATAGCAAAAGCCCGTTCCGCATTCTATCAACAGCAGGCTCGAAGATATCAAAGCAGAGAAGTGCGGGCCAAAAACTACAACGTTGGCGAATTAGTTCTACGCCTGCCGGAAAAGAAAAAGGACAAGCTGAAGCCCAAGTGGGAAGGTCCCTTCATAATTGACCAAGTCCTGACTGGTTGAGCATACCGCCTGCGAGATGCGTCGGATAACCGACTCGAGCAAAACCCATGGAACGCAGCCCGTCTCCGAAGATTCTATGCCTTGCGCCGGACTCTGTGTTTGTCTCCTTCCTCTGTCCATTTTTTTTACATTTTCTGTCTTACATTTCTCTCCTTCCCCTCTTTTCTTTTATAGACCTTAAAGGCTCCTTAAGTGACATGCTACTTGCACTCACTAAACCTGGGGGCTTCTTTAACAGAAGCTTATTTACTCGGGCTTCACGCCCACCACATGTGTCAAACTTCCACATGTACCTTTTCTTCACCATTATATGCATCGATATGACTTAAGTTTTGGCCAAGCTGGGTTGCCTGGCTCCTGTGCTTACCCCTACGTTCCCGATTGTTCGGCTTGGTGGTAAAGGGAGCACCTCTGCGATTGTTACTGCCGGATCAGCCGGATGTGTACCTCAGATTGGGTGAAGCCGAAAGCTAGTGTTCTTAAGGGAATATTCGGTCGGTGAACTAAAAGATGACCTTTTTTTACTTATTTATATATATATATATATATGCCCCCAGATGATTTTCCTGCGTTTGCAGTCCGGACATGCACTTTAGGGCATGCCTCCCAGAGAAAGGAACCCCTAACGGAACTATTCTCTCTGGAAGATGTTTCTTACTAACCATGTAATATAACATAACTAGTTGGGCACTTGTCTGATAAAGCACTAATGACCCCTACGCCTGGTCTCCATGCATACCCCGGTTCTTACATAACTGGTAGGGTATTCAGACACACTCCGGACCGTCAGGTCCTGAGGTTGAAGCGAAGAGGTCGGCAACGACAAGCGATCTACAATCCGGCTGGAAGGCATTACACATGTCAATTAAAAATTACACAGTCACTCTGACTGATTGTATTCCTCTTCAATACCATCTAACAGGCTGTCTAACTTACAGTCTTGCTGGGAATACTTTGCGGCCAATTCTACCTGGCCGTACACTAAGCTTACGGGGATCTCCTTCCTGTCAGGCCCCACAGGTCCGACCTTGGCCATGTGGTTTGGGTCAGACTTCGTGTACCGCATCTTCACCATGGCCCAGGCCTCCCTAGCGCCTTGTCGGCAGGCCGATATCTTCCACAACCGGAAGCGCCGCCGCGCTCCCTTAAGCTTCTCCGAAAGCTCTCCAAGGTGCTCGGGCATGGAGTGGGAAGGCCATAAGGCTTGGGCAACGCCTTGCATCGCCTGCCGAACTCGCTCGTGCAGTTGTGAGAGCTCGGGAAGAAGGTCACCCGTAGATCCGGGCATATCCTCTACAGGACGACCTGTTAGCATACCTACAGACATTACTCTGTTAGTCGACTTCCTTGCCGAACTCTTTTCTTTCAAAGATTCGCTTAAGCACTTACTAAATATGCCGCGTCGAAGCCGCTGATTCTCCTTAGTGGAGTCCGACAGCTAGCCACGAACATCTTTAAGTTCAATGTCCAGCTTGGTGTTGGCGTCCTAAAGATCATTCTTCTCCCGCCTCACCCTTGTCAGCATACTCTCACCGGCCTTTAGCCGGCGTAAGAGTTGTTGCCTCTCCGGATCCAGTCCGGCGCCATCTGCAATATGATTTGTCAGATTTACACCCACGCCGCACTTCGCAAGATACTAATCTTTCAAAGTGTATCTTACCAGAGGGAGTCTCTTTGGGCTCCCCTACCGCGGCTAGTGCGGCCTCCAGTTGGGCTTTGCACTCTTCCAGCTCCTGGGATAGTACGATATTCTTCTCTGTAAGAACCTGCATAACAAATGATCCTTAAATCAGTTACTCTAACTGTTTCAAGTCTCGGGGGCTACTGGTATATATATAATTACCAAAATTTTCTTACCCGTATGTCTTTTACATATTGCTCCGTGGCTCTGGCTAGACCATTTTGAGCGGCATGGAGGTACACATCTCCCGAATTAAAGGCATCTAATGCCTCTTGGGAGAAACAAACGTCGCGAAGAATTGTCCGACGACGCCTGTGATTCATGGCACTCTCCACCTCAGAGTTGGTGGCAGACAACCTGCCCACATCCTCCATCGGAGGAGCGTCCGGTGCGCGCCTGGTGTTCGCCTCTGCCTCCGGACCAGGCTTTGGAGCCTGGCTGGTGGAGGCGCGGTTGGAAGCCTCTCCGGGTATAGTCCGGCGAGGTCTCTTTGTCCTGAAGAGAGCACACGTGTTAACATGCCTCGCAGGTGTAACACCTGGGATAAGGGGGCGCGCCATACCTTTGCGCTGACGCCTTGGTCCAGACTGTACCTCTTTTCTGCCCACGGGGCCCTGCGGCCTCTCATTGGCTTGCCGCCACAGGTTCGGCCTCCCGTCTCAAAAACCTCCCCTGCAAAGCTCGGTTGTAATCAGAAAACTGCAAACATGAGAGGGCGGACACCTATTCGGTGTACTGGGACTTCGATCTCAGTTACCTGGGAGGCCAGGATTAGCCCTGGGTAATCGGTCGTAATGGCCACCAAGGCGTTGTCCTTGCTCAATTGATGGAACACTCCATCAATCAGCTCCACAGATATGTCCGGATCCTCTTGAGAGGCCGGGTCGAGGGACCTTCCTGGGTCCTCGGGTTGTGGAGGAGGGCTGTTTATTTCCTTAACAGCCCGGCGCAGTTCCTGCGTTGAAGTTGTTAGACTAAATATTTAACAATGGGAATACAAAACAGATGGGCAAGTAAATGCGGCCGCTTACCCAGCTTGGTGGATTATGCATAGAGAATCCACCCTGCGGGTTGACGCGGATAAATTCCTCCTCTTCTCCCTTATACAAAGTGGACAAGATCTTTAGTAGAGCGGCAGCCGAATCCGGCCCCTTACGGCCGTAGCGGGTGGCGTCGTCCTCCCCGTTGAAGTCCCACATGGGGTGGCTTCTATACTGAAGTGGTTGCACCCCCCTCATAATGCATTCGGCCATAACCCCGATCATGGTCAGTCCGGAATGGGCTAACAATCTTATTCGGCCCATCAGGTAAATGATGTCCCTGTCACTTTCCCCCTGAGGGCTCCCTGGACGCCAGCTCAGGCGCTTCTTTAAAGGAGCGCTGTTGAACTCAGGAAGGCCGATCCGAACAGGATCCGGCAGCGGGACGTCCTCTATATAAAACCATTCCGAAGGCCAGTCTTTGGACGCCTTCTTTCGGGTTCCGGATAGATATCCGGTCCCGGCGATGCGCCACACTTCGGCTCCGCCCACTTGATACATTGACCCCTGCTTAGAGCGGGGCACTAGGCAAAATAACCTCTTCCACAACGCAAAATGAGCCTCAACACCCAAGAATAGCTCGCAAAGGGCAACAAAGCCCGCGATATGCAATATAGAGCCGGGCGTGAGATTGTGCAGCTGGAGGCCGTAGAACTCCAGAAGCCCATAGAGAAATGGATGAATTGGAAATCCAAGTCCTCTTATTAGATAAGGGACGAGGCACACCCGCTCTCCTTTGGAGGGATTGGGGGTGCTCTCCGCTTGCTCTCCACCATTATAGGTGGCGAGTCCGGCTCGGACCGGGACCATGTAGGCCTGAAGGAGAAATCCCTTGGCCTGAAGCGACACTAGCTCGCTGTGCGGGATGGAGCACCTCTCCCAGTCTCCAGGTTTAGGACTGGAAGGGCGAGAGGAGGAGCTGTGACGGCATTGCAAGGATGATTACTCGCGGGAGGAGAAGGTGTGGTTTGGATCTGAATCCCCATCCCATTAAATAGGCGGCTCATTTATGTGGCTAGGGGTGTGAATGTAAAAACACCCCGACTTTTCGCATTTGTTTGACACGTGGAAGACGGCCATTATTGGGCATGGAAGCCAAGGTGCGCTACATTACGAAAATCGGACGTTATTCAGCAGGTACACGAAATTTGGAGAAGAACCCGCCTTGCAATGCCGAAGACAATCTGCGCGCCAGACTCGTCGTCATTGAAGCCTGGTTCGGGGGCTACTGAGGGAGTCCTGGATTAGGGGGTGTCCGGGTAGCCGGACTATACCTTTAGCCGGCTCCAGGACTATGAAGATACAAGATTGAAGACTTCGTCTCGTGTCCGGATGGGACTTTCCTTCGCGTGGAAGGCAAGCTTGGCGATGCGGATATTCAAGATCTCCTACTATTGTAACCGACTTTGTGTAACCCTAACCCTCTCCGGTGTCTATATAAACCGGAGGGTTTTAGTCCGTAGGACAACTTCATCATACAACAATCATACCATAGGCTAGCTTCTAGGGTTTAGCCTCCTTGATCTCGTGGTAGATCTACTCTTGTACTACCCATATCATCAATATTAATCAAGCAGGACGTAGGGTTTTACCTCCATCAAGAGGGCCCGAACCTAGGTAAAACATCGTGTTCCTTGCCTCCTGTTATCATCCGGCCTAGACGCACAGTTCGGGACTGCCTACCCGAGATCCGCCAGTTTTGACACCGACAGTACGTTTTGCACGCGCGCGCGCAACCGAGCCGCCGCGTTCGCTCACCCCGCGCCCTGGCCCTTGCCCACCTACAGAGTCACGCCCGTTCTCATCCACTCGCCAGAACCCTCCAGGCCGCCCCTAGAGCCCCACAGCGTCACCGTCAGGTCGGCCATGGCAGCTAGCGGCCGGCCACAGCAGGCTCCTACCATGGACGCCGCCGCCCGAGCCACTCTCACTCGCCAGCTCGCCCCTGAAGCAGTGCTTGTTCGTCTGCTAGCCTCTACCGCCATCCCCAACCTCGACACGTCGCGCTACAAGCTACAGAACGGCGGTTCGCCGTTCCTATCCACTGCCACCGTCGATCCTTTCCACGACCGCCGCGGAACCGACCTAATCACGCTATAAAAAGGAGCCCCCAGCTCGTCCAGACCCTCAGGCAACCTCGTACCATTCCCCTAGCGCTCCCATAGCCAGCCATCGATGGAGGGAGGCCGTCTTCCTCATCTCTGGCCAGTTCGGCCACCGCCACACTCCGGTTCAATTCGTCACAAGCAGGACCTCCCCCATCCATCCGGGCCACCGTTCAACTCCCCTGAACCTGAAGGAGCCACCCCACCTCTCAAACGCGATCAAGAACCACCATAGCTCGAAACCCCAAATCCTCCCGAGATGCCGTCCGCCGCAGAGCTCACCGCCGGCGACTCCCTTCGCCCCCACCAGCTTGTCGACCACCGAGAGGACCGCCCTAGACTGGCGGATCCATCCCTGCACTCGAAATGCCGTGGGAAGCCGCCGTTCGTCGACGGCGATCGTCGGAGCCCCGCCTCTGCTCGGCCAGAGGAGAGGGAGGTGCGGGCGACTGGTCAAACCTGACCAGTGGGCCCCATGGACCCACTGTCAGTGACCCCGAGCCAGCCCGCGCTGGTTTAAGTGGAGGTGTAAACCCAGAAGTACGTCTCCTCCGTCTCGAAAACGTATCCTTATTCGAAACGTTTTTTTCTATTTTATTTAAAAATAGAGTTTTGACTAAACTTCGACTGGCTATAACTTTTTAAGTAGAAGTCCAATTGATTTGACTCTTTTTCTGTTGTTTGTCAAATTTTGTCTAGTTTATTTTCATATTTATTTGAAAAAATTTCAAACAACTTTTTTGTACTGTTTTGAAACTATATGTTAATTTGAATTTCTCTTAAATAGGATTTTGGAGAGGGAAACAACTTTCAAAAAGTGCACCCCCACTTGCATACTCTTGAAGGCAAGCATTCTGAACTCTGGCATAATATTTGTTTTGTGTTGTTTGATACGGTTACAACACCATCTTGACACGAAGTATTCGTTATTCTATGTGACGATATGATTATACTCATGAGTTCGCAAATGAAGATTTCTTGCGGTTAAAATTTGATATGCTTGTGATAGTAATCACCCTCGTATGCCTTTCATGCCCACCGGAAGGATCCCGGGAAAGCCTCTGTCTTGGGTAGACACGAGCTTGTCCCTAGTTCTTTGTTGAGACGGGTGTGTCCGGTAAGGCATGGTGAGGTATGAGGAGTGGTGGTTCTGTCTGATTGGTGAGAGATATAATTCTTATGCTTATCATGCATGAAATGCTTTAACCTCCTGAGTCGACCATAGATCGAGTCTTGTTCCAGTAACCCCCATACTTGTCTCCTACTACCACTTGTCCCTGCCATAGGCAGGGTACGGTTCAGTTAGTTGTCAACCCCTTCCTAGCACACACACCATACAGAGAGGCCATGGTGGAAGATACCGGCTGCATCCGGTAGGCATGCCACCTGGTCCGGGGGCATGGGTGTTTCGGTTGGAGCCGAAGGGGGTAGCTCCCCTAGTTTGCGCGCATTATAAATTCTGTGATCCCATGCTAGTCAAGGTTGTAGCCTCCCCACTTAGAGTTTCGCTTAACAGGTGTCGTGGGTGATTCCAGACACCGGTAAGTTAGGCTGGTGTGTGCAGTCAGGTGTGTTTTCAATTAAAAGACGGTAGACGAAATTAGTCCCGACGGACTAAGGGAATCCATTACTCGTGGGTAAAGAGATTATATCTATTCGAATAGCCGTGTCCATGGTTAAGGACTACAGTCTGGGATGGGTCAAGTGTCGGTCTTAGTGTCGGTCTTCGAAGGAACAATTACTAAACCAGAACATGGATCATGACTTGTGACTCGTGATGACTATGCTTATTATTATGATGAACTAACCATTTACATTATTTGAATTATTGAGCATCCCTGGGACGGTTCTACCTCCTGGATATTCACTGTGATTACTCTCATATAAGCCCTTTATGTGGTGTCGCTGAGACCCCCGACTGTGGCATGTTGGTTATTTACTTATTTTATAAGCCCTTGATGTGGTGTCACTGAGACGCCCGACTGTGGCATGCTTGTTATTTACTTACCTTATAAGCCCTTTATGTGGTGTCGCACAGACGCCCGACTGTGGCAGGTTTGCTGCTTATTTCCTTTATAAGCCCTGTATGTGATGTTGCTCAGACGCCCGATTGAGGCATGCTTTATATTATTAACCTTTTGAGGCATCGCTTCAGACACCCGATCGGTGCATCCTTTTTCTACTCCCTTATTACATTATCATGTTGTATGTGAACAACCCGCTTGCGTGCATCTTGGATTTTCATTTCGTGACTGACGTTGTGATCATGAAATATATCAGAGCATGATTATCAATTGTTATATTATACCTGTGTTCATAATGTTTGTGAGTACATTCAAAAGTACTCACTGGCTTGCCCCTGGCTATTGTCTTGGCCAGATTTCTTGCGTGGAGAGGAGCGTCGCGATGACAACCCCGGAACCCACAAAAATGGTGATAGCAGCCTCGTGAAGATAGGAGTTATCCAGGTCAGCTGTTCCTGTGGGAAATGGAGTCCCATAGACACTGATGATCCGCAAACCGCTTCCGCCATCTACCACTAGAAACCATTTGTTGTACTCATAGGCCGGAATGGTCTTGTACTACACATTTTGTATTTTGCTTGGAGTTTCTATATTAAGTTGGTGTCTCATCAGCTAATAGTAATCCTGGGGCTGGTGAGCACAAGGGCCATTTTCTGGGAAATTAATATCCCGAAAACCCGGTCCTGACAAAAAGCAGGGTCAGGTTTCATTCTAGCATTAAGGGATTGCTCGTTCCATTTATCTAATAACCTCTTTAAATCATATCTATCATTGCAAGCTAAAATAGCTCTAGCAGATTCTTCATCCAGAACATAACCCTCAGGAACAATAGGCAATTCATATTTATTAGGGGGGAGAGTCTTCATCATCACTTTCATCAATATTATTAGTTTCAATAATTTCATTCTCTCTAACCCTAGCAAGTTGTTCATCAAGAAATTCACCAAGTGGCACAGTAGTATCAAGCATAGAAGTAGTTTCATCATAAGTATCATGCATAGCAGAAGTGGCATCATCAATAACATGCGACATATCAGAATGAATAGCAGAAGCAGGTTTAGGTGTCGCAAGCTTACTGAAAACAGAAGGTGAATCAAGTGCAGAGCTAGATGGCAGTTCCTTACCTCCCCTCGTAGTTGAGGGATAAATCTTGGTTTTTGGATCTCCTAAGTTCTTCATAATGATAAGCAGATATAAATCCCAAGTGACTCAAAGAATAGAGCTATGCTCCCTGGCAATGGCGCCAGAAAATAGTCTTGATAACCCACAAGTATAGGGGATCGCAACAGTTTTCGAGGGTAGAGTATTCAACCCAAATTTATGGATTTGACAAAAGGGGAGCCAAAGAATATTCTCAAGTATTAGCAGCTGAGTTGTCAATTCGACCGCACCTAGAAACCTAATATCTGTAGCAAAGTAATATGATAGTAGTGGCAGCGATAGCAAAAGTAACGGTAGCAAAATTAATGTTTTTGGTATTTTCTGGTGATGGTAACAATAGCAACGGAAAAGTAAATAAGCGAAGAACAATATATGGAAAGCTCATAGGAAATGTATCGGTGATAGAGAATTATGCCGGATGCGGTTCATCATGTAACAGTCATAACGTAGGGTGACACAGAACTTGCTCCAATTCATCAATGTAATATAGGCATGTATTCCGAATATAGTCATACGTGCTTATGGAAAAGAACTTGCATGACATCTTTTGTCCTACCCTCCCGTGGCAATGGGGTCCTAGCGGAAACTAAGGGATATTAAGGCCTCCTTTTAATAGAGTACCAGACCAAAGCATTAACACATAGTGAATACATGAACTCCTCAAACTATGGTCATCACCAGGAGTGGTCCCGATTATTGTCACTTCGGGGTTGCCGGATCATAACACATAGTAGGTGACTATAGACTTGCAAGATAGGATCAAGAACTCACATATATTCATGAAAACATAATAGGTTCAGATCTGAAATCATGGCACTCGGGCCCTAGTGACAAGCATTAAGCATAACAAAGTCATAGCAACATCAATCTCAGAACATAGTGGATACTAGGGATCAAACCCTAACAAAACTAACTCGATTACATGATAAATCTCATCCAACCCATCACCGTCCAGCAAGCCTACAATGGAATTACTCATGCATGGCGGTGAGCATCATGAAATTGGTGATGGAGGATGGTTGATGATGACGATGGCGATGGATTCCCCTCTCCGGAGCCTCGAACAGACTCCAAATCAGCCCTCCCGAGAGGTTTTAGGGATTTGCGGCGGCTCCATATCGTAAAACGCGATGAATCCTTCTTCTCTATTTTTTTCTCCCCGAAAGAAAATATATAGAGTTGGAGTTGAGGTTGGAGGAGCTCCAGGGGGCCCACGAGGTAGGGGGCATGCCCAGGGGGGAGGCGCGCCCCCACCCTCGTGGCTAGGGTGTGGGCCCCCTGGTCTTCATCTTTTGCAAGGATTTTTTATTATTGCCAAAAAGATGTCCTCTGAATTTTCAGGTCATTCCAAGAACTTTTGTTTCTGCACATAAATAACACCATGGAAATTCTGCTGAAAACAACGCCAGTCCGGGTTAGTTCCATTCAAATCATGCAAGTTAGAGTCCAAAACAAGGGCAAAAGTGTTTGTAAAAGTAGATACGACGGAGACGTATCAAAGTGTTTTTGCAGGGCATGTTGTGATGTGATATGGTCAAGACATGATGCTAAATTTTATTGTATGAGATGATCATGTTTTGTGACATAGTTATCGGCAACTGGCAGGATCCATATGGTTGTCGCTTTATTGTATGAAATGCAATCGCCATGTAATTGCTTTACTTTATCAGTAAGCGGTAGCGATAGTCACAGAAGCAATAGTTGGTGAGACGACAACGATGCTTCGATGGAGATCAAGGTGTCAAGCCAGTGATGGTGGTGATCATGACGATTGGAGATGGAGATCAAAGGCACAATATGATGATGGCCATATCATATCACTTATATTGATTGCATGTGATGTTTATCCTTTATGCATCTTATTTTGATTAGTTCGACAGTAGCATTATAAGATGGTCTCTCACTAAATTTCAAGGTATAAGTGTTCTCCCCGAGTATGCACCATTGCTACAATTCATCATGCCAAGACACCACGTGATGATCAGGTGTGATAAGCTCTACATTCACATATAACAGGCGCAAGCCAGTTTTGCACACACGGAATACTCGGGTTAAACTTGACGAGCCTAGAATATGCAGATATGGCCTCGAAACACTGGAGACCGAAAGGTCGAGCATGAATCATATAGTAGATATGATCAACATAGTGATGTTCACCATTGAAAACTACTCCATCTCACGTGATGACCAGACATGGTTTAGGTGATATAGATCACGTGATCACTTAGATGATTAGAGAGATGTCTATCTAAGTGGGAGTTCTTAAGTAATTTGATTAATTGAACTTTAATTTATCATGAACTTAGTACCTGATAGTATTTTGCATGTCTACGTTGTTGTAGATAGATGGCCCGTGCTGTTGTTCCGTTGAATTTTAATGCATTCCTAGAGAAAGCTAAGTTGAAAGATGATGGTAGCAACTACACAAACTGGGTCCGTAACTTGAGGAGTATCCTCATTGTTGCACAAAAGAATTACATCCTGTAAGCACCGCTAGGTGACAAACCTGCTGCAGGAGCAATGCCAGATGTTATGAACACCTGGCAGAGCAAGGCTGATGACTACTCGATAGTTCAGTGTGCCATGTTTTACGGCTTAGAACGGGGACTTCAACGGCGTTTTGAATGTCATGGAGCATATGAGATGTTTCAGGAGTTGAAGTTAATATTTCATGCAAATGCCTGGATTGAGAGATATGAAGTCTCCAATAAGTTCTACCGCTGCACGATGGAGGAGAATAGTTCTGTCAGTGAACATATACTCAGAATGTCTGGGTACCACAACCACTTGACTCAACTGGGAGTTAATCTTCCTAATGATAGTGTCATTGACAGAGTTCTTAAATCACTGCCACCAAGCTACAAGAGCTTCGTGATGAACTATAATATGCAAGGGATGGATAAGACGATTCTTGAGCTCTTCACAATGCTAAAGGCTGCGGAGGTAGATATTAAGAAAGAGCATCAAGTGTTGATGGTCAGCAAGACCACCAGTTTCAAGAAAAAGGGTAAAGGGAAGAAGGGGAACTTCAAGAAGAACAACAAGCCAGTTGCTGCTCAAGTGAAGAAACCCAAGTCTGGACATAAGCATGAGATTGAGTGCTTCTACTGCAAAGGGACTGGTCATTGGAAGCAGAACTGCCCCAAGTATTTGGCGGAGAAGAAGGATGGCAAAGTGAAAGGATATTTGATATACATGTTATTGATGTGTACATTAGTAATGCTCGCAGTAGTGCCTGGGTATTTGATACTGGTTCAGTTGCTAATATTTGCAACTCGAAACAGGGGCTATGGATTAAGCGAAGATTGGCTAAGTACGAGGTGACGATGCGCGTGGGAAATGGTTCCAAAGTCAATGTGATTGCCGTCGGCATGCTACCTCTACATCTACCTTCGGGATTAGTTTTAGACCTAAATAATTGTTATTTGGTGCCAGCGTTGAGCATGAACATTATATTTGGATTTTGTTTGATGCGAGACGGTTTTTCTTTTAAATCAGAGAATAATGGTTGTTCTATTTATATCAGTAATATCTTTTACCGAAAAAGGCTTTCACCCCGCTTTATATATAAAGCATCAAACCAGAAGCATTCAGTACAAACACACGCGACACCACCGCAACACACACACACCCAGGACAGGATACATAGGCGCTGAGCGTAGCAACACCACTCCTAGCACTACCGCCCCGAAGAGATGAAGCTACATATGACGAACCATGCGCTCCAAGGTGGCGCCTTCAGGAAGCGTACGACGCCGGAGCACCGCCACCTCCCGATCCAAGGGTCAGAGTTTCCCCCGGAGCCGCATGACTGGCAATGAGAGTCGCGACGAAGCCTTCAAGAAGGGAACGATCTTCGCCGCTGCCGGTCTGTCCGAAGATAGAGCAGGTTTTCACCTCGGCCAACATTCATCGCCACAGAACGCCACACCCCGGTAACCACGCCGCCCACACGACCATGGTGACCGGGCAGCACCAAGGCACGGGCTCTGCCCAAGAGCACCGCGCAACCACCACCAGGGCCGCCGCCCCGACATCCAAGACCTTGACACCACCTCACCCGAGACCCGCCGCACCCCAACGAAAGGGACACGCGGAAAGGTCCCACCTTTCATGCCCCTGGGCAACCCCCAACGTCGAGACCCAATAGGTCGGCCAGAACTGGCATCCACCGACCCATCCTGCTACCCCAAGCACGAGACGAGCTCGGTCCCGCAGCAACGAGAGGGGGACGAGGTCAGTCCTGCTGCACCGTGCGTGAGACGAGCTCGGTCCTGGTGCATCGTGCGCGAGATGAGCTCGGTCCCGCGGCATCGGGCACGAGACGAGCGGTGGACCACAGCTGGGAGAGGACCAGCCCATTGATGGGGTAGCGCCCGGGTGATGAGGAGATGGGGTGAAGGTCGAGACGGCCCAGACACAGACAAACCGACGGCAGAGAAGCCGGCCGTTGCTGCGGGCAGATCCATCGAGCCATTGTGAAGCCGCCACGACACCGGTAGAATTGTCACTTTGTCCATCATGATTCTTGGGAAGATACATTGGCAATAATTCACCTTGGACAATTTATTTGTGAAAATGTATGTCTATTTAAATCGCACATAAAAAAATCCGGTCAAATTTTCATTGTAAATATGAATTCCTTTGTTATAAGAGCAGCTAAACCTTATTTGGCCACTACAGGAGCAACTGGCCACCACCGAGACCTACCCATGCCGCCGCCCAAGGCCGGAGCAACGACCACGCCCGACCACTGCCCTACCCGCGACGCCCGACGAGCTCCAAGCGCCGGAGCCGTCGGGCACGCACCACCAGAGCCAGGCACCGCCGGCCGGCCCCCAAAGTCAGATCCGGCCAGATTCGGCAAGAGACCGGTCGCACGCCACCTCCCGAGACAGGAGCACCGCAGCCGCCCCGCGCGCAGAACGAAGGTCGCCGGAGCGCCGCCACCAGTAGGCCACCCCGTCGCCCCGCGAAACCATCACCGCGCCGCTAGATCCCGCGGATGTCCAGCGCCGCCGCTCGAAGGAGCCGCCCCGCACCGGGGCCCACAAGTGGACGGGGAAGGACGGCCCCGCCGGCACCGCGCCCCTCGGGCTTAGCCCGACGGAGCTCACCGGCGACGGCGGGGGGAAGGGGAGGAAGGCCGGGCCGAGGTCCGCGGCCACAGGGAGTCCCCCGAGCGCGCGCGGGCGCGCCGCAGGATGGGAGGGGAGGAGAGGGGGGAGGTGAGAGCTGGGCGGGCCGGGAGGCGCGCGCTCGGCGACGGCGGGGAGGCTAGGTAGGGGCGGTGGCGGCGAGGGTAGGAACCCTAGCAGAGCGGGTCGCTCGAGACCCCTCTCCTCCTCTAGTAATATCTTTTATGGTCATGTCCCCTTGATGAGTGGTCTATTTTTACTAAATCTTGATAGTAGTGATACACATGTTCATAGTATTGAAGCCAAACGATGTAGAGTTGATAATGATAGTGCAACTTATTTGTGGCACTGCCGTTTGGGTCATATTGGTGTAAAGCGCATGAAGAAACTCCATTCTGATGGACTTCTAGAATCACTTGATTATGAATCACTTGGTACTTGCAAACCATGCCTCGTGGGCAAGATGACTAAAACTCCGTTCTCCAGAACAATGGAGCGAGCAATAGAGTTATTGGAAATCATACATACTGATGTATGTGGTCCAATGAACATTGAGGCTCGCAGCGAATATTGTTATTTTCTCACCTCCATAGATGATTTAAGCAGATATGGGTACATCTACTTAATGGAACATAAGTCTGAAACATTTGAAAAGTTCAAAGAATTTCAGAGTGAAGTGGAAAATCATCGTAACAAGAAAATCAAGTTTCCGCGATCTGATCGTGGAGGTGAATATTTGAGTTATGAGTTTGGACTTCATTTGAAGCAATGCGGAATAGTTTTGCAACTCACGCCAACTGGAACACCACAATGTAATGGTGTATCCGAACGTCGTAACCGCACTTTATTAGATATGGTGCGATCTATGATGTCTCTCACTGATTTGCACTATTGTTTTGGGGTTATGCTTTAGAGACGGTTGCATTCATGTTAAATAGGGCACCATCAAAATCCGTTGAGATGACACCTTATGAACTGTGGTTTGGCAAGAAACCCAAATTGTCGTTTTTTAAAGTTTGGGGCTGCGATTCTTATGTTAAAAGCTTCAATCTGATAAGCTCGAACCCAAATCAGAGAAATGTGTCTTCATAGGATACCCAAAGGAGACTGTTGGGTACACCTTCTATCACAGATCCGAAGGCAAGATATTCGTTGCTAAGAATGGATCCTTTCTAGAGAAGGAGTTTCTATCGAAAGAAGTGAGTGGGAGGAAAGTAGAACTTGATGAGGTAACTATACCTGCTCCCTTATTGGAGAGCAGTTCATCACTTAAATCAGTTCTAGTGATTCCTACACCAGTAAGTGAGGAAGCTAATGATGTTGATCAATGAAACTTCTGATCAAGTTACTACCGAAGCTTGTAGGTCAACCAAAGTAAGATCCGCACCAGAGTGGTACGGTAATCCTGTTCTGGAAGTCATGTTACTTGACCATGACGAACCTACGAACTATGAGGAAGCGATGATGAGCCCAGATTCCGCAAAATGGCTTGAGGCAATGAAATCTGAGATGGGATCTGAAGGAAATATGCCCTAGAGGCAATAATAAAGTTATTATTTATTTCCTTATATCATGATAAATGTTTATTATTCATGCTAGAATTGTATTAACCGGAAACATAATACATGTGTGAATACATAGACAAACAGAGTGTCACTAGTATGCCTCTACTAGACTAGCTCGTTAATCAAAGATGGTTATGTTTCCTAACCATGAACAAAGAGTTGTTATTTGATTAACGAGGTCACATCATTAGTTGAATGATCTGATTGACATGACCCATTCCATTAGCTTAGCACCCGATCGTTTAGTATGTTGCTATTGCTTTCTTCATGACTTATACATGTTCCTATAACTATGAGATTATGCAACTCCCGTTTACCGGAGGAACACTTTGGGTACTACCAAACGTCACAACGTAACTGGGTGATTATAAAGGAGTACTACAGGTGTCTCCAATGGTAGATGTTGGGTTGGCGTATTTCGAGATTAGGGTTTGTCACTCCGATTGTCGGAGAGGTATCTCTGGGCCCTCTCGGTAATATACATCACATAAGCCTTGCAAGCATAATAACTAAGATGTTAGTTATGAGATGATGTATTACGGAACGAGTAAAGAGACTTGCCAGTAACGAGATTGAACTAGGTATTGGATACCGACGATCGAATCTCGGGCAAGTAACATACCGATGACAAAGGGAACAACGTATGTTGTTATGCGGTCTGACCGATAAAGATCTTCGTAGAATATGTAGGAGCCAATATGGGCATCCAGGTCCCGCTATTGGTTATTGACCAGAGACGTGTCTCGGTCATGTCTACATTGTTCTCGAACCGTAGGGTCCGCACGCTTAACGTTACGATGACAGTTATTATGAGTTTATGCATTTTGATGTACCGAAGGCTGTTCGGAGTCCCGGATGAGATCACGGACATGACGAGGAGTCTCGAAATGGTCAAGACGTAAAGATTGATATATTGGAAGCCTATGTTTGGACATCGGAAGTGTTCCGGGTGAAATCGGGATTTTACCGGATTACCGGGAGGGTTACCGGAACCCCCCGGGAGCCAAATGGGCCAACATGGGCCTTAGTGGAAAGGTGAGAGGGCAGCCCACATAGGGCTGCGCCTCCCCCCTCTCCCTAGTCCTATTAGGACTAGGAGAGGGGCCGGCCACCTCTCTCTCTCTCCCCTTTAAGGATTCCTAGTTGGACTAGGATTGGAGGGGGGAGTCCTACTCCCGGTAGGAGTAGGACTCCTCCTGCGCATCCCTCTCTTTGGCCGGCCAGCCTCCCTCCCTCCATCCTTTACATACGGGGGCAGGGGACACCCCAAGACACACAAGTTGATCCTTGAGATCGTTCCTTAGCCGTGTGCGGTGCCCCCTGCCACCAAATTCCACCTCCATCATACCGTTACAGTGCTTAGGCGAAGCCCTGCGTCGGTAGTACATCAAGATCCTCACCACGCCGTCGTGCTGACGGAACTCTTCCTCGACGCTTTGCTGGATCGGAGCCCGAGGATCGTCATCGAGCTGAACGTGTGCTAAGAACTCGGAGGTACCGGAGTAACGGTGCTTGGATCGGTCGGATCGGGAAGAAGCCGTACGACTACTTCCTCTATGTTGTGTGATCGCTTCCGCAGTCGGTCTGCGTTGGTACGTAGACAACACTCTCCCCCTCGTAGCTATGCATCACCATGATCTTGCGTGTGCGTAGGAAAATTTTCGAAATTACTACGTTCCCCAACAGTGGCATCCGAGCCTAGGTTTTATGGTTTGATGTTATTTGCACGAGTAGAACACAAGTGAGTTGTGGGCGATACAAGTCATACTGCCTACCAGCATGTCATACTTTGGTTCGGCGGTATTGTTGGACGAGACGATCCGGACCAACCTTACGCGTACTCTTACGCGAGACCGGTTCCCTCGACGTGCTTTGCACATAGATGGCTTGCGGAAGACTGTCTCTCCAACTTTAGTTGAACCAAGTGTGACTACGCCCGATCCTTGAGAAGGTTAAAACGGAGTCTATTTGACGAACTATCATTGTGGTTTTGATGCGTAGGTGAGATGAGTTCTTACTTAAGCCCGTAGCAGCCACGTAAAACTTGCAACAACAAAGTAGAGGACGTTTAACTTGTTTTTGCAGGGCATGTTGTGATGTGATATGGTCAAGGCATGATGCTGATTTTATTGTATGAGATGATCATGTTTTGTAACCGAGTTATCGGCAACTGGCAGGAGCCATATGGTTGTCGCTTTATTGTATGCAATGCAATCGCGATGTAATGCTTTACTTTATTGCTAAGCGGTAGTGATAGTCGTGGAAGCATAAGATTGGCGAGACGACAACGATGCTACGATGGAGATCAAGGTGTCGCACCGGTGACGATGGTGATCATGACGGTGCTTCGGAGATGGAGATCACAAAGCACAAGATGATGATGGCCATATCATATCACTTATATTGATTGCATGTGATGTTTATCCTTTTATGCATCTTATCTTGCTTTGATTGACGGTAGCATTATAAGATGATCTCTCACTAAATTATCAAGAAGTGTTCTCCCTGAGTATGCACCGTTGCAAAAGTTCTTCGTGCTGAGACACCACGTGATGATCGGGTGTGATAGGCTCTACGTTCAAATACAACGGGTGCAAAACAGTTGCACACGCAGAATACTCAGGTTAAACTTGATGAGCCTAGCATATGCAGATATGGCCTCGGAACACAGAGACCGAAAGGTCGAGCGTGAATCATATAGTAGATATGATCAACATGACGATGTTCACCATTGAAAACTACTCCATCTCACGTGATGATCGGTTATGGTTTAGTTGATTTGGATCACGTGATCACTTAGAGGATTAGAGGGATGTCTATCTAAGTGGGAGTTCCTAAGTAATTTGATTAACTAAACTTAAATTTATCATGAACTTAGTCCTGGTAGTATTTTGCAAATTATGTTATAGATCAATAGCTCGCGTTGTTGCTTCCCTGTGTTTATTTTGATATGTTCCTAGAGAAAATTGTGTTGAAAGATGTTAGTAGCAATGATGCGGATTGGATCCGTGATCTGAGATTTATCCTCATTGCTGCACAGAAGAATTATGTCCTTGATGCACCGCTAGGTGACAGACCTATTGCAGGAGCAGATGCAGACGTTATGAACGTTTGGCTAGCTCAATATGATGACTACTTGATAGTTTAGTGCACCATGCTTAATGGCTTAGAATCGGGACTTCAAAAGACGTTTTGAACGTCATGGACCATATGAGATGTTCCAGGAGTTGAAGTTGATATTTCAAGCAAATACCCGAGTTGAGAGATATGAAGTCTCCAACAAGTTCTATAGCTAAAAGATGGAGGAGAATCGCTCAACTAGTGAGCATGTGCTCAGATTTTCTAGGTACTACAATCGCTTGAATCAAGTGGGAGTTAATCTTCCAGATAAGATAGTGATTGACAGAATTCTCTAGTCACCATGACCAAGTTAGTAGAACTTCGTGATGAACTATAGTATGCAAGGGATGACGAAAACGACTCCCGAGCTTTTCATGATGATGAAATTGATGAAGGTAGAAATCAAGAAAAACATCAAAGTGTTGATGGTAGACAAGATCACTAGTTTCAAGAAAAGGGCAAAGGGAAGAAGGGGAACTTCAAGAAGAACGGCAAGCAAGTTGCTGCTCAAGTGAAGAACCCCAAGTCTGATCCTAAGCCTGAGACTAAGTGCTTCTACTGCAAAGGGACTGGTCACTGGAAGCGGAACTACCCCAAGTGATTGGCGGATAAGAAGGATGGCAAAGTGAACATAAGTATATTTGATATACATGTTATTGATGTGTACTTTACTAGTGTTTATAGCAAACCCTCAGTATTTGATACTAGTTCAGTTGCTAAGATTAGTAACTCGAAACGGGAGTTGCAGAATAAACAGAGACTAGTTAAGGGTGAAGTGACGATGTGTGTTGGAAGTAGTTCCAAGATTGATATGATCATCATCTCATACTCCCTATAATTTCGGGATTAGTGTTGAACCTAAATAAGTGTTATTTGGTGTTTGCGTTGAGCATGAATATGATTTGATCATGTTTATTGCATTATGGTTATTCATTAAAGTCAGAGAATAATTGTTGTTCTGTTTGCATGAATAAAACCTTCGATGGTCATACACCCAATGAAACAAGTTCGTTGGATCTCGATCGTAGTGATACACATATTGAAACCAAAAGATGCAAAGTTAATAATGATAGTGCAACTTATTTGTGGCACTGCCGTTTAGGTCATATTGGTATAAAGAGCATGAAGAAACTCCATGCTGATGGGCTTTCGAAATCACTTGATTATGAATCACTTGATGCTTGCGAACCATGCCTTTTGGGCAAGATGACTAAAACTCCGTTCTTCGGAACAATGGAGCGAGCAACAGATTTGTTGGAAATCATACATACTGATGTATGTGGTCCGATGAATATTGAGGCTCGCGACAGGTATCATTATTTTCTGATCTTCACAGATGATTTGAGCAGATATGAGTATATCTACTTGATGAAACATAAGTCTGAAACATTTGAAAAGTTCAAAGAATTTCAGAGTGAAGTGGAAAATCATCGCGACAAGAAAATAAAAGTTTCTACGATATGATCGCAGAGGTAAAATATTTGAGTTACGAGTTTGGTCTTCAATTAAAACAATGTGGAATAGTTTCACAAAATCATGCCATATGGAACACCACAGCATAATGGTGTGTCCTAACGTCATAACCGTACTTTATTGGATATAGTGCAATCTATGATGTATCTTACCGATCTACCACTATCGTTTTGGGGTTATGCATTAGAGACAGCTGCATTCACGTTAAATAGGGCACCATCTAAATCCGTTGAGACGACACCGTGTGAACTATGGTTTGGCAAGAAACCTAAGCTGTCATTTCTTAAAATTTGGGGTTGCGATGCTTATATGAAAAAGTTTCATCCTGATAAGCTCAAACTCAAATCGGAGAAGTGCGTCTTCATAGGATATCCAAAGGAAACTATTGGATACACCTTCTGTCACAGATCCGAAGGCAAGACTTTTGTTGCTAAAATTCGGAAACTTTCTGGAGAAGGAATTTCTCTCGAAAGAAGTGAGTTGGAGGAAAGTAGAACTTGACAAGGTAACTGTACCTGCTCCCTTATTGGAAAGTAGTACATCATAGAAAACTGTTTCTGTGACACCTACACCAATTAGTGAGGAAGCTAATGATGATGATCATGTAACTTCAGATCAAGTTACTACCGAACCTTGTAGGTAAACCAGAGTAAGATCCGCGCCAGAGTGGTACGGTAATCCTTCTCTGTAAGTCATGCTACTAGATCATGATGAATCTACGAACTATGAGGAAGTGATGATGAGCCCAGATTCCGCGAAATGGTTTGAGGCCATGAAATCTGAGATATGATCCATGTATGAGAACAAAGTATGGACTTTGATGGATTTGCCCGATGATCGGCAAGCCATAGAAAATAAATGGGTCTTCAAGAGGAAGACGGACGCTGATAGTAGTGTTACTATCTACAAAGCTAGAATTGTCGCAAAAGTTTTCGACAAGTTCAAGGTGTTTACTACGATGAGTTTTTCTCACTCGTATCTATGCTTAAGTCTGTCCGAATCATGTTAGCAATTGCCGCATTTTATGAAATCTGGCAAATGGATAAACAAAACTGCATTCCTTAATGGATTTATTAAAGAAGAGTTGTATGTGATGCAACTAGAAGGTTTTGTCAATCCAAAAGGTGCTAACAAAAATGTGCAAGCACCAGCGATCCATCTGTGGACTGGTGCAAGCATCTCGGAGTTGGAATATACGCTTTGATAAGTTGATCAAAGCATATAGTTTTATACAGACTTGCGGTGAAGCCTGTATTTACAAGAAAGTGAGTGGGAGCACTACAGCATTTCTGATAAGTATATGTGAATGACATATTGTTGATCGGAAATAATGTAGAATTATTCTGTAAAGCATAAAGGAGTGTTTGAAAGGAGTTTTTCAAAGAAAGACTTCAGTGAAGCTGCTAACACATTGAGCTTCAAGATCTATAGAGATAGATCAAGACGCTTGATAAGTTCTTTCAATGAGTACATACCTTGACAAAGATTTTGAAGTAGTTAAAAATGGAGCAGTCAAAGAAAGAGTTCTTGTCTGTATTATAAGGTGTGAAGTTGAGTAACTCTCAAAGCCCGACCACAGCAGAAGATAGAGAGAGAATGAAAGTCATTCCCTATGCCTCATTCATAGGTTCTATAAAGTATGCCATGCTGTGTACCAGATCTATTGTATACCCTGGACTGATTTGGCAAGGGATTACAATAGTGATCTAGGAGTAGATCACTGGACAGCGGTTATCCTTAGTGAAATAAGGAAATGTTTCTCGATTATGGACGTGACAAAAAGGTTCGTCGTAAAGGGTTACGTCGATGCAAGTTTTTGACACCGATCCAGATGATTCTAAGTCTCAATCTGGATACATATTGAAAGTGGGAGCAATTAGCTAGAGTAGCTCCGTGTAGAGCATTGTAGACATAGAACTTGCAAAATACTTACGGATCTGAATGCGACAGACCCGTTGACTAAAATTATCTCACAAGCAAAACATGATCACACCTTAGTACTCTTTGGGTATTAATCACATAGAGATGTGAACTAGATTACTGACTCTAGTAAACCCTTTGAGTGTTGGTCACATAACGATGTGAACTATGGGTGTTAATCACATGGTGATGTGAACTATTGCTGCTAAATCACATGGCGATGTGAAACTAGATTATTGACTCTAGTGCAAGTGGGAGACTGAAGGAAATATGCCCTAGAGGCAATAATAAAGTTATTATTTATTTCCTTATATCATGATAAATGTTTATTATTCATGCTAGAATTGTATTAACCGGAAACATAATACATGTGTGAATACATAGACAAACAGAGTGTCACTAGTATGCCTCTACTAGACTAGCTCGTTAATCAAAGATGGTTATGTTTCCTAACCATGAACAAAGAGTTGTTATTTGATTAACGAGGTCACATCATTAGTTGAATGATCTGATTGACATGACCCATTCCATTAGCTTAGCACCCGATCGTTTAGTATGTTGCTATTGCTTTCTTCATGACTTATACATGTTCCTATAACTATGAGATTATGCAACTCCCGTTTACCGGAGGAACACTTTGGGTACTACCAAACGTCACAACGTAACTGGGTGATTATAAAGGAGTACTACAGGTGTCTCCAATGGTAGATGTTGGGTTGGCGTATTTCGAGATTAGGGTTTGTCACTCCGATTGTCGGAGAGGTATCTCTGGGCCCTCTCGGTAATATACATCACATAAGCCTTGCAAGCATAATAACTAAGATGTTAGTTATGAGATGATGTATTACGGAACGAGTAAAGAGACTTGCCAGTAACGAGATTGAACTAGGTATTGGATACCGACGATCGAATCTCGGGCAAGTAACATACCGATGACAAAGGGAACAACGTATGTTGTTATGCGGTCTGACCGATAAAGATCTTCGTAGAATATGTAGGAGCCAATATGGGCATCCAGGTCCCGCTATTGGTTATTGACCAGAGACGTGTCTCGGTCATGTCTACATTGTTCTCGAACCGTAGGGTCCGCACGCTTAACGTTACGATGACAGTTATTATGAGTTTATGCATTTTGATGTACCGAAGGCTGTTCGGAGTCCCGGATGAGATCACGGACATGACGAGGAGTCTTGAAATGGTCGAGACGTAAAGATTGATATATTGGAAGCCTATGTTTGGACATCGGAAGGGTTCCGGGTGAAATCGGGATTTTACCGGATTACCGGGAGGGTTACCGGAACCCCCCGGGAGCCAAATGGGCCAACATGGGCCTTAGTGGAAAGGTGAGAGGGCAGCCCACATAGGGCTGCGCCTCCCCCCTCTCCCTAGTCCTATTAGGACTAGGAGAGGGGCCGGCCACCTCTCTCTCTCTCCCCTTTAAGGATTCCTAGTTGGACTAGGATTGGAGGGGGGAGTCCTACTCCCGGTAGGAGTAGGACTCCTCCTGCGCCTCCCTCTCTTTGGCCGGCCAGCCTCCCTCCCTCCATCCTTTATATACGGGGGCAGGGGACACCCCAAGACACACAAGTTGATCCTTGAGATCGTTCCTTAGCCGTGTGCGGTGCCCCCTGCCACCAAATTCCACCTCCATCATACCGTTACAGTGCTTAGGCGAAGCCCTGCGTCGGTAGTACATCAAGATCCTCACCACGCCGTCGTGCTGACGGAACTCTTCCTCGACGCTTTGCTGGATCGGAGCCCGAGGATCGTCATCGAGCTGAACGTGTGCTAAGAACTCGGAGGTGCCGGAGTAACGGTGCTTGGATCGGTCGGATCGGGAAGAAGCCGTACGACTACTTCCTCTATGTTGTGTGATCGCTTCCGCAGTCGGTCTGCGTTGGTACGTAGACAACACTCTCCCCCTTGTTGCTATGCATCACCATGATCTTGCGTGTGCGTAGGAAAATTTTCGAAATTACTACGTTCCCCAACAGGATCCATGTATGAGAACAAAGTGTGGACTTTGGTTGACTTACTCGAAGAATCAGCAGGCCATAGAGAATAAATGGATCTTCAAGAAGAAGACTGACGCTGACGGTAATGTTACTGTCTTCAAATCTCGACTTGTTGCAAAAGGTTTTTGACAAGTTCAAGGAGTTGACTACAATGAGACCTTCTCACCCGTAGCGATGCTCAAGTCCGTCCGAATCATGTTAGCAATTGCCGCATTTTATGATTATGAAATTTGGCAAATGGATGTCAAAACTGCATTCCTTAATGGATATCTTAAAGAAGAGTTGTATATGATGCAACCAGAATGTTTTGTCGATCCAAAAGGTGCTAACAAAGTGTGCAAGCTCCAACGATCCATTTATGGACTGGTGCAAGCCTCTCGGAGTTGAAATATACGCTTTGATAGTGTGATCAAAGCATTGTTTTATACAGACTTTTGCAGAAGCCTGTATTTACAAGAAAGTGAGTGGGAGCTCTGTAGCATTTCTGATATTATATGTAGATGACATATTGTTGATCGTAAATGATACTGAATTTTTGAATATCATAAAAGGATACTTGAATAAGAATTTCTCAATGAAAGACCTCAGTGAAGCTGCTTATATATTAGGCATCAAGATCTATAGAGATATATCAAGACGCTTAATTGGACTTTCACAAAGCACATACCTTGATAAAGTTTTGAAGAAGTTCAAAATGGATCAAGCAAAGAAAGGGTTCTTGCCTGTGTTACAAGGCGTGAAGTTGAGTCAGACTCAATGCCTGACCATTGTAGAAGATAGAGAGAAAATGAAAGGTGTTCCCTATGCTTCAGCCATAGGCTCTATCATGTATGCAATGCTGTGTACCAGACCTGATGTGTGCCTTGATATCAGTTTAGCAGGGAGGTACCAAAGTAATCCAGGAGTGGATCACTGGACAGCGGTCAAGAACATCCTGAAATACCTGAAAAGGACTGAGGATATGTTTCTCGTTTATGGAGGTGACAAAGAGCTCATCGTAAACAGTTACGTCAATGCAAGCTTGGACACTGATCCGGATGACTCTAAGTCACAAACCCGATACGTATTTTCATTAAATGGTGGAACTGTCAGTTGGTGCAGTTCCAAGCAGAGCATTGTGGTGGGATCTACATGTGAAGCGGAGTACATAGCTGCTTCGGAAGCAGCAAATGAAGGAGTCTGGATGAAGGAGTTCATATCTGATCTAGGTGTCATACCTAGTGCATCGGGTCCAATGAAAATCTTTTGTGACAATACTGGTGCAATTGCCTTGGCAAAGGAATCCAGATTTCACAAGAGAACCAAGCACATCAAGAGACACTTCAATTCCATCCGCGATCAACTCTAGGAGGGATACATAGATATTTGCAAGATACATACAGATCTGAATGTTGCAGATGAAAGGATCGATATAGTTGACTAGAGGGGGGGTGAATAGGCAACTAACAATTTTTAGCTTTTCTTTACCAAATTAAACTTTGCATCAAAGTAGGTTGTCTTGATATGCAACTAGGTGAGCAACCTATATGATGCAACAACAACAAGAACACAAGCAAGCAAAGGAACTAACACAAATAAGCTTGCACAAGTAAAGGTACGAGATAACCAAGAGTGGAGCCAGTGAAGACGAGGATGTGTTACGAAGTTCCTTCCTTTTGAGGGGAAGTACATCTCCGTTGGAGCGGTGTGGAGGCACATGCTCCCCAAGAAGCCACTAGGGTCACCGTATTCTCCTCATGCCCTCACACAATGCGAGATGCCGTGATTCCACTATTGGTGCCCTTAGAGGCAGCGACCGGACCTTTACAAACAAGGTTGGGGCAATCTCCACAACTTAATCGAAGGCTCCCAACAACACCACGAAGCTTCACCACAATGGAATATGGCTCCGCGGTGACCTCAACCGTCTAGGGTGCTCAAACACCCAAGAGTAACAAGATCCACAAGGGATTAGTGGGGGGAATCGAATTTCTCTTGGTGGAAGTGTAGATCAAGGCCTTTGTCGGTGTCAAAACCGGCAGATCTCGGGCAGGGGGTCCCGAACTGTGCGTCTAAGGCAGATGGTAACAGGAGGCGGGGGACACAATGTTTACCCAGGTTCGAGGCCTCTCGATGGAGGTAATACCCTACTTCCTGCTTGATTGATCTTGATGATATGAGTATTACAGGAGTTGATCTACCATGAGATCGGAGAGGCTAAACCCTAGAAGCTAGCCTATGGTATGATTGTTGTTTTCCTACAGACTAAACCCTCTAGTTTATATAGATACCAGAGGGAGCTAGGGTTACACAGAGTCGGTTACAAGGGAGGAGATCTACATATCCGAACGGCCAAGCTTGCCTTCCACGCAAAGGAGAATCCTACCCGGACACGGGACAAAGTCTTCAATCTTGTATCTTCATAGTCGAACAGTCTGGCCAAGGGATATAGTCCGGCTGTCCGAGGACCCCCTAATCCAGGACTCCCTCAGTAGCCCCTGAACCAGGCTTCGATGACGATGAGTCCGGCGCGCAGATTGTCTTTGGCATTGCAAGCCGGGTCCCTCCTCCGAATATTCCATAGAAGATTTTGAACACAAGGATAATGTCCGGCTCTGCAAAACAAATTCCACATACCACCATAGAGAGTATAATATTTCCACAAATCTAATCTGCTGGCAACGTGACATCATGCCCTGGCCTCGGTCATTATTCGAACCATTTTCCGAACCAGCCACTGCACGTGTTGCGAGGCGGTTTTATTGGCACATCTTGTCGAAGCAGAGATCGTGTCCCCTTATCACGGGATTCTCATCAATACGGGTGTGGGTAACCCAATCGTGCTCGTTAGTATGACTCCTCGATTTTAGGCAAGTTCCAAACGGCCACACGGTGGACGCTTGATATTCACCCTCTTTATAAAGGGGCCAAAGTCTGTCCTTTTCTTATCGTGCTCAATCCCTCCCTTTCCCCACCCCGAGTTCCAACACCCAAGGCTCAGGCGGAGCGCTTCGGACCTTCAATCATGTCCGGATCCAACCTTCAGGGCCGGTGGATGGCTTCCTCTGTCACAGAGGAGGACATCAAGAAGCTAAGGGAGGCCAGGTATCTAACCGCCGAAATTTCGCACAGGCTGCCAGCCCGAGGACAGGTCATCCCCTCTCCCGAACCCAACAAGAGTGTCGTATTTGTTTCCCACTTCCTCCGAGGGCTAGGCTTTAGTCTTGATCCCTTCGTCAAAGGGCTCATGTTCTATTATGGGCTCGACTTCCATGATCTAGCTCCGGATTCCATTCTTCACATCTCGTCGTTTATCGTCGTATGTGAGGCCTTCCTCTGCATCACCCCATACTTCGGCCTATGGCTCAAGACCTTCAATGTGAAGCCGAAGATGATCAATGGGCGACACGCAGAATGCGGAGGTGCCACAATAAGCAAAGGCATCGATGCCCCATGGCCAAAGGGTTCTTTCCCGGAGATATCTAACTTATGGCAGCGGGAGTGGTTTTACATCACAACTCCTTGAAGTACTAAGTGGGTGGCTCCCCCCGCCTTCCGTTCGGGCCCCCCACCACAACTGGCTTCATGGGTCAACAAGGGGCTAGACTGCGGGCCGGTTAATGACGTGCCGACATTGCAAAGTCGCATCCGAGATCTCCTCAAGAGGGATGTCGGTCTCGTCAAAGTAATGCAAGTTATGCTAGTTCGTCGGGTCATGCCATGCCAACGTCGATCTCTTCGTATGTGGGAGTTCAACCCGGAAGGACCGCGAGCTATTCAGCAGTTCTTCGGCATGACGCTCGAAGAGATGTATGGATTGTTCCCCGGATCACGAATAAAGTGCCCGGACACCATAGAGGATGCGGGTCTCAACTGCAACATCCAGATACCCAGGTGAGTAATTCTGCGGCCGAACATGCTGTCCTTTTATTTGTTACAACATCATTTTGAAAAAATCGATCTTGGTCAGGACTGGAAAAGAAAGGCGAAGATGATCAGGTGTTCGGCCCCCCTTCCCAAAGGCTCACCAGATCCTGTACTAGCCAGGATGCTCGAGCACGCACTTTATCAAGTGCCATCAGGGGAAGATAAAGGGCGGGATAAAGAAGCCGAAAGCGGGCTTCACGCATTACTCGTCCAAACTAGGGGAATTAGTGTCTCCACGAAGGAGGATGATCGGGGAGAAGAATCTAGGATCCCCTCCCCCCAAGGAAGGAAAAGGACTGTCTCTGACGACTTGGAAACGAAAGGTTCCAAATGAGGGAAGAAATCTTCGTCAGGAGGCACCTCCCCGGAGGGCGTCCTTACCAGGCAGTGCCCCCAAGGGGGCCAGCCCTCCATCGAGCTGTAAGTGAATCAAGAGTATTTTTGGCAAATATATCCTGCTTTATCTCCGAGGACAATAACCGAGACATATATCTTGCAGTCCGGCTCGTAGCCCTTCTCAGCAGCGTTCGTCTTTGGGGGATCTTCTTCCGGAGATGATGGAGAGCGAAACGCCTCCCCCTGCCGCCCTGCCTCCTGGGACGGACGACCCTGAGGTGTCATCACAAAGGGTTTCTCCTGATCCGCCAAGGCCAGAAGGTAACCCCTCGGCCACCCGCAGTCTGGAATATTTGTCTCCTGTGGAGAGCAACAAAAAGAGTCCGGGACTGTCCGGTGGGCAACCGGACGCACCGATGAGCCTTTTGGAGAAAGCGGCTATTTTAGAGGAGCCTCGTACTTTGATGAGTACGGTGGTTGAGAGGATCTCATCCGCCACAAGTGGGTTGCATGAAGCTTTTACGAGCCTGCTAAGAGGCTTTGAGGTACACAAAGTAATATATTAAAAAAATTGACAGTACCGCACACGCTAGGTGTGCTCTATACAGACAGTAGCCCCTGAGACTCTGGTTGCTGTCTAGGGGTAGCAAACAGAGGATCATAGTCCCAAGTAAATAATCGCGCTGATTTCATGTGCAAACGGCTTACGGTCCGGTTGTCGGTGTCCTGGGAAAGGGGGTCCCCAGACTTGCCTGCCTGTGGCCCGCGGCGTGGCTGAGCCAGCAGGCCATACGGCCCACCTTCACCAACGATGCACCCAAGACCCTCACGAGGGTCCAAGCCTCGCGAGGCGGACGATGCAAGACCTCCTCTAGAGTGGCCTAGCCAGTCAACCTCACGAGGAGCGGAGATATCAAGGCGGGGCAAACCTCACGAGACCCTCGTGACGTGAGCCGTGATGCACAACACCAGGTGGGCGCCAGCGAGCGCATCGGCCTTGTTTCCTCTTTGGTGCTAAGGAGGCTAGCACGGGCGAAGAGTACCGAGGCATCAGGCAAAGGTTGCTATATTGGTGCAACGAGACCAAGACCAAGAGGACGACAAGACGGAGGTCATCGTGGAGCCCATGACGGCGTCACCATAGAGTCTTTTGCAGGCGAAGACCACTTTTATCAGGATAGCTTGTACTAGCTATCCCCCTTCAAATTGGCCCGCCATTGTTGGCTCCCTTCCCGCTCGATATTTGGGAAGAGGACCAGGGCCTATATAAGTAGAGCTAGCCACCATAGTGGAAAAAGACAGAGACGGAAAAAAGAGAGGAAGAGGACGGATCGTTTAGACCATCCTCACACACACAAGCTCACCGAGCTCAAGAACACCTCAACCTCAGGAGGCTGTTCTTCCCGTGTACTATTCATCATTAGCCCTAGAGGCAATCCACCACCACCACACTGGAGTAGGGTATTACACTACAACGGTGGTCCGAACCAGTATAAATCTTGTGTCTTTCTGTGTTGCGAGTGCGTCGTGTTTGTCCGCGAGATCTTAGTGAGCTAGGGCGTAGATTGGTAGGAGGGAAAGACTTCGCGCGCACCCCAGTGTTCGAACCTTAAGGTTTTGCCAGAACCCCATATCCGACATTTGGCGCGCCAGGTAGGGGTGCGCCATAGATTCCCTTCCATTAGTTCGTCGCTCCATCGTTTCCATGGCGGACGCTCGCCGTGCTCGAGCTGAGCGTCGGGCTGCCCTCACCGCCTGCGTCGCTCAGACGGCTCCCGTCGGCGGGAAAAATTGCCGTTCTCTGTCCCCCGCTACCAATGCTGTCACCGGTCTGTCGGGGAACGAGCAGAAGGCGTCCTCGCTGTATCCTTCGGTGCGGCGGGACGGCCACACCGCCACTCCATCGCTGACCCCCGCCGGTTCTTCGTCTCACGCGCATCGCGCTCCCATGGAGGCACGGGCCGTGCTGCTTGCAGCGAGCGAGCTCCTGCGTTACCGCCCCGTCGACGACCTCTACGAGGAGTGGCTCGACCGTGTCGCCGAGCTCATCCGCGCCGCAGGGGGCTTCCAGCGCCATCCCACTCTCTGCCTCCCACTCAACCAGCCGCGGGCGACGGGGCTCATGGCGTGCCTCCATTGCCTCAGCCCCAAGATGTCGCCTTCGCACCAAGGCGTGCGGCTCCGCGACGTGATCCGCCGCGCCCGGCGCCCGCACACAAAGAGAGAAGCTGCCAAGAAATTCCACGGCCGCGAGAAGCTGCACCTGCGCTCCCCGCGCCACCTCGTCGAGACCGCGCACCGCCCGCAGCGGTGTAGCGCGGACCTCGTCAAGGCCAAGCTCCACCTCCGCAGCGGGCCCCGGCTACCACGGCTGGCTGCTGCGCCTTCACCCCCGAGCTGCATAGCGTCGCCTGGCCAGGCAAGTTCAAGCCGGATCTGCCTCGTTGCTATGACGGTACTACCGACCCCGCGGAGTTCCTGTAGCTCTATGAGCTGAGCATCGAAGCGGCCAACGGCGATGAAAAGGTCATGGTGAACTGGTTTCCCATGGATCTCAAGGATGGAGCTCACTCCTGGCTCCTAAACCTGCAGCATGGCTCGATCTCCTCCTGGGTCGAGATGCGCGACCGCTTCGTCGCCAACTTCCAGGGCACTCGTGACTGCCCACCGTCCATGGGTGATCTACGCCGCATCAGGCAGTAGCCAGGAGAGACCCTCCAGAAGTACATCCATCGCTTCAACAACACCCGCCTCAAGATCCCCAAGGTCACGGACGAGGCCATCATCTCCGCGTTCTCCGATGGCGTCCGTGATGTCAAGATGAAGGAAGAGCTCGCCATCCATGAGGAGCTCTGCACATCTTAGGAGCTGTTCAACCTAGCGACCAGGTGCGCAAGAGCTGAGGAGGGGCGCATCTCTCTCCTTGAGCTGCCAGCCGTGGGCGCGGAGGAGAAGAAGGCCAAGGACAAGGACGTGAAGCACAAGGAGGTAGCTGTGCTCGCAGCAGAGCCCGACATCAAGCAGGGCAGAGATTGGCCCGAGTCATCCAAGAACAGCCGACCGTTCTGCACCTTCCACAACCTGAACACCCACAACACAGCGACTGTCAGGAGTTCAGAGCCATACGTGAGGGACGCTACGGTCGACGCCCCAAGCGCAACGACCGGGGCTACGACCGAGGAGGAGGACGTGGAGGCGGATGCTGGGACGACCGTGGCCCACGCCAGGAGTGGCGCGACTGGCCTCGTGAGGACCGATGGTAGGACCAGCCTCGTGAGGGTTCCTGGAGGGACCCACCTTGTGAGGATCGCCCCCAGGTTAACACCGGTCTTCCCCCGCTGCCGCCACCAAGAAGGAACGACGACCACCACCAGGACGAGGGGGCTGGGGCTTCCAAGAGCCGTGCGCGATCGCCTGCATCTTTGGCGGCGCCCAGGCCCCAGCCTCTCAACGGGTCTTCAAGTAGTTTGCTCGCGATGTGAACGCAATGCTCCCCAAGCTCGAGGCCACGCGCCCGCTTAGGTGGTCTCAATGCGCCATCACTTTCAACTCGGTGGATCAACTCAATTGCGCAGCCACCGCTGGCACCCTCCCTATGTTGTGTTCCCCAGTCATCAGCAATGTGCAGGTCACCAAGACCCTCATCGACGGCGGCACAGGGCTCAACATCATGTCCGTCGACACGTTCGACAACCTCCAAGTGCCATATGAGCAGCTCCAGCCCACCAAGCCTTTCTCAGGAGTGACCGACAGCTCCACCACACCGATAGGGCAGGTCCGCCTGCCCGTCACCTTCGGGGAGCGCAAGAACTACCGTACTAAGCTCATCGACTTCGATGTCACGCATATCCGCCTGCCGTACAATGCCATCCTCGGGTACCGAGCCCTGGCAAGGTTCATGGCAGTCACTCATCACGGCTGCAACATTCTCAAGATGCCAGGAAGCGGAGGAATCATCACGGTCCCGTGTGAAGAGAGGGATGTGGTGTGCTCCCTCGAGCGCGCCTTTCAAGCCGCAGCAATCGACGACCTTGACAACAGAAATGAAGGCCCTCTGGAGGCCATCCCCAAGAAGAAGAAGCCGCACCATGCAGGACCTCAGGAGGATGGCGTCACGGCAGAAGGCACGTCAGGACCAGCGCCCGCTCTAGGGGCGCCTCCCTCCATCACATAGGAAGGCGCGCCCAGCGCCCTCCTCAGCAAGGCTCGGGGGCTCTCTTCTAGAGGGCCTCAGACCTTGCCAACCTCACAAGGGAGGTGCTTGGGCACCAGTTGCAAGTGTGCTTCGCGACACGCGACCCTCAGGAGAGCACAGGGCAAGGAGTGCCCACCACTCAGCAGTTCATCACCAAGACCACCCAGGAACTACAAGAAGCAAGAGCCATGTGCGGCGACAGCTGCCCATGGGGCGCAGCTCCGCATCCTGGCGGGGATGCTGGGCTACGTGTCTGCATTGATGTACCAGGGCTCAACAGGGCCACATCTCAGGAGCGTTTCTGGCCTTCGCGTGTGGGCCGCTGCGAGGGCCCGCCGCACAGCTACGTTAGTATGCCCTTTGGCTTGCCGAGCATGCCGTCGGCCTATCAGTGCAACATGCGACGTGTCCTGGCGGCTCAAGAAGCAAGGTACCATGCCGTTCTGGAGGAGATGGAGACGGTCTTCAGGGAACCTCCCGAGCCCCCAGAGCCTCCCGAGGCACAGGGTTCTGGCGGCTCATGAGGAGTCATTTCTTCAACGCACGCCTTCAGCTGCACCAACTCTACTTCATCTACAAAACCAGGTGACATCTTCCAAGATCGTTTAGCTGGGAGCGCCCCACGGGCTGCATTATTCCCAGGCCGCGTGGGTCCGTCCCTGCGGCATGTATCCCTTTTGCTTATGTCTCCATCTTACCTTGTTGGGGGCACCCCTCGGGCTGCATCATCCCCAAGCCGCTAGGGCCGGACCCGGTGGCATGTATCTTCATGCATTTATCCAAGTTGATCTGCTCTCCATGCTTAACCTGTCCACGGTTATCACCTGCTTGATTGCTGCCCACCATGGGTTTGTTCGTCCTATGAAATTCACTTGCACGTTAAAAGGGGGGCTCCTGAGCATCGCGACTCAGGAGCTCTTACTGGCTCTCCAGCCCTCACCCCCTGGCCTTGACCACAACATCGCGACCTGGCATACCAGCGGCGGCTGAGCTCGCTCGAGGGCCGGGACCTGAGGACGTAGAGTGCCATCTAACCGCCTTGCAGGGACATACTGTCACCAAGACTCAAGACCAGGTGCAACCCGCCTTGAGGTAGGGCCTCGTGAGTCCCGCGCTGGCTCACGAGTGCCCAGATACACCTCGCAGCCCTGCCGTGCAAGCCACGTGTCAGGGCGTGGCTGTACACGCCCCGGGGGCTCCTCCCGGAGGGGGGCCCCCATCCCACACCCAAATGGGAGCACCATGCTCCACGCTGGCTGACGACACTGCCGAGGAGCGGCTATGCCCATGCATAAGCGGAAGCACTATGCTCCGCGTTGGTGATACACAACTGAGGGCGGCCCCACGGTCGTACCAACCTCAGGGAGCCCAGAGCTCAGCGCCCAGCCTCGCCACGACGCCTCCCCTCAGGAGAGCCGCATGAGGGGGCTGGGCACGGTGGCTGCACTCGGGTCATGCCCAAGCGCACGCCACCCAACCAGGTCCCCCGGACCTGGGTGTCACGCGCCCCTCCCGAGGCCTCGGCGAGGGCAGGTATGGAAATTGTTTGCATGTCAAGGGGGACTCCTGAGGATCGCGACTCAGGAGCCTAACTGGTCACGTAGCCCCTCACTCCTTGCTCTGTCCTGGTCTTCGGTCGGCCCAATGGCGGTTGAGGTATGCGCGTGGTCGGGCTCTGCCGACGTAGAACATTAATCTATCCTCACGAACTCTCCATATATGCTGTTTGCGCGTCAAGGGGGACTCTTGAGCATCGCGACTCAAGAGCCTAACTGGTCACGTAGCCCCTCACTCCTTGGTCCGTCCTGGTCTCCAGTCAGCCCAATGGTGGTTGAGCTATGCGCGGGCCGGGCTCTGCCGACGCAGAATGCAAAGCAAATAGGAAGGAAATCACCAAATCTCGAAGCAAATATTACAAGCATATTGTTCTCACAATACCAAATGAAAAGTCTAAACGCCTCCACGAGGCCTGATACATGTCGCAGGAACGAAACGGGAGGAGTAGCCGCAGGTCACCCCTGGATATCGCCATCGCCCGTGGAAGGAGCTCCCCCGTGGGCAATGATGTTCTCACCTTCACCACCAGTCGCAGGACCCGCGGCGTCGCCAGACAGAGGATCGGAGACAAAGCCACGGAACCTCCCCAGCAAGGCCTCCACTTGACCTTGTACAACTGTGGCAGCAGCTTCGCAGTGATCTTCAGCCACAGGCTCCAGCAGCTTGTCAAGGCGAGCGCTGGGGTCGTGGAGGTGCATATGGCGGAAGACGCGAGTTAGTGCGGCTGAAGACAGGACGCGAGCTTCTTCCTCCGCCATGGGACCAAGGCCATCAACGACCTCCTCAAGCGCCTTCACCACAAGAGGAAGCAGCTGGGCGGGGCCGTCCTCGTCGGTGTCCAGCGGCCTCTCCAGGCCGTGCTCGTAGAGTGTCTCCAGCGCCTTGCGAGACCTCTTCTGGAGATTGATGAAGGCCACATGGTCTTCGGCCAGGACTTGTGCCTTGGCATCAAGATTGGCCTCCCTCGTCCCCATCTTCCGCTCCAACTCTTCCAACCGGGTGCGCTCAACGGATTGCTTCTCCCCAGCTCCGCCAGCTCAGCATCACGGTTCTTGACGGCTTCCTCCCGGGCCTTCATCCCCTCCTCCCTCGCTTGGCAGCAGCGTACCTCTTCGGCGTGCTTGTTGTGCAGGCTCTGCAACTTGCCCTCCAGCACTTGGCAGTGGTCACGGGCGGCCTTGGCGTCTTTCAGCGCCGCCTCGCGATCGGCTGCAGCGTTGGCGGCTCCGCGCTTCTCCTCCTAGAAAGCCGCAGCAGCCTGGCTCAGTGCTGCACGAACCGCCAGGTCAGAGTGAAGCCAGCCGGAGGCCAGCTCTAGACGCCTGGCCACCAGGTGCGGGTCAGCGCTCAGGAGATCCGCCTGCAGTCGGGTCATCTCTGAATGGGCACGCTCCCAGACAGCAGCAGGAGCAGAGGAACCAGGGAGTGGAGGTGCTCAGGAGGGAGGAAGTGGCACTGTCACCATGGCTCAGGAGACCGCGGGTTTCGGAGTAGCTGGGATCTCATTAGCCGCGCCAAGCGCCGGCACCTCCGGAGCCAGCGGGGCCATGGGGGCTGACTCCACGTAGCGATGTTCTTCTTGGCCCCGCGAGGATGACCAGGCTGGGGAGATGCGGGAGCTGTTGCCTCCTGTCTCTGCGGAGGGAGGCACGGCCGCCGTACCCTCCTTCCTCTTCTTCACCGAAGATGCCGGCCTGATCAACCAAGGGCGACCGTCAGGAAATAACAAGTACCAGCAGGGATAGAGCGAAGCTCGAGACGCCTACCGGTCCATCATGAAGTACGCCACCTTTCGCTTGTGAAGCTTGAGGCCTGACAACATCGGGACGTGAGGGGCAGGCGTTCGGGCTCCGGCGGCGACAGGCGGTGTGGAGGCAAAACCGGATCCAGCCCCAGGAGGCACCGGGGCGGAGGTGGCACCGCGAACCACCAACGATGACCTACCCTTCATCGGGATGAGGGGTTGCTCCCTCTCCCCTTGGTACGCGTCGGCTTCGGCATCATCACGAAGGGAGCGGAGAATCTCAGCCTTGCTCAGAGGGAAGGTCTCCCCCACCTCTTCTGGGGTCTTCTCCGAGTCCACCTCCTCCTCCCCCTCTCTGCGGGACTCGCCAGAAGACACCTCCACTGGTTTCTGCGCCGT
Organism: Triticum monococcum; assembly: GCA_034509565.1. NCBI lineage: Eukaryota > Viridiplantae > Streptophyta > Magnoliopsida > Poales > Poaceae > Triticum > Triticum monococcum. The sequence continues at coordinate 176,710,004 of CM067847.1, read as the reverse complement.
AGGAGCTCCCAAATACACCGGTGGTACTAGCCCGCGCACATCAAAAGTCGGCCTGGAGGCAACGAATTCCTCTCGGTCCCTGCGTTGGAACACGGGAATGAAGGCGCTAGGCGGGTACTCCTGGTTGTCTCCAACTATGAGACACATGACAGCGTCCAGTTCATTGTCAGGCAGGTCCCCTGGCCTCAGGCGGGCCTTGTTTTCCCATTCTTCAAGCTCCCGAGAAGGGGCGCACGCGCCTGGAGTGCGGCAACCCGCAGCGTCAAGAACTCCCTCAGGAGCATCGCTCCCGTTATTTTGGCCGCCCTCGCATTGACCGGCTTTAGGTTAGTCATCATCTGTCCCAGCACTGACGATGCCTGCTCGTCGACAAGCTCTGCCCTGGGCCACTCATTGCCCTGCCGGGGCGCCTCCGTCGGCAACATCAGGCGCGGATGGGTGAGCTTGGCATCCATCATGACCCATTTGGATTGGATATTGTTGGCTGAGGGAGTCCTAGATTAGGGGTTCTCCGGACAGCCGGACTATATCCTTTGGCCGGACTATTGGACTATGAAGATACAAGATTGAAGACTTCATCCCGTGTTCAGATGGGACTTTCCTTAGCGTGGAAGGCAAGCTTGGCAATACGGATATGTAGATCTCCTCCCTTGTAACCGACTCTGTGTAACCCTAGCCCCCTCCGTTGTCTATATAAACCGGAGGGTTTAGTCCGTAGGACAACAACAATCATACCATAGGCTAGCTTCTAGGGTTTAGCCTCTTCGACCTCGTGGTAGATCAACCCTTGTAATACTCATATCATCAAGATCAATCAAGCACGACGTAGGGTATTACCTCCATCAAGAGGGCCCGAACCTGGGTAAACATCGTGTCCCCTGCCTCCTGTTACCATCCGCCTTAGACGCGCATTTCGGGACCCCCTACCCGATATCCGCCTATTTTGACACCGATATTGGTGCTTTCATTGAGAGTTCCACTGTGCCATCACCATACGGCTCGATGGCTCCTTCGATCATTGGTAACGATGCGGTCCAGGGAGAGGTTTTCCTCCTCGGACAGATCTTCGTATTCGGCGGCTTCGCACTACGGGCCAATTCGTTTGGCCATCTAGAGCAGATCGAGAGCTACACCCATGTCCATTAGGTTAGACTTGGAAACATAAACTACACTGCCAACATCCGCGGAGACTTGATCTTTGATGGATTCGAGCCCATGTCAGGTGTGCCACACAATCAGGACGAGCATGCTTTAGCTCTACCGTCGGACAGTGTTTGGGAGATCGCATCTGCAACTACTCCGACCTTCAATCCGGAGCAAATTGCGCCATCCGAGGACGAAGGGATAGACCTCGCCATGGAGGCCGCACTCTCAGTGGCGATGGAGCCGGATACTAACTTCACCCCTTATGAGAGCCGTGTCACCGAACCACTAGATTCGTCTCCGGCCACGGACTCCGAGCCGCCTGCATCCATGCCTATCGAATCCAATTGGGCGCCGATCATGGAGTTCACCTCCGCGGATATCTTTCAGCACTCACCTTTCGGCGACGTGCTAAATTCATTAAGGTCTCTCTCCTTGTCAGGACTATGTCCGGCTAGAATGGGATGCGGGCGACGAAGGAATTCGCTGCCCACCCACCACCCACTTAGTAGCCTCTATCGATGATTTAACCGACATGCTCGATTTCGACTCTGCAAACATCGACAGCATGGACAACAATGCAGGAGAGGAATAGGAACTAGTGCCCACAGGGCACTGGATAACCATTTCATCACATGACATATACATGGTGGATACACCCAAAGAAAACGATGACAAGGAACGGGAGGAGACAGCGGAGGATGACCCCTCCAAGAAGCAAACAAAGCGTCGGCGTAGGCGCCGCTCCAAGTCCCGCCTCGGCAAAAACAGCGATAATAGCGCAAGAGAAAATAACACTCCAGTCGACTCCAGATGAAACGACGACCACATTGCTCCGGCGGCAGAGCACGATGAAGTTGCAAATGGTGAACATAGTACAGATCCGACGTCCGAACACGGCGACGCCGAGGATAAACCTCATCAAACCCCCTCTGGGGAGGAAAACAGTCCAAACGAAGATGCGCACATCATCCCGGAAACACACTTGGAGCAAGAGAACCTCCGCAGAAGGCTTATTGCCACAGCAAGGTGTCTGAAGAAGCAGAATGAAAGGCTTAAGGCCGAACAAAATACGCTCAACAGTAGGTGGAACAAAGTGCTCGACGACGAAGAAAAGTATGGTGGAGGTTACCACACAAAGAGCTATCCAAAGCGCAAGCTATTACCCAAATTCGACGATGAGGCCTTAGAGCCCATACAGCCGAAAAATAAAACGGCCAACCAGCCGGATCAACCACCTTGTGACAGCGATAGAGCGGCTAACAAAGTCGCACATAAGTCAACGCACGATCTACGTGAGGACTTGCGCCAAAAATCTAGTATGACCAGATCCATCTATGGATCTAGGAAGCGTGCTCCAACACAAAATCAAAACCGAATACTACAACCGCCCGAACGCCATGATACATCCAAATACAGGGGTGCCGCACACCCCCTATGTTTCACCGATGAGGTGCTGTCCCAGAAGGATTCAAACCAGTGAACATAGAGGGATACGACGGGACCACAGACCTTGGGGTCTGGATTGAGGACTTTATCATCCATATCCATATGGCTCGCGGAGGCGATCTCCATGCCATTAAGTACTTGCCCCTCAAGCTTAAAGTACCAACTCGGCACTGGCTGAAAAGCCTCCCCGAAAACACAATTGGAAGTTGGGAGGAGCTGGCGGACGCTTTTCGGGCTAATTTTCAAGGGACCTATGTCCGACCTATGGACGTAGACGATTTAAGTCATATAATTCAACAGCCCGGACAGTCAGCCCGAAAGCTTTGGAACATGTTTCTCACTAAGAAGAACCAAATCATCGACTGTCCGGACGCCGAAGCCTTAGCAGCTTTCAAACACAGCGTTCGAGACGAATGGCTCATCAGACACCTCGGCTAACAGAAACCGAGAACAATGGCAGCCCTGACAAGCCTCATGACCCGCTTTTGCGCAGGCGAAGATAGCCGGTTAGCCCACAGTAGCACCAGCGACCCAAGCACATCCAAAGTCAGGGATGGCAATGGAAAACCACGACGCAGTAAAAACAAGCATCGAAATAAAGAAGACAACCCAGATAATACGGCGGTCAACGCCGGATTCAGGGGCTCTCGACCAGGTCAGCGGAAAAAGCCTTTCAAAGGCAGCAGAGATGGACCATCTAGCTTAAACAAAATTCTCGACAAACTATGTCAGACTCATGGCACCCCCGATAAACCTGCAAATCACACCCACAGAGAATGCTGGGTCTTCAAGCAGGCCGGTAAGCTAAACACCGAACACAAAGGGGGGGAGAGACCAAGCGAAGACGAGGACGGACCTCGCCAGCAAAGCACTGGAGGACAGAAAAAATTCCCACCAGAGGTTAAAATAGTAAACATGATCCATGTGACGAAGAGGGGAAGCAAACATGCACTCCAAAACACACGCGCAGTAGAGCCCGTCACCCCTAAGTTCAACCCCAGGTTGGCCTGTCCGATCACCTTTGATCGCAGGGATCACGCGACAAGCATCGGGCATGAAGGATTGGCTGCCTTGGTGTTAGACCCAATAATAAACGGATACCATCTCACACGAGTCCTTATGGACGGCAATGGTCTAAATCTGATATATCAGGACACAGTCCACAAAATGGGGATAGACCCGAAAAAATCAGCCGCAACAATACTACCTTCAAGGGAGTAATACCAGGCCAGGAGGCCCGCTGCACGGGCTCTCTATTACAAGAGGATGTATTCGGTTCTTCCGACAACTTCCGAAGCGAAAGGTTAACTTTCTACATCGCTCCATTCCGAAGCGGCTATCAAGCACTACTCAGAAGAGCGGCTTTCACTCGTTTTAATGCAGTACCGCATTACGCTTCTCTCAAGCTTAAGATGCCCAGTGTACGTGGCACCATCATAGTTAGTGGAAATATTGAGCGTTCTCTATGCGCGGAAGAATGTGCGGCGGCTTTAACAACCGGGCACTCGACGGCCTCACCAACCAGAATAAATGACAGGTTGTCAAGACCACGGACACGGTTAGACGAGTCCGGCGCATCACTACATATACATGAGACTGGTCTGAGGGTTAAACCCTCATAGACTGTACCAGGGGCTTCACGCGTGTAATCAGGGCTAGTTCGGCTCAACTTGACTCATCTTGAATTTTAATGGTTTATTGATAATAACCAATTTTCTTGCATGGCAACTTTCACCTAAGTTCTTCTCTTTTACAGATGACAACCGTGCTACACCCGTCTAGGACACGGCACAACGGAGACACATGCGCAGACGTGCAGCAGGGACCCGCTCAAATGTTTCTTTTCAGATTAAGACCCTGCGTAAACCTTTTTTACTGTCTCTTGTTGTTCACATCCTCCGGATACTCAATACAACCGAGAAGGATGCTGACGTTATTAGCATGTGGCCATGCCAGGATATTGCACGTACTTGGACACTCGGGGTTTATTATTAAGGGCATTGTTAAGCCCGGTATATGTTATACAGACCGAATACCTTAGGGAGTGTTTGGTGTCGCGAGTTTGGCCTTATATGCGTCAGCTCCGAATCATGCCTTTGGTCAAATGTTGGGTTTGCCCGGCTCCCATGTTTTGGTACCTTACGTTCCGCTATATCGGCTAAGGTAGCACTGGGAGAACTACTGCGATTGTGCCCTGGTTCATCCAGATGAGCACCTCAGTAGAGAAAGCCGAAAATTGACTGTCATGATAAACCGCGAGACTGCTCAACCACTTGATGACTTAGCGGAATCTTCGGGATTCCTCCGCATTAACAAAGGGCAGTTTCCCGGTCATGTACATACGCGCCCTGTATTCGGATGAGCGCGGAGGTACCAGGGGCTATCTAGTAGTCCCACAGTCAAACTCTTATGGCTAAGTGAAAATGTTAAAGCAATATAGTCTGATTGCATCTTTCGCTGTGCTACCGCCTCCTTAATGGACCAAGACGTTGGATCAAGTGTGAATACGTGTTTTTTGCGAACACCCCCGCATTATATGCGTGGGGGCTGAAGCCGACGATTGCAAACTTTCAGGTTATATACATATATACATAAACAACCGAATAGGAGGCATCATAATACTTTCAAGCAAAAGTATAAACACATCCTTCATAATTCAATAAAATATTGTTCTTACAATGGGAATACATGTCACTAGAATATAATATTCTTTGAGCATTGCGCCTCTATCGAACGAGTGCCTTCAAGGACGTCTTCAAAGTAGTGCTCGGCAGGTACTCGGCCCACGGCCGAACCCTGTGTTGCAATAGTGGTTGCCTCCATCTCCGCCCAGTATGTCTTGACACGGGCAAGTGCCATCCGCGCACCCTCTATGCACGCCGACCTCTTCATAGCGTCGATGTGCGGCACAGCACCAAGGAATTGTTGCACTAAACTGAAGTAACTATTCGGCCTTGCCCCTTCCGGCCACAGATGATCCACAACAGACCTCATGGCAAGCCCGGACAACCTATGGAGCTCGGCCCACTCGGCCATTCGCTCATTCAACAGCAGCGGATGCACTGGAGCATGGAACTATGACCAGAACAGCTTTTCCACTTCACGATCTTTTTGATCCTTGAAGTACTCGGCCGCATCAGCAGCACTTGCTGCCAAATCCACGTATGTGTCTACAAAACTCCATAGTTGATCAAGAGGGACATACTTCGGATCTCCAAACTTAGTCCGCAACAAAAAGGGCTTCCCAGCCGCGATATCACCAGCTTGATGCAGCTCCTCCTTCGTCGCTCTGATTTTGGAGCGGGATTCCTTGGCTGCTACCGTGGCCTTCTCCAGGTCCGTCGCCTTCGCTCGGCTTTCTTTTTCAAGAAGCTGGTAACGGTCAGCGGCATCTTTCAACTCAATGGCCATCTTGGCCATTCTTTCCTTGCTCTAGCAATGCACGGTCTGTTCGGCCCTCAGCTCTTCGACCACCTTTAGAGCGGCCGCATCGCTATTTCTGGCTTGTTCCTTGGCTTGGGCAAGTTTCGCCCGAAGGATCTCCACGGTGATAGCTCCATCTGCAGTCACAACATATTAAAGATACTGGCATCATGCTCCTCTTACTATGTGTTGATCACCAAAGAAATCACATACCTTGTGCCTCATCAAGCCGCTTGTTGACAAGCACGATGTCGACATCTGCAGCATCAAGTTGCCGCTTTAGCTCGGCAAACTCATCAGTCCAGCTAGCCATCGGACCTTCAGCCACCTGCACATGAAGGCGATCTGATTATTACCTGGGACTATGATCCTCTATTTGCCGCCGTTTTCGACAGCAACCAGAGTCTCAGGGGCTACTATCTGCATAGGGCACACCTAACATGTGCGGTACTATCAAAAACATACACTATTTCACGTACCTCAAAGAATATTAGCAGACTCATAAAAGCTTCATGCAACCCGCTTTCGGTGGATGAAATCCTTTCAATCACCATACCCATTAGCGTACGATGCGCTTCTGAGATGGCCGCTTGCTCCAGAAGATCCTTTAGTGCGTACGACCGCACACTGTACAGTTCCAGATTATTTCTGTTTCTCTCGTTAGGAGCCGAATACTGAGGACTTTGGGTGGCCAAAGGATTACCCTCTGGCCTTGGCAGATCAGGAGAAACCCTCCGCGACGACACTTCAGGGTCGCCCGCCTCATGAGGCGGGGTGGCAGGGGGAGGTGTTTCGCTCTCCATCATCTCCAGAAGAAGATCCCCCGAAGACAAACTCTGTCGAGAAGGGCTACGATCCGAACTGCAAGATATATGCTTAGGTTATTATCTTCAGAAGTAATGTAAGATATTTTTACTATTAGGTACATTTTTACTTACAACTCGATAGAGGGCTGATCCCCTTCCAGACACTGTGCGGCAAGGATACCCTCCGAGGCAGGACCCTCTGGCGAAGATTTCTTCCCTCATTTGGAAACCTTTGTTTCGGGGTCTTCAGAGGTGGTCCTCTTCCTTCCTTGGGGAGAGGGAATTTCAGATTCTTCTCCCTGGTTATCCTCCTTCGCGGAGGCGCTAATTCCCCCGGCTCGGATGAATGATGAGTGAGGCCTACTTTCACCCTCTTTATTCCCCCCTTCATCTTCCCCTGAGGGCGCCTGATAAGGCACCGGCTCGAGCATTCTGGCCAGTACTGGATTGGCCGAGCCTTCGGGAAGGGGGGACGAATACCTGATCATCTTCGCCTTTGTTATCCAGTCCTGGTCAAAGAGCGACTTTTCATAATGATGTTATGATAAATAAAAAGACAGCGTATTCGGCCATGGGATTACTTACTTGGGTATCAAGGCGATTACAAATCAGACCCGCATCCTCGGTGGTGTCCGGACACTATTTGGGGTCCGAAGAACAATTTGTACATCCCTTCAAGAGTCATGCCAAGGAAGTGCTGAATAGTCCGTGGTCCTTCCGGGTTGAATTCCCTATATGGAGGGGTCGACGTTTGCAAGGCTGGACTCAACGAACTAGCATGACTTGCATTACCATGACCAGGTTGACATCTCTCTCAAGGAGATCTCGGATGCGACTCTACAATATCGGCACATCATTTAATGGCCCCCAGTTCAGCACCTTGTTGATGCATGAGGTCAGTTGTGGTGGGGGGCCTGAGCGAAAGGTAGGGGCGGCTACCCACTTTGAACTCGGGGGAGTGGTGATATAGAACCACTCTCGCTACCACAAACTGGACACCTCCAGGAAGGAACTCTGTGGCCATGGAGCCTCAACGCTTTTGCTTCTTACGGCACCTCCGCACTTTGTGTGCCGCCCCTCGATCATCTTCGGCTTCACATTGTATGTTTTGAGCCACAGGCCGAAGTGTGGGGTAATGTGGAGGAAGGCCTCACACACGAACGACGAGATGTGAAGGAGGGAATCCGGGGCCAGATCATGGAAATCCAGCCCATAATAGAACATGAGCCCCCCAACAAAGGGATCCTGAGCGAGGCCTAGCCCTCGGAGGAAGTGAGAGATGAACACAACACTCTCGTTGGGTTCGGGAATGGGGATGACCTGCCCTCAGGCGGGCAGCCTGTGCGAGATTTCGGTAGTCAGATACCTGGCCTCTCTCAGCTTCTTGATGTCCTCCTCTGTGACAGAGGAAGGCATCCACCGACCTTGGAGGTTGGATCCGGACATGGTTGAAGGTCCGAAGCGCCTGACCTGAGCCTTGGGTGTTGGAACTCAAGGCGGGGGAAGGATTCGATTGAGCATGAGAGGGAAAAAAAGGACATGCCTTGGCCTCTTTATAGAGAGGCTGAATATCAAGTGTCCTCCTCGTGGCCGTTTGGGACTTGCCTAAAATAGAGGAGTCATACCAACATGCACGATTGGGTTATCCACGTCTGTATTGATGAGAATCCCGTAATAAGGGGGACACGATCTCTGCTTTGACAAGACGTGTCAGGAAAACCACCTCGCGATATGTGCAGTGCTGGTTGAAAAAATTGGTTCGAATAAAGACCGGGCTATGACATAATGTCATGCTGTCGAAACGTGTCAGCAGATTAGATTTGTGCAAATATTATTCTATCTACGGTGGTATGTGGAACTTGTTTTGCAGAGCAAGACACTATCCTTGTGTTCAAAATCTTCTATGGAGTATTCGAAGGAGGAACCAGCCTTGCAATGCCGAAGGCAAAACTGCGCGCCGGACTCATCGTCATTGAAGCTTGGTTCAGGGGCTACTGAGGGAGTCCTGGATTAGGGGGTCTCTGGACAGCCGGACTATATCCTTTGGCTGGAATGTTGTTCTATGAAGATACAAGATTGAAGACTTCGTCCCATGTCCGGATGGGACTTTCCTTGGCATGGAAGGCAAGCTTGGCAATACGGATATGTAAATCTCCTCCCTTGTAACCGACGCTGTGTAACCCTAGCCCCCTCCAGTGTCTATATAAACCAGAGGGTTTAGTCCGTAGGACAACAACAATCATACCATAGGCTAGCTTCTAGGGTTTAGCCTCTTCGATCTCGTGGTAGATCAACTCTTGTAATACTCATATCATCAAGATCAATCAAGCAGGACGTAGGGTATTACCTCCATTGAGAGGGCCCGAACCAAGGTAAACATCGTGTCCCCTGCCTCCTGTTACCATCCACCATAGATGCACAGTTCGGGACCCCCTACCCGAGATCTACCGATTTTGACACCGACATCGGCCCTCTTCCTGGTGCTCGAGATCGAGTTAGCCTTGCCAGACGCAACAAAGTGGCGCATCCAGAGATGTGACCCTCGCTAACACGGAGGAAGAAGAAATGGCACAGGAGCGCCACGGATGGCATCACACCTAGGTACGCTTCACAGTAGTAGGCAAAGATGGCCAGGAGGAGGACAGAGTTGGGATGGAGGTGCAATGCCTGCAGCCCGTAGTGGTCGAGGACTTCACAAAAGAAATCAGAGAAGGGAGGAACCAACCCAACAGCGACGCTGCTCGAGAAGAAGGGGCAGAAGGTGCTCCCCTCAGGCTTCGGCTCGTCGGACGCGAGCCGGAGCTCCGTCTTCCCCCACTCGTTGCTCTCTCCCGCTGTCAGCAAGCGCAAGGAGGTGAGGCTCTTCTCCGTGACGGTGGGCGCCTCGAGAGTGAGCTCGTACCAAGCCGGTGCCGAGGAAGTCTTGACCTTGCACGCCGCCATGAGCGGCAGATGCAGAGCAAGGCTGGGGCAGATCTAGAGGTAGCGGCGGCGAAGAGCAAGAAAGGGAGGACCGAGCCTTAATGGGACATGCGTTCACCAAATTCTCATAACAGGGAAGATAAGCACAAAAGACATTACTGACCCTTACATGCCCCCATGGGGTAATTCATGATTCTTCACAAGAAACAAAAGCCGATACTAAAGGGAATCCTATCTACATCCTCCCGTGGTGGACGCCATCATCAATAGTTGGCCATGGGAGGCCGGCGCCAACCCCATCCAGATCAGCGGCGGTGACAGCCGAACGCCGCAGCTTTGATCCTAGCGTGGCGAGAGCTCGGGGGCACATAGCTATCATCGCTTATCTCCAGAGTCTCGTAGAGCTCAAGAGAGCTGCTGCTGCTGGAGTGGTCGCGAGCGGAGCGCGCATCAGCCTCGCGCTCCTCTCCTGAGCAGCACTCCAGGTGGCGGCCCTCGGCATCAAAGACCTTGAAGAAGAGCGTGGAGACGCCGTCATACTCAAAGTGGATCGCGAGGGCGCCCCTCGCACGGCAGACCTGCACGATCTCGCCCCAGCCGCGCGTCATGAAGATCTTGTCGGTGGGGATCGCTTTGATCACCACTCCAGTCGCCGGGGCGCTGCAGTCGGTGTGCTACAGCCAGAGCTCGAGAAGACCCCTCGGTGACATCACGTCGGAGAAGAACCGAGGGAAGCAGATCTAGGAGCTCGGAGGCATCGGCACCCACAGCACCAACTTGCGCGAGGATTCCGCGGCGTGAACCCCAGGGGCGGCGGCGCACGTCGCCGTGGCGCGGTGGCCCTGGACGCGGCGTGGGCAGCGCTGTTCGTCACTCCATCCTCCCGAGCCCTCGGCTTGGGCGTACAAGGGCAGCGGGTACCCCGGAGGAGGCTGCTCGCACCAAGGCCTCGACACCACCTGCATCGCCGCTTCATTGCGATGATGGATCGACCTCTTCTTCGGCGGAAGAGGCCCTAGATCATCGCGGGGAGCCTTTCCTTTCTCTTCAGTAGAGAACTTTCCGATGCGCGCCATTGTTGTCAGTAGTGGATCAAGGAGGAAGAAGCAAGCAAGCGAGGAAGAGATGGGCAACGGGGGCTCCGCCCCCTCCCCATTTATAGCAAGGGAAGGCCAACCGGCGTCTCCCACGATCACATGTAATGATGGTTTTCTTTGCATGTCGCAGGGACTTGACAAGTCGAGCAGTTGCCGAGGCAACATGGGGAAGCGGAGACGCCCACGTCCAATCATCCACCACGCGTCAATCGACGCCGCAGGTTTTGGGGCCCGCGGCACTCCGTACTTGGCCCTTGGCTTCACCCTGAAGCCAAGCCCGAGCGCACCTTGGGCCTGGGGCTACTGTCGGTGTCCTGGGAACAGGGGTCCCCAGACTTGCCTGCCTGCGGCCCGCAGCGTGGCTGAGCCAGCAGGCCGTACGGCCCACCTTCACCAATGATGCACCCAAGAACCTCGCGAGGGTCCAAGCCTCGCGAGGCGGACGACGCAAGACCTCCTCTGGAGTGGCCTAGCTAGGCAACCTCACGAGGAGCGGAGATATCAAGGTGGGGCAAACCTCACGAGACCCTCGTGACGTGAGACATGACGCACAACACCAGGTGGGCGCCAGGCGGGCGCCAGCGCGCGCAGCGTCCTTGTTTCCTCTTTGGTGCTAAGGAGGCCAGCGCGGGCGAAGAGTAACGAGGCATCAGGCAAAGGTTGCTATATTGGTGCAATGAGACCAAGACCAAGAGGACGGCAAGACGGAGGTCATCGTGGAGCCCAAGACGGCATCACCACAGAGTCTTTTGCGGGCGAAGACCACTTTTGTCAGGATAGCTTGTACTAGCTACCCCCTTCAAATTGGCCCGCCATTGTTGGCTGCCTTCCCGCTCGATATTTGGGAAGAGGACCAGGGCCTATATAAGTAGAGCTACCACCATAGTGGAAAAAGACGGAGACGGAAAAAGAGAGGAAGAGGACGGATCATTCAGACCATCCTCACACACACAAGCTCACCGAGCTCAAGAACACCTCAACCTCAGGAGGCTGTTCTTCCCTTGTACTGTTCATCATCAGCCCTAGAGGCAATCCACTACAACCACACTGGAGTAGGGTATTACACCACAACGGTGGCCCGAACCAGTATAAATCTTGTGTCTTTCTGTGTTGTGAGTGCGTCGAGTTCGTCCGTGAGATCTTAGTGAGCTAGGGCGTAGATTGGTAGGAGGGAAAGACTTCGCGCGCACCCCAGTGTTCGAACCTTAAGGGTTTGCCGGAACCCCACATCCGACACCGGTGGCTGGCCAGACTGCTGAGTTTGCCAGTTTGAGCCAGCAACTTGATGCGGCAGATGCCAACATTGCGCTTGTGAACAACTGGCTTGACGAGGCACATGGTGTGTATTTTCAGGTGGTCAACAAATATTAAGAGGAGCATGATGCTAGTATCTATAATATGTTGTGACTGCAGATGGAGCTGCCGCCGTGGAGACCCTTCAGACAGAACTTGCCCGAGCCAAGGAACAAGCCAGGAGGAGTGATGCGGCCGCCCTAAAGGCGGCAGAAGACTTAAGAGCCGAATAGGCTGCTCATCACAAGAGCGAAGAGGAAATAGCCAAGATGGCTGGTGAGCTGAAACATGCCGCCGGCCGATATGAGCTTCTTGAAAAGGATAACCAAGTGAGAGCGGCTGCCCTGAAGAGAGCCGAGGAGGCAGCCAAGGAAACCCATTCTAAAATCAGAGCGGCTGAGGTGGAGCTCCATCAAGCCAGAGATATCATAGCTGGGAAGCTGTAACACCCCGAGACCGTTGCGCCAGGTGTCTTCCAGTTTTTCGCTGTTGTTGCCTTGTCAGTTGTTTGCGTGTTATGCATTTCATATCATGTCATCATGTGCATCACATTTGCATACATGTTCGTCTCATGCATCCGAGCAATTTCCCCGTTGTCCGTTTTGCAATCCGGTGCTCCTATGTCCTCCGGCGCCCCCTTTTGCCTCTTTTCGTGTCTGGGTGTTAAAGATTCTTGGATTGGACCGAGACTTGCCTAGCGGCCTTGGTTCACTACCGGTAGACCGCCTGTCAAGTTTCATGCCATTTGGACTTCGTTTGATACAACAACGGTTAACCGAGGAACCATAAAGGCCTCGTGTGTGTTGCAGCCCAAAACCTCCCCAAAGTGGCCCAAAACCCATCCAACCCCCCTCGATCTTCTTGGTCATTCGATCACGATCGCGTGGCCGAAAACCGCACCTCATTTGGACTCTCCTAGCTCCCTCTACCTATATATATGTCATCTCCCCCGGAAATTCACGGATGAACCATAAAATTCTTTCCCTCGCGCCGCCGGACAAAATTCCCCGCGCCCGGACATGTCCGCCGTCACCGTCCGCCCACTCACGGGCCACCACGTGTCTCGCCCGAGACCTCCAGCCGCCGCGGCCCGTGGAGCCCGTCGCGGGTCCGTGCGGGCCCAGATCCGGCCGCCGCCTGGCCGTGGCGCGCCCGCTCCTCCGCCCATGCAGGTCCGCGCCGCCGCACCGGAGCGCCTCCCCACCGCCGTCCGCGCCCGCCGCCGCCGCCCAGCTCCTTGCGCGCCGGCACCGACCACCGCCGCCGACCACCCCGTGCTCCTGCGCGCCGCCTCCTCCTTCACCGCGCTCGCTCGGCCCGCCGCCTCTTCCTCGTTGTGCCGCCGCCTTCCTCGCCACCGGTCATCGCCGGAGTTCAAGTCTGGCCAGATCTGGACCGGGTTGGATGAGATCCACCAACCCCGTGATCCAAACGACCCTTGCTATGTTTACATGGTTGCCATTGTATCTTCTGATACTTTTTGGCTTATGGTCAGTAAGGGACTTTTGTTATATGCTTTGAGTAGTTTCATGAAATGCCTTGCTTTGCCATGATATGTTCCGGTAGCATGTTGTTATCTTTCTCTAAACATGGCTTCCGATGTTAATTCCTACCATGTTGTTATTTTCACTAAGTCTGTGAACCTAATATCTTTTGCACTTTTGCCATGCTTGTTTGAGCCTGCTATTGCGTGAATTAGCCGTAGATCAGTGTTCATCTTTTGTCAAGCATCTTGAGTGGATCACTGCCGTGTGCTTTGTTGCTATGTTAGAGTGCAGTACCCTAGTTTCTTGTTGCATTCTAGATGGCATCGTGCTCTTAGTCGCAGCTTTCTGCCGTTATTGTTTTGCTTGCTATTATAAACCATGCATCCGATTTCGGTGATCTTTATATCGATTTTGACCGAAACCATCCCATCTTTCCAGCGGCACTATTGGATTGCCAAGTTGAGGCCTGATTCAATCTTTTCCTTCCGGAGCACGCATATGCATTGCATATCACATCCCGCATATCATGCCATGTTTTGCATCATGTTGCTTGCGCATTGCACGTGGTTGATTGTTGTTTCCTTTGCTTGTGTTCTTGCCTTGGGTAGAGCCGGGAGACGAGTTCATGTTCGAGGTACCCGTTGAGTACGTTTACGAGGATCATGCTTTCGTCTTCTTGGAGAACTTAGCAGGCAAGATGACCATACCCACGAAATCACTTCTATCTTTGCTTGCTAGTTGCTCGCTCTTTTGCTCTGCCTATGCTGCGATACCTACCACTTGCTACATCATGCCTCCCATATTGCCATGTCAAACCTCTAACCCACCTTTTCCTAGCAAACCGTTGTTTGGCTATGTTACCGCTTTGCTCAGCCCCTCTTATAGCGTTGTTAGTTGCAGGTGAAGATTGGAGTTTGTTCCTTGTCGAAACATGGATATTTGTTGGGATATCACAATATATCTTATTTAATTAATGCATCTATATACTTGGTAAAGGGTGGAAGGCTCGACCTTATGCGTGGTGTTTTGTTCCACTCTTGCCGCCCTAGTTTCCGTCATACCGGTGTTATGTTCCTTGATTTTGCGTTCCTTACACGCTTGGGTTATAATGGGAACCCCTTGACAGTTCGCCTTGAATAAAACTCCTCCAGCAAGGCCCAACATTGGTTTTACCATTTGCCACCTAGCCTTTTCCCTTGGGTTCTGCAGACTCAAGGGTCATCTTTATTTTAAACCCCCGGGCCAGTGCTCCTCTTAGTGCTGGTCCAACTTATCAGCCACCGGTGGCCACCAGGGGCAACTCTGGGCTGGCCTACCGGAAGTTTGGACAATCCGGTGTGCCCTGAGAACGAGATATGTGCAGCTCCTATCGGGAATTGTCAGCACATTCGGGTGGCTTTGCTGGTCTTGTTTTACCATTGCCGAAATGTCTTGTAACCGGGATTCTGAGCCTGATCGGATCTTCTTGGGAGAAGGAATATCCTTCGTTGACCGCGAGAGCTTGTGATGGGCTAAGTTGGAACACCCCTGCAGGGTTTTGAACTTTCGAAAGCCGTGCCCGCGGTTATGGGCAGATGCGAATTTGTTAATGTCCGGCTGTAGAGAACTTGACACTTAACTTAATTAAAATGCATCAACCGCATGTGTAGCCATGATGGTCTCTTATCGGCGAGGTCCGGGAAGTGAACACGGTGTTGGAGTTATGCTTGAACGTAAGTAGTTTCAGGATCACTTCTTGATCACTTCTAGTTCACAACCGTGCTTTGCCTTCTCTTCTCGCTCTCATTTGCGTATGTTAGCCACCATATATGCTTAGTGCTTCCTGCAGCTCCACCTCACTACCCCCTTTCCTACCCATAAGCTTAAATAGTCTTGATCGTGAGGGTGTGAGATTGTTGAGTCCCCGTGACTCACAGATTACTTCCAAACCAGTTTGCAGGTGCCGATGATACCGTGCAGGTAACGCAACCAAGCTCAAGGAGGAGCTCGATGAAGATCGTGTTTGTTATGTTGTTCCGTTTCCTTTCCAGACGATCAGTAGTGGAGCCCAGTCGGGGCGATCGGGGATCTAGCATTAGGGGTGGTCTTCTTTTATTTTGGTTCCGTAGTCGGACCTTGATTGTATTCTGGATGTTGTAATGCTATATTCATGTATTGTGTGAAGTCGCGATCATAAGCCAACTATGTACCTCTTTCTTAATCAGTACATGGGATGTGTAAAGATTACCCCTCTTGCGACATGCCTACAATGCGGTTATGCCTCTAAGTCGTGCACCGACACATGGGAGATATAGCCGTATCGTGGGTGTTACAAGTTGGTACCAGAGCCTTCCCCGACTTAGGAGCCCCCTGCTTTATCGAATCGTTGGCGTTGTTGAGTCTAGAAAAATGTTTTGAGTCTTTTAGGATTATATATATCGGAGAGTAGGATGCTTTTTACTCATCAGTCCCTTCATCGCTCTAGTGAGGCTTCCTGATGTAGAGTTTTGACTCTTCTCTTCTCAAATTTCACTAAAAAAATTTAGGATCACGCGGGTATCTTGGAATCGTTCCGAAGGTTTTATGACAAGAACATTGTTCTTGGTGCCTCTTGACATTTAGGGGTTGTGGCAGTGTCCCGGGGAGTTGAGCTCCGAGGTGTTGTCGTCACAATTTTATCGTTGCAGTTCTGGAATACCTGAGTTTCAGCGACATCGAAAATCTCTTTTATGAAGTTGTTGGTGAGATAACCTCGACGCCACCCAGTACCGGGGCAGGAGTTTGGGAGTATTGCCATAACTCGTATAACGGATGCTTTTCGAAGGTTGAGGTAAATGATTTCCGAAGGTTTCTTGGTTATGTTTTCAAGGATGGATACAGCTGGATGTAGGATTTGCTAGTTTTGGGTGAGATATTATGCTTCCCCTATATCCCCAACACCTGATTGCATAACCAGAAAGTTTCAGGAGTTTATAAGTGGGAATTCAAGTAGCTCTTAGGATATCTTTCCGACATATGCATGATATGAGATTGGGGTTCGACGTCTAGTGGTCCGCCTATCCACGGTTGGTTTTACAGTGGTCTCATTGTGTCTTAAAGAGTCTTTGGCTATGCTGACTTGGGGACGCTTCGTATGTCATGTGCACTGCCTTGTACATGATGGTGTTGTACGATCAAGCCTGTGTGGGCCCCACCACGAAAACTTCAGACGAAATCTCTATCATATGTTTGTTCCAGCTTATTCTGCAAGCCAATCCTTCGTTTTTATTTTCAGTGGTGGTATTCGAGTTGATTCGAAGTCAAATGTTGATTCCATACCTTTCCTAAGCGGTGTTCTCATATTCCTATGTGAATACAAGTCCTTCTTGATCTTCGAGTTTACTATCTCAATTTCTTCTGAACCGGTGTGTCTCTCTTCACGTGGATCCGATCTTTTTCAACATCCGCAAGATCAACTCGTCTTCTCCATGTTGTTTGTTTCATCCGTCCCAAATTGCCTTTGTTTTCCCGCCCTCCCACCCTTTTGTTTCTTCGAGGACTCAGATTTCTTTTTGAAGTACCCATTTACTGATGGGAAGTCTCTCCATTCCTTTCCGTTAAGGTTCTTATCCAATGATTCTCAGGAAGATTCTAACAGAGCTTCAAATTCATTATTCTTCATTCTTTTCTTCTCCGGTCGTTTCAATTAAAGCTTTGTCGATCATAAACTCTCCTCGGTTCAAATGCTTTCTCATGCCAGTGCACCTCTTAATCACTCACCTCCCGCTATACATTTGTTCCAGAGTGCCGAAGATAGCTCAGAAGATTCATGTTCCCACTCTGTTTTCATTCAAGCTCTTTCGAGGATGTTATCTCATTCAAGCCATTTAATTTAACCGGTGCTATCTCCTTTTCAAGCAATCGTTCAATGGTGTATCTTTTGAGTGGGCCCTAACCCACAGGTCTTTTTCTAGGATCTTACTTGACTCTTCTAATTCTCCCGGAGCTTTTCAAATTCATCTCAAAGTTTGACGTAAGTATCAATTATCATCAGTCAAATGTCTTTCACCAAGATCTTTCAAATTCTTTTCAACATTAGTTCAACCTTTCTAATTTTCATTCCGGAGTGCCTCCACAATTCATGGTGGTGTTTCCCGTCGTCATTCTCGGATTTTGAAGACCGAAGAAGAGTTTCTCTTAAACCTTGCTCCATTCTCTTCTAAATTCATGGTTCTAGTTTGAGGCCATCCTCTCACAATTGTTTTGATTGTGGAAATTCTTTTCATCCATCCGGAGCATTTCATGAGTTGTTTTTCTTTTCTTTCCTATGGAGCCCATCATTTCAGAAGAATTGTTCATTCTCGGCTTTCAGCTCTCGTTCTCCAAATCTTACCGGTGCATCGATCAAATATCCTCTAATCAGTTCTTGATCTCTTCGTTCTCTTGTATCAAAACTCTCTCATGTATCTTCGTTCATTTGCTAATCCTTACCGGTGATTCATCCCTTTACTTCGTTCGTTTTTTAATTCTTATGGTGGTTCGTTCAAGAATTCTCTTCTGTTGCTATTGTATTAATTCATTTGTTATTCACAAATCCTACCGGTGGTTCGTTGAAGACCGTCTTAAGTTTGCTCCATATCTATCTTAATTAATCCTTTTTCAATGAGAATAAGTAGTATGCCAAATCTATTGCTTGTCATCAATCTAAATTGCTGAAGCATGCGCATAACATAATTCTTATTCTTTGTTTCATCCAAGTGATTAATTCTTTATTCTGGAGGCTCATCAAATTCTCGGTTTCACTGGATTCATATTTTCTCGTCTTGAAGATCCATCTAATCATTTCAAGGTTTCAATCTTATTCTTTTCATCCTTCTTTTCCTTTTGATCATCCTTTTGTTGCTGGAGTGCTTCATGGAGGCTCTACATGTTGGGTCATAAAGGATTTAATTTCCTTCTCGAAGTTTTCATCAAGATTCTTTTCAGAGGAGCTCAAGCATTCTTCATCTTGCAATCTGGAGTGCAATTCTTTCTACCGTATCATTGGAGGTGGTATTATGTCATTATTGATAATTTGAGTTCATGTTTCATGATTCACATGTTGTTAAGAACGAGGTATTT
This sequence comes from Triticum monococcum, assembly GCA_034509565.1. NCBI lineage: Eukaryota > Viridiplantae > Streptophyta > Magnoliopsida > Poales > Poaceae > Triticum > Triticum monococcum. The sequence continues at coordinate 176,691,305 of CM067847.1, read as the reverse complement.
TAAATCCATCAACCTCTTTGTTGTAGTTATCTTGGGTTATATTTCACCTAAAGCCTTCCCTAAGGATTGTTGCTATTTATGGTGCTTATAAATGACCCAAATTCTTCATTTATCCTCCCGGTGAAATAAGTTTCTTGTCTCCTTGTTCTTATCAATCCAATCTTTTTCCATGAGTGGCAGGTTGTCACCTCATAATTTTGATATGTATTCCATAAGACCATATCAAGTTTATGCTTTTCGTTGTTGATAATCCAACAACTCCATTCCAGCATTTGTTGTAAGCATGCTCTCTCAAGATCTTGTTCCCCTCCGTCCATTACATTCCATTCTTTCATTTCTTCCAGAGGCTTTGTGATATTGCTCTTTTCAGTCATCATCTCGAATTGTGAAGATCATGATCTTTTCATGCTTATCCTTTTAACCGGAGTGTTGTGTCCTCTGCACAAGTTCTTTTCATCTTAACAAGAATTGCATCTCTTTTCAACCGGAGTGCTGCCCGAATTGGTTCTTCCTTGTTCCTCTTTTCTAACGGAGTGTTTTCAACTTCATTCATCTCTGTTGTATCCTTTCTCGAGATGGTTTAACCTTTGAAGGTTCTTTGGTTTCACTCATTTGTCAAAGAAGCAACTTAGTTTTACCTCTTCTCTTTCTCTTCCATTTTTCCCTCTGGTGTCATTCTAGATCTCGGGATGAGATCCTCTCGTAGTGATGGAGTGTTGTAACATGCCGAGACCATTGCGCCAGGTGTTTTCCAGTTTTTCACTGTTGTTGCCTTGTCAGTTCTTTGTGTGTCATGCATTTCATATCATGTCAACATGTGCATCGCATTTGCATACATGTTCATCTCATGCATCCGAGCATTTTCCCCGTTGTCCATTTTGCAATCCGGCGCTCCTATGTCCTCCGGCGTCCCCTTTTGCCTCTTTTCGTGAGCGGGTGTCAAACGTTCTCAGATTGGACCAAGACTTGCGAAGCCGCCTTGGTTCACTACCGGTAGACCGCCTGTCAAGTTTCGTGCCATTTGGACTTCGTTTGATACTCCAACGGTTAACCAAGGAACCATAAAGGCCTCGTGTGTGTTGCAGCCCAACAATTCTCCAAAGTGGCCCAAAACCCATCCAAACCCCCTCCATCTTCTCGGTTGTTCGATCACGATCGTGTGGCCAAAAACCGCACCTCATTTGGACTCTCCTAGCTCCCTCTACCTATATACATGTCATCTCCCCCGAAAATTCGCGGATGAACCATAAAATTCTTTCCCTCGCGCCGCCGGACAAAATTCCCCGCGTCCGGACATGTCCGCCGTCACCGTCCGGCCACTCAGGGGCCGTTACATGTCTTGCCAGAGACCTCCAGCAGCCGCGGCCCGCGGAGCCCGTCACGGGCCCGCACAGGCCCAGATCCCGCCGCCGCCTGGCTGTGGCGCGCCCGCTCCTCCACCCGTGCAGGTCCGGGCCGCCGCGCCGGAGCGCCTCCCCACCGCGGTCCGCGCCCGCCGCCGCCGCCTAGCTCCTCGCGCGCCGGCACCGACCATCGCCGCCGACCGCCCTGTGCTTCCGCGCGCCGCCTCCTCCTTCACCACGCCCGCTCGGCCCGCCGCCTCCTCCTCGTGGCGCCGCCTCCTTCCTCGTCGCCGGTCATCACCGGAGTTCGCCGCCCGCCTCGTCGGCCTTTGAGTCCGGCCAGATCTGGACCGGGTTGGATGAGATCCACCAACCCCGCGATCCAAATGACCCCCTTGTCCCGGATCTCCTCATCCCGCTCCGCCTCGTCCCGCATTGACTTTCGCGGAGGTAAAATTCCACCAAGTCCCCGAAGTTTCCAGATTCATGTGCCCATGTTCATCGCATCATAACTTCATCAATGTTGCTCCGTTTTGCGTGCATGAGATATTGAAATGTTCATCTGGATGTGCTCTTCATTTCATTCCGTTGCACCATGGTTGTTTGAGTCCATCTTGATGCCCTAAATGCTATTGCAAGGGTGCTATGTAATGTTAGGTGTTGTTTCTTATCAGTTTATGAGCATTTGTCATTTTTGCCATAATTAATGTGTGCTGCATATGAGAATGAGCTCTACATGTGTTTTGTTATATGCAATGCCATCTTTACAGGGGTGTATGCCATGTATTTTTGTGATCAATGTGGTGACTAGAAAAAACATGCAAAGTAGCTTCCGTGATGTTGCTGATTTCAGGGACTTAGAATTCTTCTAAGTCTTTTCCCTGATATTATTTTTATGCCATGTATTCATGTTGCTACCGAGTGATCCATGCCTGTTTTGAGCATGTTCAGTAAGGATGATTTTGAGATATTGTTATGATCTATCCATCCAGGTCTTTGTTTGCAATTATGGAGTAACCAGGATGACTCAATCCCGCTCTACTTTTGCTATAAAACGTTCCTGGCAGATTGGTTACATGTTAATCAATTTTGCCGAGGCTGTTGTAGTTGATCCATGCATGCTATGAGTTGGTTCTTGCCATGGTTAGCTACTTGATCATGTCTTCTTGTTGGGTGTATGCTTAGTTTGTCATGCAATGCCTTGTGGTGAGTGAATCAAGCTCGCAAACATGCCTACGTAATTATGTTTTTTCCATGTCTAGTTTTCTGCTAAGTCTGAATCTGTTAACGAAACTTGCTATGTTTACATAGTTGCCATTGTATCTTCTGATCCTTTTTGGCTTATGGTCAGTAAGGGACTTTTGTTATATGCTTTGAGTAGTTTCATGAAATGCCTTGCTTTGCCATGATATGTTCCGGTAGCATGTTGTTATCTTTCTCTAAACGTGGCTTCCGATGTTAATTCCTGCCATGTTGTTATTTTCACTAAGTCTGTGAACCTGATATCTTATGCACTTTTGCCATGCTTGTTTGAGCCTGCTATTGTGTGAATTGCCGTAGATCAGTGTTCATCGTTTGTCAAACATCTTGAGTGGATCACTGCCGTGTGCTTTGTTGCTATGTTCGAGTGTAGTAGCCTAGTTTCTTGTTGCATTCTAGATGGCATCGTGCTGTTAATCGCAGCTTTGTGCCATTATTGTTTTGCTTGCTATTTATAAACCGTGCATCCGATTCCGGTGATCTTTATATCGATTTTGACTGAAATCATCCCATCTTTCCAGTGGCACTCTTGGTTTGCCAAGTTGAGGCCTGATTCAATCTTTTCCTTCCGGAGCACGCATATGCATTGCATATCACATCCCGCATATCATGCCATGTTTTGCATCATGTTGCTTGCGCATTGCACGTGGTTGATTGTTGTTTCCTTTGCTTGTGTTCTTGCCTTGGGTAGAGCCGGGAGACGAGTTCATGTTCGAGGTACCCGTTGAGTATGTTTACGAGGATCAAGCTTTCGTCTTCTTGGAGAACTTCGCAGGCAAGATGACCATACCCTCGAAATCACTTCTATCTTTGCTTGCTAGTTGCTCGCTCTTTTGCTATGCCTATGCTACGATACCTACCACTTGCTACATCATGCCTCCCATATTGCCATGTCAAACCTCTAACCCACCTTTTCCTAGCAAACCGTTGTTTGGCTATGTTACCACTTTGCTCAGCCCCTCTTATAACGTTGTTAGTTGCAGGTGAAGATTGGACTTTGTTCCTTGTCGGAACATGGATATTTGTTGGGATATCACAATATATCTTATTTAATTAATGCATCTATATACTTGGTAAAGGGTGGAAGGCTCGACCTTATGTGTGGTGTTTTGTTCCACTCTTGTCGCCCTAGTTTCCGTCATACCGGTGTTATGTTCCTTGATTTTGTGTTCCTAACACGGTTGGGTTATAATGGGAACCCCTTGACAGTTCGCCTTGAATAAAACTCCTCCAGCAAGGCCCAACATTGGTTTTACCATTTTCCACCTAGCCTTTTTCCCTTGGGTTCTGCAGACTCAAGGGTCATCTTTATTTTAAACCCCCGGGCCAGTGCTCCTCTCAGTGTTGGTCCAACTTATCAGCCGCCGGTGGCCACCAGGGGCAACTCTCGGCTGGCCTACCGGAAGTTTGGACAATCCGGTGTGCCCTGAGAATGAGATATGTGCAGCTCCTATCGGGAATTTTCGGCACATTCGGGTGGCTTTGCTGGTCTTGTTTTACCATTGCCGAAATGTCTTGTAACCGGGATTCTGAGCCTGATCGGATCTTCCTGGGAGAAGGAATATCCTTCATTGACCGCGAGAGCTTGTGATGGGCTAAGTTGGAACACCCCTGCAGGGTTTTGAACTTTCGAAAGCCGTGCCCGCGGTTATGGGCAGATGGGAATTTGTTAATGTCCGGTTGTAGAGAACTTGACACTTAACTTAATTAAAATGCATCAACCACGTGTGTAGCCGTGATGGTCTCTTCTCGGCGGGGTCCGGGAAGTGAACACGGTGTTGGAGTTATGCTTGAACATAAGTAGTTTCAGGATCACTTCTTGATCACTTCTAGTTCACGACCGTGCTTTGCCTTCTCTTCTCGCTCTCATTTGCGTATGTTAGCCACCATATATGCTTAGTGCTTCCTGCAGCTCCACCTCACTACCCCCTTTCCTACCCATAAGCTTAAATAGTCTTGATCGCGAGGGTGTGAGATTGTTGAGTCCCCGTGACTCACAGATTACATCCAAACCAGTTTGCAGGTGCCGATGATATCGTGCAGGTGACGCAACCGAGCTCAAGGAGGAGCTCGATGAAGATCGTGTTCGTTATGTTGTTCCGTTTCCTTTCCAGACGATCAGTAGTGGAGCCCAGTCGGGGCGATCGGGGATCTAGCATTAGGGGTGGTCTTCTTTTATTTTGGTTCTGTAGTCGGACCTTGATTGTATTCTGGATGTTGTAATGCTATATTCATGTATTGTGTGAAGTCGCGATCGTAAGCCAACTATGTACCTCTTTCTTATTCAGTACATGGGATGTGTAAAGATTACCCCTCTTGCGACATGCCTACAATGCGGTTATGCCTCTAAGTCGTGCTCCAACACGTGGGAGATATAGCCGCATCGTGGGTGTTACAGAAGCCCTTTTTGTTGCAGACGAAGTTTAGAGATCCGAAGTATGCCCCTTTGGATCGATTATGGAGTGCCGCGGACGCGTATGTGGACTTGGCATTGAGTGCTGCTGATGGGACGGAGTTTTTCAAAGATCATAAAGATCACGAAGTGGAGAAATTGTTCTGGTTGCAGTTTAGTGCTCCGACGCGTCCGCTGCTATTAAATGAGCAAATGGCTGAGTTGGCTGAGCTCCATAGGTTGTCCGGGCTTGCCATGAGGTTTGTCGTGGATCATCTTTGGCCGGAAGGACCAAAGCCGAATAGTTATTTTGGTTTAGTGCAACAATTCCTTGGTGCTGTGCAGCATATCGATGCCGTAAAGAGGTCGGCGTGCATAGAGGGTGCGCGGATGGCTCTTGCCCGTGTTAAGACATATTGGGCAGAGATGGATGCCACTGCTATTGCAACCCAGGGGTCGGCCGTAGGCTAGGTCTCGGCCGAGCACTATTTAGAAGAAGTCCTAGAAGGCGCTCGTTTAATAGAGGCTCAGTACTCGAAGAGTATCATGTTTGAGTGACATGTATCTCCATTGTAAAAACAATGCTATTTGGATTATAAAGGCTATGTTTATACTTTTGCCTGAAAGTATTATGATGCCTCCTGTGCGGCCGTTTTATGTATATATATAACCTGAAAGTTTGCAGTCGTCGGCTTAAGCCCCCACGCACATAATGCGGGGGTGTTTGGAAAAGCATGTATTCGCACTTAATCCAACATCTTGGTCCATGAAGGAGGTGATAGTGCGGCGAACAAGGCAATCGGGCTATATTGCTTTAACACTTTCACTTAGCCATAAGTGTTTGACAGTGGGGCTACTATATAGCCCCTGATACCTCCATGCTTATCCGAATACGGTGCGCGTACATACATGACCGGTAAACCGGTCCTTCGTTAATGCGGAGGAATTGCGAAGATTCCTCTGAGTCATCGAGTGGTTGACCAGTCTCACGCTTTATCATGACAGTCAGTTTTCGGCTTTCTCTACTGAGGTGCTCACCCAGATGAACCAGGGCACAATCCACTACTAGGAAAAGGGCTATGGATGATATGGCCACTAATGGCGCACCAGACATGTGGTGCGCCATTAGTATATACTAATGACGCACCATGTGTTGGTGCGCCATTAGTGTCCAAATACTAATGGCGCACCACATCCATGGTGCGCCATTAGTAACAAATTTTTTTTCATTTTTTTCAAAACTAGTAATGGCGCACCAGTGGATAGTGCGCCATTACTAGTTAAACTAGCAATGGCGCACCACATCCATGGTGCGCCACTAGTAAATTTTTTTCAATTTTTTTTACTTTTTCAAAATTAGTAATGGCGCACCAGTGGATAGTGTAACTAGTAATGGCGCACTGTCCACTAGTGCGCCATTACTAAGTTTTTTTCAAAAAAAATTCAGAATCTGTTTTTTTTCAAAACTAGTAATGGCGCACCGTGGGTGTGGTGCGCCATTACTAGTTTAACTAGTAATGGCACACCACACCCACGGTGCGCCATTACTAGCTTTGACCAAAAATTCCACCGAATGCACCCCCCCCCCCCCGTGGACCGCCTTTTCAGTTTAAAAAATAAAAGAAAATGATGGAAATGTCAAAAAAAATAAAAGAAAATAAGTTTCCCATGTGATATGTGATCTACTTGTTGGGAAATTTACAAATATGAATTTCGACTTTATTTGCAAAATCTCTCTGGAATTTGTAAAATGGGCATAACTTTTGCATACGAACTCGGATTAAAAAGTTTTATATATGAAAAATCATCTACTCGAAAAGTTACATCCGAATTTAATGGGGGAACCTCGTTAAACATTTTCAAAATCCTCAAAAACCTAACAGAAAAAAGTTACGGGGCTTTTAAGATCCGGAGGCAAAAAAATCGAAAAGTTTCAAACTTACTAGTGGCGCACCGTATGCTAGGTGCGCCACTAGTAACAGAAAAAACAATTAGTTTCGATTTTTTTTCGGGATTTTTTTCAAAATATGATACGTAATATGAATGGAAGTTTCAAATATTTTTTCAAACTTTCATCACACTCCTGAACATGAACAAAGTCCTAAACATCAACAAGGTTTAATACGATTGATATGCTAGATATATCAACAAGTGCCTGTGAAGTGAGCTAGTGCTGGGGTTGGATAGAACTCTAAAGTTAAGCGTGCTTGGGATGGAGTAGTGTGAGGATGCGTGACCTTTCAGGAAGTTGGACCACGGAGTGCGATTTGACCCGAGATTAAGCTATAGTGACCTGTGATTAAGAAAAAAAATTTAAAAAATTAAAAAAATGAAAAAAATGAAAAAAAAATTATTACTAATGGCGCACTTCTATTTGGTGCGCCATTACTAAATCAGATAGTAATGGCGCACCCCTAGGCATACTAATGGCGCACTACAGGTGCGCCATTAGTATCTGGTATACTAATGGTCTCCCGGTACCACCTTAGCCGATAGAGAGGAACGTAAGGTAGCAAAACACGAGAGCCGGGCAAACCCAACATTTGACCAAAGACATGATTCAGAGCTGATGCATATAAAGCCAAACTCGTGACGCCGAACACTCCCTAAGGTATTCGGACTTTACAAGATATACCGGGCTGAGCAAAGCTCTTGATAATGAACCCTGAATTTCCAGGTACGTGCATCAGTCTGACGTGGCGAAAATGCCAATAATGTCAGCATCCCTCTCGGTTGTGTGAAGTATCCGGAGGGCGTAAAGCAACAAGAGACAGTGAGAAAGGTTTACGCAGGGTCTTAATCTAAAAAGAAACCTTTGAGCGGGGCCCTGCTGCACGTCTGTGCATGTGCCTCCATTGTGCCGTGTCCTGGAAGGGTGTAGCACGATTGTCATCTGCAAGAGAGAAAAAACCCAGGTGAAAGCCTACGTGCGGAAAATTGGTTATTATTAATAGACCATTGAATTTCAATCTAAGTAAGGTCAAACCGAACTATAGTCTTTTTTACATGCGGGAAGCCCCTAGCGCCACCTACGGGGGTATATCCATCGACCCAATCTCGGGTTTATCTGAACTATTACAGAGAGGGGTGCGCCGGACTCGTTAAGCCGTGTCCGCGGTCTTGACGATCGATCCTTTATTCTGATTGGAGGGGTCGTTCAGTGTTCGGCTGCGAAAGTTGTTGTACACTGCTCCGCATGTAAGGAACACCCTAAGTGTCCGCTAACTTTGATGATGCCACGTGGACCGGGCATCTTAAGCTTAAGATAAGTGTAATGTGATATTGCATTGAAACTAGCGAAGGCTGTTCTTCCGAGTAGTGCTTGATAGCCGCTTCGAAATGGATCGATGTCGAAGGTTAATTCTTCGCTTCGGGAGTTGTCGGGAAAACCAAATACAACCTCTAGTACTATAGAGCCCGTGCAGCGGGCCTCTGGGCCTGGTACAACTCCTTTAAAGGTAGTATTGCTTTGGCTGTTTCTTGTTGGGTATATCTCCATTTTGCGGACCGTGTCTTGATATATCAAATTAAGACTACTGCCGCCGTCCATAAGGACTCGGGTGAGATTGTATCCGTCAATTATTGGGTCTAGTACCAAGGCAGCCGATCCTCCGTGCCGGATACTAGTCGGTTGATCCCTGCGATCAAAAGTGATTGGGCAGGCTGACCAAGGGTTGAACTTGGGGGTAACGGGCTCTACGGTGCATACGTCTTGGAGAACGCGTGTGCTCCTCCTATTCGTTACATGAATCATGTTCACTGTTTTGACTTCTGGTGGGAATTTTTTCTGTCCCCCAGTGTTTTGTTTGTGAGGCTCATCCTCGTCTTCACTTGGTGTCTCCCTCCCCTTGTGTTCGGCGTTTAGCTTGCCGGCCTGCTTAAAGACCTAGCATTCTCTGTTGGTGTGATTTGCAGGTTTATCGGAGGTGCCGTGAATCTGCCATAATCTGTCCAGAATCTTGTTTAGGCTGGACAGTCCATCTCTGCTGCCTTTGAATGGCTTTTTCCATTGACTGGGTCGAGAGCCCCTGAATCCGGTGTTTACCGCCTGTTGTCTGGGCTATCTTCGTTGCTTCGACGCTTGCTTTTATTTCGTCGTGGTTTTCCATTCCCATCCCTAACTTCGGATGTGCTTGGGTCGCTGGTGCTGCTGCGGGCCAGCCAACTTTCCTCGCCCGTGCAAAAGCGGATCATAAGGCTTCTTAGGGCTGCCATTGTCCTTGGTTTTCCTGGCCGAGGTGTCTGGCAAGCCATTCATCCCGGACACTATGTTTGAAAGCCACTAAGGCTTCGACGTCCGGGCAATCGACAATTTGATTCTTCTTAGTGAGGAATTTGTTCCAAAGCTTTCGGGCTTACTCTCCGGGTTGCTGAATTATGTGACTTAAATCGTCTGCGTCCGGAGGTCGGACATAGGTCCCTTGAAAATTAGCCCTGAAAGCATCCTCGAGCTGTTCCCAACTTCCAATAGAGTTTTCTGGGAGGCTTTTCAACCAGTGCCAAGCTGGTCCTTTCAACTTTAAGGGCAAGTATTTGATGGCATGGAGATCATCTCCACGAGCCATGTGGATGTGGATGATAAAGTCCTCAATCCAGACCCCAGGGTCTGTTGTTCTGTCGTATGACTCTATGTTCACGGGTTTGAATCCTTCTAGGAATTCATGGTCCAATACCTCGTCGGTGAAGCATAGGGGGTGCGCGGCACCCCTGTATTTGGGTGTGTCTGATGGTTGTAGTGTTCGGTTTTGATTTCGAACTATTATCCTGCCAGTATAGTCATTTGGGCGGTGATGATCCTGTGCCGGAACGTGTTTCCCAGGTCCGTAAATGGACCTGGTCAAACCGGCTTTTTTGTGTAGGTCCTCACGTAGGTCGTGTGCTGACTTGTGTACGTCATCATTAGCCGCCCTCTCGCGACCATGGGGTGGCCGGTTTGATTGATCATCCGTTTTAATTTCCGGCCGAGTGGGCTCTAAGGCCTCATTGTCAAATTCAGGCAACAGCTTGCGTTTTGGATAGCTTTTTGTGTGGCGATTACCGCCATACTTTTCTTCCGTGTCAAGCATTTTATTCCATCTGCTGTTGAGCGTATTCTGCGCGGTCTTGGGCCTTTGCTTCTGCTTCTTCAGGCTCCGTGCGGTTTCAATGAGCCTGAAGGTTCTCTTGTTGCAAGTGCCTTTCAGGGATGATGTGTGCATCGTCGTCCGGACTATTCATGTCTCCGGAGACAGGTTGATGAGTTTTACCCTCGGGGTCGTCGTGACCGGACAGCGGCTCCGTACTATGTTCGCCGTCCGCTAGTTCACCCTGCTCTACCGCTGGGTTCATGTGGTCGTTGTCTCCTTTGGGGTCGACCGGGGTGTTACTCTTTCTTGCACTGTTATCGCTGTTTTTGCCGAGGTGGGATTTGGAGCGGCGCTTACGCCATCACTTTGGTTGCTTCTCGAGGGAATTATCCTTCGCTGCTTCCTCCCGTTCCTCATCATCATTTTCTTGGGGTGTATCCACCATGTATATATCATGTGATGAAGTGGCAGTCCAGCGCCCTACGGGACGGTGGTTCCTGTTCGTTTCCCGCATCGTCGTCCATACCGTCGATGTCTTCAGAGCCGAAACCAAGCATGTCGGTTAAGTCGTCGATAGTGGCTATTAAGTGGGTGGTGGGTGGGGAACGAATTTCTTCGTCGTCTGCTTCCCACTCGAGCTGAAGATAGTTCGGCCAAGGGCCTCCTGCCAAGGAGAGAGACCTTAATGAATTTAGCACATCGTCAAAGGGCGAGTGCTGAAAGATATCCGCGGAGGTGAACTCCATGATTGGTGCCCAATCAGATTGGATGGGCACGGACGTTAGCGGTTCGGAGTCTGTGGCCGGGGACGAATCCGGCAACACAGGCCTCATAGGAGGTGATGTCAGCATTTGGCTCTATCGCCGCTGAGTGTGCGGCCTCCGTGGCGGGGTCCATCCACCCGTCCTTGGACGGCGTGATCTGTATCGGTTTGAGGGCCAGAGTAGTTATAGGTGCGATCTCCCGAACATTGTCCATCGCCAAAGCTAAATTGTGCCCATCGTGACTGTGCGGCGCATCTAATATGGGTTCGAATCCGTTGAAGATCAATTCTCTGTGGATGTTGGCGGTATAGGTCAAACTTCCAAACCTGGCCTGATGGCCAGGGGCATAGCTTTCGATCTGCTCCAGATGGCCAAGCGAGTTGGCCTGCCGTGCGAAGCCGCTGGATACAAAGATCTGTCCGGGGAGAAAAACCTCACCCTAGATCGCATCGTTGCCGATGATCGAAGGAGCCATCGAGCCTTATGGTGACGACATAGTGGAACTCTCAATGAAAGCACTAATGTCGGTGTCAAAACCGGCGGATCTCGGGTAGGGGGTCCCGAACTGTGCGTCTAAGACGGATGGTAACAGGAGGCAGGGGACACAATGTTTACCCAGGTTCGGGCCCTCTCGATGGAGGTAATACCCTACTTCCTGCTTGATTGATCTTGATGATATGAGTATTACAAGCGTTGATCTACCACGAGATCGGAGAGGCTAAACCCTAGAAGTTAGCCTATGGTATGATTGTTGTTGTCCTACGGACTAAACCCTCCGGTTTATATAGACACCAGAGGGAGATAGGGTTACATAGAGTCGGTTACAAGGGAGGAGATTTACATATCCGAACGGCCAAGCTTGCCTTCCACGCAAAGGAGAGTCCTACCCGGACACGGGACGAAGTCTTCAATCTTGTATCTTCATAGTCCAATAGTCCAGCCAAGGGATATAGTCCGGCTGTCCGAGGACCCACTAATGCAGGACTCCCTCAGCCTTCTCAACTAATCCCTAGAAAGTCAACAAGTTTGATTGGCTAGGGAGAGAGAACGGGCCAAAATGGAGCTTGGAGCAACAATGGAGCTCAGGTTTGGAAGAGGTGGTCAACTCGGAGAAGAAGACACCCCTTATATAGTGGAGAGACAAATCCAACCGTTATCCACTTAACCAGCCTGCACCCTACGGTACTACCGCACCGCACCAGCAGTACTACCGCAAGGGCTCACGGTACTACCGCAGCTAGCCACGGTACTAACATGGCCACGATAGGAGCTAGCCCATGCTTGTAGCAAAGAAGTTGGGGCGGTACTGCCGCTCGTGCGGTACTACCGCACCCCCTTGCGGTATTACCACAAGGCAGGATTGGACTAGCCTAGGAAGGGCGCAGACAAATAAAAAAACTTCCATGGCAACTTCCACTGACTTTCAAACAGTGCAAAGATCCGACACGGTACTACCGCACAAGGCACGCGGTAGTACCACGCAGGGAGCGGATGTAAAAAATTACATCCGGCCCTAATTCCTCTTATGGTGCTGTGCCGGACCAGGACTCATGGTACTACGGCTCCCAAGGAGAGGTACTACCATGACTACCTGCGATACTACTGCAAAGGTTTGCGGTACTACCGCAGGGTCCTGCGGTACTACCGTTCCGAAGAGCAGTACTACCGTTCCGAAGAGCAGTACTACCGCATGCCCCAGAATAGCAACACTAGGAATTCTTCTTTTTGCACAAACACGAAGAAACGGAGGATGCTCCATAGTGCTAAGGGAAAGGCGGTGCAAAGAGGAGTAAACGTGTACGTGATGATTCCACCCAAACCTTTCCAAAGCGGACCCCCTCTTAATAGTACGGCTTTCCTACGACTCAAATCCACCGAAAAAGGAACATAGAAAAATGTCATCTTCAATAATCTTCAAGGGGCACCAAACCGTCTTGTGCCTACTAATGAAATATCTGAAATACTCAAGGCACACGATTAGTCCGCAAATGCATTGTCATCAATCACCAAAACACCTTAAGGATAAATATGCCCTTACAATCTCCCACTTTTGGTGGACTAATGACAATACAAGATTTGCACAAGGGAGAAAATATAGAACATGAGCAAACCATACATCTCTAAAATATAGACGGGCTCTCCCTAGATGTGTGCTATTTAGATAGGTGCTTTGGACTACACGACACACATACTAGGATCAACACCCCCCCTATATTTTATAGACATGGCATATCTTGCAATAATAATGCTAACACTAAGCAAGATAGTAACTAATAGAATAATATATGTAGCACAATATATCATAAGCGCAATAAGGTGCGATAGATAAAGTGCATATGTCTTACACCATATGATAGATAAGTCTCACAAACTCAGACAAGCTCAAACCAAACCAAAGCAAAAAAGGTTCAACGGAACAAACACAAGCGAAGAAAACATGACACGACACGGCAAATCCCTACACTCTCTCCCCCTTTGGCATCGAGACGCCAAAAAGGCAGAGAGGACACCTACAACACAAGTGGTGGCTCAAGCGGAGTAGTCGCTCGCACGTTCTTCGTCAGACTCGACAGCGGGATGGGCTCCTCCTCAAAATCATTCCACTTGTAGCCTTGTTTTGCTATCCATTCGGCCTCTGGAGTGATGTGCTCCTCGGAGCCACCAGAAACATCCTCTCCAAAAACCCTCACGATCTTCTTGTCGCGGCGGCGACTCTCCTTGGAGGCAACGTGAGTCCGGTACTGCCCCTTGGCCTGCATGCAGAACAAGGCCTTCATCTTGGCCTTCAGCTTCTTCGCGCATGAGGGCTCAGTGGAGGGAGGTGCATGGCAAGAGGAAGTGGTGGGGAACAATCCCACCGGTCGAAATCCGAGGAGAGCGGCCGGAGAAGGAGATCCGGCGAGGGTCTCCGGCGCCGTTCTTGAGCAAGCAAGAGAGAGAGAGAGAGACCACGGGGAGAGAAAGGTACGAATGGGCATCGGGGAGTTGGAACTCCCCCTGCCCGCTCTTAACCCCCACGCGCCCTCGGCAGCGCGGTAGTACCGCATGGCATCGCGGTAGTACCGGCCCGGTGGAAGTACCGCACCAAGGACGCTAGTACCGCTCCCCCAGGCAGCAGTAAAAAAATTACTGTCACGCTGGGTGCGGAAGTACCATGCGCTCCTCACGCGGTAGTACCATGGCAGGCCGCGGTAGTACCATGTGCTCAAGAAGATACAAGTTTCAAGAAGGGGAAAACGAAGCCTTTGCAAGGCAACCTTCAAGCGAACGGACACACCAAAAGGCTGACACATGAGACAACTCGAACAAGAACGACACAACGAACGAAAGAAAAGAGACGAGAAGGACTAAGACACTCAACACAACCTCTCTAAAGAGAGGGCAGTGGCCGGAGCCACCTATGTTTGAGTTAATTGGTATGGAACCACGAAGAATTATCCTTGGGCCCATGACCAAAACTCGTCTCTGAAGCACAAGTACCATAAAAATGGCTAATTTGAAAGATTTGATTAATTTATGCATAATGGGGGGAGGGAGAGTTCATTGAGAGAACAACACTCCCCCTATGTCCATGCCTACACCTAAACGAGATAACAAGTTGAGTATGGTGGGATGTGCACGGGTTCAAGCAACATTGCTCGAATCAATGATATTTAGCTCATGCCTTAACGCGTGAAGTCTTGCTTCATCCAAGGGCGTCGTGAAGATATCTGCAAGGTTATCAAGAGTGTTGACATAGTTGAGCTCGATCTCCCCACGCCTAATATGATCCCGGATGAAGTGATACCGAATCTCAATATGCTTCATCTTGAAGTGTTGCACCGGGTTGAGAGAGATCTTGATGGCACTTTCATTGTCACACCAAAGATGCACTTTGTCACAAATGACACTATAATCCTTTAAAGTTTGCCTCATCCATAGAAGTTGTGCACAACAACTACCGGCAGCCACATACTCCGCTTCCGTGGACGAGAGAGACACGCAACTTTGCTTCTTGGAAGACCAACTCACCAAAGAGTAACCAAGAAATATGCGCCCTCCGGAAGTTGACTTCCTATCCACTTTGTCTCCCGCCCAATCGGAGTCTGAATAGCCCACAAGATTGAAGTTAGATCCTCTTGGATACCATAAGCCAAAGTTTGGGGTATGAGCCAAATATCGAAAGATTCCCTGACCGCCACATAGTAGCTTTCCTTAGGGGTGGCTTGAAACCGTGCACAAATTCCCACACTCAACATGATATCCGGTCTAGATGCAGAAAGGTAAAGCAAGGAGCCAATCATGGAGCGATATACCTTTTGATCCACCACTTTACCATTGGGATCTATGTCAAGTTGGCATTTGACGGGCATAGGAGTGGATGCCGGCTTGACATCACTTAGCTTGAATCTCTTGAGCATGTCTTGAGTGTATTTGGCTTGGTTGATGAAGCTTCCTTCTCTTCGTTGCTTGACTTCGAACCCGAGAAAGAACTTCAACTCTCCCATCATGGACATCTTGAACTTGGAGGTCATGAGTGCGGCAAATTCCTCATTGAAAGCTTTGTTAGGGGAACCAAAGATAATATCATCAACATATAGTTGGCACACAAACAACTCCCCTTTGACCTTCTTAGTAAAAAGAGTGGGGTCGATTTTCCCAATTTCAAAACCACGATCTTGCAACAACTCGGTAAGGTGGTCATACCACGTACGTGGGGCTTGCTTAAGTCCATAGAGTGCCTTATCGAGTTGGTACACATGATCGGGAAAATAGGGATCCTCAAACTCGAGGGTTGCTTGACATATATCAACTCATTAATAGGACCATTAAGAAAAGCACTCTTCACATCCATTTGTTGTAACATAAAGTTATGATGAGAAGCATATGCAATCAACATGCGAATGGATTCAAGGCAAGCAACGGTAGCAAAGGTTTCACCATAGTCGATACCCTCGACTTGGGAGTAGCCTTGTGCCACCAAACGAGCCTTGTTGCGAATGATAATCCCATGAGCATCTTGCTTGTTCTTGAATATCCACTTGGTTCCAATGACATTATGGTTCCCCGTTGGCCTTGGCACCAATCTCCACACCTTGTTGTGCTCGAAGTTGTGGAGTTCTTCATGCATGGCATTGAGCCAATCCGGATCCTCGAGTGCCTCATAGACCTTTTTGGGTTCAATACAAGAGACAAATGCGTGATGTTCACAATAGTTTGCTAATTGTCTATGAGTGCTTACCCCCTTTCTTAAGCTTCCAAGCACATTTGTCATGAGATGATCTTTGGTGGATAGCTTGGATGCGATCTTGGCGGCACGACGCTCTAATTCCTCCTCTGGAGAGAGTTGAGGAGCGGCCACTTGATCTTGATCATCTTGAGCATCGTCTTGAGCTTGTTCTTGATCTTGAGCTTGCTCTTGATCTTGAACTTGCTTGGATGATAGAACTTGACCTTGGGCATCGGTTGGTGATTCAACACCATCTTGAGGTTGATCTTGCCCTTGGTCTTGTTCATGAGGTTGAGGGCCTTCACTTTGTTCTTCGAAAGAGTGTGGGCCTTGAGTTGGTGATGGCTCCATGTGAGTGGAACATTGTCCTTCTCCTTCGACCATAAGGGGATGGTCAATAGGTAAGATAAAACCAACACCCATTCTTCTTATGGCTTGGGGAGGAATTTCATCACCTACATCACAAGTGCCAATTTGCTCCACTTGGGATCCGTTATTCTCATCTAACTCCACGTTACATGTCTCCTTAATAAGTCCCGTGGACTTATTGAGGACATGGTAAGCATGGGAGTTTGTACCATAACCAACAAATATGCCCTCATGAGCTCTAGCCTCAAATTTAGACAAACGAACACCTTTCTTGAGATTGAAACACTTACACCGAACACCTGGAAGTACTTGAGGTTGTGCTTGTTACCGGTGAGTATCTCATATGGAGTCTTGTTCAAGCCTTTGCGGAGGTAGAGCTGATTGGATGCATGACACACGATGTTGATGGCTTCGGCCCAAAAGTTGTGTGGAGACTTGAACTCTGATATGTCTCCAACGTATATATAATTTTTGATTGCTCCATGATATTATATTATCTAGTTTGGATGTTAATGGGCTTTATTTTACACTTTTATATCATTTTTGGGACTAACCTACTAACCGGCAGCCCAACCCAAATTGCTGTTTTTTTGCCTATTTTAGGGTTTCACAGAAAAGGAATATCAAACGGAGTCCAAATGGAATGAAACCTTCGGGAACGTGATTTTTTCAACAAACGTGATCAAGGAGACTTGGAGTGGGCGTCAAGAAATGATCGAGGAGGGCACGAGGCAGGGGACGCGCCTACCCCCCTGGGCGCGCCCTCCACCCTCGTGGGCCCCTTGTTGCTCCATCGACATATTCTTCCTCCTATATATATATATCCACGTACCCCCCCCCAAACATCCAGGAGCACCACGAAAACCTAATTCCACCGCCGTAACCTTCTGTACCCGAGAGATCCCATCTTGGGGCCTTTTCCGGAGCTCCGTCAGAGGGGGCATTGATCACAGAGGGCCTCTACATCAACTCCATGGCCTCTCCGGTGAGGTGTGAGTAGTTTACTTCAGACCTACGAGTCCATATTTATTAGCTAGATGACTTATTCTCTCTCTTTGGATCTCAATACAAAGTTCTCCTCGATCTTCATGGAGATCTATTCGATGTAATCTTGTTTTGTGGTGTGTTTGTCGAGATCCGATGAATTGTGGGTTTATGATCCAGTTTATCTATGAACAATATTTGATTCTTCTCTGAATTCTTTTATGTATGATTGGTTTATCTTTGCAATTCTCTTCGAATTATCAGTTTGGTTTGGCCTACTAGATTGATCTTTCTTGCAATGGGAGAAGTGCTTAGCTTTGGGTTCAGTCTTGCGATTCTCGATCCCAGTGACAGAAAAGGAACCGACACGTATTGTATTGTTGCCATCGAGGATAAAAAGATGGGGTTTATATCATATTGCATGAGTTTATCCCTCTACATCATGTCATCTTACTTAAAGCATTACTCTATTCTTATGAACTTAATACTCTAGATGCATGCTGGATAACGGTCGATGTGTGGAGTAATAGTAGTAGATGCAGAATCGTTTTGGTCTACTTGTTGCGGACGTGATGCCTATATACATGATCATACCTAGATATTCTCATCACTATGCTCAATTCTATCAATTGCTCGACAGTAATTCGCTTACCCACTGTAATACTTATGCTCTTGAGAGAAGCCACTACTGAAACCTATGGCCCCCGGGTCTATCTTCCATTATATTAATCTTCCAACACTTAGTTATTTCTTTTGCCATTTATTTTACTTTGCATCTTTATTTGTCTTTATCATAAAAATACCAAAAATATTATCTTATCATATCTATCAGATCTCACTCTCGTAAGTGACTGTGAAGGGATTGACAACCCCTTTATCGCGTTAGTTGTGAGGTTCTGATTTGTTTGTGTAGGTGCGTGGGACTCGAGCGTGATCTCCTACTGAATTGATACCTTGGTTCTCAAAAATTGAGGAAAATACTTACACTACTTTACTGCATCACCCTTTCCTCTTCAAGGGAAAACCAACACAGTGCTCAAGAGGTAGCAAGAAGAATTTCTTGCGCCGTTGCCGGGGAGATTCGCGCCAAGTCAAGTAAAGATTTGACTCCCGACAATGAGTCATTCCTGGCACCGTTGCTGGAGTCTATGCACAAGTCAAGACATACCAAGTACCCATCACAAAGTCTTATCCCCCGCATTACATTATTTGCCATTTGCCTCTCGTTTTCCTCTCCCCCACTTCACCCTTGCCGTTTTATTCGCCCTCTCTTTTCCCGGTCCCCTTCTCTTTTTTTTCTTATTGCCTTTTTGCTTGCTTCTTCTTTGCTCGTGTGTTGGATTTCTTGCTTGTCACGATGGCTCAAGACAATACTAAATTGTGTGACTTTACCAATACCAACAACAATGATTTTCTTAGCACTCCGATTGCTCCTCTTACTGATGTTGAATCTTGTGAAATTAATGTTGCTTTGTTGAATCTTGCCATGAAAGATCAATTCGCCGGCCTTCCTAGTGAAGATGCCGCTACCCATCTAAATAGCTTTCTTGATTTGTGTGATATGCAAAAGAAGAAAGATGTGGATAATGATATTGTTAAACTTAAGCTATTTCCGTTTTCGCTTAGAGATCGTGCTAAAGCTTGGTTTTCGTCTTTGCCTAAAAATAGTATTAATTCATGGAAGAAGTGCAAAGATGCTCTTATCTCTAAGTATTTTCCTCCCACTAAAATCATCTCTCTTAGAAATGATATTATGAATTTTAAGCAACTTGATCATGAACATGTTGCACAAGCTTTGGAGAGGATGAAATTAATGATACGTAATTGCCCTACACATGGTTTGAATCTTTGGATGATTATACAAAAATTTTATGCCGGATTGAATTTTGCTTCTAGAAATCTTTTAGATTCGGCCGTGGGAGGCACTTTTATGGAAATCACATTAAGAGAAGCTACTAAACTCCTAGAAAATATTATGGTTAATTATTCTCAATGGCACACCGAAAGATCTACTAGTAAAAAAAGTTCATGCAATTGAAGAGATTAATGTTTTGAGTGGAAAGATGGATGAACTTATGAAATTGTTTGCTAATAAGAGTGTTTCCTCTGATCCTAATGATGTGCCTTTGTCTACCTTGATTGAGAATAATAATGAATCTATGAATGTGAATTTTGTTGGTAGGAACAATTTTGGTAATAACGCGTATAGAGGTAATTTTAATCCTAGGCCGTTTCCAAGTAATTCCTCTAATAATTATGGTAATTCCTACAACAATTCTTATGGAAATTATAATAAGATACCCTCTGATTTTGAATCTAAAATTAAAGAATTTATTAGTTCACAAAAGAATTTCAATGCTTTGATTGAAGAAAAATTGCTTAAGATTGATGAGTTGGCTAGGAACGTGGATATAATTTCTCTTGATGTTGATTCTTTGAAACTTAGATCTATTCCACCTAAGCATGATATCAATGAGTCTCTCAAAGCCAAGAGAATTTCCATTGATGAGTGCAAAGAAAGAACCCCTAGGATGCGTGCTAAGAAAGATTGCTTTGTGAAGGCGTGTTCTTCTAGTTTTCATGATAATAATGATGAAGTTTTAAAAGTTATTAAAGTGTCCCCTATTAAATCTTTGTTTTTCAATATTAATCTTGATAATTATGGGACTGAATATGAGCCACCTTTACCTAGAAGGCGTTCCAAAAATTTGGAGTTTTTAGATCTTGATGCAAAAATTGTTAAAAGTGGGATTGAAGAGGTCAAAACATTAAATAGCAATGAACCCACTATTTTGGATTTAAAGGAATTTAATTATGATAATTGCTCTTTGATATATTGTATTTCCTTGTTGCAATCCGTGCTAAATTCTCCTCATGCTTATCGTCAAAATAAAGCTTTTACTAAACATATCGTTGATGCTTTGATGCAATCTTATGAAGAAAAACTTGAGTTGGAAGTTTCTATCCCTAGAAAACTTTATAATGAGTGGGAACCTACAATAAAAATTAAAATTGAAGATCATGAGTGCTATGCTTTGTGTGATTTGGGTGCTAGTGTTTCCACGATTCCAAAAACTTTGTGTGAATTGCTAGGTTTCCGTGATTTTGATGATTGTTCTTTAAACTTGCGCCTTGCAGATTCCACTATTAAGAAACCTATGGGAAGAATTAATGATGTTCTTATTGTTGCAAATAGGAACTATGTGCCCGTAGATTTCATTGTTCTTGACATAGATTGCAATCCTTCATGTCCTATTATTCTTGGTAGACCTTTCCTTAGAACGATTGGTGCAATTATTGATATGAAGGAAGGGAATATTAGATTCCAATTTCCGTTAAGGAAAGGAATGTAGCACTTCCTTAGAAATAAAATTAAATTACCATATGAATCTATTATAAGAGCCACTTATGGATTGCCTACCAAAGATGGCAATACCTAGATCTATCCTTGCTTTTATGCCTAGCTAGGGGCGTTAAACGATAGCACTTGTTGGGAGGAAACCCAATTTTATTTTTATTCCTTGCTTTTCTCTCATGTTTAGTAATAAATAATTTATCTATCCTCTGTTTTGGTTGTGTTTTTTATGTTTAATTAGTGTTTGTGCCAAGTAGAACCGTTGGGAAGACTTGGGGAAAGTCTTTTTGATCTTGCTGTAAAAAACAGAAACTTTAGCGCTCACGAGAATTGCTGCCATTTTTATTTGGAAAGTTATATTTAGTTCATTATTTTTTAAGATGATTAATAGATGAATTCCTCACGTCCATAAATTTATTTTCGAATTTTTGGGGTTCCATAAGTTTGCGTTAGCTATAGATTACTACAGACTGTTCTGTTTTTGACAGATTTTGTTTTTCGTGTGTTGTTTGCTTATTTTGATGAATCTATGGCTAGTAAAAGAGTTTATAAACCATAGATAAATTGTAATACAGTATGTTTAACACCAATATAAATAAATAATGAGTGAATTACAGTACCTTTAAGTGGTGTTTTGTTTTCTTTCTCTAACGGAGCTCATGAGATTTTCTATTTTGAGTTTTGTGTTGTGAAGTTTTCAAGTTTTGGGTAAAGATTTGATGGATTATGGAACAAGGAGTGGAAAGAGCCTAAGCTTGGGGATTCCCATGGAACCCTAAGGTAAAACTCAAGGACACCAAAAATCCTAAGCTTGGGGATGCCCCGGAAGGCATCCCCTCTTTCGTCTTCGTCTATCGGTAACTTTACTTGGAGCTATATTTTTTCACCACATGATATGTGTTTTGCTTGGAGCGTCTTGTATGATTTGAGTATTTTCTTTTTAGTTTACCACAATCATCCTTGCTGTACACACCTTTTTAGAGAGACTCACATGATTTGAAATTTATTAGAATACTCTATGTGCTTCACTTATATCTTTTGAGCTATATAGTTTTTGCTCTAGTGCTTCACTTATATCATTTAGAGCACGACGGTGGTTTTATTTTATAGAAATAATTGATCTCTCACTTATATTATTTTGAGAGTCCTTTAGAACAACATGGAAATTTGCTTTAATATAAAAACTTTCATAGAAGTGCATTGAATACTATGAGAAGTTTGATACATGATAATTGTTTTGAGATATGGATATGGTGATATTAGAGTCATGCTAGTTGAGTAGTTATGAATTTGAGGAATACTTGTGTTGAAGTTTGTGATTCCCGTAGCATGCACGTATGGTGAACCATTATGTGATGAAGTCAGAGCATGATTTATTTATTGATCGTCTTCCTTATGAGTGGCACTCGGGGACGAGCGATGGTCTTTTCCTACCAATCTATCCCCCTAGGAGCATGCGTGTGTAGCGACCAGACCTCAAACGGTCCAATCTCTGTGCTCAGGTGTCATCCCTGGATCAGTAATGCTGACACCACACAGTACTTGAAGGATTTATAACAGAGTAGCAATCACACACTTATTACATCGAGTGTCTCAAAAGAGAACTTATTACAATAAATGTGGCTTAAGGCCATCTAATAACGATAACAGCAGAAGGCTTGGAAGATAAGTGAGTCCATCAACTCCAACGGCATCACTGAGTATAGAACCACGACCTAAAACTCCTTAATCGTCGTCTGAAAAGTCTACAACATTAACGTTGCAGCCCGAAACAGGTCAGCACATGGAATATGCTGGCAAAATAACACATAGAGAGTAATGGAATGAAATAGGCTATTCTATATGCATATTTGGCTGGTGGAAAGCTCTATGGTTACAGTTTTGCGTAAAGCCAATTTTTCCCTACTACAAAGGAATAAATTTTATTTAACTATTATGGTATTTGTTAAACATTGAGAATGGTTGACAGCATCCTCAATCCCAATTAAGCATCATCATTAAACAAAACCCAACAAAATTAATTTTAGAGTAACATGTTGACATTCACATGAAAATCTAGGTACTAGATACAAAAGATGTCCATAACCGGGGACACGGCTAATCATGATTAGTTTATACACTCTGCAGAGGTTTGCGCACTTTTCCCCACAAGACTCGATCGCCTCCGTTTGGTTTCTCGCACTATATGGTGTTTGAGAAAACGGATGACCGAGACATAGTCTTTCAGAAGCGCTAGCACCTTACGATCGGATAGACCGTTACACCTACTTTCTCCTACATCTGCTAGTCTACCACGGTAAGCGTTCGCACAACTTAATCAACTTTGCTAGAGCCCATAATAGCTTGTGGCTGCACACGGAAGTTTCTAGCATGAATAATCTCATGATCCCTTTGAGCCTGGGTGGCGGTCCAGAAGAAAAACAGGCAATCGCTGGAATACCCAGGTGCCTCAATCCACCCAGATGTGTATTTAAGTTGCCACCTTAAATAAACCATTAATTAACAATCTCACATCTTTCATGGATACACTCACCCAATCCACGTCTACTGGCATAGCATGGCATAATAAGCAAACATAGAAGTAACTCCCAAAGGTTTGATAAGAACAGGTAATAGGTACTACCTCAACTACTTCCCAAACCGACAATTTAATTAGATCCTAATCATGCAATGCGTGAGGATTGATCTAATGCAATAAAACTTGGTAGAAGGCGAACTTAATCAAAGTGTTACTTGCCTTGCTGATGATCCGGGAAACCTAGCGATTCGAAGTAGCAAGCGACGCACTCTGGGTATTCTATCGCAAATAAACAAGCATACAATAAGTACTGAACTAATGCACAGGTAAAACTCAAATAAGAGATCTAACCAGAAAGCTCAACTTAAGAACTCCGGTTGGCAAAAAGAATCAAATCGAACGAAGCAACGAAAGACAAACGGCAAAAGAAACAGGCTTCGTTTACTATTCTGGACCTAAGGCAATTTTTACAGTGGAAAAAACTTGTTTGAGTTGGTTAAACAGAAAGAGGGTTTCGAGACGAAACTCCAGGCACTTGAATCGCCTGATTCCGATAAACGAGCGAAAAGTTAGACTAAAACGAAAATCGGATCGGGAATCGCGATCAGAAAAATCACGGATTTAATTCGAGAAAAAGACAAACGACGAACGTTCGTTAAAACGAACGAACGAGGAAAGCTCGCTAATTAAATAAACCGGAAAAACCGATCTATTAAAAAAACCGAAACTAAAAAAACCAACAAAACCGACGGAAAACCGATCGGTTTTAAAAAACGGCGGCGTGAGGTCTACCTCCGACGACTCCGGCAAATGACGGCGGTGGTCCGGGGGCGGCGGCGCGGGCGAGCGGCGGCGCGGCCTAGGGTTTCGGGGCGGGGCAGCTTGGGGCTGGCCTCGGGGCGGTTCGGTTCGGACTTTTTTTAATAATTATGCTCGAAAAAAACAAAAGAAATACTAAACGGACTTCAAAAATTCCGAAATAAATTTTTCCCCGCTTCTAAAATCAAGCCGCACAGGATGAACATTTATTTGGGGCCTAATTGCAATTTTGAAAAATGCGCATTTTTCCTAAATTCAAATAAAATAGCAAATAAAATCTTATTGGATTTTTTTATTAAATCGCCAATATTTATTTATTTTGGGAAAGTCGTTTTATTCCCTCTCTCATAATTTTTATAATACAAATAATTGAAGATAAAATAAATAAAATCAAATGATCCTATTTTCAAAATTTGAGACAACTCAAATATGAAAATAACGAAATCCCCAACTCTCTCCAAGGGTCCTTGAGTTGCGTGAAATTTCTAGGATCAACCAAAGTGCAATAAATATGCTATGCAATGATGATATAGTGTATAACATTCCAAATTGAAAATTTGGGATGTTACAAACCTACCCCCCTTAAGATGAATCTTGCCCTCGAGATTTGGGTTGGCTAGAAAATAGGTGAGTGTGGTCCTTCAACAAATCTTCCTCTCGTTCCCAGGTGGCTTCGTCCTCCATGTGGTGGCTCCACTGAACCTTGCAAAACTTGATAGCCTTGCTGCGGGTGACTCAACTGGCATACTCTAGAATCTTAAATGGTTTTTCCTCATAGGTCAAATCACCGTCCAACTGAATTGCTTCCAGTGGTACCATATCTCTCAGCAGTATGTCAGCCATCTCTGCGTGGCACTTCTTCAACTGGGATACATGGAACACGTCGTGAACTCCTGACAATCCTTCGGGCAATTCCAACTTATAGGCTACTTCTCCCATATGCTCCAAAACTTTGTATGGGCCTACAAAACATGGCGCTAACTTTCCCTTAACTCCAAAGCGCTTAACTTCTCGAAGTGGTGATACTCAAAGATAAACTCGGTCTCCGACTTCGTAAACTGTTGCCTTGCGTTTAGAATCTGCATAACTCTTCTGCTTGGATTGAGCTACCTTGAGCCTATCGCGAATCAATTTCACTTTTTGTTCAGACTCCTTTATTAGATCCGGTCCAAACAACTGGCGGTCTCCAACTTCATCCCAAGACAATGGGGCCTGCACCTCCTTCTATACAAGGCTTCGAAAGGGGCCATCTTCAAACTGGTTTGATAGCTGTTGTTGTAAGAGAACTCTGCATACAGCAAATTCTCGTCCTAGCTAGATCCGTAATCTAGCGCACAAGCTCTTAGCATATCCTCCAAAATCTGTTTGACTCTCTCGGTCTGTCCACCTGTCTGCGGGTGGAAAGCTGTGCTAAACTCCAGTCTGGTACCCAAAGTTTCATGCAACTGATTCCAGAACTTTGAGGTAAATTGGGTTCCTCTATCTGATACTATGCTCCTTGGAACTCCATGCAGACAAACGATTCTAGTCATGTATATCTTTGCCAACTTTGCACTGGTATAGGTAGTCTTCACTGGAATGAAATGAGCTACCTTTGTCAAACGATCAATTACAACCCATATCGAGTCATAGCCTGAACGTGTTCTGGGCAATCCTGTAATAAAATCCATACCTAGCTTATCCCACTTCCATTCGAGTATCGGCAATGGCTGTAGCAATCCGGCTGGCTTCTGATGTTCTGCCTTTACTCTCTGACATACATCGCTAACTACTACATATTCCACAATATCCTTCTTCATTCCAGTCCACCAGAAAATATCCTTCAAATCCAAATACATCTTGGTATTTCCCGGGTGAATCAAATACGGTGAATCATGGGCCTCTTGTAAAATTAACTTCCTGATCTCTGAATCGTTTGGTACATAGACACGGTCTTCAAACCATAAGGTATCGTGCTCGTCCTCATGAAATCCCTTAGCTTTTCCTTGGATCATTTTCTCCTTAATAGAAGCAATCTCCTTGTTAGTCTTTTGAGCTTCTCTAATCTTATCCATCAAAGTAGATTGAATCTCCAATGCTGCTACATAGCCTCTTGGAACTATTTCCAAACATAGCTCTCAAAGATTTTTGGCTAACTCCCCTGGTAAATCTCCCATCATTAGGGTGTTGACATGGCTGTTACGGCTCAACGCGTCAGCTACTACGTTAGCCTTTCCGGGGTGATAATGCAATTTCATATCATAATCCTTGATGAGCTCCAACCATCTCCTTTGTCTGAGGTTCAACTCCTTCTGTGTGAAAATATACTTCAAACTCTTGTGATCCGTGTACACCTCGCAATGGTTTCCAATCAGAAAATGTCTCCAAGTCTTCAATGCATGCACTACGGATGCTAACTCCAAATCATGCGTAGCATAATTCAACTCATGGGGCTTAAGCTGTCGTGAGGCATATGAAACAACTCTTCCTTCCTGCATAAGCACTGCTCCAAGTCCTCGACGTGAAGCATCACAAGACACCTCATAATCTTTGGTCTGATCCAGTAAAATCAACACTAGTGAGGTAACCAAACATTTCTTCAACTCCTGGAAACTAGCCTCACATTCCTTAGTCCATTTGAACTTGGTATCCTTCTTCAACAACTCCGTCATAGGCTTCGCAATCTTTGAGAAATTCTCAATAAACCTCCGGTAGTATCCTGTGAGTCCAAGAAAACTCCGGATCTCTCCAACTGTTGTTGGTGCTTCCCACTTGGTCACGGTATCAACTTTAGTGGGATCTACCGCTATACCTTCTCTGGATATAACGTGTCCAAGAAATCCAACTTCTTTCAACCAAAACTCACATTTGCTAAACTTGGCATATAATTGATGTTCTCTGAGCTTTCCAAGAACCAAACACAAATGCTCCTTATGCTCCTCTTCATTCTTCGAGTAAACCAGGATATCATCAATGAACACTACGATGAACTTATCCAAGAACTCCATAAAAACTTTGTTCATCATGTTCATAAAATATGCAGGTGCGTTAGTCAGACCAAATGACATAACGGTATACTCGTACAGCCCATACCTGGTGGTAAAAGCCGTCTTAGGTATATCCTGTTCTCGAATCTTCAACTGGTGGTATCCTGATCGTAGATCGATCTTGGAAAATACCTTAGCTCCCTACAATCGATCAAACAGATCATTGATCATCGGTAGTGGTACTTTTTCTTGATGGTTACTTCATTCAATCCTCGATAATCAACAACCATCCTTAACTATCCATCCTTCTTCTCCACTAGAAGTACTGGCAATCCCCAAGGCGATGAACTTGGGTGAATATATCCTTTATCCAGTAACTCCTTAATCTTCTTCTTAATCTCCACCAAATCCTTTGTGGGCATCCTATATGGTCTCCTTGATATTGGCCCGGTGCCTGGCAAAAGCTCAATCAAAAACTCAATATCTCTATCCGGTGGCATGCTTGGTAATTCTTGTGGAAATACATCAGGGAAATCCTTCACTACTGGTACTTCCTCCTGCACAACTCCTGTTAAACAATTTACTTGAGTCCTCTTCGGCACATGCCGGGATACATACTTGATCCTTCTCCCTTCCGGGGTGGTAAGCAAGATCGACTTACTGGCGCAATCGATGTTTCCTCCATACATCGACAACCAATCCATACCCAGAATTACATCCAAACCTTGTGATTCCAATATTATCAAATCCGAGGGAAACACATGCCTACCTATACTTAATGGCACTTGAAAACATCCTTGGCTAGCCATATACTCCGCTCCTGGGGAGCTTACTAACATAGGTGTTCTATGAACTTTGGTGGGCAGGTTATACTTATCCACAAATCCCCATGATATGTATGAATGCGATGCACCAGTATCGAAAAGAACGAGTGTAGTAAATGACTTAACCAAAAACTTACCGATTACTGCATTCGGCTGCTCTTCAACCTCCTCCACGTTAACGTGGTTCACCTGTCCCCTATTGAAAGGGTTCGGCTTCTTCCCAGAGCTTCCATTGCCATTTCCATTATGTGATTCAGGACATTCATTGGCATAATGTCCGGTCTTCTGGCACTTAAAACAAGTGACTTGGCTCAGGTCTCTCTTGGCTGGGGTCGATGGGTTGGTGCGGTTCTGGCCGTTGCTTCCTCCATTCCCATTACCATTCTTGGTGCCATTGTGATTGTGCCAGCTACCTCCTCCATGGGTATGCTGAAAATGTCCTCCCGGTCTAGGGGTAAAACGTGGCTTCTGCTGAGCTCCTGAATTGTGCTTCCATTGTCCATACTTCCTCTTGCGATTCTCAATCTGCTGCTGCTTCCCTTCAATCATGAGAGCACGATCTACCAACTCCTGGTAATTGTTGAAGGTTGCTACCATCAACTACATGCTCAACTCATCAGTCAGTCCTTCCAGAAACTTCTCCTGCTTAGCTGCATCCGTAGCAACGTCATCTGGGGCATAATGTGCTAGCTTACTAAAATCCTCCACATACTGGCCAGCTGTCCGTCCTCCTTGGCGCAAGTTGCGAAATTCTCGCTTCTTCATGGCCATAGCTCCTGCTGAAACATGGGCAGTTCGAAAAGCCTGCTGAAACTGGTCTCACGTGACAGTGTCGCCAGGGAAAGTGGCTGTGAAATTCTCCCACCATGATGCTGCGGGTCCTTCAAGCTGATGTGTGGCAAACTTCACCTTTTCCGCATTCGTGCATCCTGCTGTGATCAACTCTCTAGATGTCATGCGGAGCCAATCATCTGCTACTATCGGCTCGGTGCTACTGGAAAAAACCGGCGGATTCAGCCTAAGAAAACGGTCTAAGTGATCAGCAGGTGGTGGTGGTGGTGGGTTGTTCTTATTGTTCCCCTGATTCTGATTCTGGACTAGCAACTGCATCAATGTGTTCTGCTGCTGGATCAACTGGGTGAGCTCCGGTGGAAAGGTAAATCCGGGGTCACGTCTCGGAGGCATCTGAGGATTTAGAAAAGATGAGATTTAAGAATAGAGGGGGTCTAAAGGAAAAACACTACCCATATGCACATGAGGAAAAAGCAAACAATTCACTTCATTCAATCAATCAAACAAGGGCATACAATTGATCTAACTATCGTAAAAGTGATTGGACTACTATATTTACATGGTGGACTACTACTACTGATGAGGTGGTCTACTAGAAATATTCTTCGGTTGCAGACTCCATGATATCTGCTCCAGCTTCATCAACATAGTTATCATCGCTATCATCTGGATCCGAGTCAGTGCCGTCCATGATGATGTAGTCTTTCGGGGGAATCTCCTTGGGTTCTTTGTCTTCTTCTACTGGTGTAGGGCCTCCCATAAATATTCTGATCTTCTTGATCAGATTGTCATTCTTCTCCACTAATATTTCGTTTTCCTCTTCATAATCTTCACGTGTAGCCTTGAGCTCTTCCTCTAGTTCCTTGATTCTTGTCCTCGCCTTCTTCAGATCTATCATGTCGGCGCACATGTGGTTCTCCTGACGTCGAATGTGCTGGTTTAACTCCTGGATAAAAGCTGCAACTGATCTATCCTTTCTAGTGCTGATCATCTCCCAGTGCTCATCTCGGCGCCCACAAATCTAGTAGATAGTATCCTTTAGATCATTGCGGTAGACTTCTCCAATGCGTCCCATGGCGATGTGAGCTGCCATGCTCTTTCCTAGACTCCAAGTTGGTGCATCAAAAGAAAACTCGATGGGCTCAGTGACTGGCATGAACGTCCTTCTTGGAACTTGAACTTGAATCATCCAGCGCTCTTCTTTAGGTAAAGTGGCGTTGTAGGTTCTGGTGAAGCTTGGTATTCCTATGTTTAGGTATCTAGTGACTTCCTTAAAGTGACGTCCAAAGGGGGTATCTTCATCCGGTTGCGTGAACTTGTTCCTAGCATCCGCCATCCTAAAAGAGTAGAAAAGATGAGAAGTCAGAAAGAGAAAGGAGTGAGTAGTGATCTAGGTCTTTAGCTTAGTGGTCGTGTCCTACAGTCAGCGTGTGCTCTGATACCATCTTGTAGCGACCAGACCTCAAACGGTCCAATCTCTGTGCTCAGGTGTCATCCCTGGATCAGTAGTGCTAACACCACACAGTACTTGAAGGATTTATAACAGAGTAGCAATCACACACTTATTACATCGAGTGTCTCAAAAGAGAACTTATTACAATTAATATGTCTTAAGGCCATCTAATAACGATAACAGCAGAAGGCTTGGAAGATAAGTGAGTCCATCAACTCCAACGGCATCACGGAGTATAGAACCACGACCTAAAACTCTTTAATCGTCGTCTAAAAACTCTGCAACATTAATGTTGCAGCCCGAAATGGGTCAGCACATGGAATATGCTGGCAAAATAACACAAAGAGAGTAATGGAATGAAATAGGCTATTCTATATGCATATTTGGCTGGTGGAAAGCTCTATGGTTACAGTTTTGCGTAAAGCCAATTTTTCCCTACTGCAAAGGAATAAATTTTATTTAACTATCATGGTAGTTGTTAAACATTGAGAATGGTTGACAGCATCCTCAATCCCAATTAAGCATCATCATTAAACAAAACCCAACAAAATTAATTTTAGAGTAACATGTTGAGATTCACATGATAATCCAGGTACTAGATACTCAAGATGTCCATAACCGGGGACACGGCTAATCATGATTAGTTTATACACTCTGCAGAGGTTTGCGCACTTTTCCCCACAAGACTCGATCGCCTCCGTTTGGTTTCTCGCACTACGTGGTGTTTGAGAAAACGGATGACCGAGACATAGTCTTTCAGAAGCGCTAGCACCTTACAATCGGGTAGACCGTTACACCTACTTTCCCCTACATCTGCTAGTCTATCACTGTAAGAGTTCGCACAACTTAATCAACTATGCTAGAGCCCATAATAGCTTGTGGCTGCACATGGAAGTTTCTAGCATGAATAATCTCATGATCCCTTTGAGCCTGGGTGGTCGTCCAAAAGAAAAACAGGCAATCGCTGGAATACCCAGGTGCCTCAATCCACCCAGATGTGTATTTAAGTTGCCACCTTAAATAAACCATTAATTAACAATCTCACATCTGTCATGGATACATTCACCCAATCCACGTCTACTGGCATAGCATGGCATAATAAGCAAACGTAGAAGTAACTCCCAAAGGTTTGATAAGAACAGGTAATAGGTACTACCTCAACTACTTCCCAAACCCACAATTTAATTAGATCCTAATCATGCAATGTGTGAGGATTGATCTAATGCAATAAAACTGGGTAGAGGGAGAACATGATCAAAGTGTTACGTGCTTTGCTGATGATCCGGGAAACCTAGCGATTCGAAGTAGCAAGCGGCGCACTCCGGGTATTCTATCGCAAACAAACAAGCATACAATAAGTACTCAACTAATGCACATGTAAAACTCAAATAAGAGATCTAACCACAAAGTTCAACTTAAGAACTCCGGTTGGCAAAAGGAATCAAATCGAACGAAGCAACGAAAGACACACGGCAAAAGAAACAGGCTTCATTTACTATTCCGGATCTAAGGCAATTTTTATAGTGGCAAAAACTTATTTGAGTTGGTTAAACGGAAAGAGGGTTTCGAGACGAAACTCCGGGCGCTTGAATCGCCTGATTCCGATAAACGAGCGAAAAGTTAGACTAAAATGAAAATCGGATCGGGAATCGCG
The DNA here is from genome assembly GCA_034509565.1 of Triticum monococcum. Classification (NCBI taxonomy): domain Eukaryota; kingdom Viridiplantae; phylum Streptophyta; class Magnoliopsida; order Poales; family Poaceae; genus Triticum; species Triticum monococcum. The sequence continues at coordinate 176,659,537 of CM067847.1, read as the reverse complement.
ATCAGAAAAATCGCGGATTTAATCCGAGGAAAATAAAAACGACAAACGTTCGTTAAAACGAATGAACGGGCGAACGCTCGCTAATTAAATAAACCGGAAAAACTGATCTATTTAAAAAAACCGAAACTAAAAAAACCAACAAAACCGACGGAAAACCGATCGGTTTTCAACAAAAAAAACCGGCGGCGCGAGGTCTACCACCGGCGACTCCGGCGAACGGCGGCGCGGGCGGGCGGCGGCGGCGGCGTGGGCGGGCGGCGGTGGCGGCGCGGCCTAGGGTTTCGGGGCGGGGCGGCTTGGGGCTGGCCTCGGGCCTCGGGACACTATAAAAAGGCCTGGCCAGGCGGAGTCCTGGCCGGTTACGGCCTAAGGTCGGTTCGGACTTTTTTTAAAAATAATTACGCTCGGAAAAAAGGAATACTAAACGGACTCCAAAAATCCCGAAATAAATTTTCCCTGGCTTCTAAAATCAAGCCGCACAGGATGAACATTTATTTGGGGCCTAAATGCAATTTTTAGAAACGCGCATTTTTCCTAAATTCAAATAAAATAGCAAATAAAATCTTATTTGATTTTTTTATTAAATCCCCAGTATTTGTTTATTTTGGGAAAGTCATTTTATTCCCTCTCTCATAATTTTTATAATAGAAATAATTGAAGATAAAATAAATCAAATCAAATTATCCTATTTTCAAAATTTGAGACAACTCAAATATGAAAATAACGAAATCCCCAACTCTCTCCGAGGGTCCTTGAGTTGCGTAAAATTTTTAGGATCAACCAAAATGCAATAAATATGCTATGCAATGATGATCTAGTGTATAACATTCCAAATTGAAATTTTGGGATGTTACAGCGCGTAATACTTTGTTTCGATAACTAATAAATTTTTGCAATAAGTATGTGAGTTCTTTATGACTAATGTTCAGTCCATGGATTATACGCACTCTCATCCTTCCACCATTGCTAGCCTCTCTAGTATCGTGTAACTTTCTCCGGTACCTTAAACCCACCATATACCTTCCTCAAAACAGCCACCATACCTACCTATTATGGCATTTCCATAGCCATTCCGAGATATATTGCCATGCAACTTTCCACCGTTCCGTTATTATGACACGCTTCATCATTGTCATATTGCTTGCATGATCATGTAGTTGACATAGTATTTGTGGCAAAGCCACCGTTCATAATTCTTCATACATGTCACTCGTGCATCATTGAACATCCTGGTACACCGCCGGAGGCATTCACATAGAGTCATATTTCGTTCTAAGTATCGAGCTGTAATTCTTGAGTTGTAAGTAAATAAAGTGTGGTGATCATAATTATTAGAGCATTGTCCCGAGTGAGGAAAGGATGATGGAGACTATGATTCCCCCACAAGTTGGGATGATACTCCGGACGAAAGAAAAGAGAAAAGAGGCCAAAAGAAAAAAAAAGTGAAAAGGTCCAAATAAAAAAATGAGAGAAAAAGAGAGAAGGGACAATGCTACTATCCTTTTACCACACTTGTGCTTCAAAGTAGCACCCTGATCTTCATGATAGAGAGTCTCCTATGATATCACTTTCATATACTAGTGGGAATTTTTCATTATAGAACTTGGCTTGTATATTCCAATGATGGGCTTCCTCAAAATGCCCTTTGTGAGCAAGCGAGTTGGATGCACACCCACTTAGTTTCTTTTTTGACCTTTCATATACTTATAGCTCTAGTGCATTCGTTGCACGGCAATCCCTACTCACTCACATTGATATCTATTGATGGGCATCTCCATAGCCCGTTGATACACCTAGTTGATGTGAGACCATCTTCTCCTTTTTTGTCTTCTCCACAACCACCATTCTATTCCACATAAAGTGCTATATCCATGGCTCACGCTCATATATTGCATGAAGATTGAAAAAGTTTGAGAACATCAAAAGTATGAAACAATTGCTTGGCTTGTCATCGGGGTTGTGCATGATTTAAATATTTTGTGTGGTGAAGATAGAGCATAGCCACACTATATGATTTTGTAGGGATAACTATCTTTGGCCATGTTATTTTGAGAGGACATAATTGCTTAGTTAGTATGCTTGAAGTATTATTATTTCTATATCAATATTAAACTTTTATCTTGAATCTTTCGGATCTGAACATTCATGCCACAATAAAGAAAAATTACATTGAGAAATATGTTAGAAAGCACTCTACATCAAAAATTCTTCTTTTTATCATTTACCTACTCGAGGACGAGTAGGAGTTAAGCTTGGGGATGCTTGACACGTCTCCAACTTATCTATAATTTTTGATTGCTCCATGCTATTATATTATCTATTTTGGATGTTAATGGGCTTTATTTTACAATTTTATATCATTTTTGGGACTAACCTACTAACCGGAGGCCCAGCCCAAATTGCTGTTTTTTGCCTATTTTGGGGTTTCATAGAAAAGGAATATCAAACGGAGTCCAAACGGAATGAAACCTTCGGGAATCATTGATGAAGTCCACAAGTGCTTGAGATTTGATTGCTGTGCGAGGTTTATACTTGAGCCCGTGAGGTCCAAGCTCAATAGCCCACTTGGCAATCTGGCCAATTGCTTCTATGTTTTGAATGTTATCTCCCAGAGGGGCTGAACTGACCACTATGATAGGATGACCCTGAAAATAATGTTTGAGCTTCCGGCTTGCCATAAACACCCCATACACCAGCTTCTGCCAATGTGGATACCTCCGGTTTGATTCGATAAGCACCTCACTGATATAGTAAACCGGCCGTTGAACCGGATATCCCTTTCCAGCCTCCTTGCGCTCCACAACAATAGCCACACTAATAGCCTTGGCATTAGCAGCCACATACAAAAGTAAAGGCTCTTTATCGAACAGAGCTGCAAGCACAGGCGGTTGAGCTAACTGCCTCTTCGGATCCTCAAACGCTTTATCAGCCGCATCGCTCCAGACAAAGTCATCCGTTTTCTTTAACATCTGGTATAAAGGGATAGCTTTCTCCCCGAGACGACTGATAAACCGACTCAAAGCCGCAATCCGGCCGGCTAAACGATGAATGTCATTGATACACGCTGGTTTAGCCAAAGACGTGATTGCTGAAATTTTTTCCGGATTGGCCTCAATGCCCCTATTTGATACCAGAAAGCCCAAGAGTTTGCCTGCTGGGACACCAAAGACACATTTGTCTGGATTGAGCATCATCTTGTAAACCCGGAGGTTGTCAAAGGTTTCTCTCAAGTCATCTATCAATGTTTCCTCTTTCCTGGACTTTATCACAATATCATACACATATGCATGAACATTGCGCCCAATCTGCTTATGAAGACAATTCTGAACACAGCATTGATAAGTCGCCTGGGCACTCTTGATCACAGAGGGCATGGAGACATAGCAGAAGGCTCCAATGGGAGTTATAAAAGCTGTCTTCTCCTGGTCCTTAACTGCCATTTTGATCTGTGATAACCAGAATAAGCATCCAAAAAACACAAGCGGTCACAACCCGCTGTAGCATCAATAATCTGATCAATACGAGGGAGGTCAAAGGGATATGTTGGGCAAGCCTTGTTCAAGTCTGTGTAGTCCACACACATATGCCAAGTGCCATTTTTCTTGAGAACCAGCACCGGATTAGCCAACCACTCCGGGTGAAAGACCTCCACGATAAACCCTGCGACCAACAACCGAGCTACCTCTTCACCAATAGCCTTGCGCCTTTCTTCGTTGAAGCGGCGGAGAAACTGTCTGACCGGTTTAAACTTAGGATCAATATTAAGTGTGTGCTTAGTGAGTTCCCCCGGTACACCTGGCATGTCAGAAGGCTTCCATGCAAAGATGTCCCGGTTCTCACGGATGAACTCGATGAGCGCACTTTCCTATTTGGGATCCAGGTTAGCACTGATGTTGAACTGCTTGGATGAATCGCCAGGAACAAAATCAACCATCTTAGTGTCTGTGGCCAATTTAAACTTCAACGCCGGATCGTGCTCTGTAGTTGGATTTTTCAAAGAAGTCATATCTACCGGATCAACCTTGTCTTTGTAAAACTTCGGCTCTTCCCTGGCACAAACCGACTCAGCATAAGCCGCATCACCTTCCTCACATTCCAAAGCAATCTTCCTGCTCCCATGTACTGTGATGGTCCCCTTATGACCTGGCATCTTAAGCTGCAGATAAACATAACACGGCCTCGCCATGAACTTGGCATAAGCCGGTCGCCCAAACAGAGCGTGATACAGACTCTTGATTTTCACCACCTCAAAAGTCAATGTTTCTGACCTTGAATCATGATCATCTCCAAAGGCCACCTCTAGGGCTATCTTGCCCACCGGATATGCAGATTTACCGGGTACCACACCATGAAAAACGGTGTTCAACGGTTTAAGATTCTTATCTGTCAACCCCATACGGCGGAAGGTATCATAGTATAGAATATTAATACCGCTTCCCCCATCCATGAGCACCTTGGTGAACTTATACCCCCCAACTTGAGGTGCCACCACTAAGGCCAGATGACCTAGATTGTCAACCCGGGGCGGGTGATCCTCTCTACTCCATAAACTGGGTTGCTCATACCAGCGCAAATGCTGAGGCACAGCCGGTTCAACAGAGTTCACAGCCCTCTTGTGGAGCTTCTGATCACGCTTGCACAAGCTAGTGGTGAAGACATGATACTGCCCACTATTTAACTGTTTCGGATTGCTCTGATAACCTGACTGCTGCTGTTGCTGATTCCCTTGATGGTTATAACCTCCCTGGTTGCCCTGGTTCCTTTGATTGCTGTGTCCAGTTTGATTGCCCTGAAATCCTGAACCGGAGTTGCCGCCTCCATAACTCGGCCCATGAAAACCACCTCCTGAACCGCTGGGCGGGCCATTATCGTACTGAAACATATTTGAGTTCTTGAATTCTCGCATGATATAACAATCCTTCCAGAGATGTGAAGTTGGCCTCTCCTTTGATCCATGCTTTGGACAAGGTTGATTTAACAGGCGCTCCAGATCAGGGCCTGAACCTCCGCCTCTCTGGGCTATTTACCCTTACGACGCGGACCGTTCTCCTAAGTGTTAGTGTTAGCCACAAAGTCCAAACTATTGTCTGCCTAGCGCTTACCATTGTTCCCATGACCTTCCGGGTTATGATGCTGTCCCTTGGTGTTGCCGTTCTTCTTCCCCTTCCCCGGTTTGTCCTCCTCTGACTCAGGGTCTTTGGTATTATCTGAATCGACATATTTAACCAAAGTGGCCATAAGCGTTGCCATATCATTGCAGTGACATTTGAGCCTTCCTAACTTTTGTTTTAACGGTAGAAACCGGCAATTGCCCTCCAACATTAACACTATTGTGTCCGTATTGATGTGATCCGACGAATGCAGAATAGCTGAGACCCGCTTCACCCAATGGGTTGTAGACTCCCCATCCTCTTGGACACAAGCGGCTAGGTCCACAATCGACATAGGCTGCTTACAAGTATCCTTAAAATTCTGGATAAACCGGTGTTTTAACTCGGCCCATGATCCGACAGAGTTAACCGGTAAGCTCTTTAACCAAGTACGAGTTATCCCCTCCAACATCATGGTGAAGTATTTAGCACACACCGCTTCATCCACATCCAACATCTCCGTTGTCATCTCATAATTTTCAACCCATGACTCTGGTTGCAAATCGGCGGTGTAATTGGGCACCTTACGAGGGCCTTTTAAATCCTTGGGCAGTCGCACATTATGTAAAGCGGGGGTGAGACACGGCACCCCTAAGGAACTGGAGACTACACCTGGCTCCACTAAAGTGGTAGGGTGAACCGGAGTAGGTTGACGAGCTCCGTGCAGAGCTGCTAACTCGGCCTCTCGACGTGCACGACCATGATCCACCACATCCTGCGCATTAGCACCTCCACCTGCCGGGTTGTGCCCTCACAGCGAGTTACGGGGATGTGCACGGCTTGACATGGTCGGTTCATCCTCAACGTGCCTGTTGTAGCTCCGGCTCGGGCGGGGGGTGGAATGAATCCTCTCGCGACTATGTGAATAAGCCTACTGCTGGTTTAAAGCTGTTTGAAGGAGCTCTCTCACCCGTCGTTCCTCAATCGCAACTGGTGACTCGCCGTCGGTTGGGAGGGCTGCCAATCGTGAAGCGGCAGCCACAATGTTGTCCAACAGGTTGGAGTAATGCCCCGGGGGCGTCAGAACATACTGCGGCACAATGTTGTTTTGACGAGGCGGGTCCATCGTGCGCGGCTGAACCGGCGCTCCTGTTCCCGGCACCTCTGTACGGTTTAGCACTGGCTGGTTACTGGTTCCTGCTCCTGGCGTGTTGAAGAGATTTCTTGGCTCATAACCCGGCGGGATATGCGACCGGTATCTTCTTCTCATGACTTCATCTGAGGCATTCTGATCCATCCTAAGCCGGTAGGCCTGAGCTTCCAACTCGGCCCGTTCTGTAGCCATCCTAGCGTTCTTTGCCGCTAGGTCCGCTTTAGCCTGAGTTATCTGATCTTTCACCTTTGCAATCTCCGCATTGTGCTGATCCTAGGCTGCTGCATCCACCTCCGCGGCCATTAATGTTTCCAAAGCGTCGAACAAATCATACAGAACTTGAGCCAAAGGTGGCACAGAGCCCCCTGCTCCCGCCGGCGTTGCTGTCGTTGAACCGGAGAGCATTGCCGCGGCGGTTGATGAGTGGTGTGCTGATTGTGTACCGGCCATGAAGATAGCGACCCGGTTTGGCAGATCGAGGGGGTCCGGAATACTGTTGCCATCGGAACCTCCGCTAATCCGGCCATCCTGCAACTAATACAGCGATTCAGTCTCTCCAGTTGAAGACTCGTCATCAGAGAAGACAATGGTTTCTCCATCAGATGCCGGTCCATCCTCATATTCCGCTCCATGGATGACACCTACGAAAACATGCCTTGTTGTGGGCTGAACCGGCGAGGGGCTTGCACGCTGAGCCGTCTCGATGATGTTGGTGCAGGTGTCCGGCTCAGGGCCCGGTTCACCAATCTTGCCGATGAAGACGTGGATCCCACCAAAAGGGACCCGGTACCCGTATTCGATTGAACCGGCCTCGGGACCCCATCCTGCATCGTCGATGTAGAGCTTGCTGCAATGACTCTTCGTCATCCGGCCCACAGCATATCCCTTGAGTCCATCAAAGCCGCCCTTCAAGAACTCGAAACCATCATGTGATAGCCCCATGGTGGGTGCCAACTGTCGTGGGTTTGTCACGGCAGATGTCCTCGTGAAAGGACTTAGTCGTGGAGCCATCGCGACGGGTTAGCTTAAAGGGGTTAAATCGGACAAGGGGACATGAGGGATTTTATACTAGTTCGGCCCCTTCGATGAAGGTAAAAGCCTACGTCTATTTGTGATTGGTATTGCTAGGGTTTCGATGACTAGGGAGCGAATCCACTTTGCCTGGCTCTCGAGTTGTTGTCCGTCATCCTCAAACCGCAGTCGGGTCATCCCTTTATATACATAGGTTAATGCATGCCGGTTTACAGAGTCCCGAGGCCGGATCATAGATGTGTCCCGTTCGGTCTCTATTCCTCTAACTTACAATACAAGTTACATGACAGAGTCAGTTTACATCTACAGGCTTTAACCCGCCTTTGGGCCTCGGACCTTCGTAAAGCACCACCATCTTCACGTCTTCATGGGCTTCTATATTCATGGAGCTAACCCGGCCACTCTGAGCCCGTTTACCTCCAGTAATCATATCCCCAACAATTTTTATCCAGATATTAGCTTTCTTGCGGCAAAAGAAGGGCACCAACCGCCTTATGGGGTGGCCATGAGGGCCCAGGGCGTGCCCCCTGCCTCGTGCCCCCCTTGGGCATTGTCTCACATTGATTCTTCTTCCCAAAAATCACATATATTCCAAAAAAAATATCTGTTAGTTTTTATCCCGTTTGGACTCTGTTTGATATGGATGTTCTGTGAAACAAAAAACATGCAACAAACAGGAACTGGCACTCGGCACTGGATCAATATGTTACTCCCAAAAATAGTATAAAAAGTTGCCAAAAGTATATGAAAGTTGTACAATATTGGCATGGAACAATCAAAAATTATAGATACGATGGAGACGTATCAGCATCCCCAAGCTTAGTTCCTGCTCATCCTCGAGTAGGTAAATGATATTTTTTTTGATGTGGAATGCTACCTAGCATAATCTTGATCATGTAATCTAATAATGGCATGAATATTAAGACACGATTGATTCAAAGCAATAGTCTATCTTTTGACATTAAGTCAATAATACTTCAAGCATACTAATAAAGCAATCATGTCTTTTCAAAATAACATGGCCAAAGAAAGTGATCCCTACAAAATCATATAGTCTGGCTATGCTCCATCTTCACCACACAAAGCATTCAAATCATGCACAACCCCGATGACAAGCCAAGCAATTGTTTCATACGTTTTACATTCTCAAACATTTTCAACTTTCACGCAATACATGAGCGTGAGCCATGGATATAGCACTATAGGTGGAATAGAATATGATGGTGGAGGTTGTGTGGAGAAGACAAAAATGAGAAAGTCTCACATCGGTGCGGCTAATCAACGGCTATGGAGATGCCCATCAATTGATGTCAATGTGAGGAGTAGGGATTGCCATGCTCAAACTGAGTGGGTGTGCATCCAACTTGCTCATGAAGACCTAGGTCATTTGAGGAAGCTCAAACTGAAACTAAGTGGGTGTCCATCCAACTTGCTTGCTTATGAAGACCTAGGTCATTTGAGGAAGCCCATCGTTGGAATATACAAGCCAAGTTCTATAATGAAAATTCCCACTAGTATATGAAAGTGATAACTCAAGAAACTCTCCATATCAAGAACATGGTGCTACTCTGAAGCACAAGTGTGGTAAAAGGATAGTAACATTGTCCCTTCTTTTTTTCTTTTTTTTCTTTATTTTTGTAGGCTTCTTTGGCCTCCGTCTTTGGGGGGGGGGCTTCTTTGGCCACTTTTATTTTGATCATGAGACTAAAGGAAATATGCCCTAGGGGCAATAAAAAGTTATTATTTATTTCCTTATATCATGATAAATGTTTATTACTCATGCTAGAATTGTATTAACCGGAAACATAATACATGTGTGAATACATAGACAAACAGTATGTCACTAGTATGCCTCTACTTGACTAGCTCGTTGAATCAAAGATGGTTAAGTTTCCTAGCCATAGACATGAGTTGTCATTTGATTAACGGGATCACATCATTGGAGAATGATGTGATTGACTTGACCCATTCCGTTAGCATAGCACTTGATCATTTAGTTTGTTGCTATTGCTTTCTTCATGACTTATACATGTTCCTATGACTATGAGATTATGCAACTCCCGTTTACCGGAGAAACACTTTGTGTGCTACCAAACGTCACAACATAACTGGGTGATTATAAAGGTGCTCTACAGGTGTCTACGAAGGTACTTGTTGGATTGGCATATTTCGAGATTAGGATTTGTCACTCCGATTGTCGGAGAGGTATCGCTGGGCCCACTCGGTAATGCACATCACTATAAGCCTTGCAAGCATTGCAACTAATGAGTTAGTTGCGGGATGATGTGTTATGGAACGAGTAAAGAGACTTGTCGGTAACGAGATTGAACTAGGTATTGAGATACCGACAATCAAATCCCGGGCAAGTAACATACCGATGACAAAGGGAACAACGTATGTTGTTATGCGGTCTGACCGATAAAGATGTTAGTAGAATATGTAGGATCCAATATGAGCATCCAGGTTCCGCTATTGGTTATTGACCGGAGACGTGTCTCGGTCATGTCTACATAGTTCTCGAACCCGTAGGGTCCGCACGCTTAAAGTTCGGTGACGGTCGTAATAAGAGTTTTTGTGTTTTGATGTACCAAAGGTTGTTCGAAGTCCCGGATGAGATCGGGGACATGACGAGGAGTCTCGAAATGGTCGAGGCGTAAAGATTGATATATTGGATGACTATGTTTGGACATCGGAAGGGTTCCGAGTGGTTCAGGCATTTTTCCGAAGTACCGGGAGGTTACTGGAACCCCCGGGGAGAAGTTATGGGCCTTATGGGCCATAAGAAGGAAGCACACCAGCCCACAAGTGGCTGGTGCACCCCCTTTGGGCAGGAGGCCGAATTGGGAAGGTTTGGGGGGTGCACCCCCTTTCCTTCTCTCCTACTCCTCCTTCCCTTCCTCTCCTACTCCAACTAGGGAAGGGGGGAATCCTACTCCCGGTGGGAGTAGGATTCCTCCAGGGCGCGCCATAGGATCCCGACCCTCTCCCCCTCCTCCCCTCCTTTATATACGGGGGTGGGGGGCACCCCATAGACACACAAGTTGATCTTCGTGATCGTTCCTTAGCCGTGTGCGGTGCCCCCTTCCACCATATTCCACCTTGGTCATATCGTAGCGGTGCTTAGGCGAAGCCCTGCGTCGGTAGAACCTCATCACCGTCATCATGCCGTCGTGCTGATGAAACTCTCCCTCAACACTTTGCTGGATCAGAGCTCGAGGGACGTCACCGAGTTGAACATGTGCAGAACTCGGAGGTGCCGTACGTTCGGTACTTGGATCAGTCGGATCGGGAAGATGTACGACTACTTCCTCTACGTTGTGTCAATGCTTCCATTGCCGGTCTACGAGGGTACATAGACAACACTCTCCCCTCTCGTTGCTATGCATCACCATGATCTTGCGTTTGCTTAGGAAATTTTTTAAAATTACTGCGTTCCCCAACAGTGGCATCCGAGCCTAGGTTTTATGCGTTGATGTTATGCACGAGTAGAACACAAGTGAGTTGTGGGTGATATAAGTCATACTGCTTACCAGCATGTCATACTTTGGTTCGGCGGTATTGTTGGATGAAGCGGCCCGGACCGACATTACGCGTACGCTTATGCGAGACTGGTTCTACGGATGTGCTTTGCACACAGGTGGCTGGCGGGTGTCAGTTTCTCCAACTTTAGTTGGACCAAGTGTGGCTACACCCGGTACTTGCGAAGGTTAAAACAGCACCAACTTGACAAACTATCGTTTTGGTTTTGATGCGTAGGTAAGAACGGTTCTTGCTCAGCCCGTAGTAGCCATGTAAAACTTGCAACAACAAAGTAGAGGACGTCTAACTTGTTTTTGCAGGGCATGTTGTGATGTGATATGGTCAAGACATGATGAGATATAAGTTGTTGTATGAGATGATCATGTTTTTATGAAGTTATAGGCAACCGGCAAAAGCCTTATGGTTATCTCTCTATTGCATAATATGCAAGCGCCAAATAATTGCTTTACTTTATTGCTATGCGATAGCAATAGTTGCAAGAGCAATTGTTGGCGAGACAACCATGTGACCACACATTGATATAGATCAAGATGATGGAGATCATGGTGTCATGCCGGTGACGATGGACATCATGACGATGCTTTGGAGATGGATATCAAAGGCCCAAGATGATGATGGCCATATCATGTCACATATTATGATTGCATGTGATGTTTATCTTTTATACATCTTATTTTGCTTAGTCCGGCGGTAGCTTTATAAGATAATCTCTCACTAAATTGTCAAGGTATAAGTGTTCTCCCTGAGTATGCACCATTGTGAAAGTTCTTCGTGCTGAGACACCATGTGATGATCGGGTGTGCTAGGCTCTACGTTCAAATACAACGGGTGCAAAACAGTTGCACACGCGGAATACTCAGGTTAAACTTGACAAGCCTAGCATATAACAGTATGGCCTCGGAACACGGAGACCGAAAGATCGAGCGTGAATCATATAGTAGATATGATCAACATAGTGATGTTCACCATTGAAACTACTCCATCTGACGTGAGGATCGGACATGGTTTAGTTGATATGGATCACGTGATCACTTAGAAGATTAGAGGGATGTCTATCTAAGTGGAAGTTCTTAAGTAATATGATTAATTGAACTTTAATTTATCATGAACTTAGTCCTGGTAGTATTAGCGTATCTATGTTGTAGATCAATAGCTCGCGATATTGCTCCCCGTTTAATTTTTATATGTTCCTAGAGAAAACTAAGGTGAAAAATGTTAGTAGCAATGATGCGGATTGGACCCGTGATCTGAGGATTATCCTCATTGCTGCATAGAAGAATTATGTCCTTGATGCACCGCTAGGTGACAGACCTATTGCATGAGCAGATGCAGACGTTCTGAACGTTTGGCTAGCTCAATATGATGACTACTTGATAGTTTAGTGCACCATCCTTAACGGCTTAGAATCGGGACTTCAAAGACATTTTTAACATCATGGAACATATGAGATGTTCCAGGAGTTGAAGTTAATATTTCAAGCAAATACCCGAGTTGAGAGATATGAAGTCTCCAACAAGTTCTATAGCTAAAAGATGGAGGAGAATAGCTCAAGGACTGAGCATGTGCTAAGATTGTCTAGGTACTACAATCGCTTGAATCAAGTGGGAGTTAATCTTCCAGATAAAATAGTGATTGACAGAATTCTCTAGTCACCATCACCAAGTTAGTAGAACTTCGTGATGAACTATAATATGCAAGGGATAACGGAAACGATTCCCAAGCTCTTGGTGATGCTGAAATCGACGAAGGTAGAAATCAAGAAAAGCATCAAGTGTTGATGGTAAACAAAACCACTAGTTTCAAGTAAAGGGGCAAAGGGAAGAAAGGGGAACTTCAAGGAGAACGGCAAGCAAGTTGCTGCTCAAGTGAAAAACCCAAGTCTGGACCTAAAACTGGAACTGAGTGCTTCTACTGCAAAGGGACTGGTCACTAGAAGCGGAACTACCCCAAGTAATTGGCGAATAAGAATAATGGCAAAGTGAACATAGGTATATTTGATATACATGTTATTGATGTGTACTTTACTAGTGTTTACAGAAACCCCTTAGTATTTGATACTAGTTCAGTTGCTAAGAATAGTAACACGAAACGGGAGTTGCAGAATGAACAGAGACTAGTTAAGGGTGAAGTGACGATGTGTATTGGAAGTGGTTCCAGGATTGATATGATCATCATCGCACACTCCCTATACTTTCGGGATTAGTGTTGAACCTAAAATAAATGTTATTTGGTGTTTGCGTTGAGCATGAATATGATTGGATCATGTTTATTGCAATACAGTTATTCATGTAAACTAGAGAATAATTGTTGTTCTGTTTACATGAATAAAACCTTCTATGGTCATACACCCAATGAAAATGGTTTGTTGGATCTCGATCGTAGTGATACACATTTTCATAATATTGAAGCCAAAAGATGCAAAGTTAATAATGATAGTGCAACTTATTTGTGGCACTGCCGTTTAGGTCATATTGGTGTAAAGCGCATGAAGAAAATCCATGCTGATGGACTTTTGAAATCACTTGATTATGAATCAGTTGATGCTTACAAACCATGCCTCATGGGCAAGATGACTAAGAATCCATTCTCCGGAACAATGGAGCGAGCAACAGATTTGTTGGAAATCATACATACTGATGTATGCGGTGAATATTGAGGCTCGCGATAGGTATCATTATTTTATGACCTTCACAGATGATTTGAGCAGATATGAGTATATCTACTTGATGAAACACAAGTCTGAAATATTTGAAAAGTTCAAAGAATTTCAGAGTGAAGTGGAGAATCATCGTAACAAAAAGAAAAGTTTCTACGATATGATCGCGGAAGTAAAATATTTGAGTTATGAGTTTGGCCTTCAGTTAAAACAATGGGAAATAGTTTCACTACTCACGCCACCTGGAACACCATAGTGTAATGGTGTGTCCGAACGTCGTAACTGTGCTTTATTAGATATGGTGTGATCTATGATGTCTCTTACCGATTACCACTATCGTTTTGGGGTTATGCATTAGAGACAGCTACATTCACGTTAAATATGGCACCATCTAAATCCGTTGAGACGACACCGTATGAACTATGGTTTGGCAAGAAACCTAAGCTGCCATTTCTTAAAGTTTGAGGTTGCAATGCTTATGTGAAAAAACTTCAACTTGATAAGCTCAAACCCAAATCGGAGAAGTCCGTCTTCATAGGATACCCAAAAGAAAATGTTGGGTACACCTTCTATCACAGATCCGAAGGCAAGATATTCATTACTGAGAATGGATCCTTTCTAGAGAGGGAGTTTCTCTCGAAAGAAGTGAGTGGGAGGAAAGTAGAACTTGATGAGGTAAGTGTACCTGCTCCCTTATTGGAAAGTAGTTCATCACAGAAATTTGTTCCTGTGACTACTACACCAATTAGTGAGGAAGCTAATGATGATGATCATGTAACTTTAGATCAAGTTACTATCGAACCTCGTAGGTAAACCAGAGTGAGATCTGCACTAGAGTGGTACGGTAATCATGTTCTGGAGGTCATGTTACTTGACCATGACGAGCCTACGAACTATGAGGAAGCGATGATGAGCCCAAATTCCACGAAATGGCTTGAGGCCATGAAATCTGAGATGAGATCCATGTATGAGAACAAAGTATGGACTTTTATTGACTTGCCCATTGATCGGCGAGCCATTGAGATTAAATGGATCTTCAAGAGGAAGACGGACGCTGATAGTAGTGTTACTATCTACAAAGCTAGAATTGTCGCAAAAAGGGTTTTCGACAAGTTCAAGGTGTTGACTACAATGAGAGTTTCTCACTCGTATCTATGCTTAAGTCTGTCCGAATCATGTTAGCAATTGCCGCATTTTATGAAATATGGCAAATGGATGAACAAAACTGCATTCCTTAATAGGATTTATTAAAGAAGAGTTGTATATGATGCAACAAGAAAGTTTTGTCAATCCTAAAGGTGCTAACAAAATATGCAAGCTCCAGCGATCCATCTATGGACTGGTGCAAGCATCTCGGAGTTGGAATATACGCTTTGATAAGTTGATCAAAGCATATAGTTTTATACAGACTTGTGGTGAAGCCTGTATTTACAAGAAAGTGAGTGGGAGCACTACAATATTTCTGATAAGTATTTGTGAATGACATATTGTTGATCAGAGATAATGTAGAATTATTCTGCAAAGCATAAAGGAATGTTTGAAAGGAGTTTTTCAAAGAAAGACCTCGGTGAAGCTACTTACATATTGAGCATCAAGATCTATAGAGATAGATCAAGACGCTTGATAAGTTTTTCAATGAGTACATACCTTGACAAGATTTTGAAGTAGTTAAAAATGGAACAGTCAAAGAAGGAGTTCTTGCCTGCGTTACAAGGCATGAAATTGAGTAAGACTCAAAACCCGACCACGACAGAAGATAGAAAGAGAATGAAAGTCATTCCCTATGCCTTGGCCATAGGTTCTCTAAAGTATGCCATGTTGTGTACCAGATCTATTGTATACCCTACACTGTTTTTGGCAAGGGAGTACAATAGTGATCTAGGAGTAGATCACTAGACATCGGTCAAAATTATCCTTAGTGGAATAAGGATATGTTTCTCGATTATGGAGGTGACAAAAAGGTTCGTCATAAAGGGTTACATCGATGCAAGTTTTGACACTAATCCAGATGACTCTAAGTCTCAATCTGGATACATATTGAAAGTGGGAGCAATTAGCTAGAGTGGCTCCGTGCAGAGAATTGTTGACATAGAAATTTGCAAAATACTTACAGATCTGAATGTGGCAGACCCGTTGACTAAACTTCTCTCGCGAGCAAAAAATGATCACACCTTAGTACTCTTTGGGCGTTAATCACATAGTGATGTGAACTAGATTATTGAATCTAGTAAACCCTTTGGGTGTTGGTCACATGACGATGTGAACTATGGGTGTTAATCACATGGTGATGTGAACTATTGATGTTAAATCACATGGCGATGTGAACTAGATTATTGACTCTAGTGCAAGTGGGAGACTGAAGGAAATATTCCCTAGAGGCAATAATAAAGTTATTATTTATTTCCTTATATCATGATAAATGTTTATTAGTCATGCTAGAATTGTATTAACCGGAAACATAATACATGTGTGAATACATAGACAAATAGTATGTCACTAGTATGCCTCTACTTGACTAGCTCGTTGAATCAAAGATGGTCAAGTTTCCTAGCCATAGACATGAGTTGTCATTTGATTAACGATATCACATCATTGGGGAATGATGTGATTGACTTGACCCATTCCGTTAGCAAAGCACTTGATCGTTTAGTTTGTTGCTATTGCTTTCTTCATAACTTATACATGTTCCTATGACTATGAGATTATGCAACTCCCGTTTACCGGAGGAACACTTTGTGTGCTACCAAACATCACAACGTAACTGGGTGATTATAAAGGTGCTCTACAGGTGTCTCCGAAGGTACTTGTTGGGTTGGCGTATTTCGAGATTAGGATTTGTCACTCCGATTGTCGGAGAGGTATCTCTGGGCCCACTCAGTAATGCACATCACTATAAGCCTTGCAAGCATTGCAACTAATGAGTTAGTTGCGGGATGATGTGTTACGGAACGAGTAAAGAGACTTGCCGGTAACGAGATTGAACTAGGTATTGAGATACCGACGATCGAATCTCGGGCAAGTAACATACCGATGACAAAGGGAACAACGTATGTTGTTATGCGGTCTGACCGATAAAGATGTTCGTAGAATATGTAGGAGCCAATATGAGCATCCAGGTTCCGCTATTGGTTATTGACCGGAGACGTGTCTCGGTCATGTCTACATAGTTCTCGACCCCGTAGGGTCCGCACGCTTAAAGTTCGGTGACGATCGTAATAAGAGTTTTTGTGTTTTGATGTACCAAAGGTTGTTCGGAGCCCCGGATGAGATTGGGGACATGACGAGGAGTCTCGAAATAGTCGAGATGTAAAGATTGATATATTGAATGACTATGTTTGGACATCGGAAGGGTTCCGAGTGGTTCAGGCATTTTTCCGGAGTACAGAGAGGTTACCGGAACCCCGGGGGAGAAGTTATGGGCCTTATGTGCCATAAGAAGGATGCACACCAGCCCACAAGGGGCTGGTGCGCCCCCTTTGGGCAGGAGGCTAAATTGGAGAAGGTTTGGGGGGTGCGCCCCCCCTTTCCTTCTCTCCTACTACTCCTTCCCTTCCTCTCCTACTCCAACTAGGGAAGGGGGGAATCCTACTCCTGGTGGGAGTAGGATTCCTCCAGGGCACGCCATAGGAGCCCGTCCCTCTCCCCCTCCTCCACTCCTTTATATACGAGGGTGGGGGGCACCTCATAGACACACAAGTTGATCTTCGTGATCGTTCCTTAGCCGTGTGCGGTGCCCCCTTCCACCATATTCCACCTCGGCCATATCATAGCGGTGCTTAGGCGAAGCCCTGCGTCGGTAGAACATCATCACCGTCATCACGCTGTCATGCTGACGAAACTCTCCCTCAACACTTTGGTGGATCGGAGATCGAGGGACGTCACCGAGTTGAACGTGTGCAGAACTCGGAGGTGTCGTATGTTCGGTACTTGGATCGGTCGGATCGGGAAGACGTATGACTACTTCCTCTATGTTGTGTCAACGCTTCCATTGCTGGTCTACGAGGGTACGTAGACAACACTCTCCCCTCTCGTTGCTATGCATCACCATGATCTTGCGTGTGCGTAGGAATTTTTTTTAAATTACTACGTTCCCCAACAGGGACAATGTTCTAATAATGATGATCATCACACTTTTATTTACTTACAAATCAATATTACAACTCGATACTAGAACAAAGATATGGCTCCATATGAATGCCTCCGGCGGTGTACCGGGATGTGCAATGATCTAGCATAGCAATGACATGAAAAAATGGACAAGCCATGAAAACATCATGCTAGCTATCTTACGATCATGAAAAGCAATATCACAATGATGCTCAAGTCATGTATATGATGATGATGGAAGTTGCATGGCAATATATCTCGGAATGGCTATGGAAATGCCATAATAGGTAGGTATGGTGGCTGTTTTGAGGAAGGTATAAGGAGGCTTATGTGTGATAGAGCGTATCGTATCACGGGGTTTGGATGCACTGGCGAAGTTTTCACCAACTCTCGAGCTGTGAAAGGGCAGTGCACGGTACCGAAGAGGCTAGCAATGATGGAAGGGTGAGAGTGCGTATAATCCATGGACTCAACATTAGTCATAAAGAATTGACATACTTATTGCAAAATTCTATTAGTCATCGAAACAAAGTACTACGCGCATGCTCCTAGGGGGATAGATTGGTAGGAAAAGACCATCGCTCGTCCCCGACCGCCACTCATAAGGAAGACAATCAATTAATACCTCATGCTCCAACTTCGTTACATAACAGTTCACCATACGTGCATGCTACGGGAATCACAAACTTCAACACAAGTATTTCTAGAATCCACAACTACCCACTAGCATCAATCTAATATCACCATATTTATATCACAAAACTATTGCCAGGAATCAAACATAACCTATTCAGTGATCTACAAGTTTTATGTAGGATTTTATGACTAACCATGTGAATGACCAATTCCTGTCATCTCTCCAAATAGATATAAGTGAAGCAAAAGAGTTCAATCCTTTCTACAAAAGATATGCCCACGCTCTAACAAATATAAGTGAAGCAAAAGAGCATTCTACAAATGGCGGGTTTCTATGTGAAGAGAAACAGGCAATCCAAACTACAAATGATATAAGTGAAGCACGTGAAGCATTCTATAAAGCCATACTCAAAAGATATAAGTGAAGTGCAATGAGCATTATATAAATAAACCACGTACTATCTCATACCAGCATGGTGCATAAAAGAAAAGTGAAAACTAAACGCAAAAGACGCTCCAAGATTTACGCATATCATGTGACAAATAAAAATATAGCTCCAAGTGAAATTACCGATGATCGTTAGAAGAAAGAGGGGATGCCTTCCAGGGCATCCCCAAGGTTGGTTGCTTGGGATTCCTTGAATATTTCCTTTGGTCGCCTTGGGCATCCCCAAGCTTAGGCTCTTGCCACTCCTTATTCCTTCATCCATCGTGATCTCTCCCAAAACTTGAAAACTTCAATCACACAATACTTAACGAAAAGTTCGGTAAGATCCATTAGTATAATAAAGCAAATCACTACTGTAAGTACTGTTGCAAAGCAATTCATATTTTGTTTTTGCATTGTAGCTACTGTAATATAACTTTTCCATGGCTTAATCCACTGATAGAAATTGATAGTTTCATCAAAACAAGCAAACTATGCATCAAAAACAGAATCTGTCTTAAACAGGATAGTGTAGTAATCTGAACATTCACCATACTTCTGGTACTTCAAAAATTCTGAAAAAATAAGAAAAATAAAAAAATTGTATAGAAAGATAGTGAAAAACGTTTCAGAACTGTTTGATTCAGTAAAAAAATGTAAAATCGCGCACTACAGCCAAAGTTTGTGTTCTGCACCGCACAAACCAACAAGCAATGTAAACATCCTAAAGGCAAATCTTGGCACATTATTTTATAATAAAATGGAATTGTATAATGGGATAATTATTTTTTTTGAAAAGTTTCTGTAATCAAGATTCACAAAGTTTCTGTGAGCATGAACAAAGTTCAAGGAGCTCCCCCACTTCGACAATGCTTGTCTCTCTCACTTTCACTTTCCTTTTTGAAAAGTTTTGGGTTCCCCTCTTTATTTTGTTTTGTTTTTAAACTATATAAAAGCACTCAACAGAAATAAATGACTCTCTAAAACTTCCAGGTTGTCTCCCTGGCAGCGCTTTCTTTAAAGCCATTAAGCTAGGCATAAGGTGCTCAAGTAATGAATCCACATGGATCCCAAGGTATATCAAAGCCAATTTTAATTAACAATGATTTGTGATTTAGTAGTGAGCACAAAGCAACATATATCATGTAATGACGAATTCTAACTCTCTTCCTATGCATCGGCATGTCATAAAAGAACAATTCATGCACACATAGTAAAGGCCAATGCATAGTATAAACAGTTTCTTGCAATTTTTATCATATTGGAAACATGCAGAGGTGGAGATGTAGTTACTCTCTCATAATAATTGCAAGTAGGAGAAGCAAGCGCGTGCATATTATATCTATCAAAATCATCATGTGTAGTAGTAAAACGCAACCCATCAATATAATCCTTAATAAGGGCAAACTTCTTCGATATAGTGTAGTCGGGAGAATTCAAAAAGATAATAGGACTATCATGCGTGGGTGCAATAGCAACAATTTCATGTTTAATATAAGGAACTATAGCAAGTTCATCTCCATAAGCATAATTCATATTGGCTTCTTGGCCACCAGCATAGAAAGCATCATCAAAAAGGGATATTTCAAAAGAATCAACGGGATCATAACAATCATTATAGCAATCATCCTTCGGTAAGCACGAAGGGAAATTAAAAAATGTATGAGTTGAAGAGTTACTCTCATTAGAAGGTGGGCATGGGTAGCTAATCCGCTCTTCCTCCTTTTGTTCTTCGCTCTCCTCATCATCTTTTTCATCCAATGAGCCCACAGTTTCATCAATTTCTTCCATAGACTCCTGCAAAATATTAGTCTCTTCTTGGATAGTGGAGACTCTCTCAATAAAATCATCAATATCGGAATTGAATTCATAATTCTCATAGCAATATTTAAGTATAGCAAAAATTTCAGGTCTGTAAACAACATCATCAAGATTTTGACACTCTTTAAACAAAGATTCAATTTCATAAGCATCCATAAAAGCAACGAATTCTTCTATTTGTTCCACATCATAGTAATCATATATACCATTAGCATAAGAAGCCAAGGTTTTATCATCATTAAATTTGCATGAAAAGGGAAGGTGTGGAGCCTTCATCCTAGAGCAAAAAGTATAATCATATATCAAGCACAACTGCCGAGCATACCAATGCAACATATGAATTTGATCCCATAATAGTTTCCCTTTGTGAGTCAAGCGATAATCCCTAAAGTATTCATGTTGATCCAACGTGTCTCCCATTATATAATTGAATGGGGTTTTCTCAGGATTATTAACATAGTGCATAATATCTTTCACATAATGAGCATCGAGGGTTTTAGGAGGTTCCCCATCTCCATGAGTAGCAAGTAAACCTAATTTTATTTGTATTTCGTGTTCCATATCCATAACTAAAGATAGAGAACAACTTAGAACAACAACTAAAAATTACTTAGTGATAATGCAAACAAGCACACCCGAGAATATTCACCCCACGCTATAACTTCCCGGCAACGGCGCCAGAAAAATGTCTTGATAACCCACAAGTATAGGGGATCAATTGTAGCCTCTTTTGATAAGTAAGAGTGTCGAACCCAATGAGGAGATAAAGGTAGAACAAATATTCCCTCAAGTTCTATCGACCACCGATACAATTCTATGCACGCTTAACGTTCGCTTTACCTAGAATAAGTATGAAACTAGAAGTACTTTGTAGGTGTTCTTGGATAGGTTTGCAAGACAATAAAGAGCGTGTAAATAAAAAGTAGGGGCTGTTTAGATAAAGACACAACTAAGTTAGGTTTAGTAGAGAGCTTGTTGTCACACAAGAAAGTTATTTGTCCCTAGGCAATCGATAACTAGACCGGTAATCATTATTGCAATTTTATTTAAGGGAGAGACATAAGCTAACATACTTTCTCTTCTTGGATCATATGCACTTATGATTTGAACTCTAGCAAGAATCTGTAACTACTAAAGATCATTAAGGTAAAACCCAACCATAGCATTATAAGGCATCAAGTCCTCTTTATTCCCATACGCAAACAACCTACTTACTCGGGTATGTGTTTCTATCACTCACGCCACCCACCATAAGCAAATCATGAACATATTGCAAACCCTACAGCGGGCATCCCTCATGCTTGCGCGACACGGATAGCACCATAGGACAACACCAATAACAAAACATGCAACTCAAACCAATCACGATCATCAATTAACCCATATGACAAAACAGATCTACTCAAACATCATAGGATAGCCATACATCATTAGGAAACAATTTATAGCATTGAACACCATGTTTAAGTAGAAATTACAGCGGGTAAAAGAGGGGTTACATCGCTGCATAGAGGGGGGAAGAGTTGGTGATGATGGCGGTGAAGTTGTTGGTGTAGATTGCGGTGATGATGATGGCCCCGGCGGCGTCCCGGCGCCACCGGAAGAGACGGGGAGATAGCCCCCCTTCTTCTTCTTCTTCTTCTTCTTCCTTGACCTTCTCCCTAGATGGGAGAAGGGTTTCCCCTCGGGTCCATGGCCTCCATGGCATGGGAGGGGCAAGAGCCCCTCCGACATTGGATCTGTCTCTCGTTCTCTCCCTGTTTTTGCGTTTTAGATTCTGCCCTTTCACTATTTCTTAAATTCCCGGAGATCCGTAACTACGATTGGGCTGAATTTTGGACATGATTTTTATCCGGATATTAGATTTCTTGTGGCGAAAGAAGGGCACCAACTGCCTTATGGGGTGGCCACGAGGGCCCAGGGCGCACCTGACCCCCTGGGGCATGCCCCCTGCCTCGTGGCCCCCTCGGGCATCGTCTCGCGTTGATTCTTATTCCCAAAAATCACATATATTCCAAAAAAAATCTCTGTCAGTTTTTATCCCGTTTGGACTCCGTTTGATATGGATTTTCTGCGAAACAAAAAACATGCAATAAACAGGAACTGGCACTGGGCACTGGATCAATATGTTAGTCCCAAAAATAGTATAAAATGTTGCCAAAAGTATATGAAAGTTGTACAATATTGGCATGGAACAATAAAAAATTATAGATACGACGGAGACGTATCAAGGTGGCACTTTGGTGGGTTGGCATGCTTGGAAAAGGTGGATGTGCTACAGGCTGCGCTTGTCGCCTCCGTGCGTCACGCGCGCCCCTATGCGCAATATAGCAGGGTGGCGGGAAACAGGTGAGGAAATGGCGGGAAACGGTGGCGTGTTCATAAAACGCCATCAATTAATGGAAACTTAGCATCGAGCTAGCACAAGAACTAGATAATGATCAGACGAACACGAACCACGCTAGGGAACCCGTCGGTGATGAATTCATCAATCCCAAACGCTTGAATACTAGAAAACGTTTGCGCACAACACGCACGGCCTATTCCATCACAAATAGGTCGGATGGATCAACTGGATGGCACGTATCACACATTGTCAAAAAGTAATGCGGTAGACCTTCTTTAACATGTGTTAAAAAATAAAAAAAAATAAAAAACAAGGACCTCGAGGTTAAATTAGCTGAGGGAATGGGGCATTTCGGTCATCGACACAACTTCCCATCCAGTAACCCATCTGATGGCTGCTCCAGCCTAAGCACACTTAACTTGATAGTTTTCTTACATGAGCTACTGGTGAAACAACTAGTCCTTGCTGATAGGAATGCCTCTTCACATCCTTATGGCTTATCCGGATGAACGCCCGTCCCACAATGGCCAATAGATGTTGTGTAGACAGAGCATATCACACACGTCTTATTAGAAGAAATCGTCTGCATTATTATCGGTCTTCGCACACATTTCTGATTACAAACCTGTTTGCTGCATATCACACACATCTTGTTATATTGAACCGTTTCTGTTCTCTTGCCTAATCTCAAGCAGTTCATTCGAGTGAACCGTATGTTGTACATCACACACACCATGATCGGGCTGACCGTTTCTTTTATGTTGCCTAATCACACACAGTTCATCCCAGTGATCCGTATGTTGTATATCGCACACGCCTTCATATGACTGCCCGTTTTTTTGTTCATCCTCATTGCAAACAGTTAATTGAGCTGAACCTTATGCCCTGCATCGCACACGCAACTAAAACCTCAACCGTGTTTGATGCATCTATCATCGCAAACGATTTACACATTTCTGAGGGTTTTCATACAGCACCGTTTGCGATTATTGCATCGCACACAATTTCTCGAAGGGTCTCTGATCGTAGTGTCGCGTTAGTAGCATCTTGCAGTAGTGTTGGTTTGTAAAAGCATGTTCTTCTAGTTTTTGTGAAAATAATGATGAATATCTTAAAGTGATTGATGTGACTCCTATTGAATCTTTGTTTTCCAATTTAAATCTTGATAAAGATGGGACTGGAGATGAGTCAACTTCAGTTAGAAGGCGTCGCAATGATTCATAGTTTATAGATTTTGATGCAAAAATTGATAAAAGTGGGATTGGAGAGGTCAAAACTTTAAGTAGCAATGAACCCACTCTTTTGGATTTCAAGGAATTTAATTATGATAATTGTTCTTTAATAGATTGTATTTCCTTGTTGCAATCCATGTTGAATTCTCCTCGTGCCTATAATCAAAATAAAGCTTTTACCAAACATATTGTTGATGCTATGATGAAATCTTTTGAAGAAAAGCTTGAATTGGAAGTTTCTATTCCTAGAAAACTTTATGATGGGTGGGAGCCTACTATTAAGATTAAGATTAAAGATTATGAGTGCCATCCCTTGTGTGATTTGGGTGCTAGCGTTTCCATGATTCCAAAAACTTTATGTGGTGTGTTAGGTTTCCATGAATTTGATGACTGTTCTTTAAATTTGCATCTTGCGGATTCCACTATTAAGAAACCTATGGCAAGGATTAATGATGTTCTTATTGTTCCAAATAGGAATTATGTGCCTGTAGATTTCATTGTTCTTGATATAGATTGCAATCCTACATGTCCCATTATTCTTGGTGGACCTTTCCTTAGAACGAATGGTGCAATTATTGATATGAAAGAAAGAAACATTAGATTTCAATTTATGTTAAGGAAGGGCATGGAACACTTTCTTAGAAAGAAAATTAAGTTTTCATATGAATCTATTATGAGAGCTACTTATGGATTGCATACCAAATATGATAATACCTAGATCTATATTTTTGTGCCTAGCTAACGGCGTTAAACAATAGCGCTTGTTGGGAGGCAACCCAATTTTATTTTTGTTCTTACCTTTTTGGTCTTGTTTTGGAATAAATAATTCATCTAGCATCTGGCTAGATGTGTTTTTGTGTTTTAATTAGTGTTTGTGCCAAGTAAGACCTTTGGGATAGCTTATGGTGATAGTTGATTTGATCTTGCTGAAAAACAGAAACTTTTGCGCTCATGAAAATAATTATAATTTTTAACAGAAGTGTGATAAAATACTACTTATTGCAGAAGATTAAGATACAAACTGCCTCTATTGTCCGATTTTTTCAGAATTTTTGGTGTTACAGAAGTATTCGAGAGTTACAGATTGCTACAGACTGTTCTGTTTTTGACAGATTATGTTTTCTTTGTGTTGTTTGCTTATTTTGATGAATTTATGGGTAGTATCGGAGGGTATGAACCATGGAAAAGTTGGAATACCGTAGATATAACACCAATATAAATAAAGAATGAGTTCACAACATTACCATAAGTGGTGATTTATTTTCTTATACTAACGGATCTCTTGAGATTTTCTGTTGAGTTTTGTGTTGTGAAGTTTTCATGTTTTGGGTAAAGATTTGATTGACTATGGAATAAGGAGTGGCAAGATCCTAAGCTTGGGGGTGACCAAGGCACCCCAAGGTAATATTCAAGTACAACCAAGAGCCTAAGCTTGAAGATGCCCCGGAAGGCATCCCCTCTTTCGTCTTCGTCTATCGGTAACTTTACTTGAGGCTACATTTTTATTCACCACATGATATGTGTTTTGCTTGGAGCATCTTGTATGATATGAGTCTTTGCTTTTTAGTTTGCCAGAATCATCCTTGCTATACACACCTTTTGAGAGGGACACGCATGAATGTGATTTATTAGAATACTCTATGTGCTTCACTTATATCTTTTGAGCTAGGCAATTTTGCTCTAGTGCTTCACTTATGTCTTTTTAGACCACGGCAGTGGCTTTATTTTATAGAAATTGTTGAACTCTCATGCATCACTTATATTATTTTGAGAGTCTATTTAAACAACATGGTAATTTGCTTTGGTTATGAATTTAGTCCTAATATGATAGGCATCCAATAGGGATATAATAAAAACTTTCATATAAAGTGCATTAAATACTAGGAGAAGTTTGATTCCTTATGATTGCTTTGAGATATAGAGATGGTGATATTAGACTCAGGCTAGTGAGTAATTGTGGATTTGAGAAATACTTGTGTTAAAGTTTGTGATTCATGTAGCATGCACGTATGGTGAACCATTATGTGATGAAGTCGGAGCATGATTTATTTATTGATTGTCTTCCTTATGAGTGGCGGTCGGGGACGAGCGATGGTCTTTTCCTACCAATCTATCCCGCTAGAAGAATGCGCGTAGTACTTTTTCGATGACTAATATATTTTTGCAATAAGTATGTGAGTTTGTTATGACTAATGTTGAGTCCATGGATTATACGCACTCTCACCCTTCCATCATTGCTGGCCTCTCTAGTACCGCGCAACTTTCGCTGGTACCTTACACCCACCATATACTTTCCTCAAAACAGACACCATACCTACCTATTATGGCATTTCCATAGCCATTCGGAGATATATTGCCATGCAACTTTCCACTGTTCTGTTTATTATGACATACTTCAGCATTGTCATATTGCTTTGCATGCTCATGTAGTTTACATCGTATTTGGGGCAAAGCCACCATTCATAATTTTCATACATGTCACTCTTGAGTCCTTGCACACCCCAGTACATTGCTGGAGGCATCCTTATAGAGTCATATTTCGTTCTAAGTAATCGAGTTGTAATTCTTGAGTTGTAAGTAAATAAAAGTGTGATGATCATCATTATTAGAGCATTGTCCCATGTGAGGAAAGGATGATGGAAGCTATGATTTCCTCACAAATTGGGATGAGTCTACGAACTTTACAAAAAATCAAAGAGGCCAAGAAGCCCATCGATAAAAAAAGAAAAAAAATGAGAGAAAAGAGACAAGGGGCAATGTTACCGTCCTTTTTCTACACTTGTGATTCAAAGTAGCACCATGATCTTCATGATAGAGAGTCTCCTATGTTGTCAATTTCATATACTAGTGGGAATTTTTCATTATAGAACTTGGCTTGTATATTCTAATGATGGGCTTCCTAAAATTGCCCTAGGTCTTCGTGGGCAAGCAAGTTGGATGCACACCCACTTAGTTTCTTTTTAAGCTTTCATACACTTATAGCTCTAGTGCATCCGTTGCATGGCAATCCCTACTTACTCACATTGATATCTATTGATGGGCATCTCCATAGCCTGTTGATATGCCTAGTTGATGCGAGACTATCTTCTTCTTTTTTGTCTTCTCCACAACCACCATATTCTATTCCACCGATAGTGCTATGTCCATGGCTCACGCTCATGTATAGCGTGAAAGTTAAAAAGGTTTGAGAACACCAAAAGTATGAAATAATTGCTTGGCTTGTCATCGGGGTTGTGCAAGATTTGAGTATTTTGTGTGATGAAGATGCAGCATAGCCAAACTACATGATTTTGTAGGGATAGCTTTCTTTTGCCATGTGATTTTGAGAAGACATAATTGCCTTGTTAGTATGCTTGAAGTATTATTGTTTTTATGTCAATATTAAACTTTTGTTTTGAATCTTATGGATCTGAACATTAATGCCACAATAAAGAAAATTACATGGATAAGTATGTTATGTAGCATTGCACATCAAAAATTCTTATTTTATCATTTAACTACTCAAGGACGAGCAGGAATTAAGCTTGGGGATGCTTGATACGTCTCCAACGTATCTATAATTTTTTATTGTTCCATGCTATTATATTATCTACTTTGGATGTTTTATATGCATTCATATGCTATTTTGTATTATTTTGGGGAGTAATCTATTAACCTAGAACCCAGTGCGAGTGCTAGTTTCTGTCTTTTCCTTGTTTTTAGCTTTGCCAGAATTTATGATGATTTCTATTATTTGTCTGAGAATGCAGACATCACCGACTTCCTCAATGATAAATGTGATCAATACCTCCTACTCACTAATACCTTCGTGCAAAATTTTCACTTTCGTGCTAGGAAATCACCACCCACAGTAGAGTTTCATTTATATGATGAGCATAAGGAGATGACGCTTTATGATTTATGTGAGGTCTACAAATTACCTTTTGAGGGCAGTGTTGATGAACCACGTCCTAGAGATGTGGAAGATTTTATTGATGAAGTTACTGTAGGGGAAAGGAGAAAGGTGTCGGAAGCGAGAGTGGCTAGTTTACATTTTCCTGTTTTGCGTTACTACTCATTATTTGCTGGCAGATGTTTAATTGGTCGCATGGAGAGTGGAGGCCTTAGTGCTCCTGACCTTGCTATTTTGCGCCCATGCTTTACTTCGTGATAGAACTTTTAGTTTGGGCGTTATGGTTGCTCGACGGTCAAGTTTAAACCGTTCGAGGGGTCCTATCTTTGGAGGTATCTACGCCTCCCACATTGCTAGACGCTTTGAGATACCCATTAGGCACAATGAAGAGGGAGAGATGAAACTACCCACTTAATACTTAGAGTATGAAAGTATGGTCGCACATGATTTTATTAGCGATGATGAGGACAAGAGACTCATTTATAACATGGTATTCAGCTAGAAGACTCGTCAGACTATTACCTTGCCTACGCCTTCTTTGTTCCATATTCATTCAGGTAGGTACTTCATCATGCGTGATGACATTTATGCATACTGGGAGCAGACGCGATCCCCAGTTCCTGAGCCAGAGCCATGACCTAATCCGTATCAGGAGTCTGTTTATCAGTGGGAGCTACATGAGCTCGCTAACCAGTGGAACCCTCAGGATCCTCCTCAGTACACAGGAGAGGGCTACTTTGATCCATGGGCATAGATCAACTTAGGCCAAAAGCCTAAGCTTGGGGGAGTATGTATTTCTCACCGATATTACATTCATGTTCACACACTCATTCCAGTTGTCGGTGTTCATACTTTTTCTTTGTATTATCCATGCTAGTTTAATTTCTTTTTCTTGTGTGTTTGAAAAACTTTTAAAAAATCAAATAAATTAGTTGTAGTTTCTTTTTAGGTTTCCTTTCCATGTTTATTTAGTAGTAGTATCAAAGAAAACCCAAAAATATTTCTCGTTCTTCTTTTGCTTGTTGGGAGTTTTCTCGTGTAAATAGTTTTTCTCGTTCTTGCTTAACTTTCTTTAGAAAAACATAAACTTCAAAAATATTTCAGTGTGTTTCTTTGAAATTATTTTTCCTTTCTTTGGGTCGAGAGGAGAAGACCACGATGAAATTGTTGAGTGGTTCTCATATGCATTATTGTTGATCTAACAGAGAGCCCATATTACCTTGTCTTCTCCTTTGAATAAATGTTTGCAGATTCCAGCTTAGTCCAATGCATGCACACTCTTATTATTATCCACATCGTTCGGTCATGCAAGTGAAAGGCAATAATGACGATTTATGTTGAAATGATTGAGATGAGGAAAAGCTGGTATGAACTTGACCTATCTTGTTTTGTAAATATGATTAGTTCACCATTCTCGATTCAGCCTATTATGAATGAAACATGTTTGCAATGACAATTAGAGACTATAGTTACTCATGTCGTGCTTAATTAGCTAGGATTTTATAATGGTTACCTTGCGTGCCAACATGCTTTTAAAATGATTGTGATGTGGTATGATAGGATGGTATCCTCCTTCGAATGATTTAAGTGGCTTGACTTGGCACATGTTCACACATGTAGTTGAGACAAAATCAACATAGCCTCCATGATATTTATGTTCATGGTGATTTATATCCAACTCATTCTTGCACTCAATGTTGGTTAATCTCAATGCATGTTTACGACTATTGTCTCTCTCTGGTTGGTCGCTCCTCAATCTTTTGCTAGCCTTCACTTGTACTAAGTGGGAATACTGCTTGTGCATCCACTTCCATAAACCCAAAGTTGTTCCATATGAGTCCACCTTACCTACCTATATGCGGTATTTACCTGCAGTTCCAAGTAAGTTTGGATGTGCCAAACTCTAAACCTTCAAATAATAATATGTTTTGTATGTCTGAATCGCTCATGTAGCAACTGGGGCTGTTAGTACCTGCCATGCTAGGTGGTTTATTCTCACGATGTGGGATGCCTAGTTCCGTACTCAAATCAAATCAAAATATAACTTCGAACAAAACTCCCCCAGGACTATTGTTAGTTGGACGGTACCCGTTGTTTCGGGCCAGCCGTGGAATGTGCTTGTTGGTTTCAAAAATTTTATCATTTTGTTTGGGAACCGCCTATAATGTATCTAGTATGCAAGATAACGAGATCTCTTGGTTGTTATGTTGACAATGAAAGCATACCGCTCAAAATATTATTCATCTCTGTTTCAAAAACTCGAGCTCTAGCACCTGTGCAAATCCCTTCTTCCCTCTGCGAAGGGCCTATCTATTTTCTTTTATTGCTGAGTCATCATCCACTTATAAAAAGCACCAATTGGAGAACACCATTGTCATTTGTATGATTTGTTATTAATTGATATTGAGTATGACTGTGACTGGATCTCTTTTACCATTAATTACAATATCTAGTCAGTCCTTGATCTTCATGGTGCTCTGCATTTATGTTTTGCTGTCACAGAAAGGGCTAGCGAGATACCATTTTGTTATATCATATCATGATTGGTTTGAAAAAGTGTTGTCATCCGAGATTTATTATTATTGCTTGCTAGTTGATTATGCCATTGATATGAGTAAACGTGAGACCTAAATGCTATTGTGAATATGAGTAGTTCATAATCCTTGCTGAAAACCTGAATGTTGGCTTTACATATTTGCAACCACAAGATCAAACAGAGTTCGTAGAAGTTTTTCTTTATCACTTTCAGTTGTCAACTAAATTGCTTGAGGACAAGCAATGGGTTAAGCTTGGGGGGAGTTGATACGTCTTCGTCGTATCTACTTTTCCAAACTCTTTTGCCCTTGTTTTGGACTCTAATTTGCATGATTTGAATGGAACTAACCTGGACTGACGTTGTTTTCAGCAGAATTGCCTTGTTGTTATTTTTGTGCAGAAATAAAAGTTCTCAGAATGATCTGAAACTTCAAGGAGAATATTTTTGAAATTAATAAAAAATATTGGCGCAAGAGTCAACCAGAGGGGACCCACCGGCTATCCACAAGGGTGGAGGGCGCCCCCCTAGGGCGCGCCCGCCTGCCTTGTGGGTCCCCTGGACCTCCAACGACCTCAACTCCAACTCCATATATTCATGTTCGGGGAGAAAAAATTAGAGAGAAGGATTCATCGCATTTTATGATATGGAGCCATCGTCACCCCCTGTTCTTCATCGGGAGGCCAGATCTGGAGTTCGTTCGGGGCTCCAGAGAGGGGAAATCATTGCCATCATCATCACCAACCTCCCTCCATCACCAATTCCATGATGGTCACCGCCGTGTGTGAGTAATTCCATCGTAGGCTTGCTGGACGGTGATGGGTTGGATGATATTTATCATGTAATCGAGTTAGTTTTGTTAGGGTTTGATCCCTAATATCCACTATGTTCTGAGATTGATGTTGCTATGACTTTGCTATGCTTAATGCTTGTCACTAGGGCCCGAGTGCCATGATTTCAGATTTGAACCTATTATGTTTTTGTGAATATATTTGTGTTCTTGATCTGATCTTGCAAGTTGTAGACACCTATTACGAGTTATGATCCGCATACACCAACGTGACAATAATTGGGATTCTTTCCGGTGATTACCGTAGTTTGAGGAGTTCATGTATTCACTATGTGACGCCCCTGATTTGACCGTGCACTAATCATACACATGTGCACGATCAAGATCAGAGACTCACGGGAAGATATCAGAACACAACTCTAGACACAAATAAAATAATACAAGCTTCATTACAAGCCAGGGGCCTCGAGGGCTCGAATACAAGCTCGATACACAAGAGTCAGCGGAAGCAACAATATCTGAGTACATACATAAGTTAAAGAAGTTTTGCCTTAGAAGGCTAGCACAAACATCAACGATCCCGGAGGCAAGGCCTCCTGCCTGGACCTCCTAACTACTCCTGGTCTTCAGCGGCCTCCATGTAGTAGTAGGTAACATTGGGGTAGAAGTAGTAGTCGACTGGGGGGGGGGGCATCTGGCTCCAAGGATCCACCATCTGGTTGCAACAACCAGAAATAAGAAAGAAGGGGGAAAAGTGGTAGCAAAGCATCCGTGAGTACTCATCCAAAGTACTCGCAAGCATCAGATCTATACTAAGTATGCATTGGTATCAAAGGAAGGTATGTATCTGTGGACTGAACTGCAGAATGCCAGAATAGAGGGAAGGCCTAGCCTATCGAAGATTAGCATATTCAAGCAACTCCAAGCATCTTGCAGCATGTAGAAGAGTAAAGAATAGCTGTTTAACTAAGAAGCATGTTGTAACATTAACGCCCAGAGATCCTTCCTCGACTCCCTGCGAGAAAGCAATCTCGGAGCCACATGTCCATCACATGTCTCAAGTATCCATTTCTAGTTATATAAGATCAGTATACAAGTCTGAACGTCCATTACCGTGGACACGGTATTCGAATAGATAACTTTCCCTGCAGGGGTGCACCATGTTACCCAACACGCTTGATTACTCTGGCCGGACACACCTTTCTGGCGTCAATGCCCGGCCTCGGAAGATCAACACGTCGCAACCCTACCTAGGCTTAGCAGAGAGGTCCCTGCCGGCCTACATCCTAAGCACTCCGGGGTCTTGGGCCCATCGCCCATTGCACTCCGGGTTGTTGCGAGCAGGGTGGATACCAGCACCGCCTCGGATGGCCAGCATGATCCGACTGTGTTGCAATGCTGAACTAGACGTCTGACAAAGCTTCGACTGATACTGTGACGTCGAGGCCCATATCTATTCTCGCGTGGTGGTTAGTGCGTAAAGACTAACGATAATGTGACCCCGACGCCCTGTCTCGTGGACTTATGGCAAGGGCCCAGAATGCCTGGCCGTGCCACGTAGAAAACTCGCGGGTGCTCTATGGGCCCACCCGACTTTCACATCAACTCGCGGGTACCCCCTCAGGGCTGCCCCGACTTCAACAATGGTCTCAAGTAAAGTCAAGGTAACCGTGTGTCCAAACATCAAGGAGGAAAACCCGAAGAATCACCCTTGATGGATTCCACTCGATGTAATCATCAAGGTGAACATAAGAGGAACCACCCTCGAGGTTCACACTTGAGGGGTTGCATGACAGAGTCGTATCGGGAGTGGTCAAGGAGGAATCACCCTCGATGACCACGACCGAATAGTTACACTACAGAGTTAGCATCAGGAGTGCATTATGAGGTATCACCCTCGGCACTCGATAGTAGCTCTACAGAGTCGAGCAACAATAGGGGCGTGATGTGATGTGGGGTGTCGGGCTCTGGTCGTCGATCATGATGATCGAGTCGTCGATGATGAAGCAGGGGAAACAAGGACAAGGTGGGGGTCACTGATGGATCACTAACCAATCTATACTAAGCAGTTTAGGATAAGTAGGTAGGTAACATTAAGCAGGTTACAAAAGCGGGCTATGCATCCGAATAGGAGCAATCAATAATAGTAGCAAAATCTAATGCATGCATGAGAGAAGGGAAATGGGCGATATCGGGATGATCGAAGGGGGGGGCTTGCTTGCTTACTCAGACGAGAAGGAGGGGTCGTCGGTGATGTAGTCGATCACAGCGGCATCGGCAGCCGACATGGGGTCTACCGAAGAGAAGAGGGGGGAGAAACAGTAAATACATCGCAAGCAAGTGCATAACAGAACAACTGGTGGAGCTAGACGTGTTCTAACGCGGTGCTACACGTTATCGGCGAAGCGGATAACATCCGGGAATGCTTTCCCGACGTTTGGCATTTTCGCACAAACGAACTGGAGGGGAAAGGTTTGATGTTCGCTATTCTAGGAATGTGTGGCAGATGAACGGACCGCGTATTCGGATTCAACATATTTTTCTAAGCAACTTTCATGTATAAAAAAATTTTATCCGAGTTACGGACTGGTCAAACTGACGCCAGGGACCCACATGTCATTGACCTAACCAAACTAACAAGGTTAAATTAACTAAATTAGTTGATTAGACTAATTAAGCAAGGTTAATTAACTTAATTAATTACCTATTTAGTTAATTAATTAATTATTTTTTATTATTTTCTAAATAAACTTTTTTTAGGAAAAAAGGGGGGTTGGACCAGTGGTCAGTGGCCCACTGGGGGCCTTAGCGGGGCGGGTGACGGGCACTGGGCGTGAGCGTGGGCGCCATGCCCGAGGCCACATAGCGGGGGCGCGAGGCCCAGCTGCGCTGGTAGCGGCGGGAGTCGGCCAGCGGCCACGGCGGGAAGCAGGCTGGGCTGGGCTCAGCAGGGGCCGCGGCTGCGGGCGGTGACGCAAGGAGCGGCGGGGCAGCCAGGGCATGCGGGCGCGGCGACGCCAGAAGCAGGCAGCAATGCGGGGCATGCGGGCGCCGCAGTCAGCGGGGGCGCGGGCGTGCGACGACAGATGCGACCGTGGTGCGGCGAAGTGGAGGCAGCGGCAACGGGCACATGCGCGGGCACTCGCAGCAGGAGGCGGCAATGGCAGCGGCGTCGCGGGGCTGAGGCCGCGCGGGCGCTGAGCGGCGGTGAGGCGAGGAGGCAGCGGCCAGGGGCGCGGCAGCGGCTGGAGCCGGAGGTGCGGGCGGCTCGCGGCGGACGGCGCGTGCGGGGAGCGGGCTGGGCAAGCAGGGTGCGATAGTAGGCGGCTAGGGGCGCACGCGCGCAGGGAGCAGCGAGCGACGCAGCGAGGTCAGAAGAAGCAGACACGGGGTGTCTTGGCCGGAGCAGCGCCGGCGGTGAGCGTGGGCGGCGGTTGGCTTCGGTCCTTGTCGGGGACGGAGCTACGGGCGCACAGAAGGCGCGCGGGGTGGTGCATTCAAAAGAACGGGGTTCGGGCGCACCCATTCGAGGTCTCAGCCG
This sequence comes from Triticum monococcum, assembly GCA_034509565.1. NCBI lineage: Eukaryota > Viridiplantae > Streptophyta > Magnoliopsida > Poales > Poaceae > Triticum > Triticum monococcum. The sequence goes on along the minus strand of CM067847.1, from coordinate 176,624,740 downwards.
AGGCTAGGATGGACGGTGTCGACGACGGCGTCGACCGCGACGAACGGCAGAGCATGGCGAAGTGGCGGCGTGGCTACGGCTACGAGGAGAGGCCGGGAGAGAGGGAGGAGGATCGGGGCTCACGGCTGTTGTAGAGAAGGCCTGGGGACGGCTGGAGGTGCTCGGGGCGACGCAGATCGACGGCGAGCTCCGGCGCATCCGAAGGTTGAAGACGATGCTGGCGCCGGCGTTGTGGAGTGCTCCGGGTCCCGTGGTTCGGCGGATAAGGAGGGGAGGACGAGGCGGAGCTCGTGGAAACGAGCTGCACGCACGGATATGGCGGTGGCCGCGGGATATCAGGGGGGTGGTGCGGCTGGGCCAAAAGTACTGTGGTCATCAAAGGCCCAGTGGCACCGCAGTTAGTTAGGCCACTTTCTATTTTTCATTTTATGTATTTCAGTTAGCTACTGTTGGTATTTATTTGAGTGACAAAAATGAATTTAGTCAAACTTGAAATTTGGCACACAATTCGACAACAACATTGTGGTGTTGCATAAAAAGTTTTAGAGCCAACGGAATTGTTCAAGCATTTTTAGAAATTGAATAGGTCAATTAATATGCTGCTGGGCCACTTATATTTTCCTAGGAATTAAAGGGAGAGCCAAATGATGTTGGTTGCCACATGATAATTAGCTAGTGAATATTTGCAACACAACGAACATTTTTGTTTTGACATCTGAAAATTTTATTTCTTTGACTTTATTTTAAAATTTGAACCGGGTTTTCGAACCGACGCGAGTTTATCAAAAGTAACCAAGGTGACGTGGCATCATTAGCAGAGATTCACTCTAGCTTGATTATTCATGCGTCACAATTCTCCTCCACCACAAGAAATCTCATCCCGAGATTTAAGGAGTGGAGTAAGGGGGAAGACTCGAGAAGGATGGAGCTCAAAACAAGATAGGTACCTAGGGGCTATCTCAATGAACATCGCATAGAGGCATCTCTCGAGTTGAAATTCAAGAAAGTCATCGAGAGCAAGGTAAGAAGGTGCGGTAAGGAGCTTCAACCGGGTAGGCAATCGTTCGTTGCCTGAAATAGAGGGTGAAAGGGGTTCAGAGCAATAGGAATAAGTATTGCGTCTGATACCAGAATAGATCACTAGGATGGTGGCCTGTGATTTACATACGAAGCCAAGTGCAAGGAACAATTTTGGAGAACATGGATGTACAGGAGAGTCAGATTTTGATCCAGTGGAACTGTGGGTTATGGGCCCACCATGTGAGCTAAAAGCAGGAAGGCGCTGCTCATTTTGCACGATCATGATAGCAAGGAAGGTTAGAGGATAGCTGATGACCCACAAGTATAGGGGATCTATCGTAGTCCTTTCGATAAGTAAGAGTGTCGAACCCAACGAGCAGAAGAAGGAAATGACAAGCGGTTTTCAATAAGGTATTCTCTGCAAGCACTGAAATTATCGGTAACAAATAGTTTTGTGATAAGGTAATTCGTAACGAGTAACAAATAACAAAAGTAAACAAGGTGCAGCCAGGTGGCCCAATCCTTTTTGTAGCAAAGGACAAGCCTGGACAAACTCTTATATAAAGGAAATAGCTCCCGAGGACACATGGGAATGCTCATATGATTCGCGTTCGTTACTTTGGTAATTTGATATGTGGGTGGACCGGTGCTTGGGTACTGCCCTTCCTTGGACAAGCATCCCACTTATGATTAACCCCCCTCGCAAGCATCCACAACTACAAAAGAAGAATTAAGGTAAACCTAACCATAGCATGAAACATATGGATCCAAATCAGCCCCTTGCAAAGCAACACATAAACTAGGGTTTAAGCTTCTGTCACTCTAGCAACCCATCATCTACTTATTACTTCCCAATGCCTTCCCCTAGGCCCAAACAATGGTGAAGTGTCATGTAGTCGACGTTCACATAACACCACTAGAGGAAAGACAACATACATCTCATCAAAATATCAAACGAATACCAAATTCATATGACTACTTATAGCCAAACTTCTCCCATGTCCTCAGGAACAAACGTAACTACCACAAATCATATTCATGTTCATAATCATAGGGGTATTAATATGCATAAAGGATCTGAACATATAATCTTCCACCGAATAAACCAACTAGCATCAACTACAAGGAGTAATCAACACTACTAGCAACCCACAGGTACCAATCTGAGGTTTTGAGACAAAGATCGGATACAAGAGATGAACTAGGGTTTGAGAGGAGATGGTGATGGTGAAGGTCTTGATGGAGATTGACCCCCTCCCAATGAAAGGATTGATGGTGATGACGATTTCCCCCTCCCGGAGGGATGTTTCCCCGGCAGGACAGCTCCGCCTGAGCCCAAGATTGGTTCCGCCTCGAGACGGCGGCGCTTTGTCCCGATAACTTCCTTCTGATTTTTTCCAGGGCAAAAGACACCTTATACCAGAAGATGGGCATCAGGGGCCTGCCAGGTGGCCCACGAGGCAGGGGCGCGCCCATGGGGGTAGGGTGTACCCCCCACCCTCGTGGATGGTGGCTGGCCCCCCTCTGGTGCTTTCTTCCCCCGATATTTTTAATATATTCCAAAACTGACTTTCGTGGAGTTTCAGGACTTTTGGAGTTGTGCGGAATAGGTCTCTAATATTTTCTCCTTTTCCAGCCCAGAATTCCAGCTGCCGGTATTCTCCCTCTTCATGTAAACCTTGTAAAATAAGAGGGAAAATGCATAAGTATTGTGACATGATGTGTAATAACAGCCCATAATGCAATAAATATCGATATAAAAGCATAATGCAAAATGGACGTATTAACTCCCCCAAGCTTAGACCTCGCTTGTCCTCAAGCAGAAGCCTATATCAAAAAATATGTCCACATGTTTAGAGATAGAGGTGTCGATAAAATAAAATACGGACATGAGGGCATCATGATCATTCTTAGAACAACAACATATGTATGTATGTATGTATGTATGTATGTATGTATAGTCATAAGGTTGTTTATGATAAACTAACAATCCATTCACAATGTAAAGTATGAATCAGAAAGTTCATTGAAAACTAGCAAACTATAATCCCAGTCATTGAAGCAATTGCAATTTATCATAACATCGGAAAGAGTCTGTCATGGGATTGTCACGGCAGATGTCCTCATGTGAGGACTTAGTCGTGGATCCATTGCAACGTAGTTAGCTTAATGGGGTTAAAGCGGACAAAGGACGCAAGGATTTATACTGGTTCGGCCCCTTGTGGTGAAGGTAAAGCCTACTCCAGTTATGATGGGATTGCTAGGGTTTCGATGACTAGGGAGCGAATACGCTTTGCCTGGCTCTTGAGTTGTTGTTGTTTGTCCTTGAACCGCCGCCGGGTCGTCCCTTTATATACACAGGTTGACGCCCGGTGGTTTACAGAATCTCGGCCGGCTCATAAACGTGTCCGGCTTAGTTTCTACTCTTTCCTATCTTACAACACAAGTTACACACCTTATGGCGGTTTATGTCTATGGTCCCTAATCCGCCTTTGGGCCCTGGGCTTTTAGATCTCTTATATTAAAGCGCCATACTCCTTGTCTTCATGGGCTTCAATACGAATAACTCATTATAGGTATAACCCGGCGCCTCTTGGATGGTTTATACTCAGTAGTTATATCTCCAACATTAGGCCCCAAATTGATTTGAACCTGTTCATGTCAATCTACAACACTTTAGAAAATCTTCCTCTTCAGTACCTTCGAATAAACCTTGTAATCCGCCATGATGTCATCTTCCAGGATTATAATAAACCGACATGAACCTGTTCATTTAAAAAACCTTATATACCTTACTTTTATTAATGAGCGTCCGAAAATCGAGGCAACTTCTCTGGGACATATCCATTTTTTGGGCTCCTCGATTCCCGTGCTTGTTGCTTATCCCTTCGTCTTATAAATAGGGCCGAGGGTCCCTTTCCTTTTCACCCCTTGCCTCTTCGTCCTTCTTCCACCTCACAATGCCTCAGCACTCGAGCGCTGCTGCCACCGTGGACCTTCACCTCTGCCCCAACCTTGGCCGCTGCATCACCTTGATCGTACCAGAAAATCGCAGCGCCTCTCCGCTGTTTCAACAGTTTCGGTGAGTTCTTCTTCCTTTCCTCCATAGACCCGTTTAGGGTTCGCACGGGCTCATGGAAGCTTCATGGTGTTCTTCCCCTGTTCTTCACCAAGGCTTATAGGATAGATTCAAACCTGATATACTCTTATGCGGTAGCAATGATAATCCTTCCTTTGCCATCAGATCTTCTCTTTTGTGTATAAAAACACGGTCTGGAACTTCATGAACTGCTCAAGCACCAACCTTTAGGTCCAAATATTTTTATTTTCCTGACATGCGGTAGTTCTAAAATCCTAACGTGAAACTCTGAAACTTGTTCTTCCTCACTTAGCCATTTTTCGGCTTCAGATTTATACTCTCATTGTCCATATAGGCGGTTTATCCTTTAGAAAATAACCTTCCCTATATACCATTAGTCCCCTTGTAAACCGCCAATTGCTTTATCATTTGTAATAGCATCAACTTCCGGTTTAACAATTTTGCATGCTTGAATACCTTTTTGTCTCTTAATCTTAAACCGACACAAACCTTCCTTCAGGTTGTCTAAGAAATGGCCAAGACCTTCTATGTTTGTAACTAGGTTCTATCCCGAATTAAGGAAGAAGATCTGAAAGGATGTGTTATCACTGGCACTTTACCAAAGCAGAGTGAAATCCACTGGCGAGCCCCTGGTCCGGAAAATCCTCCTACACCCAAGGATGGCGAGATAGTTGTGTTTTTTGATCATCTGAGCCATGGTTTTAAACCTCCCAGGTCAAAAAAATTCCGTGATGTGCTTGCTAGCTTCCATATCCACCCTCAATATATTGGACCTAACTCGGTATCCAATATTTGTAATTTTCAAGTGTTTTGCGAGGCTTATCTGCAAGAAGAACCGACTGTTGGACTGTTCAGGGACTTTTTCTATCTAAACCGCCGCACCGAATTTGTAGATGGACCCAATACTGAACTTGGCGGCATTTCAATTCAAAAAAGGAAAGACGTCAGCCTCCCTCACGCCAACCATCACTGTCATCCGAAGGATTGGAACCAGACTTGGTTCTATTGCAAAGATACTTCACCTAAAGATGAGAATCCTCTGCCGGGTTATCGTCCTCACCGGCTCACCAACACACATCCATTTCCCCAAAGGTCGACTGCAAAGGAATGGGCCAAATATGCTCCACAACACGCCAAGCTCAGAGCCTTTGTGGCTAATGGTTTGACAGGAATTGACTTTGTTCGTTGCTGGATATCTTGGAGTATTTTGCCTTTAAGCCGCCGTTCCGGTTTAATGTGCAAACATACATGGGACTTGAAAGACCCTCAGCGGCACACTGACATTCAGTTAACTGACACTGAAATCACTAGGGCTGTTAAAAAGATACTAGATGAATCGGTGGCTGTTTGCAGCAAAACAGGGCGAAGTCCCTTCTGCGTTTTGAATAAAATGCCAGCTGTAAGAATTGCCTAAATCCTATTTGTACCTGATATTCTTAACTGTTTCTTATAACCTTTGTCAATATTTGGCAGGGTGATGATCCTTTCTGGAAGAAGAAACCTCAGGATAAACTGGCAAAGACGCCTCGCCCCAAGACCAAGGTTACTAAAAGACCTGCCAAGAAGAAAACCGCTGAACCCTCTGATTTAAACGTTGATGAAGAGCTGGATAATCCGGGGTCAGAGGTAGAACTTTATTCTCTTGGCTCTTTTTTCATACACCTCATTGACAATGACTATTAGCAGGATGATGCCGAAGCCAGCCATGTTGATGATGTAGAGGTATTTATTCTTTCCTCCGGTTCGGATCATCTGCCAACACAGAGAACCCATCAAGCAATCCAGAAAGTAAGATTTTCTCACCCTCTAGCTCACTTGGACCCGAACTTTCTTTTGAAGAAGCAGCAACAGGAAGTTCGCCGCACAACCCGGCACAACGGCCAAGTAGTTACTTCAGCCGGTTTACCGAACACTCCAACCCGGAAATGTCGATCAGAGGTCTCATATATTTCTGATACTTCTTATCCCAAGGTAGGTTATTTCAGGCAACCTCTTAATCCATCTGACTCAAACTATCAGGGAACACCTCATTCATCATCCGGCGAGTCAACGGCCACACAACTCCCTCCTCTCAAGACTATTCCTGGGTGAGCACTTTTAAACTTAACTCTTGACGCTTTATACTGGTTTGCTATACTAACCTTTATATTTGTTCCTTTCAGGGCCAAGGCCAGAGCCAGCGAAAAGGCCAAACTAAACACACCAACTGATGATAACCCAACGTCTGAACCGGAGAAGACCCCTTGTTGGGGATATAACTACCAGGTATGACATGCCCAGGAGGGGCCATGTCAATAGCAATGGCGGGTTAACTAAAGGAAGCCCGAAGAATATAAAAGGTGACGGTTTATGATAAGGTTGTAGTAGGCCAAAGCACAGAGGCGGCTTAAGGCCCATGAGTATAAACCGCCATATATGATAAGACTTGTAAAGTAAGGCATGTAAAAGACGTCACCGAGCCGGACACGTTGTATGAGCCGGCCGGGACTCTGTAGGCCACAGGGCGTCAACCCGTGTATATAAGGGGACGACCCGGTGGCGGCTGGGTGCAAGAAACAACAAATCGAGAGCCAAGCTAGCATATTTCGCTCCTTGGTCATCGAAACCTAGCAATACCACAACAACTGAACTAGGCTTTACCTTCACCGCAAGGGGCCGAACCAGTATAAACCTCTCGTATCCTTTGTCCCGATTAACCCCTTTAAGCTTCCTGGTTGCGATGGCTCCACGACTAAGTCCTTTCACTAAGACATCTGTCGTGACAATTCCACGACAGTTGGCGCCCACCGTGGGGCCATCGCACGGTGGATTCGAGTTCTTTAAGGGCAACTTCGAAGGGATCAAGGGATACGTTGTGGGCCGGATGACCAAGAGTCATCGCGGCAAGCTCTACATCGACAATGAAGGTTGGGTCCCTGATGCCGGCTCAGTTGAGTATGGGTACCGGGTCCCCTTCGGCGGAATCCACATCTTCATCGGCCGGATCGGCGAACCAGGCCCTGAGCCGGACATCTGCACCGACCTCATCGAGATGGCTCAGCGTGCGAGACCCGCCCAGACTCAGACCCGCCGTGAAGCGTGCCTTCATGGGTTGCATCCATGGAGGGGAGTTCTTTGAAGGATCTGTGAATGGCGGTGAGACGGCCATCTATTCTGATGGTGAGTCATCCACACGCGAGACGGATTCATTGTATCAACTACCAGATGGGGGCTTGGGGGCTATTCCGATGGCAACAGTATTCTGGACCCCTTTGAGCCGCTAAATCGAGCCGGGGTCTACATGGCAGGCACCCAACCCGGTCAGAATTCTACGGCCGCGGCAGCGGTAACCACCGGATCCGTAGCAGCTGGGTCTGGAGACCCCGTGCGCCCGCCGGCTCAGGTGCTAATGGATCTCATGGATAGGATGACAACCTTGTTGACCGCCGTGGTTGAGCCGGCAGACAAGGTTCAGCACGATGCAGAGGTGGCACGGTTACGTGGGGAGGTAGCACAAGCTAAGGAGAATTTAGCAGCGGAGGACGTAAGGATGGCTGCAGAGCGGGCGGCTCTTGATGCTCATGCTCGGCAGCTTCAAGCAGAGACTTTCCGGCTCTCGGTGAATCTAAACGCGTCAAATGAGGTCATGAGGAGAAGGCACCAAAAGGCTCAATCACGTCTTCCTCTGACTTATGATCCTAGGAACCTCTTCCACACACCTGGGGCTGGTCCCAGTAACCCGCCAGAGGCAAACCGGATCACAACACCTGGGACTAGGGCGCCGGTTCAACCACGGGCCATGGAACCCCCCCCCCCCCACGCGTGTGAATGCAGCTCCGCCTCATTACACACCAATACCACCGGGTCACTTTTCTAACCCTTTGGAGAATCTTATGGCTGCGTCAGCTCGTTTGGCGGCTCTCCTGATGGAAGGCGACTCTCCAACAGCGATCGAAACACGAAGGGTCAGAGAGCTTCTTCAGACGGCTCTGGCACAATAGGATGCATACTCTTATAGTCAAGACAGAATCCATTCAACTGCTCGCCCAAGCCGGAGCCCGAGCTATAGCAGGCATATGGACTCAGCGGCCATGTCAAGCAATGCCCAACGCCGTAACTAACCGCGCGGGCATGACCCGGCCCAGGGTGGAGCTCTTAACTTGGTGGACCAGGAGAGGATCCGTCAAGAGGCTGAGCGGGCGGTTCAACAGGCAGCTGAGCTGGCGGCTCACCAAGATTTTCCGGTTTATCCAGTGACCTCTGTTGAAGCAGGTGTGGCCACAAGAACAGGAGGTGTCCCATGTCTAGTGCCAGCTCTGCGTAATGAGCGTTTGCCAAAGGACTTTAAGGGGCCTCGTAAGGTACCTAATTACACAGCCGACCTACAGCCCGGACCATGGATTGAAAGTTATGAGACGGCCATGGAGTTGCTGGAGGTCAGTGACGTAGCAATGGCTAAGTACTTCACCATGATGTTGGATGGAACAACTCGCAGTTGGTTGAAGGGGTTGCCACCCAATTCCATTGGCTCATGGGCCGAGTTAAAGGCCCGATTTATTCAGAACTTCAAGGATACATGCAAGCAACCCATGTCGATTGTGGATTTGACTAACTGCAAGCAAGAGGAAGGTGAATCCACGACCCATTGGGTGCATCGGGTGAAAGAAATAATACATTCATCTGATAAGATGGATGCTGGCTCCGTGGTCTTAATGTTGGAGAAAAATTGTCGTTTTGAACCTCAAAAACAGAAGCTGGGGCGGCTCAAGCGTGATTGCAATGACATGGGCCAGCTGATGGCGGCTCAGGTCAAATGCGCCGATTTTGATAGTACCAAGGATCCCGCGTATGACGAAGAGAAGACATGGAAGGGAAAGAAGAATGGCAGCGGCAAAGGTCATCAGCATAACCCGGCAAATCAAGGAGGTAATAATAAACGTAAGGCTAATGGTAGTCTAGAGTTTGTGGCTAACGCCAATGCACAGGGCAACAATCAACGACGCAAGGGGAGGCCACCTCCTTGGTCTGGCGGGTCAGGTCCCACCCTTGAGCAGCTGCTAAATGAACCTTGTCCAAGACACGGCACCCGGGATTAGGCAACTACCCATCTATGGAAAGACTGTACGATCATGAAAGCTTTTAAGAATTCCAACATGTTTGATGGTAACCACGGACCTGGCGGTGGCGGCTTTCATGGCCCAGGCGCCGGTTCAGGCGGTGGCAGTTTTCATAGCCAGGGCCCTCAAGGCAGTCAGGGCGGCTATAATCAGCAATCCGGCCAAGGTAATCAGCAGCAAAAATAGTCCGGGTATCAGAGTAACCCAAAGCAGTTGAACAGTGGGCAGTATCACGTATTCACCACCAGTTTGTGCAAAAGGGACCAAACACTTCATAAGAGGGCTATAAACGTTGTTGAACCGGCAGTTCCACATTATTTAAGATGGTCTGAGCAGCCTATCGTATGGAATAGGGAAGACCAGGCTCCCCGGGTTGATAATCCGGGTCATCCGGCTTTGGTGGTGGCGCCTCAGGTTGGCGGATACAAGTTCACTAAAGTGCTCGTTGATGGATGCAGTAGCATCAACATCCTTTATTATGAGACATTTTGTCACATGGGGTTGACTGATAGAAGTCTTAAAACATCCAATACTGTTTTTCATGGAGTTGTGCCTGGTAAGTCGGCATACCCAGTTGGTAGGATTGAGCTGGAAGTAGCCTTTGGGGATGAGTGTGATTCTAGGGCTAAGAAGTTAACTTTTGAAGTGGTTAAAATCAAAAGCCCATATCACGCTCTGTTTGGACAGCCGGCTTATGCTAAGTTCATGGCACGACCGTGTTATGTTTATCTGCAACTCAAGATGTCGGGTTATAAGGGCACCATCACAGTGCATGGAAGCCGGAAGATAGTCCTGGAATGTGAAGAAAGCGATGCTGCTTACGCCGAGTCTGTTTGTGCAACAGAGGAATTGAAGTTTTATAAGGATAATGTTGACCCGGCAGACATGACGTCTTTGAAGAAGCCAACTACGGAGCATGAGCCGGCGCTGAAATTTAAGACAGCTGATGATACCAAGATGATTGATTTTGTGCCTGGCAACTCATCCAAATAGTTCATTATTAGTGCTAACTTGGATCCAAAATAGGAAGGCGCGCTCATCGAGTTCATCCATGAGAACCGGGACATCTTTGCATGGAAGCCTTCTGACATGCAGGGTGTACCGAGAGAACTCACTGAGCACACTCTTAATATTGATCCAAAGTTTAATGACGAAAGGCAAAAGGCTATTGGAGAAGAGTTGGCCCGGTTTTGGCAGCTGGGTTTATTGTCGAAGTTTTTCACCCAGAGTGGTTGGCTAACCCGGTGCTTGTGCTCAAAAAGAACGACAGTTGGCGTATGTGTGTTGATTACACGGATTTAAACAACGCTTGCCCGGTTGATCCTTTTGCTCTCCCTCGTATTGATCAAATCATTGATGCTACCGCGGGTTGTGAGCATCTGAGCTTTTTGGATGCTTATTCTGGTTATCATCGGATAAAATGGCGGTTAAGGACCAGGAGAAGACGGCTTTCATTACTCCGTTTGGATCCTTTTGCTATATGTCTATGCCTTTTGGGCTTAAGAGTGCCCATGCGACTTATCAGTGGTGTGTACAAAATTGCCTTCATAATCAGATTGGGCGTAATGTTCATGCTTATGTGGATGATATAGTGGTGAAATCCAGAGAGAAGGAAACCTTGGTAGCTGATCTGAAGGAAACCTTTGATAACCTCCGGGTCTACAAGATGATGCTTAACTCGGCCAACTGCGTTTTTGGAGTCCCGGGTGGCAAGCTTTTGGGCTTTTTGGTGTCTAACAGAGGCATTGAGGCTAACCCAGAAAAAATTAAGGCGATTACATCTTTGGCTAAACTGGCGTGCATCAATGACGTTCAGTGGCTGGCGGGTCGAGTTGTAGCTTTGAGCCCGTTCATAAGCCGGTTGGGTGAGAAGGCTATGCCATTGTATCAAATGATGAAAAAGACGGATGACTTTGTCTGGAGTGACGCTGCCAACTCCGCCTTTGAAGATTTGAAAAGACAACTTGTTGAGCCGCCGGTTCTTGCTGCCCCCGTTGAGGAGCCGTTGTTGTTATATGTGGCTGCTAACTCACGGGTTGTCAGTGTGACCATTGTTGTGGAACGCAAGGAGACTGGCAAGGAACATCCAGTTCAACGGACGGTTTACTATGTCAGTGAGGTGCTCATTGAATTCAAGCAAAGATATCCACATTGGCGGAAGCTTGTTTATGGGGTGTTCATGGCAAGACGGAAGCTTAAGCATTACTTCCAGGGTGATCCTATCACTATGGTTAGCTCTGCTCCTTTGGGAGATATTATTCAAAATAGAGAAGCCACAAGATGAACCGCCAAGTGGGCCATTGAGCTTGGGTCTCATAATTTAAAGTATGTGCCACATACGGCCATTAAGTCTCAAGCACTAGTGGACTTCATTAACGATTGGGCGGAGTTGCAGATACCTGAAGAGAAGCCAGACAACACATACTGGACGATCCATTTTGATGGGTCCAGACAGTTGGAAGGCTCGGGGGCTGGAGTTGTTTTAACTTCTCCTCGATGTGACAAGTTTCGTTATGTGTTGCCATTGATGTTTCGTTGTACTAACAACGCAACAGAGTATGAGGCCTTACTCCATGGTCTTCGAATGGCTAAAGAGATGAGTTTAAGCCGGGTACGGTGCCTTGGCGACTCAGATTTGGTGGCCCAGCAGGTCTCAGGCAAGTGGGACTCCAAAGACCCTCTCATGGCGGCTTATCGCCGTGAGGTTGACGCTGTTGCTGGACACTTCAAGGGTTATCAAGTGGAGCACATTGACCACAGAAAAAACGAAGCGGCTGATGCTTTAAGCCGGTTGGGATCTCAGCGTAAGCCGGTGCCACCCAAAACTTTTCTAGATGTTCTGCATAACCCTTCTGTCAAATTGCCTACAAAGGAAGATTTGGCCGTTCCAGACCCGGAGGCATAGTTGGTGGCGGCTCTTCATGTCATTCCCGATTGGACAGTACCGTATTTGGCTTATATGACCCAGGGTGAGTTGCCAGAGGATGAGACCTTGGCTCGACAGATAACCTGGCGGTCTAAGTCAATGATGATTTCCAATGGTGAGTTGTATCATCGCAGCGTCACTGGAGCATTTCAATGTTGTGTCTCTCCTGAAGAAGGTCAAGAAATTCTTCGTGAGATCCATGAAGGGGATTTTTGCCATCACGCCGGTTCAAAGTCTCTTGTAGCCAAAGCTTTTCGTCATGGTTTTTACTGGCCAACGGCTCACGCTGATGCAGAGGATCTGGTCAGTAGGTGCGATGGGTGTCAAAAATTTGCACGACGAGCGCATGTGCCAGCTCAAGAATTGCGGATGATTCCAATGACTTGGCCGTTTGCAGTCTGGGGGCTTGACATGGTTGGACCTTTCAAAAGATCCAAGGATAAAAAGACACATCTTTTGGTGGCAGTTGACAAATTCACAAAATGGATTGAGGTAGAGCCAGTTAGTAGGTGTGATGTAGCCACGGCGGTTCAGTTCATGAAAAAGGTGGTCTTTCGTTTTGGCTTTCCACACAGCATTATAACTGATAATGGTACTAATCTTTCCAAAGGTGCTATGGAGGAGTTTTGTCAACGTGAGCATATCCAGCTTGATGTTTCATCAGTAGCTCATCCCCAATCCAATGGTCAAGCTGAGAGAGAAAATCAGGAAATCTTAAAATGTCTCAAGCCCCGGCTTATGGCTCCTTTACAACGGACACCGGGTTGTTGGGTAGAGGAGTTACCCTTAGTGCTATGGAGCATCAATACCACTCCTAACAGGTCTACGGGTTATACGCCTTTCTTCATGGTTTATGGAGCAGAAGCAGTCCTGCCTAGTGATATTCGTCATGACTCACCCCGCGTGGCGGCTTACGTTGAAGCTAATAATGAACAAGCCCGACAAGGTGCACTTGACTTGTTGGATGAGGAGCGAGATTTGGCAGCAGCCCGATCATCAATTTATCAACAGGACCTGCGCCGTTATCACAGCCACCAGGTTAGGTCCAGAACCTTTCAAGAAGGTGACCTGGTGCTCCGGCTCATCCAGGATCAGTCTGATGCACACAAGCTATCCCCACCTTGGGAAGGACCCTTTGTGGTCAGCAAGAACTTGAACAATGGATCACATTACCTTATCGACGTTCGGGAGCACAAAAACTCACGTAAGTTGGAGGAAGAGACCCGTCGGCCATGGAATATTGCTCATCTTCGGCCATACTATACTTGAGCCATCGGCTCTCAAAATGTACATACTGTGACATTGTATATATTATGATAAGTAATAAAGCGGGACCTCTATCCTTTTCATTTCCAATGATCATATATCTTTATTATTCTAATTATTCAAATGGCCATTAGGGGGCTGATTGTATTCGACTCTAGCATAACCCTTCTGGTCCGGCTCATGATGGTATTCAAATCTAGCCGTAAACCACATGGTCACTAGGGGGCTTCCTATTCAAACATAGGCTGTATTCGAACCAAAGAGAACATAGCTGTCGTAACCCTCTTGATCGGCGCAAAGCCAAACTCACTAGGGGGCTTCTTGATCGTATCCGAATCATAGTTGAACCCCTTTTGGGTCCGACTTGGATAGTATTCGAATCAGGGTCGTTAAAAACCTCTCAAGGTCATTTGGGGGCTTCCTGTTCAAACATAGGTCGTATTCGAACCAAAGAGAACATAGTTGTCGGTACCCTCTTGATCGGCGCAACGCCAAAGCCACTGGGGGCTACATGATCGTATTCTAATCCTAGCTTAACCCCTTTGGTCCGGTTTACTAATCGTATTCAAATCAGAAGCCTCCAAATTACTCTAAATGCTTGATTTACATCATTTGAAACATATTATTTTGTTTTACTGGTTTTTTGTTGTCTCAAATCTAAACTGGACGTATGGTTTCAATTTAAACCTGCTCGGTTATTTAACAATGAGTTGCCAAGGTATAACAATCATCGGGCATATCAAGGTATTGACTTCTACAAAGATTAGGGCCGTCAGCCTTCTTGTCCGGGTCATATAAGCCATCAAAGAACATAGTTATGTATCAGGTGTTTTGACCCGTCCAGCGATAAACCGCCAAGACAATTTTTTTCATCTTTTGCATACAAGAACAGATTTAAACACTGCAGATGTGATCACAGATATAATTCATACATTGACATCACGGGTAAAAAATCATATGCAACATCCTATGCACAACGACATAGGCAAAACATGCAGTTTTCAGACTAACCTATTACAAGGCATTGAGAGCCCAAAAGGTTAGAATGTTTTCTCTCTTAAGCAGATCTTAAACTGAAGGCTGGGTTATTCAGATAGTTATGACTCCTCCCTTGCCGGTTCACCTCCCTCCGCTGGTTGGAAGCTGGGATTGGACCAGTCAAAGCCGTTCAGAGCAATGAACTCAACTTCATCGTCAATTAGGCCGGCCGGGTCAATTTCAGGGGCAAAAGTGTGTTGGTGAACTGGCGGGATAAGATATGTCACTTTATAAGAGGGAGTTGCCATCTTCTTATTCTCAACATCAATACCCGGCTGATATTTATCAATGTTGGTTTCTTTGCCAAGGATGGTAGCATGAGGACGAACTTCCCTCACACAAGCAACGAAATCGTCTTGATCAAACGGAGTCCCATCTTTTTTCAAAGGGGGATACCCCTTGGCTACATCCGTCGGGTCAAGTTCCGGCACCCAGGCTTTGGAACGGCTCAGTGCAGTTAAGGCTCCGTCTCGTGCGCAAGACCGCTTGACCTCTTGGACTCTGGCGGGTAGAATTGAAAGTTTCTTCAAGACGTCACTTAAGAGGTTTGGTCCTTGGTTGGCTGGGGATATAATGGCAAACGCCCGTTGAGCTCCAGTGTACAGCTGCTCCACCAGGGTGTAAACCGCATTGAGTTTTATTAAACTGTTTTGGCTCAGATTATTGCTCCGGGGACCTGTGGATGTTTTAAAAGGTTAAGAAGGCGGCTTACACTTCTGGAAAAAATAGAGTGTAAGTAACTAAAGGCAAATAACTCACCAAAGATTGCGGAGACCATCTGGGAAAGACCATTTTTTAAGCCGGTGAGCTTCGTGGTAACCTCCTTGAGAGCCGCCTCTGCTGTCTCAGCATGCTGGGTTAGCAAGGTTTTCTCGTCTGCCCAAGATTTCTTCTCTGCATCAAAGCTGGTCTTCAGTTTTTCAGCTTCAGAAAGGCTCAACTGGAGTTTGGAGTCAGCGTTCTTTATCTTCGCCTCTTGATCCTCCAGCCGGGTCTTTGCATCAGTCAATTGAGACCCCAATTCAGTCAAGGCGGTCTGCAAACATGCACAGGTATGTTAAAATGTAAAGGTTATCATGATTAAAGTCCCAAGTGCTTTGCAACGCAACACCACTCTGCACTTGGGGGCTAATGTATGCCAAAGCAATTTTTTAATGTGAAATGGCTCTTCTATGATGAAAGTCCCAAGTGTTTTACAAGTAATAATGCTTGGCACTTGGGGGCTAATGCATGATATTAAGAAAGTGTTTTCATGTTGAGCCGGATCACACTATTTGTTTCGACTGATTCAAGACAGTTATGAAGTTAAGTACCGGCTTATTTCTGATAAACTGAGCCGGCCCTTGGGGACTACAGGTGAAATTTAGGCTGGATTTAAGGAAAATCTAAGATAGAGCATCAACCTATATCACAAGTCTACAGATCATCCAGGTTCATCATAATCCGGAGACTTGGGGGCTGGCAGAGCATATATAAGATGGTGAAAGCCGGCGAATGTACCTCATATTTCAGCTGTAGTTGCTTGACCATCTCAACTTCCGAGTCACGGCTGGAATGCACATGACTGAGGTAGCTAGATAGCACGTCACTAATGTTCAGGTGAGCGTAATGAGAGACATCAAACCGCATCTTCTGCCTCTGTAAAGCCTCTTGCTTAGCAGAGTGCCGGGACAGTATGGTTGGGTTGCCCGGCTCAACGAATCGACTACCAGTAATTAAGACATCATTGTGAGAAGTCGTCGGCGGGTTAGCTGAGCTAGATGGTTCAGTGGTAGTCAGATTAAGAATGGTCTCATCAGCTGACGGCTTAGGAGGGTCCGATTGAACATGGACAGCCGAATCTTCTAGCGCTTCAGATTGATCAAGAGAAGTTGGTATTGCCGGTTCAGGTGCAGGATCTTTTGGGTCTTCTGCCGGTTTAGTCACTGAGGGAGTCCTGGATTAGGGGGTGTCCGGGTAGCCGTACTATACCTTCAGCCGGACTCCAGGACTATGAAGATACAAGATTGAAGACTTCGTCACGTGTCCGGATGGGACTTTCCTTGGCGTGGAAGGCAAGCTTGGCGATGCGGATATTTGGATCTCCTACCATTGTAACCGACTTCGTGTAACCCTAACCCTCTCCGGTGTCTATATAAACCGGAGGGTTTTAGTCCGTAGGACAACTTCATCATACAACAATCATACCATAGGCTAGGTCCTAGGGTTTAGCCTCCTTGATCTCGTGGTAGATCTACTCTTGTACTACCCATATCATCAATATTAATCAAGCAGGACGTAGGGTTTTACCTCCATCAAGAGGGCCTGAACCTGGGTAAAACATCGTGTTCCTTGCCTCCTGTTACCATCCGGCCTAGACTCACAGTCCGGGACCCCCTACCCGAGATCTGCCGGTTTTGACACCGACATTGGTGCTTTCATTGAGAGTTCCTCGGTGCCGTCGCAATCAGGAAGGATGCCTCTTCCCGTCTTTAAAGACGGCGCCATTACTAAGGGAGTCTTAGCTATCGGCCAAACTCTCCGGCTAGGCAGTTTTCTCATGACCGCCTGTTCGGCCGTTGCGCCGACGGTGACCTCTCGGGTCATCAAAAGCAATCTTCACGTCAGCTCGAAACTCGTCGAGAAGTTAGATCCAATGGAGCTCTCTTCCGTAAACGAGCTCTTGGATCGCATCGCCGCCTTGGGGGTCACTACGGATTATGATCTGGTTGGGCTTAAACCCGATCTAAGAGAAATTAATTCTCCCCAAGTCACCCATCACGTTGTCGTGGTAGAGGCACAGTGCAGAGACTCTTCATCTATCTTAAGGACTAGCTACGTCCGGATTCCCGATCCCTCCAAGCCGGATACTCGCAGAGGGGAGGATGTAACTCAAGACCTGAACTTAGAATCAGGCAACGGGCTAGATTCACTGGACAACATCCAAGAATCCAAACTTCAGAGTTCGGAAACTCCTTGGCCTCTGAGTCTTAGATTGGGTGAAGTTCTGGATTTAATTCCACCCACCCACCCGAACATAAGCGATCTATCCCAGTTAGGCAAAAGCCCGAAGAAACAGTACATCATTACTGGGCAAGGTTCCTCCTGGTCATGAACAGGATAAAGGACTGCCTCGAGGAAGACACAATCTCAATCTTCTGCAGTAATTGCACAGACAAGGAAATCCTCAACGCCACAGGTCGTCGTGATCTTACACGCTTCGCTGACTTGGCAACCATAGTACAAAAGTACTGTGCGGTGGAAAGCGCCCGGAAAACCGAAACTAAATTTTGGGACAATCCGGCCCTGAATAGAAACCTCGTCCGAAATAAAAGGGTGCATTATCGTCAGACACCCGGGTTAAAAACCAAAAAACCAAAACCCTCTACAGGGCATGGAATCGTACTGGAGGGATGGCTTAATGGACCCTGTAAAATTCATAGTACAGAGGACGCCACACCAACTCATAGCCTTAGAGCATGTTGGATACTCCGGCAGGTGGCCAAAAGGGGCGAAGATCTCCTAATTCCGGAGGCCGCAAAAAGCCACCTCATGGACTCCAGTACAGTCTTAATAGTCTTCAAGACTTTCGCATCAAATAATATGTGAAAAAGAACACTCTGCAGCCTCGCTGAAGTCTATCAAGTAGCAACAATAAACCCATGGAGTGACACGGCTATCACTTTTAATGCCAGTGATGAACCTAAATTCCGAATAGCTCGAGCACCAGCCGCATTGGTACTCAGTCCTATAGTGGACGGCTTTCGCCTCACCAAGGTACTCATGGACAGAGGCAGCGGATTGAACCTCATTTATGAGGAAACCCTTCACAAAATGGAAATAGACTGGAACCGCATTGAGCGAAGCAGCACAACCTTTAGAGGAATAATCCGCAGTCAGGAAGCGCGCTGTACAGGAAAAATCACACTAGATGTGGTGTTCGGCACGCCAGATAATTATAGGTCCGAAGGGGTCACATTCCAAGTGGCCCCGTTCAGTAGCAGACACCATGCTCTGCTGGGGCAGGAAGCGTTTGCAATCTTCCAAGCAATACCCCATTACGGGTACATGAAGCTCAAGATTCCCGGGCCGAACGGAATCATCACTCTCGCTAGTGATCCGGACATAGCACTCCGCGCCGAAAACAAGACAGCCGCATTGGCCCTTGAGGCACTGTCCGAAGCCCTAGCGGCTGAGGAACTGACTACACTGCGCTGCATGGTAAACAGGGACGATGTGATACTCGACAAAAGAGCCAAGTCCACCTCCTTTAAACCAGCGGATGAAATAGTCAAATTCCAGGTCCATCCAACAGACCCCAATAAAACAGCTTCCATCGGGGCACGATTAAACCCCGATGTAGATGCCGCACTGCGAGAATTCCTACAGGAGAACTGGGACATTTTTGCCTGGCACCCTTCAAACATGCCAGGAATCCCACGCAGGCTGGCCGAACACAGCTTAAATATCCTAAAAGGATTCAAACCTGTCAAACAAGCCCTTCGGCGTTTCTCTGAGCCCAAGAGACAGGCAATGGGAGAGGAGCTAGCCAAACTATTGGAGGCCGGATTCATCAGAGAAATAAAACATCCGGACTGGCTAGCAAACTTGGTGACGGTATCAAAGAAGGACAAATCCTAGCGCATGTGCGTTGACTTCAAAGACCTTAACAAGGCTTGCCCAAAGGATCCCTTCCCCCTCCCCCGCATCGATCAAATTATCGATGCCACTGCAGGACACAATTCGTTGTGCTTCCTCGACGCATACTCCGGTTACCATCAAATCAAGATGGCCGAGTCATACCAAGCCGCAACGGCATTCATCACCCCATACGGCCCATTCTACTTCAACACAGTGCCTTTCGGTCTCAAAAACGCCGGCGCAACATATCATGGCATGATTCAGACATGTCTGGTAAACCAAATCGGCAAAATAGTAGAGGCATACGTGGATGATGTGGTCGTAAAAACAAGATATGTCGAATCTCTAGTAGATGACTTGAGGCTTACATTTGACAACCTCCGAGCATATGACATCAAGCTAAATCCGGAAAAATGCGTTTTCGGCGTTCCAGCCGGAAAGCTCTTGGGCTTCATTGTATCCGGTAGAGGAATCGAAGCAAATCCAGCCAAGATCCGAGCTTTGTCACAATTGGATATCCCAAAGGACCTCAAACAAATACAAAAATTAACCGGATGCGTGGCGGCTCTAAGCCGCTTTATCTCCCGCTTGGGAGAAAAGGCGCTACCCCTCTATCGCCTCCTTCGGCACATCGAACACTTCGAGTGGACGGGTGCCGCCACGGCCGGACTCAAGGAAATAAAAGCCATATTGGCAACAAACCCTGTCCTGGCCACGCCAAACATCGGCGAACCAACGCTATTGTACATTGCAGCAACCCATCAAGTTGTCAGCGCAGTACTCGTCGTCGAGCGGGAAACGGACGGACACAAATTCCCCCTTCAAAAGGCGGTTTACTATGTGTCCACTGTCCTCACCCCATGCAAATCAAGGTACCCACATTATCAAAAGATTGCATATGCGGTATTCATGGCATCCCGGAAGCTACGACACTACTTTCAAGAGTGTTCAATCGCAGTAGCATCGGAAGTACCACTCAACGATATTATAAACAACCGTGACGCAACGGGCTGGATTGCAAAATAGGCCATCGAGCTCCTCCCGTTCGACATAACTTATGGACCACGGCGAGCTATCAAATCGCAAGTTTTGGCCGACTTCGTCGCAGAATGGACGGAGGCCGAACTCCCTAAAGAGTACGGCACATATTCAAACTGGATCATGCACTTCGACGGTTCCAAAATGTTGGCTGGACTAGGGGTCGGTGTCGTTTTGACGTCCCCCACAGGAGACACAGTTCAATACGTACTTCAGATTATGTACACGGACTCCAACAATGCAGCCGAATATGAGGCCCTTTTACATGGTCTCTGGATGGCAGTATCCATGGGCATTCAACGCCTAGAGGTGCACGGGGATTCGAACCTCACGATTTCCCAAATAAATGGAGACTTCGATGCCAAGGATTCAAAAATGGCAGCTTACCGCAACGCCATCCTCAAAATGTCAGCTCGGTTTGAGGGGCTCAAATTTCACCATATAGCCCGAGAAAACAATTAGGCGGCAGACGCCCTGGCACGCATCGGCGCAAAACGCGATGCGGTCCCCCCAACATCTTCCTGGAAAGGTTGTTCAAGCCATCCGTAGTATGGGAAGGGGAACATGGCAATATTAGGCCGGACCCAACTGCATTGTCCGACGCCGAACAATGTGACATAATCGGAGGCTCTGCCAATGAAATCACAACCTCAGCCCACGTACTAATGGCTGTTATCGCCTCGTGGACAGAACCATTCCTAGCCTACCTTACTAGGCAGGAACTCCCAGAGGACCAAAACAAGGCTCGCTGTATAGTGCGGCGATCTAAAGCCTATAAAGTCCATGAGGGAGAACTTTATAAGAAAAGCACTACCAGAGTCCTTCAAAGGTGCATCTCCGAAGAGGAAGGACGGAACCTGCTGGCTGAAATTCATGCCGGACTCGGTGGCCATCACGCCGCAGCCCGGTCCCTAGTAAGCAAGGCTTTCCGTACAGGCTTTTATTGGCCAACGGCCCGGGCGGACGCTCAGGACTTGGTCCAAAAATGCGTCGGTTGCCACCATTTTGCAAACCAAAGCCATATGCCACCCACCGCCCTCCAAACTATCCCCATCACTTGGCCTTTCGCGGTCAGGGGGCTTGACATGGTGGGACCCCTTAAAGGCGGAACCCACAAGAAAAAATACTTACTGGTCATGGTGGATAAGTTCACCAAATGGATAGAAGCCAAGCATGTTAAGACGGTCGAATCCGGACCTGTGATAGACTTTATATCCGGGGTCGTACACCGTTATGGCGTCCCCCACAACATCATCACCGATAACGGCACAAACTTTACGGCCGATGAGGTAAAACTCTGGTGCAAAAACATGGGCATCAAGCTCGATTACGCTTCCGTCTATCACCCACAAACTAATGGTCAGGTCGAACGTGCAAATGGTCTCATCATGAGCGGCATCAAACCCAGATTAGTGCGGTCCCTCAAGGAATCTAACACGCATTGGGTAGAGGAGCTCGACTCCGTACTCTGGGGGCTGCGGACCACGCCGAATCGCACCACCGGATACACACAATTTTTTATGGTGTACGGCGCAGAGGCAGTCTTGCCCTGCAACATAATTCATGACTCACCTCGAGTGCGCATGTACGAAGAAAGGGAAGCTGAGCTCGATCGGCAGGACAGTTTGGATGCCTTAGAGGAGGAGCGCGACGTGGCAAAAGCCCATTCCGCATTCTATCAACAGCAGGCTCGAAGATATCAATGCAGAGAAGTGCGGGCCAAAAACTACAACATTGGCGAATTAGTCAACGCCTGCCGGACAAGAAAAAGGACAAGCTGAAGCCCAAGTGGGAAGGTCCCTTCATAATCGACCAAGTCCTGACTGGTGGAGCATACCGCCTGCGAGATGCGTCGGATAACCGACTCGAGCCAAACCCATGGAACGCAGCCCGTCTCCAAAGATTCTATGCCTAGCGCCGGATTCTGTGTTTGTCTCCTTCCTCTGTCCATATTTTACATTTTTTGTCTTACATTTCTCTCCTTCCCCTCTTTTCTTTTATAGCCCTTAACGGCTCCTCAAGTGACGTGCTACTTGCGCTCATTAAACCTGGGGGCTTCTTTAACAGAAGCTTATTTACTCGGGCTTCACGCCCACCACATGTGTCAAACTTCCGCATGTACCTTTTCTTCACCATTATATGCATCGATATGACTTAAGATTTGGCCAAGCTGGGTTGCCTGGCTCCTGTGCTTACCCCTACGTTCCCGATTGTTCGGCTAGGTGGTAAAGGGAGCACCTCTGCGATTGTTACTGCCGGATCAGCCGAATGTGTACCTCAGACTGGGTGAAGCCGAAAGCTAGCGTTCTTAAGGGAATATTCGGTCGGTGAACTAAAAGATGACATTTTTTACTTATTTATACATATGCCCCCAGATGATTTTCCTGCGTTTGCAGTCCTGACATGCTCTTTAGGGCATGCCTCCCAGAGAAAGGAACCCCTAACGGAACTATTCTCTCTGGAAGATGTTTCTTACTAACCATGTAATATAACATAACTAGTTGGGCACTTGTATGATAAAGCACTAATGACCCCTACGCCTGGTCTCCATGCATACCCCGGTTCTTACATAACCGGTAGGGTATTTGGACACACTCCGGACCGTCAGGTCCTGAGGTTGAAGCGAAAAGGTCGGCAACGACAAACGATCTACAATCCGGCTAGAAGGCATTACACATGTCAATTAAAAATTACATAGTCACTCTGACTGATTGTATTCCTCTTCAATACCATCTAACAGGCTGTCTAACTTACAGTCCTGCTGGGAATACTTTGCGGCCAATTCTACTTGGCCGTACACTAAGCTTACAGGGATCTCCTTCCCGTCAGGCCCCACAGGTCCGACCTCGGCCATGTGGTCTGGGTCAGACTTCGTGTACCGCGTCTTCACCATGGCCCAGGCCTCCCTAGCGCCTTGTCGGCAGGCCGATATCTTCCACAACCGGAAGCGCCGCCGAGCTCCCTTAAGCTTCTCCGAAAGCTCTCCAAGGCCCTCGGGCATGGAGTGGGAAGGCCATAAGGCTTGGGCAACGCCTCGCATCGCCTGCCGAACTTGCTCGTGCAGTTGCGAGAGCTTGGGAAGAAGGTCACCCATAGAACCGGGCATCTCCTCTGCAGGACGACCCGTTAGCATACCTACAGACATTACTCTGTTAGTCGACTTCCTCGCCGAACTCTTTTCTTTCAAAGATTCGCTTAAGCACTTACTAAATATGCCGCGTCGAACCCGCTGATTCTCCTTAGTGGAGTCCGACAGCTGGCCATGAACATCTTTAAGTTCAATGCCCAGCTTGGTGTTGGCATCCTGAAGATCATTCTTCTCCCGCCTCACCCTTGTCAGCATACTCTCACCGGCCTTTAGCCGGCGTAAGAGTTGTTGCCTCTCCAGATCGAGTCCGGCGCCATCTGCAATATGATTTGTCAGATTTACACCCACGCCGCACTTCACAAGACACTAATATTTCGAAGTGTATCTTACCAGAGGGGGTCTCTTTGGGCTCCCTTGCTGCGGCTAGTGCCGCCTATAGTTGGGCTTTGCACTCTTCCAGCTCCTGGGACAGTACGGTATTCTTCTCTGTAAGAACCTGCATAACAAATGATCCTTAAATCAGTTACTCTAACTGTTTCAAGTCTCGGGGGCTACTGGTATATATATATATTTACCAAAATTTTCTTACCCGTGTGTCTTTTACATATTGCTCTGTGGCTCTGGTTAAACCATTTTGAGCGACACGGAGGTACGCATCTCCTGAATTGAAGGCATCTAATGCCCCTTGGGAGAAACAAGCATCGCGAAGAACTGCCCGGCGACGCCTGTGGTTCATGGCACTCTCCACCTCAGAATTGGTGGCAGACAGCCTGTCCGCATCCTTTGTCGGAGGAGTGTCCGGTGCACGCCTTGTGTTCGCTTCCGCTTCCGGGCCCGGCGTTGGAGCCTGGCTGGTGGAGGCGCGATTGGCAACCCCTCCGGATATAGTCCGGCGAGGTCTCTTCGTCCTGAAGATAGCACGAACGTTAATATGCCCTGAAGGAATAACACCGGGGAAAAAGAGGGTGCGATGTACCTTTGCGCCGGCGTCTCAGTCCGGACTACATTCCTTTTTACCCCATGGGGCCCTGCGGCCCCTCGTTTGCTAGCCACCGCAGGTTCGGCCTCCCGCCTTGGAAACCTCCCCTGCAAAGCACGGTTGTTGTCAGGAAAACTGAAACGCGTGAGAATGGATTCCTTCTCAAGGGGATGAGACTCCGCTCTCTGTTACCTGGGAGGCCGGGATTAACCCTGGGTAATCGGCCGTAATGGCCACCAAGGCTTTGTCCTTGCTCAATTGATGCAACACTCCATCAATCAGCTCCGCAGATATGTCTGGATCCTCTTGAGAGGCCGGGTCGAGGGACCTTCCTGGGTCCTCGGGTTGTGGAGATGGGCTGTTTATCTCCTTAACAGCCCGGCGCAGTTCCTGCGTTGAAGTCATTAGACAAAATACTTAACAATGGGAATACAAAACGGATGGGCAAGTAAATGCGGCCGCTTACCCAGCTTGGTGGATTATGCATAGAGAATCCACCCTATGGGTTGACGCGGAGAAATTCCTCCTCTTCTCCCTTATACAAAGTGGAGAAGATCTTTAGTACAGCGGCAGCCGAATCCGGCCCCTTACGGCCGTAGCGGGTGGCGTCGTCCTCCCCGTTGAAGTCCCACATGGCGTGGCTTCTATACTGAAGTGGCTGCACCCCCCGCATAATGCATTCGGCCATAACCCCAATCATGGTCAGTCCGGAATGGGCTAACAATCTTATTCGGCCCATCAGGTAAATGATGTCCCTATCGCTTTCCCTCTCAGGGCTCCGTGGACGCCAGCTCAGGCGCTTCTTTAAGGGAGCACTGTTGAACTCAGGGAGCCGATCCGAACAGGATCCGGCAACGGGACGTCCTCTATATAAAACCATTCCGAAGGCCAGTCTTCGGACGCCTTCTTTGGGGTTCCGGATAGATATCCGGTCCCGGTGATGCGCCACACTTCTGCTCCGCCCACTTGATACATTGACCCCTCCTTAAAGCGGGGCACCAGGTAGAATAACCTCTTCCACAGCACGAAATGAGCCTCAACACCCAAGAATAGCTCGCAAAGGGCGACGAAGCCCGCGATATGCAATATAGAGCCGGGCGTGTGATTGTGCAGCTGGAGGCCGTAGAACTCCAGAAGCCCACGGAGAAATGGATGAATGGGAAATCCAACTCCTCTTATTAGATAAGGGATGAGGCACACCTGCTCTCCTTTGGAGGGATTGGGGTGCTCTCCGCTTGCTCTCCACCATTATAGGTGGCGAGTCCAGCTCGGAGCGGGACCATGTAGGCCTGAGGGAGAAATCCCTTGGCCTGAAGCGACACTAGCTCGCTGTGCGGGATGGAGCACCTCTCCTAGTCTCCAGGTTTAGGACTGGAAGGGCGAGAGGAGGAGCTGTGACGGCTGGCCATGTTGGAATGGACCTTTGCTGGAGGCGCTCTGATGATTACCCACGGGGAGGAGAAGGTGTGGTTTGGATCTGAATCCCCATCCCATTAAATAGGCGGCTCATTTATGCGGCTAGGGGTGTGAATTTATAAACACCCCGACTTTTCACATTCGTTTGACACGTGGAAGACGTCCATTGTTTGGCGTGGAAGCCAAGGTGCGCTACATTACGAAAATCAGACGTTATTCAGCAGGTACACGGAGTTTCGAGAAGAACCTGCCTTGCAATGCCGAAGACAATCTGTGCGCCAGACTTGTCGTCATTGAAGCTTAGTTCGGGGGCTACTGAGGGAGTCCTGGATTAGGGGGTGTCCAGGTAGCCAGACTATACCTTCAGCCGGACTCCAGGACTATGAAGATACAAGATTGAAGACTTCGTCCCGTGTCCGGATGGGACTTTCCTTCGCGTGGAAGGCAAGCTTGGCGATGCGGATATTTGGATCTCCTACCATTGTAACCGACTTTGTGTAACCCTAACCCTCTCCAGTGTCTATATAAACTGGAGGGTTTTAGTCCGTAGGACAACTTCATCATACAACAATCATACCATAGGCTAGCTTCTAGGGTTTAGCCTCCTTGATCTCGTGGTAGATCTACTCTTGTACTACCCATATCATCAATATTAATCAAGCAGGACGTAGGGTTTTACCTCCATCAAGAGGGCCCGAACCTGGGTAAAACATCGTGTTCCTTGCCTCCTGTTACCATCCGGCCTAGATGCACAGTCCGGCACCCCCTACCCGAGATCCGCCAGTTTTGACACCGACAGTCACCTTGGCTTTCTTGGACTTTGCTTGACCGCTAAGAAAGATTTTATGAGACAGTTAGTATAACGATGCAGTTTTAAAGATGCAAAAGAAAAATGACTTTCCTTGCCTAGGGGCAGTCTTGAAAGCTGGAAATTGAGTTTGTGACGAGTCGCCAGAAGAGCGAGAAACCTCCTAAAAAGGTAAAATAAAGTTAAGAGAGTAAGGGAATAGATTCATGGATAAAAGTAAAAGACAATGGTGAAAGAAACCTCATTCTGGCGTTTTTAAGGAGTTTTTTGTAAGTCGGAGGGCGGTTCACTGTCGTCATTAGTCCGGGCCTGACGGCGGCTCTCATGTTGCTGTTTTTTCAAAAGAAAATGAGGGTCCAAATAAGCCAAAGTGTGCGAAAACCTTACTTTCCGGGTTACCAGTCGAAGTTTCTGTCTCGGCAAAGGGGCTGAGTCGGAGGAAATAGTTACCTCTTCGTCTACGGCCTGGCTGGCCCCCGTGTCCTTGTGGCAATAGTCAGTGTCAATAAGGTTATTAAAAAACTGACCTAGAGAGTCAAGGGCTACCTCCGACTCAGAAACATCATCCAGCGGGAACATGTCAGAGGCAGTCTTCTTCTTCTTGGGCTTCCGGGTCGTTTTCCTGGCGGCTATGGCAGCGGCTCTAGCCTTCTTGGCAGCTTCATGGTCATATTTGGCCTAAAAGCAAATAAAAGGTTAAAAGGCCATGCAAGTGTTTAAATACTGAAGAAAACAAAAAGGAGGTCAAGGGGGGTTCACCTCTGGTGCCGGGTTAAGTTTGCAGAAGGGGTTTAATCCAACCTTACTGCAGTCCTCGGCCATATTTATACATCAACGTGGATGGTGGACATTGCAACAATGTCCTCTATAGTTAGTTGTACAGAGCTATGACCCGAAGAATCATTTGGGCCTCCGCCATATTTATACATCAACGTGGATCGGCGGCTTAGAGGGATGACCCGCCATGCGATCCAGCAACGGATTAGGTCAACTCCAGTTAAGCCATTTCCCAATAAGGCTTGAATCCTTTTGATAGATGGGATAAGCTTCTTGCGTTCAGCAGCAATAAACTTGTCAGGGAGCACAAACTTAGAATCAAGACGCTCCGCGTGATAACCCGGTAGCGGTTTTTCATCAGCTGGTGATATATCTTGGTAGTAGAACCAAGTTT
Source organism: Triticum monococcum (assembly GCA_034509565.1). NCBI lineage: Eukaryota > Viridiplantae > Streptophyta > Magnoliopsida > Poales > Poaceae > Triticum > Triticum monococcum. The sequence continues at coordinate 176,597,174 of CM067847.1, read as the reverse complement.
GGTTCCAATATTTGGGGTGGCTTGGTAAGACCACTAAAGGAAAGACAGCACCCTGTCGGCGCTGAATCGAGATTTCGCCAAGTTCCAAGATAGGGCCGTTGGTGCACTCATTCTGGCGGTTCAAATAAAAGTACTCTCTGAAGAGCTCCATAGTCGGTTCTTCTTGAAGATATACCTCATAGAGAACTTGAAAATTACAGATATTGGATATGGAGTTGGGTCCAAGATCTTGTGGGTGAAGTTTGAAAAAATGCAGAACGTCATTGAAGAACTTTGAGCCGGTGGTGAAAACCCCGATGCATGTGGTCAGTAAAAACGATAACTTCACCATATTTGGGCTGAGGCCGTTCTTCGTCCGGGTCAGGGGCACGATAAGACATAATGTTTTTCTTTGGCAAATATCCCATGGTGACAAATTCTTTCAAGGTATCCTCATTAACTGTGGAAGGGACCTAGTTGCAGACTGTTGGCGCTTTTGACGGCATAATGAAAAAGGGCAAGCTGAAAAGAAAGTAATTTGCCGGTTCAAATTATTGGTGGAGTTACAGGTTAATGATTATAGTATAGATGAGTAATGGCGGCTTAAGTAAGGGCTAATGATATATGAAGGAAAAATGAGCCGGAATCATAAGCCGCCATGACCAAAGATATTCAAAGGTTGCCTGAGTCAAAATTGGCCAAGTGCTGAAATAAACAACTTTCACAAGTTGTTGCTATTACTTTGGATCAAGATGGTTCAAAAAAGGGAAATAAATCTAGACCTAAAAACCAGCACAGAGGAGTTCGTCAGTTCTAAAGAGGCCTTTGTACATGAGAAAGGGATCTGCTAGCATCTGAAATGGATGCAAAACAACTACCGTGTAGGTTTTATACTTCCTTTAGATCAAAGGAGGGTGCGGTGGAGACACTGCAAGGAATCCGCAATGAACAGCGAAGAACACGGAAAGAACTCGCAAACCCTAATGCAGATCTAAGGTGTGAGAAGGCAAGAACTTACGGACACGGATCTGTTGCTGAGGGTCATCACCATTTCTCTGGACAACTCAGGGTGATGCAGCAGCCGAGCTTGAGGACGATGATGAGCGTGATACGTCTGCAATGTATTTATAATTTTTGATTGCTCCATGCTATATTATCTACTGTTTTGGACATTATTGGGCTTTATTATCCACTTTTATATTATTTTTGGGACTAACCTATTAACCGGAGGCCCAGCCTAGAATTGCTGTTTTTTTGCCTATTTCAGAGTTTCGCAAAAAAGGAATATCAAACGGAGTCCAAACGGAATGAAACCTTCGGGAACGTGATTTTCAGAACGAACACAATCCAGGAGACTTGGACCCTACGTCAAGAAATAAAGGAGGAAGCCACGAGGTAGGGGGCACGCCTACACCCCCCAGGCGCGCCCTCCACCCTCGTGGGCCCCCTATTGCTCCACTGACGTACTCCTTCCTCCTATATATACCTACGTACCCCCAAACGATCAGAAACGGAGCCAAAAACCTAATTCCACCACCGCAACCTTCTGTATCCACGAGATCCCATCTTGGGGCCTGTTCCGGAGCTCCACCAGAGGGGGCATCCATCATGGAGGGCTTCTACATCAACACCATAGCCTCTCCGATGAAGTGTGAGTAGTTTACCTCAGACCTTCGAGTCCATAGTTAATAGTTAGATGGCTTCTTCTCTCTTTTTGGATCTCAATACAATGTTCTCCCCCTCTCTTGTGGAGATCTATTTGATGTAATCTTCTTTTTGCGGTGTGTTTGTTGATATCGATGAATTATGGGTTTATGATCAAGATTATCTATGAACAATATTTGAATCTTCTCTGAATTCTTTTATGTATGATTGGTTATCTTTGCAAGTCTCTTCGAATTATCAGTTTGGTTTGGCCTACTAGATTGATCTTTCTTGCAATGGGAGAAGTGCTTAGCTTTGGGTTCAATCTTGCGGTGTCCTTTCCTAGTGACAGTAGGGGCAGCAAGGCACATATTGTATTGTTGCCATCGAGGATAACAACATGGAGTGTTATCATATTGCATGAATTTATCCCTCTACATCGTGTCATCTTGCTTAAGGCGTTACTCTATTTTCATAAACTTAATACTCTTGATGCATGCTGAATTGCAGTCAATGTGTGGAGTAATAGTAGTAGATGCAGGCAGGAGTCGGTCTACTTGTCTCGGACGTGATGCCTATATACATGATCATACCTAGATATTCTCATAACTATGCTCAATTCTGTCGATATTCTCATATCTAGCAATTGATAGAATTGAGCATAGTTACGAGAATATCTAGGTATGATCATGTATATAGGCATCACGTCCGAGACAAGTAGACCGGCTCCTGCCTGCATCTACTACTATTACTCCACTCATTAACCGCTATCCAGCATGCATCTAGAGTATTAAGTTCAAGAGAACAGAGTAACGCTTTAAGCAAGTTGACATGATGTAGAGGGATAAACTCATGCAATATGATATAAACCCCATCTTGTTATCCTCGATGGCAACAATACAATACATGCCTTGCTTCCCCTACTGTCACTGGGAAAGGACACCGCAAGATTGAACCCAAAGCTAAGCACTTCTCCCATTGCAAGAAAGATCAATCTAGTAGGCCAAACCAAACTGATAATTTGAAGAGACTTTCAAAGATAACCAATCATACATAAAAGAATTCAGAGAAGATTCAAATATTGTTCGTAGATAAACTTGATCATAAACCCACAATTCATCGATATCGACAAACACACCGCAAAAGAAGATTATATCGAATAGATCTCCATAAGAGAGGGGGGAACTTTGTATTGAGATCCAAAAAGAGAGAAGAAGCCATCTAGATAATAACTATGGACCTATAGGTCTGAAGTAAACTACTCACACTTCATTGGAGAGGCTATGGTGTTGATGTAGAAGCCCTCCGTGATCGATACCCCTCCGGCGGAGCTCCGGAAAAGGCCCCAAGATGGGATCTTGTGGATACAGAAAGTTACGGCGGTGGAATTAGGGTTTTGGCTCCGTATCTGGTAGTTTGGGGGTACGTAGGTATATATAGGAGGAAGGAGTACGTCGGTGGAGCAACATGGGCCCCACGAGGGTGGAGGGCGCGCTTGGGGGGGGGGGGGGTAGGCGCGCCCCTACCTCGTGCCTTCCCGGTTGATTGCTTGACGTAGGGTCCAAGTCCTCTGGATCACGTTCGTTCCGAAAATCACGTTCCCGAAGGTTTCATTCCGTTTGGACTCCGTTTGATATTCTTTTTCTGCGAAACCCTAAAATAGGCAAAAAAAACATCAATTCTGGGCTGGGCCTCCGGTTAACAGGTTAGTCCCAAAAATAATATAAAAGTGTATAATAAAGCCCAATAATGTCCAAAACAGGATATAATATAGCATGGAACAATCAAAATTATAGATACGTTGGAGACGTATCAAGCATCCCCAAGCTTAATTCCTGCTCTTCGTCGAGTAGGTAAATGATAAAAACAGAATTTTTGATGTGGAATGCTACTTGGCATAATTTCAATGTAATTCTCTTAATTGTGGTATGAATATTCAGATCCGAAGAATTCAAGAGAAAAGTTCAATATTGACATAGAAATAATAATACTTCAAGCATACTAACTAAGCAATTATGTCTCTTCAAAATAACGTGGCCAAAGAAAGTTATCCCTACAAAATCATATAGTCTGGCTATGCTCCATCTTCACCACACAAAGTATTTAAATCATGCATAACCCTGATGACAAGCCAGGCAATTGTTTCATACTTTTGGTGTTCTCAAACTTTCCCAATCTTCACGCAATATATGAGCGTGAGCCATGGACATAGCACTACAGGTGGAATAGAATGGTGATTGTGGGGAAGACTAAAAAAGGGGGAAGATAGTCTCACATCAACTAGGTGTAGCAACGGGCTATGGAGTTGCCCATTAATAGATATCAATGTGAGTGAGTAGGGATTGCCATGCAACGGATGCACTAGAGCTATAAGTATATGAAAGCTCAACAAAAGAAACTAAGTCAGTGTGCATCCAACTTGCTTGCTCACGAAGACCTAGGGCATTTTGAGGAAGCACATCATTGGAATATACAAGCCATGTTCTATAATGAAAAATTCCCACTAGTATATGAAAGTGATAACATAGGAGACTCTCTATCATGAAGATCATGGTGCTACTTTGAAGAACAAGTGTGGTAAAAGGATAGTAGCATTGCCCCTTTTTATTTATTTATTCTCTCTTTTATTGGGGCCTTTTTTGGCCTTTCTCTTTTTTTATCTATGAATGATGATCATCACACTTCTATTTATTTACAACTCAATGATTACAACTTGATACTAGAACAAAGTATAACTCTATATGAATGCCTCCGGCGGTATACCGGGATAGCAATGATGCATGAGTGACTTATATGAGAGAATTATGAACGGTGGCTTTGCCACAACTAAAATGTCAACTACATGATCATGCAAAGCAATATGACAATGATGGAGTGTGTCATAGTAAACAGAATGGTGGAAAGTTGCATGGCAATATATCTCGGAATGGCTATGGAAATGCCATGATAGGTAGGTATGGTGGCTGTTTTGAGGAAGGTATATGATGGGTGTATGATACTGGCGAAAGGTGCGCGGTATTAGAGAGGCTAGCAATGGTGGAAGGGTGAGAGTGCATATAATCCATGGACTCAACATTAGTCATAAAGAACTCACATACTTATTGCAAATATCTATTAGTTATCGAAGCAAAGTACTACGCGCATGCTCCTAGGGGGATAGATTGGTAGGAAAAGACCATCGCTCGTCCCCGACCGCCACTCATAAGGAGGAAAATCAATAAATACATCATGCTCCGACTTCTTAACATAATGGTTCACCATACGTGCATGCTACGGGAATCACAGACTTCAACACAAGCATTTCTCAAATTCACAACTACTCAACTAGCACGACTCTAATATCACCATCTCCATATCTCAAAACAATTATCAAGTTTCGAACTTCTCATAGTATTCAACACACTCATAAGAAAAAGTTTATTATTAATCTTGAATGCCTAACATGATTAAAGCAATTTACCATGCTGTTTTGTAGGACTCTCAAAATAATCTAAGTGAAGCATGAGAGAACAAAAGTTTCTATAAAAAATCCACCATCGTGCTCTAAAAGATATAAGTGAAGCACTAGAGAAAAAACTATATAACTCAAAAGATATAAGTGAAGCACATGGAATATTCTAACAATTTCCGAATCATGTGTGTCTCTCTCAAAAATGTGTGTGCAGCAATGATGATTGTGGAAAACTAACAAATAAAGACTCAAATAATACAAGACGCTCCAAGTAAAACACATATCATGTGGTAAATAAAAATATAGCTCCAAGTAAAGTTACCGATAGAAGTAGACGAAAGAGGGGATGCCTTCCGGAGCATCCCCAAGCTTTGGCTTTTAGATGTCCTTAGATTATCTTGGGGGTGCCATGGTCATCCCCAAGCTTAGGCTATTTCCACTCCTTGTTCCATAATCCATCAAATCTTTTACCCAAAACTTGAAAACTTCACAAGACAAAACTTAAAGTAGAAAATCTCGTGAGCTCCGTTAGCGAAACAAAACAAAACACCACTTCAAGGTACTGTAATGAACTCATTATTTATTTATATTGGTGTTAAACCTACTGTATTCCAACTTCTATATGGTTTATAAACTATTTTACTAGCCATAGATTCATCAAAATAAGCAAACAACACACGGAAAACAGAATCTGTCAAAAACAGAACAGTCTGTAGTAATCTGTAGCTAACGCAAGTTCTGGAAGCCCAAAAATTCTAAAATAAATTTATGGACATGAGGAATTTATCTATTAATCATCTGCAAAAACAATTAACTAAATATCTGTCGGGTGGTAGGTGCGACATATGCCAACGGGTGGCTTATCATTGTGGGAGCCAATAAGACATCGCCGGTGCCTGGAAACGGGATGAGGCGAAGACATGCACGCCGGCGGACTTTTCCCATCTTCGGGGCTCTCCGTGGAGATAACACCCCTACTGCTGCTCTGCGGGGTCTCCGCATGATCACTAGATGAACAAGTAGCTACACAATGCTCCTTGAGCTGTTTTGGTGGAAGGAGGAAGAAGGGCACGGCTAGCTTGCTTCTTCTCCTCGTATGGTGTCTAAGACTAGCTTGGGGGACGAACCCTTTGCATGGGTGCCCCGGGGGGTTTATATAGGCCTACCCCCCGGGGGTACAATGGTAATCCGGCTGGGCGCGGGGCCCGGCCGTCTGTGACTGTGCTCGCCGGCTTCTGCGCCGGTCGCTGGGGCCCACCGACTGGTGGGTCCCGCCGGCTGCCGGCTCCTTGGTCGACAAGCAGGCCCCACTGTCCAGGGCCTGGTCGGTGGCTGGTTACTGTTGCTCTATCCTGATGACACGGGCTTGGTCGTGGTGGGCGTGGCTACAGTACCGCCGCCCGGCGGGCAATTACTGTAGCCTCACAGTGTCTTGTCTCCTTAATGGGGCATCTCCTTCGAGGAGGATGGCAAGCCGGCTATGGGGAGCCGGCTCTCTCTCTGGCCGACTGGGAAGAGGTGTGGCCGCCTTTGGGCGTCTCTCTTCCCGAAGGGACCCACCACCTCATGGGCCACGCTGGTGGCCCATCGTGGATGGCGTCAGGGTCGTTGTGGCAACAGTGCCGCGCCGGGCGGGTCGTGGTCACCCGTACGGCGCACTGTGCCGGTCATGCTCCGGGTTTTGGGGGTGGCAGGCTTCACTGTAGCCACGCCCCGCTTCATCATCGCTGGGTGGAGGCAAACTTTGAGGATATGGTCTTGACCGCTTTATGGGAGCCGGCTTCTTGGGGTCGGCCTTCTTGCGGCCGGCTTCTCGAAGTCGGCCCTCCTATGGCTTTCTTCATGAGGGCAAAAGTTGGGCCGCCTCCCGAAGCTGGCCTGGATGACAGCCGGCAAAGGGAAGGCGGCCCCAGGTCTTGGGTTCTTGAGAGCCGGACGAGCCCGTAATATTTTCTGGAGAGCCAGGGGAAGCCGGCTAGGCTACCCATGGCTAATTACTCCGACAGTAGTCCCCGAAGCTGATCGAGCTTCGAGGCGGACAGAGGGACGAGAAGCTTGGTCAGCTTCTCACCCTGAGGAGCCAGCTTTGCTCTTGCGTCTTGCAGGCGGGATGGTGTTTGACCCGCGTGCTGACCGCGGGCCCATCCGCGGGCTATGTGGCAGCGGAAGCCTGCCAGTGCACGTGCACGACGGGACGCCGCCGCAGGCCCGGGCCCGCCACTCCCTGGCCTCGGCCCGAGCGCTGGTCTTCTGCGGCCCAGGTGGACCGCTCGCCTTCCTGTGGCGATTTTACTGCGCCGTTAAGGCGCAATAAACGCGGGACGTGGGGAAGTGGGCACGATCGATCCCCACGTTCCCCCACACCGCGCCTCCTCGGCTCCGCCATGTGAGCCTATAAGTAGGGGGAGGAGGAGGAGAGGCAGAGGTTCGCACGCTCTACCCCACTCCGCTCCCCCTTGTCTTCCTTCTTCTTCTCGCCGTCGCCGCAGCTTCCCATCTTAGCGCCGCCGCGTTGTCACACTCTCATGGCGCTGTCAAGCTCGTGGGATGGCTCCAATGTCCACGACGACCACGTGGAGTTCCTCCGCCAGACCCGGCGCCTGCCCGGTGCCAACCTTGTGCGGGTCCGCCTGGCGCCGGAGACGGAGATCTCGCCGGCACCGGAGGAAGGCGAGCGGGTCGTCTTCCGCTCGCACTTCTTGCGCGGCTTCGGCCTTCCGGCGAGTGGATTTCTGCGCTCCTTCCTCGAGTTCTACAACCTACAGCCGCATCACCTCATGCCCAATGTGGTGATGCTGCTGTCGGCCATCGTCTCTCTCTGCGAAGGCTTCTTGGGCGTGCTCCCCACGCTGGAGCTCCGGGGAGAATTCTTCCAGAGCAAGCTCGGCACCGTCGTCGCCAGCATGCCCGCCCCCTGCGGGGCCTATATCGCCATGAGTAGGTCAGGCGAGAACAATCCGTTCCCGCCCATCCCCCTAATCCAGTCGGTGAAGGTATGGCAGAGGTCGTATTTCTACGTGAAGAACGCCGGCTCGCCCCCGACAGGAGACAACATCAATCTGCCGGCTTACGTAGCTGGCCCGCCAGCTGGGAGGCAGCCCTCAAGGAGCTTCCGGTCCAGGTCCCTGTCTCAGGCCGGGAACGCCGCCATCGCCCGGCTTCGGGTGATGATCCAGTCGGAAGGCCTGCGTGGGTCCGACTTGGTGGCCACCTTCGTGGAGCCCCGGATTCTTCCTCTCCAAAGCCGGCCCCATATGATGTGTCAGATGAGTGGCCGCTTCGACCCAAGCCGGCTGAGCACCAGGGAGATGCCTCATGCGGAGGTGTCGCTCATGGTTAACTACATCGCCAGTTGCAAGCTCGGCGCCGACTGGCAGTATGGCAAGGCGCCGTATTCACGCGCCAATCCTCCGCCTGTGGTAAGTTTTCTTCTCTTTCTTCTCTCTCTGTTGATAGCCGGCATCATGACGGCCGGCTTCTGACCAGTCGGCTCTTCCTAGCAGAACCCCCTTCTTCCGCCGCCGCCCGGGGCGGCAGGGATAGAACGCCAGTACGCTGCCGACCGCATCGTGGACGACGTCGACGACCTGGATCTGGGGGCGGCCGCCATGGAAGACGCCATTGTGGGGGACAACGCCGAGCCCGGAGGCACAGGGCTCACCACCAGCTTCGAGGACTGGCCGGATGACGCCGATACAGAAGTCGCCCCGCGCCGCCAGCCGGTGGCCGACCATCAAGGCGCGGGTTCGTCCACCGCACTGGCTGCCAACAGTGGCGCACAAAAGCGCCGGGCCACGTCGACCCTCTTCGGCAGCCGGCAGAAGAAGCCCAAAGCCTCCGCCGCGGCGACAAAAAGAGACGAGGCGGCCGCGAAGGCGGCCCGCTTCCGCAAAGTGGTGAAGCAGCCTCAGGCAGTCTCAGCGTAAGTCGTCGATTGCTTGGTCGCACTTTTTTCATTGTTTTTCTTCTGTTTTGAACGTTCTTCCTGACCTGTCTCCGTTTGATGAATAGGGCACCACTTTCCCTTGAGCGGGGCCCGGGCGGCTCCGTGGTTGGGCCGACTGGAGGGTCTTCAGGCCACCGCCGCATGGATCCCGCCGCCGACCTCAGGGAGGCCACAGAGCGGAACGCCCGTGAGGTGCGGGAGGAGCGGGAGGCGGCGGAACGGGCAGCCGCCCAGGTGGAGAAGGAGCGGGCTGACGCGGCAGCCAAGGCCCAGGCGGAGGCGGCTGAAGGAAATATGCCCTAGAGGCAATAATAAAGTTATTATTTATTTCCTTATATCATGATAAATGTTTATTATTCATGCTAGAATTGTATTAACCGGAAACATAATACATGTGTGAATACATAGACAAACAAAGTGTCACTAGTATGCCTCTACTTGACTAGCTCGTTAATCAAAGATGGTTATGTTTCCTAACCATGAACAAAGAGTTGTTATTTGATTAACGAGGTCACATCATTAGTTGAATGATCTGATTGACATGACCCATTCCATTAGCTTAGCACCCGATCGTTTAGTATGTTGCTATTGCTTTTCTTCATGACTTATACATGTTCCTATGACTATGAGATTATGCAACTCCCGTTTACCAGAGGAACACTTTGGGTGCTACCAAACGTCACAACGTAACTGGGTGATTATAAAGGAGTACTACAGGTGTCTCCAAAGGTAAATGTTGGGTTGGCGTATTTCGAGATTAGGATTTGTCACTCCGATTGTCGGAGAGGTATCTCTGGGCCCTCTCGGTAATGCACATCACTTAAGCCTTGCAAGCATTGCAACTAATGAGTTAGTTGTGGGATGACGTATTACAGAACGAGTAAAGAGACTTGCCGGTAACGAGATTGAACTAGGTATTGGATACCGACGATCGTATCTCGAGCAAGTAACATACCGATGACAAAGGGAACAACGTATGTTGTTATCCGGTCTGACCGATAAAGATCTTCGTAGAATATGTAGGAGCCAATATGGGCATCCAGGTCCCGCTATTGGTTATTGACCGGAGACGTGTCTCGGTCATGTCTACATTGTTCTCGAACCGTAGGGTCCGCACGCTTAACGTTACGATGACAGTTATTATGAGTTTATGCATTTTGATGTACCGAAGGTTGTTCGGAGTCCCGGATGAGATCACGGACATGACGAGGAGTCTCGAAATGGTCGAGACGTAAAGATTGATATATTGGAAGCCTACGTTTGGACATCGGAAGTGTTCCGGGTGAAATCGGGATTTTACCGGATTACCGGGAGGGTTACCGGAACCCCCCGGGAGCCAAATGGGCCAACATGGGCCTTAGTGGAAAGGTGAGAGGGCAGCCCACATAGGGCTGCGCCTCCCCCCCCCTCTCCCTAGTCCTATTAGGACTAGGAGAGGGGCCGGCCACCTCTCTCTCTCTCCCCTTTAAAGGATTCCTAGTTGGACTAGGATTGGAGGGGGGAGTCCTACTCCCGGTAGGAGTAGGACTCCTCCTGCGCCTCCCTCTCTTTGGCCGGCCAGCCCCCCTCCCTCCAACCTTTATATACGGGGGCAGGGGACACCCCAAGACACACAAGTTGATCCTTGAGATCATTCCTTAGCCGTGTGCGGTGCCCCCTGCCACCAAATTCCACCTCGATCATATCGTTACAGTGCTTAGGCGAAGCCCTGCGTCGGTAGTACATCAAGATCGTCACCACGCCGTCGTGCTGACGGAACTCTTCCTCGACGCTTTGCTGGATTGGAGCCCGAGGATCGTCATCGAGCTGAACGTGTGCTAAGAACTCGGAGGTGCCGGAGTAACGGTGCTTGGATCGGTCGGATCGGGAAGAAGCCGTACGACTACTTCCTCTACGTTGTGTGATCGCTTCCGCAGTCGGTCTGCGTTGGTACGTAGACAACACTCTCCCCCTCGTTGCTATGCATCACCATGATCTTGCGTGTGCGTAGGAAAATTTTCAAAATTACTACGTTCCCCAACAGTGGTATCAGAGCCTAGGTTTTATGGTTTGATGTTATTTGCATGAGTAGAACACAAGTGAGTTGTGGGCGATACATGTCATACTGCCTACTAGCATGTCATACTTTGGTTCGGCGGTATTGTTGGACGAGACGATCCGGACCAACCTTACGCGTACTCTTACGCGAGACCGGTTCCCTCGACGTGCTTTGCACATAGATGGCTTGCGGAAGACTGTCTCTCCAACTTTAGTTGAACCAAGTGTGACTACGCCCGGTCCTTGAGAAGGTTAAAACGGAGTCTATTTGACGAACTATCGTTGTGGTTTTGATGCGTAGGTGAGATGAGTTCTTACTTAAGCCCGTAGCAGCCACGTAAAACTTGCAACAACAAAGTAGAGGACGTCTAACTTGTTTTTGCAGGGCATGTTGTGATGTGATATGGTCAAGGCATGATGTTGATTTTATTGTATGAGATGATCATGTTTTGTAACCGAGTTATCGGCAACTGGCAGGAGCCATATGGTTGTCGCTTTATTGTATGCAATGCAATCGCGATGTAATGCTTTACTTTATTGCTAAGCGGTAGTGATAGTCGTGGAAGCATAAGATTGGCGAGACGACAACGATGCTACGATGGAGATCAAGGTGTCGCGCCGGTGACGATGGTGATCATGACGGTGCTTCGGAGATGGAGATCACAAAGCACAAGATGATGATGGCCATATCATATCACTTATATTGATTGCATGTGATGTTTATCCTTTTATGCATCTTATCTTGCTTTGATTGACGGTAGCATTATAAGATGATCTCTCACTAAATTATCAAGAAGTGTTCTCCCTGAGTATGCACCGTTGCAAAAGTTCTTCGTGCTGAGACACCACGTGATGATCGGGTGTGATAGGCTCTACGTTCAAATACAACGGGTGCAAAACAGTTGCACACGCAGAATACTCAGGTTAAACTTGACGAGCCTAGCATATGCAGATATGGCCTCGGAACACAGAGACCGAAAGGTCGAGCGTGAATCATATAGTAGATATGATCAACATGACGATGTTCACCATTGAAAACTACTCCATCTCACGTGATGATCGGTTATGGTTTAGTTGATTTGGATCACGTGATCACTTAGAGGATTAGAGGGATGTCTATCTAAGTGGGAGTTCCTAAGTAATTTGATTAACTAAACTTAAACTTATCATGAACTTAGTACCTGATAGTATCTTGCTTGTTTATGTTGATTGTAGATAGATGGCTCGTGCTGTTGTTCCGTTGAATTTTAATGCGTTCCTTGAGAAAGCAAAGTTGAAAGATGATGGTAGCAATTACACGGACTGGGTCCGTAACCTGAGGATTATCCTCATTGCTGCACAGAAGAATTACGTCCTGGAAGCACCGCTGAGTGCCAGGCCTGCTGCAAGAGCAACACCAGAAGTTATGAACGTCTAGCAGAGCAAAGCTGATGACTACTCAATAGTTCAGTGTGCCATGCTTTACGGCTTAGAACCGGGACTTCAACGACGTTTTGAACGTCATGGAGCATATGAGATGTTCCAGGAGTTGAAGTTAATATTTCAAGCAAATGCCCGGATTGAGAGATATGAAGTCTCCAATAAGTTCTATAGCTGCAAGATGGAGGAGAACAGTTCTGTCAGTGAGCATATACTCAAAATGTCTGGGTATAATAATCACTTGATTCAATTGGGAGTTACACTTCCGGATGATTGCGTCATTGACAGAATTCTCCAATCACTGCCACCAAGCTACAAGAGCTTTGTGATGAACTATAATATGCAAGGGATGAACAAGACTATTCCTGAGCTCTTCGCAATGCTGAAAGCTGCGGAGGTAGAAATCAAGAAGGAGCATCAAGTGTTGATGGTTAACAAAACCACTAGTTTCAAGAAAAAGGGCAAAGGGAAGAAGAAGGGGAAACTTCAAGAAGAACAGCAAGCAAGTTGCTGCTCAAGAGAAGAAACCCAAGTCTGGACCTAAGCCTGAAACTGAGTGCTTCTACTGCAAGCAGACTGGTCACTGGAAGCGGAACTGCCCCAAGTGTTTGGCGGATAAGAAGGATGGCAAGGTGAACAAAGGTATATGTGATATACATGTTATTGATGTGTACCTTACTAATGCTCGCAGTAGCACCTGGGTATTTGATACTGGTTCTGTTGCTAATATTTGCAACTCGAAACAGGGACTACAGAATAAGCGGACACTAGCAAAGGACGAGGTGACGATGCGCGTGGGAAACGGTTCCAAAGTCGATGTGATCGCAGTCGGCACGCTACCTCTACATCTACCTTCGGGATTAATATTAGACCTAAATAATTGTTATTTGGTGCCAGCGTTGAGCATGAACATTATATCTGGATCTTGTTTGATGCGAGACGGTTATTCATTTAAATCAGAGAATAATGGTTGTTCTATTTATATGAGTAATATCTTTTATGGTCATGCACCCTTGAAAAGTGGTCTATTCTTATTGAATCTCGATAGTAGTGATACACATATTCATAATGTAGAAGCCAAAAGATGCAGAGTTGATAATGATAGTGCAACTTATTTGTGGCACTGCCGTTTAGGTCATATCGGTGTAAAACGCATGAAGAAACTCCATACTGATGAGCTTTTGGAACCACTTGATTATGAATCACTTGGTACTTGCGAACCGTGCCTCATAGGCAAGATGACTAAAACACCGTTCTCCGGTACTATGGAGAGAGCAACAGATTTATTGGAAATCATACATACCGATGTATGTGGTCCGATGAATATTGAGGCTCGTGGCGGATATCGTTATTTTCTCACCTTCACAGATGATTTAAGCAGATATGGGTATATCTACTTAATGAAACATAAGTCTGAAACATTTGAAAAGTTCAAGGAATTTCAGAGTGAAGTTGAAAATCATCGTAACAACAAAATAAAGTTTCTACGATCTGATAGTGGAGGAGAATATTTGAGTTACGAGTTTGGTATACATTTGAAAAATTGTGGAATAGTTTCGCAACTCACGCCACCCGGAACACCACAGCGTAATGGTGTGTCCGAACGTCGTAATCGTACTTTACTAGATATGGTGCGATCTATGATGTCTCTTGCTGATTTACCGCTATCGTTTTGGGGTTATGCTTTAGAGACGGCCGCATTCACGTTAAATAGGGCACCATCAAAATCCGTTGAGACGACGCCTTATGAACTATGGTTTGGCAAGAAACCAAAGTTGTTGTTTCTTAAAATTTGGGGCTGCGATGCTTATGTGAAAAAGCTTCAACCTGATAAGCTCGAACCCAAAGCGGAGAAATGTGTCTTCATAGGATACCCAAAGGAAACTGTTGGGTATACCTTCTATCACAGATCCGACGGCAAGACATTCGTTGCTAAGAATGGATCATTTCTAAAGAAGGAGTTTCTCTCGAAAGAAGTGAGTGGGAGGAAAGTAGAACTTGACGAGGTAACTGTACCTACTCCGTTATTGGGAAATAGTACATCACAGAAAACTGTTTCTGTGAGACCTACACCAATAAGAGAGGAAGTTAATGATGATAATCATGAAACTTTAGATCAAGATACTACTGAACCTCGTAGATCAACCAGAGTAAGATCCGCACCAGAGTGGTACGGTAATCCTGTTCTGGAAGTCATGCTACTAGATCATGATGAACCTACGAACTATGAAGAAGCGATGGTGAGCCCAGATTCCGCAAAGTGGCTTGAAGCCATGAAATCTGAGATGGGATCCATGTATGAGAACAAAGTATGGACTTTGGTTGACTTGCCCGATGATAGGCAAGCAATTGAGAATAAATGGATCTTCAAGAAAAAGACTGATGCTGACGGTAATGTTACTGTCTATAAAGCTCGACTTGTCGCAAAAGGTTTTCGACAAGTTCAAGGAGTTGACTACGATGAGACTTTCTCACCCGTAGCGATGCTTAAGTCTGTCAGAATTATGTTAGCAATTGCCGCATTTTATGATTATGAAATTTGGCAAATGGATGTAAAAACTGCATTCCTGAATGGATTTCTGGAAGAAGAGTTGTATATGATGCAACCGGAAGGTTTTGTCGATCCAAAGGGAGCTAACAAAGTGTGCAAACTCCAGCGATCCATTTATGGACTGGTGCAAGCATCTCGGAGTTGGAATAAACGCCTTGATAGTGTGATCAAAGCATTTGGTTTTATACAGACTTTTGGAGAAGCCTGTATTTACAAGAAAGTGAGTGGGAGCTCTGTAGCATTTCTGATATTATATGTGGATGACATATTACTGATTGGAAATGATATAGAATTTCTGGATAGCATAAAGGGATACTTGAATAAAAGTTTTTCAATGAAAGACCTCGGTGAAGCTGCTTACATATTAGGCATAAAGATCTATAGAGATAGATCAAGACACTTAATTGGACTTTCACAAAGCACATACCTTGACAAGATTTTGAAGAAGTTCAAAATGGATCAAGCAAAGAAAGGGTTCTTGCCTGTGTTACAAGGTGTGAAGTTGAGTCAGACTCAATGCCCGACCACTGCAGAAGATAGAGAGATAATGAAAGATGTTCCCTATGCTTTAGCCATAGGCTCTATCATGTATGCAATGCTGTGTACCAGACCTGATGTGTGCCTTGCTATAAGTTTAGCAGGGAGGTACCAAAGTAATCTAGGAGTGGATCACTGGACAGCGGTCAAGAACATCCTAAAATACCTGAAAAGGACTAAGGATATGTTTCTCGTATATGGAGGTGACAAAGAGCTCACAGTAAGAGGTTACGTTGATGCAAGCTTTGACACTGATCCGGACGATTCTAAATCGCAAACCGGATACGTATTTACTTTAAATGGTGGAGCTGTCAGTTGGTGCAGTTCTAAACAAAGCGTCGTAGCGGGATCTACATGTGAAGCGGAGTACATAGCTGCTTCAGAAGCAGCGAACGAAGGAGTCTGGATGAAGGAGTTCATATCCGATCTAGGTGTCATACCTAGTGCATCGGGTCCAATGAAAATCTTCTGTGACAATACTGGTGCAATTGCCTTGGCAAAGGAATCCAGATTTCACAAAAGAACCAAACACATCAAGAGACGCTTCAACTCCATCCGGGATTTAGTCCAGGTGGGAGACATAGAGATTTGCAAGATACATACGGATCTGAATGTTGCAGACCCGTTGACTAAGCCTCTTCCACGAGCAAAACATGATCAGCACCAAGGCTCCATGGGTGTTAGAATCATTACTGTGTAAACTAGATTATTGACTCTAGTGCAAGTGGGAGACTGAAGGAAATATGCCCTAGAGGCAATAATAAAGTTATTATTTATTTCCTTATATCATGATAAATGTTTATTATTCATGCTAGAATTGTATTAACCGAAAACATAATACATGTGTGAATACATAGACAAACAGAGTGTCACTAGTATGCCTCTACTTGACTAGCTCGTTAATCAAAGATGGTTATGTTTCCTAACCATGAACAAAGAGTTGTTATTTGATTAACGAGGTCACATCATTAGTTGAATGATCTGATTGACATGACCCATTCCATTAGCTTAGCACCCGATCGTTTAGTATGTTGCTATTGCTTTTCTTCATGACTTATACATGTTCCTATGACTATGAGATTATGCAACTCCCGTTTACCAGAGGAACACTTTGGGTGCTACCAAACGTCACAACATAACTGGGTGATTATAAAGGAGTACTACAGGTGTCTCCAAAGGTAAATGTTGGGTTGGCGTATTTCGAGATTAGGATTTGTCACTCCGATTGTCGGAGAGGTATCTCTGGGCCCTCTCGGTAATGCACATCACTTAAGCCTTGCAAGCATTGCAACTAATGAGTTAGTTGTGGGATGACGTATTACAGAACGAGTAAAGAGACTTGCCGGTAATGAGATTGAACTAGGTATTGGATACCGACGATCGAATCTCGAGCAAGTAACATACCGATGACAAAGGGAACAACGTATGTTGTTATGCGGTCTGACCGATAAAGATCTTCGTAGAATATGTAGGAGCCAATATGGGCATCCAGGTCCCGCTATTGGTTATTAACCGGAGACATGTCTCGGTCATGTCTACATTGTTCTCGAACCGTAGGGTCCGCACGCTTAACGTTACGATGACAGTTATTATGATTTTATGCATTTTGATGTACCGAAGGTTGTTCGGAGTCCCGGATGAGATTACGGACATGACGAGGAGTCTCGAAATGGTCGAGACGTAAAGACTGATATATTGGAAGCCTACGTTTGGACATCGGAAGTGTTCCGGGTGAAATCGGGATTTTACCGGATTACCGGGAGGGTTACCGGAACCCCCCGGGAGCCAAATGGGCCAACATGGGCCTTAGTGGAAAGGTGAGAGGGCAGCCCACATAGGGCTGCGCCTCCCCCCCCTCTCCCTAGTCCTATTAGTACTAGGAGAGGGGCCGGCCACCTCTCTCTCTCCCCTTTAAAGGATTCCTAGTTGGACTAGGATTGGAGGGGGGAGTCCTACTCCCGGTAGGAGTAGGACTCCTCCTGCGCCTCCCTCTCTTTGGCCGGCCAGCCCCCCTCCCTCCAACCTTTATATACGGGGGCAGGGGACACCCCAAGACACACAAGTTGATCCTTGAGATCGTTCCTTAGCCGTGTGCGGTGCCCCCTGCCACCAAATTCCACCTCGATCATACCGTTACAGTGCTTAGGCGAAGCCCTGCGTCGGTAGTACATCAAGATCATCACCACGCCGTCGTGCTGACGGAACTCTTCCTCGACGCTTTGCTGGATCGGAGCCCGAGGATCGTCATCGAGCTGAACGTGTGCTAAGAACTCGGAGGTGCCGGAGTAACGGTGCTTGGATCGGTTGGATCGGGAAGAAGCCGTACGACTACTTCCTCTACGTTGTGTGATTGCTTCCGCAGTCGGTCTGCGTTGGTACGTAGACAACACTCTCCCCCTCGTTGCTATGCATCACCATGATCTTGCGTGTGCGTAGGAAAATTTTCGAAGTTACTACGTTCCCCAACAGCGGCGACCACGGAGACGGAGGCGGAGGGTTCGCATAGCCGGCCTCCGCTGCTCGCCATCCCCCTCCGATCCATGGCCCTGGACACCGCATTGCCCCTGGCGGAGGAAATCGTCCAAGACCCGCCGCTGATGGAGAGGGAAGAGGACCTCGTGGTCCTCGCGGAGAGGGCGCCAGCGACAGTGCCAACCGGAGCAGGCCAAGATGGCCAATCGTCAGTGGCGCCGGAGAAGCCGGGTGGGGGTGAGCCGGCGGCGGAGCCGGCCTCGAGGTGCAGCTGGTGGCGTGTCAGCGCGCGGGGGGGAACGCGGCTCGGCCGGAGTCGCGCCGAGTTGCGGGCAGCGGCCAGTCGGCGGAGTCCCTGGAGGCGACCAGCACCGCCACGTCCGAGTGGGCTCCCAGCGAGGGAACGGGCGAGCTGAATGTGGTGGCTCAACGGGTCCGGAGCCGGCTTCAAGCGCAGGCCGCCCTGCTGCAGCAGTTCACCCAGGAGTTCCTGTCGACGCGGACCGCCATCCGGGTGAGTTTTTTATTCTTGGCCGCGTTGGTTTCTTGATTTCTTCTGTGGGGGCGCGTCAGCGCACCCACTGGGTGTAGTCCCCGAGATTCGGGCCGACTGCTGAGTAGTCGGGTCGGATCTTTCTTGACGACAACCTTATTCTTGCTTCCTGTCTAAATTTTCAGGAATATCATAACTCTCGTGCTGCCGCCTTCAACTCCCAGGCTCAGGAGTTGAGTCGGAGGACCGACGACCTGGTCAACAGCCGAAGTAAGTGCTCGAACTTGTCTATCTCCTGTGGGGGCGCATCAGCGCACCCACTGGGTGTAGTTCCCGAGATTCGGGCCGACTGCTGAGCAGTCGGGTCGGATCTTCCTTGACGAATTTTTTCCTTATTGGTTTTCTCTTTTGTCCTTCGTGCCTTCAGGGGCCAACGCCGACTTGAGGAAGGAGCTCGGCGAAGCGCAGGCCGCCCTTCGCGCCAAGGACGCCGAGTACGCCGACTTGGTCCAGGAGCGTGACCGCCTGGCCAAGAAGCTGGCTGACCAGGAGGAGAGCCACAAGGCGGCGCTGCAGAAGGCGCAGGACAGCGAGGCCGCCCTGAAGGCGGAGTTTGAGACTGAGGCGACGAGTTGGGCTGAGACCCGGCAAGCGCTGGATGACGGCTTCGGCCGCATTGAGGACTTGATCGACGGTAACTTTCCTCGCTCCTCTCCTGTCCCTTGCCGCCTGGGCTTTGGCCTGACTTGTGTTGCTGCCCGTTTTCTTGTGCAGACTACTTTCCCGGCTACTGCACCTTCGCCGCCCAAACCATCGAGGCCCACCGCGAGGCGCGCTGTCAAGCGGGAATCTTCATCGCGCCAGACACAAATCGGACGCTGGAGGAGCAGCTCTTGGCGATCCAAGCGCGGCTGCAGCCGGCTCACCGGATGCTTCGCCGGCTCCAACGTGCTGGCGCGCAGGTGCTGGCCGCCCTCTGGCCCGTCGAGACGATCCCCCGCACCCCAAGCCGGACCGCCGACTGGCTGGAGGTCGCAGTTGGTCATTTTGAAGCTTGGAAGGCGTCGGCGGCCCGTCTTGGAGCCGGGCGGGCGTTGGAATTCGTTCGCGCATGGTACCCGGGGTTGAACCTAGACCAGTTGCGCACTTGGCGGCTGGAGGCCGACGCGGAGCTAGAGGAAGTGCGGCCGGCTATCGCCCAGCGTGCTTCAACGATCGCCGAGTGCACCGACACCAGCATCTTCGCGCCTGAAATCAATGATGATGGCGTCGCCCAGCCGGAGGAGTGGTTCGGTCTGAACCCGGCGGTGGGCGAGGACTCGGCAGAGGAGATCGCCTCCAGCGATGAGGGCGACGACGATGAGGAAGAGGACGGTGACAACGTTGAGCCAGCTAGTGGAACAACCGGCCGGCCTCAGGCTGACCGTGCCTCCAGCAATGAGGCACGCGGAAGCGCGCCCTCTGCGGGAGGCGGTGATCAAGCCGAGGTTCGCCAGCCGGCCATTCCTCCAGCCGGCACAACCGTCTCCACCGACCAGCCCAGCTCGTCAGCCGCTCCGCCAGCTTGACCTGCCGTCCTTATTTTTCCTACTAGTTGTCTTTTGAACAATCTTTAAGCTTTCGCAGTTCCACCCACTGGGGGTGTATTCAAACTATGTTGAATGCCAGGGTGGGCGGGCTGGGTGATGAAATGCTGGAGTCGGCCGCCGGCTGTTGTGTTGGTGCAGTCCCCGGGCTAGCTACTGCAGTCCCCGAGCCGGGTGTGGTAGTCCCCGAGCCGGCTACTGCAGTCCCCGGGCCGAGTACTGAAGTCCCGGGGTTGCCAGCTTGGCTCCTCGAACCGGACCCGGCCGCGTCGGGGCCGGGCGGTACGAAGATGGAGTCGGATTCTGGAGACGGCTTGATGGACGGCTTGAGGAGGCGTTGTAGAGCGACGCCGGTTGGTATTGCTTGCCGAGTGGAGCCTATTCGGGCCAGGGCATCGGCTGGCTCGTTGTCGGCTCGCGGTACGTGGAGGAACTCGCATCCTTCAAAGTATCCACTGATTTGCTGCACCAGGAAGCGGTAGCTTTCCATATTTGCGTCCTTGGCGTCCCAGTCGCCGGATGATTGCTGAACCACCAAGTCCGAGTTGCCATAACATAGGATCCGGCGGATGCCGAGTTCCTTGGCAAGCCGGAGCCCATGTATGAGCACCTCGTACTCGGCTACATTGTTGGAGGCGGCAAAGTGAATCTGCAGCGTGTATCTGAGCTTGTCGCCCTTGGGAGAGGTAAGGATGACGCCGGCTCCCAAGCCGGTGCGCATCTTGGACCCGTCGAAGTGCATGCGCCAATGGGTGGAGTCGGGAGCCGGCGGCAGGTACTGGGTCTCGGCCCAGTCGACGAGGAAGTCGGCCAGTGCTTGGGACTTGATGGTGGTGCGGGGCTGATAGAAGATCATGTAAGGGGCCAGCTCGATGGCCCACTTCGCCACCCGGCCGGATGCATCCCGGCTGCCTATGATCTCGGCCAGCGGGGCGGTGCATACGACCATGATGGGGTGCTCTTGAAAGTAGGGCTTCAGCTTCTTGGCGGTGAAGTACACGCCATAACACATCTTCTGGTAATGCGGGTAGTTCTGCTTTGAGGCGGACAGCACCTCGCTCAAATAATACACCGGCCTCTGGACCGGCTGGGCTCAGCCTTCTTCTGGGCGTTGGACTACGATGACAGTGCTGACCACCCGGCTGGTTGTGGCAATGTAAAGGAGCATGGGCTCTTTCTTAGTCGGCGCTGCCAGGACAGGCGGCATGGCCAGCATCGTCTTCAGCTCGTGAAAAGCTTGGTCGGCCTGGTTGTTCCACTCGAAGTGAGTGCTCTTCTTCATGAGGCGGTAGAGAGGGAGAGCTTTCTCTCCGAGCTGGCTGATGAAGCGGTTCAAAGATGCCAAGCATCCGGTGAACTTCTGGATTTCTCGAAGCTTGGTAGGGATCGCCATTCTCTCGATGGCCTTGATCTTCACCGGGTTGCATTCGATGCCGCGTTCGGAGACCAGGAAGCCTAGGAGCTGGCCGGCTGGCACTCCGAACACACATTTCTCGGGGTTGAGCTTGATTTGGAACCGGCGCAGGTTCTCAAATGTTTCTTTCAGGTCTTCCAGCAAGGTGCCGCGCTTCTCTGTCTTCACCACGATGTCGTCCACGTAGACGTGAGCGTTTTTGCCGAGTTTCTTGAGGAGGCACTTCTGCATGCAGCGCTGAAAGGTGGCACCAGCATTTCTCAAGCCGAATGTCATAGTCAGGTAGCAGAAGGCTCCAAATGGCGTGATGAAGGCGGTCTTCAGGCGGTCATCTGGGTCTAGCTTTATCTGGTGATATCCTGAGTAAGCATCCAAGAAACTCAACAGCTCGCATCTGGCAGTGGAGTCTATTACTTGGTCAATCCTTGGCAGGGCGAAGGGATCTTTGGGGCAGGCCTTGTTGAGGCTTGTGTAGTCTATACACATGCGCCACTTGTTGTTCTTCTTCAACACGAGGACCGGGTTGGCAGGCCACTCTGGAAAGAAAACTTCCATAATGAAGCCGGCTGCCAGAAGCCGGGCTATCTCCTCGCCTACAATCCTTCTCTTCTCCTCTGATAGTCGGCGGAGGGGCTGCTTGACTGGTTTTGCGTCTTCTCGGACGTGTAGTTTGTGCTCGGCGAATTCCTTCGGAACACCCGGCATGTCCTTGGGGGACCATGCAAAGATGTCCCGATTCTCACGGAGGAAATCGGCGAGCTCGCCTTCCTATTTGCTGTTCAAGCTTGCCCCGATGACGGCAAACCTCTCGGGGTGCTCGGGGTCAAGGGGTATCTTCTTGGTTTCTTTGGCCGGCTGGAAAGATCCTTGGGCATCATACTCCTTGGGGTCGGGGGACTGGTTCAGCTGCTTGCTGCCCAGGGCCACGACCCGGTCCAGCGTCTTCTTCTCTTCGGCAATCACAAGGGACTCGGCCAGCCGGCTGCTGGCTGCACCACACTCGGCAGACTTCTTGTAATCGCTGGCTACGGTGATGATGCCCTTGGAACATGGTATCTTCATCTTGAGGTATGCATAGTGGGGAACCGCCATGAACTTGGCCAAGGCGGGTCGGCCAAGCAACGCGTGGTAGGGGCTCTCCAGGTCCACCACTTCAAACCAGATTGCTTCCCGGCGGAAATGCTCCTTGTCCCCAAAGAGTACATCAATCTTGATCTTGCCAATGGGGGCGCAGGACAAACCGGGTACGATGCCATGAAACACAGTCCGAGTTGGCGTGAGCTGCTTCGTCTTGACACTTAGCTTCTCCAGGGTGTCACGGTACAGGATGTTGATGCTGCTTCCGCCATCTATCAGCATGCGGGAGAAGCGGGCAGCGCGCCTGTCCGTCTGGGTGATCAGCCCGGCTCCAGCTGATGGGCTTTTCTGACCAATGCATGTGTCCGGCGGGGTTAGCAGCGACCACGCTGACTTCCTGGTGCTCTCGGCGTTTGCTGCGCCAGTCTTCGAGCTGGCTTGTAAAGATGACGTAGGATGCTTGCTCGTCGGGGAACTCGTCGTGCACGGCTCCGACTGCGGGCCGAGCAGCCTGGGGCGGCGGAGACGGAGGCGGCGGGCCGGCAGGCGAGGCGGCGCGAGCCCTTCGCCTTTGGATGGCTTCGTAGGAGAAGGCCGGCTGCCAAGCTGGCCGGCCGCCCTTGGGCTTCTTGGGCGCGGGCCGCCCTTCAGGCGGCGTGTCTTCGACCATGGCCACCTGCCGACTAGTGGGAGGCGGCGCAGGGCCCTTGCGCTTCTGGTCGTTCGGGTGTTGGCGTCGGCCGGAATCCCCTACCGGCGTCTTGGGCGCTGGGTTAAGTACTTTCCCGGACGCGTCTACCCGGAGCTCGGTCTTCATCGAAGAGTCGGCGGTGGCGTATTTGTCGGCTATGTTCAGAAGCTCATCGAGGGTAGTCGGCTCATCGCAGAGGAGCTTGTGCTTGAGGAGGGTGCCTTCTCGGCACCCGACAGTGAAGTATTCGATGGCTTGCACCTCGTGCACCCCTTCGCAAGAATTGCGGAGCTCGGCCCAACGCGTGAGGTAGTCGCGCGTGGACTCGGCTGGGCCCTGTACGCATAGGGAGAGCTGCCTGGGCTTGGGAGCCCGCTTGTAGGTACTGGTGAAGTTGCGGACGAAAGCTTCGGTGAAATCTACCCAGCTATTGATGCTGAGAGGCTTGAGGCTGTTGAGCCAAGTCCGCGTCGTGCCTTGCAGCATGAGGGGCACGTACTTCACGGCAACGCACCGGTTGCCGTTGGCTATGCTGACCGCCGTGGAGTAGTCGATCAACCAATCTTCCGGCTTCACGGAGCCGTTGTACTTGGACGTGTCTCTCGGGAGCGAGAACCCTTTGGGGAAGGGCTCGTCGCGGATGCGTGGGCCGAAACAAGGCGGGCCGACATCGTCTTCTTCTTCCAGCGCCAGGGATCTCGCTAGGCGGTCGATCCGATGGCGGGCGTCGTTCTCGCCGACTCCTTCGCGGCGACCTAGTCGGCCACTGAGAGTCGGGTGCGCCACTGGCGGCGGGGTGGGATATCTCTCTCCACGAGGTCGAGGCGGAGGCGGGTTGCCCCGCCATTCCATGGCTCGGGGACGGCCGTCCGCGTCTCGCTCGATGGAGATTCGGGTCCGGCTTCGGCTGGAAGCCGGCTCTTTCTCGCGCCGCGCGCGGGTGTTGCTCGTAGTCGGCGTCCGGGACGTCGCGCCGTGATCCCGGCGCGGGGGAGGGCTTCCCGCGCGGGCGTCGGCTTCGTGCCGCTGAGCGGCCGCGTCAATCAACTGCTGTATGCGCCGGGTCATGTAGGGGAGTTCTTCGGCCTCCAATCCGTCCAACTCGTCCACGGCCGCCTGGGCGGCACGCAAGTTCTCGAGTGGAGTGGCATAGACCGGGCGGTCGACTCCCAGCGCGTCGGCGATGACAGCGCCGCATTGCCTGACAACGCCGGCCTGGCATGGCCCGCCCGGGGCCGGCGTGCCGAAGGCGGCGCGGTCAGCTTCGCACTGGTAGGCCTCATTGAGGCGTCTCACGGAAGCCAGCCTCCGGCCCTCCGCGAGGAGGGCGAGGCGGTGTGCCTCCAGTGCTTCATCGTCGGCATCAGCCGGGAGGGGGACGGACAAGTCGTGCACCGCCGCGTGCAGGGTGTCGTGGGTGATCTCGCCGGCTGGGCCGCCGTGGCTGATGACCATCACCTCGGTGGTGAAGGTATCGCGGTCGTTGGTCCGAGGAAGCGGGTCATTGTAGATTGCGACGTTGGTGGGGAAGGTGTCGTAGGAGGCCGTGTTGGAGTCGACAGGCATCGGGTCGGTGGAGCCAACTGACTCCAGGTCAACAGCGGGCTCGCTGGAGACATGGAGCTGGCCGAGGAGGTTGGCGAGGTGGTCGGTGCCCGCATCAGAGGCGAGCTCGTCGGAGATGCGGGTTTCGTTGAGGAGATCGGCGAGGCTGCTCGCTACGCAGATGTCGGTGACGCTTTGCAGCGCGTCGTGGCAAGCGCCATCGGGCATGCCGGGCTGGCTACGCTCGCTGGGGAGGAAGAGGGTTCCCGTCCAGAACAGGTCTCCGGACGACGGTGCACCTGGCCCCACGGTGGGCACCAAATGTCGGGTGGTAGGTGCGACATATGCCAACGGGTGGCTTATCATTGCGGGAGCCAATAAGACATCGCCGGTGCCTAGAAACGGGATGAGGCGAAGACATGCACGCCGGTGGACTTTGCCCAGCTTCGGGGCTCTCCGTGGAGATAACACCCCTACTGCTGCTCTGCGGGGTCTCCGCATGATCACTAGATGAACAAGTAGCTACACAATGCTCCTTGAGCTGTTTTGGTGTAAGGAGGAAGAAGGGCACGGCTAGCTTGCTTCTTCTCCTCGTATGGTGTCTAAGACTAGCTTGGGGGTCGAACCCTTTGCATGGGTGCCCCGGGGGATTTAGATAGGTCTACCCCCCGGGGGTACAATGGTAATCCGGCTGGGCGCGGGGCCCAGCCGTCTGTGACTGCGCTCGCCGGCTTCTGCGCCGGTTGCTGGGGCCCGCCGACTGGTGGGTCCCGCCAGCTGCCGGCTCCTTGGTCGACAAGAAGGCCCCACTGTCCAGGGCCTGGTCGGTGGCTAGTTACTGTTGCTCTATCCTGATGACACGGGCTTGGTCATGGTGGGAGTGGCTGCAGTACCGCCGCCCGGCGGGCGATTACTGTAGCCTCACCATGTCTTGTCTCCTTAATGGGGCGTCTCCTTCGAGGAGGATGGCAAGCCGGCTATGGGGAGCCGGCTCTCTCTCTGGCCGACTGGGAAGAGGTGTGGCCACCTTCGGGCGTCTCTCTGCCCGAAGGGACCCACCGCCTCGTGGACCACGCTGGTGGCCCGTCGTGGATGGCGTCAGGGTCGTTGTGGCAACAGTGCCGCGCCGGGCGGGTCGTGGTCACCCGTACGGCGCACTGTGCCGGTCGTGCTCCGGGTTTTGGGGGTGGCAGGCTTCACTGTAGCCACGCCCCGCTTCATCATCGCTGGGTGGAGGCAAACTTTGAGGGTACGGTCTTGCCCGCTTTATGGGAGCCGGCTTCTTGGAGTCGGCCTTCTTGCGGCCGGCTTCTCGAAGCGGCCCTCCTATGGCTTTCTTCATGAGAGCAAAAGTTGGGCCGCCTCCTGAAGCCGGCCTGGATGACAGCCGGCAAAGGGAAGGCGGCCCCAGGTCTTGGGTTCTTGAGAGCCGGACGAGCCCGTAATTTTTCTAGAGGGCCAGGGGAAGCCGGCTAGGCTACCCATGGCTATTTACTCCGGCAATATCACTTTCCAAATAAAAATGGCAGCAGTTCTCGTGAGCGCTAAAGCTTCTGTTTTTTACAGCAAGATTAAAAAGACTTTCCCCAAGTCTTCCCAACGGTTCTACTTGGCACAAACACTAATTAAACACAAAAACACAACCAAAAAACAGGCTAGATAAATTATTTATTACTAAACAGGAACAAAAATCAAGGAGTAAAAATAAAATTGGGTTGCCTCCCAACAAGCGCTATCGTTTAACGCCCCTAGCTAGGCATGAAAGCAAGGATAGATCTAGGTATTGCCATCTTTGGAAGGCAATCCATAAGTGGCTCTCATAATTGATTCATAAGGTAAGTTAATTTGCTTTCTAGGGAAGTGTTCCATGCCTTTCCTTAACGGAAATTGGAATCTAATATTCTCTTCCTTCATATCAATAATTGCACCAATCGTTCTAAGGAAAGGTCTACCAAGAATAATAGGACATGAAGAATTCCAATCTACATCAAGAACAATAAAATCCACGGGCACATCATTCCTATTTGCGACAATAAGAACATCCTTAATTCTTCCATAGGTTTCTTAATAGCGGAATCCGCAAGGTGCAAGTTTAAAGAGAAATAATCAAAATCACGGAAACCTAGCAAATCACACAAAGTCTTTGGAATCGTGGAAACACTAGCACCCAAATCACACAAAGCATAGCATTCATGATCTTTAATCTTAATTTTAATAGTAGGTTTCCACTCATCATAAAGTTTTCTAGGGATAGAAACTTCCAACTCAAGTTTTTCTTCATAAGATTGCATCAAAGCATCAACGATATGTTTGGTAAAGGCTTTATTTTGACTATAAGCATGAGGAGAATTTAGCACAGATTGCAACAAGGAAATATAATCTCTCAAAGAGCAATTATCATAATTAAATTCCCTGAAAACCAAAATAGTGGGTTCATTAATATTTAAAGTTTTGACTTCTTCAATCCCACTTTTAACAATTTTAGCATCAAGATCTAAAGACTCCGAAGTTTTGGAACGCCTTCTAGGTAAAGGTGGAAAATATTCAGTCCCATTATTATCAAGACTCATATTACAAAACAAAGATTTAATAGGGGACACATCAATAACTTTTAGATCTTCATCTTTTTCTTCCAAAAAAATTCCGGCTTAGTGGCTGTCGGTGTCAAAACCAGCGGATCTCGGGTAGGGGGTCACGACTATGCATTTAGGATCGATGGTAACAGGAGGCAGGGCACACGATGTTTACCCAGGTTCATGCCCTCTTGATGGAGGTAATACCCTACGTCCTGCTTGATTGATATTGATGATATGAGTATTACAAGAGTTGATCTACCACGAGATCGTAGAGGCTCAACCCTAGAAGCTAGCCTATGGTATGATTGTTGTATATGTTATCTATCGACTAGCCTGGCCTTAGTTTATATAATGCACCAAAGGCCGAGGATAACAAGAGTCCTAGCCGAATACGCCGGTGGGGAGGAGTCCTTGTCTTGATCACCAAGTCTTGTGGAATCTTTCATGTATACGGCAGCTGTCCGAACTGGCCCATGAGTATACGGCCATGGGGGTCCTCGGCCCAATCTAACAGATCGGGAGATGACATGTTGAGTACCCCCTAGTCCAGGACACCGTCAGTAGCCCCCTGAACCGGTCTTCAAGTTAGGGGCTCCTCGATTCTTCTGAACTGTTCTTCATCTTCGATTATCGGTCTTGAAAATTGGTTCAACAAATCTTCTCATCTTCGATCTTAAGGATCGCCGAAATGCATCCGACGAGTTTATACATTGGGTATCCGAGGAGCCCCTTTAAGTTTCCGACCTTTATCAATGCCTTGTTATTTTTATGCCACACCTCGGGTTTGAAGTTGTTCCGGGAGGCAGTGTCCTCTTGCGTCCGAGCTCCAACGCCGGACTGCATTCGAGGTATCTTCTGCAGACAAGCACCAACGCCGGAATGTATCCGAGCTCCAACTCCGGACTATATCTGAGCTCCAACGCCGGACAATGTCCAAGCTCCAACGCCGGACTGTCATAAATCACCTTGGTTCAAAAAAGTTGAAGGAGTTTAGCCGAGCTTAATGCCGGAAATGCCCTCTATGGAGCCAGCCACTAGCGCCCGAGCTTTATGCCGGACTGCTTCCGAGGTGGTGCACCACCCCGACTGTGGGCCAATTTTTCGTCAATATTTTTGATTGGTGCAATTTATTCTCTGCCGAGATATATAGCCAGTAGCCCTCAAGGTGTGTATCGGTCTAAAACCCGAGATGCACCTGAAGGATGAAGTAAGACCACTGATCCCAGTAGCCGCTGAGACTCAGGTGATGTGCAAAATCGGCCTGAGGATCAAGTCCTAGCTCGGAAGAATACTTCGGGACACAAAAAGCGGCGTGCTCAGTCCTCAAGACTCGGGTTGGGTGCGGCCGACCAACCTGAGGATCAAAATCTCGTCGGAAACTGTATTGCACTTAAAATTTTCTGCATTGAATAGGCAATGCAGTAGCCCCCGAGACACTGGTCGGGTGGCAACACCAGATCAGGGGATCGATGTGCCCCTTTAATATTTGTAAATAATAAGCCCGAAGCCCAGTAGCCCCCGAGACTTAATGCAGGCATGGGTGGCCGAATTAAGGATCGATATCCATAGTAAAATCACAAATTATGTGTAATGACTCTATATATCCAAGTACTTTACGTCATTAATGCTTGGATCCGCATTGTACAAAACTTTGTTGACCGACCATCGGCTCCCACCTCCTTGGCCAGTAGCCGAGGAGTGTTTGTCCTACTTTATAAAGCCTTTATGAGGTCAAAGATTTACAACAAACAAGGCAATCTAGCCATACGGTTTTATAAACAAAGGTACGCAGAGAGATATGTTATATTACTGTTTAACATAAGAAATGTCTTCCAAAGAAAATAGTCCCGCTATAGGTTCCTTTCTTTGGGTTGTCATGCTAAGCATGATCATGAAACCTCAGCTCTAATGTAAGAGAAAAATATCAAGGATTTAGTTTGGGAGGCCAGTTAATAGCCCCCGGTAGTGTTCGGCGACAGTCGAGGTCAAGCCGTAAACACTTCGGCCATTGTTATGAATGGCCCGTCATTTAACACAGTCATCGGATCGCTGACCAGTTTATGCTTATTGTGACAGTCAGTTTTCGGCTTTCTCCACTGAGGTGCTTAACCATGTGAGCTAGAAGCACAATCGCAGTGGTTCTCCCTTTGCATGCCTAGCCGAACAAAGTGGAATGTAGGAAGCAAGTGTAGGAGCCGGGCAACCCAACTATTTGACCGAAGACACAATTCGAAACCGATGCATATATAGCAATATCCGAGAATGTTTTTGCCGAATCTCTAAAGGTGTCCGGCGTTGCACTATAAGACTTGTGCTGAAAACACACAAATAGTTTAAAAGTGTCATAAGCTTGGAAAACCAAAAAAATGTGAGTAAAAACTTGACGTCCGAACAATATCAAGTGTTCGGTGCCAATCCGAAAATTGGTCTTAGAACAAAAGAGTGCTTCTGTCGTGCTTTAACATGACACATCCTATCTCAAGACTTCAAGCGGGTCAGCCTACGGCTTCAACCTCCTATCCCGAAGGCGGAGTACTTCTCATTCGGCCAGTTTAGCAAATTAAACTCTAGCGGCTTTGAGATAGAAATTAGGCTCCCCGGCTAGTGACCCCACGCTCGTGTCGAAAAAAGGAGTGATGAATAATAATAGTAATAAAAACTTTGCAACAACTAAGAAGAAGAACACTTACTATAAAATGGCTCATATAAATTTAAGAGCCCCCAAGTGACTTCGGTAAAAGAATTTTATGTATAATGATTGTATGTACTAAAGTACTAATATCATATCTTTGTTCACCCAAACTTTAAACGCGTCTTAACCGACCATCAGCTTCTCCCTCTTTGGTCAAGGACCGAAAAGTGTTATGTACTCCACCTGTCGAGAATATCGACAGTGTTTCCGATAACCAAGCAACCGGGCCATAAGGCTGTAACAGACAAAGCGCGCTCAGGGAACTTATGCTATATTACAGACGAAGTGTAAGAAGCATCTTCAAAGAAAATAGTACCCCCACCGATACCTTTCTTCGGCGCTCATTATTACTATGAGACTTGTGCAATAGATTTTTTGTACTCATGAGTTCCGTTGTGTGCCGACCATGATTGAAAACAATAAGAGCGCTAGCTTTCGGCTTCACCCAGTCTGAGGTCAGAGCTCGGAGGACCCGGTCGTGACAATCGCAGAGGTGCTCCCTTTATTCCCCAGCCGAACAATCGGGAACGTAGGGGTAAGCACAGGAGCCAGGCAATCCAGCTTGTAAATTGCTTAAGTCAATATGGTGGATATTGTGGTGTAATACATGAACAAGGAACGAAGCCGTACAAGTATAATCATATGCAAGAGGAAAAGCTTCATAAAGGAAGCCCCCAAATAAATGGGGCATTTGAATTGTTGCGTCACAAACAAAGTTTGGACAAGGTAATTTTTACAAGCAACTTTTTTCCAAAAAAGTATAATGCTTGGTCGAACCGAACACAAGTTAAAATTTTAAAACTTTGAGCATGAAGGCAACTTAGCTGGTTAATGTGTTCGGTATTGATTACGCGGTCCGAGCTTGATGCAGGACAAGGTTCCATCCCCCAAGCCGGTCCCGAGGTGGCGGAGCAAAGGGCTCGGCACTCCGAAGTGGTGACATAGCACGATCAATGCATGCCGGCAGAGTGATGCCAAAGTCCCCGGCATGGGGTAATGAAGTGTTGACGAAGCCCCCCGTCCTGCCGAGGTGATGTGGTATGTTAGTACGCCGAGTTGACGATACTTCCCAACCCGGATCATTTTCCTGTGCATAAAAATTAGTGCAAACCGGAGATAATAGTAATGATAAAAAATGTTGCATAATAAATAATTTATGCAAAGTGAATAATAAAACAAATATGGCCTGGCGCTGAAGTCAATGTCGATGCAGGGCGTCGGTGTGATGCGGTAAAGGTGTGGCAAAGCCTGAATTCATAGGTCGGTCCGAGTTCCGGATGCGGCGTTCGCCGGACTATGTACGGAAACTGACCGAATCACCATGCGACCGTCGTTAGTGCGGACATCATTCGATAGACCTGTGTACAGGAACAAACCAGAGTAATAATTTCTTGGGAAAATAAACTCCAACAAGCAAAAATTACTAGGATTAATAGCACCTAGTTTATTTGTTGTAGCAATCCAAAGAAAGGTGAGTCCCAAAATTGGGACTCGATCCGCAGACCCATTGCCTGATGGGCGATAAAGCGATGGCATGGTGATGCCGACAAAGGTTGGCTTGCGAAGGCAAAGCCCTCCGTCCAGCTAACGTGACGAAGCTGGTCGGCTAGTGACGCTGAAGTCTCCGGAGTAGGTTGATGAAGAGATGGCGAAGCCCCCGATCCAGCCGAGATGTCGAAGCCTTGATGTCAGCCGATGAGTCGAAGTAGGTCGGCATGATGGACATCGGCTTGAAGAAGCAATAGTGCGGCCCTGCCGATGCCGGTCGTGACGTGGTCGATGCCGGCCTGATGAAGTGACCGTGCGGCGATGCCGGTGAACCCGCTCCCAGTAGTCTGTGGGGCGGCGATGTTGGTGATGATTTATCCTTCGCGATGCCGGACTCTTTTTTGGCTTGCCGAGATGATGATGTGAAGAAGTTGAGCTGGGCTCAACAAAGTGATGACGCGTCTAGCGCAGGTCGGCAGCCTTGGAGCAATATTGCCGGAATGGTTTGACACCAGCATGATGATGAAGATGACCTCAGGGGAGGTTTACAAATTTACGGGCATGTGTTTAAAAACAACGCATAATACCCTAGAAGAGAATTCCTCTAAAAAGGTTGTCCAATATCACGTTCATAAAGAAACATGAATTCGGGTCGGATCCGTATTCGCGCAAAAAACGGGTCCGAAAATTGGTCCACTAATCGGAAGGTTCCCGGAGTTTGAACCGTCGGATCAAGCTGCAATTTGGAGGGGTGGTAGATATGGGAATTCTATGGTAGATGAACGGTTGGATCTTCCAAAGGACCTCCGAGCTGGGTTCTGGAGACCACGCCCTGAACTCGTCCAGATTCCCGTCCAGATTTGACAGGGCTCCGGTATATCGTAGATTGTCGGAGATTCCTCCATCAGAACTCGACGAAATTTTGCATGGTTTTTGTAGACGTAATTCTGCACTATTCCATCGAAGCAATCGTCAAACCTACGATTGAGGAGGTGGTTACGGCGAATACAAGTTCGCTGTCCATAAAAACAGCACGGACGCCCGAGGGCAATGTTGACGTTGAGCCCTCGAGCTTCATGGATGACTCCTCTATGATCATGATAGACATCGGAGTTGATGTTGAAGAAGGCCCCCGTACGAATATGACGATCGAAGATGGAGCACGGTCCTCGGTTGAGCCAAGGTGACCAGTCGAGCTGGCGACGAAGATGCCGGCGTCGCAGTTGACCTGCGGGTGAGCCATTGATCCTTTTGTCGATCACACAGCAGAACTCTCAATGAAAGCACCAATGTCGGTGTCAAAACCGGTGGATCTTGGGTAGGGGGTCCCGAACTGTGCGTCTAGGATCGATGGTAACAGGAGGCAGGGGACACGATATTTACCCAGGTTCAGGCCCTTTTGATGGAGGTAATACCCTACGTCCTGCTTGATTGATATTGATGATATGAGTATGACAAGAGTTGATCTACCACGAGATCATAGAGGCTCAACCCTAGAAGCTAACCTATGGTATGATTGTTGTATATGTTATCTATCGACTAGCCTGGCCTCGGTTTATATAATGCACCAAAGGCCCAGGATAACAAGAGTCCTAGCCGAATACGACGGTGGGGAGGAGTCCTTGTCTTGATCACCAAGTCTTGTGGAATCTTTCATGTATGCGGCAGCTGTCCAAACTGGCCCATGAGTATACGGCCATGGGGGTCCTCGGCCCAATCTAACAGATCGGGAGATGACGTGTTGAGTACCCCCTAGTCCAGGACACTGTCAGCAGCGTAAGTATTTCCCTCAGTTTTTTAGAACCAAGGTATCAATCCAGTAGGAGGCCACACATGAGTCCCTCGCACCTACACAAACAAATAAACTCCTCGCAACCAACGCAATAAAGGGCTTGTCAATCCCTTCACGGTCACCTACAAGAGTGAGATCTGATAGATATGATAAGATAATATTTTTGGTATTTTATTATAAATAGAAATAAAGATGAAAGTAAAATAAATGGCAAAGGAAATAACTAAGTATTGGAAGATTAATATGATGGAAAATAGACCCGGGGGTCATAGGTTTCACTAGAGGCTTCTCTCGAGAGCATACGTATTACGGTGGGTAAACAAATTACTGTTGAGCAATTGACAGAATTGAGCATAGTTATGAGAATATCTAGGTATGATCATGTATATAGGCATCATGTCCGAGACATGTAGACCGACTCCTGCCTGCATCTACTACTAGTACACCACACATCGACCGCTATCCAGCATGCATCTAGAGTATTAAGTTCAAGAGAACAGAGTAACGCTTTAAACAAGATGACATGATGTAGAGGGATAAACTCATGAAATATGATATAAACCCCATATTGTTATCCTCGATGGCAACAATACAATACGTGCCTTGCTGCCTCTACTGTCACTGGGAAAGGACACCGCATGATCGAACCCAAGGCTAAGCACTTCTCCCATTGCAAGAAAGATCAATTTAGTAGGCCGAACCAAACTGATAATTCGAAGAGACTTGCAAGGATAACCAATCATACATAAAAGAATTCAGAGAAGATTCAAATATTTTTCATAGATAAACTTGATCATAAACCCACAATTCATCGATCTCAACAAACACACCGCAAAAGAAGATTACATCGAATAGATCTCCAC
This sequence comes from Triticum monococcum, assembly GCA_034509565.1. Classification (NCBI taxonomy): domain Eukaryota; kingdom Viridiplantae; phylum Streptophyta; class Magnoliopsida; order Poales; family Poaceae; genus Triticum; species Triticum monococcum. The sequence goes on along the minus strand of CM067847.1, from coordinate 176,562,921 downwards.
AAGAGAGGGGGAGAACTTTGTACTAAGATCCAAAAAGAGAGAAGAAGCCATCTAGCTAATAACTATGGACCTGTAGGTCTGAAGTAAACTACTCACACTTCACCGGAGAGGCTATGGTGTTGATGTAGAAGCCCTTCATGATTGATACCCCCTCCGGCGAAGCTCCGAAAAAGGCCCCAAGATGGGATCTCGTGGATACAGAAACTTACGGCGGTTGAATTAGGGTTTTGGCTCCTTATCTAGTAGTTTGGGGTGTCGGTGTCAAAACCGGCGGATCTCAGGTAGGGGGTCCCGAACTGTGCGTCTAAGGCGGATGGTAACAGGAGGTAGGGGACACGATGTTTACCCAGGTTCGGGCCCTCTTGATGGAGGTAATACCCTACGTCCTGCTTGATTGTTCTTGATGATATGAGTACTACAAGACTTGATCTGCCATGAGATCAAAGAGGCTAAACCCTAGAAGCTAGCCTATGGTATGATTGTATGTTGTCCTATGGACTAAAACCCTCCGGTTTATACAGACACTGGAGGGGGCTAGGGTTACACAAGGTCGGTTACAAAGGAGGAGATATACATATCCATATTGCCTAGCTTGCCTTCCACGCCAAGTAGAGTCCCATCCGGACACGGGATGAAGTCTTTAATCTCGTATCTTCATAGTCCAACAGTCCGGCCAAAGGATATAGTCCGGCTGTCCGGAGACACCCTAATCCAGGACTCCCTCGGTAGCCCCTGAACCAGGCTTCAATGACGATGAGTCCGGCGCGCAGTGTTGTCTTCGGCATTGCAAGGCGGGTTCCTCCTCCGAATACACCATTAAAGAGTTTGAATACAAAGATTGTGTCCGACCCTGAAAAATAAGTTCCACATACCACTGTAGAGAGAATAATATTTCCATAAATCTAATTTGCTGACACGTTTTGACAGCATGACATCACGCCACGGCCCGGCCATTATTCGAACCGTTTTTCTTAACCAGCTCCGCACATAACGCGAGGCGGTTTTCTTGACACATCTTGTCAAAGCAGAGATCATGCCCCCTTATCACGGGATTCTCATCAATAAAAACATGGGTATCCCAACCGTGCCTGTTGGTATGACTCCTAGATCTTAGGTAAGTCTCAAACGGCCACGAGGAGGACCCCCGATATTCACCCTCTTTATAAAGGGGACAAGGCTTTTTCTTTTTTCCCTCCCACGCTCAATCGAATCCTTCCCCCGCCTCGAGTTCTAACACCCAAAGCTCAGGCTAGTTGCTTCGGACCTTCAACTATGTCCGGATCCAACCTTCAAGGTCGGTGGATGCCTTCCTCCATCATAGAGGAGGACATCAAGAAGTTGTGAGAGGCCAGATATCTGACCGCCGAAATTTCGCATAGGCTGCCCGACCGAGGGCATGTCTTCCCTTCTCCCGAACCCAACAAGAGCGTTGTGTTCATCTCCCACTTCCCCCGAGGACTAGGCCTCGCTCTGGATCCCTTTGTTAGGGGTCTTATGTTCTATTACGGGCTGGATTTTCATGATCTGGCCCCGGATTCCCTTCTTCACATCTCGTCATTTATTGTCATAAGTGAGGCCTTCCTCCGCATTACCCCTCACTTCGGCCTGTGGCTCAAGACCTTCGATGTGAAGCCGAAGATGATCGAGGGGCAGCACGCAGCGTGCGGAGGTGCTTTAATAAGAAAAATCGCTGACGCTCCATGGCCAAAGGGTTCCTTCCCAGAGGTGTCCGGATTGTGGCAGCGGGAGTGGTTTTACGTCACAGCTCCCTGAAGTGCCAAGTGGGTAGCTGCCCCCACCTTTCGCTCCCCCCCACCGCAACTGATGTCATGGATCAGCAGGGGGCTGAGCTGGGGTCCAGCCAAGGACGTGCCAATACTACAAAGCCGTATCCGAGATCTCTTTGAGAGAGATTTCAGTCTGGTTATGGTAATGCAAGTTATGCTAGTTCGTGGAGTCCAGCCTTGAAAACACCGGCCCCTTCGCATGTGGGAATTCAACCCGGAAGGACCGCGTGCTATCCAGCATTTCGTTGGCATGACGCACGAAGAAATGTACAAATCATTCTTCGGACCCCAAATAGAGTGTCCGAACACCACCGAGGACGTGGGCCTGAGCTGCAACTGCCCCGCTGCCCAAGTAAGTAATCCCATGCCGAACCTGCTGTCCTTTTATTTATCATGGCATCATTCTAAAGAGCCGCCTTTTGACCAGGACTGGATAACAAAAGCGATGATGATCAGGTGTTCGGCCCCCCTTCCCGAGGGCTTGGACAATCTAGTACTAGACAAGATGCTTGAGCCGGCACCTTATCCAGTGTCCTTGAAGGAAGATGATGGGGGGAATAAAGAGGGCGAAAGTGGGCCTCACTCGCTACTTATTCCAGCCGGGGGAATGAGCACCTCCGCGAGGGAGGACAATCAAAGGGAAGAATCTGACATTCTCTATCCCCGGGGAAGGAAGAGGACTACCTTTGAAGATCCGGAAACTAAGGTTTCCAAACGGGAGAAGAAATCTTCTTCAGAGGGTCCTGCCTTGGAGGGTATTCTTGCCGCACAATGTCCGCGCGGGGATCAGCCCTCTACCAAGCTATAAGTAATTGAAAAGTACTTAATAGTGGAAATATCCTACCTTACTCCCGAAGATAATAACCAGTGCTTATAAATTGTAGTCCGGATCGTAGCCCGTCTCGACAGAGTTCGTCTTCGGGGGATCTTCTTACGGAGATGATGTAGAGCGAAACGCCTCCCCCCGACACCCCGCCTCATGAAGCGAGCGGCCTTGAAGTGTCGTCGCGAAGGGTATCTCCGGATCCACTAAGGCCAGAGGATAACCCTTTGGCTACCCGGGATCCCCAGTATCCGGCACCTAAGGAGGGCGACAACAAGGGTCCGTACAGTGTGCGGTCGGATGCGGTGAAGGATCTTCTGGGGCAAGCAGTCGTCTCGAAAGCGCATCGTACGCTAATGGGTACGGTAATTGAAAAGATTTCATCTGCTGAAAGCGGTTTGCATGAAGCATTTATGAGTCTGCTGAAAGGCTTTGAGGTACGTGAAATAATGTATGTTTTTAACAGTACCGCATACGCAGGTAGTAGCCCCTGAGACTCTGGTTGTCGTTGAAAACGGCGGCAAACAAAGGATCATAGTCCCAAGTAACAACTAGACCGCCTTTATGTGTAGGTGGCTGAAGCTCCAGTGGCTAGCCGGACTGATGGGTTTGCCGAGCTAAAGCGGCAACTTGATGCGGCAGATGCCGACATTGTGCTTGTCAACAAGCGGCTTGACGAGGCACAGGGTGAGTGATTTCTCTGGTGATCGTCACATAATAAGAGTAGCATGATGCCAGTATCTTTAATATGTTGTGACTGCAAATGGAGCTGCCACCGTGGAGACCCTTCGGGCGGAGCTTGCCCGAGCCAAGGAGCAAGCAAGGAGTAGCAATGCGGCCGCTCTAAAGGCGGCTGAAGAGTTAAGGGACGAACAGGCCGCGCATTGCGAGAGCAAGGAAAAATTAGCCAAGATGGTTGTAGAGTTAAAAGATGTCGCTGACCGTTACCAGCTTCTTGAAGAAGAAAACCTGGCAAAGGCGACGGACCTGGAGAAGGCCTTGGTGGCTGCCAAGGAAGCCCGCTCCAAAATTAGAGCGACGAAGGAGGAGCTAAATCAAGCTGCAGATATCGTGTCTGGGAAGCCCTTCTTGTTGCGGACTAAGTTCGGAGATCTGAAGTATGGTCCCCTGGACTGGCTATGGAGTTCTGCGGACGCGTACATGGATTTGGCTGCAAGTGCTGCTGATGCGGCCGAGTACTTCAAGGATCGGAAAGGTCCCGAAGTGGAAAAGCTATTCTGGTCACAGTTTCACACTCCAGTCCGTCCGTTGTTGTTGAATGAGCGATTGGCCGAGTGGGCCGAGCTCCATAGGTTGTTCGGACTTGCCATGAGGTCCGTTGTGGATCACCTGTGGCCGAGAGGGCCAAGGCCGAATAGCTACTTTAGCTTAGTGCAACAATTCCTTGGTGTCGTGCCACGCATCGATGGTGTAAATAGATCGGCGTGCATAGAGGGTGCGTGGATGGCCCTTGCCCGTGTCAAGACACACTAGCGGAGATGGAGGCCACCACTGTTGCGACACAGGGTTCGACCGTAGGCCGAGTGGCTGCCTGACACTACTTTGAAGAAGTTCTTGAAGGCGCTCGTTCGATAGAGGCTCAGTGCTCGAAGAATATTATGTTCTAGTGACATGTATTCCAATTGTACAAACAATGTTTTACTGAATTATCAAGGCTGTATTTATACTTTTTCCCAAAAGTACTATGATGCCTCCTGTGCGGCCCTTTATGTATATATGTATATAACCTGAAAGTTTGCAGTCATCGGCTTCCGCCCCCACGCATATAATGCGGGGGTGTTCGCAAAAAATGCATATCCACACTTGATCCAACGTCTTGGTCCATTAAGGAGGTGATAGCGTAGCGAACAAGGCAATTGGACTATATTGCTTTAACACTTTCACTTAGCCATAGGAGTTTGACAATGGGGCTACTATATAGCCCCTGGTACTTCTACGTTCATCCGAATACGTGGCGCGTACGTACATGATCGAGAAACGGCCCTTCGTTAATGCGGAGGAATCCCGAAGATTCCGATGAGTCATTGAGTGGTTGACCAGGCTCTCGCTATATCATGACAGTCAGTTTTCGGCTTTCTCTACTGAGGTGCTCATTCGGATGAACCAGGGCACAATCGTAGTAGTTCTCCCGGTGCTACCTTAGCCGATATAACAGAACGTAAGGTGCCAAAACGTGGGAGCCGGGCAAACCCAACATTTGACCAAAATCATGACTCGGAGCTGATGCATATAGGGCCAAACTCATGACGCCGAACACTCCCTAAGGTGTTCGGTCTTTATGAGAGCGGGCGAGGTAACGCTCTGAGGTATAAGCCCCTAGTGTCCAGGTACGCGCAAGAATTCTGACGTGGCCACATGCCAAGACGCCAGCCTCCTCCTTGGTCATAGAACTAGGGGATGTGTATCAGCAAGAGACAGTAAAAAAGGTTTATGCAGGGTCTTAATCTGAAAAGAATCCTTGGAACGGGTCCCTACTACACGTCTGCGCCTGTGTCTCCGTTGTGCCGTATCCTGGACGGGCGCAGCACGACGTTCATCTATAAAAAGAGAGCAACTAAGTTGAAAAAAGGGGCGTGCCGAACAAAAGCTATATGAAATAAACAAAGTGTAAAGTAAAATATGAAAAATTGAGCTTTATTGTCTCTTATTTTATACGTATGAAGCCCCTAGTGCAGGGGTATATGGCCACTAAGCCTTTATCAACGATACTTTTGTGCCGGACTCGTCTATCCGTGTCCATGGTCTGCTCCGATGTTCTGGCTGGTGAAGCCATTGTATTGTGGGCCTGTTAAAGCGGCCGCACAATCCTCCGCTTGGGGGAGGTGTTCTCACTGCTTCCCCTTTAAGGAGATGATGCCGCGTGGACCGGGCATCTTAAGTGTAAGAGATGCATAATGTGGTATTGCGTTAAAGCGGGCGAAAGCTTTGCGTCCGAGTAGTGCTTGGTAGTGACTTGAGAATGGGACGATGTGGAAAGTCAGCTTTTCGCGACGGAAGTTATCAACAGAGCCGAAAATAACCTCGAGCCAGACAAAACCCATGCAATGGGTGTCCGGACCTGGCGTTACTCCTTGAAAGGAGGTTTTGCTGTGGCGAATTCTTTTTGGGTCGATCCCCATGTGGCGGATTGAGTCCTGATATATCAGGTTGAGTCCGCCGCCACCGTCCATAAGGACATTTGAAAACTGGAGTCCGCCAATTATTGGATCGAGTACCAAGGCAGTCCAGCCTGGGTTCCTGATACTTCTAGAATAATCCAGATGATCGAAGATGATTGGTTTTGACAACCAGTGGCGGGATTCCTTTGGGATAGGCCGTGGGGCGCGTACCTTTATGGGCGCCGCACGTTTTGTTATGTGGAGTAAGTTTACTGTTTTTACTTCTTGTGGGAAATTCTTTTGTTTCCTAGTACTCTGCTTTTTGGGTTCGTCCTCGTCTTCGCTTGGTGTGTCGAGCCCCTTGTGTTCGGCGTTGTGTCTGCCGGATTGTTTGAAAACCCAACAATCTCTGTGGGTATGGTTAGCAGGCTTTCCGGGAGTGCTGTGTATTTGACATATCCTATCCAAGATTTTGTTTAGGTTGGATAGGTCATCCCTGTTATCTTGGAGGGGCAGCTTTTTCTGATTCTGTCATGAGCTTTTGAATCCGGCGTTGACTGCCATGCTCTTCGGACTTTTTTCCTTAGTCCGGCGACGGTCCTTATTGCTTCGCGGTTTTCCATTTCCATCCCTAGTTTCGGATGTACTTGGGTCACTGGTGCTGCATCTTGCCAACCAGCTGTCCTCTCCTGCGCAAAAGCGGGTCATGAGGCTTGTTAGTGCGGCCATTGTTCTTGGCTTTTCTTGGCCGGGGTGTCTGGCGAGCCATTCGTCTCGGACATGATGCCTGAAAGCTGCTAAGGCTTCAGCGTCCGAACAGTCGACTATCTGATTCTTTTTAGTAAGAAATCTATTCCAGAATTGCCGAGCTGACTCTCCGGGCTGTTGAGCTATGTGACTAAGATCGTCTGCATCCGGAGGGCGGACATAGGTCCCTTGAAAATTTGCTCGGAAAGCGTCCTCGAGCTCTTCCCAACTTCCGATTGTGTTTTCAGGAAGGCTTTTGAGCCAATGCCGGGCTGGCCCTTTAAGCTTGAGGGGTAAGTATTTTATGGCGTGGAGGTCATCTCCTCTAGCCATATGTATGTGGAGGATATAATCCTCGATCCAAACTCCAGGGTCTGTTGTTCCATCGTATGCCTCTATGTTTACGGGTTTGAATCCCGCTGGAAATTCATAATCCAGGACCTCATCGGTGAAATATAGGGGGTGTGCGGCACCCCTGTATTTGGGTGTGCCGGATTCTGATAATGGCTTTATTGCATTGCTTATGAGAGCTTGCTTTCTTGGCCCGTAAATGGACCTGGCTGGGCCACGATGCGAATCCTTAAGTGGGTCGCATGCCAACTTAAGTGCGGCGCTGCTTGCCGCTTTATGCTGGCCATGGGGTCGTCTATCCGACCGTGTGGCTTTCTCACTTTTGGAATGCGAGGGCTCTAAGGCCTCCTCGTCGAATTCAGGCAGTAGCTTTCTCTTCGGATAGCTTTTAGTGCGGCGACTGTCGCCGTATTTGTCTGTGGTATTGATTACTTTGCTCCATCTGATCCTGAGTGCATCTTCCGCAGTTTTTAGCTTCTACTTCTGCTTTTTCAGGCTGCATGCGGTTGCAACGAGCCGTTTGTGGAGGTTCTTCTGCTTCGTGGGCTTGTCCGGCGTAGGGTCGTCCGAAATGCCATTTTCGCCAGGGGAGGGATGCTCGGTTTCTCTATCCAGGTTGTCCTGTTGGGACGGTTGCTCTAAGGCATGCTCGTCGTCTACCGGCTCATCCTGCTCTATGGATGGGTTTTTATCGAGGCAGGGCTTGGGTCGGCATTTACGCCGATGCTTTGATTGGTTTTCAAGAGATTGATCCCTCTTTCCATCCCTGTTTTCCTCGTTGTTGCTTCCTTTAGGGGTATCCACCATGTACACATCGTGAGATGAGGTGGCTGTCCGATGCCCTATAGGCGTTGGTTCTTGGTTGTCTCCTGCATCGTCGTCCATACCGTCGATGTCTTCGGAGTCGAAGTCGAGCATGTCGGTTAAGTCGTCGACAGTGGCTACGAAGTGGGTGGTGGGTGGGTTTTGAATTTCTTCATCATCCGAATCCCCTCCTTGCTGACCGTAGTCCGGCCAGGGCTCTCCTGATAAAGAGAGAGACTTTAGCGAATTCAGGACGTCGCCGAAGGGCGAGTGCTAAAAGATGTCTGCAGCGGTGAACTCCATTATCGGCACCCAATCGGATTCGATCGGCAGGGGCGCGGGGGGCTCGGAGTTCGGAAAGGAATCTGGCTCCTCAGAGTCACGGGCCATGGGGAGTGCGGGGCTGGAGTTCGGCTTGATCGCCTCTAAGATCGCAGCCCCTGAGGCAGCGTCCAACCGCTGATCCTCGATCGGCGCAGTAGGCTCCGAATCAATGGTCGGAACCGATGCGTGTGCGGCCTCCAAGGCACTGTTCGGTGGCAGAGCTATATCATGCCCATCGAGACAATGCGGCGCGCCTGGCTGTGGCTCGAATCCGTCGAAGATCAAGTCCCCGCGGATGTCAGTCGTGTAGTTTAGGCTTCCAAACCTGACCTGATGGCCAGGGGCGTAGCTTTCGATGTGCTCAAGGTGGCCAAGCGAATTGGCCCGCAGTGCGAAGCCGCCGAAGACGAAGATCTGTCCGGGGAGAAAAGTCTCACCCTGGACTACATCGTTGTTGATGATCAAAGGAGCCATCGGGCCTAAAAGCGACGACACAGAGGAACTCTCAATGAAAGCACCAATGTCGGTGTCAAAACCGGCGGATCTCGGGTAGGGGGTCCCGAACTGTGCGTCTAGGCCGGATGGTAACAGGAGGCAAGGAACACGATGTTTTACCCAGGTTCGGGCCCTCTTGATGGAGGTAAAACCCTACGTCCTGCTTGATTAATATTGATGATATAGGTTGTACAAGACTAGATCTACCACGAGATCAAGGAGGCTAAACCCTAGAAGCTAGCCTATGGTATGATTGTTGTATGATGAAGTTGTCCTACGGACTAAAACCCTCCGGTTTATATAGACACCGGAGAGGGTTAGGGTTACACAAAGTCGGTTACAATGGTAGGAGATCTTGAATATCCGCATCGCCAAACTTGCCTTCCACGCCAAGGAAAGTCCCATCCGGACACGGGACGAAGTCTTCAATCTTGTATCTTCATAATCCTGGAGTCCGACTGAAGGTATAGTTCGGCTACCCGAACACCCCCTAATCCAGGACTCCCTCAACCGCCGTGTTATCTGGGCTACCTTCTTTAATTCGACGCTTGTTTTTCTTGCGTTGTGGTTTACCATTGCCATCCCTAACTTCGGATGTGCTTGGGTCGCTGGTGCTGCTACGGGCCAACCAGCTGTCATCACCCGCACAAAAGCGGGTCATGAGGCTTGTTAGGGCTGCCATTGTTCTCGATTTTTCTTGACCGAGGTGTCTGGCGAGCCATTCATCTCAGATGCTGTGTTTAAAAGCTGCTAAGGCTTCGGCATCTGGACAGTCGACGATTTGGTTCTTCTTGGTGAGGAACCTGTTCCAAAGCTTTCGGGCGGACTCTCTGGACTGTTGGATTATGTGACTTAAATCGTCTGCATCCGGAGGTCGGACATAAGTCCCTTGAAAATTGGCCCGAAAAGCGTCCTCGAGCTCCTCCCAACTTCCAATTGAGTTTTCGGGGAGGCTTTTCAGCCAGTGCCGAGATGGCCCTTTAAGCTTGAGGGCAAGTATTATGGCATGGAGATCGTCTCCACGAGCCATATGAATATGGAGGATGAAGTTCTCTATCCAGACTCTAGGGTCTGTGGTTCCGTCGTACGCCTCTATGTTCACCGGTTTGAATCCCTTTGGGAATTCGTGATCCAGCACCTCATCAGTGAAACATAAGGGGTGTGCAGCACCCCTGTATTGGGATGCGCCATGGTGTTCGGACGGTTGTAGTATTCAGTGTTGGTTTTGTACCGTAGCGTGCTTCCTAGATCCATAGATAGATCTGGTCGCGCCGGATTTTTGACGCAAGTTCTCACGTAGATCCTGTGTTGACTTATGCGCGACTTTGTTAGCCGCTCTATCACGTTCACAAGGTGGTTGATCCGGCCGGTTGGCCGTATCACTCTTCGGTTGTATGGGCTTTAAGGCCTCATCGTCGAATTCCGGTAATAGATTGTGCTTTGGATAGCTATTTTTATGGTAACTTCCACCATACTTTGTTACTTTGTTCCACTTGCTGCTGAGCGTATCTTGTGCGAACTTGAGCCTTTGGTTCTGTTTCTTCAGGCTCCTGACTGTGGCAATAAGCCTTCTACGGAGGTTTTCTCGCTCCAAGTGTGTTTCCGGGATGATGTGTGCATCTTCGTCCGGACTGTTTTCTTCCCTAGACGGGGTTTGATGTGGCTTATCCTTGGCGTCGTCGTGGTCGGACGTCGGATCCGTACTATGTTTGCAGTTTGCATCTTGATCGTGCTCTGCCGCTGCAGTGGTGCAGTCGTCGTTTCTTCTAGAGTCGACTGGACTGTTATTTCCTCTTACGATGTTATCGCTGTTTTTGCTATGGCGGGACTTAGAGTGGCGCCACTGACGTCGGCGCTTGGGTTGCTTCTTGGAGGGGTCATCCTCCGCTATCTCTTTACCATTGCCCTCTCTGGGTGTATCCACCATGTATACGTCATGTGATGGAGTGGCGGTCCAGCGCCCTGTGGGCGGTGGTTCCTGTTCGTCTCTTGCATCGTCGTCCATACCATCGATGTCTTCGGAGTCGAAGTCAAGCATGTCGGTTAAGTCGTCGACAGTGGCTACTAAGTGGGTGGTGGGTGGGCAGCGAATTTCTTCGTCGTCCGCATCCCATTCTAGCCGGACATAGTTCGGCCAAGGTTCTCCTGACAGGGAGAGAGACCTTCATGAATTTAGCACATCTCCGAAAGGTGAGTGCTGAAAGATATCCGCGGAGGTGAACTCCATGATCGGTGCCCCCATCGGATTCGACAAGCACGGATGTAGGCGGCTCAGAGTCCGTGGCCGGGGATAAATCGAGTGGTTCGGCGATGCGGCTCTCGAAAGGGGTGAAGTCAGTATCTGGCTCTATCGCCATTGAGAGTGCGGCCTCCATGGCGGGGTCTATCCCTCCGCTCTCGGATGGCGCGATTTTCTTCGGATTAATGGCCGGAGTGGCTGCGGATGCGATCTCCCGAACACTGTCCGACGGCAGAGTTACGTCTTGCTCATCGCGACTGTGTGGCGCGTCCAGCATGGGCTTGAATCCGTCGAAGATCAAGTCTCCGTGGATGTCGGCCGTGTAGTTCAAGATTCCAAGTCTGACCTGATGGCCAGGGGCGTAGCTTTCGATCTGCTCCAGATGGCCAAGCGAATTGGCCCGCAATGCGAAGCCGCCGAATACGAAGATCTATCCGGGGAGAGAAGCCTCACCCTGGACCGCATCGCTAGCGATGATCGAAGGAGCCATCAAGCCTTATGGTGGTGACACAGTGGAACTCTCAATGAAAGCACCAATGTCGGTGTCAAAACTGGCGGATCTCGGGTATGGGGTCCTGAACTATGCATCTAAGGAGGATGGTAACAGGAGGCAGGGGACACGATGTTTACCCAGGTTCGGGCCCTCTTGATGGAGGTAATACCCTACGTCCTGCTTGATTGTTCTTGATGATATGAGTATTACAAGAGTTGATCTACCACAAGATCAAAGACGCTAAACCCTAGAAGCTAGCCTATGGTATGATTGTATGTTGTCCTATGGACTAAAACCCTCCGGTTTATATAGACACCGGAGGGGGCTAGGGTTACACAAGGTCGGTTACAAAGGAGGAGATATACATATTCGTATTGCCTAGCTTGCCTTCCATGCCAAGTAGAGTCCCATCCGGACACGGGACGAAGTCTTCAATCTCGAATCTTCATAGTCCAACAGTCCGGCTATCCGGAGACCCCCTAATCCAGGACTCCCTCAGGGGGTACATAGGTATATATAGGAGGAAGGAGTACGTCGGTGGAGCAACCTGGGCCCCACGAGGGTGGAGGGCGCGCCTGGGGGGAGGCGCGCCCCCTACCTCGTGCCTTCCTGGTTGATTGCTTGATGTAGGGTCCAAGTCCTTTGGATCATGTTCGTTCCGAAAATTACGTTCCCGAAGGTTTCATTCTGTTTGAACTCCGTTTGATATGTTAATTCTGGGCTGGGCCTCCGGTTAATAGGTTAGTCCCAAAAATAATATAAAAGTGTAGAATAAAGCCCAATAATGTCCAAAACAGGATATAATATAGCATGGAACAATCAAAAATTATAGATACGTTGGAGACGTATCACTCCACGACTAAGTCCTTTCACCAGGACATCTGCCGTGACAATTCCACGACACCCCTGAACCACTGGATCCAAATGCTGATGCTATCTTAGATGATTCAATGCCTCAAGTTCAGGATACTTTTGTTGAACCGGTGGAGACAGATCCGATGAGTCAGGCTGCTGAACCGCCGAGCCCTGTGAAAACGGCTGATAAACCGCCGAGCCTAGCCAAGACTGCTGAAGATAACACAGACGATATCATGATTACCGGTGTTGGCCACACCACCCCTGGCAATCCTATCACTTTATCAAAGCATAGTGCCAAGGAAGAATTTTCTGCTATGGATAAGGGCAAGTGGAATACATATTTATCCAGCTATTCCCACGTCAATGCCCAAGGGATTCATTTCGGCTTCTGGAACCGCCTGTATACCAGCCGCGACTATGAAGCCGGTTTAGTAGTCCTAATGAAGGAGCGATATGAGGTAAACACTATTAACTCTTCATAATTGTCTCTTGTTCAGTCTCTAATATCAACTCCAGCAGCCCCGATGGTCGGTTTATGATATCAACATGAACCGGGACTTTGTAATACTTCAACATTACCTGCATAGCCCCCAAGGGCCAGTTTCATTTCATGATGAATCGGGACGTTCAAGTATGAATCTTGCAATTTTTGCTTGTGTAGTCCCTAGGGGGTTGGTTTACACCTTTAGGACGAATCGGTACCTGTCTGTCATGAAGCTTCCAAAATTCTTGAGAACCATCTTTGTAAACCGATTGAGGAAGAAAAATCCATAACTTTTAACTTGAGCAAATAAATGCTAGCCCCCAAGTGCCAAGTGTATAACATGTTATGTGCTTGGGACTTAAAATGTCAGTTGATAAAAGCCATATGCATTAGCCCCCAAGTGCCAAGTGTATAACCTGTTATATGCTTGGGACTTTAAATATGCACTACTAACTCATTAACTGTCTCTTGCAGGCTGATTTGAGCCAAAAAGAATCCCAAATCACCAACCTTCAGGAAAACATTAAGTCCCAGCAAGCATAAACTTCCAAGGCTAAAGAAGAATTGACTAGCGCTTTAACAGCCATGGAGGAACTGAAAGAAAGCTTTAAAGGCAAACGGGCAGGATGGGACGCTGAAAAAGCATCTCTGCTAAAGCGGGCAGAGGATCCTGAAACAACTCTTAAACTGGTAGCAGAAGAACTATCTAGTTTGTAGCGGCAAATCAATGCCATGACCACTGTTGTGTTTGGTAAGTACCCTTATGATAAGATTCAACATGTATTATCCCATAAACTGCTGGTTATCAATACGTTCAATGATGCAGGATCTCGCATTACCCATCTGGGCTCTGATATGCAGAAGAAGCTGAACGCTGCCTATACTCTTATATAGCAGTTATATACCGGCACACAACGGATTATTTGCACTGCCGCTCATAACAAACTGCCCCGAAACCTGATCAAAGAAACATTAGAAAAGCTGTCAATGTTGCCTGCCCGGTTGGATGAGTTGAAAAGATCACCTGCAAGGGCACGTGCTCTGACTGTGCTAATCCAGGCTAAAGCTTGGATACTAGATCTTGACTCGGCTGACATAGGACGCGGCTATCCGAGCATAAAGGAAGACGGGTCAGAGTTTGATAATGATGACCTTCGAGCTTTGACAAAGGAAATGCACCCATTAGCGAGCAAATTCGCCGAAGAAACATATCTTTCTCACTATCAGCCGGTTTATGATGCTGACAACCAACGACTTGCTGCGCCAACTCATGATGTGGAGAATCTTATCCCACCAATTCATAAGCATACCTACGCTCCTGATGTTGACCCCTCCACCCTTATAAGTGACGAAGCTGCATTCAAGGCCCTAACTGGAATCGACTGGACCACCATTGATTTCCAGCCGTCGGATAGAGAGGAGGAGGGTGAACCGGTGCAGGATGATCCACAATCTTCAAGCCAGCCTGGCGAAGAGTCATGATCCAGAGGCCGGTTTAATCTTCTGCATACTGTAATACTTGCTAAAAACAATTATCCTTTTGGGCATCAAAACGCCTTGTAATAGGCTAGTTTAAACACTTGGTCTGCTATGCCATCGTGCATATTCACTTTGCATGATATTGTTAATCCGCCGTGATTTATGTTATGTCTGCTTATGATCCTTAGCAGCTTTATTTGCCATGTTTCTGCATATAACAAGTTGAAAAAGTGTCGTGGCGGTTTATTGCCGGGCGGGTCATAATACCCCACATATAATCCGGGTTTATAACTAGGCTGTATTGAATGACAATCAAATATGAAATATATCATAACTGTGATATTGAATCACATTGTTGTCTAACCAACTTTCTATAGTAAGGGTGATAACCCAAATCTTGAATACTGATAACTCCTCCCTGTTTTGCCGGTTTACAGTAAAGCCAGACCGGGTTTTAATAAACACTGGCTTATTAGTATATCATACTGGTGACTTGTAGTCAAAGCCAGACCGGGTCAATCAACACCGATTTATACCTAATTGTATACTGGCGACTTATAATCGACGGTGAAGCCGGGTCAATAGATACCAGCAATATTCTCAATTTGTTCAGCCGACATATAGTCAATAGCTAGGCCGGGTCAATAAACACTGGTTTAATATAAAACTCATCAAAAGAAATATCAAAAAGAGAGATTTCAGAAGAAAATATATAAAAAGGATGAGGCTTTTCATAGGCTGCCAGTCCACTGAGTTAAACCATTTGACAAAGCCTTTATAAGATGGACCTCACATCAACCAATCGTCATTTTAAATATGACAAGTTCAGGGTCTTTATAAGATTGACTTGTCAAACGTTCGACGGGTCTACCAGGATTACCTGGACGGAGTGCCTTACTTAAAAAGGCAGGATAACCTAAGGTTTTAGGTGAATACACCTGGCTTACAAGCCTGGCTTTTATAGCCTATTACAAGGTTATAGACTCTTGGTTCTTGTAGAAGCAAAGAGCCCCCTAGTAATATTTTGAGCTGTTCTCAATGGGTGCCTATGTTTGAGTTCTGCTTTGCAACAGACTCTCTTTGGCTCCTTTTGACCTTGGGTGCCAAGCCCCCAAGTGTTTTTTATGTGTGGCTTGTGAGCCAGATCAATGGGTAATTAGAACTCCCCTTATAAACAGAAGCCCCCATGTAACCAAAAACCTTTCAAGGAATAACAGCAGAGGCCCCACTTTAGCAGGGATGCCAGTGTATTATATAGATCATCATAATATATACATTGTCAATAATATGTACATAAGAGGAGCCTATGGCTCAGGTGTAGTAAGGCCGAAGATGAGTTATATTCCATGGGCGGTGGGTCACCTCTGATTTACGTGAGTCTTTGTGCTCTCGAACATCGATAAGGTAGTATGACCCATTGTGCAGATTCTTGCTGACCACGAAAGGTCCTTCGCAAGGCAGGGATAACTTGTGCATATCAGTCTGATCTTGGATGAGCTGGAGCACCAGATCCCCTTCTTGAAATGTTCTGGTTTTAACCCAACGACTATGATAACATGCAGATCTTGCTGATAAATCGCCAAACGCGACGCTGCAATATCACGCTCCTCATCTAACAGGTCAAGTGCTTCCTGACGTGCCTTCTCATTGTCAGCTTCAACATAAGCCGCCACACAGGGTGAGTCATGACGGATGTCACTAGGGAGGACCGCCTCTGCTCCGTAAACCATGAAGAAAGGTGTATAACTCGTAGATCTGTTGGGCGTAGTATTGATGCTCCATAACACAGAAGGTAACTCCTCCACCCAACAACCCGGCGTCTGCTTTAATGGAACCATAAGCTGGGGCTTGATGCCTCTTGGGATCTTTTGATTGGCTCTCTCTGCTTGACCATTAGATTGGGGGTGAGCCACTGATGACACGTCAAGCCGGATGTGCTCACGTTCACAAAATTCTTCCATGGCACCCTTGGACAGATTGGTGCCATTATCGGTTATGATGCTATGTGGAAAACCAAACTGGAAAATCACCTTCTTGATGAGTTGAACCACCATGGCTGCATCACACTTATTGACTGGCTCTGCCTCCACCCACTTAGTGAACTTATCAACCGCCACCAAAAGGTGGGTATTCTTATCCTTGGACCTCTTAAAGGGCCCAACCATATCCATCCCCCAAGTTGCAAACGGCCAAGTGATTTGAATCATCCTCAATTCTTGAGCCAGAACATGAGCTCGGCATGAAAACTTCTGATAACCATCTCACCTTTTGACCAAGTCTTCAACATCAGCATGAGCCTTCAACCAATAGAAGCCGTGATGAAAAGCTTTAGCTACTAAGGGCTTTGAACCGGCGTGGTGACAACAATCTCCTTCGTGGATCTCACACAAAATTTCACAGCCTTCTTTAGGGGACACGCAACGCTGAAACGCCCCTATTACACTGCAATGATGCAATTCCCCATTGATAATGGTCATTGACTTGGATCGCCGGAATATCTGCCTGGCCAAAGTTTCATCCTCCGGTAACTCACCACGGTTCATATACGCCAAATATGGGACCGTAACATAAAGAGCTGCCACTAACTGAGCCTCCGGGTCAGGAACAACCAAATCCTCCTTTGTAGGTAGCTTGACCGACGGGTTATGCAAAACATCCAAAAAAACATTGGGTGGAACAGGTTTACGTTGGGAACCCAAACGGCTTAAAGCATCCGCCGCTTCATTCTTTCGCCGGTCCACATGGTCAACCTGATAACCATTAAAGTGACCTGCAACAATATCTACTTCTCGATGATACGCTACCATGAGTGGGTCCTTGGAATCCCAAGTACCAGATACTTGCTAAGCCACCAGGTCTGAGTCACCAAAGCACTTAACCCGGCTTAGATTCATCTCCTTAGCCATTCGAACACCATGGAGTAAAGCCTCATATTCAGCTGCATTATTAGTGCAAGGGAACATTAAATGGAGAACATAACAAAACTTATCACCTCGTGGGGAAGTTAACACGACTCCAGCCCCCGAGCCCTCCAATTGCCAGGACCCATCAAAATGAATAGTCTAATAAGTATGATCCGACTTTTCTTCCAGTGCCGGTAACTCTGTCCAGTCATTGATAAAATCCACCAGCGCTTGGGACTTGATTGCCATACGAGGCACATATTTTAACCCGTGAGGTCCAAGCTCAATAGCCCACTTGACAACTCGGCCAGTTGCCTCCCTGTTCTGGATTACATCTCCCAAAGGGGTAGAACTGACCATCATGATGGGATGACCTTGAAAATACTGCTTGAGCTTCCGGCTTGCCATAAAAACTCCATACAGCAGCTTCTGCCAATGTGGGTACCTCTGCTTAGACTCAATAAGTACCTCACTGATATAATAAACCGGCCGTTGAACCGGATACTCCTTCCCAGCTTCCTTGCGCTCCACCACAATGGCCACACTAACAGCCCGGGCATTAGCAGCCACATATAACAACAGCGGCTCTTTATCGACCGGAGCAGCAAGGATAGGTGGCTCAGCTAACTGCTTTTTCAAGTCCTCAAACACCGCATTAGCAGCATCACTCCAGACAAAATTATCTGTCTTTTTCATCATCTGATATAGAGGGATTGCTTTCTCTCCCAAATTGCTGATAAACCGGCTCAACGCTGCAATACGGCCCGCCAGACGTTGAACATTGTTGATACACACCGGTTTAGCCAGAGACGTAATAGCTTTGATATTTTCCGGATTAGCTTCAATACCCCTGTTACACACTAGCAAACCCAAGAGCTTGCCTGCCGGAACACCAAAAACACACTTGTCCATATTAAGCATCATCTTATAGACCCGAAGATTATCAAAGGTTTCCTTCAATTCAGCTATCAACGTCGCCTCCCTTCTGGACTTCACCACAATATCGTCCACATAAGCATGAACACTGCGCACAATCTAGTCATGAAGACAATTTTGCACACAGCGTTGATAAGTCGCTTGGGCACTCTTGAGCCCAAAAGGCATTGATACATAGCAGAAGGCTCCAAAAGGAGTTATAAAAGTTGTCTTCTCCTGGTCCTTAACTGCCATTTTGATCTGATGATAACCAGAATAAGCATCCAGAAAGCTCAAACGCTCACAGCCCGCTGTAGCATCAATGATTTGATCAACACGAGGAAGAGCAAAGGGATCAGCTGGACAAGCCTTGTTCAAATCTGTGTAGTCCACACACATACGCCAAGTGTCGTTCTTCTTAAGTACTAGCACCGGGTTAGCTAACCACTCAGGGTGAAAACCCTCCACAATAAACCCTGCAGCCAAGAGCCGGGCTACCTCCTCACCAATAGCATTGCGCCTTTCTTCATTGAAGCGGCGGAGAAACTGCCTGACCGGTTTAAACTTAGGATCAATATTAAGAGTGTGCTCAGCGAGTTCCCTTGGTACACCTGGCATGTCAGAAGGTTTCCATGCAAAGATGTCTCGGTTCTCACAGATGAACTCGATGAGCGCGCCTTCCTATTTCGGATCTAGGTTAGTGCTGATGCTGAATTGCTTGGATGAATCGCTAGGAACAAAGTCAACCAGCTTAGTCTCATCAGCCGATTTAAACTTCAAGGCCGGATCATGCTCTGTAGTTGGCTTTTTCAGAGAAGTCATATCTACCGGATCAACATTGTCCTTGTAGAACTTCAACTCCTCTATTGCACAAACTGACTCAGCATAGGCTGCATCACCTTCTTCACATTCCAAAGCAATCTTAGGGCTCCCATGTACTGTGATGGTCCCCTTATGACCCGACATCTTGAGCTGCAGATAAACATAACAGGGCCTTGCCACGAACTTAGCATAAGTCGGCCGTCCAAATAGGGCATGATATGGGCTCTTGATTTTCACCACTTCAAAAGTCAATGTCTCTGATCTTGAATCATGATCATCTCCAAAAGCAACCTCTAGAGCTATCCTACCAACTGGATATGCCGATTTACCAGGTACCACACCATGGAAAAGAGTGTTCGACGGTTTAAGATTTTTATCTGTCAACCCCATACGACGGAAGGTTTCATAATAAAGGATATTGATACAGCTCCCTCCATCCATGAGCACCTTGGTGAACTTGTACCCCCCAACCTGAGGTGCCACCACCAATGCCAAATGACCCGGATTATCAACGCGGGGTGGATGATCCTCTCGACTCCACAAAATGGGTTGTTCAGACCAACGCAGATAACGGGGCACTGCTGGTTCAATGGAGTTTACTACCTTCTTTATGAAGCTTCTGATTGCGCTTGCATAAGCTAGTGGTGAAGACATATATTGCCCACTATTCAACTACTTCGGATTGCTCTGGTAACCCGATTGCTGCTGCTGCTGACTCCCCTGATGATTATAGACACCCTGGTTGCCCTGACCACCATGACTGCTATGTCCGCCCTGGTTGCCTTGAAATCCGGAACCGGAACTGCCTCCACCATAACCCGGCCCATGAGAACCACCTCCTGAACCGCCGGGCGGTCCATGATTGTATTGGAAAAGATCCGAATTTTTGAACTCCTGCGTAATAAAGCAATCCTTCCAAAGGTGTGTGGCTATCTCTCTCGCGTCCCGTGCCTTCGTCAGGGCTGGTTTAACAAGCACTCAAGATTGACACTTGACCCTCCACCCTGCGGGGGCAGTTTACCCTTGCGACGTTGATTGCTATTCTGCGTGTTGGTGTTAGCTACCAAATCCAAACTGTTATCTGCCTTGCGCTTATCATTGTTTCCATGAACCGTCGGGTTATGCTGCTGCCCCTTATTACTGCCACCCTTCTTTCCCTTCCCCGACTTTTCATCATCAGATCTCGGGGTCCTTGGTACTATCATAGTCGGCATACTTAACCAGAGCTGCCATAAGAATTCCCATGTCATTGCAGTGACACTTGAGCCGTCATAATTTTAGCTTCAAAGGCATGAACCGACAATTGCTCTCCAACGTTAAGACTTCTATATCAGCATTAATGCGGTCCAATGAATGCAAGATTTCCGAAACCCGCCGCACCCAATGAGTTGTCGATTCACCTTCTTCTTGGACACAGGCGGCTAAGTCTACAATTGACATGGGCTGCTTGCAGGTGTCCTTGAAATTCTAGATAAACCGGGCCTTTAACGCAGCCCACGACCCGATGGAGTTAGCTGGCAAACTTTTCAGCCAAGTGTGAGCTGTTCCTTCCAAAATCATGGTGAAGTATTTAGTGCAGGTCGCATCATCCACATCCAGCATCTCCATTGCCATCTCATAGCTTTCGATCCATGACTCAGGGGGTAAATCAGCAGTATAATTGGGCACTTTGCGGGGTCCTTTGAAATCCTTGGGTAACCGTACATTATGTAGAGCCGGGACGAGACACGGCACCCCAAAGAGCTGGAGGTAACTCCTGGCTCCACCGAAGTTGTTGGACGAACCAGAGTAAGCTAACAGGCCGCATACTGCGCCGCTAACTCGGCTTCTCGATGCGCTCTACCCTGATCCACCAAATCCTGAGCATTAGTACCACCACCTGCCGGATTATGCCCTCGAGGCGGGTTACGGTCCCGCGCACTTCTTGACACGGTCGGTTCATCAAAGTGCCTGCTGTAACTCCGGCTTGGGCGGGGGGTGGAATGAATCCTCTCGCGGTTGTATGAATACGCCTGCTGCTGAGTCAAAGATGTCTAAAGGAGCTCCCTAGCCCGTCGTGTCTCAACCGCTACGGGGGAATCACTATCGACTGGGAGGGCTGCCAATCATGAAGCGGCGGCGACTATGTTATCCAGGGGGTTGGAGAAATGACCTGGAGGCTTTGACACGCGCTGGGACGGGATATTCTGACGAGGCGGATCCACAAGGCGCGGCTGAACCGGCGCCCCCGTTCCAGGTGCTTCTACCCGGTTTACCACTGGTTGGCTGCTGGTTCCTGCTCCTAGCGTGTTAAAGAGATTCCTTGGCTCATAAACCGGAGGTAGGTGGGGCCGGTACCTTCTCCTCATTACATCATTTGATGCGTTCTGATCCAACATAAGCCGATAAGCTTGTGCATCCAACTCGGCCCGCTCCGCAGCCATTCTGGTGTTCTTGGCTGCCAGATCTGTCTTGGCTTGAGCTATCTGATCCCTTACTTTCACGACTTCTGTGTTATGCTGATCCTGATTCACCGCGTTAACTTCAGCCGCCAGCAGTGTTGCCAAATCATCGAACAAATCAGACAAAACCTAAGCCAGCAGTGGAGCAGGGCCTCCTGCCCCAGCTGTCGTCGCTGCTGCTGAACCAGTGATCATTGCTACTACAGTTGAAGAATGCTACTGACTGCATACCGTCCATGAAGATCGCAACTCGGCTTGGCGGATCAAGGGGGTCTGGAATACTCTCGCCGTCGGAACAGCCCCCAAACCGGCCATCTTGCAGTTGGTACAGTGACTCAGTCTCTTCGATAGATGACTCGTCATTAGAGTAAACGACGGTTTCGCCACCACATACCGATATATCCTCGGATTCCACTCTGTGCTTGACTCCCACGAAGGCACGCTTCATGGCAAGCTGAACCCGGGCGGATTTCACATGCTGAGCCGTTTCGATGATGTCGGTGCAGATGTCCGGCTCAGGGTCTGGTTCGCCGATCTTGCCAGTGAAGACGTGAATACCGCCGAAGGGGACCCGATATCCGTACTCAATTGAACCGGCCTCGGGGCCCCAGCCTTCATCACCGATGTAGAGCTTGCCACGACGACTCTTGGTCATCCGGCCCACAAGGTATCTGAGGGAGTCCTGGATTAGGGGGTCTCCGGACAGCCGGACTGTTGGACTATGAAGATACAAGATTGAAGACTTCATCTCGTGTCCGGATGGGACTCTCCTTAGCGTGGAAGGCAAGCTTGGCAATATGGATATGTAGATCTTCTCCCTTGTAACCGACTCTGTGTAACCCTAGCCCCCTCCGGTGTCTATATAAACTGGAGGGTTTAGTCCGTAGGACAACATACAATCATACCATAGGCTAGCTTCTAGGGTTTAGCCTCTACGATCTCTTGGTAGATCAACTCTTGTAATACTCATATCATCAAGATCAATCAAGTAGGACGTAGGGTATTACCTCCATCAAGAGGGCCCGAACCTGGGTAAACATCGTGTCCCCCGCCTCATGTTACCATCCGCCTTAGACACATAGTTCGGGACCCCCTACCCGAGATCTGCCGGTTTCGACACC
Organism: Triticum monococcum; assembly: GCA_034509565.1. Lineage (NCBI taxonomy): Eukaryota > Viridiplantae > Streptophyta > Magnoliopsida > Poales > Poaceae > Triticum > Triticum monococcum. Next base: position 176,540,716 of record CM067847.1, on the reverse strand, counting down.
GACATTGGTGCTTTCATTGAGAGTTCCACTATGCCGTCACCGTAAGGCTCGATGGCTCCCTCGATCAACGGTAACGATGCGGTCCAGGGTGAGGTTTTCCTCCCCGGGCAGAACTTCGTATTCGGCGGCTTCGCACTGCGGGCCAACTTGCTTGGCCATCTGGAGCAGATCGAGAGCTACACCCCTGGCCGTCAGGTCAAGTTTGGAAACTTAAACTACACTGCCGACATCCGCGGAGACTTGATCTTCGACGGATTCGAGCCCATGTCAGGTGCGCCGCACAATCACAACGAGCATGACGTAACTCTGTCATCGGACAGTGTTCGGGAGATCACACCTGCAACTACTCCGGCCCTCAATCTGGAGCAAATTGCGCCATCCGAGGATGGGGGATAGACCCCGCCATGGAGGCCGCACTCTCAGTGGTGATGGAGCCGGATACTGACTTCACCCCTTACGAGAGTCGTGTTGCCGAACCACAGGATTCGTCCCCGGCCACGGACTCCGAGCCGCTTGCGTCCGTGCCTATTGAATCTGATTGGGCGCCGATCATAGAGTTCACCTCCGCGGATATCTTTCAGCACTCACCTTTCGGCGACGTGCTAAATTCATTAAGGTCACTCTCCTCGTCAGGAGAACCTTGGCCGAACTATGTCCGGCTAGAATGGGATGCGGACGACGAAGAAATTCGCTCCCCACCCACCACCCACTTAGTAGCCACTGTTGATAATTTAACCGACATGCTCGACTTTGACTCCAAAGACATCGACGGTATGGACGACGATGCAGGAGACGAGCAGGAATCACCGCCCACAGGGCGCTGGACCGCCACCTCATCATATGATATATACATGGTGGACACCCCCAAACAAGGCAATGGCGACGAGACAGCGGAGGATGACCCCTCCAAGAAGCAACCCAAGCGCCGACGTCAGCGGCGCCGCAATAAGTCCCGCCATAGCAAAAGTAGTGATACTGGCACAAGAGATAATAACACTCCGGATAGTGCCGAAGATGACAACAATCCCCTCCAGCACGATTTAGAGCGGGAGGGTGAACTAGCTAGCCCTCCAGAGCAAGCGGCAGATGGAGAACCATAAGAGGACAATTACATGCCTCTCTCCGAAGACGAGGTGAGCCTCGGCAACGAAGAATTTATCGTGCCTGAGGATCCTGTCGAGCAGGAGCGCTTCAAGCGCCGGCTTATGGCCACAGCAAATAGCTTGAAGAAAAAGCAACAACAGCTTCAAGCTGATCAAGATCTGCTAGTAGACAAATGGACCGAAGTCCTTGCGGCCGAGGAGTACGAACTCGAGCGCCCCTCCAAGATTTACCCAAGGCGCAGGTTGCTACCTCACCTCGAGGAGGAAGCATTGAAACCTACATCACCAGTGTATGATGCGGCTGACCGGCCACCTCGTGGCCGAGCCAGAGAGGCATTTCAGCCTGAAGTTCAGCCTGCACCCCGCCACCACTCAAAGAAAAACACCAAGGCCCGGGGCAACACACGGGACCTGCCAGACGTATTGGACAGGTGGGCAACACATGCAAGGTCGATATACGGGTCACGGGGGCGCGCGCCAACACGGGACGATGACCGTCGCGCCGGATACACTAATAGCAAATCCGGCTGGGCCGAATACAACAGACAAGACTCATATGAACTGCGTCATGATATAGCCCGGCACAGAGGTGCAGCACACCCCCTATGCTTCACTGATGAAGTTATGGATCATGAATTCCCGGAGGGTTTTAAACCTGTAAATATCGAATCGTATGATGGTACAACAAATCCCGTTGTATGGATTGAGGATTTCCTCCTCCACATCCACATGGCTCGCGGTGATGATCTGCATGCCATCAAGTACCTCCCACTAAAACTCAAACGACCAGCTCGGTATTGGCTGAATAGCTTGCCAGCAGACTCCGTCGGCAGTTGGGAGGATTTGGAAGACGCATTCCTTGACAACTTCCAGGGCACTTATGTGCGACCACCGGATGCTGATGACTTGAGCCATATAACTCAACAGCCAGGGGAATCGGCCAGGCAATTCTGGATACGGTTCCTAACTAAGAAAAACCAAATAGTTGACTGTGTGGATGCAGAGGCCTTAGCGGCATTCAAGCATAACATCCGTGATGAGTGGCTCGCCTGGCACCTCGGCCAGGAGAAGCTGAAGTCTAAGGTAGCCCTCACGACACTCATGACCCACTTTTGCACGGGCGAGGATAGCTGGCTGGCTCGCAGCAATAACACATCAAGGAATCCGGGCACTTCGGATACCAAAGATGCCAACGGCAGACCACGTCGTAACAGACAAAAGCGCCACAACAACGGCGATAACACCGATGATACGGCAGTCAATGCCGGATTCAGAGGCTCTAGATCCGGTCAGCGGGAAAAGCCAATCAAAAGAAGTACTCCGGGCACGTCCAGTTTGGATCGCATACTTGATCGCTCATGTCAAATCCACAACACCCCCGATAAGCCAGCCAATCACACCAACAGAGAATGCTGGGTGTTCAAGTAGGCCAACAAGTTAAATGCCAAAAACAAGGACAAGGGGCTGCATAGTGATGACGAGGAGGAGCCCCGGCCGCCGAACACAGGAGGACAGAAGAGATTCCCCCCACAAGTGAGGACGGTGAACATGATATACGCAACCCACATTCCTAAGAGGGAACGGAAGCGTGCACTAATGGTCGTCTATGCGATGGAGCCCATCGCCCCAAAGTTCAACCCATGGTCCGCTTGTCCGATCACCTTCGATCGCAGGGACCACCCCACTAGTATCCGTCATGGCGGATCCGCCGCACTGGTCCTAGACCCCATCATCGACGGATTTCACCTCACTCGAGTCCTTATGGACGGCAGCAGCAGCCTGAACCTGCTCTATCAGGATACAGTGCGCAAAATGGGTATAGATCCCTCGAGGATCAAACCCACCAAAACCACCTTTAAGGGCGTCATCCCAGGTGTAGAGGCCCATTGCATGGGCTCAATCACACTGGAAGTGGTCTTCGGATCTCCGGACAACTTCCGAAGCGAGGAGTTAATCTTCGATATCGTCCCGTTCCGCAGTGGCTATCATGAACTGCTCGGGCGAACCGCATTTGCAAAATTCAATGAGGTACCGCATTACGCACACCTCAAGCTCAAGATGCCAGGACCTAGGGGGGTCATAACAGTCAATGAAAACACAGAACGCTCGCTCCGCACGAAAGAGCACACTACGGCCCTCGCAGCAGAAGCACAAAGCAACCTTCTAAGGCAAACCATCAATTCGGGGATACAGCCCCCGGACACCGTCAAGCGAGTCCGGAGTAAACTGCAACAGGATCGCCTAGCACGTTCAGAGCTCGCCTAGCAATTCGAAACCCATCCCAGTCCCAGTCAAGCGACGAAATCCGTGCCGCGCGTACATATTACGCACTGAAAATACCATGGGCGTAGGCGGGGGCACGATCAGGGCACATCCCGCAATGTGGCTTAACCGCCCTAGAGGCTGCATACCTTTATCATTTTTTCTCTTTCAGGATCTTATTTAATGGAAGCCCTTTCCAGCAATACGATCGACGGACGCATTACGGGAAGGAACAACCAAGGAGGCAAGAAGCTAAGAGGTACAAGGGAACCCCCAGGTGGTCTCTAATATCAATCGATATAACAGCTTTTTACTATCCATACGCAGCTTGCCCTTGGACAGGACATGTCAAATGGTCCTATTTTTTGCTTATTTATATAAGTACGCTTCGACTTATTATTTAAATAACAATACATAGCATTAGTGTATTACTGCATTATCCATCCTTTTTTTTCTTATATGTTCATTTACAACAACTTGCACCCGTACATTCTGGTGCGGTCAATACGCCAGGGGCTTTCGCTTCCCCATAATACAGCGTGACAAGTCCGAACACTTTCGATAGTGCGGCACCCCGAACTTATAGAATTATATGCATCAGCTCCGAATCATGTCTTGGGTCAATAGTTGGGTTTGCCTAGCTCCCATGTTTTGGTACCTTACGTTCCACTATATCGGCTAAGGTAGCGTTGGGAGAACTACAGCGATTGTGTCCCGGTTCTTCCCGACGAACACCTTAGTAGAGAAAGCCGAAAACTGACTATCACGATAGGGCGAGAGTTGGTCGTTGTTCGAGAGGTCTCAAGTCCTTAAAGACTTTTTCTGCTTCGGGCGAGGAGTCGGCCTTGCCTGACTTAGGTGTATATAGCGCCCCAAATTCGGCCTTCCGAATACTAGGGGTTTCGCCAAAATTTAAAATTGTAGACTTCTATGGCTAAGTGAGAGTGATAAAGCCTTATAGTCTGATTGCCTGGTTCGCTGTGCTGAACACCTCCCTCGAAGGACCCAAAATTGGGATAAAGAGTGCTCAGGTTTATCCCGAACACCCCAGTACTAGTTACATGGGGGCAGAAGCCGACGACTGGCCAACTCTCAGATTTTATAAACGGCCGCACAGAAGGTAATATTTTAAATTCAAAAAGCATTGCATAGCGCAAATGAACTCTGTTGACACACGAACACGTCACGTGTACCCTCGACGTCGGGGGTGATGCACCGCAGCTCACATCGAAGGAGACCCGACCGACAACGCGATATGCAAGACAGTCGGCGGGCGCTTTTGCAGACCCGAAACCCCGCGCACCCGGGAGGGACCCCGTCAGGGATTGCGGCGGCTATGGGCTGCCCTAGGCCGATTCGCTCGCCCTAGAGCCTCGTGGATCGCTGCCCTCCAACGTGAAGAACGAACGAAGAACGAAAAAGAAAGATACAAGGGAGAGATAAAAAGTAGATGAACACGAAAAAGTAGTAGATTGATTTGTTCGATTGTGTGTTGTTTCAATCGGCCGTCACCCCCAACAAATATAAGAGGCGGCTGGACTTCCCGTACAAGCAAAGGATTTATCTAGGCTTTCCTTACAAGAAAATTACATCAATTCACGTCCAAAACCCTAATTAAATTCGGACTGGTTTTATCCGAACTTCTCAAAACTGTTCGGTTTAAACTGGCTGCACCTTGCGGGTCCTTTTTGCGGTGGTAAACGATCTCGGATGAAAACAAGCCCAACAGCAATCTTGACTGTTTCGACGAGACGAACAACTTTCATGTTGAAGGGTTTTTTATCAGAGATCATCTTGAGGGTCAAATTGGTCTCGCAACACAGGCTATCTCCTCGCGCTACCCATCAGCCATGTGTCTGGTGGGGCGCGCCACATCTCGCCTCGTGACAGGGATGCACTCCGATTGCTCTAATTTTTGCATACGAACTTGGATTTGAACTTTTTTATATCAAAATCGATCGTTTCGACGAGACGAAGACAATTCCTGTAGATCATTTTTCCATACGAGGCCGTCCTGGGGGCGTAATCAGCCGAATAGTGTTCTGAATACAAAATCTCAGTACTTCAAACACAACTTCGGCCTTAGAGATGAGTTCGGATGGCTATGACCCAAATATTAAAGTTTCTCCTTTTGATGATACGAAACTTCATCACTTTGAGCACTTTTCCATTTGAGGCTATCTTAATTATGTTTTTGACCATGCCAAAATCTGGTGTCAACACATGCCCCCCTGTTTTTCGGCAAAGCTTGTGTGCCGAAAAATAACTCGCATATAGCTTGTTCTAAGGACGATGTCAACACTCCATCGGCCATTTTGCATGTTCTTAGGACGATAAGTATATATCGTCCATTGCTTGTGTGAACTTTCTGATGCAAACTTGGGTGAAACCTTCTCAGCTTCATTAACAATCCGGTGATAAAGTTCCATAGATATGTATCTCAATGTCATCCTCCGAACAATATTGTTCACCCTTTTGCTAGGATTTTGTAGGCAATCAACAATAAACTTTCTCCAATCCTTACTTTCGCCTGCATAAAAATTTCATTAGTGGCCGAAGCTGTGGACTTTGGTTCGGCCTTACCTATGTTGACGACACTAAGCATCGGCTATTGAGAGAAATGCAATACAACATGATGGACATGGTAGCCGGATGCTTGCTATGCCAACTCTCTCCAATTGTCATGTCTAAATATATGAACAATTTTAATGCAACCCAAGGTAAATTCTTCATCTAGACATACCCCAAGATAAACTATAAGTGATTCGTCAAAACACATTGATAACCCTTGGATATTTGTTGCACTACTCATAACGAATCACCAAAAGCCTCAATATGTATAGCACCTATAGCAAGTAAAAGAGTCAATCCGAATAACAATGCATATTCGGCCTTGATTAATCGTGCATAAAAATATTCTAAGCGGCACGAGGCTTCAAAAAATAGTACCATAAAGAAATATATAAACAACACCAACACTTTGGCCATTGCTATGAATTGAACGATCAAAACATAATCTCCATAGTACTAGAGAGACAAGGCTAATATTAATATTATGCATGACATTAATCCGATGCTCAGTAACAAAATCAACTATGATTTGGCCTCTTATAGATCTCAAAGATGCATAAGCCAAATCATATCCAAACAAAGTATAAGCCCAGCAACCAATTCTGCAGCTATGAATTGGTCTATGCAGCATATATTCAATGACATCGGTCATGATGTCTCAACTCCATTCAATCATAATATAGGCATACATATAAATTTTCATGATCACGTACCTTGTCTCGCTCTCGAATCAAACTAAGGACGATGTTAGAATACTACACCGGTCATGCATTGACATACTCTTAGGACGATAGATAAATATCGGCCATTACCATGTAAACTTCATTCAAAGCACATATAGCCGAAATAAACAAATGAAATGACAAATCAAGTATTTCGGCCCTTTGGATCAGCAACAAACTTATAGCTAATCAAATGTATAGTGACTTGGTAATACCCTTTCATGACGTAAGAAATTATATTGCGTCCATGGATTAAAATAAGCCCATTGAGGGTTACTAATCATACCTGATGATGAATTCCATGGCATAGGCGTTAATGGCATAGTTGAAGAATGCGTAAACCAAAGATGTTGAAACCTTCGGCTTGGTCCTTCATAGTTTTTACTCTTTTCCTTCTTCACTTTTGCCGCACTTCTTATAATGGAGGCATGCACATAATTCTTATTTTGAGCACTTCCTTTGGGAACCCATGCCATGTTCCTTTCTTCAAGTTCTTGTGCATTAAGTTTGTGTAATTCCCTCTTTTGCCAATACGATAAGCCGAGTATGCATCTTGGTTGTGATTCCATTTTGACCAATGGCAATTCCTTTTTGGCTTTGTGCACTCTCAACTTCTTTTCTTCAGATTTGGCACTTTGACTCTCAATAATTGGTTGCTTCGTCTCATTGCCTTTTGTAGCCAATGTCAACACTTTAATTGGCTCTTTATTATTTGAGATTAAATCTGAAGTAGCACACTTACGACTATCTCTTTTCACGCGGTAGACTTGCTTGACCACCTCTTTTTTCATCCATGGTGTCCGGACCGATTCCTTATAATTGAAACGGTCTTTAACATGTGACTGTTCAAATGTTGATCTTCTCGGAGCCGCATAATATTGGTGAGATGGTGTAAAATAAGATGGAGAATGTGCCCTTGTATCATACCTGTCCCATGATGAATATGGATCTACATGAGCATAGGGAGGCATCCACACCATTGGCATTGGCGGCCCAAAATAAGGATATGGATATGTTGCATTGAAACTCTCACTTTGCCAATACCGATCCTCATATTTGCGCCTTGGGGTGATCTTGGTTTCTTTGCATGATTGGGCCGATAAGCATTCTTCTCTCCACTCTTCTTTTGATATTTCTCCAATAGTTCAGCGAAGGTGATTTTTGATCTTTTACACTTGCGCTTATTTCGGCCTTTGTTTTCTTTTGCTTTGCTTTCATCGATCGTTGGATTTGCTTGTTGCCCCCCAGTCCTTGGCGTCTCCATTGTAGGTTCGATGGAATTCTTGCCCTCAAGATTATGTTCATTATGCTCTTCAACAACTTCTTTACTTGAAAGCTTGATCCCATCACCTGCAGTTTTTACCTTCTCTTTAAATGGATCGGCTTGAAGCAGTCGATGCAAAAACTTTTTGCCATCGGGACCAATCGGAATAGACAGGTCATCTCTTGGTGTTTCAACAAACTTCAATCGTCCTTTTTCAATGGCCGATTTAACTATTTGACGAAACATGTTGCAATCCTCAAAATTATGCTTGGACGAATCATGCAACTTACAATACATTCGTCCTTGGATTGATGGCTTAACATGGTGATCAAGAATTGTAATGTAATTATTTTTTAGCAACAAATCAAATATTTGATCACACATGCTTGAATTGAAGGTATACTTCTTGTTTTCTAGCCGATCTTGCTGTGAGAACGGCTTTGGAATTAAGCAAACGAATGGTTCAAATTTTACATCACACCATTCGGCTATGCATTGTGTTTTGCACTCTATCTCCGATGTCTTTGGGTAAGATATTATACTAGCATCGGTTTTCTCAACAGAATTTAATCTTGGCTTTAAATTTCTAAAACGAAGATATTTAGAACATACATGTCTCAGTTGAGACCAAGTGCAAGCCAAGTACGAAATAAGCAAAGCTACCCAACTAGATATGAACCTTAGATAAATCAACCGAGGAAACTTTGGCTGTAACAATAAGTCATTATCGGTCTTTATAAATGGCACAATGGGTTGACCGATATGTTCCATAATAATTTTATTGCTAACAAGTAAATTACCCTTCTTAATTGGTCTTTCAAAATTACTTAAGAGGATTTTTCTGATGGATGCATCAACAATAAAGTTTTGACCAAATCTGAAAATAGGTAAATTACTTGCTAAACATACCTCTTCAAATATGTTCGGAGAGCATGATAGTGGTGTGGCTTGAACAATATCTTGCTTCATATTTGGGTGGCTCCCCAACGCCTCTTCATCATCTTTTTCTTTATTCCGTGAATCATTACCTTGAAGATCCTTATCGGCCGAACTTTGTTTAGCTACTTGTTCTTGTCCTTGAGGCTTGTCAATTTCTACGGCACGGAACTCATAGGGCAGGAAGTAGGTTCCATTAACTTCAGAAAAATCAAGCACGGTTGTTTTGCTATGCTTGCCATGCCCTTTCTCAATAATGCTTGCCTCTTTGGATTTGATGGATTCGGAATATATACTACTTGATTCGGCTTTTTCAACCGAAGCAGTTTCAGGTTCCAAATCATCATTCTTTTCATTGATACTACCAATTGGCAAACCTTCTTTTATCTGAGCCAATTCTTTTTCTATTTGTTTCTGACGGCGAGCGGCAAAGTTGGCTTTAAGCTTTTTCTCAATTTCAGCCCACTCCGAATATGATTGCCCCCCAATGCTTTTAGATTCTTTCGGCAATGACACACGGTTGTTGCCGAAACTTTGCAATAGTGGGGGTGTATAATATGATGTAGTACTAGGTGAAGGCATATGCATTGTTGTAAAACCATATTTTTGCTCGCCAATTTTATCAATTGGCAAAGATTCATCTTCTTGCAAAACTCTAGCTTTTATTGCGGCATAATCAGGAAATAGCCCCTTTTTATGTTGTTCAAGGCAAAGAGCACTAATCCTCTTATTTTGGGCTAAACTCTTCAATGCAACCACCACTACCTCATCTTCTACAATATTTGGCACAACCGCTCCTGTAAAATTCACATTTATTCGGCTATGACCAGAAAGGTGTGAAGCCGAATTATGAGCATCTACAGTTGTGTATGGTGCCAAAAATTACTAACATGAGGTGTAGCATATGATGGTTGAGAGTAACTGGCCGAATAGCTAGTAGTAGCATGGCCAATTCTCCCATCCATCGGCAAGGTTGGATTCACATATTGCGAATTAGTTGCCGATGAATAAAAAGGTGAAACACTTTCTTGTATGCTATTGGAAATTTTAACATGAGGTGTTTCAAATTGATTAACCAAACCCATCATGTTGTTCATCGGCATATGGATTTGTGGGGTTGCCGATGCATGAGAGTTTGGATACATATGTTGTATGTTGCTAAAATCATAAGAATTTGAAGCAAGAAGACTGTTTTGCGTCGGCCCTTGCGCATAATTAGATGCATAATTGATAAAATTAGGGCTAGCCGATACATTATGCTCATTAGGTGATCCAGCAACAACATATGGATTATTTGCATCTACAAAGGGGAATTGGGTATTCATATTACCTTTGTAGATTGCAGCAACTTGATGACGATCTCTTCATAGCAAGAACGGGTTGGAGACCGTTCAAAGCTTCGTCCCCAACGGAGTCGCCAAAAAGTGTGTTGACACACGAACACGTCACGTGTACCCTCGACGTCGGGGGTGATGCACCGCAGCTCACGTTGAAGGAGACCCGACCGACAGCGCGATACGCAAGACAGTCGGTGGGCGCTTTTGCAGACCCGAAACCCCGCGCACCCGGGAGGGACCCCGTCAGGGATTGCGGCGGCTATGGGCTTCCCTAGGCCGATTCGCTCGCCCCTAGAGCCTCGTGGATCACTGCCCTCCAACTTGAAGAACGAACGAAGAATGAGAAAGAAAGATACAAGGCAGAGATAAAAAGTAGATGAACACAAAAAAGTAGTAGATTGATTTGTTCGATTGTGTGTTGTTTCAATCGGCCGTCACCCCCAGCATATATAAGAGGCGGCTGGACTTCCCGTACAAGCAAAGGATTTATCTAGGCTTTCCTTACAAGAAAATTATATCAATTCACGTCCAAAACCCTAGTCAAATTCGGACTGGTTTTATCCGAACTTCTCAAAACTGTTTGGTTTAAACTGGCTGCACCTTGCGGGTCCTTTTTGCGGTGGTAAACGATCTCGGATGAAAACAAGCCCAAAAGCAATCTTGACTTTTTCGACGAGACGAACAACTTTCATGTTGAAGGGTTTTTGATCAGAGATCATCTTGAGGGTCAAATCGGTCTCGGAACACAGGCTATCTCCTCGCGCTACCCGTCAGCCATGTGTCTGGTGGGGCGCGCCACATCTCGCCTCGTGACAGGGCTGCACTCCGATTGCTCTAACTTTTGCATACGAACTCGGATTTGAACGATTTTTATATAAAAATCGATCGTTTCAACGAGACGAAGACAATTACTGTAGATCATTTTTCCATACGAGGCCGTCCTGGGGGCGTAATCAGCCGAATAGTGTTCTGAATACAAAATCTCAGTACTTCAAACACAACTTCGGCCTTAGAGATGAGTTCGGATGGCTATGACCCAAATATTAAAGTTTCTCCTTTTGATGATACGAAACTTCATCACTTTGAGCACTTTTCCATTTGAGGCTATCTTAATTATGTTTTTGACCATGCCAAAATCTGGTGTCAACAAACTCGTTTCACATTACAGGATCACATGAGCATGTTCATTCAAAAATTATATCTCTGGCACATTCCTCCGCCACAAGGCGGGAAACCTTCAGGACACTGTCATAATACATTTCGGGGCAGCGATGCTCCTTGCCCTCCGGCGGCCCCTCCTTCACCAGCTTTACGGCGTCCAGCTTCGCCCAGTGCACCTTTGCCCGGGCAAAAGCCCTGCGCGCACCCTCGATGCAGACGGACCGCTTTATGACTTCAAGCGGTGGGCAGGCATCCACAAGCCGCCTCACCAGACTGAAGTAGCTGCTAGGCAGGAGATCGCCAGGCAACATCCGGACTATAAGACACTTCACGGCCTGTTCGGCCGCCTTGTGAAGCTCGACCAGTTGCTTCAGCTGGTCTCTCATGGGCATTGGGTATTCGGTCCCAGTATACTCAGACCAGAACAACTTTTCCATCGAGCTCCCCTCCTCAGCTCGGTAAAACTCCGCGGCATCCAGTACACTGAGGGGAAGATCTGCGAGCGCTCCTGGAGATCTCCGAACTCGGGTAAGTAAAAGGAAAATTCCCTTCACATGCTTGCTTTGCATAATGAATGCCTTACCCGCTGCTATCTTCTTCACCGCATCAATCTCCCGGAGGGCCTTGTGGGCTATAACCTTGGCGCTCTGTGCGCTTTCGAGCGCCTTCGTAAGCTCGGACTCTCGCGTCTTAGAGTCAAGCTCCAAGGACTCGTGGTTTTTGACGAGAGCCTCGAGGTCTTGCTGCACCTCGCCTTCCCGGGCTTCTTGATTTTCCCGCTCAATGCGCTCCTTGGCCGCTTTGTCTTCGGCCTCAGACATCGCCTTCTTCAGGGTCGCCACCTCAGTCGTGGCCCCTAGCAAATTCATGATGATCCTATTACTTTACAACCGAATTATTTTTAATGTATAGACAAGGTATTGCTTACCTTTGCTCTCCTCGAACTGCCTCTTGGTAAGGCCGAGCTCGTCCTTGGATTGCTCCAGGTCCTGCTTCAGTGCAGAGACCTCCGCAGTACGTGCTGCAGCGGCCAGCAGTAAAGCCTGCACATGCACATAGACATATTCTGATTAGACTCCTGAGTCATTATTTGATCCTCTATTCGGCCTTTCTTCGCGAACGCCAAACAGAGCATCAGGGGCTACTGTCTATGCGGTAATATTTCCTTATATTTTGATTGCTTTCCTCAAAGCCTGTTAGGAGGCTAGCACAAGCTTCGGTTAGTCCATTTTTGGCGGACTGAACTTTCTCGATCACCGCACTCATGATAGTGCGGTGCTCTTCGTTGATGGAAGCGCTGCGAAGCGCTTCCAGCAAGTTGTCTGGTGCCTCTGGATGGACAGAGGCCACCGGCATGGGCGGCTTGCCCCCCTTAATGGGGGGTCGCCTGCTGAAGTCCAGAACCACCGAAGGTTCCGGCGCAGTGTTGGGCTGGGGGCCGAACTTGGAGTCCGTTGGGGATCTTGCTACCTTTGCGCCCAGGGTCCGAAAGGTCGCCTCGAGGCGCCCCCAGGACTACCTCCCCTCGGCTCGGTGCCTTCTGAGACAACACCTCGACATTGTCTGTAGGGCAAGGGGTGGAGGCGGTCGGAAGTGAATCGCTATTCATATCTGACGAGTCCAAAGAACCGTCCGACGAAGATACGCCGAGACGGGCTCGGGACGGACTGCATAATCATATTCGGCGTAAGGAGAAGCAGTGCAATAAAACATACCGTGAATTACTATGGTATCCGAATACTTACGACTTCGCCTGGGGCTTGTCCCTGGGTAACCACTCGTCGTCGCTGGGGGCGGCTGTCGTGGAGTAGTCCGGAAGGAGGGTCCATCCCTTCTTGGACCCTTCAGCCTCCCCGGTTGGGGCGGCTTTCCTTTTCTTATCTCCCTCGGCTGGGGGGAGAACTTTTCTCTTCCTTCTCCTCATTTTCGTGGGAGGAGTGCGCTTCAGAGTTATTGGACGATGAGTCCGACATAACCTTGCACCAGAGACCCTTTCGGGTCCCCGTGGCCTTCTTCCGGGCCTTCTTCACCGGCACCTCATAAGGCGCCGGAACCAGCATCTCCATTAGGAGAGCATCTACAGGATCTTCTGGCAAGGGGGCTGGGCAATCGAGCTACTCCGCTGTCTCTACCCAGTCCTGTTAATGGCATGGAAGCTTAGATCTCGCACATCATTAAACTGGGGCAAATAAATATCCTATGAGATATAAAAACTTACCGGATTGGCATGGCGCTTTGCGCTGAGTACGCAGTCCTCGGTAAGGGGAGGAGGTACCTCGGCGCCCTTGAACAGCACCTTGCAGATGTCCTTGTGCGTCGTGTCGAAGAGCTCTCGCAGCGTCTGGTGCTTGGTCGGGTCGAACTCCCACAAATTGAATGCCCGTTGTTGACACGGGAGGATCCAGCGGAAGAGCATGACCTGGACCACGTTGACGAGCTTGATTTTCTTTCTCATCATGTTCCTGATGCAGGTCTGGAGTCCGATTAGCTCTACCGAGGAACCCCAGGACAGGCCCTTCTCTTTCCAGGAAGGGAGCCACGTGGGGATTCCGGATCAAAATTTGGGGGTCGCCACCCAGTTGGTGTCACGTGGCTCGGTGATGTAGAACCACCCCGATTGCCGCCCCTTTATGGTCTCCACATAGGAGCCTTCGAGCCAGGTGACGTTAGGCATTTTGCCCACCATGACGCCTCCGCACTCTGCTTGCTGGCCGACCACCACCTTCGGTTTGACATTGAAGGTCTTCAGCCATAGGCCGAAGTGGGGCCTGATGCGGAGGAAGGCCTCGCACATGACGATAAACAGCGAGATGTTGAGGATGAAATTGGGGGCCAGATCATGAAAATCCAACCCGTAGTAGAACATGAGCCCGTAGACAAATGGGTGAAGGGGAAATCCCAGTCCACGGACAAAGTGGGTAAGGAAACCTACCCTCTCATGGGGTTCGGGCGTAGGTATGATCTGCCACGCATCTGGCAGCCAGTGCGCGATATCCGCGGCCAGATATCCGGCTTCCTATAGCTTTGTGATGTTCTCCTCCATGACGCAGGAGACCATCCACTTGCCTCCCGCTCTGGACATGCTTGGAGTGGTTTGAGGAGAAAGACACAAACTTGGGCGCTGAAGCTTGAGTGTGTGAGAATGGATAAGCAAGGACGAAGAAGGCGTGGGTAAAAAGGGTGAATCGTTGTCCCTTTATAAGGGTGGAAGAGGCGATGCGCCTCCCCACTTACCTGGTAAAATCGCTTATTCCCTGAACACCGTAATTGATGGCACGGTTGGGTTACCCATACCCGTATTGATGAGAATCCCGTGATAAGGGGACATGATCTCTGCTTCGACAAGACGTGTCAAGAAAACCGCCTCGCGATATGTGCAGTGCTGGTTGAGAAAAATGGTTCGAATAATGACCGGGCCATGGCATGATGTCATGTTGCAAAACGTGTCAGCAGATTAGATTTGTGGAAATATTATTCTCTCTACGGTGGTATGTGGAACTTGTTTTGCAGAGCCGGACACTATCCTTGTGTTCAAAATCTTCCATGGAGTATTCGGAGGAAGAACCCGCCTTGCAATGCCGAAGACAAATCTGCGCGCCGGACTCATTGTCATTGAAGCCTGGTTCAGGGGCTACTGAGGGAGTCCTAGATTAGGGGGTGTCCGGACAGCCTAAGCATATCCTTTGGCCGGACTGTTGGACTATGAAGATACAAGATTGAAGACTTCGTCCCGTGTCCGGATGGGACTCTCCTTAGCATGGAAGGCAAGCTTGGCAATACGGATATGTAGATCTTCTCCCTTGTAACCGACTCTGTGTAACCCTAGCCCCCTCCAGTGTCTATATAAACCGGAGGGTTTAGTCCATAGGACAACATACAATCATACCATAGGCTAGCTTCTAGGGTTTAGCCTCTACGATCTCGTCGTAGATCAACTTTTTAAATACTCATATCATCATGATCAATCAAGCAGGACGTAGGGTATTACCTCCATCAAGAGGGCCCAAACCTGGGTAAACATCGTGTCCCACACCTCCTGTTACCATCCGCCTTAGACGCACAGTTCGGGACCCCCTACCCGAGATCCGCTAGTTTTGACACCGACAGTATCCCTTGAGCCCTTCGAAGCTACCCTCTAACAACTTAAAACCATCGTGTGATAGCCCCACGATGGGCGCCAACTGTCGCGGGATTGTCACGACAGATTTCCTGGTGTGAGGACTTAGTCGTGGAGCCATCGCAACATAGTTAGCTTAAAGGGGTTAAAGCGGACAAAGGACGCAAGGATTTAGACTGGTTCGGCCCCTTGCGGTGAAGGTAAAGCCTACTCCAGTTCTGATGGGATTGCTAGGGTTTCGATGACCAGGGAGCGAATACGCTTTGCCTGGTTCTCGAGTTGTTGTTTTTTGTCCTTGAATCGCCGCCGGGTCGTCCCTCTATATACACAGGTTGACGCCCGACGGCTTACAGAATCCCAGCCGGGTAATAAACGTGTCCGGCTCGGTTTCTACTCTTTCCTATCTTACAACACAAGTTACACACCTTATGGAGGTTTATGCCTACAGGTCCTAATCCGCCTTTGGGCCCTGGGCTTTTAGATCTCTTATATTAAAGCGCCATACTCATTCTCTTCATGGACTTCAATATGAATAACTCATTACAGGTATAACCCGGCCCCTCCTGGACGGTTTATACTCAGTAGTTATATCTCCAACAGAGTCAATATAAGAGCTTTTCAGCAAGTCCACATACTCAACTATCATTTAGTCTTTCACAATTGCTGACACTCACGCAATACTTATGGGTATGAAGTTTTAATCGGACACAAAGAAAGATAGGGGCTTATAGTTTTGCCTCCCAACCCTTTACCTCAAGGGTAATGTCAACAATAATGCTTTATGAAAAGCCACATCCAATTAGCTATATATATATATCAGAATCTTTCCAACACATAGTGCTTGCCAAAGGATAAAGTGTAAAAAGGAAAGGTGAAGATCACCATGACTCTTGTATAAAGTATAAGACAAAAATAAAAGATAGGCCCTTCGCAGAGGAAAGCATAGGTTGTCATGTGCTTTTATGGTTGGCTGCACAAAATCTTAATGCAAAGGAACGTCACTTTATATTGCCACTTGTGATAGGGACCTTTATTATGCAGTCGTGATGAAAAAGTTGTTGATGATGAAGTTGTTGATGAAGTCGTGTCACACATCGAGTGTAGGAGATTCTCCAATTTGCGAATAATGCCCTGGAGTGCGGTGATGTATTATTGCAAGAAAATATTTTCATGAGTGAGATACTTGTTTTGCACCCGAACTATTTCAATCATCTTGAAAGCTTCTATTTTAGTAGGGGTAAGATGGTTATAGTAAGGTTGAAGGATGTCTTCTTCTTCTGCTGCAGGAGCTTGATCCTTTGTGGCCTTCTTGATCCTATCACCCTTGTTTATCTCCCCAAGTTCTTCTCTCTTCATCTCTATCTTCATTAGCCAAGCATCGTCGCCCGCGTCATTGGAGGAGGGGGACGACATGATGCGTGGCCTTGAAAACTCTGGCAGAAAACAGCTCGAAACAAAAACAGGAGATAGTTGCTTGGTACGGTGGTCAAAACCTTCAGGAGATTATCTAATGAATTTTTACCGACCAAAAGAAGTATTGTGGAAGAAATCGGAGTCCATAGGGCACACGAGGTGCCCACGAGGCAGCGGGCGTGCCCTCCACCCTTGTGGACGCCTCGTGTCCTTTCTGGACTACTTCTTATTTTCCTATTTTCTTAAATATTCCAAAATGGAGAAAACTTTCCATTAGAACTGTTTTGGAGTCGGTTTACTTACCGTACCACATACCTATTCCTCTTCGGAGTCTAAAATGTTCTGGAAAGTGTCCCTTATGTACTCCTCCGGGGTTACGGTGTTAATAACATTGGTTTCAACATTTATGGGATTACCTGAGATATAATGTTTAATTCTTTGACCTTTCACCACCCTTGGATTTGTGCCTTCGAAGTTGTTGATTATTATGGCACCGGAACAATAAACCTCCTCGATAACGTAAGGACCTTCCCATTTAGAGAGGAGTTTCCCTGCAAAAATCTTAAACGAGAGTTGTATAACAGAACATAATCACCTACATTAAACTCATGCTTTTGTATCCTTTTGTCATGCCATATTTTAACTTTTTCTTTAAACAGTTTGGCATTCTCATAGGCCTGGGTTCTCCACTCATCAAGTGAGCTAATGTCAAATAGTCTCTTCTCACCGGCAAGTTTGAAATCATAATTGAGCTCTTTAATGGCCCAATATGCCTTATGTTCTAGTTCGAGAGGTAAGTGACATGCTTTTCGATAAACTATTTTATACGGAGACATACCCATAGGATTTTTATATGCATTTCTATAGGCCCATAATGCACCATCAAGTTTCTTGGACCAATTCTTTCTAGATATATTAACCGTTTTTGCAAAATTAATTTAAGCTCTCTATTACTTAGTTCTACTTTACCACTAGACTGTGGGTGGTATGGAGATGCAATTCTATGATGAACATCATACTTAGCAAGCATTTTACGAAAGGCACCATGAATAAAATGTGAACCACCATCAGTCATTAAATATCTAGGGACTCCAAACCTCGGAAAAATAATTTCTTTAAGCATCTTAATAGAGGTGTTATGATTAGCATTACTAGTTGGAATAGCTTCTACCCACTTAGTAACGTAATCAACAGCAACTAAAATATGTGTATACCCATTAGAGGAAGGAAATGATCCCACATAATCAAAGCCCCAAACATCAAATGGTTCAATAACTAGTGAATAGTTCATAGGCATTTCTTGACGTCTACTATATTACCAATTCTTTGACATTCATCACAAGACAAGACAAACTTACTGGCATCCTTGAAAAGAGTAGGCCAATAAAAACTGGATTGCAATACCTTGTGTGGAGTTCTATCTCCAGCGTGGTGTCCTCCATAAGCCTCGGAGTGACACCTGCGTAGGATCTGTTCCTGTTCATGCTCAGGTACACGACGTCTAATAACACCATCTACTCCTTCTTTATAAAGGTGTGGGTCATCCCAGAAGTAATGTCTTAAATCATAGAAAAACTTTTTCTTTTGCTGGTATGTGAAACTAGGTGGTATAAATTTAGCAACAATGTAAGTAGCATAATCAGCATACCATGGAGCAGTACGAGAAGCATTTATGACAGCTAATTGTTCATCAGGAAAGCTATCATCTATAGGTAGTGGGTCATCAAGAACATTTTCTAACCTAGACAAGTTGTCTACAACAGGGTTCTCAGCTCCCTTTCTATCAATAATATGCTAATCAAATTCTTGTAGCAAGAGAACCCATCTAATAATTCTTGGTTTAGCATCTTTATTTTCCATATTATATTTAATGGCAGCATGATCAGTGTGAACAGTTACTTTAGAATCAACAATATAAGGTCTGAACTTATCACAAGAAAATACAACTGCTAAAAATTCTTTTTCAGTAGTAGCATAATTTCTCTAGGCACTGTCTAGAGTTTTAGTAGCATATAATATTTAATTACTTATCAACTCTTTGTCCTAGGACAACACCTACAGCATAATCACTAGCATCACACATAATTTCAAAGGGTAAATTCCAATCAGGTGGCTGAACAATAGTTGCAGAAATCAAGGCTTTCTTAAGTATTTCAAATGCTTCGACATAGTCATCATCAAAGACAAAAGGAACATCTTTTTGTAAGAGATTAGTCAGAGGCCTAGAAATTTTTGAGAAGTCTTTAATGAACCTCCTATAAAAACCGGCATGACCAAGGAAACTTCTTATACCTTTAATGTCCTTAGGATACGACATCTTTTCAATAGCATCAACTTTAGCTTTATAAACTTCAATACCTCTTTCAGAAACTTTATGCCCCAAGACAATACGTTCATTAACCATAAAGTGGCACTTCTCCCAATTCAAGACAAGATTAGTTTCTTCACATCTCTTCAAAACTCGATCAAGGTTGCTTAAGAAATCATCAAAAGAAGTTCCATGCAGAGAGAAATCATCCATGAAAAACCTCAACAATCTTTTCACAGAAGTCGGAGAATATAGCAGTCATACATCTTTGAAAGGTAGCAGGTGCATTACATAAACCAAAAGGCATACGTCTATAAGAAAAGGTACTGAAAGGGCAAGTAAAAGTGGTATTTTCCTAATCCTCTTTTAACACAGGTATTTGAGAGAAACCAGAATAACCGTCTAGAAAGCAAAAATGTGTATGTTTGGATAATATTTCTAGCATTTGAGCAATAAAAGGTAAGGGGTAATGATCTTAGGGACACAATGGAAAGGACTTACCCACTGACTATCAACAACAGGATAAATTATACCTGCCTCTAGAAGCTTTAGTATTTCATTCCTTACCACTTCTTTCATCTCAGGATTTAACCATCGTTGGTGATCAACAACCGGCTTAGCGTCTTTCTCCAATTTTATTTTGTGATGGCCTAGAGTGGAACTAATGCCATTAATTAAGATCATTAAGAGTATATCCAATAGTAGCACGGTGCTTCTTCGGAGTTTTCAATAATCTCTCTTCTTCCTGCTTTGAAAGGTTAGCACTAATAATAAAGGATATGTCTTCTTTTCATCAAGATAAGCATATTTTAAGAGTACCAGGTAATGGTTTAAGCTCAAACACGTGATCTCCCATGGGTGGAGGAGGATCCCCTAGAATTTCAATAGGCAAGTTGTGTTTCAAAATAGGTCCCTGTTTAAAGAATACTTCATCTATTTCCCTTCTTTCATTCATAAACATATAATTTTCATGGTCTAGCAAATATTGTTCTAAAGGATCTTTAGGAGGCACGTCAATAGAAGCAAGACCAATAATTTCATATTTCTTAGGAAATTCTTTATCTTGGGGTTGTCTACGAAACTTAGCAAAATTAAAATCATGAGGCATATCCCCTAAACCAACAGAAACAATATCCTTTTGGCAGTCTATCTTAGCATTAACAATATTCAAGAAGGGTCTACCAAATATAATGGGACAAAA
Organism: Triticum monococcum; assembly: GCA_034509565.1. Classification (NCBI taxonomy): domain Eukaryota; kingdom Viridiplantae; phylum Streptophyta; class Magnoliopsida; order Poales; family Poaceae; genus Triticum; species Triticum monococcum. Next base: position 176,520,321 of record CM067847.1, on the reverse strand, counting down.
TTCATCTTGTGGGGAACCAAGAACAAGAAAATCAGTAGGATATTTAACTTTCCCACACAAGACTTTAGCATCTCTAACAATCCCAACTAGTGAAATAGTATCTCTATTGGCAAGCTTAATTGTAACATCAATACCTTCTATCTCAGCAGGTGAAATATCATGCATAATTTCTTCGTATAGAGAATGAGGTATTGTACTCGCACTAGCACCCATGTCACATAAGCCATGATAACAATGATCTCCTATTTTAACAGAAACAACAGGCATGCCTACAACAGGTCTATGTTTATCTTTAGTATCGGGTCTAGCAATTCTAGCAGCTTCATCACAAAAATAAATAACATGCCCATCAATATTATCAACCAAGAGATCTTTAACCATAGCAATACTAGGTTTAACTTTAATTTGCTCAAGGGGTGTAGGTGTTCTAGCATTACTCTTACGAACCACAGTTGAAGCTTTAGCATGATCCTTTATTCTAACAGGGAAAGGTGGTTTCTCAATATAAGCGGTAGGAACAATAGGATCAACATTATAAGTGATAATCTTTTCTTCAACTTTAATAGGTTCAAATAATTTTACTTCAATGGGAGGATGATATTTAAACCACTTCTCCTTAGGGAGATCAACATGAGTAGCAAATGATTCACAGAAAAAAGCTACTATTCCAGAGTCAAGTCCACATTTAGTGCTAAATTCACGAAAAGCATCAGTATCCATAAAAGATTTAACACATTCAAACTTAGGTGTTACACCTGACTCCTTACCTTCGTAGAGTTCCCAATCTTCAGAGTTGCATTTAATTCTTTCCAATAAATCCCATTTGAATTCAGTAGTCTTCATCATAAAAGAACTAGTACAATAAGTATCGAGCATGGAGCGATTATTGAGAGAAAGTCGAGCATAAATTTTTTGAATAATAATTTCTCTTGAGAGCTCATGATTGGGGCATGAATATAACATTGACTTAAGCCTTCCCCAAGCTTGAGCTATACTTTCTCCTTTGCGAGGCCAAAATTATATATATAATTACGATCACGATGAACCATATGCATAAGATAAAACTTCTGATGAAATTCCAATTTTAATCGGTTGTAGTTCCATGAGCCAATATCATCACATAGCCTAAGCCATGTCAATGCCTTTCCCTTCAAATATAAAGGGAAGATCTTCTTCTTGATAACATCCTCGGGCATACCTGCAAGCTTAAATAATCCACAAACTTCATCCACATAGATTAGGTGCATATCGGGATGTAATGTTCCATCTCCTGTAAAGGATTGGCTTGCAGTTTCTCTATCATACCCAAAGGAATTTCAAAGTAAACATTTTTAGTAGGTTCAGTAGGTGGAGGACAAACTCTTTGCTCTACTGGTCGGGGTGAAGATACCCTGAACAAGCCCCTCAAAGGATTATTTTCCATAGTAACAAGTGATAGTAAATTTCAGCACACTATATAAAATTTTCCTTACCAAATTCCACTTACCAAAGGCGCTTCACTCCCCGGCAACAGCGCCAGAAAAGAGTGTTGATGACCCACAAGTATAGGGGATCTATCGCAGTCCTTTCGATAAGTAAGAGTGTCGACCCCAACGAGGAGTAGAAGGAAATGAAAAGTGGTTTTCAATAAGGTATTCTCTGCAAGCACTAAAATTATCGGTAACAGATAGTTTTGTGATAAGGTAATTCGTAACGGGTAACAAGTAACAAAAGTAAACAAGGTGCATCTAGGTGGCCCAATCCTTTTTGTAGCAAAGGACAAGCCTGGACAAACTCTTATATAAAGGGAAGTGCTCCCGAGGACACATGGGAACTATCATCAAGCTAGTTTTCATCATGCTAATATGGTTCGCGTTTGTTACTTTGATAATTTAATATGTGGGTGGACCGGTGCTTGGGTACTGCCCTTCCTTGGACAAGCATCCCACTTATGATTAACGCCCCTCGCAAGCATCCACAACTACGAAAGAAGAATTAAGGTAAACCTAACCATAGCATGAAACATATGGATCCAAATCAGCCCCTTACGAAGCAACGCACAAACTAGGGTTTAAGCTTCTGTCACTCTAGCGACCCATCATCTACTTATTACTTCCCAATGCCTTACACTAGGCCCAAACAATGGTGAAGTGTCATGTATTCGACGTTTACATAACACCACTAGAGGAAAGACAACATACATCTCATCAAAATATCAAACAAATACCAAATTCACATGACTACTTATAGCCAAACTTCTCCCCTGTCCTCAGGAACAAACGTAACTACTCACAAATCATATTCATGTTCATAATCAAAGGGGTATTAATATGCATAAAGGATCTGAACATGTAATCTTCCACCGAATAAACCAACTAGCATCAACTACAAGGAGTAATCAACACTACTAGCGACCCATAGGTACCAATATGTGGTTTTGAGACAAAGATCGGATACAAGAGATGAACTAGGATTTGTGAGCAGATGGAGCTGGTGAAGATGTTGATGGAGATTGACCCCCTCCAGATGAGAGGATCGATGGTGATGACGATGGTGACGATTTCCCCCTCCCGGAGGGATGTTTCCCGACAGAACAGCTCCACCGGAGCCCTAGATTGGTTCCACCAAGGTTCCTCCTCGAGACAGTGGCGCTTCATCCCGAAAACTTCCTTCTGATTTTTTCCATGGCAAAAGACACCTTATACCAGAAGATGGGCATCAGGGGCCTGCCAGGTGGCCCACGAGGCAGGGGGCGCGCCCCCACCCTCGTGGACGGTGGCTGGCCCCCCTCTGGTGCTTTCTTCGCCCAATATTTTTAATATATTCCAAAATTGACTTTCGTGGAGTTTCAGGACTTTTGGAGTTGTGCAGAATAGGTCTCAAATATTTGCTCCTTTTCCAGCCCAGAATTCCAGCTGCCGGCATTCTCCCTCTTCATGTAAACCTTGTAAAATAAGAGAGAAAAGGCATAAGTATTGTGACATAATGTGTAATAACAGCCCATGATGCAATAAATATCGATATAAAAGCATGATACAAAATGGACGTATCAACTCCCCCAAGCTTAGACCTCGCTTGTCCTCAAGCGGAAGCCGATATCGAAAAATATGTCCACATGTTTAGAGATAGAGGTGTCGATAAAATAAAATACGGACATGAGGGCATCATGATCATTCTTATAACAGCAACATATGTATATATATAGTCGTATGGTTTCTTATGCTAAACTAACAATCCATTCACAATGTAAAGTATGAATCAAAAACTTCATTGAAAACTAGCAAACTATAATCTCAGTCATTGAAGCAATTGCAATTTATCATAACATCGGAAAGAGTCAATATAAGAGCTTTTCAGCAAGTCCACATACTCAACTATCATTTAGTCTTTCACAATTGCTAACACTCACGCAATACTTATGGGTATGAAGTTTTAATCGGACACAGAGAAAGATAGGGGCTTATAGTTTTGCCTCCCAACCTTTTACCTCAAGGGTAATGTCAACAATAATGCTTTATGAAAACCCACATCCAATTAGCTATATATATCAGGATGTTTCCAAGACATAGTGCTTGCCAAAGGATAAAGTGTAAAAAGGAAAGGTGAAGATCACCATGACTCTTGTATAAAGTATAAGACAAAAATAAAAGATAGGCCCTTCGCAGAGGGAAGCATAGGTTGTCATGTGCTTTTATGGTTGGATGCACAAAATCTTAATGCAAAAGAATGTCACTTTATATTCCCACTTGTGATAGGGACCTTTATTATGCAGTATGTCGCTTTTATTTCTTCCATATCACAAGCTCGTATAAAGCTTATTTTCTCCACACTAATAGATCACACATATTTAGATAGCAATTTTTATTTCTTGCAACAATGACAACTTACTTGAAGGATCTTATTCAATCCATAGGTAGATATGGTGGACTCTCATGGCAAAACTGGGTTTAAGGATATTTGGAAGCACAAGTAGTATCTCTACTTGGTGCAAAGAATTTGGCTAGCATAAGGGGGAAAGGCAAGCTTAACATGTTGGATGATCCATGACAATATAATTTATTTCGGATATAAGAAAACATAACCCATTATGTTGTCTTCCTTGTCCAACATCAACTTTTTAGCATGTCATATTTTAATGAGTGCTCATAATCATAAAGGACGTCCACGATAGTATATTTATATGTGAAAACCTCTCTTTCTTTATTACTTCCTATTAATTGCAATGATGACCAAAACTATGTTTGTAAACTCTCAACAACTTTTTTTCATCATACTCTTTACATGTGAAGTCATTACTCTCCATAAGATCAATATGATCTCTTTATTTCTTTCTATTCTTTTTTATTCCCTCAAGATCATAGCAAGATAACTAAGCCCTTGACTCAAAACTGATCTTTATTATATATAGCTCATGGACATGATTACATAGATAAGGATCAACACAAAACTCAAAGCTAGATCTTACTAAACTTTATTCTACTAGATCAAGATATAACCAAAAGGATCGCACTAAGATAAACGGTAAAGATAGAAGTGTGATGGTGATACGATACCGGGGCACTCCCCCAAGCTTGGAAGTTGCCAAGGGGAGTGCCCATACCCGATACTCAGTTCTCCTTTGGTGGTGAAGAAGATGGTGGTGATGATGAAGTTGTTGATGAAGTCGTGTCACACATCGAGCATAGGAGATTCTCCAATTTGCGAATAATGCCCTGGAGTGCGGTGATGTATTCTTGCAACAAAATATTTTCATGAGTTAGATACTTGTTTTGCACCTGGACTATTTCAATCATCTTGAAAGCTTCTATTTCAGTAGGGGTAAGATGGTTATAGTAAAGTTGAAGGATGTCTTCTTCTTCTCCTGCAGGAGCTTGATCCTCTGTGGCCTTCTTGATCCTATCACCCTTGTTTATCTCCCCAAGTTCTTCTCTCTTCATATCTATCTTCATTAGCCAAGCATCGTCGCCCGCGTCTTTGGAGGAGGGGGACGACATAATGCCTGGCCTTGAAAACTCTGGCAGAAAACATCTCGAAACAAAAACAGGAGATAGTTCCATGGGACGGTGGTCAAAACCTTCGGGAGATTATATAATGAATTTTTAATGACCAAAAGAAGTATCGTGCAAGAAATCGGAGTCCGAAGGACACACGAGGTGCCCACGTGGCAGGGGGCGCGCCCTCCACCCTCATGGACGCCTCGTGTCCTTTCTGGACAACTTCTTATTTCCCTATTTTCCTAAATATTCCAAAACGGAGAAAAATTTCCATTAGAAATTTTTTGGAGTCGGTTTACTTACCGTACCACATACCTATTCCTTTTCAGAGTCTAAAACATTCTGGAAAGTGTCCCTTATGTACTCCTCCGGGGTTAAAGTGTTAATAACATTGGTTTCAACATTTATGGGATTACCTGAGATACTCCCTCCGTCACAGTTTAGAAGGCACGGTTAAATTTGCATGCGTTTCCACAAGAGACAAGGTTTAGGGCGCATTGCATTTATTTCTAGTAGCTAATTAGTACTCCGATATACTATTTCTATATGCATGCATAGTGTGAATGCTATTTTTTAGCCCATCCCACAACCAATAGATAACCACCTAGGTCCTAGAGAATTTCCAAGTGCGCCTTCTAAACCGTGACGGAGGGAGTATGATGTTTAATTCTTTAACCGTTCACCACCCTCGGGTTTGTGCCTTCGAAGTTTTTGATTTTTATGCACCGGAACGATAAACCTCCTCTATAACATAAGGACCTTCCCATTTAGAGAGGAGTTTCCCTGCAAAAATCTTAAACGAGAGTTGTATAACAGAACATAATCATCTACATTAAACTCACACTTTTGTATCCTTTTGTCATGCCATATTTTAACTTTTTCTTTAAATAGTTTGGCATTCTCATAGGCCTAGGTTCTCCACTCGTCAAGTGAGCTAATGTCAAATAGTCTCTTCTCACCGGCAAGTTTGAAATCATAATTGAGCTCTTTAATGGCCCAATATGCCTTATGTTCTAGTTCGAGAGGTAAGTGACATGCTTTTCCATAAAGCATTTTATACAGAGACATACACATAGGATTTTTATATGCAGTTCTATAGGCCCATAATGCATCATCAAGTTTCTTGGACCAATTCTTTCTAGATATATTAACCATCTTTTGAAAAATTAATTTAAACTCTCTATCACTTAGTTCTACTTGACCACTAGACTGTGGGTGGTATGGAGATGCAATTCTATGATTAACATCATACTTAGCAAGAATTTTACGAATGGCACCATGAATAAAATGTGAACCACCATCAGTCATTAAATATCTAGGGACTCCAAACCTCAGAAAAATAACTTCTTTAAGCATCTTAATAGAGGTGTTATGATCAGCACTACTAGTTGGAATAGCTTCTACCCACTTAGTAACGTAATCAACAACCACTAAAATATGTGTATACCCATTAGAGGAAGGAAACAGTCCCATATAATCAAAGCCCCAAACATCAAATGGTTCAATAACAAGTGAATAGTTCATATGCATTTCTTGACGTCTATTAATATTATCAATTCTTTGACATTCATCACAAGACAAGACAAACTTACGGGCATCCTTTAAAAGAGTAGGCCAATAAAATATGGATTGCAATACCTTGTGTGCAGTTCTATCTCCAGCGTGGTGTCCTCCATAAGCCTCGGAGTGACACTTGCGTAGGATCTGTTCCTGTTCATGCTCAGGTACACAACGTCTAAAAACACCATCTACTCCTTCTTTATAAAGGTGTGGGTCATCCTAGAAGTAATGTCTTAAATCATAGAAAAATCTTTTTTCTTTTGTTGGTATGTGAAGCTAGGTGGTATAAATTTAGCAACAATGTAAGTAGCATAATCAGCATACCATGGAGCAATCCGAGAAGCATTTATGACAGCTAATTGTTCATCAGGAAAGCTATCATCTATAGGTAGTGTGTCATCAAGAACATTTTCTAACCTAGACAAGTTGTCTGCAACAGGGTTCTCAGCTTCCTTTCTATCAATAATATGCAAATCAAATTCTTGTAGCAAGAGAACCCATCTAATAATTCTTGGTTTAGCATCTTTCTTTTCCATAAGATATTTAATAGCAGCATGATCAGTGTGAACAGTTGCTTTAGAATCAACAATATAAGGTCTGAACTTATCACAAGAAAATACAACTGCTAAAAATTCTTTTTAGTAGTAGCATAATTTCTCTGGGCACTGTCTAGAGTTTTAGTAGCATATTGAATAACATTTAATTACTTATCAACTCTTTATCCTAGGACAGCACCTACAGCATAATCACTAGCATCACACATAATTTCAAAGGGTAAATTCCAATCAGGTGGCTGAACAATAGTTGCAGAAATCAAGGCTTTCTTAAGTATTTCAAATGCTTCTACACAATCATCATCAAAGACAAAAGGAACATCTTTTTGTAAGAGATTAGTCAGAGGCCTAGAATTTTTTGAGAAGTCTTTAATGAACCTCCTATAAAAGCCTACATGACCAAGGAAACTTCTTATACCTTTAATGTCCTTAGGACATGACATATTTTCAATAGCATCTACTTTAGCTTTATAAACTTCAATACCTATTTCAAAAACTTTATGCCCCAAGACAATACCTTCATTAACCATAAAGTGGCACTTCTCCCAATTCAAGACAAGATTAGTTTCTTCACATCTCGGCAAAACTCGATCAAGGTTGCTTAAGAAATCATCAAAAGAAGTTCCATACACAGAGAAATCATCCATGAAAAGCTCAACAATCTTTTCACAAAAGTCAGAGAATATAGCAGTCATACATCTTTGAAAGGTAGCAGGTGCATTACAGAAACGAAAAGGCATACGTTATAAGCAAAGGTATTGAAAGGGCAAGTAAATGTGGTCTTTTCCTAATCCTCTTTTGACACAGGTATTTGAGAGAAACCAGAATAACCGTCTAGAAAGCAAAAATGTGTATGTTTGGATAATGTTTCTAGCATTTGATCAATAAAAGGTAAAGGGTAAAGATCCTTTCTAGTAGCCTTATTTAATTTGCGGAAATCAATTACCATTCTATAACCTGTAACAATGCTTTGTGGGATCAATTCATCTTTATCATTAGGAACAACAGTAATACCTCCCTTCTTAGGGACACAATGGACATGACTTACCCACTGACTATTACCAAAGGCATTATGTATCCGAGGAAACCTCACAAGGTTACTGCATATGAAGGACGTTGTTGGATAGAACCCCACAAAGGATCTGGTGGTTCACAAAAGATCTGATGTGAGCATCGGTACTCAACTAGAAGAAGAAAGAATGCAAGGACATCAGATTATAGAATCAACTTACTAATTTTGAGCTCGAATGCAAAGAGAATTATGATTTCTAAAATGGGGGATCAGAAGCAGAGGCTCTGATCAAAGACAATTAAGTAGAATAGACATAGATCGACAATTAATCAAGGTTTAATTTGTCGAACACCAGGTCATGTCTGGGGTGACATCTGAGCAGAAGGGAGAATTCTAGTTGTGATTGATGATTGCAAGCATTCACAAGCATATCGAATCAAATGTTCAAAATGACGATGACGAAGGATGCTACTGAATATTGCTAGACATATGGAAAGTATACATAATGCAAGAAGACAAGTATTTGCAGAGCAATAGTTGGAGAGGATTACCGGAAGACCGGATAGTATTTCGAAGTATCTTTGTGAAACACATGAACAGCGGTGAATGAACGGATACTCGGCAAGCGCGAGTAATTATCCGTAGGGGTATTCAGGTGGCAAATAACTACAAGGCGGTAGGCACAAAGTATTCTCAAAACAAAAGAGATAATTCCAGGGTATCTTGTAATAACAAGAGCAACTGGGACTAAAAATATGAACAACAAATGTAGGATGTTACCCACAAGGATTTATCGGTGGTAGGTGTCGCAACGGCCAAGGGCACATAGGTCTCAGGAAAACATTGGAGAGTATCTTCAGAATCTTCTAGTGCACCAAGCAATCATCTGGAGTGAGGGGCTCTCCGGGAGAACGTATTTATGAGAGCCTAGGGTAAGAGTTAGCAAAATCATTTAACCCGAATAGAAGAGAGATCAGATTCCCAGAGTAGATGAGGAATAAAAGATCCTAATACCACCCAATGGTGACATGGGCCCATAAACCACACAACCATGTTAGTAAATTAGTTTTTCAAACACTAGACTCAACTTCGGCCAAGGAGTTGGAAAGGGGGGTTCCTATAGGCAGTCCGCTCTGATACCAACTTCTGACGCCCCCGATTCGACCATACACTAATCATACACATGTGTACGATCAAGATCAAAGACTCATGGAAAGATATCACAAAACAAATCTAGACACAAATAAAATAATACAAGCTTCATATTACAAGCCAGAGGGCTCGAATACAAGCCCAATACACAAGAGTCAGTGGAAGCAACAATATCTGAGTACAGACATAAGTTAAACAAGTTTTGCCTTAAGAAGGCTAGAACAAACATTAACGATCGAGGAGGCAAGGCCTCCTGCCTGGGACCTCCTAACTACTCCTGGTCTTCGGTGGCCTCCATGTATTAGTAGGCAACATCGAGGTAGAAGTAGTAGTCGACTGGGGGGCATCTGGCTCTAGGGATCCACCATCTGATTGCAACAATTGGAAAGAAGAAAGAAGGGGGAAGGGGTAGCAAAGCAACCGTGAGTACTCATCCAAAGTACTCGCAATCATCATATCTATACTAAGTATGCATTGGCATCAAAGGAAGGTATGTTGATACGTCTCCAACGTATCCATAATTTACGAAGTATCCGTGCCAATAAATTATCATTCTTGGATGTTTTACAATCATTTTATAGCAACTTTATATCATTTTTTGGGACTAACCTATTGACCCAGTGCCAAGTGTCAGTTGCTGTTTTTTGCTTGTTTTTTACATCGCATGAAATCACTATCAAACGGAGTCCAAACATCGTGAAACTTTTTGTGGATTTTTTATGGGCTAGAAGACTCCCGATGGGCCAAAGCAGCACCTGGGGGGTGCCCCGAGGGGGGCACAAGCCACCAAGGCGCGCCGGGGGCCCCTGGCACGCCCAGGTGGGTTGTGCCCACCTCGGTGGCCTCACGTACCCCTTCTTTGCACTATAAATTCCCAAATATTCTGAATCCCCTTGGGGTTAACCTAGATCAGAAGTTTCGCCGCTGCGGGGCTCCGTAGCCACCAAAAACCAATCTAGACCCGTTCCGGCACCCTGCTAGAGGGGGGAATCACCTTCGGTGGCCATCTTCATCATCCTGGCGGCCACCACGATGAGGAGGGAGTAGTCCACCCTCAGGGCTGAGGGTTTGTACCAGTAGCTATGTGTTTAATCTCTCTCTCTCTCTCTCGTGTTCTTGATGGAACGATTTTGATGTATTGGGGGCTTTGCTAATATAGTCGGATCATATGGTGTTTTCCCCTCTCTATCTTGTTGTGATGAATTGAATTTTCCCATTTGAGATTTTGTGGTTATTGGATTGAATACTTTTATGGATTTGAAAACACTTGATATATGTCTTGCAATTGAATACTCGTGGTGACAATGGGGTATCGTATTGATTCACTTGATATATGCTTTGGCACTCAACTTGCGGATTCCCACGATGACATTGGGGTAATCTATGCATAGGGGTTGATGCATGTTCTTGTCCTTGTTTCTTCGGTAGAAATCTTGGGGCACTCTTGTAGTTCCTTGTGTGGATTGAGTATTATGAATATGAATGTGCTTTGGTGTTATTCTAGTATGAACTCTAGGATAGATCGAACAGAAAAAATAGCTTTGCGTTATTTTAGTATGAACTCTTGAATAGATCGAACGGTAAAAATAGCTTTGATGTGGTTTAGTACCCTACAAACAATTCCTATATTTTGTTCTCCGCTAATAGGAACTCAGGAGTGATTCTTCGTTAAACTTTGAGGGATAATCATATGATCCAACTATGTTAGCATTGTTGAGAGATTGCACTAGCGAAAGTACGGACCCTAGGCCTCATTTTTAAGCATTGCAATACCGTGTTTGTGCCTGTTTACTATTTGCTACCTTGCTGTTTTTATTTTTTTAGATTATAAAAATATATTCTACCATCAATATTACACTTTTATCACCATCTCTTCGTCGAACTAGTGCACCTATACAATTTGCCATGGTATTGGGTGTGTTGGGGACACAAGAGATTTCTTGTATTTGGTTGCAGGGTCGTTCGAGAGAGACCATCTTCATCCTACACCTCTCACGGATTGATAAACCTTAGGTCATCCACTTGAGGGAAAATTGCTACTGTCCTACAAAACTCTGCGCTTGGAGGCCCAACACGTGTCTACAAGAATAAAGTTGCGTAGTAGACATCAAGCTCTTTTCTGGCGCCGTTGTCGGGGAAGTGAGTGCTTGAAGGTATATCTTTAGATCTTGCAATTGAATCTTTTAGTTTCTTGTTTATCACTAGTTTGGTTTATAAAAATAAAACTACAAAAAAATGGAATTGAGGTTGCATCATATTATTGATCATCTTTATAATATCTTTCTTGAAAATGATGGTTCGGAAAATTGTTCTCAATTGGTAGAAGAAGAAGTCAATAAAATGTTTGGCACAAAGTATTTGAATGATGACCATGATTGCAATGTTATTAGCATGAATTCTTTGAATATCCATGATGCTAATGATATGCAAAGCCATAAGCTTGGGGATGCTATATTTGATGAAGATGATATTTTTAGTCTTCCAAGTTTTGATGAGAAAATTTATTATGATGAAAGCATGCCTCCTATCTATGATGATTATGGTGATGACATGTATGCTATATTGAATAATGATAACCATTAAATTTGTTACCATGATTTTAATTTTCAATCACATGATAGCTATTTTGTTGAGTTTTCTCCCACTACTATTCATGAGAATAAATTTGCTTATGTGGAGAGAAAAGAATGTTCTATGCTTTGGATCATGAAAAGAATGCATTATATGATAGTTATATTGTTGAATTCATTCATGATGCTACTAAAAATTATTATGAGAGAGGACCAAATGCTTTTACATATCTCAATAATATCAAGTTTCCTCTCTATGTGTTGAAAATTTTGAAGTTATGCTTGCTTTGCCTTCCTATGCTAGTTGATTCTTGTTCCCATAAGTTTTTTGGTCACAAAATCCCTATGCATAGGAAGTGGGTTAGACTTAAATGTGCTAGTCATATGCTTCATGATGCTCTCTTTGTGATTTAATTCTTATCTTTTGTGTGAGCATCATTGAACTCATCATGCCTAGCTTAAAAGGCATAAAACAAAAGCACTTGTTGGGAGAAAACCCAACACTTTTACCTAATTTTTTTTGTGTTCACATTATTATGATACTGTAGTAATCATGTTTTATTGCTTTTGTTTCAATAAAGTGCCAAGTAAAGCCTTTAGGATCTTCTTGGGTGATAGTTGATTTGATCTTGCTGAAAAACAGAAACTTTTGCTCTCACGAAAATAATTCTAGTTTTTAACAAAAGTGTGATAGATACTGATTCTTTTTGAATAAGATTAATATACAAATTTCTCAGGTTGTCCTAATTTTTCAGAATTTTTGGAGTAGAAGAAGTATGGTTTGAGTACAGATTACTAGAGACTGTTCTGTTTTTGACAGATTCTGTTTTCAATGCATAGTTTGCTTGTTTTCTAGTTTCTGTGGCTTATATTGCGCAATATAAATTATGGAAATGATATTCTACAGTAGGCATTGTGTGGAATCAATTATGAATCTTGTCTTTGGCAGTACCAAAAGTGGAATGGTTTGCTCTTTATCATACTAACGTATCTCACAAAGTTCCGTTAAGTTTTGTGTGATTGAAGTTTTCAAGTTTTGGGTGAGATGTCGATATAAGGAGAATAAGGAGTGACAAGACCCTAAGCTTGGGGATGCCCAAGGCACCCCAAGGTAATATTCAAGGAAGATCCAAGCAACTAAGCTTGGGGATGCCCCGGAAGGCATCCCCTCTTTCGTCTCCAACATTATCGGTAATCTCACTTGGAGCTATGTTTTCATTTGTCACATGATATGAGTTTTGCTTGGAGCGTCAATTTATTTTGTTAGGATTTGCTTGCTGTTATTTATCATAATGTTTTGCACATTTTATTTCAATAGAAGTGGCAATGATAGCCTTTGACATGCTTATTTTGCAAGTATACATGTTGCTGTTTGAAAACAGGAAGTTTACCACTGTTGCAAAAATTCCCTAGAAAAGTCAGAATGTGATAAAATGTTGAAACTTTTCGCAAAATGAGCTCTGATAAATTTTCTACAGGGTGGTAAATTTTCATAATGTTTTGAGTAGGATAAGTATTGATACTCTTGCATTCTTTACAGACTATATTGTTTTGGCAAATTGCTGTTATGTTTGCGTTGTTTGCATATGTTTGCTTGTTTAATGATTCTATTTGAGGATAGGAGTATTAAATATGCAGAGGCATTTAGTATGAAATGTTCAATAATAATTATAGTGATTTGCTACAATGGATAATGATAAGGTTTTTGCATTGGTTTATACTAACTTATCTCACGAGTTCTTGTTGAGTTTTGTGTGGATGAAACTTTTGAGATTTAGGAAAACCGTTATATGAGAGGAATTAAGGAGACACAAAATATCAAGCTTGGGGATTCCCAAGGCATCCCAAGATAATATTTCAAGAAGTTTCAAGCATCTAAGCTTGGGGATGCCCCGGTAGGCATCCCACCTTTCTTCTTCAACAATTATCGATTAGTATCGGTTGAGCCTAAGGTTTTGCTTCTTCACATGAGTTGTGCTATTCTTAGAATGTCAATTTATTTTCATTCTGCTTTCTTTTTTAATAAGACACTTAGATCTGAAAGTTTTTAAATAAAATAGAGTCCTCAAATAGTTGCCTGGGAAGCTAAGTAAGCGGCATTCACGTCCCGTCAATGAAGCTCTTTTCTATGTCATTTACTCTTGTGATTCACTTATATCCTATGAGTAAATTGTTGAATAAATTGAATTTCATGAAGTTGAAATCATATCATGCCTAGTGGTAGCGTCACATTGGGTTTAGAAAGTGAAATCTTTTGAGGCTTTGCAATCACAATATTGGTCATACAAGCAATTCACGAATAATTAGTATAAGGAAGAGACTTTCACATGCAAATACACTATCATGGAAAAAAATTGTGATTGTGAGCCCCCATCAAAATATTATATGCCAAAAATTTTGACGTTGGACAAGGAAGACAACATAATGATTTATGTTTGTTCATATTCACATAGAAGTTATATTCTCATAGATCCTTCAACATGTGGTGCTTCCCCCCATCTTTGCTAGCCAAAAATTCCACACCAAGTAGAGATACTACATGTGCATCCAAAAACCCTTAAACCCAAATCTTATTTTCATGAGTCCACTATATCTACCTATATGCGGTATTCTTTTGCTGTTCTAAGAAAATTTGCATGTGCCATCTCTAATTTTCAAAATAAACTTCTCTTTTGTGTGTTTGTTTCGCTCGCGGAGCTGTGAGGGTGGCTAATATTTTCCATGCTAGATGTGTTATTCTCAAGATGAGTGTTTATTCACTTGTCATTGCACAAGAGTAAGGCAAAGGTATTAGGGATGCCCAGTCCCGAAATGCAAAAAAATGAATTTACTTTATGTTGTCAAATAATAAATTCCTTGGAAAGTTTTGGTATGGAGGGCACCGGTGGATACGGTTAGCCATGGAAAGTGAAAGTATGGTGGAAAAAGGAATAAACTTTATTTTCTGTTTGGGAACCGCCTATGATATATCTAAGCATGGAAAGTATTGGGAACTCTAAGTCGTTTTCGTTGGTGGGATGGATACACCTCTCAAAATGTTTTTATCTCTCAATTTTCACTTTGAGCTCTGGCACCTCTACAAATCCCTACTTCCCTCTGCGAAGGGACTATCTTTTACTTTTCAACATTTACTTTTATGCAAAGAGTCAAAGTATTCCTCTATATTCCTTTTTATTTTCTCTTTTGGTAAGCATCATGTGGTGAGGAAAGATCTAGGCACATATGTCCAGTTGAATATGGGTAGCATGAGTTATTATTGTTGACATCACCGTTGAGGTGAATACGTTGGGAGGCGAAATTTTAAGCCCCTATCTTTCTATGTGTCTGGTTGAAACATTTTGCTCATGTGTACAAGGTGAGTGTTAGCAATCATAGAAGACCATATGATGGTTGAGTATGTGGAGCTCTTACTTAAACTCTGTTAAGTTGAATTGCAATTGCTTGGTGACTAAGAGCATAGGATGTTGAGTTTCAAGAGAATTCATTGTTTGAACCTTAACATGTGAATTGGTTGCCACTATAACATGAGAAGTTTCATAAGAAAGAATTGTTGTTATGATGCTGGGAAAAGTGATTGAAATTATCATTGATCAAACTTGTGCACTTTGCTAGCATTCATACTTCATAAATTATTTTTTATCATTTACCTACTCGAGGACGAGTAGGAATTAAGCTTGGGTATGCTGATACGTCTCCAATGTATCTATAATTTATGAAGTATTTGTGCCAATATATTATCATTTTTGGATGTTTTACAATCACTTCATAGCAAATTTATATCATTTTTTGGGACTAACCTATTGACCCAGTGCCAACTGCCAGTTGCAGTTTTTTGCTTGTTTTTCACATCGCAGGAAATCAATATCAAATGGAGCCCAAACACCGCGAAACTTTTTGTGGATTTTTTATGGGCCAGAAGACTCCCGATGGGCCGAAGCAGCACCTGGAGGGTGCCCCAAGGGGGGCACAACCCACCAGGGCGCGCCAGGTCCCCCTGGCGTGCCCAGGTGAGTTGTGCCCACCTCGGTGGCCTCCCGTACCCCTTCTTTGCACTATAAATTCCCAAATATACTGAAACCCCTCAAGGTTAACCTAGATCAGAAGTTCCGCCACCACAGGGCTCTGTAGCCACTGGAAACAAATCTAGACCCGTTCCGGCACCCTGCTGGAGGGGGGAATCACCTCCGGTGGCCATCTTCATCATCCCGGTGGCCACCACGATGAGGAGGGAGTAGTCCACCCTCGGGCTGAGGGTTTTTACCAGTAGCTATGTGTTTAATGTCTCTCTCGTGTTCTTGATGGCACGATCTTGATGTATCGGGGGCTTTGTTAATATAGTCGGATTATATGGTGTTTTCCTCTCTCTATCTTGTTGTGATGAATTGAGTTTTTCCCTTTAAGATTTCGTGGTTATCAAATTGAAAGCTCGTAGGCGATGGATCGGTGATAGAGAATTATGTCGGATGCGGTTCATCATGTAATAGTCATAACCTAGCGTGACATAGAACTAGCTCCAATTCATTAATGTAATGTAGGCATGTATTCCGAATATAGTCATACATGCTTATGGAAAAGAACTTGCATGACATCTTTTGTCCTACCCTCCCATGGCAGCGGGGTCCTAGCGGAAACTAAGGGATATTAAGGCCTCCTTTTAATAGAGTACCGGACCAAAGCATTAACACATAGTGAATACATGAACTCCTCAAACTACGGTCATCACCGGAAGTGGTCCCGATTATTGTCACTTCGGGGTTGCCGGATCATAACACATAGTAGGTGACTATAGACTTGCAAGATAGGATCAAGAACTCTCATATATTGATGAAAACATAATAGGTTCAGATCTGAAATCATGGCACTCGGGCCCTAGTGACAAGCATTAAACATAGCAAAGTCATAGCAACATCAATCTCAGAACATAGTGGATACTAGGGATCAAACCCTAACAAAACTAACTCGATTACATGATAAATCTCATCCAACCCATCACCGTCCAGCAAGCCTATGATGGAATTACTCACGCACGGCAGTGAGCATCATGAAATTGGTGATGGAGGATTATTGATGATGACGATGGCGACGGATTCCCCTCTTCGTGGCCCCGAACGGACTCCAGATCATCCCTCCCGAGAGAGTTTAGGGCTTGGCAGCGGCTCCGTATCATAAAACGCGATGAATGTTTCTCCTTGATTTGTTTCTCTCCGAACACGAATATATAGAGTTGGAGTTGAGGTCGGAGGAGCTCCAGGGGGGCCATGAGGTAGGGGGCGCCCAGGGGGCAGGCGCGCCCCCCACCATCATGGCTAGGGTGTGGGACCCTAGAATTGATCTTTTGCCAGTATTCTTTATTATTTCCGAAAATAAGCTCCGTGGAGTTTCAGGTCATTCCGAGAACTTTTGTTTCTGCACATAAATAACACCATGGCAATTCTGCTGAAAACAACGTCAGTCCGGGTTAGTTCCATTCAAAGCATGCAAGTTAGAGTCCAAAACAAGGGCAAAAGTGTTCGGAAAAGTAGATACGACGGAGACGTATCAACTCCCCCAAGCTTAAACCTTTGCTTGTCCTCAAGCAATTCAGTTGATAAACTGAAAGTGATAAAGAAAAACTTTTACAAACTCTACTTGCTCTTGTTGTTGTAAATATGTAAAGCCAGCATTCAAGTTTTCAGCAAAGATTATGAACTAACCATATTCATAATAACTCTTAGGTCTCATGTTTACTCATATCAGTGGCATAATCAACTAGCGAGCAATAATAATAAATCTCGGATGACAACACTTTCTCAAAACAATCATAATATGATATAACAAGATGGTATCTCGCTAGCCCTTTCTGAGACCGCAAAACATAAATGCAGAGCACCTCTAAAGATCAAGGACTGACTAGACATTGTAATTCATGGTAAAAGAGATCCAGTCAAGTCATACTCAATGTAAACTAACAGTAATGAATGCGAATGACAGTGGTGCTCTCCAACTGGTGCTTTTTAATAAGAGGATGATGACTCAACATAAAAGTAAATAGATAGGCCCTTCGCAGAGGGAAGCAGAGATTTGTAGAGGTGCCAGAGCTCGGTTTTGAAATAGAGATGAATAATATTTTGAGCGGTATACTTTCATTGTCAACATAACAACCAAGAGATGGCGATATCTTCCATGCTACACACATTATAGGCGATTCCCAAACAGAATGGTAAAGTTTATACTCCCCCTCCACCAACAAGCATCAATCCATAGCTTGCTCGAAACAACGAGTGCCTCCAACTAACAAGAGTCCCTGGGGGAGTTTTGTTTGCAATTATTTTGATTTGATTTGCATACAGCATGGGACTAGGCATCCCGGTGACCAGCCACTTTCTCGTGAGCGAGGAGCGGAGTCCACTCCTCTTGAGAATAACCTGCCTAACATGGAAGATACGGACAGCCCTAGTTGATACATGAGCTATTTGAGCATACAAAACAGGATATTTATTTGAAGGTTTAGAGTTTGGCACATACAAATTTACTTGGAACGGCAGGTAGATACCGTATATAGGTAGGTATGGTGGACTCATATGGAATAACTTTGGGGTTTATGGGCTTGGATGCACAAGCAGTATTCCCGCTTAGTACAGGTGAAGGCTAGAAAAAGACTAGGAAGCGACCAGCTAGAGAGCGACAACAGTCATGAACATGCATTAAAATTAATCAACATCGAATGCATGCATGAGTAGGATATAATGCACCATGAACATAAATATCGTAGAGGCTATGTTGATTTTGTTTCAACTACATGCGTGAACATGTGCCAAGTCAAGCCACTCGAATCGTTCAAAAGAGGATACCACCCTATCATACCACATCACAACCATTTTAATAGCATGTTGGCACGCAAGGTAAACCATTATAAGCTCCTAGCTAATTAAGCATGGCATAAGCAACTATAATCTCTAATTGCCATTACAAACATGTTTATTCATAATAGGCTGAATTAGGAACGATGAACTAATCATATTTACAAAAACAAGAGAGGTCGAGTTCATACCAGCTTCTCCCATCTCAATTAGTCCATCATATATCATCATAATTTCCTTTCACTTGCACGACCGAATGATGTGAATAATAATAACAGTGCACGTGCATTGGACTAAGCTGGAATCTGCAAGCATTCTATAAACAAGAGAAGACAAGGCAATATGGGCTCTTTTGTCAGATCAACAATAATGCATATAAGAGCCACTTTAACAATTTAATTATGGTCTTCTCCAATCGACCCCCAAAGAAAAGAAAAGAAATAAAACTATTTACATGGGAAAGCTCCCAACAAGCAAAAAGAAGAACAGGAAATATTTTTGGGTTTTCTTTTTAATTACTACTACATGCATGGAAAGTAAACTAATTAAAACTTGCAACTAATTTTTTTTGGTTTTTCTTAAGGTTTATTAAACACACAAGAAGAAAGCATAAAAAGGAAATAAACTAGCATGGATATTACAATGAAAAGTATGAGCACCGACATCTAGCAATGAGTGTGTGAACATGAACGTAATGTTGGTGAGAAATACGTACTCCCCCAAGCTTAGGCTTTTGGCCTAAGTTGGTCTAATGCCACGGATGGCCTGGCAGATATCCAAAGTTGTAGTTGGGTTCGTACTGAGTTGCAGCAGTCATTGCATCGTGGGCTGCAGCTTGGAGACGAGCTATCTCAGCCCTCCTCTTATACTCTTCCGCCACCTCTCTGGTTATAAAATATCTCTCTTTTGCCTGAAAGTCAAAGAAAGTAGAAGCAGGGAGAGCGACGTGATAGGTGTGTCGTCTGTCAAAGATTAATCGGTACTGGAGGGACTGATCGTTCCTCTCAACAAACTGATGATGAACCATAGCCTCATAATCCAAATAAGCAGGGGGCAACTCAATATCATCTTCACGTATGGTTATACCAAGAAAATTAGCTATGCGGGTTGCATAAATTCCACCAAAGAAATCTCCATTAAATCTATTATGCAACCTACATGCAACAATGGCTCCCAAATTATAAGATTTATCTCCTAACACAGCACTCCTAAGAATACTGAGGTCAGGGACACACATGTGACATGCTTCATCTTTACCGTTAATGCATCTACCTATGAAGAGAGCAAAATAATGTATAGCAGGAAAGTGAATGCTCCCTATGGTAGCTTGTGCTATATCTCTAGATTCCCCCACAGTTATACTACCAAGAAAATCTCTAAATTCAGATTTGCAAGGTTCACTAGCACTACCCCATTGTGGAAGTTTGCAAGCAGTGGTAAAGTCCTCCAAGTCCATAGTGTAAGACTTTTCATAAAGATCAAATAGGACAGTTTGAGAATTACTTGAAGATGAAAATTCAAACCTCCTCACAAAGGAACTAGTGAGATAGTGGTAATGACGGCATTTTTCTGCCTCGAAGCTCACAAGATCAGCATTATGCAAATATGCGTTAAATTCTTCCTTAATTCCTGCTCGATCCATGAAGTCCTCTGAAGGCCATTCACAAGGCCGCACTGGAGCGTCCCTTGGTGGCTCATCATCAGCATCACGCATTGCAAGCCTAGGTCCTTGTTTCCTTGAAGAACCACCTTGGTACATTTTCCTAAACATATTTCTTCCTCTAAAAAATTTCTGAAATTTTTAGTAACTTCAAATAAAAGTGAACCAGACTCAACAAAATTGATAGCAACTACTCCTACAAGTGCCTAGAGCCTATATCATGCATCAAAACTACTTGGAACCACATAAATTTGACATGCAAGCTCAAGAACAGGGTAACCTAAGCAGCACAAATATGCAATGAATAAAGCAATAGAACAAAAACTAATTGGATCAGTGGAGGAGTCACATACCAAGGAACAATCCCCCAAAGCAGTCTTGTGAGAGGTGCTTTGAGCAAGGGGATCAAAAATCGCAGCAAAATGAGCTAGAACTCGTGCTTGAGCTGGATAATGGTGTTTGTGGGAGGAAGAAGGAGTGTGTGGGTGCAGGAATAAGTGGAGGAGGGCCACCGTGGGCCCAGGAGGCAGGGGGCATGCCCTGCTACCTCTTGAGCACTGCGTTGGTTTTCCCTTGAAGAGGAAAGGGTGATGCAGCAAAGTAGCGTAAGTATTTCCCTCCAATTTTGAGAACCAAGGTATCAATCCAGTAGGAGGCTACGCGCGAGTCCCTCGCACCTGCACAAAACAAATAAATCCTCGCAACCAACGCGATAAGGGGTTGCCAATCCCTACACAGTCACTTACAAGAGTGAGATCTGATAGATATGATAAGATAATATTTTTGGTATTTTTATGATAAAGATGCAAAGTAAAATAAAAGGCAATCAAAATAATGAAGTGTTGGAAGATTAATATGATGAAGATAGACCTGGGGGCCATAGGTTTCACTAGTGGCTTTTCTCAGGAGCATAGGTATTTTACGGTGGGTGAACAAATTACTGTTGAGCAGTTGACATAATTGAGCATAGTTATGAGAATATCTAGGTATGATCATGTATATAGGCATCACGTACAAGACAAGTAGACAGACTCCTTCCTGCATCTACTACTATTACTCCACACATCGACCGCTATCCAGCATGCATCTAGAGTATTAAGTTCATAAGAACAGAGTAACGCCTTAAGCAAGATGACATGATGTAGAGGGATAAATTCATGCAATATGATAAAAAAAACCATCTTTTTATCCTCGATGGCAACAATACAATACGTGCCTTGCTGCCCCTACTGTCACTGGGAAAGGACACCGCAAGATTGAACCCAAAGCTAAGCACTTCTCCCATTGCAAGAAAGATCAATCTAGTAGGCCAAACCAAACTGATAATTCGAAGAGACTTGCAAAGATAACCAATCATACATAAAAGAATTCATAGAAGATTCAAATATTGTTCATAGATAAACTTGATCATAAACCCACAATTCATCTGTCTCAACAAACACACCGCAAAAGAAGATTACATCGAATAGATCTCCACAAGAGAGGGGGAGAACTTTGTATTGGGCTCCAAAAAGAGAGAAGAAGCCATCTAGCTAATAACTATGGACCCGTAGGTCTGAGGTAAACTACTCACACTTCATCGGATAAGCTATGGTGTTGATGTAGAAGCCCTCCGTGATCGATGCCCCCTCTAGCGGAGCTCCGGAACAGGCGCCAAGATGGGATCTCATGGATACAGAAAGTTACGGCGGTGGAATTAGGGTTTTAGCTCCGTATCTGATCATTTGGGGGTACATAGGTATATATAGGAGGAAGAAGTACGTCGGTGGAGCAACAGGGGGCCCACGAGGGTGGAGGGCGCGCCTGTGGGGGGGGGGGGTAGGCGCTCCCCCCTACCTCGTGGCCTCCCTGTTGGTTGCTTGACGTAGGGTCCAAGTCTCCTGGATCTTGTTCGTTCCAAAAATCACGTTCCCGAAGGTTTCATTCCGTTTGGACTCCGTTTGATATCCCTTTTCTTCGAAACCCTAAAATAGGCAAAAAAAAATAGCAATTCTAGATTGGGCCTCCGGTTAATAGGTTAGTCCCCAAAATAATATAAAAATGTATAATAAAGCCCAATAATGTCCAAAACAGTAGATAACATAGCATGGAACAATCAAAAATTATAGATACGTTGGAGACGTATCAAGCATCCCCAAGCTTAATTCATGCTCGTCCTCGAGTAGGTAAATGATAAAAACAGAATTTTTGATGTGGAATGCTACTTAGCATAATTTCAATGTAATTCTTCTTAATTGTGGCATGAATATTCAGATCCGAAAGATTCAAGATAAAAGTTTAATATTGACATAGAAATAATAATACTTCAAGCATACTAACTAAGCAATTATGTCTTCTCAAAATAACATGGCCAAAGAAAGTTCATCCCTACAAAATCATATAGTTTAGCCATGCTCCATTTTCGTCACACAAGAATGCTCTCATCATGCACAACCCCGATGACAAGCCAAGCAATTGTTTCATACTTCAGTAATCTCAAACTTTATAAACCTTCACGCAATACATGAGCATGAGCCATGGATATAGCACTATGGGTGGAATAGAGTATAATGATGGGGGTTATGTGGAGAAGAAAAAAAGGAGGAAGTCTCACATCAACGAGGCTAATCAATGGGCTATGGAGATGCTCATCGATTGATGTTAATGCAAGGAGTAGGGATTTCCATGCAACAGATGCACTAGAGCTATAAATGTATGAAAGCTCAACAAAAGAAACTACTGGGTGTGCAACCAACTGGCTTGTTCACGAAGACCTAGGGCACTTGAGGAGGCCCATTATTGGAATATACAAGCCAAGTTCTATAATGACAAATTCCCACTAGTATATGAAAGTGACGAAACAAGAGACTCTCTATCATGAAGATCATGGTGCTACTTTGAAGCACAAGTGTGGAAAAAGGATAGTAGCATTGTCCCTTTTTATTTATTTTTTTGGGCCTTCATTTTTTTATTTGGCCTTTCTCTTTTTCTTTTTTTATTGGGACAGTGCTCTATTAAATGATGATCATCACACTTCTATTTATTTACAACTCAATGATTACAACTCGATACTAGAACAAGGTATGACTCTATATGAATGCCTCCGGCGGTGTACCGGGATATGCAATGAATCAAGTGTGACATGTATGAAAAATTATGAATGGTGGCTTTGCCACAAATACGATGTCAACTACAAGATCATGCAAAGCAATATGACAATGATGAACGTGTCATGATAAACGAAATGGTGGAAAGTTGCATGGCAATATATCTCGGAATGGCTATGGAAATGCCATAATAGGTAGGTATGGTGGCTGTTTTGAGGAAGATATAAGGAGGTTTATGTGTGAAAGAGCGTATCATATCACGGGGTTTGGATGCACCGGCGAAGTTTGCACCAACTCTCAATGAGAGAAAGGGCAATGCACGGTACCGAAGAGGCTAGCAATGATGGAAGGGTGAGAGTGCGTATAATCCATGGACTCAACATTAGTCATAAAGAACTCACATACTTATTGCAAAAATCTACAAGTATCAAAAACCAAGCACTATGCGCATGCTCCTAGGGGGATAGATTGGTAGGAAAAGACCATCGCTCGTCCCCGACCGCCACTCATAAGGAGGACAAAGAACAGCTCATGTTTCAAATTTGTTACATAATGTTTACCATACGTGCATGCTACGGGACTTCCAAACTTCAACACAAGTATTTCTCAATTTCACAACTACTCAACTAGCACAACTTCAATATCACTACCTCCATATCTCAAAACAATCATCAAGCATCAAACTTCTCTTAGTATTCAACACACTCATAAGAGAATTTTATTATTAATCTTGTATACCTAGCATATTAAGATTATTTAAGCAAATTACCATGATATTTAAGACTCTCAAAATAATCTAAGTGAAGCATGAGAGATCAATAGTTTCTATAAAACAAATCCACCATCGTGCTCTAAAAGATATAAGTGAAGTACTAGAGCAAAACTATATAACTCAAAAGATATAAGTGAAGCACATAGAGTATTCTAATAATTTCCAAATCATGTGTGTCTCTCTCAAAAGGTGTGTACAGAAAGGATGATTGTGGTAAACTAAAAAGAAAAGACTCAAATCATACAAGACGCTCCAAGCAAAACACATATCATGTGGTGAATAAAAATATAGCTCCAAGTAAAGTTACCGATGAACGAAGACGAAAGAGGGGATGCCATCTAGGGCATCCCCAAGCTTAGGCTCTTGGTTGTCCTTGAATATTACCTTGGGGTGCCTTGTGCATCCCCAAGCTTAGGCTCTTGCCACTCCTTATTCCACAGTCCATCGAATCTTTACCCAAAACTTGAAAACTTCACAACACAAAACTTAACAGAAAACTCGTAAGCTCCGTTAGTATAAGAAAATAAATCACCAATTTTGGTACTGTTGTGAACTCATTCTAAATTCATATTGGTTTAATATCTACTGTATTCCAACTTCTCTATGGTTCATACCCTCTGATACTACTCATAGATTCATCAAAATAAGCAAACAACACATAGGAAACAGAACCTGTCAAAAACAGAACAGTCTGTAGTAATTTGTAAGTTTCGAATACTTCTGTAACTCCAAAAATACTGAGAAATTAGGAAGTCCTAGGCAATTTTTTTTAATCTACTGTAAGTGTAATTGGTATTTTATCGCTCTCTGGTAAAAAATGAAAATTCTTCTCGTGAGCGCATACTTTGTGTTTTTTACAGCAAGATCAAATAACAATCACCCAAGAAGATCCTAAAGGCTTTACTTGGCACAACCACTAATTAAAACATAAAAACACAATCATAACAGAGGCTAGATGAACTATTTATTACTAAACAGGAACAAAAGGCAAAGAACAAAAATAAAATTGGGTTGCCTCCCAACAAGCGCTATCGTTTAACACCCCTAGCTAGGCATGATGATTTCAATGATGCTCACATAAAAGATAGGAATGTATCTATTAATCATGTGCAAAAATAATTAACTAAATAACACTTTCCAAATAAAAATAGCAGCAGTTCTTGTGAGCGCTAAATTTTTGTTTTTTACAGCAAGATTAACAAGACTTTCCCCAAGTCTTCCCAACGGTTCTACTTGGCACAAACACTAATTAAACACAAAAAACACAACCAAAACAGAGGCTAGATAAATTATTTATTACTAAACAGGAGCAAAAAGCAAGGAATAAAAATAAAATTGGGTTGCCTCCCAACAAGCGCTATCGTTTAATGCCCCTAGCTAGGCATAAAAAGCAAGGATAGATCTAGGTATTGCCATAATAGTAAGATAGATCATTAAAGCTCATTTCATATTCTCTACGTTCGGCAGCAAGTTTTCTTTGAGGCAAGCAAAAGTAATCAAAAGGGCTAAATTTAATGGGACAAAAGTCCCCAAGATCAACTTTGGGAGGTATAGGTTCCTCCTTTGCCCCTTCGTATTGCACAACCAATTCATCATTATAAGCATTCTTTTGACAGACTTTGTGAGCCTATACTCAAGAGAATATCCTAGTTCATTATTTCGAATGGCCAAATCATCATTAAGTTCAGAAATTCTATCAACTAAAACATTGGTAGGAACCCTTTTTCTAAGATTTTCATTGAAAGCAACATAGTCTAGAGATTGAAAACGCATTATTTCTTCTTGATCAAAAAGGATAGCCTCTATGGGAGGACGGCAAGCGTCCACCCTATAATGCGCAAAGATTTCTTTGGCCTCTTTTATTATGAATCTAAACTCATGAGCCAAAAAGATAGTAGCGACACGCTTAACAGAAGAATGCTCAATATTAGAAAATTCTAGGAAAATCCTTTGTATGCAAGGGTGCATGTGCATGAATTGTATTTCAAGTTCAACTACAAGCATGGCAATGGCATCTGCGAGACTACTAGTTCTATGAAGGATAGAACTACCCATAGAAGGAAAAGCACCAGCACAAGTAAAGAAATCTTGGATAACTCCTTTTCCAATAATATTACCACTACCAATACAGAACTTTTTTGTATGTAAGATAGGGGGTTCTTCACCAGGAGCATCAGAATTTTTCATGATATTATTATTGTCCATGTCGACAATAATTTCCCCAATTTCAGACATAACGGCAGAAAGTGCAAAAGGCAAAGAGAGGTAAATAGAGAAAGAGAGGGAGGATAGAGAGAGAGAGAGAGGACGAATAAAACGGCAAGGGTGAAGTGGGGGAGAGGAAAACGAGAGGCAAATGGCAAATAATGTAATGCGGGAGATACGGGTTTGTGATGGGTACTTGGTATGTTTGACTTTTGCGTAGACCTCCCCGGCAACGGCGCCAGAAATCCTTCTTGCTACCTCTTGAGCACTGCGTTGGTTTTCCCTTGAAGAGGAAAGGGTGATGCAGAAAAGTAGCGTAAGTATTACCCTCAGTTTTTGAGAACCAATGTATCAATCTAGTAGGAGGCTATGCACGAGTCCCTCGCACCTACACAAAACAAATAAATCCTCGCAACCAATGCGATAAGGGGTTGTCAATCCCTACACGGTCACTTACGAGAGTGAGATCTGATAGATATGATAAGATAATATTTTTGGTGTTTTTATGATAAAGATGCAAAGTAAAATAAAAGGCAATGAAAATAACTAAGTGTTGGAAGATTAATATGATGAAGATAGACCCGGGGGCCATAGGTTTCACTAGTGGCTTCTCTCAAGAGCATAGGTATTTTACGGTGGGTGAACAAATTACTGTTGAGCAATTGACATAATTGAGCATAGTTATGAGAATATCTAGGTATGATCATGTATCTAGGCAAGAAAGATCAATCTAGTAGGCCAAACCAAACTGATAATTCGAAGAGACTTGCAAAGATAACCAATCATACATAAAAGAATTCAGAGAAGATTCAAATATTTTTCATAGATAAACTTGATCATAAACCCACAATTCATCGGTCTCAACAAACACACTGCAAAAGAAGATTACATCGAATAGATCTCCACAAGAGAGGGGGAGAACTTTGTATTGAGATCCAAAAAGAGAGAAGCCATCTAGCTAATAACTATGGACCCGTAGGTCTGAGGTAAACTACTCACACTTCATCGAAGAGGCTATGGTGTTGATGTAGAAGCCTTCCGTGATCGATGCCCCCTCCGACGGAGCTCCGGAATAGGCCCCAAGATGGGATCTCGTGGATACAGAAAGTTACGGCGGTGGAATTAGGGTTTTGGCTCTGTATCTGATCGTTTGGGGTACGTAGGTATATATAGGAGGAAGAAGTACGTCGGTGGAGCAACAGGGGGGCCACGAGGGTGGAGGGTGCGCCTGGGGGGCGTAGGCACGCCCCCTACCTCGTGGCCTCCCTGTTGGTTGCTTGACATAGGGTCCAAGTCTCTTGGATCTTGTTCGTTCCAAAAATCACATTCCCGAAGGTTTCAATCCGTTTGGACTCCGTTTGATATTCCTTTTCTTCGAAACCCTAAAATAGGCCAAAAAACAGCAGTTCTGGGTTGGGCCTTCGGTTAATAGGTTAGTCCCAAAAATAGTATAAAAGTGTATAATAAAGCCCAATAATGTCCAAAACAGTAGATAATATAGCATGAAGCAATCAAAAATTATAGATACGTTGGAGACGTATCACGCCCAGGGGGTAGGGCACGCCCTCCACCCTCGTGGCCAGGTGGATGCCCCCTGTTGTGTTTTTAGTACCAAATATTCTCAAATATTTCAGAAAAAATCATATTTAAATTTCAAGGCATTTGGAGAACTTTTATTTTTGGAGTATTTTTATCTTGCACGGATAATCAGAAAACAGACGGAAATTACTATTTTTACTTTATTTAATATAAATAACAGAAAGTAGAAAGAGGGTAAAGAGAGTTGTGTTTTCTAAATTCATCCATCTCATGATCATCAAAAGGAATCCATTAACAAGGTTGATCAAGTCTTGTTAACAAACTCATTCCGAATAACATGGAACCGGAGAATTTTCGAACAACACTAGGTTACCTCAACAGGGATATGCACGTCCCCAACAATAAGAATATCATATTTCTTCTTGATAGTAGGAAGAGGAAATTCAAAACCTCCAAAAATAATCGATGGAATTTTTCCAATAGAGTTGATACTGTGGACTTGAGGTTGTTTCCTCGGAAAGTGTATCGTATGCTCGTTACCATTAACATGAAAAGTGACATTGCCAATGGTGCAATCAATAACAGCCCCTGCAGTATTCAAAAAGGGTCTTCCAAGAATAATAGACATACTATCGTCCTCGGGAATATCAAGAATAACAAAGTCCGTTAAAATAGTAATGTTTGCAACCACAACAGGCACATCCTCACAAATACTGATAGGTATAGCAGTTGATTTATCAGCCATTTGCAAAGATATTTTAGTAGGTGTCAAATTATTCAAATCAAGTCCACAAAATAAAGAGAGAGGCATAACACTAACACCAGCGCCAAGATCACATAAAGCAGTTCTAACATAGTTTCTTTTAATGGAGCATGGTATAGTGGGTACTCCTGGATCTCCAAGTTTCTTTGGTATTCTACCTTTAAAGGTATAATTAGCAAGCATGGTGGAAATTTCAGCTTCCGGTACCTTTCTTTTATTAGTAACAATTTCTTTCATGTACTTAGCATAAGAATTCATTTTGAGCATATCAGTTAATCGCATACACAAAAAGATAGGTCTAATCATTTCATCAAAGCGCTCAAAATCCTCATCATCCTTTTTCTTGGATGGCTTAGGAGGAAAAGGCATGGGTTTCTGAACCCAAGGCTCTCTTTCCTTACCATGTTTCCTAGCAACAAAGTCTCTTTTATCATAACGTTGATTCTTTGATTATGGGTTATCAAGATCAAAAACAGGTTCAATCTCTATATCATTATCATTACTAGGTTGAGCATCAACATGAACATCATCATTAACATTATCACTAGTTTCATGTTCATTACCAGATTATGTTTCAGCATCAGAAATAGGAATATCATTTGGATTCTCGGGTGTTTCAGCAATAGGTTCACTAGAATCATGCAAAGTCCTATCATTTTTCTTTTTCTTCCTTTTAGAAGGACTAGGTGCATCTATATTATTTCTCTAAGAATCTTGCTCAATTCTCTTAGGGTGGCCTTTAAGATACAAAGGTTCCTGAGTCATTCTACAAGTTCTAGTAGCCACTCCAATAGCATAGTCCTTATTCTTGTTATCCAATTCATTGAGCAAATCATTTTGAGCTTTTAGTACTTGTTCTACTTGAGTGGTAACCATAGAAGCATGTTTACTAATAAGTTTAAGTTCACCTTTAACATTAGCCATATAATCACCCAAGTGTTCAAGCATATCAGCATTGCGTTTTAATTCTCTACCAAAATAAGCATTGAAGTCTTCTTGCTTAACCATAAATTTACCAAACTCATCTAAGCATGGGCTAGCAAACTTAGTAAATGAGATTTCAGCTTTATCATATCTATAGAGAGAATTTACCTTTACTACCTGTGTCGGGTTATCAAGACCATATGTTTCTTCAATAGGTGATGGATTAAAACCATATATTTCTTCAACAGGCAGTAAATTAAGACCATGTATTTCTTCAATAGGAGGTAAATTCTTAACATCTTCAGCTTTAATACCTTTTCTTTCATAGATTTCTTTGCCTCTTGCATATCTTCAGGACTGAGAAATAGAACACCCCTTTTCTTCGGAGTTGGTTTAGGAATAGGCTCATGAGTTGGCTCAGGAAGTGTCCAATTATTTTCATTTGTCATAATATTATTCAATAGAATTTCAGCTTCATCCGGTATTCTTTCCCTGAAAACAGAACCAGCACAACTATCCAGGTAATCTCTGGAAGCATCGGTTAGTCCATTATAAAAGATATCAAGTATTTAATTTTTCTTAAGAGCGTGATCAGGCAAAGCATTAAGTAATTGGAGAAGCCTCCCCCAAGCTTGTGGGAGACTCTCTTCTTCAATTTGCACAAAATTATATATATCCCTTAAGGCATCTTGTTTCTTATGAGCAGGGAAATATTTAGCAGAGAAGTAATAAATCATATCCTGAGGACTACGCACACAACCAGGATCAAGAGAATTAAACCATATCTTAGCATCACCCTTTAATGAGAACGTGAATATTTTAAGGATGTAAAAGTATCGAGTTCTCTCATCATTAGTGAACAGGGTGGCTATATCATTTAATTTAGTAAGATGTGCCACAACAGTTTCAGATTCATAGCCATAAAAAGGATCAGATTCAACCAAAGTAATTATATCAGGATCAATAGAGAATTCATAATCCTTATCAGTAACAAAAATAGGTGAAGTAGCATAAGCAGGATCATATTTCATTCTAGCATTCAGAGTTTTTTGTTTAAGCTTAGCTAATAATTTCTTAAGATCACTTCTATCATTGCAAGAAAGAAAGTCTCTTTTAGTTTCTTCATCCATAACATAGCCCTCAGGCACCACAGGTAATTCATATGTATTAGGAGAGCCTTCATAATCACTTTCATCGGTATTATCAGTTTCAATAATTTCATTCTCTCTAGCCCTAGCAAGTTGTTCATCAAGAAATTCACCAAGTGGCACAGTAGTATCATGCATAGAAGTAGTTACATCATAAGTATCATGCATAGCAGAAGTGGCATCATCAATAATATGCGACATATCAGAATCAATAGCAGAAGCAGGTTTAGGTGTCGCAAGCTTACTCAAAACAGAAGGTGAATCAAGTGCGGAGCTAGATGGAAGTTCCTTACCTCCCCTCGTAGTTGAGGGATAAATCTTGGTTTTTGGATCTCTCAAGTTCTTCATAATGATAAGAAGATATAAATCCCAAGTGACTCAAAGAATAGAGCTATGCTCCTCGGCAACGGCACCAGAAAATAGTCTTGATAACCCACAAGTATAGGGGATCGCAAAAGTTTTCGAGGGTAGAGTATTCAACCCAAATTTATGGATTCGACACAAGGGGAGCCAAAGAATATTCTCAAGTATTGGCAGCTGAGTTGTCAATTCAACCACACCTAGAAACTTAATATCTGTAGCAAAGTATTTAGTAGCAAAGTAATATGATAGTAGTGGTAACGATAGCAAAATAATGGTAGCAAAGTTAATGTTTTTGGTATTTTGTAATGATGATAACAATAGCAACGGAAAAGTAAATAAGCGAAGAACAATATATGGAAAGCTCGTAGGCAATGGATCAGTGATAGAGAATTATGCCGGATGCGGTTCATCATGTAACAGTCATAACCTAGGGTGACACAGAACTAGCTCCAATTCATCAATGTAATGTAGGCATGTATTCCGAATATAGTCATACGTGCTTATGAAAACGAACTTGCATGACATATTTTGTCCTACCCTCCCGTGGCAGCGGGGTCCTAGCGGAAACTAAGGGATATTAAGGCCTCCTTTTAATAGAGTACCGGACCAAAGCATTAACACATAGTGAATACATGAACTCCTCAAACTATGGTCATCACCGGAAGTGGTCCTGATTATTGTCACTTCGGGGTTGCCGGATCATAACACATAATAGGTGACTATAGACTTGCAAGATAGGATCAAGAACTCTCATATATTGATGAAAACATAATAGGTTCAGATCTGAAATCATGGCACTCGGGCCCTAGTGACAAGCATTAAGCATAGCAAAGTCATAGCAACATCAATCTCAGAATATAGTGGATACTAGGGATCAAACCCTAGCAAAACTAACTCGATTACATGATAAATCTCATCCAACCCATCACTGTCCAGCAAGCCTATGATGGAATTTCTCACGCACGGCGGTGAACATCATGAAATTGGTGATGGTTGATGGTTGATGATGATGATGGCGACGGATTCCCCTCTCCGGAGCCCCGAACGGACTCCAGATCAGCCCTCCCGAGAGAGTTTAGGGCTTGGTGGTGGCTTCATATCGTAAAACACGATGAATCTTTCTCCTTGATTTTTTTTCTCTTCGAACACGAATATATAGAGTTGGAGTTGAGGTCGGAGGAGCTCCAGGGGGCCCACGAGGTAGGGGGCGCGCCCAGGGGGGCAGGCGCGCCCCCCACCCTCATGGCTAGGGTGTGGGCCCCTGGCCTTGATCTTTTGCCAGTATTTTTTATTATTTCCAAAAATACGCTCCGTGGAGTTTCAGGTCATTCCGAAAACTTTTGTTTCTGCACATAAATAACACCATGGCAATTCTGCTGAAAGCAGCGTCAGTCCGGGTTAGTTCCATTCAAATCATGCAAGTTAGAGTCCAAAACAAGGGGAAAAGTGTTTGGAAAAGTAGATACGACGGAGACGTATCAAAGGTCTTGTACTCAAATCCTTGTAATTTCTCGGAATTCTATATCAAGGAGATGTCCACCAGCAACAGTAATCCTGGGGCTGGTGATGACACAAGGGTTGTTTACTGGGATTTATGTCCCGGAAATCCGGCCTCTACACACTTGAGGGAAAATTGCTACTGTCCTACAAAACTCTGCGCTTGGAGGCCCAACACGTGTCTATAAGAATAAAGTTGCATAGTAGACATCATATGTATCTTTGGACTGAATTGCAGAATGCCAGAATAGAGGGAAGGCCTAGCCTATCGAAGACTTGCATCTTCAAGCAGCTCCAAGCATCTTGCAGCATGTAGAAGAGTAAAGAATAGCAGTTTAATTAACAAGCATGTTGTAACATTAACGGCCAGAGATCCTTCCTCGACTCCCTACGAGAAAGCAACCCTAGAGCCACATATCCATCACTTGTCTCGAGTATCCATTTCTAGTTATATAAGATCAGGATACAAGTCTGAACGTCCATTACCGTGGACACGATATTTGAATAGATAACTTTCCCTGCAGGGGTGCACCACATTACCCAACACGCTTGATTACTCTGGCCGGACACACCTTTCTGGGGTCAATGCCCGACCTCGGAAGATCAACACATCGCAGCCCTACCTAGGCTCAGCATGGAGGTCCCCGCCGGTCTACATCCTAAGCACTCCGGGGTCTTGGGCCCATCGCTCGTTGCACTCTGGGTCGTGCGAGCAGGGTGGCTACCAGCACCGCCTTGGATGGCCAGCACGATCTGATCGTGCCGCAATGCTGAACTGGACATCTGACAAAGCTTCGGCTGATACTGCGACGTCGAGGTCCATATCTATTCTCGTGTGGTGGTTAGTGCGTAAAGGCCAGAGGCCAACTCAGAACAAATACCCAAACCTGTTAGTGCATTGGGGGCTCGTGGAGACGAGCAGAGACTCACGAAAATGTGACCCCGTCGCCCCGTCTCGTGGACTTATGGCAAGGGCCCAAAATGCCCGGCCGTGCCACATAGAAAACTCGCGGGTGCTCTATGGGCCCGCCCGACTTTCACATCAACTCGTGGGTACCCCTCAGGGCCGACCCGACTTCAACAATGGTCTCAAGTAAAGTTGACCATAAAAGAATTCAGAGAAGATTCAAATATTTTTCATAGATAAACTTGATCATAAACCCACAATTCATCGGTCTCAACAAACACACCGCAAAAGAAGATTACATCGAATAGATCTCCACAAGAGAGGGGGAGAACTTTGTATTGAGATCCAAAAAGAGAGAAGAAGCCATCTAGCTAATAACTATGGACCTATAGGTCTGAGGTAAACTACTCACACTTCATCGAAGAGGCTATGGTGTTGATGTAGAAGTCCTCCGTGATCAATGCCCCCTCCGGCGGAGCTCCGGAATAGGCCCCAAGATGGGATCTCGTAGATATAGACAGTTACTACGGTGGAATTAGGGTTTTGGCTCCGTATCTGATCGTTTGGGGGTACGTAGGTATATATAGGAGGAAGAAGTACGCCGGTGGAGCAACAGGGGGCCCACGAGGGTGGAGGGCGCGCCTGGGGGGTAGGCGTGCCCCCCTACCTCGTGGCCTCCCTGTTGGTTGCTTGACGTAGGGTCCAAGTCTCCTGGGTCTTGTTCGTTCCAAAAATCACGTTCCCGAAGGTTTCATTCCGTTTGATATTCCTTTTCTTCGAAACCCTAAAATAGGCAAAAAACAACAATTTTGGGCTGGGCCTCCAGTTATTAGGTTAGTCCCAAAAATAATATAAAAGTGTATAATAAAGCCCAATAATGTCCGAAACAGTAGATAATATAGCATGGAGCAATCAAAAATTATAGATACGTTGGAGATGTATCAGTTGCTCAGACGAGAAGGAGGGGTCGTCGGTGACGTAGTCGATCACAGTGACATCGGCAGCCATCACGGGGTCTACCGAAGAGAAGAGAGGGGAGAAACAGTAAATACATAGCAAGCAAGTGCATAATAGGACAACAGGCGGAGCTAGACGTGTTCTAACGCGGTGCTACACGTTACCGGCGAAGGGGATAGCATCCGGAAATGCTTTCCCGAAGTTTGGCATTTTCGGACAAACGAACCGGAGGGGAAAAGTTCGATGTTCGCTATGCTAGGGATGTGTGGCGGACAAACGGACCGTGTATTCGGATTCGTCATATTTTTTTATGCAACTTTCGTGTATAAAACTTTTTCATCCGAGTTACGTATAATTACTATGAATTTTCAAAGTTTTAGCAATATTCTGGAATTATTATTAACTAAAAAGTTAATACTGCATCAGCATGACGTCATCCTGATGTCAGCAGTTAACCAGCCAGTTGACTGGTCAAACTGACGTGAGGGACCCACCTATCATTGACCTAACTAAACTAACAAGGTTGAATTAACTAAATTAGTTGATTAGACTAATTAAGCAAGGTTAATTAACTTAATTAATTGCCTAATTAATTATATTATATTATATTATTTTTAAAATAAAAAATTTTAGGAAAAAAGGGGGTTGGCCTAGTGGTCAGTGGCCCACTAGGGGCCTTAGTGGGGCGGGTGACGTGCGCTGGGCGTGAGCGTGGGCGCCCGTGCCTAAGGCCACGTAGCGGGGGCGCGAGGCCAGTTGCGCCGGCAGCGGCGGGAGTCGGCCGGCGGCCACACCGGGAAACAGGTTGGGCTGGGCTCAGCAGGGGCCAAGGCGGCGGGCGGCGACGCAAGGAGCGACGGGGCGACCAGGCCATGCGGGCGCGGCGACGCCAGAAGCAGGAAGCATCGCGGGCGTGGGCGTGCGACGGCGGATGCGAGGCAGTGGCAGCGGGCACATGCGCGGGCGGCCGTAGCAGGATGCGGCGATGGCAGCGGCGTCGCGGGGCTGAGGCCGCGTGGGCGCTGAGCGGCAGCGAGGCGAGGAGGCAGCGGCCAGGAGCGCGGCAGCGGCTGGAGCCGGAGGTGCGGGCGGCTCGCGGCGAACGGCGCGTGCAGGGAGCCAGCTGGGCAAGCGGGTTCCGGCAGTAGAAGGTTGCTGGCACATGTGCGCAGGGAGCAGGGAGCAGCGAGCAGCGCGGCGAGGTCAGAAGAAGCAGACGCATGGTGGCTTGGCCGGAGCAGCGCCGGCGGTGAGCGTGGGCGGCGGTTGGCTTCGGGCCTCGTTGGGGAATGAGCTACGGGCGCACAAAAGGCGCGCGGGGAGGTGCATTCAAAAGCCCGGGGTTCGGGCGCACCCACTCAACCGCGACAGACGGCAGAGCATGGCGCAGTGGCGGCGTGGCTACGGCTACGAGGAGAGGCCGGGGAGATAGGGAGGAGGATCGGGGCTCACGGCCGTTGTAGAGAAGGCCTGGGGATGACTCGAGGTGCTCGGGGCTGCGTGGATCGACGGCGAGCTCCGGCGCATCCGAAGGTGGAAGACGATGCTGGCGCCGGCGTTGTGGAGTGCTCCGGGTCCCGTGGTTCGATGGAGAAGGAGGGGAGGATGAGGCGGAGCTCGTGGACACGAGCTGCGCGCGCGGAGACGACGATGGCCGCGGGATCTTAGCGCGTACGGTGACGATGGTGCTCGAGATGGTGGGGGAGAGAGAGCGCCGCGAGGTGGGGATGAAGTGTGGGGGCTAGGGTTAGGAAAGGGCTCGACGGAGACCTTATCCGGCTCGGGGCATGGCAGATGAGTGGCACGTGGCCATCCCCGGCCATGGACGCCGTGAGCGAGGCCACGACGCCTCTGATGAATAGAGGAAGAAGGCAGTGGGGCTGGGCTGGGCCTTGGTCCGCTGGGCCAAAAGTATTGTAGTCATCAAAGGCCCAGTGGCACCACAGTTAGTTAGGCCACTTTCTATTTTTCCTTTTATGTATTTCAGTTAGCTACTGTTCGTATTTATTTGAGTGACAAAAATGAATTTAGTCAAACTTGAAATTTGGCACACAATTCGAGAACAACATTGTGGTGTTGCATAAAAAAATTTAGAGCCGGCGGAATTGTTCAAGAATTTTTAGAAATTGAATAGGTCAATTAATATGATGTTGGGCCACTTATATTTTCCTAGGGATTAAAGGGAGAGCCAAATGATGTTGGTTGCCACATGACAATTAGCTAGTGAATATTTGCAACCCAACGAACATTTTTGTTTTAACATCTGAAAACTTTATTCGTTTGACTTTATTTTAAAATTTGAACTGGGTTTTTTAACCAACGCGAGTTTAACAAAAGTAACCAAGGTGAGGTGGCATCATTAGCAGAGGTTCACTATAGCTTGATTATCCAGGCGTCACACACTAAGTGCTAATGTTTTGATTCGGTTCTCTATTAAAAGGAGGTCTTAATATCCCTTAGTTTTCATTAAGACCCCGCTGCCACGGGAGGGTAGGACAAAAGATGTCATGCAAGTTCTTTTCCATAGGCACGTACGACTATATACGGAATACATGCCTACATTATATTGATGAATTGGAGCTAGTTTCGTGTCACCCTAGGTTATAACTGTTGCATGATGAATGCCATCCGACATAATTATGCATCACTGATCCATCGCCTACGAGTTCGTTTCATATTGATCTTTGAAGTTACTTTTTCGGTGTTGCTGTTACGATTGCTATAAAACTGCTACTGTTACTTTTGCCACCGTTACTGTTACTTCCATATTACTTTGCTACTAAATACTTTACTGCAGATATTAAGTCTTTTAGGTGTGGTTGAATTGACAACTCAGCTGCTAATACTTGAGAATATTCTTTGGCTCACCTTGTGTCGAATCAATAAATTTGGGTTGAATACTCTACCCTCAAAAACTGTTGTGATCCCCTATACTTGTGGGTTATCATGGCTACAATAGCCATACATGTCTACCCAAAGCAAGCGATAACTAAAATTTAGCCAAATTGTTTGCTTCAAAATTTCTAATTCTACTCTCATGGATGAACCTACAAGCTTCAAACTAATCCACACGAGCCTTGATTTCCATAATGGTAGCACCGTGCCTCGCGCCCGTGTAATCAGAAATATCATTGATCACTTTTTGAAAATGAGAGGATATAAGCATATGAGTTAAAAGTAGATTCTTGGCCAAAGACAAAGCCTCCCGACATGCAAGTGTTTGATATGTCTGCCATGTATCTATAATTTTTTGTTGTTAAATGCTATTATATTATCACCTTTGTACGATTTTTATATCATTTTATATTATTTTCTGGGCTAGCTTATTAATTTAGTGCACAACGCCAGTTCCTATATTTTTGCTCATTTTTGGTTTTGTGGAAAAATCATATCTAGGAAGGTAGAAATAGAATGCCAATTTTTGACGATTTTTTCTGGAGTATGAAGGGCCCTAGAAGCTTTGGGAGACCACGAGAGGACCGACCAGCCAGCCACATGGGCAGGTGGCGCGGCTAGGTGGGTGGCCGCGCCGCCTGGGCTTGTGGGCACCTAGTTGCTCTATTTAAACTAATTCCTCCGCCTATAAATTCCATAATTCCTGAAACCCTCTGAGAGACAGATGAGAGAATTTTGTTGCCACCGCAAACCTCTGTTCCGAAGTATTCAAATGTGCAGCCATGTTCTGCTGCTCTGTCGGAGGGGGAAGCCACCACGGGAGGCCTCTTCATCAACTTTCCTACCTCCATAATGACGTGTGGGTAGTTCTTTCGGGGCCTACGGGTCCATAGTAGTAGCTAGATGACTTATTCTCACTCCCGTTTGGATATTCAATATAATGATCTCCACTAAGATCAATCCAACATAATTCTTGTGGTGTGTTTGTTGGAATCCGATGATTTGTGAAGTTGTGATTAGATTGTTCATTGAATATAATTGAATCTTTTGAAATCTCTTTGTTGTATGATTGATTAATGTATACTTTCCGATTGATTTGTCCTCTTTGGCCAAGATAGATGGGTAATTCTTTAGAGAGAGTGGTGGATAGTAGTGGGTTCAACCTCACGATGATCTATATTCTAGTGAAAAAATGGGGAGAAGACACGTGTTGTGTTGTTCCTACTAAGTATAAAACGACGGGGATTGATCTTATTGCTAGGTTTCTTCCAGTCTACATTATGGCATCTCGCTGATTGTGTTACTCTATTTTTCATTAAATTAATACCTTGAGATGCATGCTATATAGTGGTTTTGCGGTGGAGTAATAGTTGTAGATGAAGTTGGATTACGGTCTACTTATGAAGAACGTGATGCCTATACAAGATTATGCCATAAATGATCATAGTTGTGAATGCTATTTATCTGTCAATTCCCAATAATAATTTGTTTACCATGCCATTACATGCTTTCGATAGTGTTGCCAATAGTGAACCTATGGCCCCGGAGTCCATTCTCTATTAATACTTCTGTTTCTCAATTGCTCTTTTTTTACTCTTACTTTTGTGTCATTTTTCTATATCACTATCTATCATTATTTACCTTTAACCTTGCAACTAGAAAGACGAGAGGATTGACAACCCCCTTGAAAAGTTGGGTGCAAGCATTTATTTTGTTTCTGTGTAGGTGTTGCTTATCTGGTTAGCTTGGAGACTCCTACTGGTTTGATGAAACATAATAACCCACAAGTATAGGGGATCGTTTGTAGCCTTTTTCGATAAATAAGAGTGTCGAACCCAACGAGGAGCTAAAGGTAGAACAATAAGCGAGGTGACGTGGCGTCATTAACGTGGGATTACTGTAGCCTAATTATCCGGGCGTCACAATTCTCCTCCACTACAAGAAATCTCGTCCCGAGATTTAAGAGGGGAGGTGCGGGGAAGGGATTAGGTTACGGAATTCTAACGATTCTTCTTGGTCATAGTTGCTCTTCTCGAAGAGGTCGATCCATTACATTGATGTCTTCATTTCTCTGCTTCAGGTCATCATGATGAAGTTGTCGTCCTTTCTTCGGGAACTCCATCGTACTTACGAATAGGTAAGGGGCAGCTTTACAACAATTAATGTTATAAGGGAAATTCATTTAGGGGGTGTCCCAAGAATGATCATAAGAGTATCTCTCGAGTTGAACAATTAAAACACATCGAGAGCAAAGTAAGAAGGTGCCATAAGAAGTTTGAAACGGATAGACAATCTTCGTTGCCTGAAACAAGGCAACGGTATAGGTATTGTGTTTAATACCAGAATCGATGATTTCTCGGAAGGTGGCTCGTGAATCACAAACGAGGCCAAGTGCGAGGAATTAAATTTGGAAACCGGGGTTGTATAGGAGGGTCAGGTTTCGATCCTGTGTAACTGTGGATTATGGGCCCATCATGTGGTTAAAAGTAGGTAAAGCATTGATATCTTGCACGGTCGTGATAGCAAGACATGTCAGAGGGTAGCCTATCATTTATGTTGGCAACAATGTCGGTACCAAGGGCGAGGGACGAAGTGAACCATTTTCCTGCTCGTTGAAACGAGGCGGACCAATAGGCAAAGTTCCCGTTCATCGGTGGTTACCGGAATGTCAACAACAATAGTAACAGGGTCTAACTGACAGAGTTGTACGCTGAGGTGCTTATAAAAGCAGTGACGTATTACTGCTTAGATCATATAAACCTCAAGAAGGTTAAACAGAACAATGGAAAGGAAAATATGATTATCGGTTTTAACAGAAGAATGGAAAGGAAAAGGTGTTTAAACACATATTTCAGGGGTATATCCTTCCCAAGAACAAGCAGAGTATGATATCCAGGACCGGATAGAAGGTAGAAAACTCTTTTAGGTAGGAGAGACAAATTTCATGACATTACCCATACAGCGTTGTTTGGATAATTGAGCAAGAAACATTTAGCATGGTGCTTCAAATGTTCTTATTGAAAATCGGAGTACCATAGACATGCTTCGAGATAGCGCTGACATGGTCAACAGGTGAAAATCAGACTTTGGAAACAAAAAGGATCTATTAGGAATAACTTGTAGAATAAGTCTTACAGTTTCCTCATGGAAGAATGGTTAACCTTGTTAAAAAGGAAACTATAATGATAGGCCCTCCAGCCGGGGGGGGGGGGGGTGCTAGGCATGACATCACGTTACCGGGTCATCACAGGACCAACATCATAACTCTTGGAAATATGTCCCAATCATCATATCTGACCAAGATCCAGATCTGATTGGTGCATGATACCTTGGACTCATGATGCCCGAGAAGGAAAAGGGCAAACACAATTTGATGAGATGGAGTCACAAGTTTTATCGAGAAATGGACTACGGAAGCAGGTCCCGAAACCAGAGTTCGGCATTAAACCAAGGAGTGGATGAGGCGATGGCTGATGGACTGAGCGACATATCATCGAGATTTCCAAAGGGTTGATTTCCACAATTATGTGAACAAGGAAATATCATTTGTCGGATCAAATGTCATAATGATGTATGCGCGATGGAAACATACACAACTTGAACAATGATAGAAGGGTGCACCCAGGAATCTGGACTAGGTAGCACGATCAATGTTGGAATGATGATTCAATAATCAATAGACTTAGAATGAAACTGTAGACCAATAACTTCAAGCAATAGGGTTGCTAGAAGTTTAGAATGTACACATCACAGACCATTTATCGGTATTTCGGTTAGAAACAATACGGAGACCAAGAAATGAACGCAAAAGGCGAGAGAT
Organism: Triticum monococcum; assembly: GCA_034509565.1. Classification (NCBI taxonomy): domain Eukaryota; kingdom Viridiplantae; phylum Streptophyta; class Magnoliopsida; order Poales; family Poaceae; genus Triticum; species Triticum monococcum. Next base: position 176,479,125 of record CM067847.1, on the reverse strand, counting down.
ATTACTATATCAAGAATTCTCAAGAGGTGGTAGAATTACCACGACATTCTTGACATAAAAGGTGGTAACATTCCAAGGTAAAGAAGAACAAATGTTGTATAGCAAGGATCTCAAGGTATAACTCAAAACACGAATAAGTTTGTGTTGGAGGGAAGGCAATAAAGTGGCCGATGATAATACAATTCATCGGGGGCAAGGATGGTATTTCTCATCATGAATTCAATTGATATCCAGGAAGACCTCATAAGGTTGATGATCTTCACGGCACATTGGTCGAGAGATTTCAAGATGTAATCAATCAGTGACAACATCAAATCAAAGGAATGATGAAGCGGAAGGTTATTGGAACCATGGGTAGGGCACAAACTTGAAATCAAGCTTGTTGTTCAAGGTGAATTGATATGACGAGGAAGATCGACGTAAGCTTAGCTCATCATCGAAAGTTGTGCTCCGGGATTAAGGACCAGGTAGCACAGTTAAAATTTAGCATGATAATGATATAGCCGATCAGGCTAGGAATGACATGATCGAGTACAAACTCGGACTTAAAGAAGATTATCAAGAGTTGCTGAACCGTAGGGCAGACTCGGTTCAGTTATCGGTGTCTTTGAGTGTTTAATAACTCAGAGCCCATGAAAACTGTAATCAGTGAGAATGTAGTACTTGATGAAGAACTCATAAGAAGTTATGCAGTTTCAAGATAATCTCGAGATACCAGAGGGGGTAATACTCGATGACGGATCAAAGTAGAGGTTGGACTGGGGTATTGATCCACATGAGACAAGTGCTTACACTTGCATCGAAAATGGTATTTAAAAGAGAACATGGCCGGAACCACGATTGCAAAAGGTCAGATCCCAGATATAAGATGAGCTTATACCAAAGGAATAATTTAATTTAAGAGAAGCTTTAACGATAAGATCTACATCGTGTCCATGGGCATGAACGCAAGGTTCAAGGTCGACTCCCACTTCTTCAATGCATAACCTTTCATTCACTTCTCACTTTTGAAGAAGTTGTAGTGTTCAAAATTTTATCTGGCAAAATACCAGAGGTGTATGACTCGTGAAAGCTTTCGAGTTCTCACAGTTTAGAGAAGGCATATGTTCAACCCATTAGGGCATCTTAGGAGTATATACCACAAATTTCAAGAATAAATAACACAAGCTCGATAGTAGAGCATGTTTGAGAAAGCAAAGGATACAACTTACCAAAGGTATTATGTATCCGAGGAAAGGCTCACAGACTTATTGAATATGAAGGACGCTGTCGGATAAAATCCAGCAATGATCTGGTGGTCCTCAAGGGATCTGGTGCGAGCATCGGTACTCAACCAGAGGGAGAAACAATGCAAGGAGATCAGACTTTAGAAACAACTGACTAATTCAAGGCTCAAATGCAAAGGAATTATCAATTCCAAGACAAGGGATCAGAAGCAATGTTCTGATCAAGGATGGATAAGTTGAATAGCCTTAAGGGTACAATCGACAGCAATTTGATTGGTCGAGATCCAGCTCATGTTTTAAAATAACTTCTGAGCCGGGAAGATAATTTAAAAGGATCAATTGATGATTGCGTGCATTCGCACTCAAGTTGAATTAATAGGATCAAAAGACGATGCCTAAGGATACTAACGAATATCGCTAGACATATGGAAAGCATCCATAATGCAAGCAGGCAAGTATTGCAGAGCAATAAGTTACTAAGGATTTTTGGAGGGTCGAATAGTATTTCGAAGACCATTGTGAAACACATGAGCAATTGGGGATGAGTGGATACTCGTCAAGTGCGAGGATCTAATTGAAGGGGTATTCATGTGGCAAGGAACTGCTAGGCAGTAGGCACAAAGTATTCTCGGAACAATAGAGAAGACTTCGGGGTATCTTGTAATAACAAGATCAATGGGGGATGATCGTATGAATGGCAAGTGTAAGTAGTTATCCATAAGGATTTATCGATGGTCGGGAATAGCAAAAGTGATGGGCACAAAGTCTCGAGAGGAATAGCAAAGAGTATCTTCGGAATCTTCCGGTGAAGCAGGCCATCATCTGGAATGAAGGGGCTCTCCGGGAGAAAGTATTTACGAGATCCTAGAGTCAGAGTTAGCAAAACCATTTAACCCGAATAGAAGAGAGATCAGGGTCCCAGAGTAAAGGCGAGGAATAAAAGATTCTAATACCACCCAAATGGCGACGTGGGCCCGTAAGCCGCACAGCCATGTTAGTAAAAGTTTTGTAATGTCTAGACTCGACTTTGGCCAAGGAGTGTGGAAGGGGGATTCCTACAGGCAGTCGGCTCTAATACCAACTTGTGACCGCCCCCGATTTGACCGTACACTAATCATACACGCAAACGTGTACGATCAAGATCAGGGACTCACGGGTGGATATCACAACACAACTCTACAAATAAAATAAGTCATACAAGCATCATATTACAAGCCAGGGGCCTCGAGGGCTCGAATACAAGAGCTCGATCATAGACGAGTCAGCGGAAGCAACAATATCTGAGTACAGACATAAGTTAAACAAGTCTGCCTTAAGAAGGCTAGCACAAACTGGGATATAGATCGAAAGAGGCGCAGGCCTCCTGCCTGGGATCCTCCTAAACTACTCCTGGTCGTCATCAGCGGGCAGCACGTAGTAGTAGGCACCTCCGGTGTAGTAGGAGTCGTCGTCGGTGGCGTCTGGCTCCTGGACTCCAGCATCTGGTTGCGACAACCAGGTAGAAGGGATAGGGGAAAAGAAGGAGAAAGCAACCGTGAGTACTCATCCAAAGTACTCGCAAGCAAGGAGCTATACTACATATGCATGGGTATCAAATGGAATAAGGGTATCATATATGGACTGAACTGCAGAATGCCAGAATAAGAGGGGGATAACTAATCCTGTCGAAGACTACGCTTCTGGCAGCCTCCGTCTTGCAGCATGTATAAGAGAGTAGACTGAAGTCCTCCAAGTAGCATCGCATAGCATAATCCTAACCGATGATCCTCCCCTCGTCGCCCTGTGAGAGAGCGATCACCGGTTGTCTCTGGCACTTGGAAGGGTGTGTTTTATTAAGTATCCGGTTCTAGTTATCATAAGGTCAAGGTACAACTCCGGGTCGTCCTTTTACCGAGGGACACGGCTATTCGAATAGATAAACTTCCCTGCAGGGGTGCACCACATACCCCAACACGCTCGATCCCATTTGGCCGGACACACTTTTCTGGGTCATGCCCGGCCTCGGAAGATCAACACGTCGCAGCCCTACCTAGGCACAACAGAGAGGTCAGCACGCCGGTCTAAATCCTATGGCGCAGGGGTCTGGGCCCATCGCCCTTTGCACACCTGCACGTTGCGTACGCGGCCGGAAGCAGACCTAGCCTAGTGGCTTTCCAGTCCAATCCGGCGCGCGCCACTCAGTCGCTGACGTCACGAAGGCTTCGGCTGATACCACGACGCCGGGATACCCATAACTGCTCCCACGTAGATGGTTAGTGCGTATAGACCAAATGGCCAGACTCAGATCAAATACCCAGATCTCGTTAAGCGTGTTAAGTGTCCGCGAATGCCGAACAGGGCCAGGCCCACCTCTCTCCTAGGTGGTCGGAACCTGCCCTGTCGCTCCGCCTCAAAGATCCACTCGCGGGTGCTCCTACGAGCCTACCCGTCTTTAGTCACCACATGTATCATGTATAAAGTGTATAGTATAAACCCGTGATCACCTCCCGAGTGATCACGGCCCGATAGTATAGCATGGCAGACGGACAAGAATGTAGGGCCACTGATGATAATCTAGCATCCTATACTAAGCATTAGGTTTGCAGGTAAAGGTAACAACAGTAGTAGCAAGGACAGGCTATGCATCAGTATAGGATTAATGGGAAACAGTAACATGCTACACTACTCTAATGCAAGCAGTATAGAGAAGAGTAGGCGATATCTGGTGATCAAAGGGGGGGCTTGCCTGGTTGCTCTGGCAAGAGAGAGGGGTCGTCAACTCCGTAGTCGTACTGGGTAGCAGCGGCGTCGGTCTCGGTGTCTATCGAGAGAAGAGGGGGCGAGAAACAATAAATATTTAAGCAAGCATATGCATAGTGATGCATGACATGACAAGTAACGGCGTTAGAGGTGCCCTAATGCGGTAGTAGGTGATACCGGTGAAGGGGGATGACATCCGGGAAAGTATCCCCGGTGTTTCGCGTTTTCGGGCAGAGGAGCCGGAGGGGGAAAGTTGCGTGTGCGATAGGTTAGGAATGTGTGGCGGACGAACGGGGAGTGTATCTGGATTCGTCTCGTCGTTCTGAGCAACTTTCATGTATAAAGTTTTTTCATCCGAGCTACGGTTTATTTTATATTAATTTTAAAAGATTTAAATTATTTTTAGGATTTATTTAAATTATTTAAATTGAACATTATCCAGAACAGTGAAAGGTGATGTCAGCATGACATCACCATGACGTCAGCAGGTCAAACCCAGCTGACCAAAGTCAAACTGGTCTGTGGGTCCAGTGGGACCCACCTGTCATAGACTCAGGCTAACTAAACAGGTTTGACTAGTTTAGTTAATTAATTAGGTTAATTAAGCAAGATTAATTAAGTTAATTAATCCTTTAATTAATTAATTAAATTAATAATTTTATTATTTATTTATTTTTAATTCCTTTTCCTTTTCTCTTTTTTTTTGTTCTCAGGGTGTGCCCCGTTTGCCATAGGCACAGGGGCCAATAGCGGGCGACGGGCAGGCGGGCAGCAGGCGCAACCCGTACGGGGTCGAGCCCGCCCGCGAGGCAGCGGGGCGAGGCCGCGGTGATGCGCGGGCGGCCACCGGAGGGGGGGGGGGCGCCGGCAGGAGAGCAGCAGGGCGGCGCCGGAGTGGGGCCGTGGGCGTGGGGCGTCGCCTGCATGTGGGGGGGGAGGAGGCCGCGGCAAGCACGAGGTCGACGCCGGAGCGGCGCTGTGGACGCCGAGGAGGGAGGCCGGACACGGCGGGCAGGGGCTCGAGGCAACGGCGGCCGCGCTCGGCAACGACAGTGGCGAGGTGCAGCTAGGCAGTGCTCGGGCATGGGCGGAGTGGGACAGCCGTGGGCGACCTGCCGGCGGCAACAGCAGCAGGCAGGGCTGCGCGAATGCGCGGACGACAGAGAGGCGCGGCGAGGACGTGGCGACCGGACGAGAGGGGAAAGAAGAGGGGGGTCGTTGCTCACCCCCGTTGCAGGGGATCTAGGGCGGCGAGGCTCGTTGGAGCCGATGAGGAGGAAGACGGGAACGAGGCGACGACGGAGAGGACGACGTCGTCCCGGCGAGGTGCGACGGCGGCGGGGCCAGGCGAAGTGCGGCGTCGGGCACCGAGCATGGCTGGAGAAGAGGACGGGGAGGTCCGGCGTGGGGAGGAGGAGGAGGCCGGCGAGGTGGCGCGGGCTCCAGGCGGCGGCGTCCAACGGCGAGGGGTGGCACGGTCGTCAGGGAGGCGGGGTGGTTCGTTCCCCCCTCGATCCGATCTGGATCGGGGAGGAGGGGGAGAGCGAGTGGGGGACAGTGGGGATTAGGGTTGCGGGGGGGGGGGGGGGTGGCTTAATAGGCCAGGGTCAAGGTGGCCGGCTGGGCCGGTGGCCAAACGGGCCGGCCTGCTGGGCCGAAGCCCAGTGGGGGGGGGGCTTTCTCTCTTTTCCTTTTTTTTCTTATATCTTTTCTGTTTTCTTTTATTATTTCTTTCTTTATTTATTTTAGTTGCATTTTAATTTAGTAAAATATACACTTAGTATCTAACTTAGTATTTCAACTTAGTCCATAGTCACACACAAAAATCTAGACCCCAAATAACTTAGTTTGACATTTTATTAATTATAAAAGGTATTTAATTAATCATTTTGCTACTGTTTTATTTACCTCATAGTATTTAAACATTTTATAAACGTGCGGTTTTCCCATCTTAATTATCTATGCAATATTTGGTCCACTCCGAACATTTTAGTTTTAATATTTGAAAACTTTTATCGTTTGCCTGACTTTGAATTTGAATTTGAATCGGTTTTGAACTAAAGCGAGATTAGCAACAATAAGCGAGGTGACGTGGCGTCATTAACGTGGGATTACTGTAGCCTAATTATCCGGGCGTCACAATAGATACGGCGGAGACGTATCAAAACCTTGGTTCTTAACTGTGGGAAATACTTTTTGTTGATGTGCTACATCACCCTTGCTCTTCGGGGAAATCCAACAACTCCTACGGGAGTAGCAGTGCTTCGAGAATTGGAGCTTCCGAGATTCTCTGAAAGTGATTGATGAAGAGCCCGAGTAATGTCTATGGTCATCCCCGCAAATGACCGCGGCAGCTCCTCTATAGGAATGTCTTTCCACAACACCATCAACATTCAATTTGGTGATCCCTAAAGGTGGACGAATCCATGGTTGACGCCTGGTGGTTGGTGTTGCAAGTGTTGTCATCCTTGGCTTGCCCTTAGACAGAAACTAAGTTCAGACACAAAATTCTTAATAAAGAGATGTGTCGACTAGGGGGCTTGAATTCATGATCATAGTAGATGGCTTTTTGACGAGCATACTAGATGGACCAAAGAGTAACCACCATCCCTGTGAATTCAACATGCGATAATGAGTTTTGCATTACGAAAAGCCACTACTCCTCATGTCACTTCATAATTGGATGTGAATAAAGATGACTTACGAGTATACCAAAAATGTATGTCTTAGGTATCGATAGTTCAAGACTGGGATTTGCTCCTCTGATGATAGAGAGATACTCTCTAGGCCCACTTGGTGTTACAGTACCATTATTATCTGGCTAGACATATGTGATGGAGATCACAGGGATACTGGAACATGAACACTAATAAAGATAACAAAACCGGTAAAGAGGATGACCGGTATAGTGACCAAGGAGTTGATCACAAGGATATTGATAATCTCACCTCGGGTCTTGTAAACGTATCGTGAAGAAAAGGGAATGGTATTAGTAAACAAAGATTTCGCTCGATATCATCATGAATATGTAGGAGTTAATAAGGGTGTCCACATGCCGGTGTTAACTATTGATTCGAAAGAGTTTCGGGTCATGTCTATTTATTTCTGAACTTGTAGGTCACACGTTCAACGACTAGTAGTCATGATTATCAGAGAAGCGACAAATGAGTAAATGAGCACCGAAAGAGTTTTGGAGAGTTCCAAAACTGTTTTGGGTGGTTCTAGGAATTTCGGAAAGGTATAACACAATTTCGGGAAGTCTGAATCTATATATGGAAAGTTTTTCGGGGGTCTTAGAATGGGTTTCAGAGATAACTGGAAAATCCCAGATTTTTTGTCTATGGAAGAAAGTTGTGAAGTACCATCATGAGATGGTCACCCATAGGGATCCAAGTGGGCCCCACTTGGGGGTGTCACTTCCATAAGGAAGGGCTAGGCCGAATTGGGCAAGGGAGGGGAGTCCTTTCCTCCTTGCTCCAATTGGATGATGAGTGGGACACCCCCTCCTCCCTCACACATATATATAGAACAAATGTCTCCTATCACCCGGGGGGGGGGGTTAACCTCATGTGAGTTTTGTATGTTGTATGTAGTATCTGTTAAAACTAAGATTTTGTATGTGTAATATGTAGTATATAAGAATATTTGGGTAGCATATATCATACTTTTTAGGTAGTATATACTATTTTTAGTATATTGTTTTATACGTATCAATATGAAGGTAGTTTCAAGATGTATAAAAAACTATGGACTCACATACAATTTTTTCGTGTAACTTGGTTTGAAATATCTTACATATAGTATACGAATATACTTGTGTGTGTATATATGTGTGTGGAGGGCTCCCTATTGCAGCGCATCAATCCAAAGGGAGCCTCTCCTGCATAGCTCCACGCTCTCCCGGTCTAATTGGACTAAGTATTTAGGCTCCTAATTAGACGGGCTCTAATATCAATCTAATTGGTTTAAAAAATTAGACTCATAATTAGACGAGAAGCGCCGCTAGGCTCTGTCTCTCTCTCTCTCTCTCTCTCTCTAGTTTTCTGGAAGTTCTTCTTTCTAGCCATAGAAGCTCGCCGAATTACTACTTTGGAGTGCGTGGATACCTCTAAGGGGTCGTGTACTTCCATTCTCATCTCAGAGAACATTCTTGTGGCTAGGAGGTTATAACCTAGTTGCAGGAACCGCCGCGCTGCACCGACTCTTCACTGCTTCCGCTACTTTGCTCGTCGGTGAGTTTGATTGTTACCGCCATCTTCATAGTGTTCGTGGGTGTGATCGTGTAGCATATTTTTTGTTGCGTAGTACACCCATTACAATTAGTTGATCCCATGCACACATCCCACCTCACGAGATATGCACATCATCAAAGGCCCACTCAAAATGTATCAGGAAAAGTTTTCCACTATATTATGCCACTTATTTTCAAAATATTTTGACTACAAAATAATCAAATATAATATATAATATCAAATTTTGAGCTTCAGTACTATTAATTCAACCACACACATTTCATACAATCAAATCACTAAAATATATTGCAATGGATTCCCGCAGCATCGCACGGGGTATTCTCTAGTTTCCACAACTAATTACAACAACATGTTCTTCTCAGATGAGCACAACCCATCCCCTTTACTCTCTCTCTCTCTCTTGTAGCTTAGAGATCTCACCGGTGATGATCCTTCCTCCCTGACCGGACCCATTGTCGGTGTCAAAACCGGCGGATCTCGGGTAGGGGGTCCCGAACTGCGCGTCTGAGGTTGATGGTAACAGGAGACATGGGGCACGAAGTTTTACCCAGGTTCGGGCCCTCTTGATAGAGGTAACACCCTACGTTCTGCTTGATTAATATTGATGAGTATGGGGGTTAGAAGAGTTGATCTACCATGAGATCGTAATGGCTAAAACCCTAGAAGTCTAGCCTATATGATTATGATTGTCTCTACAGACTAAACCCTCCGGTTTATATAGACACCGGAGGGGACTAGCATTGTACAAAGTCGGTTATAGAGAGAGGAATCTTCATATCCGAACGCCAAGCTTGCCATCCACGCCAAGGAGAGTCCCATCCGGACACGGGTGAGAGAATCTTCGGTTTTGTATCTTCATAGCCCATCAGTCCGGCCCATGTCCAATAGTCCGGACGCCCGAGGACCCCTTAGTCCAGGACTCCCTCACCCATGTTGGAAAGACGACCACACGTCATTGCTTACTTCATGGCTTAGTAGCGAAACTCCAACCTGCCCTCACCATTATGCAAGCCCTTGTTGCCATCAGTGTTGCTTGTTGCAAGCATCATCGCCGTCGTCGCCATGTTGTTTGCAATGTCATGCAAGCTGGAGGTGGTCGCAACATGGTCCATATTGCAATGGGTGACAACAACATGGTCCATGTTGCAATGCTCGCAATGGGTGACAAGAACAGACTATAATACACCTTGTGTTGCAAAACCCCAAGCGCCACACGGTCCTTGTAGAAAATGGCTACGACTCACAATGATGAAGATTAGACAGTTTTCACTTGCGCCATCCAAAGGCTGCCAAGACTGTCGATCCGATCCAAACATCACCCGGGTGATACATAGCGTACACCTGTTTTTTAGAGAAAGCCACATTAACCATTTTTTTGAGAGGAGCCACGTTTACTATTTTTTTAGGGGAGCCACATTGGGAGCTCCTATTCCGTGTTTACCTGTGGAAAGCAAGCAATGGTGCACCCCACTCCTCGTGCGCGCACTTCGGGGCGACCCAAGTGCGGAGCGGGGTGTCCTTGTTTTTTTTCTTGTTTTTTTTAAAAAATTCAAAATTGTTCATGAATCCAAAATTCTTCAAGATTTCAAAAAAGATTCAAAATTCAAGAAATGTTTACAAATTGAAAAGATGCTCTGAATTTCAAAAAATGTTCTCGCATTTAAAATTCTTTTGAATTTGAAAAATGTTTTGGATTTCAAAAAATGTTCTTGACTTTATTTTTTTAATGAATTTCAAAGATTGTTTACGAATTTTCTTCCTAGAATTTGCTGAAAAGTTATTGATTTTTTAAATCGTATTCCAAAATATTTTCCAAATCTTTAAAAATGTTAACATATTTTAAAAAAGATACCAAATCTGAAATTCTTCCCCTATTTCAATAAATATTCACTATTTTTTTCACTTATTTGAAAACAGTTCATGAATTGGAAAATTGTTCCTTTATTTCAAGAAATCTTCACAAATTTGCAAAATGTTCCTGAATTTAAAGAAATGTTGCATATTTTAAACAATGTTCAAAATTTAAAAATATTCATTTCTAAAACATGTTTGTGAATTCAGAAAATATTCATGGTTTCTAAGAATGTTCACAAATTTAAAAAATGTTCACGAAATAAAAGGAAAACTAGAAAACCCAAAAGCAATATAAAAAACTAAAAGAAAAGGTAAAAAAATGATGAAAGAATAATAAGAAACGCAAAAACAAAAACAAAAAACCTGTATGAGAAGGTTCTATAACCTACCCAAGTGCTTTGCTTCTTTTTTGTTGTTGTTGTTTGATCAAAGATGAAGGCGTTTCGCATCATACATAGTCAAACATTGGTGGAAGGTCAGGTCACGCAGTTGTTTCCACCAAACATGTGTCATGTGTGACCATTCCCTGGCATCATCCCACATAGAGCGCCTGACCTGTAAGTTCGCTACCGTAAAGCGAGGAGTCTAGCGTGAACTGGCGAACCGAAGTCACTGTGCAACACATGCTAGTGCTTTACCTCCCACCGTTCACATCATACATAGTTTCACACCATGTTTGCTGGAAGCACTTGTTTCGTTTTTCTTCTTCAGATGCATAGTACACACATGCATTTGACGGAAGGCCCTAGTTAGCATGGCGGAAAGCTATTTGGTGCCGGCGAAAGGGACGGGGAGCGTTCGGCTCTCGGGTATAATAACAACTGATTTTTTTCTAAAAAAATAGTAATTTGTAAGAAAGTGAAAAGAAAAATCTGAAACTCTTTGCAAACAAATTAGATTTATTGTTGCAGTCATATAAAATCTTTCGCGAAGAAACGGCTTTCATGTTGTTGTAGACGTAAAAAACCAAATTTGTTGCTATATATGAGGTACTGTTCACACTATTGTCAGAGAATATTTTTGTACGGCAGGAACGACATCTCAAGTTTGTTGGAAAAAAGTTTTGAAACGTTTTGAATTTTTCTGAATTTTCTAAAAATAAAATCAGTAATCAGGTGTAATTACCACCTTGTTCCAAAGGGTATTTTCCCTGGCGGAAGGCACTAGTTAACATGGCAGTAGGCTATTTGGCTTTTTTTTTCAAGTGCCTATTAGTACATACTCTCTTCGTAAAGAAATATAAAAACGTTTAAATTACTATTTTAATGATCTAAATGCTCTTATATTTTTTTATAGAGAAAGTACATGCATGTTTGACGGAAGAAACTAACGACCGTGCTAGCTATTTGGCGGAAAGTTGTTGCGATAATGACGGACATTTGAGTTATAGTGTTGACTGCCCGTTCTGTATCGTGTATCTGGAAGCGTCTGGGCGCGGTCCGCAAACGGATAGTGAGTCCATCTTCAAGGATAGCATGAAAGATGACACAGAACCGTTGGTTTAGGATCTAGCAGTACTGTCGCAACCGTGCTAGCTGTCCGGTAGTGCTGATGCTTTGCTGCATGCATCCCTGCATCGATCTGCCAGCCTTTTGCAATTTACCCTGACGTCAACAACATGGCCTAGACTAAAACCTGCACCGTGCAATTAGGCCAGCAGTGCTACCTTCCATCTCTCCATTCCACCTCGCGTCTCCCACCCCGTACTCAAGCAGTATGCACGTTACACACTTACACGTACCAAGTGTCGCACCAACTGAAGTTTCAACGCAAGCGACGACAGTTTCATCGCCACGCTCCACAAGACCACAAGCATTACTCCGTACAGGTGCGCGTGTAACTTTGGGCTGTCCCGTCGCCATGGAGAGTGGCAGGAGGGCAGGACAGTAGCAACTGCAACATCGATGGGCGCTGAACCGGGCTAGCTATACGTAGGACTACTAATTAAACTCTATCTGGTACTACTACGAGTCTCGGCCTAGTCTGGTCCTCCGCCCTTTCTTCTGCTCTGCTGCTACGACTTGTTGCACCGAGGCGCCGGACCATCGATGATCGCTAGCTGCACCCAGTGAAGAGCGAGTTCAGGGCTATACTATACGGATGATTGGACATGCATGGCCGTGCCCAACTAATTCTCTACTCCTGCTGGATACAGTATAGTAAATGCATGTACGCAGCGAAGTACTAGTGGTACGTACACATGTTCGTAGACTGACTTGTCCACTCTCCCATATTTGTAGATCACGGAAGAGATCGTCGCATCAAATCATACAATTGCCTTGGATACTCTAACTTATCTACAGCATTAGAGGTAGTTTCTAGCTCATTACTACTCTTAAATTAACTTTAGCCAAAAAGATATTTGGATGACAGGATTAGATTGACAATAAATACATTAGAAGAACTAGCTTCAATTAGCACCTTTTGGGTGAGATAGGGTTTTTTATGGGTTAGATGCAACTAGCTCAAACTAGATCAAACTAACTCTAACCTATGTATCCAAACAGGGCCAATGTATATGTTAGTTTGTGCTGTTTCTTGTGCAGCTAGCAGTACTCAACACTGTCCAAGCAGGGTGTACGAATAATGACTGCACGAGTGTAAGGACATTTCTTTTTTTCGAGAGTATGCAAATTGCGTGCCATAGGTTTATAGTACTTGCAGTGTAAAGGCATTTCTACTCCACACTTATGTTTGAAAGAGGATGGTTCGAACACTTTCAAGCATTCAACAATGCATGATTCATTATGAATGGGACACGCTCAGGGGATCGAAATCTTCAGAATCATCCGTAAATCAAATTGACGTTTACTTTGAAGGAAACAAGATGAATTTGAGGGCGTCCGCTTAGTCGGATGTTTGCGAATACGTCCCGACATGTCCACGGACATTTGAAAGTGTCGATTTAAGAAACGCTGTTGGAGATGCCCTAAAACTACTCGAGACTTCCGGTCACACATAATAACGATTGACCTCCTTGGCAACAAAGGATCAAAGCCACCATGAGCAAATGAAGACAATAACTCAGGCCATTCAATTGGCACTCAGGCCCCGCAACTCAAGCGCGCAGGCACGCACGCAGATGCACGGCGTAAACCACCATCGAACTAAAGATGCGTGCCACGGCCACAGCAGCGCGCGCCCAGCGTGCAATGCATGCATCGAGTGCACGCATGCATGGCATGGCAGGGCTGCCCAGGCAGGCAGCCTGCCGCACGCTCTGCATCTCGCGGCACGCAACACCTGCATGCAGCCAAGCGGCGCCGGCGACGAGTCCGCCGTCGGGCCGTGGGAGGAGCCCAGCCCAGGCGTGCGCGGCGGCGGAGTAACCTGCGTCCTGCCGTACCGGCGTAGTAGCTGGCAACCACGGCCGCCTGCCTGCCTGCAGCTCTCAGCAGCCTCTCTCTCTCTCTCTCTCTCCCGGTCCCGGGGCTCCAGCTCCGCGCATCCGCCGCTGCTGGCCCTGCTCCGATATCCCCTTTTTCCTCCCCTCGCGGCCCTGTCGTCACCTCCGCACTTATTGCGTCTGATCACGCCATCGCTTCACGTAGAAAAGGGGGTAAAGCCTGCGACGAGCCTCGACGCAAATGCCGTGCCAGTACGGCCTGCGCGCGAGCGAGCTTGGAGGAGGAGAGCTGGGCCATCATCTCTCGCCCGCTCGCGCACGCAGCGTCTGCAGGAGCGCAGAGAAGCCGGTGCAGTGCAGGCGGCCCAGTTCGCAGTTGCACCACACATTTCCCGCAACTTGGTCTAGGCGTCGTGTAGCTGGTGTACCCGTGCAGGCCCTACCCGGATTACCAAATCTTTTCTCCCTTTCTCGGACAGGATAGGGTAGACTGTAGAGGGTTGATCGGTTTACCAGTGGAGCGGATGACCAGACCGGCAACTGGCGTGCCACCTCGCTTATCCGTCCGTTCGGCCGCCCATCTGACGAGATTCTTTCCCGGCGCTGCACTGCCACGCCTCAACGGCGGCGGTAGAACACTTCAACAAACCTCATTCCCTGTGGATAAAACAAAATGAATCTTGGTTCTAAGGCACGGTTGATAGCTGTTGTTGTTCCTTACTCTCCGCCTGAAAATATAAGGGCAACTCCAATCGGACGATCCGTTTGAGTGATCGGTGCACCAAACGGAACAAACCATTTGGTTCATCATGCCTGTTTATCTGATTTTCTTTATCAGTTTGTCATCTTGGCCATTATGTACAATCTTGATTGGAATAAATAAAATATTGCACATGATTAAACAAATAAGTCACACAGTAACATCCAAATAAATAAAAATCACATAATTTACAACCAAATAAACTTAAAATTGTAACTAATATGCCGCTCCATCCTCGATCGGGCTCAACAAATCACCCTTATAATCCCACCCTTAGTCATAGAGGTTGTCATCACAATCATTCTCTATAATCATGTTGTGCATGATCACAGAAGCAGTGATCACCTCCCACATAGTCTCAGCATTCCATGTTCTGTAGGGTGTCCAACAATAGCCCAGCGAGGTTGGAGCACATCAAAAGCACGCTTCACATCTTTCCTAGCACTCTTTTGTTCTTTAAATCTAGCCCTCTTCTTTAGGATTGAAAATTTTCTTCACAAAATGTAGACCACTGAGGGTAGATATCATCAATTAGTTAGTATCTCTTGTTGTATTGGTGAGATCATTGATCTCAAAATTGACATCCTCTGAATTGCCTTCCGAAAACAACGAAAGCGCCTGAGAGCGCTCAAGCACATTGATGTTATCATGAAAACCTGCCATGCCAAAAAAAGAGTGCCAAACTAAGACATCTTGTGATGCCACAACTTCGATTATGACAGTTCAACCAGCAACATGTCGCACTATATAAAATCTATGCTTACATGCATCCTCGAAAAGCCTCTCGAAGCATCGATCGATAACAATCGTACTGTGTCTGCAGCATTTGGTTCTCTCAAGTACTTTGGGCTAAACACCTAAACCACAACTTTGTAGAACATGAACATTGACTCAAGGAATGTGGACTCACTCATGCATACATACTCCTCAATTAGATCACTGGGAACTCTATATGCAAGCATCCAAACAGCTGCAATACATTCTGATAAGAGGAGAAGCAAACCTTACCAAGGGCATCATGCTTGCATTTGAAGTAATCATCATGACCCACCACTCCTTTCAGAATACGGTTGAATAATGGTCTTGCCATCCGGAAGCGTCGCGGGAAAAGCATGGCGGGGAATAGTTGCTTTGTGCGATGAAACTAATTGTTAAAGACTAGGACATGACCCTTTTCCCTGTTACAATTCAATGCAGGCGCATGGCCCTCTATCGATCCCCTTAACAATGGCCACTGCCTTGAAATGTGCTCATTGACGAGCAGTGTAGCAACTGAGGGAGTCCTGGATTAGGGGGTCCTCGGGTGTCCGATCTATTCGATATGGGCCGGACTGATGGGCCGTGAAGACAAAGCAGAAGATTATCCCCCGTGTCCGGTTAGGACTGAAGGAAATATGCCCTAGAGGCAATAATAAAGTTATTATTTATTTCCTTATATCATGATAAATGTTTATTATTCATGCTAGAATTGTATTAACCGAAAACATAATACATGTGTGAACACATAGACAACACAGAGTGTCACTAGTATGCCTCTACTTGACTAGCTCGTTGATCAAAGATGGTTATGTTTCCTAACCATAGACATGAGTTGTCATTTGATTAACGGGATCACATCATTAGGAGAATGATGTGATTGACTTGACCCATTCCGTTAGCTTAGCACTTGATCGTTTAGTTTGTTGCTATTGCTTTCTTCATGACTTATACATGTTCCTATGACTATGAGATTATGCAACTCCCGTTTACCAGAGGAACACTTTGTGTGCTACCAAACGTCACAATGTAACTGGGTGATTATAAAGGTGCTCTACAGGTGTCTCCGAAGATACTTGTTGGGTTGGCGTATTTCGAGATTAGGATTTGTCACTCCGATTGTCGGAGAGGTATCTCTGGGCCCTCTCGGTAATGCACATCACTTAAGCCTTGCAAGCATTGCAACTAATGAGTTAGTTGTGGGATGACGTATTACAGAACGAGTAAAGAGACTTGCCGGTAACGAGATTGAACTAGGTATTGGATACCGACGATCGAATCTCGAGCAAGTAACATACCGATGACAAAGGGAACAACGTATGTTGTTATGCGGTCTGACCGATAAAGATCTTCGTAGAATATGTAGGAGCCAATATGGGCATCCAGGTCCCGCTATTGGTTATTGACCGGAGACGTGTCTCGGTCATGTCTACATAGTTCTCGAACCCGTAGGGTCCGCACGCTTAACGCTATGATGATAGTTGTATTATGAGTTTATATGTTTTGATGTACCGAAGGAGTTCGGAGTCCCGGATGAGATCGGGGACATGACGAGTAGTCTCGAAATGGTCGAGACGTAAAGATCGATATATTGGACGACTATATTCGGACTTTGAAAAGGTTCCGAGTGATTCGGGTATTTTTCAGAGTACCGGAGAGTTGCGGGAATTCGCCGCGGAGTATATGGGCCTTATTGGGCCATACGGGAATAGAGGAAAGAGACCAAAAGGAAGGAGGCTTGCGCCCCCCTCTGGTCCGAATTGGACAAGGGGTGCAGCCCCCTTTTCCTTCTCCCTCTCCTCCTCTTTCCTTCTCTCATACTCCAGCAAGGAAAGGAGGAGTCCTACTCCCGGTGGGAGTAGGACTCCCCCCTTGGCGCGCCCTCCTCCTAGGCCGCCTCCCCCCTTGCTCCTTTATATACAGGGGCGCGGGGGGGGGGGGGGGGGGGGGCACCTCTAGACACACAAGTTGATCATTGATCTCTTAGCCGTGTGCGGTGCCCCCCTCCACCATAGTCCACCTCGATAATACTGTAGCGGTGCTTAGGCGAAGCCCTGCGTCGATAGAACATCAACATCGTCACCATGCCGTCGTGCTGACGAAACTCTCCCTCAACACTCGGCTGGATCGGAGTTAGAGGGACGTCATCGGGCTGAACGTGTGCTGAACTCGGAGGTGCCGTGCGTTCGGTACTTGATCGGTCAGATCGTGAAGACGTACGACTACATCAACCGCATTGTGCTAACGCTTCCGCTTTCGGTCTACGAGGGTACGTGGACAACACTCTCCCCTCTCGTTGCTATGCATCACCATGATCTTGCGTGTGCGTAGGAATTTTTTTTAAACTACTACGTTCCCCAACAGTGGCATCCGAGCCTGGTTTTATGCGTTGATGTTATATGCACGAGTAGAACACAAGCGAGTTGTGGGCGATATAAGTCATACTGCTTACCAGCATGTCACACTTTGGTTCGGCGGTATTGTTGGATGAAGCGACCCGGACCGACATTACGCGTACGCTTACGCGAGACTGGTTCTACCGACGTGCTTTGCACACAGGTGGCTGGCGGGCGTCAGTTTCTCCAACTTTAGTTGAACCGAGTGTGGCTACGTCCGGTCCTTGCGAAGGTTAAAACAACACCAACTTGACAAACTATCATTGTGGTTTTGATGCGTAGGTAAGAACGGTTCTTGCTAAGCCCAGTAGCAGCCACGTAAAACATGCAACAACAAAGTAGAGGACGTCTAACTTGTTTTTGCAGGGCATGTTGTGAAGTGATATGATCAAGACGTGATGAGATATAAGTTGTTGTATAAGATGATCATGTTTTGTTGAAGTTATCGGCAACTGGCAGAAGCCTTATGGTTGTCTCTTTATTGCATAAGATGCAAGCGCCAAATAATTGCTTTACTTTATCGCTATGCGATAGCAATAGTTGCAAGAGCAATAGTTGGCGAGACGACCATGTGACGACACATTGATATAGATCAAGATGATGGAGATCATGGTGTCATGCCGGTGACGATGGAAATCATGACGATGTTTTGGAGATGGACATCAAAGGCACAAGATGATGATGGCCATATCATGTCACATATATTTTGATTGCATGTGATGTTTATCTTTTATGCATCTTATCTTTGCTTAGTTATGATGGTAGCATTATAAGATGATCTCTCACTAAATTTCAAGATAAAAGTGTTCTCCCTGAGTATGCACCATTGCCAAAGTTCGTCGTGCCTAGACACTACGTGATGATCGAGTGTGATAAGCTCGACGTCCATGTACAACGGGTGCAAGCCAGTTTTGCACATGCAGAATACTCAGGTTAAACTTGACGAGCCTAGCATATGCAGATATGGCCTCGGAACACTGAGACCGAAAGGTCAAGCGTGAATCATATAGTAGATATGATCAACATAGTGATGTTCACCATTGAAAGCTACTCCATTTCACGTGATGATCGGTTATGGTTTAGTTGATTTGGATCACGTGATCACTTAGAGGATTAGAGGGATGTCTATCTAAGTGGGAGTTCTTAAGTAATATGATTAATTGAACTTAAATTTATCATGAACTTAGTCCTGGTAGTATTAGCATATCTATGTTGTAGACCAATAGCTCGCGTTTAGCTCCCCTATTTTATTTTTGATATGTTCCTAGAGAAAATTAAGTTGAAAGATGTTAGTAGCAATGATGCAGATTGGATCCGTGATCTGAGGATTATCCTCATTGCTGCACAGAAGAATTATGTCCTTAATGCACCGCTAGGTGATAGACCTATTGCAGGAGCAGATGCAGACGTTATGAACGTTTGGCTAGCTCAATATGACGACTACTTGATAGTTTAGTGCACCATGCTTAAACGGCTTAGAATCGGGACTTCAAAGACGTTTTGAACGTCATGGACCATATGAGATGTTCCAGGAGTTGAAGTTAATATTTCAAGCAAATACCCGAGTTGAGAGATATGAAGTCTCCAACAAGTTCTATAGCTAAAAGATGGAGGAGAATAGCTCAAGCAGTGAGCATGTGCTCAGATTGTCTGGGTACTACAATCGCTTGAATCAAGTGGGAGTTAATCTTCCAGATAAGATAGTGATTGACAGAATTCTCTAGTCACCATCACCAAGTTAGTAGAACTTCGTGATGAACTATGATATGCAAGGGATAACGGAAATGATTCCCAAGCTCTTCGTAATGCTGAAATCAACGAAGGTAGAAATGAAGAAAAATATCAAGTGTTGATGGTAGACAAAACCACTAGTTTCAAGAAAAGGGCAAAGGGAAGAAGGGAAACTTCAAGAAGAACGGCAAGCAAGTTGCTGCTCAAGTGAAGAAGCCCAAGTCTAGTCCTAAGCTTGAGACTAAGTGCTTCTACTACAAAGAGACTGCCCCAAGTATTTGGCGAATAAGAAGGATGGCAAAATGAACAAAGGTATATTTGATATACGGATTATTGTTGTGTATTTTACTAGTGTTCATAGCAACCCCCCGGTATTTGATACTGGTTCAGTTGCTAAGAGTAGTAACTCGAAATGAGAGTTGCAGAATGAACAGAGACTAGTTAAGGGTGAAGTGACGATGTGTGTTGGAAGTGGTTCCAAGATTGATATGATCATCATTGCACACTCCCTATACTTTCGGGATTAGTGTTGAACCTAAATAAGTGTTATTTGGTGTTTGCATTGAGCATGAATATGATTTGATAATGTTTATTGCAATACGGTTATTCATTTAAGTAAGAGAATAAATTGTTGTTCTATTTACATATATGGTTACACACCCAATGAAAATGGTTCGTTGGATCTCGATCGTAGTGATACACATATTCATAATATTGAAACCAAAAGATGCAAAGTTAATAATGATAGTGCAACTTATTTGTGGCACTGCCGTTTAGGTCATATTGGTGTAAAGCGCATGAAGAAACTCCATGCTGATGGACTTTTGGAATCACTTGATTATGAATCAGTTGATGCTTGCGAACCATGCCTCATGGGCAAGATGACTAAGAGTCCGTTCTCCAGAACAATGCAGCAAGCAACAGATTTGTTGGAAATCATGCATACTGATGTATGTGGTCCGATGAATATTGAAGCTCGCGGCAGGTATCATTATTTTCTGATCTTCACAGATGATTTGAGCAGATATGAGTATATCTACTTGATGAAACACAAGTCTGAAACATTTGAAAAGTTCAAAGAATTTCAGAGTGAAGTGGAGAATCATCGTAACAAAATAAAAGTTTCTATGATATGATCGCAGAAGTAAAATATTTGAGTTGCGAGTTTGGCCTTCAGTTAAAACAATGTGAAATAGTTTCACTACTCACGCCACCTGGAACACCACCGTGTAATGGTGTGTCCAAACGTCGTAACCGTGCTTTATTAGATATGGTGCGATCTATGATGTCTCTTACAGATTTACCACTATCATTTTGGGGTTATGCTTTAGAGACGGCTGCATTCACGTTAAATAGGGCACCATCGAAATCCATTGAGACGACGCCTTATGAACTGTGGTTTGGCAAGAAACCAAAGTTGTCGTTTCTGAAAATTTGGGGCTGCGATGCTTATGTGAAAAAGCTTCAACCTGATAAGCTCGAACCCAAATCGGAGAAATGTGTCTTCATAGGATACCCAAAGGAAACTGTTGGATACACCTTCTATCACAGATCCGAAGGCAAGACTTTCGTTGCTAAAAATGGATCCTTTCTAGAGAAGGAGTTTCTCTCGAAAGAAGTTAGTGGGAGGAAAGTAGAACTTGATGAGGTAACTGTACCTGCTCCCTTATTGGAAAGTAGTTCATCACAGAAATATGGTCCTGTGACTAGTACACCAATTAGTGAGGAAGCTAATGATGATGATCATGTAACTTCAGATCAAGTTACTACCAAACCTCGTAGGTAAACCAGAGTGATATCCGCACTAGAGTGGTACGGTAATCCTGTTCTAGAGGTCATGTTACTTGACCATGACGAGCCTACGAACTATGAGGAAGCGATGATGAGCCCAGATTCCGCGAAAGGGCTTAAGGCCATGAAATCTGTGATGAGATCCATGTATGAGAACAAAGTATGGACTTTGATTGACTTGCCCATTGATCGACAAGCCATTGATATTAAATGGATCTTCAAGAGGAAGACAGACACTGATAGTAGTGTTACTATCTACAAAGCTAGAATTGTCGCAAAAAGGTTTTCGACAAGTTCAAGGTGTTGACTACTGTGAGAGTTTCTCACTCGTATCTATGCGTAAGTCTGTCCGAATCGTGTTAGCAATTGCCGCATTTTATGAAATCTGGCAAATGGATAAACAAAACTGCATTCCTTAATGGATTTATTAAAGAAGAGTTGTATATGATGCAACCAGAAGGTTTTGTCGATCCTAAAGGTACTAACAAAATATGCATGCTCCAGCGATCCATCTATGGACTGGTGCAAGCATCTCGGAGTTGGAATATACGCTTTGATAAGTTGATCCAAGCTTATAGTTTTATACAGACTTGCGGTGAATCCTGTATTTACAAGAAAGTGAGTGGGAGCACTACATCATTTCTGATAAGTATATGTATGACATATTGTGGATCGGAGATGATGTAGAATTATTCTGCAAAGCATAAAGGAATGTTTGAAAGGAGTTTTTTCAAAGAAATACCTCGGTGAAGCTACTTACATATTGAGCATCAAGATCTATAGAGATAGATCAAGACGCTTGATAAGTTTTTCAATGAGTACATACCTTGACAAGATTTTCAAGTAGTTCAAAATGAAACAGTAAAAGAAGGAGTTCTTGCCTGTGTTACAAGGTGTGAAGTTGAGTAAGACTCAAAAACCAACCACTGCAGAAGATAGAGAGAGAATAAAAGTCATTCCCTATGCCTCAGCCATAGGTTCTATAAAGTATGCCATGATGTGTACTAGACCTATTGTATACCCTGCCCTGAGTTTGGCAAGGGAGTACAATAGTGATCTAGGAGTAGATCACTGGACATTAGTAAAAATTATCCTTAGTGGAATAAGGATATGTTTCTCGATTATGGAGGTGACAAAAGGTTCGTCGTAAAGGGTTACGTCGATGCAAGTTTTGACACTGATCCAGATGACTCTAAGTCTCAATCTGGATACATATTGAAAGTGGGAGCAATTAGCTAGAGTAGCTCCGTGCAGAGCATTGTTGACATAGAAATTTGCAAAATACGTATGGATCTGAATGTGGCAGACCCATTGACTAAACTCCTCTCACAAGCAAAACATGATCACACCTTAGTACTCTTTGGGTGTTAATCACATAGCGATGTGAACTAGATTATTGACTCTAGTAAACCCTTTGGGTGTTGGTCACATGTCGATGTGAACTATGGGTGATAATCACATGGTGATGTGAACTATTGGTATTAAATCACATGGCGATGTGAACTAGATTATTGACTCTAGTGCAAGTGGGAGACTAAAGGAAATATGCCCTAGAGGCAATAATAAAGTTATTATTCATTTCCTTATATCATGATAAATGTTTATTATTGATGCTAGAATTGTATTAACTGGAAACATAATACATGTGTGAACACATAGACAAACAGAGTGTCACTAGTATGCCTCTACTCACTAGTAGAAAAAGGGTCAAACGTGAAGCACATTAGTGCCGGTTTGAATTTGAGCCGGCACTAATGTGTGCATTAGTGCCGGTTCCAACGGCTAGCCGGCCGCTCTCATTAGTACCGGTTCATTGCGAACCTTTAGCACCGGTTCGTGCCACGAACTGGTACTAAAGTGAGTGGTGGCAGGATGTTGTCAGTCCGGAGCCCCTCCAACACCTTTAGTACCGGGTCGTATCATGAACCGGTACTAAAGGTCGTCCTACATAGACCCTTCGTCCACCCGAGCTCGCTCTATTCTTCCCCTTTCCCCTCTTCTCTCTGTTCTTTTCCCTCTTCCTCTCAAGCTCATCACACATTTTGCCCAAAATTTGTCAAGATTTGAAGGCCCCCATCCATTCAAATGATCACAAAGGTTAGCAACTTTGTCCTTTCATCTCTCATTGCTAGATTAGCTCGTGCAATGCTTTATATAGTGATTGATTTTTGAGTTTAGTAATTTGGGAGGAATTATATATATGTGCTAGTATTTGATTTATATGCAATTTGAGGTCAAAAATAACACTTAGTTTGCATATGTAGGTGTGGTTTACTTAGTACCTTCTAAATCTCCATCGTAACCACCGTCGATCGCTCGCAACGTCCCGTCGCCGGCACCACCTTGTGGTGAGCCTCTTGTTCATGAAGTTTTATATAAAAAATTGATGTTTGTGTGATTTGGATATATAGTTACTCGTATAATTATCTTACCCATACGTTGTTTGTTGTACATAGTGCCATGGTTTTGATATCCGTCCCCGTTGGCCCTCGTCCAGGTTATGATTCAGATGTGGTATATTCTCTTTTAAAACTATTCATTGCATTTCGTGTTTATGACAAATTATGCCCATCAAGTTGACATAGATACTTGTATGTAGGAGGTAGTTGAACCGGAAATTCCAACCGACCCTATTGTCGAGAGGTTAAATTTAGTTGAAAGAGAAAACGAGGATTTGAAGGAAAAATTGAAAAGAATTGAGGGGGAGAAGATGGAATTGGAGTTGCATGTTGCCGATGTCATCGATGATCACAAGATTAAGATGGAGAAAATACGCTTGAAGATTAGAAAGATTAGAAAATATGCCATTCATAGTGAGGCTTGGTATCATTATGCTGTTGGATCAATTGTTACCTTAGTTGCGATCTTGATCGCATTTGTTGTTGCATTTAAATTCTTTAGCTAGAGAGTTATTTGTTTGTTGCATTTAAGTGTTGTATGATAATTATGTATGAACTTTATGTATTGTATTAATTTGGTGTTTCCGGTGCTGTGTATTGAAGATGAGCCGGCAATGGATGTATGATGACCGATGCTCTCCCGAATTCATTAATGGCGCGCGTACTTTTCTGCTTGCGGCTGAGGCAAACAAGCGGGCGGATGGTTTTATGCCTTGTCCATGTGCTGGCTGTAAGAATGGTCACAATTACTCTACGTAAAGAACCATTCACGTCCACCTGTTTGAGTCCGGTTTCATGCCCCACTATAATGTTTGGACCAAGCATGGAGAAAGAGGGGTTATGATGGAAGACAATGAAGAAGAAGAGGACGACGATAGCTATCCTGGCCATGGGTTCCCTGAATACGATGATACAACAATGAGGGAAGAAGCTGAGCCGGTAATGCGGGAAGAAGCTGAGCTGGCAATGCGGGAAGAAGCTGAAGAAGAGGCATCAGATGAGCCCGTTGATGATCTAGGTCAGGCCATTGCCAATGCAAAGAGAAACTGCGCAAGTGATTTGGGGAAGAAGAAGTTGCAGCGCATGTTAGAGGATCACAAAAAATTGTTGTACCCGAATTGCGTAGGTGACAAGAAAAATCTGGGCACCACACTGGAATTGCTACAATGGAAGGCAGAGAATGGTGTATCTGACAAGGGATTCAGAAAGTTGCTGGTAATGATAAAGAATATGCTTCCAAAGGACAACGAATTGCCCGAGAGTACGTACGAAGCAAAGAAGGATGTCCGCCCTCTAGGGTTAGAGGTGCAGAAGATACATGCATGCCCTAATGATTGCATCCTCTACCGCGGTGAGTACGAGGATTTGAACGCTTGCCCACTATGCAGTGCATTGCGCTATAAGATCAGCCGCGGTGACCCTGGTGATGTCGAGGGCGAGCGCCCCAGGAAGAAGATTCCTGCCAAGGTGATGTGGTATGCTCCTATAATACCACGGTTGAAACATTTGTTCCAAAACAAAGAGCATGCCAAGGCGATGCGATGGCACAGAGAAGACCGTAAGAAAGACGGAAAGTTGAGAGTACCCGCTGACGGGTCGCAGTGGAGAAAAATCGAAAGAAAGTATGGGAAGTAGTTTGCAGATGACGCAAGGAACGTATGGTTTGGTCTAAGCGCAGATGGCATTAATCCTTTTGGGGAGCAAAGCAGCAACCATAGCACCTGGTCTGTGACTCTATGTTTGTATAACCTTCCTCCTTGGTTGTGCATGAAGCGGAAGTTCATTATGATGCCAGTGCTCATCCAAGGCCCTAAGCAACCCGGCAACGACATTGATGTGTACCTAAGGCCATTAGTTGAAGAACTCTTACAACTATGGAATGGAACAGGTGTACGTGCGTGGGATGAGCACATGGGGGAAGAATTTGACCTAAAGGCGTTGCTGTTCATGACCATCAATGATTGGCCTGCTCTCAGTAACCTTTCAGGACAGACAAACAAGGGATACCGCATATGCACGCACTGTTTGGATGATACCGACAATATATATTTGGCTAATTGTAAGAAGAATGTGTACCTGGGACATCGTCGATTTCTTCCGAGCAGGCATCCCGTAAGAAAGAAAGGCAAGCATTTCAAAGGTGAGGCGGATCACTGGATGAAGCCTCGCCACCGTACTGGTGCTGATGTACATGATATGGTCAAGGATTTGAAGGTGGTCTTTGGAAAGGGTCCTGGTGGACAACCTGTTCCGAATGACGCCGACGGACACACACCCATGTGGAAGAAGAAATCTATATTTTGGGACCTGCCCTATTGGAAAGACCTAGAGGTCCGCTCCGCAATCGACGTGATGCACGTGACGAAGAATCTTTGTGTGACCCTGCTTGGCTTCTTGGGCGTGTATGGGAAGACAAAAGATACACCTGAGGCACGGGAGGACCAGCAACGTATGTCGGATTTCGGGTTCCGGCAGACCCTTAAGGTTCGAACACTGGGGTGCGCATGGAGATTACGCCTTCTACCTCCCCGTCCCACAAAGATCTAGACTACAGAAAGAACTGCACAAGAGACCCAAGGTTTATACTGGTTCGGGCCACCGTTGTGGTGTAATACCCTACTCCAGTGTGTGGTGGGTGGATTGCCTCTTGGGGCTGATGATGATGAACAATACAAGGAAGAACAGCCTCGCGGGGGTCTGTTCTTGGCTGGGGCGATGAACTGCTGGGAGAAGTTCAGCCACCCTTTCTCTCTCTCTCTCACTGCTTCTCACTGATCCCAGAGTCGAGCCCCTTGCTACGTGGGCGGCTGGTCCTATTTATAGAGGCCCTGGTCCTCTTCCCAAATATCGAGCGGGAAGGGAGCCAACAATGGCGGGCTAATTTGAAGGGGGACAACAAGTATCAACTATCCTGACAAAAGCAGTCTTCGCCTGCGCAAAGCTCTGGTGATGACGCCATCTTGGGCTCCACGGTGACCTCCGTCTCGTAGTCCTCCTGGTCTTGGTCTCGTTGCACCAAAATGGCAACCTTTGCCTGACGCCTCGGTACTCTGCGGCTGCGCTTGCCCCCTTTGCACCAAAGGGGAAAGAAGGATGTTGCGCGCGCTGGCACCCGCCTGGCGCCCTGAGTCGTCATGGCTTGCGTCACGAGCACCTCGCGAGGTACCCCACCTTGATCTCTCCGCCTCCTCGCGAGCCCGCCTAACGAGGCCGTGCCTAAGGAAGCTCCATGTCGTCCGCCTCGCGAGGCTTGGCCCCTCGCGAGGGTCTTGAGTCTTGTGCTGATGAAGATGGGCCGTGCTGGGCCTCCTTGGAGCCACGCCGCAGGCCGCAGGCAGGCAAGTCTGGGGACCCCATTCCCAGAACACCGACAGTAGCCCCCGGGCCTAAGGAGCGCCCGTACTTGGCGTGCCGAGAGGCGAAAGGGCAAGGGCGAAGTGCCGCGGGCCCTAACAGCCTGCGGCCTTGGGTGCCGCATGGCGGTTGATTGGACACCAGTGCTCCAGCAACCGCGCAGGTTGATAAAGGAGCGGCATCTGCCCAGACTTTGCCTTTTGCTTTCTCTGATTGCTGCTCAGATCCCCTTTCTTGCGCCTCCCCTTTCTTCCTCCAAACTTCCAGATCTACTCCGGCCGCGTGACCTAGGAAGCCATGGCGCCTCGTCAGCCTCCGACCGAAGCTTGGTACTCTCCTACTCTGGACTTGCCGAATGTGTCCAAGGCTGGCCTTGCCTGGCTGCGCCAGATGGCGGCGGCACAGGGCATCAATGGGACGCAGGTGTTCAAGGCCGGGTCCGCCACCCCTGAGGGCCGAGGGAGCACCTTTTATCCTCTCTTTGTAAGCTCCATTGTTGCGGGCTTGGTGCCTCCCTTCTCCGAGTTCTTCTTCTCTGTCCTCTGCCATTACAACTTGCAGGCTTTGCATCTCCACCCCAACTCCGTCCTTCTTCTGGCAATCTTCGCTTACTACTGCGAGGCCCATGTAGGGGTGCAGCCTTCAGTGGCCTTGCTGCGCCACTACTTCTCCCTCCGGGTCTCTCGCGGTTCTCCTTCCGCGTGCGCGGGCTTTGTCGCGTACGGTGGCTCCATTGCCATCTCGAATCCCGGGAAGAGGATTGAGGGCTTTAGGAGCAAGTGGGTCTTGGTAGATGCCGGGCGCGTCCATCCTAGGCTGATCTTGCCCGCGGAGCCGCCCGCGAGCTCCGGGGCCAAGCGGAGCTCACGGACCCCCGCACGAAACTGGTGTTGGAGAAGATGGACGCGGACCTGAGGCTGGCCAGCGCGGCGGCGGCGAAGTTGACCGGTGCGTTGCTGCTGAGGGAGTTCCTGGAGCACCAGCTGGCTCCACTCCGGCAGTACTCACCTCCGATGTGGAGGCCTCATCCGAGCCCCGAGGCCTTGAGCGACGAAGATTTGGCGACGGTCCTCCAATCTCTGGTCGGGGGCGAGGTGGCAAGGTTGGAGGGCGCTCCCAAGCCCTTGTTCCTTCATGACGACTGGGAGCAGGTGGTGAAGTCCATGCCCATTTTTAACGGGGACGGGCTCGTGCCCGTGGCGGCTTCTGAGGGACTGGTGGACGTGCCCTCCGGCGACTCTAGCAAGGAGGAGGACGAAGAGGAGCGGGGAAAGGGGCCCGACTCCGAGGCGACCGATGGAGAGTCGAGGGCTCCCCTCCCCTGGCGCAGGCCCCGCAGTCTCCGCCTTTCTTCGAGTGATGATGACAAGGATGAAGATGAGCAGGTCGGCGGGAGCTTGCCCCTGATCCCGAAGAAGGACATGACCGGGCTGATCTCCCACGGGCCTGCCCCTGCCCCGAGGCAGTCTGCAGACGCGCCTTCTGCTTCCGAGGTTGATCCTTCCAGCCGGGTGTCAGGCTTCAAGTTTGGCCGGAGGTTGCCCGAACTCACCGGCGATGACACGTAAGTGCTCGCCCCTTGTCTCTATTTCTTGTTCCGCTGCCGAGGCTTGACGTTCACATCTCTTGAATAGGCTGGAGCCCACAGCGAAGAAGCTGAAGGGGGCTCCTGAGGCTCCATCCGCGGTGGCGCCCCCGCCTGTGGAGGAGGGTGACCGTGGTGCGCGGGCTTCTCCTACCCGGTCGGCCTCGCGAGGCCTGGTTGAGCTGGTGGGGGCGAGCTCAGCCCCCATGGCCCAAGCGACTCCTGTGGTGCCTTTGCCCACTGCCGCCACCGCGGCCGCTGGGGTGCAGCAGGCTCCACCTCAGGACGCTATGGTCTTGCCATCGCCGCCTTCTTCCCCCATTCTGCCGACTGTTGTTTCTCCAACTCCTTCTGCCGTCCTGGAGCATGCTGTTGCTGGGCTGGACCAGCTGCGGTAGGATCTTCTTGGCGGCGACCCTCGCCTGGTGGCCGGGCGCTTGGAGATGGCTTTGGGATGGATTCGCTCCGACGCCTCGATCCGGGCGGCGCTGGTTCAAGCCTCGACGGCCTGCGACGAGGATAGGCAGGCCATCCTTGAGACGAAGGCTGCTCGGGACGCAGCCCTGGGGGAGGTGGTTGCAGTCCGCAACCGTTGCAAGGCGCTTGAGGACGAGCTACAAGGCCTGCGGGACCAACTCGCGAAAGAGGTTCGTCTTCGCTAGGAGCAAGAAGAAGGCATGAAGGCTCGCGAGGCGGCCATCGAGGGCCGGGAGGCCAAGCTCAAGAAGTGCCGCGACTGCCTAGGTGCGCTGGGGAAGGAGCTGGAGGCGACGAAGGTCGAGCTGGACAGCAAGGCCAAGTTTCTTGCCGAGGATCGCGTGGCCTTCGCAGACATGGAGAAGAAGGCTCGTGCTTCGCTGAAGATGCTCTACGCCAGTGGCCTGGAGAGCCCGCTGGCCGGCATCGAGGACGGCCCCGCCAAGCTGCTTCCATTCTTGGTTCGTGCTCTTGAGGATGTCACCCTTGGCCTTGGCCCCACGGCCGAGGCTGAGGCGCGTGTCTTGTCTTCCGCTGCGCTGACACGGGTCTTCACCCACATCTACCTTCGCGACCCCAGCGCCGACCTCGACAGCCTGCTGGAGCCAGTAAGCGGCGAGGGTGCTGCTGCCGCTGCCGAGGCCGTGAAGGGTCGCACGGAAGCTCTGCTGGGGAAGTTCCGGGCCTTCAGTACCAAGTCAAAGCAGGATGCTCCCGGTCCTGCTGCTCCATGAGGCGGGGCCACCCGCGCTGCTCCATCGCCGCCAAGTGACTCCGCTACTTCTCCTGCCCTGCTTTTAATTCCTGCATCATGCATCATGCCTCGGGGAGGCGTTTAAACTCGCGTTTGGTATTGAGACGACAGTATGGACTGTAATATTTGCTTTTAAGTTCCTTGAATTTTATGCTTTTCTTCCCTACTTGCTTGTGTTCTACGCCGGCAGAGCCCGGCCCCGCGTGTACCTCACCCAGCATTAGCCCCGACCGGAAACCAGGATGGGACCAAAGGAGTGAGGGGCTACGGAGCCAGTTAGGCTCCTGAGTCGCGATGCTCAGGAGTCCCCCTTGGCGCACGAACAACAAGTAGGGAGGTGTGATGTAGGTGAATCTTTCGTTTTACATCTGCAGAGCCCGACTCCGCGCGCACCTCACCCAGCATTAGCCCCGACCGGAAACCAGGACGGGACCAAAGGAGTGAGGGGCTACGGAGCCAGTTAGGCTCCTGAGTCGCGATGCTCAGGAGTCCCCCTTGACGCGCAAACAACAGGTGATGAGGTGAGATGCGAGTGGGACCACCGTTCTACGTCTGCAGAGCCCGGCCCCGTGCGTGCCTCACCCAGCATAGCCTTTCGGAACTAAGGAGTGAGGGGCTACGGGACCAGTTAGGCCCCTGAGTCGCGATGCTCAGGGGTCCCCCTTGACGCTCAAACGGCCTTCATACCTTGGCTCCGCTCGGGGAGAGGCGCGCGACGAACCAGGCCCGAGGGGCCTGGCTGGGTGGCGTACATCCGGGCGTGACCCAGGCGCAGCCCCCGTGCCTAGCCCCCTCGCGTGGCGCTCCCGAGGGGAGGCGTTGCAATGAGGCTAGACACTGAGCTCTAGCCTCCCTGAGGTTGATGCGTCCCGGGGGCCGCCCTCAGTTGTTTATCACCAGCGCGGAGCATAGCGCTTCCGCATGTGTACGGGCATAGCCGCTCCTCGGCAGTGTCATCAGCCGGCGCGGAGCATGGTGCTTCCACTGGTACGTGGGAGGGGGCTCCCCTCCTGGAGGAGCCCCCAGGGCGTGTACAGCCCTGCCCTGACACGTGGCCGGCACGGTAGGGCTAGGTGAGGTGTATGCCAGTGCGGGACTCACGGGGCCCTACCTCTAGGCGGGTTGCGCCTGGCACTGGGCCTTATCTTGTGCTGTGTTCCTGCAAACTTGGTTAGATGCCGGCACTCTACGTCCTCGGGTCCCGGCCCTCGAGCTTGTCTCAGCCGTCGCTGGTATGCCAGGTCGCGATGCCGTGGACATAGCCAGAGGGTGAGGGCTGGAGAGCCAGTAAGAGCCCTGAGTCGCGATGCTCAGGTACCCCCCCTTTAACGTGCAAGTGGTCGACATGGAGAAGAAGAGGTGCCGTGGGCAGGCATCAAGTAATCAAGCATGATGGGCGAATGCATAGCCGGAAATAAACGCAAGGGAGATACATGCCACTGGGCCTGGCCCGAGCGACTTTGGGATGATGCAGCCCGAGGGGCGCCCCCATCAACGCAAGCTAACAACATGAAAGTAAAAGGGATACATACCGCAGGGATGGACCCACGCGGCCTGGGAACGATGTAGCCCTGGGAGGGCGCTCCCAGCTTGAAATGGAACTTGTAAGATGTCACCTGAGGGTGTCGAGGGCGAAGGGGTGTTGGTGCAGCAGACTCGGGAGGCTGCGGAAGCCGATCCTCACGAGCCCCCAGGCCCAGGGGCCTCGTGAGGCTCCGGAGGCACTGGTAGCTCTTCACGGATCATCTCCATCTCCGCTAGGGCCGCGGAACGCCTGTCTCCTTGAGCCTCCATGATTCCCCTCATGAGGCGCTGGCACGTAGCAACCGTGCTCGGCAAGCCGTAAGGCATGCGAACATAGCTGTGGGGCGGACCCCGGCAGCGCCCCACTCGCGAGGGCCAGAGGCGCTCCATCGTAGCGACTTGGTTGAGCCCTGGTACGTCGATGCAGACGCGCAGCCCACCACCCTCGCTTGGATGGGGGGCCACAGCCGGCAGACGGCGGCAACCTCTCATGATTCTTGATTCCTGTAGTTCTTGAATGGCCTTGTCGACGAACTCCTGCGGGTCTGACCTTCCTTGCCTTGCTCCTTCTTGAGGGAAACGTGCTTCGAAGCACGCCTCCACGTGGTGCCCAAGCGCCTCCCTTGTGACCCTGGCCAGGTCGGTGGCCCTCCAGGGGAGAGCCCCCGAGCCCTGCCTGCAGAGGGCGCTGGGCGCTCTTTCCTATGCGATGGAAGGAGGCTCCCCCTGGGCAGACGCGGGCCCTGAGGGGCCTGCCTCCCGAGGGGCCGGTCCGGATGATGTCTTCTTCTTCTTGGAGGTGGTCTCGGGAAGCCTCCTGCTTCTGCGATCTGGGTCTTCCAGCGACGCGGCCTGAAAGGCTCGCCCCAGGGAACACACTGCATCCTTCTCTTCACAGGGCACCGTGATGACTCCCCCACTTCCTGGCATCTTGAGGATGTTGTAGCCATGGTGAGTCACGGCCATGAACTTGGCCAGCGCTGGGTACCCGAGGATGGCGTTGTACGGCAGGCGGATGTGGGCAACGTCGAAGTCGATGAGCTCGGTGCGGTAGTTGTCGCGTGCCCTGAAGGTGACAGGGAGGCGGACCTGCCCAATCGGGACCGTGGAGCCGTCGGTGATTCCGGAGAAGGGCTTGGTTGGCCGAAGCTGGTCGTAGGGCACTTGGAGATTGTTGAACGTTTCCACGGACAGGATGTTGAGCCCTGCCCCACCATCGATGAGGGTCTTGGTGACTAGTACATTGCTGATGACTGGGGAGCAAAGCATCGGGAGGACTTCTGCTGTGGCCGCACACTTGAGTTGATCCGCTGAGCTGAATGTGATGGCGCATGCCGACCACCTAAGAGGGCGCATTGCTTCAAGCCTGGGGAGGGCTGCATTCACCTCGCGGGCAAACTGCTTGAAGATGCGTTGGGAGGCTGGGGCTTGAGCTCCGCCCAAGATGTAGGCGATTGCGCGTGGCTCCTGAAAGCCCCCAGCCCCATCGTCTTGATGGCGGTCCTCGTTCCTCCTTGGCTGAGGCGGCAGTGGAGGGAGGCCTGCGTTGCCCTATGGGCGATCCTCACGAGGCTGATCCCTCCAGTCCCCCTCGCGAGGCAGGTCTCGCCAGCGATCCTCGCGAGGCTGATCGCGCCACCCTTGGCGCGGGCCGCGGTCTTCCCAGCGTCCTGCGTTTCTTCCTCCTCCTCCTCGGCCGTAGCCCCGATTAGCGCGGTCGGGACGACGGCCGATCCTTCCTTCTCGCACGGCGCGGAGTTCCTGGCATTCGTTGGTGTTGTGGGTGTGGAGGTCGTGGTACACACAGTACCAGCTGCCCGTGGAGGACTCAGGCAGATCTTTGCCCCGCTTGGTGTCTGGTTCTGCTGCGAGCACGGCAGCCCCCTTGCGCTTCACGTCCTTGGCCTTGGGCTTCTTCTCCTCTGGGTCTACGGCAGGCAGCTCGAGGAGGGAGAGGCGTCCCTCCTCAGCCCTGGCGCACTTGGTCGCCAAGTTGAACAGCTCCAGGGAGGTGCACAGGTCTTCATGCATCGCCATCTCCTCCTTCATCTTGACGTCGCGCACACCATCGGAGAAGGCCGAGATGATGGCCTCCTCGGACACCTTGGGGATCTTGAGGCACGCGCTGTTGAAGTGCTAGATGTACTTTTGCAGGGTCTCTCTGGGTTGTTGCTTGATGCGGCGCATGTCGCTCACGGCGGGTGGCCGGTCGCGAGTACCTTGGAAGTTGGCGATGAAGCGGGTGCGCATCTGGTCCTAGGAAGAGATCGTGCCTGGAGCCAGATTCAGGAGCCAGGTGCGAGCTCCTTCCTTGAGCGCCATGGGGAACCACTTCGCCATGACCTTTTTGTCCCCGCTGGCAGCCTCGATGCCCAGCTCATAGAGCTGGAGGCACTCTGCAGGGTCAGTCGTGCCATCGTAACAAGGAGGCAGGTCTGGCTTGAACTTGCCGGGCCACGCGACGCTACGCAGCTCGGTGGTGCAGGCATGGCAGCCTGCGGTGGCCGCGAAAGGCCTCGGCTGGTGGAGAGCTTGGTCTTGAGGGTCCCCACGCGCTGCAACTAGGAGCAGCGCGGGGTCTTGGCGTGCCGGAGCTGGAGCAGGGTCGCGGCGTGCCGGAGCAGGGAGCGCCCGGGCAGCTCCTTGCGGGCGAGGGATTTCTTGGCAGCTCCGTTCTTGCTGCGCTGGCACCTGAAGGAGCGGGTTCCGCCCAGGGGCCACGCGCCTTGGAGCCATGGCGTCTTCTTGGAGAGGAGGCGGCCGGTACGCCTCCGGAGCTTCGTTGCCCGCGCGGGGCGGAGTGTGGCGCAGAGGAACGAACGACACGGGAGAGCCCCCTGCGGCGCGGACAAGCTCGGCGACGCGGTCGAGCCACTCTTCGTAGACGTCGTCGACGGGACGGTAGCGCAGGAGCTCGTTTGCCGCGAGGAGCGCAGCCCGAGCCTCCAAGGGTGCGCGGAGCACGCGGTACGAAGAGTGGGAGAAGCTCCTAACAGAGGAGCGCATACAACTACTAGTCACACAACTACTACACATGCATATTACCCGCTACCGCCTAACAGAGGAGCGGGAGAAGCTCCTAACAGAGGAGCGCATACAAGCAATTCAAGAGGAAATAGCAGGATTTTTGCTCGACCAGGTCATAGACCCCAAAGGAGAATACTATTACCCGCTACCGCCCCCATGAACCACTTCCAATTGTTATCGTGCTCCGAAGGCACCAATTAGGCTAATGCCACTGGCTCCGAAGGCACCAATTAGGAGAAATTGTATATATATACATGTGTGTATATATGTGCGAATTAATTAATGGTGGTTGTGAGACATTCGATGATATATATATATATATATATATTATGATTGGTTCTACAAGAAATTCTATTTATATATATATGCATAACGTGTACAATATGTAGTATCATAAAATACCAGCAAACGAAAAAGAATTAAATGGAAAACACAAAATTAAATGAAAAAGAAATCATAAACCTAAAACCCCCAACCTTTTAATACCGGTTGGTGACACCAACCGGCACTAAAGGGCTCCCTGCCCTCGAAGCTGGCTCATGCCACGTGGTTGCCCTTTAGCACTGGTTTGTGCTGAACCGGTACTAAGGGGGGGGGGCTTTAGTGCCTACACTTTAGCGCCGGTTACGAAACCGGCACTAAAGTGCCTTACGAACCGGTGCTATTGCCCGGTTCTGCACTACTGACTTGACTAGCTCGTTGATCAAAGATGGTTATGTTTCCTAACCATAGACATGAGTTGTCATTTGATTAACAGGATCACATCATTAGGAGAATGATGTGATTGACTTGACCCATTCCGTTAGCTTAGCACTTGATCGTTTAGTTTGTTGCTATTGCTTTCTTCATGACTTATACATGTTCCTATGACTATGAGATTATGCAACTCCCGTTTACCAGAGGAACACTTTGTGTGCTACCAAACGTCACAACGTAACTGGGTGATTATAAAGGTGCTCTACAGGTGTCTCCAAAGGTACTTGTTGGGTTGGCGTATTTCGAGATTAGGATTTGTCACTCCGATTGTCGAAGAGGTATCTCTGGGCCCTCTCGGTAATGCACATCACCTAAGCCTTGCAAGCATTGCAACTAATGAGTTAGTTGCGAGATGATGTATTACGGAACGAGTAAAGAGACTTGCCGGTAACGAGATTGAACTAGGTATTGAGATGCCGATGATCGAATCTCGGGCAAGTAACATACCAATGACAAAGAGAACAACGTATGTTGTTATGCGGTTTGATCGATAAAGATCTTCATAGAATATGTAGGAGCCAATATGAGCATCCAGGTTCCGCTATTGGTTATTTACCGGAGACGTGTCTCGGTCATGTCTACATAGTTCTCGAACCCGTAGGGTCCGCACGCTTAACGCTACGATAACAGTTATATTATGAGTTTATATGTTTTGATGTACCGAAGGAGTTTGGAGTCCTGGATGAGATCGGGGACATGACGAGGAGTCTTGAAATGGTTGAGACGTAAGGATCGATATATTGGACTACTATATTTGGACTTCGGAAAGGTTCCGAGTGATTCGGGTATTTTTCGGAGTACCAGAGAGTTACGGGAATTCGTCGGGGAGTATTTGGGCCTTATTGGGCCATACGGGAATAGAGGAAAGAGACAAAAAGGAAGGAGGCTTGCGCCCCCTCTGGTCCGAATTGGACAAGGGGTGCAGCCCCCCTTTTCCTTCTCCCTCTCCTCTTCTTTCCTTCTCTCCTACTCCAACAAGGAAAGGAGGATTCCTACTCCCACCGGGAGTAGGACCCCCCCCCCTTGGCGCGCCCTCCTCCTAGGCCGGCCGCCTCCCCCCTTGCTCCTTTATATATAGGGGCAGGGGGCACCTCTAGACACACAAGTTGATCATTGATCTCTTAGCCGTGTGCGGTGCCCCCCTCCACCATAGTCCACCTCGATAATACTGTAGCGGTGCTTAGGCGAAGCCCTGCGTCGGTAGAACATCAACGTCGTCACCACGCCGTCGTGCTAATGAAACTCTCCCTCAACACTTGGCTGGTTCGGAGTTAGAGGGACGTCATCGGGATGAACGTGTGCTGAACTCGGAGGTGTCGTGCGTTCGGTACTTGATCGGTCGGATCGTGAAGACGTACGACTACATCAACCGCGTTGTGCTAACGCTTCCGCTTTCGGTGTACGAGGGTACATGGACAACACCTCCCCTCTCGTTGCTATGCATCACCATGATCTTGCGTGTGCGTAGGAATTTTTTTGAAATTACTACGTTCCCCAACAAAGACTCCTATGTGCGTGGATGACAAGTTTGGTGTCCGGGTGTATTATTTCCTTCCTTTGCAAACCGACTTTGTAAAACCCTAGGCCCCTCCGGTGTGTGTATAAACTAGAGGGTTAGGTCCGTAGAAAGGGGGGAGATTCATAGGCTAGTCAGCTAGGGTTTAGCCATTATGATCTCGAGGTAGATCAACTCTTGTAACCCTCATACACACACCTCCTTTAAGAGAGCCCGAACCTGGGTAAACATCGTGTCCCTATTGTCCCTTGTTACCATCGATCCTCAGACACATAGCTTGGTACCCCCTACCCGAGATCTGCCGGTTTTGACACCGACATTGGTGCTTTCATTGAGAGTTCCGTTGTGTTATCGACATAACAATCGATGGCTCGCCTCGTCATCGACGACAACGCTGTTTCTGGGGAGACCTTTCTCCCTGGTCAAATCTTTGTGCTTGGCGGCTTCGTGCTACATGCCAACTCGACCGGTCACCTTGAGCAGGTCGACAGCTACGCCCCCGGTCAGCAAATCAGGTTTGGAAGTTTGAACTACATCGCCGATATCCGAGGAGACTTGATCTTCAAGGGGTTCACGGCCTCGACCGCCGCTCCCCACCCATATGAAGGAGGCCCTTCGGATCTACTATCAGATCCCGTCCAAGGTTCGACTCTCATGTCTGCCCCGGCCTTAGATCTGGGGCGGACCACTTCGTTCGTAGACGGGAGGGTGAAACCCGCCGGACTCTCTTCCATCACGGAGCTTTTAGCCGGAGACCCAGAGGCAACCACGCCGCCGGCGGACCCGGACTCAAACGGGACTCTCCGCGTCATCGGCAAGCCGGACTCACCTCTGGACACCAACTCCGAACTCTCAAGGTCTGCGTCCATCGGGCTCGGTCAAATGGCTATCACCGAGCCTAGCTCCGCAGATCCTCAAATGCTTGTCCAGCTGATGTCTACTACACAACCTTCTTCTTCTAGACGTTGTTGGGCCTCCAAGTGCAGAGGTTTGTAGGACAGTAGCAAATTTTCCTCAAGTGGATGACCTAAGGTTTATCAATCCGCAGGAGGCATAGGATGAAGATGGTCTCTCTCAAGCAACCCTGCAACCAAATAACAAAGAGTCTCTTGTGTCCCCAACACACCCAATACAATGGTAAATTGTATAGGTGCACTAGTTCGGTGAAGAGATGGTGATACAAGCGGTATATGGATGGTAGATAAAGGTTTTTGTAATCTGAAAATATAAAAACAGCAAGGTAACTAATGATAAAAGTGAGCACAAACGGTATTGCAATGCGTTGAAACAAGGCCTAGGGTTCATACTTTCACTAGTGCAAGTTCCCTCAACAACAATAACATAATTGGATCATATAACTATCCCTCAACATGCAATAAAGAGTCACTCCAAAGTCATTAATAGCGGAGAACAAACGAAGAGATTATGGTAGGGTACGAAACCACCTCAAAGTTATTCTTTCCAATCAATCCGTTGGGCTATTCCTATAAGTGTCACAAACAGCCTAGAGTTCGTACTAGAATAACACCTTAAGATACAAATCAACCAAAACCCTAATGTCACCTAGATGCTCCAATGTCACCTCAAGTATCCGTGGGTATGATTATACAATATGCATCACACAATCTCAGATTCATCTATTCAACCAACACATAGAACCTCAAAGAGTGCCCCAAAGTTTCTACCAGAGAGTTAAGACGAATACGTGTGCCAACCCCTATGCATAGGTTTATGGGCGGAACCCGCAAGTTGATCACCAAAACATACATCAAGTGAATCACGTGATATCCCATTGTCACCACAGATACGCACGGCAAGACATACATCAAGTGTTCTCAAATCATTAAAGTCTCAATCCGATAAGATAGCTTCAAAGGGAAAACTCAATCCATTACAAGAGAGTAGACGGGGAGGAGAAACATCAGATCCAACTATAATAGCAAAGCTCGCGATACATCAAGATCGTGCCAAATCAAGAGCACGAGAGAGAGAGAGAGAGAGATCAAACACATAGCTATTGGTACATACCCTCAGCCCCGAGGGAGAACTACTCCCTCCTCGTCATGGAGAGCGCCAGGATGATGAAGATGGCCACCGGCGAGGGATTCCCCCTCCGGCAGGGTGCCGGAATGGGTCTAGATTGGTTTTCGGTGGCTACGGAGGCTTCTGGCGGCGGAACTCCCGATCTATTGTGCTCCCCGATATTTTTAGGGTATATGGATATATATAGCCGGAAGAAATACATCAGGGGAGCCACGAGGGGCCCACGAGGGTGGAGGGCGCGCCCAGGGGGGTGGGCGCCCCCTGCCTCATGGCTTCCTTGTTGATCCCCTGACGTGCACT
This sequence comes from Triticum monococcum, assembly GCA_034509565.1. NCBI lineage: Eukaryota > Viridiplantae > Streptophyta > Magnoliopsida > Poales > Poaceae > Triticum > Triticum monococcum. The sequence continues at coordinate 176,440,538 of CM067847.1, read as the reverse complement.
CCAAGTCTCCTGTATTGCTCTCTTTCCAAAAATAACTTTTCCGAAGGTTTCATTCTGTTTGGACTCCGTTTGATATTCCTTTTCTGCGAAACACTGAAACAAGGGAAAAACATAAACTGGCACTAGGCTCTGGGTTAATAGGTTAGTCCCAAAAATCATATAAAATAGCATATAAATGCATATAAAACATCCAAGGTTGATAATATAATAGCATGGAACAATCAAAAATTGTAGATACGTTGGAGACGTATCAGCATCCCCAAGCTTAATTCCTGCTCGTCCTCGAGTAGGTAAATGATAAAAACAGAATTTTTGATGTGGAATGCTACCTAACATATTTATCATGTATTTCTCTTTATTGTAGCAAGAATATTCAGATCCATAAGATTCAAGACAAAAGTTTAATATTGACATAAAAATAATAATACTTCAAGCATACTAACTAAGCAATCATGTCTTCTCAAAATAACATGGCCAAAGAAAGTTCATCCCTACAAAATCATATAGTTTGGCCATGTTCCATTTTCATCAGATAAGAATGCTCTCATCATGCACAACCCCGATGACAAGCCAAGCAATTGTTTCATACTTTAGTAATCTTAAACTTTTTTTCAACTTTCACGCAATACATGAGCATGAGCCATGGATATAGCACTATGGGTGGAATAGAATATAATGAGGGGGTTATGTGGAGAAGACAAAAAGGAGAAAGTCTCACATCGACGCGGCTAATCAATGGGCTAGGGAGATGCCCATCAATTGATGTCAATGCAAGGAGTAGGGATTGCCATGCAACGGATGCACTAGAGCTATAAATGTATGAAAGCTCAACAAAAGAAATTAAGTGGGTGTGCATCCAACTTGGTTTCTCACGAAGACCTAGGGCACTTGAGGAGGCCCATTGTTGGAATATACAAGCCAAATTCTATAATGAAAATTTCCCACTAGTATATGAAAGTGACAAAACAAGAGACTCTTTATCATGAAGATCATGGTGCTACTTTGAAGCACAAGTGTGGAAAAAAGGGTATTAGCATTCTCCCTTTTATTTATTTATTTTATTTGGCCCTTTTTTGGCCTTTCTTTTTTCTCCTTTTTTGGGACAATGCTCTATTAATGATGATCATCACACTTATATTTATTTACAACTCAAAGATTACAAATCGATACTAGAACAAAGTATGACTCTATATGAATGCCTCCGGCGGTGTACCGGGATGGGCAATGAATCAAGAGTGACATGTATGAAAAATTATGAACGGTGGCTTGGCCACAAATAAGATGTCGACTACATGATCATGCAAGGCACTATGACAATGATGAAGTGTGTCATAATAAACGGAACGGTGGAAAGTTGCATGGCAATATATCTCGGAGTGGCTATGGAAATGCCATAATAGGTAGGTATGGTGGCTGTTTTGAGGAAGATATAAGGAGGTTTATGTGTGATGGAGCGTATCATATCACGAGGTTTTGATGCACCGACGAAGTTTGCACCAACTCTCAATGTGAGAAAGGGCAATGCACGGTACCGAAGAGGCTAGCAATGATGGAAGGGTAAGAGTGCATACAATCCATGGACTCAACATTAGTCATAAAGAACTCACATACTTATTGAAAAAATCTACAAGTCATCAAAAACCAAGCATTACGCGCATGCTCCTAGGGGGATAGATTGGTAGGAAAAGACCATCGCTCGTCCCCGACCGCCACTCATAAGGAAGACAATCGAATAACACCTCATGTTTCAAATTTGTTACACAACGTTTACCATACGTGCATGCTACGGGACTTGCAAACTTCAACACAAGTATTCCTCAAATTCACAACTACTCAACTAGCACAACTTTGATATCACTATCTCCATAACTCAAAACAATCATCAAGTATCAAACTTCTCTTAGTATTCAATGCACTTTATATGAAAGTTTTTATTATATCCCTCTTGGATGCCCATCATATTAGGACTAGTTTCATAACCAAAGCAAACTACCATGATGTTCTAAAGACTCTCAAAATAATATAAGTGAAGCATGAGAGTTCAATTATTTCTTCAAAATAAAACCACCACCGTGCTCCAACAAGATATAAGTGAAGCACTAGAGCAAATGACAAACTACTCCGAAAGATATATGTGAAGATCAATGAGTAGTCGAATAATTATGCAACTATGTGAAGACTCTCTAACATTTAATAATTTCAGATCTTGGTACTTTATTCAAACAGCATGCAAAAAAATCAAATAAAATGAAGCTCCAAGCAAAACACATATCATGTGGTAAATAAAAATATAGCTTCAAATAAAGTTACCAATGAACGAAGACGAAATAGGGAATGCCTTCCGGGACATCCCCAAGCTTAGGCTCTTAGTTGTCCTTGAATATTACCTTGGGGTGCCTTGGGCATCCCCAAGCTTAGGCTCTTGCCACTCCTTATTCCATAGTCCATCGAATGTTTACCCAAAACTTGAAAACTTCACAACACAAAACTTAACAGAAAACTCGTAAGCTCCGTTAGTATAAGAAAATAAATCACCACTTAGGTACTGTTGTGAACTCATTATAAATTCATATTGGTGTAATATATACTGTATTCCAACTTATCTATGGTTCATACCCTCCGATACTACTCATAGATTCATCAAAATAAGCAAACAACACATCGAAAACAGAATCTGTCAAAAACAGAACAGTCTGTAGTAATCTGGATCAAACGTATACTTCTGGAACTCATAAAATTCTCAAATAAATTTCTGGACGTGAGGAATTTATATATTAATCATCTGAAAAAATAATTAACTAAATATTACTCTCCAATAAAAAACGGTAGCAATTCTCGTGAGCGCTAAAGTTTATGTTTTTTACAGCAAGATCAACAAGACTTTCCCAAAGTCTTCCCAACGGTTCTACTTGGCACAAACACTAATTGAAACATAAAACTTCAATGATAAAAGAGGCTACATAAATTATTTGTTACTAAACAGGAGCAAAAAGTAAGGAACAAAAATAAAGTTGGGTTGCCTCCAACAAGCGCTATCGTTTAACGCCCCTAGCTAGGCATGATGATTTCAATGATGCTCACATAAAAGATAAGAATTGTAACATAAAGAGGGAATCATGAAGAATATGACTAGCACATTTAAGCCTAACCCACTTCCTATGCATAGGGATTTTGTGAGCAAAAAACTTATGGGAACAAGAATCAACTTGCATAGGAAGGTAAAACAAGCATGGTTTCAAAACTTTAAGCACATAGAGAGGAAACTTGATATTATTACAATTCCTACAAGCATATGTTCCTCCCTCATAATAATTTTCAGTAGCATCATGAATGAATTCAACAATATAACCAGCACCTAAATCATTCTTTTCATGATCTACAAGCATAGAAAATTTACCACTCTCTACATAAACAAAATTCTTCTCATGAATAATAGTGGGAGCAAACTCGACAAAATAATTATCATGTGAGGCATAATCCAATTGAAAACTAAAATCATGATGACAAGTTTCATGGATATCATTGTTATTTATAGCATACAAGTCATCACAATAATCATCATAGATAGCAACTTTGTCTCATAATCAATTGAAACCTCTTCCGAAATAGTGGATTCATCACAAAATAAAGTCATGACCTCTCCAATTCCACTTTCATCAATATAATCATCATAAATAGGAGGCATGCTTTCATCATAATAAATTTGCTCATCAAAGCTTGGGGGACAAAAAAAATATCATCTTCATCATACATAGCTTCCCCAAGCTTGTGGCTTTGCATATCATTAGCATCATAGATATTCAAGGAATTCATACTAACAATATTGCAATCATGCTCATCATTCAAAGATTTAGTGCCAAACAGTCTAATGTATTCTTCCTCTAGCACTTGAGCACAATTATCGGAATCCTTATTTTCATGATGGATATTAAAAAGATGAAGCATATGAGGTACCCTTAGTTCCATATTTTTTATAATTTTCTTTTATAGACTAAACTAGTGATAAAACAAGAAACAAAAATACTCGATTGCAAGATCTAAAGATATACCTTCAAACGCTAACCTCCCCGGCAACGGCGCCAGAAAAGAGCTTGATGTCTACTACACAACCTTCTTCTTGTAGACGTTGTTGGGCCTCCAAGTGTAGAGGTTTGTAGGACAGTAGCAAATTTCCCTCAGGTGGATGACCTAAGGTTTATCAATCCGTAGGAGGCATAGGATGAGGATGGTCTCTCTCAAGCAACCCTGCAACCAAATAACAAAGAGTATCTTGTGTCCCCAACACACCCAATACAATGGCAAATTGTATAGGTGCACTAGTTCGGTGAAGAGATGGTGATACAAGCGGTATGTGGATGGTGGATAAAGGTTTTTGTAATCTGAAAATATAAAAACAGCAAGGTAACTAATGATAAAAGTGAGCACAAACGGTATTGCAATGCGTTGAAACAAGGCCTAGGGTTCATACTTTCACTAGTGCAAGTTCCCTCAAAAATAATAACATAATTGGATCATATAACTATCCCTCAACAGGCAACAAAGAGTCACTCCAAAGTCACTAATAGCGGAGAACAAATGAAGAGATTATGGTAGGGTACGAAACCACCTCAAAATTATTGTTTCCAATCAATCCGTTAGGCTATTCCTATAAGTGCCACGAATAGCCCTAGAGTTCGTACTAGAATAACACCTTAAGATACAAATCAACCAAACCCCTAATGTCACCTAGATACTCCAATGTCACCTCAAGTATCTGTGGGTATAATTATACAATATGCATCACACAATCTCAGATTCATCTATTCAACCAACACATAGAACCTCAAAGAGTGCCCCAAAGTTTCTACCGGAGAGTCAAGACGAAAACGTGTGCCAACCCCTATGCATAGGTTCATGGGCGGAACCCGCAAGTTGATCACCAAAACATACATCAAGTGAATCACGTGATATCCCATTGTCACCACAGATACGCACAGCAAGACATACATCAAGTGTTCTCAAATCATTAAAGACTCAATCCGATAAGATAACTTCAAAGGGAAAACTCAATCCATTACAAGAGAGTAGAGGGGGAGGAGAAACATAAGAGCCAACTATAATAGAAAATCTCGCAATACATCAAGATCGTGCCAAATCACGAACACAAGAGAGAGAGAGAGATCAAACACATAGCTACTAGTACATACCCTCAGCCCCGAGGGAGAACTACTCCCTCCTCGTCATGGAGAGTGCCGGGATGATGAAGATGGCCACCGGAGAGGGATTCCCCCTCCGGCATGGTGCCGGAACGGGTCTAGATTGGTTTTCGCTGGCTACGGAGGCTTCTGGCGGCGGAACTCCCGATCTATTGTGCTCCCCGATCGTTTTAGGGTATATGGATATATATAGGCAGAAGAAATACATCAGGGGAGCCACGAGGGGCCCACGAGGGTGGAGGGCGCACCCAGGGGGGTGGGCGCGCCCCCTGTCTCGTGGCTTCCTTGTTGATCCCCTGACGTGCACTCCAAGTCTCCTGTATTGCTTTCTTTCCAAAAATAACTTTTCCGAAGGTTTCATTCGGTTTGGACTCCGTTTGATGTTCCTTTTCTGCGAAACACTAAAACAAGGGGAAAACAGAAACTGGCACTGGGCTCTGGGTTAATAGGTTAGTCCCAAAAATCATATAAAATAGTATATAAATGCATATAAAACATCCAAGGTTGATAATATAATAGCATCGAACAATCAAAAATTATAGATACGTTGGAGACGTATCACCGGCTTTCGCTCTTAAACAAAACGCTGGAGCTAATACAATCTCTCGCCATCACGGAAGTATCACCTCCAAACTACGCCCAGCTTGAACTGGGGGCTGAGAGTAGGGAATTTTACGTCCAACCCACCACCCAGTTCATAGCCACTATCGAGGATTTAACTGACATGCTAGACTATGTCTCCGAAGACATCTATGGCATGGACGATGGTGTCGAAACCGAACCAGGTCAAAATCCGTCCATCACTGGGCGTTGGATGACCACTTCTACTTATGACGTATACATGGTGGATACCACTGAGAAGAAGGACCAGGATGGCACTCAAGATCCAGATGAGGATAAGACCATCGATGAACCACCAAAACGCCGGCGTCAGCGGCACCGCTCGCAATCGCGTCATGGAAGGGAAAGCAATACCGACACCGGAGATAATGACACTCTGGACAACACCAAAAACCTCGACCACCCCGTTGAGCCTACATTCTAGCATGATGAAAGGGAAGAGGGTCAATACAGCCTCGAGAACACGCCGATCACGAGGATTCAAAAGATAGTAACTACTTACCTGTCTCCGAAGAGGATGTTAGCCTCGGTGATGAAGAATTCATCGTCCTAGAGGAACCCCTCGAACAAGAATGATTTAAGTGATGGCTCATCGCCACTGCATGGAGCCTGAACAAGAAACATCAGCAAATTAAAGCCGAACATGATATGATCAACAATAGATGGACCAAGGTCCTAGCCGCTGAAGAAGGATATGGCTTTGAGCACCAAACAAAAAGTTATCCCAAACGTAGGCTACTGCCACAATTTGACGACAAGGCCGTCGAGCCAATACGGTCAAAATACAATCAGGCTGATCAACTGGACCGACCACCACGTGGACGGGACAAAATAGCTAATTATGCCGAACACCAGTCCGCGCCCCCTCGTCATAAAGGCAAGGAAGCAGCGGCTCCAGGTTACACGTACGACCTACGTCAGGACCTGACCAATAGTGTCGGCCAGACCAGATCAATCTATGGATTAAGAGGACGTGCCCCCACACGAGATGACGGCCATCAAGCCTGGCACGACAAACCTAGCCAAGTTCGGGGTCAGCACCGAACACAGATGTCATCCGAACTCCGTCGCGATGTCGCCCAGTACAGAGGTGACACACATCCCACGTGATTTACCGATCAGGTAATGCAGCACCAATTTGCGGAGGGGTTCAAACCCGTGAACATCAAGCAATAAGATGGAACGACGGATCCCGCCGTATGGATTGAAGATTTTCTTCTCCACATTCACATGGCTCGCGGAGATGATCTCCATGCCATTAAATACCTCCCTCTAAAGCTGAAAGGACCAGCAAGACACTGGTTGAACAACCTCCCAAAGAACTACATTGGAAGTTGGGAAGACTTAGAGAACGCTTTTCAGGACAACTTTCAGGGCACTTATGTCCGGCAACCAGATGCTGATGACCTGAGTCACATAATCCAGCAACCCAGAGAGTCATCTCACAAACTTTGGAATCAGTTCTTAATTAAAAAGAACCAAATCGTGGATTGTCCGGACACCGAGGCCTTAGCGGCATTTAAGCACAGCATCCGTGATGAATGTCTCGCCCGACACCTCGGTCAGGAAAAGTCGAAGACTATGGCGGCTCTTACTGCACTTATGACCCACTTCTGTGTGGGCGAAGATAGCTGGCTGGCTCGTAAAAGCAACAGTACCAGCAACCCCGGCACGTCTAAGGCCAGGGATGGCAATGGCAGATCACGACGCAGCAAAACAAGCGTCGGAACAATAACGAAGAAACAGAGGACGCGGCAGTAAACGCCGGATTCAGTGGCTCTAAACCTGGTCAGTGGAAGAAGCCGTTCAAAGGTAATAGGGACGGTCCATCCAACCTGGACAAAATACTAGAGATACTTTTCCAGATTCATGACAACCCCGACAAGCCTACCAACCATACCAACAGAAAATGCTAGGTTTTCAAACAGGCCAGTAAAATAAATGCAGAACATAAGGGGAAATGACCTCAAGCGAGGATGGTGATGAGCCTCACCCGCTGCACGATGGGGGATAGAAACAACCCCCCCCCCTTGAGGTAAAAACGGTTAACATGATCTATGTCACCAACATCCCCAAAAGGGAACACAAACGGGCATTAAGGGATGTCTATGCCGTAGAGCCTGTCGCCCCCAAATTCAACCCATGGTCGGCTTGTCCGACCACCTTTGATCGCAGGGACCACCCAACCAGTATTCATGGATTACCTCGACAAGTTCGTCGTGGTTTATCTGGACGATATCCTTGTATTTTCCAAGAACGAGGAAGAACATGCTGGACATCTTCGTATTGTGCTAGAAAAGCTTCGAGAGCACCAACTGTATGCTAAGTATTCCAAGTGTGAATTCTGGCTCCCCGAAGTAACCTATCTTGGGCATGTCATCTCCAAGGATGGTATTGCCGTCAACCCTGAACGAGTTCAGGCTATTCTCGATTGGACTCCTCCGAAGAATGTCAAGCAAGTCCGAAGTTTTCTCGGTCTCACCAGCTATTGTCGTCGATTCGTCGAGAACTTCTCCAAGATTGCCAGGCCTCTGACTAATCTGTTGCATAAGGGTGTCAAGTTCGAATGGACAGACAAGTGTCATGAAAGTTTTCAGGCGCTCAAAGACAAGTTGACCTCTGCCCCCGTGCTTGCTCCACCTGATACTAAGGACTTCGTCATTTACTGCGACGCTTCCCATCAAGGATTAGACTGTGTCCTAATGCAAGAGCGCAGAGTGATTGCTTATGCCTCTCTTCAACTGCGCCCTCATGAAGAAAACTACCCAGTTCACGACCTCGAGCTTGCTGCTGTCATTCATGCACTAAAGCAGTGGCGACATTACCTTCTCGGTAATTGTTGCGAGATCTTCACCGACCACCAAAGTCTGAAGTATCTGTTTACTCAGCCAGATCTGAACCTCCGCCAGCAGAGATGGATGGAGACTGTTGCAGACTTTGACGTGGGTATATCCTATACCCCCGGCAAGGCTAATGTAATGGCTGATGCCTTGAGCCGCAAGTCTTACTGCAACCACCTCCAGGTTCACAAAGTTCAGCCCTCGCTTGTCGAAGAATTTAGAAAGCTGAACCTCCATATTGTTCCTCCTGGAGCACTCGCTCCCCTCCCCCGGAGTTCCGCAAGATGAATCTTCTTGTTGTTACTAAGGGTTCTCTAAATACCCTGGCTGTCGTACCAGATCTCGTAGCTGGTATAAAGACTATTCAGGGTTATGACTCTGAAGTCCATAAGATTAAACGCCATCTAGCAGAAGGAAAGCCCTCATTCTTCACTATCACCGACGACCGCGCCTTGTATTTCAAAGGCCGCCTAGTGGTACCATGTTCGAAGAAAAACCTGGATAAGACTAAAAGGGTTATGCAAGAAGCTCATGATACGCCTCTGTCCATCCATCCTGGTAGTACAAAGATGTACCAGGATATTCCTCAAAGATTCTGGTGGTCTAATATGAAGCAGGACATTGCTCGTTATGTTGCTGAGTGTGACGTTTGTCACCGAATCAAAGCAGAGCATCAAAGGCCTACTGGAACTCTGCAACCTATCTCTATTCCTGAATGGAAATGGGACCATGTTGAAATGGACTTCGTCACTGGATTTCCCAAATCGCAGAAAGGTAATGATGCTATTCTTGTCGTCATTGACCGACTTTCCAAAGTTGCCCATTTTCTGGCGGTCAAAGAGACAATCACTGCTAGTCAGCTTGCTACTCTCTACATGGCCAGAATTGTTTCACTTCATGGTATTCCACTGGTTATCATTTCAGACCGTGGCAGCTTATTCACTTCAAGGTTTTGGGTGAGTTTCCAAGAAGCTATGGGAACTCATCTGTCGTTCAGTACTGCATTTCATCCTCAATCGCAAGGACAGGTTGAACGCGTCAACCAAGTTCTCGAAGACATGCTTCGAGCTTGTGTAATTTCATTCGGCAAGAAATGGGAGGAATCTCTTCCATATGCCGAGTTCTCTTATAATAATAGCTATCAAGCTAGTCTGAAGATGTCCCCCTTCGAAGTGATATATGGATGAAAGTGTCGGACCCCTCTGAACTGGTCAGAAACTGGGGAACGTCCACTCTTTGGTCTGGATATTATCCAACAGGCCGAGGAACAAGTTCGCATTATTCGCGAGAATCTCAAGACTGCTCAGTCACATCAGAAAAGTCAGTATGACCGTCATCACCAAGGCATGGTCTATCAACCTGGCGAAAAGGCTTATCTTCGAGTTACACCAATGAAGGGTGCTCACCGCTTCGGGATCAAGGGCAAGCTAGCTCCCTGCTATATTGGTCCTTTCACTATTCTCGAGAGGCGTGGAAAACTGGCATATCAACTCGAGCTTCCGCCGAACCTTTCTCAGGTTCACGATGTGTTCCATGTGTCACAACTCCGCCGTTGCTTCAAGGATCCAATCCGAGCGGTGGATCATGAAGTGCTCGAATTGCAACGTGACCTCTCCTATAAAGAGCATCCGGTCCGCATTCTTAACCAAGCTAAACGCCGCACACGTCAGAAGGTGATCAAATTCCTCAAAGTCCAGTGGTCGAATCACTCTGAAGACGAAGCCACTTGGGAACGCGAGGACCGCCTGCGTGATGAACCCCGCACTGTTTCCTTCTACCTCCTAAATCTCGGGACGAGATTTCTTGTAGTGGAGGAGAATTGTGATGCCCGAATATTTAAGCTACAGTAATCTCTGCTAACAATGCCACATCACCACGATTACCATTGTTAATCTTGCGATGATTCAACCCCGTTCGAATTCAAAATTCAAATTCTAGATAAACAATAAAAGTTTTCAAAATATTAAACTAAAATGTTCGGAGTGTGCAGTTAAATGCCTAGGTAATTATTCTGCAACAAACCCCCTTTTAGAAAATGTCTAAATATATTAAAATGAAATAAAATAGAAAAGCAAAGTAAATAAAAGGAAAAAACAAACATAAAAGAAAAAAGGGGGGAAGCACCCCCCCACTGGGCTTCGGCCCAGCAGGCCATTGGGCCACCCACCCGGCCGACCCACCCTTCCCCCCCACTTCCCTTATCCACCCACCCGGTGGAACCCTAACCCCCCACCGACGCCCCACTCGCACCCAACTCCCCCACTCGCCCCCCACTCTCTTCCCCCTCCTCCTCGATCCAGATTGGATCGAGGGGAACGGCCCCCGACGTAGTGCCCTTCGCCGTCGCCGCCCCCACGCCTCGAGACCGCCCGGACCTCGCCGGACCGCCTCCCTCGCCGGCCTGCTTCCCTCTATGCCGTCGTCCCCATCACCCCCTCGACCCCCGCTGCTCGGACCCCTACGCGCCCCGGTGAGGCCCTCGGCCTCCTTTCCTCTTGCAACCGCGCGCACCCCGCGCCGCATGCGCCCGGCCGCGCTCCGTTGCCCCCGTGCAAGTCCTGGACGCCCCCGTCCCCTAACCGTCTCCCTCACCGCCTGCGCTCGCCGTGCCTGGACCGGCGCCCCATTCGCCCCTGCCGTCCCGGCCGACCACCGCACTCACCGCGGCCCCCGCACTGGCCGTTGCCCCGCGCGCCTCTGCCCTCGCGCTGCTCGCGCCCGCGACGCCCATCGCGCACAACCATCGCCGCGCGACCGCACCCACCTGCGCCCAACAGCGCGTGCCCGCTCCCGTTGCCGCAACCGCCGCTGCACTCGCCGCGCCATCCCGCCTCCGCCACTCTGCCTAGTGCGCCGCTGCTCCGTTGCGCCGCGCCGTCCGTCGCCCGCGTCCGCGGCACCGGCAACGCCCGCGCCGGCCGGCTGCGTTAGCTCCCGGTGCCGGCGTCCGCTCCCGCATCGGCGCCCATTCGGGCCGGGCGCTAGCGCCCCTGTGCCCGCACGCCCGTAGCACGTCCGACCCGCCAAGACCCCCCTGCCAATGACACAGGGGGCCCACGCCCCAGAATGGTTAAAAAATAAATAAATAATAAAAATAAATAAATAATTAATTAACTTAATTAATTTTGATTAATTTAATATAAGAAATTAATTAAGCTAATTAATCATAATTAGATTAATCTAATAACTAATTAAACTAACCACTGTTAGTTAGTTAATCACTCAATGACAGTGGGGCCCACCCCTAATTAATTTTGATTAGATTAATTAGACTGTTTAAATAAAATGTGTCACTGACCAGTGGGACCCACTAGTCAGGTTGACCAGTCAACTCTGTTGACTGCTAACGACAGCATGACATGATGCTGATGTCATAAAACCAAATTTCGTATTAAATTAAATAATTAATTAAATTCTAGAAATTAATAAAATCTTTAGAAAATCATATCTTTTAATCCGTAACTCGGATTAAATTATTTTCAACATGAAAGTTGCTCCGAACGACGAGACGAATCCGGATGCGCAGCCCGTTCGTCCGCCACGCATCCCTAGCATAGCGAACACGCAACTTTCCCCCTCCGGTTCATTTGTCCGAAAACGCGAAACACCGGGAATACTTTCTCGGATGTTTCCCCCTTCACCGGTACCCCCTCGTACCGTGTTAGTGGCACACCTAGCATCACGCCTTGTCATGTCATGCATTTGTTTGCAATATATTTATTGTTTCTTCCCCCTCTTCTCTCGCTAGACACCAAGACCGACGTTGCTGCTACCCAGTACGACTACGGTGTTGACGACCCCTCTCTCTTGCCAGAGCAACCAGGCAAGCCCCCCCTTGATCACCAGATATTGCCTACTCTTCTCTATACTGCTTGCATTAAAGTAGTGCAGCATGTTACTACTTTCAGTTAATCCTATACTGCTGCATAGCCTATCCTTGCTACTACTGTTGTTACCTTTACCTGCTATCCTACTGCTTAGTATAGAATGCTAGTGTTCCATCAGTGGCCCTACACTCTTGTCCGTCTGCCACGCTATACTACTGGGCCGTGATCACTTCGGGAGGTGATCACGGGCATATACTATATACTTTACACTGTTACATTACCTGAGGTACTGTTCGGAGTTGGGGGCTCGAGGGGCAGGTGGCTCCATCCCAGTAGAGGTGGGCCTGGGTTCTCGACGGCCCCCGACTGTTACTTTGTGGCGGAGCAACAAGGCAGGTTGAGACCACATAGGAGAGAGGTGGGCCTGGCCCTGGTCGGTGTTCGCGGGTACTTAAACACGCTTAACGAGATCTTGGTATTTGATCTGAGTCTGGCCACTGGCTTATACGCACTAACCTTCTATGCGGGGACAGTTATGGGCACTCGACGTCGTGGTATCAGCCGAAGCCTTCGTGACGTCAGCGACTGAGCGGCACGCGCCGGATTGGACTGGAACGCCTGCTAGGCTAGGTCTACTTCCGGCCGCCCTCGCAATGTGCAGGTGTGCTATGGGCGATGGGCCCAGACCCCTGCACCATAGGATTTAGACCGGCGTGCTGACCTCTCTGTTGTGCCTAGGTAGGGCTGCGACGTGTTGATCTTACGAGGCCGGGCATGACCCAGAAAAGTGTGTCCGGCCAAATGGGATCGAGCGTGTTGGGTTATGTGGTGCACCCCTGCAGGGAAGTTAATCTATTCGAATAGCCATGATCTTCGGTAACAGGACGACTTGGAGTTGTACCTTGACCTTATGACAACTAGAACCGGATACTTAATAAAACACACCCTTCCAAGTGCCAGATACAACCCGGTGGTCGCTCTGTAACAGGGCGACGAGGGGAGGATCATCGGTTAGGATTATGCTATGCGATGCTACTTGGTGAACTTACCATCTACTCTCTTCTCCTGCTGCAAGATGGAGGTTACCAGAAGCATAGTCTTCGATAGGACTAGCTATCCCCCTCTTATTCCGGCATTCTGCAGTTTAGTCCACATATGATACCCTTATTACATTTGATACCAATGCATACATATGTAGTGTAGCTCCTTGCTTGCGAGTACTTTGGATGAGTACTCACGGTTGCTTTGCTCCCTCTTTTCCCCCTTTCTATACCCGATTGCTGCGACCAGACGTTGGAGCTCAGGAGCCAGACGCCACCGTCGATGATGACTACTACTACTCGGGAGGTGCCTACTACTACGTGCAGCCCGCTGACGACGACTAGGAGTAGTTTAGGAGGATCCCAGGCAGGAGGCCTGCGCCTCTTTCGATCTGTATCCCAGTTTGTGCTAGCCTTCTTAAGGCAAACTTGTTTAACTTATGTCTGTACTCAGATATTGTTGCTTCCGCTAACTCGTCTATGATCGAGCTCTTGTATTCGAGCCCTTGAGGCCCCTGGCTTGTAATATGATACTTGTATGACTTATTTTATTTGTAGAGTTGTGTTGTGATATCTTCCCGTGAGTCCCTGATCTTGATCGTACACATTTGCGTGTATGATTAGTGTATGGTTGAATCGGGGGCGTCACAGCCTGTCGCCCCCAAATTCAACCCATGGTCGGCTTGTCCGATCACCTTTGATCTCAGGGACCACCCAACCAGTATTCGTCATGGAGGTTCAGTGGCCCTAGTACTCAATCCTATCATCGATGGATACCATCTCACTAGAGTCTTAATGGACGATGGCAGCAACCTCAACTTGATCTGCAAGGATACTGTCCGTAAGATGCGTATCGACCTATCAAGAATCAAGCCTAGCAACAGTACCTTCAAATGAGTGATACCCGGCATGGAGGCCCGCTGCACGGGCTCCTTAACACTGGAAGTATTATTCGGCTCTTCAGACAACTTCCAAAGCGAAGAATTGATCTTTAACATCGTCCCTTTTCGCAGTGGTTATCATGCAGTGCTTGGACGAACTGCTTTCGCCCGCTTTAATGCGGTCCCGCACTATGCTTATCTGAAGCTTAAAATGCCTGGACCTCGTGGCATCATCACAGTAAATGGGAATATGGAACGCTCCCTCCGTACCGAGGATCACACCGTGACCTTAGCAGCCAAAGTACAGGGCGGCCTCATCAAGACGAACAACTCATCGGTCATCAAGACCCATGACACTGCTAAGAGAGTCCGATCTGCATTACAATGCGGTAGATCGGTGGAACCAGAGCTTGAATAGCAGTTTTGTGTCTGCCAATCACCCAATAAGGTTGCAGCATACGTATCGTGTGTACATAACTACGCACTTAAAATACCTTGGGTAGCGCCGGAGGCACATTGCGGAAAAGGTCCATAGTACGGATGGACCCTATTCGGACCTCAAATATAGTTTCCACTGTAGTTTCATTAAAAAACCTACCTGATCTATGGTTGTACGGGGGCTCTTTTCTAGGTCCCTCTTTCTTGCAGACGGCCATCAACTCCTCCTCTCAAAGGATTTCCTACCAAGGAGAAACGACGCAGACGTGCGGCAGGGCACCATTGGGATCTTCAAACCACTACTTTTAGGCCCTGTGTAAACCTTTCCCTTGTGTAAACTTTTGGCATGTAAAATGGCCTTGATATTCATGGCATTATCTGTAACAACACGGCTCGATGTATTAATGAGGGTATAAAGGAAGCAGTCGATCACCACTTTTGTTTGTCAATCACTTTATTTTGTATTATCATATGTATTCCCTCCCTGCTTCAGACGGCCACACGTGCTTTAGTCCGCCTTAACACCGGGGGCTGTATTTGATCCTGCACATTTCAAGTCCATACACCTATAGGGAACTCTTCGGCGTCCCGAATATTGCATTATATGCATCGGCTCCGAATCATGTCTTTTGTCTATAGTTGGGTTGCTCGGCTCCTGTGCTTACCACCTTACATTCCGCTCATTCGTCTAAGGTAGTAAAGGGAGAACTACTGCGATTGTATTTCTGGTTCGTCCCGTCAAGTACCTCATTAGAGAAAGCCGAAAGCTGACTATCATGATAGGCGAGACCTGGTCGGCGATTCGGCGACTTAGTATTCTACTACAAATCGTTAGTGATTCACCCCGTGTTATATGAGGAGCTGGTCTTCATGCAGCCGCATGGAAAAGGCACCATAGTCCGGATAGCCGCACACGCACAAGGGGCTAGTACTCAGCTCCACTGTCAAACTCCTATGGCTAAGTGAAAGTAATGAAGCCGCATAGTCCGATTGCCTGGTTCACCTCTCGTACACATCCTTGATACGTCTCCGTCGTATCTACTTTTCCAAACACTTTTGCCCTTGTTTAGGACTCTAACTTGCATGATTTGAATGGAACTAACCCGGACTGACGCTGTTTTCAGCAGAATTGCCATGGTGTTATTTTTGTGCAGAAATAAAAGTTCTCGGAATGACCTGAAAATCAATGGAGATTATTTTTGGAATATATAAAAAATACTGGCGAAAAGATCCACGTCAGGGGGCCCACACCCTGTCCATGAGGGTAGGGGGCGCGCCTACCCCCTGGGCGCGCCCCCCTGCCTCGTGGGCCCCCTGACGCTCCACCGACCTCAACTCCAACTCCATATATTCGTGTTCGGGAAGAAAAAAATCAGAGAGAAGGATTCATCGCGTTTTACAATATGGAGCCACCGCCAAGTCCTAAACTCTCTCGGGAGGGCTGATCTGGAGTCCGTTCGGGGCTCCGGAGAGGGGAATCCATCGCCATCGTCATCATCAATCTTCCTCCATCACCAATTTCATGATGCTCACCGTCGTGCGTGAGTAATTACATCGTTGGCTTGCTGGACGGTGATGGGTTGGATGAGATTTATCATGTAATCGAGTTAGTTTTGTTAGGGTTTGATCCCTAGTATCCACTATGTTCTGAGATTGATGTTGCTATGGCTTTGCTATGCTTAATGCTTGTCACTAGGGCTCGAGTGCCATGATTTCAGATCTGAACCTATTATGTTTTCATGAATATATGTGAGTTCTTGATCCTATCTTGCAAGTCTATAGTCACCTATTATGTGTTATGATCCGTTAACCCCGAAGTGACAATAATCAGGACCACTACCGGTGATGACCGTAGTTTGAGGAGTTCATGTATTCATTGTGTGTTAATGCTTTGGTTCGGTACTCTATTAAAAGGAGGCCTTAATATCCCTTAGTTTCCAATAGGACCCCACTGCCACGGGAGGGTAGGACAAAAGATGCCATGCAAGTTCTTTTCCATAAGCACGTATGACTATATTCGGGATACATGCCTACATTACATCGATGAACTGGAGTTAGTTCTGTGTCACCCTATGTTATAATTGTTGCATGATCGATCGCATCCGACATAATTCTCCATCACCGATCCAATGCTTACAAGCTTTCCATATATTGTTCTTCACTTATGTACTTTTCCGTTGCTACTGTTACCATCACTATAAAACCCAAAAATATTACTTTTTCTACCGTTACTTTTTGCCACCATTACCATTATTATCATATTACTTTGCTAGTAAATACCTTGCTGCAGATATTAAGTTTCTAGGTGTGGTTGAATTGACAACTTAGCTGCAAATACTTGAGAATATTCTTTGGCTCCCCTTGTGTCGAATCAATAAATTTGGGTTGAATACTCTACCCTCGAAAACTGTTGCGATCCCCTATACTTGTGGGTTATCAAGAACATTTTCTGGCGCCGTTGTCGGGGAGCATAGCTCTATTCTTTGAGTCACTTGGGATTTATATCTACTTATCACTATGAAGAACTTGAAGACGAAAGAACTTAGATTTTTCCCTCAACTACGAGGGGAGGTAAGGAACTGCCATCTAGCTCTACACTTGATTCACCTTCTGTTTTTTGTAAGCTTGCGGCACCTAAACCTTCTTCTGCTATTAATTCTGATATGTTGCATGTTATTGATGATGTCATTTCTGCTTTGCATGATATTTATGATGAAACTACTTCTATGCTTGATACTACTGTGCCACTTGGTGAATTTCTTGATGAACAACTTGCTAGGGCTAGAGAGAATGAAATTATTGAAACTGATAATATTGATGAAAGTGATGATGAAGATTCTCCCCCTAGATATGAATTGCCTGTTGTTCCAGAGGGTTATGTTATGGATGAAGAAACTGCTAGAGACTTTCTTGCCTACAATGATAGAAGTGATCTTAAAAACTATTAGCTAAGCTGAAAGAAAAATCTCTGAATGCTAGAATAAAATATGATCCTGCTTATGCTACTTCACCTATCTTTATTACTAATAAGGATTATGATTTCTCAGTTGATCCTGATATAATTACTTTGGTTGAATCTGATCCTTTCTATGGCTATGAATCTGAAACCTTTGTGGCACATCTTACTAAATTAAATGATATAGCTACCCTGTTCACTAATGATGAGAAAACTCGCTACCATTATATTCTTAAATTATTTCCGTTCTCATTAAAGGGTGATGCTAAGATATGGTTTAATTCTCTTGGTCCTGGTTGTGTGTGTAGTCCCCCGGATATGATTTACTACTTTTCTGCTAAATATTTCCCCGCTCATAAGAAACAAGCTTCCTTAAGGGAAATATATAATTTTGTGCAAATTGAAGAAGAGGGTCTCCCACAAGCTTGGGGGAGGCTTCTCCGATTACTTAATGCTTTACCTGATCATCCTCTCAAGAAAAATGAAATACTTGATATCTTTTATAATGGACTAACCGATGCTTCCAGAGGTTACCTGGATAGTTGTGCTCGTTCTGTTTTCAGGGAAAGAACTGTTGATCAAGCTGAATTTCTATTGAATAATATGTTGACTAATGAAAATAATTGGACACTTCCTGAACCAACTCCTAAGCCAACTCCGAAGAAAAGGGGTATTCTATTTCTCAGTCCTGAAGATATGTAAGAGGAATCTATGAAAGAAAAAGGTATTAAAGCTGAAGATGTTAAGAATTTACCACCTATTGAAGAAATACATGGTCTTAATTCATCACCTATTGAAGAAACACACGATCTCGATAACCCGATACAGGTAGTAAAGGCAAACTCTCTCTATAGATATGATAAAGCTGAAATCCCTCCTGCTAAGTTTGCTAGCCAATGCTTAGATGAGTTTGATAATTTTATGGTTAAGCAAGAAGATTTTAATGCTTATTTTGGTAGACAACTGAAACACAATGCTTATATGATTGAACACTTGAGTGATTATATGGCTAGTGTTAAAGGTGAACTTAAACTTATTAGTAAACATGCTTCTATGGTTACCACTCAAGTAGAACAAGTACTTAAAGCTCAGAATGATTTGCTCAATGAATTGAATAGTAAGAATAATGATAATGTTGTTAGAGTTATGACTAGAGGTGGTAAAATGACTCACGAACCTTTGTATCCTGAGGGCCATCCTAAGAGAATTGAGCAAGATTCTCAGAGAACTACTATAGATGCACCTAGTCCTTCTAAAAGGAAGAGAAAGAACAATGATAGGGCTTTGCATGCTTCTAGCGAACCTGTCTTTGACACACGTGAGAATCCCAATGATATTTCTATTTCTGATGCTGAAACACAATCTGGTAATGAACATGAACCTAGTGATAATGTTAATGATGATGTTCATGTTGATGCTCATCCTAGTAATGATAATGATGTAGAGATTGAACCTGCTATTAATCTTGATAACCCATAATCAAAGAATCAACATTATGATAACAGAGACTTTGTTGCTAGGAAGCACGGTAAAGAAAGAGAACCATGGGTTCAGAAACCCATGCCTTTTCCTCCTAAACCATCTAATAAAAAGGATGATGAGGATTTTGAGAGCTTTGCTGAAATGATTAGACCTATCTTTTTGCGTATGCATTTGACTGATATGCTTAAAATGAATCCTTATGCTAAGTATATGAAGGATATTGTTACAAATAAGAGAAATATACCGGAAGCTGAAATTTCCACCATGCTTGCTAATTATACTTTTAAGGGTGGAATACCAAAGAAACTTGGAGATCCAGGAGTACCAACTATACCATGCTCCATTAAAAGAAACTATGTTAAAACTACTTTATGTGATCTTGGAGCCGATGTTAGTGTTATGACTCTCTCTTTATATCGTAGACTTGATTTGAATAAGTTGACACCTACTGAAATAACTTTGCAAATGGCTGACAAATCAACTACTATACCTGTTGGTATTTGTGAGGATGTGCCTGTTGTGGTTGCAAACGTTACTATTTTAACGGACTTTGTTATTCTTGATATTCCCGAGGACGATAGTATGTCTATTATTCTTGGAAGACCCTTTCTGAATACTGCAGGGGCTGTTATTGATTGCACCAAAGGCAATGTCACTTTTCATGTTAATGGTAATGAGCATACGGTACACTTTCCGAGGAAACAACCTCAAGTCCACATTATCAATTCTATTGGAAAAATGTCATCGATTATTTTTGGAGGTTTCGAATTTCCTCTTCCTACTGTCAAGAAGAAATATGATATTTGTATTGTTGGGGATGTGCATATCCCCGTTGAGGTAACCTGGTGTTATTCGAAAATTCTCCAGTTTCATGTTATTCGAAATGAGTTTGTTAACAAGACCTGATCAACCTTGTTAGTGGATTCCTTTTGATGAGCATGAGATGGGTGAATTTAGAAGGCACAACTTTATGTACCCTCTTTTTACTTTATGTTATTTATACTAAATAAAGCAAAAATAGTATTTTCTGTCTATTTTCTGAATTATCCATGCAATAAAAAATACCCTGAAAATAAAAGTTCTCCAAATGCCCTAAAATTTAAATATGATTTTTTTCTAGAATATTTGAGAATATCTAGCACTGAGAACACAGCAGGGGGAGCAGCCACGTGCCCACGAGGGTGGAGGGCGCGCCCACCCCCCTGGGCGCCCCTGCCTCGTGGACCCCATGTGGGTCCCCTCCACTTATTCCAGGCACCATACACTCCTTCTTGTTCCAAAAAAATCACCAACCAGCTCAAGCACGAGTTCTAGCTCATCTTGCTGCCATTTTCGATCTCCTTGCTCAAAGCTCCACTCACAAAACTGCTTTGGGGGATTGTTCTTTGGTATGTTACTCCGCCAATGGTCTATTTAGTTTTTGTTCTAGTGCTTTATTTGTTGCAATTTTTTGCTGCTTAGGTGACCTTGTTCTTGAGCTTGCATGTCAAATTTATATGGTCAAAAATAGTTCTAATGCATGATATAGTCTCTAGGCACTTGTAGGAGTAGTTGCTATCAATTTTTGTTAAGTTTGGTTCACTTTTATTTTGAAGTTGCTAAAAAATTCAGAAATTTTCAGAAAAAGATGAAGATATTTTTGAGGGGCTCATCGAGCCAAAGCTCGAAGCATAAACAAAGTGAGGAGGATAAGAGGCCCAAATATAATCTCCCTCGCACCGCGGAAGTTCGGCCGTGTGAATGGCCTTGTGATGATTTCTTAAGAGCAGCCGGGATTATGATGATTTTTATGAGTTGGCTGAGAATGCAGGCCTCACCGACTTCCTCCACGACCAACGCGAACAATATCTCTTACTCACTAATATTTTTGTGCAAAATTTTCATTTCCATGCTAGGAGGTCACCACCTTCGGTGGATTTCTATCTATATGATGAGTATAAGGAGATGCCCCTTTTTGATTTCTACCGGGTCTGTAAGATACCCTTTACAGGCAGCATAGAAGAACCACATCGTAGTGATGTGGAAGGGTTTATTGATATGATTGCCGTAGGGGAAACTAGGAAGGTTCCCGATGCAAGAATTACTAGCATACATTTCCCTGTTCTACGTTACTTTGCAATATTTGCTAGTAGATGCTTGATTGGTCGCGGGAACTGTGGCAACCTTAGTGCCCCTGATATTGTTATTTTGTGCCATGCCTTGTTCCGTGATGACACATTTAGTATGGGCGATATTGTTGCAAAGCAGTTAAATCTTAACCATACTAAGGGACCCATCTTGGGAGGTATCTTTGCCTCGCACCTCGCTACACACTTTAACATACCTATTAGGCATTATGAGAAGGAAGAGAAGTTGCTGCCTCCTGTTTTTCTAGACTATAAGATTATGGTAGCACATGATTTTATCGTTAAGAATAAGAAAAGGATGCTTAAGTACAAGCTGATTTTTGATAAAAATCACCCTGTGACTATCAATTTGGCTGCTCCTTCCTTATTTGACTTATCTGCAGGCAAGTACCTTGTTCCACCGGAGGCCATTCACGCCTACCGAAACCCCACATCAGCTACATAGCCAGATCAAGAACCACAATTTGATCCTTCATGATAGTCTGTTTACCAGTGGGATCCGGAGGAGATTGCCAACCAGTGGCAACCCGAGGCTCCTTCTCAGTATGACCCCAACTACAACTTTGGATATCCGCCAGGCCAGCCGTGGCAGTAGACCGACTTAGGCCAAAAGCCTAAGCTTGGGGGAGTACGTACTTCTCACCGACATTACATTCCTGTTCACACACTCACGCTAGTTGTCGGTGCTCATACTTTTTCATTGTAATATCCATGCTAGTTTATTTCCCTTTTTATGCTTTCTTCTTGTGTGTTTGAAAAACCTTAATAAAAACCAAAAAAAATTAGTTGTAGCTTTTAGTTAGTTTACTTTCTATGCCTCTAGTAGTAGTAACTAAAAAGAAAACCCAAAAAGATTTCTCGTTCTTCTTTTGCTTGTTGGGAGCTTTCCAGTGTAAATAATTTGGTTTCTTTTCTTTGGGGGTCGAGAGGAGAAGACCATAATGAAAATGTTGAGTGGCTCTTATATGCATTATTGTTGATCTAACAAAGAGCCCATATTACCTTGTCTTCTCTCTTGAATTGAATGCTTGCAGATTCCAGCTTAGTCCAATGCACGTGCACTATTATTATTATCCACACTATTCGGTCATGCAAGTGAAAGGAAATAATGATGATTATATGATAAACTTATTGAGATGAGAAAAGTTGGTATGAACTCGACCTTTCTTGTTTTTGTAAATATGATTAGTTCATCGTTCCTGATTCAACCTATTATGAAAGAAACATGTTTGCAATGAAAATTAGAGATTATAGTTGCTTATGCCATGCTTAATTAGCTAGGAGTTTATAATGGTTTACCTTGCGTGCCAACATGCTATTAAAATGGTTGTGATGTGGTATGATAGGGTGGTATCCTCTTTTGAACGATTCGAGTGGCTTGACTTGGCACATGTTCACGCATGTAGTTGAAACAAAATCAACATAGCCTCTACGATATTTATGTTCATGGTGAATTATATCCTACTCATGCTTGCATTCAGTGTTGATTAATTTTAATGCATGTTCATGACTGTTGACGCTCTCTAGCTGGTCGCTTCCCAGTCTTTTTCTAGCCTTCACTTGTACTAAGCGGGAATATTGCTTGTGCATCCAATTCCATAAACCCCAAAGTTATTCCATATGAGTCCACCATACCTGCCTATACACGGTATCTACCTGCCATTCCAAGTAAATTTGTATGTGCCAAACTCTAAACCTTCAAATAAACATTCCGTTTTGTATGCTCGAATAGCTCATGTATCAACTAGGGTTGTCTGTATCTTCCATGCTAGGCGGGTTATTCTCAAGAGGAGTGGACTCCAATCCTCACTCACAAGAAAATGGCTGGTCACCGGGATGCCCAGTCCCATGCTTTATGCAAATCAAATCAAAATAACTGCAAAAAAACTCCCCCGAGACTCTTGTTAGTTGGAGGCACTCATTGTTTCGAGCAAGCCATGGATTGATGCTTGTTGGTGGAGGGGGAGTATAAACTTTACCATTCTGTTTGGGAACCGCCTATAATATGTGTAGCATGGAAGATATCGAGATCTCTCGGTTGTTATGTTGACAATGAAAGTATACCGCTCAAAATATTATTCATATCTATTTCAAAACCGAGCTCTGGCACCTCTACAAATCCCTGCTTCCCTCTGCGAAGGGCCTATCTATCTACTTTTATGTTGAGTCATCATCCTCTTATTAAAAAGCACCAGTTGGAGAGCACTGCTGTCATTTGCATCCATTACTTTTAGTTTACATTGAGTATGACTTGACTGGATCTCTTTTACCATGAATTACAATGTCTAGTCAGTCCTTGATCTTTAAAGCTGATATGCATTTATGTTTTGCAGTCTTAGAAAGGGCTAGCGATATACCATCTTGTTATATCATATTATGATTGTTTTGAGAAAGTGTTGTCATCCGAGATTTATTATTATTGCTCGCTAGTTGATTATGCCATTCATACGAGTAAACATGAGACCTAAATATTATTGTGAATGTGGTTAGTTCATAATCTTTGCTGAAAACTTGAATGCTGGCTTTACATATTTACAACAACAAGAGCAAACAGAGTTTGTAAAAGTTTTTTATTTATCACTTTCAGTTTATCAATTGAATTGCTTGAGGACAAGCAAAGGTTTAAGCTTGGGGGAGTTGATACGTCTCCGTCGTATCTACTTTTCCAAACACTTTTGCCCTTGTTTTGGACTCTAACTTGCATGATTTGAATGGAACTAACCCGGACTGACGCTGTTTTCAGCAGAATTGCCATGGTGTTATTTTTGTGCAGAAATAAAAGTTCTCAGAATGACCTGAAAATCAACGGAGATTATTTTTGGAATATATAAAAATACTAGCGAAAAGATCCATGTCAGGGGGCCCACACCCTGTCCACAAGGGTGGGGGGCGCGCCTACCCCCCTGGGCGCCCCCTAACGCTCCACCGACCTCAACTCCAACTCCATATATTCGTGTTCGGGGAGAAAAAAATTAGAGAGAAGGATTCATCGCGTTTTACGATACGGAACTTCCACCAAGCCCTAAACTCTCTCGGGGGGGGGGGGCTGATCTGGAGTCCGTTCGGGGTTGCGGAGAGGGGAATCCGTCACCATCGTCATCATCAACCTTCCTCCATCACCAATTTCATTATGCTCATCGTTGTGCGTGAGTAATTCCATCATAGGCTTGCTGGACGGTGATGGGTTGGATGAGATTTATCATGTAATCGAGTTAGTTTTGTTAGGGTTTGATCCCAAGTATCCACTATGTTCTGAGATTGATGTTGCTATGACATTGCTATGCTTAATGCTTGTCACTAGGGCCCGAGTGCCATGATTTCAGATCTGAACCTATTATGTTTTCATGAATATATGTGAGTTCTTGATCCTATCTTGCAAGTCTATAGTCACGTATTATGTGTTATGATCCGTTAAGCCCGAACTGACAATAATCGGGACCACTACCGATGATGACCGTAGTTTGAGGAGTTCATATATTCAGTATGTGTTAATGCTTTGGTCCGGTACTCTATTGAAAGGAGGCCTTAATATCCCTTAGTTTCCAATAGGACCCCGCTGCCACGGGAGGGTAGGACAAAAGATGTCATGCAAGTTCTTTTCCATAAGCACGTATGACTATATTCGGAATACATGCCTACATTACATTGATGAACTGGATCTAGTTCTGTGTCACCCTATGTTATAATTGTTGCATGATCGATTGCATCCGACATAATTCTCCATCACCGGTCCAATGCCTACGAGCTTTCCATATATTGTTCTTCGCTTATTTACTTTTCCGTTGCTACTGTTACCATCACTATAAGACCCAAAATTATTACTTTTGCTACCTTTACTCCCACCATTACCATTATTATCATATTACTTTGCTACTAAATACCTTACTGTAGATAGTAAGTTTCCAGGTGTGGTTGAATTGACAACTCAGCTACAAATACTTGAGAATATTCTTTGGCTCCCCTTGCGTCGAATCAATCAATTTGGGTTGAATACTCTACCCTCGAAAACTGTTGTGATCCCATATACTTGTGGGTTATCACTCCTTTACGGACCAGGACGTTGGATAAAGTGTGGTCACGCGTTACGCCAAACACCCTTGTAGCATCTACGTGGGGGCGGAAGTCGACGACTGGCAACTTCCAGAAATATAACAATGAACGGCCACACAGGAGGGAAAATCGCTTGAAACAAAATGCGCAAACATAGATATATAACAACATAGGTTCACAACATAGTTTGTACAACCCGAACACATTCAATCAAAAATTACGTCCTTAGAGCATTGACCCTCTATCACCCGGGCTCCTTCTAGGACATAATCTAAGTACCTCTCCAGCTTCCGATGATCTTTGCCTTCGGGCTGACCTATGGTTGCCACTTCGATGGCCTTCATACCGATGTTCTCCATGACAAGGAGGGAGTAGTTCTCCCTCGGGGCTAAGGGCATGTACCAGTAGCTATGTGTTTGATCTCTCTCTCTCTCTCTCGTGTTCTTGATTTGGCACGATCTTGATGTATCGCGAGCTTTGCTATTATAGTTGGATCTTATGTTTCTTCTCCCCCTCTACTCTCTTGTAATGGATTGAGTTTTCCCTTTGAAGTTATCTTATCGGATTGAGTCTTTAATGATTTGAGAACACTTGATGTATGTCTTGCCGTGCGTATCTGTGGTGACAATGGGATATCACGTGATTCACTTGATGTATGTTTTGGTGACCAAGTTGCGGGTTCCGCCCATGAACTTATGCATAGGGGTTGGCAAACGTTTTCGTCGTGATTCTCTGCTAGAAACTTTGGGGCACTCTTTGAGGTTCTATGTGTTGGTTGAATAGATGAATTTGACATTGTGGATGCATATCGTATAATCATACCCACACATACTTGAGGTTACATTGGAGTATCTAGGTGACATTATGGTTTTGGTTGATTTGTGTCTTAAGGTGTTATTCTAGTACGAACTCTAGGGCTGTTTGTGACACTTATAGGAATAGCCCAACGGATTGATTGGAAAGAATAAATTTGAGGTGGTTTCGTACCCTACCATAATCTCTTCGTTTGTTCTCCCCTATTAGTGACTTTAGAATGACTCTTTGTTGCATGTTGAGGGATAGTTATGTGATCCAATTATGTTATTATTGTTGAGAGGACTTGCACTAGTGAAAGTATGAACCCTAGGCCTTGATTCCTAGCATTGCAATACCGTTTACGCTCACTTTTATCATTAGTTACCTTGCTGTTTTTATATTTTCAGATTACAAAAACCTTTATCTACTATCCATATACCACTTGTATCACCATCTCTTCGCCGAAGTAGTGCACCTATACAATTTACCATTGTATTGGGTGTGTTGGGGACACAAGAGACTCTTTGTTCGTTGGTTGCAGGGTTGCTTGAGAGAGACCATATTCATCCTACGCCTCCTACGAATTGATAAACCTTAGGTCATCCACTTGAGGGAAAATTGCTACTGTCCTACAAACCTCTGCACTTGGAGGCCCAACAACGTCTACAATAAGAAGCTTGTGTAGTAGACATCAAGCTCTTTTCTGGCGCCGTTGCCGGGGAGGTGAGTGCTTGAAGGTATATCTTTAGATCTTGCAATCGAATCTTTTTGTTTCTTGTTTTATGACTAGTTTAATTTATAAAAGAAAACTACAAAAAATGGAATTAAGTTTGCGTCATACGCTTCATCTTTTTAATATCTTTCGTGAGTATGATGGAAAGGAAAATTGTAGTCAAATGCTAGAAGAAGAATGCATTAAAATGTTTGGCACTAAATCTTTGAATGATGAGCATGATTGCAATGTTGTTAGTATGAACTCCTTGAATATCCATGGTACTAATGATGATTGCACTAGTTATGATGAAAATGTCTCCTATAAACATGTCAATTTTTGTGGAGTGCATTGGGTTTGTAACTACACACCAAATAGGGAAGATAGATATTGCAAGAGGCATAAGTACTTAGAAACTAAATTGTTGCAAGAAAGGCTAGATGATTGTGCTGAAAATTTAAATTTTCTTGGTCGTACTTGTGGACTTTGCAATGAACAGGGTCATTTAGCTATCCGATGCAAATTGTTTCATGATCTAATTGTGTCCAAAAATTGTGATGACTTGATTTCCCTTGCACACTATAATGAACTCAGTTTGCTTATGGGTTACGAAGAAATGAAACGTATAACTAAGCATCTTCCAGAATTTGCCCGTTATAAACTTCTTGGTTTTGATCTAGAGGAAATTTATATGTATTGTGCGGTGAATTGTATTGAAAATCCTTATATTGCCAACTACATAAAGAAAAGAAAACAAATAGAAGATGAAGAGAATACTAATGAAAGGGAAGAGACTTCCCAATACCATCCTATTATTTCTTATGATGAATCAGGTAATGAGGAGGAGCCTCCTATTCAACCAATCTCATTAATAAGGAGCTCCAAAAAGAGGATTGAACCCACACATGATGTGGTGAATAAGAAGAAAATAAAAAGGAAGAGAAGTAAAAAGATATCTCCCCCAAATAATGCTGCTCCAATTACTATTGTGCCTCATGAAAATATAATTGTGGAAGATAATGATACTTCTTATGATCTTGAAAATCTTTTTGGCACTTGCTTGGAAGAATATGATAATTGCTATACTATTGGTGCTATCCATACTATTAATGATGAGAGTGATTATGTTTATGATATGAAAAGGCCCAAGCTTAGGGATGCTATGTTTGATGAAGATGATGTTTTTGAGAATATATTTTCTGCAATTAATGTTTGTCCCAAGCATGGGGATGCTACGTTTAATGAAGATGATATTTTTAGCCTCCCAAGTTTTGATATGCAAATTTATAATGATGATAGCATGCCTCCTAGTTATGATGATTATTGTGATGATACTTATGCTATAAAAAGTAGTGATTATATTTATAAAACTTGTCATGATTATGGTTACCACTTTTCTAAACATTACTCTTTTAATGTGGAAACAATTTATAGTATTCGAGTTTCTTATGATACTCCCACTATTCCGAATGAGAAGAATTTTGCTTATGTGGGGAGTAATAAAATTTCTATGCTTGTAGATCATGAAAAGAATGCTTTAGGTGCTGGTTATATTGTTGAGTTCATTCATGATGCTACTGAAAATTATTATGAGGGAGGAACACATGCTTGTAGGAATTGCACTAATATCAAGTTTCCCCTCTATGTGCTTAAAATTTTGAAGTTATACTTGTTTTGCCTTCCTATGCTAGTTGATTCTTGTTCCCATAAGTTGTTTGCTCACAAAATCCCTATGCATAGGAAGTGGGTTAGGCTTAAATGTGCTAGTCATATTCTTCATGATGCCCTCTTTATGTTACAATTCTTATCTTTTATGTGAGCATCATTGAAATCATCATGCCTAGCTAGGGGCGTTAAACGATAGCGCTTGTTGGGAGGCAACCCAACTTTATTTTGGTTCCTTGCTTTTTGCTCCTGTTTAGTAATAAATAATTCATCTAGCCTCTTTTTAGATGTGGTTTTATGCTTTTAATTAGTGTTTGTGCCAAGTAGAACCTTTGGGAAGACTTGGGGAAAGTCTTGTTGATCATGCTGTAAAAAACAGAAACTTTAGCGCTCACGAGAATTGCTGCCATTTTTATTTGGAGAGTGATATTTAGTTAATTATTTTTTTCATATGATTAATATATAAATTCCTCGCGTCCATAAATTTATTTGAGAATTTTATGAGTTACAGAAGTATACGTTTGATCCAGATTACTACAGACTGTTCTGTTTTGGACAGATTCTGTTTTCTATGTGTTGTTTGCTTATTTTGATGAATCTATGAGTAGTATCGGAGGGTATGAACCATAGAGAAGTTGGAATACAGTAGATATTACACCAATATGAATAAATAATGAGTTCATTACAGTACCTTGAAGTGGTGTATTGTTTTCTTTTGCTAACGGAGCTCATGATTTTGTACTTTAAGTTTTGTGTTGTGAAGTTTTCAAGTTTTGGGTAAAGATTTGATGGATTATGGAAAAAGGAGGGGCAAGAGCCTAAGCTTGGGGATGCCCATGGCACCACCAAGATAATCTAAGGACACCTAAAAGCCAAAGCTTGGGGATGCCCCAGAAGGCATCCCCTCTTTCGTCTACTTCTATCGGTAACTTTACTTGGAGCTACATTTTTATTCACCACATGATATGTGTTTTGCTTGGCGCGTCTTGTATTATTTGAGTATTTGCTTTTTAGTTTACCACAATCATACTTGCTGTACACACCTTTTGATAGAGCCATACATAATTTGGAATTTGTTAGAATACTCTATGTGCTTCACTTATATCTTTTGAGTTATATAGTTTTGCTCTAGTACTTCACTTATATCTTTTAGAGCACGGTGGTGGATTTGTTTTATAGAAACTATTGATCTCTCATGCTTCACTTAGATTATTTTGAGAGTATTAAATAGCATGGTAATTTTCTTAAATAATCCTAATATGCTAGGTATTCAAGATTAGTAAAAAAAATCTTATGAGTGTTTTGTATACTAAGAGAAGTTTGATGCTTGATGATTGTTTTGAGATATGGAGGTAATAATATCAAAGTCGTGCTAGTTGAGTAGCTGTTAATTTGAGAAATTCTTGTGTTGGAGTTTTCAAGTCCCGTAGCATGCACGTATGGTAAACGTTATGTAACAAATTTGAAACATGAGGTGTTCTTTGATTGTCCTCCTTATGAGTGGCGGTCGGGGACGAGCGATGGTATTTTCCTACCAATCTATCCCCCTAGGAGCATGCGCGTAGTGCTTGGTTTTTTATGACTTGTAGATTTTTGCAATAAGTATGTGAGTTCTTTATGACTAATGTTGAGTCCATGGATTATACGCACTCTCACCCTTCCATCATTGCTAGCCTCTTCGGTACCGTGCATTGCCCTTTCTCACATTGAGAGTTGGTGCAAACTTCGCCGGTGCATCCAAACCACGTGATATGATACGCTCTTTCACACATAAACCACCTTATATCTTCCTCAAAACAGCCACCATACCTACCTATTATGGCATTTCCATAGCCATTCTGAGATATATTGCCATGCAACTTTCCACCATTCCGTTTATCATGACACATTCATCATTGTCATATTGCATAGCATGATCATGTAGTTGACATAGTATTTGTGCCAAAGCCACCATTCATAAATCTTTCATACATGCCACTCTTGGTTCATTGCATATCCCGGTACACCGCAGGAGGCATTCATATAGAGTCATCTTTTGTTCTAACATCGAGTTGTAATCATGGAGTTGTAAATAAATAGAAGTGTGATGATCATCATTTTCTAGAGCATTGTCCCAAGTGAGGAATTAAATTAAAAAAAGAGAGAAAGGCCATAAAAAAGGAGAAGGCCCAAAAAAATATGAGAGAAAAAGAGAGAAGGGACAATGTTACTATCCTTTTACCACACTTGTGCTTCAAAGTAGCACCAAGGTCTTCATGATAGAGAGTCTCTTATGTTGTCACTTTCATATACTAGCGGGAAATTTTCATTATAGAACTTGGCTTGTATATTCCAACAATGGGGCTCCTCAAGTGCCCTAGGTCTTCGTGAAGAAGCAAGTTGGATGCACACCCACTTAGTTCTTTTGTTGAGCTTTCATACATTTATAGCTTGAGTGCATCCGTTGCATGGCAATCCCTACTCCTTGCATTGACATCAATTGATGGGCATCTCCCTAGCCCATTGATTAGCCACGTCGATGTGAGACTTTCTCCTTTTTGTCTTCTCCACATAACCCCCATCATCATATTCTATTCCACCCATAGTGCTATATCCATGGCTCACGCTCATGTATTGCGTGAAAGTTGAAAAAAGTTTGAGATTACTAAAGTATGAAACAATTCCTTGGCTTGTCATCGGGGTTGTGCATGATGAGAGCATTCTTGTGTGACGAAAATGGAGCATGAACAAACTATATGATTTTGTAGGGATGAACTTTCCTTGGCCATGTTATTTTGAGAAGACATGATTGCTTAGTTAGTATGCTTGAAGTATTATTGTTTTTATGTCAATATTAAACTTTTGTCTTGAATCTTATGGATTTGAATATTCTTGCCACAATAAAGAAGATTACATGGATAAATATGTTAGGTAGCATTCCACATCAAAAATTCTATTTTTATCATTTACCTACTCGAGGACGAGCAGGAATTAAGCTTGGGGATGCTGATACGTCTCCAACGTATCTATAATTTTTGATTGTTCCATGCTATTATATTATCTGTTTTGGATGTTTATGGGCTTTATTAGACACTTTTATATTATTTTTGGGACTAACCTATTAACCCATAGCCCAGTGCCAGTTTCTATTTTTTTCCTTGTTTTAGAGTATCACAGAAAAGGAAAATCAAATGGAGTCCAAACGGAATGAAACCTTCGGAAAAGTTATTTTTGGAAAGAAAGCAATACAGGAGACTTGGAGTGCACGTCAGGGGATCAACAAGGAAGCAACGAGGCAGGGGGGCGCGCCCACCCCCCTGGGCGCGCCCTCTACCCTCGTGGGCCCCTCGTGACTCCCTTGATGTATTTCTTCCGCCTATATATATATATAAATATCCATATACCCTAAAACCATCGGGGAACAGAATAGATCGGGAGTTCCGCCGCCAGAAGCCTCCGTAGCCACCGAAAGCCAATCTAGACCCGTTCTGGCACCGTGCCGGAGGGGGAATCCCTCTCCGGTGTCTATCTTCATCATCCCGGTGCTCTCCATGACGAGGAGGGAGTATTTCTCCCTCGGGGCTGAGGCTATGTACCAGTAGCTATGTGTTTGATCTCTCTCTCTCTCTCTCTCGTGTTCTTGATTTGGGATGATCTTGATGTATCGCGAGCTTTGCTATTATAGTTGGATCTTATGTTTCTTCTCCCCATCTACTCTCTTGTAATGGATTGAGTTTTCCCTCTGAAGTTATCTTATCGGATTGAGTCTTTAATGATTTGAGAACACTTGATGTATGTCTTGCCATGCGTATCTGTGGTGACAATGGGATATCACGTGATTTACTTGATGTATGTTTTGGTGACCAAGTTGCGGGTTCCGCCCATGGACTTATGCATAGGGGTTGGCACACGTTTTCGTCGTGATTCTCCGGTAGAAACTTTGGGGCACTCTTTGAGGTTCTATGTGTTGGTTGAATAGATGAATTTGAGATTGTGTGATGCATATCGTATAATCATACCCACGAATACTTGAGGTGACATTGGAGTATCTAGGTGACATTAGGGTTTTGGTTGATCTGTGTCTTAAGGTGTTATTCTAGTACGAACTCTGGGGCTATTTGTGACACTTATAGGAATAGCCCAACGGATTGATTGGAAAGAATAACTTTGAGGTGGTTTCGTACCCTACCATAATCTCTTCATTTGTTCTCCGCTATTAGTGACTTTGGAGTGACTCTTTGTTGCATGTTGAGGGATAGTTATGTGATCCAATTATGTTATTATTGTTGAGAGGACTTGCACTAGTGAAAGTATGAACCCTAGGCCTTGTTTCCTAGCATTGCAATACCATTTGCGCTCACTTTTATCCTTAGTTACCTTGCTATTTTTATATTTTCAGATTACAAAAACCTTTATCTACTATTCATATACCACTTGTATCACCATCTCTTTGCCGAACTAGTGCACCTATACAATTTACCATTGTATTGGGTGTGTTGGGGACACAAGAGACTCTTTGTTCTTTGGTTGCAGGGTTGCTTGAGAGAGACCATATTCATCCTACGCCTCCTACGGATTGATAAACCTTAGGTCATCCACTTGAGGGAAATTTGCTACTGTCCTACAAACCTCTTCACTTGGAGGCCCAACAACGTCTACAAGAAGAAGGTTGTGTAGTAGACATCAAACTCGATTACCTTGGTCGTCTTTTTATGCAACTTGTTGATGCCGACTCTTCACAGGATGACACAGAGACAAGCCAAGAAAATGCAACAGAGGTAATACCTGTCTCCTCCAACTCAAATTCGTTGCCAAGAAAGAAAACCGGGGGGGGGGGGGGGGTCATCCTGAAAGTAAGATTTTCTCATCCTCTTGCTTATTTGGACACCAATTTTCTTTTGAAGAGGTAGCAACATGACTCTAGACGTATGACCCAAAGTGATGGTTCTCAAAACCTCAACTCCGTCTTACCTAATACCCCTAGCCGCAAGCATCGACATGAGGTGCCTCATAACCCAACAATTACTTTTCGAAAAGCTGGTCTTTTTCGTCAACCTCTTAATCTTTCTGACTCAAACTACCAGGGGACCTCTCCATCATCTGGCGACTCTACATGCACTCAAATGTTGTTCTTCAAAGTTTCCCAAGGGTAAGCATACCACTTTGCTTCATAGGTAATTTGTGGCAATATATGCTTATGATATATTGCATCTTTATTGTAGAGGCGTAGCCAAACCAGGCAAAAAGCATAAAGTGGGCAGGTCTTTTGAAGACCCCAAGGCTGCTGAACCAGAAACACAAATAGCCAAGGCCCCTGAAACTTCAGCTCAAAATCCCGAAGGTCCTGTCAATGACACGGCACCAAAAACTCACCCGACGGCTCTGGAATCAATCCATACTGAAATCAAACCCAGCTGCCAGTGATAACCCGCCAAATCCCAAGCCGTCAAGCCCTGAGAAGACTACTGAAGATGTTCTCATTACTAGGACAGTCTACACAGAACCAGGGAATCCAGCTATCTTAGCTAAACATAGTGCCAAAGAAGAAGCTCATTCTTTGGAAAAAGGCAAAGTGAAGCTGGATCTAGAGACTTATGCTGCTCTCAGTGCTAGGTACATCCACGCTGGTTATCTTAACCGCCTTCATAATATCCATGACCTTGAGGCCGGCTTAGTGAACCTTATGAAGGAACGTTATGAGGTACGCTACTAACTTCTTTCTATATGTACTTATACACCCTCCAAGTCGTAAGTATAAGAAAAAATGTTGAATATGCTTAGGACTTCATGATAATCTGTAACGTATCAAGGGCCGGCTTAAACTAACAAGTTAAGTCGGGACTTGTAATTACTTGAAGAAATCCAAATATGTAACCCCCAAGGGCGATTTAAACTGTCAAGTTAAGTCGTGACTTGCAATTACATAAGAAATCCAAACATATTGCCCTCAAGGGCCGGCTTAAACTGTCAAATTAAGCTGGGACTTGCAATTACTTAAAAAAATTCAAAACAGTTGCCCTCAAGGGCCGGCTTAAACTGTCAAGTTAAGCCGGGTCATAAGAACTTTTGAAATAGCCTACATTATCCCCCAAGTGTCATGCACACTACTTGCAATGTGCTTGGGACTTTCAATGAATTGTATGACCAAAAATTATGTTCCTTGTTATGTAACCTTTGCCTTTATCTATTCCAGGCAGAATTGAACATGAAAGAATCACAAGTTGGCGACTTAAGAAAAGATTTAAAGTTGTAGCAATCTGAAAC
Organism: Triticum monococcum; assembly: GCA_034509565.1. Taxonomy (NCBI): domain Eukaryota; kingdom Viridiplantae; phylum Streptophyta; class Magnoliopsida; order Poales; family Poaceae; genus Triticum; species Triticum monococcum. Next base: position 176,405,667 of record CM067847.1, on the reverse strand, counting down.
TTCAAAGGCCAAGCCAGAGCTGAAGGCCTCATTAGAAGCAATGGAGAAGTTGAAAAAGGATTTTGATGCTGAGAGAGCCAGCTCGGAAACTGACAAGGCGGCTTTAATCAAGAAGGCTGAAGACGCAGAAGCTACTCTTAAGCCGGTAACTGAAGAGTTATCCGGCTCAAAACAACATATTATTCAAATGACAGCTGCCATCTTCGGTAAGATTCAAAACCTTACTCATCATTAACTTCGGTACTACTTTGACTCGCCTGGCGACTTGTGCTTATGCGATCTTTTTAATTCATCTGGCGACTCTTATGTCTTATGTAAACAGGCCCCAGAAGCGCCCGCCTTGGTGAAAGTATGTTGATGAAGTTAAAGGCAGTGTACTCATTGACTAAACAAGTCTATACCAGAACTCTGCGCAGACTCATTGCCATGTCAGGTGGGAAGAAGCCCCCAACACTCCTCAAGACCGTACTAGAACAATTTTCAACTACGCCGGCTCAAATTGAAGAGTGCCAACTATCAGCCGCCTGAGTAGGAGCTATCATCGCTCTAGGACGATCCAAGGCTTGGGCAACAAAACTGGACCCGGAAGAGACCGCGACCGGGTGCCCCAAGTTTAATGATGATGGGTCATCCTTTGAGGAGCAAGATTTTAACAAGTGCATGAGGTAGATGCGACATGTGCCGTGTAAGCTTATTGAAGAACTAAATCTGAAGCACTACAGGTCAGCTTATGATGATTAGAACAACAAGATTAAGCCACCCACCCATGAAGTGATGAACCTTGTTCCTGCCAGGCGTAAGCACCTCTTTGACCCTGATCTTGACTTTGCTCTCATTATAGATGATGAAACCATATTTGAGGCCTTAACCAGCATCGATTGGACGTCACCTGACCTCCAGATGGGCGAAGAAGATGAGCCAGCACAGGCTGACCCGGAGTCGTCAACTCTCCATGAAAGAAATCAATGATAAACCAGGCGGCTCTCAGGCCAAGGTACAAGATCTCTTCTCCAAAAATCATTTTGGCTCCAAACTTATGGGCTTGTGATAGCCTTGTAATAGAGTAGTCTTTTGAAACAATGATCCGCCTTGTCATGCTATCGTGCATGTTAACTGTTTGAAATATCAGGTTTAATCTTTTATGACAGGCTTGATCCAATTGGTCATGGTAGCCATTGCAACACTCTTGTGTGTAAAATTTTGCATGTCCTGCCAAAAGAGGTTAAATACATGCCCTGGCGTATTAACATCAAAAACCAGGGCGGGTAATAACCCCAATAGTATTAGCCTTTCATGACTAAAAAATCGTCATCTTAGCTTTGTGAATTCAAAATTAACCGGTGACTCAATGTCCAACCAGGGCGGGTTATAACCTGAAAATATTCAAGCATGAGCCACAATGCACTGGCGACTTAAAGTCAAAACCCAGACGGGTTATAGTCAACCATAACTATCATAACCCAGAACCAAGCGACTTAGGGATCTTTAAACCAAAACTTTGAAAACACAAAAGCATCTGAAATCCAAATAGATCACTTAGGCCAGCTTTTAAAGCGTGGCCGAAAAAGGTGGCTTATAAGCCGCATATTTGCTTTCAAGGCCACAACAGCCATTTGGCACTCAGGCCACATGATTGCTTTTAAGGTCGCAACAACCGTTTGGCACTCAGGCCACATGATTGCTTTCAAGGCCGCAATAGGTGTTTGGCACTTAGGCCACAAGATTGTGTTCAAGGCTGCAACAGCCGTTTGGCACTTAGGCCACATGATTGTCTTGAAGGCCGCACAAGTCGTGGTTTGACCTAGCTCACTATAAGTCGACTCTCACGTGACATAAGCCACTGTTTGAACTAACAAGCTCAGGGTCTTTAAGAAGATTGACTGTTAAGAGTTTGGCGGGTCAGCTAGTGGAGTAGCAAGTGGCAGACAGGCAGGAAAAACCTATAAAAAGTAGCATTTAAGCCAGCCAAGAGGGTATGAAAGCTAAACCCAGTGGTTGGAAGCCCCCAAGTGACCTTATGATCAACCAATAAAGGCTCAAATACTTAGAAATGAAACGACAAAGGCCCCGTAGTTCGAGGATGCTGGCTTTATTATATTGATCATAAATAGTTATATACATTGGCAAAAGTATGTACAATTTAAGAGCTGGCGGCTCAAGTGTAGTATGGCCGAAGATGTGCAATATTCCACGGACAACAGGTCTCCTCCTCTGACTTGCGAGAATTCTTGTGCTCACGTATACGAATGAGGTAATACAACCCATTGTTCAGATTCTTGCTGACCACAAAGGGTCCTTCCCAAGGTGCCGATAACTTGTGCATATTTGTTTGATCATGAATAAGCTGGAGTACCAAGTTGCCTTCTTAAAACGCACGGGTCTTAACTCTGCGGCTATGATAGTGACGTGGGTCTTGTTGGTATATCGCCGAACAAGCCGCCGCCAGGTCAAGCTCCTTGTCCAAAGCGTCGAGTGTGTTTTGACGCGCTATTTCATTATCAGCTTCAACATAAGCCTCCACATGAGGCGAGTCATGATGGATATCACTTGGAAGAACTGCTTCTGCACCATATACCATGAAGAAAGGCGTATAGCATGTTGACCTGTTGGGGGTGGTATTGATACTCCAAAGTACTGAAGGTAACTCCTCAACCCAACAACCCGGCGTTCGCTGCAAAGGAACCATAAGCCGGGGCTTGATACCTCTCAAGATTTCTTGATTAGCCCTCTCAGCTTGACCATTAGACTATGGATGAGCCACAGAAGAGAAATCAAGAGGAATATGGTCTTGTTGCTAGAATTCCTTCATAGCACCCTTAGAAAGATTAGTGATGTCGGTGTCAAAACTGGCGGATCTCGGGTAGGGGGTCCCGAACCGTGCGTCTAAGGCGGATGGTAACAGGAGGTAGGGAACACGATGTTTTACCCAGGTTCGGGCCCTCTTGATGGAGGTAAAACCCTACGTCATGCTTGATTTATTCTTGATGATATGAGTATTACAAGAGTTGATCTACCACGAGATTGGAGAGGCTAAACCCTAGAAGCTAGCCTATGGTATGATTGTATGTTGTCCTACGGACTAGAACCCTTCAGTGTATATAGACATCGGAAGGGGCTAGGGTTACACAAGGTCGGTTACAAAGGAGGAGATATACATATCCGTATTGCCTAGCTTGCCTTCCACGCCAAGTAGAGTCTCATCCGGACACGAGACAAAGTCTTCAATCTTGTATCTTCATATTTGAACAGTCCGACTGTCCGGAGACCCCCTAATCCAGGACTCCCTCAGTAGCCCTTGAACCAGGCTTCAATGAAGATGAGTCCAGCGCGCAGTATTGTCTTCGGCATTGCAAGGCGGGTTCCTCCTCCGAATACACCACGGAAGAATTTGAATACAAGGATAGTGTCCGACCCTGCAAAATAAGTTCCACATACCACCGGAGAGAATAATGTTTCCACAAATCTAATCTGCTGACACGTTTTGTCAACATGACATCACGCCATGGCCCGGTGATTATTCAAACCGTTTCCTTTAACTAGCCCCGCACATAACGCGAGGCAGTTTCTTGACACGTCTTGTCAAAGCAGAGATCGTGTCCCCCTTATTACGGGATTCTCATCAATACGGGCGTGGGTAACCCAACCGCGCCATCAATTACGGTGCTTGGGGGATAAGCGAGTTTTACCAGGCTAGTGGGGGCGCATAGTTTCGGCCGCCCTTATAAAGGGATAAGGTTTAACCTTTTTCTACCCACGCCTTCTTCCTCCTTGATCATCCATTCTTGCGCACTCAAGCTCCAACGCCCAAGTCCACATCCTTCCCCTCGACCTTCTCCAATCATGTCCGGAGCGGGAAGCAAATGGATGGCTTCCTCCGTTACGGAGGGACACGTTAAGAAGCTGCGCGGAGGCGGATACTTGGTCACGAATATCGCGCATCGGCTGCCCGCTGCAGGGCAGATCGTTCCTACCCTTGAACCCCACGAGAGGGTAGTTTTCCTCCACCACTTCCTCCACGGACTGGGGTTTCCCCTCTATCCATTCGTCCGTGGTCTCATGTTCTACTACGGGCTGGACTTCCATGATCTGGCCCCAAACTTCGTCATCAACAATTCGGCGTTCATCGTTGTGTGTGAGGCTTTCCTCCGCATCCGTCCCCACTTCGGCCTATGGTTAAAGACCTTCAATATCACGCCGAAGGTGGTGGGCGGCCAACAAGCAGAATGCGGCGGAGCCATGGTGGGTGAGATGCCCAATGTTATATGGCTTGAAGGCTCCTTTGTGGAGACAATAAAGGGGTGGCAATCGGTGTGGTTCTACATCACCGGGCCGCGCGACACCAACTAGGTGGCTGCCCCCGAGTTTCGATTCGGAATCCCCACGCAGCTCACCTCCTGGAAAGAGAAGGGCCTGTCCCGGGGTCCATCGGTGGAGCTGGACGGACTCCAGAAATGTATCTGGAATATGGCAGGCAAGAAACTCAAGCTTGTCAACATAGTCCAGGTCATGATCATCTGTCGGATTCTCCCGTGCCACCAACGGGATTTCAACTTGTGGGAGTTCGACCCGGCCCAACATCAGACTCTGAGCGAGCTCCTCGTCAGGACGCACAAGGACGTCTGGAGGGTGCTGTTCAAGGGCACTAAGGTCCCTCCCTCTCTCACCGAGGACCGCGGGCTAAGCATGAAGCGCCCAGCGCATTCAGCGAGTTCTATACATCCGGCAGGATATTTATTTCCCCTAGCTTTTATCATGTGCGGGGTCTGAGCTCCATGCCTTTGAGAGGACTGGGTGGAGACATCGGGGCAGATTAACTGTCCGGCTCCTCTGCCCGAAGACTCTGCGGATGCTCTCTTGACGGAGATGCTGACTCCGGCTCCTTACAAGGTGCTGGAGAAGACCAAGAAGGCCAAGGGAACCCGAAAGAGTTCCCGACGCCAGGTGTTATCAGACTCATCATCCGATAACTCCGCGACACACTCCTCCCCCGAAGACGAGGAGGAAGATGAAGATGCTCCCCCTTCAGTCGGGGGAGACAAGAAAAGGAAGGCCGCCCCGACCGGGGGGCCGAAGGGTCCAAGAAGGGGAAGACCCTCCTTCCGGACTACTCCACCACCGCCGCTGAAGGCGAAGATGAGTGGCTGCTCAGGGCCAAGCCCCTGGTGAAGTAATAAGTATTCGAATACTAGAGTAACTCATAGCATACCTTTGTCGCACTGCTTCTCCTAATGCCGAATTATGACTATGCAGACCGCCACGAGCCCGTATCGACGTATCATCGTCGGACGGCTCCTTGGGCTCGTCGGATATGGATAGCGATCCACTTTCGACCGCCACCTCCCCTTGCCCTACGGACAACACTAAGGTATTGTCTCAAGAGGCACCGGGTCGAGGGGAGACAGTCCCGGAGGCGCCTCAAGGCGACCATCCGGACACCGGGAGCAGAGGGAGCAAGTCTCCCGAGGGCTCCGAGTTCGGCCCTCAGCCGAACACCGCGCTGGAACCCCTAGTGGTTCCAGACTCGGGCAGGCGGCCTCCTTCTAAAAGGGGCAAGACGCCTGTGCCGGTGACCTCTGTCCATCCATAGGCACCAGACAATCTGCTGGGAGCGCTTCGCAGCGCTTCCATCGACGAGGAGAACCGCGCTATTATGAGTGCGGTGGTCCAGAAGGTTCAGTCCGCCAAGAGAGGATTGACTGAAGCCTGTGCCAGCCTTCTAACAGGCTTTGAGGTAAGTTTTTGAAATATAAGAAAAATATTACCGCATAGACAGTAGCCCCTGATGCTTTGTTCGGTGTTCACAAAGAAAAGCCGAACAGAGGATCAAACAATATCGCAGGAGTCTAATATAAGTATGTCTATATGCGTATGCAGGCTTCGCTGCTGGCCTCTGCCGCACTGACTGCGGAGGTCGCTGCACTGAAGCAGGACCTCAAAGGGTCCAAGGAAGAGCTCGGCCTTGCCAAGAGGCAGCTCAAGGAGAACAAAGGTAAGTAGTACCCAGTCTATGGATATATATAAAAATAATGCGATTGCAAAATCACAAGATCATCCTAAATTTACCACGGGCCACGACCGAGGTGGCGACCCTGAAGCAAGCGCTATCCGAGGCCGAAAACAAAGCGGCCAAGGATCGCACCGAGCGGGAAAGGCAGGAGGCTCGGGTGGGCGAGGTGCAGCAAGAGCTCCATGCTCTCGTAACGAAGCACGAGGCGTTGGAGCTTGACTTGAAGACGCGAGAGTCCGAGCTTGTCGCGGCCCTCGAGAGCGCAAAGATTGCCAAGGACGAAGCCCAAAAGGCCCTCCAGGAGATTGATGCGATGAAGAAGATAGCGGCGGGTAAGGCATTCTATATGCAAAGCAAGCATGTGAAAGTAAATTACCTCTTACTTACCCGAATCCGGAGCTCTCCAGGAGCATTCGCAGATTTGGCTCGCAGCGTGTCGGATGCCGCACAGTTTTACCAGGCCGAGGAGGGAAGCTCAACGGAGAAGCTGTTCTGGTCTCAGTATACTGGGACCGAACACCCGATGCCTCTGAGCGACCAGCTGAAGCAACTGGTCGAGCTGCACAAGGTGGCCGAACAGGCCATGAAGGGCTTTATAGTCCGGATGTGGCCTGGCGACGCCCTTCCCCATAGCTACTTCGGCCTGGTGAGATGGCTTATGGATGCCTTCCCACGGCTGAAAGTCATCAAGCGGCCCGCCTGCATCAAAGGTGCACGCCGGGCTTTCGCCCGTGTGAAGGTGCAATGGGCCAAGATGGACGCCGTGAAGCTGGTGAAGGAAGGCCGCCGGAGGGCAAGGAGCATCGCCACCCGAGATGTACTATGAAGGTGTCCTAAAGGGTGCGCGTGTTGTGGCGAACGAGTGTGCAAAAGATGTAATATTGGAATGAACTTGCTCGTGTAATCCTGTATTATAAAAAACTTGTCCATATGCGCTATGCAACGCTTGTTTGAATTTAAAATATTGCCTTCTGTTCGGCTGTTTATCAAATCTGAGAGATGGCTAGTCGTCGGCTTCTGCCCCTGCGCCACGAGTGCTGGGGTGTTCGGGATAAACCTAAGCACTCTTGTTCCCATTGTTGGGTCCTTCGAGGGAGGTGCTCAGCACAACGAACAAGGCAATCGGACTATAATGCGTTATCACTCTCACTTAGCCATAGAATTCTATAATTTTAAATTTTGGCGAAGCCCCTAGTATTCCGAAGGCCCAATTCGGGGCGCGATACACGCCTTAAGCCGGACAGGGCCGACTCCTCGCTCTAAGCGGCATAGGTCTTTAAGGACTTGAAACCTCTCGAACAGTGACCTGTCTCTCGCCTTATCATGACAGTCAGTTTTAGCTTTCTCTACTTAGGTGCTTAGCCCAGTAGAACTGGGGCACAATCGCAGTAGTTCTCCCAGTGCTACCTTAGCCGATATAGCGGAACGTAAGGTACCAAAACATGGGAGCCAGGCAAACCCAACTATTGACCCAAGACATGATTCGGAGCTGATGCATATAATGCTATAAGTTCAGGGTGCCGCACTGTCGAAAGTGTTCGGACTTCTCACGCCGTATTATGGGGTATGCTTAAGCCCCTAGCGTATTGGCCGTACTAGAGTGTACGGGTGCTAGATGTCGTGAATGAACATATATATATATATATATATATATATATATATAAAGGAAGAATACAATAATAGTCTTAATGCTATGCATTGTTTATTCAAAAAGGTGCGCTAAAGCAGAATGATACAAGTAGTGCGATAAGCAAAAAGTAGGACTGTTTGACATGTCCCTTCCAAGGGCAAGCTGAGGAATAGTATTAAAGCAAATATTTCACTCGTTATCGTAATCCACCTGGGAGTTCTGTGGTGTGACGTAGCTTTCTGCCTCCTTGGTTGCTGCATCATGTGTTCGGCAATCATGCTGCCGCACAGGGTTTTCAGAGATTAAATTCCTGAAAGAGAAAAATAACAAAGCAGGAAGCCCCTAGAGCGGTTTAAGCCGCGACATGGGGCGTGCCGCAGTCGTGCCCCCCTCCCCGCCTGTGCCCATGGTATTTTTAATGCGTATTTATGTACGCGTGGCACGGATTTCGCTGTTTGGCTAGGACCGGGGTGGGGGCCGCATTGCGATGCGAGCTCGGAATGTGACAGGCGGTCTTGTTGTCGATTACTCCGAGCGCGCTTGAAGGTGTCCGGGTCTTTAATCGCCGAACTAGTGGATTGCCTTAAGAGGCTGCTTTGTGCTTCTACTACGAGGGCCGCAGTGTGCTCCTCCGTGCGGAGAGAGCGCTTTGTGTTTCCATTGACTGTGATGACCCCCCGAGGTCCTGGCATTTTGAGCTTGAGATATGCATAATGCGGTACCGCATTGAATCTTACGAATGCGGTTCGCCCGAGCAGTGCATGGTAGCCACTGCGGAACGGGACTATGTCGAAGATTAACTTTTCGCTTTGGAAGTTATCCGGGATCGGAAGACCACTTCCAGTGTGACTGAGCCTATGCAATGGGCCTCTACACCTAGTATGATGCCTTTAAAGGTCGTTTTTGTGGGTTTGATCCTTGAGGGGTCTATACCCATTTTGCACACTGTGTCCTGATAAAGCAGGTCCAGGCTGCTGCCGCCGTCCATTAGTATATACGTCCATGAGCGCACGAAGGTGATCGGACAGGAGGACCATGGGTTGAACTTTGGGGCGACTAGCTCCAACGCATATACGTCCCTGAGCGCACGCTTCCGCTCCCTCTTGGGGATGTGGGTTGCGTATATCATGTTCACCGTCCGCACTTGTGGGGGAACCTCTTCTGTCCTCCGGTGTTCGGCTGCCGGGGCTCCTCCTCGTCATCGCTATTTGACCCCTTATCTTTGTTTTCGGCATTTAACTTGCCGGCCTGCTTGAACACCCAACAATCCCTGTTGGTGTGGTTGGCTGGCTTGTCGGGGGTGCCGTGTATTTGACACGAGCGATCGAGTATACGGTCCAAACTGGACAGGCCCGGATTGCTTCTTTTGAATGGCTTTTTCTGCTAACCGGGTTTAGAGCCTTTGAATCCGGCATTGACTACCGTATCCTCGCTATTGTCGCTGTTAATGCGGCGCTTATGCTTGTTGCGACGTGACCTTCCATTGCCGTCCTTGGTATCTGAAGTACCATGGTTCTTTGATATGTTATTACTGCGAGCTAGCCAGCTGTCTTCTCCCGACAAAAGCGGGTCATGAGTGTCGTGAGGGCTGCCATAGATTTCGGCTTTTCCTGACCAAGGTGCCGGGCTAGCCACTCGTCGCAGATGTTGTGCTTGAAAGCTGCTAGGGCCTCTGCATCCGGACAGTCGACGATTTGATTTATCTTTGTTAGGAACCGTGTCCAGAATTGCCTGGCCGATTCCTCTGGCTGCTGAATTATGTGGCTCAAGTCATCGACATCTAGTGGTCGCACGTAAGTGCCCTGAAAGTTGTCGAGGAATGCGGCTTCTAGATCTTCCCAACAGCCAATGGACTCTGCTGGCAAGCTGTTGAGCCAATGCCGAGCTGGTCCTTTGAGTTTGAGTGGGGGTATATGATGGCGTGTAGGTCATGACCGCGGGCCATGTGGATGTGCAGGAGGAAATCCTCAATCCATACCGCAGGATCTGTTGTGCCGTCGTATGATTCTATACTTACGTGTTTGAAACCCTCTGGGATTTGATGATCCATTACTTCATCTGTGAAGAATAAGGGGTGTGCGGCACCTCTGTACTGGGCTATATCGCGCCGGAGCGCAAATGAGTCTTGCCCGCCGTGTTCGGCCCGGCCGGACTTACTTTTACTGTATCCGGCGTGACGATTATCGTCATGCATAGTGGCGCGCCCTCATGATCCATAGATCGATATTGCATGTTTTTCTTTGTCCTCCAATATGTCTCGCAGGTCTGGCATATTTCCCCATGCCTTTTTATTTGAATGACGTCGGGGTGCGGGCTGAGCTTTTGGCTGGAATGTCTCTCTATCGCGGCCAATAAGTGACCGATCAGCTGCGTCATACGCCGGGGATGTAGGTTTCGGTGCTTCCTCCTCCAGTCGGGGTAGCAACCTGCACTTCGGGTAACTCTTGGAGGGGCGTTCGAGTTTATATTCCTCGGCCGCTAGGACTTCAGTCCATCTGTCAGCTAGCAAATATTGATCAACTTGAAGCTGCACTGCTTTTTCTTAAGGCTATTTGTCATGGCTATAAGCCGGCGCTTGAAGCGCTCTTGTTCGACGGGATCCTGTGGCACGATGAATTCATCATCGCCGAGGCTTGCCTCGTCTTCGGAGGGAGGCATGTAATTATCATCCTCCTCCTCTCCATCTGCCGCTCTCTCAGGAGGGCTGGCTCCTCCATCCTCCTGCTCTAAATCTTGCTGGAGGGGATTGTTGTTGTCTTCAGCACTGTCCGGAGTGCTATTATCTCCGGTGCCAGTATCACCACTTTTGCCTTGGCGGGACCTAGAGCGGCGCCGCTGACGCCGGAGCTTGGGTTGCTTCTTGGAGGGGTAATCCTCCGTTGTCTCGTCGCCATTGCCTTCTTTGGGTGTGTCCACCATGTATATATCGTATGATGATGTGGGCAGTGATTCCTCTTCGTCTCCCGCATCGTCGTCCATACCGTCGATGTCTTCGGAGTCGAAGTCGAGCATGTTGGTTAAGTCGTCGAAAGTGGCTACTAAGTGGGTGGTGGGTGGGCGGTGAAATTCTTCATCATCCGCATCCCAATCCTGTCGGACGTAGTTCAGCCAGGACTCTCCTGACAGGGAGAGAGACCTTAATGAGTTCAGTATGTGGCCAAAGGGCGAGTGCTGAAAAATATCCGCAGAGGTAAACTCCATGATTGTCGCCCAATCGGATTCAACAGGAACGAGCGCAGGCGGTTCGGAGTCCGTGGCCGCAGAAGGATCCGGCTGTTTGGCAACATGGCTCTCGCGAAGGGTAAGGTCGATATTCGGCTCGATCGCCGCTGAGGATACGACCTCCGTGACGGTGTCCATCCACCCGTCCATGGATGGCGCAACTGGCTCCGAATTGAGGCTCGGAGCGGCTGCCGATGCGATCTCCTGAATACGGTCCGAAGGTAGAGCTAAATCATACTCATCGTGACCGCACGACGCATAAGGCAGGGGCTCGAATCCGTCGAAGATCAAGTCTCCGCGGATATCGGCTGTGTAGTTTAAGCTTCCAAACCTGACCTGGTGGCCAGGGGCGTAACTTTCGATCTGCTCCAGTTGGCCAAGCGAGTTGGCCCGCAGTGCGAAGCCGCCGAACACAAAGATCTATCCGGGGAGAAAAGTCTCACCCTGGACTGCATCGCTATCGATGATAGTAGGAGCCATCAAGCCTAACGGCGACGACACAGAGGTACTCTCAATGAAAGCACCAATGTCGGTGTCAAAACCGGTGGATCTCGGGTAGGGGGTCGCGAACTGTGCGTCTAAGGCGGATGGTAACACGAGGCAAGGAACATGATGTTTTACCCAGGTTCGGGCCCTCTTGATGGAGGTAAAACCGTACGTCCTGCTTGATTTATTCTTGATGATATGAGTATTACAAGAGTTGATCTACCACGAGATTGGAGAGGCTAAACCCTAGAAGCTAGCCTATGGTATGATTGTATGTTGTCCTATGGACTAGAACCCTCCAGTTTATATAGACACCGAAAGGGGCTAGGGTTACACAAGGTCGGTTACAAAGGAGGAGATATACATATCCGTATTGCCTAGCTTGCCTTCCACGCCAAGTAGAGTCTCATCCGGACACGAGACAAAGTCTTCAATATTGTATCTTCATAGTCCAATAGTCCGGCCAAAGGATATAGTCCGGCTGTCCGGAGACCCCCTAATCCAGGACTCCCTCAAGTGACATTATCAGTTATGATACTATGAGGGTAACCAAATCGGAAGATCAATTTTTTAACAAACTGAACTGCCGTTGCTGCATCACACTTGTTGACCGGCTCTGCTTCAACCCACTTGGTAAATTTGTCAACCACCACCAAGAGGTGGGTTTTCTTATCCTTAGAACCCTTGAAAGGTCCAACCGTATTGAGCCCCCAGACTGCAAATGACCAAGTAATTGGAATCATCCTCAATTCTTGAGCCGGAAAATGAGCCCATCCAGAAAAGTTCTGACATCCATCACACTTACTGACGATATCTTCTGCATCAGCATGAGACATTAACTAGTAAAATCCATGACGAAAAGTTTTAGCCACTAGAGATTTAGAGCTGTCATGATGACCATAATCACCTTCATGGATTTCTCTTAAAATCTCACGGCCCTCTTCAGGAGAAACACAACGCTGGAACACACATGTGACACTGCATCGGTGTAACTCGCCATTGACAATAGTCATAGACTTAGACCACCGGGTTATCTGACTGGCCAAAGTTTCATCCTCACGTAACTCGCCCCGGGTCTTGTAAGCCAAGTAGGGAAGTGTCCAATGAAGAATAGCATGGAGAGCCGCCACCAATTGCGCCTCCGGGTCAGGAATAGCATGATCCTCTTTTGATGGTAACTTGACTGAAGGATTATGCAACACATCAAGAAACACATTAGGGGGCACCGGATTACGTTGAGACCAAAGCCAGCTCAAGGCACCAGCCACCTCATTCTTCCTTCTATCAAGATGTTCCACCTGATAACCCTTGAAGTGACTAGCAGTATTATGAGCCGCCTAGCGATAAGCCGCCATGAGCTGGTCCTTGGAATCCCAAGTGCCCGAAACTTGCTGAGCCACCAGATCTGAGTTGCCAAAACACCTGACCCGGCTCAAATTCATCTCTTTGGCCATTCGAAGCCCATGGAGCAAAGCTTCATATTCAGTTGTGTTGTAAGCACAAGGAAACATCAACCTTCAAAGATAGCAAAATTTATCACCTTGTGGGGAAGTCAAAATAACTCTAGCCCCCGAGCCTTCTAATTGCCTGGACCCATTGAAGTGAATAGTCCAATATGTGTTATCAGGATTCTCCTTAGGCGTCTGCGACTCCGTCTAGTCATTGATGAAATCCATAAGAGCCTGAGATTTAATAGATGTCCTTGGTATATACTTCAAGCCATGGGGTCCAAGCTCAATAGCCCATTTAGCCACTCGACATGTGGCCTCTCTGTTCTGAATGATATTCCCCAAAGGAGCAGAACTGACCACAGTAATAGGATGGCCAAGAAAATAATGCTTCAGTTTACGACTAGACATGAACACCCAGTATACCAGTTTTGGCCAATGTGGGCATCGTTGTTTAGACTCAATTAACACCTCACTGACATAATAAGTCGGCCTCTGGACTGGGTATTCCTTACCCATCTCCTTACACTCCACCACAGTCGCCACACAGACAACTCTACTGTTAGCCTCCACATATAGGAGCAAGGGTTCTTTCTCAACGAGAGCCGCAAGGACTAGCGGCTCAGCTAACTGCTTTTTGAGTGCCTCAAACGCCTCATTAGCAGGATCACTCCAGACAAAATGATATGTTTTGTTCATCATCAGGTACAAAGGAATTACTTTCTCACCCAGGTGGCTTATTAACCGGCTTAAAGCCGCGATACGATCCGCCAAGCACTGGACATCATTAACACGCGCCGGCTTAGCCAATGAAGTGATAGCTTTGATCTTCTCCGGGTTAGCTTCAATGCCCTTCGCTGAGACCAGGAAACCCAAGAGCTCGCCTGCAGGCACCCAAAAAACACACTTGGACGGGTTAAGCATCATCCTATAGACCCGGAGATTATCAAAGGTCTCCTTTAAATTATCTAACAAAGTCTCCTTCTTTCTGGACTTGACAATGATATCATCCTCATAAGCATGAACATTACATCCAATTTGGTTATGAAAACAATTTTGGACACAACGATGATAAGTCGCATGTGCACTCTTGAGCCCAAAAGGCATAGACACATAGCAGAAAGCCCCAAACGGTGTGATAAAAGTTGTCTTCTCTTGGTCTTTAACTGCCATCTTAATCTGATGATAACCAGAATAAGCATCCGGGAAGCACAAGCGCTCACAACCCGCCGTGGCGTCTATAATCTGATCAATATGGGGAAGAGCAAAAAGATCATTTGGACAAGCCTTATTGAGATATGTATAATCCACACACATATGCCAGGTGCCATTTTTCTTAAGAACCATGAGGGAGTCCTGGATTACGGGGTCCTCGGGCATCCGGGCTATGCAACATGGGACAGACTAACGGGCCGTGAAGATACAAGATAGAAGACTTTCCCCCGTGTCCGGATGGGACTCTCCTTGGGATGGCAGGCAAGCTTAGCGTGCGGATATGAAGATTCCCTTCTCTGTAAACTGACTCTGTACAAACCCTAGACTCCTCCGGTGTCTATATAAACTAGAGGGTTTAGTCCGTAGAGGCAATAAAAATCATAATCATATAGGCTAGATGATTAGGGTTTAGCCATTACGATCTCGTGGTAGATCAACTCTTGTAACCCCTATACTCATCGAAGTCAATCAAGCAAGACGTAGGGTACTACCTCCATCAAGAGGGCCCGAACCTGGGTAAACATCATGTCTCTTGTCTCCTGTTACCATCGATCCTTAGACGCACAGTTCGGGACCCCCTACCCGAGATATGCCGGTTTTGACACCGACATTGGTGCTTTCATTGAGAGTTCCTCTGTAGCATCAACTGAAGGACCGATGCCTCGCCTTGTCATCACTAACAGTATCACTTATGAAGGAGCCCTAATTCCAGGGCAAACCCTCCAGCTCGGCGACTTCACTGTGGATGCCCGTCCGGCCATTAAGCCAAAGGCAACCCCCCAAGTCACTGAAAATCCCCTTTGTATCAGCCTCGAATATTCCAACAAGATGGACTCGGCAGATCTATGGTCTTTGAATGAACTGCTGGATCGCATCGCCGCCCTAGGAGTCTCAATTGACTATGATCGGATTGGGCTTAAACCTGATCAGAGAGAAATTAAATCTCCGTCGGTCACCCATCAGGTAGTGGTTGTGGAGGAACAGGCTGACGATAACTCTTTTCCTACGTTGAGAACCAACTATGTTCGGATTTCCGAACCCAAAGAGCCGGATACTCACCCTTGAGAGGACACTCCCTGTCCTCCGAACACAAAATCGGCCGTCAAGCCTGAGAATTCCCAGGACACTCCGGGTCCCGGGCTGGTAACCTCGGAAATTCTTCTAGCTCCGGACTCCACGGTGGGCCAAGTTGCAAATTCAAACCCACCCACCCACCACAAGCAATATTCTCCAAGCAACTCCAGCTCTCCGGACATATGCGACCTAATGCATGTGCGGCAGCAGCCTCGGGAAATAGTCCACCACTTTTGGGCTAGATTCCTCCTTGTTAAAAACAAGATAAAGGACTGCCGCGGCGATGACGCAATTTTAGTATTTTGCAACAACTGTACGGGCGAGGGAATCCTTAATGCCCTCAATCGCCATAGTGTCTGGCACTTCGCAGATTTGGCATGCATAGTACAGAAGTACCGTGCAATGGAAAGTGCCGAGAAAACTCAGACAGCCCACTGGGAACTACATGCCTTTAGGCCAAATCCCGGACGGGCAAAAAGGGCGCACCCTCACGAGGCACCTAATCATCATTCCGTGGACAAGAAATTCAAGCCCTTTATGGGGCACAAAAATGTCTTCAAAGAATGGCTCGGCAGGCCCTGTCAAATACATATGACACTGAATACAGAACCAACTCACTACCTATGGGCATGTCGGATACTGCGGCAGGTGGCTAAGAGCGGTGAGGGTATCCTCACCAATAATACACCATAAAAGTACTCTTCGGAACACGATCCCGAAGTACTCATAGTCTTCGAGACCTTCCCATCAAATAATCAGCGCAAACGGGTGCTTCGCGACCTTGTCGAAGTCTGCCATGTAGCAGCAATAAACCCTTGGAATGATACATCAATTACTTTTAATGCCAATGATGAACCAAGATCCCGCTCAGTCCGGGCACCAGCCGCTCTGGTCCTCAACCCCATTGTGGACGGTTTTCGGCTTACTATAGTGCTAATGGACGGTGGCAGCGGACTGAACCTCATCTACGAGGACACGCTCAATAAAATGCAAATGGACAGGAGTCGCATTGAGCAGAGCAATGCATCCTTTAGGGGAATCATTCCCAGCAAGGATGCAAGATGCTCGGGGAAAATTAAGCTGGATGTGGTATTCGGCACACTAGAAAACTATAGGTCCGAAGAGATAATCTTCCAGGTGGCTCCGAATATCATGCCCTGTTAGGGCGAGATGCATTCACTCACTTTCAAGCTATACCTCATTACGGGTATGTGAAGCTCAAAATGCTCGGGCCCAATGATGTTATCACTATCTCTAGTGATCCAGACATACAACCCCGCGCCGAAAATAAAACCTCATCCCTGGTGCTTGAGGCACTGTCCGAAGCCCTAGCGGCCGAGGAACTCACCGCACTACGTTCCACGGTGGATAGGGACGACGTAATCCTCAATATACGGCCGAAATCCACCTCCTTCAAACCAGCGGACGAAATAGTTAAATTTCAAGTTCACCCGACGGACCCCAAGAAGACAGCTTCCATCGGAGCACAGCTGGACCCGACAGTCGACGCTGCATTACGCATGTTCCTGCACGAGAACTGGGACATATTCTCCTGGCACCCTTCTGATATGCCAGGAATCCCACGCAGATTGGCTGAACACAGCCTCAATATATCAAAGGGATACAAGCCGGGCAAGAAAACACTGCGGCGCTTTTCTGAACCCAAACGACAAGCTATGGGGGAGGAGCTAGCCAAGTTAATTGAGGTCGGGTTCATCAGAGAAATAAAACACCTAGACTGGCTAGCAAACCTGGTGATGGTACCAAAGAAGGATAAATCCTAGCGCCTGTGTGTTGATTTCAAAGACCTCAACAAGGCCTGCCCCAAGGATCCTTCCCCCTCCCCTGCATCGATCAGATCATTGACGCTACCGCAGGACACGACTCACTGTGTTTCCTCGATGCATACTCCGGATACCATCAAATCAAAAAGAAGGAGACTGATCAAGCCGCAACGGCATTCATTACCACATACGGGCCTTTCTGCTTTAACACTATGCCCTACGGGCTAAAAAATGCCGGTGCCACCTACCAGCGCATGATTCAAATATGCCTGGAGAATAAATCGGCGAGACGATCGAAGCATATGTGGATGACATCATCATCAAAACTAAGCACGTCGAGTCACTAGTAGATGACCTATGTCTCACATTCGACAACCTCCGTACATATGACATCAAGCTACATCCGGAAAAGTGTGCCTTTGGTGTCCCCGCCGGAAAACTGCTGGGCTTCATCGTTTCCAATAAGGAATTGAGGCAAACCCAGCCAAAATCCAAGCTTTGTCACAATTGGCTACACCAACAGACCTCAAACAGGTCCAAAAATTAGCCGGGTGCGTGGCAGCCTTGAGCCGCTTTATCTCCAGATTAGCAGAAAAGGCGTTGCCACTGTATCGCCTCCTTCGATGCACCGACCACTTCGTGTGGACGGATGCTGCAACAGCCAGGCTGGAGGAAATAAAATCGTTGCTAGCAAGCAACCCCATCCTGGCCGCACCAAACGTTGGTGAACCAATGCTGCTTTACATATCGGCAACTCACCAGGTGGAGAGTGCGGTGCTCCTCGTCAAACGAGAAGAGGAAGGACATAAATTCCCACTCCACAAACCAGTATATTACGTATCGATAGTCCTCACACCATGCAAAACCCGATACCCGCATTATCAGAAGATAGCATATGCGGTCTTTATGGCATCCCGCAAGCTACGGCACTACTTCCAAGAATGCTCAATCACGGTGGCTTCTGAAGTACCACTCAACGATATTACAAACAACCGGGACGCCACCGACAGGATTGCCAAATGGGCCATTGAGCTCCTACCATTTGAAATAACGTACAAACCATGCCGAGCCATTAAATCTCAGGTGTTGGCTGACTTCGTCGCCGAATGGACTGAGGCCGAACTCCCTAAAGAGTACGACACGTATTCCAACTGGGTGATGCACTTTGACGGCTCAAAAATGTTAGACGGACTAGGGGCTGGTGTCGCCTTGACATCCCCCATAGGAGACACAGTTCGTCACGTGCTCCAAATATTGTATACAGACTCTAACAATGCAGCCGAATACAAGGCCCTATTGCACGGTCTCCGGATGGCTGTCTCCATGGGCATACAACGCCTTGAGGTGCGAGGGGATTCCAACCACACAATATCCCAAATAAACGGGGACTTCGACGCAAAAGATCCAAAGATAGCGGCCTACCGTAACGCCGTACTCCAAATGTCAGCTCGGTTCGAGTGCCTTGAGTTTCATCACGTGGCTCGAGAGAGTAATCAAGTCGCGGACATCCTTGCTCGCATGGGCGGTAAACGCGACCCCGTCCCACCTAACACCTTTGTGGAAAGGCTCTTCAAGCAATCCATGGTGTGGTAGGACGAGAACAGGAGCACCGACCCAGTGCCGATCATACCCCCTAATTCTGAACACAGTCCCGATATCATCGGGGGCTCAGCCACCGAAATAACACCATCGGCCCATGAAATTATGGCTGTAATTGCCCCATGGACTGAGCCTTTCCTTACCTATCACACTAGGAATGAGCTCCCTGAGGATCAGACTGAGGCCCGTCGCATCATTTGACATTCAAAAGCCTACAAAGTTCATGAAGGAGAACTATACAAGAAAAATACTACCGGGGTCCTTCAACGATGTATCTCCGAAGAGGAGGGATGGCAACTCTCGACTGAAATACACACTGGCCTTGGCGGCTGCACTCTCTTGAACATGCATTGGTTTTCCCTTGAAGAGGAAAGGGCGATGCAGCAAAGTAGCATAAGTATTTCTCTTAGTTTTTTAGAACCAAGGTATCAATCAAGTAGGAGACTACACGCAAGTCACCTAGTACCTACACAAACAAATAAGAACCTTGCAACCAATGCGATAAAGGGGTTGTTCCAAAAAAGATCATCGCGAAGGTGTCATTCCGTTTGGATTCCGTTTGATATTCCTTTTCTGCGAAACACTGAAATAGGCAAAAAGACAACAATTTGCATTGGGCCTTCGGTTAATAGGTTAGTCCCAAAAATAATATAAAAGTGCATAATAAAGCCCATTAAACATCCAAAACTGATAATATAATAGCATGGAACCATAAAAATTATAGATATGTTGGAGACGTATCAAGCATCCCCAAGCTTAATTCCTACTCGTCCTTGAGTAGGTAAATGATAAAAACAGAATATTTCATGTGGAATGCTACCTATCATAATTTTCAATGTAATTTTCTTTATTGTGGCATGAATATTCAGATCTGGAAGATTCAAGACAAAAGTTTAATATTGACATAAAAACAATAATACTCCAAGCATACTAACCAAGCAATTATGTCTTCTCAAAATAACATGGCCAAAGAAAGCTATCCCTACAAAATCATATAGTCTGGCTATGCTCTATCTTCATCACACAAAATATTTAAATCATGCACAACCCTGATGACAAGCCAACCAATTGTTTCATACTTTTGATGTTCTCAAACTTTTTCAAACTTCACGCAATACATGAGCATGAGCCATGCATATAGCACTATAAGTGGAATAGAATGGTGGTTGTGGAGAAGACAAAAAGGAGAAGATAGTCTCACATCAACTAGGCGTATCAATGGGCTATGGATATGCCCATTAATAGATATTAATGTGAGTGAGTAGGGATTGCCATGCAACGGATGCACTAGAGCTATAAGTATATGAAAGCTCAACAAAAGAAACTAAGTGGGTGTGCATCCAACTTGCTTTCTCATGAAGACCTAGGGCATTTTGAGGAAGCCCATCATTGGAATATACAAGCCAAGTTCTATAATTAAAAATTCCCACTAGTATATGAAAGTGACAACATAAGAGACTCTCTATCATGAAGATCATGGTGCTACTTTGAAGCACGAGTGTGCAAAAAGGATAGTAGCATTGCACCTTCTCTCTTTTTCTCTCATTTTTTTATTTGGACCTTTTCTCTCTTTTTTATGGCCTCTTTTTTCATGCAGAGTCTCATCCTGACTTGTGGGGAAATCATAGTCTCCATCATCCTTTCCTCACTGGGACAATGCTCTAATAAAGATGATCATCACACATTTATTTACTTACAACTCAAGAATTACAACTCGATACTTAGAACAAAATATGACTCTATGTGAATGCCTTCGGCGGTGTACCGGGATGTGCAATGAATCAAGAGTGACATGTATGAAAAGTTATGAACGGTGGCTTTGCCACAAATACGATGTCAACTACATGATCATGCAAAGCAATATGACAATGATGGAGTGTGTCATAATAAACGAAACGGTGGAAAGTTGCATGGCAATATATCTCGGAATGGCTATGGAAATGCCATAATAGGTAGGTATGGTGGCTGTTTTGAGGAAGGTAAATGGTGGGTTTATGGTACCGGCAAAAGTTGCGGGTACTAGAGAGGCTAGCAATGGTGGAAGGGTGAGAGTGCGTATAATCCATGGACTCAACATTTGTCATAAAGAACTCACATACTTATTGCAAAAATCTATTAGTTATCGAAACGAAGTATTACACACATGCTCCTAGGGGGTAGATTGGTAGGAAAAGACCATGGCTTGTCCCCGACCGCCACTCATAAGGAAGACAATCAAAAAATAAATCATGCTCTGACTTCATCACATAACGGTTCACCATACGTGCATGCCTGGCTCCGATGCGCGTCCAAGCTGACGAGGCGTTGTAGCACCATGTTGGCTGGCTACTGGGTTGGCGCGGTGGTGGAGCCTTCACGAAGATCTGCGTGCCACCACGCAGGTGCTTGCTGAGTTGGTGTACAGGCCGCGCGCTGCCACGCAGATGCCCGCCCAGCTGGTCGAGCTGGCAGCTGTAAGGGAGCGGTGGTGGAGTCTTGGCAGACGCGAGCCTGGCTGCGGCCCCGCAGGCGTCCTTGGCAAGGGTCTCGCTGAGGGCCCAGCAAGGGTCTCGCTGCGGCACCGTGGTCGTCCCCAGCAAGGATCTTGCCGGGGGTCTCGTGGATTTCCTTGGCAAGGATCTAGCCTAGGATCGTCGTCTTCTGGTTCCCATCTGATCTTGTGTATCTATGATCTCTACAAAGATCTGCATGCTGCCACGGAGGTGCCTCCCGAGCCTTGGTTCCAATATGGTTGATGGTGTCGGAACCCCTTGGGCTCAAGGGTGGCGCGCTCTGCTCGCATCAGGCAAGTTGTCTCGGCAAGGATCTTGCCGAGGCTGCGGAAGCCACCCCGGCAAGGGTCTTGCCGGGGGAGTCCACCTCTTGCTCTCTTTGCGCCTCTAGTCTTGGCGTTGCTTTGGTCGTCTTGTGCTTCGGCTTCCCTCCTCTGCCCTGCTTAGTGTGGCCGTGGGCGCGGCCCTGACTGCCCATGCACAAGTAAAGGGGTGCAAAAGGAGAGCCCCTAATATTTTACACCGACAGGAGCCCACGAGCCTGGGCCACACATAAGTGCGACGCATTGTTGGGCTAGGCCCAGAACGGTGCGCGGGCAGGTGGGGCGGATTTTTACCGCAGTAACTTCTCCGTCTGCTGCGCTTCCCCATGACCCACGTTAAACGCCCGACAGGGGGGGGGGGTCATGCGTGGGGCGGTTTCCGCACGCATGCGTCACGTCATGGTAAAGAGGCGGCTCGCTCCTTCCTCGTAAAAAGGAGTAACCGTGGGCGCGCTGCTCATTTACCCCTTGTGCCTTCTCCAATCTTGGAACCGCCGTCCCCTCCTTCCTCCTCCTCCTCAAGCCCTTGGTCTCACTCAACGCCGCCGCATTTTCTCTACCCTTTCTCCTCTACCTCTCGCAGCTGCCGTGGCACCCAAAACCAACAAAGGCAAAGGAGTGGCCAAGGATGCCAGGGGGGCGGAGTCGCCGGAGAGCGAGTCGGCGGCACGGCGGACGCAGCTTGCCTACCTTCCCTCGACGGTCGACGCGGTCCACCTCCGGGACAACTTCAGGCCCCTGTGGGGGTGCAAGACGGGGGGGGGGGGGGGGAGTCGACGGCGCATCCGGCCACGCGCGTTATCCCCGCTGATTGCGCCAAGGCCGCCCCGAATCGGTACCCATTCTTCGTCGACTACTTTTCCTGCGGCCTCTGCCCCCCTTTCTCCGATTTCTTTAACGATGTCATGCACACCTACGGCTTCCACCTCCTGGATTTTACTCCAAATGTCATGGTGTGCATGGCCCTTTTCGCCCATCTCTGCGAGGGCTTCGCCGGAGTACACCCCAACACGGCGCTTTTCTGCCATTACTTCTCCCCTCGGATCCAGAGGGGAGGCACCATTTCCAGTTGTGTCGCCTGGATCCCAAGGACCCTGGAGAAGGGGACGTATCCAGAGGGCGCCCAGAAGTAGAGGTGGGAGGAGTGGCAGAGCCGGTGGTGCTGGACTGAGGAGTAGGACCCTCAGGAGTTTTGCCAGGTTCGCCAGATGCCGCCGGTTCGCATAGACGACTAGGGTGATGTCGTCGCCCAGGATGGGAAGCTCATGGTTGCCATCACCAGAATCCACCGCCTCGCCATTGCCGGGCTAACCCTGGAGATGATTGGGGTGGATTTCATCCGTCGCCGCATCGCTCCTCTACACTACAAGGGGAGGCCAACCTGACTTTTCAGCAACGCGGCTGACATCATGCAGCTCCGCCCCAGCCTGAACCACAACTTCACGGTGATGGGGCACACCCACTTCTGCCAGCGGCTCTTTCAGCTCGACGTTAACCGCGACGGCGGGGGCAAGAGGACCGGCAATTTCGAGAATGTCGGCAAGGTCGCCAAGGGGCCCCTGTTCGGGTGGCCGGCGGGGGTGGTCCCGCTGAGCAACAACTCCCACCAGACCGACATCATCGCCATGATGCCAGACTGTAACACGCATGGCCTTGACTCGAATTGGGTCGAGCCAGAGGAGGACCAGGTACAGTAGTTCTTCGGCACCCTGTCGGATAAGTATGTCCGTGAAGAGCTGCTGCCCTTCTAGGACACCACCCAGGCGGATCTGGACTATATTGCCGCCAGGGCGGCGGAGCCGGCAGTCGCCAGGGAGGCCGGCAGCGCTGGCGGCATGGAGGACGAGGCCGCGGAGGAGAAGGAGCTCGCCCAATGGGCGGAATCTGCTGGGGAGGCCAGCAGCGCCGGCACCGAGGCCTCTCTCATTGAAGATGAAGTCGATGAGTCATCCGTGGAGGAGGCTGAGGCTATCGAGCCCCCAGCCACGGGGAGAGGGCGTGTCCTGCGGTGGGCCGTCTCTGGTGAGCCGATCCGGCCCGGCAGGACCGCACAACAACAACAACCTCTAGAGGCGTCCATGCGTCAGATGAGGGCCGCGACGGTGGGGAAGGCGGTGAAGGTTGCGGTGGTGAAGAAGAAAGTGGCTGCCCCTTCTTCGTCCAAACGTCCCCGAACTCCACCTGCTTCCCCTCCTCCCGCAGGTGATGACACGGAGGTCTTCTTTGACCTTGGGTCTCTTAGCCTGAGGAGGAAGAGGAAGGCCGCTGAAGAAGAGGTGGAGGATCAGTAAGTGTCTCGTCTTTTGTCATCTCTGTCCCCTCGGACCGTGCCACTTTTCTTGACTTGTCTTCATCTTCCCAGGGATAGGGAGACGCTAGCCCAGAGGGTGGCGAAGAGGGCCAAGGCCTCGACGGGCGGCCAGCCCCCAGCGGGTACCTCGAGTACGCCGCTGGTGGTGGTGGAGAGCAGTCTGGAGGGCAGCCCTCGGCGCAGCCCTCAGCGTGCGTTCATCACTCGCTCCTCAGCGACATGCGCTAGGGCACGATTTCTTGGTGCCGACCTTGTCGTGGTTGCAGGAGGAGAATGGCAGCAGCAGGAGCCACTGAGGGCCACCCCCAACACACCGCCCCCATCAACCACGCCGCCCCAAGGGGCGTCCCCGGCAAGGGCGCCAAGCACCGAGCCCACGCGCATGGAGGAGGAGGAGGTGAACCCGGGCACCGGCGGCTCTGTCCCAGCATCGAATTTTGGTGGGGAGGGGCCCCCTTCGTCCCATCTTAGCACAGGTGAGTTCTTTGCCTCCCGTTCCCGCTTGTTTTTCTTCTTTCAAATTTTGATCTTGACTTCGCCTCATTCTCCTTCTCGGTACCCAGATCCTTCCTCGGCGGACTGAGAGGACGTGGACACCGTCATCGGAGAGGTTGCCAGAGAGACCGCGGCCGAGGCCGACAAGATCGCTGCTGAGGATGCCACCAAGGACGCTGCTGAGGACGCCACCAAGGACGCTGCTGAGGATGCCAGAAAGAGGCCTGCCGGGGAGACCGGGGAGGCCGCTACCGAGGAGGCCAGAAAGAGGCCTACCGGGGAGGCCAGCAAGGCCGCTGCCGAGGAGGAGGTGGTCGACGACCAGCCTTCCTCCTCCACCACTTCTGGCTCGGGAAAATATCTGAAGGTGGGCTCCGCGCCGCTCGAGGAGCGCATCGAGCCCGTCATCAGCCACATCAATGGAGTTCGGAGGGTACAAGGCCAACGCCGGGACTAGGCACCCCGTTTCTTATCGTCGCTGCAGGTTCATGACCAAGACAATTTTTATCTTTAGTTATCACCGCAGCAACAAATGATGTAATATAACCCTGCAGTACTTTTGAAACGATGCATGTTATTTTCCCGTTTGATCTCCCTTTGTATGTCCACCCTATGTTAATAGGGTAGGTTTGCCGGCGCGGAAACCCAGGTGGCGCCTTGAGGGCGGATCCTCAATGGCATGTCGGGTATGCTTGCTGCCGGGAAAACCACCTCACTGCTCTTGACGCGACCGCTCGAGCTGTCGAACTGACTCGAGACAGAACAGGAGCATTGCCAATCGCAGAAGGTCATTGTCGGTGTCAAAACCGGCGGATCTTGGGTAGGGGGTCCTGAACTGTGCGTCTAAGGCGGATGGTAACAGGAGGCAAGGGACACGAGGTTTTACCCAGGTTCGGGCCCTCTTGATGGAGGTAAAACCCTATGTCCTGCTTTATTTATTCTTGATGATATGAGTATTACAAGAGTGGATCTACCACGAGATCGGAGAGGCTAAACCCTAGAAGCTAGCCTATGGTATGATTGTCTGTTGCCCTACGGACTAAAAACCCTTCGGTTTATATAGACACCGGAAAGGGCTAGGGTTACACAAGGTCTGTTACAAAGGAGGAGATATACATATCTGTATTGCCTAGCTTGCCTTCCACGCCAAGTAGAGTCCCATCCGGGCACGAGACGAAGTCTTCAATCTTGTATCTTCATAGTGACAGTCCGGCCAAAGGATATAATCCGGCTGTCCGGATACCCCCTAATCCAGGACTCCCTCAGTAGCCCCTGAACCAGGCTTCAATGACGATGAGTCCAGCGCGCAGTATTGTCTTCGGCATTGCAAGGCGGGTTCCTTCTCCGAATACACCACGGAAGAATTTGAATACAAGGATAGTGTCCGACCCTGCAAAATAAGTTACAGATACCACCGTAGAGAGAATAATGGTTCCACAAATCTAATCTGCTGACACGTTTTGGCAACATGACATTATGCCATGGCCCGGTGATTATTCGAACCGTTTCTTTTAACTAGCCCCCCACATAACGTGAGGCAGTTTTTTGACATGTCTTGTCAAAGCAGAGATCATGTCCTCCTTATTACAGGATTCTCATAAATACGGGCGTGGGTAACCCAACCACGCCATCGATTACGGCGCTTGGGGGATAAGCGAGTTTTACCAGGCTAGTGGGGGCGCATAGTTTCGGCCGCCCTTATAAAGGGACAAGGTTTGACCTTTTTCTACCCACGCCTTCTTCCTCCTTTCTCATCCACTCTTGCGCACTCGAGCTCCAACGCCCAAGCCCACATCCTTCCCCTCAACCTTCTCCAATCATGTCCGGAGCAGGAGCCAAATGGATGGCTTCCTCCGTTACGGAGGGACACGTTAAGAAGCTGCGCGGAGGCGGATACTTGGTCACGAATATCGCACATCGGCTGCCCGTTGCGGGGCAGATCGTTCCTACCCCTGAACCTCACGAGAGGGTAGTTTTCCTCCACCACTTCCTCCGCGGACCGGGGTTTCCCCTCTATCCATTCGTCCGTGGTCTCATATTCTACTACGGGCTGGACTTCCATGATCTGGCCCCGAACTTCGTCATCAACATTTCGGCGTTCATCGTTGTGTGTGAGGCTTTCCTCCGCATCCGTCCCCACTTCGGCCTATGGTTAAAGACCTTCAATATCACGCCGAAGGTGGTGGGCGGCCAACAAGCAGAATGCGGCGGAGCCATGGTGGGCGAGATGCCCAATGTTATATGGCTTGAAGGCTCCTTCGTGGAGACCATAAAGGGGTGGCAATCGGTGTGGTTCTACATCACCGAGCTGCGTGATGCCAAATGGGTGGCTGCCCCCAAGTTTCGATTCGGAATCCCCACGCGGCTCACCTCCTGGAAAGAGAAGGGCCTGCCCTGGGGTTCAGCGGTAGAGCTGGACGGACTCCAGAAATGTATCCGGAATATGGCAGGCAAGAAGCTCAAGCTTGTCAACATAGTCCAGGTCATGCTCATCCGCCGGATCCTCCCGTGCCAACAACGGGACTTCAACTTGTGGGAGTTCGACCCAGCCCAACACCAGACTCTGAGCGAGCTTTTCGACATGATGCACAAGGACGTCTGGAAGGTGCTGTTCAAGGGCGCCGAGGTCCCTCCCTCTCTCACCGAGGACCGCGGGCTAAGCGCGAAGCACCGTGCGCATTCGGTTAGTTCTATACATCCAGTAGGATATTTATTTCCCCTAGCTTAACCATGTGCAGGGTCTGAGCTCCATGCCTTTGACAGGACTGGGTGGAGACATCGGGGCAGATTAACTGTTCGGCCCCTCTGCCCGAAGACACTGCAGACTGATGACCCACAAGTATAGGGGATCTACCGTAGTCCTTTCAATAAGTAAGAGTGTCGAACCCAAAGAGGAGCAGAAGGAAATGATAAGCGGTTTTCAGCAAGGTATTCTCTGCAAGTACTGAAATAAGTGGTAACAGATAGTTTTGTGATGGGATAAATTGTAATGAGCAACAAGTAACAAAAGTAAATAAAGTGCAGCGAGGTGGCCCAATCCTTTTTGTAGCAAAGGACAAGCCAGAACAAACTCTTATAATAGGAAAAGCGCTCCCGAGGACACATGGGAATATCGTCAAGCTAATTTTCATCACGTTCATATGATTCGCGTTTGATACTTTGATAATTTGATATGTGGGTGGACCGGTGCTTGGGTGCTGTTCTTACTTGAACAAGCATCCCACTTATGATTAACCTCTATTGCAAGCACCCGCAACTACAACAAAAGTATTAAGGTAAACCTAACCATAGCATGAAACATATGGATCCAAATCAGCCCCTTACGAAGCAACGCATAAACTAGGGTTTAAGCTTCTGTCACTCTAGCAACCCATCAACTATTTATTACTTCCCAATGCCTTCCTCTAGGCCCAAATAATGGTGAAGTGTTATGTAGTCGACGTTCACATAACACCACTAGAGGCTAGACAACATACATCTTATCAAAATATCAAACGAATACCAAATTCACATAACTACTAATAGCAAGACTTATCCCTTGTCCTCAGGAACAAACGTAATTACTCACAAAGCATGTTCATGTTCATAATCAGAGGGGTAATAATATGCATATAGGATCTGAACATATGATCTTCCACCAAATAAACCAACTAGCATCAACTACAAAGAGTAATCAACACTACTAGCAACCTACTAGCACCAATCCCGGACTTTGAGACAAGAATTGGATACAAGAGATGAACTAGGGTTTGGAGATGAGATGGTGCTGGTGAAGATGTTGATGGATATTGCCCTCTCCCGATGAGAGGAGCGTTGGTGATGACGATGGTGATGATTTCCCCCTCCCGGAGGGAAGTATCCCCGGCAGAACAGCTCTGCCGGAGCTCTAGATTGGATCCGCCAAGGTTTCGCCCCGTGGCGGCGGAGTCTCGTCCCGAAAAGTTCCTTCTTATTTTTTTCTCATCGAAAGACTTCATATAGGAGAAGATGGACGTCGGAGAGCCACCAGGGGGCCCACGAGGTAGGGGGGCGCCCTTGGGGGGGGGGCGCCCCCCACCCTCGTGAGCAGGGTGTGGGCCCCCTGGCCTTCATCTTTGGCGAGGATTTTTATTTATTTATTTTAAGATGTTTCATGGAGTTTCAGGACTTTTGGACTTGCACAGAATATGTCTCTAATATTTGCTCCTTTTCCAGCCCAGAATTCCAGCTGCCGGCATTCTCCCTCCTTATGTAAACCTTGTAAAATAAAAGAGAATAGCCATAAGTATTTTGACATAAAGTAAAATAACAATCCATAATGCGATAAATATCGATATAAAAGCATGATGCAAAATGGACGTATCAACCCCCCAAGCTTACACCTCGCTTGCCCTCAAGCGAAAAGCCGAAGAATAAATATGTCCTCATGTTTAGAGGTAGAGGCGTTGATAAAAATAAAATACGGACATGAAGGCATCATGATTATTCTCATAACAGCAACATATATAGATTTTGTCATATGATTACTTATGTTCAAGTGATGATCTATTCACAATGCAAAAGTATAAATCATAAACCTTATTGGGCTCCGACAAACTATAATCTCAGTCATTGAAGCAATTGCAATTTATCATAACATCGGAAAGATTCTATGTCAGAGCTAAAAAGCAAGTCCACATACTCAACTATCATTTAGTCCTCCATAATTGCTAACACTCACGCAATACTTGTGGTTACGGAGTTTTAATCGGACACAGAGAAAGATAGGGGCTTATAGTTTTGCCCCACAACATTTTACCTCAAGGGTAATGTCAACAATAATTGTTCATGCTCCCCTACATCCAGTTAGATATATATATATATATATATAT
This sequence comes from Triticum monococcum, assembly GCA_034509565.1. NCBI lineage: Eukaryota > Viridiplantae > Streptophyta > Magnoliopsida > Poales > Poaceae > Triticum > Triticum monococcum. Next base: position 176,376,731 of record CM067847.1, on the reverse strand, counting down.
ATATATATATATATATATATATATATATATCATGTTCTTTCCAACATGTTCAGCTTGCCAAAGGATAAAATGAAAAAGAAAAGGTGAAGATCACCATCACTCTTGCATAAGGTAGAAGATAATAATAAAGGATAGGCCCTTCGCAAAGGGAAGCAGAGGTTGCCATGCGCTTTTATGGTTGGATGCACAAAATCTCAATGCGAAAGAACGTCACTTTATATTGCCCCTTGTGATATGAACCTTTATTATGCAGTCCGTCGCTTTTATTACTTCCACATCACAAGATCGTATAAAGCTTATTTCTCCCACACCAATCAATCATACATATTTAGAGCAATTTTTATTGCTTTCCACGGATGACAACTTACTTGAAGGATCTTACTCAATCCATAGGTAGATATGGTGGACTCTCATGGCAAAACTGGTTTAAGGATATTTGGAAGCACAAGTAGTATTTCTACATGGTGCTGAGAATTTGGCTAGCATGAGGGGGAAAGGCAAGCGCAACAAGTTAGAGGATCCATGACAACATACTTTATCTCAGATATAAGAAAGAAATGACTCATTACATTGTCTTCCTTGTCCAACATCAACTCTTTAGCATGTAATATTTTAATGAGTGCTCCCAATCATAAAAGATGTCAATGATAATATATCTACATGTGAAAACCTCTCTTTCCTTATTACTTCCTATTAATTGCAACAATGACCAAAGCTATGTCTGCCAACTCCCAACAACTTTTAATCATCATACTCTTTCTATGTGAAGTCATTACTCTCAATAAGATCAATATGAACTTTTTATTTCTATTTATTCTTTTCTTCTTTCTTTTATTCACCCAAGATCATGGCAAAATAATCAAGCCCTTGACTCAACACTAATCTTTATTATATATAACTCACGGACTAGATTACAAAGAGAGACCAAAAAGCAAAACTCAAAACTAGATCATGCCATAAACTTTATTCTATTGGATCAAGATACTACTAATAGGATCAAACAAAGAAAAACGGTAAAGATAGGAGTTGTGATTGTGATACGATACCGGGGCACCTCCCCCAAGCTTGGCAGTTGCCAAGGGGAGTGCCTATACCCATGTGATTATATCTCCTTCTTTGTTGGTGAAGAAGGTGATGGTGATGTTGGCTTAGTTGATGGCTTAGGCTTCTCCCTTAATTTGCGCTTGAGGACGGCATTTTGATCCCTCAGATCATCAATCTCCCACTCTAGGGTTAACATCTTTTTGTAGCGACCAGACCTCAAACAGTCTGATCTCTGTGCTCCGGTGTCATCCCTGGATCAGTAATACTGACACCACATAGTACTCGAAGGATTTATAGCAGAGTAGCAATCACACACTTATTACATCGAGTGTCTCAAAAGAGAACTTATTACAATAAGTATGGCTTAAGGCCATCTAATAACGATAATAGCGGAAGGCTTGGAAGATAAGTGAGTCCATCAACTCCAACGGCATCACTGAGTATAGAACCACGACCTAAAACTCCTTAATCGTCGTCTGAAAAGTCTGCAACATTAACGTTGCAGCCCGAGAATGGGTCAGCACATGGAATATGCTGGCAAGGTAACACATAGAGAGTAATGAAATGCAACAGCTATACTATATGCATATTTGGCTGGTGGAAAGCTCTATGGTTACAGTTTTGCGTAAAGCCAATTTTTCCCTACTACAAAGGAATAAATTTAATTACTATCATGGTGTTGTTAAACATTGAGAATGGTTGACAGCATTCTCAATCCCAATTAAGAATCATTATTAAACAAACCCATCAAAATTATCTTTGTAGTAACATGTTGAGATTCACATGATAATCCAGGTACTAGATACTCAAGATGTCCATAACCGGGGACACGACTAACCATGATTAGTTTATTATACTCTGCAGAGGTTTGCACACTTTTCCCCACAAGACTCGATCGCCTCCATTGGATTTCTCGCACTGCATGATGTTTGAGAAACGGATGACCGAGACACAGTCTTTCAGAAGCGCTAGCACCTTACGTTGGATAGACCGGTACACCTACTTTCCCCTACATCTGCTAGTCTACCCTGTAAGAGTTCGCACGACTTAATCAACTATGCCAGAGCCCATAATGTCTTGTGGCTGCACACGGAAGTTTCTAGTATGAATAATCTTATGATCCCTTTGAGCCTGGGTGGCGGTCCAAAAGAAAAATAGGCAAGTCCTGATAGAAACCAGGTGCCTCAGTCCACCCAGATGTGTGTTTAAGTTGCCACCTTAAGTAAACCATTAAAATTAACAAACTCACATCTGTCATGGATATCACTCACCCAATCCACGTCTACTAGCATAGCATGGCGTAATAGGCAAACGTAGAAGTAACTCCCAAAGGTTTCATAATAAACAGGTAATAGGTACTACCTCATCTACTTCCCATCCCACAATTTAATTAGGTCCTAATCATGCAATGTGTGAGGATTGATCTAATGCAATAAAACTGGGTTGTAGAAAAGGTATGATCAAAGTGTTACTTGCCTTGCTGATGATTCGCGAAACCTAGAGATTCGAAGGAACAGGCGGCGCACTCCGGGTATTCTATCGCAGACAAACAAACAAGCATATAATAAGTACTCATCTAATGCACAGGTAAAACTCAAATAGAAGATCTAACCAGAAAGTTCAACTTAAGAACCCTGGTTTGCAAAAAAAAAATCAAATCGAACGAAGCAAAAGAAATCAAACGGCGAAAAAAATCAACTTCTTCTAGTAATCTGGATCTAAGTCAAATTTTACTGTAGCAAAAACTTGTTTAAGTTGATTATTCGGAAAGAGGGTTTCGAGACGAAACTCCACGCGTTTGAATCGCCTGATTCTGATAAACGAGCGAAAAGTTATACTAAAACGAAAATCGGATCAGAAATCGCGATCAGAAAATAACCGCGGAAAATCCAATGAAAACGAGAAACGACGAACAGAGAAAAAAAATTATTTATTTATTTTTCAAAAAAACTGCACGGAAAACGAGGCGGCGGCGATGAACCTCGGGCGACGCGCTCCGGCGGCGGCGGCGGCGGGGCTGGGGCTAGGGTTAGGGTTTGGAGCGGCTGTGGGCTGTGGCTCTCGGGCCCCCGGGGTGGCGGCTTATAAAGGCGCCCCGGGCGGAGCCCGCTCGGGTACGGCCCAAAGTCGGTTCCGTTTTTTTTAAATAATTCCGCTCGGAAGAAAAATAAAAAGAAATACTAAACGGACTCCAAAAATCACAAAATAAATTTTGTCGGGTTCCTAAAATCAAGCCCGATAAAGTGAACATTTATTTGGGCCCAAACTACAACTTTGAAGAACGCGCATTTTTCCTAAATTCAAATAAAAATACCGAAAAACTCCGAAATAAATCTTATTTGATTTTTTATTAAATCCTTAATATTTCTATATTTTGGGAAAGCCATTTTATTACCTCTCTCATATTTTTGTAATAGAAATAATTGATGATAAAATAAATAAAATCAGATGATCCTGTTTACATAATTTGAGAAAACCCAAATACGTAAATAAAGAAATCCCCAACTCTCTCCGTGGGTCTTTGAGTTGCTTAGGATTTTCTAGGATCAAAACCAAAAGCAAAATAAAATATGATATGCATGATGACCTAATGTATAACATTCCAAATTGAAAATTTGTGATGTTACAAACCTACCCCCCTTAAGATGAATCTCGCCCTCGAGATTTGGGTTGGCTAGAAAATAGGTGAGGGTGGTCCTTGAGCAAATCTTCCTCTCGCTCCCAGGTGGCTTCATCCTCCGTGTGGTGACTCCACTGAACTTTACAAAACTTTATAACCTTACTGCGAGTGACTCGGCTGGCAAACTCGAGAATTTTGACTGGTTTCTCCTCATAGGTCAAATCGTTATCCAATTGAATTGCTTCCAATGGCATTGTATCCCTTAATGGTACGTCAGCCATCTCCACGTGGCACTTCTTCAACTAAGAAACATGGAACACATCATGAATTCCTGACAATCCTTCTGGCAATTCCAACTTGTAGGCCACTTCTCCCATACACTCCAAAACTCGATATGGCCCTACAAATTGTGGCGCTAACTTCCCCTTAACTCCAAAGTGCTTAATCCCTCGAAGTGGGGATACTCGAAGATAAGCTTTGTCTCCGACTTCGTAAACTGTCTCCTTGCGTTTAGAATCTGCGTAGCTCTTTTGCCTGGACTGGGCTACCTTGAGCCTATCGCGAATCAACTTCACCTTCTGTTCAGACTCTTTAATCAGATCTGGTCCAAACAACTGGCGGTCTCCAACTTCGTCCCATGACAACGGTGTCCTGCACCTCCTTCCGTACAAAGCTTCGAAAGGGGCCATCTTCAAACTGGTCTGATAGCTATTATTGTAAGAGAACTCTGCATATGGCAAATTATCATCCCAACTGGATCCATAATCTAGCGCACAAGCTCTCAGCATATCCTCCAAAATCTGATTGACTCTCTCGGTCTGTCCATGTGTCTGCGGGTGAAAAGCTGTACTAAATTCTAGCCTAGTACCCAAAGTCTCATGCAACTGCTTCCAGAACTTTGAGGTAAACTGGGTTCCTCTATCTGATACGATACTCCTCGGAACTCCATGCGAACATACGATCCTGGTCATGTATATCTTTGCCAACTTAGCACTGGTGTAAGTGGTCTTTACTGGGATGAAATGAGCTACTTTCGTCAATCGATCAACTACAACCCAAATCGAGTCATAGCCTGAACGAGTCCTTGGTAATCCCGTGATAAAATCCATGCCTATCTTATCCCACTTCCATTCGGGTATCGGCAACGGTTGCAACAATCCTGATGGCTTCTGATGCTCTGCCTTTACTCTCTGACATACGTCACAAACTGCTACATACTCCGCAATATCCTTCTTCATTCCGGTCCACCAGAAAATATCCTTCAAATCCAAATACATCTTGGTATTTCCTGGGTGAATCGAATACTGTGAATCATGTGCCTCTTGCAGAATCAACTTTCTGATCTCCGGGTCATTGGGCACATAAACACGGTCTTCAAACCATAGGGTGTCGTGCTCATCCTCACGAAATCATTTAGCTTTTCCTTTGCTCAGTTTCTCCTTTATAGAAGCAATCTCCTTGTCAGATTCGTGAGCCACTCTGATTTTATCCATCAATGTTGACTGAATCTCCAATGCTGCCACATAGCCTCTCGGAACTATCTCCAAACTTAGTTCACGAAGGTTTTCTGCTAACTCCTTGGGTATTTCTTCCGTCTTTAACGTATTGACATGGCTCTTACGGCTTAATGCGTCAGCTACTACATTAGCCTTTCCGGGATGGTAATGCAATCTCATATCATAATCCTTGATGAGCTCCAACCATCTCCTTTGTCTGAGGTTCAATTCCTTCTGCGTGAAAATGTACTTCAAACTCTTGTGATCCGTGTACACCTCACAATGATTTCCAATGAGGAAATGTCTCCATGTCTTCAATGCATGCACCACGGCTGCCAACTCCAAATCATGCGTGGCATAATTCAATTCATGAGGCTTCAGTTGTCGTGAAGCATATGAAACAACTCTCCCTTCCTGCATAAGCACTGCTCCAAGTCCTCGACGTGAAGCGTCACAATACACCTCATAATCCTTGGTCTGATCTGGCAAAATCAACATCGGTGAGGTAACCAAGCGTTTCTTCAACTCCTGGAAACTAGCCTCACACTCCTCAGTCCATTTGAACTTAGTCTCCTTCTTCAACAACTCCATCATAGGCTTCGCAATCTTTGAAAAGTTCTCAATAAATCTCCGGTAGTACCCTGCGAGTCCAAGAAAACTCCGGATCTCTCCAACTGTTGTTGGTGCTTCCCACTTGGTCACGGTATCAACTTTAGTGGGATCTACTGCTATACCTTCTCCAGATATAACGTGTCCGAGGAATCCTACTTCCTTCAACCAAAACTCACATTTGTTGAACTTGGCATATAATTGATGTTCTCTGAGCTTTCCAAGTACCAAACGCAAATGCTCCTTATGCTCCTCTTCATTCTTTGAGAATACCAGAATATCATCGATGAAAACCACGACAAACTTATCCAAAAACTCCATAAACACTTTGTTCATCATGTTCCTAAAATAGGCAGGTGCGTTAGTCAGTCCAAATGACTTAACGGTATACTCATACAGTCCATATCTTGTGGTGAATGCTGTCTTAGGTATGTCCTGCTCTCGAATCTTCAACTGATGGTACCCTGATCGCAAATCGATCTTGGAAAACACTTTAGCCCCTTGCAATCGATCAAACAGGTCATTGATCATTGGTAGTGGGTACTTGTTTTTGATTGTTACTTCGTTCAATCCTCGATAATCAACAACCATTCTTAACGATCCATCCTTCTTCTCCACTAGAAGTACTGGTGATCCCCAAGGCGAAGAACTTGGGCGAATGTAACCTTTATCCAGTAACTCCTTAATCTGCTTCTTAATCTCCACCAAATCCTTAGCGGGCATCCTGTATGGTCTCTTCGATATTGGCCCAGTGCCTGGCAATAGCTCAATCAAAAACTCAATATATCTATCCGGTGGCATGCCTGGCAACTCTTCTGGAAATACGTCAGGAAAATCCTTTACCACTGGTACTTCCTCTTGCACAACTCCTGATAAGGAATTTACTTGTGTCCTGTTTGGCATATGCCGGGATACATACCTGATCCTTCTTCCTTCTAGCGTTGTGAGCAAAATTGACTTACTAGCGCAATCGATGTTTCCTCCATACATCGACAGCCAATCCATACCAAGAATCACATCTAGGCCTTGAGATTCCAGAATAATCAAATCTGTTGGGAAAACATGCCGTCCTATACTTAATGGCACTTGAAAACATCCTTGACTGGCCACGTACTCTGCTCCTGGTGAGCTTACTAGCGTAGGTGTTTTAAGAACCCTAGTGGGTAGGCTATACTTTTCCACAAATCCCCTTGATATGTATGAATGCGATGCACCAGTATCAAAAAGTATGAGTGCAGTAAATGACTTAACCAAAAACTTACCTATTACTGCATCGGGCTGAGCTTCAACCTCCTCCACATTAACGTGGTTCACCTGTCCCCTGTTGAAAGGGTTCGGCTTCTTTCCAGAGTTTCCATAGCCGTTTTGGCCTTCAGGACATTCATTGGCATAATGTCCGGTCTTCGAACACTTAAAACAAGTGACTTGACTCAGGTCCTTCTTGGCTGGGGTCGATGGGGTGTTGCGGTGCTGTCCATTGCTTCCTCCATTCCCATTACCATTCTTGGTGCCATTGTGATTGTGCGAGCTACCTACTCCATGGGTATGCCGAAAATGTCCTCCCGGTCTAGGGGTAAAACGTGGCTTCTACTGAGCTCCTGAATTATACTTTCCTTGTCCATACTTTCTCTTGCGGTTCTCAATTTGCTGCTACTTCCCTTCAATCATAAGAGCACGATCTACCAACTCCTGGTAGTTGTTGAAGGTGGCTACCATCAACTACATGCTCAACTCATCATTCAGTCCTTCCAGGAATTTCTCCTGCTTAGCTGCATCCGTAGCAACGTCATCTGGAGCATAACGTGCTAGCTTACTAAACTCCTCCACATACTGGTCAACTGTCCGTCCTACTTGGCGCAAGTTACGAAACTCACGCTTCTTCATGGCCATTGCTCCTGCTGAAACATGGGTAGTACGAAAAGCCTGCTGAAACTGGTCCCATGTGACAGTGTCGACTGGGAAGGTGGCTGTGAAATTCTCCCACCATGATGCTGCGGGTCCTTCTAACTGATGTGCGGCAAACTTCACCTTCTCCGCATCTATGCATCCTGCTGTGGCCAACTCCCTAGCTGTCTTGCGGAGCCAATCATCTGCTACTATCGGCTTGGTGCTACTGGAAAACACCGGCGGATTCAGCCTAAGAAAACGGCCTAAGTGGTCAACAGGTGGTGGTGGTGGGTTGTTGTTGTTGTTCCCCTGATTCTGATTCTGAACTAGCAACTGCATCAAAGTGTTCTGCTACTGGATCAACTGGGTGAGCTCCGGCCGAAAGGCAAATCTAGGGTCACGTCTCGGAGGCATCTGAGGGTTTAGAAAAGATGAGATATAAGAATAGAGGGGGTCTAACGAGAAAACACTATCCATATGCACATGAGGCAAAGCACACAATTCACTCATTCAATCAAACAAAGGCATACAATCGATCTAGCTATCGCAAAGTGCTTGGACTACTAAATTTACATGGTGGACTTCTACTACTGGTGAGGTGGTCTACTAGAAATATTCTACGGTTGTAGACTCCATGATATCGGCTCCAGCTTCATCAACATAGTTATCATCGCTACTATCTGCTTCCGAGTCGGTGCCGTCGATGATGATGTATTCTTCCGGGCTAATCTCCTTGGGTTCTTCGTCTTCATCTACTGGTGTCGGGTCTCCCATAAATATCCCAATCTTCTTGATCAGGTCGTCATTCTTCTCCACCAATACTTCAATTTCTTCTTCATAACCTTCACGTGTAGCCTTGAGTTCTTCCTCCAGTTCCTTGATTCTAGTCTTAGCCTTCTTCAGATCTATCATGTCAGCGCACATCTGATTCTCCTGTCGTCGAATGTGCTGGTTTAACTCCTGTATAAAAACTGCAATTGATCTATTCTTCATGGTGCTGATCATCTCCCAGTGTTCATCTCGGCATCCACAAATCTGGTAGATAGTATCCTTGAGATCCTTGCGGTAGACTTCTCCAATGCGTCCCATGGCAATGTGAGCTGCCATACTCTTTCCTAGACTCCAAGTTGGTGCGTCAAAAGAAAACTCTATGGGCTCAGTGACTGGCATGAATGACCTTCCTGGAACTTGAACTTGAATCATCTAGCGCTCTTCTTCAGGTAAAGTGGCGTTGTAGGTTCCCGTGAAGCTTGGTACTCCTATGTTCAGGTATCTAGTGACTTCCTTCAAGTGGCGTCCAAAGGGTGTATCTTCGTCTGGTTGTGTGAACTTGTTCCTCGCATCCGCCATCCAAAAGAGTAGAAAAGATGAGAACTCAGAAGAAAAGAGAGTGAGTAGTGATCTAGGTCTTTTAGCTTAGTGGTCGTGTCCTACAGTCAGCGTGTGCTTTGATACCATCTCTATAGCGACCAGACCTCAAATAGTCTGATCTCTGTGCTCCGATGTCATCCCTGGATTAGTAATGCTGACATCACACAGTACTCGGAGGATTTATAGCAGAGTAGCAATCACACACTTATTACATCGAGTGTCTCAAAAGAGAACTTATTACAATAAGTATGGCTTAAGGCCATCTAATAACGATAACAGCGGAAGGCTTGGAAGATAAGTGAGTCCATCAACTCCAATGGCATCACTGAGTATAGAACCACGACCTAAAACTCCTTAATCGTCGTCTGAAAAGTCTGCAACATTAACGTTGCAGCCCGAGAACGGGTCAGCACATGGAATATGCTGGCAAGCTAACACATAGAGAGTAATGAAATGCAACAGCTATACTATATGCATATTTGGCTGGTGGAAAGCTCTATGGTTACAGTTTTGTGTAGCCAATTTTTCCCTACTGCAAAGGAATAAATTTAATTACTATCATGGTGGTTGTTAAACATTGAGAATGGTTGACAGCATTCTCAATCCCGATTAAGCATCATCATTAAACAAACCCATCAAAACTATCTTTGTAGTAACATATTGAGATTCACATGATAATCCAGGTACTAGATACTCAAGATGTCCATAACCGGGGACACGGCTAACCATGATTAGTTCATTACACTCTGCAGAGGTTTGCGCACTTTTCCCCACAAGACTCGATCGCCTCCGTTGGATTTCTCGCACTGCATGATGTTTGAGAAACGGATGACCGAGACACAGTCTTTCAGAAGCGCTAGCACCTTACGTTGGATAGACCGGTACACCTACTTTCCCCTACATCTGCTAGTCTACCGTGTAAGAGTTCACACGACTTAATCAACCATGCCAGAGCCCATAATGGCTTGTGGCTGCACACAGAAGTTTCTAGTATGAATAATCTTATGATCCCTTTGAGCCTGGGTGGCGGTCCAAAAGAAAAACAGGCAAGTCCTGATAGAAACCAGGTGCCTCAATCCACCCAGATATGTGTTTAAGTTGCCACCATAAGTAAACCCTTAAAATTAACAAACTCACATCTGTCATGGATATTACTCACCCAATCCACGTCTACTAGCATAGCATGGCGTAATAGGCAAACGTAGAAGTAACTCCCAAAGGTTTCATAATAAACAGGTAATAGGTACTACCTCATCTACTTCCCATCCCACAATTTAATTAGATCCTAATCATGCAATGTGTGAGGATTGATCTAATGCAATAAAACTGGGTTGTAGAAAATGTATGATCAAAGTGTTACTTGCCTTGCTGATGATCCGCAAAACCTAGAGATTCGAAGTAACAGGCGGCGCACTCCGGGTATTCTATCGCAGACAAACAAACAAGCATACAATAAGTACTCATCTAATACATAGCTAAAACTCAAATAGAAGATCTAACCAGAAAGTTCAACTTAAGAACCCTGGTTTGCAAAAAAAATCAAATCGAACGAAGCAAAAGAAATCAAACGACGAAAAAAATCAACTTCGTTCTAGTAATCTGGATCTAAGTCAAATTTTACTATAGCAAAAACTTGTTTAAGTTGATTATTCGGAAAGAGGGTTTCGAGACGAAACTCCACGCGCTTGAATCGCCTGATTCCGATAAACGAGCGAAAAGTTATACTAAAACGAAAATTGGATCAGAAATCGCGATCACAAAATAACCGCAGAAAATCCGACGAAAACAAGAAACGACGAACAGAGAAAAAAAATTTATTTTTTTATTTTTATTTATTTTTCAAAAAAAACTGCATGGAAAACGAGGCGGCGGCGGCGAACCTCGGGCGACGCGCTCCGGCGGCGGCGGGGCTGGGGCTAGGGTTATGGTTTGGGGCGGCTGTGGGCTATGGCTCTCGAGCCCCCGGGGTGGCGGCTTATAAAGACGCCCCGGGCGGAGTCCCACTCGGGTACGGCCCAAGGTCGGTTCCGTTTTTTTAAATAATTCCGCTCAGAAGAAAAATAAAAAGAAATACTAAACGGACTCCAAAAATTACGAAATAAATTTTGCCGGGTTCCTAAAATCAAGCCCAATAAAGTGAACATTTATTTGGGCCCAAACTACAACTTTGAAAAACGCGCATTTTTCCTAAATTCAAATAAAAATACCGAAAAACTCCGAAATAAATCTTATTTGAATTTTTTTATTAAATCCTCAATATTTCTATATTTTGGGAAATTCATTTTATTCCCTCTCTCATATTTTTGTAATAGAAATAATTGATGATAAAATAAATAAAATCAGATGATCCTGTTTACATAATTTGAGAAAACCCAAATACGTAAATAACGAAATCCCCAACTCTCTCCGTGGGTCCTTGAGTTGCTTAGGATTTTCTAGGATCAAACCAAAAGCAAAATAAAATATGATATGCATGATGACCTAATGTATAACATTCCAAATTGAAAATTTGGGATGTTACACTTTTTGCATAGGTCCTGCTTATTTTCCTGCAAGAGACGAAAAGGGATAAACTCGAACTTGGGTTTCTTTACCCTATCAGGGAGACTTGACTTTTTGAACTCCACGTGCATGTCCCCTGGTTGAGGTAATGGTGCTTCATCTTCATCTGAGCTCGTCTCCTCCTTCCCCTTGGGTTCATAGTCCTCTTCTTCCTCCGTGGTCCATGCATCATGTTCCACATCTCCATAGACCTTGGGATTTGCTAAGTAATCATCCACATAGCTTTCTCCTTCTGAATCCTGGGAAAACATGTTGATTTAATCTGCAACGGGACAGCTCGAAATGAAAATAGAGGATATTTGCGTGATATGGGAGTCAAAACCTTCGGGAGGTTATATAATGAATTTTTACCGACCAAAATACGTGTCGTGCAAGAAAACGGAGTCCGGAAGGCACACGAGGTGCTCACGAGGTAGGGGGGCGTGCCCAGGGGGGTAGGGCACGCCCACCACCCTCGTGGGGCCCTCGTGTCCTTCCCGGGCTGCTACTTATTTTTCTATTTTTCTAAATATTCCAAAACGGAGAAATATTGCCTTAAAAATTGTTTTGGAGTCGGTTTACTTACCGTACCACATACCTATTCCTTTTCGGGGTCTGAAACATTTCGGAAAGTGTCCCTTATGTATTCCTCCGGGGTTACGGTTTCAATAATATTGGTTTCAACATTTATGGGATTACCTGAGATATAATGTTTAATTCTTTGACCGTTTACCACCTTTGGATTTGTGCCTTCAAAGTTGTTGATCTTTATGGCACCGGAACGATAGACCTCTACGATAACATAGGGGCCTTCCCATTTAGAGAGAAGTTTTCCTGCAAAAAATCTTAAACGAGAGTTTTATAGCAATACATAATCACCCACATTAAACTCACGCTTTTGTATCCTTTTGTCATGCCATCTTTTAACTTTTTCTTTAAACAACTTGGCATTTTCATAAGCTTGGGTTCTCCATTCATCAAGTGAGCTAATATCAAATAACCTCTTCTCACCGGCAAGTTCAAAATCATAGTTGAGCTCTTTAATAGCCCAATACGCCTTATGTTCTAGTTCGAGAGGTAAGTGAAATGCTTTTCCATAAACCATTTTATACGGAGACATACCCATAGGATTTTTTGCATCATCAACTTTCTTGGACCAATTCTTTCTAGACCTATTAACAGTCTTTTGCAAAATTAATTTGAGCTCTCTATTGCTAAAATCTACTTGACCCCTAGACTACGGGTGATCAGGAGATGCAATTCTATGATTAACATCATATTTAGCAAGCATTTTACGCAAAGCACCATGAATAAAGTGTGAACCACCATCAGTCATTAAATATCTAGGGACTCCAAACCTCGGGAAAATAACTTCTTTAAGCATTTTAATAGAAGTGTTATGATCAGCACTACTAGTTGGAATAGCTTCTACCCACTTAGTAACGTAATCAACAGCAACTAGAATATGTGTGTATCCATTAGAGGCAGGAAAAGGTCCCATATAATCAAAGCCCCAAACATCAAATGGTTTAATAACAAGAGAATAATTCATAGGCATTTCTTGACATCTACTAATATTACCAATTCATTGACATTCATCACAAGACAAGACAAACTTACGGGCATCCTTGAAGAGAGTAGGCCAATAAAAACCAGATTGCAATACCTTATGTGCAGTTCTATCTCCAGCGTGGTGTCCTCCACAAGCCTCGGAATGACACTTGCGTAGGATCTGTTCCTGTTCATGCTCAGGTACACAACGTCTAATAACACCATCTACTCCTTCTTTATAAAGATGTGGGTCATCCCAAAAGTAATGTCTCAAGTCATAGAAGAACATTTTCTTTTGCTGGTATGTGAAGCTAGGTGGTATAAACTTAGCAAGAATATAATTAGCATAATCAGCATACCATGGAGTACTACGAGAAGTACTTATAACATTTAATTGTTCATCAGGAAAGCTATCATTAATAGGTAGTGGGTCATCAAGAATATTTTCTAACCTAGACATGTTGTCTACAACAGGGTTCTCAGCTCCCTTTCTATCAACAATATGCAAATCAAATTTTTGTAGCAAGAGAACCCATCTAATAAGTCTAGGTTTAGCATCTTTCTTTTCCATAAGGTATTTAATAGCAGCATGATCAGTTTGAATAGTTACTTTAGAATCGACAATATAAGGTCCGAACTTATCACAGGCAAATACAACTGCTAAAAGCTCTTTTTCAGTAGTACCATAATTTCTTTGAGCATTGTCTAGAGTTTTACTAGCATAATGAATAACATGTAATTTCTTATCAACTCTTTGCCCTAGAACAGCACCTACAGCATAATCACTAGCATCACACATAATTTGAAAGGGTAAATTCCAATCATGTGGCTGAACAACAGGTGCAGAAACTAATGCTTTCTTAAGTGTTTCAAATGCTTCTACACAATCATCATCAAAGACAAATGGTATATCTTTTTGCAATAAATTAGTCAGAGGCCGAGAAATTTTTGAGAAGTCCTTAATGAACCTCCTGTAAAATCCGGCATGACCAAGGAAACTTCTTATACCTTTGATGTCCTTGGGACATGGCATCTTTTCAATAGCATCGACCTTGGCTTTATCAACTTCAATACCTCTTTCATAAACTTTATGCCCCAAGACAATACCTTCATTAACCATAAAGTGGCACTTCTCCCAATTCAACACAAGATTAGTTTCTTCACATCTCTGCAAAACTCGATCAAGATTGCTCAAGCAATCATCAAAAAAGGAACCATAGATGGAAAAATCGTCCATGAAAACCTCACAAATCTTTTCACAAAAGTCAGAGAATATAGCCATCATGCATCTTTGAAAGGTAGCAGGTGCATTACATATACCAAAAGGCATACGTCTATAAGCAAAAGTACCAAAGGGCATGTAAAAGTAGTCTTTGATTGATCTCTAGCCGACATAGGTATTTGAGGGAAACCAGAATAACCATCTAGAAAGCAATAGTGTGTATGTTTGCATAATCTTTCTAGCATTTGATCAATAAAAGGTAAGGGGTAATGATCTTTCTTAGTAGCTTTATTTAATTTGCGGAAATCAATTATCATCCTATAACCTATGATAATTCCTTGTGGAATCAATTCATCTTTATCATTAGGAACAACAGTAATACCTCCCTTCTTCGGGACACAATGGATAGGACTAACCCACTCACTATCAGCAACGGGATAGATTATACCTGCCTCCAAAAGCTTTAATATTTCTTTTCTTACCACTTCTTTCATTTTACGATTCAGACGTCGATGAGGATCACAAACTGGTTTGGCATCTGCCTCCAAATTTATTTTATGTTGACATAGAGTGGGACTAATGCCCTTAAGATCACCAAGAGTATATCCAATAGCAGCACGATGCTTCTTCAGAGTTTTCAATAATCTTCTTCATGCTCTGAAAGGTTAGCATTAATAATAACAGGATATATCTTCTTTTCATCAAGATAAGCATATTTAAGATTACCAGGCAAAGGTTTAAGCTCAAACACGGGATCACCCTTGGGTGGAGGAGGATCACCTAAAATTTCAACAGGCAAATTGTGTTGCAGAATAGGTTCCTGTTTAAAGAATACTTCATCTATTTCCCTTCTTTCATTCATGAACATATCATTTTCATGGTCTAGCAAATAGTCTTCTAAAGGATCACTAGGAGGTACGGCAATAGAAGCAAGACCAATAATTTCATCCTTACTAGGTAATTCTTCCTCACGATGTTGTTTACAAAATTTAGAGAAATTAAACTTATGAACCATATCATCAAAGCCAACAGTAACAACATTCTTTGTGCAATCTATGGTAGCATTAACAGTATTTAAGAAGGGTCTACCAAATATAATGGGAGAAAAGCTATCTTGTGGGGAACCAAGAACAAGAAAATCAGCAGGATATTTAGTTTTCCCACACAAGACTTCAACATCTCTAACAATTCCCATTGGTTAAATAGTATCTCTATTAGCAAGTTTAATAGTAACATCAATTTCTTCTAACTCAACAGGTGCAATGTCATGCATACTTTCTTAAGTCAATAGGTATTGCACTAGCACTAGCACCCATATCACATAAGCCATGATAACAACGATCTCCTATTTTAACAGAAATAACAGGCACGCCTACCATAGGTCTATGTTTATGTTTATCACAAGGTTTAGCAATTCTAGCAGTTTCACCTTCGTACTGAATAACATGCCCATCAATATTATCAGACAAGAGATCTTTAACAATAGAAATATTAGGTTCGACTTTAACTTGCTCAATAGGTGTATAAGTTCTAATATTGCTTTTACGAACAACAGTTGAAGCTTTAGCATGATCCTTTACTCTAACAGGGAAAGGTGGTTTCTCAACATAAGACGCAGGAACAATAGGATCATTATAAGTGACAGTCTTTTCTTCAACTTTAATAGGTGCAGCTACTTTTACTTCTATGGGAGGATGATATTTAAACCACTTCTCCTTAGGGAGATCAACATAAGTAGCAAAAGATTCACAGAAAGAAGCTACTATCTTAGAGTCAAGTCCATATTTAGTGCTAAACTTACGGAAAATATCAGTGTCCATAAAAGATTTAACACAATCAAACTTAGGTGTCATACCTGACTCCTTACCTTTGTCGAGGTCCCAATCTTCAGAGTTGCGTTTAATTTTATCCAATAAATTCCATCTGAATTCAATAGTCTTCATCATAAAAGAGCCAGCACAAGAAGTATCGAGCATGGTGCGATTGTTTTCAGACAGCCAAGCATAAAAACTTTGCATAATTATTTCTCTCGAGAGCTCATGATTGGGGCATGAATATAACATTGATTTAAGCCTCCCCCAAGCTTGAGCGATGCTTTCTCCTTCGCGAGGCCAAAAATTGTATATATAATTGCGATCACGATGAATAAGATGCATAGGGTAATACTTTTGGTGAAATTCCAATTTCAATCTTTTATAGTCCCATGATTTCATATCATCACATAGCCTATACCATATCAATGCGTCTCCCTTCAAAGATAAAGGGAAGACCTTCTTCTTAGCAACATCATCGGGTATACCTGCAAGCTTAAATAATCCACAAACTTCATCCACATATATTAAGTGCTCATCGGGATGCTTTGTTCCATCTCCTGTAAAAGGGTTAGCTAGCAGTTTTTCCATCATACCCGAAGGAAATTCAAAAGGAGTTTCGTTTTCAATAGGTTCAGTAGGTTGAGGAGCAACTCTTTGCTCTACTAGACAGGGTGAAGATACCCCGAACAAGCCCCTCAGAGAATTACTTTCCATAGTAACAAGTGACAGTAAATTTCAGCACACTATATAAATTTTTCCTTACCAAATTCCACCTACCAAAGGCGCTACACTCCCTGGCAACGGCGCCAGAAAAGAGTCTTGATGACCCACAAGTATAGGGGATCTATCGTAGTCCTTTTGATAAGTAAGAGTGTCGAACTCAACGAGGAGCAGAAGGAAATGATAAGCGGTTTTCAGCAAGGTATTCTCTGCAAGTACTGAAATAAGTGGTAACAAATAGTTTTGTGACGCGATAAATTGTAACGAGCAACAAGTAAAAAAAGTAAATAAAGTGCAGCAAGGTGGCCCAATCCTTTTTGTAGCAAAGGAAAAACCGGCAAAAAAACTCTTATAATAGGAAAAGCGCTACCGAGGACACATGGGAATATCGTCAAGCTAGTTTTCATCACGTTCATATGATTCGCATTCGATACTTTGATAATTTGATATGTGGGTGGACCAGTGCTTGGGTGCTGTTCTTACTTGAACAAGCATCCCACTTATGATTAACCTCTATTGCAAGCATCCGCAACTACAACAAAAGTATTAAGGTAAACCTAACCATAGCATGAAACAAATGGATCCAAATCAGCCCCTTACGAAGCAACGCATAAACTAGGGTTTAAGCTTCTGTCACTCTAGCAACCAATCATCTATTTATTACTTCCCAATGCCTTCCTCTAGGCCCAAATAATGGTGAAGTGTTATGTAGTCGACGTTCACATAACACCACTAGAGGCTAGACAACATACATCTTATCAAAATATCAAACGAATACCAAATTCACATGACTACTAATAGCAAGACTTCTCCCTTGTCCTCAGGAACCAACGTAATTACTCACAAAGCATGTTCATGTTCATAATCAGAGGGGTAATAATATGCATATAGGATCTAAACATATGATCTTCCACCAAATAAACCAACTAGCATCAACTACAAGAAGTAATCAACACTACTAGCAACCTACTAGCACCAATCCTGGACTTTGAGACAGGAATTGGATACAAGAGATGAACTAGGGTTTGGAGATGAGATGGTGCTGGTGAAGATGTTGATGGAGATTGCCCTCTCCCGATGAGAGGAGCGTTGGTGATGACGATGGTGATGATTTCCCCCTCCCTGAGGGAAGTATCCCCGGCAGAACAGCTCTGCCGGAGCTCTAGATTGGATCCGCCAAGGTTCCGCCTCGTGGCGGCGGAGTCTCATCCCGAAAAGTTCCTTCTTATTTTTTCTCATCGAAAGACTTCATATAGGAGAAGATGGACATCGGAGAGCCACCAGGGGGTCCACGAGGTAGGGGGCGCACCCCCACCCTCGTGAGCAGGGTGTGGGACCCCTGGCCTTCATCTTTGGCGTGGATTTTTCTTTATTTATTTTAAGATGTTCCGTGGAGTTTCAGGACTTTTGGAGTTCGCAGAATAGGTCTATAATATTTGCTCCTTTTCTAGCCCAGAATTCCAGCTGCCAGCATTCTCCCTCCTTATGTAAACCTTGTAAAATAAGAGAGAATAGCCATAAGTATTGTGACATAAAGTGAAATAACAATCCATAATGCAATAAATATCGATATAAAAGCATGATGCAAAATGGACGTATCACGGACGCTCTCCTGACAGAGATGCTGACTCCGGCTCCTTACAAGGTGCCAGAGAAGACCAAGAAGGTCAAGGGAACCCGAAAGAGTTCCCGACGCCAGGTGTTATCGGAGTCATCGTCCGATAACTCCGCGATGCACTCCTCCCCCAAAGACAAGGAGGATGATGAAGATGCTCCCCCTCCAGTCAGGGGAGACAAGAAAAGGAAGGCCACCCCAACCGGGGGGGGGGGCGAAGGGTCCAAGAAGGGAAGGACTCTCCTTCCGGACTACTCCACCACCGCCGCCGAAGGCGAAGATGAGTGGCTGCTCAGGTCCAAGCCCCTGGTGAAGTCGTAAGTGTTCAGATGCCGGAATAGCTCATAGCATACCTTTGTCACACTGCTTCTCCTAATAGTGAATTATGATTATGCAGACCGCCACGAGCCCGTATCGACGTATCTTCGGACGGCTCCCTGGGCTCGTCGGATATGGATATCGATTCACTTCCGACCGCCACCTCCCCTTTTCCTACAGACAATGCCGAGGTATTGTCTCAAGAGGCACCGGGTCGAGGTGAGATAGTCCCGGAGGCGCCTCAAGGCGACCTTCCAGATTCCGGGAGCAGAGGGAGCAAGGCTCCCGAGGGCTCCGAGTTCGGCCCTCAACCGAACACCACACCGGAACCTCCAGTGGTTCCGGACTCAGGCAGGCGGCCTCCTTCCAAAAGGGGCAAGATGCCTGTGCCGGTGACCTCTGTCCATCCAGAGGCACCGGACAGCCTGCTGGGAGCGCTTCGCAGTGCTTCCATCGACGAAGAGCACCGCACTATTATGGGTGCGGTGGTCCAGAAGGTTCAGTCCGCCAAGAGCGGATTGACTGAATCCTGTGCCAGCCTTCTAACAGGCTTTGAGGTAAGTTTTTGAAATATGGGGAAAAATATTACCGCATAGACAGTAGCCCCTGACGCTCTGTTCGGTGTTCACAAAGAAAAGCCGGACGGAGGATCAAACAATATCGCAGGAGTCTAATATAAGTATGTCAATATGCGTATGCAGGCTTCGCTGCTGGCCTCTGCCGCACTGACTGCGGAGGTCGCCGCACTGAAGCAGAACCTCAAAGGGTCCAAGGACGAGCTCGGCCTTGTCAAGAGGCAGCTCGAGGAGAACAAAGATAAGTAGTACCTAGTCTATGGATATGTATAAAAAGAACGCGATTGCAAAATGACAGGATCATCGTAAATTTGCCAAGGGCCACGACCGAGGTGGCGACCCTGAAGCAAGCGCTATCCGAGGCCGAATACAAAGCGGCCAAGGAGCGCACCGAGCGAGAAAGGCATGAGGCACGGGTGGACGAGGTGCAGAAAGAGCTCCACGCTCTCGTGACAAAGCACGAGGCGTTGGAGCTTGACTTGAAGACGCGAGAGTCCGAGCTTGCCACGGCCCTCGCGAGCGCAAAGAATGCCAAGGCCGAAGCCCAAAAGGTCCTCCAGGAGATTGATGCGATGAAGAAGATAGCGGTGGGTAAGGCATTATATATGCAAAGCAAGCATGTGAAAGTAAATTACCTGTTACTTACCCGAATCCGGAGCTCTCCGGGAGCGTTCGCGGATTTGCCCCACAGCGTGTCGGATGCCGCACAGTTTTACTAGGCCGAGGAGGGAAGCTCAACGGAGAAGCTGTTCTGGTCTCAGTATACTGGGACCGAACACCCGATGCCTCTGAGCGACCAGTTGAAGCAACTGGTCGAGCTGCACAAGGTGGCCGAACAGGCCATGAAGGGCTTTATAGTCCAGATGTGGCCTGGCGACGCCCTTCCCGACAGCTACTTCGGCCTGGTGCGGCGGCTTGTGGATGCCTGCCCACGGCTGGAAGTCATCAAGCGGTCCATCTGCATCGAAGGTGCACGGTGGGCTTTCGCCCGTGTGAAGGTGCAATGGGCCAAGCTGGACGCCGTGAAGCTGATTAAGGAAGGGCCGCCGGAGGGCAAGGAGTATCGCCACCCCGGGACGTACTATGAGGATGTCCTGAAGGGTGCTCGTCTTGTAGCGGACGAGTTCACGAAAGATATAATATTCGAGTAAACTCGCTCGTGTAATCCTGTATTTATGAAAACTTGTTCATATGCTCTATGCAATGCTTTTTTGAATTTAAAATATTTCCTTCTGTTCGACTCTTTATCAAATCTGAGAGATGGCTAGTCGTCGGCTTCCGCCCCCACGCCACGAGTGCTGGGGTGTTCGGGATAAACCTGAGCACTCTTGTTCCCATTGTTGGGTCCTTTGAGGGAGGTGCTCGGCACAACGAACAAGGCAATCGGACTATAATGCGTTATCACTCTCACTTAGCCATAGAATTCTATAATTTAAATTTCGGCGAAGTCGCTAGTATTCGGAAGGCTGAATTCGGGGCGCGATACACGCCGTAAGACAGACAGGGCTGACTCCTTGCTCTAAGCGGCATAAGCCTTTAGGGACTCGAAACTTCTTGAACAGCGACCAGTCTCTCGCCTTATCATGACAGTCAGTTTTAGCTTTCTCTACTTAGGTGCTTAGCCCAGCAGAACCGAGGCACAATCGCAGTAGTTCTCCCAGTGCTACCTTAGCCGATATAGCAGAACGTAAGGTACCAAAACATGGGAGTCGGGCAAACCCAACTATTGACCCAAGACATGATTCGGAGCTGATGCATATAATCCTATAAGTTCGGGTGCCGCACTGTGGAAAGTGTTCGGACTTCTCACGCCGTATTATGGGGTATGCATAAGCCCCTAGCGTATTGGCCGTATTAGAGTGTACGGGTGCTGGATGTCATGAATGAACATATATATATATAAAGGAAGAATGCAATAATAGTCTTAATGCTATGCATTTTTATTCAAAAAGGTGTGTTAAAGCAGAATGATACAAGTAGTGCGAGAAGCAAAATGTAGGACTGTTTGACATGTCCCTTCCAAGGGCAAGCTGAGGAATAGTATTAAAGCAAATATTTTACTCGTTATCATAATCCACCTGGGAGTTCTGTGGTGTGACGTAGCTTTCTGCCTCCTTGGTTGCTGCATCATGTGTTCGGCAATCACGCTACCGGACAGGGTTTCCAGAGATTAAAATCCTGAAAGAGAAAAATAACAAAGTGGGAAGCCCATAGTGCGGTTTAAGCCGTGACTTGGGGCGTGCCGCCGTCGTGCCCCCTCCCCGCCTGTGCCCATGGTATTTTTAATGCGCAATTATGTACGCGTGGCACGGATTTCGCCGTTTGGCTGGGGCTAGGGTGGGGGCCGCATTGCTATGCAAGCTCGAGACGTGCCATGTGGTCCAGTTGCCGATTACTCCGGGTGCGCTTGAAGTTGTCCGGGTCCTTAATCGCCGAACTAGTGGATTGCCTTAAGAGGCTGCTTTGTGCTTCTGCTGCGAGGACCGCAGTGTGCCCCTCCATGCAGAAAGAACGCTCTGTGTTTCCATTGACTGTGATGACCCCCCGAGGTCCTGGCATCTTGAGCTTGAGATATGCATAATGCGGTACCGCATTGAATCTTGCAAAAGCGGTTCGCCCGAGAAGTGCATGGTAGCCACTGCAGAACGGGACTATGTCGCAGATTAACTCTTCGCTTCGGAAGTTATTCGGAGATCCGAATACCACTTCCGTCCTTGGTATCCAAAGTACCATGGTTCTTTGATATGTTATTACTGCGAGCCAGCCAGCTGTCTTCTCCCGCGCAAAAGCGGGTCATGAGTGTCGTGAGGGCTGCCATAGATTTTGGCTTTTCCTGAACAAGGTGCCGGGCTAGCCACTCGTCGCGGATGTTGTGCTTGAAAGCTGCTAGGGCCTCTGAATCCGGACAGTCGATGATTTGATTTTTCTTTGTTAGGAACCATGTACAGAATTGCCTGGCCGATTCCTCTGGCTGCTGAATTATGTGGCTCAAGTCATCGGCCCTGAAAGTTGTCGTGGAATGTGGCTTCCAGATCTTCCCAACAGCCAATGGACTCTGTTGGCAAGCTGTTGAGCCAATGCTGAGCTGGTCCTTTGAGTTTGAGTGGGAGGTATTTGATGGCGTGTAGGTCATCACCGTGGGCCATGTGGATGTGCAGGAGGAAATCCTCGATCCATACCGCAGGATCTTTTGTGCCGTCATATGATTCTATATTTACGGGTTTGAAACCCTCTTTGATTTGATGATCCATTACTTCGTCTGTGAAGCATAAGGGGTGTGCGGTGCCTCTGTACTGGGCTATATCGTGACGCAGCTCGAATGAGTCTTGCCCGCTGTGTTCGGCCCGGCCGGACTTACTTTTACTATATCCGGCGTGACGATTATCGTCTCGCATAGTGGTGCGCCCTCGTGATCCGTAGATCGATCTTGCATGTTTTGCTTTTTCCTCCAATACGTCTCGCAGGTCTGGTGTATTTCCCCATGCCTTTTTATTTGAATGATGTCGGGATGAGGGCTGAGCTTTTGGCTAGAATGTCTCTCTATCGCGGCCACGAGGTGGCCGATCAGCCGCGTCATACGCCGGGGATGTAGGTTTTGGTTCTTCCTCCTCTAGTCGGGATAGCAACCTGCATTTTGGGTAACTCTTGGAGGGGCGTTCGAGTTTATACTCTTCGGCCGCCAGGACTTCAGTCCATCTGTCAGCTAGCAGATCTTGATCAGCTTGAAGCCGCTGCTGCTTTTTCTTAAGGCTATTTGCCGTAGCTATAAGCCTGTGCTTGAAGCGCTCTTGTTCGACAGGATCCTCTGGCACGGCGAATTCATCATCGCCGAGGCTTGCCTCGTCTTTGGATGGGGGCATGTAATTATCATCCTCCGCCTCTCCATCTGCTGCTCTCTCAGGAGGGCTGGCTCCTCCATCCTCCTGCTCTAAATCTTGCTGGAGGGGATTGTTGTTGTCTTCGGCACTGTCCGGAGTGCTATTATATCCGGTGCCGGTATCACCACTTTTGCCTTGGTGGGACTTAGAGCGGCGCCGCTAATGCCGGCGCCTGGGTTGCTTCTTGGAGGGGTCATCCTCCGTTGTCGCGTCGCCACTGCCTTCTTTGGGTGTGTCCACCATGTATATATCGTATGATGAGGTGGTTGTCCAGTGCCCTGTGGGCAGTGGTTCCTCTTCGACTCCCGCATCGTCATCCATACCGTTGATGTCTTCGGAGTCGAAGTCGAGCATGTCGGTTAAGTCATCGACAGTGGCTACTAACTGGGTGGTGGGTGGGTGGCGAATTTGTTCGTCATCCACATCCCAATCCTGCCGGACGTAGTTCGGCCAGGATCCTACTGACAAGGAAAGAGACCTTAATGAGTTCAGTATGTTGCTGAAGGGCGGGTGCTAAAAAATATCCGCGGAGGTAAACTCCATGATCGGCGCCCAATCGGATTCGATAGGAACGGGCGCAGGCGGTTCAGAGTCCGTGGCCAGAGAAGGATCCGGTAGTTTGGCAACACGGCTCTCGTGAAGGGTAAGGTCGATATCCGGCTCGATCGCCGCAGAGGGTACGGCGTCCGTGACGGGGTCTATCCACCCGTCCACGGATGGCGAAACTGGCTCCGAATTGAGGGTCGGAGCGGCTGCCGGTGCGATCTCCTGAATACGGTCCGATGGTAGAGCTAAATCGTACTCATCGTGACCGTGTGGCGCACAAGGAAGGGGCTCAAATCCGTCGAAGATCATGTCTCCGCGGATATCGTCCGTGTAGTTTAAGCTTCCAAACCTGACCTGGTGGCCAGGGGCGTAACTTTCGATCTGCTCCAGATAGCCAAGCGAGTTGGCCCGCAGTGCGAGGCCGCCGAACACAAAGATCTGTCCGGGGAGAAAAGTCTCACCCTGGACCGCATCGCTATCGATGATCGTAGGAGCCATCAAGCCTAACGGCGACGACACAGAGGAGCTCTCAATGAAAGCACCAATGTCGATGTCAAAACAGGCGGATCTCAGGTAGGGGGTCCAGAACTGTGAGTCTATGGCGGATGGTAACAGGAGGCAGGGGACACGATGTTTTACCCAGGTTCGGGCCCTCTTGATGGAGATAAAACCCTACGTCCTGCTTGATTTATTCTTGATGATATGAGTATTACAAGAGTGGATCTACCACGAGATCGGAGAGGCTAAACCCTAGAAGCTAGCCTATGGTATGATTGTCTGTTGCCCTATGGACTAAAACCCTCCGGTTTATATAGACACCGGAAAGGGCTAGGGTTACACAAGGTCGGTTACAAAGGAGGAGATATACATATCCGTATTGCCTAGCTTGCCTTCCACGCCAAGTAGAGTCCCATCCGGACACGGGACGAAGTCTTCAATCTTGTATCTTCATAGTCCAACAGTCCAGCCAAAGGATATAATCCGGCTGTCCGGATACCCCCTAATCTAGGACTACCTCAGTCACCCTACCATTCTCGACACAGCCGCTCAAACTGTTGAGCGGACTCGAAACAGAACAAGGGTGTTGCCAATAGTTGTAGGGCCCCATTGCGTGCAGGTTTTCTATACAGAAGGCAAGATCGTCGAGGATGATAACCTTATATGTAAAAAGGAATTACTCAAAGTTTTGCATGACTTAGCTTTTCTGCCACTGCGTGAGCGTTCGCCGCGTCCACCGAGGACGCCATTTGTTCTGTCGTCTTCTTGCTTGAAGTGACGATCACGATGAAGCCGTTGCTTCAACCAGACCGGATTTTCACAACTGCGCACCCCCTACCTGGCGCCGGAGAGATGGCGGGATACGACACTTATGGGGTCAATGGGATCCATTCTACGGTTGGCTGGTGCGGGGTTGTGCAAAGAGCGGGTCTGGCGGTCAGCACACAAATCGTTTACCCATGTTCGGGCCACGGAGACACGTAAAACCCTAGTCCTGCTTTGATGTATATTTGGGTGTTCTTGTGTTCTTGAACTAGCTGCGGTGGGTATCTAGTCCAAAAGATCTGAATCCCCCTCCAGTACGCCTCGGGCCTCCTTTTATAGACAAAAAGGGGGGGTGGCCACAGTGGCACACAGGAGCTGGAAAGGTGTACAGGGGCTAAGTCTATCCCTGGGCATCGTCATACAAACGCATTTAATATGTTGCCGATGTGCCCCTCTTGCTTTATTGGGGACAACAAAGAAGCTTGTTCCAGCTGTCGTCGCCTCGCCTGGCTCCGACCCACGTCCAAGCTGATAAGGCGTTGTAGCACCACGTTGGCTGGCTGCTGGGCTGGCGCGGTGGTGGAGCCTTCACGAAGATCTGCATGCCACCACACAGGTGCTTGCTGAGTTGGTGTACAGGTCGTGCGCTGCCACACAGATGCTTGCCCAGCTGGTCGAGCTGGCAGCTGTATGGGAGCGGCAATGGAATCTTGGCAGACGCGGGCCTGGCTACGGCCCCGCAGGCGTCCTCAGCAAGGGTCTTGCCGAGGGCCCGACAAGGGTCTCGCTGTGGCACCATGGTCGTCCTCAGCAAGGATCTTGCTGGGGGTCTCATGGATTTCCTTGGCAAGGATCTCGCCAAGGATCGTCGTCTTCTAGTTCCCATCTGATCTTGTGTATCTATGATCTCTACAAAGATATGCATGCCACCACGGAGGTGCCTCCTGAGCCTTGGTTCCAATATGGTTGATGGTGTCGGAACACCTTGGGCTCAAGGGTGGCGTGCTCTGCTGGCGTCAGGCAAGTTGCACCGGCAAGGATCTTGCCGAGGCTGCGGAAGCCACCCTGGCAAGGGTCTTGCCGGAGTAGTCCACCTCGCCCTCTTGCTCTCTTTGCGCCTTTGGTCTTGGCATTGCTTTGGTCATCTTGTGCTTCGGCTTCCCTCCTCTGCCCTGCTTAGTGTGGCCGTGGGCGCGGCCCTGACTACCCATGCACAAGTAAAGGGGTACAATAGGAGAGCCCCTACTTTTGTACACCGACAAATATTATTGCAAACATTATTATCAATCTCATATTCATCATGGGGTTTAAATAAATTTTCAAGATCATAAGAAGCACTATCACCCCAATCATGATCATTGCAACAAGTAGAGGACGCGGCAAAACTAGCATAACCAAGCTTAGGGTTTTGCATATTATTAGCACAATTTACATCAATAGAATTTATAATAAAATCATTGCAATCATGCTTTTATTCAAAGATCTATCGTGAATCGCTTCATAAAGTACTTCATCATAATTTTCAGATTCACGAATTTCAAGCAAAACTTCATAAAGATAATCTAGTGCACAAAACTCACTAGCAATTGGTTCATAATAATTGGATCTCTTAAAAAGATTGGCAAGCAGATGAGGATCCATATCAATAGATCTTTAGCAAGCGAAGATGTAAGCTATCAGAAGGCACATGGTAACATGAGCAAATAGAAGGACGGACAGAAGAGGGGCGAATAAAACGGCAAAGGTGAAGTGGGGGAGAGGAAAATGAGAGGCAAATGGCAGATAATGTAATGTGAGGGAGAAGAGTTTGTGATGGGTACTTGGTATGTCTTGACTTGGCGTAGATCTCCCCGGCAACGGTGCCTAAAATCCTTCTTGCCACCTCTTGAGCATGCATTGGTTTTCCCTTGAAGGGGAAAGGGTGATGCAGCAAAGTAGCGTAAGTATTTCCCTCAGATTTTGAGAACCAAGGTATCAATCCAGTAGGAGACTACATGCAAGTCGCCTAGTCCCTGCACAAACAAATAAAGGGGTTGCCAATACCTTCATGGCCACTTGCAAAAGTGAGATCTGATAAAGATAATAGGATAAATATTTTTGGTACTTTTGTATAGATTGGCAAGTAAAGATTGCAAAATAAATAGTAAACTAGAATTGTAGATCAGAAACTTATATGATGTAAAGTAGACCCGGGGCCATAGGTTTCACTAGTGGCTTCTCTCAAGATAGCATATATTACGGTGGGTGAACAAATTACTGCCGAGCAATTGATAGAAAAGCGCATAGTTATGAGAATATCTAGGCATGAGCATAAACATAGGCATCACGTCCATGTCAAGTAGACCGAAACGATTCTGCATCTACTGCTATTACTCCACACATCGACCGCTATCCAGCATGCATCTAGAGTATTAAGTTCATAAGAACAGAGTAACACATTGGGCAAGATGACATGATGTAGAGGGATAAAGTCAAGCAATATGATATAAACCCCATCTTGTTATCCTCGATGGCAACAATACAATATGTGCCTAGCTGCCCCTACTGTCACTGGGAAAGGACACCGCAAGATTGAACCCAAAGCTAAGCACTTTTCCCATTGCAAGAAAGATCAATCTAGTAGGCCAAACCAAACTGATAATTCGAAGAGACTTGCAAAGATATCAAATCACGCATATACGAATTCAGAGAAGAATCATATATTGTTCATAGATAATCTTGATCATAAACCCACAATTCATCGGATCTCGGCAAACACATCACAAAAAGTATTACATCGAATAGATCTCCAAGAACATCGAGGAGAACTTTGTATTGATAACCAAAGAGAGAGAGTAAGACATCTAGCTAATAACTATGGACCCGAAGGTCTGTGGTAAACTACTCACACATCATCGGAGAGGCTATGGTGTTGATGTAGAAGCCCTCTGTGATCGAATCCCCCTCCGGCAGATCGCCGGAAATGGTCCCCAGATGGGATCTCACGGGAACAGAAGGTTGCGGCAGTGGAAAAGTGGTTTTGGGGCTCCCCTGGATGTTTTCAGGGTATAAGAGTATATATAGGTGAAAGAAGTAGGTCGATGGAGCTACGAGGGGCCCACGAGGGTGGGGGCGCACCGCCCTACCTCATGGCCGCCTCGTTGCTTCCTTGACCTCCACTCCAAGTCTCGTGGATTGCGTTTGTTCCAAAAAAGATCCTCATGAAGGTTTCATTCCGTTTGGATTCCGTTTGATATTCCTTTTCTGCGAAACACTGAAATAGGCAAAAAAACAGCAATTTCCACTGGGCCTTCGGTTAATAGGTTAGTCCAAAAAATAATATAAAAGTGCATAATAAAGTCCATTAAACATCCAAAACAGATAATATAATAGCATGGAACAATCAAAAATTATAGATACGTTGGAGACGTATCAGCGGCCATCATGCTGCAACCCAGGCCCTTGTAAGTAAAGCCTTTCGCATGGGTTTCTTTTGGCCCACAGGCCGGGTAGATGCACAAGACCTCGTGCAACGTTGCGTTGGATGCCAGCTTTTCGCTAACCGAAGCCACATGCCGCCTACCGCCCTCCAAACAATCTCCATTACTTGGCCCTTTGCGGTCTGGGTGCTCGATATGGTCTGACCCATTAAAGGGGGAAGCCATATGATGAAATACTTGTTGGTAATGGTAGACAAGTTCACTAAGTGGATAGAAGCTAAACCGGTTAAAACGGCTAAAGCCGGACCAGTGATAGACTTTATATCCAGCGTCGTACACCATTACGGTGTCCCGCACAGTATTATTACTGACAATGCCTCTAACTTTACAGCTGACGAGGTGAAAACTTGGTGCGCCAAATTGGGCATCAAGCATGATTACGCCTCCATATACCACCCTCAGACAAACGGTCAGGTCAAACGGGCTAATGACACGATAATGAGCGGCATCAAACCCAGACTAGTGCGATCTTTGGAAGAATCAGACAAACAGTGGGTTGAGGAACTCGATTCCGTACTCTGGGGGCTGTGGACCACGCCCAATCGCACGACCGGATATACACCTTTTTCATTGTGTATGGTGCTGAGGCAGTCTTGCCTTGCGACATTATTCATGACTCACCTCGAGTGCACATGTATGAAGACAGAGAAGCCGAGCTTGATTGGCAGGACTACCTAGACGGCCTGGAGGAGGAGCGCGATGTCGCGAAGGCCCGTTCCGCATTCTATCAACAACAGGCTCAGCAATACCAAAGCAGAGAAGTATGGGCAAAGACCTACAATGTCGGTGAACTAGTTTTACGCCTACCAGAAAAGAAAAAGGACAAGCTCAAGCCCAAATGGGAGGGTCCCTTCATTGTAGATGAAGTTCTCACTGGAGGAGCCTATCGTCTTCGCAACGCTTTGGACAATCGCTTGGAGCAAAACCCATGGAACGCCGCAGGGCTCCGAAGATTCTACGCCTAAGTCCGCAAATACCCTTTTTCTCGTTCTGTTGTTTCTCCTTTTTTTACAACTTTTCCCTTTTTTGCCTCATTTCTATACGACTTCTAAGTTCGTGTTCGGATAAACCGTACACCTGAAGGGTAGACATCCTCAAATGTACTTACCCCACAATACCTGGGGGTTTCTTTTCACAAGAAGCTTATTCTTGTTATCATTTTTTGAGCGTCAAGTTCATCATATATATGTGTCGTCTATCCATATATGTCCTTTATTCACCATTATATGCACCTTTATGACTTAAGTTTTTGCCAAGATGGGTTGCCTGGCTCCTGTGCTTATGCCCTACGTTCCCATTTGTTCGGCTAGGGCATAAATGGAGCACCTCTGTGATTGTTATAGCCGGGTCATCCGGACTTGTACCTCATACTGGGTGAAGCCGAAAGCTAGCGTTCTTAAGGGAATGATTGGTTGGTGAGCAAAAGACGAACTGCCCTCGCGGCACTACAAAGCCCAAGAGTATAAATGTGTACTATGATTTCTTAGCATCATAGCCTCGGTATGCACAAATAACCGCATACTAGCCCAGGGAAAGGAACCCTTAACGAAACTATTCTCTCTGGAAGATGTTTCTTACAATCAAATGTAATATAACATAACACCCCGAATACAACTTGTCTGTTCAAGCAATGATGATCGGACTGCCTGGTTTCCGAACATACTTTGGTGTTTACCTATGGTATAGTATTCGGAAACACTCCTAACCTCAGATTTTCGGAGGTTGAAGCAGAAAGTCTGCCATGACAATCGTTTTACAAATTCGGCTGGAGATAAGTTTGTCGACAAAAGTACATTGTTACTTAGACTCAAAAACTTCTTCTTCCTCTAGACCCTCTAGCAGGCTATCTAGTTTACAATCTTGTTGAGAGAACTTGGCGGCCGCCTTCACTTGGTCGTACACTAGGCTGACCAGAATTTCCTGTCCGTCGGATCCTCGGGGTCCGACCCGGGCCATATGATTGGGACCAAGTCCGGTGTACCATGTTTTTACCATGGCCCAGGCATCCCGAGCACCTTCTCGGCATGCCAATATCTTCCATAGCCCAAAACGGCGTCGAGCTCCCTTGAATAAATTCACAAGGTCCTCCATACTTCCTGGAGGAGAATCGGCTGGCCATAAAGCCTTAGCAATGCTTCTCATCGCCTTCCGTGCTCGCTCATGCACCTTGGACAGCTCTTGTAGTAGGTAGCCATGAAATCTGGACACTTCTTCTTCGAGCCGCCCAGTCAACACACCTGCAGACATAAAACTTGTTAGGATTCGCATCAGCGAACTATAAGACAATAAGTTAAAGGACATACTGAATATCCCGCCTCTCAGCTTTTTGTTCTCCTTCAAGCCGTCTGCTAATTGGGCTCGCACATCTTTCAGTTCTTCGATGAGCTGGGTGTTGGCGTCCTGCAGCTTGTTCTTCTTGTCCCTGGTCCGTGTCAGTACACGATGACTAGCGGCCTTTTGCCTTTCGCCATGTTCTTTGTCTTCATGCGCGGCCTTCAGCTTCTCTTCTAGCTGCGCCGTCGATCCTGCCATTGTAAAATGAAACTGTGCTCATTTGCACACACATGACTGGCACATGATTATCTTTTCAGACAGAAGGGAACATTACCAATCGGTGCCTCCTTGGACTTTTCCAGTTCGGCAGTAGCGGAAGTTAGGTGCGTCCGACACTGCTCCAGCTCTCGAGATAGCACGCTATTCTTCTTTGTGAGTTCCTGATTACACGTAGATCCTTAAAATTAGTTGCTTCAACTGTTTTCAAGTCTTGGGGGTGTGACGCCCTCGATTCAATCGTACACTAATCATACACGCAAATGTGTACGATCAAGATCAAGGACTCACGGGAAGATATCACAACACAACTCTCGACACAAATTAAAATAATACAAGCTTTATATTACAAGCCAGGGGCCTCAAGGGCTCGAATACATAAGCTCGAATACACAAGAGTCAGCGGAAGCAACAATATCTGAGTACATACATAAGTTAGACAAGTTTGCCTTAAGAAGGCTAGCACAAAAGCAATATCGATCGAAAAGGCAAGGCCTCCTGCCTGGGAGTGTCCTAACTACTCCTGGTCGTTGGCGGTCTCCACGTGGTAGTAGGCACCCTCGGGGTAGTAGCAGTCGTCGGTGGGGTCGTCTGGATCCTGGGCTCCACCATCTGGTTGCATCAACCAGAAAGAAGAAAGAAGGGGGAAAAGGGGGAGAAAAGCAACCGTGAGTACTCATCCAAAGTACTCGCAAGCAAGGATCTACACTACATATGCATCGGTATCAATGAAAATGGTTGTATCTGTGGACTGGACTGCAGAATGCCAGAAGAGAAGGGGAAAGCCTAGCCTATCGAAGACTAGCATCTTCTGCAAACCACCATCTTGCAGCAACAGGAGGGAGTAGAGTAGCATAAAGTAAAGTAGTAGAAGTGTTATCAACCTCGGCCAGAGATCCTTTCTCGACTCCCTGCGAGAAAGCAATCCCAGAGCCATACTATCCAAGTGTCATCACAATCCAATTCTCATCACCGTCCAGTTCTCATCACAAGTATCCAGTTCTAGTTGTATCGATCGGGATACAACTCCATGTGTCCATTACTGTAGGACAGGCTATCGATAGATGTTTTCTTCCCTGCAGGGGTGCACCAACTTACCCACCATGCTCGATTAACTCCAACCGGACACACTTTCCTGGGTCATGCCCGGCCTCGGCCAAACAATACGCCGCAACCCGACCTAGGCTTAATACAGAGGTCAGCACGCCGGACTAAACCTATGCCCCCAGGGGTCATGGGCCATCTCCCCGGGAACTCCTGCACGTTGCGTGGGCAGCGGTTGAGCAGACCTAGCTACCTCCTTAAAAAGGTAGGTGCTTACTAGTCCAACCCGGCGCGCGCTGCTCAGTCGCTGATGTCTAATAAGCTTCGGCTGATGTATACGACGTAGAGCACCCATACAATGCACATGTGATGGTTAGTGCTATCAGGCCAGAGGCCCCTCAGATCAAATATCCAAATCGTAGTGGATTAGAAATGCGCGGTAATAAGCAGAGACTCATGAAAGATGTGACCCCGTTGCCCTGTCTCGGGTACTTGCGGCAAGGGCTAAGAATGCCTGACCATGCCTCGTAGGTATCTCGCGGGCACCTTCCAGGACAACCCGTCTCCACATCACTCGCGATTAAGCTCGCGCAGGTACCCCTCAGGGTCGACCCGTCTTTAGTAACATGGTTCAGTATAAAGTCATAGTAACCATAGTAACTGTGTGTCTAATCATCAAGGGGAAAACCCGAGGAATCACCCCCGGTGAAGTCCACTCTATGTAATCATCAAGGTGAACGTAAGAGGGACCACCCTCGAGGTTCACACTTGAGGGGTTGCATGATAGAGTCGTATCGGAAGTAGTTAAGGAGGAAATCACCTCGATGACTACGACCGAATAGCTACACTACAGAGATCTCATCAGGAGTGATGTATGAGGTCCCACCCTCGTCACTCGATGGTAACTCTGCAGAGTCGAGCAACAAAAGGGGAGAGTGATGTGCGGTGTCGGGGCCTGCACGTCGATCACGTCGATCGAGTCATTGAACATAAAGTGGGGCAACTAGGACAAGGTGGGGGTCTCTGATGGATCTCTAACCAACCTATACTAAGCAGTTTAGGATAAGCAGGTGAGGTATGAAAGCATGTAACAAAAACAGGCTATGCATCAGAGTAGGATCATACATAAAGCAGTAGCAGTTCTAATGCAATCATGAGAGGGAAAGAAATGGGCGATATCAGAATGCTCAAGGAGGGTTTGCTTGCCTGGTTGCTCTGGCAAGGAGGGGTCGTCGTCGATGTAGTCGATCATAGGGGCAACATCGGTCTCGGGGTCTACCGAAGAGAAGAGGGGGAAGAAACAGTAAATATAAAGCAACATAGTACCACAAAGCATAACATGGCAATAAGATGTGTCGGGTGTGACCTAACGTATGGCTACACGATAAAGGTGAAGGGGAAAATGGCCGAGAATGTTTTCCCGGTTCCGGACCTATGTCAGACAGATGACTAGAGGGGGAAAGTTCCATGTCCAGATAGTTAGAGGCATATGACAGGTATGTGGGTAGTGTATTCGGGTTCGTCTCATCGTTCTGAGCAACTTTCATGTAGAAAACTTTTTCATCCGAGTTACGAATAAATTTCTATGATTTTCAAGTTTTAATAATATTCTGAAATTATTATTAATTCAAAAAGTACTTATTGCGTCAGCGGGACGTCATGCTGATGTGAGCAGGGTCAACAGTCAACTCTGATTGGGTTGACTGGTCAAAGGGGCAGTGGGCCCCATCTGTCATTGACTTAACTAATTAATAGAATTAAATTAACTAATCTAGTTCATTAGGCTAATTAAGCGAGGTTAATTAACTTAATTAATTAACTAATTATTCTTTTTATTTTTATTTTTAAAATCTTTTTTTAACAGGGGGCCGGGCCCCACGTGTAAGTGGCCCGAGGGGGCTTAGCGGGCGACGGGCTAACGGGGCTGCGGATGCGGGCGCTGCCCGAACGGGCGCCGGCATGCGGGGGCGCACCCGACTGGGCGCTAGCCCAGCTGGCCGTGGCCGGGCACGGCCGGAGCATGAGCGGCCTCGGGTGGTGGGAATGGCAGCGGGGCGAGGCCTGGCGGCCGGAGGTGCGCCGACGAGGGGAAGGGCCGGCCAGGGGCGCGACCCTAGGCCCACAGCAGGGGGAGGATCAACGACCGCGGCAAGGGCGGCGGCGCGGGATGGCTACGGCGCAGGCGGGTGGCGGGGCGCCATCGAGGATGCACGACAACGGCGGGGTGGATGTGCGTGTGCAGGTGGCGCGGCGGTGGGACAAGCGGTCGAGGTCGCAGTGGCTGGAGCAGGGGAGACGAGACCGTGCGCGGGGCGACGACGATGCAAAGTGGGCGGCACAGGCGACAGGGGGTGCGGGCGAGTGGGCTGCGGGCGCGAGCAAGGAGGTGGGCACGCGGCAGCAGCAGGTCGAGCAAGGCACAGCGGGACAGTGGCGCGGGCGGGCGGCTCAGGAGGCAAGGCGCGGGCGCGCAGCGGCGGAGACGAGCAAGACCAGGCGCAGGGCGCGGGCGAGCCGGAGCACACGGCAGGGCTGGCGAAGGCGACCGCGGTCGGGGCGAAGCACGGGCAGGGCGTGGGAGGAAACGACATCGTGGGGTTGGGTGGTCGCGAGGAACGATGGGCGCGAGCGGGGCTAACGGTGGCTACGGTGGCGACACGAACGGCGGCAGCAAGCTCGCGGGCGCGACGGCGGGGCTAGCCAGGATAGTAAAACAGAGGGGGAAGCAGAGGGGAGTGTGTGTTGGTGCTCACAGCATTGGCGAGAAGGCCTGGCGACGCCAGACGAGCTCGAGGTGGGCTCGGGGACGACGTGGGTGGCCGGAGCAGTGCGGATCGAAGAGAAGTCGTGGCGGTTGCCGACGTAGGCAACGTCGTCTTGGTGATTCCACGCGAGGCAGCCCACATAGAAGTTGAAGACGATGGTGGGCGTCTTCTGGATGTGTTTGCGCGGCGAGGGAAGACCGGTGGCCACGGCGGCGATGGCTATGCTCGGGTGGACACCCGAGCGAGAGGCAGAGGGTCGGAGGAAAGGGGATCTGAGAAGGGGGGCTGCGAGGAGAGGGGAGAGTGTGGGGTGGAGCAGGGGGAGCCCGAGGCGTCGGGGCGCTGGCGGCCTTTTCCCCCTCTCGCGGCGCTGTCGAAGAGGGGGTTCGGCGGCGACCACGCCCCTGTAGCGATTGCGGTTGCGGCAACAGGGAGGCGACCGGGGAGGGGGGAGTTGGGCTAGCTGGGCCGACCTGGTGGGTCTGGCGGCCAAGCGGCCCAGGGAGGCAGGGGTTTCCTTTTCTTTGTTTTATTTTTCTGTTTTTCTTTTACAGAGAGGGTTTTGTAATATTTGTGGCAGTGAAATGATTTTTTGTAAATATGGAAATTGTCCACATAAATACAATGCAATGTTTGGTACTGCCACAAAAAGTTTGGAAGAAGTTTGAATTATTTTGAATTTGCATCAAATGGAAAATCAATTAATTTGTTGATTTGGCAATGTTTTAGATTGCTATAGTCCATCTTAGCTTGGAGGTGATGTTGTTTTCCCTAACAATAATTTGTTATGGAATTTTTACTAAATGATGGACTTTTTTGCAGCAACTTTGGTGCAAGTTCAAAAATCACTTGCAAATTGAATTTGATTCCAAAGTGGAATTTCCAATGAGATATGAATCAAAGGTGATTAAGCATCGTTTAAAAAAGATTAGCTAAATCATAGAGGGTTACTGTAGCATGATACTGGGGTTGTTACAGGGTGCTATTGTTATATGGCTATTAAATCTACTCGAAATGATCTTACTCGCATATCCTTTGAAAGCTGGCGAGTGGCCCCAGCAAGCCCATCCCGAGCAGCTCGGATGTATGCATCCGCCGAACTAAAGGCATTAAAGGCCTCTTCAGTAAAGGTAGGATCGCGCATGCCGGCCCTCCGGCATAGATGGTTCATAGCACGCTCCACCTCGGAGTTGGTGACGGACATTGTCCGACTCATCGGAGAGAGGACAATCCGGCATGGCACCTGTATCGACTCTTGCCCTAGAGGCAGGGTCCGGGGTCGGATTGATGGGCGTATGTCCTGCGAGGTCTCCGGATATAGTCTAGTGAGTGCTCTTCCTAGAATATGGGGAAGAGAAAAACATCACAGTTCGGCATGTTTGCCGCAGGGCATATCAAAAGCTGTACCTTTTCGATGAAGGTCGGAGCTTGGAAGAATCGCCATCTTCCTTTCTTTGTGAAGATCCGCCTGGTGTCGACATACCCTTCTTAAGGGATGATCCCGATGCGGCGTGGCGAGACGAGCGCCGCCCCTTTAAAAAAACACAAGACATTACAGTGGGTAAAGCGCAGTAATAAAACTCTTTTTGACGAGACACCTTCAGGGTACTTACGTGGGAGGAAGGGAGAAGGCCGGGGTAATCGGCTATAATGACCACTTCCGTGCCATCAGAACTCGTTTGATAGAACCCCCCCCCCCCCCCCTTGAGCTCTATGGATATGTTCGGATCCTCTTTGAATCCAAGATCCAGGTCCTGATTATGGTCCTCCGGCTGCGGGGAGGGGCTATAAATCTCCGCGACAACTTTCCCCCATTCCTGTCAAGAAATGGTGGGGTTGAGTTCGGCAGGGTACAACTCGGGAAGAGCATTAAGTAATATTACTGAGCAAAGGCTTACCTAGCTAGGAGGATTTTACATGGAAAATCCATCTTAGCACTTAAGGCGAGTGAATTTCTCTTTCTCCCCCTTAAAAAGATCAGCCAGCATGGTAGTCAAGGTGGCAAAGTTGTCCGGACCCTTACGTCCACATCGTGATGCGTTGTCTTCTCCATTGTAGTGCCACATGGGGAGTCCTCTGGATTGGAGTGGCTGAACTCTCCGCGTTATTGAAATCACCATTACCTCAATAATGGACAATCCGGATTGGGCGAGTGTCTTAATCTTGTCCAATAGCATCTGAACCTCCGCACTATCTTCCTCCTCGTGGCTTCGGGGGAGCCAGCTGTGGTGCTTATTTGACGGAGCATTGGAAAATGCGGGTAAGCCTCACCGGATTGGGTCAGATAGTGCAACATCTTCAATATAAAACCACTCCGAGGGACACTCTTCGGATGCCTTCTTTGGAGTGCTAGATAGGTATCCTATCCCGGCTATGCGCCACCTTCGGCGTCGCCCACCTCGAATAAGGATCCCTTTTAGGAGCAAGGGACGAGGCAGAAAAGCTTCCTCCATAATTCAAAACCGGCCTCGCAACCTAGGAACAGCTCGCAAAGAGCGACGAAGCCCGTGATGTGCAGAATAGAGCCTGGTGTAAGGCTGTGTAGTTGGATGCCATAGTACTCCAGGAGACCTCAGAGGAAAGGATGGATTGGAAATTTGACACCTCTTAATAAAAAGGAAACGAAGCACACTCGCTCCTCTTCTGAAGGGTTTGGGAAACTTTCTGCCAGGCTTCGCCACTAAAGGAGGTTAATCCTGCCCAAACGGGGACTAGATCCGCAGGGGGAGATATCCCTGCATCTGGAGCTTGGTCAGCTGAGCGTGGGATACAGAACAACTCTTCCAATCGCCTTTTTGCGGTCCGTGGGGGCGGGAGGAAGAACTGGGAGAGCTAGCCATGTTTGCGTGGTTTCTTGTGACAAGCTCTAAGGATTTTCCGCCTAGTGTGGAATGGCATCTGAGATTCAATCTCCTTAAATAGACGCTTTCCTTGCACGGCCCGGGTGTTATGTGCAAAAATGCTTGGACCCTTCATATTCGTCTGACACGTGGGAGTTGGAGCGGTGATGGCACAGAAGCTGAAGGATATACCATTTAATGTAAAGCCAAAGAACGAAGACCAAAGATGTAGATCCGAATACTGTCCTTGGGTTTAGATGCTTGAAGAATTCGGAGGAGGAACCCGCCTTGCAATGCCGAAGACAATCTGTGCGCCGGACACATCGTCATTGATGACTAGTTCGGGCGCTACTGAGGGAGTCCTGGGTTACAGGGTCCTCGGGCGTCCGGGCTATGCAACATGGGCCGGACTAACGGGTCGTCAAGATACAAGATAGAAGACTTCCCCCCATGTCTGCATGGGACTCTCCTTGGCGTCGTGCTACCTCTTGAGCACTGTGTTGGTTTTCCCTTGAAGAGGAAAGGGTGGTGCAGTAAAGCAGCGTAAGTATTTCCCTCGGTTTTTGAGAACCAAGGTATCAATCCAGTAGGAGACCACGCGCGAGTCACCTCGTACCTACACAAACAAATAAGAACCTCGCAACCAACGCGATAAAGGGGTTGTCAATCCCTTCATGGCCACTTGCAAGAGTGAGATCTAATAGAGATGATAATAATAAGATAAGTATTTTTGGTATTTTTATGATATAGATTGAAAGTAAAGATTGCAAAATAAAATAGATTAGAACTTATATGATGGAAAATAGACCCGGGGCCATAGGTTTCACTAGTGGCTTCTCTCAAGAAAGCATAAGTATTATGGTGGGTAAACAAATTACTGTCGAGCAATTGATAGAAAAGCGAATAATTATGAGAATATCTAGGCATGATCATGTATATAGGCATCACGTCCGCGACAAGTAGACCGACTACTACCTGCATCTACTACTATTACGCCACACATCGACCGCTATCCAGCATGCATCTAGAGTATTAAGTTCATAAGAACAGAGTAACGCCTTAAGCAAGATGACATGATGTAGAGGGATAAAGTCATGCAATATGATGTAAACCCCATCTTTTTGTCCTCGATGGCAACAATACAATATGTGTCATTTCCCTTTCTGTCACTGGGATCGAGCACCGTAAGATTGAACCCAAAGCTAAACACTTCTCCCATTGCAAGAAAGATCAATCTAGTAGGCCAAACCAAACTGATAATACAAAGAGACTTGCAAAGATAAACCAATCATACATAAAAGAATTCAGAGAAGATTCAAATATTGTTCATAGATAATCTTGATCATAAACCCACAATTCATCAGATCTCGACAAACACACCGCAAAAGAAGATTACATCGAATAGATCTCCAAGAGAATCGAGGAGAACTTTGTATTGAGATCCAAAGAGAGAGAAGAATCCATCTAGCTACTAGCTATGGACCCGAAGGTCTGAGGTAAACTACTCACACATCATCGGAGGGGCCATGGAGTTGATGCAGAGGCCCTCCGTGATCAATGCCCCCTGCGGCGGAGCTCCGGAAAAGGCCCCAAGATAGGATCTCTTGGGTACAGAAGGTTGCGGCGGTCGGAATAGGGTTTCGTGGTGCTCCTCGATGTTTGGGGGGGTATATGGATATATATAGGAGGAAGAAGTAGGTCAGTAGAGCAACGAGGGGCCCACGAGGGTGGAGGGCGCGCCCAGGGGGTAGGCGCGCCCCCTGCCTTGTGGCCTCCTCGTTGATTGCTTGACATCCACTCCAAGTCCTCTGGATCACGTTTGTTCCAAAAATCACGCTCCCAAAGGTTTCATTCCGTTTGGACTCCGTTTGATATTCCTTTTCTGCGAAACACTGAAATAGGCAAAAAAAAATCAGCAATTTGGGTTGGGCCTCTGGTTAATAGGTTAGTCCCAAAAATAATATAAAAGTGTAAAATAAAGCCCGTTATCATCCAAAACAGATAATATAATAGCATGGAACAATCAAAAGTTATAGATACGTTGGAGACGTATCAGCATCCCCAAGCTTAATTCATGCTCGTCCTCGAGTAGCTAAATGATAAAAACAGATTTTTTTTGATGTGGAATGCTTCCTAACATATTTCTCAATGTAATTTTATTTATTGTGGCATGAATGTTCAGATCCGAAAGATTCAAGATAAAAGTTTAATATTGACATAAAAATAATAATACTTCAAGCATACTAACTAAGCAATCATGTCTTCTCAAAATAACATGGCTAAAGAAAGTTCGTCCCTACAAAATCATATAGTTTGGTCATGCTCCATTTTTGTCACACAAGAATGCTCTCATCATGCACAACCCCGATGACAAGCCAAGCAATTATTTCGTACTTTAGTAATCTCAAACAGTTTTCAACTTTCACGCAATACATGAGCGTGAGCCATGGATATAGCACTATGGGTGGAATAGAATATAATGAAGGGGTTATGTGGAGAAGACAAAAAAGGAGGAAGTCTCACATCGACGTGGCTAATCAATGGGCTAGGGAGATGCCCATCAATTGATGTCAATGCAAGGAGTAGGGATTGCCATGCAACGGATGCACTAGAGCTATAAATGTATGAAAGCTCAACAAAAGAAACGAAGTGGGTGTGCATCCAACTTGCTTGCGCACGAAGACCTAGGGCACCTGAGGAGGCCCATTACTGGAATGTACAAGCCAAGTTCTATAATGAAAAATTCTCACTAGTATATGAAAATGACAAAACAAGAGACTCTCTATCATAAAGATCATGGTGCTACTTTGAAGCACAAGTGTGGAAAAAAGGATAGTAGCATTACCCCTTTTTTATTTTTATTTTTTTTATTTGGGGGGGGGTTCCTTTTTTTATTCGGACTTTTCCTTGGGGGGGGGGGACAATGCTCTATTACTCATGATCATCACACTTCTATTTATTTACAACTCAATGATTACAACTCGATATTAGAACAAGATATGACTCTATATGAATGCCTCCGACGGTGTACCGGGATTGCGATGAATCAAGAGTGACATGTGTGAAAAAATTATGAATGATGGCTTTGCCACAAATACGATGTCAACTACATGATGATGCAAAGCAATATGACAATGATGATGCGTGTCATAATAAATGGAACGGTGGAAAGTTGCATGGCCATATATCTCGGAATGGCTATGGAAATGCCATAATAGGTAGGTATGGTGGCTGTTTTGAGGAAGATATAAGGAGGTTTATGTGTGATAGAGCGTATCGTATCACGGGGTTTGGATGCACCGGCGAAGTTTGCACCAACTCTCAAGGTGAGAAAGGGCAATGCACAGTACCGAAGAGGCTAGCAATGATGGAAGGGTGAAAGTGCGTATAATCCATGGACTCAACATTAGTCATAAAGAACTCACATACTTATTGCAAAAATCTACAAGTCTTCAAAAACCAAGTATTACACGCATGCTCCTAGGGGGATAGATTGGTAGGAAAAGACCATCGCTCGTCCCCGACCGCCACTCATAAGGAAGACAATCAAATAACACCTCATGTTTCAAATTTGTTACACAACGCTTACCATATGTGCATGCTATGGGACTTGCAAACTTCAACACAAGTATTCCTCAAATTCACAACTACTCAACTAGCACAACTTTGATATCACTATCTCCATATTTCAAAACAATCATCAAGTATCAAACTTCTATTAGTATTCAATGCACTTATATGAAAGTTTTTATTATGCCTAAAAGCAAATTGCCATGTTGTTATAAAGGACTCTCAAAATAATATAAGTGAAGCATGAGAGATCAACTATTTCTATAAAATAAAATCACCACCGTGCTCTAAAAGATATAAGTGAAGTACTAGAGCAAAAACTATATAGCTCAAAAGATATAAGTGAAGCACATAGAGTATTCTAATAAATTCCAATTCATGTGTGGATCTCTCAAAAGGTGTGTACAGAAAGGATGATTGTGGTAAACTAAAAAGCAAATACTCAAATCATACAAGACGCTCCAAGCAAAACACATATCATGTGGCGAATAAAAATATAGCTCCAAGTAAAGTTACCGATAGACGAAGACGAAAGAGGGGATGCCTTCCGGGGCATTCCCAAGCTTAGGCTTTCTGGTGTCCTTGTATTTTACCTTGGGGTTCCATGGGCATCCCCAAGCTTAGGCTGCCACTCCTTGTTCCATAATCCATCAAATCTTTACCCAAAACTTGGAAACTTCACAACACAAAACTTAAAAGAAAATCTTCGTGAGCTCCGTTAGTAAAAGAAAACAAACCACCAATTCAAGGTACTGTAATGAACTCATTCTTTATTTATAT
Source organism: Triticum monococcum (assembly GCA_034509565.1). Lineage (NCBI taxonomy): Eukaryota > Viridiplantae > Streptophyta > Magnoliopsida > Poales > Poaceae > Triticum > Triticum monococcum. The sequence continues at coordinate 176,334,633 of CM067847.1, read as the reverse complement.
TGGTGTCAAACCTACTGTATTCCAACTTCTCTATGGTTTATAAACTCTTTTACTAGCAATACATTCGTTAAAATAAGCAAACAACACACAAAAAACAGAATTTGTCAAAAACATAACAATCTGTAGTAATCTGTAGGTTTCAAATACTTCTGGAACCCCAAAAATTCTAAAATAAATTGCTGGACGTGAGGAATTTATCTATTAATTATCTTCAAAAATAATTAACTAAATATCACTCTCCAATAAAAAATGGCAGGAATTCTCGTGAGGGCTAAAGTTTCTGTTTTTTACAGCAAGATCAAAAAGACTTTCCCCAAGTCTTCCCAATGGTTCTATTTGGCGCAAACACTAATTAAACACAAAAAACACAACTAAAACAGAGGCTATATGAATTATTTATTACTAAACAGGAACAAAAATCAAGGAGTAACAAATGGTGTGTTGATGATGAAATCCTTGCTCTTGTGCTTCAAATGATAGTCTCCCCAACACTCAACTCTCTCTCACAGGATTTGGATTTGGTGGAAAAAAGATTTGAGTGGAAACAAACTTGGGGAAGGCTAGAGATCAAGATTCATATGGTTGGAATGGAATATCTTGACCTCAGCACAAGTTAGGTGGTTCTCTCTCAGAAAATGTGTATTGGAAGTGTAGGTATGTTCTGATGGCTCTCTCCATGAATGAAGAGTGGGTGGAGGGGTATATATAGCCTCCACACAGAATCTAACCATTACACACAATTTGCCAAACTCGGTGGGACTGAATGGTTAAACTCGGTCGGACCGATTCAGCAAACCTAGTGACCGTTAGGATTTTCGGTTGGACTGAGATGCAACTCGGTAGGACCGATATGGTTAGGGTTAGGGCATAACGTAATCTCGGTGTGACCGATTACACAAACTCGGTGGGACCGATTTTGGTAATAAGCTAACCAGAGAGTTGGTTAGGCAAACTCGGTGACACCGATTACACAAACTCGGTGGGACCAATTTTGGTAATAAGCTAACCATAGAGTTTGCATTGTAATCTCGGTAGTACTGATTGCTCAAACTCGGTGAGACCGATCTTGGTAATGGACATACACAGAGAGATTACAATCCCATCTCGGTGAGACCGAGATTCCTATCGGTGAAACCGATTTGCTAGGGTTTGTGGCAGTGGCTATGGCATATGAAACTCGGTGGCGCCGGATAGATACAATCGGTGGGGCCGAGTTTGACTTTTGGTTTAGGTCATATGTGGATGTGGGAAGGTAGTTGAGGGTTTTGGATCATATCACTAAGCACTTTGAGCAAGCAAGTCATTAAGAAACACCTCATCCCCTCTTGATAGTATTGGCTTTTCCTATAGACTCAATGTGATCTTGGATCACTAAAAATAGAAAATGTAGAGTCTTGATCTTGAAGCTTGAGCCAATCCTTTGTCCTTAGCATCTTCAAGGGGTTCCACATCCTCTAGTCCATGCCACTCCATTGTTGAACTTATCTGAAACATACTAGGTAAAAGTGTTAGTCCAACAAGAGATATGTTGACATTAATTACCAAAATCACCCAGGGAGCACTTGTTCTTTTAATCTCCCCCTTTTTGGTAATTGATGACAACACAATCAAAGCTTTAGATAAAGGTATAGAGAATAGCAAGTAAAGCTTTGGAAAGACATGTAACATGCATAGGCTCCCCCTACATGTATGCAATCATGTGAATATTGAATATAGGAGCATGTGAATGCGTAAACATGACAGAGTAAGCAATGTGTTACATGTATCTTGGCTATATGCATCAGAGCACATGATGTGAATGTGAGAAATGTACCTTCATGCTCATGAGTCCTTCTTGCAAACAGTATGTACATCAGCAAGAACTTCTCATTCACATGACTGTGATGCATATACTTACCTTGTGGTCTTGAGTTGGCTTAGGATGGGATGGACCTGCGCAAACAAGGTTAAATAACACAGATACACCTACTGTCCAGAGCAAGCAAGAGAAACCTCAAGAGAACCAAGACTGGGATGACATGTAGAGTCAGTACTAAGTACCACATTGGATATAGACATGTCCCCAAAGGTAAAGATATGCAATAAAATTATAGATTTCCTTCCCTTCTTGCTCCCCCTGAATCTGCATGGGATATTGGGAGAGGATAGGGAACAGAAAATCAGAGCAACAAAAAAGGAAACAACAGAGCTTGAGCTAAAGCAAGCAACCAAACATGTCTTTCCCCTCTTAAAGACATGTGACATGTCTCCTCTTGAACACCAAGCATCTGGGGTCTTTGATGATACTACTTTCTCCCCCTGAGTATTCTCTCTTTCTCCCCCTATAGGAAGGATTAAGCTTTGATGTGATCACTCTCTCCCCCTTTGGCATCAATTTCCAAGAAGGGCTCTTCTGGACATGTGATACAAATGGGTTGGTCCTCGAGTCACAGAGCAAAGCAGCATGTCTAATATGATGCTGGTAGAGGACAAGAATCATTGAGTGGAGCTGGAGCAAACAGAAATCAGGAATAAGTGGCAAGTTGGTTTTCCTGTGGTGGAATCAGTGACTCCGAGTTGTGTGCTTCGGTTGCACCGAAAGATTTCGGTTGGGCCAAAGAGAACAAACCGGTGTGACCGAGTTCATCATAGTGAAACCACTTGTCACCTCAGCTCACTAGACAAGTAAGATCTCACAAGGATATGCAAGGAATTAACTGAAAGATTTGCAATGAATTGGATGCAGAAAATGCATAACAAAAAGGAAAGAAAAGAAACTAAAAGTTCTAGATGAAGTTTTCTTTGAAAGGGGAAACAAATATGCAAATGCAAAAGCACGGAGAAACACTAGAGAACTTCATCTAGAAATGGTCGGTGACAAAGTCACCTATGTTAGAGTATGTTGACTTAGGAGTCAAGTGAGAGCACTTCATCATAGGTCATACTCATCGTTTAAGCTCAAAATGGGGTTACCATTTTTCGTTTAAGCATCTTGATGTATTCACATCTTGTCAAGTTGCTTTGACTCATGACTTGGAGTAAAGCTTCTCTAAGATGGAATAACATACCTTGGGTGGTGGTGTTGTAGTTGAACTTGTGTGGGCTGCTCAAGGTTGATGTAGTTCAACAAGGGTTGGGAGCACCGCTTAGAGTTTGAGTTCATCTACCTACATGGGTTAGATTTGCAAGGAAGAGCACTTGTGTATCCAAAATGACAATCGTGAGACTCAACATAGAATTTGCCAAAGGATATGTTTGAAAGGTTTCGTGCTTCCTTGTCTTCAACCACCATTGTGTAGAGACTTGGTGATGTAGAGATTGCTCAAGATGTGAGTGAGTTGCAATCTCATAGATTTAGATTCAACCAAGTACCTACACGGGTTAGATAACATGCAAGGTACAAATATATCCAAGACATATGAATAGCATCATAAGAGAAATATCAAGGATTAGTCATAGGCTCATGCCCCGCATGTATCAAATGGAGTTCCTACTCCAAGTTTGAAGCATCAATGATGTTCAATTCACCTCTCAACCTGCAAAACACTTTCTCATCAAGTGGTTTAGTGAATATATCAGCTAATTTCTTATCGGTGTGAACATGCTTAAGGTTAATGTCCCCTTTGGCAACATGATCTCGAATGAAATGATGACGAACTTCAATATGCTTAGTTCGAGAATGTTGCACGGGATTGTGAGCAATCTTAATAGCACTTTCATTGTCACATAGCAATGGAACATGTTTCACATATATCCCATAATCTTTAAGAGTTTTGGTCATCCAAAGTAATTGAGCGCAGCATGAACCAGCGGCAATGTATTCCGCTTCGGCGGTGGATAAGGATACCGAGTTTTGTTTCTTGGAAGACCAAGACACAAGAGATCTACCAAGGAATTGACAAGTACCCGAAGTGGATTTTGTATCAACCTTGTCTCCGGCATAGTACGAATCGGAGTAGCCAACAAGATCAAAAGAGGACCTCTTAGGATACCAAATGCCAAAATTTGGTGTATGGATTAGGTATCTCACTATCCTTTTCACAGCCTTAAGATGACACTCTTTAGGAGCAGCTTGATATCGTGCACACATGCGCACACTTAGCATAATATCGGGACGAGAGGCACATAGATATAACAATGAAAGAATCATAGAGCGATAAACCTTTCGATCAACCGGTTCACCATCTTTGGTCAAATCAAGATGTCCACTAGTAGGCATGGGTGTAGTCATACCTTTGCATTCTTGCATATTGAACTTCTTGAATAAGTCCTTGGTGTACTTTGTTTGAGAGACAAAGGTACCTTCCTTAGTTTGCTTGATTTGCAAACCGAGAAAGAATTTGAGTTCACTCATCATAGACATCTCAAACTTCTCCGACATTAGCTTTCCAAACTTCTCACTAAAATGAGGGTTAGTTGAACCAAATATGATATCATCAACATAAATTTGGCACACAAATAGTTCTCCATTAACCCTTTTAGTAAAAAAGAGTAGAATCAATTTTACCAATTTCAAAGCCTTTTTCAATAAGGAACTTGGTCAAGCATTTATACCATGCTCTAGGAGCTTGTTTAAGACCATAAAGGGCTTTCTGAAGTTTGTAAACATGATTAGGTTTCTTAGGATTGACGAAGCCATGAGGTTTCTTAACATAAACTTCCTCCTCGATTTTGCCATTTAGAAAAGCACTTTTAATGTCCATTTGGTACAAGGTGATATTATGGTGATTAGCATAAGCAAGTAAGATGTGAATGGACTCAAGTCTAGCAACGGGAGCATATGTCTCACCATAGTCCATACCTTCAACTTGTGTCTAGCCTTGGGCGACGAGACGTGCTTTGTTGCGAACCACTTGTCCATCTTCATCTTGCTTGTTGCGAAACACCCATTTGGTACCAATGATGTTGTGGTTGTTGTCGGCCTTCTCGACCAATGTCCGCACTTGATGTCTCTCAAAGTTGTGTAGCTCTTCATGCATAGCGTTTATCCAATCCGGATCCTCCAATGCTTCTTCAACCTTCATAGGTTCAATGCTAGAGATGAATGAGTAATGTTCACAAAAGTTAGCTAAATGAGTTTTAGAGCGAGTGATTCTCCTGGTTTGGATATCATTGTAGATTTACTCAACGGGATGATCCTTAGCAATTCTTGCTCGAACTCGTGAAAGCTTTTGCTTGGGTCAGGGTGGAACATCCTCTTCATCTTGTGCTTCTTCTTGGCCTTCTTCATTGTTGACGTTGTCATTCTCTTGTCGTGGTGGAGAAGGAGGTTGTTGATGTTCATCTTGGTGCGCTTCCTTGTTTTCTTCATCTTGGCGTGACCCACTTGTGGATGCTTCTGTATCAACTCTTGGTTCACCTTGTCGTGAGGTAGAAGCTTCCACTTGGACGGATGAGGTACTCTCCTTCACTTCCGTTGGACGAATCGGACAAGTCTTGAATTGCTTCCGAAGGGTCTTTATCTCCTACATCAATTGGCAATTGCTCTACTTGCGAGCCGTTAGATTCATCAAACTTCACATCTACCGTCTCTTCAACCTTTCGGGTGAAATTGTTGTAGACACGGTAAGTGTGAGAGTTTGAGCCATAACCAAGTAGGAAACCTTCATGAGATTTAGGAGAAAATTTAGAGCGACGATGCGTATCAAGAATGTAGCACTTTGAGCCAAATACTCGAAAGTATCCAACTTGGGGTTTGTCACCGGTGAGGAGCTCATATGCCGTCTTGCCGAGTAGCTTGTGAAGATACAAGTGATTTGTTGCATGACAAGCTGTCTCAACCACTTCCGCCCAAAAGTGCTTTGGCGTTTTGTACTCATCAAGCATCGTTCTTGCCATCTCGATAAGAGTCCGGTTCTTCCTTTCAACAACTCCATTTTGTTGAGGTGTGTATGTAGCCGAGAACTCATGTGAAATCCCTTCTTCGTCAAGAAAGGTGTCCACATTTGCGTTCTTGAACTCCGTTCCGTTGTCGCTCCGAACCTTCTTGATCTTCACATCAAACTAATTTTGGGCCTTCCTAGCAAAGTTTTTGAAGATCTTTTGGACCTGCAATTTGTCATCAAGAAAGAACACCCACGTAAATCTTGAAAAATCATCAACTATGACTAGACCAAATGAGTTACCACCGAGACTCTTGTAGGCATTTGGACCAAAGAGATCCATGTGAAGTAGCTCGAGTGGTCTTCTGGTGGTCATGATGTTCTTCGCGCGGTGACTTCCTCCAACTTGTTTCCCTGCTTGACAAGCACTACAAAGTCTATCCTTGTCAAATATGACATCTTTTATTCCAAGGATATGATCACCTTTAATAAGCTTATCAAGATTTTGCATACCAACATGACCTAGTCTTCTATGCCACTACCAGCCTTTAGAAGATTTGGCAATTAAGCAAGTTTTAGGTTGAGCCTTTTTAGTGAAATCAACAATCTAAAGATCTCCTCTACGTATACCGGTAAAGACCATTTTATGATTATCTCTACGAAACACTTGGCAGTCTACTTCAGTAAATAGGACATTGAAACCTAAATTAGCAAGTCTAGATACTGAAAGTAAGTTGTAGCCAAGAGATTAAACGAGCATGACATTTTGTATGGAGCTATCATGTGAGATGGCCACCTTACCAAGGCCAACCACCTTACCCTTTGAATTATCACCAAAAGTGACATACTTTAGAGGGCCGTCATTTTCAGCAAGCTCACGAAACATGTCTTTATCTCCGGTCATATGATCAGTACATCCACTATCAAGGACCCATTCCTTTCCTCCAGCCATGTAGCCGTGAAGATTTGCCATAAGACCAAAGTGTCTCATCGCATCATCGAGATCATAGTTGAAAGCACAAGTGCTCCCTAGGTGGTTTTGGTGATTAATGACAACATATCTCTTGTTGGACTAACGTTTCTATCTAGTATGTTTCAGATAAGTTCAACAATGGAGTGGCATGGACTAAAGGTTGTGGGAAGTTCTCCAAGATGCTAAGGACAAAGGATTGGCTAAAGCTTAAAGCTCAAGACTCTTCATTTTACATTTTAGTGATCCAATATCACATTGAGTCCATAGGAAAAGCCAATACTATCAAGGAGGCATGAGGTGTTGCTTAATGAGCCTCTTGCTCAAGTGCTTAATGATATGCTCCAAAATCCTCAGCTACTTTCCCACTTCCACATATGACCTAAACCCTAAGCCAAACTTGGCCCTACCGATTATTTCTATCCGGCGCCACCGAGTTTCTCTTGTCATAGCCACTGCCAGAAACCCTAATCTGTTCGGTCTCACTGATGGGATCTCGGTCTCACCGAGATGGGCTTGCAAACTCTCTGTTACCTATTGCAATACTTTCGGTCCCACCGAGATATGCAATCGGTCCCACCGAGTTTGCTTTGCCAACTCTCTGTTTTGCTTATTACCCAAATCGGTCCCACCGAGTTTGAGTAATCGGTCAAACCGAGTTTTGGATTTAGCCTAACCCTAGCACATCGGTGCCACCGAGTTGATCCAGTCGGTCCCACCGAAAATCTCTAACGGTCACTAGGTTTACTGTTTTGGTCTGACTGAGTTTGTTGATTCGGTCCCACCGAGATTGGAAAACTGTGTGTAACGGTTGGATTTTGTGTGGAGGCTATATATACCCCTCCACCTCCTCTTCATTTGTGGAGAGAGCCATCAGAACAGATCTACACTTCCAACTCATATGTTCTGAGATAGAACCACCTACTCATGTGTTGAGACCAAGATATTCCATTCCTACCATATGAATCTTGATCTCTAGCCTTCCCCAAGTTGCTTTCCACTCAAATCTTCTTTCCACAAAATCCAAATCCTATGAGAGAGAGTTGAGTGTTGGGGAGACTATCATTTGAAGCACAAGAGCAAGGAGTTCATCATCAACACACCATTTGTTACTTCTTGGAGAGTGGTGTCTCCTAGATTGGCTAGGTGTCACTTAGGAGCCTCCGACAAGATTGTGGAGTTGAACCAAGGAGTTTGTAAGGGCAAGGAGATCGCCTACTTCGTGAAGATCTACCTCTAGTGAGGCAAGTCCTTCGTGGGTGATGGCCATGGTGGGATAGACAAGGTTGCTTCTTCGTGGACCCTTCGTGGGTGGAGCCCTCCGTGGACTCACGCAACCGTTACCCTTCGTGGGTTGAGGTCTCCATCAACGTGGATGTAGGATAGCACCACCTATTCGAACCACGGGAAAAACATCCGTGTCTCCAATTGCATTTGAATTCTCCAAACCCTTCCCTTTACATTCTTGCAAGTTGCATGCTTTACTTTGCGCTGCCTATTCACTCTTTGCATGCTTGCTTGATATGTATTGTGAATGCTGAAATTATGCCTAAACTACACTTAAACTAAAAGGGCTTAAAAATTGCAACTTTGGCACTAAGTGTCTAATCACCCCCCCCTTTAGACACATCTACTTCAAGGTCCTACAATAGTCACTATCATCATCATCATCATCCTCCTCATCCTAGTATTCATGTTCAACATCATCTTGTGATTGATCAATTCCTAGAGAGGGCAATTCATTAGATAAATGATCATTTCTATAGTTATCTTTATGAATTCTAATAGCTCTGGAAATGATATTGCTAATGATTCCAACATCTCCTTTGGCACTCGTAAGATTAGTAAGCTCAAATAAGCAGTCACCAAATTTGGGATCATTGGAACTCATCTTAATCAAAGCAATAGACTTATGGAGGATTTCATCTAGATCTTTCAAGGAGTAATCAGGAAAGAGTTCCTCAAGAAAATTCCATATGGTGTAGGCACACTTGAGAGTAGGCAAACATCTAATCAAGTTTCTAGGCAAGCCTCTAATGATGAGCTCAACAGTTCTAAGATTGCGAATCATGTCAATATCTTCATCTAGGGTAGGGTTCAAAAGATCAACATGAGGTGTACAAGGGCTAGTAATGTACTTGTTCAAATGATATTCATTGAAAATCTCAAGCATTTCATTTTTCCACTGATGAAAATACTCTCCATCAAGAATAGGCACTCTATGTCTAAGACTCCTCAAAGTAGACACATCCATCTTCCTCCAATGGTGTTTAAACCAAGGCAATGGAAACCAAAGCTCTGATACCAATTGAAAGGATCGAGAAGAGGTGTCTAGAGGGGGGTGATTAGACCCTAAGTGCCAAAAGTTGCAGTTTTTAATATTCTTAAGTTTAAGTGGAGTTTAAGCACAAGTTTAACAAACACAATACATATCAAGCAAGCATGCAATGAGTATATGAGCAGTGAAAAGTAAAGCATGCAACTTGCAAGAATGTAAAGAGAAGGGTTTGGAGTATTCAAACGCAATTGGAGAGACGGATGTTTTTGTCATGGTTTCGATAGGTGGTGCTATCGTACATCCACGTTGATGGAGACTTCAACCCACGAAGGGTAACGGTTGCGCGAGTCCACAGAGGGCTCCACCCACGAAGGGTCCACGGAGAAGCAACCTTGTCTATTCCATCACGGCCGTCGCCCACGAAGGACTTGCCTCACTAGCGGTAGATCTTCATGAAGTAGGCAATCTCCTTGCCCTTACAAACTCCTTGGTTCAACTCCACAATCTTGTTGGAGGCTCCCAAGTGACACCTAGCCAATATAGGAGACACCACTCTCCAAGAAGTAACAAATGGTGTGTTCATGATGAACTCCTTGCTCTTGTGCTTCAAATGATAGTCTCCCCAACACTCAACTCTCTCTCACAGGATTTGGATTTGGTGGAAAAAAGATTTGAGTGGAAAGCAACTTGGGGAAGGCTAGAGATCAAGATTCATATGGTTGGAATGGAATATCTTGACCTCAACACAAGTGTAGGTGGTTCTCTCTCAGAAAATGTGTATTGGAAGTGTAGGTATGTTCTGATGGCTCTCTCCATGAATGAAGAGTGGGTGGAGGGGTATATATAGCCTCCACACAGAATCTAACTGTTACACACAATTTGCCAAACTCGGTGGGACCGAATGGTTAAACTCGGTCGGACCGATTCAGCAAACCTAGTAACCGTTAGGATTTTCGATGGGACTGAGATGCAACTCGGTAGGACCGATATGGTTAGGGTTAGGGCATAACTAATCTCGGTGTGACCGATTACACAAACTCGGTGGGACCGATTTTGGTAATAAGCTAACCAGAGAGTTGGTCAGGCAAACTCGATGACACCGATTACACAAACTCGGTGGGACCAATTTTGGTAATAAGCTAACCAGAGAGTTTGCATTGTAATCTCAGTAGTACTGATTGCTCAAACTCGGTGAGACCGATCTTGGTAATGGACATACACAGAGAGATTACAATCCCATCTCGGTGAGACTGAGATTCCTATCGGTGAAACCGGTTTGCTAGGGTTTGTGGCAGTGGCTATGGCATCTGAAACTCGGTGGCGCCGGATAGATACAATCGGTGGGGCCGAGTTTGACTTTTGGTTTAGGTCATATGTGGATGTGGGAAGGTAGTTGAGGGTTTTGGAGCATATCACTAAGCACTTTGAGCAAGCAAGCCATTAAGCAACACCTCATCCCCTCTTGATAGTATTGGCTTTTCCTATAGACTCAATGTGATCTTGGATCACTAAAAATAGAAAATGTAGAGTCTTGATCTTGAAGCTTGAGCCAATCCTTTGTCCTTAGAGTCTTCAAGGGGTTCCACATCCTCTAGTCCATGCCACTCCATTGTTGAACTTATCTGAAACATACTAGGTAAAAGTGTTAGTCCAACAAGAGATATGTTGACATTAATTACCAAAACCACCCAGGGAGCACTTGTGCTTTCAAAATCGCGTGTCACAGAAGTGCTTTCGTCAAGGGTGACCAACACGTGGCATCCATCGTAACGGAACAACGTTAAGCTATCAGGTCGGGTTTTGGATCCGATAACCCGTTAACTGCCCCGACCAATGGGGATTTTCCACGTGTAAAATCATCATTGGGTGGAGGAAACACGTGTTGGCTCATCGTTGGGACAGATGTCATCCACTCATTGGACAGAAGGCGCCTATGATACGTCGACACGTGGCACAACCCAATAGAGGCACATTCCTGTGAAAAGGCCGGCCCGTTTGACTTGGTCAAAAGGTGGTAGGCCGGCCCATGGAAAGCCTGTTAACGGCATGTTCGCATATAGCCCATTTACAGCACACTAACCCAAGGCCCGTTACGCCTTATCCGAATTAGTCCCAGTAGCGTCATCTGGGCCATCCAATATGATTCCAGCCCGTTTTCACTTCTGGCCCATGTATGACCCATGAAGTCTTTCAGCCCATATGAGGCCCTATGTAACTCTTGGCCTATTAACGGCCTGTGGTGAAACTGGCCCATAATGAACAGTGTATCACTTTACACCCATTAACGGCTCGTGGTGAAACTGGCCCGTAATGAACAGTGTATCACTTTATACCCATTAACGGCCCGTTATTCCGTTGGGCCGTTTCCAGCTCATGTTATCTTTCAGCCTTCTCCGAGCCCATTTATTCTTGGGCTTATTTCCAGCATTCGTTGACTTACGGCCCGTTACTGTCATTTTCTGGTTATGGGCCAAATTCAGCCCGTGGTTACAGTCGGCCCGTTTGTGGTCCCTTAATACGTTGGGCCGTTTTCATAGCGTCATCAAATACAGCCTATTAATGATGGCCCGTTATGGTCGGCCCATGAACGGACGATTCCAACTCTAGCCCATTTATGACCATAATGCGACCTGTTATTGGCCCATGTTTGGCCAATCGATCATACGGCCCGTATAAGGCCCATTGATGATACGGCCCGTAGAAGGCCCATTGTTTTATGGCCCGTAGAAGGCCCATTGTTTCTATGGCCCATAGAAGGCCTACTGTTTCTACGGCCCATAGAAGGCCCACTGTTTCTATGGCCCGTAGGAGGCCCAGTGTCACTACAGTAAATATTAGCCCATTGTTATTGTGGCCTAGTTTTAAAAAATATGTTATTGCAGCCACTAGCAAACCGCGGAAAAAGAACTGCACTGACTACAAGCAAACAAATAAACAAGACAACAAGGAAATAAATAAGCAAGCAACTTATGCTAGGCTATCTGGGCTATTACACATATTACATCCACTGGGCATCAAAGTTCGACACCAGTGCAAATATAGGGAACAAAGCAGCATATAAATGCCACAGCAAAACAAGTCCAGAACTGAAACCACTTCAGAAGAGTTCAAGAAACAATATCCTGGGTACCCATAATGCTGGCAAGATGCTTAGCAAGCTTATTAACTTTCTCTTGTTTGCCGCTTAAATCCTTCAGCGCTTGCTGTTGCACAAGAAAGTACGCATCTGAATTCCGCAGGGACTTCCTCAGTCCTTTGGCTTCTTGCCGCAGCACAGTTGACTGATGCCTTTCAACTTGTAGCTGAGACTAAAGAAGCCGAAGTGATTCAGGCAGCGAGTTCGAAGAGCTTGTGCCAGCGGTACTGGCCAGTAACTCGAACACTACATCAATGCAGGACTGTGGGGTTTTCTCACTGTCTACAAGATCGTTTTTATCACCTTTCTTGGACACCAACAGGGTTGTCTCACTATCTTGAACCTTATCTGCATTACTTTCTCTACCATTGTATAGTGGGGTGCTCTTCTCCAATATTCTGTTTGCATACTACAAGAGAAACAAGTAGACACATCACAGGTTTAGCTTGTAGTATACGAAACTCATTTTGATAAACTGGTTCAGTAGTAAGGTGGACAGGATAACAGCATGAAACAAACATATATCTATGTACTATGGTCACTGTATTGTCCATATCATTCTAGTTTATGTTCCCTAATCAAGATAGAGATATAGTTCAACTCATATATTTTAAGACACAGCAGCATAGACAGAATATAAGTGTGAGAAAGTACACAGCATTGGCAGCACTTGTAATGTGCATCACATGAGAACATAATTGTTTATACAACTTAAACTGAAATCAACATAGAGCAAGAAATTAGAACAGCAATCCAGTTCAAGAAATAGGTTTAAAACATATCTGTTGCACTATTGGAGTTTCAATTGGATCCTTCAAATTCGAAAGTAGTTGGTATGAGTAAATACAGTGATGCAACATCAAAGGAGTATGGACCATAGCTACGGAATCTGACCTGAGAACAGTTGCTTTTCTGCTTTAAACACGGAGTTTGGGTTAGCTGTGGTGGTCTTCGTGCTTTGGGCACTGCAGTAGCTTTACAAACTTCTCGTGTGGGGCTACTCTGTGGTGGACATGGTGCTTTGTCAACTATAAGTGGGTTACTATCCGCTGGGGTTGAGGTTAGATGGGTTGTAGCTGGTTCTCTGCCCAACGGTGTAAGTGTGCAATCTGGAAGAGTCTCGATTATGTGTGGTATGGCTAGTTTGTGGGCCAGTACAACCATGGTTCTATCTGCATCGACGGGTAGCACTATCTTTTGTGAAGAACGGGTTTTTGCTCCCTTAGATACTGCCATCACCCCCTCCAATTCAAATGGCTGATAAACAAGAAAAGAAATTGAATGTACAGACATTGTATGATAGACAGATGTGGTAATTCACATATATGTTGTCTAACCAAACAGGACAGCATGACACAATTTCACATATATGATGTCTAACTAAACAGGATAGCATGACACAATTTCAGATATATGATGGATAACTTAACAGGATATAATGGCATAATTCAACATATGATGAGTACCTAAACAGGATGACATGACAAAACTATATGATGTCTTTCTAAAATAGGCTGGGATGAAATAATTCACATACATGTTGTCTAAGTATACATGATGGCATGATATAATTGACATAATTGATTCATATACTAAGCAGCTGGCACTCGCATGTATGATCTCTAAACTAAGCAGATAGAATTCAATATTGTGCATATGATGTCTAAACTAAGCAATGCAAGACACCATATGCATCATATGAGAAATATAAACATTGCAACTTAGAGCATACACCTCAGGTGGGATATAGGACTGGTCATCTGTCTCTGAATCCTCCTCTGAGGAGCTCCCTGTAGCCATCGAGATATATGCTTCAACAGGTACCATTGCCTGCTCTGAAGACCTTGTTTTCACTCCAGATTTTTCCATAACTGGCTCAAATGGCTGAAACACATGAAGAGTAGTTCAATATACACAAATTGTCGACAAATGGAATACGTAATGAAAAAAAAGATGGCATGAGATAATTCACATATATGATGCCTGGCTCCATGGCGGTGCATAATTCACATATATGATAACTGGCTGAAAAACATGGCATTGCATAATTCACATATCTGATATATAAAGCAGAGGCATTGACACAAAGCATGTCTAATCTAAGCAGATGGCATGGCAATGCAAGACACCATATGCATGATATGAGCAATATAACCCAGCCAAGTTAGAGCATGCACCTCGGGGGGGGGGGATACGACTAGTCATCTCTCTCTGAATCCTCCTCTAAGGAGCTATCTGTAACCAGCTAGAAATCTGCATCGATAGGTAGCACTGACTGCTCAGAAGACCTTGTTTTCACTCCAGATTTTCCCATGACCGACTCAAATGGCTGGTGCACAGGAAGAGTAGATGAATATATAAACATTATTGACAAATGGAATACATTATGGGAAAAAATATGGCACGATACAATTCACATATACGATGACTGGCTAAACAGGATGGCATTGCATGATTCACGTATATGATGCCTGGCTAAAGAAGATGGCATTGCATAATTCCCATATACTCCCTCCATTCCTAAATATTTGTCTTTTTATAGATTTTAAATGGACTACCACATACGGATGTATATAGACATATTTTAGAGTGTAGATTCACTCATTTTGTTCCGTATGTAGTCACTTGTTGAAATCTCTAAAAAGACAAATATTTAAGAATGGTGGGAGTATGATATAGAAACCAAACAGGTGGCATTCACACAAAGCAAATCTAAACTAAGCTGATGACATATAAGATGTATAATGTAAGCAATGCAAGGCGCCATATGCATGATATGACCAACATCAGCATGTCAGGTTAGAGCAAACACCTCAGGTGGTAAACAGGCGCGGTCGGCTCCTTCTGAATCTCCATCTGAACAGTTATCTTCCTCTGTAATACAATCTGGAAATGCAGGAAGGGGGCACTTCGCCCACCATGGAGCGGCATCTGCATGACATTATATTCGTACGCAGCGGTCTTCTCTTTTTCTCTACATGTTCAATACGAGTGTGTACAATATCTGACATGCATAATGAAAAAATAGTTAGATTTTGTAAGGCCTAAGGGGTGCATGCAAAAATCAAGATGGATGGTAGCAAACGAGTGGATGGATCGAAAACTAATGATAGCAGGTAGATTATAGCTTCAGTTTAAAAAGATAGACAATGGATCATCTATTGTTTGTTGCCCACCCAACATGAACCACATAGAAGAGCCCAGATGAACCAGATAGTAGACAGATACTATTCATTGCTGGCTCGATATGAGACCCATGGGCAATTCAAAACTCAAGATTGAACGATGAAGTAGCAGGTAATAATAACCGATGTATAACATAAGCAAACACGAAAGACTGCGACCTCTCTTCCGGAACTGTGTAGTCCTCAGGTTCATCTCCTCAGTCGATGATGGTAAGGCAGTTGGCGTGGCTACCGGCAACGGGGAAGATGATCTGAGGCGGCAAAAGGAAGTCTGCAGGGCGGATCTCTGCTACAGTGAACGCTTCTGTCGATGGTGCACCTTAGGTGGGGTGGATGACGGCACAGCAGGAGCAGGACATAACACACAGAGTTTTCTTTGACGCCTATCTGAAAATGAAGTAAATCTGTAAGGACTCCTTAGAATTGGAGGATTCCATAAACGCAGGGATGGGGAAAACACAAGAATAGGATAGGAACGCACGTGCAAAACAAAGCATTTGGAAACATAGGATTTCAGTCAACCTGGGTGTTTGGCTCACATGAATTGGAAGAACAGAGGAATGGAGAAACAAAGTGATGCGACGAGTGTACAACCTCTTTGGCATAGCCTTGTGGACCTCAGCATCATTGGGTTGGACGTGGAGGATGGTGATGATGCTGGTGTGACTGTCGGAGGCGGGGAAGAAGATCTGAGGCCTCTGGAAATGGCGCCGAGGGTACTGCTCCGCTGTGATGGACGGTTCCGTCGTTGGAGCAGCTCCGCTAAGGTGTACAGCGACAAGGCTGAAGCATGACAAGGTAGACAATATTAATTTGAAGTGGGACCCTAATATCATCTGCAATAAATGATGTAAAATACATCACCAAAAAGTGCTAGATGTAAAACGCATCAGCCATGCCATGACCGCTCCGACAGATGCTGTAAGTATTGTTCACTCTAAACTTAACTGAAGAAAATGAATTTCACAGTCGAAACTGAATTGTACTATCGAAACTGATTGAACTAGTAACAGAGCATTGCAATAGATGTTTAGGGCGTTCGAGCACTAGTAGCACAGAAGAAGTGATCTAAATCAGCAGACGCTCGAGCAGGGAATGCACTAGTAGAGAGCAAGTCATGCAGTAGCACCACAAGCGAGTGCAAAAGCAGCGACTCCTATAGCTGCCAGAGGTCGTGCAGCAGCAGTAGCGCAAGCGAGAGCAAGAACAGAGTAGCAGCACGAACGAAAGCAGGAGCAGTGCAGCAGCGCGACTGACAGCAAGAACAGAGCCGCAGCGCGAGCGAGAGCTGGAGCAGCAGCAGCTAGTGCCATTGTGGAAGTCGCTACCGAGGAAGCAACGACATGGGGGAGAGACGTCGTGGATGATGTGGCCAGCGACGGCGCCGTCGATGGAGACACGCCATGTCTGCTCGGTATCGAGCACCGGCAGCCCCGTGAGATTGAATAAAAGATAAAATGCAGCGATGAGTGCAGAACCTCCTTGGTGGCGCTGAGTTGGCCTCGGTTTCATCGGAGGAATTGGTGAGGGTGCTGTGGTTCTGGTGGGGCAGGTCAAGACGACGTTGTGGGGATTGAGGTGGCGCGATAGACGAGGTGAACATCGGGGCGGCTCCTTGGAGGTGGAGGACAGGGCAGCTGATCCGACGGGACGATGAGATCGACAATGGATCCTCAGCCGGTGCGGTGGATGAGGGACGGCGAGCTGTTGGGGTGGACGACATAGTCGGGGAAGAGTCTCCGGCTGGGCGGCGGTCGGGAGGCCGACGGAGGAGCGTGGGGTTTTGCGGGTTTTGGCGGCCTCAGTGTACGAATGGGGGGACGAAGAGGGAGGGGGAGCCAAGCTTAGGGACGAGCTTGTCCGAAATGTAGGGTAAGTTACTAGCGTACCCCCACCGGTTTTGACACCGCGACGTGGAGCTTCATTTCCGGCTGAGGGGTAGAAGGGGGATTTCGTGTGTCTGGGCTGCGGAGCAATTTCGGATGAGGAGGGAGTTCTCGCACACGTCCAAATTTCGGGATAACAAGGCGCGGCACAGGTTGAAGAAGCGGGAGTTTCAAAGCAGGTGAGACAAAAGATACTCGAGCTTGAAAATTTCGGGATAACAAGGTGCAGATTCCTTGTTCAGCAGAACAAACTTAACGTGTAAAAAAACAATTCATACAAGACACAAGAGAGTCATGTCCCCTTTTACTATATTGCTATAGATGCCATTGAAAAAACTACAAGAAAAATGTAAAAAAAATCGGGAGAACAAGATTACCCTACACAGTACCAAATTGATTCGCACTTCCCTAAACAACAACAAAAAACAAATCAATTCCCACCAAAGATAGAGTAATGTCCCTTTTTATAGGATTACAGATGCCATGATCTCGAATTTCAATTTTTGAATCCACGATATGTTGAATTCAAATATATCGTTAGGTGACCTTGCGGTTTATAATTGATGTAGTCGTACATTTTGATCTTCCATCATATATGAACATTTTTCTCCACCATGTGAACATGTATATTGTCATCTACCATATGGACTAAATTTGAATCAATTTTCCTTATTTGAATACGATTGTTGTCAAGTTATACAATAATTTAAATATTACCTTGATAACAAAAAACATACATATAGCAGCAATCATATTTCACTATGAACTACATGTACCATACGCTCTCCAATTCAAATATTTGTATCCATTTTATGTTGAATTCAAATCATAGTACATTATTGGTCTAGGTAGCGAGATGTTTGGGATAATCTAAACCCTGTTTTCATACGTATAATTTTTGGCTGAATTGGGACAAGTTTTGGTATAAGCCTCTTGCAAAACCGGAGATTCTCTCAACAAGCCTCGTGGTTCCGAGAGGGAACGTTTCACCTTTGTGTGTGAAACGATATACGCTGCCTCCCCCCTGATTCTATTTACAAAGGCAACATAGAACTAAATGAGTGCCCTATTAAATTTTGGAATTATTTCGGGTTCATTTGGCCTTTTATACATTAATTGAGTTTCTGGACATTTAATGTGCATAATCTAAATATGAATTGCATGCACATGCTCCGGTGCACCAAAGTGGGTTGAAAAATCACATGTGTGTCCTTGGTTGAATTTCTAGGTCCCATGGAAGAAATGAGAATGAAATTCAAACATCTAGGCGTCATGACTCGGTCGAGATAATCGAGAAACTTTGATTTTAAATTCATGTAAATCCAAAACTCGTCTGGAAATCGTGAAACTTGGCATGGTGTCATGTCATGGCACTAACATGTTGTGGTAAAAAAATTGGGCCGATTTGGAAGCACATGGTTCTAAGAGGGAACATGCCACCTTTGAGTGTGAAACGATATACGCTGCCCCCCTTGAGTTTCTTAACAAAGGCAACATAGAACTACATTAGTACCCTGTTAAATTTTGGAATTATTTCGGGTTCGTTTGTCATTTTTATACATTAATTGAGTTTCTGGTCATTTAATGTGCATAAGTCAACTTTGAACTACAAGCACATGCTCTCGTGCACCAAAGTTTGTTGAAAAATCACATTTGTGTCCTCAGGTGAATTTCTAGGTCCCATGCAAGAAATGAGAATAAAATTAAAACATCTGGGCATCGTGGCTCGGCCAAGAACATTGAGAAACTTGGTTTTAAAATTCTTGTAAATCCAAAACACGTCTGAAAATCATGAAACTTGGCATGGATGTCATGTCATGGTACTACCATGTTGTGGTAAAAAAATTGGACGAATAGGAACAGATTTTGGTATAAGCTTTTGCAAACCGAAGCTTCTCTCAAGAAGGCTCGTGGTTCTGAGAGGGAACGTGCCACCTTTGGGTGTGAAACGATATACGTTGTCCCCCTTGAGTTTATTTACAAAGGCAACATAGAACTACATGAGTGCCCTGTTAAATTTTGGAATTATTCTGGCTTCGTTTGGCCTTATTTACACATTAATTGAGTTTTTGGTCATTTAATGTGGATAATTCAAATTTGAACTACAAGCACATGCTCCCATGCACCAAAGTTGGTTGAAAAAAAATCACATTTGTGTCCTCGGGTGAATTTCTACTCCCTCCTTCCATCTATATAGGTCCTAATGTGTTTTTCAAGGCTAACTTTGACCAAATGTTAGAGCAATAATATATGACATGCAACTTACACAAAGCATACCTTCAATTTTGTATGTCAAAGGAGCTTCCAATAATATAATTTTCATAGTATACATCTCATGTGCTATTAATCTTGTCAATAGTCAAAGGTTGTCTTGAAAAACACATTAGGCCCTATATAGATGGAAGGAGGGAGTAGGTCCCATGCAAAAAATGAGAACAAAATTCAAACATCTGGGCATCGTGGCTCGGTCGAGATCATTGAGAAACTTGGTTTTAAAATCATGAAACTTGGCATGGTGTCATGTCATGGTAGTATCATGCCGTGGTAAAAAAATTGGCCGAATAGGAACAAATTTTGGTATAAGCTTCTTGCAAATAGGAGCTTCTCTCAAGAAGGCTCGTTGTTCTGGGAGGGAACGTGTCACCTTTGTGTGCATAACTCAAATTTGAAATACAAGCACATGTTCCAGTGCACCAAAGTTGGTTGAAAAATCACATGTGTGTCCTCGGGTAAATTTCTAGGTTCCATGCAAGAAATGGGAATGAAATTCAAAATTCTGGGCGTCGTGGATGGGTTGGAAACATTGAGAAACTTAGTTTTTTAATTCCTGTAAATCCAAAACACGTATGAAAATAATGAAACTTGGCTTGGTGCCATGACATGGCACCAACATGCTGTGGTAAATTTGCAGTCCGATTTGGGAAGGGGCACACATTAACAATCAACAAAGTCATTTTGGAACAAGTGTTGTCACGTTACAATCGGAAACACAAGTATTATTGAAACCGTGGGCGTTCTACTTACTAGTACCAT
Source organism: Triticum monococcum (assembly GCA_034509565.1). NCBI lineage: Eukaryota > Viridiplantae > Streptophyta > Magnoliopsida > Poales > Poaceae > Triticum > Triticum monococcum. The sequence continues at coordinate 176,314,344 of CM067847.1, read as the reverse complement.
TTATGTGCGGCCACGCGTCCCCATTTTTTATTAGCTAGGAGGCTCCGTGTAGGGTAGCTATTTGAGTACGAGAGGTGTGCGATCAGACCCCTGCGCGTGCTTATCGAGAGGAGAGCCCTTTGACATCCATGTGCCGTCCACCTCTCTCCCAAGGTCTCCATTAATGGCGCCTGAGCCTCTGTTTAATGGCGTGGCTATGTCTCACTCGACTGAGATTTAAGAGAGGAAAAAGAAAATCTGAAAGCACGGATATTGATGTAAGATCCAACAGACCTATATAGCATCTACTGCAACTTATAGCAAGACTGATGAATATATAAGGATGATTAATATTTTTTGATCAAAGAAGGGCTTGCCCCTTCTAATTTTCATTACTGAAAACCACCACAATTCACAAGAAGTTCAACACAACTCTAGCCTAACACGAAGGACTAAAAGCTACCAGATTGAAATCGCAACATCCCAAGAGGCCAACAAAGGCCAAACATCCGCGCTAGAACCCAACATTTCACAACCGACGACACAATCCACATCCTAAACCGATTATTACATCAAAAGAAACCAGGAAACTAGTCTCCGCGGCGAGCGGCGATGAGCTCTTTCGTGTCCTCAAGACGCTGCCTGAGAACATCCACGGATTCCTCCACCAGCCTTTGGCGCTCGTTGCGTAGCATGTCATTCTCGTCCATAAGTTTCTTGACAATGACACCGGTCCTCTTCAACAAGGCACTGGTCTCCTCCTGCTGGTCTGCACTACGGACGATCTTCTCCCTCAGTAGGTCGCGCTCGGCCCGGAGCCTCTCATTGCCCTCCCTTAGTTGCCGGATGACGCTGGTAGCCTATTCAAACGAGGCTTTCAAGTCGTCCTGCAACCTCGCCCACCCGGAGATCTCATCCATCTGGCTATGGACGATCGGATGCATGCGCCTATAACAGTCGTCGCCTGCCCGCGAGAAATTTTCCCAGGCCGCCGCGGCACGGCGGGACATCTCTGCTGCATTCATGGAGCCGCGGGACATCTCTGTTGCTTCCGCGGCGCGGCCGGACCAGTCTGCTGCATCGACGGCGCGGCGGGACTTCCGTGCTGCTTCAACGGCGCGGCGGGACCTCTGTGCGGCTACTTCCGCGTGGCAGGACATGTCGGCTGCTCTCGTAGCGAGGCGGGACATCTCTCGTGCTTCCGCTTCCATGCTCGCCTCTCCCTGGTGGCAATATCTCGACCCAGAACTCACGCTGGCCATGGCAGACGCAAGGGAAGGATGCTGAATGACTTGTTTGTTTTTGTGGATGAGGAGTTGAGGAGGAATGTGCAGTCATCTTGGCATACTAGTATTTATAACCGAGTACTAATACGCTCCTAAGTGGGAAACCGTTTAGGTTGTGATCGGTGTGAACAGGTTTGCAATTCAATATAGCATGGAGTAATTTGGAATGTGACGAGATGCAAGCTCAAAATTTATTGACGGTTCTAGTTTCGAAGTGCGGCACTATTCCCGGGTGGAGTACTTCTTTTTCAACTCCCACCTTTTCGGTTTTATAGGGCTTATCACAAAATTTTAGTTTTCCCATTTTATAAGGCTCAATTTGGTTGTTCCCCAACACATGTTCAGATTCCAAGGTGCATTAAATCATTGCATGCAAGTATTAAGAGAAAATTGACCAATGCATGTACTTTATGCATGCATGCATTGCAATTAATGCATTGATAAACATAATTTTTTGAGAAAAACAAGAGCATTAATTAGGTGCTTTTGCAAACTACAAAAAATATTCCACCACTCACCATCTTGGTTGGTGAGATTTTCAAATTAAGCCCTATAAACCGGAAAGGAGGGACTACTGCTGTGTATGTGCAATAACTGGCACCGTCGTATACATATCTTACGGTTAATGGGGCGTTCGACGGGAATAGCCACGTGGCGAGCTCTAGGCTAGTCTTTTTTCAGACGCATTAAACCTATCTCTCGGGACTTCTCGCACACACCATCGTGCCACCCACAAAAACTTGTACTCTGAGTTTAGTAGTACGTTATACAGGAAGAGAAGAGGTGCACGCATGCACTCGTCCTCTCACACACACGTCTGTTTTTTCTCGAAAAGGAGGATGATGACCCCCGGCCTCTGTATTTGGGAGTCACACACGCAAATTATTGAAATATATCGAGTGCAGTGCTTTGATGTGTCGTGTCAACTCGTACATCAACGAGAAGTTTGATTATCCTCTGCCTCGCGGACTTAACTGTACCTGCCTTTGGCTGTATGACAGGTTGGCCACACACCTGTCGGGCCCACCTGTCATACACGCAAAGGCAGGAGCGCCCCTCCCTCGCCCATGAGCGTGGTGGCTGGCAAGACTAGGAGAAGCTTTCGCTACACGCTCTCCCTCCCGCACGCGGTGGACATGCAGCAGTTCAATCGGTGTCAGATGGCCAGAAGCATACTGTAGTACTCCTCCAGTGCAGTAGTATTCCATCATTGTTCGACTTCCCAAAGAGGCGAAGAGCCAAGCGCAGCCCGGACGCTCGTGTGGCAGTTTCATGTGTAGAGTAGTCTAGGATAGCGTGTACCATGCATGTAAGCTTAAAATCATTGGGGTCGGCTCCATGCTATGTGGCCATCTCGAAGTTTTTTTTTAAAAAAAATAGTCTTCTGGCCCTACCTGAAAACTTCCGCGCGTACTACCCGGGAAAAGCCCCGCCCTCAACTTTTAACTATGCGAAAATAGTTCGAGCTTGTTCGTTCTATATAAATACAGTACTTACTGTATGTTTATTCACCCGTGGGGTTGTTCAATTAATGGAGGGGCGGGGAGCACAAGTGAAGAATACTGTAGTACTACTGGTAGTAAGTAGGAATCGTACAGTAGTCACCTTAAATAGAGAGTTTCTTTTTTTAATGCCACATACACAATTGAAACGCTTGTTGTGGAGAGAAAAAAGATAATCACTCCACTATATATGGACGTAGGGGCCTGAGCGCTTGCTTTACTAGGGTTGATCTCTTGATTCTCTCATCCTCTCCAGATATAAACAAGCCAGCGGTAGCGACATTTTCTCTCTGCTCACCGCTGGTCACAGATCCGGCCGGATCCCTTCGGCCGGTGTGTGTAGAGGACTAAAAGGTGCATCGTTCATGCAGTCATCGCTGCCGAGGGAGGAAACCCACAGCTGCCGAAGGGGCCCGATCCTCTGCCCGTGCCGTTCTCTCCGACACAACGCCGGCTCGGGAGGTCCTCCGACCCTTCTTCCTCCCTGCCGTATTGTTCGCAGATCCGACCTGCCGACGCCGACATCCTGGCGACCCACAGGTATAAGTTCTTCGAAAGCGGCCTTGCTGTAGTGCCCCAGCTCCCCACATGTCTGCATCATGTCGCTACCCTCATGTCGGCCTTGCTCTACCCTCATGTGCATCTTTTTCTACTCCCATCAGCTCTTCCAAAGCCACCTAAATTTTTAGTATTATTCGAGGTAAAGCTACTTCATGCATTCGAATCTAGGGCTTTGTTCAAACAACGAAGAAAGGGGGGAAAGTTGTAGCATGAATCTAGGACTTGATTCAAAGAGGAAATAATATGGTGAAAGTAGTAGAGACCGGATACCCAACCGGTCTCTTGATTGAAAAGGGAAATAATGGGAAAACATAGTACAAACTGGATAAGGAACAGATCTATTATTGGTTGAAAAAAGGATAGAAAGTAGCGGCTGGTGGACAAGTCAACAGAGTATGTCCAGGATTAGATTTGCTGCCATCACATAGTAAAAGGTCTCCAGGATTAGATTTGCTGCCCTCACATAGTAAAAGGTCTCAGGATTAGATTTGATGCCCTCACATAGTAAAAGGTCTCAGGATTAGATTTGCTGCCCTCACATAGTAAAAGGTATCCAGGATTAGATTTGTTGCCCTCACATAGTAAAAGGTCTCCAGGATTAGATTTGCTGCCCTCACATAGTAAAAGGTCTCCAGGATTAGATTTGCTGCCCTCACATAGTACAAGGTCTCCAGGATTAGGTTTGCTGCCCTCACATAGCATGAACAAACTCGGCATCACCACTTTATGCCTCCTTGTAGGTAGATTGTGTTGATGCATCCACTGTCGCATGTCCTTATACCAACCTTTTGCTGTTGTTAATGTAAGGGCGCATGTAAAATGAAGCGATCACGTTGTTACCTTAGGGACATGTATACCCAGTGTTATTGTTAATCTAATGCCTCCAGTGATAAGATGCAATTAAACTGTGTTACAAATGGCACTCCTGCTGTTTTCCCCAGTATGATAAGTAAGTTGCTCCTTTACGCTGCTGAGTGTCCTGGTGTCCCCACGGTGCCATGCCCTTAAACCAACTCTTTAGCTGCTGTTGATTTACTGTGTCTGGTAAACAAGCAATGCCACCATTAAAGTAAAATGAAGCATTACTGACGTTTTAAAATTTCTACTGTCCTTGCGTGATTGCCATGAACATAATTAAGATGCTTCTTTTAATTTTGTATATGTTTTGTATATTCTTATTGACCAGCAACTGTTTACTTTCTATCTTTTTGTGCATATATGGATATCCATTTCACCTTGTTGCTATTGTGACCTTTTGGTGAACTGCACAAAACAGTTTTTTTGGAATGAGTGTTGTCGGGGTAAATAGCCATGGGTAGCCCAGCCGGCTTCCCCTGGCCCCTCAGAAAAATTATGAGCCCATCCGGCTCATAAGAAGACTCAGGAGCTGGGCCGCCTCCCCCCTAGCCGACTACCTTCCTAGCCGGCTTCGGGGGCGGCCCGCCCTTTACCCCCATGAAGAAAGCTGTGGAGGGCCGGCTACGGCAGGGCCGGCTACGGCAAGGCCGGCTACGAGAGGGCGGCTACGACAAGGTCGGCTACAGCCAGGCCGGCTCCCATAAAGCAGTCAACGCCGTACCCGCAATGTACGCGTCCACTCTGCGATGATGAGGCGGGGCGTGGCAACAGTGGAGCCTGCCACCCCCAAAACCCGGAGCATGCCTGGTACAGCGCGCCGTGCGGGCAGCCACGACCCGCCCGGCGCGGCACTGTAGCCACGGTGGCTCTGACGCCATCCACGACGGGCCGCCAGCGTGGCCCCCGAGGCGGTGGGCCCCTTCAGGCAGAGAGATGTCGAAGGCGGCCGCACCTCCTCTCAAGCCGGCAAGATAGAGGGCCGGCTTCACATAGCCGGCCTGCCACCCTCCTCGAAGGAGACGCCCATTAAGGAGGCAAGATGCGGCGGGGCTACAGTAATCGCCCGCCAAGGCGGCGTTACTGTAGCCACGCTTACCCCGACCAAGCTTGCGTCAACAACACGGAGTAACAGTAACCAGCTGCCGACCAGGCCCTGGCTGGTGGAGCCGACCTGTCGACCCAGGAGCCGGCAGCCGGCGGGACCCACCAGCCGGCGGGCCCCAGAAGCCAGCGGAGAAGCCGGCGAGCATAGTCACAGATAGCTGGGCCCAGCGCCCAGTCGGATTACCATTGTACCCCCGGGGGGTAGGCCTATATAAACCCCCCGGTGCACCCATGCAAAGGGTTGGACTCTCATTCTAGACCTAGACTCGATATAAGGAGAGGAAGCAGGCTGAGCTGAGCCCTTCTTCCTCCTTCCACCCAAAACAGCTCAAGGAGCATTGTAGCTACTTGTTCACTTAGTAACCATGCGGAGACCCCGCAGAGCAGCAGTAGGGGTGTTATCTCCCCGGAGAGCCCTGAAGCTGGGTAAGATTCGCCGGCGTGCATGTCTTCGCCTTATCCCGTTTCCAGGCACCTGTTCTATTGGCCCCCGCAATGATAAGCCACCCGTTGGCATATGTCGCTCCTACCACCCGACATTTGGCGCCCACCTTGGGGTCTGGTGCACCGTCGTCCGGAGACCTGTTCTGGACGGGAACCCTTTTCCTCCCCCGCGAGCGTAGCCAGCCCGGCTCGCCCGATGGCGCTTGCCGCGACGTGCTGCATGGCGTCAACAACATCTGCGCGGCTAGCGGCCTCGCCGACCTCTTCGACAAGGCCCGCATCTCCGACGAGCTTGCCTCCGATGCGGGCACTGATCACCTCGCCAACCTCTTCGGCCAGCTCCACGTCTCCAGCGAGCCCGCTGCGGATTTGGAGTCGGTTGGCTCCACCAACCCGATGCCTGTCGACTCCGACACGGCATCCTACGATACCTTCCCCACCAACGTCACGGTCTACAACGACCCGCTCCCTCCGGCTGGCGATCGCGATTCTGACGCCCCGAGGTGATGGTTATTGGCCTCGACGGCCCGACTGACGAGGGCGCCCGCGACGCTCCACGCGCGGCTGCCCAAGACTTGTCCGCCCCCCTTCCGGCTGACGCCAGCGACGAAGTTCTGGAGGCACGCCGCCTCGCCCTCCTCGCGGAGGGCCGGCGGCTAGCCTCTGTAAGACGCCTCACCGAGGCCTACCAGTGCGAAGCTGACCGCGCCGCCTTCGGCACGCCGGCTCCGGCTGGCCCAAGCCGGGCTGGCGTTGTCAGGCAACGCAGCGCCGTCATCGCTGACACACTTGGAGTGGATCGCCCGGTCTACGCCACCCCGCTCGAGAACCTGCGCGCCGCCCAGGCGGCCGTAGACGAGCTGGACGGCTTGGAAGCCGAAGACCTCCCCCACATGATGCGGCGCATCCAGGAACTAATCGATGCGGCCGCACGACGGCACGAAGCCGACGCCTGCGCGGGGAGCCCTCCCCCGCGCCGCAAACACGGAGCGACTTCCCGGTCGCCGACTACAAGCAACACCCGCGCGCGGCGCGAGAAAGAGCCGGCTTTTAGCCGAAGCCGGACCCAAATCTCCATCGAGCGAGATGCGGACGGCCACCCCCGAGCCATGGAATGGCGGGGCACCCCGCCTCCGCCTCGAGCTCGCGGAGAGAGATATCGCGCCCCGCCTCCAGTGGCTCACCCGACTCTCAGCGGCCGGCTTGGTCGCCGCGAGGGAGTCGGCGAAAATGACGCCGCCACCGGATCGACCGCCTGGCCCGATCCCTGGCACTAGAAGAAGAAGACGATGTCGGCCCGCCTTGCTTTGGCCCCCGCATCCGCGACAAGCCCTTCCCCAAAGGGTTCTCGCTCCCAAGAGACACGCCCAAGTACAACGGCTCGGTGAAGCCGGAAGACTGGCTGACCGACTACTCCACAGCCGTCAGCATCGCCAATGGCAACTGGCGCGTTGCCGTAAAGTATGTGCCCCTCATGCTGCAAGGCACGACATGGACTTGGCTTAACAGCCTCAAGCCCCTCAGCATCAACAGCTGGGTGGATTTCACTGAAGCCTTCGCTCGCAACTTCACCAGCACCTACAAGCGGGCTCCCCAGCCCAGACAGCTCTCCCTGTGCGTACAGGGCCCAACCGAGTCCACTCGCGACTACCTAACGCGTTGGGACGAGCTCCGCAACCCCTGTGAAGGGGTGCACGAGGTGCAAGCCATCGAATACTTCACTGCTGGGTGCCGAGAGGGCACCCTCCTCAAGCACAAGCTTCTCTGCGATGAGCCGACTACCCTCGACGAGCTCCTAAACATCGCCGACAAGTACGCCACCGCCGACTCCTCAATGAAGACCGAGCTCCGGGTGGACGCATCCGGAAAAGTGCTCAATCCGGCGCCCCAAGCGCCGGCTGGAGACGGCGGCCGACGCCAACACCAGAACGATCAGAAGCGCAAGGGCCCTGCGCCGCCTCCCGCTAGCCGGCAGGTGGCCACGGTCGAAGATGCGCCGCCTCAGGGGCAGCCCGCGCCCAAGAAGCCCAAGGGCGGCCGGCCGGCTTGGCAGCCGGCCTTCTCCTACGAGCAAACCCTTGATGCCCCGTGCAAGTTCCACAGCGGCGTGAAGCCGTCCAACCACACGATCCGCAAATGCAACTGGCTCGCCCGAATCTCCAAGGGCGAAGGGCTCACGCCGACTCCGCCTGCCGGCCCGCCGCCGCCGGCTCCGCCGCCCAAAGCCGCCCGGCCCGCGGTCGACACCGTGCAGGACGAGTTCCCCGATGAGCAAGCATCTTATGTTGTCTTCACGAGCCAGCCCGAAGACCGGCGCAGCAAGCGCCGAGAGCAACAAGAAGTCAATGTGGTCGCCACCAGCCCAGCCGGCCACATGCACTGGTCAGAGAAACCCATCAGTTGGAGCCGGGCCGACCACACAGAGGTGATGCCATCCCCCGGCTCCTACGCATTGGTCCTGGAGGCCACCCTTGCAACGGATACGCGCGCCGCACGCTTCTCCCGCGTGCTGATCGACGGTGGAAGCAGCATCAACATCCTGTACCGCGACACCATGGCGAAGCTGGGTGTCAAGGCAAAGCAGCTTGCGCCGACTCGAACGGTGTTCCACGGCATCGTACCCGGTTTGTCCTGTGCCCCCATCGGCAAGATCAAGATCGATGTACTCTTTGGGGGCAAGGATCATTTCCGCCGGGAAGCAATCTGGTTCGAGGTGGTGGACCTGGAGAGCCCGTACCACGCCTTGCTTGGCCGACCCGCCTTGGCCAAGTTTATGGCGGTCCCCCACTACGCTTACCTCAAGATGAAGATACCAAGCTCCAAGGGTGTCATCACCATCGCCGGCGACTACAAGAAGTCCGCCGACTGCGCCGCGGCCAGCAGCCGGCTGGCCGAATCCCTCGTGATCGCCGAGGAGAAGAAGACGCTGAACAGGGTCGTGGCCCTGGCCAGCAAGCAGCTAAACCAACCCGCCGACTCCAAGGAGTATGATGCCCAAGGATCTTTCCAGCCGGCCAAGGAGACCAAGAAGATATAGCTCGACCCCGAGCACCCCGAGAGTTTTGCCGTCATTGGGGCGAGCCTGGATAGCAAATAGGAAGGCGAGCTTGTCGATTTCCTCCGTGAGAATCGGGATATCTTTGCATGGTCCCCCAAGGACATGCCGGGTGTTCCGAAGGATTTCGCCGAGCATAAATTGCATGTGCGGGAGGATGCTAAACCAGTCAAGCAGCCCCTCCGCCGACTGTCAGAGGAGAAGAGAAGGATCGTAGGGGAGGAGATAGCCCGGCTTCTCGCAGCCGGCTTCATCATGGAAGTTTTCTTCCCCGAGTGGCTCGCGAACCCGGTTCTCGTGCTGAAAAAGAATAACAAGTGGCGCATGTGTATAGATTACACAAGCCTCAACAAAGCCTGCCCAAAAGATCCCTTCGCTCTGCCCAGGATTGATCAAGTGATAGACTCCACAGCCGGATGCGAGCTGTTGAGCTTTTTGGATGCCTACTCGGGATACCACCAGATAAAGCTGAACCCGGATGACCAACTGAAGACCGCCTTCATCACGCCGTTTGGAGCCTTCTGCTACCTGACTATGACGTTCGGCTTGAGGAATGCCGGCGCCACTTTTCAGCGTTGCATGCAGAAGTGCCTTCTCACGTAGCTCGGCAAGAACGCCCACGTCTACGTGGATGATGTTGTGGTGAAGACGGAGCAGCATGGCACTCTGCTGGAAGACTTGAAGGAGACATTCGAGAACCTGCGCCGGTTCCGGATCAAGCTCAACCCGGAGAAATGCGTGTTCGGAGTGCCAGCCGGCCAGCTCCTAGGCTTCCTGGTCTCCGAACGCGGCATAGAGTGCAACCCTGTGAAGATCAAGGCCATCGAGAGGATGGCGGTCCCAACCAAGCTCAGAGAGATTCAGATGTTCATTGGGTGCCTGGCCTCTCTGAACCGCTTCATCAGCCGGCTTGGAGAAAAAGCTCTTCCTCTCTACCGCCTCATGAAGAAGAGCACTCACTTTCAGTGGAATGACCAGGCCGACCAAGCTTTCCACGAGCTAAAGAAAATGCTGTCCACGCCGCCTGTCTTGGCGGCACCGAGTGAGAAGGAGCCCATGCTCCTATATATTGCCGCCACTAGCCGGGTGGTCAGCACCGTCATTGTGGTCGAACGCCCCGAAGAAGGCCGAGCCCGGCCGGTCCAGGGGCCGGTTTATTACCTGAGCGAGGTGCTGTCCGCCTTGAAACAAAATTACCCGCACTATCAGAAGATGTGCTATGGCGTGTACTTCGCCGCCAAGAAGCTGAAGCCGTACTTTCAAGAGCATCCCATCACGGTCGTATGCACTGCCCCGCTGGCCGAGATCATAGGCAGCCGGGATGCATCCGGCCGGGTGGCTAAATGGGCCATCGAGCTGCCCCCCTACACGATCTTCTACCAACCCCGCACCGCCATCAAGACGCAAGCGCTGGCCGACTTCCTCGTCGACTGGGCTGAGACCCAGTACTTACCACCAGCGCCCGACTCCACCCATTGGCGCATGCACTTTGACGGATCAAAGATGCGCACTGGCTTGGGAGCCGGCATCGTCCTTACCTCTCCAAAGGGCGACAAGCTCAGATACACGCTGCAGATCCACTTCGCCGCCTCCAACAACGTAGCCGAGTACGAAGCGCTCATACACGGGCTCCGGCTTGCCAAGGGACTTGGCATCCGCTGGATCCTGTGCTATGGCGACTCGGATTTGGTGGTGCAGCAATCTTCTGGCGACTGGGACGCCAAGGAAGCAAACATGGCGAGCTACTGCTTCCTAGTGCAGCAAATCAGCGGATATTTCGACGGGTGTGAATTCCTTCATGTGCCGCGAGCCGACAACGAGCCAGCAGATGCTCTAGCCCGAATAGGCTCCACGCGGCAAGCAATACCAACCGGCGTCGCTCTACAGCACCTCCTCAAGCCATCAATCAAGCTGTCTCCGGAATTCGACTCCATCTTCGTGCCGCCTAACCCCGAGGAGGCCGGGTCCGGCTCGAAGAATCAAGCAGCCGGCCCGGGGACTTCAATATTCGACTCGAGGACTGCCGCACCCAGCTCGGGGACTGCGGTAGCCGGCCCGGGGACTTCTTCAGCACAGCAAGCGGTGGCCGACTCCAGCACTGCATTACCCAGCCCGCCCACCCTGGTGGCTGTGGCCACATTGGTAGCAGAGGAAGTCGCCGCTCCATCATGGGCCCAAACCATCCGCAACTTTTTGGTGAACCAAGATCTGCCAGCTGACAAAAACGAAGCAAGACAAGTCCAGCGCCGGGCTAGAGCATACACAATCGTCAACAGAGAGCCTGTCAAGCGCAGCGCTACCGGAGTCTTGCAGCGATGCGTCGAGCAGGAGAAAGGCATCGCGATCCTCAGAGATATACACCAAGGAGAGTGCGGCCACCACGCCGCATCAAGATCACTTGTCGCCAAAGCCTTCCGCCACGGTTTCTTCTGGCCGACAGCTTTGGACGACGCCAAAGAGCTAGTCAAACACTGCAAAGGCTGTCAGCTTTTTAGCTCACAGCAACACATGCCGGCTTCGGCACTCAAGACCATTCCCATCACCTGGCCCTTTGCCGTCTGGGGATTGGATATGGTGGGCCCATTCAAGACGGCGCGCGGCGGCATGACACATTTGCTCGTCGCCGTCGACAAATTCACCAAATGGATCGAGGCGAAGCCGATCAAGAAGCTGAATGGGCCGACTGTAGTAACTTTCATTGCAGATATAACAACCCGGTACGGCATACCGCACAGCATCATCACCGACAACGGCACGAACTTTGCCAAAGGTGACTTGGCACGGTTCTGCGCTGCGCAAGGTATCCGGCTGGACCTTGCGTTAGTCGCCCACCCGCAGTCAAACGGCCAAGTGGAGCGGGCAAATGGCCTCATCTTGTCCGGCATCAAGCCCCGACTGGTCGTACCTCTGGAGCGTTCAGCCGGCTGTTGGCTCGATGAGCTGCCGGCTGTCCTATGGAGTCTGCGCACTACCCCCAACAGATCAACCGGCTTCACCCCCTTCTTCCTTGTATATGGTGCTGAGGCAGTCATCCCAACAGATATTGAGTTCGACTCGCCTCGGGTAACCATGTACACGGAAGCGGAAGCCAAAGAAGGAAGAGAAGACGGCGTCGACCTGCTGGAAGAAGGCCGACTGTTAGCCCTGAACCGATCTGCCATCTACCAGCAGGGTTTGCGCCGCTACCACAGCCGGAGGGTCCGACCAAGATCCTTCCAGGAGGGTGACCTTGTGCTCCGGCTGATCCAGCGAACAGCCGGCCAACACAAGCTCGCAGCCCCCTGGGAAGGCCCCTTCATCGTCAGCAGAGCCTTAGGCAACGATGCCTACTACCTCATCGACACGCAGAAGCCGAAGGCACGCAAGAGAGACGACTCCGGCAAGGAGTCGGAGCGACCATGGAATGCAAATCTTCTTTGGAAGTTTTACAGTTAAAATGCAGTATGTATCATGCCCACTTTTGTATTAAGTATGAACCAGTAGGCTCCTCGAGAAAGACTCGGGGACTGCCATCCTTTATTTTATGAATGAAAGTTATCATGCGTATGATATCACCTGTTCATTTATTTTGTCCGGTACCGGGTTCGACGAGTCGGCCCGGGGACTGGCCGACCGGAGTTATATTAGGAGCCCTACTCGCAGTCAGACAAGTAATGTGCCGACACCCAGGCTTGGCTCTTGCCAAAATCGCAGCTCGAAGAACCGACTACCCGGCTGGCAAGAGTCACAAGCCGGAAAGGGTGCGCACACGAAAAACGGCTAGGGACTAAACAGGCTTATATATAACAAAAGCCGGCTTTCTGCCTCCCGCCGATCGACTACCAGAGTAGCCGGCCGGCCGGCTTACATTCAGTCTGCTTCAAATCCAAGAAAGCTCGAGTACTTGCCTTCCCAAAGAGGGAAGGCGGCAAAGGAAAGAGCCTAAGGACAAAAAGTGCACTTGAATGAAAACCAACACATGCATATATTAATATTTACACAAAGGACCTCCAGAGAGGTCGACATCCAACATTGTTCGATACACCCCCAGTGGGTGGAATTGCGGAAACTTAAAATTGTTTGAAAAAGCAAAACAGGGACAATAGGAACGGCAGATCAAGCAGGCGGGGCCGCTGACGAGCCGGGCTGGGCGGTGGAAGCGGTCGTGCCGGCTGGAGGAGCGGCCGGCTGGCCAACCTCGGCTCGATCATCGCCTCCGGTAGAGGGCGCGCTCCCGCGTGGCTCGTTCCTGGAGGCACGGTCGGCTTGAGGGCGGTCGGCCGTCTCACCAGTCAGCTCGGCGTCTTCGCCGTCCTCCTCCTCGTCGTCCTCGCCCTCGTCGCTGGAGGCGATCTCCTCGGCCGAGTCCTCGCCGTCCGCCGGGTTCAGCCCGAACCATTCCTCCGGCTGGGCGGCGCCATCATCGTTGAGCTCCGGCGCGAAGACGCTGGTGTCGGTGCACTCGGCGATCGTCGAGGCGCGTTGCGCGATCGCCGGCCGCACCTCCTCCAGCTCCGCGTCGGCTTCCGACCGCCAAGTCCGCAGCTGGTCCAGGCTTAGCCCGGGGTACCATGCGCGGACAAACTCCAGCGCACGCCCGGCTCCAAGACGGGCTGCGGACGCCTTCCAGGCCTCGAGGCGGCCGACTGCGACTTCGAGCCAGTCGGCCGTCCTGCTTGGGGTGCGGGGAATCGTCTGGCCGGGCCAGAGCGCGGCTAGCACCGTCGCCCCGGCACGTTGGAGCCGGCGGAGCAGCCGATGGGCCGGCTGCAGCCATGCCTGAATGGTGATGAGCTGCTCCGACAGCGCCCGATTTGCATCCGGCGGAATCACAACTCCGGCCTAACGGCGCGCCTCGCGGTAAGCCTCGATGGCTTGGGCGGCGAGGATAGATTGGCCGGGAAAGTATTCTGCGCAAGACAGCAAGCACAAGTCAAAACAAAACCTCAGGCGGCCGGCAAATGAAGGAAGGGCAAGAAAGGCGGCCTACCATCGATAAGATCCTCGATCCGGCCGAAGCCTTCTTCCAGCGCCTGGCGCGTCTCGCCCCAGCTCGCCTCCCTGGCCTCGAACTCCGCCTTCAGGGCAGCCTCGCCGTCCTGCGCCTTTTGCAGGGCCGCCTTATGGCTCTCCTCCTGGTCGGCCAGTTTCTTGGCCAGGCGGTCGCGCTCCTGAACCAACTCAGTGTACTCGGCGTCCCTGGCACGAAGAGCAGCCTGCACTTCGCCGAGTTCCCTCCGGAAGTCGGCGTTGGCTTCTGCGCGAGCAAAAGACAAAGAAAAAAGTCAGCAAGGGAAAAGTCGTCAAGGAAGATCCGACCCGACTGCGCTGCAGTCGGCCCGAATCTCGGGGACTACACCCAGTGGGTGCGCTGTCGCGCCCCCACGAGAAACAAATAAAGACAAAACACTTACGCCGGCTGCTGGCAAGGTCTTCGGTCCTCCGGCTCAGCTCCCGAGCCTGGGAGTTGAAGGCGGCAGCACGAGAATTGTGATAATCCTAGAGATTCGAAAAAACGGTCAAGATAGTCGTCGAGTAAGATCCGACCCGACTGCGCTGCAGTCGGCCCGGATCTCGGGGACTACACCCAGTGGGTGCGCTAGCGCGCCCCCACGGAAAAAATTCAGAGGACCAGAATGGTCAACGAGTGAAGACTTACCCGGATTGCAGACTGCGTCGACAGAAACTCCTGAGTGAATTGCCTCAGGAGGCCGGCCTATGCCTGCAGCCGGCTCCGAACCCCTTGGGCCGCGGCATTCAGCTCGCCGCTTCCTCCGCTGGGAGTCCACCCGGACGTGGCGGAGCTGGCCGCCTCCAAGGCGTCTGCCGTCTGCTTGGCACCCGCGGCTCGGCGCGTGTCCGGTAGGGCCGTGCCCCCTCCGGCATGCCGGCCCGCCGCCAGCTCGATCTCAAGACCGGCTCCGGCCTCGGGCGCGGCCCGGGCCGGCTCCTCCGGCACCGCCGACGACTGGCCGCCTTCGCCCGCTCCAGCTGGCGCTGCCGGCGGCGTCCTCTCCGCGAAGATCTCGGAGAGTTCGTCCCTCTGCACCGGCGGCTGCTCGGGGGTGATCTCCTCCGCCGTGGGCAGAGGGATGTCCGGATCCAAGGTTTGGAGGGGGATGGCGTGTAGCGGAGGCCGGCTACGTGCACCCTCCGCCTCCGTCTCCGCGGGCGCCCGCTCCGTCGGAGTCTCGGCCACCGCGCTCGCTCGCCCCGTCGCCGTCCGGGCGGCCTCCCGCTCCGCCGCCTCCCTCTCTCGACGCGCCTCGCGAGCGTTCTGCTCCGTGGCCTCTGCAAGATCGGCGCGGGGGTCCACGCGGCGGGACCCTGAAGATCCAGCACTCGGCCCAACCATGGAGCCACCTGAGCCTCGCTCGAGGGAGAGCGGCGCCCTGTTCAAGAAATCAGAGAAGAATTAAAGAAAAGGAAGACTTCAAAATAACAAGCACATAAGCGGCTAGAAGGCTTACGCGGAAACTGACGGAGGCTTCTTCACCGCCTTCCGGAAGCGGGCCGCCTTCGCCGCCGCCTCGTCACGCTTCGTGGCCGCGGCGGAGGCCCTCGGCTTCTTCGGCCGGCTTCCGAAGAGTGGAAGCGCGGCCCGGCGTTTCCCCTTCCCACCACCGGCAGCCGGCGCGGCGAACGAGCCCGCGCTGTGGCGGTCGGCTGCTGGCTGGTGGTGCGGGATTTCTTCGGCGTCGAAATCGTCGGGCCAGTCGTCGAAACTGGCCGAGAGCCCCGTGCCTCCGGGCTCGGCAACGTCCCCCGTGGCGGCGTCCTCCATGGCGACTGCGGCCAGGTCCGGGTCATCGAGGACATCCACCGTGCGGTCCGGGGCATACTCGCGTTCGACTCCTGCCTCTCCGGCTGGCGGCGGGAGGAGAGGGTTCTGATAAAAGAAAAAAGAGAAGAGCCGCCTGGTCAGAAGCCGGCTGGCTCATGCCGGCAGACGACAAGAAGAAGGACTTACCACAGGCGGAGGATGGGTGCGGGAGTACGGCGCCTTGCCGAATTGCCATTCGTCGGTGAGCTTCAGGTTGGCGATGTAGTTCACCATCAGAGCCACCTTGGCATGGGGCATCTCCCATGTGCTCAGCCGGCAAGGGTCGAACCGGCCGCTCATCTGGCACATCATGTGGGGCCGGCTTTGAAGGGGGAGAATCCGGCGCTCGACGAAGGCGGCTACCAGGTCGGCTGCGTGCAGGCCTTCCGACTGGATCATCACCCGAAGCCGGGCGATGGAGGCGTTCCCAGCCGGAGACAAGGACTTGGACCGGTAGCCCCAAGACGGCCGCCTCCCAGCCGGCGGGCCGGCTACGTAAGCTGGCAGATTGACGTAGTCGCCGTGCGGGGCGACGTTCTTGACGTAGAAGCAGGATTTCTGCCAGAGTTTGACAGACTGGATTAGAGGGATGTGAGGGAAGGGGTTGTTGTCGCTCGCCCTCTTCATCGCGATGAAGGCCCCGCAAGGAGCCAGCACGCAGGCAGAGACGGTGCCGAGCTTGTTCTGGAAGAGCTCCGCCCAGAGCTCCAGCGTCGGCAGCACCCCCAAGAAACCTTCGCAGAAGGAAACGAAGGCCGACAGCTGCATCACCATGTTGGGCGTGACGTGATGCGGATGGAGGTTGTAGAATTCGAGGAAGGATCGCATGAAGCTGCTCGCTGGGAAGCCGAAGCCATGCAAGAAGTGCGTGCGGAAGACGACGCGCTCGCCTTCCTCCGGCGCCGGCGAGACCTCCGTCTCCGGCGCCAGACGCACCTGCACGAGGTTGGCGGCGGGCAGGCGCCGGGTCTGGCGGAGGAATTCGATGTGGTCCTCGTGGACGTTGGAGCCGTCCCACGAGCTTGATAGCGCCAGGGACATGGCGGCGTGGGCGGGCTGTGGCGCGAGACTGCGTCGGGCGCGAGGAAGAAGAAGGAGAAGAAGAGGAGCAAGGAGGGACGGGGAGCGGGGGAGCGAACGAGCCTTTGTCTCCCCCCCTACTTGTAGGCGCGTGCGCCAGAGCCGAGGAGGCGCGGCGTGGGGGATCGTGGGGATCGATCGTGCCCATCTCCCCCACGCCCGCGTTAATTACGCGCCTTGATGACGCGAAGAAACGGCCGCGGGGAGGCGAGCAGTCCCCTCGGGCCACAGAAGATCTACGCCCGGGCCGAGGCCAGGGAGTGGCGGGCTCGGGCCTGCGGCAGCGTCCCGTCGCGCGCGTGCGACGGTAGGACTTCTCCGCCACGTGGTCCGTCATGGGGCCCGCGGCCAGCCCGCGGGTCAACCGCGGTTACCTCAATAACAAAAAGTTCTCCGAAGTCGGCCTGCGACGGCGAGGTCGGCCCCTCTGGGTATGAAGCCGGCCAAGCTTCCCGTCCTTCCGTCCGCCGTGAAGCTCGCCCGGCTTCGGGGACTACTGTCGGGGTAAATAGCCATGGGTAGCCCAGCCGGCTTCCCCTGGCCCCTCAGAAAAAATTATGAGCCCATCCGGCTCATAAGAAGACTCAGGACCTGGGCCGCCTCCCCCCTAGCCGACTACCTTCCTAGCCGGCTTCGGGGGCGGCCCGCCCTTTACCCCCATGAAGAAAGCTGTGGAGGGCCGGCTACGGCAAGGCCGGCTACGAGAGGGCGGCTATGACAAGGCCGGCTACAGCTAGGCCGGCTCCCATAAAGCAGTGAACGCCGTACCCGCAATGTACGCGTCCACTCTGCGATGATGAGGCGGGGCGTGGCAACAGTGGAGCCTGCCACCCCCAAAACCCGGAGCACGCCTGGTACAATGCGCCGTGCGGGCAGCCACGGCCCGCCCGGCGCGGCACTGTAGCCACGGTGGCTCTGACGCCATCCACGACGGGCCGCCAGCGTGGCCCCCGAGGCGGTGGGCCCCTTCGGGCAGAGAGATGCCGAAGGCGGCCACACCTCCTCTCAAGCCGGCAAGATAGAGGGCCGGCTTCACATAGCCGGCCTGCCACCCTCCTCGAAGGAGGCGCCCATTAAGGAGGCAAGATGCGGCGGGGCTACAGTAATCGCCCGCCAAGGCGGCATTACTGTAGCCACGCTTACCCCGACCAAGCCTGCGTCAACAACACGGAGTAACAGTAACCAGCTGCCGACCAGGCCCTGGCCGGTGGGGTCGGCCTGTCGACCCAGGAGCCGGCAGCCGGCGGGACCCACCAGCCGGCGGGCCCCAGAAGCCGGCGGAGAAGCCGGCGAGCATAGTCACAGACAGCTAGGCCCAGCGCCCAGTCAGATTACCATTGTACCCCCGGGGGGTAGGCCTATATAAACCCCCCGGTGCACCCATGCAAAGGGTTGGACTCTCATTCTAGACCTAGACTCGATACAAGGAGAGGAAGCAGGCTGAGCTGAGCCCTTCTTCCTCCTTCCACCCAAAACAGCTCAAGGAGCATTGTAGCTACTTGTTCACTTAGTAACCATGCGGAGACCCTGCAGAGCAGCAGTAGGGGTGTTATCTCCCCGGAGAGCCCTGAAGCTGGGTAAGATTCGCCGGCGTGCATGTCTTCGCCTCATCCCGTTTCCAGGCACCGGCGATGTTCTATTGGCCCCCGCAATGATAAGCCACCCGTTAGCATATGTCGCTCCTACCACCCGACAAGTGTCTTGTGCAGTTCAACTAAAATGTCACGTGGGCAACATCTCTCAATTTTGGTGGAACTGCACAAAATGGTGATTGGAGTTTCCAAAATCTCTGTCAAGTTCTGCTGGTAATCTCGTGCAACATTTTATTAGCCTTTGCAATATGGAGCCGTCACTGTCACCACAATGGCACTTTATTTTAGTGGAACTGCACAAAAGGATAAGAAAATTATAGTTGCACCTTACATGAGCTGGACAGCCAACCTTAATGTTCCCCAATTTTAGTGCAACTACTAAAGAAGAACCTGCCAGCGCACAAGAGCAAGTACTTCTTGCTAGCTGAATGATGCAATCATTGCTTCATTTCAGGTGAAGTGCAGAAAAAGGTGCATGAATTGAATCATGGAACTCCAGGCAGACCTCATCCAAGTAGAGATGGAGGTTGAGTTCAAGGAGGCCGCTATTAAAGTGAAATCATGCTCTCATGTCTCATTGTTTGTGTTGTGCAAACATGCTATGCAAACAGGAATACTCATCTACAGATGTTGTGACGGTCAAGAGCTGGGAATCAGTGAGATGTGTAGGCATCTATCTTGTACTTATTATTTGAATCTTATTTGTTGGTTCTGAATCTTGCAAGCTGGGAATCAATGATGTGTAGGCATCTTTGTTGTACTTATTATTTGGATCTTAGTTGTTGTTTTGAATCTTGCAAGCTGGGAATCAATGAGATGTGTAGGCATATTTGTTGTACTTATTATTTGGATCTTATTTGTTGGTTCTGAATCTTGCAAGCTGGGAAACACGGCATGATGATGCAGAGGACAACAACCATAACAAACAGTTCAAACTTGGTAGTATTATCTTTGTGAAAGTGCGACAAATACGTTGATCGCGTGCGTCCTGAGAATAATAATTCTAATTGTTGTGCATGTTGATCCTGTGGCACTGATAGAACGAGTGAATGCATTGCTTTTTAAGCATAAATTTCTATTAAAGCAAATTAAATTTAAGTAAAGTGACCACTAACTCATGTTATTACAGTACCAATACAGTCTCGCTCATGAACCGACGTGTGGCCGAGGGTGCATCTTCTGTCGGGCGTGCAGCGGACGAGGGAGGGGTAGTAACTGTTGTCGCCTGTACACACTTAGCTTATTGCTGAATCCAGTTCTCCAAGAGCTGGCAAACGAATTGTTGCCGCCGCCTACACACTCGTTCACTCGAAGAGACTCCAATGGCGATCCGAGGGGTGAGCCTGCTGGATATGTACTTCAGCAAGGAGTTCCCCTTTGAGTTCGCCGTTCAGTCCTATGGCTGCACCAAGTTGAATGTGATGTACACCAACGATATGGACTCGGTGAAGCTCTGCCTCGCCTCAGTCCTATGGCTGCACCAGGTTTTGGAGCATTCGCCCGTTTCATCGGCAGCGCCGACTGCACCTTCACTACGGTGGAGAGAAGGAAGAACGCGACGATTGGGCCATCTGGTGCAACAAGCTTGTCGACATCCAGAAGCAATACAAGATCATCAGCAACGGGCAGGAGAAGGACTCCATGGTTGACCTCGCTGAGACCATCATCGACCCCTGATACGCCAACATGAAAGAAGACGACCTGAACACGTGGGAGGTACCTCTGAATCTAGCCTACATAACCTACGCGGCCAAGGACGCATACGCATGCTACGACATGTACATGCAGATCTTGGACATGAGGGCGTGTCTGCTTCCCGTAACCGACGAGTACACAGACAGCCGCAGCATCATGATCAAGCGTGCCAGGAAGGTCTAGATGTTGTACTTTATCTGTTTATAAGCACCTTTATCATCTGAGTGTTTCATGCATTAGCCTATGTGTCGTAATTATCTGTTTTGTCCGAAATATTTCTTTTAAGAACCCATTAACCTGATTGCTTTTTTACTGGTTATTTGCTTATGTATGTAAACTAGTTCACTTGTCCGTAAAAAACTAGTTCACTCGGCTGCCGTGCTTTGAGTCTCCTTCCTCCCAACATATTCCCCTTCTCAGGTGAACCCAGCAGGTCTGTGAATTTTCTCCCACTTTCTTTTTTGATGTAAACTGAGTTTTCTCCCAGTACTTTCCCCTAGAACCAACTCAACTGTCCCACGTCTAGCCTAAAAATAATAATACCCCACATACTATGAACTCATCAAATTAAAATGATATTTTATTTCTTAATTTGAAAGTTCTTACAAAATAATAATAATAATTGTTTATATATAACTTGGCAAGTTAACTCCTAGTGATTGCGTACATAAGCTTGCAAAGATTTTACTGGCGTGCAATCATGTGTTTTTGTTTTTATAACATTTCTCTGTCTAGCCCAACATGATATTTTCACCCATCCCAGCAAGTCCACGGATTTTGAGAAAAATGCAAATGGGATTTAAACGGGTTGCATAGATGCTACATCATTGTTTCACCCAGCCCACCAAATGGACTAAAAAACAAATGGATTGGCTGACATGTGGGCCAGTAGGTCGAAGCCTAAGAAGGCGTTGGATTTACATCCAATGGCCGGCATTCTTCTTCAAGCTCTCGTCTTCTTCCCCCAGCGCTGCTGGAACCGCCATAGTGGGTGGCTGACTTGTGGGCCTACTAAGTTGACAAGGACGGAGGGCTTTGTCAACTTAGTCAATATGACGATTCTAGCTCTAGTGACCGTATGATGTCCATCCAACGGCCATAGTGTTTCTTCAACCTCTGGTCTTCTTTCTCCAGCCGCCCAAAGCAGCGCCGGTCGTGCCGCGTGCTCCTGCCTCTCGTGGCCGGCTGTGATGCCGCGGAGGCCTCACCGCCCCCTACTACTCCCACCGCTGGCCCAGGGTATCCCTCTACTCACCCACACCCCCTGTTATTCTGCGGCGACGGCAGCCTCACGCCGCAGCCGAACAAGTGAACCCTCGTACTCCTCTCCGCGTGGGCAACCACTAACGCGTCTTCCCAGGCTCCGTGTCGTCCCCTTCCTAGGCCTCGCCGTCGTCCACCGCCTTGGTGCTCTCGGCGCGGCGTGGTCAATGTGGCCAACGACCGACTTCCATAGGAAGAGTACTGTACGTGGAGAGCCTGACAGCTGGGTCCACGGCCACAACCCAGTTTTTTTGTGATTTGCCAGGCCTGTTGGGCTGCAAATCTTTCAAGACGAGGAGAGCTTCATTCGGCTGGCCGAGAAAATGGCCTATCAGTAATGAGAAATGGGTTGTCCATTTTTAAAACACATCAAACTAGCAATTAGTTTCAATTCTTTTTTTCATTTCGAGATTTTAAATTACATTAATTTTTATGCGTGGAGAATTCGTTGGATTTTATATTGATATACATTTATTTTTAAATTCAGTTTGAATGTGAGTCGAAATTTCGGGATTAAAAACAGTTCGGACCGCACCGAAATATGCAAAATTTCGTATAATTTTTTAACCGAGGCCACAATATGGGCTGTAATGCTAACAAAAAGAATATGGGCTCCAAAAAAACCTTAAGAATTAGCAAATGGGCTGTAAATTATTAGAAATAATGGCAAATGGGATGTATGTTGTTTTCCACAGATTTGAGGCTTTCCTAAAAAAAGGTTGACACACAAGTAGTGACTATTGGATGTCCATCGAACGGCCGTCGTGCTTCTTCAATCTCTGATCTTCCTGCTCCAGCCGCTCAAACAAGCGCCGACGGGACTGCCTGCTCCCTCCTCCCCGCCGCCGGCTGTGCTACCGCGCAGGCCTCACCGCCCCACCCTACTCCCATTGCTGGCCTAGCCATCCCTCTACTCACCCACACCTGTTGTTATTCTCCGGCGACGGCAGACGAACCAGTAAACCCTTGTACAGTCGTACTCCCCTCCGCGTTGGAAACAGCTACCGAGTCTTCCCTGCCTCCGTGTCGTTCCCTTCCTAGGCCTCACCGTCGTCCACCGCCCTGGTGCTCTCGGTGCGGCCTGGTCAACGTGGTCAACGACCGACATGCATCTGAAGTGGACTGTACGTGGAGAGGCTGACAGCTGGGTCCACGGCCGCACGCAAGGAAATGCCTCCTTATTACGCGCAAAATAATGATTCCTACACCTGACATCAGGGACCCACCGAAAGGGCCTCTGTATTTCACGAAAAAAACGTTACCTCCACTGACAGCTCGGACCCACCAGTTATATCATCGCACGCAAGGAAGTGCCTCCTTATTACGCACAAATAAATGAATACTCCCCCTGTTAGTTGGGACCCAGTATAGTGGCAGACTGACTTGTGGGCCTACTAAGTTGACGGGGACGGAGGGCTTTGTCAACTTAGTCAATATGCACGATTCTAGCTCCAGTGACCGTACTATGTCCATCCAACGGCCATAGTGCTTCTTCAACCTCTGGTCTTCTTGCTCCAGCCGCCCAAACCAGCACCGGTCGTGCCTCGTGCTCCGGCCTCCCGTGGCCGGCTGCGATGCGGCGGAGGCCTCACCGCCCCCTACTACTCCCACAGCTGGCCAGACCATCCCTCTACTCACCCACACCCCCTGTTATTCTGCGGCAACGGCAGCCTCACACCGCAGCGAACCAGTGAACCCTCATACTCCTCTAGCGTGGGCATCCACTGCCGCGTCTTCCCCGGCTCCGTGTCGTCCCCTTCCTAGGCTGCGCCATCATCGACCGCCCTTGTGCTCTCGGCGCGGCGTGGTCAACGTGGTCAAGGAACGGCTTCCATCGGACGTGGATTGTACGTGGAGAGGCTGACAGCTGGGTCCACGACCGCAGCAAGGAACTGCCTCCTTATTACGTGCAAAATAATTATTCCTCCACCTAACAGCGGGGACCCACCAGACGGGCCACCGTATTTCACGAAAAAAACATTTCCCCCTGACTGCTGGGACCCACCAGCTACATCTTCGCACACAAGGAAGTGCCTGATAGCCGGGACCCACCTGGTCGAAGCGTACGTAGCGTTGTCATTCTGCTTGCAAACTTGTACGTACATATATACTGGTGGATGTAGAGGCGTGCACGTGTCGTAGTAGAGGCGCGTACGTGTCGTAGTAGAGGCGCGCACGTAGCATGTACACATACGTACAGCGGCCAGTGTGCAAGAAAGAAAATACGGCCACATATGTGTACATATGGGCGGGGTCTCGAACACCTACTCGTGCATACGTATGGCCAGGGCTCGTGTACATGGCTGGGTCGGAACGGAGAAACAACGTCTTCGTCGTGTTCATGGGGAGGCAATGGAATGCTTCGTGTTTATGGGGAGGCAACGGAATGCGTCGTGTTCATCGGGTGGCAACAGAACGCGTGGGAGCCAACCGGCTGGGTCGGAACGGAATGCATGGTCGTGTTCATCGGGAGGTCTTGGATGGAACAGGCGATGGACACGAGGCCTGGCGTACCACGCAACGGAGGAAACGGACCTCCTACGTTCGGAACAGGGTCCTGTTGATCAGGAGGGGTCTGGCGTACCGCAAAACGGAGGAAACAGACCTCCTATGGTCGAAACGGGGGTCCTGTTGATCGGGAGGGGCGTGGCGTACCGCAAAACGGACGAAACGGACCTCCTACGGTTGAAACAGGGGTCCTGTTGATCAGGAGGGGTGTGGTGTACCGCAAAACAGACAAAACGGACCTCCTACGGTCGAAACGGGGGTGCTGTTCATCGGGAGGGGTGTGGCATACAGCAAAACGGGACTCCACGGGATATTGTTCATCTCCACCGTCGACCTCCTCCAGCCTCCACGGGCTCCTGTTCATCCAGCCTCCACCGCGCGCTACTCCACCGGGTACTGTTCAGCCACCCCTCCACGGGCACCCCTCCACCGCCTACTGTTCATCCAACCCTCCACACCACGGGGTCCTCTTCAACCACCCCTCCACGGGCACCCCTCCACGTCTACTGTTCATCCAGTCCTCCACCACACCATGGGTCCTGTTCATCCAGAGTCAACGCCACCGCTCATTGTTCATCCACCCCCCCCCCGCAACACTCACTGTTCATCCCAGAGGCAGCATCGATCGGCTTCAATTAGCAGCAGTAGCGAAGGAATCGCTTGATCGGGTTCAGTTAACACCCATCGATCGATCGCTCGGGTTCGGTAACGCATGGCCTCCAGTGCAATCGCTCGGGTTCAGTTAGAGCCAACGCCTCGCACACACGCGTGTACGTGTACGAGAGAAACGCGCATCGCTCGGCCCCCGACCTCCCACCGTAACCAGGAACTCCCTGAAATTTTCCTCACCCTCGCTTCTACCACGGTTTTTTCCGTCATGGACGGCCCGAAGAATGTCATGCAGCTGCGTCTCCCGCCCGCCCAGGACGAAAAGCCCATTTTCTGTCATGATTTTTGTCATGGAAGTAGGAGCCCACCACATCTATGATGATACCAGGTTTTTTCACAATTATCATCATAGAAGTGTCATATGTATGACAGAAAAAAGTTCATTCGGCCCAAAATGTCACGGATGTGTCTTTTTTTGTAGTGGTTGTTTGAGAGAGACCATCTTCATCCTACGCCTCCTACGGATTGATAAACCTTAAGGGAAAATTTTCTACTGTCCTACAAACCTCTGCACTTGGAAGCCCAACAACGTCTACAAGAAGAAGGTTGTGTAGTAGACGTCAAGCTCTTTTCTGGCGCCGTTGCCGGGGAGGCAAGGAAAGCGGCACTAAAACCCCGTCAACTAAGCTCTTTTCTGGCGCCGTAGCCGGGGAGGTGAGTGCTTGAAGGTATATCTTTAGATCTTGCAATCAAATCTTTTTGTTTCTTGTTTTAGCACTAGTCTAGTTTATAAAAGAAAACTACAAAAAATATGGAATTAAGTTTGCCTCATACGCTCCATCTTTTTAATATCTTTCGTGAGTATGATATAAAGGAAAATTGTGCCAAAGTGTTAGAAGAAGAATGAATTAAAATGTTTGGCACTAAATATTTGAATGATGAGCATGATTGCAATGTTGTTAGTATGAATTCCTTGAATATCCATGATGCTAATGATATGCAAAGCCACAAGCTTGGGGAAGTTATGTTTGATGAAGATGATATTTTTTCCCCCGAGTTTTGATGAGCAAATTTATTATGATGAAAGCATGCCTCCTATTTATGATGATTATATTGATGAAAGTGGATTTGGAGAGGTCATGACTTTATTTTGCGATGAATCCACTATTCCAGAAGAGGTTCCAATTGATTATGAGAACAAAGTTGCTATATATGATGATTATTCTGATGACTTGTATGCTATAAACAATAATTATATCCTTGAAACTTGTCATCATGATTTTAGTTTTCAATTGGATTATGCCTCACATGATAATTATTTTGTTGAGTTTGCTCCCGCTACTATTCATGAGAATAAATTTGCTTATGTGGAGAGTAATAAAATTTATATGCTTGTAGATCATGAAAAGAATGATTTAGGTCCTGGTTATATTGTTGAATTCATTCATGATGCTACTGAAAATTATTATGAGGGAGTAACTTATGCTTGTAGGAATTGCAATAATATCAAGTTTCCTCTCTATGTGCTTAAAGTTATGAAGTTATGCTTGTTTTACCTTCCTATGCAAGTTGATTCTTGTTCCCATAAGTTGTTTGCTCACAAAATCCCTATGCATAGGAAGTGGGTTAGGCTTAAATGTGCTAGTCATATTCTTTATGATGCTCTCTTTATGTTTCAATTCTTATCTTTTATGTGAGCATCATTGAAATCATCATGCCTAGCTAGGGGCGTTAAACGATAGCGCTTGTTGGGAGGCAACCCAATTTTATTTTTGTTCCTTGATTTTTGCTCCTGTTTAGTAATAAATAATTTATCTAGCCTCTGTTATGATTGAGTTTTTATGTTTTAATTAGTGTTTGTGCCAAGTGGAACCGTTGGGTAGACTTGGGGAAAGTCTTTTTAATCTTGCTATAAAAAACAGAAACTTTAGCGCTCACGAGAATTGCTGCCATTTTTATTTGGAAAGTGATATTTAGTTAATTATTTTTGCAGATGATTAATATATAAATTCCTCATGTCAGGCCATTTATTTTAGAATTTTTGGGGTTCCAGAAGTTTACGTTTGATACAGATTATTACAGACTGTTTTCTATGTGTTGTTTGCTTATTTTGATGAATCTATGAGTAGTATCGGAGGGTATGAACCATAGATAAGTTGGAATACAGTAGATATTACACCAATATGAATTTATAATGAGTTAATAACAGTACCTAAGTGGCGATTTATTTTCTTATACTAACGGAGCTCACGAGTTTTCTGTTAAGTTTTGTGTTGTGAAGTTTTCAAGTTTTGGGTGAAGATTCGATGGACTATAGAATAAGGAGTGGCAAGAGCCTAAGCTTGGGGATGCCCAAGGCACCCCAAGGTAATATTCAAGGACAACCAAGAGCCTAAGCTTGGGGATGCCCCGGAAGGCATTCCCTCTTTCATCTTCGTTCATCGGTAACTTTACTTGGAGCTATATTTTTGTTCGCCACATGATATGTGTTTTGCTTGGAGCGTCATTTTATTTCATTTTGTTTTGCTTGCTGTTTGAATAAAATACCAAGATCTGAAATTATTAAATGTTATAGAGTCTTCATATAGTTGCATAATTGTTCGACTACTCATTGATCTTCACTTATATCTTTCGGAGTAGTTTGTCATTTGCTCTAGTGCTTCACTTATATCTTTTTAGAGCATGGTGGTGGTTTTATTTTATAGAAATAGATGAACTATCATGCTTCACTTGTATTATTCCGAGAGTCCTAAACATCATGGTAATTTGCTTTGGTTATGAATTTAGTCCTAATATGATGGGCATCCAAGAGGGGTATAATAAAAACTTGCATATAAGTGCATTGAATACTAAGAGAAGTTTGATACTAGATGATTGTTTTGAGATATGGAGATAGTGATATCAAAGTTATGCTAGTTGGGTAGTTGTGCATTTGAGGAATACTTGTGTTGAAGTTTGCAAGTCCCGTAGAAAGCACGTATGGTAAACATTGTGTAACAAATTTGAAACATGAGGTGTTATTTGATTGTCTTCCTTATGAGTGGCGGTCGGGGACGAGCGATGGTCTTTTCCTACCAATCTATCCCCCTAGGAGCATGCGCGTAATGCTTGGTTTTTGATGACTTGTAGATTTTTTCAATAAGTATGTGAGTTCTTTATGACTAATATTGAGTCCATGGATTATACGCACTCTTACCCTTCCATCATTGCTAGCCTCTTCGGTATCGTGCATTGCCCTTTCTCACATTCAGAGTTGGTGCAAACTTCACCGGTGCATCCAAACCTCGTGATATGATATGCTCTATCACACATAAACCTCCTTATATCTTCCTCAAAATAGCCACCATACCTACCTATTATGGCATTTCCATAGCCATTCCGAGATATATTGCCATACAACTTTCCACCGTTCCGCTTATTATGACACGCATCATCATTGTCATATTGCTTTGCATGATCATGTAGTTGACATCGTATTTGTGGCAAAGCCACCGTTCATAATTTTTCATACATGTCACACTTGATTCATCGCAATCCGGTACACCGCCGGAGGCATTCATATAGAGTCATATCTTGTTCTAAGTATTGAGTTGTAATTCTTGAGTTGTAAGTAAATAGAAGTGTGATGATCATCATTCATAGAGCATTGTCCCAAAAAAGGCCAAATAAAAAATAAAAATTAAAACGGACAATGCTACTATCCTTTTTCCACACTTGTGCTTCAAAGTAGCACCATGATCTTCATGATAGAGAGTCTCTTGTTTTGTCACTTTCATATACTAGTGGGAATTTTTCATTATAGAACTTGGCTTGTATATTCCAAAAATGGACCTCCTCAAGTGCGCTAGGTCTTCGTGAGCAAGCAAGTTGGATGCATACCCACTTAGTTTCTTTTGTTGAGATTTCATACATTTATAGCTCTAGTGCATCCGTTGCATGGCAATCCCTACTCATTGCATTGACATCAATTGATGGGCATCTCCCTAGCCCATTGATTAGCCGCGTCGATGTGAGACTTTCTCCTTTTTGTCTTCTCCACATAACCCCCTCATTATATTCTATTCCAACCATAGTGCTATATCCATGGCTCACGCTCATGTATTGTGTGAAAGTTGAAAAAAGTTTGAGATTACTAAAGTATGAAACAATTGCTTGGCTTGTCATCGGGGTTGTGCATGATGAGAGCATTCTTGTGTGACGAAAATGGAGCATGAAAAAGCTATATGATTTTGTAGGGATGAACTTTCTTTGGCCATGTTATTTTGAGAAGACATTATTGCTTAGTTAGTATGCTCAAAGTGTTATTATTTTTATGTCAATATTAAACTTTTGTCTTGAATCTTATGGATCTGAATATTCTTGCTACAATACAGAGAAATACATGATGAATATGTTAGGTAACATTCCACATAAAAAATTCTATTTTTATCATTTACCTACTCGAGGACGAGCAGGAATTAAGCTTGGGGATGTTGATACGTCTCCAACGTTCTATAATTTTTGATTGTTCCATGCTATTATATTATCAACCTTGGATGTTTTATATGCTATTTTATATGATTTTTGGGACTAACCTATTAACCCAGAGCCCAGTGCTAGTTTCTGTTTTTTCCTTGTTTTAGAGTATCGCAGAAAAGGAAAATCAAACGGAGTCCAGTTGACCTGAAACTTCACGGAACTTATTTTTGGACCAGAAGAAGCCCACGGAGTATCGGAGTTCGACCCGGAGTGTCCCGGGCTGCCCACGAGGGTGGGGGCGCGCCCACCCCCCTGGGCGCGCCCCCTTGCCTCGTGGACAGCCCGAAGGTCCACCGACGTACTTCTTCCTCCCATATATACCCATATACCCGAAAAACTTCGAGGAGCACAATAGATCATGAGTTCCGCCGCCGGAAGCCTCCGTAGCCACCGAAAACCAATCTAGACCCGTTCCGGCACCCTGCCGAAGGGAGAATCCCTCTCCGGTGGCCATCTTCATCATCCCGACGCTCTCCATGACGAGGAGGGAGTAGTTCACCCTCGGGGCTGAGGGTATGTACCAGTAGCTATGTGTTTGATCTCTCTCTCTCTCTCTCTCTTGTGTTCTTGAGGTGGTACGATCTTGATGTATCACGAGCTTTGATATTATAGTTGGATCTTATGATGTTTCTCCCCCTCTACTCTCTTGTAATGGATTGAGTTTTCCCTTTGAAGTTATCTTATCAGATTGATTCTTGAAGGATTTGAGAACACTTGATGTATGTCTTGCGTGGGATACATGTGGTGACAACGGGGTACTCTATTGATCCACTTGATGTATGTTCTGGTGATCAACTTGCGGGTTCCGCCCATGAACCTATGCATAGGGGTTGGCACACGTTTTCGTCTTGACTCTCCGGTAGAAACTTGGGGGCACTCTTTGAGGTCCTATGTGTTGGTTGAATAGATGAATCTAAGATTGTGTGATGCATATCGTATAATCATACCCACGGATACTTGAGGTGACATTGGAGTATCTAGGTGACATTAGGGTTTTGGTTGATTTGTGTCTTAAGGTGTTATTCTAGTACGAACTCTAGGGTTGTTTGTGACACTTATAGGAATAGCCCAACGGATTGATTGGAAAGAAGAACTTTGAGGTGGTTTCATACCCTACCATAATCTCTTCGTTTGTTCTCCGCTATTAGTGACTCTGGAGTGACTCTTTGTTGCATGTTGAGGGATAGTTGTGTGATCCAATTATGTTATTATTGTTGAGAGAACTTGCACTAGTGAAAGTATGAACCCTAGGCCCTATTTCAACGCATTGCAATACCGTTTGTGCTCACTTTTATCATTAGTTACCTTGCTGTTTTTATAATTTCAGATTACAAAAACCTTTATCTACTATCCATATTGCACTTGTATCACCATCTCTTCGCTGAACTAGTGCGCCTATACAATTTACCATTGTATTGGGTGTGTTGGGGACACAAGAGACTCTTTGTTGTTTGGTTGCAAGGTTGTTTGAGAGAGACCATCTTCATCCTACGCCTCCTACGGATTGATAAACCTTATGTCATCCACTTAAGGGAAATTTGTTACTGTCCTACAAACCTCTGCACTTGGAGGCCCAACAACGTCTACAAGAAGAAGGTTGTGTAGTAGACATCAACCCTTACCATTACCACTCTTCTTCCCCATGTTGGACTTTTCATCAGCAGATCCAGGTTCCTTAGTGTTGTCTGAGTCATTGCAGTACCGCTTAAGCCGCCCAAGTTTCTGCTTGAGAGGTGTGAAGTGACAATTCTTCTCCAAAATCAGAACAGCAGAGCTTGCCGTAATGCTATCCGATGAGTGGATAATGGCTGAGACCCGGCGAACCCAATGGTGGGCCGACTCATCCTCCCGCTGTACATAGTTGTTCATATCAATGATCGACAGCATCTGCTTACATGTTCCTTTAAAATTCTGAATGAAACGTGCCTTCAACTCAGCCCATGAAGTGACGGAATCGGCAAGTAGCCCTTTCAACCAGGTTCGAGTTTGTCCATCCAACATCATGGTGAAGTACTTGGCACGTACAACATCATTAACATCCAACATCTCCATAGCCAGCTCATAGCTCTCAATCCAAGCCTTAGGTGGAAGATCAACTATGTAATTAGGCACCTTACGAGGGCCCTAAAAATCCTTGGGCAGAATATCATTGCGTAGAGCCGATACTAGACACGGCACACCCACTGTCCTGGAAGTTGTCCCGGCTTCAATAGACGCCGAAGGGTTTACCAAAAATTGCTGATGAACCCCTAGTTGAGCTGCCAATTCCGCCTCACGATGGAACCTAGCCTGATCCACAAGGGCATGAGCATTGTCTGTCAAATAGTCACCTTGGGGCGGGTTAGGCCCGCTGGTAGGTCATCATTACGAGGCTGGTTACAACGCTGCTCACTGCTAGAAACCGTCGGAGACTCAACGCGGCGACTATAACTTCGGCTTTGGCGGGGAGTTGAGTGAACACGCTCACGACTGTATGAATAAGCCGCCTGCTGCACCACTGCCGTTTGAAGAAGCTCCAAAGCACTATGGGTTTCTATCGCAACCAGAGACTCGCCTTCGATCGGGATAGCCGCTAGCCGTGTAGCCGCTGCTATCATGTTGTCCACCGGGTTAGAATAATGACCAGAGGATTTTCGAACTCGGTGAGGAGGGGTCTGATCCCTATGGGGTGGGTCTGGCACACGAGGCTGAGCCGCCACTCCGGCTCCTAGCGCCTCAGCAACACGGGTTACACCGGGCAGGTTACTCGTTCCTGTCCCGGATGTGTTGAAAAGATTTTGTCCCTCAAACTGTCATAGATCCTTCAACATGTGGTGCTTGATCAATATATATGCTAGCCAAAAATTCCGCACTAAGTAGAGATACTACATGTGCATCCAAAAACCCATAAACCCAAAATCTTATTTTGAGAGTCCACCATACCTACCTATGGATTGAGTAAGATCCTTCAAGTAAGTTGTCATCGGTGCAATAAGACAATAAAAATTGCCTCTAAATGTTTTGGATCATTTAGTGTAAGAGAAAATTGAGCGTTGTACGAACTTGTGATGGCAAAGTAATAAAAGCAATGGACTGCATAATAAAGGTTGCTATCATAAGGGGCAATATAATGTAATGTTCTTTTGCAATAAGGGATTTGGCATACAAACAAAAAGCGCATGGCAACCTCTCCTTCCCTCTGCGAAGGGCCTATGTTTTACTTCTATGCATTTACTTTTATGTAAGAGTCAGAGTATCCTTCCCTATTAAAGGAAATATGCCCTAGAGGCAATAATAAAGTTATTACTTATTTCCTTATATCATGATAAATTTTTATTATTCATGCTAGAATTGTATTAACCGGGAACTTAGTACATGTGTGAATGCATAGACAAACAGAGTGTCACTAGTTTGCCTCTACTTGACAAGCTCGTTGAATCAATGATGGTTATGTTTCCTAACCATAGACATAAGTTGTCATTTGATTAAACGGGATCACATCATTAGAGAATGATGTGATTGACTTGACCCATCCGTTAGCTTAGCACGATGATCGTTTAGTTTGCTGCTATTGCTTTCTCCATAACTTATACATGTTCCTATGACTGTGAGATCATGCAACTCCTGAATACCGGAGGAACACTTTGTGTGCTACTAAACGTCACAACGTAACTGGGTGATTATAAAGGTGCTCTACAGCTGTCCCCAATGGTGTTTGTTGAGTTGGCATAGATCGATATTTGGATTTGTCACTCCGAGTATCGAAGAGGTATCTCTGGGCCCTCTCGGTAATGCACATCACTATAAGCCTTGCAAGCATTGTGACTAATGAGTTAGTTGCGGGATGATGCATTACGGAACGAGTAAAGAGACTTGCCGGTAACTAGATTGGACTAGCACTACAAAAAAATACACTTTCATGGTGATACGTGTTTGTCACACTAGGTCATGTTTTCTGTCATGCATGTACATCCATGACAAATTTATGACATAATCAAGATAGTCATACATGTGTTGTCGTAGAAGTGTTCCATGACATTACCAAAATTATCATCACGGAAGTGTCCACTTCCATGACGATAAATCACGCGTCACAGAAGTGCTTTCGTCAAGGGTGACCGACACATGGCATCCACCGTAACGGAACGCCGTTAAGCTATCCGATCTGGTTTTGGATCCGATAACCCGTTAACAGCCCCGACGAATGGGGATTTTCCACGTGTAAAATCATCATTGGCTGGAGGAAACACGTGTCGGCTCACCGTTGGGACAGATGTCATCCACTCATTGGACCCAAAGCGCCAATGACACGCCGACACGTGGCACGACCCAACAGAGGCTCATTCCTGTGAAAAGGCTGGCCCGTTTGACTTGGTCAAAAGGTGGCGGGCCGGCCCACGGCAAGCCTGTTAACGGCATGTTCACATATAGCTCATTTACAGCCCGCTATCCCACGGCACGTTTACGGCCTATCCGAGTTAGGCCCAGCAGCGTCATCTGGGCCATCCAATATAATTCCAGCCCATTTTAACTTCCGGCCCATGTATGGCCATGACGTCTTTCGGCCCATGTGAGGCCCTTAGTAACCCTCGGCCCCTTAACGGCCCGTGGTAAAACTGGCCCGTAATGAACAATGTATCACTTTATACCCTTTAACGGCCCATCATTCCTTTGGGCCGTTTCCAGCCCATGATATCTTTTGGCCTTCTCAGGGCCCATTTATTCTTGGGCTCATTTGCAGCATTCGGTTACTTACGGGCCGTTACTTTCATTTTCTGCTTGTGGGCCAAATTCAGCCCGTTGCTACAGTCGGCCCGTTTGTGGCCCTTTAATACGTTGGGCCGTTTTCATGTCGAAAAAAACTCGTTGGGCTGTTTTCATAGAGTTATCAAATACGGCCAATAAACGGCCCGTTATTGTCCATGAATAGTACAGCCCATGATTGGCGAAATGACGATATGCCCCGTAGAATGCCCATGGATCCTACGGCTCGTAAAAGGCCCATGGATCGTACGGCCCATAGAAGGCCCATGGATCCTATGGCCCGTATAGAAGGCCAATGGATCCTATGGCCCGTAGAAGGCCCATGGATCATACGGCCCACGGGAGGCCCATGGTTACAACAGTCCGTGTGTTGCCATGATTATTTTGGCCTAGTTTCCAAAAATAGGTTATTGTGGCCACTAGAAAACACAGAAAAAGAACTGCAGTGACTACAAGCAAACAACTAAACAAGACAATAAGGAAATAAATAAGCAAGAAATTAACGCTAGCCTATTACCGCTACACATATTACATCCACTGGGCATCAAAGTTCGCCACCAGTGCAAATATAGGGAACAAAGCAGCATATTACATACACTCGTCGTCAAAATTGGCCACCAGTGCAAATAAACACGACAGCAAAACAAGAGCATAACTGAAACAACTTCAGAAGAGCTCAAGAAACATGGTATCCACCATGCTGGCAATAAGCTTAGCAAGCTTATTAGCTTTGTCCTGTTTGGTGCTAAAATCCTCCAACGCTTGCTGTTGCACCAGAAAGTATGCATCTGAATGCTCCAGGGACTTCCGCAGTCCTTCCGCTTCTTGTCGCAGCACAGCTGATCGATGTCTTTCAGCTTGTAGTTGATACTCAAGAAACCGAACTGATTCATACAGTGAGTTTGAATATCTTGTGCAAGCGGTAGTGGCCAGTAACTCCAACACTAAACCAAGACAGGACTTTGGGGTTGTCTCACTGTCTTCGAGATAGTCTTCCTTAGCTATTTTATTAGCTTTGTTGTAGACCCACAAGGATGTTTCACTATCCTGAACCTTATCTGCATTACTTCCTTTACCATTGCTTAATAAGGCACTCTTCCCAATATTCTGTCAGCATTCTAAAAGAAGAAACAAGTAGACACATAACAGTTTAGCATGTACTAGTATATGAAACTCATTTCGGTGAACCAGTTCATCAGTAAGGTGGACAGGATTAAACTACCAAGCCTTTTATTGCCAAGTACTAGTACATAATAAAAGCATCAAATAAACATATATCTATGTCCTATGGTCACTGCATTGTCTTGCCAAATCCAAATAGAGACACGGTTCAAATCATATCAGTTCAAGACAAAGTAGTAGTGAAAGAATACAACGCGTGGGAAACTACACGGCACAACAAGATTTCAGATGGGTACCACGGGTCTACATGTACAACAACACTATTAGCTCTGTTGTGATGCTAGTAATGTGCATGATATGAGAAGTGAACTGTATACACAATTGAAATTGAAATCAACAGAGATATTGATAAGAGCAAGCATGTTAAACACACATGTGTGAACATACCTGTTGTGCCATTGAAGTTTCGATTGGATCCTTCAATTTAAAAATAAGTTTGTATGAGTAAATATAGTGATACAAGAGCAAAGCAGTATGCACGATAGCAATCATTGTTAAAAAAAGGCGCGCCTAAGCGAGTGCTTAAGCACGCCTAGGCTCTAGGTGTTGGCGAAACGCATTGCACATAACTACGTTTAATCAGTGCATAACTGCGCATAAGCATGCGCTTTGGTCAGTAAAGCGCAAGGCTGTGGCAAAACTCACAATTAACGCCTAGTGCTTTTTTGAACTATGATAGCAATGGAATCTTAAATTAGAATAGTTGTTCTTCAGGTTTAGGCACTTGTTCTGCATGAACAGAGTAGTGTAAGACGCAAGAATATAGTATTTAGAAATAGAAAATGAGCTCATAGACCTTACCACATTCTTGGTTCGGGACCAGTACAGAACAAGGCGTTCCCAGTCATCGTCCAGTAAATGTGTCTCAGGAGAACGTAAGGGAATTTGATGAGTTTCTTTGTAGGTGAAGTACGTTTTCTTTAGGTAATTCCGATACTGCCACCAAGCATTCTTGAAGATAGCAGAGGTATTAGCACTGGTTACCTCATCCTGAGTTTCCAAATCGGTCCTTCTCTATAGAGAAAAATGGGAAATTTTGCTGTATTATAACCATCATGGAGGTAGGATGTATGGGACAGAGCAAAGTAATTGCCATGAATAACATTACTTACACATAACTCCTGGACAAACATCTGCAACTCGCATTTTCCTTCATCTTCAGTATAATATTTCCAAGATGGGAAGATACGCACATATGATTTAACAACATCAAATGCGATAGATGCTAAACTACGACTAGCTGGTTGTGCTTCCTCCACAGGAATAGGCATACTAACTGGTGGAGTTGGGGTTCGTCATGGTAGTACTGGCCCTTTGGGCATTGGAGCTGCCTTACTAACTGCTCTTGTTTGGGAGCTCTGTGGTGGAGATGGTGTTGTGTCAACAGGAACTGGGTTACTATCTGCTGGGATTGGGGTTAGATTGGGTGGAGCTGTTCTCTGTCCATCGTAGTAGGGGTACAATCTGCAAGAGTTTGGGTTATGTGTGATAGGGCTGGTTCTCGTGCATGTACAACTGGGGTGCTATCTCCACCAAGAGGTAGCACTGTTTTATTTGAAGACCGTGATTTAGTCAGCTAGATGCTGGCTTCACCCGCTCCAATTCAAATGGTTGATAAACATGAAACATAGTTGAATGTACAGACATTGTATGAGTGATAGATGCAATAGATAGTGTGGAAAAAAGAGGGCATGAAATAGTTGACATGTATATTGTTTAAATAAAATGGATATCATGACATAATTTCACATATATGATGTCTACCTAAACTGGATAGCATAGCATAACATAATTCAAAGATATGATGAATAACTAAACAGGATCGCATGAAATAATTCACCTACATGTTATCTAAGTAATCAGGATCACATCATTTAATTCACATATGTGATTTATATGCTAAACAGAGGGCATTAGATATGATGTCTAAACTAAGAACATGGTGTTGAATATTGTGTATATGATGTCTAATCTATGCAATGCAAGACACCATATGCATGATATGAGCAATATAACCATGCCAAGTTAGAGCATACACCCCGGTGGGGGAATATGACTGGTCATCTGTCTCTGAATCCATCTCTGAGGAGCTATCAGGACCCAACAAGAGATCTGCTTCGACAAGTAGCACTGTCTGTGTTGAAGGCCTTGTTTTCACTCTAGATTTTTCAATCTCCCACCCAAATGGCTGATTCACAGGAAGAGTAGTTTAATGTACAAACATTGTCGACAAATGGAAATGTAATGAAGAAAAGGATGGGTAAGATATCATTCAAATATATGATGCCTGGTTAAACAGGATGGCATTGCACATTTCACGTTTATTATGGCTGGCTAAAAGACATGAGACTGCACAATTCCCAAATATATGATATAGAAACTAAACAGGTGACATTACAGAACAAGTCTAAACTAAGCAGATGACATATATGATGTCAAAAGTAGGCACTGCAAGGCAACATATGCATGATATGACTAACATCATCATGCCAAGGTAGAGCAAACACCTTGGGGGTAAATAGGAGTGGTCGGCGGCGTCTGAATCCACCTCAGAACAGATATCTTCCTATGGATTACAATCTGGAGAGGGGTGGGGAGGGTTTGCCATTGAACCCACCATGGAGCAATGTCTGCATGACATTGTATTGCCGCGCAAAACTCTTCTCTTTTTCTCTACAAGTTCAGCATGACTGTGTACAATATCTGACATGCGTACTAAAAATATGGTGAGATTATGTAAGGAGAGCATGCAGAAATTTAGAGTGATGGTAACAACCAGTGGATGGATCCAAAAATAATGATAGCAGGCTGATGATTGCTTTAATTTAATAAAAAGACAGATGATGATTGCTTTACTATTTGTTTCCCACCCAAGATGAACAACATAGGCATACCCTAGGTGAACCAGATATTAGATAGAGATACTATTCATTGCTTCCTCGATATGTGCCCCACAACTAATTTAGAACTCAAGTTTGAACATTAATTTGGACCTGACTTGGAGTCCAAGAGGTGAACAGGATGATAAAGTAGCGGGTAATTTTAAGCAATGCATAACATAAGCAGAAACAAAAGAGTGCGACCTCTCTTGTGGACCCGTGTACTCCTCAGGTTCATCTGTTGAGTCGATGATGGTGATGCCATTGCGGTGGGTGGCAGCGGCAGGGAAGGAGATCTGATGCGGCGAAAGACGGCCAGGAGTCATGATGTCTGGTTTGGTGGATGTTTCTGTCGATGGAGCAGCTCAGTTGAGGTGGACGACGTCGCGGCAGGAGTAGGACAAACCACACAAAGTTCCCTTCGACACCTACATGTAACTGAAGTAATTCTCT
Source organism: Triticum monococcum (assembly GCA_034509565.1). Classification (NCBI taxonomy): domain Eukaryota; kingdom Viridiplantae; phylum Streptophyta; class Magnoliopsida; order Poales; family Poaceae; genus Triticum; species Triticum monococcum. The sequence continues at coordinate 176,276,231 of CM067847.1, read as the reverse complement.
AAGGGCTCATTTGGCTTGCATGATTCTAAAAACGCAGGGATAGGAAAAACACCGAAATAGGATAGGAATGCACATGGTAAACAAAGCATTTGTAAACACGGGATTTATGTCAACTTGAGTGTTTGGTTTATAGGAATTGGAAGAGCAGAGGAATGCAAAGAAACATGGCCAAAATAAAGTGAAACCATATGAAAGCGTGTACAGTTAGAATGTTATTCTGCCACTAATGCACTTGGTCTTGTTTTCATGCATAGGATTTTGAAAAGTAGGTCCAGGCGGATGTTTCGCTTCATTCCTTTCAGCAAAATGCATGAATGATTGAATAGTAGAGTGCCATTGGAAAAGTCCCTATTGCTATGTTTTTCCATTGAACCAAAATAGCCCTAATGGATCGACATGAATGTATAGTAATAAGTGATGCAACAAGTGTACAACCTCTTTGTCGTAGCCGTGTCGACCTCAGCATCATTGGGTTGGTCGCTGAAGCAATTGAGGTAGAGGTGGTTGTCGGAGGTGTGGAGGAAGATCTGAGGACTCTGTAGACGGCGTCCAGGGTATTGCTCTGTTGTGATGGATTGCTCTGTTGTTGGAGCAGCCCCGGTGAGCCGTAAGACATCAAGGTTGAAGTAGCACAAGATAGACATCGTCAATCTCAAGTGGGATTCTAATAGCATCTCCAATAGATGATGTAAAATAGATGTAAAATTTACGTCACCAAAAACCACCTGACTACAACAGATGAGGTAAAAACTTTTGACTCTGAACTTAACTATCGAAACTGAAATTTACTGTGGAATCTGAATGTTACTGTCGAAACTGAACACAATGGTAGCAAAGAGGCACTTGACATGTAGTTTAGGGAGGGCCTGCAGTTCATCTTCAACATGAACCCCCTTGAGCCGCCAGCCAACACCGGCCGAACCGCCGGCCCCAGCGCCGCCTCGCCGCCCCGAAACAACTCCCCACCGCCGGTCCGCCGCCGCCTTGGCCAGCCCTATAGGCCCCCCGCCCCCACCCTGAACCCTAAGACAGATAGTGGGGTACCTCTTCGGCGAGCCCCCATCCCCGCTGCGGGTGGTTCTTCCTTAGCTTCGGTGAGCCCCCCCCCACCCCCTAAAAATTGACTAACCCAAAAGTCGATTCAGTCGACTGAAGTGTAGCTAAATCGGAGCAGAGCAGCAGCACGAGCAAGGGGGGAGAAGCAGCAGCAGCGCGAGCGAGCGAGCGAGAGCCGGAGCAGCAGCAGCTGGGTGAGCGAGTGATCGAGCGAGAGCCGGAGCAGCAGCAGCAGCACGAGCGACCGAGCGAGAGCCAGAGCAGCAGTAGATCCGGCTAGTATGGACCCTGCTGCCGAAGGGGCCTCGCAATGGGGGAGAGCCGCCGTGTAGATGTCGCCCGCGGCGCCGGCTTCAAGGTAGCCGCTCCACGGGGGTGTGGGATGGAGCACCGTCGGCGCCGGGAGGTCGAGCTAAGGAGAAGGTGCGATGCGATGAGTGTATAACCTCTTTGGTGGTGCCGAGTAGGCCTCGGCTTCGTCCGAGGAGTCGGTGAGGATGCCGCAGTTCCGATGGAGCAGGTTAAGGCAGCCGAGGGAGTCCTGGATTAGGGGGTGTCCGGATAGCCAGACTATACCTTCGGTTGGACTCCTAGACTATGAAGATACAAGATTGAAGACTTCGCCCCGTGTCCGGAAGGGACTTTCCTTGGCGTGGAAGGCAAGCTTGGCGATATGGATATGTAGATCTCCTACCATTGTAACTGACTCTGTGTAACCCTAGCCCTCTCCGGTGTCTATATAAACCGGAGGGTTTTAGTCGGTAGGACGAACGGCAATCAGACCATAGGCTAGTTTCTAGGGTTTACCTCCTTGATCTCGTGGTAGATCTACTCTTGTACTACCCATATCATCAATATTAGTCAAGCAGGAGTAGGGTTTTACCTCCATCGAGAGGGCCCGAACCTGGGTAAAAACATCGTGTCCCTTGTCTCCTGTTACCATCCGCCTAGACGCACAGTTCGGGACCCCCTACCCGAGATCTGCCGGTTTTGACACCGACATTGGTGCTTTCATTGAGAGTTCCTCTGTGTCGTCACTTTTAGGCCCGATGGCCTCTCCAATCATCAGCAGCGATGCGATCCAGGGTGAGACTTTTCTCCCCGGACAGATCTTCGTATTCGGCGGCTTTGCACTGCGGGCCAATTCGCTTGGTCATCTGGAGCAGATCGAAAGCTACGCCCCTAGCCATCAGGTCAGATTTGGAAGCTTGAACTACACGGCCGACATCCGCGGAGACTTGATCTTCGACGGATTCAAGCCACAGCTGAGCGCGCCGCACTGTCACAATGGGCATGATCTAGCTCTACCGCCGAATAGTGCCCTGGAGCCCGCACATGTGTCCGCTCTGACCCCTAGCTCGGAGCCGATCACACCAATCGAGGATGGGTGGTTAGACACCGCCTCGGGGGCTGCAATCTCTACGGCAATCAAGCCAAACACCAGCCTTGTCCTCTGCGAAGCCCGTGACTCCAAGGTGCCGGACTCCTCTCCGGACTCCGAGCCCTCCGCGCCCCTGCCGATCGAATCCGATTAGGCGCTGATCATGGAGTTCACCGCCGCAGACATCTTTCAGCACTCGCCCTTCGGCGACATCCTGAATTCACTTAGGTCTCTCTGTTTATCAGGAGAGTCCTGGCCGGACTATGACCGGCAGGATTGGGATGTGGACGACGAAGAAATTCTATGCCCACCCACCACCCACTTCGTAGCCACTGTCGATAATTTAAACGACGTGCTCGACTTCGACTCTGAAGACATCGACGGTATGGACGACAATGTAGGAGATGAACATGAACCAACGCCTATAAGGCACTGGACAGCCACCTCGTCTCATGATGTATACATGGTGGAGACACCCAAAGGAAGCGACGACGAGGAACACATGGATGCAACGAGGGATCGTTCACTCGAAAAGCAATCAAAGCGGCGACGTAAGAACCGCTCCAAGCCCCGCCTCGACAGAGACAGCAGCCATATAGATCCAGCCATAGAGCAGGATGAGCCGGCGGACGACGAACATGCCTTCGAGCAGCCATCCGAACATGGCAACTTGGATAAACAAACTGAACACCCCGTCCCTGGTGAAAACAACAGTCCGGATGATCTTACGCCGGATAAGCTCATGGAGTAGAAGAACCTCCATAAAAGGCTCGTCGCCACTGCGCGTAGCCTGAAAAAGCAGAAGCGGAAGCTCAAAACTGCGGAAGACACACTCAGAATCAGATGGAGCAAAGTACGCAGGACCGCAGACAAATATGGCGGTAGTCGCCGCACAAAAAGCTATCCAAAGCGAAAGCTACTGCCTGAATTTGACAAGGAGGCCTTAGAGCCCCCGCAGTCAAAAAATAGGAAAGCCACCCGGTCGGATAGACAACTGCATGGCCAGCATGGAGCGGCAAGGGGCGCCGCACACAAGCCGTTACGCGATCCACCAAAGGATCCGCATCAAAAAGATGGCCCACCCAGATCTATCTATGGGCCAAGAAAGCAAGCTCTAGGAAGCAATGCAACACAACAAATATCCGAACATCACGGCACACCCAAATACAGGGGTGCCGCACACCCCCTATGTTTCATCGATGAGGTGCTGGACCATGAATTTCCAGCGGGATTCAAGCCCGTAAACATAGAGGCGTACGACGGAACAACAGACCCTGGGGGTCTGGATCGAGGATTATATCCTCCACATATACATGGCCAGAGGAGATGACCTCCACGCCATAAAATACTTACCCCTCAAGCTTCAAGGGCCAGCCCGGCATTGGCTCAAAAGCCTTCCCAAAAACACCATTGGAAGTTGGGAAGAGCTTGAGGATGCTTTCCAGGTAAATTTTCAAGGGACCTATGTCCGCCCTCCGGATGCAGACGATCTCAGTCACATAACTCAACAGCCCGGAGAGTCAGCCCGGAAATTCTGGAACATATTTCTTACTAAAAAGATTCAGATAGTCGACTGTCCGGACGCCGAAGCCCTAGCAGCTTTTAAGCATAATGTTCGAGATGAATGGCTCGCCAGACACCTCGGCCAAGAAAAGCCAAGAACAATGGCCGCATTAACAAGCCTCATGACCCGCTTTTGTGCAGGAGAGGACAGCTGGTTGGCAAGATGTAGCACCAGCGACCCAACTACATCCGAAGTTAGGGATGGAAACGGAAAACCCCGATGCAGCAAGGACCAGCGCCCGAATAAGAGAAACAACCCAAAGAGCACGGCGGTCAACGCCGGATTCAAAAGCTCGCGGCAGAATCAGAGAAAGCCGCCCCTCAAGGATAACAGGGACGAGCTATCCAACTTAAACAAAATCTTGGACAAGATATGTCAAATACATAGTACTCCCGGGAAGCCTGCGAACCATACCCACAGAGATTGTTGGGTTTTCAAGCAATCCAGCAAACTCAACGCCGAACACAAGGGCTCGACACACCAAGTGAGGACGATGACGAACCCCACAAGCAGAGCACCAGGAAACAAAAGGATTTCCCACAAGAACTCAAAACAGTAAACTTACTTCACTTGACGAACAAAATGGCGCCAATAGAGATATGCGCCATACGGCCTATCCCAAAGGAGTCTCGCCAATGGTTGTTAAAACCGATCACCTTCAACCATCAGGATTACTCTAGAAGTATCCGGAACGCAGGCTGGACTGCCTTGGTATTAGATCCAATAATCGGCGGACTCCACTTTACAAATGTCCTGATGGATGGCGGCAGTGGTCTAAACCTGTTATACCAGGACACAATCCGCAACATGGGGATAGACCCAGCAAAAATTCACCATAGCAAAACCTCCTTTCAAGGGGTAACGCCAGGCCCGGATGCCCGTTGCATGGGTTCTCTCCGGCTAGAAGTTATGTTCGGCTCCCCCGATAACTTCCGTCGCGAACAGCTAACTTTCCACATCGCCCCATTCTCAAGTAGCTATCAAGCACTGCTGGGACGCGAAGCTTTCACCCGCTTTAACACAATACCGCATTATGCATCTCTTACGCTTAAGATGCCCGGTCCACGAGGCATCATCTCATTAAAGGGAAAACATTGAGTGTCCCTCCCATGCAGAAAACAGTGCCGCTGCCTTGACAGCCCCACAATAAAGCGGCTTCACCAGCCAAAGCACCTAAACAGGTCGTCAAGACCACGGACGCGGCTAGACGAGTCCGGCATAAACATACAATTGATAAAGTCTTAATAGCCGTATACCCCTGTACTAGGGGCTCCGCGCATATAAAACAAGAGACAATAAAGCTCAATTTTACCCATTTCGATTTATACTTTGTTTATTTAGTGTAACTTATGTTCGGCACAATCTTTCTTCAACTAAGTTCCTCTCTTTTACAGATGAACACCATGCTATGCCCGTCCAGGATATGGCACAACAGAGACACAGGCGCAGACGTGCAGCAGGGACCCATCCCAAGGATTCTTTTCAGATTAAGACCCTGCATAAACCTTTCTTACTGTCTCTTGTTGATACACATCCCCTGGTTTCTTGGTATAACCAAGGAGGAGGCTGGCGTTTTGGCATGTGGCCACGTCAGAGTTTTTGCACGTACTTGGACACTAGGGGCTTATTACTAAGGGTGTTATCCCGCCCGCCCTCACAAAGACCGAATACCTTAGGGAGTGTTCGGCGTCGCGAGTTTGGCCTTATATGCATCAGCTCCGAATCATGGCTTTGGTCAAATGTTGGGTTTGCTCGGCTCCTGTGTTTTGCTGCCTTACGTTCCGCTCTATCGGCTAAGGCGGCACCAGGAGAACTACTGCGATTGTGCCACGGTTCGGCCAGGCGAGCACCTCAGTAGAGAAAGCCGAAAACTGACTGTCATGATATAGCGTGAGACTGGTCAACCACTCGATGACTTACCAAAATCTTTAGGATTCCTCCGCATTAACGAAGGGCCGTTTCCCGGCCAGGCACATACGCGCCCCGAGTTAGGGCTAGCGCAGGCGCCACCAGGGGCTATATAAGTAGCCTCACTATCAAACTCCTATGGCTAAGTGAAAGTGATAAAGCATCATAGTCCGATTGCCTAGTTCGATGCGCTATCACCTCCTTTGTAGGACCAAGACGTTGGATCAAGTGTGAAAATGCGCCTTCTGCGAACACCCCCGCATTATGTGCGTGGGGGCTGAAGCCGACAACTGCTATCTTTCAGATTATATATACATATATGTTAAACGGCCGCACAGGAGGTATTATAATACTTGCAGGCACAAGTATAAAAAGCTTCTACAATTTGTCAAAATATTGTTTTACAATAATATATGCTATTCGAATATAGTATCCTTCGAGCACTGCGTCTCTATTAAACGAGCGCCTTGCAGAACTTCCTGAAAATAGTGCTCGGCAGGTACCCGGCTTCCATTCGAGTCTGGGAATGCAACAGCGGTGGCCTCCATTTCTGCCCAGTATGTCTTGACACGGGCAAGAGCCATCCGCGCACCCTCTATGCATGCTGACCTCTTCATCGCATTGATATGCGGCGCCGCACCAAGGAACTGCTGCACCAAGTTGAAATAACTTTTCGGCTCTGGCCTCTCTGACCACAGATGACTCATGACATACTTCATGGCGAGTCCGGACAACCTATTTAGCTCGGCCCATTCGTCCAAACGATCGGCTAATGACAGTGGATGCTCTGGATTGTGGAACTGCGACCAGAAGAGCTTTTCCACTTCGCAATCTTCTTGATCTCGGAAGTGTTCGCCGCATCTGCGGCACTCGCTGCTAAATCCAGATAGGTGTCCGCCGTACTCCACATCTGGTCTAACGGAGCATGTTTAGGATCACAGAACTTCCTCCGCAGCATAAAGGGCTTTCCAGCCGCGATCTCTCCGGCCTGACGCAGCTCCTCCTTCATAGCTCTCATCATAGAGCGAGCATCCTTGGCATCGGCAATGGCCTTCTCCAGGTCCGTCTATTCCACCCGATCTTCTTTTTCAAGAAGCTTGCAACGGTCACCAGCATTCTTCAGCTTCACGGCCATCTCGGCCATTTCCTTCTTGCTTCGGCAATGAGCAGCCTGTTCAGCTTTTAGCTCTTCAATTGCCTTTCCGGCAGCCGCATCACTTTTCCTGGCTTGCTCCTTGGCTCGGGCAAGTTCTGCTCGAAGATTCTCCAGGGCAGCAGCACCATCTGCATCAAGCGCACACATTGTAAGATACTAGCATAAAGCTCCTCTTACCAGGTGCCGTCGGAGGAATTACATACCTTGTGCCTCGTCAAGCCGCTTGTTGACAAGCGCGATGTCGGCATCTGCCACGTCAAGTTGCCGCTTTAGCTCGGCAAATTCATCAGTCCGGCTGGCCACCGGACACTTCGCCACCTACATATGAAGGCGGCATATTAGACGTGGGATTATGATCCTCTGCGCGCCGTCACTTTTGACAATGCACAGAGTCTCAAGGGCTACTATCTACACAGGGCGCATCTTATTTATGCACAATTGTCCAAAAGGGGTACATTATTTCGCGTACCTCAAAACCTGTCAGTGAACTCCTGACGGCCTCGTGCAATCCGCTCTCCGCGGATGAAATCCTATCAATCACCGTACCCATCAATGCACGATGCTCCTTTGAGATAGATGCTCGCCCTAGCAGATCCTTCAGCTCCTCCGACCGCACACCAGACGGTGCCGGACTCGTCCGATGGCCCTTTTCAAAGGCCGGACGCGAAGGGCTTTGGGGGGCCATATGACTACCTTCCGGCCCTGCCGGATTCGGAGAAACCCTCCGCGACGATACCTCAGGGTCGCCCGCCTCGCAAGGCGGTATGGCAGGGGGAGGCGTTCCGCTCTCCATCATCTCCGGAAGAAGATCCCCCGAAGACGAGCTTTGCTGAGAAGGGCTAAGGTCCGAGCTACAAGGTATTTGATTACTTTTCTCAGATATAAAGCAAGGATTTCTCTCATTTCTTAAAAAGAAAACTCCTCTCTACTTACGGCTCGGTGGAGGGCTGATCCCCTTGAGGGCATAATTCGGCCGAAGTATCCCCCAGCATAGGACCCTCTGGCGAAGATTTCTTCCCCCGCTTTGAGGCCATGGTCTCCGGGTCTTTAGAGGCGGTCCTCTTCTTCCCCTGAGAAGAGGAATTTTCGATTCCTCCCTTCCAAACAGCCTCCTTCGAGGAGGCCGTAGCTTCCTTGTCCCCTCCCTCGCTTTCCTCCGAAGGCACAACCTCCAACACCCTGACTAGAACGGGGCCCGGCATGGTCTCGGGGAGGGGGGCCAGACACCTGATTAGCTTTGCTTTCGCTATCCACTCCTATTTAAAGGGCAGCTCTTTTAAGGGCAATTTTATGATAAATATGCGGATTGCGAGTCCGGGCACAGGGCTACTTACTTGAGTATCCGGGCGGTTGCAGCTCAGACATGCGTCCTCGGTCAAGTCCGGACAAATTGCTTGTGATCCGAAGAACAATTTGTAGATCTCCACAGGCGTCGCGCCCATAAAATGTTGGAGAGCTCGTGGTCCCTCTAGATTGAACTCCCACAGGCAGAGGGGGCGACGTTTGCAGGGCAGAGCTCGGCGAATCAGCATAACCTGTGTCACCACGAGCAGACTGATATATCTTTCTAGGAGATCTTGAATGCAGCCCTGCAACAAGGGCACGTCCTTGGATGGCCCCCAGTCCAGTCCTTTATTGACCCATGACGCTAGCTGTGCTGGGGGACCCGAGTGAAAGGCAGGTGGCGCCACCCACTTGGTGCCCCTGGGAGCGGTAATATAAAACCACTCTCGTTGCCATAAGCTGGACTCCTCTTGAAAAGAGCCCTCGGGCCATGGGGCATCAGCATTCCTGCTTATAACAGCGCCTCCGCACTCGGTGTGTCGTCCCTCGATCATCTTCGGCTCTACTTTGAAGGTCTTGAGCCATAGTCCGAAGTGAGGAGTAATACGGAGGAAGGCTTCGCACACGACGATGAATGAGGAAATATGGAGGATGGACTCCGGAGCTAAGTAGTGAAATTCCAGCCCATAATAAAACATGAGCCCCCTCACGAAGGGATCCGTCTGGAAGCCTAGCCCCTGATGGAAGTGAGGCACAAACACCACGCTCTCGCCAGGATTGGGAGTGGGAATGGCCTGCCCTTGCGCAGGCAGCCTATGTGAAATTTCGCCGATCAAGAACCTGGCCTCTCTCAACTTCAGCACGTCCTCCTCCGTGACGGAGGAGGGCATCCATCGGCCTCGAAGGTCGGAACCGGACATTGTCGAAGGTTCGAAGCACCTGAAATCTGGAGCCTTGGGTGTTGGAACTTGAGGCGAAGGGTGAAATCATTTGAGATTGAAAAAAAAGGAGTAAGTCCTTGGTCTCTTGATAAGAGGTTGAATACCAAGGGCCCTCCCCGCAACAGTTCGGGACGCCCTACCCGAGATCCGCCGGTTTTGACACCGACAGCGGTGTTGTGGGGATGGAGTAGCCACGATAGATGAGGCAATCGTCGGAGCAGCTCCTTGGAGCTGGAGGACGGGGCGGCTGAACCGGTGGTACGACGAGATGGACGACGGATCCTCATCTAGGGAGGTGGACAAGGGACGTCGAACTGTTGCGGTGGACAAAATCGTCGGGGAAGAGGCTCCGGCTGGGCAGCGGTGAGGTGGCGGATGGAGGAGGGTGGGGTTTCCCGGCTGGAGAGAAGAGGTTATGGCAGCTTGGGATTTCGAATGGCAAAAAGGAGACGATGGGAGGGGGTGAACCATGACTTAGGGACGCGCTTGGCCAAAATGTAGGGTGTGTTGCAAAAGTACCTCGCACCAATTTGAACTACCGGCCCTTTCGGCACTGGGTTAGAAGGGGGATTTCGCGTGTCGGGATTTGGCAGCTGGAGTGAGTTTTCGCGCACATTGTAATTTCGGGATAGCAAGGCGCGGGTTGTGAAGGCGCCAGTTTTGGGAGCACGATATCTGAATTTTCGGGATATAACAAGGCGCGGGTCGAATTTTAGGGACAAGCCTAACGTGTAATATTGTACTTGTACGTACCAAATCAATTCGCACTTCCCTCAACCAAAAGAAACGGAAAAAATAAAACTATTCACACCACACAAAGAGAGAGTCCTGCCCCGTTTTACTATAAAAATGCTATTTAAAGCTACTCATACCAACAATTTAGTGCAATTAAATGCTATTCGGTAGTATGAATCCATGTTATGTCCAATTAAATTTTTTTGCTTGCTGTATAATGCATGTAACCTACTCATACCAACATTTTAGTGCATTCCAAATGTCTATACTACCGCTGCAATTCGAACTGAATTTGAATTCGTTTCTCTATTTCAATAACAATCTACAATCATGATTGTTGCCAACTTCAACCATCATTCGTGTATTACCTTAATAACACACCACATGATTACTATAGAGATAGATATGAACTATGTGTACTACATGAACTCGAATTCTATTTTTTGAATACACTTGATGTTGATTCCAAATAATAGTACATTTGATGTACTAACTATATATTCATAATCTAAACCATGTTCCATATGTGTACACCGTGTTTATCACACATAGTATAGTGCCCCGCCCCCTACATTATGACAAGTATTTAGACCTGAGCTGCAAAAGCCACACATTAGTCCAAATTATGATCAATGTTCTATATGTTATATGTAATACTAGCAAGATGCCCATGCATTCCACAGAACATCAACATGATCAAGGGGAGGCCTAATTTGCAAATATGGAGAGGGGTGTGGGTATCTTTTTTCAAAATTGCCATAGTTTCCTTCCTATCCGTCAGATATAAATCCGACGGCCTATATTGCAGGATGGCACCATCATTAACAACTCCGTTTTTTATAAGAGTAGAGATAAAATATATTATATGTAGTATAACACGTTCATAACCACACGATGTGTATCACCATTATATATATTCACACATGCGTCGGTTTAAAAAACTATGATAAATTATTCAAATATCTGAATTCGCTTTTTATAATGAAGTATGATCCTCTATTCGCCTTTTACACCCACACAATCCTCTTATCTTTGTAGCTAGCTAGCGCTAACTTTCTCTCGTGCATGCAGACGCCCGCATCCCTCTAACCCTCCCTCAGCATTCTCTAGCTCCATCGCGCAAATTCGTCTTTTCACTTTAGGTCGTTCACCCATGGTGTGTGTAGCCCCCCCAGCTCCTTCTTTACGGCACACATCGATCGATATGCCTCTCTAGCCAGGTGTGCCTAGCACAAAATGCAAGCTTGCCCTCTTCTCTTATCACCGTCCATGCCTCACTCCCACCACTCTTTTCATCGATCTCGTACTCGCACACTTCTCCCCCTCGATATTGTATGACTCTCGCACCACCTCCCAGATGCATCCCTCTCTCTCTCTATCCTTCTCCCCGTGCCTCATTTGCTTCTAACACACACATGCACGTATACCGATCGATCTCCCAACATATACCTAGGTCGACTATAACTATCCCCCCCCATCGGTCGACGTACATCACAAGTTATGTATCTCCTTGCTCTGACAAAGGACGATTGATCTTCCTATGTAGTTATGTCTGCTTACCACATCCATACCCCCCCCCCCCGCTCATCATTCGTGCATGCCTCCTGACCCGTCTCTCACACGCACGTGCATAGACATGCAACCATCCCCTCTCTTATTGATATTGCAGGCGTGCCGTCCGGTTGTCTAGCAAGCCTATCCCACCATTTGTTAAAAGCAACTCCCCTACCACCCCCTCCAACACTCTAGCTCTGTCTCTCTCCCAACCTTATTCCTCTCCTACACATATGCATGGATGCCGATCGATCACCCTTAATACATGAGGTAGATCGATCTCCCTTAATACATGAGGTAGGCCTCTCTCCTCCTCCACACATATACCAGCCATTGTACATCTATAGTTAATTAGGCCTCCCCCCTGTCGGATTCACGGGTTCTGGCAGACCCTTAAGGTTCGAACACTGGGGTGCGCGCGGAGATCACACCCTCTACCTCCCCGTCTCACAAAGATCTAAACTACGGAAAGAACTGCACAAGAGACACAAGGTTTATACTGGTTCGGGCCACCGTTGAGGTGTAATACCCTACTCCAGTGTGTGGTTGGTGGATTGCCTCTTGGGACTGGTGATGATAAACGATACAAGGAAGAACAGCCTCGCGAGGGTCTGTTCTTGGCTGGGGCGTTGAACTGCTAGGAGGAGTTCGGTCACCCTTCTCTCTCTCTTTCTCTGATTTCGATCCCCCCCTACCATGTGGGTGGCTGGTCCTATTTATAGGGGCCCTGGTCCTCTTCCCAAATATCGAGCGGGAAGGGAGCCAACAATGGCGGGCTAATTTGAAGGGGGACAACAAGTATCAACTATCCTGACAAAAGCAGTCTTCGCCTGCGCAAAGCTTCTGGTGATGACGCTGTCTTGGGCTCCACGGTGACCTCCGTCTCGAAGTCCTCCTGGTCTTGGCCTCGTTGCACCGAAATGGCAACCTTTGCCTGATGCCTTGGTACGCCGCGGCTGCGCTTGCCCCCTTTGCACCAAAGAGGAAAGAAGGACGCCGCGCGCGCTGGCACCCGCCTGGCGCCCTGAGTCGTCATGGCTTGCGTCATGGGCACCTCGCGAGGTACCCCGCCTTGATCTCTCCGCCTCCTCGCGAGCCAACCTGATGAGGCCGTGCCTGAGGAAGCTCCGTGTTGTCTACCTCGCGAGGCTGGGCCCCTCGCGAGGGTCTTGAGTCTCGTGTTGATGAAGATGGGCCATGCTGGGCCTCCCTTGAGCCACGCCGTGGGCCACGGGCAGGCAAGTCTGGCGACCCCCATTCCCAGAACGCCGATAGTAGCCCCCGGGCCCAAGGCGCGCATGGACTTGGCCGTGCCGAGAGGCGAAAGGGCAAGGGTGAAGCGCCGCGGGCCCTTATAGCCTGCGGCCTTAGGCGCCGCGTGGCGGTTGATGGGACGTGGGCGTCTCCACTTCCCCATGACGCCTCGGTGATCGCGCGAGTTGGAAAAGTCCCTGCATGCAGATCGTGTCATGATTACCTGTGATCATGGAGGCAAGCAGTTGGTCTTCGCCGGCTATAAGTACGAAGCTGTGCATGCCCTTCCAGTCCATTCCTCCTGGCTTCTCTTTCTTCCCGATCGTTGCTCCGTCTTGCTGTGATGGCTCCATCGAGGAGGTACTCGGCTGCGGAGAAGGGGAAGGCCCTCCGGGTTGATCCTGCCTCTCCCCCGCCCAAGCGCGGTCGTGGGCGCCCTCAGAAGCATCCGGTGGCTGCCCCGGTAGCGTCTGGTGGTCATGGTGGCGGCTCCCAGCGCGGCGGCGGGCGAGCCATTGTGGCCAAGGGGCGCGCCTGGGTCGCGCGCTCCCCTAGGCCGCGCTTTCGCGTTGCGCAGGTGCTGCCGGAGTTCCTCGTCTGGTCGGCGGAACCGACTAGCGCCCGGCTCCAACTTCCTCGCTTCCTCCTTGGTGAACTCCCGGCCGGTGCTCCTGGTGGCCTCTGGCTCCAGGCGGAGGGCTGCTCCAGCAGGTCCTCGTGGGCCACGCTGGAGGTCTCCGCCAATGGTGGCCTGGCCTTAACTCGTGGCTGGCAGGCGTTCGCCCGCGCTCGCGGCCTGGGGCGCCGGTGCACCCTGCACTTTAGGTTTGACGGTGACGCCACCCTCTATGTGAGGGTGTTTGGGGAAGATGGTCGCCGCGCGGGGTGTTGCCCTGAGGACGACGACCGCGGCCGGGGGCCCTGCCCCGACGGCGATGGAGGAGATAGCGCCCGCGTGGATGGCGGCGCTCGAGACTCCCCGAGTTTCGTCAGCTCTTCCTCAAGCGACTCCTCCAGAGTGGCCGCAGTCAACCCCTGCGCCGTCGAGCTTGCTTGGGAGGTGATGGCTTGTCCGCCCGCCGTCGTGCTCTGGTGAAGCGCGAGAGGGAGTCTTCTTGAGGCCCGAAGGCAGCCCGGGTCACCTCCGCGGGCCGATGTGAGGATGGCTGCGCCGGGCTCGTCCTTTCCTTTTCCTTTTGTTTCCTGTGTAAGACAAAACAGCTGCATGGAGCCCCGCTGGGGCGTGTTGGGAATTATTGCCGTTTTAGCCATTACCTTGATCTTACTTCTGCGCCCCTTAACCACTCGCCTGTGCATAGATAGTTTTTGACCCCTGCCGGGGGGCGACCGACCCAGGCCTTGTGTGCGCGTCTCGGTGCCCGAGGGGCACGGACTAGAGGGGTGCTCCTGCAACGTGCCTGGGCCATGAAACCTTCCAGCGGCTAGAGCCGAAACGCTCGCGAGGACGTTTGAGTACCATCCCTCGCGAGGTCTTTTATGAGAGAAACCAAAGTGAGGAGCGAAAATCAGCGAACCGCAAATCAGCAACAGCGAGAACTTCAATAAGACTTCAAATGCAAGTGAACACATCAACTGTGGAAAGCAAATGAAAAAGCCGCGTCCGGCACCTAATCTAGTCTTCGACGTCTTCTCACCAGCGCGGAGCTAAGTGCTGCCACTGGGCGTGGGAGGGAGCCCCAGGGCCTGAGGCCGGCGCTCCTGAGACTCCGGGGCGTGTACAGCCCCACTCATTATTATGTGAGAGTGTCACGGGGCGGCGAGCTTCACAGGCATTGGCCTTGCTTCACAGGCTCCGGGCCTTTTCCAAAACGCGATAGCTTCACAGGCACTCGCCTTGCTTCACAGGCTCTGGGCCGTTTCCAAGAAAGGAAGGTCTTCACAGGCACTCGCCTTGCTTCACAGGCTCTGGGCCTTTTCCAAAAGAAGGATAGCTTCACAGGCACTCACCTTGCTTCACAGGCGCTGGGCCTTTTTCCAAGAAAGGATGGTCTTCACAGGCACTCGCCCTGCTTCACAGGCTCTAGGCCTTTTCCAAAAGAGGGATAGCTTCACAGGCACTTGCCTTGCTTCACAGGCGCTGGGCCTTTTCCAAGAAAGGATGGTCTTCACAGGCACTCGCCTAGCTTCACAGGCTCTGGGCCTTTTCCAAAAGAGGGGAGGTCTTCACTGGCACTCGCCTTGCTTCACAGGTGCTGGGCCTTTTCCAAGAAAGGATTGTCTTCACAGGCACTCGCCTTGCTTCACAGGCTCTGGGCCTTTTAGGGGTAGAACCTCCGGAGGTGCTGGATGTTCCACGCGTTCTGGATCGGCTCCCCCTCTTGAGTCTCCAAGCGCACGGAGCCTGGCCTGGAAACATGAACAACCTTGAACGGGCCCTCCCATATGGGAGAGAGCTTGTGCAGCCCTTCCCTGGAGAGAACCCGCCTGAGTACGGGGTCTCCTACCTCGAGGGTCCTGGGGCGGATGTTGCGGCAGTGACATCGTCGTAGCGCCTGCTGGTACCTTGCCACTCGCAGCGCGGCTTCCCGGCGGCGTCCATCCCCTAGTAATCCCCCACATGGCGTCCTGCTGCGCCTCGTCGAACGCCAGGACCCGCGTAGACCAGGAAGAACGGGGTCACCCCAGTTGGTTTGGTTGCGGTCGTGCGGATGGACTACAACACGGACGGGAGCTCGTCGTACCAGCCTCTGCCGCAGGCCTCCAGCTTCTTCTTGAATGTCCTGGTCTTGAGGCCTCTCAGGACTTCCGTGTTGGCTCGTTCGGCCTGCCCATTGCTTCGCGGGTGTGCCACCGAAGCGTAGCATATCTGCGTCCCAAGGTTAGCACAGTATGTTTTGAAGAGATTACTGGTGAACTGCGAACCGTTGTCTGTGATGATGCGATTCGGCACCCCGAACCAGCTCACGATGCCCCTGATGAACTTGACCGCGGAGCCAGCGGGGATGGTACGGACAGCCTCCACTTCTGCCCACTTGGTGAACTTGTCAATGGCGACGTCGAGGTAACGGTAGCCCCCTGGCGCCCGAGGGAACGGGCCCAGAATATCCAGCCCCCAAACTGCGAATGGCCACGAGATGGGTAATGTCTGCAGGCCCCCCGCCGGTTGATGGATCTGCTTGAAATGAAACTGGCAGGCCTCACAAGCCTTTACCAATTCGATTGTGTCGTTGAGCGCGGTGGGCCAATAGAACCCGCTACGGAATGCCTTGCCGACGAGGGTCCGTGATGACGAGTGGTGTCCGCAGTCTCTGCCGTGTATGTCCTCCAGTAGTTCCTTTCCTTGCTCCCTGGAGATGCAGCGCAGAGATACACCGTTTGGTCGTTTCCGGTAAAGTTCTCCATCTCTGATGTAGTATGCCGTGGCCTGTCGCGCCACACGCTCCGCTTCCTCTTCCTTTTCCGGTAGGGCCCCTTGCGTTAAATAACTTCGGAGTTCTGCAATCCAGCACTCCTCCTGAGGTTCCATCGCCAGGAGCAGGCGTGCTCCTGAGGTCGGCCCACAGACCGGGGCTCCCGAGGCTGGCGGCTGGGGGAGCTCCTCTCGGGACTGAGCGGTGTTCGATAACGTCGGCTGTGCTGAGGGTTTGAAGAGCCGCTCTTCGAAGATGTCGGGTTCCTGCGGCAACTGCCTGGATGCCCGTCCGGCTATGTCATCAGCTTCCTGATTGGTGCCACGGGGCACGTGCTTCAGCTCCAGCCCCCAGAACTGCTTTTCCATCCTGCGGACCTCCGCTAGGTAGGCCTCCATATGCTCGTCCTTCGGCTCGTACACTTTGTTGGAGAAGTTGACTAGGAGCTGCGAGTCACCCTTGAGGGTGAGGCGTTTCACTCCCAGGGCTACTGCGGCCTTCAACCCGGCTATCAGTCCCTCATATTCTGCAATGTTGTTGGAGACCTTTTCACCTTGCTGGAAACAGAGTTGCACGGCATAGTAGAGCTTATTCTGAGTGGGCGATATCAGCACCGCACCAGCCCCCGCGCCGTGTCTGGAGAACGCCCCATCGAAGTACATGACCCAGCCTTCCGGCGCCTCACTCCCTGGAGAGAGGGACCGATCCTCGTTGTCCCTGAGGCCTGGTTGTGCTGAACTCGAGCGGAAACGCCTGCAGCTCCATGTTCCACTCGGCGACCCTTCCGGCCGAGTTAGGGCTCCTGAGCACTCTCTCCAGGGGGTACGATGAGACGACCTTGATGGGATGAGCCTGGAAGTAGTGACGTAGCTTGCGTGAGGCTACCAGTAACGAGAGGAGGAGCTTTTGAGGCATTGGGTACCGTGCCCTCGCGTCCTGTAACACCGTGCTAACAAAGTAGACGGGATGCTCAACAAGGCTGAGAGTATCTTGGGTCGCGGCGCCCTCAGGAGGTAAGGGCGCCTCATGAGATGACGCGGCCTCGCGAGGTGGACCATCTGGGCGTGCGGCCTCTCCTGCCTCCGGTGCATTCTTCGGCAGCTGACCCTCCTCAACTGCAGTTGCAGCTTCTGCAGCCTTTCCTTGTTCCCGTTTTGTCTTGCCTCGGGCTGCCGCTGTGGTCTTGACTTGGCGCTCCTCCCTAACCGCCACCAGGGCTGCGCTGGCGGAGTAGGGAGTGGCAGCGAGGTAGAGCAGCAGGGGCTCTCGAGGGCGTGGAGCCACCATGACTGGGGGACTGGTCAGGTACCTCTTGAGATCTTGAAACGCCTTATCTGCCTCTTTAGTCCATTCAAGGGGCCCCTTTTCCTTCATCAGCTGAAGGAAAGGCAGCGCTCGCTCCCCTAATTTGGAGATGAAGCACCCTAGCGCGGTCACGCGCCCAGCGAGCTTCTGCATTTCTCTGAGGGTCTTTGGCGGACTCATGTCCTCGACCGCCTTGACCTTCTCGGGGTTGGCCTCAATGCCATGATGGGACATGAGGAATCCCAAAAGCTTGCCCGAGGGGACGCCAAACACACATTTCTCCGGGTTGAGCCGCAGGTTTGCTGCGTCGAGGCTCGCAAAGGTATCCTCCAGGTCTTGTATCAGGGTCTTGGCCTCCTGAGATTTTACTACAATGTCATCAACGTAGGCTTCGACATTCTTTCCGAGTTGCAGGCCCAAGGTGATGTGGATCAGCCGCTGAAAGGTTGCCCCTGCGTTACGCAGTCCGAACAGCATGCATGTATAGCAGTATACCCCGCACAGGGTCAAGAAGGCGGTCTTCTCAACGTCTTCTACCGCCATCTTGATCTGGTGATACCCGGAGAAGGCGTCCAGGAAGCACAGTAGGTCTCACTCCGTAGTGGAAAAGACGATCTGGTCGATGCGGGGGAGCGGACACGGATCTTGCGGGCATGCTTTGTTGAGGTTGGTGAAGTCGACACACATGCATTCCTTCCCCCCTTTCTTGGGCACAACGACAAGGTTGGCCAACCAATCCGGGTATCGGACCTCGCGAATGACCCCAGCGGCTTCTAGCTTGCGGGTCTCTTGGACAATGAAGGCCTGCTTCTCCACGGACTGCCGCCTGGCCTTCTGCTTCACGGGGCGCACATTTGAGCACACGTTGAGGTGATGCTCGATGACACTCCTGGGGATCCCCGCCAGCTGATCGGGCTCCCAAGCAAATACCTTCTTATTCGCGTGCAAGAACTTGACCAAGGCCTCCTCCTGCTCAGGCTCAAGGTTGGCGCCTATGGTGAAAGTGGCACTGGAGGACCCGTCCTTGTCGACGGGTATCTGCTTGGTTTCTGCCTTGTCCTGGGTGAACAACTGCTTCTTCTTGGCGGGCGCAACCCCCTTGGGCTCAGGGGTCTCCGCACTGACGGGCCCTGCCGATGCTGCCGTCTTGAAGGCGAGCTTGAGTACTCGCAGGGCGTCCTCGGTGTACCCATGCACGGCAAGGGTGCCACCGCTCCCGGGCATCTTCATAAGGTTATACGCCGGGTGCGTGGCGGCCATGAACTGAGCCAGCGCCGGGTAGCCGAGGATGGCATTGTAAGGGAGGCCGATGGGGGCGATGTCGAAGTCGACCATCTCCGTGCGGAAGTTGTCATAGGTGCCGAAGGTCACCGGGAGCCGGATCTGTCCCAGGGAGTCGGATGATCCGCCCCCGACACCCGAGAAAGATCGGCTGGGTCACAACCGCTCCTGGGGTATGCAGAGGAGGTTGAAAGTCTCCACCAAAAGCACGCTGAGGCCCGCGCCACCGTCGACGAGGGTTCTGGTGACGGCCACCTGGCAGATGGTGGGGGTGCACAACAGGGGGAGCGCGCCCGAACCGACTAGGTTGGTGGGGTGGTCCTCCGAGCTGAAGGTCAGACCGACATCGCGCGCCGCCCGGTCCGGGGAAGCCCCCTGCCGTGCGGAAACGGCGCTAACCCGGCGGGCAAAAGGCTTGACGTGGCGACTCGTGGGCGGCGCCTGCGAGCCGTCCAGGAGGGCCGCAACGACTGGAGGCGTCGATGCTGCGGTGCAGCTACTCCGCCGCGTAGGCAGATGTTGGGGGGTGCTTGCCGCTCGTTCCCTACCGGGCCGGTGGCGGTGTTGACGGCGGGCGATGGGGGACAACGAGAATGACCACTGGCGAGGGCTGCTGGGGCGACACGAGCTCGACTGGCGCCGTACATGGATGCGGCGGTCGTAGGAGAGCGGAGTGGTGGAAGACAGATTCCGGCGCACCCCTACCTGGCGCGCCAAATGTCGGATTCACGGGTTCCGGCAGACCCTTAAGGTTTGAACACTGGGGTGCGTGCGGAGATCACGCCCTCTACCTCCCCGTCTCACAAAGATCTAAACTACGGAAATAACTGCACAAGAGACACAAGGTTTATACTGGTTCGGGCCACCATTGAGGTGTAATACCCTACTCCAGTGTGTGGTTGGTGGATTGCCTCTTGGGGCTGGTGATGATAAACGATACAAGGAAGAACAGCCTCGCGAGGGTCTGTTCTTGGCTGGGGCGATGAACTGCTAGGAGGAGTTCAGTCACCCTTCTCTCTCTCTTTCTCTGATTTCGATCCCCCCTACCATGTGGGTGGCTGGTCCTATTTATAGGGGCCCTGGTCCTCTTCCCAAATATCGAGCGGGAAGGGAGCCAACAATGGCGGGCTAATTTGAAGGGGGACAGCAAGTATCAACTATCCTGACAAAAGCAGTCTTCGCCTGCGCAAAGCTTCTGGTGATGACGTCGTCTTGGGCTCCACGGTGACCTCCGTCTCGTAGTCCTCCTGGTCTTGGCCTTGTTGCACCGAAATGGCAACCTTTGCCTGATGCCTTGGTACTCCGCGGCTGCGCTTGCCCCCTTTGCACCAAAGAGGAAAGAAGGACGCCGGGCGCGCTGGCACCCGCCTGGCGCCCTGAGTCATCATGGCTTGCGTCACGGGCACCTCGCGAGGTACCCCGCCTTGATCTCTCCGCCTCCTCGCGAGCCAACCTGACGAGGCTGTGCCTGAGGAAGCTCCGTGTTGTCCGCCTCGCGAGGCTTGGCCCCTCGCGAGGGTCTTAAGTCTCGTGTTGATGAAGATGGGCCATGCTGGGCCTCCCTTGAGCCACGCCGCGGGCCGCAGGCAGGCAAGTTTGGGGACCCCCGTTCCCAGAACGCCGACACCCCCACCACCACCACACACCGGTAGTCGAGCGTTGTAGGTAGGTATCCATGCCACAGAGACAAACTGCATCTGTCCCCTCTCACATTCCAGTAGGCCAGCCACTCTATATCTTTGATGTGGGCACACACAAATTCGATGGCACTCTTTATCGATCGTGCGTGCGCGCACACACACATCATCCCTCTCTTTGATTCTATGGACACCTCAAGACGATGATACCTCCACTCTCTTCTCGTGGATCGCCCCCTCTATATATATATGATATATCCAGGACTCTATTTCATACACATTGCATATGTTACATTTTTTGATTGACCCCCCCCCCCCCCAAAAACTCTCACGAACCCACACACTATATCTCTCTCACACAACCCCACGTAGGTGGTGTACATATACAAGAAGAGAATAGGTGCTCCGTGCACGTACTCACGCTTCGTGCCTAGCCACACCCACGCAGGTACACGGTGGAGCTCATTTCTGTACGAAATGGCAGCCCATGTGCTAATTTGAATGCGTGTATCGGTTGTTTACCTACGGAGGTCGTGTACCACGTGTGGTTTGTCTCTCTTCAGAGTATCTCACAATGGAGCATGCATGCCTGGTTTGTCTCTCTTCAGAGTATCTCACAGAGGGCTGCAGTGGCCTCTCTCTCTCTCACCGTTGGTCACTGATACGGCCGCATCCCGTCCACCGGCGGAAAGGGAGGACGTGCATCATTTCTCCGTTTGACAGCGCCAAGGCAGCACGTCCCAATCAACAGTACATGCCATCCTCTCCGACCAAGCTCCGGCGTGGTAGGGCCTACACCACCTGCTCGCTGCCGCAGTATGGGCAGATTCCGCCCGCCGCCGCTCACATAGTTACATCCCGATGACCTCCAGGTATCCCCTCCGGCCTTGCTCCACTGCCCGTCTTCCCACGTCGCTGCATGTGGATCTTCCATAGTTCTTTGCCCAAAACATAGCTCGTCCGGCGTACTTTCCATATTGCAATCTCGTCCTCACACCATTTTAGACAAACACAACCGTGTTGTTATCTTCCCTTAGGACAAGGAATATGCTTCTTTTTTGTCGTCGCATGTGTCATCAACTGTTATTGGCCAGTAATTGTTTCCTTTCTACCACTTTTTTGCAAACAGGGTTATCCATTTCACCTCGTTGCTATTGTGACCTTTTGGTGAACTGCACAAATCACTTTTTTCTTAAGAGTGTTTTGTGCAGTTCTGCCAAAATGTTACACAGGCAACGTCTCTACATTTCATTGCGACTGCACAAAGGGAGATTGGTTTTGCTCTATCCTCCTCATCCAACTCCGAGCCTAATCTTCTCCAATTAGTTAGTCTTAAGAGAGACTGCAAAGGTGACCGGCTTCTATTTGTGTGTTTATTGTTTCATCAGCAGTCCTCTATTATCGTAATCACACTTAATATCTTTGGAACAGGGACGCTCAACTCTATTTCAGTGGAACTGCACAAAATGACTGGAATGTTGCATGCCCAGACAGCTACTTTTTTCCCAACGGGCCTTGTAGATTTAGACAGAGCTGGGGGACGTTGCTGCCAATGAAAGCATGAATCAATTTTAATTTAACACCTTCTCACAACTTTGTCTCCAGGTGTGATGTAAACATTAGCTCTGATTAGCAAGTAAGTTAGTTTTTTATTGTTTCTGAAAGAGCATCGATGGCAAGACACACGAAACAAAAGCTAAAAGCTCACACCATTGTACAATTTCATGTCGCTGGAAAATTATTTGTATAGTACGTCAATCATGTAAACAAATGCTGGAAGTTTGATAGCATTGCCAGAACCTCTTCGGCATCCGGGTCCATGTGCCATGCACAAAATTATACTCCTTCATAAATATTTTTCTTTTTACAAAATTGAAATGGGCATATT
The DNA here is from genome assembly GCA_034509565.1 of Triticum monococcum. NCBI lineage: Eukaryota > Viridiplantae > Streptophyta > Magnoliopsida > Poales > Poaceae > Triticum > Triticum monococcum. Next base: position 176,253,916 of record CM067847.1, on the reverse strand, counting down.
TTAGTGTAGATTCACTCATTTTGCTTCCTATGTGTATTCCCTCCGTTCCTAAATATTTGTCTTCCTAGTGATTTCAACAAGTGACTACATATGGAGCAAAATGAGTGAATCTACACTCTAAAATATGTCTATATACTTCCGTATGTAGTAGTCCATTTGAATCTTTCAAAAGACAAATATTTGAGTAGTCACTCGTTGACATCTCTAGAAAGACAAATACTCCAGAGTATATTTAAGAACCGAGGGGGTAGTGCACAGTCGCAAGGGAGACTCATACAGGTCGTTGCGCCGCATTAATAGTGAGTAATGAGCAGTCAAATCATAAGCCTCACCTTTCCCACTATAAGTTGCTCAGAAGAAGCAACCATCAGTACGCTCTGCTCTGAATCCGCTCATACTACTCTATCCGTCACTATTTATAGAGCGCGCTTCAGAAAAAGTGAAAATCTCTGGGACCAAGGCGACTAGAGATTGGCCCGAAAAATAGCATTGGTAGTTATAGCACAGCCTCTATTACTAGAGGAAATAATGCGTACACACATGCATGCAGTACTTCCACCCGGGTAGACACATGCATGCACTTACTCCACTCCGTAGTACTAAATCGAGAGAAAACTGCGGTTACCACGCCCTAATTAATTGAGCATTAAATCAAACGCGTCTAAAGTCTCTCTGGTGGTGGAAATGCATTGAGAGAAATGCATCATAATGAAGCATGCACTATAAACTGTGACGGAGGGAGGAGTAGTATGAAGGTGCAAAACCAAGTATGCGTATGGCCAGTCGGTCAACGCACCTCCTCTTGGCATATCACTGACATGTGGGACCGAAGTGTGAGCAAAACAATCTCAATTGACGGCAAAATGGCCAACCCGCCATTCCTTGAGAGAGACGGGGAACGAGAACACACAGACGGGCTCGCACGGAGGCCAAGATATATTCGAGCATGGTTGATTGATATCGTCATTACATGTTGGGCTGCCGTTTTCCGCCCTTCTTCGGAATAAATGTGTACTTTATCAAAGATTAAGAAAAATAAGAGTACAGAGGCTCCACCATGCGGTTCTAGTAGTAGTACTACTCGTACTACTAAACCTTGCGCTTGGCTCTTCGCCTCTTCGTGAAGTCGAACAATGATGGTACTCCGGATGTTCGGTACTACAGTGTATGCCTCTGGCAATCTGACACCGAATGAACTGATGCATGTCCACCGCCTGGGCGAGGGTACTTTGCATTAGTCAAAAGGTGTAAGCGAGCTTCACCTTGTCCTATAAGCTTCTCCTCATTCTGCGAGTTGACGGGACACACCAACAAGTAGTGCTAGTCCATACTCCCTCCTTTCCGGTTAATATGGCTTAATCTTTTTTGTAGGTAAATGAGAGAGCTTTATTCATATATAAGCATTCTTAGGATGACCAGCCAAGACGCTGGTCACTAGGAAGCGAGGTACCCCGCAAAAAAATAAGTAGGAATCGAGGTGTTTCATCAAGCCAGCTCTCAGCCACATTCAAAGTGCAGCAAGCATGGTTCGCACAAAGATGCGCCGCAAGGTTTGCTGGCGTGTTTACATGCTGAATAACAAAAAAAGAGGAAATATTACCGAGCGCTCCTATTTGTAACAGGATATGAGCTAGAATTAAGCGAGAATTGTGGCGAGTGTTCCATGCAATCAACTTCTATTATCACATGCGAGAACCCTCGAAGAGAATCAAATGTGTTGAAGATTGCTTTATTACATTTAAAAAATATAATAAGAGTGCAGACGCTCCTCCATCCGGTTCCTAGTACTACCTCTATACACTATAGTACTAGTACTAGTACTAGTAAACTTTGCGCTTGGTTGTTCGCCTCTTCGGGAAGTGCAACAATAATAGTACTACTAGTATAGTGTTTGCTTCTGGCAATCTGACACTGAATTAACTGTTGCACGTCCACCGCCTGAGCGAAGGACAACTTGCATTAGTCAAAATTTTCTCCTTGTCCTGCGAGCCACAGCGCGCAAGCTTCTCCCGTCCTGCAAGCTTCTCCTCGTTCGGCAACTTGACGGGACACAACAAAGTAATGCTAGTCCATACTACCTCCTCTCCGGTTAATATGCCTTAATTTCAAACGAGATAAATACACTGTCTGTCACTGTATATTTGTAAAAAAATACGGTCAGTGGACTTCATAATACGCTCATTGCGCTCAATATATACATTTTCCGGTGTTTACATGGTCACTAGCTCACCCTGGCTGAGTATGTGTGTGCATGCACGTGTAGGTTGAGCACTTGAGCATGACCGTGTGTGTTCTGTCGTGTGCTCGGACATGCATGCATTAGGCATGTCGCGTGCGTTTTTGTGTCCATGTGTACGTGTGACTGTTGCATACACGTAGGGGGAGTACGTGTACGGGCCACTAAAGGAGCAGTCAAATCACACAGTAAGTTAGTCGGAAGAAGCAACCATCATTTCACTCTTCAATGACACATACGCAATATAAAATGGTTGATATGGAGACAAAAAGGAAACCACTATATATACACTAGCAGGAGCCTAAGCTACAAGCCTGCTTGCTTGGGTTGCTCTGTTCACAAGCATAGAACGACGGTGGCCACACCGCTGGTGTCGGGTGGTAGGTGCGACATATGCCAACGGGTGGCTTATCATTGCGGGAGCCAATAAAACATCGCCGGTGCCTGGAAACGGGATAAGGCGAAGACATGCACGCCGGCGAATCTTACCCAGCTTCAGGGCTCTCCGGGGAGATAACACCCCTACTGCTGCTCTGCGGGGTCTTCGCATGGTTACTAAATGAACAAGTAGCTACACAATGCTCCTCGAGCTGTTTCAGGTGGAAGGAGGAAGAAGGGCTCAGCTAGCTTGCTTCCTCTCCTTGTATGGTGTCTAGGTCTAACTTGAGAGTCCAACCCTTTGCATGGGTGCACCGGGGGATTTATATAGGCCTACCCCCCGGGGGTACAATGGTAATCCGGTTGGGCGCGGGGCCCAGCTGTCTGTGACTGTGCTCGCCGGCTTCTGCGCTGGCTACTGGGGCCCGCCGACTAGTGGGTCCCGCCGGCTGCCGGCTCCTTGGTCGACAGGCAGGCCCCACAGGCCAGGACCTGGTCGGTGGCTGGTTACTGTTGCTCCGTGCCGTTGACGCAGGCTTGGTTGGGGTAAGCGTGGCTACAGTACCGCCGCCCTGGCGGGCGATTACTGTAGCCCCGCCGTATCTTGTCTCCTTAATGGGCGTCTCCTTCGAGGATGATGGCGAGCCGGCTATGGGGGGCCGGCTCTCCATCAGGCCGACTTGGGAGGAGGTGCGGCCGCCTTCGGTATCTCTCTGCCCGAAGGGGCCCACCGCCTCGGGGGCCACGCTGGTGGCCCGTCGTGGGCGGCGTCGGGGCCGCCGTGGCAGCAGGGCCGCGCCGGACGGGTCATGGCTACCCGTACGGCGCACTGTACTAGGCGTGCTCCGGGTTTTGGGGGTGGCAGGCTCCACTGTAGCCACGCCCTGCTTCATCATCGCGGGGTGGACGCGTACTTTGCGGGTACGGCCGTGACCGCTTTATGGGAGCCGGCCTCTTGGAGTCAGCCCCGTTGCAGCCGGCCTCTCGCAGTCGGCCCTCCCACAACTTTCTTTGTGAGGGTAAAGGGCGGGCCGCCCCCGAAGCCGGCCGGGAAGATAGCCGGCAAGGGGGGAGGCGGCCCCAGGTCTTGAGTCTTCTGGAGAGGCGGACGGTTTCGTAATTTTTTTCTGATGGGCCAGGGGAAGCCGGCTAGGCTACCCATGGCTATTTACTCCGACAGCTGGTCACATATACAGCCTGATCCCGTAGCTGGGGGAAGGGAACAATGTTGTGCATAGACGCGGTCGACATCAGCGAGGGAGAAAATCCACAGTCGGTGCGTCCCAATCGGGGGTCACCGCGGTATGGGACGATGCTGCGTCCCATCCGCCCTTCTAGCTACAACCCAACGTCCCAGGTAGTCCATCTTCCTTTTGGAGCCGGCTTGCTCCACTACCGCAGCTCCACACGTAGCTCCATCTCCATGTCGCTTTGTTGGTCGAAAAGGAAAGAAAATGGAGTGGAAAGTTTTCGTTTTTCCGGAGAAAAAATGGAAACGGAGAGAAACCAACGTTTCATTTCGTTGGATCGCGCCATCGAGCAAAACCAACATTTAAATCATGTCTGTCGTGTTCGTGTCTCACCCTCCTCCAGGGCTCGGCCCCACACGGTCGCTCGGCATGCCACTCACCGCAAACCGAGTATATGATAACTTTCCCGCCTGCTTGTCGATGGATCGCGCCATGGAGTATTAGTACTACTGGAAGAGATTGACGAGTTGGGGAGGACAGCTAGCTATAGCACGGACTCCCAAGAACTTTTTACATGCATGTTGTGGCCGTCTATTGCGACCTTTGAACGCGGAACAGTCGCGTGCACCAGGAAGCGGTGCGGGCGATGCTCTCTCGGCCGGCGCGCCGCTTCAATGCCGGCGCCAGTAAGAGGTTGCGTCCGCTCTGGCCGGGCATGAATGTGGCACTGACCGTTTCGGGTGGGAAGCACGCGTGGGTGATGAAGAGGGTTCGGGTTGGTCAGGAGCGGCCGTGGCAGCGGTCCGGACGCCCGCAAACAAGAGATGATGTACGTTAATATTGCCTTGTATATAATTAAGAATGTAAATAATGTGCCAGTTGGACAAATATGATTGGAGATGGAGATGGAAATGGAATTTTACGTAAACACGGATATGCATGTCTATGTCTATGTGTGTGTGCGCGACAACTCTCGCGACCTAGAAGCGGGGGTGTGTTTTGATCGAGTTTTCTTTCTTGGTACATTAAAAAATTGTCCGCCAGTTTTCGTTTCTTTTTTCCGAGAATGCGCGTATTCTATTTAAAACCATTGCTATGGAGAGATTGTTTTATTCCATTAAAGCCTCCTGTTTGATAGAATTTCTCGTGTCTCACTCTCTCACCCTCTCCATATCTAAACAAGATGACAGTGTCCACACTATCTCTCTCCTCACTGGTGGTCACAAATCCGGCCGAATCCCGTCCGCTGCGGGAGGTGAGGAGGTGTAGCGTTGACGCTGTCACTGTCGGCAATAGAGGAAGCCGATGCACACCGTCCTCTCGGAGTCGGCGCTGGCGCGAACGAAGGTCCTCCGCGCCCTTGTTCGCTGCCATCGTGTGGGCAGATCCCGCCCGCCCGCCTAAGCGACATCTCGCCCACCTGAGGTATAACTTCTTGTACTAGTCCAGCTCCCCAGGTCGTTGCATGCGGGTTTTCTTTTATGCGACTACTCCCCAGCTCCCCATGTATAGTAGCTAGGGTTCGTCGGCTGGTCCAACATCACCTACTATTATAGAGGAAATGCCACTCGAAAAGTTGTCCTGATTTATGCCTCAGTGGAGGTGTACATTTTGTTTCGACAAAATGTACATGGTGGTTGTGCGGTCATTGTCCATATGCTCCTATTGCTGCTGCTAATCTAATACTATCACTGGTTAAATGAAGAAATGCTTTTTTTCTCGGGTATCCTGGTTTAGTTTCCGTCAAGATAATCATGATGCTTCTGTTTGTTGGTGTACTTTTCATAATTCTTATTGGCAATTGAGATGTCGTTGTTAATCTTGTAAAACAAAGTAACAACACTATATCCCTTTTTATATTTTTGGAAACAGCGATGCGTATCTCCATACCCGAGCATTTCTTCCTCAATTTTAGTGGAACTGCACAAAATTGGATGGCCATTGTTGTTCCGCCTCACTGTCCTCTGCCACGTGGTTCTTCCTTCCTCGAGCTTGACTACTGATAAGAAACAGACCACAATAAGGATTTGTTGAACTTCATAGGTGCCTCACCCAAACTTGATGCCAAATGGATGATGCATCACCACGATGACCTATCGATGCTCATGGTTGCGCCTCATGGTTGCGTCGGCTGGTGAAGCTGATCGATTTTCAATGAAAAACAAGTTGTCTTCCATCAGTGCTCTTTGCTTGTTACCCACAAAGATGATATCCTTCATCAGTTCACCTTGGTTGCAATCCACTACCGGCTGCGCTTTTCTCTTTCACCCAGCGCCTGTGCGGGAGGGCCACCAACCCCTTCTTCCTCGCTGTCGTACGTAGTGTGGGCATATCCTACCTCCCGCCGCATGCCTTGCCACATCCCGACGACCCTAAGGTATAGGTTTCTTTGAAACCATCATTGGTCTAACTGCATGCTGATCTTTTTCGATTCTGTAGTCGAATCTAGGTCTTAGTTCAAAGAGGAAAGAAGGGTGCGGTGGGGTGGAGCATGAATCTAGGACGTGGTTCAATGAGGAAAGGAGGGAGGGAAAGTAGTATAGACTAGCTATCCAGCCGCTTTGTTGGTCGAAAAGGGAAAAAGGGGGTAACCCAGTACACACATCTGTAAGGAACCCAACTCTTTGTTGAAAAGGGAAAGAAACTGGGGTGTTGGGTAGTTTGTGCAGGACTAGATTTGTTGCCCTCATATCGGAAATAGTTTCAAAGAGAACAAATATGGGAACAAACATGGTGCTCGCATGTCCCATGTCCCATCCACATGATCGTGCAGTGTGTTTTGAGATGTTGTGCTACTTGTATTGGTACTATTTTAAATAAATGTTGAATTGAAGCTATTGTATTTTAAGCAATGCCACTCTCAGAATTAACTACTGAACTATTTTAAGAGAATTTCTCTGTTAATATGAATCAATGCAACCATTTTAGAAATGCTATTGTCCTGTACTTTGTTTTCCATCAAGATAAGGTAGATGCTTCTTTTTGGGGCCGCATGTTTCATCATCCTTTATTGGCAGTAATTGTTTCCTTTTTTGCCTCTGTTAAATCAGGGATATCTATTCAACTTGTTGCTATAGCAAACTTAAATGTCTCACCGGCGACTTTACTTGATTTCAGAGTAACTGCACAAAATGAGGTTGGATTTCCTATTCGTGTTGGCAGATTCGTACGTGATCTTGTGTGCGTCATGATAGGTTGGTACTTGCCTTCATCCACATGATCGTGCAGTGTGTTTTGAGATGTTGTGCTACTTGTATTGGTACTGTTTTAAATAAATGTTGAATTGAAGCTATTGTATTGCTGTCTTTTCCCATTAAATAGTGAACAAAAATGGGACCAACCCAGACATTATGCTTGTTGCTTTGTTACAACAAACTCTGCATCACCCCCTTTATAAGTAGATGGAAGCACATGTTGTTGTTGCGCCCACTCTCCCCTGGAACTGTTTATGCTTTTTGTTAATCTAATTCCGCTGGTAAAATTAAGCAATGCCACTCTCAGAATTAACTACTGAATCTTATTTCAAAACTGCAACACTTGTTAGGGATTGGCGGGATCACCATTTTTGTGGCCGCATGTTTCATCCTCCTTTATTGGCCCGTAATTGATTCCTTTTTTGCCTCTGTTAAAACAGGGATATCTATTCAACCTGTTGCTATTGCGACATTTTGCTTCGCTTAATTTTGGTGGACCTGCACAAAATGAGACCGGATTTCCATATATGTGTTGAGATCTCTTTTAGATCCACCTCAGGCGTTGTTTCAAATCTTGATCTTGAAAGTTCAGTAACCTACTTTCCTCAGAATTAACTACTAAATCTTAGTTCAAAACTGCAACACTTGTTAGGGATCGGCGGGAGTACCATTTTTGTTAGGGGTCGGTCGGAGTACATGTTTAAGAAATGTATTGTTCAGATAATGTCGCTGTTATTATATATCAGTTACAGTGTTTTACAAATGGTACTATCCTGCTTTGTAGTTCTTTCTACATGTTTAACCAAGGTAATGTTAAGATAATGTCTCTATTAAAATGAATCAGTCGCATTGTTTTAGGAATGATACTTTTCTGCTTTGTCGTTCTTTATACATGTTGAAACAAGGCATTGTTAAGATAATGTCTCAGTTAATATGAATGAATCACACTGATTGAGAAGTGCTACTCTCATGCTTTGTTTCCCATTAAGATAAGGTAGATCATTAGATGTTTTTCTTCTGGGAGTACAAGTCATCAACCGTTATTTCTCAGTAATTGTTTCCCTTATACCTTTTGTTGCTTACAGGGATATCAAAATTAAAGCTCGATTTTATTCCGACTTTGATTTTAGTTGAACTGCACAAAAGGAACCAATGTGTCTAAGGCAAACTACTGCATTAGTGGGTCCAGTTGGTCTTATCACTTTGCAGAAAGAAGCAGTCACTATTTGCGCTACATTACACAAGGAATGATCGAGAATCTTTACAGAGTAATAGTAGACGCTGGTGACATGACTAGTCTGCGGATATGGCTGCTTTACTTGTGGTTCGGAGGAACACTAGGTAAACAAGTGCCCAAACAAGTACGTACCAAGAAGCCAGGACAGGGCTCCAAGTCTGTCAATGTCACTCTAAGCAACAATGATGTGGCATCTGGGTATGGTAATCTGTTTACCATACTTTCAGTTTGTTAGTCCACCAATTGGTGGGTTGACACTGGGGCCAATATTCATGTGTGTGCTGATGTGTCTTTGTTTTCTGGCAGCATATAAATACGAAATCCACAGGGATGCTCAGCTTGATTTTAGTGGAACTGCACAAAATGTTCAGATGGTCCGTGTCCTCCATAATAATACTTCATCATGCACAATACATCGAATGGTTCTCTAATCATTCGTCGTCACCTTGAGCCACCGGACTATCAGATGACAAACTGATGACAAACCCTGCCCGTTCCACAATCATAGGCATTACATATTTTGAATGGGAAAAGCTTGTCAAAGTTGACATTAGTTTAATATATTGGAATTGGAAAACCTTGTCAATTTTTGCTGATTGATGTTAGCCAGAAGACATGCATTTGATATTTTTTAGTGGGACGCCCTTTGCTGTGAGCAACATCGATCGTTTTTTCCTATTCCTGTCTTCAGTTCAGAAGTAAATATTTACTCTGCTGAGATGCATAGTCACATGAATGTTGACTTATGTAAGATATTTTAAGAGTTTGTTCTGAATATTGTCTATGTAATGTCAGGCCTTGTGTTTGATTGCAAAGTTGAGCTTGGAATGTTGTGGCATGCGGCATCATGAGCTGTTCACCGTGCCTCCTGAGAATAATGCTTCGTATTGTTTTGCATGTCGATCTAATGCCAGTGATTTGCTTGTTAGGAAGATCATCCTCTTCTGTTGTTTCCGTGCTTAAAAAGTTCATCGTCTTATGTTTCATTCATAGCCTATACGACAAGTCGGGTAGGTTAGACATGAAACCATATGATCCTCTAACCAACTCATCGTCTTAGGCCGTGATTGGACCGTCGTTTTCCAACCAAAACCGCTTGTAAAACCGACGCTTGTAAATAAAAGCAAATGGTCTTGGGCGAAGCGCTTGGTTGGTCGATTTCGACTAGTAAAATATACACCGGTCTCTCAAATTACACGTGTAACCCGCCGGTTTTACTTACAGACCTCGGGCCTCGGTTTCATTACGCCTGTATTTTATGCGTTGTTTCTGATGACGAGTAAATTACACTTGTATCTTAATACAGTTGTGAAATAAACCAGAGCTCCCAAGCGCGGCCTTACCGTTTCATGCCGTCTCAGTCTCTCGAAGGTGCTCATAGGTGTCCGATGATCCTGGCTTCCTGAATGAGCAGCGGGTGCTGTATCAGACCATCCATAGTGCCCGTGAGGCCCTCTCCGTTGTCCTTCGAGTTGTTGCGCTCGCCGTGGCGCCGACATTGTTAACATGCTCCATGAACATGAGGATTCAGGAGATGACTTTATTTTGACTGGTTGACAGTACGGACCCACTAGGGCCATAGCCGTACGTACGCAAGTGCCTCCTTATTATGTACAACTATTTTTTTTGCTTCCTCCTGGTTTCCTAACATCACGGTCCCACACCATTGTCAACCTATGTAGTCAATAAACGAGAGAATTGCACAAGGTGCGGCCGACAGCTGGGACCAAGTAGGTCGAGCAGTATTTGTGTTTTTGAGGCGTGAGCACTGCAGAGTTTTTCTTGGCGATGTTTTCGTTGTTGTTCAGAGGAGAGCAGGGTATTAACTGGGTGGGCTGTGGCCCGTCTAGCCCAGGATAGATATCCAGCCCAGATATTAATTTTTTTCAACATATTAATTTCTTAAGCCCTAAAAAAAGATATTAATTTTTTTCAAGATGAAAATGGCTAGCCCAGCTATATGTTTTTTTGAGGAATACCCAGGCAAGGTCAACTTGTTATTCTCCGCCCTGCTGGGCTGCAAATCTTTCCTAGGAGGGATGCATTAGGCTTAACAGGAAAATGGGCTTTAAAAATAATAAATGGGATGTAATTATAAAAACTGGGCAGTAACTATAAAAAATGGGCTTTTGTTAGGATAACTTGTACTAGATGTCCCCTTTCAAATTGGCTGTTGTTGGCTCCCTTTCCGCGCAATATTTGGGGAGAGGACCAGGGCCTCTATAAATAGGATTAGCCACCATAGTAGAGGGGATCGACCTGATCGAGGGAGAGAGAGGATCAACCTCATCATATATCTGAGCCATTCCATCCTTAGCCACACACCAACCAAGCACAGGACCACCTCACCTCAGGAGGTTGTTCTTCCTCTTGTACTGTTCATCATCAGCCCAAGAGGCAATCCACCACACCACACTGGAGTAGGGTATTACACCACCACAGTGACCCGAACCAATATAAATCTTGTGTCTCTTGTGTTGTGAGTTCGTCGAGCTAGCCTTTGAGATCGCGAAGTGCTTGAGGGCATGATCGGTGAGGGAGAGATCTTTGCGCGCACCCCAGTGTTCGAACCTTAAGGGTTTTGACGGAACCCAAAATCCGACAGGCCTTATGGGCCATAAGAAGGAAGCACACCAGCCCACAAGGGGTTGGTGCACCCCCATTGGGCAGGAGGCCGAATTGGAATAGGTTTGGGGGCGGCCCCCTTTCCTTCTATCCTACTTGTCCTTCCCTCCCTCTCCTACTCCAACTAGGGAAGGGGGGAAATCCTACTCCTGGTGGGAGTAGGACTCCCCTAGGGCGCGCCATAGAGAGGGCCGGACCCTCCCCTCCTCCACTCCTTTATATACGGGGGAGGGGGCACCCCATGGACACACAAGTTGATCATTGATCTCTTAGTCGTGTGCGGTGCCCCTTCCACCATAATCCACCTCGGTCATATCGTAGCGGTGAAGGAAATATGCCCTAGAGGCAATAATAAAGTTATTATTTTATTTCCTTATATCATGATAAATGTTTATTGTTCATGCTAGAATTGTATTATCCGGAAACATAATACTTGTGTGAATACATAGACAAACTAAACATCACTAGTATGCCCCTACTTGACTAGCTCTTTAATCAAAGATGATTATGCTTCCTAACCATCGACATGTGTTGTCATTTGATTAACGAGATCACATTATTAGGGGAATGTTGTGATTGACATGACCCATTCCATTAGCTTAGCACCCGATCATTTAGTATGTTGCTATTGCTTTCTTCATGACTTATACATGTTCCTATGACTATGAGATTATGCAACTCCCGTTTGCCAGAGGAACACTTTGTGTGCTACCAAACGTCACAATGTAACTGGGTGATTATAAAGGAGCTCTACAGGTGTCTCCAAAGGTAAATGTTGGGTTGGCGTATTTCGAGATTAGGATTTTTCACTCCGATTGTCGGAGAGGTATCTCTGGGCCCTCTCGGTAATGCACATCACATAAGCCTTGCAAGCATTGCAACTAATGAGTGAGTTGCGAGATGATGTATTACGAAACGAGTAAAGAGACTTACCGGTAACGAGATTGAACTAGGTATTGAGATACCGACGATCGAATCTCGGGCAAGTAACATACCGATGACAAAGGGAACAACGTATGTTATTATGCGGTCTGACCGATAAAGATCTTCGTAGAATATCTAGGAGCCAATATAAGCATCCAGGTTCCGCTATTGGTTATTGATCGGAGACATGTCTCGATCATGTCTACATTGTTCTCAAACCCGTAGGGTCCGCATGTTTAACGTTTCGATGACAGTTATATTATGAGTTTATGAGTTTTGATGTACCGAAGTTAGTTCCGAGTCCCGGATGTGATCACAGACATGACGAGGAGTCTCTAAATGGTCGAGACATAAAGATTGATATATTGGACGGCTATATTCGGACACCGGAAGTGTTCCAGGTGATTTCGGAGAAAACCGGAGTGCCAGAGGGTTACTGGAACCCCCCGGGAGAAGTAATGGGCCTTATGGGCCTTGGTGGAGAGACAGAGGAGCAGCCAGGGTGGGCCGCGCGCCTCCTCCCCCCTGGTCCGAATTGGACTAGGAGAGGGGGGGCGCCCCCCTTTCCTTCTCCCTCCCCCCTTCCTTTCCCCCTCCTAGTAGGAGTAGGAAAGAGGGGAGTAGGAGTAGGAAAGAGGGGAGTCCTACTCCTACTAGGAGGAGGACTCCTCCTCCTTGGCGCGCCATAGGGCCGGCCGGCCTCCTCCCCTTGCTCCTTTATATACGGGGGCAGGGGGCACCCCTAGAGACACAAGTTGATCCACGTGATCGTTTTCTTAGCCGTGTGCGGTGCCCCCTTCCACCATAATCCTCGATAATATTGTAGCGGTGCTTAGGCGAAGCCCTGCGACGGTAGAACATCAAGATCGTCACCACCCCGTCGTGCTGACGGAACTCTTCCCCGACACTTTGCTAGATCGGAGTCCGGGGATCATCATCGAGCTGAACATGTGCTAAAACTCGGAGGTGCCGTAGTTTCGGTGCTTGATCGGTCGGGCTGTGAAGACGTACGACTACATCAACCGCGTTGTCATAACGCTTCCGCTGCCGGTCTACAAGGGTACGTAGATCACACTCGCCCCTCTCGTTGCTAGGCATCACCATGATCTTGCGTGTGCGTAGGAAATTTTTTGAAAAAACAGTGGCATCCGAGCCTAGGTTTTATGTGTTGATGTTATATGCACGAGAAGAACACAAGTGAGTTGTGGGTGATATAAGTCATACTGCTTACCAGCATGTCATACTTTGGTTCGGCGGTATTGTTGGATGAAGCGGCCCGGACCGACATTACGCGTACGCTTACGTGAGACTGGTTCTCCCGACATGCTTTGCACAAAGGTGGCCAGCGGGTGACAGTTTCTCCAACTTTAGTTGAACCAAGTGTGGCTACGCCCGGTCCTTGCGAAGGTTAAAACAGCACCAACTTGACAAACTATCGTTGTGGTTTTGATGCGTAGGTAAGATTGGTTCTTGCTTAAGCCCGTAGCAGCCACGTAAAACTTGCAACAACAAAGTAGAGAATGTCTAACTTGTTTTTGCAGGGCATGTTGTGATGTGATATGGTCAAGACATGATGCTAAATTTTATTGTATGAGATGATCATGTTTTGTAACCGAGTTATCGGCAACTGGCAGGAGCCATATGGTTGTCGCTTTATTGTATGCAATGCAACTACACTGTAATGCTTTACTTTATCACTAAGCGGTACCGATAGTCGTGAAAGCATAAGATTGGAGAGACAACAACGATGCTACGATGGTGATCAAGGTGTCGTGCCGGTGACGATGGTGATCATGACGGTGCTTCGAAGATGGAGATCACAAGCACAAGATGATGATGGCCATATCATATCACTTATATTGATTGCATGTGATGTTTATCTTTTATGCATCTTATCTTGCTTTGATTGATGGTAGCATTTTAAGATGATCTCTCACTAATTATCAAGAAGTGTTCTCCCTAAGTATGAACCGTTGTGAAAGTTCTTCGTGCTGAGACACCACGTGATGATCGGTGTGATAGGCTCTACGTTCAAATACAACGGGTGCAAAACAGTTGCACATGCGGAATACTCAGGTTATACTTGACGAGCCAAGCATATACAGATATGGCCTCGGAACATGGAGACCGAAAGGTCGAGCGTGAATCATATAGTAGATATGATCAACATAGTGATGTTCACCAGTGAAACTACTCCATCTCACGTGATGATCGGACATGGTTTAGTTGATTTGGATCACGTAATCACTTAGAGGATTAGAGGGATGTCTATCTAAGTGGGAGTTCTTTAGTAATATGATTAATTGAACCTAAATTTATCATGAACTTAGTACCTAATAGTATCTTCCTTGTTTATGTTTGGTTGTAGATAGATGGCCCGTGCTATTGTTCCGTTGAATTTTAATGCGTTCCTTGAGAAAGAAAAGTTGAAAGATGATGGTAGCAATTACATGGACCGGGTCCGTAACTTGAGGATTATCCTCATTGCTGCACAGAAGAATTACGTCCCAGAAGCACCGCTGGGTGCTAGGCCTGCTACTGGAGCAACACCAGATGTTATGAACGTCTGGCAGAGCAAAGCTGATGACTACTCGATAGTTCAGTGTGCCATGCTTTACAGCTTAGAATCGGGACTTCAACGACGTTTTGAACGTCATGGAGCATATGAGATGTTCCAGGAGTTGAAGTTAATATTTCAAGCAAATGCCCGAATTGAGAGATATGAAGTCTCCAATAAGTTCTATAGCTGCAAGATGGAGGAGAACAGTTCTGTCAGTGAGCATATACTCAAAATGTCTGGGTATAATAATCACTTGATTCAATTGGGAGTTAATCTTCCATATGATTGCGTCATTGACAGAATTCTCCAATCACTGCCACCTAGCTACAAGAGCTTCGTGATGAACTATAATATGCAAGGGATGAATAAGACTATTCCCGAGCTCTTCGCAATGCTGAAAGCTGCGGAGGTAGAAATCAAGAAGGAGCATCAAGTGTTGATGGCCAACAAGACCACTAGTTTCAAGAAAAAGGGCAAAGGGAAGAAGAAGGGGAACTTCAAAAAGAACAGCAAGCAAGTTGCTGCTCAAGAGAAGAAACCCAAACCTGGACCTAATCCTGAAACTGAGTGCTTCTACTGCAAGCAGACTGGTCACTGGAAGCGGAACTGCCCCAAGTATTTGGCGGATAAGAAGGATGGCAAGGTGAACAAAGGTATATGTGATATACATGTTATTGATGTGTACCTTACTAATGCTCGCAGTAGCACCTGGGTATTTGATACTGGTTTTGTTGCTAACATTTGCAACTCGAAACAGGGACTACGGATTAAGTGAAGATTGGCTAAGGACGAGGTGACGATGCACGTGGGAAATGGTTCCAAAGTTGATGTGATCACGGTCGGCACGCTACCTCTACATCTACCTTCGGGATTAGTATTAGACCTAAATAATTGTTACTTGGTGCCAGTGTTGAGCATGAACATTATATATGGATCTTGTTTGATGCGAGACGGTTATTCATTTAAATCAGAGAATAATGGTTGTTCCATTTATATGAGTAATATCTTTTATGGTCATGCACCCTTAAAGAGTGGTCTGTTCTTATTAAATCTCGATAGTAGTGACACACATATTCATAATGTTGAAGCCAAAAGATGCAGAGTTGATAATGATAGTGCAAATTATTTGTGGCACTGTCGTTTGGGTCATATCGGTGTAAAGCGCATGAAGAAACTCCATACTGATGGACTTTTGGAACCACTTGATTATGAATCACTTGGTACTTGCGAACCGTGCCTTATGGGTAAGATGTAAAAAACACCGTTCTCCGGTACTATGTAGAGAGCAACAGATTTGTTGGAAATCATACATACAGATGTATGTGGTCCGATAAATGTTGAGGCTCGTGGCGGATATCGTTATTTTCTCACCTTCACAGATGACTTAAGCAGATATGGGTATATCTACTTAATGAAACATAAGTCTGAAACATTTGAAAAGTTCAAAGAATTTCAGAGTGAAGTTGAAAATCATCGTAACAAGAAAATAAAATTCCTACGATCTGATCATGGAGGAGAATATTTGAGTTACGATTTTGGTGTACATTTGAAACAATGCGGAATAGTTTCGCAACACACGCCACCCGAAACACCACAGCGTAATGGTGTGTCCGAACGTCCTAATCGTACTTTACTTGATATGGTGCGATCTATGATGTCTCTTGCTGATTTACCGCTATCGTCTTGGGGTTATGCTCTAGAGACGGCCGCATTCACATTAAATAGGGCACCATCAAAATCCGTTGAGACGATGCCTTATGAACTGTGGTTTGGCAAGAAACCAAAGTTGTCGTTTCTGAAAGTTTGGGGCTGCGATGCTTATGTGAAAAAACTTCAACCTAAAAAGCTCGAACCCAAATCGGAGAAATGTGTCTTCATAGGATATCCAAAGGAAACTATTGGATACACCTTCTATCACAGATCCGAAGGCAAGACTTTTGCTGCTAAATTCGGAAACTTTCTAGAGAAGGAGTTTCTCTCGAAAGAAGTGAGTGGGAGGAAAGTAGAACTTGACGAGGTAACTGTACCTACTCCCTTATTGGAAAGTAGCACATCACAGAAACCAGTTTCTGTGACACCTACACCAATTAGTGAGGAAGCTAATGATGATGATCATGAAACTTCAGAACAAGATACTACTGAACCTCATAGATCAACCAGAGTAAGATCCGCACCAGAGTGGTACAGTAATCCGGTTCTGGAAGTCATGCTACTAGATCATGATGAACCTACGAACTATGGAGAAGCGATGGTGAGCCCAGATTCCGCAAAACGGCTTGAAGCCATGAAATCTGAGAAGGGATCCATGTATGAGAACAAAGTATGGACTTTGGTTGACTTGCCCAAAGACCGGCAAGCAGTTGAGAATAAATGGATCTTCAAGAAGAAGACTAATGCTGACGGTAATGTTACTGTCTACAAAGCTCGACTTGTCGCAAAAGGTTTTCGACAAGTTCAAGGGATTGACTACGATGAGACCTTCTCACCCGTAGCGATGCTTAAGTCTGTCCGAATCATGTTAGCAATTGCCGCATTTTATGATTATGAAATTTGGCAGATGGATGTCAAAACTGCATTCCTGAATGGATTTCTGGAAGAAGAGTTGTATATGATGCAGCCGGAAGGTTTTGTCGATCCAAAGGGAGCTAACAAAGTGTGCAAGCTCCAGCGATCCATTTATGGACTGGTGCAAGCATCTCGGAGTTGGAATAAACGCTTTGATAGTGTGATCAAAGCATTTGGTTTTTTACAGACTTTTGGAGAAGCCTGTATTTACAAGAAAGTGAGTGGGAGCTCTGTAGCATTTCTGATATTAAATGTAGATGACATATTACTAATTGGAAATGATATAGAATTTCTGGATAGCATAAAGGATACTTGAATAAGAGTTTTTCAATGAAAGACCTCGGTGAAGCTGCTTACATATTGGGCATTAAGATCTATAGAAATAGATCAAGACGCTTAATTGGACTTTCACAAAGCACATACCTTGACAAAATTTTGAAGAAGTTCAAAATGGATCAAGCAAAGAAAGGATTCTTGCTTGTGTTACAAGGTGTGAAATTGAGTAAGACTCAATGCCCGACCAATGCAGAAGATAGTGAGAAAATGAAAGATGTTCCCTATGCTTCAGCCATAGGCTCTATCATGTATGCAATGATGTGTACCAGACCTGATGTGTGTCTTGCTATAAGTCTAGCAGGGAGGTAACAAAGTAATCCAGGAGTGGATCACTAGACAGCGGTCAAAAACATCCTGAAATACCTGAAAAGGACTAAGGATATGTTTCTCATATATGGCGGTGACAAAGAGCTCATCGTAAATGGTTATGTTGATGCAAGCTTTGACGCTGATCCGGACGATTCTAAATCGCAAACCGGATACGTGTTTACATTAAATGGTGGAGCTGTCAGTTGGTGTAGTTCTAAACAAAGCGTTGTGGCGGGATCTACATGTAAAGCGGAGTACATAGCTGCTTCGGAGCAGCGAACGAAGGAGTCTGGATGAAGGAGTTCATATCCGATCTAGGTGTCATACCTAGTGCATCGGGTCCAATGAAAATCTTTTGTGACAATACTGGTGCAATTGCCTTGGCAAAGGAATCCAGATTTCACAAGAGAACCAAGCACATCAAGGGACACTTCAATTCCATCCGGGATCTAGTCCAGGTGGGAGACATAGAGATTTGCAAGATACATACGGATCTGAATGTAGCAGACCCATTGACTAAGCCTCTTCCACGAGCAAAACATGATCAGCACCGAAGCTCCATGGGTGTTAGAATCATTACTGTGTAATCTAGATTATTGACTCTAGTGCAAGTGGGAGACTGAAGGAAATATGCCCGAGAGGCAATAATAAAGTTATTATTTTATTTCCTTATATCATGATAAATGTTTATTGTTCATGCTAGAATTGTATTATCCGGAAACATAATACTTGTGTGAATACATAGACAAACTAAACGTCACTAGTATGCCTCTACTTGACTAGCTCTTTAATCAAAGATGGTTATTGTCGGTGTCAAAACCGGCGGATCTCGGGTAGGGGGTCCCGAACTGTGCGTCTAGGCCGGATGGTAACAGGAGGCAGGGAACACGATGCTTTACCCTGGTTCGGGCCCTCTTGATGGAGGTAAAACCGTACGTCCTGCTTGATTAATATTGATGATATGGGTAGTACAAGAGTAGATCTACCACGATATCAGAGAGGCTAAACCCTAGAAGCTAGCCTATGGTATGATTGTTGTTCTGTATGTTCTATCGACTAGCCTGGCCCTGGTTTATATAATGCACCAGAGGCCTAGTTTAACAAGAGTCCTAGCCGAATACGCCGGTGGGGAGAAGTCCTTGTCTTGATCGCCAAGTCTTTGTGGAATCTTCCTTGTATGCAGCAACTGTCCGAACTGGCCCATGAGTATACGGCCATGGGGGGCCTCGGCCCAATCTAATAGATCGGGAGACGACGTGGTGAGTACCCCCTAGTCCAGGACACCGTCAGTAGCCCCATGAACCGGTCTTCAAGTTAGGGACGCTCCTTGATTCTTCCAAACTATTCTTCATCTTCAGTCGTCGGTCTTGAAAACTGGTTCAACAAATCTTCTTTATCTTCGATCTTGAGGATCGCTGAAATGCATTCGACGAGTTTACACGTCGGGTATCCGAGGAGCCCCTTTAAGTTTCCGGCCTTTACCAATGCCTTGTTATTTTTATGCCACACCTCGAGTTTGAAGTTGTTCCCGGGGGGCAGCGTCCTCTTGCGTCCGAGCTCCAACGCCGGACTGTATTTGAGGTATCTTTTGCAACCGAGCACCAACGCCGGACCGCTTCCCAGCTCTAAAGCCGGAATGCATCCGAGCTCCCATGCCAAACTATGTATCCGAGCTCCAACGCCGGAAATGCCCTCTATGGAGCCAGCCACTAGCGCCCGAGCTTTATGCCGGGCTGCTTCCGAGGTGGTGCACCACCCCGAATGTGGGCCGATTTTTGTGAATATTTTTTATTAGTGCAATTTATTCTCTGCTGAGATATATAGCCAGTAGCCCTCAAGGTGTTTATAGGTCTAAAACCCGAGATGCACCTGAAGGATGACATAAGACCGCTGATCCCAGTAGCCGCTAAGACTCAGGTTGATTTGCAAAATCGGCCTGAGGATCAAGTCCAAGCTCGGCAGAATACTTCGGGACACTAAAAGAGGCGTGCTTAGTCATCAAGACTCGGGTTGGGTGCGGCCGACCAACCTGAGGATCAAAATCTCCTCGGAAACTATATTGCACATAAATTTTTTTGCATTGGACAAGCAATGTAGTAGCCCCCGAGACACTGGTCGGGTGGTAACACTAGATCAGGGGATCAATGTGCCCCTTTAATATTTGTAAATAATAAGCCCGAAGCCCAGTAGACCCCGAGCCTTAATGCAGGCACGGGTGGCCGAATTAAGGATCAATATCCATAGTAAAATCACAAATTATGTGTAATGACTCTATGTATCCAAGTACTTTACGTCATTAATGCTCGGATCCGCATTGTACAAAACTTTGTTGACCGACCATCGGCTTCCACCTCCTCGGCCAGTAGCCGAGGAGTGTTTGTCCTACTTTATAAAGCCTTTATGAGGGCAAAGATTTACAACAAACAAGGCAATCTGGCCATACGGTTTTATAAACAAAGGTACGTAGAGAGTTATATTACTGTTTAACAGAAGAAATGTCTTCCAAAGAAAATAGTCCCGCTATCGGTTCCTTTCTTTAGGTTGTCATGCTAAGCATGATCATTAAACCTCAGCTCTAATGTAAGAGCAAAATATTGAGGATTTAGTTTGGGAGGCCAGTTAATAGCCCCTGGTAGTGTTCAGCGACAGTCGGGGTCAAGCCGTAAACACTTCGGCCAATGTTATGAACGGCCCATCATTTAACATAGTCATCGGATCGCTGACCAGTTTACGCTTATTGTGAAAGTCAGTTTTCGGCTTTCTCCATTGAGGTGCTTAACCATGTGAGCTAGAAGCACAATCGCAGTGGTTCTCCCTTTGCACGCCTAGCCGAACAAAACGGAACGTAGGAAGCAAGTGCAGGAGCCGGGCAACCCAACTATTGACCGAAGACACAATTCGAAACCGATGCATATACAGCAATATCTGAGAATGTTTTTGCCGAATCCCTAAAGGTGTCCGGCGTTGCACTGCGAGACTAATGCTGGAAAAGCACAAATAGTTTAAAAAGTGCCAAAAAGCTTGGAAAACCAAGAAACGTCAGTAAAAACATGACGTTCGAACAATATCAAGTGTTCAGTGCCAATCCGAAAGTTGGTCTTAGAAAAAAGAAGTGCTTCTGTCGTGCTTTAACATGATACATCCTATCTCAAGACTTCGAGCGGGTCAGCCTACGGCTTCAACCTCCTATCCCGAGGGCGGAGTACTTCTCATCAGGCCAGTTTAGCAAACTAAACTCTAGCGGCTTTGAGAGAGAAATTAGGCTCCCCTGCTAGTGACCGCACACTCGTGTCGAAAAAAGGAGTGATAAATAAAAACTGTGCAACGACTAAGAAGAAGAACACTTATTATAAAACGGCTCAAATAAACTTAAGAGCCCCCAAGTGACTTGGGTAGAAGAATGATTGCATGTACCGAAGTACTTATATCATATCTATGTTCAACCGAACTTTAAATGTGTCTTAACCGACCGTCAGCTTCTCCCTCTTCGGTCAAGGACCGAAAAGTGTTATGTACTCCATCAGCCGAGAATATTGACGGTGTTTCCAATAACCAGGCAATCAGGCCATATGGCTGTAACAGACAAAGCGCGCTCAGGGAACAAATGCTATATTACCGTGAAGTGTAAGAAGCATCTTCGAAGAAAATAGTACCCCCACCGATACCTTTCTTCGGTGCTCATTGTTATTATGAGACTTGTGCAATAGATTTTTTGTACTCATGAGTTCCGTTGTGTGCCAACCATCATTGAAAACTATAAGAGCGCTAGCTTTCGGCTTCACCCAGTCTGAGGTCCGGCTCGGGCGACCCGATCGTGACAATCACAGAGGTGCTCCCTTTACTCCCTAGCCGAACAATCGGGAACGTAGGGGTAAACACAGGAGCGAGGCAACCCAGCTTGCAAATCGCTTAAGTCAATATGGTGCACATTGTGGCGTAATACATGAACAAGGAACGATGCCGTACAAGTATAATCATATGCAAGTGGAAAAGCTTCATGAAGGAAGCCCCCAAATGAATTGGGTATTTGAATTTATGCGTCACAAACAAAGTTTGGACAAGGAAATTTTTTACAAGCAAGTTTTTTCCAAAAAAGTATAATGCTTTGTCGAACCGAACACAAGTTATAAATTAAAGCTTTGAGCATGAAAGCGACTTATCTGGTTAATGTGTTCGGTATTGATGAAGCGGTCCGAGCTTGATGCGGGGCAAGGTTCCATCCCCCAAGCTGGTCCCGAGGTGGCGGAGCGGAGAGCTCGACACACCGAAGTGGTGGCATAGCACGATCAATGCAGACCGGCAGAGTGACGCCGAAGTCTCCGGATCATTTTTTGTGCACAAAAAATAGTGCAGACCGGAGATAATAGTAATAATGATAATTAAAAAAATGTTGCATAATAAATAATTTATGCAAAGTGAGGAATAGAAGAAATATGACCTAGCGCCGAAGTCAATGTCGATGCAGGGCGTCGGCGTGATGTAGTAAAGGCGTGGCAAAGCCTGAATTCACAGGTCGGTCCGAGCTCCGGATGCGGCGTTCGCCGGACTATGTACGGAAATTGATCGAACCACCACGCGACCGTCGTTAATGCAGTCACCATTTGATAGACCTGTGTACATATCATGGACAAACCAGAGTAATAATTCCTTGGGAAAAATGAACCCAAACAAGCAAAAAATACTGGGATTAATAGCACCTGGTTTATTTGTTGTAGCAATCCGAAGGAAGGTGGTTCCCAAAATTGGGACTCGCTTCGCACACCCATTGCCTGATGGGCGATAAAACGACGGCATGGCAATGCTGGTAAAGGTTGACTCGCCGAGGCAAAGCCCTCGGCCCAGCTAACGTGACGCAGCTGGTCGGCTAGTGACGCCGAAGTATTCGGAGTAGGTTGATGAAGAGATGGCGAAGCCCCCGGTCCAGCCGAGATGTCGAAGCCTCGACGTCAGTCGATGAGTCGAAGTAGGTCGGCGTGATGGACACCAGCTTGAAGAAGCAATAGTGCGGCCCTGTCGATGCAGGTCGTGACATGGTCGATGCCAGCTTGATGAAACGACCGTGCGGCGATGCCGGTATGCCCGCTCCGTGTAATCCGTGGGGCGGTGATGTTGATGATGATTTATCCTTCGCGATGTCGGACTCTTGTTCGGCTTGTCGAGAAGATGATCTGAAGAAGTTGAGCTCGGCTAAAGTGACGACGTGTCTAGCGCAGATCGGCAGCTGTGGAGTAATATTACCGGACTGGTTTGACACCAGTATGATGTTGAAGATCATGTTCAAAAGATCTTAAAGTTAGTGGGATGTGTTTGGAAACAAAACACAATACCCCATACAAAACTTCCTTCAAAAGGGATGTCCGACATCCCGTTCATAAAAAAAGATGAACTCGGGTCGGATTCGTTTTCGCGCAGAAAACAGATCCGAAAAGTGATGCACTAATCGGAAGGTTCCCGGAGTTTGGACGGTCGGATCGAGCTGAAATTTTGAGAAGTGGTAGATATAAGAATTCCGCAGCCGATCAACGGTTGGATCTTCCAAAGGACGTCCGAGCTAGAAGCTGGACACCACGCCCTAAACTCATCCAAATTCCCATCCAGATTTGAAAGGGCTCCGGTATATCATGGATTGCCAGAGATTCCTCCATCGGAACTCGACGAAATTTTCCAGGGTTGTTATAGACTCAATTCCGCACAATTCCACCAAAGCGATCGTCAAAGCGATACTCGAGGAGGTGGTGGCGGTAGATACGAGTTTGCTGTCCAAAAACAAACAGCACGGTCGCTTGAGGGCAATGTTGACGTTGAGCCCCCGAGCTCCATAGATGATTCCTCCATGATCTCGACAAAGATCGGATTTGATGTTTGATGAAGGCCCTCGTCCGAACATGGTGATCCGAACACGGGGCGCAATTCTTGGTCGAACCAAGGTGACCAGTCGAACTGGTGACGAAGACGCCGAAGTCGCAGTTGATCTACAGGCGAGCCATCGATCCTTTTGTCGATCACACAGCGGAACTCTCAATGAAAGCACCAATGTCGGTGTCAAAACCGGTGGATCTCGGGTAGGGGGTCCCGAACTATGCGTCTAGGCCGGATGGTAACAGGAGGCAGGGAACACGATGCTTTACCCAGGTTCGGGCCCTCTTGATGGAGGTAAAACCCTACGTCCTGCTTGATTAATATTGATGATATGGGTAGTACAAGAGTAGATCTACCACGAGATCAGAGAGGCTAAACCCTAGAAGCTAGCCTATGGTATGATTGTTGTTCTGTATGTTCTATCGACTAGCCTGGCCCTGGTTTATATAATGCACCAGAGGCCTAGTTTAACGAGAGTCCTAGCCGAATACGCCGGTGGGGAGAAGTCCTTGTCTTGATCGCCAAGTCTTTGTGGAATCTTCCTTGTATGCGGCAGCTGTCCGAACTGGCCCATGAGTATACGGCCATAGGGGGCCTAGGCCCAATCTAATAGATCGGGAGACGACATGGTGAGTACCCCCTAGTCCAGGACACCGTCAGTTATGTTTCCTAACCATAGACATGTCTTGTCATTTGATTAACGAGATCACATTATTAGGAGAATGATGTGATTCACATGACCCATTCCATTAGCTTAGCACCCGATCGTTTAGTATGTTGCTATTGCTTTCTTCATGACGTATACATGTTCCTATGACTATGAGATTATGCAACTCCCGTTTGCCAGAGGAACACTTTGTGTGCTACCAAACATCAAAACGTAACTGGGTGATTATAAAGGAGCTCTATAAGTGTCTCCAAAGGTAAATGTTGGGTTGGCGTATTTCGAGATTAGGATTTGTCACTCCGATTGTCGGAGAGGTATCTCTGGGCCCTCTCGGTAATGCACATCACATAAGCCTTGCGAGCATTGCAACTAATGAGTTAGTTGCGAGATGATGTATTACGAAACGAGTAAAGAGACTTGCCGGTAACGAGATTGAACTAGGTATTGAGATGCCGACGATCGAATCTCAGGCAAGTAACATACCGATGACAAAGGGAACAACGTATGTTGTTATGCGGTCTGACCGATAAATTTCTTCGTAGAATATGTGGGAGCCAATATGAGCATCCAGGTTCCGCTATTGGTTATTGACTGGAGATATGTCTCGGTCATGTCTACATTGTTCTCGAACTCGTAGGGTCCGCATGCTTAAGGTTTCGATGACAGTTATATTATGAGTTTATGAGTTTTGATGTACTGAAGTTAGTTCGGAGTCCCGGATGTGATCACGGACATGACAAGGAGTCTCGTAATGGTCGAGACATAAAGATTGATATATCGAATGGCTATATTCGGACACCGGAAGTGTTTCGGGTGATTTCGGAGAAAACCGGAGTGCCGGAGGGTTACCGGAACCCCCCCCCCCCCCCCCGGGGAAGTAATGGGCCTTATGGGCCTTGGTGGAGAGAGAGAGGAGCAGCCAGGGTGGGCCGCGCGCCTCCTCCCCCCTGGTCCGAATTGGACTAGGAGAGGGGGGCAGCGCCCCCCTTTCCTTCTCCCTCCCCCCTTCCTTTCCCCCTCCTAGTAGGAGTAGGAAAGAGGGGAGTCCTACTCCTACTAGGAGGAGGACTCCTCCTCCTTGGTGCGCCATAGGGCCGGCCGGCCTCCTCCCCTTGCTCCTTTATATACGGGGGCAGGGGGCACCCCTAGACACACAAGTTGATCCACGTGATCATTTTCTTAGCCGTGTGCGGTGCCCCCTTCCACCATAATCCTCGATAATATTTTAGCGGTGCTTAGGCGAAGCCCTGCGACGGTAGAACATCAAGATCGTCACCACACCGTCGTGCTGACGGAACTCTTCCCCGACACTTTGCTGGATCGGAGTCCGGGGATCGTCATCGAGCTGAATGTGTGCTAAAACTCGGAGGTGTCGTAGTTTCGGTGCTTGATCGGTCGGGCCGTGAAGACGTACGACTACATCAACCGCGTTGTCATAACGCTTCCGCTGTCGGTCTATAAGGGTACGTAGATCACACTCTCCCCTCTCGTTGCTAGGCATCACCATGATCTTGCGTGTGCATAGGAAATTTTTTGAAATTACTACGTTCCCCAACAAGCGGTCCTTAGGCGAAGCCCTGTTCCGGTAGCATCATCATCACCATCATCACGTCGTCGTGCTGACGAAGCTCTCCCTCGACACTCTGCTAGATCGTGAGTTCGTGGAACGTCACCGAGCCGAACGTGTGCAGATCGTGGAGGTGCCGTACTTTCGGTACTAGGATCGGTCGATCGTGAAGACGTACGACTACATCAACCGCGTTGTCATAACGCTTCTGCTTACGGTCTACGAGTGTACGTGGACAACACTCTTCCCTCTCGTTGCTATACATCACCATGATCTTGCGTGTGTGTAGGATTTTTTTTGAAATTACTGCATTCCCCAACACCTATTCCTTTTTATTTTCTCTTTTTGCAAGCATCATGTGGTGAGGAAAGATCTAGGCACATATATCCAGTTGGATGTGAATGAGCATGAGTTATTATTGTTGACATCACCCTTGAGGCGAATACGTTGGGAGGCGAAACTATAGCCCCTATCTTCCTATGTGTCTGGTTGAAACTTTTTGTTCATGGGTATGCTGTAAGTGTTAGCAATCATAGAAGGTTAAATGATGGTTGAGTATGTGGACTTGCCAAAAGGCTCTGATACTTGACCCTTCCTGAAAATATGATGAATTGTAGTTGCAAAGTTGACTGAGAACATAGTTTGTTGGTTTTCAATAAGGTTTATGCTTTATACTTTAATGTTGTGATGAATTGTTACTTATTCATCAGAAGTTTTATGACAAAAGTTATATGATAAAAGTTGTGCGATAAAATCCTATGTTAAAGTTCTCTACTATTATAATAATATGCATGATGCTTCTATGTCCGTATTTGGTTTTTAGCGACACCTCTCTCTCTCTCTCTAAGCATGTGGACATGTTTTTCGATTTTGGTTTTCGCTTGAGGACAAGCAAGGTCTAAGATTGGGGGAGTTTATATGTCCATTTTGCATCATATTTACCTACTATTATTTATAATGTTTTTATGCATAATAATGCTTTATAGAGTAATATTAATGCCTTTTCTCTCATAATATGCAAGGTTTACACAAAGAGGGAGAATGTCGGCAGCTAGAATTCTGGACCTGAAAAAGCTACGTCAGAGTCACCTATTCTGCACATCTCCAAATAAGCTAAAAATTTATGGAGAATTGTTTTGGAATATATGGAAAATACTGGAGCAAATAACTACCGGAGGAGGCCCACCAGGTGAGCACAACCCAACTGGGCGCGCCAGGCCCCCCAGGCGCGCCCTGGTGGGTTGTGCCCTCCTCGGCCCACCTTCGGTGCCCATCCTATGGTATATAGGTCATTTTTGACCTAGAAAAATCAGGGGGGGACTTTCGGGATGAAGCGCCACCGTCTCAAGGCGAAACTTGGGCAGGAGCACTCTTGCCCTCTGTCGAAGCGATTCCGCCAGGAGAACTTCCCTCCCGAAAGGGGAAATCATCGTCACTGTCATCACCAACAACCCTCTCATATTTGGGATGGCAATATCCATCAACATCTTCAACAACACCATCTCCTCTCAAACCCTAGTTCATCTCTGGTGTTCAATCTTTGTACCAGAACATCAGATTGGTACCTATGGGTGACTAGCAGTGTTGATTACATCTTGTAGTTGATTACTATATAGTTTATTTGTTGGAAGATCATATGTTCATATCCATTATGCTATTTAATACCCCTCCGATCTTGAGCATGATTATCATTTGTTAGTAGTCACTTTTGTTCTTAAGATCACGGGAGAAGTCATGTTGCAAGTAATCATGTGAACTTGATATGTGTTCGATATTTTGGTGGTATGTATGTGGTGATTCCCTTGGTCGTGTCATGTGAACGTCAACTACATGGCACTTCACCATATTTGGGCCTAAGGGAATGCATTGTGGAGTAGTTATTAGATGAAGGGTTGCTAGAGTGATAGAAGCTTAAACCATGGTTTATGTGCTACTTCGTAAGGCACCGATTTGGATCAAAAGTTTAATGCTACGGTTAGATTTTATCTTAATATTTTTCTCGTAGTTGCGGATGCTTGCGAGGCGGTTAATCATAAGTAGGATGTGTGTTCAAGTAAGAATAACACCTAATTACCAGTCCACACACATATCAAATTATGAAAGTAGCGTACACGAATCAAACCAACATGATGAAGGTGATATGGTGAAATTCCCGTGTACCCTCAAGAACACTTTGCTTATCATAAGAGACCGTTTTGGCCTTTCCTTTGCCATAAAAGGATTGGGATACATTGTTGCACTTTATTTACCATTACCATTACTTACTTGTGTCGGCGTTCTGGGAACGGGGGTCCCCAGACTTGCCTGCATGCGGCCTGCGGCGTGGCTCAAAGGGGGGCCCAGCACGGCCCGTCTTCGCCAACACAAACCCAAGACCCTCGCGAGGGGCCAAGCCTCGCGGGTCGGACGACGCGGAGCTTCCTCAGGCGCGTCCTCGTCAGGCTGGCTCACGAGGAGGCGGAGAGATCAAGTCGGGGTACCTCACGAGGTGCCCGTGACGCAAGCCATGACGACTCAGGGCGCCAGGCGGGTGCCAACCCGCGCAGCGTCCTCCTTCCCTCTTCGGTGCAAAGGGGGGCAAGCGCAGCCGCGGAGTACCGAGGCGTTAGGCAAAGGTTGCCATTTCGGTGCAACGAGACCAGGACCAGGAGGACTACGAGATGGAGGTCACCGTGGAGCCCAAGATGGCGACATCACTAGAGCTTTGCGCAGGCGAAGACTGCTTTTGTCAGGATAGCTGATACTTGCTGTCCCCCTTCAAATTAGCCTGCCATTGTTGGCTCCCTTCCCGCTCAATATTTGGGAAGAGGACCAAGGCCTCTATAAATAGGCCCAGCCACCCACATAGCAGAGGGAGTCGAGAAGTCAGGAGGTAGGGAGGCTGGAGGTCGATTAGCTAAGGGTAGAGGGAGTTCGGCCGATTGGTTGAGAGAGAGAGAGAGAGAGAGAGAGAGAAGAAGAAAAAGGTGACTAAACTCCTCCCAGCAGTTCATCGTCTCAGCCAAGAACAGACCCTCGCGAGGCTGTTCTTCCTTGTCTTGTTCATCATCATCAGCCCAAGAGGCAATCCACACACCACGCACTGGAGTAGGGTATTACACCACAACGGTGGCCCGAACCAGTATAAACCCTGTGTCTCTTGTGTTGTTCTTTCGATAGTTTAGACCCCAGCAAGGCGGAGGGGTGCAGGTAGGTAGGAGGCGAAATCTCCGCGCGCACCCCAGTGTTCAAACCTCAAGGGTCTGCCGGAACCCAAAATCCGACATTTGGCGCACCAGGTAGGGGTGCGCCGGAATCCACCTTCTACCGCTTCGTGCCCCGTCGCGTCGTCGTCGCCATGTCTGGCGACCCGGCGGGCAACCCAGATCCATGGGCGACGTGGCCCGCCCGCGCAGAGCCGCTAGCCTCGGGCGACCCCGTGCCCCAGGCAGCTCGCAGTCCACAGGGCGCTGCGGGCCGCGGGCGACGCGGACAGGCTTCGACGGCTCTCACACCGCGGCAGGCGCGGTCGGCAGCAAGGGCCTCCAATCACACCACGACCACGACACTGTACACCCGTCGGGAGCACGCGAACTCGAGGGTCGCGCTCACGGTGGCCCGGGAGCTGCTGCAGTGCAGACTGCTGGAGGGCGGCCGTGACGTGTTGCTGGAGCGGGTGGCAGAGGTCCTGGGCTTCGCCGCCTCGGGGGCTCACCCCTTCTGCACCCAGCTCCCATCTCAAGCCCAGGGCGGCCCGCACGGGGGCTCCGCGCGCGCCCGTGGGCTCCAAGGCTACTCCAACACCAGCAAGGCTGGCAGCACCGGACTGGCGGCGGCGTTGCCCCCGCTCCCAGTCCCCGAAGAAGAAGGACTCGACGCGACCAGCGGCCCTGGTGGACAGCCGCGCTGCCACCCCATGGTAGGCGCGTCAGGCAGGACCGCGTGGCACGCAGAGCACTACGGCGTGGCCTTCGGGATGACGGCGCCAGAGGAGTACGTGCCCCTCATGATGGACCAAGGACACCCGCATGAGGGCGAACAAGGCTCGCTCCTCAGCTCAAGCTGGGGGGACGAGGCACTAGAAGCTGAGCCCCTTCGGGAGTCCCGGGACGGTCCCACCGGGCGCGCTGGAGGCAACAAATATCGGGTACCGCTAATCCTTCAGCAGGCATACGCTAACCATGGATCACAGGAGGTGCAGGTTACCACAGCGAGCAGCTGCCCCGCTCCTACAGTCTCCTACCCCACAGGAGGAGGGCGCAAGGGGCTGCAGGAGAGGGTCAGGGATCCGACATCACCACCGCGGCGTTCGGAGCAAGGCGTTCTCAGGAGGTAGGCCCTCCGCTAGGGAGGTGCCCCAGGGCCTGCCCCCGGCGGAGGACCCGTGGTCGTCGGGGGAACCGCTGGCGACCGCTCTACCCCATCGGCGGCGTCCTGGTTTCCGATCGTCGTTGATGGCACTAGAGTGTGGCGCAAGGCAGGGCCCTCATCTGGCGATATGAAGCAAGGCCGGTACCTGTGAAGAAGGCCCAGTGCCTGTGAAGCTCGCCGCCCCGTGACACTCTCACGTAATAATGAGTGGGGCTGTACACGCCCCGGAGTCTCAGGGGTGCCGGCCTTAGGCCCTAGGGCTCCCTCCCACGCCCAGTGGCAGCACTTAGCTCCGCGCTGGTGAGAAGACGTCCAAGACTAGACTAGGTGCCGGACGCGGCCTTTTGTTTGCTTTCGTTGCTCTTCCCGTTGGTTGCCGCTTTCCCCCACTGGATTCAAGTTGGATTCGAATTTGAGATTTGCGTGTGTTCGGGGAAGGGGTGCTTAGTCTCGTTCGAGCAATTTCTCGCGTTTCGGTTACCACTTCGCCTCAGCTGCCTCCCCTCGCGAGCCCCTCGCGAGCCGGGTCAGGCCTAGCTTGCGCGCAGCCCAGACTGCCGCCGCCGCGTCCTCTCAGGAGGGTGTTTTACTGCAGATCCTACGGATTCAATCAGGGGACGCTCAGGACAGCAAAACTCCCCACGGGCTGCCTCAGGGTCAGCACGGAACAAAGGTAAACTAGCCGACCAGGGCGTCGCTTAAGCCTGCCACTAGGCACGGGCGCATGGACAATGTAGCGTCTACTGATACGACGAACACAAGTTTTACATGAGGGGCTCCCCCTCCAAAATGCTCTCACAGTCATCACGCCAAAACCTGAGTTCTATTCATGCAGGGTAAGGAAACGGGAACGATGCACAATCAGTCGGACGAATCCCCCAATGCGTCCTCAGGAGCACCACCAGAGCCGTTGCTGGCGTCCTGAACTCACCGTCGCTGTCTACATCGCTGCCAACGGCGCCAGAGCCGTCCATCACGCCTCCCTCGTCAGCCACCACGATCACGTCGTTGTTGTCCGAAGCGAAGGCCCTGATAAGAGCGTCCACATTGTCTTCCACCCAGTGCGCCAGCTCGCCTCAGACGGCCTGGGGGACTGGGGCGATGGCGGCGTCAAAATCAAAGTGGGGATCCATGTTCCGGAGGTGGCTGAAGACGCAAGAAAAGGCGCGCCTGAGCAGGGCGTGGCTCCTCTCCTCCACCGACATGTCAGCCCTGATCGACCGCGCCTCCAGCTGCGTCACCACGTCAATGAAGAACTGAAGATTGCCCGTGTAGTTGACTGCGTGCGGCTCGCCAACGATCTCCTTGCAGATGTTGCCCAAGGCCGCGTTGGCCCTCTCCCGGAGCGTGGTGAGCATGGGGCCATGCTCATGCTCCAGGATCCGCCACTGACGTATCTCGTCCGCGTTCTGACGCGCGACGGCCTCAGCCTCCTCCACCCGCTGGCGAAGAAGGAGCACCTCAGCCTGGGAGGTGGTTAACTCACCTTGCGCCACCTCAAGGGCGGCCCGGGAAGCATCGGCCCGCCGCGTCACCTCCTCCAGCTTGGCCCTCAAGGCGGCAGTCCTGCCTTCAACTTCGGCCTGGATTAACCCCAGCTTCTCCTCGAACTCACGCTCGAGGTTCAAATGCGCCATCGCCACCCGACGTCCGACCTCCTCCAGGACGCGGGCTTCCTGTGCAGCGACATCGTCCTCCGCCTGCATCACCAAGCGCTCCCTCGTCTCCAGGCGCTCGTACTCGTGGGTACGTTCGGCGGCTTGCAGCGTCAGCGCCTCCTCACGCTTCTGGAGCTCTGCTGAGTCGCCAGAGGCCACCTTCATCGACGCAACGGCTGCCTCGCGTAGCTCCACCTGCTCCTCCAGCGAGTGGCACCAGGCCAGGAGCTCCCGAGCCCGCTCCTCCATGACCGTTCGTCGCCGGTCAGCTTCTCGAGCCTCCTCAGCGGCCCGAGACCGGGCCTCCCGAGAGGCCACCAACGACACCTTGGCCTCTACTTCATCAAGATCGCGCTGATGGTGCGCAAGGGCGATGGCGCCCTCCAGCTCGAGCCTCTCTGCAGCCAGGCGTAGGCCCTCGGCCTCAAGGCGCGCGTCTTCATCAGCAAGCTCCTCACCAAGCAGGCTCACCGCGTCAGTCGCCCTTCGAAGGAACCCTTGGCGGAGAGCGCGATGCTCCCGAGCGTGCTCGAGCACGTCTTCCACACCATCATCTGCCCCGAGCAAGCGTCGGGGGCCGCGAGTCAGCACTCCCCCTCCGGGCAGAGGGGCTGGGGGCTGGCACCCTCGCCACGGCCGGGCACTCCGTGCCAGAAGCCCGGCCTGGGGCCAGCCCGTCCTCAGGAGAAGAGCGCAGGAGGTGCCTCAGCCAATTGCAGTCCTCCCCAGGCTCGAAGCCACGCGCCCTCTCAGGTGGTCGGCGTGCGCCATCACGTTCAGCTCAGCAGATCAGCTCAAGTGTGCGGCTACGGCCGGAGTCCTCCCGATGCTTTGTTCCCCAATCATCAGCAACGTGGTGGTCACCAAGACTCTCATTGATGGCAGGGCAGGGCTCAACGTCCTATCCGTGGAGATGTTCAACAACCTCCAAGTGCCCTACAGCCAGCTTCAGCCGACCAAGCCCTTCTCCGGTATCACCGACGGCTCCACGGTCCCGATCGGGCAGGTCCGCCTCCCTGTCACCTTCGGGGCACGCGACAACTACCGCACAGAGCTCATCGACTTCAACGTCGCTCACATTCGCCTACCGTACAACGCCATCATTGGGTACCCAGCGCTGGCCAAGTTCATGATCGTAACTCACCATGGCTACAACGTCCTCAAGATGACAGGAAGCGGCGGAGTCATCACGGTGCCCTGCGAAGAGAAGGACGCGATGTGTTCCCTGGAACGAGCCTTTCAGGCTGCATCACTGGAAGACCCGGACCGTGGAAGCAGGAGGCCTCCCGAGACCGCCCCTAAGAAGAAGAAGACATCATCCGGCCAGGCCCCTCAGGAGGCAGACCCCTCTAGGCCCATGCCTGCCCAGGAGGAACCTCCTTCCATCGCATAGGAAAGCGCGCCCGACGCCCTCCTCAGGCAGGGCTCGGGGGCTCTCCCCTGGAGGGCCGTCGACCTAGCTAGGGTCACGAGGGAGGCGCTTGGGCACCACATGGAGGCGTGTTTCGAAGCACGTTTCCCTCAAGAAGGAGCAAGGCAAGGAGATCCAGACCCACAGGAGTTCGTCAGCAAGGCCATTCAGGAGCTACAGGAGTGAAGAGTCATGAGAGGCGCCCGCCGCCTACCAGCAGTGGCTCCCCATCTAGGCGAGGATGGCGGGCTGCGCGTCTGTGTCGACGTACCAGGGCTCAACCAAGTCGCCTCCCTGGAGCGCCTCTGGCCCTCGTGAGTGGGGCGCTGCGGAGGTCCACCCCACAGCTACGTTCGCATGAATTACGGCTTGCTGAGCACGGCTGACACGTACCAGCGCCTCATGAGGGGCACCGCGGAGGCACAAGAGGCCAGGCGCTCCGCAGCCCTGGCAGAGATGGAGATGGTCCGCGAAGGGCCACCAGCGCCTCCCGAGCCTCCCGAGGCCCCTGGGCCTGGGGGCTCATGAGGATCGACTTCCGCAGCCCACCGAGTCGGCTACACCAACACCCCTTCGTCTTCAACATCATCAGGTGACATCCTTCGAGTTTTACTTCCAGCTGGGAGCGCCCCCAGGGCTGCATTATTCCCAGGCCGCATGGGTCCGTCCCTGCGGCGTGTATACCTTTTTATTTCACGTCGCTAGCTTACCTTGTTGGGGGCGCCCCCTCGGGCTGCATGACTCCCCAAGTCGCTCAGGCCTGACCTAGTGATCTCCGCATTCCCAGCATCTATTTGAACGAATCCACTCCTTCGCGGCTAATGTGTTTTACCTAGTTGCCTGCTCAGCTGACGCCAACTAACGGAGCTGCTCCCGAACGGCACGACGCTTGCACATGGGTCCGTCCCTGCAACACCGACAAACCTGGATGGCTGAGCTCTGGCCGCGGCAGCCCCGCATAGCGTCACCTCGTCAAGCCTTCAGTGCCTCACTACCCCTCGGAAGCAACCAACGGCTGACTGTCGACTGTCATGGCAACCCCTTGTTTTCTCTATGCTGGACCTGCAGGACCTCCTGAAGGAGCTGAAGGAAATATGCCCTAGAGGCAATAATAAAGTTATTATTTATTTCCTTATATCATGATAAATGTTTATTATTCATGCTAGAATTGTATTAACCGGAAACATAATACATGTGTGAATACATAGACAAACAGAGTGTCACTAGTATG
The DNA here is from genome assembly GCA_034509565.1 of Triticum monococcum. Classification (NCBI taxonomy): domain Eukaryota; kingdom Viridiplantae; phylum Streptophyta; class Magnoliopsida; order Poales; family Poaceae; genus Triticum; species Triticum monococcum. The sequence goes on along the minus strand of CM067847.1, from coordinate 176,219,619 downwards.
CCTCTACTTGACTAGCTCGTTAATCAAAGATGGTTATGTTTCCTAACCATGAACAAAGAGTTGTTATTTGATTAACGAGGTCACATCATTAGTTGAATGATCTTATTGACATGACCCATTCCATTAGCTTAGCACCCGATCGTTTAGTATGTTGCTATTGCTTTCTTCATGACTTATACATGTTCCTATGACTATGAGATTATGCAACTCCCGTTTGCCGGAGGAACACTTTGGGTGCTACCAAACGTCACAACGTAACTGGGTGATTATAAAGGAGTACTACAGGTGTTTCCAATGGTAGATGTTGGGTTGGCGTATTTCGAGAATAGGATTTGTCACTCCGATTGTCGGAGAGGTATCTCTGGGCCCTGTCGGTAATACACATCACATAAGCCATGCAAGCATTATAACTAAGATGTTAGTTGTGAGATGATGTATTATGGAACGAGTAAAGAGACTTGCCAGTAACGAGATTGAACTAGGTATTGGATACCGACGATCGAATCTCGGGCAAGTAACATACCGATGACAAAGGGAACAACGTATGTTGTTATGCGGTCTGACCGATAAAGATCTTCGTAGAATATGTAGGAGCCAATATGGGCATCCAGGTCCCGCTATTGGTTATTGACCGGAGACGTGTCTCGGTCATGTCTACATTGTTCTCGAACCGTAGGGTCCGCACGCTTAACGTTACGATGACGGTTATTATGAGTTTATGCATTTTGATGTACCGAAGGTAGTTCGGAGTCCCGGATGTGATCACGGACATGACGAGGAGTCTCGAAATGGTCGAGACATAAAGATTGATATATTGGAAGCCTATATTTGGATATCGGAAGTGTTCCGGGTGAAATCGGGATTTTACCGGATTACCGGGAGGTTACCGGAACCCCCCGGGAGCCATATGGGCCTTCATGGGCCTTAGTGGAAAGGAGAAAAGGGGCAGCCCATAGGTGGCCGCCCCCCCCTTCCCTTAGTCCTATTAGGACTAGGAGAAGGGGCCGGCCCCCCCTCTCTCTCTTTCCCCCTTTCCCCCTTTGGGAAACCTAGTCCAACTAGGATTGGGGGGGGAGTCCTACTCCCGGTGGGAGTATGGCTCCTCCTGCGCCCTCTCCCTGGCCGGCGCACCCCTCCCCCTTGGCTCCTTTGTATACAGGGGCAGGGGGCACCTCTAGACACATAAGTTGATCCTTGGTGATCGTTCCATAGCCGTGTGCGGTGCCCCCTGCCACCAAATTCCACCTCGATCATATTATTGCAGTGCTTAGGCGAAGCCCTGCGTCGGTAGTACATCAAGATCGTCATCACGCCGTCGTTCTGACGGAACTCTTCCTCAACGCTTTGCTGGATCGGAGCCCGAGGATCGTCATCGAGCTGAACATGTGCTAAGAACTCGGAGGTGCCGGAGTAACGGTGCTTGGATCGGTCGGATCGGGAAGACGTACGACTACTTCCTCTACATTGTGTGATCACTTCCACAGTCGGTCTGCGTTGGTACGTAGACAACACTCTCCCCTCTCGTTGCTATGCATCACCATGATTTCGCATGTGCGTAGGAAAATTTTCGAAATTACTACGTTCCCCAACAGTGGCATCAGAGCCTAGGTTTTATGGTTTGATGTTATTTGCACGAGTAGAACACAAGTGAGTTGTGGGCGATACAAGTCATACTGCCTACCAGCATGTCGTACTTTGGTTCAGCGGTATTGTTGGACGAGACGACCCGGACCAACATTACGCGTACGCTTACGCGAGACCGGTTCCCTCGACGTGCTTTGCACATAGATGGCTTGCGGGCGACTGTCTCTCCAACTTTAGTTGAACCGAGTGTGGCTACGCCCGGTCCTTGAGAAGGTTAAAACGGAGTCTATTTGACAAACTATCGTTATGGTTTTGATGCGTAGGTGAGATGAGTTCTTGCTTAAGCCCGTAGCAGCCACGTAAAACATGCAACAACAAAGTAGAGGACGTCTAACTTGTTTTTGCAGGGCATGTTGTGATGTGATATGGTCAAGGCATGACGCTAAATTTTATTGTATGAGATGATCATGTTTTGTAACCAAGTTATCGGCAACTGGCAGGAGCCTTATGGTTATTGCTTTATTGTATGCAATGCAATCGCGATGTAATGCTTTACTTTATTACTAAGCGGTAGTGATAGTCGTGGAAGCATAAGATTGGCGAGACGACAATGATGCTACGATGGAGATCAAGGTGTCGTGCCGGTGACAATGGTGATCATGACGGTGCTTCGGAGATGGAGCTCACAAGCACAAGATGATGATGGCCATATCATATCACTTATATTGATTGCATGTGATGTTTATCCTTTTATGCATCTTATCTTGCTTTGATTGACGGTAGCATTATAAGATGATCTCTCACTAAATTATCAAGAAGTGTTCTCCCTGAGTATGCACCGTTGCCAAAGTTCGTCGTGCCCAGACACCACGTGATGATCGGGTGTGATAAGCTCTACGTCCATCTACAACGGGTGCAAGCCAGTTTTGCACACGCAGAATACTCAGGTTAAACTTGACGAGCCTAGCATATGCAGATATGGCCTCGGAACACAGAGACCGAAAGGTCGAGCGTGAATCATATAGTAGATATGATCAACATAACGATGTTCACCATTGAAAACTACTCCATCTCACGTGATGATCGGTTATGGTTTAGTTGATTTGGATCACGTGATCACTTAGAGGATTAGAGGGATGTCTATCTAAGTGGGAGTTCTTAAGTAATATGATTAAATTGAACTTAAATTTATCATGAACTTAGTCCTGGTAGTATTTTGCAGATTATGTTGTAGATCAATAGCTCGCGTTGTTTCTTCCCTGTGTTTATTTTTGATATGTTCCTAGAGAAAATTGTGTTGAAAGATGTTAGTAGCAATGATGCGGATTGGATCCGTGATCTGAGGTTTATCCTCATTGCTGCATAGAAGAATTATGTCCTTGATGCACCGCTAGGTGACAGACCTATTGCAGGAGCAGATGTAGACGTTATGAATGTTTGGCTAGCTCAATATGATGACTACTTGATAGTTTAGTGCACCATGCTTAATGGCTTAGAATCGGGACTTCAAAGACGTTTTGAACGTCATGGACCATATGAGATGTTCCAGGAGTTGAAGTTAATATTTCAAGCAAATACCCAAGTTGAGAGATATGAGGTCTCCAACAAGTTCTATAGCTAAAAGATGGACGAGAATCGCTCAACTAGTGAGCATGTGCTCAGATTGTCTGGGTACTACAATCGCTTGAATCAAGTGGGAGTTAATCTTCCAAATAAGATAGTGCTTGACAGAATTCTGTAGTCACCATCACCAAGTTAGTAGAACTTCGTGATGAACTATAATATGCAAGGGGTAACGGAAACAACTCCCAAGCTCTTCGTGATGCTGAAATCAACGAAGGTAGAAATCAAGAAAAACATCAAGTGTTGATGGTTAACAAGACCACTAGTTTCAAGAAAAGGGCAAAGGGAAGAAGGGGAACTTCAAGAAGAACGACAAGCAAGTTGCTGCTCAAGTGAAGAAGCCCAAGTCTGATCCTAAGCCTGAGACTAAGTGCTTCTACTACAAAGGGACTGGTCACTGGAAGCGGAACTGCCCCAAGTATTTGGCGGATAAGAAGGATGGCAAAGTGAACAAAAGTATATTTGATATACATGTTATTGATGTGTGCTTTACTAGTGTTTATAGCAACCCCTCAGTATTTGATATTGGTTCAGTTGCTAAGAGTAGTAACTCGAAACAGGAGTTGCAGAATAAACAGAGATTAGTTAAGGGTGAAGTGACGATGTGTGTTGGAAGTAGTTCCAAGATTGATATGATCATCATCGCACACTCCCCTATACTTTCGGGATTAGTGTTGAACTTAAATAAGTGTTATTTGGTTTTTGCATTGAGCATGAATATGACTTGATCATGTTTATTGCAATACGGTTATTCATTAAAGTCAGAGAATAATTGTTGTTCTGTTTACCTGAATAAAACCTTCGATGGTCATACACCCAATGAAACAAGTTCGTTGGATCTCGATCATAGTGATACACATATTCATAATATTGAAACCAAAAGATGCAAAGTTAATAATGATAGTGCAACTTATTTGTGGCACTGCCGTTTAGGTCATATTGGTATAAAGCGTATGAAGAAACTCCATGCTGATGGGCTTTCGGAATCACTTGATTATGAATCACTTGATGCTTGCGAACCATGCCTTTCGGGCAAGATGACTAAAACGCCGTTCTCCGGAACAATGGAGCAAGCAACAGATTTGTTGGAAATCATACATACTGATGTATGTGGTCCAATGAATATTTAAGGCTTGCAGCGGGTATCATTATTTTCTGACCTTCACAGATGATTTGAGCAGATATGGGTATATCTACTTAATGAAATAGAAGTCTGATACATTTGAAAAGTTCATATAATTTCAGAGTGAAGTGGAAAATCATCGTAACAAGAAAATAAAGTTTCTACGATCTGATCGTGGAAAAGAGTATTTGAGTTACGAGTTTGGTCTTCAGTTAAAACAATGTGAAATAGTTTCACTACTCACGCCACCTGGAACACCACAGCATAATGGTGTGTCCGAACGTCATAACCGTACTTTATTGGATATAGTGCAATCTATGATGTTTCTTACCGATTTACCACTATCGTTTTTGGGGTCATGCATTAGAGACAGCTGCATTCACGTTAAAAAGGGGCACCATCAAAATCCGTTGAGACGACGCCTTATGAACTATGGTTTGGCAAGAAACCAAACTTGTCATTTCTTAAAGTTTGGGGCTGCGATGCTTATGTGAAAAAGCTTCAACCTGATAAGCTCAAACCCAAAGCGGAGAAATGTGTCTTCATAAGATACCCAAAGGAGACTGTTGGGTACACCTTCTATCACAGATCCGAAGGCAAGACATTCGTTGCTAAGAATGGATCATTTCTAGAGAAGGAGTTTCTCTCGAAAGAAGTGAGTAGGAGGAAAGTAGAACTTGACGAGGTAACTGTACCTGCTCCCTTATTGGAAAATAGTACATCACAGAAAACTGTTTCTGCGACACCTATACCAATTAGTGAGGAAGCTAATGATGATGATCATGAAACTTCAGGACAAGATACTACTGAACCCCGTAGATCAACCAGAGTGAGATCCGCCCCAGAGTGGTACGGTAATCCAATTCTGGAAGTCATGCTACTAGATCATGATGAACCTACGAACTATGAAGAAGCGATGGTGAGCCCAGATTCCGCAAAGTGGCTTGAAGCCATGAAATCTAAGATGGGATCCATGTATGAGAACAAAGTATGGACTTTGGTTGACTTGCCCGATGATCGGCAAGCAATTGAGAATAAATGGATCTTCAAGAAAAAGACTGACGCTGGCGGTAATATTACTGTCTATAAAGCTTGACTTGTCGCAAAAGGTTTTCGACAAGTTCAAGGGGTTGACTACGATGAGACCTTCTCACCCGTAGCGATGCTTAAGTCTGTCAGAATCATGTTAGCAATTGCCGCATTTTATGATTACGAAATTTGGCAGATGGATGACAAAACTGTTGGGGAACGTAGTAATTTTGAAAATTTTCCTACGCACACGCAAGATCATGGTGATGCATAGCAACGAGGGGAGAGTGTTGTCTACATACCAACGCAGACCGACTGCGGAAGCGATCACACAACGTAGAGGAAGTAGTCGTACGTCTTCTTCCCGATCCGACCGATCCAAGCACCGTTACTCCGGCACCTCCGAGTTCTTAGCACACGTTCAGCTCGATGACGATCCTCGGGCTCCGATCCAGCAAAGCGTCGAGGAAGAGTTCCGTCAGCACGACGGCGTGGTGATGATCTTGATGTACTACCGACGCAGGGCTTCGCCTAAGCACTGTAACGGTATGATCGAGGTGGAATTTGGTGGCAGGGGGCACCGCACACGGCTAAGGAACGATCTCAAGGATCAACTTGTGTGTCTCGGGGTGTCCCCTGCCCCCGTATATAAAGGATGAAAGGGGGGAGGCTGGCCGGCCAAGCTAGGAGGCGCAGGAGGAGTCCTACTCCTACCGGGAGTAGGACTCCTCCCCCCAATCCTATTCCTAATAGGATTCCCCAATGGGGAAGAGAAGAGAGAGGTGGCCGGCCCCTCTCCTAGTCCTAATAGGACTAGGGAGAGGGGGGGAGGCGCAGCCCTATGTGGGCTGCCTTCTCACCTTTCCACTAAGGCCCATGTTGGCCCATTTGGCTCCCGGGGGGTTCCGGTAACCCTCCCGGTATTCCGGTAAAATCCCGATTTCACCCGGAACACTTCCGATGTCCAAACATAGGCTTCCAATATATCAATCTTTATGTCTCGACCATTTCGAGAGTCCTCGTCATGTCCCCGATCTCATCCGGGACTCCGAACTCCTTCGGTACATCAATACTCATAAACTCATAATATAACTATCATCGAAACCTTAAGTGTGCGGACCCTACGGTTCGAGAACAATGTAGACATGACCGAGACACGTCTCCGGTCAATAACCAATAGCGGAACCTGGATTCCCATATTGGTTCCTACATATTCTATGAAGATCTTTATCGGTCAGACCGCATAACAACATACGTTGTTCCCTTTGTCATCGGTATGTTACTTGCCCGAGATTCGATCGTCGGTATCCAATACCTAGTTCAATCTCGTTACTGGCAAGTCTCTTTACTCGTTCCGTAATACATCATCTCACAACTAACATCTTAGTCATAATGCTTGCAAGGCTTATGTGATGTGTATTACCGAGAGGGCCCAGAGATACCTCTCCGACAATCGGAGTGACAAATCCTAATCTCGAAATACGCCAACCCAACATCTACCTTTGGAGCCACCTGTAGTACTCCTTTATAATCACCCAGTTACGTTGTGACGTTTGGTAGTACCCAAAGTGTTCCTCCGGTAAACGGGAGTTGCATAATATCATAGTCATAGGAACATGTATAAGTCATGAAGAAAGCAATAGCAACATACTAAACGATCGGGTGCTAAGCTAATGGAATGGGTCATGTCAATCAGATCATTCAACTAATGATGTGACCTCGTTAATCAAATAACAACTCTTTGTTCATGGTTAGGAAACATAACCATCTTTGATTAATGAGCTAGTCAAGTAGAGGCATACTAGTGACACTCTATTTGTCTATGTATTCACACATGTATTGAAGGAAATATGCCCTAGAGGCAATAATAAAGTTATTATTTATTTCCTTACATCATGATAAATGTTTATTATTCATGCTAGAATTGTATTAACCGGAAACATAATACATGTGTGAATACATAGACCAATAGAGTGTCACTTGTATGCCTCTACTTGACTAGCTCGTTAATCAAAGATGGTTATGTTTCCTAACCATGAACAAGGGGTTGTTATTTGATTAACGAGGTCACATCATTAGTAGAATGATCTGATTGACATGACCCATTCCATTAGCTTAGCACCCGATCGTTTAGTATGTTGCTATTGCTTTGTTCATGACTTATACATGTTCCTATAACTATGAGATTATGCAACTCCCGTTTACCGGAGGAACACTTTGGGTACTACCAAACGTCACAACGTAACTGGGTGATTATAAAGGAGTACTACAGGTGTCTCCAATGGTAGATGTTGGGTTGGCATATTTCGAGATTAGGGTTTGTCACTCCGATTGTCGGAGAGGTATCTCTGGGCCCTCTCGGTAATGCACATCACATAAGCCTTGCAAGCACTGCAACTAAAAAGTTAGTTGTGAGATGATGTATTACGGAACGAGTAAAGAGACTTGCCGGTAACGAGATTGAACTAGGTATTGGATACCGACGATCGAATCTCGGGCAAGTAACATACCGATGACAAAGGGAACAACGTATGATGTTATGCGGTCTGACCGATAAAGATCTTCGTAGAATATGTAGGAGCCAATATGGGCATCCAGGTCCCGCTATTGGTTATTGACCGGAGACATGTCTCGGTCATGTCTACATTGTTCTCGAACCGTAGGGTCCGCACGCTTAACGTTACGATGACAGTTATTATGAGTTTATGCATTTTGATGTACTGAAGGTTGTTCGGAGTCCCGGATGAGATCACGGACATGACGAGGAGTCTCTAAATGGTCGAGACGTAAAGATTGATATATTGGAAGCCTATGTTTGGACACCGGAAGTGTTCCGGGTGAAATCGGGATTTTACCGGAATACCGGGAGGGTTACCGGAAACCCCGGGAGGCTAATGGGCCTATTGGGCCTTAGTGGAAAAGAGAAAAGAGGCAGCCCACAAGCTGGCCGGCGCCCCCCCTTTCCCCAAGTCCTAGTAGGACTAGGAGAAGTGGGCCGGCCCCCTCTCTTCTCTTTACCCCTTGAGTCCTAATTGGAATAGGATTGAGGGGGGGAGTCCTACTCCCGGTGGGAGTAGGACTCCTCCTGCGCCCTCTCCCCCTAGCCGGCCGAACCCCCTGCCCCTGGCCTTTATATACGGGGGCAGGGGGCACCACAAGACACACAAGTTAATCGTTCCTTAGCTGTGTGCGGTGCCCCCTGCCACCAAATTCCACCTCGATCATACCGTTACAGTGCTTAGGCGAAGCCCTGCGTCGGTAGTACATCAAGATCGTCACCACGCCGTCGTGCTGACGGAACTCTTCCTCGACGCTTTGCTGGATCGGAGCCCGAGGAACGTCATCGAGCTGAACGTGTGCTAAGAACTCGGAGGTGCCGGAGTAACGGTGCTTGGATCGGTTGGATCGGGAAGAAGACGTACGACTACTTCCTCTACGTTGTGTGATCGCTTCCGCAGTCGGTCTGCGTTGGTACGTAGACAACACTCTCCCCTCTCGTTGCTGTGCATCACCATGATCTTGCGTGTGCGTAGGAAATTTTTTGAAATTACTGCGTTCCCCAACAGTGGCATCCGAGCCTAGGTTTTATGGTTTGATGTTATATGCACGAGTAGAACACAAGTGAGTTGTGGGCGATACAAGTCATACTGCCTACCAGCATGTCATACTTTGGTTCGGCGGTATTGTTGGTTGAGACGATCCGGACCAACCTTACGCGTACTCTTACGCGAGACCGGTTCCCTCGACGTGCTTTGCACATAGATGGCTTGCGGAAGACTGTCTCTCCAACTTTAGTTGAACCAAGTGTGACTACGCCCGGTCCTTGAGAAGGTTAAAACGGAGTCTATTTGACGAACTATCGTTGTGGTTTTGATGCGTAGGTGAGATGAGTTCTTACTTAAGCCCGTAGCAGCCACGTAAAACTTGCAACAACAAAGTAGAGGACGTCTAACTTCTTTTTGCAGGGTATGTTGTGATGTGATATGGTCAAAGCATGATACTAATTTTATTGTATGAGATGATCATGTTTTGTAACTAAGTTATCGGCAACTGGCAGGAGCCATATGGTTGTCGCTTTATTGTATGCAATGCAATCGCGATGTAATGCTTTACTAGATTACTAAACGGTAGTAATAGTCGTGGAAGCATAAGATTGGCGAGACGACAACGATGCAATGATGAAGATCAAGGTGTCGCGCCGGTGATGATGGTGATCATGACGGTGCTTCGGAGATGGAGATCACAAGCACAAGATGATGATGGCCATATCATATCACTTATATTGATTGCATGTGATGTTTATCCTTTTATGCATCTTATCTTGCTTTGATTGACGGTAGCTTTATAAGATGATCTCTCACTAAATTATCAAGAAGTGTTCTCCCTGAGTATGCACCGTTGCCAAAGTTCGTCGTGCCCAGACACCACGTGATGATCGGGTGTGATAAGCTCTACGTCCATCTACAACGGGTGCAAGCCAGTTTTGCACACGCAGAATACTCAGGTTATACTTGACGAGCCTAGCATATGCAGATATGGCCTCGGAACACAGAGACCGAAAGGTCGAGCGTGAATCATATAGTAGATATGATCAACATGACGATGTTCACCATTGAAAACTACTCCATCTCACGTGATGATCGGTTATGGTTTAGTTGATTTGGATCACGTGATCACTTAGAGGATTAGAGGGATGTCTATCTAAGTGGGAGTTCCTAAGTAATTTGATTAACTGAACTTAAACTTATCATGGACTTAGTACCTGATAGTATCTTGCTTGTTTATGTTGCTTGTAGATAGATGGCTCGTGCTATTGTTCCGTTGAATTTTAATGCGTTCCTTGAGAAAGCAAAGTTGAAAGATGATGGTAGCAATTACACGGACTGGGTCCGTAACCTGAGGATTATCCTCATTGCTGCACAGAAGAATTACGTCCTGGAAGCACCGCTGGGTGACAGGCCTGCTGCTGGAGCAACGCCAGATGTTATGAACGTCTGGCAGAGCAAAGCTGATGACTACTCGATAGTTCAGTGTGCCATGCTTTACGGCTTAGAATCGGGACTTCAACGACGTTTTGAACGTCATGGAGCATATGAGATGTTCCAGGAGTTGAAGTTAATATTTCAAGCAAATGCCCGAATTGAGAGATATGAAGTCTCCAATAAGTTCTATAGCTGTAAGATGGAGGAGAACAGTTCTGTCAGTGAGCATATACTCAAGATGTCTGGGTATAATAATCACTTGATTCAGATGGGAGTTAATCTTCCAGATGACTGCGTCATTGACAGAATTCTCCAATCACTGCCACCAAGCTACAAGAGCTTCGTGATGAACTATAATATGCAAGGGATGAACAAGACTATTCCCGAGCTCTTCGCAATGCTGAAAGCTGCGGAGGTAGAAATCAAGAAGGAGCATCAAGTGTTGATGGTTAACAAAACCACTAGTTTCAAGAAAAAGGGCAAAGGGAAGAAGAAGGGAAACTTCAAGAAGAACAGCAAACAAGTTGCTGCTCAGGAGAAGAAACCCAAGTCTGGACCTAAGCCTGAAACTGAGTGCTTCTACTGCAAGCAGACTGGTCACTGGAAGCGGAACTGCCCCAAGTATTTGGCGGATAAGAAGGATGGCAAAGTGAGCAAAGGTATATGTGATATACATGTTATTGATGTGTACCTTACTAGAGCTCGCAGTAGCACCTGGGTATTTGATACTGGTTCTGTTGCTAATATTTGCAACTCAAAACAGGGACTACGGAATAAGTGGACACTAGCAAAGGACGAGGTGACGATGCGCGTGGGAAACGGTTCCAAAGTCGATGTGATCGCGGTCGGCACGCTACCTCTACATCTGCCTTCGGGATTAATATTAGACCTAAATAATTGTTATTTGGTGCCAGCGTTGAGCATGAACATTATATCTGGATCTTGTTTAATGCGAGACGGTTATTCATTTAAATCAGAGAATAATGGTTGTTCTATTTATATGAATAATATCTTTTATGGTCATGCACTTTTGAAGAGTGGTCTATTTTTGTTGAATCTCGAAGATAGTGATACACATATTCATAATGTAGAAGCCAAAAGATGCAAAGTTAATAATGATAGTGCAACTTATTTGTGGCACTGCCGTTTAGGTCATATCGGTGTAAAGCGCATGAAGAAACTCCATACTGATGGGCTTTTGGAATCACTTGATTATGAATCACTTGGTACTTGCGAACCGTGCCTCATAGGCAAGATGACTAAAACACCGTTCTCCGGTACTATGGAGAGAGCAACAGATTTGTTGGAAATCATACATACCGATGTATGTGGTCCGATGAATATTGAGGCTCGCGGCGGATATCGTTATTTTCTCACCTTCACAGATGATTTAAGCAGATATGGGTATATCTACTTAATGAAACATAAGTCTGAAACATTTGAAAAGTTCAAGGAATTTCAGAGTGAAGTTGAAAATCATCGTAACAAGAAAATAAAATTTCAACGATCTGGTCGTGGAGGAGAATATTTGAGTTACGAGTTTAGCATACATTTGAAAAATTGTGGAATAGTTTCGCAACTCACGCCACCCGGAACACCACAACGTAATGGTGTGTCCGAACGTCGTAATCGTACTTTACTAGATATGGTGCGATCTATGATGTCTCTTACTGATTTACCGCTATCATTTTGGGGATATGCTTTAGAGACGGCCGCATTCACGTTAAATAGGGCACCATCTAAATCCGTTGAGACGACGCCTTATGAACTATGGTTTGGCAAGAAACCAAAGTTGTCGTTTCTTAAAGTTTGGGGCTGCGATGCTTATGTGAAAAAGCTTCAACCTGATAAGCTCGAACCCAAAGCGGAGAAATGTGTCTTCATAGGATACCCAAAGGAAACTGTTGGGTATACCTTCTATCACAGATCCGAAGGCAAGACATTCGTTGCTAAGAATGGATCATTTCTAGAGAAGGAGTTTCTCTCGAAAGAAGTGAGTGGGAGGAAAGTAGAACTTGACGAGGTAACTGTACCTGCTCCATTATTGGAAAATAGTACATCACAGAAAACTGTTTCTGCGACACCTATGCCAATCAGAGAGGAAGCTAATGATGATGATCACGAAGCTTCAGATCAAGATACTACTGAACCACGTAGATCAACCAGAGTGAGATCCGCACCAGAGTGGTACGGTAATCCAGTTCTGGAAGTCATGATGCTAGATCATGATGAACCTACGAACTATGAAGAAGCGATGGTGAGCCCAGATTCCGCAAAGTGGCTTGAGGCCATGAAATCCGAGATGGGATCCATGTATGAGAACAAAGTATGGACTTTGGTTGACTTGCCTGATGATCGGCAAGCAATTGAGAATAAATGGATCTTCAAGAAAAAGACTGACGCTGACGGTAATATTACTGTCTATAAAGCTCGACTTGTCGCGAAAGGTTTTCGGCAAGTTCAAGGGGTTGACTACGATGAGACCTTCTCACCCGTAGCGATGCTTAAGTCCGTCAGAATTGTGTTAGCAATTGCCGCATTTTATGATTATGAAATATGGCAAATGGATGTCAAAACTGCATTCCTGAATGGATTTCTGGAAGAAGAGTTGTATATGGTACAACCAAAAGGTTTTGTCGATCCAAAAGGAGCTAACAAAGTATGCAAACTCCAGCGATCCATTTATGGACTGGTGCAAGCATCTCGGAGTTGGAATAAACGCTTTGATAGTGTGATCAAAGCATTTGGCTTTATACAGACTTTTGGAGAAGCCTGTATTTACAAGAAAGTGAGTGGGAGCTCTGTAGCATTTCTAATATTATATGTGGATGACATATTGCTAATTGGAAATGATATAGAATTTCTGGATAGCATAAAGGGATACTTGAATAAAAGTTTTTCGATGAAAGACCTCGGGGAAGCTGCATACATATTAGGCATAAAGATCTATAGAGATAGATCAAAACGCTTAATTGGAATTTCATAATGCACATACCTTGACAAAATTTTGAAAAAGTTCAAGATGGATCAAGCAAAGAAAGGGTTCTTGCCTGTGCTACAAGGTATGAAGTTGAGTAAGACTCAATGCCCGACCACTGCAGAAGATAGAGAGAAAATGAAAGATGTTCCCTATGCTTCAGCCATAGGCTCTATCATGTATGCAATGCTGTGTACCAGACCTGATGTGTGCCTTGCTATAAGTTTAGCAGGGAGGTACCAAAGTAATCCTGGAATGGATCACTGGACAGCGGTCAAGAACATCCTGAAATACCTGAAAAGGACTAAGGATATGTTTCTCGTATATGGAGGTGACAAAGAGCTCACCGTAAGAGGTTACGTTGATGCAAGCTTTGACACTGATCCGGACGATTCTAAATCGCAAACCGGATACGTGTTTACTTTAAACGGTGGAGCTGTCAGTTGGTGCAGTTCCAAACAAAGCGTCGTAGCGGGATCTACATGTGAAGCGGAGTACATAGCTGCTTCGGAAGCAGCAAACGAAGGAGTCTGGATGAAGGAGTTCATATCCGATCTAGGTGTCATACCTAGTGCATCGGGTCCAATGAAAATCTTCTGTGACAATACTGGTGCAATTGCCTTGGCAAAGGAATCCAGATTTCACAAAAGAACCAAACACATCAAGAGACGCTTCAACTCCATCCGGGATTTAGTCCAGGTGGGAGACATAGAGATTTGCAAGATACATACGGATCTGAATGTTGCAGACCCATTGACTAAGCCTCTTCCACGAGCAAAACATGATCAGCACCAAGGCTCCATGGGTGTTAGAATCATTACAGTGTAATCTAGATTATTGACTCTAGTGCAAGTGGGAGACTGAAGGAAATATGCCCTAGAGGCAATAATAAAGTTATTATTTATTTCCTTACATCATGATAAATGTTTATTATTCATGCTAGAATTGTATTAACCGGAAACACCGGAAACATACAGGGGCAGGGGGTTCGGCCGGCTAGGGGGAGAGGGCGCAGGAGGAGTCCTACTCCCGGTGGGCACTGTATTATGTTTCCGGTTAATACAATTCTAGCATGAATAATAAACATTTATCATGATATAAGGAAATGAATAATAACTTTATTATTGCCTCTAGGGCACTGTATTATGTTTCCGGTTAATACAATTCTAGCATGAATAATAAACATTTATCATGATATAAGGAAATGAATAATAACTTTATTATTGCCTCTAGGGCATATTTCCTTCAGTCTCCCACTTGCACTAGAGTCATTAATCTAGTTCACATCGCCATGTGATTTAGCAGCAATAGTTCACATCACCATGTGATTAACACCCATAGTTCACATCGTCATGTGACCAACACTCAAAGGGTTACTAGAGTCAGTAATCTAGTTCACATATCTATGTGATTAACACCCAAAGAATACTAAGGTGTGATCATGTTTTGCTTGTGAGATAATTTTAGTCAACGGGTCTGTCACATTCAGATCCGTAAGTATTTTGCAAGTTCTATGTCTACAATGCTCTACACGGAGCTACTCTAGCTAATTGCTCCCACTTTCAATATGTATCCAGATTGAGACTTTAGATTCATCTGGATCAGTGTCAAAAACTTGCATCGACGTAACCCTTTACGACGAACCTTTTTGTCACGTCCATAATCGAGAAACATATCCTTATTTTACTAAGTATAATTCTGACCGCTGTCTAGTGATCTACTCCTAGATCACTATTGTACTCCCTTGCCAAATCAGTGCAGGGTATACAATAGATCTGGTACACAGCATGGCATACTTTATAGAACCTATGAATGAGGCATAGGGAATGACTTTCATTCTCTTTCTATCTTCTGCCGTGGTCGGGCTTTGAGTCTTTACTCAACTTCACACCTTGTAACACAGGTAAGAAACTTTTTCTTTGACTGTTCCATTTTGAACTACTTCAAAATCTTGTCAAGGTATGTACTTATTGAAAAACTTATCAAGCGTCTTGATCTATCTCTATAGATCTTGAAGCTCAATATGTAAGCAGCTTTACCGAAGTCTTTCTTTGAAAAACTTCTTTCAAACACTCCTTTTATGCTTTACAGAATAATTCTACATTATTTCCGATCAACAATATGTCATTCACATATACTTATCAGAAATGCTGTAGTGCTCCCACTCACTTTCTCGTAAATACAGGCTTCACCGCAAGTCTGTATAAAACTATATGCTTTGATCAACTCATCAAAGCGTATATTCCAACTCCGAGATGTTTGCACCAGTCCATAGAAAGATCGCTGGAGCTTGCATATTTAGTTAACACCTTTAGGATCGACAAAACCTTCTAGTTGCATCGTATACAACTCTTCTTTAGCAAATCCATTAAGGAATGCAGTTTTGTTTATCCATTTGCCAGATTTCATAAAATGCGGCAATTGCTAACATGATTCGAATAGACTTAAGCATAGATACGAGTGAGAAAATCTCATCATAGTCAACACCTTGAACTTGTCGAAAACCTTTTGCGACAATTCTAGCGTCCGTCTTCCTCTTGAAGATCCATTTATTTTCTATGGCTTGCCGATCATCGGGTAAGTCAACCAAAGTCCATACTTTGTTCTCATACATGGATCATATCTCAGATTTCATGGCTTCAAGCCACTTTGCAGAATCTGGGCTCACCATCGCTTCTTCATAGTTCGTAGGATCATCATGATCTAGTAGCATGACTTCCAGAACAGGATTACCGTACCACTCTGGCGCGGATCTTACTCTGGTTGATCTACGAGGTTCAGTAGTGTCTTGTTCTGAAGTTTCATGATCATCATCATTAGCTTCCTCACTAACTGGTGTAGGTGTCACAGAAACATTTTTCTGTGATGTACTACTTTCCAATAAGGGAGAAGGTACAATTACCTTATCAAGTTTTCTACTTTCCTCCCACTCACTTCTTTCGAGAGAAACTCCTTCTCTAGAAAGGATCCATTATAAGCAACGAATGTCTTGCCTTAGGATCTGTGATAGAAGGTGTACCCAACAGTCTCCTTTGGGTATCCA
Organism: Triticum monococcum; assembly: GCA_034509565.1. NCBI lineage: Eukaryota > Viridiplantae > Streptophyta > Magnoliopsida > Poales > Poaceae > Triticum > Triticum monococcum. The sequence goes on along the minus strand of CM067847.1, from coordinate 176,203,258 downwards.
ATGAAGACATATTTCTCCGATTTGAGTTTTGAGCTTATCAGGATGAAACTTTTTCATATAAGCATCGCAACCCCAAACTTTAAGAAACGACAACTTTGGTTTCTTGCCAAACCATAGTTCATAAGGCGTCGTCTCGACGGACTTAGATGGTGCCCCTTTTTAACGTGAATGCAGCTGTCTCTAATGCATGACCCCAAAAACAATAGTGGTAAATCGGTAAGAGACATCATAGATTGCACTATATCCAATAAAGTACGGTTATGACGTTCGGACACACCATTATGATGTGGTGTTCCAGGTGGCGTGAGTAGTGAAACTATTTCACATTGTTTTAACTGAAGACCAAACTCGTAACTCAAATACTCTTTTCCACGATCAGATTGTAGAAACTTTATTTTCTTGTTACGATGATTTTCCACTTCACTCTGAAATTATATGAACTTTTCAAATATATCAGACTTCTATTTCATTAAGTAGATATACCCATATCTGCTCAAATCATCTATGAAGGTTTGAAAATAATGATACCCGCTGCAAGCCTTGAATATTCATCGGACCACATACATCAGTATGTATGATTTCCAACAAATCTGTTGCTTGCTCCATTGTTCCGGAGAACGGCGTTTTAGTCATCTTGCCCAAAAGGCATGGTTCGCAAACATCAAGTGATTCATAATCAAGTGATTCCAAAATCCCATCAGCATGGAGTTTCTTCATGTGCTTTACACCAATATGACCTAAATGGTAGTGCCACAAATAAGTTGCACTATCATTATTAACTTCGCATCTTTTGGTTTCAATATTATGAATATGTGTATCACTAAGATCGAGATCCAATGAACTATTTTCATTGGGTGCGTAACCATATAAGGTTTTATTCATGTAAACAGAACAACAATTTATTCTCTGACTTAAATGAATAACCGTATTACAATAAACATGATCAAATCATATTCATGCTCAACGCAAACACCAAATAACACTTATTTAGGTTCAACACTAATCCCGAAATTATAGGGAGTGTGCGATGATGATCATATCAATCTTGGAACCACTTTCAACACACATCGTCACTTCACCCTTAACTAGTCTCTGTTTATTCTGCAACTCCCGTTTCGAGTTACTAATCTTAGCAACTGAACTAGTATCAAATACTGAGGGTTTGCTATAAACACTAGTAAAGTACACATCAATAACATGTATATCAAATATATTTATGTTTACTTTGCCATCCTTCTTATCCGCCAATCATTTGGGGTAGTTCCGCTTCCAGTGATCAGTCCCTTTGCAGTATAAGCACTTAGTCTCAGGCTTAGGATCAGACTTGGGCTTCTTCACTTGAGCAGCAACTTGCTTGCCGTTCTTCTTGAAGTTCCCCTTCTTCCCTTTTGCCCTTTTCTTCAAACTAGTGGTCTTGTCAACCATCAACACTTGATGTTTTTCTTGATTTCTACCTTCGTCGATTTCATCATCATGAAAAGCTCGGGATTCGTTTTCGTCATCCCTTGCATACTATAGTTCATCACGAAGTTCTACTAACTTGGTGATGGTGACTAGAGAATTCTGTCAATCACTATCTTATCTGGAAGATTAACTCCCACTTGATTCAAGCGATTGTAGTACCCAGACAATCTGGGCACATGCTCACTAGTTGAGCGATTCTCCTCCATCTTTTAGCTATAGAACTTGTTGGAGACTTCATGTCTCTCAACTCGGGTATTTGCTTGAAATATTAACTTCAACTCCTGGAACATCTCATATGGTCCATGACGTTCAAAACGTCTTTGAAGTCCTGATTCTAAGCTATTAAGCGTGGTGCACTAAACTATCAAGTAGTCATCATATTGAGCTAGCCAAACGTTCATAACGTCTGCATCTGCTCCTGCAATAGGTCTGTCACCTAGCGGTGCATCAAGGACATAATTCTTCTGTGCAGCAATGAGGATAAACCTCAGATCACGGATCCAATCCGCATCATTGCTACTAACATCTTTCAACACAATTTTCTCTAGGAACATATCAAAATAAACACAGGGAAGCAACAACGCGAGCTATTGATCTACAACATGATTTGCAAAATACTACCAGGACTAAGTTCATGATAAATTTAAGTTCAATTAATCATATTACTTAAGAACTCCCACTTAGATAGATATCCCTCTAATCCTCTAAGTGATTACGTGATCCAAATTAACTAAACCATAACCGATCATCACGTGAGATGGAGTAGTTTTCAATGGTGAACATCGTTATGTTGATCATATCTACTATATGATTCACGCTCGACCTTTCGGTCTCTGTGTTCCGAGGCCATATCTGCATATGCCAGGCTCGTCAAGTTTAACCTGAGTATTTTGCGTGTGCAAAACTGGCTTGCACCCGTTGTAGATGGACGTAGAGCTTATCACACCCGATCATCACGTGGTGTCTGGGCACGACGAACTTTGGCAACGGTGCATACTCAGGGAGAACACTTCTTGATAATTTAGTGAGAGATCATCTTATAATGCTACCGTCAAACAAAGCAAGATAAGATGCATAAAAGGATAAACATCACATGCAATCAATATAAGTGATATGATATGGCCATCATCATCTTGTGCTTGTGATCTCCATCTCCGAAGCACCGTCATGATCACCATCGTCACCGGCGCGACACCTTGATCTCCATCGTAGCATCGTTGTCGTCTCGCCAATCTTATGCTTCCACGACTATCACTACCGCTTAGTAATAAAGTAAAGCATTCCATCGTGATTGCATTGCATACAATAAAGTGACAACCATATGGCTCCTGCCAGTTGCCGATAACTTGGTTACAAAACATGATCATCTCATACAATAAAATTTAGCATCATGCCTTGACCATATCACATCACAACATGCCCTGCAAAAACAAGTTAGACGTCTTCTACTTTGTTGTTGCAAGTTTTACGTGGCTGCTACGGGCTTAAGTAATAACTCATCTCACCTACGCATCAAAACCACAACGATAGTTCATCAAATAGACTCCGTTTTAACCTTCTCAAGGACCGGGCGTAGCCACACTTGGTTCAACTAAAGTTGGAGAGACAGTCTTCCGCAAGCCATCTGTGTGCATAGCACGTCGAGGGAACCGGTCTCGCGTAAGAGTACGCGTAAGGTTGGTCCGGATCGTCTCGTCCAACAATACCGCCGAACCAAAGTATGACATGCTGGTAGGCAGTATGACTTGTATCGCCCACAACTCACTTGTGTTCTACTCGTGCAAATAACATCAAACAATAAAACCTAGGCTCGGATGCCACTGTTGGGGAATGTAGTAATTTCGAAAATTTTCCTACGCACACGCAAGATCATGGTGATGCATAGCAACGAGGGGAGAGTGTTGTCTACGTACCAACGCAGACCGACTGCGGAAGCGATCACACAACGTAGAGGAAGTAGTCGTACGTCTTCTTCCCGATCCGACCGATCCAAGCACCGTTACTCCGGCACCTCCGAGTTCTTAGCACACGTTCAGCTCGATGACGATCCTCGGGCTCCGATCCAGCAAAGCGTCGAGGAAGAGTTCCGTCAGCATGACGGCGTGGTGACGATCTTGATGTACTACCGACGCAGGGCTTCGCCTAAGCACTGTAACGGTATGATCGAGGTGGAATTTGGTGGCAGGGGGCACCGCACACGGCTAAGGAACGATCTCAAGGATCAACTTGTGTGTCTTGGGGTGTCCCCTGCCCCCGTATATAAAGGATGAAAGGGGGGAGGCTGGCCGGCCAAGCTAGGAGGCGCAGGAGGAGTCCTACTCCTACCGGGAGTAGGACTCCTCCCCCCAATCCTATTCCTAATAGGATTCCCCAATGGGGAAGAGAAGAGAGAGGTGGTCGGCCCCTCTCCTAGTCCTAATAGGACTAGGGAGAGGGGGGAGGCGCAGCCCTATGTGGGCTGCCTTCTCACCTTTCCACTAAGGCCCATGTTGGCCCATTTGGCTCCCGGGGGGTTCCGGTAACCCTCCCGGTATTCCGGTAAAATCCCGATTTCACCCGGAACACTTCCGATGTCCAAACTGAAGGAAATATGCCCTAGAGGCAATAATAAAGTTATTATTTATTTCCTTACATCATGATAAATGTTTATTATTCATGCCAGAATTGTATTAACCGGAAACATAATACATGTGTGAATACATAGACCAACAGAGTGTCACTAGTATGCCTCTACTTGACTAGCTCGTTAATCAAAGATGGTTATGTTTCCTAACCATGAACAAGGGGTTGTTATTTGATTAACGAGGTCACATCATTAGTAGAATGATCTGATTGACATGACCCATTCCATTAGCTTAGCACCCGATCGTTTAGTATGTTGCTATTGCTTTCTTCATGACTTATACATGTTCCTATAACTATGAGATTATGCAACTCCCGTTTACCGGAGGAACACTTTGGGTACTACCAAACGTCACAACGTAACTGGGTGATTATAAAGGAGTACTACAGGTGTCTCCAATGGTATATGTTGGGTTGGCGTATTTCGAGATTAGGGTTTGTCACTCCGATTGTCGGAGAGGTATCTCTGGGCCCTCTCGGTAATGCACATCACATAAGCCTTGCAAGCACTGCAACTAAAAAGTTAGTTGTGAGATGATGTATTACGGAACGAGTAAAGAGACTTGCCGGTAACGAGATTGAACTAGGTATTGGATACCGACGATCGAATCTCGGGCAAGTAACATACCGATGACAAAGGGAACAACGTATGATGTTATGCGGTCTGACCGATAAAGATCTTCGTAGAATATGTAGGAGCCAATATGGGCATCCAGGTCCCGCTATTGGTTATTGACCGGAGACATGTCTCGGTCATGTCTACATTGTTCTCGAACCGTAGGGTCCGCACGCTTAACGTTACGATGACAGTTATTATGAGTTTATGCATTTTGATGTACCGAAGGTTGTTCGGAGTCCCGGATGAGATCACGGACATGACGAGGAGTCTCGAAATGGTCGAGACGTAAAGATTGATATATTGGAAGCCTATGTTTGGACACCGGAAGTGTTCCGGGTGAAATCGGGATTTTACCGGAATACCGGGAGGGTTACCGAAACCCCGGGGAGGCTAATGGGCCTATTGGGCCTTAGTGGAAAAGAGAAAAGAGGCAGCCCACAAGCTGGCCGGCGCCCCCCCTTTCCCCAAGTCCTAGTAGGACTAGGAGAAGTGGGCCGGCCCCCTCTCTTCTCTTTCCCCCTTGAGTCCTAATTGGAATAGGATTGAGGGGGGGAGTCCTACTCCCGGTGGGAGTAGGACTCCTCCTGCGCCCTCTCCCCCTAGCCGGCCGAACCCCCTGCCCCTGGCCTTTATATACGGGGGCAAGGGGCACCACAAGACACACAAGTTAATCGTTCCTTATCCGTGTGCGGTGCCCCCTACCACCAAATTCCACCTCGATCATACCGTTACAGTGCTTAGGCGAAGCCCTGCGTCGGTAGTACATCAAGATCGTCACCACGCCGTCGTGCTGACGGAACTCTTCCTCGACGCTTTGCTGGATCGGAGCCCGAGGAACGTCATCGAGCTGAACGTGTGCTAAGAACTCGGAGGTGCCGGAGTAACGGTGCTTGGATCGGTTGGATCGGGAAGAAGACGTACGACTACTTCCTCTACGTTGTGTGATCGCTTCCGCAGTCGGTCTGTGTTGGTACGTAGACAACACTCTCCCCTCTCGTTGCTGTGCATCACCATGATCTTGCGTGTGCGTAGGAAATTTTTTGAAATTACTGCGTTCCACAACACAAACATAGGCTTCCAATATATCAATCTTTATGTCTCGACCATTTCGAGACTCCTCGTCATGTCCCCGATCTCATCCGGGACTCCGAACTCCTTCGGTACATCAATACTCATAAACTCATAATATAACTATCATCGAAACCTTAAGCGTGCGGACCCTATGGTTCGAGAACAATGTAGACATGACCGAGACACGTCTCCGGTCAATAACCAATAGCGGGACCTGGATGCCCATATTGGTTCCTACATATTCTACGAAGATCTTTATCGGTCAGACCGCATAACAACATACGTTGTTCCCTTTGTCATCGGTATGTTACTTGCCCGAGATTCGATCGTCGGTATCCAATACCTAGTTCAATCTCGTTACTGGCAAGTCTCTTTACTCGTTCCGTAATACATCATCTCACAACTAACATCTTAGTCATAATGCTTGCAAGGCTTATGTGATGTGTATTACCGAGAGGGCCCAGAGATACCTCTCCGACAATCGGAGTGACAAATCCTAATCTCGAAATACGCCAACCCAACATCTACCTTTGGAGCCACCTGTAGTACTCCTTTATAATCACCCAGTTACGTTGTGACGTTTGGTAGTACCCAAAGTGTTCCTCCGGTAAACGGGAGTTGCATAATCTCATAGTCATAGGAACATGTATAAGTCATGAAGAAAGCAATAGCAACATACTAAACGATCGGGTGCTAAGCTAATGGAATGGGTCATGTCAATCAGATCATTCAACTAATGATGTGACCTCGTTAATCAAATAACAACTCTTTGTTCATGGTTAGGAAACATAACCATCTTTGATTAACGAGCTAGTCAAGTAGAGGCATACTAGTGACACTCTATTTGTCTATGTATTCACACATGTATTATGTTTCCGGTTAATACAATTCTAGCATGAATAATAAACATTTATCATGATATAAGGAAATGAATAATAACTTTATTATTGCCTCTAGGGCATATTTCCTTCAAAAACTGCATTGCTGAATGGATTTCTGGAAGAAGAGTTGTATATGAAGCAACCAGAAGGTTTTGTCGATCCAAAGGGAGCTAACAAAGTGTGCAAGCTCCAGCGATCCATTTATGGACTGGTGCAAGCCTCTCGGAGTTGGAATAAATGCTTTGATAGTGTGATCAAAGCATTTGGTTTTATACAGACTTTTGGAGAAGCCTATATTTACAAGAAAGTGAGTGGGAGCTCTGTAGCATTTCTGATATTATATGTGGATGACATATTGCTGATTGGAAATGATATAGAATTTCTGGATAGCATAAAGGGATACTTGAATAAAAGTTTTTTGATGAAAGACCTCGGGGAAGCTGCTTACATATTAGGCATAAAGATCTATAGAGATAGATCAAGATGCTTAATTGGAATTTCACAAAGCACATACCTTGACAAGATTTTGAAGAAGTTCAAAATGGATCAAGCAAAGAAAGGGTTCTTGCCTGTGTTACAAGGAGTGAAGTTGAGTCAGACTCAATGCCCGACCACTGCAGAAGAGAGAGAGAAAATGAAAGATGTTCCCTATGCTTCAGCCATAGGCTCTATCATGTATGCAATGCTGTGTACCAGACCTGATGTGTGCCTTGCTATAAGTTTAGCAGGGAGGTACCAAAGTAATCCAGGAATGGATCACTGGACAGCGGTCAAGAACATCCTGAAATACCTGAAAATGACTAAGGATATGTTTCTCGTATATGGAGGTGACAAAGAGCTCACCGTAAGAGGTTACGTTGATGCAAGCTTTGACACTGATCCGGACGATTCTAAATCGCAAAACGGATACGTGTTTACTTTAAACGGTGGAGCTGTCAGTTGGTGTAGTTCTAAACAAAGCGTCGTAGCGGGATCTACATGTGAAGAGGAGTACATAGCTGCTTCGGAAGCAGCGAACGAAGGAGTCTGGATGAAGGAGTTCATATCCGATCTAGGTGTCATACCTAGTGCATCGGGTCCAATGAAAATCTTTTGTGACAATACTGGTGCAATTGCCTTAGCAAAGGAATCCAGATTTCACAAAAGGACCAAACACATCAAGAGACGCTTCAACTCCATCCGGGATCTAGTACAGGTGGGAGACATAGAGATTTGCAAGAAACATACGGATCTGAATGTCGCAGACCCGCTGACTAAGCCTCTTCCACGAGCAAAACATGATCAGCACCAAGGCTCCATGGGTGTTAGAATCATTACTGTGTAATCTAGATTATTGACTCTAGTGCAAGTGGGAGACTGAAGGAAATATGCCCTAGAGGCAATAATAAAGTTATTATTTATTTCCTTATATCATGATAAATGTTTATTATTCATGCTAGAATTGTATTAACCGGAAACATAATACATGTGTGAATACATAGACAAACAGAGTGTCACTAGTATGCCTCTACTTGACTAGCTCGTTAATCAAAGATGGTTATGTTTCCTAACCATGAACAAAGAGTTGTTATTTGATTAACGAGGTCACATCATTAGTTGAATGATCTGATTGACATGACCCATTCCATTAACTTAGCACCCGATCGTTTAGTATGTTGCTATTGCTTTCTTCATGACTTATACATGTTCCTATGACTATGAGATTATGCAACTCCCGTTTGCCGGAGGAACACTTTGGGTGCTACCAAACGTCACAACGTAACTGGGTGATTATAAAGGATTACTACAGGTGTTTCCAATGATAGATGTTGGGTTGGCGTATTTCGAGAATAGGATTTGTCACTCCGATTGTCGGAGAGGTATCTCTGGGCCCTCTCGGTAATACACATCACATAAGCCTTGCAAGCATTATAACTAAGATGTTAGTTGTGAGATGATGTATTACGGAACGAGTAAAGAGACTTGCCAGTAACGAGATTGAACTGGGTATTGGATACCGACGATCGAATCTCGGGCAAGTAACATACCGATGACAAAGGGAACAACGTATGTTGTTATGCGGTCTGACCGATAAAGATCTTCGTAGAATATGTAGGAGCCAATATGGGCATCCAGGTCCCACTATTGGTTATTGACCGGAGACGTGTCTCGGTCATGTCTACATTGTTCTCGAACCGTAGGGTCCGCACGCTTAACGTTACGATGACAGTTATTATGAGTTTATGCATTTTGATGTACCGAAGGTAGTTCGGAGTCCCGGATGTGATCACGGACATGACGAGGAGTCTCGAAATGGTCGAGACATAAAGATTGATATATTGGAAGCCTATATTTGGATATCGAAAGTGTTCCGGGTGAAATCGAGATTTTACCGGATTACCGGGAGGTTACCGGAACCCCCAGGAGCCATATGGGCCTTCATGGGCCTTAGTGGAAAGGAGAAAAGGGGCAGCCCATAGGTGGCCGCACGCCCCCCCCCCCTTCCCTTAGTCCTACTAGGACTAGGAGAAGGGGCCGGCCCCCCCTCTCTCTCTTTCCCCCTTTGGGAAACCTAGTCCAACTAGGATTGGGGGGGGGAGTCCTACTCCCGGTGGGAGTAGGACTCCTCCTGCGCCCTCTCCCTAGCCGGCGCACCCCTCCCCCTTGGCTCCTTTATATACAGGGGCAGGGGGCACCTCTAGACACATAAGTTGATCTTGGTGATCGTTCCTTAGCCGTGTGTGGTGCCCCCTGCCACCAAATTCCACCTCGATCATATTATTGCAGTGCTTAGGCGAAGCCCTGCGTCGGTAGTACATCAAGATCGTCATCACACCGTCGTGCTGACGGAACTCTTCCTCGACGCTTTGCTGGATCAGATCCCGAGGATCGTCATCGAGTTGAACGTGTGCTAAGAACTCGGAGGTGCCGGAGTAACGGTGCTTGGATCGGTCGGATCGGGAAGACGTACGACTACTTCCTCTACATTGTGTGATCGCTTCCGCAGTCGGTCTGCGTTGGTACGCAGACAACACTCTCCCCTCTCGTTGCTATGCATCACCATGATCTTGCGTGTGCGTAGGAAAATTTTCGAAATTACTACGTTCCCCAACAGGAGCTGCGTCGGGCGGGGCTCTTATGGTGTCTCCTTCGCTCTTGCCCGCGCTAACCACTTGCACGTTAAAAGGGGGGTGCCTGAGCATCGCGACTCAGGGCTCTTACTGTCTCTCCAGCCCTCACCATCTGGCCTTGACCACGGCATCACGACCTGGCATACCAGCGACGGCTGAGACTCGCTTGAGGGTCGGGACCTGAGGACGTAGAGCAGAAAGGGGAGCAAAGGCGAGAAGGGAGAGACAAGCGACGACCTCGCCGAGCAACCTCGCGCCTGCCGAAGCACGGACCCGGCGACACGCCAGGGAGCGGCCCCTGATCCTAGAGATAAGTCATCACCCGAGAGCGCCAGCTACCGTGGCACCATCTCCGCACCTAATGTTATCCCTTGTTAGCGACGTGGCTCTCCTTTCTCACCAAGCGGCGGCTGCTTGGGCGCCAAAAGGGACCTCCTGAGCATCGCGACTCAGGGGCTCTTACTGGACTCCGAGTCGCTCACCTCCTGGCCTTGACCACGGCATCGCGACCTGGCATACCAGCGACGGCTGAAGCCGCCTTGGGACTCGGACCTGTCGGCGCAGAGCGCGAGGCCCTCGTGAGGTTCGAAAGGGAGGACTGAGCTAAGGCTGGATGAGTAACTCGCGCAATTCTACGACAAGGGTTATGCTAACAAAACAGGATCACATGCACCTTACAAGCCCCCACGGGGCGCGTTTTTGGATCCTCGCAGGGAACAGATCCTAAAGGGACGCAAACTACGTGCATCCGTACAAAAGACGCCATCATCAACAGTGGGCCGTCAGGCATCGACGCCAACCCCATCCAGATCAGAGTCGGCGGCGGCCTGACGATCCCGCCCTGCTCCAAGAGCGGCGCCGGCTCGGGGGCTCGTAGCTGTCGTCGCTCATCTCCGGAGTCGCGAAGGGCTCACCGGAGTCGCTGGAGCCTTCGACATCTCCACCGCCTGAGGAGCCGCCAAGGGAGCGGTGGGCGAGCCCAGTCCTCGTCGCAGCGGGGCCCTGGCCGCCTTCACCGGGGCAGCACTCCAGCCGGCGCCCGCTCGCATCGAAGACCTTGAAGAGCATCACAGAAGCACCAACGTAGTCCAAGTGGATCACGAAGACGCCCCTTGTCCTGCAAACCCGGGCGATCTCTCTCTAGCCTCGAGTCATGTACACCTCGCCCGGGGCGACGACCGCGACCTCTGCCTCGGTCGCGAGGGTGCCGCGGCCGGCGTGCTGCAGCCAGAGCTCCAGGGGCTCCCCCTGCGGGATGCTGGAGGCAAAGAAGGGAGGCAGGCGGATCCAAGATTGGAGAGGAATGGCGACGTGGAGCACGAACCCTTGGGAGGAGCCCTCAGTGTGGACCCTAGGGGGGACGACCAACACCTTCATGACCTGTCGGCGCCGACGGCGGCGCCGCCCGTGGCGGTCAGCATCAGCTCCTTTGGGGCCCTCGACATGGGCGTACAACGGAAGAAGGAACCCCGGCGGCGCCTGCTCGCCCCAAGGCCTCGACACCACCTGAAGGGCCCCCTCATTCGGGCCACGGTGGACAAGCCGTTTCTTCGGCGGGAGTGGGTCTGGTCCCTCTCGGGGAGCTTTCCCTTCTCTGCCATCGAGAACCGGCGGATCGGAGCCATCACGGCAAGACGGAGCAAGAATCGGGAAGAAGGAGAAGCAAGGAGGGATGGACTGGAAGGGCGCGCAATGTTCCGTACTTATAGCCGGCGGAGGCCAACCGCCGACCTCCACGATCATAGGTAATCATGACCCGTTTTGCATGCAGGGACTTGTCCAATCCATGCAGTTACCGAGGTGCCATGGGGAAGTGGCGGCGCCCACGTCCAGTCAACCGCCTCGCGGCGCCCAAGGCCGCAGGCTGTTAGGGCCCGCGGTGCTTCGCTCTTGCCCTTCCGCCTCCCTGCATGGCCAACTCCGGGCGCGCCTTGGGCCCGGGAGCTACTGTCGGTGTTCTAGGAACGGAGGTCCCCAGACTTGCCTGCCTGCGGCCTGCGGCGTGGCTCAAAGGGGGGCCCAGCATGGCCCATCTTCGCCAACACAAACCCAAGACCCTTGCGAGGGGCCAAGCCTCGCGGGCGGACGACGCGGAGCTTCCTCAGGTGCGGCCTCGTCAGGATGGCTCACGAGGAGGCGGAGAGATCAAGGCGGGGTACCTCACGAGGTGCCCGTGACGCAAGCCATGACGACTCAGGGCGCCAGGCGGGTGCCAGCCCACGCAGCGTCCTCCTTCCCTCTTCGGTGCAAAGGGGGGCAAGCGCAGCTGCGGAGTACCGAGCCGTCAGGCAAAGGATGCCATTTCGATGCAACGAGACCAGGACCAAGAGGACTACGAGATGGAGGTCACCGTGGAGCCCAAGACGGTGTCATCACCAGAGCTTTGCGCAGGCGAAGACTGCTTTTGTCAGGATAGCTGATACTTGCTCTCCCCCTTCAAATTAGCCCGCCATTGTTGGCTCCCTTCCCGTTCAATATTTGGGAAGAGGACCAGGGCCTCTATAAATAGGACCAGCCACCCACATAGCAGAGGGAGTCGAGAAGTCGGGAGGTAGGGAGGCCGGAGGTCGATTAGCTGAGGGTAGAGGGAGTTTGGTCGATTGGTTGAGAGAAAGAGAGAGAGAGAGAGAGAGAGAGAGAGAGAGAGAGAGAGAAGAAAAAGGTGACTGAACTCCTCCCGGCAGTTCATCGCCTCAGCCAAGAACAGACCCTCGCGGGGCTGTTCTTCCTTGTATTGTTCATCATCATCAGCCCAAGAGGCAATCCACACACCACACACTGGACTAGGGTATTACACCACAAAGGTGGGCCGAACCAGTATAAACCCTGTGTCTCTTGTGTTGTTCTTTCGATAGTTTAGATCCTAGCAAGGCAAAGGGGTGTAGGTAGGTAGGATGTCAAATCTCCGTGCGCACCCCATTGTTCGAACCTCAAGGGTCTGCCGGAACCCGAAATCCGACAGAATCCACTCCTTCGCGGATAATGTGTTTTACCTAGTTGCCTGCTCAGCTGACGCCAACTAACAGAGCTGCTCCCGAATGGCACGACGCTTGTGCATGGGTCCGTCCCTGCAACACCGACAAACCTGGATGGCTGAGCTCTGGCCACGGTAGCCCCGCATAGCGTCACCTCGTCAAGCCTTCAGTGCCTCACTACCCCTCGGAAGCAACCAACGGCTGACTGTCGACTGTCATGGCAACCCCTTGTTTTCTCTATGCTGGACCTGCAGGACCTCCTGAAGAAGCTGCATCGGGCGGGGCTCTTACGGTGTCTCCATCGCTCTCACCCGCGCTAACCGCTTGCACATTAAAGGGGGGTGCCTGAGCATCGCGACTCAGGGCTCTTACTCGCTCTCCAGCCCTCACCCTCTGGCCTTGACCACGGCATCGCGACCTGGCATACCAGCGACGGCTGAGACTCGCTTGAGGGCCGGGACCCAAGGACGTAGAGCAGAAAGGGGAGCAAAGGCGAGAAGGGAGAGACACGCGAGGACCTCGCCGAGAAACCTCGCGCCTGCCGAAGCACGGACCCGGCGACACGCCAGGGAGCGGCCCCTGATCCTAGAGATAAGTCATCACCCAAGAGCGCCAGCTACCGTGGCACCTTCTCCGCACCTAATGCTATCCCTTGTTAGCGACGCAGCTCTCCTTTCTCACCAAGCGACGGCTGCTTGGGCACCAAAGGGGACCTCCTGAGCATCGCGACTCAGGGGCTCTTACCGGACTCCGGGTCGCTCACCTCCTGGCCTTGACCATGGCATCGCGACCTGGCATACCAGCGATGGATGAAGCCGCCTTGGGACTAGGACCTGTCGGCGCAGAGCGCAAGGCCCTTGTGAGGTTCGAAAGGGAGGACTGAGCTAAGGCGGGGTGAGCAACTCGCGCGATTCTACGACAAGGATTATATTAACAAAACAGGATCACAAGCACCTTACAGGACCCCACGGGGCGCGTTTTTGGTTCCTCGCAGGGAACAGATCCTAAAGGGACGCAAACTACGCGCATCCGTACAAAAGACGCCATCATCAACAGTGGGCCGTCTGAAGAAAATATGCCCTAGAGGCAATAATAAAGTTATTATTTATTTCCTTATATCATGATAAATGTTTGTTATTCATGCTAGAATTGTATTAACCAGAAACATAATACATGTGTGAATACATAGACAAACTTAGTGTCACTAGTATGCCTCTACTTGACTAGCTCGTTAATCAAAGATGGTTATGTTTCCTAACCATGAACAAGGTGTTGTTATTTGATTAATGAGGTCACATCATTGGTTGAATGATCTGATTGACATGACCCATTCCATTAGCTTAGCACCCGATCGTTTAGTATGTTGCTATTGCTTTCTTCATGACTTATACATGTTCCTATGACTATGAGATTATGCAACTCCCGTTTGCCGGAGGAACACTTTGGGTGCTACCAAACGTCACAACGTAACTGGGTGATTATAAAGGAGTACTACAGGTGTCTCCAAAGGTACATGTTGGGTTGGCGTATTTCGAGATTAGGATTTGTCACTCCGATTGTCGGAGAGGTATCTCTGGGCCCTCTCGATAATGCATATCACCTAAGCCTTGCAAGCATTGCAACTAATATGTTAGTTGTGAGATGATGTATTATGGAACGAGTAAAGAGACTTGCCGGTAACGAGATTGAACTAGGTATTGGGATACCGACGATCGAATCTTGGGCAAGTAACATACCGATGACAAAGGGAACAACGTATGTTGTTATGCGGTCTGACCGATAAAGATCTTCATAGAATATGTAGGAGCCAATATGGGCATCCAGGTCCCGCTATTGGTTATTGACCGGAGACGTGTCTCGGTCATGTCTACATTGTTCTCGAACCGTAGGGTCCGCACGCTTAAGGTTTCGATGACAGTTATATTATGAGTTTATGACTTTTGATGTACCGAAGGAGTTCGGAGTCCCGGATGAGATCGGGGACATGACGAGGAGTCTCGAAATGGTCGAGATGTAAAGATCGATATATTGGACGACTATATTCGGACATCGGAAAGGTTCCGAGTGATTCGGGTATTTTTCGGAGTACCGGGTAGTTACGAGAGAAGTAATGGGCCTTGATGGGCTTTAGTGGGAAGAGGAAAAAGGCTGCTGCGCCCCCCCTCCCCTCTAGTCCGAATTGGACTAGGGAAAAGGGGGCCGGCCACCTTTCCTACTCCTCCACTTCCTTCTCCCTTCCTCCCCTCTTGATGGACTCCTACTAGGACTTGGAGTCCTAGTAGGACTTCCATCCTGGCCGCACCAATAGCCTTGGCCGGCCTCCTCCTCCTCCATACTTTATATACTGAGGCAGGGGGCACCCCATAGACACACAAGTTGATCATTGAGATCGTTTCTTAGCCGTGTGCGGTGCCCCCTGCCACCATATTCCACCTCGATCATATCGTTGTAGTGCTTAGGTGAAGCCCTGCGTCGGTAGAACATCAAGATCGTCACCACGCCGTCGTGCTGACGGAACTCCTCCCCGAAGCTTTGCTGGATCGGAGCCTGGGGATCGTCATCGAGCTGTACGTGTGCTAAGAACTCGGAGGTGCCAGAGTAACAGTGCTTGGATCGGTCGGATCGGGAATGAGACGTACGACTACTTCCTCTATGTTGTGTCAACACTTCCGTTACGATCTACAAGGGTACGTAGATCATACTCTCCCCCTCGTTGCTATGCATCACCATGATCTTGCATGTGCGTAGGAAATTTTTGAAATTACTACGTTCTCCAACAGTGGTATCAGAGCCTAGGTTTTATGATTTGATGTTATATGCACGAGTAGAACACAAGTGAGTTGTGGGCGATATAAGTCATACTGCCTACCAGCATGTCATACTTTGGTTCGGCGGTATTGTTGGATGAAGCGGCTCGGACCGACATTACGCGTACGCTTACGCAAGACCGGTTTCCCCGACGTGCTTTGCACATAGGTGACTTGCGGGTGACTGTTTCTCCAACTTTAGTTGAACCGATTGTGGCTACGCCCGGTCCTTGCGAAGGTTAAAACGGAGTCTATTTGACAAACTATCGTTGTGGTTTTGATGCGTAGGTAAGATTGGTTCTTGCTTTAGCCCGTAGCAGCCACATAAATCTTGCAACAACAAAATAGAGGACGTCTAACTTGTTTTTGTAGGGCATGTTGTGATGTGATATGGTCAAAACGTGATGAGATATAAGTTGTTGTATGAGATGATCATGTTTTGTTGAAGTTATCGGCAACTGGCAAAAGCCTTATGGTTGTCTCTTTATTGCATAAGATGCAAGCGCCAAATAATTGCTTTACTTTATCGCTATGCGATAACAATAGTTGCAAGAGCGATAGTTGGCGAGACGACCATGTGACGACATATTGATATAGATCAAGATGATGGAGATCATGGTGTCATGCCGGTGACGATGGAAATCATGACGATGCTTTGGAGATGGAGATCAAAGGCACAAGATGATGATGGCCATATCATGTCACATATTTTGATTGCATGTGATGTTTATCTTTTATGCATCTTATCTTGCTTTGATTGACGGTACATTATAAGATGATCTCTCACTAAATTATCAAGAAGTGTTCTCCCTGAGTATGCACCGTTGCCAAAGTTCGTCGTGCCCAGACACCACGTGATGATCGGGTGTGATAAGCTCTACGTCCATCTACAACGGGTGCAAGCCAGTTTTGCACACGCAGAATACTCAGGTTAAACTTGACGAGCCTAGCATATGCAGATATGGCCTCGGAACACGGAGACCGAAAGGTCGAGCGTGAATCATATAGTAGATATGATCAACATAGTGATGTTCACCAATGAAACTACTCCATCTCACGTGATGATCGGACATGGTTTAGTTGATTTGGATCACGTGATCACTTAGAGGATTAGAGGGATGTCCATCTAAGTGGAAGTTCTTAAGTAATATGATTAAATTGAACTTAAATTTATCATGAACTTAGTCCTGGTAGTATTTTGCAAATTATGATTGTAGATCAATAGCTCGCGTTGTTGCTTCCCTGTGTTTATTTTTGATATGTTCCTAGAGAAAATTGTGTTGAAAGATGTTAGTAGCAATGATGCGGATTGGATCCGTGATCTGAGGTTTATCCTCATTGCTGCACAGAAGAATTATGTCCTTGATGCACCGCTAGGTGACAGACCTATTGCAGGAGCAGATGCAGACGTTATGAACGTTTGACTAGCTCAATATGATGACTACTTGATAGTTTAGTGCACCATGCTTAATGGCTTAGAATCGGGACTTCAAAGACGTTTTGAACGTCATGGACCATATGAGATGTTCCAGGAGTTGAAGTTAATATTTCAAGCAAATACCCGAGTTGAGAGATATGAAGTCTCCAACAAGTTCTATAGCTAAAAGATGGAGGAGAATCGCTCAACTAGTGAGCATGTGCTCAGATTGTCTGGGTACTACAATCGCTTGAATCAAGTGGGAGTTAATCTTCCAGATAAGATAGTGATTGACAGAATTCTCTAGTCACTATCACCAAGTTAGTAGAACTTCGTGATGAACTATAATATGCAAGGGATAACGGAAACAACTCCCAAGCTCTTCGTGATGCTGAAACCAACGAAGGTAGAAATCAAGAAAAACATCAAGTGTTGATGGTTGACAAGACCACTAGTTTCAAGAAAAGGGCAAAGGGAAGAAGGGGAACTTCAAGAAGAACGGCAAGCAAGTTGCTGCTCAAGTGAAGAAGCCCAAGTCTGATCCTAAGCCTGAGACTAAGTGCTTCTACTGCAAAGGGACTGGTCACTGGAAGCGGAACTACCCCAAGTGATTGGCGGATAAGTAGGATGGCAAAGTGAAAATAAGTATATTTGATATACATGTTATTGATGTGTACTTTACTAGTGTTTATAGCAACCCCTCAGTATTTGATGCTAGTTCAGTTGCTAAGAGTAGTAACTCGAAACGGGAGTTGCAGAATGAACAGAGACTAGTTAAGGGTGAAGTGACGATGTGTGTTGGAAGTGGTTCCAAGATTGATCTGATCATCATCGCACACTCCCTATACTTTCGGGATTAGTGTTGAACCTAAATAAGTGTTATTTGGTGTTTGCGTTGAGCATGAATATGATTTGATCATGTTTATTGTAATACGGTTATTCATTTAAGTAAAAGATTAAATTATTGTTCTATTTACATGAATAAAACCTTATATGGTTACACACCCAATGAAAATAGTTCGTTGGATCTCGATCGTAGTGATACACATAATCATAATATTGAAACCAAAAGATGAAAAGTTAATAATGATAGTGCAACTTATTTGTAGCACTGCCGTTTAGGTCATATTGGTGTAAAGCGCATGAAGAAACTCCATGCTGATGGGCTTTTGGAATCACTTGATTATGAATTAGTTGATGCTTGTGAACCATGCCTCATGGGCAAGATGACTAAGACTCTGTTCTTCGGAACAATGGAGCGAGCAACAGATTTGTTGGAAACCATACATACTGATGTATGTGGTCCGATGAATATTGAGGCTCGCGACAAGTATCATTATTTTCTGATCTTCACAGATGATTTGAGCAGATATGAGTATATCTACTTGATGAAACATAAGTCTGAAACATTTGAAAATTTCAAAGAATTTCAGAGTGAAGTGAAAAATCATCGTAACAAGAAAATAAAGTTTCTACGATCTGATCATAGAGAAGAGTATTTGAGTTACGATTTTGGCCTTCAGTTAAAAACAATGTGAAATAGTTTCACTACTCACGCCACATGGAACACCATAGTGTAATGGTGTGTCCGAACGTCATAACCGTGCTTTATTAGATATGGTGCGATCTATGATGTCTCTTACCGATCTACCACTATCGTTTTGGGGTTATGCATTAGAGACAGTTGCATTCACGTTAAATAGGGCACCATCAAAATCCGTTGAGACGACGCCTTATGAACTGTGGTTTGGCAAGAAACCAAAGTTGTCGTTTCTTAAAGTTTGGGATTGTGATGCTTATGTGAAAAAGTTTCATCCTGGTAAGCTCAAACCCAAATCGGAAAAGTGCGTCTTCATAGGATACCCTAAAGAATATGTTGGGTACACCTTCTATCACAGATCCAAAGGCAAGATATTTGTTGCTGAGAATGGATCCTTTCCAGAGAAGGAGTTTTCTCTCGAAAGAAGTGAGTGGGAGGAAAGTAGAAAACTTGATAAGGTAATTGTACCTTCTCCCTTATTGGAAAGTAGTTCATCACAAAAATCTGTTCTTGTGACTACTACACCACTTAGTGAGGCAGCTAATGATGATGATCATGTAACTTCAGATCAAGTTATTACCGAATCTCGTAGGTAAACCAGAGTGAGAACCGCACCAGAGTGGTACGGTAATCCTGTTCTGGAGGTCATGTTACTTGACCATGACGAGCCTACGAACTATGAGGAAGTGATGATGAGCCCAAATTCCGCGAAATGGTTTGAGGCCATGAAATCTGAGATATGATCCATGTATGAGAACAAAGTTTGGACTTTGGTTGACTTGCCCGTTGATCGGCAACCAATTGAGAATAAATGGATCTTTAAGAGGAAGATGGACACTGATAGTAGTGTTACTATCTACAAAGCTAGAATTGTCGCAAAAAGTTTTCGACAAGTTCAAGGTGTTGACTACGATGAGAGCTTCTCACTCGTATCTATGCTTGAGTCTGTCCGAATCATGTTAGTAATTGCCGCATTTTATGAAATCTGGCAAATGGATAAACAAAACTGCATTCCTTAATGGATTTATTAAAGAAGAGTTGTATATGATGCAACCAAAAGGTTTGGTCAATCCGAAAGATGCTAACAAAAATATGCAAGCTCCAGCGATCCATCTGTGAACTGGTGCAAGCATCTCGGAGTTGGAATGTATGCTTTGATGAGTTGATCAAAGCATATAGTTTTATACAGACTTGCGGTGAAGCCTGTATTTACAAGAAAGTGAGTGGGAGCACTACAGCATTTCTGATAAGTATATGTGAATGACATATTGTTGATCGGAAATAATGTAGAATTATTCTGTAAAGCATAAAGGAGTGTTTGAAAGGAGTTTTTCAAAGAAAGACCTCGGTGAAGCTACTTACATATTGAGCATCAAGATCTATAGAGATAGATCAAGACGCTTGATAAGTATTTCCATGAGTACATACCTTGACAAGATTTTGAAGTAGTTCAAAATGGAACAGTCAAAGAAGGAGTTCTTGCCTGTGTTACAAGGTGTGAAATTGAGTAAGACTCAAAGCCCGACCACGGCAGAAGATAGAAAGAGAATGAAAGTCATTCCCTATGCCTTGGCCATAGGTTCTATAAAGTATGTCATGCTGTATACCAGATCTATTGTATACCCTACACTGAATTTGGCAAGGGAGTACAATAGTGATCTAGGAGTAGATCACTGGACAGCGGTCAGAATTATCCTTAGTGAAATAAGGATATGTTTCTCGATTATGGACGTGACGAAAGGTTCGTCGTAAAGGGTTACGCCGATGCAAGTTTTGACACTAATCTAGATGACTCTAAGTCTCGGTCTAGATACATATTGAAAGTGGGAGCAATTAGCTAGAGTAGCTCCATGCAGAGCATTGTTGACATAGAAATTTGCAAAATACATGTGGATCTGAATGTGGCGGACCCGTTGACTAAGATTCTCTCAAGCAAAACATGATCACACCTTAGTACTCTTTGGGTGTTAATCACATAGCGATGTGAAATAGATTACTGAATCTAGTAAACCCTTTGGGTATTGGTCACATGGCGATGTGAACAATGGGTGTTAATCACATGATGATGTGAACTATCGATGTTAATCACATGGTGATGTGATCTAGATTACTGACTCTAGTGCAAGTGGGAGACTGAAGAAAATATGCCCTAGAGGCAATAATAAAGTTATTATTTATTTCCTTATATCATGATAAATGTTTGTTATTCATGCTAGAATTGTATTAACCGGAAACATAATACATGTGTGAATACATAGACAAACTTAGTGTCACTAGTATGCCTCTACTTGACTAGCTCGTTAATCAAAGATGGTTATGTTTCCTAACCATGAACAAGGTGTTGTTATTTGATTAACGAGGTCACATCATTGGTTGAATGATCTGATTGACATGACCCATTCCATTAGCTTAGGACCCGATCGTTTATTATGTTGCTATTGCTTTCTTCATGACTTATACATGTTCCTATGACTATGAGATTATGCAACTCCCATTTGCCGGAGGAACACTTTGGGTGCTACCAAACGTCACAACGTAACTGGGTGATTATAAAGGAGTACTACAGGTGTCTCCAAAGGTACATGTTGGGTTGGCGTATTTCGAGATTAGGATTTGTCACTCCGATTGTCGGAGAGGTATCTCTGGGCCCTCTCGGTAATGCACATCACCTAAGCCTTGCAAACTCTGAGATAGCGCGTTTAGTTGTGAGATGATGTATTACGGAACGAGTAAAGAGACTTGCCGGTAACGAGATTGAACTAGGTATTGGGATACCGACGATCGAATCTCGGGCAAGTAACATACCGATGACAAAGGGAACAACGTATGTTGTTATGCGGTCTGACCTATAAAGATCTTCGTAGAATATGTAGGAGCCAATATGGGCATCCAGGTCCCGCTATTGGTTATTGACCGGAGATGTGTCTCGGTCATGTCTACATTGTTCTCGAACCGTAGGGTCCGCACGCTTAAGGTTTCGATGACAGTTATATTATGAGTTTATGAGTTTTGATGTACCAAAGGAGTTCGGAGTCCCGGATGAGATCGGGGACATGACGAGGAGTCTCGAAATGGTCGAGACGTAAAGATCGATATATTGGACGACTATATTCGGACATCGGAAAGGTTCCGAGTGTTCGGGTATTTTTCGGAGTACCGGGTAGTTACGGGAGAAGTAATGGGCCTTGATGGGCTTTAGTGGGAAGAGGAAAAAGGCTGCTGCGCCCCCCCTCCCCTCTAGTCCGAATTGGACTAGGGAAAAGGGGGCCGGCCACCTTTCCTACTCCTCCACTTACTTCTCCCTTCCTCCCCTCTTGATGGACTCCTACTAGGACTTGGAGTCCTAGTAGGACTCCCATCCTGGCCGCACCAATAGCCTTGGCCGGCCTCCTCCTCCTCCATCCTTTATATACTGAGGCAGGGGGCACCCCATAGACACACAAGTTGATCATTGAGATCGTTTCTTAGCCGTGTGCGGTGCCCCCTGCCATCATATTCCACCTCGATCATATCGTTGTAGTGCTTAGGCGAAGCCCTGCGTCGGTAGAACATCAAGATCGTCACCACGCCGTCGTGCTGACGGAACTCCTCCTCGATGCTTTGCTGGATCGGAGCCCGGGGATCGTCATCGAGCTGTGCGTGTGCTAAGAACTCGGAGGTGCCGGAGTAACTGTGCTTGGATCGGTCGGATCGGGAAGAAGACGTACGACTACTTCCTCTACGTTGTGTCAACGCTTCCGTTACGATCTACATGGGTACGTAGATCATACTCTCCCCCTCGTTGCTATGCATCACCATGATCTTGCATGTGCGTAGGAAATTTTTGAAATTGCTACGTTCTCCGACACCGTCAGGCATCGACGCCAACCCCATCCAGATCAGAGTCGGCGGCGGCCTGATGATCCCGCCCTGCTCCAAGAGCGGCGCCGGCTCGGGGGCTCGTAGTTGTCGTCGCTCGTCTCCGGAGTTGCGAAGGGCTCGCCGGAGTCGCTGGAGCCTCCGGCGTCTCCACCGCCTGAGGAGCCGCCAAGGGAGCGGTTGGCGAGCCCAGTCCTCGTCGCAGCGGGGCCCTGGCCGCCTTCACCGGGGCAGCACTCCAGCCGGCGCCCGCTCGCATCGAAGACCTTGAAGAGCATCACAGAAGCACCAGCATAGTCCAAGTGGATCGCGAAGACGCCCCTTGTCCTGCAAACCTGGGCGATCTCTCTCCAGCCTCGAGTCATGTAGACCTCGCCCGGGGCGACGACCGCGACCTCTACCTCGGTCGCGAGGGTGCTGCAGCCATAGCTCCAGGGGCTCCCCCTGCGGGGTGCTGGAGGCGAAGAAGGGAGGCAGGCAGATCCAAGATTGGAGAGGAATGGCGACATCGAGCACGAACCCTTGGGAGGAGCCCTCGGTGTGGACCCCAGGGGGGGCGACCCAGACCTTCGTGACCCGTCGGCACCGACGGCGGCGCAGCCCGTGGCGGTCAGCATCAGCTCCTTCGGGGCCCTCGACATGGGCGTACAACGGAAGCGGGAACCCCGGCGGCGCCCGCTCACCCCAAGGCCTCGACACCACCTGAAGGGCCCCCTCGTCCGGGCCACGGTGGACAAGCCGTTTCTTCGACGGGAGTGGGTCTGGTCCCTCTCGGGGAGCCTTTCCCTTCTCTGCCGTCGAGAACCAGTGGATCGGAGCCATCATGGCAAGAGGGAGCAAGAATCGGGAAGAAGGAGAAGCAAGGAGGGATGGACTGGAAGGGCGCGCAATGTTCCGTACTTATAGCCGGCGGAGGCCAACCGCCGACCTCCACGATCATAGGTAATCATGACCCGTTTTGCATGCAGGGACTTGTCCAATCCGTGCAGTTACCGAGGCGCCATGGGGAAGTGGAGGCGCTCACGTCCAGTCAACCGCCACGCAGCGCCCAAGGCCGCAGGCTGTTAGGGCCCGCGGCGCTTCGCACTTGCCCTTTCGCCTCCCTGCACGGCCAAGTCCGGGCGCGCCTTGGGCCCGGGGGCTACTGTCGGCGTTCTGGGAATGGGGGTCCCTAGACTTGACTCCCTGCGGACTACGGCGTGGCTCAAAGGGGGGCCCAGCATGGCCCGTCTTCGCCAACACAAACCCAAGACCCTCGCGAGGGGCCAAGCCTCACGGGGCGGACGACGCGGAGCTTCCTCAGGCGCGGCCTCGTCAGGCTGGCTCACGAGGAGGCGGAGAGATCAAGGCGGGGTACCTCACGAGGTGCCCGTGACGCAAGCCATGACGACTCAGGGCGCCCGGCGGGTGCCAGCCCGCGCAGCGTCCTCCTTCCCTCTTCGGTGCAAAGGGGGGCAAGCGCAGCCGCGGAGTACCGAGGCATCAGGCAAAGGTTGCCATTTCGGTGCAATGAGACCAGGACCAGGAGGACTACGAGACAGAGGTCACTGTGGAGCCCAAGACGGCGTCATCACCAGAGCTTTGTGCAGGCGAAGACTGCTTTTGTCAGGATAGCTGATACTTGTTGTCCCCGTTCAAATTAGCCCGCCATTGTTGGCTCCCTTCCCGCTCAATATTTGGGAAGAGGACCAGGGCCTCTATAAATAGGACCAGCCACCCACATAGTAGAGGGAGTCGAGAAGTCGGGAGGTAGGGAGGCCGGAGGTTGATTAGCTGGGGGTAGAGGGAGTTCGGTCGATTGGTTGAGAGAGAGAGAGATAGAGAGAAGAAAAAGGTGACTGAACTCCTCCCAGCAGTTCATCGCCTCAGCCAAGAACAGACCCTCGCGAGGCTGTTATTCCTTGTATTGTTCATCATCATCAGCCCAAGAGGCAATCCACACACCACACACTGGAGTAGGGTATTACACCACAAAGGTGGCCCGAACTAGTATAAACCCTGTGTCTCTTGTGTTGTTCTTTCGATAGTTTAGATCCTAGCAAGGCGGAGGGGTGCAGGTAGGTAGGAGGCGAAATCTCCGCGCGCACCCCAGTGTTCAAACCTCAAGGGTCTGCCGGAACCCGAAATCCAACAGAATCCACTCCTTCGCGGCTAATGTGTTTTACCTAGTTGCCTGCTCAGCTGACGCCAACTAACGGAGCTGCTCCCGAATGGCACGACGCTTGCGCATGGGTCCGTCCCTGCAACGCTGACAAACCTGGACGGCTGAGCTCTGGCCACGGCAGCCCCGCATAGCGTCACCTCGTCAAGCCTTTAGTGCCTCAATGCCCCTCAGAAGCAACCAACGGCTGACTGTCGACTGTCATGGCAACCCATTGTTTTCTCTATGCTGGACCTGCAGGACCTCCTGAAGGAGCTGCGTCGGGTGGGGCTCTTACGGTGTCTCCTTCGCTCTCGCCCGCGCTAACCGCTTGCACGTTAAAGGGGGGGTGCCTGAGCATCGCGACTCAGGGCTCTTACTCGCTCTCCAACCCTCACCCTCTGGCCTTGACCACGGCATCACGACCTGGCATACCAGCGATGGCTGAGACTCGCTTGAGGGCCGGGACCCGAGGACGTAGAGCAGAAAGGGGAGCAAAGGCGAGAAGGGAGAGACACACGAGGACCTCGCCGAGCAACCTCGCGCCTGCCGAAGCACGGACTTGGCGACACGCCAGGGAGCGGCCCCTGATCCTAGAGATAAGTCATCACTCGAGAGCGCCAGCTATCGTGGCACCATCTCCGCACCTAATGCTATCCCTTGTTAGCGACGCCACTCTCCTTTCTCACCAAGCGACGGCTGCTTGGGCGCCAAAAGGGACCTCCTGAGCATCGCGACTCAGGGGCTCTTACTGGACTCCGGGTCGCTCACCTCCTGGCCTTGACCACGGCATCGCGACCTGGCATACCAGCGACGGCTGAAGCCGCCTTGGGACAGGGACCTGTCGGCGTAGAGCGCAAGGCCCTCGTGAGGTTCGAAAGGGAGGAATGAGCTAAGGCGGGATGAGCAACTCGCGCAATTCTACGACAAGGGTTATATTAACAAAACAGGATCACACGCACCTTACAAGCCCCCACGGGGCGCGTTTTTGGTCCCTCGCAGGGAACAGATCCTAAAGGGACGCAAACTACGCGCATCCGTACAAAAGACGCCATCATCAATAGTGGGCCATCAGGCATCGACGCCAACCCCATCCAGATCAGAGTCGGCGGCGGCCTGATGATCCCGCCCTGCTCCAGGAGCGGTGCCGGCTCGGGGGCTCGTAGCTGTCGTCGCTCGTCTCCGGAGTCGCGAAGGGCTCGCCGGAGTCGCTGGAGCCTCCGATGTCTCCACTGCCTGAGGAGCCGCCAAGGGAGCTGTTGGCGAGCCCAGTCCTCGTCGCAGCGGGGCCCAGGCCGCCTTCACCGGGGCAGCACTCCAGCCGGCGCCCGCTCACATCGAAGACCTTGAAGAGCATCACAGAAGCACCAACATAGTCCAAGTGGATCGTGAAGACGCCCCTTGTCCTGCAAACCCGGGCGATCTCTCTCCAGCCTCGAGTCATGTAGACCTCGCCCGGGGCGACGACCGCGACCTCTGCCTCGGTCGCGAGGGTGCTGCAGCCATAGCTCCAGGGGCTCCCCCTGCGGGATGCTGGAGGCGAAGAAGGGAGGCAGGCGGATCCAAGATTGGAGAGGAATGGCGACGTGGAGCACGAACCCTTGGGAGGAGCCCTCGGTGTGGACCCCAGGGGGGACGACCCACACCTTCATGACCTGTCGGCGCCGACGGCGGCGCCGCCCGTGGCGGTCAGCATCTGCTCCTTCGAGGCCCTCGACGTGGGCGTACAACGGAAACGGGAACCCCGGCGGCGCCCGCTCGCCCCAAGGCCTCGACACCACCTGAAGGGCCCCCTCGTCCGGGCCACGGTGGACAAGCCGTTTCTTCGGCGAGAGTGGGCCTGGTCCCTCTCGGGGAGCCTTTCCCTTCTTTGCCGTCGAGAACCGGCAGATCGGAGCCATCACGGCAAGACGGAGCAAGAATCAGGAAGAAGGAGAAGCAAGGAGGGATGGACTGGAAGGGCGCGCAATGTTCCGTACTTATAGCCGGCGGAGGCCAACCGCCGACCTCCACGATCACAGGTAATCATGACCCGTTTTGCATGCAGGGACTTGTCCAATCCGTGTAGTTACCGAGGCGCCATGGGGAAGTGGGGGCGCCCACGTCCAGTCAACCGCCACGCGGCGCCCAAG
Source organism: Triticum monococcum (assembly GCA_034509565.1). Classification (NCBI taxonomy): domain Eukaryota; kingdom Viridiplantae; phylum Streptophyta; class Magnoliopsida; order Poales; family Poaceae; genus Triticum; species Triticum monococcum. The sequence goes on along the minus strand of CM067847.1, from coordinate 176,176,622 downwards.
GCCGCAGGCTGTTAGGGCCCGCGGCACTTCGCCTCCCTGCACGGCCAAGTCCGGGCGCGCCTTGGGCCCGGGGGCTACTGTCGGCGTTCTGGGAACGGGGGTCCCTAGACTTGCCTGCCTGCGGCCTGCGGCGTGGCTCAAAGGGGGGCCCAGCACGGCCCGTCTTCGCCAACACAAACCCAAGACCCTCGCGAGGGGCCAAGCCTCGCGGGGCGGACGACGCGGAGCTTCCTCAGGCGCGGCCTCGTCAGGCTGGCTCACGAGGAGGCGGAGAGATCAAGGCGGGGTACCTCACGAGGTGCCCGTGACGCAAGCCATGACGACTCAGGGCGCCAGGTGGGTGCCAGCCCACACAGCGTCCTCCTTCCCTCTTCGGTGCAAAGGGGGGCAAGCGTAGCCGCAGAGTACCGAGGCGTCAGGCAAAGGTTTCCATTTCGGTGCAACGAGACCAGGACTAGGAGGACTACAAGACGGAGGTCACCGTGGAGCCCAAGACGGCGTCATCACTAGAGCTTTGCGCAGGCAAAGACTGCTTTTGTCAGGATAGCTGATACTTGTTGTCCCCCTTCAAATTAGCCCGCCATTGTTGGCTCCCTTCCCGCTCAATATTTGGGAAGAGGACCAGGGCCTCTATAAATAGGATCAGCCACCCACATAGCAGAGGGAGTCGAGAAGTCGGGAGGTAGGGAGGCCGGTGGTCGATTATCTGAGCGTAGAGGGAGTTCGATCGATTGGTTGAGAGAGAGAGAGAAGAAGAAAAAGGTGACTGAACTCCTCCCAGCAGTTCATCGCCTAAGCCAAGAACAGACCCTCGCGAGGTTGTTCTTCCTTGTCTTGTTCATCATCATCAGCCCAAGAGGCAATCCACACACCACGCACTGGAGTAGGGTATTACACCACAACGGTGGCCCGAACCAGTATAAACCCTGTGTCTCTTGTGTTGTTCTTTCGATAGTTTAGACCCCAGCAAGGCGGAGGGGTGTAGGTAGGTAGGAGGCGAAATCTCCTCGTGCACCCCAGTGTTCGAACCTCAAGGGTCTGTCGGAACCCGAAATCTGACAACTTGTTACAAATTATCTTGCTATCAAACTACTTGTTGCCAACAATTTCAGTGCTTGCAGAAAATACCTTGCTGAAAACCGCTTGCCATTTCCTTTTGCTCCTCATTGGGTTCGACACTCTTACTTATCGAAAGGACTATGATTGATCCCCTATACTTGTGGGTCATCAACTGTCGCTGCAGCAGAAGAAGGAGATGGCCGCCATTGCTGCCGGCTGGCAGCCGGAGGCAGACGATGTACGAATAGAGGACGCGACCGAGGATGAGCCGGCACCACCCTCGCCGGTGCATTGCACCATGAGCATCGGCGAGTCCCGTGCCCATTACACGGACATGTTACGGGAGGAGAGGGAGGAATAGTTCTGGGAGGCGTAGGCCGATGCGGCCTACAACCTCCAGCTCCTCCAGGAGTACCAGAGCAGGTGGAGGAGAAGCTCGCCGCCGACAGGGTAATTGCGCCGGACGCAGACGTGGCAGAGCAGGAAACACTGCTCGACTCCTACTGCTCCACCGTGAGATCCCCTTGCCCGCTAGGGGTACCGCCAGCGTCAGGCGGAACTGATGTCCGCTTACAAGAAGTTTGACGAGGGGACGGATGAGGTGTGGGGCAAGACCAATGACGAGGAGGACATCGTCGGCTCCGCCGAGACCGCGCCCTGTCGCGACGACCACGGAGTCGGCATGTCTGTGGACGTTGCCGACAGCGAGTGAAAGGGCATTTCCCTACTTTATGTTTTGGATGATGATGAAAACCCTTTGTTGGTATAATCCTGTGCTAAATGTTTCAGGTTCTTGACGCTTAGGCCTACATTGGAAAGCTATTCTCTCTTATAGAAAAATATGGAAGACAGAGTCCCCTATGCTTTTTATCTCTTTGGTCATAGGGAACCCGTACTATCAAGAGGGAATCTTCATTAGAAAGAACTAGGGGAATCTTTTCATGTACACCTTCATCACCCCTCCTTTGTCTTTCTCAGGTGAGAGAGAGAGAGAGAGTTTTCCTTGTCTCTTCCCCTATATATTCCTGTTCACCGTTTCTGCCCAGTAGTTGTACCGCTCTCTGGAGCGGTTGTACCGCTGGGTCTTGTCGCTCATCATCTTTGCTTGAGCGGTTGTACCGCTTCCCCCGGGCGGTGGTACCGCCACCATGCTCTGCAAAAGCTGAGGCGGTGGTTCCGTCCATGCACCGCTCAAGTACCGCTCACGCTTCTGTTTTGATGCGGTTCTTGGGCGGTAGTGGCCTGGTTGGTCCAGTCGTTCCTCGATGACTGGTACCACCGGTTGTCCGAGCGGTTCTTCCGCTCAGAACTTAGCCGCCCAAGAGCTCAAGGCCATGCGGTTGTTTCGGCCAGGCACCGCCCAAGTACCGGTCAAGCTCCTGTTTTGATGCGGTGGCTAGGCGGTTAGGTCGGTTATTTTTCTTAGCCAGCAATACCACCCACAGGTCCGTTTGTACCGCTTGGTAGGGTTCTGCAGATACACCGTGAGTCCCAGTTGTACCGGGACGAGGACTAGTTGTACCGCTCCAGTGCAAAAAACACTGTAACGGTTGGAATCTAGGGTTGCTTTATAAGGGAGATTCTTCCACCTACCACTCTTACCTTTGACCTCTCTCACTCCACCATTAATGCACTTCAAGCTCTCTTACCCAATCTCTCTCTCTAGCCACTCAAACTTGTTGATTTGCTAGGGATTGAAGGAGGAGACCTAGATCTACAGTTCCACCAAAGGATATTTGCTTCCCCCATACTTTCTTGTGTGGATTTTGTTACTCTTGGGTGTTTGAGCACCCTAGATGGTTGAGGTCACCTCAGAGCCATATTCCATTTGTGGTGAAGCTTCGTGGTTTCATTGGGAGCCTCCAATTAAGTTGTGGAGAGAGCCCCAACCTTGTTTGTAAAGGTTCGGTCGCCGCCTTCAAGGGCACCAATAGTGGAATCATGGCATCTCGCATTGTATGAGGGCGTGAGGAGAATACGGTGGCCCTAGTGGCTTCTTGGGGAGCATTATGCCTCCACACCGCTCCAACGGAGACGTACTTCCTCTCAAAGGGAAGGAACTTCGGCAACACATCCTCGTCTCCACCGTCTCCACTCTTGGTTACCTCGTGCATTTACTTGTGCAAGCTTATTTGTATCATATCACTTGCTTGCTTGTGTTCCTATCCTTGTTGCATGATATAGGTTGCTCACCTAGTTGCATATCTAGACAACCTACTTTCATGCAAAGTTTATATTGTTAAAGAAAAGCTAAAGATTGTTAGTTGCCTATTCACCCCCCTCTAGTCAACCATATCGATCCTTTCAATTGGTATCAGAGCCTCATATCTTTATTAAGGACTTTACGGTCCGAAGAGTATGGTTGATACCATAGACGGTGTGGAGGAACACTTCGGTGTGAATCCGATCTCGTCTACGGGCGATGGGGGAACCTCGGTCTCTCGTGAGGAGTTCAATGTGGCCTTGGAGACATTGAAAACCTCCATGACGACCGAGGTTGAAAGCATGTTTACTAAATTCCTTGAAGGGCTTAAACTATCCACCGCACCGTTGAAAGTGGGTAATCCCACCGACAAGGTGACGGATCCTACCTCCGATAAGGGGGAAGCTAGTAGTGAAAAGGCTCCTTCTTCTAGTGGTAAGAATGGCACAGGCATCTTTGCTCATGTGGAACCACCACTTGTTTATGGTGGACCGGTTCCTTCCACTCATTTGAATCATGCTGGTCCTCCCCCTAAGATTGTGAAAAATGAGGTCTTTGATTCTTCGGTTTACCGCTTTAAACATCATTTAAATCATGTGAACACTAATCTTTGGAGAATCATTGAAGAAGGTTTCTATCCGCATGATCCAAGCAACTTCACTCCTCGAGAAGCCGCGGATAATCAATTCAATGACAATGCTCTCTTGATCATTCAAGATGCAATCCCACCCGAAGACCTACCTCATCTTCGGCCCTTCGCCTTGGCCAAAGACGCATGGCTTTGTGTTGTCTCTCTCTACCGGGGAAGCGCAAGCATTCAACGCTCCAACTATGAAGTGGTGCAAGATGAGGCCGATGAGTTTGCAATGAAAGAAGATGAAGAATCTAGTGAGCTTTATCGGAGAGTAACCAAACTCACGGTCTCACTCCGAGATCACGGGAGCAAGGACACGGATGACAATTGGATCAAGCGCAAATTCCTCAAGGCAATGATGCCCTACCACAAGGCCATGTCCTCTGTCATTCATCAAAGGCTGGACTTCCACACTTTAACCTCAAGCGAAGTGTTGGATGAGTTTGTGGCCATGAACATTTTGGACAAGACCGCCGACAATGCGGTGCTTCGTTCTCAAAGGGCAAAGAAGCCCAACCTTGCATTGAAGGCCAATCTCTCGGTTGAAGAAGAAGAAGAGGAAGAAGAGGAGAGCAACCCCGAAGATACAAAGTATGCATATCATGAACACATGGCACTCGCTTCAAGGCAATTTTGGAGCAAGAAAAACTCGAGGCCAAACTTTAACAAAAACAACTCAAGTGGCACGAAGAGCAAGCAACGTGTAAGGACTTGCTACAATTGTGGCAATGTGAGTCATTTTGTTGCGGAGTGCCCATATGAGAAGAGGGAAGACAATGGTGGCAAGCTCATCCGAAAGGACAAGGCCAAGTCGTTCCCCAACAAGAGCAACTTCACCAAGAAGACTCCTCCCAAGGCATTGGTGGTACAAGAAGAGTACAGTGAGGATGATGACGATGATGAAGATGGTGAGTTGGCTGCCATGGCCTCAGTTGCCATTGCGACTACTCCACGGGTGTCTCTCTTCGACTCACCCAATGAGAGCATCACCGCCAAGTGCCTCATGGCTAAAGACACCAACAAGGTAACCCCCAACATCAAAACTACCATCATTAATCATCCTTCTTCAATGGATAGCATTGATGAACATGAGGGAGCTAATGTGGAGGCAAATGAGTTTGAGGCCTTTATGGGAAAACTTAAGGGTAAATCCAAGAAGCACTTTGTTGCTCTCTTGGAACAACTTGGTGAAGCCAATGACATGATCGAGGCTCACGAAGATACCATCACTAAGATGGAAGGGCATAGTCGTGACTATGCCGATGAGATTTCGGATCTTTCCAATGCTCTTGACGAAGAGCGTGGTCTTCGTTTGGCTCTTGAGGAGTCACACAACGTTGATCATGCTAAGTTAAAGAAAGATTATGATCATGTTCTCATTGTTTCTCATGTGCTAAACTCTGAGAAGGCCGAACTTGAGGTTGATCTTGCTAGACTCAAAGAGGAGTTTGATCTACTTTACAAGGCTCACAAGGTCTTGAAGGGTGATCATGCTAGCCTCAAAGAGTCTCATAATCAACTTCAAGTAAAGCTAACCAAGGAAAAAGCCACTTTTCCTCGTATGATGTTAATTGATAATGCAAATGCTACTAACCCATGTTGTGAGCATGTGCATCTTGTTGAGGAGAACGCTAAGCTAAAGGGGCAACTTGAGAGAGGCCTTGTGACTTGCACACAAGGCAAGAAGAACCTCAACGACCTCTTGATCAACCAAATGGGAGTTGTGGCCAAGGAAGGGGTTGGGTACGTGCCCGAGTCCAAGAACAAGAAGAAGAATGACAATACCAAACGACCTCCTCCTCTCATGCAAACTTTTGTGAAGGAGGGAGAGAGTGCTTCCAAGGAGAATAAGAACAATGCAAAGGGTGGCGCTGCCAAAAAGGGAAATGCCACTCCTCCCATCAAAGCCGACGACTTTAATCCTTCTTATATGTTATGTCGTGCTAGTGATGGGCATGTCTATGCCAAATTTGTTGGTTCCCCTCATGAGTACATTGAATGGTCTATTTGGGTTCCAAAGACCCTTGTTACTAACATCAAAGGACCCATTACAAAATGGGTACCTAAAACCAAGCATTGAACTCTTGTAGGTGTTTGCTTCCGGTGGGGGATCATGGTTGCTCGATAGCGGAGCTACAAATCATATGACCGGAAGCAAGGACTTGGTGGTGGACGTGCACAAGATTCCATCTATGCCCACCAATGTCGAGTGGGGTGACGCCTCATCCTCTAAGGTATTGGGACTTGGCAAGGTGGTCATCTCTCATGATCTCACGATCGAGAAGGTCATGCTTGTTGAGTCCCTTGCATACAATTTACTTTCCGTTCGTCCACTTGCAATCATGGGCTTTGCCACTTTCTTTGATATCGATACCGTGGCCCTCTTGTGGAGCAAGACTCTTCAAGTAGCCTTTGTTGGGCATGTCGAGAAAGGTCTATATGTGATTAACTTTTCAGAGCGACCCACTAAGACCGCGACATGCCTAATGGCTAAAGTTGATGTGGGATGGCTTTGGCATCGCCATCTAGCCCATGTCAATATGAGATCTTTGCAAAGTCTTCTCAAGGGGGACCATGTCTGTGGACTAACGAATGTTAGTTTTGCTAAAGATCGTGCTTGTAGTGCTTGTATCGAAGGAAAGCTACATGAGAAGGCTCACCCTCCCACGACTATCATTTACTCAAAGAGGCCTTTGGAACTCCTTCACTTGGATCTCTTTGGGCCTCCATCCTTTGATAGTCTTGGGGGTAGGAAGTATTGCTTGGTGATTGTGGATGACTACTCAAGATACACTTGGGTGTATTTCTTCAAGAGGAAGAGTGAGACCCAACAAACCATCATTGACTTTGCAAATGAAGCACAACGTTAACACAATGCAAAGACCTTGATAATAAGAAGTGACAACGGCACCGATTTCAAGAACTACACCTTGGATGAGTTTCTTAGTGATGAGGGGATCAAGCATCAATATTCCGCACCTTACACCCCTCAACAAAACGGTGTTGCGGAGAGGAAGAACCGGACGTTGATGGATGCGGCAAGGACCATGATGGCGGAGTTCAAGTCTCCATACAACTTTTGGGCCGAAGCCATCAACACCGCGTGTCATGCATCCAATTGGCTCTACCTCCACAAGGGCTTGAACAAGACTCCATATGAGATACTCACCGGTAACAAGCCCAACCTCAAGTACTTTAGGGTGTTCGGGTGTAAGTGTTTCATTCTCAAGAAAGGTGTTCGGTTGTCTAAATTTGAGGCTAGAGCTTATGAGGGCATATTTGTTGGTTATGCTACAAACTCTCATGCTTACCGTGTCCTCAATAAATCCACGGGACTTATTGAGGAGACATGTAACGTGGAGTTTGATGAGAATAACGGCTCCCAAGTGGAGCAAAGTGGCACTTGTGATGTAGGTGATGAAATTCCTCCTCAAGCCATAAGAAGAATGGGTGTTGGCTTTATCCTACCCATTGAGGAACCCCTTGTGGCCGAAGGAGAAGGACAATACTCCACTCAAGTGGAGCCATCACCAACCCAAGGCCCACACGCTTTCGAAGAACAACATGAAGGCCCTCATCTTCAAGAACATGACCAAGGGCAAGATCATGCTCAAGACGGTGTTGACACATCAAGTGATGCCCAAGGTCAAGTTCTCTCCTCCGAGCAAGTTCAAGAACATGAACAAGCTCGAGACGATGCTCAAGATGATCAAGTGACCACTCCTCGTCTCACCCCCGAGGAGGAATTGGAGCGTCGTGCCACCAAGGTTGCTTCCAAGCTCTCCACCAAGGATCATCTCATGACGAATGTGCTTGGAAGCTTAAGAAAGGGGGTAAGCACTCGTAGACAATTAGCAAACTATTATGAGCATCACGCATTTGTTTCTTGTGTCGAACCCCACAAGGTCTATGAGGCGCTCGAAGATCCGGATTGGCTCAATGCCATGCATGAATAACTCAACAACTTTGAGCGCAACAAAGTGTGGAGATTGGTGCCAAGACCGACGGGAAACCACAATGTCATTGGAACCAAGTGGATATTTAAGAACAAGCAAGATGCCCATGGGATTATCATTCGCAACAAGGCTCGTTTGGTAGCACAAGGCTACTCCCAAGTCGAGGGTATCAACTACGGTGAAACCTTTGCTCCCGTTGCTTGTCTTGAATCCATTCGTATGTTGATTACATATGATTCTCATCATAACTTTAAGTTACAACAAATGGATGTGAAGAGTTCTTTTCTTAATGGTCCCATTAATGAATTGGTTTATGTCAAGCAACCCCCCGGGTTCGAGAATCCCTACTTTCCCGATCATGTGTATCAACTCGATAAGGCACTCTATGGCCTTAAACAAGCCCCACATGCGTGGTATGACCACCTTACCGAGTTGTTACAAGACCGTGGTTTTGAAGTTGGGCTAATCAACCCCACTCTTTTTACTAATAAGGTCAAAGGGGAGTTGTTTGTGTGCCAATTATATGTTGATGATATTATCTTTGGTTCCCCTAACAAAGCTTTCAATGAGGTATTTGCCGCTCTCATGACCTCAAAGTTTGAGATGTCTTCCATGGGAGAGTTGAAGTTCTTTCTAGGGTTCGAAGTGAAGCAAAGAAGAGAAGGAACCTTCATCAACCAAGCCAAATACACTCAAGACATGCTCAAGAGATTCAAGCTAAGTGACATCAAGCCGACTTCCACTCCAATTCCCACCAAGTGCCAACTTGACATAGATCCCAATGGTAAAGCGGTGGATCAAAAGGTATATCGCTCCATGATTGGATCCTTGCTTTACCTTTGTGCGTCTAGACCGGATATCATGTTGAGTGTGGAAATTTGTGCACAGTTTCAAGCCGCACCTAAGGAAAGTCACTATGTGGCAGTCAAACAAATCTTTCGATATTTGGCTCATACCCCAAACTTTGGCTTATGGTACCCAAGAGGAGCAAACTTCAAGCTTGTAGGGTATTCGGATTCCGATTGGGCGAGAGACAAAGTGGATAGGAAGTCCACTTCCGGAGGGTGCCAATTCCTTGGTTGCTCTTTGGTAAGCTGGTCTTCCAAAAAGCAAAGTTGTGTGTCTCTCTCGTCCACCGAAGCGGAGTATGTGGCGGCCGGTAGTTGTTGTGCACAACTCTTATGGATGAGGCAAACTTTAAAGGATTACGGTGTCATTTGTGACAAAGTGCCTCTTTGGTGTGACAATGAAAGTGACATCAAGATCTCTCTTAACCCGGTGCAATACTTCAAGACAAAGCATATTGAGATCCGGTATCACTTCATCCGGGAGCACATTAGGCGAGGAGAGATCGAGCTCAACTATGTCAACACTCATGATAATGTTGCAGATATTTTCACAAAGCCCTTGGATGAAGCAAGATTTCGCGAGTTAAGGCATGAGCTAAATATCATTGATTCGAGCAATGTTGCTTGAACCCTTGCACACCCCACCATACTCAACTTGTTGTCTTGTTTAGATGTAGGCATGGACATAGGGGGGTGTTGTTCTCTCAATGAACTCTCCTTTCCCCCATTATGCATAAATTGATCAGGTCTTTCACATTAGCCATGTTTGATGGTACTTGTGCTTCAAAGACAAGTTTTGGTCATGGGCCCAAGGATAATTCTTCGCGGTGCCATACCAATTGACTCATACATAGGGGGCTACGGCCTCCGACCCTCTTGTTAGTGTTTGTGCCTTGTGTTAGTTTTTCTTGTCCGTGCCTCAGTTTGCTTTCCTAGGCGCTAGGTGTTGGGGTCTCCAAGGGTGTTTATACTTTTGTTTTTTCTTGGAGACCCACCTTTTTCCCCGTGCCTTCTCTATCCCAAGCCTTCCCTTCCTCAAGCCTTCTAGTCTCATTGCACACTCTTGACCTTGGCTTTGGTGATGGTGTCCAGGCGGTACAACCGGGGTCACAAGCGGTTCAACGCTGGTGCTCTCCAGGCGGTCTCCCAGCGGTAGCTGAGTGGTTGCACCACTCAACCACTGGGGTGCCCGTCTGACCGGTTCTACCGATTGGTTACGGCGGTACTACCGCTGCCTCTTGGCGACGGAAGTATCGCCCGTAACCACTGGCTCGTACCAGGCAGCGGTACAACCGCTCCCTGGAGCGGTACAACCGCCACACGGCTTTGGGTCTATATATACCCCTCGGGGCTGGTGGGGATTTCTTTTCTTCCTTCCCCAGCCCTTCCCATCTCGTGCCCTAGCCGCCGGCCGCCATTGCCTCTGCCCCGGAGTGCTTCTCGCACTTCGGATCCGTGGGGTCTCCGTGGATCCTCTCCTAGGAGGCCTCCTTGTTTCCGATCTCTTCCCATGGATGCCGGTAATGCCCCTTGTCCTTCGTTCTTCGTTCTAGGGTTTGTTCCCTTTGTTCTAGGGCATTACTTGACATTCCGCGTTTATTGATTAAACTATTGGGTGGAAGAGATCACTTTTTGCCTCCTGCTTAGATTGCACGTCTTTGAAAGTAGAATATGGCTAGTATGATTCATATTTCACGGTTCAATCTAGTCTCTATCTGTAGTACCACTGTCCAGCGGTTCTACCGCCTCTGCGGGCGGTACAACCGCTGGGGCGGTACTACCAGTAGGAGAACCGGTTCAACCGGGTTATTTGCACCATGTAGCCCTGTTTCATTTTCTAAAGTTTGTGCAATATATCTTTTCTTCTTTGTGTGTGCAATCCTCTCATCTTTGCTAGGTCTCTTGTGTTCTCCTTGTGCGTGTGTTCAGGTGGCTCTAGTTCTCGCTCTGCTCCTCGCAAGACCAAGAAGAGGGCACAACGGACCTTGCGTCCGGTTGTGTCTGATGACGAAGAAGAGGTTGTGATTCCCACCAAGCCCACTCACCGTGAAAAGTCTGCCGCTGCAAAGCAACGTGTGGTACTGTCGTTGCATCGCTAGAAAGCCAAGGATTGGGAAGCCTACCGCTCGAAGAATCCTTATGAGGTTCCCATTGCTCCTCGTTGGACCACTGTTCAGTTTCGGAATGAGATGCAAGTACGAATTGTACATGAACTCTTTGAGCACAACAAGAACAGGTATGCCAAGCAGTGGACCATCGATCTTGACCATTGGAGGAGCAACTTGGAGTATTTTGGTGAGGCATTGGTGAAAGGATCAATATGGTTGACTACAGGGGGGTGAATAGGCAACTAACAATTTTTAGCTTTTCTTTAACAATTTAAACTTTGCATCAAAGTAGGTTGTCTAGATATGCAACTAGGTGAGCAACCTATATGATGCAACAAGGATAGGAACACAAGCAAGCAAGATATATGAAACAAATAAGCTTGCATAAGTAAAGGCACGAGATAACCAAGAGTGGAGACGGTGGAGACAAGGATGTGTTGCCGAAGTTCCTTCCCTTTGAGAGGAAGTACGTCTTCGTTGGAGTGGTGTGGAGGCACAATGCTCCCCGAGAAGCCACTAGGGCCACCGTATTCTCCTCACGCCCTCACATGATACGAGATGCCGTGATTCCACTATTGGTGCCCTTGGAGGCGGCGACCGAACTTTTACAAACTAGGTTAGGGCAATCTCCACAACTCAATTGGAGGCTCCCAATGACACCACGAAGCTTCACCACAATGGACTATGGCTTTGCGGTGACCTCAACCATCTAGGATGCTCAAACACCCAAGAGTAACAAGATCCGCAAGGGATTAGTGGGGGAATCAAATATCTCTTGGTGGAAGTGTAGATCGAGGCCTTCTCAACCACTCCCGAGCAAATCAACAAGTTTGGTCGGCTAGGGAGTGAGATCGGGCGAAAATGGAGCTTAGAGCAATAATGGAGCTTGGGGGTGGAAGAGGTAAGTCAACGGGGAAGAAGGGGACCCCTTATATAGTGTGGGAAAAGGATCCAACCGTTACCCACCAACCAGCCCGCGGCCAGCGGTACTACTGCAAGGCCGCGTGGTACTACTGCTTGCAACCAAGCGGTACTACCGCACGGCTATGCGGTACTACCGTACTGACCCACGGTACCGCCGCAACCCCAGCAACAAATAAGATAAACAGACGCGCAGGAGCTGGGGGCGGTACTTCCGCACGCGCAGTACTACCGCGCCCCCCATGCGGTACTACCTCAAGGCAAAAAACCCCAGCCAGGGGGAAGGGAACTTCCGTGCCTACTTCCACAAATAAACGGAAGTAGCAAAAACCCGACACAGTAGTACTGCCGAGGGGCGGTAGTACTGCCTGACTACATAGCGCGGTACTACCGCTCGGCGAAAACGGTACTACCGCGGTAGGTGCGGATGTAAAAAATTACATGCGCCCCTACTACCGCAAAGGGGCGGCACTAGCCTGGTGGGCAGCGGTAGTGCGGCTCCAGGGGAGCGGTACTACCGTGGGCACCTGCGGTACTACCGCGCCACCGCGCGGTACTACCGCGGATGCCTACGGTACTACCGTTTTCCTGGGAGCAGTACTACCGCAACCAACCACAGCAGCTAGACAAGGGATGCAAGAAAACGGAGGAAGCTCCAAGGAAAAAGGAGGGGACAAGAAGGAGACGTGTACGTGATGATTCCACCCAAACCTTTCCAACGCGGACCCCCTCTTAATAGTACGGCTTTCCTACGACTCAAATCCACCAAAAAGAAACGTAGAAAAGACGCCGTCTTCATCAGTCTTCGAGGGGCACCCAATCGTCTTGTGCCTAGCAATGAAGTGTCTGGAATACTCAAGGCACACGATTAGTCCGCAAATGCGTTGTCATCAATCACCAAAACACTTAGGGATAAATATGCGCTTACAATCTCCCCCTTTTTGGTGGATTGATGACAATACGGGATTTGCACAAGGAAAATAAAATTAAGTAAATGCAAACCCCTCCTCTCTAGAATATAGACGGGCTCCCCCTAGATGTGTGCCACCTAGAAGAGTGCTTTGGACTACATAGCACACGAATACTAGGATCAAAGCTCCCCCTATATTATAGAGACAAGGCATATCTATCACTAGACAAGATAGCACACACATAAGTTAACTATGATAGATAAAGTGCATATGTCTTACACCATATGAGGAAAGGACTCGAAAGCACAAACCAAACAAGAGCACACAAAGCAAACAAGCACAAACGAGGTCCAAAAGACAAAGCAAATAAATGCACCAAGCACGACACAACGCAAATCCCTACACTCTCTTCCCCTTTGGCATCGAGACGCCAAAAAGGCAGAGAGGACACCTATGCACACGAGGTGGCTCAGGCAGAGAAGTCATCCCACTGCTCCTCGTGCTCCTCGTCAGACTCAGCGGTGGGGATAGTCTCCTCGAAGTCATCCTCTGAACTGGTCCACTTGTATCCCTGCTTTGACATCCAAGCAGCCTCAGGTGTGATGACGTCCTCAGACCCGCCAGACACATCCTCTCCAAAGAGCCACATAACCTTTTTGTCACGGCGGCAACTCTCCTTGTCTGCCACGTGAGCCTTGTACTGTCCCTTTGCCTGCATGATATCCAGAAAGGAGTTTAACACCCAAGTTGACTTGCCATTGGGGAGCACCTTCTCAACAAGAAAGGGCTAAAGCAGGTTCTTGTTGGCAGACTCATAGTTGGCATGGGGGGCGAACACCAACGGGGGTGTGAAGCCCGTCATCAGGAATGTGCAGCAGATCCATGAACTCTTTCCATGTAGCAGACAGCTGACGGCCATTGGTCATCCAGGTCATCCTCCGCTCCTCCCCGGGATGAAGGTACACTAAGGCAAAGAACTGACACATGAGCTCAGGGCCATAGACATGGTGAAAAGAGATCACCGGCTCAATAGCAAACTGCTCCACCAAGTCCAGAGCCTCTCCAAAATAGTCACGAAACTTGTCCTTCCGCATGTGATGCATGTCTATCCACTTGACATCCACGAAGGTATTCTGCTTGCTCTTGATCACATCCATATAGATGAGAACCTGTTGCTTGTTCTAGAACATCTTAGTGCCTCTAAGCACAGCCCGAGGAGTCACATAGGGATTGATCCTCCGGCGTTCGACATACTCAGAGACAGAAATCTCGTCCATGCCCTTAGTAGGTTCCTTTTGCTTGCTGGTAGTGGTCTTGACATTGCGCTTGGGGGCATTGGAGCCCTCTGGGGCTTCATCTTGGGGGTTGCACAGACGCTTGGAGCCAGTGTCACGACTGGGATTGGAAGGGCGAGAGCCACCACCTGAGACACAAAACGCAAAACACCCACAACAGCCAAGAGGGATTAATGCAAAGACCACAACAAAGCAAGAGAAACAAGCAGAAAGCACACATGATAAATGCCTAGAGAGAGATTTGATCCCTACGGTAGTATTGCCAAGTGCTGTGAAGCTAAGCTAGTAGTACTGCTCTTAGATGTGGTAGTATCGTGCAAGGTCACGGTAGTACCGGGTCTAGGAGCAGTAGTACGACCTTAGCGCCTCGGCTAGCGCGGTAGTACCGCGTCTGTTGAGCGGTAGTACCACACGAGCTAGCACGGTAGTACCGCACCTGATGGGCGGTAGTACCGCAAGAGCGGTAGTACACACATCAGACATGGTAGTATCGCACCGCGTCAGATCTGAACAGGTTCAAATCTGAGAAAAGCTCGCGAAACCACGGCGGTACTACGGTTGGACAAAGCTACCACAAGACAGCATATCAAGTATGATTCCTACGCATCACGACTCTCCTACATCCTACTCTTGCATAGATTTGGCCTAAAATCTCAAGAACAACAAGTTTCTCCCCAAAAACCTAGAAGCAAGAGAACAGCCAAGAAAAAGAGGGATTTGGGGAAAAACCTTGGTCCATGGCAAGAGGAAGTGGTGGGGAACGATCCCACGGGCCAGAATCCGAGGAGAGTGGCCGGAGACGGAGATCCGGCGAGGGCCTCCGGCGCCGTTCTTGAGCGAGAGAGAGAGATGTGGGGAGAGAGACAAATGAATGGGTATGGAGAGTTGGAACTCCCCTGCCCGAGTCATAACCCCCACGCTCCCTCGACGGCGCGGTAGTACCGTGCCTCGATGCGGTAGTACCGCCCGGCGCGGTACTTCTGAAGTACCGCACCTGAGTGGTAGTACCGTTCTGTGGCGCGGTAGTACCGTGCCTCCCAAAGCAGTAGTACCGCGGCCAGACGCGGTAGTACCGTGAGCTCAAGAAGATGCATGTTTCGAGCACACAAAAAACTGGATCTTTGCACAAACACTCCGAGCCAACACGACACCACAAGACCACGCAACACACAAAGCCATAAAGGCACACAACAAACGAAACAACCACGAGATACCACCTCTCCAAAGAGAGGGCAGTGGTCGTAGCCACCTATGTTTGAGTCAATTGGTATGGCACCACGAAGAATTATCCTTGGGTCCATGACCAAAACTCATCTTTGAAGCACAAGTACCATCAAACATGGCTAAATGTGAAAGACTTGATCGATTTATGCATAATGGGGGGAGGGAGAGTTCATTGAGAGAACATCACTCCCCCTATGTCCATGCCTACATCTAAATAGGACAACACGTTGAGTATGGTGGGGTGTGCAAGGGTTCAAGCAACATTGCTCGAATCAATGATATTTAGCTCATGCCTTAACTTGCAAAATCTTGCTTCGTCCAAGGGCTTCGTGAAGATATCTGCAAGGTTATCATGAGTGTTGACATAGTTGAGCTCGATCTCTCCTTGCCTAATGTGATCCCGGATGAAGTGATACCGAATCTCAATATGCTTCGTCTTGAAGTGTTGCACTGGGTTGAGAGAGATCTTGATGGCACCTTCATTGTCACACCAAAGAGGCACTTTGTCACAAATGACACCATAATCCTTTAAAGTTTGCCTCATCCATAAGAGTTGTGCACAACAACTACCGACCGCCACATACTCCGCTTCGGTGGACGAGAGAGACACACAACTTTGCTTTTTGGAAGACCAACTTACCAAAGAGCAACCAAGAAATTGGCACCCTCCGGAAGTGGACTTCCTATACACTTTGTCTCCCGCCCAATCGGAATCCGAATACCCTACAAGCTTGAAGTTTGCTCCTCTTGGGTACCATAGGCCAAAGTTTGGGGTATGAGCCAAATATCGAAAGATTCGTTTGACCGCCACATAGTGACTTTCCTTAGGTGCGGCTTGAAAACATGCACAAATTCCCACACTCAACATGATATCCAGTCTAGATGCACAAAGGTAAAGCAAGGAACCTATCATGGAGCGATATACCTTTTGATCCACCACTTTACCATTGGGATCTATGTCAAGTTGGCACTTGGTGGGCATGGGAGTGGAAGCCGGCTTGACATCACTTAGCTTGAATCTTTTGAGCATGTCTTGAGTATATTCGGCTTTATTGATGAAGGTTCCTTCTCTTATTTGCTTCACTTCGAACCCTAGAAAGAACTTCAACTCTCCCATGGAAGACATCTCGAACTTTGAGGTCATGAGAGCGGCAAATTCCTCATTGAAAGCTTTGTTAGGGGAACCAAAGATAATATCATCAACATATAATTGGCACACAAACAACTCCCCTTTGACCTTCTTAGTAAAAAGAGTGGGGTCGATTAGCCCAACTTCGAAACCACGGTCTTGTAACAACTCGGTAAGGTGGTCATACCACGCACGTGGGGCTTGTTTAAGGCCATAGAGTGCCTTATCGAGTTGATACACATGATCGGGAAAGTAGGGATCCTCGAACCAGGGGGGTTGCTTGACATAAACCAATTCATTAATGGGACCATTAAGAAAAGCACTCTTCACATCCATTTGTTGTAACTTAAAGTTATGATCAGAAGCATAGGCAATCAACATGCGAATAGATTCAAGAAGAGCAACGGGAGCAAAGGTTTCACCTAGTCGATACCCTCGACTTGGGAGTAGCCTTGTGCTACCAAACAAGCCTTGTTGCGAATGATAATCCCATGGGCATCTTGCTTGTTCTTAAATATCCACTTGGTTCCGATGACATTGTGGTTCCCTATCGGTCTTGGCACCAATCTCCACACTTTGTTGCGCTCGAAGTTGTTGAGTTCTTCATGCATGGCATTGAGCCAATCCAGATCTTCTAGCACCTCATAGAACTTGTGGGGTTCCACACAAGAGACAAACGCGTGATGCTCACAATAATTTTCTAATTGTCTACGAGTGCTTACCCCCTTTCGTAGGCTTCCAAGCACATTCGTCATGAGATGATCCTTGGTGGAGAGCTTGGAAGCAACCTTGGCGGCACGACGCTCTAATTCCTCCTCGAGGATGAGACGAGGAGTGGTCACTTGATCATCTTGAGCTTCGTCTTGAGCTTGTTCTTGTTCTTGAACTTGCTCGGAGGAGAGAACTTGTCCTTGGGCATCACTAGATGTGTCAACATTGTCTTGAGCGTGATCTTGCCTTTGGTCATGTTCTTGAGGATGAGGGCCTTCATGTTGTTCTTCGGAAGCGTGTGGGCCTTGGGTTGGTGATGGCTCTGCTTGAGTGCAGCTTTGTCCTTCTCCTTCGGCCACAAGGGGTTCCTCAATGGGTAGGATAAAGCCAACACCCATTCTTCTTATGGCTTGGGGAGGAATTTCATCACCTACATCACAAGTGCCACTTTGCTCCACTTGGGAGCTGTTATTCTCATCAAACTCCACGTTACACGTCTCCTCAATAAGTCCCGTGGATTTCTTGAGGACACGGTAAGCATGAGAGTTTGTAGCATAACCAACAAATATGCCCTCATAAGCTCTAGCCTCAAATTTAGACAACCGAACACCTTTCTTGAGAATGAAACACTTACACCCGAACACCCGGAAGTACTTGAGGTTGGGCTTGTTACCGGTGAGTATCTCATATGGAGTCTTGTTCAAGCCCTTGCGGAGGTAGAGCCAATTGGATGCATGACACGCGGTGTTGATGGCTTCAGCCCAAAAGTTGTACGGAGACTTGAACTCCGCCATCATGGTCCTTGCCGCATCCATCAACGTCCGGTTCTTCCTCTCCGCAACACCGTTTTGTTGAGGGGTGTAATGTGCGGAATATTGATGCTTGATCCCCTCATCACTAAGAAACTCATCCAAGGTGTAGTTCTTGAACTCGGTGCCGTTGTCACTTCTTATTGTCAAGATCTTTGCATTGTATTGACGTTGTGCTTCATTTGCAAAGTCAATGACGGTTTGTTGGGTCTCGCTCTTCCTCTTGAAGAAATACACCCACGTGTACCTTGAGTAGTCATCCACAATCACCAAGCAATACTTCCTGCCTCCAAGACTATCGAAGGATGGAGGCCCAAAGAGATCCATGTGAAGGAGCTCCAAAGGCCTCTTTGAATAAATGATAGTCGTGGGAGGGTGAGCCTTCTCATGTAGCTTTCCTTTGATACAAGCACCGCAAGCACGATCTTTAGCAAAACTAACATTCGTTAGTCCACGGACATGGTCCCCCTTGAGGAGACTTTGCAAAGTTCTCATATTGACGTGGGCTAAACGGTGATGCCAAAGCCATCCCACATCAACTTTAGCCATTAGGCACGTCGCGGTCTTAGTGGGTTGCTCCGAAAAGTTAATCACATATGGACCGTTCTTGACATGCCCAACAAAGGCTACTTGAAGAGCCTTACTCCACAAGAGGGCCACGGTATCGATATCAAAGAAAGTGGCAAAGCCCATGATTGCAAGTTGACGAATGGAAAGTAAATTGTATGCAAGGGACTCAACAAGCATGACCTTCTCGATCATGAGATCATGAGAGATGACCACCTTGCCAAGTCCCAATACCTTAGAAGATGAGGCGTCACCCCACTCGACATTGGTGGGCATAGATGGAACCTTGTGCACGTCCACCACCAAGTCCTTGCTTCCGGTCATATGATTTGTAGCTCCGCTATCGAGCAACCATGATCCCCCACCGGAAGCAAACACCTACAAGAGATCAGTGCTTGGTTTTAGGTACCCTTTTTGTAATGGGTCCTTTGATGTTAGTAACAAGGGTCTTTGGAACCCAAATAGACCACTCAATGTATTCATGAAGAGAACCAACAAATTTGGCATAAACATGCCCATCACTAGCACAACATAACACATAAGAAGGATTAAAATCGCCGGCTTTGTTGGGAGGGGTGGCATTGCCCTTCTTGACATTGCCGCCCTTTGCAATGTTCTTCTTCTTCTCCTCGGAGGCACTCTCTCCCTCCTTCACAAAGGTTTGCATGAGAGGAGGAGGTCGTTTGGTCTTGTCATTCTTCTTCTTTTTCTTGGAGTCGGGCATGTACCCAACCCCTTCCTTGGCCACAACTCCATTTTGGTTGATCAAGAGATCGTTGAGGTTCTTCTTGCCTTGTATGCAAGTTGCAAGACCTCTCTCAAGTTTCCCCTTTAGCTTAGCGTTCTCCTCAATGAGATGCACATGCTCACAACACGGGTTAGTAGCATTTGCATTATCAATTAACATCATACGAGGGAAAGTGGCTTTTTCCTTGGTTAGCTTTACTTGAAGTTGATCATGCGACTCTTTGAGGCTAGCATGAGCACCCTTCAAGACCTTGTGAGCCTTGTCAAGTAGATCAAACTCCTCTTTGAGTCTAGCAAAATCAACATCAAGTTCGGCCTTCTCGGAGTTTAGCACATGAGAAACAATGAGGACACGATCATAATCTTTCTTTAACTTAGCATGATCAACGTTGTGTGACTCCTCAATAGCCAAACAAAGACCATGCTCTTCCTCAAGAGCATTGGAAAGATCCGAAATCTCATCGGCATAGTCACGACTATGCCCTCCCATCTTAGTGATGGTGTTTTCATGAGCCTCGATCATGTCATTGGCTTCACCAAGTTGTTCCAAGAGAGCAACAAAGTGCTTCTTGGATTTTCCCTTGAGTTTGCCCATAAAGGCCTCAAACTCATTAGCCTCCACATTATCTTCCTCAAGTTCATTAATGCTATCTGTCGGAGAAGGATGATTAATGATGGTAGTTTTGATGTTGGAGGTTACCTTGTTGTTGGCTTTAGCCATGAGGCACTTGGCGGTGATGCTCTCATTGGGTGAGTCGAAGAGAGACACCCGTGGAGTCGTCGCAATGGCAACGGAGGCCATGGCAACCGACTCATCACTTTCATCATCGTCATTGTACTCTTCTTGTACCACCAATGCCTTGGGAGGAGTCTTCTTGGTGAAGTTGCTCTTGTTGGGGAACGACTTGGCCTTGTCCTTTCGGATGAGCTTGCCACCATTGTCTTCCCTCTTCTCATACGGGCATTCTACAACAAAATGACTCATGTTGCCACAATTGTAGCAAGTCCTTACATGTTGCTTGGTCTTCGTGCCACTTGAGTTGTTTTTGCTAAAGTTTGGCCTTGAGTTTTTCTTGCTCCAAAATTGCCTTGAAGCAAGTGCCATGTGTTCATGGTACGCATACTTTGTATCTTCGAGGTTGCTCTCCTCTTCTTCCTCTTCTTCTTCTTGAACGGTGAGCTTGGCCTTCAATGCAAGGTTAGGCTTCTTTGCCCTTTGAGAACGAAGCACCGCATTGTCGGCGGTCTTGTCCAAAATGTTCATGGCCACAAACTCATCCAACACTTCGCTTGAGGTCAAAGTGTGGAAGTCCGGTCTTTGACGAATGATGGAGGACATGGCCTTGTGATAGGGCATCTTTGCCTTGAGGAATTTGCGCTTGATCCAATTGTCATCCGTGTCCTTGCTCCCGTGATCTCATAGTGAGACCGCCAGTCTGGTTACTCTCCGATAAAGCTCACGAGGTTCTTTGTCTTCTTTCATTGCAAACTCATCGGCCTCATCTTGTACCACTTCATAGTTGGAGCGTTGAATGCTTGCGCTTCCCCGGTAGAGAGAGACAACACAATGCCATGCATCTTTGGCCAAGGCGAAGGGACGAAGATGAGGTAGGTCTTCGGGTGGAATTGCATCTTGAATGATGAAGAGAGCATTCTCATTGAATTGATTGTCCGCGACTTCTCGAGGAGTGAAGTTGCTTGGATCATGCGGATAGAAACCTTCTTCAATGATTCTCCAAAGGTTAGTGTTCACATGATTTAAATGACGTTTAAAGCGGTAAACCCAAGAATCAAAGTCCTCATTTTTCACAATCTTAGGGGGAGGACCGACATGATTCAAATGAGTGGAAGGAACCGGTCCACCATAAACAAGTGGTGGTTCCAAATGGGCAAAGATGACGGTGCCATTCTTACCACTAGAAGAGGGAGCCTTTTCACTACTAGCTTCCCCCTTGTCGGGGATAGCATCCGTCACCTTGTCGGTGGGGTCACCCACTTTCAATGGTGCGGTGGATAGTTTAAGCCCCTCAAGAAATTTAGTAAACATGCTTTCAACTTCGGTCGTCATGGAGGTTTTCAATGTCTCCAAGGCCACATTGAACTCCTCACAAGAGACCGAGGTTCCCCCATCGCCCGTAGACGAGGTCGGATTCACACCGGAGTGTTCCTCCACACCGTCTACGGTATCAACCATACTCTTTGGACGGTAATGTCCTTAATAAAGAGACGAGGCTCTGATACCAATTGAAAGGATCGATATGGTTGATTAGAGGGGGTGAATAGGCAACTAACAATTTTTAGCTTTTCTTTAACAATTTAAACTTTGCATCAAAGTAGGTTGTCTAGATATGCAACTAGGTGAGCAAACCTATATGATGCAACAAGGATAGGAACACAAGCAAGCAAGATATATGAAACAAATAAGCTTGCACAAGTAAAGGCACGAGATATCCAAGAGTGGAGACGGTGGAGACGAGGATGTGTTGCCGAAGTTCCTTCCCTTTGAGAGGAAGTACGTCTCCGTTGGAGCGGTGTGGAGGCACAATGCTCCCCAAGAAGCCACTAGGGCCACCGTATTCTCCTCACGCCCTCACACAATGCGAGATGCCGTGATTCCACTATTGGTGCCCTTGGAGGCGGCGACCGAACCTTTACAAACTAGGTTGGGGCAATCTCCACAACTCAATTGGAGGCTCCCAACGACACCACGAAGCTTCACCACAATGGACTATGGCTTTGCGGTGACCTCAACCGTCTAGGATGCTCAAACACCCAAGAGTAACAAGATCCGCAAGGGATTAGTGGGGGGGATCAAATATCTCTTGGTGGAAGTGTAGATCGAGGCCTTCTCAACCACTCCCGAGCAAATCAACAAGTTTGGTCGGCTAGGGAGTGAGATCGGGCGAAAATGGAGCTTAGAGCAATAATGGAGCTTGGGGGTGGAAGAGGTAAGTCAACGGGGAAGAAGGGGACCCCTTATATAGTGTGGGAAAAGGATCCAACCGTTACCCACCAACCAGCCCGCGGCTAGCGGTACTACCGCACCTGGCCAGCGGTACTACCGCAAGGCCGTGTGGTACTACTGCTTGCAACCAAGCGGTACTACCGCACGGCTGTGCGGTACTACCGTACCAACCCACGGTACTGCCGCAACCCCAGCAACAGAAAAGATAAACAGACGCGAGGAGCTGGGGGCAGTACTTCCGCACACGCGTACTACCGCGCCCCCCATGCGATACTACCGCAAGGCAAAAACCCCTAGCCAGGGGGAAGGGAACTTCCGTGCCTACTTCCACAAAGAAATGGAAGTAGCAAAAACCCGACACAGTAGTACTACCGAGGGGCGGTACTACTGCCTGACTACATAGCGTGGTACTACCGCTCGGCGAAAACGGTACTACCGCGGTAGGTGCGGATGTAAAAAATTACATCCGCCCCTACTACCGCAAAGGGGCGGCACTAGCCTGGTGGGCAGCGGTAGTGCGGCTCCAGGGGAGCGGTACTACCATGGGCACCTGCGGTACTACCGCGCCACCGCGCGGTACTACCGCGGAGGCCTACGGTACTACCGTTTTCCTGGGAGCAGTACTACCGCAACCAACCACAGCAGCCAGACAAAGGAGGCAAGAAAACGAAGGAAGCTCCAAGGGAAAAGGAGGGGACAAGAAGGAGATGTGTACGTGATGATTCCACCCAAACCTTTCCAACGCGGACCCCCTCTTAATAGTACGGCTTTCCTACGACTCAAATCCACCAAAAAGAAACATAGAAAAGACGCCGTCTTCATCAGTCTTCGAGGGGCACCCAATCGTCTTGTGCCTAGCAATGAAGTGTCTGGAATACTCAAGGCACACGATTAGTCCGCAAATGCGTTGTCATCAATCACCAAAACACTTAGGGATAAATATGCCCTTACAATTGGCTCTCTGCGAGGAATTTGATCTTGTCAAGCTCATGTCAGTCAACTGTGACTTTGATATTCAACTCGTCCATCAGTTCTATGTCACGGTTCACTTTGGAGAAGATGACGCACGCACTCTCACTTTCATGTGTCGTGATGAGCTATTTCAAGTTCCCTGGAGGGCTTTCTGCAATGCTATTGGGTATGATGATACCGGTCTGGAAGGAAGGGGTGGCATTCGTCCTCATGACCATCCTGAGTCCATGCTTAAGGAGAAGCTTGCCCCTCTATACATTTGGGCCGTGGGATTATTGGAGAATCCAAGGATTTGGAGAAGGTCTATGACATCATGCACCGAGTGTTCCGTAATGTGCTCTTGCCCAAGGTGGGCAACCAAGATGAGATTCATGGCTATCTGGTTGACTTGATGGTTGCTATGAAGACCATGGTGGGGACTGGTGCAACGTTTGATGTGTCAAATTGGCTGTGGCATGAAATGTACAACATGGTCATCTACCGTAAGGTCCCAATCTACGCTCCGTTTGTCATGTGCTTTCTGAACTCTGTGTGGGCTGTTCGTCATCCTGGAGAGCTCCTCACCTCTCCAGACAATCTCACTGTTCATGAGGTCAAGCTTCTTAAGAAAAAGAAGCACGCCGAGCCCCGCTTCCCTGCCAATGCTCCTGAGTATGTCTATGCCACTTCTGACGATGAGGACTTTGAGATGGAGCCTAGGGCCAAGCCCTCTTGGGTGGCCAAGCTCACTGCCAAGGTGAAGAAGACCTTTTGTCTCCAGACTGACATCCAGAAGAAGATGTATGAGGCACATGTCAATGATAATCTTGCACGGCGTCGCCAAATTGCAATGATGAAGCACCTCAATATGCCGGTACAAAGTAGCTCTGAGAAGAGCATCACCCCAGAGGAGCATTGGATTTCAACCCACAGCACCTGGTCTGATGATGAGGCTCCTCCCCAACCATCCACCTCTTTTGATGCTGCTGACAATGCCATGGAGGAATCCGATACCGACGACGATGACGACTCTGCTGATGAGGATCCAGATGCGACCGAGGAGTCAGAGGAGGACTACTAAGCTTTGGGACGCTAGCTTCGCTCTTTTCCTTTTTGGTGTCTTGAAGCCAAAGGGGGAGAGGGTTCTATAGGTCTCGGGATTTGCATGGGTTGGGTTTCTCGTTTCCTCGTGTTTCTCTTTAGTGTTGAACCTTGTTCGTGGTTTCTTGCTGTGTGTGAGACTTATGCTACTCCTTTTATTGCTATTAGTTCGTCGGTTATTTCGGTTATTATTATTGTTATTATTGCTATCTATCTGTTATGTTGTCTCTCATATTATGTGCTTAGAGTGGTGAGTCTATAAAATCTAGGGGGAGTCTAGCCCTGAAAGTGTGCCCATCCTTTCTTACAGCATGTTCTTATTGGGGCACACATCTCGGGGGAGTTCTGTCGAGATTTCATAGTCTTCTCTCTTGCAAATCATGTTGTTGTCATCATCCACCAAAAAGGGGGAGATTGAAAGGGCATTTCCCTACTTTATGTTTTGGATGATGATGACAACCCTTTGTTGGTCTAATCCTGTGCTAAATGTTTCAGGTTCTTGACGCTTAGGCCTACATCGGAAAGCTATTCTCTCTTGTAGGAAAAGATCACAGACGGAGTCCCCTATGCTTTTTATCTCTTCGTTCGTAGGGAACCCATACTATCAAGAGGGAATCTTCATTAGAAAGAACTGGGGGAATCTTTTCACGTACACCTTCATCACCCCTCCTTTGTCTTTCTCAGGTGTGAGAGAGAGTGTGTGTTCCTTGTCTCTTCCCCTATCTATTCCTGTTCACTGTTTCTGCCTAGCGGTTGTACCGCTCTCTGGAGCGGTTGTACCGCTCGGTCTTGTCGCTCATCAGCTTTGCTCGAGCAGTTGTACCGCTGCCCCCGGGCGGTGGTACCGTCACCATGCTCTGCAAAAGCTGAGGCGGTGGTTCCGTCCATGCACCGCTCAAGTACCGCTCGCGCTTCTGTTTTGATGCGGTTCTTGGGCGGTAGTGGCCCGGTTGGTCCGGCCATTCCTCGATGACCGGTACCACCGGTGGTCCGAGCGGTTCTTTCGCTCAGAACTTAGCCGCCCAAGAGCTCAAGGCCATGCGGTTGTTCCAGCCAGGCACCGCCCAAGTACCGGTCAAGCTCCTGTTTTGATGCGGTGGTTGTGCGGTGGCTAGGCGGTTAGTTCGGTTATTTTTCTTAGCCGGTAATACCGCCTGCAGGTCCGGTTGTACCGCTTGGTAGGGTTCTGCAGATACACTGTGAGTCCCGGTTGTACCGGGACGAGGACCGGTTGTACCACTGCAGTGCAAAAAACATTGTAACGGTTGGAATCTAGGGTTGCTTTATAAGGGAGCTTCTCCCACCTACCAATCTTACCTTTGACCTCTCTCACTGCACCATTAATGCACTTCAAGCTCTCTTGCCCGATCTCTCTCTCTACCCACTCAAACTTGTTGATTTGCTAGGGATTGAAGGAGGAGACCTAGATCTACACTTCCACCAAAGGATATTTGCTTCCCCCATACTTTCTTGTGGATTTTGTTACTCTTGGGTGTTTGAGCACCCTAGACGGTTGAGGTCACCTCGGAGCCATATTCCATTGTGGTGAAGCTTCGTGGTTTTGTTGGGAGCCTCCAATTAAGTTGTGGAGAGAGCCCCAACCTTGTTTGTAAAGGTTCGGTCGCCGCCTTGAAGGGAACCAATAGTGGAATCACGGCATCTCGCATTGTGTGAGGGCGTGAGGAGAATACGTTGGCCCTAATGACTTCTTGGGGAGCATTGTGCCTCCACACCGCTCCAACGGAGACGTACTTCCTCTCAAAGGGAAGGAACTTCGGCAACACATCCTCGTCTCCACCGTCTCCACTCTTGGTTATCTCATGCCTTTACTCGTGCAAGCTTATGTGTATCATATCACTTGCTTGCTTGTGTTCCTATCCTTGTTGCATCATATAGGTTGCTCACCTAGTTGCATATCTAGACAACCTACTTTGATGCAAAGTTTAAATTGTTAAAGAAAAGCTAAAAATGGTCAGTTGCCTATTACCCCCCCCCTCTAGTCAACCATATCGATCCTTTCAGCGAGGAAGAGTAGTGCATGGTAGGTCATCGTTGCTCGGGTCCTAGGAAGGCCACCGCTCTTCCCCTCTGCCTGAAGCGAAGCTTGGCAGGCTGATAATCGGCGGCCGATTAGCTGCTCAAGCTGCTGTGTTTGCATGAATCTCTTCCTGTTTATATGAAAATCTGGTCGGTTTGCATAAATTTTGTTTGCTTAATTCCAATAATGGTTGAAATGTATGCGGGCAACGTTGGACGGTGATTTACGACATCAGTATCTGCGGAATGGTCCCCTGTCTGCGGAGAGACGTCGAAGCAAATTTGAGGGTCAGCATTAGAGATGCCCTCAATTTGGTTTTGAAAGAAAGATAATGTATATGCCCGGAGTACGAGCTGCAACTAACCTATTTTGGTTAGTAGAATAGCTGAAGTGCCCCTCCCCTAAAGCTAGGGTTTCTCTGCCTCCTACCGGCATCGCCGCCGGCCCGCCTCATCTCTGGTGGCCTTAGGGCCATGGGAGCGGAGTGGATCCCGACCCTTGCCGGTGGGAGGGCTCTGTTTTTATATCTTTCTTTGAGTTTTGTTAGGATTTGTGTCCTGCTCAGGAAGGCGAGATGACAGTGGCTCCCTGAAGATGGAATAAGTTTTCCCCCGCCTAGGCCCCCGTTCCGGTGGTGCGTCTAGCATCGTCGGTGGGCGTGTGGATATGTGTCTCCGACGAATATGTCTTTGATGGATTTGCTCAGATTTGGTCGTCATTCGTCTATGTTCGAGTGTTTTCAGGTTGGATCCTTTTGATCTACGCTACTCTTCTTCGTTGGCGGTTGATGTTCTTTTGCGTTGGTCATATAAGGCCTTAGCATGACGACTTCTCGACTGTCTACTACAACAAGTTTTGACCGGCTCCGGAGAGGGAGGAGCGATAACAGTTGCGCGCCTTCGGCTTGCTTCAGTGCTTGTACTTGTCGTTAGGTGGTCTACGGATCTGAATGTAATTTTTATTATTCCTATTGTCCGTTGTGCTATCATGATTGAAGATGAGTAGATCAAAAGTTTTCTCGCAAAAGAAAAGAAAAAAATATGCCCCCTCAAGAAGTGCATGAATGAACCGGGTACATATGAACCCATTTAAAAAAAACTCATTTCTAACTGCTAAAAAAATCTGAAAAAAGTTGCATGGGTACGTCTCCATGTTCTTTGTGCATGCATAAAGTTTCGCATACAAAAAATTATGTTGTGGAACACTATTTAGAAGCACTGGAATTTGTCTTTTTTTACGAAGACAAAATAAAATGACTTTTTTTTATAAAACTTTGTGCCGTGTACATACATTTACGAACATGTATGTATGATATTTTCTTTTGAATTCTTTAACATTTTAAAACATGCTTAAAATGCATTTTTTAAAAAATGGGTGCAAATGGCCATGGGTTCATGGGTGCCCTCTCGTGCCCCCTCCCACTTTTCATTGTGCTCACTGCCGTACTGTGTTCTAGTCAAAGAAGAACTGAAGTTACAACAGGGCTACACCCTACCTAGGACCAAACAACAATGGCTACAAACCTATTATAATCCTGCCCCTACCACTACCGTCCCCATCAACGCATAGGCGTAATACTAGCTACAGGCGTACGACGGCCTCAGTTCAAGATGGCCACAGCCTTTACACTGCCCCATGGACGCATGTGCCCGGGAGCCCCCTGCACACGCAAACGCGCTCGCATACAAAAGCTTACACCATAGCGCTGCCTGCCTGCCCAGCCATCTCGGCTGATTGACGCCTGATCTCCGACGGAACCCAAAGACTGGACCGATGGATGGACAGATGGATCCCTCTGACATGCACCGATGGACACGTCCGGATCATCATCATATCTTTTCATTTCCATCCGATCCTATCCCCCTTCAATTCTTCTCGCCCCTCCTCCTCGTCCCGCCATTATAAGTGGCAATGCGCATGGCACGCCATGACCACGCGCCACGCCCACGCAACAGTTGCAACAGTCCGAGTCCCCATCCATCTCCCAGCTTGCTCCCGGCGGCGGCGGCGGTGACGGTGGTCCTCGTCCTCGTCCTCGTCGTCGACCCTGCCTCCTCCCCCGATGCATCACCACCCTGGGCCTTTCCACGTCTTCAGGTAACCCGACCCACGCGGCTACAGTAGCGGAGAAAGCGATCGCCCATGTCCGGTAGCGCAGTTATACTATTGCCAGTGGCCACCCAAGCTCGGCTCGTCCTTTGTTCTCTTGCGCTGCGAGCTCTGTCTTCTCCCTTGGACCGGCCCGCCCCGCGCGCTAACCCTTTGTTGCCTTGCGCGCGTCCGTGGCCGCGCCCCTCGTGCTGCTTGCAGGGCGGAGCGTGGCGTCACGGCTGGATACCACCACCACATCGGAGATGGCGCCGCGCAGCTCCCCCCCGAGCTCCTCCATCACCCCCGCAGTGAGTAGCGCCGCTTCTTTATTTTCCTTCGGAAAGGGGCGCCCGCGGCACTGCCGCTTGCATTCCAAGAACTGTTCACCCTGCTCCTCGACCTGTTCTTGGATCTATGCCTGCGCGTCCTGATGAATGCGTTTGCTTGGCCCTGTGACTGTGAAGGCCCCAACCCCAGCTCCAAGTCCTCCAGCAACGTCACCGTCGCCAACTTCCCGTCGCTCGCCAGTCCGGTGAGTGGGTTTCTTGCAAGCATTTCTGGGGGCGACGTGTCCAGATTCTTCAATCTTGTGTTTGACTATTATTGTGGCAGCATGGAGTAGTGGGGTCGTTGGGCATGGCGACGCCGGGGATGGCATTTCCGGCGGCGGAGGGCCGGTTCTGCACGCCGAGGGCGGCCGTGCAGCAGCTCGAGAACTGGGGCGACTCCCTCTCCGGCATCGTCGTTACCAGCCCGCTCACCGAGACCTCCACGGACCTCGACGACAGCGGCGACAAGCACCACGCCTTGATGGTGCCCACTCCTTCCATGTCCTCTCGCTCTTGGTCAGTTAACTCGTCCTACTCGCCATGTAATGCGGTTTACTGTTGTTGTTGACAGGGTGGTGGCGGCGGCGGCGCCGGCGCCGGCGGAGGGGCGCGTTCCCAGCGACGGGTGGGGTGTGCCGATTCCTCTGAAAGAACAGGAGATGAGAAGGTACCATACATACACATGAATCGGAAGCGCGATGAAATATGATCTTGTTCGTAGCAAATGTGGTTGTAGAATTTCTTACATATGAGCGACTATGATTTGCAGACCGCACGGAGGCTTGCACAGAACCGCGAGGCGGCGCGGAAAAGCCGCATCAGGAAGAAGGTGAGCTGGTCCCTCCCATTATGTAGTCTGATTCATTTGTTCCTGTCTAATAGAGAACGGCGGCCAAGTGATCCGTGGATTTGGTTGCCACTCACAGTTCATTTTTAGCAGATAACATCTTGCATGCCATTCATTCCTATGTGTTTTCCTTTTCCGGCATATGAACTATATTTCGTAAGCATTTTTTGAAGGGATTTTCCTAAGCATATAGTACCAGTACTACTACAATTAGTATATTCTTATGGTCAATGTGGGCACCACCATTTCTACTTGAAGGAGTATCATAGTAGAAGCATCTTTCTTGGAAAGCTAGCATCACATTCTGAATTTGCTCATCCCGTTTGTATTTATAATATCAGTGGGGTTTTCTTTTTGCGAGGAAAAATCAGAGTCAACCCAGTTTTCCATGTGCTGGGACTTTATTAATTACGTATTTGTAACATAATAAACCTCGTAAAATTTCCTGTTAGAGGGAGTTTTGGTTTTGCTATGTTGATTTAGATGGAGTACGACACTCTACATTGTTTCATGTAATTTGTTCTTTTGGTCTCATATGCACGAAAGTGACGATTTAAGCCCCTTTTTCGGTTTGAAGGCTTACCTTGCGCAGCTGGAAAGCAGCCGATCCAAGCTGACGCACCTTGAGCAAGAGCTTCAGAGGGCAAGGCAGCAGGTAAATCCTTCAAGGCCAGTACGCATTTTTAACACCGGTCTGTGGTCAATAGTCATTGATTGCTCACCTGGGCATTTATCACAGGGAATCTTCATCGCCGGCGGTGGCTCCGGTGACTGCTCAAGCGGAGGTAAGTGATATTTCCAGTGCTCACATTTTTATTCAACACGCAATATACATGCCACTAGTTCAAAAATGCTGTCGCACTAGTGATTCTGCAGCCCATGCAGTTCTGCAATGTTGTTACATCTGCTTCAAATTTTACATGCTTCTCCATTTGAACTGAAGAAAATTGGGTCTTGCAGGCGCCTTGGCGTTCGATTTGGAGTATGCGCGGTGGCTCGACGACCACCAGCGCCACATCAACAACCTCAGGGTGGCCGTGATCGCGGACATGGGCGACGACGAGCTGCGCATCCTCGTCGAGTCCGTGCTGCTGCACTACGACGAGTTCTTCAGGCTCAAGAACCTGGCCACCAAGTCCGACGTGTTCCACGTCCTGTCGGGCATGTGGATGAGCCCCGCCGAGCGGTTCTTCATGTGGCTCGGCGGGTTCCGCTCGTCGGAGATCCTCAAGGTAGGCACTCCAGCCAGCAGCCTTCATTGCCACCTAGACCTTGAGGGACCTTGATACGACATCCATGGATAATCTGGGACGATGACACGTTCAGGTACTGGCCAGCCACCTGGAGCCGCTGACGGACCAGCAGCTGATGGGCATCTGCAACCTGCAGCAGTCGTCGCAGCAGGCGGAGGACGCGCTGTCGCAGGGGATGGAGGCCCTGCAGCAGGCGCTGTCCGAGACGCTGGCCGCGGCGGCGGGGGCCGGGCCGCTGGCCGGCGCCGGCAACGTGACCAACTACATGGGGCAGATGGCCATCGCCATGGGGAAGCTGAGCACGCTGGAGAACTTCCTCCGGCAGGGGGACCTGCTGAGGCAGCAGACCCTGCAGCAGATGCACCGCATCCTGACGACCCGGCAGGCCGCCCGCGCGCTGCTCGTCATCAGCGACTACTTCTCCCGGCTCCGCGCGCTGAGCTCCCTGTGGCTGGCGCGGCCGAGGGACTAGCTGGCGCAGATGGAGTCGGCGGCGTTCGATCGGCGACCGGCTGCGATGCGAGGGAGACGCCGCCCGCTCACTGAGCTGCGAATTGGATCCTTCGGAGATTTTGAGTAATGCTAGTGGCTAGTATATGTAACCGAAATGTTGCACGGGACGCTGGATGGCTGCTGCCGAGTAGTAGTGGACAACTAGTAGTGTAGCCGTAACAAGTGAGATGTTATCTAACTCAATCCATCCGGCCGGAGTATTAAAGGGGGAAAGACGTCCTTGCAGAACACTCTTGCTCTAATATGTTAAAATGGCATGACTCCAACGTAAAGTTGATAAGTTGCAGTTTCAAAGTAAAGATAATGCAATGAGCTTAACTCTTTGGATAGGATTCTATCAAATCATTTTAAGTCTAAACATATAGAGAAGTCACTCAAGGAGAATTCTGCAATGTTATCCATTCAATTTACTTGAAATCGATGTCAGGATAATGAGCCAATGGTTTCGTGTGAATAAAGCACACACTTAACAATGTCAGGATAATGAGCCAATGGTTTCGTGTGAATAAAGCACACATTTAAGACCATCATGTAGATATGTCTTTTAAATCGTGGAATACCTGAATAGTCTAGTCAATGGATGGGAAGAGTCACTTATCTCAACTTGATGTATTCAAGGATTCTGAGTGGTTCAGCGTAATCTTTAAGGTATGCGAGTCTTAAAAATAGCTTCCCTGTGTCACTTATAGTGCACATAAAATCCAAATGTCAACACAAGACCATATATCAGATTTTCTGTTTTCCTCACCGGGGTTTTTAAGAATTTTAGGGTTTGTCTAGGGCACATCTAGATGTGCTATAGTTATTGCACATCTAAGTGATACAATCAAGTATAGAAAGGAAAAGAAAAAGGCAAAAGAAAATTATCACACGAATCTCCGCATAAGATCAATGCCATAGGATTTAGATGTGCAATACTTATGTGACGCCCCCGATTCAATCGTACACTAATCATACACGCAAACGTGTACGATCAAGATCAGGAACTCACGGGAAGATATCATAACACAACTCGACAAATAAAATAAGTCATACAAGCATCATATTACAAGCCAGGGGCCTAGAGGGCTCGAATACAAGAGCTCGATCATAGACGAGTCAGCGGAAGCAACAATATCAGAGTACAGACATAAGTTAAACAAGTTTGCCTTAAGAAGGCTAGCACAAACTGGGATACAGATCGAAAGAGGCGCTGCCTCCTGCCTGGGATCCTCCTAAACTATTCCTGGTCGTCGTCAGCGGGCTGCACGTAGTAGTAGGCACCTCCAGTGTAGTAGGAGCCGTCGTCGACGGTGGCGTCTGGCTCTTGGGCTCCATCGTCTGGTCGCAGCAATCGGGATATAGGAAGGGGGAATAGGGGGAGCAAAGCATCCGTGAGTACTCATCCAAAGTACTCGCAAGCAAGGAGCTACACTACATATGTATGCATTGGTATCAAATGGGATAAGGGTATCATATGTGGATTGAACTGCAGAAAGCCGGAATAAGAGGGAGATAGCTAGTCCTTTCGAAGACTACGCTTCTGGTAACCTCCATCTTACAACAGGAGAAGAGAGTAGATGGTAAGTTCACCAAGTAACATCGCATAGCATAACCCTAACCGATGATCCTCCCCTCATCGCCCTGTGAGAGAGCGATCACCGGTTGTATCTGGCACTTGGAAGGGTGTGTTTTATTAAGTATCCGGTTCTAGTTGTCATAAGGTCAAGGTACAATTCCAAGTCGTCCTGTTACCGAAGATCACGGCTATTCCAATAGATTAACTTCCCTGCAGGGGTGCACCACATAACCCAACACGCTCGATCCCATTTGGCCGGACACACTTTCCTGGGTCAGGCCCGACCTCGGAAGATCAACACGTCGCAGCCCTACCTAGGCACAACAGAGAGATCAGCACGCCGGTCTAAATCCTATGGCGCAGGGGTCTGTGCCCATCGCCCTTTGCACACCTGCACGTTGCGAACGCGGCCGGTGAGCAGACCTAGCCTCCCTTATACAAGAGTAGGCGTTCCAGTCCAACTCGGCGCGCGCCGCTCAGTCGCTGACGTCACGAAGGCTTCGGCTGATACCACGACGTCGAGTGCCCATAACTGTCCCCGCGTAGATGGTTAGTGCGTATAGGCCAGTAGCCAGACTCAGATCAAATACCAAGATCTCGTTAAGCATGTTATTTTGAAATAACCACGGACGCCGACCAGGGCCAGGCCCACCTCTCTCCTAGGTGGTCTCAACCTGCCATGTCGCTCCGCCTCAAAGTAACAGTCGGGGACCGTCGGGAACTCAGGCCCACCACTACCTGGATGGAGCCACCTGCCCCTTCAGCCCCCATCTCCAAACAATATCACCGGTAATGTAACAGTGTAAAGTATATAGTATATGTTGGGGAACGTAGCAGAAATTCAAAATTTTCCTACGTGTCACCAAGATCTATCTATGGAGAAATTAGCAACGAGGGGAAGGAGAGTGCATCTACATACCCTTGTAGATCGCTAAGCGGAAGCGTTCAAGTGAACGGGGTTGATGGAGTCGTACTCGTCGTGATTCAAATCACCGATGATCCTAGTGCCGAACGGACGGCACCTTCGCGTTCAACACACGTACAGCCCGGTGACGTCTCCCACACCTTGATCCAGCAAGGAGAGAGGGAGATATTGAGGAAGACTCCATCCAGCAGCAGCACAACGGCGTGGTGGTGATGGAGGAGCGTGGCAATCCTGTAGGGCTTCGCCAAGCACCACGGGAGATGAGGAGAAGGACTTGGGAGAGAGGGAGGGCTGCACCAAGGCAAAAAGTGTGTCTTGAGAGGCCCTCCTTCCCCACTATATATAGGGAGCCCAAGGGGGGTTTCCCTCCCCCCCAAGGCACCTAGGGGGTGCCTTCCACTAGTAGGACTCTTCCTTTAGGGTTTCCCTAGGCGCATGGGCCTCTTGGGGCTGGTGCCCTTGGCCCATGTAGGCCAAGGAGCACTCCCCACAGCCCATGTGGCCCTTCGGGGCTGGTGGCCCCACTTGGTGGACCCCCGAGACCCTCCCGGTGGTCCCGGTACGTTACCGATAAACCCCGAAACTTTTCCGGTGACCAAAACAAGACTTCCCATATATAAATCTTTACCTCCGGACCATTCCGGAACTCCTCGTGACGTCCGGGATCTCATCCGGACTCCGAATAACATTCGGTAACCACATACAAACTTCCTTTATAACCCTAGCGTCATCGAACCTTAAGTGTGTAGACCCTACGGGTTCGGGAACCATGCAGACATGACCGAGACGTTCTCCGGTCAATAACCAACAGCGGGATCTGGATACCCATGTTGGCTCCCACATGTTCCATGATGATCTCATCGGATGAACCACGATGTCAAGGACTTAATCAATCCCGTATGCAATTCCCTTTGTCTATCGGTACGATACTTGCCCGAGATTCGATCGTCGGTATCCCGATACCTTGTTCAATCTCGTTACCGGCAAGTCTCTTTATTCGTTCTGTAACACATCATCCCGTGATCAACTCCTTGATCACATTGCACATATGATGATGTCCTACCGAGTGGGCCCGGAGATACCTCTCCGTCACACGGAGTGACAAATCCCAGTCTCGATTCGTGCCAACCCAACAGACACTTTCGGAGATACCCGTAGTGTACCTTTATAGCCACCCAGTTATGTTGTGACGTTTGGCACACCCAAAGTATTCCTACGGTATCCGGGAGTTGCACAATCTCATGGTCTAAGGAAATGATACTTGACATTAGAAAAGCTTTAGCATACGAACTACATGATCTTGTGCTATGCTTAGGATTGGGTCTTGTCCATCACATCATTCTCCTAATGATGTGATCCCGTTATCAACAACATCCAATGTCCATGGTCAGGAAACCGTAACCATCTATTGATCCACGAGCTAGTCAACTAGAGGCTGACTAGGGACATGGTGTTGTCTATGTATCCACACATGTATCTGAGTTTCCTATCAATACAATTCTAGCATGGATAATAAACGATTATCATGAACAAGGAAATATAATAATAACTTATTTATTATTGCCTCTAGGGCATATTTCCAACAGTCTCCCACTTGCACTAGAGTCAATAATCTAGTTCACATCGCCATGTGATTAACACTCACAGGTCACATCGCCATGTGACTAACACCCAAGAGTTTGCTAGAGTCAGTAGTCTAGTTCACATCACTATGTGATTAACACTCAATGAGTTCTAGGTTTGATCATGCTGCTTGTGAGAGAGGTTTTAGTCAACGGGTCTGAACCTTTCAGATCCGTGTGTGCTTTACAAATCTCTATGTCATCTCCTAGATGTAGCTACCACGTTCTATTTGGAGCTATTCCAAATAACTGTTCTACTTGGAGCTATTCTAAATTGTTGCTCCATTATACGTATCCGGTATCTCTACTCAGAGCCATCCGGATAGGTGTTAAGCTTGCATCGACGTAACCCTTTACGACGAACTCTTTTACCACCTCCATAATCGAGAAAAATTCCCTAGTCCACTAGTTACTAAGGATAACTTTGACCGCTGTCCTGTGATCCATTCTTGGATCACTCTTGTACCCCTTGACTGACTCATGGCAAGGCACACTTCAGGTGCGGTACACAGCACAGCATACTGTAGAGCCTACGTCTTAAGCATAGGGGACGACCTTCGTCCTTTCTCTCTATTCTGCCGTGGTTGAGCTTTAAGTCTTAACTTCATACCTTACAACTCAGGCAAGAACTCCTTCTTTGACTGATCCATCTTGAACACCTTCAAGATCATGTCAAGGTATGTGCTCGTTTGAAAGTACCATTAAGTGTTTTGATCTATCCTTATAGATCTTGATGCTTAATGCTCAAGTAGCTTAATCCAGGTCTTCTATTTGAAAAACACTTTCCAAATAACCCTATATGCTTTCCAGAAATTCTACGTCATTTCTGATCAACAATATGTCAACAACATATACTTATCAGAAATTCTATAGTGCTCCCACTCACTTCTTTGGAAATACAAGTTTCTCACAAACTTTGTATCCACCCAAAATCTTTGATCATCTCATCAAAGCATACATTCCAACTCCGAGATGCTTACTCCAGTCCTCAGAAGGATTGCTGGAGCTTTGCATACTTATTAGCATCTTTCAGGATTGACAAAACCTTCCGGTTGTATCACATACAACCTTTCCTCAAGAAAATTGTCGAGGAAACAATGTTTTGACATCCTATCTGCAAGATTTCATAAATAATGCAGTAATCGCTAATATAATTCCAACAGACTCTCAGCATCGCTACGAGTGAGAAAGTCTCACCGTAGTCAACTCCTTGAACTTGTCGGGAAACACCTTAACGACAAGTCGAGCTTTCTCGATGGTGACACTTACCATCATTGTCTGTCTTCCTTTTAAAATCCATCTGTACTCAACAGCCTTACGACCATCAAGTAGTTCTTCCAAAGTCTACACTTTGTTTTCATACATGGATCCTCTCTCGGATTTTATGGCCTCGAGCCATTTATTGGAATCCGGGCCCACCATCGCTTCTCCATAGCTTGTAGGTTCATTGTTGTCTAGCAACATGACTTCCAAGACAGGATTACGTACCACTCTGAAGTAGTACGCATCCTTGTCATCCTACGGGGTTTGGTAGTGACTTGATCTGAAGTTTCATGATCACTATCATAAGCTTCCACTTCAATTGGTGTAGGTGCCACAGGAACAACTTCCTGTGCCCTGCCACACACTAGTTGAAGAGACGGTTCAATAACCTCATCAAGTCTCCACCATCCTCCCACTCAATTCTTTCGAGAGAAACTTTTCCTCGAGAAAGGACCCGATTCTAGAAACAATCCCTTATTGCTTTCGAATCTGAGACAGGAGGTATACCCAACTATTTTGGGTGTCCTATGAAGATGCATTTATCCGCTTTGGGTTCAAGCTTATCAGCCTGAAACTTTTTCACATAAGCGTCGGAGCCCCAAACTTTTAAGAAATGACAGCTTAGGTTTCTCTAAACCATAGTTCATACGGTGTCATCTCATCGGAATCACGTGGTACCCTATTAAAGTGAATGTGGTTGTCTCTAATGCCTAACCCATAAACTATCGTGGTAATTCGATAAGAGACATCATGATATGCATCATATCCAATAGGGTGCAGTTATGATGTTCGGACACACCATCACACTATGGTGTTCCAGGCTGTATTAGTTGTGAAACAATTTCCACAATGTCTTAATTCTGTGCCAAACTTGTAATTCAGATATTTATCTCTATGATCATATCATAGATCTTTTTATCCTCTTGTCACGATGATCTTTCAACTTCACCCTGAAATTACTTGAACCTTTCAATAATTCAGACTCGTGATTCATCAAGTAAATATACTCAACATCTACTCAAATCATCTGTGAAGTAAGAACATAACGATATCCACTACACGCCTTAGCACTCATTGGACTGCACACATCAAAATGTATTACATCCAACAAGTTGCTTTCCAGTTCCATTTTACTGAAATTGAGGCTTTCAGTCATCTTGCCCATGTGGTATGATTTGCATGTCTCAAGTGATTCAAAATCAAGTGAGTCCAAACGATCCATTTGCCTGGAGTTTCTTCATGCATATACACCAATAGACATGGTTCGCATGTCTCAAACTTTTCAAAAATGAGTGAGTCCAAAGATCCATCAACATGGAGCTTCTTCATGCGTTTTATACCGATATGACTTACGTGATAGTGCCACAAGTAGGTGGTACTATCATTACTATCTTATATCTTTTGGCATGAACATGTGTATCACTACGATCGAGATTCAATAAACCATTTATTTTAGGTGCAAGACCATTAAAGGTATTATTCAAATAAACAGAGTAACCATTATTCTCCTTAAATGAATAACCGCATTGCGATAGACATAATCCAATCATGTCTATGCTCAACGCAAACACCAAATAACAATTATTTAGGTTTAACACCAATCTCGATGGTAGAGGGAGCGTGCGATGCTTGATCATATCAACATTGGAAACACTTCCAACACATATCGTCAGCTCACTTTTAGCTAGTCTCCGTTTATTCCGTAGCTTTTATTTTGAGTTACTAACACTTAGCAACCGAACCGGTATCTAATACCCTGGTGCTACTAGGAGTACTAGCAAAGTACACATTAGCATAATGTATATCCAATATACTTCTATCGACAACCTTCTCATCTACCAAGTATCTAGGGTAATTCTGCTCCAGTGGCTGTTCCCCTTATTACAGAAGCACTTAGTCTCAGGTTTGGGTTCAACCTTGGGTTTCTTCACTGGAGCAGCAGCTGAATTGCCGTTTCATGAAGTATCCCTTCTTGCCCTTGCCCTTCTTGAAACTAGTGGTTTCACCAACCATCAACAATTGATGCTCCTTCTTGATTTCTACTTTTGTGGTGTCAAACATCACGAATATCTCAAGGATCATCATATATGTCCTTGATATATTATAGTTCATCACGAAGCTCTAGCAGCTTGGAGGTAATGACCTCGGAGAAACATCATTATCTCATCTGGAAGGTCAACTCCCACTCGATTCAAATGATTGTTGTACTCAGACAATCTGAGCACAAGCTCAACAATTGAGCTTTTCTCCCTTAGTTTGTAGGCTAAAAAAATCGTCGGAGGTCTTATACCTCTTGACGTGGGCACGAGCCTGAAATCCAAATTTCAGCCCTCGAAACATCTCATATGTTTCGCGACGTTTCAAAAAAACGTCTTCGGTGCCTTAACTCTAAACCGTTTAACTGAACTATCACGTAGTTATCAAAACGTGTATGTCACATGTTCGCAACATCCACATACGACGTTCGAGGTTCAGCACACTGAGCGGTGCATTAAGGACATAAGCCTTCTATGAAGCAATGAGGACAATCCTCGGTTTACGGACCTAGTCCGCATAATTGCTACTATCAACTTTCAACTAAATTTTCTCTAGGAACATATCTAAACAGTAGAACTGAAGCGCGAGCTACGACATAATTTGCGAAGACCTTTTGACTATGTTCAGGATAATTAAGTTCATCTTATGAACTCCCACTCAGATAGACATCCCTCTAGTCATCTAAGTGATTACATGATCCGAGTCAACTAGGCCGTGTCCGATCATCACGTGAGACGGACTAGTCAACATCGGTGAACATCTTCATGCTGATCGTATCTACCATACGACTCATGCTCGACCTTTCGGTCTTCTGTGTTCCGAGGCCATGTCTGCACACATTCTAGGCTCGTCAAGTCAACCTAAGTGTTTCGCGTGTGTAAATCTGTCTTACACCCGTTGTATGTGAACGTTAGGATCAAACACCCGATCATCATGTGGTGCTTTGAAACAACGAACTGTCGCAACGGTGCACAGTTAGGGGGAACACTTTCTTGAAATTTTAATGAGGGATCATCTTATTTACTACCATCGTTCTAAGCAAATAAGATGTATAAACATGATAAACATCACATGCAATCAAATAGTGACATGATATGGCCAATATCATAGTGCTCCTTTTGATCTCCATCTTCGGGGCTCCATGATCATCATCGTCACCGGCATGACACCATGATCTCCATCATCGTGTCTTCTTGAAGTTGTCACGCCAACTATTACTTCTACTACTACAGCTAACGGTTAGCAATAAAGTAAAGTAATTACATGACGTTTATGTTGACACGCAGGTCATAAATAAATTAAGACAACTCCTATGGCTCCTGCTGGTTGTC
The DNA here is from genome assembly GCA_034509565.1 of Triticum monococcum. Taxonomy (NCBI): domain Eukaryota; kingdom Viridiplantae; phylum Streptophyta; class Magnoliopsida; order Poales; family Poaceae; genus Triticum; species Triticum monococcum. The sequence continues at coordinate 176,136,676 of CM067847.1, read as the reverse complement.
ATATTCATCGACATGCAAGTCGTGATTCCTATTACAAGAACATGATCATCTCATACATCACATATATCATTCATCACATCCTTTGGCCATATCACATCACATAGCATACCCTACAAAAACAAGTTAGACGTCCTCTAATTGTTGTTTGCATGTTTTACGTGGCTGCTATGGGTTTCTAGCAAGAACGTTTCTTACCTACGCAAAGACCACAACGTGATATGCCAATTGCTATTTACCCTTCATAAGGACCCTTTTCATCGAATCCGTTCCGACTAAAGTAGGAGAGACAGACACCCGCCAGCCACCTTATGCAACTAGTGCATGTCAGTCGGTGGAACCGGTCTCACGTAAGAGTACGTGTAAGGTTGGTCCGGGCCGCTTCATCCCACAATACCGTCGAAACAAGATAAGACTAGTAACGGCAAGCATATTGAACAAAATTAATGCCCACAACTACTTTGTGTTCTACTCGTGCATAGAATCTACGCATAGACCTAGCTCATGATGCCACTGTAGGGGAACGTAGCAGAAATTCAAAATTTTCCTACATGTCACCAAGATCTATCTATGGAGAAACTAGCAACGAGGGGAAGGAGAGTGCATCTACATACCCTTATAGATCGCTAAGCGGAAGCGTTCAAGTGAACGGGGTTGATGGAGTCGTACTCGTCGTGATTCAAATCACCGATGATCCTAGTGCCGAACGGACGGCACCTCCGCGTTCAACACACGTACAGCCCGGTGACGTCTCCCACGCCTTGATCCAGCAAGGAGAGAGGGAGAGATTGAGGAAGACTCCATCCAGCAACAGCACAACGGCGTGGTGGTGATGGAGGAGCGTGGCAATCCTGCAGGGCTTCGCCAAGCACCACAGGAGATGAGGAGAAGGACTTGGGAGAGAGGGAGGGCTGCACCAAGGCAAAAAGTGTGTCTTGAGAGGCCCTCCTTCCCCACTATATATAGGGAGCCCAAGGGGGGGTTTCCCTCCCCCCCAAGGCACCTAGGGGTGCCTTCCACTAGTAGGACTCTTCCTTTAGGGTTTCCCTAGGCACATGGGCCTCTTGGGGCTGGTGCCCTTGGCCCATGTAGGCCAAGGAGCACTCCCCACAGCCCATGTGGCCCTTCGGGGCTGGTGGCCCCACTTGGTGGACCCCCGGGACCCTCCCGGTGGTCCCGGTACGTTACCGATAAACCCCGAAACTTTTCCAGTGACCAAAACAGGACTTCCCATATATAAATCTTTACCCCCAGACCATTTCGGAACTCCTCGTGACGTCCGGGATCTCATCCGGGACTCCGAACAACATTCGGTAACCACATACAAACTTCCTTTATAACCCTAGCGTCATCGAACCTTAAGTGTGTAGACCCTACGGGTTCGGGAACCATGCAGACATGACCGAGACGTTCTCCGGTCAATAACCAACAGCGGGATCTGGATACCCATGTTGGCTCCCACATGTTCCACGATGATCTCATCGGATGAACCACGATGTCAAGGACTTAATCAATCCCGTATGCAATTCCCTTTGTCTATCAGTACGATACTTGCCCGAGATTCGATCGTCGGTATCCCGATACCTTGTTCAATCTCGTTACCAGCAAGTCTCTTTACTCGTTCTGTAACACATCATCCCGTGATCAACTCCTTGATCACATTGCGCATATGATGATGTCCTACCGAGTGGGCCCAGAGATACCTCTCCGTCACACGGAGTGACAAATGCCAGTCTCGATTCGTGCCAACCCAACAGACACTTTCGGAGATACCCGTAGTGTACCTTTATATCCACCCAGTTACGTTGTGACGTTTGGCACACCCAAAGTATTCCTACGGTATCCGGGAGTTGCACAATCTCATGGTCTAAGGAAATGATACTTGACATTAGAAAAGCTTTAGCATACGAACTACACGATCTTGTGCTATGCTTAGGATTGGGTCTTGTCCATCACATCATTCTCCTAATGATGTGATCCCGTTATCAACGACATCTGAAAGTGTGTTATATCGACTAGAGGGGGGTGAATAGGCGATTTTTATGAAAGTCTTCAAAACGTGGAAGTTATGAAGACAAACAGAGTAGACAAGCCTATCACTATGCAGCGGAAGTTAGATTACACAAGGCAAGCCATGGTCAAGTATTCGATATAGTGCAAGCACAGTGACAAACAACTTCAGTGTAATAAGGATCAGGTAGGAAGAAGTTATGATTTGTTGGACCAGTTCCAGTTGCTATGACAACTGTACGTCTGGTTGGAGCGGCTAGGTATTTAAACCAAAGGACACACAGTCCCGGACACCTAGTCCTGAACACGCAGCTCAGGACACCCAGTCCTCACTGTTTTCTCCTTGAGCTAAGGTCACACAGACCTCGCCCAATCACTCTGGTAAGTCTTCAAGGTAGACTCCCAAACCTTCACAGACTTCGTTCACCGGCAATCCACAATTTCTCTTGGATGCTCAGAACGCGACGCCTAACCGGCTGGAGGATGCACAGTCCTCAAGTGTAATAATTCTTCAGATCACTCAGACAAGAAGACTTAAGTGATGCCCAATTACTCTGGCTCTGGGTGGTTAGGGCTTTTCTCCTCGCTAGGGATTTTCTCTCAAAGGCTTCGAGGTGGGTTGCTCTCAAACGACAAAAGCCGTGCACTGAAATCTGAGCAGCCAACCGTTTATGGTTGTAGGGGTGGACTATTTATAGCCACTTGGCAACCCGGCCTGATTTGTTCGAATTGACCCTGGGTCACTAAGGAACTGACACGTGTACCAACGTTCGAATTTCGAACTCACACGGCAACTTTACTTGGGCTACAAGTAAAGCTGACTTGTCTGACTCTGGACAAGATTTTCTCTCATTGTCTTCACTCGAAGGCATAGGATTTGAATTAGGCATCACTTCAGTCATCCTGACTGGTTCTCTTGGACCCCACTTAACAGTACGGTGGTTCCTATGACACAACATGAATGAAGTAAAACTACGAAGGTTCTAAGTCTTCGAGTTCCATAAGCTTCATAGGGAGTCTTCACATGTCATTGTCTTCAACATGAATATCTTCATAAACCACCATTGTCTTCAATGTCTTCGTACATTTTTAGGGGTCATCTCTGGTAGCTAAACCGAATCAATGAGGGACTTCTACCTGTGTTATCCTGCAATTCTCACAAACACATTAGTCCCTCAACTAGGTTTGTCGTCAATACTCCAAAACCAACTAGGGGTGGCACTAGATGCACTTACAATCTCCCCCTTTTTGGTGATTGATGACAAACTAGTTGAAGTTTTCAAAGGGGAATATAATTTGTGGAATTGTAAAGGAATTGTCTTCATAGGCTGCAAGGGCTCCCCCTGAAAATGTGCATATAAGTAATTTTCTTCTGGAACGCAAATGCACATGGCAGGTTGTACTTGTGGGAATCCACTTCAACTTATGACGACAATCCACCATGCATGTAAAGGTATATGAAGAGAATGACATGCATAATGAAAAATGGACGTCTGCGAGATGATGTAAGTGCGGAAATTGTCGTCGTACATGCGGAATTTAACTTCGCAAAAACATAGTGGCAAACAAGTAGCAGACGACCATCAAGTTTAAGTGTTACAACTCAAAGAACCAAATGTAGCAAAACGAGAGTTATAAGCACGAAGCAAAATGTAGCAAAATATAAAGCACCCGCCCATATTATTGACCTGCTTGAAGACTATAAACATCATATGCTTCTCCCCCTTTTGTCAGTGATGACCAAAAAGGTTTGAAGACATAGAGTTTTCTATGCGGTCCCAGGCGCAGCAGGGTCGGTGGAGGCGTTTGGTGGTGCTGAAGAGCTTGGTGCAGGGTCGACGCGCGCTGAAGAAGGTGGTGGTGATGTAGCGTCGTCTTCTTCCTCAATAATTCTTCCAGTCACGGTGGCAGCAGAGGAAGAGAACTCTGAATCTTCAAGGGACGGAGTTCCACGCAGCACAGCTCTTCTGGGAGGTGTGGAGTCAAACTTGAATCTCTCGCTGAAGCCATCCGCTTGAAGTTCAGCTTCAGTGCACATCATGGTGAGGCCTTTCCAAGTGCGGCGACAGGTTTCATGTGCGACGAATGCATTCTTGGTGGCCAGATTTCTGATGCGATTGACGTCTTGCATGATACTTCTCATTTGCCTTTTAAGCCAGTCGTGATGCCTATCTTGCTTTTGGTGGAGAGCCACAAGAAGTTCTCGGTCATTGAGTGTACGAGCGCGTTTCTTGGGTCTCGGGGCAGCTGTGCTATCAGTGGCTTCAATTGATGCAGGGGCACGTGTGGTGCCAGCCATTGGATACACTCTTGAGATGGCTTCAACACCTTCATCATTCTGAGTGAAGCTCTGGTGTTCTGCATTCTGAAGACTTAATGGTTGCTTGGCAGGCTCAGGGTATATTGCTTTAGCAGAGGTGTCCACATCAGGTAAGAAGATTCTATGGTTGCGGGCAGAGGGCTGATAGGAGATAGTAGAGTGGAGCTTGATTAGCCTCATAACCCATGGAGCATAAATCTTCAAACCAAAGAGATCTGAGCCAGACGCTGCAAGTTGGCGTATAAAGAGATCCTGGGCGTTGAAGCATTTGCCATGCAGGATACAGAAGATGAGAGTCTTCATGGCACCTTCAACCTTGGCATATGGAGAGTGCCCCTTAATGGGCCATAGAGTCCGCCTGACGATGTGATATATGGTGCGGGGCAGGTACTCTAAGTCTTCAACGAAGAACTCAGTTGGATAAGGTGCATCAAGAGGCAATGGCTTCATCATTGAGAGCATCTGACTCATATTTGGCTCAGGTCGCTGGAATATGCTCTCAATTGCTTCAGCATGGAGTTGGCAGCCTTCTTCGAAGAGTTCGCCAGGAGTGGGTAGGCCGGTAAGCTCAATGATATCGAATGCATTGGCTTCATGATGGACATTGCCGGTCATCCACTCCAGGACCCAAGTCTTCGGATCTCTGTTGTAGCCTTTGATATGCAGTGTGGCATAGAACTGGAGCAGAAGCTCTTCATTCCAGTGCTCTTCATCGGTGATAAACGGCAGCAGACCCACTTGCTTGAAGCAATCCAGTGCTTCTTCCAGACCAGGCAGACCAGCAACAGCTTCAACCTCAAGGCGCTGGTGAGGAAAGATACGGCCTTGGTTGTATAGGATGCATGAATAGTAGCTGCGCTGTGGGTAGCTCCAGAACCTATCTGATACAATCCGTTCCCTTGAATAAGGGTTCTTGGAGCTGTTGAAAAACGTGTTATCTGCCCTAAAGCTATTGACATTAAAGGAGCCAGGAGCTGATGCAGGACCTGGGAACCTTGGCAGTCGTGGGATCGGCTTCTGGACCTGGGGCCTGTGCGCAACATGATAGTTGAATTGTGGACCGGCAGCAGACTCAGGCACAGAAGGTTCAGATGCAGTAGCTTTAGTGTCTCTTGAAGCTGTTGGTTGGTTGGGCTCCACAATTGCTTCAGTGTTGGGTGTGGCAGCCTCAATGTTTTCAGCCTCAACACGTGTAGTGAGAGGGACGGATTCAGGTACGGTCTCCTTGAGAACTTCTTCTTGTTGGTTTGGGGGAGACGGAGCCTGAGGTTCTTCTTCATGCTCTTCGGCCGATGCAGCCGGAATGTCGTCAGCAGCCTGAGCCCTTGGCCCTTTGCGAAGCCTACAGAATGTAGGCGACGCTGGTGGAGTTGTAGTGGGCTGGGGCTCATTGTCTTCCTCCTGTGGGCGATCTGCCCATGATGCATCTTGTGTGATTGGTGTCAGTGGACGACCAATGCTGATCATTTCACTTGTTTCAAGCTGAGGAAGGGCTGCATCATCTTGCACATTGTCTTGGAGACCAAAGTCTTCAGCAGCGTTGGGGTCGGCTGCTGGAATGTCTTCAGCATGCGGAGCCTCTGTGAAAGCAGGCTCATGCACAGTCAACTGACGATCTTCGTCAGGATAGCGGACAGAGAGGGGTTCGACTATCAAGGGCTTTGTGGGAGCAGCCCGAGACTTCTTGGTCTTGCACTTCTTGATGGTGGGGTCAGAAGGAGAGGCTTCAGGGTGTTTCCTCTTCCGAGCTTCAGCCTCTGCAATCCGTGTCTTCTTGAGCTCTGAGGCGGTTGATCGACTCTTTGGCTTCAAGCTTTTTGTTGCGGTGAGGAAGACAATCGGAGCAGTTTCTGACCTTTGTGCCTCTGGTTCTGTCACAGCAGACTTCTTCTTTTTCTTCGCGGCCATCCTGGGGTCGATGCCTGGACGCCCAAGTGCCTTGCGCTTCTCGGCCTCATTGTAGGCCTGCACACAGCGATCAGCCAAAGTCTTCATTCGCTCCCGCGAACCCTGAGCTTCTGCATGTTTCTTCAGAAAGTTTTCCTTCAACTCGTGCAGCATGATCTTGAAGTCCATGACTTCTTGGACGCTGAGCTTGGCCATATTCTGCTTGAACTGAGCCTTTTTTCAAAATCAATCTTCTGCTTCAGTTCAACAATGCGTTGGGCAATTGCAAGTTCTGAAGCAATAGCGCCTTGGAAGGCGATGCTTAGGCCAATTGGCAGCTGCAGATCATCGAAGCTGATATTGGGTGTATCAAACCACTCATCGATGAAGTTGTGGAGGATTGCTGCATCAAACAGAGGCAGATTGTTGAAGATTTCAGCCTCCTCCTTGCTCTTGATGAGCTGCTCAAGAGCGTCATCGCCAAGATCTTCGTCACTGGACAGATCAATGGTCTCGCTGCGCAGAATGGCAGCAGCTGTGAGCTCTTTACCTGTGTGTAGCTGAGGCTTCTTGGCTTCTTAGGGCTTGGAGACTCGTGATAAGTCTTCAGACTGCACACTGGCTTCAGGAGGTGCAGTTGCCAATGGCTTCGCTCTGGAGATTTTGGGAGAAGCGGCTGGCTTTGAAGCTTTTGGCTTCTTCGTCTGCTCCGGCTTTGGTGCAGCAGGAGAGTCATCAGAATCAGAGTCTGCTGGAGGGTCGTTCACTGTAGTCCCTTGGACTAGAATGCGAGTGATGAGGCCTGCAAGATTGGCATATGGCCCGATGATATTGGGATTTGCGTCGCGTGTGCCATCTGCCCTTGGTTTAGAGCGACCAGGGTTGAAGTCCAACCCCAACTCCTTCTTGTTTTGCTTCGCAGAGTTCTAAGCAAATTGGAAGTTGCGCTTGAAGAGAGTGTCATCACGACACCAGAGAAGTGATGACGGATGTGCTTCAGCTGGCTGTGGTCCTCTGACCAAGCATGGAAAGAAGCCTTGAGCAATGGCTTCGTCTCTGGACCGGGGTACGAGATTTTTGTACAATACGTCCCCCCACGGTCTCTTGATGGTGCACTTTTCTGCATATTCCTTAGTGACGAAGCGGTATTGGAACCACTGCTCTGCCCAATATCTTCGAATCCATTGGATTCGTGTCTTGCGCTGACCATAGCTCTCTTCAGGATCAGTTTTGTACATTTCTACCAAGTCATCAGGCAGATCTTTAGACGTTTCACCACGTCTCTGTCTGCCTCCCTTCCTTGTTGGTTTTTCTGCTGCCATGAAGCTTAACTTGGAAGGCTTCAAAATGTTCAAAGTCTTCAAAGACTTCCTTTTGCTTGACCAGCAAGAACTGGCTTCAGGAGAATTGATGTGACGCTGTAAGAACTCTGCAAATGAATGCAGACTATGAGAACCAAAAGATTCTCCCACGGACATGTACCTGTGACAGCATTAAGGTGCGAGGGAAGGGGAAGAGGTCATATGCATTCTCAGAAGATTTTGAAGATAAATCAGTTTAGAAGATATTGACCTCATCATGCGAAGACATTCACTTTATAAAAAATAAGTTGGTTCCAGATTTGTACGAACCCATAGATCAGTATAAGTGAGGAATCTAACTACTTCATGAAGCACAAGTGAATATACTAGGCAGGTTATGAGATGCAGATTGAGAGAGATGTAACTTGTGTGAATAGAAACTTCTTATGGCAGAAAGTGACCGAACTATAGGATCAAAAGAGGCTGCAAAAAGAGGTTTTATTTACCCCACTTGGAACTGCTAGACGAAGTGGGAGTTGAGGCCGAGCAATTCGATCCTCCGTGCCCTAACTTGGCGACGGAAGACACCTACGGCGACGGCGGAGAGAGCGAGGTCCACTATCGGCGTGAAAACGGTGTCGGAGAGGTTGCGGCAGTGAAGCGCTTCGTCGTTGGTGAAGGAAATATGCCCTAGAGGCAATAAAAAAGTTATTATTTATTTCCTTATATCATGATAAATGTTTATTATTCATGCTAGAATTGTATTAACCGGAAACATAATACATGTGTGAATACATAGACCAACAGAGTGTCACTAGTACACCTCTACTTGACTAGCTCGTTAATCAAAGATGGTTATGTTTCCTAACCATGAACAAGGGGTTGTTATTTGATTAACGAGGTCACATCATTAGTAGAATGATCTGATTGACATGACCCATTCCATTAGCTTAGCACCCGATCGTTTAGTATGTTGCTATTGCTTTCTTCATGACTTATACATGTTCCTATAACTATGAGATTATGCAACTCCTGTTTACCGGAGGAACACTTTGGGTACTACCAAACGTCACAACGTAACTGGGTGATTATAAAGGAGTACTACAGGTGTCTCCAATGGTAGATGTTGGGTTGGCGTATTTCGAGATTAGGGTTTGTCACTCCGATTGTCGGAGAGGTATCTCTGGGCCCTCTCGGTAATGCACATCACATAAGCCTTGCAAGCACTGCAACTAAAAAGTTAGTTGTGAGATGATGTATTACGGAACGAGTAAAGAGACTTGCCGGTAACGAGATTGAACTAGGTATTGGATACCGACGATCGAATCTCGGGCAAGTAACATACCGATGACAAAGGGAACAACGTATGATGTTATGCGGTCTGACCGATAAAGATCTTCGTAGAATATGTAGGAGCCAATATGGGCATCCAGGTCCCGCTATTGGTTATTGACCGGAGACGTGTCTCGGTCATGTCTACATTGTTCTCGAACCGTAGGGTCCGCACGCTTAACGTTACGATGACAGTTATTATGAGTTTATGCATTTTGATGTACCGAAGGTTGTTCGGAGTCCCGGATGAGATCACGGACATGACGAGGAGTCTCGAAATGGTCGAGACGTAAAGATTAATATATTGGAAGCCTATGTTTGGACACCGGAAGTGTTCCGGGTGAAATCGGGATTTTACCGGAATACCGGGAGGGTTACCGGAACCCCCCGGGAGGCTAATGGGCCTATTGGGCCTTAGTGGAAAAGAGAAAAGAGGCAGCCCACAAGCTGGCCGGCGCCCCCCCTTTCCCCAAGTCCTAGTAGGACTAGGAGAAGTGGGCCGGCCCCCTCTCTTCTCTTTCCCCCTTGAGTCCTAATTGGAATAGGATTGAGGGGGGGAGTCCTACTCCCGGTGGGAGTAGGACTCCTCCTGCGCCCTCTCCCCCTAGCCGGCCGAACCCCCTGCCCCTGGCCTTTATATACGGGGGCAGGGGGCACCACAAGACACACAAGTTAATCGTTCCTTAGCCGTGTGCGGTGCCCCCTGCCACCAAATTCCACCTCGATCATACCGTTACAGTGCTTAGGCGAAGCCCTGCGTCGGTAGTACATCAAGATCGTCACCACGCCGTCGTGCTGACGGAACTCTTCCTCGACGCTTTGCTGGATCGGAGCCCGAGGAACATCATCGAGCTGAACGTGTGCTAAGAACTCGGAGGTGCCGGAGTAACGGTGCTTGGATCGGTTCGATCGGGAAGAAGACGTACGACTACTTCCTCTACGTTGTGTGATCGCTTCCGCAGTCGGTCTGCGTTGGTACGTAGACAACACTCTCCCCTCTCGTTGCTGTGCATCACCATGATCTTGCGTGTGCGTAGGAATTTTTTTTGAAATTACTGCGTTCCCCAACAGTGGTATCAGAGCCAGGTTTTATGGTTTGATGTTATATGCACGAGTAGAACACAAGTGAGTTGTGGGCGATACAAGTCATACTGCCTACCAGCATGTCATACTTTGGTTCGGCGGTATTGTTGGTTGAGACGATCCGGACCAACCTTACGCGTACTCTTACGCGAGACCGGTTCCCTCGACGTGCTTTGCACATAGATGGCTTGCGGAAGACTGTCTCTCCAACTTTAGTTGAACCAAGTGTGACTACGCCCGGTCCTTGAGAAGGTTAAAACAGAGTCTATTTGACGAACTATCGTTGTGGTTTTGATGCGTAGGTGAGATGAGTTCTTACTTAAGCCCGTAGCAGCCACGTAAAACTTGCAACAACAAAGTAGAGGACGTCTAACTTGTTTTTGCAGGGTATGTTGTGATGTGATATGGTCAAAGCATGATACTGATTTTATTGTATGAGATGATCATGTTTTGTAACTAAGTTATCGGCAACTGGCAGGAGCCATATGGTTGTCGCTTTATTGTATGCAATGCAATCGCGATGTAATGCTTTACTAGATTACTAAACGGTAGTAATAGTCGTGGAAGCATAAGATTGGCGAGACGACAACGATGCTACGATGGAGATCAAGGTGTCGCGCCGGTGACGATGGTGATCATGACGGTGCTTCGGAGATGGAGATCACAAGCACAAGATGATGATGGCCATATCATATCACTTATATTGATTGCATGTGATGTTTATCCTTTTATGCATCTTATCTTGCTTTGATTGACGGTAGCATTATAAGATGATCTCTCACTAAATTATCAAGAAGTGTTCTCCCTGAGTATGCACCGTTGCCAAAGTTCGTCGTGCCCAGACACCACGTGATGATCGGGTGTGATAAGCTCTACGTCCATCTACAACGGGTGCAAGCCAGTTTTGCACACGCAGAATACTCAGGTTATGCTTGACGAGCCTAGCATATGCAGATATGGCCTCGGAACACAGAGACCGAAAGGTCGAGCGTGAATCATATAGTAGATATGATCAACATGACGATGTTCACCATTGAAAACTACTCCATCTCACGTGATGATCGGTTATGGTTTAGTTGATTTGGATCACGTGATCACTTAGAGGATTAGAGGGATATCTATCTAAGTGGGAGTTCTTAAGTAATATGATTAATTGAACTTAAATTTATCATGAACTTAGTCCTGGTAGTATTTTGCAAATTATGTTATAGATCAATAGCTCGCGTTGTTGCTTTCCTGTGTTTATTTTGATATGTTCCTAAAGAAAATTATGTTGAAAGATGTTAGTAGCAATGATGCGGATTGGATCCGTGATCTGAGGTTTATCCTCATTGCTGCACAGAAGAATTATGTCCTTGATGCACCACTAGGTGACAGACCTATTGCAGGAGCAGATGCAGACGTTATGAACGTTTGGCTGGCTCGATATGATGACTACTTGATAGTTTAGTGCACCATGCTTAATGGCTTAGAATCGGGACTTCAAAGACATTTTGAACGTCATGGACCATATGAGATGTTCCAGGAGTTGAAGTTAATATTTCAAGCAAATACCCGAGTTGAGAGATATGAAGTCTCCAACAAGTTCTATAGCTAAAAGATGGAGGAGAATCGCTCAACTAGTGAGCATCTGCTCAGATTGTCTGGGTACTACAATCGCTTGAATCAAGTGGGAGTTAATCTTCCAGATAAGATAGTGATTGACAGAATTCTCTAGTCACCATCACCAAGTTAGCAGAACTTCGTGATGAACTATAATATGCAAGGGATAACGGAAACAACTCCCAAGCTCTTCGTGATGCTGAAATCAACGAAGGTAGAAATCAAGAAAAACATCAAGTGTTGATGGTTGAAAAGACCACTAGTTTCAAGAAAAGGGCAGAGGGCAGAAGGGGAACTTCAAGAAGAACGGCAAGCAAGTTGCTGCTCAAGTGAAGAAGCCCAAGTCTGATCCTAAGCCTGAGACTAAGTGCTTCTACTGCAAAGGGACTGGTCACTGGAAGCGGAACTACCCCAAGTGATTGGCGGATAAGAAGGATGGCAAAGTGAACATAAGTATATTTGATATACATGTTATTGATGTGTACTTTACTAGTGTTTATAGCAACCCCTTAGTATTTGATGCTAGTTCAGTTGCTAAGAGTAGTAACTCGAAACGGGAGTTGCAGAATAAACAGAGACTAGTTAAGGGTGAAGTGACGATGTGTGTTGGAAGTGGTTCCAAGATTGATATGATCATCATCGCACACTCCCTATAATTTCGGGATTAGTGTTAAACCTAAATAAGTGTTATTTGGTGTTTGCGTTGAACATGAATATGATTTGATCATGTTTATTGTAATACGGTTATTCATTTAAGTAAGAGAATAAATTGTTGTTCTGTTTACATGAATAAAACCTAATATTGTTACACACCCAATGAAAATAGTTCATTGGATCTCGATCTTAATAATACACATATTCATAATATTGAAACCAAAAGATGCAAAGTTAATAATGATAGTGCAACTTATTTGTGGCACTGCTGTTTAGGTCATATCGGTGTAAAGCGCATGAAGAAACTCCATACTGATGGGCTTTTGGAACCACTTGATTATGAATCACTTGGTACTTGCGAACCGTGCCTCATAGGCAAGATGACCAAAACACCGTTCTCCGGTACTATGGAGAGAGCAACAGATTTATTGGAAATCATACATACCGATGTATGTGGTCCGATGAATATTGAGGCTCGTGGCGGATATCGTTATTTTCTCACCTTCACAGATGATTTAAGCAGATATGGGTATATCTACTTGATGAAACATAAGTCTAAAACATTTGAAAAGTTCAAAGAATTTCAGAGTGAAGTGAAAAACATCGTGACAAGAAAATAAAGTTTCTACGATCTGATCGCGGAGACAAATATTTGAGTTACGAGTTTGGTCTTCAGTTAAAACAATGTGAAATAGTTTCACTACTCACGCCACCTGGAACACCACATCATAATGGTGTGTCCGAACGTCATAACCGTACTTTATTGGATATAGTGCAATCTATGATGTCTCTTATCGATTTACCACTATTGTTTTTGGGTCATGCATTAGAGACAGCAGCATTCACGTTAAAAAGGGGCACCATCTATATCCGTCGAGACGACGCCTTATGAACTATGGTTTCGCGAGAAACCAAAGTTGTCGTTTCTTAAAGTTTGGGGTTGCGATGCTTATATGAAAAAGTTTCATCCTGATAAGCTCAAAACTCAAATCGGAGAAGTGCATCTTCATAGGATATCCAAAGGAAACTATTGGATACACCTTCTATCACAGATCCGAAGGCAAGACTTTTTGTTGCTAAATTCGGAAACTTTCTGGAGAAGGAGTTTCTCTCGAAAGAAGTGAGTAGGAGGAAAGTAGAACTTGACGAGGTAACTGTACCTGCTCCCTTATTGGAAAGTAGTACATCACAGAAAAATGTTTCTGTGACACCTACACCAGTTAGTGAGGAAGCTAATGATGATGATCATGAAACTTCAAGAACAAGACACTACTGAACCTCATAGATGAACCAGAGTAAGATCCGCGCCAGAGTGGTACGGTAATCCTGTTCTGGAAGTCATGCTACTAGATCATGATGATCCTACGAACTATGAAGAAGCGATGGTGAGCCCAGATTCCGCAAAGTGGCTTGAAGCCATGAAATCTGAGATATGATCCATGTATGAGAACAAAGTATGGACTTTGGTTGACTTGCCCGATGATCGGCAAGCCATAGAAAACAAATGGATCTTCAAGAGGAAGACGGACGCTGATAGTAGTGTTACTATCTACAAAGCTAGAATTGTCGCAAAATGTTTTCGACAAGTTCAAGGTGTTGACTACGATGAGATTTTCTCACTCGTATCTATGCTTAAAGTCTGTCCGAATCATGTTAGCAATTGCCGCATTTTATGAAATCTGGCAAATGGATAAACAAAACTACATTCCTTAATGGATTTGCTCAAGAAGAGTTGTATACGATGCAACTAGAAGGTTTTGTGAATCCGAAAAGTGCTAACAAAATGTGCAAACTCCAGCGATCCATCTGTGGACTGGTGCAAGCATCTCGGAGTTGGAATATACGCTTTGATAAGTTGATCAAAGCATATAGTTTTATACAGACTTGCGGTGAAGCCTGTATTTACGAGAAAGTGAGTGGGAGCACTACAGCATTTCTGATAAGTATATGTGAATGACATATTGTTGATCGGAAATAATGTAGAATTATTCTGTAAAGCATAAAAGGAGTGTTTGAAAGGAGTTTTTCAAAGAAAGACTTTGGTAAAGCTGCTTACATATTGAGCTTCAAGATCTATAGAGATAGATCAAGACGCTTGATAAGTTTTTCAATAAGTACATACCTTGACAAGATTTTGAAGTAGTTCAAAATGGAACAGTCAAAGAAAAAGTTTCTTGCCTGTGTTACAAGGTGTGAAGTTGAGTAAAGACTCAAAGCCCGACCACGGCAGAAGATAGAAAAAGAATGAAAGTCATTCCCTATGCCTCATTCATAGGTTCTATAAAGTATGCCATGCTGTGTACCAGATCTATTATATACCCTGCACTGATTTGGCAAGGGAGTACAATAGTGATCTAGGAGTAGATCACTGGACAGCGGTCAGAATTATCCCTAGTAAAATAAGGATATGTTTCTCGATTATGGACGTGACAAAAAGGTTCGTCGTAAAGGGTTACGTCGATGCAAGCTTTTGACACTGATCCAGATGAATCTAAAGTCTCAATCTGGATACATATTGAAAGTGGGAGCAATTAGCTAGAGTAGCTCCGTGTAGAGCATTGTAGACATAGAACTTGCAAAATACTTACGGATCTGAATGTGACAGACCCGTTGACTAAAATTATCTCACAAGCAAAACATGATCACACCTTAGTACTCTTTGAGTGTTAATCACATAGATATGTGAACTAGATTACTGACTCTAGTAAACCCTTTGAGTGTTGGTCACATGACGATGTGAACTATGGGTATTAATCACATGGTGATGTGAACTATTGCTGTTAAATCACATGGCGATGTGAACTAGATTATTGACTCTAGTGCAAGTGGGAGACTGAAGGAAATATGCCCTAGAGGCAATAATAAAGTTATTATTTGTTTCCTTATATCATGATAAATGTTTATTATTCATGCTAGAATTGTATTAACCGGAAACATAATACATGTGTGAATACATAGACCAACAGAGTGTCACTAGTACGCCTCTACTTGACTAGCTCGTTAATCAAAGATGGTTATGTTTCCTAACCATGAACAAGGGGTTGTTATTTGATTAACGAGGTCACATCATTAGTAGAATGATCTGATTGACATGACCCATTCCATTAGCTTAGCACCCGATCGTTTAGTATGTTGCTATTGCTTTCTTCATGACTTATACATGTTCCTATAACTATGAGATTATGCAACTCCCGTTTACCGGAGGAACACTTTGGGTACTACCAAACGTCACAACGTAACTGGGTGATTATAAAGGAGTACTACAGGTGTCTCCAATGGTAGATGTTGGGTTGGCGTATTTCGAGATTAGGGTTTGTCACTCCGATTGTCGGAGAGGTATCTCTGGGCCCTCTCGGTAATGCACATCACATAAGCCTTGCAAGCACTGCAACTAAAAAGTTAGTTGTGAGATGATGTATTACGGAACGAGTAAAGAGACTTGCCGGTAACGAGATTGAACTAGGTATTGGATACCGACGATCGAATCTCGGGCAAGTAACATACCGATGACAAAGGGAACAACGTATGATGTTATGCGGTCTGACCGATAAAGATCTTCGTAGAATATGTAGGAGCCAATATGGGCATCCAGGTCCCGCTATTGGTTATTGACCGGAGACGTGTCTCGGTCATGTCTACATTGTTCTCGAACCGTAGGGTCCGCACGCTTAACGTTACGATGACAGTTATTATGAGTTTATGCATTTTGATGTACCGAAGGTTGTTCGGAGTCCCGGATGAGATCACGGACATGACGAGGAGTCTCGAAATGGTCGAGACGTAAAGATTAATATATTGGAAGCCTATGTTTGGACACCGGAAGTGTTCCGGGTGAAATCGGGATTTTACCGGAATACCGGGAGGGTTACCGAAACCCCCCGGGAGGCTAATGGGCCTATTGGGCCTTAGTGGAAAAGAGAAAAGAGGCAGCCCACAAGCTGGCCGGCGCCCCCCCTTTCCCCAAGTCCTAGTAGGACTAGGAGAAGTGGGCCGGCCCCCTCTCTTCTCTTTCCCCCTTGAGTCCTAATTGGAATAGGATTGAGGGGGGGAGTCCTACTCCCGGTGGGAGTAGGACTCCTCCTGCGCCCTCTCCCCCTAGCCGGCCGAACCCCCTGCCCCTGGCCTTTATATACGGGGGCAGGGGGCACCACAAGACACACAAGTTAATCGTTCCTTAGCCGTGTGCGGTGCCCCCTACCACCAAATTCCACCTCGATCATACCGTTACAGTGCTTAGGCGAAGCCCTGCGTCGGTAGTACATCAAGATCGTCACCACGCCGTCGTGCTGACGGAACTCTTCCTCGACGCTTTGCTGGATCGGAGCCCGAGGAACGTCATCGAGCTGAACGTGTGCTAAGAACTCGGAGGTGCCGGAGTAACGGTGCTTGGATCGGTTGGATCGGGAAGAAGACGTACGACTACTTCCTCTATGTTGTGTGATCGCTTCCGCAGTCGGTCTGCGTTGGTACGTAGACAACACTCTCCCCTCTCGTTGTTGTGCATCACCATGATCTTGCGTGTGCGTAGGAAATTTTTTTGAAATTACTGCGTTCCCCAACAGTTGGCGTCATTGAGAGCTAGCGGTGGCGCTAGGGTTCGTGCGAAGGTGGAAGAAGAGATAATGACCGCAGTGAATCGTGTATTTATAGGGATAGAGGCGGCACTGCGCTATTACTCAGGTGCCCCTGGCGATTCGCATCTGAACAGCACGTGGCCATCATGCGGTATTGTGGGGGCAGTTCCACATCCCACGTACGCCTTGATTGTCGGGTGTCGTTCCTACTACTCCGGATTCCTTAAAAAATGAATATGGTTTTAAAGTTTGTCTCTGTGTCTTCAGCTGACAGGATGCAGTGAAGACATTCGACAGTTTCAATAGAATGCATACGACTTGGAGAGATAGAGTTTGGGGTAGGAAGCATGGGGAGGTTAGGGTCCGATCACATTCACTTAGTTCAAAAGATTCAAACACGAAGACATAGCTATAAGTGAATGCTGTAGAGGACAGAACACCAGTACATATATATATGTAATCAACATAGTGAAGATAATCATGAAGACATGTTGAGATTGAAACCAAACCAAATATGAAGACATAGCAAATGCAACGCCATGAGTGAAACACTTCAAGCAGAAAATTTGGTGGTGGCGTTACCCACCGTATAGGAAGTATTAGACCCAGACACGGCGCACAATTATCGTGGCGCTCCGAAGTCAAATTCCATGTTAATGTATTCACACTTGGAATGTACGTCTTCATTGATTGAAGATATACGTTACTTCGTGTGTTGCACATCTAAGTCATCAACATGCATAAGTGTTAGGATGTGTGCCTGATCACAGGACATTTGAGGATTCCAAGATATTTAGCTCACATCGTAACTTGCAAAATCTCTTCTCATCCAAGGGCTTGGTGAAGATATCTGCCAATTGCTCTTCAGTGTTGACGTGTATGATATCAATGTCTTCCTTTGCAACATGATCTATGAGAAAATGATGACGAATTTCAATGTGCTTTGTCTTCGAGTGCTGAACTGGGTTGTTGGCGATCTTGATGGCGCTTTCGTTGTCGCAGTAAAGTGGCACTTGCTTCAGATGAATGCCATAATCCTTGAGGGTTTTCTTCATCCATAGAAGCTGAGCGCAGCAGGATCCAGCAGCAATGTATTCAGATTCAGCAGTGGAGAGAGATACACAGTTCTGCTTCTTTGAAGACCAACATACAAGTGATCGGCCCAGAAAGTGACATGTGCCTGATGTGGACTTCCGATCAACCTTGTCACCAGCGTAATCAGCATCCAAAAATCCAACCAGATCAAACTCTGAGCCCTTTGGATACCATAACCCTAGAGTTGGGGTGTGAGCCAAATATCGAAGAATTCGCTTCACAGCTAAGTGATGCGACTCCTTTGGTGCCGCTTGGAATCGAGCACACATGCAAACACTAAGCATAATATCTGGCCTAGATGCACATAAATAAAGCAAAGAACCAATCATGGAGCGGTATACCTTTTGATCGAACTCTTTACCATTGTCGTCAGGACCCAGATGATGCTTGGCTGGCATTGCTGTTGTGAAACCTTTGCAGTCTTGCATACCGAACTTCTTCAGGCAATCTTTGAGATACTTCTCTTGAGATATGAAGATGCCATTGCGTTGTTGCCATATCTGAAGACCAAGGAAGAATTTCAGCTCCCCCATCATAGACATCTGATATTGCTCTTGCATCATATATCCGAACTCCTCACTGTACTTCTGATTGGTGCAGCCGAAGATAATGTCATCCACATATATTTGGCACACAAACAGTTCACCATCATATGTCTTCGTGAAGAGAGTGGGATCTAGGGAACCAGGTATGAAGCCTTTTCTCTTCAGGAAGTATTTGAGTGTATCATACCAGGCCCGAGGGGCTTGTTTGAGGCCATATAGTGCCTTATTGAGCTTGCAAACCATGTCCGGATGTTTTGGATCTTCAAACCCAGGTGGTTGTGCAACATACACTTCTTCTTCAATTTTGCCATTGAGAAAGGCACTCTTCACATCCATTTGATACAGAATTATGTTGTGATGATTTGCATAGGCCAGCAGTATACGGATGGCTTCAAGTCTGGCCACAGGAGCAAATGTTTCATCGAAGTCAATGCCTTCCACTTGAGTATATCCTTGAGCAACGAGACGAGCCTTGTTTCTGACGACTTGACCATGCTCATCTTGCTTGTTGCGGTATATCCATTTGGTGCCTATTATGTTATGCTTCTGTGGATCAGGACGCTTAACCAATTCCCATACATTGTTCAGCTCAAACTGTTGAAGCTCTTCTTGCATAGCTTGAATCCACTCAGGTTCCATAAAAGCTTCTTCAACTTTCTTGGGTTCGGTGATTGAAACGAATGCGAAGTGTCCGCAGAAATTTGCCAGTTGAGTTGCCCTTGAACAAGTTAGTGGACCAGGTGCATTGATGTTGTCAATTATTCTGTCAATCTGCACTTCATTGGCAACACGAGGATGTATGGGTCGAAGACTTTGCTCTTGCTGATCTATGTTGTCGTGGGGAGGAATGTCTTCAGGCTGAGCATTGTCTTCATGTGGATCAGGTGCTGAGATGATAAGTTCTTCTTCAGGATGAGCTTCAGAAGGTATAATTTCTCCAGTTCCCATTAGCTTGATTGAGTAGTGAGTGGGACCAAAGAGATCCATGTGAAGCAGTTCGAAGGGTCGAGTAGTGGTCATGATTGTCTTCGAAGGATGTTTTGCCCTTGTCATCTTCCCTGCTTCATAGGCACCGCATAAGTGATCTTTCTTGAACTTGACGCCCTCGATGCCTATGACATGCTTCTTATTTGCAAGGGTGTGGAGGTTCCTCATGCCAGCATGCCCAAGCCTCCAATGCCAAAGCCAGCATTCTGAAGCCTTTGCCAGAAGACGTACTGCAAGCTGTGGCCCTGCTGAGAAATCTACCACGTACAAATCATCTTTCCGATACCCTTCAAACACTAGATACTTGTCAGATTCCATTAGTACCAGGCAACGTTATTTTCCAAAGATTACAATCATGTTCAAATCGCAAAGCATTGAGACAGACATTAAGTTGAAGCCAAGGGATTCAACAAACATGACTTTATCCATGTGTTGATCCTTTGAGATTGCAACTCTACCTAGACCCAATACCTAGCTTTTACCAGTGTCAGCAAATGTGATGTGGCTCTTGTCGGATGGACGTAAGGTTGAGTCCATAAAAAGACTTCTTTTGTCAGTCATGTGATTTGTACACCCACTGTCAATAATCCATTCTGAAGACTCTGAAGTCGCTGGTGTCGTACCCTACAGTGCAGTTAGGGGGATAGGCTTCACGAAGAGTATTGTGAAGCAAAAACATTTGACGAACCAGTGGGTTATGAAAACTTAGATCCAGGTTAGGACTAATAGGGAGAGTAGCATGCGATTCAGGTATGAAATACATAGTGATGCCATTCGGGCATTTGATCTTGCGCCCCACAAGATTTTTAAGGTCCCCAGCAATAGCATCAGAAGATTTTGGTTTTCTGCTGGAGACCTTTCCATGCAAAAGAGAGTTAAGCTTTCTTAACCACCCACATCTTCAAGGGTGGCTTAGAAGCAATAAGTCTAAGTGCAGCATCTGAGAATTTTGGCTTTGGAGCCCTAGCAAACAGTCTAGCAGGTGGGCAATAGTACTCATAAGAATAGGCAAAATAGTTCTTGGTCATATGAGCATGACAGTTTGACGAACCACTCTCATATGCCTGAGCATGGTTTCCCTGCAAAACATTTGCGTTAGTGCGACTCAGGTGAGTCCTCTGCCCTGTATGAAGCCTTTGGCCCATATGAAGCCTTAGGTCTGAGGTTTGTCTTCTTCATGTGAGATGTCATGAGGACATTCACAGGAAGATTCTCCAGACACGTTTTTGGAACCCAGATCTTCTTCATAGGCGGTCCATTCCTGCAGTTAGTACCAATGTACCTGGCAAATACTTCACCATTCTGATTCTTAAACAGTTTATAGTTTGCATCAAAGGATTCATCAATGATAATAGGATCAGCACAAGTGAAGCCAAATAGATTGGATGGATCTGCTGAGGATTCCTTTGCAGCAACCCATGTGGTTTTGGGGTACTGCTCAGGTTTCCAGTATGAGCCATCTGCATTAATTTTCCTCACGAACCCAACACCCTCTTTCCCAGGGTTTCGGTTCAGAATCTGCTTCTTGAGGACATCACATAATGTCTGATGTCCTTTGAGACTTTTGTACATCCCTGTTTCAAGCAATGTCTTCAACCTAGCATTCTCATCAGCAATGGCAGTGGTATCCTCAGCAGAGGGGTTAGTTACCACTTCAACAGTTGAAGATATTGCAACAGCAGTAGCAGTGGAACATTCAGCAACAGAAGTAGCATTATCATGCTCAATGCATTTAAGGCATGGTGGTTCAAATTCTTCCTGAGCGGAACTGATCTGTTCGGCGCGAAGGGACTTGTTTTCCTTTTGAAGATCTTCATGAGCCTCTCTCAATTTCTCAAGATCTTGCTTCCTTTGAAGATAATCATAAGAAAGCTTTTCATGAGTTGTTGAGAGAGTATCATGACGATCTTCAAGTTCCTGATACTTAACATGAAGATTTTTTATGTCTTCAATTAAGGATTCAGATCGAGTCATTTCAGCACCCAACAGATCATCGCTTCTGTCTAACAGTTTTTGAATATGTTCCATGGCTTTCTGTTGTTCAGTGGCAATTTTAGCAAGTGTTTTGTAGCTGGGTTTTGAATCACAATCAGAGTCATCGTCGCTAGATGTTTGATAGTGAGTAGTGCATGTGTTTACCTTGGCACCGCGTGCCATGAAGCAGTAGGTAGGAGTAGAGTCGTCCTCGTCATTTGCATCGGTGTTGGTGATGAAGTCATTGTCTTCGGTGTTGAAGATGGACTTGGCGACGTAGGCTGTAGCCAGACTCGCGATGCCAGAATCAGACTCCTCCTCAGACTCCACCTCTGCCTCCTCAGAAGCGGACTCCTCCTCTGAATCCATTTCCTTGCCAACAAACGCACGAGCCTTGCCAGATGAACTCTTCTTGTGTGATGAAGACTTTGAGGAAGACTTGGAAGAAGACTTTGAGTATTTCTTCTTCTTCTTCTTGTCGTCAGAGTCATATTCCTTGCTCTTCTTCTTATTTCTGCTCTCATTGTCCCATTGTGGACACTCAGAGATGAAGTGTCCAGTTTTCTTGCACTTGTGACATGTTTTCTTCTTGTAGTCATGAGCAGAAGCTTCATCATTCCTTGAGCTTGATCGTGAAGACTTTCTGAAGCCTTTCTTCTTGGTGAATTTCTGGAACTTCTTCACTAGCATTGCAAGTTCCCTTCCAATGTCTTCAGGATCATCAGAACTGCTGTCAGATTCTTCTTCAGATGAGGACACAGCTTTTGCCTTCAAGGCACGAGTTCGCCCATAGTTTGGACCGTAGATATCTCTTTTCTCAGAAAGCTGAAACTCATGTGTGTTGAGCCTCTCAAGTATGTCCGACGGATCGAGTGTCTTGAAGTCTGGACGTTCTTGAATCATCAGGGCTAGGATGTCAAACGAACTGTCAAGTGATCTCAGCAGCGTCTTGACGATTTCATGTTTGGTGATCTCAGTGGCGCCGAGGGCTTGAAGCTCATTTGTGATGTCAGTGAGCCGGTCAAATGTGTGCTGGACATTCTCATTGTCATTTCGCTTGAAGCGGTTGAAGAGGTTGCGAAGAACACTGATTCTCTGATCTCTCTGGGTTGAGATGCCTTCATTGACCTTGGAGAGCCAGTCCCAGACCAGCTTGGATGTCTTCAAGGCACTCACACGGCCGTACTGACCCTTGGTCAGATGACCACAGATGATATTCTTGGCAGTAGAGTCGAGTTGAGTGAACTTCTTGACATCAGCAGCAGTGACACCTTCTCCAGCCTTGGGAACGCCGTTTTCGACGACATACCATAGGTCGACGTCAATGGCTTCAAGATGCATGTGTTGGGGAACGCAGTAATTTCAAAAAAATTCCTACGCACACACAAGATCATGGTGATGCACAGCAACGAGAGGGGAGAGTGTTGTCTACGTACCAACGCAGACCGACTACGGAAGCGATCACACAACGTAGAGGAAGTAGTCGTACGTCTTCTTCCCGATCCAACCGATCCAAGCACCGTTACTCCGGCACCTCCGAGTTCTTAGCACACCTTCAGCTCGATGATGTTCCTCGGGCTCCGATCCAGCAAAGCGTCGAGGAAGAGTTCCATCAGCACAATGGCGTGGTGACGATCTTGATGTACTACCGACGCAGGGCTTCGCCTAAGCACTGTAACGGTATGATCGAGGTGGAATTTGGTGGCAGGGGGCACCGCACACGGCTAAGGAACGATTAACTTGTGTGTCTTGTGGTGCCCCCTGCCCCCGTATATAAAGGCCAGGGGCAGGGGGTTCGGCCGGCTAGGGGGAGAGGGCGCAGGAGGAGTCCTACTCCCACCGGGAGTAGGACTCCCCCCCTCAATCCTATTCCAATTAGGACTCAAGGGGGAAAGAGAAGAGAGGGGGCCGGCCCACTTCTCCTAGTCCTACTAGGACTTGGGGAAAGGGGGGGGCGCCGGCCAGCTTGTGGGCTGCCTCTTTTCTCTTTTCCACTAAGGCCCAATAGGCCCATTAGCCTCCCGGGGGGTTCCGGTAACCCTCCCGGTATTCCGGTAAAATCCCGATTTCACCCGGAACACTTCCGGTGTCCAAACATAGGCTTCCAATATATCAATCTTTACGTCTCGACCATTTCGAGACTCCTCGTCATGTCCGTGATCTCATCCGGGACTCCGAACAACCTTCGGTACATCAAAATGCATAAACTCATAATAACTGTCATCGTAACGTTAAGCGTGCGGACCCTACGGTTCGAGAACAATGTAGACATGACCGAGACACGTCTCCGGTCAATAACCAATAGCGGGACCTGGATGCCCATATTGGCTCCTACATATTCTACGAAGATCTTTATCGGTCAGACCGCATAACATCATACGTTGTTCCCTTTGTCATCGGTATGTTACTTGCCCGAGATTCGATCGTCGGTATCCAATACCTAGTTCAATCTCGTTACCGGCAAGTCTCTTTACTCGTTCCGTAATACATCATCTCACAACTAACTTTTTAGTTGCAGTGCTTGCAAGGCTTATGTGATGTGCATTACCGAGAGGGCCCAGAGATACCTCTCCGACAATCGGAGTGACAAACCCTAATCTCGAAATACGCCAACCCAACATATACCATTGGAGACACCTGTAGTACTCCTTTATAATCACCCAGTTACGTTGTGACGTTTGGTAGTACCCAAAGTGTTCCTTCGGTAAACGGGAGTTGCATAATCTCATAGTTATAGGAACATGTATAAGTCATGAAGAAAGCAATAGCAACATACTAAACGATCGGGTGCTAAGCTAATGGAATGGGTCATGTCAATCAGATCATTCTACTAATGATGTGACCTCGTTAATCAAATAACAACCCCTTGTTCATGGTTAGGAAACATAACCATCTTTGATTAACGAGCTAGTCAAGTAGAGGCATACTAGTGACACTCTGTTGGTCTATGTATTCACACATGTATTATGTTTCCGGTTAATACAATTCTAGCATGAATAATAAACATTTATCATGATGTAAGGAAATAAATAATAACTTTATTATTGCCTCTAGGGCATATTTCCTTCAGTCTCCCACTTGCACTAGAGTCAATAATCTAGATTACACTGTAATGATTCTAACACCCATGGAGCCTTGGTGCTGATCATGTTTTGCTTGTGGAAGAGGCTTAGTCAACGGGTCTGCAACATTCAGATCCGTATGTATCTTGCAAATCTCTATGTCTCCCACCTGGACTAAATCCCGGATGGAGTTGAAGCGTCTCTTGATGTGTTTGGTTCTTTTGTGAAATCTGGATTCCTTTGCCAAGGCAATTGCACCAGTATTGTCACAGAAGATTTTCATTGGACCCGATGCACTAGGTATGACACCTAGATCGGATATGAACTCCTTCATCCAGACTCCTTCGTTTGCTGCTTCCGAAGCAGCTATGTACTCCGCTTCACATGTAGATCCCGCTACGACGCTTTGTTTAGAACTGCACCAACTGACAGCTCCACCGTTTAAAGTAAACACGTATCCGGTTTGCGATTTAGAATCGTCCGGATCAGTGTCAAAGCTTGCATCAACGTAACCTCTTACGGTGAGCTCTTTGTCACCTCCATATACGAGAAACATATCCTTAGTCCTTTTCAGGTATTTCAGGATGTTCTTGACCGCTGTCCAGTGATCCATTCCAGGATTACTTTGGTACCTCCCTGCTAAACTTATAGCAAGGCACACATCAGGTCTGGTACACAGCATTGCATACATGATAGAGCCTATGGCTGAAGCATAGGGAACATCTTTCATTTTCTCTCTATCTTCTGCAGTGGTCGGGCATTGAGTCTTACTCAACTTCATACCTTGTAGCACAGGCAAGAACCCTTTCTTTGCTTGATCCATCTTGAACTTCTTCAAAATTTTGTCAAGGTATGTGCATTGTGAAAGTCCAATTAAGCGTTTTGATCTATCTCTATAGATCTTTATGCCTAATATGTATGCAGCTTCCCCGAGGTCTTTCATCGAAAAACTTTTATTCAAGTATCCCTTTATGCTATCCAGAAATTCTATATCATTTCCAATTAGCAATATGTCATCCACATATAATATTAGAAATGCTACAGAGCTCCCACTCACTTTCTTGTAAATACAGGCTTCTCCAAAAGTCTGTATAAAGCCAAATGCTTTGATCACACTATCAAAGCGTTTATTCCAACTCCGAGATGCTTGCACCAGTCCATAAATGGATCGCTGGAGTTTGCATACTTTGTTAGCTCCTTTTGGATCGACAAAACCTTCTGGTTGTACCATATACAACTCTTCTTCCAGAAATCCATTCAGGAATGCAGTTTTGACATCCATTTGCCATATTTCATAATCATAAAATGCGGCAATTGCTAACACAATTCTGACGGACTTAAGCATCGCTACGGGTGAGAAGGTCTCATCGTAGTCAACCCCTTGAACTTGCCGAAAACCTTTCGCGACAAGTCGAGCTTTATAGACAGTAATATTACCGTCAGCGTCAGTCTTTTTCTTGAAGATCCATTTATTCTCAATTGCTTGCCGATCATCAGGCAAGTCAACCAAAGTCCATACTTTGTTCTCATACATGGATCCCATCTCGGATTTCATGGCCTCAAGCCACTTTGCGGAATCTGGGCTCACCATCGCTTCTTCATAGTTCGTAGGTTCATCATGATCTAGCATCATGACTTCCAGAACTGGATTACCGTACCACTCTGGTGCGGATCTCACTCTGGTTGATCTACGTGGTTCAGTAGTATCTTGATCTGAAGCTTCGTGATCATCATCATTAGCTTCCTCTCTGATTGGCATAGGTGTCGCAGAAACAGTTTTCTGTGATGTACTATTTTCCAATAATGGAGCAGGTACAGTTACCTCGTCAAGTTCTACTTTCCTCCCACTCACTTCTTTCGAGAGAAACTCCTTCTCTAGAAATGATCCATTCTTAGCAACGAATGTCTTGCCTTCGGATCTGTGATAGAAGGTATACCCAACAGTTTCCTTTGGGTATCCTATGAAGACACATTTCTCCGCTTTGGGTTCGAGCTTATCAGGTTGAAGCTTTTTCACATAAGCATCGCAGCCCCAAACTTTAAGAAACGACAACTTTGGTTTCTTGCCAAACCATAGTTCATAAGGTGTCGTCTCAACGGATTTAGATGGTGCCCTATTTAACGTGAATGCGGCCGTCTCTAAAGCATATCCCCAAAATGATAGCGGTAAATCAGTAAGAGACATCATAGATCGCACCATATCTAGTAAAGTACGATTACGACATTCGGACACACCATTACGTTGTGGTGTTCCGGGTGGCGTGAGTTGCGAAACTATTCCACAATTTTTCAAATGTATGCTAAACTCGTAACTCAAATATTCTCCTCCACGATCAGATCGTAGAAATTTTATTTTCTTGTTACGATGATTTTCAACTTCACTCTGAAATTCCTTGAACTTTTCAAATGTTTCGGACTTATGTTTCATTAAGTAGATATACCCATATCTGCTTAAATCATCTGTGAAGGTGAGAAAATAACGATATCCGCCGCGAGCCTCAATATTCATCGGACCACATACATCGGTATGTATGATTTCCAACAAATCTGTTGCTCTCTCCATAGTACCGGAGAACGGTGTTTTAGTCATCTTGCCTATGAGGCACGGTTCGCAAGTACCAAGTGATTCCAAAAGCCCATCAGTATGGAGTTTCTTCATGCGCTTTACACCGATATGACCTAAACGGCAGTGCCACAAATAAGTTGCACTATCATTATTAACTTTGCATCTTTTGGCTTCTACATTATGAATATGTGTATCACTATCTTCGAGATTCAACAAAAATAGACCACTCTTCAAAAGTGCATGACCATAAAAGATATTATTCATATAAATAGAACAACCATTATTCTCTGATTTAAATGAATAACCGTCTCGCATTAAACAAGATCCAGATATAATGTTCATGCTCAACGCTGGCACCAAATAACAATTATTTAGGTCTAATATTAATCCCGAAGGCAGATGTAGAGGTAGCGTGCCGACCGCGATCACATCGACTTTGGAACCGTTTCCCACGCGCATCGTCACCTCGTCCTTTGCTAGTGTCCGCTTATTCCGTAGTCCCTGTTTCGAGTTGCAAATATTAGCAACAGAACCAGTATCAAATACCCAGGTGCTACTGCGAGCTCTAGTAAGGTACACATCAATAACATGTATATCACATATACCTTTGCTCACTTTGCCATCCTTCTTATCCGCCAAATACTTGGGGCAGTTCCGCTTCCAGTGACCAGTCTGCTTGCAGTAGAAGCACTCAGTTTCAGGCTTAGGTCCAGACTTGGGTTTCTTCTCCTGAGCAGCAACTTGTTTGCTGTTCTTCTTGAAGTTTCCCTTCTTCTTCCCTTTGCCCTTTTTCTTGAAACTAGTGGTTTTGTTAACCATCAACACTTGATGCTCCTTCTTGATTTCTACCTCCGCAGCTTTCAGCATTGCGAAGAGCTCAGGAATAGTCTTGTTCATCCCTTGCATATTATAGTTCATCACGAAGCTCTTGTAGCTTGGTGGCAGTGATTGGAGAATTCTGTCAATGACGCAGTCATCTGGAAGATTAACTCCCATCTGAATCAAGTGATTATTATACCCAGACATCTTGAGTATATGCTCACTGACAGAACTGTTCTCCTTCATCTTACAGCTATAGAACTTATTGGAGACTTCATATCTCTCAATTCGGGCATTTGCTTGAAATATTAACTTCAACTCCTGGAACATCTCATATGCTCCATGACGTTCAAAACGTCGTTGAAGTCCCGATTCTAAGCCGTAAAGCATGGCACACTGAACTATCGAGTAGTCATCAGCTTTGCTCTGCCAGACGTTCATAACATCTGGCGTTGCTCCAGCAGCAGGCCTGTCACCCAGCGGTGCTTCCAGGACGTAATTCTTCTATGCAGCAATGAGGATAATCCTCAGGTTACGGACCCAGTCCGTGTAATTGCTACCATCATCTTTCAACTTTGCTTTCTCAAGGAACGCATTAAAATTCAACGGAACAATAGCACGAGCCATCTATCTACAAGCAACATAAACAAGCAAGATACTATCAGGTATTAAGTTCATGATAAGTTTAAGTTCAGTTAATCAAATTACTTAGGAACTCCCACTTAGATAGACATCCCTCTAATCCTCTAAGTGATCACGTGATCCAAATCAACTAAACCATAACCGATCATCACGTGAGATGGAGTAGTTTTCAATGGTGAACATCGTCATGTTGATCATATCTACTATATGATTCACGCTCGACCTTTCGGTCTCTGTGTTCCGAGGCCATATCTGCATATGCTAGGCTCGTCAAGTATAACCTGAGTATTCTGCGTGTGCAAAACTGGCTTGCACCCGTTGTAGATGGACGTAGAGCTTATCACACCCGATCATCACGTGGTGTCTGGGCACGACGAACTTTGGCAACGGTGCATACTCAGGGAGAACACTTCTTGATAATTTAGTGAGAGATCATCTTATAAAGCTACCGTCAATCAAAGCAAGATAAGATGCATAAAAGGATAAACATCACATGCAATCAATATAAGTGATATGATATGGCCATCATCATCTTGTGCTTGTGATCTCCATCTCCGAAGCACCGTCATGATCACCATCGTCACCGGCGCGACACCTTGATCTTCATCGTTGCATCGTTGTCATCTCGCCAATCTTATGCTTCCACGACTCTTACTACCGTTTAGTAATCTAGTAAAGCATTACATCGTGATTGCATTGCATACAATAAAGCGACAACCATATGGCTCCTGCCAGTTGCCGATAACTTAGTTACAAAACATGATCATCTCATACAATAAAATCAGTATCATGCTTTAACCATATCACATCACAACATACCCTGCAAAAACAAGTTAGACGTCCTCTACTTTGTTGTTGCAAGTTTTACGTGGCTGCTACGGGCTTAAGTAAGAACTCATCTCACCTACGCATCAAAACCACAACGATAGTTCGTCAAATAGACTCCGTTTTAACCTTCTCAAGGACCGGGCGTAGTCACACTTGGTTCAACTAAAGTTGGAGAGACAGTCTTCCGCAAGCCATCTATGTGCAAAGCACGTCGAGGGAACCGGTCTCGCGTAAGAGTACGCGTAAGGTTGGTCCGGATCGTCTCAACCAACAATACCGCCGAACCAAAGTATGACATGCTGGTAGGCAGTATGACTTGTATCGCCCACAACTCACTTGTGTTCTACTCGTGCATATAACATCAAACCATAAAACCTAGGCTCGGATGCCACTGTTGGGGAACGCAGTAATTTCAAAAATTTTCCTACGCACACGCAAGATCATGGTGATGCACAGCAACGAGAGGGGAGAGTGTTGTCTACGTACCAACGCAGACCGACTGCGGAAGCGATCACACAACATAGAGGAAGTAGTCGTACGTCTTCTTCCCGATCCAACCGATCCAAGCACCATTACTCCGGCACCTCCGAGTTCTTAGCACACGTTCAGCTCGATGACGTTCCTCGGGCTCCGATCCAGCAAAGCGTCGAGGAAGAGTTCCGTCAGCACGACGGCGTGGTGACGATCTTGATGTACTACCGACGCAGGGCTTCGCCTAAGCACTGTAACGGTATGATCGAGGTGGAATTTGGTGGCAGGGGGCACCGCACACGGCTAAGGAACGATTAACTTGTGTGTCTTGTGGTGCCCCCTGCCCCCGTATATAAAGGCCAGGGGCAGGGGGTTCGGCCGGCTAGGGGGAGAGGGCGCAGGAGGAGTCCTACTCCCATCGGGAGTAGGACTCCCCCCCTCAATCCTATTCCAATTAGGACTCAAGGGGGAAAGAGAAGAGAGGGGGCCGGCCCACTTCTCCTAGTCCTACTAGGACTTGGGGAAAGGGGGGGCACCGGCCAGCTTGTGGGCTGCCTCTTTTCTCTTTTCCACTAAGGCCCAATAGGCCCATTAGCCTCCCGGGGGGTTCCGGTAACCCTCCCGGTATTCCGGTAAAATCCCGATTTCACCCGGAACACTTTCGGTGTCCAAACATAGGCTTCCAATATATCAATCTTTACGTCTCGACCATTTCGAGACTCCTCGTCATGTCCGTGATCTCATCCGGGACTCCGAACAACCTTCGGTACATCAAAATGCATAAACTCATAATAACTGTCATCGTAACGTTAAGCGTGCGGACCCTACGGTTCGAGAACAATGTAGACATGACCGAGACACGTCTCCGGTCAATAACCAATAGCGGGACCTGGATGCCCATATTGGCTCCTACATATTCTACGAAGATCTTTATCGGTCAGACCGCATAACATCATACGTTGTTCCCTTTGTCATCGGTATGTTACTTGCCCGAGATTCGATCGTCAGTATCCAATACCTAGTTCAATCTCGTTACCGGCAAGTCTCTTTACTCGTTCCGTAATACATCATCTCACAACTAACTTTTTAGTTGCAGTGCTTGTAAGGCTTATGTGATGTGCATTACCGAGAGGGCCCAGAGATACCTCTCCGACAATCGGAGTGACAAACCCTAATCTCGAAATACGCCAACCCAACATATACCATTGGAGACACCTGTAGTACTCCTTTATAATCACCCAGTTACGTTGTGACGTTTGGTAGTACCCAAAGTGTTCCTCCGGTAAACGGGAGTTGCATAATCTCATAGTTATAGGAACATGTATAAGTCATGAAGAAAGCAATAGCAACATACTAAACGATCGGGTGCTAAGCTAATGGAATGGGTCATGTCAATCAGATCATTCTACTAATGATGTGACCTCGTTAATCAAATAACAACCCCTTGTTCATGGTTAGGAAACATAACCATCTTTGATTAACGAGCTAGTCAAGTAGAGGCATACTAGTGACACTCTGTTGGTCTATGTATTCACACATGTATTATGTTTCCGGTTAATACAATTCTAGCATGAATAATAAACATTTATCATGATGTAAGGAAATAAATAATAACTTTATTATTGCCTCTAGGGCATATTTCCTTCAGCATGCGCATCTTATTCTTCCAGTAGGGATATTCAGTTCCATCAAAGACGGGGCACGCAGCGGAGACTTTAATTATCCCTGCAGTCGACATAGCTAAAACTCCAGGTGGTTAAACCGAATCACACAGAACAAGGGAGCACCTTGCTCTGATACCAATTGAAAGTGCGTTATATCGACTAGAGGGGGGGTGAATAGGCGATTTTTATGAAAGTCTTCAAAACGTGGAAGTTATGAAGACAAACAGAGTAGACAAGCCTATCACTATGCAGCGGAAGTTCGATTACACAAGGCAAGCCATGGTCAAGTATTCAATATAGTGCAAGCACAGTGACAAACAGCTTCAGTGTAATAAGGATCAGGTAGGAAGAAGTTATGAAGCCAAACAAATCATACAGTTAAGTTGTGAAGACAGAAGATAAAGCAAGCATGCAATGGCTTCACAGTGTATCACAGTAAGTAAGTGAAGGAAATATGCCCTAGAGGCAATAATAAAGTTATTATTTATTTCCTTACATCATGATAAATGTTTATTATTCATGCTAGAATTGTATTAACAGGAAACATAATACATGTGTGAATACATAGACCAACAAAGTGTCACTAGTATACCTCTACTTGACTAGCTCGTTAATCAAAGATGGTTATGTTTCCTAACCATGAACAAGGAGTTGTTATTTGATTAACGAGGTCACATCATTAGTAGAATGATCTGATTGACATGACCCATTCCATTAGCTTAGCACCCGATCGTTTAGTATGTTGCTATTGCTTTCTTCATGACTTATACATGTTCCTATAACTATGAGATTATGCAACTCCCGTTTACCGGAGGAACACTTTGGGTACTACCAAACGTCACAACGTAACTGGGTGATTATAAAGGAGTACTACAGGTGTCTCCAATGGTAGATGTTGGGTTGGCGTATTTCGAGATTAGGGTTTGTCACTCCGATTGTCGGAGAGGTATCTCTGGGCCCTCTCGGTAATACACATCACATAAGCCTTGCAAGCATAATAACTAAGATGTTAGTTATGAGATGATGTATTACAGAACGAGTAAAGAGACTTGCCAGTAACGAGATTGAACTAGGTATTGGATACCGACGATCGAATCTCGGGCAAGTAACATACCGATGACAAAGGGAACAACGTATGTTGTTATGCGGTCTGACCGATAAAGATCTTCGTAGAATATGTAGGAGCCAATATGGGCATCCAGGTCCCGCTATTGGTTATTGACCGGAGACGTGTCTCGGTCATGTCTACATTGTTCTCGAACCGTAGGGTCCGCACGCTTAACGTTACGATGACAGTTATTATGAGTTTATGCATTTTGATGTACCGAAGGTTGTTCGGAGTCCCGGATGAGATCACGGACATGACGAGGAGTCTAGAAATGGTCGAGATGTAAAGATTGATATATTGGAAGCCTATGTTTGGACATCGGAAGTGTTCCGGGTGAAATCGGGATTTTACCGGATTACCGGGAGGGTTACCGGAACCCCCCGGGAGCCAAATGGGCCAACATGGGCCTTAGTGGAAAGGTGAGAGGGCAGCCCACATAGGGCTGCGCCTCCCCCCCTCTCCCTAGTCCTATTAGGACTAGGAGAGGGGCCGGCCACCTCTCTCTCTCCCCTTTGAAGGTTTCCTAGTTGGACTAGGATTGGAGGGGGGAGTCCTACTCCCGGTAGGAGTAGGACTCCTCCTGCGCCTACACCTCTTTGGCCGGCCAGCCCTCCTCCCTCCAACCTTTATATACGGAGGCAGGGGGCACCCCAAGACACACAAGTTGATCCTTGAGATCGTTCCTTAGCCGTGTGCGGTGCCCCCTGCCACCAAATTCCACCTCGATCGTACCGTTACAGTGCTTAGGCGAAGCCCTGCGTCGGTAGTACATCAAGATCGTCATCACGCCGTCGTGCTGACGGAACTCTTCCTCGACGCTTTGCTGGATCGGAGCCCGAGGAACGTCATTGGGCTGAACGTGTGCTAAGAACTCGGAGGTGCCGGAGTAACGGTGCTTGGATCGGTCGGATCGGGAAGAAGACGTACGACTACTTCCTCTACGTTGTGTGATCGCTTCCGCAGTCGGTCTGCGTTGGTACGTAGACAACACTCTCCCCTCTCGTTGCTATGCATCACCATGATCTTGCGTGTGCGTAGGAAAATTTTCGAAATTACTGCGTTCCCCAACAGTGGCATCCGAGCCTAGGTTTTATGGTTTGATGTTATATGCACGAGTAGAACACAAGTGAGTTGTGGGCGATACAAGTCATACTGCCTACCAGCATGTCATACTTTGGTTCGGCGGTATTGTTGGTTGAGACGATCCGGACCAACCTTACGCGTACTCTTACGCGAGACCGGTTCCCTCGACGTGCTTTGCACATAGATGGCTTGCGGAAGACTGTCTCTCCAACTTTAGTTGAACCAAGTGTGACTACGCCCGGTCCTTGAGAAGGTTAAAACGGAGTCTATTTGACGAACTATCGTTGTGGTTTTGATGCG
Source organism: Triticum monococcum (assembly GCA_034509565.1). Classification (NCBI taxonomy): domain Eukaryota; kingdom Viridiplantae; phylum Streptophyta; class Magnoliopsida; order Poales; family Poaceae; genus Triticum; species Triticum monococcum. The sequence goes on along the minus strand of CM067847.1, from coordinate 176,102,772 downwards.
TAGGTGAGATGAGTTCTTACTTAAGCCCGTAGCAGCCACGTAAAACTTGCAACAACAAAGTAGAGGACGTCTAACTTGTTTTTGCAGGGTATGTTGTGATGTGATATGGTCAAGGCATGATGCTGATTTTATTGTATGAGATGATCATGTTTTGTAACCGAGTTATCGGCAACTGGCAGGAGCCATATGGTTGTCGCTTTATTGTATGCAATGCAATCGCGATGTAATGCTTTACTTTATTACTAAGCGGTAGTGATAGTCGTGGAAGCATAAGATTGGCGAGACGACAACGTTGCTACGATGGAGATCAAGGTGGCGCGCCGGTGACGATGGTGATCATGACGGTGCTTCGGAGATGGAGATCACAAGCACAAGATGATGATGGCCATATCATATCACTTATATTGATTGCATGTGATGTTTATCCTTTTATGCATCTTATCTTGCTTTGATTGACGGTAGCATTATAAGATGATCTCTCACTAAATTATCAAGAAGTGTTCTCCCTGAGTATGCACCGTTGCCAAAGTTCGTCGTGCCCAGACACCACGTGATGATCGGGTGTGATAAGCTCTACGTCCATCTACAACGGGTGCAAGCCAGTTTTGCACAAGCAGAATACTCAGGTTATACTTGACGAGCCTAGCATATGCAGATATGGCCTCGGAACACAGAGACCGAAAGGTCGAGCGTGAATCATATAGTAGATATGATCAACATGATGATGTTCACCATTGAAAACTACTCCATCTCACGTGATGATCGGTTATGGTTTAGTTGATTTGGATCACGTGATCACTTAGAGGATTAGAGGGATGTCTATCTAAGTGGGAGTTCTTAAGTAATATGATTAAATTGAACTTAAATTTATCATGAACTTAGTCCTGGTAGTATTTTGCAAATCATGTTGTAGATCAATAGCTCGCGTTGTTGCTTCCTTGTGTTTATTTTGATATGTTCCTAGAGAAAATTGTGTTGAAAGATGTTAGTAGCAATGATGCGGATTGGATCCGTGATCTGAGGTTTATCCTCATTGCTGCACAGAAGAATTATGTCCTTGATGCACCGCTAGGTGACAGACCTATTGCAGGAGCAGATGCAGACGTTATGAACGTTTGGCTAGCTCAATATGATGACTACTTGATAGTTTAAGTGCACCATGCTTAATGGCTTAGAATCGGGACTTCAAAGACGTTTTGAACGTCATGGAGCATATGAGATGTTCCAGGAGTTGAAGTTAATATTTCAAGCAAATACCCGAGTTGAGAGATATGAAGTCTCCAACAAGTTCTATAGCTAAAAGATGGAGGAGAATCGCTCAACTAGTGAGCATGTGCTCAGATTGTCTGGGTACTACAATCGCTTGAATCAAGTGGGAGTTAATCTTCCAGATAAGATAGTGATTGACAGAATTCTCTAGTCACCATCACCAAGTTAGTAGAACTTCGTGATGAACTATAATATGCAAGGGATAACAGAAACAACTCCCAAGCTCTTCGTGATGCTGAAATCAACGAAGGTAGAAATCAAGAAAAACATCAAGTGTTGATGATTGACAAGACCACTAGTTTCAAGAAAAGGGCAAAGGGAAGAAGGGGAACTTCGAGAAGAACGGCAAGCAAGTTGCTGCTCAAGTGAAGAAGCCCAAGTCTGATCCTAAGCCTGAGACTAAGTGCTTCTACTGCAAAGGGACTGGTCACTAGAAGCGGAACTACCCCAAGTGATTGGCGGATAAAAAGGATGGCAAAGTGAACATAAGTATATTTGATATACATGTTATTGATGTGTACTTTACTAGTGTTTATAGCAAACCCTCAGTATTTGATACTAGTTCAGTTGCTAAGATTAGTAACTCGAAACGGGAGTTGCAGAATAAACAGAGACTAGTTAAGGGTGAAGTGACGATGTGTGTTGGAAGTGGTTCCAAGATTGATATGATCATCATCGCACACTCCCCATAATTTCGGGATTAGTGTTGAACCTAAATAAGTGTTATTTGGTGTTTGCATTGAGCATGAATATGATTTGATCATGTTTATTGCAATATGGTTATTCATTAAAGTCAGAGAATAATTGTTGTTCTGTTTACATGAATAAAACCTTCAATGGTCATACACCCAATGAAACAAGTTCGTTGGATCTCGATCGTAGTGATACACATATTTGAAACCAAAAGATGCAAAGTTAATAATGATAGTGCAAACTTATTTGTGGCACTGCCGTTTAGGTCATATTGGTATAAAGCGCATGAAGAAACTCCATGCTGATGGGCTTTCGGAATCACTTGATTATGAATCACTTGATGCTTGCGAACCATGCCTTTTGGGCAAGATGACTAAAACGCCGTTCTTCGGAACAATGAAGCGAGCAACAGATTTGTTGGAAATCATACATACTGATGTATGTGGTCCGATGAATATTGAGGCTCGCGACAGGTATCATTATTTTCTGATCTTCACAGATGATTTAAGCAGATATGAGTATATCTACTTGATGAAACATAAGTCTGAAACATTTGAAAAGTTCAAAGAATTTCAGAATGAAGTGAAAAATCATCGTGACAAGAAAATAAAGTTTTTACGATCTGATCGCGGAGACAAATATTTTAGTTACGAGTTTGGTCTTCAGTTAAAAACAATGTGAAATAGTTTCACTACGCACGCCACCTGGAACACCACAACATAATGGTGTGTCCAAACGTCATAACCGTACTTTATTGGATATAGTGCAATCTATGATGTATCTTACCGATCTACCACTATCGTTTTGGGGTTATGCATTAGAGACAGCTGCATTCACGTTAAATAGGGCACCATCTAAATCCGTTGAGACGACACAATCTGAACTATGGTTTAGCAAGAAACCAAAGTTGTCGTTTCTTAAAGTTTGGGGTTGCGATGCTTATATGAAAAAGTTTCATCCTGATAAGCTCAAACTCAAATCGGAGAAGTGCGTCTTCATAGGATATCCAAAGGAAATTATTGGATACACCTTCTATCACAGATCCGAAGACAAGACTTTTGTTGCTAAAATTCGGAAACTTTCTGGAGAAGGAGTTTTCTCTCGAAAGAAGTGAGTGGGAGGAAAGTAGAACTTGACGAGGTAACTGTACCTGCTCCCTTATTGGAAAGTAGTACATCACAGAAAATGTTTCTGTGACACCTACACCAGTTAGTGAGGAAGCTAATGATGATAATCATAAAACTTCAGAACAAGACACTACTGAACCTCGTAGATCAACCAGAGTAAGATCCGCGCCAGAGTGGTACGGTAATCCTTTTCTGGAAGTCATGCTACTAGATCATGATGAACCTACGAACTATGAAGAAGCGATGGTGAGCCCAGATTCCGCAAAGTGGCTTGAAGCCATGAAATCTGAGATATGATCCATGTATGAGAACAAAGTATGGACTTTGGTTTACTTGCCCGATGATCGGCAAGCCATAGAAAATAAATGGATCTTCAAGAGGAAGACGGACGCTGATAGTAGTGTTACTATCTACAAAGCTAGAATTGTCGCAAAAAGGTTTTTCGACAAGTTCAAGGTGTTGACTACGATGAGAGTTTCTCACTCGTATCTATGCTCGAGTCTGTCCGAATCATGTTAGTAATTGCCACATTTTATGAAATCTGGCAAAAGGATAAACAAAACTGCATTCCTTAATGGATTTATTAAAGAAGAGTTGTATATGATGCAACAGATGGTTTTGTCAATCCGAAAGGGGCTAACAAAATGTGCAAGCTCCGGCGATCCATCTGTGGACTGGTGCAAGCATCTCGGAATTGGAATATACGCCTTGATGAGTTGATCAAAGCATATAGTTTTATACAGACTTGCGGTGAAGCCTGTATTTACAAGAAAGTGAGTGGGAGCACTACAGCAATTCTGATAAGTATATGTGAATGACATATTGTTGATCGGAAATAATGTAGAATTATTCTGTAAAGCATAAAGGAGTATTTGAAAGGAGTTTTTCAAAGAAAGACTTCGGTGAAGCTGCTTACATATTGAGCTTCAAGATCTATAGAGATAGATCAAGACGCTTGATAAGTTTTTACAATGAATACAAACCTTGACAAGATTTTGAAGTAGTTCAAAATGGAGCAGTCAAAGAAAAAGTTCTTGCCTGTATTACAAGGTGTGAAGTTGAGTAAGACTCAAAGCCCGACCACGGCAGAAGATAGAAAGAGAATGAAAGTCATTCCCTATGCCTTGGCCATAGGTTCTATAAAGTATGTCATGCTGTATACCAGATCTATTGTATACCCTGCACTGATTTGGCAAGGGAGTACAATAGTGATCTAGGAGTAGATCACTGGACAGCGGTCAGAATTATCCTTAGTGAAATAAGGATATGTTTCTCGATTATGGACGTGACAAAAAGGTTCGTCGTAAAGGGTTACGTCGATGCAAGTTTTTGACACTAATCCAGATGAATCTATAAGTCTCAATCTGGATACATATTGAAAGTGGGAGCAATTAGCTAGAGTAGCTCCGTGCAGAGCATTATAGACAAAGAATTTTGCAAAATACTTACGGATCTGAATGTGACAGACCCGTTGACTAAAATTATCTCACAAGCAAAACATGATCACACCTTAGTACTCTTTGGGTGTTAATCACATAGATATGTGAACTAGATTACTGACTCTAGTAAACCCTTTGAGTGTTGGTCACATGACGATGTGAACTATGGGTGTTAGTCACATGGTGATGTGAACTATTGCTGCTAAATCACATGGCGATGTGAACTAGATTATTGACTCTAGTGCAAGTGGGAGACTGAAGGAAATATGCCCTAGAGGCAATAATAAAGTTATTATTTATTTCCTTACATCATGATAAATGTTTATTATTCAATCTAGAATTGTATTAACAGGAAACATAATACATGTGTGAATACATAGACCAACAAAGTGTCACTAGTATACCTCTACTTGACTAGCTCGTTAATCAAAGATGGTTATGTTTCCTAACCATGAACAAGGAGTTGTTATTTGATTAACGAGGTCACATCATTAGTAGAATGATCTGATTGACATGACCCATTCCATTAGCTTAGCACCCGATCGTTTAGTATGTTGCTATTGCTTTCTTCATGACTTATACATGTTCCTATAACTATGAGATTATGCAACTCCCGTTTACCGGAGGAACACTTTGGGTACTACCAAACGTCACAACGTAACTGGGTGATTATAAAGGAGTACTACAGGTGTCTCCAATGGTAGATGTTGGGTTGGCGTATTTCGAGATTAGGGTTTGTCACTCCGATTGTCGGAGAGGTATCTCTGGGCCCTCTCGGTAATACACATCACATAAGCCTTGCAAGCATAATAACTAAGATGTTAGTTATGAGATGATGTATTACAGAACGAGTAAAGAGACTTGCCAGTAACGAGATTGAACTAGGTATTGGATACCGACGATCGAATCTCGGGCAAGTAACATACCGATGACAAAGGGAACAACGTATGTTGTTATGCGGTCTGACCGATAAAGATCTTCGTAGAATATGTAGGAGCCAATATGGGCATCCAGGTCCCACTATTGGTTATTGACCGGAGACGTGTCTCGGTCATGTCTACATTGTTCTCGAACCGTAGGGTCCGCACGCTTAACGTTACGATGACAGTTATTATGAGTTTATGCATTTTGATGTACCGAAGGTTGTTCGGAGTCCCGGATGAGATCACGGACATGACGAGGAGTCTCGAAATGGTCGAGACGTAAAGATTGATATATTGGAAGCCTATGTTTGGACATCGGAAGTGTTCCGGGTGAAATCGGGATTTTACCGGATTACCGGGAGGGTTACCGGAACCCCCCGGGAGCCAAATGGGCCAACATGGGCCTTAGTGGAAAGGTGAGAGGGCAGCCCACATAGGGCTGCGCCTCCCCCCCTCTCCCTAGTCCTATTAGGACTAGGAGAGGGGCCGGCCACCTCTCTCTCTCTCTCCCCTTTGAAGGTTTCCTAGTTGGACTAGGATTGGAGGGGGGAGTCCTACTCCCGGTAGGAGTAGGACTCCTCCTGCGCCTACACCTCTTTGGCCGGCCAGCCCTCCTCCCTCCAACCTTTATATACGGAGGCAGGGGGCACCCCAAGACACACAAGTTGATCCTTGAGATCGTTCCTTAGCCGTGTGCGGTGCCCCCTGCCACCAAATTCCACCTCGATCGTACCGTTACAGTGCTTAGGCGAAGCCCTGCGTCGGTAGTACATCAAGATCGTCATCACGCCGTCGTGCTGACGGAACTCTTCCTCGACGCTTTGCTGGATCGGAGCCCGAGGAACGTCATCGGGCTGAACGTGTGCTAAGAACTCGGAGGTGCCGGAGTAACGGTGCTTGGATCGGTCGGATCGGGAAGAAGACGTACGACTACTTCCTCTACGTTGTGTGATCGCTTCCGCAGTCGGTCTGCGTTGGTACGTAGACAACACTCTCCCCTCTCGTTGCTATGCATCACCATGATCTTGCGTGTGCGTAGGAAAATTTTCGAAATTACTGCGTTCCCCAACAGTAAGAGGGAGTGAAGATGAAACCAGTGACACGTTGAAGACAATGATTTGTTGGACCAGTTCCAGTTGCTGTGACAGCTGTACGTCTGGTTGGAGCGGCTAGGTATTTAAACCAAAGGACACACAGTCCCGGACACCCAGTCCTGAACACGCAGCTCAGGACACCCAGTCCTCACCATTTTCTCCTTGAGCTAAGGTCACACAGACCTCGCCCAATCACTCTGGTAAGTCTTCAAGGTAGACTCCCAAACCTTCACAGACTTCGTTCACCGGCAATCCACAATTTCTCTTGGATGCTCAGAACGCGACGCCTAACCGGCTGGAGGATGCACAGTCCTCAAGTGTAATAAGTCTTCAGATCACTCAGACAAGAAGACTAAGTGATGCCCAATTACTCTGGCTCTGGGTGGTTAGGGCTTTTCTCCTCGCTAGGGATTTTCTCTCAAAGGCTTCGAGGTGGGTTGCTCTCAAACGACAAAAGCCGTGCACTGAAATCTGAGCAGCCAACCGTTTATGGTTGTAGGGGTGGACTATTTATAGCCACTTGGCAACCCGACCTGATTTGTCCGAAATGACCCTGGGTCACTAAGGAACTGACACGTGTACCAACGGTCGAATTTCAAACTCACACAGCAACTTTACTTGGGCTACAAGTAAAGCTGACTTGTCTGACTCTGGACAAGATTTTCTCTCATTGTCTTCACTCGAAGACATAGGATTTGAATTAGGCATCACTTCAGTCATCCTGACTGGTTCTCTTGGACCCCACTTAACAGTACGGTGGTTCCTATGACACAACATGAATGAAGTAAAACTACGAAGGTTCTAAGTCTTCGAGTTCCATAAGCTTCATAGGGAGTCTTCACATGTCATTGTCTTCAACATGAATATCTTCATAAACCACCATTGTCTTCAATGTCTTCGTACATTTTTAGGGGTCATCTCTGGTAGCTAAACCGAATCAATGAGGGACTTCTACCTGTGTTATCCTGCAATTCTCACAAACACATTAGTCCCTCAACTAGGTTTGTCGTCAATACTCCAAAACCAACTAGGGGTGGCACTAGATGCACTTACAACATCCAATGTCCATGGTCAGGAAACCGTAACCATCTATTGATCAACGAGCTAGTCAACTAGAGGCTTACTAGGGACATGGTGTTGTCTATGTATCCACACATGTATCTGAGTTTCCTATCAATACAATTCTAGCATGGATAATAAACGACTATCATGACCAAGGAAATATAATAATAACTTATTTATTATTGCCTCTAGGGCATATTTCCAATAGTATATGCCCGTGATCACCTCCCGAAGTGATCATGGCCCAGTTGTATAGCATGGCAGACGGACAAGAGTGTAGGGCCACTGATGATAATCTAGCATCCTATACTAAGCATTTAGGATTGTAGGTAAGGTATCAACAGTTGTAGCAACAATGACAGGCTATGCATCAGAATAGGATTAATGAAAAGCAGTAACATGCTACACTAATCTAATGCAAGCAGTATAGAAGAGAGTAGGCGATATCTAGTGATCAAGGGGGGGGGGGCTTGCCTGGTTGCTCTGGCAAGGAGGGGTGATCGTCGATGTAGTCGATCTTGGGGGTATCGGCAGCGGTCTCGGGGTCTACCGGAAAGAAGTAACGGAGGGGGAACACAATAAATAACAGGGCAATCAAAACATCACAAAGCATAAGAGGGCAATACGCGGTGCTAGGTGTGCCCTAACGCGGTACGAGGTGATACCAACAAAGGGGGAAAACAACCGGGAAAGTATTCCCGGTGTTTCGCGTTTTCGGATAGATGAACCGGAGGGGGAAAGTTGCGAGTTTGCTATGCTAGGGATGTGTGGCGGACGAAGGGGCTACGTATCCGGATTCGTCTCGTCGTTCTGAGCAACTTTCATGTACAAAGTATTTTCATCCGAGTTACCGATTATTTTATATGATTTTTCAAAGTTTTAAATGATTTTCTAAATTTCTGGATTTAATTTAATTCAAAATACTAAATGAGAAAACTGCTATGTGTACCCAGAGGGTAACTAGCCTCTTAGTATGACAGGTGGGGTCCAGGGGTCTAGTCAACAGTGCAGTTAAAAGGTTGACCAGCCAAACTTTGACTGGTCAACAGGGTCAATGGACCCACATGTCATGGGGTGTAAAATTTAACTAGCACTAAAAAAATCTAACACGGACTCCCCCCTTTTTTACTAGATACTAATTGGGGAGGTTACCCCTCTTATTAAACTGGGCTTGGACCCATTAGGTACTGGCCTAGGCCACGGCCAGCGAAGGGGTGAGCCTGCTTGCGCGGCACTGGTCGAGGCCATGGACGAAGCCGGCGGCGACGGGCAAGCGGGACGCGTAGCCGGCAGCAGCAGGGGAGCGGCGGCGCCGGGCGATGCGGGTGAGGGGCAGCGTTGCAGCACGCAAGGAGCAGCAGTAGTGCATAGCGGGCAGCAGTAGCAGTACTTGCCGCGGCAGCGGCAAGAGCAGCAGTACGAGTGCGGCAGCGGCGGCTGTAGCGGGGTGCGCCTCAGGCGGCATGGACGTCTGCAGGCGGCCCGGCCAGCGAGCGCCCGGGCGCAGCCTGAAGGGGCCTCCAGGTGAGGCAGGGCGCGATAGTGAGGGGGAGGCAGCAGCAGAGTATGTATGCAGGAGCTCGGGCTCCGGCCATGGTGGCCATGGACGAGCACAGGGGCGGTGCCTAACGGGGTGGATTGAACTAGGGAACGAGGGGAATCTGTCGGGGACCTCACCGCGAACCTGTAGAGGTGCAAAGCAAGCTTGGGGAAGGCTTGGAGGCGACAAATCGAAGCGGCGATGAGCGGCGGCCGGAGGTGGAAGATGACTTGATGCAGGCGATGTAGTGGCGCCGAGCTTGAACGGGAGGCAGTAGAGGAAGTAGCAGGCGACGGCGAAGTCCAAGGGCACGACCTCAGGCTTCGGGGATGACGGGGAGTGCGTGAATGACGACGGCCATGGCGGTGGTGGTTCGGGTGTGTGCGGGGAGGAAGAGAACGGCGCGAGGGGAAGGAATGGACGACTAGGGTTCGTCTAGGCGTCGGGATGGTCTTATAGACGGCTGGGAGGTAGCGGATGGACGGCGCATGCACCCTGCCGGCAATGGAGCCGGTGGATGGCTGCCACGCCCTCTGTCCTGTACAGAGGAAGGGGATGAACCCCATTGGGCTGGGCCATAGCACTGTTGTACATAGAGCCCACCAGTACAGTATTAGCTAGGCCTTTTTCATTTTCTTTTGTTGTTGTCTATTTTGCTGTCTATTTTGTATTAAATTGAGTCACCAAATGACCTTTGTAAAATGTTCAACTTGTCACATAGTTATCATTGCATTATTTTGCACTGCCACAAAATGTTAGGTTGATAAAAGAAATATATTAGAATTGATATAATTTAAAAAGCAATTAGAATATTGTTTTGGCCCTGTTTTAATTGTTTTAGGGCATTATACCATCTTATAAAATGTTGGTTTCTCCACCACAATTACTTAGCAAATATTTTCAAAATTATGAACAGTTTAGTTTTGCAGTTTGAAGAAATATTAATTTTGACTTTATTTTAAATTTGAAAATGATTGATTTTTATCAAATGACAATTTGGCTTGGTTAAAATTGATGACTTGGCACCATCAGTGGGAGATTACTGTAGCGTAATTATCGGGATGTCACAACTTATGACACATCTAGATGTGCTTTAGCAAAACTGTTTTAAGAAAGTATATGTGACATATTTATTGCCTTCTAAACTCTATGAATTTTCTCGTATTGAGTTAAAAGAGACAATAACCATTATACGTTGCATCATTTTCTTTTTATTTTCCCACTGGGTTTGAAGGAGTTTTACCAACATATCAAACACCTATCTCCTTATATTTTTTCCACAGAGTTTTTGGAGGAGCTTTTTCAAGATGATGATACTTAAACTAACACGCATGGATTAGGGAGAGTGTTAGGATTTAATTAATCCTATTAATCCCTGCTTTTCCTAACCGAGGTGGTTGCCTCACATCCCTTCGGTCGCATCCCTTCAGGGGCTATATATATATGTGTGTAAATGTCATCATCAATGAGAACAACCATTCACTTTTACATCTGTGCCAAGGCTCTCTCAATTGTCTCTCCTCTCTCGTTTCCCTTTCAACATAATCTATAGCCTGCAGCTCCCTAATTGTAACGGAATTGGATCTTCTAACATTAAGAAGGAATGTTAGAGAAGCTACAATTGCCTAACTTATCTTCTTTCAGTCCATATGATTAAGACTAAAATGACTTAAATTAATTTATAAATTACAAATTTAATGTGTACACTCATAATCATTACATGCAAACAAATTGATGATGAAATAAAATCAATTGTAGATTATTTTTATGTACAATAAATATCAATAGTAAAAAAAAACATCTCTAACATTACTTCTTCATTTTACACTAAAGTAGCACTGTGACTTTACTTCTGAAAGTTAAGGATCCGGCTTCGATTGTAACTTGTGTTGAGCTGTACAACCTTTTCTTTTTGGCCGCACGTACTTAATGTTTTACCTGTGGTGGTGTTCAGCCCGTCGGCTTCTCGGCCGGCGTCGGCATGCATGCAGGCCATGATGCAGCGCTATGCGCGCGCTGGGCCACCGGCCATGATAAACTCGCCGTCATTCGTGGCCGACGATGGCCCGCCCCGCCCAGCAGGGACACATGGGGATCGGGGCAGACGGTGGAGCTACGGCACGCAGCTACTTGTCATAGTAGGACTAACTTAATTAGTAACATAACACGTTGAGAAAACTTTACCTACATGGCAAGTAGTTAATGACAAGTAGTAACATAATATGTTACTATAACATAGCGCTTTTTAAGACAATATGAGTCTATAAGCTAATAAATGCAGCCATCTATAACACTATTAGTATATTATGAAGATAGTAATTTAGACTGATGTCATGCATATGACACTAATATAAATTACTCCCTACTATGACCAGCCTGAGGGAGGATTGAACGTGCCGATGCAGCATGCGCGGATTTATCGCCAGGGACACGGTAATCGTGCGCGCTTCCCGGCGTGCACAATTGCACGTCTCAGATGCGTAATAACTAACCTAAGAAAGAAGGACAAGGAAGCGGATTCTCCTATATTCAAAAATAATTTAATAATTAAAAGAAGTCAAAAAATTCTGGATATATTTTTGAACCAAATATAACTAGGTATTATACTCGTATAAAAAGTTTGGTCAATGAATGATTCTCGTTGACTTCAGGGCAAAAAATTAAATTTGTAACGACAATATAGTATAAATAGTACTTGTATCTAGCATTTTTGGAAAATCTTTGACCCCGGATATAATAAAATTAATTTTCTATTTAATCTTTTATACGAGTGCAATACTTGGTCATGTTTGATTCCATAGAAAGTTCTGGATTTTTTGACTTTTTTTGAATTATTAAATTATTTTTAAATATAGAGGGAGCGTAGCATCCGAGAGCTCCTATACATTTTCGAAGGAATGTGTAGTAACTAGGGCCCTGTTTGGAATTTCTCCACTCCGCTCAACTCCGCGGAGCTGCCGAGCTTGGTTTGAGCTGCTCCGTAAAAAGCTGCAGCAACCTGCTCCACTCCGGGAGCTGAGTCGCGGGAGCAAGGAGAAACCGAACAAGCATTAAATGTGTCCTAGACAGATTCATTATTACAACATATATGCTATAAAATATGGTTTGCATTTTAACAATCGTCTTGATTTGTTTACATGTGTTATATCCTGCTTGCCACTGTGACTCCCTAAAAACGACAGAGGAAGAAATTAAATTTTGTATATGATCAATCGTTCCATCCAGTGGCGCCGCACCTGCGTCTTGGCGTGCGGCGGCCCAGCTAATCACCTTCTTCCTGATTTATTAGTCTTTTTTATAGTTTGGGTCAAACTTTAACCATTGATTTGACTATCAAAAATAAGTTATATACCATAAAGTAGTACCATTGAAAACCTCTTTCAAATATAAAACCGGCAATATAAATTTTATGACATACAACTCATAATTTGTTAGTCAAACCTACTGTTAAAGTTGGGCACAAAATACGAAGAGACCAATAAACCCGGACAGAGGTAGTAATCAGTTACTTCAAAAAGTGTTGCGATGGCTGCCCCCAATCCCCTCTCTCTCAACCATGTATGCATGTAATGATGTTATCAAATGTTCCTCTAAAATGTTTGAATTTTTTTAAAAATTATCTCTAAAACCGTTAATTCAATCGATGATCTATTTTCATCGTTGATTTTGTTCTGACGAGATCTTCAAAACTAGTTGTCTTGTCGACTTGTTTCGATAACTTCTTTTCCGGTCGTACCTGTCACATTTGTTGCACTTACTTGTCATATTTGTAAACACTTACTTTCCTAACCAAAAATAACGGTAATTGCTTGTAAATATTGCAACTTTGCATAATCAAATTGTCATGGTTGTAAACACTTACGGTGCGGCGTAACAATTTAAATTTTCCCATGATCAATCATCCCTTCCATACTTGTTTCAAAAATAAATAAATCGCAAACCAACCTGTGTTTGAATGGTTAGAGGGACTGTGATATTTTTAGCCCATCAAAATTCAAGTCCTGATACTCGCATTTATTTCTGAATTTATTTATGCCGGCTCAGTTTTTCACGACTACTGCGTCGGCATGCTCTCGTCCGGCCCGGCCGCCGGGGACACGCGCGATCTGGCCATGGTCGCTACGAATGCCACCGCCCACAGCATCACATCGACGGTCAAGCTCATTGAAGGCCTGCTCTCCGACCTCACCGTGTGCAAGCTTTCCTACGATGGCCAGTGCCCTGGGCGATCTCGTCGTGGGGCGCGCCCTCGTCGGAGCGGCCAACAAGCTGGCCGACGCCTCGCGTGATGCGGTAGATTGCGACATGGTGATGTCTAAGAGGAGGGGCATCGCGAAGAATGTCCTGTACCAGGAGAACACCGAGAACTTCGTGTCCGCACACTTTGCCAGCAACGTCGCCATGTACTCGGTCAATTGATCCAGCTATCTACTTAGTGCGATTTACAAATAACTAGCAAAGAGCCCGTGCGTTGTAATGGGAGAGAAAACATAACACACACTTTTAACTCAACAACCATTACTCAAGACCACAATAGGTCCATCTCCTTTATTTTTGCGAGACATTATATTTGTGTTGCCGCTTATCCTCCTTCTTACCCTCGCCAGCGATGACTTTGGTGTTCACACAAAACAACAAAAAATGTGTGTTGAATATGATTAATCCTAAGACGTCTCTCTCTCTCTCTCTCTCTCTCTCTCTCTCCCTCTCTCGCGATGAGAAATCTGTTGTTTTCCCCTGCGACATTTTTCAGAGGTATGCATGTGTAGCTATCGATATTTTTTTTCCCCATATGATTATAATGGGGTGTTTATTTGCAATTTGGATCGCCGCCGGTATGAAAAAAACGGATCTTGCGCTATAAATTATAAGTTTGCTTCCATAACAATATTTTAAAAATATTTAGCAGGTAAAATTAACATCATATTTAGATTTCACATATTTTTCTAATAAAATTTCATATATGATATGTTAAAATCAAAGTTACGGTTTAAAAGATACAGATAATTTAGAAAATCATTTGGTTTGACTCAAATATATTCCAAAATAATATTTAAAAATACTTAACAGGTAAAAATAATCTCATATTCATATTCTACATATTTTTTAATCAAATTTCATATATAGCATGTTCAAATCAAATTTATGGTTTAAAAGATATGGATGGTTTTAAAAAGCATTTGTTTGACTTAAATATGATCCGCGGATGAATTACCTAAAACATCAGGGGTTTTTCAAAAAATGCAAAATAACGGTTCGGGTGTGACTTAAATCCGGACGGCGGGTTGATTTCAAGAAAAGACAAAGACTTTTGTGTAAAATACGAAAATAACGATTCGTTTTAACTTAAAACAGGACTGCGGGTTGAATTCTCTGAAATAAAGGGACATTTCTGAAAATGCCATGACGGACGAAAGAAACCCAATTTGCTTTATTATTAGGTAAAGAATAGTCTTGTTAAGTCTTAGTCGACTATGACTTAACGAAGTCTCAGTCGATGCAATATCGTGAAATCTACATTAAGATTCGTGCAAAAAAATTCTTTCAGAATTTTATTTCTCTCTCACGCATATCATGTCACTTGTCTTAGACTTGGTTAAATCTCAGACGACTGAGACCCATAAATAAAAACTATATGTCGATCGCCTGAAAGAAAGTTTTGGGTCAGTTGATTTTTTGAGCCATCGGATACAAGATCAATGGTCAGATCTCTTTCTTCTTCCTTCCGCCGGTCTTCTTCTTCCTTCGAACCACCTCATCGCCGCCGTCCCTAGCCGCCTACGGTCGGCGCTCCTCCCACGCGGTCTTGCCACACACCGCCCCAACCGCAGCCCACCGCCGTGCCCCCCGGGGCATCCCTCTAGCCCCGGTGCTGGCGGAGAATTTCTCTGACGAATTTGCACCACCGTCGTGCGGCCGCCTCCCACCACCGCCATGCTGCCGCCTCCCACCACCGTCGTGCTACCACGCCCCTACCCCCTCCCCCCAAAAGATAGATGATGGGGTAGCCCTCCGGCGAGCTCCTTCCTTCCCTTCGGCCTTCCTCTGGCGAACTTCTTTGCCCATCTCAAAATCGACTAACCCAAAAGCTAAAGTTTGTCGAATGGCGTTTAGCTATTTCAATGTGATTCGTTGTATGAAACCTGAATATTTGATGTAATAATATAAAAAGCTAAAATCACAAAATACAAATGAGTTATTATGTTTGATTACTATATAATTGTAAAATGTTCATTAAATATATGTAGCATAATAGAATAAAAATTCTCATGTATGTTTGCATGTTAAGATGGATCTTTTTTTCATGCATGTCATGATGGAGTGACATGCTTGCATGTTGAGAGACACATGGTAGTGGGGTGGGCCTTTTCTCATGCATGTTAAGTGATGTGGTATGCTTGCATGTTAAGAGAAATAAATAATGAGGACTAGCTATTTAGATATAGAAGATTTGATAAATAAAACCAGCTAGATCGCATGCATATGTTTTGATTGAGTGAGCTGAAGCATGCAACATGCAGCGTCTTCGACAGGGAATTGATTGAGGGGATGTGCTAAGTGGTCCGTCCCCCGACGGTGAGGGGAAAACCGGTTGTTTTCGTGACAAAATTCAGGACTGGGATCAGGTGACATGCCTACAGCATGTCACGCTGCAACATGCGGCCTCCCATCCGCCCTCCAATCTCCATCCAACGTTCTACAGTGATCCAAGGAAAAAATATATTCCCAGGCGATAAACTACACAGGCTTGGACCAAATCGTGGTGGTCTGCCCGCTCGGAACCAATTTGTGGCGGGGAAAAGGGGAGATTGGCGCCGAGCGTTGCCGCCGCAGAGGACAGACAGGGCCGCGCCGCCGCCGAGGAGGACCCGCAGGGTCGCGCCGCCGCCGCCCCAGTGAAGCGCTCCGCCTCGCCGCGGCGGTAATCAGCGCCACCGAGCCCCCGCGGGAACCAGCTCCGCCAAGTCGCCGGGGAACCAGAAGAGCGCCGTCGTGCGCCGGGAAGCAGCGACTTGCCGCCGCGGTCCACGGAGGAGCGCCACCCTGACCACCACGTCTGATTTCCCAGGTCGCCTCTCCTCTTCCTTCAGTTTGATGCGTGCAGTTTGGGGAAGCACAGAGTAACTAAAGGACCAACAAAACAGGGAGAAAAGGTAAGTTGGAATTGGTACATGATATATTGTTATTGCTCATTTGTTAACTAATTACAGTGATTTTTGTTCTCAGCCACAAAGGAAGAAGGATGGTGTGCAACAAAAGAAAAAAAATGGTGTGCAGCCTCAAGTAGAAGTGGAGAAGTATGACAACAACAAAGAAGTAAATTTGGTGCTTCAAGAGTGCAATAATATTATGAGTTTCACCCAGCTCTTGACGGCTGACCATGATAATTTGTTCTAGCATGGAAGCTCCTTAGATAATATTTTGTACATGGTGGTGATGATGATGATTATCTGTTCTAGCATGGAGCTTGTTAGATAGTATTTTGGACATGGTTAACTATAGTAGTATGGGGTTAACTATATTATTTTGTAGCCTAAGTGTACAAGCAAGTGGTACTGAATTTGAATGTATTGAGCTTTTGAATTACAAGCAAGTGGTACTGAATTTCAATCAAGTGGTACTTAGTTTGTATTGTTAAATTACTGTTATTTTTGTTGCTATATGACCACTGTTTGCATACAGTTTTTTCTTTTTTTTGTATAGCTAAGTTTGAAATTTAATACTGAATTTCAATCAAGTGGTACTGAATTTGTATTGTTAAATTACTGCTGTTTTTGTTGCTATATGACTGCTGTTTGCATACAGTTTTTTTTTTTTGTATAGCTAAGTTTGAAATTTAATACTGAATTTCAATCAAGTGGTACTGAATTTGTATTGTTAAATTACTGCTGTTTTTGTTGCTACATGACTGCTGTTTGCATACAGTTTTTTGGTTTTTTTGTATAGCTAAGTTTGAAATTTAATTTATGCAAATTCGGTAAAAAAAATATAGCTACTGTTTTGTACTGTATAATGACTGAAAAGTTGGTGATTCTATTGAACAAACTCTGAAAACAGTAGTCTGATGCATTAAGCCCGTGTAGTCTGATCGCCTGGGAATATATTTTTGCCTTGGATAGCTGTGGGACGTTGGATGGAGATTGAAGGGCGGATGGGAGGCACCTCTCTAGCAAAAAGGAATCGTTGCAACAAATCTTGACTATGTATTTTCAGAAGTGTTACAAAAAATACAAAATAAGTAGTAATGTAACAAATCGGTGGTTATGCAACAATTTTTCACAACATTTTTTTCATGAAGGTATTATAACCATGCAAAATAGTTTTGTAACAAATTGTAAAAAAATACCTGAAAAAAACAATTTGTAAAAAAGCAATCTCTATCTCTACTATTTTTTAACTTAAGAAGAATGTAATGTCCCATGTTTACTCTTTTTTTGCACCACCTCGTTTTTCAAATTTCCCCGTATGATAATCAAATCATCATAATTTACTTACCTTCTGAGCCAACTCCAGTTTAATTTACTTATCAAAATTCTCATCAAAATATAAGAAAAATCATGGGCAGAATTTGATAAACATATATTTGCACATCACATTAATATGAACACATAAATCACAAGCTAACATACTAAAAATATTTATATTCCATTGCAATGCACAAGCATTACCCTAGTTTTTTTTTACGTGCAGGCATTGTCCTAGTTTTTAACACCATATATATTTTGCGCAAAAAAAGAGTTAACACCATATATTTGGAACGGTGGTTAAGAAAATAACCTAGATTTACAACACATCTGAACCGTCCGATCCAGATCTTGAGGCACTTATTGTACTCAACCCCTCGTATATAGGAGGAACCCACAAAACGAGTACCGAACCCGTCCAATTCCGTTCCCCTCTCACCCCGACCTGACCCACCCACCCCTCGCCGGCCCACCGCCACAGGTCGCCGCAATGGCGTACAACCCTTCGCGCGCGCGCCTCTCGCCGCCAGCTCCCGCGGCCCCTCGCCCCAGGAAGCGCGGACGCTCCCCCTCTGCCCCCGGCGCGGCGGTGTGGCGCGCGTCCGCATACGTCGCTCCTTTCGACCACCGCCGCCGCTGGCAGGACCCCGCAGGCGCGTCTGGCCGCTTCTGGCAGGGGTACCACGCGCCGCATGCCCCGGTGCCCTACCGGCGGTGGGTCTTCGCGGACGAGGCATCGACCTCGGGCTCAGGTACTCTGTTAGCTGCACACAGCTGTCGAGGAGATTGGTTACCTTTGCTCACCACTTGTTTGTGTATAGGTCTGATAAAATTGACTCTTTGCATTAGGTATAAAGTATAAGGAGCTAGTTCAACCAATTAGTTAGTGGAAGTAATTTTCCAAAGGAAAAAAGGTCGGTGAAAGTCGAAAGCTTCTACCCAGCTAGTGCAATTTCCCACAAAGTCATGATCTTCGTGTGTCCTTCTGTTACAAAGTTGGATCAGTTTGGCTTG
Source organism: Triticum monococcum (assembly GCA_034509565.1). Lineage (NCBI taxonomy): Eukaryota > Viridiplantae > Streptophyta > Magnoliopsida > Poales > Poaceae > Triticum > Triticum monococcum. The sequence goes on along the minus strand of CM067847.1, from coordinate 176,084,146 downwards.
TTGGCTTGGAAGTGTGTTGCTTATTACAAAGTTATATCAGATTGGGTGCAATTGTATTGCTGAGATGTAGGCATTCGTGCACTATTAGTTTTGTACTCATGATTTCTGTCTTTCTTTTGGTAGATGCATGCACAATCATGTCATACAACATCTTGGCGGATAACAATGCACGGAACCATCCTGACCTTTACTTGGACGTCCCTTGGGATGCTTTGAGGTGGGATTCGAGGAGAAGGCTTATTATCCATGAAATTAGGCACTGGGACTCTGACTTAGTGTGTCTTCAGGCAAGAACTCAACCTGCAAATTGGCGATGTCATCCTCACACTGTACTCTGTAACACATTGTGTTTGGAAAATAGGAGGTGGATAGATTCCGGGAAATTGCTGCAGAAATGAAGAACAGAGGCTATGAATGTAGCTTTAAGGTATAGCACTGTAACATTTCTCTTTCGAATTTCTGCCTTTCAAATCCTAAGCTGAGTCCCATGCCATCCTCAGGGGCGTACTGGGGATGCTAAAGATGGATGTGCTACGTTTTGGAAGTCAGAACGGTATGATTAATGCTACTCCTTCTCCGCTTGTTATCTTTATTGATTGGAACAAAGCAGCAATTTCATCCTTATCTTTGTTTGAATTGTAGGTTACGTCTGCTTGAGGAAGATAGTATTGACTTTAGTGAATTCAATCTACGAAATAATGTTGCTCAAGTATTAGTTTTTGAGGTACTTGGATTTACATCAAAGCACTAGTTGGTTCAGTTCATTAACTAAAGTAAGGAGTAATTTCTCATTCATCCTGGTAAGAGTTAGCAGATAATCATAATCGTTTGGCTTCTTCTGCTAGTAATGCTTTCCCTATTTGATATGGGCCCGAGACCCAAATAATGGGTAGAACTAGCAGGAAATAGAAAAGGAGGGGAGACTGGATATCTTTTCTTCTGTGATAGTTCTATCTTTTCTTTGCGAGTTGAATAGCTCTATCTGGAAACATGCACCATGTATTATTACAATTTTAGCATTGCCTTGTGACTTCCTTTACATTGTGTAAATGAACCAAATGATGTACTACAATCGTGCATTTTCTAAATAGCTTCCCAGCTACCATCTTTTGTATAACTAGCAAAAGAGCCCGTGCGTTGCAACGGGAGAGAAAACATAACACACGCTCTTAACTCAACAACCATCACTCAAGACCACAATAGGTCCATCTCCTTTATTTTTGCGAGGCATCATATTTGTGTTGCCGCTTATCCTCCTCACTCTCGCCGGTGATGGCCTCGGTGTTCACACAAAACAACAAAAAACATGTGTTGAATATGGTTAATCCTAAGGCGTCTCTCTCTCTCCCTCTCTCCTCCCTCTCCCTCTCTCTCTCTCTCTCTCTCTCTCTCTCCCTCTCTCTCTCTCTCTCGCTCGCTTTCTCTCACTCTCGCGATGAGAAATCTGTTGTTTTCCCCTGCGACATTTTTCAGAGGTATGCATGTGTAGTTATCGATGTTTTCCTTTTCGTATATGGTTATAGTGGGGTGTTTATTTGCAATCAGGATCGCCGCCGGTATGAAAAAAAACGAATCTTGCGCTATAAATTATAAGTTTGCTTCCATAAAAATATTTAACAGGTAAAATTAACATCATATTTAGATTCCACACATTTTTTAATAAAATTTCATATATAATATGTTAAAATCGAAGTTACGGTTTAAAAGATACATATAATTTAGAAAATCATTTGGTTTGACTCAAATATATTCCAAAATAATATTTAAAAATACTTAACAGGTAAAAATAATCTCATATTCATATTCTACATATTTTTCTAATCAAATTTGATATATAACATGTTCAAATCGGAGTTACGGTTTAAAAGATATGGATGATTTTAAAAAGCATTTGTTTGACTTAAGTATGATTCGCGGATGAATTACCTAAAACATCAGGGGAGTTTTCGAAAAATGTAAAAATAACGGTTCGGGTGTGACTTAAATCCGGACGGCGGGTTGATTTCAAGAAAAGACAGGGACTTTTATGTAAAATACAAAAATAACGATTCGTTTTAACTTAAAACAGAGCTGCGGGTTGAATTCTTTAAAATAGAGGGACTTTTCTAAAAAATCCCATGACGGACGAAAGAAACCCAATTTGCTTTATTATTAGGTAAAGATTTTTCTTCTTATTCAGGTCTCTGCTAAGTAACCAATATTTTATTGTTGGCAGAAAAATGGTTGTATTAATTTTTTCTGTTACATGTTTCCTTTTCAGCTTAAAGGAACCCAAAAATTTGTACTCGGGAATATTCATGTTTTGTTTAATCCAAAGCGTGGAGATGTAAAAATGGGACAGGTATGTCAGTTTAGTTAAAATCAGCATCATTTGTTTCCTGCGTATCTAATATCATTGTGTGGTCGTGTCTCAAGATGGTCTGCATAATCCTCATTAGCTGATATGAATGTAATGCACAGTTTGAAATGACTATTGACCACTTAAAATTTGGCAGCTATCTATTTACTCCTTCCAACTTTACCCAAATTGTTGTTTACTCCTGATTCCCCTTCTTCCAGATCCGCATGCTACTGGAGAGGGCAAATGCTCTTGCTGGAAAATGGGATGGAATTCCTATTGTACTTGCTGGTGATTTTAACAGCACACCTGAAGTATGTTTTAGTTGCTTCCTTGCATATATGTGCCTTAAGATTCTCACATAAAGATAATTACTTGTAACAAGTGTTTGGTTTCTGGAACTGAGATGACGTTTTACTGCTCATGAGTGATAGTGCTTTAGATTGGCTGTGGGTCTAGGATGGTACAATTAGAGTAATAAGTTGTGAATACGTTTTTAAATATTTTTTTACTGAAATGTGGTATCTCATAATTTAGAGCTGACATTTTTCTTTCATCTGTTCTAACTTTTCTTTTTTCTTTTCCTTGGACCAGAGTGCCATCTACAAGTTCTTGTCGACAATGAAGGTGAAATATTGCATTAGATATTTCTTGCATATCCCCAAAGTTATAGTGGACTCTGGTTATTATAGAATTGATTGACAATGCATACAATGTGCTCTTTTTTGTGTCACCAGCTGAACGTTTCTTTGCATGATAGAAGGCAGTTGTCTGGACTGGATAGCTCTGAATTTGGTTTGTATTGTAGGTCAGAATCTTTTCTTGTCAGATCTTAGTTGACCTAGCACATTTCTTCCTTTTAAGATTTGTATGTACCTTCCTTGTAGTTTACTGAACTATGGATGGAGTGACGAAGAAGTGAGAAATGCGACAGGGTCCTCAAATGTCATGGTCGCTAGCCATCCGTTGAAGCTCTCTAGCTCTTATGCCATGTTAAAGGTAGTATTTATTTTCATTGGAAAGTGAAGCACTCTCTTTGACTATTCGACATATAGTTGAAATGAAGTGCCGATTTATTTTAGGGAAATTCGAGCAATAGGGGTTATCATGGTGAACCTCTAGCAACGTCATATCACAAGAAGTTTCTTGGGACTGTTGATTATTTGTGGTATGCTTCTAATCGTGTCTGTATCTTATTCTACACATGTACAATGTGGCTGAGTCTCTTTGTTGAAGGTATACTCCTGGGCTTGAATGCTCCAGAGTTTTGGACACCCTACCTGTGGATGCTTTGAGGAGAACGAGGGGTCTTCCAACCAGGGTACTTCCTCATTTAGTACATCATACTAATTAGAAAATTCTTTCTGTGAAAAAGGACATGGTTTAAACTTTGGGTCGTGTCATGATTCGAGTTTTGGCTGTAAATTTTCTGTTATGCACAATGTTCATATTTAACTGCTAACAACGATGTCATGCTGAAAATTCATCAGGAAATGGGCAGTGATCATCTGCCAATTGTTGCTGAATTCATCTTCTCAGAACAGACCAGAGATGCATCCGACCAAGACAATGAATCTGCACGAGAAGCAAGCACATCAAAACACATATATTACTCAGACAGTGACAGTTAGGCTGATGCAAGTTAGTTATTTAATTGGTAGGAAAGGTTTAGGATAACTGACTTGGAGGGCACGGCGCACAGCACATCAGAGTATGCGCAGCGGTGACCATACCAGTCAGGATTCAGATGCAGAAATTATCTTATCTATTGTAAGGCTCATGTCATATCCTTGCCAAACACGCTGTGAGTGAATGTGCAAGGTGTTTTGCCACAACCTGTAGTGGGTTCCAGTCATGCTGCTTCAGGCTGCTGATACGGATCAGAATCAGGTGTGTGGAGGTGATGTCTCCAATGGCCAAACGCTCGAGTGTTCTCCGCAAGGTATACAAAACAAGTTGGTCAAGGACAAGGAAAGAAAAACAATATTTGGCAGTTTAGCATTTGGTACTCAGTGTACCTATTCTCCTATTTTGCGCAGAATATTGACACGCTATTGTTATGATTTAACGTGCAGTCTATTAGTGTACTCGTTCTGTGTATACGCTATAATACTCGCTCGTTGGCACTATTGCTTGGTGATCCTGTGTTTAGACTGCTATATAGGAGTAGGAGACCTTTTTTTGCGGGGTAAAGAAGAGCTTTATTCAAATGAGAAGGCACCGGCCCTATCAGCCAGAAGACTGGCGACCAGCAACCCTGGGGGAGAGTCCATTCAACACTCCGTCATCTCGAGTGTGCATGCATGCTGAGCACAAAGGTGGGCGGAGATGTTTGCATGTCTCTTTACATGATGAATATCAAAAAAAAGAAAACTAGCAGCTAGCTCTTTAATATCTAAAAATAACGGCGCTAACACAGAACATGAAGTCCGGCGCGATTTCCAGAGGTTCATCATCTCCAAACTGTCTGTCTCAATCTCCACACGCGCAAATCCACGGAGAGTTGCCACTATCACACCTTCACGTACGGCTGAAGCCTCCGCGACAAGAGGGTCCGTAATACCCGGGCAAGATCTTGCACCAAGAAGAAATGAAAGCGGAAGATGATCTCGCAACACCTCCAATACCTCCTCTATGCTCTTGCATAGAGAATACCAGCATCCGTATTAATCTTTATCCACTCCTCAAGTGGCCTCCAACCGTGACCCGGCAGAATGCTCGCGTGTTTGGTCGGGAGCTCCAACACCGCAAGAGCATCTTTGATCATCTTGAGTAACTGGACCGGGCTCATACTAGCTTTGTCATGAGTAATATTATTTCGAGAAGTCCAGATTGCCCACATTACCGAGACAATTTTTGCTCTATCCGACGCATCAAACCTAGCGTCACAAAGGATATCTCTGGCCCATGTGATCGAGCTTTATATGCAGCCATTCGCTTGCTTCCCTCCAGAAACACTTTGTGTGAGAGCATTTTATGAGTGCATGATACATGTCCTCATCGGCTGCTAGGCACACTTTGCACCTAGCAAGAGTCGCTATGTGTCTGCGTTTAAGAGTGCTTTCCACAGGGAGAATTCCACGCAACACTCGCCACCAAAACACCACGTTCAGCTTCCAAGGCCTCGTCCATAGCTGCTTATCTGTCATTAAGGATTCTGTAACCGACCCTTCTTCTAGAGCCAAATGCCCGTTGCGAATCATTAGGGATCGGTACGCCGATTTGACAGTTAAGACTCCTGCTTTTCGGCTGACCATGCCCCGTTGTCTTCCCCTCCCATGCGCCGCAAGGGTATGTTTAGGATAGCCGCAGCTTCATTGGGCATGAAATTGTCCCTTACTACATCCATCTTCCACGTCCCAATATCAGAATCAATTAAACCGGAGACCATGGCTAAGTTTGCAGCACCCAGTTGGATCGACAGTTTCATGGATATGATTCCTGGGATCTAAGGATCGTCCCAGATCGATACCCTTGTGCCGTCACCAATCCGCTTGATCATACCAACCCCGAGGGCTTCCCGCCCAGCCAAAATCGCGCGCCACGTAGATGAAGCATGCGGATGCGCGGTGGCCTCCATGAAGTTGGTGGTCGGGAAGTATTTCCCTTTGAGCACCCGTGCACAGAGTGAGTCTGGGCTCGTGACGAGTCTCCATCCATGTTTTCCGAGAAGGGCCAAGTTGAAGAGCTGCATATTTCTGAATCCCATCCCGCCCTTCTCTTTTGGTGTTGCAAGGGTATCCCAATCAACCCAATGCGAAGATCAACAATCAAGAGAACTGCTCTACCAGTAGCGCGCTATGCTTGATGTGAGTCCCTTGCAAACTTTCTTTGTTAACTTAAAACAATTCACAGAAAATGCCGGAATTGCTTGGGCCACCGATTTCAGACGTGTCTCTCGTCCTGCACATGAAACCATGCGTTCCGCCCCCCCTGCAACTTGCTTCGGATCCTCTCTTTCAAATGATCAAAGGTACCGCTTGTAATCCGTCTAGTTGCAGTAGGCAAACCAAGATATCTCTCGTTGAAAGCTTCGACCGTGATGCCGAGAAGAAACTTCATATGTTGTCTAACTCGGTCAGGTGTGTTCGGACTAAAATAGATGGAGCTTTTTTCTCTGTTTACACTCTGTCCAGAACAACCACCATAGATCCTCAGAACTTGCTTCAGCCTTCGGGCGCTCGTCTCCTTTGCACTCATAAAGATAAGATTGTCATCAGCAAAGAGAAGATGATTCACCCAAGGCGAATGATTGCTTACTCTGATCCCCCTGTCCACTTGTGCGCCACCCAAGTTGTTCAAGAGTGTCGTAAAACCCTCTGCACAAAGCAGGAATAGGTAGGGTGAGTAGGGGTCCCCTTGGCGCAAGTCTCTGGATGGGGTGAAGTACGACATCAATACCCCATTCACGCGCACTGTAAAGTGATGTCTATTACACAACCTTCTTCTTTTAGACGTTGTTGGACCTCCAAGTGCAGAGATTTGTAGGACAACAGCGAATTTCCCTCAAGTGGATGACCTAAGGTTTATCAATCCGTGGGAGGCGTAGGATGAAGATGGTCTCTCTCAAACAATCTTGCAACCAAATAGCAAAGAGTCCCTTGTGTCCCCAACACACCCAATACAATGGTATATAGGTGCACTAGTTCAGCGAAGAGATGGTGATACAAGTGCAATATGGATGGTAGATATATGTTTTTGTAATATGAAAATATAAAAAACAGCAAGGTAACTAATGATAAAAATGAGCGAAAACGGTATTGCAATGCGTTGAAACAAGGCCTAGGGTTCATACTTTCACTAGTGCAAGTTCTCTCAACAATAATAACATAATTGGATCATATAACAATCCCTCAACATGCAACAAAGAGTCACTCCAAAGTCACTAATAGTGGAGAACAAACGAAGAGATTATTGTAGGGTACAAAACCACCTCAAAGTTATTCTTTCTGATCGATCTATTCAAGAGTCCGTAGTAAAATAACACGAAGCTATTCTTTCCATTCGATCTATCCTAGAGTTCGTATTACAATGACACCTTAAGACACAAATCAACCAAAACCCTAATGTCACCTAGATACTCCAATGTCACCTCAAGTATCCGTGGGTATGATTATACGATATGCATCACAGAATCTTAGATTCATCTATTCAACCAACACAAAGTGTTGGGGAACATAGTAATTTCAAAAAATTTCCTAGGCACACGCAAGATCATGGTGATGCATAGCAACGAGAGGGGAGAGTGTTGTCTACGTACCCTCGTAGACCGAAGCGGAAGCGTTGACGCAACATAGAGGAAGTAGTCGTACGTCTTCCCGATCCGACCGATCCAAGCACCGTTACTCCGGCACCTCCGAGTTCTTAGCACACGTACAACTCGATGACGCTCCCCGGGCTCCGATCCAGCAAAGCTTCGGGGATGAGTTCCGTCAGCACGACGGCATGGTGACGATCTTGATGTTCTACCGTCGCAGGGCTTCGCCTAAGCGCTGCTACAATATGACCGAGGTGGAATATGGTGGAAGGGGGCACCGCACACGGCTAAGGAACGATCACGATGATCAACTTGTGTGTCTAGGGTGCCCCTTGCCTTAGTATATAAAGGATGGAGGAGGAGGAGGCCGGCCAAGGCAATTGGTGCGGCCAGGATGTGGAGTCCTACTAGGACTCCAAGTCCTAGTAGGAGTCCACCAAGAGGGGAGGAAGGGAGAAGGAAGTAGAGGAGAAGGAAAGGTGGCCGGCCCCCTTTTCCCTAGTCCAATTCGGACCAGAGGGGAGGGGGGGGGGGCGCAGCAGCCCCTTGGCCCTTTCTCCTCTTCCCACTAAAGCCCATCAAGGCCCATTGCTTCTCCCGTAACTACCCGTTACTTCGAAAAATACCCGAATCACTCGGAACCTTTCCGATGTCCGAATATAGTCGTCCAATATATCGATCTTTACGTCTCGACCATTTCGAGACTCCTCGTCATGTCCCCGATCTCATCCGGGACTCCGAACTCCTTCGGTACATCAAAACTCATAAACTCATAATATAACTGTCATCGAAACCTTAAGCGTGCGGACCCTACGGGTTCGAGAACAATGTAGACATGACCGAGACACGTCTCCGGTCAATAACCAATAGCGGGACCTGGATGCCCATATTGACTCCTACATATTCTACGAAGATCTTTTATCGGTCAGACCGCATAACAACATACGTTGTTCCCTTTGTCATCGGTATGTTACTTGCCCGAGATTTGATCGTTGGTATCCAATACCTAGTTCAATCTCGTTACCGGCAAGTCTCTTTACTCGTTCCGTAATACATCATCTCGCAACTAACTCATTAGTTGTAATGCTTGCAAGGCTTATGTGATGTGCATTACCGAGAGGGCCCAGAGATACCTCTCCGACAATCGGAGTGACAAATCCTAATCTCGAAATATGCCAACCCAACATCTACCTTTGGAGACACCTGTAGAGCACCTTTATAATCACCCATTTATGTTGTGACGTTTGGTAGCACATAAAGTGTTCCTCTGGTAAACGGGAGTTGCATAATCTCATAGTCATAGGAACATGTATAAGTCATGAAGAAAGCAATAGCAACATACTAAACGATCAGGAGCTAAGCTAATGGAATGGGTCATGTCAATCAGATCATTCAACTAATGATGTGACCTCGTTAATCAAATAACAACTCTTTGTTCATGGTTAGGAAACATAACCATCTTTGATTAACGAGCTAGTCAAGTAGAGGCATACTAGTGACACTCTGTTTGTTTATATATTCACACATGTATTATGTTTCCGGTTAATACAATTCTAGCATGAATAATAAACATTTATCATGATATATGAGGAAATAAATAATAACTTTATTATTGCCTCTAGGGCATATTTCGTTCAGTCTCCCACTTGCACTAGAGTCAATAATCTAGTTCACATCGTCATGTGATTTAACAGCAATAGTTCACATCACCATGTGATTAACACCCATAGTTCACATCGCCATGTGACCAACACCCAAAGGGTTTACTAGATTCAGTAATCTAGTTCACATCGCTATGTGATTAACATCCAAAGAGTACTAAGGTGTGATCATGTTTTGCTTGTGAGAGAATCTTAGTCAACGGGTCTGCCACATTCAGATCCGCATGTATTTTGCAAATTTCTATGTCAACAATGCTCTGCATGGAGCTACTCTAGCTAATTGCTCCCACTTTCAATATGTATGTAGACCGAGACTTAGAGTCATCTAGATTAGTGTCAAAACTTGCATCGGCGTAACCCTTTACGACGAACCTTTTTTCACTTCCATAATCGAGAAACATATCCTTATTCCACTAAGGATAATTTTGACCGCTGTCCAGTGATCTGCTCCTAGATCACTATTGTACTCCCTTGCCAAACTCAATGGTAGGGTATACAATAGATCTGGTACACAACATGGCATACTTTATAGAACCTATGACCAAGGCATAGGGAATGACATTCATTCTCTTTCTATCTTCTGCCGTGGTCGGGCTTTGAGTCTTACTCAATTTCACACCTTGTAACATAGGCAAGAAACTCTTTCTTTGACTGTTCCATTTTGAACTACTTCAAAATCTTGTCAAGGTATGTATTTATTGAAAAAACTTATCAAGCGTCTTGATCTATCTCTATAGATCTTGATGCTCAATATGTAAGCAGCTTCACCAAAGTCTTTCTTTGAAAAACTCCTTTGAAATACTCCTTTATGCTTTACAGAATAATTCTACATTATTTCCGATCAACAATATGTCATTCACATATACTTATCAGAAATGCTGTAGTGCTCCCACTCACTTTCTTGTAAATACAGGCTTCACCGCAAGTCTGTATAAAACTATATGCTTTGATCAACTTATGAAAGCGTGTATTCCAACTCTGAGATGCTTGCACCAGTCCATAGATGAATCGCTGGAGCTTGCATATTTTGTTAGCACCTTTAGGATTGACAAAACCTACTGGTTGCATCATATACAATTCTTCTTTAAGAAATCCATTAAGAAATGCAGTTTTGTTTATCCATCTGCCAGATTTCATAAAATGCGGCAATTGCTAACATGATTCGGACAGACTTAAGCATAGATACGAGTGAGAAACTCTCATCGTAGTCAACACTTTGAACTTGTCGAAAACCTTTTGCGACAATTCTATCTTTGTAGATAGTAACACTACTATCAACGTCCGTCTTCCTCTTGAAGATCCATTTATTTTCTATGGCTTGCCGATCATCGGGCAAGTCAACCAAAGTCCATACTTTGTTTTCATACATGAATCCCATCTCAGATTTCATGGCCTCAAGCCATTTTTCGGAATCTGGGCTCATCATCGCTTCCTCATAGTTCGCAAGTTCGTCATGGTCTAGTAACATGACTTCCAGAATAGGATTACTGTACCACTCTAGTGCGGATCTCACTCTGGTTTACCTACGAGATTCGGTAGTAACTTGATCTGAAGTTTTATGATCATCATCATTAGCTTCCTCACTAATTGGTGTAGTAGTCACAGGAACAGATTTCCGTGATGAACTACTTTCCAATAAGGGAGAAGGTACAATTACCTTATCAAGTTCTACTTTCCTCCCACTCACTTCTTTCGAGAGAAACTCCTTCTCTAGAAAGGATCCATTATAAGCAACGAATGTCTTGCCTTAGGATCTGTGATAGAAGGTGTACCCAACAGTCTCCTTTTGGGTATCCTATGAAGACATATTTCTCCGATTTGGTTTTGAGCTTATCAGGATGAAACTTTTTCACATAAGCATCACAACCCCAAACTTTAAGAAACGACAACTTTGGTTTCTTGCTAAACCACAGTTCAGATTGAGTCGTCTCAACGGACTTAGATGGTGCCCTATTTAACGTGAATGTAGCTGTCTCTAATGCATAACCCCAAAACGATAGTGGTAGATCAGTAAGAGACATCATAGATTGCACTATATCCAATAAAGTACGGTTATGACGTTCAGACACACCATTATGCTGTGGTGTTCCATGTGGCATGAGTTTGTGGAACCATTCCACATTGTTTTAATTGAAGACCAAACTCGTAACTCAAATATTTGTCTCCGCGATCAAATCGTAGAAACTTTATTTTCTTGTCATGATGATTTTCCACTTCACTCTGAAATTCTTTGAACTTTTCAAATGTTTCAGACTTATGTTTCATCAAGTAGATATACCCATATCTGCTCAAATCATCTGTGAAGTTCAGAAAATAACGATACTTGCCGTGAGCCTTAACACTCATCGGACCGCATACATCAGTATGTATTATTTCCAGTAAGTCAGTTGCTCGCTCCGGAGAACGGAGTCTTAGTCATCTTGCCCATGAGGCATGGTTCGCAAGCATCAAGTGATTCATAATCAAGTGATTCCAAAATCCCATCAGCATGGAGTCTCTTCATGCGCTTTACACCAATATGACCTAAACGGCAGTGCCATAAATAAGTTGCACTATCATTATTAACTTTGCATCTTTTGGTTTCAATATTATGATTATGTGTATCACTACGATCGAGATCCAACGAACTATTTTCATTGGGTGTGTAACCATATAAGGTTTTATTCATATAAACAGAACAACAATTTATTCTCTTACTTAAATGAATAACCGTATTACAATAAACATGATCAAATCATATTCATGCTCAACGCAAACACCAAATAACACTTATTCAGGTTCAACACTAATCCCGAAAGTATAGGGAGTGTGCGATGATGATCATATCAATCTTGGAACCACTTCCAACACACATCGTCACTTCACCCTTAACTAGTCTTTATTCTGCAACTCCCGTTTTGAGTTACTAATCTTAGCAACTGAACTAGTATCAAATACTGAGGGGTTGCTATAAACACTAGTAAAGTACACATCAATAACATGTATATCAAATATACTTATGTTCACTTTGCCATCCTTCTTATCTGCCAATCACTTGGGGTAGTTCCGCTTCCAGTGACCAGTCCCTTTGCAGTAGAAGCACTCAGTCTCCGGCTTAGGTCCAGACTTTGGCTTCTTCACTTGAGCAGCAACTTGCTTGCTGTTCTTTTTGAAGTTCCCCTTCTTCCCTCTGCCCTTTTCTTGAAACTAGTGGTCTTGTCTACCATCAACATTTGATGTTTTTCTTGATTTCTACCTTCATCGATTTCATCATCATGAAAAGCTCGGGAGTCGTTTTCGTCATCCCTTGCATACTATAGTTCATCACGAAGTTCTACTAACTTGGTCATGGTGACTAGAGAATTCTGTCAATCACTATCTTATCTGGAAGATTAACTCCCACTTGATTCAAGCGATTGTAGTACCCACATGCTCACTAGTTGAGCGATTCCCCTCCATCTTTTAGCTATAGAACTTGTTGGAGACTTCATATATTTCAACTCGGGTATTTGCTTGAAATATTAACTTCAACTCCTGGAACATCTCATATGGTCCATGACGTTCAAAACGTCTTTGAAGTCCCGATTCTAAGACGTTAAGCATGGTGCACTAAACTATCAAGTAGTCATCATATTGAGCTAGCCAAACATTCATAACGTCTGCATCTGCTCCCGCGATAGGTCTGTCACCTAGCGGTGCATCAAGGACATAATTTTCCTGTGCAGCAATGAGGATAAACCTCATATCACGGATCCAATCCGCATCATTGCTACTAACATCTTTCAACATAGTTTTTCTCTAGGAACATATCAAAATAAACACAGGGAAGCAACAACGCGAGCTATTGATCTACAACATGATTTGCAAAATACTACCAGGACTAAGTTCATGATAAATTCAAGTTCAATTAATCATATTACTTAAGAACTCCCACTTAGATAGACATCCCTCTAATCCTCTAAGTGATCACGTGATCCAAATCAACTAAACCATGTCCGATCGTCACGTGACATGGAGTAGTTTCATTGGTGAATGTAGCGACCAGACCCGAATGGATCAAGTCTACTGTGCTCCGGTGTCATCCCTGGATCAGTAATGCTGACACCACACAGTACATCGAAGGATTTATAGCAGAGTGGCAATCACACACTTATTACAACGATGTCTCAAAAGAGAACTTATTACAATAATATGGCTTAAGGCCATCTAGTGCCGATAACAGCGGAAGACTTGGAAGATAAATGGGTCCATCAACTCCAACGGCATCACTGAGTATAGAACCACGACCTAAAAGCACCTTAATCGTCGTCTGAAAAGTCTGCAACATTAACATTGCAGCCCGAAACTGTAAGTGCATCTAGTGCCACCCCTAGTTGGTTTTGGAGTATTGACGACAAACCTAGTTGAGGGACTGATGTGTTTGTGAGAATTGCAGGATAACACAGGTAGAAGTCCCTCATTGATTCGGTTTCACTACCAGAGATGACCCCTAAAAATGTACGAAGACATTGAAGACAATGGTGGTTTATGAAGATATTCATATTGAAGACAATGACATGTGAAGACTCCCTATGAAGCTTATGGAACTCGAAGACTTAGATCCTTCGTAGTTTTACTTCATTTATGTTGTGTCATAGGAACCACCGTACTGTTAAGTGGGGTCCAAGAGAACCAGTCAGGATGACTGAAGTGATGCCTAATTCAAATCCTATGTCTTCGAGCGAAGACTATGAGAGAAAATCTTGTCCAGAGTCAGACAAGTCAGCTTTACTTGTAGCCCAAGTAAAGTTGCCGTGTGAGTTCGAAATCCGACCGTTGGTACACGTGTTAGTTCCTTAGTGACCCAGGGTCATTTCGGACAAATCAGGTCGGGTTGCCAAGTGGCTATAAATAGTCCACCCCTACAACCATAAACGGTTGGCTGCTCAGATTTCAGTGCACGGCTTTTGTCGTTTGAGAGAAACCCACCTCGAAGCCTTTGAGAGAAAATTCCTAGCGAGGAGAAAATCCCTAACCACCCAGAGCCAGAGTAAATTGGGCATCACTTAAGTCTTTGTGTCTGAGTGATCTGAAGACTTATTACACTTGAGGACTGTGCATCCTCCAGCCGGTTAGGCGTCGCGTTCTGAGCATCCAAGAGAAATTGTGGATTGCCAGTGAACGAAGTCTGTGAAGGTTTGGGAGTCTACCTTGAAGACTTACCAGAGTGATTGGGCGAGGTCTGTGTGACCTTGGCTCAAGGAGAAAATGGTGAGGACTGGGTGTCCTGAGCTGCGTGCTCAGGACTGGGTGTCCGGGACTGTGTGTCCTTTGGTTTAAATACCTAGCCGCTCCAACCAGACGTACAGTTATCACAGCAACTGGAACTGGTCCAACAAATCATTGTCTTCAGCGTGTCACTGGTTTCATCTTCACTTCCTTTTACTTTCTGTTACACACTGTGAAGCCATTGCATGCTTGCTTTATCTTCTGTCTTCACAACATAACTGTATGATCTGTTAGGCTTCATAACTTCTTCCTACCTGATCCTTATTACACTGCAGGTACTTGTCTTGTGTTTTTACTCTATTGAATACTTGACCATGGCTTGCCTAGTGTAATCTAACTTCCGCTGCTTAAGTGATTGGCATATCTGTACTGTTTGTCTTCATAACCTTCACGTTTTGAAGACTTTCATAAAAATCGCCTATTCACCCCACCTCTAGTCGATATAACGCACTTTCAATTGGAATCAGAGCAAGGTGCTCCCTTGTTCTGTGTGATTCGGTTTAACCACCTGGAGTTTTAGCTATGTCGACTGCAGGGATAATTAAAGTCTCCGCTGCGTGCCCCGTCTTCGATGGAACTGAATATCCCTACTAGAAGAATAAGATGCGCATGCATCTTGAAGCCATTGACGTCGACCTATGGTATGTCGTCGAAAACGGCGTTTCCAAGGCTGGAGAAGGTGTCACTGCTGCTGATGTCAAGAAGTTCACTCAACTGGACTCTACTGCCAAGAATATCATCTGTGGTCATCTGACCAAGGGACAGTACGGCCGTGTAAGTGCCTTGAAGACATCCAAGCTGGTCTGGGACTGGCTCTCCAAAGTCAATGAAGGCATCTCAACCCAGAGAGATCAGAGAATCAGTGTTCTTCGCAATCTCTTCAACCGCTTCAAGCGAAATGACAATGAGAATGTCCAGCACACATTTGACCGGCTCATTGACATCACAAATGAGCTTCAAGCCCTCGGCGCCACTGAGATCACCAAACATGAAATCGTCAAGACACTGCTGAGATCACTTGACAGTTCGTTTGACATCCTAGCCCTGATGATTCAAGAACGTCCAGATTTCAAGACACTCGATCCGTCTGACATACTTGAGAGGCTCAACACACATGAGTTTCAGCTTTCTGAGAAAAGAGATATCTACGGTCCAAACTATGGGCGAACTCGTGCCTTGAAGGCAAAAGCTGTGTCCTCATCTGAAGAAGAATCTGACAGCAGTTCTGATGATCTTGAAGACATTGGACGGGAACTTGCAATGCTAGTGAAGAAGTTCCAGAAATTCACCAAGAAGAAAGGCTTCAGAAAGTCCTCACGATCAACCTCAAGGAATGATGAAGCTTCTGCTCATGACTACAAGAAGAAAACATGTCACAAGTGCAAGAAAAATGGACACTTCATCTCTGAGTGTCCACAATGGGACAATGAGAATAGAAAGAAGAAGAAGAGCAAGGAATATGACTCTGACGACAAGAAGAAGAAGAAATACTCAAAGTCGTCATCCAAGTCTTCCTCAAAGTCTTCGTCACACAAGAAGAGCTCAACTGGCAAGGCTCGTGCGTTTGTTGGCAAGGAAATGGATTCAGAGGAGGAATCCGCTTTTGAGGAGGCAGAGGTGGAGTCTGAGGAGGAGTCTGATTCTGGCATTGCGAGTCTGGCTACAGCCTACGTCGCCAAGTCCATCTTCAACACTGAAGACAATGACTTCATCACAAACACCGATGCAAATGACAAGAACGACTCTAATCCTACCTACTGCTTCATGGCACGCAGTGCCAAGGTAAACACACGCACTACTCACTATCAAACATCTAGTGACGATGACTCTGATTGTGATTCAAAACCCAGCTACAAAACACTTGCTAAAATTGCCACTGAACAACAGAAAGCCATGGAACATATTCAAAAACTGTTAGACAGAAGCGATGATCTGTTGGGTGCTGAAATGACTCGATCTGAATCCTTAATTGAAGACATAAAAAATCTTCATTTTAAGTATCACGAACTTGAAGATCGTCATGATACTCTCTCAACAACTCATGAAAAGCTTTCCTATGATTATCTTCAAAGGAAGCAAGATCTTGAGAAATTGAGAGCGGCTCATGAAGATCTTCAAAAGGAAAATGAGTCACTTCGCGCCGAACAGATCAGTTCCGCTCAGGAAGGATTTGAACCACCATGCCTTAAATGCATTGAGCGTGATAATGCTACTTCTGTTGCTGAATGTTCCACTGCTACTGCTGTTGCAATATCTTCAACTGTTGAAGTGGTAACTAACCCCTCTGCTGAGGATACCACTGCTATTGCTGATGAGAATGCTAGGTTGAAGACATTGCTTGAAACAGGGATGTACAAAAGTCTCAAAGGACATCAGACATTATATGATGTCCTCAAGAAGAAAATTCTGAACCGAAACCCTAGGAAAGAGGGTGTTGGGTTCGTGAGGAAAATTAATGCAGATGGCTCTTACTGGAAACCTGAGCAGTACCCCAAAACCACATGGGTTGCTGCAAAGGAATCCTCAGCAGATCCATCCAATCTATCTGGCTTCACTTGTGCCAATCCTATTATCATTGATGAATCCTTTGATGCAAACTATAAACTGTTTAAGAATCAGAATGGTGAAGTATTTGCCAGGTACATTGGTACTAACTGCAGGAATGGACCGCCTATGAAGAAGATCTGGGTTCCAAAAACGTGTCTGGAGAATCTTCCTATGAATGTCCTCATGACACCTCACATGAAGAAGACAAACCTCAGACCAAAGGCTTCATATGGTCCAAAGGCTTCATACAGGCAGAGGACTCACCTGAGTCGCACTAACGCAAATGTTTTGCAGGGAAACCATGCTCAGGCATATGAGAGCGGTTCTTCAAACCGTCATGTTCATATGACCAAGAACTATTCTGCCTATTCTTATGGGTACTATTGCCCGCCTGCTAGACTGTTTGCTAGGGCTCCAAAGCCAAAATTCTCAGATGCTGCACTTAGAATTATTGCTTCTAAGCCACCCTTGAAGATGTGGGTTGTTAAGAAAGCTTAACTCTCTCTTGCAGGGAAAGGTCTCCAGCAGAAAACCAAAATCTTCTGACGCTATTGCTGGGGACCTTAAAAATCTTGTGGGGCGCAAGATCAAATGCCCGAATGGCATCACTATGTATTTCGTACCTGAATCGCATGCTACTCTCCCTATTAGTCCTAACCTGGATCTAAGTTTTAATAACCCACTGGTTCATCAAATGTTTTTGCTTCACAATACTCTTCGTGAAGCCTATCCCCCTAAATGCACTATAGGGTACGACACCAGCGTCTTCAGAGTCTTCAGAATGGATTATTGACAGTTGGTGTACAAATCACATGACTGGCAAAAGAAGTCTTTTTATGGACTCAACCTTACGTCCATCCGACAAGAGCCACATCACATTTGCTGACACTGGTAAAAGTAAGGTATTGGGTCTAGGTAGAGTTGCAATCTCAAAGGATCAACACATGGATAAAGTCATGTTTGTTGAATCCCTTGGCTTCAACTTAATGTCTGTCTCAATGCTTTGCGATTTGAACATGATTGTAATTTTTGGAAAATATCGTTGCCTGGTACTAATGGAATCTGACAAGTCTCTAGTGTTTGAAGGGTATCGGAAAGATGATCTGTATGTGGTAGATTTCTCAGCAGGGCCACAACTTGCAGTGTGCCTTTTGGCAAAGGCTTCAGAATGCTGGCTTTGGCATTGGAGGCTTGGACATGCTGGCATGAGGAATCTTCACACCCTTGCAAAAAAGAAGCATGTCATAGGCATCGAGGGCGTCAAGTTCAAGAAAGATCACTTATGCGGTGCCTGTGAAGCAGGGAAGATGACAAGCGCAAAACATCCTTCGAAGACAATCATGACCACTACCCGACCCTTCGAATTGCTTCATATGGATCTCTTTGGTCCCACTCACTACTCAACTTTTTCCACTACTTCTTACCTCTATGGCTTTTTCATTGTTGATGATTACTCTAGATATACTTGGGTGCACATAATCCTTTACAAGACTGAAGTGCAGGATGTCTTCAGACGCTTTGCAAATCGGGCTATGAACAATTATGGCGCCAAGATAAAGCACATCAGAAGTGACAATGGCACTGAATTCAAGAACACTGGCCTTGATACATATCTGGATACCTTGGGCATCACACATGAATTCTCAGCTCTGTACACGCCACAGCAGAATGGCGTCGTCGAACGCAAGAACAGAACACTCATTGAGATGGCCAGAACAATGCTAGATGAGTACAAGACTCCAAGAAAATTCTGGCCTGAAGCCATTGACACTGCATGCCATACAATCAACCGTGTTTATCTTCACAAGCTTCTGAACAAGACATCTTATGAACTTCTAACTGGCAAGAAGCCAAATGTCAGTTACTTCAGAGTATTTGGCTCAAGATGCTGGATCAAGGACCCACACCACACCTCAAAATTTGCACCAAAAGCACATGAGGGCTTTATGCTTGGATATGGAAAGGATTCACACTCCTACAGAGTCTTCAATCTCTTTCACTACAAAGTGGTTGAAATAGTGGATGTGCGGTTCGATGAGACCAATGGTTCACAAAGAGAGCAACTGCCAGATGTGCTAGATGAAGTTCCAGCCAGTGAATCAATCAAGCTAATGGGAACTAGAGAAATTATACCTTCTGAAGCTCATCCCGAAGAAGAACTTATCATCTCAGCACCTGATCCACATAAAGACAATGCTCAGCCTGAAGACATTCCTCCCCACGACAACATAGATCAGCAAGAGCAAAGTCTTCGACCCATACATCCTCGTGTTGCCAATGAAGTGCAGATTGATAGAATAATTGACAGCATCAATGCACCTGGTCCACTGACTCGTTCAAGGGCAACTCAACTGGCAAATTTCTGCGGACACTTCGCATTCGTTTCAATCACAGAACCCAAGAAAGTTGAAGAAGCTTTTATGGAACCTGAGTGGATTCAAGCAATGCAAGAAGAGCTTCATCAGTTTGAGCTGAACAATGTATGGGAATTGGTTAAGCGTCCTGATCCACGGAAGCATAACATAATAGGCACCAAATGGATATACCGCAACAAGCAAGATGACATGGTCAAGTTGTCAGAAACAAAGCTCGTCTCGTTGCTCAAGGATATACTCAAGTGGAAGGCATTGACTTCGATGAAACATTTGCTCCTGTGGCCAGACTTGAAGCCATCCGTATACTGCTGGCCTATGCAAATCATCATAACATACTTTTATATCAAATGGATGTGAAGAGTGCCTTTCTCAATGGCAAGATTGAAGAAGAAGTGTATGTTGCACAACCACCTGGGTTTGAAGACCAAAACATCCTGACATGGTTTACAAGCTCAATAAGGCACTATATGGCCTCAAACAAGCCCCTCGGGCCTGGTATGACACACTCAAATACTTCCTGAAGAGCAAAGGCTTCATACCTGGCTCCCTAGATCCCACTCTCTTCACGAAGACATATGATGGTGAACTGTTTGTGTGCCAAATATATGTGGATGACATTATCTTCGGCTGCACCAATCAGAAGTATAGTGAGGAGTTCAGATATATGATGCAAGAGCAATATCAGATGTCTATGATGGGGGAGCTGAAATTCTTCCTCGGTCTTCAGATACGGCAATAACGCAATGGCATCTTCATATCTCAAAAAAAGTATCTCAAAGATTGCCTAAAGAAGTTCGGTATGCAAGACTGCAAAGGCTTCACAACACCAATGCCAGCCAAACATCATCTGGGTCCTGACGACAATGGTAAAGAGTTCGATCAAAAGGTATACCGCTCCATGATTGGTTCTTTGCTTTATTTATGTGCATCTAGGCCAG
The DNA here is from genome assembly GCA_034509565.1 of Triticum monococcum. Lineage (NCBI taxonomy): Eukaryota > Viridiplantae > Streptophyta > Magnoliopsida > Poales > Poaceae > Triticum > Triticum monococcum. Next base: position 176,063,783 of record CM067847.1, on the reverse strand, counting down.
ATATTTTACTTAGTGTTTGCATGTGTGCTCGATTCCAAGCGGCACCAAAGGAGTCGCATCACTTAGCAGTGAAGCGAATTCTTCGATATTTGGCTCACACCCCAACTCTAGGGTTATGGTATCCAAAGGGCTCAGAGTTTGATCTGGTTGGATTCTCTGATGCTGATTACGCTGGTGACAAGGTTGATCGGAAGTCCACATCAGGCACATGTCACTTTTTGGGCCGATCACTTGTATGTTGGTCTTCAAAGAAGCAGAATTGTGTATCTCTCTCCACTGCTGAATCCGAATACATTGCTGCTAGATCCTGCTGCGCTCCGCTTCTATGGATGAAGCTAACCCTCAAGGATTATGGCATTCATCTGAAGCAAGTGCCACTTTACTGCGACAACGAAAGCGCCATCAAGATCCCCAACAACCCAGTTCAGCACTCGAAGACAAAGCACATTGAAATTCGTCATCATTTTCTCAGAGATCATGTTGCAAAGGAAGATATTGATATCATACACGTCAACACTGAAGAGCAATTGGCAGATATCTTCACCAAGCCCTTGGATGAGAAGAGATTTTGCAAGTTACGGTGTGAGCTAAATATCTTGGAATCCTCAAATGTCCTGTGATCAGGCACACATCCTAACACTTATGCATGTTGATGACTTAGATGTGCAACACACGAAGTAACGTATATCTTCAATCAATGAAGACATACATTCTAAGTGTGAATGCATTAACATGGAATTTGACTCCGGAGCGCCACAATAATTGTGCGCCGTGTCTAAGTCTAATACTTCCTATACGGTGGGTAACGCCACCACTAAACGTTCTATTTGAAGTGTTATATATATATATGTACTGGTGTTCTGCCCTCTACAACATTCACTTATAGCTATGTCTTCTTGTTTGAATCTTTTGAACTAAGTGAATGTGATCGGACCCTAACCTCTCCATGCTACCTACCTCAAACTCTATCTCTCCAAGTCGTATGCATTCTATTGAAACTGTCGAATGTCTTCACTGCATCCTTGTTAGCAGAAGACACAGAGACAAACTTTAAAACCGTTTTCAATGCTTTTTCATCAACAAGAAATCCGGAGAAGTAGGAACGACACCCGACAATCAAGGCGTGCGTGGGATGTGGAACTGCCCCCAAAATACCGCATGATGGCCACGTGCTGTTCAGATGCGAATCGCCAGGGGCACCTGAGTAATAGCGCAGTGCCGCCTCTATCCCTATAAATACACGATTCACTGCGGTCATTATCTCTTCTTCCACCCTCGCACGAACCCTAGCGCCACCGCTAGCTCTCGACGACGCCGGCGACGAAGCGCTTCACTGCCGCAACCTCTCCGACGCTGTTTTCACGCCGACAGCGGACATCGCTCTCTCCGCCGTCGCCGTAGGTGTCTTCCGTCGCCAAGTTAGGGCACGGAGGATCGAACTGCTCGGCCTTAACTCCCACTTCGTCTAGCAGTTCCAAGTGTGGTAAATAAAACCTCTTTTTACAGCCTCTTTTGATCCCATAGTTCAGTCACCTACTGCCATAAGAAGTTTCTGCTCTCACAAGTTACATCTCTCTCAATCTGCATCTCATAACCTGCCTAGAATATTCACTTGTGCATCATGAAGTAGTTAGATTCCTCACTTGTACTGATCTGTGGGTTCGTACAAATCTGGAACCAATGAGTGAATGTCTTCGCACGATGAGGTCAATGTCTTCTAAACCGATTTATCTTCAAAAGTCTTCTGAGAATGCATATGACCTCTTCCCCTTCCCTCGCACCTTAATGCTGTCACATGTACATGTCCGTGGGAGAATCCTTTGGTTCTCATAGTCTGCATTCATTTGCAGAGTACTTGCAGCATCACATCAACTCTCCTGAAGCCAGTTCTTGTTGGTCAAGCAAAAGGAAGCCTTTGAAGACTTTGAACATCTTGAAGCCTTCCAAGTTAAGATTCACGGCTTCAGAAATAGCAGCCAGGAAGGGAGGCAGACAGAGACGTGGTGGAACGTCCAAAGATCTGCCTGATGAATTGGCAGAAATGTACAAAACTGATCCTGAAGAGAGCTATGGTCAGCGCAAGACACGAATCCAATGGATTCGAAGATATTGGGCAGAGCAGTGGTTCCAATACCGCTTCGTCACTCAGGAATATGCAGAAAAGTGCTCCATCAAGAGACCGTGGGGAGACGTATTATACAAAAATCTCGTACCCCGGTCCAGAGACGAAGCCATTGCTCAAGGCTTCTATCCATGCATGGTCAGAGGACCACAGCCAGCTGAAGCACATCCGTCATCACTTCTCTGGTGTCGCGATCACAATCTGTTCAAGCGCAACTTCCAATTTGCTCAGAACTCTGCGAAGCAAAACAAGAAGAAGCTGGGGTTGGACTTCAACCCTGGTCCCTCTGAACCAAGGGCGGATGGCACACGCAATGCCGATCCCAATATCATCGGGCCGTATGCCAATCTCGCAGGCCTCATCACTCGCATTCTAGTCCAAGGGACTGCCGTGAACGACCCTCCAGCAGACACTGAGTCTGATGACGCTCCTGCTGCACCGAAGCCGAAGCAGACGAAGAAGCCAAAAGCTTTAAAGCCAGCCGCTTCTCCCAAAATCTCCAGAGCGAAGCCATTGGCAACTGCGCCTCCTGAAGCCAGTGCGCAGTCTGAAGACTTATCTCGAGTCTCCAAGCCCCAGGAAGCAAAGAAGCCTCAGCCACACACAGGCAAAGAGCTCACAGCTGCTGCCATTCTGCGCAGCGAAACCATTGATCTGTCCAGCGACGAAGATCTTGGAGATGACGCTCTTGAGAAGCTCATCAAGAGCAAGGAGGAGGCTGAAATCTTCAACAATCTGCCTCTGTTTGATGTAGCAATCATCCACAACTTCATCGATGAGTGGTTTGCTACACCAAATATCAGCTTCGATGATCTGCAGCTGCCCATTGGCCTCAGCGTCGCCTTCCAAGGCGCTATTGCTTCAGAACTTGCAATTGCCCAGTGCATTGTTGAACTGAAGCAGAAAATTGATTTTGAAAAGGCTCAGTTCAAGCAGAATATGGCCAGGCTCAGCGTCCAAGAAGTCAAGGACTTCAAGATCATGTTGCACGAGTTAAAGGAAAACTTTCTGAAGAAACGTGCAGAAGCTCAGGGTTCGTGGGAGCGAATGAAGACTCTGGCTGATCGTTGTGTGCAGGCCTACAATGAGGCCGAGAAGTGCAAGGCACTTGGGCGTCCCGGCATCGACCCCAGGATGGCCGCGAAGAAAAAGAAGAAGCCTGCTGTGGCTAAACCAGAGGCACCAAGGCAAGAAGCTGTTCCGATTGTCTTCCCCACCGCAACGAATGGCTCGAAGCCAAAGAGTCGATCAATCGCCTCAGAGCTCAAGAAGAGACGGACTGCAGAGGCTGAAGCTCGGAAGAGGAAACACTCTAAAGCCTCTCCTTCTGACCCCACCATCAAGAAGCGCAAGACCAAGAAATCTTGGGCTGCTCCCACAGAGCCCTTGATAGTCGAACCCCTCTCCGTCCGCTATCCTGACGAAGATCGTCAGTTGACAGTGCATGAGCCTGCTTTCACAGAGGCTTCGCACACTGAAGACATTCCAGCAGCCGACCCCAACGCTGCTGAAGACATTGGTCTCCAAGACAATGTACAAGGTGATACAGCCCTTCCTCAGCTTGAGACAAGCGAACTAATCAGCATTGGTCGTCCATTGACACCAATCACACAAGATGCATTGTGGGCAGATTGCCCACAGGAGGAAGATAATGAGCCCCAGCCCACTGCAACTCCACCGGCGTCGCCTACATTCCGTAGGCTTCGCAAAGGGCCAAGGGCTCAGGCTGCTGACAACATTCCGGCTGCATCCGCCGAAGATATTGAAGAAAAACCTCAAGCTCCATCTCCCCCGCACCAACAAGAAGCAGTTTTCCAGGAGAACGTACCTGAATCCGTCCCTCTTACTACACGTGTTGAGGCTGAAAACGTTGAGGCTGCCACAACCAACACTGAAGCAATTATGGAGCCCTTCCCAACAACAGCTTCAAGAGACACTGAAGCTACTGCACCTGAACCTTCTGTGCCTGAGTCTGCTGCCGGTCCACAATTCAACTATCATGTTGCGCACAGGCCCCAGGTCCAGAAGCCGATCCCACGACTGCCAAGGTTCCCAGGTCCTGCATCAGCTCCTGGCTCCTTCAACATCAACAGCTTCAGGGCAGATAATACGTTCTTCAACAGCTCCACGAACCCTTATTCAAGGGAACGGATTGTATCAGACAGGTTCTGGAGCTACCCACAACGCAGCTATTATTCATGCATCCTATACAACCAAGGCCGCATCTTTCCTCACCAGCGCCTTGAGGTTGAAGCTGTTGCTGGTCTGCCTGGTCTGGAAGAAGCACTGGATTGCTTCAAGCAAGTGGGTCTGCTGCCGTTTATCACCGATGAAGAGCACTGGAATGAAGAGCTTCTGCTCCATTTCTATGCCACCCTGCATATCAAAGGCTATAACAGAGATCCGAAGACTTGGGTCCTGGAGTGGATGACCAGCAATGTCCATCATGAAGCTAATGCATTCGATATCATTGAGCTTACCGGCCTACCCACTCCTGGCGAACTCTTCGAAGAAGGCTGCCAACTCCATGCTGAAGCAATTGCGAGCATATTCCAGTGGCCTGAGCCAAATATGAGTCAGATGCTCTCAATGATGAAGCCATTGCCTCATGATGCACCTTATCCAACTGAGTTCTTTGTTGAAGACTTAGAGTACCTGCCCAGAACCATATATCACACCGCCAGGTGGACTCTATGGCCCATTAAGGGACACTCTCCATATGCCAAGGTTGAAGGTGCAATGAAGACTCTCATCTTCTGTATCCTGCATGGCAAATGCTTCAACACACAGGATCTCTTTATACGCCAACTTGCAGCGTCTGGCTCAGATCTCTTTGGTTTGAAGTTTTATGCTCCTTGGGTTATGAGGCTGATCAAGCTTCACTCTGCTATCTCCTATCAGCCCTCAGCCCACAACCATAGGATCTTCTTACCCGATGTAGACACCTCTGCTGAAGCAATATATCCTGAGCCTGCCAAGCAACCATTAAGTCTTCAGAATGCAGAACACCAGAGCTTCACTCAGAATCATGAAGGTGTTGAAGCCATCTCAAGAGTGTATCCAATGGCTGGCACCACACGTGCCCCTGCATCAACTAAAGCCACTGACAGCATAGCTGCACCGAGACCCAAGAAACGCGCTCGTGCACTCAATGACCGAGAACTTCTTGTGGCTCTTCACCAAAAGCAAGATAGGCATCACGACTGGCTCAAGAGGCAGATGAGAAGTATCATGCAAGGCGTCAATCGCATCAGAAATCTGGCCACCAAGAATGCATTCGTCACACACGAAACCTATCGCCGCACTTGGAAAGGCCTCACCATGATGTGCACTGAAGCTGAACTTCAAGAGGATGGCTTCAGAGAGAGATTCAAGTTTGACTCCACACCCCCAGAAGAGCTGTGCTGTGCGGAACTCCATCCCTTGAAGATTCTGAGTTCTCTTCCTCTCCTGCCACCGTGACTGCAAGAATCATTGAGGAAGAAGACGACGCTACATCACCACCACCTCCTTCAGTGCGTCGACCCTGCACCAAGCTCTTCAGCACCACCAAACGCCTCCACCGACCCTGCTGCGCCTGGGAACGCGTAGAAAACTCTATGTCTTCAAACCTTTTTGGTCATCACTGACAAAAGGGGGAGAATCATATGATGTTTATAGTCTTCAAGCGGGTCAATATGGGCGAGTGCTTTATATTTTGCTACATTTTGCTTCGTGCTTACAACTCTTGTTTTGCTACATTTGGTTCTTTGAGTTGTAACACTTAAACTTGATGGTCGTCTGCTACTTGTTTACTACTATGTTTTTGCGAAGATAAATTCCGCATGTACGACGATAATTTCCGCACTTATATCATTTCGCAGACGTCCATTTTTCATTATGCATGTCATTCTCTTCATATACTTTTACATGCATGGTGGATTGTCATCATAAGTTGAAGTGGATTTCCACAAGTACAACCTGCCATGTGCATTTGCGTTCCAGAAGCAAATTACTTATATGCACATCTTCAGGGGGAGCCCTTGCAGCTTATGAAGACAATTCCTTTACAATTTCACAAATTATATTCCCCATTGAAAACTTCAACTAGTTTGTCATCAATCACCAAAAAGGGGGAGATTGTAAGTGCATCTAGTGCCACCCCTAGTTGGTTTTGGAGTATTGACGACAAACCTAGTTGAGGGACTGATGTGTTTGTGAGAATTGCAGGATAACACAGGTAGAAGTCCCTCATTGATTCGGTTTCACTACCAGAGATGACCCCTAAAAATGTACGAAGACATTGAAGACAATGGTGGTTTATGAAGATATTCATATTGAAGACAATGACATGTGAAGACTCCCTATGAAGCTTATGGAACTCGAAGACTTAGATCCTTCGTAGTTTTACTTCATTTATGTTGTGTCATAGGAACCACCGTACTGTTAAGTGGGGTCCAAGAGAACCAGTCAGGATGACTGAAGTGATGCCTAATTCAAATCCTATGTCTTCGAGCGAAGACTATGAGAGAAAATCTTGTCCAGAGCCAGACAAGTCAGCTTTACATGTAGCCCAAGTAAAGTTGCCGTGTGAGTTCGAAATCCGACCGTTGGTACACGTGTCAGTTCCTTAGTGACCCAGGGTCATTTCGGACAAATCAGGTCGGGTTGCCAAGTGGCTATAAATAGTCCACCCCTACAATCATAAACGGTTGGCTGCTCAGATTTCAGTGCACGGCTTTTGTCGTTTGAGAGCAACCCACCTCGAAGCCTTTGAGAGAAAATTCCTAGCGAGGAGAAAAGCCCTAACCACCCAGAGCCAGAGTAAATTGGGCATCACTTAAGTCTTTGTGTCTGAGTAATCTGAAGACTTATTACACTTGAGGACTGTGCATCCTCCAGCCGGTTAGGCGTCGCATTCTGAGCATCCAAGAGAAATTGTGGATTGCCAGTGAACGAAGTCTGTGAAGGTTTGGGAGTCTACCTTGAAGACTTACCAGAGTGATTGGGCGAGGTCTGTGTGACCTTGGCTCAAGGAGAAAACGGTGAGGACTGGGTGTCCTGAGCTGCGTGTTCAGGACTGGGTGTCCGGGACTGTGTGTCCTTTGGTTTAAATACCTAGCCGCTCCAACCAGACGTACAGTTGTCACAGCAACTGGAACTGGTCCAACAAATCATTGTCTTCAGCGTGTCACTGGTTTCATCTTCACTTCCTTTTACTTTCTGTTACACACTGTGAAGCCATTGCATGCTTGCTTTATCTTCTGTCTTCACAACATAACTGTATGATCTGTTAGGCTTCATAACTTCTTCCTACCTAATCCTTATTACACTGCAGCTACTTGTCTTGTGTTTTTACTCAATTGAATACTTGACCATGGCTTGCCTAGTGTAATCTAACTTCCGCTGCTTAAGTGATTGGCATATCTGTACTGTTTGTCTTCATAACCTTCACGTTTTGAAGACTTTCATAAAAATCGCCTATTCACCCCCCCTCTAGTCGATATAATGCACTTTCAGAAACGGGTCAGCACATGGAATATGCTGGCAAGGTAACACATAGAGAATGATGGAATGAAACAGCTATACTACATGCATATTTGGCTGGTGGAAAGCTCTATGGTTACTGTTTTGCGTAAAGCCAATTTTTCCCTACTGCAAAGGAATAAATTTGTTTAACTATCATGGTGGTTGTTAAACATTGAGAATGGTTGACAGCATCCTCAATCCCAATTAAAAAGTGGACAATTAAAACCCAACAGTAATAATTAGAAGTAACATGATGAGATTCACATGATATTCAAGTACTAGATACTCAAGATTGTCCATAACCGGGGACACGGCTAATCATGATTAGTTTGTTACACTCTCTAGAGTTTGTGCACTTTTCCCCACAAGACTCGATCGCCTCCGCTGGTTTTCTCGCACTACCGGTGTTTGAGAAACGGATGACCGAGACATAGTCTTTCAGAAGCGCTAGCACCTTACGATGGAGTAGACCGTACCACCTACATCCCCTACATCTGCTAGTATACCCCTATAAGAGTTCGCACGACTTAGTCAACTATTCCAGAGCCCATATTGGCTTGTGGCTGCACACGTAAGTATTTAGTATGAAAGATCTTATGATCCCTTTGAGCCTGGGTGGCGGTCCAAAATAAAACAGGCAAGTCCTGATAGACATCAGGTGCCTCAATCCACCCAGATGTGTGTTTAAGTTGCCACCTTAGATAAACCATTAAAATTATCAATTTCACATCTGTCATGGATATCACTCACCCAATCCATGTCTACTAGCATAGCATGGCATAATAAGCAAACGTAGAAGTAACTCCCAAAGGTTTCATAGTAACAGGTAATAGGTACTACCTCATCTACTTCCCATCCCACAATTTAATTAGATCCTAATCATGCAATGTGTGAGGATGGATCTAATGCAATAAAACTGGGTTGTAGAAAAGGTATGATCAAAGTGTTACTTGCCTTGCTGATGATCCGCGAGTCCTAGAGATTCAAAGTAACATGCGGCGCAATCCGGGTAATCTATCGCAGACAAACAACAAGCATACAATAAGTACTCATCTAATGCACCGGTAAAACTCGAACAAGAGATCGAACCAGAAAGTTCAACTTAAGAACTCCGGTTGCAAAGAAAGAAAGAAAGAACCGAACAAAGAAACCGAAACAAACGGCGGAAAACAACTCGGTTCTAGCAAGTTGAAACTAGGTCAAATTTTACAGTAGCAAAACTTAGTTAAAGTTGATTAGTCGGAACGGCGGTTTCGAAACGAAACTCCAGGCGCTTGTATCACCTGATTCCGATAAACGAGCGAGAAGATAGACTAGAAAGAAGATCGGATCTGAGATCGCGATTGTGGAATAAATCCGACGAGAAGAAAAAGAAGAACGGTTAAACGAATGGACGTTCGTTAACCTAGAAGAATCCAGTGATCACGTTCGTTAAGACGAATGGTCCGGCGAACGGTCTCTAGGCAACTAAATCGGAAAAGAAGACGGATCCGATCTAGGGTTTCGAGAAAAGAAAACCGATCGAAAAACCGATCTAGAAAACGAATCGGAAGAGAAGAAGAGAATCAGAACGATTAGAAGAAAACGATCCGATGAAAAGAAAAGATGCGACGCGGTACCTCCGGCGAGGTCTCCGGCGAGGGGCTCCGGCGGCGTGGTGGCATGGTGCGGCGGCGGCGGTTGCAAGGTGCGGCGGCGGCGGCGCTAGGGCACAAGGGCGGCGGCGCGGCGCGGGGTGTGGGGCGCGGTGGTGCTTGGGGCTTTGGGTTTGATGACTTAGAGGGGGGGGGGTGCTTGGGTATTTATATTGGGGAGGGAGAGGGATTACTTGGGGTAGGGGACAAGAATTAGACTAGGAATAGGAAAAGAAAAGAGGGAAGGAAAGATCTAGAAACAAAAAACGGAATAAACGGAGGTAGGACAAAAGTCCTACTAGGACTTCCAAAAGAGGCAACGGCGGCGGCGGCCTCTGGCGCCTGGCGCGTGGCGCCGCTCGCGGCGATGGCCTGGCCTCCTGGCCGGCCGGCTGGGCTTGGCCCAAGGCGCTGGAATTTTTTTTAAAACGGTTTCGCGCTCGGAAAACAAAAGAAAAGGGAATCTAACGGACTCCAAAACTAATAAAGTAAATTTTCCCCGACTCCTAAAAATGAGTTGAACAAAATGAACTTTTCTCCGGGCCTAAAATGCAAATTTTGAAAACGCGCATTTTCCCTATCCAAATAAAAGGCAAACAAAACTCCGGCAAAACCAATGATCCTTTCTTCAAAATTTGAGGAGACTCAAATATGAAAAATAACGAAATCTCCAACTCTCTCCGAGGGTCCTTGAGTTGCGTGAAATTTCTAGGATCGGCAAAAATGCAAGAAAATATGATATGCATGATGATCTATTGTATAACATTCCAAATTGAAAATTTGGGATGTTACAAACCTACCCCCCTTAAGATGAATCTCGCCCTCGAGATTCGGGTTGGCTAGAAAATAGGTGAGGGTGGTCCTTGAGCAAATCTTCTTCTCTCTCCCAGGTGGCTTCGTCGTCTGAGTGGTGGTTCCACTGAACTTTGCAAAACTTGATAACCTTGCTGCGGGTAACTCTATTGGCAAACTCGAGAATCTTGACTGGTTTCTCTTCATACGTTAAGTCGTCCTTCAACTGAATTGCTTCTAGCGGCACTGTATCTCTTAACGGTACCTCTGCCATCTCGGCGTGACATTTCTTCAGCTGAGAAACGTGGAATACATCGTGAACTCCTGACAGTCCCTTTGGTAATTCCAACTTATATGCGACTTCTCCCATACGTTGCAAGATCTTATATGGTCCAACAAAACGCGGTGCTAACTTTCCCTTAACTCCAAAGCGCTTAACTCCTCGAAGTGGGGATACTCGGAGATAAACTCTGTCTCCGGTTTCGTAAACTATCTCCTTGCGTTTAGAATCTGCATAGCTCTTCTGCCTGGACTGGGCTACCTTGAGCCTATCGCGAATCAATTTCACCTTCTGTTCAGACTCCTTAATCAAATCTGGTCCAAAGAACTGACGGTGTCCAACTTCGTCCCATGACAACGGTGTCCTGCACCTCCTTCCGTACAAAGCTTCGAAAGGTGCCATCTTCAAACTGGTTTGGTAACTGTTGTTATAAGAAAACTCCACATACGACAAGTTATCGTCCCAACTAGATCCATAATCTAGTGCACAAGCTCTCAGCATATCTTCCAAAATCTGATTGACTCTCTCGGTCTGTCCATCTGTCTGTGGATGAAAAGCGGTGCTGAACTCTAGCCTGGTTCCCAAAGTTTCATGCAACTGATTCCAAAACTTTGAGGTAAATTGAGTTCCTCTGTCTGATACAATACTCCTTGGAACTCCATGCAAACAAATGATCCTAGTCATATATATCTTTGCGAACTTAGCACTGGTGTAAGTGGTCTTGACTGGAATGAAATGTGCTACCTTCGTCAAACGATCAACTACTACCCATATCGAGTCATATCCTGCTTTCGTCCTGGGCAGTCCTGTGATAAAATCCATGCCTATCTTATCCCACTTCCATTCGGGTATCGGCAATGGTTGCAACAATCCGGCTGGCTTCTGATGTTCTGCCTTTACTCTATGACATACGTCACAAACTGCTACATATGCTGCAATATCCTTCTTCATTCTGGTCCACCAGAATGTCTCCTTCAAATCCAAATACATCTTGGTATTTCCTGGGTGAATCGAATATGGTGAATCATGTGCCTCTTGTAGAATCAACTTCCTGATCTTTGGGTCATTTGGCACATAAACACGGTCCTCAAACCATAGGGTATCGTGCTCATCCTCACGAAATCCCTTTGCTTTTCCTTTGCTTAGTTTCTCCTCTATAGCAGCAATCTCCTTGTCAGATTTCTGAGCCTCTCTGATTTTATCCATCAATGTTGACTGAATCTCCAATGCTGCCACATAGCCTTTCGGAACTATCTCTAAACTTAGTTCACGAAGGTTTCCTGCTAACTCCTTGGGTATTTCTCCCGTCATCAACGTATTGACCTGGCTCTTATGGCTCAATGCGTCAGCTACTAAATTAGCTTTACCGGGATGGTAATGAAATCTCATATCATAATCCTTGATGAGCTCCAACCATCTCCTTTGTCTGAGATTCAACTCCTTCTGCGTGAAAATGTACTTCAAACCCTTGTGATCCGTGTACACCTCAGAATGATTTCCAATGAGGAAATGTCTCCATGTCTTCAATGCATGCACTACGGCTGCTAACTCCAAATCATGTGTGGCATAATTCAACTCATGAGGTTTCAGTTGTCGTGAAGCATACGAAACAACTCTACCTTCCTGCATAAGCACCGCTCCAAGTCCTCGACATGAAGCGTCGCAATATACCTCATAATCCTTGGTCTGATCTGGCAAAATTAACACTGGTGAGGTAACCAAACGTTTCTTCAACTCCTGGAAACTAGCCTCACATTCCTCAATCCATTTGAACTTAGTATCCTTCTTCAACAACTCCGTCATAGGCCTCTGAAAAGTTCTCAATGAATCTCCGATAGTATCCTGCGAGTCAAAGAAAACTCCGGATCTATCCAACTGTCGTTGGTGCTTCCCATTCGGTTATGGTCTCAACCTTTGCGGGGTCAACTGCTATCTCTTCTCCAGATATAATGTGTCCGAGGAATCCTACTTCCTTCAACCAAAACTCACATTTGCTAAATTTGGCATATAACTGATGTTCCCTTAGTTTCTCCAAAACCAAACGCAAATGTTCCTTATGCTCTTCTTCATTCTTTGAATAAACCAGGATATCATCAATGAACACTATGACGAACTTATCCAAAAACTACATAAACACTTTGTTCATCATGTTCATAAAATAGGCAGGCGCGTTAGTCAATCCAAATGACATAACGGTATACTTGTACAATCCATATCTCGTGGTGAAGGCTGTCTTAGGAATATCCTGTTCCCGAATCTTCAACTGGTGGTACCCTGATCGCAAATCGATCTTGGAGAACACTTTAGCTCCTTGCAAACGATCAAACAGATCATTTATCATTGGCAGTGGGTACTTGTTCTTGATGGTTACTTCGTTCAATCCACGGTAATCAACAACCATCCTTAATGATCCATCCTTCTTCTCCACTAGGAGTACGGGTGATCCCCAAGGCGAATAACTTGGGTGTATGTAACCTTTCTCCAATAACTCCTTAATCTGATTCTTAATTTCTACCAAATCCTTTGCAGGCATCCTGTATGGTCTCTTTGATATTGGGCCTGTACCTGGCAATAACTCAATCAAAAACTCAATGTCTCTATCCGGTGGCATGCCTGGCAACTCTTCCGGAAATACATCAGGAAAATCCTTTACTACTGGTACTTCTTCCTGCACAACTCCTGTTAGGAAATTTACTTGTGTCCTATTTGGCACATGCCGGGATACATACTTGATCCTTCTTCCTTCCGGCGTTGTAAGAAAAATTGACTTACTAGCACATTCAATATTCCCTTCATACTTTGATAACCAATCCATGCCTAATATCACATCCAATCCTTGAGATTCCAATACTATTAGGTCTGAGGGAAAAACATAGTTACCAATCCTTAATGGTAAATCCGGGGTCACGTCTCAGAGGCATTTGAGGGTTTAGAAAAGAAGAGATATAAGAATAGAATGAGGTCTAAAGAGAAAACACTACCCCAATGCACATGAGCAAATTCACACAAAATCACTTCATTCAATCAAACAAGGGCATACAATTGATCTAGCTATCGCAAAAGTGCTCGAACTATAGTGTTTACATGGGGGAAAATACTACTAATATTTGGTGGTCATCTAGAAATTTGAACCGACGGAAGACTCCATGATGTCCGCTCTAGCTTCGTCGTCAAAGTCGGGTTCACTTGGATCTGAATCGGTGTCGTCGATGAGGATGTAGTTATCCGGGCATGCGACGTACATGTCTTCCTTCCTGGATGCTAACTCCTTCTTGAGTTCTTCAATCTCTTGCTTAAGATCGACGTTGTGTCTTGCTAGAGCTACGATCTCGTCCATGTAGTCCTTGCATGTAGCCTTCAGTTCTCCTTCTAGCTCGATGATCCTTGTCTTCGCATTCTTCACCTCCATCATATCATTGCACATCTAGTTCTCGTGGCGTCGAATGTGCTGGTTTAACTCCTGGATGAACGCTGCAATGGATCTATCCTTCTTGGTGATGATTAACTCCCATTGTTCATCTCAGCGTCCGCAAATCTGGTAGATAGTGTCCTTGAGGTCTTCTTGATAAACTTCTCCAATGCGTCCTATGGTGATATGGGCTGCCATGCTCCTTCCTAGGCTCCAAGTTGGTGCATTGAAAACACTATCTATGGGCTTCGTGATTGGCGCGAATGTCCTTCCCGGAACGTGAGCTTGAATCTTCCAGCACTCCTCTTCAGGCAAAGTGGCGTTGAAGGTTCCCGTGAAACTTGGTAATCCAATGTTTAGGTACTTGGTGACTTCCTTCAAGTGAAATCCAAAAGGTGTGCCTTCATCCGGTTGAGCGTACTTAATCTTCACGTCCTTCATCCTAAAGAGTGGAAAAGATGAGGAGTTAGAAAATGAGGAGAGAATAGTGATCTATGGCTTTAACTTAGTGGTCGTGTCCTACAGTCAGCATGTGCTCTGATACCATCTCTGTAGCGACCAGACCCGAATGGATCAAGTCTACTGTGCTCCGGTGTCATCCCTGGATCAGTAATGCTGACACCACATAGTACATCGAAGGATTTATAGCAGAGTGGCAATCACACACTTATTACAATGATGTCTCAAAAGAGAACTTATTACAATAATATGACTTAAGGCCATCTAGTGTCGATAACAGCGGAAGACTTGGAAGATAAATGGGTCCATCAACTCCAACGGCATCACTGAGTATAGAACCACGACCTAAAAGCACCTTAATCGTCGTCTAAAAAGTCTGCAACATTAACGTTGCAGCCCGAAACGGGTCAACACATGGAATATGCTGGCAAGGTAACACATAGAGAATGATGGAATGAAACAGCTATACTACATGCATATTTGGCTGGTGGAAAGCTCTATGGTTACTGTTTTGCGTAAAGCCAATTTTTCCCTACTGCAAAGGAATAAATTTGTTTAACTATCATGGTGGTTGTTAAACATTGAGAATGGTTGACAGCATCCTCAATCCCAATTAAAAAGTGGACAATTAAAACCCAACAATATTAATTAGAAGTAACATGATGAGATTCACATGATATTCAAGTACTAGATACTCAAGATTGTCCATAACCGGGGACACGGCTAATCATGATTAGTTTGTTACACTCTGCAGAGGTTTGTGCACTTTTCCCCACAAGACTCGATCGCCTCCGTTGGTTTTCTCGCACTACCGGTGTTTGAGAAACGGATGACCGAGACATAGTCTTTCAGAAGTGCTAGCACCTTACGATGGAGTAGACCGTACCACCTACATCCCCTACATCTGCTAGTCTACCCCTATAAGAGTTCGCACGACTTAGTCAACTATGCCAGAGCCCATATTGGCTTGTGGCTGCACACGTAAGTATTTAGTATGAAAGATCTTATGATCCCTTTGAGCCTGGGTGGCGGTCCAAAATAAAACAGGCAAGTCCTGATAGACATCAGGTGCCTCAATCCACCCAGATGTGTGTTTAAGTTGCCACCTTAGATAAACCATTAAAATTATCAATCTCACATCTGTCAGGGATATCACTCACCCAATCCACGTCTACTAGCATAGCATGGCATAATAAGCAAATGTAGAAGTAACTCCCAAAGGTTTCATAGTAACAGGTAATAGGTACTACCTCATCTACTTCCCATCCCAAAATTTAATTAGATCCTAATCATGCAATGTGTGAGGATGGATCTAATGCAATAAAACTGGGTTGTAGAAAAGGTATGATCAAAGTG
The DNA here is from genome assembly GCA_034509565.1 of Triticum monococcum. Taxonomy (NCBI): domain Eukaryota; kingdom Viridiplantae; phylum Streptophyta; class Magnoliopsida; order Poales; family Poaceae; genus Triticum; species Triticum monococcum. The sequence continues at coordinate 176,048,223 of CM067847.1, read as the reverse complement.
TTACTTGCCTTGCTGATGATCCGCGAGTCCTAGAGATTCGAAGTAACAGGCGGCGCAATCCGGGTAATCTATCGCAGACAAACAACAAGCATACAATAAGCACTCATCTAATGCACAGGTAAAACTCGAACAAGAGATCAAACCAGAAAGTTCAACTTAAGAACTCCGGTTGCAAAGAAAGAAAGAAAGAACCAAACAAAGAAACCGAAACAAACGGCGGAAAACAACTCGGTTCTAGCTAGTTGAAACAGTAGCAAAACTTAGTTAAAGTTGATTAGTCGGAATGGCGGTTTCGAAACGAAACTCCAGGCACTTGTATCACCTGATTCCGATAAACGAGCGAGAAGATAGACTAGAAAGAAGATCGGATCTGAGATCGCGATTGCGGAATAAATCCGACGAGAAGAAAAAGAAGAACGGTTAAACGAACAGACGTTCGTTAACCTAGAAGAATCTGGTGATCACGTTCGTTAAGACGAACGGTCCGGCGAATGGTCTCTAGGCAACTAAATCGGAAAAGAAGACGGATCCGATCTAGGGTTTCGAGAAAACAAAACCGATCGAAAAACCGATCTAGAAAACGAATCGGAAGAGAAGAAAAGAATCGGAACGATTAGAAGAAAATGATCCGATGAAAAGAAAAGATGCGGCGCGGTACCTCCGGCGAGGTCTCCGGCGAGGGGCTCCGGCGGCATGGTGGCAGGGTGCAGCGGCGGCGGTGGCAAGGTGCGGCGCCGGTGGTGGTGGTGATGGGCGGCGGCGGCGCTAGGGCACAAGGGCGGCGGCGCGACGCGGGGTGTGGGGCGCGGTGGTGCTTGGGGCTTTGGGCTTGATGACTTAGAGGGGGGGTGCTTGGGTATTTATATTGGGGAGGGAGAGGGATTACTTGGGGTAGGGGACAAGAATTAGACTAGGAATAGGAAAAGAAAAGAGGGAAGGAAAGATCTAGAAACAAAAAACGGAATAAACGGAAGTAGGACAAATGTCCTACTAGGACTTCCAAAAGAGGCAACGGCGGCGGCGGCCTCTGGCGCCTGGCGCCTGGCGCGGCTCTCGGCGATGGCCTGGCCTCCTGGCCGGCCGGCTGGGCTTGGCCCAAGGCGCTGGAATTTTTTTTAAACGGTTTCGCGCTCGGAAAACAAAAGAAAAGGGAATCTAACAGACTCCAAAACTAATAAAGTAAATTTTCCCCGACTCCTAAAAATGAGTCGAACAAAATGAACTTTTCTCCAGGCCTAAAATGCAAATTTTGAAAACACGCATTTTTCCCTATCCAAATAAAAGGCAAACAAAACTCCGGCAAAACCAATGATCCTTTCTTCAAAATTTGAGGAGACTCAAATATGAAAAATAACGAAATCTCCAACTCTCTCCGAGGGTCCTTGAGTTGCGTGAAATTTCTAGGATCGGTAAAAATGCAAGAAAATATGATATGCATGATGATCTATTGTATAACATTCCAAATTGAAAATTTGGGATGTTACAGTGAACATCAATATGTTGATCATATCTACTATATGATTCACGCTCGACCTTTCGGTCTTCGTGTTTCGAGGCCATATCTGTATATGCTTGGCTCGTCAAGTATAACCTGAGTATTCTGCGTGTGCAACTGTTTTGCACCCGTTGTATTTGAACGTAGAGCCTATCACACCCGATCATCACGTGGTGTCTCAGCACGAAGAACTTTCGCAACGGTGCATACTCAGGGAGAACACTTCTTGATAATTTAGTGAGAGATCATCTTATAATGCTACCATCAATCAAAGCAAGATAAGATGCATAAAAGATAAACATCACATGCAATCAATATAAGTGATATGATATGGCCATCATCATGTTGTGCCTGTGATCTCCATCTCCGAAGCACCGTCATGATCACCATCGTCACCGGCGCGACACCTTGATCTCCATCGCAGCATCGTTGTCGTGTCGCCACTTTTATGCTTCCACAACTATCGCTACCGCTTAATGATAAAGTAAAGCATTACAACGCGATTGCATTGCATACAATAAAGCGACAACTATATGGCTCCTGCCAGTTGCCGATAACTCGGTTACAAAACATGATCATCTCATACAATAAAATTTAGCATCATGTCTTGACCATATCACATCACAACATGCCCTGCAAAAACAAGTTAGACGTCCTCTACTTTGTTTGTTGCAAGTTTTACGTGGCTGCTACGGGCTTAAGCAAGAACGAATCTTACCTACGCATCAAAACCACAACGATAGTTTGTCAAGTTGATGCAGTTTTAACCTTCGCAAGGACCGGGCGTAGCCACACTCGGTTCAACTAAAGTTGGAGAAACAGTCACCCGCAAGCCACCTATGTGCAAAGCACGTCGGGAGAACCGGTCTCGCGTAAGCGTACGCGTAATGTCGGTCCGGGCCGCTTCATCCAACAATACCGCCGAACCAAAGTATGACATGCTGGTAGGCAGTATGACTTATATTGCCCACAACTCACTTGTGTTCTACTCGTGCACATAACATTAAACCATAAAAGCTAGGCTCTGATACCACTGTTGGGGAACGTAGTAATTTCAAAAAATTTCCTACGCACAGGCAAGATCATGGTGATGCATAGCAACGAGAGGGGAGAGTGTTGTCTACATACCCTCGTAGACCAAAGCGGAAGCGTTGACGCAACATAGAGGAAGTAGTCGTACGTCTTCCCGATCCGACCGATCCAAGCACCGTTACTCCGGCACCTCCGAGTTCTTAGCACACGTACAACTCGATGACGCTCCCTGGGCTCCGATCCAGCAAAGCTTCAGGGATGAGTTCCGTCAGCACGACGGCGTGGTGACGATCTTGATGTTCTACCGTCGCAGGGCTTCGCCTAAGCGCTGCTACAATATGACCGAGGTGGAATATGATGGAAGGGGGCACCGCACACGGCTAAGGAACGATCATGATGATCAACTTGTGTGTCTAGGGTGCCCCTTGCCTCAGTATATAAAGGATGGAGGAGGAGGAGGCCGGCCAAGGCAATTGGTGCGGCCAGGATGTGGAGTCCTACTAGGACTCCAAGTCCTAGTAGGAGTCCACCAAGAGGGGAGGAAGGGAGAAGGAAGTAGAGGAGAAGGAAAGGTGGCCGGCCCCCTTTTCCCTAGTCCAATTCGGACCAGAGGGGAGGGGGGGGGGGGGGGGGGGCGCAGCAGCCCCTTGGCCCTTTCTCCTCTTCCCACTAAAGCCCATCAAGGCCCATTGCTTCTCCCGTAACTACCCGGTACTTTGAAAAATACCCGAATCACTTGGAACCTTTCCGATGTCCGAATATAGTCGTCCAATATATCGATCTTTACGTCTCGACCATTTTGAGACTCCTCGTCATGTCCCCGATCTCATCCGGGACTCCGAACTCCTTCGGTACATCAAAACTCATAAACTCATAATATCTGTCATCGAAACCTTAAGCGTGCGGACCCTACGGGTTTGAGAACAATGTAGACATGACCGAGACACGTCTCCGGTCAATAACCAATAGCGGGACCTGGATGCCCATATTGGCTCCTACATATTCTACGAAGATCTTTTATTGGTCAGACCGCATAACAACATACGTTGTTCCCTTTGTCATCGGTATGTTACTTGCCCGAGATTTGATCGTCGGTATCCAATACCTAGTTCAATCTCGTTACCGGCAAGTCTCTTTACTCGTTCCATAATACATCATCTCGCAACTAACTCATTAGTTGTAATGCTTGCAAGGCTTATGTGATGTGCATTACCGAGAGGGCCCAGAGATACCTCTCCGACAATCGGAGTGACAAATCCTAATCTCGAAATACGGCAACCCAACATCTACCTTTGGAGACACCTGTAGAGCACCTTTATAATCACCCATTTACGTTGTGACGTTTGGTAGCACACAAAGTGTTCCTCTGGTAAACGGGAGTTGCATAATCTCATAGTCATAGGAACATGTATAAGTCATGAAGAAAGCAATAGCAACATACTAAACGATCGGGAGCTAAGCTAATGGAATGGGTCATGTCAATCAGATCATTCAACTAATGATGTGACCTCGTTAATCAAATAACAACTCTTTGTTCATGGTTAGGAAACATAACCATCTTTGATTAACGAGCTAGTCAAGTAGAGGCATACTAGTGACACTCTGTTTGTTTATATATTCACACATGTATTATGTTTCCAGTTAATACAATTCTAGCATTAATAATAAACATTTATCATGATATATGAGGAAATAAATAATAACTTTATTATTGCCTCTAGGGCATATTTCCTTCATAAAGAACTTCAAAGAGTGCCCCAAAGTTTCTACCGGAGAGTCAAGACGAAAACGTGTGCCAACCCCTATGCATAAGTTCACAAGGTCACAGAACTCGCAAGTTGATCACCAAAACATACATCAAGTAGATCATGTGAATATCCCATTGTCACCACAGATAAGCACATGCAAGACATACTTCAAGTGTTCTCAAATCCTTAAAGACTCAATCCAATAAGATAACTTCAAAGGGGAAACTCAATCCACTACAACAGAGTAGAGGGGGGAAACATCATAAGATCCAACTATAATAGCAAATCTCGCGATACATCAAGATCATGCCGAATCAAGAACACAAGAGAGAGAGAGAGATCAAACACATAGCTACTTGTACATACCCTCAGCCCCGAGGGTGAACTACTCCCTCCTCGTCATGGAGAGCGCCGGGATGACGAAGATGGCCACCGGAGAGGGATTCCCCCCTCCGGCAGGGTGCCGAAACAGGTCTAGATGGTTTTTGGTGGCTACAGAGGCTTGCGGTGGCAGAACTCCCGATGTAGGTTATGTTCTGGAAGTTTGGGTATATATAAGAGGTGTTGGCGTCAGGACAAGTTAGGGGGTCTCCGAGGCAGCCACAAGGTAGGGTGGCATGCCCAGGGGGTAGGGCGCACCCCCACCCTCGTGGGTGCCTCGGGACTCTTCTGGCCCATCTCCGATACTCCATGGGCTTCTTCTGGTCCAAAAATAATCTCCATGAAATTTCAGGTCAATTGGACTCCATTTGGTTTTCCTTTTCTGTAAAACTCAGAAACAAGGAAAAAACAGAAACTGGCATTGGGCTCTAGGTTAATATGTTAGTCCCAAAAATCATATAAAATAGCATATAAATGCATATAAAACATCCAAGATGGATAATATAATAGCATGGAACAATAAAAAATTATAGATATGTTGGAGACGTATCAGGCATCCCCAAGGTTAATTCCTGCTCGTCCTCGAGTAGGTAAATGATAAAAACAGAATTTTTGATGTGGAATGCTACCTAACATATTTATCAATGTAATCTTATTTATTGTGGCAAGAATATTCAGATCCATAAGATTCAAGACAAAAGTTTAATATTGACATAAAAATAATAATACTTCAAGCATACTAACCAAGCAATTATGTCTTCTCAAAATAACATAGCCAAAGAAAGCTTATCCCTACAAAAACATATAGTTTGGATATGCTTCATTTTCATCACACAAAAATGCTCTCATCATGCACAACCCCGATGACAAGCCAAGCAATTGTTTCATACTTTAGTAATCTCAAACTTTTTTCAACTTTCATGCAATACATGAGCGTGAGCCATGGACATAGCACTATGGGTGGAATAGAATATAATGATGGGGGTTGTGCGGAGAAGACAAAAAAGGAGAAAGTCTCGCATTGACGCGGCTAATCAACGGGCTATGGAGATGCCCATCAATTGATGTCAATGCGAGGAGTAGGGATTGCCATGCAACGGATGCACTAGAGCTATAAATGTATGAAAGCTCAACAAAAGAAACTAAGTGGGTGTGCATCCAACTTGCTTGCTCACGAAGACCTAGGGCATTTGAGGAAGCCCATTGTTGGAATATACAAGCCAAGTTCTATAATGAAAATTCCCACTAGTATATGAAAGTGACAACATAAGAGACTCTCTATCATGAAGATCATGGTGCTACTTTGAAGCACAAGTGTGGAAAAATGATAGTAGCATTGTCCCTTTTTTTGCCTTTCCTTTTTTTATTTGGCCTTTTTGGGACAATGCTCTATTAATGGTGATCATCACTCTTCTATTTATTTACAACTCAAAGTTACAACTCAATACTAGAACAAAGTATGACTCTATATGAATGCCTCCGGTGGTGTACTGGGATGGGCAATGAATCAAGAGTGACATGTATGAAATTATGCATGGTAGCTTTGCCACAAATACGATGTCAACTACATGATCATGCAAGGCAATATGACAATGATGAAGCGTGTCATAATTGTTGGAAATATGCCCTAGAGGCAATAATAAAATGGTTATTATTATATTTCTTTGTTCATGATAATTGTCTATTGTTCATGCTATAATTGTGTTATCCGGAAATCGTAATACATGTGTGAATACATAGACCACAACACGTCCCTAGTGAGCCTCTAGTTGACTAGCTCGTTGATCAAAAGATAGTCATGGTTTCCTGACTATGGACATTGGATGTCATTGATAACGGGATCACATCATTAGGACAATGATGTGATGGACAAGACCCAATCCTAAGCATAGCTCAAAGATTGTGTAGTTCGTTTGCTATAGCTTTTCCGAATGTCAAGTATCATTTCCTTAGACCATGAGATTGTGCAACTCCCGGATACCGTAGGAGTGCTTTGGGTGTGCCAAACGTCACAACGTAACTGGGTGACTATAAAGGTACACTACAGGTATCTCCGAAAGTGTCTGTTGGGTTGGCACGAATCGAGACTAGGATTTGTCACTCCATATGATGGAGAGGTATCTCTGGGCCCACTCGGTAATGCATCATCATAATGAGCTCAATGTGACCAAGTGGTTGATCACGGGATCATGCATTACGGCACGAGTAAAGTGACTTGCCGGTAACGAGATTGAACGAGGTATTGGGATACCGACGATCGAGTCTCGGGCAAGTAACGTATCGATTGACAAAGGGAATTGTATATGGATTGATTGAATCCTCGACATCGTGGTTCATCTGACGAGATCATCGAGGAGCATGTGGGAGCCAACATGGGTATCCATATCCCGTTGTTGGTTATTGACCGGAGAGTCGTCTCGGTCATGTCTGCGTGTCTCCCGAACCCGTAGGGTCTACACACTTAAGGTTCGGTGACGCTAGGGTTGTTGAGATATTAGTATACGTTAACCTGAAAGTTGTTTGGAGTCCCGGATGAGATCCCGGACGTCACGAGGAGTTCCGGAATGGTCCGTAGGTGAAGATTTATATATAGGAAGTCAAGTTTCGGCCATCGGGAAAGTTTCGGGGGTCATCGGTATTGTACCGGGACCACTGGAAGGGTCCCGGGGGTCCATCGGGTGGGGCCACCTATCCCGGAGGGCCCCATGGGCTGAAGTGGGAGGGGAACCAGCCCATAGTGGGCCGGTGCACCCCCCTTGGGCCTCCTCCTGCGCCTAGGGTTGGAAACCCTAGGGGTGGGGGGGGGCACTTGGCTTGGGGGGCAAGCCACCCCCTTGGCCGCCGCCCCCCTTGGAGATTGGATCTCCTAGGGACGGCGCCCCCCTAGGGACCCTATATATAGTGGGGGGGAGGGAGGGCAGCCACACCCTAGCCCCTAGCCTCTCCCTCTCTGTAAGTGCATCTAGTGCCACCCCTAGTTGGTTTTGGAGTATTGACGATAAACCTAGTTGAGGGACTAATGTGTTTGTGAGAATTGCAGGATAACACAGGTAGAAGTCCCTCATTGATTCGGTTTTCCTACCAGAGATGACCCCTAAAAATGTATGAAGACATTGAAGTCAATGGTGGTATATGAAGATATTCACATTGAAGACTATGACAAGAGAAGACACCACATGAAGCCTATGGAGCTCGAAGACTTAGATCTTTCGTAGTTCTTTTTCATTTGTGTTGAGTCATAGGAACCACCGTACTATTAAGTGGGGTCCAAGAGAACCAGTCAGAACGACTGAAGTGATGCCTAAACAAAAAACCTATGTCTTCGAGTGAAGACTATGAGAGCAAATCTTGTCCAGAGTCGGACAAGTCAGCTTTGCTTGTAGCCCAAGTAAAGTTGTCGTGTGGGTTTGAAATCTGACCGTTGGAACACATGTCAGTTCCTTAGTGACCCAGGGTCATTTCGGACAAATCAGGTCGGGTTGCCTAGTGGCTATAAATAGCCCACCCCCTACAACCATAAACGGTTGGCTGCTCAGATTCAGTGCACGGCTTTTGTCGTTTGAGAGCAACCCACCTCGAAGCCTTTGAGAGAGAGAATACCTAGCGAGGATAATGCCGTAACCACCCATAGCCAGAGAGAATTGGGCATCATTTAAGTCTTCTTGTCTGAGTGATCTGAAGACTTATTACACTTGAGGACTGTGCATCCTCCAGCCGGTTAGGCGTCGCGTTCTGAGCAACCAAGAGACATTGTGGATTGCCGGTGAACGAAGTATGTGAAGGTTTGGGAGTCTACCTTGAAGACTTACTAGAGTGATTGGGCGAGGTTTGTGTGACCTTAGCTCAAGGAGAATACGGTGAGGACTGGGTGTCCTGAGCTGCGTGTTCAGGACTGGGTGTCCGGGACTGTGTGTCCTAAGGTTTAAATACCTAGCCGCTCCAACCAGACGTACAGTTGTCACAGCAACTGGAACTGGTCCAACAAATCATTGTCTTCAACGAGTCACTGGTTTCATCTTCACTTCCCTTTACTTACTGTTACTCGTTGTGAAGTCATTGCATGTTTGCTCTATCTTTTGTCTTCACAACGTGAATCTATGTTCTGTTTGGCTTCATAATATCTTCCTACCTGATCCTTATTACACTGCAGCTATTTGTCATTGTGCTTTCACTCTATTGAATACTTGACCATGGCTTGCCTAGTGTAGTCTATCTTCCGCTGCATAGTAATAGGCATATCTCTACTGTTTGTCTTCATAACTTCCACATTTTGAAGACTTTCATAAAAATCGCCTATTCACCCCCCTCTAGTCGATATAACGCACTTTCAATTGGTATCAGAGCAAGGTGCTCCCTTGTTCTGTGTGATTCGGTTTAACCACCTAGAGTTTTAGCTATGTCGACTGCAGGGATAAGTAAAGTCTCTGCTGCGTGCCCCATCTTTGATGGAACTGAATATCCCTACTGGAAGAATAAGATGCACATGCATCTTGAAGCCATTGACGTCGACCTATGATATGTCTTCGAGAACGGCGTTCCCAAGGCTGGAGAAGGTGTCACTGCTGCTGATGTCAAGAAATTCGTTCAACCGGACTCTACTGCCAAGAATATCATCTGTGGTCATCTGACCAAAGGACAGTATGGCCGTGTGAGTGCTTTGAAGACATCCAAGCTGGTCTGGGACGGGCTCTCCAAGGTCAATGAAGGCATCTCAACCCAGAGAGATCAGAGAATCAGTGTCCTTCGCAACCTCTTCAACCGCTTCAAGCGAAATGACAATGAGAATGTCCAGCACACATTTGACCGACTCACTGACATCACAAATGAGCTTCAAGCCCTCGGCGCTACTGAGATCACCAAACATGAAGTCGTCAAGACGCTGCTGAGATCACTTGATAGTTCGTTTGACATCCTAGCCCTGATGATTCAAGAACGTCCTGATTTCAAGACACTCAATCCGTCTGACATACTTGAGAGGCTCAACACACATGAGTTTCAGCTTTCTGAGAAAAGATATATCTACGGTCCAAACTATGGACGAACTCGTGCCTTGAAGGCAAAAGCTATTTCCTCATCTGAAGAAGAATCTGACAGCAGTTCTGATGATCCTGAAGACATTGGAAGGGAACTTGCAATGCTTGTGAAGAAGTTCCAAAAATTCACCAAGAAGAAAGGCTTCAGAAAGTCTTCACGATCAAGCTCAAGGATTGATGAAGCTTCTGCTCATGACTACAAGAAGGAAACATGCCACAAGTGCAAGAAAACTGGACACTTCATCTCTGAGTGTCCACAGTGGGACAATGAGAACATAAAGAAGAAGAAGAGCAAGGAATATGACTCTGACGACAAGAAGAGGAAGAAATTCTCAAAGTCCTCATCCAAGTCTTCCTCAAAGTCTTCATCACACAAGAAGAGTTCATCTGGCAAGGCACGTGCGTTTGTTGGCAAGGAAATGGATTCAGAGGAGGAGTCTGCTTCTGAGGAGGCGGAGGTGGAGTCTGAGGAGGAGTCCGATTCTGGCGTGGCAAGTCTGGCTACAGCATACGTTGCTAAGTCCATCTTCAACACTGAAGACAATGACTTCACCACCGACGCCGATGCAAATGACAAGGACGACTCTGCTCCTACCTACTGCTTCATGGCACGCGGTGCCAAGGTAAACACACGCACTACTCACTATCAAACATCTAGTGACGATGACTCTGATTGTGATTCAAGACCCAGCTACAAAACACTTGCTAAAATTGCAACTGAACAACAGAAAGCCATGGAACATATTCAAAAACTGTTAGACAAAAGCGATGATCTATTGGGCGCTGAAATGACTCGATCTGAATCCTTAATTGAAGACATAAAAAATCTTCACGTTAAGTATGAGGAACTTGAAAGTCATCATGAAACGCTCTCAACAACTCATGAAAAGCTTTCCTATGATTATCTTCAAAGGAAGCAAGATCTTGAGAAATTGAGAGCGGCTCATGAAGATCTTCAAAAGGAAAACGAGTCACTTCGCGCCGAACAGATCAGTTCCGCTCAGGAAGGATTTGAACCACCATGTCTTAAATGCATTGAGCGTGATAATGCTGCTTCTGTTGCTGAATGTTCTACTGCTGCTACTGTTGCAATATCTTCAACTATTGATGTGGTAAATAACCCCTCTGCCGAGGATACCACCGCCATTGCTGATGAGAATGCTAGGTTGAAGACATTGCTTGAAACAGGGATGTACAAAAGTCTTAAAGGGCATTAGACACTATGTGATGTCCTCAAGAAGGAGATTCTGAACCGAAACCCTAGGAAAGAGGGTGTTGGGTTCGTAAGGAAAATGAATGCTGATGGCTCTTACTGGAAGCCTAAGCAGTACCCCAAAACCACGTGGGTTGCTGCAAAGGAACCTTCAGCTGATCCATCCAATCTATCTGGCTTCACTTGCGCTAACCCCATTATCATTGATGAATCCCTTGATGCAAACTATAAACTATTTAAGAATCAGAATGGTGAAGTGTTTGCCAGGTACATTGGTACTAACTGCAGGAATGGACCGCCTATGAAGAAGATCTGGGTGCCCAAAAGGTGTTTGGAAAATCTTCTTGTGAATGTCATCATGACACCACATATGAAGAAGAAATACCCCAGACCACAGGCTTCATATGGCCCAAAGGCTTCATACAGACAGAGGACTCATCTGAGTCGCACTAATGCAAATGTTTTGCAGGGAAACCATACTCAGGCCTATGAATATGAGCGCGATTCATCCAACCGCCATGTTCATAAGACCAAAAACTATTCTGCTTATTCTTATGAGTATTATTGTCCACCTGCGAGACTTTTTGCTAGGGCTCCAAAGCCAAAGTTCTCATATGCTGCACTTAGACCTATTGCTTCTAAGCCACCCTTGAAGATGTGGGTGGCTAAGAAAGCTTAACTCTCTTTTACAGGGAAAGGTCTCCAGCAGAAAACCAAAATCGTCTGACGCTATTGTTGGGGACCTTAAACATCTTGTAGGGCGCAAGATCAAATGCCCGAATGGAATTACTATGTACTTCGTTCCTGAATCGCATGCCACTCTCCCCATTAGTCCTAATCTGGATCTAAGTTTTCATAACCCACTGGCTCGTCAAATGTTTTTGCTTCACAATTCTCTTTGTGAAGCCTATCCCCCTAACTGCACTGTAGGGTACGACACCAGCGTCTTCAGAATGGATTATTGACAGTGGGTGTACAAATCACATGACTGGCAAGAGAAGCCTTCTTATGGACTCAACCTTACGTCCATCCGACAAGAGCCACATCACATTTGCTGACACTGGTAAAAGTAAGGTATTGGGTCTAGGTAGAGTTGCAATCTCAAGGGATCAACACATGGATAAAGTCAGGCTTGTTGAATCTCTTGGCTTCAACTTAATGTCTGTCTCAATGCTTTGCGATTTGAACATGGTCGTAATATTTGGAAAATATCGCTGCCTTGTTCTAATGGAATCTGACAAGTCTCTAGTGTTTGAAGGGTATCGGAAAGATGATTTGTACGTGGTAGATTTCTCAGCAGGGCCATAGCTCGCCGTATGTCTTCTAGCAAAGGCTTCAGAATGTTGGCTCTGGCATCGGAGGCTTGGGCATGCTGGCATGAGGAACCTCCACACCCTTGCAAAGAAGAAGCATGTCATAGGCATCGAGGGCGTCAAGTTCAAGAAAGATCACTTATGCGGTGCCTGTGAAGCTGGAAAGATGACGAGGGCCAAACATCCCTCGAAGACAATCATGACCACCACTCGACCCTTCGAGCTGCTTCACATGGATCTTTTTGGTCCCACTCATTACTCAACTCTTACTACTACTGCTTGTCTCTATGGCTTTGTCATTGTTGATGATTATTCTAGATACACTTGGGTGCATATAATCCTTTACAAGACTGAAGTGCAGGATGTCTTCAGACGCTTCGCCAATCGAGCAATGAACAACTATGGCGCCAAGATAAAGCACATCAGAAGTGACAATGGCACTGAATTCAAGAACACTGGCCTTGATACATATCTTGATACCTTGGGCATCACACATGAATTCTCAGCCTCGTACACGCCACAGCAGAATGGCGTCGTCGAGCGCAAGAACAGAACACTCATTGAGATGGCCAGAACGATGCTAGATGAATACAAGACTCCAAGAAAATTCTGTCCTGAAGCCATTGACACTGCATGCCATACAATCAATCACAAGCTTCTGAACAAGACATCTTATGAACTCCTAACTGGCAAGAAGCCAAATGTCAGTTACTTCAGAGTATTTGGCGCAAGGTGCTGGATCAAGGACCCACACCACACCTCAAAGTTTGCACCAAAAGCACATGAGAGTTTTATGCTTGGATATGGAAAGGATTCTCACTCCTACAGAGTATTCAACCTCTTTCATTATAAAGTGGTTGAAACAGTGGATGTGCGGTTTGATGAGACTAACGGTTCACAAAGAGAACATACCTTCTGAAGCTCATCCTGAAGAGGAACTCATCATCTCCGCACCAGATCAACCTGAAGACAATGCTTAACCTGAAGACAATCCCTCCAGACAATGATCAGCAAGAGCAAAGTCTTCGCCCTGTACATCCTCGTGTTGCCAATGAAGTGCAGATTGAGAGAATAATGGACAGCATCAATGCACCTGGTCCGCTCACTCGATCAAGGGCAACTCAGCTGGCAAATTTCTGTGGGCATTTCTCGTTCGTCTCAATAACAGAACCCAAGAAAGTTGAAGAAGCCTTCATGGAACCTGAATGGATTCAAGCTATGCAAGAAGAGCTTCAACAGTTTGAGCTGAATAATGTATGGGAACTGGTTAAGCGTCCTGATCCACGGAAGCACAATATAATAGGCACCAAATGGATATACCGCAACAAGCAAGATGAGCATGGTCAAGTTGTCAGAAACAAAGCTCGTCTCGTTGCTCAAGGATATACTCAAGTGGAAGGCATTGACTTCGATGAAACATTTGCTCCTGTGGCTAGACTTGAAGCCATACATATACTGCTAGCCTATGCAAATCATCATAACACACTTCTATATCAAATGGATGTGAAGAGTGCCTTTCTCAATGGCAAGATTGAAGAAGAAGTATATGTTGCACAACCGCCTGGCTTTGAAGATCCAAAACATCCTGACATGGTATACAAGCTCAAAAAGGCACTGTATGGCCTCAAACAAGCCCCTCGGGCCTGGTATGACACACTCAAATATTTCCTGAAGAGCAAAGGCTTCATACCTGGTTCCCTAGACCCCACTCTCTTCACGAAGACATATGATGGTGAACTGTTTGTGTGCCAAATATATGTGGATGACATTATCTTCGGCTGCACCAATCAAAAGTACAGTGAAGAGTTTGGATACATGATGCAAGAGCAATATCAGATGTCCATGATGGGGGAGCTGAAGTTCTTCCTCGGTCTTCAAATACGACAACAACGCAACGGCACCTTCATATCTCAAGAGAAGTATCTCAAAGAGTGCCTGAAGAAGTTTGGTATGCAAGACTGCAAAGGCTTCACAACACCAATGCCAGCCAAACATCATCTGGGTCCCGACGACAATGGTAAAGAGTTCGATCAAAAGGTATACCGCTCCATGATTGGTTCTTTGCTTTATTTATGTGCATCTAGGCCAGATATTATGCTTAGTGTTTGCATGTGTGCTCGATTTCAAGCGGCACCAAAGGAGTCGCATCACTTAGCTGTGAAGCGAATTCTTCGATATTTGGCTCACACCCCAACTCTAGGATTATGGTATCCAAAGGGCTCAGAGTTTGATCTGGTTGGATTCTCGGATGCTGATTATGCTTGTGACAAGGTTGATCGGAAGTCTACATCAGGCACATGTCACTTTCTGGGACGATCACTTGTATGTTGGTCTTCAAAGAAGCAGAACTGTGTATCCCTCTCCACTGCTGAATCTGAATACATTGCTGCTGGATCTTGCTGCGCTCAGCTTCTGTGGATGAAGCAAACTCTCAAGGACTATGGAATTCATCTGAAGCAAGTGCCACTTTACTGCGACAACGAGAGCGCCATCAAGATTGCCAACAACCCAGTTCAGCACTCGAAGACAAAGCACATAGAAATTCGTCATCACTTTCTCAGAGATCATGTTGTGAAGGAAGATATTGATATCATACACGTCAACAATGAAGAGCAATTGGCAGATATCTTCACCAAGCCCTTGGATGAGAAGAGATTTTGCAAGTTGCGGTGTGAGCTAAATATCTTGGAATCCTCAAATGTCCTGTGATCAGGCACACATCCTAACACTTATGCACATTGATGACTTAGATGTGCAACACACGAAGTAACGTATATCTTCAATCAATGAAGAGATACATTCTAAGTGTGAATACATTAATGTGGAATTTGACTTCGGAGTGCCACGATAATTGTGCGCCGTGTCTGGGTCTAATACTTCCTATACGGTGGGTAACGCCACCACCAAACGTTCTATTTTGAAGTGTTTCACTCATGGCGTTACCTTGCAATGTCTTCACATTTGGTTTGGCTTCAATCTCAACATGTCTTCATGATTATCTTCACTATGTTGATTGTATAGATATATATATACTAGTGTTCTGTCCTCTACAGCTTTCACTTATAGCTATGTCTTCTTGTTTGAATCTTTTGAACTAAGTGAATGTGATCGGACCCTAACCTCTCTATGCTTTCTATCTCAAATTCTATCTCTCCAAGTCATATGCATTCTATTGAAACTGTCGAATGTCTTCTCTGCGCCCTTGTCAGCAGACGACATAGAGACAACCTTTAAGTCCGTTTTCAATGCTCATTCATCCACATGAAATCCGGAGAAGTAGGAACGACCACCCGACAATCCAGGCGTGCGTGGGACGTGGAACAAACCCCAAAATTCCGCATGATGGCCACGTGTTACTCAGATGCGAATCGCCAGGGGCACCTGTGTAATAGCGTAGTGCCGCCCCTGTACCTATAAATACACACTCACAGCGGTCATTATCCCTTCTTCCACCCTCGCACGAACCCTAGCGCCACCGCTAGCCCTCGACGACGCCGGCGACGAAGCGCTTCGCTGCCGCAACCTCTCCGACACCGTCTTCACGCTGATCGCGGACATCGTCCTCTCCGCCGTCGCCGTAGGTGTCCTCCGTCGCCAAGTTAGGGCACAGAAGATTGAACTGCTCGGCCTCATCTCCCACTTCGTCTAGCAGTTCTTAGTGTGGTAAATAAAACTCCATTTTATAGCACTGTTGATCCTATGGATTTATCACTTTCTACCACAAGCAGTTTCTATTCACACAAGTTAGATCTCCCTCATACTGCATCTCATAACATGCCTAGTATATTCACTTGTGCTTGACAAAGTAGTTAGATTCCTCACTTGTACTGATCTGTGGATTCGTACAAATTTGGAACCAACTTCTTATCTATGAGTGAATGTCTTCGCACGATGAGGTCAATGTCTTCTAAACTGATTTATCTTCAAAATCTTCTGAGAATGCATATGACCTCTTCCCCTTCCCTCGCACCTTAATGCTGTCACAGGTACATATCCGTGGGAGAATCCTTTGGTTCTCATAGTCTGCATTCATTTGCAGAATTCTTACAGCATCACATAAATTCTCCTGAAGCCAGTTCCTGTTGGTCTAGCAAGAGAAAGCCTTTGAAGCCTTTGAATGTCTTGAAGCCTTTCAAGTTAAAGTTTATGGCTTCAAAGAAAGCATGAAGAAAGGGGGGCAGACAGCGTCGTGGCGGAACATCTAGAGATCTGCCAGATGAACTCACAGAAATGTACAAGACAGATCCTGAAGAGGATTACAGTCAGCACAAGACCCGAATCCAATGGATTCGACGATATTGGGCAGAACAATGGTTCAAATACCGCTTCGTAACCCAAGAGTACGCTGAGAAAAGTGCCATCAAAAGACCGTGGGGAGACATCCTATACAAGAACCTTCTACCCAGGTCCAGAGATGAAGTCATTGCCCAAGGCTTCTATCCATGCATGGTCCGTGGGCCACAGCCTGATGATGCACATCCGTCGTCACTACTCTGGTGTCGTGACGACAATCTGTTCAAGCGCAACTTCCAGTTTTCCCAAAACTCTGCGAAGCAGAACAAGAAGAAGTTTGGGTTAGACTTCAAGCCTGGTCCCTCAGCACCAAGGGCAGATGGCACACGAGAAGCAGAACCCAATGTCATCGGTCCGTATGCCAACCTTGTAGTGAATGAGCCTCCAGCTGACTCTGAATTAGAAGAAGCTCCTGCAGTGCTGAAGCCAAAGAAGATGAAGAAGCCTAAAGCTTCAAAGCCTGCCCCTTCACCCAAAATTTCAAGGGCGAAGCCACTGGCAACTGCACCTCCTGAAGACAATGTGTAGTCTGAAGACTTATCACGCATCTCCAAGCCCTAGAAGAGCAAGATGCCTCAGCCACACACCGGCCAAGAGCTTACAGCTGCTGCCATTCTGCGCAATGATGACATTAATCTATCAAGTGATGAAGATCTCGTAGATGACACTCTTGAGCAACTCATCAAGAGCAAAGAAGAGGCAGAAATCTTCAATGATCTGCCGCTCTTTGATGTCACAATCATTCACAACTTCATTGATTAATGGTTGCCTTGATGATCTGCAGCTACCCATTGGCCTCAGTGTCGCCTTCCTTGGCGCCATTGCTTCAGAACTAGCCATCGCCCAGCGCGTTGTTGAACTGAAGCAGAAGATTGACTATGAAAAGGCTTAGTTCAAGAAGCATATGGCCAAGCTCAGCGTGCAAGATGTGAAGAACTTCAAGATCATGCTACACGAGCTCAAGGAAGCCTTTCTGAAGAAACGTGCAGAAGCTCAGGGTTCGCGTGAGTGCATGAAGACTCTGGCTGACAGATGTGTGCAAGCCTACAATGAGGCTGAGAAGCGCAAGGCACTTGGGCGTCCTGGCATCGACCCCAGGATGGCCGCAAAGAAGAAGAAGAAGCCTGTTACAGCTGAACCCGATGCACCAAGGCAGGAAGCAGTTCCGATTGTCTTCCCCACAAGAATGACTGGCTCAAAGCCAAAAAGCCGGTCAACAGCTTCAGAGCTCAAGAAGACGAGGACTACTGAGGCTGAAGCAAGGAAAAGGAAATATCCTGAAGCCTCTCCTACTGCCCCCTCCAAGAAAAAGAGAAAGACCAAGAAAGATAGGGATGCTCCCACAGAGCCCTTGGTTGTTGAACCCATTTCCATGGTTCACCCTGACACCAATCCACAAGAACGCCAACTGACCATCCATGTGCCTGCTTTCACAGAGGCTCGTGGAGCTGAAGACATTCCAGCAGCTGATCCCATCGCTGCTGAAGACATTGGTCAACATGACAATGTAGAAGATGGTGCAGTCCTTCCTCAGTTCGAGAACAACGAACTAATCAGCATTGGTCGTCCTCTGACGCCAATCGCTCAGGATGCTTCATGGGCGGATCGCCCACAAGAGGAAGAAGACAATGAGGCCCAGCCAACTTCATCTACACATGCGTCGCCTGCGTTGCATAGGCTTCGCAAAGGTCCAAGGCCTCAAGTCTCTGCTGAAGACATTCCGGCTGCATCAGCCGAAGAAGAAGAAGTACCACAAGTCCCCTCGTCTCACCAAGAAGCAGTTCTTACAGAGAATGTGCTTGTGTCCGACCCTCCAGCTCGTCAAGTGGAGGATGAAAATCGTGTGGCTGCCACAACTAACAATGAAGCTAATGTGGAGCCCTCCCCACCAAAAGCATCAGAAGACAGCGAAGCCACTGATCCTGACACTTCTGTTCCTGAGTCTGCTGCCGGTCCCCAGTTTGAATATCATGTTGAGCACAGGCCTCAGGTATAGAAGCCAATCCCAAGACTGCCAAGGTTCCCAGGTCCTGCATCAGCACCTGGCTCCTTCAACATCAATGGCTTCAGGGCAGACAATACATTCTTCAATAGCTCCAAGAACCCCTACTCAAGGGAAAGGATTTCATCAAATCGGTTCTGGAGCTATCCTCAGTGAAGTTATTACTCATGCATACTGTACAACCAAGGTCGCATCTTCCCACACAAGCGCCTTGACGTTGAAGCTATAGCTGGTCTGCCCTGCCTAGAAGAAGCTTTGGATTGCTTCAAGCAAGTTGGACTGCTGCCATTCATAACTGACCAAGAGCATTGGAATGAAGAGCTGCTGCTCCAATTCTATGCCACACTCCACATCCGTGGGTACAACAGAGATCCGAAGACTTGGGTCCTGGAGTGGATGACCGGCAATGTTCATCATGAAGCCAATGCATTTGACATCATTGAGCTCACTGGCTTGCCCACTCCTGGCGATCTCTTTGAGCAAGGCTGTCAGCTGCATATTGAAGCTATTGAGAGCATCTTTCAGAGGCCTGAACCTGATATGAGTCAGATGCTCAGCATGTTGAAGCCATTGCCCCAAGATGCTGCTTATCCCACAGAGTTCTTTGTTGAAGACCTTGAGTATCTGCCAAGAACCATCTATCACATCATCAGGCAGACTCTCTGGCCCATTAAAGGACACTCTCCAAATGCCAAGATTGAGGGTGCAATGAAGACTTTGATATTCTATATCCTTCATGGAAAATGCTTCAATGCATAGGACTTCTTCATACGCCAACTAGCTGCATCAGGCACTGATCTGTTTGGTTTGAAGTTCTACGCCCCTTGGGTCATGCGACTGATCAAGCTTCACTCTGCTATCTCGTATCAGCCCTCAGCCCGCAACCATCGTATCTTCTTGCCTGATGTGGATACCTCTGCTGAAGCCATCTATCCTGAGCCTGCCAAGCAACCTCTAAGCCTTCAGAATGCAGAACACCAGAGCTTCACTCAAAACATTGAAGGAGTTGAAGCAGTCTCTTGGGTGTATCCTTTGGCTGGCACTACCCGTGCACCACGCCCTGCTTCCACTGAAGCCACTGACAGCACAACTGCTCCAAGACCCAAGAAGCACACTCGTGTTCTCAATGACCGAGAGCTTCTTGTGGCCCTTCATCAAAAACAGGATAGGCATCATGACTAGCTGAAGCGTCAGATGAAAAGCCTCTTGGTGGATGTTAATCACATTCGAAATCTTGCCACCAAGAATGCTTTCGTTACCCATGAAAGCTATCGCTGCACATGGAAAGGGCTAACGATGATGTGTTCTGAAGCTGATCTTCAAGAGGATGGCTTCACTGAGCGATTCAAGTTTAACTCCACACCTCCTAGAAGGGCTGTGCTGCGAGGAACACCATCCCTTGAAGACTCTGAGTTTTCTTCCTCTACTGCCACAGTGACTGCCAGAGTTATCGAGGATGAAGATGATGCTACTTCACCGCCACCTCCTTCAGCACACATCGATACTGCTCCAAGTTCGTCTGCACCGCCAAACACCACCGAAGACCCTGCTACTTCACCTACTCCTCATGGGAATGAGTAGATGCTCTATGTCTTCAAACCTTTTTGGTCCTCACTGACAAAAGGGGGAGAAGCATATGAGGTTGATAGTCTTCAAGCGGGTCCATATGGGCGGGTGCTTTATATTTTGCTTCGCGCTTACAACTCTCGTTTTGCTACATTTGGTTCTTTGAGTTGTAACACTTAAACTCGATGGTCGTCTGCTACTTATTTGCCAACTTGTTTTGCGATGATAAATTCCGCATGTGCGACGATAAATTCCGCACTTAGATCATTCTGCAGACGTCCATTTTTCATTATGCATGTCATTATCTTCATATACTTTCACATGCATAGTGGAGTGTCATCATAAGGTGAAGTGGATCTCCACAAGTACAACCTGCCATGTGCATTTGCATTCCAAAAGCAAATCACTTATATGCACATCTTCAGGGGGAGCCCTTGCAACTTATGAAGACAATTCCTTATCCTTTAAAATTTCACAGATTATATTCCCCATTGAAAACTTCAACTAGTTTGTCATCAATCACCAAAAAGGGGGAGATTGTAAGTGCATCTAGTCCCACCCCTAGTTGGTTTTGGAGTATTGACGACAAACCTAGTTGAGGGACTAATGTGTTTGTGAGAATTGCAGGATAACACAGGTAGAAGTCCCTCATTGATTCGGTTTTCCTACCAGAGATGACCCCTAAAAATGTATGAAGACATTGAAGTCAATGGTGGTATATGAAGATATTCACATTGAAGACTATGACAAGAGAAGACACCACATGAAGCCTATGGAGCTCGAAGACTTAGATCTTTCGTAGTTCTTTTTCATTTGTGTTGAGTCATAGGAACCACCGTACTGTTAAGTGGGGTCCAAGAGAACCAGTCAGAACGACTGAAGTGATGCCTAAACAAAAAACCTATGTCTTCGAGTGAAGACTATGGGAGCAAATCTTGTCCAGAGTCGGACAAGTCAGCTTTGCTTGTAGCCCAAGTAAAGTTGCCGTGTGGGTTTGAAATCTGACCGTTGGAACACGTGTCAGTTCCTTAGTGACCCAAGGTCATTTCGGACAAATCAGGTCGGGTTGCCTAGTGGCTATAAATAGCCCACCCCCTACAACCATAAACGGTTGGCTGCTCAGATTCAGTGCACGGCTTTTGTCGTTTGAGAGCAACCCACCTTGAAGCCTTTGAGAGAGAGAATACCCAGCGAGGATAAAGCCCTAAGCTCCCAGAGCCAGAGAGAATTGGGCATCACTTAAGTCTTCTTGTCTGAGTGATCTGAAGACTTATTACACTTGAGGACTATGCATCCTCCAGCCGGTTAGGCGTCGCGTTCTGAGCAACCAAGAGACATTGTGGATTGCCGGTGAACGAAGTCTGTGAAGGTTTGGGAGTCTACCTTGAAGACTTACCAGAGTGATTGGGCGAGGTCTGTGTGACCTTAGCTCAAGGAGAATACGGTGAGGACTGGGTGTCCTGAGCTGCGTGTTCAGGACTGGGTGTCCGGGACTGTGTGTCCTAAGGTTTAAATACCTAGCTGCTCCAACCAGACGTACAGTTGTCACAGCAACTGGAACTGGTCCAACAAATCATTGTCTTCAACGAGTCACTGGTTTCATCTTCACTTCCCTTTACTTATTGTTACTCGTTGTGAAGTCATTGCATGTTTGCTCTATCTTTTGTCTTCACAACGTGAATGTATATCCTATTTGGCTTCATAATATCTTCCTACCTGATCCTTATTACACTGCAGCTATTTGTCATTGTGCTTTCACTCTATTGAATACTTGACCATGGCTTGCCTAGTGTAGTCTACCTTCCGCTGCATAGTAATAGGCATATCTCTACTGTTTGTCTTCATAACTTCCACGTTTTGAAGACTTTCATAAAAATCGCCTATTCACCCCCCTCTAGTCGATATAACGCACTTTCACTCTCCCTCCCGTGACACTCCTCCCTCTCCCTGTGCTTGGCGAAGCCCTGCCGAGATCACCGTTGCTTCCACCACCACGCCGTTGTGCTGTTGGATCTTCATCAACCTCTCCTTCCCCCTTGCTGGATCAAGTTGGAGGAGACGTCTTCCCAACCGTATGTGTGTTGAACGCGGAGATGCCGTCCGTTGGACGCTAGGTCATCGGTGATTTGGATCACGACGAGTACGACTCCATCAACCCCCTTCTCTTGAACGCTTCCGCGCGCGATCTACAAGGGTATGTAGATGCACTCCTTTCTCCCTCGTTTCTAGATGACTCCATAGATTGATCTTGGTGATGCGTAGAAAATTTTAAAATTCTGCTACGTTCCCCAACAGTGGCATCATGAGCTAGGTCTATGCGTAGTTTCTATGCACGAGTAGAACACAAAGTAGTTGTGGGCGTCGATATTGTCAATTTGCTTGCCGTTACTAGTCTTATCTTGATTCGGCGGCATCGTGGGATGAAGCGGCCCGGACCAACCTTACACGCACGCTTACGTGAGACTGGTTCCACCGATTGACATGCACTAGTTGCATAAGGTGGCTGGCGCGTGTCTGTCTCTCCCACTTTAGTCGGATCGGATTCGATGAAAAGGGTCCTTATGAAGGGTAAATAGAAATTGGCATATCACGTTGTGGTTTTGGTGTAGGTAAGAAACGTTCTTGCTAGAAACCTATAGCAGCCACGTAAAAACTTGCAACAACAATTAGAGGACATCTAACTTGTTTTTGCAGCATGTGCCATGTGATGTGATACGGCCAAAAGGATGTGATGAATGATATATGTGATGTATGAGATTGATCATGTTCTTGTAATAGGAATCACGACTTGCATGTCGATGAGTATGACAACCGGCATGAGCCATATGAGTTGTCTTTATTTATTTATGACCTGCGTGTCAACATAAACGTCATGTAATTACTTTACTTTATTGCTAAAGCGTTAGCCATAGTAGTAGAAGTAATAGATGACGAGACAACTTCAAGAAGACACGATGATGGAGATCATGGTGTCATGCCGGTGACAACGATGATCATGGAGCCCTGAAGATGGAGATCAAAAGGAGAAAATGATACTAGCCATATCATGTCACTATTTGATTGCATGTGATGTTTATCATGTTTTACATCTTATTTGCTTAGAACGACGGTAGCTTAAATAAGATGATCCCTCGTAATAATTTCAAGAAAGTGTTCCCCCTAACTGTGCACCGTTGCGAAGGTTCATTGTTTCAAAGCACCACGTGATGATCGGGTGTGATAGATTCTAACGTTCGAATACAATGGGTGTAAGCCAGATTTACACACACAATACACTTAGGTTGACTTGACGAGCCTAGCATGTACAGACATGGCCTCGGAACACAGAAGACCGAAAGGTCGAGCATGAGTCGTATAGAAGATACGATCAACATGAAGATGTTCACCGATGTTGACTAGTCCATCTCACGTGATGATCGGACATGGCCTAGTTGACTCGGATCATGTTTCACTTAGATGACTAGAGGGATGTCTATCTGAGTGGGAGTTCATTGAATAATTTGATTAGATGAACTTAATTATCATGAACTTAGTCTAAAATCTTTACACTATGTCTTGCAGATCAAATGGCCCACGCTAATGTTGCCCTCAACTTCAACGTGTTCCTAGAGAAAACCAAGCTGAAAGATGATGGCAACAACTATACGGACTGGGTCCGGAACCTGAGGATCATCCTCATAGCTGCCAAGAAAGATTATGTCCTAGAAGCACCGCTAGGTGACGCACCCATCCCAGAGAACCAAGACGTTATGAACGCCTGGCAGTCACGTGCTGATGATTACTCCCTCGTTCAGTGCGGCATGCTTTACAGCTTAGAACCGGGACTCCAAAAGCGTTTTGAGAGACACGGAGCATATGAGATGTTCGAAGAGCTGAAAATGGTTTTCCAAGCTCATGCCCGGGTCGAGAGATATGAAGTCTCTGACAAGTTCTTCAGTTGTAAGATGGAGGAAAATAGTTCTGTGAGTGAGCACATACTCAAAATGTCTGGGTTGCATAACTGCTTGACTCAGCTGGGAGTTAATCTCCCGGATGACGTGGTCATTGACAGAATCCTTCAATCGCTTCCACCGAGCTACAAGAGCTTTGTGATGAACTTCAATATGCAGGAGATGGAAAAGACCATTCCTGAGGTATATTAAATGCTGAAATTAGTGGAGGTGGAAATCAAAAAGGAACATCAAGTGTTGATGGTGAATAAAACCACTAAGTTCAAGAAAGGCAAGGGCAAGAAGAACTTCAAGAAGGACGACAAGGGGGTTGCCGCGCCCGGTAAGCAAGCTGCCGGGAAGAAGCCAAAGAATGGACCCAAGCCTGAGACTGAGTGTTTTTATTGCAAGGGAAGTGGTCACTGGAAGCGGAACTGCCCCAAATACTTCGCGGACAAGAACGCCGACAACACTAAAGGTATATGTGATATACATGTAATTGATGTGTACCTTACCAGTACTCGTAGTAGCTCCTGGGTATTTGATACCGGTGCGGTTGCTCACATTTGTAACTCAAAGCAGGAGCTGCGGAATAAGCGGAGACTGGCGAAGGACGAGGTGACGATGCGCGTCAGGAATGGTTCCAAGGTCGATGTGATCGCCTTGGCACGCTACCTCTACATTTACCTACAGGATTAGTTTTAAACCTCAATAATTGTTATTTAGTGCCAGCTTTGAGCATGAACATTGTATCAGGATCTCGTTTAATTCGAGATGGCTACTCATTTAAATCCGAGAATAATGGTTGTTCTATTTATATGAGAGATATGTTTTATGGTCATGCTCTGTTGGTGAATGGTTTATTCTTAATGAATCTCGAGCGTAATGTTACACATATTCATAGTGTGAATACCAAAAGATGTAAGGTTGATAATGATTGTCCCACATACTTGTGGCACTGCCACCTTGGTCACATAGGTGTCAAACGCATGAAGAAGCTCCATGCATATAGACTTTTGGAGTCTCTTGATTACGAATCATTTGACATGTGCGAACCATGCCTCATGGGTAAAATGACCAAGACTCCATTCTCAGGAACAATGGAGCGAGCAACCAACTTATTGGAAATCATACATACTGATGTGTGCGGTCCAATGAGTGTTGAGGCTCGCGGTGGCTATCGTTATGTTCTCACCCTCACTGATGACTTGAGTAGATATGGGTATGTCTACTTAATGAAACACAAGTCTGAGACCTTTGAAAAGTTCAAGGAATTTCAGAGTGAGGTTGAGAATCAACGTGACAGGAAAATCAAGTTCTTGCGATCAGATCGTGGGGGAGAATACTTGAGTCACGAATTTGGCACACACTTAAGAAAATGTGGAATAGTTTCACAACTCACGCCGCCTGGAACACCTCAGCGTAATGGTGTGTCCGAACGTCGTAATCGCACTCTATTGGATATGGTGTGATCTATGATGTCTCTTACCGATCTACCGCTGTCATTTTGGGGCTATGCTTTAGAGACTGCCGCATTCACTTTAAATAAGGCCCCGTCGAAATCCGTTTAGACGACACCGTATGAATTATGGTTTGGGAAGAAACCTAAGCTGTCGTTTCTAAAAGTTTGGGGATGCGATGCTTATGTCAAGAAACTTCAACCTGAAAAGCTCGAACCCAAATCGGAAAAATGCGTCTTCATAGGATACCCTAAAGAAACTATTGGGTATACCTTCTACCTCAGATCCGAAGGCAAGATCTTTGTTGCCAAGAATGGGTCCTTTCTAGAGAAAGAGTTTCTCTCGAAAGAAATAAGTGGGAGGAAAGTAGAACTTGATGAAGTATTACCTCTTGAACCGGTAAGTGGCGCAGCTCAAGAAAATGTTCCTGAGGTGCCTGCACCGACTAGAGAGGAAGTTAATGATGATGATCATGAAACTTCAGATCAAGTTGCTACTGAACATCGTAGGTCCACGAGGACACGTTCCACACCAGAGTGGTACGGAAACCCTGTCTTGGAAATCATGTTGTTAGACAACGGTGAACCTTCGAACTATGAAGAAGCGATGGCGGACCCGGATTCCCACAAATGGCTGGAAGCCATGAAATCCGAGATAGGATCCATGTATGAAAATGAAGTATGGACTTTGACTGACTTGCCCGATGATCGGCGAGCCATAGAAAATAAATGGATCTTTAAGAAGAAGACAGACGCGGATGGTAACGTAACCATCTATAAAGCTCGGCTTGTCGCTAAGGGTTATCGACAAGTTCAAGGGGTTGACTACGATGAGACTTTCTCACCCATAGTGAAGCTGAAGTCCGTCCGAATCATGTTAGCAATTGCCGCATTCTATGATTATGAGATATGGAAAATTGACGTCAAAACGGCATTCCTTAATGGTTTCCTTAAGGAATAATTGTATATGATGCAGCCAGAAGGTTTTGTCGATCCTAAGAATGCTGACAAGGTGTGCAAGCTCCAACGCTCTATTTATGGGCTAGTGCAAGCATCTCGGAGTTGGAACATTCATTTTGATGAGATGATCAAAGCGTTTGGGTTTACGCAGACTTATGGAGAAGCCTGCATTTACAAGAAAGTGAGTGTGAGCTCTGTAGCATTTCTCATATTGTATGTGGATGACATACTGTTGATGGGAAACGATATAGAATTCTTGGAAAGCATAAAGGACTACTTGAACAAGTGTTTTTCAATGAAGGATCTTGGAGAAGCTGCTTATATATTAGGCATCAAGATCTATAGAAATAGATCGAGACGCCTCATTGGTCTTTCACAGAGTACGTACCTTGACAAGATATTGAAGAAGTTCAAAATGGACCAGTCAAAGAAGGGGTTCTTGCCTGTATTGCAAGGCAGGAGATTGAGCACGGCTCAATGCCCGACCACGGCAGAAGATAGAGAAAAGATGAGTGTCGTCCCCTATGCCTCGGCCATAGGGTCTATCATGTATGCTATGCTGTGTACCAGACCTGATGTAAACATTGCCGTAAGTTTGGTAGGAAGGTACCAAAGTAATCCCGGCATGGAACACTGGACAACGGTCAAGAATATCCTGAAGTACCTGAAGAGGACTAAGGATATGTTTCTCGTTTATGGAGGTGACGAAGAGCTCATCGTAAAGAGTTACGTCGATGCTAGCTTCGACACAGATCTGGATGACTCTAAGTCACAAACTGGATACGTGTATATTTTGAATGGTGGGGCAGTAAGCTGGTGTAGTTGCAAGCAAAGCGTTGTGGCGGGATCTACATGTGAAGCGGAGTACATGGCAGCCTCGGAGGCAGCACAAGAGGCAATCTGGTTGAAGGAGTTCATTGCCGACCTAGGAGTCATACCCAATGCGTCGGGCCCGGTGACTCTCTTCTGTGACAACACTGGAGCTATTGCCCTTGCCAAGGAGCCCAGGTTTCACAGGAAGACCAGGCATATCAAGCGTCGCATCAACTCCATTCGTGAAAGTGTTCAAAATGGAGACATAGATATTTGTAAAGTACATACGGACCTGAATGTGGCAGATTCGTTGACTAAACCTCTCCCTAGAGCAAAACATGATCAACACCAGAACTGCATGGGTGTTCGATTCATCACAATGTAACTAGACTATTGACTCTAGTGCAAGTGGGAGACTGTTGGAAATATGCCCTAGAGGCAATAATAAAATGGTTATTATTATATTTCTTTGTTCATGATAATTGTCTATTGTTCATGCTATAATTGTGTTACCCGGAAATCGTAATACATGTGTGAGTACATAGACCACAACACGTCCCTAGTGAGCCTCTAGTTGACTAGCTCGTTGATCAAAAGATAGTCATGGTTTCCTGACTATGGACATTGGATGTCATTGATAACGGGATCACATCATTAGGAGAATGATGTGATGGACAAGACCCAATCCTAAGCATACCTCAAAGATCGTGTAGTTCGTTTGCTATAGCTTTTCCGAATGTCAAGTATCATTTCCTTAGACCATGAGATTGTCCAACTCCCGGATACCGTAGGAGTGCTTTGGGTGTGCCAAACGTCACAACGTAACTGGGTGACTATAAAGGTACACTATAGGTATCTCCGAAAGTGTCTGTTGGGTTGGCACGAATCGAGACTGGGATTTGTCACTCCGTATGACGGAGAGGTCTCTCTGGGCCCACTCGGTAATGCATCATCATAATGAGCTCAATGTGACCAAGTGGTTGATCACGAGATCATGCATTACGACACGAGTAAAGTGACTTGCCGGTAACGAGATTTAACGAGGTATTGGGATACCGACGATCGAGTCTCGGGCAAGTAACGTATCGATTGACAAAGGGAATTGTATACGGATTGATTGAATCCTTGACATCGTGGTTCATCCGATGAGATCATCGAGGAGAATGTGGGAGCCAACATGGGTATCCAGATCCCACTGTTGGTTATTGACCGGAGAGTCGTCTCGGTCATGTCTGCGTGTCTCCCGAACCCGTAGGGTCTACACACTTAAGGTGCGGTGATGCTAGGGTTGTTGAGATATTAGTATACGGTAATCCTAAAGTTGTTCGGAGTCCCGGATGAGATCCTAGACGTCATGAGGAGTTCTGGAATGGTCCGGAGGTGAAGATTTATATATAGGAAGTCAAGTTTCAGCTATCGGGAAAGTTTTGGGGGTAATCGGTATTGTACCGGGACCACCGGAAGGGTCCCGGGGGTCCACCGGGTGGGGCCACCTATCCCGGAGGGCCCCATGGGCTGAAGTGGGAGGGGAACCAGCCCCTAGTGGGCTGGTGCGCCCCCCTTGGGCCTCCCCCTACGCCTAGGGTTGGAAACCCTAGGGGTGGGGGGGGGGGGGGCGCCCCACTTGGCTTGGGGGGCAAGCCACCCCCTTGGCCGCCGGCCCCCCTTGGAGATTGGATCTCCTAGGGCCCCCCTAGGGACCCTATATATAGTGGGGGGAGGGAGGGCAGCCGGACCCTAGCCCCTGGCCTCTCCCTCTCCCTCCCGTGACACTCCTCCCTCTCCCTGTGCTTGGCAAAGCCCTGCCGAGATCACCGTTGCTTCCACCACCACGCCGTCGTGCTGCTAGATCTTCATCAACCTCTCCTCCCCCCTTGCTGGATCAAGTTGGAGGAGACGTCTTCCCAACCGTACGTGTGTTGAACGCGGAGGTGTCGTCCGTCCGACGCTAGGTCATCAGTGATTTGGATCACGACAAGTACGACTCCATCAACCCTGTTCTCTTGAACGCTTCCGCGCGCGATCTACAAGGGTATGTAGATGCACTCCTTTCTCCCTCGTTGCTAGATGACTCCATAGATTGATCTTGGTGATGCGTAGAAAATTTTAAAATTCTGCTATGTTCCCCAACAATAATAAACGTAATGGTGGAAAGTTGCATGGCAATATATCTCGGAATGGCTATGGAAATGCCATAATAGGTAGGTATGGTGGCTGTTTTGAGGAAGATATAATGAGGTTTATGTGTGATAGAGTGTATCATATCACGGGGGTTGGATGTACCGGCGAAGTTTGCACCAACTCTCAAGGTGAGAAAGGACAATGCACGGTACCGAAGAGGCTAGCAATGATGGGAAGGTGAGAGTGTGTATAATCCATGGACTCAACATTAGTCATAAAGAACTCACATACTTATTGCAAAAATCTACAAGTCATCAAAAACCAAGCATTACGCGCATGCTCCTAGGGGGATAGATTG
Organism: Triticum monococcum; assembly: GCA_034509565.1. Classification (NCBI taxonomy): domain Eukaryota; kingdom Viridiplantae; phylum Streptophyta; class Magnoliopsida; order Poales; family Poaceae; genus Triticum; species Triticum monococcum. Next base: position 176,018,507 of record CM067847.1, on the reverse strand, counting down.
GTAGGAAAAGACCATCGCTCGTCCCCGACCGCCACTCATAAGGAGGACAATCAAAGAAACACCTCATGCTTCAAATTTGTCACACAATGGTTACCATACGTGCATGCTACGGGACTTGCAAACCTCAACACAAGTATTTCTGAATTTCACAATTACGCAACTAGCACGACTCTAATATTACCATCTTCATATCTCAAAACAATCATCAAGTATCAAACTTCTCATAGTATTCAAGGCACTCTATATGAAAGTTTTTATTATACCCATCTTGGATGCCCATCATATTAGGACTAAATTCATAACCTAAGCAAATTACCATGCTGCTTAAGACTCTCAAAATAATATAAGTGAAGCATGAGAGATCAATAATTTCTATAAAATAAAACTACCGTCGTGCTCTAAAAGATATAAGTGAAGCACTAGAGCAAACGACAAACTACTTCAAAAGATATAAGTGAAGATCAATGATTAGTTGAATAATTATGTAACTATGTGAAGACTCTCTAACATTTAAGAATTTTAGACTTGGTATTTTATTCAAACAGCAAGCAAAACAAAAGAAAATAAAATGACGCTCCAAGCAAAACGCATATCATGTGGTGAATAAAAATATAGCTCCAAGTAAAGTTACCGATGAACGAAGACGAAAGAGGGGATGCCATCCGGGGCATCCCCAAGCTTAGGCTCTTGGTTGTCCTTGAATATTACCTTGGGGTGCCTTTTGCATCCCCAAGCTTAGGCTCTTGCCACTCCTTATTCCACAGTCCATCGAATCTTTACCCAAAACTTGAAAACTTCACAACACAAAACTTAACAGAAAACTCATAAGCTCCGTTAGTATAAGAAAATAAATCACCACTTTTGGTACTGTTGTGAACTCATTCTAAATTCATATTGGTGTAATATCTACTGTATTCCAACTTCTCTATGGTTCATACCCTCCGATACTACTCATACATTCATCAAAATAAGCAAACAACACATAGAAAACAGAATCTGTCAAAAACAGAACAGTCTGTAGTAATATGTAGGTTTCGAATACTTTTGTAACTCCAAAAACACTGAGAAATTAGGAAGTCCTAGGCAATTTGTTTGTTAATCTACTGTAAGTGTAATTGGTATTTTATCGCTCTCTGGTAAAAAAATGAAAATTCTTCTCGTGAGCGCATACTTTCTGTTTTTTTACAGCAAGATCAAATAACAATCACCCAAGAAGATCCTAAAGGCTTTACTTGGCACAAACACTAACTAAAACATAAAAAACACAATCATAACAGAGGCTATATGAACTATTTATTACTAAACAGGAACAAAAGGCAAAGAACAAAAATAAAATTGGGTTGCAGTAACATCCCAAATTTTCAATTTGGAATGTTATACATTAGATCATCATGCATATCATATTTTCTTGCATTTTGCCGATCCTAGAAATTTCACGCAACTCAAGGACCCTCGGAGAGAGTTGGAGATTTCGTCTTTTTCATATTTGAGTCTTCTCAAATTTTGAAGTCTTTTTCATATTTGAGTCTTCTCAAATTTTGAAGAAAGGATCATTGGTTTTGTCGGAGTTTCATTTGCCTTTTATTTGGATAGGGAAAAATGCTCGTTTTAAAAACTTGCATGTTAGGCCCGGAGAAACGTTCATTTTTTCGACTCATTTTTAGGAGTCGGGGAAAATTTACTTTATTAGTTTTGGAGTTCATTTAGATCTCTTTCTGTTTTTTTTCCGCGCGCGAAATCGTTTAAAAAAAATCTCGCGCGCCCCTGGGCCAAAGGCCCAGCCGGCCAGCCAGGAGGCCAGCGCCTTGCCGCGCGCCGCGCCAGGCAGGAGGGAGCCGCCGCCGCTGCCCTTTAGGAATCCATCTAGGATTCCGTTTGCTCTTTTTTTTCTAGATCTTTCCTTTCCCTCTTTTCTTTCCTAGTCCTACTCTTATTCCTTGTCCTCTACTCCAAGTAAACCCTCCCCCTCCCCAATATAAATACCCACACCCCCCCTCTAAATCATCATCAAACCCAAAGCCTAGAGCTCCACCACACCCCGCGCCACGCCGCCCCACAACCGCGCCACGCCCAAGCCGCCGCCGCGCCCTGCGTCACCCGCGCCGCCGCCGCACCTTGCCCCGCGCCGCACTTGTGCCCCGCGCCGCCGCCGCACCTTGCCACCGCCGCCCCACGCCCACGCCGCCGGAGCCCCTCGCCGGAGACCTCGCCGGAGGTAGCCCCGCACCGCATCTTTTCTTTTCATCGGATCGTTTTCTTCTAATCGTTCCGATTCTTCTTTTCCGATTCGTTCTTCTCTCCGGTTCTTCGCGAAACCGTTCCGGTTTTCTAGATCGGTTTTTCGTTCCGATTTCTTTTCCCGAAACCCTAGATCAGATTCGTTTTCTTCTCTGATTTAGTTGCTTCAAGACCATTCGCCGGACCGTTCGTCCTAACGAACATGATCACCGGATTCTTCTAGGTTAACGAACGTCCGTTCGTTTAACCGTTCTTCTTTTTCTTTTCATCGGCTTTATTCCGCTATCGCGATCTCAGATCCAATCTTCTTTCTAGTCTATCTTCTCGCTCGTTTATCGGAATCAGGTGATTCAAGCGCCTGGAGTTTCGTTTCGAAACCGCCGTTCCGACTAATCAACTTTAACTAAGTTTTTGCTACTGTAAAATTTGACCTAGTTTCAACTTGCTAGAACCGAGTTGTTTTCCGCCGTTTGTTTTCGGTTTCTTTGTTCGGTTCTTTCTTTCTTTGCAACCGGAGTTCTTAAGTTGAACTATCTGGTTCGATCTTTTGTTCGAGTTTTACCTGTGCATTAGATGAGTACTTATTGTATGCTTGTTGTTTGTCTGCGATAGATTACCCGGATTGCGCCGCTTGTTACTTCGAATCTCTAGGACTCGCGGATCATCAGCAAGGCAAGTAACACTTTGATCATACCTTTTTTTCTACAACCCAGTTTTATTGCATTAGATCCATCCTCACACATTGCATGATTAGGATCTAATTAAATTGTGGGATGGGAAGTACATGAGGTAGAACCTATTACCTGTTTATCATGAAACCTTTGGGAGTTACTTCTACGTTTGCTTTTTATGCCATGCTATGCTAGTAGACGTGGATTGGGTGAGTGATATCCATGACAGATGTGAGATTGATAATTTTTAATGGTTTATCTAAGGTGGCAACTTAAAAACACATCTGGGTGGATTGAGGCACCTGATGTCTATCAGGACTTGCCTATTTTTATTTTGGACCGCCACCCAGGCTCAAAGGGATCATAAGATCTTTCATGCTAAATACTTACGTGTGCAGCCACAAGCCATTATGGGCTCTGGCATAGTTGACTAAGTCATGCGAACTCTTACAGGGTAGACTAGCAGATGTAGGGGAAAGTAGGTGTACCGGTCTATCCATCGTAAGGTGCTAGCGCTTCTGAAAGACTGTGTCTCGGTCATCCGTTTCTCAAACACCAGTAGTGCGAGAAATCCAACGAAGGCGATCGAGTCTTGTGGGGAAAGTGCGCAAACCTCTGCAGAGTGTAACAAACTAATCATGATTAGTCGTGTCCCCGGTTATGGACAATCTTGAGTATCTAGTACTTGAATATCATGTGAATCTCATCATGTTACTTCTAATTAATATTGTTGGGTTTTAATTGTTCACTTTTAATTGGGATTGAGAATGCTGTCAACCATTCTCAATGTTTAACAACCACCATGATAGTTAAATAAATTTATTCCTTTGCAGTAGGGAAAATTTGGCTTTACGCAAAATAGTAACCATAGAGCTTTCCACCAACCAAATATGCATATAGTATAGCTGTTTCATTCCATTACTCTCTATCTGTTACTTTGCCAGCATATTCCATGTGCTGACCCATTTTGGGCTGCAACGTTAATGTTGCAGACTTTTCAGACGACGATTAAGGTGCTTTTAGGTCGTGGTTCTATACTCAGTGATGCCGTTGGAGTTGATGGACCCATTTACCTTCCAAGTCTTCCGCTGTTATCGATATTAGATGGCCTTAAGCCATATTATTGTAATAAGTTCTCTTTGGAGACATCGTTGTAATAAGTGTGTGATTGCCACTCTGCTATAAATCCTTCAAAGTACTGTGTGGTGTCAGCATTACTGATCCAGGGATGACACCGGAGCACAGAGATCAGACTGTTTGAGGTCTGGTCGCTACAAAGATGGTATCAGAGCACACGCTAACTGTAGGACACGACCACTAAGTTAAAGCCATAGATCACTATTCTCTCCTCATTTTCTAACTCCTCATCTTTTCTACTCTTTAGGATGAAGGACACGAAGATTAAGTATGCTCAACCGGATGAAGGCACACCTTTTGGATTTCACTTGAAGGAAGTCACCAAGTACCTAAACATTGGATTACCAAGTTTCACGGGAACCTTCAACGCCACTCTGCCTGAAGAGGAGCGCTGGAAGATTCAAGCTCATGTTCCGGGAAGGACATTCGCGCCAATCATGAAGCCCATAGATAGTGTTTTCAATGCACCAACTTGGAGCCTAGGAAAGAGCATGGCAGCCCACATCACCATAGGACGCATTGGAGAAGTTTATCAAGAAGACCTCAAGGACACTATCTACCAGATTTGCGGACGCCGAGATGAACAATGGGAGTTAGTCAGCACCAAGAAGGATAGATCCATTGCAGCATTCATCCAGGAGTTAAACCAGCACATTCGACGCCACGAGAACCAGATGTGCAATGATATGATGGAGTTGAAGAATGCGAAGACAAGGATGATCGAGCTAGAAGGAGAACTGAAGGCTACACGCAAGGACTACATGGACGAGATCATAGCTCTAGCAAGACACAATGTCGATCTTAAGCAGGAGATTGAAGAACTCAAGAGGGAGTTAGCATCCAAGAAGGAAGACATGTACGTCGCATGTCCGGACAACTACATCATCATCGACGACACCAATTCGGATCCAAGTGAACCCGACTTTGACGACGAAGCTGGAGCGGACATCATGGAGTCTTCCGTCGGTTCAAATTTCTAGATGACCACCAAATATTAGTAGTATTTCCCCCCATGTAACACTATAGTTCGAACACTTTTGCGATAGCTAGAACGATTGTAAGCCCTTGTTTGATTGAATGAAGTGATTTTGTGTGAATTTGCTCATGTGCATTTGGGGTAGTGTTTTTTCTTTAGACCTCATTCTATTCTTATATCTCTTCTTTTCTAAACCCTCAAATGCCTCCGAGACGTGACAATGGATTCCCACCGGAGCTCACTCAGTTGATCGCAGCAGAATCAGTTGATGCAGATGTTAGTTCAGAATCAGCAGAACAACAACAACAACAACCCACCACCACCACCACCACCTGTTGACCACTTAGCCCATTTCCTTAGGCTGAATCCGCCGGTGTTTTCTAGTAGCATCGAGCCGATAGTAGCAGACGATTGGCTCCGCAAGATAGGAAGGGAGTTGACCGCTGCAGGATGCACGGATGGTGAGAAAGTGAAGTTTGCTGCACATCAGTTAGAAGGACCCACGGCAGCATGGTTGGAGAATTTCACAGCCACTTTCCTAGTTGGCACTGTCACATGGGATCAGTTCCAGCAAGCTTTCCGCACTGCACATGTTTTAGCAGGAGCTATGGCCATGAAGAAGCGGGAGTTTCGCAACTTGCACCAAGGAGGAAGGATAGTTGGCCAATACGTTGACGACTTCAGCAAGTTAGCACGTTATGCCCCAGATGACGTTGCTACTGATGCGGCTAAGCAGGAGAAGTTTCTGGAAGGACTGAATGATGAGTTGAGTATGCAGTTGATGGTAGCAAGTTTCAGAAACTACCAGGAGTTGGTAGATCGTGCCATCATGATTGAAGGGAAGCAACAACAGATTGAGAACCGCAAGAGGAAGTATGGACAGGGGAAGTATAACTCTGGAGCCCAGCAGAAGCCCCGTTTTACCCCTAAATCGGGATTTCAGTTTCAGCATACCCATGGAGGAAATAGTTCGCACAACCACAATGGCCACAAGAATGGTAACGGGAATGGAGGAAGCAACGGCTAGAACCGGACCACCTCATCAACCCCATCCAAGAGAGACCTGAGCCAAGTCACCTGTTTCAAGTGTTCCAAGACCGGACATTATGCCAATGAATGTCCTGAAGGCCAGAATGGGAATGGCAATGGAAGCTCGGGGAAGAAGCCGAACCCTTTTAATAGGGGACAGATGAACCACATTAGCGTGGAGGAGGTTGAAGATCAGCCGGATGCAGTAATCGGTAAGTTTTTGGTTAAATCATTTACCGCACTCGTTCTTTTCGATACTGGTGCATCGCATTCATACATATCAAGGGGATTTGTGGAAAAATATAGCCTGCCCACTAGGATTCTTAAAACACCTATGCTAGTAAGTTCACCAGGAGCAGAATACATGGCCAGTCAAGGATGTTTTCAAGTGCCATTAAGTATAGGAATGCATGTTTTCCCAACGGATTTGATTATTCTGGAATCTCAAGGATTGGATGTAATCCTCGGTATGGATTGGTTGTCGATGTATGGAGGAAACATCGACTGTGCTAGTAAGTCAATTTTGCTTACAACGCCGGAAGGAAGAAGGATCAAGTATGTATCCCGGCATGTGCCAAATAGGACACAAGTAAATTGCTGACAGGAGTCGTGAAGGAAGAAGTACCAGTGGTAAAGGATTTTCCTGATGTATTTCCGGAAGAGTTGCCAGGCATGCCACCGGATAGAGACATTGAGTTTTTGATTGATTTATTGCCAGGTACAGGCCCAATATCAAAGAGACCATACCGGATGCCTGCAAAGGATTTGGTGGAAATTAAGAATCAGATTAAGGAGTTATTGGAGAAAGGTTACATACGCCCAAGTTCTTCGCCTTGGGGATCACCCGTACTTCTAGTGGAGAAGAAGGATGGATCATTAAGGATGGTTGTTGATTATCGAGGATTGAATGAAGTAACCATCAAGAACAAGTACCCACTGCCAATGATTAATGATCTGTTTGATCGTTTGCAAGGAGCTAAAGTGTTTTCCAAGATCGATTTACGATCAGGGTACCACCAGTTGAAGATTCGAGAACAGGATATTCCGAAGACAGCTTTCACCACAAGATATGGATTGTATGAGTATACCGTTTTGTCATTCGGATTGACTAACGCGCCTGGCTATTTTATGAACCTGATGAACAAAGTGTTTATGGAGTTTTTGGATAAGTTCGTTGTAGTGTTCATTGATGATATCCTGGTTTATTCAAGGAATGAAGAAGAGCATAAGGAACATTTGCATTTGGTTTTGGAGAAACTAAGGGAACATCAGTTATATGCCAAATTTAGCAAATGTGAGTTTTGGTTGAAGGAAGTAGGATTCCTCGGACACGTTATATCCGGAGAAGGCATAGCAGTTGACCCCGCAAAGGTTGAGACCGTAACCGAATGGGAAGCACCAACGATAGTTGGAGAGATCCGAAGTTTTCTTGGACTCGCAGGATACTACCGGAGATTCATTGAGAACTTTTCAAAGATTGCAAAGCCTATGACGGAGTTGTTGAAGAAGGATACCAAGTTCAATTGGACTGAGGAGTGTGAGGCTAGTTTCCAGGAGTTGAAGAAACGTTTGGTTACCTCACCAGTGTTGATTTTGCCAAATCAGACCAAGGATTATGAGGTATACTGTGACGCTTCACGTCGAGGACTTGGAGCAGTGCTTATGCAGGAAGGGAGAGTTGTTTCGTATGCTTCACGACAACTGAAGCCTCATGAGTTGAATTATGCCACACATGATTTGGAGTTAGCAGCCGTAGTGCATGCATTGAAGACATGGAGACATTTCCCCATTGGAAATCATTGTGAGGTGTACACGGATCACAAGAGTTTGAAGTACATTTTCACGCAGAAGGAGTTGAATCTCAGACAAAGGAGATGGTTGGAGCTCATCAAGGATTATGATATGAGATTGCATTACCATCCCGGAAAAGCTAATGTAGTAGCTGACGCATTGAGCCGTAAGAGCCATGTCAATACGTTAATGACGGGAGAAATACCCAAGGAGTTATCAGAAAACCTTCGTGAACTAAGTTTAGAGATAGTTCCGAAAGGCTATGTAGCAGCATTGGAGATTCAGTTAACATTGATGGATAAAATCAGAGAAGCACAGAAATCTGACAAGGAGATTGCTTCTATAAAGGAGAAACTAAGCAAAGGAAAAGCAAAGGGATTTCGTGAGGATGAGCACGATACCCTATGGTTTGAGGACCGTGTTTATGTGCCAAATGACCCGGAGATCAGGAAGTTGATTCTACAAGAGGCACATGATTCACCATATTCGATTCACCCAGGAAATACCAAGATGTATTTGGATTTAAAGGAAACATTCTGGTGGACTGGAATGAAGAAGGACATTGCAGCCTATGTAGCAGTTTGTGACATATGTCATAGAGTGAAGGAAGAGCATCAGAAGCCAGCCGGATTGTTGCAACCATTGCCGATACCCGAATGGAAGTGGGATAAGATAGGCATGGATTTTATCACAGGACTACCCAGGACGAAAGCAGGATATGACTCGATATGGGTAGTAGTCGATCGTTTGACGAAGGTAGCACATTTCATTCCAGTTAAGACCACTTACACCAGTGCTAAGTTGGCAAAGATATACATGACTAGGATCATTTGTTTGCATCGAGTTCCGAGGAGTATTGTATCAGACAGAGGAACCCAATTTACCTCAAAGTTTTGGAATCAGTTGCATGAAACTTTGGGAACCAGGCTAGAGTTCAGCACCGCTTTCCATCCGCAGACAGATGGACAGACCGAGAGAGTCAATCAGATTTTGGAAGATATGCTGAGAGCTTGTGCACTAGATTATGGATCTAGTTGGGACGATAACTTGCCATATGCGGAGTTTTCTTATAACAACAGTTATCAAACCAGTTTGAAGATGGCACCTTTCGAAGCTTTATACGGAAGGAGGTGCAGGACACCGTTGTCATGGGACGAAGTTGGAGACCGTCAGTTGTTTGGACCCGATTTGATTAAGGAGTCTGAACAGAAAGTTAAGTTGATTCGCGATAGGCTCAAGGTAGCCCAGTCCAGGCAGAAGAGCTACGCAGATTCTAAACGCAAGGAGACAGTTTACGAAACCGGAGACAGGGTTTATCTCCGAGTATCCCCACTCCGAGGAGTTAAGCGCTTTGGAGTTAAGGGAAAATTAGCACCGCGTTTCGTTGGACCGTATAAGATCTTGCAACGTATGGGAGAAGTCGCATATAAGTTGGAATTACCAGAGGGACTGTCAGGAGTTCATGATGTATTCCATGTTTCTCAGCTGAAGAAATGTCACGCCGAAATGGCAGAGGTACCGTTAAGAGATACAGTGCCGCTAGAAGCGATTCAGTTAAAGGACGACTTAACGTATGAAGAGAAACCAGTCAAGATTCTCGATTATGCCAGCAGAGTTACCCACAGCAAGGTTATCAAGTTTTGCAAAGTTCAGTGGAACCACCACTCAGAGGATGAAGCCACCTGGGAGAGAGAAGAAGATTTACTCAAGGACCACCCTCACCTATTTTCTAGCCAACCCGAATCTCAAGGGCGAGATTCACCTTAAGGGGGGTAGGTTTGTAACATCCCAAATTTTCAATTTGGAATGTTATACATTAGCTCATCATGCATATCATATTTTCTTGCATTTTGCCGATCCTAGAAATTTCACGCAACTCAAGGACCCTCGGAGAGAGTTGGAGATTTCGTCTTTTTCATATTTGAGTCTTCTCAAATTTTGAAGTCTTTTTCATATTTGAGTCTTCTCAAATTTTGAAGAAAGGATCATTGGTTTTGTCGGAGTTTCATTTTCCTTTTATTTGGATAGGTAAAAATGCGCGTTTTAAAAACTTGCATGTTAGGCCCGGAGAAAAGTTCATTTTGTTCGACTCATTTTTAGGAGTCGGGGAAAATTTACTTTATTAGTTTTGGAGTTCGTTTAGATCTCTTTCTGTTTTTTTTTCTGCGGGCGAAATCATTAAAAAAAAAATCCCGCGCGCCCCTGGGCCAAAGGCCCAGCCGGCCGGCCAGGAGGCCAGCGCCTCGCCACGCGCCGCGCCAGGCAGGAGGGAGCCGCCGCCGCTGCCCTTTAGGAATCCATCTAGGATTCCGTTTGCTCGTTTTTTTCTAGATCTTTCCTTTCCCTCTTTTCTTTCCTAGTCCTACTCTTATTCCTTGTCCTCTACTCCACGTAAACCCTCCCCCTCCCCAATATAAATACCCACACCCCCCCTCTAAATCATCATCAAACCCAAAGCCTAGAGCTCCACCACACCCCGCGCCACGCCGCCCCACAACCGCGCCGCGCCCAATCCGCTGCCGCGCCGTGCGTCACCCGCGCCGCCGCCGCACTTGTGCCCCGCGCCGCCGCCGCACCTTGCCACCGCCGCCCCACGCCCACGCCGCCGGAGCCCCTCGCCGGAGACCTCGCTGGAGGTAGCCCCGCACCACATCTTTTCTTTTCATCGGATCATTTTCTTCTAATCGTTCCGATTCTTCTTTTCCGATTTGTTCTTCTCTCCGGTTCTTCGCGAAACCGTTCCGGTTTTCTAGATCGGTTTTTCATTCCGATTTCTTTTCCCGAAACCCTAGATCGGATTCGTTTTCTTCTCTGATTTAGTTGCCTCAAGACCGTTCGCCGGACCGTTCGTCCTAACGAACATGATCACCGGATTCTTCTAGGTTAACGAACGTCCGTTCATTTAACCGTTCTTCTTTTTCTTTTCGTCGGATTTATTCCGCGATCGCGATCTCAGATCCGATCTTCTTTCTAGTCTATCTTCTCGCTCGTTTATCGGAATCAGGTGATTCAAGCACCTGGAGTTTCGTTTCGAAACCGCCGTTCCGACTAATCAACTTTAACTAAGTTTTTGCTACTGTAAAATTTGACCTAGTTTCAACTTGCTAGAACCGAGTTGTTTTCTGCGGTTTGTTTTTGGTTTCTTTGCTCGGTTCTTTTTTTCTTTGCAACCGGAGTTCTTAAGTTGAACTATCTGGTTCGATCTTTTGTTCGAGTTTTACCTGTGCATTAGATGAGTACTTATTGTATGCTTGTTGTTTGTCTGTGATAGATTACCCGGATTGCGCCGCTTGTTACTTCGGATCTCTAGGACTCGCGGATCATCAGCAAGGCAAGTAACACTTTGATCATACCTTTTTTTCTACAACCCAGTTTTATTGCATTAGATCCATCCTCACACATTGCATGATTAGGATCTAATTAAATTGTGGGATGGGAAGTACATGAGGTAGAACCTATTACCTATTTATCATGAAACCTTTGGGAGTTACTTCTACGTTTGCTTTTTATGCCATGCTATGCTAGTAGACGTGGATTGGGTGAGTGATATCCATGACAGATGTGAGATTGATAATTTTTAATGGTTTATCTAAGGTGGCAACTTAAACACACATCTGGGTGGATTGAGGCACCTGATGTCTATCAGGACTTGCCTGTTTTTATTTTGGACCGCCACCCAGGCTCAAAGGGATCATAAGATCTTTCATGCTAAATACTTACGTGTGCAGCCACAAGCCATTATGGGCTCTGGCATAGTTGACTAAGTCGTGCGAACTCTTACAGGGTAGACTAGCAGATGTAGGGGAAAGTAGGTGTACCGGTCTATCCATCGTAAGGTGCTAGCGCTTCTGAAAGACTGTGTCTCGGTCATCCGTTTCTCAAACACCAGTAGTGCGAGAAATCCAATGGAGGCGATCGAGTCTTGTGGGGAAAGTGCGCAAACCTCTGCAGAGTGTAACAAACTAATCATGATTAGCCGTGTCCCCGGTTATGGACAATCTTGAGTATCTAGTACTTGAATATCATGTGAATCTCATCATGTTACTTCTAATTAATATTGTTGGGTTTTAATTGTTCACTTTTAATTGGGATTGAGAATGCTGTCAACCATTCTCAATGTTTAACAACCACCATGATAGTTAAATAAATTTATTCCTTTGTAGTAGGGAAAAATTGGCTTTACGCAAAACAGTAACCATAGAGCTTTCCACTAGCCAAATATGCATATAGTATAGCTGTTTCATTCCATTACTCTCTATGTGTTACTTTGCCCGCATATTGCATGTGCTGACCCGTTTCGGGCTGCAACGTTAATGTTGCAGACTTTTCAGACGACGATTAAGGTGCTTTTCGGTCGTGGTTCTATACTCAGTGATGCCGTTGGAGTTGATGGACCCATTTACCTTCCAAGTCTTCGCTGTTATCGATATTAGATGGCCTTAAGCCATATTATTGTAATAAGTTCTCTTCGGAGACATCGTTGTAATAAGTGTGTGATTGCCACTCTGCTATAAATCCTTCGAAGTACTGTGTGGTGTCAGCATTACTGATCCAGGGATGACACCGGAGCACAGAGATCAGACTGTTTGAGGTCTGGTCGCTACAGTTGCCTCCCAACAAGCGCTATCGTTTAACACCCCTAGCTAGGCATGATGATTTCAATGATGCTCACATAAAAGATAGGAATTGAAACATAAAGAGAGCATCATGAAGAATATGACTAGCACATTTAAGTCTAACCCACTTCCTATGCATAGGGTTTTGTGAGCAAACAACTTATGGGAACAACAATCAACTAGCATAGGAAGGCAAAACAAGCATAACTTTAAAACTTTAAGCACATAGAGAGGAAACTTGATATTATTGCAATTCCTACAAGCATATATTCCTCCCTCATAATAAATTTCAGTAGCATCATGAATGAATTCAAAAATATAACTATCACATAAAGCATTCTTTTCATGATCCCCAAGCATATAAATTTTACCACTCTCCACATAAGCGAATTTATTCTCATGAATAATAGTGGGAGCAAACTCAATAAAATAACTATCATGTGAGGAATAATCCAATTGAAAGTTAAAATCATGATGACTAGTTTCATGGTTATCATTACTCTTAATAGCATACAAGTCATCACAATAATCATCATAGATAGCAACTTTGTTCTCATAATCAATTGGAACCTCTTCCGAAATAGTTGATTCATCACTAAGTAAAGTCATGACCTCTCTAAATCCACTTTCATCAATATAATCATCATAAATAGGAGGCATGTTATCATCAAAATAAATTTGCTCATCAAAACTTGGGGGACAAAAAATTTCCCTCAAGTGGATGACCTAAGGTTTACCAATCCGTGGGAGGCGTAGGATGAAGATGGTCTCTCTCAAACAACCCTGCAACGAAATAGCAAAGAGTCTCTTGTGTCCCCAACACACCCAATACAATGGTAAATTATATAGGCGCACTAGTTTGGCGAAGAGATGGTGATACAAGTGCAATATGGATGGTAGATATAGGTTTTTGTAATATGAAAATATAAAACAACAATGTAACTACTGATAAAAGTGAGCGAAAATGGTATTGCAATGCGTTGAAACAAGGCCTAGGGTTCATACTTTCACTAGTGCAAGTTCTCTCAACAATAATAACATAATTGGATCGTATAACAATCCCTGAACATGCAACAAAGAGTCACTCCAAAGTCACTAATAGCGGAGAACAAACAAAGAGATTATTGTAGGGTACAAAACCACCTCAAAGTTATTCTTTCTGATCGATCTATTTAAGAGTCCATAGTAAAATAACACGAAGCTATTCTTTCCGTTCGATATATCCTAGAGTTCATACTAGAATAACACCTCAAGACACAAATCAAACAAAACCCTAATGTCACCTAGATACTCCAATGTCACCTCAAGTATCCGTGGGTATGATTATACGATATGCATCACACAATCTCAGATTCATCTATTCAACCAACACAAAGAACTTCAAAGAGTGCCCCAAAGTTTCTACCGGAGAGTCAAGACAAAAACGTGTGCCAACCCCTATGCATTAGTTCAAAGGTCACGGAACTCGCAAGTTGATCACCAAAACATACATCAAGTAGATCAGGTGAATATCCCATTGTAACCACAAATAAGCACATGCAAGACATACATCAAGTGTTCTCAAATCCTTAAAGACTCAATCCGATAAGATAACTTCAAAGGGAAAACTCAATCCATTAGAAGATAGTAGAGGGGGAGAAACATCATAAGATCCAACTATAATAGCAAAGCTCACGATACATCAAGATCATGCCGAATCAAGAACACGAGAGAGCGAGAGAGAGAGAGAGAGAGAGAGAGAGAGGTCAAACACATAGATACTGGTACATACCCTCATCCACGAGGGTGAAATACTCCCTCCTCGTCATGGAGAGCGCCGGGATGATGAAGATGGCCACCGGAGAGGGATTCCCCCCTCCGGCAGGGTGCCAGAACGGGTCTAGATTGGTTTTCGGTGGCTACAGAGGCTTGCGGCGGCGGAACTCCCGATCTATGTTATGTTTTGGAAGTTTGGGTATATATAAGAGGTGTTGGCATCGGGGACAAGTCAGGGGGGTCTCCGAGGCGGCCAGGAGGTAGGGGGCGCACCCAGGGGTAAGGGCGCCCCCCACCCTCGTGGGTGCCTCGGGACTCTTCTGGCCCATCTCCGATACTCCGTGGGCTTCTTCTGGTCCAAAAATAATCCCCGTGAAATTTCAGGTCAATTGGACTCCGTTTGGTTTTCGTTTTCTGTAAAACTCAAAAACAAGGAAAAAACAAAAACTGGCACTGGGCTCTAGGTTAATAGGTTAGTCCCAAAAATCATATAAAATAGTATATAAAACATCCTAGATGGATAATATAATAGCATGGAACAATAAAAAATTATAGATACGTTGGAGACGTATCATAAACCTGACAGAAGTCACACATTTCATGGTCAGTCTAACAAAACTCGGACTAAAGCCCAACCTTGACATGATATCTTCTATATAGTGCCATTCAACTCGGTCATATGCTTTCATCATGTCAAGTTTGACTGCACACACATGATTTCTACCCTTCTTCCGCCTCCTCATTGCATGAACGCTCTCATACGCAATAAGTACATTAGCGGTAATGAGACGGCATGGAATAAAAGCACTCTGTTCGTCACCAATGATATCTCCAAGAAACTCCCTAACTCTGTTAGTGATGCATTTGGATGCAATTTTATAGAGCACAGAGCAAAGAGAAATTGATCTATATTGTGAGATATGCTGCGGGTATCTCACTTTAGGTATGAGGGTAATGGAAGTTTCATTCATTCCCACTGGCAACTCACCCCCATTCAAGAAATCCAAAACAGCCTCCACTATATCTTCCTCAAGAAGCTCCCAGTGCCGCTGAAAACCCCCCGATGTGAATCCATCCACCCCTGGTGCCTTGGACGACGCCATTTGGAACAAGGCTACCTTCACCTCTTGAGCTGTAAACGGCTTGTCGAGGTGTTCATTCATGAGTGGTGTCACCTTCGGAAACCCTGTGATGTATAAAGAGCTTCGTAAAAACCTTGGACTTTCGCACGATTTTCTTCCATTGGCTGACACGTTGAGCCATCATCCCTCTCAAGAAACTTAATTATGCTAATGCATTTCCTTCAAGCTGCTTGGGCATGGAAATAGCCCGTGTTCCGATCTCCCTTCCGTAACCATAAAACTCTGGATCGTTGCCGCAACCATATTTCCTCCTGTTGGAGAGCTTCACGCAATTGCTGCCTGATACGTCTCCAATGTATCTATAATTTTTGATTGTTCCATGCTATTATATTATCTCTTTTGGATGTTTAATGGGCTTTACTATGCACTTTTATATTATTTTTGGGACTAACCTATTAACCGAAGGCCCAGTGCAAATTGCTGTTTTTGCCTATTTCAGTGTTTCACAGAAAAGGAATATCAAACGGTATCCAAACGGAACGAAACCTTCACGAGGACCTTTTTTGGAACAAATGCAATCCAGGAGACTTGGAGTGGACATCAAGGAAGCAGCGAAGAAGCCACGAGGCAGGAGGGCGTGCCTAGGGGGGCCAGGCGCGCCCCCACCCTTGTGGGCCCCTCGCAGCTCCATGGACCTACTTCTTTCGCCTATATATACTCTTATACCCTGAAACCATCGAGGAGAGCTACAAAACACCTTTTCCACCGCCGCAACCTTCTGTACCCGTGATATCCCATCTTGGGGCCTTTTCCGGCGCTTCGCCGGAGGGGGATTCAATCACGGAGGGCTTCTACATCAACACCATAGCCTCTCCAATGATGTGTGAGTAGTTTACCACAAACCTTCGGGTCCATAGTTATTAGCTAGATGGCTTCTTCTCTCTCTTTGGATCTCAATACAAAGTTCTCCTTGTTGACACCAGATTTTAGCATGGTTAAGAATCCGGGTTCGTATGCAAAAGTTAGAGGCAACACTTCGCGGGCTGGCCCTGAGAGAAAAAGTGACGCAAGGGACCAGACACCCACCTAGGAAGTGTCTGATGGGTCGCGTGAGTTATTTGGCCTTTGTCGGCTGAATGAAAACCTTTCCGGGGTGGAAACCTTGCCGGGGTAGAGGCTAGCCGGGATGAAAACTTTGCCGGCTGAATGAAAATCTTGCCGAGGAAGAAACCTTGCCGGGGAGGAACCCTTGCCGGGGTAAAACCTTGCTGATGTGAAAGCTTGCCGGGTAGAAACCTTGCCGGTGTGGAAAGCTTGCCTGGGTAGAAAGCTTGCTGGGGTGGAGGCTGTGATAGTTAATCCGACGAGAAGTTGAAGATGGGCTCAAAAGGTTTTTCAGATGATCTTGGATGGAAAAGTATTCTACACAGCAGTTGTGTGTCTCATCAAAATGATCGATTTTGATATAAAGATCGTCCCAATCGGAGGTCGTATGCAAAAGTTAGAGCAATCAGAGTGCCGCCCTATCGTGAGGCGAGATATGGCGCGCCCCACCAGACACATGTCTGATGGGTAGCGCGAGGGAATAACATGTTTTGCGTTACCGATTTGGCCCTCAAGATGACCTCTGATAAGAAAACGTTCAACATGAAAGTTGCTCGTCTCGTCGAAAAGGTCAAGATTGCTTTTGGGCTCGTTTCCATCCGAGAGCGTTTTCCACCACAAAAAAGACCAGCAAGGTACAACCAGTTTAAACCGAACAGTTTTGGAAAGTTCGGATAAAACCAATACGAATTTGACTAGGGTTTTGGACGTGAATTGTGTTGGAAATATGCCCTAGAGGCAATAATAAATTGATTATTATTATATTTCCTTGTTCATGATAATCGTTTATTATCCATGCTATAATTGTATTGATAGGAAACTCAGATACATGTGTGGATACATAGACAACACCATGTCCCTAGTAAGCCTCTAGTTGACTAGCTCGTTGATCGATAGATGGTCACGGTTTCCTGACCATGGACATTAGATGTCGTTGATAACGGGATCACATCATTAGGAGAATGATGTGATGGACAAGACCCAATCCTAAGCATAGCACTAGATCGTGTAGTTCGTATGCTAAAGCTTTTCTAATGTCAAGTATCATTTCCTTAGACCATGAGATTGTGCAACTCCTGGATACCGTAGGAGTGCTTTGGGTGTGCCAAACGTCACAACGTAACTGGGTGGCTATAAAGGTACATTACAGGTATCTCCGAAAGTGTCTGTTGGGTTGGCACGAATCGAGACTGGGATTTGTCACTCCGTGTAAACGGAGAGGTATCTCTGGGCCCACTCGGTAGGACATCATCATAATGTGCACAATGTGATCAAGGAGTTGATCACGGTATGATGTGTTATGGAATGAGTAAAGAGACTTGCCGGTAACGAGATTGAACAAGGTATCGGGATACCGACGATCGAATCTCGGGCAAGTACAATACCGCTAGACAAAGGGAATTGTATACGGGATT
Organism: Triticum monococcum; assembly: GCA_034509565.1. Classification (NCBI taxonomy): domain Eukaryota; kingdom Viridiplantae; phylum Streptophyta; class Magnoliopsida; order Poales; family Poaceae; genus Triticum; species Triticum monococcum. The sequence goes on along the minus strand of CM067847.1, from coordinate 176,000,693 downwards.
GATTAAGTCCTTGACATCGTGGTTCATCCGATGAGATCATCGTGGAACATGTGGGAGCCAACATGGGTATCCAGATCCTGCTGTTGGTTATTGACCGGAGAACGTCTCGGTCATGTCTGCATGTCTCCCGAACCCGTAGGGTCTACACACTTAAGGTTCGATGACGCTAGGGTTATAAAGGAAGTTTGTATGTGGTTACCGAATGTTGTTCGGAGTCCCGGATGAGATCCCGGACATCACGAGGAGTTCCGGAATGGTCCGGAGGTAAAGATTTATATATAGGAAGTCCTATTTCGGCCATCGGGACAAGTTTCGGAGTCATCGGTATTGTACCGGGACCACCGGAAGGGTCCCGGGGGCCCACCGGGTGGGGCCACCTATCCCGGAGGGTCCCATGGGCTGAAGTGGGAAGGGATCCAGCCCAAAGTGGGCTGGGGCGCCACTTTCCCCTATGGCCCAGGCGCCTAGTGTGGGGGGAAACCCTAAAGGAAGAGTCCTAGAAGGGGAAGGCACCTCCTAGGTGCCTTGGGGAGGAGGGATTCCTCCCTTGGCCGCCGCCCCCCTAGGAGATTGGATCTCCTAGGGCCGGCGTCCCCCCCTTGCCCCCCTATATATAGTGGGGGAGATGGAGGACTTCTTACCTTTGCCTTTGGTGCAGCCCCTCCCCTCTCCCTAGTCCTTCTCCTCTCCCGTGGTGCTTGGCGAAGCTCTGCAGGATTGCCACGCTCCTCCACCACCAGCACGCCGTTGTGCTGCTGCTGGATGGAGTCTTCCTCAACCTCTCCCTCTCTCCTTGCTGGATCAAGGCGTGGGAGACGTCACTGGGCTGTACGTGTGTTGAACGCGGAGGTGCCGTCCGTTCGGCACTAGGATCATCGGTGATTTGGATCACGACGAGTACGACTCCATCAACCCCGTTCTCTTGAACGCTTCCGCTTAGCGATCTACAAGGGTATGTAGATGCACTCTCCTTCCCCTTGTTGCTAGTCTCTCCATAGATAGATCTTGGTGACACGTAGGAAAATTTTGAATTTCTGCTACGTTCCCCAACAGTGGCATCATGAGCTAGGTCTATTGCGTAGATTCTATGCACGAGTAGAACACAAAGTAGTTGTGGGCGTTGATTTTGTTCAATATGCTTGCTGTTACTAGGCTTATCTTGATTCGGCGGCATCGTGGGATGAAGCGGCCCAGACCAACCTTACACGTACTCTTACGTGAGACCGGTTCCACCGACTGACATGCACTAGTTGCATAAGGTGGCTGGCGGGTGTCTGTCTCTTCCACTTTAGCCGGAACGGATTCGATGAAAAGGGTCCTTATGAAGGGTAAATAGCAATTGGCATATCACGTTGTGGTTTTTGCGTAGGTAAGAAACGTTCTTGCTAGAAACCCATAGCAGCCACGTAAAACATGCAAACAACAATTAGAGGACGTCTAACTTGTTTTTGCAGGGTATGCTATGTGATGTGATATGGCCAAAGGATGTGATGAATGATATATGTGATGTATGAGATGATCATGTTCTTGTAATAGGAATCACGACTTGCATGTCGATGAATATGACAACCGGCAGGAGCCATAGGAGTTGTCTTAATTTATTTATGACCTGTGTGTCAACATAAACGTCATGTAATTACTTTACTTTATTGCTAACCGTTAGTTGTAGTAGTAGAAGTAATAGTTGGCGTGACAACTTCAAGAAGACACGATGATGGAGATCATGGTGTCATGCCAGTGACGAAGATGATCATGGAGCCCCAAGATGGAGATCAAAGGAGTTATATGATATTGGCCATATCATGTCACTACTATTTGATTGCATGTGATGTTTATCATGTTTATACATCTTATTTGCTTAGAACGACGGTAGTAAATAAGATGATCCCTTACAACAATTTCAAGAAGTGTTCTCCCCTAACTGTGCACCGTTGCTAAAGTTCGTCGTTTCGAAGCACCACGTGATGATCAGGTGTGATAGATCCTTACGTTCACATACAACGGGTGTAAGACAGTTTTACACATGCAAAACACTTAGGGTTAACTTGAAGAGCCTAGCATGTGTACAGACATGGCCTCGGAACACAGAAGACCGAAAGGTCGAGCATGAGTCGTATAGAAGATACGATCAACATGAAGATGTTCACCGACGTTGACTGGTCCGTCTCACCTGATGATCGGACACGGCCTAGTTGACTCGGATCATGTAATCACTTAGATGACTAGAGGGATGTCTATCTGAGTGGGAGTTCATAAGATGAACTTAATTATCCTGAACATAGTCAAAAGGATTTTGCAAATTATGTCATAGCTCGCGCTTTAGTTCTACTGTTTAGATATGTTCCTAGAGAAAATTTAGTTGAAAGTTGATAGTAGCAATTATGCGGACTAGGTCCGTAAACTGAGGATTGTCCTCATTGCTTCATAGAAGGCTTATGTCCTTAATGCACCGCTCAGTGTGCTAAACCTCGAACGTTGTTTGTGGTTTTGCGAACATCTGACATACACGTTTTGATAACTACGTGATAGTTCAGTTAAACGGTTTAGAGTTGAGGCACCAAAGACGTTTTGAAATGTCGCGAAACGTATGAGATGTTTTGAGGGCTGAAATTGGGATTTCAGGCTCGTGACCATGTCAAGAGGTATAAGACCTCCGGCGATTTTCTTAGCCTGCAAACTAAGGGAGAAAAGCTCAATTGTTGAGCTTGTGCTCAGATTGTCTGAGTACAACAATCATTTGAATCAAGTGGGAGTTGATCTTCCAGATGAGATAGTGATGTTTCTCCGAAGTCATTACCACCAAGCTGCTAGAGCTTCGTGATGAACTATAATATATCAGGGACATACATGATGGTCCTTGAGATATTCGCGATGTTTGACACCACAAAAGTAGAAATCAAGAAGGAGCATCAATTGTTGATGGTTGGTGAAACCACTAGTTTCAAGAAGGGCAAGGGCAAGAAGGGATACTTCATGAAACGGTAATTCAGCTGCTGCTCTAGTGAAGAAACCCAAGGTTGAACCCAAACCCGAGACTAAGTGCTTCTGTAATAAGGGGAACAGCCACTGGAGTAGAATTACCCTAGATACTTGGTAGATGAGAAGGCTGTCGATAGAAGTATATTGGATATACAATATGCTAATCTGTACTTTGCTAGTACTCCTAGTAGCACCAGGGTATTAGATACCGGTTCGGTTCCTAAGTGTTAGTAACTCGAAATAAAAGCTACGGAATAAACGGAGACTAGCTAAAGGTGAGCTGATGATATGTGTTGGAAGTGTTTCCAATGTTGATGTGGTCAAGCATCGCACGCTCCCTCTACCATCGAGATTGGTGTTAAACCTAAATAATTGTTATTTGGTGTTTGCGTTGAGCATAGACATGATTGGATTACGTCTATCGCAATACGGTTATTCATTTAAGGAGAATAATGGTTACTCTGTTTATTTGAATAATACCTTCAATGGTCTTACACCTAAAATGAATGGTTTATTGAATCTCGATCGTAGTGATACACATGTTCATGCCAAAAGATAGTAATGATAGTACCACATACTTGTGGCACTGCAATTTGAGTCATATCGGTATAAAACGCATGAAGAAGCTCCATGTTGATGGATCTTTGGGCTCACTCGTTTTTGAAAAGTTTGAGACATGCGAACCATGTCTATTGGTGTATATGCATGAAGAAACTCCATGCAAATGGACCATTTGGACTCACTTCATTTTGAATCACTTGAGACATGCAAATCATACCACATGGGCAAGATGACTGAAAGCCTCGTTTTCAGTAAAATGGAACTAGAAAGCAACTTGTTGGAAGTAATACATTTTGATGTGTACAGTCCAATGAGTGCTGAGGCGTGTAGTGGATATCGTTATGTTCTTACTTCACGGATGATTTGAGTAGATGTTGAATAAATTTACTTGATGAATCACGAGTCTGAATTATTGAAAGGTTCAAGTATTTTCAGGGTGAAGTTGAAAGATCGTCGTGACAAGAGGATAAAATATCTATGATATGATCATAGAGATGAATATCTGAATTACGAGTTTGGCACCGAATTAAGACATTGTGGAAATTGTTTCACAACTGATACAGCCTGGAACACCATAGTGTGATGGTGTGTCCGAACATCATAACTGCACCCTATTGGATATGATGCATACCATGATGTCTCTTATCGAATTACCACAATAGTTTATGGGTTAGGCATTAGAGACAACCACATTCACTTTAAATAGGGCACCACGTAATTCCGATGAGATGACACCGTATGAACTATGGTTTAGAGAAACCTAAGCTGTCATTTCTTAAAAGTTTGGGGCTGCGACGCTTATGTGAAAAAGTTTCAGGCTGATAAGCTCGAACCCAAAGCGGATAAATGCATCTTCATAGGACACCCAAAATAGTTGGGTATACCTCCTGTCTCAGATTCGAAAGCAATTGTTTCTAGAATCGGGTCCTTTCTCGAGGAAAAGTTTCTCTCGAAAGAATTTAGTGGGAGGATGGTGGAGACTTGATGAGGTTATTAAACCGTCTCTTCAACTAGTGTGTGGCAGGGCACAGGAAGTTGTTCCAGTGGCTCCTACACCAATTGAAGTGGAAGCTTGTGATAGTGATCATGAAACTTCAGATCAAGTCACTATCAAACCTCGTAGGATGACAAGGATGCGTACTACTTCAGAGTGGTACGTAATCCTGTCTTGGAAGTCATGTTGCTAGACAACAATGAACCTACGAGCTATGGAGAAGCAATGGTGGGCCCGAATTCCAATAAATGGCTCGAGGCCATAAAATCCGAGAGACGATCCATGTATGAAAACAAAGTGTAGACTTTGGAAGAACTACTTGATGGTCGTAAGGCTGTTGAGTACAGATGGATTTTAAAAGGAAGACAGATAATGATGGTAAGTGTCACCATTGAGAAAGCTCGACTTGTCGTTAAGGTGTTTCCCAACAAGTTCAAGGAGTTGACTACGGTGAGACTTTCTCACTCATAGCGATGCTGAGAGTCTGTTGGAATTATATTAGCGATTACTGCATTATTTATGAAATCTTGCAGATAGGATGTCAAAACATTGTTTCCTCGACGATTTTCTTGAGGAAAGGTTGTATGTGATACAACCGGAAGGTTTTGTCAATCCTGAAATATGCTAATAAGTATGCAAAGCTCCAGCAATCCTTCTAAGGACTGGAGTAAGCATCTCGGAGTTGGAATGTATGCTTTGATGAGATGATCAAAGATTTTGGGTGTATACAAAGTTTATGAGAAACTTGTATTTCCAAAGAAGTGAGTGGGAGCACTATAGAATTTCTGATGAGTATATGTTGTTGACATATTGTTGACCAGAAATGACGTAGAATCTCTGGAAAGCATATAGGGTTATTTGGAAAGTGTTTTTCAATGGAAAGCATGGATTAAGCTGCTTGAACATTGAGCATCAAGATCTATAAGGATAGATCAAAACGCTTAATGGTATTTTCAAATGAGCAATTACCTTGACATGATCTTGAAGGTGTTCAAGATGGATCAGTCAAAGAAGGAGTTCTTGCCTGAGTTGTAAGGTATGAAGTTAAGACTTAAAGCTCGACCATGGCAGAATAGAGAGAAAGGAAGAAGGTCGTCCCCTATGCTTAAGACGTAGGCTCTACAGTATGCTATGCTGTGTACCGCACCTGAAGTGTGCCTTGCCATGAGTCAGTCAAGGGGTACAAGAGTGATCCAAGAATGGATCACAGGACAGCGGTCAAAGTTATCCTTAGTAACTAGTGGACTAAGGAATTTTTCTCGATTATGGAGGTGGTAAAAGAGTTCGTCGTAAAGGGTTACGTTGATGCAAGCTTAACACCTATCCGGATAGCTCTGAGTAGAGATACCAGATACGTATAATGGAGCAACAATTTAGAATAGCTCCAAGTAGAACAGTTATTTGGAATAGCTCCAAATAGAACGTGGTAGCTACATCTAGGAGATGACATAGAGATTTGTAAAGCACACACGGATCTGAAAGGTTCAGACCCGTTGACTAAAACCTCTCTCACAAGCAACATGATCAAACCTAGAACTCATTGAGTGTTAATCACATAGTGATGTGAACTAGACTACTGACTCTAGTAAACTCTTGGGTGTTAGTCACATGGCGGTGTGACCTGTGAGTGTTAATCACATGGCGACGTGAACTAGATTATTGACTCTAGTTCAAGTGGGAGACTATTGGAAATATGCCCTAGAGGCAATAATAAATTGATTATTATTATATTTCCTTGTTCATGATAATCGTTTATTATCCATGCTATAATTGTATTGATAGGAAACTCAGATACATGTGTGGATACATAGACAACACCATGTCCCTAGTAAGCCTCTAGTTGACTAGCTCGTTGATCGATAGATGGTCACGGTTTCCTGACCATGGACATTAGATGTCGCTGATAACGGGATCACATCATTAGGAGAATGATGTGATGGACAAGACCCAATCCTAAGCATAGCACTAGATCGTGTAGTTCGTATGCTAAAGCTTTTCTAATGTCAAGTATCATTTCCTTAGACCATGAGATTGTGCAACTCCCGGATACCGTAGGAGTGCTTTGGGTGTGCTAAACATCACAACGTAACTGGGTGGCTATAAAGGTACATTACAGGTATCTCCTAAAGTGTCTGTTGGGTTGGCACGAATCGAGACTGGGATTTGTCACTCCGTGTAAACGGAGAGGTATCTCTGGGCCCACTCGGTAGGACATCATCGTAATGTGCACAATGTGATCAAGGAGTTGATCACGGGATGATGTGTTATGGAACGAGTAAAGAGACTTGCCGGTAACGAGATTGAACAAGGTATCGGGATACCGACGATCGAATCTCGGGCAAGTACAATACCGCTAGACAAAGGGAATTGTATACGGGATTGATTAAGTCCTTGACATCGTGGTTCATCCGATGAGATCATCGTGGAACATGTGGGAGCCAACATGGGTATCCAGATCCCGCTGTTGGTTATTGACCGGAGAACGTCTTGGTCATGTCTGCATGTCTCCCTAACCCGTAGGGTCTACACACTTAAGGTTCGATGATGCTAGGGTTATAAAGGAAGTTTGTATGTGGTTACTGAATGTTATTCGGAGTCCCGGATGAGATCCCGGACGTCACGAGGAGTTCCGGAATGGTCCGGAGGTAAAGATTTATATATAGGAAGTCCTATTTCGGCCATCGGGACAAGTTTCGGAGTCATCGGTATTGTACCGGGACCACCGGAAGGGTCCCGGGGGCCCATCGGGTGGGGCCACCTATCCCGGAGGGTCCCATGGGCTGAAGTGGGAAGGGATCCAGCCCAAAGTGGTCTGGGGCGCCACTTTCCCCTATGGCCCATGCACCTAGTGTGGGGGGAAACCCTAAAGGAAGAGTCCTAGAAGGGGAAGGCACCTCCTAGGTGCCTTGGGGAGGAGGGATTCCTCCCTTGGCCGCCGCCCCCCTAGGAGATTGGATCTCCTAGGGCCGGCGTCCCCCCCTTGGCCCCCCTATATATAGTGGGGGAGATGGAGGACTTCTTACCTTTGCCTTTGATGCAGCCCCTCCCCTCTCCCTAGTCCTTTTCCTCTCCCGTGGTGCTTGGCGAAGCTCTGCAGGATTGCCACGCTCCTCCACCACCACCACGCCGTTGTGCTGCTGCTGGATGGAGTCTTCCTCAACCTCTCCCTCTCTCCTTGCTGGATCAAGGCGTGGGAGACGTCACCGGGCTGTACTGTGTTGAACGCGGAGGTGCCGTCCGTTCGGCACTAGGATCATCGGTGATTTGGATCACGACGAGTACGACTCCATCAACCCCGTTCTCTTGAACGCTTCCGCTTAGCGATCTACAAGGGTATGTAGATGCACTCTCCTTCCCCTCGTTGCTAGTCTCTCCATAGATAGATCTTGGTGACACGTAGGAAAATTTTGAATTTCTGCTACGTTCCCCAACAAATTGATGTAATTTTCTTGTAAGGAAAGCCTAGATGAATCCTTTGCTTGTACGGGAAGTCCAGCCGCCTCTTATGTACGTTTTATCCCCCCCACCGTTATTCTCTCTCGTTCTTCGCTATTCCTCGAGTTTGAGATCTGTGAATCCGGAGGCTCTAGGGGCGAGTGAATCGACCTATGGCAACCCATAGCCGCTGCAATCCCTGACGGGTCCCTCCTGGGTGCGCGAGGTTTCGGTCTGCAAAAGCGCCCGCCGACTGTCTTGCGTATCGCACTGTCGGTTAGGCCTCCTTCGACGTGAGCTGCGGTGCATCACCCCCGGCGTCGAGGGTACACGTGACGTGTTCGTGTGTCAACACCTTTTTTGGCGACTCCGCTGTGGAACAGAAGATCAATCGTCATCATCCACCATGTTCGATCTTCCCAAGCCATCTGAGGTAGACGCCGATAACATCATTAAGCCCAGTCTTGATGAGATATCAACCGATCATCGCCAAGTCTATGAGGAGTACAAGAAGGCGCGTGAGGAGAAGGACCTGCAGGAGTTCCTTGCAAAATTCAAGAAGGATCGCCAAGGCAACATCACTCTGATTGAAGAAATCAAGTTTTTCCTCCTCTTCAAGCCGAGCAGGTTAAAGCCCCTGTAAGTACTACCTTTTCTCCTGAGTAGTGGGCTGAGATTGAGAGTTGTATTACTGATGGTAACAATCTAGTCTATCAAACTTTCATAGAAAATACTAATGCTCAGAAGAATATATCTCAATCATCTAGTGGTAATGGTGGTATAGCTGCTAGTGTGCAAAACCCTAATCTGACTTTACCTATTTCATCAGCGCCTCCCATGCCGATGACTTATTATCCTACTCAAACAAATCAGATTGTGGCTGCACCCGTTAGTCTCATCATGAGCATGCCGGGTTCGGTGGCAACGCCGAACCAAACCCTACCTACAGCTACAACCACTCGGCAATTACCGAACTATGGTTCGGCATATATGCCACAGTTCCTACCTACAGCTAGTAGTCCTACTCTTCCCATGCCACATCAGCAAGCTTCATCATCTACTACAGACGATGCCCTAGCTAATTTAAGAGAGGAGATGGCTAAGATGCTTCGAGAGAATTTTGGAGTTGAGCTACCTCAGAATCGGATTTACCAAAAGCCGTACCCCGAATATTTTGATGCCATCCAGTGCCCTATAAAATTCCAAATTTTGTTAAGTTTAATGGAGAAGGCACAAAAACCACATGGAAGCATGTTAGTCAATATTTAGCACAATTGGGTGAGGCAGGCTCATTGAATGAATTGAAAGTGCGTTTATTTCCTTTATCATTAACTGGTACCACATTTTCAAGGTTTTCTTCTTTACCACATGGTTCCATTCGAGTTTGGTCGCAGCTAGAGCAGAAATTTCATGATCACTTTTATAGCGGCGACAATGAACTCAAGTTGTCACATCTAACATCGGTTAAACAGAAGCATGATGAATCGGTCTCCGATTACGTCAAGAGATTCAGAGAAACAAAAAACCGGTGTTTTAGTTTGGTGATAACCGAAAGGGACTTGGCGGATTTAGTACTAAGTGGTTTGAGAACTCCCATTAGAGAAAAGCCAGGAGGCTATGAGTTCTTAAATATCAACCAAGTTTTACAAAGGGCTTTGGCTCAGGAAAGCCGAAGCAAAGATCTCAAACTAGTGCGCAGATACAAAGTCGATCGTCCAAAGATGAATATGGTCGAATATAATAGTGGCCACTCGAACGATGAGGGTGATGTTTTTGCTACTAAATTTGTTTGGCCATCTAAAGCCAAACCCTTTACTTGCAATGATCTGAAACCGATTCATAAGAATCGTGATGAAGAGATGAAGTTTACTTTTAACATTGCTAAGTGTGATAGAATATTTGATGCTTTGCTACAGGCTAAGATTATTAGAATATCTCATACTTTACCGCCATTTGAAGAGCTGAAATGGCGTGCTTATTGCAAGTATCATAATTCTTTTTCTCATGCTACTTATGATTGCAATGTTTTTCGACGACAGATACAATCGGCCATTAATGACGGACGATTGAACTTTTCTGAGATGCAAGTTGATAACAGCCTTTTCTAATGAATACCATGGATTTGGATGGGAAGAAGCTATTCATTTGGCCGGAGGTTGCTGAATCTGCTAATAAAGCTAATGTCATTATTGGTGAGCCCAGGAAAGACAAGGAGGGCGACAAGGTCTTGGGGAGACAAGTTGTGCTTGATAAACAGCCCGATGGCAAGGAAGTGATCAAAATCACCATCAAGAATCCTACACTCGGGGGGCAACCGCAAGTCCAGGAAAATACTCATGTTAAATTTATCAAACCCAAGAGTCTAGAAGTTGGCAAGTGGAAGAGGGATGAAGTTAAAGTGCAGCGCAAGAAAATCAAGCCAACTTTTGATATATTGTTGTCCAAGTATGCCAGTCAAGCAACCGGTTCTATCTCTGACCGGTCATCAAATTTGAAATGCTCAAGGTCACCTCCTCGGGAAGATTTTCAGCATCATGCAAGGCCATATGGGTCGTGGGCGCCGGGACCATGTGTGACGCCTCGAGGCCGATGTGCCAGGTGTATTCCAGTTATTCACTATTGTTGCCATGTCATTTGCTTGCGTGTTGCATCCTGCCATGTCATCATGTGCATTGCATCATTATGTTTTCAAAACTTGCATCCGTCCAGGTCTCTCCATTTCTCTCCGTTGTCCGCTCTGAGTCCAACCACACTTGCACGCGCCCGCGGCATGTCTGAAATAGTATTTTTTAAGTGGCCGGAAAATGTTCTCGGAATGGGTTGAAAGTTGGTGTACGGTGTTGTTTTGCTGTCAGTAGACCGCCTGCCAAGTTTCATCGCATTCAGAGTCCGTTCGATGGCCCAACGGATAACTATAGCGGCAATAGTAGCCGGTCTTTTCGTCGGACGTTTTCGGTCTCCGGAAACCGCTGCTGGGTCTCTCTCTCTCTCTCTCTCTCTCTCTCTCTCTCTCTCTCTTTCTCTTCTTTCTCTCAGCCTGAGGTTTTCTGCACAGCCCACCACCACTCACCACAAGGCCCAACCTAACCTCTCTCGTCAGCCCGCGGCCCTCCTCGCGCGCGTCCGAAAGCTGTCCCGAACCCGACTCGGTCAGTCGTCACCGTTGGATCCGGATCATCCCCAGACATCTGCAAAACATCACCGTTTTCTCATTTGGTCTTCGTAGTCTATTTTTCTCGACCACTCGATTTTATTTGGAGGGACGGATTAGCCCCTAAACTCTCCCTCTTTCCTTATATATATACTCCCTAGTCTAAATCTAGACCAAACCCTAGAAACTAGGGATCTTGTCCCATCCTCCACCGCGGACAGCCCACTATCTCCTCCTCCATGGGATCCCCTCCCGATCCAAAACCACCAACCATCGCTCTTCTGCTCCTCCTCGATCCAAGCCCGCACCCGATCCAATCCTTTTAGCCTCCACCAACCACCGACTCCATCCAACTAGCAGCCTCCACCTCCTCTTTCCGAACCATCCTCGCGCCCGCCTCCAGATCGAGCAGGAAGCTCGTTCCTGGCCTCCTCCTCATCGCCTCGCCCGTCCTCAAGCTCTTGCCCGGAGCACCCCCGCAAGCAGCAGCAGTTTCCGCATCTTGCCACAGCTCCAGGCCACCGGTGCACTAGGCCAGGACTCCCCGTCGCCGCTCCTCCCCTGCCTCCCCGGAGAACGCCTCTGCAGCGTCGTCCCGCTCCTCTGCTTCGACAGCCAGGCGCCTGAGGCCACGCGTTCCTCCCCTCGCAACAACACCTCGTCACTGTACAGAGCTTCCTCGCACCATCGCCATCCGGCAAGTAACCGGACTAGGTCCCCTCGCCCGCCGGCCACCTCTCCGACAAGGAGCTCCCGCTGATGCCAGTGCTCCTAGACCCCGAGTCCTTCGCCGCTGCCTTGCTCCTGCATTGAGCCGCGCCAAGCCATCGCCGTTCCTTCTCCGGTGCCCCGTCCCCATCGCTTTGCTCGAGCCCACCACCACTGCATCTCAAGCCCTGCCGTGCCAGAGTCCATCACCTGCTCGCCGCCGTTCTGCTTCACGTCGTACCGCCATGCCCGCTGCACCCCTGTCGAGCTACTTTGCCTCGCCCCGCGCCCCGCGTTGACCGCACATGGCCTTGGCTGGGCCACCCCTCCAGCGCCTCTAGATCCGGCCAGCATGCGCCCCGTCCTGCTTCCTCTTCAACTCGGCCCAAGGCCACTGGGTGAGCAGACTCCTCCAGCGCCCTGCGCACTGCTAGCCCAACATGCCTTAGTTTCGGCCCGTTATGTTTTTTTTTTCAATTCTGGAGGTTTTTCCTAATTATCCAGGAGTTTGCTGTTTTACAGAACAACCCTCATACTTCATGCATTTAATATCTCCACAACTGTGCATCGGATTAAAACAACTTATATATGTAAAATGCCTAGAATTTTGTGTAGTTTCATAATATGCCACCTTTATCCATGTTTGAAATGCTTAAAATGCTATTTGGTTAAATTTACTCCTATGCCATGTTAAAATGCTTTAATTCATAACTTAATAACCGTAGCTCGGTTTTTAACAAACTTTATATGTAAATGGGGTAGAAAAATGCCTAGTTTAACATGGTGTACTTGCCTTGCATGTTAAACAACTCTAAAATATAGTTTAGGAAAGAACAGGACCAAATTCATATTTATGCACATGAGGATTTTCCGGAATTGTTGTTCGTTGTTTCCGGCCTCGTTTAAACTTGAATAGATAGTTAGTTTAGGTATGCTTCACCTCCTGCCATGTTAATCAACATTTAATATTGTTGGGTACTTAAACGAGATCGAACTAAATAACTTGGTTGTGGTGTTTCATCAATATGCAACGGAGTTGCATACTGAGCTCCACTTAATTTGTAGGATTGTTTGTGCATTTTGCAATGCCATGCCTCATTAATCCGGACATGCATCATATTTGGTTGTGCATCATGTCATGCTTATGTGGTGGTTTTTTACTATGTTGTTTGCTCCTTTCCGGTGTTGCTTCTTCGGGTTGGTTCCGATAACGTCGTGTTTGTGAGGATCCGTTCGACTACGTCCGTTTGTCTTCTTCACGGACTCGTTCTTCTTCCCTGCAGGATCTCAGGCAAGATGACCATACCCTCGAAATCACTTCTATCTTTGCTTGCTAGTTGCTCGCTCTATTGCTATGCCTATGCTGCAATACCTACCACTTGCTATATCATGCCTCCCATATTGCCATGAGCCTCTAACCCACCTTGTCCTAGCAAACCTTTGTTTGGCTATGTTACCGCTTTGCTCAGCCCCTCTTATAGCGTTGTTAGTTGTAGGTGAAGATGAAGTTTGTTCCTTGTCGGAACATGATTATTGTTGGGATATCACAATATCTCTTATTTAATTAATGCATCTATATACTTGGTAAAGGGTGGAAGGATCGGCCTTACGCCTGGTGTTTTGTTCCACTCTTGCCGCCCTAGTTTCCGTCATACCAGTGTTATGTTCCTTGATTTTGCGTTCCTTACGCGGTTGGGTTATAATGGGAACCCCTTGACAGTTCGCCTTGAATAAAACTCCTCCAACAAGGCCCAACCTTGGTTTTACCATTTGCCACCTAGCCTTTTCTTTTCCCTTGGGTTTCCTGAGCCCGAGGGTCATCTTTATTTTAACCCCCAGGCCAGTGCTCCTTTGAGTGTTGGTCCAACTTGTCAGCCGCCGGTGGCCACCAGGGGCAACTCTGGGCTGGCCTACCGGAAGTTTGGACAATTCGGTGTGCCCTGAGAACGAGATATGTGCAGCTCCTATCGGGATTTGTCGGCACATTCGGGCGGCTTTGCTGGTCTTGTTTTACCATTGTCGAAATGTCTTGTAACCGGGATTCCGAGTCTGATCGGGTCTTCCTGGGAGAAGGAATATCCTTCGTTGACCGTGAGAGCTTGTGATGGGCTAAGTTGGGACATCCCTGCAGGGTTATGAACTTTCGAAAGCCGTGCCCGCGGTTATGGGCAGATGGGAATTTGTTAATGTACGGTTGTAGAAAACTTGAAACTTAACTTAATTAAAATGCATCAACCGCGTGTGTAGCCATGATGGTCTCTTCTCGGCGGAGTCCGGGAGGTGAACACGGTTCTTGTGTTATGCTTGAACGTAAGTAGTTTCAGGATCACTTCTTGATCACTTCTAGTTCACGACCGTGCTTTGCTTCTCTTCTCGCTCTCATTTGTGTAAGTTAGCCACCATATATGCTAGTGCTTGCTGCAGCTCCACCTCACTACCTTTCCCTACCCATAAGCTTAAATAGTCTTGATTGCGAGGGTGTGAGATTGCTGAGTCCCCGTGACTCACAGATTACTTCAAAACCAGTTGCAGGTGCTGATGATACCGTGTAGGTGACGCAACCGAGCTCAACGAGAAGCTCGATGAAGATCGTGTTCATTGTGTTGTTTCGTTTCTAGTTGATCAGTAGTGGAGCCCAGTCGGGATGATCGAGGATCTGTAGCAATAGGGGTAGTCTTCTTTTATTTTGGTTCCGTAGTCGGACCTTGATTGTATCTGGTTGATGTAAAGCTATATTCATGTATTGTGTGAAGTGGAGATTGTAAGCCAACTCTGTACCTCTTTCTTATTCAGTACATGGGATGTGTAAAGATTACCCCTCTTGCGACATTGCCTACAATGCGGTTATGCCTCTAAGTCGTGCTCCGACACGTGGGAGATATAGCCGCATCATGGGTGTTACACCATGGATGCTGCCACCCCCCTATGCGCCATACTACATGGGAGATTTCAATGGAGGATGGTGGCAGCCCCCAATGGCCCCTTATGCTTTTCATCCGGGTTGGGCAGAAACAAGGAGGCCTGTTAATGAGAGACTTTCTTATCCCACACGAGGCCATTTGAATAATGGTGTCAATCGGCCAGTGCAAGATAATCAAAAGAGGGTCGGCAAGCAAGAATGGCGTGTTAGGTCACCAAGTGCTGCAACGGTCGAGTCAAGCAAAGGCAAGGAAAAAAGCAATGCCGACTCACTCATCTTGGGCACCAAAACATTCACCATACATCAGCTGATTATGCATAGCAATCCGACTTAGCCGATACTTGCGATCGCGCCAAAGCACTCGGCTAATGATCATGAAGCAAGCACCGGCCAAGTAAAGATGAGAGATTCTAAGTATACTCATCCAAAGTGGTGTCCTCCAGGGCTAACAAAGACACAAAAGAGGAAATTATAGAGGTTAAGGAGTCAAGAGATGACAGAACAAGAGGCCGAGAAGCAAAGGGATAAGTTCTTCAATGACACTTGGCCCATGTTACCTGCAAAGCAAGTGTGGAGGCCTAAACAAACACAAGATACAATGGCTTCTACACCTATCGCGGCAGCACTTGCGCCACCAAAGGAGGACAATGCGACAGTTATTACATCGTCTGCGACACTTCTTACTTCTCCTTCACTCGAACTAATTTCAGAATCGGTGGATGCACTTGAAGAAGAGGATGATATGTTGGACTATGAGTCTACGCCGGTTCATGAAGGTATGGATATCAATATGGTATATTACTTACCTGCTGAGTTTCATGCTGTAGATGAGGAAGGGGAAGTGGCCTAGCTGGATTTTGGCCCTAAATACGCAATATTCGAGAAGCCAAAAGACCCAGTAACGCATCTGAAACCATTGTATCTCAGAGGTCATATCAATGGGTCACTGCTCACTCGGATGCTTGTTGATGGTGGTGCTGTGGTGAATCTTATGTTGTATTCGGTCTTCAAAAAATTGGGGCTGCATGATGAAGAGTTGATAAAGACCAACATGGTGCTCAATGGATTTGAAGGTAAAGAGAAAACTGAAGCCAAAGGTGTGATGTATGTGGAGCTCACAGTGGGAAGTAAAACTTTGGCTACTGCATTCTTTGTCGCCAAAGTGCAAGGTAACTACAATGTGATATTAGGCCGTGATTGGGTTCATGCAAACCAATGCGTGCCATCTACTATGCACCAGTTTTTGATCCAGTGGGTTGATGATGAAGTGGAAGTCATTCATGCGGATAACTCGACCTGTGTTGCTTTGGCCGAGGCGTCGGTGGATTGGCAACACCCAAATGCTACTTGCTTGATGGGACGTGACTTGTCAGAGTTCGATTTTCTCAGCGCGACCAAGAATGGTTTCGTGTCCGTCTCTTTAAAGCCGACTGAATGCAATCGGCTTCAAGGTATGATATGTTTAAATGGATCCTAGCTCAGAGTGGTTACAAAAGCGACTTGTAGAATATCGGTCCAATGAGAACGATATGTATGAGTCCATAGAAGAGTTAGATGATATGGATAAATTAGGACAAGGTTTTACATCGGCCGATCCTGTCGGATTTTGGGTTCCGGCAGACCCTTAAGGTTCGAACATTGGGGTGCGCGCAGAGATTACGCCTTCTACCTCTCCGTCTCGCAAAGATCTAGACTACTGAAAGAACTGCACAAGAGACACAAGGTTTATACTGGTTCTGGCCACCGTTGTGGTGTAATACCCTACTCCAGTGTGTGGTGGGTGGATTGCCTCTTGGGGCTGATGATGATGAGCAATACAAGGAAGAACAGCCTCGCGAGGGTCTGTTCTTGGCTGTGGCGATGAACTGGTGGGAGGAGTTCAGCCACCTCTCTCTTTCTCACTCACTCACTGCCTTACTCTTACTTGCCGGCCCAACCAAACGAACCCCTTGCTATGTGGGCGACTGGTCCTATTTATAGAGGCCCTGGTCCTCTTCCCAAATATCGAGCGGGAAGGGAGCCAACAATGGCGGGCTAATTTGAAGGGGGGCAGCAAGTATCAACTATCCTGACAGAAGCAGTCTTCGCCTGCGCAAAGCTCTGGTGATGACGCCGTCTTGGGCTCCACGGTGACCTCCGTCTCGTAGTCCTCCTGGTCTTGGTCTCGTTGCACCGAAATGGCAACCTTTGCCTGATGCCTCGGTACTCTGCAGCTGCGCTTGCCCCCTTTGCACCAAAGAGGAAAGGAGGACGCTGCGCGGGCTGGCACCCGCCTGGCGCCCTGAGTCGTCATGGCTTGCGTCACGGGCACCTCGCGAGGTACCCCGCCTGGATCTCTCCGCCTCCTCACGAGCCAGCCTGACAAGGCCGTGCCTGAGGAAGCTCCATGTCGTCCGCCCCGCGAGGCTTGGCCCCTCGCGAGGGTCTTGAGTCTTGTGTTGATGAAGATGGGTCGTGCTGGGCCCCCTTTGAGCCACGCCGCAGGCCGCAGGCATGCAAGTCTGGGGACCCCCGTTCCCAGAATGCCGACAGTAGCCCCCGGGCCCAAGGCGCGCCCAGACTTGGCCGTGCTGAGAAGCGAAAGGGCAAAGGCGAAGCACCGCGGGCCCTAACAGCCTGCGGCCTTGGGCACTGCGTGGCGGTTGATGGGACGTGGGCGGCACTGTTCCCCCACGCCCCCTTATTCTGCGCCCTGCTAGGCGGACTTGTAGTTGCACACAGCCGCTCCCCTTCCTGTTGCTCGAGCGTCCCCTGTTCTTCCTTTCTTCGAATGCCTGCTCCTGCCTCCAATCCAATTTCGAATCTTCCCCCTCCTTCTCATCGCCATGGCTTCGACGAAGAAGGAGGGAGGGGAGAAACCCATGCCTCCGTCTTGTGTGCCGCCATCAGTGGCCCCCGCCGTCGGCCAGTCGACCATACTCAATCAAGAGTGCCTGGGAAAGGTCAGCTTGGCTCTGGCCTCCATCTTCAATGAGTGCGGGAGGACGACGTCCTGGCCCGCGCCCCACTTCTCCATCGACAGGATAGCTACCGAGGTCCCATATTTTACCGATGCCCTGTGGGCGGGTCTAGTTCCCCCCTTTTCTGATTTCTTCAATGCCGTGCTCTCCCATTATCAGATCCACATGATGCATCTAAGTCCTGAGTCCATCACCCTCCTTTCGGTCTTCACCTTCGTTTGTGAAGCCATGATGGGCATCCCCCCTTCGGTTGCCTTGTTGCACCACTTCTTCTCGCTGCATCTTGTCAACCCTACCCAATGATGGGCGTGCGTGAGCTTCGCTGCCGAGCCTGAGACCGCGGCCTCTGGGATTGACTTCAAGCTCCCCCTGCCCGCGGTTGGGTTCCGCGAGCGGTGGCTGTATGTGGACGCAGGGGTGCCCAGCCTCCTGCTATCAGAGCCGACCTCGCCTGCTGTCCCCAATTCGGGTTGGGGCCAGGAGATGCTCAAGAGCCCCCGGCTCGTCTTCGTCTGGCGCCGCTTCGTGCTCCTGAGGAAGCTCGGTGTGACAGCGCCCAAGGTGGTGAAGGAGTTTCTGGTATGCCGTGTTGCTCCCCTTCAACGCCACTCTCGCTGGATGTGGGCCTTTCGTGGGCGCGAGGATAGCATGAGGCTCCAGGAAGAGGACCTGGCTCCTGAGGTGCTGAAGTTGACGCTCTTGACCTTGGCCGGGGACCCCAACCCTGGTAGCGTCCGGCAGGGAGGGGCCTTGCTGTATCTCTGCCAGAGCAGGGTCGACTTCGTGAAGCAGATGCCCGTCTTTGATGAGTGGGGGCTGCACCCCGCCGGCCTCCAGGGACCTCATGAGAATCCAGTGGTGGTGACTGCCCTTCCAATCGACCAAGGCGACTCCTCCTTAAGTGGCGGAGCAGGGAGGCAGGAGTGCCGGAGGCCGAGGGGGCTCCTGATGAGGTGACATCGCCGGGTGATGCTCTCGAGGGGACAAATCCTGGGACCCGTGCCGCTGAGGCTGAGGGTGGCAAGCAGCCACTCCCAGCGCCCGGGGCTGAGGCCTCGGAGGCCCCAACCGCGTCTTCTGGCGAGGTGATGGACGACACACGCCAGGCAGGCGACCCTGGCGCGGATCGCTCCGATGCTCCGTCTTCGTCGCAGGTTGATCGTTGCGCTCTTCTCTTGGCCCGCTTCTGCGTGGACTTTGAGGCCCTCCGGAGGAAAAGGGAGGCCCTGGGTGATGACTTCCCTTGTCGCGTGCTGAAGCGTAGGAAGTACTTCGCCACTGACGAGTAAGTCTTCTCCCTTTCCGGCTCCTGATCCTCTTGTTGCTTTCACTGATCCTTGCTCCGCAGGCCCCTTGCGGCCGAGCTTGCGGAAGTAGCTGAGGTGCCGCCTCCTTTGGCTTCGCCCCCTCTACTGTCCTGAAGTGCTCCAAGCAGCTCTGCCCTTGTGGTGAGGGCGACTGAAGGGGTGGACCATCCCGAGGTGCACCGCGGCCCTTCATTCCCCCCGATTTTCCTTCGCAGGCCCTCTCCGGGAATAGCCAGCCTGCCGTGGGCTTCTCGTATGGTCGTGGACTGTGACTGGTTGAGGCGCCCCCTGCGCCCTTCATCTGGGACGGACCGGCTCCAGGCTGGGCTTCTAGTGCGGCGCGCCTGGCTGTCGCGAGGGCACCAGGCCCCAGCCCCCTGCCCGGAGGAGGAACGATGATTCTTGGCCCCCGACGCTTGCTTGGGGCAGATGATGGTGTGGAAGACGTGCTTGAGCGCGCCCGGGAGCGCCACGCTCGCCGCCAAGAGTTCCTTCGAAGGGCGACCGACGCGGTGAACCTGCTTGGGTAGGAGCTTGCTGACGAAGACGCGCGCCTGGAGGCCAAGGGCCTGCGCCTGGCTGCAGGGAGGTGCGAGCTGGAGGCCGCCATCGCCCTCACGCGCCGTCAGCGTGATCTTGATGATGAAGAGGCGAAGGCGTTGCTGGAGGAGTGGGCTCGTGAGCTCCTGGCCCGGTGCCACTCGCTGGAGGAGCAAGTGGAGCTGCACGAGTTGGCCCTTGCGTCGATGCGGGTGGCCTCCGGCGACCCAGCTGAGCTCCAGAAGCGTGAAGAAGCATTGACACTGGAAGCCGCCGAATGCACTCGTGAGTACGAGCGGCTGGAGACGAGGGAGCGCCTGGTGACGCAGGCGGATGACGATGTCGCCGCATGGGAAGCTCGTGTCCTGGAGGAGGTCGGACGTCAGGTGGCGATGGCGCGCCAAGACCTCGAGCGCGAGTACGAGGGGAGGCTGGAGCTGATCTGGGTCGAAGCTGAAGGGAGGACCGCAGCCTTGAGGGCCAAGCGGGAGTAGGCGACGCGGCTGGCCGACGCCTCCCGGGCCGCCCTTGAGGTAGCGCAAGGGGAGTTAGCTGCCTCCCAGGCCGAGATGCTCCGTCTTCGCCAGCGGGTGGAGGAGGCTGAGGGCGTCGCGCGCCAGAATGCGGATGAGATATGTCAGCGGCAGGTCCTGAGCACATGCGCGGCCCCATGCTCGCCACGCTCCGGGAGAGGGCTAGCGCAGCCTTGGGCAACATCTATGAGGCGGCTGTCGGCGTGCCACACACAGCCAACTATGCTGGCAACCTTCAGTTCTTCACCGCCGTGGTGACGCAGCTAGAGGCGCGGTCTGCCAGGGCCGACAGGTTGGTGGAAGAGAGGAGCCGCGCCCTGCTCGGGCGCGCCTTTTCCCGTGTCTTCAGTCATCTCCTGAACATGGATTCCCACTTCGATTTTGACGTCGTCATCGCCCCAGTTCCCTGGACCGTCCGAGGCGACCTGGCGCACCGGGTGGAAGACAACGTGGACGCCCTTGTCAGGGCCTTCGCTTCGGACGACGATGACATGATCGTGGCTGCTGACGCGGGCGGTGCGGCGAACGGCCCTGACGCCGCTGGTGGCGACGCAGACAACGATGGCGAGGTCGGCGATGCCAGCGACGGCTCGGGAGGTGCTTCCGAGGACGCATTGGGGGATTGGTCCGACTGAGTGTGTATTGCTCCTGTCTTTTTTACCCTGCATGAATAGAACTCAGGTTTTTGACCTAATGGCTATGACAGCATTTTGGGAGGGGAAGCCCCTCATGCAAAACTTGTGTTCATCGTATTAGTAGTTGTCATATTGCACGAGCGCCCGCGCCTGGTGGCTGGCTGGTTTACCTTTGTTTCGCGCAAGCCCCGAAGCAGCCTGTGGGAGGGCGTGACGTCTGAGGTGTTCTTTAGTTGAATCCGTAGGATATGAGAGTGTCGCCGGCGGGGAGCTTCACAGGCACTCGCCTTGCTTCACAGGCTCCGGGCCTTTTCCCAAATGCGACTGCTTCACAGGCATTTGCCTTCTTCACAGGCTCCGGGCCTTTTCCAAAACGTGATAGCTTCACAGGCACTCGCCTTGCTTCACAGGCTCTGGGCCTTTTCCAAAACGCGATAGCTTCACAGGCACTCGCCTTGCTTCACAGGCTCTGGGCCTTTTCCAAAACACGATAGCTTCACAGGCACTTGCCTTGCTTCACAGGCTCTAGGCCTTTTCCAAAATGCGATAGCTTCACAGGCACTCGCCTTGCTTCATAGGCTCTAGGACTTTTCCAAAACGCGATAGCTTCACAGGCACTCGCCTTGCTTCACAGGCTCTGGGCCTTTTCCAAAACACGATAGCTTCACAGGCACTCGCCTTGCTTCACAGGCTCTGGGCCTTTTCCAAAACGCGATAGCTTCACAGGCACTCGCCTTGCTTCATAGGCTCTGGGCCTTTTCCCAACAGGGCAACCTCCGCAGGCACCCGAAAATCCTCCCGAGAGGGAGCAACAGCGGCAGTTTGGGTTGCGCACGAGCCAGGCCTGACCCGACTCACGAGGGGCTCGCGAGGGGAGGCAGCTGTGGCGAAGCGGTAACCAGAACGCGAGAAATGGCTCGAACGAGAATAAGCACCCCTTCCCCGAACACACGCAAATCTCAAATTCGAATCCAACTTAAATCCAGGGGGGAAAAGCTACAGGCAAAGGGAGAGGCAATGAAAGCAGACAAAAGGCCACGTCCGGCACCTAATCTAGTCTTGGACGTCTTCTCACCAGCGCGGAGCTAAGTGCTGTCCACTGGGCGTGGGAGGGAGCCCCAGGGCCTGAGGCCGGCACCCCTGAGAGTCCGGGGCATGTACAACCCCACTAATTATTACGTGAGAGTGTCACGGGGCGACGAGCTTCACAGGCACCAGGCCTTCTTCACAGGTACTGGCCTTGCTTCATATCGCCAGATGAGGGCCCCGCCTTGCGCCACACTCTAGTGCCATCAGCAACGACCAGAACCCAGGACGCCACCCGATGGGGTAGAGCGGTCGCCAACGGTTCCCCCGACGACCACGGGTCCTCCGCCAGGGGCAGGCCCTGAGGCACCTCCCCAGCAGAGGGCCTACCTCCTGAGAACGCCTTGCTCCGAACACCGCGGTGGTGATGTTGGATCTCGGCCGCTCTCCTGCAGCCCCCTGCGCCCTCCTCCCGAGGGGTAGGAGGCTGTGGGAGCGGGGCAGTTGCTTGCCGCGGCGACCTGCACCTCCTGCGATCCATGGTTAGCGTATACCGGCTCCTGAAGAATTAGCGGTGCCCGATAATCATTGCCTCCAGCGTGGCCAGCGGGACCGTTCTGGGGCTCCTGGAAAGGCTCAGCTTCTAGTGCCTCGTCCTCCCAGCTTAGGCTGAGGAGCGAGCCTTGTCCATTCTCGTGAGGGTGTCCTTGGTCCATCATGAGGGGCACGTATTCCTCCGGCGCCATCATCCCGAATGCCACGCCGTGATGCCCCGCATGCCACGCGATCCCGCCTGTCACGCCCACTGCTGGGTGGCAGCGCGGCCGCCCACTGGGGCCGCGGGTCGCGTTGAGTCCTTCTTCGCGGGCCGGGGGCGGGGGCAGCGCCGCCGCCGGTCCGGTGCTGATAGCTTCGCTGGCATCGGAGTAGCCTTGGAGCCCGCGGGCACGCGCGGAGCCCCTGCGCGGGTCGCCCTGGGCTTGAGATGGGAGCTGGGTGGAGAAGGGGTGATCCCCCAAGGCGGCGAAGCCCAGGAGCTCCGCCACTCGCTCCAGCAGCACGTCATGGCCGCCCTCCAGCAGTCTGCACCGCAGCAGCTCTCGGGCCACCGTGAGCACGGCCCTCGAGTTCGCCTGCTCCCGGCGGGTGTACGGTGTCATGGTCGTGGCGTGATTGGAGGCCCTTGCTGCCGACCGTGCCTGCCGCGGTGTAAGAGTTGTCGAAGTCTGTCCGCGTCGCCCGCGGCCCGCAGCGCCCTGCGGACCGCGAGCCGCCTGGGGCACGGGGTCGCCCGAGGCAAGCGGTTCTGCGCGGGCGGGCCATGCAACCCATGGGTCGGGGTTGCCCTCCTGGTCGCCGGGCATGGTGATGATGACGCGACGGGGGACGGAGCGGTGGAAGACGAATTCCGGCGCACCCCTACCTGGCACGCCAAATGTCGGATTTCGGGTTCCGGCAGACCCTTAAGGTTCGAACACTGGGGTGCGCGCGGAGATTACGCCTTCTACCTCTCCGTCTTGCAAAGATCTAGACTACTGAAAGAACTGCACAAGAGACACAAGGTTTATACTGGTTCGGGCCACCGTTGTGGTGTAATACCCTACTCCAGTGTGTGGTGGGTGGATTGCCTCTTGGGGCTGATGATGATGAGCAATACAAGGAAGAACAGCCTCGCGAGGGTCTGTTCTTCGCTGTGGCGATGAACTGGTGGGAGGAGTTCAGCCACCTCTCTCTTTCTCACTCACTCACTGCCTTACTCTTACTTGCCGGCCCAACCGAATGAACCCCTTGCTATGTGGGCGACTGGTCCTATTTATAGAGGCCCTAGTCCTCTTCCCAAATATCGAGCGGGAAGGGAGCCAACAATGGCGGGCTAATTTGAAGGGGGGCAGCAAGTATCAACTATCCTGACAAAAGCAGTCTTCACCTGCGCAAAGCTCTGGTGATGACGCCGTCTTGGGCTCCACGGTGACCTCCGTCTCGTAGTCCTCCTGGTCTTGGTCTCGTTGCACCGAAATGGCAACCTTTGCCTGATGCCTCAGTACTCCGCGGCTGCGCTTGCCCCCTTTGCACCAAAGTGGAAAGGAGGACGCTGCACGGGCTGGCACCCGCCTGGCGCCCTGAGTCGTCATGGCTTGCATCACGGGCACCTCGTGAGGTACCCCGCCTTGATCTCTCCGCCTCCTCGCGAGCCAGCCTGACGAGGCCGTGCCTGAGGAAGCTCCATGTCGTCCGCCCCGCGAGGCTTGGCCCCTCGCGAGGGTCTTGAGTCTTGTGTTGATGAAGATGGGCCGTGCTGGCCCCCCTTTGAGCCACGCCGCAGGCCGCAGGCTGCAGGCAGGCAAGTCTGGGGACCCCCATTCCCAGAACGCCGACAGATCCATTAGAAGAGATAGATATAGGAGATGGTTCAATTTCTAGGCCGACATTTGTAAACAAAAATTTAAGAGCCGATCATAAGACTAACTTGATCGAGCTGTTGAAAGAATATGTTTGTTGCTTTGCATGGGAATATCATGAGATGCTAGGTTTAAGCCGAGAGCTAGTGGAGCATCGGTTACCTATAAAGGCCGGTTTTAGACCATACAAACAATCGACCAGAAAGTTTAATCCAAAAATGTATGACCAGATCAAGGAAGAGATCGGTCGTTTGCTTAAAGCTAATTTTATTAGGCCTTGCAGGTATGCCGAGTGGATTTCTAACATTGTCCCAGTGGACAAGAAAGGATCCGGCAAGTTGAGGGTGTGCATTGACTTCAGAGATTTGAATAGGGCTACACCCAAAGATGAGTCTCCCATGTCAATAGCCGATATGATTATTAATGATGCCTCTGGACATAAGGTTATTAGCTTTTTAGATGGTAATGCCAGATACAATCAAATTTTTATGGCCGAAGAGGACATGTCCAAGATAGATTTTCGTTGCCCTGGTTTTCCTGGTTTATTCGAGTGGACAGTGATGACATTCGGATTAAAAAATGCTGGCGCTACATATCAAAGGGCTATGAATTTGTTTTTTCATGATTTACTCAGTGTCATACTTGAGGTTTATATTGATGATATTGTTGTCAAATCGGATGCTTTTTAGTCTCACTTGGCCGATTTGCATTTAGCCTTTGAAAGAATGAAAAAGTATGGACTAAAGATGAATCCTTTGAAGTGTGCATTCGACGTATCGGCTGGCAAGTTTTTGGGTTTCATTATCCATGAAGATGGCATACAGATTGATCCCAAAAAGATAGAGGCCATACAGAAAGTAGAGGCTCCAACATGCAAGAGAGATATGCAAAAGTTCCTTGGCAAGGTCAATTACTTGAGGAGGTTCATAGCTAATCTGTTAGGGAAGGTTGATACATTTACTCCTATCCTTCGGTTAAAGAATGATGCTGATTTCACTTGGGGAGCAAAACAACAAGAAGCGTTTGATATGATCAAGAATCATTTGTGCACTCCTCCGGTGATGAAAGCACCCAAGCATAGGGAACCCTTCAGGCATTACATTGCAGTTGAGGAAGGAGTTATTGGTGTTGTTCTAACTCAAGAAACCGAAGGAAGAGAGCATGCCATGACTTATTTGAGCCGCCGCTTATTGGACACCGAGACAAGGTATACATTTATTGAAAAATTATGTCTATTTTTATATTATGCTTGCACAAAATTGAGACATTATTTAGTGTCGAGTGCTTGCATAGTAGCTTGTCAGACCGATGTCATTAAATACATGTTGCATAGACCAATTCTCAGTGGTAGAATTGACAAATGGGCTTATGCTTTGATTGAATATGATTTGGCTTATGAATCTCTAAAATCCATGAAAGGCCAAATCATTGCTAATTTTATTATTGAACATCGGATTGATGACAAGCATGATGTTGATATAAACCTTGTCTCACTAGTACCGTGGAGATTATATTTTGATGGTTCGGTTTGTAGCAATGGCCAAGGTGTTGGTATTGTTTACATATCTCCTCATGGTGCTGTTTTTGAAGCCTCATGCCGCTTAGAATATTTTTGTACAAACAATCAGGTCAAATATGAGGCATTATTATTCGGCCTAGAGATGTCACTTGCTATAGGTGTTACACATATTGAGGCTTATGGTGATTCGTTACTAGTAGTGCAACAAATATCCAAAGTCTTTCAATGTTTTGATGAATCACTTAATGTTTATCTTGATAAATGTCTAGATATAATTTCTACTTTGGATTATTTTAGCATTGCTCATATATGTAGACATGATAATTGGAAAGCAAATGAGTTGGCACAACAAGCATCCGGCTATCATGTTGATTGTGGCATGTTTCATATTTCTAAAAAGCCGATGTCTAGTCTTGCCAACATGGGGAGGCCGAACCGGAGCCCACCGTTTCGGCCACTGATGAAATATTCAATGCAGGAGAAAATCAAGACTGGAGGAAACCCATTGTTGATTATTTGTGTGATCCTAGTAGAAGGGTGGACAGGGCTGTTCGGCATATGGCTTTTAAATACACAATGAGAGATGATGGTCTACCGATGCCTGTACTGATCATGTATGTTCTCAGCTGTTCTCATTTCAAATTTCAAGTTTTGTAAATGTGCGTCTCCGACCAGGCGATCTGTTCACACAGCAAAATGCTAATTCTGACCAGAAAACCATCAATAGAAATGAAAATGCGAAAAGGATGCTAACACCAAAAAGATCATGTAAACATGTTAACCCCAAAAAAGATGATATGAGAACGGTTGATGATGTTCTTCTAAAGTGCTTGGATGAGGACCAAGAGAGAGTTGCTATGGGGGAGGTCCATGAAGGTATTTGTGGCACTCATCAGTCGGCTTCCAAGATGAAATGGTTGCTACGACGTGCTGGATTTTATTGGCCGACTATGATTAATGATTGCTTCAGATATTACAAAGGATGTGAAGCTTGTCAAAAATTTGGTGATATTCAGTTGGCTCCTGCTGCTATGTTACATCCCATTATCAAGCCATGGCCTTTCAGAGGATGGGGTTTAGACTTCATTGGACAAATTCATCCATCTTCCTCAAAGGGGCATCGGTCCGTATTGGTGGCAACCGATTACTTCACTAAATGGTCTGAAGCAGTACCTCTCAAGAACATGACACATTCGGAGGTAATTAAATTCATAGCCGAGCATATTATTCATAGATTTGGCATTCCTCAAACGTTGACTACAGATCACGGCTCATCTTTTATGTCACACCAAGTCAGAGAATTTGCCGAATCTTATAACATAAAGTTGCTCAATTCCTCTCCATATTATGCTCAAGCCAATGGACAAGCTGGGTCTAGCAATAAATTTTTAATCAAACTCATCAAGAATAAGATTGAGGATAATCCAAGGAGATGGCATGAGTTGCTGTCTGAGGCTTTGTGGGCACATAGGATCTCAAGGCACGGTGCTACAAAGGTGACTCCATATGAGCTAGTATATGGTCAAGAGGCTGTTTTACCGGTGGAAGTAAATTTGAATGCTTTAAGAATAGCCAAGCAAAATGATTTATCGGCGGTGGACTTTTATAACTTAATGATGGACAACATTGACGAAGTTGCCGATAAACGTTTCGCTGCTTTGAAGGCCATAGAGAGAGAGAGACAAGTTGAGGGTGGCAAGAGCTTACAATAAGAAAGTCAAGTTGAAGAATTTTCAAGTTGGCGATCTCGTCTGAAAAGTGATTCTACCGATTGGTTCAAAAGATAGAAAATTTGGGAAGTGGTCTCCAAGTTCGGAAGGTCCTTCTAGGATCACAGGAATAGTTCTCGGAAATTCATATTTGGTGGAATCCATACAAGGAGCATTGTTACCTCGAGATCTCAATGGCAAATACTTGAATAAATACCACTCGAGTGTGTGGCAAGAAGCCTAAATAGGCAATGGCCGATACATAATTATCGCCATAAGAAAAATAAATGGCCGATGGAGTGTTGACATCGTCCTTAGACCAAACACAATACAAGTTATTTTTCGGCACACAAGCTTTGCCGAAAAACAGGGGGGCATGTGTTGACAACAGATTTTGGCATGGTCAAGAATCCAGGTTCGTATGCAAAAGTTAGAGGCAACACTTCGCGGGCTGGCCCTGAGAGAAAAGTGATGCAAGGGACCAGACACCCACCTAGGAAGTGTCTGATGGGTCGCTGAGTTATTTGGCCTTTGCCGGTTGAATGAAAACCTTGCCAGGGTGGAAACCTTGCCGGGATGAAAACTTTGCCGGCTGAATGAAAATCTTGCCGGGGGAGAAATCTTTCCGAGGAAGAAACCTTGCCGGGGAGAACCCTTGCCGGGGTAGTGTAACGCCCTGAGACCGATGCTTGAGAAGACTTCCATATGTTCCGGGTTTCGCCGTGTGTTTCATTTGTGCCTGCCCTTTTATTTTTGCGTTGCATCATGTCATCATGCCACCATCTCATAAATCTTTTGCAACTCAACTAAATAAATTGCATGGATCTTCGGTCCATTTAAATCGAGGGAATTCACATGGTGATTCTCTTTAAAACATATCCTCCCAATAGTAGGGAGCTATATTAAATATTTCATTAATGTGGAATTACCTTGACACACTTGCAAAATAATTCCCCATGCCTTTGTCCCATGCGTCATCTCCTTCTCCTTTCCTTCTAGTTCCTTTCTTTTGCAAGTGCCACTTTCCCCTTCTCTATTAATGTTCATTCTTTTCCTATAAATTCTCGACCATGCCTTCAACCTCTCTGTCAAATTTCAGGTCCTTTGGAGTTGTTTTGGTAGGGTTCAAAAATGGCTCAAGTTTGAATTTAATTCGAACTTGAATTATTTTTCTATCTATAAAATTTGCCAAGTCCATTTATTCAAATTGTGCATAATGCAAGGACTCCAGATACATTCTCATATCTCTCTCACACCTTCACTTTATCTTTAAGCTTTTCCCACTTATTTTCTGTTTGAGGAAATTGAGAAAAGAAGGAATAAGAGGGGAAGGGAGAGCCCAGCTCCAGCGGCAACTGGGCTGGCCTCTAAGGCCCAGTCGCCCCAGGCCCGTCCTTCCCTCTAACCCTAGCGCCAGGGGAGACCTCCTGTCGATCTCTCCCTCCCTCTTCCCTCCAGCGCCGCAGCTCTCCCTCCCGCATCACTCCTCCTTCTCTCCATTGATCTCTTTCCCTGGAGCGTCGCCGCGACTTCGTCCCTCTCCCTCGATGCCCTCCTTCTCCCTCGCGCTGCACCCCCAGAAACCCCGCATCACGCCCGCTTCTCTCCCTCTCGCATCCGCGTTACTCCAGCGCCGAACCTCCACACCGCCCTCCTCTGCCATGACCTCCTTCCTCCAGAGACCGACCTCGTTTCCACTGTCCTCGCTCCTTCGTCGCAACACCAAGCCAGCCGGACTCCCCTGCATCGCCGATGGTCGCCCGCTCGCCGTTGTCTTGCTTCGCTGGAGGAGAGGACCAGCGCCGCCCCCATGCCCTTCGCTCGCGCCAGGACTCGCTGTCACCGCCGATCGAGTTCCTCGCTAAACCCCGCTCGCCGGTGTCCCGTTCCCGTCCGGATCCAGAGGATCCCGTCGCCTGTTGCCGGCTCCTCGCAGGGTTTCGAGTGCTGCTGCTCCTCGTAGGTCTTCCTGGTGTCCTCGTCTCTGCTCGCGGGCGGACATGTACGCAGGGCCGGTCTTGAGATTTTGGGGGCCGGGGCGAAACTACAATCCGGGGCCCTTCGGGGCTTTTAATATGAATGCCTAATTAATTACCATTATATATACATATAATTTATATTAAAGAAAATAATTAAATGCGTCCAAATGATTGTGCATATCAAATAATGTATTACATATTACCTTTAAAATTTTCTTCTAATATTCTGAGATGCAAAATCACTAACGATAGTATCAATGTCAATTTCATCAACCAAATTTTTCTCGATGCATAAAGTTGCCAAGCCATTTAACCTCTCTTGCGACATTGTAGACCTCAAGTAGTTCTTCAACAATTTCAACTTCGAAAAACTTCTTTCAGCTGATGCCACAGTAACAGGCATAGTAAAGAAAATCCGATATGCAATAGCAATATTTGGATAACAATCAGCTTCCCTTGCAAACTCAAAAATCTCCATAGCGGACATTGTTCTATCGGGCAAAGTTGACTGCATAACAATTAACTCAGAAATCAGATCATTTAAATCAACATCAGATGAACCACCCGAAGAGAAAGCACTTGCAAATTTTGTACAACTGTCTTTAAGTTCAGAACGGTCCAATGACTTCAAGGCCGTTGAACTCATTAAAAATTCAAATATATTTTTGAATGACTCAAGTTCGTCAAATCTAATTTTCAGTGAAGTGACCGCCTTATCAACCATAATCAAAAAATAATGGACTTTAAAATCCTTCTCAGCTTCCAATATCGCTTCATCATTGTCATCTTCATCAAATTGTTTCTTCCTAGAAACACGACGCTTTACTGGAAATGATGGCTCTACACCCATTTCAGCTGCGATTTCTTTGGCAATGATCACACTAGAATCAAACCCTTCCTCTCTATAAGTGTCAAAATAAGTCCTCATACCATCTATTTGCTTTAAGGCAGTCTCAATGCACATGGATGGTGATTGCAGCTTCCTGCTTACTGAATCTACAGCAAATAGAATGTCATGCCAAATGACCATGCCAAGTATGAACTCATAGCTGCCAAGCACATCAAACAAATTTTTTGCATCACTCCTATTCTTGGGTTCGGTACCACTATCTTCACTTAACTCAAGTAAAGCTGATCTTATGTTAGGAGCTTGAAATCTAATTGCTTTAACACTTTTGATACGACTCTCCCAACGAGTATTGCTCAACGATTTCATAGTCAAATCTGTCACATGGCTAACAAAAACTTTCCATCTTTTCGTAGAACCACTGAATAATACATATATTCGTTGCACAATTCCAAAAAAAGAAATAGCTCTACCACAAGATTTAGCCATATCACAAAGGGTAAGATTAAAACTGTGGCAAGCACATGGCATATACAAAGCTCTTGGATTTACCTCAAGCAACCGACTTTGCACCCCCTTGTATTTTCCTTTCATGTTGGATCCATTGTCATAACCTTGGCCCCTAATATCATAAATATTAAGACCGAAGGACTTCATAGAATCAACCAATACCTTGAAAATTCCCAAACCAGATGTGTCCTCCACTACCAAAAAAGCAAGGAAGTACTCCACAATTTGTATTTTTCCATCAGATATATGAACACATCGAACCAACAAACTCATTTGTTCTTGATGACTCACATCCGGGGTACAATCTAGGATAACAGAGAAATATTTGGCCACTTTGACAATCTTGAGAATAGAATTTGTAATGTCACTAGCCATAAGAGAAATCAACTCGTTTTGAATTTTATGGCTAAGATAATGTGATGGATCTCTTTATCTTGAATACGCCTAAGATGATCTTGCATTACCAAATCAAACTCTGCAACCATCTCCACACAAGCTAAAAAAATTCCATTATAATCATCATAAAGTTGCTCACTGGATCCTCTAAAAGCTAAATTGCGCTTACCAAGAAATTTCACAATGGCAACAATTCTTAACAAAACTTGCCTTATGCGTTCTTTCTCCTTTGTGATTTGTTGCTGTAAATCTTTGTCAATTGTTTCATGCTTGCTCAGTCTAACTCTCAATTCATTCCATGAGTTCATGTTGGTAATATGGTCAACACTAGCTTCGTGCTCTTTCAGTCTCTTATTAATATGCCTCCAATCACAAAACCCATCATTCGCCATTGCACTCTTGCATTTATCAGAATTGAAAAGCTTACAGCAAAAACAGAACACTTTCTTTGTGTGTTTTGAAAACACTAACCATTTTCTATCACGCACCTCTCCATTGCTCATCTTTCTTGAGTAATGGCTATACGAAAAATGTCTTAAATTTTCATCCAAAGGATATTTAGTGTTTTCTTCTTCCCTTTTAGGCCCCTTTTCCACTAATATGTCCCTCGCTTTGTTATCAAGATTACCCCAATTGCTTGGATCATAAATATCCACACTAACCGGTTCCTCATCAATACTAGTAGATTCTGCCGCAGATGAATTAAATATGGGCTCATGATCACTCACATTGGTATCATCCATGTTGACATCGGCATTGCCTTCTGTAGGCGTATCGCCATCATCTTCTGAATTGCCATTAGTTCGGTTACTCGCAAGAACTATCGCCAACTCGTCTGGATTTCTTGACGTGCTTGTATCGCTCTTATAATATTTAAAAAGAGATCTGCTCAATTCTTCTTTCTCCTCATCTGCCTCCTTCTTCTTCTTTCTTTTTTGACTTCCGGATGGATACTTTCTACCCGTACTCGACATGACCCTGCTGAAAGTGAAAGGAACAATTCACTTTAAAATTAACGCAAAGCTAATTAAAATATTACATTAAGTATAGAAGATCATCTAATATAATAAGAATCTGCTAGGGCATGGTATACGGTATAGTACCTTCTCTCTGTAATCTAATCTGGCAACGTGCGCGCAATGATTCGAGCGCCCTAAAAACGAATCCCTGTTAATCTGTCCGATCGATCGAGAAATTGGGAATCAGGATTAGAAAGAATAGAAATAGGATGAAGATCGTGCGAGGGAAGAGGGCGCACCCAAACATACCTGCTGCAGTCGCAGCCAAGGTCGAACTCGAAGAGATCCTACTGCTCCATTCGTCGCGTACTCGGCTACTCGCGTGAGTCGCGTCGTTCTTTCGTGAGGAACAGCGGAATAGGAAAAGGGCAGGGAACGATCAATCCTAATTCCTAAGTTACAGGAAATCAACCCAACGATTCCTTTCCTCTCCGATCTCTCCTGACCACGTACGTACAAACATGGGCTAGGCCCAACAACGTATTGGGATTTTTTTCCTAGGCTAGCACGCGAGGCTGAGGCGCTGAGAGAGGCGGTGAGAGATTTTTTCCATCGAAGACCTGTACGTATACCTAACGTACGTATACCTGGGAGGGGCCCCCTAGCTTTTGGGGGCCCGGGGCGGCCGCCCCGTTCGCCCCTCCCCGGGACCGGCCCTGCATGTACGACACGCTCAACGCCGTTGCTTCCCCGAGCCCTGTGCCGTCGGGCTAGCCTCTGCTCCGAGCAGGAGACGAGCGCCCACCGTTGCCTCGATCTGCGATGCACGAGGCCCCTTGGCCTTGCTTCGATTTGGATACGTCGAGACCACCGTTGCAACATTGATTCCTCTGCCCCGGACTACCTCAAGTTCGACCACTACACGGATCCCCCAAGTTCGCCTACGAAACGTGCATCCTACCGTCGACCCCGTGGACGTCAAGATTCGCGCCGTGACCTTGTACATCTACAGAATGTCCACGACTACAAAATGGGTACCACTACCGTTGCCGAAGACCCGTGTAACGGAACCGTCAAGTTTGACTACCGTCGCGTGAACAACTACTTCCTCTACCATCGCCGAGTACCACTACGTCCCACGACGATCGTGAACGACTACACCGCATCGAACTCGAACCCCTCCGATAACGCACGCTTCGAATGTATAACCATCGAGACGACGCCCATGGATGAATGCTTGCGACGTATGAGTTGCACCCTATGTTTGCACCGTGTCCGAGTTGTCATTTGCTCGGTCCTCCTCGTTGCCATGCCGTCCATCCGTGGGAACCCGGAATCCGGGATCACCCCACCATCTTTTGCATGCTCCCGTCACTTTTCCTTTTGCACCGGTATTTCCATGAGCTACCGGAACCGTTATCGTTGCCATGGCACTCCCT
This sequence comes from Triticum monococcum, assembly GCA_034509565.1. Lineage (NCBI taxonomy): Eukaryota > Viridiplantae > Streptophyta > Magnoliopsida > Poales > Poaceae > Triticum > Triticum monococcum. The sequence continues at coordinate 175,967,187 of CM067847.1, read as the reverse complement.
TTCTTCCCACCACGGTGACAAATGCTTCTTAATGCTCTTGTCAACTTTTCATAAATATTGCATAAAACTTGCTCATGTCATCCGCATCATGATAAAACAACAATTAAAATGTTTAAAATTGTTGTTGCATTAAATTACTAAGGCATATGGGGATTTACCGGATTCATTATTTGTTATATCCGGCCCATTTAAATTGTTTAGATGGTGTAGTTTTGTTATGCCTCACCTCTTGCCATGTTAACCAACATTTAATATTGTTGAGTACCTAACTAGGAGAGAACTAAATAACTAATGTGGTGTTTCGTCAATATGCAACTCGTTGCATATTGAGCTCCACTTAATTTGTAGTGTTGTTTGTGCACTTTGCCATGCCATGCATATTTAAACCGGACATGCATCATACTTGTTTGCGCATCATGTCATGTTTATGTGATGGTTGTTTACTATGTTCTTTGCTTCTTTCTGGGTTGCTTCTCGCGTTAGCTTCGGTTTCGTTCCAGAGTTGTGAGGATCCGTTCGACTACATCCCTTTGTCTTCTTCATGGATTCGTTTTTCTTCCTTGCGGGATCTCAGGCAAGATGACCATACCCTTGAAATCACTTATATCTTTGCTTGCTAGATGCTCGCTCTTTTGCTATGCCTATGCTGCGATACCTACCACTTGCTATATCATGCCTCCCATGTTGCTAAGCCAAGCCTCTAACCCACCTTGTCCTAGCAAACCGTTGTTTGACTATGTTACCGCTTTGCTCAGCCCCTCTTATAGAGTTGTTAGTTGTAGGTGAAGATTGGAGTTTGTTCCTTGTTGGAACACGGATATTTGTTGGGATATCACAATATCTCTTATTTAATTAATGCATCTATATACTTGGTAAAGGGTGGAAGGCTCGGCCTTATGCCTGGTGTTTTGTTCCACTCTTGCCGCCATAGTTTCCGTCATACCGGTGTTATGTTCCTTGATTTTGCGTTCCTTACGCGGTTGGGTTATAATGGGAACCCCTTGACAGTTCGCCTTGAATAAAACTCCTCCAGCAAGGCCCAACCTTGGTTTTACCATTTGCCACCTAGCCTTTTCCCTTGGGAGTCACGCATCCCGAGGGTCATCTTTATTTTAACCCCCCGGGCCAGTGCTTCTCTAAGTGTTGGTCCGAACCGAGTAGACTGCGGGGCCACCTCGGGGCAACTTGAGGGTTGGTTTTACTCGTAGGATGTCTCATCTGAGTCTGCCCTGAGAACGAGATATGTGCAGCTCCTATCAGGATTTGTCGGCACATTCGGGCGGCTTTGCTGGACTTGTTTTACCATTGTCGAGATGTCTTGTAACCGAGATTCCGAGCCTGATCTGGTCTTCCTGGGAGAAGGAATATCCTTTGTTGACCGTGAGAGCTAGTGATGGGCTAAGTAGGGACACCCCTGCAGGGATTTGAACTTTCGAAAGCCGTGCCCGCGGTTATGGGCAGATGGGAATTTGTTAATGTCCGGTTGTAGAAAACCTGAAACTTAACTTAATTAAAATGGATCAACAGCGTGTGTAACCGTGATGGTCTCTTTCCGGCGGAGTTCGGGAAGTGAACACAGTGTTGGAGTTATGCTTGACGTAGGTTGTTCTAGGATCACTTCTTGATCATAGTTTCTCGACCGTGCCTTTGCCTTCTCTTCTCGCTCTCATTTGCGTATGTTAGCCACCATATATGCTGGTGCTTGCTGCAGCTCCACCTCATACCTTTTACCCTTCCCATAAGCTTAAATAGTCTTGATCACGAGGGTGTGAGATTGCTGAGTCCCCGTGACTCACAGATACTTCCAAAACCAGTTTGCAGGTGCTGATGAAACCGTGCAGGTGACGCAACCGAGCTCAAGGAGGAGCTCGATGAAGATCTCGGTTATTGTGTTGTTTCATTTGCAGTTGATCAGTAGTGGACCCTAGTTGGGGCGATCGGGGATCTATAGCATTAGGGGTAGTGCTCTTTTATTTTGGTTCCATAGTCGGACCCTATTTGTATCTGGTTGATGTAATGCTATATTCATGTATTGTGTGAAGTGGCGATTGTAAGCCAATTATGTATCTCTTTCCTTATTCAGTACTTGGGATGTGTAATGATTACCCCTCTTGCGATATTGCTTACAATGCGGTTATGCCTCTAAGTCGTGCTTCGACACGTGGGAGATATAGCCGCATCGTGGGTGTTACAAGTTGGTATCAAAGCCTTCCCCGACTTTGGAGCCCCCATGCTTGATCGAATCGCTGGCGTTGTTGAGTCTATAAAAATGTTTGAGTCATTTAGGATTATATATATCGGAGAGTAGGATTATTTTTACTCGTCAGTTCCTTCGTCTCTCTGGTGAGACCTTCTGACGTAGAGTTTTGACTCTTCTCTTCTCAAATTTCACTAATTTTTTTAGGATCATGTGGGTATCTTGGAATCGTTCCGATGGTTTTGTGATGAGAACATTGTTCTTGGTGCCTCCTGACATTTAGGGGTTGTGGCAGTGTCCCGGGGAGTTGAGCTCCGAGGTGTTGTCGTCACAATTTTATCGTTGCAATTCTGGAATACCTGAGTTTTGCCGACATCGAAAATCTCTTTTATGCAGTTGTTGGTGAGATAACCTCGACGCCACCCAGTACTGGGGCAGGAGTTCGGGAGTATTGCCATAACTCGTATAACGGATGCTTTTCGAAGGTTGAAGTAAATGATTTCCGAAGGTTTCTTGGTTATGTGTTGAAGGATGGATATAGCTGGATGTAGGATTTGCTAGTTTTGGGTGAGATATTATGCTTCCCCTGTATCCCCAACACCTGATTGCATAACCGGAAAGTTTCGGTAGTTTATAAGTGGGATTTCAAGTAGCTCTTAGGATATCTTTCCGACAGATGTATGATATGAAATTGGGGTTCGACGTCTAGTGGTCCGCCTATCCATGGTTGGTTTTAAAGTGGTCTCGTTGTGTCTTAAAGAGTCCTTGGCTATGCTGACTCGGGGACGCTTCGTATGTCATGTGCACTGCCTTGTACATGATGGTGCTGTACGATCGAGCCCGTGTAGGCCCCACCACGAAAACTTCGGACGAAATCTCTATCATACGTTTGTTCCGGCTTATTTTGCAAGCCAATCCTTTGTTTTGTTTTGAGTTGTGGTATTCGAGTTGCTTCAACGGCAAGTGTTGATTCCATACCTTCCCCAAATGGTGTTCTCATATTTCTATGTGAATACTAATCCTTCATGATAATCGAGATTGTCATGTCAATCCTTTTCAACCGGCGTGTTTTCTCTTCAAGTGGATCCGATCATTTTCAACATCTGCAAGATTAATTCAATTCATTTCAACGGTGTTCGTTTCATCTGTTCCTAAATTGTCTTTGTTTTCCCGCCCTCCCACCCTTTTTCTTCAAGGACTCAGAGTTCTTAATAAAGTATCCTTTTATTGATGGGAAGTCTCTCCATTCTTTTACGTCAATGTTCTTACCCGGTGTTTCTCATGAAGATACTAACGGAGCTTCTAGTTCATCATTCTTCATTCTCTTTCTTCTCCGGTGGATGCAACTCAAGCTTTGTCAATCATATCCTTTCCTTGTTGCACAATGTTTCCTCATGTTGGTGCACCTCTTAATCATTCAACTCTTGCTATTCATTTGTTTCAGAGTGCTGAAGATATCTCGAAGATTTGTGTTTCCACTCTACATTCGTTCAAGCTCTTTGGAGATTGGTATCTCATTGAAGACATTTAATTCAACCGGTGCAATCTTTCTTTTAAATCATTTCAATGGTGTTTCTTTTGAGTGGGCCCTAACCCACAAGTCTTTTCCCAGGATCTTACCTGACTCTTCTAATTTTACCGGAGCTATTCTCTAATCTTCTAAAGTTTGACGTAAGAATGAATTACCATCAGTCATATGCTTTTTTCCAAGATCTTTCAAATTCTTTTCATTGTTGGCTCAACCTCTCCATTTTTCATAATGGAGTACCTCAACAATTCATGGTGGTGTTTCTCGTTGTCATTCTCGAATCTTGAAGACCGAAGAAGTGTTTTTCTCGGCAATCTTGCTCTTTTCTCTCAGAGGCGTGTGGTTCTAGCTTGATGCCATCCTCTCATAATTGTTTTCGATTGTGAGAATTCTTTTCACCCTTCCGGAGCAATTCAGGAGTCTTTGCAGTTTGTTTCTCCGGAGCCCATCATCTCATTATTATTCGTTCCAACTTTCAGCTATTTTTCTCCAAATCATACCGGTGCATCATTCTATATTCTCTTATCAGCTTTTGATCCCTTCGTTCTTTTCTATCTAAATTTTCCCAAAGTATCTTTGTTCGTTTTCAAATTCTTACCGGTGATTCATCTCTTTTCTTCGTTAATTTTTAATTCTTACGGTGGTTCGTTCAAGATTTTTCTCTTCCTTCTTTATCTTATCAATTCATTCGTTCTTCCCAATCCTACCGGTGGATCGTTGAAGACCTTCTTAAGTTTGCTCCATATCTATCTTAATCCTTTTTCAACGAGAACAAATAGTATTCCAAATCCATTGTGGGTCATCAATTTAATTGGTGAAGGATAAGCACAATGTAATTCTTATTCTTGTTCATCTAATGAATTCAATTCCTTATTCCGGAGGTTCATCATGTCACATACTCGGTTCGAGATGCTTTATCTTTTTTATTCCCGGAGTTCCAAGCTCTCTCAATTATCTCGTCGCGAAGCTCCATCTAAATCATTGCAAGGCTTCACCTTGTGTTTTCAACTTCTCTTTCTTTTATAATCATTTTGTTACCGGAGTTTCTTCACGGAGGTTCTACATGTTGGTTCTTAAAGGATTTATTTTCTTTCTCGATGTGTTCATCAAGATTCTTTTCAGAGGAGCTCAAGCATTCTTCATCTTGCGTTCCAAAGTACAATTCATTTTATCTTATCTTTTGAGAGGGTGTTATGTCATTCTTGATGATTTCCCTCCGTGGATCATGATTCACAAGTTATCAAGAATGAGGCAATTTAAATCCATCAATCTCTTCGTTGGAGTTATCTTGGGGTATAATTCACCTAAAGCCTTCCCTAAGGATTGTTGCTATTATGGTGCTCATAAAGGACCCAAGTTCTTCATCTATCCTACCGGTGAAATAGTTTCTTGTCTCCTTGTTCTTATCAATCAAATCTTTTTTTCCGTGAGTGGCACGTTGTCACCTCATAATTTTGAGATGTATTCCATAAGACCATATCAAGTTTATGCTTTTCGTTGTTGATAATCCAACAACTCCATTCCAGCATTGTTGTAAGCATGCTCTCCCAAGATCATGTTTCCCTCCGTTCATTCATTCCATTCTTTCATTTCTCCCGGAGGCATTGTAATGTTTCTCTTTTCAATCATCATCTCGAATGGTGAGGATCGTGTTCTTTTCGTGCTTATCCTTTTAACTGGAGCGTTGTGTCCTCTTTTCAAGTATCCTCTCATTTTTGCCAAGTTCATATTCTTACCTTCCATTTCCAACCGGAGTGTTTTCATAATTAATCGTTATATTTTCTTGTACATCTCGTTTCAACCGGAGTGCTTGCATGTACCTCTTATCCATTGCATCCTTTCCTGATGTCTTTCAACCTACAAGGTTCTACTAATGTTCCTTGTTCCTCTTATCTAACGGAGTGTTTTTGACTTTGTTCATCTTTGCTGTATTCTTTCTTTCGTTTTGTTCAACCTCTCAAGGTTCTTTGGTTTCACTCAATTGTCAAGAAGCAACTTAGTTTTACCTCTTCTCTTCCTCTTCCGTTTCACTCCGGTGCCATTCTAGATCTCGGGACGAGATCCTCTCGTAGTGGTGGAGTGTTGTAACGCCCCGAGACCGATGCTCGAGAAGACTTCCATATGTTCCGGGTTTCGCCGTGTGTTTCATTTGTGCCTGCCCTTTTATTTTTGCGTTGCATCATGTCATCATGCCATCATCTCATAAATCTTTTGCAACTCAACTAAATAAATTGCATGGATCTTTGGTCCATTTAAATAGAAGGAATTCACATGGTGCTTCTCTTTAAAACATATCCTCCCAATAGTAGGGAGCTATATTAAATATTTCATTAATGTGGAATTACCTTGACACACTTGCAAAATAATTCCCCATGCCTCATCTCCTTCTCCTTTCCTTCTAGTTCCTTTCTTTTGCAAGTGCCACTTTCCCCTTCTCTATTAATGTTCATTATTTTCCTATAAATTCTCGACCATGCCTTCAACCTCTCTGTCAAATTTCAGGTCCTTTGGAGTTGTTTTGGTAGGGTTCGAAAATGGCTCAAGTTTGAATTTAATTCAAACTTGAATTATTTTTCTATCTATAAAATTTGCCAAGTCCATTTATTCAAATTGTGCATAATGCAAGGACTCCAGATACATTCTCATATCTCTCTCATGCCTTCACTTTATCTTTGAGCTTTTCCCACTTATTTTCTATTTAAGGAAATTGAGAAAAGAAGGAATAAGAGGGGAAGGGAGAGCCCAGCTCCAGCGGCAGCAATGCAGCCCAGCACCAGCAGCAACTGGGCTGGCCTCTAAGGCCCAGTCGCCCCAGGCCCATCCTTCCCTCTAACCCCAGCGCTAGGGGAGACCTCCCGTCGATCTCTCCCTCCCTCTTCCCTCCAGCGCCGCAACTCTCCCTCCCGCATCGCTCCTCCTTCTCTCCCTCGATCTCTTTCCCTGGAGCATCGCCACGACTTCGTCCCTCTCCCTCGATGCCCTCCTTCTCCCTCGCATTGCACCCCAAAAAACCCGCATCACGCCCGCTTCTCTCCCTCTCGCATCCGCGTTACTCCAGCGCCGAACGTCCACGCCGCCCTCCTCTGCCACGACCTCCTTCCTCCAGAGACCGACCTCATTTCCACCGTCCTCACTCGTTCGTCGCGACACCAAGCCAGCCGGACTCCCATGCATCGCTGATGGTCGCCCGCTCGCCGTCGTCTTGCTTCGCTGGAGGAGAGGACTAGCGCCGCCCCCACGCCCTTCGCTCGCGCCAGGAGTCGCCATCGCCGTCGATCGAGTTCCTCGCTAAACCCCGCTCACCGGTGTCCTGCTCTCGTCCGGATCCAGAGGATTACGTCGCCTGTTGCTGGCTCCTCGTAGGGTTTCGAGTGCTGCTGCTCCTCGTAGGTCTTCCTGGTGTCCTCGTCTCTGCTCGCGGGAGGACATGTACGACATGCTCAACGCCGTTGCTTCCCCGAGCCCTGTGCCGTCGGCATAGCCTCTGCTTCTAGCAGGAGATGAGCGCCCACCGTTGCCTCGATCTGCGATGCGCGAGGCCCCTTGGCCTTGCTTCGATTTGGATATGTCGAGACCACCGTTGCAACATTGATTCCTCTGCCCCGGAGTACATCAAGTTTGACCACTGCACGGATCCGCCAAGTTCGCCTACGAAACGTGCACCCTACCGTCGACCCCGTGGACGTCAAGATCCGCGCCGTGACCTTGTACATCTACGGAATGTGCACGACTACAAAATGGGTACCACTACCGTTGCCGAAGACCCGTGTAACGGAACCGTCAAGTTCGACTACCGTCGCGTGAACAACTACTTCCTCTACCATCGCGGAGTACCACTACATCCCACGACGACTGTGAACGACTACACCGCATCGAACTCGAACCCCTCCGATAACGCACGCTTCGAAGGTATAACCATCGAGACGACGCCCGTGGATGAATGCTTGCGATGTATGAGTTGCACCCTATGTTTGCACCGTGTCCGAGTTGTCACTTGCTCGGTCCTCCTCGTTGCCATGCCGTCCATCCGTGGGAACCCGGAATCCGGGATCACCCCACCATCTTTTGCATGCTCCCGTCACTTTTCCTTTTGCACTGGTATTTCCATGAGCTACCGGAACCATTATCGTTGCCGTGGCACTCCCTTTCTTCCCACCATGGTGACAAATGCTTCTTAATGCTCTTGTCAACTTTTCATAAATATTGCATAAAACTTGCTCATGTCATCCACATCATGATAACAACAATTAAAATGTTTAAAATTATTGTTGCATTAAATTACTAAGGCATATGGGGATTTACCGGATTCGTTATTTGTTATATCCGGCCCCATTTAAATTGTTTAGATGGTGTAGTTTTGTTATGCCTCACCTCTTGCCATGTTAACCAACATTTAATATTGTTGAGTACCTAACTGGGAGCGAACTAAATAATTGATGTGGTGTTTTGTCAATATGCAACTCGTTGCATATTGAGCTCCACTTAATTTATAGTGTTGTTTGTGCACTTTGCCATGTCATGCATATTTAAACCGGACATGCATCATACTTGTTTGCGCATCATGCCATGTTTATGTGATGGTTGTTTACTATGTTGTTTGCTTCTTTCCGGGTTGCTTCTCGCGTTAGCTTCGGTTTCGTTCCGGAGTTGTGAGGATCTGTTCGACTACGTCCGTTTGTCTTCTTCATGGACTCGTTCTTCTTCCTTGCGGGATCTCAGGCAAGATGACCATACCCTCGAAATCACTTCTATCTTTGCTTGCTAGATGCTCGCTCTTTTGCTATGCCTATGCTGCGATACCTACCACTTGCTATATCATGCCTCCCATATTGCTAAGCCAAGCCTCTAACCCACCTTGCCCTAGCAAACCGTTGTTTGGGTATGTTATCGCTTTTGCTCAGCCCCTCTTATAGCGTTGTTAGTTGCAGGTGAAGATTGGAGTTTGTTCCTTGTTGGAACACAGATATTTGTTGGGATATCACAATATCTCTTATTTAATTAATGCATATATATACTTGGTAAAGGGTGGAAGGCTCGGCCTTATGCTTGGTGTTTTGTTCCACTCTTGCCGCCATAGTTTCCGTCATACCGGTGTTATGTTCCTTGATTTTGCGTTCCTTACGTGGTTGGGTTATAATGGGTACCTCTTGACAGTTCGCCTTGAATAAAACTCCTCCAGCAAGGCCCAACCTTGGTTTTACCATTTGCCACCTAGCCTTTTCCGTTGGGAGTCGCGCATCCCGAGGGTCATCTTTATTTTAACCCCCCGCGCCAGTGCTTCTCTAAGTGTTGGTCCGAACTGAGTAGACTGCGGGGCCACCTTGGGGCAACTTGAGGGTTGGTTTTACTCGTAGGATGTCTCATCTGAGCGTGCCCTGAGAACGAGATATGTGCAGCTCCTATCGGGATTTGTCGGCACATTCAGGCGACTTTGCTGGACTTGGTTTACCATTGTCGAGATGTCTTGTAACCGGGATTCCGAGCCTGATTGGGTCTTCCTGGGAGAAGGAATATCCTTCGTTGACCGCGAGAGCTTGTGATGGGCTAAGTTGGGACACCCATGCAGGGATTTGAACTTTCGAAAGCCGTGCCCGCGGTTATGGGTAGATGGGAATTTGTTAATGTCTGGTTGTAGAAAACCTGAAACTTAACTTAATTAAAATGGATCAACAGCGTGTGTAACTGTGATGGTCTCTTTCTGGCGGAGTTCAGGAAGTGAACACGGTGTTGAAATTATGCTTGACGTAGGTTGTTCTAGGATCACTTCTTGATCATAGTTTCTCGATCGTGCCTTTGCCTTCTCTTCTCGCTCTCATTTGCGTATGTTAGCCACCATATATGCTAGTGCTTGCTGCAGCTCCACCTCATACCTTTTACCCTTCCCATAAACTGAAATAGTCTTGATCGCGAGGGTGTGAGATTGCTGAGTCCCCGTGACTCATAGATACTTTCAAAACCAGTTTGCAGGTGACGCAACCGAGCTCAAGGAGGAGCTCGATGAAGATCTCGGTTATTGTGTTGTTTCATTTCCAGTTGATCAGTAGTGGAGCCCAGTTGGGCGATCGGGGATCTGTAGCATTATGGGTAGTCCTCTTTTATTTTGGTTACGTAGTCGGACCCTGTTTGTATCTGGTTGATGTAATGCTATATTCATGTATTGTGTGAAGTGGCGATTGTAAGCCAACTATGTATCTCTTTCCTTATTCACTACTTGGGATGTGTAATGATTACCCCTCTTTCGACATTGCTTACAATGCGGTTATGCCTCTAAGTCGCGCTTCGACACGTGGGAGATATAGCCGCATCATGGGCGTTACAGGTAGAAACCTTGCCGGGGTAAAACCTTGCCGATGTGAAAGCTTGCCGGGTAGAAACCTTGCTGGTGTGGAAAGCTTGCCTGAGTAGAAAGCTTGCCGGGGTGGAGGCTGTGATAGTTAATCCGACGAGAAGTTGAAGATGGGCTCAAAAGGTTATTCAGATGGTCTTGGATGGAAAAGTATTCTACACGGAAGTTGTGCATCTCGTCAAAATGATCGATTTTGATATAAAGATGATCCCAATCCAAGGTCGTATGCAAAAGTTAGAGGAATCGGAGTGCCGCCCTATCGCGAAGGAGATATGGCGCGCCCCACCAGACACATGTCTGAGGGGTAGCGCGAGGGAATAGCCTGTTTTGTGTGACCGATTTGTCCCTCAAGATTACCTCTGATAAGAAAACGTTCAACATGAAAGTTGTTCGTCTCGTCGAAAAGGTCAAGATTTCTTTTGGGCTCGTTTCCATCCGAGATTGTTTGCCACCACAAAAAAGACCCGCAAGGTACAACCAATTTAAACCGAACAGTTTTGGAAAGTTCGGATAAAACCAATCTGAATATGACTAGGGTTTTGGACGTGAATTGGTGTAATTTTCTTGTAAGGAAAGCCTAGATGAATCCTTTGCTTGTACGGGAAGTCCAGCCGCCTCTTATATATGTTGGGGGCGACGGCCGATTGAAACAACACACAATCGAACAAATCAATATACTACTTTTTTCATCTACGTTTTATCCCACACCATTTTCTCTCTTGTTGTTCGCTGTTTCTCGAGTTTGAGAGCTGCGAATCCCGAGGCTCTAGGGGCGAGCGAATCGACCTAGGGCAGCCCATAGCCACCGCAATCCCTGACGGGGTCCCTCCCAGGTGTGCGAGGTTTCGGGTCTGCAAAAGCGCCTGCCGATTGTCTTGCGTATCGCGCTGTCTGTCAGGCCTCCTTCGACGTGAGTTGCGTTGCATCACCCCTGGCGTCGAGGGTACACGTGACGTGTTCGTGTGTCAACACTCCTCGATCTTCTTGGAGATCTATTCAATGTAATTTTTTTTGCGGTGTGTTTGTCAAGATCCGATGAATTGTGGATTTATGATCAAGATTATCTATGAACAAAATTTGATTCTTCTCTGAATTCTTATATGCATGATTTAATATCTTTGCAAGTCTCTTCGAAAGTTCTCCTCGATAATCTTGGAGATCTATTCGATGTAATTCTTATATTTACTATAGACTGTTCTGTTTTTGACAAATTCTGTTTTTCGTGTGTTGTTTGCTTATTTTGATGAATCTATGGCTAGTATCGGGGGGTATGAACCATAGAGAAGTTGGAATAAAGTAGGCTTAACACCAATATAAATAAAGAATGAGTTCATTATAGTACCTTAAGGTGGTGGTTTGTTTTCTTATACTAACGGAGCTCATGAGATTTTCTTTTGAGTTTTGTGTTGTGAAGTTTTCAAGTTTTTGGGTAAAGATTTGATGGATTTTGGAATAAGGAGTGGCAAGAGCCTAAGCTTGGGGATGCCCAAGATAAAATTCAAGGACAACCAAAAGCCTAAGCTTGGGGATGCCCTGGAAGGCATCCCCTCTTCCGTCTTCGTCCATCGGTAACTTTACTTGAGGCTATATTTTTATTCACCACATGATATGTGTTTTGCTTGGAGCATCTTGTATGATTTGAGTCTTTTCTTTTTAGTTTACCACAATCATCCTTGCTGTACACACATTTTGGAGAGACACACATGAATCAGAATTTATTAGAATACTCTTTGTGCTTCACTTATATCTTTTGAGCTAGATAATTTTGCTCTAGTGCTTCACTTATATCTTTTACAACACGGTGGTGGTTTTATTTTATAGAAATTATTGATCTCTCATGCCTCACTTATATTGTTTTGAGAGTCTTTTATAACAGCATGGTAATTTGCTTTGGCTATGAAATTAGTCTTAATATGATAGGCATCTAAGATGGGTATAATAAAAACTTTCACATAGAGTGCATTGAATACTATGAGAAGTTTGATACTTGATGATTCTTTTCAGATGTGAAGATGGTAATATTAGAGTCATGCTAGTTGAGTAGTTGTGAATTTGAGAAATACTTGTGTTAGAGTTTGCAAGTCCCATAGATTGCACGTATGGTAAATGTTGTGTGATAAATTTGAAGCATGAGGTGTTTCTTTGATTGTCCTCCATATGAGTGGTGGTCAGGGACGAGCGATGGTCTTTTCCTACCAATCTACCCCCTAGGAGCATGCGCGTAATGCTTGGTTTTTGATGACTTGTAGATTTTTGCAATAAGTATGTGAGTTCTTTATGACTAATGTTGAGTCCATGGATTATATGCACTCTCACCTTCCCATCATTGCTAGCCTCTTCGGTACTGTGCATTGCCCTTTCTCACCTTGAGAGTTGGTGCAAACTTCGCCGGTGCATCCAACCCCCGTGACATGGTACGCTCTATCACACATAAACCTCCTTATATCTGAAAGTGCGTTAAGTCGACTAGAGGGGGGGTGAATAGGCGATTTTTATAAATTCTTCACTGAGGAATTTCAGGGTGAGGAAATTCCTGAGCGAATAACTACTTGCAGCGGAATAAGTACTCAGATGCAGACATGACATAACATAAGCATGGACATCATGATGAATTGAAAACAAGATACAGAGTACAGAAAGCGTAAGCACATGATAAAACAAGATGAAGACAAACAGACTGAAGAAATTGAATTGAGGAAATTGAGAAAGTCTTTAGTCAAATCCTTCAAACAAATATGAACAAGTGCACAATACAGTAATGAGGAAAGAAGGGGTTGAGGAAATAGAACCAGTAAGCTTGGTGAAGACAATGATTTGGTAGACCAGTTCCAACTACTGTGACAGTTGTACGTTTGGTTAGAGCGGCTAGGTATTTAAACCTGAGGACACACAGTCCCGTACACACAGTCCTCACCGTATTCTCCTTGAACTAAGGTCACATAGACCTCGTCCAATCACTCGTGGTAAGTCTTCAGGTGACTTCCAACCTTCACAAACTTGGTCACCCGGCGATCCACAATTTCCTCTTGGATGCTCTAGACCATGACGCCTAACCGTCCGGAGGATGCACAATCCTCAAAGGTAACAAGCATCGGTTCCACACAAGAACAATCTCTTTAGTGATGCCAAATCACTTTGGTTTGTAGGTGTTTGGTTCGGGGTTTTGGGTTTTTCCTCACTTGCTGATTTTCGCTCAAAGTCCTCGGAGGATGGGATGCTCTCAATGACAAGTGTCAATTTCTCGCGGAGCAACCAACTAGCTGTTGGGATCTACGGTAGGGTGCGTCGACTGCAAATAAAAAATTTCATACGCGCAGAACAACCAAGAACATGCTACAGGAGATGGATCACAGTTTGTTACCACTAGACGCGCAGTGCCGTGCAACGGAAGAAGAGTTAGGGCAGCGCGTCCGCGTGGATCATATCCTCCTCGTCCGATCTCCCTCGTATAGCCGGTGGTCAGTTCCCACGTACAGGTTTGCCGGAGCGGCGCCAGTGCACCGCCTCTAACAGTATCCGCGCGTGTAGGAGGAATGTCGTGCGGCGGACTGCTAGGTCCGATCACACAACCGGCAGCGAGTGGAGGTGTCTATTCGCAACACATGCAAACCCTAGTGATAGCGCCGAAGCGATCAGCTGCGTGAGTGTGTGGCACCTCCACTACATATAGGCGTCCGTCGCGGGCTCAACACTTGGGCTTCGCACGGACCCTAAATCCCATAAGTCTACTCGGCCACAATCTGAATACAGTTCGGATCACATCCGACCAGTGTCCTCGGATCCGACCTTGTAGGTTCCTTCCCCTAAGCGCGTGACCCCTTAGGTTCAAGTCGGCTTGGTCGCAGTTCGGATCACCTCCGAACTGCATGGTTGGTAGCGGCCTCTAGCAAGGCATGCCGAACACCAAGCAGACTATGAAGCTGGTTAGCGAACCTGTACATCACACTTCCATTCCTTTTGCCACACGATATATGTTGTCGAGCTCAAGGCGAGTCTGTCATCCTTGTGCTAGCCCGACCTCTTTCTCATTCCAGTGATGCCGACCACAAACCGAATTATCTCATAATCCTTGTCACATGGCCATGCTTATCCTGGTCAGATCACACGAGAGGCCCAGAGTATATCTCTCCTGATCGGAGGGGCAAATCCCATCTTGCTCGACCATGTCTCGCAGCATGGGTCTGGACAAGCCTGAAACCTACCTTTGTAACTACCCAGTCACGGAGTAGCGTTTGGTCGGCCCAAAGCAAGTCTGTCACCATCCCGAGTACATGCGTCAGCTCAGGTCTTAGGACATAGAACATATGTTGTACTAGAGACTCACATATGACATATCGCTGCGTCTCATAGTTGGGTCTGTCCGACTCGGACCTTATCTCGACTCGGATCTGACTACGTCGAATCCGACCACATCCATCCAAGTCCATATTATCCGGTTAGCATCCAATGCCCCATGGCTAGTGAGACCAAGCCATCGACCGTGTCATATGCTAGTCTAGTTGGCTGCGCATCCACACATCCCTTTCGACTAGGGACCTTTTAGGACAGTCATCATACAATGCATAGTCCCACAAACAAGTCACGTACTTACTGATACACATCATTGATAATGTCCAAGGACTATCTTTATTCATAAACACATAGGAAATATCATCATACATGATTGCCTCCAGGGCATATCTCCAACAGTCTCCCACTTGCACTAGAGTCAATCAAATAGACATCGAATGCCCATAGCTCTAACGTGCCCCTCATGCTTGGGTTGTGGAAGCGGCTTAGTCAACGGATCCACAACATTTGCATCCGTGTGAATTTTTCATAACTCTACATCACCACTCTTTACGATCGTACGTATCAGGTGATATTTCCGATCTATGTGTCTGACCTTGTGGTGATTCCTCGGCTCGTTGGCTTGTGCGATGGCACCAGAATTATCACAATAAAGGAACAACAGTTTTACCGAGGCTGGGAAAATACCAAGATCATCCAGAAAGTTCCGGATCCAAACACCTTCCTTTGCAGCTTCACAAGCCGCAATGTATTCAGCTTTTGTAGTAGAATCGGCCACCGTATCTTGCTTGGAACTCATCCAGCTCACTGCTCCTCCGTTCATGATGTACACGAATCCGGACTGTGATCGACAATCATCTCTGTCAGTTTGGAAACTAGCATCGGCGTAACCCCTTACAACAAGCTCTTCCTCACCTCCATAAACTAGGAACATCTCTTTAGTCCTTTTCAGGTACTTCAAAATAGTCTTTACCGCTGCCCAGTGACTCTCACCTGGGTCGGCCTGGTATCTACTTGTTAGGCTTATTGCAAAAGCAACATCGGGCCGCGTACATATCATGGCATACATGATGGATCCGATTGCCGAGGCATATGGAATCCTACTCATCCTGCGTCGCTCATCAGATGTCAAAGGACTCTGAGTCTCGCTTAGCCTTATACCATGTGAGAGTGGCAAGAATCCTTTCTTTGCCTCACTCATGTTGAACCGCTTCAACACTTTATCTATGTACGTGCTCTGGCTTAAGCCGAGCAGCCTCCTTGATCTATCTCTATAGATCTTAATGCCACACGCCTAGTTCTTACCAGCCCCTGCATCGAGTTGCAAATATGAACAACTGATCCGGTATCAAATACCCAAGAGCTACTAGGTATGTCAGCAAGGTAAATGTCTATAACATAGGCAACAAGTGTACCTTTGCCTGAAGCAGCATTCCCGACCTTCTTGCCATGCTCTGCAAGCCACTTGCTACAGTTCCTCTTCTAGTGACCAGTTTCCTTGCAATGATAGCACATGGTCTTTGAGTCTGGTCCAGACTTCGGCGCAGCGGCGGAGGTTACCATCTCCATGCCCTTTGCCTTAGCCTTCTTCTTAGACCAACTCTTCTTGAACTTAGCCGATTTCTGCACCATCAACACTTGATGCGTGCCTTTCTTAATATCCTGCTCTGCCACTTTGAGCATCCCATGCAATTCAGTGAGTTTCTTATCCATGCCATGCATATGATAGTTCGAGATGAACGTCCCATAGCTGGGTGGAAGAGAACCCAGAACTGCATCAGTAGCCAGCTCGTCCAAGAGCGGGAAGCCCAACCGATCCAAAGCTTGCACATATCCGATCATCTTGATCACATGCGGGCTCTGTGGATCACCTTCCTTCAGCTTACAGTCCATCAAGGATCGCCAGACATTGAACCTTTAGGTCCTAGCCTGCACCTGAAACATGCTCTTGAGACTCTCGATCATATCGAAAGCCCCAACGTCTTCGAAATGCTTTTGCAAATTGGGCTCCATACAAGCCAGCATGAGGCAGCTGATCTCGTTTGATTCATCAACGAGTTTCTGGTAGGCATTCTTGGTTGTGGTACTAGCATTATCGGCAGGTTCCTCTGGAAGCGGATCCTCTACAACATGTTCCTTTTTATCATGCTTGAGAACAATTCTCAAATTTCTATACCAGGTAGTAAAGTTTGTTCCATTCAGTTTATCCTTTTCCAGAATTGATTTCAATGCAAAGTTGGGTTGAGAAGGTGGTGCCATTGATCTACAACAGAAAAATATGCAATCACTAAGCAATGTGTTTATGTAGAGTAATTCTAGCCTTAAACAAAAATAGTCCCACTGAAGTCAGCATCCCTCCGCAAACTCTCAGTGATTCAGGATCCGACTAGCACATGCGACTAGTGAGCTTTAGCATCACTGCTAGACAACATGCCTATCCGGTAATCAACTCCTTGCTAATCGTATCTCTATACGACTCTTGTCGGTCGGGTAGGTATCTCATACCCCGGCTCCCAACCTCTTTTGCCACAAGGCCCAAAACCGTTTTGATAGCCATGTCAAGTTAACCTAATGCAATGCATGTCCGTGTCCGACACGAACCCTTCAGTTCAAGGACACCTAGCACCACCCCAATTTTATGAGCCCACTACTAGACGTACTTGACGTGCGAAGGTGCAACATCGGGGATGGCAATTCGCTTGATATTCATGAGGGATCTTTCTACCATTCTAACATGCATAGAAAACAAGGAAGCATAACAATCACAAATAAACACATATTGTGAAATAGTATGGCTCCTTCATGGATGTTCTTCCAGGTTGGCTCCAACTTCGATGACCATCTAGAAACTCCATCTTGTTTGTCACGCCGGGACGCCAAGCCACCAACCTGATCTCTATTATCCAACTACTACAACTAGTAATGAATTTTACATAGAGTCACAAGTCGACACGCAGGTTGTTATACAGTATAATGACAGCACTTTGGCTCCTGCCGGGTGCCAAACATGACACGCAGGCCATGTATAATTTACACACATGCATCACATACACATGAGCCATACTATTCACATCAAACCTTGAAAAAATAAAGTTATGCATAGAATCGCATTCTACCGGTTTGAGTGATTGTGTACGAAATACAAGGCGCTACACACACGGGGTTCGAAGGGGCGGTGCCCCTCGCGGGTGCGGGCATCGCCCGACGTCTTCGGAAATTACAGATCACATCTGAACTCCGATCACGCCGAATTCTCTGATCTGACCGATCTCATCGATCATCGCAAATCCGATTCGGATTTACGTTTCACTGTTAACCCCGATGGCGGATAACCGACCGGTAGGGGTAGATCGTGTCACGACCTCATCGATCCCAATCAATAGAAAACATAGCCACATCGATCCCCATGTGCAGTTGATCTCATCAACTGTGCACACAACCAATCTTATGAATTACAACAGATCTCATCTATTGCCTCCACATATCTAATATCCATACAATCTGAATCCAAATCCTACAGCAGAGGCTCTGATACCACTGTTGGGATCTATGGTAGGGTGCGTCAACTGCAAATAAAAAATTTCCTACGTGCAGAACAACCAACAACATGCTACGGGAGATTGATCACAGTTCGTTACCACTAGACGCACAGTGCCGTGCATCGAAAGAAGAGTTAGGGCAGCGCATCCGCGTGGATCGTCTCCTCCTCGTCCGATCTCCCTCGTATAGCTGGTGGTCAGTTCCCACGTACAGGTTCGCTGGAGCGGCGCAAGTGCACCGCCTCTAACGGTATCCGCGCGTGCAGGAGGAACGTCTTGCGGCGGACTGCTAGGTCCGATCACACAACCGGCGGCGAGTGGAGGTGTCTATTCGCAACACATGCAAACCCTAGTGATAGCGCCGAAGCGATCAACTGCGTGAGTGTGCGGCACCTCCACTACATATAGGCGTCCGTCGCGGGCTCAACACTTGGGCTTCGCACGGACCCTAAAGCCCATAAGTCTACTCGGCCACAATTCGAATACAGTTCGGATCACATCCGACCGTGTCCTTGGATCCGACCTTGTAGGTTCCTTCCCTTAAGCGCGCGACCCCTTAGGTTGAAGTCGATTTGGTCGTAGTTCGGATCACCTCCGAACTGCACGGTTGGTAGCGGCCTCTAGCAAGGCATGCCGAACACGGAGCAGACTATGAAGCTGGTTAGCGAACCTATACATCACACTTCCATTCCTTTTGCCACACGATATATGTTGTCGAGCTCAAGGCGAGTCTGTCATCCTTGTTCTAGCCCGGCCTCTTTCTCGTTCCAGTTATGCCGACCACAAACTGGATTATCTCATAATCCTTGTCGCATGGCCATGCTTATCCTGGTCGGATCACACGAGAGGCCCAGAGTATATCTCTCCTGATCGGAGGGGCAAATCCAATCTTGCTCGACCATGTCTCGCAGCATGGGTCTGGACGAGCCTGAAACCTACCTTTGTAACTACCCAATCATGGAGTAGCGTTTGGTCGGCCCAAAGTAAGTCTGTCACCATCCCGAGTACATGCGTCAGCTCAGGTCTTAGGACATACAACATATGTTGTACTAGAGACTCACAGATGACATATCGCTGCGTCTCATAGTTGGGTCTATCCGACTCGGACCTTATCTCGACTCGGATCCAACTACGTTGAATTCGACGAGATCCTTCCAAGTCCATATTATCCGGTTAGCATCCAATGCTCCATGGCTAGTGAGGAGTCCTAGATTATGGGGTGTTCGGGTAGCCGGACTATACCTTCAGCCGAACTCCAGGACTATGAAGATACAAGATTGAAGACTTCGTCCCGTGTTCGGATGGGGCTTTCCTTGCGTGGAAGGCAAGCTTGGCGATGGATATTGAAGATCTCCTACCGTTGTAACCGTTTCTGTGTAACCCTAACCCTATCCGGTGTCTACATAAACCGGAGGGCTGTAGTTCGTAGGACATCAACTCCATATACAACAATCATACCGTAGGCTAGCTTCTAGGATTTAGCCTCCTTGATCTCGTGGTAGATCTACTCTTGTACAACACATATCTTCAATATTAATCAAGCAGGACGTATGGTTTTACCTCCGTCAAGGGGGCCCGAACCTGGGTAAAACATTGTCTCCCCTGCCTCCTGTTACCATCCGGCCTTGACGCACAGTTCGGGACCCCCTACCCGAGATCCGCTGGTTTTGACACTGACATTGGTGCTTTCATTGAGAGTTCCTCTGTGTCTTCGTCTTTAGGCCCGATGGCTCCTTTGATCATCAACAACGATGCGGTCCAGGGTGAGACTTTTCTCCCCGGACAGATCTTTGTCTTCGGCGGCTTCGCACTGCGGGCCAATTCGCTTGGCCACCTGGAGCAGGTCGAAAGCTACGCCCCCGGCCATCAAGTCAGGTTTGGAAGCTTAAACTACAAGGCTGACATCCGCGGAGACTTGATCTTCGACGGGTTCGAGCCACGGCCAAGCGCACCGCACTATCTCGAGGGGCATGATCTAGCTCTGCCTCCGGACAGTGTCCTGGAGGCCGCACACGCACCGGTTCCGACCCCTAACTCAGAGCCTATTGCACCAATCGAGGATGAGCGGTTGGACGTCCTCTCGGGGGCTGCGATCTCAAAGGCGATCGAGCCGAACGCCAGCCCCGCACTCTGCATGACCCATGACTCCGAGGATCCAGACTCCTCCCCGGACTCCCAACCCCCCGCGCCCCTGCCAATCGAATCCGATTGGGCGCCGATAATGGAGTTCACCGCCGTAGACATCTTTCAGCACTCGCCTTTTGGTGACATCCTGAATTCTCTCAAGTCTCTCTCTTTATCAGGAGAGCCCTGGCCGGATTACGGTCAGCGAGGATGGGATACGGACGATGAAGAAGTTCAAAGCCCGCCCACCACCCACTTTGTAGCCACTGTCGATGATTTAACCAACATGCTTGACTTCGGCTCCGAAGACATCGACAGTATGGACGACGATGTAAGAGACGAACAGCAACCAGCACCTGTAGGGCGCTGGAAGGCCACCTCATCATATGACATATATATGGTGGATACTGCAAAAGATGGAGATGGCGATGGAACAGCGGGGGATGACACCTCCAAGAAACAGCCAAAGCGCTGGCGTCAGCGGCGCCGCTCTAAATCCCGCCAAAGCAAAAACGGTGATTCCGACACGGGAGATAATACTACCCTGGATAGCACCGAAGAACACCCACCCCAGCAAAATTCGGCACAGGAAGATGGAGAAGCCAGCCCTCATGAGAGAGCGGCAGACCGAGAGGTCGAGGATGATAACTATATGCCTCCCTCCAAAGACGAGGCAAGCCTCGATGATGATGAATTCATCGTACCATCAGACCCCGCCGAACAAGAGCGTTTCAAACGCAGGCTTTTAGCCATGGAAAGCAGCCTCAAGAAAAAGCAGCAACAGCTTAGAGTTGACCAAGATTTGCTAGCTGAGAGATGGACTGAAGTCCTTGCGGCCGAAGAGTATGAACTCGAACGCCCCTCCAAGAGTTACCCAAAGCGCAGGCCGCTACCCCGATCAGAGGAGGAAGCACCCACATCACTAGCGCACGACATGGAAGTCCGGCCACCTCGCGGCCGCGACAGAGAGGCCTCTCGGCCCTCCACCCAAGCCATGCCCCGACGCCGCTCAACTAAGGCACGAGAAAATGCGCCAGACCTGTGAGACATACTAGAGGATAAGGCAAGACAAACAAGATCGATCTACGGATCGCGCAGGCGCCCTACGGCACGTGACGATGATCTTGACTCCGGATACAACAAATCCGGCCGGGCCGAACACAACAGACATAGCTCTTCCGAGCTGCGTCGTGATATAGCCCAGTACAGAGGTGCCTCACACCCGCTATGCTTCACGGATGAAGTAATGGATCATAAAATCCCAGAGGGTTTCAAACCCGTAAACATCGAATCATACGATGGCACAACAGATCTGGCGGTATGGATCGAGGATTATCTCCTTCACATCCACATGGCACGCGGCGATGATCTACACGCCATCAAATACCTCCCGCTCAAACTTAAAGGACCGGCCCGGCATTGGCTTAACAGCTTGCCAGCAGACTCAATCGGTTCTTGGGAGGACCTGGAAGCCGCATTCCTCGACAAATTCCAGGGCACTTACGTGCGACCACCTGATGCCGATGACTTAAGCCACATAATTCAGCAGTCAGAGGAATCGGCCAGGCAATTCTGGACATGGTTCCTAACAAAGAAAAACCAGATAGTCGACTGTCCGGACACAGAGGCCCTAGCAGCCTTCAAACATAACATCCGCGACGAGTGGCTTGCCCGGCACCTGGGACAGGAAAAGCCGAAATCTATGGCAGCCCTCACGACACTCATGACCCGCTTTTGCACGGGAGAAGACAGCTGGCTAGCTCGCAGTAACAACTTATCAAAGAACCCTGGTAATTCGGATACCTAGGACAAAAGTGGCAGGACACGTCAGAATAAGCAAAAATGCCGCGTTAGCAGCGACAACAATGAAGACACGGCAGTCAATGCCAGATTCAGAGGCTATAAATCCGGTCAGCGAAAAAAGCCATTCAAAAAGAATACTCAGGGCCCGTCCAGTTTGGACTGAATACTCGACCGCTTGTGCCAGATACATGGCACCCCCGAAAGGCCAGCCAATCACACTAACAGGGATTGTTGGGTGTTCAAGCAGGCAGGCAAGTTAAGAGCCGAAAACAAAGACAAGGGGCAAGTTAAGAGCCGACGAGGAGGAGCCCAGGCCGCCGAACAACAATGGACAGAAGGGCTTTCCCCCACAAGTGCGGATGGTGAACATGATATACGCAACCCACATTCCCAAGAGGGAGCGGAAGCGTGCGCTACGGGACGTATATGCGATAGAGCCAGTCGCCCCAAAGTTCCAACCATGGTCCTCCTGCCCAATCACTTTTGATCGAAGGGACCATCCCACTAGCATCCGTCACGGCGGCTTTGCCGCATTGGTTCTCGACCCAATTATCGACGGATTTCATCTCACAAGAGTCCTCATGGACAGCGGCAGTAGCCTGAACCTGCTTTACCAGGATATAGTGCGGAAAATGGTCATAGACCCCTCAAGGATTAAGCCCACAAAAACAACCTTTAAAGGCGTTATACCAGGTGTAGAAGCCAATTGTACAGGCTCAGTAACACTTGACGTGGTCTTCGGATCCCCGGACAATTTTCAAAGCGAAGAGTTAATCTTCGATATAGTCCCGTTTCGAAGTGGCTATCACGCCCTGCTCGGACGAACCGCATTCGCAAAGTTCAGTGCGGTGCCGCACTACGCATATCTCAAGCTCAAGATGCCAGGCCCTCGAGGAGTAATCACGGTCAACGGAAACACCGAACGCTCCCTCCGTATGGAGGAGCACATGGAGCCTCTCGCAGCGGAAGTACAAAGTAGCCTTCTTAGGCAATTCTCCAGTCCGACCGTTAAAAAGCCAGACACTGCCAAGCGCGCCTGGAGTAACCCACAGCAGGACTGCTTGGCACGCTCTGAGCAAGCGTAGCAATGCGGCCCCAACCCCAGCTCTCGCGACGTAGCAAAACCAGTGCCTCGCGTACATAACTATGCCCTTGAAATACCATGGGCACAGGGGAAGGGGCACAATAATGGCACGCCCAAAATACGACTTAAAACGTACTAGGGGCTGCCGGATTCTTTTTTTTTAATTTTAATTTTTTCTTACTTTCAGGACTCCATACTTCAGACGACCTGTTCGGCAATACGACTGCCGCACAAACGATGCAAGATCCAGGGAGGCAGACAAGCCATGCCGCATTATGGAACTCCCAGGTGGTCTCTGTTACGAGCAGTATACCTGTTTTGAATATAATTCCGCGGCCTGCCCCTGGTCAGGACATGTTAAATAGTCCAATATCTTTTTTCTTATCGCACTATTTGTATCGTTCGGCTTTGATAAATAGCCTCTCTATAAACAATGCATAGCTTTTTGTCTATTTTTTGCATTATCCTCTTTTCACATATATGTTTGACACGATTGCACCCGTACATCATGGTACGACAAACACGATAGGGGCTTCAGTACCCCTCATTATGGTGTGAGAAGTCCGTACACTTTCACAAGTGCGGCACCCCGAACTTATAGCACTATATGCATCGGCTCCGAATCATGATTTGGGTCAATAGTTGGGTTTGCCCGGCTCCTATGTTTTGGTGCCTTATGTTCCGCTATATCAGCTAAGGTAGCACTAGGAGAACCACTGCGATTGTGCCCCGGTTCAGCTGGGTTAAGTACCTCAGTGGAGAAAGCTAAAACTGACTGTCATGATGAGGCGAGAGACCGGTCGCTGTTCGAGAGGTTTTTCGAGTCCCTAAAGACTTATGCCGCTTCGAGCGAGGAGCTGGCTTTGTCCGGCCAAGGCGTGGATAGCGCCCCGAACTTGGTCTTCCGAACTAGGGGCTTCGCCGAAATTTAAAATTATAGAGTTCTATGGCTAAGTGAGAGTGTTCAAGCATTATAGTCCGATTGCCTGGTTCGTTGTGCTGAGCGCCTCCCTCGAAGGACCCAACTATGGGAAAAAGAGCGCTCAGGTTTATCCCGAACACCCCAGCACTAGTGGCATGGGGGCAGAAGCCGACGACTGGCCATCTCTCAATTTTTTGATAAACGGCCGCACAGAAAGTAATACTTTAAATTCAATAAGCATTGCTTAGCGCATATGAACAAGTTTTCAGCGCACAGGATAAACACGAGCGAATTCATTCAAAAATCACATCCTTGGTACATTCATCCGCCACAAGGCGGGCACCTGCAAGAACATCCTTGTTGTAGTTCTCGGGCTTGCGATGCTCCTTCCCCGGCGGCGGCCCGTCCTTCACAAGCTTCTCACCGTCCAGCTTACCCCAGTGCACCTTTGCACGGGCAAGGGCCCGACGGGCACCTTCAATGCAGACGGAGCGCTTGATGACCTCGAGCCTCGGACAGGCCTCCACCAGCCGCCGCATCAGCCCGAAATAGCTCCCAGGCAGGACCTCTCCAGGCCACAGCCGAACTATGAAGCCCTTCATGGCCTGTTCGGCCGCCTTGTGGAGCTCGACCAGCTGTTTCAGCTGGTCGCTCAAGGGCACAGGGTGTCCGGCCTCAGAATACTGAGACCAGAACACCTTCTCCGTCGAGCTGCCCTCTTCAGCTTGGTAGAATGCGGCAGCGTCGGATACGCCGCGGGGAAGATCTGCGAATGCCCCTAGAGAACTCCGGATTCGGGTAAGTAACAAGTAGTTTACTTTTATATTTCTGCTTTGCATAAAGAATGCCTTACCCGCTGCTATCTTCCTCATCTCCTCCAACTCTTGGAGGGCCTTTTGGGCTTCAGCCTTGGCAGACTTGGCAGTCTCAAGGGCCGTCGCGAGCTCGGATGCTTGCGCCTTCGACTCAAGCTCCAAACTCTCATGCTTTTTCATGAGAGCCTGAAGCTCTTGCTGCACCTTGCCGACCTGAGCCCCAAGTCCGCCTCGCTCGGTGCGCCCCGCGGCCGTTTTCTTTTCGGCCTCAGACAGCACCTGCTTAAGGGTCGCCACCTCAGTCGTGGCCCCTACAATAAGAAGTACAATCCTGTTTTTTTTGCAATCATGCCTTTTTATAGGCACTTTTTCTGTAAGGTATTTCTTACCTTCTTTCTCCTCGAGCCGCCACTTGGCAAGGCCGAGCTCTTGCTCGGTCCGCTCGAGGTCCTGCTTCAGGACACCCACCTCCGCATTCAGTGCAGCGGTGGATAGCAGCGAAGCCTGCATACGCATATTGACTCTTTTTTGTTAGACTCCTGCGATATTTAATAGATCCTCTATTCGGCTTTTCTTTCCGAACGCCAAACAGAGCATCAGGGGCTACTGTCTATGCGGTAATATTTTTACATATTTTTACTTACCTCGAAGCCTGTTAGAAGGCTAGCGCAAGCTTCAGTTAGTCCGCTCTTAGCGGACCGAACCTTCTGGATCACCGTACTCATAATAGTACGTTGCCCCTCGTCGATGGAGGCGCCGTCAAGCACCTCCAGCAGATTGTCCGGCACCTCCGGTTGGACGGAGGCCGTCGGCTCAGAAGGCTTGCTCCTCTTGGAAGGAGTTCGCCTACCGCAGTCCAGAACTGTGGAAGATTCCGGCGCAGTGTCCGGCACAAAGCCGGACTTGGAGCCCTGGGGGGCCTTATCCCCTTCACTCCTGGAGTCCGGGAGGTTGCCTTGCGGCTCCTCCGGGACCACCTCCTCCTGCCCCGAAGCTTGTCGCGACGCCACTTCGGCGTTGTCTGCAGTGCGGGGGGAGACAACGGGTGGAACTGAGTTCACGTCCGATGAGTCCAGGGAGCCGCCCGACGATTCGTTGAATTCGGCCCGGGGCAGGCTGCATAATTACGTTCGACATTAGGGAAAGCTATGCAACAAAGGAACATCATGAGTTACTCTGATATCCGAACCTACGATTTCGCCGGACGCTTGGTCCTGTTTGGCCACTCCTCTTCTCCCTCTTCGACGTCGGGGGAGTAGTCCGGCGGAGGGGTCTTCCTTTTCCTAGACCCCTCGGCCTCCCCCGTTGGGGCGGCCTTCCTGTTCTCTCCTTCCTCCGCTGGGGGGGGAGAGTTTTCTTCTTCCTCCTCCTCGTTTTCACGGGAAGAGGGCGTCTCGGACTCGTCGGATGACGAGTCCGCCACAACCACGTTACGGGTACTCTTTCGAGTCCCCATGGTCTTCTTCTTCTTGGCCTTCTTCTCCGGCACCAAATAAGGCGCCGGAGCCAGCAACTTCACTAGTAGAGCTGGGGCTGGGTCTTCGGGCAGCGGAGTCGGACAGTTAATCGGTCCGGATATCGCTCGCCAAGCCTGTCAAAGGTAAGGGAGTTTAGATCCCGCATAGAGTCAAACTATGAAAAAAAGCTTAACATCCTGTAAAAGGTGAAGATAGCTTACCTCGCTAGCGTGACGCTGCGAGCTGTATCCGCGGTCCTCGGAAGCGGTTGCGGGAGCCTCGGCGCCTTTGAATAGCACCTTCCAGGCATCTTCGTACGTCGTGTCGAAGAGCCTGCTAAGGGTTTGGTGCTGCGCCGGGTCGAACTCCCACAGATTAAAATCCCGTTGTTGGCACGGGAGGATCCGGCGGACGAGCATAACCTGGATTACATTAACAAGCCGGACTGGCTTGTTCACCAGGGACTGGTTGCATGTTTGCAATCCGGTCACCTCTTTTTCGTCACCCCACGACAGGCCCGTCTCTTTCCAGGACATAAGCCGCGTGGGGGGTCTGGATCGGAACTCGGGGGCTGTGATCCATTTCGGATCGCGTGGCTCGGTGATGTAAAACGACCCGGATTGCCACCCCTTTAGGGTCTCCACAAAGGAGCCCTCGAACCATAGGACGTTGGCCATCTTGCCCGCCATGGCGCCTCCGCACTCCGCCTGGCTGCCGCGCACCACCTTGGGCTTGACGTTGAAGGTCTTGAGCCAGAGGCCGAAATGGGGGCGGACGTGGAGGAAGGCCTCGCACACGACGATAAACACCGAGATGTTGAGGATGAAGTTCGGGGCCAGATCGTGGAAATCCAGGCCATAGTAGAACATGAGCCCTCGGACAAATGGGTGGAGTGGAAAACCCAGTCCGCGGAGGAAGTGGGGAAGAAATACTACCCTCTCATGGGGCCTTGGGGTGGGGAGAAGCTTCCCCTTTTCGGGAAGCTAGTGCGCGATGTCCTTAGACAGGTATCCGGCCTTCCTTAGCTTCTTGACTTGGCCCTCCGTGGCGGAGGAGACCATCCACTTGCCTCCCGCTCCGGACATTGCTGGAGAAGGTTGAGGTGGGAAGTGCGGGCTTGGGCGCTGGAGCTCGAGCGCGCAGGAGATGGATAGGCAAAGGAGGAAGAAGGCGTAGGTAAAAAGGTGGATCCTTATCCCCTTATATGGGCGGATGTGGTTGTGCGTCCCCACCAGCCTAGTAAAACTCGCTTGCCTCCCAAGCACCGTGATAAATGGCGCGGTTGGGTTACCCACGTCCGTATTGATGAGAATCCCGTAAAGGGGGCACACGATCTCTGCTTTGACAGGACGTGCCAAGGAAACCACCTCGCAAAACATGCTGAGGTGGAAAAGTAAAAACAATTTGAGTAAAGGACTTGGCCGTAGTGTGATGACGCGCTGCGGAATACGTCGGCATATTTGATTTGTGTTAATATTATTCTCTCTATGGCAATATGTGGAAACTTATTTTGCAGAGCCGGACACTACTCTTGGTGTTTACAATCTTCTATGAAGGACTTGGAGGAGGAACCCGCCTTGCAATGCCGAAGACAATCTGCGCGCCGGACTTGTCGTCATTGAAGCCTGGTTCAGGGGCTACTGAGGGAGTCCTGGATTAGGGGGTGTTCGGGTAGCCAGACTATACCTTCAGCCGGACTCCAGGACTATGAAGATACCAGATTGAAGACTTCGTCCCGTGTCCAAATGGGACTTTCCTTGGCGTGGAAGGCAAGCTTGGCGATGGATATTCAAGATCTCCTACCGTTGTAACCGACTCTGTGTAACCCTAACCCTATCCGGTGTCTATATAAACCGGAGGGTTGTAGTCCGTAGGACATCAACTCGATATACAACAATCATACCGTAGGCTAGCTTCTAGGGTTTAGCCTCCTTGATCTCGTGGTAGATCTACTCTTGTACAACACATATCTTCAATATTAATCAAGCAGGACGTAGGGTTTTACCTCCATCAAGAGGGCCCGAACCTGGGTAAAACATTGTGTCTCCTGCCTCCTGTTACCATCTGGCCTTGACTCACAGTTCGGGACCCCCTACCCGAGATCCACCGGTTTTGACACCGATAGCTAGTGAGACCAAGCCATCGACCGTGTCATATGCTAGTCTAGTTGGCTGCGCGTCCACACAGCCCTTTCGACTAGGGACCTTTTAGGACAGTCATCATACAGTGCATAGTCCCACAAACAAGTCACGTACTTGCTGATACACATCATTGATAATGTCCAAGGACTATCTCTATTCATAAACACATAGGAAATATCATCATACATGATTGCCTCTAGGGCATATCTCCAACACTAGCTAGTGGTTGTAGTGGGCGGCTATTTATAGCCTAGGGAGCAGACCGACGGGATAAGGCATAAATGCCCTTCAATGATATGACCATTAGGTGGGTAGATATTTTGGGACAGCTAGCGCATAGCAGAGCAATGGTCGGAAATTTGGCTATCAAATTCCTCAGGGCTATCATGTTCCTCACTTGTAGGCAATCCGCACTGGCGAATTCCTAACTCTTCAGTCAGAACAAATTCCTCAGAGACCAGAATATCTTCGTCTCTATCACTGAAGAAATTGACTGAACTGTATGAGATTTCCAATGGCTTCACTCGAAGGGATTGGTAGGTGTAGGATTTTTAGATGAGCATCACATGGAAACTTTTCCTTAGTTTTAGCTCGACCCCCTTCAAATTCTTCGTTAATTTCTTCACACTTAGAGGGTTAGTCTTCATTGATTGAAGAAAAACGTTACTTCTTGTTTTGCACATCTAAGTCATCAATTTTGCATAAGTGTTAGGATGTGTGTCCTTTTCAAAGGACATTCGAAGATTCTAAGATATTTAGCTCACACCGCAACTTGCTAAATCTCTTATCATCCAAGGGCTTTGTGAAGATATCAGCTAGCTGTTCTTCAGTCTTCACGTGCTCGATGGAGATGTCGCCCTTCAACACATGATCATGAAGAAAATGATGACGGATCTGAATGTGCTTTGTCTTCGAGTGCTGAATTGGGTTATGAGCAATCTTGATGGCACTCTCATTGTCACAATAGAGTGGCACATTCTTCACATTGATGCCGTAGTCCTTGAGAGTTTGGTTCATCCATAGCAATTGAGCACAACACGACCCAACAACAATGTACTCAGCTTCAACAGTAGAAAGTGATACGCAGTTCTGTTTCTTTGAAGACCAACAGACCAAGGATCGTCCGAGGAAATGGCATGTGCCTAATGTTGACTTGCGGCCCACATGATCACCATCATAGTCGGAGTCTGAATATCCAATGAGATCAAAAGCCGAGCCCTTGGGATACCATAATCCATGTGTGGAGTGTGAGCTAGATATCGACGAATATGCTTCACAACCTTATGGTGTGATTCCTTCGGTGTAGCTTGAAAGCGGGCACACATGCAAACACTAAGCATAATATCTGGCCTAGATGCACATAAATATAATAAGGAACCAATCATGGAGCGGTATACCTTTTGATCGAAGTCAATACCGCTTTCGTCAGTGCATAGATGACCATTTGTGGGCATAGGGATTTTGACGCCTTTGCAATCTTGCATGCCGAATTTCCTCTATGCATCCTTGAGGTATTTTTCCTGAGATATGAATATGACATTGCGCTGTTGACGAATCTAAAGACCTAAGAAGAATTCCAATTCTCCTATCATAGACATTTGATAGTCTTCACTCATCATGTAGGCAAATTCATCACTGTAACGTTGGTCAGTACAGCCAAAGATGATATCATCAACATATATTTGGAACACAAATAATTCATCATCATAAGCTTTGGTGAAAAGAGTTGGGTCAAGTGAACCGGATTTGAAGCCTTTCTTCATGAGGAATTCCTTCAAAGTATCATACCACGCCCGAGGGGCCTGCTTGAGGCCGTAGAGGGCCTTTTTGAGTCTGAAGACTTTGTTGGGAAGCTTTGGATCCTCAAAACCTAGGGGTTGAGCAACATATACTTCTTCCTCAAGCTTACCATTGAGGAATGCACTTTTCACATCCATTTGATATAAGATGATATTATGATGGTTAGCATAGGCAACTAATATGCGAATAGCTTCAAGTCTAGCAACAGGTGCAAAAGTTTCATCGAAATCAATTCCTTCAACCTGTGTGTAGCCTTGAGCTACAAGTCGTGCCTTATTCCTCACCACAAGGCTATTTTCATCTTGCTTGTTGCGGTAGATCCATTTTTTGCCAATGATATTGTGCTTGTGAGGGTCTGGTCGCTTGACAAGTTCCCATACGTTGTTGAGCTCGAACTGATGTAATTCCTCTTGCATAGCTTGAATCCACTCGGGCTCCAAAAATGCTTCATCTACCTTAGTGGGCTCTGTGATAGAGACGAAAGCAAAGTGCCCACAAAAGTTAGATAAATGTGAAGCTTTTGAACGTGTGAGAGGACCTGGTGCATTGATGTCGCTGATGATTTTCTCAATCTGCACTTCATTTGCGACACGAGGATGAGCTGGTTGACGATGAGGAATTTGCTCAGCATTTTCTTCAGGTGCACCAACATGATGTTCTTCATGTTCTGGAATGACTTCTTCAACATATTATTCGGTAGGAATGACATCCTCAGTAGCCTTGAACTTAATGGATTAGTCAGAAGGTATTTCATCTATCACAGGAGGTAGTGCTGGGAAACGTAGTAATTTCAAAAAATTTCCTACGCACACTCAGGATCATGGTGATGCATAGCAACGAGAGGGGAGAGTGTGTCCACGTACCCTCATAGACCGAAAGAGGAAGTGTTAGCACAACGCAGTTGATGTAGTCGTACGTCTTCACAATCCGACCGATCCAAGTACCGAATATACGGCACCTCCGAGTTCAGCACACGTTCAGCTTGGTGACGTCCCGCGAACTCTAATCCAGCAGAGCTTCACATGAGGGTTCCGTCAGCACGACGGAGTGATGACGGTGATGATGTTGCTACCGACGCAGGGCTTCGCCTAAGCACCGCTATGATATAACCGAGGTGGAATATGGTGGAGGGGGCACCGCACACGGCTGGAATAGGTCAATAGATCAACTTGTGTGTTCTAGGGTGCCCACTACCCCCGTATATAAAGGAGCAAGGGGGGAGGCGGCCAGCCAGGAGGAGGGCGCGCCAGGGGGGAGTCCTACTCCCACCGGGAGTAGGACTCCTTTCCTTGTTGGAGTAGGAGAGGGAAGGAACGGAGAGAGGAGAAGGAAAAAGGGGGGTGCCGCACCCCTCCTTATCCAATTCGGACTAGAGGGGGAGGGGCGCGCGACTGCCCTGGACGCCCCTCCTCTTCTCCCACTAAGGCCCATGCGTGGGATCGAAAGTATGTCTAGAGGGCGGGGGGGGGGGGGGTGATTAAACTACTTGACCAAATAAAAACTTAACCTTTTCCCAATTTTAGTTCTTGGCAGATTTTAGCTATTTTAGGACAAGTCAAGCAATCATCACACAATTCAAGCAAGCATGCAAAGAGTATATTGGCAGCGGAAAGTAAAGCACGCAACTTGCAAGTATGTAAAGGGAAGGGTTTGGAGAATTCAAATGCAATTGGAGACACAGATGTTTTCCCGTGGTTCGGATAGGTGGTGCTATCCTACATCCACGTTGATGGAGACTTCAACCCACGAAGGGTAACGGTTGCGCGAGTCCACGGAGGGCTCCACCCACGAAGGGTCCATGAAGAAGCAACCTTGTCTATCCCACCATGGCCATCGCCCACGAAGGACTTGCCTCACTAGCGGTATATCTTCACGAAGTAGGCGATCTCCTTGCCCTTACAAACTCCCTGGTTCAACTCCACAATATTGTCGGAGGCTCCCAAGTGACACCTAGCCAATCTAGGAGACACCACTCTCCAAGAAGTAACAAATGGTGTGTTGATGATGAACTCCTTGCTCTTGTGCTTCAAATGATAGTCTCCCCAACACTCAAGTCCCTCTCATAGGATTTGGATCTGGTGGAAAGAAGGTTTGAGTGGAAAGCAACTTGGGGACGGCTAGAGATCAAGATTCATATGGTAGGAATGGAATATCTTGGTCTCAACACATGAGTAGGTGATTCTCTCTCAGAACATATGAGTTGGAAGTGTATATGTGTTCTGATGGGTCTCTCCAAGAATGAAGAGGACGTGCAGGGGTATATATAGCCTCCACACAAAATCCAGCTGTTACACACAATTTACCAATCTCGGTGGGACCGAATCAGCAAACTCGGTCGGACCGAAAAGGTAAACCTAGTGACCGTTAGAGATTTTCGGTGGGACTGACATGCAACTCGGTAGGACCGATATGGTTAGGGTTTGGGCATAACGTAATCTTGGTGAGACCGATTACACAAACTCGGTGAGACCGATTTTGGTAATTAGCTAACCAGAGAGTTGGTCAGGCAAACTCGGTGGGACCGATTTGCTCTTTCGGTGAGACCGAAAAGTTACAAAAGGGAAACAGAGAGTTTACATTGCAATCTCGGTGGGACCGATCCGCTCTTTCGGTGAGACCGAAAAGTTACGAAAGGGAAACAGAGAGTTTGCAATCCCATCTCGGTGAGACCGAGATCCCTATCGGTAGAACCGAATTGCTAGGGTTTGGCAGTGGCTTATGACAAGTGAAACTCGGTGGCGCCGGATAGAAAGAATCGGTAGGACCGAGTTTGGCTTAGGGTTTAGGTCAAATGTGGATATGGGAAAGTAGTTGAGGGTTTTTTGAGCATATCACTAAGCACATGCAGCAAGAGGCTCATTAAGCAACACCTCATCCCTCTTTGATAGTATTGGCTTTTCCTAAAGACTCAATGTGATCTTGGATCACTAAAATATAAAATGAAGAGTCTTGAGCTTTTGAGCTTGAGCCAATCCTTTGTCCTTAGCATTTTGAGGGTTCCACTTTCACATCCATGCCATGCCAATCATTGAGCTTTCCTGAAGTAATCATCTTGGAATAGCATTAGCTCAATGAGCTATATGTTGTTATGAATTACCAAAACCACCTAGGGATAGTTGCACTTTCAATCTCCCCCTTTTTGGTAATTGATGACAACATATAGATTAAAGCTTCGACAAATGATAATAGGCATGAAATATATCATCGATTTGAGAAGTATGTGATAAGTAAGAGCTCCCCCTAAATTTGTGCATATTTAAGATTTGCTTGGGACTGCAAAAGCAGAAAGAGTTAGAGTCATGGGTTACTCTTCCATGTCACATACATCTTGGTGGAGCGCTTAAAATGATAAGAATGAAATACATGCACCCATCACCAAGAATAGTGAATGATCACATAAGATAGATAGGATAATAGCATTAAGCAAGCATTAAGTGTAGCTTATGATCAAACACATGATCATCAATGTCTCACAGATAATGACATAGTAACATAGTACTCAAGCACTCAGAAGCAAACAAAGTTCGAAAAACCACCAAATAAAGCAAGAGAGAAAAGCAACACTCTCTCTCTCAAAGCCTATGATCTATACATTTTCTCCCCCTTTGGCAACAAGTTACCAAAAAGTTCCTAGAAAATGCATAGTGCTAAATCGACACTCAGGCTTGATCTTCAGGTGGTGGTGGAGTCCGGAGCACTCGGACCTCGTGGCACTCTGGCAAAGGCATCAGTTGTAGTCTTGCCTCTCCTCTCCTGCATGTCATCTTGGAGCTGCTCCACTGCAGTCTGAATCTCTGTCACCTTGATATCCAAGTCATAGAACCTTTGTTCTACGATCCTCTCTAGGCTTGCCTGGTTCTGAGTTAGGGTGGCTAATCCTTTCTCAATCCGCAGGGTGGATGCAATCAGGTAACCAAGCTGCTCTTGTTTGGTTTTCAAGAAATATTCAGATGCCTCCTCTTGAGTTGGCATCTTGGCAGCTTTCTCCTTCCTTGCCTTCTCCTTCTTGGCTTGTGCTTGTGCTGAAGATGGTTCATTCTCAGTCATAACAACTTGATTATCTTCAAAGTCTGGACGGATGGGCAGGTGTTCCTTGTCCAATAAGTATATGCCCGTGCCCATCTTGGAGTTAATGAGCTCCTGAATTTGTGGGGCATACCCACAGCTCCTCTTCTAGTCTGCTGCAGTCCTCTTGATGGTCTCTACCATGAGGCTCATCACCTTGAACTTCTGTGGCACATCAAAGATATGTAGCAAATTGATCGCATGGCCTCTGATCATCTTGTGATCACCTGACTTGGGCAACAAGGTGTGCCTCAGTATCCAATTGATGGTTGGCAGCCCTGACAGAAGATAGTGTACTGAGCCAAACTTGAAAGTGTCAAGTGCTTCATTTGGAATCTCCTTGTACATGTTTGACATTGAGTTGTGGTCCATCTTCTTCTTGGCATAGATATCCAAGTGATCCTCATGCTCTTGTGGGGCATTGATCAGCTGAGCCCATTCAGCAACTATAGACTGGTACCTCGTACCCTCAGACATCCAAACAATTCTTCCATCTAAAAAAATGTGCGGTGGAGTAGAACTGCATGATGAGTTCCTCGTTCCACTTTGTGAGCTTCTGCCCAACAAAGTCCTCTACTCCACATGCCTTGAAGCTGTCCTGCACTCCAGGGTAGTACTCTTCGTTGTCCTTGATGTATTGCCAATCAACCCATCTCATATCACATACAATTGGCTTCTTATCTAGCAACACTGTCTCATAGAAGTCCCGCTGTTCCTTGGTGTGAAATCTGTAGTCCATAGCAGTCCTCCTCCTTGAAGCATACGGATCTGCTTCTCTCCACTTCCGGAGCCCTGAATCTCTCCTGAGCTTCATGTCCTCAGCCACAGGATGAGCATCGTTGTGGTCTGGGATCTTGGGCTTGAGTTTTCTGAGAACTGCCTCTTCATCATCTTCTACAGTGTGAGGCACTAGGGCCTTGTTCTTCTCAGCAGCTGGGATGCTTCTTGTATTCCTCTTTGGCTTTGGCTTTGGAGCTGGCTTGGCCTTGGAAGCAGCTGCCCCTGATCTTATGGCATCACCCATCAGCTTGGGTGCCTTTGGTGCTGGTGTAGCTACCTCTTCTTCTTCCTCCTCATCTTCCATGATGGAAGCCTTTCCAAGCACTCTGGCTACGGTCTTCTTGACCCTTTCCTTTCTTTTCTTGCCTTCAGCAGCAACTGGCTCTATGGGAGTGGGCTTCTCAGTTGAAGCTCTGGCCTTTGACATAGGCTGCCTGCCTGCTGGCCTTTTGATCTTTAACCCTGGCTTTGTGCCTTGAGCTGAGCCGTGTTCCTTCTCAAGCACTACTCTCTTTGAAGTTGCTTCCTCTTCTGCCACATAATCCTCATCCTCTGATTCTGAGGTTCTCTTCTTTCTCTGTCTTGTGGCAGCTTTTGGCAGGTTGCTAGGAGTACTTCTGCTGCCATCATCTGAAGAACTTGAGGGACTAGTGCCCTCACTCATCTGCACTTGCTGCTCTGACAAATTCTGGCTATCACTCTGATCAGACATGCTGCAAACTCTGACTGCTGACCCAGTGAATAGGTTATAGATGAGATAGAGTGGATGAGCATCACAAAATGCAGAGATTTTTGCAAAGGAATAATTCAAAAACTTAGTTTTAGTTTCTCACTGAAATCATCTCGGATCTACCGATTTTTAAACTCGGTGATACCGAAGCAGTTTTGGCACCTAAACTAGTGAACTCGGTCAGACCGAGTCACAGTTCGGTGGCACCGAGACTGCTAGGGTTTCACAAAGTTCCAAATTCGGTCACACCGATAAGTAATTCTCGGTCAGACCGAGTCTCACTTGTGCAATGGCATAAACCAAATCGGTGGGACCGAGTTTTTCAACTCGGTGGGTCCGAGATGGTTTCGGCAGAAACCTAACCCTAAATTTTTTGAATTAAACCTAATCTACGAGTTCATTGACTGGATAGAAGTGTTTCAAACGTGGCAAGAATCATGATGATCACAATGTGCTAAGAATCGGATTGGGGAATAGCACAAAGATTGAGTCCATACCCTAGTTTGGCGGAGACTCGCTACGGCGGCAACGGCGGGGTTGATTCCCGTTGATAGCGACGGAGACCAGCAACTGGAGGCGGCTGGCGGCGAGGAGACGATCCGGAGACCACGTTGGCAGAGCAGGCTATCACGCGGGTGACGGGGTTCGGAGAAATTTCCAAATTTTTGCCCGTTACTATATATAGCCCGACCCTGTCGGTGTGACCGAGTGGAACAACTCGGTGGAACCGAGATGCAAAACTGTATACAGTTGTTGCAACTCGGTGTGACCGAATGGTTCAAATCGGTTGCACCGAGATAGAAAACCTAGATCAACTTAATGATCTCGGTAGGACCGAAAGTAGGATATCGGTCAGACCGAGAATCACAAAGAGGTTTTGGAAGTTTAAGTCTATGACGATCGGGGACTCCGAGCGCTCCTCACACAGAGTGGTTCGAATCTGACTTGATCAAATTTTGTGATGTAGCATCAATAGAGTTTGAGACGAGAAAAGCATAGATAGCTAGAGGAGGTTCTTAGGCATTCTTGTCCATCCACTTGGCAACAGGAAATAAAACCAAACAATCAAAACAACAAGTGGATGTCCTCGAATGAGTAAAATATGCAACCAACATGCTCACACAATAAGATGGCAAATAAAATATGCGACAAAGCATGCACAACCAATTCTAGCATCTATCAAGCAATTTGCGATGACTAGGTCATCTATATATGAGTATATTGACTTAGGAGTCAAGTGAGAACACTTGATCATAGGTCATACTCATCGTTTAAGCTCAAGTGGGGTTACCACTTTTACATAAAGCATTGTTGTGTTCACATATTTAGAGTTGCTTTAGCTCAAGTCTTAGAGTAAAGCTCCCCCTAGATGTGATATCCCCCCTAAGAGGGATGAACTAACCTTGGGTTTTGTCGATGATGACTTCATGTAGATGTTGAAGATGTGGATGCTCAATGTTGATGTAGATCACTTGGAGTTATCCATTTGAGTGAATTGCACTTTCAATACCTACATGGGTTAGTCCCACAAGGAACAAACAAGGATATCCATAGACATAGAGTGATGCACACACAAGATGATATCCATGAAAACTTTTAGGTTACTTTGTCCCTTGTCTTACCAACAAGAGGGTTTGTGACTCCTTGAACTAGTGCAGCATGTGGAAGTTGATTGCACTTGTTCTTGCCAAAATGATAAGAGTGAAGTACGTTGGCGGAGTCACCCTCAAGAACTCTCTAGTTCTTCTTCTTTTGGATCCACACCATCTTGATGGGAATCCTTGGAGTTGTAGTCGTACCTGATGAAGTGGAACTTGACGTCGTCTTGGGAATCCACTTGACTAAGGTCTTAGGAGCTTCTTCAAATGCATCAATTTCCTCTTGAAGCTTGTCCTTGCCTTTTTGCTTGTAGCCTTGTGGTGGAAGATCACCTTGAGCTTGTGTTCCCTTGAAGGAAGTATCATACTTCTCTTGTTGAGGAACAAACTTTGTCTTGGGGTATTGATCTTCTTCCCACTCAACTCCATTGGCATTGAACTTTCATTCAAAACCAACACCTTGATTCTTCCGGTGCATTCCTTGCTTGCGCACAATTTCCTCGAATTGCTTACTCCCGGCAAGGCTTTTGTACACTCCTTTCTCTATACTTCCCTTCAATAAGCTATTTTCTTGCTCAAGTGTAACTTGGCCAAGAGAATCATTAGTGGAATCAAGAGAACTACTAGAAGCAACAATATTTGATTTAGCATGATCATTGTTACTACTAGAGGAAGAATCTTTCTTGTTCTTGTTACTAGACTTGACTTGAGGCATGTAAGTGGATAAGAGTAAACGCTTGGCAATGTAAGAAGAACTTTTCTTGCGGAGATCATCATTTATTGCCTTTAAAAACTCATGCTCTTGCTCAAGATTGAGCTTTTCAAAGCGTAACTTCTCATGAGCTCTTAAAAGTTCTCGATGATCTTTGAAGATAGTTTCATGAGCTAACTTAAGAGTGTTTAGTTCTTTAGTTAGAGCCTCAATCTTCTCCTTATCATTGTCATTCGTTCTATCTTGATTAGCAAGATTAATTGATGTTTCATCATAGTATTCATCACTAGAGTTGTCAACAAGCAAATCATCGTCACCTAACAAGTCATCTTCATCACTATTAAAATCAACATACTCGGGGTGTGTTACCTTAGGACCTTTGGCCATGAAGCATCTTCCAATTCCTTCATTTGGTGAGTCAAATATGTCGTAGGAGTTGGTTGACACAAGTGCTAGACCGGCAACACCTTCAACTTGAGTATCTTCGGAGTCAGAGTGATAACTTCTCTCGGAGTGGCTGTCGGAGTCAGAGCCGGATACCCATTCACCAACATGAGCTTGATGTCTTCGTTTTGTGTAGCTCCTTGATGATTTTTCCTTCCTTTTCGAATCCTTGCTTCTCCATGAGTATCTTCATTCATAACGATCATCTCTACTCCTTCTATCTCTTGGTGGTGATTCTTTGCTTCTTCTTTTTGGAGAGTCTTCTCTTCTCTTGTAGGGAGCCGTACACTCATTGGAATAGTGTCCGGGTCTTCCACAATTGTAGCAGTTTTGCTCACGACTAGAAGATCTTTTGTCATTGTAGGACCTTGACTTGGAGCTTCTATCTTTGCTTCTATTCTTGTAAAATTTGTTGAAGTTCTTCACCATTAAGCTCAATTCTTCATTGAAGTTTTGTTTCTCACTTGATGATGTAGGGGCTTCACATGAGGCTTTGTAGGCACCACTTGATTTGTTGTGAAGTTCCTCTTTATCCTTAAGTGACATCTCATGAGCAACAATTCTTCCAATCACCTCCGTTGGCTTGAGATCTTTGTAATTGGGCATCATTTGGATCAATGTGCACACGGTATCATATTTTCCATCCAAGGCTCTTAGAATCTTCTTGATGATGAATCTATCGGTCATCTCTTCACTCCCTAAGCCGGCAATCTCATTTGTGATGAGAGCAAGCCTAGATTACATTTCAGCGACACCTTCACCATCCTTCATTTTGAACTTGTCAAGTTGACTTTGAAGCACATACAACTTGGTTTCCTTGATGGAGTCGGTACCTTCGTGCATATCAATCAAAGTGTCCCAAATTTCCTTTGCATTCTCAAGACGGCTGATTTTGTTGAATTCTTCGGGGCACAATCCGTTGAAGAGAATATCACAAGCTTGAGCATTGTGTTGCAACATCTTCAACTCATCCGCGGTAGCTTCACGATTTGGTTCTCTCCCATCAAAGAAGTCACCTTGCAAACCAACACACACAATAGCCCAAATGGCGGGGTTATGTCCAAGAATATGCATTTTCATTTTATGCTTCCAACTAGCAAAATTAGTACCATCAAAGTAAGGACCTCTACGGTGATAATTTCCCTCGCTAGACGCCATACTCTCCTAGGTTGTGAAACCAAGGCTATGACCACCAAAAGCTATGGAAATCAACCCAAATGGAGACCAAAGCTTTGATACCACTTGTGGGATCGAAAGTATGTCTAGAGGGGGGGGGGGTGATTAGACTACTTGACCAAATAAAAACTTAACCTTTTCCCAATTTTAGTTCTTGGCAGATTTTAGCTATTTTAGGACAAGTCAAGCAATCATCACACAATTCAAGCAAGCATGCAAAGAGTATATTGGCAAAGGAAAGTAAAGCATGCAACTTGCAAGAATGTAAAGGGAAGGGTTTGGAGAATTCAAACGCAATTGGAGACACGGATGTTTTCCCGTGGTTCGGATAGGTGGTGCTATCCTACATCCACGTTGATGGAGACTTCAACCCACGAAGGGTAACGGTTGCGCGAGTCCACGGAGGGCTCCACCCACGAAGGGTCCACGAAGAAGCAACCTTGTCTATCCCACCATGGCCATCGTCCACAAAGGACTTGCCTCACTAGCGGTAGATCTTCACGAAGTAGGCGATCTCCTTGCCCTTACAAACTCCTTGGTTCAACTCCACAATCTTATCAGAGGCTCCCAAGTGACACCTAGCCAATCTAGGAGACACCACTCTCCAAGAAGTAACAAATGGTGTGTTGATGATGAACTCCTTGCTCTTGTGCTTCAAATGATAGTCTCCCCAACATTCAACTCTCTCTCATAGGATTTGGATCTGGTGGAAAGAAGTTTTGAGTG
Organism: Triticum monococcum; assembly: GCA_034509565.1. NCBI lineage: Eukaryota > Viridiplantae > Streptophyta > Magnoliopsida > Poales > Poaceae > Triticum > Triticum monococcum. The sequence continues at coordinate 175,926,910 of CM067847.1, read as the reverse complement.
GAAAGCAACTTGGGGAAGGCTAGGGATCAAGATCCATATGGTAGGAATGGAATATCTTGGTCTCAACACATGAGTAGGTGATTCTCTCTCAGAACATATGAGTTGGAAGTGTATATATGTTCTGATGGCTCTCTCCACGAATGAAGAGGAGGTGGAGGGTATATATAGCCTCCACACAAAATCCAACCGTTACACACAATTTACCAATCTCGGTGGGACCGAATCAACAAACTCGGTCGGACCGAAAAGGTAAACCTAGTGACCGTTAGAGATTTTCGGTGGGACTGACATGCAACTCGGTAGGACCGATATGGTTAGGGTTTGGGCATAACATAATCTCGGTGAGACCGATTACACAAACTCGGTGAGACCGATTTTGGTAATTAGCTAACCAGAGAGTTGGTCAGGCAAACTTGGTGGGACCGATTTGCTCTTTCGGTGAGACCGAAAAGTTACAAAAGGGAAACAAAGAGTTTACATTGCAATCTCGGTGGGACCGATCCGCTCTTTCGGTGAGACCGAAAAGTTACGAAAGGGAAACAGAGAGTTTGCAATCCCATCTCGGTGAGACCGAGATCCCTATCGGTAGAACCAAATTGCTAGGGTTTGGCAGTGGCTTATGACAAGTGAAACTCGATGGCGCCGGATAGAAAGAATCGGTAGGACCGAGTTTGGCTTAGGGTTTAGGTCAAATGTGGATATGCCCATGAGCTCTACATATGTTTTGTTAAGGGTTTTGTCATCTTTCCAGAGGTGCAACCCATGTATTTTTATGATGTGTGTGGTGACTAGCACAAGCTTGCGTAGTGAGGCACTTGTTAATTTTGTTTTCAGGGACTTAGCATTTCCACTAAGTCCTTGAGATGTTTAGTTCATGATGCCATATGTTCATGTTGTTTCCTAGTGATCCGTGCCTCTTTGGAGGATGATCAGTAAGGATGTTTTGTTAATCTTGTAGTGCTCTATCCATCCATGTCTTTGTTTGCAATTATGGAGCACCCTAGCTTGAGTCAATCGAGCTCTACTTTTGCTACTTTGTGAATCTGGGCAGATTGTCAACTTTTTTGCAATTTTGCCGATGATGTTGTTGTTGATCCGTGCATGCTATGTTACTGTTCTTGCCATGTCTAGCTTGCATTTTCTGTGTTCTTGATAGATGTATGCTTAGCTTTTCATGACTTGCTCCGTAGTGAGTGTATCGAGCTCGTAAACATGCCTACTTGAGATATGTTTCAGCATGCTCCAGTTTTCACTAAGTCTGAAAACTGATTATGTTTTTGCCATGTTCACATGCTTGCAATTGTATTTTCTGATCCCTTTTGGCTCAAGGTCACTAAGGGACTTTTGTTAAGCTCTTTGAGTAGCTCCATGCCATGCTTTACTTTGCCATGTTCAGGTCCTGTAGCATATAGTTTTCTTGCTCCAAAGTGTGCTACCTGATCTGAAATTCCAGACAAGTGTTAATTTCACTAAGTCTGAAATCTGTTTACCGTTTGCATTTTTTCCATGCTTGTTTGAACCTTTTAATGGATGAATTAGCCGTAGCTCAGTGTTCATCTTTTGTTAAGCATCTTGAATGGATCCCTGCCATGTATTTTGTTGTCATGTTTGAGTGCTGTAGCATGTTCATCTCATTGCATTTAGATGGCTACTTGCTGTAAATCGCAGAACGTGGCCATATTTGAATCGCTTGCCATTTCCAAACCGCAACTCCGATTCCAGTGATCTTTATATCGTTTTCAAGCGATTTCATCTCATTTTCCAGTGGCACACTTGGTCCAAGTTGAGGCCAGGTTCATGCATTCCTTGTCCAATCATGCATATGCATCGCATACCGCATCTCGCATATCATACCATGTTCATGTGTTGGTTGTTTACTATGTTGTGTGCTTCTTTTCCGGTGTTTGCTTCTTCGGATTGGATCCGGTAACGTCGTGTTTGTGAGGACCCGTTCGTCTACGTCCGTTTTTCTTCTTCATGGACTCGTTCTTCTTCCTTGCGGGATTTCAGGCAAGATGATCATACCCTCGAAATCACTTCTATCTTTGCTTGCTAGTTGCTCGCTCTTTTGCTATGCCTATGCTGCGATACCTACCACTTGCTTATCATGCCTCCTATATTGTTGAACCAAGCCTCTAACCCACCTGGTCCTAGGAAACCGTTGTTTGGCTATGTTACCGCTTTGCTCAGCCCCTCTTATTGCGTTGTTAGTTGCAGGTGAAGATTGAAGTTTGTTCCTTGTTGGAACATGGAGATGTTCCTTGTTGGAACATTGTTTACTTGTTGGGATATCACAATATATCTTATTTTATTAATGCATCTATATACTTGGTAAAGGGTGGAAGGCTCGGCCTTATGCCTGGTGTTTTGTTCCACTCTTGCCGCCCTAGTTTTCCGTCATATCGGTGTTATGTTCCCGGATTTTGCGTTCCTTACGCGATTGGGTTATAATGGGAATCCCTTGACAGTTCGCTTTGAATAAAACTCCTCCAGCAAGGCCCAACCTTGGTTTTACCATTCGCCACCTAGCCTTTTTCCCTTGGGAGTCGCGCATCCCGAGGGTCATCTTTATTTTAACCCTCCCGGGCCAGTGCTTGTCTAAGTGTTGGTCCGAACTGAGTAGACTGCGGGGCCACCTCGGGGAAACTTGAGGGCTGGTTTTACTCGTAGGATGTCTCATCCGGTGTTGCCCTGAGAACGAGATATGTGTAGCTCCCATCAGGATGTCGGTGCATCGGGCGGCTTTGCTGGACTTGTTTTACCATTGTCGAGGATGTCTTATAGAACCGGATACCGAGTCTGATCAGAACGTCTCGGGAGGAGGTCTATTCCTTCGTTGACCGTGAGAGCTTGTGATGAGCTAAGTTGGGACACCCATGCAGGGATTTGAACTTTCGAAAGCCGTGCCCGCGGTTATGGGTAGGTGGGAATTTGTTAATGTCCGGTTGTAGAAAACCCGAAGCTAACCTTAATTAAAATGCATCAACCGTGTGTGTAACCATGATAGTCTCTTTCCGGCGGAGTCTGGGAAGTGAACACGGTTGTTGGAGTTATGCTTGACGTAGGTTGTTTTAGGATCACTTCTTGATCATACTTTTATCGACCATGCTTTGCCTTCTCTTATCGCTCTCATTTGCGTATGTTAGCCACCATATATGCTAGTCGCTTGTTGCAGCTCCACCTCATACCTTTTACCTTACCCATAAGCTTAAATAGTCTTGATCGCGAGGGTGCGACATTGCTGAGTCCCCGTGGCTCACAGATACTTCCAAACCCAGCTTGCAGGTGCCGACGAGTCCGTGCAGATGACGCAACCCAGCTTAGGAGGAGCTCATTGAAGATCTTGTCCTTTGTGTTGTTCCGTTCTAGTTGATCAGTACCGGAGCCCAGTTGGGGTCGATCGGGGACCGTGTTGCATTTGGGGTTCTTCTTTTATTTTGGCTCCGTAGTCGGGCCTTGTTTGTATTTGGATGATGTAATGCTTTATTCATGTAATTGTGTGAAGTGGCGATTGTAAGCCAACTATGTATCTTTTCTCCTATTGTATTACATGGGTTGTGTGAAGATTACCTCACTTGCGACATTGCTTTCAATGCGGTTATGCCTCTAAGTTGTGCTTCGACACGTGGGAGATATAGCCCCATCGAGGGCGTTACAAACTCATACCGATCGTCACCAAACTTTAAGCGTGCGGACCCTATGGGTTCGAGAACTATGTAGACATGACCGAGACACGTCTCCGGTCAATAACCAATTGCGGAACCTGGATGCTCATATTGGCTCCTACATATTCTACGAAGATCTTTATCGGTCAAACCGCATAACAACATACGTTGTTCCCTTTGTCATCGATATGTTACTTGCCTGAGATTCGATCGTCGGTATCTCAATACCTAGTTCAATCCCGTTACCGGCAAGTCTGTTTACTCGTTCCGTAATGCATCATCCCACAACTAACTCATTAGTCACATTGCTTGCAAGGCTTATAGTGATATGCATTACCGAGAGGGCCCAGAGATGCCTCTCCGACAATCGGAGTGACAAATCCTAATCTCGAAATACGCCAACTCAACAAGTACCTTCGGAGACACCTTAGAGCACCTTTATAATCACCCAGTTATGTTTTGATGTTTGGTGGCACACAAAGTGTTCCTCCGGCAAACAGGAGTTGCATAATCTCATAGTCACAGGAACATGTATAAGTCATGAAGAAAGCAATAGTAACATATTAAACGATCAAGTGCTAAGCTAACGGAATGGGTCAAGGCAATCACATCATTATCCTAATGATGTGATCCCGTTAATCAAATGACAACTCATGTCCATGGCTAGGAAACTCAACCATCTTCGATTAACGAGCTAGTCAAGTAGAGGCATACTAGTGACACTATGTTTGTCTATGTATTCACACATGTATTATGTTTCCGGTTAATACAATTCTAGCATGAATAATAAACATTTATCATGATATGAGGAAATAAATAATAACTTTATTATTGCCTCTAGGTCATATTTCCTTCAGTCTCCCACTTGCACTAGAGTCAATAATCTAGATTACACAGTAATGTTTCTAACACCCATGGAGTTTTGGTGCTGATCATGTTTTGCTTGTCAAAGAGGCTTAGTCAATGGGTCTGCAACATTCAGATCTGTATGTATCTTGCAAATTTCTATATCTCCCACCTGGACTTGGTCCCGGATGGAATTGAAGCGTCTCTTGATGTGCTTGGTCCTCTTGTGAAATCTGGATTCCTTTGCCAAGGCAATTGCACCAGTATTGTCACAAAAGATTTTCATTGGACCCGATGCACTAGGTATGACACCTAGATCGGATATGAACTCCTACATCTAGACTCCTTCATTTGCTGCTTCTGAAGCAGCTATGTACTCCGCTTCACACGTAGATCCCACCACGATGCTTTGTTTAGAGCTGCACCAACTGACATCTCCACCGTTCAATGTAAACACGTATCCGGTTTGCGATTTAGAATCATCCGGATCAGTGTCAAATCTTGCATCGATGTAACCATTTACGACTAGCTCTTTGTCACCTCCATAAACGAGAAACATATCCTTAGTCCTTTTCAGGTAATTCAAGATGTTATTGACCGCTGTCCAGTGATCCACTCCTGGATTACTTTGGTACCTCCCTGCTAGGCTAATAGCAAGACACACATCAGCTCTGGTACACAACATTGCATACATGATAGAGCCTATGGCCGAAGCATAGGGAACATCTTTCATTTTCTCTCTATCTTCTGCAGTGGTCGGGAATTGAGTCTGACTCAACTTCACACCTTGTAACACAGGCAACAACCCTTTCTTTGCTTGATCCATTTTGAACTTTTTCAAAACTTTGTCAAGGTATGTGCTTTGTGAAAGTCCTATAAAACGTCTTGATCTATCTCTATAGATCTTGATGCCCAATATGAAAGCAGCTTCACCGAGGTCTTTCATTGAAAAACTCTTATTCAAGTATCGTTTTATGCTATCCAGAAATTCTATATCATTACCAATCAGCAATATGTCATCCACATATAATATCAGAAATGCTACAGAGCTCCCACTCACTTTCTTGTAAATACAGTCTTCTCCAAAAGTCTGTATAAAACCATATGCTTTGATCACACTATCAAAAAATTTATTCCCACTCCGAGAGGCTTGCACCAGTCCATAAATGGATCGCTGGAGCTTGCACACTTTGTTAGCTCCCTTTGGCTCGACAAAACCTTCCGGTTGCATCATATACAACTCTTCTTCCATAAATGCATTCAGGAATGCAGTTTTGACATCCATTTGCCAAATTTCATAATCATAAAATGCGGCAATTGCTAACATGATTCGGACAGACGTAAGCTTCGCTACGGGTGAGAAAGTCTCATCATAGTCAATCCCTTGAACTTGTCGAAAACCTTTCGCAACAAGTTGAGCTTTATAGATAGTAACATTACCGTCAGCGTTAGTCTTCTTCTTAAAGATCCATTTATTCTCAATGGCTTGCCAATCATCGGGCAAGTCAACCAAAGTCCACACTTTGTTCTCATATATGGATCCCATCTCAGATTTCATGGCTTCAAGCCATTTTGCGAAATCTAGGCTCACCATCGCTTCTTCATAGTTTGTAGGTTTGCCTTGGTCAAGTAACATGACCTCCAGAATAGGATTACCGTACCACTTTGGTGCGGATCTTACTCTGGTTGACCTACGAGGTTCGGTAGTAACTTGATCTGAAGTTTCATGATCAATATCATTAGCTTCCTCACTAATTGTTGTAGATGTCACAGGAACCGGTTTCTGTGATGACCTACTTTCCAATAAGGGAGCAGGTACATTCGCCTCATCAAGTTCTACTTTCCTCCCACTCACTTCTTTCGAGAGAAACTCCTTCTCTAGAAAGGATCCATTCTTAGCAACAAATGTCCTACCTTCGGATCTTTGATAGAAGGTGCACCCAACAGTTTCCTTTGGGTATCCTATGAAGACACATTTCAACGATTTGGGTTCGAGCTTATCAGGTTGAAGTTTTTTCACATAAGCATCACAGCCCCCAAACTTTAAGAAACGACAACTTTGGTTTCTTGCCAAACCACAATTCATAAGGCATCGTCTCAACGGATTTTGATGGTGCCCTATTTAACGTGAATGCAGCCGCCTCTAAAGCATAACCCCAAAACGATAGCGGTAAATCAGTAAGAGACATCATAGATCGCACCATATCTAGTAAAGTACGATTACGACGTTCGGACACACCATTACGCTGTGGTGTTCCGGGTGGCGTGAGTCGCGAAACTATTCCGCATTGTTTCAAATGTAGACCAAACTCGTAACTCAAATATTCTCCTCCACGATCATATTGTAAAAACTTTATTTTCTCGTTAAGATGATTTTCCACTTCACTCTGAAATTCTTTGAACTTTTCAAATGTTTCAGACTTATGTTTCATTAAGTAGATATACCCATATCTCCTCAAATCATATGTGAAGGTGAGAAAATAACGATACCTGTCGTGAGCCTCAACATTCATCAGACCACATATATCAGTATGTATGATCTCCAACAAATCTGTTGCTCGCTCCATTGTTCCGGAGAACGGCGTCTTAGTCATCTTGCCCATAAGGCATGGTTCGCAAGTACCAAGTGATTCATAATAAAGTGATTGCAAAAGTCCATCAGTATGGAGTTTCTTCATGCACTTTACACCAATATGACCCAAACGGCAGTGCCACAAATAAGTTGCACTATCATTATCAACTCTGCATCTTTTGGGTTCAACATTAAGAATATGTGTATCACTACTATCGAGATTCGACAAAAACATACCACTCTTCAAGGGTGCATGACCATAAAAGATATTACTCATATAAATAGAACAACCATTATTCTCAGATTTAAATGAATAACCGTCTCGCATCAAACAAGATCCAGATATAATGTTCATGCTTAACGCTGGCACCAAATAAAAATTATTTACGTCTAAAACTAATCCCGAAGGTAGATGTAGAGGTAGCGTGCTGACGGCAATCACATCGACTTTGGAACCATTTCCCACGCGCATCATCACCTCGTCCTTAGCCAGTCTTTGCTTAATCCATAGTCCCTGTTTCGAGTTGCAAATATTAGCAACAGAACTAGTATCAAATACCCAGGTGCTACTGCGAGCTCTAGTAAGGTACACATCAATAACATGTATATCACATATACCTTTGTTCACCTTGCCATCCTTCTTATCCGCCAAATACTTGGGGCAGTTCCGCTTCCAATGACGAGTCTGCTTGAAGTAGAAGCACTCAGTCTCAGGCTTAGGTCCAGACTTGGGTTTCTTCTCTTGAGAAGCAACTTGTTTTTTCTCTTCTTGAAGTTCCCCTTCTTCTTCCCTTTGCCCTTTTTCTTGAAACTGGTGGTCTTGTTGACCATCAACACTTGATGCTCCTTCTTGATTTCTACCTCCGCAACCTTTAGCATTGCAAAGAGCTCGGGAATTGTCTTATCCATCCCTTGCATATTATAGTTCATCACGAAGCTCTTGTAGCTTGGTGGCAGTGATTGAAGAATTCTGTCAATGACACTATCATCCGGAAGATTAACTCCCAGTTGAATAAAGTGATTGTTATACCCAGACATTTTGAGTATATGTTCACTGACAAAACTATTCTCCTCCTTCTTGCAGTTGTAGAACTTATTGGAGACTTCATATCTCTCAATCCGGGCATTTGCTTGAAATATTAACTTCAACTCCTAGAACATCTCATATGCTCCATGATGTTCAAAATGTCGTTGAAGTCCCGGTTCTAAGCCGTAAAGCATGGCACACTGAACTATCGAGTAGTCATCAGCTTTTCTCTGCCAGATATTCTTCACGTCGTCAGTTGCATCTGCAGCAGGCCTGGCACCCGGCGGTGCTTCTAGGATGTAATTCTTCTATGCAACAATGAGGATAATCCTCAAGTTACAGACCCAGTCCGTGTAATTGCTACCATCATCTTTCAACTTTGCTTTCTCAAGGAATGCATTAAAATTCAACGGAACAACAACACGAGCCATCTATTTACAATCAACATAGACAAGCAAAATACTATCAGTGTGACGCCCCGAGACCGATGTGCCAGGTGTCTTCTAGTTATTCGCTGTTTTTGCCTTGTCATTGCTTGCGTGTCATGCATCTCATATCATGTCATCATGTGCATTTCATTTGCATACATGTTCCTGTCATGTATCCGAGCATTTTTCCCGTTGTCTGTTTGCAATCCGGCGCTCCTATGTCATCCGGTGTCCCTTTCTACCTCTTTTCGTGTGCGGGTGTTAAACATTTTTGGATTGGACCGAGACTTGTCATGCGGCCTTGGTTTACTACCGGTAGACTGACTGTCATGTTTCATGCCATTTGGACTTCGTTTGATACTCCAACGGTTAACCGAGGGACCGAAAAGTCCTCGTGTGTGTTGCAGCCCAACACCCTTCCAATTTGGCCCAAAGCCCACCTAAACCTCCTCCATCATCTTGGTCGTTCGATCACGATCGCGTGGCCGAAAACCGCACCACATTTGGACTCTCCTAGCTCCCTCTACCTATAAATATGTGCAAACCTTCCAAATTCGTGGACGAAACCCTAGTCTTCTTCTTCCTCGTGCTGTCAAACACGTCCACCTGCAGCCCGGACATATCCGCCGCCTCTCGCACCAATAGCACAGCGCCACCTTAGCCGCGCCTCCCACCAACCGCCAAAGCCCGCCCATCCCGCTTCGGGCCCTCCCGGCCCAGGACGTTGCGCCGCCACCAGCGAGGCGCCCGAGCGACGTGCGCCTCCCTCCGCCGCCTCAGGGGCTCGCCGCTATTTGCCTCGATGGCGCCGCCCTATTCGCCGGCGTCCGCCGCCCGCCGCCATCGTCTTCCTCGTCGCCGGTGTCGCCCGCTGGTCACCGGATCCGCCGCGCATCGCCTCGGTTGCCCCCCCGCCGTGGACCTCGTCGCCGGCGCCGCCCCGCGCTCCGGCAGCCGCGCCGCTGCGCCCGGCCCCTCCTCGTTGCCGGTGCACCTCCCCCTCTTCTCTGGCACCCTGTTCCGGCGGTTCTCCGGCGAGAGCCCGGCGCCACCTCGAGAAGCGTGCAGATCCAGATCTGGATCTCGGGTTGACTTTCTACCCCCTAACCCTAATTATTTTGCCATATTCATCATGTCGTAACCCCGCATCCGTAGCTCCGTTTTGCGCGTGTAGCATATCAAAATGTTTGCCTCAGAGAGTACATCATTTCATCTCATTGCATCATTTTCATTTGAGCTCATGTTGTTGCCCAAAATGCTGTTGGAAGAGAGCTACTTGAGTTAATTGTCAGATCTTTTGCACCAAATAGCTATTTGTCATTTTTGCCATGATTAATGTGTGCATGATATGATCCTGAGTTCTACATGAGTTTTGTTATATGCCATGCCATCTTTACAGAGGTTCTTACCATGTATTTTTGTGATATGTGTGGTGACTAGCACAAGCTTGCAAAGTAGTGCATTCGTTAATGCTGTTTTCACGGACTTAGAATTTCACTAAGTCCTTGATCTGTTTTTACCAATATGCCATATGTTCATGTTGTTTCCTAGTGATCCGTGCCTCTTTTGAGGATGATCAGTAAGGATTATTTGTTAACCTTGTGGTGCTCTATCCATCCATGTCTTTGTTTGAATTTTTGGAGCACCCTAGATTGAGTCAATCGAGCTCTACTTTTGCTATTTCGTGAATCTGGGTAGATTGTCTACTTGTTAGCGATTTTGCCGAGGATGTTGTTGTTGATCCGTGCATTCTATGTTGTTGTTCTTGCCATGTCTAGCTTATATAATGTGTATTTTTGATGGGTGTGTGCTTAGATTGTCATGCCTTGCTCTGTAGTGAGTGCATCGAGCTCGTTAACATGCCTACTCGTTAACATATTTGCATGCTCCAGTTTTTCACTAAGTCTGCAATCTCATTATGTTTTTGCCATGTTCACATGCTTGCAATTGTATTTTCTGATCCCTTTTGGCTCAAGGTCACTAAGGGACTTTTGTTAAGCTCTTTGAGTAGCTCCATGCCATCCTTTACTTTGCCATGTTAAGTTCCTGTAGCATATAGTTTTCATGCTCCAAAGTGTGCTACCTGATCTGAAATTCCAGGCTTGTGTTAATTTCACTAAGTCTGAAACCTGTTATCGTTTGCACTTTTGCCATGCTTGTTTGAACCTGTTAATGGATGAATGGCCGTAGCTCAGTGTTCATCTTTTGTTAAGCATCATGAGTGGATCCCTGCCATGTATTTTGTTGCCATGTTTGAGTGCTGTAGCATATTTATCTTGTTGCATTTAGGTGGCTACTTGCTGATTATCGCAGACCGGTGCCATATTTGTTTCGCTTGCCATTTCCAAACCGTGCATCCGATTCCGGTGATCTTTATATCGATTTCAACCGAAATCATCTCCTCTTTCCAGTGGCACTCTTGGATTTCCAAGATGAGGCCAGGTTCAATCATTCCCTTGCAAATCATGCATATGCATCACATACCGCATCCTGCATATCATACCATGTTCATGTGTTGGTTGTTTACTATGTTGTGTGCTTCTTTCCGGTGTTTGCTTCTTCCGGTTGGCTCCGGTAATGTCGCGTTGTGAGGACCCGTTCATCTACGCCCGTTTGTCTTCTTCATGGACTCGTTTTTCTTCCTTGCGGGATTTCAGGCAAGATGACCATACCCTCGAAATCACTTGTATCTTTGCTTGCTTAGTTGCTCGCTCTTTTGCTATGCCTATGCTGCGATACCTACCACTTGCTTATCGTGCCTCCCATATTGTTGAACCAAGCCTCTAACCCACCTTGTCCTAGCAAACCGTTGTTTGGCTATGTTACCGCTTTGCTCAGCCCCTCTTATAGCGTTGTTAGTTGCAGGTGAAGATTGAAGTTTGTTCCTTGTTGGAACATGGAGATGTTGTTCCTTGTTGGAACATGTTTACTTGTTGGGCTATCACAATATATCTTATTTAATTAATGCATCTATATACTTGGTAAAGGGTGGAAGGCTCGGCCCTATGCCTGGTGTTTTGTTCCACTCTTGCCGCCCTAGTTTCCGTCATATCGGTGTTATGTTCCCGGATTTTGTGTCCCTTACGCAGTTGGGCTATAATGGGAACACATTTACAGTTCGCCTTGAATAAAACTCCTCCAGCAATGCCCAACATTGGTTTTACCATTTGCCACCTAGCCTTTTCTTTTCCCTTGGGAGTCGCGCTCCTGAGGGTCATCATTATTTAACCCCCCTGGGCCAGTGCTCCTCTGAGTATTGGTCCAAACTAGATCCCCTTGCAGCGCCACCTCGGGGAAACTCGAGGGATGGTTTTAGTTGTACGGACTACTTATCTGAGTGTGCCCTGAGAACGAGATATGTGCAGCTCCTATCAGGATTTGTCGGCACATTCGGGCGGTGTTGCTGGTTTTGTTTTACCATTGTCGAAATGTCTTGTAACCGGGATTCCGAGTCTGATCGGGTCTTCCCGCTAGAAGGAATATCCTTCGTTGACCGTGAGAGCTTGTGATGGGCTAAGTAGGGACACCCCTGCAGGGATTTGAACTTTCGAAAGCCGTGCACACGGTTATGGGCAGATGGGAATTTATTAATGTCCGGTTGTAGAAAACCTTAAGTTGACCTTAATTAAAATACATCAACCGCGTGTGTTACCGTGATGGTCTCTTTCCGACGGAGTCCGGGAAGTGAACACGATGTTGGAGTTATGCTTGACGTAGGTTGTTCAGGATCACTTCTTGATCATACTTTTATGGACCGTGCTTTGCCTTCTCTTCTCGCTCTCATTTGCGTATGTTAGCCACCATATATGCTAGTCGCTTGCTGCCGCTCCACCTCATACCTTTACCTTACCCATAAGCTTAAATAGTCTTGATCGCGAGGGTGCGAGAATGCTGAGTCCCCGTGACTCACAAATACTTCCAAAACCAGCTTGCGGGTGCCGATGAGTCCGTGCAGATGACGCAACCAAGCTCAAGGAGGAGCTCGATGAAGATCTTGTCCTTTATGTTGTTTCGTTCTAGTTGATCAGTAGTGGAGCCCAGTTGGGGTCGTTCGGGGATCTGTGTAGCATTTGGGGTTCTTATTTTATTTTGGTTCCGTAGTCGGACCTTGATTGTATTTGGATGTTGTAATTCTTTATTCATGTAATTGTGTGAAGTGGTGATTGTAAGCCAGCTACGTATCTTTTTCCCCTATTGTATTACATGGATTGTGTGAAGATTACCTCATTTGCGACATTGCTTTCAATGCGGTTATGCCTCTAAGTCGTGCTTCGACACGTGGGAGATATAGCCGCATCGAGGGCGTGACAAGTTGGTAATCAGAGCCTTCCCCGACCTTTGGAGCCCCCATTGCTTGATCGAATTAGCGGATGTTGTTGAGTCTAGAAAAATGTTTTGAGTCATTTAGGAGTTATATATCGGAGAGTTTAGGAATTCTTTTTACTCCCCAGTCCCTTCATCGCTCTGGTGAGGCATCCTGACGTAGAGTTTTGACTCTTCTCTTCTCAAATTTCACTAATTTTTTTAGGATCACGCGGGTATCTTGGAAACATTCTGATGGTTTTGTGACGAGAACATTGTTCTTGGTGCCTCCTGACATTTAGGGGTTGTGGCTGTGTCCCGGGGAGTTGAGCTCCGAGGTGTTGTCGTCACAATTTTATCGTTGCAGTTCTGGAATACCTGAGTTTATTTCGCCGACACCGAAAATCTCTTTTATGCAGTTGTTGGTGAGATAACCTCGACGCCACCCAGTACTTGGGCAGGAGTTCGGGAGTATTGCCATAACTTGTATAACGGATGCTTTTCGAAGGTTGAGGTAGATGATTTCCGAATGTTTCTTGGTTATGTGTTGAAGGATGGATACAGCTGGATGTAGGATTTGCTAGATTTGGGTCAGATATTATGCTTCCCTTGTATCCCCAACACCTGATTGCATAACCAGAAAATTTCGGGAGTTTATAAGTGGGAATTCAAGTAGCTCTTAGGATATCTTTCCGACAGATGTATGATATGAAATTGGGGTTCGACGTCTAGTGGTCCGCCTATTCACGGTTGGTTTTACAGTGGTCTCGTTATGTCTTAAAGAGTCCTTGGCTATGCCGACTCGGGGACGCTTCGTATGTCATGTGCACTGCCTTGTACATGATGGTGTTGTACGATCGAGCCCGTGTAGGCCCCACCACGAAAACTTCGGACGAAATCTCTATCATATGTTTGTTCTGGCTTATTCTGCAAGCCAATCCTTTGTTTTGTTTTGAGTTGTGGTATTCGAGTTGCTTCGAAGTCAAGTGTTGATTCCATACCTTTCCTAAGCGGTGTTCTCATACTCCGATGTGAAGACCAATCCTTCTTGATAATCGAGATTGTCATGTCAATCCTTTTCAACCGGTGTGTTTTTCTCTTCAAACGGATTCGGTCATTTTCAACATCCGCAAGTTTCAATCTCAGCTTTCTCAACGGTGTTCGTTTCATCCGTCCCCAGGTTGCCTTTGTTTTCCCGCCCACCCACCCTTTTTCTTCAAGGAATCCGATGTTTTAATCAAGTATCCTTTATATTCTTGTGAAGTCTCTCCATTCCTTTTCCGTCAATGTTCTTATCCGGTGATTCTCAGGAAGATTCTAATGGAGCTTCAAGTTCGTCATTCCTCATTCCTTTTCTTCTCCGGTGGTTTCAAGTCAAGCTTTGTTGATCATATCCTTTCCTCGTCTCAAATACCTTCTCATACCGATGCACCTCATAATAATTCACTTCTCGCTATTCATTTGTTCGGGAGTGCTGAAGATATCTCAGAAGGCTCGTCTTGTCTTTCAAGATTAGTTCAACCTATTTCGAGGTTTTTATCTCATTCTAGCCATTTAAATCTTACCGGTGCATTCTCTCTTTTAAATTGTCCTACGGTGTTTCTTTTGAGTGGGCCCTAACCCACAGGTCTTTTCCCAGGATCTTACCTGACTCTTCTTATTCTCCCGGAGCTTTTCAAATTCATCTCAAAGTTTGGCGCAAGAATGAATTTTCATCAGTCAAATGTCTTCTCAAGACCTGTCAAAATCTTTTCATCGTTGGCTCAACCTCTTCGTTTTGATTCTTCCGGAGTGTCTAAATAATTCATGGTGTTTTCCCGTCGTCATTCTTGGATTTTGAAGACCGAAGAAGATTTTATATTAAATCTTGCTCCATTCACTTCAAGATTCATGGTGCTAGCTTTATGCCATCCTATCATAATTGTTTTCGATTGTGACAATTCTTTTCACCCATCTGGAGCTATTCAAGAGTCTTCTCAGTTTGATTATCCGGAGTCCATCATTTCAGATTTATTCATTCTTAGCTTTCAATTATCATTCTCCAATCTTACCGGTGCATCGTTCAAATATTCTCTATTCAGTTCGTGATCCCTTCGTTCTCAGGTATCTAGTTTGTCTCAAACACCTTCGTTCATTTGCTAATTCTTACCGGTGATTCACCCCTACCTCGATCGTTTTCAATTCTTACAGTGGTCCGTTCAAGAGTTCTTTTCCTTGGTCACCATATCAATTTACTCATTGTTTCAACCCTTGCGGTGGTTCGTTCAATACCTTCTCAAGTTTGCGCTATATCTCTCTTAATTCTTTCAACGGGAATAAGTTGTTTGCAATCCGTTGCTTGTCATCAATTTAAATTGGTGAAGGATACGCATAACATAATTCTTATTCTTGCTTCATCCAACTGTTTAATTCCTTATTCCGGAATTTCACCAAATTCTCGGTTTCTATTGTTTCATCTTTTCTTATACTGGACTTCCATGCCCTCTCAACTATATCATCACGAAGATCCATCTAATCATTGCAAGGGTTCAACTGGTGTTTTCAACTTCCCCTTCATTCCGTTTTGATCATCTGTTCGTTACCGGAGTTCTTCATGAAGGTTCTACATGATGGATTCATCAAGGATTTAATTCCTTCTCGAAGTGTTCATCGACAGTGTTTGCTAAGAAGCTCAAGTTTTCTTCATCTTGCTATCCGGAGTGCAATTCTTTCTACCATATTATTGGAGGTGGTATTATGTCATTTTTGATAATTTGAGTTCATGTTTCGTTAGTGGTGGAATTTCTCCTCATAGTTTTGGGGATGTCTTTCATAAGTCCACATCAAGCTTACTCTTTTCGTTGTTGGTTTTCCAACAACTCCGTTCGACCCTTCTCCTAAGGATACCTTTTCAAGCTCTATTGTCGCACAAGTTGGCATTTTCTTCTACATTCGTTTATCTCAATTATCTATCTTCTATTCTTTCTTCCGGAGGCTTTGTGGTGTTGCTCTTTTCAGTCATCATCTTGATTTATGAAGATCATGATCTTTCCTTTGCCTATCCATTTAACCGGAGTGTTGTGCCCTTTTGCTCAAGTTCTTTTCGCCTTATCAAGCCTTGCATATCTTTTCAACCGGAGTGCTGCCCGAATTTGTTCTTACTTGTTCCTCTTTCTTAACGGAGTGCTTTCAACTTCGTTCATCTCCATTGTATTATTCTCTCGAAGTGGCTTAACCTTTTTAAGGTTCTTGGGTTTCACTCGTTTGTCAAAGAAGCAACTTAGTTTTACCTCTTCTCTTCCTCTTCTTTTTCCCTCCGGTGCCATCCTAGATCTCGGGACGAGATCCTCTCGTAGTGGTGGAGTGTTGTGACGCCCCGAGACCGATGTGCCAGGTGTCTTCTTGTTATTCGCTGTTGTTGCCTTGTCATTGCTTGCGTGTCATGCATCTCAAATCATGTCATCATGTGCATTTCATTTGCATACATGTTCGTCTCATGCATCCGAGCATTTTTCCCGTTGTCCGTTTTGCAATCCGGCGCTCCTATGTCATCCGGTGTCCCTTTCTACCTCTTTTCATGTGCGGGTGTTAAACATTTTCGGATTGGACCGAGACTTGTCATGCGGCCTTGGTTTACAACCGGTAGACCGCTTGTCAAGTTTCATGCCATTTGGACTTCGTTTGATACTCCAACGGTTAACCGAGGGACCGAAAAGGCCTGATGTGTGTTGCAGCCCAACACCCTTCCAATTTGGCCCAAAGCCCACCTAAACCTCCTCCATCATCTCGGTCGTTCGATCACGATCGCGTGGCCGAAAACCGCACCTCATTTGGACTCTCCTAGCTCCCTCTACCTATAAATATGTGCAACCCTTCCAAATTCGCGGACGAAACCCTAGTCTTCTTCTCCCTCGCGCTGTCGGGCACATCCACCCGCAGCCCGGACATGTCCGCCACCTCCAGCGCCAATCGCACAGCGCCACCTCAGCCGCGCCTCCCACCAACCGCCGAAGCCCGCCGATCCCGGTTTGGGCCCTCCCGGCCCAGGACGTTGCCGCCGCCACCCGCGAGGCGCCCGAGCGGCGCGCGCCTCCCTCCGCCACCTCAGGGGCTCGCCGCCGTTTGCCTCGACGCCGCCGCTGTCACAGCCCTAGAATTTGCTTGTAGCTATTTACCTGAGTGAGCATCATGCATCATGTCTAAATTCTGAAAGTTGAATTGAGGTTAGTAGAAACCCTCATAAATCACTTAAAAAATAATCAACATTAAAATCTTTTCAAAGAAGTCCAAGAAAATGTTCCTCTTAGTCTCTGAAAATATTGGCAAGAGGTAAAACTTAAAACAATATTTTTGGAATCTCACAGATATTTATTTTGGGCCTTTGAATTAATTCAATAACTATTTGCATTGGATATATATTTTATATATAACTAATATATGTCCAATAATTCTAGAACATTTTATGTGGTTGTTATATTTTAGTTCTAGCCACATAATTATTTTCAGGATTTTATTAAATGGTTTAGTATTTTTACTAAACCAAAACAAAACAGAACAAAATAGAAAAAAACTGAAACAGAAAGCAAACAGAAAATAGAGAGAGACAGAGGAGCTACCTGGGCTTACCTGGCGCCCCAACTGGCCCACCTCTGTAGCAGCCCAACTGGCCAAAGCCAGCCCGGCCCATCAGGGGCAGCACTGTCTTCTTCCTCCTGCCAGAAGGAGAAGCAGCTGCGTGCCCGATGGCCGGCGAGCCGCGCTGGCTCCTCCCTGCCTGCGTGCCCCCCCTCGACTTCCTGGATGCCACGCACTCCCCCTCGCCCCCTGCACCTCTCCTCTCTCCCCCTGGACCCCATCCCCTCCTCTGCTCCCCTCTCGCACGCACCACCGAGCGGAGCTCGTCGTCATCGTCGCCGTACTCGTGGCCACCGGCCACCCCTCGCCCTGCCGCTGCGCCCAAAAGCTCTGCCATTTCGTCCTCGACCCCCTCACCGAGCCACGCCACCGCGGGAGCCCCACATCGCCGCTATGAGTCGTCCTCCCCGAGCACGGCCGCCAGACTTCATCGATGAATTCGTCGCCTTCCGGTCGTCCCCGAGCCAGCTGAGCTCCGCTTCGACCTCACCATGAGCTCCTCTACCAAACCCCTCTCTCCCCGCCGTCTATTTCCTCCTCTAGCCTCACTAACCACCGCGGCCGAAGCTCGCCGCCGCCGTACCTCATCGCCGCCGCGGCCACAGCTGCCGCCACCCATGCCCGAGCTTTGCCCGATGCTCAGCACTCTCCCAGGAGCCGGGCGCGCCCACCCATTCGACCCGCTGTGCCCCCTAGCGCCAACCCCGACCTCGCCCGAATTCCGGCCACCGCAAAAGTTGCCGCCACCGTCGATTTAGTCAACCCCGGCGCGAGGTGTTGCCACCGCTGGATGCGCGAGTCTCCCAGCTCGCCATAGCCACAAACCACGAGCGAAACGATGCTCTGTAGCTCCGTCCCGAGCATCTCCGGCGAGCCACCGCCGTGCTTTTGGTCGCCGGCGTCGACCGCTGACGTGGTCGCTTAATTAAGTCTAATCACCACTAATCCCTCCCTAACAGACGCTGACAGACGGGCCCCACCTATTAATTAACCACAGGGTTATACCCTGTTTAATTTAAGCTAATGACCATGGCCCCGCGGGTCAGTTTGACCTGGCCACGTCACCGTTGACCTGGTCCCACACGTTAGCCACAGAAACCAGCCCTGGGTCACTGACCAGTGGGCCCCACTGGTCAGGTTTGACCCAGACCAGCCCTGTTGACTTGCTTACGTCACCCTGATGTCATGCTGACGCAGTAATTAATTTCTGTTTTATAATAATTCAGAAAATTTCAGAAAATGTCCAAAACTCCTAAAAATCATAGAAATTAAACCGTAACTCCAAATAAAATAAATTATATATGTAAAATTATCAAAAAAATTCAAGGAATCTGTTTATGGCATTTTCATGCATGTTTGAACATTGTTTGTCCTCTGTTTTGGACAAAACAAATAAAGGGCATTTAAATAATCATATATGGAGTTTGAATTTGAATCTTGTATTCAAACCAACTTCATTTAATTGTGTTGTTAGTTGCTTTAGCTCAATCAACAGCATATTTCCATGTCATGATCATGCATCATATTGTTGCATCGCATTGATTGTGTCCTTCCTTGTTTGCCGGTAATTGCCCCCTCTCAGTAGACGTTGTTTCCGACGACGTGATCGATGACACCGATGAAGAGCTATTCTATCTTCAGAAGTGCCAGGCAAGCAAAACCCCCTTGTTCATTCTGATACAAACCCACTCTCTCGCTCCTGCTCTCTTTTACTACATTAGGGCAACAACGACACATCTGTTACTTGTTGCGGTAGTTGAACCCCTTATCCTCTACATGACCTGTCCTTGCCACAGTAAATAGATGAAACCCACTAGCATGAGTAGGAATTGTTTGAGCCCTGATGTGCCTACTCATTCATGCTTGTTTGTCATGCTTGCTACTGCTTAGAGTTGAGTCAGGTCTGATTCATCGGGGATGAATCGGAGATGTGTGAACATGTCCTACTGTGTGTGAGCTAAGTGTGTGAACACGATTTGGTAAAGGTAGCGGTGAGAGGCCATGTAGGAGTACATGGTGGTTTGTCTCATTGAAACCGTTCTTAGGAACTGAGTTCTGTGTTTGTGATCCATGAAACAGTTACTACCACGCATTGGGCCCGAAACCAATGGACCCTCTCGGCTTCTTGATCACCCTTGTCCTCTGTCCAGGAGTTGCAACTAGTTTCTGGTGTTTATAGGATATGTGTTGGCGGCCGTGCGTAGCGCTGACCCCAGGGGTGGGCTATGTTGCGGTAGATACACCGTGGCTGGGCATGCCGGGCGCCCGTTTGGTGTCTCGGAACCCTGTACACATCGTTCGGGGCCGTATGTGGAAACCTCGGCCGGACTCCCTGCGGATGGAACCTGGATAGGCGATAAACCTGGACTAGAGAATTGAGTGTTTAGGTAGGCCGTGGCCGACACCCTCGTTGGGCTTCCGCTTGAAGGTTGCCGAGTACATGTCGTGTAAACGGCGGTAAGTGGTGAGAGCGTGTGTGAAGAAGTACACCCCTGCAGGGTTAACATCATCTATTCGAATAGCTGTGTCCGCGGTAAAGGACTTCTGGGTTGCCTATAACAGTTCATAGACAAGTGAAAGTGGATACCCCTAAAACTCGCAAGATAAGCGTGAGTGCTATGGATGGCCTTCTCGTAGGGAGACGGGAGCGGATCCATAGTGGTGTATTGATTGGTGAATATGTGGACTCGTGTGCGCCACCTCAAAGAGTTGCTTGCAATCGTAGTTCAGATTAGCCACTGAGTCAAAGCTGGCTTGCTGCAGTTAAACTCCACCACCCCCCTTGTTGATACCGATGCATATGTAGCTAGTTCTGATGTAAGTCTTGCTAAGTACCTTTGTACTCACGTTTGCTTAATTTATGTTTTGCAGAGAGACTTCAGTCTCGCTAGTAGTTCCGCGTGGACTTCGACATTTAGCTTGATACCTCAGCTACGATCTTGTGCCCTCGACAGGATCTGGTAGATAGTCAGGCTTCTTAGCCTTTTTCATTTATAGATGTCTGTACTTAGACATATTAAGCTTCCGCATGTGCTTTGCATTGTATGCTATGATTGTGGGGTCATGAGACCCATGCTTGTAATATCTGGCTCTTCGGAGCCTAATGAATTAATACTTGAGTCGTAGAGTCTTGTTGTGATGCCATGTTGTATTTACACATATCGAGCATATTGTGTGTATGATTGAAATGTTTGGTATGTGTAGGATCCGACAACCTAGTTGTTTATCCTTCGCAGCCTTTCTTATGGGGAAATGTAGTCTAGTGTTCCTCGAGCCATAGTAGTCCCCTACAGCCCGGTTCACCGGAGTCCTGCTAGCCCAGCACTACTGTTCAGGACACTTGACTGGCCGGCATGTGTTTCACTTCGTCCCTATGTCTGTCCCTTCGGGGAAATGTCACGGGGTGATTTCCGGAGTCCTGCCTAGCCTGCTACAGTCCGGGATCCCCGGAGTCCTGTTAGCCCAGTGCTACAGCCCGGAATCACTCATTGATGACCGACATGTTCGATGTGATTCATGTGCCTGTCTCCATAGGTCTGTGCCGCTTTGGGTTCACGACTAGCCTTGTCGGCCCGGGTTCTTTGTCATATGGATGCTAGCGACACTATCATATACATGAGCCAAAAGGCGCAACCGGTCCCGGGCCAGGTAAGGTGGCACCCGTGGAAATACCGTGCGTGAGGCCACAAAGTGATATGATGTGTTACATGCTAGATCGGTGTGACCTAGGATCGGGGTCCTGACAGTGTTGGTATCAGAGCCTGACTGCCTGTAGAATTACCAAGCCAAACTGGTCGAAGTTGAGTCTAGAAATGCTTTAGTTATGTAAGGGAATTGATTGCGGAAGGGAACGTAAGGCTCTTTTTACTCCTTATACCTCATGCCCTTCTGATCTGAGTCATCCTCTTCCTTTCTACGGGGATTAAGAACTAGGCCTTCTTATCTATCTATCAGGATGACGTGTTACTAACCCGTTGACTTATAGGATTGATGGATTCATGCTGCAGTTCAGTTCCTACTACTTCCATATATTCATAACTGGCCTCAGAACCTTGATATTATGATTCTGAGTGGTTATGCCACCATTTTTGCAGGATGTCTCAAATCTTTTTGAGCATTTACAGCTGTTATGTTGTCCGAGTCATCCCAGGTCTCTAAATAGTCTGATGCATTTGCAAATCCTTTCTCTCCGTTTCCGATGTCCTTTTGGACAGAATAAGCACACTAACCGGTGAGTTGAGGTACTTTGTTGCCTCGACATATATGTTGGAGCTATTACTATGCCCCTAGGTGTTTTAGGGAGTCACCTAGTGATCTAGCCATGTTTTGTATCCCCAGTGTGTGATTCTGGCCATTATTCTCAAAAGCATCCCGTGATGCCAAGTAGTGGTAGGTATTCTATTCATGGGTTCCTGAACCCGAGATTCACCCTACTTACCTCATGTTGATAGTGTTTGATAGTTCCTTTAGGATATTAGTAACCTTTGCATCAGTCCTCGAGGTTCGTGGTATATACTTCTTCCAATTATCATGAACCATTCTTGGCAGGAGTTCTTTTGAACCAAAAGGTCACGACAGAGTGCTCCTGATGAGTTCTCCATTCTATGTTGTGACTCTGCCAACCCTACCTTCCTGCATGGGTTATCCGGAAGAAATATGTTGAACTCGTTCGACATACTAATCCATGTATCCACAACTCAGAAAGTATATGTTCCTTTGAGTTGTCCCCCTTCCGTTATATTCTGACCCTCATCTATCAATTGATAGACAAGAGTATGTGAGCATTCGTTCATCGGTGCCTATTATTCTTGTGGTCCGTCGAGCCGTTCTATTTTAGAATGACTAGGAGAAACAAACTCCAGTACCTCATCCATATCTAGGGTTGGGTCAAAATAGTTGTATTCCGCAGATCAAAATGCAACCCAGCTTTTGGTTTTGTTCTACCCTGAAGTATTACCCACCTTATGTCAAGAGCATCGTGAGAATTGCACCTTCTCCTATGAATTCTTGACGCAGTGATACTTCTTGCCATCATTGTTCATTCCTCGGTTCCCGTGTTATTGTAACCGGAATGCCGGCACGTGAGTCGTGATGTGTGAAATCAATACTCCTAGCAACTGTGCTGCTTGGTAGTTAATGGACAATATTCTCATTCTTAGCGTGTTGGTTATTGAATTATCATTCTAAGACTGATCGTGCTACCTAGTCCATATTTCTGGTGCACACTTCGATCAATGGGTTAGGATTGTGCCAATCCCTCACTCTTTGATCATATCATCTTGCCCTGAAAAGCAAGGTTGTTCTCGAGCTTAGTAACATACCGGTGGTTCGTGATTTTCCGAATATCTTCTCGAAAGTGTTACCAGGTTGTCACCTGACCGTTATGTTGAGTTCGTGATCAAGATGGTTTTTCAATAAACCACTTTTCCCCAAGAATCTGTGTTGGATACCCCTGAGGTAGTTGGTTAAGCTTAACAACAACTTGAAGAGTTGGAAGATGAAAACTTGTCCGACTTAGCTCATCCCTAAGGGATATCCTTGTGTGTGTGTGTTGAAGAAAGATGATATATTCACCAATTGGTCCTCGTGATCAGTTGTTGTATCTATTATCTTGTCCAAACCTTGATTTGAGTGTGGGCTATCGTCAAATCAAATCAGAACCAACGATGTTCATAATGTTGTCTTACTTACAGTTGTCCCTCGAGCATACACCATTATATCTTTGGTCTGACCAATACTATCACATTGTTCACATAGTGGTGGAAGTCCAGTGATATGGAAATACCGATGCGTTGTTGTTGAGCCCATCAGCAGCCTTTTGTCTCCCCCATGAGTCATGTTGAACGCTACACTAGTATTGGAAACTTATAAGCATTATCTTTGTGTTTCGTTCATGAAGCATATGTTTGGATGAAAGAAGTGACTTCCTCTAATTCATGTGCACTCGATGTAAGTTGCTGCCATGAATTGAGCAAGGTTTGTTTTGTTTCCCTTGGAATCATCCCAAATCAGTCATGCATATGTGCGAAGTATTCTATGGTTTGGTAGATTAATTACCTCCACTCCATATGTGCTCCTAGCACACCAAGCCACTGGTTGATTTGTTCAAGGAGAAGAAGTTCCTTCTTAAGAATCATGACTTATGTTAGGACTTTGTTATCCTCGATAATGGTTCCCCACCTGAACTCGGTAGTGTTTTATTATAAGACCACCATGTGGTCATGCTTGTCTGGGACATCGTGTTCACATGTGTTTAGCAGAACCAGCTCATGTTTTGGAGCTTACTACTGTAGTTCATTCCCCGAGAATCTCGCAATATCGTCTCGTCGATTTGTGTTGCAAACCTTCATTTTCCTTTCTAGACTCGATGAGTCTGGAATATCCTGTCACCAACTAGATCTGAATCTCAGGCAGATATGATGGTTGGAGCATTTTCCAAGAACTATAATATTGGTCTCCCGATAACCGGTAAAGTGGATGTCGTGGCCAACACATCCTACCGGAAGACCTATTATTGTAGTATCTCGATTGAAGAAAGTTGGCCACCTTCCCATGAGGATTTCGTAGGATTTGCTCCAGAAGTTGTTCCTTATGGATCTATTGTATTCCGAAGTCCGACCACTACTTGGTGGCTATGCCGATGCTTAAAGCATGACCGTGGTAACCAGTACATCAAGGAGAACATTAGAAGCAGAGTGCTAAATGTCTCTCGGTCGATCATCCAGATTTTGTTTCCTTGGCTTCGCTAAGGTGAAATCAGGGAAAGTGTGATCTTTCTTTGCATCTGCATCTTCCACCCTTATTCATCATGGTAGCATGTTGTGTTGCTAGGATCCTTGACACGGATATTGGCAGAACCTTGATGAATACAGAAATGCTCAAGTTCTAGAGAGCACGCTCAGGCACTAGGTTCTGATGTTGTCGTTAAATGGAATGTGCCTCCGTTCTCTCAGTTGTTTGTTAGCCATCCAATTGGTGGAATCACCTTTGCCGGTGAACCTTCTCCCCAGTTACTAGAATCATTCCCAACATTAGCATTTTGTTCCCAACTTGCACCCCAGTAGTTGTTGTTCAGGATCATCTTCAAAAGTGGACTTACCATGGGTCCCATCCATTTCCGATGATAAGCTAAAAATCATCCATTGCGTTGTCTTCAACAAGGTAGTCCACATCATCCATCCTAGTCCAAGTATGCCATCTCTTCAAGCTATCTCAAATGATCAATTGTAAATTGCCTTAAGCTGGTATGAAGAGTTCCAACGATCTCTGAATCAAAAGTAATTCTTTTTGCCACTTAAGGGAATAGCTCTACGAGTCACTTTCACTAAGGTGCCTCGTTATGGTATTATGGGCAACATAACTTCTCGCTACTTTGAAACCCCCTCACCATCTATTTAGGTGTGGAATTGTTGCCACCAAATCAAACCCCGTCGTTGTTCTTCCATCCCTCTCGATGTGTTTTGTGTCTCAACTTGAGATGTTTCAACATCTCATTCTACGAGTTGATCCTGAGTTGTTCGATCTTCGATAAGATCAATCCTTCTAGAGTTCTTCCTTTCCTCTCATTGTCATGTTGGATGTAGTCTCAAAGCAAGACATTGAGATTAAGGTGATGCAATGAATCAACATCTCCGAGAAGGGCAATCGGATCGTGAAGATTCTTTATTGGTGTTCCCTCTATCTTCTTACCTCACGTCTTGAATCTCGGGACGAGATTCTTGTTTAGTGGGGGTGAGTTGTCACAGCCCTAGAATTTGCTTGTAGCTATTTACCTGAGTGAGCATCATGCATCATGTCTAAATTCTGAAAGTTGAATTGAGGTTAGTAGAAACCCTCATAAATCACTTAAAAAATAATCAACATTAAAATCTTTTCAAAGAAGTCCAAGAAAATGTTCCTCTTAGTCTCTGAAAATATTGGCAAGAGGTAAAACTTAAGACAATATTTTTGGAATCTCAGAGATATTTATTTTGGGCCTTTGAATTAATTCAATAACTATTTGCATTGGATATATATTTTATATATAACTAATATATGTCCAATAATTCTAGAACATTTTATGTGGTTGTTATATTTTAGTTCTAGCCACATAATTATTTTCAGGATTTTATTAAATGGTTTAGTATTTTTACTAAACCAAAACAAAACAGAACAAAATAGAAAAAAAACTGAAACAGAAAGCAAACAGAAAATAGAGAGAGACAGAGGAGCTACCTGGGCTTACCTGGCGCCCCAACTGGCCCACCTCTGTAGCAGCCCAACTGGCCAAAGCCAGCCCAGCCCATCAGGGGCAGCACTGTCTTCTTCCTCCTGCCAGGAGGAGAAGCAGCTGCGTGCCCGATGGCCGGCGAGCCGCGCTGGCTCCTCCCTGCCTGCGTGCCCCCCCTCGACTTCCTGGATGCCACGCACTCCCCCTCGCCCCCTGCACCTCTCCTCTCTCCCCCTGGACCCCATCCCCTCCTCTGCTCCCCTCTCGCGCGCACCACCGAGCGGAGCTCGTCGTCATTGTCGCCGTACTCGTGGCCACCGGCCACCCCTCGCCCTGCCGCTGCGCTCAAAAGCTCTGCCATTTCGTCCTCGACCCCCTCACCGAGCCACGCCACCGCGGGAGCCCCACATCGCTGCTACGAGTCGTCCTCCCTGAGCACGGCCGCCGGACTTCATCGATGAATTCGTCGCCTTCCGGTCGTCCCCGAGCCAGCTCAGCTCCGCTTGGACCTCACCGTGAGCTCCTCTACCAAACCCCTCTCTCCCCGCCGTCTATTTCCTCCTCTAGCCTCACTAACCACCGCGGCCGAAGCTCGCCACCGCCGTACCTCATCGCCGCCGCGGCCACAGCTGCCGCCACCCACGCCCGAGCTTTGCCCCATGCTCAGCACTCTCCCAGGAGCCGGGCGCGCCCACCCATTCGACCCGCTGTGCCCCCTAGCGCCAACCCCGACCTCGCCCGAATTCCGGCCGCCGCAAAAGTTGCCGCCACCGTCGATTTAGTCAACCCCGGCGCGAGGTGTTGCCACCGCTGGATGCGCGAGTCTCCCAGCTCGCCGTAGTCACAAACCACGAGCGAAACGATGCTCTGTAGCTCCGTCCCGAGCATCTCCGGCGAGCCACCGCCGTGCTTTTGGTCGCCGGCGTCGACCGCTGACGTGGTCGCTTAATTAAGTCTAATCACCACTAATCCTTCCCTAACAGACGCGGACAGACGGGCCCCACCCGTTAATTAACCACAGGGTTATACCCTGTTTAATTTAAGCTAATGACCGTGGCCCCACGGGTCAGTTTGACCTGGCCACGTCATCGTTGACCTGGTCCCACACGTTAGCCACAGAAACCAGCCCTGGGTCACTGACCAGTGGGCCCCACTGGTCAGGTTTGACCCGGACCAGCCCTGTTGACTTGCTTATGTCACCCTGATGTCATGCTGATGCAGTAATTAATTTCTGTTTTATAATAATTCAGAAAATTTTAGAAAATGTCCAAAACTCCTAAAAATCATAGAAATTAAACCGTAACTCCAAATAAAATAAATTATATATGTAAAATTATCAGAAAAATTCAAGGAATCTGTTTATGGCATTTTCATGCATGTTTGAACAATGTTTGTCCTCTGTTTTGGACAAAACAAATAAAGGGCATTTAAATAATCATATATGGAGTTTGAATTTGAATCTTGTATTCAAACCAACTTCATTTAATTGTGTTGTTAGTTGCTTTAGCTCAATCAACAGCATATTGCCATGTCATGATCATGCATCATATTGTTGCATCGCATTGATTGTGTCCTTCCTTGTTTGCCGGTAATTGCCCCCTCTCAGTAGACGTTGTTTCCGACGACATGATCGATGACACCGATGAAGAGCTATTCTATCTTCAGAAGTGCCAGGCAAGCAAAACCCCCTTGTTCATTCTGATACAAACCCACTCTCTCGCTCCTGCTCTCTTTTACTGCATTAGGACAACAACGACTCATCTGTTACTTGTTGCGGTAGTTGAACCCCTTATCCTCTACATGACCTGTCCTTGCCATAGTAAATAGATGAAACCCACTAGCATGAGTAGGAGTTGTTTGAGCCCTGATGTGCCTACTCATTCATGCTTGTTTGTCATGCTTGCTACTGCTTAGAGTTGAGTCAGGTCTGATTCATCGGGGATGAATCGGAGATGTGTGAACATGTCCTACTGTGTGTGAGCTAAGTGTGTGAACACGATTTGGTAAAGGTAGCGGTGAGAGGCCATGTAGGAGTACATGGTGGGTTGTCTCATTGAAACCGTTCTTAGGAACTGAGTTCTGTGTTTGTGATCCATGAAACAGTTACTACCACGCATTGGGCCCGAAACCAATGGACCCTCTCGGCTTCTTGATCACCCTTGTCCTCTATCCAGGAGTTGCAACTAGTTTCTGGTGTTTATAGGATATGTGTTGGCGGCCGTGCATAGCGCTGACCCCAGGGGTGGGCTATGTTGCGGTAGATACACCGTGGCTGGGCATGCCGGGCGCCCGTTTGGTGTCTCGGAACCCTGTACACATCGTTCAGGGCCGTATGTGGAAACCTCGGCCGGACTCCCTGCAGATGGAACCTGGATAGGCGATAAACCTGGACTAGAGGCTTGAGTGTTTAGGTAGGCCGTGGCGACACCCTCGTTGGGCTTCCGCTTGAAGGTTGCCGAGTACATGTCGTGTAAACGGCGGTAAGTGGTGAGAGCGTGTGTGAAGAAGTACACCCCTGCAGGATTAACATCATCTATTCGAATAGCCGTGTCCGTGGTAAAGGACTTCTGGGTTGCCTATAACAGTTCATAGACAAGTGAAACTAGATACCCCTAAAACTCGCAAGATAAGCGTGAGTGCTATGGATGGCCTTCTCGTAGGGAGACGGGAGCGGATCCATAGTGGTGTATTAATTGGTGAATATGTGGACTCGTGTGCGCCACCTCAAAGAGGTGCTTGCAATCGTAGTTCAGATTAGCCACTGAGTCAAAGCTGGCTTGCTGCAGTTAAACTCCACCACCCCCCCTTGTTGATACCGATGCATATGTAGCTAGTTCTAATGTAAGTCTTGCTGAGTACCTTTGTACTCGCGTTTGCTTAATTTATGTTTTGCAGAGAGACTTCAGTCTCGCTAGTAGTTCCGCGTGGACTTCGACATTTAGCTTGATACCTCAGCTACGATCTTGTGCCCTCGACAGGATCTGGTAGATAGTCAGGCTTCTTAGCCTTTTTCATTTATAGATGTCTGTACTTAGACATATTAAGCTTCCGCATGTGCTTTGCATTGTATGCTATGATTGTGGGGTCATGAGACCCATGTTTGTAATATCTGGCTCTTCAGAGCCTAATGAATTAATACTTGAGTCGTAGAGTCTTGTTGTGATGCCATGTTGTATTTACACATATCGAGCATATTGTGTGTATGATTGAAATGCTTGGTATGTGTAGGATCCGACAACCTAGTTGTTTATCCTTCGCAGCCCTTCTTATGGGGAAATGTAGTCTAGTGTTCCTCGAGCCATAGTAGTCCGCTATAGCCCGGTTCACCGGAGTCCTGCTAGCCCAGCACTACTGTTCAGGACACTTGACTGGCCGGCATGTGTTTCACTTCGTCCCTATGTCTGTCCCTTCGGGGAAATGTCACGCAGTGATTTCCGGAGTCCTGCCTAGCCTGCTACAGCCCGGGATCCCCGGAGTCCTGTTAGCCCAGTGCTACAGCCCGGAATCACTCGTTGATGACTGACATGTTCGATGTGATTCATGTATGCCTGTCTCCATAGGTCTGTGCCGCTTTAGGTTCACGACTAGCCATGTCGGCCCGGGTTCTTTGTCATATGGATGCTAGCGACACTATCATATATGTGAGCCAAAAGGCGCAAACGGTCCCGGGCCAGGTAAGGTGGCACCCATGGAAATACCGTGCGTGAGGCCACAAAGTGATATGATGTGTTACATGCTAGATCGGTGTGACCTAGGATCGGGGTCCTGACAGCCGCCCTGTTCGCCGGCATCCGCTGCCCGCCGCCATCGTCTTCCTCGTCGCCGGCGTCGCCCGCTGGTCGCCGGATCCGCCGCGCCTCGCCTCGGTTGCCTTGCCGCGGCGGACCTCGTCGCCGGCGCCGCCCCGCGCTCCGGCAGCCGCGCCGCTGCGCCCGGTCCCTCCTCGTCGCTGGCGCACCTCCCCCTCTTCTCCGGCACCCTGTTCTGGCGGTTCTCCGGCGAGAGCCTGGCGCCACCTCGAGAAGCGTGCAGATCCAGATCTGGATCTCGGGTTGACTTTCTACCCCCTAACCCTAATTATTTCGCCATATTCATCATGTCGTAACTCTGCATCCGTAGCTCCGTTTTGCGCGTGTAGTATATCAAAATGTTCATCTCAGAGAGTACATCATTTCATCTCATTGCATCATTTTCATTTGAGCTCATCTTGTTGCCCGAAATGCTGTTGGAAGAGAGCTATTTGAGTTAATTGTCAGATCTTTTGCACCAAATAGCTATTTGTCATTTTTGCCATGATTAATGTGTGCATGATATGATCCTGAGTTCTACATGAGTTTTGTTATATGCCATGCCATCTTTACAGAGGTTCTTACCATGTATTTTTGTGATATGTGTGGTGACTAGCACAAGCTTGCAAAGTAGTGCATTCGTTAATGCTGTTTTCACGGACTTAGAATTTCACTAAGTCCTTGATCTGTTTTTACCAATATGCCATATGTTCATGTTGTTTCCTAGTGATCTGTGCCCCTTTTGAGGATGATCAGTAAGGATTATTTGTTAACCTTGTGGTGCTCTATCCATCCATGTCTTTGTTTGCATTTTTGGAGCACCCTAGATTGAGTCAATCGAGCTCTACTTTTGCTATTTCGTGAATCTGGGCAGATTGTCTACTTGTTAGCGATTTTGCCGAGGATGTTGTTGTTGATCCGTGCATTCTATGTTGTTGTTCTTGCCAAGTCTAGCTTATATAATGTGTATTCTTGATGGGTGTGTGCTTAGATTGTCATGCCTTGCTCTGTAGTGAGTGCATCGAGCTCGTTAACATGCCTACTCGTTAACATATTTGCATGCTCCAGTTTTTCACTAAGTCTGTAATCTGATTATGTTTTTGCCATGTTCAGATGCTTGCAATTGTATTTTCTGATCCCTTTTGGCTCAAGATCACTAAGGGACTTTTGTTAAGCTCTTTGAGTAGCTCCATGCCATCCTTTACTTTGCCATGTTAAGTTTCTGTAGCATCTAGTTTTCATGCTCCAAAGTGTGCTACCTGATATGAAATTCCAGGCTTGTGTTAATTTCACGAAGTCTGAAACCTATTATCGTTTGCACTTTTTCCATGCTTGTTTGAACCTGTTAATGGATGAATTGGCTGTAGCGCAATGTTTATCTTTTGTTAAGCATCATGAGTGGATCCCTGCCATGTATTTTGTTTCCATGTTTGAGTGCTGTAGCATATCTATCTTGTTGCATTTAGGTGGCTACTTGCTGATTATCGCAGACCGGTGCCATATTTGTTTCGCTTGCCATTTCCAAACCATGCATCCGATTCCAGTGATCTTTATATCGATTTCAACTGAAATCATCTCCTCTTTCTAGTGGCACTCTTGGATTTCCAAGATGAGGCCAGGTTCAATCATTCCCTTGCAAATCATGCATATGCATCACATACCGCATCCCGCATATCATACCATGTTCATGTTTTGGTTGTTTACTATGTTGTGTGCTTCTTTCCGGTGTTTGCTTCTTCGGGTTGGTTCCGGTAACGTCGCGTTGTGAGGACCCGTTCGTCTACGCCCGTTTGTCTTCTTCATGGACTCGTTCTTCTTCCTTGCGGGATTTCAGGCAAGATGACCATACCCTCGAAATCACTTCTATCTTTGCTTGCTTAGTTGCTCGCTCTTTTGCTATGCCTACGCTGCGATACCTACCACTTGCTTATCATGCCTCCCATATTGTTGAACCAAGCCTCCAACCCACCTTGTCATAGCAAATCGTTGTTTGGCTATGTTACCGCTTTGCTCAGCCCCTCTTATAGCGTTGTTAGTTGCAGGTGAAGATTGAAGCTTGTTCCTTGTTGGAACTTGGAGATGTTGTTCCTTGTTGGAACATGTTTACTTGTTGGGATATCACAATATATCTTATTTAATTAATGCATCTATATACTTGGTAAAGGGTGGAAGGCTCGGCCCTATGCCTGGTGTTTTGTTCCACTCTTGCCGCCCTAGTTTCCATCATATCGGTGTTATGTTCCCGGATTTTGCGTCCCTTACGCGGTTGGGCTATAATGGGAACCCCTTGACAGTTCACCTTGAATAAAACTCCTCCAGCAATGCCCAACATTGGTTTTACCATTCGCCACCTAGCCTTTTCTTTTCCCTTGGGAGTCGTGCTCCTGAGGGTCATCATTATTTTACCCCCCGGGCCAGTGCTCCTCTGAGTGTTGGTCCAAACTAGAGCCCCTTGCAGCGCCACCTCGGGGACACTCGAGGGCTAGTTTTAGTTGTACAGACTGCTCATCTGAGTGTGCCCTGAGAACGAGATATGTGCAGCTCCTATCGGGATTTGTCGGCACATTCGGGCGGTGTTGCTGGTTTTGTTTTACCATTGTTGAAATGTCTTGTAACCCGGATTCCGAATCTGATTGGGTCTTCCCGCTAGAAGGAATATCCTTCGTTGACCGTGAGAGCTTGTGATGGGCTAAGTTGGGACACCCCTGCAGGGATTTGAACTTTTGAAAGTCGTGCCCGCGGTTATGGGCAGATGGGAATTTGTTAATGTCCGGTTGTAGAAAACCTGAAGTTAACCTTAATTAAAATACATCAACCGTGTGTGTTACCGTGATGGTCTCTTTCTGGCGGAGTCCGGGAAGTGAACACGGTGTTGGAGTTATGCTTGACGTAGGTTGTTCTAGGATCACTTCTTGATCATACTTTTATGGACCGTGCTTTACCTTCTCTTCTCGCTCTGATTTGCGTATGTTAGCCACCATATATGCTAGTCGCTTGCTGCAGCTCCACCTCATACCTTTACCTTACCCATAAGCTTAAATGGTCTTGGTCGCGAGGGTGCGAGATTGCTGAGTCCCCGTGACTCACAAATACTTCCAAAACCAGCTTGCAGGTGCCGATGAGTCCGTGCAGATGACGCAACCAAGCTCAAGGAGGAGCTCGATGAAGATCTTGTCCTTTATGTTGTTTCGTTCTAGTTGATCAGTAGTGGAGCCCAGTTGGGGTCGATCGGGGATCTGTGTGGCATTTGGGGTTCTTCTTTTATTTTGGTTCCGTAGTCGGACCTTGATTGTATTTGGATGTTGTAATGCTTTATTCATGTAATTGTGTGAAGTGGCGATTGTAAGCCAGCTATGTATCTTTTTCCCCTATTGTATTACATGGGTTGTGTGAAGATTACCTCATTTGCGACATTGCTTTCAATGCGGTTATGCCTCTAAGTCGTGCTTCGACACGTGGGAGATATAGCCGCATCGAGGGCGTGACAAGTTGGTAATCAGAGCCTTCCTCGACCTTAGGAGCCCCCATTGCTTGATCGAATTAGCGGACGTTGTTGAGTCTAGAAAAATGTTTTGAGTCATTTAGGAATTATATATCGGAGAGTTTAGGAATTCTTTTTACTCCCCAGTCCCTTCATCGCTCTGGTGAGGCATCCTGATGTAGAGTTTTGACTCTTCTCTTCTCAAATTTCACTAATTTTTTTTTAGGATCATGCGGGTATCTTGGAATCATTTCGATGGTTTTGTGACGAGAACATTGTTCTTGGTGCCTCCTGACATTTAGGTGTTGTGGCAGTGTCCCAGGGAGTTGAGCTCCGAGGTGTTGTCGTCACAATTTTATCGTTGCAGTTCTGGAATACCTGACTTTAGTTCGCCGACATCGAAAATCTCTTTTATGCAGTTGTTGGTGAGATAACCTCGACGCCACCTGAGGGAGTCCTGGATTAGGGGGTGTTCGGGTAGCCGGACTATACCTTCAGCCGGACTCCAGGACTATGAAGATACAAGATTGAAGACTACGTCCCGTGTCCAGATGGGACTTTCCTTGGCGTGGAAGGCAAGCTTGGTGATGCGGATATTCAAGATCTCCTACCATTGTAACCGACTCTATGTAACCCTAACCCTATCCGTTGTCTATATAAACCGGAGGGTTTTAGTCCGTAAGACAACTTCATCAACTCCATAGACAACAATCATACCATAGGCTAGCTTCTAGGGTTTAGCCTCCTTGATCTCGTGGTAGATCTACTCTTGTACTACCCATATCATCAATATTAATCAAGCAGGACGTAGGGTTTTACCTCCATCGAGAGGGCCCAAACCTGGGTAAAACATCGTGTTCCCTGCCTCCTGTTACCATCCGGCCTAGACACACAGTTCGGGACCCCCTACTCGAGATCCGCCGGTTTTGACACCGACATTGGTGCTTTCATTGAGAGTTCCTTTGTGTCGTCGCCGTTAGGTCCGATGGCTCCTTTGATCATCAACAACGATGCGTTCCAGGGTGAGACCTTTCTCCCCGGACAGATCTTCGTCTTCGGCGGCTTCGCTCTGCGGGCCAATTCCCTTGGTCACTTGGAGCAGATCGAAAGCTACGCCCCTGGCCATCAAGTCAGGTTTGGAAGATTAAACTACACGCCTGACATCTGCGGAGACTTGATCTTCGACGGGTTCGAGCCACGGCCAAGCGCGCCGCACTATCTCGAGGGGCATGATCTAGCTCTGCCTCCGGATGGTGTCCTGGAGGCCGCTCACGCATCGGTTCCGACCTATAACTTGGAGCCTACTGCGCCAATCGAGGACGAGCGGTTGGACGCCACCTTGGGGGCTGCGATCTCAAAGGCGATCGAGCCGAATGCTAGCCCCGCACTCTGCATGACCCGTGACTCCGAGGATCCGGACTCCTCCCCGGACTCCGAACCCCCCGCGCCCCTGCCGATCGAATCCGATTGGGCGTTAATAATGGAGTTCACCGCCGCAGACATCTTTCAACACTCGCCTTTGGGCGTCATCCTGAATTCTCTTAAGTCTCTCTCTTTATCAGGATAGCCCTGGCCGGATTACGGTCAGCGAAGATGGGATGTGGATGATGAAGAAATTCAAAGCCCACCCACCACCCACTTTGTAGTCACTGTCGATGATTTAACCGACATGCTTGACTTCGGCTCTGAAGACATCGATGGTATGGACGACGATATAGGAGACGAACATGAACCAACACCTGTAGGGCGCTGGAAGGCCACCTCGTCATATGACATATATATGGTGGACACTCCAAAAGATGGAGATGGTGATGGAACAGTGGGGGATGACACCCCCAAGACACAGCCAAAGCGCCGGCGTCAGCGGCGCCGCTCTAAATCCCGCCAAAGCAAAAATGGTGATTCCGGCATGGGAGATAATACTATCCCGGATAGCCCCGAAGAACACCCACCTCAGCAAGATTCGGCACAGGAAGATGGAGAGGCCAACCCTCATGAGAGAGCGGTAGACCAAGAGGTTGAGGATGATAACTATATGCCTCCCTTCGAAAACGAGGCAAGCCTCGATGATGACGGATTCGTCATACCATCAGACCCCGCCGAACAAGAGTGTTTTGGATGCAGGCTTTTAGCCACGGCAAGCAGCCTCAAGAAAAAGCAGCAGCAGCTTAGAGTTGCCCAAGATTTGCTAGCTGATAGATGGACTGAAGTCCTTGTGGCCGAAGAGTATGAACTCGAACGCCCCGCCAAGAGTTACCCAAAAGCGTAGGCCGCTACCCCGATCAGAGGAGGAAGCACCTACATCACCAGCGCATGACATGGCAGACCGGCCACCTCGCGGCCACGACAGAGAGGTCTCTCGGCGCTCCACCCAAGCCATGCCCCGACGCCGCTCAACTAAGGCACGGGAAAATGCGCCAGACCTGCGAGACGTGCTGGAGGACAAGGCAGGACAAACAAGATCGATCTACGGATCGCGCAGGCGCCCTACGGCACGTGACGATGATCTTCACTCCGGATACAACAAATCCGGCCGGGCCGAACACAACAGACATAGCTCTTCCGAGCTGCGTCGTGATATAGCCCAGTACAGAGGCGCCGCACACCTGCTATGCTTCACGAATGAAGTAATGGAGCATAAAATCCTAGAGGGTTTCAAACCTGTAAACATTGAATCATACGATGGCACAACAGATCCGGCGGTATGGATCGAGGATTATCTCCTTCACATCCACATGGCACGCGGCGATGATCTACACGCCATCAAATACCTCCCGCTCAAACTTAAAGGACCGGCCCGGCATTGGCTCAACAGCTTGGCAGTAGACTCAATCGGTTCTTGGGAGGACCTGGAAGCCGCATTCCTCGACAACTTCCAGGGCACTTACGTGCGACCGCCGGATGCCGACGACTTAAGCCACATAATTCAGCAGCTAGAGGAATCGGCCAGACAATTCTGGACACGATTCCTAACAAAGAAAAACCAGATAGTCGACTGTCCGGATGCAGAGGCCCTAGCAGCCTTCAAGCATAACATCCGCGATGAATGGCTTGCCCGGCACCTGGGACAGGAAAAGCCGAAATCTATGGCAGCCCTCACGACACTCATGACCCACTTTTGTGCGGGAGAAGACAGCTGGCTAGCTCGCAGTAACAACTTATCAAAGAACCCTGGTAATTCGGATACCAAGGACAACAGCGGCAGGACACGTCGGAATAAGCAAAAACGCCGCGCTAGCAGCAACAGCAATGAAGACACGGCAGTCAATGCCGGATTCAAAGGCTATAAATCTGGTCAGCGGGAAAAGCCATTCAAAAAGAATACTCAGGGCCCGTCCAGTTTGGACCGAATACTCGACCGCTTGTGCCAGATACATGGCACCCCCGAAAGGCCAGCCAATCACACAAACAGAGATTGTTGGGTGTTCAAGCAGGCAGGCAAGTTAAGAGCCGAAAACAAAGACAAGGCGCTGCACAGCGACGACGAGGAGGAGCCCAAGCCGCCGAACAACAATGGACAAAAGGGTTTTCCCCCACAAGTGCGTACGGTGAACATGATATACGCAACCCACATTCCCAAGAGGGAGCGGAAGCGTGCGCTACGGGACGTATATGCGATGGAGCCAGTCGCCCCGAAGTTCAACCCATGGTCCTCCTTCCCTATCACTTTTGCTCGAAGGGACCATCCCAATAGCATCCGTCATGGCGGCTTCGGCGCATTGGTTCTCGACCCAATCATCGACGGATTTCATCTCACAAGAGTCCTCATGGACGGCGGCAGCAGCCTGAACCTGCTTTATCAGGATACAGTGCGGAAAATGGGCATAGATCCCTCAAGGATTAAGCCCACAAAAACGACCTTTAAAGGCATTATACCAGGTGTAGAAGCCAACTATACATGCTCAGTAACACTTGACGTGGTCTTCGGATCCCCGGACAATTTCCGAAGCGAAGAGTTAATCTTCGATATAGTCCCGTTTCGCAGTGGCTATCACGCCCTGCTCGGACGAACCGCATTCACAAAGTTCAATGCGGTGCCGCACTACGCATATCTCAAGCTCAAGATGCCAGGCCCTCGAGGAGTAATCACGGTCAACGGAAACACCGAACGCTCCCTCCGTATGGAGGAGCACATGGCGGCTCTCGCAGCGGAAGTGCAAAGTAGCCTTCTTAGGCAATTCTCCAGTCCGGCTGTTAAAAAGCCAGACAGTGCCAAGCGCGCCCGGAGTAACCGACAGCAGGACTGCCTGGCACACTCTGAACAAGCGTAGCAATGCGGCCCCAACCCCAGCTCTCGCGACATAGCGAAACCAGTACCTCGCGTACATAACTACGCCCTTGAAATTCCATGGGCACAGGGGAAGGGGCACAATAATGGCACACCCAAAATACGGCTTAAAACGTACAGGGGGCTGCCGGATTCTTTTTTTAATTTTTTCTTACTTTCAGGACTCCATACTTCAGACGACCTGTTCGGCAATTCGGCTGCCGCACAAACGATGCAAGATCCAGGGAGGCAGACAAGCCATGCCGCATTATGGAACTCCCACGTGGTCTCTGTTATGAGCGGTATACCTGTTTTAAATACAATTCCGCGGCCTGCCCCTGGTCAGGACATACTAAATAGTCCAATATCTTTTGCTTACCGCACTATTTGTATCGTTCGGCTTTGATAAATAGCCTCTCTATAAACAATGCATAGCTTTCTGTCTATTTTTTGCATTATCATCTTTTCATATATATGTTTATGACATGTTGCACCCGTACACTGTGGTATGGCAAAATACGCCAGGGGCTTTAGTACCCATTAATATGGCGTGAGAAGTCCGTACACTTTCACAAGTGCGGCACCCCGAACTTATAGCACTATATGCATCGGCTCCGAATCATGACTTGGGTCAATAGTTGGGTTTGCCCGGCTCCTATGTTTTGGTGCCTTACGTTCCGCTATATCGGCTAAGGTAGCATTAGGAGAACCACTGCGATTGTGCCCGGTTGAGCTGGGCTAAGCACCTCAGTGGAGAAAGCTAAAACTGACTGTCATGATGTGGCGAGAGGTTTTTCGAGACCCTAAAGGCTTATGCCGCGTCGAGCGAGGAGCTGGCTTTGTCCGGCCAAGGCGTGGATAGCGCCCCGAACTCGGTCTTCCGAACTAGGGGCTTCGCCGAAATTTAAAATTATAGAGTTCTATGGCTAAGTGAGAGTGTTCAAGCATTATAGTCCGATTGCCTGGTTCGTTGTGCTGAGCGCCTCCCTCGAAGGAGCCAACTATGGGAAAAAGAGCGCTCAGGTTTATCCTGAACACCCCAGCACTAGTGGCATGGGGGCAGAAGCCGACGACTGGCCATCTCTTAATTTTTGATAAATGGCCGCACAGAAAGTAATATTTTAAATTCAATAAGCATTTCTTAGCGCATATGAACAAGTTTTCGGCGCACAGGATAAACACGAGTGAGTTCATTCAAAAATTACATCCTTGGTACATTCGTCCGCCACAAGGCGGGCACCCGCAAGAACATCCTTATAGTAGTTCTCGGGCTTGCGATGCTCCTTCCCCGGCGGCGGCCCGTCCCTCACAAGCTTCTCAACGTCCATCTTACCCCAGTGCACCTTTGCACGGGCAAGGGCCCTATGGGCACCTTCGATGCAGACGGAGCGCTTGATGACCTCGAGCCTTGGACAAGCCTCCACCAATCGCCGCACCAACCCGAAGTAGCTCCCAGGCAGGGCCTCTCCGGGCCACAGCCGAAGTATGAAGCCCTTCATGGCCTGTTCGGCCGCCTTGTGGAGCTCGACCAGCTGTTTCAGCTGGTCGCTCAAGGGCACAGGGTGTCCGGCCTTAGCATACTGAGACCAGAACACCTTGTCCGTCAAGCTGCCCTCTTCGGCTCGGTAGAATGCGGCGGCGTCGGATACGCTGTGGGGAAGATCTACGAATGCCCCTGGATAGCTCCGGATTCGGGTAAGTAACAAGTCCTTTACTTTTATACTTCTGCTTTGCATAAAGAATGCCTTACCCACCGCTATCTTTTTCATCTCCTCCAACTCTTGGAGGGCCTTTTGGGCTTTGGCCTTGGCGGACTTGGCAGTCTCAAGGGCCGCCGCGAGCTCGGACGCTTGCGTCTTGGACTCAAGCTCCAAACTCTCATGTTTTTTCATGAAAGCCTGAAGCTCCTGCTGCACCTCGCCAACCTGGCCCTCAAGTTTCTCTTGCTCGGAGCACTCTGCAGCCGTTTTCTTTTCGGCCTCGGACAGCGCCTGGTTGAGGGTAGCCACCTCAGTCGTGGCCCCTACAATAAGCAGTACAATCCTGTTATTCTTTTTGCAATCAAGCCTTTCTATAGGCACTTTTTCTGTAAGGTATTTCTTACCTTCTTTCTCCTCGAGCTGCCATTTGGCAAGGTCGAGCTCTTGCTCGGTCCGCTCGAGACCCTGTTTCAGGGCACCCACCTCCGCAGTCAGTGCGGCGGTGGCTAGCAGCGAAGCCTGCATACGCATATTGACTCTTTGTTGTTAGACTCCTGCGAAACTTAATAGATCCTCTATTCGGCTTTTCTTTCTGAACGCCTAACAGAGCATCAGGGCCTACTGTCTATGCGGTTATATTTTTACATATTTTTTACTTACCTCGAAGCCTGTTAGAAGGCTAGCGCAAGCTTCACTCAGTCCGCTCTTGGCGGACTGAACCTTCTGGATCACCGTACTCATAATAGTACGGTGCTCCTTGTCGATGGAGGC
Organism: Triticum monococcum; assembly: GCA_034509565.1. NCBI lineage: Eukaryota > Viridiplantae > Streptophyta > Magnoliopsida > Poales > Poaceae > Triticum > Triticum monococcum. Next base: position 175,887,240 of record CM067847.1, on the reverse strand, counting down.
GCCATCAAGCACCTCCAGCAGATTGTCCAGCACCTCCGGTAGGACGGAGACTGCTGGCTCAGAAGGCTTACTCCTCTTAGAAGGAGTTCGCCTACCGCGGACCGGAACTGTTGTAGATTCCGGTGCGGTGTCCGGCTCAAAGCCGGACTTGGAGCCCTGGGGGGCCTTGTCCCCTTCACTCCTGGAGTCCGGGAGGTTGCCTTGCGGCTCCTCCAGGACCACCTCCTCCTGCCCCGGAGCTTGTCGCGACGCCACTTCGGAGTTGTCTGCAGTGCGGGGGGAGACAACAGGCGGAACTGAGTTCACGTCCGATGAGTCTAGGGAGCCGCCCGACAATTCGTCGACTTCGGCCCGGGGCGGACTGCATAATTACATTCGACATTAGGGAAAGCTGTGCAACGAAGGAACGTCATGAGTTACTCTGATATCCGAACTTACGATTTCGCCGGACGCTTGGCCCTATCTGGCCACTCCTCTTCGTCCTCTTCGGCGTCGGGAGCGTAGTTCGGCGAAGGGGTCTTCCTTTTCCTAGACCCCACGGCCTTCCTCTTCTCTCCTCCTTCCACTGGGGGCGGAGTTTTCTTCTTCCTCCTCCTCGTTTTCACGGGAGGAGGGCGTCTCGGACTCATCAGATGATGAGTCCGACACCACCATGTTGCGGGCACTCTTTCGAGTCCCTGTGGTCTTCTTCTTCTTGGCCATCTTCTCCGGCACCACATAAGGCGCCGGAACCAGTAGCTTCACTAGTAGAGCTGGGGCTGGGTCTTCGGGCAGCGGAGCCGGATAGTTAATCGGTCCGGATATCGCCCGCCAAGCCTGTCAAAGGTAAGGGAGTTTAGATCCCGCACAGAGTCAAACTATGAAAAAAGCTTAAACATCCTGTAAAAGGTGTAGATGGCTTACCTCGTTAGCGTGATGCTGTGAGCTGTATCCGCGGTCCTCGGAAGCGGATGCGGGAGCCTCGGCGCCCTTGAATAGCATCTTCTAGGCGTCTTCGTACGTCGTGTCGAAGAGCCTGCTGAGGGTTTGATGCTTCGCCGGGTTGAACTCCCACAGATTAAAATCCCGGTGTTGGCACGGGAGGATCCGGCGGACGAGCATAACCTGGATTACATTAACAAGCCAGACTGGCTTGTTCACCAGGGACTGGATGCATGTTTGCAATCCGGTCACCTCTTTTTCGTTACCCCACGACAGGCCCGTCTCTTTCCAGGACATAAGCCGCGTGGGGGGTCCGGATCGGAACTCGGGGTCTGCGGTCCATTTCGGATCGCGCGGCTCGGTGATGTAAAACCACCCGGATTGCCATCCCTTTAGGGTCTCCACAAAAGAGCCCTCGAACCATAGGACGTTGGCCATCTTGCCCGCCATGGCGCCTCCGCACTCCGCCTGGCTGCCGCGCATCACCTTGGGCTTGACGTTGAAGGTCTTGAGCCAGAGGCCGAAATGGGGGCGGACGCGGAGAAAAGCCTCGCACACGACGATAAACACCGAGATGTTGAGGATGAAGTTCGGGGCCAGATCATGGAAATCCAGGCCGTAGTAGAACATGAGCCCCCGGACAAATGGGTGGAGTGGAAAACCCAGTCCGCGGAGGAAGTGGGGGAGAAACACTACCCTCTCATGGGGCCTTGGGGTGGGGAGAAGCTACCCCTCCTCGGGAAGCCGGTGCGCGATGTCCTTGGACAAGTATCCGGCCTTCCTTAGCTTTTTGACTTGGCCCTCCGTGACGGAGGAGACCATCCACTTGCCTCCCGCTCCGGACATTGCTGGAGAAGGTTGAGGTGGGAAGTGCGGGCTTGGGCGCTGGAGCTTGAGTGTGCAGGAGATGGATAGGCAAAGGAGGAAGAAGGCGTAGGTAAAAAGGTGGATCCTTATCCCCTTATATGGGCGGATGCGGTTGTGCGTCCCCACCTGCCTAGTAAAACTCGCTTTCCTCCCAAGCGCCGTAATAAGTGGCGCGGTTGGGTTACCCACGTCCATATTGATGAGAATCTCGTAAAAGGGGGTACACGATCTCTGCGTCGACAAGACGTGCCAAGGAAACCGCCTCGCAAAACACGCTGAGGTGGAAAAGTAAAAATGATTCGGGTAAAGCACTTGGCCGTAGTGTGATGGCGCACTACGGAATACGTCAGAAGATTTGATTTGTGTTAATATTATTCTCTCTATGGTAATATGTGGAAGCTTATTTTGCAGAGCCGGACACTACTCTTGGTGTTTACAATCTTCTATGAAGGACTTGGAGGAGGAACCGGCCTTGCAATGCCGAAGACAATTTGTGCGCCGGACTCGTCGTCATTGAAGCCTGGTTTAAGGGCTACTGAGGGAGTCCTAGATTAGGGGATGTTCAGGTAGCCGGACTATACCTTCAGCCGGACTCCAGGACTATGAAGATACAAGATTGAAGACTACGTCCCATGTCCGGATGGGACTTTCCTTGGCGTGGAAGGCATGCTTGGCGATGCGGATATTCAAGATCTCCTACCATTGTAACCGACTCTATGTAACCCTAACCCTATCCGGTGTCTATATAAACCGGAGGGTTTTAGTCCGTAGGACAACTTCATCAACTGCATAGACAACAATCATACCATAGGCTAGCTTCTAGGGTTTAGCCTCCTTGATCTCGTGGTAGATCTACTCTTGTACTACCCATATCATCAATATTAATCAAGCAGGACGTAGGGTTTTACATCCATCGAGAGGGCCCGAACCTGGGTAAAACATCGTGTTCCCTGCCTCCTGTTACCATCCGGCCTAGACGCATAGTTCGGGACCCCCTACCTGAGATCCGCCGGTTTTGACACCGACACCACCCAATACTTGGGCGGGAGTTCGGGAGTATTGCCATAACTTGTATAACAGATGCTTTTCGTAGGTTGAGGTAGAATATTTCCGAAGGTTTCTTGGTTATGTGTTGAAGGATGGATACAGGTGGATGTAGGATTTGCTAGATTTGGGTGAGATATTATGCTTCCCCTGTATTCCCAACACCTAATTGCATAATCGGAAAATTTCAGGAGTTTATAAGTGGGAATTCAAGTAGCTCTTTGGATATCTTTCCGACAGATGTATGATATGAAATTGGGGTTCGACGTCTAGTGGTCCGCCTATTCACGGTTGGTTTAAAGTGGTCTCGTTGTGTCTTAAAGAGTCCTAGGCTATGCCAACTCGGGGACGCTTCGTATGTCATGTGCACTGCCTTGTACATGATGGTGCTGTACGATCGAGCCTGTGTAGGCCCCACCACAAAAACTTCGGACGAAATCTCTATCATATGTTTGTTGTGGCTTATTCTGCAAGCCAATCCTTTGTTTTGCTTTGAGTTGTGGTATTCGAGTTGCTTCGAAGTCAAGTGTTGATTCCATACCTTTCCTAAGCGGTGTTCTCATACTCCGATGTGAAGACCAATCCTTCTTGATAATCGAGATTGTCATGTCAATCCTTTTCAACCGGTGTGTTTTTTCTCTTCAAACGGATTCGTTCATTTTCAACATCCGCAAGTTTCAATCTCAGCTTTCTCAACGGTGTTCGTTTCATCCGTCCCCAAGTTGCCTTTGTTTTCCCGCCCACCCACCCTTTTTCTTCAAGGAATCCGATGTTTTAATCAAGTATCCTTTATATTCTTGTGAAGTCTCTCCATTCCTTTTCTGTCAATGTTCTTATCCGGTGATTCTCAGGAAGATTCTAATGGAGCTTCAAGTTCGTCATTCCTCATTCCTTTTCTTCTCCGGTGGTTTCAAGTCAAGCTTTGTTGATCATATCCTTTCCTCATCTCAAATACCTTCTCATACTGATGCACCTCATAATAATTCACTTCTCGCTATTCATTTGTTCGGGAGTGCCCACGGTCTCATACCTACGGTGTATCTTTTGAGTGGGCCCTAACCCACAGGTCTTTTCCCAGGATCTTACCTGACTCTTCTTATTCTCTCGGAGCTTTTCAAATTCATCTCAAAGTTTGACGCAAGAATGAATTTTCATCAGTCAAATGTCTTCTCAAGATCTGTCAAAATCTTTTCATCGTTGGCTCAACCTCTTCGTTTTGATTCTTCCAGAGTGTCTAAATAATTCATGGTGTTTTCCCGTCGTCATTCTTGGATTTTGAAGACCGAAGAAGATTTTATATTAAATCTTGCTCCATTCTCTTCAAGATTCATGGTGCTAGCTTTATGCCATCCTATCATAATTTTTTTCGATTGTGACAATTCTTTTCACCCATCCGGAGCTATTCAAGAGTCTTCTCAGTTTGATTATCCCGAGTCCATCATTTCAGATTTATTCATTCTCAGCTTTCAGTTATCATTCTCCAATCTTACCGGTGCATCGTTCAAATATTCCTATTCAGGTCGTGATCCCTTCGTTCTCATGTATCTAGTTTGTCTCAAACACCTTCGTTCATTTGCTAATTCTTACCAGTGATTCACCCCTACCTCGATCGTTTTCAATTCTTATGGCGGTCCGTTCAAGAGTTCTTTTCCTTGGTCACCATATCAATTTACTCATTGTTTCAACCCTTGCGGTGGTTCGTTCAATACCTTCTCAAGTTTGCGCTATATCTCTCTTAATTCTTCCAACGGGAATAAGTTGTTTGCAATCCGTTGCTTGTCATCAATTTAAATTGGTGAAGGATACGCATAACGTAATTCTTATTCTTGCTTCATCCAACTGTTTAATTCCTTATTCCGGAGGTTCACCAAATTCTCAGTTTCCATTGTTTCATCTTTTCTTATACCGGACTTCCATGCCCTCTCAACTATATCGTCACGAAGATCCATCTAATCATTGCAAGGGTTCAACTGGTGTTTTCAACTTCCCCTTCATTCAGTTTTGATCATCCTTTCATTACCGGAGTTCTTCATGAAGGTTCTACATGATGGATTCATCAAGGATTTAATTCCTTCTCGAAGTGGTTATCGATAGTCTTTGCTAAGAAGCTCAAGTTTTCTTCATCTTGCTATCCGGAGTGCAATTCTTTCTACCATATTATTGGAGGTGGTATTATGTCATTTTTGATAATTTGAGTTCATGTTTCGTTAGTGGTGGAATTTCTCCTCATAGTTTTGGGGATGTCTTTCATAAGTCCACATCAAGCTTACTCTTTTCGTTGTTGGTTTTCCAACAACTCCGTTCGACCCTTCTCCTAAGGATACCTTTTCAAGCTCTTTTGTCGCAGAAGTTGGCATTTTCTTCTACATTCGTTTATCTCAATTATCTATCTTCTATTCTTTCTTCCGGAGGCTTTGTGGTGTTGCTCTTTTCAGTCATCATCTTGATTTATGAAGATCATGATCTTTTCTTTGCCTATCCATTTAACCGGAGTGTTGTGCCCTTTTGCTCAAGTTCTTTTCGCCTTATCAAGCCTTGCATATATTTTCAACCGGAGTGCTGCCCGAATTTGTTCTTACTTGTTCCTCTTTCTTAACGGAGTGCTTTCAACTTCGTTCATCTCCGTTGTATTATTCTCTCGAAGTGGCTTAACCTTTTTAAGGTTCTTTGGTTTCACTCGTTTGTTGAAGAAGCAACTTAGTTTTACCTCTTCTCTTCCTCTTCTTTTTCCCTCCGGTGCCATCCTAGATCTCGGGACGAGATCCTCTCGTAGTGGTGGAGTGTTGTGACACCCCGAGACCGATGTGCCAGGTGTCTTCTTGTTATTCGCTGCTGTTGCCTTGTCATTGCTTGCGTGTCATGCATCTCATATCATGTCATCATGTGCATTTCATTTGCATACATGTTCGTCTCATGCATCCAAGCATTTTTCCTGTTGTCCGTTTTGCAATCCGGCGCTCCTATGTCATCCAGTGTCCCTTTCTACGTCTTTTTGTGTGCGGGTGTTAAACGTTTTCGGATTGGACCGAGACTTGTCATGCGGCCTTGGTTTACTACCGGTAGACCGCCTGTCAAGTTTCATGCCATTTGGACTTCATTTGATACTCCAACGGTTAACCGAGGAACCAAAAAGGCCTCATGTGTGTTGCAGCCCAACACCCTTCCAATTTGGCCCAAAGCCCACCTAAACCTCCTCCATCATCTCGATCGTTCGATCACGATCGCGTGGCCAAAAACCGCACCTCATTTGGACTCTCCGAGCTCCCTCTACCTATAAATATGTGCAACCCTTCCAAATTTGCGGACGAAACCCTAGTCTTCTTCTTCCTCGCGCTGTCGGACACGTCCACCCGTAGCCCGGACATGTCCGCTGCCTCCCGCGCCAATCGCACAGCGCCACCTCAGCCGCGCCTCCCACCAGCCGCCGAAGCCCGCCGATCCCGGTTCGGGCCCTCCCGGCCCAGGACGTTGCCGCCGCCACCCGCGAGGCGCCCGAGCGGCGCGCGCCTCCCTCCGCCGCCTCAGGGGCTCGCCGCCGTTTGCCTCGACGCCGCTGCCCTGTTCGCTGGCGTCCGCTGCCCGCGGCCATCGTCTTCCTTGTCGCCGGCATCGCCCGCTGGTCGCCAGATCCGCCGCGCCTCGCCTCGGTTGCCCCGCCGCCGCGGACCTCGTCGCCGGCGCCGCCCCGCGCTCCGGCAGCCGCGCCGCTGTGCTCGGTCCCTCCTCGTCGCTGGCGCACCACCCCCTCTTCTCCGGCACCCTGTTCCAGCGAGAGCCCGGTGCCACCTCGAGAAGCGTGCAGATCCAGATCTGGATCTCGGGTTGACTTTCTACCCCCTAACCCTAATTATTTTGCCATATTCATCATGTCGTAACCCCGCATCCGTAGCTCCGTTTTGCACGTGTAGAATATCAAAATGTTCGCCTCAGAGAGTACATCATTTCATCTCATTGCATCATTTTCATTTGAGCTCATGTTGTTACCCGAAATGCTGTTGGAAGAGAGCTACTTGAGTTAATTGTCAGATCTTTTGCACCAAATAGCTATTTGTCATTTTTGCCATGATTAATGTGTGCATGATATGATCCTGAGTTCTACATGAGTTTTGTTATATGCCATGCCATCTTTACAGAGGTTCTTACCATGTATTTTTGTGATATGTGTGGTGACTAGCACAAGCTTGCAAAGTAGTGCATTCGTTAATGCTGTTTTCACGGACTTAGAATTTCACTAAGTCCTTGATCTGTTTTTACCAATATGCCATATGTTCATGTTGTTTCCTAGTGATCCGTGCCTCTTTTGAGGATGATCAGTAAGGATTATTTGTTAACCTTGTGGTGCTCTATCCATCCATGTCTTTGTTTGCATTTTTGGAGCACCCTAGATTGAGTCAATTGAGCTCTACTTTTGCTATTTCGTGAATCTGGGTAGATTGTCTACTTGTTAGCGATTTTGCCGAGGATGTTGTTGTTGATCCGTGCATTCTATGTTATTGTTCTTGCCATGTCTAGCTTATATAATGTGTATTTTTGATGGGTGTGTGCTTAGATTGTCATGCCTTGCTCTGTAGTGAGTGCATCGAGCTCGTTAACATGCCTACTCGTTAACATATTTGCATGCTCCAGTTTTTCACTAAGTCTGTAATCTGATTATGTTTTTTCCATGTTCACATGCTTGCAATTGTATTTTCTGATCCCTTTTGGCTCAAGGTCACTAAGGGACTTTTGTTAAGCTCTTTGAGTAGCTCCATGCCATCCTTTACTTTCCCATGTTAAGTTCCTGTAGCATATAGTTTTCATGCTCCAAAGTGTGCTACCTGATCTGAAATTCCAGTCTTGTGTTAATTTCACTAAGTCTGAAACCTGTTATCGTTTGCACTTTTGCCATGCTTGTTTGAACCTGTTAATGGATGAATTGGCCGTAGCTCAGTGTTCATCTTTTGTTAAGCATCATGAGTGGATCCCTGCCATGTATTTTGTTGCCATATTTGAGTGCTGTAGCATATTTATCTTGTTGCATTTAGGTGGCTACTTGCTGATTATCGCAGACCGGTGCCATATTTGTTTCGCTTGCCATTTCCAAACCGTGCATCTGATTTTGGTGATATCGATTTCAACCGAAATCATCTCCTCTTTCCAGTGGCACTCTTGGATTTCCAAGATGAGGCCAGGTTCAATCATTCCCTTGCAAATCATGCATATGCATCACATACCGCATCCCGCATATCATACCATGTTCATGTGTTGGTTGTTTACTATGTTGTGTGCTTCTTTCCGGTGTTTGCTTCTTCGGGTTGTGTCGGAGTAAATAGCCATGGGTAGCCTAGCCGGCTTCCCCTGGCCCATCAGAAAAAATTACGAGCCCGTCCGGCTCTCAAGAAGACTCAAGACCTGGGCCGCCTCCCCCCTTGCCGACTATCTTCCTGGCCGGCTTCGGGGGCAGCCCGCCCTTTACCCTCATGAAGAAAGCTGTGGAGGGCCGACTATGAGAAGACGGCTACAGCAAGGCCGGCTATGAGAGGCCGGCTCCCATAAAGCAGTCAAAGCCGTACCCACAATGTACGCGTCCACCCTGCGATGATGAAGCGGGGCGTGGCTACAGTAGAGCCTGCCACCCCCAAAACCCGGAGCACGCCTGGTACAGTGCGTCGTACGGGCAGCCACGGCCCGCCCGGCGCGGCACTATAGCCATGGCGGCTCTAACGACGTCTGCGACGGGCCGCTAGCGTGGCCCCCGAGGCGGTGGGCCCCTTCGGGCAGAGAGATACCGAAGGAGGCCGCACCTCCTCTCAAGCCGGCAAGATAGAGGGCCGGCTTCCCATAGCCGGCCTGCCACCTTCCTTGAAGGAGACGCCCATTAAGGAGACAAGATACGGCGGGGCTACAGTAATCGCCCGCCAAGGCGGCGTTACTGTAGCCACGCTTACCCCGACCAAGCCTGCGTCAACAGCACGGAGTAACAGTAACCAGCCACCGACCAGGCCCTGGCCTGTGGGGCTTGCCTGTCGACCAAGGAGCCGGCAGCCGGCGGGACCCACCAGCCGGCGGGCCCCAGTAGCCTGCGCAGAAGCCGGCAAGCACAGTCATAGACAGCTGGGCCCCATGCCCAGCTGGATTACCATTGTACCCCCGGGGGGTAGGCCTATATAAACCCGCCGGTGCACGCATGCAAAGGGTTGGACTCTCAAGTTAGACCTAGACACCATACAAGGAGAGGGAGCAAGCTAGCTGAGCCCTTCTTCCTCCTTCCACCCAAAACAGCTCGAGGAGCATTGTAGCTACTTGTTCATTTAGTAACCATGCGGAGACCCCGCAGAGCAGTAGTAGGGGTGTTATCTCCCCGATGTTTTATTGGATCCCACAATGATAAGCGACCCATTGGCATATGTCGCACCTACCACCCGACATTTGGCGCCCACCGTGGGGCTAGGTGCACCGTCGTCCGGAGACCTGTTATGGACGGGAACCCTTTTCCTTCCCCGCGAGCGTAGCCAGCCCGGCTCGCCCGATGGCGCTTGCCACGACGCGCGGCATGGCGTCACCAACATCTGTGCGGCGAGCAGCCTCTCCGACCTCTTCGACAAGGCCCGCATCTCCGACGAGCTTGCCTCCGATGCGAGCACCGACCACCTCGCCAACCTCCTGGGCCAGCTCCACGTCTCCAGCGAGCCCGCTGCGGATTTGGAGTCGGTTGGCTCCACCGACCCGATGCCTGTCGACTCCGACACGGCATCCTACGACACCTTCCCCACCAACGTCACGATTTACAATGACCCGCTCCCCCCGGCTGGCGATCGCGATTCTGACACTACCGAGGTGATGGTTATCGGCCACGACGGCCCGACCGACGAGGGCGCCCACGACGCCCCACGCGCAGCGGCCCACGACTTGTCCGCCCCCCTTCCGGCTGACGCCAACGACGAAGTACTGGAGGCACGCCGCCTCGCCCTCCTCGCGGAGGGCCGGCGACTGTCCTCCGTAAGACACCTCACCGAGGCCTACCAGCGCGAAGCTGACCGCGCCGCCTTCGGCACGCCGGCTCCGGCTGGCCCAAGCCGGGCTGGTGCTGTCAGGCAACGCGGCGCCGTCATCACCGACACGCTTGGAGTCGATCGCCCGGTCTACGCCACCCCGCTCGAGAACCTGCGCGCCGCCCAGGCGGCCGTAGATGAGCTGGACGGCTTGGAAGCCGAAGACCTCCCCCACATGACGCGGCCTATACAGCAACTGATTGATGCAGCCGCTCGGCGGCACGAAGCCGACGCCTGCACGGGGAGCCCCCCCCCCCCGCGCCGCGAGCACCGCGCGACTTCCCGATCGCCGACTACGAGCAACACCCGCGCGCGGCGCGAGAAAGAGCCGGCTTCCAGCCGAAGCCGGACCCAAATCTCCATCGAGCGAGATGCGGACGACCGCCCCCGCGCCATGGAATGGCGGGGCACCCCACCTCCGCCTCGAGCTCGTGGAGAGAGATACCCCACCCCGCCTCCAGTGGCGCACCCGACTCTCAGCGGCCGGCTTGGTCGCCGCGAAGGAGTCGGCGAGAACGACGCCCGACACCGGATCGACCGCCTGGCCAGATCCCTGGCGCTGGAAGAAGAAGACGATGTCGGCCTGCCTTGCTTTGGCCCCCGCATCCGTGACGAGCCCTTCCCCAAAGGGTTCTCGCTCCCAAGAGACACGCCCAAGTACAATGGCTCGGTGAAGCCGGAAGACTGGCTGACCGACTACTCCACAGCCGTCAGCATCGCCAATGGCAACCGGCGCGTTGCCGTGAAGTACGTGCCCCTCATGCTGCAAGGCACGACATGGACTTGGCTTAACAGCCTCAAGCCTCTTAGCATCAACAGTTGGGTAGATTTCACTGAAGCCTTCGTTCGCAACTTCACCAGCACCTACAAGCGTGCTCCCAAGCCCAGACAGCTCTCCCGGTGCGTACAGGGCCCGGCCGAGTCCACTCGCGACTACCTCACACGTTGGCCGAGCTCCGCAACTCCTGCGAAGGGGTGCACGAGGTGCAAGCCATCGAATACTTCACTGCCGTGTGCCGACAGGGCACCCTCCTCAAGCACAAGCTTCTGTGCGATGAGCCGACTACTCTCGACGAGCTCCTGAACATCGCCGACAAGTACGCCACCGCCGACTCCTCGATGAAGACCGAGCTCCGGGTGGACGCATCCGGAAAAGTGCTCAATCCGGCGCCCAAAGCACCGGCTGGAGATTCCGGCCGACGCCAACACCAGAATGATCAAAAGCGCAAAGGCCCTGCGCCGCCTCCTGCTAGCCGGTAGGTGGTCACGGTCGAAGATACGCCGCCTGAGGGGCGGCCCGCGCCCAAGAAGCCCAAGGGCGGCCGGCCGGCTTGGCAGCCGGCCTTCTCCTACGAACAAACCCTTGACGCCCCGTGCAAGTTCCATAGCGGCGCGAAGCCGTCCAACCATACGACCCAAAAGTGTAACTGGCTCGCCCGAATCTCCAACGGCGAAGGGCTCACACCGACTCCGCCTGCCGGCCCGCCGCCTCCGGCTCCGCCACCCAAGGCCGCTCGGCCTGCGGTCGACGCCGTGCAGGACGAGTTCCCCGACGAGCAAGCATCTTACGTTGTCTTCACGAGCCAGCCCGAAGACCGGCGCAGCAAGCGCCGAGAGAAACAAGAAGTCAATGTGGCCGTCGCCAACCCAGCCGGCCACATGCATTGGTCAGAGAAATCCATCAGCTGGAGCCGGGCCGACCACCCAGAGGTGATGCCGTCCCCCGGCTCCTACGCTTTGGTCCTGGAGGCCACCCTTGCGACGGACACGCGTGCTGCGCACTTCTCCCGCATGCTGATCAACGGTGGAAGCAGCATCAACATCCTGTACTGCGACACCATGGAGAAGTTGGGTGTCAAGGCAAAGCAGCTTGTGCCGACTCGAACGGTGTTTCATGGCATCATACCCGGTTAGTCCTGCGCCCCCATTGGCAAGATCAAGATCGATGTAATCTTTGGGGGCAAGGATCATTTCCGCCGGGAAGCAATCTGGTTTGAGGTGGTGGACCTGGAGAGCCCTTACCACGCCTTGCTTCGCCGACCCGCCTTAGCCAAGTTCATGGCGGTCCCCCACTACGCGTACCTCAAGATGAAGATACCAAGCTCCAAGGGCATCATCACCATCGCCGGCGACTACAAGAAGTCCGCCGACTGTGCCACGGCCAGCAGCCGGCTGGCCGAATCCCTCGTGATTGCCGAGGAGAAGAAGACGCTGAACAGGGTCGTGGCCCTGGCCAGCAATCAGCTAAACCAACCCGCCGACTCCAAAGAGTATGATGCCCAAGGATCTTTCCAGCCGGCCAAGGAGACCAAGAAGATACAGCTCGACCCCGAGCACCCCGAGAGGTTTGCCGTCATTGGGGCGAGCCTGGACAGCAAATAGGAAGGCGAGCTCGTCGATTTCCTCCGTGAGAATTGGGATATCTTTGCGTGGTCCCCCAAGGACATGCCGGGTGTTCCGAAGGATTTCGCCGAGCACAAATTACATGTGCGGGAGGACGCCAAACCAGTCAAGCAGCCTTTCCGCCGACTGTCAGAGGAGAAGAGAAGGATCGTAGGGGAGGAGATAGCCCGGCTTCTTGCAGCCGGCTTCATCATGGAAGTTTTCTTCCCCGAGTGGCTCGCGAACCCGGTTCTCGTGCTGAAAAAGAATAACAAGTGGCGCATGTGTATAGATTACACAAACCTCAACAAAGCCTGCCCAAAAGATCCCTTCGCCCTGCCCAGAATTGACCAAGTGATAGACTCCACAGCCGGATGCGAGCTGTTGAGCCTTTTGGATGCTTATTCGGGATACCACCAGATAAAACTGAACCCGAATGACCGACTGAAGACCGCCTTCATCATGCCGTTTGGAGCCTTCTGCTACCTGACTATGACGTTCGGCTTGAGGAATGCCGACGCCACTTTTCAACGTTGCATGCAGAAGTGCCTCCTCACGCAGCTCGGCAAGAACGCCCACGTCTACGTGGTTGATATCGTGGTGAAGACAGAGAAGCGCGGCACTCTGCTGGAAGACCTGAAGGAGACATTCGAGAACCTGCGCCGGTTCCGAATCAAGCTAAACCCTGAGAAATGCGTGTTCGGAGTGCCAGCCGGCCAGCTCCTAGGATTTCTTGTCTCCGAATGCGGCATCGAGTGCAACCCTATGAAGATCAAGGCCATCGAGAAGATGGTGGTCCCAACCAAGCTTCGAGAGATTCAGAAGTTCACCGGGTGCCTGGCCTCTCTGAACCGCTTCATCAACCGGCTTGGAGAGAAAGCTCTCCCTCTCTACCGCCTCATGAAGAAGAGTACCCACTTTGAGTGGAATGACCAGGCCGACCAAGCTTTCCACGAGCTGAAGAAAATGTTGTCCACGCCGCCTGTCTTGGCGGCGCCGACTGAGAAAGAGCCCATGCTCCTTTATATTGCCGCCACTAGCCGGGTGGTCAGCACCGTTATTGTGGTCCAACGCCCCGAAGAAGGCCGAGCCCAGCCGGTCCAGAGGACGGTTTATTACCTGAGCGAGGTGCTGTCCGCCTCGAAACAGAACTACCCGCACTACCAGAAGATGTGCTACGGCGTGTACTTCACCGCCAAGAAGTTGAAGCCGTACTTTCAAGAACATCCCATCACGGTCATATGCACTGCCCCACTGGCCGAGATCATAGGCAGCCGGGATGCATCCGGCCGGGTGGCTAAGTGGGCCATCGAGCTGGCCCCTTACACGATCTTCTACCAACCCCGCACCGCCATCAAGTCGCAAGCACTGGCCGACTTCCTCGTCGACTGGGCCGAGACCCAGTACTTACCGCCAGCTCCCGACTCCACTCATTGGCGCATGCACTTTGACGGATCAAAGATGCGCACCTGCTTGGGAGCCGGTGTCGTCCTTACCTCTCCTAAGGGCGACAAGTTCAGATACACATTGCAGATCCACTTCGCCGCCTCCAACAACGTACCCGAGTACGAAGCGCTCATACACGGGCTCCGGCTTGCCAAGGAACTCGGCATCCGCCGGATCCTGTTCTATGGCGACTCGGATTTGGTGGTTCAGCTATCTTCTGGCGACTGGGACGCCAAGGACGCAAACATGGCGAGCTACCGCTTCCTAGTGCAGCAAATCAGTGGATACTTCGATGGATGTGAATTCCTCCATGTGCCGCGAGCCGACAACGAGCCAGCAGATGCCCTGGCCCGAATAGGCTCCACGCGGCAAGCAATACCAACCGGCGTCGCCCTACAACGCCTCCTCAAGCCGTCCATCAAGCCGTCTCCGGAGTCCGACTCCATCTTCGTGCCGCCTAACCCCGATGGGGCTGGGTCCGGCTCGAAGAATCAAGCAGTCGGCCCGGGGACTTCAATACTCGGCTCGGGGACTGCAGTAGTCGGCCCGGGGACTGCCGCACCCGGCTCGGGGACCGCGGTAGCCGGCCTGGGAACTTCTACAGCACAGCAAGCGGCGGCCGATTCCAGCACTTCATTACCCAGCCCGCCCACCCTGGTGGTTGTAGCCACTTTGGCGGCAGGGGAAGTCGCAGCTCCGTCATGGGCCCAAACCATCCTCAACTTTTTGGTGAACCAAGATCTGCCGGCTGACGAAACCGAAGCGAGACAAGTCCAGCGCCGAGCCGGAGCATACACAATCGTCAACAGAGAGCTTGTCAAGCGCAGCGTCACCGGAGTCTTACAGCGATGCGTCGAGCAGGAGAAAGGCATTGCGATCCTCATAGATATACACCAAGGAGAGTGCGGCCACCACGCCGCATCAAGATCACTTGTCGCAAAAGCCTTCCGCCACAGTTTCTTCTGGCCGACTGCTTTGGACGAGCCAAAGAGCTAGTCAAACACTGCAAAGGCTGCCAGCTTTTCAGCTCCAAGCAACACATGCCGGCTTCGGCACTCAAGACCATTCCCATCACCTGGCCCTTTGCCGTCTGGGGTTTGGATATGGTGGGCCCATTCAAGACGGCGCGCGGTGGCATGACACATTTGCTCGTCGCCGTCGACAAGTGGATCGAGGCGAAGCCGATCAAGAAGCTGAATGGGCCGACTGCGGTGACTTTCATTGCAGATATAACAACCCGGTACGGCGTACCGCACAGCATCATCACCGACAACGGCACGAATTTTGCCAAAGGTGCCTTGGCACGTTTCTATGCCGCACAAGGTATCCGGCTGGACCTTGCGTCCGTCGCCCACCCGCAGTCAAACGGCCAAGTGGAGCGAGCAAATGGCCTCATCTTGTCCGGCATCAAGCCCCGACTGGTCGTACCTTTGGAGCGTTCAGCCGGCTGTTGGCTCGATGAGCTGCTGGCTGTCCTATGGAGTCTGCGTACTACCCCAAACAGATCAACCGGCTTCACGCCCTTCTTCCTTGTATACGGTGCCGAGGCAGTCATCCCAACAGACATCGAGTTCGACTCGCCTCGGGTAACCATGTACACGGAAGCGGAAGTCAAAGAAGCAAGAGAAGACGGCGTCGACCTGCTGGAAGAAGGCCGGCTGTTAGCCCTCAGCCGGTCTGCCATCTACCAGCAGGGTTTGCGCCGCTACCACAACCGGAGGGTCCGACCAAGATCCTTCCAGGAGGGCGACCTTGTGCTCCGGCTGATCCAGCGAACAACCGTCCAGCACAAGCTCGCAGCCCCTGGGAAGGCCCCTTCGTCGTCAGCAGAGCTTTAGGCAACGATGCCTACTACCTCATCGACGCGCAGAAGCCGAAGGCACGCAAGAGAGACGACTCCGGCAAGGAGTCGGAACGACCATGGAACGCCAATCTTCTTCGAAAGTTTTACAGTTAAAATGCAGTATGTATCGCGTCCACTTTTGTATTAAGTATGAAACAATAGGCTCCCCGAGGAGCACTCGGGGACTGCCATCTTTTATTTTATGAATGAAAGTTATCATGCGTATGATATCACCTGTTCATTTATTTTGTCCGGCACCGGGTTCGACGAGTCGGCCCGGGGACTAGCCGACTGGAGTTATATTAGGAGCCCTACCCACAGTCAGACAAGTAATGTGCCGATACCCAGGCTTGGCTCTTGCCAAAATCGCAGTTCGAAGAACCGACTGCCCGGCTGGCAAGAGTCATAAGCCGGAAAGGGTGCGCACACGAAAAACGGCTAGGGACTAACGGGCTTATATATAACAAAAGCCGGCTTGCCGCCTCCCGCCGACCGACTACCAGAGTAGCCGGCCGGCTTACATTCAGTCTGCTTCAAATCCAAGAAAGCTCGAGTACTTGCCTTCCCAAAGAGGGAAGGCGGTAAAGGAAAAAGCCTAAGGATAAAAAAGTGCACTTGATTGGAAGCCAACACATGCATACAATAATATTTACACAAAGGACCTCCAGAGTGGTCAGCATCTGACATTGTTCAATACACCCCCAGTGGGTGGAATTGCGGAAACTTAAAATTGTTCGAAAAAGCAAAAGCAGGAACAACTGGGACGGCAGATTAAGCCGGCGGGGCCGTTGACGAGCCGGGCTGGGCGGCGGAGACGGTCGCGTCGGCTGAAGGAGCGGCCAGCTGGCCGACTTCGGCCTGATCACCACCTCCGGCAGAGGGCGCGCTCCCGCGCGGCTCGTTGCTGGAGGCACGGTCGGCTTGAGGGCGGTCGGTCGTCTCACTAGTCGGCTCGACGTCTCCGCTGTCTTCTTCCTCGTCGTCCTCGCCCTCGTCATTGGAGGCGATCTCCTCGGCCGAGTCCTCGCCTTCCGCCAGGTTCAGCCCGAACCACTCCTCCGGCCGAGCGATGTCGTCATCACTGAGTTCCGGCGCGAAGACACTGGTGTCGGTGCACTCGGCGATCGTCGAGGTGCGCTGCGCGATCGCCGGCCGCACCTCCTCCAGCTCCGCGTCGGCCTCCAATCGCCAAGTCCACAGCTGGTCCAGGCTCAGCCCTGGGTACCACGCGCGGACGAACTCCAACGCACGCCCGGCTCCGAGACGGGCTGCGGACGCCTTCCAAGCCTCGAAGCGGCCGACTGCGACTTCTAGCCAGTCGGCAGTCTGACTTGGGGTGCGGGGAATCGTCTGGCCGGGCCAGAGCGCGGCCAGCACCTGCGCCCTGGCACGTTGGAGCCCGGGAGCATCCGATGGGCCGGCTGCAGTCGCGCTTGGATGGCGATGAGCTGCTCCGACAACGTTTGATTTGCAGCCGGCGGAATGACAACTCCGGCCTGACGGCGCGCCTCGCGATGGGCCTCGATGGCTTGGGCGGCGAGGACGGAGTGGCCGGGAAAGTATTCTGCGCAAAGTAGTAAGCACAAGTCAGAACAAAAGCCCAGGCGGCCGACGGATGGAGGAAGGGCAAGAAAGGCGGCTCACCATCGATCAGATCTTCGATTCGGCCGAAACCTTCCTCCAGCGCCTGGCGCGTCTTGGCCCAGCTCGCCGCCTTGGTCTCAAACTCCGCCTTCAGGGCAGCCTCGCCGTCCTGCGCCTTCTGCAGGGCCGCCTTATGGCTTTCCTCCTGGTCGGCCAGTTTCTTGACCAGGCGGTCGCGCTCCTGAACCAAGTCAGCACACTCGGCGTCCCTGGCACGAAGAGTGGTCTGCACTTCGCCGAGCTCCCTCCGCAAGTCGGCGTTGGCCTCTGCATGAGCAAAAGACAAAGAGAAAAAGTCAGCAAGGGAAAGGTCGTCAAGGAAGATCCGACCCGACTGCTCAGCAGTCGGCCCGAATCTCGGGGACTACACCCAGTGGTTGCGCTGTCGCGCCCCCACGAGAAACAGATAAAAGCAATATACTTACGTCGGCTGCTGGCCAGGTCTTCGGTCCTCCGGCTCAGCTCCCGAGCCTGGGAGTTGAAGGCGGTGGCACGAGAGTTGTGATAATCCTAAAGATTAGACAGAAAGCAGAGTTAAGATAGTCGCCGGTAAAGATCCGACCCGACTGCGCTGCAGTCGGCCCGGATCTCGGGGACTACACCTAGTGGGTGCGCTAGCGCGCCCCCACGGAAAAAATCAGAGGCCCAGAGCGGTCGACAAGTAAAAAACTTATCCGGATTGCGGACCGCGTCGACAGAAACTCCTGGGTAAATTGCCGCAGGAGGCCGCCCTGAGCCTGCAGCCGGCTCCGAACCCCTTGGGCCGCCATGTTCAGCTCGCCACTTCCTCCGCTGGGAGTCCACCCGGACGTGGCGGAGCTGGCCGCCTCCAAGGCGTCTGCCGTCTGGTCGGCACCCGCGGCTTGGCGCGTGTCCGGCGGGGCTGTGCTCCCTCCGGCGCGCTGGCTCGCCGCCAGTTGAATTTCAAGACCGGCTCCAGCCTCGGGCGCGGCCCGGGCCGGCTCCTCCGGCACCGCCGACGACTGGCCGCCTTCGCCCGCTCCGGCTGGCGCTGCCGGCGGCGCCTCTCCGCGAAGACCTCGAAGAGTTCATCCCTCTGCACCGGCGGCTAATCGGGGGTGATCTCCTCCGCCGTGGGCAGCGGGATGTCTGGGTCCAAGGTGTGGAGGGGGATGGCGAGCAGCGGAGGCCGGCTATGCGTGCCCTCCGCCTCCGTCTCCACGGTCGCCCGCTCCGATGGAGTGTCGGCTACCGCGCCCGCTCGCTCCGTCGCCTCCCGGGCGGCCTCCCGCTCCGCCGCCTCCCTCTCTTGTCGCGCCTCGCGGGTGTTCCGCTCCGTGGCTTCTGCAAGATCGGCGCGGGGGTCCACGCGGTGAGGCCCTGAAAATCCAGCACCCGGCCCGACCACAGAGCCGCCTGGGCCTCGCTCGAGGGAAAGCGGCACCCTGCTCAGAAATCAGAGAAGAGTTAGAACAAAGGAAGACAACGAAAAACAAGCACGCAAGCGGCCAGAGGGCTTACAAGGAAGCCGCTGGAGGTTTCTTCACCGCCTTCCGGAAGCGGGCCGCCTTCGCCGCCGCTTCGTCTCGCTTCGTGGCCGCGGCGGAGGCCCTCGTCTTTTTCGGCCGGCTGCCGAAGAGAGGAAGCGCGGCCCGGCGTTTCGACGTTCCACCACCGGCAGCCGGCGCGGCGGACGAGCCCGCGCTGCGACGATCGGTTGCCGGCTGGTGGCGCGGGATTTCTTCGGTGTCGGCGTCGTCCGGCCAGTCGTCAAAACTTGCCGAGAGCCCCGTGCCTTCGGGCTCGGCGACGTCCCCCGTGGCGGCGTCCTCCATGGCAGCCGCGGCCAAATCCGGGTCGTCGATGTCGTCCACCGTACGGTCCGGGGCATACTGGCGTTCGACTCCTGCCGCCCCGGCTGGCGGCGGGAGAAGAGGGTTCTGACAAAAAAGAGAAAGGAGAAGAGCCGCTCGGTCAGAAGCCGGCCGGCACAAGCCGGCTGATGACAGAAAGAAGTGAAGGAAATATGCCCTAGAGGCAATAATAAAGTTATTATTTATTTCCTTACATCATGATAAATGTTTATTATTCATGCTAGAATTGTATTAACCGGAAACATAATACATGTGTGAATACATAGACCAACAGAGTGTCACTAGTATGCCTCTACTTGACTAGCTCGTTAATCAAAGATGGTTATGTTTCCTAACCATGAACAAGGGGTTGTTATTTGATTAACGAGGTCACATCATTAGTAGAATGATCTGATTGACATGACCCATTCCATTAGCTTAGCACCCGATCGTTTAGTATGTTGCTATTGCTTTCTTCATGACTTATACATGTTCCTATAACTATGAGATTATGCAACTCCCGTTTACCGGAGGAACACTTTGGGTACTACCAAACGTCACAACGTAACTGGGTGATTATAAAGGAGTACTACAGGTGTCTCCAATGGTATATGTTGGGTTGGCGTATTTCGAGATTAGGGTTTGTCACTCCGATTGTCGGAGAGGTATCTCTGGGCCCTCTCGGTAATGCACATCACATAAGCCTTGCAAGCACTGCAACTAAAAAGTTAGTTGTGAGATGATGTATTACGGAACGAGTAAAGAGACTTGCCGGTAACGAGATTGAACTAGGTATTGGATACCGACGATCGAATCTCGGGCAAGTAACATACCGATGACAAAGGGAACAACGTATGATGTTATGCGGTCTGACCGATAAAGATCTTCGTAGAATATAGGAGCCAATATGGGCATCCAGGTCCCGCTATTGGTTATTGACCGGAGATATGTCTCGGTCATGTCTACATTGTTCTCGAACCGTAGGGTCCGCACGCTTAACGTTACGATGACAGTTATTATGAGTTTATGCATTTTGATGTACCGAAGGTTGTTCGGAGTCCCGGATGAGATCACGGACATGACGAGGAGTCTCGAAATGGTTGAGACGTAAAGATTGATATATTGGAAGCCTATGTTTGGACACCGGAAGTGTTCCGGGTGAAATCGGGATTTTACCGGAATACCGGGAGGGTTACCGGAACCCCCGGGAGGCTAATGGGCCTATTGGGCCTTAGTGGAAAAGAGAAAAGAGGCAGCCCACAAGCTGGCCGGCGCCCCCCCTTTCCCCAAGTCCTAGTAGGACTAGGAGAAGTGGGCCGGCCCCCTCTCTTCTCTTTCCCCCTTGAGTCCTAATTGGAATAGGATTGAGGGGGGGAGTCCTACTCCCGGTGGGAGTAGGACTCCTCCTACGCCCTCTCCCCCTAGCCGGCCGAACCCCCTGTCCATGGCCTTTATATACGGGGGCAGGGGGCACCACAAGACACACAAGTTAATCGTTCCTTAGCCGTGTGCGGTGCCCCTGCCACCAAATTCCACCTCGATCATACCGTTACAGTGCTTAGGCGAAGCCCTGCGTCGGTAGTACATCAAGATCGTCACCACGCCGTCGTGCTGACGGAACTCTTCCTCGACGCTTTGCTGGATCGGAGCCCGAGGAACGTCATCGAGCTGAACGTGTGCTAAGAACTCGGAGGTGCCGGAGTAACGGTGCTTGGATCGGTTGGATCGGGAAGAAGACGTACGACTACTTCCTCTATGTTGTGTGATCGCTTCCGCAGTCGGTCTGCGTAGGTACGTAGACAACACTCTCCCCTCTCGTTGCTATGCATCACCATGATCTTGCGTGTGCGTAGGAAATTTTTTGAAATTACTGCGTTCCCCAACAGTGGCATCCGAGCCTAGGTTTTATGGTTTGATGTTATATGCACGAGTAGAACACAAGTGAGTTGTGGGCGATACAAGTCATACTGCCTACCAGCATGTCATACTTTGGTTCGGCGGTATTGTTGGTTGAGACGATCCGGACCAACCTTACGCGTACTCTTATGCGAGACCGGTTCCCTCAACGTGCTTTGCACATAGATGGCTTGCGGAAGACTGTCTCTCCAACTTTAGTTGAACCAAGTGTGACTACGCCCGGTCCTTGAGAAGGTTAAAGCGGAGTCTATTTGACGAACTATCGTTGTGGTTTTGATGCGTAGGTGAGATGAGTTCTTACTTAAGCCCGTAGCAGCCACGTAAAACTTGCAACAACAAAGTAGAGGACGTCTAACTTGTTTTTGCAGGGTATGTTGTGATGTGATATGGTCAAAGCATGATACTGATTTTATTGTATGAGATGATCATGTTTTGTAACTAAGTTATCGGCAACTGGCAGGAGCCATATGGTTGTCGCTTTATTGTATGCAATGCAATCGCGATGTAATGCTTTACTAGATTACTAAACGGTAGTAATAGTCGTGGAAGCATAAGATTGGCGAGACGACAACGATGCAACGATGAAGATCAAGGTGTCGCGCCGGTGACGATGGTGATCATGACGGTGCTTCGGAGATGGAGATCACAAGCACAAGATGATGATGGCCATATCATATCACTTATATTGATTGCATGTGATGTTTATCCTTTTATGCATCTTATCTTGCTTTGATTGACGGTAGCTTTATAAGATGATCTCTCACTAAATTATCAAGAAGTGTTCTCCCTGAGTATGCACCGTTGCCAAAGTTCGTCGTGCCCAGACACCACGTGATGATCGGGTGTGATAAGCTCTACGTCCATCTACAACGGGTGCAAGCCAGTTTTGCACACGCAGAATACTCAGGTTATACTTGATGAGCCTAGCATATGCAGATATGGCCTCGGAACACAGAGACCGAAAGGTCGAGCGTGAATCATATAGTAGATATGATCAACATGACGATGTTCACCATTGAAAACTACTCCATCTCACGTGATGATCGGTTATGGTTTAGTTGATTTGGATCACGTGATCACTTAGAGGATTAGAGGGATGTCTATCTAAGTGGGAGTTCCTAAGTAATTTGATTAACTGAACTTAAACTTATCATGAACTTAGTACCTGATAGTATCTTGCTTGTTTATGTTGCTTGTAGATAGATGGCTCGTGCTATTGTTCCGTTGAATTTTAATGCGTTCCTTGAGAAAGCAAAGTTGAAAGATGATGGTAGCAATTACACGGACTGGGTCCGTAACCTGAGGATTATCCTCATTGCTGCACAGAAGAATTACGTCCTGGAAGCACCGCTGGGTGACAGGCCTGCTGCTGGAGCAACGCCAGATGTTATGAACGTCTGGTAGAGCAAAGCTAATGACTACTCGATAGTTCAGTGTGCCATGCTTTACGGCTTAGAATCGGGACTTCAACGACGTTTTGAACGTCATGGAGCATATGAGATGTTCCAGGAGTTGAAGTTAATATTTCAAGCAAATGCCCGAATTGAGAGATATGAAGTCTCCAATAAGTTCTATAGCTGTAAGATGGAGGAGAACAGTTCTGTCAGTGAGCATATACTCAAGATGTCTGGGTATAATAATCACTTGATTCAGATGGGAGTTAATCTTCCAGATGACTGCGTCATTGACAGAATTCTCCAATCACTGCCACCAAGCTACAAGAGCTTCGTGATGAACTATAATATGCAAGGGATGAACAAGACTATTCCCGAGCTCTTCGCAATGCTGAAAGCTGCGGAGGTAGAAATCAAGAAGGAGCATCAAGTGTTGATGGTTAACAAAACCACTAGTTTCAAGAAAAAGGGCAAAGGGAAGAAGAAGGGAAACTTCAAGAAGAACAGCAAACAAGTTGCTGCTCAGGAGAAGAAACCCAAGTCTGGACCTAAGCCTGAAACTGAGTGCTTCTACTGCAAGCAGACTGGTCACTGGAAGCGGAACTGCCCCAAGTATTTGGCGGATAAGAAGGATGGCAAAGTGAGCAAAGGTATATGTGATATACATGTTATTGATGTGTACCTTACTAGAGCTCGCAGTAGCACCTGGGTATTTGATACTGGTTCTGTTGCTAATATTTGCAACTCGAAACAGGGACTACAGAATAAGCGGACACTAGCAAAGGACGAGGTGACGATGCGCGTGGGAAACGGTTCCAAAGTCGATGTGATCGCGGTCGGCACGCTACCTCTACATCTGCCTTCGGGATTAATATTAGACCTAAATAATTGTTATTTGGTGCCAGCGTTGAGCATGAACATTATATCTGGATCTTGTTTAATGCGAGACGGTTATTCATTTAAATCAGAGAATAATGGTTGTTCTATTTATATGAATAATATCTTTTATGGTCATGCACTTTTGAAGAGTGGTCTATTTTTGTTGAATCTCGAAGATAGTGATACACATATTCATAATGTAGAAGCCAAAAGATGCAAAGTTAATAATGATAGTGCAACTTATTTGTGGCACTGCCGTTTAGGTCATATCGGTGTAAAGCGCATGAAGAAACTCCATACTGATGGGCTTTTGGAATCACTTGATTATGAATCACTTGGTACTTGCGAACCGTGCCTCATAGGCAAGATAACTAAAACACCGTTCTCCGGTACTATGGAGAGAGCAACAGATTTGTTGGAAATCATACATACCGATGTATGTGGTCCGATGAATATTGAGGCTCGCGGCGGATATCGTTATTTTCTCACCTTAACAGATGATTTAAGCAGATATGGGTATATCTACTTAATGAAACATAAGTCTGAAACATTTGAAAAGTTCAAGGAATTTCAGAGTGAAGTTGAAAATCATCGTAACAAGAAAATAAAATTTCTACGATCTGATCGTGGAGGAGAATATTTGAGTTACGAGTTTAGCATACATTTGAAAAATTGTGGAATAGTTTCGCAACTCACGCCACCCGGAACACCACAACGTAATGGTGTGTCCGAACGTCGTAATCGTACTTTACTAGATATGGTGCGATCTATGATGTCTCTTACTGATTTACCGCTATCATTTTGGGGATATGCTTTAGAGACGGCCGCATTCACGTTAAATAGGGCACCATCTAAATCCGTTGAGACGACGCCTTATGAAATATGGTTTGGCAAGAAACCAAAGTTGTCGTTTCTTAAAGTTTGGGGCTGCGATGCTTATGTGAAAAAGCTTCAACCTGATAAGCTCGAACCCAAAGTGGAGAAATGTGTCTTCATAGGATACCCAAAGGAAACTGTTGGGTATACCTTCTATCACAGATCCGAAGGCAAGACATTCGTTGCTAAGAATGGATCATTTCTAGAGAAGGAGTTTCTCTCGAAAGAAGTGAGTGGGAGGAAAGTAGAACTTGACGAGGTAACTGTACCTGCTCCATTATTGGAAAATAGTACATCACAGAAAACTGTTTCTGCGACACCTATGCCAATCAGAGAGGAAGCTAATGATGATGATCACGAAGCTTCAGATCAAGATACTACTGAACCACGTAGATCAACCAGAGTGAGATCCGCACCAGAGTGGTACGGTAATCCAGTTCTGGAAGTCATGATGCTAGATCATGATGAACCTACGAACTATGAAGAAGCGATGGTGAGCCCAGATTCCGCAAAGTGGCTTGAGGCCATGAAATCCGAGATGGGATCCATGTATGAGAACAAAGTATGGACTTTGGTTGACTTGCCTGATGATCGGCAAGCAATTGAGAATAAATGGATCTTCAAGAAAAAGACTGACGCTGACGGTAATATTACTGTCTATAAAGCTCGACTTGTCGCGAAAGGTTTTCGGCAAGTTCAAGGGGTTGACTACGATAAGACCTTCTCACCCGTAGCGATGCTTAAGTCCGTCAGAATTGTGTTAGCAATTGCCGCATTTTATGATTATGAAATATGGCAAATGGATGTCAAAACTGCATTCCTGAATGGATTTCTGGAAGAAGAGTTGTATATGGTACAACCAGAAGGTTTTGTCGATCCAAAAGGAGCTAACAAAGTATGCAAACTCCAGCGATCCATTTATGGACTGGTGCAAGCATCTCGGAGTTGGAATAAACGCTTTGATAGTGTGATCAAAGCATTTGGCTTTATACAGACTTTTGGAGAAGCATGTATTTACAAGAAAGTGAGTGGGAGCTCTGTAGCATTTCTAATATTATATGTGGATGACATATTGCTAATTGGAAATGATATAGAATTTCTGGATAGCATAAAGGGATACTTGAATAAAAGTTTTTCGATGAAAGACCTCGGGGAAGCTGCATACATATTAGGCATAAAGATCTATAGAGATAGATCAAAATGCTTAATTGGACTTTCACAATGCACATACCTTGACAAAATTTTGAAGAAGTTCAAGATGGATCAAGCAAAGAAAGGGTTCTTGCCTGTGCTACAAGGTATGAAGTTGAGTAAGACTCAATGCCCGACCACTGCAGAAGATAGAGAGAAAATGAAAGATGTTCCCTATGCTTCAGCCATAGGCTCTATCATGTATGCAATGCTGTGTACCAGACCTGATGTGTGCCTTGCTATAAGTTTAGCAGGGAGGTACCAAAGTAATCCTGGAATGGATCACTGGACAGCGGTCAAGAACATCCTGAAATACCTGAAAAGGACTAAGGATATGTTTCTCGTATATGGAGGTGACAAAGAGCTCACCGTAAGAGGTTACGTTGATGCAAGCTTTGACACTGATCCGGACGATTCTAAATCGCAAACCGGATACGTGTTTACTTTAAACGGTGGAGCTGTCAGTTGGTGCAGTTCTAAACAAAGCGTCGTAGCGGGATCTACATGTGAAGCGGAGTACATAGCTGCTTCGGAAGCAGCAAACGAAGGAGTCTGGATGAAGGAGTTCATATCCGATCTAGGTGTCATACCTAGTGCATCGGGTCCAATGAAAATCTTCTGTGACAATACTGGTGCAATTACCTTGGCAAAGGAATCCAGATTTCACAAAAGAACCAAACATATCAAGAGACGCTTCAACTCCATCCGGGATTTAGTCCAGGTGGGAGACATAGAGATTTGCAAGATACATACGGATCTGAATGTTGCAGACCCGTTGACTAAGCCTCTTCCACGAGCAAAACATGATCAGCACCAAGGCTCCATGGGTGTTAGAATCATTACAGTGTAATCTAGATTATTGACTCTAGTGCAAGTGGGAGACTGAAGGAAATATGCCCTAGAGGCAATAATAAAGTTATTATTTATTTCCTTACATCATGATAAATGTTTATTATTCATGCTAGAATTGTATTAACCGGAAACATAATACATGTGTGAATACATAGACCAACAGAGTGTCACTAGTATGCCTCTACTTGACTAGCTCGTTAATCAAAGATGGTTATGTTTCCTAACCATGAACAAGGGGTTGTTATTTGATTAACGAGGTCACATCATTAGTAGAATGATCTGATTGACATGACCCATTCCATTAGCTTAGCACCCGATCGTTTAGTATGTTGCTATTGCTTTCTTCATGACTTATACATGTTCCTATAACTATGAGATTATGCAACTCCCGTTTACCGGAGGAACACTTTGGGTACTACCAAACGTCACAATGTAACTGGGTGATTATAAAGGAGTACTACAGGTGTCTCCAATGGTATATGTTGGGTTGGCGTATTTCGAGATTAGGGTTTGTCACTCCGATTGTCGGAGAGGTATCTCTGGGCCCTCTCGGTAATGCACATCACATAAGCCTTGCAAGCACTGCAACTAAAAAGTTAGTTGTGAGATGATGTATTACGGAACGAGTAAAGAGACTTGCCGGTAACGAGATTGAACTAGGTATTGGATACCGACGATCGAATCTCGGGCAAGTAACATACCGATGACAAAGGGAACAACGTATGATGTTATGCGGTCTGACCGATAAAGATCTTCGTAGAATATGTAGGAGCCAATATGGGCATCCAGGTCCCGCTATTGGTTATTGACCAGAGATATGTCTCGGTCATGTCTACATTGTTCTCGAACCGTAGGGTCCGCACGCTTAACGTTACGATGACAGTTATTATGAGTTTATGCATTTTGATGTACCGAAGGTTGTTCGGAGTCCCGGATGAGATCACGGACATGACGAGGAGTCTCGAAATGGTCGAGACGTAAAGATTGATATATTGGAAGCCTATGTTTGGACACCGGAAGTGTTCCGGGTGAAATCGGGATTTTACCGGAATACCGGGAGGGTTACCGGAACCCCCGGGAGGCTAATGGGCCTATTGGGCCTTAGTGGAAAAGAGAAAAGAGGCAGCCCACAAGCTGGCCGGCGCCCCCCCTTTCCCCAAGTCCTAGTAGGACTAGGAGAAGTGGGCCGGCCCCCTCTCTTCTCTTTCCCCCTTGAGTCCTAATTGGAATAGGATTGAGGGGGGGAGTCCTACTCCCGGTGGGAGTAGGACTCCTCCTGCGCCCTCTCCCCCTAGCCGGCCGAACCCCCTGTCCCTGGCCTTTATATACGGGGGCAGGGGGCACCACAAGACACACAAGTTAATCGTTCCTTAGCCGTGTGCGGTGCCCCCTGCCACCAAATTCCACCTCGATCATACCGTTACAGTGCTTAGGCGAAGCCCTGCGTCGGTAGTACATCAAGATCGTCACCACGCCGTCGTGCTGACGGAACTCTTCCTCGACGCTTTGCTGGATCGGAGCCCGAGGAACGTCATCGAGCTGAACGTGTGCTAAGAACTCGGAGGTGCCGGAGTAACGGTGCTTGGATCAGTTGGATCGGGAAGAAGACGTACGACTACTTCCTCTACGTTGTGTGATCGCTTCCGCAATCGGTCTGCGTTGGTACGTAGACAACACTCTCCCCTCTCGTTGCTGTGCATCACCATGATCTTGCGTGTGCGTAGGAAATTTTTTGAAATTACTGCGTTCCCCAACAAGAAGGACTTACCACGGGCGGAGGATGGGCGCAGGAGTACGGCGCCTTGCCGAATTGCCAGTCGTCGGTGAGCTTGAGGTTGGCGATGTAGTTCACCATAAGTGCTACCTCGGCATGGGGCATCTTCCATGTGCTCAGCCGGCAAGGGTCGAAGCGGCTGCTCGTCTGGCATAACATGTGGGGCCGGCTCTGAAGGGGAAGGATCCGGCGCTTGACGAAGGCGGCCACCAAGTCGGCTCCGCGCAGGCCTTCCGACTGGATCATTACCCGAAGCCGGGCAATGGAGGCGTTCCCGGCCAATGATAAGGACTTGGACCGGAAGCCCCAAGACGGCCGCCTCCCAGCCGGCGGGCCGGCTACGTAAGCCGGCAGGTTAACGTAGTCTCCTTGCGGGGCGACGTTCTTGACGTAGAAATACGATTTCTGCCAGAGTTTGACCCATTGGATTAAAGGAATGTGCGGGAAGGGGTTGTTGTCACTTGACCTCTTCATCGCGATGAAGGCCCTGCAGGGGGCGGGCACACCGGCGGTGACGGTGCCGAGCTTGTTTTGGAAGAGCTCCGCCCAAAGCTCCAGTGTGGGCAGCACTCCCAAGAAGCCTTCGCACAGAGAGACGAAGGACGACAGCAGCATCACCGCGTTGGGCGTGAGGTGATGCGGCTGGAGTTGGTAGAAGTCGAGGAAGGAGCGCATGAACCCACTCGCCGGGAAGCCAAAGCCATGCAAGAAATGCATGCGGAAGACGACGCGCTCGCCTTCCTCTGGCGCCGGCGAGATTTCCGTCTCCGGCGCCAGACGAGCCTAGACGAGGTTGGCGGCGGGCAGGCGCCGGGTCCGGCGGAGAAACTCTATGTGGTTTTCATGGACGTTGGACCCGTCCCACGAGCTTGACAGCGCCATGGACATGGCGGCGTGGGCGGGCTGCGACGGGAGGCTGCGTCGGGTGCGAAGGAAGAAGAAAGGAAGAAGAGCAAGGAGGGACGGGGAGCGGGGGAGCGAGCAAGCCTTTGTCTCTCCCCCTCCCCCTCCTACTTGTAGGCTCATGCGCCGGAGCCGAGGAGGCGCGGCGTGGGGGATCGTGGGGATTGATCGTGCCCATCTCCCCCACGCCCCGCGTTAATTGCGCGCCTTGAAGACACGAAGAAACGGCCGCGGGGAGGCGAGCAGTCCCCTCGGGCCACAGAAGATCTGCGCCCAGGCCGAGGCCAAGGAGTGGCGGGCCCGGGCCTGCGGCGGCGTCCTGTCGCGCGCGTGCGACGGTAGGACTTCTCCGCCACGTGGCCCGTCGTGGGGCCCGCGGCCAGCCCGCGGGTCAACCACGGTCTTATTAATAAACAAGAAAGTTCTCCGAAGTCGGCCTACGACGGCGAGGTCGGCTCCTCAGGGTATGAAGCTGACCAAGCTTCCCGTCCCTCTGTCCGCCGTGAAGCTCGCCCAGCTTCGGGGACTACTGTCGGAGTAAATAGCCATGGGTAGCCTAGCCGGCTTCCCCTGGCCCATCAGAAAAAATTACGAGCCCGTCCGGCTCTCAAGAAGACTCAAGACCTGGGCCGCCTCCCCCCTTGCCGACTATCTTCCTGGCCGGCTTCGGGGGCGGCCCGCCCTTTACCCTCATGAAGAAAGCTGTGGAGGGCCGACTACGAGAAGCCGGCTACAGCAAGGCCGGCTACGAGAGGCCGGCTCCCATAAAGCAGTCAAAGCCGTACCCGCAATGTACGCGTCCACCCTGCGATGATGAAGCGGGGCGTGGCTACAGTAGAGCCTGCCACCCCCAAAACCCGGAGCACGCCTGGTACAGTGCACCGTACGGGCAGCCACGGCCCGCCCGGCGCGGCACTGTAGCCACGGCGGCTCTAACGACGTCCACGACGGGCCGCCAGCGTGGCCCCCGAGGCGGTGGGCCCCTTCGTGCAGAGAGATACCGAAGGCGGCCGCACCTCCTCTCAAGCCGGCAAGATAGAGGGTCGGCTTCCCATAGCCGGCCTGCCACCTTCCTCGAAGGAGACGCCCATTAAGGAGATAAGATACGGCGGGGCTACAGTAATCGCCCGCCAAGGCGGCGTTACTGTAGCCACGCTTACCCTGACCAAGCCTGCGTCAACAGCACGGAGTAACAGTAACCAGCCACCGACCAGGCCCTGGCCTGTGGGGCTTGCCTGTCGACCAAGGAGCCGGCAGCCGGCGGGACCCACCAGCCGGCGGGCCCCAGTAGCCTGAGCAGAAGCCGGCAAGCATAGTCACAGACAGCTAGGCCCCATGCCCAGCTGGATTACCATTGTACCCCCGGGGGGTAGGCCTATATAAACCACCCGGTGCACCCATGCAAAGGGTTGGACTCTCAAGTTAGACCTAGACACCATACAAGGAGAGGGAGCAGGCTAGCTGAGCCCTTCTTCCTCCTTCCACCCAAAACAGCTCGAGGAGCATTGTAGCTACTTGTTCATTTCGTAACCATGCGGAGACCCCACAGAGCAGCAGTAGGGGTGTTATCTCCTCGGAGAGCCCTGAAGCTGGGTAAGATTCGCCGGCGTGCATGTCTTCGCCTTATCCCGTTTCCAGGCACCGGCGATGTTTTATTGGCTCCCACAATGATAAGCCACCCGTTGGCATATGTCGCACCTACCACCCGACAGGTTGGTTCCAGTAACGTCGCGTTGTGAGGACCCATTCGCCTACGCCCGTTTGTCTTCTTCATGGACTCGTTCTTCTTCCTTGCGGGATTTCAGGCAAGATGACCATACCCTCGAAATCACTTCTATCTTTGGCTATGTTACCGCTTTGCTCAGCCCCTCATATAGCGTTGTTAGTTGCAGGTGAAGATTGAAGCTTGTTCCTTGTTGGAACATGGAGATGTTGTTCCTTGTTGGAACATGTTTATTTGTTGGGATATCACAATATATCTTATTTAATTAATGCATCTATATACTTGGTAAAGGGTGGAAGGCTCGGCCCTATGCCTGGTGTTTTGTTCCACTCTTGCCGCCCTAGTTTCCGTCATATCGGTGCTATGTTCCCGGATTTTGCATCCCTTACGCGGTTGGGCTATAATGGGAATCCCTTGACAGTTCGCCTTGAATAAAACTCCTCCAGCAATAACCAACATTGGTTTTACCATTCGCCACCTAGCCTTTTCTTTTCCCTTGGGAGTCGCGCTCCTGAGAGTTATCATTATTTTAACCCCCCCGGGCCAGTGCTCCTCTGAGTGTTGGTCCAAACTAGAGCCCCTTGCAGCGCCACCTCGGGGAAACTTGAGGGTTGGTTTTAGTTGTACAGACTGCTCATCTGAGTGTGCCCTGAGAACGAGATATGTGCAGCTCCTATCGGGATTTGTCGGCACATTCGGGCGGTGTTACTGGTTTTGTTTTACCATTGTCGAAATGTCTTGTAACCGGGATTCTGAGTCTGATCGGGTCTTCCCGCTAGAAGGAATATCCTTCGTTGACCGTGAGAGCTTGTGATTGGCTAAGTTGGGACACCCCTGCAGGGATTTGAACTTTCGAAAGCCGTGCCCGTGGTTATGGGCAGATGGGAATTTGTTAATGTTCGGTTGTAGAAAACCTGAAGTTGACCTTAATTAAAATACATCAACCGCGTGTGTTACCGTGATGGTCTCTTTCCGGCGGAGTCCGGGAAGTGAACACGGTGTTGGAGTTATGCTTGACGTAGGTTGTTCTAGGATCACTTCTTGATCATACTTTTATCGACTGTGTTTTGCCTTCTCTTGTCGCTCTCATTTGCGTATGTTAGCCACCATATATGCTAGTCACTTGCTGCAGCTCCACCTCATACCTTTACCTTACCCATAAGCTTAAATAGTCTTGATCGCGAGGGTGCGAGATTGGTGAGTCCCCGTGACTCACAGATACTTCCAAAACCAGCTTGCCGGTGCCGATGAGTCTGTGCAGATGACGCAACCAAGCTCAAGGAAGAGCTCAATGAAGATCTTGTCCTTTATGTTGTTTCGTTCTAGTTGATCAGTAGTGGAGCCCAGTTGGGGTCGATCAGGGATCTGTGTAGCATTTGGGGTTCTTCTTTTATTTTGGTTCCGTAGTCGGACCTTGATTGTATTTGATGTTGTAATGCTTTATTCATGTAATTGTGTGAAGTGGCGATTGTAAGCCAGCTATGTATCTTTTCCCCCTATTGTATTACATG
Source organism: Triticum monococcum (assembly GCA_034509565.1). Taxonomy (NCBI): domain Eukaryota; kingdom Viridiplantae; phylum Streptophyta; class Magnoliopsida; order Poales; family Poaceae; genus Triticum; species Triticum monococcum. The sequence goes on along the minus strand of CM067847.1, from coordinate 175,855,228 downwards.
GGTTGTGTGAAGATTACCTCATTTGCGACAGTGCTTTCAATGCGGTTATGCCTCTAAGTCATGCTTCGACATGTGGGAGATATAGCCGCATCGAGGGCGTGACAATCAGGTACTAAGTTCATGATAAATTTAAGTTCAATTAATCATATTACTTAAGAACTCCCACTTAGATAGACATCCCTCTAATCATCTAAGTGATCACGTGATCCAAATCAACTAAACCATGTCTGATCATCACGTGAGATGGAGTAGTTTTCAATGGTGAACATCACTATGTTGATCATATCTACTATATGATTCACGCTCGACCTTTCGGTCTCAGTGTTCCGAGGCCATATCTGCATATGCTAGGCTCGTCAAGTTTAACCCGAGTATTCTTCGTGTGCAAAATTGGCTTGCACCCGTTGTAGATGAATGTAGAGCTTATCACACCCGATCATCACGTGGTGTCTCGGCACGACGGACTTTGGCAATGGTGCATACTCAGGGAGAACACTTTTATCTTGAAATTTAGTGAGAGATCATCTTATAATGCTACCGTCAATCAAAGAAAAATAAGATGCATAAAAGATAAACATCACATGCAATCAATATAAGTGATATGATATGCTTGTGATCTCCATCTCTGAAGCACCGTCATGATCACCATTGTCACCGGTGCGACACCTTGATCTCCATCGTAGCATCGTTGTCGTCTCACCAACTATTGCTTCTACGACTATCGCTACCGCTTAGTGATAAAGTAAAGCAATTATAGGGCGATTGCATTGCATACAATAAAGCGACAACCATATGGCTCCCGCCAGGTGCTGATAACTCGGTTACAAAACATGATCATCTCATACAATATAGCATCATGCCTTGACCATATCACATCACAACATTACCTGCAAAAACAAGTTATATGTCCTCTACTTTGTTGTTGCAAGGCTGCTACGGGCTTAGCAAGAACCGTTCTTACCTACGCATCAAAACCACAACGATAGTTCGTCAAGTTAGTACTGTTTTAACCTTCTCAAGGATCGGGCATATCCACACTCGGTTCAACTAAAGTCAGAGAAACTGACACCCGCCAGCCACCTATGTGCAAAGCATGTCGGTAGAACCAGTCTCGCGTAAGCATACGCGTAATGTCGGTCTGGGCCGCTTCATCCAACAATACCGCCGAACCAAAGTGTGACATGCTGGTAAGCAGTATGACTTGTATCGCCCACAACTCACTTGTGTTCTACTCGTGCATATAACATCTACGCATAAAACCTGGCTCTGATGCCACTGTTTGGGGAACGTAGTAATTTCAAAAAAATTCCTACGCACACTCAGGATCATGGTGATGCATATCAATGAAAGGGGAGAGTGTGTCCACGTACCCTCATAGACCGAAAGCGGAAGCATTAGCACAACGCGGTTGATGTAGTCGAACGTCTTCATGATCCGACCGATCCAAGTACCGAACATATGGCACCTCTGAGTTCAGCACACGTTCAGCTCGATGACATCCCGTGAACTCTGATCCAGCAGAGCTTCACGAGAGAGTTCCGTCAGCACGACGACATGATGACGGTGATGATGTTGCTACCGATGCAGGGCTTCGCCTAAGCAACGCTACGATATAACCGAGGTGGAATATGGTGGAGGGGGGCACCGCACACGGCTGGAATAGATCAGCAAGTCAACTTGTGTGTTCTAGGGTGCCCCTACCCCCATATATAAAGGAGAAAGGGGGGAGGCGGCCGGCCAGGAGGAGGGCGCGCCAGGGGGAGCCCTACTCCCACCGGGAGAGTAGGACACCTCCTTTTCCTTGTTGGAGTAGGAGAGGGAAGGAAGGGATAGAGGAGGAGAAGGAAAAGGGGGGGGCGCCCCCCTCCTGGTCCAATTCGGACTAGAGGGGGAGGGGCAGGTGATTGCCCTGGCCGCCCCTCCTCTTCTCCCACTAAGGCCCATGAGGCCCAATTAACTCCCCGGGGGGTTCCGGTAACCCCCGGTACTCCGGTTTTTATCCGAAACCACTCGGAACACTTCTGGTGTCCGAATATAGTCGTCCCATATATCGATCTTTATGTCCCAACCATTTCGAGACTCCTCATCATGTCCTTGATTATATCCGGGACTCCGAACTACCTTCGGTACATCAAAACACAAAAACTCATAATACCGATCGTCACCAAACTTTAAGCGTGCGGACCCTATGGGTTCGAGAACTATGTAGGCATGAACGAGACACGTCTCCGGTCAATAACCAATAGCAGAACCTGGATGCTCATATTGGCTCCTACATATTCTATGAAGATCTTTATCGGTTAAACCGCATAACAACATACGTTGTTCCCTTTGTCATCGGTATGTTACCTGCCCGAGATTCGATCGTCGGTATCTCAATACCTAGTTCAATCTTGTTACCGGCAAGTCTCTTTACTCGTTTCATAATGCATCATCCCGCAACTAACTCATTAGTCAGATTGCTTGCAAGGCTTATAGTGATGTGCATTACCGAGAGGGCCCAGAGATACCTCTCCGACAATCGGAGCGACAAATCCTAATCTCAAAATACGCCAACTCAACAAGTACCTTCAGAGACACCTGTAGAGCACCTTTATAATCACCCAGTTATGTTGTGACATTTGGTGGCACACAAAGTGTTCCTCCGGTAAACGGGAGTTGCATAATCTCATAGTCATAGGAACATGTATAAGTCATGAAGAAAGCAATAACAACATACTAAACGATCAAGTGCTAAGCTAACGGAATGGGTCAAGTCAATCACATCATTCTCCTAATGATGTGATCCCGTTAATCAAATGACAACTCATGTCCATGGCTAGGAAACTCAACCATCTTCGATTAACGAGCTAGTCAAGTAGAGGCATACTAGTGACACTATGTTTGTCTATGAATTCACACATGTATTATGTTTCCGGTTAATACAATTCTAGCATGAATACTAAACATTTATGATGATATGAGGAAATAAATAATAACTTTATTATTGCCTCTAGGGCATGTTTCCTTCAGGTAGGTGCTCTCTTTGCGAGCCATTAGTCTCATCGAACCGCACATCTATAGTTCCAACAACCTTATGGTGATAGGTGTTGAGGACTCTGTAGGTGTGCGAGTCCTCACCATAACCAAGCATAGAACCTTCATGTTCTTTCAGTGCAAATTTAGAACTATGATGAGGATCTCTAATCCAGCATTTAGCACCAAAGACTTTGAAATAACTCACATTGGGTTTCTTGTTAGTGAGGAGTTCATATGCAGTCTTCTTGAAGAATTTGTGAAGATATACTCTGTTGATGATGTGGCACGCAGTATCAATTGCCTCAGGCCAGAAGCGAGGAGGCGTCTTGTACTCATCAAGCATAGGGCGGGCCATCTCAACAATAGTCCTGTTCTTGCGCTCCACAACACCATTTTGCTGAGGAGCATAGGGAGCAGATAACTCATGAGTAATACCAAGTTCATCAAGATAGTCATTGATACCAGTGTTGTTGAACTCAGTTCCATTGTCACTTCTAATGTGCTTGATCTTCACACCAAAGTTGGTTGAAGCTCTCGAGGAAAATCGTTTGAAGACTTCCTGCACTTCAGTTTTGTAAGTGATGATATGCACCCATGTATATCGAGAATAATCATCAACAATGACAAAGCCATATAAAGATGCAACATTAGTAAATGTGGCATAGTGAGTAGGGCCAAAAAGTTCCATGTGAAGCAATTCAAATGGACGAGTGGTAGTCATGATGGTCTTTGAGGGATGCTTGGCCTTGGTCATCTTTCTAGCTTCACAAGCTCCACACAAATGGTCCTTGAGAAATTTGACACCCTCGATGCCAATGACATGATTTTTCTTCGCGAGCGTGTGCAAGTTCCTCATCCCAGCATGACGAAGTCGTCGATGCCATAGCCAGCCTTCTAAAGCTTTTGCAAGTAGACATGTAGTAGGTTGTGGTCCTGTAAAGAAATCAACAATATACAAGTCTCCTATCCTAAAGCCTTCGAAGACTTTGGAATTGTCAGCTTCCATGATCACAACACAACGATACTTGCCAAAGATGACAACCATATCGAGATCACAAAGCATTGAGACAGACATGAGTTGAACCCTAAGGACTCGACAAGCATGACTTTGTCCATGTGTCGATCCTTTGAGATTGCAACCTTACTTGTTGGGGATATAACCATTAAGTATAAACCGCCCAGGAGGGGCCGGGTTATGCTCATGATGATTTACCAGTATTGAAGCCCATGAACACATAAGAGGATGGTGACTTACGAAGGAGACTTAATGAGAAGGCCTAAAAGCCCGAAGATGGATTAGGGCCCATAAATGTAAACCGCCATATGAGTATGAGTTGTATTGTAAGATAGTAAATAGTAGATACCGAGCCAGACTTGTTTATGAGCCGCCCGGGAATCTGAGAACCGCCGGGCATCAACCTATGTATATAAAGGGACAACCCGGCGGCGGTTTAGGGACATGAAAAAATAGATCGAGAGCCAGGTTAAGCGTACTCGCTCCCTGGTCATCGAAACCCTAGCAATACCACCTCAAACTGGATTAGGCTTTTACCTTCAATGCAAGGGGCCGAACCATTATAAACTCCTCATGTCCTTTGTCCTGATTAACCCATTTAAGCTAACCTCAGCGCGATGGCTCCATGACTAAATCCTCACACTAGGACATCTGCCGTGACAATTCCACGACAGTTGGCGCCCACCGTGGGGCTATCACACGATGGTTTCAAGTTCTTAGAGGGCAACTTCAAAGGGATCAAAGGATACGCCGTGGGACGGATGACCAAGAGTCACAGCGGCAAGCTCTACATCGACGATGTAGGTTGGGGCCCAGAGGCTGGCTCAATCGAGTATGGGTACCGGGTCCCCTTCGGCGGAAATCACGTCTTCATCGGCAAGATTGGCGAACCGGGCCCTGAGCCGGATATCTGCACCGACATCATCGAGACGGCTCAACGTGCGAGACCCGCCCGGGTTCAACCCGCCATGAATTGTACCTTCATGGGGTTTATCCATGGAGCGAAACCTAAAGATAGATCCACATCTGGTGGTGAGACCGTCGTTTACTATGATGGCGAGTCATCCACTGGTGAGACCGAGTCATTGTATCAACTGTAAGATGGCCGGCTTGGGGGCTGTTCTGACGGCGACGGTATTCCAGACCCCTGCAAGCCGCCGAACCGGGTTGCAATCTTCATTGCCAGTACACAGCTCGTGCATCAATCGTCGACGGCAGCAAAGCTGATTTCCAAGTTAGCAGCGGCAACGGCTGCCGGGGCCGGAGAACCGGTGCGCCCATCAGGTCAAGTCTTAACTGACTTACTGGATAAGCTGATAGCATTATTAACAATAGTGGTTAACCCGGCGGATCAGGATCAGCATAATGTGGCGGTCGTAAAATTGCGCGATGAGATAGCGCAGGCGAAGGAGGAGCTATGCACGGAAAACGCTAGGATGGTCGAGGAGCGGGCTGCTTTGGATGCTCAGGCACAATGGATTCAGTCACAGTCGTATTGGCTCATGCTAGATCAGAATACTTCAAACAAAGTCATGAGAAGGAGGCATCAAACTTGTCTACCCTCGATTTACGAGGCAATAAATCTCTTTAACACGCCAGGAGGAGGAACGAGTAACCCGACAGTGGTAAACCGGGTCGAAGCACCTGGGACGGGTACGTAGGTTCAGCCGCGCACGACGGACCTACCTCGTTAGAACAATAACCCGCCGCAACACGTGCCGACGCCACCGGGTCATTACTCTAACCCTTGGGATAACATGACCGCAGCAACATCACGATTGGTGGCCCTCTCGATTGAAGGCGAGTCACCGACGACGGTTGAAACACGAAGGGCCAGAGAGCTCCTTTAGACAGCATAGGTACAGCAGCAGGCTTATTCTTACAGTCATGACAGAATTCATTCCACCCCTCGCCCGAGCCGGAGTTAAAACAGGGATATCGATGAGCCCGCTGTGTCAAGTAGTGGGCGGAACCATAACCCGCCTCATGGACATAACCCGGCGGGCGGTGGCGCTGATGCTCAGAACATTGTGGATCAAGGTAGAGCACGTCGAGAGGCCGAGCTGGCGGCATAGTATGCGGCCCGTCAACCTACTCCGGTTCGTCCAACTACTTCTGTGGAGCCAGGTGTAACCTTCAGGAATTTGGGTGTGCCATGTTTAGTGCCAGCTCTATGTAATGAGTGTCTGCCCAAGGATTTCAAGGGTCCTCTCAAGGTGCCTAACTATATGGCTGATTTACCTCCTAAAGCATGGATTGAGAGTTATGAGATGGCCATGGAATTGCTAGATGTTAGCGATGCGGCATGTGCTAAATATTCCCCCCTAATGTTGGAGGGAACGGCCCGCACTTGGTTGAAGGGGCTCCCTGCCAATTCCATCGGGTCATGGGCCAAGTTAAAAGCCCGGTTCATCTAGAATTTCAAGGATACATGTAAGCAGCCCATGTCAATTGTGGATTTAGCCTCCTGTGTCCAAGAAGAAGGTGAATCGACAACCCATTAGGTGCACCGGGTCTCAACAATCCTGCACTCGTCAGATCGCGTCAATGCCGACTCAGCAGTGTTGATGTTGGAAAATAATTGTTGTTTCATGCCCCTAAAGCAGAAATTAGGGTGGCTCCAGCGCCACTGCAATGACATGGGGACACTGATGGCGGCTCTGGTTAAGTATGCTAACTCTGATGGTACCAAGGACCCGGAGTCTGATGACGAAAAGCCGGGAAAGGGAAAGAAGAGAAGCAACACCAAGGGGCAGCAGCATAAGCCGGCGAACCAGGGAGGCAACGGTAAGCACAAAGCTAATAATAGTTTTGACTTTATGGCTAACACCAATGCGTAGAATAATGGTCAGCATCGTAAGGGTAAACCGCCCCATGGACCGGAGGATCCGGTTTCAATCTTGAACAGATGCTAAATCAGCCCTGCCCAAGACATGGTACACGAGAAAGACCATCCGGGCATCTCTGGAAGGATTGTTACATTATGAAGGAGTACAAGAATTCCAATCTTTTTCAAGACAGTCGTCGGCCAGGTGGCAGTTCAGGATCTGGTTCTCATGGATCGGGTTATGGCGGTGGCGGTTCTAGCTCTGGGTTCTAAGGCAGTCAAGGTAATCAGGGTGGTTACCATCAACAGTCAGGTCAGGGGAATCCGCAGCAGCAATCTAGGTATCAGAGTAACCCAAAGCAGTTGAATAGTGGGCAGTACCACGTTTTCACCACAAATTTATGCAAATGGGATCAGAAGCTTCATAAGAGGGCAATGAATGTTGTTGAACCGACAGTTCCCCATTACTTGCGCTGGTCTGAGCAGCCCATTATGTGGAGCAGGGAAGATCACCCGCACCGGGTTGATAATCCGAGTCACTTGGCATTGGTGGTCGCACCTTAGGTCGGAGGGTATAAGTTTACCAAGGTACTCATGGACGGAGGGAGCATCATCAATATCCTATATTACGAAAGTTTCCGTTGCATGGGGTTGACGGATAAAAATCTTAAACCATTGAACATTGTTTACCATGGCGTGGTGCCTGGTAAATCGGCGTACCCCATTGGTAAGATAGCTCTGGAAGTTGCTTTTGGAGATGATCATGACTCTCGGTCAGAGACATTGACCTTTGAAGTAGTCAAGATTCACAGTCTATATCACGCTCTGTTTGGACGGCCGGCTTATGCCAAGTTCATGGCACGACCTTGTTATGTTTATCTGCAGCTCAAGATGCCGGGTTACAAGGGGACTATTACAGTGCATGGGAGCCGAAAGATAGCTTTGGAATGTGAAGAAGGTGATGCGGCTTATGCTGAGTCAGTTTGTGCGACGGAGGAGTTAAAATTTTATAAGGACAATGTTGATCCAGCGGATATGACATCTTTGAAAAATCCAACTACAGAGCATGATCCGGTCTTGAAGTTTAAATCGGAAGATGATACCAAGATGGTTGATTTTGTTCCTACCGATTCATCGAAGCAGTTCATCATCAGTGCTAACCTGGATCCGAAAGAGGAAAGCGCGCTCATCGAGTTCATCCATGAGAACCTGGACATCATTGCATGGAAACCTTCAGACATGCCAGGTGTACCAAGGGAACTCGCTGAGCACACTCTTAATATTGATCCCAAGTTTAAACTGGTCAAGCAGTTTCTTCGTCGCTTCAACGAAGAGAGGCGTAAGGCCATTGGTGAAGAAGTAGCCCGGCTCTTGGCGGCTGGGCTTATCATTGAGGTGTTCATCCTGAGTGGTTGGCTAACCCGGTGCTGGTACTTAAAAAGAACGGCACTTGGCATATGTGTGTGGACTACATGGATTTAAACAAGGCTTGTCCGGCTAATCCTTTTGCTCCCCCTCGCATTGATCAGATTATTGATGCTACGGCGGGTTGTGAGCGTTTGAGTTTTTTGGATGCTTATTCTGGTTATCATCAAATCAAGATGGTAGTTAAGGACCAGGAGAAGACAACTTTCATAACTCCCTTTAGAGCCTTCTGCTATGTGTCTATGCCTTTTGGGCTCAAGAGTGCCCAGGCGACTTATCTGAGGTGTGTGCAGAATTGCCTTCATGATTAGATTGGGAGCAATGTTCATGCTTATGTGGATGATATTGTGGTAAAATCCAGAGAGAAGCATACATTGATAGACGATTTGAAGGAAACCTTTGATAATCTTCGGGTTTATAAAATGATTCTTAACCCGGCCAAGTGTGTTTTTGGTGTACCGGCAGGCAAGCTATTGGATTTTCTGGTGTCTAACAGGGGCATTGAAGCTAATCCGGAGAAGATCAAGGCCATCACTTCTCTGGCTAAACCGGCATGTGTCAATGATGTGCAATATCTGGCGGGTCGTATTGCAGCGTTAAGCTGGTTGGGAGAGAAGGCTATCCCTCTGTATCAGATGATGAAAAAGACAGATAATTTTGTCTGGAGTGATGCCGCTAATGCAGCGTTTGAGGACTTGAAGAAGGAGCTGGCTGAGCCACCTATTCTGGCTGCTCATGTTGATAAAGAGCCATTGTTGTTGTACGTGGCTGCCAATGCCCGAGCTGTCAGCGTGGCTATTATGGTGGAACGGAAGGAGGCAGGCAAGGAATATCCGGTTCAAAGGCCGCTTTACTACATCAGCGAGGTGCTTATTGAGTCCAAGCAGAGATATCCGAACTGGCAAAAGCTTGTGTATGGGGTGTTCATGGCCATTCAGAAGCTTAAGCAATATTTTCTGTGTCATCCCATCACTTTGGTTAGTTCTGCTCCTTTAGGGGACATTATTCAGAACAGAGAAGCCACAGGTCGGATAGCTAAGTGGGCCATTGAGCTTGGTCCTCATGGTTTGATATATATGCCTCGAACGGCCATCAAGTCTCATGCGCTGGTGGATTTCATCAATGACTGGACAGAGTCACAGATGCCTAAGGAAAAGCTAGATAACACAACTGGACTATTCGCTTTGATGGGTCCAGGAAATTGGAGTGCTCGGGGGCTGGAGTAGTGCTCACTTCCCCTCGAGGTGATAAATTTTGTTATGTTCTCCGTTTGATGTTTCCTTGCACTAACAATGCAGCTGAATATGAGGCTTTGCTCCACAGTCTTCGGATGGCTAAGGAGATGAATTTAAGCCGGGTTAGGTGCTTTGGTGACTCAAATTGGTGGCTCAACAAGTCTCTGGTACTTGTGACTCTAAGGATCCACTCATGGCGGCTTATCAACGAGAAGTGCATGTTATTGCTGGTCACTTCAAGGGTTATCAAGTTGAGCATGTTGATCGGAGGAAAAATGAAGCGGCTGATGCCTTGAGACAGTTGGGTTCTCAACGTAAACCGGTGCCGCCTGATGTCTTGACATTCTGCATAGCCCGTCGGTCAAGTTACCTACAAAGGAGGATTTCGCTATTCCTAACCCGGAAGCTCAGTTGGTGGCAGCTCTTCATGTAATTCCTGATCGGATAGTCCCTTACTTTGCTTATATGACCCAGGGCGAGTTTCTTGAGGATGAAACGTTAGCCAGGCAGATAACCCGGCGGTCTAAGTCAATGACAATTGTTAATGGAGAGCTACATCATCACAGTGTCACAGGGGCGTTTCAATGTTGTGTTTCTCCAGAAGAGGGCCGTGAGATCCTGCGTGAGATTCATGAAGGAGACTGTGGTGATCATGCCGGTTCAAAATCTCTTGTGGCTAAAGATTTTTGTCATGGGTTTTATTGGCTAACAACTTATGCTGATGCTGAAGACCTGGTCAGCAGGTGTGATGGATGTCAGAAATTTCACGACGAGCCCATGTGCCGGCTCAAGGATTGAGGATGATTCCAATTACTTGGCCGTTTGTAGTTTGGGGGCTTGATATGGTTGGACATTTTAAAAGGTCCAAGGATAAGAAGACCCACCTTTTGGTGGTGGTTGATAAGTTCACTAAGTGGGTGGAGGCAAAGCCAGTCAGCAAGTGTGATGCAGCAATGATGGTTCAATTCATGAAGAAGGCGATATTCCATTTTGGCTTTCCACATAGCATTATAACCGACAATGGCACTAATCTCTCCAAGGGTGCTATTGAAGAATTTTGTCAACGTGAGCATATCCGGCTTGATGTATCGTCAGTGGCTCACCCCCAATCTAATGGTCAAGCTGAGAGAGCCAATCAAGAGATCTTGAGAGGCATCAAGCCCCGACTTATGTTATAGAGCACGCCGGGTTGTTGGGTGGAGGAGTTACCTTCCGTGTTATGGAGCATTAATACCACCCCGAACAGATCTACGGGTTACACGCCTTTCTTCATGTTTTACGGAGCAGAGGCGGTTCTCCCTAGTGACATCTGTCATGACTCACCTTGTGTGGCGGCTTGATACATCTCCAATGTATCTATAATTTTTGATTGTTCCATGCTATATTATCTACTATTTTGGACTATCTTGGGCTTTATTTTCCACTTTTATACTCCCTCTGTTCCTTGATATAAGGTGTATCGATTTTTGAGAAAAAATCCGAAATATAAGGTGTATTGCGTTGCACCACTCGTCTGGATAATGTTTTTAGGGATTTGATTACATTTCCTTATATTAGGCAAGCTCCTCTATTTTCTCATGTCAATTAGTCAGGTGTAATCTCGCCCAAAACTTGGGAAATTTTCCCTCCACATGCGTTCTTTAATTTCCGTGCCAAAAACTATACACCCTATATTAAGGAATGGAGGGAGTATTATTTTTGGGACTAACCTATTAACCGGAGGCCCAGCCCAGAATTGCTGTTTTTTTGCCTATTTCAGTGTTTCGAAGAAACGGAATATCAAACGGAGTCCAAACGGAATAAAACCTTCGGGAACGTGATTTTCTCACCGAACGTGATCCGGGAGACTTGGACCCTACTCCAAGAAGTCGAAGAGGCGGTCACGAGGGTGGGGGCGCGCCCCCCTTCCTCGTGGGCCCCTCGATGCTCCGCCGACATACTCCTTCCTCCTATATATACCTACGTACCCCCAAACGACCAGAACAGGAGCCAAAAACCTAATTCCACCACCGCAACTTTCTATATCCACAAGATCCCATCTTGGGGCCTGTTCCGGAGCTCCGCCGGAGAGGGCCCTCATCACGGAGGGCTTCTACATCATCATAGCCTCTCCGATGAAGTGTGAGTAGTTTACCTCAGACCTTCGGGTCCATAGTTAGTAGCTAGATGGCTTCTTCTCTCTTTTTGGATCTCAATACAAAGTTCTCCCCCTCTCTTGTGGAGATGTATTCGATGTAATCTTCTTTTTGCGGTGTGTTTGTTGAGACCATTGAATTGTGGGTTTAAGATCAAGTCTATCTATGAATAATATTTGAATCTTCTCTGAATTCTTTTATGTATGATTGGTTATCTTTTCAAGTCTCTTCAAATTATCCGTTTGGTTTGGCCAACTAGATTGGTAGTTCTTCCCATGGGAGAAGTACTTAGCTTTGGGTTCGATCTTGCGGTGTCCTTTCCCAGTGACAGAAGGGGCAGCAAGGCACGTATTGCATCGTTGTCATCGAGGATAACAAGATGGGGTTTATTTCATATTGCATGAATTTATCTCTCTACATCATGTCATCTTGCTTAAGGCGTTACTCTGTTTTTAACTTAATACTCTAGATGCATGCTGGATAGCGGTTGATGAGTGGAGTAATAGTAGTAGATGCAGAATCGTTTCGTCTACTTGTCACGGACGTGATGCCTATATACATGATCATGCCTAGATATCCTCATAACTATGCTCAATTCTTTCAATTGCTCAACGGTAATTTGTTCACCCACCATAGAATACTTATGCTCTTGAGAGAAGCCACTAATGAAACCTATGGCCCCCGGGTCTATTCTCATCATATCAATCTCCATCACTTTAATCTTGCTTTGCTTTTTATTTTGCTTTTACTTTTTATTTTGCATCTTTATACCAAAAATACCAAAAATATTATATCTATAAGATCTCACTCTCGTAAGTGACCGTGAAGGGATTGACAACCCCTAATCGCGTTGGTTGTGAGTAGCTATCGTTTTGTGCAGGTACGAGGGACTTGAGCGTGGCCTCCTACTGGATTGATACCTTGGTTCTCAAAAACTGAGGGAAATACTTACGCTACTCTGCTGCATCATCCCTTCCTCTTCGGGGAAAACCAATGCAAGCTCAAGACGTAGCAAGAAGGATTTCTGGCGCCGTTGCCGGGGAGTCTACGCAGAAAGTCAACATACCAAGTACCCATCACAATCCCTATCTCTCACATTACATTATTTGCCATTTGCCTCTCGTTTTCCTCTCCCCCACTTCACCCTTGCCATTTTATTCGCCCTCTCTCTCTCTATCCTCCATCTCCTTTCATCTTGCCTTTTTGTTTGCTTGTGTGCTAGTTTGTTTGCTTGTCATCATGGCTAGTCTCATATCTTCTCCGTTGTCTCCTGAGCGTGAAGTTTTAAATTTTAAACAAAGGGAGGGAGAAAATCTAAAAGATGCTTGGTATAGAATTTGCAATGCTCAAAATAGATCTACCAGGAAGCAATCTACCTTAGTTCTTCTCCACAATTTTTATGTAGGTGTTAATCCTTGGTATAGATATATCCTCGATACCATTACCAGAGGGAACTTCTTGGGTAGCCATACTTTTGATTCTTATAATGCTATGTTAAATTTATTTGGCTCACCACCTCTTTTGGTTAATGGAACCATGTTAGCTTTGGAGCATGTCATGCAAAGACATGAAATTATTGAAAATAAAGTTGCTACTATTGAATTAATTGAAAATCTAGATAAAAATATCCACAATCAAATTACTCAATATGGATCTAAGGTAGGAATGACTTTGAAAAATATTAAGGAAAAGGAACCCATAGTTAATGAGAAGATAAACTTAGATTCTACTAGAATTGATAAACTTGAGGGAATCATTACAAACTTGGGAACCGCTTTTTCTTCCGTAAAGAACACTCCAAGTCCTCCTACTAAAATTGCCAAGCTTATGTATGTTCCTAAAAATAAGGGTGAATCATCTAGTAAGGAAACTGCGGATCTTAAATCTATAAGTATTCATCCCAATCTTTTTGCTCTCATTAAGGAACCAATTGCTACAAATGAATTTCTCAATCTTGTGACTAAAAGTTTGATAATCCCTAGAAAGAAAGAAATTCCTAAGGGAAATAGATGCCTCATCAAAGAATTGCCTACTAAAGATGGCAATACCTAGATCTATCATCGCTTTTATGCCTAGCTAGGGGCGTTAAACGATAGCGCTTGTTGGGAGGCAACCCAATTTTATTTTTATTCCTTGCTTTTTGCTCCTGCTTAGTAATAAATAAATTATTTAGCCTCTGTTTTGGTTGTGTTTTTTGTGTTTAATTAGTGTTTGTGCCAAGTAGAACCGTTGGGAAGACTTGGGGAAAGTCTTGTTGAACTTGCTGTAAAAAACAGAAACTTTAGCGCTCACGAGAATTGCTGTCATTTTTATTTGAAGAGTTCTATTTAGTTAATTATTTTTTCAGATGATTAATATATAAATTCCTCACGTCCAGAAATTTATTTTAGAATTTTTGGAGTTCCAGATCTTGCGCTAGCTACAGATTACTACAGACTGTTCTGTTTTTGACAGATTCTGTTTTTCGTGTGTTGTTTGCTTATTTTGATGAATCTATGGTTAGTAAAATAGTTTATAATCCATAGAGAAGTTGGAATACAGTAGGTTTAACACAAATATAAATAAAGAATGAGTTCATTACAGTACCTTGAAGTGGTCTTTTGTTTTCTTTCGCTAACGGAGCTCACGAGTTTTCTACTTTAAGTTTTGTCTTGTGAAGTTTTCAAGTTTTGGGTGAATTCTTTTGATGGATTATGGAACAAGGAGTGGCAGGAGCCTAAGCTTGGGTATGCCCATGTAACCCCCAAGATAATCCAAGGACACCGAAAAGTCAAAGCTTGGGGATGCCCCGGAAGGCATCCCCTCTTCCGTCCATTTCCATCGGTAATTTACTTGGAGCTATATTTTTATTCACCAACATGATATGTGTTTTGCTTGGAGCGTATTGTATTATTTGTGTCTTTTTGTCTTAGTATGCCACAATCATCCTTGCTGCACACACCTTTTGAGAGAGCCATACATGAATTGAAATTTTATAGAATACTCTATGTGCTTCACTTATATCTTTTGAGCTATGTAGTTTTACTCTATGTGCTTCACTTATATCTTTTGAGCGTTATAATTTTGCTCTATGTGCTTCACTTAGATCTTTTAGAGCACGGTGGTGGATTTTTTTTAAAGAAACTATTGATCTCTCATGCTTCACTTAAATTATTTTGAGAGTTTCTTAATAGCATGGTAATTTTCTTAATAATATGCTCGGTATTCAGGATTTGTGAAACTTTCTTTTGAGTGTGTTGAATACTAAGAAAAGATTGAAGCATGATAATTGTTTTGAGATATGGAGGTGATAATATTAAAGTCATGCTAGTTGAGTAGTTGTGAATTTAAAGAATACTTGTGTTAAAGTTTGTGATTGCCGTAGCATGCACGTATGGTGAACCGTTATGTGATGAAGTCGGAGCATGATTTATTTATTGATTGTCTTCCTTATGAGTGGCGGTCGGGGACGAACGATGGTCTTTTCCTACCAATCTATCCCCCTAGGAGCATGCGCGTAATACTTTGCTTTGATAAGTTCTAGATTTTTGCAATAAGTATATGAGTTCTTGATGACTAATGTTGAGTCCATGGATTATACGCACTCTCACCCTTCCACCTTTGCTAGCCTCTCTAATACCGCGCACTTTTCACCGGTATCATACACCTACCATATACCTTCCTCAAAACAGCCACCATACCTACCTATTATGGCATTTCCATAGCCATTCCGAGATATATTGCCATGCAACTTTCCACCAT
Source organism: Triticum monococcum (assembly GCA_034509565.1). NCBI lineage: Eukaryota > Viridiplantae > Streptophyta > Magnoliopsida > Poales > Poaceae > Triticum > Triticum monococcum. Next base: position 175,839,832 of record CM067847.1, on the reverse strand, counting down.
TCCGTTTATCAGGACACATTCATCATTGTCATATTGCATATCCCGGTACACCGCCGGAGGCATTCACATAGAGTCATATTTTGTTCTAAGTATCAAGTTGTAATTGTTGAGTTGTAAGAAAAATAAAAGTGTGATGATGATCATTATTAGAGCATTGTCCCAGTGAGGAAAGGATGATGGAGACTATGATTCCCCCATAAGTCGGGATGAGACTCCGGAGGAAAAATAAATAAAAAAGAGGCCAAATAAGCCCAAATAAAAAGAGGCCATAAAAAAAGAGAAAAGGCCCATATATATATATATATATATGAAAGAAAAAGAGAGAAGGGACAATGTTACTATCCTTTTACCACACTTGTGCTTCAAAGTAGCACCATGATCTTCATAGTAGAGAGTCTCTCATGTTATCACTTTCATATACTAGTGGGAATCTTTCATTATAGAACTTGGCTTGTATATTCCAATGATGGGCTTCCTCAAATTGCCCTAGATCTTCATGAGCAAGCAAGTTGGATGCACACCCACTTAGTTTCTTTTTGAGCTATCATATACTTATAGCTCTAGTGCATCCGTTGCATGGCAATCCCTACTCACTCACATTGATATCTGTTGATGGGCATCTCCATAGCCTGTTGATACGCCTAGTTGATGTGAGACTATCTTCCCCTCCTTTTTGTCTTCTCCACAACCACCATTCTATTCCACCTATAGTGGTATATCCATGGCTCACGCTCATGTATTGCGTGAAGATTGAAAAAGTTTTGAAAAAGTTAGATTATGAAACAATTGCTTGGCTTGTCATCGGGGTTGTGCATGATTTAAATACCTTGTGTGGTGAAGATAGAGCATAGCCAGACTATATGATTTGGTAGGGATAACTTTCTTTGGCCATGTTATTTTAAGAAGACATAATTGCTTTGTTAGTATGCTTGAAGTATTATTATTTTTATGTCAATATAAACTTTTGTCTTGAATCTTTCGAATCTGAATATTCATATACAGTTAAGAAGATTTGCATTGAAATTATGCCAAGTAGCACTCCACATCAAAAATTCTCTTTTTATCATTTACCTACTCGAGGACACGCAGGAATTAAGCTTGGGGATGCCTGATACGCCTCCAACGTATCTATAATTTTTGATTGCTCCATGCTATATTATCTACTGTTTTGGACTATATTGGGCTTTATTTTCCACTTTTATATTATTTTTGGGACTAACCTATTAACTGGAGGCCCAGCCTAGAATTGTTGTTTTTTGCCTATTTCAGTGTTTTGAAGAAACGGAATATCAAACGGAGTCCAAACTGAATAAAACCTTCAGGAACGTGATTTTCTCACCGAATGTGATCCAGGAGACTTGGACCCTACTCCAAGGAGTCAAAGAGGCGGTCATGAGGGTGGGGGCGCCCCCCTAGGGCGCGCTCCCTGCCTTGTGGGCCCCTTGATGCTCCACTGATGTACTCCTTCCTCCTATATATACCTACGTACCCCCAAACGATCAGAACAGGAGCCAAAAACCTAATTCCACTGCCGCAACTTTCTGTATCCACGAGATCCCATCTTGGGGCCTGTTCCGGAGCTCCGTCGGAGAGGGCCGTCATCATGGAGGGCTTCTACATCATCATAGCCTCTCCGATGAAGTGTGAGTAGTTTACCTCGGACCTTCGGGTCCATAGTTAGTAGCTAGATGGCTTCTTCTCTCTTTTTGCATCTCAATACAAAGTTCTCCCCCTCTCTTGTGGAGATCTATTCGATGTAATCTTCTTTTTGCGGTGTGTTTGTTGAGACCGATGAATTGTGGGTTTATGATCAAGTCTATCTATGAATAATATTTGAATCTTCTCTGAATTCTTTTATGTATGATTGGTTATCTTTGCAAGTCTCTTCGAATTATCCGTTTGGTTTGGCCAACTAGATTGGTAGTTCTAGCAATGGGAGAAGTGCTTAGCTTTGGGTTCGATCTTGCGGTGTCCTTTCCCAGTGATAGAAGGGGCAGCAAGGCACGTATTGCATCGTTGCCATCGAGGATAACAAGATGGGGTTTATTTCATATTGCATGAATTTATCTCTCTACATCATGTCATCTTGCTTAAGGCGTTACTTTGTTTTTAACTTAATACTCTAGATGCATGCTGGATAGCGGCCGATGAGTGGAGTAATAGTAGTAGATGCAGAATCGTTTCGGTCTACTTGTCACGGACGTGATGCCTATATACATGATCACGCCTAGATATTCTCATAACTATGCTCAATTCTGTCAATTGCTCAACAGTAATTTGTTCACCCACCGTAGAATACTTATGCTCTTGAGAGAAGCCACTAGTGAAACCTATGGCCCCCGGGTCTATTCTCATCATATCAATCTCCATCACTTTAATCTTGCTTTGCTTTTTATTTTGCTTTTACTTTTTACTTTGCATCGTTATACCAAAAACACCAAAAATATTATATCTATCAGATCTCACTCTCGTAAGTGACCGTGAAGGGATTGACAACCCCTAATCGCGTTGGTTGAGACTAGCTATCGTTTTGTGCAGGTACGAGGGACTTGAGCATGGCCTCCTACTGGATTGATACCTTGGTTCTCAAAAACTGAGGGAAATACTTACGCTACTCTGCTGCATCATCCCTTCCTCTTCGGGGAAAACCAACGCAAGCTCAAGACGTAGCACGGCTTATGTTGAAGCTGACAATGACAAAACACGTCAGGAAGCACTTGACCTGTTGGATGAGGAGGGTGACATCGCAACGGCTCGTTCGACGATTTACCAGCAAGATCTGCGCCGTTACCACGTCGGGTTAAAACTAGAACCTTCCAAGAAGGCGATCTGGTGTCCGGCTTATCCAGGATTAGACTGATATGCACAAGTTATCCCCACCTTGGGAAGGACCCTTTCTGGTCAGCAAAAATCTGAACAACAGATCATATTACCTTATCGATGTTCGAGACCACAAGGACTCACGCACATCGGAGGAAGAGACCCACCGGCCGTGGAATATTGCTCATCTTCGGCCTTACTATACTTGAGCCACTAGCTCTTCTGATGTACATATTTTTGATAATGTATATATTATGATCAATATAATAAACCGACATCCCTGCTAAAGCAGGGCCTCTATCGTTTTTTCTTTTAAATAATGAGTTTTTGGTCATTTGGGGGCTTTTGCTTTATAGAGCGAAGTTATGATCACCCTTTGATCTGGCTTATTGGCCACAAAAAAGGGCTTGGGGGCTTATACCCTGGTTAACAGGGACCAAAGAGAGTCTGTTGCAAAAGCACAACTCAAACATAGGTGCCCCTTGATCACAACTCAAAATATTGCTTGGGGGCTCTTTTGTTCTAAAGAACAAAGAGTTTTTATAACCCTTGTAATAGGCTTAAAAGCCAGGATTGGAAGCCAGGTGTATTCACCTAAAAACCCGAGTTATCCTACCTTTTTGAGTAAGCCACTCTGCCCAGATAATCCTGGAATGACCCGCCGAATGTTCGACAAGTCAATCTTCTATAGACACTGAACTTGTCAAAGTTAAAATGACAATTGGTTATGTGAGGTCCATCTTATAAGGTTTGTATACATGTTTAACTCAGTGGCTCTGCGGCCCGTGAAAACACTCGATTTTCGGCCTGGCAGCCCATGAAAAGCCTCATTTTTTCGTTTGTTTTTATTTGACAGATTTTCTGTTTTGAGGTTTATTTGATGAGGATTATAAGGCTTTATGATTATAATTCACCGGTTTTTATTAACCCGGCCTGACTTTTGACTATAAGTCGCCAGTATGAGATAATGATAATACCCGGTGTTTATTAACCCGACCCGGCTTTGTTTCTAAGCCGACAATCTCTGATAATTATCAGTGTTCAAATTTTGGGTTATCACCCTTACAACACTGGCTTGGTAAACCAACAGTGTGATCAAATATCACAGGTATGACATATTTTCAATCATATATGGTTATCATTCAGTCCAGCCTTGGTTATAAACTATGATAAGTTTCCTATGGTTTATATTGGACATTATAACCCGTCCAGCGGTAAACCGCCAGGACACTTTTCACCTATTGTATGTAGGAACAGATTCAACATTGCTAATATCATAAAGCATACATGGCAGATGAACAATGTCATGCAAGGCAAATATGCACGATGGCATAACAGAATAAGAGTTTAAAGCTAGCTTATTACAAGGCACTTTGTGCCCAAAAGAATAATTGTTTTTAAGTCTTAAAGAAGATGATAAATCGGCCCCGTTTTATGAATCTTGGCCTGGCTGACTTGAAGGTTGCAGGTCATCCAGCGGCGGTTCATCTTCCTCTTCTCTACCCAGTGGTTGGAAGTCAATGGTTGTACAATCGATCCCAGTTAAGGCTTTGAATACAGCTTCATCACCTATAAGGGTGGAGGGGTCAACATTAGGGGCATAGGTATGCTTACGGATTGGTGGAATAAGATTTGGAACATCATGAGTCGGCGCTTTAACTCTCTTGTTGTTGGCATCATAAATCGATTGATAATGTGAAATATTGGTCTCTTCAGCCAATTTGCTAGCCAATGGGCGCATTTCCCTCGTCAGGGTTCCGAGGTCATCAGCATCAAAGTCTGATCCGTCCTCCTTTATGCTCGGATAGCCGTTTGCTAAATCCGCCGGATTAAGATCAGATATCCATGCTTTGGCCCGAGTTAGTGAAGTAAGAGCACCCGCCCTGGCAGCTGATTTCTTTAGCTCTTCAAGCTGTGCAGGTATCATCGCCGGCTTCTCCAATGTCTCCTTGATCAAGGTTGGGGGCGCTTTGTTATAAGAAGCGGTGCAGATAACCTGTTGCACGCCGGTATATAACTGCTCTATAAGTGTATAGGCGGCCTTCAGTCTTTGCCACATATCTGGGCCAAGATGAGTTTCGCGGGTTCCTGCATCATCAAAAACGTCCGTAAACAGGCATGTTATTAGATAATACAAGTTTCAAACTTACGACGAAGCTATTTACCAAAAACAACAGCAGTCATGGCGTTTATTTGCTGCTTCAAGCCAGTCAGCTCCTCTACTACCTGATTAAGGGCCGCTTCAGCACCCTCAGCCCTCTTCAGCAGAGTTGATTTTTCTGTATCCCAGCCTGCCCGCTCGTTCTTGAAGCTTTCCTTCAGTTTTTCCATTGCTGCTAAGGCACTGGTCAGTTCATCCTTGGCCTTGGAAGTTTCTGCTTGTCGAGATTTGATATTTTCTTGAAGATCGACGATTTGGGATTCCTTTTTGCTAAGCTCTGCCTACAAGAGACAAGCAACTTATGAGATAACAATGCATATTCAAAGTCCGAAGCACATAACAAGTATTACTCTTGGTACTTGGGGGCGAATGTTTATTGCTTCTTATCAAATTTTTACAAGTCCCAAGTTCAATACAAGTATTATTCTTGGCACTTGGGGGCTAATGCATATTTGCTCTAGTTAAAACTATGGATTTTTTCTTCCACTGTCAGCTTGGTGGTTAACCGGTTTACAAAGGTCGTAAACAACAATTTTGTGCCTTACAACACAATTAGTCCCAACTTAACATATTTGTTAAGTTGGCCCTTGGGGGCTACACAGGCAAATTTGAAGAGCTGTTATTCTAAAGTCCCGGTTCATCTTGAAAGTATAAACCGACCCTTGGGAGCTATACATGCAAAATTGAAAGATTGTTATTCTACAAGTCCTGGTTCATATTAACAATATAAACCGACCCTTGGGGGCTACTAGCGTTGTTCTGTATGGTTTTTGGAAGTTTACAGAACATTCTATTCTATTATGTTCAGTAAACTTGGGGGCTAAGGGAAGAGTATTTATGCAGAGTTAACAACATTTACCTCATATCGCTCCTTCATCATATTCAGTAAACCGGCTTCATAGTCACGGCTTGTGTACAAACACTTTAAAAACCCAGAATGAATATCTTAGGCGCTGAGGTGGGCATAGCTTTCCAAATCTGCCTTCCACTTGCCTTTATCAACAGCAAACAATTCTTCTTTCGCACTATGTTTTGACAGAACAGTGGAATTGCCTGGAGCTATATAACCAACACCAGTGACTATAACATGTTCATACTTTTCATCAGCAACTTTGGTTGGGCTTGGCGGATTATCAGGATGAGTCATCGGATCAACCTCCATATGTTCAGCTAAGATTTCATGGTCTTGCGGTGGCAGATCATTAAGAATAGCCTCAGTATTTGGATTAGACTGTTCCGGGATCTCTTCTGGATCAGTTGGAATGCTTTCCTCATCCGGTTTATTCAGTTTGGCCCTTTTACTGGCTCTGGCTTGGGCCCTGAAAATAATAAAGTGTAGATCATGTCAATATAAAGATCAAGTATAAGATATGAAGGGGTAGTTAAATATGCTCACCCATGAAGGGTTGGAATTTGCGTTCCTGTTGACTCGCCAGAGGAAGAATGGGAGGTTCCCTGATAATTCAAACCAGATGGATTAAGAGGCTGTCGGAAATATCCCACCTTGGGAACATGTGTCAGAAGTATAAGAGACCTCTGGGCGGCATTTACGAACCGACATATTTGGTAAACCAGAAGAAGTTACCACATGGCCGCTGTGCCGGGTTGTGCGGCGAGCTTCGTGTTGCTGTTTCTTCAAAAGAAAGTTTGGATCCAAGTGAGCGAGAGGGTGAGAAAATCTTACTTTCCGGTTTGCTTATTAGATTTTCTGCGTGGGCAGAGGTTCTGAGCCAGATGAGAGAGTAATTACCTCTCTGTCACTTGCACGGCTAGCTTCTGCGTCGTCCTGATAATAATCATTGTCAATGAGGTGTATGAAAAAGGAGCCAAGTGAATCAAGTTCTACCTATGACTCCGGGTTATCATTATCGTCATCAAGGTTAAACTCGGTAGATTCGACGGTTTTCTTCTTAGCGGGCTTCTTGGCCTTGGTCTTGGGACGAGCTGTTTTGGCCGGTTTATCCTGCGGCTTCTTCTTCCAGAACGGATCATCACCCTAATAAAGATTGAAAAGATAGTAAGGGAGTGTAAAGAATATGGATTAAGCAAGAGTTAGGCAAATCTTACAGCTGGCGGTTTATTTGAAGCGCGGAACGAACTAAGCCCTGTCTTGCTACACTCAGCCACCGGTTCATTCAGCATTTTCTTGACGGCTTCAGTAATTTTAGCATCAGTCAGCTGAATATCAGTGTGGCATTGAGGGTCTTTCACGTTCCCTATGTATTCACACGTTAAACTGGGGCGATGACTTAAGGGCAAAATACTCCAAGAGACCCAGCAACGGACAAAGTCAACGCCTGTTAAACCATTTGCAAGAAAGGCTTTGAGCTTTGAAAGCTGTGGTGCATACTTCGCCCGTTCCTTTGCAGTGAGTCTTTGGGGGAGTGGATGTGTACTGATAAGCCGGTGGGCACGGTAACCTGGCAGAGGATTCTCACCAGCTGGAGATGTATCTTGGCAGTAGAACCAAGTTCGATTCCAGTCCTTAGGGTGGCTATGATGGTTAGCATGAGGGAATCTGACATCTTTCCTCTTTTGGATTGAAAACCCGCCAAGTTCAGTATTGGGGCCGTCCACAAATTCTGTATGGCGGTTTAAATAGTAAAAATCTCTGAATAGTTCGACCGTGGGCTCTTCTTGCAGGTAAGCTTCATAGAACACTTGAAAATTGCAAATATTGGATACAGAGTTAGGTCCAATATCTTGAGGGTGAGTTGGAGGAGATGAAGCACATCACAGAATTTTTTTGATCCGGGAGGGCTGAATCCTCAACTTAGGTGGTCAACAAAAACGATCGCTTCCCCTTCTTTGGGTTCAGGAGGATTTTTAGGACCAGGGGCTCTCCAGTGGATGTCTTCCTTTTTGGCTAAAGTGCCAGTGGCAACATAACCGTTCAACTCTTCTTCTGTAACCCAGGATGGCACCCAGTTGCAGGAATAAAAGGACTTGGACATTTATCTGATAGCCTGAAAGACGATTTGTGTTGGTTTAAACATTCATGGTTAATCCAATTAAGGTTAAGAGGCAGAAAGTGTTGGGGGGTGTATAAGCATTAAACCGAGGATTGACATTATCAAGTTGTAGAGATAAGCGATTAGCGGTTTAAGAGGGGACTAATGGTACCTGGCAGGTTATTATTTTCTGAGTTAAACCGCCTACACAGATATTGAAAGGACAAATTTTAAGATGGAAAATTTGCTAACTGGTGAAAAATAGGTTTCACAGACTGGTCTTATAATTTTGGATCTACCGCATGACAGGAAATTAAAATATATGCAGGCCTAAATATTGGTGCTTAAGCAGTTTGTGTGAGCCAGATTAAATTTTTCACTCAAGAAGAGGCGCTCTGATAACGAAAAAGGAGCTATAATTATTACCGCACAAGGAAGATAACAAAGTTGGATGAAATATTAGTGCTATGATGAAGAACAGTGCCGAACCTACATGAGCTCATACGAACCCTAATGAGATCTACGAAGGAGGAAGGAGGAAGAATTTACCGAGGCTGCTGGAGCGGCGAAGGCGCGCGAGCAAGATCTGGACCAAGTTAGGTTGATGCAACGGCCAAGGGTGATGCAGAGGAGAGGGTCGACGGTGGCGACTGAGCTCGAGAAGAACACGTCACAAGGAATACGATGGAAATGAAGAGGCAAGGGGGAAATTGAAAAAGGACCCCTGGCCCTATTTATAAGGTGAATGGATAAGTGGCATGCGTGGGAATTGAGGAGCTCAAAGTGGATATGTAATGGGGCTGACACATTGATTGTCAGAGGTTCATTAAAAATGAAGGTTCATAAATGATTTTGGATTTGTATGGAATTAATGACAGGTGACTTCATGGCGAATTATCATGATCTCAGAAGATGACGTCACAACGAGTTACAAGTCTTCACGAAGGTAATGGAGAAGGAATTTTCTTAAGTGTTGAAGATTGACATGAACAAGTTCAAATCAACCTGGGGCCTAATGTTGGGGATATAACTATTAAGTATAAACTGCCCAGGAGGGGCCGGGTTATGCTCATGATGATTTACCAGTATTAAAGCCCATGAAGACATAAGAGGATGGCGACTTACGAAGGAGACTTAATGAGAAGGCCTAAAAGCCCAAAGATGGATTATGGCCCATAAATGTAAACCGCCATATGAGTATGACTTGTATTATAAGATATGAAAGAGTAGATACCGAGCCGGAATTGTTTATGAGCCGGCCGGGAATCTGAGAACCGCCGGGCGTCAACCTGTGTATATAAAGGGACAACCCTGCGGCAGTTTAGGGACAGGAAACAACAGATCGAGAGCCAGGTTAAGTGTATTCGCTCCCTGGTCATTGAAACCCTAGCAATACCCCCTCAAACTGGATTAGGCTTTTACCTTCACTGCAAGGGGCTGAACCAGTATAAACTCCTCGTGTCCTTTGTCCTGATTAACCCCTTTAAGCTAACCTCATTGCGATGGCTCCACGACTAAGTCCTCACACTAGGACATCAGCCGTGACAATTCCACGACATTACCTAGACCCAATACCTTGCTTTTGGCTTTGTCAGCGTAGGTGATATGCTTCAGATGCGATGGAGATAAGGAAGCGTCCATCAATAGATTCTTGTCACCAGTCATGTGATTTGTTCATCCACTATCGAGGACCCACTCAGTGGCTTTGGGTTGATCATCCTGCAGATGAATTAGTGCAACTTACAAACTCATATACTTCATTAGTGAAGAATATGACATCAACTCATCCGATCAATTTCATCAAGCAATAGAACAGATATAGCAATGTGAGGACGTGAGAAATGAAAATTCATTTCTTCATGATTAGCTTGCATCCTTTCAAGCATATTCAGATCTCCAGCAAATTCTTCAGACGTTTAAGTTCGTCTGGAGACCTGACCCTGCATAAGAGATTAGTTCTTTTTCTTCACCACCCACATCTGAAAGGGTGGCAAAGAGTTCATCATTCTACGAGCTCCATAAGAGAAAGGTGGCATAGATGTCAGTCCACTCCGTTTTGCATAAGAGGGGTTAGGGTAAGCAGAGAAATTCTTTGAGGATTTATGAACATAATGATTTTAAGAATAGTGCACATATCCATAATCCTTAGCCTTTCCCTGCGAAGCAAAGGTGTTAGCACGAGAATGTTCATGTGAGGACTTTGATACTTTTGAGGAATTTGGTCCGTATGAGGACTTGGATCCATATGAAGAATTTGGTCCATATGAAGAGTTTGATCTGGGGTTCCTATTCTTCACAGGTGGTGTCATGATGACATTCACATGCAGACTTTTAAGGCACCTTTTGGGAACCTAGATTTTCTTCATAGGGGGACCATTCATGCAGTTAGTGCCAACATATCTAGCAAATACTTCACCATCCTGATTTTTGAACAATTTGTAATTGGAGTCAAATGATTCATCAGAAGAATATGAAGATTCACGTGTAAAGCCAGATAAAGTAGATGGATCCACTGAAGGTCCCTTTGCTACAACCTATGAGATTTTGGGATACTGCTCCGGTTTCCAATAGGTCCCATCAGCATTGAGTTTCCTCTCAAAGGCAATAACCTCTTTCCTAGGGTTCCTGTTGAGGATCTGCTTCTTAAGCACATCACAAAGAGCCTGATGCCCTTTGAGGCTTTTGTACATGCCTATCACATACAATTCCTTCAGCCCTGCATGGTCAGTGATACTAGTAGCATCCTCAGATGAGGAATTAGTGATAGCAGAGACAGTCGAAGAATATGCAGCAATAGAAGCATTTGAACATGCAGGTGAATAATTAGAAGATTCACGTTCAATGCACTTCAAACATGGAGGATTAGACTCTTCCTGAGCGGCGCTGATTTGTTGAGCAAGTAATGAATCACGCTCCTTTTGAAGATCTTCATAACTCACTCTTAACTGCTCAAGATCTTGCTTTCTTTGAAGAAATTCATTAGAAAGCTTCTCATGATCAGATAAGAGAGTGTTATGATGACTCTGAAGATTATCAAACTTAGTCTGAAGTCTCTGAAGACTTTCAGCCAAAGCTTTCGACTGACCCATTTCTTCACCCAACATATCATCCCTCTATTCTAGCATGTTTTGAACCTTTTCCAAAACTGTTTGTTGTTTAGTGGCAAGGGAAGCAAGTTTGGTATAGCTGGGTCCAAATTCATCACCAGATTCATCATCACTAGACTCAGATAGATAGCATTCCGTTACCTTGGCACCTTTTGCCATAATGCATGGTGAAGAGGATGATGATTCCGGATTGAAAGTCATAGCCTTGCGCGATTCCATGACTTCCCCAAACCAAGGATCATGATGTGTTTGATGACCTTCATAGACCTCAGATAGACGGTCCCAGATGAGCTTCGCATGGCAGAGATGCATAATGTTCCTGAACTGATTTTGTGACAAGCCAGAGCAGATGATGTCTTTTGCCGTGAGGTTAAGTAGAGTGTAATTGTGAATATCACCAGCCTCTGCCATCTTGCATAGGTCAGTAAGAACAATCTCAGTGATGGTCCAAAGTTCACTGTTCATTGCCATAAGGCGCTTCTTCATCATGGCTTTCCACTTGGGATAATCATGACCGTCAAAGATGGGGCATGTCACTGTCTTCATTCCCGCGGTCGACATAACTAAAACTCCAGGCGGTTAAAGCAAAATCACACAGAACAAGGGAGTACCTCGCTCTGATACCAATTGAAAGTGCATTAAGTCGACTAGAGGGGGGTGAATAGGCGATTTTTATAAATTCTTCACTGAGGAATTTCAAGGTGAGGAAATTCCTAAGCGAAGAACTACTTGCAGCGGAATAAGTACTCAGATGTAGACATGACATAACATAAGCATGGACATCATGATGAATTGAAAACAAGATACATAGTACAGAAAGCGTAAGCGCAAGATAAAACAGGATGAAGACAAACAGACTGAAGAAATTGAACCGAGGAAATTGAGATAGGAACAAGCACACAACACAGTAATGAGGAAATATAACCAATAAGCTTGGTGAAGACAATGATTTGGTAGACCAGTTCCAACTACTGTGACAGATGTACGTCTGGTTAGAGCGGCTAGGTATTTAAACCCGAGGACAGACAGTCCTCACCGTATTATCCTTGAACTAAGTTCACACAGACCTCGTCCAATCACTTGGGGTAAGTCTTCAGGTGACTTCCAACCTTCACAAACTTGGTCACCTGACGATCCACAATTTCCTCTTGGATGCTCTAGACCATGACGCCTAACCGTCTGGAGGATGCACAGTCCTCAAAGGTAACAAGCGTAGGTTCCACACAGGAACAATCTCTTCAGTGATGCTCAATCACTTTGGTTTGTAGGTGTTTGGTTTGGGGTTTTGGGTTTTTCCTCACTTGATGATTTTCGCTCAAAGTCCTCGGAGGATGGGAAGCTCTCAATGACAACTGTTAGTTTCTTGCGGAGCGGCCAACTAGCTAGTGGTTGTAGGGGGCGGCTATTTATAGCCTAGGGAGCAGCTCGACATGATAAGACATAGATGCCCTTGAATGATATGACCGTTAGGTGGGTAGATATTTTGGGACAGCTGGCGCATAGCAGAGCAATGGTCGGAAATTTGGCTATCAAATTCCTCAGGGCTATCATGTTCCCCACTTGTAGGCAATCCGCACTAGCGAATTCCTAACTCCTCAGTCAGAACAAATTCCTCAAAGACCAGAAGATTTTTGTCTGTCACTGAAGAAATTGACTAAACTATATGAGATTTCCAGTGGCTTCACTCGAAGGGATTGGTAGGTGTAGGATTTTGAGATGAGCATCACATGGAAACTTTTCCTTAGTTTTACCTCAACCCCCTTTAACAGTATAGTGTTTCCTATGACTCAAGAAAGAGAAAATGAAACTACGAAAACAAAACTCTTCACGCTTCATGTTCCTCGCCTGAATATCAAGTCTTCACGGTCACACCAATTTCTTCACTTTCAAAGTCTTCAAAAAGTCTTCAGAAATCCAAAGTCTTCAGTCAAAGACATTCATTTTTAGGGGTCGACATTCTCTATAAATATCAAACTCCTCATAGACTTATAGATCTGTGTATACTCACAAACGCATTAGTCCCTTAACCTATACCAAAATCACTAAGGGGCACTAGATGCACTTACATATCTTCCTCAAAACAGCCACCATACCTACCTATTATGGCATTTCCATAGCCATTTCGAGATATATTGCCATGCAACTTTCCACCGTTATGTTTATTATGACACACTTCATCATTGTCATATTGCCTTGCATGATCATGTAGTTGACATCGTATTTGTGGCAAAGCCACCATGCATAATTTCATACATGTTACTCTTGATTCATTGCCCATCCCGGTACACCACCGAAGGCATGCATATAGAGTCATACTTTGTTCTAGTATCGAGTTGTAATATTTGAGTTGTAAATAAATAAAAGTGTGATGATCATCATTAATAGAGCATTATACCAAAAAAAGGGGAAGGCCAAATGAAATGAAAAAAAGGAAAGGCCAAATAAAAAAAGAAAATAAAAGAGACAATGCTACTATCCTTTTTCCACACTTGTGCTTCGAAGTAGCACCATGATCTTCATGATAGAGAGTCTCTTATATTGTCACTTTCATATACTAGTGGGAATTTTTCATTATATAATCTGGCTTGTATGTTCCAACGATGGGCTTCCTCAAATGCCCTAGGTCTTAGTGAGCAAGCAAGTTGGATGCACACCCACTTCGTTTCTTTTCTTGAGCTTTCATACATTTATAGCTCTAGTGCATCCGTTGCATGGCAATCCCTACTCCTCGCATTGACATCAATTGATAGGCATCTCCATAGCTCGTTGATTAGCCGCGTCAATGTAAGACTTTCTCTTTTTTTGTCTTCTCAACATAACCCCTATCATTATATTCTATTCCACCCATAGTGCTATGTCCATGGCTCACGCTCATGTATTGCGTGAAAGTTGAAAAAAGTTTGAGATTACTAAACGATGAAACAATTGCTTGGCTTGTCATCGGGGTTGTGCATGATGAGGGCATTTTTGTGTGATGAAAATGAAGCATAGCCAAACTATATGATTTTGTAGGGATAAGCTTTCTTTGGCCATGTTATTTTGAGAAGACATAATTGCTTAGTTAGTATGATTGAAGTATTATTATTCTTATGTCAATATTAAACTTTTGTCTTGAATCTTTCGGATCTGAACATTCATGCCACAATAAAGAAAATTACATTGAAAATTATGTTAGGTAGCATTCCACATCAAAAATTCCATTTTTGTCATTTACCTACTTGAGGACGAGCAGGAATTAAGCTTGGGGATACTTGATACGTCTCCAACGTATCTATAATTTTTTATTGTTCCATGCTATTATATGATCTGTTTTGGATGTTTAATGGGCTTTACTATGCACTTTTATATTATTTTTGGGACTAACCTATTAACCGAAGGCCCAGTGCAAAATGCTGTTTTTTTTCTTCCTATTTTAGTGTTTCACAGAAAAGGAATATCAAACGGAACGAAACCTTCACGAGGATCTTTTTTTGGAACAAATGCAATCCACGAGACTTGGAGCGGACATCAAGGAAGCAATGAGGAAGCCACGAGACAGGAGGGCATGCCTAGGGAGGCCAGGCACGCCCCCACCCTCGCGGGCCCCTCGCAGCTCCACCGACCTACTTCTTTCACCTATATATACTCTTATACCCTGAAACCATTGGGGAGAGCCACGAAACACCTTTTCCACCGCCGCAACCTTCTGTACCCGTGAGATCCCATCTTGGGGCCTTTTCCAGCGCTCCGCCGGAGGGGGATTCGATCACGGGGGGCTTCTACATCAACACCATAGCCTCTCTGATGATGTGTGAGTAGTTTACCATAGACCTTTGGGTCCATAGTTATTAGCTAGATGGCTTCTTCTCTCTCTTTGGATCTCAATACAAAGTTCTCCTCGATCTTCTTAGAGATCTATTCGATGTAATTATTTTTGCGGTGTGCTTGTCGAGATCCGATGAATTGTGGATTTATTATCAAGATTATCTATGAACAATATTTGATTCTTCTCTGAATTCTTATATGCATGATTTAATATCTTTGCAAGTCTCTTTGAATTATCAGTTTGGTTTGGCCTACTAGATTGATCTTTCTTGCAATGGGAGAAGTGCTTAGCTTTGGGTTCAATCTTGCGGTGTCATTTCACAGTGACAGCAGGGGCAGCAAGGCACGTATTGTATTGTTGCCATCGAGGGTAAAACGATGGGGTTTATATCATATTGCTTGAGCTTATCCCTCTGCATCATGTTATCTTGCCTAATGCGTTACTCTGTTCTTATGAACTCAATACTCTAGATGCATGTTGGATAGCGGTCGATGTGTGGAGTAATAGTGGTACATGCAGGATTGTTTCGTTCTACTTGTCATTGACGTGCTGCCTATGTTTATGATCATGCCTAGATATTCTCATAACTATGCGCTTTTCTATCAATTGCTCGACAATAATTTGTTCACCCACCGTAATATTTGCTATCTTGAGAGAAGCCACTAGTGAAACCTATGGCCCCCGGGTCTACTTTACATCATATAAGTTTCCAATCTACAATTCTAGTTTACTATTTATTTTGCAATCTTTATTTTCCAATCTATACCACAAAAATACCAAAAATATTTATCTTATTATGTTTATCCGATCTCACTTTTGCAAGTGGCCGTGAAGGGATTGACAACCCCTTTATGGCGTTGATTGCAAGGTTCTTGATTGTTTGTGCAGGTACTAGGCGACTTGCGTGTAGTCTCTCTTACGTCTTGAGCACTGCGTTGGTTTTCCCCGAAGAGGAAGGGATGATGCAGCAAAGTAGCATAAGTATTTCCCTCAGTTTTTTAGAACCAAGGTATCAATCCAGTAGGAGGCTACGCGCGAGTCCCTCGTACCTGCACAAAACAAATAAATCCTCGCAACCAACGCAAATAGGGGTTGTCAATCCCTATAAGGCCACTTACGAGAGTGGGATCTGATAGATATGATAAGATAATATTTTTGGTATTTTTGTGATAAAGATGCAAAGTAAAATAAAGGCAAAGGAAATAACTAAGTAGTAGGAGATTAATATGACGAAGATAGACCCCGGGGCCATAGGTTTCACTAGTGGCTTCTCTCGAGAGCATAAGTATTCTATGATGGGCGAACAAATTACTGTTGAGCAATTGACAGAATTGAGCGTACTTATGAGAATATCTAGGTATGATCATGTATATAGGAATCACGTCCGAGACAAGTAGACCGACTCCTGCCTGCATCTACTACTATTACTCGACTCATCGACCGCTATCCAGCATGCATCTAGAGTATTGAGTTAAAAATAGAGTAACGCCTTAAGCAAGATGACATGATGCAGAGGGATAGACTCATGCAATATGAAGAAAACCCCATCTTGTTATCCTCTATGGCAACAATACAATACATGCCTTGCTGCCCCTACTGTCACTGGGAAAGGACACCGCAAGATTGAACCCAAAGCCAAGCACTTCTCCCATTGCAAGAAAGATCAATCTAGTAGGCCAAACCAAACTGATAATTTGAAGAGACTTGCAAAGGTAACCAATCATGCATAAATGAATTCAGAGAAGATTCAAATATTATTCATAGATAGACTTGATCATAAACCCACAATTCATCGGTCTCAACAAACACACCGCAAAAAGAACATTACATCGAATAGTTCTCCACAAGAGAGGGGGAGAACATTGTATTGAGATCCAAAAAGAGAGAAGAAGCCATCTAGCTACTAACTATGGACCCGTAGGTCTGAGGTAAGCTACTCACACTTCATCGGAGGGGCTATGGTGTTGGTGTAGAAGCCCTCCGTGATCGATGCCCCCTCCGGCGGAGCTCCAGAACAGGCCCCAAGATGGGATCTCGTGGATACAGAAAGTTGCGGCGGTGGAATTAGGGTTTTGGCTCCGTATCTGATTGTTTGGGGGTACGTAGGTATATATAGGAGGAAGGAGTACGTCGGTGGAGCAACAGGGCGCCCATGAGGGTGGAGGGCCCGTTTGGGGGGGTAGGCGCGCCCCCTACCTCATGGCCTCCTCTTTTCTTTCTTGACGTAGGCTCCAAGTCTCCTGGGTCTTGTTCGTTGAGAAAATCACGTTCCCGAAGGTTTCATTCTGTTTGGACTCCGTTTGATATTCCTTTTCTTCAAAACCCTAAATTAGGCAAAAAAAAACAACAATTCTGGGCCGGGCCTCAGGCTAATAGGTTAGTCCCAAAAATAATATAAAAGTGGATAATAAAGCCCAATAATGTCCAAAACAGTAGATAATATAGCATGGAGCAATCAAAAATTATAGATACGTTGGAGATGTATCAAGCATCCCCAAGCTTAATTCCTGCTCGTCCTCGAGTAGGTAAATGATAAAAGCAGAATTTTTGATGCGGAGTGCTATTGGCATAATTTTAATGTAATTCTTCTCAATTGTGGTATGAATATTCAGATCCGAAAGATTCAAGAAAAAAGTTCATATTTACATAAAAATAATAATACTTCAAGCATACTAACTAAGCAATTATGTCTTCTCAAAATAACATGGCCAAAGAAAGTTCATCCCTACAAAATCATATAGTTTAGTGATGTTTCATTTTCGTCACACAAGAATGCTCTCATCATGCACAACCCCGATGACAAGCCAATCAATTGTTTCATACTTTAGTAATCTCAAACGTATAAACTTTCACGCAATATATGAGCGCGAGCCTTGGACATAGCACTATAGGTGGAATAGAATATAATGAGGGGGGTTATGTGGAGAAGAAAAAAAGGAGAAAGTCTCACATCAACGAGGCTAATCAATGGGCTATGGAGATGCCCACCGATTGATGTTAATGCAAGGAGTAGGGATTGCCATGCAACGGATGCACTAGAGCTATAAATGTATGAAAGCTCAACAAAAGAAACTAGTGGGTGTGCATCCAACTTGCTTGCTCACAAAGACCTTGGGCACTTGAGGAGGCCCATTGTTGGAATATACAAGCCAAGTTCTATAATGAAAAATTCCCACTAGTATATGAAAGTGACAAAACAAGAGGATCTCTATCATGAAGATTATGGTGCTACTTTGAAGCACAAGTGTGGCAAAGGATAGTAACATTGTCTCTTCTCTCTTTTTCTCTCATTTTTCTTTCTTTCCTTTTTTGGGCCTTCTCTCTTTTTTATGGCCTTTCTCTTTTTTGGGGGCCTTCTCATGTTTATGGCCTTTCTCTTTTTTTATATATTCCCCACTTGGGACAATGCTCTAGAAAATGATGATCATCACACTTCTATTTATTGACAACTCAATGATTACAACTCGATACTAGAACAAAGATGACTCTATATGAATGCCTCCGACGGTGTACCGGGATATGCAATGGACCAAGAGTGACATGTATGAAAGAATTATGAACGGTGGCTTTGCCACAAATACTATGTCAACTACATGATCATGCTAAGCAATATGACAATAATGAATGTGTCATGATGAACGGAATGATGGAAAGTTGCATGGCAATATATCTCGGAATGGCTATGGAAATGCCATAAAAGGTAGGTATGGTGGCTGTTTTGAGTAAGATATAAGGAGGTTTATGTGTGAAAGAGCGTATCATATCACGGGGTTTGGATGCACCGGCGAAGTTTGCGCCAACTCTCAATGTGAGAAAGGGCAATGCACGGTACCGAAGAGGCTAGCAAGGATGGAAGGGTGAGAGTGCGTATAATCCATGGAATCAACATTAGTCATAAAGAACTCACATACTTATTGCAAAAATCCACAAGTCATCAAAAACCTCGGTACTACGCGCATGCTCCTAGGGGGATAGATTGGTAGGAAAATACCATCGCTCGTCCCCGACCTCCACTCATAAGTAAGACAATCAAATAACACCTCATGTTTCAAATTTGTTGCATAACGTTTTCCATACGTGCATGCTACGGGACTTGCAAACTTCAACACAAGTATTTCTCAGTTTCACAACTACTCAACTAGCACGACTTTGATATTATTACCTCCATATCTCAAAACAATCATCAAGCATCAAACTTCTCTTAGTATTCAAAACACTCTTAAG
Source organism: Triticum monococcum (assembly GCA_034509565.1). Lineage (NCBI taxonomy): Eukaryota > Viridiplantae > Streptophyta > Magnoliopsida > Poales > Poaceae > Triticum > Triticum monococcum. The sequence goes on along the minus strand of CM067847.1, from coordinate 175,820,764 downwards.
AAAATTTTACTAACTTTGAATACCTAGTATATTAGGATTTTAAGAAAATTACCATGCTATTAAGACTCTCAAAATAATCTAAGTGAAGCATGAGAGATCAATAGTTTCTATAAAAACAAACCCACCACCGTGCTCTAAAATATATAAGTGAAGTACTAGAGCAAAACTATATAACTCAAAAGATATAAGCGAAGCACATAGAGTATTCTAAAAAATTCCAAATCATGTATGGCTTTATCAAAAGGTGTGTACAGCAAGTATGATTGTGGTAAACCAAAAATCAAAGACTCAAGTAATACAAGACGCTCCAAGCAAAACACATATCATGTGGCGAATAAAAAATATAGCTCCAAGTAAAGTTACCGATAGAAGTAGACGAAAGAGGGGATGCCTTCCGGGGTATCCCCAAGCTTTGGATTTTAGGTGTCCTTATATTATCTTGGGGGTGCCATGGGCATCCCCAAGATTAGGCTCTTTTCACTCCTTGTTCCATAATCCATCAAATCTTTACCCAAAACTTGAAAACTTCACAACACAAACCTTAAAGTAGAAAATCTCGTGAGCTCCGTTAGCGAAAGAAAATAAAAGACCACTTCAAGGTACTGTAATGAACTCATTCTTTATTTATATTGGTGTTATACCTACTGTATTACAACTTCTCTATGGTTTATAAACTATTTTACTAGCCATAGATTCATCAAAATAAGCAAACAACACACAAAAAACAGAATCTGTCAAAAACCAAACAGTCTTTAGTAATCTGTAGCTAGCGCAAGATATGGAACCCCAAAAATTCTAAAATAAATTTCTGGACGTGAGTAATTTATCTATTAATAATATGCAAAAATAATGAACTAAATATCACTTCCCAAATAAAAATTACAGCAGTTCTCGTGAGCGCTAAAGTTTCTGTTTTTTACAGCAAGTTCAACAAGACTTTCCCCAAGTCTCCCCAACGGTTCTACATGGCACAAACACTAATTAAACACAAAAACACAACCAAAACAGAGGCTAGATAAGTTATTTATTACTAAACAGGAGAAAAAAGCAAGGAATAAAAATAAAATTGGGTTGCCTCCCAACAAGCGCAATCATTTAACGCCCCTAGCTAGGCATAACAAGCAAGAATAGATCTAGGTATTGCCATCTTTGGTAGGTAATCCATAAGTGGCTCTCATAATAGATTCATAAGGTAATTTAATTTTCTTTCTAGGAAATTGTTCCATGCCTTTCCTTAATAGAAATTGGAATCTAATATTTCCTTCCTTCATATCAATAATTGCACCAATCGTTCTAAGGAAAGGTCTACCAAGAATAATAGGACATGAAGGATTGCAATCTATGTCAAGAACAATAAAATCTATGGGCACATAATTCCTATTTGCAACAATAAGAACATCATTAATTCTTCCCATAGGTTTCTTAATAGTGGAATCCGCAAGGTGCAAGTTTAGAGAGCAATCATCAAAATCACGGAAACCTAACAAATCACACAAAGTCTTTGGAATCGTGGAAACCCTAGCACCCAAATCACATAAAGCATAGCATTCATTATATTTAATTTTAATTTTAATAGTTGGTTCCCACTCATCATAAAGTTTTCTAGGGATAGAAACTTCTAATTCAAGTTTTTCTTCATAAGATTGCATCAAGGCATCAACGATATGTTTAGTAAACGCTTTATTTTGACTATAAGCGTTAGGAGAATTTAGCACGAATTGCAACAAGGAAATACAATCAATCAAAGAGCAATTTTCATAGTTAAATTCCTTGAAATCCATAATAGTGGGTTTAGCAACATCTAGGTTGTTAATTTCTTCAATCCCACTTTTATCAAATTTAGCATCAAGATCCACAAATTCCGAATTCTTGGAACGCCTTCTAGGTAAAGGTGGATCATATTCAGTCCCATCATTATCAAGATTCGTATTGCAAGACAAAGATTTAATAGGGGACATATCAATAACTTTTAGATCTTCATCTTTATTTTCATAGGAACTAGAAGAACACGCTCTTATAAAGGCATCTTTCTTAGCACGCATCCTAGCGGTTCTTTCTTTGCACTCATCAATGGAAATTCTCATGGCTTTGAGAGACTGATTGATATCATGCTTAGGTGGAATAGATCTAAGTTTCAAAGAATCAACATCAAGAGAAATTCTATCAACGTTCCTAGCCAAATCATCAATCTTAAGCAATTTTTCTTCAATCATAGCATTGAAATTCTTTTGCAAAGTAACAAATTCTTTAATATTAGATTCAAAATCAGAGGGCAACTTATTATAATTTCCATAAGAATTGTTGTAGGAATTACCATAATTATTAGAGGGATTACTAGGATAAGGCCTAGGGTTGAAATTTCCTCTATACGCGTTGTTACCAAAATTGTTCCTACCAACAAAATTCACATCCATAGATTCATTATTATTATCAATCAAAGTAGACAAGGGCATATCATTAGGATCAGAAGAAACACTCTTATTAGCAAATAATTTCATAAGTTCACCCATCTTTCCACTCAAAACATTAATTTCTTCTATCGCATGCACCTTTTTATTAGTAGATCTTTCAGTATGCCATTGAGAATAATTAACGATAATATTATCTAGGAGTTTAATAGCTTCTCCTAAAGTGATTTCCATGAAAGTGCCTCCCACGGCCGAATCTAAAAGATTTCTAGAAGCAAAATTCAATCCGGCATAATTTTTTTGTATAATCATCCACAAATTTAAACCATGAGTAGGGCAATTACGTATCATTAGTTTCATTCTCTCCCAAGCTTGTGCAACATGTTCATGATCAAGTTGCTTAAAATTCATAATATCGTTTCTAAGAGAGATGATCTTAGCGGGAGGAAAATACTTAGAAATAAAAGCATCTTTGTACTTATTCCATGAATCAATACTATTTTTAGGCAAAGACGAAAACCAAGCTTTAGCACGATCTCTAAGAGAAAAAGGAAATAACTTCAATTTAACAGTATCATTATCCACATCTTTCTTCTTTTGCATGTCACACAAATCAACGAAGCTATTTAGATGGGTAGCGGCATCTTCACTAGGAAGGCCGGAAAACGGACTTTCATGACAAGATTCAGCAAAGCAGTATTAATTTCACAAGATTCAGCATCGATAAGAGGAGCAATCGGAGTGCTAATAAAATCATTGTTGTTGGTATTGGTGAAGTCACACAATTTAGTATTATCTTGAGCCATCGTGACAAGCAAGCAAACTAACACACAAGCAAACAAAAAGCAAGCAGGCAAAAAGAGGCAAATAGAGAAAGAGAGGGAGGATAGAGAGAGAGGGCGAATAAAATGGCAAGGGTGAAGTGGGGGAGAGGAAAATGAGAGGCAAATGGAAAATAATGTAATGCGGGAGATAAGGGTATGTGATGGGTACTTGGTATGTTGACTTTTGCGTAGACCTCCCCGGCAACGGCGCCAAAAATCCTTCTTGCTACCTCTTGAGCACTGCGTTAGTTTTCCCCGAAGAGGAAGGGATGATGCAGCAAAGTAGCATAAGTATTTCCCTCAGTTTTTGAGAACCAAGGTATCAATCCAGTAGGAGGCTACGCGCGAGTCCCTCGTACCTTCATAAAACAAATAAATCCTTGCAACCAACACAAATAGGGGTTGTCAATCCCTATAAGGCCACTTACGAGAGTGAGATCTGATAGATATGATAAGATAATATTTTTGGTATTTTTGTGATAAAGATGCAAAGTAAAATAAAGGCAAAGGAAATAGCAAAGGAAATAACTAAGTAGTAGGAGATAAATATGATGAAGATAGACCCGGGGGCCATAGGTTTCACTAGTGGCTTCTCTCGAGAGCATAAGTATTCTACGGTGGGTGAACAAATTACTGTTGAGCAATTGATTGAGCATAGTTATGAGAATATCTAGGTATGGTCATGTATATAGGCATCATGTCCGAGACAAGTAGACCGACTCCTGCCTGCATCTACTACTGTTACTCCACTCATCGACCGCTATCCAGCATGCATCTAGAGTATTAAGTTAAAAACAGAGTAACGCCTTAAGCAAGATGGCATGATGTAGAGGGATAGACTCATGCAATATGAAGAAAAACCCATCTTGTTATCCTCGATGGCAACAATACAATACGTGCGTTGCTGCCCTTACTATCACTGGGAAAGGACACCGCAAGATTGAACCCAAAGCTAAGCACTTCTCCCATTGCAAGAAAGATCAATCTAGTAGGCCAAACCAAACTGATAATTGAAAGAGACTTGCAAAGATAACCAATCATGCATAAAAGAATTCAGAGAAGATTCAAATATTATTCATAGATAGACTTGATCATAAACCCACAATTCATCGGTCTCAACAAATACACCGCAAAAGGAAGATTACATCGAATAGTTCTCCACAAGAGAGGGGGAGAACATTGTATTGAGATCCAAAAAGAGAGAAGAAGCCATCTAGCTACTAACTATGGACCCGTAGGTCTGAGGTAAACTACTCACACTTCATCGGAGGGGCTATGGTGTTGGTGTAGAAGCCCTCCGTGATCGATGCCCCCTCCGGCGGAGCTCCAGAACAGGCCCCAAGATGGGATCTCGTGGACACAGAAAGTTGCGGCGGTGGAATTAGGGTTTTGGCTTCGTATCTGATCGTTTGGGGGTACGTAGGTATATATAGGAGGAAGGAGTACGTCGGTGGGGCAACAGTGGGCCCACGAGGGTGGAGGGGGCGCCTGGGGGGGGGGGGGGGTAGGCGCGCCCCCTACCTCATGGCCTCCTCTTTTCTTTCTTGACATAGGGTCCAAGTCTCCCGGGTCTTGTTCGTTGAGAAAATCAAGTTCCCGAAGGTTTCATTCTGTTTGGACTCCGTTTGATATTCCTTTTCTTCGAAACCCTAAAATAGGCAAAAAAACAACAATTCTGGGCTGGGCCTCTGGTTAATAGGTTAGTCCCAAAAATAATATAAAAGTGGATAATAAAGCCCAATAATGTCCAAAATAGTAGATAATATAGCATGGAGCAATCAAAAATTATAGATATGTTGGAGACGTATCAGTCTCCTACTAGATTGATACCTTGGTTCTCAAAAACTGAGGGAAATACTTACGCTACTTTGTTGCATCACCCTTTCCTCTTGAAGGGCAAACCAATGCATGCTCAAGAGGTAGCACTGCCTGATGGCGCGTTTCTTCATCAGTTGGCCCGCGCCCCGTGGAGCGAGCTCATAGACGATCAAGCTTTGTGCGCAGCTTCCGGACCTTGCGTGTTAGGCTCCCGAATTCTTTTTCTCCCCAGCTAGCAAGCTTCTGCTGCATGTTGCTGAGAGCATTTACCATGCTGACCAAACCATGTTGCCCAACTCCCTTTTTCCACCGTTGAAGAACAAACTGGTCATGGTCAACATGTGTCTGCCATACATCTTCATACCGAAACTGTCTAGCAGCTCGTACATCTTTTCCAGCCAAGTGTTCCTGTGGATCAATCAACACAAAGCAATGATCTGACTCCGCGGTGGCAATGTGCCGGACATGTGTATCCGGGAAGATATGAACATGCTGGGGCTTTCCAAACCCCCTATCCAATCTGGCTTTTACATTCATAGTTCCTTGTTGTCCATTATTGAAGGAAATATGCCCTAGAGGCAATAATAAAGTTGTTATTAATATTTCCTTATATCATGATAAATGTTTATTATTCATGCTAGAATTGTATTAACCGGAAACTTAGTACATGTGTGAATACATAGACAAACAAAATGTCACTAGTATGCCTCTACTTAACTAGCTCGTTGAATCGATGATGGTTATGTTTCCTAACCATAGACATGAGTTGTCATTTGATTAACGGGATCACATCATTAGAGAATGATGTGATTGACTTGACCCATCCGTTAGCTTAGCACGATGATCATTTAGTTTGTTGATATTACTTTCTCCATAACTTATACATGTTCCTATGACTATGAGATCATGCAACTCCCGAATACCGGAGGAACACTTTGTGTGCTACCAAATGTCACAACGTAACTGGGTGATTATAAAGGTGCTCTACAGGTGCCTCCGATGGTGTTTGTTGAGTTGGCATAGACCGAGATTAGTATTTGTCAGTCCGATTGTCGGAGAGGTATCTCCGGGCCCTCTCGGTAATGTGCATCACTATAAGCCTTGCAAGCAATGTAGCTAATGAGTTAGTTATGGGATGTAGCATTACGGAATGAGTAAAGAGACTTGCCGGTAATGAGATTGAACTAGGTATTGAGATACCGACGATCGAATCTTGGGCAAGTAACATACCGATGACAAAGGGAATAACGTATATCGTTATGCGGTTTGATCGATAAAGATCTTCGTAGAATATGTGGGAGCCAATATGAACATCTAGGTTCCGCTATTGGTTATTGACCGGAGACGTGTCTCGGTCATGTCTACATAGTTCTCGAACCCGTAGGGTCCGCACGCTTAACGTTCAGTGATGATCAGTATTATGAGTTTATGTATTTTGATGTACTAAAGGTAGTTCGGAGTCCCGGATTTGATCACGGACATGACGAGGAGTCTCAAAATGGTGGAGATGTAAAGATCGATATATTGGAAGCCTATGTTTGGACATCGAAATGGTTCCGGATGAGTTCGGGCTTTTTCCGGAGTACCGGGAGGTTATTGGAACCCCCCGGGGAGTATATGGGCCTTGTTGGGCTTTAGGGAAAAGAGAGAGGGGCTGCCTAGGGTAGGCCACATGCCCCCCAAGGCCTAGTCCCGAATTGGACTGGGGGGGAGGGGCGGTGCCCCCTCCTTCCTTCTCTTCTCTCTTTCCCTTCCTTCTCTCCTACTCCTACTTGGAAAGGGGGAATCCTACTCCTGGTGGGAGTAGGACTCCCTAGGGCACGCCATAGTAGAGGGCCGGCCCTCCCCCTCCTCCACTCCTTTATATACGGGGGAGGGGGCACCCTATAGACACACAAGTTGATCATTGATCTCTTAGTCGTGTGCGGTGCCCCCCTCCACCATAATCCACGTCGATCATATCGTAGCGGTGATTAGGCGAAGCCCTGTTCCGGTAGCATCATCATCACCGTCATCACGCCGTCGTGCTGACGAAGCTCTCCCTCGACACTCTACTGGAGCGTGAGTTCGTGGGACGTCACCGAGCCGAATGTGTGCAGATCGCAGAGGTGCTGTAGTTTCGGTACTAGGATTGGTCGATCATGAAGACGTACGACTACATCAACCTCTCTTTGCTTATAGTCTACGAGGGTACGTGGACAACACTCTTCCCCTCTCTTTGCTATGCATCACCATGATCTTGTGTGTGCATAGGATTTTTTTTTTGAAATTACTGCGTTCCCCAACAATTATCCCATGTGTATTCCGTCCTAGACCAACCCAGGTCATGAAACAAATAATCATCCACTGCTTCTCTGAACGCCCGCATTTGATATTCAGGCCTAGCCGCTCGGGAAAAATGTTCAGAAGCACTTATTGTCTCATTGAAATCATCGACACAAAGCCAAGCTTCGTGCTGGATTGCAAAGAGTGTACAGAGGAACCTCCAACTATGTGGCCAATCTTCCACCTTTGGAGCTCCATAGAAACATGTGAGCCTCCATTCCTTCGAGGCTTGGTTCTTCTTCCTTACCAAAATGTTGATATGTCAAGAATTATATTTATTCAACTGCACATCCAACTCCTCCGTCCAAAACAAACCAATACCACCACTAAGGCCGGTACTGTTTACTGCGAAGCATCCTGCAAAACCAAGAAGATTCTGCAAACTTTCCACTCTTTTCGCTGGGATTTTTTTCTCCATCACAAATAGGAGACCGGGCCTTCCTGCTTCACCACACTGCGAAGCTCTCGAACTGTCGATGGGTTCCCAAGCCCTCGATACTTCCAACTCAAGAAACTCATTATGTCGGGCAGGGCTGCATCGCAGCCTCTTCCAAAGTCTCTGAATTGCTCGGGGTAGGTTTCTTCTTCTTTGTCTCCCTCTCAGTTTCAGAACTCGCTGGTGAGCCATTCAGAGAAGTAGTCACACTCCTTGTCCCCTCCTCATCTTGGTGGGGGGAATCTGTCAGGAGCGGTCGTTCGACCTTCCTATACATCTGGTTCTGGACCTGAGGTCCTCCATTCCTCTTCTGGTGGTTTCTATTATTCTTTGCAGGAGAAGTTACTTCAGTCATCCCCTTAGCCGATGTGCTCAAGTTTTTCGTCTCCGGTTTACTTCTGTGGGAGGCTGAGTTCTCTCTCATCAAACTTTCACCAGAGGCAGCCTTGTTAGAAACATCCTATGCCCGTAGGCCTTTGCCATACGGAAGATCTCCATTCTCGTCTCGTTCCAGGCATAGCACAGAAAAGATCCGAGTGACCCAATGAAAGTGCAACTATCCCTAGGTGGTTTTGGTAATTCCTAACAACATATAGCTCATTGAGCTAATGCTATTCCAAGATTAATATTTCAGGAAAAGCTCAATTTATGGCATGGCATGGATGAGGAATGTGGACCCCTTAAAATGTTAAGGACAAAAAGATTGGCTCAATCTCAGAGCTCAAGACTCTACATTTTATATTTTAGTGATCCAAGATCACATTGAGTCTATAGGAAAAGCCAATACTATCAAGGAGGGATGAGGTGTTGTTTAATGAGGTTCTTGCTTCATAGTGCTTAGTGATATGCTCCAAAACCCTCAACTACCTTCCCACATCCACATATGACCTAAACCAAAAGTCAAACTCGGCCCTACCGATTCTTTCTATCTGGCTCCACCGAGTTTCAAAAGTCATAGCCACTGCCACAAACCCTAGGCAAATCGGTCTCACCGATAGGGATTTCGGTCACACCAAGATGGGGTTGTAATCTCTCTATTTCCCTTCGTAACATTTTGGTCCTACCGAGATGAGCGATCGGTCCCACCGAGATTGCAATGTAAACTCTCTGTTTCTCTTTCGTAACATTTCGGTCCCATCGAAATGAGCGATCGGTCCCATCGAATTTACCTGACCAACTCTCTGGTTAGCTTGTTACCAAAATCGGTCCCAGCGAGTTTGTGTAATCGGTCACACCGAGATTATGTTATGCCCTAACCCTAACCATATCGGTCCTACCGAGTTGCATCTCAGTCCCACCGAAAACCCTAACGGTCACTAGGTTTGCTAAATCGGTCTGACCGAGTTTTTCACTTCGGTCTCACCGAGATTGGTAAATTGTGTGTAATGGTTAGTTTTTGTGTGGAGGCTATATATACCCCTCCACCCACTCTTCATTCGTGGAGAGAGCCATCAGAACATACCTACACTTCCAATACACATTTTCTGAGAGAGAACCACCTACTCATGTGTTGAGGCCAAGATATTCCATTCCTACCATATGAATCATGATCTCTAGCCTTCCCAAGTTGCTTTCCACTCAAATCTTCTTTCCACCAAATTCATATCCCGTGAGAGAGAGTTGAGTGTTGGGGAGACTATCAATTGAAGCACAAGAGCAAGGAGTTCATCATCAACACACCATTTGTTACTTGTTGGAGAGTGGTGTCTTCTAGATTGGCTAGGTGTCACTTGGGAGCCGCTGACAAAGATTGTGGAGTTGAACCAAGGAGTTTGTAAGGGCAAGGAGATCGCCTACTTCGTGAAGATTTACCGCTAGTGAGGCAAGTCCTTCATGGGCGATGGCCATGATGGGATAGACAAGGTTGCTTCTTCGTGGACCCTTCATGGACTCGCGCAACAGTTACCCTCCGTGGGTTGAAGTCTCCATCAACGTGTACGTACGATAGCACCACCTATCGGAACCACAACAAAAACATCCGTGTCTCCAATTGCGTTTGAATTCTCGAAACCCTTCCCTTTACATTCTTGCAAGTTGCATGCTTTACTTTCCGCTGCTCATAGACTCTTTGCATACTTGCTTGAATTGTGTTAAGATTGCTTGACATGTGCTAAGATTGCTAAAATCTACCAAAGACTAAAATTGGGAAAAGGATAGATTTTTATTTGGTCAAGTAGTCTAATCACCCCCCTCTAGACATACTTTCGATCCTACAAGTGGTATCAGAGCTTTGGTCTCCATTTGCTTTGATTTCCATAGCTTTTGGTGGTCACAGCCTTGGTTTCACAACCTAGGAGAGTATGGCATCTAGTGAGGGAAATTATCACCGTAGAGGTCCTTACTTTGATGGTACAAATTTTGCTAGTTGGAAGCATAAGATGAAAATGCATATTCTTGGACATAACCCCGCCGTTTGGGCTATTGTGTGTGTTGGCTTGCAAGGTGAATTCTTTGATGGGAGAGAACCAAATCGTGAAGCTACTGCGGATGAGTTGAAGATGTTAGAATACAATGCTCAAGCTTGTGATATCCTCTTCAACGGATTGTTCCCCAAAGAATTCAATAAAATCAGCCGTCTTGAGAATGCAAAGGAAATTTGGGATACTTTGATTGATATGCATGAAGGTACCGACTCCGTCAAGGAATCCAAGTTGGATGTGCTTGAAAGTCAACTTGACAAGTTCAAAATGAAGGATGGTGAAGGTGTCGCTGAAATGTACTCTAGGCTTGCTCTTATCACAAATGAGATTGCCAGCTTAGGAAGTGAGGAGATGACCGACAAATTCATCATCAAGAAGATCCTAAGAGCCTTGGATGGAAAATACGATACCGTATGCACATTGATCCAAATGATGCCAAATTACAAAGATCTCAAGCCAACAGAAGTCATTGGAAGAATTGTTGCTCATGAGATGTCACTCAAGGATAAGGAGGAGCTCCATAACAAGTCAAGTGGTGCTTACAAAGCCTCATGTGAAGCTCCACCATCATCAAGTGAGAAAACAATGTTCAATGAAGAATTGAGCCTAATGGTGAAGAACTTCAACAAGTTCTACAAGAGTAGAAGCAAGGAAAGAAGTTCCAAGTCAAGGTCCTACAATGACAAAAGATCTTCTAGTCGAGAGCAAAACTGCTACAATTATGGAAGACCCGGACACTACTCAAGTGAGTGTACGGCTCCCCACAAGAGAAGATAGGATCCTCCCAAAAGAATATGTAGAAGAGAAGAATCACCATCAAGGGAGAGAAGGAGTAGGGACGATCGATATGAATGAAGACACCCTCGGAGAAGCAAGGATTTGGAAAGGAAGGACAAGTCATCAAGGAGCTACACAAAACGAAGACATCAAGCTCATGTTGGTGAATGGGTATCCGGCTCCGACTCCGACAATGACTCCGAGATAAGGTATCACTCCGACTCCGAATATACTCAAGATGAAGGTGTTGCCGGACTAGCACTTGTGTCAACCAACTGCTACGACATATTTGATTCACTAGATGAAGGAATTGGAAGATGCTTCATGGCCAAAGGTCCAAAGGTATTGTCGGAGTAGATGACCACGGGTAGTCAAGCCGGCTCCCCCTGGCCCTTCTGAAAAAATTACGAGCCGATCCGGCCCTCAAGAATCCAAGACGTGGGGCCGCCTTCCCCTTGTCGGCTGTCTCCCAGGCCGGCTACCGGAAGGCGGCCCGACTCTAGCCCTCATGAAGAAAGCCGCGGGAGGGCTGGCTCCGAGAAGCCGGCCGCGAGAAGGCCGACTCCAAGAAGCCGGCTCCCACAAGGCAGTCAAGATCGTACCCTCGAAGTCTGCATCCACATAACGGCGATGTGACGGGGCGTGGCTACAGTGAAGCCTGCCACCCCCGAATCCTGGAGCACGACAGGCACAGTGCGCCGTACAAGTGGCCATGGCCCGTCTGGCGCGGCACTGTTGCCATGTTGACCCTGATGTCATCCACGATGGACCACCAGTGCGGCCCACGGGCGGTGGGCCCCTTCGGGCAGAGAGACACCCGAAGGCGGCCGTGCCTCTCCCAGTCGGCCCAAGACAAAGCCAGCTCTCCATAGCCGGCTTGCCACCTCCCTCGAAGGAGATGCCCTATTAAGGAGACAAGACGCGGTGAGGCTACAGCGATCACCCGCCGGACGGCGGCACTGTAGCCACGCCTACCTCGACGAAGCCCTCGTCACCAGGATTGAGCAACAGTAACCAGCCCCCGACCAGGCCCTGGACAGTGGGGCCTGGCTGTCGACCAAGGAGCCGGCAGCCGGCGGGCCCCAGCAGCCGGCGCGGAAGCCGGTAAGCGTAGACACAGACGGCTGGGCCCCACGCCCAGCCAGATTACCATTGTACCCCCGGGGGGTAGGCCTATATAAACCCCCCGGGACACCCATGCAAAGGGTTGATCCCTGCTAGTTTTAGACACCACATAGGGAGAAGAGAGCGAGCCGTGCCCTTCTTCCTCCTCTCACAAAACAGCTCAAGGAGCATCGTGTAGCTACTTGTTCATCTAGTGATCATGCGGAGACCCCGCAGAGCAGCAGTAGGGGTGTTATCTCCATGGAGAGCCCCGAAGCTGGGTAAGATTCGCCGGCGTGCATGTCTTCGCCTCATCCCGTTTCCAGGCACTGGCGATGTCTTACTGGCTCCCACAATGATAAGCCACCCGTTGGCATATGTCGCACCTACCACCCGACATTTGGCGCCCACCGTGGGGCCAGGTGCACCGTCCTTCGGAGACCAGTTCTGGATGGGAACCCACTTCCTCCCCAGCGAGCGTAGCCAGCCCGGCACGCCCGATGGCGCTTGCCACGACGTGCTGCAAGGAGTCGCCAAAATCTGCGCGGCGAGCAGCCTCGCCGATCTCCTCGACAAGACCTTCATCTCCGACGAGCTCGCCTCTGACGCGGGCACCGACCACCTCGTCAACCTCCTCGGCCAGCTCCACGTCTCCGGCGAGCCTACTGTGGACTTGGAGTCGGTTGGTTCCACCGATCCGATGCCTGTCTACTCCGACACGGCCTCACTCGACACTTTCCCCACCGACGTCACGATCTACAATGACCCGCTTCCCCGGCCGATGGCTGCGACGCTGTCACCACCGAGGTGATGGTCATCGGCCATGGCGACGGTCCCAACAAAAGCGCCCACGACGCCGCGCATGCGGCGGTCCACGACTTGTCCATCCCCCTCCCGGCTGATGCCGACGATGAAGCACTGGAGGCTCGCCGCCTCGCCCTCCTCGCGGAGGGCCGGAGGCTGGCCTCCATGAGACGCCTCACTGAGGCCCACCAGCGCGAAGCCGACCGTGCCGCCTTTGGCACGCCGCCCTAGGCGGGCCAAGCCGGGCCAGCGTTGTCAGACAGCGCGGCGCTATCATCACCGACACGCTGGGAGTCGACCGCCCAGTCTATGCCACTCCACTCGAGAACCTGCGTGCCGCCCAGGCGGCCGTAGACGAGCTAGACGGATTGGGGGCCGAAGAACTCCCCCACATGACTAGACGCATCTAGCAGCTAATCGATGCGGCCGTGCAGCGGCACGAAGCCGACGCCCGCGCAGAAAGCCTCGCCCCGCGCCGAGATCATGGCGCGACGTCCCGGTCGCCGACCGCGGGCAAAACCTGCGCGCAGCGCGAAAAAGAGCCGGCTGCCAGCCGAAGCTGAACCCGAATCTCCATCGAGCGAGACGCAGAAGGCCACCCCCAGGCCGTGGAGTGGCGGGGCAACCCACCTCCGCCTCGGCCCTGTGAGGAGAGATATCCCACCCCACCGCCTGTTGCGCATCCGACTCTCAGCGGCCGGCTAGGCCGCCGTGAGGGAGTCGGCGAGAACGACGCCCGCCATCGGATCGACCGCCTAGCGTGATCCCTGGTGTTGGAAGACGAAGACGATGTCGGCCCGCCTTGTTTCGGCCCCCGCATCCGCGACGAGCGTTTCCCCAAAGGGTTCTCGCTCCCAAGAGACACGCCCAAGTACAACGGCTCCGTGAAGCCAGAAGATTGGTTGATCGACTACTCCACGGCGGTTAGCATAGCAAACGGCAACAGGCGCGTTGCCGTGAAGTACGTGCCCCTCATGCTACAAGGCACGGCGCGGACTTGGCTCAACAGCCTCCAGCCATACAGCATCAACAGCTGGCTAGACTTCATAGAAGCCTTCGTCCGCAACTTCACCAGCACGCATTGGGCCGAGCTCCGCAACTCTTGCGAAGGGGTACACGAGGTGCAAGCCATAGAATACTTCACTGCCGGGTGCCGAGAATGCACCCTCCTCAAGCACAAGCCCCTCTGCGACGAGCCGACTACCCTCGACGAGCTTCTGGTCATAGCGGACAAGTACGCCATTGTCGACTCCTTGATGAAGACCGAACTCCGGGTAGACACGTCTGGGAAAGTACTCAACCCGGTGCCCAAGATGCCGGCTGGGGACTCCGGCCGACGCCCACACCAGAACGACCACAAGCGCAAGGGCCCCGTGCCGCCCTCCACCAGTCGGCAGGTGGCCACAGTCGAAGACGAGCAGCCCGAAGGGCGGCCCGCACCCAAGAAATAGAGGGGCGGCAAGCCGGCTTGGCAGCCGGCCTTCTCCTACGAGCAAACTCTCTACGCCCCATGCAAGTTCCACAGTGCGCGAAGCCGTCCAACCACACAACCCGGAAGTGCCACTGGATCACCCGAATCTCCAAGGGCGAAGGGCTCGCGCCGCCTCCGCCAGCTGGTCCGCCGCCTCCGGCTCCGCAGCCGCCGACCGCTCGGCCTGCAGTCGGAGCCGTGCACGATGAGTTCTCCGACGAGCATGCCGCCTACATCATCTTTACGAGCCAGCCCGAAGACCGGCGCAGCAAACGCCGAGAGCACCAGGAAGTCAGCATGGTTGCTGCCACCCCCGCCGAGCACATGCACTGGTCAGAAAAGCCTATCAGCTGGAGCCGGGCCGACCACCCAGAGGTGATGCCATCTCCCGGCTCTTATGCGTTGGTTTTGGATGCCACCCTTGCAACGGATAGATGCACCGCCCGTTTCTCCCGCGTGCTGATAGACGGCGAGAGCAGCATCAACATCCTGTACGGTGACACCCTGGAGAAGCTGAACGTCAAGATGAAGCAACTCATGCCAACTCGGACTGTGTTCCATGGCATTGTACCCGGCCTGTCCTGCGCCTCCATTGGCAAAATCAAGATTGATGTGCTCTTTGGGGACAAGGATCATTTCCACCGGGAAGCGATCTGGTTTGAAGTGGTGGACCTGGAGAGCCCCTACCATGCGTTGCTTGGCCGACCTGCCTTGGCTAGGTTCATGGCAGTTCCCCACTATGCTTACCTCAAGATGAAGATGCCAAGCACCAAGGGCGTCATCACCATAGCCGGCGATTACAAGAAGTCCTCCGAGTGCGCAGCAGCCAGCAGCCGGCTGGCCGAGTCCCTTGTGATTGCCGCAGAAAAGAAGATATTGGACCGAGTCGTGGCCATGGCCGGCAAGCAGTCGGCCTTGTCCCCCGATCCCAAGGAGTATGATGCCCAAGGGTCTTTCCAGCCGGCCAAGGAGACGAAGAAGATACCTCTTGACCCCGAGCACCCAGAGAGGTTTGCCGTCATCGGGGCAAACCTAAACATCAAATAGGAAGGCGAGCTCGCCGATTTCCTTCATGAGAATCGGGACATCTTCGCATGGTCCCCCAAGGACATGCCGAGTGTTCTGAAGGAAGTCGCCGAGCACAAGCTACACGTCCGAGAAGACGCAAAACCAGTCAAACAACCCCTCCGCCGACTGTCGAAGGAAAACAGAAGGATTGTAGGAGAAGAGATAGCCCGGCTTCTGGCAGCCGGCTTCATTATGGAAGTTTTCTTTCCAGAGTGGCTCGCCAACCCGGTCCTCGTACTAAAGAAGAACAAAAAGTGGCGCATGTGCATAGACTACACAAGCCTCAACAAGGCCTGCCCCAAAGATCCCTTCGCCTTGCCGAGGATTGATCAAGTGATAGACTCCACGGCCGGATGCGAGCTGTTGAGTTTCTTGGATGCTTACTCAGGATACCACCAAATAAAGTTAGATCCGGCAGACCGCCTGAAGACCGCCTTCATCACGCCATTCGGAGGCTTCTGCTACCTGACTAAGACATTCGGTTTAAGAAATGCCGGTGCCACTTTTCAGCGTTGCATGCAGATGTGCCTCCTCAAGCAGCTCGGCAGAAATGCCCACGTCTACATAGACGGCATTGTGGTGAAGACGGAGAAGCGCGGCACCCTGTTGGAAGACCTCAAGGAAACATTTGAGAACCTGCGCCGGTTCCAAATCAAGCTCAACCCCGAGAAATGCGTGTTCGGAGTGCCAGCCGGCCAACTCCTAGGCTTCCTGGTCTCCAAACGCGGCATCGAATGCAACCTGGTAAAGATCAAGGCCATTGAGAGAATGGTGATTCCCACCAAACTTCGAGACGTCCAGAAGTTCACCGGATGCTTGGCCTCCCTGAACCGCTTCATCAGCCAGCTTGGAGAGAAAGCCCTCCCCCTCTACCACCTCATGAAGAAGACCACTCACTTTGAGTGGAATGACCAAGCCGACCAAGCTTTTCATGAGCTAAAGAAGATGCTGTCCACGCCGCCTGTCCTGGCGGCGCCGACTGAGAAAGAGCCCATGCTCCTCTACATTGCTGCAACCAGCCGGGTGGTCAGCACCGTCATCATAGTCCAGCGCCCAGAAGAGGGCCGAGCCCAGCCGGTCCAGAGGCCAGTGTACTATTTGAGCGAGGTGCTATCTGCCTCGAAGCAGAACTACCCGCACTACCAGAAGATGTGCTATGGCATGTACTTCGCTGCCAAGAAGCTGAAGCCCTACTTTCAAAAGCATCCCATCACAGTCATATGCACCGCCCCGCTGGCCGAGATCATAGGCAGCCGGGATGCATCCGGCCGGGTGGCGAAATGGGCCATCGACCTGGCCCCCTACACGATCTTCTACCAACCTCGCACCGCCATCAAGTCGCAAGCATTGGCCGACTTCCTCGTCGACTGGGCCGAAACCCAGTACCTACCGCCGGCTCCCGACTCCACTCATTGGCGCGTGCACTTCGATGGGTCCAAGATGCGCACCGGCTTGGGAGCCTGCGTCATCCTCACCTCTCCCAAAGGCGACAAGCTCAGATACATGCTGCAAATTCACTTTGCCGCCTCCAACAATGTGGCCGAGTACGAGGCGCTCATACACGGGCTCTGACTTGCCAAAGAACTCGGCATTCGCCGGATCCTATATTATGGCGACTCGGACTTGGTGGTCCAGCAATCATCCGGCGACTAGGATGCCAAGGACGCAAACATGGCAAGCTACCGCTTCCTTGTTCAGCAAATCAGTGGGTATTTTGAAGGATGCGAGTTCCTCCATGTACCGCGAGCCGACAACGAGCCAGCTGATGCCCTGGCTTGAATAGGCTCCACTCGGCAAGCAATACCAACCAGTATCTCTCTACAACGCCTCCTTAAGCCGTCTATCAAGCCATCTCCAGAATTCGATTCCATCTTCGTGCCGCCTGACCCCGATGTAGCCGGGTCCGGCTCGAAGAACCAAGCGGGTGATCTGGGGACTTTGATAGTCGGCCCGGGGACGTCAGCAGGCGGCTCGGGGATTTCTGTAGTTACGCCCGACCCGGGGACTGCCACACCCAGCTCGGGGACTGCGGTAGTCGGCCCGGGGACCGCACCAACACAATAGGCGGCGGCCGACGCTAGCTTTTCACCACCCAGCCCGCCCGCCCTAGTCGCAGTAGCAGTGTTGGCAATAGAAGAAGTCGCAGCCCCATCATGGGCTCAGCCCATCCTCAACTTCCTAGTAAACCAAGATCTGCCGGCTGATGAAACAGAGGCAAGACAAGTCCAACATCGAGCCGGAGCATACACAATCGTCAACAGAGAGCTCGTCAAGCGCAGTGTCACTGGAGTCCTCTAGCGATGTGTCGAGCAAGAGAAGGGCATTGCAATCCTCAGAGACATCCACCAAGGAGAATGCGGCCACCATGCGGCCTCAAGATCACTCGTCGCCAAAGCTTTCTGCCATGGTTTCTTCTGGCCGACTGCTTTGGATGATGCCAAGGAGTTAGTTAAACATTGCAAAGGGTGCCAATTCTTCGGCTCCAAGCAACACATGCCGGATTCGGCACTCAAGACCATTCCCCTCACTTGTCCCTTCGCCGTTTGGGGACTGGGCATGGTGGACCCATTCAAGATGGCGTGCGGCGGCATGACACATCTGCTAGTCGCTGTGGACAAATTCACCAAATGGATTGAGGCAAAGCCGATCAAGAAGCTGAATGGGCCGACTGCCGTCACATTCATCGCAGACATAACAACTCGGTACAGCGTGCCACACAGCATCATCACCGATAATGGCACAAATTTCACCAAGGGAGCCTTGGCATGTTTCTGTACGACGCAGGGCATCCGGTTGGACTTAGCGTCCGTTGCCCACCCACAGTCAAACGGCCAGGTCAAACGAGCCAACGGCCTCATCCTTTCCGGCATCAAGCTTCGACTGGTCGTACCACTGGAGCATTCGGCCGGCTGTTGGCTCGATGAGCTGCCGACCGTCCTCTGGAGTCTGCGCACTACCCCAAACAAGACAACCGGCTTCACTCATTTTTTCCTCGTGTATGGTGCCAAGGCGGTCATCCCAACTGACATCGAGTTCGACTCGCCTCGGGTAACCATGTACACGGAGGCGGAGGCCAAGGAAGCACGAGAAGACGGTGTCGACCTGCTGGAAGAAGGCTGGCTATTAGCCCTTAGCCGGTCTGCCATCTACCAGCAGGGCTTGCGCCGCTACCACAGCCGGAAGGTCAAGCCAAGATCCTTCCAAGAGGGCGATCTTGTCCTCCGGCTGATCCAGCGAACAGCCGGCCAGCACAAGCTCTCGGCCCCTTGGGAAGGCCCCTTCGTCATCAGCAGAGCTTTAGGCAACGACTCCTACTACCTAATCGACACACAGAAGCCGAAGGCACGCAAGAGAGACGATTCCGGCAAGGAGTCGGAACAACCATGGAACGCCAACCTCCTCCGAAGATTTTACAGTTGAAATGCAGTATGTATCACGCTAACTTTTGTACTAAGTATGAGACAATAGGCCACCCGAGAAGAGCTCGGGGACTGCCATCTTTTATCTATAAATGAAGAATATTATGCTTATGACCTTGTCGTTTCATTCACTTTTTTTTCGTCCGGCACCGGGTTCGACTAGTCGGCCCGGGGACTGGCCGCCTAGAGTTATATTAGAAGTCCTACCTGCGGTCAGACAAGTAGTGTGCCGGCACCCAAGCTTTCTCTTGCCAAAAGTCGTAGTTCGAAGAACCGGCTATCCGGCTGGCAAGAGTTAAAGGCAGGAAAGGACACCCACACGAAAAATGGCTAGGGACTAACTGACTAATATAACAAAAGCTGGTTTGTCTCCTACCACCGACCGACTACCAGAGTAGCCGGCCGGCCGGCTTCCATTCACTTCACTTCAATCTAAGAAAGCTCGAGTACTTGCCTCCCCAAAAGGGGAAGGCGGCAAAGGAAACAGCCTAAGGATAAAAAGCATACGTGAATGGAAACCAAACATGCACACAATCATATTTACACAAAAGACCTTCGCAAGGCCAGCATTCAACATAGTTCGAATACACCCCCAGTGGGTGGAACTACGCAAGTTCAATAAAAATTGTTCAAAGGGTAACAAGCAGGAAAAGCGAGGACAACAGATTAAGCCAGGGGAGCGACTAGCGAGTCGGGCAGGTCGGTGGAGATGGCAGTGCCGGCTGGAGGAGTGGCCGGTTGGCGAACCTCGGCAGGATCACCGCCTCCCGCTGAAGGCGCGCTTGCACGCGCCACGTTGCTGAAGGCACGGTCAGGCTGAGGCTGGCTGGCTGCTTCACCGGCCGGCTCAACGTCTTCGCCTTCTTCTCCTTCGTCGTCTTCGCCTTCATCGCTGGAGGCGATCTCCTCTGCAGAGTCCTCCCCCGCTACCGGATCTAGCCTGAACCACTCCTCCGGCTGGGCAACGCCGTCGTCATTTATTTCAGGAGCAAAGACGCTGATGTCAGTGCACTCGGCGATCGTCGATGCAAGCTGAGCGATAGCTGGCCGCACGTCCTCTATCTCCTCGTTGGCCTCCAGCTGCCAGGTGCGCAGCTGGTCCAGGTTCAGCCCCGGATACCAGGCTCGGACGTACTCCAGTGCCCGTCCCGCTCCAAGCCGGGCTGCCGATGCTTTCTAGGCCTCGAAGCGGCCAACCGCAACCTCCAGCCAATCGGCAGTCCAGCTCGGGGTGCAGGGAATCGTCTCGCCTGGCCAGAGGGCGTCCAACACCTGTGCCCCGGCACGCTGGAGGCGGCGGAGCATACGGTGAGCCGGCTGCAGCCGCACTTGGACCACCAAGAGTTGCTCCTCAAGGGCCCGGGTCGCGTCTGGCGCGATGTCGGCCCCCGCTTGACGGCGCGCTTCGCGTTGGGCCTCAATGGTTTGGGTGGCGAAGACGGAGTAGCCGGGAAAATAGTCTGCACAGACAACAAAAAGCAGCACAAGTCAGAACACAAATCAGGCGGCAAGGGGCAAGCAAGGAGCGAGGAAGGCGGCTTACCGTCGATCAAATCCTCAATACGGCCGAAGCCTTCGCTCAGCGCTTGCTTGGTCTCAGCCCAGCCCGCCGCTTCAGTCTCGAACTCTGTCGGCGTTCTGGGAATGGGGGTCCCCAGACTTGCCTGCCTCCGGCCTACGGCGTGGCTCAAGTGGGAGCCCAGCGCGTCCCATCTTCATCAACACGAGGCTCAAGACCCTCGCGAGGGGCCAAGCCTCGCGAGGTGGACGACATGGTGCATCCTCAGGCACAGCCTCGTCCGGCTGGCTCGCGAGGAGGCGGAGAGTTCAAGGCGGGGTACCTCGCGAGGTGCCCATGACGCAAGCCATGATGACACGGGGCGCCAGGCGGGTGCCAGCGCGCGCAGCGTCCCTCTTTCCTCTTTGGTGCAAAGGGGGCAAGCGTATCAGTGGAGTACTGAGGCATCAGGCAAAGGTTGCCACTTCGGTGCAGCGAGACCAAGACCAGGAGGACTACGAGATGGAGGTCACCATGGAGCCCAGTGCGGCGTCATCACCAGAGCCTTTGGCAGGCGAAGACTGCTTTTGTCAGGATAGATGTACTCGTTGTCCCCCTTCAAATTAGCCCGCCATTGTTGGATCCCTTCCCGCTCAATATTTGGGGAGAGGACCAGGGCCTCTATAAATAGGACTAGCCACCCACATAGTAAGGGGTTCGATTCCTAGTTGTTCGGCCCGGGATCTGAGAGAAAAGTAGAGAGGGAGGGGACTGAACTCTTCATAGCAGTTCACCACCACAGCCAAGAACAAACCCTCGCGAGGCTGTTCTTCCTTGTATTGCTCATCCACACCAGCCCCAGGAGGCAATCCATCCACCACACACTGGAGTAGGGTATTACACCACATTGGTGGCCCGAACCAGTATAAATCTTGTGTCTTTCGTGCAGTTCTTTTAGTAGTTTAGATCCCATCAAGACGGAGAGGTTGAAGGTGAGATTTCCATGCGCACCCCAGTGTTCGAACCATAAGGGTCTGCCGGAATCCGAAATCCGACATTTGGCGCGCCAGGTAGGGGTGCGCCGGAATTCGTCTTCCACCGCTCCATGCCCCGTGGCGTCTTCGTCGCCATGCCCGGCGACCAGAAGGTCAACCCCGACCCGTGGGCTGCATGGCCCAAACGCGCGGAACCGCTCGCCTCGGGCGACCCCGCGCCCCAGGCAGCTCACGGTCCGCAGGGCGCTGCGGGCCGCGGGCGATGCGGACAAACTTCGGCAACTCTTACGCCGCGGCAGGCTCGGTCGGCAGCAAGGGCCTCCAATCACGCTGTGACAACGGCATCGTACACCCACCGGGAGCAGGCGAATTCGAGGGCCGTGCTCACGGTGGCCCGAGAGCTGCTGCGATGCAGGTTGCTGGAGGGCGGCCACGACGTGCTGCTAGAGTGAGTGGCGGAGCTCCTGGGCTTCGCCGCTTCGGGGGCTCACCCCTTCTCCACCCAGCTCCCATCTCAAGCCCAGAGCGACCCGCACGGGGGCTCCGCGCGCGCCCACGGGCTTCAAGGCTACTCCGACGCCAGCAAAGCTATCAGCACCGGACCGGTGGTGGCGCTGCCCCCGCCCCCAGCCCGCGAAGGAGAAGGACTCGACGTGACCCGCGGCCCCGGAGGGCGGCCGCATTGCAACCCAGTGGCAGGCCTGACAGGTGGGGCCGCATGGCATGCGGGGCGCCATGGCATGGCGTACGGGATGACGGCAATGGAAGAGTACGTGCCCCACATGATGGACCAAGGACACCCTCACGAGGACGGGCAGGGCTCACTCCTCGGCCCCAGCTGGGGGGACGAGGTGATGGAGGCTGAGCCCTTCCAGGCACCCCAGGACGAGCCCGCTGGCCATGCTGGAGGCAGCGATCACCGGGCGCCGCTAACTCTTCAGGGGCAGGTATATGCTAACCGTGGATCGCAGGAGGTGCAGGTCGCTGCGGCGAGCGGCTGCCCCGCTCCTACAGCCCCTCACCCCTCGGGAGGAGGGTGCAGGGGGCTGCAGGGGAGGATCCGGGATCCAACATCACCACCGCGGCGTTCGGAGCAACGCGTTCTTAGGAAGTAGGCCCTCTGCTGGGGAGGTGCCCCAGAGCCTGCCCCTGGCAGAGGACCCATGGTCGTCGGGGGAACCGCTGGCGACCGCTCTACCCCATCGGGCGGCGTCCTGGGTTCCGGTCGTTGCTGATGGCACTAGAGTGTGGCGCAAGGCGGGGCCCTCGTCTGGCGATATGAAGCAAGGACAGTACCTGTGAAGAAGGCCCAGTGCCTCTGAAGCTCGCCGCCCCATGACACTCTCACGTAATAATGAGTGGGGCTGTACACGCCCCGGAGTCTCAGGGGTGTCGGCCTCAGGCCCTGGGGCTCCATCCCATGCCCAGTGAACAACACTTAGCTCCGTGCTGGTGAGAAGACGTCGAAGACTAGATTAGGTGCTAGACGCGGCTTTTTTGTCTGCCTTTTGTTGCCTTTCCCTTTGGCTGTTGCTTTCCCCCGCTGGATTTAAGTTGGATTCGAATTTGAGATTTGCGTGTGTTCGGGGAAGGGGTGCTTATTCTCGCTCAAGCCGTTTCTCGCGGTTTGGTTGCCGCTTCGTCGCAGCTGCCTCCCCTCGCGAGCCCCTCGCGAGCCGGGTCAGGCCAGGTTAGTGCGTAGCCCAGGCGGCCGCTGTTGCTACCTCTCGGGAGGATTTTCTGGTGCCTGCGGAGGGTGTCCTATCCGGAAAAGGCCCAGAGCCTGTGAAGCAAGGCGAGTGCCTATGAAGCTCTCGCGCTCGAGGAAAAGGCCCAGAGCCTGTGAAGCAAGGCGAGTGCCTGTGAAGCTCTCGCGCTCGAGGAAAAGGCCCAGAGCCTGTGAAGCAAGGCGAGTGCCTGTGAAGCTCTCGCGCTCGAGGAAAAGGCCTAGAGCCTGTGAAGCAAGGCGAGTGCCTGTGAAGCTCTCGCGCTCGAGGAAAAGGCCCAGAGCCTGTGAAGCAAGGCGAGTGCCTGTGAAGCTCTCGCGCTCGAGGGAAAGGCCCGGAGCCTGCAAAGCAAGGCGTGTGCTTATGAAGTCATCTCGTTCGGGAGAAGGCCCAGGGCCCGTGGAGAAGGCCAACGCATGAGGAGTTTCTCATCGGCGGCAACCTCACATCCTGAGGACCCAGCTAGAAAGCGCCCAAGGCGTCGTGCCCTCCTGCAGGCCGCCTCGGAACCAGCATGGGACAAAGGTAAACCAGCCCATCATCAAGCGCGAGCGCAATTTGGTTACTACTGATATGATAGACACAGGTTTTTACATGAGGGGCTTCCCCTCCCAAAATGCTCTCACACACCACCAGGTCAAAAGCCTGAGTTCTATTCATGCAGAGTGAAAAAGACAGGAGCGATACACTCTCAGTCGGACCAATCTCCCAATGCGTCCCCGGAAGCACCTACTGAGCCCTCGCTGGAGACGCCGAGCTCGCCATCGGCGCCTGCGTCGCTGCCGGCAGCGTCAAGGCCGCTCGCTGCGCCATCCTCGTCAGCACCCACGACCACGTCGCTGTCATCCGAAGTGAAGGCCCTGATGAGGGCGTCCACGTTATCCTCCACCCAGCGCGACAGGTCATACCGAATGGCCTGGGGGACTGGGGCGATGACGGCGTCGAAGTCGAAGTGGGGATTCATGTTCTGAAGATGGCTGAAGACACGTGAGAAGGCGCGCTTGAGCAAGGCGCAGCTCCTCTCCTCCACCAACATGTCGGCCCTAACCGACCGCGCCTCCAGCTGCGCCACCACGGCGGTGAAGAACTGCATGTTACCGGCGTAGTTGATCGTGTGTGGCTCACCGACGGACGCCTCGCAGATGCTGCCCAAGGCCGAGTTGTCCCTCTCCCTGAGCATGGTGAACATTGGGCCATGCGCGTGCTCCAGGAGCTGCCGCTGGCGTATTTCATCGGCGTTCTGGCGCTCGACGGCCTCGGCCTCTTCCACCTGTTGGCTAAGGCGGAGCACCTCGGCTTGAGAGGCGGCCAGCTCTTTCTGCGCCGCCTCAAGGGTGACCCGGGAGGCGTCGGCCAGCCGCATCGCCTCGTCCCTTTGGGTCCTCAGGGCTGCGGTTCTGCCTTCGGCTTTGGCCCGGATCATCCCCAGCTTCCCCTCGAACTCACGCTTGAGGCCTTGGCGCGCCATCGCCACCCGACGACAAACCTCCTCCAGGACACGCGCTTCCCGTGCAGCGACGCCGTCCTCTGCCTACGTCACTAGACGCTCCCTCGTCTCCAGCCTCTCGTACTCACGGGAGCGTTCGGCGGCCTCCAGCACCAACGCTTCCTCGCGCTTCTGAAGCTCAGCTGGGTCTCCGGAGGCCACCTCCATCGACGCGAGGGCTGCCTCGCGCAGCTCCACTTGCTCCTCCAACGAGTGGCATCGGGCCAGGAGCTCGTGAGCTCGCTCCTCCGCCGCCTCTCGCCACCCGTCAGCTCTCCGGGCCTCCTCGATGGCCTGGGAGCGGGCCACTCGGGAGGCCTCCAGCGACGCCTTCGCTTCTTCATCGTCAAGGTCGCGTTGGCGCTGCACAAGGGCGACAGCGGCCTCTAGCTCGTGCCTCCCTGCAGCTAGGCGCAGGCCCTCGGCCTCCAGGCGAGCATCTTCAGCGGCAAGCTCTTCCCCAAGCAGGTCCACCGCGTCGGGCGCTCGTCGAAGGAACCCTTGGCGGCGAGCACGGCGCTCCCGAGCATGCTCGAGCACATATTCCACGTCATCATCCGCCCCAAGCAGGCGCTGGGGGCTGCGGGTCATCGTTCCCCCTTCGGGCAGGGGGCTGGGGGCTGGCGGCCTCGCGACGGCTGGACGCGCCACATCAGAAGCTCGACCAAGGGCCAGCCCGCCTCCAGATGAGGGGCGGAGGTGGCGCCTCAACCAGTCGCAGCCCAAGGCCAGACGGGAGGTACCCGACAGACTGACTATCCCCTGAGAAAGCCCGCGAAGGAAAAGCGCGGGGAATGAAGGGCCACGGCGCACCTCGGGACGATCCGCCCCAACAGACGCCCTCACCACGAGGGCAGAGCTTCTCGGAGCACTTGAGGATGGCGGAGGAGGCGAAGCCGAGGGAGCTGGTGCCTCGGTGACTCCCGCGATCTCAGTCGGAAGGGGCCTGCAGAGCAAGAATCAGCAAAAGCAACAAGAGGATCGGGAGTCAGAGAGGAAAAAGACTTACTCATCAGTGGCGAGGTACTTCCTGCGCTTCAGCATGCGACCAGGGGAGTCAACACCCAGAGCCTCCCTCTTCCTCCGGAGGGCCTCGAAGTCCACGCGGAAGCGGCCCAAGAGAAGAGCACAAGGATCAACCTGCCACGAGGACGAGGCACCAGGACGGCCTGCATCGGGAACGCCCGCCTGGCGCGTGCCACCAATCACCTCGTCAGAAGCCGGGACCACGGCCTCCAAGGCCCCAGCCCCGGGCGCTGGGAGTGGCCGCCTACTACCTTCAGCCGCAGCAGTACGAGCCTTGGGAGCTGTCTCCTCACGAGCAGCCTCGGGCGCCGCACCCTCCTCCGGAGCTGTCCCCTCACGAGCGGCGCACAACGCTGCCCCCTCCTCCGGAGCCTCCTCGGCCTCAGGCGCCTCCTGTCCCCCTTCTCCGCCGCTTGAGGAGGAGTCGCCTTGGCCGATTGGGAGGGGAGTCTCCACTACAGGGTTCTCGCGAGGCCCTTGGAGACCGGCGGGGCGCAGCCCCCACTCATCGAAGTCGGGCATCTGCTTCACGAAGTCAGCCTTGCTCTGACACAGATATAGCAAGGCCCCACCTTGCCGGATGTTGCCAGGATTGGGGTCCCCGGCCAAAGTCAGGAGCGTCGACTTCAGCGCCGCGGGAGCCAGGTCTTCTTCCTGGAGCCTCATGTCGTCCTCGCGCCCCCGAAAGGCCCACATTCTGCGAGAGTGCCGCTGCATGGGAGCGAGATGGCACAACAGAAACTCCTTCACCACTTTGGGCGCTGTCATGCCAAGTTTCCTCAGGAGCGCGAAGCGGGGCCAGACGAAGACAAGCCGAGGGCTCTTCAGCGTCTCCGGGCCCCAACCCGAATTGGGGACGGCAGGCGAGGTCGGCTCCGATAGCAGGGGGCTGGGCACCCCTGTGTCCACATACAACCATCGCTCGCGAAACCCGGCCGCCGGCTGGGGGAGTTGGAAGTCAATTCCAGACGCCTCGGATGCAGGCTCGGCAGCAAAGCTCGCGCATGCCTAGCGCTGGGAAGGATCGACAAGATGCAGTGAGAAGAAGTGGCGCAGTAGGGCGACCGAAGGAGGGACGCCCACCATGGCTTCGCAAACGAAGGCAAAGACCGAAAGGAGGGTGATGGACTCAGGACTTAGATGCATTAGGTGGATCTGATAATGCGAAAGCACGGCATTGAAGAAATCGGAGAAAGGGGGAACCAGGCCCGCCCACAAGGCATCGGTAAAACATGGGACCTCAGTGGCTGTCCTGTCAATGGAGAAGTGGGACGCGGGCCAGGCAGTCGTCCTTCCGCGCTTGTTGAAGACGGTGGCCAGGGCCAAGCTGTCCCTGCCCAGGCACTCTTGGTTGAGCACAGTCGATCGACCGACGAGGGGGGCCATCGCTGGCGGCGCACAAGACGAAGGCACGGATTTCTCTGCTCTCTCCTTCCCCGTCGGAGCCATGGCGATGGGAAGGAGGGGGGATTCGAGATTGGATTGAAGGCAGGGGGAGGCGCTTGGAAGAAGGAAGAATAGAGGACACCCGAGCAACAGGGAAGGGGGCGGCTGTGTACAACTACCAGTCCGCCTAGCAGGGCGCACAATAAGGAAGCGTGGGGGAACGGTGCCGCCCACGTCCAATCGACTGCCACGCGACGTCCAAGGCCGCAGGCTGTTGGGGCCCGCGGCGCTTCGCCCTTGCCCTTTCGCATCTCGGCACGGCCAAGTCCATGCACACCTTGGGGCCGGGGGCTACTATCGGCGTTCTGGGAACGGGGGTCCCCAGACTTGCCTGCCTGCAGCCTGCGGCGTGGCTCAAGTGGGAGCCAAGCGCAGCCCATCTTCATCAACCCGAGGCTCAAGACCCTCGCGAGGGGCCAAGCCTCGCGAGGCGGACGACACGATGCATCCTCAGGCACAGCCTCGTCAGGCTGGC
The DNA here is from genome assembly GCA_034509565.1 of Triticum monococcum. Lineage (NCBI taxonomy): Eukaryota > Viridiplantae > Streptophyta > Magnoliopsida > Poales > Poaceae > Triticum > Triticum monococcum. The sequence continues at coordinate 175,793,237 of CM067847.1, read as the reverse complement.
TCGCGAGGAGGCAGAGAGTTCAAGGCGGGGTACCTCGCGAGGTGCCCATGACACAAGCCATGACGACACGGGGCGCCAGGCGGGTGCCAGCGCGCGCAGCGTCCCTCTTTCCTCTTTGGTGCAAAGGGGGCAAGCATATCAGCGGAGTACTGAGGCATCAGGCAAAGGTTGCCACTTCATTGCAGCGAGACCAAGACCAGGGGGACTACGAGACGGAGGTCACCATGGAGCCCAGCGCGGTGTCATCACCAGAGCCTTTGGCAAGCGAAGACTGCTTTTGTCAGGATAGATGTACCAGGGCCTCTATAAATAGGACTAGCCACCCACATAGCAAGGGGTTCGATTCCTGGTTGTTCGGCCCGGGATCTGAGAGAAAAAGAGAGAGGGAGGGGACTGAACTCTTCATAGCAGTTCACCACCACAGCCAAGAACAGACCCTCGCGAGGCTGTTCTTCCTTGTATTGCTCATCCACACCAGCCCCAGGAGGCAATCCATCCACCACACACTGGAGTAGGGTATTACACCACATTGGTGGCCCGAACTAGTATAAATCTTGTGTCTTCCGTGCAGTTCTTTTAGTAGTTTAGATCCCATCGAGACGGAGAGGTTGAAGGTGAGATTTCCGCGCGCACCCTAGTGTTCGAACCTTAAGGGTCTGCCGGAACCCGAAATCCAACAAACTCGGCCTTCAGGGCGTCTTCATTGTCTTGTGCCTTCTTCAGGGCCGCCTTGTGGCTCTCCTCCTGCTCAGCCAACTTCTGGGCCAGGCGGTCACGCTCTAGGACCAAGGCGTCATACTCGGCTTCCTTGGCGCGAAGGGCGGCCTGCGCCCCGCTGAGCTGCCCCCTCAAGTCGGCATTGGCTCCTGCAAGCATGAAGACAAAGGAAAAACCAATAAGCAAGAAGTCGTCAGGGAAGATCCGACCCGAATGCTCAGCAGTCGGCCCGAATCTCGGGGACTACACCCAGTGGGTGCGCTGACGCGCCCCCACAGGAGATGAACGAAACAAAGTACGCACTCCGGCTACTGATCAGGTCTTCGGTTCTTCGGCCCAGCTCCTGAGCCTGGGAGTTGAAGGCAGCAGCGCGAAGGTTATGATACTTCTGGAAGATCAGATAGGAGGCGAGTATAAGATAATTGTTAGGACCTAGTAAGTTCCGAGCCGCCTGCGCCGCAGCCGACTCGGAACTCGGGGACTACACCCAGTGGGTGCGCTGACGCGCCCCCACGGAAGAAATCAGAAGAGAAAAACAACCAAGGCCAGAAGACTCACCTGGATGACGGCCCACGTCGCAAGGAACTCTTGGGTGTATCGCCGTAGCGAGGCGGCTTGGGCTTGAAGCCGGTTCCGGACCTCCTGGGCCGCCGCGTTCAGCTCGCCCGTCCCCCCACTGGGAGTCCACTCAGACATGCTGGCGCTGGCCGCCTCCAGGGCCTCCGCCGTCTAGCTGGCACCCATAGCTTGGTGCGGCTCCGGCATGGAGGTGCCTCCCCCTGCGCGCTGGCGCAATGCCGGCTGCACCTCGAGGCCGGCTCCTGCCTCTGGCTCACCCCCGGCCGGCTGCTCTGGTGCCGCAGCTGATTGGCCGCTTTGGCCCACTCCAGTCGGCGCTGTCTGCGGCGTCCCTTCCACGGAGGCCACATGGTCCTCCCTCCTCTCCATCACCGGCGGGTTTTGATCGACCTCCTCTGACGGGGGCACGAGGATGTCGGGGGCCACGGCGCGGAGGGGAACGACGAGCAGCGGAGGCTGGTTCTGCAAGGCCTCCGCCTCCGTCTCCGCGGCTGCCGCCTCCGCCCGGGCCTTGGCCGCCGCATCGGCCTGCTCCTTCGCCGCCTGGGCGGCCCTTCGCTCCGCCGCCTCCCGCTCCTCCCACGCCTCATGTGCGTTCCGCTCTGTGGCCTCCCTAAGGTCGGCGCGGGGATCCATGTGACGGGAGCCGGAGGACCCTCCAGTCGGCCCGACTATGGAGCCGCCAGGACCGCGCTCAAGGGAAAGCGGCGCCCTGCCCGGCGAGCAAAGAAAGGTTTAGAAGGAAAACAAAATATATATATATGAAATATACAAGACATTCGACGACTTACGCCGAGATCGCCTGCGGCTGTTTCACCGCCTTGTGGAAGCGGGCCGCCTTCACGGCCGCCTCGTCCCGCTTGGTCGCCGCCGTGGAAGCCTTGGATTTCTTCGGCCGGCTGCCGAAGAAGGTCGACGCGGCCCGGCGCTTCTACGCGCCGCCACGGGCAGCCGGCGCGGCAGACGAGCCCGCGCCTTGATGATCAGGCGCCGGCTGGTGGTGCGGGACAGCTTCGACCTCGTCATCATCCGGCCAGTCCTCGAAGCCGGCTCCGGGCCCCGAGCCTCCTTCCTCGTCGCCTTCACCCATGATGGCATCTTCCATGGCGGCCGCTCCCAGGTCCGGATCGTCGGCGTCATCCACCGTGCGGTCAGGGAGGAGCTGGCGCTCTACCCCTGCGGCCCCGGCCGTCGGCGGAAGAAGAGGGTTCTGCCAAGGGCAAACCAACTAATCAGAGGTCGGCTCTCATGAGGCCGGCTACAAAAGGAAAAAAAGAGGAAAAACATACGGCCGGCGGAGCGTTGGCGCGGGAATACGGACCCTTGCTGTATCGCCAATCTTCGGTGAGCTTGCAGTTGGAGATGTACTTCACCATGTAAGACACCTCCGCATGGGGCATCTCCCTGGTGCTCAGCCGGCACGGGTCGAAGCGGCCGCTCATCTGGCAAATCATGTGAGGCCGGCCTTGGAGCGGAAGTACTCAGTGCTCCACGAAGGCGGCCACCAAGTCGCCTCCGGTCAGGCCTTCCGACTGGATCATCACCCGGAGCCGGGAGACGGCTGCGTTCCCGGCCTGAGACAACGACCTGGCCCGGTAGCTCCACGAAGGCTGCCTCCCAGCCGGCGGGCCGGCTACGTAAGCCGGCAGGTTGACATAGTCGCCTTGCTGGGCGACGTTCTTCACGTAAAAGTAGGATTTCTGCCAGAGCTTCACCGACTAGATCAGAGGGATGGGCGGGAACGGATTGTTCTCCCCCGTCCGCCACAAGAAAGCCCTCGCATAGGGTGACGAAAGCCGACAGCAGCATTACCGCATTGGGCGTGAGGTGATGCGGCTGGAGGTGGTAGAATTCAAGGAAAGCTCGAAGGAATCCGCTCGCCGGGAGGCTGAAGCCGCACAGGCAGTGCGAGCGGAAGATCACCCGCTCGCCCTCCTCAAACGCCGGCGAGATCTCCTTCTCCGGCGCCCGACGAACCCGCACGAAGTTCTCGCCCGGCAGGCGCCGCGTCCGGCGGAGGAACTCGACGTGGTCCTCGTGGACGTTGGAGCCCTCCCATGAGCTCGACAGCGCCATGGGAGCGATGCGGCAGGGAGCAAGATGAAGCGACAGCGGAGACGCGCACGACCCCGCTACGGCGGGACCAAGGGAACCGAGAGGTCCGACGGCGAAACGGCGCGGCGATGGGTGCTGCGGCAGCGGAAGGAAGAAGAAGGAATGCAAGAAGGGGCGGAGCGAGGGAGAGCGTGCGAGCCTCTGCCGCTCCTCCTCCTCCCCCTACTTATAGACCCGCGTGGCGGAGCCGAGGAGGCATGGCGTGGGGGAACGTGGGGATCAACTACGCCCACTCCCCCACGTCCCGCGTTTATTGCGCCGTGATGGCGTGATGTAACCGCCGCGAGAAGGCGAGCGGCCCATGTGGGCCGCAGAAGATCCACACTCAGACCGAGGCCTAGGAGTGGCGGGCCCGGGCCTGCGGCGGCGTCCCGTCACGCGCGTGCGTTGGCAGGATCTTCTTGCCACGTGGCCCGCGGGATGGTGCACGGTCAGCTCGCAGGCCGACCCGCGTCCCCGCCTATGAGAGACGGGGATTTCCAAAGACGGCGCGCACAAGCAAAGCCGGCCCCTCAGGGTAGGAAGCTGACCAAGCTTCTCGTTCCTTTGTCAGCCTCGAAGCTCGATCAGCTTCGGGGACTACTGTCGGAGTAGATGACCACGGGAAGCCAAGCCGGCTCCCCCTGGCCCTTCTGAAAAAATTACGAGCCGATCCGGCCCTCAAGAATCCAAGACGTGGGGCCGCCTTCCCCTTGCCGGCCGTCTCCCAGGCCGGCTATCGGAAGGCGGCCCGACTCCAGCCCTCATGAAGAAAGCCGCGGGAGGGCCAGCTCCGAGAAGCCGGCCGCGAGAAGGCCGACTCCAAGAAGCCGGCTCCCACAAGGCGGTCAAGATCGCGCCCTCGAAGTCTGCATCCACATAACGGTGATGTGTCAGGGCGTGGCTACAGTGATGCCTGCCACCCCCGAATCCCGGAGCACGACTGGCACAGTGCGCCGTATGAGTGGCCATGGCCCGTTCGGCACGGCACTGTTGCCACGTCGACCCTGATGTCATCCACGATGGACCGCCAGTGCGGCCCACGGGCGGTGGGCCCCTTCGGGCAGAGAGACACCCAAAGGTGGCCGTGCCTCCCCCAGTCGGCCCAAGACAAAGCCAGCTCTCCATAGCCGGCTTGCCACCTCCCTCGAAGGAGATGCCCCATTAAGGAGACAAGACGCGGTGAGGCTACAGCGATCACCCGCCGGACGGCGGCACTATAGCCACGCCCACCTCAACAAAGCCCTCGTCACCAGGACTGAGCAATAGTAACCAGCCCCGACCAGGCCCTGGACAGTGGGGCCTAGCTGTCGACCAAGGAGCCGGCAGCCGGCGGGACCCACCAGCTGGCGGGCCCCAGCAGCCGGCAGGGAAGCCGGCGAGCGTAGACACAGACGGCTGGGCCCCACACCCAGCCGGATTACCATTGTACCCCCAGGGGGTAGGCCTATATAAATCCCCCGGGACACCCATGCAAAGGGGGTTGATCCTGCTAATTTTAGACACCACATAGGGAGGAGAAGAGAGCGAGCCGTGCCCTTCTTCCTCCTCTCACAAAACAGCTCAAGGAGCATCGTGTAGCTACTTGTTCATCTAGTGATCATGCGGAGACCCCGCAGAGCAGCAGTAGGGGTGTTATCTCCACGGAGAGCCCCGAAGCTGGGTAAGATTCGCCGGCGTGCATGTCTTCGCCTCATCCCGTTTCTAGGCACCGGCGATGTCTTACTGGCTCCCACAATGATAAGCCACCCGTTGGCATATGTTGCACCTACCACCCGACAGGTATCACACCCCGAGTATGTTGATTTCAATAGTGTTGAAGATGACTTGTTAGGTGATGATGAGTTAGTTGTTGACAACTATAGTGATGAATACTATAATGAAACGAATGACAATGATAAGGAGAAGATTGATTCTCTAACTAAAGAACTAAACACTCTTAAGTTAGCTCATTAAACTATCTTAGGAGATCATCGAGAACTTTTAAGGACTCATGAGAAATTACGTTTTGAGAAGTTCAATCTTGAGCAAGAAAATGAGTTCTTAAAGGCAATCAATGATGATCTTCACAAGAAAAGTTCTTCTTCCATTGCCAAGCCTTTACTCTTATCCACTTACATGCCTCAAGTCAAGTCTAGTAACAAGAACAAGAAAGAGTCTTCCTCTAGTAGTAACAATAATCATGCTAAATCCAATGTTGTTGCTTCTAGTAATTCTCTTGATTCCACTAATGATTCTCTCAGCCAAGTTACACTTGAGAAAGAAAATAGCTCATTGAAGGGAATTATAGAGAAAGGTGTTTACAAGAGCCTTGCCGGGAGTAAGCAATTCGACGAAATTGTACGCAAGCAAGGAAGGCACCGGAAGAATCAAGGTATTGGTTTTGAACGAAAGTTCAATGCCAATGGAGTTGAGTGGGAAGAAGATCAATACCCCAAGATGAAGTTCGTTACTCAACAAGAGAAGTATGATCCTACTTCTCTCCAAAGGGACACAAGCTCAAGATGATCTTCCACCACAAGACCACAAGCAAAAAGGCAAGGACAAGCTTCAAGAGGAAATTGATGCATTTTAAGAAGTTCCTAAGGCTTGGTCAAGTGGGTTCCCAAGACTACATCAAGTTCCACCTCATCAAGTACAAACTACAACTCCAAGGATTCCCATCAAGATGGTGTGGATCCCGAAGAAGAAGAACTAGAGAGTCCTTGAGGCTGACTCCGCCAATATACTTCACTCTTATCATTTTGGCAAGAACAAGTGCAATCAACTTCCATATCTTGCACTAGTTCAAGGAGTCACAAACCCTCTTGTTGGTAAGACAAGGTACAAGGTAATCTAAAGCCTTCATAGACATCATCTTGTGTGTGCATCACTCTATGTCTATGGATATCCTTGTTTGTTCCTTGTGGGACTAACCCATGTAGGTATTGAAAGTGCAACTCACTCCAAAGGATAGCGTCAAATGATCTACATCAACATAGAGCATCCACATCTTCAACACCTACATGAAGTCATCATGGACAAAACCCAAGGTTAGTTCATCCCTCTTAGGGGGGATCTCACATCTAGGGGGAGCTTTACTCTAACAATTGAGTGAAAGCAACTCTAATGGTGTGAACACAACAACACTTTATGTAAAAGTGGTAGCCCCACTTGTGCTTAAACGATGAGTATGACCTATGATCAAATGTTCTCATTTGACTCCTAAGTCAATATACTCATATATAGATGACCTAGTCATCGCCAATTGCTTGATAGATGCTAGAATTGTTTGTGCATGCTTTGCCACATATTTCATTTGCCATTTTATTGTGTGAGCATGTTGGTTGCATAATTTACTCATTCGAGGGCATCCACTTGTTGTTTTGATTGATGGGTTTCCTTTTCTTTTGGCAAAGTGGATGGACAAGAATGCCTAAGAACCTTCTCTAGCTATCTATGCTTTCTCGTCTCAAACTCTATTCATGCTGCATCACAAAATTTGATCAAGTCAGATTTGAGCCACTCTGTGTGAGGAGCACTAGGAGTCCCTGATTCGTCATAGACTTAAACTTCCAGAACTTCTTTGTGCGTTTTGGTCTGACCGATTCACCCATTTCGGTCATACCGAGATCACTAAGTCGATCTAGGTTTTCTACCTCGGTGCAACCGATTCAAACCTTTCGGTCACACCGAGTTTCAGTAACTGCTTGCAGTTATGAATCTCGGTGCCACCGAGTTGTTCTACTCGGTCACACCGACAGGGTCAGGCTATATATACCCACGGGTCAAATTTTGGAAAACTTTCCGAACCTCCTCGACCCGCGCTTAGCCCGCTCTGCCTCCAGGGTCTTCGGATCATCTTCCTCATCTCCAGCCGCCTCCTGCCGCTGGTCTTCGCTGCCGTCAATGGGAATCAACCCCGCCGTTGCCGTCGTAGCGAGTTCTCCGCCGAACTAGGGTATGAACTCGATCATTGTGCTATCCCTATCTGATTCCTAGCACATTGTGTTCTCCATGTATCTTGCCATGATTGAGATCACTCTTATCCAGTCAAAACACTCCGTAGTTTAGTCATGAATTAAGAATTTAGGGTTAGGTTTCCGCCGAAACCATCTCGGACCCACCGAGTTGTGGAACTCGGTACCACCGATTCGGCTTAGGCCATTGCACATGTGGTTCTCGGTCTGACCAAGAATTGCAAATCGGTGTGACCGAGTTGAGGACTTTGTGAAACCCTAGCAGTCTCGGTGCCACTGAACTGTGACTCGGTCTGACCGAGTTCACTAGTTTAGGTTCCAACAGCTGCTTCGGTATCACCGAGTTTATAAATCGGTTGATCCGAAATGCTTTACATGGAAAACTAAAACTAAGTTTTTGACTCATTCTTTTGCAAAAATCTCTGCATTTTGTGATGCTTATCCACTCTATCTCATCTATATCTATTCACAGGCTCTGCTGTCAGTGTTTGCAATATGTCTGATCAGAGTGACAGCCAGAACAGGTCAGAGGAGCTGGTTGACCTGAGTGAGGGCACTAGTCCCTCTAGCAGTTCAGATGATGGTAGCAGGAGCACCCCAAGCAACTTACCCAAAGCTGCCACCAGGGCCAGAAAGAAGAAGACCTCTGAATCTGAGGATGAAGACTATGTGGTAGTTGAGGAAGAGGTCGCCTCCAAGAAGAATGTGGTTAAGAAGGAGTATAGCACTGCTGCTGCCACCAAGCCAGGCATGAAGCAAAAGGTTCCTGCAAAGAGAATTCCAATGTCTAAGGCCAGATCATCTACTCAAGTCCCTTTGGAATCTGAACCCAAAGAGGCTGCAGAAGGGAAGAAGAGGAAGGAGAGGGTCAAAAAGACCACTGCTAGAGTGCTTGGGAGATCCTCTATCATGAGAGATTCTGAAGAGGAGGAAGAAGAAGATGCTGCACCAGCACCCAAAGCTCAGAAGCTTATGGGTGATGCCATCAGGGCAGGGGATGTTCCATCTAAGCCTAAGACTGCTCCAAAGCCTGCAGCTCCAACTCCAAAGCCAAAACCGAAGAGGAGCACCAGGAACATCCCTGCTGAGGAAAAGAACAAGGCCCTAGTGCCTAAAGCTGAAATGGAAGAAGAAGATGATGAGTCACATGTCTTGAGGAAGCTGAAGCCAAAAATCCCAGATCATAATGATGCTCATCTAGTTGCTGAGAACATGAAGATCAGGAAGGACTCAGGTCTGAGGCTATGGAGAGAGTCAGATCCATATGCCACTAGGAGAATAACTACTGTAGATTACAGGTTCCATACAAAGGAACAACATGAATTCTTTGAAACCATCTTGCTTGATAAGAAGCCCATAAGTGTGTGACATGAGATGGGTCAACTGGGACTACATCAAGGAGAATGAGGATCACTATCCAGGTGTACATGACAGTTTCAAGGCTTGTGGAGTCGATGAGTTTGTGGCTCAGAAGCTCACAAAATGGAATGATGAACTCATCATGCAGTTCTACTCCACAGCTCATTTCTACCCAGATGGAAGGATAGTCTGGATGTCTGAAGGTACGAGGTACCAGTCCACGATTGCTGAATGGGCGAAGTTGATCAATGCCCCAAAAGAAAGTGAAGATGACTTGGATGTCTATGCCAACAGGAAGAAGGATCACAACACCATGGCACACATGTACAAGGAGATCCCAGATGCTGCTCTTGAGACACATAAGTTTGGATCCGTACATTACCTTCTGTTAGGCTTGCCAACCATCAACTGGATCCTCAGGCACACTCTCTTGGCAAAGTCAGGTGATCACAAGATGACCAGAGGCCATGCAATTAACTTGCTTCACATCTTTGATGTCCCATAGAAGTTCAAAGTCATGAGCCTAATAGTTGAAACTATCAAGAGGACAGATGCAGATCAGAAGAGGAGTTGTGGATATGCCCCACTGATCCAGGAGCTGATCAACTCCAAGATGGGCACTGGTACATATCTGCTGGATAAGGAGCACATGCCTATCTATCCAGACTTCGAGGACAACACTGTGGTTATGAATGAGGATGAACCATCTTCTGTGCACGCACAAGCCAAGAAGGAGAAGGCAAAAGCTGAAAAGGCTGCGAGGATGCCAACTACTGAAGAAGCATCTCAGTATCTCGTGAAGAGCAAGCAAGATCAGCTTGGCTACCTAATTGCATCCACTCTGAGGATTGAGAAGGGACTGGCCACCCTGACTCAAAACCAGGACAGCCTGGAAAGAATCGTGGAGCAAAAATTCTATGACTTAGATGTGAAGGTAACTGAGATTCAGTCTGTTGTGGAGCAACTTCAAGATGATATGCAGGAGAGGAAGGGCAAGACAACCACTGATGCATTTGCCAGAGTGCCTAGAGCTCATAGGTCTGCTGCAGTGCCTGTTCCAGACACCAGAGCCATGTCATCTGCACCAGCTACAACTTCTGTGCCACCAGCTCCAGCACCTACTCCATCAGCTCCATCTACTTCAATTGAAGCCTTCGTTCTTGGAGTTATCCGGACACCACCACCTGAAGACCAAGACTGAGAGACGATTTAGTGTTATGCATTTTCTAGGAACTTTTTGGTAACTTGTTGCCAAAGGGGGAGAAAAATGTATGGATCATAGGCTTCGAGAGAGAGCGTTGCCTTTTATTCTCTCTTGCTTTGGTGGTTGAACTTTATTTGCTTTGCCTGTTTGAGATACTTTTTGTCTGTGTGATACTTGGATGATCATGTGTGCTTGATCATATGCTACCTTAATGCCCGTTGGATGATATTATCATTTTATCCCTTTATGATCATTCACTTTGCTTGGTGATGAGTGCATGTATTTAACTATTATCATTTTGAGCGCTCCACCAAGATGTATGTGACATGGAAGAGTAACCCATGCCTAACTCTATGTGCATTTGCAGTCCAAAGCAAATTATAAACTATGCACAAATTTAGGGGGAGCTCTTGCTCTTCACATACTTCTCAAAGCGACAATGTTTTTCACTCTTATTATCATTTGTCGAAGCTTTGATCTATATGTTGTCATCAATTACCAAAAAGGGGGAGATTGAAAGTGCAACTATACCTAGGTGGTTTTGGTAATTCCTAACAACATATAGCTCATGGAGCTAATGCTATTCCAAGATTAATATTTCAGGAAAAGCTCAGTGTATGGCATGGCATGGATGAGGAATGTGGACAACTCAAAATGTTAAGGACAAAAAGATTGGTTGAAGCTCAGATCTCAAGACTCTACATTTTATATTTTAGTGATCCAAGATCACATTGAGTCTATAGGAAAAGCCAATACTATCAAGGAGGGATGAGGTGTTGTTTAATGAGGTTCTTGCTTCATAGTGCTTAGTGATATGCTCCAAAACCCTCAACTACCTTCCCACATCCACATATGACCTAAACCAAAAGTCAAACTCGGCCCTACCGATTCTTTCTATCCAGCGCCACCGAGTTTAAAAGTCATAGCCACTGCCACAAACCCTAGGCAAATTGGTCTCACCGATAGGGATTTCGGTCACACCGAGATGGGATTGTAATCTCTCTGTTTCCCTTCGTAACGTTTCGGTCCTACCGAGGTGAGCGATCGGTCCCACCGAGATTGCAATGTAAACTCTTTGTTTCTCTTTCATAACATTTCGGTCCCACCGAAATGAGCGATCGGTCCCACCGAGTTTACCTGACCAACTCTCTGGTTAGCTTATTACCAAAATCGGTCCCACTGAGTTTGTGTAATCGGTCACACCGAGATTACGTTATGCCCAAACCCTAACCATATCGGTCCTACCGAGTTGCATCTCAGTCCCACCGAAAACCCTAACGATCACTAGGTTTGCTAAATCGGCCCAACCGAGTTTTTCACTTTGGTCTCACCGAGATTGGTAAATTGTGTGTAACGGTTAGTTTTTGTGTGGAGGCTATATATACCCCTCCACCCACTCTTCATTCGTGGAGAGAGCCATCAGAACATACCTACACTTCCAATACACATTTTCTGAGAGAGAACCACCTACTCATGTGTTGAGGCCAAGATATTCCATTCCTACCATATGAATCTTGATCTCTAGCCTTCCCAAGTTGCTTTCCACTCAAATATTCTTTCCACCAAATTCATATCCTGTGAGAGAGAGTTGAGTGTTGGGGAGACTATCATTTGAAGCACAAGACCAAGGAGTTCATCATCAACACACCATTTGTTACTTCTTGGAGAGTGGTATCTCCTAGATTGGCCAGGTGTCACTTGGGAGCCTCCGACAAAGATTGTGGAGTTGAACCAAGGAGTTTGTAAGGGCAAGGAGATCGCCTACTTCGGGAAGATCTACCGCTAGTGAGGCAAGTCCTTCGTGGGCGATGGCCATGATGGGATAGACAAGGTTGCTTCTCCGTGGACCCTTCGTGGGTGGAGCGCTCCGTGGACTCACGCAACTGTTACCCTCCGTGGGTTGAAGTCTCCATCAACGTGGATGTACGATAGCACCACCTATCGGAAGCATGGCAAAAACATCCGTGTCTCCAATTGCGTTTGAATTATCCATACCCTTCCCTTTACATTCTTGCAAGTTGCATGCTTTACTTTCCGCTGCTCATAGACTCTTTGCATACTTGCTTGAATTGTGTTAAGATTGCTTGACGTGTTCTAAGATTGCTAAAATCTGCCAAAGACTAAAATTGGGAAAAGGATAGATTTTTATTTGGTCATGTAGTCTAATCACCCCCTAGACATACTTTCGATCCTACACCCAGTTTGCCACACGAGAAGCAGAAGTGTGGAACATTCTCGTACACAATATCATAAGGATCCATGCATTTTCTCCTCTTTGACTCGATTAGTATCCACCTCCTCAAGGGTTTATCAACATCAGCAATGACTCTCGCCCTTAGGTACCCAGCAGTGTGATCAAACTACATGAAGGATGCTTGTCTATCAATCTGGTGAGCGATTGCTGTGCTCCATGGTTCCACTCCGAGATTAAACGGGGGATTCAGAACTCGAGCCCATAGCTGCAGCTTATCAAATTTCAACTCGAAAGGGCGCATGCACTCCTCAAACTCAGATAGAATCACTGCATTCTTGCTGACGTGCCATGGCGATCCCTCCCACACGCGATCATGATCCCGTTTGCATGCAAATTCCGCTACAAACATGTTCTCCCCTACTGGTTTGAAGGATAAACCTTTAGGGTTTCCCCATGCCGGCCGAAGTGCGTTGGATATAGTCTGGATGTGGACGGTATGTCGATGAAGTACTTTGCCTGCTAACATCCACTTCTCCGGCGCCCCCTCATCGAGATCATCAAGAACCAGTGGAGTCGCTTCCTTGTCGGTGATTTCCATCTCCCCCGGCGCCTCTACATGATTTTCCCTCGCCGCCCTGGGTGAGAGCGCCTCCTTCTCCTTCCCCCGATCAGCAGGCGAGGCCATCGCCGATCAGGTGTACACTTCTTGTGCCCCGTCGATCAGATCGAGCGTGCGCCGCCATAGGTCCTCCCGAAAACCCTAGTTGCCTCTCGAAGGGCTCCTTTTTTCGGAGGAAAACTTCCAGCTCGACCTACCCAGACCAGATGTATCTAGGAGTAGGAGACTAACGAAACGTTGCATATATCCTGTAATAAATTATACTCCCTCCGTAGGGAGTATTAGGAATTGCTGTCGTCGATGAGGTTAGGTTGGCTTTAGTAGGGGAGGTGTGTGTCCGTCGGCAGCTTGTTCTGATGGTGATAGTGGTTTTTTTATCTATTGATTTCTAGGTGTAACTTTTATTACTGTCTTGCTGAAACTCAGCTACCTGAGTTTTAACTATGGTCTCAAGTCACTTTTCTAGCCCTTCAATCGTCACGCTTAAGATTTGTGATGGCTTTTGTTTGTTAGGGCATGTACAATGGTTGATAAGATAGTCTTATCTTAAGTTTTGCATTTAATCTAGAGATAACAAAAAATAGAGTTTACAATGGGTCATCTCTTAGCCTTATCTTCAATAACTAGCAATTCCTAAAAATGTGGTGAGACATATTGTGCTAAGAGATCATCTCTTGTCTTCTCTTAAATAAGAGAAGACAAACCTTTTCTTATGAGTTCTCTCTCCTCCACCTCATCATTTATCCTATGTGGCACTCCTAAGATAGCACCATTGTACATGCCCTTATCACGGGAGCGGCAATTTTGTCAATTTTGACCTGTGGACGGAAACAATTCACAAAATGAACTGCCCCTAAATTTTTTTCACTCAGCTGACCTTTTTGAGTGGCGCCTGACCCGGGGGCGCCACACTCTACGGTGTAGCGCCTAGCTCGTAGGCGTTGCACTCCTATCCAATGTGGCACCCTGGGGCCCGCATCCAGCAGTGCAACGCCTCAGAGCTAGGCGCCACACATGTAATGTGCAGCGCCTAGCCCGTAGGCGTTGCACTGTCTGTTACTAGTTGGCTGGCTGGGCCCCCCTCTCCCACTCCCCACACACCCTCCAACCCCCAAACCCATTCCCACCCGAGATTGGCCCCCTCTCCCCCTCTCAAATCCTTCTCCCAATCTTCCAAATTTGAAGATTTTGTCCATGGATTTCGAACCCAATCCCTCCCTCAAGGTAATCTCCTCTGATCCCCTTGTTTTGATCCAAGAAATGTTAACAATTGATCATTGGTTGCTAGTTTGGGGAAACCCTAGTTTTTTATGGATCTAGATATTTGTATGGAGATATGAGATGTTTGTTTGCCAATTTCATATTATTAGGGTTGTTTGTATGTTAGGGTTATTACTATGGGTGTTCTTATGTTGGTGCTAGGGTTAGGCTTGTTAGTATGTTAGGGTGATGGGTGTTGTTTTGTTGGGGCAAGGGTTAGGGTTAGTGTTAGGGTTGTTTCATATCTATGTTAGGGTTAGTGTTAGGGTTGTTTCATATCTATGTTAGGGTTAGTGTTAGGGTTGTTTCATATCTATGTTAGGGTTAGTGTTAGGGTTGTCTCATATTTATTTAGTGTTAGGGTCCTTGGATTAGTACTCATGAAAGAAATGTTACGTTTTCTTGTTTGAATGCTTATAGGGATGGGGAGAACTTGTGTGTTTGTTCATCATGGGGACAAAGAGGGCTTTTGAAAGGCAATATTGAACCGGACCCGTATGAGCTTGACATGGTGTTTGATAATTGTCCTAGCTATGCGGAGCTCTTGGAACAAGTGAGGAAAGATTTGAATTGGATGGACCCTAGTGATATCTTTGAGTTGGAGGGAAGGCATAATGTTGGTTTTGGAATGCACATCCGTTGGAAGACAATGCGTGTGAACTCGGAGAACGTTGGGTTGCATACAAGGAGACGGTGGCCGAATCACTAGACAAGGCTCTTGAGTTATTTGCAACGAAGAAGGTTGATTCAAGTTTGCATTTGGACTTGAACCGGAACCCCTCCCCTTTGGTTGCTAGTAGCTCCCACCCTTGAACTGAAATGAAATTGTTGAACCTCTTTTGACCCAAAAAGTGATGCCAACATTGAGCCCGTTTCCAAACAACGAAAATTCAGCTTTGCAAGAGGAGAATGATGAGTACGGACGATAACAATGAAGTTGATCTCCATGACAACAATGTGGGTGATCTCGACAAATACCATTTGCAAGATACAATGGACCATTCCATCCCTTATTCATGTGGTTATGCATCGGATTCAGATGACGAAGGTCCCGATGAACAAGTTGATGAGGAGGGGTTCACGGCGAAGGAGGCTGAAGCTTTCGAGAAGGTATTCGGGTGGGATCATCGGACTACATTGTTCAAGGATGTTAATCTCACGGATGAAGCCGTGGTAGATGGTGGCCAAGGTATATCTCTTGGGGTTAGGCCAAGATCTCACCGTGATTTGGAAGACGACAAGAGTGGGAGTGCTAAAGGGTCTAAGTTTGAAACCTTCTTGGATTTGAAGATGTGGCTCGACAACTACTCGGTTACGCATTATTGTCCACACAAGGTGGTGAACTCGGACGTCAATGTGCGCTACACTGTTGCATGTGCATGTGAAGATGAAAAATGTTCATGCATTGCGTGCAAAACCATGGAAAGGAGGTCCCACTTGGCACGTTGTGAGTTGTGTGCCAACTCACATGTGTCGAGGCAAAAGGGTGGATGGCAAGGTTGTGTCCCAAGACCACAGACAACTCACGTCCGAGTTCATCGCTTACAGCCTCTCTGAGGGAGTCCTGGATTAGGGGGTCTCCGGACAGCCAGACTATCTCCATTGGCCGGAATGTTAGACTATGAAGATACAAGATTGAAGACTTCGTCTCGTGTCCGTATGGGACTCTACTTGGCGTGGAAGGCAAGCTAGGCAATGCGTATATGGATATCTCCTCCTTTGTAACCGACCTTGTGTAACCCTAACCCTCTCCGGTGTCTATATAAACCGAAGAGTTTTAGTCCGTAGGACAACAATCACAACATACAATCATACCGTAGGCTAGCTTCTAGGGTTTAGCCTCTCTGATCTCATGGTAGATCTACTCTTGTAACACCCATATCATCAATATCAATCAAGCAGGACGTAGGGTTTTACCTCCATCAAGAGGGCCCGAACCTGGGTAAAACTTCGTGTCCCTTGCCACCTGTTACCATCCGGCCTAGACGCACAGTTCGGGACCCGCTACCCAAGATCCGGCGGTTTTGACACCGACATTGGTGCTTTCATTGAGAGTTCCTCTGTGTCATCGCCATTAGGCTTGATGGCTCCCACTATCATCGGTAGCGATGCGGTCTAGGGTGAGACTTTTCTCCCCGGACATATCTTCGTATTCGGCAGCTTTGCACTGCGGGCTAATTCGCTTGGCCATCTGGAGCAGATTGAAAGCTACACCCCTGGCCATCAGGTCGGATTTGGAAGTTTGAATTACACGGCCAACATCCATGGGGACATGATCTTCGACGGATTCGAGCCACAGCCGGGCGCGCCGCACTATCGTGATGGGTATGACCTAGCTCTGCCACCGGACGATACCCCAGAGGCCGCGCCCGCATCAGCTCCGACCCTCACCTCGGAGCCAACTACGCCAATCGAGGACGGGTGGCTAGACACCGCCTCAGGGGCTGCAGTCTCGACAGCGATCGAGCCAAACACCAGCATAATCCTCCGCATGACCCATGACTCCAAGGTGCCGGACTCTCTTTCAGACCCAGAATCATCCGCGCCCCCGCCAATCGAATCCGATTGGACACCGATCATGGAATTCACCGCCGTGGATATCTTTCAGCACTCGCCCTTCGGCGACATCCTGAATTCACTAAGGTCTCTCTCTTTGTCAGGAGAGCCCTGGCCGGATTGTGGCCAACAGGATTGGGATGCGGACGATGAAGAAATTCGACGCCCACCCACCACCCACTTTGTAGCCACGGCAAATAGCCTGAAGAAAAAGCAGCAACAGCTTCAAGCTGATCAAGATCTGCTAGCTGACAAATGGACTGAAGTCCTCGCGGCCGAGGAATATAAACTCGACCGTCACTCCAAGAGTTACCCAAGGCCCAGGTTACTACCCCGACTAGAGGAAGAAGCGTATGATATGGCTGATCGGCCACCTCATGGCCGCGATAGAGAGGCATTCCAGCCAAAAGCTCAGCCTCCACCCCAATGCCATCCAAATAAAAAGGCATGGGGTGATATGCCAGACCTGCGAGACATATTGGAGGACAAAGCAAAGCATTCAAGATCGATCTACGGATCACGAGGGCGCACCACTCTACGAGACGGTAAACGTCACACCGGATACAGTAAAAGCAAATCTGTCTGGGCCAAACACAACGGACATGACCCATGCGAGCTGCTTCGCGATATAGCCCAATACAGAGGCTCCGCACACCCCTTATGCTTCACAGACGAAGTAATGGAACATCAATTCCCAGAAGGTTTCAAACCTGTAAACATTGAATCATACGACGGCAGAACAGATCCCGCAGTATGGATTGAGGACTTCCTCCTCCACATCCACATGGCCCCCGGTGATGACTTACATGCCATCAAATACCTCCCACTAAAACTCAAAGGACCAGCGCGGCACTGGCTTAATAGCTTGCCAGCGGACTCCATTAGCTGTTGGGAAGATCTGGAAGCCGCATTCCTCGACAACTTTCAGGGCACTTATGTGCGACCACCAGATGCCGATGACTTGAGCCACATAATTCAGCAGCCAGAAGAGTCGGCCAGGCAATTCTCGACTTGGTTCCTTACAAAGAAAAATCAAATCGTCGACTGTCCGGATGCGGAGGCCTTAGAGGCTTTGAAGCACAACATCCGAGACGAGTGGCTAGCCCAGCACCTTGGTCAGGAAAAGCCAAAATCTATGGCAGCCCTCACGACGCTCATGACCCGCTTTTGTGCGGGAGAAGACAGCTGGTTGGCTCGTAGTAACAACATATCAAAGAACCATGGTACCTCAGATACCAAGGACGGCAACAGCAGGTCACGTCGCAACAAGCATAAGCGTTGCATTAACGGCGAAAGTACTGACGATACGGTAGTCAATGCCGGATTCAAAGGCTCTAAACCCGGTCAGCGGAAAAAGCCATTCAAACAAAGTACGCCGGGTCCGTCCAGCTTGGACCGTATACTCGGTCGCTTGTGTCAAATACACGGCACCCCAGACAAGCCAGCCAATCACACCAACAGGGATTGTTGGGTGTTCAAGTAGGCCGGAAAGTTAATTGCCGAAAACAAGGACAAGGGGCCGCATAGCGATGACGAGGAAGAACCACGACAGCCACACACTGGAGGACCGAAGAGGTTTCCCCCGCAAGTGCGAACGGTGAACATGATATACGCAACCCACGTCTCCAAGAGGGAGCGGAAGCGTGCGCTCAGGGACGTATATGCGTTGGAGCCAGTCACCCCAAAGTTCAACCCTTGGTCCTCCTGTCCGATCACCTTCGATCGCAGGGACCACCCCACTAGTATCCAGCACGGCGGATTGGCCGCACTGGTCCTAGACCCAATCTTCGACGGATTTCACCTCACTCGAGTCCTTATGGATAGCGGCAGCAGCCTGGACCTGCTATATCAGGACACGGTGCACAAAATGGGTATAGACCCCTCAAGGATCAAACCCACAAAGACGACCTTTAAAGGTGTCATTCCAGGCGTAGAGGCCCACTGCACAGGCTCAATTACACTGGAAGTGGTCTTCGGATCCCCGGATAACTTCTGAAGCAAAGAGTTAATCTTCGATATAGTCCCGTTCCGCAGTGGTTACCACGCGCTACTCAGACGAACCGCATTCGCTAGATTCAATGCGGTGCCACATTATGCATACCTCGAGCTCAAGATGCCAGGACCCGCGGAGTCATTACAGTCAACGGAAACACAGAGCGCTCTCTCAGAACAGAGGAGCACACCGCGGCCCTTGCAGCAGAAGCGCAAAGCAGCCTCTCAAGGCAATCTAGCAGTTCGGCGTTTCAAAGCCTGGACACCTTCAAGCGCGCTCGGGGCAATCGGCAAACAGACCGCCTGGGGCGATCTGAGCTCGTGTAGCAATACGGCGGCCACCCCAATCCCAGCCCAATGACGTTGTTCGTGCCACGCGTACATAATTACACATTAACAATACCATGGGCACAGGTGGGGAGGGGGGGCACAACCACGACACGCCCCAAAATGCGACCTAAACCGCACCAGGGGCTTCCCGTTTGGCTATTTTTCTTTTTCTTTCAGGACTTCGATCTCTGGAAACACTGTCCGACAGCTCTATTGCCGAACACATGATACAGCAACCAAGGAGGCCGACAACCATGGAATTCCCATGTGGATTACAGATTTCATATAATTCCTCAGCTCGCCCTTGGAAGGACATAGTCCTACTCTTTTGCTTATTACACTATCTGTATCACTCTACTTTAATGCAATTCTTTCATATACAATGCATGACATTACGACTATTATCGCATTTTTGTTATATGCATACATATCTATGTGTTCATTAATGACGCCTAGCAACCGTACACTCTGGTACGGCCAATGCACCAGGGGCTTACATACCCACAATATGGTGTGAAAAGTCCGAACACTTTCACAAGTGCGGCACCCCGAACTTATAGCATTATATGCATCAGCTCTAAATCATGTCTTTGGTCAAATGTTGGGTTTGCCCGGCTCCTATGTTTTGGTACCTTACGTTCCGCTCTATCGGCTAAGGTAGCGCTAGGAGAACTATTGTGATTGTGCCCCGGTTCTGCCGGGCCGAGCACCTCAGTAGAGAAAGCTAAAACTGACTGTCATGATAAGGCGAGAGACTAGTCGCTGTTCGGTGAGGTTTTTCGAGTCCCTAAAGACTTATGCCGCTTAGGGCGAGGGGCCGACTCCGTCCGGCTTACAGGCGTGTATCGCGCCCCGAATTCGGCCTTCCGAATACTAGGGGCTTCGCCGAAATTTAAAATTATAGAATTCTATGGCTAAGTGAGAGTGATAAAGAATTATTAGTCCGGTTGCCTTGTTCGTTGTGCTGAGCACCAACCTCGAAGGACCCAAACATGGGAACAAGAGTGCTCAGGTTTATTCCGAACACCCCGGCACTCGTGGCATGGGGGCAGAAGCTGAGGACTAGCCATCTCTCAAATTGGATAAATAGCCAAACAGAAGGTAATATTTGAAATTCACACAAGAGTTGCATAGCGAAAACGATACAAGTTTTCATACATACAGGACAAAACGAGCAAGTCTCATTCAAATATTACATTTTGCGAACACTCATCCGCGATAAGACGGGCGCTCGGCAGAACACCCTCGTAGTACATCTCGGGGTGGCGGTGCTCCTTGCCCTCCGACGGCCCCTCCTTGATCAGCTTCACGGCGTCTAGCTTGATCCACTGCGTTTTTACACGGGAAAAGGCCCGGCGTGCACCTTCAATGCAGACGGGTCGCCTGACAACCTCCAGCCATGGGCAGGCATCCACAAGCCGCCTCACCAGGCCGAAGAAGCTGTTCGAAAGGGCGTCGCCAGGTCACAACCAGACTATGAAGCCTTCATGGCCTGATCGGCCGCCTTATGTAGCTCGTCCATCTACTTTAGCTGGTCGCTCATTGGCACCGGATGTTCGGCCTCAGCATACTGAGACCATAACAGCTTCTCCGTCAAGCTTCTGTCCTCAGCCTGGTAGAATAGTGCGGCATCAGACACACTGCGGGGCAAAACTGCGAATGCTCCTGAAGAGCTCCGGATTCGGGTAAGTAATCGGTAATTCACCTCCACATGCTTGCTTTGCATATAGAAGGCCTTACCCGCTGCTATCTTCTTCATTGCGTCGCTCTCCTGAAGGGCCTTCTGGGCCTCGGCCTTGCCACTCTTCGCGCTCTCACGGGCCGCGGCAAGCTTGGACTCTTTCGTCTTCAAGTCAAGCTCCAACGCCTCGTGCTTTGTCACGTGAGCCTGGAGCTCTTGCTGCACCTCACCCACCCGAGCCTCGTGCCTCTCTCGCTCGGTGCGGTCCTGAGCCGCCTTTTCTTCGGCCTGGGACAGCGCTTGCTTCAGGGTCGCCACCTCGGTCGTGGCCCCTGGCAAAACATACAATGATCCTATCATTTTGCAATCGCGTCCTTTTTTATATACATATATCTATAGACGGGGTATTACTTACCCTTGTTATCCTTGAGCTGCCTCTTAGCAAGGTCGAACTCTTTCTGGGACCCCTCAAGGGCATCCTTCAGTACGGCGACCTCCGCAGTTAGTGCGGCGGACGCCAGAAGCGAAGCCTGCATATGCATATTGACATACTTATATTAGACTCCTGCGATATTATTTGATCCTCTGTTCGGCTTTTCTTCATCAACACCGAACAAAGCATCAGGGGCTACTGTCTATGCGGTAACACTTCTACTACATTTTAAAACACTTACCTCGAAGCCTGTTAGAAGGCTAGTACAGGCTTCAGTCAATCCGCTCTTGGCAGACTCAACCTTCTGGATCACCGCACTCATGATAGTGCGGTGCTCCTCCTCGATGGAAGCGCTGCGAAGCGCTTCCAACATAGTGTCCGACGCCTCTGGGTGGACAGAGGTCACCGGCACAGGCGTCTCACCCTCCTTAGAAGGGGACCGCCTGCCCGAGCTCGGATCCGTTGGAGGTCCGGCGTAGTGTTCGGCTAAGGGCCGAACTCGGAGCTCTCGGGGACCCCGTCCCCTCGGCTCCCGGAGTCCGGAAGGTCGCCTTGAGGCGCCTGCGGGACTGTCCCCCCTCAATCCGGTGCCTCTTGAGACAGCACCTCGGCGTTGTCGGCCGAATGAGGGGAGGTGGCGGTCGGGACTGGATCGCTATCCATGTCTGACGAGCCCAGGGAGTCGTTCGAGGATACCTCGATATTGGCTCGGGGTGGCCTGTACAATTGAGTTTGTCGTTAGGGAAAGCAATGCAACAAAGGAATCCTATGGGTTACTTTGGTATCCGAACACTTACGATCTCCCCTGGGGCTTGCCCCTGGGCAACCACTCGTCTTCACTTTCGTCGGCGGCGGTAGAGCTGTCCGGAAGGAGCGTCCTTCCCTTCTTGGACCCTTCGGCCTCCCCAGTTGGGGCGGCCTTCCTTTTCTTGTCTCCCCCAGTCGGTGGGGGAGCCTCTTCTTCCTCTTCCTCATCTTCGGGGGAAGAGTGCGCCGCAGAGTCATCGAACGGTGAGTTTGACGACGCCTGGAGTCGGGAACTCTTTCGAGCTCCCTTGGCCTTCTTGGTCTTCTCCGGCACCTTATAAGGGGCCAGAGTCAGCATCTCCGTCAGAAGAGCGTCTGCTGGGCCTTCGGGCAAGGGATTCGGACAGTCGATCTGTCCGGCCATCTTCTGCCAGTCCTGTCAAAATTACGGGAGTTTAGATCCCGCACAGAGCCAATCTATATATATATATATATATATAACAAATATCCTGTAAGTGGTAAAACAACTTACCGCACTGGCATGGCACTTCGTGCTGAATCCGCGATCCTTAGTAATGGGGGGGAGGGACCGCGGCGCCCTTGAACAGCACCCTCCAGGCATCTTCATGAGTCGTGTCGAAGAGGCTGTTCAGAGTTCGGTGCTGCGCCGGATTGAACTCCCACAAGGTAAACTCTCGTAGTTTGCACGGGAGTATCCGGCGAACGAGCATAACCTGGACTATGTTGACAAGCTTGAGCTTCTTATCCACCATGTTCTGAATAGCTGACTGGAGTCCGATCAGCTCTTTTGAATTACCCCAGGACAGGCCCTTCTCTTTCCAGGAGGTGAGCCGCATGGGGATGCCAGATCGGAACTCGGGGGCCGCTACCCATGCGGGGTCGCGCGGCTCGGTGATATAGAACCACGCCGATTGCCACCCCTTTATGGTGTCCACGAAGGTGCCCTCGAGCCATGTGATGTTGGGCATCTTGCCCACCATGGCGCCTCCGCACTCCGCCTGGCGGCCGCTCACTACCTTCGGCTTGACATTGAAGGTCTTCAGCCATAAGCCGAAGTGGGGCTTGATGCGGAGGAAGGCCTCGCACATGACGATAAACGCCGAGATGTTGAGGATGAAGTTTGGGGCTAGATCATGGAAATCTAGGCCGTAATAAAACATGAGCCCCCGGACGAAGGGATGGAGAGGGAATTCTAGTCCGTGAAGGAAATGGGTGAGGAATACCACCCTCTCATGGGGCTCAGGGGTGGGGATGAGCTGTCCCTCATCTGGGAGCCGGTGCGCGATGTCGTCGTGCAGGTATCCGGCTCTCCTTAGTTTCTTGATGTCTCCCTCCGTGACGGAGGAGACCATCCACTTGCCTCCCGCTCCGGACATGGTTGGAGAAGGTTGAGATGGAAGTGAGGACTTGGGTGCTAGAGCTCGAGTATGTGGGAGCGGATGAGCAGAGGAGGAAGAAGGCGTGGATAGAAAGGTGAATCCTTATCCCTTTATATGGGCGGACAAAATTAAACGTCCCCACTTGCCTAGTAAAACTCGCTTATCCCCCAAGTGCCGCAATTGATGGTGCGGTTGGGTTACCCACACCCGTATTGATGAGAATCCCGTAATATGGGGGACACGATCTCTGCTTTGACAAGACGTGTCGAAAAACTGCCTCGCGTTATGTGCGGGGCTGGTTAAAAGAAACGGTTCGAATAATCACCGGGCCATGACGTAACGTCATGTTGCCAAAACAAGCTAGCAGATTAGATCTGCGAAAGCATTATTCTCTACGGTGAAATGTGGAACTTATTTTGCAGGGTCGGACACTATCCTTGTATTCAGATTCTTCTGTGATGTATTCGGAGAAGGAACCCGCCTTGCAATGCCGAAGACAACCGTGCGCCGGACTCATCGTCATTGAAGCCTGGTTCAGGGGCTACTGAGGGAGTCCTGGATTAGGGGGTCTCCGGACAGCCGGACTATCTCCATTGGCCAGACTGTTAGACTATGAAGATACAAGATTGAAGACTTCGTCTCGTGTCCGGATGGGACTCTACTTGGCGTGGAAGGCAAGCTAGGCAATGCGTATATGGATATCTCCTCCTTTGTAACCAACCTTGTGTAACCCTAACCCTCTCCGGTGTCTATATAAACCGAAGAGTTTTAGTCCGTAGGACAACAATCACAACATACAATCATACCGTAGGCTAGCTTCTAGGGTTTAGCCTCTTTGATCAAGCAGGACGTAGGGTTTTACCTCCATCAAGAGGGCCCAAACCTGGGTGAAACTTCGTGTGCCTTGCGTCCTGTTACCATCCGGCCTAGACGCACAGTTCGGGACCCCCTACCCGAGATCCGCTGGTTTTGACACCGACACTCTCCAACTCAATATCCACACTTCCAACAATGAGCATCCAACATGTCATCTTTCATTACAAGGTTGTGTCCTAAGGGCTAGGCAGTGCACATTACTAACCCTCCCCCCTTTAAAAAAATGAAAACCCCAGCGCCTGCGAGCTGCTGACACGTGGCTTCCTTTTGGTCCTGGTTGGTGTTACCAACTGGGACTAAAGGTCGTCCTGCCTGCGCGCCCCGCAGCGGCCACGTGGATCCTTTTTGTCCCGGTTCGTATGCAAACCGGGACTAATGGTTTTGGGCTTTAGTCTCAATCATTTTGTCTCGGTTCCAGAACCGGGACTAGTTCCCTGTTTTCCACTAGTGAGGGGGGTCACAACTGCATTGCTTTCAAGGCATGTCGCAACTGCATGTATTTTAAGGTGGGTCATAACTGCATGCTTTCAAGCTAGTGTCGTGACTACATGTTTGAAAAATCACGAGTTTTTTTTAAAGAAAAGAATCTCTGTACACTTTGAGAACTTGTGATTTTTCCACAGATTCATGATTTTTAAAATTTTGTGAACTTTCTTTTACATTTATGGGTTTTAAGTTTTACCAACACTTTTTTGAATTCATGACCATTTTTAAAATTCATGAAAATCTTTCATATTTGAAAAATATACACGAACATTTTAGAATTGGCAAACAATTTTCAAAATAAAAAATCACATGGTTTATGGGGAATTGGAGCCAGGAAATTGACATAACTCTATTACTCCCTCCATTTTTATATACAAAGCCACTATGGAATATACGTTTTGCATCTATATAAGACCACCAACAGCAATCGAGGTAAATTTAATGATATTTTCTCATACTAGCAGCCTGTTTAATAGTTGCATGCATGAAGTCATAATGACAGTCATCTACTACCTCCACTCAATTTTCTTGCGTGCATGTGGGGTATTAATGATCCCAGTAAACGAATAGAAAAGCTGACTTTCAAAGCTGGCATTAAATTTTACATTGCTATCTGTAATTTGAGTTTGTGGCCTTGTATATAAAAATGGAGGGAATATTATACTTACGGCGCCATTTTTGCCAACATATTATACTGACATGGAACAAAAGGAAATCGAAAAAAATATCATGGTTAATTAGTTTGTCGTGTTAATTTTTCCTAAAACATTTTTTCCTACAAGTTTCCACCTACCTTCATCGTCGCTACAACAACTAGTAGTTCTGGTACTATTCAGCGTAGCAATAACAGCTTGTAGTTCTGCTCAAGCCTCTTACCGCACAACACCAAAAATTACTAGGCTAAGGAAAGACTAGAAAACGCATTAGGCCAGCCCAAAAAGAAAAACAAACGAGGTACAACTAGGATGACATAAACTGAGGTGAATAAGACCATAGTTATGTCTCAGCTAGACGAGTTCTAGCCAATCCGGGCAGTCTATACTATGCGCTATATACTCGCTCGTTGGCACTATTGTTTGAGGATCCTGCGTTTGGACTGCTATAGAAGTAGGAGACTAACCAAACGTTGCACATATCCTCTAATAAATTAGGAATTGCTGTTATTGATGAGGTCAAACCAGCTTTAGTAGGGGAACTGGGCGTCGGCGGCTCGTTATGATGGGATAGTCGTTGTTTGATGATCTATTGACCACAAGATGTAATTTTTCTTATGTGTGTTATATGTGTTATACTTCTGATGAACTTTTGTATTAGTCAAGTCTTTTTCATAAAAGAAAAAACTAAAAATTGCCACATACAGATGCAGAAGCTGAGTGGTAGTAGCAAAATGCAGATCGACCTTGCATTGTCCCCAACCGTCAAATTCCCAGTCCCCACTCATCAGGCACCAACCAAAGGAATGCCTGGTACGGGAGGGCAGGGAGGACATCCATGGATGTGAAGATAGGGAGGCAGCCAATCACAGCCAAGCGCGCCGCCACGTCACCGCTCCGAGGGACCAAAGACGCGGGCGAGCGCGGCCGCACAAGAGCCCCTCCTACACAACAGCCGGTCCAGCTTTTGTTGTTCCGTTAACACCAGCGAAGCGCAGAGCGAGAGGCCGAGGAAGCGATAGCTCTAGCGATAAGGCACTGACGGATCAATGGCTGCCACGGCGTACTCCGTGGCCCTCCTCGGTGGGGCGCGCCTCCCCGCCGCCACCGGCAACGCCGCCCCCCGCTCCTCCGCCCTCCTCCCGC
Organism: Triticum monococcum; assembly: GCA_034509565.1. Lineage (NCBI taxonomy): Eukaryota > Viridiplantae > Streptophyta > Magnoliopsida > Poales > Poaceae > Triticum > Triticum monococcum. Next base: position 175,766,952 of record CM067847.1, on the reverse strand, counting down.
GGCGCAACTTCCACCCGCTCCGCCTCCAAGGTGCACATGCATGCTAGTCTCTATCATCCGAGTTTTTTCGGAGAGTTCTTTTGGCTCTGACGACCTCGCCGAGCTTGCAGATGCGCCGAGGCCGTCCCTGCTCCGCGTGAAGGCTGCCTCCGACGACACGTCGGCGAGCGGCGACGAGATCATCGAGGACCTCAAGGGGAAGGTTCGTACCAGCTACCTGCCTGCGTAAACGTATGGGCATATCAGTTCCTGGCTCCTGCACAATGTGCCTATCGTCACCCGTTCTCTTCTCCTGTGTGACAGTGGGAGGCGATTGAGGACAAGCCCACCTTCCTCCTCTACAGCGGCGGCGCCGTCGTGGCTCTCTGGCTCACCACCGTCGTCGTCGGCGCCATCAACTCCGTGCCGTTGGTACGTGCACGCTGACCAAATTAACCGCCTCTTGCGTTTTTTCGCAGTTAATCCCCAAGCTCTGAACTGTGGTGGATGATGAATTTATGATGTTCTGTGGTCTGCTTTGTGCAGCTCCCCAAGCTCCTGGAGCTGGTTGGGCTCGGCTACACCGGGTGGTTCGTCTACCGCTACCTCCTCTTCAAGGTATAACAATGCCAGCACATGGTACATCTTGTGTGTGTTTGAATTGAATTGGCCAATTTTGCATAGGATTATTAATTTACATGGATGCTTTGGTGTTTCTTACTTCTCACAGGAAAGCAGGAAAGAGTTGGCCACCGACATCGAGAGCTTGAAGAAGAAGATCGCCGGAACAGAATAAACTCAAGTTCTCTGGAACGTTTTCGATGGCTCCTTTGTCTGTCCATGTAATGGAAGAACACCTACTTGCTTAGAGTACCATCCACTGCATTTGTGTGTTACATACATATCTGTATGAAAAAAGAAATGCGCTTTGGTTGGTGTGCGGTGACAATAGTGAAATTGTATCAGTTTCTGGAAGTCTTCTATTGTTTTCTATATCAATGTGTTCATATGGGAAACGTGATCTGTCGAATTGACTTTATATGAATAAAATGAAACTCATATTGTATTGTAGAGGATAAGTGACTCAAAGCTGAGGCACACCTATTTTTAGTATATTTATTTGGTATAAATAAATAAATATAGAAAGGTGTAAATCATGATCTCTTAATCTACTTATGAGGTTTACATGCAAATAACATGTTTTAATTTGATATTACATGATAATGCAGGGTTGAAACTAATGAGTTATCTTAGTTTAATTTAGTAAAGTGCTACAATGACCATTATACCAAAATAAAATGTTGAAGTTACAATAAACATTTAGCAGCAACAGTTTATACCCCATTATTGCAATTGCCTGATATTCACCGTCAAAACAAAATTGCCTGATATTTGTAGTTGGAGGTGAACCCAAATCTACATTGAATATGGATATTTCATAGTCACTTTGGATATCGATGATTGTCTACCCACTTCATCATATTTCAGTGTTGCTTCATGCGACGAGCATGACGCTTCCTTGCTGCTAGTGTTGCTAGGTACTATTAAGCTCACCGACTCCTCGGTGTTTTATAATGTGTGATATGTGTCGTCATCCCTTTTATAGGTTTTTTATACACATTTGCGAGGAAAAACCTATTTTTTTAGCTCTCAATGGTTTCTATAGTTCCCATCAACACACAAAACTAATTAAACATAATGTTTCCCGTTCATGACAATTAGGTTTTCATCATGACGTAAGCAAACCTCTTGTTTCCAAAAAGATCAAAAGTCATATACAGTCAACCACCCCTACAAGGCCATACTTACAAAGAAAACTACACACATGTACTTAGGAAATCGACGTTGTCTTTCTCCTGCGCTCGCCCGCAGAGCGCCTTGAGCAAAGCTTGATGTCGCCTCCGGGCCTTTGAAACACCATCAGAGCGAGGGAAATGTTGTTGAGCAACGGGTGTGAAGTCGACATTGGAGCTAGAATACGCCGGTGACAATGACCTGGCAAATATATTGTCATCTCAGGTAGGAAGGTGACAAACAGAGTGTTTGACAAAAAACTACCACATTTGAGGCTTCCGTCCCACGGAACTACCACTTGTTAAAAAGTGACCGAAAACTACCAAAAAATTGGAATCTCGTGACTACAAACTACCACTTTCGGAAAATGGCCAGTTCAGACGATTTAAACGCTTTATGACATGCTGGACCTGTCTGTCAAGGCTGACGTGGCGGGAAAGTCAACTCTGTTATTTTGGACCATTAAGTTGACCGTTACGATAGGTGGACCCCACATGTCAGCATCACCTTCTTCCTCCTCTCTCTCTTTGTCATTTCAACAAACACCTTACCAGCAGTAGAGCAGCACACTGGCGGTAGCTCTTTGGACTGCAGCACGCCAACGAGCCGCTGCCGCCTGGCGTGTGACCTGGTCACCACTGAGTCGCCGGCGTCATTACTCACGTGCTTGCGTGAGTGGTAGTCCAAAGGCCGAACGTCGTGGGGTGGTGGTCGGTGATGGCCTCGGGAGAGCCATGGGGCGGCGCAGGCAGGAGGACGCTGGGAGCCGACAGAGCTGGATGGAGCCCAGGGCATGGAGGAGGCCACCGATGACGCACCCGACGGCGAGGTCCAACAACACATCAGCGGCAGGAGGGAGTCAATGGTGGCGGACGGCAAGGAAGGCAAGCAGCTCGGCCCTGGCGTTAGGCAGGGGTCGCGGAGGAGATGTAGAAGGACCGCGAGCGAGGCTGGGAGGAGGCGCTTGGGGCCGGCCATGGCAGGCGGTGGATGGAGCATAGGCCGAGGTGCCATGGCAGGGGGAGCTCACGCGCGTGAGAAGCGAAGTCAGGGAGGAAGGGAAAGGATGTTGGGGAACGCAGTAATTTCAAAAAAATCCTACGCACATGCAAGATCATGGTGATGCATAGCAACGAGAGGGAAGAGTATCGTCTACATACCCTTGTAGACCGTAAGAGGAAGCGTTATGACAACGCGGTTGATGTAGTCATACGTCTTCCCGATCGACCGATCCTAGTACCGAATGTACAGCACCTCCACGATCTGCACACGTTCAGCTCGGTGACGTCCCGCGAACTCAAGATCCAGTAGAGCTTCGTGGGAGAGTTTCGTCAGCACGACGGCGTGATGACGGTGATGATGTTTCTACCGGAACAGGGCTTCGCCTAAGCACCGCTACGATATAATCGAGGCGGACTATGGTGGAGGGGGGCACCGCACACGGCTAAAAGATCAACTGATCAACTTGTGTATCCATGGGGTGTCCCCTCCCCTGTATATAAAGGAGTGGAGGAGGGGGAGGGCCGACCCTCTCTATGGCGCGCCCTGGGGGAGTCCTACCCCCTCCGGGAGTAGGATTCCCTCCTTTCCTAGTAGAAGTAGGAGCCCTTCCAAGTAGGAGTAGGAGTAGGAGAGGAAGGAAGGAGGAGAGAGGGAGGAAGGAAAGGGGGGTCGGCCCCCTCCCCATTCGGATTGGGCTTGGGGGGCACGCTTCCCTCTTTTCCCTTCCCTCTCCTCTATTCCACTATATACTCCCTGGGGGGTTCCGGTAACCTTCCGGTACTCCGGAAAAATGCTCGAACCACTCGGAACCTTTCGGATGTCCAAATATAGGCTTTCAATATATCGATATTTATGTCTCGACCATTTCGAGACTCCTCGTCATGTTCATGATCAAATACGGGACTCCGAACTACCTTCGGTACATCAAAACACATAAACTTGTAATACCGATCGTCATCGAACGTTAAGCGTGCGGACCCTACGGGTTCGAAAACTATGTAGACATGACCGAGACTCATCTCCGGTCAATAAGCAATAGCGGAACCTGGATGCTCATATTGGTTCCTACATATTCTACGAAGATCTTTATCGGTCAAACCGCATAACGGTATACGTTGTTCCCTTTGTCATCGGTATGTTACTTGCCCGAGATTCGATCGTCGGTATCTCAATACCTAGTTCAATCTCGTTATCGGCAAGTCTCTTTACTCGTTCCGTAATGCAATAGCCCGTAACTAACTCGTTAGTCACATTGCTTGCAAAGCTTATAGTGATGTGCATTACCGAGAGGGCCCAGAGATACCTCTCCGACAATCGGAGTGACAAATCCTAATCTCGATCCATGCTAACTCAACAAACACCATCGGAGACACCTGTAGAGAACCTTTATAATCACCCAGTTACGTTGTGACGTTTGGTAGCACACAAAGTGTTCCTCCGGTATTCGGGAGTTGCATGATCTCATAGTCATAGGAACATGTATAGTTATGGAGAAAGCAAAAGCAACAAACTAAACAATCATCGTGCTAAGCTAACGGATGGGTCAAGTCAATCACATCATTCTCTAATGATGTGATCCCGTTAACCAATTGAAAACTCATGTCTATGGTTAGGAAACTTGACCATCATTGATTCATTGGGCTAGTCAAATAGAGGCAAACTAGTGACACTTTGTTTGTCTATGTATTCACACATGTACTAAGTTTCTGGTTAATACAATTCTAGCATGAATAATAAACATTTATCATGATATAAGGAAATATAAATAACAACTTTATTATTGCCTCTAGGGCATATTTCCTTTAGTCTCCCACTTGCACTAGAGTCAATAATCTAGATTACATTGTAATGATTCTAACACCCATGGAGTCTTGGTGCTGATCATGTTTTGCTCGTGAGAGAGGCTTAGTCAACGGGTCTGCAACATTCAGATCCGTATGTATCTTGCAAATCTCTATGTCTCCCTCTTTGACTTGATCATGGATGGAAAGCGTCTTTTTATGTGCTTGGTTCTCATGTGAAATCTGAATTCCTTTGCCAAGGCAATTGCTCCAGTATTGTCACAGAAGATTTTCATTGGACCCGATGCACTAGGTATGACACCTAGATCGGATATGAACTCCTTCATCCAGACTCCTCCATTTGCCGCTTCTGAAGTAGCTATGTATTCCGCTTCACACGTAGATCCCGCCACGATGCTTTGCTTGGAACTGCACCAACTGACAGCTCCACCATTTAATAAAAACACGTATCCGGTTTGTGACTTAGAGTCACCCGGATCAGTGTCAAAGCTTGCATCGACGTAACCGTTTACGATGAGCTCTTTTTCACCTCCATATACGAGAAACATATCATTAGTCCTTTTCAGGTATTTCAGGATGTTTGTCGGGTGGTAGGTGCGACATATGCCAACGGGTGGCTTATCATTGTGGGAGCCAGTAAGACATCGTCGGTGCCTGGAAACGGGATGAGGCGAAGACATGCACGCCGGCGGATCTTACCCAGCTTCGGGGATCTCCGTGGAGATAAAACCCCTACTGCTACTCTGCGGGGTCTCCGCATGATCACTAGAAGGACAAGTAACTACACAATGCTCCTTGAGCTGTTTGGTGGGAGGAGGAAGAAGGGTCGACTGGCCTGCTTCTTCTCCTCGTGAGGTGTCTAAAACTAGCTGGGGGTCGAACCCTTTGCATGGGCGCCCCGGGGGGTTTATATAGGCCTACCCCCGGGGGTACAATGGTAATCCGACTGGGCGCGGGGCCCAGCCGTCTGTGACTGCGCTCGCCGGCTTCTGCGCCGGCCGTTGGGGCCCGCCGACTGGTGGGTCCCGCCGGCTGCCGGCCCCTTGGTCAACAGGCAGGCCCCACCGTCCAGGATCTGGTCGGCGGCTGGTCACTGTTGCTCTATCTTGGTGACGTGGGCTTCGTCGTGGTAGGCGTGGCTTCAGTACCGCCGCCCGGTGGGCGATTGCTATAGCCTCACCGTGTCTTGTCTCCTTAATGGGGCGTCTCCTTCGAGGAAGGCGGCAAGCCGGCTGCGGGGAGCCGGCTCCGTCTTGGGCCGACTAGGGGAGGCATGGCCGCCTTCGGGTGTCTCTCTGCCCGAAGGGGCCCACCGCCCGTGGGCCGTACTGGCAGTCCATCGTGGATGACATCAGGGTCAACATGGCAACAGTGTTGCGCCGGACGGGTCATGGTCACCCGTACGGCGCACTGTGCCGGTCGTGCTCCGGGATTCGGGGGTGGCAGGCTTCACTGTAGCCACGCCCCGTCACACCACCGTTAGGCGGACGCAAACTTTGAGGGTACGGTCTCGACCGCTTTGTGGGAGCCGGCTTCTTGGAGTCGGCCTTCTCGAGGCCGGCTTCTTGAAGTCGGCCCTCCCGTGGCCTCCTTCGTGAGGGCTAAAGTCGGGCCACCTTCCGACAACCGGCCTGGGCGACGGCCAGCAAGGGGAAGGCGGCCCCATGTCTTGGGTTCTTGAGAGCCGGACGGGCTCGTAATTTTTTCAGAAGGGCCAGGGGAAGCCGGCTTGGCTACCCATGGCTATTTACTCCGACAGTAGTCCCCGAAGCTGATCGAGCTTCGAGGCGGACAGAGGGACGAGAAGCTTGGTCAGCTTCCTACCCCGAGGAGCCGATTTTGCTGGTGTATGCCGATTCCGGAGAGCTCTGTGTCTTGTAGGTGGGAAAATGGTTGACCCGTGTGTTGACCGCGGGCCCTCCCGCGGGCCACGTGGCAGAGAAACCCTGCCAGTGCACGCGCGCGACGGGACGCCGCTGCAGGCCCGGGCCCGCCACTCCTAGGCCTCGGCTCAAGCGCTAATCTTCTGCGGGCCAGGTGGACCGCTCGCCTCCCCGTGGCGATTTTATTTCACCATTAGGGCGCAATAAACGCGGGACGTGGGGGAGTGGGCACGGTCGATCCCCACGTTTCCCTACTCCACGCCTCCTCGGCTCCGCCACGCGAGCCTATAAGTGGGGGGAGGGGGAGAGACAGAGGTTCGCACGCTCTCTCTCACTCTGCCCCTCCTCGTCTTCCTTTCTTCCTCTCATTGCCGCCGCAGCTTCCCGTCTCAGCGCCGCCGTGCCGCCACATCGTCTCGCTCCCATGGTGCTGTCGAGCTCGTGGGACGGCTCCAACGTCCATGAGGACCACGTTGAGTTCCTCCGCCTGACTCGGCGCCTGCCCGGCGCCAACCTCGTACGGGTCCGCCTGGCGCCGGAGGAGGAGATCTCGCCGGCACCGGAGGAGGGCGAGCGGGTCGTCTTCCGCTCGCAATTCCTGCGCGGCTTCGGACTTCCAGCGAGCGGGTTCCTGCGCTCCTTCCTCGAATTCTACAATCTCCAGCCGCAGCACCTCACGCCCAACGTGGTGATGCTACTGTCGGCCTTCGTCTCTCTCTGCAAAGGTTTCTTGGGAGTGCTCCCCACGCTGGAGCTCTAGGGGAGTTCTTCCAGAGCAAACTCGGCACCGTTGTCGCAGGCGTGCCCGCCCCCTACGGGGCCTACGTCGCCATGAGGAGGTCGGGCGGGAACAATCCGTTCCCGTCCATCCCCCTAATCCAGTCGGTGAAGCTCTGGCAGAAGTCGTACTTCTACATGAAGAACGTCGCCCAACAAGGAGACCACGTCAACTTGCCGGCTTACGTAGCCGGCCCGCCGGCTGGGAGGCAACCCTCCTGGAGTTCCCGGTCCAGGTCACTGTCTCAAGCCGGGAACGCAGCCGTCTCCCGGCTTCGGGTGATGATCCAGTCGGAAGGCCTGACCGGTGCCGACTTGGTGGCCGCCTTCGTGGAGCGCCGGCTACTTCCTCTCCAAAGCCGGCCCCACATGATGTGTCAGATGAGCGGCCGCTTTGACCCAAGCCGGTTGAGCACCAGGGAGATGCCTCATGCGGAGGTGTCGTGCATGGTGAATCATATCTACAATTGCAAGCTCGCTGAGGACTAGCAATACCGCAAGGCGCCGTATTCTCGCGCCAACCCTCCGCCCGTGGTAAGCTTTCCTCTCTTTCTTCTTTTGTTGGTGGCCGGCCTCATGATGGCCGGCTTCTGATCAGTCGGCTCTCTTTAGCAGAACCCCCTCCTTCCACCGACGACCGGGGCAGCAGGGATAGAACGCCGGTACGTCCCCAACCGCACGGTGGATGACGTCGATGACCCGGATTTGGGAGCGGCCGCCATGGAAGACGCCGTCGTGGGGGAAAACGATGAGCCCGGAGGCACAGGGCTTACTGCCGGCTTCGAGGACTGGCCGGATGATGCCGAAGTCGAAGTCGCCCCGCGCCGCCAGCCGGCGCCTGACCATCAAGGCACGGGCTCGTCTACCGCGCCGGCTGTCAGCAGCGGCGCACAGAAACGCCGGACCGCGTCAGTCCTCTTCGGCAGCCAGCCGAAGAAGTCCAAGGCCTCCACCGCGGCGACCAAACGAGATGAGGCGGCCGCGAAGGCGGCCCGCTTCCGCAAGGTGGTGAAGCAGCCACAGGCGGTCTCAGCGTAAGTCGTCGATTGCTTGGACGCATGCTTTTCATTGTTCTCTTCTATTGAACACTCTTCCTAACCCTTCCCAGCTCACTAGACAGGGCGCCGCTTTCCCTTGAGCGGGGGTCGGGCGGCTCTGTAGTTGGGCCGACTGGAGGGTCTTCAGGTTCCCGCCGTGTGGACCCCCGCGCCGACCTCAGGGAGGCCACGGAGCGGAACGCCCGTGAGGCGCGGGAGGAGCGGGAGGCGGCGGAACGAGCAGCCGCCTGGGCGGCGAAGGAGCAGGCCGACGCGTCAGCCCAGGCCCAGGCGGAGGTGGTGGCCGCGGAGACGGAGGCGGAGGGTTCGCTTAACCAGCCTCCGCTGCTCGCCATTCCCCTCCGATCCGTGGCCCCTGACACCCCATTGCCCCTGGCGGAGGAAATCGGCCAAGACCCGCCGCTGATGGAGAGGAGGGAGGACCCTGCCGTCTTCGTGGAGAGAGTGCCGCCGGCAGCGCCAACCGGAGCGGGCCAAGGCGGCCAATCATCAGCGGCGCCAGAGGAGCCGGCCGGGGGCGAGCCGGAGGTCGGAGCCAGCCTCGAGGTGCAGCCGGTAACGCGCCGGCGCGCAGGGGGAGGCGCCGCTGCGCCGGAGTCGCGCCGAGTTGCAGGCGCCGGCCAGTCGGTGGAGGCCCTGGAGGCGACTAGCACCGCCAGATCCAAGTGGACTCCTAGTGGGGGGACTGGCGAGCTGAACGTGGCGGCCCAAGAGGTCCGGAGCCGGCTTCAAGCTCAGGCCGCCTTGCTGCAGCAGTACACCCAGGAGTTCCTTTCGACGTGGGCCGCCATCCGGGTGAGTCTTTTATCCTTGGTCGCTTCGTTCTCTTGATTTCTTCCGTGGGGGCGCGTCAGCGCACCCACTGGGTGTAGTCCCTGAGATTCGGGCCGACTGCTGAGCAGTCGGGTCGGATCTTCCTTGACGACTACCTTATTCTCGTGCTCCTGTCTGATCTTCCAGGAGTATCATAACTCCCGTGCTGCCGCCTTCAACTCCCAGGCTCAGGAGTTGGGTCGGAAGACCGAAGACCTGGTCAACAGCCGAAGTAAGTGCTTGATCTTGTTTGTCTCCTGTGGGGGCGCATCAGCGCACCCACTGGGTGTAGTCTCCGAGATTCGGGCCGACTGCTGAGCAGTCGGGTCGGATCTTCCTTGACAACTTTTTCCTCATTGGTTTTCTCTTTTGTCCTTCGTGCTTTCAGGGGCCAACGCCGACTTGAGGAGGGAGCTCGGCGAAGCGCAGACCGCCCTTCGCACCAAGGATGCTGAGTACGCTGCCTTGGTCCAGGAGTGTGACCGTGTGGCCAAGAAGCTGGCTGACCAGGAGGAGAGCCACAAGGCGGCCCTGAAGAAAGCGCAGGATAGCGAAGCCGCCCTGAAGGCAGAGTTCGAGACCGAGGCGGCGGGCTGGGCTGAGACCCGGCAAGCGCTGACCGAAGGCTTCGGCCGAATCGAGGACTTGATCGACGGTAAGCCGCCTTCCTCACTCCTCTCCTGCCCCCGGCCGCCTGGTTTTTGCTCTGGCTTGAGCTGCTTCCTGTTCTCTGTGCATACTACTTTCCCGGCTACTCCGCCTTCGCTGCCCAAACCATTGAGGCCCATCGCGAGGGGCGCCGTCAGGCGGGGGTCAGCATTGCGCCGGACGCGAATCGGACGCTTGAGGAGCAGCTCTTGGCGGTCCAAGCGCGGCTGCAGCCGGCTCACCGGATGCTTCGCCGCCTCCAACGTGCCGGAGCGCAGGTGTTGGCCGCCCTCTGGCCCGGCGAGATAATCCCCCGCACCCTGAGTCGGACTACCGACTGGCTGGAGGTTGCAGTCGGTCGCTTTGAAGCTTGGAAGGCATCGGCGGCCCGGCTTGGAGCCGGGCGGGCGTTGGAATTCGTCCGAGCCTGGTACCCAGGGCTGAACCTGGACCAGCTGCGGACTTGGCGGCTGGAGGCCGACGCGGAGCTGGAGGAGGTGCGGCCGGCTATCGCTCAGCGTGCCTCGATGATCGCCGAGTGCACCGACATCAGCGTTTTTGCGCCTGAAATCAACGATGACGGCGTTGCCCAGCCGGAGGTGTGGTTCGGGCTGAACCCGGCAATGGGCGAGGACTCAGCAAAGGAGATCGCCTCCAGCGACGAAGGCGAAGACGACGAAGAAGAGGACGGTGAAGACATCGAGCCGGCCAGTGAAACAACCGGACGGCCTCAGGCTGACCGTGCCTCCAGCAATGAGGTGCGCGGAAGCGCGCCCTCTGCGGGAGGTGGTGATCAAGACGAGGTTCTCCAGCCGGCCGCTACTTCAGTCGGCACAACTGAAAGTGCAACTATCCCTAGGTGGTTTTGGTAATTCATAACAACATATAGCTCATTGAGCTAATGCTATTCCAAGATGATTATTTCAGGAAAGCTCAATGATTGGCATGGCATGGATGTGAAAGTGGAACCCTCAAAATGCTAAGGACAAAGGATTGGCTCAAGCTCAAAAGCTCAAGACTCTTCATTTTATATTTTAGTGATCCAAGATCACATTGAGTCTTTAGGAAAAGCCAATACTATCAAGGAGGGATGAGGTGTTGCTTAATGAGCCTCTTGCTTCATGTGCTTAATGATATGCTCCAAAATCCTCAGCTACTTTCCCATATCCACAAATGACCTAAACCCTAAGCCAAACTCGGTCATACCGATTCTATCTATCCGGCGCCACCGAGTTTCATATGTCATAAGCCACTGCCAAACCCTAGCAATTCGGTCCTACCGATAGGGATCTCGGTCTCACCGAGATGGGGTTGCAAACTCTCTGTTTCCCTTTCGTAACTTGTCGGTCTCACCGAAAGAGCGAATTGGTCCCACCGAGATTGCAATGTAAACTCTGTGTTTCCCTTTTGTAACTTTTTGGTCTCACCGAAAGAGCAAATCGGTCCCACCGAGTTTGCCTGACCAACTCTCTGGTTAGCTTATTACCAAACTCGGTCTCACCGAGTTTGTGTAATCGGTCTCACCGAGATTACGTTATGCCCAAACCCTAACAGAATCGGTCCTGCCGAGTTGCATGTCAGTCCCACCGAAAATCTCTAACGGTCACTAGGTTTACCTTTTTGGTCTGACCGAGTTTATTTATTTGGTCCCACCGAGATTGGTAGATTGTGTGTAACGGTTGGATTTTGTGTGGAGGCTATATATACCCCTCCACCTCCTCTTCATTCGGAGAGAGAGCCATCAGAACACATACACCATTCCAACTCATATGTTCTGAGAGAGAACCACCTACTCATGTGTTGAGACCAAGACATTCCATTCCTACCATATGAATCTTGATCTCTAGCCTTCCTCAAGTTGCTTTCCACTCAAATCTTCTTTCCATCAGATCCAAATCCTATGAGAGAGAGTTGAGTGTTGGGGAGACTACCATTTGAAGCACAAGAGCAAGGAGTTCATCATCAACAGACCGTTTGTTACTTCTTGGAGAGTGGTGTCTCCTATATTGGCTAGGTGTCACTTGGGAGCCTCCGACAAGATTGTGGAGTTGAACCAAGGAGTTTGAAGGGCAAGGAGATCGCCTACTTCGTGAAGATATACCGCTAGTGAGGCAAGTCCTTCGTGGGCGCTGGCCATGGTGGGATAGACAAGGTTGCTACTTCATGGACCCTTCATGGGTGGAGCCCTCTGTGGACTCGCGCAACCGTTACCCTTCGTGGGTTGAAGTCTCCATCAACGTGGATGTAGGATAGCACCACCTATCCGAACCATGGGAAAAACATCCGTGTCTCCAATTGCGTTTGAATTCTCCAAACCCTTCCCTTTACATTCTTGCAAGTTGCATGCTTTACTTTCCTCTGCCAATATACTCTTTGCATGCTTGCTTGAATTATGTGATGATTGCTTGATTTGTCCTAAAATAGCTAAAATCTGCCAAGAACTAAAATTGGGAAAAGGTCAAGTTTTTATTTGGTCAAGTAGTCTAATCACCCCCCTCTAGACATACTTTCGATCCTACAAGTGGTATCAAAGCTTTGGTCTCCATTTGCCTTGATCTCCATAGCTTTTGGTGATCATAGCCTTGGTTTCACAACCTAGGAGAGTATGGCGTCTAGCGAGGGAAATTATAACCATAGAGGTCCTTACTTTGATGGTACTAATTTTGCTAGTTGGAAACATAAAATGAAAATGCATATTCTTGGACATAACCCGCCGTTTGGGCTATTGTGTGTGTTGGTTTGCAAGGTGACTTCTTTGATGGGAGAGAACCGAACCGTGAAGCTACCACGGATGAGTTGAAGATGTTGCAATACAATGCTCAAGCTTGTGATATTCTCTTCAACGGATTATGCCCCGAAGAATTCAACAAAATCAGCCGTCTTGAGAATGTAAAGGAAATTTGGGACACTTTGATTGATATGCACAAAGGTACCGACTCCGTCAAGGAATTCAAGTTGGATGTGCTTCAAAGTCAACTTGACAAGTTCAAGATGAAGGATGGTGAAGGTGTTGCTGAAATGTACTCTAGGCTTGCTCTCATCACAAATGAGATTGCCGACTTAGGACGTCAAGAGATGACCGATAGATTCATCATCAAGAAGATCCTAAGAGCCTTGGATGGAAAATATGATACCGTGTGCACGTTGATCCAAATGATGCCCAATTACAAAGATCTCAAGCCAACGGAAGTGATTGGAAGAATTGTTGCTCATGAGATGTCACTTAAGGATAAAGAGGAACTTCACAACAAATCAAGTGGTGCCTACAAAGCCTCATCTGAAGCCCCTACATCATCAAGTGAGAGACAAAACTTCAACGAAGAATTGAGCTTAATGGTGAAGAACTTCAACAAGTTCTACAAGAGTAGAAACAAAGATAGAAGCTTCAAGTCAAGGTCCTACAATGACAAAAGATCTTCTAGTCGAGAGCGAAACTGCTACAATTGTGGAAGACCCGGACACTATTCCAATGAGTGTACGGCTCCCTACAAGAGAAGAGAAGATTCTCCAAAAAGAAGAAGCAAAGATTCACCACCAAGAGAGAGAAGGAGTAGAGATGATCGTTATGAACGAAGGTACTCACGGAGAAGCAAGGATTCGGAAAGGAAGGAAAAATCATCAAGGAGCTACACAAAACAAAGACATCAAGCTCATGTTGGTGAATGGGTATCCGGCTCCGACTCCGACAGCCACTCCGAGAGAAGTTATCACTCCGACTCCGAAGATACTCAAGATGAAGGTGTTGCCGGTCTAGCACTTGTGTCATCCAACTCCTACGACATATTTGACTCACCAAATGAAGGAATTGGAAGATGCTTCATGGCCAAAGGTCCTAAGGTAACACACCCCGAGTATGTTGATTTTAATAGTGATGAAGATGACTTGCTAGGTGATGATGATTTGCTTGTTGACAACTCTAGTGATGAATACTATGATGAAACGTCAATTAATCATGCTAATCAAGATAAAACGAATGACAATGATAAGGAGAAGATTGAGGCTCTAACTAAAGAACTAAACACTCTTAAGTTAGCTCATGAAACTATCTTCGAAGATCATCGAGAACTTTTAAGAGCTCATGAAAAGTTACGCTTTGAAAAGCTCAATCTTGAGCAAGAGCATGAGTTTTTAAAAGCAATCAATGATAATCTCCGCAAGAAAAGTTCTTCTTACATTGCCAAGCATTTACTCTTATCCACTTACATGCCTCAAGTCAAATCTAGTAACAAGAACAAGAAAGATTCTTCCTCTAGTAGTAACAATGATCATGCTAAATCCAATATTGTTGCTTCTAGTAGTTCTCTTGATTGCACTAATGATTCTCTTAGCCAAGTTACACTTGAGCAAGAAAATAGCTTATTGAAGGGAATTATAGAGAAAGGAGTGTACAAAAGCCTTGCCGGGAGTAAGCAATTCGAGGAAATTGTGCGCAAGCAAGGAATGCACCGGAAGAATCAAGGTGTTGGTTTTGAACGAAAGTTCAATGCCAATGGAGTTGAGTGGGAAGAAGATCAATACCCCAAGACAAAGTTTGTTCATCAACAAGAGAAGTATGATACTTCCTTCAAGGGGACACAAGCTCAAGATGATCTTCCACCACAAGACTACGAGCAAAAATGCAAGGACAAGCTTCAAGAGGAAATTGATGCATTTGAAGAAGCTCCTAAGACCTTAGTCAAGTGGATTCCCAAGACTATTTCAAGTTCCACTCCGTCAAGTACAACTACTACTCCAAGGATTCCGATCAAGATGATGTGGATCCAAAAGAAGAAGAACTAGAGAGTTCTTGAGGGTGACTCCGCCAACATACTTCACTCTTATCATTTTGGCAAGAACAAGTGCAATCAACTTCCACATCTTGCACTAGTTCAAGGAGTCACAAACCCTCTTGTTGGTAAGACAAGGGACAAGGTAACCTAAAAGTTTTCATGGACATCATCTTGTGTGTGCATCACTCTATGTCCATGGATATCCTTGTTTGTTCCTTGTGGGACTAAACCATGTAGGTATTGAAAGTGCAATTCACTCAAATGGATAGCTCCAAGTGATCTACATCAACATTGAGCATCCACATCTTCAACATCTACATGAAGTCATCATCGACAAAACCCAAGGTTAGTTCATCCCTCTTAGGGGGGATATCACATCTAGGGGGAGCTTTACTCTAAGACTTGAGCTAGAGAAACTCTAAAGATGTGAACACAACAATGCTTTATGTAAAAGTGGTAACCCCACTTGAGCTTAAACGATGAGTATGACCTATGATCAAGTGTTCTCACTTGACTCCTAAGTCAATATACTCATATATAGATGACCTAGTCATCGCAAATTGCTTGATAGATGCTAGAATTGGTTGTGCATGCTTTGTCACATATTTCATTTGCCATCTTATTGTGTGAGCATGTTGGTTGCATATTTTACTCATTCGAGGACATCCACTTGTTGTTTTGATTGTTTGACTTTATTTCTTTCTGCCAAGTAGATGGACAAGAATGCCTAAGAACCTCCTCTAGCTATCTATGCTTTTCTTGTCTCAAACTCTATTCATGCTACATCACAAAATTTGATCAAGTCAGATTCGAACCACTCTGTGTGAGGAGCGCTCGGAGTCCCCGATTCGTCATAGACTTAAACTTCCAAAACCTCTTTATGATTCTCGGTCTGACTAATTCCCCACTTTCGGTCCAACCGAGATCATTAAGTTGATCTAGGTTTTCGATCTCGGTGCAACCGATTTGAACTTTTCGGTCACACCGAGTTGCAGTAACTGCTCGCAGTTATGCATCTCGGTGCCACCGAGTTGTTCCACTCGGTCACACCGACAGGGTCGGGCTATATATAGTCACGGGCAAAAATTTGGAAATTTCTCCGAACCCCTTCACCCGCGCGATAGCCTGCTCTGCCAACTTGGTCTCCGGATCGTCTCCTCGCCGCCAGCAGCCTCCTGTCGCTGGTCTCCGTCGCCGTCAACGGGAATTCTACCCCGCCGTTGCCGCCGTAGCGAGTCTCCGCCGCACTAGGGTATGGACTCGATCTTTGTGCTATTCTCCAATCCGATTCCTAGCACAGTGTGATCATCATGATTCTTGCCACGTTTGATAAACTCCTATCCAGTCAGTGAACTCGTAGATTAGGTTTAATTCGAAAATTTTAGGGTTAGGTTTCCGCCGAAACCATCTCGGACCCACCGAGTTGAACAACTCGGTCCCACCGATTTGGCTTATGCCATTGCACAAGTGAGACTCGGTCTGACCGAGAATTACTTATCGGTGTGACCGATTTTGGAATTTTGTGAAACCCTAGCAGTCTCGGTGCCACCGAACTGTGACTCGGTCTGACCGAGTTCACTAGTTTAGGTTCCAAAACTGCTTCGGTATCACCAAGTTTAAAAATCGGTAGATCCAAGATGCTTTCAGTGGGAAACTAAAACTAAGTTTTTGGATTATTCTTTTGCAAAAATCTCTGCATTTTGTGATGCTCATCTACTCTATCTCATCTATAACCTATTCACAGGGTCAGCAGTCAGAGTTTGCATCATGTCAGACCAAAGTGATAGCCAGAACCTGTCAGAACAGCAAGTGCAGCTGAGTGAGGGCACTAGTCCCTCAAGTTCCTCAGATGATGGCAGCAGAAGCACCCCTAGCAAGCTACCTAAGGCTGCCACATGATAGAGAAAGAAGAGAACCTCAGACTCAGAAGATGAGGATTATGTGGCAGAAGAGGAAGCAACCTCCAAGAGAGTTGAGCCAGCACAAGGTACAAAGCCAGGGTTGAAGTTCAAAAGGCCAGCAGGCAGCCAGCCTATGTCCAAGGCAAGAGCTTCAACTGAGAAGCCCACTCCCATTGAGCCAGTTGCTGCTGAGGGCAAGAAGAGGAAAGAAAGGGTGAAGAAAACTGTAGCCAGAGTGCTTGGCAAACCTTCCCTCATGGAAGATGAGGAGGAAGAAGAAGAGGTGGCTGCACCAGCACCAAAAGCACCCAAGCTGATGGGTGATGCCATAAGGTCAGGGGGAGCTGCTTCCAAGGCCAAGCCTGCTCCAAAGCCCAAGCCAAAGAGGAATACAAGAAGCATCCCAGCTGCTGAGAAGAACAAGGCCCCAGTGCCTGAAGCTGCGGAAGAAGAGGAAGAGAATGTCCTCAGAAAGCTCAAGCCCAAGATCCCAAACCACAACGATGCTCATCCTGTGGCTGAGGATATGAAACTCAGGAGAGATTCAGGGCTCCGGAAGTGGAGAGAAGCAGACCCGTATGCTTCAAGGAGAAGGACAAAGGATTCATACCAAGGAGCAGCAAGACTTCTATGAGACAGTGCTGCTAGACAAGAAGCCCATTGTCTGTGACATGAGATGGGTCGATTGGCAGTATATCAAGGATAACGAAGAGTATTTCCCTGGAGTGCAGGGCAGCTTCAAGGCGTGTGGAGTAGAGGACTTTGTTGGGCAGAAGCTCACAAAGTGGAACAAGGAACTCATCATGCAGTTCTACTCCACAGCCCATTTTTATCCATATGGTAGGATAATTTGGATGTCAGAGGGTACGAGGTACCAGTCCACAGTTGCTGAATGGGCTCAGCTGATAAATGCGCCAGAGGAGCAAGCAGATGACTTGGACGTTTATGCTAAGAAGAAGATGGACCACAACTCTATGTCCAACATGTACAAGGAGATTCCAAATGAAGCACTTGACACTTTCAAGTTTGGCTCAGTACATTATCTTCTATCAGGGCTACCACTATCAACTGGATATTAAGGCACACCTTATTACCCAAGTCTGGAGATCACAAGATGATCAGAGGCCACGCGATCAACTTGCTTCATATCTTTGACGTGCCTCAGAAATTCAAGGTGATGAGCCTAATGGTAGAGACCATTAAGAGGACAGTAGAAGACCAGAAGAGGAGCTGTGGATATGCCCCACAGATTCAGGAGCTCATCAACTCCAAGATGGGCACGGTCGTATACCTCTTGGACAAGGAACACCTGCCTATCCGTCCGGGCTTTGAAGATAACCAAGTGGTCATGACTAAGAATGGGCCATCATCTGCCCAAGCACAAGCCAAGAAGGAGAAGGCTAGGAAGGAGAAAGCTGCCAAGATGCCTACTCAAGCGGAGGCATCTGAGTATTTCCTGAAAACCAAACAAGAGCAGCTTGGTTACTTGATTGCATCCACCCTGCGGATTGAGCAAGGACTAGCCACCCTAACTCAAAACCAGGCAAGCTTAGAAAGTATCATGGAACAAAAGTTCTATGACTTGGATGTCAAAGTGACAGAGATTCAGTCTGCAGTGGAGCAGCTCCAGGATGACATGCAGGAGAGGAGAGGCAAGACTACAACTGATGCCTTTGCCAGAGTACCCCAAGCTCCGAGGTCATCTGCAGTGCCAGTTCCTGACACAAGGGCAACCGCCTCAGCTCCAGCCGCAGCATCAGCTCCAACTCCAGCATCTACTTCAGCTCCAGCGTCTACTTCAGCATCTACGGAAGCCTTCGTACTTGGAGTGATCCGGACTCCACCACCACCTGAAGATCAAGCCTGAGTGTCAACTTAGCACTATGCATTTTCTAGGAACTTTTTGGTAACTTGTTGCCAAAGGGGGAGAAAATGTATAGATCATAGGCTTCGAGAGAGAGAGAGAGTGTTGCTTTTATTCTGTCTTGTTTTATTTGGTGGTTTTTCGAACTTCGTTTGCTTTTGTGTGAGATACTACGTCATTATCTGTGTGAGACATCGATGATCATGTGTTTGATCATAAGCTACACTTAATGTTTGCTTAATGCTATTTTTATCCTATCTATCTTATGTGATCACTCACTATTCTTGGTGATGAGTGCATGTATTTCATTCTTATCATTTTAAGCGCTCCACCAAGATGTATGTGACATGGAAGAGTAACCCATGACTCTAACTCTTTGTGCATTTGCAGTCCAAAGCAAATTTTAAATATGCACAAATTTAGGGGGAGCTCTTACTTTTCACATACTTCTCAAAGCGATGATATATTTCATGCTTATTATCATTTGTCGAAGCTTTGATCTATATGTTGTCATCAATTACCAAAAAGGGAGAGATTGAAAGTGCAACTATCCCTAGGTGGTTTTGGTAATTCATAACAACATATAGCTCATTGAGCTAATGCTATTCCAAGATGATTATTTCAGGAAAGCTCAATGATTGGCATGGCATGGATGTGAAAGTGGAACCCTCAAAATGCTAAGGACAAAGGATTGGCTCAAGCTCAAAAGCTCAAGACTCTTCATTTTATATTTTAGTGATCCAAGATCACATTGAGTCTTTAGGAAAAGCCAATACTATCAACGAGGGATGAGGTGTTTCTTAATGAGCCTCTTGCTTCATGTGCTTAATGATATGCTCCAAAATCCTCAGCTACTTTCCCATATCCACAAATGACCTAAACCCTAAGCCAAACTCGGTCATACCGATTCTATCTATCCGGCGCCACCGAGTTTCATATGTCATAAGCCACTGCCAAACCCTAGCAATTCGGTCCTACCGATAGGGATCTCGGTCTCACCGAGATGGGGTTGCAAACTCTCTGTTTCCCTTTCGTAACTTGTCGGTCTCACCGAAAGAGCGAATCGGTCCCACCGAGATTGCAATGTAAACTCTGTGTTTCCCTTTTGTAACTTTTTGGTCTCACCGAAAGAGCAAATCGGTCCCACCGAGTTTGCCTGACCAACTCTCTGTTTAGCTTATTACCAAACTCGGTCTCACCGAGTTTGTGTAATCGCTCTCACCGAGATTACATTATGCCCAAACCCTAATAGAATCGGTCCTGCCGAGTTGCATGTCAGTCCCACCGAAAATCTCTAACGGTCACTAGGTTTACCTTTTCGGTCTGACCGAGTTTATTTATTCGGTCCCACCGAGATTGGTAGATTGTGTGTAACGGTTGGATTTTGTGTGGAGGCTATATATACCCCTCCACCTCCTCTTCATTCGGAGAGAGAGCCATCAGAACACATACACCATTCCAACTCATATGTTCTAAGAGAGAACCACCTACTCATGTGTTGAGACCAAGACATTCCATTCCTACCATATGAATCTTGATCTCTAGCCTTCCTCAAGTTGCTTTCCACTCAAATCTTCTTTCCATCAGATCCAAATCCTATGAGAGAGAGTTGAGTGTTGGGGAGACTATCATTTGAAGCACAAGAGCAAGGAGTTCATCATCAACACACCGTTTGTTACTTCTTGGAGAGTGGTGTCTCCTAGATTGGCTAGGTTTCACTTGGGAGCCTCCGACAAGATTGTGGAGTTGAACCAAGGAGTTTGTAAGGGCAAGGAGATCGCCTACTTCGTGAAGATATACCGCTAGTGAGGCAAGTCCTTCGTGGGCGATGGCCATGGTAGGATAGACAAGGTTGCTACTTCGTGGACCCTTCGTGGGTGGAGCCCTCCATGGACTCGCGCAACCGCTACCCTTCGTGGGTTGAAGTCTCCATCAACATGGATGTAGGATAGCACCACCTATCCGAACCACGGGAAAAACATCTGTGTCTCCAATTGCGTTTGAATTCTCCAAACCCTTCCCTTTACATTCTTGCAAGTTGCATGCTTTACTTTCCGCTGCCAATATACTCTTTGCATGCTTGCTTGAATTATGTGATGATTTCTTGACTTGTCCTAAAATAGCTAAAATCTGCCAAGAACTAAAATTGGGAAAATGTCGAGTTTTTATTTGGTCAAGTAGTCTAATCACCCTCCCCTCTAGACATACTTTCGATCCTACAACAACCGTCTCCACCGATCAGCCCGGCTCGTCGGTCGCCCCGCCGACTTAACCTGCCGTCCTTGTTTTTCCTGCTTGTTGCCTTTTGAACAATCTTTATTAAGCTTTCACAGTTCCACCCACTGGGGGTGTATCCAAACTATGTTGAATGCTGGCCTCTTGGAGGTCTTTTATGTAAATATTATGGTATGCATGTTTGGTTTCCATTTGCGTATACTTTTTATCCTTAGGATTTTTTCCTTTGCCGCCTTCCCTCTTTGGGGAGGCAAGTACTTGAGCTTTCTTGGATTGAAGTGAAGTGAATGGAAACCGGCCGGCCGGCTACTCTGGTAGTCGATCGGCGGTAGGAAGCAAACCGGCTTTCGTTATATTAGTCCATTAGTCCCTAGCCATTTTTCGTGTGGGCATCCTTTCCTGCTTTTGACTCTTGCCAGCCGGACAGCCGGTTCTTCGAACTGCGACTTTGGCAAGAGCTAAGCTTGGGTGTAG
Organism: Triticum monococcum; assembly: GCA_034509565.1. NCBI lineage: Eukaryota > Viridiplantae > Streptophyta > Magnoliopsida > Poales > Poaceae > Triticum > Triticum monococcum. Next base: position 175,745,953 of record CM067847.1, on the reverse strand, counting down.
GCACACTACTTGTCTGACCGCGGGTAGGACTTCTAATATAACTCCAGTCGGCCAGTCCCCGGGCCGACTAGTCGAACCCGGTGCTGGACGGAACAAGTAAATGAAATGACAAGGTCATAAGCATGATACTCTTCTTTCATAGATAAAAGACGGCAGTCCCCGAGTCCTCCTCGGGGGGCCTATTGTCTCGTACTTAGTACAAAAGTTAGTGTGATACATATTGCATTTCAACTGTAAAATCTTCGAAGCAGGTTGGTGTTCCATGGTCGTTCCGACTCCTTGCCGGAGTCGTCTCTCTTGCGTGCCTTGGGCTTCTGCGCGTCGATTAGGTAGTAGGAGTCGTTGCCTAAAGCTCTGCTGATGACGAAGGGGCCCTCCCAAGGGGCCGAGAGCTTGTGCTGGCCGGCTGTTCGCTGGATCAGCCGGAGCACAAGGTCGCCCTCTTGGAAGGATCTTGGTCTGACCTTCCGACTATGGTAGCGGCGCAAACCCTGCTGGTAGATGGTAGACCGGCTGAGGGCTAACAGCCGGCCTTCTTCCAGTAGGTCGACGCCGTCTTCTCGTGCTTCCTTGGCCTCCGCCTCTGTGTACATGGTTACCCGGGGCGAGTCGAACTCAATGTCGGTTGGGATGATCGCCTCGGCACCGTACATGAGGAAGAAAGGAGTGAAGCCAGTTGACTTGTTTGGGGTAGTGCGCAGACTCCAGAGGACAGCCGACAGCTCATCGAGCCAACAGCCGGCTGAACGCTCCAGTGGTATGACCAGTCGGGGCTTGATGCCGGAGAGGATGAGGCCGTTGGCTCGCTCGACCTGGCCGTTTGACTGCGGGTGGGTGACAGACGCTAAGTCTAGCCGGATGCCTTGCGTTGCGCAGAAACGTGGCAAGGCTCCTTTGGCAAAATTCGTGCCATTGTCGGTGATGATGCTGTGTGGCACGCCGTACCGAGTTGTTATATCTGCGATGAATGTCACGGTAGTCAGCCCATTCAGCTTCTTGATCGGCTTTGCCTCAATCCACTTGGTGAATTTGTCCACAGCGACGAGCAAATGCGTCATTCCGCCGTGTGCCGTCTTGAATGGGCCTACCATGTCCAGTCCCCAAAGGGAAAAGGGCTAGGTGAGGGGAATGGTCTTGAGTGCCGAAGCCGGCATGTGTTGCTTGGAGCTAAAGAGTTGGCACCCTTTGCAATGTTTAACCAATTCTTTGGCATCGTCCAAAGCGGTCGGCCAAAAGAAACAATGGCGGAAAGCTTTGGCGACGAGTGATCTTGAGGCCGCATGGTGGCCGCATTCTCCTTGGTGGATGTCTCTGAGGATTGCAATGCCCTTCTCTTGCTCGACGCACCGTCGGAGGACTCCAGTGACACTGCGCTTGACGAGCTCTCTGTTGACGATTGTGTATGCTCCGGCTCAACGTTGGACTTTTCTTGCCTCTGTTTTGTCAGCCGACAGATCTTTGTTTACTAGGAAGTTGAGGATGGACTGAGCCCATGATGGAGCCGCGACTTCTTCTATTGCCAATGTGGCTACTGCCACCAGGGTGGGCGGGCTGGGTGGTGAAATGCTAGAGTCGGCCGCCGGTTGTTGTGTTTGTGCAGTCCCTGGGCTGACTACCGCAGTCCCCGAGCCGGGTGTGGCAGTCCCCGGATCGGGCGTAATTGCGGAAGTCCCCGGGCCGCCTGCTTGGTTCTTCGAGCCGGACCCGGCCACGTCGGGGTCACGCGGTACGAAGATGGAATCGGACTCTGGAGACGGCTTGATGGACGGCTTGAGGAGGCATTGTAGAGCGACGCCGGTTGGTATTGCTTGCCGAGTGGAGCCTATTCGAGCCAGGGCATCGGCTGGCTTGTTGTCGGCTCGCGGTACGTGGAGGAACTCGCATCCTTCAAAGTATCCACTGAGTTGCTGAACCAGGAAGCGGTAGCTTGCCATATTTGCGTCCTTGGCATCCCAGTCGCCGGATGATTGCTGAACCACCAAGTCCGAGTCGCCATAACATAGGATCCAGCGGATGCCGAGTTCCTTGGCAAGCCGGAGCCCGTGTATGAGCGCCTCGTACTCGGCTACATTGTTGGAGGCGGCAAAGTGAATCTGCAGCGTGTATCTGAGCTTGTCGCCCTTGGGAGAGGTAAGGACGACGCGGGCTCCCAAGCCGGTGCGCATCTTGGACCCGTCGAAGTGCATGCGCCAATGGGTGGAGTCGGGAGCCGGTGGCAGGTACTGGGTCTCGGCCCAGTTGACGAGGAAGTCGGCCAGTGCTTGGGACTTGATGGCGGTGCGGGGCTGGTAGAAGATCATGCGGATGCATCCCGGTTGCCTATGATCTCGGCCAGCGGGGCGGTGCATACGACCGTGACGGGATGCTCTTGAAAGTAGGGCTTCAGCTTCTTGGCGGTGAAGTACACGCCGTAACACATCTTCTAGTAGTGCGGGTAGTTCTGCTTTGAGGCGGACAGCACCTCGCTCAAATAGTACACCGACCTCTGGACCGGCTGGGCTCGGTCCTCTTCTGGGCGCTGGACTACGATGACGGTGCTGACCACCCGGCTGGTTGCGGCAATGTAAAGGAGCATGGGCTCTTTCTCAGTCGGCCGCTAGGACAGGCAGCGTGGCCAGCATCTTCTTCAGCTCGTGAAAAGCTTGGTCGGCCTGGTCGTTCCACTCGAAGTGAGTGCTCTTCTTCATGAGGCGGTAGAGGGGGAGAGCTTTCTCTCCGAGCCGGCTGATGAAGCGGTTTAAGGAGGCCAAGCATCCGGTGAACTTCTGGATGTCTCGGAGCTTGGTGGGGATCGCCATCCTCTCGATGGCCTTGATCTTTACCGGGTTGCATTCGATGCCGCGTTCAGAGACCAGGAAGCCTAGGAGCTGGCTGGCTGGCACTCCGAACACGCATTTCTCGGGGTTGAACTTGATTTGGAATCGGCGTAAGTTCTCAAATGTTTCTTTGAGGTCTTCCAGCAAAGTGTCGCGCTTCTCCGTCTTCACCACAATGTCGTCTTGGGGATGGCCTTCTGCGTCTCGCTTGATGGAGATTCGGGTCTGGCTTCGGCTGGCCGCCGTCTCTTTCTCACGCCGCGCGCGGGTGTTGCTCGTAGTCGGTGTCCAGGACGTCACGCCGTGATCTCGGCACGGGGGAGGGCTTCCCGCACGGGCGTCGGCTTCGTGCCGCTGTGCGGCCACATCAATCAGCTGCTGGATGCGCCGGGTCATGTGGGGGAGTTCTTCGGCCCCCAATCCGTCCAACTCGTCTACGGCCGCCTGGGCGGCACGCAAGTTCTCGAGTGGAGTGGCATAGACTGGGCGGTCGACTCCCAGCGCGTCGGCGATGACAGCGCCGTGTTGCTTGACAAAGCCGGCCCGGCTTGGCCCGCCCGGGGGCGGCGTGCCGAAGGCGGTGCGGTCGGCTTCGCGCTGGTAGGCCTCAGTGAGGCGTCTCACGGAAGCCAGCCTCCGGCCCTCTGCGAGGAAAGCGAGGCGGCGTGCCTCCAGTGCTTCGTCGTCGACATCAGCCGGGAGGGGGATGGACAAGTCGTGGGCCGCCGCGTGTGGGGCGTCGTGGGCGCTCTCGTCAGCCGCGCCGCCGTGGCCGATGACCATCACCTCGGTGGTGACAGTGTCGCGGCCATCGGTCCGGGGAAGCGGGTCATCGTAGATCGCGACGTTGGTGGGGAAGGTGTCGAATGAGGCCGTGTCGGAGTCGACAGGCATTGGGTCGGTGGAGCCAACCGACTCCAAATCCACAGTGGGCTCGCCGGAGACATGGAGCTGGCCGAGGAGGTTGGCGAGGTGGTCGGTGCCCGCATCGGAGGCGAGCTCGTCGGAGATGAGGGTTTCATCGAGGAGATCGGCGAGGCTGCTCGCCGCGTAGATGCTGGTGACGCCTTGCAGCGCGTCGTGGCAAGCGCCATAGGGTGTGCCGGGCTGGCTACGCTCACTGGGGAGGAAGAGGGTTCCCGTCCAGAATAGGTCTCCGGACGACGGTGCACCTGGCCCCACGGTGGGCGCCAAATGTCGGGTGGTAGGTGCGACATATGCCAACGGGTGGCTTATCATTGTGGGAGCCAATAAGACATCGCCGGTGCCTGGAAACGGGATGAGGCGAAGACATGCACGCTGGCGGATCTTACCCAGCTTCGGGGCTCTCCGTGCAGATAACACCCCTACTGCTGCTCTGCGGGGTCTCCGCATGATCACTAGAAGGGCAAGTAACTACACAATGCTCCTTGAGCTGTTCGGTGGGAGGAGGAAGAACGGTCAGCTGGCCTGCTTCTTATCCTCGTGAGGTGTCTAAAACTAGCTGGGGGTCGAACCCTTTGCATGGGCGCCCCGGGGGGTTTATATAGGCCTACCCCCCAGGGGTACAATGGTAATCCGACTGGGCGCGGGGCCTAGCCGTCTGTGACTGCGCTCGCCGGCTTCTGCGCCGGCTGCTGGGGCCCGCCGGCTGGTAGGTCCCGCCGGCTGCCGGCCCCTTGGTCGACAGGCAGGCCCCACCGTCTAGGATCTGGTCGGCGGCTGGTCACTGTTGCTCTATCTTGGTGACGTGGGCTTTGTCGTGGTAGGCGTGGCTTCAGTACCGCCGCCCGGTGGGCGATTGCTGTAGCCTCACCGCGTCTTGTCTCCTTAATGGGGCGTCTCCTTCGAGGAAGGCGGCAAGCCGGCTGCGGGGAGCCGGATCCGTCTTGGGCTGACTAGGGGAGGCATGGCCGCCTTCGGGTGTCTCTTTGCCCGAAGGGGGCCCACCGCCCGTGGGCCGTACTGGCAGTCCATCGTGGATGACATCAGGGTCAACATGGCAACAGTGTTGCGCCGGACGGGTCATGGTCACCCATATGATGCACTGTGCCGGTCGTGCTTCGGGATTCGGGGGTGGCAGGCTTCATTGTAGCCACGCCCCGTCACACCGCCGTTAGGCGGACGCAAACTTTGAGGGTACGGTCTCGACCGCTTTGTGGGAGCCGGCTTCTTGGAGTCGGCCTTCTCGAGGCTGGCTTCTTGAAGCCGGCCCTCCCGTCGCCTCCTTCGCGAGGGCTAAAGTCGGGCCTCCTTCCGACAACCGGCCTGGGCGACGGCCAGCAAGGGGAAGGCGGCCCCACGTCTTGGGTTCTTGAGAGCCGGACGGGCTCGTAATTTTTTTAGAAGGGCCAGGGGAAGCCGGCTTGGCTACCCATGGCTATTTACTCCGACAATGTTCTTGACCGCTGTCCAGTGATCCACTCCTGGATTACTTTGGTACCTCCCTCCTAAACTTATAGCAAGGCACACATCAGGTCTGGTACACAACATTGCATACATGATAGAGCCTATGGCTGAAGCATAGGGAACACCTTTCATTTTCTCTCTATCTTCTGCAGTGGTCGGGCATTGAGTCTAACTCAACTTCACACCTTGTAATACAGGCAAGAACCCTTTCTTTGCTTGATCCATTTTGAACTTCTTCAAAACTTTATCAAGGTATGTGCTTTGTGAAAGTCCAATTAAGAGTCTTGATCTATCTTTATAGATCTTGATGCCCAATATATAAGCAGCTTCACTGAGGTCTTTCATTGAAAAATTCTTATTCAAGTATCCTTTTATGCTATTCACAAATTCAATATCATTTTCGATCAACAATATGCCATCTACATATAAGATCAGAAATGCTACAGAGCTCCCACTCACTTTCTTGTAAATACAGGCTTTTCCAAAAGTCTGTATAAAACCATATGCTTTGATCATACTATCAAAGCGTATATTCCAACTCCGAGAGGCTTGCACCAGTCCATAAATGGATCGCTGGAGCTTGCACACTTTGTTAGCACCTTTTGGATCGACAAAACCTTCTGGTTGCATCATATACAACTCTTCTTTAAGGTATCCATTAAGGAATGTAGTTTTGACATCCATTTGCCAAATTTCATAGTCATTAAATGCGGCAATTGCTAACATGATTTGGACGGACTTAAGCATCGCTACAGGTGAGAAGGTCTCATCATCGTCAACTCCTTGAACTTGTCGAAAACATTTTGCAACAAGTCGAGCTTTGTAGACAGTAACATTACTGTCAGCGTCAGTCTTCTTCTTGAAGATCCGTTTATTCTCTATGGCTTGCCGATCAACAGGCAAGTCAACCAAAGTCCACACTTTGTTCTCTGATACGTCTCCAACGTATCTATAATTTTTGATTGTTCCATGCTATTATATTATCAACCTTGGATGTTTTATATGCATTGATATGCTATTTTATATGATTTTTGGGACGAACCTATTAACCTAGAGCCCAGTGCCAGTTTCTGTTTTTTTCCTGGTTTTTGATTTTCACAGAAAAGGAAAACCAAACAGAGTCCAATTGACCCGAAACTTCACGGAACTTATTTTTGGACAGAAGAAGGACACAGAGTAGAAGAGTTGGGCCAGAAGAGTCCTGGGCTGCCCACGAGGGTGGGGGGCGCGCCCACCCCCTGGGTGCGCCTCCCTGCCTTGTGGACAGCCCGGAGACCCCCCTGATACGTCTCCAACGTATCTATAATTTTTGATTGCTCCATGCTATATTATTTACTGTTTTGAATGTTTATGGGCTTTATTATACACTTTTATATCATTTTTGGGACTAACCTATTAACCCGGAGCCCAGTGCCAGTTTTCTGTTTTTACCCTGTTTTAGGGTTTTGAAGAAAAGGAAAACCAAACGGATCCAATTGACCTGAAACTTCACGGACCTCATATTTGGAAGGAAAGAAGCCCAGAAGACTTGGAGTGCACGTCGGAGGATCTGCGAGGAGGTCACGAGGCAGGGGGCGCGCCCACCCCCTGGGCGCGCCCTCCACCCTCGTGAGCCCCTCGTGGCCCCCCTGACGTACTTCTTCCGCCTATATATTTCCATATACACTAAAAACATCCGTGGACACAATAGATCGGGAGTTCCGCCGCCAGAAGCCTCCGTAGCCACCGAAAACCAATCTAGACCCGTTCCGGCACCCTGCCAGAGGAGGCAATCCTTCTCCGGTGGCCATCTTCATCATCCCGGTGCTCTCCATGACGAGGAGGGAGTAGTTCTCCCTTGGGGCTGAGGGTATGTACCAGTAGCTATGTGTTTGATCTCTCTCTCTCTCTCTCTCGTGTTCTTGAGATGATACGATCTTGATGTATCGCGAGCTTTGCTATCATATTTGGATCCTATGATGTTTCTTCCCCCTCTACTCTCTTGTAATGAATTGAGTTTCCCCTTTGAAGTTATCTTATCGGATTGAGTCTTTAAAGATTTGAGAACACTTGATGTATGTCTTGTCGTGCGTATCTGTGGTGACAATGGGATACCACGTGATTCACTTGATGTATGTTTTGCTGACCAACTTGCGGGTTCCGCCCATGAACCTATGCATAGGGGTTGGCACACATTTTCGTCATGATTCTCCGGTAGGAACTTTGGGGCACTCTTTGGGGTCTTATGTGTTGGTTGAATAGATGAATCTGAGATTGTGTGATGCGTATCGTATAATCATACCCATGGATACTTGAGGTGACATTGGAGTATCTAGGTGACATTAGGGTTTTGGTTGATTTGTGTCTTAAGGTGTTATTCTAGTACGAACTCTGGGGCTATTTGTGACACTTATAGGAATAGCCTAACGGATTGATTGGAAAGAATAACCTACCATAATCTCTTCGTTTGTTCTCCACTATTAGTTACTTTGGAGTGACTCTTTGTTGCATGTTGAGGGATAGTTATGTGATCCAATTATGTTATTATTGTTGAGAGGACTTGCACTAGTGAAAGTATGAACTCTAGGCCTTGTTTCCTAGCATTGCAATACCATTTACGCTCACTTTTATCATTCGTTACCTTGCTGTTTTTATTATTTCAGATTCCAAATACCTTCATCTACTATCTATATACCACTTCTTTCACCATCTCTTCGCCGAACTAGTGCACCTATACAATTTACCATTGTATTGGGTGTGTTTGGTACACAAGAGACTCTTGCTATTTGGTTGTAGGGTTTCTTGAGAGAGACCATCTTCATCCTATGCCTCCTACGGATTGATAAACCTTAGGTCATCCACTTGAGGGAAATTTGCTACTGTCCTACAAACCTCTGCACTTGGAGGCCCAACAACGTCTACAAGAAGAAGGTTGTGTAGTAGACATCAAGCTCTTTTCTGGCGCCGTTGCCGGGGAGGTGAGTGCTTGAAGGTATATCTTTAGATCTTGCAATCGAGTCTTTTAGTTTCTTGTTTTATCACCAGTTTAGTTTATAAAAGAAAACTATAAAAAATGGAATTGAGTTTGTATTATACTCTTCACCTTTTTAATATCTTTTGTGAGTATGATGGAAAGGATAATTGTGCTCAAGTGCTAGAAGAATAAATCTATAGAATGTTTGGCACTAAATATTTGAATGATGAGCATGATTGCAATGTTATTAGTATGAATTCCTTGAATATCTATGATGCTAATGATATGCAAAGCCACAAGCTTGGGGAAGCTACGTTTTATGAAGATGATATTTTTTGTCCCCCAAGTTTTGATGAGCAAATTTATTATGATGAAATCATGCCTCCTATTTATGATGATTATATTGATGAAAGTGGATTTGGAGAGGTCATGACTTTATTTAGTAATGATTCCACTATTCCGGAAGAGGTTCCAATTGATTATGAAAACAAAGTTGCTATCTATGATGATTATTGTGATGACTTGTATGCTATAAAGAATAATGATATCCATGAAACTTGTCATCTTGATCTTAATTTTCAATCACATGATAATTATTTTGTTGAGTTGGCTCCCACTATTATTCATGAGAAGAATTTTGCTTATGTGGAGAGTAATAAAATTTCTATACTAGTAGATCATGAAAAGAATGCTTTAGGTGCTGGTTATATTTTTGAATTCATTCATGATGCCACTGAAAATTATTATGAGGGAGGAATATATACTTGTAGGAATTGCAATAATATCAAATTTCTTCCCTATGTGCTTAAAGTTTCAAAGTTATGTTTGCTTTGCCCTCCTATGCTAGTTGATTATTGTTCCCACAAGTTGTTTGCTCACAAAATCCCTATGCATAGGAAGTGGGATAGACTTAAATGTGCTAGTAATATTCTTCGTGATGCTCTCTTTATGTTTCAATTCTTATCTTTTATGTGAGCATCATTGAAATCATCATGCCTAGCTAGGGGCATTAAACGATAGCGCTTGTTGGGAGGCAACCCAATTTTATTTTCGTTCCTTGCTTTTTGTTCCTGTTTAGTAATAAATAATTCATCTATCATATGTTTAGATGTGGTTTTATGCTTTTAATTAGTGTTTGTGCCAAGTAGAACCTTTGGGAAGACTTGGGAAAAGTCTTGTTGATCATGCTGTAAAAAACAGAAACTTTAGCGCTCACGAGAATTGCTGCCATTTTTATTTGAAGAGCGATATTTAGTTAATTCTTTTTGCAGATGATTAATAGATAAATTACTCAGGTCCAGCAATTTATTTTATAATTTTTGGGGTTCCATAAGTTTGCGTTAGTTACAGATTACTACAGACTGTTCTGTTTTTGACAGATTATGTTTTTCGTGTGTTGTTTGCTTATTTTGATGAATCTATGTCTTGTAAAAGAGTTTATAAACCATAGAGAAGTTGGAATAAATTAGGTTTAACACCAATATAAATAAATAATGAGTTCATTACAGTACCTTTAAGTGGTCATTTATTTTCTTATACTAACGGAGCTCACGAGTTTTCTACTTTAAGTTTTGTGTTGTGAAGTTTTCAAGTTTTGGGTCAAAGATTCGATGCATTATGGAATAAGGATTGGCAAGAGCCTAAGCTTGGGGATGCCCAAGGCACCCCAAGGTATTATTCAAGGACAACCAAAAGCCTAAGCTTGGGGATGCCCCGGAAGGCATCCCCTCTTTCGTCTTCGTTCATTGGTAACTTTACTTGGAGCTATATTTTTATTTACCACATGATATGTGTTTTTCTTGGAGCATCAATTTATTTTGTTAGGATTTTCTTGCTGTTATTTAGAACTATATTTTGCACCTTTTATTCCAATAAAAGTGGCATTGATAGTCTTTACTATGCCTATGTTACAAGTCCACATGTTGCTGTGTGAAAACAGAAAGTTTACTGCTGTTGCAATAATTCCCTAGAAAAGTCAGAATGTGATAAAATATTGAAACCTTTTGCATATTAAGCTCTGATAAATTTACTACAGTGGTAATTTTCTTTCATAATTTTTTGAGCTAGGGAAGTATGGATGTTGCTGCATCTTTACAGACTGTCCTGTTTAGGCAGATTGCTATTATGTTTGCATTGTTTGCATATGTTTGCTTCTTTAATGATTCTATTTGAGGATAGTGTCAGCGTTCTGGGAACGGGGGTCCCCAGACTTGCCTGCCTGTGGCCTGCGGCGTGGCTCGAATGGGGGCCCAACATGGCCCATCTTCATCAAGCACAAGACTCAAGACCCTCGCGAGGGGCCAGGCCTCGTGAGGCGGACGACACGGCGCATCCTCAGGCGCAGCCTCCTCAGGCTGGCTCGCGAGAAGACGGAGATATCAAGGCGGGGTACCTCGTGAGGTGCTCATGACGTAAGCCATGACGATCGAGGGCGCCAGGCGGGCGCCAACGCGTGCAGCGTCCTCCTTTCCCCTTTGGTGCAAAGGGGGCAAGCGCAGCCGCGAAGTACCGAGGCATCAGGCAAAGGTTGCCGTTTCGGTGCAACAAGACCAGGACCAAGCGGACTACGAGACGGAGGCCACCATGGAGCCCAGCACGGCGTCACCGCAGAGTCTTTTGCAGGCGAAGACCACCTTTAGTCAGGATAAGAGTACTTGCTGTCCCCCTCCAAATTAGCCCGCCATTGTTGGCTCCCTTCCCTCTCGATATTTGGGAAGAGGACCAGGGCCTCTATAAATAGGGACGGCCACCCACGTAGCAAGGGGTTCGGCTTTTAGGTTAAGGGGGATCGAAATCAGAGAGAGAGAAAGAGAGAGAGAGAAGGGCGACTGAACTCCTCAGTTCATCGCCCCAACCAAGAACTGACCCTCGCGAGGCAGTTCTTCCTTGTAGTGTTCATCATCACCAGCCCCAGGAGGCAATCCATCCACCGCACACTGGAGTAGGGTATTACACCACAATGGTGGCTCGAACCAGTATAAACCTTGTGTCTCTTGTGTGATTCCCTTAGTAGTTTAGATCTTTGCGACACGGGGAGGTTGAGGACGTGATTTCCGCGCGCACCCCAGTGTTCGAACCTTAAGGGTCTGCCAGAACCCGAAATCCGACATTTGGCGCGCCAGGTAGGGGTGCGCCGGAATCTGTCTTCCACCACTCTGTTCTCCTCCGACCGTCGCATCCATGTCCGACGCTCGTCGGGCCCGCGCCGAGCGCCGGGCCGCCATCGGTTCTTGCATCGCCCAGACGGCCCCCGTTGGTGGGCGTCCTCGTCGTTCCCCGTCGCCCGCCGTCAACGCCGCCACCGGCCCGGCGGGGGGCGAGCAGCAGGCATCGTCTCAGCACCCGTCCATGCGGCAAGACGGCCACACCGCCACTCCATCACTTGCTCCAGCCGGTTCTTCGTCCCGCGCGCTCCGTGCACCCTTGGAGGCTCGGGCTGCGCTCCTCGCGGCAAACGAGCTCCTGCGCTACCGTCTCATCGACGACGTCTACGAAGAATGGCTCGACCGCGTCGCCGAGCTTGTCCGCGCCGCAGGGGGCTCTTCCGCGCCGTACATCCCTCTGCGCCACACTCCGCCCTGCGCGGGCAACGAAGCTCCAGAGGCGCACCAGCCGCCTCCCCTCCAAGAAGATGCCATGGCTCCAAGGCGCTTGGCCCCTGGGCGGAACCCGCTCCGTCAGGCGCCAGCGCAGCAAGAGCGGAGCTGCCAAGAAGTTCCTCGCCCGCAAGGGGCTGCCAGGGCGCTCCCTGCTCCGGCACGCCGCGACCCTGCTCCAGCACCGGCGCGCCAAGACCCCGCCCAGCTCCTAGCTGCAGCGCGTGGGGACCCTCAAGACCAAGCTCTCCATCAACCGAGGCCTTTCGTGGCCACCGCGGGCTGCCACGCCTACACCACTGAGCTGCGCAGTGTCGCGTGGCCCGGCAAGTTCAAGCCCGACCTGCCTCCTCGCTATGACGGCACAACCGATCCCGCAGAGTTCCTCCAGCTCTATGAGCTGGGCATCGAGGCTGCCGGCGGGGATGAAAAGGTCATGGCGAACTGGTTCCCCATGGCGCTCAAGGAAGGAGCTCGAACCTGGCTCCTGAATCTGGCTCCAGGCACGATCTCCTCCTGGGACCAGATGCACGCCCGCTTCATCGCCAACTTCCAAGGTACTCGCGACCGGCCGCCCGCCGTGAGCGACATGCGCCACATCAAGCAACAACCCGGAGAGACCCTGCAAAAGTACATCCAGCGCTTCAACAGCGCGCGCCTCAAGATCCCCAGGGTGTCAGAGGAGGCCATCATCTCCGCCTTCTCTGACGGCGTGTGTGACGTCAAGATGAAGGAGGCTGGCGATGCACGAAGACCTCTGCACCTCCCTAGAGCTGTTCAACTTGGCGAACAAGTGCGCCAGGGCTGAGGAGGGACGCCTCTCCCTCCTCGAGCTGCCTGCCGCAGATCCAGGAGAGAAGAAGCCCAAAGCCAAGGACATGAAGCGCAAGGGGGCTGCCGTACTCGCGGCAGAACCAGACACCAAGCGGGGCAAGGATCTGCCCGAACCCTCCAGAGGCAGCCGGTACTGTGTGTACCATGACCTCCACACCCACAACACCAACGAATGTCAAGAGCTCCGCGCCGTGCGAGAAGGAAGGATCGGCCATCGCCCTGACCGTGCTGACCGGGGCTACGGCCGGGGAGGAGGAAGAAACCCAGGACGCTGGGAAGATCGCGGCCCGCGCCCGGGGTGGCGTGACCAGCCTCGCGAGGACCGCTGGTGGGACCTGCCTCACGAGGGAGACTGGAGGGATCAGCCTCGCGAGGATCTCCCTCGTCGCAATGCAAGCCTACCTCCTCTGCCGCCTCCAACGAGAAGGAATGAAGACCGCCATCAAGACGAGGGGGCTGGGGGCTTCCAGGAGCCGCGCCCGATCGCCTGCATCCTGGGCGGAGCTCAAGCCCCAGCCTCCCAACGTATCTTCAAGCAGTTTGCCTGCGAAGTGAATGCAGTTCTCCCCAAGCTCGAAGCAACGCGCCCCCTCAGGTGGTCGGCGTGCCCCGTCACGTTCAGCTCGGCAGACCAGCTCAAGTGCGCGGCCACTGCAGGAGTCCTCCCGATGCTCTGCTCCCCAGTCATCAGCAACGTGCTGGTCACCAAGACCCTCATCGATGGCGGGGCAGGGCTCAACGTCCTGTCCGTGGAAACATTCAACAACCTCCAAGTGCCCTACGACCAGCTTCAGCCAACCAGGCCTTTCTCCGGGAACACCGACGGTTCCACAGTCCCGATCGGGTAGGTCCGCCTCCCTGTCACCTTCGGGGCTCGCAGAAACTACCGCACCGAGCTCATCGACTTCGACGTCGCCCACATCCGCCTGCCGTACAACGCCGTCCTCGGGTACCCAGCACTGGCCAAGTTTATGGCTGCGACTCACCACGGCTACAACGTCCTCAAGAAGCCAGGAAGTGGCGGCGTCATCACGGTGCCCTGTGAAGAGAAGGATGCAGTGTGTTCCCTGGAGCGGGCCTACCAGGCCGCGTCGCTAGAAGACACAAATCGCGGAAGCAGGAGGCTTCCTGAGACCACCCCCAAGAAGAAGAAGACAATGGCAGGCTCGGCCCCTCAGGGGGCAGGCCCCTCAGGGCCCATGTCTGCCCAGGGGGACCCTCCTTCCATCGCATAGGAAAGCGCGCCCGGCGCCCTCCTCAGGCAGGGCTCGGGGGCTCTCACCTGGAGGGCCACCGACCTAGCCAGGGTCACGAGGGAGGCACTTGGGCACCATGTGGAGGCGTGCTTCGCAGCACGTTTCCCCCGGGAAGGAGCCAGGCGAGGAAGATCAGACCAGCAAGAGTTCATTGACGAGGCCATTCAAGAGCTACAAGAGACAAGGATCATGAGAGGTTGCCGCCGCTTGCCAGCCGTGGCCCCACATCCGGGCGAGGATGGTGGGCTGCGCGTCTGCGTCGACGTACCAGGGCTCAATCAGATCGCCACAACGGAGCGCCTTTGGCCCTCGCAAGTGGGGCGCTGCGGAGGTCCACCCCACAGCTATGTTCGCATGCCTTACGGCCTGCCGAGCATGGCTGCGGCATACTAGCGCCTCATGAGGGGCATCGTGGAGGCTCAGGAAGACAGGCGTTCTGCGGGCTTGGCGGAGATGGAGGCAGCTCGCGAGTAGTCACCAGCACCTTCGGAGCCTCCCGAGGCCCCGGGGCCTGGGGGCTCGTGAGGATCGGCTTCTGCAGCCCATCAAGTCTGTTGCACCAACGCCACTACGCCGATGACATCCTCAGGTGACATCTTTCAAGTTCCGTTCTCAGCTGGGAGCACCCTCCCAGGGTTGCATCACTCCCAGGCTGCGTGGGTCCGTCCCCGCGGCATGTATCTGCATTTACCTTTCCGTCGTTAGTTTGCCTCGTTGGCGGCGCCCCTCGGGCTGCATCATCCCCAAGCCATTCGGGCCAGACCCAGCGGCGTGTATCCCCCTAGCGTTTTATTTCCAACTATGCATTGCCTATCACGCTTAGTTGCATGGTGCCCGTCCGCGGCATCTTTTCTTCCCATGTCGGCCACTTGCACGTTAAAGGGCGTGTGCCTGAGCATCGCGACTCAGGGCTCTTACTGGCTCTCCAGCCCTCACCCTCTAGCCTTGTCCATGGCATCGCGACCTGGCATACCAGCGACGGCTGAGACAAGCTCGAGGGCCGGGACCCGAGGACGTAGAGTACCGGCATCTAACCAAATTTTGCAGGGACACATCTCAAGATACGGCCCAGTGCAGGGTGCAACCCGCCCAGAGGGAGGGCCTCGTGAGTCTCGCGTTGGCTCACGGGTGCCTAGATACACCTCACCTAGCCCTACCGTGCCGGTCACGTGTCAGGGCGGGGCTGTATACGCCCCGGGGGCTCCTCCCGGAGGGGAGCCCCCTCCCACGTACCAGTGGAAGCACCATGCTCCGCGCTGGCTGACGACACTGCCGAGGAGCGGCTATGCCCGTACACATACGGAAGCGCTATGCTCCGCGCTGGTGATAAACAACTGAGGGTGGCCTCCGGGCCGCATTAACCTCAGGGAGCCTAGAGCTCAGTGGCTGGCCCCATCGCAACGCCTCCCCTCGGGAGCGCCGCGTGAGGGGGCTAGGCACGGGGGCTACGGCTGGGTCATGCCCAGACGTATGCCGCCCAGCCAGGCCCCTCGGGCCTGGTTCGTCGCGCGTCTCTCCCCGAGCGGAGCCAAGGTATGAAGGCCGTTTGCGCATCAAGGGGGACTCCTGAGCATCGCGACTCAGGAGCCTAACTGGCCCCGTAGCCCCTCACTCCTTAGTTCCGAAAGGCTATGCTGGGTGAGGTACGTGCGGGGCCGGGCTCTGCAGACGTAGAACGGTAGCCACGCTTACATCTCGCCTCATCACCCGCTGTTCGCGCGTCAAGGGGGACTCCTGAGCATCGCGAGTCAGGGGCCTAACTGGCTCCGTACCCCCTCACTCCTTAGTTCCGAAAGGCTATGCTGGGTGAGGTACGCGCGGAGTCGGGCTCTGCAGACGTAGAACGGAAGACACGCCTACATCACGCTTCCCTACTTGTTGTTTGCGCGCCAAGGGGGACTCCTGAGCATCGCGACTCAGGAGCCTAACTTGTCACGTGGCCCCTCACTCCTTTGGTCCCGTCCTGGTTTCCGGTCAGGGCTAATGCTGGGTGAGGCATGCTCGGGGCCGGGCTCTGCCGGCGTAGAACACAAGCAAGTAGGGAAGAAAAGCATAAAATTCAAGGAACTTAAAAGCAAATATTACAGTCCATATTGTCGTCTCAATACCAAACGCAAGTTTAAATGCCTCCCCGAGGCGTGGTTCATGTGCAGGAATTGAAAGAAAAACAGGGATGGAACGGAGTCACTTGTCGGCGGTGAAGCTGTGTGGAGCGGCTTCGCCTGACGGAGCAGCGGGGCCGGCAGCGCCTTGCCTTGGCTTGGTGCTGAAGGCCCGGAACTTCATCAGCAACGCCTCCGCGCGCCCCTTCACGGCTTCGACAGCGGCGGCAGCACCCTCGCCGCTCACCGGTTCCAGCAGGCCATCGAGGTCGGCGTCGGGATTGCGAAGGTAGACATGGGCGAAGACCCGCGTCAGCGTAGCAGAAGACAAGACGTGCGCCTCGGCCTCGGTCGCGGGGATGATGCCAAGGGCGACATCCCCAAGGGCCTTAACCAGGAAGGGAAGCAGCTTGGCGGGGCCGTCCCCGTCACCGGCTAGCGGGCTGTCCAGGCCGCTCTCGTAAAGCATCTTCAGCGAAGCACGGGCATCTTTCTCCATGTCCGCGAAGGCCACACGATCCTCGGCAAGGACCCGGGCCTTGGCGTCCAGCTCGGCCTTCGTCGCCTCCAGCTCCTTCTTCAACGCGCCTAAGTGGTCGCGGCGCTTCTTGAGCTTGGCCTCCTGGTCCTCGAGTGCCGCCTCGTGTGCCTTCGCCCCCTTCTCCAGCTCTTGGCGCAGGCGGACCTCCTCCGCAAGCTGGCCCCGCAGGCCTCGCAGCTCGTCCTCCACCGCCTTGCAACGGCCGCGAACTTCGACCACTTCTCCCAGGGCTGCGTCACGAGCAGCCTTCGCTTCGAGGGTGGCTTCCCTCTCTCCGTCACAGGCCGTCAAGGCCTGAACCAACGCCGCCCGAATCGAAGCATCAGAGCGAATCCAGCCCGAAGCCAGTTCCAGGCGCCCGGCCACCAGGCGAGGGTCGGCGCCGAGAAGATCCTGCCGCAGCCGGTCCAGTTCAGCGACGGCACGCTCCAAGACAGAAGAAGGAGGCGGAGAAACGTCGGTAAGCCCCAAGACAACAGGAGGGGCCGGGGAAGCAATGGTCACTGGAATGGGAGGAGAAAGTAGCGGCGGCAAGGTCGCAGTGTCCTGGAGCAAAGTCCGCTGCGCCTCCGCAGCCGTAGCAGCGGCACCAGATGAGGGCACCTCCGGAGTCACTTGGGCCGTGGGGGCTGAGCTCGCCCCAGCCAGCTCAACCAAGCCTCGCAAGGATGAACAGGCAGGAGAGGCCCGCGCGGCATGATCTCCCTCCCCTGCGGGCGAAGGCGTCGCCGCAGGCGGGACCTCAGGAGCCCCCTTCGGTTTCTTCGCCGCTGGCGTCAGCCTATCCAAGAGAAGCAATCATCAAGCCTCGTCGGCAGAACGAGGAACAAAAGATCAAGGATCAAGCACTTACGGGTCCTCGCCGGTGAGCTCGGGCAGCCTCCGGCCTAACTTGAAGCCTGACAGCCGGCTGTAAGGGTCGACCTTAGAAGCAGAAGCCGCGTCCACGGTTCGCCCCGGAGCCGGGACAGACCCGCGGGAGATCAGCTCTGACACCCCAAAATTTTGACCTTGTTTTAATGAATTAAAATTTTGCCAGGAATTAAAACTTTGAATTTCTGAGCTCCCTTTTGATTTTGTTTAATCATTTTCTTCCCTGTTGTGATGAGTTTTTCCCAAAGTGAAAATCTTTCAAATATGTTGTTGGACTTATTTAATCTCTCAAGAAAAACTTTTCCTTATTTAATATAACTAATTAAATAATTAAGTTGCTTGATCTTTACTTTCTTGAAAATGGTTTTTCAAGGTTAAGTGGCCATATTTGAACTACAACCATTTGACAAATTCACTTAAAATTTCCACAAAAATTTGGAGATGTCATGTGATGTCTACAAATAACTTTTGTGCAAAAACATCCTTATTTCATGAAATATTTTGGGCTCTACAACCAATTTTGTTCTCTGGTCCAGTGGACAATTTTGCACTACAACTCTTTCAAATAATTCCTTCTAGCCTCCACCAAAATTTTTGGATGTTAGTAGTAACATATGATTCAACTTTATGCAAAAACCCAGTGTTGTTATTTGCAAATTTTGAGTAAATCAACCTCATTTTCATTCTGGACCAACTTGATAGTTTGTACAGCAACTACATCTTGAGTTGCTCCTTTACCCATGATTCTTTCTCCTACTTGTAGTCCTCCATGTTAAACCCTTAAATCCAGGAGCATGCACCCATTGGTTCATTTTTGGTTCATGAAATAATGCCACTTATCTTCTGTCCAGAATTGAAGTTTTGCAAAACTTGCACTAACAAGTTTCTGCTTTTGGCCAAATAACCTCACCACCCTCTTGTTCATCTAAGGAGACCCTGATCTGGAGAGTTTGGCAACTCCAAGAAAAGCCTAGGTGCCTGTGGCATTTTATCAAACACCCTGTGTGCATGGCCAGATTTGGCATGGATTCAAGTTTGCATTGTAAACTTGGCCACCTGACCTAACCACCATGCCCATTTCCCCTCTGTCTAACCCTAACCTAGCCCTGTTTCTTCCCAGCCTCAACCGCGACCTCTAGCATGCTCTGGCATTGTGTCGAGCACATCCCGTGCGTGCCCAGAGCGTGAGCAGAGCGTGCGTTTGGCACGCGTTTTGCACATGCCGCGCCCGAGCCGACACGCTGGCCCCCCTGGCTTTGGCCCACTCGGCAGCACCTCGCCACGCACGTCCCTCCTCACCGCTATGCGCCAAGCCGCCCCTCGCCACGCCCGACAGGCCAGGAGCTAGCCGCCTCGGCCGCCGACAGCCCCTGCTCCGTTCAGCGCCGCCGAGCCTCCCCCGCTCGCCACCTGCCCCTGGAATAGCGCGAGCTTATCCGCAGCCATGTCCGCTAGGGCTCGTCGCCGTCACGATGCCCTGCAGCTACAGAAAGACGGTCGCCGACGAGCTCATCCGCGGCCACCGCTGAACCGCCTCGACTCGCCTATTTAAGGAGCCCCGAGCTCATCTCCGCACGCAGGCAGTCGCAAGCCACCTCCCGAGGACCCCCATTGGCAGCCAATCGACCCGGGGAGGCCTCCTTCCTCATCTCCGGCAACCGCAGCCGCCGCCACCGCCCCGGCCATTCCGGCACCACCAGGGCCTCCCCCTCTCCATTCTCTTTGCCAGAAACTTCCTCATCCTCCCGTGAACCAATCCCCCTACTCAATCTTGATCGGGAACCACCGTAGCCCCAAATCCACCTTGCTCCTGAAGCTTCCCTCCGCCACGGAGCTCGCCGCCGGCGATTTCCTCCACCTTCGACAACCCTACGACTACCGGAGTGGCCACCTCGGTCCCCTGAGCACGCCGGTGGCCTCCGTTCCCTGAACGGTACCGTCATTCGCCGGTGAGCCTCGCCGGAGCCCCGCCCCGCTCGGGCAGAGGAGGGAGAAGACGCGGGCGACTGGTCAAACCTGACCAGTGGGCCAGGCGGGCCCACCGTCAGTGACCCAGCGCCGGTCCACGTGGGCTAAGTGAAAGCGCAAAACCTCCAGTACGTTTTCCCCGCTTCGAAAGCGTATTACCCTCTGAAACGTTTTCTTTTTTGTTTTATTTTAAATAACAGATTTTGACCAAATCTTTGACTGGCTATAACTTTTTAAATATAACCCCAAATGAGTTGATTCCTTTTCCTACCTTCCTCAAATTAGGTCTAGTTTATTTTAAGATTTATTTGAAAATTTTCCAAACAACTTTTTTGTACTGTTTTTGAAATGTGTGTTAATTCAAATATATTTTAAAATAGGATTTTGGAGAGAGAGAAGAAACTTTCAAAAGTTTTGGAGAGCACCTCACCCCTCCACAACTTAAAGGCAAGCATTCTGAACCCTGGTATAATGTTTTTGGTGTGTTATTTGACACGTTTATAACACCACCGTATTTCGGAGGACTTGTTATTTTATGTGATATGATCATATGCATGGAAGCATATCAGTGATTTCCTTGCTGTTGGAAATGAATATTTTTGTGATGGTAATCATCCTCATGTGCCTTGCATGCATGCCGGAAAGGAATCCGGGAAAGCCTCGGCCTTGGGTAGGCGTGAGCTTGTCACCGGTCCCCGTCGGGACGGTTATGTCCGGTATGGCATGGTAAGGTATATTGAGTGGTGATTTCATCGGTTGTAATATATTTGATATACATGTCATGCAGGGAACTTATAAACCTCCTGAGTCAACCGCAGATCGAGTCTTGTTCCAGTAACCCCCATACTTGCCTCGTACTACCACTCGTCCCTGCCGCAGGTAGGGTACGGTTCAGTAAGTCGTCAACCCCTTTCCAGCACACACCGTACAGAGAGGCCATGGTGGAAGATATCGGTTGTAGCCGGTAGGCAGGCCACCTGGTCCGGGGGCATGGGTGTTTCCGGTTGGGACCGAGAGGGGAGGCCACCCCTTAGAGCGCGCGATATAAATTTGATCCCATGCTACGCGAGGTTGTAGCCTCCCCACTTAGAGTTTTTCTTAACAAGTGTCGTGGGTGATTCCAGACACCGATGAGTTAAGCTGGTGTGTGCAAGTTAGGCGTGTTTTCAACTAAAAGGCCGTAGACGGAATTAGTCCCGATGGACTAAAGGAATCTGTTACTCGTGGGTAAAGAGTATACCCTCTGCAGAGATTAAACCTATTCGAATAGCCGTGTCCATGGTTAAGGATTACAGTCTGGGATGGGTCAAGTGTTGGTCTTAGTGTCGGTCTTCGGAGGTGAAATTGTTAAACCAAACTTGGATACTGACCGGTGACTTGTGAGGACCATGATTATTATCTTTGATGGACTAACCTGTTGCGTTATTTGTATTATCAAGTATCCCTGGGACAGTGCTATCTCCTGGATATTCATGGTGATTATTTATTTTCTAAGCCCGGTTAAATGTTTACTCCTGTGGATGGACTAACCCTTTATTATCATGAACTGAATATTTATTATGAGTATTATTTATTTGTGACTTAAAGCCCTTTCTATGATGTCGCTCAGACGTATGACTGTGGCATTTCTTTTAAAGCCCTTTCTGTGATGTCGCTCAGACGTCCGACCGTGGCATTTCTTTTCAAGCCCTTTCTGTGATGTCGCTCAGACGTCCGACTGTGGCATTTCTTTTAAAGCCCTTTCTGTGATGTCGCTCAGACGTCCGATTGTGGCATTTCTTTTTAAGCCCTGTGATGTCGCTCAAACGTCCGACTGTGGCATTTCTTTTTAAGCCCTTTATGTGATGTCGCTCAGACGTCCGACTGTGGCATTTCTTTTAAAGCCCTTTATGTGGTGTCGCTCAGACACCCGACTGTGGCATTGCTTGTTATTTATTTACCGTATAAGCCCTTTACGTGGTGTCGCTCAGATGCCCGACTGTGGCATTGCTTGTTATTTATTTACCGTATAAGCCCTTTATGTGGTGTCGCACAGACGACCGACTGCGGCATCTTATTTCCACTCCCTTATTGCCTATTCATGTTGCATATAAATAACCGCTTGCATGCATAAAAGATATTTTACTTGCGACTAACGATGTGATCATAGAATATTTAAGTGCATAATTATCAATTATATTATCCCAGTGTTCATGATGTTTGCGAGTACATTCAAAGTACTCACTGGCTTGTCCCTGGCTATTGTCTTGGCCAGATTTCTGCATGGAGAGGAGCGTTGCGATGACAGCCCCGGAAACTAAGCAGCGGTGATAGCAGCCTCGCGAAGATAGGAGTTAACCTGGTCAGCTTTTCCCGTGGGAAATGGAGTCCCATAGACATTGTTGACTCACAAACCGCTTCCGCCATCAACCACTAGAAAACCATTTGATGTACTCATAGGCCACAATGGTCTTGTACTACACATTTTGTACTTTTGCTTGGAATTTCTGTAACAAGTTGGTGCCTCATCAGCTAACAGTAATCCTGGGGCTGGTGAGCACAACGGCCATTTTCTGGAAATTTATGTCCGGAAAACCGGTCGTGACAGACTTGGTATCAGAGCCAGGCTGACCATTGGCTAATCCTATCTTAGCCAGGTCAATAAACCTAAGTAAACCAGCCCACCAGACTTTGACTAAACCCCAGTCAAGCTTCCCTAGCAAGATAGCCACACCGAGACCCGACACCTTTTTGGCAGTCTTTGCCCAACCTATCCATCTAACCTGTCAATCATGCACCAGTGACCGAGTCCTAAATAGTCCTTTTTCGCAAGCGTGTGGAGGAAGACTCCGTCCCCTTTTTCCTATAAAAAGGGCACGCTAGCCCCAACCCTGCACAGCACAGCCGCTACCCCAAAACGAGCCACAATGCCTGGCCTCGTCGTGCACAATGAGACCACAGCAGCCAACCTTGGAGGCTTTGTGACCATACTCGCAAACCTCACCCATCGTGCCTATGCATTAGAAGAGCCCCCAGAATATGTTGTGTACCAAGGACCCATGAGCTGCGAGAGCCGTCAATTCTGGGCCACTGTGCACATTTATGGTAGGGGACTAGAGCCCGAGCGCCCCTACAGGTTCACCGGAAGGACAACTTCCTTTGAGCCACAAGCCATCCAACTAGCTGCTCGAGAAGCTATAGTTCATCTCCGACACTTGTCGCCCAGAGTTAACTGTCGCTCGTTCCACTACTACCCCAGACGTGAAGGATATGGTAGACCATCCCAAGTTGTCAACGGAGATCACGAGACAGATCCTGCATTGTTGCACCTAGTGCGCTATGTAAGTGCACTAGAGGAACTATGCGATCAAATCACTATTGATCTAATCGCAGCTCGTGGAGAGCTGGTTCGTCGAACCCCGGCGAGAGAAGAGAACGAGCCCAACATCAACAACCCAGTCGTGCTGTTTGGACACCCGATCGAGCCCCGGAGATCTGCCCCAGCTATCGGCCAAGTTGCCGCGATAACCCCAGAAGTGCTTCGCCGCATGCTGGAAGGACACTCCAACGGGGTTGTGGCCAACAATCCCCGAGATGGTCATTATCGCTACCCCGAGCCTGCAGCCCCTCAGACCACTCCAGTTAATTCAGACGACGAGACCCGTGGAGGAGCCTCAAGGCACGCCCGCTTGGATGTAAACGAGGTAGACTAAGCCACCCATGTCGTATCGAGTCCCAGTGTACCCTTGCTTTGTAATCATGTGGCCTTGTTTTAAACGCCGCCTGTTGTCGTGCCTCTGTTTTAAATAGTAACCTTGCACGGGTATGTCAGCACACAGTTGCATATTTTTCCGGACACAACTACCCAAAAAACCTTCCCCGTCAACCCCCACAGTAACACATCACTATAGTGAAATGTGTGAATCTGTGGCTTGACCTCGACCCTTGGAACAGAGCTGAAAATTTTCTTTACCATTCACCATGGTAAAAATGACCCAGCTCCAGTGCTATAAAAGGCCACCGCGTGACCTTGCCAAGCACCCCTCATCTTGTGCACCATCCTCACAAATCAATTCTTGCCATGCCGAGCCCCAGCATTTACCTGAGAACCCCAGATGCAACCCCGGGTAGTTTTGTCAAGTTATTGTGGGATTTTACCTGCAGTACCATGGGCGCTACCCAGCCACCTCAGTACGAGCTGTTCAAATCGAGGATCACCTCTTCCACCTCAAGATATTGGGCAGCAGTGCACATCCCTCTCGTAAACTCAAGCCAAGACCCCACAGAGGTCTCCTTCGTGGGGAAATCTATGCCAACCCCACAGATGGCCATAGAAGCTGTTGCATATGAAGCGCTTGCTCGCCTTCGATTCGCGGTACCCTATGCCAGCGAACAAGGGTATTATTACTTTCCGAGCCGTGCAGAACCCGGAGGAGTGACATCTTTTCCTGGTGGACGAATTGAGAGAGACCCAGTCCTGGCCAACCTTGTCCAGTACGTCATCGCTCAAGAGCGTTTAACCCAACGTGTGATGGGTTGTCTCCAAAGCCTCACAGATTTAAATCCTCAAATCGCCATAGGCAGAGCACTAAGGCCCGACCGAGAGAGACACATGCATCGACTGGTCAATCCACTTTCTCCGATAGAAGAGGAGTGTATCCCAGTACCAGAGACGTTTTCTAGGGACCCCGTCCAACTACCGTTTCCATTTTAGACGTTGCTGCGATGTTCCCTACTTCAACATTTATTTATGTGCTTGATTTATGCGTAATGCCCTGAGTTTGTACGACAAGTTAATTATTTGGCCTCTTCTAATGTGTGTAAATTTTGTTGTGGTTTATGCCCTTTTAAATTAACTGTTCTTCCCTCGCAAAATCCTGGAGTGGGATTTCTTTGAATTGCTACACCTGCACCTTCTCACGACGTGGATTTATTAATTTCACACAGCACCACGGCAGCAGACTCACAACCATAATCATTCGAGCGCATACACCGTTTGCAAAACTTTGCAACGGTGTTGCATCCAGCTAATCACCCCCTAACAACGGTGAGCACCTAGCACACCCCATCTAATCCTCGTGATCACCACCACCGCGGAGAGCCAACACCCGAGCCGCAGCGTCGCGGCGATCGTCGAGGATCATCGCGCACAGGAGCACGGAGAGCCCCAGTAGTGTCGCCAGCCCCGCAAATATCAGGATCGCAAACCAGTCCGGCATCGCCTCCGCCATTAGAGCCTCACCCGAGCTATTGTAAGCAGTGATGGAAGAAGAAGGAGGAGGAGAAGTGAGGCCAGGTGTGAGGAAGAAGAGAGGAGAACACCCCGGCCATTTTATAGCTCGAGCTCGGTGTACGGTGGGCGAAGTCCACCAACGCCGCTCGTCGCCGATCGCCGGTGTTTGGAGACGAATCTGCAAGCAGTGCCGACAGCACGCTGGCCCGCGAGGTGAGTGCACGCTGCACCGGCAGCTAGCACGCCGCGCACTACCGCGGTATGGCCTAGATACCCTACGCGCTAAACGTCGCCGGTGGAGAAAGCGCGGGGAAGCGCGAGAGAGAGAGGAGGAGGAGAGAACCAGAGGGAGAAGAGGAGGTTGACAGTGGGCCTCGGGTCCACCTGTCGGCCAGGGAGAGCACTGTGCTCTCGGGTACGACCAGCGTATATTTAAATTTAGAAGTTATTCTAAATTTATATCCAGCGTAGGAATCCCACGTTCTTGTCCCGAACCGTAGATTTTTTCCACGCAGCACCAGTATTCACACTGTGGTTTTACACCACTTATTGCCCTCTCACTGTAGCCACATCTTTGTTGCATAAAATTTTCTTGAAACAGCTTTTGACAAATCTCGAGGACGAGATTTTTCTTAAGGGGGGTAGTGTTGTGACACCCCAAAATTTTGACCTTGTTTTAATGAATTAAAATTTTGCCAGGAATTAAAACTTTGAATTTCTGAGCTCCCTTATGATTTTGTTTAATCATTTTCTTCCCTGTTGTGATGAGTTTTTCCCAAAGTGAAAATCTTTCAAATATGTTGTTGGACTTATTTAATCTCTCAAGAAAAACTTTTCCCTATTTAATATAACTAATTAAATAATTAAGTTGCTTGATCTTTACTTTCTTGAAAATGGTTTTTCAAGGTTAAGTGGCCATATTTGAACTACAACCATTTGACAAATTCACTTAAAATTTCCACAAAAATTTGGAGATGTCATGTGATGTCTACAAATAACTTTTGTGCAAAAACATCCTTATTTCATGAAATATTTTGGGCTGTACAACCAATTTTGTTCTCTAGTCCAGTGGACAATTTTGCACTACAACTCTTTCAAATAATTCCTTCTAGCCTCCACCAAATTTTTTGGATGTTAGTACTAACATATGATTCAACTTTATGCAAAAACCCAGTGTTGTTATTTGCAAATTTTGAGTAAATCAACCTCATTTTCATTCTGGACCAACTTGATAGTTTGTACAGCAACAACATCTTGAGTTGCTCCTTTACCCATGATTCTTTCTCCTACTTATAGTCCTCCATGTTAAACCCTTAAATCCAGGAGCATGCACCCATTGGTTCATTTTTGGTTCATGAAATAATGCCACTTATCTTCTGTCCAAAATTGAAGTTTTGCAAAACTTGCACTAACAAGTTTCTGCTTTTGGCCAAATAACCTCACCACCCTCTTGTTCATCTAAGGAGACCCTGATCTAGAGAGTTTGGCAACTCCAAGAAAAGCCTAGGTGCCTGTGGCATTTTATCAAACACCCTGTGTGCATGGCCAGATTTGGCATGGATTCAAGTTTGCATTGTAAACTTGGCCACCTGACCTAACCACCATGCCCATTTCCCCTCTATCTAACCCTAACCTAGCCCTGTTTCTTCCCAGCCTCAACCGCGACCTCCAGCGTGCTCTGGCATTGTGTCGAGCACATCCCGTGCGTGCCCAGAGCGCGAGCAGAGCGTGCGTTTGGCACGCGTTTTGCACATGCCGCGCCCGAGCCGACACGCTGCCCCCTGGCTTTGGCCCACTCGGCAGCACCTCGCCACGCACGTCCCTCCTCACCGCTATGCACCAAGCCGCCCCTCGCCACGCCCGACAGGCCAGGAGCTAGCCGCCTCGGCCGCCGACAGCCCCTGCTCCGTTCAGCGCCGCCGAGCCTCCCCCGCTCGCCACCTGCCCATGGAATAGCGCGAGCTTATCCGCAGCCATGTCCGCTAGCGCTCGTCGCCGCCACGATGCCCTGCAGCTACAGAAAGACGGTCGCCGACGAGCTCATCCGCGGCCACCGCTGAACCGCCTCGACTCGCCTATTTAAGGAGCCCCGAGCTCATCTCCGCACGCAGGCAGTCCCAAGCCACCTCCCGAGGACCCCCATTGGCAGCCAATTGACCCGGGGAGGCCTCCTTCCTCATCTCCGGCAATCGCAGCCGCCGCCACCGCCCCGGCCATTCCGGCACCACCAGGGCCTCCCCCTCTCCATTCTCTTCGCCAAAAACTTCCTCTTCCTCCCGTGAACCCATCCCCCTACTCAATCTTGATCGGGAACCACCATAGCCCCAAATCCACCTTGCTCCCGAAGCTTCCCTCCGCCGCGGAGCTCGCCGCCGGCGATTTCCTCCACCTCCGACGACCCTACGACTACCGGAGTGACCACCTCGGTCCCCTGAGCACACCGGTGGCTTCCGTTCCCCGAACGGTGCCGTCATTCGCCGGTGAGCCTCGCCGGAGCCCCGCCCCGCTCGGGCAGAGGAGGGAGAAGATGAGGGCGACTGGTCAAACCTGACCAGTGGGCCAGGCGGGCCCACCGTCAGTGACCCAGTGCCGGTCCACGTGGGCTAAGTGAAAGCGCAAAACCTCCAGTACGTTTTCCCCGCTTCGAAAGCGTATTACCCTCTGAAACGTTTTCTTTTCTGTTTTATTTTAAATAACAGATTTTGACCAAATCTTTGACTGGCTATAACTTTTTAAATATAACTCCAAATGAGTTGATTCTTTTTCCTACCTTCCTCAAATTTGGTCTAGTTTATTTTAAGATTTATTTGAAAATTTTCCAAACAACTTTTTTGTACTGTTTTTGAAATGTGTGTTAATTCAAATATATTTTAAAATAGGATTTTGGAGAGAGAGAAGAAACTTTCAAAAGTTTTGGAGAGCACCTCACCCCCCACAACTTAAAGGCAAGCATTCTGAACCCTGGTATAATGTTTTTGGTGTGTTATTTGACACGTTTATAACACCACCGTATTTCGGAGGACTTGTTATTTTATGTGATATGATCATATGCATGGAAGCATATCAGTGATTTCCTTGCTGTTGGAAATGAATATTTTTGTGATGGTAATCATCCTCATGTGCCTTGCATGCATGCCGGAAAGGAATCCGGGGAAGCCTCGGCCTTGGGTAGGCGTGAGCTTGTCACCGGTCCCCGTCGGGACGGTTATGTCCGGTATGGCATGGTAAGGTATATTGAGTGGTGATTTCGTCGGTTGTAATATATTTGATATACATGTCATGCAGGGAACTTATAAACCTCCTGAGTCGACCGCAGATTGAGTCTTGTTCCAGTAACCCCCATACTTGCCTCGTACTACCACTCGCCCCTGCCGCAGGTAGGGTACAGTTCAGTAAGTCGTCAACCCCTTTCCAGCACACACCGTACAGAGAGGCCATGGTGGAAGATATCGGTTGTAGCTGGTAGGCAGGCCACCTGGTCTGGGGGCATGGGTCTTTCCGGTTGGGACCAAGAGGGGAGGCCACCCCTTAGAGCGCGCGATATAAATTTGATCCCATGCTACGCGAGGTTGTAGCCTCCCCACTTAGAGTTTTGCTTAACAAGTGTCGTGGGTGATTCCAGACACCGATGAGTTAAGCTGGTGTGTGCAAGTTAGGCGTGTTTTCAACTAAAAGGCTGTAGACGGAATTAGTCCCGATGGACTAAAGGAATCCGTTACTCGTGGGTAAAGAGTACACCCTCTGCAGAGATTAAACCTATTCGAATAGCCGTGTCCATGGTTAAGGATTACAGTCTGGGATGGGTCAAGTGTGGGTCTTAGTGTCGGTCTTCGGAGGTGAAATTGTTAAACCAAACTTGGATACTACCGGTGACTTGTGAGGACCATGATTATTATCTTTGATGGACTAACCTGTTGCGTTATTTGTATTATCAAGTATCCCTGGGACGGTGCTATCCCCTGGATATTCATGGTGATTATTTATTTTCTAAGCCCGGTTAAATGTTTACTCCTGTGGATGGACTAACCCTTTATTATCATGAACTGAATATTTATTATGAGTATTATTTATTTGTGACTTAAAGCCCTTTCTGTGATGTCGCTCAGACGTCCGACTATGGCATTTCTTTTAAAGCCCTTTCTGTGATGTCGCTTAGACGTCCGACTGTGGCATTTCTTTTAAAGCCCTTTCTGTGATGTCGCTCAGACGTCCAACTGTGGCATTTCTTTTAAAGCCCTTTCTGTGATGTCGCTCAGACGTCCGACTGTGGCATTTCTTTTAAAGCCCTTTCTGTGATGTCGCTCAGACGTCCGACTGTGGCATTTCTTTTTAAGCCCTTTATGTGATGTCGCTCAGACGTCCGACTATGGCATTTCTTTTTAAGCCCTTTATGTGATGTCGCTCAGACATCCGACTGTGGCATTTCTTTTAAAGCCCTTTATGTGGTGTCGCTCAGACGCCCGACTGTGGCATTGCTTGTTATTTATTTACCGTATAAGCCCTTTATGTGGTGTCGCTCAGACGCCCGACTGTGGCATTGCTTGTTATTTATTTACCGTATAAGCCCTTTATGTGGTGTCGCACAGACGACCGACTGCGGCATCTTATTTCCACTCCCTTATTGCTTATTCATGTTGCATATAAATAACCGCTTGCATGCATAAAAGATATTTTACTTGCAACTAACGATGTGATCATAGAATATTTAAGTGCATAATTATCAATTATATTATCCCAGTGTTCATGATGTTTGAGAGTACATTCAAAGTACTCACTGGCTTGTCCCTGGCGATTGTCTTGGCCAGATTTCTGCATGGAGAGGAGCGTTGCGATGACAGCCCCGGAAACTAAGCAGCGGTGATAGCAGCCTCGCGAAGATAGGATTTAACCTGGTCAGCTGTTCCCGTGGGAAATGGAGTCCCATAGACATTGTTGACTCACAAACCGCTTCCGCCATCAACCACTAGAAAACCATTTGATGTACTCATAGGCCACAATGGTCTTGTACTACACATTTTGTACTTTTGCTTGGAATTTCTGTAACAAGTTGGTGCCTCATCAGCTAACAGTAATCCTGGGGCTGGTGAGCACAACGGCCATTTTCTGGAAATTTATGTCCGGAAAACCGGTCGTGACATCAGCGCGGTCTTGTCTTTCTTCGGAATCGAGGGTGAGCTCCCGCTGCCCAGCACATCATCATCGTCGTCATCATCATCATCATCATCGCTCGGCGAAAGGCGGAGAGTACAGGGCGAGCGCCGAGGGAGGGGAGCCCTCGACTCTTCGTTGGTCGCCCCAGAGTCGGGCCCCTCTCCCCGCTCCTCTTCGCCCTCCTCCTCATCGCTGGAGTCGCCGGAGGGCACATCCACCGGCCCTTCAGAGGCCAGCGCGGGCACGAGCGCGTCCCCATTAAAAACGGGCATGGACTTCACCACCCGCTTCCAGTCGTCGCAAAGGAACAAGGGCTCGGGAGCGCCCTTCGGCCTTGCCACCTCACCCCCGACCAGAGATTGGAGAACCGCGGTCACATCCTCTTCACCCGCAACCTCGGGGCACGGATGAGGCCTCCACATTGGAGGAGAGTACTCCCAAAGCGGGGCCAGCTGGTGCTCTAGGAACTCCATCAGCAGCGATGCACCGGTCAACTTCGCCGTCGCCATGTTGGCCGGCCTCAGGTCCGCGTCCATCTTCTCCAACACCGGCTTCTCGCGGGGATCCATGAGCTTTGCTCGGCACCAGTCGCTGGTGCTCACAGGTTGCTCCGTAGGCAAGATCAGCCGAGGGTGGATGCGCCCGACATCTGCCAAGACCCACTTGCTCCTGAAGCCCTCGATCCTCTTCCCGGGGTTCGAGATGGCAATGGTGCCGCTATACGCGACGAAGCTCGCGCACGCAGAAAGAGAGCTGCCGGTGATCCGGAGGTAGAAGTAGTGGCGCAGCAGGGCCACCGAAGGCTGCACCCCTACGTGGGCCTCGCAGTAGTAAGCGAAGATCACCAGAAGGAGGACAGAGTTGGGGTGGAGATGCAGAGCCTGCAAGTCGTAATGGTGGAGGACGGAGAAGAAGAACTCGGAGAAGGGAGGCAACAAGCCCGCAGCAATGGAGCTCGCAAAGAGAGGATAAAAGGTGCTCCCTCGGTCCTCAGGGGTGGTGGAGCCGGCCTTGAACACCTCCGTCCCGTTGACTCCCTGCACCGTCGCCATCCGGCACAGCCGGGCGAAGCTCGCCTTGGACACATTCGGCGGATCCAGAGCAGGGGAGTACCAAGCCTTGGCCGGAGGCTGGAGAGGCGCCATGGCTTCCTAGGTCACGCAGCCGGAGTAGATCTGGAAGTTTAGAGGAAGAAAGGGAAGGCGCAAGAAAGGGGATCTGAGCAACGACCGGAGAGAGCAAAAGGCGAAGTCTCGGCAGATGCCGCTCCTTTACCAACCTGTGTGGTTGCTGAGGCACCCACATCCCATCAACCACCACGCGGCGCCCAAGGCCGCAGGCTGTTAGGGCCCGCGGTGCTTTGCCCTTGCCCTTTCGCCTCTCGGCACGGCCAAGCCCATGCGCGCCACGGGCCCGGGGGCTACTGTCGGCGTTCTGGGAACGGGGGTCCCCAGACTTGCCTGCCTGCGGCCTGCGGCGTGGCTCGAATGGGGGCCCAACATGGCCCATCTTCATCAAGCACAAGACTCAAGACCCTCGCGAGGGGCCAAGCCTCGTGAGGCGGCCGACACGGCGCATCCTCAGGCGTAGCCTCCTTAGGCTGGCTCGTGAGAAGACGGAGATATCAAGGCTGGGTACCTCGTGAGGTGCCCTTGACGTAAGCCATGACGATCGAGGGCGCCAGGCGGGTGCCAGCGCGCGCAGCGTCCTCCTTTCCCCTTTGGTGCAAAGGGGGCAAACGCAGCCGCGAAGTACCAAGGCATTAGGCAAAGGTTGTCGTTTTGGTGCAACAAGACCAGGGCCAAGCGGACTACGAGACAGAGGTCACCATGGAGCCCAGCACGGTGTCACCGCAGAGTCTTTTGCAGGCGAAGACCACCTTTAGTCAGGATAAGAGTACTTGATGTCCCCCTTCAAATTAGCCCGCCATTGTTGGCTCCCTTCCCGCTCGATATTTGGGAAGAGGACCAGGGCCTCTATAAATAGGGACGACCACCCACGTAGCAAGGTGTAACGCCCCGAGACCGATGTGCTAGGTGTCGTGCAGTTATTCGATGTTGTTGCGTTGTCATGTGCTTGCGTGTTGCATCATGTCACGTCATCATGTGCATTGCATCATGTCATCATGCCATCATATCATTAATTGTTGCAACTCAACTAAATAAATTGCATGGAATTTTCAGTCCATTTAAACCGAGGGATTTCACATGGTGATTCTCTTTATAACATATCCTCTCGATATTTAGAGAGCTATAGTAAATATTCCAATTATTGGGAATTCACCTTAACACACTTGCAAATAATCACATGCCTTTTCTCGCTTCGAGTTTGGTCCCCAAACTTTTCTTATATTCTTTCATCATTTTCCGGAGCTCCACCAAAAAATCCGAACATTTTTGGACACCTCCAGTTCCTAGCCCTTGTTCAAACCATTTGAATTAAATTCAAATGACTTTGAATTAAATCCTTGCAATCATGCCTCTCCTATTTTTCGTGGACCGTGCACATTTTACGAGTCCGTAAAAATTATC
The DNA here is from genome assembly GCA_034509565.1 of Triticum monococcum. Taxonomy (NCBI): domain Eukaryota; kingdom Viridiplantae; phylum Streptophyta; class Magnoliopsida; order Poales; family Poaceae; genus Triticum; species Triticum monococcum. The sequence goes on along the minus strand of CM067847.1, from coordinate 175,713,732 downwards.
CACGTGCCCAAACTCTTTCTCTAAACTTTCTTTTCTTCCTTTTTTTTCTTTCTTATTTTTTTTCTGTTTTGAAAAGAGTAAGAGAGAGGGAGGGAGCCCAACAGCCAGCAGGCCTCCTGACCTTTTCCCTCTCCCCACCTAAGTGGCCTAAGGCCCAGCCGCCGGCCTCTAAGGCCCATCCGGCCCCTGTCTACCGAACCCTAGCGCCAGGGGAGACCTCCCGTGCTCGATCCCTTGCGCCCGTCCTCCTCATTCCCTGGCGCCGCCATAGGCCCGCACCCCAATCCCCATCTCCTCGATCCCCCTCGCTCTCTCCCTCACATTCTCTCTCGCACACGCAAGAGTCCCGTGCTCGATCCCGATCCCGCAGCGCCCGACCTCCCTTCCCCTGCTCGTAAGCACCTCCAGCCGCCTCCCATGGCACCCTCACCCGCGCCGCGAGATCTCCCTGTCGCCGGCACCGCTGCCCTGCTGCGCCTGAGTCTCCTTGTGCTCCTCCCTGCTTCGTCCGGCCGCCGCGCCACCAAGCACCTCCACTGCGCCCTGCCCTCGACCTCGGATTCTGCGCCCCATGGCCACGAGCGCCACCAGCAGCAGTTCAGGCGTCCCCGTCGCCGAGCCCCTCGCCGCCCTTCTGCACCTCGTCTCCGGCCCTGCCCGTCGGAGCCCCGCCTCCCAGTGCCCGCAGCTGCATCGCGCCAGTCGACTAGCGATGCTCCGGCCGCTTTCACCGGAGTACCACCAGGGATCCGGGCCCCTATGCGCCAGTGCCGTGACTCCCTCCTATGCTCGCGAGCCTTGCTTCGCTACTCCACCTCCCTGGCCTCGCTGCCTCCGCAAGGCACCAGTAGCTCGTCCACTTCGCCGTTGAAAGCCGCTGCGCCTTCGGCCTATCACATGCTGAAGGAAATGAGCAGCAGCAAGCCCCATCGAGCTCCTTCAAAAGTTGTCCGAGTCCTGGACAAAAACTGCCCAAGTCGTCGCCTCCTTGCACCATGCAGTGTCACCGTGGACGCATGCACCACTGGATCGGAACCGCGAGCACCAAGTACCACTACAAACCCGAGGGATTCGGATGCATCAAGTCCCCGAGAAGACCCGTTTTTCGTCAAGTTCGACTACCCATATCATCAAGAACCACTACGGTCGGAGACCTCGGACCCGTCAAGTACCCATTCGAGCTAACAATACTGCAAACGCCAAGTACCCCCACGCGCAAAGACGCCTAAGACCATCTCGGGATTCATCGAGTACCACGACGACCCTCGGAGAGCTCGAAACCGTCAAGTTCGAATACCGTCGCGTGAACAAACTACATCCTCTACCATCGCCGAGTACCACTACTTCCCTCGATGACCCATGTACAACTACCGTCGCCGTGTATGACTACTTCCACGACGAACGTCTCGAGAACGTCTACTTCCTCTACTTGGCACCGAACGAGAACCGTCCCATTGGCACGCTTCGAAGGTATAACCTGAGACGACGTCCGTGAAACGAATGCTTGCGATGTATGAGTTGAACCGTGTGTTGCTCCGTGTCCGAGTTGCCCGTTGCACGAAGCCCCTCTTTTGTCTTGCCGTCGTCATGTGGGAACCCGGAATCCGGGAGCACCCCATATTTTGGCATGACACACTCGCACCCACTTCCTTTTGCACCGGTATCCCCGTGAGCTACCGGATCATCAAATTGTTGCCGCGGCATCATCTCCATTTCGTTATCGTGGCACCCTTTTTCATTTCCTCCATGATGACAAATGCTTCATAATATGCTCTTGTTAACATTTTCTTAAAAATTGCATAAACTTGTACATGACATCCGCATCATGATAACAACAATTAAAATGTCTAAAATGATGTTTGTTTAAATTTGCTCCCATGCCATGCTAAAATGATTTAATTCATAACTAAATAACCGTAGCTCCGAATTAAATAAACTTTATATGTAAATGGGGTAGAATTTTTGCCTAGTTTAACATGGTGACATTGTTTTGCATGCCTAACAACTCTAAAATATGTTTTAGGACAGAACAGGACCTAACCTAAATTAAGCACATGAGGAGTTTCCGGACTTGTTGTTTTTGTTGTTCCGGCCTCATTTAAACTTGCCTAGATAGGTAGTTTTGTTGTGCTTCACCTCTTGCCATGTTAATCAACATTTAATATTGTTGGGTACTTAAACGAGAGAGAACTAAATAATTGATGTGGTGTTTTGTCAATATGCATCCCGATGCATATTGAGCTCCACTTAAATTGTAGGATTGCTTGTGCTCTTTGCCATGCCATGCATACTTAAACCGGACATGCATCATACTTGATTGTGCATCATGTCATGTTGATGCGTTGGTTATTTACTATGTTGTGTGCTTCTTTTCCGGTGATTGCTTCCTCGGGTTGATTCCGATAACGTCGAGTTTGTGAGGACCCGTTCATCTACGTACGTTTGTCTTCTTCATGGATTCGTTCTTCTTCCTTGCGGGATTTCAGGCAAGATGATCATACCCTTGAAATCACTACTATCTTTGCTATGCTAGTTTGCTCGCTCTTTTGCTATGCCATTGCTACGATGCCTCCACTTGCTTGTCAGCCTCCCAAATTGCCATGTTCAGCCCCTAACCCACCATTGTCCTAGCAAACTGTTGATTGGCTATGTTACCGCTTTGCTCAGCCCCTCTTATAGCGTTGTTAGTTGCAGGTGAAGATTGAAGTTTGTTCCTTGTTGGAACATGGAGGTGTTGTTCCTTGTTGGAACATGTTTAGTTGTTGGGATATCACAATATATCTTATTTAATTAATGCATCTATATACTTGGTAAAGGGTGGAAGGCTCGGCCTTATGCCTGGTGTTTTGTTCCACTCTTGCTGCCCTAGTTTCCGTCATATCGGTGTTATGTTCCCGGATTTTGCATCCCTTACGCGGTTGGGCTATAATGGGAACCCCTTGACAGTTCGCCTTAAGTAAAGCTTTTCCAGCAATGCCCAACATTGGTTTTACCATTTGCCACCTAGCCATTTTCCCTTGGGAGTCGCGCATCCTGAGGGTCATCTTTATTTTAACCCCCCCCCCCCCCCGCCCCCGGCCAGTGCTTGTCTAAGTGTTGGTCCAAACTGTCAGCCGCCGGTGGCTACTAGGGGCAACTCTGGGCTGGCCTACCGGAAGTTTAGACAATCCGGTGTTGCCCTGAGAACGAGATATGTGCAGCTCCCATCAGGATGTCGGCGCATCGGGCGGTGTTGCTGGTTTAGTTCTACCCTGTCGAAATGTCTTGTTGTACCGGGATTCTGAGTCTGATCGGAACGTCTCGGGTGGAGGTCTATTCCTTCGTTGACCGTGAGAGCTTGTCATGGGCTAAGTTGGGACACCTTGCAGGGATTTGAACTTTCGAAAGCCGTGCCCGCGGTTATGGGCAGATGGGAATTTGTTAACGTCCGGTTGTAGAAAACCTGAAGTCGACCTTAATTAAAATGAACCAACCGCATGTGTAACCATGATGGTCTCTTTCCGGCGGAGTCCGGGAAGTGAACACGGTTGTTGGAGTTATGCTTGATGTAGGTAGTCTAGGATCACTTCTTGATCATACTTTTATCGACCGTGCGTTGCCTTCTCTTCTCGCTCTCATTTGCGTAAGTTAGCCACCATATGTGCTAGTCGCTTGCTGCAGCTCCACCTCATACCCTTACCTTACCCATAAGCTTAAATAGTCTTGATCGCGAGGGTGCGAGATTGCTGACTCCTTGTGGCTCACAGATACTTCCAAAACCAGTTTGCAGGTGCCGATGAGACCGTGCAGATGACGCAACCAAGCTCAGGAGGAGCTCGATGAAGATCTTGTCCTTTGTGTTGTTTCTTGCTAGTTGATCAGTAGTGGAGCCTAGTTGGGGTCGATCGGGGACCTTTGTCGCATTTGGGGTTCTTCTTTTCTTTTGGTACTGTAGTCGGACCATGAGTGTAATTGATTGATGTAATGTTTATTCATGTAATTGTGTGAAGTGGCGAATGTAAGCCAACTATGTATCTCTTTCCCTTATGTATTACATGGGTTCTGTGAAGATTGCCTCACTTGCGACATATGCCTTCAATGCGATTATGCCTCTAAGTCGTGCCTCGACACGTGGGAGATATAGTCGCATCGAGGGTGTTACACAAGGGGTTCGGCTTTTAGGTTAAGGGGGATCGAAATCAGAGAGAGAGAAAGAGAGAGAGAGAAGGGCGACTGAACTCCTCAGTTCACCGCCCCAGCCAAGAACTGACCCTCGTGAGACAGTTCTTCCTTGTAGTGTTCATCATCACCAGCCCCAGGAGGCAATCCATCCACCGCACACTGGAGTAGGGTATTACACCACAATGGTGGCCCGAACCAGTATAAACCTTGTGTCTCTTGTGTGATTCCCTTAGTAGTTTAGATCTTTGCGACACGGGGAGGTTGAGGACGTGATTTCCGCGCGCACCCAAGTGTTCGAACCTTAAGGGTCTCCCGGAACCCGAAATCCGACAGATAGGACTATTAAATATGCAGAGCCATTTAGTATGCAATGTTGAATAATAATTTTAGTGATTTGCTACAGTAGAGTATGATATGGTTTTGGCAATGGTTTATACTAACTTATCTCATGAGTCCTTGTTGAGTTTTGTGTGGATGAAGCTTTTGAGATTTAGGGAGACCGTGATATGAGAGGAATTAAGGAGACACAAAATCTCAAGCTTGGGGATGCCCAAGGCACCCTAAGATAATATTTCAAGAAGTCTCAAGCTTCTAAGCTTGGGGATGCCCCGGTTGGCATCCCACCTTTCTTCTTCAACAACTATCGGTTAGTATCGGTTGATCCTAAGTTTTTGCTTCTTCACATGATGTTTGATATTCTTAGATGTCATTTTATTTTGTTTTGCTTGCTGTTTGAATAGAATACCAAGTTCTGAAATTATTAAATGTTAGAGAGTATTCACATAGTTGCATAATTTTTCGACTACTCATTGATCTTCACTTATATCTTTCGGAGTAGTTTGTTGTTTGCTCTAGTATTTCACTTATATCTTTTAGAGCATGGTGGCAAGAAATAGATGAACTCTCATGCTTCACTTATATTGTTTTGAGAGTCTTAATAGCATGGTAATTTGCTTAAAATCTCAATATGCTAGTTATACAAGATTAATAATAAAATTCTCTTATGAGTATTTTGAATACTAAGAGAAGTTTGATGCTTGATGATTGTTTTGAGATATGAAGGTAATAATATCATAGTCATGCTTGTTGAGTAGTTGTGAAACTGAGAAATGCTTGTGTTGAAGTTTGCAAGTCCCGTAGCATGCACGTATGGTAAACGTTATGCAACAAATTTGAAACATGAGGTGTTATTTGATTGTCTTCCTTATGAGTGGCGGTCGGGGACGAGCAGTGGTCTTTTCCTACCAATCTATCCCCCTAGGAGCATGCGCATAGTGCCAAGGTTTTTGATGACTTGTAGATTTTTGCAATAAGTATGTGAGTTCTTTATGACTAATGTTGAGTCCATGGATTATACGCACTCTCACCCTTCCATCCTTGCTAGCCTCTTCGGTACCATGCATTGCCCTTTCTCACATTGAGAGTTGGCGCAAACTTCGCCGGTGCATCCAAACCCCGTGATATGATACGCTCTTTCACACATAAACCTCCTTATATCTTCCTCAAAACAGCCACCATACTTACCTATTATGGCATTTCCATAGCCATTCCGAGATATATTGCCATGCAACTTTCCATCATTCCGTTCATCATGACAAATTCATCTTTGTCATATTGCTTAGCATGATCATGTAGTTGACATAGTATTTGTGGCAAAGCCACCATTCATAATTCTTTCATACATGACACTCTTGGTTCATTGCATATCCCGGTACACCGCCGGAGGCATTCATATAGAGTCATCTTTGTTCTAGTATCGAGTTGTAATCAGAGTTGTAAATAAATAGAAGTGTGATGATCATCATTATTAGAGCATTGTCCCAAGTGAGGAATAAAAAAAAGAAAGGCCATAAAAAAAGAGAAGGCGCAAAAAAAGGAAAGGCCATAAAAAAGAGAAGGCCCCAAAAAAATGAGAGAAAAAGAGAGAAGGGACAATTTTACTATCCTTTTACCACACTTGTGCTTCAAAGTAGCACCATGATCTTCATAGTAGGGAGTCTCTCACGTTATCACTTTCATATACTAGTGGGAATTTTTCATTATAGAACTTGGCTTGTATATTCCAACAATGGGCCTCCTCAAGTGCCCTAGGTCTTCGTGAGCAAGCAAGTTGGATGCACACCCACTAGTTTCTTTTGTTGAGCTTTCATACATTTATAGCTTCAGTGCATCTGTTGCATGGCAATCCCTACTCCTTGCATTAACATCAATCGGTGGGCATCTCCATAGCCCATTGATTAGCCTCGTTGATGTGAGACTTTCTCCTTTTTGTCTTCTCCACATAACCCCCCTCATTATATTTTATTCCACCCATAGTGCTATTTCCATGGCTCGCGCTCATATATTGCATGAAAGTTTATAGGTTTGAGATTACTAAAGTATGAAACAATTGCTTGGCCTGTCATCGGGGTTGTGCATGATGAGAACATTCTTGTGTGACGAAACTGGAGCATGACTAAACTATATGATTTTGTAGGGATGAACTTTCTCTGGCCATGTCATTTCGAGAAGACATAATTGCTTAGTTAGTATGCTTGAAGTATTATCATTTTTATGTCAATATGAACTTTTGTCTTGAATCTTATGGATCTGAATATTCATACGACAATTAAGAAGAATCACATTGAAATTAGGCCAAGTATCACTCCACATAAAAAATTCTGTTTTTATCATTTACCTACTCGATAACAAGCAGGAATTAAGCTTGGGGATGCTGATACGTCTCCAACGTATCTATTATTTTTGATTGCTCCATGCTATATTATTTACTATTTTTAATGTTCATGGGCTTTATTATACACTTTTATATCATTTTGGGACTAACCTATTAACCCAGAGCCCAATGCCAGTTTCTGTTTTTACGCTGTTTTAGGGTTTTGAAGAAAAGGAAAACCAAACGGAGTCTAGTTGACCTGAAACTTCACGGAACTCATTTTTGGAAGGAAAAAACCCCAGAAGACTTGGAGTGCACATCGGGGGATCTGCGAGGAGGTCACGAGGTAGGGGGGCGCGCCCTCCACCCTCGTGAGCCCCTCGTGGCCACCCTGACATACTTCTTCCGCCTATATATTTCCATATACCTAAAAACATCCGTGGACACAATAGATCGGGAGTTCCGCCGCTAGAAGCCTCCGTAGCCACCGAAAACCAATCCAGACCCGTTCTGGCACCCTGCCGGAGGGGGCAATCCCTCTCTGGTGGCCATCTTCATCATCCCGGTGCTCTCCATGACGAGGAGGGAGTAGTTCTCCCTTGGGGCTGAGGGTATGTACCAGTAGCTATGTGTTTGATCTATCTCTCTCTCTCTCTCTCTCGTGTTCTTGAGATGATACGATCTTGATGTATCGTGAGCTTTGCTATCATATTTGGATCCTATGATGTTTCTTCCCCCCTCTACTCTCTTGTAATGAATTGAGTTTCCCCTTTGAAGTTATCTTATCGGATTGAGTCTTTAAAGATTTGAGAACAGTTGATGTATGTCTTGCCGTGCGTATCTGTGGTGACAATGGGATACCATGTGATTCACTTGATGTATGTTTTGCTGACCAACTTGCGGGTTCCGCCCATGAACCTATGCATAGGGGTTGGCACAGGTTTTCGTCATGATTCTCCAGTAGGAACTTTGGGGCACTCTTTGAGGTCTTATGTGTTGGTTGAATAGATGAATCTGAGATTGTGTGATGCATATCGTATAATCATACCCACGGATACTTGAGGTGACATTGGAGTATCTAGGTGACATTAGGGTTTTGGTTGATTTGTGTCTTAAGGTGTTATTCTAGTATGAACTCTAGGGCTATTTGTGACACTTATAGGAATAGCCCAACGGATTGATTGGAAAGAATAACTTTGAGGTGGTTTCGTACCCTACCATAGTCTCTTCGTTTGTTCTCCGCTATTAGTGACTCTTTGTTGCATGTTGAGGGGTAGTTATGTGATCCAATTATGTTATTAGTGTTGAGAGGACTTGCACTAGTGAAAGTATGAACCCTAGGCCTTGTTTCCTAGCATTGCAATACCGTTTACGCTCACTTTTATCATTCGTTACCTTGCTGTTTTTATTATTTCAGATTCCAAATACCTTTATCTACTATCCATATACCACTTGTTTCACCATCTCTTCGCCGAACTAGTGCACCTATACAATTTACCATTGTATTGGGTGTTTTGGGGACACAAGAGACTCTTTCTTATTTGGTTGCAGGGTTGCTTGAGATAGACCATCTTCATCCTACGCCTCCCATGGATTGATAAACCTTAGGTCATCCACTCGAGGGAAATTTGCTACTGTCCTACAAACCTCTGCACTTGGAGGCCCAACAACGTCTACAAGAAGAAGGTTGTGTAGTAGACATCAAGCTCTTTTCTGGCGCCGTTGCCGGGGAGGTGAGTGCTTGAAGGTATATATTTAGATCTTGCAATCGATTCTTATAGTTTCTTGTTTTATCACTAGTTTTGTTTATAAAAGAAAACTATAAAAAATGGAATTGAGTTTGTCTCATACTCTGCACCTTTTTAATATCTTTCGTGAGTATGATGGAAAGGATAATTGTTCTCAAGTGATAGAAGAAGAAATCTATAGAATGTTTGGCACTAAATATTTGAATGATGAGCATGATTGCAATGTTGTTAGTATGAATTCCTTGAATATCTAGGATGCTAATGATATGCAAAGCCACAAGCTTGGGGAAGCTATGTTTGATGAGGATGATATTTTTTGTCCCCCAAGTTTTGATGAGCAAATTTATTATGATGAGAGGATGCCTCCTATTTATGATGATTATATTGATGAAAGTGGACTTGAAGAGGTCATGACTTTATTTAGTAATGATTACACTATTCCGGAAGAGGTTCCAATTGATTATGAAAACAAAGTTGCTATCTATGATGATTATTGTGATGACTTGTATGCTATAAAGAATAATGATATCCATGAAACTTGGCATCTTGATCTTAATTTTCAATCACATGATAATTATTTTGTTGAGTTTGCTCCCACTATTATTCATCAGAAGAATTTTGCTTATGTGGCGAGTAATAAAATTTCTATACTAGTAGATCATGAAAAGAATGCTTTAGGTGCTGGTTATATTGTTGAATTCATTCATGATTCTACTGAAAATTATTATGAGGGAGGAATATATACTTGTAGGAATTTCAATAATATCAAATTTCCTCCCTATGTGCTTAAAGTTTCAAAGTTATGTTTGCTTTGCCCTCCTATGCTAGTTGATTATTGTTCCCAGAAGTTGTTTGCTCACAAAATCCCTATGCATAGGAAGTGGGATAGACTTAAATGTGCTAGTAATATTCTTCATGATGCTCTCTTTATGTTTCAATTCTTATCTTTTATGTGAGCATCATTGAAATCATCAAGCCTATCTAGGGGCATTAAACGATAGCGCTTGTTGGGAGGCAACCCAATTTTATTTTCGTTCCTTGCGTTTTGTTCCTGTTTAGTAATAAATAATTCATCTAGCATATGTTTAGATTTGGTTTTATGTTTTTAATTAGTGTTTGTGCCAAGTAGAACCTTTGGGAAGACTTGGGAAAAGTCTTGTTGATCATGCTGTAAAAAACAGAAACTTTAGCGCTCACAAGAATTGCTGCCATTTTTATTTGGAAAGTGATATTTAGTTAATTCTTTTTGAATATGATTAATAGATAAAGTACTCAGATCCATCAAATTATTTTATAATTTTTGGGGTTCCAGAAGTTTGCGTTAGTTACAGATTACTACAGACTGTTCTGTTTTTGACAGATTCTGTTTTTCGTGTGTTGTTTGCTTATTTTGATGAATCTATGGATAGTAAAAGACTTTATAAACCATATAGAAGTTGGAATACACTAGGTTTAACACCAACATAAATAAATAATGAGTTCATTACAGTACCTTGAAGTGGTGATTTATTTTCTTATACTAACGGAGCTCACGAGTTTTCTACTTTAAGTTTTGTGTTGTGAAGTTTTCAAGTTTTGGGTCAAAGATTCGATGGATTATGGAATAAGGAGTGGCAAGATACTAAGCTTGGGGATGCGCAAGGCACCCCAAGGTATTATTCAAGGACAACCAAAAGCCTAAGCTTGGGGATGCCCCGGAAGGCATCCCCTCTTTCGTCTTCGTTCATCGGTAACTTTACTTGGAGCTATATTTTTATTTACCACATGATATGTGTTTTGCTTTGAGCATCAATTTATTTTGTTAGGATTTTATTGCTGTTATTTATAACAATATTTTGCATCTTTTATTCCAATAAAGGTGGCATTGATAGTCTTTACTATGCCTATGTTACAAGTCCACATGTTGCTGTTTGAAAACAGAAAGTTACCGCTGTTGCAATAATTCCCTAGAAAATTCATAATGTGATAAAAATTTTAAACCTTTTTCATATTAAGCTCTGGTAAATTTACTAAAGTGGGAATTTTCTTTCATAATTTTTGGAGCTAGGTAAGTATGGATGTTGCTGCATTCTTTACAGACTGTCCTGTTTAGGCAGATTGCTGTTATGTTTGCATATGTTTGCTTCTTTAATGATTCTATTTGAGGATAGAAATATTAAATATGCAGAGGAATTTAGTATGCAATGTTGAATAATAATTTTAGTGATTTGCTACAGTATAGTATGATAAGGTTTTGGCAATGGTTCATACTAACTTATCTCACGAGTCCTTGTTGAGTTTTGTGTGGATGAAGCTTTTGAGATTTAGGGAGACCGTGATATGAGAGGAAATAAGGAGACACAAAAGCTCAAGCTTGGGGATGACCAAGGCACCCCAAGATAATATTTCAAGAAGTCTCAAGCGTCTAAGCGTGGGGATGCCCCGGTTGGCATCCCACCTTTCTTCTTCAACAATTATCGGTTAGTTTCGGTTGATCCTAGGTTTTTGCTTCCTCACATGATGTTTGCCATTCTTAGAATGTCATTTTATTTTTCTTTGCTTGATGTTTAAATAAAGTATCAATATCTGAAATTATTAAATGTTAGAGAGTCTTCACATAGTTACATAATTAAACAACTACTCATTGATCTTCACTTATATATTTCGGAGAAGTTTGTCATTTGCCCTAGTGCTTCACTTATATCTTTTTAGAGCACGGTGGTGGTTTTATTTTGTAGAAATAGATGAACTCTCATGCTTCACTTAGATTATTTTGAGAGTCTTAAATAGCATGGTAATTTTCTTAAAATCCTAATATGCTAGGTATACAAGATTAATAATAAAATTCTCTTATGAGTGTTTTGAATACTAAGAGAAGTTTGATGCTTGATGATTGTTTTGAGATATGGAGGTAGTAATATCAAAGTCGTGCTAGTTGAGTAGTCGTGAAATTGAGAAATGCTTGTGTTGAAGTTTGCAAGTCCCGTAGCATGCACGTATGGTAAACGTTATGCAACAAATTTGATACATGAGGTGTTATTTGATTGTCTTCCTTATGAGTGGCGGTCGGGGACGAGCAATGGTCTTTTCCTACCTATCTATCCCCCTAGGAGCATGCGAGTAGTGCCGAGGTTTTTGATGACTTGTAGATTTTTGCAATAATTATGTGAGTTCTTTAGGACTAATGTTGAGTCCATGGATTATACGCACTCTCACCCTTCCATCCTTGCTAGCCTCTTCGGTACCATGCATTGCCCTTTCTCACATTGAGAGTTGGCGCAAACTTCGCCGGTGCATCCAAACCCCGTGATATGATACGCTCTTGCACACATAAACCTCCTTATATCTTCCTCAAAACAGCCACCATACCTATCTATTATGGCATTTCCATAGCCATTCCGAGATATATTGCCATGCAACTTTCCATCATTCCCTTCATCATGACACATTCATCATTGTCATATTTCTTAGCATGATCATGTAGTTGACATAGTATTTGTGGCAAAGCCACCGTTCATAATTCTTTCATATATGTCACTCTTGTTCCATTGCATATCCCGGTACACCGCCAGAGGCATTCATATAGAGTCATCTTTGTTCTAGTATCGAGTTGTAATCATTGAGTTGTAAATAAATAGAAGTGTGATGATCATCATTATTAGAGCATTGTCCCAAGTGAGGAATAAAAAAAGAAATGCCATAAAAAAGTGAAGGCCTGAAAAAAAGAAAGGCCATAAAAAAAGAGAAGGCCCCAAAAAAATGAGAGAAAAAGAGAGAAGGGACAATGTTACTATCCTTTTACCACACTTGTGCTTCAAAGTAGCACCATGATCTTCATAGTAGAGAGTCTCTCATGTTATCAATTTCATATAGTAGTGGGAAAATTTCATTATAGAACTTGGCTTGTATATTCCAACAACGGGCCTCCTCAAGTGCCCTACGTCTTCGTGAGCAAGCAAGTTGGATGCACACCCACTAGTTTCTTTTGTTGAGCTTTCATACATTTATAGCTCTAGTGCATCCGTTGCATGGCAATCCCTACTCCTTGCATTAACATCAATCGGTGGGCATCTCCATAGCCCATTGATTAGCCTCGTTGATGTGAGACTTTCTCCTTTTTTGTCTTCTCCACATAACCCCCCTCATTATATTCTATTCCACCCATAGTGCTATGTCCATGGCCCGCACTCATATATTGCATGAAAGTTTATAGGTTTGAGATTACTAAAGTGTGAAACAATCGCTTGGCTTGTCATCGGGGTTGTGCATGATGAGAGCATTCTTGTGTGACGAAAATGGAGCATGACTAAACTATATGATTTTGTAGGGATGAACTTTCTTTGGCCATGTTATTTCGAGAAGACATAATTGCTTAGTTAGTATGCTTGAAATATTATCATTTTTATGTCAATATGAACTTTTGTCTTGAATCTTATGGATCTGAATATTCATACCACAATTAAGAAGAATCACATTGAAATTATGCCAAGTAGCACTCCGCATCAAAAATTCTGTTTTTATCATTTTCTTACTCGAGGACGAGCAGGAATTAAGCTTGGGGATGCTGATACGTCTCCAACATATCTATAATTTTTGATTGCTCCATGCTATATTATTTACTGTTTTGAAGGTTTATGGGCTTTATTATACACTTTTATATCATTTTTGGGACTAACCTGTTAACCCAGAGCCTAGTGCCAGTTTTTGTTTTTACCCTGTTTTAGGGTTCCGAAGAAAAGGAAAACCAAACGGAGTCCAATTGACCTAAAACTTCATGGAACTCATTTTTGGAAGGAAAGAAGCCCATAACACTTGGAGTGCATGTCGGGGGATCTGCGAGGAGGTCACGAGGCAGGGGGGAGCGCCCACTCCCTTGGCGCCCCCTCCACCCTCGTGAGCCCCTCGTGGCCCCCCTGATGTACTTCTTCCGCCTATATATTTCCATATACCCTAAAAACATCCGTGGACACAATAGATCGGGAGTTCCGCCACCAGAAGCCTCCGTAGCCACCAAAAACCAATCTAGACCCATTCCGGCACCCTGCCGGAGGGGGCAATCCTTCTCCGGTGGCCATCTTCATCATCCCGGTGCTCTCCATGACGATGAGGGAGTAGTTCTCCCTCAGGGCTGAGGGTATGTACCAGTAGCTATGTGTTTGATCTCTCTCTCTCTCTCTCTCTCTCTCTCTCTCTCTTGTTCTCGAGATGATACGATCTTGATGTATCGCGAGCTTTGCTATCATATTTGGATCCTATGGTGTTTCTTCCCCCCTCTACTCTCTTGTAATGAATTGAGTTTCCCCTTTGAAGTTATCTTATCGGATTGAGTCTTTAAAGATTTGAGAACACTTGATGTATGTCTTGCCGTGCGTATCTGTGGTGACAATGGGATACCACGTGATTCACTTGATGTATGTTTTGGTGACCAACTTGCGGGTTCCGCCCATGAACTTATGCATAGGGGTTGGCGCACGTTTTCGTCGTGATTCTCCGGTAGGAACTTTGGGGCACTCTTTGAGGTCTTATGTGTTGGTTGAATAGATGAATCTGAGATTGTATGATGCATATCGTATGACCATACCCACGGATACTTGAGGTGACATTGGAGTATCTAGGTGACATTAGGGTTTTGGTTGATTTGTGTCTTAAGGTGTTATTCTAGTACGAACTCAGGGCTGTTTGTGACACTCATAGGAATAGCCCAACGGATTGATTGGAAAGAATAACTTTGAGGTGGTTTCGTACCCTACCATAATCTCTTCGTTTGTTCTCCGCTATTAGTGACTTTGGAGCGACTCTTTGTTGCATGTTGAGGGATAGTTCTGTGATCCAATTATGTTATTATTGTTGAGAGGACTTGCACTAGTGAAAGTATGAACCCTAGGCCTTGTTTCCTAGCATTGCAATACCGTTTACGCTCACTTTTATCATTCGTTACCTTGCTGTTTTTATTATTTCAGATTCCAAATACCTTTATCTACTATCCATATACCACTTGTTTCACCATCTCTTCGCCGAACTAGTGCACCTATACAATTTACCATTGTATTGGGTCTGTTGGGGACACAAGAGACTCTTTGTTATTTGGTTGCAGGGTTGCTTGAGAGAGACCATCTCCATCCTATGCCTCCCACGGATTGATAAACCTTAGGTCATCCACTTGAGGGAAATTTGCTAGTGTCCTACAAACCTCTCCACTTGGAGGCCAAACAACGTCTAAAAGAAGAAGGTTGTGTAGTAGACATCACCCCCTGCCTTGTTGCCGATTCCAACACCTCTTATATAACCCAAAACTTCCAGAAAGAAACATAGATCGGTAGTTCCGCCGCCAGAAGCCTCCGTAGCCACCGAAAACCCATCTAGACCTGTTCTGGCACCCTGCCGGAGGGGGGAATCCCTCTCTGGTGACCATCTTCATTATCCCGGCGCTCTCCGTGACGAGGAGGGAGTAGTTCTCCCTCGGCGCTGAGGGTATGTACCAGTAGCTATGTGTTTGATCTCTCTCTCTCTCTCGTGTTCTTGAGTCGGCACGATCTTGATGTATCACGAGCTTTGCTATTATATTTGGATCTTATGATGTTTCTCTCCCTCTACTCTGTTGTGATGAATTGAGTTTTCCCTTTGAAGTTATCTTATCCGATTGAGTCTTTAAGGATTTGAGAACACTTGATGTATTTCTTGCATGTGCTTATCTGTGGTGACAATGGGATATCACGTGATCCACTTGATGTATGTTTTGGTGATCAACTTGCGAGTTCCGTGACCTCGTGAACTTATGCATAGGGGTTGGCACACGTTTTCGTCTTGACTCTTCGGTAGAAACTTTGGGGCACTCTTTGAAGTTCTTTTAGTTGGTTGAATAGATGAATCTGAGATTGTGTGATGCATATCGTATAATCATACCCATGGATACTTGAGGTGACATTGGAGTATCTAGGTGACATTAGGGTTTTGGTTGATTTGTGTCTTAAGGTGTTATTCTAGTACGAACTCTAGGAAAGATTGAATGGAAAGAATAGCTTTGTGTTATTTTACTACGGACTCTTGAATAGATCGATCAGAAAGGATAACTTTGAGGTGGTTTCGTACCCTACAATAATCTCTTCGTTTGTTCTCCGCTATTAGTGACTTTGGAGTGACTCTTTGTTGCATGTTGAGGGATAGTTATATGATCCAATTATGTTATTATTGTTGAGAGAACTTGCACTAGTGAAAGTATGAATCGTAGGCCTTGTTTCAACACATTGCAATACCGTTTACGCTCACTTTTACCACTTGCTACCTGGCTGTTTTTATATTTTCAGATTACAAAAACCTATATCTACCATCCATATTGCAGTTGTATCACCATCTCTTCGCCGAACTAGTGCACCTATACAACTTACCATTGTATTGTATTGGGTGTGTTGGGGACACAAGAGACTCTTTGTTATTTGGTTGCAGGGTTGTTTGAGAGAGACCATCTTCATCCTACGCCTCCCACGGATTGATAAACCTTAGGTCATCCACTTGAGGGAAATTTGCTACTATCCTACAAACCTCTGCACTTGGAGGCCCAACAACGTCTACAAGAAGAAGGTTGTGTAGTAGACATCAAGCTCTTTTCTGGCGCCATTGCCGGGGAGGTTAGAGCTTGAAGGTATATCTTTAGATCTTGCAATCAAATCTTTTTGTTTCTTGTTTTATCACAAGTTTAGTCTATGAAAGAAAATTACAAAAAAAATGGAATTAAGTTTGCCTCATATGCTTCATCTTTTTAATGCCTTTCGTGAAAATAAGGATTCCGATAATTGTGCCAAAGTGTTAGAAGAAGAATGCATTAGAATGTTCGGCACTAAATATTTGTATGATGAGCATGATTGCAATGTTGTTAGTATGAATTCCTTGAATATCCATGATGCTAATGATATGCAAAGCCACAAGCTTGGGGAAGCTATGTTTGATGAAGATGATATTTTTGTCTCCCAAGTTTTGACGAGAAAATTTATTATGATAATAGCATGCCTCCTATTTATGATGATTATATTGATAAAAGTGGATTTGGAGAGGTCATGACTTTATTTAGTAATGATTCCACTATTTCGAAAGAGGTTCCAATTGATTATGAGAACAAAGTCGCTATCTATGATGATTATTGTGATGACATGTATGGTATAAAGAACAATGATAACCATGAAACTTGTCATCTTGATTTTAACTTTCAATTGGATTATGCCTCACCTGATAGTTATTTTGTTGAGTTTACTCCCACTACTATTCATGAGAAGAAATTCACTTTTGTGGAGACTAATAAAATTTATTGCTTGTAGATCATGAAAAGAATGCTTTATGTGATGGTTATGTTGTTGAATTCAATCATGATGCTACTGAAAATTATTATGAGGTAGGAATATATGCTTGTAGGAGTTGCAATAATATCAAGTTTCCTCTCTATGTGTTGAAAATCTTGAAGTTATCCTTGTTTTACCTTCCTATGCAAGTTGATTCTTGTTCCCACAAGTTGTTTGCTCACAAAATCCCTATGCATAGGAAGTGGGTTAGACTTAAATGTGCTCGTCATATTCTTCATGATGCTCTCTTTATGTTTCAATTCTTATCTTTTATATGAGCATCATTGAAATCATCATGCTTAGCTAGGGGCGTTAAACGATAGCGCTTGTTGGGAGGAAATCCAATTTTATTTTTTGTTCCCTGCCTTTTGTTCCTGTTTAGTAATAAATAATTTATCAAGCCTCTGTTTACATGTGGTTTTATGTTTTAATTAGTGTTTGTGCCAATTAGAACCTTTGGGAAGACTTGGGTGAAGTCTTTGTGATCTTGCTGTAAAAAACAGAAACTTTAGCACTCACGAGATTTGCTGCCATTTTTCACTGGAGAGTGCTATTTAGTTAATTCTTTTCACAGATGATTAATAGACAAATTCCTCACGTCCAGAAATTTATTTTAGAATTTTTGGAGTTCCAGAAGTATACGTTTGATCCATATTACTACAGACAGTTCTGTTTTTGACAGATTCTGTTTTCTATGTGTTGTTTGCATATTTTGATGAATTTATGAGTAGTATCGGAGGGTATGAACCATATATGAGTTGGAATATAGTAGATATTACACCAATATGAATTTAGAATGAGTTAACAACAGTACCTAAGTGGTGATTTATTTTCTTATACTAACTGAAAGTGCAACTATCCCTGGGTGGTTTTGGTAATTCCTAACAATATATAGCTCATTGAGCTAATGCTATTTCAAGATAAATATTTAAGGAAAGCTCAATTATTGGCATGGCATGTATTAGAAAAGTGGACCCCTTAAAATGCCAAGGACAAAAGGATTGGCTCAAGCTCAAAGCACAAGACTCTACATTTTTTATTTTAGTGATCCAAGATCACATTGAGTCCATAGGAAAAGCCAATACTATCAAGAGGGGGTGAGGTGCTGCTTAATGAGGTTCTTGCTCAAAATGCTTAGTGATATGCTCCAAAGCCCTCAACTACTTTCTCATATCCACATATGTCCCAAACCAAAACTTAAACTCGGCCCCACCGAAATTTTCTATCCGGCGCCACCGAGTTCTCTTGACATAGCCACTGCCAGAAACCCTAGTCTTTTCGGTCTCACGGATAGGGATCTTGGTATCACCGAGATGGGATTGTAATCTCTCTGTTTACCTTCGTAACGTTTCGGTCAAACCAAGATGAGCGAACGGTCCCACCGAGATTGCAATGCAAACTTTCTGTTTCCCTTTCGTAACATTTCGGTCCAACCGAGATGAGCGAATCGGTCCCACCGAGTATGCCTGACCAACTCTCTGGTTAGTCTATTACCAAAATCGGTCTCACCGAGTTTGTGTAATCGGTCTCATCAAGATTAAGTTATGACCTAACCCTAATGACATCGGTCCCACTAAGTTGACATGTCGGTCCCACCGAAAACCCTAACGGTCACATTATGAACCAAATCGGTCCGACCGAGTTTCATGATTCGGTCCCACCGAGTTTGGTAAATTGTGTGTAACTGTTAGATTTTGTGTGGAGGATATATATACCCCTCCACCCACTCTTCATTCGTGGAGAGAGCCATCAGAACATGCCTACACTTCCAACATACATTTTCTGAGATAGAACCACATACACTTGTGTTGAGGTCAAGATATTCCATTCCAACCACATAAATCTTGATCTCTAGCCTTCCCCAAGTTGCTTTCCACTCAAATCTTCTTTCTACCAAATCCAAATCCTGTGAGAGAGAGTTGAGTGTTGGGGAGACTATCTTTTGAAGCACAAGAGCAAGGAGTTCATTATCAACACACCATTTGTTACCTCTTGGAGAGTGGTGTCTCCTAGATTGGCTAGGTGTCACTTGGGAGCCTCCATAAAGATTGTGGAGTTGAACCAAAGAGTTTGTAAGGGGAAGGAGATCGCCTACTTCGTGAAGATATACCCGAGTGAGGCAAGTCCTTCGTGGGCGACGACCATGGTGGGAGAGGCAAGGTTGCTTCTTCGTGGACCCTTCATGGGTGGAGCCCTCCATGGACTCGCGCAACCGTTACCCTTCGTGGGTTGAAGTCTCCATCAACATGGATGTACGATAGCACCACCTATCGGAACCACGGACAAAAATCTCCGTGTCAACATTGTGTTTGCTCCCTCAAACTCCTCCCTTTACCTTCATATGCAATTGTTTTACTTTCCGCTGCTATACTCTTAGAATTGCATGTTTAGGTTGATTGATTGACTTGTGCAAAGTTGCTAAAATGTGCCAAGTATTAAAATTGGGAAAAAGCTAGATTTTTATTTGGTCAAGTAGTCTAATCACCTCCCTCTAGACATACTTTCGATCCTACAAGTGGTATCAGAGTGTTGGTCTCCATTTGCTTTGATTTCCATAGCTTTTGGTGGTCATAGCCTTGGTTTCACAACCTAGGAGAGTATGGCGTCTAGCGAGGGAAATTACCACTGTAGAGGTCCTTACTTTGATGGTACAAATTTTGATAGTTGGAAGCTTAAGATGAAAATGCATATTCTTGGACATAACCCCGCCGTTTGGGCTATTATGTGTATTGGCTTGCAAGGTGAATTCTTTGATGGGAGAGAACTGAACCATGAAGCTACCGCGGAAGAGTTGAAGATGCTGCAGTACAATTCTCAAGCTTGTGATATTCTCTTCAACGGATTGTGCCCCAAAGAATTCAACAAAATCAACTGTCTTGAGAATGCAAAGGAAATTTGGGATACTTTGATTGATATGCACGAAGGTACCGACTCCATCAAGGAATCCAAATTGGATGTGCTTCAAAGTCAACTTGACAATTTCAAAATGAAGGATGGTGAAGGTGTCGCTGAAATGTACTCTAGGCTTGCTCTCATCACAAATGAGATTGCCAGCTTAGGAAGTGAAGAGATGACTGATAGATTCATCATCAAGAAGATCCTTAGAGCCTTGGATGGAAAATATGATACCGTGTGCACATTGATCCAAATGATGCCCAACTAAAAATATCTCAAGCCAACGGAAGTCATTGGAAGAATTGTTGCTCGTGAGATGTCACTTAAGGATAATGAAGAGCTTCACAACAAGTCAAGTGGTGCTTACAAAGCCTCATGTGATGCCCCCACATCATCAAATGAGAAGCAAACCTTAAATGAAGAATTGAGCCTAATGGTGAAGAACTTCAACAAGTTCTACAAGATTAGAAGCAAGGAAAGAAGTTCCAAGTCAAGGTCCTACAATGACAAAAGATCTTCTAGTCGTGAGCGTAACTGCTACAATTGTGGAAGACCCGGACACTATTCTAGTGAGTGTACGGCTCCCTACAAAAGAAGATAAGATTCTCCCAAGAGAAGAAGTAGGAGAGAAGAATCACCATCAAGAGAGGTGAGGAGTAGAGATGATCATTATGAACGAAGACCCTCTCGGAGAAGCAAGGATTCGGAGAGGAAGGATAAGTCATCAAGGAGCTACACAAAATGAAGACATCAAGCTCATGTTGGTGAATGGGTATCCGGCTCTGACTCCGACCATCACTCCGAAAGAAGTTATTACTCCGACTCTGAATATACTCAAGATGAAGGTGTTGCCGGACTAGCACTTGTGACAACCAACTCCTACAACATATTTGACTCACCAAATGAAGGAATTGGAAGATGCTTCATGGCTAAAGGTCCAAAGGTAACACACCCCGAGTATGTTGATTTCAATAGTGATGAAGATGATTTGCTACGAGATGATGATTTACTTGTTGATAACTCTAGTTATGAAAACTACGATGAACTTGCTATTAATCATGCTAATCAAGATAAAACGAATGACGATGATAAGAAGGCAATTGAGTGTCTAACTAAACAACTAAACACTCTTAAGTTAGCTCATGAAACTACCTTGAAAGATCATCGAGAACTTTTAAAGACTCATGAGAAGCTACGCTTTGAAAAGCTCAACCTTGAGCAAGAGGATGAGTTCTTAAAAGCAACCAATGATGATCTTTGCAAGAAAAGTTCTTCTTACATTGCCAAGCATTTACTCTTGTCTACTTACATGCCACGAGTTAAATCTAGCAACAAGAACAAGAAAGATTCTTCATCTAGTAGTAACAACAATCATGCTAAATCCAATGATGTTGCTTCTAGTAGTTCTCTTGATTCCACTAATGACTCTCTTATCCAAGTTACACTTGAGCAAGAAAATAGCTTATTGAAGGGAATTATAGAGAAAGGTGTTTACAAGAGCCTTTCTGGAAGTAAGCAATTTGAGGAAATTGTACGCAAGCAAGGAAGGCACCGGAAGAATCAAGGTGTTGGTTTTGAACGAAAGTTCAATGCCAATGGAGTTGAGTGGGAAGAAGATCAATACCCCAATAAGAAGTTTATTCCTCAACAAGATAAGTATGATCCTACTTCTTTCAAAGAAACACAAGCTCAAGATGATCTTCCACCATAAGACCACAAGCAAAAAGGCAAGGACAATCTTCAAGAGGAGAGTGATGCATTTGAAGAAGCTCCTAAGGCCTTGGTCAAGTGGGTTCCCAAGACTACATCAAGTTCTACCTCATCACGTACGACTACAACTCAAAGGATTCCCATCAAGATGGTGTGGATCCCGAAGAAGAAGAACTAGAGAGTTCTTGAGGGTGATCCGCCAACATACATCACTCTTATCATTTGGCAATAACAAGTGCAAACAACTTCCATATCTTGCACTATTTCAAGGAGTCACAAAACCCTCTTATTGGTAAGACAAGGGACAAGGTAATCTAATGCTTTCATGGACATCATCTAGTGTATACATCACTCTATGGATACGGATATCCTTGCTTGTTCCTTGTGGGACTAACCCGTGTAGGTATTGAAAGTGCAACTCACTCCAATGGAATGCTCCGAATGATCCACATCAACATTGAGCATCCACATCTTCATTACCTACATGAAGTCATCATCGACAAAACCCAAGGTTAGTTCATCCCTCTTAGGGAGTGATGTCTACTACACAACCTTCTTCTTGTAGATGTTGTTGGGCCTCCAAGTGCAGAGGTTTGTAGGACAGTAGCAAATTTCCCTCAAGTGGATGACCTAAGGTTTATCAATCCGTAGGAGGCGTAGGATGAAGATGGTCTCTCTCAAGCAACCCTACAACCAAATAACAAAGAGTCTCTTGTGTCCCCAACACACCCAATACAATGGTAAATTGTATAGGTGCACTAGTTCAGCGAAGAGATGGTGATACAAGTGGTATATGGATAGTAGATAAAGGTATTTGTAATCTGAAAATATAAAACATCAAGGTAGCAAGTGATAAAATTGAGCATAAACGGCATTGCAATGATAGGAAACAAGGCCTAGGGTTCATACTTTCGCTAGTATAAGTTCCCTCAACAATAATAGCATAACTGGATCACATAACTATCCCTCAACATGCAACAAAGAGTCACTCCAAAGTCACTAATAGCAGAGAACAAACGAAGAGATTATGGTAGGGTACGAAACCACCTCAAAGTTATTCTTTCCAATCAATCCGTTGGGCTATCCCTATAAGTGTCACAAACAGCCCTAGAGTTCGTACTAGAATAACATCTTAAGACACAAATCAACCAAAACCCTAATGTCACCTAGATACTCCAATGTCACCTCAAGTATCCGTGGGTATGATTATATGATATGCACCACACAATCTCGGATTCATCTATTCAACCAACACATAGGACCTCAAAGAGTGCCCCAAAGTTTCGACCAAAGAATCACGACGAAAACGTGTGCCAACCCCTATGCATAGGTTCATGGGTGGAACCCGCAAGTTGATCACCAAAACATACATCAAATGAATCGCGTGGTATCCCATTGTCACCACAGATACGCACGGCAAGACAGACATCAAGTGTTCTCAAATCTTTAAAGACTCAATCCGATAAGATTACTTCAAGGGGAAAACACAATCCATTACAAGAGAGTAGAGGGGGAGAAACATCATAGGATCCAACTATAATAGCAAAGCTCGCGATACATCAAGATCGTATCACCTCAAGAACACGAGAGAGAGAGAGAGAGAGAGAGATCAAACACATAGCTACTGGTACATACCCTCAGCCCCAAGGGAGAACTACTCCCTCCTCATCATGGAGAGCAGCGGGATGATGAAGATGGCCACCGGAGAGGGATTGCCCCCTCCGGCAGGGTGCTAGAACGGGTCTAGATTGGCTTTCAGTGGCTACGAAGGCTTCTGGCAGCGGAACTCCCGATCTATTGGGCTCCCTGGAAGTTTTAGGGTATATGGAGATATATAGGCGGAAGAAGTACGTCAGGGGGGCCACGAGGGGCCCATGAGGGTGGAGGGCGCGCCCTAGGGGGGTGGGCGCGCCGCCCTACCTCGTGGCCTCCTCGAAGCTTCCCTTACATGCACTTCAAGTCTTCTAGGCTTCTTTCCTTCCAAAAATGAGTTCCGTGAAGTTTCAGGTCAATTGGACTCCGTTTGATTTTCCTTTTCTTCGAAACCCTAAAACAAGGTAACAGAAACTGGCACTAGGCTCTGGGTTAATAGGTTAGTCCCAAAAATGATATAAAAGTGTGTAATAAAGCCCATAAACATCCAAAACAGTTGATAATATAGCATGGAGCAATCAAAAATTATAGATACGTTGGAGACGTATCAGCATCCCCAAGCTTAATTCCTGCCCATCCTCGAGTAGGTAAAGGATAAAAACAGAATTTTTGATGCAGAGTGCTACTTGGCATAATTTCAATGTAATTCTTCTTAATTGTGGCATGAATATTCAGATCCAAAAGATTCAAGACAAAAGTTCATATTGACATAAAAATGATAATACTTCAAGCGTACTAACTAAGCAATTATGTCTTCTCAAAATAACATGGTCAAAGAAAGTTCATCCCCACAAAATCATATAGTTTAGTCATGCTCCATTTTCGTCACACAAGAATGCTCTCATCATGCACAACCCCGATGACAAGCCAAGCAATTGTTTCATACTTTAGTAATCTCAAACTTATAAACTTTCACGCAATATATGAGTGTGAGCCATGTACATAGCACTATGGGTGTAATAGAATATGATGATGGGGGTTATGTGGAGAAGACAAAAAGGATAATGTCTCACATCAACGAGGCAAATCAATGAGCTATGGAGATGCCCATCGATTGATGTTAATGCAACGAGTAGGGATTGCCATGCAACGGATGCACTAGAACTATAAATGTATGAAAGCTCAACAAAAGAAACTAAGTGGGTGTGCCTCCAACTTGCTTGCTCACGAAGACCTAGGGCACTTGAGGAGGCCCATTGTTGGAATATACAAGCCAAGTTCTATAATGAAAAATTCCCACTAGTATATGAAAGTGACAAAACAAGAGACTCTCTATGATGAAGATCATGGTGCTACTTTGAAGCACAAGTGTGGCAAAGGATAGTAGCATTGTCCCTTCTGTCTTTTTCTCTCATTTTTTATTTGGGCCTTTCTCTTTCTTTTTTGGGCCTTCTCCTTTTTTATGGCCTATCTCATTTTTTTATTTTTTTCCTCACTTGGGACAATGCTCTAGAAAATGATGATCATCACACTTCTATTTATTTACAACTCAATGATTACAACTCGATACTAGAACAAAGTATGACTCTATATGAATGCCTCCGGCAGTGTACCAGGATATGCAATGAACCAAGAGTGACATGTATGAAAGAATTATGAATGGTGGCTTTGCCAAAAATACTATGTTAACTACATGATCATGCTAAGCAATATGACAATGATGAATGTGTCATGATAAACGGAATGGTGGAAAGTTGCATGGCAATATATCTCGGAATGGCTATGGAAATGCCATAATAGGTAGGTATGGTGGCTGTTTTGAGGAAGATATAAGGAGGTTTATGTGTGAAAGAGCATATCATATCACGGGGTTTGGATGCACCGGCGAAGTTTGCACCAACTCTCAATGCGAGAAAGGGCAATGCATGGTACCGAATAGGCTAGCAATGATGGAAGGGTGAGAGTGCGTATAATCCATGGACTCAACATTAGTCATAAAGAACTCACATACTTATTGCAAAAATCTACAAGTCATCAAAAACCTCGGCACTATGCGCATGCTCCTAGGGGGATAGATTGGTAGGAAAAGACCATCGCTCGTTCCCAACCACCACTCATAAGGAGGAAAATCAAATAACACCTCATGTTTCAAATTTGTTACATAACGTTTACCATACGTGCATGCTACGGGCTTGCAAACTTTAACACAAGTATTTCTCAATTTCACAACTACTCAACTAGCACGACTTTGATTTTATTACCTCCATATCTCAAAACAATCATCAAGCATCAAACTTCTCTTAGTATTCAATACTCTATATGAAAGTTTTTACTATTCTTGGATGCCTAGAATATTAGGATTATTTAAGCAAATTACCATGAAGACTCTCAAAATATTCTAAGTGAAGCATGAGAGATCAATAGTTTCTATAAAACAAATCCACAACTGTGCTCTAAAAGATATAAGTGAAGCACTAGAGCAACAACAAACTACTCCGAAAGATATAAGTGAAGATCAATGAGTAGTTGAATAATTATGCAACTATGTGAAGACTCTCTAACATTTAAGAATTTCAGATCTTGGTATTTTATTCAAGCAGCAAGAAAAGCAAAATAAAATGACATTCTAAGAATGGCAAACATCATGTGAAGAAGCAAAAATTTAGGATCAACCGAAACTAACCGATAGTTGTTGAAGAAGAAAGGTGGGATGCCAACCGGGGCATCCCCGAGCTTAGATGCTTGAGACTTCTTGAAATATTATCTTGGGATGCCTTGGGCATCCCCAAGCTTGAGCTTTTGTGTCTCCTTAATTCCTCTCATATCACGGTCTCCCTAAATCTCAAAAGCTTCATCCACACAAAACTCAACAAGGACTCGTGAGATAAGTTAGTATAAATCAACGCAAAAACCTTATCATCCTCCACTGTGGCAAATCACAAAATTATTATTCAACATTGCATACTAAATGCCTCTGCATATTTAATAGTCCTATCCTTGTCGGGTGGTAGGTGCGACATATGCCAATGGGTGGCTTATCATTGTGGGAGCCAATAGAACGTCGCCGGTGCCTGGAAACGGGATAAGGCGGAGACATGCTCGCCAGCGAATCTTACCCAGCTTCAGGGCTCTCCGGGGAGATAACACCCCTACTGCTGCTCTGCGGGGTCTCCGCATGGTTACTAAATGAACAAGAAGCTACACAATGCTCCTCGAGCTGGTTTGGGTGGAAGGAGGAAGAAGGGCTCAGCTAGCGTGCTTCCTCTCCTTGTATGGTGTCTAGGTCTAACTTCAGAATCCTCCCTTGCATGGGTGCACCGGGGGGTTTATATAGGCCTACCCCCGGGGGTACAAAGGTAATCCAGCTGGGCGCGGGGCCCAGCTGTCAGTGACTGTGCTTGCCGGCTTCCGCGCCGGCTGCTGGGGCCCGCCGACTGGTGGGTCCCGCCGGCTCCTTTGTCGACAGGTAGGCCCCACAGGCCAGGGCCTGGTCGGTGGCTGGTTACTATTGCTCCGTGCTGTTGACGCGGGCTTGGTCGGGGTAAGCGTGGCTACAGTACCGCCGCCCTGGCGGGCGATTACTGTAGCCTCGCCGTATCTTGTCTCTTTAATGGGCGTCTCCTTCGAGGGTGATGGCGAGCCGGCTATGGGGTGCCGGTTCCTCATCAGGCCGACTTGGGAGGAGGTGCGGCCGCCTTCGGTATCTCTCTGCCCGAAGGGGCCCGCCGCCTCGGGGGCCACGCTGGTGGCCCGTCGTGGACGGCGTCGGGGCCGCCGTGGCAACAGTGCCGCGCCGGACGGGTCGTGGCCACCCGTCCGGCACACTGTACCAGGCGTGCTCCGGGTTTTGGGGGTGGCAGACTCCACTGTAGCCACGCCCTGCTTCATCATCGCAGGGTGGACGTGTACTCTGCGGGTACGGCCTTGACCGCTTTACGGGAGCCGGCCTCTTGGAGTCGGCCTTGTCGCAGCCGGCTTCTCGTAGTCGGCCCTCCCACAACTTTCTTCATGAGGGTAAAGGGCGGGCCGCCCCCGAACCCGGCCTAGAAGATAGCCGGCAAAGGGGGGAGGCGGCCCTAGGTCTTGAGTCTTCTTGAGAGCCGGACGGGCTCGTAAATTTTTCTGTGGGGCCAGGGGAAGCCGTCTAGGCTACCCATGGCTATTTACTCCGACAGTAGTCCCCGAAGCTGGGCGAGCTTCGCGGCGGACAGAGGGACGAGAAGCTTGGCCAGCTTCATACCCTGAGGAGCCGACCATGCCGTCGTAGGCCGACTCCGGAGAACTTATTTGTTTATCATTATGACCATGGTTGACCCGCGGGCGGCCCGTGGGCCCCACGACAGGCCACGTGGAGGAGAAGTCCTGCCATCGCAAGCGCGCGACGGGACGCCACCGCAGGCCCGGGCCCGCCACTCCTCGGCCTCGGCCCGGGCGCAGATCTTCTGTGGCCCGAGGGGACTGCTCGCCTCCCCGCGGCCGTTTCTTCCTGTCTTTAGTGCGCAATAAACGCGGGGCGTGGGGGAAGTGGGCACGATCGATCCCCACGACCCCCCACGCCGCGCCTCCTTGGCTCCGGCGCACGAGCCTACAAGTAGCAGGGGGAGGGGGAGAGACAAAGGCTTGCTCGCTCCCCCGCTCCCCGTCCCTCCTTGTTCTCCTTTCTCTTCTTCTTCCTCTCGCGCCCGACGCAACCTCCCATCGCAGCCTGCCCACGCCACCATGTCCATGGCGCTATTGAGCTCGTGGGACGGCTCCAACGTCCACGAAGATCACATAGAGTTTCTCCGCCGGACCCGGCGCCTGCCCACCGCCAACCTCGTGCAGGCTCGTCTGGCGCCAGAGGCGGAAATCTCGCTGGGGCCGGAGGAAGGCGAGCGCGTCGTCTTCCGCACGCATTTCCTGCGCGGCTTCGGCTTCCCGGCAAGTGGGTTCATGCGTTCCTTCCTCGACTTCTACCGTCTCGAGCCGCATCACCTCACGCCCAATGCGGTGATGCTGCTATCGACCTTCGTCTCCCTCTGCGAAGGCTTCTTGGGAGTGCTGCCCACGCTGGAGCTTTGGGCGGAGCTCTTCTATAACAAGCTCGGCACCATCACCGTCGGCGTGCCCGCCCCCTGCGGGGCCTTCATCGCGATGAAGAGGTCAGGCGAGAACAAACCCTTCCCGCACATCCCTTTAATCCAATCGGTGAAGCTGTAGCCGGCCCGCCGGCTGGGAGGCAGCCATCTTGGGGCTTCAGATCCAAGCCCTTATCTCTGGCTGGGAACGCCGCCATCGCCCGGCTTCGGGTAATGATCCAGTCGGAAGGCCTGCGCGGGGCCGACTTGGTGGCCGCCTTCGTCGAGCGCCGGATCCTTCCCCTTCAGAGCCATCCCCACATGCTATGCCAGATGAGCGGCCGCTTCGACCCTTGCCGGCTGAGCACATGGGACATGCCCCATGCCGAGGTGGCGCTCATGGTGAACTACATCGCCAACCTCAAGCTCGCCGATGACTGGCAATACGGCAAGGCGTCGTACTCCCGCGCTCATCCGCCGCCCATGGTAAGTCCTTCTTTCTACCTTCTTCCTGTCATCAGTCGGCTTTATGCCGGCCAGCTTCTGACCAGGCGGTTTCTTTTTATCAGAACCCTCTTCTTCCGCCGCCAGCCGGGGCGACAGGAGTCGAACGCCAGTATGCCCCAGACCGTACGGTAGACGATATTGACGACCCGGATTTGGGGGCGGCCGCCATGGAGGACGCCGCCACGGGGGACGTCGCCGAGCCCGGAGGCACGGGGCTCTCGGCCAGTTTTGACGACTGGCCGGATGACGCCGACGCCGAAGAAATCCCGCGCTGCCAGCCGGCAACCGATCGCCACAGCGCGGGCTCGTCCACCGCGCTGGCTGCCGGAGGCGGAATGTCGAAGCGCCAGGCCGCGCTTCGTCTCTTCGGCAGCCGGCCGAAGAAAACGAGGGCCTCCGCCGCGGCAACGAAGCGAGATGAAGCGGCGGCGAAGGCGGCCTGTTTCCGGAAGGCGGTGAAGCAACCTCCAGCGGTTTCATCGTAAGCCCTTTGGCCGCTTGCATGCTTGTTTTTTGTTGTCTTCTTTTGTTCTAACCCTTCTCCGATTTCTGAGCAGGGCGCCGCTTTCCCTTGAGCGAGGCCCAGGTGGCTCTATGGTTGGGCCGGGTGCTGGATCTTCAGGGCCCCGCCGCGTGGACCCCCGCGCCGATCTTGCGGAAGCCACGGAGCGGAACACCCGCGAGGCGCGAGAAGAGAGGGAGGCGGCGGAACGGGAGGCCGCCCGAGCGGCGATGGAGCGAGCGGATGCGGCAGCCGAGACTCCATTGGAGCGGGCGACCGCAGAGACGGAGGCGGAGGGCGTGCGTAGCCGGCCTCCGCTGCTCGCCATCCCCCTCCGCACCATGGACCCGGACATCCCGCTGCCCACGGCGGAGGAGATCACCGCCGATCAGCCGCCGGTGCAGAGGGATGAGCTCTTCGAGGTCTTCATGGAGAGGACGCCGCCGGCAGCACCAGCCGGAGCGGGCGTAGGCGGCCAGTCGTCGGCGGTGCCGGAGGAGCCGGCCCGGGGCGCACCCGAGGCCGGAACCGGTCTTGAAATTCAGCTAGCGGCGAGCCAGCGCGCCGAAGGGAG
Organism: Triticum monococcum; assembly: GCA_034509565.1. Taxonomy (NCBI): domain Eukaryota; kingdom Viridiplantae; phylum Streptophyta; class Magnoliopsida; order Poales; family Poaceae; genus Triticum; species Triticum monococcum. Next base: position 175,684,023 of record CM067847.1, on the reverse strand, counting down.
CACGGCCCCGCCGGACACGCGCCAAGCCGCGGGTGCCAACCAGTCGGCAGAAACCTTGGAGGCGGCCAGTTCTGCCACGTCCGGGTGGACTCCCAGTGGAGGAAGTGGCGAGCTGAATGTGGCGGTCCAAGGGGTTCGGAGCCGGCTGCAGGCTCAGGTCCCCTCCTGCAGCAATTTACTCAGGAGTTCTTGTCGACGCGGTCTGCAATCCGGGTAAGTTTTTTACTTGTCGACCGCTCTGGTCCTCTGATTTTTTCCGTGGGGGCGCGCTAGCGCACCCACTAGGTGTAGTCCCCGAGATCCGGGCCGACTGCAGCGCAGTCGGGTCGGATCTTTCTCGACGATTATCTTAACTCTATTTTCTGTCTGATCTTTAGGATTATCACAACTCTCGTGCTGCCGCCTTCAACTCCCAGGCTCGGGAGCTGAGCCGGAAGACCGAAGACCTGGCCAGCAGCCGACGTAAGTATATTGCTCTTGTCTCTCGTGGGGGCGCGACAGCGCACCCACTGGGTGTAGTCCCCGAGATCCGGGCCGACTGCAGCGCAGTCGGGTCGGATCTTTCTTGATGACCTTTCCCTTATTGACTTTTTCCCTTATTAACTTTTTCCCTTTGTCTCTTGCTCATGTAGGGGCCAATGCCGACTTGCGGAGGGAGCTCGGCAAGGTGCAGACCGCTCTTCGTGCCAGGGACGCCGAGTATGCTGACTTGGTTCAGGAGCGCGACCGCCTGGTCAAGAAACTGGCCGACCAGGAAGAGAGCCATAAGGTGGCCTTGCAGAAGGCGCAAGATAGCGAGGCTGCCCTAAAGGCGGAGTTCGAGATCAAGGAGGCGAGCTGGGCCGAGACGCGCCAGGCGCTGGAGGAAGGTTTCGGCCGAATCGAAGATCTGATCAATGGTAAGCCGCTTTTCTTGCCCTTCCTTCATCTGCCGGCCGCCTGGGGTTTTATTCTGACTTGTGCTTGTTACTTTGTGCAGATTACTTTCCCGGCCACTCCGTCCTCGCCACCCAAGCCATCGAGGCCCATCGCGAGGCGCGCCGTCAGGCTGGTGTTGTCATTGCGCCGGATGCAAATCGAACACTGTCGGAGCAGCTCATTGCCGTCCAAGCGCGACTGCAGCCGGCCCATCGGATGCTTCGCCGGCTCCAACGTGCCGGGGCGCAGGTGCTGGCCGCGCTCTGGCCCAGCCAGATAATTCCCCGCACCCCAAGTCGGACCGCCGACTGGCTAGAAGTCGCAGTCGGCCGCTTCGAGGCTTGGAAGGTGTCGGCAGCCCGTCTTGGAGCCGGGCATGCGTTGGAGTTTGTCCACGCATGGTACCCGGGGCTAAGCCTGGACCAGCTGCGAACTTGGCGGCTGGAGGCCGACGCGGAGCTGGAGGAGGTACGGCCGGCGATCGCTCAGCGCGCCTCAACAATCGCCGAGTGCACCGACACCAGTGTCTTCGTGCCGGAACTCAATGACGACGGCGTCGCCCAGCTGGAGGAGTGGTTCGGGCTGAACCCGGCGGAAGGCGAGGACTCGGCCGAGGAGATTGCCTCCAGCGACGAGGGCGAGGATGACGAGGAAGAGGACGGCGGAGACGCCGAGCCGGCCGGTGGAACGACCGACCGCCCTCAAGCCGACCGTGTCTCCAGCAACGAGCCGCGCGGGAGCGCGCCCTTTGCCGGAAGCGGTGATCAGGCCGAAGTTGGCCAGCCGGCCGCTCCTTCAGCCGGCGCGACTGTCTCCACCGCCCAGCCCGGTTCGTCAGCGGCCCCGCCGGCTTGATCTGCCGTCCTTATTGTTCCTGCTTTTGCTTTTTCGAACAACTTTTAAGTTTCCGCAATTCCACCGACTGGGGGTGTATCAAACGATGTTGGATGCCGACCTCTTCTGGAGGTCCTTTATGTAAATATTATTGTATGCATGTTTTGGTTTCCATTCGAGTGCACTTTTTATCCTTAGGCTTTTTCCTTTACCGCCATCCCTCTTTGGGAAGGCAAGTACTCGAGCTTTCTTGGATTTGAAGCAGACTGAATGCAAGCCGGCTGGCCGGCTACACTGGTAGTCGGTCGGCGGGAGGCGGCAAGCCGGCTTTTGTTATATAAGTCCGTTAATCCCTAGCCGTTTTTCGTGTGCGCACCCTTTCCGGCTTATGACTCTTGGTAGCCGGGCAGTCGGTTCTTCGAACTGCGACTTTGGTAAGAGCCAAGCCTGGGTGTTGGCACATTACTTGTCTGACCGCGGGTAGGACTCCTAATATAACTCCAGTCGGCTAGTCCCCGGGCCGACTCGTCGAACCCGGTGCCGGACGAAATAAATAAATGAACAAGCAATATCATACGCATGATAACTTTCATTCATAAAATAAAAGATGGCAGTCCCCGAGTCCTCCTCAGGGAGCCTATTGTTTCGTACTTAATACAAAAGTGGACGTGATACATACTGCATTTTAACTGTAAAATTTTCGGAGAAGATTGGCATTCCATGGTCGTTCCGACTCCTTGCCGGAGTCGTCTCTCTTGCGTGCCTTCGGCTTCTGCGCGTCGATGAGGTAGTAGGAATCGTTGCCTAGAGCTCTGCTGACGACGAAGGGGCCTTCCCAGGGGGCTGCGAGCTTGTGCTGGCCGGCTGTTCGCTGGATCAGCCGGAGCACAAGGTCGCCTTCCTGGAAGGATCTTTGCCTGACCTTCCGGCTGTGGTAGCGGCGCAAACCCTGCTGGTAGATGGCAGACCGGCTGAGGGCTAACAGCCGGCCTTCTTCCAGCAGGTCGACACCGTCTTCTCGTGCCTCTTTGGCCTCCGCCTCCGTGTACATGGTTACCCGAGGCGAGTCGAACTTGATGTCTGTTGGGATGACTGCCTCAGCACCGTACACGAGGAAGAAAGGAGTGAAGCCGGTTGATCTGTTTGGGGTAGTATGCAGACTCCATAGGACAGCCGGCAGCTCATCGAGCCAACAGCCGGCTGAACGCTCCAGAGGTACGACCAGTCGGGGCTTGATGCCGGACAGGATGAGGCCGTTTGCTCGCTCTACTTGGCCGTTTGACTGCGGGTGGGCGACGGACGCAAGGTCTAGCCGGATACCTTGTGCAGCGCAGAATCGTGCCAAGGCACCTTTGGCAAAATCCGTGCCGTTGTCGGTGATGATGCTGTGCGGTACGCCGTACCGGGTTGTTATATCTGCAATGAAAGTCACCGCAGTCGACCCATTCAGCTTCTTGATCGGCTTTGCCTCGATCCACTTGGTGAATTTCTCCACGGCGACGAGCAAATGTGTCATGCCGCTGCGCGCCATCTTGAATGGGCCCACCATATCCAGTCCCCAGACGGCAAAGGGCCAGGTGAAGGGAATGGTCTTGAGTGCCGAAGCCGGCACGTGTTGCTTGGAGCTGAAAAGCTGGCAGCCTTTGCAGCGTTTGACTAGCTCTTTGGCGTCGTCCAAAGCAGTCAGCCAGAAGAAACCGTGGCGGAAGGCTTTGGCGACAAGTGATCTTGAAGCGGCGTGGTGGCCGCACTCTCCTTGGTGTATATCTCTGAGGATTGCAATACCTTTCTCCTGCTCGACGCATCGCTGTAAGACTCCGGTGACACTGCGCTTGACAAGTTCTCTGTTGACGATTGTGTATGCTCCGGCTCGACGTTGGACTTGTCTCGCTTCTGTTTCGTCAGCCGACAGATCTTGGTTCACCAAGAAGTTGAGGATGGATTGAGCCCATGATGGAGCTGCAACTTCCCCTGCCGCCAATGTTGCTACAGCCACCAGGGTGGGCGGGCTGGGTGATGAAGTGCTGGAGTCGACCGCCGCTTGCTGTGCTGAAGAAGTCCCCGGGCCGGCTACCGCAGTCCCCGAGCCGGGTGCGGCAGTCCCCGAGCCGGCTACTGCAGTCCCCGAGCCGAGTACTGGAGTCCCCGGGCCGACTGCTTGATTCTTCGAGCCGGACCCGGCCCCATCGGGGTTAGGCGGCATGAAGATGGAGTCGGATTCCGAAGACGGCTTGATGGACGGCTTGAGGAGGCGTTGTAGGGCGACGCCGGTTGGTATTGCTTGCCGCATGGAGCCTATTCGGGCCAGGGCATCTGTTGGCTCGTTGTCGGCTCGCGGTACGTGGAGGAATTCGCATCCATCAAAGTACCTGCTGATTTGCTGCACTAGGAAGCGGTAGCTTGCCATGTTTGCGTCCTTGGCGTCCCAGTCGCCAGATGATTGCTGAACCACCAAATCCGAGTCGCCATAACACAGGATCCGGCGGATGCCGAGTTCCTTGGCAAGCCGGAGCCCATGTATGAGTGCCTCGTACTTGGCTATATTGTTGGAGGTGGCGAAGTGGATCTGCAGCGTGTATCTGAGCTTTTCGCCCTTAGGAGAGGTAAGGACGACGCCGGCTCCCAAGCCGGTGCGCATCTTGGATCCGTCAAAGTGCATGCGCCAATGGGTGGAGTCGGGAGCTGGCGGTAAGTACTGGGTCTCGGCCCAGTCGACGAGGAAGTCGGCCAGTGCTTGTGACTTGATGGCGGTGCGGGGTTGGTAGAAGATCGTGTAAGGGGCCAGCTCGATGGCCCACTTAGCCACCCGGCCGGATGCATCCCGGCTGCCTATGATCTCGGCCAGCGGGGCAGTGCATACGACCGTGATGGGATGTTCTTGAAAGTACAGCTTCAGCTTCTTGGCGGTGAAGTACATGCCGTAGCACATCTTCTGGTAGTGCGGGTAGTTCTGCTTTGAGGCAGACAGCACCTCGCTCAGGTAATAAACCGGCCTCTGGACCGGCTGGGCTCGGCCTTCTTCGGGGCGTTGGATTACAATGACGGTGCTGACCACCCGGCTAGTGGCGGCAATATAAAGGAGCATGGGCTCTTTCTCAGTCGGCGCCGCCAAGATAGGCGGCGTGGCCAGCATTTTCTTCAGCTCGTGGAAAGCTTGGTCGGCCTGGTCATTCCACTTGAAGTGAGTGCTCTTCTTCATGAGGCGGTAGAGAGGGAGAGCTTTCTCTCCAAGCCGGCTGATGAAGCGGTTCAAAGAGGCCAAGCACCCGGTGAACTTCTGGATCTCTTGAAGCTTGGTTGGGACCGCCATCCTCTCGATGGCCTTGATCTTCACTGGGTTGCACTCGATGCCGCGTTCGGAGACCAGAAAGCCTAGGAGCTGGCCGGCTGGCACTCCGAACACGCATTTCTCGGGGTTGAGCTTGATTCGGAACCGACGCAGGTTCTCGAATGTCTCTTTCAGGTCTTCCAGCAGAGTGCCGCGCTTCTCCGTCTTCACCACGATATCATCCACGTAGACGTGGGTGTTTTTGCCGAGCTGCGTGAGGAGGCACTTCTGCATGCAACGCTGAAAGGTGGCGCCGGCATTCCTCAAGCCGAACGTCATGGTCAGGTAGCAGAAGGCTCCAAACGGCGTGATGAAGGCGGTCTTCAGTCGGTCATCCGGGTTCCGTTTTATCTGGTGGTATCCTGAATAAGCATCCAAAAAGCTCAACAGCTCGCATCCGGCTGTGGAGTCTATCACTTGGTCAATTCTGGGCAGGGCGAAGTGATCTTTGGGGCAGGCTTTGTTGAGGCTTGTGTAATCTATACACATGCGCCACTTGTTATTCTTTTTCAGCACGAGAACCGGGTTCGCGAGCCACTCAGGGAAGAAAACTTCCATGATGAAGCCGGCTGCAAGAAGCCGGGCTATCTCCTCCCCTACGATCCTTCTCTTCTCTTTTGACAGTCGGCGGAGAGGCTGCTTGACTGGTTTTGCGTCCTCCCGCACATGTTATTTGTGCTCGGCGAAATCCTTCGGAACAGCTGGCACGTCCTTGGGGGACCATGCAAAGATATCCCGATTCTCACGGAGGAAATCGACGAGCTCGCCTTCCTATTTGCTGTTTAGGCTCGCCCCAATGACGGCAAACCTCTCGGGGTGCTCGGGGTCGAGCTGTATCTTCTTGGTCTCCTTGGCCGGCTGGAAAGATCCTTGGGCATCATACTCCTTGGAGTCGATGGGCGGGTTCAGCTGCTTGCTGGCCAAGGCCACGACCCTGTCCAGCGTCTTCTTTTCTTCGGCAATCACGAGGGATTCGGCCAGCCGGCTGCTGGCCGCGGCGCAGTCGGCAGACTTCTTGTAGTCGCCGGTGACGGTGATGATGCCCTTGGAACTTGGTATCTTCATCTTGAGGTATGCATAGTGGGGGACCGCCGTGAACTTGGCCAAGGCGGGTCGGCCAAGCAAGGCGTGGTAAGGGCTCTCCAGGTCCACCACCTCGAACCAGATCGCTTCTCGGCGGAAATGATCCTTGCCCCCAAAGAGTACGTCGATCTTGATCTTGCCAATGGGGGCGCAGGACAAACCGGGTAAAATGCCGTGAAACACCGTCCGAGTCGGCGCGAGTTGCTTCGTCTTGACACCCAACTTCTCCAGGGTGTCACGGTACAGGATGTTGATGTTGCTTCCACCGTCGATCAGCACACGGGAGAAGCGGGCGGCGCGCGTGTCCGTCGCGAGGGTGGCCTCCAGGACCAAAGCGTAGGACCCGGGGGACGGCATCACCTCTGGGTGATCGGCCCGACTCCAGCTGATGGATTTCTTTGACCAATGGATGTGGCCGGCTGGGTTGGCAGCGGCCATATTGACTTCTTGTTGCTCTCGGCACTTGCTGCGCCGGTCTTCGGGCTGGCTCGTAAAGACAACGTAAGATGCTTGCTCGTCGGGGAACTTGTCCTGCACGGCGTCGACCGCGGGCCGAGCGGCCTTGGGCGGCGGAGCCGGAGGCGGCGGGCCGGCAGGCGGAGTCGGCGTGAGCCCTTCGCCCTTGGAGATTCGGGTGAGCCAGTTACACTTTCGGGTCGTATGGTTGGACGGCTTCGCGCCGCTATGGAACCTGCACGGGGTGTCAAGGGTTTGTTCATAGGAGAAGGCCGGCTGCCAAGCCGGCCGGCTGCCCTTGGGCTTCTTGGGCGTGGACCGCCCCTCAGGCGGCGCGTCTTCGACCGTGGCCACCTGCCGGCTAGCGGGAGGCGGCGCAGGGCCTTTGCGCTTCTGGTCGTTTTGGTGTTGGCGTCGGCCGGAATCTCCCGCCGGCGTTTGGGGCGCCGGATTAAGCACTTTCCCGGACGCGTCCACCCGGAGCTCGGTCTTCATCAAAGAGTCGGCGGTGGCGTACTTGTCGGCGATGTTCAGGAGCTCGTCGAGGCTGGCCGGCTCGTCGCAAAGGAGCTTGCCCTCTCGGCACTCGGCAGTGAAGTATTCGATGGCTTGCACCTCGTGCACCCCTTCGCAAGAGTTGCGGAGCTCGGCCCAACGCGTGAGGTAGTCGCGAGTGGACTCGGCTGGGCCCTGTACGCACAGGGAGAGCTGTCTGGGCTTGGGAGCCCGCTTGTAGGTGCTGGTGAAGTTGCGAACGAAGGCTTCAGTAAAATCTACCCAGCTGTTGATGCTGAGAGGCTTGAGGCTGTTAAGCCAAGTCCGCGCCGTGCCTTGCAGCATGAGGGGCACGTACTTCACGGCAACGCGCCGATTGCCGTTGGCGATGCTGACGGCTGTGGAGTAGTCGGTCAGCCAGTCTTCCGGCTTCACCGAGCCATTGTACTTGGGCGTGTCCCTTGGGAGTGAGAACCCTTTGGGGAAGGGCTCTTCGCGGATGCGGGGGCCAAAGCAGGGCAGGCCGACATCGTCTTCTTCTTCTAGCGCCAGGGATCTGGCCAGGCGGTCGATCCGGTGGCGGGCGTCGTTTTCGCCGACTCCTTCGCGGCGACCAAGCCGGCCGCTGAGAGTCGGGTGCGCCACTGGAGGCGGGGTGGGGTATCTCTCTCCACGAGTTCGAGGCGGAGGCGGGGTGCCCCGCCATTCCATGGCTCGGGGGCGGCCGTCCGCGTCTCGCTCGATGGAGACTCGGGTCCGGCTTTGGCTGGAAGCCGGCTCTTTCTCGCGCCGCGCGCGGGTGTTGCTCATAGTCGGCGATCGGGAAGTCGCGCCGTGATCGCGGCGCGGGGGAGGGCTCCCCGCGCAGGCGTCGGCTTCGTGCCGCCGAGCGGCCGCGTCAATTAGTTGCTGTATACGCCGTGTCATGTGGGGGAGGTCTTCGGCTTCCAAGCCGTCCAGCTCGTCTACGGCCGCCTGGGCGGCGCGCAGGTTCTTGAGCGGGGTGGCATAGACCGGGCGATCGACTCCAAGCGTGTCGGCAATGACGGCGCCACGTTGCCTGACCGCACCAGCCCGGCTTGGGCCAGCCGGAGCCGGCGTGCCGAAGGCGGCGCGGTCAGCTTCGCGCTGGTAGGCCTCGGTGAGGCGTCTTACGGAGGCCAGCCGCCGGCCCTCCGTGAGGAGGGCGAGGCGGCATGCCTCCAGTACTTCGTCGTCGGCATCAGCCGGGAGGGGGACGGACAAGTCGTGGGCCGCCGCGCGCGGGGCGTCGTGGGCGCCCTCGTCGGTCGGGCCATCGTGGCTGATAACCATCACCCCACTGGTGACAGTATCGCAATCGCCAGCCGGAGGGAGCGGGTCGTTGTAGATCGTGATGTTGGTGGGGAAGGTGTCGTAGGATGCCGTGTCGGAGTCGACAGGCATCGGGTCAGTGGAGCCAACTGACTCCAAATCTGCAGCGGGCTCGCTGAAGACGTGGACCTGGCCGAGGAGGTTGGCGAGGTGATCGGTGCCCGCATCGGAGGCAAGCTCGTCGGAGATGCGGGCCTTGTCGAAGACGTCGGCGAGGCCGCTCGCCACGCAGATGTTGGTGACGCCGTGTAGCGCGTCATGGCAAGTGCCATGGGGCGAGCCGGGCTGGCTACGCTCGCGAGGGAGGAAAAGGGTTCCCATCCAGAACAGGTCTCCGGACGACGGTGCACCTGGGCCCACGGTGGGCGCCAAATGTCGGGTGGTAGGTGCGACATATGCCAATGGGTGGCTTATCATTGTGGGAGCCAATAGGACGTCGCCGGTGCCTGGAAACGGGATAAGGCGGAGACATGCTCGCCGGCGAATCTTACCCAGCTTCAGGGCTCTCCGGGGAGATAACACCCCTATTGCTGCTCTGCGGGGTCTCCACATGGTTACTAAATGAACAAGAAGCTACACGATGCTCCTCGAGCTGGTTTGGGTGGAAGGAGGAAGAAGGGCTCAGCTAGCGTGCTTCCTCTCCTTGTATGGTGTCTAGGTCTAACTTCAGAATCCTCCCTTGCATGGGTGCACCGGGGGGTTTATATAGGCCTACCCCCCGGGGGTACAAAGGTAATCCAACTGGGCGCGGGGCCCAGCTGTCTGTGACTGTGCTTGCCGGCTTCCGCGCCGGCTGCTGGGGCCCGCCGACTGGTGGGTCCCGCCGACTCCTTGGTCGACAGGCAGGCCCCACAGGCCAGGGCCTGGTCGGTGGCTGGTTACTGTTGCTCCGTGCTGTTGACGCGGGCTTGGTCGGGGTAAGCGTGGCTACAGTACCGCTGCCCTGGCGGGCGATTACTGTAGCCTCGCCGTATCTTTTCTCTTTAATGGGCGTCTCCTTCGAGGGTGATGGCGAGCCGGCTACGGGGTGCCGGTTCCTCATCGGGCCGACTTGGGAGGAGGTGCGGCCGCCTTCGGTATCTCTCTGCCCGAAGGGCCCGCTGCCTCTGGGGCCACGCTGGTGGCCCGTCGTGGACGGCGTCGGGGCCGCCGTGGCAACAGTGCCGCGCCGGACGGGTCGTGGCCACCCGTACGGCGCACTGTACCAGGCGTGCTCCGGGTTTTGGGGGTGGCAGACTCCACTGTAGCCACGCCCTGCTTCATCATCGCAGGGTGGATGCGTACTCTGCGGGTACGGCCTTGACCGCTTTACGGGAGCCGGCCTCTTGGAGTCGGCCTTGTCGCAGCCGGCTTCTCGTAGTCGGCCCTACCACAACTTTCTTCATGAGGGTAAAGGGCGGGCCGCCCCCGAATCCGGCCTAGAAGATAGCCGGCAAAGGGGGGAGGCGGCCCCAGGTCTTGAGTCTTCTTGAGAGCCGGAAGGGCTCGTAATTTTTTCTGTGGGGCCAGGGGAAGCCGGCTAGGCTACCCATGGCTATTTACTCCGACAATCCTCAAATAGAATCATTAAAGAAACAAACATATGCTAACAATGCAATCATAACAGCAATCTGCCTAAACAGGACAGTCTGTAAAGAATGCAGCTAGATCCATACTTCCCTAACTCCAAAAATTATGAAAGAAAATTCCCACTGTAGTAAATTTATCAGATCTTAAAATTCAATAGGTTTCAACATTTTATCACATTCTGAATTTTCTAGGGAATTATTGCAACAGCGGTAAACTTTCTGTTTTCAAACAGTAACATGAAGACTTGTAAAATACGCATTGTAAAGGCTATCAATGCCACTTTTATTGAAATAAAAGATGAAAAACATTGTTCTAAATAATAGCAATCAAATTCTAACAAAATAAATTGACGCTCCAAGCAAAACACATATCATGTGGTGAATAAAAATATAGCTCCAAGTAAAGTTAACGATAGAAGTAGACGAAAGAGGGGATGCCTTCTGGGCCACCCCCAAGCTTTGGCTTTTAGGTGTCCTTAGATTATCTTGGGGGTGCCATGGGCATCCCCAAGCTTAGGCTCTTGCCACTCCTTGTTCAATAATCCATCAAATCTTTACCCAAAACTTGAAAACTTCACAACACAAAACTTAAAGTAGAAAATCTCGTGAGCTCTGTTAGCGAAAGAAAACAAAAGAACACTTCAAGGTACTGTAATGAACTCATTCTTTATTTATATTGGTGTTATACCTACTGTATTCCAACTTCTCTATGGTTTATAAACTATTTTACTAGCCATAGATTCATCAAAATAAGCAAACAACACACAAAAAACAGAAATCTGTCAAAAACAGAACAGTCTGTAGTAATCTGTAGCTAACGCAAACTTCTGGAACCCCAAAAATTCTAAAATAAATTGCTGGACCTGAGGAATTTATCTATTAATCATATTCAAAAATAATTAACTAAATATAACTCTCCAAATAAAAATGGCAGCAGTTCTCATGAGTGCTAAAGTTTCTGTTTTTTACAGCAAGATCAACAAGACTTTCCCCAAGTCTTCCCATATGTTCTACTTGGCACAAACACTAATTAAAACATAAAAACTCAATAATAACAGAGGCTAGATAAATTATTTATTACTAAACAGGAGCAAAAATTAAGGAACAAAAATAAAGTTGGTTTGCCTCCCAACAAGCGCTATCGTTTGACGCCCCTAGCTAGGCGTGATGATTTCAATGATGCTCACATAAAGGATAAGAATTCAAACATAAATAGAGCATCATGAAGAATATGACTAGCACATTTAAGTCTAACCCACTTCCTATGCATAGGGATTTTGTGAGCAAACAACTTGTGGGAACAAGGATCAACTTGCATAGAAAGGTAAAACAAGCATAACTTAAAAAATTTAAGCACACAGAGAGGAAACTTGATATTATTGCAATTCCTACAAGAATATATTCCTCCCTCATAATAATTTTCAGTATCATAATGAATGAATTCAACAATATAACCAGCACCTAAGCATTCTTTTCATGATCTACAAGCAAAGAAAATTTACTACTCTCCACACAAGCAAAGTTCTTCTCATGAATAATAGTGGGAGCAAACTCAACAAAATAACTATCATGTGATTGAAAATTAAGATCAAGATGACAAGTTTCATGGTTATGATTATTCTTTAAAGCATACATGTCATCACAATAATCATCATAGATAGGAGGCATGCTTTCATCATAATAAATTTGCTCATCAAAACTTGGGGGACAAAAAATATCATCTTCATCAAACATAGCTTCCCCAAGATTGTGGCTTTGCATATCAATAGCATCATGGATATTCAAGGAATTCATACTAACAACATTGAAATCATGCCCATCATTCAAATATTTAGTGCCAAACATTTTATAGATTTCTTCTTCTAGCACTTGAGCACAATTATCATTTCCATCATACTCATGAAAGATATTAAAAAGGTGAAGCGTATGAGACAAACTCAATTCCATTTTTTTATAGTTTTCTTTTATAAACTAAACTAGTGATAAAACAAGAAACTAAAAGACTTGATTGCAAGATCTAAATATATACCTTCAAGCACTCACCTCCCCGGCAACAGCGCCAGAAAAGAGCTTGATGTCTACTACACAACCTTCTTCTTGTAGACGTTGTTCGGCCTCCAAGTGCAGAGGTTTGTAGGATAGTAGCAAATTTCCCTCTAGTGGATGACCTAAGGTTTATCAATCCGTAGGAGCTGTAGGATGAGGATGGTCTCTCTCAAGCAACCCTGCAACCAAATAACAAAGAGTCTCTTGTGTCCCCAACACACCCAATACAATGGTAAATTGTATAGGTGCACTAGTTCGGTGAAGAGATGGTGATACAAGTGGTATATGGATAGTACACAAAGGTATTTGTAATCTGAAAATATAAAAACAGCAAGGTAGCAAGTGATAAAAGTGAGCATAAACGGTATTGCAATGATGGGAAACAAGGCCTAGGGTTCATACTTTCGCTAGTGTAAGTTCCCTCAACAATAATAGCATAATTGGATCACATAACTATCCCTCAACATGCAACAACGAGTCACTCCAAAGTCACTAATAGCAGAGAACAAACGAAGAGATTATTGTAGGGTACGAAACCACCTCAAAGTTATTCTTTCCAATCAATCCGTTGGGCTATTCCTATAAGTGTCACAAACAGCCCTAGAGTTCGTACTAGAATAACACCTTAGGACACAGATCAACCAAAACCCTAATGTCACCTAGATACTCCAATGTCACCTCAAGTATCCGTGGGTATGATTATACGATATGCATCACACAATCTCAGATTCATCTATTCAACCAACACATAAGACCTCAAAGAGTGCCCCAAAGTTTCGACCGGAGAATCACGATGAAAACATGTGCCAACCCCTATGCATAGGTTCATGGGCGGAACCCGCAAGTTGATCACCAAAACATACATTAAGTGAATCACGTGGTATACCATTGTCACCACAGATATGCACGACAAGGCATACATCAAGCGTTCTCAAATCTTTAAAGACTCAATCCGATAAGATTACTTCAAGGGGAAAACTCAATCCATTACAAGAGAGTAGAGGGGGAGAAACATCATAGGATCCAACTATAATAGCAAAGCTCGCGATACATCAAGATCGTATCACCTCAAGACCACGAGAGAGAGTGAGAGAGATCAAACACAGAGCTACTAGTACATACCCTCAGCCCTGAGGGAGAACTACTCCCTCCTCATCATGGAGAGCACCGGGATGATGAAGATGGCCACCGAAGAGGGATTGCCCCCTCCGGCAGGGTGCCGGAACGGGTCTAGATTGGCTTTCGGTGGCTACGGAGGCTTCTGGCGGCGGAACTCCCGATCTATTGTGCTCCCTGGAAGTTTTAGGGTATATGGAGATATATAGGCGGAAGAAGTATGTCAGGGGGGCCACGAGGGGCCCACGAGGGTGGAGGGCGCGCCCTAGGGGGGGTGGGCGCGCCCCCTACCTCGTGGCCTCCTCGAAGCTTCCCTTACGTGCACTTCAAGTCTTCTGGGCTTCTTTCCTTCCAAAAATGAGTTCCGTGAAGTTTTAGGTCAATTGGACTCCATTTGATTTTCCTTTTCTTCGAAACCCTAAAACAAGGTAAAAATAGAAACTGGCACCGGGCTTTGGGTTAATAGGTTAGTCCCAAAAATGATATAAAAGTGTATAATAAAGCCCATAAACATCCAAAACAGTAGATAATATAGCATGGAGCAATCAAAAATTATAGATACGTTGGAGACGTCTCAGGGAGGATATCACATCTAGGGGGAGCTTTACTCTAAAAATTGAGCTAAAGCAACTCAAATGGTGTGAGCACAACAATGCTTTATGTAAAAGTGGTAACCCCACTTGTGCTGAAATGATGAGTATGACCTATGATCAAATGTTCTCATTTGACTCCTAAGTCGATATACTCATATATAGATGACCTAGTCATCGCCAATTGCTTGATAGATGCTAGAGTGTTTGTGCATGCTTTGTCACATATTTCTTTTGCCATATTATTGTGTGAGCATGTTGAATGCATATTTTTATCATTTGAGGACATCCATTTGTTGCTTTGATTGTTTGGCTTTCTCTATTTTGCCAAATGGATGGACAAGAATGCCTAAGACCTCCCTCTAGCTATCTATGCTTTCCTCGTCTCAAACTCTATTCGTGCTACGTCACAAAGTTTGATCAAGTCAGATTCGAACCACTCTGTGTGAGGAGCACTCGGAGTCCCCGAGTCGTCATAGAATTAAAGTTCCAAAACCTCTTTGTGCATTTCGGTCTGACCGATTCATCCTTTTCGGTCCTACCGAGATCACTTAGTTGATCTAGGTTTTAAATCCCGGTGCAACCGATTAGAACCTTTCGGTCACACCGAGTTGTTCCACTCGGTCACACTGACAGGGTCATGTTATATATACTGACTGGTCAAATTTTGGAAAATTTTCGAAACCCTTCACCCGCGCGTAACCTTCCCTGCCTCTTCGGGTCTCCGGATCGTCCTCTCGCTGCCAGCGACCTCCCGCCGCTGGTCTCCGCCACCGTCAACGGCAATCTATCCGCCGTTGCCGACGTAGCGAACATTCGCCACTCTAGGCTAAGTGTTCGACCCCTTGTGCTGTCTTTTTCACTCTGATTCCTAGCACAAGGACAATTCCCTGTTTCTTGCCACGATTGAGATTGATCCATCCAGCTAAAACTTCCTTAGGTCTAGATTGATTCAAAAATTTTAGGGTTAGCTCTCCGCAGAACTCATCTCGGACCGACCGAAATGTCAAAATCGGTCTCACCGATTCGGCCTTGGCCATTGCACATGCGCTTTTCGGTCCAACCGAAACGTGCAAATCGGTGTGACCGAGTTCAAGATTCTATGAAACCCTAGCAAACTCGATGCCACCGAATTGTGACTCGGCCAACTGAGTTCACTAGTTTAGGTTCCAAGTGTTGCTTCGGTATCACCGAGTTTGTCAATTCGGTAGCTTCGAGATCACTTATGTAGAGAACTAAAACTAAGCTTTTTGACTCGATTGTTTTGCAAAACCTCTGTACTTTGTGATTCTCATCTACTCTACCTCATCTACAACCTATTCACAGGGTCTCCTGATAGTTTGCCTGAAGATGTCTGATCAAAGTGATAGTCAGAACAAGTCTGAAGAGCAGGTTCAGTTGAGTGAGGGCACTAGTCCCTCCAGCAGCTATGATGAGGGCAGCAGGAGCACACCTAGTAACTTGCCAAAAGCAGCTACCAGGATAAGGAAGAAGAAAACCTCAGATTCTAAAGATGAGGATTATGTGGCTGTTGAGGATGAGGCCACTTCAAGGAAAAAGATGCTGAAAATGGAGTATGGCACAACTGCTGCAAGTAAGCCTGGAATGAAGAAAAAGGCTCCAGCAAGAAGAGTTCCAATGCCAAAAGCCAGATCCTCCACTCAAGAAACAATGGAGTTCACTCTTGAACCCAAAGAAGGAGGTGAAGGCAAGAAGAGAGAAAGAAAGGGTCAATAAGACCATTGCCAGAGTTATTGGAAAACCATCAATGATGAGAGATGATGAAGAAGAACAGGATGCTGCACCAGCACCCAAAGCTCGGAAGCTTATGGGAGATGCAATCAGATTAGGGGCTGCTCCATCTAAGCCCAAGTCTGCTCCCAATGCTCCAGCTCAAAAGTCTACACCCAAGAGAAGCACCAAGAACATTCCAGATGCAGAAAAGAACAAGGCCCCAGATCCTGAGACTATTGATGAAGAAGATGATGAAGCCCAAGTGCTAAGGAAGCTCAAGCCCAAGATCCCTGACCACAATGATGCACATCCTGTTGCAGAAAATATGAAGATCAGGAAGGATTCAGGACTGAGATTGTGGAGACAGTCTGATCCATATGCTGTCAGGAGGAGAACTGCTGTGGACTACAGGTTCCACACAAAGGAACAACAAGACTTTTATGAGACTGTCCTGCTTGACAAGAAGCCCATAGTGTGTGACATGAGATGGGTTGACTGGGAGTACATCAAGGAAAATGAAGATCACTATCCAGGAGTCTATGACAGCTTCAAGGCTTGTGGAGTAGATACATTTGTTGGACAGAAGCTCACCAAGTGGAATGATGAGCTGATCATGCAATTCTAATCTACAGCCCATTTCTATCTAGATGGGAGGATTATATGGATGTCTAAGGGTACTAGGTACCAATCCACAGTAGAAGAATGGGCCAAGCTGATCAATGCCCCTGAGGAACATGAAGATGACTTTGATGTTTATGCCGAGAAGAAGAAAGACCACAACACTATGGCACACATGTACAGAGAGATCCCAGATGATGCTAGAGACTCATAAGTTTGGATCTGTCCACTTCTTATTGTCCGGTCTTCCTACCATCAACTGGATCCTAAGGCACACATTGCTACCCAAGTCAGGTGATGACAAGATGATCAGAGGACATGCTATCAATTTGCTACATTTGTTTGATGTGCCTCAAAAATTCAAAGTCATGAGTCTGATTGTAGAGACAATCAAAAGGACAGCAGCTGATCAGAAGAGAAGCTGTGGGTATGCCCCACAAATTCAGGAGCTCATCAACTCCAAGATGGGCACAGGCAAATATCTATTGGATAAGGAGCACCTGGGCATATACCCTGAATTTGAAGACAACACAGTTGTGATGGATGAGAATGAACTATCATCAGTTCAAGCATAGGAGAAGAAAGCCAAAGCTAAAGCTGAGAAAGCTGCAAGAATGCCAACTATTGAAGAGGCATCTCAAATGTTCTTGAAATCCAAGCAAGATCATCTTGGATATCTGATCCAATCCACCTTGAGGATTGAGAAGGGCTTGGCCACCCTGACTCAAAACCAGGAGAGCTTGGAGAGGATCATTGAGCAGAAATTCTATGATCTTGATGTCAAAGTAACTGAGATTTAGTCAGTAGTTGAGCAACTTCAGGAGGAAGTGGAGGAGAAGAAGGGCAAGTCAACTACGGATGCTTTTGCTAGAGTGCCCCGAAGCCAGAGGTCTGCTGCAGTTCCAGTCACAGATACTAGAGCTACAGCATCAGCTCCAGCAGCTATGGCTCGAGTGCCACCTTCAGCAGCCACTACACCAGCTCCAGCTACATCAACAGAAGCTTTCGTGCTTGGAGTCATCTCTACACCACGTCCCGGAGATCAAGCCTGAGAGACATTTAGCACTATGCATTTTTGAACTTTTTGGTAACTTGTTTCCAAAGGGGGAGAAAAATGAATAGATCATAGGCTTCGAGAGAGAGTGTTGCTTTTTATCTCTCTTGTTTTTGGTTTGGTTGAACTTCTTGATTGTGTGCTTGTGTGAGATACTTTATGTTCTTGTGAAATACTTGTTTGATCATGTGTTTGATCATATGCTACCCTTAATGCTTGTTGGATGATATTATCTCTTATATCCTTATATGATCATTCACTTGCTTGGTGATGAGTGCATGCTTTTAATTTCTATCATTTTGAGCGCTCCACCAAGATGTATGTGACATGGAAGAGTAACCCATGATCCTAATCGATTGTGCATTTGCATTCAAAAGCAAATTTTAAATAATGCACAAATTTAGGGGGAGCTCTTGCTTATCACATACTTCTCAAAGCGACAATGTTTTTCAAACTTATTATCATTTGTCGAAGCTTTGATCTATATTTTGCCATCAATTACCAAAAAGGGAGAGATTGAAAGTGCAACTATCCCTGGGTGGTTTTGGAAATTCCTAACAACATATAGCTCATTGAGCTAATGCTATTTCAAGATAAATATTTCAGGAAAGCTCAATGATTGGCATGGCATGGATTAGAAAAGTGGACCCCTCAAAATGCCAAGGACAAAAGGATTGGCTCAAGCTCAAAGCACAAGACTCTACATTTTTCATTTTAGTGATCCAAGATCACATTGAGTCCATAGGAAAAGCGAATACAATCAAGAGGGGGCGAGGTGTTGCTTAATGAGGTTCTTTCTCAAAATTCTTAGTGATATGCTCCAAAGCCCTCAACTACTTTCTCATATCCACATATGTCCAAATCAAAAGTTAAACTCGGCCTCACCGAAATTTTCTATCCTGTGCCACCGAGTTCTCTTGACATAGCCACTGCCAGAAACCCTAGTCTTTTCGGTCTCACTGATAGGGATCTCGGTCTCATCGAGATGGGATTGTAATCTCTCTGTTTCCCTTCGTAACATTTTGGTCAAACCGAGATGAGCGATCGGTCCGACCGAGATTGCAATGCAAACTTTCTGTTTCCCTTTCGTAACATTCCGGTCCAACCGAGATGAGCGAATCGGTCCCACCGAGTTTGCCTGACCAACTCTCTGGTTAGTCTATTACCAAAATTGATCTCACCGAGTTTGTGTAATCGGTCTCACCGAGATTAAGTTATGCCCTAACCCTAATGACATCGGTCCCACCGAGTTGACATGTCAGTCCCACCGAAAACCCTAATGGTCACATTATGAACCAAATTGGTTCGATCGAGTTTCATGATTCGGTCCCACCGAGTTTGGTAAATTGTGTGTAACGGTTAGATTTTGTGTGGAGGCTATATATACCCCTCCACCCACTCTTCATTCACAGAGAGAGCCATCAGATCAGGCCTATACTTCGAACATACATTTTCTGAGATAGAACCACCTACACTTGTGTTGAGGTCAAGATATTCCATTCCAACCACATAAATCTTGATCTCTAGCCTTCCCCAAGTTGCTTTCCACTCAAATCTTCTTTCTACCAAATCCAAATCCTGTGAGAGAGAGTTGAGTGTTGGGGAGACTATCTTTTGAAGCACAAGAGCAAGGAGTTCATTATCAACACACCATTTGTTACCTCCTGGAGAGTGGTGTCTCCTGGATTGGCTAGGTCTCACTTGGGTGCCTCCGTCAAGATTGTGGGGTTGAACCAAGGAGTTTGTAAGGGCAAGGAGATCGCCTAATTCGTGAAGATCTACCCGAGTGAGGCAAGTCCTTCGTGGGAGATGGCCATGGTGGGATAGACAAGGTTGCTTCTTCATGGACCCTTCGTGGGTGGAGCCCTCCGTGGACTCGCGCAACCGTTACCCTTCGTGGGTTGAAGTCTCCATCACCATGGATGTACGATAGCACCACCTGTCGGAACCACGGATAAAAATCTCCGTGTCAACATTGCGTTTGCTCCCTCAAACTCCTCCCTTTACCTTCATATGCAATTGTTTTACTTTCCGCTGCTATACTCTTAGAATTGCAAGTGTAGGTTGATTGCTTGACTTGTGCAAAGTTGCTAAATTATGCCAAGAACTAAAATTGGGAAAAGGCTAGATTTTTATTTGGTCAAGTAGTCTAATCACCCCCTCAAGACATACTTTTGATCCTACACTAACGGAGCTTACGAGTTTTCTGTTAAGTTTTGTGTTGTGAAGTTTTCAAGTTTTGGGTAAAGATTCGATCGACTATGGAATAAGGAGTGGCAAGAGCCTAAACTTGGGGATGCCCAAGGCACCCCAAGGTAATATTCATGGACAACCAAGAGCCTAAGCTTGGGGATGCCACGGAAGGCATCCCCTCTTTCGTCTTTGTTCATCGGTAACTTTACTTGGAGCTATATTTTTATTCACCACATGATATGTGTTTTGCTTGGAGCGTCATTTTATTTTCTTTTGCTTTGCTTGCTGTTTGAATAAAATACCAAGATCTGAAATTCTTAAATGTTAGAGAGTCTTCACATAGTTGCATAATTACTCGACTACTCATTGATCTTCGCTTACATCTTTTGGAGTAGTTTATCGTTTGCTCTAGTGCTTCACTTATATCTTTGTAGAGCACGGCGGTGGTTTTATTTTGAAGAAATAGATGAACTCTCATGCTTCACTTATATTATTTTGAGAGTCTTTAGAACAACATGGTAGTTTGCTTTGGTTATGAAACTAGTCCTAATATGATGGGCATCCAAGATGGGTATAATAAAAACTTTCATATAAAGTGCATTGAATACTATGAGAAGTTTGATACTTGATAATAGTTTAGAGATATGAAGATGGTGATATTAGAGTCATGCTAATTGAGTATTTGTGAATTTGAGAGATACTTGTGTTAAAGTTTGTGATTCCCGTAGCATGCATGTATGGTGAACCGTTATGTGATGAAGTCGGAACATGATTTATTTATTAATTGTCTTCCTTATGAGTGGCGGCCGGGGACGAGCGATGGTATTTTCCTACCAATCTATCCCCCAAGGATCATGCATGTAGTACTTCGTTTCGATAACTAATAGATTTTTGCAATAAGTATGTGAGTTATTTATGACTAATGTTGAGTCCATGGATTATACGCACTCTCTCCCTTCCACCATTGCTAGCCTCTATAGTACCGCGCAACTTTCACCGGTACCATAAACCCACCATTTACCTTCCTCAAAACAGCCACCATACCTACCTATTATGGCATTTCCATAGCCATTCCGAGATATATTGCCATGTAACTTTCCACCTTTCCGTTTATTATGACACGCTTCATCATTGTCATATTGCTTTGCATGATCATGTAGTTGACATCGTATTTGTGGCAAAGCCACCATTCATAATTCTTTCATACATGTCACTCATGAGTCATTGCACATCCCGGTACACCGCCGGAGGCATTCATATAGTGTCATATTTTGTTATAAGTATTGAGTTGTAATTCTTGAGCTGTAGGTACATAAAAGTGTGATGATCATCATTAGTAGAGCATTGTCCCAGTGAGGAAAGGATGATGGAGACTATGATTCCCACACAAGTCGGGATGAGACTCCGGACAAAAAATAAAAAAGAGGTTATAAAAAAAGAGAAGGCCCAAAAAAAACAAAAAAATGAGAGAAAAAGAGAGAAGGGGCAATGCTACTATCCTTTTACCACACTTGTGCTTCAAAGTAGCACCATGATCTTCATGATAGAGAGTCTCCTATGTTGTCACTTTCATATACTAGTGGGAATCTTTCATTATATAACTTGGCTTGTATATTCCAATGATGGGCTTCCTCAAAATGCCCTAGGTCTTCGTGAGCAAGCGAGTTGGATGCACACCCACTTAGTTTCTTTTTGAGCGTTCATACACTTATAGCTCTAGTGCATCTGTTGCATGGCAATCCCTACTCACTCACATTGATATCTATTGATGGGCATCTCCATAGCCCGTTGCTATGCCTAGTCGATGTGAGACTATCTTCTCCTTTTTGTCTTCTCCAGAACCACCATTCTATTCCACCTATAGTGCTATGTCCATGGCTCACGCTCATGTATTGCGTGAAGATTGAAAAAGTTTGAGAACATCAAAAGTATGAAACAATTGCTTGGCTTGTCATCGGGGTTGTGAATGATTTAAATATTTTGTGTGATGAAGATAGAGCATAGCCAGACTATATGATTTTGTAGGGATAGCTTTCTTTGGCCATGTTATTTTGAGAAGACATGATTACTTTGTTAGTATGCTTGAAGTATTTTTATTTTTATGTCAATATTAAACTTTTGTCTTGAATCTTATGGATCTGAATATTCTTGCCACAATAAAGAGAATTACATGGATAAATATGTTAGGTAGCATTCCACATCAAAAATTCTGGTTTTATAATTTACCTACTCAAGGACGAGCATGAATTAAGCTTGGGGATGCTTGATACGTCTCCAATGTATCTATAATTTTTGATTGTTCCATGCTATTATATTATCAACCTTGGATGTTTTATATGCTTCTATATGCTATTTTATATGATTTTTGGGACTAACCTATTAACCTAGAGCCCAGTGCCAGTTTCTGTTTTTTCCTTGTTTTTGTGTTTCGCAGAGAAGGAAAACCAAACGGAGTCCAATTGACCTGAAACATCACGGGACTTATTTTTGGACCAGAAGAAGGACACGGAGTAGAAGAGTTGGGACAGAAGAGTCCCGGGATGCCCACGAGGGTGGGGGCGCCCCCACCCCCCTTGGGTGCGCCTCCCTGCCTCGTGGACAGCCCAGAGACCCTCCTGCCTTGTTCCCGACTCCAACACCTATTATGTAACCCAAAACTTCCAGAAAGAAACATAGATCGGGAGTTCCACCGCTAGAAGCCTTCGTAGCCACCGAAAACCAATCTAGACCCGTTCTGGCACCCTACCGGAGGGGGGAATCCCGCTCCGGTGGCCGTCTTCATCATCCCGGCGCTCTCCATGACGAGGAGGGAGTAGTTCTCCCTCGGGGCTGAGGGTATGTACCAGTAGCTATGTGTTTGATCTCTCTCTCTCGTGGTCTTGAGTCGGCACGATCTTGATGTATCACAAGCTTTGCTATTATATTTGGATCTTATGATGTTTCTCCCCCTCTACCCTCTGGTGATGAATTGAGTTTTCCCTTTGAAGTTATCTTATCAGATTGAGTCTTTAAGGATTTGAGAACACTTGATGTATGTCTTGCATGTGCTTATCTATGGTGACAATGGGATATCACGTGATCCACTTGATGTATGTTTTCGTGATCAACTTGCGAGTTCTGTGACCTCGTGAACTTATGCATAGGGGTTGGCACACATTTTCGTCTTGACTCTCCGGTAGAAACTTTGGGGCACTCTTTGAAGTTCTTTTTGTTGGTTGAATAGATGAATCTGAGATTGTGTGATGCATATCATATAATCATACCCATGGATACTTGAGGCGACATTGGAGTATCTAGGTGACATTAGGGTTTTGGTTGATTTGTGTCTTAAGGTGTTATTCTAGTACGAACTCTAGGAAAGATTGAACGGAAAGAATAGCTTCGTGTTATTTTACTACGGACTCTTGAATAGATTGATCAGAAAGGATAACTTTGAGGTGGTTTCGTACCCTACAATAATCTCTTTGTTTGTTCTCCGCTATTAGTAACTTTGGAGTGACTCTTTATTGCATGTTGAGGGATAGTTATATGATCCAATTATGTTATTATTGTTGAGAGAACTTGCACTAGTGAACGTATGAACCCTAGGCCTTGTTTGAACACATTGCAATACCGTTTACGCTCACTTTTAACACTTGCTACCTGGCTGTTTTTATATTTTCAGATTACAAAAACCTATATCTACCATCCATATTGCACTTGTATCACCATCTCTTCACCGAACTAGTGCACCTATACAATTTACCATTGTATTGGGTGTGTTGGGGACACAAGAGACTCTTTGTTATTTGGTTGCAAGGTTGTTTGAGAGAGACCATCTTCATCCTACATGTCCCACGGATTGATAAACCTTAGGTCATCCACTTGAGGGAAATTTGCTACTGTCCTACAAACCTCTGCACTTGGAGGCCCAACAACGTCTACAAGAAGAAGGTTGTGTAGTAGACATCATTCTCATACATGGATCCCATCTCAGATTTCATGGCCTCAAGCCATTTTGCAGAATCTGGGCTCATCATCTCTTCCTCGTAGTTCGTAGGTTCATCATGGTCAACTAACATGACTTCCAGAACAGGATTACCGTACCACTCTGGTGCGGATCTTACTCTGGTTGACCTACGAGATTCGGTAGTAACTTGATTAGAAGTTTCATGATCATCATCATTAGCTTCCTCACTTACTGGTGTAGGAATCACTAGAACAGATTTGTGTGATGAACTACTTTCCAATAGGGGAGAAGGTACAATTACCTCGTCAAGTTCTACTTTCCTCCCACTCACTTCTTTCGAGAGAAACTCCTTCTCTAGAAAGGATCCATTCTTAGCAATGAATATCTTGCCTTCGGATCTGTGATAGAAGGTGTACCCAACAGCTTCCTTTGGGTATCCTATGAAGACACATTTCTCCTATTTGGGTTCGAGCTTATCAGGTTGAAGCTTTTTCACATAAGCATCGCAATCCCAAACTTTAAGAAATGACAACTTGGGTTTCTTGCCAAACCACAGTTCATAAGGTGTCGTCTCAACCGATTTAGATGGTGCCCTATTTAACGTGAATGCAGCTGTCTCTAAAGCGTAACCCCAAAACGATAGCGGTAAATCAGTGAGAGACATCATAGATCGCATCATATCCAGTATAGTACGATTATGACGTTCGGACACAGCATTACGCTGTGGTGTTCCAGGTGCCGTGAGTTGTGAAACTATTCCGCATTGTTTCAAATGAAGTCCAAACTCATAACTCAAATATTCACCTCCATGATCAGATCGTAGAAACTTGATTTTCTTGTTATGATGATTTTTCACTTCACCCTGAAATTCTTTGAACTTTTCAAATGTTTCAGACTTATGTTTCATTAAGTAGATATACCCATGTCTGCTTAAATCATCTGTGAAGGTGAGAAAATAACGATATCTGCCGCGAGCTTCAATGTTCATTGGACCACATACATCAGTATGTATGATTTCCAATAACTCTGTTGCTCGCTCCATTGTTCCGGAGAACGGAGTTTTAGTCATCTTGCCCATGAGGCATGGTTCGCAAGTACCAAGTGATTCATAATGAAGTGATTCCAAAAGTCCATCGGAATGGAGTTTCTTCATGTGCTTTACCTAGACGGCAGTGGCACAAATAAGTTGCACTATCGTTATCAACTCTGCATCTTTTGGCTTCAATACTATGAACATGTGTATCACTACTATGAAGATTTAGTAAAAATAGACCACTCATCAAGGGTCCATGACCATAAAAGATACTATTCATATAAATAGAACAACCATTATTCCATGATTTAAATGAATAACCGTCTCGCATCAAACAAGATCCAGATATAATGTTCATGCTTAACGCTGGCACCAAATAACAATTATTCAGGTCTAAAACTAATCCCGAACGTAGATGTAGAGGTAGCGTGCCGACGGCGATCACATCGACTTTGGAACCATTTCCCACGCGCATCGTCACCTCGTCCTTAGCCAATCTTCGCTTAATCCGTAGCCCCTGTTTCGAGTTGCAAATGTTAGCAACTGAAGCAGTATCAAATACCCAGGCACTATTGCGAGGATTAGTAAGGTACACATCAATAACATGTATATCAAATATACCTTTCACTTTGCCATCCTTCTTCTCCGCTAAATACTTGGGGCAGTTCCGCTTCCAATGACCAGTTCCTTTGCAGTAGAAGCACTCAGTCTCAGGCTTAGGTCCAGACTTGGGTTTCTTCACTTGAGCAGCAACTGGCTTGCTGTTCTTCTTGAAGTTCCCCTTCTTCCCTTTACCCTTTTTCTTGAAACTGGTGGTCTTGTTGACCATCAACACTTGATGCTCCTTCTTGATTTCTACCTCCATAGCCTTTAGCATTGCGAAGAGCTTGGGAATCATCTTATCCATCCCTTGCATATTATAGTTCATCACGAAGCTCTTGTAGCTTGGTGGCAGTGATTGATGAACTCTCTCAATGGCACTATCATCAGGAAGATTAACTCCCAGATGAGTCAAGTGGTTGTGGTACCCAGACATTCTGAGTATGTGTTCATTGACAGAACTATTCTCCCTCCATTTTGCAGCTATAGAACTTATTGAAGACTTCATATCTCTCAATCCGGGCATTTGCTTGAAATCTTAACTTCAACTCCTGGAACATCTCATATGCTCCATGACATTCAAAACGTCATTGAAGTCCCGGTTCTAAACTGTAAGGCATGGCACAATGAACTATCGAGTAGTCATTGATAACCCACAAGTATAGGGGATCGCAACAGTTTTTCAGGGTAGGGTATTCAACCCAAATTTATTGATTCGACACAATGGGAGCCAAAGAATATTCTCAAGTATTAGCAGCTGAGTTGTCAATTCAACCACACCTGGAAACTTAATATCTGCAGCAAAGTGTTTAGTAGCAAAGTAATATGATAGTAGTAGTAACGATGGCAAAAGGTAACAGTAGCAAAAGTAAAGTTTTTGGTATTTTGTAATGATGATAGTAATAGCAACGGAAAAGTAAATAAGCGAAGAACAATATATAGAAAGCTCATAGGAAATGGATCGGTGATGGAGAATTATGCCGGATGCGGTTCATCATGTAACAATCATAACATAGGGTGACACAGAACTAGCTCCAGTTCATCAATGTAATGTAGGCATGTATTCCGAATATAGTCATACGTGCTTATGGAAAAGAACTTGCATGACATCTTTTGTCCTACCCTCCCGTGGCAGTGGGGTCCTAGCGGAAACTAAGGGATATTAAGGCCTCCTTTTAATAGAGTACCGGACCAAAGCATTAACACATAGTGAATACATGAACTCCTCAAACTACGGTCATCACCGATAAGTATCCCGATTATTATCACTTTGGGATTAGCGGATCATAACACATAATAGGTGACTATAGATTTGCAAGATAGGATCAAGAACTCTCATATATTGATGAAAACACAATAGGTTCAGATCTGAAATCATGGCACTCGGGCCCTAGTGACAAGCATTAAGCATAGCAAGGTCATAGCAACATCAATCTCAGAACATAGTGGACACTAGGGATCAAACCCTAACAAAACTAACTCGATTACATGATAGATCTCATCCAACCCATCACCGTCCAGCAAGCCTATGATGGAATTACTCACGCACGGCGGTGAGCATCATGAAATTGGTGATGGAGGATGGTTGATGGTAATGATGGCGATGGATTCCCCTCTCCGGAGCCCTGAACGGACTCCAGATCAGCCCTCTCGAGAGGTTTTAGGGCTTGGCGGGGGCTCCGTATCGTAAAACGCGATGAATCCTTCTCTCTGAATTTTTTCTCCCCAAAACCAAATATATAGAGTTGGAGTTCAGGTCGGAGCAGCTCCAGGGGGTCCACGAGGTAGGGGGCGCGCCCCCACCCTCGTGGTCAGGCACTACAACAAAAAGACACATCCGTGACATTTTGGGCCGAACGAAATTTTTTACTGTCATACATATGACACTTCTATGACGATAATTGTGACAAAACATGGTATCATCACAGATGTGGTGGGCTCCTACTTCTATGACAAAAAATCATGACAGAAAATGGGCTTTTCGTCCTGGGCGGGCTGGAGACGCAGCTGCATGACATTCTTTGGGCCATCCATGACGGAAAAAACCATGGTAAAAGCGAGGGCGAGGAAAATTTCGGGGAGTTTCCGGTTATGGTGGGAGGTCGGGGGCCGAGCGATGCGCGTTTCTCTCGTACACGTACGTGCGTGTGTGCGAGGCGTTGGCTCTAACTGAACCTGAGCGAGGCGTTGGGCTCTAACTGAACCCGAGTGATTGCACTCCAGGCTACGCGTTACTGAACCCGAGCAATCGATCGATGGCTGTTAACTGAACCCGCTCGAGCGATTCCTTCGCTACTGCTGCTAACTGAAGCCGATCGATGCTGCCTCTGGATGAACAGTGAGCATTGCGGGGGGGGGGGGTGGGGGGGTTGGTTGAGCAGTTCCCAGTGGGGGTGGATGAACATGACCCCGTGGTGTTGCCTCTGGATGAACAGGACACCGATCAATCGAGCCGATTGGGGCTGGATGAACAGGACCCCGTGGAGGGCTGGATGAACAGGACCACCCCGTGGAGGGCAGGATGAACAGTAGACGGTGGAGGGCAGGATGAATAGTAGCCCGTGGAGGGGTGGTTGAACAGGAGCCCGTGGAGAGGGCTGGTTGAATAGTAGCCGGTGGAGTAGTGCACGGTGGAGGCTGGATGAACATGAGCCCGTGGATGAACAGTCGCAGGTGGAGGCTGGAGGAGGTCGACGGTGGATGAACAGTAGCTCGTGGAGGCTGGAGGGGGTCGACGGTGGAGATGAACAATATCCCGTGGAGTCCCGTTTTGCGGTACGCCACACCCCTCCCGATGAACAGGACCCCCATTTCGACCGTAGCGCTCCAACACAAGTCCGTTTCCTCCGTTTTGTGGTACGCCACACCCCTCCCAATGAACAGGACCCCCGTTTCGACCGTAGGAGGTCCATTTCGTCCATTTTGCGGTATGCCACACCCCTCCCGATGAACAGGACCCCCGTTTCGACCGTAGGAGGTCCGTTTCCTCCGTTTTGCGGTACGCCAGACCCCTCCCGATGAACAGGGTCCCATTTCGAACGTGGCCGGTCGAACACAAGGCCGTTTGCTCCGTTCTGCGGTACGCCAGGCCTCGTTTCCATTGCCTATTCCGTCCAAGCCCTCCTGATGAACACCACGCATTCCGTTGCCTCCCCATGAACACGACGCATTCCGTTGCCTCCCCATGAACACGACGACGTTGTTGTTTCTCCGTTCCGACCCAGCCATGTACACGAGCCCTGGCCGTACGTATGCGCGAGTAGGCGTTTGAGACCCCGCCCGTATGTACACATATGTGGCCGTATTTTCTTTCTTGCACTCTGGCCGCTGTACGTACGTGTACAGGCTATGTGTGCGCCTCTACTACGACACATGCGCGCCTCTACTACGACATGTGCGCGCCTCTACATCAACCAGTATGTACGTACACGTTCGCGACCAGAATGACAACGCTACGTACGCTTCGACCAGGTGGGTCCCGACTGTCAGGCACTTCCTTGCCTGCAAAGATGTAGCTGGTGGGTCCCAGTAGTTAGGGGGCGAATCATTTTTTTGCCTGCACGCACTTCCTTGTGTGCGAAGCTGTAGCTGGTGGGTCCCAGCAGTCAGGGGGAAACATTTTTTCACGAAATACAGTGGCCCGTCCGGTGGGTCCTAGCTGTCAGGTGGAGGAATCATTATTTTCCGCGTAATAAGGAGGCACTTGCTTGCTGTGGCCGTGGACCCAGCTATCAGCCTCTCCACATACAGTCCACGTCCGATGGAATTCGTTCCTTGACCACGTTGACCACGCCGCGTCGAGACCACCAGGGCGGTGGATGACAGCAAGGCCTAGGAAGGGGACGACACGGAGGCAGGGAAGACTCGGCAGTTGTTTCCCACGAGGAGGGGAGTACGACTATACAAGGGTTTACTGGTTCGTCTGCCATCGCCGGAGAATAACAATAGGTGTGGGTGAGTAGAGGGATGGCTAGGCCAGCGATGGGAGTACGGTCGGGCGGTGAGGCCTGCGCGGCAGCACTGCCGGCCGCGAGAAGGAGGGAGCAGGCAGTCCCGCCGACGCTTGTTTGAGCGGTTGGAGCAGGAAGAGCAGAGATTGAAGAAGCACGATGGCCGTTGGACAGACATCCAACAGTCAGTGCTTGTGCGTCAACCTTTTTTTAGGAAAGCCTCAAATCTGTGGAAAATAGCATACAACCCATCTGCCATTATTTCTAATAATTTACAGGCCATTTGCTAATTCTTCAGGTTTTTTTGGAGCCCATATTCTTTTTGTTAGCATTACAGCCTATATTGTGGCAACGGTTAAAAAATTATACGAAATTTTGCATATTTCGGTGCGGTGCGAACTGTTTTTAATCCTGAAATTTTGACTCACATTCAAACTGATTTTAAAAATAAATATATATCAATATAAAATCCAACAAATTCTCCACACATAAAAATTAATGTAATTTAAAATCTTGAAATGAAAAAAAAAGATATTTGAAACTAATTGCTGGTTTGATGTGTTTTAAAAATGTACAACCCATTTCTCATTACTGATGGGCAATTTTCTCGGCCAGCCGAATGAAAGCTCTCCTCGTCTTGAAAGATTTGCAGCCCAACATGCCTGACTAAGTGACTTACTTGGCAAATCACAAAACACTGGGCTGTGGCCGTGGACCCAGCTATCAGCCTCTCCACGTACAGTACTCTTCCGATGGAAGTCGTTCCTTGACCACGTTGACCACGCCGCGCGGAGAGCACCACGACGGTGGACGACGGCGAGGCCTAGGAAGGGGACGACGTGGCAGTGGAAGCCCGCGCGGAGAGGACTACGAGGGTTCACTAGTTCGGCTATGGTGTGAGGCTGCCATCGCCGCAGGGCCTGGCCAGCGGTGGGAATAGTAGGGGGCGGTGAGGCCTCTGCGGCAGCACAGTCGGCCACGGGAGGCAGGAGCATGCAACACGACCGGCGCTGCTTTGGGCGGCTGGAGCAAGAAGACTAGAAGTTGAAGAAGCACTACGGCCGTTGGATGGACATCGTACGGTCACTGGAGCTAGAATCGTTCATATTGACTAAATTGACAAAGCCCTTCGTCCCCGTCAACTTAGTAGGCCCACAAGACAGCCTCCCAGCAAGGTGGGTCCCAGCTAGCAGGGGGAGTATTCATTCTTTTGTGCGTAATAAGGAGGCACTTCCGGTGGGTCCGAGCTGACAGTGGGGGGAACGTTTTTTCACGAAATACGGTGGCCCGTCCGATGGGTCCCAACAGTCAGGGGGAAACGATTTTTTTCGCAAAATACTGGTGGCCCGTCCGGTGGGTCCCCGCTGTCAGGTGGAGGAATAATTATTTTCCACGTAATAAGGAGGCACTTCCTTGCGGCTGCCGTGGACCCAGCTGTCAGCCTTTCCACGTATAGTACTTTTCCGATGGAAGTCGGTCGTTGACCACATTGACCACGCCACGCCGAGAGCACCACGGTGGTGGACGACGGCGAGGCCTAGGAAGGGGACGACGCGGAGCCGTGCAAGACACGGCGGTGGATGCCCACGCTGAGAGGAGTACGAGCGTTCACTGGTTCAGCTGCGGTGTGAGGCTGCCGTCGCCGCAGAATAACAGGGGGTGTGGGTGAGTGGAGGGATGGCCTGGCCAGTGTTGGGAGTAGTATGGGGGCGGTGAGGTCCCAGCTAGCAGCGGGTATTCATTTTTTTGGGCGTAATAAGGAGGCACTTCCTTGCGTGCGAAGATATAGCTGGTGGGTTCAACCTGTTAGCGGGGGAACATTTTTTTCGCGAAATACAGAGGCCCTTCCTGTGGGTCCTAGCTGTCAGGTGGAGGAATCATTATTTTGCATGTAACAAGGAGGCATTTCCTTGCGTGCGGCCGTGGACCCAACTGTCAGCCTCTCCACGTACAGTCCACTTCCGATGGATGTCGTTCATTGACCATGTTGACCAGGCCGCGCTGAGAGCACCAGGGCGGTGGATGACGGCGAGGCCTGGGAAGGGAACGACACAGAGCCAGGGAATACTCGGCAGTTGTTTCCCATGCGGAGGAGTACGAGGGTTTACTGGTTCATCTGCCGTCGCCAGAGAATAACAACATGTGTGGGTGAGTAGAGGGATGGGTAGGCGAGCAATGGGAGTATGGTGGGGCCGTGAGGCCTGCACGGCAGCATAGCCGGCCACGGGAGGAGGGAGCAGGCAGTCCCGCCGATGCTTGTTTGAGCGGCTTGAGCATGAAGAGCATAGATTGAAGAAGCACGACAGCCGTTGGATGGACAGGCAACGGTCACTGCTCTCGTGTGCTGACTAAGTTGACAGGGCGTTGCGTGTGCGTCAACTTTTTTTTTATGAAAGCATGCGCGTCAACCTGTAGTAGGCGCACAAGTCAGCCTCAAATATGTGGAAAACATCATACAGCCCATCTGCCATTATTTCTAATAATGTACAACCCATTTGCTAATTCTTAAGAATTTTTTTGGAGCCCATCTTCTTTTTGTTAGCATCACACCCCATATTGTGGCCACGATTAAAAAGTATACGAAATTTTGCATATTTCAGTGCGGTCAACTGTTTTTAATCTAGAAATATCAATTCATATTCAAACTATTTTGAAAAATAATTTATATAAATATAAAATCCAAATAATTGTCCATGCATAAAAATCAATGGAAATTAAGATCTTGTAATGAAAAAAAATTGAAACTAATTCCCGGTTTGATGTGTTTTAAAAATGTACAGGCCATTGCTGGGCAAACCGAATGAAACTCTCCTCGTCTTGAAAGATTTGCAGCCCAGCAGAGCCGATAAAGCAAGTAGGCCTTGTTTGGGTATTTCTTTAAAAAAATAGAACTGGGCTAGCAATTTTCAGCAAGAAAAAAACACAACTGGGCTCATGATGTGGTAAACATAAATAAAACCCTGGCTAGACGGGCCACAGCCCCCGCACAGCCCCGTTGTTACCCTGATCCGTCGCTAAAACTAGTATAAATAACAACTACTTGTTCCTCAAAAAAAACTGTACGACTTGCTGGGTCCCTGGTGTCAGCCGCTCGTAGTGTAATTCTCTCGTTTATTGACTACGTTGACAATGGCGTGAGCCCCAGATGTCCAACCATTAGGAGCAACCCTATTTTTGGGCTTGTACTATAGAGGCACTTTCTTGCGTACTGCCATGACGCTGGTGGGTCCCTACTGTCATCCTCTCCATGTACATTCATCTCCTTGTTCCTTTCGGTTGTTGACGATGTTGACAACGCAAGAGGGCGGCGCATCGTGCACGGCGAGCGAACCAAGGCCGCAAGGCGGAGGACGACGGCGAGGCCTCGGATGGAACGAACAGGAGCTGTTGAAGATGCGCCGGTCTAGTCGTAGGCGGAGGGGAGTACGAGGGTTGACTGGTTCGGGCGTGGGTGCGTGTTGGGGCAGATGTCGCCGGAGAATAACAGGACGTGTCGGGGAATAGACGGAGGGACTGGCCAACATTGGAGGGTACATACGGTAGGGCGGCGAAGGCGCAGCCAGCCATGGGAGGCGGGAGCAGGCGGAGCCGACGGGGTGGTTTGGTTTGGGCGATTGGAGGAAGAACAAGACAAGAGATAGAAGATACACGACAGATGTTGGATGTCAATCCAATGGCTGGTAGGCAGAATCGTTTGTTGACTGGCTTGTAAGTCGACACCACCTTGGATAGGCTATTTCCTCGCGGGTCCCAAATGTCAGAATCCAAATCTGTCACGGTCATGCAGCCTTTCGAATGAAAATTTACAGCCCATTTGATGTGCTAGTTCGAAATAAGTTTGTGGGTGCTGGTGGGGGCTAATCACTTGGCTTCTGTAATGCATAGTGAGCTCAAGCAGCCGGTGAGCGTGATGTTATTTCCCTTGGTTTGGATTTGTTACAATATTTCACTCTAAATTAAATGAATGGCAAGCCATTTGCCTTGTTTCAAAGAAAATATGACAGTCACAACCGAGTTGAAAATGGCAGGAACATCTAACTCCAGCTTACAAACTGTACAAAAGTACGAGGGTTAATTGTTCATCAGGTTTACAAAAAAGCCAGATTGAAAAGGGCAACAACATCTAACTCTAGCACTGTTTTCGGCAGTCACAGTCAAATGGATCGGTCAAGTCCATAGAATGAACATCCTAGGTCGTAAAATTTACTGGATTATGACCACAATATGTTGTAAATAGAAGCCCGACACGTTCAGAAGCTCTTTTGCCCACCTGAAACTCCTTTTTTGCTCTTCGACATACCCATCCGTCAAAACCATGCTGCTGATAAACTTAAGCCCGATGGACAATAGTAACCTCGCATTCAGCAGGAAGAATGTGACAAATCTTGTGTTTGCACGGTTGGCTACATATCGTTCTAGCGTTATTGTCTTCAATCGAATCTCATGAGAAGTGAGAAAATCCCGATGCTTACGAATCCACCGATTGGTTATAACTTTCTTACCCCGTCCTATTGCCTAAATAGGCATGAAGATTGAAAACAGTTAAGGTCTAAAATAAGAGTGTCGAAAGAGCAACAACTGAACAGTTAATTCTAGTACACTATATGCGGGCTTCCAATGTGCGTGAAATTATCACCTTTATATACAACTTCTCCAGACATGGAAAGCATTGCAGCAAGCCAATAATCTTGTTCAGATCAAAACTATCCATTTGGATATATAAGATCTTGACAGAATCCAGCACCATTGATCGGCCATCCATGGAGAAACTCTTCATTGAGCATAGAACATAATATTAGTACAAAATGTGTACTCCAAGATGATATATAAATTATGCACAGAAATTTAAAATGCAGCTTATGGTTACAAGTGTAGATGTTAGTATAAAGTACCTGAAGAACTGTGGAGCCAAACACCATATTGAAATGAGCACAGAGATCATGTATTACACCCAAGGTATCCAGTTTAGGCGCAGAGAGGACAGTTATTTGCAACTGTGAATAACTAGAATCAAGGATAAACCTTTGAAGTGAAGGGGCATCTTGGATGATGAGCTGCCTTCTGTCAAAAGAAATTCCAATTCTTACAAGGTTAGGCGACTTTATTTGAAGACAACCGATTCTAACTGTGAAAACAAGCACCAAGCACTTCAGCGCAGGGCAACTGGAGTGGATGATGCTGTGTAATGAGGCCTCCGATATACGAACCCGCACAAGTGAAAGTTTCTTGAGAAATGGGAGTCGAAGGTTTAATACCAGATTGTCTGGTAGGTAGCACTATGCAAAGGTGGAAGTGTGGAGAGAGGACGAAAACCCCGAGATGGACATCGATGCTGAGGGCACAAGTTCATGGCGTTTGGTATGTGGTATGTGATTTCCAGGGGAATAGTAGAACTCAAGCAGCTATAGTTCTGTGAATTCAGGGGATTCCAGCCAGGCGTCCACCGTGCAGGGCATGGTATGCTTGCTCAGGTAGCATGACGGGATGCAGAGGCTTTAAACGGAGCCCTGGTGGGAGGAGATGATGGCTCTAGGGATTTCAAAATAATTGAAGAGAGATAGCTGACGACAGTCGAGATTAAGGGGAACGGCGCGCCATAGAGGGCACCACCGAATTGAGAGGACTTGGGTGCGGCAGCAATCCTTGGTGGGGAGAAGCGAGATGATCTCCCCAAGGATGGCGTCCGGGAGATCGCTGATGCGGTCCACCCGAGATTCTACGGGTTCCTGGGATCCGGTGGGGGCAGGGTCGCCGCTTCTCCATGCTCTGCCGGGTGTGGGATCTACAACAGGCGTCGCCGCTGGTGGGAGCCTCATCTTCTTGGCACTGGGGTCAACCAACTCCATTTTCCTCGAGGGCGTCGCGTTGCGCTCGCGGATTTGAGCAGAGTAACGAATGACGAGCCTAGTTGTAGTGCGAGCGAAGAATAAGGGGAGCTGGGTGTTTTCTGTAGGAGTGAGGAAGAAGGGGTGCTAGGGTTTTCTGTAGGAGTGAGGTGAGGAATTTGGGTGTACGAGTGGAGCGAGCTGACGTGAGGTGGGTGGGAGCGAGGAGGAAGAAGAGCACCCAGGTTTTTTTGGGGGGGGGGCGGTGTGCTGGGTGTGGGTAGCGCCTCTCATTCAGTAAATATATGGGCTTTTGAATTGATTTTACTATTTACTAGTGTGGATGGGCTGTTTTGTCTTGGGACCCGAGAAACAATTACTACTAGTACAGTGGGGACACTCTACCGCTTCTGGCTCCTCCTAGGTCATTGAAACGTCTCCCTCTACTGAATGCCGTTATACTTTTGTTCACCGACATGCGGGCCATGCAGCGCGCGGGCCCAAATGCCATCCACCAAATTAGAAGGCAATATGTAGGCGGAGAGTCACCCCGGTAGTAGCGCGGCAATAACGAGCCGTCGTATCACAAAACCCCACCTCCCCGCAGTCTAAGTTTGACGGACGAAGCAACCATCATTTCACTCTTCGCTGAATCCCCTTCTCCCTCACCGTCTTCAAGAAAGGCAACACTGCATCTGCCACTGTTCTTCTCTCCAAACGAAGGGAAGGTAAACGGATCCGTGATGTTGGTATATTTTCGTTCAGAGGAAAAAAGAACTTTTGCAAAGCAGTAACCGATCCTCACTCTCTTTTTTGTTTCATTGTCATTGCGATTGTGTTTTCCTTTCAGTGGACTCCTAGTATTCATTAGTTTCATGATGGACCAAGGAGAACCAGGCAAAGATCTGCCGATATTGGAGCAGACGCGGGAGGCTGATCGCCACGAGACAGAGAGCTCGAAGAAGATGGAGGCAACCACTGAGGCGACCCCAGATACTGAGATGGTCAACGCCCCGTTTGAGGTTACAGCCCCCGTGGCACTGCAAGAGCAGTTTTCCCCCTTTGAGGATGTGTCCCCCCCCCCCCGCTGAGCTGCCCAAGGTGATTTCCTTCTTTGCCGATCTCGATTGTGGTTTTTCATCTAAGTATGTGGTGATTTTTTTTAGAAAAGGAAGTATGTGGTGATTAATAATGCAAAATTTTATTAGCTTCGATGCCATGGTATACGTAGTGGTTTAAATAACTTGTGTTTCTTATACTGAAAAGTAATTCAGAATTTGTTTCTGTTTCAATTAGAGCCCTGATGCAGACAAGGATTGTGTGGTTGTACATGTCACTCGCTATGAGGTGGACGACATGAATATACGCACTGGGAAAACAGAGTTCTTAGGCTGTTGGATCCTGGAAGCCATTTGCGGTTATACCAATGAAGAGTTGTATTCCAGCCTCACTGTCTTTAGGCATGTTGTCCAGGGTGTACTGAAGCACAAGAAGTTCAAAGCTACTCCTTCGTTTGTGAGGAATACTGTTCTTGTCAAGCTTACGCAGGAAGATGACGTGGCATGCCTCCACAAACAAGTTTATCAGTGGCAAGGCCACAAGGTTGTCTTCATGAAGGTTCACATGATTGAGCTGCTGCGGGATGTCCTCGATGATGTTCATGGCAAGGTCATTCTTGTGTCCAGCCCAAATTAGATCGAGGCATGAAATAGTTGCCCCAGCTAGTGTTTAATAGTAGTTTGGATTGTGTCTAATTATCCGAAACTTGCCTGTTATCGACCCCTCTGGGGCTAGTACTCTGTTTGAATCCGTCTATGGGAACTGCTGCTACTTTTGTGTGCCCGTGAATCATGTGAGAACCATCGTAATTGTTGCCGAAACAGATGCGTCCTCACTAGTTTTTTCATGAATATGGCATGGTAAGACATTAGTTGTCACGGTTTATCATACGAGCAGCGTGTGTTTTGATGAAATAGAGCACTCGTTCGAGAACCATGCGCCGACGTATACATAAGTACTTGTAAACACTGTTGGTGCTACCCCACTTGTAAGCAGTTGTGCAAAACATGGCACATTGGCTCAGCTCGCTTCAACACTAGGCTATCGACCAGCTAACAATCAACAATCTGCTATCTGACATATAAGCAACTATGTATCTTGTTACAGTGGTTCATGCAGTTAATTGAGCCCACAATGTAATAAATTCCAAACATTCACACGCTAGTCCAGCGCTCATGTGGAACACTCACATTAAACTCGTCTTCATAAAAAACATGAAAAGCATAAGTTAAGCAATTTTATACATCTCAATGATTCACAGAACATAACAAACATATACTAGTTCACAGCAAAAGGCAAAGTTGTGAGAAGGTTTACAAATCAGGAAAAAACAAGCAAGGCTTCTCTCTGAGCAAAGGGCCTCCCGGCAGGCTTAAATTTCCTAGAGTTCACTCTGGTTTTTTCTTGTTGCCACCATTCAGGGTTAGGTTCTCTCATTCCAGAAAAACCAATTATAATTGTGGTCTCAGCTGGAATGCTGAACTGAACCATGCAGTGTACTGACCAGCTGAAATGCTTGTGCATTCCACTAAATTTAAGCACCGCTATTTGCAGAAATAAGCAGACAACAATGCCTCTTGTCCGCGCACCTGTCCAAAACACCGCCGCGCAGCCGTGCCAGCCAGTCCTTGGTCCATGGATGAACTGGTAGAAAGTGCATTTCAGACTAGGATGCAGTTGTTTTCGCACGTCCCTACACTTCAATCAGGAAGTAAAACATACGAATCAACTTCTTTTAGATTGCGTTGGTCATTCTACCTTAGTTACTACCAATGTAGGGATACCTTGAAGACGGGAGGTTAGACGATGACAGCGAGGGATAGCCATCTCATTTTGCGCAGTTATACTAAAACTGAGGTGTGTGCTTTTGATTGCGCGGATAGAAACGATACGGAGACAGACATCCCGAAATGATATGGAGACAGACATCCCTGTTTGCGCAAATAAGAAATATGGTTATTTAAACAGTGACAGATATTACTAATTTCCCCTGTTTCCTCTTAGAACCAAGTCCTAGATTCATGCTACAACTTTCCCACTTTCTTCCCTGTTTGAACCAATGCTTTGAGTCGACTGTATGAAATAGCTTTACTTCTAATCTACTACTACTATAATGCGGCAGTTTTGAAATTGGATTTACCACTCCATCTTCGGTTCTCCCGCCCAAACAAAGCATTGGCTCAAAATCCACCGTTCATTTCCCCTCTCATGCATATCACTGCCGTCCATCAAACAAAGGATGACATGATCTGACGGCTAAGAGCTGCCGGATTCGCTCCCGCTCCTTGTGCACATGGCCGACTCTACTCTCCAAGTAAACAAATAAAGAAGTCCTCGTTGAATTTGGATTGCACCTACTGAAGTTGAGAAATGTCTAGAAACTGTTGCCACCTCCTCACATGCAAGTACGACAAGTTGGCAAATAGCTAGCCCATTTTGGTTCCCTGTTGTCACCTGGGAAATAAACACTCTACTACTAACTTATTTTTTTAGATTACTGTAAAAATGGATTTTTTAGATGCCGCTATACTGCAAAGTTTACACTGTTCACATAACGTAACATTGCATGGCTAATGCTAGCTAAAGTTTTATTCTTCTTCATCGAGAAATGTAATATTTTTATTATTCGCAGAAAAAGTGTAATATTTTATTTCAGTCATACATAAGCTATATCTCAAGCTAATACATGACATGAGTGTCTATCAGACCTAAATGACTTATTTAGTTGCACAAAATAGTCCATAAACATGCATGTAAACCGTCAAACAACTCTGGAACTATACATCATTGGAACCCAGGAAACATCATATAATAAAACTACAACTTCTATCTTGTAATCAAATTCTTACTTGGAACTCAGTTTGATTTGTGCAAGTGATTTGCTTCTTATTTCAGAATAGTCCTTAGATCATGCAAACAAACACACTGTGGTATCTACTGAAGATATGAGTACCCATTTCTCTCTCTAAAAGAAGG
This sequence comes from Triticum monococcum, assembly GCA_034509565.1. Classification (NCBI taxonomy): domain Eukaryota; kingdom Viridiplantae; phylum Streptophyta; class Magnoliopsida; order Poales; family Poaceae; genus Triticum; species Triticum monococcum. The sequence continues at coordinate 175,645,245 of CM067847.1, read as the reverse complement.
TATATGAGTATCTATCATACAGAACATACGTGCAAAGCACATGCCTTAGTAGAAGTCTAGGTGGCTTTGGAACAGCGGACGGAAGTAGAAAAGGATCCACACGAAGGGAGCTGGGGCAGTAGAGCAAGGCAGGTTTCGAAGGAATATATACCTGAGGGTCGTCGGCATGTCGCAAAGACGGCGTCGGGAGGCCGCATCTTGGCCACAATACCGCAGGGAGGAAGAAGGGGTCGGAGGCCCTCCCGAGCCGGTGCTCTCTTCGAGAGAACGACACGGCCACTGATCGGGACGCGCGGGCAGCCGTTGGTCTCCTCCCTCGCCGCTGACGACAGCATGAACGATGCACCTACACCCCTGCCCCGGTCGAGGTTGTCCGGCCGGATTTGTGACCAGCCGTGAGCTGAGAGAGAGTGTGGCCACCTATGTGTTGCTTAGATCTGGAGAGCATGAGAGAGTGAATGAGAGGAACCCTAGTAAAGCAAGCGCTAAGGCTCCTGCTTTTATATATAGTGGAGTGATTTTGTTGTACCAGCTTCAAAAAAATGCGCTCCTACGTGTACCCGTGAGTGGGTGTGAGAGAACTAGTGCGTGCGTGCACCGCTTCTCTTCGTGAGAGTACAATATACTATGCCCAAAGAACATTCGCCGCAAGAGTAATAGTACAAGTGTGTGACGTGTGAGCTAAAATAAAATGTGCGCGCCGTCTTTTGTTTTTTAGAAGTTCTGGGGGTAGGGTGTGAAGAGCACATATGTGCGTGACGTCTACCTACAGATAGACGGTGGGTGCGACATGCGAGTCTACGAGAGGACTCAGGAGAGTCGTGACTCGTGAGGGTGGGTGTGCGTTAGAGAGAGGGGGGCACGTATCAATGCAATGCATGTGTCTGTAAATCATTATCCGACAAACGTTCGCCACAAGCCTTTTCCTGACGAATGCCGTAAGGACCGTTAGATCGGCATCCGACAGTGTCAGTTTTGCCATGTCATTTAATAGAACAACCACTCCTCCTACACACAAATCTTCCACGTGAGTGTTAGCAACTGCCGTATGCTCCCTCCATTCCGAAATGCAGTGCATATAGCTTTATTGAAAATTCAAACCTCGCAAACTTTTATCGAGTTTTCGTGTACGAAATTGCACATGTAGAATACCATGTATATATCATTTCATTCATCTTCGAGAGGTAACTATAAAGTTGGGTGAGGATTCCACAAAGAAAGACCATCGTATCACCTGCAGCAATTTCAAGCATCCTTTAGTGTCGAGGAATATCATAGGAACTCTATATGATATGATTTTTATAGGATTTTTTCCTTTAGAGCCAATTGGTTCATAGGAATAGATTCATATACTAAACATTTAAAAGGAAATAAACATGATATCATTTCTATAGCTTTAGAGCCACTTGGTTCATATGAATGGATTCCTATACTCCCTTAATTTCAAAGGAAAATAAACATTAGCGTATATTCAATAGAAAAGTTCCTATGATATGAACCAAATTACATCTCTTTTCTAATCCCTCCTCATAGGAATTGAGAAACATGTCATCTCTAGATTCAATAGAAAAGTTCCTATGATGTGAACCAAATGACATCTCTTTTCCAATCCCTACTCATAGGAATTGAGATGCTCCATGTCATCTCTTTCCCTACAACTTCCATGTATACATCTTCTATTCCTAAATAGATAGTACAACCCGCTAGCAGCTTCTTTTCCAAAAGATGCAACTATGGCACAAGAACTATATAGTGTGCCAATAACTTTGAAAGATGGTCGCTGGATGAAGCTAACCCGACAGTGCAGAGATAGGCAAATCTGAGCACTACTGGCCGTTGGATATCATCAACATTCCACCAGATCTGCCACATGTACGATTTAGAAGACTCCATGGTTGAACTTAAGCATAATGCACAAACCTCAAAACACAAGCACTTCTCCTTTGTTCTAGAATCTTCTGTATCATAATTGATTATTTTTTCTAAATGAATTGCCATGATTTATTTTTTACTTTATTATTTAGTCCCTCCGTTCCAAAATAGATGACCCAACTTTGCACTAACTTTGTACAAAGTTAGTGCAAAGTTGGGTCATCTATTTTGGAACGGAGGGAGTAGAATGCACAACCCCATGAATCTTAACATTTTTATAAAACTTTTTGATTTTGAATGAGATGAACTATAAGAACTAAATGAACATCTACATCATGCATATATGACTCAAAGCTTTACATGATATAGTGTGTATTTATTCATAATTTGGTTTCAAAATCTCATGCGTTTAATACATGTGTACCTTACTAGTTTTGAGTAGAGTAGAAATTTCATGCGGCCCCGGGTATATCAAAATGCAGGGCCCATGCATCATTGCCTTTCGGTCGAACCTACGTCCACAATTTTTTGTACGTACTAAATCTCCACTGGTCCCCGAACCCAAAATGCTGCCTCATTCCCGTAAAACCAAGCGAACCACACATATTTAAGGCGTCGGCTCGAACCCGTTTACTACGACGTGGCCCCGCACGCCATAGTACTCCTACAAACCCTACTGCCGCACTCATCATCGGTTTTCTTTAAGAGGACGAGGGAGAAGCCGATTTGTAGTGGAGGCGCTTTAAAAAAAGGATCTGTAGTGGAGACCCCTACCCTAGGGTGCCCTAGGTAGCTGCCGCACGCATCATTGTTTTCTCTTTTCTTTATGCTCTTGCGCCCTAGAGTGAAATGATGGTTGCTTCGTCCATCCAGCTTAATGCGGGAAAGGTGGGGCTTTGTGATTTGACCCCTCGTCACTCATTTTCAACTACTGCGGCGCTACGACCGGGATGCCTCCAATTCCAACCGCTGCTCCGAACTGTAATTTGGTGCATCGCACGTGGAACAAGACGGTGGATGAGCCACATGTCGGCCAAAGGGGTCCTGCTAAGTGTGTCGCCATTTCGTGTGCGGACTGACCCTGCTTGAGTTGCTACGCCAACACGACAGGAGCAACCTACCACTTGGTTTTGCTCCTTGGTGAATCCCGACTATATTGATCTAAAAGATACGTGCTGAACTACCCTCTCCGTCTCAGTTTTTTTATTTTTAGGTGTCTCGGTTTATAGGGCCTACACGTAGTTCTAGGTCATCCATTTGACTAACTAAATATGAGTTACTATGTCACAAAAAGTATATCATTGGATTCTTAAGCGGATGTAGTTGTATTTAAAAGTCAAGGGTGGGGCTTTTCCTGCGCGGTAGGCGGCGGGGCCTAGTCGGTTCGACAGAGACGCGAGAAGACGAGGGAGTAGGCTGCTGCAAACGTAGGGCTGTGTGATTTGACATCGAGTTACTGCTGGACAGGTGGGGCCCCGTGATTTGACTTGCCATTATCATTTTAACTGCGGCGCTACGACCAACGTGAGTCTCCCAGATTCCTGACCACCTCCATACAGGTGCCTCTCCCAATGCTCCACTATGTAGTAGAGGTTGGCTCTTGCATGAGAGCCCACTTCTCCACTTTTTCCTTGCCTCTCTTTCCTCCACATATGCAAAAATGCCATGTAAAGCGCACTATTGTACTTACTTTTACTTGCTCCTACAGGTGCTTAAGCTTGCCACATAGGCATAAAGTCTGATGTGGCAAGTTAATCAAGAAAAGAGAGACTAGTTTGGTGACCCAAGGAAGAAACGGTGCTAAGCGCGTGTACCTAGGTGAAAAGACAATTTTGAGTCTATAGCTAATTAAATGAAGAAAACTTAGCAACACCATTTCATTGGAAGAGGTCACTCCTTGGCAAATGCAATAAATACACGCGCTTAGCACCGTTTCTTCCTTGAGTACGAAGAAAGAGATAGAGAGGAGCAAAAAACACTTATAGCCAACCTTGTTGTAGTATGAGTAACTAAGTGATGACTATGTATGACATGCCAACATCAGATAGCCTAACGCACCGTGTTAAATCTCCAAGGGCGCGACTGCGCGAGCGACGCGACGGTCGTGGTAGGCGCGACCATGATACGGGCTGCTGGCAGCCCTTGGATCTAAGATCAAACGGTCGCATGCTAAGTTGCTGAAAATTTGCAGAATAACCCTCCAGGATAGGATATTCACCCATAGGTCTAGAATCACACCATGCAATCGTTCGATCTCAGATCCAAGGGCTCTCATAAGCCCGTATCATGGGAGAATGGAAAACCACTACCCTGCCGTTCGCATGCTGGCAGTTCGCTCCTACTCGTCCATGCACGTCCTTCAATACTACGGCGGTGCGCTCCTAGCTAGTCGTCCCATCCATTCACATTATGGCAGTTCCACTAATCCTAACCCTCCTCCCAAATCCATGGCGTCCCAAATCTCCACGATCGGCGATGAGTACAAGGTTAGAACCATCACCGGCGATGAGTTCGACGTCATCTACACCCGTTCTTTCGCGACGGTGAAAGGATGCCTTTCTCGCTTCAGACGCATGTTTGAAAACTCAGACGATGAGTGGGTCGCTGGGCTAGATGTTGAGTACACCACAGTCCTGGGACGAGAGAAGGATCTAAAGGACGAAGAGAGGAAGAAGCCCGCCGTGATACAGGTTTGCGTACATAACGTTTGCTTGGTCTACCACATATGCCATGCCGATGGTGAGTGCCAGGATTTTAAGAACTTCCTCAAGGACAAAACAGTGAAATTCGTTACTGTAGACTTTACAAACGACGAAGAAGTCCTGGGTCTGATAGGCCTCGTTGTAGGCAACCCCTTCGACCTCTAGAAGAATCGGCTGGTGCCCTCTCGTCAGCCTTCAATGCTCACCCTGGCAGGAGCCATGGTTCATCCTTCGTACGGTAAACTGGAGAAACCTCCATACACGTTTCATCGTCATGCATGGCAGTAGAATGTACTAGGTATAGACCACATCCACTACGCTGCAATGGATGGCTACCTTTGTTTCAATATCTCAAGGGTTGGATGAGGAGCAACAGCCAAGTGTGCGGTTCAAGCAAAGAAATATTGGCCAAGAGGAATAGGGACAAGGACGAAGTCGAGGACGTGGACAAGGACTCCGAGTAAGGTGGCAGTGTCGTTGCTCATGGTGGTTCTAAACTTCTAATGCAGTGTCTACCGGATTAGTTGCATAGTTTAATTTCAGGTGTGCTTAGTTTAATTTGAGGGGTGTGTTGTGCTGAGCCCCCAGCAGAACTATGTTATGTTTCTTCTCGTTACTTTAACTCTTCAGTATGTACATACTACTAGTATTACTTTAATAGAATTTAGCACCCCAATTAAGCACGTACTAGCTTTTTAAATAGTACTATATGCATAATTTGGCGACGAGCGCTCTCTATATGTACCACCTTTTTTTAATTTCAATTTTTGCTCCATGGCGCAATCCATCGATAGTACTACTATACAAAAGTATACATTTTTTAAAAGGCTAGAGTACTGTTCATCACATATATAGCCAGTTAAATTCTCAACCTAGAACGACGTGCATGCCATGTAGTAAACTGGTACGGAGGAAGTATAGTAAAAATGAGGTGATTTTACCGAGCGATCAGCGAGGGAGCATGGCCTGTCATGCGGTCCCACGTGTCATGATGTACCAAAGCGATGCGCGTGTCCCTCTTGAGGCAGAAGCAATACTAGTACGTGGCTTGAGATGATGGCGAACCGAAGTGTGAAATAATGGTTGCTTCGTCCGTCTGGGAAAGTGCGGCATTGTGATTTGACGTCTCATTGCTCATTACTACTACTGGGCCGGTACGAGTGGGGTGCGCCCCCCTGCTATTCTGCACTGTTATTTGGTGCTTGAGACGTCGACCCGGTTGCTATATGTCCCACATGTTGGCGACAGGAAATACATAATTCATGAAAGGGAGCGTCGACGGAGGAGTATACTACAAAATTCATCAAAGGGAGCGACTTAGTTTTGGAAAAATCTGTTTTTACGGAGTACGTACCCACTAGGGTTTATAGGGCTCATCTAAAAACATTCGTTTTTCCGTTTGATAAGTCTCAATTCTACTATACTAGTAGTAGTACCATTACATGTTGGATTTCGAGGTGCGTTAGATCACCCGACGCAACCAGTGTCAAGAGGAAACTAACCAATGCATGTACAAGTTCATGGAAGTTTAGTGGTCATTCATGCATTCGTTCTAATTAATGCCTTGGTAAACATAACTTCTTGAGAAAAACGAGCGTACTAATTACTTGTGCAAACTACGAAATTAATTCGACCACTCACCGTCTACCTTGGTTGGAGAGATTTTGAAATTGAGCCATAAACTGGAAAGGATGGAGTAGTAACTTTTGTCTCGATTACTATTTGTGGCCTTGTATAGATGCAAAATGTATTTTTTTATAGTGGCCTTCTATAAGTAAATGGAGGGAGTACTAACCAAAGTACGTAGTAGGGACGAGGAGTAAACAGAGGGAGTAGTAAAATTTTCTCCTCGTGATGCGAGCCACCGCGTGCGTGGGCGAGGGAGCGGGTGTAAGGCGTAGTAAGCAAGCTTCACCGCGAGCCACCGCGCCCGTGGGCGGGGGAGACGACATACTAAGCAAGCTTCTCCTCGTTCTGCGAGTTGACGGGACACATCAAAAGTACTCCAGTGTATAGAGCCTTGCCTCTAAGGTAGGCCCCACATGGTTTTCCTCTTTTTTAATTTAACATAACGCGTCAAGTCGCAATTTGTTTGTTCAACCGTGGTAGACGATCCTCCCTCCACCAAGTGGACAACCAGTACACGTGCCAAATTACCACGTGGGCTGCCTTTTTCGTACAGAAATGAGCTCCACCATGTACCCACGCGGGTGTGGTTGGGAAAGAGACGGGAGTACGTGCGCCGTGCGTGCACCTCTTCTCTTCGTGCACGTCCCCCACCTACGTTGGTGTGTGTGAGAGAGATACAAACCTAGACATAATGCACCGTCCATCCCCATGCCTCCGCCCAGTCCGACCACCAGTCACCACCACAACCCACTCCTCCTCACCTTATCTCTCATCTTTCTCCCTCCATTTTTATATACAAGGGGCCACTATCAAAATTACAATTTGCAGATATACAAGGCCACTAACACTAATCGACGCAATATTAATGGTGTTTGCCTCGTGGTACTAGCAAAGGAGGACATTAATTATCCCTTGCATGCATGCGGGAGTTTGTAAAAAATGCATCTTGATGTTCCGTGCAATGCACGGGCATCTTGCTAGTCCATGAAAACAACACATGGAAAAATTCCACGGCGAACGAGGGATTTGAATCTATTTGGAGGGGCTGTTTGGATCTTGCCCGGGGTAGCAAAAATATTGGCGACCCTTTTGTCCACCGGTGCCTTTGCCACCGATGAACGAGGAATGGCTCGGGTGCTCATGTTGTCATGCATCCTCCAGCGCGCACGTTGGAGACGAGCTCGCACGAGCTGTGTTTTTTGTCCCACAACGCCGCCCGAGCCGCCCGCAGACCGACCGGCGAGCCGCAAATTATGCCATCCAACTATAGCCACACACATTATGACAACAACTCAACCAACCGGACGAAATTCACGCAAACACGTAGACAAATTGATATTTCATATAAACAATGACGGAAATCATATAAAATACCGGATTTTCATACAAACATGATGGATTTCATTACATTCAAATGAACTACGCGGTGCTAGTTCTGGCAGCACATGTATATAACACTTGGCCTAAATGGTCACCCGCCGATTGATTTGTGTTCCTCATGTCTGGCAGCACGATCACCAGACTGTCGGGAGCCCCGGAGGTATATGCTTCAGCACAAAGGAAGGCTCGCTTCCCCACTACCCAACTGACATCATTGGCTGGTGCCGAAGATGATGGTGGCCGGCACCGGTTCGAGTTCATCACCGGCCACTACTTCGCCATGGCCGGCATCGGCTCGAGTTCATCCTATCATTCCCCTCTTCCGTGGAGCCCATGCAGGGTCGACGAAGGTCCTCGCAAAAAAAGGATCTAGCAAGACACCTGCTGTGTATGCCGGCGTCACCTCCGCGGTGGCCTTCATGGGACCCAAGCTGCGGAAGCCTCTCGTGTTCTACTTCTCCTTGATGATGGCGACGGACGCGGAGGCGCTGTCCACTGACTTGTCGCTCTCCGCGCACTTGGCTTCTGTCGCTGCTTGCATGGCGCGGCCGCCCGCATGGGAGTCTTGGCCACAGAAATGGGAGACGTGGTACAAGGCGGTGGCGTGGACGGCAGCAACGACGCCCATGCGCCGCTCCTCGTCGAGCTGGCCTGGAGCGGTGAGCTGCTGAACCATGCGCCGGCTTGGGCGGCAACTGGCTCCGTCGGGCGAGGGGAGGGAGGTGGATCAGTGAGCGACATAGCTCGTATCCGGCGGGCTACCCAGCCGGCTTGGATGCGGAATAACTACTCTTCGTAAGCCATTGTAAGAGTGGACAAAATGGTGGAGGAGATAGGAGAGCGGCGGAGGTGTGCGATTCTTGGACGGTGTTTGGCCTCGTTTAAATAGGAGATTAAATAGATGGCGGACGGGAGGAGCTCGGCCGGCGTTGCATTTAACGCTAGCCCGGTCATGAACGAACGTGTGTCCAGAGTGGGTTTCTCGGCTTCCACACGGGCGGGTTTCATGGAGGCGTTTGAATGCGGCACGGAGGCGTGTTCAGCCGAGCGTGCCCCGAGTGGCGCCCTCGACTCTGACCTAGGACACCGCATCATTCTTCCACTAACATGTGGGCTCTTTGGGTGCATGGCATGCATGTTAGTGACCCAATGCAGGCAGCACACAACAGATGAACCTTTGGTGGGCCAAGGCGGTCAGAAGCGGGCATTTCATAAACCGATGATTGGTCATTGAGTGTGACATCATCTTTTTCATGTAGATAAGCCTACTATGTTGATAGCCTGTTCGATACGTTGTGATTCATAAAGACCGCTGCAAACATCAATGTTTTGCTTATCACAAATAAGATTGATTAATACCCGTAACAATCCATGTCCTTAACAAAGGGTGCATGCACGTATAGGTTGAACGTGTGTCTTGCGTCGTGTGCTGTGTGCATGCAAGCGTGCGAGTGTTGCATGCGTGCAAGGGTACGTTTCAGTGTTGCATGCATGGGTGCGTACGTGTGTGTGTTCGTGAGTGCAAGTGTACGTGTCAGTGTTGCACGCCAGCATGCGTGCGTGTGTACGTGTTAGTGTTGCACGCCTACATGCGTGCATGTCTTGCGTGCGTGCATGTGTACGTGCGGGGTGAGGCTACACGTCAGTCGACTGAGTTTTTCATCTCTAGTCACTAGATTTTCCAGCCGTTGGATACAAAATCAAGGGCCTCTAGTTTATCATCAAACTCCACCCCCCTGAGCCGCCAGCCACCACCGGCCGAACCGCTAGCCCCCGCCGCCCGCGGTCGGCCTGCCCTCCCCGAAACCACTCCCCACCATCGGTCCGCCGCCGCACCGGCCATCCCTCTAGCCCCCCCCCCCCGCCGAGCTTTTTCTCCGGGGATCCCCACCCCACCGCCCAATGAACGCCCCCCAACCGCCGGTGACTGCCAACCAGAGGTCTCACAACTTCGAATACCCACCGACCACTAATTTATTACCATTTCTGTCCTTCATATACGCGCTGACGGGTGGGCCCTATGGTAATGTGCGCTACTGAATGTGGACCATCTGACTGGACAATTGATTGTGTTATCAACAAATTATGGAGTTGTATGGTGAGCCAGTGACCGTATGACCACCCTAAAATGTACTCCTATTTTATTAACACAGTACAAACTCAACCTACCATTTCTTTCTTTCATATATGGGCTAACAGGTGGGCCCCACGGTTACGCGCCGCGTGGAACGTTTGACTGGTCAATTGATTGTGTCATCAACAAAATACGGAGTTGTACGGGTGAGCCAGTGACCGTATAATCATGATATGTATTTGTTTAGCACGGTACAGACGCAAGGGCTCATATATACGCGCAAGCACTCACCGCTATAAGCACACACACGCGAACCCTACCCCTATGAGCACCTTCGAGAGAGTGGGCCAGCATATATGATCTTGAGATTTTATGAAGTCACCATAGGCGCCTCGTAGTCGAGTGGAACGTCTCCCCCCACTGAACGTACGTCGCCGGAAAATACTGAAATTAACACATGATAAATGCAAGCACTAGGACTTTAACCTTGGTGGGCTCGAGAAACCACTGTCCTCTAACTATCCAACCACATGTTGGTTAGCATGAGAAAATGTATGTGGTGACCGTGATGAGCTTATTCTGAAGTCCAGTGACCATATCGTGCTTTCGCTTCAAATAAAATGACCGTAAGTGTCGTCAACAAAATACGGAGCACGCATCAAATGCAAAGTCCGTTAGTGTCATCAACAAAATATGGAGACGTATCATGAGCTAGATACCGTTGTACTATTGTATATGCTTATTTTCTTAGTGGCCGATTGCATGTGTGGTGTGGTGGGCATATCATTTCTAGTTGTGGTGGGTCAATATGAAGACTCATGGGTCGGTTCCATCCTGCACCACATATAGGTTGGACTGAGACGTGTTATACGAAGACCCATGTGGAGGACTCGGCGTACAACACAAAGCTACCAGAGTCGTAGAGGACTCTATCCCCACTGGTGATACGCCGACTATATATGATTTGTAACCCTAGGCCCTTAGTATGTTACACAAGCTTGGGGGCTAGTTCGTCGATAGTATACACACATGCACAATGCCTGGTATTCACGTGTACATTATACACACCCCTATCACTGATATACAGTACCATGAGTAGGCTCTTTCTTCAACTGCAATTGAATTCTAGCATGTGCATGTGTTTATTTCATATTATCGATCCATAGAGTGAGAGAGGTTTGAAATACAGGCATGGATGCTTTTGCAATTCATATATAAACACTAATTAGTGCACTCCATGTTGTTAGTGTGAAGCACTTTATACATTTGTCACTTGCATGGATACATTCCAAATTGCTAGCTACAAAATAGAATACATGTTGAATTCAACATAAAGGGGGTTTCAAAGATTCGAATTCATAGGAAGTGCATTCATCTATTTGAACCCGAGATAATGGCATTTGTAAATCAGATGTAAAAGGGGGCATCAATCTTGGTTGTGAGTTTGAATATGCTATATATATTCATATGCATATCTAACTTTTTTTGCAACCAAGGAGATTATATCTGGAACCATGCATGAACTGAGGTAAGTTGCATATTTTTTAATATATACTCATGTACAATGTATATTAATGTACCCCCTCCATTCCAAAATAATCGTAGCTTTAGGATTTTCAAGAGTAAAGATTTGTGAAGTTTGACAAATCCTGGAAGTTCAATTCAAGAGAACCGAAAACGTTAATGCCTCTGCTCCCAAATATTGAACGAAGCGCCAAATAGGCCTCTGGTCACCCGAAACCGCGCGAGACTAATGTTTTGGTGGTAGGAAATTACTGTCCTGACTCTGGCCCGTGTAGCCTATCAGCCCGATGTCCAAAGGTCTAAACCGGGGTAGGTTTGTAACTTCACCAAGACGCCAGAGAAGCATTCATACACCGTGGGAGCCTACCCATGCGCTCGGCCGAAATCTATCCCACCCACATTTGGGACACCTGACATGACTGTCCTACCCCCAACCCGCAATATGTCCGAAATTTTTGATGGGGGGAAAGTTTGTAACTTTCCCCAAATTTCAAACAAGCGCGTCTCAAACCGAAACATTGTTCCCCCTTAGTTCCCCACCTCCCTCCGTTTCCCCATTCATACTCCGTGGGCGCGAAAACGCCCTCTCCACCAGCCGCGAAACCCCAGCCTCCTCCGTCCTCCACCCCATAGCGGCCAATCCACCGCCGCCCTCCTCCATCACGCCGGAGCCGGTACCCCGACATCGTCGTCCAAAGCAACCGTAACCGCAGCGCCCTCAAGGACTTAGCAGCTGAAGCCGAGGTAGAGCTGCCTCCACGACGCCGATGCCGACGTGCGCCGTACCAGAACCACTCTAACCACGCCGTCCTGCGCCTCACTGCTGCGGCTCCATTGTCGTAACCGTCCACCGCACCGGAGTTGTTCCCGCTATGCCGTCGTTCGCCGCCTCGGATCTGCTTCCCCGCCGCCGCAGACGGCCACCGCACCGCACTCAACAACTTGGCCATGGGTTCGTCCAAGGCTGCACCATCCTCCACAACTTCTTGTGTCTGGCGAACAACAAGAAGATCGTCGGAAAAATAGAAGGAGGACACATCACTGCCAGCAGAAAAGAGGTACTCATCTTCCCTTATTCATGCAAATCTTACGTATCCGCTCACACCGTATTCATCCCACAAAAGAAACTAGTTGAGCGCTTCTTACTGCATCTTCTTCGTAATACTAAATGCACAAGGTTTCCTCCCTTTTACTATTTAACCTTTGCTAGAGGTCAGTAGCCCGCCTGGATTTCAATTCAGGGTCAGTCGAACCGCAATTAAAAGAAGCAGCACCCGCTTAGGCGCGCGGAGCACCTAGTCTGCCTGTTCCCCGGGGAAGCGGCACATCAGTGTCTATCATAGGGGTGTGGGGCGCAGGAGCTGCTTGCGCCCGATCTGGAGGTCGGCGGGGCTTGAATGGATGGCCGGGGGCGGTGCCAAGCACGGCGGTGCGGTGAGGTCGAGGGGAGGGCGCAGGCAGGGGAGGAATACTGGGTCGGTGGTCGCTCGTGTTTCGAGGAAGATCGTCAACACTGACTCGCTGGAGGTAGATGAAGGCGATCTGCCCGTTCTTTGTACATCAGACGGGGCAAAAAAAATGGACTGACCTATTTGCTTTCAGTCGACTGTTATTTCCATAGAATCCTTAGTAATTTAGTGTGTCATGCATGTTGTAGAGCAATCATATGTCTCCCGTCATTTATTTCTCACTGACCTGCTATCTGCTACCTTTACACTGTACTAATTGTGCACACACTTCACCCATACTCACACTATTGTTTTTTATGCATGGGTATTTGAGACTCTGACGCAGTGTTGATGAATGCAGAAAAGAAAAGACAGAAGTCGCTCTAGTGTAATTCGAAGATAAGCACTAAGCATTCCAGCGCTCTAACGGGTGCAGTGTCAGCAGTTGGAGACAGTAAACATAGCTCTGCAGGTGATGATCTCAATTGCCACACACAACCATCCCAGGTGCTTGCTTTAACTTCGTGCTGTCAAATGTGGTTGCATGTTGCATATGGTGTCTAGCTTGTATTGCTTCCAATTTGGTTAAATTGCATCTGCTTACTGATACGTCTCCATCGTATCTATAATTTTTGATTGTTCCATGCCAATATTATTCAACTTTCATATACTTTTGGCAACTTCTTATACTATTTTTGGGACTAACATATTGATCCAGTGCCCAGTGCCAGTTCCTGTTTGTTGCATGTTTTTTGTTTCGCAGAATATCCATATCAAACGGAGTCCAAACGGAATAAAAACTGACAGAGATTTTTTTGGAATATATATGATTTTTGGGAAGAAGAATCCACGCGACACGATGCTCGAGGGGCCCATGAGGTAGGGGGGCACCCCAGACCCTCGTGGCCACCCCGTAAGGTGGTTGGTGCCCTTCTTTCGCCGCAAGAAAGCTAATATCCAGATAGAGATCGTGTTAAAATTTCAGACCAATCAGAGTTACGGTTCTTTGGGAATATAAGAAACGGTGAAAGGGAAGAATCTGAGAACGCAGAAACAGAGAGAGACAGAGAGATAGATCCAATCTCAGAGGGGCTCTCGCCCCTCCCGTGCCATGGAGGCCATGGACCAGAGGGGAAACCCTTCTCCCATCTAGGGAGAAGATCAAGGAAGAAGAAGAAGAAGGAGGAGGGGGGCTCTCTCCCCCTCGCTTCCGGTGGCACCGGAGTGCCACCGGGGGCCATCATCATCACCGCGATCTTCACCAAGACCTCCGCCATCTTCACCAACATCTCCATCACCTTTCCCCCTCTATCTACAGCGGTCCACTCTCCCACAACCCGCTGTACCCTCTACTTGAACATGGTGCTTTATGCTTCATATTATTATCCAATGATGTGTTGCCATCCTATGATGTCTGAGTAGATTTTCGTTGTCCTATCGGTGGTTGATGAATTGCTATGATTGATTTAATTTTCTTGTGGTTATGTTGCTGTCCTTTGGTGCCCATCATATGATTGCGCGCGGGGATCACACCCTGGGGTTAGTTGTATGTTGATAGGACTATGTATTGGAGGGCAAGAGTGACAGAAGCTTCAACCTAGCATAGAAATTGATGCATACGGGATTGAAGGGGGACCAATATATCTTAATGCTATGGTTGGGTTTTACCTTAATGAACACTAGTAGTTGCGGATGCTTGCTAATAGTTCCAATCATAAGTGCATAGAATTCCAAGTCGGGGAGGACATGCTAGCAGTGGCCTCTCCCACATAATACTTGCTATCGGTCTAGTAAAGTAGTCAATTGCTTAAGGGGCAATTTCACAACTCATACGACCACTTTTCCACACTGCTATATTTACTTTAGTCGCTTCTTTACCTTAACAGCCCCTAGTTTTATTTTTGTTCTCTTTACTTTCTTGCAAGCCTTTCCGAAAACACCTACAAAGTACTTCTAGTTTCATACTTGTTCTAGGTAAAGCAAACGTCAAGCGTGCGTAGAGTTGTATCGGTGGTCGATAGAACTTGAGGCTACAATTGATCCTCTATACTTGTGGGTTATCAAGACCTTTTTCTGGCGCTGTTGCCGGGGAGCAATAGCGTGGGGTGAATATTCTCATGTGTGCTTGTTTGCTTTATCACTAATAATTTTTATTTGCTATTCTTAATTGTTCTCTATCTTTAGTTATGGGTAGAAAACGCAAAATACCAAAAAAATTAGTTGTACCTACTGAACCAATGGTTGAAGAACCAATCAAAATCTATCACACTACTGAAGCTTATTACTTGGATCATCTTCGATCCCTATGTGCTCGTGCTGAAACCCCAACTAGCTTAGTTGAGGGAAAATCTTTAGATGAGCATGCTTGTTATGTGCGACACCGACTATCTGAAAAAGGGAAAACTTTACTGGATCAAATTCATCGTTTGCAATGCTATGCTTGGAATTTATGTGAAATATATGATTATACTTGTTGTTCTAAAGACCCTAAGAAACACCTTCCCTACCAATGTTTGTTTAGTGATAATGGAATCGTATCCTCTTATGCTAAGGGTGTTTATAATTACTATGATGTTCAACAAATTGAAGAATTTGTTGCTTTTAAGGGTGCTTACGAAATTGCTTCTTTGATTGAAAAGTATGATGCTACTCTTTACAAATCTGAAAATTTTGCCATATTTAAATATTGCTATGATAATTATGCTTCTAATGCCTATGTTGAACCATATATTGAGTACTACTCCGCTGTCCAAGAAGAGAATAATATTTTGCAGGAGTCTATGGAAGAAGAAATTGATGAAACTGTGAGCTCATTGGATGAAAAAGATGATGAGGAGAGCGAAGAACAAAAAGAGGAAGAGCGGATTAGCTACCCATTCCCACCTTCTAATGAGAGTAACTCTTCAACTCATACATTGTTTAATTTCCCTTCGTGCTTACCGGAGGATGATTGCTATGATGATTGTTATGATCCCGTTGATTCTTCTGAAATATCCCTTTTTGATGATGCTTGCTATGCTTGTGGCCAAGATGCCAATATGAATTATGCTTATGGAGATGAACTTGCTATAGTTCCTTATGTTAAACATGAAATTGTTGCTATTGCACCCACGCATGATAGTCCTATTATCTTTTTGAATTCTCCCGATTACACTATATCAGAGAAGTTTGTACTTATTAAGGATTATATTGATGGGTTGCCTTTTACCGTTGCACATGATGATTTTGACGAATATAATATGCATGTGGTTGCCGCTCCTACTTGCAATTATTATGAGAGAGGAACTATATCTCCACCTCTCTATGTTTCCAATATGATAAAATTGCAAGAAACTGTTTATTCTATGCATTGGCCTTTACTTTGTGTGCATGAATTGTTCTTTTATGACATGCCGATGCATAGGAAGAGAGTTAGACTTCGTCATTGCTTGATATATGTTACTTTGTGCTCACTACTAAATTACAAATCATTGTTAATTAAAATTGGCTTTGATATACCTGAAGGAAATATGCCCTAGAGGCAATAATAAAGTTATTATTTATTTCCTTATATCATGATAAATGTTTATTATTCATGCTAGAATTGTATAACCGGAAACATAATACATGTGTGAATACATAGACAAACAGAGTGTCACTAGTATGCCTCTACTTGACTAGCTCGTTAATCAAAGATGGTTATGTTTCCTAACCATGGACAAAGAGTTGTTATTTGATTGACGGGATCACATCATTAGTTGAATGATCTGATTGACATGACCCATTCCATTAGCTTAGCACCCGATCGTTTAGTACGTTGCTATTGCTTTCTTCATGACTTATACATGTTCCTATGACTATGAGATTATGCAACTCCCGTTTGCCGGAGGAACACTTTGTGTGCTACCAAACGTCACAACGTAACTGGGTGATTATAAAGGAGCTCTACAGGTGTCTCCAAAGGTACATGTTGGGTTGGCGTATTTCGAGATTAGGATTTGTCACTCCGAATGTCGGAGAGGTATCTCTGGGCCCTCTCGGTAATGCACATCACTTAAGCCTTGCAAGCATTGCAACTAATGAGTTAGTTGTGGGATGATGTATTACGGAACGAGTAAAGAGACTTGCCGGTAACGAGATTGAACTAGGTATTGGATACCGACGATCGAATCTTAGGCAAGTAACATACTGATGACAAAGGGTCATGTCTACATTGTTCTCGAACCGTAGGGTCCGCACGCTTAAGGTTTCGATGACAGTTATATTATGAGTTTTGATGTACCGAAGGAGTTCGGAGTCCCGGATGAGATCGGGGACATGACGAGGAGTCTCGAAATGGTCGAGACGTAAAGATCGATATATTGGACGACTATATTCGGACTTCGGAAAGGTTCCGAGTGATTCGGGTATTTTTCGGAGTACCGGAGAGTTACGGGAATTCGCCAGGAGAAGTATTGGGCCTTATTGGGCCATACGAGAAAGAGAGACGGGCTACCTAGGGCAGGCCGCGCCCCCCGCCCCCACAAGGCCTAGTCCGAATTGGACTAGGGGGAGGGGCTGCGCCCCTTCCTTGTTTCCTACTCCTACTACATGGAAGGACTCCTAGTTGGACTAGGAAAGGGGGAATCCTACTCCTAGTGGGAGTAGGACTCCCCTAGGGCATGCCATAGAGAGTGCCAGCCCTCCCCTCCTCCACTCCTTTATATACGGGGGCAGGGAGCACCCCATAGACACACAAGTTGATCTTGGTGATCGTTCCTTAGCCGTGTGCGGTGCCCCCCTCCATGATATTACACCTCGGTCATATTGTAGCAGTGCTTAGGCGAAGCCCTGCGACGGTTGAACATCAAGATCGTCACCACGCCGTCGTGCTGACGGAACTCCTCCCCGAAGCTTTGCTGGATCGGAGCCCGGGGAGCGTCATCGAGCTGAACGTGTGCCAAGAACTCGGAGGTGCCGGAGTAACGGTGCTTGGATCGGTTGGACCGGGAAGACGTACGACTACTTCCTCTACGTTGCATCAACGCTTCCGCTTCAGTCTACAAGGGTACGTAGACAACACTCTTCCCTCTCGTTGCTATGCATCACCATGATCTTGCGTGTGCGTAGGAAATTTTTTGAAATTACTACGTTCCCCAACAATACCTTGGGATCCGGGTGGATTCATTACTTGAGCACTATATGCCTAGCTTAATGGCTTTAAAGAAAGTTCTTCCAGGGAGACAACCCGGAAGTTTTAGAGAGTCATTTATTTCTGTTGAGTGCTTTCATATAGTTTAAAAACAACAAAAATAAAGAGGGGAACCTAAAACTTTTCAAAAAGGAAAGTGAAAGTAAGAAAGACAAGCACTGTTGAAGTGGGAGAGCTCCTTGAACTTTGTTCATGCTCACGGCAACTTTGTGAATCTTGATTACAGAAACTTTTCAACAAAAATAATTATCCCCTTGTACAATTCCATTGTATTATAAAAATAATGCGCCAAGGTTTGCCTTTAGGATGTTTACATTTGCTTGATGGTTTGTACGGTGCAGGACAGAAACTTTGGCTGTAGTGGGCGATTTTACATTTTTAGCTGGAACGTCAAATGGTTCGGATTCTTTTTGAAATGTCTTCCTATACAAATGTTTTATTTTTCCTAATTTTTGTAGAATTTTTAAAGTATCAGAAGTATGGCGAATGTTCAGATTGCTACAGACTATTCTGTTTTAGACAGATTCTATTTTTGATGCATAGTTTGCTTGTTTTGATGAAACTATCAATTTATATCAGTGGATTAAGCCATGAAAAGGTTATACTACAGTAGACACAATGCAAAAACAAAATATGAATTGGTTTGCAACAGTACTTATAGTGGTGATTTGCTTTATTATACTAATGGATCTTACCGAGTTTTCTGTTGAGGTTTTGTGTGGATGAAGTGTTCGATGATCGAGAAGGTCTCGATGTGAGAAGAAGGAAGAGAGGCAAGATCTCAAGCTTGGGGATGCCCGAGGCACCCCAAGGAGACTCAAGTGTCTAAGCTTGGGGATGCTGGGGAGGCATCCCCTATTTCTTCAACAAATATCGGTATGTATTCGGATTCGTTTCGTTCATGCGATATGTGCAAGTCTTGGAGCGTCTTTTGCATTTAGGTTTTTATTTTTCTTTTTATGCACCATGCTGGTATGAGATAGTCCTTGGTTGATTTATAGAATGCTCTTTGCACTTCACTTATATCTTTTGAGTATGGCTTTATAGAATGCTTCATGTGCTTCACTTATATCATTTGAAGTTTGGATTGCCTGTTTCTCTTCACTTAGACAACCGCCATTTGTAGAATGCTCTTTTGCTTCGCTTATATTTGTTAGAGCACGGGCATATCTTTTGTAGAAAGAATTAAACTCTCATGCTTCACTTATATCTATTTAGAGAGATAACAGGAACTGGTCATTCACATGGTTAGTCATAAAATCCTACATAAACTTGTAGATCGTTGAATATAATATATTTGATTCCTTGCAATAGTTTTGCGATATAAAGATGGTAATATTAGAGTCATGCTAGTCGAGTAATTGTGAAATTGAGAAATACTTGTGCTCAGGTTTGCAAGTCCCATAGCATGCACGTATGGTGAACCGTTATGTAACAAAGTCGGAGCATGAGGTGTTTATTGATTGTCTTCCTTATGAGTGGCGGTCGGGGACGAGTGATGGTCTTTTCCTACCAATCTATCCCCCTAGGAGCATGCGCGTAGTACTTTGTTTCGATGACTAATAGATTTTTGCAATAAGTATGTGAGTTCTTTATGACTAATGTTGAGTCCATGGATTATACACACTCTCACCCTTCCACCGTTGGTAGCCTATCTAGTACCGCGTAACTTTCGCCGGTACCATAAACCCACCATATACCTTCCTCAAAACAGCCACCATACCTACCTATCATGGCATTTCCATAGCCATTCCGACATATATTGCCATGCAACTTTCATCATCATCATATACATGACTTGAGCATTTATTGTCATATTGCTGTGCATGATCGTAAGATAGCTAGCATGATGTTTTCATGGCTTGTCCGTTTTTTGATGTCATTGCTACGCTAGATCATTGCACATCCTGATGCACCGCCGGAGGCATTCATATAGAGTCATATCTTTGTTCTAGATATCGATTTGTAATATCGAGTTGTAAGTAAATAAAAGTGTGATGATCATCATTATTAGAGCATTGCCCAAGTGAGGAAAGGATGATGGAGACTATGATTCCCCCACAAGTCGGGATGAGACTCCAGACGAAAAAAAGAGAAAGGCCAAAAAAAGAGAAGGCCCAAAAAAAGGAGAAAAAAAGAAAACAAAAAAAGAGAGAAAAAGAGAGAAGGGGCAATGCTATTATCCTTTTTCCACACTTGTGCTTCAAAGTAGCACCATGTTCTTCATATAGAGAGTCTCTTAAGTTATCACTTTCATATACTAGTGGGAATTTTCATTATAGAACTTGGCTTGTATATTCCGATGATGGGCTTCCTCAAATGCCCGAGGTCTTCATGAGCAAGCAAGTTGGATGCACACCCACTTAGTTTCAGTTAGAGCTTTCATACACTTATAGCTCTAGTGCATCCATTGCATGGCAATCCCTACTCACTCACATTGATATCTATTAATGGGCATCTCCATAGCCCGTTGATACGCCGAGTTGATGTGAGACTATCTTCTCCTTTTTGTCTCCTCCACCATCATATTCTATTCCACCTATAGTGCTATGTCCATGGCTCACACTCATGTATTGCGTGAAAGTTGAAAAGGTTTGAGAACGTCAAAAGTATGAAACAATTGCTTGGCTTGTCATCGGGGTTGTGCATGATGTGAATATTTTGTGTGGTGAAGATGGAGCATAGCCAGACTATATGATTTTGTAGGGATAACTTTCTTTGGCCTTGTTATTTTGAAAAGACATGATTGCTTTATTAGTGGGCTTGAAGTATTATTGTTTTTATGTCAAATGATAGACTATTGCTTTGAATCACTCGTATCTTAATATTCATGCCATGATTAGACATATGATCAAAATTATGCTAGGTAGCATTCCACATCAAAAGTTATCTTTTTTCTATCATTTACCTACTCGAGGACGAGCAGGAATTAAGCTTGGGGATGCTGATACGTCTCCGTCATATCTATAATTTTTGATTGTTCCATGCCAATATTATTCAACTTTCATATACTTTTGGCAACTTCTTATACTATTTTTGGGACTAACATATTGATCCAGTGCCCAGTGCCAGTTCCTGTTTGTTGCATGTTTTTTGTTTCGCAGAATATCCATATCAAACGGAGTCCAAACGGAATAAAAACTGACGGAGATTTTTTTCGAATATATATGATTTTTGGGAAGAAGAATCCACGTGAGACGATGCTCGAGGGGCCCACGAGGTAGGGGGCACGCCCCAGGGTGTCAGGTGCGCCCCTGACCCTCATGGCCACCCCGTAAGGCGGTTGGTGCCCTTCGTTCGCGGCAAGAAAGCTAATATCCGGATAGAGATCGTGTTAAAATTTCAGCCCAATCGGAGTTACGGATCTCCGGGAATATAAGAAACGGTGAAAGGGAAGAATCTGAGAACGCAGAAACAGAGAGAGACAGAGAGATAGATCCAATCCCGGAGGAGCTCTCGCCCCTCCCGTGCCATGGAGGCCATGGACCAGAAGGAAAACCCTTCTCCCATCTAGGGAGAAGGTTAAGGAAGAAGAAGAAGGAGGGGGGCTCTCTCCCCCTCGCTTCCGGTGGCACCGGAGTGCCACCGGGGGCCATCATCATCACCGCGATCTTCACCAACACCTCCACCATCTTCACGAACATCTCCATCACCTTTCCCCCTCTATCTACAGCGGTCCACTCACCCGCAACCCGCTGTACCCTCTACTTGAACATGGTGCTTTATGCTTCATATTATTATCCAATGATGTGTTGCCATCCTATAATGTTTGAGTAGATTTTCGTTGTCCTATCGGTGGTTGATGAATTGCTATGATTGATTTAATTTGCTTGTGGTTATGTTGCTGTCCTTTGGTGCCCATCATATGATTGCACGCGTGGATCACACCCTAGGGTTAGTTGTATGTTGATAGGACTTTGTATTGGAGGGCAAGAGTGACAGAAGCTTCAACCTAGCATAGAAGTTGATGCATACGGGATTGAAGGGGGACCAATATATCTTAATGCTATGGTTGGGTTTTACCTTAATGAACATTAGTAGTTGTGGATGCTTGCTAATAGTTCCAATCATAAGTGCATAGAATTCCAAGTCAGGGATGACATGCTAGCAGTGGCCTCTCCCACATAATACTTGATATCGGTCTAGTAAAGTAGTCAATTGCTTAAGGGGCAATTTATCAACTCATACCACCACTTTTCCACACTCACTATATTTAATTTAGTCGCTTCTTTTACCTTAACAGCCCCTAGTTTTATTTTCGTGCTCTTTACTTTCTTGCAAGCCTTTCCGAAAACACCTACAAAGCACTTCTAGTTTCATACTTGTTCTAGGCAAAGCGAACGTCAAGCGTGCGTAGAGTTGTATCGGTGGTCGATAGAACTTGAGGGAATATTTGTTCTACCTTTAGCTCCTCATTGGGTTCGACACTCTTACTTATCGAAAGAGGCTACAATTGATCCCCTATACTTGTGGGTTATCACTTACTTTACACATTATACCTTTGATAATGACATGCCTTCCTGTTTTTGATACATACTATATATGTCTATTAACCATGTTCGTACATCAAACTAATGCTCTTTTGTATCCCTCGTCAATCACTTATGATGAGACAGTCACCCGGGTGGGTTTCTGTGAGACACCATACTCGTTTAAAGAGTGCAGTGTCATACTCCCCACATGATTCTCAAGAAACAACAAGGCTAAATGAAGATAGTCAACGTAGCTCTCTAGTTGATCACTGCAATTCCCCCACACCACCATCGCAGGTGCATGCTCTTACTTGGTAGTGTGATATGTAGTGTTCGTCTTACATGAAAGTAGTGTTTGTCAGTATCATGCATCAATGAGTTCTGAAGAGCAAATTTTATTCCTTTTTCTTATGGGTTTGACTTGACAAGGCAAAATCAAAAAGAGGAAGGAAAAGAGTAAGGAAGGAGATGATGGTGGTCCTCTGCAGCAACGTAAACGGAGCATCTGTACCGATTATCCTTGTACTGATAGTGCATTACAAGGTCCAAGTCTCCGCTCCCCTACTCCACCATCCAAGGTGCTTGCTCTAACTTGGCAGTGTGATATCTGGTTGCATGTTGCATATGGTGTCTAGCTCGTATTGCTCCTAATTAGTGTAAACTGCATCTGCTTAGCTTACACATGATACATGTGAATATGACACGCTTTCCTGTTTTTGGTACATACTATATCTTATGATAAGGCACCTTTAAGTCGCCACTGTGATATTGGTTGTGTCTTGCATATGATTTATATCATGTACTGCTTCTAATTTGTTGAAACGCCATACAGTTTGAACTTGGCAGAGTGATATTGGTTGCATCTTTCATATGGTGTCTAGCTTGCAGTGCTTCTAATTTGTTGAAATGCCTTCTGCTTAGTTACCACATCATAGGTGTGAATATGTCACACCATCCTGTTTTTCATACATATTCCATCCTCGCATCATGTGTTTGCCTTTCATCCGAGTAGTGTTCGTTAGTATCATGCATGAATGAGTTCTGAAGAGCGAATTTTATTCCTTTTTCTTATTCGTTTGACTTCACAATGCAAAATCATTACACCTGAATGAAATTAGTCCGGCAGTGGATGCTGGTGGTCCTTCGGAGCAACTCAAATAGGGGGTCTCTACAGATTCTACTCCGCCATACTCCCAACAAGATTCGCAAGACAACACAAGGCTGGACAATCAACGTAGTTGTGTAGATGATGAGCACATATCCCCTACTCCACCATCACAGGTGCTTGCTCTAACTTGACACTATTATATGTGGTTGCATGTTGCATATGATGTCTAGCTTGTATTGCTTCTAACTTGAATTGCATCTGCTTACTTTACACATAATGCCTGTGAATATGACATGTGTTCCTGTTTCTAGAACATACGTGTACATGATGAGCACATCTCCCCTACTCCACCATCACACGTGCTTGCTCTTACTTGGAACTGTTATACGTGGTTGTGTTTTCCGTATGATGTCTAGTTTGTATTTCTTCTGATTATGTTGAATTGCATCTGCGTAGCTTACAACTTATACCTGCAACGATCACTTACCCATAAGACACATTTAACTTGGGACTGTGATGTAGGTTGCATCTTGCATTGTCTTCTAGCTTGTACTGCTTCTAATTTCTTGAAATGGCACTTACGACGAGACACTTTTTACCTGATAGAGTGATATTGATTGCATGTTCATATGGTGCCTAGCTTTTGTTTCTTCTAATTTTGGTGAAATGCCTTCCGCTTACTATTTTTTCATACATATTCCATCCTCCTATCATACGTGTGAATATGAAGCATTGTCTTTTTTGTATATATTCCATCCTCCTATCCCGCGCTTGTTGGGGAACGTAGTAATTTCAAAAAAATTCCTACGCACACGCAAGATCATGGTGATGCATAGCAACGAGGGGGAGAGTCTGATCTACGTACCCTTGTAGATCGCACCGGAAGCGTTAACACAACATAGAGGAAGTAGTCGTACATCTTCTTCCCGATCCGACCGATCCAAGCACTGTTACTCCGGCACCTCCTAGTTCTTAGCACACGTTCAGCTCGATGACGATCCTCGGGCTCCGATCCAGCAAAGCGTCGAGGAAGAGTTCCGTCAGCACGACGGCGTGGTGACAATCTTGATGTTCTACCGACGCAGGGCTTCGCCTAAGCTCTACAACGATATGACCGAGGTGGAATTTGGTGGCAGGGGGCACCGCACACGGCTAAGGAACGATCAACAATGATCAACTTGTGTGTCAAGAGGTGCCCCCTGCCCCCGTATATAAAGGAGCAAGGGGGAGGGGTTCGGCCGGCCAAGGGAGAGGGGCGCAGGAGGAGTCCTACTCCCACCGGGAGTAGGACTCCCCCCCCCCCCCCCAATCCTATTTCTAATAGGAATCCTCATGGGGGAAAGAGAGAAGGGGTGGCCGGCCACCTTCCCTAGTCCTAATAGGACTAGGCAAAGGGGGGAGGTGTGCAGCCCTCTATGGCAGCCCTTTTCACTTTTCCACTAAGGCCCAATAGGCCCATTTGTCTCCCGGGGGGTTTCGGTAACCCTCTCGGTATTCCGGTAAAATCCCGATTTCACCCGGAACACTTCCGATGTCCAAACATAGGCTTCCAATATATCAATCTTTATGTCTCGACCATTTCGAGACTCCTCGTCATGTCCGTGATCACATCCGGGACTCCGAACAACCTTCGGTACATCAAAATGCATAAACTCATATTAACTGTCATCGTAACGTTAAGCGTGCGGACCCTACGGTTCGAGAACAATGTAGACATGACCGAGACACATCTCTGGTCAATAACCAATAGCGGGACCTGGATGCCCATATTGGCTCCTACATATTCTACGAAGATCTTTATCGGTCAGACCGCATAACAACATACGTTGTCCCCTTTGTCATCGGTATGTTACTTGCCCGAGACTCGATCGTCGGTATCCAATACCTAGTTCAATCTCGTTACCGGCAAGTCTCTTTACTCGTTCCGTAATACATCATTCCGCAACTAACTCATTAGTTGCAATGCTTGCAAGGCTTAAGTGATGTGTATTACCGAGAGGGCCCAGAGATACCTCTCCGACAATCGGAGTGACAAATCCTAATCTCGAAATATGCCAACCCAACATCTACCTTTGGAGACACCTGTAATTCTCCTTTATAATCACCCAGTTATGTTGTGACGTTTGGTAGCACCCAAAGTGTTCCTCCGGCAAACGGGAGTTGCATAATCTCATAGTCATAGGAACATGTATAAGTCATGAAGAAAGCCATAGCAACATACTAAACGATCTTGTGCTAACCTAATGGAATGGGTCATGTCAATCAGATCATTCAACTAATGATGTGACCTCGTTAATCAAATAACAACTCTTTTGTCCATGGTTAGGAAACATAACCATCTTTGATTAACGAGCTAGTCAAGTAGAGGCATACTAGTGACACTCTGTTTGTCTATGTATTCACACATGTATTATGTTTCCGGTTAATACAATTCTAGCATGAATAATAAACATTTATCATGATATAAGGAAATAAATAATAACTTTATTATTGCCTATAGGGCATATTTCCTTCAGTCTCCCACTTGCACTAGAGTCAATAATCTAGTTCACATCGCCATGTGATTTAGTAGCAATAGTTCACATCACCATGTGATTAACACCCATAGTTCACATCGTCATGTGACCAACACTCAAAGGGTTTACTAGAGTCAGTAATCTAGTTCACATCTCTATGTGATTAACACCCAAAGAGAACGAAGGTGTGAGCATGTTTTGCTTGTGAGATAATTTTAGTCAACGGGTCTGTCACATTCAGATCCGTAAGTATTTTGCAAAATTCTATGTCTATAATGCTCTGCATGGAGCTACTCTAGCTAATTGCTCCCACTTTCAATATGTATCCAGATTGAGACTTTAGATTCATCTGGATCAGTGTCAAAAACTTGCATCGACGTAACCCTTTACGACGAACCTTTTTGTCACGTCCATAATCGAGAAACATATCCTTATTTCACTAAGGATAATTCTGACCGCTGTCCAGTGATCTACTCCTAGATCACTATTGTACTCCCTTGCCAAATCAGTGCAGGGTATACAATAGATCTGGTACACAGCATGGCATACTTTATAGAACCTATGAATGAGGCATAGGGAATGACTTTCATTCTCTTTCTATCTTCTGCCGTGGTCGGGCTTTGAGTCTTTACTCAACTTCACACCTTGTAACACAGGCAAGAAACTTTTTCTTTGACTGTTCCATTTTGAACTACTTCAAAATCTTGTCAAGGTATGTACTTATTGAAAAACTTATCAAGCGTCTTGATCTATCTCTATAGATCTTGAAGCTCAATATGTAAGCAGCTTTACCGAAGTATTTCTTTGAAAAACTCCTTTCAAACACTCCTTTTATGCTTTACAGAATAATTCTACATTATTTCCGATCAACAATATGTCATTCACATATACTTATCAGAAATGTTGTAGTGCTCCCACTCACTTTCTCGTAAATACAGGCTTCACTGCAAGTCTGTATAAAACTATATGCTTTGATCAACTCATCAAAGCGTATATTCCAACTCCGAGATGTTTGCACCAGTCCACAGATAGATCGCTGGAGCTTGCATATTTAGTTAACACCTTTAGGATCGACAAAACCTTCTAGTTGCATCGTATACAACTCTTCTTTAGCAAATCCATTAAGGAATGCAGTTTTGTTTATCCATTTGCCAGATTTCATAAAATGCGGCAATTGCTAACATGATTCGGACAGACTTAAGCATAGATACGAGTGAGAAAATCTCATCGTAGTCAACACCTTGAACTTGTCGAAAACCTTTTGCGACAATTCTAGCTTTGTAGATAGTAACACTACTATCAGTGTCCGTCTTCCTCTTGAAGATCCATTTATTTTCTATGGCTTGCCGATCATCGGGCAAGTCAACCAAAGTCCATACTTTGTTCTCATACATGGATCATATCTCAGATTTCATGGCTTCAAGCCACTTTGCGGAATCTGGGCTCACCATCGCTTCTTCATAGTTCGTAGGATCATCATGATCTAGTAGCATGACTTCCAGAACAGGATTATCGTACCACTCTGGCGCGGATCTTACTCTGGTTGATCTACGGGGTTCCGTAGTGTCTTGTTCTGAAGTTTCATGATCATCATCATTAGCTTCCTCACTAACTGGTGTAGGTGTCACAGAAACATTTTTCTGTGATGTACTACTTTCCAATAAGGGAGCAGGTACAGTTACCTCGTCAAGTTCTACTTTCCTCCCACTCACTTCTTTCGAGAGAAACTCCTTCTTCAGAAAGTTTCCGAATTTAGCAACAAAAGTCTTGCCTTCGGATCTGTGATAGAAGGTGTATCCAATAGTTTCCTTTGGATATCCTATGAAGATGCACTTCTCCGATTTGAGTTTTGAGCTTATCAGGATGAAACTTTTTCATATAAGCATCGCAACCCCAAACTTTAAGAAATGACAACTTTGGTTTCTTGCCAAACCATAGTTCATAAGGCGTCGTCTCGTCGGATATAGATGGTGCCCCCTTTTTAACGTGAATGCAGCTGTCTCTAATGCATGACCCCAAAAACAATAGTGGTAAATCGGTAAGAGACATCATAGATTGCACTATATCCAATAAAGTACGGTTATGATGTTCGGACACACCATTATGATGTGGTGTTCCAGGTGGCGTGAGTAGTGAAACTATTTCACATTGTTTTAACTGAAGACCAAACTCGTAACTCAAATATTTGTCTCCATGATCAGATCGTAGAAACTTTATTTTCTTGTCATGATGTTTTTCACTTCACTCTGAAATTCTTTGAACTTTTCAAATGTTTCAGACTTATGTTTCATCAAGTAGATATACTCATATCTGCTCAAATCATTTGTGAAGATCAGAAAATAATGATACCTGTCGCAAGCCTCAATATTCATTGGACCACATACATCAGTATGTATGATTTCCAACAAATCTTTTCTCGCTCCATTGTTCCAGAGAACGGCGTTTTAGTCATCTTGCCCAAAAGGCATGGTTCGCAAGCATCAAGTGATTCATAATCAAGTGATTCCGAAAGCCCATCAGCATGGAGTTTCTTCATGCGCTTTATACCAATATGACCTAAACAGCAGTGCCACAAATAAGTTGCACTATCATTATTAACTTTGCATCTTTTGGTTTCAATATTATGAATATGTGTATTATTAAGATCGAGATCCAATGAACTATTTTCATTGGGTGTGTAACCATATAAGGTTTTATTCATGTAAATAGAACAACAATTTATTCTTTTACTTAAATGAATAACCGTATTACAATAAACATGATCAAATCATATTCATGCTCAACACAAACACCAAATAACACTTATTTAGGTTCAACACTAATCCTGAAAGTATAGGGGAGTGCGCGATGATGATCATATCAATCTTGGAACTACTTCCAACACACATCGTCACTTCACCCTTAACTAGTCTCTGTTTATTCTGCAACTCCCGTTTCGAGTTACTACTCTTAGCAACTGAACTAGCATCAAATACTAAGGGGTTGCTATAAACACTAGTAAAGTACACATCAATAACATGTATATCAAATATACTTATGTTTACTTTGCCATCCTTCTTATCCGCCAATCATTTGGGGTAGTTCCGCTTCCAGTGATCAGTCCCTTTGCAGTATAAGCACTTAGTCTCAGGCTTAGGATCAGACTTGGGCTTCTTCACTTGAGCAGCAACTTGCTTGCCGTTCTTCTTGAAGTTCCCCTTCTTCCCTTTGCCCTTTTCTTGAAACTAGTGGTCTTGTCAACCATCAACACTTGATGTTTTTCTTGATTTCTACCTTCGTTGATTTCAGCATCACGAAGAGCTTAGGAATTACTTTTGTCATCCCTTGAATATTATAGTTCATCACAAAGTTCTACTAACTTGGTGATGGTGACTAGAGAATTCTGTCAATCACTATCTTATCTGGAAGATTAACTCCCATTTGATTCAAGCGATTGTAGTACTCAGACAATCTGGGCACATGCTCACTAGTTGAGCGATTCTCCTCCATCTTTTAGCTATAGAACTTGTTGGAGACTTCATATCTCTCAACTCGGGTATTTGCTTGAAATATTAACTTCAACTCCTGGAACATCTCATATGTTCCATGACGTTCAAAACGTCTTTGAAGTCCCGATTCTAAGCTATTAAGCATGGTGCACTAAACTATCAAGTTGTCATCATATTGAGCTAGCCAAACGTTCATAACGTCTGCATCTGCTCCTGCAATAGGTCTGTCACCTAGCGGTGCATCAAGGACATAATTCTTCTGTGCAGCAATGAGGATAAACCTCAGATCACGGATCCAATCCGCATCATTGCTACTAACATCTTTCAACACAATTTTCTCTAGGAACATATCAAAATAAACACAGGGAAGCAACAACGCGAGCTATTGATCTACAACATAATTTGCAAAATACTACCAGGACTAAGTTCATGATAAATTTAAGTTCAATTAATCATATTAGTTAAGAACTCCCACTTAGATAGATATCCCTCTAATCCTCTAAGTGATCACGTGATCCAAATCAACTAAACCATAACCGATCATCACGTGAGATGGAGTAGTTTTCAATGGTGAACATCGTTATGTTGATCATATCTACTATATGATTCACGCTCGACCTTTCGGTCTCCGTGTTCCGAGGCCATATCTGTATATGCTTGGCTCGTCAAGTATAACCTGAGTATTCCGCGTGTGCAACTGTTTTGCACCCGTTGTATTTGAACGTAGAACCTATCACACCCGATCATCACGTGGTGTCTCAGCACGAAGAACTTTCGCAATGGTGCATACTCAGGGAGAACACTTCTTGATAATTTAGTGAGAGATCATCTTATAATGCTACCGTCAATCAAAGCAAGATAAGATGCATAAAAGATAAACATCATATGCAATCAATATAAGTGATATGATATGGCCATCATCATCTTGCGCTTGTGATCTCCATCTCTCAAGCACCGTCATGATCACCATCGTCACCGGCGCGACACCTTGATATCCATCGTAGCATCGTTGTCGTCTCGCCGATCTTATGCTTCCACGACTATCACTACTGCTTAGTAATAAAGTAAAGCATTACATCGCGATTGCATTGCATACAATAAAGCGACAACCATATGGCTCCTGCCAGTTGCCGATAACTCGGTTACAAAACATGATCATCTCATACAATAAAATTAGCATCATGTCTTGACCATATCACATCACAACATGCCCTGCAAAAACAAGTTAGACGTCCTCTACTTTGTTGTTGCAAGTTTTACGTTGCTGCTACGGGCTTAAGCAAGAACTCATCTTACCTACGCATCAAAACCACAACGATAGTTTGTCAAATAGACTCCGTTTTAACCTTCTCAAGGACCAGGCGTAGCCATACTCGGTTCAACTAAAGTTGGTGAGACAGTCTCCCGCAAGCCATCTATGTGCAAAGCACGTCGAGGGAACTGATCTCGCGTAAGCGTACGCGTAAGGTTGGTCCGGGTCGTCTCGTCCAACAATACCGTTGAACCAAAGTATGACATGCTGGTAGGCAGTATGACTTGTATCGCCCATAACTCACTTGTGTTCTACTTGTGCAAATAACATCAAACCATAAAACCTAGGCTCCGATACCACTGTTGGGGAACGTAGTAATTTCAAAAAATTTCCTACGCACACGCAAGATCATGGTGATGCATAGCAACGAGGGGGAGAGTCTGATCTACGTACCCTTGTAGATCGCAATGGAAGCGTTAACACAACTTAGAGGAAGTAGTCGTACGTCTTCTTCCCGATCCGACCGATCCAAGCACCGTTACTCCGGCACCTCCGAGTTCTTAGCACACGTTCAGCTCGATGACGATCCTCGGGCTCCGATCCAGCAAAGCATCGAGGAAGAGTTCCGTCAGCACGACGGCGTGGTGACGATCTTGATGTTCTACCGACGCAGGGCTTCGCCTAAGCTCTACAACGATATGACCGAGGTGGAATTTGGTGGCAGGGGGCACCGCACACGGCTAAGGAACAATCAACAATGATCAACTTGTGTGTCAAGAGGTGCCCCTTGCCCCCGTATATAAAGGAGCAAGGGGGAGGGGTTCGGCCGGCCAAGGGAGAGGGGCGCAGGAGGAGTCCTACTCCCACCGGGAGTAGGACTCTCCCCCCCCCAATCCTATTTCTAATAGGAATCCTCATGGGGGAAAGAGAGAAGGGGTGGCCGGCCACCTTCCCTAGTCCTAATAGGACTAGGGAAAGGGGGGAGGTGCGCAGCCCTCTATGGAAGCCCTTTTCACTTTTCCACTAAGGCCCAATAGGCCCATTTGCCTCCCGGGGGGTTCCGGTAACCCTCCCGGTATTCCGGTAAAATCCCGATTTCACCCGGAACACTTCCGATGTTGAAACATAGGCTTCCAATATATCAATCTTTACGTCTCGACCATTTCGAGACTCCTCGTCATGTCCGTGATCACATCCGGGACTCCGAACAACCTTCGGTACATCAAAATGCATAAACTCATATTAACTGTCATCGTAACGTTAAGCGTGCGGACCCTACGGTTCGAGAACAATGTAGACATGACCGAGACACATCTCCGGTCAATAACCAATAGCGGGACCTGGATGCCCATATTGGCTCCTACATATTCTACGAAGATCTTTATCGGTCAGACCGCATAACAACATACGTTGTCCCCTTTGTCATCGGTATGTTACTTGCCCGAGACTCGATCGTCGGTATCCAATACCTAGTTCAATCTCGTTACCGGCAAGTCTCTTTACTCGTTCTGTAATACATCATTCCGCAACTAACTCATTAGTTGCAATGCTTGCAAGGCTTAAGTGATGTGTATTACCGAGAGGGCCAGAGATACCTCTCCGACAATCGGAGTGACAAATCCTAATCTCGAAATATGCCAACCCAACATCTACCTTTGGAGACACCTGTAATGCTCCTTTATAATCACCCAGTTACGTTGTGACGTTTGGTAGCACCCAAAGTGTTCCTCCGGCAAACGGGAGTTGCATAATCTCATAGTCATAGGAACATGTATAAGTCATGAAGAAAGCAATAGCAACATACTAAACGATCGTGTGCTAAGCTAATGGAATGGGTCATGTCAATCAGATCATTCAACTAATGATGTGACCTCGTTAATCAAATAACAACTCTTTTGTCCATGGTTAGGAAACATAACCATCTTTGATTAACGAGCTAGTCAAGTAGAGGCATACTAGTGACACTTTGTTTGTCTATGTATTCACACATGTATTATGTTTCCGGTTAATACAATTCTAGCATGAATAATAAACATTTATCATGATATAAGGAAATAAATAATAACTTTATTATTGCCTCTAGGGCATATTTCCTTCAGCGCTTGCCTTACATCAAGTAGTGTTCGTCTATATCATGCATCAACCAGTTATGCAGAGCTAATTTTATTCATCTTCTTGTGGTTTTAACTTCATAAGGCAATATCAGAAAATAGGAAGGAAAAGAGTAAGTTAGGGGATGTTGGTGGTCCTCCGCACCGATGCAAACAGAGACTCTCTAGATTTTCCACTTGTACTGCTAATGAAGTTGAAGTCCCAAGTCTACATGATGAGTTCATCTCCCGTACTCCACCATCGCAGGTGCTTTCTCTAAGTTGACAGTGTGATAATTGGTTTCATGTTGCATATGTTGTCTAGCCTGTATTTATTCTCTTTTGATTAAATTGCACCTGCTTAGCTTATACGTTATACATGTGCATATGACATGGCTTTCTGTGTCTAGAATACACTACATCGATCTATCATACCATGTTCTTACATCAAAGTACTGCTGTTGTGTATCCCGCACCAGTCACTAATGATTGGACACTTTTAACATGGCAGTTTGATAGTGGTTGCATCTTGCATTGATTTCTATGTTGTACTGCTTCTAATTTTTCGAATTGCCACTTATGACAAGACACTTTTAACTTGGCAGAGTAATATTGGTTGCATCTTTCATATGGTGTCTAGCTTGCATTACTTCTATTTTCTTGAAAATCCTTCTGCTTAGTTTGCACATCGTAGCTGTGAATATGTCATGCCGTCCTGTTTTTCTTACATATTCCATCCTCATACGGTTGTCTTACATCAAAGTATTGCTTGTCTGTATCATGCATCAATGAGTTCTGAAGAGTGATTTTATTCTTTTGTGTTGTGGGTACAGCTTGCCATGGCAAAGTCAAAAAAGATCAAGGAAAATAATATAGTAGGGAGTGATGTCACTCATCGGGTTAAACGGAAAAGGTTCTGCCGGCGAGATTCTGCTGGTACTTATAGTGGAGTAGAAGGTCCAAGTCCACCGGCTAAATCTACAAACACAGTATCACCTGCTCCACTAGCTGCAGCATCCGCTTCAACTGTACCAGCATCTCAACCAGTTACTCGTTTGTTTGCTCTGGAACTGGCCAGTTCTCAAGCTGCCTTCACACCTAACACTACTTCCAAAGCACTGCTGACACAACAGGACTTGGCAAGATCAGATTAACCTCATGAGCATCAACACCAAGACGGTACCTGACCGAGTCAAGTTGTAGTTGCATGCTCCTTTATATGTACTCTCATAGTTTGATGTACACTAACACTTTCCATATTCATTGTTGAACTAGCACCACGGCGCAAGCGGAAACAGACATCAGGGATAATGCTTGACAGATTAACAAAATCTAAAGGAGGAAGAATGGAGATCCATTTTCCGGCAGGTTTAAAAAGGCCACGTGATGCTACAGAGTCAGCCAAGTTAGTATCAGAGGCAGCCGTTGCCGTTAGGTGTCATGCACGTATCCTCCCAACGTGGATCCAGTACAGGAATGAGAAAGACAATACCCAGTTTAACACCTTCCTTGACCATTTATCTGTAAGTAATGTTATTCATCGCAATTAGTAATATTGTCTTGCTCTGTCCCACACTTTCTAGCTTCCTCCTAATAAGACTCACATTCTTTTTTCAACAGATGAGGTTCAAGTTGGATCCGAAAGATGATGCAACTAGACAAGCATGCACTCATGTTTTCAGTCTGGTCTGCGACAGTATCGGTACCACCTTAGAAAATCTCACTTTGAAGGCAAGACTAACAATGAAATCGCCTAAACATCTCCAGTGGAATATATTACAGATGAAGACTGGACAACCCTCGTTAAACACTGGTCTGATCCAAAGTACCAGGTAGGCTATATGTATTTGATTAGACCACATATTAAACTTGTATTTATGTATGTTCCTTACAAGTGTATCTTCTTCTAGGCTAACTGTTTGAAGAACAAAACCAACCGTTCTAAAGTGAAATTCCAACAGACCACGGGATCTCGTAGC
Source organism: Triticum monococcum (assembly GCA_034509565.1). Lineage (NCBI taxonomy): Eukaryota > Viridiplantae > Streptophyta > Magnoliopsida > Poales > Poaceae > Triticum > Triticum monococcum. The sequence continues at coordinate 175,610,541 of CM067847.1, read as the reverse complement.
TATATTGCACACTTCGAGGCTCTTGTAAATAGCTGCTACTTCCTTCTTTTTTGTGCCATATTATCGTATCTATATTGACTTGTTCCAAATACAGAAGAAATTGTAACACCCCCAGTGTCATGCTACAGTAATCCCCTGTTGATGGTGCCATGTCATCACACTACTGTTGCTAATCTTCACTTGATCTAAATCACAATTCAAATTCAAATCCAAGCTGAAGTCAAAAATCCATATTTGTCTGACATGAAAACTAAAATGTTCATCATGTGGCAAATAATCATTTGTTAATATTGGTGGTGAACCAACTTTTTGCAAGGTGTTTAAATGGCCTAAACCAATTAAAGCAGTGGCTAAAACAATAGATTAAATGGCTTTTTAATTTATAAAAATTTCAAACTATTTCAAAAGCCTCACAACCTTGTTATGGCAGTGCTAACTATTGCAATGTAATTATGTGGCCAAGTCCCACATTTTACAAAATCCTTTTGGCACCCAAATATTACCATGCTTTTTCTATAAAAAGAAAAGAGCAAAAGTAAAAAAAAAAGAAAAAGAAAAACACCCCCTGACCCCCCTGGGCGTTAGTCATCTGGGCGGCCCAACCCAGCGGCCCACCTCCCCCGGTAGCCTCCCTCCTCTCTGTTCACCCGACCCAGCGACCGCGGTCGCCGGTCGCCACCGAACCCTGTCGCCGTCCCCGCCGGGGAAGGGATAAGGGCGACGTCCCCTCAACCCCGCGGGCTGGCCGCACCCACTCACTCTCCCTCGACGCCCCCTCTCCCCTCTCTCCCTCTGGCCTCGCCCCTTCTCTAGATTCGCCTCGCCCCGACGCACTGTCGCCGCTGCGTTGCTGCGCCACCGCGGCCACCATGCCCTCCTCGCCGCCCCGATGTGCCCGCGAGCGCCATGACCATCTTCTGCTTCGTCTGCACCGACAAGCTCAAGGCCGGAGCCACCCCAGCGCCGGATCCCCTTTCGTCTTCCTCCTCGACGGCCACCGCGCGACCTCACCATCGATTCCGGATGCTCCGCGCCTCCCCGAGCACACTGCCACTTCCCTACGGCTCCCGGTGAGCCACCACGTCTCTTCCCTCGCTCCCCCGCATAGATCCATCACCGTAGCCACCGTTGCCATCGCCGCCCGAAGCCCACTCCGCAACAGAGCTCGTCACCGTCATGCTCACCCGACCTCGCCACCGTGCTCTGGGACTCGCCAGGACCCCGTCGAGCCTCCCCAGTAGTCCTGCCGTGCCCTCTAGCCGCAGTACACGCGAGGGCCGAACTCCGGCGTCCGCTCCGCCGCTCACCGCCGTAGCTTCCCGCCGTTTATGGCCGCACTTTTCCCGTAGATGGACGCGGCGTTGAATGCTCATTCGAATGAGCCTAAGCACGCCCCAAACAGAGCGCCGTAGCGTTTTTCCGGCCAAGTCTGGCGAGCTTCGCCGCGTTTTTGGTCGCCAGAGTTGTCTCCGGCGCCGACGCCGACGTGGCGTAGTGGGCCCCGCCTTTGTGTCACTAACCAGTGGGCCCGGTGGGCCCCATTGACTTGGTTGACCCAGTCAACACGCTGACTGGGCAACCCCAGCCATTGACACGCGCCCTCCCCACATAATTAACCTAATTAAAACATTTTCCTGAATAGATTTAATTAGCTAAACTAATGAGTCACTAACAGGTGGGGTCCAGTAGCTAATTAACCTAGATTAGTTAGTTTTATGCATTGTTAGACTAACAGAGGCTGACATGTGGGTCCCCCTGGACCCATAGGTCAGGTTTGACCCGGTCAGCGAGTCTGTTGACTGCTGACATCATCAACATGTCATGCTGACGTCATTTTTTCTTTTCTGTTATTTTAAATAATTCCAGAATATGTTTAAAACTTTGAAAAATCATAGAAAATTAGCCATAGCTCGGATCGAAAAACTTTGTACATGAAAGTTGCTCAGAACGACGAGACGAACCCGGCTACGCAACCTGTTCGTCTGCCACACGTCCCTAGCATAGCAAAATGCAACCGCCCCCTCCGTTTCATCTGTCCGAAAATGCCTAACTCTAGGAAAACTTTCTCGGATGTTTCCCCCCTTCGCCAGTATCGCCTAGTACCGCTTTAGGTCACCCCTGGCACCGCGTTTTCCCTTGTTATATTTTGATGCTTGTTTGCCCTGTATTTACTGTTTCTCCCAACTCTTCTTCTCCGGTAGACCCCGAGACCGATGTTGCCCCTGTGATCGACTACGTCGACGACGACCCCTTCTTCTCGCCCGAGCAACCAGGCAAGCAAACCCCCTTGAGCATTCCGATATCGCCCATTTCTTTCCCTCCCATGCTTGCATTAGAACTGCTACTGTTTTCTATATGATCCTACTCTGATGCATAGCCTGTTGTTGTTACCTGCTTTCATACCTTACCTGCTTATCCTAAAGTGCTTAGTATAGGATGGTTAGTGATCCATCAGTGACCCCCACCTTGTCCCAGTTGCCCCGCTTTATGTTCGATGACTCGATCAACGTGATCGACGTCCAGGCCCCAATACCGCACATCACCCCCCTAGTTGTATGACTCTGCAGAGTTACCATCGAGTGCCGAGGGTGGAACCTCTTACATCACTCCTGATGAGATCTCCATAGTGTAGCTTTACGGTCGAGGTCATCGAGGGTGATTTCCTCCTTAACCACTTTCGTTAAGGCTTTGTCGTGCAACGCATCAAACATGAACCTCAAGGGTGGATCCTCTTATGTTCACCTTGATGACAACATCGAGTGGAATTCACCGGGGGTGATTCCTCGGGTTTTCCCCTTGGTGTTAGACACGCAGTTACTATGGTTACAATGACTTTTTACTGAACCATGTTACTAAAGACGGGTCGACCCTGAGTGGTACCCGCGCGAGCTTAATTACGAGTGATGTGGAGTCGGGTTGACCTGGAAGGTGCCCGCGAGATACTTAAGAGGCGTGGCCGGGCATTCTTAGCCCTTGCTGCAAGTACTCAATCGTGAGTCTCTGCTCGTTACCGCGTGCTCCTAATCCACTACGATTTGGATATTTGATCCGAGGGGCCTTTGGCCTGATAGCACTAACCATCACGTGGGCATAGTATGGGCCTTCTGCGTCTTTTACATCAGCCAAAGCTTAATAGACGTCAGCGACTAAGCGGCGCGCGCCGGGTTGGACTACGTAAGCTCCTGCCTTGTTGAAGGAGGTAGCTAGGTCTACTCACCGGCCGCGTACGCAACGTGTAGGAGTTCCCGGGGAGATGGCCCATGACCCCTGGGGGCATAGGTTTAGTCCGGGGTGCTGGCCTCTCTATTAAGCCTAGGTCGGGTTGCGGCGTATTGTTTGGCCGAGGCCGGGCATGACCCAGGAAAGTGTGTCCGGCCAGAGTTAATTGAGCATGGTGGATAAGTCGGTGCACCCCTGCAGGGAAGAAAACATCTATCGATAGCCTGTCCTACGGTAACGGACACTTGGAGTTATATCCCGATCGATACAACTAGAACTGGATACTTGTGATGAGAAATGAATGGATGGTGATGATAAATGGTTTGTGATGAGAAACTGATGGTGATGAGAATTGGATTGTGATGATAACTGGATAGTATGGCTCTGGGATTGCTTTCTCGCAGGGAGTCGAGAAAGGATCTCTGGCCGAGGTTGATAACACTACTGCTACTTTACTTTATGCTACTCTACTCCCTCCTGTTGCTGCAAGATGGTGGTTTCCAGAAGATGCTAGTCTTCGATAGGCTAGGCTTTCCCCTTCCCTTCTGGCATTCTGCAGTTTAGTCCACAGATACAACCCATTCCTTTGATACAGATGCATACTTAGTTTAGATCTGATGTAAGTCTTGCGAGTACTTTGGATGAGTACTCACGGTTGCTTTGCTACTTCTTTTCCCCCATACCCGATTGTTGCGACCAGATGACGGATCCCAGGAGCCAGACGACGCCATTGATGACTACTACTACCCGGAGGATGCCTACTACTACGTGAAGACTATAGACGACTAGGAGTAGTTAGGAGGCTCCCAGGCAGGAGGCCTTGCCTTTTCGATCGTTGCTGCTTTTGTGCTAGCCTTCTTAAGGCAACCTTGTTTAACTCATGTCTGTACTCAGATATTGTTGCTTCCGCTGACTCTTGTGTTTTGGAGCTTATATATTCGAGCCCTCGAGGCCCCTGGCTTGTAATATAAAGCTTGTATTATTTTAATTTGTGTCTAGAGTTGTGTTATGATATCTTCTCGTGAGTCCTTGATCTTGATCATACACATTTGCGTGTATGATTATTGTACGGTCAAATCGGGGGCGTCACAAGTTGGTATCAGAGCCGACTGCCTGTAGGTAGCCCCCTTTCCAACTCCTTGGCCGAAGTTGAGTCGAGTCACTAGAAAACTTTTACTAACATGGCTGTGCGGCCCATGGGCCCACGTCGCCGCTGGGTGGTAGTAGGATCTTTTATTCCTCGTCTATACTCTGGGACTCTGATCTCTCTTCTATTCGGGTTAAAATGGTTTTACTAACTCTAACATTAGGATCTCGTGATCACATCCACCTGGAGAGCCCCTTATTACAAATGATCGCCAGCTACACCAGAAGTTTTCGAGGTTACTCTACGATGTTCTCCCGAGACACATATACCCACCGCCTTTGCAAATTCCCCACCATTGTTATGTCCCTATTGATAACTGCTTACACCTACCATTCTTACATTCAATCCCATTTATCTTGTTATTACAAGATGCCCTAAACTTCTCTCCGTTGTTCCGAGAATCCCCTGAGCTTACTGCCTTACAGTTCCTTGTCACCTGAATACCCCTACGGATAACTTTGTGCACCTATCGAGTATCCGCTCATCCTCAGTTGATTCTTGTACTTCACAAAAGTCTTCGTAATACCATTCGTTCTTGTGAAAATCCTCAGCAGCCTATTATTCTTGAATTTCTTTCTTGCTTGCATTATGGTTAATACCATAGGTCTAGTAATCTTATTGTCATCCTTTGTCTTTATCATTTTGAGTCCGTTGATACAATATGTTGCGAATGCTCACAATCCTCAATCAGATCCTAGAATTCATCCTTCCGGCTCAGACGTCATTTTAACATGTGCTGGATCTCGACCAATCAAATCGCCATCGATTGTACCACTAAGGCTATTCTACCTATCCATCCCTAATCAGAGCATTGCTTCTGATCCCTTGTCTTGGAATTCATAATTCCTTTACAATTGAGCTTTGAGTCAGTCAGTTGTTTCTATAATCTGATCTCCTTGCGTTCTTTCTTCCTCTGGTTGAGTACTGATGCTCACCTCAGATCCCTTGTGGACCACCAGCCCCTTTTTCGGATTTTATCCGACAACGTCCTTCTTATTCAATAAGCTTGTGAGCCTTTCCTCGGATACATAATGCTTTTGGTAAATTGTATCCTCCGCTTTCTCAAGCATGCTCTACAACCGAGCTTGTGTTATTTATTCTCGAAATTTATGATATATGTTCCTAAGATGCCTCGATGGATTGAACCTATGCATTCCCTAATCTGTGTGAACTCAACAGTTATGCGGGTTATACTCTACTGGCTTTTCGTCAGATAAAATTTCAATACTATAGCTTCATCAAGAGCGAGAAGTAAAATGAAAGGTTATGCATTGTAGAAGTGGGAGTCGACCCTGAACCTTTGTGTTCATGCCCACGGACACGGTGTAGGACTTATCAAGAAAGCTTCTTGCAAGGATATTTAATCATTTGAATATTCTTCCAGTATTGTAAATTGGATCCATTGCAGTTATGGTCCCGACCATATTTCCTCCTTGATCCCATTTACTGGGTAAGTTACTATTACTTATCCTCTGCAAATCTTTCGCCGTCCAACCTCTACTCCGATTTACCTTCTGGAATTACACCTAGTACTTGATACTGGGAAGCTTTATACCCCATCACATCATTCCTAGCCTGATCGGCTATATGTTTGTCATGTCAACTTTTTAACTGTGCTACCTGGTCCTTATGCCCGGAGCAACTTCCGACGATGAGCTAAGCTTATGTCGATCTTCCTCATCTTATAATTTCACCTCGAACAACAATCTTGACTTTGAGCTTGTGTCGAATCCATGGTTCTCATAGACTTTCACTTCTTCCTTCCTTTTCTGCTCGGTGACATCTTCATGAAATCTCTTGACAAGTGTGTCGTGATTATCATCAACATTCTAAGCTTTTCCAGGATATCAATCGAATTCATGGTGAGAAATACAATCCCCCCCTCGATGATTTATGTTATCATCATAACATTCTTGCCTTCCCCAACACAAACTTGTTCATATAATTTCAAAAATACATCCTTTTGGCATGTCAATGGATTGTGGCTGAGCCTGTCGGCCACACCCTCATCTTTTCCCTGCTAAAATTGTATGACTTATTTTCTAAGTTGTTTCCTATGGATCCTTGGTGTATCCAAAGTCCAACCTTGCTTGAAGACCATGTCAATGCTATCTCGAAGCTTGTCTGTGGTACTCCGATTTTCAGTAAATGTTTCCTGCTCAATTACCCAAACACCACTTTATGGGTAACGTCATGAAATTCCTCTCCCCTTTCCTAAGTGGTTTTCTACCTTCTATCCGGTATTGGATATCATACTCTGCTTGTTCTTGGGAAGGATATACCCCTGAAATATGTGTTTAAGCACATTTTCCTTTCCATTGTTCTATTTAACCTTCTTGAGGTTTGTATGATCTAAGAAGTAATATGTCACTGCTTTTATAAACACCTCGATGTACTACTTCGTCAGAATACGCCTGTTACTATTGATGGTGGCATTCCGGTAGCCACCGATGGACGAGAACTTTGCCTATTGGTCCGCCTTGTTCAACTAGCAGGAAAATGGTTCTCTTCGTCCCTCGCCCTTGGTACCAACATTGTTGCCGACATAACTGACAGGCTACCCTCTGACATGCCTTGCTATAATAATCGTGCAAGATGTCAGCACTCTTCCTACTTTTAACCCACATGGTGGGCCCATAACCCACAGTTCCATAGGATTGAAACCTGACTCTCCTGTACCCCCTGTTTCTAAGGTTATTCCTCCCGCTTGGCTTCGTATCATGTCATGAGCCACCTTCCGAGAGATGATCTATTCCTGATGCTCTGAACCCCTTTCTCACACTCTGTTCAGGTATCGATCGTTTGTCCATTCGCTTGAAACTTCCTATTGTACCTTCATATTTTGCTCTGGATGTTTTATTAAATTTCAACTCGAGGGATACTTCTGCCACATTCCCTGAATTGTTCATCTGATAATTAACCCTATAATGGTCAGTTCTCCCGAAGTTACTCTTTACTCCCCCACTTAAATCTCGGGACGAGATTTCTTGTAGTGGAGGAGATTTGTAACACCCCCAGTGTCATGCTACAGTAATCCCCTGTTGATCGTGCATGTCATCACACTATTGTTGCTAATCTTCACTTGATCCAAATCACAATTCAAATTCAAATCCAATCTGAAGTCAAAAATCCATATTTGTCTGACATGAAAACTAAAATGTTCATCATGTGGCAAATACTCATTTGTTAATATTGGTGGTGAACCAACTTTTTGCAAGGTGTTTAAATGGCCTAAACCAATTAAAGCAGTGGCTAAAACAATAGATTAAATGGCTTTTTAATTTATAAAAAATTCAAACTATTTCAAAAGCCTCACAACCTTGTTATGGCAGTGCTAACTATTGCAATGTAATTATGTGGCCAAGTCCCACATTTTACAAAATCCTTTTGGCACCCCAAATATTACCATGCTTTTTCTGTAAAAAGAAAAGAGCAAAAGTAAAAAAAGAAAAAGAAAAACACCCCCTGACCCCCCTGGGCCTTAGTCATCTGGGCGGCCCAACCCAGCAGCCCACCTCCCCCGGTAGCCTCCCTCCTCTCTGTTCACCCGACCCAGCGACCGCGCTCGCCGGTCGCCACCGAACGCTGTCGTCGTCCCTGCCGGGGAAGGGATAAGGGCGACGTCCCCTCAACCCCGCGGGCTCCCCGCACCCACTCACTCTCCCTCGACGCCCCCTCTCCCCTCTCTCCCTCTGGCCTCGCCCCCTTCTCCAGATTCGCCTCGCCCCGACGCACTATCGCCGCCGCGTTGCTGCGCCACCGCGGCCACCATGCCCTCCTCGCCGCCCCGATGTGCCCGCGAGCGCCATGACCCTCTTCTGCTTCGTCTGCACCGACGACCTCAAGGAAGGAGCCACCCCAGTGCCGGATCCCCTTCGTCTTCCTCCTCGATGGCCACCGCACGACCTCGCCGTCGATTCCGGATGCTCCACGCCTCCCCGAGCACACTGCCACTTCCCTACGGCTCCCAGTGAGCCACCACGTCTCTTCCCTCGCTCCCCCGCACGGATCCATCACCATAGCCGCCGTTGCCATCGTCGCCCGAAGCCCACTCCGCAACGGAGCTCGTCACCGTCGTCCTTGTCGACGTCGTGCTCACCCGACCTCGCCACCGTGCTCTGGGACTCGCCAGGACCCCGTAGAGCCTCCCCAGTTGTCTTGCTATGCCCTCTAGCTGCAGTTCGCGCGAGGTCCGAACTCCGGCGTCCGCTCCACCGCTCACCGCCGTAGATTCCCGCAGTTTACGACCGCACTGCTCCCGTAGATGGATGTGGCGTTGAACGCTCGTTCGAATGAGCCTAAGCACACCCCGAATGGAGCGCCGTAGAGTTTTTCCGGCCAAGTCCGGCGAGCTTCGCCGCATTTTTGGTCACCGGAGTTGTCTCCGGTGCCGACGCCGACATGGTGCAGTGGGCCCCGCATTTGTGTCACTAACCAGTGGGCCCAGTGGGCCCCATTGACTTGGTTGACCCAGTCAACACGCTGACTAGGCAACCCCAGCCACTGACACGCGCCCCCCCCCCCCCACATAATTAACCTAATTAAAACATTTTCCTAAATAGATTTAATTAGCTAAACTAATGAGTCATTGACGGGTGGGGTCCAATAGCTAATTAACCTAGATTAGTTAGTTTCATGCACTGTTAGACTAACAGAGGCTGACATGTGGGTCCCCCTGTTCCCACAGGTCAGGTTTGACATGGTCAGCGAGTCTGTTGACTGCTGACATCATCAACACGTCATGCTGACGTCATTTTTTCTTTTCTGATATTTTAAATAATTCTAGATTATTTTTAAAACTTTGAAAAATCATAGAAAATTAACCGTAGCTCGGAACGAAAAACTTTGTACATGAAAGTTGTTCAGAACGACGAGACGAACCTGGTTACACAACCCGTTCGTCCGCCACACATCCCTAGCATAGCAAACCTGCAACCCTCCCCCTCCGTTTCATCTATCGGAAAATGCCTAACTCCAGGAAAACTTTCCCGGATGTTTCCTCCCTTTGCCAGTATCGCCTAGTACTGCGTTAGGTCACCCCTGGCACCGCGTTTTGCCTTGTTATATTTTGTGATGCTTGTTTGCCCCGTATTTACTATTTCTCCCCCCTCTTCTTCTCCAGTAGACCCCGAGACCGATGTTGCCCCTGTGATCGACTACGTCGACGACGACCCCTTCTTCTCGCCCGAGCAACCAGGCAAGCAAACCCCCCCTTGAGCATTCTGATATCACCCATTTCTTTCCCTCCCATGCTTGCATTAGAACTGCTACTGTTTTCTGTATGATCCTACTCTAATGCATAGCCTCTTGTTGTTACCTGCTTTCATACCTTACCTGCTTATCCTAAACTGCTTAGTATATGATGGTTAGTGATCCATTAGTGACCCCCAGCTTGTCCCAGTTGCCCCGCTTTATGTTTGATGACTCGATCAACGTGATCGACGTCCAGGCCCCGACACCGCACATCACCCCCTAGTTGTACGACTCTGTAGAGTTACCATCGAGTGCCGAGGGTGGAACCTCTTACATCACTCCTGATGAGATCTCCGTAGTGTAGCTTTATGGTTGAGGTCATCGAGGGTGATTTCCTCCTTAACCACTTCCGTTACGGCTCTATCGTGCAACCCATTAAACGTAAACCTCGAGGGTGGATCCTCTTACGTTCACCTTGATGACAACATCGAGTGGAATTTACCGGGGGTGATTCCTCGGGTTTTCCCCTTGGTGTTAGACACACCGTTACTATGGTTACTATGAATTAGCACTGAACCATGTTACTAAAGACGGGTCGACCCTGAGTGGTACCCGCGCGAGCTTAATTGCGAGTGATGTGGAGTCGGGTTGACCTGGAAGGTGCCCACGAGATACTTACGAGGCGTGGCCAGGCATTCTTAGCCCTTGCCGCAAGTACTCGAGATGGGGCGTGCTCCTAATCCACTGCGATTTGGATATTTGATCCGAGGGGCCCTTGGCCTGATAGCACTAAGCATCACGTGGGCATAGTATGGGCGTTCTGCGTCTTTATATCAGCCAAAGCTTAATAGACGTCAGCGACTAAGCGGCGCGCGCCGGGTTGGACTGCGTAAGCTCCTGCCTTGTTGAAGGAGGTAGCTAGGTCTGCTCACCGGCCGTGTATGCAATGTGCAGGAGTTCCCGGGGAGATGGCCCATGACCCCTGGGGGCATAGGTTTAGTTCGGCGTGCTGGCCTCTCTATTAAGCCTAGGTCGGGTTGCGGCGTATTGTTTGGCCGAGGCCCGGCATTACCCAGGAAAGTGTGTCCGGCCGGAGTTAATCGAGCGTGGTGGCTAAGTTGGTGCACCCCTGCAGGGAAGAAAACATCTATCGATAGCCTATCCTACGGTAACAGACACTTGGAGTCATATCCCGATCGATACAACTAGAAGTAGATACTTGTGATGAGAAATGAATGGATGGTGATGAGAAATGGTTTGTGATGAGAAACAGATGGTGATGAGAATTGGATTGTGATGATAACTGGATAGTATGGCTCCGGGATTGCTTTCTCGCAGGGAGTCGAGAAAGGATCTCTGGCCGAGGTTGATAACACTACTGCTACTTTACTTTATGCTACTCTACTCCCTCCTGTTGCCGCAAGATGGTGGTTTCCAGAAGATGCTAGTCTTCGATAGGCTAGGCTTTCCCCTTCCCTTCTGGCATTTTGCAGTTTAGTCCATAGATACAACCCATTCCTTTGATACAGATGCATACTTAGTTTAGATCTGATGTAAGTCTTGCGAGTACTTTGGATGAGTACTCATGGTTGCTTTGCTACTTCTTTTTCCCCCATACCCGATTGTTGCAACCAGATGACGGATACCAGGAGCCAGATGACGCCATTGATGACTACTACTTCCCGGAGGATGCCTACTACTACGTGAAGTCTGCAGACGACTAGGAGTAGTTAGGAGGCTCCCAGGCAGGAGGCCTTGCCTTTTCGATCGTTGCTGCTTTTGTGCTAGCCTTCTTAAGGCAACCTTGTTTAACTCATGTCTGTACTCTGGTATTGTTGCTTCCGCTGACTCTTGTGTTTTCGACCTTATGTATTCGAGCCCTCGAGGCCCCTGGCTTGTAATATAAAGCTTGTATTATTTTAATTTGTGTCTAGAGTTGTGTTGTGATATCTTCCCGTGAGTCCTTGACCTTGATCGCACACATTTGCGTGTATGATTAGTGTACGGTCAAATCGGGGGCGTCACAGAAATCCCGTGCGGACCAAAAAGAACCTGAATCGAATGCAGTGCAATTCTTCAAGGATTGCCACACCAGCAAGATGAAGGGCATGAGCACACCAGTTCAAGCCGCTGTTGTAAGTCCTTACTCCTCCTGCCTTGAACTGATTGGTACTTTGATGTGTTCATTTAACTACTTGGTTTGCAGCCAATGTCAGTTACTCTGTTCACTTTTATTCACAGTTGTCTTAATGTATCATTTCACCTTACATGGTTTAAAAGAGACGAAGGATATTCTTTTGGTCTTGATCTGTAATCTAGTTGTTATGTTCACGTGCGCACACAATGATAAAATAGCCTGTTTGTTTTATATCTGTTTACCCATGATATGAATGATGTCATACTATGTTCATCCTACTTTAAACCGTGTCTCTTTATCCTTAGATGTCAATGAATGTGAGGAAATAGACAATACAGTAGGCATGCTACATGGACATATGTTCCGAAAGTGATTTTATTATGTAGTTGGCACTACAATACATGCTAATGTATTACAGTAGTTCACCAAAATAAGTTATGTATAAACATTTAACCTACTTTGTTTGTTTTTGTCTCATTAGTAACTTATCTGGTACACTAATCTACAAGTTCAAACTTTCAGGAAGCAGATTTAAATTGCTACCTCCGTCCATAAGGACTCGAGTGAGGTGGAACCCGTCTACTATTGGGTCGAGTATTAGTGCGGCTGGATTGCCCTGATTGGCGTTAACCAGACGATCCGTGCGGTTGACGGTGACAGGCCCTAGTTTATATTGTGGGACGGCTAGTTCCGTTGAGTCGCCATCCCTAAGGGTGCATATCTGGTCCGAGTTGGCAATTTGGATGGTATTTACCACATTCACCGATTGAATATGGGGGGATTTCTTTTGCCCTCCTGTGTTCGGTGATCTGGGCTCTTCGTCGCTATCATTGATTTGAGACCCCTCTTCGTCTTTGGTGCCTGCCTTGCCGGCTTGTTTGAAGACCCAGCATTCTCCATTGGTATGGGTGGCAGGCGTTTCTAGGGTGCCATGAATTTGGCATTGGCGATCGAGTATGCGGTCAGAACTGGATGGACCCGGATTTTTATTTTTGGGTGGCCCTTTCCGCTGACCGAACTTTGAGCCCCTGAACCCGGCATTAACTGCCGTATTTTCGGCGTTTTCACCATATTTGCGGCGCTTGTGTTTGTTGCGTCGTGGTTTGCCGTTGCTATCCCTGGCTTCTGATATGCCAGGTTTGCTTGATGTATTGGTACTACGAGCCAACCAGCTATCTTCGCCCGCACAAGAGCGGGTCATAAGTGTCGTGAGGGCTGCCATGGATTTTGGCTTCTCTTGGCCGAGGTGCCGGGCAAGCCATTCGTCACGGATATTATGCTTAAATGCCGCTAAGGCCTCTGCATCCGGATAGTCGACAATTTGGTTCTTCTTGGTTAGGAACCGGGTCCAGAATTTCCTGGCCGATTCCCCTGACTGCTGAGTTATATGACTTAAATCGTCAGCGTCCGGCGGTCGCACATAAGTGCCCTGGAAATTGTCTAGGAATGCCTCTGCTAGGTTCTCCCAACTTCCGATGGAGTTTGCCGGCAAGCTATTGAGCCAATGCCGAGCCGGCCCTTTGAGTTTTAGTAGGAGATACTTGATGGCATGTAGGTCATCCCCGCGGGACAAGTGAATGTGGAGGAAGAAGTTTTCTATCCATAATGCGGGGTCAGTAGTACCATCGTATGATTTGATATTTATGGGTTTAAACCCTTCTGCGAATTCGTGATCCATTACTTCATCAGTGAAGCATAAGGGGTGTGCGGCGCTTCTGTGCCAGGCTATATCGCGACGCGGTTCATACGAGTCTTGTCTGCCGTGTTCGGCTCGGCCGGATTTGCTTTTAGTGTATCTGGCGTGACGATCATCATCGCATGTTGGTGCGCGCCCCCATAATCCGTAGATCGATCTTGCATGTTTTGCCTTGTTTTCCAATACATCGCGCAGGTCCCGCGTGTTGCGCTAGACCTTGGTATTTTTGTTTGATTGGCGGCGGGGTGTGGGCTGGACTTCAGGCTGAAATGCCTTTCTGTCTCAGCCACGAGGTGGTCCGTCATCCGCATCATACGTTGGTGATGTGGGTTTCAATGCTTCCTCCTCGAGGTGAGGTAGCAACCTGTGCTTTGGATAACTCTTGGTTGGGCGCTCGAGTTCGTATTCCTCGGCCGCAAGGACTTCGGTCCATCTGTCTGCTAGCAAATCTTGATCAGCTCAAAATTGTTGTTGCTTTTTCTTCAAGCTATTTTCTGTGGCTATAAGCCGGCTCTTAAAGCGCTCCTGTTCGACGGGATCCTCAGGCACGATAAATTCTTCGCCGCCGAGGCTCACCTCGTCTTCAGAGAGATGCATGTAATTTTCCTCCTCCGATTCTCCATCTGCTGCCTGCTCTGGAGGGCTAGCTTGTTGACCCTCCCGCTCTAAGTCAAGCTGGAGGGGATTGTTGTCATCTTTGGCATTATTCAAAGTGTTATTGTCTCTTGTGCCGGTATCACTACATTTGCTATGGCGGGACTTAGAGCAGCGCCGCTGATGTCGGCGCTTGGGTTACTTCTTGGAGAGGTCATCCTCCGCTGTCTCGTCGCCATTGCCTTCTTTGGGGGTGTCCACCATGTATATATCATATGATGAGGTGGCGGTCCAGCGCCTTGTGGGCGGTGGTTCCTGCTCATCTCCTGCATTGTCGTCCATACTGTCGATGTCGAGCATGTCGGTTAAATCGTCGACAGTGGCTACTAAGTGGGTGGTGGGTGGGGAGCAAATTTCTTCGTCGTCCGCATCCCATTCTAGCCGGACATAGTTCGGCCAAGGTTCTCCTGACAAGGAGAGAGACCTTAATGAATTTAGCACGTCACCAAAAGGTGCGTGCTGAAAGATGTCCGCGGAGGTGAACTCCATGATCGGTGCCCAATCAGATTCGATAGGCATGGACGCAGGCGGCTCGGAGTCCGTGGCCGGGGATGAATCCAGTGGTTCGGCAACACAGCTCTCGTAAAGGGTGAAGTCAGTATCCGGCTCCATCGCCACTAAGAGTGCGGCCTCCGTGGCGGGGTCTATCCCTCCGTCCTTCAATGGTGCAATTTTCTCCGGATTGAGGGCCATAGTAGTTGCAAGTGTGATCTCCCGAACACTGTCCGACGGCAGAGTTATGTCATGCTCGTCGTGATTGTGTGGTGCACCTGACCTAGGCTTGAATCCGTCGAAGATCGGTCTCCGCAGATGTCGGTAGCGTAGTTTAAGTTTCCGAACCCGACCTAACGGCCAGGGGCATAGCTTTCTATCTGCTCCAGATGGCCAAGCGAGTTGGCCCGCAGTGCGAAGCCGCCGAATACGAAGATCTGTCCGGGAGGAAAACCTCGGCCTGGACCGCATCATTGCCGATGATCGAAGGAGCCATCAAGCCTTACGGTGATGGCACAGTGGAACTCTCAATGAAAGCACCAATGTCGGTGTCAAAACCGGCGGATCTCGGGTAGGGCGTCCCGAACTGTGCGTCTAAGGCGGATGGTAACGGGAGGCGGGGGACACGATGTTTACCCAGGTTCAGGCCCTCTTGATGGAGGTAATAACCTACGTCCTGCTTGATTGATCTTGATGATATGAGTATTACAAGAGTTGATCTACCATGAGATCGTAGAGGCTAAACCCTAGAAGCTAGCCTATGGTATGATTGTTGTTGTCCTACGGACTAAACCCTCCGGTTTATATAGACACCAGAGGGGGCTAGGGTTACACAGAGTCGGTTACAAGGGAGGATATCTACACATCCGTATTGCTAAGCTTGCCTTCCATGCCAAGTAGAGTCTTATCCAGACACGGGACGAAGTCTTCAATCTTGTATCTTCATAGTCCAACAGTCCGGCCAAAGGATATAGTCCGGATGTCCGGAGACCCCCTAATCCAGGACTCCCTCAATTACCATCGTCATCGGCTTGACACCTTGATCTCCATCAAAGCATCATTGTCGTCACGCCAACTATTGCCTCCTCGACTATCACTACCGCTTAATGATAAAGTAAAGCAATTACATGGCGATTGAATTTCATACAATAAGGCGACAACCATATGGCTCCTGTCAGTTGCCGATAACTGTGTTACAAAACATGATCATCTCATACAATAAAATTTAGCATCATGTCTTGACCATATCACATCACAACATGCCCTGCAAAAACAAGTTAGACGTCCTCTATTTTGTTGTTGCAAGTTTTACGTGGCTGCTACGGGCTGAGCAAGAACCGTTCTTACCTACGCATCAAAAACTACAACGTGGTATAGTAATTGCTTTTTGATCTTCAGAAATAACCCTGTTCATTGAATCCGATTCAACTAAATTTGGAAAAACAGACACCCACTAGCCACCTATGGGAAAAACACGTCGGTAGAATCAGTCTCGCGTAAGCGTACGCGTAATGTCGGTCTGGGCCGCTTCATCCAACAATGCCGCTAAATTAAGAATCAACTAGTGACGGCAAGCAATATGTATATACCCACGCCCACAACTCCTTTGTGTGCTACTCCTGCATATAACATCTACGCATAAACCTGGCTCAGATGCCACTGTTGGGAAACGCAGTAATTTCAAAAAAAATCATACGCACATGCAAGATCATGGTGATGCATAGCAACGAGAGGGGGGAGTATCGTCTACATACCCTTGTAGACCGTAAGCGGAAGCGTTATGACAACGCGCTTGATGTAGTCGTAGGTCTTCACAATCGACTGATCCTAGTACCGAACGTACAACACCTTCGCGATCTGCACACGTTCAGCTCGGTGACGTCCCGCGAACTCACGATCCAGTAGAGCTTCATGGGAGAGTTTCATCAGCACAACGGCGTGATGACGGTGATGATGTTGCTACCGGAACAGGGCTTCGCCTAAGCACTGCTACGATATAACCGAGTTGGTTTATGGTGGAGGGGGGCACCGCACACGGCTAAAAGATTGACTGATCAACTTGTGTATCCATGGGGTGCCCCCTCTTCCGTATATAAAGGAGTGGAGGAGGGGGAGGGCCGGCCCTCTCTATGGCGCGCCCCTTTCCTAGTAGAAGTAGGAGCCCTTCCAAGTAGGAGTAGGAGAGGAAGGAAGGAGGAGAGAGGGAGGAAGGAAAAGGGGGCGGCTCCCCTCCCAATTCGGATTGGGCTTGTGGGCGCGCCTGCCTCTTTTCCCTTCCCTCTCCTCTATTCCACTAAGGCCCAATAAGGCCCATATACTCGTCGGGGGGTTCCGGTAACCTCCCGGTACTCCGGAAAAATGCCCGAACCACTCGGAACCATTCCGATGTCCAAATATAGGCTGCCAATATATTGATCTTTGTGTCTCAACCATTTTGAGACTCCTCGTCATGTCCGTGATAAAATCCGGGACTCCGAACTACCTTTGGTACATCAAAACACATAAACTTGTAATATCGATCGTCACAGAACGTTAAGCGTGCGGACCCTACGGGTTCGAGAACTATGTAGACATGATCGAGACTCATCTCTGGTCAATAACCAATAGCGTAACCTGGATGCTCATATTGGTTCCTACATATACTATGAAGATCTTTATCGGTCAAACTGCATAACAGTATATGTTGTTCCCTTTGTCATCGGTATGTTACTTGCCCGAGATTCAATTGCCGGTATCTCAATACCTAGTTCAATCTCGTTACCGGCAAGTCTCTTTACTCGTTCCGTAATGCAACATCCAATAACTAACTCATTAGTCACATTGCTTGCAAGGCTTATAGTGATGTGCATTACCGAGAGGGCCCAGAGATACCTCTCCAACAATCGGAGTGACAAATCCTAATCTCTATCCATGCCAACTCAACAAACACCATCGGAGACACCTGTAGAGCACCTTTATAGTCACCCAGTTACGTTGTGATGTTTGGTAGCACACAAAGTGTTCCTCCGGTATTCGGGAGTTGCATGATCTCATAGTCATAGGAACATGTATAGTTATGGAGAAAGCAAATGCAACAAACTAAATGATCATCGTGCTAAGCTAACGGATGGGTCAAGTCAATCACATCATTCTCTAATGATGTGATCCCGTTAATCAATTGACAACTCATGTCTATGGTTAGGAAACATAACCATCATTGATTCAATGGGCTAGTCAAGTAGAGGCTAACTAGTGACACTTTGTTTGTCTCTGTATTCACACATGTACTAAGTTTCCGGTTAATACAATTCTGGAATGAATAATAAACATTTATCATGATATAAGGAAATATAAATAACAACTTTATTATTGCCTCTAGGGCATATTTCCTTCGAAGGAGGGGTGGCAAGGGGCGACATGGCTGAGGAGCTTGCCGGCAGAGAGAGGGAGGTCCGGCAGGTCTTCCACTATGGCAGAGGTGCACATGAGGTGTTTGCTAAAATTCCAGAGAGAGAGCGAGAGAGAGAGAGAGATGAGGAGGAGGAAGAAGGAGGTGATGCTGACGTGCGGTCCCCACCTATCATAATAGTCAACTTAACGGTAAAAAATAAACGGAGTTGACTTTCCCACCACGCCAGCCCTAACAGACGGGTCCCGCATGTCATAAACATGTTTAAATCTTCTAAACTGGACATTTTCCAAAAGTGGTAGTTTTTAGTCACGAGATTCCAATTTTTTGGTAGTTATCTGTCACTTTTTTGAAAGTGGTAGTTTTGTGGGACGCAAACCTCGATTGTGGTTGTTTTTTGTCAAACACTCTGACAAACAGGCTGGAAGACCACCCCAAATCCTGCCAGATAGATCCGAGGAGACGTAACCTTACAAGCCCCTGACCACATTGAAGTTGGCTGAATGTCGCCTGCCGGAAAAGGAGTGTAACACACCGGATGTAACTTACCATATTTGTAACTCCAACTCTTGCCTTTACGACTGGCTCGTGGATATCTGCAAACATTTTGAGTGTAGCAATGTCAGGCCTGAGGACTTTGTCAAGTTTGCTTCGTTCCAACTCAAAGACCAAGCTGCTGAGTGGTATCAACAATACAGAGATTCCAGAGGAGGTCGTGTGATTACCTGGGATAATTTCCGCCGAGACTTCAAAGCTCACCACATTCCACAAAGTGTTGCTGAGAGTACGTGTGAGGAGTTCCGCAATCTCAAGCAAGGCAGCATGTCCGTGTATCAATACAATATCTAGTTTCAGAGACTCGCTCGCTTCGCTAAACAAGACGTCCCTGATGAAAAGAGCATGATTTATCAATTCAGAGGTGGCCTCAGAGAATATCTGCAATTAGCTCTCGTGCTTCTTGAGCCGACTAAGTATGATGAATTCTACAACATGGCACTAAAGCAAGAAGCCGCTCAGTTTAAGTGGGATGCTTCTAAGAAGAGAGTCAGGGATGCAGCTCAATCTTCTTCTTCAACTCAAGTGGCAGCTAAGCAACAGAAGTTCTGGTTGCCTCCTCCTCCTCCGTTCCATCAGCCCTATCAGCAGAAGAGCAAAGGTGGCAGTGGATCTTCCCACCCACCCAACCCAGGCTATCAGAACAAAGCTCAGTCTCATACTACAAGGTCAAGTGCTCCTTATCACCATCCGCTCTCAGAGGTTACTTGCAACAAGTGTCAGCAGAAAGGCCACTATGCAAACAAATGCTTCAACCAAAGGCGCCTTCTGCCTCCTCCTGTGAGATCTGCCAGCAATGCAGTGGTCAAGCATAATTCCAAGTTTGCAAAGGTCAACATGATGAAGGCAGCTCAGGCATAGGACTCTTCAGAAGTGATCATGGGTAATCTTCCTATTAATGATTTTCCTGCAAAAGTTCTCTCTGAGACTGGTGCACCGCTTAGTTTCATCTCAAGACCATTTGCATCTAAGCATGAGTTGGCTTTCCAAGTTTTGCCTAGACAGTTATCAGTTGTCTCTCCGGGTAAATGCATGAACGCTAACTCCATGGTTCCGGATGTTTCTATCAAGAAGGGTGACTATAAATTTCTGTCCTCTCCAATTGTTCTTGGTGACTCGAATATTGATCTAATTCTCGGCATGGACTGGCTTTCTAGGCACAAGGCTCAGCTTGATTGTGCTGCCAAGCAGATTCAATTGACACGCTCGTCTGAGGATGTGATCATCTATGCCGCTCGTGGTGATACCATTCGAATGTTTTCTCTCAATGAGAAGCGCGAGTTGAATGCCATCTCTCAGATTCCAGTCGTTTGTGAATATCAAGACGTCTTTCCAGAAGAGCTTCCGGGAATGCCTCCTCACCGGTTAGTTGAATTCGTTATCGATCTTGAGCCTGGCACGGAACTGTTTGCAAACTTCCTTACAAGCTTGGACCAGAAGAGTTGAGGTGTTGAAGAAACAACTCGATGAACAAGAGCGCATGGGTCTGATCAGACCGAGTTCATCTCCATGGGGTTGTGGTGTTCTTTTTGTCAAGAAGAAGGATGGAACGGAACGACTCTGCGTCGACTACCGTCCATTGAACAAGAAGACAATAAAGAACAAGTACCCACTAACTAACTTCAATGAGCTTTTCGAGCAACTTAAGGGTGCTCAAGTATTCTCCAAGCTTGACCTCTGCATGGGTTGTCATCAAATTCGCATTCGTGAACAAGATATTCCGAAGACAGCATTCAGAACAAGCTATGGTTCTTATGAATATACTGTCATGTCTTTCGGCCTTGTCAATGCTCCTCCAACGTTCTCTCACATGATAAACTTCATCTTCAACCCTTACACAAATGATTTCGTCTTGGTGCATCTCAACGATATTTTGGCCTTTTCCAAGAATAAGGAGGATCATGCCAAGCATTTGAGATTGGTACTCGACAAACTCAGAGAGCATAAATTCTATGCAAAGATTTCCAAGTGTGAGTTTTGGCTTGATGAGGTTCTTTACCTTGGTCATATTATCTCTGCCAAGGGCATCGCTATTAATCCTGAGAAGGTGTCTGCAATTGTGAATTGGGAACCGCCTCAGAATGTCAAGCAGCTCTGCAGTTTCCTTGGGCTTGCAAGCTATTGTCGAAGATTCATTGAGAATTTCTCTAAGATTGCAAAGCCTCTTTCCAACCTCCTCCAGAAGCATGTCAAGTATGTCTGGACGCCTGAGTGTGACGTGGCTTTCAACACCATGAAAGAGAGGTTAGCCACAACTCCTGTTTTGACTCCTCCCGATGAATCCAAGCCTTTCAAAGTTTTCTGTGATGCCTGCCTGCAAGGTCTCAGTGCTATCTTAATGCAAGAGAATAAAGTTGTGGCATATACCTCTCCCTAGTTGAAGCCCAACGAAAAGAACTACCCCACTCACGACCTTGAGTTGGCGGCAGTTGTCCATGCTCTATTAACGTGGAGACATCTCTTGTTGGGAAGGAAAGTGGACATCTTCATTGATCATAAGATCCTCAAGTACATCTTCACTCAACCCAACCTCAACCTCAAGCAGACTCGTTTTGTTGAAATGATTCAAGAATACAATCCGAGTATTGAATATACTCCATGTAAGGCCAATGTCATTGCAGATGCTTTGAGCAGGAAGGCTTACTACAACAGCTTAATTCTCAAGCCCTTCCAACCGGACCTTTGTGAAGCTTTCCACAAACTGAATCTCCAAGTTGTTCCTCAAGGCTTCCTCGCCAACCTCCAAGTGTCTCATACTTTGGAAGATCAAATTCGTGAGGCACAACTTCTTGATGCCATGGTGAAGAAGGTGAAAATGGGATTGCTAAGAGCCAACCCAAGTACAAGTGCTACCGCATTGATGACAAAGACACTCTATTCTTCAAGGATCGAATTGTGGTTCCTAAAGGTGATCTATGGAAAGTCATTATGAACGAGGCTCACAATTCCCTTCTATCCATTCATCCTAGAAGTACAAAGATGTACCATGACCTCAAGCAGTCATATTGGTGGACTCGAATGAAGCAAGAAATTGCTCAATTCGTGAATGAATGTGATGTCTGTAGAAGGGTGAAAGCAGAACACCAACGGCCAGCTGGCCTCCTCCGACCTCTTGCCATTCCAGAATGGAGGTTTGACCATATTGAGATGGACTTCGTGACTGGATTTCCCAATTCCAAGCGTGGAAACGATGCTATCTTTGTTGTCATCGACAAGCTTACTAAAGTGACTCATTTCCTTCCTATCAAAGAATCTATCACAGCAGCCCAGCTGGCTGAGCTATACACCTCCAGGATTGTCTCTTTTCATGGCATTCCACAATTGATATCTTTAGATCGTGGAAGCATCTTCACTTCTAAGTTCTGGGACTCTTTCCACAAGGCCATGGGCACCAACATTCGCTTCAGCACAGCCTTCTATCCTCAAACTAGTGGCCAAGTCGAGCGAGTCAATCAAATTCTTGAAGATATGCTCAGGGCTTGTGTCATTTCTTTTGGTATGAAGTGGGAAGATTGTCTTCCATATGTCGAGTTCTCCTACAACAATAGCTTCCAAGCGAGTTCGGGCAAGGCCCCATTCGAGATTCTCTATGGCAAAAAGTGTCATACTCCTCTTAATTGGTCAGAGACTGGTGAACGCCAACTTCTTGGCAATGACTTAATCACAGAAGCTGAAGAAATGTGTAAAGTCATCCGTGAAAATCTCAAAGCCGCACAATCGCACCAGAAGAATTACTATGATAGCATGCACCGTGACTTGGCTTTCAAGATCGAAGACCATGTCTACCTCCGCGTCTCTCCAATGAAAGGCACTCGTCGCTTTGGTATCAAAGGGAAGCTTGCCCCTAGATACGTGGGTCATTTCAAGATCATTGGCAAAAGAGGTGATCTCGCCTATCAACTTGAGCTTCCGTCCAACTTCGCAAACGCGCACGACGTGTTTCATGTGTCACAGCTTCACAAGTGCTTCAAGACTCCTGAGCGCACCATCAACTATGAAGAGATTGATCTTCAAGAAGACATGTCTTATCATGAGAATCCCATTCCTATTCTTGAAGAAACCGAGCGCAAGACTCACAAGAAGTCAATCAAATTCCTGAAAGTGAAGTGGTCATATCATTCCGACCGAGAAGCCACCTAGGAACGCGAGGACCACCTCCGTTCCGAATATCCGGAGTTCTTTCAGTCCTAGATCTAGGGATGAGATCCTTTCGTAGTGGTGGAGTGTTGTAACACCCCGGATGTAACTTACCATATTTGTAACTCCAACTCTTGCCTTTTTCAGCTCTAAGATATGAGATTCCCTTCATGGTTGGGTTTTTGTCTTCATTTTGCATTTTGTTCATGTCATGCATTTCATATCATGTCATCAAGTGCATCTCATTCGCATACGTGTTCGTGTCATGCATCCAAGCTTTTTCCCCGTTGTCCGTTTTGCAATCCGACACTCCTACGTGCACCGGCGCCCCCTTTTGTCTCTTTTCGTGAGCGGGTGTTAAACTTTCTCAGAATGGACCGAGATTTACCAAGTGGCCTTGGTACACCACCGGTAGACCGCTGTAACGCCCCGTATGTAACTTACCATATTTGTATTCCAACTCTTCCCATTTTCAGCTCTAAGTTATGTTATTCCCTCGTGGTTGGGTTTTGTCTTTGTTTTGCATTTTGTTCATGTCATGCTTTTCATATCATGTCATCATGTGCATCGCATTTGCATACATGTTCGTCTCATGCATCCAAGCTTTTTCCCTGTTGTCCGTTTTGCATTCCGACACTCCTACGTCCTCCGGCGCCCCCTTTTGTCTCCTTTCGTGTGCGGGTGTTAAACGTTCTCGGATTGGACCGAGATTTTCCAAGCGGCCTTCGTACACCACCGGTAGACCGCCTGTCAAGTTTCGTGCCATTTGGAGTCTGTTTGATACTCCAACGGTTAACCGAGGAACCATAAAGGCCTCGTGTGTGTTGCAGCCCAACACCCCTCCAAAGTGTCCGAAAACCAATCCAAAACCCATCCATCCTCTCGGTCCTTCGATCATGATCGCGTGGCTGAAAACCGCACCTCATTTGGACTCTCCTAGCTCCCTCTACCTATAAATATATGCCCCCTCCGAAATTTTTGGGCGAAACCCTAGATCAAATCGCCCCCGACGCCATCGGACATGTCCAGCCACCGCCGGACGATTTCTGCCGCCGCCCGCACCCAATAGTGCGCTGCCATGTGTCATCCACCACCGCCTCCACCGTCCAGCCCGCCTGGCCCGTGGCCGGCCCGTGGCTGGCCCGCCCGCGCCCGACTGGGCCGCGCCCCGCCGCCGCCTCTCCACCCGCGCCTCGCTCGCGCCGCCCGGCTCTGTCGCCCGCCGCCATCGCCGCGCCACCTCGCACCTCCTCCGCTAACCGCCGCCGCCCCTCGCGGCCATTCGTCTTCGCCGCACCTCCACCGCGCCCGTCTGCCCCCTCGCCGCCGACCCCGTCTCCGGCCGGATCCAATGACTTCTCCAGCTGAATCCACTCCGGCGACCTTCTCCGGCCTCGTCCTCCAGCTCCGTCCACCGTTCCCCGTCGCCTATAGTGAACTCCAACGAACTTCATAAACCGCACCCGGATCTGGATCTGGAATTTAGGGTTGACCCGATTTTGCCCCAAGTCCTTTTATTTTTGCATTTTCTAGCACTATTCATCATGCCATAACTCCGCATCCGTAGCTCTGTTTTGAGCGTGCCATATATCAAAATGTTCATCTGGATGTCCTCTTCATTTTGTTCCATTGCACCATGCTTGTTTGAGTCCATCTTGATGCCCAAATGACTGTTGCAAGAGTTCTATAAAATGTTAGTTCCTCATTCTTATCAGATCTTGAGCATTTGTCATTTTTGCCATGATTATTGTGTGCTGCATACGAACTTGAGCCCTACATGTGTTTTGGGCTATGACATGCCATCTTTACAGGGGTGTATGCCATGTATTTTTGTGATCAATGTGGTGACTAGCACAAGCATGCAAAGTAGCTCTCGTGATATTGCTGATTTTATGGACTTAGAATTTCACTAAGTCATTTCCCAGCTGTTATTTTATTGCCATGTATTCATGTTGCTACAGACTGATCCATGCTTATTTTGGGTATGTTAAGTAAGGATGATTTGGGCATATGGTTATGCTCTATCCATCCATGCCCTTTTTTGCATTTATGGAGTCCCCTAGCATGACTCAATCGTGCTCTACGTTTGCTATAAAATGTTCCTGGCAGATTGTTTACATGTTAATCAATTTTGCCAAGGTTGTTGTAGTTGATCCATGCATGCTATGAGATTGTTTTTGCTTTGTTTAGCTTCTTGATCATGTATTCTTGCTGGTAGTATGCTTAGTTTGTCATGCAATGCCTTGTCTTGAGTGCATCGAGCTCGCAAACATGACTACGTAACTATGTTTTTGCCATGTCCAGTTTTCTGCCAAGTGTGAATCTGTTAACGAAACTTGCTATGTTAACATGGGTGCCATCATATTTTCTGTTCCCTTTTGGCTTGTGGTCAGTAAGGGACTTTTGTTATATGCTTTCAGTAGATTCATGCCATGCTTTGCTTTTCCATGATATGTTCCTGTAGCATGTTGTTATCTTGCTCTAAACATTGGTTCCTGATGTTAATTCCTGACATGTTATTTTCACTAAGTCTGTGTAGCTGATATCTTTTGCACTTTTGCCATGCTTGTTTGAACCTGCTATTGTGTGATTTAGCCGTAGCTCAGTGTTAATCTTTTGTCAAGCATCTTGAGTAGATCACTTCCATGTGCTTTGTTGCTATGTTAGAGTGCAGTAGATTAGTTTCTTGTTGCATTTTAGATGGCATCGTGCTGTTAATCACAGAATCGTGCCATTCTTGTTTTGTTTGCCATTTGCAAACCGTGCATCCGATTTCGGTGATCTTTATATCGATTTCGACCGAAATCAACTCATCTTCCCAGCGGCGCTCTTGGTTTGCCAAGTTGAGGCCTGGTTCAATATTTTCTTTCTGGAGCACGCATATGCATTGCATATTACATCCCGTTTATCATACCATGTTTTACATCATGTTGCTTGCGCATTGCACCGTGGTTGCTTGTGTTCTTGCTTTGGGTAGAGCCGGGAGACGAGTTCGTGATCGAGGAACTAGTTGAGTATGCTTACGAGGATCAAGCTTACATCAACTCGGAGAACTTTGCAGGCAAGATGACCATACCCTCAAAATCACTTCTATCTTTGCTTGCTAGTTGCTCCCTCATATTGCTATGCCTATGCCGCGATACCTACCACTTGCCTTGTCATGTCCCCCATATTGCCATTTCAAACCTCTAACCCACCTTGTCCTAGCAAACCGTTGTTTGGCTATGTTACCGCTTTGCTCAGCCCCTCTTATAGCGTTGTTAGTTGCAGGTGAAGATTGGAGTTTGTTCCTTGTTGGAACATGTTTATTTTTGGGATATCATTATTATATCTTGTTTACTTTAATGCACCTATATACTTGGTAAAGGGTGGAAGGCTCAGCCTTATGCCTGGTGTTTTGTTCCACTCTTGCCACCCTAGTTTCCATCATACCGGTGTTATGTTCCTTGATTTTGTGTTCCTTACGCGGTTGGGTTATAATGGGAAACCCTTGACAGTTCCCCTAGAATAAAACTCCTCTAGCAAGGCCCAACCTTGGTTTTACCATTTGCCACCTAAGCCTTTTTCCCTTGGGTTCCGTGGACTCAAGGGTCATCTTTATTTTAAAACCCCCGGACCAGTGCTCCTCTGAGTGTTGGTCCAACTTGTCAGCCGCCGGTGGCCACCAGGGGAAACTATGGGTTGGCCTACCGGAAGTTTGGACAATCCGGTGTGCCCTAAGAACGAGATATGTGCAGCTCCTATCGGGATTTGTCGGCACATTCGGGTGGCTTTGCTTGTCTTGTTTTACCATTGTCGAGATGTCTTGTAACCGGGATTCCATGTCTGATCAGGTCGTCCTGGGTGAAGGAATATCCTTCATTGACCATGAGAGCTTGTGATGAGCTAAGTTGGGACACCCCTGCAGGGTTTTGAACTTTCGAAAGCCATGCCCGCGGTTATGGGCAGATGGGAATTTGTTAATATCCGGTTGTAGAGTACTTGGCACATAACTTAATTACAATGAATCAACTACGTGCGTAGCTGTGATGGTCACTTTTCGGCGGAGTCCGGGAAGAGAACACGGTCTCGTGTTATGCTTGAACGTAAGTATCTTTAGGATCACTTCTTGATCACTATTAGCATCTCAACCGTGCTTTGCTTCTCTTCTCGCTCTCATTTGCGTAAGTTAGCCACCATATATGCTAGTGCTTGCTGCAGCTCCACCTCACTACCTTTTCCTACCCATAAGCTTAAATAGTCTTGATCGCGAGGGTGTGAGATTGCTGAGTCCCCCTTGACTCACAGATTACTTCCGAAACCAGATGCAGGTGCCGATGATGCCATTACAAGGGATGCGACCGAACTCAAGTGGGAGTTCAACGAGGATTCAGGACGTTACTATGTTTCCTTTCCAGACGATCAGTAGTGGAGCCCAGTTGGGGCGATCGGGGATCTATTGCATTTGTGGTTGTCTTTATTTTGGTTCTGTAGTCGGACCTTGATTGTATTCTGGATGTTGTAATGCTATATTTATGTATTGTGTGAAGTGGCGATTGTAAGCCAACTCTATATCTTTTTCTTATTCAGTACATGGGATGTGTAAAGATTACCCCTCTTGCGACATGCCTACAATGCAGTTATGCCTCTAAGTCGTGCTCCGACACGTGGGAGATATAGCCACATCATGGGTGTTATAAGTTGGTATCAGAGCCTTCCCCGACTTAGGAGCCCCCTGCTTGATCGAATCACTGGCGTTGTTGAGTCTAGAAAAATGTTTTGAGTCTTATAGGATTATATATATATCGAAGAGTAGGATTCTTTTTACTCCTCAGTCCCTTCGTCGCTCTGGTGAGGCCTCCTGACGTAGAGTGTTGACTCTTCTCTTCTCAAATTTCACGAAAAAAATTAGGGTCACGCGGGTATCTTGGAATCGTTCTGATGGTTTTGTGACAAGAACATTGTATTTGATGCCTCCTGACATTTAGGGGTTGTGGCAGTGTCCCGGGGAGTTGAGCTCCGAGGTGTTGTCGTCACAATTTTATCGTTGCAATTCTGGAATACCTGAGTTTCACCGACATCGAAAATCTCCTTTATGCAGTTGTTGGTGAGATAACCTCGACGCCACCCAGTACTAGGGCGGGAGTTCAGGAGTATTGCCATAACTCATATAACAGATGCTTTTCGAAGGTTTCTTGGTTATGTGTTGAAAGATGGATACAGCTGGATGTAGGATTTGCTAGTTTTGGGTGAGATATTATGCTTCCCCTGTATCCCCAACACCTATTGCATAACCAGAAAGTTTCAGGAGTTTCATAGGTGGGAATTCTTGTAGCTCTAGTATTTCTTCCCGCATATATTTGGTTTGTGATTGGGTAATCCTTACCAATTATTTGTTCATATCCGTACCTTGTTGATTTTATTCATCTACCTCCATCTAAGTGGCTTCTCAATTTATGGAAGTGTGATCATTTACTTTGGAATTCATTCGTTCATTCTTGTTCAAATGTTAAGGCTATATGGTGCAATTTCGATCCATTGATTCAGCTTGAATATATGTCTGTCAAGATGCTAACGGATGTCAACCTCTTCAGGATGGCTCCTCCAACGCGTCAGAATCCGGAACCACCGCCACCACCTCCACCTCCGGAGGCATGGCAAGCTGTGATGGCCGCCACTAACGCCAACACGCAGATGCTTTTGCAAATCTTGCAAGAGCACAACCAAGGAAATCAAGGCCATGGCAACAATCAATCTCAGTTTGCTACCCTCAACCAGTTCCTCACAAACCAGCCGAAGTCCTTGAGTAACTGTGTGGAGGCCACAGACGCTGACGATTGTCTCATGGATATCTGCAAACATTTTGAGTGTAGCAACGTGTAACACCCTCGATGCGACTATATCTCCCACGTGTCGAGGCACGACTTAGAGGCATAATCGCATTGAAGGCAATGTCGCAAGTGAGGTAATCTTCACACAACCCATGTAATACAATAGGGGAAAAAGTTACATAGATGGCTTACAATCGCCACTTCAAACAATTACATAAATAAAGCATTACATCAACCAAATACACTCATGGTCCGACTACGGAACCAAAATAAAAGAAGAACCCCAAATGCGACAAAGGTCCACGATCGACTCCAACTGGGCTCCACTACTGATCAACTAGAACGAAACAACACAAATTAACAAGGTCTTCAACGAGCTCCTCCTGAGCTGGGTTGCGTCATCTACACGGACTCATCGGCACCTGCAAACTGGTTTTGGAAGTATCTGTGAGCCATGGGGACTCAGCAATCTCGCACCCTCGCGATCAAGACTATTTAAGCTTATGGGTAAGGTAAAGGTATGAGGTGGAGCTGCAGCAAGCAACTAGCATATATGGTGGCTAACATACACAAATGAGAGCGAGGAGAGAAGGCAAAGCACGGTCGATAAAAGTATGATCAAGAAGTGATCCTGAACTATCTACGTCAAGCATAACTCCAACAACCGTGTTCACTTCCCGGACTCCGCCGGAAAGAGACCATCACGGTTACACACGCGGTTGATTCATTTTTAATTAAGGTCAACTTCAGGTTTTCTACAACCGGACGTTAACAAATTCCCATCTGCCCATAACCGCGGGCACGGCTTTCGAAAGTTCAATCCCTGCAGGGGTGTCCCAACTTAGCCCATCACAAGCTCTCACAGTCAACGAAGGAATAGACCTCCACCCGAGACGTTCCGATCAGACTCGGTATCCCAGTACAACAAGACATTTCGACAGGGTAAAACTAAACCAGCAACACCGCCCGAATGTGCCGACAAATCCCGATAGGAGCTGCACATATCTCATTCTCAGGGCACACTCAGATGAGCACTACGTACAACTAAAACCAGCCCTCGAGTTTCCCCGAGGTGGCGCTGCAAGTGGCTCTGTTTGGACCAACACTCAGAGGAGCACTGGCCCGGGGGGGGGTTAAAAATGATGATGACCCTTGAGTCTGCAGAACCCAAGGGAAAGAAAAGGGCTAGGTGGCAAATGGTAAAACCAATGTTGGGCATTGCTGGAGAAGCTTTACTTAAGGCGAACTGTCAAGGGGTTCCCATTATAGCCCAACCGCATAAGGGACGCAAAATCCGGGAACATAACACCGATATGACGGAAACTAGGGCGGCAGGAGTGGAACAAAACACTAGGCATAAGGCCGAGCCTTCCACCCTTTACCAAGTATATAGATGCATTAATTAAATAAGATATATAGTGATATCCCAACAAGTAAATAAATGTTCCAACAAGGAACAACATCTCCATGTTCCAACAAGGAACAAACTTCAATCTTCACCTGCAACTAACAACGCTATAAGAGGGGCTGAGCAAAGCGGTAACATAGCCAATCAACGGTTTGCTAGGACAAAGGTGGGTTAGAGGCTCAATCATGGCAATTGGGAGGCTGACAAGCAAGTGGTAGGCATCGTAGCATTGGCAAAGCAAACGAGCGAGCAAACTAGCATAGCAAAGATAGTAGTGATTTCGAGGGTATGCTCATCTTGCCTGAAATCCCGCCGGGAAGAAGAACGAGTCCATGAAGAAGACAAACGGACGTAGTCGAACATATCCTCACAAACTCGACGTTATCAGAACCAACCCGAAGAAGCAATCACCGGAAAAGAGCAAACAACATAGTAAACAACCAACACATGGACATGGTATGATATGCGAGATGCGGGATGCGATGCGGGATGCAAAATGCAAGACATGACAAGAAATGCATGAACCTGGCCTCAACTTGGATAACCAAGTGTGCCACTGGATAGAGGGGAAGAAATCACCTGAAAACGATATAAAGATCATAGGAATCGGAGCTACGGTTTGGAAATGGCAAGTGTTTTACGAAACGAACCGATCTGCGATTTACAGCAAGTAGGCTCCTAAATGCAACGAAATGAGCATGCTACAGCCACCAAACATGAAAACAAAATACATGGCAGAGATGTACACAAGATTCTTAACAAATCACTAGGACTGAGCCACGGCCAAATTCATCCATTATGAAGTTCAAACAAGCATGGCAAAACTGAGTAAGCAAAACAGATTTCAGACTTAGTGAAATTAACACTAGTCTGAAATCTCAGACCACGATGCTCTCTTCGGAGCAGCACAACAACATGAAACAAAACCTGATCATGGCAAGTAAGAACATGGCATGGAGCTACTCAACAAGCTTAACAAAACACCCAAAGTGACCTGGGGCCAAAAGGGTTCACAAAATACTCTAACGAGCACACGAACATAGATGAAACACAATCAGTTTTCAGACTTAGTGAAAACTGAGACATGCTGAAATCATAACTCACGAAGGCATGTAAACGAGCTCGATGCACTCACTACGGTGAAAGTCATGTCAAGGCAAGCATATATCCATAAAGAAGGCACAAAATTCTAGCTAGACATGGCAAGAACAATGGCATAGCATGCATGGATCACTAACAATAGCACCGGCAAAATCGCAAAAGAGTTCATGATCTGCCCAAATTAACAACGATGCGAAAGTTGAGCTCGATTGACTCAACCTAGGGTGCTCCAACATAACAAGTAAAGACATGGATGGATAGAGCACAACATAAATATCAAAACTCCCTTACTGATCATCCTCAAAAGAGGCACGGATCACTAGGAAACAAGCTAGACATATGGCATCATGAACTAAAATATCCCAGACTTCGTGAAAATCACTAAGTCCCTGAAAACAGATTTCTCAGGTACCCCTCTTTGCAAGCTTGCACAAGTCACCACACACATCCTAAAAATGCATGGTTGGCACCTCTGGAAAGAAGACAAAATGCTTAACAATTCACCCCAGAGACTCACAGGCATATCATGCACACAATAATCATGGCAAAAATGACAAAAGTCTATGATGAACTAACGGATCTGCAATTTAACTCACGATGCCTCCTACTAACAGCATTTTGGGCATCAAGATGAACTCAAATGCAAATGATGCAATGGAATGAAATGATGTACATGTCGAGACGAAGATTCTGATATATCATATGTCCAAAACGGAGCTACGGATGCAAAGTTACGAGGCCTCGAACATGAGCACATGGATCTGGAATCTGGGGACTTAGCCAAAATTTATACCTCTCCGGGAAAAGTCAACGGGACGGAGCGGTGCGGGACGGGGTGGTTCCGGATCGGGACGAAGCCGTTTGGATCGGGGGAGTGGTGGATCTCATCCCACTCCCCGATCGGATCTGGCCGGACCGGATCTCCGGCGACGAACGACGGCGGAGGGCGGTGGAGCTCCGGCGGAGGTCAACTCCGGTGTGGCCGCGGGCTTCGGGCGGCGCGGGGCGCCACGCCGGCGACGAGGTGGCGACGAGCGAGCGGGGCGGCCGGCACGCAGCACGGCGGCCGAGGCGGCGAAGACGGGCGGCGCGGCGAGGAGCATTCGGCGGCGGAGAAGACAGGCGGCGGCGGGCGGATCCGCGCGATGGCCGGCGCGGGCTCCTGGAGCCAAGGGGTGGCGCGGGAGAGAGGAAGCGGGCGGCGGCGACCCGGGCTGGGAGGGCCGGATCTGGGCCTCCTAGGCCCGCGCGAGAGAGATGGCGGGGCAGGCCAGGTGGCGGCGTGCGATAGGAGGAGCGCGGCGGCGCGGCTGATGTGGCGGCTGCCCATTGCACGAGGTGAGGTGGCCGGGCGGCTGGACATGTCCGGTCGGCGGGACGGACGTGTCCGGTGGCGCGGGGAGGTGGTAGACTAGGGTTTCGTCCGCGAAAATGGACGGGGAGGACATATATATAGGTAGAGGGAGCTAGGAGAGTCCAAATGAGGTGCGGTTTTCGGCCATGCGATCGTGATCGAACGACCGAGACGATGGAGCAGAGTTAGGTGGATTTTGGGCCAAAATGGAGGGGTGTTGGGCTGCAACACACACGAGGCCTTTTCGGTCCCTCGGTTAACCGTTGGAGCATCAAACGAAGTCCAAATGATACGAAACTTGATAGGCGGTCTACCGGTAGTAAACCAAGGCCGCATGACAAGTCTCGGTCCAATCCGGAAATGTTTAATCCCCACACACGAAAGGAAGCTAGAATTGACCACCGGAGGAGAACGAAGCGCCGGAATGCAAAACGGACAACGGGGAAAATGCTCGAATGCAAGAGATGAACATGTATGCAAATGCAATGCACATGATGACATGATATGAGATGCATGACACGCAAGCAATGACAACGCAACAACAGCGAATAACTGCACGACACCTGGCACATCGGCCACGGGGCGTTACACAACGTCAGGCCTGAGGACTTTGTCAAGTTTGCTTCGTTCCAACTCAAAGACCAAGCTACTGAGTGGTATCAACAATACAAAGATTCCAAAGGAGGTCGTGTGATTACCTGGGATGATTTCTGCCGAGACTTCAAAGCTCACCACATTCCTCAAAGTGTTGTTGAGAGTAAGCGTGAGGAGTTCCGCAATCTGAAGCAAGGCAGTATGTCTATTTACCAATACAACATCATGTTCCAGAGGCTCGCTCGTTTCACCAAGCAAGACGTCCCTGACGAGAAGAGCATGATTTATCAATTCAGAGGTGGCCTCAGAGAAGATATGCAACTAGCTCTTGTGCTTTTTGAGAAGAAATAGTATGATGAGTTCTACAACATGGCACTAAAGCAAGAGGCTGCTCAGCTCAAGTGCGATGCTTCTAAGAAGAGAGTCAGGGATGCAACTCCTTCTTCTTCTTCTTCAACTCAAGTGGCATCTAAGCAGCAAAAGTACTGGTTGCCTCCTCCTCCTCCGTTTTGTCAGCCTTATCAGCAGAAGAGCAAAGGTGGCAATGGATCTTCCCACCTACCCAACCCAGGCTTTCAGAACAAAGTTTCGTCTCATGCTCCAAGGTCAAGTTCTCCGTATCACCGTCCGCTCTCAGAGGTGACGTGCAACAAGTGTCAGCAGAAGGGTCACTATGCAAACAAATGCTTCAACCAGAGGCGCCTTCCGCCTCCTCCTCCTGTGAGATCTGCCAGCAATGCAGTGGTCAAGCATAATCCCAATCATGTCAAGGTTAACATGATGAACGCAGCCCAGGCAGAGGACTCTTCAGAAGTGATCATGGGTAACCTTCCTGTTAACGATATTCCTGCAAAAGTTCTTTTTGATACTAGTGCATAGCATTCTTTCATGTCATTCCCATTTGCATCGGAGCACAACTTTGACACTAAGGCATTACCTAAAGCATTGCAAGTTGTTTCTCTGGCTAAGCGTTTGAGTTCTAGCATGATGGTTCCGGATGTTTCTATCAAGATGGATGACTACAAACTTCTAGCTTCTCCAATTGTTCTTGGTAACTCGGATATTGATCTAATTCTTGACATGAACTGACTTTCTAAGCACAAGGCTCAACTTGATTGTGCTGCCAGGCAGATTCAATTGACACACTCGTCTGAGGATGTGATCGTCTTTGCCACTCGTGATGATACCATTCGAATATTTTCTCTCAACGAGAAGGGCGAGCTAAATGCCATCTCTCAGATTCCAGTCGTTTGTGAATATCAAGACGTCTTCCCAAAAGAGCTTCCAGGAATGCCTCCTCACCGGCCAGTTGAATTCGTCATTGATCTTGAGCCTGGCACGGAACCTGTTTGCAAACGTCCTTACAAGCTTGGACCAGAAGAGTTGAAGGAGCTGAAGAAACAACTCGATATACAAGAGCATATGGGTCTCATCTGACCGAGTTCTTCTCCTTGGGGTTGTGGTGTTCTTTTTGTCAAGAAGAAAGATGGCACGGACCGACTTTGTGTCGACTACCGCCCATTGAACAAGAAGACCATAAGCAACAAGTACCCACTTCCCAACATCAATGAGCTTTTTGAACAACTCAAAGGTGCTCAAGTTTTCTCCAAGGTTGACCTACATATGGGCTATCATCAGATTCGCATTCGTGAACAAGACATCCCCAAGACAACATTCAAAACAAGCTATGGTTCTTATGAATAAACTGTCATGTCTTTCGGCCTTGTCAATGCTCCTCAGACATTCTCTCGCATGATGAACTTCATCTTCAACCCTTACACAAATGACTTCGTCTTGGTCTATCTCGATGACATTTTGGTCTTTTCCAAGAACAAGGAGGATCATGCCAAGCATTTGAGATTGGTGCTGGACAAACTCAGAGAACATCAGTTCTATGTGAAGTTTTCAAAGTGCGAGTTTTGGCTCGATGAGGTTCTCTACCTTGGGCATATCATCTCCGCCAAGGGCATGGCTATTAATCCTGAAAAGGTGTCTGCAATTGTGAGTTGGGAACCGCCTCAGAATGTGAAGCAGCTCTGCAGTTTCCTTGGGCTCGCAAGCTATTGTCGAAGATTCATTGAGAATTTCTCTAAGATCGCGAAGCCTCTTTCCAACCTCCTCTAGAAGCATGTGAAGTATGTCTGGACGCCTGAATGTGACATCACCTTCAACACCCTCAAAGAGAAGTTAGTCACAGCTCCAGTTCTGACTCCTCCTGATGAATCCAAACCATTCGAGGTTTTCTGTGATGCTTCCCTGCAAGGTCTCGGTGCTGTGTTAATGCAAGAGAAGAAAGTTGTGGCCTATACCTCTCGCCAGTTGAAGCCCAATGAAAAAAACTACCCCACTCATGACCTCGAGTTGGCGGCAGTTGTCCATGCTCTTTTAAGATGGAGACATCTCTTGTTGGGAAGGAAAGTGGACATCTTCAGTGATCATAAGAGTCTCAAGTACATCTTCACTCAGCCCAACCTCAACCTCAGGCAGACTCGTTGGATTGAAATGATTCAAGACAATAATCCGAGTATCGAATATACACTAGGCAAGGCCAATGTCATTGCAGACGCTTTGAGCAGGAAGGCTTACTGCAACAGTTTGATTCTGAAGCCCCTCCAACCAGATCTTTGTGAAGCTTTCCGCAAACTTAATCTCCAAGTTGTTCGTCAAGGATTTCTTGCCAACCTCCAAGTCTCTCCTACTTTGGAAGATCAGATTCGTGAGGCTCAACTTCTTGATGCAATGGTGAAGAAGGTGAAGATTGGGATTGCCAAGTGCCAACCCAAGTACAAGTGCTATCGCCTTGATGACAAAGATACTCTATTCTTCGAGGATCGAATTGTTGTTCCTAAGGGTGACCTTCGTAAAGTCATTATGAACGAGGCTCACAATTCACTCCTATCTATTCATCCTAGAATTACAAAGATGTACCATGACCTCAAGCAGTCGTATTGGTGGACTCGAATGAAGCGCGAGATTGCTCAGTTCGTGAATGAATGTGAAGTCTACAGAAGAGTGAAAGCAGAACACCAACGACCAACTGGTCTCCTCCAACCTCTTGCCATTCCAGAATGGAAGTTTGAGCATATTGAGATGGACTTCATCGTCATCGACAAGCTTACTAAAGTGGCTCATTTTCTTCCTATCAAAGAATCTATCAAAGCAGCTCAGTTGGCAGAGCTATATACCTCCAGGATTGTCTCTTTGCATGGCATTCCGCAGTTGATATCTTCAGATCGTGGAAGCATCTTTACTTCTAAGTTCTGGGATTCCTTTCACAGGGCAATGGGCACCAGCATTCGCTTCTGCACAGCCTTTCATCCTCAAACTAGTGGCCAAGTCAAGCGAGTAAATGAAATTCTTGAATATATGCTCAGGGCTTGTGTCATTTCTTTTGGTATGAAGTGGGAATATTGTCTTCCATATGACGAGTTCTCCTACAACAACAACTTCCAAGCGAGTTCAGGCAAGGCCCCATTCGAGATTCTCTATGGCAGAAAGTGTCGTACTCCTCTTAATTGGTTAGAGACTGGTGAACGCCAACTTCTTGGCAATGACTTAATCACAGAGGCTGAAGAAATGTGCAAAGTCATTCGTGAAAATCTCAAAGCCGCGCAATCGCGCCAGAAGAGTTACTATGATAGCAAGCATTGTGAGTGGCTTTCGAGATCAGAGACCATGTCTACCTCCGCGTCTCTCCAATGAAAGGTACTCATCGCTTCGGTATCAAAGGGAAGCTTGCCCCTAGATACGCGGGTCCTTTCAAGATCATTGGCAAAAGAGGCGATCTCGCCTATCAACTTGAGCTTCCATCCAACTTTGCAAACGTGCACGACGTGTTTCACGTGTCACAGCTTCGCAAGTGTTTCAAGACTCCTGACCGCACCATCAACTTTGAAGAGATTGATCTCCAAGAAGACTTGTCTTATCATGAGCATCTCGTTGCTATTCTTGAAGAAACCGAGCGCAAGACTCGCAACAAGTCTATCAAATTCCTGAAAGTGAAGTGGTCACATCATTCTGACCGAGAAGCCACCTGGGAACGTGAGGACCACCTCCGTTCCGAATTTCTGGAGTTTTTTTAGTCCTAGATCTCGGGACGAGATCCTTTCGTAGTGGTGGAGTGTTGTAACGCCCCGTATGTAACTTACCATATTTGTATTCCAAGTCTTTCCATTTTCGGCTCTAAGTTATGTTATTCCCTCGTGTTTGGGTTTTGTCTTCGTTTTGCAGTTTGTTCATGTCATGCTTTTCATATCATGTTCATTTGCATACCTGTTCATCTCATGCATCCGAGCTTTTTCCCCGTTGTCCATTTTGCATTCCGACACTCCTATGTCCTCCGGCGCCCCCTTTTGTCTCCTTTCGTGTGCGGGTGTTAAATGTTCTCGGATTGGACCGAGATTTGCCAAGCTGCCTTCATACACCACCGGTAGACCGCCTGTCAAGTTTCGTGCCATTTCGAGTCCGTTTGATACTCCAACAGTTAACCGAGGAACCATAAAGGCCTCGTGTGTGTTGCAGCCCAACACCCCTCCAAAATGGCCCAAAACCCATCCAAACCACCTTCATCCTCTCGGTCATTCGATCACGACCGTGTGGCCGAAAACCGCACCTCATTTGGACTCTCCTAGCTCCCTCTACCTATAAATATATGCCCCCCTCCGAAATTTTCGTGTGAAACCCTAGATCAAATCACCCCCAACGCCACCGGACATGTCCAGCCGCCGCCGGACGATTTCCGCCGCTGCCCGCACCCAATAGCGTGCCGCCACGTATCATCCACTACCGTCTCCGCCGTCCGGCCCGCCTGGCCCGTGGCCGGCCCGCCCGCGCCCGACCGGGCCGCGCCCCGCCGCCGCCTCTCCACCCGCGCCTCGCTCACGTTGCCGGGCTCCGTCGCCCGCCGCCATCGCCGCGCCGCCCCACGCCTCCTCCGCCGGCCGCCGCCGCCCCTCGCTGTCGTTCATCTTCGCCGCGCCTCCACCGCGCCCGTCCACCGCCTCGTCGCTGACCTCGTCTCTGGCCGGATACGGCGACTTCTCCGGCCGGATCCACTCTGGCGACCTTCTCCGGCCTCGTCCTCCAGCTCCGGCCGTCGTTCCCCGTCGTCTACAGTGGACTCCGGCGAACTACTTAAACCGCGCCAGGATCTGGATCTGGAATTTAGGGTTGACCCGATTTTGCCCTAAGTCCTTTTATTTTTGCATTTTCTAGCACTATTCATCATGCCATAACTCTGCATCCGTAGCTCCGTTTTGAGTGTGCCATATAACAAAATGTTCATCTGGATATCCTCTTCATTTTGTTCCATTGCACCATGCTTGTTTGAGTCCATCTTGATGCCAAATGACTGTTGCAAGAGTGCTATAAAATGCCAGTTCCTGATTCTTATCAGATCTTGAGCATTTGTCATTTTTGCCATGATTATGGTGTGCTGCATATGAACTTGAGCCCTACATGTGTTTTGGGCTATGCCATGCCAACTTTATAGGGGTGTATGCCATGTATTTTTATGATCATTGTGTTGACTAGCATAAGCATGCAAAGTAGCTCTCGTGATATTGCTGATTTCAGGGACTTAGAATTTCACCAAGTCATTTCCCTGCTGTTATTTTAATGCCATGTATTCATGTCGCTACAGTGATCCATGCTTCTTTTGGGTATATTTAGTACGGATGATTTCGGCATATGGTCATGCTCTATCCATACATACCCTTGTTTGCATTTATGGAGTCCCCTAGCATGAAACAATTTTGCTCTACTTTTGCTATAAAATGTTCCTGGCAGATTGTTTACATGTTAATCAATTTTGCCAAGGTTGTTGTAGTTGATCCATGCATGCTATGAGATTGTTCTTGATTTGTTTAACTTCTTTATCATGTCTTCTTGTTGGTAGTATGCTTAGTTTGTCATTAAATGTCTTGTGTTGAGTGCATCGAGCTCGCAAACATGCCTACGTAAGTCTGAATCTATTAACGAAACTTGCTATGTTAACATGGGTGCCATCATATTTTCTGTGCCCTTTTGGCTTATGGTCAGTAAGGGACTTTTGTTATATGCTTTGAGTAGTTTCATGCCATGCTTTGTTTTGCCATGAAATGTTCCTGTAGCATGTTGTTATCTTGCTCTAAACATTGGTTCCTGATGTTAATTCCTGACATGTTCTTTTCACTAAGTCTGTGTAGCTGATATCTTTTGCACTTTTGCCATGCTTGTTTGAACCTGCTATTGTGTGATTGAGCCGTAGCTCAGTGTTCATATTTTATCAAGCATCTTGAGTAGATCGCTGCCATGTGCTTTTTTGCTATGTTAGAGTGTAGTAGATTAGTTTCTTGTTGCATTTTAGATGGCATCGTGCTGTTAATCGCAGAATCGTGCCATTCTTGTTTTGTTTGCCATTTGCAAACCGTGCATCCGATTCCGGTGATCTTTATATCGATTTCGACCAAAATCAACTCATCTTTCCAGCGGCGCTCTTGGTTTGCCAAGTTGAGGCCTAGTTCAATCTTTTCCTTCCGGAGCACGCATATGCATTTCATATTACATCCCGCATATCATACCACGTTTTGCATCATGATGCTTGCGCATTGCACCGTGGTTGATTGTGTTTTTCTTTGTTTGTGTTCTTGCTTTGGGTAGAGTCGGGAGACGAGTTCGTGATCGAGGACCCAGTTGAGTAGGCTTACGAGGATCAAGCTTACGTCAACTCGGAGAACTTTGCAGGCAAGATGACCATACCCTCGAAATCACTTCTATCTTTGCTTGCTAGTTGCTCGCTCATATTTCTATGCCTATGCCACGATACCTACCACTTGCCTTATCATGTCCCCATATTGCCATGCTAAACCTCTAACCCACCTTGTCCTAGAAAACCGTTGTTTGGCTATGTTACCGCTTTGCTCAGCCCCTCTTATAACGTTGTTAGCTGCTGGTGAAGATTGGAGTTTGTTCCTTGTTGGAACATGTTTATTGTTGGGATATCCTTATTATATCTTGTTTACTTTAATGCACCTATATAGTTGGTAAATGGTGGAAGGCTCGGCCTTATGCCTGGTGTTTTGTTCCACTCTTGCCGCCCTAGTTTCCATCATACCGGTGTTATGTTCGTTGATTTTGCGTTCATTACGCGGTTGGGTTATAATGGGAACCCCTTGACAGTTCGCCTTGAATAAAACTCCTCCAGCAAGGCCCAACCTTGGTTTTACCATTTGCCACCTAAGCCTTTTCCCTTGGGTTCCGTGGACTCAAGGGTCATCTTTATTTTAAAACCCCCAGGCCAGTGCTCCTCTGAGTGTTGGTCCAACTTGTCAGCCGCCGGTGGCCACCAGGGGCAACTCTGGGTTGGCCTACCGGAAGTTTGGACAATCCGGTGTGCCCTGAGAACAAGATATGTGCAGCTCCTATCGGGATTTGTCGGCACATTCGGGTAGCTTTGCTGGTATTGTTTTACCATTGTCGAGATGTCTTGTAACCGGGATTTCGAGTCTGATCGGGTCGTCCCGGGAGAAGGAATATCCTTCATTGACTGTGAGATCTTGTGATGGGCGAAGTTGGGACCCCCCTGCAGGGTTTTGAACTTTCGAAAGCCGTGCCCGTGGTTATGGGCAGATGGGAATTTGTTAATGTCTAGTTGTAGAAAACTTGACATGTAATCTTAATTAAAATGAATCAACGGCGTGTGTAGCCATGATGGTCTCCTTTCGGCGGAGTTCGGGAAGAGAACACGGTCTCATGTTATGCTTGAACATAGGTAGTTTTTAGGATCATTTCTTGATCTTTGTAGCTTCTCGGTCGTGCTTTGCTTTCTCTTCTCGCTCTCATTTGCGTAAGTTAGCCACCATATATGCTAGTGCTTGCTGCTGCTCCACCTCACTACCTTTTCCTACCCATAAGCTTAAATAGTCTTGATCGCGAGGGTGTGAGATTGCTGACTCCCCATGACTCACAAATTACTTCCAAAACCAGATGCAGGTCCTGATGATACCATTACAGGGGATGCGACCGAACTCAAGTGGGAGTTCGATGAGGATTCAGGACGTTACTATGTTTCCTTTCCAGACAATCCGTAATGGAGCCCAGTTGGGGCGATCGGGGATCTATCGCATTTGGGGTTGTCTTTATTTTGGTTCCGTAGTCGGACCTTGATTGTATTCTGGATGTTGTAATGCTATATTTTATGTATTGTGTGAAGTGGCGATTGTAAGCCAACTCTGTATCTCTTTCTTATTCAGTACATGGGATGTGTAAAGATTACTCCTCTTGTGACATGCCTATAATGCGGTTATGCCTCTAAGTCGTGCTCTGACACGTGGGAGATATAGCCGCATCGTGGGTGTTACAACCGCCTGCCAAATTTGCCATTTGGAGTCCGTTTTATACTCCAATTGTTAACCGGGGAACAGCAGAGGCCTCGTGTGTGTTGCAGCCAAACACCCCTCCAAAACGGTTCAATAACCCATCCAAACCAATCCCTTGTCCTCCGTCATCGGATCACGATCACGTGGGCGAAAACTACACTCCATTTGAACACTCCTACCTCCTCCTACCTATAAATATGTGCACCCCGTCCAATTTTTCGGGCGAAAACCCTACCAACCGCTCCCCTTCGCCGCCGGACACGTCCGGGGGAGCCGGACGCATCTGCGCCGCCGCCCGCAGCCAACCGGCAAGCGCCACATGGCACCAGCCGGCCGGCCGCCGCTGCAGCCCGCTCGGACCCGGGTCAGGCCCTTCCCGGCCCGCGTCTCTCTGCCGCCTGCACCCGCGCGTCGCCCCGCCGCCCGCTCGTTGCTCCTGCCGGCCGTCGCCCTCGCCGCGCCGCCTCCACCGCCCACCGCTCACCTCCACCGCGTTGCCCCCGCGCGTCGCTGCCAAGCTCCGCCGTCGCCGCGCCGAGATCCGCCGCACCGCCGCCGGAGACGCCGCCTCCACCGCACGCCACGTCGCCCGCCTCCTGCGCCAGCTCGCCGGAGCCGGAGCCGCAACGGGGTGGACGAGATCGACCACCCCCGTCAACCAAACACCGCCCGCCATCCCGGATCCCACTATACCGTTGACTTTCTCGGAGGGTGAGATTCCACTAAGTCCCGGAGCTCCCTGTTTTTTCATGCACTATTCATCATGCCATATGTACATGACCGTAGCTCCGTTTCATGCGCATGAGATATCAAAATGTTTATGGTGAGATGCTCGTCATTTCTTTCCATTGTGGCATGCTTGTTTGAGTCCATCTTGATGCCCAAATCATTCATGAAAGAGTGCTATAAATTGTTAGGTGTTGTTACTTATCAGAGTATCATGATTTATCATTTTTGTCACATTTGTTGTGTGCTTCATATAGGCATGAGCTCTGCATGTATTTTGATCTATGCCATGCCATATTTATAGAGGTTCTTGCCATGTATTTTTGTGTTCTATGTGGTGACTAGCACAATCATGCAAAGTAGCCTTCGTGATATTGCTGATTTCTGGGACTTAGGATTTTGCTAAGTCTTGTGACTGTTGTTATTTTTATGCCATGTAAACTTGATGCTACAGTGAGATCCATGCTTGTTTTGAGTATCTTAATTAAGGTTGTTTTGAACATATGGTTATGCT
Organism: Triticum monococcum; assembly: GCA_034509565.1. Taxonomy (NCBI): domain Eukaryota; kingdom Viridiplantae; phylum Streptophyta; class Magnoliopsida; order Poales; family Poaceae; genus Triticum; species Triticum monococcum. The sequence continues at coordinate 175,568,059 of CM067847.1, read as the reverse complement.
CTATCCATCCATTCTCCTGTTTGAAATTATGGAGTGCCCTAGCATGTCTTAATCGTGCTCTACTTTTGCTATAAAATGTTCCTCGTAGATTGTTTACATGTTAATCAATTTTGCCATGGTTGTTGTAGTTGCTCCATGCATGCTATGAACTTGATCTTGCCATGATTAGATTCATCAACATGTCATCTTGCTGTAGGTATGCTTGTCTTGTCATGCAATGCCTTGTGATGAGTGATTTGAGCTCGTAAAGTTGCCTTCATAATTCTGTTTTTGCCATGCTTTGTTTTCTGCTAAGTCTGAAACTGTTAATAAAACTTGCTATGTTTACATGGGTGCCATCATATCTTCTGTGCCTCTTTGGCTCATGATCACTAAGGGACTTTTGTTCTATGCATTTATTAGTTTCATGCCATGCCTTTTTTTGCTATGATATGTGCCTGTAGCATGTTGTTTGCTTGCTCTAAACATGGCTTCGTGATGTTATTTCTGGCATGTTAGTATTTTCACTAAGTCTGTGATGCTGATATCTTTTGCACTTTTTTCATGCTTGTTTGAAACTTCTCTTGTGTGATTTAGCCATAGCTAAGTGTTCATGTTTTGTCAAGCATCTTGAGTACATCACTGCCATATGCCTTGTTGCTATATTGGAGTGCAGTAGCTTAGTTTCTTGTTCCATTCTAGGTGGTATCGTGCTGTTAATCGAAGAATTGTGCCATTCTTGTTTTGCTGCCATTTGCAAACCGTGCATCCGATTCCGGTGATCTTTATATCGATTTTGAACGAAATCATCTCATCTTTCCAGTGGCACACTTGGTTTTCCAAGTTGATGCCTTGTTCATTCTTCCTCATCTGAAGCACGCATATGCATTGCATATCACATCCCGCATGTCATGCCATGTTTTGCATCATGTTGTTTGTGCATTGCACCGTGATTGATTGTTGGTCCTTTGCTTGTGTTCTTGCCTTGGGTAGAGCCGGGAGACGAGTACGTGATCGAGGAACCTGTTGAGTACGCTAACGAGGATCAAGCTTTCGTCAACTCTGAGAACTTTGCAGGCAAGATGACCATACCCTCGAAATCACTTCTATCTTTGCTTGCTAGTTGTTCGCTCTATTGCTATGCTGCGCTACCTACCACTTGCTATATCATGCCTCCCATATTGCCATGTCAAGCCTCTAACCCACCTTTCCTAGCAAACCGTTGTTTGGCTATGTTACAGCTTTGCTCAGCCCCTCTTATAGCGGTGCTAGTTGTAGGTGAAGTTGAAGTTTGTTCCATGTTGGAACATGGATATTGTTGGGATATCATTATTATCTCTTATTTACTTTAATGCATTTATATACTTGGTAAAGGGTGGAAGGCTCGGCCTTATGCCTGGTGTTTTGTTCCACTCTTGTCGTGGAATTGTCACGGCAGATGTCCTAGTGTGAGGACTTAGTCGTGAGGCCAACGCATCTTAGTAGTAGCTTGAGAGGGGTTGAGCGGAATCGAGAGACGCAACACAAGACAAGGATTTAGACAGCTTCGGGCCCCGGGAAACATCATCCGGTAATAGCCCTACATGCTGTTTGTGGCTAGATCTCATTATGCTCATGAGAGAGCCGCCGAATAAGCCGGCTCCCCCTTTGTGTCTAGCCCTAGAGATTGTTTTCTTGTCCCTCTTTGGGGAGCACTACCCCTCCTTATATATGTTGAAGGGGCGGGTTACATGTGGAGTCCTAGTAGGACTAGGACTAGTCTATCCTTTCTCATAAGTTAAATACAAGTCCGGGTCTTGCTTCCTCATAAAGGAAATATTCGTCATCCCTTTCCTCCTAAGCCGGCCCACCAGAGTATAAGCCGGCCTGCTGGGCCTTGGGCCTTGTCGTCCGTCTGATCCGCCCGCCGGGTCTCCAGTGAGTCACAATGTCCAGGCGGGTTACATGTAAACCGCCATGTCTGGGCGGATCGCCAGTGAGTCGCCAAGCTCCAGCCAGGTTTCTGGTGAGTCACCAAGCTCGGCTGGGTCATGATTCAGGTCGGGTCATACCGCGGGGTATATCCCCGACATTAGCCCCCAGTTTAATTTGGATTTATCCATGTTAAACTGATCATGTAAAATAAACACAAGAACAAACTTGATAGTTTGTGCTCTGGGTTAAATATTTTCCTGAATCAGCACCTGATTATCTTTAAGTCCTTGTCATTTCCACCTGGATGCATACTCAAAGATCTTATAGCAAATCTCTTTTCACAGATATGTCCAAACCTTGCCAATGCAAAAATCCAGATACTTCTTTTGAGAAATCCAGGTCAATAGGCCAGTTTCAGAGCCAATTTGCAGACATTGGTATCTTATAGAGAAATATTGTAATAAATAATCCACTTGAATCAGCTTCCAAAGCACCGGCTTAAAAAATATTGGTCTTGAAAAAAAAACTCATCTGACTTTCAGTCGGCTTGTAGAACTTGCCGGTTTGTCATTGCCAAAATAACCGGTTTGTAAATATTGATAGCACCAGGTCATAATTGTTGCCGACGCCGGGTCATAGTTATTGGTGACGCCGGGTCAATCTGGTTTACTCAAAACTGAGAATTTGAAGATTTTTCTCCCTTATATCCATATTACCTGTAGCCCCCAAGTCTTGAGCAGAAACAAAGTGATGACTTTAAGACTTGCTTCAATATAAATACTGCTACTTTGAAGAAATCCATGTTGTTCATCTTAGTCACTAGTACAGACTGAATACTCCATATATGTAGCCCCCAAGTGTCGGGTTGTCATGCTTGCAGCAACCTGGGACTTGTAATTGCCTTATACTCATAAAAAACTACAACTAGTGTAGCCCCCAAGGGCCGGGTCATTATGCAATAATGAGCAGGGACTTTATAAATATGATCATATAGACTTGAACAACAACGTGTAGCCCCCAAGGGCTGGCTCAGTATGATAATATTGAGCTGGGACTTTATATATACTTCTTTTGAAAAGAACATCATATGTTGTAATCTCCACCATGGGGCTTGAACCCACGTCCACAAGGTTAAGAGCTTTGTACTCTACCAACTGAGTAGCGGATCTTTCAATATAATGGATTGAGGCTGGTGTACCTTGAATTTTGACAGGAGCAATTGGTAGCCCCCAAGGGCTGGCTCATTATGATGTGATGAGTCGGATCTTCAATAAGGCCAGTAGAATTGTCTTTGCATTAGCCCCCAAGTGCCATGGTGCATGCTGGCAGTGACATGGGACTTGCATATTTGATATAATCTCAAACTGAATAATGTAGCCCCCAAGTGCCAGGTTGTAAGCCTGCAGTAACTCGGGACTATTCTTTCCATTGTAGAATAAATCATATCCATTGATAAAATAATAACCATTGCGCCAAAGCGACTTTGAATACCTTATCTGTTAACAAGTAAATCCGGAGTTTAAATACCCGATGGCTCTTGGCCGATGGCGATTTAATATGCCTCCATTGTAAGACGGAATTTTTATAACCCGACGGCTTATAGCCTTTGAGAAAATCAAGAATTGATAACCCTTTTGAGACACCAATTTCAATCTTTGATGATGGGTTGGAACTTAATCATTTATGTAACTCATAGCTCTGTAAATCCTGCACAGAGTTTAAACAACATATGCCCTGGCGACTTAACGTCAAAAGCTAGGGCAGGTAACTACTCAAATGTAGTCTTATCCTGCACATAAGTAAATCACAAGATCCCCTGGCGGTTTACCGCAGGGCGGATCATAATATCCCACATATAACCATTGTGATATTTAATTCGTACTGCCGTTTTACATGACATGTGCAGTAAGGGTGATAACCCAATCCTTAGAAGCTAATACTTCCAAATATATGATGATTGTCACATACTGGTCACTTATCGTCCAAAGCCAAGCCGGGTTTAAACGAAAACCACACTTATATGCTTCAGATATGAGCAAAAAGTATCAAAACCCAAAAGATTGTTTGCAAAAACTTAAACCAAATAAAATGAGGTTTCTAATTCGAATATGATCAGTAAACCGTTCCAAATGGGTTAAGCTAGGATTCGAATACGGACATGTAGCCCCCAGTGGCTTTGGCGTTGCGCCGATCAAAAGGGTACCGACAGCTATGTTCTCTTTGCTTCGAATACGACCTATGTTTGAATAGGAAGCCCCCAAATGACCTTGAGAGGTTTTTAACGACCCTGATTCGAATACGATCCAAGTCAGACCCAAAAGGGGTTAAGCTATGATTCGGATACGATCAAGAAGCCCCCTAGTGAGTTTGGCTTTGCGCCGATCAAAATGGTTACGACAGCTATGTTCTCTTTGGTTTGAATACGACCTATATTTGAACAGGAAGCCCCTAAGTGACCATAATAAGGTAAGCCGTAAGACAGGATATCCATGTTTGAACCGTACATCATGGCAGCAAGTTCCTTTTGGCAACCTTTAATTTTTCTAAGAACTCGAATCTTGCGAGAGATTAATTCTTTTTGAACCGGAACTTTAAACCGGATTTGAAAGCTTTCAAAACTTCGTGGGAGATAGATTGTCCTTGAGCCGGATGTTTGAACCGGATTTGAGAGGTTAAAAGCTTTGTAAGAGACAAATTTACCTTGAGCCGGATGTTTGAACCGGATTTGAGAGCTTCAAAGCTTTGCAGGAGAGAGATGTTTCTTGAACCGGATTTTAAACTGGAATCTTTATTTTGAACCGACAATTTTCTGAAGGTCTTTAAATTTTCATCAATATGGCCGTGTCTTCCGGAACTGGGTTATCATTCCCTCCAATGACCCGGAGTTCCCGAGTCATGTCATTGTAGCCCTTAAGTCTTAAGACTACTCGAGGAGTTGCCTTGAGACTCTCCATATTTGACCGTGATATAAACCGGTATGAGTCATTCAACATCTCAGTGATATAACTTGTCCTGCACTGGAGAACTTGCAAGCCGGAGTAATTACTCTTTTAAAGAAAGCAATATATAATATAAAATATACCGGATGGATTTCACCTGATGCGTCAGGTTAGCAATTATCACCGCGGAGTTGATGATCACCATAGTGAAACTGAAATCAATCACGGCCGAGTCGGCTGCGGGTGCTGACAGATCTATCGGCCGTGGCGTTTTAAACCGGTGTGGACGGGAGAGTCGACCGCGGCGTTGTAAACCGGTGCGGGTAGGAGAATCGGCCGTGGGGGCGGACAATAAGTCAATCGCGTGTATTGATGTAGCGGGGGTGGCAACCTGTGTAGGATGAGCGCTAGTGCAAAAATAATATTTGCTCGCGTCCCTTTTGCAACACCTTTTTGAAAGGAATAATGGCCCTGTGAAAAAATATCATAGATCAAGTAATTGTTCTTAAAAAAAAGGTCTATCAATGAAAATATGCCGGATTAATTTCACCTGATACGTTTTGCCGGAAATTATCCGCAACAGAATTTAATGATTACTGTGGTAAAGCTGAAGTCAACCGCGGGCGGGTCGTAGATGCTCGCAATTCTTGGTATGTATACCGATCAATATTGAATCCATCCTGGGTACGGCTAGCATCTTCTCTGACAGTAGTCATGTATGTGATCGTTCCATCAAAAAACTGCCAACGCACACATCCTGACAATATAGGTGACTTTTTGACTTGATCCTCCAGGTGAATACTTGATGCCTTATTGCCAGATGCATATGTTTGGGTTGGTTGCCCATATACAGGCTTCAACTCATCCATGAGTAGCCCCCTGGTGACTTTGGCAAATGTATAAACCCTGGCGGCTCAGTAACTCATATTCTTCTTTTGGTGTTTTTATACGAACAGTAACACACACACACATGTACATACTAGAAGTAGAACTAGTACTCATGTGGAACGGCGCAACTGCGGCAATTTAGCAGATGCTTTATGGAGCCGCCCAGGATTTGGTCTTTGCAAAACTCACGAATGTTGACACGGATGGATATGACGCGATGCATAACTGCTGCAACTGCTCACGGAAAGGGCATCTTTGCGACAGAGAGTCACCATCATAGCCAGCCGCGATGCGCGAGACAAGACGACGGGCAGCTGACCAATAAGAAAGCTGGTACCTAGCCCGGGCAGAAACGAGGAGAGCAGAAACCGGAGCGAAGCACGGTGAGCCAGTAGCGGGGGTCGTACGCGGGTCGTATCTGGACACGGTGGCGGTGATCCGGCCGGGGCGACTCGGAGTCCGCCCGTAGGGGGCAGCGAGAGCCGACTCAGAGGCAAGGGCTGCAGCAGCGGCTCTGGAGGAAAACGAGGCCGCAATCGGCTCAGCAAGGTCACAATCGCGGTGATTCACAGAGGTGGGTCAAAGCACCTATGGCAGGGCCGGCTCGGGGTACAGACGGGCATCAGCAGCTTGGCGCTAGGCGGCTGGAGTGTGGCAGCTCGGTTCGGAGTGACATAGAGACGCGCCGGCGACTTGACGTAGACCAGCAAACTCGCCCGTGGAATCGCGCCGGGACATGCCACAGCGGCAGGTTGATGTGAGGCGGCCTGGAGATAACACGAGAAGGAAGCGACTCCAGGCGACGCCGTCGCGGCGGTTTGATGCGTCGGAAGAGGCCGCGACTGTGGAATGGCGCGGAGGTGACCGGCGGCTCAATATGACGCGATGAGGCGGCAGCAGCTGCGTAGGTGACGACGGCGGCCGATGGCTCAAGATCGGTCATGGTGGAGTCCGAGTCCAATCCCTGTCCACATCCTCTTCTCGGTCGATGTCAGTTTGACTCTCCGTGTCTTCCCGGTCGTGGCCTCCTTCTGTTTTGTTTTTGGTCTTTGTTTTTTCGGTGAAACTTGATCTCGTAGACAACAAAAAATGACAGACAGAACTCAGCAGATCCAGCCGTAACCTTGCACCGTTTTGACCACACACATAAAACAGATTAACTTCTTGTCGATCTCGGACTTGGCTTAGGGGTGGTTTCGACGGATCTCATCACGTCTCGCGGCTCAACAATGAAACCCTAGCTTCTCTTGAACTTGATCTTTTTAAACCTTGTTCCAACGGCTCGTTGACTGTATAAATCTTCACAGCGAACACGTAAAATTTGTTTGTTGATGTGCAATTTTCAATGCCGGTTCTTCATTATCCTGATGATTGCGAGCTTCTCAAACCCTAGAAAAGATCCCTTCAAGAACACAACACCACCGTGCGCGAGCCCCACGGTGAGCGCCAACTGTCGTGGAATTGCCACGGCAGATGTCCTAGTGTAAGGTCTTAGTCATGAGGCCAACGCATCTTTGTAGTAGCTTGAGAGGGGTTGAGCGAAATCGAGAGACGCAACACAAGACAAGGATTTAGACAGCTTCGGGCCCCGGGAAACATCATCCGGTAATAGCCCTACATGTTGTTTGTGGCTAGATCTCATTATGCTCATGAGAGAGCCGCCGCATAAGTCGGCTCCCCCTTTGTGTCTAGCCCTAGAGATTGTTTTCTTGTCCCTCTTTGGGGAGCCCTGCCCCTCCTTATATATGTTGAAGGGACGGGTTACATGTGAAATCCTAGTAGGACTAGGACTAGTCTATCCTTTCTCATAAGTTGAATACAAGTTCGGGTCTTGCTTCCTCGTAAAGGAAATATTCGTCATCCCTTTCCTCTTAAGCCGGCCTACCAGAGTATAAGCCGGCCTACTGGGCCTTGGGCCTTGTCGTCCGTCTGATCTGCCCGTCGGGTCTCCAGTGAGTCACAATGTCCAGGCGGGTTACATATAAACCGCCATGTCCGGGCGGATCGCCAGTGAGTCACCAAGCTCCATCCAGGTTTCTGATGAGTCGCCAAGCTCGGCCGGGTCATACCGCGGGGTATATCCCCGACAACTCTTGTTTGCATTTATGGAGTCCCCTAGCACGACACAATCTTGCTCTACTTTTACTATAAAATGTTCCTGGCAGATTGTTTACATGTTAATCAATTTTGCCAAGGTTGTTGTAGTTGAGACATGCATGCTATGAGATTGTTCTTGCTTTGTTTAACTTATTGATCATGTCTTCTTGCTGGTAGTATGCTTAGTTTGTCATGCAATGTCTTGTGTTGAGTGCATTGAGCTTGCAAACATGCCTATGTAACTCTGTTTTTGCCATGTCCAGCTTTCTGCTAAGTCTGAATCTGTTAACGAAACTTGCTATGTTAACATGGGTGTCGGTGTCAAAACCGGCGGATCTCGGGTAGGGGGTCCCGAACTGTGTGTCTAGGCGGATGGTAACAGGAGACGAGGGACACGATGTTTTTACCCAGGTTCGGTGTAACACCCTCGATGCGACTATATCTCCCACGTGTCGAGGCACGACTTAGAGGCATAATCGCATTGAAGGCATATGTCGCAAGTGAGGTAATCTTTACACGACCCATGTAATATAATAAGGAAAAGGATACATAGTTGGCTTACAATCGCCACTTCACACAATTACATGAATAAACATTATATCATACAAATACACTCAAGGTCCGACTACGGAACCAAAATAAAAGAAGAACCCCAAATGCGACAAAGGTCCCCGATCGACCCCAACTGGGCTCCACTACTGATCAACTAGAACGAAACAACACAAAGAACAAGAACTTCAACGAGCTCCTCCTGAGCTGGGTTGCGTCATCTGCACGGACTCAACGACACCTGCAAGCTGGTTTTGGAAGTAATCTGTGAGCCACAGGGACTCAGCAATCTCGCACCCTCGCGATCAAGACTATTTAAACTTATGGGTAAGGTAAAGGTATGAGGTGGAGCTGCAGCAAGCGACTAGCATATATGGTGGCTAACATACGCAAATGAGAGCGAGAAGAGAAGGCAAAGCACGGTCGGTAAAAGTATGATCAAGAAGTGATCCTGGACTACCTACGTCAAGCATAACTCCAACAACCGTGTTCACTTCTCGGACTCCGCCGGAAAGAGACCATCACGGTTACACACGCTGTTGATTCATTTTAATTAAGGTCAACTTTAGGTTTTCTACAACCGGACGTTAACAAATTCCCATCTGCCCATAACCGCGAGCACGGCTTTCGAAAGTTCAAATCCCTGCAGGGTGTCCCAACTTAGCCCATGACAAGCTCTCACGGTCAACGAAGGAATAGACCTCCACCCGAGACGTTCCGATTAGACTCGGTATCCCGGTACAACAAGACATTTCGACAGGGTAAAACTAAACCAGCAACACCGCCCGATGCGCCGACATCCTGATGGGAGCTGCACATATCTCGTTCTCAGGGCAACACCGGATTGTCTAAACTTCCGGTAGGCCAGCCCAGAGTTGCCCCTGGTAGCCACCGGCGGCTGACGGTTTGGACCAACACTTAGACAAGCACTGGCCCGGGGGGTTAAAATAAAGATGACCCTCGGGATGCGCGACTCCCAAGAGAAAAAGGCTAGGTGGCAAATGGTAAAACCAATGTTGGGCATTGCTGGAAAAGCTTTACTTAAGGCGAACTGTCAAGGGGTTCCCATTATAGCCCAACCGCGTAAGGGACGCAAAATCCGGGAACATAACACCGATATGACGGAAACTAGGGCGGCAAGAGTGGAACAAAACACCAGGCATAAGGCCGAGCCTTCCACCCTTTACCAAGTATATAGATGCATTAATTAAATAAGATATATAGTGATATCCCAACAAGTAAATAAATGTTCCAACAAGGAACAACATCTCCATGTTCCAACAAGGAACAAACTTCAATCTTCACCTACAACTAACAACGCTATAAGAAGGGCTGAGCAAAGCGGTAACATAGCCAAACAACGGTTCGCTAGGACAAAGGTGGGTTAGGGGCTGAACATGGCAATTTGGGAGGCTGACAAGCAAGTGGTAGGCATCGTAGCAATGGCATTGCAAAAGAGCGAGCAAACTAGCATAGCAAAGATAGTAGTGATTTCGAGGGTATGATCATCTTGCCTGAAATCCTGCAAGGAAGAAGAACGAGTCCATGAAGAAGACAAACGAACGTAGACGAACGGGTCCTCACAAACGCGACGTTATCGGAATCAACCCGAGGAAGCAATCACCGAAAAAGAAGCACACAACATAGTCAACAACCAACACATCAACATGGCATGATGCACATTCAAGTATGATGCATGTCCGGTTTAAAGAGGCATGGCATGGCAAAATGCACAAGCAATCCTACAAATTAAGTGGCGCTCAATATGCAACGAGTTGCATATTGACGAAACACCACGTCAATTATTTAGTTCTCTCTCTTTTATGTACCCAACAATATTAAATGTTGATTAACATGGCAAGAGGTGAAGCACAACAAAACTACCTATCTAGGCAAGTTTAAATGAGGCCGGAAGCAACAAACAACAATTCCGGTAAATCCCCATGTGCATAATTTAAGGTTTGGTACTGTTCTGCCCTAAACATTATTTTAGAGTTGTTTAACATGCAAAGTAAGGTCACCATGATAAACTAGGCATTTTTCTACCCCATTTACATATAAAGTTTATTAAAATCGGAGTTACGGTTATTTAGTTATGAATTAAATCATTTTAACATGGCATAGGAGCAAATTAATGCAAACAACATTTTAGACATTTTTTAACATGGATGAAAATGACATAATCTGAAACTAGACACAATTTTAAGCATTTTTCATATATAAAACATTGTAATCCGCTGCACGGTTATTAAGTTATTAAATGCATGAACACTAGGGACTATTCTGCAAAACGGGTAGTACTCAGGAAATTAGCTAAAACGCAGAACAGGAAAAAAAATTAGAAACGGGCCGAATCTGCGATCGGGCCAACAGCAGGAAAGGAAGGCGGGCGCTGGGTGTGACTGCTCACCCTGGGCCGAGGCCCATCTGGAGGAGAGGTAGGTCGACCTTGGTGGTGCTGGGCTTGGAAGCGGTTGAGGCCTGGGCTCGTCCCGCTCCTCGATCCCGCCTGGCTCGAGCGAGGGGGTGTGGGGGCCGCGGTCAACGCGAGCGGGGGTTGCGTGCGAGGCACAGGTTGCGGGCGCTCGTCCGCTCAAGAAGAAGCAGAGTAGCGGCGACGTCTTGGCAGGGCTGTAGGTGGCGCGGATCCGGGCGAGGACGACGGCTTCGATCAGCCAAAAAGGTTCCGGCGAGCGAAGCAGGGTTTGAGGCTCGGTCAACGCGAACGGGACGAGGCGGCTCTGCTCTCGTCTCTGAAGAACACACTGCAGCGGCGGCAGAGACGAGCAGGACCAGGGAAGGGCGTCGCCGGCGGGAACCGGCCGGGAACGGGCCAGGACGGCGAAGGAAGGTGACGGCAGGGTCGAGGAGGACGGATCCGAACGGTGGAGGCTTGAGGCGCTGGGGCGAAGCTCCTGTTCGTGACAGAGGAAGAGAGAAAGCAACATGAGAGAGAGATAGAGAAGAATCAGAAGGAGGGAGGTAGAACGGGAAGGAGAGGGGCAACAAGGACGACCTGCGGTTTCAGGCGAGGAACAGAGCAGCTTCGGTGGTGGCGCTCGCCGGCATGGTGGTGGAGCGCGGGTCGAGGAAGGCTCTCGGGCAGAGGCGGTTGCCTCGATCCAGATCGGATCGAGCGCTGCGGGAGGTGGAGGCATGGTAGGCTGGGGCCACTAGCTGTGGTAGGTGGATCGGGAGGGGATGGATCCCAAGGAAGGGGATTGGGTCGATGGGGATAACGAGGAGGAGACCAGGGGAGGCGCTGCGGGATCCAAGGAGGATGGCGGCGCAATGATGGGATGGATGGAAGGGACAGACTGCCTAGGATCTAGGGTTGGTCTAGTTTATATAGCAGGTGGAAATAGTTAGGGGCTATCGGACCCCTCCAATCGTAATCGGACGGTCGCGAATAAAATAGCTAGGGAGGTCAAATAAGAAAATGGTGACGTTTTGTAGACGTTTGGGGATGTTCCAGACATAGCGGTAACGACTGTTCGAGTCGGGTCCGGGACAGCTTTCGGGCGCGCGCGCGAGGAGGGCTGCGGGCTGACGAGAGAGGTTAGGTAGGACCTGGTGGTGAGTAGTGGGCTGTGTAGACGGTCTCGAGCTGAGAGAAGAGAAGAGAGAGACCCGGCGACTGTTTCCGGAGACCGAAAACGTCCGACGTTTTGACCGGCTACTATTGCCGCTATATTTATTCTTTGGGGCGTCAAACGAACTCCGATTGCGATGAAACTTGACAGGCGGTCTGTCTACACTATAATAAGACCACACGTCAAATCTCATCCCATTCCGAGAACAGTTTCCGGCCACTTATAAAATAATATTTCGGACATGCCGCGGGCGCGTGCAAGTGTGTTTGGGCTTAGAACGGACAACGGAGAAAACGAGGAGGCCGGAACGGATGCAAGTTTTAAAAACATGATGATGCAATGCACATGATGACATGATAAGATGCAACACGCAAGCGAATGACATGGCAACGACGGCGAATAACTGGAGGACACCTGGCACATCGGTCTCGGGGCGTTACAACACTCCGCCACTACGAGAGGATCTCGTCCCGAGATCTAGAATGGCACCGGAGGGAAAGCGGAAGAGAAAGAGGAGAGGTAAAACTAAGTTGCTTCTTTGACAAATGAGTGAAACCAAAGAACCTTGCGAGGTTGAACAAATTCGAGAAAAGAATACCACGAAGGTGAACTAGGTCAAAAACACTCTATTAGAATAGAGGAACAAAGAACATTGCGAAAAACCTTGAGGTTGAAGGGAAGATATATATAGAAAAACACTCCGGTTAAGGAAGGGGATCAAGGAAAACCAAAATTCGGGCAGCACTCCGGTTGAAATGAAAAAGAATTGAATAAGGTCTTGATAAGATGAGAAGATACTTGATGAAATCACAACACACTGCCACCGGAACTATTGAATGAATTGAAACAAGGGGTAAGAAAGATCTTGGACAGCACTCCGGTTTAAAAGACATGAAAAACTTGGTAAAATGAAAGAGCTTGAGCAAAAGGAACACAACACTCCGGTTAAAAGGATAAGCACGATCAAAACATGGTCCTGACAATCCGAGAAGATGGGTTGAGGAGAGCAACATCACAATGCCTCTGGAACGAAAGAATAGAAGATAGATAATAGAAATTTGAGAATTGAGAAGAAAATGCCGACTGCTGCCACAAAAGAGCTTGACAAGGCATCTTTAGGAGAAAAGTCGAACGGAATTGTTGTAAAAACAACAACGAAAAGACTGAACATGATATATGGTCTTATGGAATACAGCTCAAATTATGAGGTGACATCCTGCCACTCGCGGGAAGAGAATTGGGTTGGAATGAACAAGGAGACGAGAAACTATTTCACCGGGAGGATAAATGAAAAACTTGGATCATATATAAGCACCATAATAACAACCATCCTTAGGGAAGGCTTTAGGTGACATATAACCCAAGACAATACCAACGAATAGGTTGATGGATTTAAAATATCCCAATCTTGACAGTATGTGAATCATGAAAAACATGAACTCAAATTATCAAGAATGACACAATACCACCTCCGGTAATATGGTAGAAAGAATTGCACTCCGGATTGCAAGATGAAGAAAACTTGAGCTCCTTAGAAAAGAATCTCGATGAAAACTTCGAGAAGGGATTAAATCCTTTATGAACCAACATGTAAAACCTCCATGAAGAACTCTGGTAATAAAGAATGAACAAAAGAAAGAGAAGTTGAGAACATAAGGTGAATCCTTGTAATGATTTAGATGAATCCTCGTGATGATATAATTGAGAGAGCTTGGAATTGCGGGAAGAGAAGATGAAACAAAAGAAATCAAGAATTTTGATGAACCTCCGGCATAAGGAATTAAATCACTTGGATGAAACAAGAGTAAGAATTACATTATGCTTATCCTTCACCAATTTAAATTGATGACAATCAACGGATTTGGCATATTACTTATTCTCGTAGAAAGGATTAAGATAGATATAGCACAACTTGAGAATGCCTTCAACGAAACCATCGGTAGGATAGAAACAACGAATAAATTGATATGATAACGAATGACGAGAACTATTGAACGAACCACCGTAAGAATTGGAAATGAACGATGTAAAGGGATGAATCACCGGGAAGGATTAGCAAATGAACGAAGATGCTTGGGAGAATTTAGATATATGAGAACGAAGAGATGACGAGCTGATTAGAGAACACTTGAACAATGCACCAGTAAGATTAGGAGGATGAGAGCTGAAAGCTAGAATGAATAATCCCGAAATGATGGCCTTCGGAGAATCAAACTGAAAAGGCTCTTGAATTGCTCCGGATGGATAAAAAGGATTCTCACAATCAAACAATTATGAGAGGATGGCAGAGAATGGGGTAAGATTTGAAAGAAACTCTTCTTTGGTCTTCAAAATATGAGAATGACGATGAGAAACACCATCAAGAGTCGTTTAGGCACTCCGGAAGAATCAAAAGCGAAGAGATTGAGTCAACGACGAAAAGAATTTGAAAGATCTTGGAAAAAACATTTGACTGATGATAAATCATTCTTATGTCAAACTTCGAAAGGAATTTGAGAATGCCTCCGGGAAAATAAGAAGTGTCAGGTAAGATCCTGGGAAAAGACCTATGGGTTAGGTCCCACTCAAGAGAAAACATCGTTAGAATGATTAAAAGAGATATTTCACCGGTTGAATTAAATGACTTGAATAAGATAGGACCTCGAAATAGCTTGAATGGATGCAAAGTGAAAACACAAATCTTCGAAATATCTTTAGCACTCCGGAATAATTGAATAGCGAGAAGTGGATGATTAAGAATTGCACCGGCATGAGAAGGCATTGAAATGAGGAAATGACATGATCAACAAAGCTTGACTTGAAACCACCGGAGAAGATAAAAGAAACGAAGAATGATGAACTAGAAGCTCCAAGAATCTTCATGAGAATCACTGGATAAGAATATTGACGGAAAAGAATGGAGAGACTTCTCAAGAATAAAAGGATACTTGATTAAGAAATCTGAGTCCTTGAAGAAAACAAGGGTGGGAGGGTGGGAAAAACAAAGGCAACTTGGAGATGGAAGAAATGAACACCGTTGAGAAGAACTGATACTCGATCTTGCGGATGTTGAAAATGGACGGATCCAATTGAAGAGAAAACACGCCGGTGAAAAGGATTGACAAAAACAATCTCGATGATCAAGAGGATTGGTATCCACATAGGAATATGAGAACACCGCTTCGGGAAGGTATGGAATCAACATTTGACTTCGAAGCAACTCGAATACCACAACTCAAAAACAAAAACAAAGGATTGGCTTGCAGAATAAGCCGGAACAAACATATGATAGAGATTTCGTCCGAAGTTTTCGTGGTGGGACCTACACAGGCTCGATCGTACAACACCATCATGTACAAGGCAGTGCACATGACATACGAAGCGTCCCCGAGTCAGCATAGCCAAGGAATCTTTAAGACACAACGAGACCACTGTAAAATCGACCATGAATAGGCGAACCACTAGACGTTGAACCCCAATTTCATATCATACATCCATCGGAAAGATATCCTAAGAGCTACTTGAATTCCCACCTATGAAACTCCCGAAACTTTCTGGTTATGCAATCAGGTGTTGGGGATACAGGGGAAGCATAATATCTCACCCAAACTAGCAAATCCTACATCCAGCTGTATCCATCCTTCAACACATAACCAAGAAACCTTCGGAAATCATCTACCTCAACCTTCAAAAAGCATCCGTTATACAAGTTATGGCGATACTCCCGAACTCCCGCCCCAGTACTGGGTGGCGTCGAGGTTATCTCACCAACGAACTGCATAAAGGAGATTTTCGATGTCGGCGAACATATCTCAAGTATTCTAGAATTGCAACGATAAAATTATGATGACAACACCTCAGAGCTCAACTCCCCGGGACACTTCCATTAAACACCTGACAGGAGGCACCAAGACAATGTTCTCATCATAAAACCATCAGAACGATTCCAAGATACTCGCGTGATCCTAAATTTTTTTTTGTGAAATTTGAGCAGAGAAGAGTCAAAACTCTATGTCAGGATGCCTTACCAGAGCGATGAAGGGACTGGGGAGTAAAAAGAATTCCTAAACTCTCCGATATATAATTCCTAAAGGACTCAAAACATTTTTCTAGACACAACTCGGCCGCTAAAAACGATCAAGCAATGGGGCTCCTAAGGTCGGGGAAGGCTCTGATACCAACTTATAACACCCTCGATGCGACTATATCTCCCACGTGTCGAGGCACGACTTAGAGGCATAATCGCATTGAAGGCATATGTCGCAAGTGAGGTAATCTTTACACGACCCATGTAATATAATAAGGAAAAGGATACATAGTTGACTTACAATCGTCACTTCACACAATTACATGAATAAACATTACATCATACAAATACACTCAAGGTCCGACTACGGAACCAAAATAAAAGAAGAACCCCAAATGCGACAAAGGTCCCCAATCGACCCCAACTGGGCTCCACTACTGATCAACTAGAACGAAACAACACAAAGAACAAGAACTTCAACGAGCTCCTCCTGAGCTGGGTTGCGTCATCTGCACGGACTCAACGGCACCTGCAAGCTGGTTTTGGAAGTAATCTGTGAGCCACAGGGACTCAGCAATCTCGCACCCTCGCGATCAAGACTATTTAAACTTATGGGTAAGGTAAAGGTATGAGGTGGAGCTGCAGCAAGCGACTAGCATATATGGTGGCTAACATACGCAAATGAGAGCGAGAAGAGAAGGCAAAGCACGGTCGGTAAAAGTATGATCAAGAAGTGATCCTGGACTACCTACGTCAAGCATAACTCCAACAACCGTGTTCACTTCTCGGACTCCGCCGGAAAGAGACCATCACGGTTACACACGCTGTTGATTCATTTTAATTAAGGTCAACTTTAGGTTTTCTACAACCGGACGTTAACAAATTCCCATCTGCCCATAACCGCGGGCACGTCTTTCGAAAGTTCAAATCCCTGCAGGGTGTCCCAACTTAGCCCATGACAAGCTCTCACGGTCAACGAAGGAATAGACCTCCACCCGAGATATTCCAATCAGACTTGGTATCCCGGTACAACAAGACATTTCGACAGGGTAAAACTAAACCAGCAACACCGGCCGATGCGCCGACATCCTGATGGGAGCTGCACATATCTCGTTCTTAGGGCAACACCGGATTGTCTAAACTTCCGGTAGGCCAGCCCAGAGTTGCCCCTGGTAGCCACCGGCGGCTGAAAGTTTGGACCAACACTTAGACAAGCACTGGCCCGGGGGGGTTAAAATAAAGATGACCCTCGGGATGTGCGACTCCCAAGGGAAAAAGGCTAGGTGGCAAATGGTAAAACCAATGTTGGGCATTGCTGGAAAAGCTTTACTTAAGGCGAACTGTCAAGGGGTTCCCATTATAGCCCAACCGCGTAAGGGACGCAAAATCCGGGAACATAACACCGATATGACAGAAACTAGGGCGGCAAGAGTGGAACAAAACACCAGGCATAAGGCCGAGCCTTCCACCCTTTACCAAGTATATAGATGCATTAATTAAATAAGATATATAGTGATATCCCAACAAGTAAATAAATGTTCCAACAAGGAACAACATCTCCATGTTCCAACAAGGAACAAACTTCAATCTTCACCTACAACTAACAACGCTATAAGAGGGGTTGAGCAAAGCGGTAACATAGCGAAACAACGGTTTGCTAGGACAAAGGTGGGTTAGGGGCTGAACATGGCAATTTGGGAGGCTGACAAGCAAGTGGTAGGCATCGTAGCAATGGCATTGCAAAAGAGCGAGCAAACTAGCATAGCAAAGATAGTAGTGATTTCGAGGGTATGATCATCTTGCCTGAAATCCCGCAAGGAAGAAGAACGAGTCCATGAAGAAGACAAACGAACATAGACGAATGGGTCCTCACAAACGCGACGTTATCAGAATCAACCCGAGGAAGCAATCACCGGAAAAGAAGCACACAACATAGTCAACAACCAACACATCAACATGGCATGATGCACATTCAAGTATGATGCATGTCCGGTTTAAAGAGGCATGGCATGGCAAAATGCACAAGCAATCCTACAAATTAAGTGGCGCTCAATATGCAACGAGTTGCATATTGACGAAACACCACGTCAATTATTTAGTTCTCTCTCATTTATGTACCCAACAATATTAATGTTGATTAACATGGCAAGAGGTGAAGCACAACAAAACTACCTATCTAGGCAAGTTTAAATGAGGCCGGAAGCAACAAACAACAATTCCGGTAAATCCCCATGTGCATAATTTAAGGTTTGGTACTGTTCTGCCCTAAACATTATTTTAGAGTTGTTTAACATGCAAAGTAAGGTCACCATGATAAACTAGGCATTTTTCTACCCCATTTACATATAAAGTTTATTAAAATCGGAGTTACGGTTATTTAGTTATGAATTAAATCATTTTAACATGGCATAGGAGCAAATTAATGCAAACAACATTTTAGACATTTTTTAACATGGATGAAAATGACATAATATGAAA
Source organism: Triticum monococcum (assembly GCA_034509565.1). Classification (NCBI taxonomy): domain Eukaryota; kingdom Viridiplantae; phylum Streptophyta; class Magnoliopsida; order Poales; family Poaceae; genus Triticum; species Triticum monococcum. Next base: position 175,549,616 of record CM067847.1, on the reverse strand, counting down.
CTAGACACAATTTTAAGCATTTTTCATATATAAAACATTGTAATCCGCTGCACGGTTATTAAGTTATTAAATGCATGAACACTAGGGACTATTCTGCAAAACGGGTAGTACTCAGGAAATTAGCTAAAACGCAGAACAGGAAAAAAAAATTAGAAATGGGCCGAATCTGCGATCGGGCCAACAGCAGGAAAGGAAGGTGGGCGCTGGGTGTGACTGCTCACCCTGGGCCGAGGTAGGTCGACCTTGGTGGTGCTGGGCTTGGAAGCGGTTGAGGCCTGGGCTCGTCCCGCTCCTCGATCTCGCCTAGATCGAGCGAGGGGGTGTGGGGGCCGCGGTCAACGCGAGCGGGGGTTGCGTGTGAGGCACAGGTTGCGGGCGCTCGTCCGCTCAAGAAGAAGCAGAGTAGCGGCGACGTCTTGGCAGGGCTGTAGGCGGCGCGGATCCGGGCGAGGACGACGGCTTCGGTCAGCCAAAAAGGTTCCGGCGAGCGAAGCAGGGTTTGAGGCTCGGTCAACGCGAACGGGACGAGGCGGCTCTGCTCTCATCTCTGAAGAACACACTGCAGCGGAGGCAGAGACGAGCGGGACCAGGGCAGGGCGTCGCCGGCGGGAACCGGCCGGGAACGGGCCAGGACGGCGAAGGAAGGTGACGGCAGGGTCGAGGAGGACGGATCCGAACGGTGGAGGCTTGAGGCGCTGGGGCGAAGCTCCTGTTTGTGACAGAGGAAGAGAGAAAGCAACATGAGAGAGAGATAGAGAAGAATCAGAAGGAGGGAGATAGAACGGGAAGGATAGGGGCAACAAGGATGACCTGCGGTTTCAGGCGAGGAACAGAGCAGCTTCGGTGGTGGCTTCGCCAGCATGGTGGTGGAGCGCGGGTCGAGGAAGGCTCTCGAGCAGAGGCGGTTGCCTCGATCTAGATCGGATCGAGTGCTGCGGGAGGTGGAGGAATGGTAGGCTGGGGCCACTGGCTGTGGTAGGTGGATCGGGAGGGGATGGATCCCAAGGAAGGGGATTGGGTCGATGGGGATAACGAGGAGGAGACCAGGGGAGGCGCTGCGGATCCAAGGAGGATGGCGGCACAATGATGGGATGGATGGAAGGGACAGACTGCCTAGGATCTAGGGTTGGCCTAGTTTATATAGCAGGTGGAAATAGTTAGGGGCTATCGGACCCCTCCGATCGTAATCGGACGGTCGCGAATAAAATAGCTAGGGAGGTCAAATAAGAAAACGGTGACGTTTTGTAGACGTTTGGGGATGTTCCGGACACAGCGGTAACGACTGTTCGAGTCGGGTCCGGGACAGCTTTCGGGCGCGCGCGCAAGGAGGGCTGCGGGCTGACGAGCGAGGTTAGGTAGGACCTGGTGGTGAGTAGTTGGCTGTGTAGACGGTCTCGAGCTGAGAGAAGAGAAGAGAGAGACCCGGCGACTGTTTCCGGAGACCGAAAACGTCCGACGTTTTGACCGGCAACTATTGCCGCTATATTTATTCGTTGGGGTGTCAAACGAACTCCGATTGCGATGAAACTTGACAGGCGGTCTGTCTACACTATAATAAGACCACACGTCAAATCTCATCCCATTCGGAGAACACTTTCCAGCCACTTATAAAATAATATTTCGGACATGCCGCGGGCGTGTGCAAGTGTGTTTGGGCTCAGAACGGACAACGGAGAAAACGAGGAGGCCGGGACGGATGCAAGTTTTAAAAACATGATGATACAATGCACATGATGACATGATAAGATGCAACACGCAAGCGAATGACATGGCAACGACGGCGAATAACTGGAGGACACCTGGCACATCAGTCTCGGGGCGTTACATTCGGGCCCTCTTGATGGAGGTAAAACCCTACGTCCTGCGTGATTAATATTGATGATATGGGCAGTACAAGAGTATATCTACCACGAGATCAAGGAGGCTAATCCCTAGAAGCTAGCCTATGGTCTTATTGTTTTTTGTCCTATGGACTAAAACCCTCCGGTTTATATAGACACCGGAGAGGGCTAGGGTTACACAGAGTCGGTTACAATGGTAGGAGATCTACATATCCGTATCACCAAGCTTGCCTTCCATGCCAAGGAAAGTCCCTTCCGGACACGGGACAAAGTCTTCAATCTTGTATCTTCATAGTACAGTAGTCCGGCCGAAGGTATAGTCCGGCTATCCGGACACCCCCTAATCCAGGACTCTCTCAGTAGCCCCTGAACTAGGCTTCAACGAGGATGAGTCCGGCGCGCAGATTGTCTTCGACATTGCAAGGCGGGTTCCTCCTCCAAGTACTTCATATAAGATTTTGAACACAAAGGTAGTGTCCGGCTCTGCAAAATAAGTTTCCACATATCGCCATAGAGAGAATAATATTTACACAAATCTAATCTGCTGACGTATTCCGTAGCATGACATCACACCACGGCCAAGTCTTTATTCGAATAGCTTTACTGTCCCACCTCAGCGCGTTTAGCGAGGAGGTTTCCTTGGCACGTCTTGTCAAAGCAGAGATCATGTCCCCTTTGTCACAGCCCTAGAATTTGATTGCAATTAGTTTCATAAGCATCCATGCAATCATGTTTAAATTTCTAAAAGTTGAATTGGGGAAAGCTGAAAGCCTCAGAAATCATTTCAAAAAAATGACCAACATTAAAAATTGCTTCAAATAACCCAATAAAATGTTCCTGTTAAGCTATAAAAATATTGGCAAGAGGTAAAATTCAAACCAATATTTTTGGATTCACAGAAATATTTATTTTGGGCACTTGAGTTAATCTAATAATTATTTGCATTGGATTTATATAGGTGATATATTAACTATACGTCCAATAATTCTGGTAATTGTTGAGGGGCTTTGGAATAATCCATTTAGTCCCTGCAAAAATTGTCAGAAGCAGAAAAATTAGTTTGGTTCAAGAACCAAATTAAAACAAATGTCAGAAATAGAAAAACAGAAAAAACTAGAAAAAGAGAGAGAGAGAGAGAGAGAGAGAGAGAGAGAGAGAGAAAGCCCACCTGAGGTTACCTGCGCAGGCCACCTGGTGGCCCACTTACCTGTCCCAGCCCACCAGAGCCGCCACCGTCTCCCACCTCGCGCCAGAAGGACGCGAGGCGTGTGGCCACCGCGCACCGGCACGCGCCCGGCCACCTCCTCCCTCCCTGCCTGGCTGGCTCCTCCTCGACGCGTCCGGACGACGCCACGCGACCCCCAGAGCCGTCTGGCTCTCCTTCTATCTCCCCCGAATGCTCTCCCCCCTCCACTGTTCTCCTCACCGAACGCACCCGCCGCCGCTGACGAGAATCACCGCGGCCATCGGCCCTCCCTCGCCCATCCAACGTGCTCGAGAGCTCCGCCTCAACCCCCTCTTTCTTCCACCCCAAGCCACGCCACCGCGGGAGCCCCACATCGCCGCCACGAGTCGTCTTCCCCGAGCACGGCCGCCGGACTCCATCGACGAATTTGTCGCCTCCCGGTCGTCCCCGAGCCAGCTGAGCTCCGCTTCGGCCTCGCCGTGAGCTCCTGCCCCTTCTCCCCCTCTCCGTTCTCGCTCTCACACGCCGTAGCCGTCGCCCCCTTGGTGACCGAAACCCGCCGCCGCCGCGCTCGTCGCCGGTGATGCTCCGGTGACCATTTGGTCCCGGGCATGCGCCATCGTACTCACTGCACCCCGTAGATGCCGTAGGTGCTATGCACACATCACCACGGCCACCGCAACCGCGTCCCCGCTCATGTCCGAACTCCGGCGCCGCCCCGAGCTCGTTTCCGACGAGCTCCGGCCGCCCTAGTTGCTGCTGCTTGCAGGGATGGATGCGGGCGAGCTCCAGCTCCCCGCGGATGCCCTTCGCCGCTCGTTTCGTCGCCTATACTGCGTTTCCAAGCTGCGCCGCTGTCTCAGGCCTTGCCGGCGTCGAGCCGCCGGTGGGTTTGACCCCGCCGGCCTGGGTTTGACCCACTTTGACCCCGGTCGGGCCCCACCTGGCTCAATGACATGTGGGGCCGGCACTAGCTGGATTAGTTAGATGTTAGTTAGTGCTAATCACCACTGTTAGGTGCTAATCCCCTCGCTAAACTAAACCTAAGCCACTGACATGTGGACCCAGCCCTGCTGACATTTTCGTTAGTATTAGTTTAACCCTAATCAACTCAGTTAACCAACTGAGTCACTGACACGCGGGACCCACTGGTCAGTTTGACCTGGAGGCGCCCAGTTGACCTGCTGACATCAGGGTGACGTCATGCTGACGCAATAAGTCCTTTTCGGATTTGATTTATTTCTAAATAACCAGGAAATTCCAAAAAATGTTTAAAACTTCTAAAAATCATAGAAATTCAACCGTAACTCCAAATGAAATAATTTATATATGAAAAATTATCAGAAAAATTCAAGGAATCTGTTTATGGCATTTTCATGCATGTTTGAACAACTTAACCTCACTGTTTAGTCCAAAACATGATAATGCACTATTTGAATTCATAGTTTGAATTTGAATTTGAACCTAGTGTTCAAACCAACTCCATTTAACTTGTTGTTAGTTGCATTAGCTCAATCAACAACATATTTCCATGTCATGATCATGCATCATATTGTTGCATCACATTGATTGTGTTCTTCCTTGTTTGCCGGTAATTGTCCCCTCTCGGTAGACGCTGCTCCGACGCTGTGATCGTTGACACTGATGAAGACTCAATGTTATCTTCAGAAGTGCCAGGCAAGCACAACCCCTTTGTTCATTCCGATACAAGCCCACTCTCTCGCTCCTGCTCTCTTTTACTGCATTAGGACAACAACGATTCATCTGTTACTTGTGCGGTAGTTGAACCCCTTATCCTCTGCATGACCTGTTGTTGCCACAGTAAATAGATGAAACCCACTAGCATGAGTAGGAGTTGTTTGAGCCCTGATGTGCCTACTCATTCATGCTTGTTTGTCATGCCTGCTACTGCTTAGAGTTGAGTCAGGTCTGATTCATCAGGGATGGATCGGAGGTGTGTAAACATGTCCTACTGTGTGTGAGCTAAGTCTGTGAACACGTTTTGCTAAAGGTAGCAGTGAGAGGCCATGTAGGAGTACATGGTGGGTTGTCTCATTGAAACCGTCCTCAGGAACTGAGTTCTGTGTTTGTGATCCATGAAACAGCTACTACCACACGTTGGGCCCTGAAATATGACCCCGCTCGACTTACTGACCCCTCTCGTCCTCTGTCCAGGAGTTGCAATTAGTTTTTGGTGTTTATAGGATATGTGTTGGCGGCCGTATGTAGCACTGACCCGAGGGGTGGGCTATGATGCGGTAGATACACTGTGGCACGGTGTACCGGGCGCCCATTTGGTGTCTCGGGAACCCTGCACACATCGTTTGGGGCTGTGAGCGAAACTACGGCCGGATCTCCTCGCGGATGGAACCCGAATAGGCGATAAACCTGGACTAGAGACTTGTGTGGTTAGTCAGGTCATGATCTACACCCACGTCGGCTTTCGCTTAAAGTCTGCCGAGCACATGTCGTGTGCAGACGCTAAGTGGTGGAAACATGTGTGACGAAGTACACCCCTACAGGGTTATAAATGATCTATTTGAATAGCCGTGTCCGCGGTAAAGGACTTCTGGGTTGCCTATAACAGTTCATAGACAAGTGAAAGTGGATACTCTAAAACTCACAAGATAAGTGTGAGTGCTATGGATGGCCTTCTCGTAGGGAGACGAGAGCGGATCCATAGTGGTGTATTGATTGGTGAATATGTGGACTCGTGTGCGCCACCTCAAAAGAGTTGCTTGCAGTCGTAGTTCAGATAGCCACCGAGTCAAAGCTGGCTTGCTGCAGTTAAACTCCACCACCCCCCTTGTTGATACCGATGCATATGTAGTTTAGTTCTGATGTAAGCCTTGCTGAGTACCTTTGTACTCATGTTTGCTTAATTTATGTTTTGCAGAGAGATTTCGGTCTCGCTAGTAGATCCGCGTGGACTTCGACGTTTAGCTTGATACCTCAGCTATGATCTTGTGCCCTCGGCGGGATCTGGTAGATAGTCAGGCTTCTCAAGCCTTTTTCATTTGTAGATGTCTGTACCCAGACATGTTAAGCTTCCGCATGTGCTTGATTTATATGCTATGATTGTTGGGTCATGAGACCCATGTTTGTAATATCTCGCTCCTCGGAGCCTAATGAATAAATACTTGAGTTGTAGAGTTATGTTGTGATGCCATGTTGTATTTACACATGTCGAGCATATTGTGTGTATGATTGAAATGCTTGGTATGTGTGGGATCCGACTATCTAGTTGTTTATCCTTGGCAGCCTATCATATGGGGAAATGTAGTCTAGTGCTTCTGAGCGATAGTAGTCCGCTACAGCCCGGATCACCGGAGTCTTGCTAGCCCAGCACTACTGCTCGGAACACTTGACTGGCCGGCATGTGATTTACTTCGTTCCTGTGTCTGTCCCTTCGGGGAAATGTCACGCGGTGACTTCCGGAGTCCTGCCTAGCCTGCTACAGCCCGGGTTACCGGAGTCCTGTTAGCCCAGTGCTACAGCCCGGATTCACACGTTGATGACCGACATGCTCGATATGATTCATGTATGCCTGTCCTCATGGGTTAGTGCCGCTTTGGTTTCACGCCTAGCCATGTCGGCCCGGGTTCTCTGTCATATGGATGCTAGCGACACTATCATATACGTGAGCGAAAAGGCGCAAACAGTCCCGGGCCAGGTAAGGTGGCACCCATGGGAATACCGTGCGTGAGGCCGCAAAGTGATATGATGTGTTACATGCTAGATCGGTGTGACTTAGGATCGGGGTCCTAACAGCGTTGGTATCAGAGCCTGACTGCCTGTAGGATTACCAAGCCAAACTGGTCGAAGTTGAGTCTAGAAATGCTTTAGTTATGTAAGGGAATTGATTGGGGAAGGGAACGTAAGGTTCTTTTTACTCCTTATACCTCATGGCCTTCTGATCCAAGTCAACCTCTTCCTTTCTACGGGGATTAAGAACTAGGTTTCTCTTCTATCTCTTAGGATGACGTGTTACTAAACTGTAGTTGCCTAGGATTGTTGAGTTAAAGCCCCAGTTCAGTTCCTACTACTTCCATATGTTCATAGCTGGCACCAGAACCTTGATATGATGTTGTTGAGTGGTTATGCCACCATTTTGTAGGATGTCTCAAATCATTTTGAGCATTTATAGCCGTTATGCTGTCCGAGTCATCCCAAGTTTCTAAATAGTCTGATGCATTTGCAAATCCCTTCTTTCCATTCCCGGTGTTCCTTTGGGCCAGATTAACCACACTAATCTTCAAGTTGAGGTACTCCGTTGCCTCGGCATTTATGTTGGAGCTATTATTATGACCCTAGGTGTCTTAGAGGATCACCTAGTAATCTAACCATGTTTTGTGTTCCCAGTGTGATGATTCTGGCCATCATTCTCGAAAGCATCCCGTGATGCTATTAGTTAGTAGGCATTCTATTCCTGGGTTTTTGAACCCGAGATTCACCCTACTTACTCCATGTTGATAGTGTTTGCTCGTTCCTTTAGGTTATTAGTAACCTATGCATAGTCCTCGAGGTTCGTGGTACATCCTTCTTCCAATTATCATGAACCATTCTTGGCAGGAGTTCTTTTGAACCAAAAGGTCACGACAGAGTGCTCCTGATGAGTTCTCCATTCTATGTTGTGACTCTGCCAACCCTACCTTTCTGCATGGGTTATCCGGAAGAAATATGTTGAACTCGTTCAACATACTAATCTATGCATCCACAACCCGGAAAGTTATATGTACCTTTGAGTTGTCCCCCTTCCGTTATATTCCGATCTTCGTCTATCAATTGATAGTGAGGAGTATGTATGCATTCGTGTTCATCGATGCCTAGTACTCTTGTGGTTCGTCAAGCCGTTCTATTTCAGAATGACTAGGAGAAACAAACTCCAGTACCCCATCCATATCCAGGATTGGGTCAAGGCAGTTGTATTCCGCAGATCAAAATGCAACCCAGCTTTTGGTTCTGTTCTACCCTGAAGTATTACCCACTTTATTTCAAGAGCGTCGTGAGAATTGCACCTTCTCCTATGAATTCCTGACGCAGTGATACTTCTTGCCATCATTGTTCATTCCTCGGTTCCCGTGTTGTTGCAACCGGAATACCGACAAGTGAATCATGATGTGTGAAATCAATACTCCTAGCAACCCTTTGCTTGGTAGTTAATGGACATTAATATCATTCCTAGTGTGCTGATTATTGAATCATCACCCTAAGGTTGAACGTGCTACCTAGTCCTTATTTCCTGGTGCACTCTTCGATCAACGGGTTAGGATTTTGCCAAACCCTTGCTCTATCGATCATATCATCTTGCCCTGAAAAGCAAGATTGTTCTCGAGCTTAATAACATATCGGTGGTTCGTGATTTTCCGAATATCTTCTTGGAAGTGTTACCAGGTTGTCACCTGACCGTTATGTTGAGTTCGTGATCAAGTTGGTTTTCCGATAAGCCACTTTTCCCCAAGAACCTGTGTTGGATACCCCTGAGCTAGTTGGTTAAGCTTAGCAACAACTTGGAGAGTTGGAAGATAAAAGGTTGTCCTACCACGCTCATCCCTAAGGGATATCCTTGTGTGTGCATGTGTGTGTTGAAGAAAGATGATATCTTCATCGACTGATCCCCGTGATCAGTTGTTGGATCTATTATCTTGACCAATCCTTGATTTGAGTATGGGCTATTGTCAAATCAAATCAGAACCAACGATGTTCGTAATGTTGTCTTACTTGCGGTTGTCCCTCGAGCATACACCATTACATCCTTTGGTCTGACCAATGCTACCACCGTGTTCACATGATGGTGGAAGTCCAGTGATATGGAAATTTTGATGAGTTGCTGTTGAGCCCATCAGCAGCATGTTGTCTCCCCCATGATTCATGTTGAACATCTAAGTTAGTGTTGGAAACTTTTGTAAGCTTTGTCTTCATGTCCCATTCATGAAATACATGTTTGGTGTAAGAAGTGACTTTCTCTAAGTTCATGTGCATTAGGTGCAAGTTGCCGCCGTGAATTCGAGAAAGATTGTTTTTGCTTCCTTGGAATCGTCCCAAGTCAGTCATGCACGTGCGAAGTACTCTATGGTCTGATAGACTAATCATCTTCATTCCATACGTATCCCTAGCACACCAAGCCACTGATTGACTTGTTCAGGGAGAAGAAGTTCTCCATAAGAGCTAATCATATGACTTATGCAAGGACTTCGATATCCTTGATGATGGTTCCCCCTGAACTTGGTAGTGTTTCATTTTAAGACTACCAGGTGACCATGCTTGTCTAGGACAACGTGTTCACATGCTTGTAGCAGAACCGGCTCATGTTTTGGAGCTTACTACCGTAGTTCATTCCCCCGAGAATCTCGCAATGTCATCTCATCGATTTGTGTTGCAAACCTTCACTTTCCTTCTAGACTCGATGAGTCTGGAATATCCTGTCACCAACCAGATCTAAATCTCAGGCAGATATGATGGTTGGAGCATTTTCCAAGAACTATAATATTGGTCTCTCGATAAACGATAAAGTGGATGTCGTGGCCAACACATCCAGCCGGAAGACCTATTATTGTAGTATCTCGATTGAAGAAAGTTGGCCACCTTCCCATAAGGATTTCGTAGGATTTACTCCAGAAGTTGTTCCTTATGGATCTATTGTATTCTGAAGTCCGACCACTACTTGGTGGCTATGCCGATGCTTAAAGCATGACCGTGGTAACCAGTACATCAAGGAGAACATTAGAAGCGGAGTGCTAAATGTCTCTCGGTCGATCATCCAGATTTTGTTTCCTTGGCTTCGCTAAGGTGAAATCTGAGAAATTGTTATCTTCCTTTGCATCTGCATTATCCATCACCATTCATCATGGTGGTATGTTGTGTTGCCAGGATCCTTGACATGGATGTTGGTAAGACCTTGATGAGTATGAAAATGCTCAAGTTCTTGAGAGCATGCTCAGGCACTAGGTTCTGATGTTGTCGTTAACTGGAATGTGCCTCCGTCCTCTTAGTTGTTCGTTAGCCATCCAATTGGTGGAATCACCTTTGCTGATGAACCTTCTCCCCAGTTACTAGAATCATTCCCAACATTTGCATTTTGTTCCCAGCTTACACCTCAGTAGCTGTTGTTCAGGAACATCCTCAAAAGTGGACTTACCATAGGTCCCATCCATTTCCGATGATAAGCAAAAATCATCCATTGTGTTGTCTTCAACAAGGTAGTCCACATCATCCATCCTAGTCCAAGTATGTCATCTCTTCAAGCTATCTCAAACGATCGATTGTGATTGCCTTAGGCTGGTATAAAGAGTTTCAATGATTTATGGATCAAAAGTAATTCTTTTTGCCACTTAAGGGAATAGTTCTTTGAGTCACCCTCCTCCAAGATGTCTTGTTTTGGTGTCATGGCAACTCAATTCCTCGCTACTTTGGCAACCGACCACCACCTCTTAGGTGTGGAATTGTTTGCCTACCTAGTGTACCTTTGTCATGTGTTGCACTCCATTCCTCTTGATGTATGCTTCGTGTCTCAGCTCGAGAGTTGTTTCAGCGTCTCGCTCCACGAGTTGATCCTGAGTTGTTCGATCTTTGATAAGATCAATCCTTCTAGGGTTCTTCCTTTCCTCTCATTGTCATGTTGGATGTAGTCTCAAAGCAAGACATCGAGATTAAGGTGATGCAATGAATCAACATCCTCGAGAAAGACATCTGGATCGTGAAGATTGTGTTAGCTTGTATCCCCTCTGTCTTCTTACCTCACGTCTTGAATCTCGGGACGAGATTCTTGTTTAGTGGGGGCGAGTTGTCACAGCCCTAGAATTTGATTGCAATTAGTTTCATAAGCATCTATGCAATCATGTTTAAATTTCTGAAAGTTGAATTGGGGAAAGCTGAAAGCCTCAGAAATCATTTAAAATGATCAACATTAAAAATTGCTTCAAATAACCCAATAAAATGTTCCTGTTAAGCTATAAAAATATTGGCAAGAGGTAAAATTCAAACCAATATTTTTGGATTCACAGAAATATTTATTTTAGGCATTTGAGTTAATCCAATAATTATTTGCATTGGATTTATATAGGTGATATATTAACTATACGTCCAATAATTCTGGTAATTGTTGAGGGGCTTTCGAATAATCCATTTAGTCCCTGCAAAAATTGTCAGAAGCAGAAAAATTAGTTTGGTTCAAGAACCAAATTAAAACAAATGTCAGAAATAGAAAACCAGAAAAAAAACTAGAAAAGAGAGAGAGAGAGAGAGAGAGAGAGAGAGAGAGAGAGAAAGCCCACCTGAGGTTACCTGCGCAGCCCACCTGGTGGCCCACTTACCTGGCCCAGCCCACCAGAGCCGCCACCGTCTCCCACCTCGTGCCAGAAGGACGCGAGGCGTGTGGCCACCGCGCACCGGCACGCGCCCGGCCACCTCCTCCCTCCCTGCCTGGCTGGCTCCTCCTCGACGCGTCCGGACGACGCCACGTGACCCCCAGAGCCGTCTGGCTCTCCTTCTCTCTCCCCCGAACGCTCTCCCCCCTCCACTGTTCTCCTCACCGAACGCGCCCGCCGCCGCCGACGAGAACCACCGCGGCCATCGACCCTCCCTCGCCCATCCAACGTGCTCGAGAGCTCCGCCTCGACCCCCTCTTTCTTCCACCCCAAGCCACGCCACCGCGGGAGCCCCACATCGCCGCCATGAGTCGTCTTCCCCGAGCACGGCCGCCGGACTCCATCGACGAATTCGTCGCCTCCCGGTCGTCCCCGAGCCAGCTGAGCTCCGCTTCAACCTCGCCGTGAGCTCCTCCCCCTTCTCCCCCTCTCCCTTCTCGCTCTCACACGCCGTAACCGTCGCCCGCTTGTTGACCGAAACCCGCCGCCGCCGCGGTCGTCGCCGGTGATGCTCCGGTGACCATTTGGTCTTGGGCATGCGCCCATCGTACTCACTGCACCCCGTAGATGTCGTAGGTGCTATGCACACATCACCATGGCCACCGCAACCGCGTCCCCGCTCGTGTCCGAACTCCGGTGCCGCCCAGAGCTAGTTTCCGACGAGCTCCGGCCGCCCTAGCTGCTGCTGCTTGCAGGGATGGATGCGGGCGAGCTCCAGCTCCCCGCGGATGCCCTTCGCCGCTCGTTTCGTCGCCTATACTGCGTTTCCGAGCCGCGCCGCCGTCTCAGGCCTTGCCGGCGTTGAGCCGCCAGTGGGTTTGACCCCGCCGGCCTGGGTTTGACCCACTTTGACCCCGGTCGGGCCCCACCTGGCTCAATGACATGTGGGGCCGGCACTAGCTAGATTAGTTAGATGTTAGTTAGTGCTAATCACCACTGTTAGGTGCTAATCCCCTCGCTAAACTAAACCTGAGCCACTGACATGTGGACCCAGCCCTGCTGACATTTTCGTTAGTATTAGTTTAACCCTAATCAACTCAGTTAACCAACTGAGTCACTGACACGCGGGACCCACTGGTCAGTTTGACCTGGAGGAGCCCAGTTGACCTGCTGACATCAGGGTGACATCATGCTGACGCAATAAGTCCTTTTCTGGATTTGATTTATTTCCAAATAACCAGGAAATTCCAGAAAATGTTTAAAACTTCTAAAAATCATAGAAATTCAACTGTAACTCCAAATGAAATAATTTATATATGAAAAATTATCAGAAAAATTCAAGGAATCTGTTTATGGCATTTTCATGCATGTTTGAACAACTTAACCTCACTGTTTAGTCCAAAACATGATAATGTACTATTTGAATTCATAGTTTGAATTTGAATTTGAACCTAGTGTTCAAACCAACTCCATTTAACTTGTTGTTAGTTGCATTAGCTCAATCAACAGCATATTTCCATGTCATGATCATGCATCATATTGTTGCATCGCATTGATTGTGTTCTTCCTTGTTTGCCGGTAATTGTCCCCTCTCGGTAGACGCTGCTCCGACGCTGTGATCATTGACACTGATGAAGACTCAATGTTATCTTCAGAAGTGCTAGGCAAGCAAAAACCCCTTGTTCATTCCGATACAAGCCCACTCTCTCGCTCCTGCTTTCTTTTACTGCATTAGGACAACAACGATTCATCTGTTACTTGTGCGGTAGTTGAACCCCTTATCCTCTGCATGACCTGTCGTTGCCACAGTAAATAGATGAAACCCACTAGCATGAGTAGGAGTTGTTTGAGCCCTGATGCGCCTACTCATTCATGCTTGTTTGTCATGCCTGGTACTGCTTAGCGTTGAGTCAGGTCTGATTCATCAGGGATGGATCGGAGGTGTGTAAACATGTCCTACTGTGTGTGAGCTAAGTGTGTGAACACGTTTTGGTAAAGGTAGCAGTGAGAGGCCATGTAGGAGTACATGGTGGGTTGTCTCATTGAAACCGTCCTCAGGAACTGAGTTATGTGTTTGTGATCCATGAAACAACTACTACCACACATTGGGCCCTGAAATATGACCCCGCTCGACTTATTGACCCCTCTTGTCCTTTGTCTAGGAGTTGCAATTAGTTTCTAGTGTTTATAGGATATGTGTTGGCGGCCGTGCATAGCGCTGACCCTAGGGGTGGGCTATGATGCGGTAGATACACTGTGGCACGGTGTACTGGGCGCCCGTTTGGTGTCTCGGGAACCCTGCACACATCGTTTGGGGCTGTGAGCGAAAATCCGGCCGGATCTCCTCGTGGATGGAACCCGAATAGGCGATAAACCTGGACTAGAGACTTGTGTGGTTAGTCAGGTCGTGGTCTACACCCACGTCGGCTTTCGCTTGAAGTCTGCCGAGCACATGTCATGTGCAGACGCTAAGTGGTGGAAACATGTGTGACGAAGTACACCCCTGCAGGGTTATAAATGATCTATTCGAATAGCCGTGTCCGCGGTAAAGGACTTCTGGGTTGCCTATAACAGTTCATAGACAAGTGAAAGTGGATACTCTAAAACTCGCAAGATAAGTGTGAGTGCTATGGATGGCCTTCTCATAGGGAGACGAGAGCGGATCCATAGTGGTGTATTGATTGGTGAATATGTGGACTCGTGTGCGCCACCTCAAAAGAGTTGCTTGCAGTCGTAGTTCAGATAGCCACCGAGTCAAAGCTGGCTTGCTGCAGTTAAACTCCACCACGCCCCTTGTTGATACCGATGCATATGTAGTTTAGTTCTGATGTAAGCCTTGCTAAGTACCTTTGTACTCATGTTTGCTTAATTTATGTTTTGCAGAGAGATTTCGGTCTCGCTAGTAGATCCGCGTGGACTTCGACATTTAGCTTGATACCCCAGCTACGATCTTGTGCCCTCGGCAGGATCTGGTAGATAGTCAGGCTTCTCAAGCCTTTTTCATTTGTAGATGTCTGTACCCAGACATGTTAAGCTTCCGCGTGTGCTTGATTTATATGCTATGATTGTTGGGTCATGAGACCCATGTTTGTAATATCTCGCTCCTCGGAGCCTAATGAATAAATACTTGAGTTGTGGAGTTATGTTGTGATGCCATGTTGTATTTACACATATCGAGCATATTGTGTGTATGATTGAAATGCTTGGTATGTGTGGGATCCGACTATCTAGTTGTTTATCCTTGGCAGCCTATCATATGGGGAAATGTAGTCTAGTGCTTCTGAGCGATAGCAGTCCGCTACAGCCCGGATCACCGGAGTCCTGCTAGCCCAGCACTACTGCTCGGAACACTTGACTGTCCGGCATGTGATTCACTTCGTTCCTGTGTCTGTCCCTTCGGGGAAATGTCACGCGGTGACTTCCGGAGTCCTGCCTAGCCTGCTACAGCCCGGGTTACCGGAGTCCTGTTAGCCCAGTGCTACAGCCCGGATTCACACGTTGATGACCGACATGCTCGATATGATTCATGTATGCTTGTCCTCATGGGTTAGTGCCACTTTGATTTCACGACTAGCGATGTCGGCCCGGGTTCTCTGTCATATGGATGCTAGCGACACTATCATATACGTGAGCCAAAAGGCGCAAACGGTCCCGGGCCAGGTAAGGTGGCACCCGTGGGAATATCGTGCGTGAGGCCGCAAAGTGATATGATGTGTTACATGCTAGATCGGTGTGACTTAGGATCGGGGTCCTAACACCCTTATTCCGGGATTCTCATCAATACGGGCATGGGTAACCCAACCGTACCCGTTGGTATGTTTTCTCGATCAAAGGCGAGTCCCAAACGGTCACGGGGAGGGCCCTTGGTATTCAACCTCTTATAAAGAGACCAAGGCCTTACTCCTTTCTTTCAATCTCAAACGAGTTCGCCCTTCGCCTCGAGTTCCAACACCCAAGGCTCCAGATTTCAGGCGCTTCGGACCTTCAAGAATGTCCGGTTCCGACCTTCGAGGCCGATGGATGTGACGGAGGAGGACGTGCTGAAGTTGAGACAGGCCAGGTTCTTGACCGGCAAAATCTGGCATAGGCTGCCTGCTCAAGGGCAGGTCATTCCCACTCCCAAGCCTGGTGAGAGTGTGGTGTTCATGTCTCACTTCCTTCCGGGGCTAGGCTTCCCGACGGATCCCTTCGTGAGGGGGCTCATGTTTTATTATGGGCTGGAATTTCACGACTTAGCTCTGGAGTCCATCCTCCATATTTCCTCATTCATCATCGTGTGTGAAGCCTTCCTCTATATTACTCCTCACTTCGGACTATGGCTCAAGACCTTCAAAGTAGAGCCGAAGATGATCGAGGGACGGCACGCGGAGTGCGGAGGTGCCTTTATAAGAAAGAATGCTGGTGCTCCATGGCCCGAGGGCTCTTTTCAAGAGGAGTCCAGCTTATGGCAACGAGAGTGGTTTTACATCACCGTTCCCAGGGGCACCAAGTGGGTGGCGCCACCTGCCTTTCACTCGGGTCCCCCACCACAGCTAGTGTCATGGGTCAAAAAAGGACTGGACTGGGAGCCATCCAAGGACGTGCCCTTGTTGCAGGGCCGCATTCGAGATCTCCTAGAAAGAGATATCAGTCTGGTCGTGGTGACACAGGTTATGCTGATTCGCCAAGCTCTGCCCTGCGAACGTCGCCCCCTCCGCCTGTGGGAGTTCAATCCGGAGGGACCACAAGCTCTCCAGCATTTCATGGGCGCAACGCCCGTGGAGATGTACAAATTGTTCTTCGGATCACAAGCAATGTGTCCGGACTTGACCGAGGACGCAGGCCTGAGCTGCAATCGCCCGGATACTCAAGTAAGTAGCCTTGTGCCCGGACTCGCTATCCGTATATTTATCATAAAATTTCCCCTAAAAGAGCTGTCCTTTAAACATGAGTGGATAGCGAAAGCAAAGCTAATCAGGTGTCCGGCCCCCCTCCCCGAGACCACGCCGGATCCCGTGCTAGTCAGGATGTTGGAGGTTGTGCCTTCGGAGGAAAGTGAGGGAGGGGACAAGGAAGCTACAGCCTCCTCGAAGAAGGTTGTATGGAAGGGAGGAATCAAAAATTCCTCTCCTCAGGGGAAGAAGAGGACCGCCTCTGACGACCCGAAGACCAAGGCCTCAAAGCGGGGGGAGAAATCTTCATCAGAGGATCCTGCGCCGGGGGATACTTTGGCTGAATTATGCCCTCAAGGGGATCAGCCCTCCACCGAGCCGTAAGTAGAGAGGAGTTTTTCTTCTTAAGAAATAAGAGAAATCCTTGCATTATATCTAAGAAGAGTAATCGAAAATTTACCTTGTAGCTCAGACCTTAGCCCTTCTCAGTAGAGCTCGTCTTCGAGGGATCTTCTTCCGGAGATGATGGAGAGCGGAACGCCTCCCCCTGCCGTACCACCTTGCGAGGCGGGCGACCCTGAGGTATCATCGCGGAGGGTTTCTCCGAATCCGGCAGGGCCGGAAGGTAGTCATATGGCCCACAAAAGCCCTCTGCGTCCGGCCTTAGAAAAGGGCCATTGGATGAGTCCGGCACCGTCTAGTGCGCGGTCGGAGGAGCTGAAGGATCTGCTAGGGCGAGCATCTATCTCAGAGGAGCACCGTGCATTGATGGGTACGGTGATTGAGAGGATTTCATCCGCGGAGAGCGGATTGCACGAGGCCGTCAGGAGTTTACTGACAGGTTTTGAGGTACGCGAAATAATGTACCCTTTTTGGACAGTTGCGCATAAATAAGATGTGCCCGGTGTAGATAGTAGCCCCTGAGACTCTGTGCGTTGTCAAAAGTGACGGTGCGCAGAAGATCATAATCCCAGGTCTAATATGCCGCCTTCATATGTAGGTGGCGAAGTGTCGGGTGGCCAGTCGGACTGATGAATTTGCCGAGCTAAAGCGGCAACTTGACGTGGCAGATGCCGACATCGCGCTTGTCAACAAGCGACTTGACGAGGCACAAGGTATATAATTACTCCGGCGGCACCTGGTAAGAGGAGCTTTATGCGAGTATCTTACAATGTGTGCGCTTGATGCAGATGGTGCTGCTGCCATGGAGAATCTTTGGGCAGAACTTGCCCGAGCCAAGGAGAAAGCCAGGAAAAGTGATACGGCTGCCGGAAAGGCAATTGAAGAGCTGAAAGCCGAACAGGCTGCTCATTGCCGAAGGAAGAAGGAAATGGCTGAGATGGTTGTGAAGCTGAAGAGCGCTGCTGACCGTTGCAATCTTCTTGAAAAAGAAGATCATGTGGAACAGACGGACCTGGAGAAGGCCGTTGCCGATGCCAAGGATGCTCGCTCTGCGATGAGAGCTATGAAGGAGGAGCTGCGTCAGGCCGGAGAGATCGCTGCTGGAAAGCCCTTTATGCTGCGGAGGAAGTTCTGTGATCCTAAACATGCTCCGTTAGACCGCATGTGGAGTACGGCGGACACCTATATGGATTTGGCAGCGACTGCCGCAGATGCGGCCGAACACTTCCGAGATCAAGAAGTTCACGAAGTGGAAAATCTCTTTTGCTCGCAGTTCCACAATCCGGAGCATCCACTATCATTAGCCGATCGTTTGGCCGAATGGGCCGAGCTAAATAGGTTGTCCGGACTCACCATGAAGTATGTCATGAGTCATCTATGGCCAGAGAGGCCAGAGCCGAAAAGTTATTTCAAATTGGTGCAGCAGTTCCTTGGTGTGGCGCCGCATATCAATGTGATGAAGAGGTCAGCGTGCATAGAGGGTGCGTGGATGGCTCTTGTCCGTGTCAAGACATACTAGGCGGAAATGGAGGCCACCGCTGTTGCATCCCCGGACTCGGATGGAAGCCGAGTACCTGTCGAGCACTATTTTCAGGAAGTTCTGCCAGGCGCTCGTTTAATAGAGACGCAGTGCTCGAAGGATACTATATTCGAATAGCATATATTATTGTAAAACAATATTTTTATAAATTGTAGAAGCTTTTTATACTTGTGCCTGCAAGTATTATAATACCTCATGTGCGGCCATTTAACATATATGTATATATAATCTGAAAGATGGCAGTCGTCTGTCGGATTCAGGGGTTCCGGCAGACCCTTAAGGTTTGAACACTGGGGTGCGCGCGAAAATCTCGCCCTCTACCTCCCCGTCTCACAAAGATCTAAACTACTAAAGGAACTGCACAAGGAACACAAGATTTATACTGGTTCGGGCCACCATTGTGGTGTAATACCCTACTCCAGTGTATGGTGGATGGATTGCCTCCTGGGGCTGGTGATGATGGACAGTACAAGGAAGAACAGCCACGCGAGGGTCTGTTCTTGGCTGGGGTGATGAACTGCTGGGAGGAGTTCAGTCACCTTCTCTCTCTCTCTCTCTCTCTCACTTACTCCCTCTACTCGCTAGTCAGATCCACATGCCGGACCCTTTGCTACATGGGTGGCCATCCCTATTTATAGGGGCCCTGGTCCTCTTCCCAAATATCGAGTAGGAAGGGAGCCAACAATGGTGGGCTAATTTGAAGGGGGACAACAAGTACTCTTATCGTGACTAAAGTTGGTCTTCGCCTGCAAAAGACTCTGCGGTGACGCCGTGCTGGGCTCCATGGTGACCTCCGTCTCGTTGTCCGCTTGGTCCTGGTCTCGTTGCACCGAAATGGCAACCTTTGCCTGATGCCTCGGTACTCCGCGGCTGCGCTTGCCCCCTTTGCACCAAAGAGGAAAGAAGGATGCTGCGCGCGCAGGCGCTCGCCTGGCACCCTCGATCGTCATGGCTTGCGTCATGGGCACCTCGCGAGGCACCTCGCCTTGATATCTCCGTCTCCTCGTGAGCCAACCTGAGGAGGCTGCGCCTGAGGATGCGCCGTGTCGTTCGCCTCGCGAGGGTCTTGAGTCTTGTGCTGATGAAGATGGGCCATGTTGGGCCTCCTTTGAGCCATGCCGCAGGCCACAGGCAGGCAAGTCTGGGGACCCCCGTTCCCAGAACGCCGACAGTAGCCCCCGGGCCCAAGGCGCGCATGGGCTTGGCCGGGCTGAGAGGCGAAAGGGCAAGGGCGAAGCGCCGCGGGCCCTAACAGCCTGCGGCCTTGGCATCGCGTGGCGGTTGATGGGACATGGGCGGCACTGTTCCCCCCACGCCCCCTTATTCTGCGCCCTGTCAGGCGGACTTGTGGTTGCACACAGCCGCTCCCCTTCTTGTTGCTCGAGCGTCTCCTGCTCTTCCTTCCTTCGCACGCCGGCTCCCGCCTCCAATCCAATCTCAAATCTTCCCCCTCCTTCCCATCGCCATGACTCCGACGAGGAAAGAGAGAGAGGAGAAATCCACGCCTCCATCTTGTGTGTCGCCATCGGCGGCCCCCGCCGTCGGCCAGTCGACCGTACTCAACCAAGAGTGCCTGGGCAGCGACAGCTTGGCCCTGGCCTCCGTCTGCAACGAGTGCGGGAGGACGACGGCTTGGCCCGCATCCCACTTCTCCATCAACAGGATAGCGACCGAGGTTCCATGTTTCACCGACGCCTTGTGGGCGGGTCTGGTTCCCCCCTTCTCCGATTTCTTCAATGCCGTGCTCTCCCATTATCAGATCCACTTGATGCATCTAAGTCCTGAGTCCATCACCCTTCTTTCGGTCTTTGCCTTCGTTTGTGAAGCCATGGTGGGCATCCCTCCTTCGGTTGCCTTGCTGCGCCACTTCTTCTCACTGCGTCTTGCCGACCCTTCCCAACGCTGGGCATGCGTGAGCTTTGCTGTCGAGCCTGCGACCGAGGCCTCTGGGATTGACTTCAAACTCCCCCAGCCCACGGTTGGGTTCCGCGAGCGGTGGTTGTACGTGGACGCAGGGGTACCCAGCCTCCTGCTATCGGAGCCAACCTCGCCTGATGTCCCCAATTCGTGTTGGGGCCAGGAGACGCTCAAGAGCCCCCGGCTTGTCTTTGTCTGGAGCCGCTTCACGCTCCTGAGGAAGCTTGGCGTGACAGCGCCCAAAGTGGTGAAGGAGTTTCTGTTGTGCCGTGTCGCTCCCCTGCAGCGCCACTCTCGCCGGATGTGGGCCTTCCGTGGGCGCGAGGATAACATGAGGCTCCAGGAGGAGGGCCTGGCTCCGGCGGTGCTGAAGTCGACGCTCTTGACCTTAACTAGTGACCTCAACCCCGGCAACGTCCGGCAGGGAGGGGCCTTGTGGTATCTCTGCCAGAGCAGGGCCGACTTCATGAAGCAGATGTCTGTCTTCGATGAATGGGGACTGCGCCCGGCCAGCCTCCAGGGACCTCGCGAGAACCCGATGGTGGTGACTGCCCTTCCAACCGGCCAAGGCGGCTCCTCCTCAAGTGGCGGAGCAGGGAGGCAGGGGGCGCCTGAGGCCGAGGGTGCCCCTGATGAGGTGGCAGCGCCGGGTGGCGCTCGCGAGGGGACAACTCCTGAGGCCCGTGCCGCTACAGCTGAAGGTGGCAAGCAGCCGCTCCCGGCGCCCGGGGCTGAGGCCTTGGAGGCCCCAGTCGCGTCTTCTGGCGAGGCAATGGAAGGCAGGCGCCAGGCAGGCGCCCCTGACGCGGACCGCTCTGATGCTCCGTCCTTGCGGCAAGATGATCCTTGCGCTCTTCTCTTGGGCTGCTTCTGCATGGACTTTGAGGCCCTCCGGAGGAAGAGGGAGGCCATAGGTGTCATGGTATTTCTCATGGGGGGTTTTGCGAGTCGACAGATGCCACAAGGGCTTAGTGTGTGGGTAAGACTGCTGCTGATAGGACCGGAAGCGGGTATGCGAGTAGCGCGCGGTGGTTTACCCACCTTCGGAGCTCTCCGGAGAGATAATACTCCTACGGCTGCATGTCTGAGTGTATCTGGTATATCTGGTACAGAGTTGCTCCTAGAGCTGTATCTGAGGTCAGTGCCATAGGCATCTGGCCTCATATCTGTGTAAATATGTGAGCACCAGAGTGTGTGGCATGGTGCGCTTGGCACTAGTGGCCGTATGGATGTGTGTCCATACGTGAGCATATATGCATGTGTGTGTGAGTCCATCCTCTTTGGATGGATGGATGTGTGCCCCTTTATATAGGAGAGGGTAGCTTAGGATGTAAGCTTGGTAGTGGCTTTGGTTGTAAGCTACCTTGGGTAGCTTACATGCCAGGCTATGTAGGCATAGCTAGTGGCATGGTGCATGTCATGCTTGTCCCCTAGGGTGCTTTATAAATCAGTACCCAGGGGACACGGTACACTGTAAATGATGGCGTCGCGGTACAGCTGTCTCGTCCGCGGTATGGCCGTCCCGTCGGGGTCTTGTCGGTGTCGGGTCGGGCTGCAGTCGGCAGCCGGCTGGTTGGCGCAGCCGGCAGCCGGCTGGTTGGCGCAGCCGGCAGCCGGCTGGTTGGCGCAGTCGGCAGCCGGCTGGTTGGCGCAGTCGGACTAAGGGGCTTTGCCAGCCCCGATGTCTTGAAATATTGTCTTGCCGTCCTCGGGGTACCCGTGGTCGATTACTCCGACAGTAGCCCCCAAGCCTCCGGGCAACTTGGCAAAGTTGGGCGGAGGTTTTTTGGCGAGTGTTCATGGAAATGATCATGAAAAAAGACAAAGTTAGTCCACGCAAATATATCATATGCTTGCTTTTAGTATTGCAAGTTTTATGCGGAGGGTGCCGACTCGGTTTTGTCCGCGCCCCGATCAATCTTTTTCATGTTCCCTCCACTCTTTGGCTTGTGCTCTTGCTTGCCGGACAGCCGCTCTACAGTCTGTGGCTGAGAGTGGGCCGCGAAGTGGAGTGTACAGTACTCAGAGTCTAGGAGCAGATTCAACCGAGTAGATACTCATAAAAGAAACGACCGGGTCGCCCGAACCGTTTTTCTTCCTGGACGTTTTTCACGTGGGTGGCCTCCAGCGTTCACTCTTGCTAGTCGGATAGCCGCTCTGCGGTCTGTGACTAAGAGTGGGCCTTTGGTACCGCGCACGGTACTAAGCCGTCTGCAGGAACTAACGTCTCAGGCCAAGCGGCCAGCCCCCGGGCCAACTCTGGCTAGCGTCGAGGCGAACAGTGATGCTACTGTAATAAAATGCGGAGACAACCCCCGAGCATCGCTCATGGTTATCCATGCTTGTGTGGTGCAAAACATATGCAGGTGAGGAGCTCACATTGATTTTCGTGTAGTCGCGGTCGTCGAAGACAGCCGGCGCGGCTCGGCGCTCGTGGAGTGCATCGGCGCACCCGCTGGGTGTAGCCTTCGAGCCTCCTGGTCGCTCGAAGGGGAGTCCTGGCCAGTCAGGCTCGACCAGCCAGGCGGCGAGGCGGCTTGCAGCGCCCTTGTTCTTCTTTTTCTCTTCTGCCGGCTGCTGGCAACCGGACAAAACTCTTCTCTTGTCTGCAATCTTCGCGGGGGCGCGCCAGCGCACCCGCTGGGTGTAGCCCCCGAGATTCGGGTCGACTGCTGAGCTGTCGGCCGGATCTTCCGGCAACTATCTTGTCTTCATCTTCGTGGGGGCGCGTCAGCGCACCCGCTGGGTGTAGCCCCCGAGATTCGGGCTGACTGTTGAGCAGTCGGGCTGGATCTTCCGGCAGCTACTTTGTCTTCTCTCTCTCGCGGGAGCGCGTCAGCGCACCCGCTGGGTGTAGCCCCCGAGATTCGGGCCGACTGCTGAGCAGTCGGGCCGGATCTTCCGGCAGCTACTTTGTCTTCTCTCTCGCGCGGGAGCGCGTCGGCGCACCCGCTGGGTGTAGCCCCCGAGATTCGGGCCGACTGCTGAGCAGTCGGGCCGGATCTTCCGGCAGCTACTTTGTCTTCTCTCTCGCGCGGGAGCGAGTCAGCGCACCCGCTGGGTGTAGCCCCCGAGATTCGGGCCGACTGCTGAGCAGTCGGGCCGGATCTTCCGGCAGCTACTTTGTCTTCTCTTTGTCCCAAGCGGACGCACATTTCTAGGAAGTCGGACTTCTGGAAACAAGCAGCCGGCTCACATCCTATCTCTTTTTTTTTCTTTTTTTTTGCCAGTCGGCTCTTGACTTATCTTTTTCTACACAACCGGATGGGCACCCGGCCCCTTTTTCTCAATTTTCTTATCTGAAGGCGGCTGGACGGTGCGCTTGGCGCAGCCATCGGGCAGGGAGGGGAAACGGCCAGCATGTGCGTGCTCGTGGGAGCCGGCTATGGAGGGAGCTGGCCGGCACGGCACGGCCTGGCGACGGGCCGCGCACGGGAGCAGGGAGCCCGCGCGGGGGCGAGGCGACCGGGCCGACTGCGGAAGCAATCTGGCGGCCGACTGCAGGGCAGGCGGACGGAGCGGGAAGGAGGACCCGACTGGGGAGCCGGCTTGCGGGCGCGAGCGAACGCCAGGGCACGCGGCAGGCGGCGTGGTGGCCCGCGTGCAGCGGACATGCGGCGGGGTGCTGACCACCCGGCCGCGGGCGTGGGAGGTGACTCGGCAAGGCGGAGCTAGCCGGGCGAGGTAGAGCCGGTGCGAGACACGACGACGGCGACGCGGCGTCCGACCGGTCCGGCCATGGGGCAAGACGGACACGTCGACCCGGCGGCTGAGTGTGGAAGCGGAGCAGCCGGCGGGCGCGGGAGCCAGCCTGGGGAGTCGGAGAGGACGGGGCGGACCCGGCGAGACGACCGGGTGGGCGAGGCGGCGCGAGGGTGGCAAGCCGGCCAGCCGGGTTGCGGGCGGACCCGGCAAGGGCGAAGCTGGCAGGCCGGGTCGCGGGGGAGCCGACAGGCGCGCGGTTGGCGGTGGCGATGCGGACGGGAGACATCGGGCGCGGTCCGATGGGCACGACCCGGCGGGCGCGAGGACGCGGGGCCGTGGTCGGGTCGCGTGGACGGCGGAGGGAGGAGCCGGCGCGGAAGCCAGCGGGAGGAGGCCGGTCGCGGGGTGGAGCCGGCAATGCGAGGCGGAGCTGGTCATGGGAGGCACTCGGGGGAGTCCGGAACCACGGGCGGCGCGGGAGGAGGCCGGACCCGGCGAGCGAGCTGGCCAGCCGTCTTGTGGGAGGCTGGGTATGCGAGGCGGGGGCCCGGTCGCGCCGAGTTGGTGAGTGGGCGGAGCTGGAGCCGGCCTGGGCAAAGCCGGCTGGCGCGGCAGGAGGTGGCGCAGAAGCCTGGGCCGGCACCGCAGGCGGGAACGGCGCAGAGGAACCGGCGCGGAGCCGGACGCGGCCGGGCCCGGGGAGGCAGAGCCGAGGCCGGGCGCCAGCGTGCTGGTGGAGCTGGCCAGCGCAGCATGTGGAGCAGGCGGGCTGCGCCGATCCGGCACGCGCGGAGGAGCCGGCCGTGGAGGCGCGAAGGCCGGCCGGAGCGGCCAACCGGCACTGTCGCGTGGCGGACGCGAGGCTCTTAGTCTCAAAGCTGCTAGTCCAGCAGGTCAATGACGACGGCCAGAGGCCGGATGCGTAGGTAGCTGGAGAGCGGCTAGGAGGAGCAGCACAGCGTGGATGCTAGAGATAAACCATGTCATTGCCTGGGAAGTATCCTGGTAGTATCTGGCTTGCATCCGGCTAACGAATGGGTAGTGTATGGATGGTTTGACCATTGATTGACTTGCATCTAGCTAGCTGTCTAGGTAGCATATGGAGGGGCGAGCGCTCGTTTTGGCAGGAGCAAGGCGCAACGCGGAGGGAAGCAGACGCGAGTGGCGCGTGGATGGCCACGGCCGACCGAAACAAGGCCCCGCGCGCGGCACGCGCGTGGACGGTCGGCGTTGTGGTGGTGGTGAAGAAGGCAAGGCTGATGGCGAGGTCACGCCGCCCCTCACGGCCGTTCCGGGGGCATGTCGATGTCGAGCCCCCGACCGCTATCGGAGAGGCGGCGCGACGGCGCGATGATGAAGACGAAGAGGCCGACAGCGAGGACGCGCCACCCCTCGCGGCCGCTCCGGGGGCGGGTCGATGTCGAGCCCCCGAGCGCTACCGGAGAGACGGCGCGACGCCACGGCGGAGGCAACAAAGAAAAAAGGGTCCTGCCCGGACAGCGAAACCAGCAGCAGCATGGTAGCATAGTAGTACTACCACCCCACGGTGGGCGCCAACTGTCGTGGTATTTCTCACGGGGGGTTTTGTTGAGTCAACAGATGCCACAAGGGCTTAGTGTGTGGGTAAGACTGCTGCTGATAGGACCGGGAGCGGGTATGCGAGTAGCACGCGGTGGTTTACCCACCTTCGGAGCTCTCCGGAGAGATAATACTCCTACTGATGCATGTCCGAGTGTATCTGGTATATTTGGTACAGAGTTGCTCCTAGAGTTGTATCTGAGGTCAGTGCCATAGGCATCTGGCCTCGTATCTGTGTAAATATGTGAGCACCAAAGTGTGTGGCATGGTGCGCTTGGCACTAGTGGCCGTATGGATGTGTGTCCATATGTGAGCATGTATGCATGTGTGTGTGAGTCCATCCTCTCTGGATGGATGGATGTGTGCCCCTTTATATAGGAGAGGGTAGCTTAGGATGTAAGCTTGGTAGTGGCTTTGGTTGTAAGCTACCTTGGGTAGCTTACATGCCAGGCTATGTAGGCATAGCCAGTGGCATGGTGCATGTCATGCTTGTCCCCTAGGGTGCTTTATAAATCAGTACCCAGGGGACACGGTACACTGTAGATGATGGCGTCGCGGTACAGCTGTCTCGTCCGCGGTATGGCCGTCCCGTCGGGGTCTTGTCGGTGTCGGGTCGGGCTGTAGTCACCAGCCGGCTGGTTGGCGCAGTCGGCAGCCGTCTAGTTGGCGCAGTCAGCAGCCGGCTGGTTGGCACAGTCGGCAGCCCGCTGGTTGGCGCAGTCGGACTGAGGGGCTTTGCCAGCCCCGATGTCTTGAAATATTGTCTTGCCGTCCTCGGGGTACCCATCGTCGATTACTCCGACACTAGGTGATGACTTCTCTTGTCGCGCGCCGAAGCGCAGGAAGTACTTCGCCACTGACGAGTAAGTCCTCCTTCTCTCTGGCTCCTGATCCCCTTGCTGCTTCCGCTGATCCTTGTTCCGCAGGCCCCTCCCGACTGAGCTCGCGGAAGTGGCCGAGGTGCCGCCTCCCTTAGCTTCGTCCCCTCTACCGTCTTCAAATGCTCCGAGCAGCTCTGCCCTGGTGGTGAGGGCGTCTGAAGGGGCGGACCATCCCGAGGTGCACCGCGGCCCGTCATTCCCCGCGATTTTCCTTCGTGGGCCCTCTCGGGGAATAGCCAGCCTGCCGTGGGCTTCTCGTCTGGTCGGGGACCGCGACTGGTTGAGGCGCCTCCTGCGCCCCTCATCTGGAGACGGGCTGGCCCTAGGCCGGGCTTCCGGCGTGACGCGCCCGGCCATTGCGAGGGTGCCAGCCCCCAGCCCCCTGCCCGGAGGAGGAATAATGATTCGCAGCCCCCAGCGCTTGCTTGGGGCGGATGACGGTGTAGAAGATGTGCTCGAGCGCGCCCGGGAGCGCCGCGCCCACCGCCAAGGGTTCCTTTGAAGAGGGGCCGATGTGGTGAACTTGCTTGGAGAGGAGCTCGTTGACGAAGACGCGTGCCTGGAGGCCGAGGGCCTGTGCCTGGCTGCAGGGAGGCGCGAGCTGGAGGCCGCCATCGCCCTCGCGCGCCGTCAGCGGGATCTTGATGACGAAGAGGCGAAGGCGTCGCTGGAGGCCTCTCGAGTGGCCCGATCTCAGGCCACCGAGGAGGCCCGGAGAGCTGACCAATGGCGAGCGGCAACGGAGGAACGGGCTCGCGAGCTCCTGGCCCGGTGCCACTCACTGGAGGAGCAAGCGGAGCTGCGCGAGCTGGCCCTTGCGTCGATGCGGGTGTCCTCCGGCGACCCAGCTGAGCTCCAGAGGCGGGAAGAAGCGTTGACGCTGGAAGCCGATGAACGCACTCGTGAGTACGAGCGGCTAGAGAAGAGGGAGCGCCTAGTGACGCAGGCGGAAGACGATGTCGCTGCGCGGGAAGCGCGTGTCCTGGAGGAGGTTAGTCGTCGGGTGGCGACGGCGCGCCAAGGCCTCGAGCGAGAGTTCGAGGGGAAGTTGGGGATGATCTGGGTCGAAGCCGAGGGCAGAACCGCAGCCCTGAGGGCCCAACACGATGAGGCAACACGGCTGGTTGACGCCTCCCGGGCCGCCCTCGAGGTAGCGCAAAAGGAGCTGGCTGCCTCCCAGGCCGAGGTGCTCCGTCTTTGCCAGCGGATGGAAGAGGTCGAGGCCGTTGAGCGCCAGAATGCCAACAAAATACGCCAGCGGCGGGTCCTGGAGCACGCGCACGGCCCCATGCTCCAGGGTGAGGGCTAACACAGCCTTGGGCAACATCTGCGAGGCAGCCGTCGGCGAGCCGCACATGATTAACTATGCCGGCAACCTGCAATTCTTCACCGCCATGGTAACACAGCTGGAGGCTCGGTTGGTCAGGGCCGACAGGTTGGTGAAGGAGAGGAGCCGCGCCCTACTCGGGCGCGCCTTTTCCCGCGTCTTCAGCCATCTCCGGAACATGGATCCCCACTTTGACTTTGTCGCCGCCATCGCCCCAGTTCCCCAGGCCGTCCGAGGCGACCTGGCGGATTGGGTGGAGAACAACGTGGATGCTCTCCTCCGAGCCTTCACTTCGGATGACGACGACGTGGTCGTGGCTGCCGACGAAGGCGGCGTGTTGGATGGCCCCAACGCCGCTGGTGGTGGCGCAGACGACGAGGGCAGATTCAGTGATGCCAGCGACAGCTCGGGAGGCGCCCCCGAGGATGCGTTGGGGGATTTGTCAGACTGACCATGTACTTCTCCTGCTTTTACTCTGCATGAATAGAACTCAGGTGTTTGGCCTGACAGTCGTGAGAGTATTTTGGGAGGGGAAGCCCCTCATATAAAAACTTGTGTCCAGCGTATCAGTAGTAGTCAAATTGCGCGCGTGCCTGACGGTGGGCTGGTTTACCTTTGCCCCATGCTGGCCCCGAGGCGGCCTGCAGGAGGGCGCGACGCCTTGGGTGCTCTCTAGTTGGGTCCTTAGGATGCGAGATCATTGCTGGTGAAACACTTCACAGGCGTTGGCCTTCTTCACAGGCTCTGGGCCTTCTCCTAAGCGCGAGGGCTTCACAGGCACTCGCCTTGCTTCACAGGCTCTGGGCCTTTTCCCTAGCGCGATGGCTTCACAGGCACTCGCCTTGCTTCACAGGCTCTGGGCCTTTTCCTTAGCGCGAGGGCTTCACAGGCACTCGGCTTGCTTCACAGGCTCTGGGCCTTTTCCTTAGCGCGAGGGCTTCACAGGAACTCGCCTTGCTTCACAGGCTCTGGGCCTTTTCCTGAGCGCGAGGGCTTCACAGGCACTCGCCTTGCTTCACAGGCTCTGGGCCTTTTCCTTAGCGCGAGGGCTTCACAGGCACTCACCTTGCTTCACAGGCTCTGGGCCTTTTCCTTAGCGCGAGGACTTCACAGGCACTCGCCTTGCTTCACGGGCTCTGGGCCTTTTCCTTAGCGCCAGGGCTTCACAGGCACTCGCCTTGCTTCACAGGCTCTGGGCCTTTTCCTTAGCGCGAGGGCTTCACAGGCACTCGCCTTGCTTCACAGGCTCTGGGCCTTTCTAAACAGGACAACCTCCGTAGGCACCCGAAAAATCCTCCCGAGGGGGGAGCAACAGTGGAAGTCTGGGTTGCGCACGAGTCTGGCCTGATCCGACTCGCGAGGGGCTCGCGAGGGGAGGCAGCTGTGACGAAGCGGTAACCAGAACGCGAGAAATGGCTCGAGCGAGAATAAGCACCCCTTCCCCGAACACACGCAAATCTCAAGTTCGAATTCAACTTAAATCCAGCGGGGGAAAGCAACAGCCAAAGGGAAAGGCAGCGAAAAGCGGACAAAAAGCCGCGTCCGGCACCTAATCTAGTCTTGGACGTCTTCTCACCAGCGTGGACCAAAGTGCTGTCCACTGGGCGTGGGAGGGAGCCCCAGGGCCTGAGGCCGGCACCCCTAAGACTCCGAGGCGTGTACAGCCCCACTCATTATTATGTGAGAGTGTCACGGGGCGGCGAGCTTCACAGGCACTGGGCCTTCTTCACAGGTACTAGCCTTGCTTCATATCGCCAGACGAGGGCCCCGCCTTGCGCCACACTCTAGTGCCATCAGCAACGACCGGAACCCAGGACGCCGCTCGATGGGGTAGAGCGGTCGCTAGCGGTTCCCCCGACGACCATGGGTCCTCTGCCAGGGGCAGGCCCTGAGGCACCTCCCCAGCAGAGGGCCTACCTCCTGAGAACGCCTTGCTCCGAACGCCGCGGTGGTGATGTAGGATCTCGACCCCTCTCCCGCAGCCCCCTGTGCCCTCCTCCCGAGGGGTAGGAGACTGTGGGAGCGGGGTAGCTGCTTTCCGCGGCGACCTGCACCTCCTGCGATCCATGGTTAGCATATACCTGCCCCTGAAGAGTTAGCGGTGCCCGATAGTCGTTGCCTCCAGCGTGGCCAGCGGGTTCGTCCATGGGCTCCTGGAAGGGCTCAGCTTCCACTGCCTCGTCCCCCCAGCTTGGGTTGAGGAGCGACCCTTTCCTGCTCTCGCGAGGGTGTCCTTGGTCCAGCATGAGGAGCACGTATTCCTCCGTCGCCGTCATCCCGAATGCCACGCCGTGATGCCCCGCATGCCACGCGGTCCCGCTTGTCGTGCCTTCTGCAGGGTGGCAGCGCGGCAGCCCTTCGGGGCTGCGGGTCGCGTCGAGTCCTTCTTCTTCGCGGGCCAGGGGCGGAGGCAGCGCCGCCGCCGGTCCGGTGCTGACGGCTTCGCTGGCGTCGGAGTAGCCTTGGAGTCCGCGTGCGCGCACGGAGCCCCCGCGCGGGCCGCCCTGGGCTTGTGATGGGAGCTGGGTGGAGAAGGGGTGAGCCCCCGAGGCGGCGAAGCCCAGGAGCTCCGCCACCCCCTCTAGCAGCACGTCGTGGCCACCCTCCAGCAGTCTGCACCGCAGTAGCTCCCGGGCCACCATGAGCGTGGCCCTTGAATTCGCCTGCTCCCGGCAGGTGTACGGCATCGTGGTTGCGGCGTGATTGAAGGCCCTTGCCGCCGACCGCGCTTGCCGCGGTGTGAGGGTCGCGGAAGCCTGTCCGCGTCGCCCGCGGCCCGCAGCGCTCTGCGGGCCGCGAGCTGCCTGGGGCGCGGGGCCACCCGAGGCGGGCGGCTCCACGCAGGTGGGCCACGCCGCACATGGACCTTGGTTGCCCACCTGGTCGCCGGACATGGTGATGGCGAAGCGACGGGAGGCAGAGCAGAGTGGTGGAAGACAAATTCCGGCGCACCCCTACCTGGCGCGCCAAATGTTGGATTCAGAGGTTCCGGCAGACCCTTAAGGTTCGAACACTGGGGTGCGCGCGGAAATCTCGCCCTCTACCTCCCCGTCTCACAAAGATCTAAACTACTAAAGGAACTGCACAAGGGACACAAGATTTATACTGGTTCGGGCCACCATTGTGGTATAATACCCTACTCCAGTGTATGGTGGATGGATTGCCTCCTGGGGCTGGTGATGATGGACAGTACAAGGAACAACAGCCTCGCGAGGGTCTGTTCTTGGCTGGGGTGATGAACTGCTGGGAGGAGTTCAGTCACCTTCTCTCTCTCTCTCTCTCACTTACTCTCTCTACTCACTAGTCAGATCCACATGCCGGACCCTTTGCTACGTGGGTGGCCGTCCCTATTTATAGGGGCCCTGGTCCTCTTCCCAAATATCAAGCGGGAAGGGAGCCAACAATGGCGGGCTAATTTGAAGGGGGGCAGCAAGTACTCTTATCCTGACTAAAGTTGGTCTTCGCCTGCAAAAGACTCTGCGGTTACGCCGTGCTGGGCTCCATGGTGACCTCCGTCTCGTAGTCCGCTTGGTCCTGGTCTCGTTGCACCGAAATGGCAACCTTTGCCTGATGCCTCGGTACTCCGCGGCTGCGCTTGCCCCCTTTGCACCAAAGAGGAAAGAAGGACGCTGCGCGCGCTGGCGCCCACCTGGCACCCTCGATCGTCATGGCTTGCGTCATGGGCACCTCACGAGGCACCCCGCCTTGATATCTCCGTCTCCTCGTGAGCCAACCTGAGGAGGCTGCGCCTGAGGATGCGCCGTGTCGTTCGCCTCGCGAGGCTTGGCCCCTCGCGAGGGTCTTGAGTCTTGTGCTAATGAAGATGGGCCATGTTGGGCCTCCTTTGAGCCACGCCGCAGGCAGGCAAGTCTGGGGACCCCCATTCCCAGAACACCGACATCGTCGGCTTCAGCCCCCACGCACATAATGCAGGGGTGTTCGCAGAAGGCGCATTTTCACACTTGATCCAACGTCTTGGTCCTACAAAGGAGGTGATAGCGGAGCGAACTAGGCAATCGGACTATGATGATTTATCACTTTCACTTAGCCACAGGAGTTTGATAGTGAGGCTACTTATATAGCCCCTGGTGGCGCCTGCGCTCGCCCAAACTCGAGGCGCGTATGTGCCTGGCCAGGAAGTGGCCCTTCGTTAATGCGGAGGAATCCTAAAGATTTCGGTAAGTCATGGAGTGGTTGACCAGTCTCACGCTATATCATGACAGTGAGTTTTCGGCTTTCTCTACTAAGGTGCTCGCCTGGCCGAACCGGGGCACAATCGCAGTAGTTCTCCTGGTGCCGCCTTAGCCGATAGAGCGGAACGTAAGGTAGCAAAACACAGGAGCCGGGCAAACCCAACATTTGACCAAAGACATGATTCGGAGCTGATGCATATAAGGCCAAACTCGCGACGCCGAACACTCCCTAAGGTATTCGGTCTTTATGAGAGCGAGCGGGATAACGCCCTTAGTAATAAGCCACTAGTGTCCAGGTACGCGCAAAACTCTGACGTGGCCACATGCCAAAATGCCAGCCTCCTCCTTGGTTATACCAAGAAACCAGGGGATGTGTATCAACAAGAGACAGTAAAAAAGGTTTACGCAGGGTCTTAATCTGAAAAGAATCCTTGGAACGGGTCCCTGCTGCACCTCTACGCCTGTGTCTCCATTGTGCCGTATCCTGGACGGGCGTAGCACGGTGTTCATCTATAAAATAGAGGAACTTAGTTAAAGAAAGATCGTGCCAAACATGAGTTATACCAAATAAACAAAGTATAAATCGAAATGGGTAAAACTGAGCTTTATTGTCTCGTGTTTTATATGCGCGGAGCCCCTAGTACAGGGGTATACGGCTATTAAGCCTTTATCAATTGCATGTTTATGCCGGACTTCTCCAGCCGTGTCCGTGGTCTTGACGACCTGTTTAGGTGCTTTGGCTGGTGAAGCCGCTTTATTGTGGGGCTGTCAAGGCAGCCACACTGTCTTCCGCGCGGGGGGGGGGACACTCAATGTTTTCCCTTTAACGAGATGATGCCTCGTGGACCGGGCATCTTAAGCATAAGAGATGCATAATGTAGTATTGCGTTAAAGCGGGCAAAAGCTTCGCGCCCCAGCAGTGCTTGATAGCTACTTGAGAATGGGGCGATGTGGAAAGTTAGTTGTTCGCGACGGAAGTTATCGGGGGAGCCGAACATAACTTCTAGCTGGAGAGAACCCATACAACGGGCATCCGGGCCTGGCGTTACCCCTTGAAAGGAGGTTTTGCTATGGCGAATTTTTGTTGGGTCTATGCCCATGTTGCGGATTGTGTCCTAGTATAACAGGTTTAGACCACTGCCGCCGTCCATCAGGACATTTGTAAAGTGGAGTCCGCCGATTATTGGATCTAATACCAAGGCAGTCCAGCCTGCGTTCTAGATACTTCTAGAGTAATCTTGATGGTCGAAGGTGATCAGTTTTAACAACCATTGGCGAGACTCCTTTGGGATAGGCCGTATGGCACGTATCTCTGTTGGCGCCATTCTGTTCATCACGTGAAGTAAGTTTACTATTTTGACTTCTTGTGGGAAATCCTTTTGTTTCCTGGTGCTCTGCTTGTGAGGTTCGTCATCGTCCTCACTTGGTGTGTCGATCCCCTTGTGTTCGGCGTTGAGTTTGCTGGATTGCTTGAAAACCCAACAATCTCAGTGGGTATGGTTCGTAGGCTTCCCGGGAGTACTGTGTATTTGACATATCTTGTCCAAGATTTTGTTTAAGTTGGGTAGCTCATCCTTGTTATCCTTGAGGGGCGTCTTTCTCTGATTCTGCCGCGAGATTTTGAATCCGGCGTTGACCGCCGTGCTCTTTGGGTTGTTTCTCTTATTCTGGCGTTGGTCCTTGCTGCGTCGGGGTTTTCCGTTTCCATCCCTAACTTCGAATGTACTTGGGTCGCTGGTTCTACATCTTGCCAACCAGCTGTCCTCTCCTACGCAAAAGCGGGTCATGAGGCTTGTTAATGCGGCCATTGTTCTTGGCTTTTCTTGGCCGAGGTGTCTGGCGAGCCATTCGTCTCGAACGTTATGCTTAAAAACTGCTAGGGCTTCGGCGTCCGGACAGTCGACTATCTGATTCTTTTTAGTAAGAAATCTATTCTAGAATTTCCGGGCTGACTCTCCGGGTTGTTGAGTTATGTGACTGAGATCGTCTGCATCCGGAGGGCGGACATAGGTCCCTTGAAAATTTGCCCTGAAAGCATCCTCAAGCTCTTCCCAACTTCCAATGGTGTTTTCGGGAAGGCTTTTGAGCCAATGCCGGGATGGCCCTTTAAGCTTGAGGGGTAAGTATTTTATGGCGTGGAGGTCATCTCCTCTGGCCATGTGTATGTGGAGGATATAATCCTCGATCCAGACCCCAGGGTCTGTTGTTCCGTCGTACGCCTCTATGTTTACAGGCTTGAATCCCGCTGGAAATTCATGGTCCAGCGCCTCATCGGTGAAACATAGGGGGTGTGCGGCACCCCTGTATTTGGGTGTGCCATGATGTTCGGATATTTGTTGTGTTGCATTGCTTACTAGAGCTTGCTTTCTTGGCCCGTAGATAGATCTGGCTGGGCCATCTTTTTGATGTGGATCCTTTGGTGGATCGCGTGCCGGCTTGTGTGCGGCACCGCTTGCCGCTCCATGCTGGCCATGCGGTCGTCTATCCGACCGGGTGGCTTTCCTATGTTTTGACTGCGGGTGCTCTAAGGCCTCCTTGTCAAATTCAGGCAGTAGCTTTCGCTTTGGATAGCTTTTGGTGCGGCGACTGCCGCCATATTTGTCTGCGGTGTTGCGTACTTTGCTCCATCTGATTCTAAGTGCATCTTCCGCAGTTTTGAGCTTCTGCTTCTGCTTTTTCAAGCTACGCGCAGTGGCGGCGAACCTTTTGTGGAGGTTCTTCTGCTCCATGAGCCTATCCGGCGTAAGGTCGTCCTGACTGTTGTTTTCGCCGGGGATGGGGTGTTCGGTTTGTTTATCCAAGTTGCCCTGTTCGGATGGTTGCTCGAAGGCATGTTCGTCGTCCGCCGGCTCGTCCTGCTCTATGGCTGGGTCTATATGGCTGATGTCTCTGTCAAGGCAGGGCTTGGAGCGGTGCTTACCTCGCCGCTTTGATTGCTTTTCGAGTGAACGATCCCTCGTTGCATCCCTGTGTTCCTCGTCGTCGCTTCCTTTGGGTGTGTCCACCATGTATACATCATGAGATGAGGTGGCTGTCCAGTGCCTTATAGGTGTAGGTTCAAGTTCATCTCCTACATCGTTGTCCATACCGCCGATGTCTTCGGAGTCGAAGTCGAGCACGTCATTTAAATTATCGACAGTGGCTACGAAGTGGGTGGTGGGTGGGCTTTGAATTTCTTCATCATCCGCATCCCAACCTTGCTGACCATAGTCTGGCCAGGGCTCTCCTGATAAAGAGAGAGACTTTAGTGAATTCAGAATATCGCCGAAGGGCGAGTGCTAAAAGATGTCCGCGGTGGTGAACTCCATGATCGGCGCCCAATCGGCTTCGATCGGTAGGGGCGCGGAGGGCTCAGAGTCTGGAGAGGAGTCCGGCTCCTTGGAGTCACGGGCTTCGCAGAGAATAGGGCTGGTGTTCGGCTCGATCGCCGTAGAGATTGCAGCCCCCGAGGCGGTGTCCAACTACCCATCCTCGATTGGCGCAGTTGGCTCCGAATTAAGGGTTGGAGCTGATGCAGGTGCGGCCTCCAGGGCACTGTTCGGCGGCAGAGCTAGATCATGCCCATCGTGATAGTGCGGCGTGCTCAGCTACGGCTTGAACCCGTCGAAGATCAAGTCTCCGCGGAGGTCCGTTGTGTAGTTTAAACTTCCAAATCTGACCTGACGGCCAGGGGCGTAGCTTTCGATCTGCTCCAGATGGCCAAGCGAATTGGCCCGCAGTGCAAAGCCACCAAATACGAAGATCTGTCTGGGGAGAAAAGTCTCACCCTGGATCGCATCATCGTTGATGATCGGAGGAGCCATCGGGCCTAAAAGTGACGACACAGAGGAACTCTCAATGAAAGCACCAATGTCAGTGTCAAAACCGGCGGATCTCGGGTAGGGGGTCCCGAACTGTGCGTCTAGGCGGATGGTAACAGGAGACGAGGGACACGATGTTTTTACCCAGGTTCGGGCCCTCTCGATGGAGGTAAAACCCTACGTCCTGCTTGATTAATATTGATGATATGGGTAGTACGAGAGTAGATCTACCACGAGATCAAGGAGGCTAAACCCTAGAAGCTAGCCTATGGTCTTATTGTTTTTCATCCTACGGACTAAAACCCTCTGGTTTATATAGACACCGGAGAGGGCTAGGGTTACACGGAGTCGGTTACAATGGTAGGAGATCTACATATCCATATCGCCAAGCTTGCCTTCCACGCCAAGGAAAGTCCCTTCCGGACACGGGACAAAGTCTTCAATCTTGTATCTTCATAGTCCAGGAGTCCGGCCGAAGGTATAGTCCGGCTATCCGGACACCCCCTAATCCAGGACTCCCTCAATGGGTGCCATCATATTTTCTATACCCTTTTGGCTTATGGTCAGTAAGGGAATTTTGTTATATGCTTTGAGTAGATTCATGCCATGCTTTGTTTTGCCATGATATGCTCCTATAGCATGTTGTTATCCTGCTCTAAACATTGCTTCCTGATGTTAATTCCTGACATGTTGTTATTTTCACTAAGTCTGTGTAGCTGATATCTTTTGCACTTTCGCCATGCTTGTTTGAACCTGCTATTGTGTGATTTAGCCATAGCTCAGTGTTCATCTTTTGTCAAGCATCTTGAGTAGATCACTGCCGTGTGCTTTGTTGCTATGTTAGAGTGCAGTGGATTAGTGTCTTGTTGCATTTTAGATGGCATCGTGTTGATAATCGCATAATCGTGCCATTCTTGTTTTGTTTGCCATTTGCAAACCGTGCATCCGATTCCTATGATCTTTATATCGATTTCGACTGAAATCAACTCATCTTTCCAGCAGCACTCTTGGTTTTCCAAGTTGAGGCCTGGTTCAATCTTTTCCTTCCAGAGCATGCATATGCATTGCATATTACATCCTGCATATGATACCATGTTTTGCATCATGTTGCTTGCGCATTGCACCGTGGTTGATTGTGTTTTTATTTGCTTGTGTTCTTGCTTTGGGTAGATCTGGGAGATGAGTTCGTGATCGAGGAACCAGTTGAGTACGCTTACAAGGATCAAGCTTATGTCAACTCAGAGAACTTTGCAGGCAAGATGACCATACCCTCGAAATCAATTCTATCTTTGCTTGCTAGTTGCTCGCTCATATTGCTATGCCTATGCTGCGGTACCTACCACTTGCCTTATCATGTCCCCCATATTGCCATGCCCAACCTCTAACCCACCTTGTCCTAGAAAACAGTTGTTTGGCTATGTTACCGCTTTGCTCAGCCCCTCTTATAACGTTGTTAGCTGCTGGTGAAGATTGGAGTTTGTTCCTTGTTGGAACATGTTTATTGTTGGGATATCATTATTATATCTTTTTTACTTTAATGCACCTATATACTTGGTAAAGGGTGGAAGGCTCGGCCTTATGCATGGTGTTTTGTTCCACTCTTGCCGCCCTAGTTTCCATCCTACCGGTGTTATGTTCCTTGATTTTGCGTTCCTTACGCGGTTGGGTTATAATGGGAACCCCTCGACAGTTCGCCTTGAATAAAACTCCTCCAGCAAGGCCCAACCTTGGTTTTACCATTTGCCACCTAAGCCTTTTTCACATGGGTTCCGTGGACTCATGGGTCATCTTTATTTTAAAATCCCCAGGCCAGTGCTCCTCTGAGTGTTGGTCAAACTTGTCAGCCGTCGGTGGCCACCAGGGGCAACTCTGGGTTGGCCTACCGGAAGTTTGGACAATCCGGTGTACCCTGAGATCGAGATATGTGCAGCTCCTATCGGGATTTGTCGGCACATTCGGGTGGCTTTGCTAGTCTTGTTTTACCATTCTCAAGATGTCTTGTAACCGAGATTCCGAGTCTGATCTGGTCGTCCTGGGAGAAGGAATATCCTACGTTGACCATGAGATCTTGTGATGGGCTAAGTTGGGTACCGCTGCAGGGTTTTGAACTTTTGAAAGCCGTGCCCGCGGTTATGGGCAGATGGGAATTTGTTAATGTCCGGTTGTAGAATACTTGACACGTAATCTTAATTAAAATGAATCAACAGCGTGTGTTGCCATGATGGTCTCCTTTCGGCGGAGTCCGGGAAGAGAACACGGTCTCGTGTTATGCTTGAACGTAGGTAGTTTTCAGGATCACTTCTTGATATTTGTAGCTTCTCGGCCGTGCTTTGCTTTCTCTTCTCCCTCTCATTTGCGTAAGTTAGCCACCATATATGCTAGTTCTTGCTGCAGCTCCACCTCACTACCTTTTCCTACCCATAATCTTAAATAGTATTGATCGCGAGTGTGTCAGATTGCTGACTTCCCGTGACTCACAGATTACTTCCAAAACCAGATGCAGGTGCCAATGATGCCATTACAGGGGATGCGACCGAACTCAAGTGGGAGTTCGACGAGGATTCAGGACGTTACTATGTTTCCTTTTCCAGATGATCCATAGTGGAGCCCAGTTGGGGAGATCGGGGATCTATCGCATTTGGGGTTGTCTTTATTTTGGTTCCGTAGTCGGACCTTGATTGTATTCTAGATGTTGTAATGCTATATTTATGTATTGTGTGAAGTGGCGATTGTAAGCCAACTCTGTATCTCTTTCTTATTTAGTACATGGGATGTGTAAAGATTACCCCTCTTGCGACATGCCTACAATACGGTTATGCCTCTAAGTCGTGCTCCGACATGTGGGAGATATAGCCGCATCGTGGGTGTTACAACCGCCTGGCAAATTTCGTGCCAGTTGGAGTCCGTTTGATACTCCAACGGTTAACCGGGGAACCACAAAGGCCTCATGTGTGTCGCAGCCAAACACCCCTCCAAAACGGCCCAATTACCCATCCAAACCAATCCCTTGTCCTCCATCGTCGGATCACGATCGCGTGGTCGAAAACTACACTCCATTTGGACACTCCTACCTCCTCCTACCTATAAATATGCGCACCCCGTCCAATTTTTCGGGCGAAAACCCTAGCAACTGCTCCCCTTCGCCGCCGAACACGTCCGGAGGAGCCGGACGCATCTGCGCCGCCGCCCGCAGCCAACCGGCGAGCGCCACATGGCACCAGCCGGCCGGCCACCGCCGCAGCCCGCTCGGGCCCGGGTCGGGCCCTCCCCGGCCCGCGTCTCTCCGCCGCCCGCACCCGCGCGTCGCCCCACTGCCCGCTCGTTGTTCCCGCCACCCGCCGCGTCGCCTCCACCGCCGGCCGCTCACCTCCACCACGTCGCCGCGCCGAGATCCGCTGCACCGCCGCTGGAGACGCCACCTCCACCACACGCCACGTCGCCCGCCTCCTCCGCCAGCTCGCCGGAGCCGGAGCCGTAGCAGGGTGGACGAGATCCACCACCCCCATCAACCAAATGCCGCCCGCCGTCCTGGATCCCTCTATCCCATTGACTTTCTCGGAGGGTGAGATTCCACCAAGTCCCGGAGGTCCCTGTTATTTTCATGCACTATTCATCATGCCATATCTCCATGACCGTAGCTCCGTTTCATGCGCATGAGATATCAAAATGTTTATTGTGAGATGCTTGTCATTTCTTTCCAGCGTCGCATGCTTGTTTGAGTCCATCTTGATGCCCAAATCATTGATGAAAGAGTGCTATAAATTGTTAGGTGTTGTTACTTATCAGAGTATGATGATTTGTCATTTTTGTCACATTTGTTGTGTGCTTCATATGGGCATGAGCTCTGGATGTATTTTGATCTATGCCATGCCATTTTTACAGAGGTTCTTGCCATGTATTTTTGTGATCTATGTGGTGACTAGCACAAGCATGCAAAGTAGCCTTCGTAATATTGCTGATTTCAGGGACTTGGATTTTGCTAAGTCTTGTGACTGCTGTTATCTTTATGCCATGTAAACTTGATGCTATAGTGAGATCCATGCTTGTTTTGAGTATCTTAATTAAGGTTGTTTTGAACATATGGTTATGCTCTATCCATCCATGCCCCTGTTTGCAATTATGGAGTGTCCTAGCATGTCTTAATCGTGCTCTAGGTTTGCTATAAAATGTTCCTGGCAGATTGTTTACATGTTAATCAATTTTGCCATGGTTGTTGTAGTTGCTCCATGCATGCTATGAACTTGCTCTTGCCATGGTTAGCTTCATCAACATGTCATCTTGCTGTAGATATGCTTGACTTGTCATGCAATGCCTTGTGATGAGTGATTTGAGCTCGTAAAGTTGCCTTCATAATTCTGTTTTTGCCATGCTTTGTTTTCTGCTAAGTCTGAAACTGTTAATAAAACTTGCTATGTTTACATGGGTGCCATCATATCTTCTGTGCCTTTTTGGCTCATGATCACTAAGGTACTTTTGTTCTATGCATTTAGTAGTTTCATGCCATGCCTTTTTTTGCTATGATATGTGCATGTAGCATGTTGTTTGCTTGCTCTAAACATGGCTTCCTGATGTTATTTCTGGCATGTTAGTTTTTTCACTAAGTCTGTGATGCTGATATCTTTTGCACTTTTGTCATGCTTGTTTGAACCTGCTCTTGTGTGATTTAGCCATAGCTCAGTGTTCATGTTTTGTCAAGCATCTTGAGTACATCACTGCCATATGCCTTGTTGCTATATTGGAGTGCAGTAGCTTAGTTTCTTGCTCCATTCTAGGTGGTATCGTGCTGTTAATAGTAGAATTGTGCCATTGTTGTTTTGCTTGCCATTTGCAAACAGTGCATCCGATTCCGGTGATCTTTATATCAATTTCGACCGAAATCATCTCATCTTTCCAGCGGCACACTTGGTTTTCCAAGTTCATGCCTTGTTCATTCTTCCTCTTCCGAAGAACGCATATGCATTGCATATCACATCCCGCATGTCATGCCATGTTTTGCAGCATGTTGTTTGTGCATTGCACCGTGATTGATTGTTGGTCCTTTGCTTGTGTTCTTGCCTTGGGTAGAGCCGGGAGACGAGTATGTGATCGAGGAACCTATTGAGTACGCTAACGAGGATCAAGCTTTCGTCAACTCTGAGAACTTTGCAGGCAAGATGACCATACCCTCGAAATCACTTCTATCTTTGCTTGCTAGTTGTTCGCTCTATTGCTATGTCGCGCTACCTACCACTTGCTATATCATGCCTCCCATATTGCCATGTCAAGTCTCTAACCCACCTTTCCTAGCAAACCGTTGTTTGGCTATGTTACCCATTTGCTCAGCCCCTCTTATAGCGTTGCTAGTTGCAGGTGAAGTTGAAGTTTGTTCCATGTTGGAACATGGATATCGTTGGGATATCATTATTATCTCTTATTTACTTTAATGCATTTATATACTTGGTAAAGGGTGGAAGGCTCGGCCTTGTGCCTGGTGTTTTGTTCCACTCTTGCCGCCCTAGTTTCTGTCATACCAGTGTTATGTTCCTTGATTTTGTGTTCCTTGCGTGGTTGGGTGTTATGGGAACCCCTTGACAGTTCGCCTTGAATAAAACTCCTCCAGCAAGGCCCAACCTTGGTTTTACCATTTGCCACCTAAGCCTTTTCCCTTGGGTTCCGCGGACTCAAGGGTCATCTTTATTTTAAACCCCCGAGCCAGTGCTCCTCTGAGTGTTGGTCCAACCTGTCAGCCGCCGGTGGCCACCAAGGGCAACTTTGGGCTGGCCTATCAGAAGCTTGGATAATCCGGTGTGCCCTTCGAACGAGATATGTGCAGCTCCTATCGGGATTTGTCGGCACATTCGGGCGGCTTTGTTGGTCTTGTTTTACCATTGTCGAAATGTCTTGCAACCGGGATTTCGAGTCTGATCGGGTCTTCCTAGGAGAAGGAATATCCTTCGTTGACCGTGAGAGCTTGTGATGGGCTAAGTTGGGACACCCCTGCAGGGTTTTGAACTTTCGAAAGCCGTGCCCGCGGTTATGGGCAGATGGGAATTTGTTAATATCCGGTAGTAGAGTACTTGACACATAACTTAATTAAAATGAATCAACTGCATGTGTAGCTGTGATGGTCTCTTTTTGGCGGAGCCCGGGAAGAGAACACAGTCTCGTGTTATGCTTGAATGTAAGTATCTTCAGGATCACTTCTTGATCACTATTAGCTTCTCGACCGTGCTTTGCTTCTCTTCTCGCTCTCATTTGCGTAAGTTAGCCACCATATATGCTAGTGCTTGATGCAGCTCCACCTCACTACCCTTTCCTACCCCTTAAGCTTAAATAGTCTTGATCTCGCGGGTGTGAGATTGCTGAGTCCCCGTGACTCAAAGATACTTCCAAACAGATGCAGGTGCCGATGATGCTAGTGTAGGGGACGCTACCGAACTCAAGTGGGAGTTCGACGAGGATTCGGGCCGTTACTATGTTTCTTTTCCGGATGATCAGTAGAGGAGCCCAGTTGGGGCGATCGGGGATCTAGCATTTGGGGTTATCTTTCTTTATTTTGGTTCCGTAGTCGCACCTTGATTGTATTCTAGATGATGTATGATATATTTATGTATTGTGTGAAGTGGCGATTGTAAGTCGACTCTTTATCCCTTTCTTATTTGGTACATGGGATGTGTAAAGATTACCCCTCTTGCGACATGCCTACCATGCAGCTATGACTCTAAGTCGTGCCCCGGCACGTGGGAGATATAGCCGCATTGTGGGTGTTACAAGGAGCTAGATCACCAAGACATGAAAAGACATGTGCACTCCATCAGAAGATGCCTCTGAGGACCGCGTACTTAACATGGAGACACAACCACATCTACCACTCCAGAAGAGCAGCGACCAAAAAATCACTCGCCCTCCTCTACTCCATCGATAAGACCTCTGTCGGCGAGGTGGACCAGCAGTGGAGGGGAACTTCTTCTTGATCTGCGGGGTGCCTCAATCACCACAATAGCACCGCCGACAAGTAGCAGAACTCTAATCCTAAGAGACCTAACTCTAGTGTTGCAACACATATCTGAGGTCCCCACCCCTCCCTTAAAGGAACAAAACCAAGGCATCGTCCATCACCGCTCGCATCAGGCTTGTCCCGGCTCACAACATGGGCATCACCGCTCGTAGTAGTCTGTTCTTGCACTCGCCACATGTCTTTGCGGAACATGAGGGTCAGACTTATAACACCCAGGAGATGATTTGCGGCACCCAATAGTGTTGGGGAACATGTAGGCTACGACCACCATGAACCAGAATTTCTACCATGTCACCAAGGAACGGTATGCAAGGTGCAGGTCACGAGTGTGCCACTTGACGATCGGGTCGACCTGGTGGAAGTAGCTATAGTCGAAGTAGTCGATGTCATTGATACGTCTCTAACGTATCTATAATTTTTTATTGTTCCATCCTATTATATTATCAACCTTGGATGTTTTATATGCACATTTTTATGCTATTTTATATGATTCCTGGGACTAACCTATTAACCTAGAGC
Source organism: Triticum monococcum (assembly GCA_034509565.1). Classification (NCBI taxonomy): domain Eukaryota; kingdom Viridiplantae; phylum Streptophyta; class Magnoliopsida; order Poales; family Poaceae; genus Triticum; species Triticum monococcum. The sequence goes on along the minus strand of CM067847.1, from coordinate 175,506,553 downwards.
CCAGTGCTAGTTTCTGTTTTTCCTTGTTTTAGAGTACACTGGTAGAAAAAGGGCCTACAGTCCCGGTTCGTAAGGGCCTTTAGTCCCGGTTCCTGAACCGGGACTAAAGTGTCGGTACTAATACCTCCCCCCCTTTAGTCCCGGTTCAATCCAGAACCGGGACTAAAGCCCCTCCACGTGGGCAGTGCGCAGAGCCCAGGTAGGAGACCCTTTGGTCCCGGTTGGTGGCACCAACCGGGACCAATAGGCATCCACGCGTCAGCATTTCTGTGGCTGGGGTTTTAGTTTTTTTTTTGAAAGGGGGGGAGGGTTGGGGGTTTTGGGGGGTTAATTTAGGTGTTTCATATATTGTGTTAGCTAGCTATAATTAATATAGAGAAGTGTCCTCTCTTATGTCCGTGCTTGGTCGACGCTACGTACTATACATACGTATAGAGAGGACTAGACACGCTGGCTAGCTAGTAAGCAAACGAAGGAAACGGAAGATCGTCATGAACATATATGCATACAGAGAGAAGTGATATCGACCACCTCTCCTACTCCGAGAGATTGGTCGAACAACAAGTTCTCGTATATCTATCTGACACTACCGGCTACATATATACAGTAATTATCTCTTACAAATATAATCATACGGACTCAGGTTTAACATAGAATTCTCCGTCTTCAGGGATCACGTGGTCAAGAAAGAATGCCGCCAATTCCTCTTGAATTCCTCGCATGCGAGCTGGTGCTAGGAGTTCATCCCGCTTCCGAAACATCTAATTTAAAGAAGGGGGTCAATACATATATATATGAATGAATGAAACTCAACACAAATGATGGTAATAAAATAAAATTGTGAATGTTGTTATTTACGTACTTCATATTGTTCCTCAGTGTAGCCCCGCTCACAGGTCGTGTGGCGGATGGACTCGCAAACATAGTATCCACAGAAATCATTCCCTTGTTCCTGCCACAACCACTTTACAAGAAATAGAGGTTAATCAAACTAATAAGCAAGAATGCCAAATGGTATTGATGAAACTAGCGCTTGAATGACTAGTAGATGCGCTTAAAATGCTACTATAGCTACTACTTACTTTCGGGTGTCTAAATTGCAGCTCCTTCGGCAGTCCCGGAGCTTTTCTGGTGAATTTTCTCGAAACCCTGCCGGACAAAGAAAACAATTACTTGATATATCAGGAAATGAACAAAGTTGCTGATATGGTGGATAATGATTGATTTAACTTACTTCTCGTGTATTTGAGTCATGTCTACATAGTCCTTGGGATCTTTTCGTCTTGAGTCTAAGACGGTTACTGGTCCCTGCTCAAGCTTAATATGTAGGAGAATATAGTGGTAACTGCACACGCATGCATAACTCATCAATTACATTACTATAACCTTGACTAATATATAAGGGAAACCGAATATGCACAAGACAGTAACACTCACTTGAAGTTGTAAGGAAAGAGTATTATATCTTTGTTTTGATTTATTATCAACGATTGTAGCATGCTGGCCTCGGTTTCTGTGGCATGAAATTTAACCTGAGTTGCATCTATGAGATATGTGTTAATGAACCCAATATCACCGACTTGTCTTTTCTTCAATTCGACGATCTTCAATCTGCATAATATAGTGAGGATGATTATAAATACATGCAATGAAAGAGCTAAGCTATATAGAGAAACTTAATGACAGAAGTAGTACTACTTACAGACAGTAGCAGGCGACCGTTGTTTTATCGAGGGCCAATTGATTGAAAAACTGATAGAACTCCTCAAATGGAACAGGCAACAGATCAATTCCAACGAGGTCATGCTCCTTTTTAACTTTCAAATACAAAGTACTCCTCCCCCCAGAGTCTCTACAGATTTTCAAGTACCAATCATGCAATCTTCGCATCATCGTTGATAGAGATCTTTCATCTTTGACAAGAGGCTTCCCGTACTCGTATGTTTGTATCTACATCTCCATGGGTTCATAATGTACTTCGTCGGGCAGGTAATCTGCAAGATTGCTATAACCGGGCACCATCCTCGGATCATTAGCGACGTTGTGGCTAGGCACCTTGAGCGGGGGGCATGATTGCTTCTCTTGTTTGCCGAGCTGGGCAATTTGTTTCCCAGCTTGTCGTTCTTTCAGCCTTTGATCACTGACAGTACATCCCGACCGCTCCGCTTCGGCAAATTCCTTTCCAATAATGCGGTCATAGTTTCCTTTCGGCAGATCAGACTTCGGTGGTTTTGTCAGGGCAGCCAGAGTGCGTTTCACTTTCACCCGATCTACCTTCTCCTCCAGAGGTGGATGTTTCTTTGCTTTCACCCCTTCAAAGAATTTCCTCACTTCTTCTCGCGCGATCTCGGCGTTCTCCTCCTGGGTCCTCTCGTATGGTAACTTCTCTGGAGTCTTCAGAGAAGGACCGAATCTGTATGTCCTCCCGCCTCTGGTTGTACTGCTAGACGCCGACCGAGCAGACGAAGCGGTTGTCTTCTTTACTTGCTTAAGAGGCGGAGGAGAAGGACTACGACCCGCCGGAGCAGCTGGAGCGGCGGCGGGTCTCTTCCGCCCTTGCTGACGAGGCGGAGAAGGAGGAGGCGCAGGCGGAGAAGGAGGCGGAGTGCCGCCACGCGCCGGAGAAGGAGCCGGCCGAGGGCCCTAATCATCACTCGCCGGAGGAGGAGGCGGTGGAGGAGGCGGAGTGCCCTGACTCGCCGGAGGAGGAGGAGGAGGAGGCGGAGGCGTCCAGTTTGGAAGGTTGATGAGGTCCTTCCGCCATAGGCATGGAGTCTTCAGAGCAGACCCCAGCCGAGTCTCCCCTTCACCGGTAGGGTGGTCAAGCTGGAGGTCCTCAAATCCCTCCGTTATCTCATCCACCATCACCCTAGCATATCCTTCTGGAATCGGCCGGCAGTGAAAAGTTGCGCCGGGTTCAGTAGGATAAATAGAGCCAATAGCCGCCTTGACCTTCAAATTCATCCATTGCGTCATAAGGTGGCAATTTTGAGACTCCGTTATAGCATCCACAGGATAGCTGGCAGGAGCCATCAAGGCATGCTCCGGCTGAAGCATCTGGGTGGAAGCCACACTGCTTCTGCGCTGAGATGGCGGGGTAGCTTCGGGCGAGGCTTCGGCAGTACGTTTGCTGCAATTTGCTTCTCGTTCCTCTATCGCTTGTACCCTTGCATGCAGCGCCTGCAGTTCGGTCTGCTGCACTTTTTTCCTCCTCTCATGGGATTTGTAACCGCCTGCGTCCGGAAACCCAACCTTCCACGGAACGGAGCCTGGCGTGCCTCGTGTCCGTCCAGGGTGCTCAGGATTCCCGAGGGCCATTGTGAGCTCGTCGTGCTCTCTGTCTGGAAAGAACGTCCCTTCCTGCGCTGCTTCGATATACTGCTTAAGCTTACTGACTGGTCTGTCCATTTGTTCGTTCGTCCAAATGCATTTCCCTGTTTCAGGGTCCAAGGTTCCGCCAGCCCCGAAGAACCAAGTCCGGCAACGGTCTGGCCAGTTCATTGTCTCTGGTTCGATCCCTTTATTAAGCAGATCATTCTCAGCCTTGGACCACTTAGGCCGGGCTACGAGGTAGCCACCTGACCCCGTGCGATGGTGAAGCTTCTTCTTCGCAGCATTTTGCTTGTTTGTCGCTGACATCTTCTTACTCTTTTCCGATGTCTTGTGGGACACAAATGCGGGCCAGTGATCTCTGATCTTCTCATATCTGCCCTTGAATTCTGGTGTCTCTTTTTTATCGACAAACCTATTCAGCTCTTTCTTCCACCTCTTGAATAGATCTGCCATCCTCTTCAGAGCAAAAGACTTGATTAATTTCTCTTTAATTGGGTTCTCTGGATTATCCTCTGGCGGTAGGGTGAAATTTGACTTTAGCTCAGTCCAAAGATCATTTTTCTGCATATCATTGACATAAGACACCTCAGGGTCTTCTTTAGCCGGCTTAAACCATTGCTGGATGCTTATCGGGATCTTGTCCCTAACCAGAACCCCGCACTGAGCAACAAATGCGCTCTATGTCCGGAGGGGTTCAATAGGTTGGCCGTCGGGCGTGATTGCTGTGATCTCAAGCTTTTCATCCGAGCTCAACTTTTTCTTCGGGCCTCGTCTCTTTACCGAAGTTGTGCTCGATCCAGAGGGCTAGAAAAAAGAACAAAGACTTAATTAATATGTGTACATACCAAAACAATGAATGCATCAAACAGCTAGTCAGCATAGGCTTAACTAATATATATACCTGGCCGGACTCCGTTCGGTCACCGGAGCCGTCATCACGGTCTCCTTCTTGCACCGGCATTGGGTCACCGGAGCCGTCCTCATGTTCTTCTTCTTGCACCGGCATTAGGTCACCGTAGCCAGCTTGTTCACCCTCTCCTTCCACACCATCGGTTTCGTTGAGATAGTACGAGACGGCATCACTTCCTTGTGCGATTATCTCCCTCAACAACGCTTCTTTTGTTGCTTCGTCTAGGGCGGTGTCCATAGTTTCTACAAATATTTACAACATGGCAATTATTATTCAAACATGACAGATGGATATATTAGTGCCAAACGTAGAACTAGCTACCTAATCATAGTAAGCTATCAGGAGGGGGTATATATCGACAACGACGACACTACATCTATATATGTCCCTCGACGACCCTCGTTCCCGATAAAAAAAGAGGAAGAAGAAGGAAAAAAAGAGGAGAAGAACCCTCGAACCCTCGACCCCTAGACGACCCTCTTCTTCCTCTCATGTTCGAGAGGATCGCCGAGGGGTCGGGAGGTTGCCTAGTGTCAAAGGATTCAACAAAACCATGTCTTCATCATTAGGCGAAAGTAACATGTGCATGATGGTACGAAGCTCTTCAAAGTTGTTCTGGAACGGAGTCCCAGATAGGATAATTCGCTTTTTGGTACAAAGTTCAGCAAGAGCCTTCCGAATATCTCTATTTGGAAGGCCTTTAATGAATTGGTACCAAAAGGCGGATTATTCTATCCGGGACTCCATTCCAGAACAACTTTGCAGAACTTCGTACCAACATGCCCTGGTTACTTCCGGCTAATGATGAAGGCATGGATTTCTTCAATACTTTGACACTAGGAAACCTCTCTCGACCCCTCAGCGATCCTCGACCCCTCGAACCCTCGACGACCCTGGAACCCTCGACCCCTCGACGATCCTCTTCTTCCTCTCATGTTCGAGAGGATCGCCGAGGGGTCGGGAGGTTGCCTAGTGTCAAAGGATTCAACAAAACCATGTCTTCATCATTAGGCGAAAGTAACATGTGCATGATGGTACGAAGCTCTTCAAAGTTGTTCTGGAATGGAGTCCCAGATAGGATAATTCGCTTTTTGGTACAAAGTTCAGAAAGAGCCTTCCGAATATCGCTATTTGGAAGGCCTTTGCTGAATTCGTACCAAAAGGCGAATTATTCTATCGCGGGACTCCATTCCAGAACAACTTTGCAGAACTTCGTACCAACATGCCCTGGTTACTTTCGGCTAATGATGAAGGCATGGATTTCTTCAATACTTTGACACTAGGAAACCTCTCTCGACCCCTCGAACCCTCGAAGACCCTGGAACCCTCGACCCCTAGACGATCCTCTTCTTCCTCTCATGTTTGAGAGGATCGCCGAGGGGTCGGGAGGTTGCCTAGTGTCAAAGGAAACCCTAAATAGCTAGCAAGTATCGTGGGTGTGAGATACATGTGGCCTTCGGTGTCGGACACTACATCCACGTCCCACAAGTGACGTGGGCGTCGAAGCCCGCGCCACTTGTGGGATGTGGATGTAGTGCCCGACACCGACGATACATGTATCTCACACCGATGATACTTTCTATTTAGGGTTTCTCCTCTACCGCTCGGCGACCCTCTCGACGACCCTCGTTCCCGATAAAATAAAGAGGAAGAAGAAGAAGAAAAAGAAGAGAAGAAAGAATAGAGGAGAAGACTTCCTCTTCTTCCTCTCCTCTTCTTCCCCTTCTTCCTCGCCTCTCTCATGAATGTCCGGCGTTCTCGACCCCCCCCCCCCACGTGTCGAAGAAAAAAAGAAGAAAAAAAGAGGAGAAGAAGAAAGGAATAGAGGAGAAAAGAGAAAATAGAATATATATTCTATTTTCTCTTTTCTCCTCTATTCCTTTCTTCTTCTCCTCTTCTTTTTCTTCTTTTTTCTTCTTCTTATTTATTTCTCCTCGTCTTCCTCTCCCCTCTCGGCGACCCTAGACCCCCTCTCGACCCTCGACCCCTAGGCGACCGTCGACCCCTCTCTTTTTTTTCTTCCTCTTCTATTTTATCCTCTTCTTCCTCTACCGCTCGGCGACCCTCGACGACCCTCGTTCCCGATAAAAAAAGAGGAAGAAGCTTCTTTTTTTATCCTCTTCCTCCTCTCATGTTCGACGACCCTCGACCCCTCGGCGACCCTAGACCCCCTCTCGACCCCCTCTTCTTCTCCCTCTTCTAATTCATTTGTTCATATGAATATACAAACATTTTCATATTTACAATAATTAATATCACCAAAAAAATTTATGAACAGAAAAAATCCTAATTTTTCTAAAGAACTATTTTTGCATATATACATGAACATAGATATATACACAGAGAACATATATATACATATATATAAAAAACAAGAATATATATGAAAAAAAGCATATAACAGAAAAAAATGCTACCTAGGGCGCCGGCCGGACCAGAGGAGGACCGCCGGAGTCGGCGGCGAGGATGGCGACGGGGCAGCGGGCGACGGCGACGGCGGGCCGGGGCGGCGGGCGTCGGGCAAGGGGCCGGCGTGGGCGACGGCGAGGGCGGGACGGGGCGGTGCGCGTCGGGGCAGGGACGAGGGCAACGGCGACGGGGGCGGGGTGGCACACGGCGACGGGGACGGCCGCGGGCTCGGGGCGGCACACGGCGGCGACGGGGACGATCGAGGAGGTGGGGCTCGGGGCAGGGCGGACGACGGTGAGGAGGAGGACGATCGAGGAGGCGGGGCTCGGGGCGCGGCGACGGCGACGGCGATGGGGCAGGGCGCAGTGACAACGACGGGGCAGCACGCGGCAACGGCGACGAGGAGGACGAGCAGCCTGGCGGCGTCGGCGATGGGGAATGGAGCAGTTGGTGAAAATTTCACAAGGGTTGTATATATAGCCAGAGCAATGGTCCCGGTTCGTGGCACGAACCGTGACCAATGCCCCCCTTTGGTCCCGGTTGGTGCCACGAACCGGAACCAAAGCCCAATTTTCAGCAGCCCAAAGGGCGGGAAGCGGCGGCCTTTGGTCCCGGTTGGTGGCACAAACCGGGACTAAAGGGGGGGCGTTGTTCACGGTTGGTACCACGAACCGTGACCAATGACCCCTTTAGTCCCGGTTGGTGCCACCAACCGGGACCAAAGGCCTGTGCTGCCCCGCGCCCAAAAGTTTAGTCCCACATCGCTAGCTGAAGGGCGCCGATACTGGTTTATAAGCGCTGCTCTGCCTCCCCGTTCGAGCTCCTCTCTAATGCAGGCTTTCGGGCCTAAACCTGCTACTGCCTGTGGGCCTATTGGGCCTCTGCGGGCCTGAATCCTGGCCCATGTAGGGTTTCTAGTCGTATTCAGGCCGTGGAGGCCCAGTAGGTGGCATTTTTTTGGTTTTTTCTTTTTTATTTCTACATTTTTTTGGTTTTTTATTTTTTTTATATCTACTTAAAACTAAACACTTCCAGTTTTTTAGTGATTTCTTTTTGCTTTTAGGTCACAAAAATTATAAACTTTCTGTTAGTGCCATTAGTTTTAAATTTTAAATAGTTTAAATTTGAATTTTTAAAAATTTGTGTGAATCACTAGTTTATGAATAACTTTACTATAAAATTAGAAATTTTTTTCTATTTATTTTTTATTTCTACTTACAACTAAATACTTACAGTTTTTTAGTGATTTCTTTTTGCTTTTAGGTCACAAAAATTATAAACTTTCTGTTAGCGCCATTAGTTTTAAATTTTAAATATTTTAAATTGGAATTTTTAAAGATTTGTGTGAATCACTAGTTTATGAATAACTTTACTATAAAATTAGAATATTATAGTTTTATTTTAGAATATTATAGTTTCTGTTAGGTCACACAAATTATATTCTTTTTGCTATTGAAGAATATTATAGTTTTATTTTAGTTGATCATAACATAATATTTTAATTGATTGTTTTTATTTTCATAAAAGTTTTGTAGTTCATTCTGTTTGCTATTAATTCATTCTTTGAGCTAAATGACTCTGAAATTGGAAAGCATTTCAAAATGAACTCTGAAAAGGTTGAAAGTTGGCATGGTATCATCATTTCACCCACATAGCATGTTCCAAAAAGTAGAGAGGGTTACGACAAAAACTTGATGCACTTCGTGTACAAAATGGACAATCACTTTCGAAGTATCAAAGTTTCAAACCATAAGACATGAAAGCATTTCAAATGAACTCTGAAAAAGTTGAAAGTTGGGATGGTATCATAATTTCACCCACATAGCATTTGCTTATTGCGGGAGAAAGTCTTCACTTTTTCTTCGCTTGTGTCATTTGCTTATTGCGCCGTAACCATGGATAATCTTCATTGTTTATCAGGATGCTTGGGTCAGCCTTGACAATGAAGGGAGGAATTTCATGAAACTTTTCATAATCTTCACACATGTCTGTCTTGCTGTCCACTCCCAGGATGTCCCTTTTTCCTGAAAGAACTATGTGGCGCTTTGGCTCATCGTATGATGTATTCGCTTCCTTATCTTTTGTTTTTCTCGGTTTGGTAGACATGTCCTTCACGTAGATAACCTGTGCCACATCATTGGCTAGGACGAACGGTTCGTCAGTGTACCCAAGATTTTTCAGATCCACTGTTGTCATTCCGTACTGTGGGTCTACCTGTTGTACCCTGCCGCCTAATAGATTGACCCATTTGCACTTAAACAAAGGGACCTTAAAATCAGGTCCATAGTCAATTTCCCATATGTCCACTATGTAACCATAATATGTGTCCTTTCCGCTCTTGGTTGCTGCATCAAAGCGGACACCGCTGTTTTGGTTGGTGCTCTTTTGATCTTGGGCGATCGTGTAAAATGTATTCCCATTTATCTCGTATCCTTTGTAAGTCAATACAGTCAAAGATGGTCCCCTGGACAACAAGTACAACTCATCACAAACAGTGTTGTCACCTCTGAGACGTGTTTCCAACCAACTGCTGAAAGTCCTGATGTGTTCACATGTAATCCAGTCGTCGCATTGCTCCGGGTGTTTGGAGCGTAGACTATTCTTGTGTTCATCGACATACGGGGTCACCAAGGTAGAGTTCTATAGAACTATGTAGTGTGCTTGAGACCAAGAATATCCGTCCCTGCATATTATTGAGTCTCTTCCAACAGTGCCTTTTCCAGTCAGTCTCCCCTCATACCGCGATTTAGGGAGACCTATCTTGTTAAGGCCAGGAATGAAGTCAACACAAAACCCGATAACATCCTCTATTTGATGGCCCATGGAGATGCTTCCTTCTGGCCTAGCGCGGTTACGGACATATTTCTTTAGGACTCCCATGAACCTCTCAAAGGGGAACATATTGTGTAGAAATACGGGCCCCAGGATGACAATCTCGTCAACTAGATGAACTAGGACGTGCGTCATGATATTGAAGAAGGATGGTGGGAACACCAGCTCGAAACTGACAAGACATTGCGCCACATCACTCCTTAGCCTTGGTATGATTTCTGGATCGATCACCTTCTGAGAGATTGCATTGAGGAATGCACATAGCTTCACAATGGCTAATCGGACGTTTTCCGGTAGAAGCCCCCTCAATGCAACCGGAAGCAGTTGCGTCATAATCACGTGGCAGTCATGAGACTTTAGGTTCTGAAACTTTTTCTCTGGCATATTTATTATTCCCTTTATATTCGACGAGAAGCCAGTTGTGACCTTCATACTGAGCAGGCATTCAAAGAAGATTTCTTTCTCTTCTTTCGTAAGAGCGTAGCTGGCAGGACCTTTATACTGCTTCGGAGGCATGCCGTCTTTTTCGTGCAAACGTTGCAGGTCCTCCGATGCCTCAGGTGTATCTTTTGTCTTCCCATACACGCCCAAGAAGCCTAGCAGGTTCACACAAAGGTTCTTCGTCACGTGCATCACATCGATTGAGGAGCGGACCTCTAGGTCTTTCCAGTAGGGTAGGTCCCAAAATATAGATTTCTTCTTCCACATGGGTGTGTGTCCCTCAGCGTCATTCGGAACAGCTAGTCCACCGGGACCCTTTCCAAAGATTACGTAGTGTAAATCATTGACCATAGCAAGCACGTGATCACCGGTGCGCATGGCGGGCTTCTTCCGGTGATCTGCCTCGCCTTTGAAATGCTTGCCTTTCTTTCGACATTGATGGTTGGTCGGAAGAAATCAACGATGGCCCAGGTACACATTCTTCCTGCATTTGTCCAGGTATACACTTTCAGTGTCATCTAAACAGTGCATGCATGTGTGGTATCCTTTGTTTGTCTGTCCTGAAAGGTTACTGAGAGCGGGCCAATCGTTGATGGTCACGAACAGCAACGCCTTAAGGTTAAATTCCTCCTGTCTGTGCTCATCCCACGTACGTACACCGTTTCCATTCCACAGCTGTAAAAGTTCTTCAACTAATGGCCTTAGGTACACATCAATTTCGTTGCCGGGTTGCTTAGGGCCTTGGATGAGAACTGGCATCATAATGAACTTCCGCTTCATGCACATCCAAGGAGGAAGGTTATACATACATAGAGTCACGGGCCAGGTGCTGTGATTGCTGCTCTGCTCCCCGAAAGGATTAATGCCATCTGCGCTTAAAGCAAACCATACATTCCTTAGGTCCTTTGCAAACTCATCCCAGTACTTTCTCTCGATTTTTCTCCACTGCGACCCGTCAGCGGGTGCTCTCAACTTCCCATCTTTCTTTCGGTTCTCACTGTGCCATCGCATCAACTTGGCATGCTCTTCGTTTCTGAACAGACGTTTCAACCGTGGTATTATAGGAGCATACCACATCACCTTCGCAGGAACCCTCTTCCTGAGGGGCTCGCCGTCAACATCACCGGGGTCATCTCGTCTGATCTTATACCGCAACGCACCGCATACCGGGCATGCGTTCAGATCCTTGTATGCACCGCGGTAGAGGATGCAGTCATTAGGGCATGCATGTATCTTCTCCACCTCCAATCCTAGAGGGCATACGACCTTTCTTTGCTGCGTATGTACTGTCGGGCAATTCGTTATCCTTTGGAAGCTTCTTCTTCAATATTTTCAGTAGCTTCTCAAATCCTTTGTCAGCCACAGCATTCTCTGCCTTCCACTGCAGCAATTCCAGTACGGTACCGAGCTTTGTGTTGCCATCTTCGCAATTGGGGTATAACCCTTTTTTGTGATCCTCTAACATGCGATCGAACTTCAGCTTCTCCTTTTGACTAATGCATTGCGTCCTTGCATCGACAATGACCCGGCGGAGATCATCATCATCGGGCACATCGTCTGGTTCCTCTTGATCTTCAGCAGCTTCACCCGTGGCAGCATCATTGGGCACATCGTCTGGTTCCTCTTGATCTTCACTATCTCCCCCCGTTGAAGCATCACTGTATTTAGGGGGCACATAGTTGTCATCGTACTCTTCTTCTTCGATGTCTTCCATCATAACCCCTATTTCTCCGTGCCTCATCCAAACATTATAGTGTGGCATGAAACCCTTGTAAAGCAGGTGGGAGTGAAGGATTTTCCGGTTAGAGTAAGACCTCGTATTCCCACATTCAGTGCATGGACAACACATAAAACCATTCTGCTTGTTTGCCTCAGCCGCATTGAGAAACTCATGCATGCCCTTAATGTACTCGCGGGTGTGTCTGTCACCGTACATCCATTGCCGGTTCATCTACGTGCATTATATATAATTAAGTGTCCAAATTAATAGAAGTTCATCATCACATTAAAACCAAAGTGCATACATATTTCTCATCTAATAACATATAGCTCTCCAGAGCATCTAATTAATTAAACCATACATTGAAACTATGTAAAACATTTCAATGCGAAAACAAATGCGATCATAATCGCAACCAAGGTAACAATTGATCCAACTGCATAATGATACCAAGCCTCGGTATGAATGGCATATTTTCTAATCTTTCTAATCTTCAAGCGCATTGCATCCATCTTGATCTTGTGATCATCGACGACATCCGCAACATGCAACTCCAATATCATCTTCTCATCCTCAATTTTTTTATTTTTTCCTTCAAAAAATTGTTTTCTTCTTCAACTAAATTTAACCTCTCGACAAGGTCGGTTGGCATTTCCGATTCACATACATCCTAGATAAATAAAATCTATGTCACGTTGGTCGGCATAATTTTCATAAACAATAAATGAACCAATAGTTAAAAGATAATATACATACCAAATCCGAATCATAGACAGGACGAGGGCCGACGGGGGCGGATACCAAAACCATCGCACTATATAAGATGCAATAAAAATGTAAGAAAATGATACAAGTATCTATCTAAACATACAAGTAAGAATATTTTTCCTTTCAGACAGAAGATAAGAACAAGAGGCTCACCACGGTGGTGTCGGTGATGAGATCGGCGCGGGTGATCGACGACGGTGAAGACGGGGACGGGGCGTGACGGACCGCTAAATCTAGACAAATCTCGAGGAAAATGGAGCTTGGAGGTCGAGCTTCGAGAGGAGAAAGCTTAAGTAGTGTGGCTCGGGCATTCCATCGAACACCTCATGTGCATAGGAGGTGAGCTAGAGCACCACAAACCCCTCTCCCCCTCGGCCAGAAAAACAGAGCACTGGGGTGCTCTGCTCTTCCACGAGGGGGTATATATAGGCACCTCATTGGTCCCGGTTGGTGGCATGAGCCGGGACTAAAGGGGAGCCTTTGGTCCCGGTTCAAGCCACCAACCGGGACCAATGGTGGTGGGCCAGGAGGGAGGCCCATTGGTCACGGTTCATCCCACCAACCGGGACCAAAAGGTCCAGATGAACCGGGACCAATGGCCCATGTGGCCCGGCCGGCCCCCTGGGCTCACGAACCAGGACCAATGCCCACATTGGTCCCGGTTCTAGACTGAACCGAGACTAATGGGCTGACGCGGCCTGGACCATAGCCCTGTTTTCTACTAGTGGTATGGCAGAAAAGGAAAATCAAACGGAGTCCAATTGACCTGAAACTTCACGGAACTTATTTTTGGACCAGAAGAAGCCCACGGAGTATCGGAGATGGACCAGGAGAGTCCCGGGCTGCCCATGAGGGTGGGGGCGCGCCCACCCCCCTGGACGCGCCCCCTGCCTCGTGGATAACACCGAGATCCACCGATGTACTTCTTCCTCCTATATATACCCATATACCCTAAAAACTTCGGGGAGCACAATAGATCAGGAGTTCCGCCGCTAGAAGCATCTGTAGCCACCGAAAACCAATCTAGACCCGTTCCGGCACCCTGCCAGAGGGGGCAATCCCTCTCCGATGGCCATCTTCATCATCCCGACGCTCTCCATGATGAGGAGGGAGTAGTTCTCCCTCGGGGCTGAGGGTATGTACCAGTAGCTATGTGGTTGATCTCTCTCTCTCTCGTGTTCTTGAGGTGGTATGATCTTGATGTATCGCGAGCTTTGCTATTATAGTTGGATCTTATGATGTTTCTCCCCCACTACTCTCTTGTAATGGATTGAGTTTTCCCTCTGAAGTTATCTTATCGGATTGAGTCTTTAAGGATTTGAGAACACTTGATGTATGTCTTGCGTGGGATACCTGTGGTGACAATGGGGTATTCTATTGATCCACTTGATGTATGTTTTGGTGATCAACTTGCGGGTTCCGCTCATGAACCTATGCATAGGGGTTGGCACATGTTTTCGCTTTGACTCTCTGGTAGAATCTTTGGGGCACTCTTTGAAGTACTTTGTGTTGGTTTGAATAGATGAATCTGAGATCGTGTGATGCATATCGTATAATCATACCCATGGATACTTGAGGTGACATTGGAGTATCTACGTGACATTAGGGTTTTGGTTGATTTGTGTCTTAAGGTGTCAGTCTAGTACGAACTCTATGACAGATTGAACGGAAAGAATAGCTTTATGTTATTTTACTACGGACTCTTGAATAGATCGATTAGAAAGGTTAACTTTGAGGTGGTTTTGTACCCTACCATAATCTCTTCGTTTGTTCTCCGCTATTAGTGACTTTGGAGTGACTCTTTGTTGCATGTTGAGGGAAAGTTATATAATCCAATTATGTTATTATTGTTGAGAGAACTTGCACTAGTGAAAGTATGAACCCTATGCCTTGTTTCAATGCATTGCAATACTGTTTACGCTCACTTTTATCATTAGTTACCTTGCTGTTTTTATATTTTCAGATTACAAAAACCATTATCTACTATCCATATACCACTTGTATCACCATCTCTTCGCCGAACTAGTGCACCTATACAATTTACCATTGTATTGGGTGTGTTGGGGACACAAGAGACTCTTTGTTATTTGGTTGCAAGGTTGCTTGAGAGAGACCATCTTCATCCTACGCCTCCTACAGATTGATAAACCTTAGGTCATCCACTTGAGGGAAATTTTCTACTTTCCTACAAACCTCTGCACTTGGAGTCCCAACAATGTCTACAAGAAGAAGGTTGTGTAGTAGATATCAATACTACAAAAAAATACACTTCCGTGATGATACGTGTTTGTCACAGTAGGTCGCTTTTTTGTCATGCATGTACATCCATGACAAATTTATGACAGAATCAAGATAGTCATACATGTGCTGTCGTAGAAGTGTTCCATGACATTACCAAAATTATCATCACGGAAGTGTCCACTTCCATGACAATAAATCGCGCGTCACAGAAGTGCTTTCGTCAAGGGTGACCGACACGTGGCATCCACCGTAACGGAACGCCGTTAAGCTATCGGGTCGGGTTTTGGATCCGATAACCCGTTAACAGCCCCGACCAATGGGGATTTTCCACATGTGAAATCATCATTGGCTGGAGGAAACAGGTGCCGGCTCATCGTTGGGACAGATGTCAACCACTCATTGGACGGAAGGCGCCTATGATTCATCGACACGTGGCACGGCCCAACAGAGGCCCATTCCTGTGAAAAGGCCGGCCCGTTTGACTTGGTCAAAAGGTGGCGGGCCGGCCCATGGAAAGCCTGTTAACGGCCTGTTCGCATATAGCCCATTTACAGCCCCTAACCCAAGGCCCATTACGCCCTATCCGAATTAGGCCCAGTAGCGTCATCTGGGCCATCCAATATGATTCCAACCTATTTTCACTTCTGGCCCATGTGTGGCCCATGACGTCTTTCGGCCCATATGAGGCCCTATGTAACTCTTGGCCTATTAACGGCCCGTGGTGAAACTGGCCCGTAATGAACAGTGTATCACTTTACACCCATTAACGGCCCATGGTGAAACTGGCCCGTAATGAACAGTGTATCACTTTATACCCATTAACGGCCCGTTATTCCGTTGGGCCGTTTCCAGCCCATGTTATCTTTCGGCCTTCTCAGAGCCCATTTATTCTTGGGCTCATTTCCAGCATTCGTTTACTTACGGCCCGTTACTGTCATTTCCTGCTTGTGGGCCAAATTCAGCCCGTGGTTATAGTCGGTCCGTTTGTGGTCCGTTAATACGTTGGGCCGTTTTCATAGCGTCATCAAATACGGCCTATTAACGATGGCCCGTTATAGTCGGCCCATGAACGGATGATTCCAACTCTAGCCCATTTACGGCCATAATGCGGCCTATTATAGGCCCATGTTTGGCCAATCGATCATACGGCCCGTATAAGGCCCATTGATGATACGACCCGTAGAAGTCCCATTGTTTCTACGGCCTGTAGAAGGCCTACTGTTTCTACGGCCCGTAGAAGGCCCACTGTTTCTACGGCCCATAGGAGGCCAGTGTCACTACAGTAAATATTAGCCTGTGGCCTAGTTTTAAAAATTAGGGTATTGCAGCCACTAGTTAACCGTGGAAAAAGAACTACAATGATTACAAGCAAACAAATAAACAAGACAACAAGGAAATAAATAAGCAAGCAACTAATGCTAGGCTATCATGGCTATTACACATATTACATCCACTGGGCATCAAAGTTCGCCACCGATGCAAATATAGGGAACAAAGCAGCATATCATATACACTAGCCATCAAAATTGGACACCAGTGCAAATAAACGCGGCAGCAAAACAAGAGCATAACTGAAACAACTTCAGAAGAGCTCAAGAAACGTTATCCTGAGTATCCACCATGCTGGCAATAAGCTTAGCAAGCTGATTAGCTTTGTCCTGTTTGGCGCTAAAATCCCCCAACGCTTGCTGTTCCACAAGAAAGTATGCATCTGAATGCTCCAGGGACTTCCGCATTCCTTCCGCTTCTTGTCACAGCATAGCTGATCGATGTCTTTCAGCTTGTAGCTGAGACTCAAGAAACCGAACTGATTCAGACAGTGAGTTTGAATAGCTTGTGCAAGCGGTAGTTGCTAGTAACTCCAACACTAAACCAAGACAGGATGTGTCACTATCCTGAACCTTATCTACATTACTTCCTTTACCGTTGCTTAATAAGGCACTCTTCCCCAATATTTTGTCAGCATTCTAAAAGAAGAAACAAGCAAACACATAACAAGTTTAGCATGTACTAGTATATGAAACTCATTTCGGTGAACCAGTTCATTAGTAAGGTGGACAGGATTAAACTACCAAGTCTTCTATTGCCAAGTACTAGTACATAATAAAAGCATGAAACAAACATATATCTATGTCCTATGGTAGCAATGGAATCTTAAATTAGAACAGTTGTTCTTCAAGTTTAGGCACTTATTCTACATGAACAGAGTACAGTAAGACGCAAGAATATAATACTTAAAAATAGAAAATGAGCTCATAGACCTTACCACATTCTTGGTTCGGGACCAGTACAGAACAAGGTGTTCCCAGTCATCGTCCAGTAAATTTGTCTTAGGAGAACGTAAGGGAATTTGATGAGTTTCTTTGCCAGTGAAGTACGTTTTCTTCAGGTAATTCCGATACTGCTACCAATTATTCTTGAAGATAGCAAAGGTATTAGCACAGGTTACCTCATCCTGAGTTTCCAAATCGGTCCTTCTCTATAGAGAAAAATGGGGAAAAATTTGTATTATAACCATCATGGAGGTAGGATGTATGGGACGAAGCAAAGTAATTGCCATGAATAACATTACTTACACATAACTCCTGGACAAACACCTGCAACTGGCATTTTCCTTCATCTTCAGTATAATATTTCCAAGATGGGAAGATACGCACATACGATTTAACAACATCAAATGCAATAGATGCTAAACTACGACTAGCTGGTTGTGCTTCCTCCACAGGAATAGGCGTACTAACTGGTGGAGTTGGGTTCGTCGTGATAGTACTGTCCCTATGGGCACTGGATCTGCCTTACTAACTGCTCTTGTTTGGGAGCTCTGTGGTGGAGATGGTGCTATGTCAACAAGAACTGGGTTACTATCGGCTAGGGTTGGGGTTAGATTGGGTGAAGCTCGTTCTCTGTCCATCGTAGTAGGGGTACAATCTGCGAGAGTTTCGGTTATGTGTGGTAGGGCTGGTTCTTGTGCATGTACAACCGGGGTGCTATCTCCACCAAGAGGTAGCACTATTTTATTTGAAGACCGTGTTTTTAGTTCGCTAGATACTGGCATCACCCGCTCCAATTCAAATGGCTGATAAACAGGAAACATAGTTGAATGTACAGACATTGTATGAGAGACATATGCAATAGATAGTGTGGAAAAAAGAGGGCATGAAATAGTTGACATGTATATTGTTTAACTAAAACGGATAGCATGACATAATTTCACATATATGATGTCTATCTAAACTGGATAGCATAGCATAACATAATTCAAAGATATGGTGAATAACTAAACAGGATCGCATGACATAATTCACCTACATGTTATCTAAGTAATCAGGATCGCATCATTTAATTCACATATGTGATTTATATGCTAAACAGAGGGCATTCGATATGATGTCTGAACTAAGAACATGGTGTTGAATATTGTGTATATGATGTCTAAACTATGCAATGCAAGACACCGTATGCATGATATGAGCAGTATAACCATGCCAAGTTAGAGCATACACCTCAGTGGGGGAATAGGACTGGTCATCTGTCTCTGAATCCATATCTGAGGAGCTATCGGGGCCCAACAAGAGATCTTCTTCGACAGGTAGCATTGTCTGCTCTAAAGGCCTTGTTTTCACTCCAGATTTTTCCATCTCCCACCCAAATGGCTGATTCATAGGAAGAGTAGTTTAATGTACAAACATTGTCGACAAATGGAAATGTAATGAAGAAAAGGATGGGCAAGATATCATTCAAATATATGATGCCTGGTTAAACAGGATGGCATTGCACATTTCACATATATTATGGCTGGCTAAAAGACATGAGACTGCATAATTCCCATATATGATATATAAACTAAACAGGTGGCATTACAGAACATGTCTAAACTAAGCAGATGACATATATGATGTTAAAAGTAGGCACTGCAAGGCAACATATGCATGATATGACTAACATGATCATGCCAAGGTAGAGAAAACACCTTGGGGGGTAAATAGGAGTGGTCCAGCGGCGTCTGAATCCGCCTCAGAACAGATATCCTCCTCTGGATTACAATCTGGAGAGGGGTGGGGAGGGTTTGCCATTGAACCCACCATGGAGCGATGTCTGCATGACATTGTATTGCCGCGCAAAACTCTTCTCTTTTTCTCCACATGTTCAGCATGACTGTGTACAATATCTGACATGCATACGAAAAAAATATGGTGAGATTATGTAAGGAGAGCATGCAGAAATTTAGAGTGATGGTAACAACCAGTGGATCGATGATTTTCCATTGAACCAAAATAGCCCTAATGGATTGACGTGAATGTATAGTAATAACTGATGCAACAAGTGTACAACCTCTTTGCCGTAGCCATGTCGACCTCAGCATCATTGGGTTGGTCACTGAAGCAGTTGAGGTAGAGGTGGCTATCGGAGGTGTGGAGGAAGATCTGAGGAATATGTAGACGGCGTCCAGGGCACTGCTCTGTTGTGACGGATCATTCTGTCATTGGAGCAGCTCCGGTGAGCCGTAAGACGTCAAGGCTGAAGCAGCACAAGACAGACATCGTCAATCTCAAGTGTGATTCTAATAGCATCTCCAATAGATGATGTAAAATTAACATCACCAAAAACCACCTGACTACAACAGATGAGGTAAAAACTGTTGACTCTGAACTTAACTGTCGAAACTGAAATTTAATGTGGAATCTGAATGCTACTATCGAAACTGAACGCAATTGTAGCAGAGAGGCACTTGAAATGTAGTTTAGGGAGGGCCTGCAGTTCATCTTCAACCTGCACCCCCCTGTGCCGCCAGCCACCACCGGCCGAACTGCCGACCCCGGTGTCGCCTCGCTGCCCCGAAACAACTCGCTACCGCCGCCCTGGCCAGCCCTCTAGGCCCCCTGCCCCCACCCTGAACCCTAAGATAGATAGTGGGGTACCTCTCCGGCAAGCCCCCGTCCCCGCTGCGGGTGGTTCTTCCTTAACTCCGGCGAGCCCCCGCAACCCCTGAAAATCGACTGACCCAAAAGTCGATTCAGTCGACTGAAGTGTGGCTTAATTGGAGTAGAGTAGCAGCATGAGCGAGGGGGGAGAGCAGCAGGCGAGCAAGCGATCGAGCGAGAGCCGGAGCAGCAGCAGCAGATCCGGCCGGTATGGACGCCGCCACCGAAGGGTCCTCGCACTGGGGGAGAGCCGCCGTGGAGATGTCGCCCGCGGCGCCGGCTTCAAGGTAGCCGCTCCATGGGGGTGCGGGATGGAGCACTATCGGCGCCGGGAGGTCAAGTTAAGAAGAAGGTGCGATGCGATGAGTGTACAACCTCTTTGGTGGCACCGAGTAGGCCTCGGCTTTTTCCGAGGAGTCGGTGAGGATGTTGCAGTTCCGGTGGAGCAGGTTAAGGCGGCGCTATGGGGATGGAGCAGCCGCGATAGACGAGGCGATCGTCGGAGCAGCTCCTTGGAGGTGGAGGACGGGATGGCTGAATCGGCGGGACGGCGAGATGGACGACGGATCCTCATCCGGGGAGGTGGACGGGGGACGTCGAGCTGTTGCGCTGGACGACATCATCGGGGAAGAGGCTCCGGCTGGACAGCAGTGACGTGGCAGACGAAGGAGGGTGGGGTTTCGCGGCTGGAGCAGAGAGGTTATGGCGGCCTGGGATTTCGAATGGCGAAAAGGGGGCGATGGGAGGGGGTGAAGCATGACTTAGGAATGCGCTTGTCCGAAATGTAGGGTGTGTTACAAAAGTACCCCCACCGATTTGAACTAGCGGCCCTTTCGGCTCAGGGTTAGAAGGGGGATTTCGCGTGTCGGGATTTGGCAGCTAGAGGGAGTTTTCGCGCGCGTTGTAATTTCGAGATAGCAAGGCACGGGTTGTGAAGGCGCCAGTTTTGGGAGCACGATATCTGAATTTTCGGGATATAACAAGACGCAGGTTGAATTTTAGGGACAAGCCTAACGTGTAGTAATATTGTACTTGTACATACCAAATCAATTCGCACTTCCCTCAACCAAAAAGAAAATGAAAAAAATAAAACTATTCACACCACACAAAGAGAGAGTCTTGCCCCGTTTTACTATACAAATGCTATTCAAAGCTACTCTCCCTCCTTCCATCTATATAGGGCCTAATGCGTTTTTCGATGCTAACTTTGACCAAATATTTGATCAATGATATATGACATGCAACTTAAACAAAGCACACCATTAAATTCGTTTGTGAAAGGTTCTTTCAATGATATAATTTTCACATTGTGCATGCCATGTACTATTAATATTGTCAATAGTCAAAGGCGGTCTTAAAAATCTCATTACGCCCTATATAGATGGAAGGAGGGAGTATGAATCCATGTTATGTCCGATTAAATTTTTTCGCTTGCTTTATAATGCATGTAACCTACTAATACCAACATTTTAGTGCATTCCAAATGTCTATAATATCGTTGTAATTCGAACTAAATTTGAATTTGTTTCTCTATTTCAATAAGAATCTACAATCATGATTGTTGCCAACTTCAACCATCATAGTTTCCTTGCTATCCGCTAGATATAAATCAGATGGCCTATAATGCAGGATGGCAGGCACACCATCATCAACAACTCCGTTTTTTTATAAGAGTGGAGATAAAACATATTAAATGTAGTATACCATGTTCATAACCACACCATGTGTATCACCGTTATATATATTCACACATCCGTCGGTTTGAAACACTATGATAAATTCTTCAAATATCCGAATTCGCTTTTTATAATGAAGTATATATCATCTCTATTCCTCGTATCTTTGTAGCTAGCGCTAACTTTATCTTGTGCATGCACACGCCCGCATCCCTATCACCCTCCCTCAGCATTCTCTAGCTCCATCGCGCAAATTCGCCTTTTCACTTTAGGTCGTTCACCCACGGTGTGTGTAGGCCCCCCAACTCCTTCTTTACGGCACACATCGATCGATATGCCTCTCTAGCCAGGTGTGCCTAGCACAAACACAAGCTTCCCCTCTTCTCTTGTCACCGTCCATGCCTCACTCCCACCACTCTTTTCATCGTTCTCGTACTCGCACACTCCTCCCCCTCGATATAGTATGCCTCTCGTACCACCTCCTACATGCATCCCTCTCTCTCTATCCTTCTCCTCGTGCCTCATTTGCTTCTAACACACACATGCATGTATACCGATCGATCTCCCAACATATACCTAGATCGACTTTAACTACCCCCCCCCCCCCATCGATCGACATACCTCACAAGTTATGTCTCTCCTTTCTCTTACAAAGGGCGATTGATCTTCCTATGTAGTTATGTCTGCTTACCACAGCCACATCGTCCCCCCTCATCATTCGTGCATGGCTCCTGACCCGCCTCTCACACGCACGTGCACAAACAACAAGCAGCCATCTCCACTCTTATTGATATTGCGGGCGTGCCCTCCATTTGTCTAGCAAGCCTATCCCACCATTTGTTAGAAGCAACTCCACTACCACCCCCTCCAACACTCTAGCTCTGTCTCTCTCCCGACCTTATTCATCTCCTACACATATGCATGGATGCCAATCGATCTCCCTTAATACATGAGGCAGATCGATCTCCTTAATACATGAGGTAGGCCTCTCTCCTCCACATATATACCAACCATTGTACCACTATAGTTAATTGGGCCTCCCTCTTCCCCCACCACACACCGATAGTCGAGCGCTGCAGGTAGGTATCCATGCCACAGAGACAAACTGCACATGTCCCATTGCACGTTCCAGTAGGCCAGCCACTCTATATCTTTGACGTGGGCACACACAAATTCGATGGCACTCTTCATCGATTGCACGCGCACACACACACACATCATCATCATCATCCATCTCTTCGATTCTATGGACACCTCAAGCCGATGATACCTCCACTCTCTTCTCGTGGATCGCCCCCTCTATATATATGTTATATCCAGGACTCTATTTCACACACATTGCATATATTAAATTTTTTGATTGACCCCCCCCCCCACAAAAAAAACTCTCAAGAACCCACACACTATATCTCTCTAGGTTTGTATCTCTCACACAACCCCACGTAGGTGGTGTACGTATACAAGAAGAGAATAGGTGCACCGTGCACGTACCCACGCTTCGTGCCCAGCCACACCCGCGCGGGTACACGGTGGAGCTCATTTCTCCGCAGAAGCTGAATTTGTTTTTGAAACATCAAGTGGCCAGAGACTCGAAAACTTATTTGCCCATTAGTGACTTGTCAGGGCGGTGGATTTTATTTTGTACGATAATGCTGCATCCACCTAAAGTAATGAAATTTCTTACGTAAACTTCCTAGTAATTCCCTCTTCATAGGTGCAGCATTACTCCTAACATTTGTAATATCAGTTTGAAACTTGTAATATTCCCGTGTCCTATTCGGCTATTCCTGCATTTCCAAAATCCTGCGAATCAAACAGGTCCTGAGTTGGTGATGATGTTGTGCCTCCCATCTTTCACCAATAGCCGTCGGATCTAGATCTGACACATACAAACCAAGCTTCTCCATATTTGCAAAAAGATGCCCGCACTTGTTCCCTATTTACAAACAACTCCTTGTCTCTCACAATCAGCCTCATCTCCTCCCCACCACATCTAGGAGTAGAAGGCCATGGAAAAATCTAGCGCGATGGCCGCTTCCGGAGCCGTCCACCCCCAATCTTGGTGTTCCGTGCAATGCACAGGCATCTACGCACGGGAAATTATGTTGAACAGGGCTAGTTGTAAGCAGGGTAGCTCTACAGCCTTGATGATAGTGACTGCAGACGGTGAGGCTAACTATGGTATGCCGAACACGGCGCCTATACTCAGGTGTCATCTCCGGCGCAGGGTCTTGTCACTTCACTGTGATGAGCAGCACGTAATAATTTGACCAACGGATAGTACAGTGCAAGTACTCCTACTACTACATTGGTAGTACTACTACTAGTACTAGTAGCATCACCGTCTGGATTTAGGAGTACTACCATGTCCATCTGGATTTTAGTATTTGACTAGCAATATCTAGTAATGCATGTCACCAAAAATGTACTACTCCCTTTGTAAATAAATACATGGTGTTTTATTCCTATCAGCGAGAGAACTTAATGTTTTTTTGCTACTCCTAACTAGAGTACTAATAGGATTACATGTAATGAATTAAACACTGCATGTCATGTTTGGTAGTCTCAAGTCATTGAAAGCATGCACGGCCCACATCTCTCATTGGTTGATATGTCACGAAATAAGAAACAAGGAGGGAGTTAATGCACCGTGCCTAAGTATTTTGGGATTATTGGGTTTTCGTAAGGTGACTTACACAACATTTTTGTTTACATGCATTAACATTTAATAGTTAAATCAAAGGTGAAAACTTGGCGCAAAATGCAAAGGGGACCAATAAACTAATAAACATCAAACTTCTCTCGTTTGGCCCCAACTAGAGGTCCGGTGAGATGACTATACTGCACCGGCACGGAGGGGGACGCAGCTTCATTGACTTACGGCAACTGCCTTTGGGTTAATGACACGTGGCCCCAGGGGGTGACTGGCCCACCTATCATATAGCCAAAGGCAGGTGCAGTAGAGGGTCGAGGAGTAGTACGAAATCCTACGCACCTATGCACGCTAACCAAGGGCTGAGTGATCACTCGAATTGCAAGATCAGTTGACTAGAAGCTATGCTAGACCCATGGAGGCGATGAGCGCGAGCATCAGCCGGCTGTGCCAGATGGTCCACGACGCCGGCCTGCGGCCCGGCACCGAGGAACGTCTCCAGGTAGTATTGCTTGAGGCCGCCAGGGCGAGGGGCCGCTTGGACGACAGCTTCGTCTCCTTGTTCGACGAGGACCTCATCGGTTTCCTCGACAAGTTCACCGTCGTCAAGAAGCTTGCGGACGACTTTGACGTAAGCCTCCCGCCGATGCGCCCAGGCTCTGTGATGCCCGCCACCCTCAACGGCCACTATGGTAACAACCTCTTCGACGCACTGGTGGCCCTGCGACTGCCCGTCGTCGCGCCGGAGAATGTCCACCTCGAGGTCGCGCTCCCTGCGCAGCGCCTGGCATAGCAAGACACCATCGGCATAATCACCCACGTCTACGCGCAAATCGTCCACAAGGACTACTACATGCAAGAGGAGGACGATAGGACGCTTGCCTTCTTGGGGCACAGGGCAACCTTGGACGGCACTGTTCAGGAGCACGTTGAGCTCGCCGCTAACGCTGCTGCTCCTCACACGTCGGTTGGTGACCTGGTGCACTAGGGCGTGAGGATGTCGTTGAACGTTGATGGATCCGTATGTATTTTGGGATTATAAACAGTTTAGACCGCACCGACATATGCAAAATTTCGTATAATTTTTTAACCGTGGACACAATATGGGCTGTAATGCTAACATAAAGTATATGGGCTCCAAAAAAACCCGTAAGAATTAGCAAATGGGCTGTAAATTATTTGAAATAATGGCAGATGGGTTGTATGCTATTTTCCACAGATTTGAGGCTTTCCACAGATGGCCTGTATACTGTTGGATGTCCATCCAACGGCCGTCGTGCTTCTTCAATCTCTGCTCTTCCTGCTCCAGCCGCTCAAACAAGCGCCGGCGGGACTGCCTGCTCTCTCCTCCCCGCGGCTGGCTGTGCTGCCGCGCAGGCCTCACCGCCCCATCGTACTCCCATCGCTGGCCTAGCCATCCCTCTACTCACCCACACCTGTTGTTATTCTCCGGCGACGGCAGACGAACCAGTAAACCCTCGTACAGTCGTACTCCCCTCCACGTGGGAAACAAAAACAATGGCCGAGTCTTCCCTGCCTCCGTGTCGTTCCCTTCCTAGCCCTCGCTGTCATCCACCGCCCTGGTGCTCTCGGCGTGGCGTGGTCAGCGTGGTCAATGATCGACATTCATCTGAAGTGGATTGTACGTGGAAAGGCTAACAGTTGGGTCCACAGCCGCACGCAAGGAAATGCCTCCTTATTACACGCAAAATAATGATTTCCTCCACATAACATCTGGGACCCACCGAAACGGCCTTTGTATTTCGCGAAAAAAAGTTACCGCCGCTAACAGCTCGGACCCACCAGCTATATCTTCGCACGCAAGGAAGTGCCTCCTTATTACGCACAAAAAAATGAATACTCCCCCTGCTAGCTGGGACCCAGTATAGTGGGCCTACTAAGTTGACGGGGATGAAGGGCTTTGTCAACTTAGTCAATATGCACGATTCTAGCTCGACTGACCGTACGATGTCCATCCAACGGCCGTAGTGCTTCTTCAACCTCTGGTCTTCTTGCTCCAGCCGCCCAAAGCAGCGCCGGTCGTGTCGCCTGCTCCTGCCTCCCGTGGCCGGCTGTGCTGCCGCGGAGGCCTCACCGCCCCCATACTACTCCCACCGCTGGCCAGGCCATCCCTCCACTCCACTCACCCACACCCCCTGTTATTCTGCGACGACGACAGCACGGCCAAACTAGTGAACCCTCGCACTCCTCTCCGCGTGGGCATCCACTGCCGCGTCTTCCCCGACTCCGCGCCGTCCCCTTCCTAGGCCTCGCCGTCGTCCACCGCCGTGGTGCTGTCGGCGCGGCGTGGTCAATGTGGTCAACGACCGAATTCCATCGGAAGAATACTGTACGTGGAGAGGCTGACAGCTGGGTCCACGGCAGCCGCAAGGAAGTGCCTCCTTATTACGCGGAAAATAATTATTCCTCCACCTCACAGCAGGGACCCACCGGACGCCCACCAGTATATCGTGAAAAAACATTTCCCCTGACTGCTGGGACCCACCCGACGAGCCACCGTATTTCGTGAAAAAAACGTTCCCCCTGCTGTCAGCTCGGACCCACTGGAAGTGCCTCCTTATTACGCACAAAAAAATGAATACCCCCCAGCTAGCTGGGACCCACCTTAGTGGCAGGCTGACTTGTGGGCCTACTAAGTTGACGGGGATGGAGGGCTTTGTCAACTTAGTCAATATGCACAATTCTAGCTCCAGTGACCATATGATGTCCATCCAACGGCCGTAGTGCTTCTTCAACCTCCGGTCTTCTGGCTCTAGCCGCCCAAACCAGCGTCGTTCGTGCCTCGTGCTCCTGCCTCCCGTGGCCGGCTACGATGCGGCGGAGGCCTCACCACCCCCTACTACTCCCACCGCTGGCTAGGCCATCCCTCTACTCACCCACACCCCCTGTTATTCTACGGCGACGGCAGCCTCACACCGCAGTGAACCAGTGAACCCTCGTACTCCTCTACGCGTGGGCATCCACTGTCGTGTCTTCCCCAGCTCCGCGTCGTCCCCTTCCTGGCCTCGCCGTCGTCCACCGCCCAGGTGCTCTCGGTGCGGCGTGGTCAACGTGGTCAAGGAACAACTTCCATCGGACGTGGACTGTACGTGGAGAGGCTGACAGCTGGGTCCATGGCCGCACCAAGGAAGTGCCTCCTTATTACGTGCAAAATAATTATTCCTCCACCTGACAGCGGGGACCCACCGGACGAGCCACCAGTATTTTGTGAAAAAAATCTTTTCCCCTTGACTGCTGGGACCCACCGGACGGGCCACCGTATTTCGTGAAAAAACGTCCCCCCCCCCCCCCCGCTGTCAGCTCGGACCCACCGGAAATGCCTCCTTATTATGCACAAAAAAATGAATACTCCCCCGGCTAGTTGGGACCCACCTTGCTGGGAGGCTGACTTGTGGGCCTACTAAGTTGACGGGGACGAAGGGCTTTGTCAACTTTGTTGGTGTTCTGGGAACGGGGGTCCCCAGACTTGCCTACCTGCGGCCTGCGGCGTGGCTCAAAGGAGGCCTAGCACGGCCCATCTTCATCAACACAAGACTCAAGACCCTCGCAAGGGGCCAAGCCTCGCGAGGCGGACGGCATGGAGCTTCCTCAGGCACGGCCTCGTCAGGCTAGCTCGCGAGGAGGCGGAGAGATCAAGGCGGGGTACCTCGCGAGGTGCCCGTGACGCAAGCCATGGCGACTCAGGGCGCCAGGCGGGCGCCAGCGCGCGCAGCATCCTTCTTTCCTCTTTGGTGCAAAGGGGGCAAGCGCAGCCGTGGAGTACCGAGGCATCAGGCAAAGGTTGCCATTTCGGTGCAACGAGACCAAGACCAGGAGGACTACGAGATGGAGGTCACCGTGGAGCCCAGGATGGCGTCATCGCCAGAGCTTTGCGCAGGCGAAGACCGCTTTTGTCAGGACAGTCGATACTTGTTGTCCCCCTTCAAATTAGCCCGCCATTGTTGGCTCCTTTCCCGCTCAATATTTGGGAAGAGGACCAGGGCCTTTATAAATAGGACCAGCCACCCACATAGAGAGGGGGGTCGGTTCTATTCGGTTGGTTCGGTTCTGTTCGTTCGATCGGTAGGAAGCAGAGTAAGAGAGAGAGAGAGAGAGAGAGAGAGAGAGAGAGAGAGAAAGGTGGCTGAACTCCTCCTAGCAGTTCATCACCCCAGCCAAGAACAGGCCCTTGCGAGGCTGTTCTTCCTTGTATTGTTCATCATCATCAGCCCCAGGAGGCAATCCACCAACCACACACTGGAGTAGGGTATTACACCACAACGGTGGCCCGAACCAGTATAAATCTTGTGTCTCTTGTGCAGTTCTTTTTGTAGTCTAGACCTTTGCGGGGCAGGGAGGTAGAAGGCGTAATCTCCGCGTGCACCCCAATGTTCGAACCTTAAGGGTCTGCTGAAACCCGAAATCCGACATTTGGCGCGCCAGGTAGGGGTGCGCCGGAATTCGTCGTCCACCGCCCCATTCTCCTCCGACCGTGGCATCCATGTCCGACGCTCGTCGGGCCCGCGCCGAGCGCCGGGCCGCCATCGTCGCTTCTCGCATCGCCCAGACGGCGCCCGTCGGCAGATGTCCTCGTCGTTCCCCATTGCCCGCCGCCAACGCCGCCACTGGCCCGGCGGGGGGTGAGCAGCAAGCGTCGTCTCAGCATCCGTCCGTGCGGCAGGACATCCGCACCGCTACTCCATCGCCCGCACCAGCTGGTTCTTCGTTCCGCGCGCCCCGCACCCCCTCGGAGGCTCGAGCTGCACTCCTCGCGGCAAACGAGCTCCTGTGCTGCCGCCCTACCGACGACGTCTATAGGGAATGGTTCGACCGCGTCGCCGAGCTCGTCCGTGCCGCAGGGGGCTCCCCTGCACCGTCCCATCGCGCTACACCAACACCCTGGTCGTCGAGGCCCTCCTGGGCGGCTCGCAGGCGCCGCCCACAAGTCACCATGTCAAGCCGTTCATCCGCCGGGTCAGTGCCGCTTCCACGTGGCAGGGGGCTCCCCCGGGTCGGACGGCGCCCGAGACCGGCCTGACCTTCAGTTCGGAGGACCACCCCTCCAACTCGGCCTGCTCGGGCGCGCTCCCCATGTTGTGCACCCCCACCATTTGCCAGGTGGCCGTCACCAAAACCCTCGTTGATGACAGTGCGGGCCTCAGCGTGCTCTCGGTCGAGTCCTTCAACCTCCTCCGCATACCCCTGGAACAGCTGCAACCCAGCCGACCCTTCTCAGGCGTCGGGGGCAAGCCGTCCAGTTCCTTGGGGTAGATCCGGCTCCCAGTGACCTTCGGCACATACGACAACTTCCGCACGGAGCTGGTCGACTTCGACATCGCCCCCATCGGCCTCCCCTACAACGCCATCCTCGGCTACCCAGCGCTGGCCCAATTTATGGCCGCGATGCACCCGGCGTACAACCTCATGAAGATGCCCGGGAGCAACGGTGTCCTCATTGTGCACGGGGACAAGGGGGATGCGCTGCGGGCGCTCAAGCTCGCCTTCAAGACGGCGGCCTTGGCATAGCCCGCCGACTTGGAGCCCCCCGAGGCCAAGGGGGCTGCACCCGCCAAGAAGAAGTAGTTGTTCACCCAAGACAAGGCAGAAACCAAGCAGATACCCGTCGATCAGGACGGGTCCACCAACGGCACTTTCACCATAGGCGCCCACCTCAAACCCGAGCAGGAGGAGGCCCTAGTCAGGTTCCTGCACGCAAACAAGAAGGTATTCGCTTGGGAGCTGAACCAGTTGGCAGGGATCCCCAGGAGTGTAATCGAGCATCACCTCAACGTGTGCCCCGACGTGCGCCCTGTGAAGCAAAAGGCCAAGCGGCAGTCCACAGAAAAGCAGACCTTCATCGTCCAGGAGACCCGCAAATTAGAGGCCGCTGGGGTCATCCGCGAGGTCCGATACCCAGATTTGTTGGCCAACCCTGTCGTTGTGCCAAAGAAAGGAGGGAAGGAGCGTATGTGTGTTGACTTCACCAACCTCAACAAAGCATGCCCGCAAGATCCGTTCCCGCTCCCCCGCATCGACCAGATCATCGATTCCACTGCGGAATGCGATCTGTTATGCTTCCTGGATGCCTTCTCTGGATATCACCAGATCAAGATGGCGGTAGAAGACGTTGAGAAGACAGCATTCCTAACCCCGTGCGGGGTATACTGCTACACGTGCATGCCATTCGGGCTGCGTAACACAGGGGCGACCTTTCAGCGGCTGATGCACATCACCTTGGGCCCGCAGCTCGGGAAGAATGTTGAAGCTTACGTCGATGACATTGTGGTAAAGTCTCGGGAGGCCGGGACCCTGATACAGGACTTGGAGGAAACCTTCGCGAGCCTCAACGCAGTGAACCTACGGCTCAACCCAGAGAAGTGTGTGTTCGGAGTCCCCTCGGGCAAGCTCTTGGGTTTCCTCGTGTCCCACCGAGGCATCGAGGCTAACCCAGAGAAGATCAAGGCGGTGGAAGACATGAGCCCGCCAAAGACCCTTAGGGAAATGCAGAAGCTCACGGGGCGCGTGACCGCGCTAGGGCACTTCATCTCCAAGTTGGGAGAGCGAGCCCAGCCTTTCTTCCAGCTAATGAAGAAAAAGGGGCCCTTCGAGTGGACTGAAGAGGCCGACAAGGCGTTCCAGGATCTCAAGAGATACCTGACCAGTCCGCCGGTCATGGTGGCCCCGCGCCCTCAGGAGCCCCTGGTGCTTTACCTCGCCGCCACTCCTTACTCCGCCAGCGCAGCCTTGGTGGCAGTCAGAGAGGAGCGCCAAATCAAAACCGCGGCAGCAGCCCAGGACAAGGCAGAACAGGGACAAGGAAGGCCTACAGAAACTAGCACTGCGGCTAAGGAGGACCAGCCACCGCAGAGGGGTGCACCGGAGGCGGAAGAGGCCCCTCTTCCAGATGGCCAGTCTCAGGAGGCCTCGTTGCCTCAAGAGGCGCCACGGTCTCCGGAAGGAGCCCGCAGCACTGATGCACTCCGCCTCGTTGAGCACCCAGTGTACTTCGTTGGCACAGTGCTGCGGGATGCAAGAGCACGGTACCCTATGCCTCAGAAACTCCTCCTAGCGCTACTGGTGGCTTCGCGCAAGCTGTGGCACTATTTTCAGGGTCACCCCATCAAGGTCGTCTCGTCGTACCCCCTAGAGAGAGTGCTCAGGAGCCCTAATTCAGCTGGAAGGGTCGCTGAGTGGAACATAGAACTGTAAGCGTTTCAGCTCGAATTCAGCACGACCAGGGTCATCAAGGGAGCAGCATTGGCAGATTTTGTGGCAGAGTGGACGGAGGCGCCAGGACTCAAGGCCGATGAGGATCGGTCCCTATCCCCGGGAAGCAAGGCGCCAGAAGGCTGGGTCATGTACTTCGATGGGGCGTTCTCCAGGCATGGCGCTGGAGCTGGGGCGGTGCTTATATCACCCACGCAGGACAAGCTCTACTACGCCGTGCAACTCTATTTCCAGCAAGGCGAAAATGTCTCCAACAACATAGCAGAGTATGAAGGTTTAATAGCAGGCTTGAAGGCCGCGGCCGCCCTGGGAGTGAAACGCCTCACCATCAAGGGCGATTCGCAGCTCCTTGTCAACTTCTCCAACAAGGTGTACGAGCCGAAGGATAAGCACATGGAAGCCTACCTTGCGGAAGTCCGCAGGATGGAGAAGCAATTCTGGGGGTTGGAGTTGTAGCATGTGCCCCGTGGCACCAATCAGGAGGCCGATGATATCGCCAAACGCGCGTCCAGACGGTTACCCCAGGAGTCTGGCGTTTTCGAGGAGCGGCTCTTCAAGCCCTCAGCTCTGCCATCATTGTAAAACACGGCTCAGCCCTTAGAGGAGCTCCCCCAGCCACCTGCCTCAGGAGATATATAAACTGTTCTTCGGATCACAAGAGATGTGTCCGGATTTAACCGAGGACGCAGGTCTAAGCTGCAATTGCCCGGATACTCAAGTAAGCAACCTTGTGCCCGGACCTTCTATCTGTATAATAAACTTGCCCCTAAAAGAGTTGTCCTTTTAAATAGGAGTGGATAGCGAAGGCAAAGCTGATCAGGTGTCCGGCTCCCCTTCCTGAAACCAGGCTAGATCCCGTGCTAGCCAGGATGCTGGAAATAATGCCTTTGGAGGGGGAGGACAAGGAAGCTATGGCCTCCTCGAAGGAGGCTGCTTCGAAGGGAGGAACCGACAATTCCTCTCCTAAGGGGAAAAAAGATCCGCCTCTGACGATTCGGAAACCATGGTCTCAAAGCGGGAGGGGGGGAAATCCTCGTCAGAGGGTCCGACGCCGGGGAGTCCCTCGGCCGGACTACGCCCTCAAGGGGATCAGCCCTCTAGCAAGCCATAAGTAGAGAGAGGTTTTCCTTTTGAGGGATGAGAGAATTCTTTGATTTATATCTGAGAAGACTAACCGAAATTTTACCTTGTAGCTCAGACCTCAGCCCTTCTCAGCAGAGCTCGTCTTCGGGGGATCTTCTTCCGGAGATGATGGAGAGTGGGACGCCTCCCCCTGCCGTGCCGCCTAGCGAGGCGGGCGACCCTGAGGTGTCATCGCGGAGGGTTTCTCCGAATCCGGCAGGGGCGGAAGGTGGTAGTGCGGCCCCTCGAAGTTCTCCGTGTCCGGCCTTCGAAAGAGGCCATAGGACAAGTCCGGCATCGTCTGGTGTTCGGCTGGAGGAGCTAAAGATTCTGCTGGGGCGAGCTTCTATCTCAGAGGAGCACCGTGCATTGATGGGCACGGTGATTGAAAGGATTTCATCCGCAGAAGACAGATTGCATGAGGCCGTCAAAAGCTTGCTGACGGGTTTTGAGGTATGTTAGATGATGTACACGTTTGTTAGTTGCGCATAAGTAAGATGCGCCCTGTGTAGATAGTAGCCCCTGAGACTCTGTGCGTTGTCAAGAAATGATGGCGCGCGGAGGATCTTAATACCAGGTCTAAGATGTCGCCTTTGAATTTAGGTGGCGGGGTGTTCGGAATCGAGCCGAACTGATGAATTTGCCGAACTAAAGCGGCAACTGGACGTGGCAGATACCGACATCGCGCTTGTCAATAAGCGGCTTGATGAGGCTCAAGGTATGTAATTCTTCGGGCGGCGCCGGGTAAGAGGAGCTTCATGCCAGTGTCTTACAATGTGTGTGCTTGACGCAGATGGTACGGCCGTGGAGAATCTTAGGGCAGGACTTGCCCGAGCTAAGGAGCAAGCCAGAAAAAGCGATGCGGCTGCCCAGAAGGCCCTTGAAGAGCTGAGAGCCGAACAGGCTACTCATTGCCGAAGCAAAGAGGAGATGGCCGAGATGGCCAAAAAGTTGAAAAGCGCTACCGACCGTTGCAGGCTTCTTGAGAAAGAAGACCAGGCGAAACAGACGGACTTAGAGAAGGCCTGGAGGCGGTGCTGATCCGGCGGGCGAACGGCTTGACGTGATGACTCGAGGGTGGTGCCTGTGAGCCACCTAGGAGAGCTGCGACGACGGGCGGCGCTGGTGCGGTGAAACGGGCTAGGAAGAGGTCGTGCAGCTCCTCCCAGGAGGTGACAGAGGCCGTCGGCAGGTCGAGGAGCCACGCGCGCGGGACACCGGTGAGGGCCATGGGTAACTAGTTGGCCATCACCCGATCGTCGCCCCCGGCTCCGAGGACGGCCTCCTCATACGCCAGCAGGAAAATCATTGGGTCCGTCACGCCATCGTAGCGCGGCGGCATCTCGAGCCTGAACTTGCACGGCCACTGCACTTGCCGCAAGGCAGGGGCCATGGCCCGGAGCCCCCTGGCCCCAGTGTCGGCATCTGTTGCTGGAGCGGGCGGCGCGTTGTCCGCCATGAGGGCGAGATGCAATGTCGGGGGAGAGCGGGTCGTCAGGAAGGAGGACTCCGGCGCACCCCTACCTGGCGCGCCAAATGTCGTGTTTCGGGTTCCGGCAGACCCTTGAGGTTCGAACACTGGGGTGCGCGTGGAGATATCTCCCCTACCGATCTACGTTCGATCCTCTCGTGCGAACAAAGATGAAAATGATGAACAACACAAGAGACATGATGTTTCTACTGGTTCGAGCCACCGTTGGGGTGTAATACCCTACTCTAGTGTGTGGTGTGGTGGATTGCCTCTGGGGCTGATGATGGACAGTACAATGGAAGAACAGCCTCGCGAGAGGTGTTCTTGAGCTGGGGCGATGAACTACTAGGGTGAGTTCAGTCGCCTCTCTCTCTCTCTCTGCTGGGGTTCTACCAGATCTCTCCGGGGGTCTCCCTCTACTCTGTGGTGGCTAGCTCTATTTATAGAGGCCCTGGGCCTCTCCCCAAATAATGAGCGGGAAGGGCGCCAAAAATTGGCCATTTAGAAGGGGAACATCTAGTACAAGTTATCCTGACCAAAGGTGGTCTTCGGATGTCAAAAGCACTGGCGATGACACCTTCTTGGGCTCCACGGTGACCTCCGTCCTGCCGTCCGGCTGGTCTTGGTCTCGTTGCACCGGAATGGCAACCTTTGCCTGATGCCTTGGCCTGTGCTTGCCCCCTTTTCACCAAAGGGGAAACAAGGACACTGCGGAGGCCGGCGCCCGCGTGGTCTCGATCGTCATGGCTTGCGTCATGGGTTCCTCGCGAGGTACCCCTGCCTTGATCTCTCTGCCTCCCGCGAGCCTGCCTGATGAGGCTACCTCTGAGGAAGCTTTCTGTCGTCCGCCCCGCGAGGCTTGGCCCCTCGCGAGGGTCTTTGAGATTGAGCTGATGAAGATGGGCCGCGTTGGGCCCCGCTTGAGCCACGCCGCAGGCCGCAGGCAGGCAAGTCTTGGGACCCCCGTTCCCAGAACGCCGACATCGCTTCTACCACGGTTTTTTCCGTCATGGACGGCCCAAAGAATGTCATGCAGCTGCGTCTCCGGCCCGCCAGGACGAAAAGCCCATTTTCTGTCATGATTTTTTGTCATAGAAGTAGGAGCCCACTACATCTATGATGATACCGGGTTTTGTCACAATTATCGTCATAGAAGTGTCATATGTATGAAAGAAAAAATTCGTTCGGCCCAAAATGTCACGGATGTGTCTTTTTTTTGTAGTGCAAGCTCTTTTCTGGCGCCGTTGCCGGGGAGGTTAGCACTTGAAGGTATATCTTTAGATCTTTAAATCGAATCTTTTAGTTTCTTGTTTTAGCACTAGTTTAATTTATAAAAGAAAACAAAAAATATGGAATTGAGTTTGCCTTATACGCTTCATCTTTTTAATATCTCTCGTGAGTATGATGGAAAGGAAAATTGTGCCAAAATGTTAGAAGAAGAATGCATTAAAATGATTGGCACTAAATCTTTGAATGATGAGCATGATTGCAATGTTATTAGTATGAACTCTTTGAATATCCATAGTACTAATGATGATTGCACTAGTCATGATGAAAATGTCTCCTATAAACATGTCAATTTTTGTGGAGTGCATTGGGTTTGCATGTACACACCAATTAGGGAAGATAGATTTTGCAAGAGGCATAAGTACTCAGAAACTAAATGGTTGCAAGAAAGGCTAGATGTTTGTGCTGAAAATTTAAATTTTCTTGGCCGTACTTGTGAGCTTTGCAATGAACGTGGTCATTTAACCATCCGATGCAAATTGTTTCATGATCTAATCGTTTCCATAAATTGTGATGACTTGATTTCTCTTGCACATCATAATGAACTTAGTTTGCCTATGGGTTACGAAGAAATGAAACATATAACTAACTATATTCCAGTATTTTCCCATGATAAACTTCTTGGTTTTGATCTAGAGGAAATTTATATGTATTGTGCGATGAATTGTATTAACAATCCTTATATTGCCAATTACATAAAGAAAAGAAAACAAATAGAAGATGAAGAGAATACTAATGAAAGGGAAGAGACTTCCCAATATCCTCCTATTATTTCTTATGATGAATCAGGTAACAAGGAGGAGCCTTCTATTCAACCAATCTCATTAATAAGGAGCTCCAAATAGAGGGTTGAACCCACACATGATGTGAAGAAGAAAAAGAAAAGAAGGAGAAGTAAAGGTAGAAAGGTATCTCTCCCAAATGATGTTGCTCCTATTTCTCATTGTGATTATGATAATTGATATACTATTGGTGCTGTCCATACTATTAATGATGAAAGTGATTATGCTTATGATATGAAAAGGCCCAAGCTTGGGGATGCTATGTTTGATGAAGATGATGTTTTTGAGAATATATTTGCTGCAATTAATGTTAGTCCCAAGCTTGGGGAAGCTATGTTTAATGAAGATGATATTTGTAGTCTCCCAAGTTTTGATATGCAAATTTATTACGATGATAGCATGCCTCCTACTTATGATGATTATATTGATGAAAGTGGGTTTGGAAGAGTGTCAACTTTAGGAAGTAATGATCCCACTATTTTGGAGGATGTTGAATATTATTGTGATAATTATGAAAGTGGATTTGGAGAGGTCATGACTTTATTTAGTGATGATTCCACTATCTTGGAAGAGGTTTCAATCGATTATGATGAGAACAAAGTTGCTACTTATGATGATTATTGTGATGACACGTATGCTATAAAAAGTAGTGATGATTATATTTATAAAACTTGTCATGATTATGATTACCCTTTTTATGAACATTACTCTTTTAATGTGGAAACAATTTATAGTATTCAAGTCTCTTATGATACTCCCACTATTCCGATTAAGAAGAATTTTGCTTATGTTGAGAGTAGTAAATTTTCTATGCTTGTAGATCATGAAAAGAATGCTTTATGTGATGGTTATATTGTATAACTAATTCATGATGCTACTGAAAATTATTATGAGGGAGGAATATATGCTTATAGGAATTGCAATAATATCAAGTTTCCTCTCTATGTGCTTAAAGTTTTGAAGTTATGCTTGTTTTACCTTCCTATGCTAGTTGATTATTGTTCCCACAAGTTGTTTGCTCACAAAATCCCTATGCATAGGAAGTGGGCTAGACTTAAATGTGCTAGTCATATTATTCATGATGCTCTCTTTATGTTTCAATTCTTATCCTTTATGTGAGCATCATTGAAATCATCATGCCTAGCTAGGGGTGTCAAACGATAGCGCTTGTTGGGAGACAACCCAACATTATTTTTGTTCCTTGATTTTTGCTCCTGTTTAGTAATAAATAATTTATCTAGCCTCTGTTATTATTGAGTTTTTATGTTATAATTAGTGTTTGTGCCAAGTAGAACCGTTGGGAAGACTTGGGGAAAGTCTTTTTAATCTTGCTGAAAAAAAACAGAAACTTTAGCGCTCACGAGAATTGTTGCCATTTTTAATTGGAGAGTGCTATTTAGTTAATTATTTTTGAAGATGATTAATAGATAAATTCCTCACGTCCAGAAATTTATTTTAGAATTTTTGGGGTTCCAGAAGTTTGCGTTAGTTACAGATTACTACTGATTGTTCTGTTTTTGACAGATTCTGTTTTTCGTGTGTTGTTTGCTTATTTTAATGAATCTATGGCTAGTAAAAGAGTTTATAAACCATAGAGAAGTTGGAATACAGTAGGTTTAACACCAATATAAATAAAGAATGAGTTCATTACAGTACCTTGAAGTGGTGTTTTGTTTTGTTTTGCTAACGGAGCTTACAAGTTTTCTGTTAAGTTTTGTGTTGTGAAGTTTTCAAGTTTTGGGTAAAATTTTGATGGATTATGGAATAAGGAGTGGCAAGAGCCTAAGCTTGGGGATGCCCAAGGAACAACAAGGTAATATTCAATGACAAACAAGAGCCTAAGCTTGGGGATGCCCCGGAAGGCATCCCCTCTTTCGTCTTCGTTCATCGGTAACTTTACTTGGAGCTATATTTTTATTCACCACATGATATGTGTTTTGCTTGGAGCGTCATTTTATTTTCTTTTGTTTTGCTTGATGTTTGAATAAAATACCAAGATCTGAAATTCTTATATCTTTTTGAGTACGATGGTGGTTTTATTTTGAAGAAATAGATGAACACTCGTGCTTCAGTTATATTATTTTGAGAGTCTTAAGAACAGCATGGCAATTTGCTTTGGTTATGAAACTAGTCCTAATATGATAGGCATCCAAGTGGGATATAATAAAAACTTTCATATAAAGTGCATTGAATACTATGAGAAGTTTGATACTTGATGATTGTTTTGAGATATGGGGATAGTGATATTAAAGTTGTGCTAGTTGAGTAGTTGTGAATTTGAGAAATACTTGTGTTGAAGTTTGTGATTCCCATAGCATGCACGTATGGTGAACCGTTATGTGACGAAGTCGGAGCATGATTTATTTATTGATTGTCTTCCTTATGAGTGGCGGTCGAGGACGAGCGATGGTATTTTCCTACCAATCTATCCCCCTAGGAGCATGCGTGTAGTACTTTGTTTCGATAACTAATAGATTTTTGCAATAAGTGTGTGAGTTCTTTATGACTAATGTTGAGTCCATGGATTATATGCACGCTCACCCTTCCACCATTGCTAGCCTCTCTAATACCGCGCACCTTTCGCCGGTATCATACACCCACCATATACCTTCCTCAAAACAGCCACCATACCTACCTATTATGGCATTTCCATAGCCATTCTGAGATATATTGCCATGCAACTTTCCACCGTTCCGTTTATTATGACACACTTCATCATTGTCATATTGCCTTGCATGATCATGTAATTGACATCGTATTTGTGGCAAAGCCACCATGCATAATTTATCATACATGTCACTCTTGATTCATTGCCCATCCCGGTACACCGCCGGAGGCATTCATATAGAGTCATACTTTGTTCTAGTATCGAGTTGTAATCTTTGAGTTGTAAATAAATAGAAGTGTGATGATTATCATTAATAGAGCATTGTCCCAAAAAAGGCCAAATTAAAAAAGGAAGGCCAAATAAAAAAATAAAAGGGACAATGCTACTATCCTTTTTTCCACACTTGTGCTTCAAAGTAGCACCAAGATCTTCATAGAGAGTCTCCTATGTTATCACTTTCATATACTAGTGGGAATTTTTCATTATAGAACTTGGCTTGTATATTCCAATGATGGGCTTCCTCAAAATGCCCTAGGTCTTCATGAGCAAGCGAGTTGGATGCACACCCACTTAGTTTCTTTTTGAGCTTTGATACACTTGTAGCTCTAGTGCATCCGTTGCATGGCAATCCCTACTCACTCACATTGATATCTATTGATGGGCATCTCCATAGCCCGTTGATACGCCTAGTTGATGTGAGACTATCTTCTCCTTTTTGTCTTCTCCACAACCACCCTTCTATTCCACCTATAGTGCTATGTCCATGGCTCATGCTCATGTATTGCGTGAACATTCAAAAGGTTTGAGAACATCAAAAGTATGAAACAATTTCTTGACTTGTCATCGGGGTTGTGCATGATTTAAATATTTTGTGTGGTGAAGATGGAGCATAGCCAGACTATGTGATTTTGTAGGGATAGCTTTCTTTGGCCATGTTATTTTGAGAAGACATAATTGCTTTGTTAGTATGCTTGAAGTATTATTATTTTTATGTCAATATTAAACTTTTGTCTTGAATCTTATGCATCTAAATATTATTGCCACAATAAAGAGAATTACAAGGATAAATATGTTAGGTAGCATTCCACATCAAAAATTCTATTTTTATCATTTACCTACTCGAGGACGAGCAGGAATTAAGCTTGGGGATGCTGATACGTCTACAACGTATCTATAATTTTTTATTGTTCCATGCTATTATATTATCAACCTTGGATGTTTTATATGCATTTTTATGCTATTTTATATGATTTTTGGGACTAACCTATTAACCTAGAGCCCAGTGCCAGTTTCTGTTTTTTCCTTGTTTTAGAGTATCGCAGAAAAGGAAAGTCAAACGGAGTCCAATTGACCTGAAACTTCACGGAACTTATTTTTGGAATAGAAGAAGCCCACGGAGTATCGGACATGGACCACGATGGTGGGGGTGCACCCACCCCCTGGGCGCGCCCCCCTCCTATATATACCCATATACCCTAAAAACTTCGGGGAGCACAATAGATCGGGAGTTCCGCCGCCAGAAGCCTCCGTAGCCACCAAAAACCAATCTAGACCCGTTCTGGCACCCTGTCATAGGGGGCAAATCCTCTTCGGTGGACATCTTCATCATCCCGGCGCTCTCCATGACGAGGAGGGAGTAGTTATCCCTCGGGGCTGAGGGTATGTACCAGTGGCTATGTGTTTGATCTCTCTCTCTCTCGTGTTCTTGAGGTGGTACGATCTTGATGTATCGCGAGCTTTGCTATTATAGTTGGATCTTATGATGTTTCTCCCCCTCTACTCTCTTGTAATGGATTGAGTTTTCCCTTTGAAGTTATATTATCGGATTGAGTCTTTAAGGATTTGAGAACACTTGATGTATGTCTTGCATGGGATACATGTGGTGACAATGGGGTATTCTATTGATCCACTTGATGTATGTTTGTGATCAACTTGCGGGTTCCGCCCATGAACCTATGCATAGGGGTTGGCACACATTTTCGTCTTGACTCTACGGTAGAATCTTTGGGGCACTCTTTGAAGTACTTTGTGTTGGTTTGAATAGATGAATCTGAGATTGTGTGATGCATATCGTATAATCATACCCACGGATACTTGAGGTGACATTGGAGTATCTACATGACATTAGGGTTTTGGTTGATTTGTGTCTTAAGGTGTTATTCTAGTACGAACTCTATGATAGATTGAATGGAAAGAATAGCTTCATGTTATTTTACTACGGACTCTTGAATAGATCGATCAGAAAGGATAACTTTGAGGTGGTTTCGTACCCTACCATAATCTCTTCGTTTGTTCTCCACTATTAGTGACTTTGGAGTGACTCTTTGTTGCATGTTGAGGGATAGTTATATGATCCAATTATCTTATTATTGTTGAGAGAACTTGCACTAGTGAAAGTATGAACCCTAGGCCTAGTTTCAACGCATTGCAATACCGTTTACGCTCACTTTTATCATTGGTTACCTTTCTGTTTTTATATTTTCAGATTACAAAAACCATTATCTACTATCCATATACCACTTGTATCACCATCTCTTCGCCGAACTAGTGCACCTATACAATTTACCATTGTATTGGGTGTGCTGGGGACACAAGAGACTCTTTGTTATTTGGTTGCAGGGTTGCTTGAGAGAGACCATCTTCATCCTACGCCTCCTACGGATTGATAAATCTTAGGTCATCCACTCGAGGGAAATTTGCTACTATCCTACAAACCTCTGCACTTGGAGGCCCAACAACTTCTACAAGAAGAAGGTTGTGTAGTAGCCATCTGTCATCCAGGATAGTGGTTTCAATACAAGCAAAATGACGAAGGTCATGCCTCGAAGGTATTCCACATACATGAACAGGGATGTGGCGCAGGACGGTGCTAGCTGAAGAAAATATGCCCTAGTAGAGGCAATAATAAAGTTATTATTTATTTCCTTATATCATGATAAATGTTTATTTATTCATGCTAGATTGTACTAATCAGAAACTTAGTACAAGTGTGAATACATAGACAAACTAAGTGCCACTAGTATGCCTCTACTTGACTAGCTCGTTAATCAAAGATGGTTAAGTTTCCTACCCATGGACAACAGTTGTCATTTGATGAACGGGATCACATCATTAGAGAATGATGTGATTGACTTGACCCATCCATTAGCTTAGCACGATGATAGTTGCTTGTTGCTATTGCTTTCTTCATAACTTATATATGTTCCTATGACTATGAGATTATGCAACTCCCGTTTACCGGAGGAACACTTTGTGTGCTACTAAATGTCACAACGTAACTGGGTGATTATAAAGGTGCTCTACAGGTGTCTCCGAAGGTATTTGTTGGGTTGGCATATTTTGAGATTAGGATTTGTCACTCCGATTGTCGGAGAGGTATCTCTGGGCCCTCTCAGTAATGCACATCACTATAAGCCTTGCAAGAATTGTGACTAATGAGTTAGTTGCTGGATGATGCATTACGGAACGAGTAAAGAGACTTGCCGGTAACGAGATTGAACTAGGTACTGAGATACCGACGATCGAATCTCGGGCAAGTAACATAGCGATGACAAAGGGAACAACGTATGTTGTTATGCGGTTTGACTGATAAAGATCTTCATAGAATATGTAGGAACCAATATGAGCATCCAGGTTCTGCTATTGGTTATTGAGTGGAGATGAGTCTCGGTCATGTCTACATAGTTCTCAAACACGTAGGGTCCGCACGCTTAACATTCGATGACGATCGGTATTATGAGTTTATGTGTTTTGATGTACCGAAGGTTGTTCGGAGTCCCGGATGAGACCAGGGACATGACGAGGAGTCTCGAAATGTTTGAGACGTAAAGATCGATATATTGGACAGATATATTCGGACATCGAAAAGGTTCTGAGTGGTTTGGGTATTTATCGGAGTATGAAGAGTTACGGGAATTCATCGGGGAGTATATGGGCCTTATTGGGCTTTAGGGGAAAGAGAGAGGGGAGGCTGTGCCCCCCCCCCCCCAAGGCCTGGTCCGAATTGGACTAGGGGGAGGGGTGGCGCCCCCTCCTTCCTTCTCTTCTCTTTTCCCTTTCCTTCTCTCCTACTCCTACTACAAGGAAGGGGGGAATCCTACTCCCGGTGGGAGTAGGACTCCCCAGGGCGCGCCATAGT
Source organism: Triticum monococcum (assembly GCA_034509565.1). Taxonomy (NCBI): domain Eukaryota; kingdom Viridiplantae; phylum Streptophyta; class Magnoliopsida; order Poales; family Poaceae; genus Triticum; species Triticum monococcum. The sequence continues at coordinate 175,464,013 of CM067847.1, read as the reverse complement.
AGACGGTCGGTGTTGGGGAACGTAGTAATTTCAAAACATTTCCTACGCACACGCAAGATCATGGTGATGCATAGCAACGAGAGAGGAGAGTGTTTGTCTACGTACCCTCGTAAACCGGCAACGGAAGCGTTGACACAACATAGAGGAAGTAGTCGTACGTCTTCCCGATCCGACCGATCCAAGTACCGAACGTACGGCACCTCCAAGTTCTGCACACATTCAACTCGATGACGTCCCTCGAGCTCCGATCCAGCAAAGTGTTGAGGGAGAGTTTCGTCAGCACGATGGCGTGATGACGGTGATGATGTTCTACCGACGCAGGGCTTCGCCTAAGCACCGCTACGATATGACCGAGGTGGAATATGGTGGAAGGGGGCACCGCACACGGCTAAGGAACGATTACGAAGATCAACTTGTGTGTCATGGGGTACCCCCTTGCCCCCGTATATAAAGGAGGGAGAGGGGGAGGTGCGGCTGTCCCAAGGGGTGCGCCTGGAGGAGTCCTACTCCCACCGGGAGTAGGACTCCCCCCCCCCTCCCCCCTCTTGCCTTGTTGGAAAAGGAAGGGGGAAGGGAGAAAGAGGAAAGGGGGGTGCCGCCCCCCCCCCTTCCTTGTCCTATTCGGACTAGGGGAGAGGGGGCATGCGGCCTGCCCTGGCCGGCCCTCCTCTTCTCCCTTAGGGCCCATGTAGGCCCGATAACCCCCGGGGGGTTCCGGTAATCCCCCGATACTCCAGTAAAATCCCGATTTCACCCGGAACATTTCCGATATCAAAATATAGGCTTACAATATATCAATCTTTATGTCTCGACCATTTCGAGACTCCTCGTCATGTACGTGATCACATCCGGGACACCGAACAACCTTCGGTACATCAAAACACAAAAACCATAATTACGATCGTCACCGAACTTTAAGCGTGCGGACCCTACAGGTTCGAGAACTATGTAGACATGACCAAGAAACGTCTCCGGTCAATAACCAATAGCGGAACCTGGATGCTCATATTGGCTCCTACATATTCTACAAAGATCTTTATCGGTCAGACCGCATAATAATATACATTGTTCCCTTTGTCGTCGGTATGTTACTTGCCCGAGATTTGATCGTCGGTATCTCAATACCTAGTTCAATCTCGTTACCGGCAAGTCTCTTTACTCGTTCCGTAATACACCATCCCGCAACTAACTTATTAGTTTCATTGCTTGCAAGGCTTGAGTGATGTGCATTACCGAGAGGGCCCAGAGATACCTCTCCGACAATCGGAGTGACAAATCCTAATCTCAAAATATGCCAACCCAACAAATACCTTCGGAGACACCTGTAGAGCACCTTTATAATCACCCAGTTACGTTGTGACATTTAGTAGCACACAAAGTGTTCCTCCGGTAAACGGGAGTTGCATAATCTCATAGTCATAGGAACATATATAAGTTATGAAGAAAGCAATAGCAACAAACTAAACGATCAAGTGCTAAGCTAATGGAATGGGTCAAGTCAATCACATCATTATCCTAATGATGTGATCCCGTTAACCAAATAACAACTCATGTCTATGGTTAGGAAACATAACCATCTTTGATCAACGAGCTAGTCAAGTAGAGGCATACTAGTGACACTCTGTTTGTCTATTTATTCACACATGTATTATGTTTCCGGTTAATACAATTCTAGCATGAATAATAAACATTTATCATGATACAAGGAAATAAATAATAACTTTATTATTGCCTCTAGGGCATATTTCCTTCAGTCTCCCACTTGCACTAGAGTCAATAATCTAGATTACACAGTAATGATTCTAACACCCATGGAGCCTTGGTGCTGATCATGTTTTGCTGGTGGAAGAGGCTTAGTTAGCGGGTCTGCAACATTCAGATCCGTATGTATCTTGCAAATTTCTATGTCTCCCACTTGGACTAAATCCTGAATGGAATTGAAGCGTCTCTTGATGTGCTTGGTTCTCTTGTGAAATCTGGATTCCTTTGCCAAGGCAATTGCACCAGTATTGTCACAAAAAATTTCATTGCACCCGATGCACTAGGTATGACACCTAGATCTGATATGAACTCCTTCATCCAGACTCCTTCATTTGCTGCTTCCAAAGCAGCTATGTACTCCACTTCACATGTATATCCCGCCACGACGCTTTGTTTAGAACTGCACCAACTGACAGCTCCACCATTTAATGTAAACACGTATCCGGTTTGCGATTTAGAATCGTCAAGATCAGTGTCAAAGCTTGCATCAATGTAACCATTTACGATGAGCTCTTTGTCACCTCCATATACGAGAAACATATCCTTAGTTCTTTTCAGGTACTTCAGGATGTTCTTGACCGATGTCCAGTGATCCACTCCTGGATTACTTTGGTACCTCCCTGCTAGACTTATAGCAAGGCACACATCAAGTCTGGTACACAGCATTGCATACATGATAGAGCCTATGGCTGAAGCATAGGGAACATCTTTCATTTTCTCTCTATCTTCTGCAGTGGTCGGACATTGAGTCTTACTCAACTTCACACCTTGTAACACAGGCAAGAACCCTTTCTTTGCTTGATCCATTTTGAACTTCTTCAAAACTTTGTCAAGGTACGTGCTTTGTGAAAGTCCAATTAAGCATCTTGATCTATCTCTATAGATCTTAATGCCCAATATATAAGCAGCTTCACCGAGGTCTTTCATTGAAAAACTCTTATTCAAGTATCCCTTTATGCTATCCAGAAATTCTATATTATTTCCATCAATAATATGTCATCCACATATAATATCAGAAATGCTACAGAGCTCCCACTCACTTTCTCGTAAATACAGGCTTCTCCAAAAGTCTGTATAAAACCAAATGCTTTGATCACACTATCAAAGCGTTTATTCCAACTCTGAGAGGCTTGCACCAGTCCATAAATGGATCGCTGGAGCTTGCACACTTTGTTAGCTCCCTTTGGATCGACAAAACCTTCTGGTTGCATCATATACAACTCTTCTTCCAAAAATCCACTCAGGAATGCAGTTTTGACATCCATTTGCCAAATTTCATAATCATAAAATGCGGCAATTGCTAACATGATTCGGACAGACTTAAGCATCGCTACGGGTGAGAAGGTCTCATCGTAGTCAATCCCTTGAACTTGTAGACAGTAACATTACCGTCAGCTTCAGTCTTCTTCTTGAAGATCCATTTATTCTCAATTGCTTGCCGATCAACAGGCAAGTCAACCAAAGTCCACACTTTGTTCTCATACATGGATCCCATCTCAGATTTCTGTAGCCCCTGTTTCTGAAGGAAATATGCCCTAGATGCAATAATAAAGTTATTATTTATTTCCTTATATCATGATAAATGTTTATTATTCATGCTAGAATTGTATTAACCAGAAACGAAATACTTGTGTGAATACATAGACAAACAAAGTGTCACTAGTATGCCTCTACTTGACTAGCTCGTTAATCAAATATGGTTATGTTTCCCAACCATAGACATGAGTTGTCATTTAATTAACGGGATCACATCATTAGGAGAATGATGTGATTGACATGAGCCATTCCATTAGCTTAGCACCCGATCGTTTAGTATGTTGCTATTGCTTTCTTCATGACTTATACATGTTCCTATGACTATGAGATTATGCAACTCCCATTTACTGAAGGAACACTTTGTGTGCTACCAAACATCACAACATAACTGGGTGATTATAAAGGTGCTCTACAGGTGTCTCCAAAGGTACATGTCGGGTTGGCATATTTCGAGATTAGGATTTGTCGCTTCGATTGTCGGAGAGGTATCTCTGGGCCCTCTCGGTAATACACATCACTTAAGCCTTGCAAGCAATGCAACTAATAAGTTAGTTGCAAGATGATGTATTACGGAACGAGTTAAGAGACTTGCCGGTAATGAGATTGAACTAGGTATTGAGATACCGACAATCGAATCTCGGGCAAGTAACATACCGATGACAAAGGGAACAACGTATGTTGTTATGCGGTCTGACCGATAAAGATCTTCGTAGAATATGTAGGAGCCAATATGAGCATCCAGGTTCCGCTATTGGTTATTGACCGGAGACGTGTCTCGGTCATGTCTACAATGTTCTTGAACCCGTAGGGTCCGCACGCTTAACATTACGATGACAGTTTCATTATGAATTTATATATTTTGATGTACCAAAGGTTGTTCGGAGTCCCGAATGTGATCACAGACTTGACGAGGAGTCTCCAAATGGTCGAGACATAAAGATCGATATATTGGACGACTATATTTGGACACCGGAAAGGTTCCGGGTAAGATTGGGACAATACCGGATCACCGAGAGGTTATCGGAACCCCCCGGGAGGTATATGGGCCTTATTGGGCCTTAGTGGAAAGGAGGGGAAAGGAGCAAGGGAGGGGCGCCCCCCCCCCCAATCCAATCCGAATTGGGAAGCCCCCCCCCCCTTTCCTTCCTCCCTCCTTCCTCTTCCTTCCCTCTCCTACTCCTAATAGGAAAAAGGGGAGTCCTACTCCCGGTGGGAGTTGGACTCCCCCCCTTGGGCGCGCCACCCTCCTTGGCCGGCCCCCTCCTCCACTCCTTTATATACGGGGGCAGGGGGCACCCAGAGACACAACAATTGATCATTGATCTCTTAGCCGTGTGCGGTGCCCCCCTCCACCATAATCCTCGATAATATTGTAGCGGTGCTTAGGAGAAGCCCTGCGACGGTAGAACATCAAGATCGTCACCACGCCGTCGTGCTAACGAAACTCATCCCCGACACTTTGCTGGATCGAAGTCCGGGGATCGTCATCGAGCTGAACGTGTGCAAAAACTCGGAGGTGCCGTAGTTTCGGTGCTTGATCGGTCGGGCCATGAAGACGTACGACTACATCAACCGCGTTGTTATAACGCTTCCGCTTCCGGTCTATGAGGGTACGTAGACAACACTCTCCCCTCTCGTTGTTGTGCATCACCATGATCTTGCGTGTGCGTAGGAATTTTTTTGAAATTACTACGTTCCCCAACAGTAGCATCCGAGCCTAGGTTTTATGTGTTGATGTTATATGCACGAGTAGAACACAAGTGAGTTGTGGGCGATATAAGTCATACTGCTTACCAACATGTCATACTTTGGTTCGGCGATATTGTTGGATGAAGCGGCCCGGACCGACATTACGCGTACGCTTACGCGAGACTGGTTCTACCGGCGTGCTTTGCACACAGGTGGCTGGCAGGTGTCAGTTTCTCCAACTTTAGTTGAACCGAGTGTGGCTACGCCCGGTCCTTGCGAAGGTTAAAACAGCACCAACTTCACAAACTATCATTGTGGTTTTTGATGCGTAGGTAAGATTGCTTCTTGCTAAGCCCGTAGCAGCCACGTAAAACTTGCAACAAACAAAGTAGAGGACGTCTAACTTGTTTTTGCAGGGCATGTTGTGATGTGATATGGTCAAGGCATGATGCTAAATTTTATTGTATGAGATGATCATGTTTTGTAACCAAGTTATCGGCAACTGGCAGGAGCCATATGGTTGTCGCTTTATTGTATGCAAGGCAATCGCCCTGTAATGCTTTACTTTATCACTAAGTGGTAGCGATAGTCGTAGAAGCATAAGATTGGCGAGACGACAACGATGCTACGATGGAGATCAAGGTGTCGCACCGGTGACGATGGTGATCATGACGATGCTTCGGAGATGGAGATCACAAGCACAAGATGATGATGGCCATATCATATCACTTATATTGATTGCATGTGATGTTTATCTTTTATGCATCTTATCTTGCTTTGATTGACGGTAGCATTATAAGATGATCTCTCACTAAATTTCAAGATAAAAGTGTTCTCCCTGAGTATGCACCATTGCCAAAGTTCGTCGTGGCCAGACACCACGTGATGATCGGGTGTGATAAGCTCTACATCCATCTACAACGGGTGCAAGCCAGTTTTGCACACGTAGAATACTCAGGTTAAACTTGACGAGCCTAGCATATGCAGATATGGCCTCGGAACACTGAGACCGAAAGCTCAAGCATGAATCATATAGTAGATATGATCAACATAGTGATGTTCACCATTGAAAACTACTCCATTTCACGTGATGATCGGTTATGGTTTAGTTGATTTGGATCACGTGATCACTTAGAAGATTAGAGGGATGTCTTTCTAAGTGGGAGTTCTTAAGTAATATGATTAATTGAACTTAAATTTATCATGAACTTAGTACCTGATAGTATCTTGCTTGTTTAAGTTTGATTGTAGATAGATGGCCCGTGCTGTTGTTCCGTTGAATTTTAATGCGTTCCTTGAGAAAGCAAAGTTGAAAGATGATGGTAGCAATTATACGGACTGGGTCCATAACTTGAGGATTATCCTCATTGCTGCACAGAAGAATTACGTCCTGGAAGCACCGCTGGGTGCCAGGCCTGCTGCTGATGCAACTGACGATGTTAAGAACGTCTGGCAGAGCAAAGCTGATGACTACTCGATAGTTTAATGTGCCATGCTTTACGGCTTAGAATCGGGTCTTCAACGACGTTTTGAACGTCATGGAGCATATGAGATGTTCCAGGAGTTGAAGCTAATATTTCAAGCAAATGCCCGGATTGAGAGATATGAAGTCTCCAATAAGTTCTATAGCTGCAAGATGGAGGAGAACAGTTCTGTCAGTGAGCATATACTCAAAATGTCTGGGCATAATAATCACTTGATTCAACTGGGAGTTAATCTTCCGGATGATTGCGTCATTGACAGAATTCTCCAATCACTTCCACCTAGCTACAAGAGCTTCGTGATGAACTATAATATGCAAGGGATGGATAAGACAATTCCCGAGCTCTTCGCAATGCTAAAAGCTGCGGAGGTAGAAATCAAGAAGGAGCATCAAGTGTTGATGGTCAACAAGACCATTAGTTTCAAGAAAAAGGGCAAGGGGAAGTAGAAGGGGAACTTCAAGAAGAACAGCAAGCAAGTTGCTGCTCAGGAGAAGAAACCCAAGCCTGTACCTAATCCTGAAACTGAGTGCTTCTACTGCAAGCAGACTGGTCATTGGAAGTGGAACTGCCCCAAGTATTTGGCGGATAAGAAGGATGGCAAGGTGAACAAAGGTATATGTGATATACATGTTATTGATGTGTACCTTACTAGAGCTTGCAGTAGCACCTAGGTATTTGATACTAGTTCTGTTCCTAATATTTGCAACTCGAAACACGGACTACAGATTAAGCGAACACTGGCGAAGGACGAGGTGACGATGCGCGTGGGAAATGGTTCCAAAGTCGATGTGATCGTGGTCGGCATGCTACCTCTACATCTACCATCGGGATTAGTATTAGACCTAAATAATTATTATTTGGTGCCAGCGTTGAGCATGAACATTATATCTGGATCTTGTTTGATGCGAGACGGTTATTCATTTAAATCGGAGAATAATGGTTGTTCTATTTATATGAGTAATATCTTTTATGGCCATGCACCCTTGAAGAGTGGTCTATTTTTGATGAATCTCGATAGTAGTGACACACATATTCATAATGTTGAAACCAAAAGATGCAGAGTTGATAATGATAGTGCAACTTATTTGTGGCACTACCGTTTAGGTCATATCGGTGTAAAGCGCATGAAGAAACTCCATATTGATGGACTTTTGGAACCACTTGATTATGAATCACTTGGTACTTGCGAACCGTGCCTCATGGGCAAGATGACTAAAACGCCGTTCTCCGGTACTATGGAGAGAGCAACAGATTTGTTGGAAATCATACATATAGATGTATGTGGTCCAATGAATGTTGAAGCTCGTGGCGGATATCGTTATTTTCTCACCTTCACAGATGATTTAAGCAGATATGGGTATATCTACTTAATGAAACATAAGTCCGAAACATTTGAAAAGTTCAAAGAATTTCAGAGTGAAGTTGAAAATCACCGTAACAAGAAAATAAAGTTTCTACGATCTGATCGTGGAGGACAATATTTGAGTTACGAGTTTGGTTTACATTTGAAACAATGCGGAATAGTTTCGCAACTCATGCCACCCGGAACACCATAGCATAATGGTGTGTCCGAACGTCATAATCGTACTTTACTTGATATGGTGCGGTCTACGATGTCTCTTACAGATTTACCGCTATCGTTTTGGGGTTATGCTTTAGAGACGGCCGCATTCACGTTAAATAGGGCACCATCAAAATCCGTTGAGACGACGCCTTATGAACTATGGTTTGGCAAGAAACCAAAGTTGTCGTTTCTGAAAGTTTGGGGTTGCGATGCTTATGTGAAAAAGCTTCAACTTGATAAGCTCGAACCCAAATCGGAGAAATGTGTCTTCATAGGATACCCGAAGGAGACTGTTGGGTACACCTTCTATCACAGATCCGAAGGCAAGACATGTGTTGCTAAGAATGGATCCTTTCTAGACAAGGAGTTTCTCTCGAAAGAAGTGAGTGGGAGGAAAGTAGAACTTGATGAGGTAACTATACCTGCTCCCTTATTGGAAAGTAGTACATCACAAAAACCGGTTTCTATGAAACCAACACCAATTAGTGAGGAAGCTAATGATGATGATCATGAAACTTCAGAACAAGTTACTACTAAACCTCATAGATCAACCAGAGTAAGATCCGCACCAGAGTGGTACGGTAATCCTATTCTGGAAGTCATGCTACTAGATCATGATGAACCTACGAACTATGAAGAAGCAATGGTGAGCCCAGATTCCGCAAAATGGCTTGAAGCCATGAAATCTGAGATGGGATCCATGTATGAGAACAAAGTGTGGACTTTGGTTGACTTGCCCAATGATCGGCAAGCAATTGAAAATAAATGGATCTTCAAGAAGAAGATTGACGCTGATGGTAATGTTACTGTCTACAAAGCTCGACTTGTCGCAAAAGGTTTTCGACAAGTTCAAGGAATTGACTACGATGAGACCTTCTCACCCATAGCGATGCTTAAGTCTGTCCGAATCATGTTAGCAATTGCCGCATTTTATGATTATGATATTTAGCAGATGGATGTCAAAACTGCAATCCTGAATGGATTTCCGGAAGAAGAGTTGTATATGATGCAGCCGGAAGGTTTTGTCGATCCAAAAGGAGCTAACAAAGTGTGCAAGCTCCAGCGATCCATTTATGGACTGGTGCAAGCATCTCGGAGTTGGAATAAACGCTTTGATAGTGTGATCAAAGCATTTGGTTTTGTACGGACTTTTGGAGAATCCTGTATTTACAAGAAAGTGAGTGGGAGTTCTGTAGCATTTCTGATATTATATGTGGATGACATATTGCTAATCAGAAATGATATAGACTTTCTGGATAGCATAAAGGGATACTTGAATAAGAGTTTTTCAATGAAAGACCTCGGTGAAGCTGCTTACATATTGGGCATTAAGATCTATAGAGATAGATCAAGACGCTTAATTGGACTTTCACAAAGCACATACCTTGACAAAGTTTTGAAGAAGTTCAAAATGGATCAAGCAAAGAAAGGATTCTTGCCTGTGTTACAAGGTGTGAAGTTGAGTAAGACTCAATGCCCGACCACTGCAGAAGATAGAGAGAAAATGAAAGATGTTCCCTATGCTTCAGCCATAGGCTCTATCATGTATGCAATGCTGTGTACCAGACCTGATGTGTGCCTTGCTATAAGTCTAGTAGGGAGGTACCAAAGTAATCCAGGAGTGGATCACTGGACAGCAGTCAAGAACATCCTGAAATACCTGAAAAGGACTAAGGATATGTTTCTCGTATATGGAGGTGACACAGAGCTCATCGTAAATGGTTACGTTGATGCAAGCTTTGACACTGATCTGGGCGATTCTAAATTGCAAACCGGATACGTATTTACATTAAACGGTGGAGCTGTCAGTTGGTGCAGTTCTAAACAAAGCGTCGTGGCGGGATCTACATGTGAAGCGGAGTACATAGCTTCTTCAGAAGCAGCAAACGAAGGAGTCTGGATGAAAGAGTTCATATCCGATCTAGGTGTCATACCTAGTGCATCGGGTCCAATGAAAATCTTTTGTGACAATACTGGTGCAATTGCCTTGGCAAAGGAATCCAGATTTCACAAGAGAACCAAGCACATCAAGAGACGCTTCAATTCCATCCGGGATCTAGTCCAGGTGGGAGACATAGAGATTTGCAAGATACATATGGATCTGAATGTAGTAGACCCATTGACTAAGCCTCTTCCACGAACAAAACATGATCAGCACCAAGGCTCCATGGGTGTTAGAATCATTACTGTGTAATCTAGATTATTGACTCTAGTGCAAGTGGGAGACTGAAGCAAATATGCCCTAGAGGCAATAATAAAGTTATTATTTATTTCCTTATATCATGATAAATGGTTATTATTCATGCTAGAATTGTATTAACCGAAAACGTAATACTTGTGTGAATACATAGACAAACAAAGTGTCACTAGTATGCCTCTACTTGACTAGCTCGTTAATCGAAGATGGTTATGTTTCCCAACCATAGACATGAGTTGACATTTAATTAACGGGATCACATCATTAGGAGAATGATGTGATTGACATGAGCCATTCCATTAGCTTAGCACCCGATCGTTTAGTATGTTGCTATTGCTTTCTTCATGACTTATACATGTTCCTATGACTGAGATTATGCAACTCCCGTTTACCGGAGGAACACTTTGTGTGCTACCAAATGTCACAACGTAACTGGGTGATTATAAAGGTGCTCTACAGGTGTCTCCAAAGGTACATGTTGGGTTGGCGTATTTCGAGATTAGGATTTGCCGCTCCGATTGTCGAAGAGGTATCTCTGGGCCCTCTCGGTAATACACATCACTTAAGCCTTGCAAGAAATGCAACTAATAAGTTAGTTGCAAGATGATGTATTACGGAATGAGTAAACAGACTTGCCGGTAACGAGATTGAACTAGGTATTGAGATATCGACGATCGAATCTCGGGCAAGTAACGTACCGTTCACAAAGGGAACAACGTATGTTGTTATGTGGTCTGACCGATAAAGACCTTCGTAGAATATGTAGGAGCCAATATGAGCATCCAGGTTCCGCTATTGGTTATTGACCGGAGACATGTCTCGGTCATGTCTACATTGTCCTCGAACCCGTAGGGTCCGCACGCTTAACATTACGATGACAGTTTCATTATGAGTTTATATATTTTGATGTACCGAAGGTTGTTCGGAGTCCCGGATGTGATCATGGACTTGACGAGGAGTCTCGAAATGGTCGAGACATAAAGATCAATATATTGGATGACTATATTTGTTCACCGGAAAGGTTCCGGGTAAGATTGGGACAATACCGGATCACCGAGAGGTTATCAGAACCCCCCGGGAGGTATATGGCCCTTATTGGGCCTTAGTGGAAAGGAGTGGAAAGGAGAAAGGGAGGGGCGCCCCCCCCCCCAAGCCCAATCCGAATTGGGAAGGGGGCCGGGGCCCCCTTTCCTTCCTCCCTCCTTCCTCTTCCTTCCCTCTCCTACTCCTAATAGGAAAAAGGGGAGTCCTACTCCTAGTGGGAGTTGGACTCCCCCCCTTGGGCGCGCCACCCTCCTTGGCCGGCCCCCTCCTCCACTCCTTTATATACGGGGGAAGGGGGGCACCCCAGAGACACAACAATTGATCATTGATCTCTTAGCCGTGTGCGGTGCCCCCCTCCACCATAATCCTCGATAATATTGTAGTGGTGCTTAGGCGAAGCCCTGCGACGGTAGAACATCAAGATCGTCACCACGCCGTCGTGCTAACGGAACTCATCCCCGACACTTTGCTGGATCGAAGTCCGGGGATCGTCATCGAGCTGAATGTGTGCAAAAACTCGGAGGTGTCGTAGTTTCGGTGCTTGATCGGTCGGGCCGTGAAGACGTACGACTACATCAACCGCGTTGTTATAACGCTTCCGCTTCCGGTCTACGAGGGTACGTAGACAACACTCTCCCCTCTCGTTGCTGTGCATCACCATGATCTTGCATGTGCGTAGGAAATTTTTTGAAATTACTACGTTCCCCAACAGTTTCGAGTTGCAAATGTTAGCAACAGAACCAGTAACAAATACCCAGGTGCTACTGCGAGCATTAGTAAGGTACACATTAGTAACATGTATATCACATATACCTTTGTTCACTTTGCCATCCTTCTTATCCGCCAAATACTTGGGGCAGTTCCGCTTCCAGTGACCAGTCTGCTTGTAGTAGAAGCACTCAGTCTCAGGCTTAGGTCCAGACTTGGGTTTCTTCTCCTAAGCAGCAACTTGTTTGATGTTCTTCTTGAAGTTCCCTTTCTTCTTCCCTTTGCCCTTTTTCTTGAAACTGGTGGTCTTATTGACCATCAACACTTGATGCTCCTTCTTGATTTCTACCTCCGCGGCTTTTAGCATCGCGAAGAGCTCAGGAATAGTCTTATTCATCCCTTGGATATTATAGTTCATCACGAAGCTTTTGTAGCTTGGTGGCAGTGATTGAAGAACTCTGTCAATGACACTATCGACAGGAAGATTAACCCCCAGTTGAGTCAAGTGATTATGATACCCAGACATTTTGAGTATATGTTCACTGACAGAACTATTCTCCTCCATCTTGCAGCTATAGAACTTATTGGAGACTTCATATCTCTCAATACGGGCATTTCCTTGAAATATTAACTTCAACTCCTGGAACATCTCATATGCTCCATGACATTCAAAACGTCGTTGAAGACCCGGTTCTAAGCCGTAAAGCATGGCACACTGAACTATCGAGTAGTCATCAGCTTTGCTCTGCCAGACGTTCATAACATCTGGTGTTGCTCCTGCAGCAGGCTTGGCACTTAGCGGTGCTTCTAGGACGTAATTCTTCTGTGCAGCAATGAGGATAATCCTCAAGTTACGGACCCAGTCCGTGTAATTGCTACCATCATATTTCAACTTTGCTTTCTCAAGGAACGCATTAAAATTCAATGGAACAATAGCACGAGCCATCTATCTACAATAAAACATAGACAAGAAAGATACTATCAGGTACTAAGTTCATGAGAAATTTAAGTTCAATTAATCATATTACTTAAGAACTCCCACTTAGAAAGATATCCCTCTAATCCTCTAAGTGATCACGTGATCCAAATCAACTAAACCATGTCCGATCATCACGTGAGATGGAGTAGTATTAATGGTGAACATCAATATGTTGATCATATCTACTATATGATTCGCGCTTGACCTTTTGGTCTCCGTGTTCCGAGGCCATATCTGTTATATGCTAGGCTCGTCAAGTTTAACCTGAGTATTCCGCGTGTGCAACTGTTTTGCACCCATTGTATTTGAACGTAGAGCCTATCACACCCGATCATCACGTGGTGCCTCAGCACGAAGAACTTTCGCAATGGTGCATACTTAGGGAGAACACTTATACTTTGATAATTTAGTGAGGGATCATCTTATAATGCTACAGTCAATCAAAGCAAGATAAGATGCATAAAAGATAAACATCACATGCAATCAATATAAGTGATATGATATGGCCATCATCATCTTGCACTTGTGATCTCCATCTCCGAAGTACTGTCATGATCACTGTCGATGTCAAAACCGGCGGATCTCGGGTAGGGGGTCCCGAACTGTGCATCTAGGCCGGATGGTAACAGGAGGCAGGGGACACGATGTTTTACCCAGGTTCGGTCCCTCTTGATGGAGGTAAAACCCTACGTCCTTCTTGATTAATATTGATCATATGGGTAGTACAAGAGTAGATCTACCACGAGATCGGAGAGGCTAAACCCTAGAAGCTAGCCTATGGTATGATTTTATGTTGTGGTTGTTGTCCTACGGACTAAAACCCTTCGGTTTATATAGACACCGGAGAGGGTTAGGGTTACACAAGGTCGGTTACAAAGGAGGAGATATCCATATCCGTATTGCCTAGCTTGCCTTCCACGCCAAGTAGAGTCCTATCCGGACACGAGACGAAGACTTCAATCTTGTATCTTCATAGTCTAACAGTCTGGCCGATGGAGATAGTCCGGCTGTCCGGAGACCCCCTAATCCAGGACTCCCTCAGTAGCCCCTGAACTAGGCTTCAATGACGATGAGTCCAGCGCGCAGTATTGTCTTCGGCATTGCAAGGCGGGTTCCTTCTCCGAATACATCACAGAAGAATTTGAATACGAGGATAGTGTCCGACCCTGCAAAATAAGTTCCACATACCACCGTAGAGAGAATAATATTTTCGCAGATCTAATTTGCTGGCTTGTTTTGGAAGCATGACGTTATGTCATGGCCCGGTGATTATTCAAACCGGTTTTATTCAACCAGCTCCACACATAATGCGAGGCGGTTTCTTGACACATCTTGTCAAAGCAGAGATCGTGTTCCCCCAATTACGGGATTCTCATTAATACGGTCGTGGGTAACCCAACCGTGTCTAGGACTCCTAGATTATAGGCAAGTCCCAAACGGCTATGGAGAGGACGCTTGATATTCATCCTCTTTATAAAGGGACAAGGTTTTCGTTTTTTCCCTCTCGTGCTCAATCAAACCCCTCCCCTGCCTCGAGTTCTAACACCCAAAGCCCAGGCCAGGTGCTCCGGATCTTCAATCATGTCCGGATCCAGCCTTCAAGGCCGATGGATGCCCTCCTCCGTTACGGAAGAGGATATCAAGAAGTTAAGGGAGGCCAGATACCTGACCGCCGAGGTTTCGCATCGGCTGCCTGCTCGAGGGCAGGTCGTCCTTACTCCCGAACCCAACAAGAACGTCGTGTTCGTCTCCCACTTCCTCCGAGGCCTAGGCCTCACAATGGATCCCTTCGTCGGGGGTTTGATGTTCTATTATGGGCTAGATTTCCACGATCTAGCTCCGGACTCCTTTCTCCACATCTCGACATGTATTGTCGTGTGTGAGGCCTTCCTCCGCATTACCCCTCACTTCGGCATGTGGCTCAAGACCTTTGAAGTGAAGCCGAAGATGATCGAGGGGCAACATGCAGCGTGCGGAGGCGCATCAATAGGCAAGATGGCAGGAGCTCCATGGACGAAAGGTTCCTTTCCAGAGGTGTCCGAATTATGGCAACGGGAGTGGTTTTACGTCACGGCTCCCAGAAGTGCCAAGTGGGCGGCTGCCCCCGCCTTCCGCTCGGGCCCCCCACCACAATTGATGTCATGGATTAGCAGAGGTCTGAGCTGGGGTCTAGCCAAGGACATGCCTATACTGCAAAGCCGCATTCAAGATCTCTTCGTGGGAGATTTTAATTTGGTTGTGGTAATGCAAGTTATGCTGGTTCTGTTGGGGAACGTAGTAATTTCGAAAAATTTCCTACGCACACGCAAGATCATGGTGATGCACAACAACGAGAGGGGAGAGTGTTGTCTACGTACCAACGCAGACCGACTGCGGAAGCGATCACACAACGTAGAGGAAGTAGTCGTACGTCTTCTTCCCGATCCGACCGATCCAAGCACCGTTACTCCGGCACCTCCGAGTTCTTAGCACACGTTCAGCTCGATGACGATCCTCGGGCTCCGATCCAGCAAAGCGTCGAGGAAGAGTTCCGTCAGCACGACGGCGTGGTGACGATCTCGATGTACTACCGACGCAGGGCTTCGCCTAAGCACTACAACGGTATGATCGAGGTGGAATTTGGTGGCAGGGGGCACCGCACACGGCTAAGGAACGATCTCAAGGATCAACTTGTGTGTCTTGGGGTGTCCCCTGCCCCCGTATATAAAGGTTGGAGGAGGGGGGCCGGCCGGCCAGAGAGAGGGAGGCGCAGGGGGAGTCCTACTCCTACCGGGAGTAGGACTCCCCCCTCCAATCCTATTCCAATTAGGACTCTCAGGGGGAAAGGAGAGAGAGGAGGGGCCGGCCCCTTCTCCTAGTCCTACTAGGACTTGGGGAAGGGGGGGGTGCCGGCCAGCTATGGGCTGCCCCTTTTATCTTTTCCACTAAGGCCCAATAGGCCCATTAGTCTCCCGGGGGGTTCCGGTAACCCTCCCGGTATTCCGGTAAAATCCTGATTTCACCCGGAACACTTCCTATGTCCAAACATAGGCTTCCAATATATCAATCTTTACGTCTCGACCATTTCGAGACTCCTCGTCATGTCCGTGATCTCATCCGGGACTCCGAACAACCTTCGGTACATCAAAATGCATAAACTCATAATAACTGTCATCGTAACGTTAAGCGTGCGGACCCTACGGTTCGAGAACAATGTAGACATGACCGAGACACGTCTCCGGTCAATAACCAATAGCGGGACCTGGATGCCCATATTGGCTCCTACATATTCTACGAAGATCTTTATCGGTCAGACCGCATAACAACATACGTTGTTCCCTTTGTCATCGGTATGTTACTTGCCCGAGATTCGATCGTCGGTATCCAATACCTAGTTCAATCTCGTTACTGGCAAGTCTCTTTACTCGTTCCGTAATATATCATCTCACAACTAACATATTAGTTGCAGTGCTTGCAAGGCTTATGTGATGTGCATTACCGAGAGGGCCCAGAGATACCTCTCCGACAATCGGAGTGACAAACCCTAATCTCGAAATACGCCAACCCAACATCTACCATTGGAGACACCTGTAGTACTCCTTTATAATCACCCAGTTACGTTGTGACGTTTGGTAGTACCCAAAGTGTTCCTCCGATAAACGGGAGTTGCATAATCTCATAGTTATAGGAACATGTATAAGTCATGAAGAAAGCAATAGCAACATACTAAACGATCGGGTGCTAAGCTAATGGAATGGGTCATGTCAATCAGATCATTCAACTAATGATGTGACCTCGTTAATCAAATAACAACTCTTTGTTCATGGTTAGGAAACATAACCATCTTTGATTAACGAGCTAGTCAAGTAGAGGCATACTAGTGACACTCTGTTGGTCTATGTATTCACACATGTATTATGTTTCCGGTTAATACAATTCTAGCATGAATAATAAACATTTATCATGATATAAGGAAATAAATAATAACTTTACTATTGCCTCTAGGGCATATTTCCTTCAGTCTCCCACTTGCACTAGAGTCAATAATCTAGTTCACATCGCCATGTGATTTAACAGCAATAGTTCACATCACCATGTGATTAACACCCATAGTTCACATCGTCATGTGACCAACACTCAAAGGGTTTACTAGAGTCAGTAATCTAGTTCACATATCTATGTGATTAACACCCAAAGAGTACTAAGGTGTGATCATGTTTTGCTTGTGAGATAATTTTAGTCAACGGGTCTGTCACATTCAGATCCGTAAGTATTTTGCAAAATTCTTTGTCTATAATGCTCTGCATGGAGCTACTCTAGCTAATTGCTCCCACTTTCAATATGTATCCAGATTGAGACTTTTAGATTCATCTGGATCAGTGTCAAAAACTTGCATCGACGTAACCCTTTACGATGAACCTTTTTGTCACGTCCATAATCGAGAAACATATCCTTATTTCACTAAGGATAATTCTGACCGCTGTCCAGTGATCTACTCCTAGATTACTATTGTACTCCCTTGCCAAATCAGTGCAGGGTATACAATAGATCTGGTACATAGCATGGCATACTTTATAGAACCTATGAATGAGGCATAGGGAATGACTTTCATTCTCTTTCTATCTTCTGCCGTGGTCGGGCTTTGAGTCTTTACTCAACTTCACACCTTGTAATACAGGCAAGAACTCTTTCTTTGACTGCTCCATTTTGAACTACTTCAAAAATCTTGTCAAGGTATGTACTCATTGAAAAAACTTATCAAGCGTCTTGATCTATCTCTATAGATCTTGAAGCTCAATATGTAAGCAGCTTCACCGAAGTCTTTCTTTGAAAAACTCCTTTCAAATTCTCCTTTATGCTTTACAGAATAATTCTACATTATTTCTGATCAACAATATGTCATCCACATATACTTATCAGAAATGCTGTAGTGCTCCCACCCACTTTCTCGTAAATACAGGCTTCATCGCAAGTCTGTATAAAACTATATGCTCTGATCAACTTATCAAAGCATATATTCCAACTCCGAGATGCTTGCACCAGTCCACAGATGGATCGCTGGAGCTTGTACATTTTGTTAGCACCTTTCGGATTGACAAAACCTTCTAGTTGCATCGTATACAACTCTTCTTTAGCAAATCCATTAAGGAATGCAGTTTTGTTTATCCGTTTGCCAGATTTCATAAAATGCGGCAATTACTAACATGATTCAGACAGACTCAAGCATAGATACGAGTGAGAAGCTCTCATCGTAGTCAACACCTTGAACTTGTCGAAAACCTTTTGCGACAATTCTAGCTTTGTAGATAGTAACACTACTACCAGCGTCCGTCTTCCTCTTGAAGATCCATTTATTCTCAATTGCTTGCCGATCATCGGGCAAGTCAACCAAAGTCCAAACTTTGTTCTCATACATGGATCACATCTCAGATTTCATGGCCTCAAACCATTTCGCGGAATCCGGGCTCATCATCGCTTCCTCATAGTTCATAGGTTCGTCATGGTCAAGTAACATGACCTCCAGAACAGGATTACCGTACCACTCTGGTGCGGATCTCACTCTGGTTTACCTACGAGATTCGGTAGTAACTTGATCTGAAGTTACATGATCATCATCATTAGCTTCCTCACTAATTGGTGTAGTAGTCACAAGAACAGATTTTTGTGATGAACTACTTTCCAATAAGGTAGAAGGTACAATTACCTTATCAAGTTTTCTACTTTCCTCCCACTCACTTCTTTCAAGAGAAACTCCTTCTCCAGAAAGTTTCCGAATTTAGCAACAAAAGTCTTGCCTTCGGATCTGTGATAGAAGGTGTATCCAACAGTTTCCTTTGGATATCCTATGAAGATGCACTTCTCCGATTTGAGTTTTGAGCTTATCAGGATGAAACTTTTTCATGTAAGCATCGCAACCCCAAACTTTAAGAAACGACAACTTTGGTTTCTTGCCAAACCATAGTTCATAAGGCGTCGTCTCGACGGATATAGATGGTGCCCCTTTTTAACGTGAATGCAGCTGTCTCTAATGCATGACCCCAAAAACAATAGTGGTAAATCGGTAAGAGACATCATAGATTGCACTATATCCAATAAAGTACGGTTATGACGTTCGGACACACCATTATGATGTGGTGTTCCAGGTGGCGTGAGTAGTGAAACTATTTCACATTGTTTTAACTGAAGACCAAACTCGTAACTCAAATATTTGTCTCCGCGATCAGATCGTAGAAACTTTATTTTCTTGTCACGATGTTTTTTACTTCACTCTGAAATTCTTTGAACTTATTCAAATGTTTTGGACTTATGTTTCATCAAGTAGATATACTCATATCTGCTCAAATCATTTGTGAAGATCAGAAAATAATGATACCTGTCGCGAGCCTCAATATTCATCGGACCACATACATCAGTATGTATGATTTCCAACAAATCTTTTCTCGCTCCATTGTTCCGGAGAACGGCATTTTAGTCATCTTGCCCAAAAGGCATGGTTCGCAAGCATCAAGTGATTCATAATCAAGTGATTCCGAGAGCCCATCAGCATGGAGTTTCTTCATGCGCTTTATACCAATATGACCTAAACAGCAGTGCCACAAATAAGTTGCACTATCATTATTGACTTTGCATCTTTTGGTTTCAATATTATGAATATGTGTATTATTAAGATCGAGATCCAATGAACTATTTTCATTGGGTGTGTAACCATATTAGGTTTTATTCATGTAAACAGAACAACAATTTATTCTCTTACTTAAATGAATAACCGTATTACAATAAACATGATCAAATCATATTCATGTTCAACGCAAACACCAAATAACACTTATTTAGGTTCAACACTAATCCTGAAATTATAGGGAGTGTGCGATGATGATCATATCAATCTTGGAACACATCGTCACTTCACCCTTAACTAGTCTCTGTTTATTCTGCAACTCCCGTTTCGAGTTACTAATCTTAGCAACTGAACTAGTATCAAATACTAAGGGTTTGCTATAAACACTAGTAAAAGTACACATCAATAACATGTATATCAAATATACTTATGTTCACTTTGCCATCCTTCTTATCCGCCAATCACTTGGGGTAGTTCCGCTTCCAGTGACCAGTCCCTTTGCAGTAGAAGCACTTAGTCTTAGGCTTAGGATCAGACTTGGGCTTCTTCACTTGAGCAGCAACTTGCTTGCCGTTCTTCTTGAAGTTCCCCTTCTTCCCTTTGCCCTTTTCTTGAAACTAGTGGTCTTGTCAACCATCAACACTTGATGTTTTTCTTGATTTCTACCTTCGTTGATTTCAGCATCACGAAGAGCTTGGGAGTTGTTTCTGTTATCCCTTGCATATTATAGTTCATCACGAAGTTCTACTAACTTGGTGATGGTGACTAGAGAATTCTGTCAATCACTATCTTATCTGGAAGATTAACTCCCACTTGATTCAAGCGATTGTAGTACCCAGACAATCTGAGCACATGCTCACTAGTTGAGCGATTCTCCTCCATCTTTTAGCTATAGAACTTGTTGGAGACTTCATATCTCTCAACTCGGGTATTTGCTTGAAATATTAACTTCAACTCTTGGAACATCTCATATGGTCCATGACGTTCAAAACGTCTTTGAAGTCCCGATTCTAAGCCATTAAGCATGGTGCACTAAACTATCAAGTAGTCATCATATTAAGCTAGCCAAACGTTCATAACGTCTGCATCTGCTCCTGCAATAGGTCTGTCACCTAGCGGTGCATCAAGGACATAATTCTTCTGTGCAGCAATGAGGATAAACCTCAGATCACGGATCCAATCCGCATCATTGCTACTAACATCTTTCAACACAATTTTCTCTAGGAACATATCAAAAATAAACACAGGGAAGCAACAACGCGAGCTATTGATCTACAACATAATTTGCAAAATACTACCAGGACTAAGTTCATGATAAATTTAAGTTCAATTTAATCATATTACTTAAGAACTCCCACTTAGATAGACATCCCTCTAATCTTCTAAGTGATCACGTGATCCAAATCAACTAAACCATAACCGATCATCACGTGAGATGGAGTAGTTTTCAATGGTGAACATCGTTATGTTGATCATATCTACTATATGATTCACGCTCGACCTTTCGGTCTCCGTGTTCCGAGGCCATATCTGTATATGCTTGGCTCGTCAAGTATAACCTGAGTATTCTGCGTGTGCAACTGTTTTGCACCCGTTGTATTTGGACGTAGAGCTTATCACACCCGATCATCACGTGGTGTCTGGGCACGACGAACTTTGGCAATGGTGCATACTCAGGGAGAACACTTCTTGATAATTTTAGTGAGAGATCATCTTATAATGCTACCATCAATCAAAGCAAGATAAGATGCATAAAAAGGGATAAACATCACATGCAATCAATATAAGTGATATGATATGGCCATCATCATCTTGTGCTTGTGATCTCCATCTCCGAAGCACCGTCATGATCACCATCGTCACTGGCGTGACACCTTGATCTCCATCGTAGCATCGTTGTCGTCTCGCCAATCTTATGCTTCCACGACTATCACTACCGTTTAGTAATAAAGTAAAGCATTACATCGCGATTGCATTGCATACAAAAAGCGACAACCATATGGCTCCTGCCAGTTGCCGATAACTCGGTTACAAAACATGATCATCTCATACAATAAAATCAGCATCATGCCTTGACCATATCACATCACAACATACCCTGCAAAAACAAGTTAGACGTCCTCTACTTTGTTGTTGCAAGTTTTACGTGGCTGCTACGGGCTTAAGTAAGAACTCATCTCACCTACGCATCAAAACCACAACGATAGTTCGTCAAATAGACTCCGTTTTAACCTTCTCAAGGACCGGGCATAGTCACACTTGGTTCAACTAAAGTTGGAGAGACAGTCTTCCGCAAGCCATCTATGTGCAAAGCACGTCGAGGGAACCGGTCTCGCGTAAGAGTACGCGTAATGTTCGTTCGGATCGTCTCACCCAACAATACCGCCGAACCAAAGTATGACATGCTGGTAGGCAGTATGACTTGTATCGCCCACAACTCACTTGTGTTCTACTCGTGCAAATAACATCAAACCATAAAACCTAGGCTCGGATGCCACTGTTGGGGAACGTAGTAATTTCGAAAATTTTCCTACGCACACGCAAGATCATGGTGATGTACAGCAACGAGAGGGGAGAGTGTTGTCTACGTACCAACGCAGACCGACTGCGGAAGCGATCACACAACGTAGAGGAAGTAGTCGTACGTCTTCTTCCCGATCCGACCGATCCAAGCACCGTTACTCCGGCACCTCCGAGTTCTTAGCACACGTTCAGCTCGATGACGATCCTCGGGCTCCGATCCAGCAAAGCGTCGAGGAAGAGTTCCGTCAGCACGACGGCGTGGTGACGATCTTGATGTACTACCGACGCAGGGCTTCGCCTAAGCACTACAACGGTATGATCGAGGTGGAATTTGGTGGCAGGGGGCACCGCACACGGCTAAGGAACGATCTCAAGGATCAACTTGTGTGTCTTGGGGTGTCCCCTGCCCCCGTATATAAAGGTTGGAGGAGGGGGGCCGGCCGGCCAGAGAGAGGGAGGCGCAGGGGGAGTCCTACTCCTACCGGGAGTAGGACTCCCCCCTCCAATCCTATTCCAATTAGGACTCTCAGGGGGAAAGGAGAGAGAGGGGGGCCGGCCCCTTCTCCTAGTCCTACTAGGACTTGGGGAAGGGGGGGCGCCGGCCAGCTATGGGCTGCCCCTTTTCTCTTTTCCACTAAGGCCCAATAGGCCCATTAGTCTCCCGGGGGGTTCCGGTAACCCTCCCGGTATTCCGGTAAAATCCCGATTTCACCCGGAACACTTCCTATGTCCAAACATAGGCTTCCAATATATCAATCTTTACGTCTCGACCATTTCGAGACTCCTCGTCATGTCCGTGATCTCATCCGGGACTCCGAACAACCTTCGGTACATCAAAATGCATAAACTCATAATAACTGTCATCGTAACGTTAAGCGTGCGGACCCTACGGTTCGAGAACAATGTAGACATGACCGAGACACGTCTCCGGTCAATAACCAATAGCAGGACCTGGATGCCCATATTGGCTCCTACATATTCTACGAAGATCTTTATCGGTCAGACCGCATAACAACATACGTTGTTCCCTTTGTCATCGGTATGTTACTTGCCCGAGATTCGATCGTCGGTATCCAATACCTAGTTCAATCTCGTTACTGGCAAGTCTCTTTACTCGTTCTGTAATATATCATCTCACAACTAACATATTAGTTGCAGTGCTTGCAAGGCTTATGTGATGTGCATTACCGAGAGGGCCCAGAGATACCTCTCCGACAATCGGAGTGACAAACCCTAATCTCGAAATACGCCAACCCAACATCTACCATTGGAGACACCTGTAGTACTCCTTTATAATCACCCAGTTACGTTGTGACGTTTGGTAGTACCCAAAGTGTTCCTCCGATAAACGGGAGTTGCATAATCTCATAGTTATAGGAACATGTATAAGTCATGAAGAAAGCAATAGCAACATACTAAACGATCGGGTGCTAAGCTAATGGAATGGGTCATGTCAATCAGATCATTCAACTAATGATGTGACCTCGTTAATCAAATAACAACTCTTTGTTCATGGTTAGGAAACATAACCATCTTTGATTAACGAGCTAGTCAAGTAGAGGCATACTAGTGACACTCTGTTGGTCTATGTATTCACACATGTATTATGTTTCCGGTTAATACAATTCTAGCATGAATAATAAACATTTATCATGATATAAGGAAATAAATAATAACTTTATTATTGCCTCTAGGGCATATTTCCTTCAGGTTCGTCAAGTCCAGCCTTGCAAACACCGGCCCCTTCGCTTGTGGGAGTTCAACCCAGAAGGACCGCGTGCCATTCAAAGTTTCCTCGGCCTGACGCATGAGGAGATCTACAAGTCATTCTTCGGACCTCAAATAGAGTGTCCGGATACTACCGAGGACGTGGGCCTGAGCAGTAACCGCGCCGCCGAACAAGTAAGAAATCCTCTAGCCGAACACACCGTCTTTTATTCATCATGAAGTTATTTCTGAGAGTTCGCTCTTTGACCAGGATTGGCTAACAAAGGCGAAGATGATTCGGTGTTTGGCCCCCCTCCCTGAGGGTTTGGAAAATCCGGTGTTGGAAAAGATGCTCGAGCTCGCACCTTGCCCGGAGCCCTCGAAGGAAGATACAGGGGGAAATAATACGGGAAGACACGGGCCCCCATCGCTGCCAGTTCCAACCGAGGGAATGAGCACCTCCATGAAGGAGGATAACCGGGGGAGGAAAAGGACTGCTTCCGAGGATCCGGAAGCCGAGGCCTCCAAACGAGAGAAGAAGTCTCCAACAGAGGGTCCTGCCTCGGGGGGTGCTCTTGCCGCACAAAGTCCGCGGGGGGATCAGCCCTCCAACAAGTCGTAAGTGATCCAAAAATACTTTAATAGTGAAGGTATACTATCTTTCTTCTGAGAAAATGACCGCCGCATATATCTTGCAGTTCGGGCCTTAGCCCCTCTCAGCTGAGCTCGTCTTCGAGGGATATTCTTCCGAAGATGATGGAGAGCGAAACGCCTCCCCCGGACTCCTCAGCTCAAGAAGCGGGTGACCCCGAAGTGTCGTTACGGAGGGCCTCTCCGGATCCGGTGAGGCCAGAAGATAATCTCATAGACCCCCGAAGTCCCCAGCGTCCGGCTCTCGAAGAGAGCAAACAAAAGAGTCCGGCACCGTCTGGTATGCGGTCGGACGTTCTGAGGGAGCTGGTGGGGCGAGCGGCCATCTCAAAAGAACACCGTACACTGATGGGTACGGTGATGGAGAGAATTTTGTCCACCGAAAGCGGATTACATGAAGCCTTTATGACTCTACTGACGGGCTTTGAGGTACGTGAGATAATATGTGATAGTATCGCACATGTTAGGTGTGCCCTGTGTAGATAGTAGCCCCTAAGACTCTGGTTATCGTCGAGAACGGCGGCGAACAGAGGATCATAGTCCTAGGCAATAACCAGACTGCTATATGTGCAGGTGGTGGAAGCTCCGGTGGCTAGCCGGACTAGTGAGTTTGCCGAATTAAAACAGCAACTGGATGCGGCAGACGCCGACATCGAGCTTGTTAACAAGAGGCTTGATGAGGCACAGGGTAAGTGTTATTTTCTGGTGAATGCCACGTAGTAAGAGCAGCATGATGCCAGTATCTTTAATATGTTGTGACTGCAGATGGAGCTGCCACCGTGGAAACCTTGCGGACAGAACTTGCCCGAGCCAAGGAACAAGCGAGGATTAGTAATGCGGCTACTTTGAAGGCGGCCGAAGAGTTGAAAGCCGAGAAGGCCACACATTGCGAGAGCAAATAGAAGATGGCCAAGATGGCCGTAGAGTTAAAAGACACTGCCGACCGTTGTCGGCTCCTTGAGAAAGAAAACCAAGCGAAGGCAACGGACCTTGAGAAGGCCACGATGGCGGACAAAGACACCCGCTCTGCTATGAGAGCGAAGAAGGAGGAGCTGCGGGAAGCCGGGGATATTACGGCTGGGAAGCCCTTCATGCTACGGAGGAAGTTCGGAGATCCATGGTATGCCTCTCTGGATCGGCTGTGGAGTTCGGCAGATGCATATATGGACTTGGCGGCGAGCGCTACCGATGCGGCCAAATACTTCCATGGTCAAACAGATCGTGAGGTGGACAAGCTGTTCTGGTCGCAATTCAACGTTCTAGAGCGTCCGCTTCCATTGAATGATCAGCTAGCCGAATGGGCCGAACTAAATAGGTTGTCCGGACTCGCCATGAGGTCTATCGTGGATCAGCTATAGCCGGAAAAGCCAAAGCCGAACAGCTATTTCGGCTTAGTGCAGCAGTTCCTTGGTGTGGTGCCGCGCATTAATGCGATGAAGAGGTCGGCGTGCATAGAAGGCTCGCGGATGGCCCTTGCCCGTGTTAAAGCATACTGGGCGGAGATGGACGCTACCACTGTTGCGGCGTAGGGTTCGGCCATAGGCTGAGTGGCTGCCGAGCACTATTTCGAGGAGGTTCTCGAGGGTGCTCGTTTGATAGAGGCCCAGTGCTCGAAGAATATTATGTTTGAGTGATATGTGTTCCCATTGTAAACACCATGTTTTTACGAAATTTTATAAGGCTGTGTTTATACTTTTGCCTGAAAGTAATATGATGCCTCATGTGCGGCTGTTTATGTATACATGTGTATAACCTGAAAGATTGCAGTCGTCGGCTTCAGCCCCCACGCATATAATGCGGAGGTGCTCGCAAAAAATGCGTGTTCACACTTAACCCAACATCTTGGTCCTATTAAGGAGGTGATAGTGCAGTGAACGAGGCAATCGGACTATAATGCTTTAACACTTTCACTTAGCCATAGGAGTTTGACAGTGGGGCTACTAGATAGCCCCTGGTGGCTTTGCACTCTCCCGGTCTCAGGGTGCGTACATGCCTGGCCGGAAAACAGCCCTTCGTTAAGGCGGAGGAATTCTAACATTCCGATAGGTCATCGAGTGGTTGACCAGTCTCACGCTATATCATGACAGTCAGTTTTCGGCTTTCTCTACTGAGGTGCTCATCCGGATGAACCAGGGCACAATTGCAGTAGTTCTCCTGGTGCTGCCTTAGCCGATAAAGCAGAACGTAAGGCACCAAAACATAGGAGCCGGGCAAACCCAACATTTGACCAAATACAATGATTCAGAGATGATGCATATAAGGCCAAACTCGCGACGCTGAACACTCCCTAAGGTATTCGGTCTTTATGGTATAAACCGGGCCTAAATAGTGCCCTTTGTAAGAAGCCCCTTGTGTCCAGGTACGTGCATTATTCTGACGTGGCCACATGCCAAGACGTCAGCATCCTTCTCAATTGTGCTGAGAATTCGGTGGATGTGTATCAACAATAGGCAGTAAAAAAGGTTTACGCAGGGTCTTAATCTAAAAAGAATCCTTGGAGCGGGTCCCTGTTGCACGTCTGCGCCTGTGTCTCCGTTGTGCCGTATCCTGGACGGGTGTAGCACGATGGTCATCTATAAAAGAGAGGAACTTAGGTGAAAAAGTTGTCGTGCAAAAAGTTAGTTTTTTAAAGAAACCATGTATAACTAGAAATGAGTAGAAATTGCCACTTGTCTGCGCGCGTTGAGCCCCTTGTATTTGTAATAGGAGTGTGGCCATCAATCTGGTACAAATTACATATAGCAGCGCCGGACTCGTCTAACCGCGTCCGTGGTCTTGACGACCTATCAAATGCTTTAGTTGGTGAGGCCGTTTTTAGTGTGCGGCTGCCAAGGCAGTCGCATTCTCTTCGGCGTGCAAAGATCGCTTAATAGTTCCGTTCACTATAATGATGCCACATGGACTAGGCATCTTGAGCGTGAGGGAAGCATAATGCGGTATTGCATTAAAGCGAGCAAAAGCTTCGCGTCCAAGTAGTGCTTGATAATCGCATTGGAACGGAGCAATGTGGAAGGTTAAATGTTTGCTACGGGAGTTATCGGGGAAGCCGAATATAAACTTTAGTAGCAAGGAGCCCGCGCAGTGAGCCCCTAGGCCTGGCGTTACTCCTTTAAAGGTAGTGTTGCTATGGCAAATTTTCGTTGGGTCTATCCCCATTTCGCGGATTGTATCCTAGTATATCAGGTTTAAACTGCTACCACCGTCCATCAGGACTCGTGCAAAGTGGTATCTGTCAATTATTGGGTCTAATACCAGGGGAGCCCATCCTTCCCACCGGATACTTGCTGAGTAATCACGATGGTCGAAAGTGACCGGTTGAGACGACCAGTGGCAGGGTTTTGCGGTGATAGGCCCTTGGGCATATTTATCTGGGAGGGCCGCTTTACTTCCCTTGATCACGTGTAATACGTTGACTGTTTTGACTTCTGATGGAAACTTTTTTTTGTTCCCTAGTGTCTTGCTTGAGAGGCTCATCCTCATCTTCGCTTGGTGTATCCTCCCCCTTGTGTATGGCGTTGAGCTTGCCGGACTGCTTGAAGACCCAACATTCTCTGTGGGAATGATTAGCGGGTTTACCAGGGGTGCTACGGATCTGACATACTTGGTCCAGAATTTTGTTCAGGCTGGACAATTCATCTCTAGCGCCTTTAAAGGGCGGCTTTTGCTGACCTGGCCGAGAGCTTCTAAATCCGGCTAGTACCGCCATGCTCTTCGGGCTGTCTTCTTTATTCTGACACTTATTATTTTTGCTGCGTCGGGATTTCCTGTTTTCATCTCTAACTTCGGATGTGCTTGGGTCGCTGGTGCTGCGCCAGCTGTCCTCACCCGCGCAAAAGCGGGTCATGAGGCTTGTTAATGCTGCCATTGTTCTCGGCTTTTCTTGGCCGAGGTGTCTGGCAAGCCATTCGTCGCGGACGCTATGCTTAAAAGTTGCCAAGGCTTCGGCGTCCGGGCAGTCAACTATTTGGTTCTTCTTAATAAGAAACCTGTTCCAAAGCTTTCGGGCTGACTCTTCGGGCTGTTGAGTTATATGACTCAGATCGTCCGCATCCGGGGGTCGGACATAAGTCCCTTGAAAACTTGCCCGAAAAGCGTCTTCGAGCTCTTCCCAGCTTCCAATGGAGTTTTCGGGGAGGCTTTTAAGCCAATGCCGAGCTGGCCCTTTGAGCTTGAGGGGTAAGTACTTGATGGCATGGAGATCATCTCCTCGAGCCATATGGATATGGAGGATGTAGTCCTCAATCCAGACCCCAGGGTTTGTTGTTCCGTCATATGCTTCTATGTTTACGGGTTTGAATCCCTCTGGAAATTCATGGTCCAGCACCTCATCGGTGAAGCATGGGGGGTGTGCGGCACCCCTGTATCTGGGTGTACCGCATTGTTCTGATGTTTGTTGTGTTACATCATATGCTGGGGTGCACTTGCGTGGTCCATAGATGGATCTGGTTGCGTCGTCCTTTTGGTGCGAGCCATCGTGTGGATGGCTTATTGGCTTGTGAGTGGAGTTGTTTGCCGCTCCATGTTGGCCATGAGGTCGTCTATCCGGCTAGGTGGCCATTTTGATTTTTGGTTGTGGGGGATCTAGGGCCTCCTCATTGAATCCGGGTAGCAACTTCCGCGTCGGGTAGCTCTTGGTGGGGCAATTACCACCATACTTCGCTGCTGTGTTGAGTACTTTACTCCATCTGATTTGGAGTGTGTCCTGCGCAGCCTTGAGCCTTTGCTTCTGCTTTTTTAGACTCCTCGCGGTGGCAACAAGCCTTTGACGGGCATTCTGCTGCTCCGGGTGCCTGTCCGGCGTTATGTCATCCGGACTATTATCTTTGACAGAATTGCTTTGTTTGGTTTGATTCTCCGTATTGCCGTGGTCCGGCAGTGGTTCGCCCTGCTCCAACACTGGGTCTGTATGATCGTTATTTCTGCCGAGGCAGGATTTGGGGCGGCGCTTACGCTGCCGCTTTACTGCTTCTCGAGGGGACAAGCCTCCATTGCGTCCTTCCGTTCCTCGTTGTCGTCTTCTTTTGGTGTGTCCACCATGTATACGTCATATGATGAGGTGGACGTCCAGCGCCCTGTGGGCGGTGGTTCCTCTTCGCCTCCCGCATCATCGTCCATACCGTCGATGTTTTTGGAGTTGAAGTTGAGCATGTCGGTTGAGTCATTGACAGTGGCTACCGGGTGGGTGGTGGGTGGGCCTCGAATTTCGTTGTCGTCCGCATCCCAGTCCTGCCGGACATAGTTCGGCCAGGATTCTCCTGACAAGGAGAGAGACCTTAATGAGTTCAGTATGTCGCCAAAGGGTGAGTGCTGAAAAATATCCACGGAGGTAAACTCCATGATCGGCGCCCAATCGGATTCAATAGGAACGGGCGCAGACGGTTCAGAGTCCGTGGCCGGAGAAGGATCCGGCAGTTTAACAACACGGCTCTCGTGCAAGGCAAGGTCGATGTTCGGCTCGATCGCCGCTGAGGGTAAGGCCTCCGTGGTGGGGTCCATCCACCCGTCCGCGGAAGGCGCGACTGGCTCCGAATTGAGGGTCGGAGCGGCTGCCGGTGCGATCTCCTTAACACTGTCTGATGGGAGAGCTAAGTCATGCTCATCGTGACCGCGTGGCGCACAAGGCAGAGGCTCGAATCCGTTGAAGATCAAATCTGCACGGATATCGGCCGTGTAGTTTAAGCTTCCAAACCTGACCAGGTGGCCAGGGGCATAACTTTCCATCTGCTCCAGATGGCCAAGCGAATTAGCCCGCAGTGCAAAGCCGTCGAGCACGAAGATCTGTCCGGGGAGAAAAGTCTCACCCTGGACCGCATCGCTATCGATGATAGTAGGAGCCATCAAGCCTAACGGTGACGACACAGAGGAACTCTCAATGAAAGCACCAATGTCGGTGTCAAAACCGGCGGATCTCGGGTAGGGGGTCCCGAACTGTGCGTCTAGGCCGGATGGTAACAGGAGGCAGGGGACACGATGTTTTACCCAGGTTCGGGCCCTCTTGATGGAGGTAAAACCCTACATCCTTCTTGATTAATATTGATGATATGGGTAGTACAAGAGTAGATCTACCACGAGATCGAAGAGGCTAGACCCTAGAAGCTAGCCTATGGTATGATTGTATGTTGTGGTTGTTGTCCTACGGACTAAAACCCTTTGGTTTATATAGACACCGGAGAGGGTTAGGGTTACACAAGGTCGGTTACAAAGGAGGAGATATCCATATCCGTATTTCCTAGCTAGCCTTCCACGCCAAGTAGAGTCCTATCCGGACACGAGACGAAGTCTTCAATCTTGTATCTTCATAGTCTAACAGTCTGGCCAATGGAGATAGTCCGGCTGTCCGGAGACCCCCTAATCCAGGACTCCCTCAATCACCATCGTCACCGGCGCGACACCTTGATCTCCATCGTAGCATCATTGTCATCTCGCCAATCTTATGCTTCCACGACTATCGCTACCGCTTAGTGATAAAGTAAAGCATTGTAGCGTGATTGTATTGCATACAATAAAGCGACAACCATATGGCTCCTGCCAGTTGCCGATAACTCGGTTACAAAACATGATCATCTCATACAATACAATTTAGCATCATGTCTTGACCATATCACATCATAACATGCCCTACAAAAACAAGTTAGATGTCCTCTACTTTGTTGTTGCAAGTTTTACGTGGCTGCTATGGGTTTAGCAAGAACCATTCTTACCTACGCATCAAAACCACAACAATAGTTTGTCAAGTTGGTGCTGTTTTAACCTTCGCAAGGACCGGGCGTAGCCACACTTGGTTTAACTAAAGTTGGAGAAACTGACACCCGCCAGCCACCTGTGTGCAAAGCACGTCGATAGAACCAGTCTCGCGTAAGCGTACGCGTAATGTCGGTCCGGGCCGCTTCATCCAACAATACCGCCGAACCAAAGTATGACATGCTGGTAAGCAGTATGACTTATATCGCCCACAACTCACTTGTGTTCTACTCGTGGACAACATCAACGCATAAAACCTAGGCTCGGATGCCACTGTTGGGGAACGTAGTAATTTCAAAAAAAATCCTACGCACACGCAAGATCATGGTGATGCATAGCAACTACAGAGGAGAGTGTTTGTCTACGTACTCTCGTAGACCAGCAAGGGAAGCGTTGACACAACATAGAGGAAGTAGTCGTATGTCTTCCCGATCCGACCAATCCAAGTACCGAACGTATGGCACCTCCGAGTTCTGCACACGTTCAACTCGGTGACGTCCCTCGAGCTCCGATACAGAAAAGTGTTGAGGGAGAGTTTCGTCAGCACGACGGCGTGATGACGGTGATGATGTTCTACCGACGCAGGGCTTCGCCTAAGCACCGCTACGATATGACTGAGGTGGAATATGGTGGAAGGGGGCACTGCACACGGCTAAGGAACGATCACGAAGATCAACTTGTGTGTCATGGGGTGCCCCCTTGCCCCCGTATATAAAGAAGGGAGAGGGGAGGTGCGGCCGGCCCAAGGGGTGCGCCTAGAGGAGTCCTACTCCCATCGAGAGTAGGACTCTCCCCTCTTACCTTGTTCAAAAAGGAAGGGGGAAGGGAGAAAGAGGAAAGCGGGGCGCCCCCCCCCCTTCCTTGTCCTATTCAGACTAGGGGGAGAGGGGGCGCGCAGCCTGCCCTGGCCGGCCCTCCTCTTCTCCCTTAGGGCCCATGTAGGCCCAATAACCGCCGGGGGGGTTCCGGTAACCCCCCGGTACTCCGGTAAAATCCCGATTTCACCCGGAACGTTTCCGATATCCAAATATAGGCTTCCAATATATCAATATTAACGTCTCGACCATTTCGAGACTCCTCGTCATGTCCGTGATCACATCCGGGACACCGAACAGCCTTTGGTACATCAAAACACAAAACCCCTAATCACGATCATCACCGAACTTTAAGCGTGCGGACCCTACGGGTTCGAGAACTATGTAGACATGACCAAGACACGTCTCCGGTCAATAACCAATAGCGGAACCTGGATGCTCATATTGGCTCCTACCTATTCCACGAAGATCTTTATCGGTCAGACCGCATAACAATATACGTTGTTCCCTTTGTCATCGGTATGTTACTTGCCCAAGATTTGATCGTCGGTATCTCAATACCTAGTTCAATCTCGTTACCGGCAAGTCTCTTTACTCGTTCCGTAATACATCATCCCGCAACTAACTTATTCGTTGCATTGCTTGCAAGGCTTGAGTGATGTGCATTACCGACAGGGCCCAGAGATACCTCTCCGACAATCGGAGTGACAAATCCTAATCTTGAAATACACCAACCCAACAAATACCTTCGGAGACACCTGTAGAGCACCTTTATAATCACCCAGTTACGTTGTGACGTTTGGTAGCACACAAAGTGTTCCTCTGGTAAACGGGAGTTGCATAATCTCATAGTCATAGGAACATATATAAGTTATGAAGAAAGCAATAGCAACAAACTAAACGATCAAGTCCTAAGCTAATGGAATGGGTCAAGTCAATCACATCATTCTCCTAATGATGTAATCCCGTTAACCAAATAACAACTCATGTCTATGGTTAGGAAACATAACCATCTTTGATCAACGAGCTAGTCAAGTAGAGGCATACTAGTGACACTCTATTTGTCTATTTATTCACACAAGTATTATGTTTCTGGTTAATACAATTCTAGCATGAATAATAAACATTTATCATGATACAAGGAAATAAATAATAACTTTATTATTGCCTCTAGGGCATATTTCCTTCAGTCGGCCCTCCCCCTCCTCCACTCCTTTATATACGGGGGAAGGGGCACCCCATGGACACACAAGTTGATCATTGATATCTTCGCCGTGTGCGGTGCCCCCCTCCACCATAATCCACCTCGGTCATATCATAGCGGTGCTTAGGCGAAGCCCTGTTCCAGTAGCATCATCATCACCGTCATCACGCCGTCGTGCTGACGAAGCTCTCCCTCGACACTCTGTTGGATCGTGAGTTCGTGGGACGTCACCGAGCCGAACGTGTGCAGATCGCGAATGTGACGTACGTCCGGTACTAGGATAGGTCGATCGTGAAGACGTACGACTACATCAACCGTGTTGTCATAACGCTTCCGCTTATGGTCTACGAGGGTACGTGGACAACACTCTCCCCTCTCGTTGCTATGCATCACCATGATCTTGCGTGTGCGTAGGAATTTTTTTGAAATTACTGTGTTCCCCAATAGTGGCATCCGAGCCAGGTTTATGCGTAGATGTTATATGCACGAGTAGAACACAAAGGAGTTGTGGGCGTGGGTATATACATATTGCTTGCCGTCACTAGTTGTTTCTTGATTCGGCGGTATTGTTGGATGAAGCGGCCCAGACCGACATTACGCATACGCTTACGCGAGACTGGTTCTACCGATGTGCTTCGCACATAGGTGGTTGGTGCGTGTCAGTTTCTCCAACTTTAGTTGAATCGAATTCAATGAGCAGGGTTCTTTCTGAAGATCAAAAAGCAATCACTATACTGTGTTGTGGTTTTTGATGCGTAGGTAAGAATGGTTCTTGCTCAGCCCGTAGCAGCCACGTAAAACTTGCAACAACAAAGTAGAGAACGTCTAACTTGTTTTTGTAGGGCATGTTGTGATGTGATATGGTCAAGACGTGATGAGATATAAATTGTTGTATGAGATGATCATGTTTTGTTAAAGTTATCGGCAACTGGCAGGAGCCTTATGGTTGTCTCTTTATTGCATAAGATGCAAGCACCATAAATTGCTTTACTTTATCGCTATGCGATAGCAATAGTTGCAAAAGCAATAGTTTGTGAGACGACCAAGTGACGACACGTTGCTAGAGATTAAGATGAAGGAGATCATGGTGTCATGCCGGTGACGATAGAGATCATGACGGTGTTTTGGAGATGGAGATCAAAGGCACAAGATGATGATGGCAATATCATGTCACATATTTTGATAGCATGTGATGTTTATCCTTTATGTATCTTATTTTGCTTAGTTCGTCGGTAGCATTATAAGATGGTCTCTCAGTAAATTTCAAGGTATAAGTGTACTCCTTGAGTATGCACCGTTGCGACAGTTCGTCGTGCCGAGACACCACATGATGATCGGGTGTGATAAGCTCGACGTTCACATACAATGGGTGCAAGCTAGTTTTGCACATGCGGAATACTCGGGTTAAACTTGACGAGCCTAGCATATGCAGATATGGCCTCAGAACACTGGACACCGAAAGGTCGAGCGTGAATCATATAGTAGATATGATCAACATAGTGATGTTCACCACTGAAAACTACTACATCTCACGTGATGATCGGACATGGTTTAGTTGATATGGATCACGTGATCACTTAGATGATTAGAGAGATTTCTATCTAAGTGGGAGTTCTTAAGTAATTTGATTAATTGAACTTTAATTTATCATGAACTTAGTCCTGATAGTATTTGCATATCTATGTTGTAGATCAATAGCTTGCGATGTAGCTCCCCGTTTATTTTTTAATATGTTCCTAGAGAAAAATAAGTTGAAAGATGTTAGTAGCAATTATGCAGACTAGCTCCGTGATCTGAGGATTATCCTCAATGCTGCACAAAAGTATTATGTCCTTGATGCACCACTAGGTGACAAAACTATTGCAGGAGCAAATGCAGACGTTATGAATGTTTGACAAGCTCGGTATGATGACTACTTGATAGTTTAGTGCACCATGATTGACGGCTTAGAACCGGGACTTCAAAAATGTTCTGAACTACATGGAGCATATGAGATGTTCCAAGAGTTGAAATTGGTATTTCATTCTCATGCCCGTGTCGTGAGGTATGAGACCTCTGACAGTACTTTGCCTACAAGATGGAGGAGAATAGCTCAACTAGTGAGCATGTGCTCAGATTGTGGGTACTACAAGTGCTTGAATCAAGTGGGAGTTAATCTTCTAGATAAAATAGTGATTGACAGAGTTCTCTAGTCACTGTCACCAAGTTACTAGAACTTCGTGATGAACTATAATATGCAAGGGATGACGAAAGTAATTCTCAAGCTCTTCGCGATGCTGAAATCAGCGGAGGTAGAAATCAAGAAAAGCATCAAGTGTTGATGGTTGACAAGACCACTAGTTTCAAGTAAAAGGGCAAGGGAAAGAAAGGGAACTTCAAGAAAAATGGCAAGCAAGTGGCCACTCCCATGAAGAATCCCAAAGCTAGACCCAAGCTTGAAACTGAGTGCTTCTACTGCAAAGGAAATGGTCATTGGAAGTGGAACTGCCCTAGATACTTGGCGGATAAGAAGGATGGCATACCGAACAAAAGTATATTGGATATACATGTTATTGACGTGTACTTTACTAGTGTTTATAGCAACCCCTCGGTATTTGATACTGGTTCAGTTGCTAATAGTAGTAACTCGAAATGGGAGTTGCAAAATAAACAAAGACTAGTTAAAGGCAAGGTGATGATGTGTGTTGGAAGTGATTCCAAGGTTGATAAGATCACCATCACGCACTCCCTTTACCTTCGGGATTAGTGTTAAACCTAAAAATAAATGTTATTTGGTGTTTGCGTTGAGCATGAATATGATTGGATCATGTTTATTGCAATACGGTTATTCATTTAAGTCAAAGAATAATTGTTGTTCTATTTACATGGATAAAACCTTCTATGGTCATACACTCAATATAAATGGTTTATTGAATCTCGATAGTAGTACACATATTCATAATATTGAACCCAAAAGATGCAAAGTTAATAATGATAGTGCAACTTATTTGTGGCACTGTCATTTAGGTCATATTGGTGTAAAGCGCATGAGGAAACTCCATGTTCATGGGCTTTTGGAATCACTTGATTATGAATCACTTGATGCTTGCGAACCATGCCTCATGGGCAAGATGACTAAGACTCCGTTCTCCGGAACAATGGAACGAGCAACTGACTTATTGGAAATAATACATACTGATGTATGCGGTCCGATGAGTGTTGAGGCTCGCGGCGGGTATCATTATTTTCTGACCTTCATAGATGATTTGAGTAGATATGGGTATATATACTTGATGAAACATAAGTCTGAAACATTTGAAAAGTTCAAAAAAATTCAGAGTGAAGTCGAAAATCATCGTAACAAGAAAATAAAGATTCTATGATCAGATCGCGGAGACGAATATTTGAGTTATGAGTTTGGTATTCAACTAAAACAATGTGGAATAGTTTCACAAATTCATGCCACCTGGAACACCACAGCATAATGGTGTGTCCGAACGTCATAACCGTACTTTATTGGATATAGTGCAATCTATGATGTCTCTTGCGATTTACCACTATCGTTTTGGGGTTATGCATTAGTGACAGCTACATTCACGTTAAATAGGGCACCGTCTAATCCGTTGAGATGACACAGTATGAACTATGGTTTGGCTAGAAACCTAAGCTGTCATTTCTTAAAGTTTGGGGTTGTGATGCTTATGTGAAAAAGTTTCAGCCTGATAAGCTCAAACCCAAATCGTAAAAGTGTGTCTTCATAGGATACCCAAAAGAAATTGTTGGGTACACCTTCTATCACATATCTGAAAGGCAAGATCTTTGTTGCTAAGAATGGATCCTTTCTAGAGAAGAAGTTTCTCTCGAAAGAAGTGATTGGGAGGAATGTAAAACTTGATGAGGTAATTGTACCTTCTCCCGAATTGGAAAGTAGTTCATCACAGAAATCAGTTCTAGTGATTCCTACACCAATTAGTGAGGAAGTTAATGATGATGATCATGAAACTTCAGATCAAGTTACTACCGAACCTCGTAAGTCAACCAGAATACGTTGCGCACCAGAGTGGTACGGTAATCCTGTTCTGGAGGTCATGTTACTTGACCATGACGAACCTACGAACTATGAGGAAGCGATGATGAGCCCAGATTCCGCGAAATGGCTTGAAGCCATGAAATCTGAGATGAGATCCATGTATTAGAACAAAGTATGGACTTTGATTGACTTGCCCGTTGATCAGTGAGCCATTAAGAATAAATGGATTTTCAAGAGGAAGACGGACACTGATAGCAGTGTTACTATCTACAAAGCTCGAATTGTCGCAAAAGGTTTTCAACAAGTTCAAGATGTTGACTACGATGTTATTTTCTCACTCGTAGCGATGCTTAAGTCTGTCCGAATCATGTTAGCAATTGCCACATTTTATGAAATCTAGCAAATGGATGTCAAAACTGCAATACTTAATGGATTTCTTAAAGAAGAGTTGTATATGATACAACCAGAATGTTTTGTCAATCCTAAATGTGCTAACAAAGTGTGCAAGCTCCAGCGATCCATCTATGGAGTGGTGCAAGCATCTCCGAGTTGGAATATATGCTTTGATAAAATGATCAAAGAGTATGGTTTTATACAGACTTGCGGTGAAGCCTGTATTTACAAGAAAGTGAGTGGGAGCACTACAGCATTTCTGATAAGTATATGTGAATGACATATTGTTGATCGAAAATAATGTAGAATTTTTTGGAAAGCATAAAGGAATGTTTGAAAAGAGTTTTTCAAAGAAAGACCTCGATGAAGCTACTTACATATTGAGCATCAAGATCTATAGAGATAGATCAAGACGCTTGATATATTTTCAATGAGTACATACCTTGACAAGATTTTGAAATAGTTCAAAATGGAAAAGTCAAAGAAGGAGTTCTTGCCTGTGTTGCAAGACGTGAAGTTGAGTAAAGACTCAAAACCCAACCACGGCAGAAAATAGAAAGAGAATGAAAAGTCATTCCCTATGCCTCAGTCATAGGTTCTATAAAGTATGCTATGTTGTGTACAAACCTATTGTGTACCTCACCATAAGTTTGGCAAGAGGGTACAATAG
Source organism: Triticum monococcum (assembly GCA_034509565.1). Lineage (NCBI taxonomy): Eukaryota > Viridiplantae > Streptophyta > Magnoliopsida > Poales > Poaceae > Triticum > Triticum monococcum. The sequence continues at coordinate 175,425,740 of CM067847.1, read as the reverse complement.
AGATCCAGGAGTGGATCACTGGACAGCGGTCAAAAAATATCCTTAGTGGAATAAGGAAATGTTTCTCAGTTGTGGAGGTGACAAAGAGTTCGTCATAAAGGGTTACGTCGATGCAAGCTTTAACACCGGTCTGGATGACTCTAAGTCTCAATCTAGATACATATAAAAAGTGGGAGCAATTAGCTAGACTAGCTCCGTGCAAAGCATTGTAGACATAGAAAATTTGCAAAATACATACGGCTCTGAATGTGGCAGACCCGTTGACTAAATTTCTCTCACAAGCAAAACATGATCACTCTTTGGGTGTTAATCACATAGCGATGTGAACTAGATTATTGACTCTAGTAAACCCTTTTGGGTGTTAGTCACATGGAGATGTGAACTAATCACATAAAGATGTGAACTATTGATGTTAAATCACATGACAATGTGAACTAGATTATTGACTCTAGTGCAAGTGGGAGACTGAAGGAAATATGCCCTAGAGGCAATAATAAAGTTATTATTTATTTCCTTATATCATGATAAATGTTTATTATTCATGCTAGAATTGTATTAACCGAAAACTTAGTACATGTGTGAATACATAGACAAACTAAGTGTCACTAGTATGCCTCTACTTGACTAGCTCGTTAATCAAAGATGGTTAAGTTTCCTAGCCATGGACAAGAGTTTTCATTTGATGAACGTGATCACATCATTAGAGAATGATGTGATTGACTCGACCAATCCATTAGCTTAGCACGATGATTGTTTAGTTTGTTGCTATTGATTTCTTCATAACTTATACATGTTCCTATGACTATGAGATTATGCAACTCCCGGATACCGGAGGAACACTTTGTGTGCTACCAAATGTCACAACGTAACTGGGTGATTATAAAGGTGCTCTATAGGTGTCTCCAATGGTGTTTGTTGAGTTGGCATAGGTCGAGATTAGGATTTGTCACTCCGAGTATCAGAGAGGTATCTTTGGGCCCTCTCGGTAATGCACATCACTATAAGCCTTGCAAGCATTGTGACTAATGAGTTAGTTGCGGGATGATGCATTACGGAACGAGTAAAGAGACTTGCTGGTAACGAGATTGAACTAGGTATTGAGATACCGACGATCGAATCTCGGGCAAGTGACATGCCGATGACAAAGGGAACAACGTATGTTGTTATGCGGTTTAACCGATAAAGATCTTCATAGAATATATAGGAACCAATATGAGCATCCAGGTTCCGCTATTGGTTATTGACCGGAGATGAGTCTCGGTCATGTCTACGTAGTTCTCGAACCCGTAGGGTCCGCACGCTTAACGTTCGATGGCGATCAGTATTATGAGTTTATGTGTTTTGATGTACCGAAGGTTGTTCGGAGTCCCGCATGAGATCAGGGACATGACGAGGAGTCTCGAAATGTTCGAGATGTAAAGACCGATATATTGGAAGGCTATATTCGGACATCGGAAAGGTTCTGAGTGGTTCGGGTATTTATCGGAGTACGGAGAGTTACGGGAATTCGCCGGGGAGTATATGGGTCTTATTGGGCTTTAGGGGAAAGAGAGAGGGGAGGCTGCGTGCCCCCCCCCCCCCAAGGCCTGGTCCGAATTGGACTAGGGGGAGGGGCGGCGCCCCCTCCTTCCTTCTCTTCTTTTTTTCCCTTTCCTTCTCTCCTACTCCTACTACATGGAAGGGGAGGAATCCTACTCCCGGTGGGAGTAGGACTCCCCAGGGCGCGCCATACTAGAGGGCCGGCCCTCCCCCTCCTCCACTCCTTTATATACGGGGGAAGGGGGCACCCCATGGACACACAAGTTGATCATTGATCTCTTAGCCGTGTGCGGTGCCCCCCTCCACCATAATCCATCTCGGTCATATCGTAGCGGTGCTTAGGCGAAGCCCTATTCCGGTAGCATCATCATCACCATCATCATGCCATCGTACTGACAAAGCTCTCCCTCGACACTCTGCTGGATCATGAGTTCGTGGGACATCACCGAGCCGAACGTGTGCAGATCGCGGAGGTGTCGTACGTTCGGTACTAGGATCTCATTCGTGAAGACATACGACTACATCAACCGCGTTGTCATAACACTTCCGCTTACGGTCTACGAGGGTACGTGGACAACAATCTCCCCTCTTGTTGCTATGCATCACCATGATCTTGCGTGTGCGTAGAATTTTTTTTGAAATTACTATGTTCCCCAACACTAGCAGCCCTGGGCAGCAATAGGAAACATGGGAAAGATGAAGGTAGATGGGAAACAACCACTTCTTTGCGAAAATGATCCAAATCTATTATCAAAGTTCAGTAGAAATACAAAGCAACTCGAACATAAAAAATATTACATTGAGGTTCCAAGACCCCCAAACAACCATTACTCCCGCTAGAACAAGCCGATGACGCGTCGTTGTTGCGACTTGTCGGACTCACGGGTTCCGGCAGACCCTCAAGGTTCGAACACTGGGGTGTGCACGGAGATCACGCCCTCTACCTCCCTGTCTCACAAAGATCTAAACTACTAAAGGAACTGCACAAGAGACACAAGATTTATACTGGTTCGGGCCACCGTTGTGGTGTAATACCCTACTCCAGTGTGTGGTGGGTGGATTGCCTCTTGGGGCTGATGATGATGAACGATACAAGGAAGAACAGCCTCGCGAGGGTCTATTCTTGGCTGGGGGGATGAACTGCTAGGAGGAGTTCAGTCACCCTTCTCTCTCTCTCTCTCTCCTTTCTTTTTTATCCTCCCTCCGATGTGGGTGGCTGATCCTATTTATAGAGGCACTGGTCCTCTTCCCAAATATCGAGCGGGAAGGGAGCCAACAATGGCGGGCTAATTTGAAGGGGGACAACAAGTATCAACTATCCTGACAAAAGCAGTCTTCGCCTGCGCAAAGCTCTGGTGATGACGCCGTCTTGGGCTCCACGGTGACCTCTGTCTCGTAGTCCTCATGGTCTTGGCCCCGTTGCACCGAAATGGCAACCTTTGCCTGATGCCTCGGTACTCCGCGGCTGCGCTTGCCCCCTTTGCACCAAAGAGGAAAGAAGGACGCTGCGCGCGCTGGCACCTGCCTGGCGCCCTGAGTCGTCATGGCTTGCGTCACGTGCACCTCGCGAGGTGCCCCGCCTTGATCTCTCCGCCTCCTCGTGAGCCAACCTGACGAGGCCGTGCCTGAGGAAGCTCCGTGTCGTCCGCCTCGCGAGGCTTGGCCCCTCGCGAGGGTCTTGAGCCTTGTGTTGATGGAGATGGGCCATGTTGGGCCTCCTTTGAGCCACGCCGCAGGCCGCGGGCAGGCAAGTCTGGGGACCCCCATTCCCAGAACGCCGACAGTAGCCCCCGGGCCCAAGGTGCGCATGGACTTGGCCGTGCCGAGAGGCAAAAGGGCAAGAGCGAAGCGCCGCGGGCCCTAACAGCCTGCGGCCTTGGGCGCCGCGTGGCGGTTGATGGGACGTGGGCGTCTCCACTTCCCCATGATGCCTCGGTGACCGCGCGAGGTGGACAAGTCCTTGCATGCAAATCGCGTCATAATTACATGTGATCATGGAGGCCGGCGGTTGGCCTTCGCCGGCTATAAGTACAGCACGGCACGTGCCCTTCCAGTCCATCTCTTCTTGTTTTCTCCTTTGCCTCAATTCTTGCCCCGCCTTGGCGTGATGGCTCCATCGAGGAGGTACTCGGCTGCGGAGAAGGGGAAGGCCCACCAGGTCGATCTTGCCTCTCCCCCGCCCCGGTAGCATTTGGTGGTCATGGTGGCGGCTCCCAGCGTGGCGGCGGGCGAGCCGTTGTGGCAGAGGGACACGCCTGGGTTGCGCGCTCCCCCAGGCCGCGCTTTCGCGCTGCTCAGGCACTAACGGAGTTCGTCGTCTGGTCGGCGGAGCCGACTAGCGCCCGGCTCCAACTCCCTCGCTTCCTCCTTGGTGAACTCCCGGCCGGTGCTCCTGGTGGCCTCTGGCTCCAGGCAGAGGGCTGCTGCAGCAAGTCCTCGTGGGCCGCGCTGGAGGTCTCCACCAACGGGGGCCTGGCCTTAACTCGTGGCTGGCAGGCGTTCGCCCGCGCTCGCGGCCTGGGGCGCCGGTGCACCCTGCACTTCAGGTTTGACGGCGACGCCACCCTCTATGTGAGGGTGTTTGGGGAAGATGGTCGCCACGCGGGGTGTTGCCCTGAGGACGACGACCGCAGCCGGGGGCCCCGCCCCGACGGTGATGGAGGAGATAGCGCCCGCGCGGATGGCGGCGCTCGAGACTCCCCGAGCTTCGTCAGCTCTTCCTCAAGCGACTCCTCCAGCAGTGGCCGCAGTCAACCCCTGCGTCGTCGAGCTTGCTTGGGAGGTGATGGCTTGTCCGCCCGCCGTCGTGCCCCGGTGAAGTGCGAGAGGGAGTCTCCTTGAGGTCCGGAGGCAGCCCGGGTCGCCTCCGCGGGCTGATGTGAGGAGGGCTGCGTCGGGCTTGTCCCTTCCTTTCCCTTTTGTTTCCTGTGTAAGACAAAACAGCTGCATGAAGCCCCGCTGGGGCATGTTGGGAATTATTGCCGTTTTATCCTTTACCTTGATCTTATTTTTGCGCCTCTTAACTATACGCCTGTGCATAGATAGTCTTTGACCCCTGCCGGGGGGCGACCGACCGAGGCCCTGTGTGCGCGTCGCGGTGCCCGAGGGGCACGGACTAGAGGGGTGCTCCTGTAACGTGCCCGGGCCATAAAACCTTCCAGCGGCTAGAGCAGGAACGCTCGCGATGACGTTTGAGTACCATCCCTCGCGAGGTCGTTTATGAGAGAAACCAAAGCGAGGAGCAAAAATCGACGAACCACAAATCAGCAATAGCGACAACTTCAATAAGACTTTGAATGCAAGTAAACACGTCAAATGCGGAAAGCAAATGAAAAAGCCGCGTCCGGCACCTAATCTAGTCTTCGACGTCTTCTCACCAGCGCGGAGCTAAGTGCTGCCACTGGGCGTGGGAGGGAGCCCCAGGGCCTGAGGCCGGCGCTCCTGAGACTCCGGGGCGTGTACAGCCCCACTCATTATTACGTGAGAGTGTCATGGGGCGGTGAGCTTCACAGGCATTGGCCTTGCTTCACAGGCTCTGGGACTTTTCCAAAACGCGATAGCTTCACAGGCACTCGCCTTGCTTCACAGGCTCTGGGCCTTTTCCAAAACGTGATAGTCTTCACAGGCACTCACCTTGCTTCACAGGCTCCGGGCCTTTTCCAAAACGCGATAGCTTCATAGGCACTCGCCTTGCTTCACAGGCTTTGGGCCTTTTCCAAAACGCGATAGTCTTCATAGGCACTCGCCTTGCTTCACAGGCTCCGGGCCTTTTCCAAAACGCGATAGCTTCACAGGCACTCGCCTTGCTTCACAGGCTCTGGGCCTTTTCCAAAACGCGATAGTCTTCACAGGCACTCGCCTTGCTTCACAGGCTCTGGGCCTTTTAGGGGTAGAACCTCCGGAGGTGCTGAATGTTCCACGCGTCCTGGATCGGCTCCCCCTCTTGAGTCTCCAAGCGCACGGAGCCTGGCCTGGAAACATGAACAACCTTGAACGGGCCCTCCCACATGGGAGAGAGCTTGTGCAGCCCCTCCCTGGAGAGAACCCGCCTGAGTACGAGGTCTCCTACCTCGAGGGTTCTAGGGCGGATGTTGCGGCAGTGATATTGTCGTAGCGCCTGTTGGTACCTTGCCGCTCACAGCGCGGCTTCCCGGCGGCGTCCCTCCCCTAGTACGAGGTCCATCCCCTGCATGGCGTCCTGCTGCGCCTCGTTGAACGCCAGGACCCGCGCGGAGCGATGCCTGACCTCGTGAGGAAGGACTGCTTCGGCTCCATAGACCAGGAAGAACGAGGTCTCCCCAGTTGGTTTGGTTGCGGTTGTGCGGATGGACCACAACACGGACTGGAGCTCGTCGTACCAGCCTCTGCCGCAGGCCTCCAGCTTCTTCTTGAATGTCCTGGTCTTGAGGCCTCTCAGGACCTCCGCGTTGGCTCGTTCGGCCTGCCCATTGCTTCGCGGGTGTGCCACCGAGGCGTAGCATATCTGCGTCCCAAGGTTAGCACAATATGTTTTGAAGAGATTACTGGTGAACTGCGAACCGTTGTCTGTGATGATGCAATTCGGCACCCCGAACCGGCTCACGATACCCCTGATGAACTTGACCGCGGAGCCAGCGGGGATGGTACGGACAGCCTCCACTTCTGCCCACTTGGTGAACTTGTCAATGGCGACGTAGAGGTAGCGGTAGCCCCCTGGCGCCCGAGGGAACGGGCCCAGAATATCCAACCCCCAAACTGCGAATGGCCACAAGATGGGTATTGTCTGCAGGCCCCCCGCTGGTTGATGGATCTGCTTGGAATGAAACTGGCAGGCCTCACAAGCCTTTACCAATTCGATCGCGTCGTTGAGCGCGGTGGGCCAATAGAACCCGCTACGGAATGCCTTGCCGACGAGGGTCCGTGATGATGAGTGGTGTCCGCAGTCTCCGCCGTGTATGTCCTCCAGTAGTTCCTTTCCTTGCTCCCTGGAGATGCAGCGCAGAGATACACCGTTTGGTCGCTTCCGGTAAAGTTCTCCATCTCTGATGCAGTATGTCGTGGCCTGCCGCGCCACACGCTCCGCTTCCTCTTCCTTTTCCGGTAGGGCCCGTTGCATTAAATAACTCTGGAGTTCTGCGATCCAGCACTCCTCCTGAGGTTCCATCGCCAGGAGCAGGCGTGCTCCTGAGGTCGGCCCACAGACCGGGGCTCCCGAGGCTGGCGGCTGGGGGAGCTCCTCTTGAGACTGAGCGGTGTTTGATAACGTCGGTTGTGCTGAGGGTTTGAAGAGCCGCTCTTCGAAGACGCCGGGTTCCTACGGCAACCGCCTGGATGCCCGTCCGGCTATGTCGTCAGCTTCCTGATTGGTGCCACGGGGCACGTGCTTCAGCTCCAGCCCCCGGAACTGCTTTTCCATTCGGCGGACCTCCGCCAGGTAGGCCTCCATATGCTCGTCCTTCGGCTCGTACACCTTGTTGGAGAAGTTGACTAGGAGCTGCGAGTCGCCCTTGATGGTGAGGTGTTTCACTCCCAGGGCTACTGCGGCCTTCAACCCGGCTATCAGTCCCTCATATTCTGCAATGTTGTTGGAGACCTTTTCACCTTGCTGGAAACAGAGCTGCACGGCATAGTAGAGCTTATCCTGAGTGGGTGATATCAGCACCGCACCAGCCCCCGCGCCGTGTCTGGAGAACGCCCCATCGAAGTACATGACCCAGCCTTCCGGCGCCTCACTCCCTAGAGAGAGGGGCCGATCCTCGTTGTCCCTGAGGCCTGGTGCCTCCGCCCATTCCGCTATGAAATCTGCCAACGCTGCTCCCTTGATGACCCTGGTTGTGCTGAACTCGAGCTGAAACGCCTGCAGCTCCATGTTCCACTCAGCGACCCTTACGGCTGAGTTAGGGCTCCTAAGCACTCTCTCTAGGGGGTACGATGAGACGACCTTGATGGGGTGAGCCTGGAAGTAGTGACGCAGCTTGCGTGAGGCTACCAGTAGCGTGAGGAGGAGCTTTTGAGGCATTGGGTACCGTGCCCTCGCGTCCCGCAACACCGTGCTAACAAAGTAGACGGGATGCTCAACAAGGCTGAGAGTATCTGGGGTCGCAGAGCCCTCGGGAGGCAAGGGCGCCTCGCGAGATGACATGGCCTCGGGAGGTGGACCATCCGGGCGTGCGGCCTCGCCTGCCCCTGGTGCATTCCTCGGCAGCTGACCCTCCTCAAGTGCGGTTGCGGCTTCTGCAGGCTTTCCTTGTTCCCGTTTTGTCTTGCCCCGGGCTGCCGCTGCGGTCTTGACTTGGCGTTCCTCCCTAACCGCCACCAGGGCTGCACTGGCGGAGTAGGAAGTGGCAGCGAGGTAAGGCAGCAGGGGCTCTTGAGGGCGCGGAGCCACCATGATTGGGGGACTGGTCAGGTACCTCTTGAGATCTTGAAACGCCTTATCTGCCTCTTCAGTCCATTCAAAGGGCCCCTTTTTCTTCATCAGCTGAAAGAAAGGCAGCGCTCGCTCCCCTAATTTGGAGATGAAGCGCCCTAGCGCGGTCACGCGCCCAGTGAGCTTCTGCATTTCCCTGAGGGTCTTTGGCGGGCTCATGTCCTCGACCGCCTTGACCTTCTCGGGGTTTGCCTTGATGCCACGATGGGACACGAGGAATCCCAAAAGCTTGCCCGAGGGGACGCCAAACACACATTTCTCCGGGTTGAGCCGCAGGTTTACTGCGTCGAGGCTTGCGAAGGTCTCCTCCAGGTCTTGTATCAGGGTCTTGGCCTCCCGAGATTTTACTACAATGTCATCAACGTAGGCTTCGACATTCTTTCCGAGTTGCGGGCCCAAGGTGACGTGCATCAGCCGCTGAAAGGTTGCCCCTGCGTTACACAGTCCGAACGGCATGCATGTATAGCAGTATACCCCGCATGGGGTTAAGAAGGCGGTCTTCTCAACGTCTTCTACCGCCATCTTGATCTGGTGATACCCGGAGAAGGCGTCCAGGAAGCATAGCAGGTCGCACTCCGTAGTGGAATCGACGATCTGGTCGATGCGGGGGAGCGGAAACGGATCTTGCGGGCGTGCTTTGTTGAGGTTGGTGAAATCGACACACATGCGTTCCTTCCCCCCTTTCTTGGGCACAACGACAGGGTTGGCCAACCAATCCGGGTATCGGACCTCGCGAATGACCCCAGCGGCTTCTAGCTTGTGGGTCTCTTGGACAATGAAGGCCTACTTCTCCACGGACTGCCGCCTGGCCTTCTGCTTCACGGGGCGCACATTTGGGCACACGTTGAGGTGATGCTCGATGACGCTCCTGGGGATCCCCGCCAGCTGATCCGGCTCCCACGCAAATACCTTCTTATTCGCACGCAAGAACTTGACCAAGGCCTCCTCCTGCTCAAGCTCAAGGTTGGCGCCTATGGTGAAAGTGGCACTGGAGGACCCGTCCTCGTCGACGGGTATCTGCTTGGTTTCTGCCTTGTCCTGGGTGAACAACTGCTTCTTCTTGGCGGGTGCAGCCCCCTTGGGCTCAGGGGTCTCCGCATTGACGGGTCGTGCCGATGCCGCCGTCTTGAAGGCGAGCTTGAGTACTCGCAGGGCGTCCTCGGTGTCCCCGTGCACGGCGAGGGTGCCGCTGCTCCCGGGCATCTTCATGAGGTCATACGCCGGGTGCGTGGCGGCCATGAACTGAGCCAGCGCCGCGTAGCCGAGGATGGCGTTGTAAGGGAGGCCGATGGGGGCGATGTTGAAGTCGACCATCTCCGTGCGGAAGTTGTCGTGGGTGCCGAAGGTTACCGGGAGCCGGATCTGTCCCAGGGAATCGGATGACCCGCCCCCGACGCCCGAGAAAGATCGGCTGGGTCGCAACCGCTCCCGGGGTATGCAGAGGAGGTTGAAAGTCTCGACCGAAAGCACGCTGAGGCCCGCGCCGCCGTCAACGAGAGTTCTGGTGACGGCCACCTGGCAGATGGTGGGGGTGCACAACAGGGGGAGCGCGCCCGAGCCGACTAGGTTGGTGGGGTGGTCCTCCGAGTTGAAGGTCAGATCGGCCTCGCGCGCCGCCCGGTCCAGGGGAGCCCCCTGCCGTACGGAAACGGCGCTAACCCGGCGGGCAAAAGGCTTGACGTGGCGACTCGTGGGCGGCGCCTGCGAGCCGCCCAGGAGGGCCGCAACGACCGGAGGCGTCGATGTTGCGGTGCAGCTACTCCGCCGCGTAGGCAGATGCTGGGGGGGTGCTTGCTGCTCGTTCCCCGCCGAGCCGGTGGCGGTGTTGACGGCGGGCGACGGGGGACAACGAGAACGCCCACCGGCGAGGGCCGCCGGGGCGACACGAGCTCGGCTGGCGCCGTACATGGATGCGGCGGTCGTAGGAGAGCGGAGCGGCGGAAGACAGATTCCGGCGCACCCCTACCTGGCGCGCCAAATGTCGGATTCATGGGTTCCGGTAGACCCTCAAGGTTCGAACACTGGGGTGCGCGTGGAGATCACGCCCTCTACCTCCCCGTCTCACAAAGATCTAAACTACTAAAGAAACTGCACAAGAGACACAAGATTTATACTGGTTCGGGCCACCGATGTGGTGTAATACCCTACTCCAGTGTGTGATGGGTGGATTGCCTCTTGGGGCTGATGATGATGAACGATACAAGGAAGAACAGCCTCGCGAGGGTCTGTTCTTGGCTGGGGGATGAACTGCTAGGAGGAGTTCAGTCATCCTTCTCTCTCTCTCCTTTCTTTTTTATCCTCCCTCCGATGTGGGTGGCTGATCCTATTTATAGAGGCTCTGGTCCTCTTCCCAAATATCGAGCGGGAAGGGAGCCAACAATGGCAGGCTAATTTGAAGGGGGACAACAAGTATCAACTATCCTGACAAAAGCAGTCTTCGTCTGCGCAAAGCTCTGGTGATGACGCCATCTTGGGATCCACGATGACCTCTGTCTCATAGTCCTCATGGTCTTGGCCCCGTTGCACCGAAATGGCAACCTTTGTCTGATGCCTCGGTACTCCGCGGCTGCGCTTGCCCCCTTTGCACCAAAGAGGAAAGAAGGACGCTGCGCGCGCTGGCACCCGCCTGGCGCCCTGAGTCGTCATGGCTTGCGTCACGTGCACCTCGCGAGGTGCCCCGCCTTGATCTCTCCGCCTCCTCGCGAGCCAACCTGACAAGGCCGTGCCTGAGGAAGCTCCGTGTCGTCCGCCTCGCGAGGCTTGGCCCCTCGCGAGGGTCTTGAGCCTTGTGTTGATGGAGATGGGCCATGCTGGGCCTCCTTTGAGCCACGCCGCAGGCAGGCAAGTCTGAGGACCCCCATTCCCAGAACGCCGACACGACTCCCTACCGGAGCTGGCTTGACCTTGTCGATAACAGCCGGGAAGTCTTCGTGCCACATTAGATGATGTAGCCCCCTTGCCTCCTTAGGGTTTGGTGCGGTCAACCTACTTTTGCACTAATGGCCCTTAGGCCCATGCGGCAGGGAGGTGGGTGGTTGGCTCCAAAACTCGTTTTGGTCCTTTCCCCCATCTATTTTTTCCGTATTTAATTCTCCTTCCGTCAAGTGTGCACTTTTACATGTTCATATATGTGTGGCCATGCATGAGAATTCCTTCTCTGTCAATAGTCGACAGTGGAGTCTAGTTACTCATATCGAACCCCCGCACAGTAGTGGCCACAGGATCATGCCATGACCCATGCAGCCTTCCCGCAGTGTAGCACAATAGCTACGGTGTATGCTACAGTCAATGAAGCACAAGAGCCTCACACCCCAAGTCAGCACCCGGGTTGCCTGGGGCGTGGCGTCCGCACATATACGAAGACCATTCGAATGAACCTTGTACATGTCGTATATGATCCCTTTGTCTCAAGATATATGTCGCGCTCAAGACAATACTGTCATCCTTGTTTCCAGCTCTACCACATTCTCTTGACATTGTACTAGAATCCCTCGAAATATCATTAACATCTTAATCATAGGCATTGCAATGTGTTTTCAAAATCCAAATACTAGAGATGGTCCAGAAAAAATATCCCCATCTTGAGAGGGAGAAATCACATCTTGATCAATCTACGACCACGACTTGCTTTCTGGTAATCCAAAAGGCACCTTTATAAGTACGTTACAGATTTTGGCGACCCCAAGTATACCATCTGATTCCTTTTGTATTTATTTTGGACCCTAATATCTAAGCGTCGCGAGGGAGCTGGCCTCATCGAGCAAATCGTTCGCCAGGGAGCAGCTCGTCGGCCAGAAGGCAAGCCCAGCGTGACACCCCAGACCCAAAAGGCCCAACTAAAGTGTTTTTTGTTTAATATTACCACGTTATAACTTTAAAACCAAAAAAAGTTGAGTGATCTAGATTTTTTTGCCATCCTAAACTTAAAAGTGCCATCCTCTAGCCTATATAAAAAATTGCCATCCCCGGGATAAAAATGCCATAAACAAAAAATACACAAAATTATATATTAAAAATTTGTCATTCTAAAACTTTAAAACTAATACCCTTGGGATAAAAATGCCATGAGAAAACAAAAACACAAAATTATAAATTTGAGAAAATGCCATGCTTCGAAAAAAATTGTCGTGCTACTTTATAAAACTACAATCCTCTAGATATTTTTTTATCTGGATACATCTAAAAATAAAGCTGTCCTATCATTAAAAATAAAAAATTCCATCCTCTCAAACATTAAAAAATGCCATCATATTTATAATAAAAAATTCCACCCTCTCAAAACTTAAAATGCCATCCTATTATTGATAAAGAAAGTGCCATCTTATTGTTAATAAAATGCCATGCACTTAATAATAAAATTGTCATGCCATAAAAATAAAATTCCATCTCTCAATAATAAAAATAGCATTATAGTGTTGGCAAAAATTCCATCATATTTTTGATAAAATTCCATGCATTTAGTAATAAAATTGCCATGTCATTAAAATTAAAAAGTCCATCTCTCAATAATAAAAATACCATGCTATAAAAAAATAAAACTTTCATGTGAGAAAATGAAAAAAATCAGGATTTTCGGGATTGAAAAATATATATAAGGCATCTTAAACACAACAAATTCACAAAAGGCCCTCTCAGCCAATGGTGGTCGGTTCGATCCCCTTGCCTCACGAATCTATACTATTTATAAAAAAGCAGATATTATTTTTTTAAGTGCACCCCACAAAACATACACGGATACATTACTACTATATAATTAGTCCCATAAACTCAATTTAACGGCTAGTCTTAACCTAATTTGTTATCTGTGTACACTTAGCAATTTACATTGACTGACCGTACTCCATCGCGGAGGAAAATATAAAAGTTCACGTCCGGTCAATTAGGAAACTATAATCATGGACACTCCTATTAAAAAACTAATCACGGGCACATCTAATTATTAAGAAACTAATCACAAACACATATTAAGAAACTAATCACAAACGCATCCTATTGTTAAGAAAATAATCACGCGTATCCTATTAGGAAATTAATCATAAACGCATCTAATTATTAAAAAACTAATCACGAACGCATCCTATTAAATAACTAATCATGAACGTATCTAATTATTAGGAAACTAATCGCGAGCGCATCCTATCGTCTCGGGAATCGCGATAGCGAGTCGCCTGCCGTCACCAGCCCACCACCCACGCGAGCCACAGTGGGAGACACGCGAGGAGGAGCTGCGGCTTCCTCCGAACACACACATGTGTCGTCGCCGCTTTCGTCTTCTGCCTGGAGGCCAGGTCACTTTTCTACTGACTGCAATGACTTCGTCCACGTCCTGGCATACTCTCCGGGAACCACCGGCATCCGCGTCGACTTCAGCTCTGTCCACAACACCCACGCTGACAACCATCCACCGCCGACGCCCTTCAAGTGCGGGCAACGCTGAGTATCCTGGACCAGTATAAACGGGCCAAAAAATCGAGTGGGGGGGGGGGGGGCCCGGTGCATGGACGGCGCCGCCTCAAAGCTGTACGACTGATTCACTTGCGTCGACAACGCCGCACCAGCTGGTGAGAGGACACGGTCGCCGCACCGCTTGCAGGCCTGAACGACGGAGACGCTCGCCTTCACGCGAACGTGCCGCACGCACGCACTAATCAGGTAAGCACCGAGTGTTTTTTACTGTCATCGCTACCTCGCCGGTGGTGACACATCTAGAAGTACAGGAACTAGAGATGAGGCAATGAGAAACAGATGCGCGCTGGAGCACACACAGTTGGGTTTCAGGCAACCAATGCCTTCTTTCTTTTTTTTATTTTCACTAATTTTCGCGTACCTGTAACAGACATCCCTATTTTTTTAAGTACTGACTACCGGTTATTACATGGCCAACTCACGACTATGCAGTGAACTCACAGAAGAATTCGCTGAACCAAGACCTTACTTGCAGTCATGAAATTACGTGAAAAACCCAGAAGTTTGCATAAGTTTTAGTGAAAAAAATAAAGTTCGCATAAGTTTTACTAAAAAACCCTGAAGTTTGCATAAGTGTATTTGTTTGTTCAGCAGATACATGGCAATTGTAATTTTACATGAGCATTTTCATACCGTCCTTATCTATAGTTGATTTAACATATTTTCCTAATAGAAAACTTGGACCATATACAAGAGAAGCAAAAAATGCATGTTGATTATGATGATGACGAATGCACGATATTTTGTGGTCATGGTAAATTCGCATATCATTTATTTTATTTCATTATTGCACTCTACATTATATACTACGCACGACAACTTTGGTAGAGGTGATGAGTTCGCATCATACAGAAAGACCAACCATGTTTCTCCGAATATCTTGAATCATGATACTTATGACTTCATCTCTACTACTTATAAGAAGTATATTTTTTCGTTTGACTATTTCCTGACTTGAGAGATAAGGTATGTTTTACCTACTAGAGTTGCTAAAATTGGAAGCATGTCTGCAGTTTTTTTCTTTCTAGACCGGCATTTGTTGGCCTTTTTTTGCCACTGTTATTCTTACAAGTGGTAGCATACGCATGTTGAAGACCATTTCCAAATTATCTATCTTCATATCATTATTACTACAAACTGAGAGAATATTTGTTATATTGTCAAAATTTTAGAATGTTGAGCCCTTAAAGAAATGTGTAGTACTCAAGTAACTGTTCCAAGTTGTCGTATTAATGCTTTTGTCCAGTGAATAACAAGTATAATTATGCAATTTATCACTGTAATTTTTATTTGATTTACATGTTCTATTTTCATAATAAAGTAAGTCACTTTTCTTGTTTCTAGACATTACGACACTTGTGTGCAATAGTAGAATCGGATGGTCCAACTAGCATTTTTTGTCTTATTTCACAGCTGATTCTATGCAGTCAAGACATCTCTACACTTCTTTATCTGACAATGGCTTCCTCTTTTCAACAAACCATAGAGGTCTCTTCCCACTATTGAGGTTGACACTCAATTGTAATAATAATTCTTGACTGGAGTTTGTTGGCAGTGAAACGGTTCCTTAGCTTGTCCTAAGTGACATTTTCATGTGTGATTATACTTGCATAAATATGTGCATATAAAGAATCATGATGAATCTTCTAAATAATTTTTGAGTTTTATACATTGAAAACACTGGATGGTCTTTTAATACAGGAGACATGTTGATTAAGGAGAAATGATATTTCAAATTGTTTGTACGAGCAGGGAATAAGAGATTGTGTATTTTATAGGGAAAATTCAAATTTATAAATAAGTTATCTTGTACTAAGTTTAGTATATAGTGTGTTAATTCAAATAGACACATGTTGCACGTCCACACTTATTAGTTCAAATAGACGTGAATTACACGTACACACTTATAGTTTTTGAAGACAAAAAACCACGCGTCCGCCAGAAGCATCGGAACAGCGAACCACTCCAGCGATCCCGATCCTACATGGTGTTGGCTCTCCGCCCAGATTCGTGCGACGGAAGGGAGAACGTTCGCTGGGGTTAGCCCGGTGGCGAACGGTCGCCAGATAACATTTTCCTTTATTTTTTGATCAAAATTCCTCTTGCTATTGCAGATGCAACCCTTCTCGAACTCCAAAGAGAACCATCTCTGAAATCCGAACACATACACCTCCAGAATGTTCCCTTCTACCTCTGCCACGGCCTCCCGCCTCCTCGTCCCCGCTGCCTCTCGCCGCGCCATGGCCGCTGCCGCCTCCGCCAACCCGCCGCCCCCGCAGCAATCGCCCCCCAAGGCGGTGCGGGTCGTGGTGAAGGGCCGCGTGCAGGGCGTCTTCTTCCGCGACTGGACGGTGGAGACGGCCCGCGCGCTCGGGCTCGCCGGCTGGGTCCGCAACCGCCACGACGGCACCGTGGAGGCCCTCCTGTCCGGCGAACCCGCCAGGGTCGACGAGATGGTCTCCCGGCGCCTTCCCGTAGGGCCTCCCGCCGCCGCCGTCACCGCGGTGCTGCCTTCCCCAGCCGATCCGCTCGACCCTTCCGAGGGCTTCCACCGCAAGCCGACCGCCTGACGACGGCTGGTTCTTGTCATTGACATGGTAATACTACCTCTGAACATTTCGCTTTCAATGATTTTTAGCATGCTATTGAGCGAGATGTCAGCTTATTGAATCGAACGGTAGGACTGTGAGTTGTCGAGTTTGTTTCCATTCAGTTAGATTCAATACACGGTTTGTTTGTGTGTAAGCCCATATCAAAGAGGGGGGTAGAAATTTTATTTTAAGGGATTAGTAGAAATAACCAAACAAAATAGTAAAATTGTATACTGAATGTGTTCTTCCATTCTCTGCCATTCATATGCCTGATGATCTACCAAAATAACTTCTCCCCTAATATAGATTATCAAGCGAATCTCTTATCACCCAGTCTGTCGAATAGTTCATATAATTCAGGGCAAGGAAAATAAATGTGTACTCCCTCCGTCCACGAATAAGTGTACATATAGAAATTTTAGAACATATTATGGAGTGGAGTAAAAATTGCATTGGGAAGGTGCAAACCATCATCTCTCTATTCTTTAATTACCCCACCTCCAATGAGCTAAGTCCATGTAGAAAGTGAGGAGACCACATGTTGGATATTATTGGTCTTGATTATCGTATGATGAGAGAGAATCATTTTTTTCTACTTTAAAATGCATTAGAAAGTCTTGGTACACTCTTTTTTGGATAAATTTTGAATGCCAAACGTACACTTATTCGTGAACGGAGGGAGTACATGGCTTCTCTTGGTAAGAAACAAATGGCCAGATTTCATCAACGTTACCACTCATTGCCCGTCTATCCTGCAGATGTGCCAGTTGACTAGTACTACTCAATAGCCTCTCCTCTGCCCGGTCAGCCCAGCGCCCCAGCCTCCATTCAACGACCTCCAAGTGTCACCAACAAGGGAGCAAGGTCTCTATGACCTCCATTCCTGACGTATCTCCTCCCTCAATGGTTGATGATCATTGATGTCTACTGCTCCAACATCGCCTCGTTCTCTCCAAGCATCCGTGGCGTGGAGGATCCTTCCCCAAATCCCAATGGTTTAATCACTGGTGTTCATTACAGCGTTTAACTGTGGTTTGTTCATTATCTGGGTGTACTATGTCTTGGTACCTTATTCTGAAGAGCCGAAAGTCTAAAACCAAATATTCTTTAGAGCCTACTATGACCATGAGCAGCTTCGTGCTTGCTCAAAACCCTACCAAAGTTTTTGGATGACTGCTGCTGAACCGCCCAAGACTTTGTGTGTACTTGTCAGCTTCTTTTTTTAGTAGAGAAAAGGCATACACCCAACTTTATAAATAAAGTCACCAGGCAGAGTTTCACAAGCACGACAGCAATACCGCCCGCCTGGGCCAACAAGCACAAAAGAAAACAAGAAGGCACTCCGGCCCGGGAAGTGCACACAGGCCAGCAACTAACAACAGGATAACAAGGCGCGCAGGCCAACAACCTACAGCAACCGCGGCAGACACACAACGATGATTAAGCACGGGCAGCAGGGACTTGCTGCATCAACGAGAAAGCAGAAGCCCGGACCTTGGAAATAAGCACCTCCGTTGCGTCCCGGTCAACCTCCTTAGTCACCGCGGCAGACACGCAACGAGTCAGCTTCTCTTGCCATGCATGCAGTTGTTGTGTAGTAGTGTATAGCGCTTGCATAATAATACAGCTTATGTTGTGCTGGATGAAAACGTTTTTGGGATTTGCAGTTGTATCGCTCAATTTGCCATGGAACACTTTCTGCCTGTGACTGATCTTCATACATATCACTTCAGTCTCCAAACATCTATGTACCCGCTTCTAGCTTGCTGAACCTGTACCTGCATATAGGTACATTCTTCTCTTTACTCAGTCATTCTCTTGCAGCTCCACCATGGACCTGTCGTTCCCCTCCCCTATCTCGTGGAGCTTCAAGGAGTCGAACGTGGAGCGCGCGGCACACGTGACATAGTACACCAGGTTGATGACCTGCAGCAGAGTCGCGACCCAGTAGAGGTAGTCCAGCTTTGCCCTGGTGGATGTTGTCCGGTTTACAAACCAGTCGCCATTTCTTGATAGGCTACAGGGCGTAGAGAGAAAAGAAAACGGTGATCTATGGTGGGAATTGCATCAAAAGAGTTTTGCTCGCCTCCATTCTTCTCTGTTCTTCGTCTCACCTCTTAAGTTAGACTTTGTAAATGTGCTGGCATTGGCCACATCCTTTCTTGACACCCCATTCCTCTTCCAGAGCAATCTGGAATTTGTGAGATTTTCCCCCTTTTCTCGGGTTGTTTCATCTGTATACACAAAATAAATAACAAAAAGGATATGTTTGCAAAAATAATTAGAATCATGAAAAGACACCAGTAAATTCAAGGAGTATGATATGTATTGGATATATCACCGTCCTGGTCTTGGTGTGCCTACTAGGGAGGCCATGGTGTTTGCTCATGGGCCGAGGGCTCTCAATCTAGTGGATTGTCATGTAGCATCAGGTCTTGTCTTGGCAGTTGGTGCTATCTAGCTTTTGTTATGGAGTGTGGTTTCAGTCTTCTGTATTTTCCTGATCTTTGCCTTCTTTCCCGGTTATCTGTCAATGAAGCAGCGGTTCACAACCTATTTTGAAATGTGAGTGCCCCTGATTTAGTGAATTCATGTTCTTGCCTCTTGGGATCGGCTGTTGTGGCTCTTTAAAACCTTCAAAGTTAGTCCAACTTGTGTAGGTTTTTCTCGTCCTATTTTTTAATCTAGAGGCACGGAAAAAAGTGAGGATGCAAAGGCGACTGGAGACCAAGACTTCATATATACGTTATTGATAATAAGGTGGAGGTGGATCTGCTAAATCATCGGGTAATATATCGATATTATATTTTATTTTGCAATTTCCCTTCTATTCCTAGTATCAGTTTACTTATTTTGTTCGAGTACATATAGCTCCAGTAGATCCTCTCTAGCAATAACAATTGAAGCAATATATGTTAATTTATTGCGCCATCATTGCTTTATCAATACAAACCGACCGCTGCTCTCAAAATGATGCCCGTGGCACAATCCCCAGGCGGAAAATTACCGTTCTGAAGGACAATCCCAAAAAACAAAACTATGGACTAAAATTTCTGGGATTATTTGGAGGTACCCTGAAAAGATGGACCAAATTAGTTGGTTGGTAGCTTCACAATGTCGGCATCTTAATAATCTGAATAAGAGTGCTCCTACTGTGCCATGTGAAAAACATGGCTTCTAGGCTACTATTAATGCACAACATGAATGATATGATACGTACAGTATAGATGGTTGAGAAATTGACTGGTCTCATGACCCCCACCACTCTTTTGCTATTTGGAGAATGTTTTTGTTTCGATATGCTACGATGTAGTGCAATAAACGTTGAAAGTTAGGGTCCCAAGAGGGCAAGAGGCCATGACAGTTACACAGTTGTCCTATGGTTTATTTTATAGCTCTTTGCAAATCTTTTTAAGCAACAATATAATGTTAACCCACTATAGCATCAACCCTGATCCCCATATGACGATCTCCCACAAGTTTCCTCCTCTAATAATCCTATATACACTACACCATCAGACAACCTGCTTCGTCATCTCTCATCACACTCTTCTCAAATTGCTATAAAATCTAGCTGCCAGCATCCTCCTCCATATTGTCAACGCCATGACACTAGCAGCGGCCTGCCTCCTAAAAGTTGCACAATGGCTTGCCGTTGCAGGCGAGCCACTTCGAGCCACTTCGTGCCCTCTGGCCAATCCACCTACTCATGCCCATTGTTCTTCCAACTGTTGCAGCTACTGTCTACCTGGCATATCGCCCTAGAGCCACATACCTTGTTGACTATGCTTGCTTCCGGCCTAGCCCCAACTATCGATTCCCAAGGGCGGCCTTACTCGAGCATGCACATATGTCGACCTTCCTTGCCGATTCTACCATTAACTTCATAGCACGAGTTCTTGAGCACTCCGGTCTTAGTGATGAGACTTGTGTTCCACCGGCACTTTCTTACATTGAGCCATATTGTAGTCTGGATGAAGCCCGCGCCGAGGTAGAACTGGTCGTCTTCTCAGTGGTTGATGATCTACTGGCTAAGACGAGGATTGACCTTGATACGATTGACATTCTGGTCACTAACTGCAGTGTCTTTTCACCGGTTCCATCGATCGCCGACATGATTGTCAGCAGGTATAAGCTGCGAGGTGACCTTCGCGTCATCAACCTCTCGGGGATGGGTTGCAGTGCAACAGTAACTGCAGTTGGGCTTGCAAGGAACATCTTGGAGGTCATGCCTTTTGGATCGCAAGCGCTAGTGGTGTCAACGGAGACCATCGGACCCAACCACTATGCGGGTAACAACCGCTCCATGCAGTTGGTTAATATCTTGTTCCGCATGGGCGGTGCAGCCGTCCTGTTATCGAGTTCTAGGTCCAAGGCTAGGTTCCGCCTCACACATGTTGTGCGGACGATCACTGCTAGCGATGACAATGCCTACCGGTGCGTCTACCAAGAGGAAGATGACGAGGGAATCAAGGGCGCCAATCTGTCAAAGAACCTCATGGCTATTGCTGGAGACGCTCTCAAGGCCAACATCACGGCCATGGGGCCACTTGTCTTGCCTACATCAGAGCTGATCAAGTTTCTTCTTGTCTCCTTGGCGAGGAAGGTGTTCCTTGGGAGGAGGATAAGGCCTTACATTCCCAATTTCCGTACAGCGTTCAAACACTTCTGCATCCACGTTGGTGGACCAGCGGTGATCAGCTCGGTACAACGTGGCCTTAATCTATCCGATGAGCATGTCGAGCCTTCACGAATGACACTGCATCAATTCGGAAATCAGTCAAGTGCATCTGTGTGGTACGAGTTGGGATACATAGAAGCCAAGGGTCGAATGCTAAAAGGTAATAGGGTCTGGATGATTGGTTTCGGAGCTGGATATGAATGCAACTCCGCAGTGTGGGTGTGCATCCGTACATGTACATCTCACGGTGACCATGGGCCATGGGCTAGTTGCATCCATCGATACCCACTAGATGTGCAGAAATAAAGTTAACTTGACCATACTCTCACCAAGAAGATCACAGGCAACGCAAAGGTACAAAATTGAAACCATCCATTGCTATCGACCATCGCCAGTTTTCTGGATTGTTTCATTCTATTCTTTTTGTTATCATTAAGCAAGATGTGTAAGATAAATCAGATGGGCTAGCTTCTGCAGCTTGGCTTTCTTAAGCATCTGAAAACTTAGTTTGTAGGTGTCATTCATTTGTTGTGTGGTATTTTGTTGAAATATTCTTATGTACACTAAATATGTATTCTCCAAATATTTTTCTTCAACTGCCAACTGTTTAACCAATAGTTGTTCAGATTATTTTGTTCATACGCAAAAATTTAGTAGAATCCAGTTTCATATCATGAGCTTTAACATCTCTCAAACAAACCAGCGTAATAAGATAAACAAATATCAAGAATTGATTGTGCTCTTACATTATACGATGCAAGATGGGGTTATTTACTTTTGTCTCTAGTGCAGATCATCCTCTTCACTGATGCTTGAGGACTGCCACAAAGGATATGCCACTACTTAAGAATGTGCCATCACAGACGATTTAGAAAATCCATCATATACATCTTCCCGGTGACATGGTTTATGTCATCACAACCTGGACATTTTGTAATAAGATAAGAGATGACTGAAAGGTTCATAATGTGAAATGGTTTGTGATTTGGTCTTTTTATAGACAGTTCGTGCTTGAGGAATGCCTATGATACTCTTTTTCATACTGTAATTTCTTTGTAACTTGGCTACGTTCAAGAAATGCTAGTCATACTCTCTTAAACAAATGGGATAACAAAAAAGTTGTATCATGTTTCTATAAATCGCAGAAATACTCATGTCTAATCTAATTCATTTATCACACTACCATATTCTTCACAAGCATCCATGTGAACAAAATAACTTGTTCGAGATTTATGAAACATTTACATCCATAACTGTGAGGAACCAACTTCCATCATTTAGATTGAACTCACTATCTTGTACTAACTTGCTAAGCTCGATAACTCTAGCGAGCAAAAAACTCAGTTTGATTCGATTCGTTATAAGCTTAGCTGGGTCGGTTAACTCGACAAAAACATTAACACACTCTGTGGCAACTATATTGTGTACACAATATAGCCAGTGAGCGAACTAAGCATAACTCAGATGGATGGAATACTTTCTGTGGTGGAACCATCCCAACCAGGTTTCAGTCGTAGATTTGGCATGAGTTGTCACATTTTTCAGGTTTTATTCCAGGCCTTCTGACATTACTTTCTTAGTGGTATGGCGTGCCCCTCGACTACATGGCGTTTCTGATGACTTCATCAATCTTAGATGCGTCAACTCCGTCTCCTGAAGGTGCTTTACATGGCTGAGTGTTCGTGGTGTATACAAACGTCTGCGTCTACATATACTATGTTTCTAGGAAACTAGCCCGGTGATTTCTCTGATCCCCTCCCTTCCTTGTAAGGCCCACAGTAAAAGCAATGCTCTTGATTGCGTGATGTCATTGGAAACAAATTAGATGATACTCCACACGTTGCAGGAATAATTCGCAATATATTTTAATAAGTTTTGGTCATATGGAGCATGAATATTTGAAGCAATTATATAAGAACAAAAACTGAAAATACATATGCTTTATTGTGTTCGATAATTGTATAGTTAAAAATATTTATTAATGGCAATATATTTCGTGAATCCACTACCTATCGTGTGTCCGTGTGTCCGGTCCGTTTCAACCCCACGATTTTAATCCTGAGCCTCATGTGCAGCCAAGAGACTAATTGCATTTACCTGCCTGCTTTGTAACTTACAACCAATTTTATTCACAAAAAAACCCCTGAAGCCTCTGACGCAAGACTCCCCAGATTGCTTCTCTGCATCGTGCGCCGCCGCTGTCGTGTGCCTCCGATATCTGTCGACTTGATCCTGACGTCTGCCGGCACCCACCAGATGCAGATGCAGGTACTGCCCCACACCAGTCTTGTACGTGCTCCTCTGCTCCCATGTCAACACGAACCTGGCAACCATCGCCCCATGCATGTTCCCCGATCAACCATCGCCCCATGCATGTTATTCCCCGATCTGGACCTATCTCTATAACTGGCAATACTTTTCTGCAGTGACAACAACGGATGAGCGACTAGCAAGTAGTACAACATCTCTTTCAACCAGCAACACGAGGGCATCAAAAGTTTGAGGTAAAACAGCACACAATTTCAGTCCTTGTGTATACACGTGTGTATGTAGGTTGAAAGGCTAATCATGTGGCCATGTGTGTGCAGCAATATGGATCCAATCAACAACGTTCAAATGCATATGAGCCATGGGGGATTTAATACACCCAAAAAGAATACAGACATGGTAGACATATCTCTCTTTGTAAGTTCAGTTTGCACTAACAACTGAAACTATGGATGAAGTGCTTATTATAGTTTATTCTTGACATTGCAGTCTTCGTCTTTTATACCTGAATGTGATGAGCAGTTGAAGCCTAAAGTGGGTATGACATTTAAAGGACTAGAGGCAGTGGAGAAGTTCTACAAGGCATATGCACATGAATCAGGTTTTGGTGTTCGTATCAGACAGCAGAAAAAGATTGAGAATAAGGTGGTCCGGACTAAGCGTTTCATGTGTAATAGGGAAGGATTCAAGTCAAAAGATTGTAAGGAGATAGATGACCCCTTGAAGAAAATGCGTAAGCAGACAAATACACGATGCGGTTGTGATGCCCATATCTTTGTTAGACTTTGTGGAGACAACACCTACAAGATAGACTCATGGGTTGAGCACCACATTCATGGTCTTGTATCGCCTAATAAGCGTCATTTGATTAGATCGAATCGCAGAGTTAGTGAGAGAGCAAAGAATACTTTATACACATGTCATAAGGCAAGCATTGGAACCTCCCAGGCATACAGGCTGCTGCAAGTCAGTGAGGGTGGAATTCCTTATGTTGGGTGCACAAAGAGGGACTTGCAGAATTACTACCAGGCTCTCAGGTATAAAATCAGAGACGTGGATGCTCAAATGTTTGTTGCCCAATTAGCTAGAAAGCAGGAAGTGAATTCAGCATTTTTCTATGATTTTGAAGTGAATGATGAAGGGAAGCTAGTGCGTGTGTTCTGGGCGGATGCCACAAGCAGGAAGAACTATAGTCACTATAGGCATGGACTTCTTAACATTAAGTGTGATGAACATTGAGGCGCCTTTGGAGCAGATGATCCCTGCAGCCGCCCAAAGCACTAGGCAAGAGGAGTACGAGGCTTTTATTGGTTGCAACATTCCCCCCGAAGTTCATATACATCCGCCGACTGATGTTCGTACCGTGGGGAGATGCAAAAGAATAAAGCGAGGAAAGGAGATCAAGGAGGGGGTCGAAAAAGTAAGGACAAACAAGGGAAGGTAAAGGTTGCACGCTTGTGCAAGACGTGCAAGCAACACGTGTTTCATGATAGTCGTAATTGTCCAAGCAAAAAAGGAAATGGGAGTGTGATTCTGCAAGATATGCAGCTAAATGGTGATTGCTGATACAGTCCAAGCAGAGAATGATTTTATCTATGTTATATTCATGTAATGAACGAGAATTTGCATTGTGTCGAATTAAACTTGACTTGATTTCTGACAAGTTTGATGCTTGTCAAATTCCTAAAGAATAAAGAACATATTCAGACTTTTTACCAGGTATTCAAGCATGAGTAATTTCTGGTTTTTATGAAAACTTGTAATGTTGTGTAGTGGCAATACATGCATGTCTGTTTCCTCTTCATTTTTGGTCAGACTTGCATCGTCCAGGAGCACACAGTGAAGTTTATAGATATTCAGAAAACTTATGACGGTGACTTTTGCTTACAGCTTTGATCACAAAATTGGACAAAGCCATCCCAGGCCACTTCTGTAGTTCAAAAGCTTTACTGAAAAATACATTCTTTCACAAGATGACTGAAAAAGTCACCTATTTTTCCAACCGCATAACTGAATTACTCACTGGACTTTTTGGCAACAGCAAATAGGATATTTTTACCAAACGACAAGCAAATTAACAAGGAAAAGTTCAACCAAAGCCTCTAATCTGAACCTGCCATTGCCATTCATTATCCTGCAAATATACAGTATACTGATATGAGCATTGCACTAGTAATGTGCATGTCACTCGGCCAAATACAACAGGCCAGTATTTGCACTAGCGGGCGCCTAAATGTAAATCTTCAGGAAACACTTTCACAGTGAGTTGTTGCTTATACTAGTATGTATCTCAAAACTGGACAATGCTGTCACAGGGCACTTCCTGTAAGTAAAAAGGTTTACTGAACAAAACATGTTTTGACCACATGAAGTCACTTATTTTTTCATGATTTAACTGAACTAGTCAGTGATTTTTTTGGCAATAACAAAGAAGGTATAAGCATTGCACTAATACATCTGGTACAGGCAACAAGATACAGCTTCCTCGAAGGAATTACACTAATATGAGCACCACACTAACACTGTAATACATGTGCTACAGACATACAGTCTACAGCTTCCTACGGACGACAGGCTACAGCTTTCTATGAAGTAATTGTCGTAGTTGCAGGAGGCCACGCAGGGGCTGTTGACGCCTCAGCATAGACGAGTCGTCACTCGTCACAGTCGCAGACCGTCGTCAATTAGCCATGGCTTCATCGTTGAGACGGCCGTCCGGACCTTTGTTGCCGTCGCCAGTGGCCGCCGGGTACCCGTCGTCGCCGCTGCTTGGTTGCCGTCTCCGGAAGACTTCAAGGGAGTCGTACAGGCCAAGGTTCCCGTCATACGAGGCCTTTGGATTCGAATTTAGGTTTTGGAGGAACGGCGGCAACCATTCTCAAGTAGGAAAGCGGGCGGCTAAGTGTAAATTTTCGTTTTGCTGCATGCGAGGCGATGGATTTAGAGCGAGAGGTTGAGATTGCACGGACACACGATAGGTAGTAGATTCACGAAATATGTTGCCTTTATTAATAGAGTATAAATTATCATGCACGTTCACATGTTGATGTGTTTTTTTTCCTTTATGTATAGTTGCATGCTAGGGTGGACCTTTGCTCATGCATGTTCCATGCTGAGGTGACATGCTTGCATTTTGAGAAAAATAGATTACTGAAAGCTAGCTATTTAGATATAGAAGACACTAGACAAACGGATTTTCGCTTTTTTTAGCGACAAAACAAAGAATGAAGAAACAAATGCATATCTTTACTGGGCGTAGCTTTGGGCTAGACCAAGATAAAAAGAATTTCTTCGGCCGAGCAATCAGAGTGCGGTTATATGTTGCTTATATGGGGCTCTTGTGTCTCGTCTCAGGCACTGTCCTCTCGTAGCTATAAATGGGTCGGCCCAAATAGCTTCCTGCATGCAGTTTGTTTTTCTTCTCTTTTTTTCATTTTTCATTTTGTTTGTATTAAAAAAAACATGTATTCCAAAAAAATACTTATTTTTTTTATAAAATGCTGAATTAAAAAACATGTTAGCGTAGTATAAAAAAGTGTTGATTGGATTAAAACAATTGTGATATATAAAAAATGTTCACATGCTTAAGTATGTGACAGTTTTAAAAAATTCTTTGCAATGTAAAAAATGTCCTTATAATTCAAATAAAATGTTTCAAACCTTTGAAAAATGTAGGTTACAGTTAAAAAATATGCATGTGCTTCAAAATATCTTCATACTAGTTTTATGAAATATTCACACAAATGTAAAAATAATGATTGTGCAGTTTAAAAAAATGATTGTATCATCCAAAAAAATGGTGTATCTGAAAAATGTTCAGCACATATTAAAAATATTTCATCTGTCTCAAAATGTAAGACATTTTTTTGCAACTAAGATAGATGCAGTATATTCAAAACATGTAGTTCTAAAATTTGTTAATTATGTATTTGAAAAATATTCAACATGTATAAATAAATGCTTCATGTATACTAAAAATGCTACAATGTGTGCTGAAAAAGTATATATGTATTAAAGAAGGAAATGAAAAAAATGGGAATAAAAATATTATTACATGTCCAAAAATTGTTTGCGTGATAAAAATAATGTTTCTTACCATTCAGAAAATGTACGTGACATTTTTTAAAAATGTTCAGGCATTCCAAAAAATGTTTGTGACATTTGAAGAAAAATTACAATGTAAAAAATATTTGTTTAGTTTTAAAAAATTTCCATTAAAAATGTTCTTTAGGGTGATCTAAGAGATATCACTTGGTTAGTTTTTTTTGAGACACATCACTTGGTTAGTTGGTTAGCTGCTTCCGATCAAATGTCAAAAATTGCAACCCTTTTCCCAAAGCTTTTGGGCCGAAAGCTACTTCGACTTTAGAGGCCCGACGAACACAAGATTCCTCCGCCCCCCAGTTGTCTCAGCTCTCACGTCTCTATCGCCGCCTGCCGCTGCCTCGCCCCTTCCCCGCCGACGCCATGGCCACCTCCGCCGCCTCGTCGCCTTCCCCCGACCAACCTCCCGCGAACAAGGCGGTCCGCGTGGTGGTCAAGGGCCGGGTCCAGGGCGTGGGCTTCCGCGACTGGACGGCCGAGACGGCGGAGTCCCTCGGCCTCGCCGGCTGGGTCCGCAACAACCGCCGCGACGGCACCGTGGAGGCCCTCCTCTCCGGCGACCCTGCCAAGGTCGACGAGATGGTCACCCGCCGCCTCCCCGTCGGCCCTCCTGCCGCCGCCGTCACCGCCGTCGTCACATCCCCAGCCGACCACATCCACCCCTCCCTCGGCTTCGAGATCAAGCTCGCCGTCTGATTCGGTAACCCCGGCGTCCGATCGACCACAGCCAGCGGGTTCTGCACGGCTTGTGGTCAACTGCCGATGGTTAGTACCGCCAACCTAATTCCATATCTGACCTGCAGCATCTGCACTACTGCATTTCTTAGGCAAACTGTTATAAGAGAACTATTGTGGTCAATGTGCACAACAATGGCTTTATTCAACCAGTCCACATGATGGCAATTAGGATTAAAGGTCATGTCCAAGAATGTTGCTATGTATGGTATCTCGGTATAGTTCTTGAATAATATGGCACTGCTGAGTTGTGATTTAAGAGCTATGGTGCCAAGATCAGATTGTTTCTGTCACTGACAAATTCTTCCAAATAACCGCGATCAGCTATGAACATGACGAGCAGAATTACACATTCGTAGAAACCTGGTATTAGCTCGACTTGCTAGTGAACTAGATACATTTCTCTGTTTCTGATCTCCATACAAACCATGAATTACATATACATTCACCTCCATCTTCGCAGATCTGTCTACCTTCTTCTAGCTAGCTAGGCCAGTGCCTGCATATAGCCATATACTGATATACATCGTACTAAATTGCATAGTGTTACTCACTCAACTTGGCAACTTGCTAGTGAACTAGATACATTTGTCTGTTCCTGATCTCCATACAAACCCTGAATGACATATACATTCACCTCCATCTTCACAGATCTGTCTGCCTAGCTAGCTAGGCCAGTACCTGCATTTACTGATATACATCACACTACATTGCATTGCATAGTGTTACTCGCTCAAACCTTCTGTTGCAGCTCCACCATGGACTTGTCCTCCCCCTCCTCTTCCTCGTGGTGTTGCACGGGCTTGTACGTGTATTGTCTAGCACATATCAGATAGTACACCAGGTTCATGACCTGCAGCAGCGTCACGACCCAGTAGAAGTTGTCCAACTTGCCGCGGTTGATGTTGTCCGGGAGCCAGTTGGATCCGTCGGAACCGGCACTCCACCGGTGAACGATGGTGATCAGCAGTGTGCTCACATAGCTGCCCAGCGAGATGGACAGCCAGAAGAGCGCCGTTGCCGTGCTGCGCATGCTCTCCGGAGCCTGGTCGTACATGAACTCCAGGTGCCCCACGGAGTTGAAAGCCTCAGCCACCCCATGAAGCGCGTACTGCGGCACCAGCCAGTACACGGACAGTGGGGCCGTCCCAGCGTCGGTGGTTCCCCCGGCCGCGGCGGCCTCCCTGCGGTGGCGCTCGACGAAGCCCGCGACGAGAGAGGCCGCCACGGAGATGGTGAACCCAACGCCCATGCGGTGGAGGAAGGAGATGCCACGGTCCAGCCCCGTGCGGCGGCGGGCCAGAGGGACAAGCGCACGGTCGTAAACGAAGAGGGTGACGAGCATGGCGAGCATGGTGAAGACGGTCATGGAGCCCGCGGGGATCTTGAAGGACGAGTGCGGAGCGATGCGGCGGTCCATGGTACTTGCCTGCTGCAGGGAGAAGGTGTGCTGCTGCGACGACGCTGTGATAACCAGGATGCCCGCCGCCCAGATCGGGCCCATGCGCACCACCGACTTGAGCTCCTCCACGCGGTGCACCGTGCTCAGCCGCCACAGGTTCAGCGGTTGCTTGCTGGAAGAGGCGTCCGTCCTGGGCAGGTCGCCGTCGGTGATAATGGCGGCGCGATCAAAGAAGCTGCAGGATGTAGCCGAGAAACAGTTCGATTAGTTTTGAGCATTACTCTTTCCATCTCATGAGTTCACGAGAACAAGTCGCTATTCCTTCTTTTTGGCACCACTGGAAGTACTCGATTATTTGGGAACAAAGCGTGGGCTCCGACCGATGGTCTGAAAGGAAAAGCAAAGATTTGCTGGCTGCACTTCGTGGATCATCGACGAAGCGGGGATCAAAGAAGCTTTTATCATCCGTTAACCTTGGACAGGTCATCGAGGGACTTGAAGATTGAAGCACTCCACGTTGTGCAGTGTTGACCGGAGGTAAAGGAGAAGTGTGCTAATCGGAAGCGAGTTGCTGTTGCTAGCTAATCTATAAAGTGTGTCTGTTTTCAAAGTAAGGAAACGACGATGACAGTAGGGAAGATGATGTCGAGCGTGTGGTGAACGAGTCATTAATTAGTTACCTGCTCATCTTGGTTAGTTACAAGGACGCGGAAATTGCTACGTAACCAGATTTACTTTCAAGCTGCAATGCTGACTCAGGACTACAGAGATACAGCGATTGTTTTTGGTAGATACTGTATAAGATAACTACTTCCTCCGTTCCGAATTACTTGTCTTAGATTTGTCTAGATACAGATGTATACAAGTAATTCGGAACGGAGGGAGTATCTTTGAGTGGTGCCCAAATCCAGCTCAAAGTATGGCGGGTTTTCGGTACAGACGTGGAAGGCACGACTTATTTTGGGCTAGAGAACAGAGCTCAAGCCGGAACTGCGCCGCTGAAGTCCAGCGGCGGCTACCGGCACATCTCAGCACAGCACTAGCTAGAGCACTCCAGCTCGGGGAGTATGCTCGTTTTTGGCCTCATTTGCTGACATCGCCTTTTAATCTCCTTCGTCCTCTTGTTCATAAATGATCTTGGCCCATCTAAATTGGCTGGCTACATACATATATAGCTGGTACGCTGGTAGCCTCTAGTACTCGAAGTATCTTATCCTCGTTGCTGACTTGTAAAGTTGTAATGTTCACGGCCTCACGGGGATTACACACTCTGACTTGTGATCATACGATGCGGATTTTATTCTTTTTCGAAGGAAGACTGAACTTTATAAAGCTTACTGCGCTGGAGGTGGTTTCTCTAGTAAGCATTTTTACTATATATAGAACAGAACCAAACCAGTTGAACCATGACCGCCGGAAAATCCAGCGTCGTTACTAAAGGGAGTTCTGGGATCCAAGAACTCGTAGTAGAAAAGAAAATGAAAGGTGGTAGACAGAAGGCGCGGCACGCACGTACCTGAGCTGGGGTGTGTGCACGAGCTTGCCGTACATGGAGATGGGCGCGTCCATCTCGTCGTTCTCGTACAGCCTCCCGGGGTCCTCCACCTTGGGGACGCGCCGCTTCCGGACGGCCGCGACGGCCACCTGCGCGAG
The DNA here is from genome assembly GCA_034509565.1 of Triticum monococcum. Taxonomy (NCBI): domain Eukaryota; kingdom Viridiplantae; phylum Streptophyta; class Magnoliopsida; order Poales; family Poaceae; genus Triticum; species Triticum monococcum. The sequence goes on along the minus strand of CM067847.1, from coordinate 175,394,892 downwards.
CCGCGTGAACGGGCTGCCCGACGGGTCGAGCCGGCGGTACATCGGGTACCCGCCGACGAAGGCGACGACGGAGACGCCCATGCAGAAGGCCGGCACGCCGAGGCCCCAGCCCCACCCCACGTTGTCCTGCACGTACACCACCGCCGTCACGGCCACCAGCTGCGACGCGCCGTTGCAGAAGTAGTACCAGTTGAAGAAGCCCCACGTCCGCGCCCGCTCCGCCGTCTGCGACTCGTCGAACTGGTCCGCCCCGAACGCCACGATGCACGGCCGGTACCCGCCGGCGCCCACCGCGTTCAGGAACAGCGACACGTAGAGCACGGCGAGCTGCCACGGCAGCGCCTGCTCGCAAGCGCCGCTGCCGCCCCCCGCCGCCTCCGCCGCCTTGCACGGCGCCGGCCGGAACTGCGGCAGCGCCGCCGAAACCGTCAGGAGGGCCATCCCCTGTCATGCAAGAAGAAAGCACCAGCATCACGTACAGTTCAGCTCTGCTTCGTATGGGCATCGTCGTCGTCTACGTGCGGAACAAGTGTACGTGTACGTACGAATTGGTAGACGACGGAGGCGCCGGCGATGGTCCAGAAGCGGCCGATGCAGGCGTCGGCGAGGTAGGCGCCGATGAGCGGGGTCATGGCGGAGGTGCCGCCGAAGTTGGTGAGGGTGGTGGCCGCCTTGGCCAGCGGCATGTGCATCTGCTGGGTGAGGTAGGTCAGCATGTTCGTCGAGAAGCCCACCACGGCCAGCTTCTCCGCCACCTCGTTGGCTGCAGCGCGCGAGCCAAGCCAACACACACAGTTTAATCTCAAGCAAGCAGTCAAATTCGAAGTAGTAGTTCGCAAGAGACTGTATAATTTGCCCACCAAAGATGAAGGGCATTGTTCTGAGGCCGCCCTTCTTCTTGCCCTTCTTCCCATCCATGGCCGCCGCAGCCGCCATTGGTTGCGCCTGTGGTGGTAGCGGTGCGGTGGTGCACTCAGTTGTACTACATGCAGATGCAGCCACTCCTCGCTGCATCGTGAACTCGTGGTAGCAGCAGCAGCTTGGCTTCACATATTTATAGCTAAGCCGGCGGCCACTGCCAGTGCCATGCCCCTAGACTCTACTGCGAGCTCCGAGGCTAATTCACACGAAATAGGAAAAAACTGCGGGGCAATTATCTGAGGTTAATTTGCAGTATTTATGCGATATTTTGCGCACTTGGAATATACGGCTGCTTCTGCTACTGGCTAACTGCCATTGCAAGTCCCCTTTCTTCTGGACTCCTTTTCACATTTCCGAACTAGGGACTAGGGACTTCGCATGTGTGATGTGTCTATATCACAACCAGATCTTGGCAAATAGCTAGGCAGCGGCAGGACCAGTGCTAGCTGAGATGGACTGGAACAGGAGCATTAAGAATAAGAAAGAGATAACCAAGGAGGAGTGGGGGAGCTAGCTATCCATTGGAGGGAAAGGGCTAAAGAAAAATGGATGATATATAGTGGATGCAAAAGGGCTAGAGAAAAAGGAGTTTGAAGACTGCAAATTCTAAATATTACACGAGTAAACCTAGCGGAAGCATGAGGCACAATCTAAATATTGTCCTTGAAAGATGGAAATAATGTCATCGAGGGTCTTAAGTGATGGGACTAAAGTGGTGGTATTATAGTTAAGCCTTTGTGACATTCCTTTGATGATTTCTATAATAGAGAACCTCGATGCAAAAAGGCTTAATTATAGTACCATCACTTTAGTCCCAAAGAGTCTCTGGAGCTGACATAATACAGTAATTTAGGCTAATTTGTTTCCTCAATGCTAGCCTCAAATTATTGACTAAGGAGACTGATAATACTATAATGAGACCTCTGCTATATTAGAAAGTCCATCATTGATTATTATAATGATGGACTGATGGACTGGAACAAAACTATAATGGAAAGATTCCTAATAATTTGAATCCTCTAAAATTGTCTTTGAAAATCTACATAAAGAGGCCCCAAGCCTTTGGATGGTAGGATTGTACACCTATGTTTCGCCCGAACTGAATTTTATTCAACTTCAGAAGGAACAAAATGATCTATGAGGTTTGTTCTTCTTAGTAGAATTATATAGAAAATTTCTCGCCACCTAATTACAAAGTCTTTAACTTATATAAAAATATAAATGTAGATCTTATACAAATATAGATTGTTGAGGTATTTTACTCTCCCTTCTTTTTGCTCCATTTATGGAACTATGGAGAGCTTTTCTACATGTATTATATTTAGTAAAGGGTGGAGTATAACTTCTAGTCGACCTGTTAATTGAGGATTAAATAGTGTTACACTCAGGAAAGCATGTGCAAAGCTGCAACGTACTACGACCAAAAAACCATGAAACAGGTCTGATGCTATATTTTTGGTGCTCCATCATGCCACCCCTTTTCCATTGGTAGGTCACCGCCACTCCACTGTGTGGGATTGCACGGAGGTGACGATCTTTTAGATGGAGTTGTAGTTTCCGCCGCATTAGGGCTTTTATAAAGTTGCGAGGTGGAGTGTCGATGATGATGATGGTGGCGCTGAACTAGCAAATAATGTTTCCTCGAGGTTCCTTAACCTGACGGTGTTAATTGCGGCATCGTTGAAGGCTCGTTGGTGTAGATTCATGCTAGTCTTTCCGGACGGTGAGGTTAGGGTTTGTAATGTTTGTTGTCGTGGCGATGGTTGCGGCCTTCCTTTGTGGTTTGGTCAACCGGCCTCCTCACCGTCATGTTGGTGCGGCCTCCGGTGCCGGCGTGAGGCTTGTGAGCTTTTTGGAGGTTGGGACCATGTGTTCGTGGATCTTCTGGCGGTGACAACTTCGACGACTTCTCCAGGACGCTGGTTTGATAGAATCGTGGCCTTGATGACATCCCATGCGCGATCAACAACGACAGTCTAGCTTCGGTGATGTATTTTCTTTATCTTTCAAGAGCGTATATACTGCTGGTGAAAACTACTGCGTACTACGTAAAGGACAAGGCTATAGGGCCACGGACTACTGGACATCACCAGATCGTACATATCTATTCGGCCACACATTGCGCCATTTGCTTCCCCTTTCACTTCCGGAGAGCAACCAATGGCTGGATACTGGATAGTGGATACCATGTCGCCCGGCCGGTATGAACGCTTGTGAACAGAATTCGGCGAGACAGGGGCCGGTGCGTTCGTTCGTACGTGTGTGCTCAAGGTTTTTCCGACCCTGAAAGTGCTCGTGCTCAGGACTTTTCATGGAAGAGAGCGTCGGTACATTGCCATCTGAAAGCTATGGCCAGCCGGCGGCGAATCACCGTCGCCTGTAGATGATCCCTACCGCACGCATACAAGCAGCGATGACGCAGGAGTGTGAGCCCCTTTCCGTTGTCCCTTGCGTCGCCCGGTGCTGTATGAGAATCCTGTTTGAACGAGACCTCCGGGCCAGCATCGACGGATCCTGCTAGGCGAGTTATCAACTGGACGATCAGATTGCACGTGTTTTGACCGTCCGATTAAATGGTTCATACGATGGATTGCCTGCCAATTGCAGGCGAGAGATATGGGATCGCCGTTGTCCCTGAGAAAAAAGAAGACACTTTTCAACAACGACAGCAACAAAATGTGATCGCGGTGGATGCGTGGCTGGTCGAGGAGCGTACGTCGATGGGAACGTGTGGCACGTAGCAAAAAACCGTGAGGAAACATGCTCTATTAACTGCGCTCATCCCTAGGCACGAACACAACCGTATCACGATCCATATGCTACGAACAACAGGATGGAGAAAAGGCGAATCAGCTAAAGGTAGGTATAGCGTGACTGCAAAAGCAGATCCTCGCGGATCTACCAACGCCCCAATCATACAAGGTGGCGCTTGGCGGATGCTGAAGCCAGCTTCTGGCTAAGTGCAAGTGGTGTTCATTTCAGTATGACCGGTGAAACTTCCCCAAGAGACCACGACAGCAGCAGATAACCTGATCTGAACCGGCGATTCTGCCGCCCGCAAATCGTATGATTGAGCTAGCAAGCTAGCCACGAGCGCATTAGCGTCTTATCATGCAATCATAATTGAAGCGTGCATCGGTGCATGGACCAACCATGCATGCATCCGGTCCATCTCTAGTGGTCTCGTGGACGACCATCTTCTTGCCTTCTTGTCACAGTAGAGCGCATGCGCGGCCGACCGCACGGTAGGTTCGCATCGGTGTCCCCTCACGAGAGCCGCCTAGCTACTCTACTCCGGCCAGTACGTGCTGGGACCAATCGAGGTACACGTAACTACAGTGCCTACGAAACGGACGTAAGCAAATCAACCTAACTTGGCCCAGTTTAAGTTTTGTTTGTATTCCTGCAGCTACGCGTGCAGTGCGTGAGTGACCGGCCGTGGTGAAAGGAGAAGTGACAGGACCGAGAGTTTTGTTTTGAACACAACTTGGTACAATTTGCGTCTAAAGCTGCAAAAGCACCAAACTGTTGATTGTGCAGCTGAGAGACAGCTTGAGAAAGGAAAGGGCCATGGGAGTAAACGTCTGTTGAGAATTCTTTTGCACAACTGTTATGACGGACATACACTATAGCCGGAGGAGGCCTCATGGCGCAGGCAGTTAGGGGCCCAACCCAAGTTATCTTATCGTGTTAGGAGCTTAGCCCAATTATCTTATTAGGAGGATTATATAAACTCATGTATCGATCCGTTTAGAGATTAAACAGAAGTAATCATATTTGCTCGGCTTTCTGAAAGGAGCCGGGAGACCTAACCCTAGCCGCCGCCCCCTGCGCCCTTCCCCCTCTCGTGCGCGCGTCGACGGCGCCCCAGCGCTGGCGGCCTCGCCTTCCTCCACGCCAACCCCCCTTCCACCCCTATAACCTGAGAGCTCGTCCTGGTAGGGACCCGGTTCCTATCAATCTGGTATCAGCTGTCTCAGGCTTGATCATGTCCGCTCCTCCACCCATCACCATCGTATCGCTGCCGATCGCCTCCTCGTCACCGATGACCACCGCGGGCAGAACCCCGCTCCTGACCGGACCGGTCTCTTCCGCCACCGGGACGGCCCCCGTGGTCGCCCCCGCCGTCCTCACCCCGGAGAAGATGTCCGCGGCGCTCCGAGACCTCACCCAGGCTGTCTAGGGCATCCGCCTCTTCCTGGTGGGACCCTATGGGCCGCAGCCTGCCGCCCATGTCGCCACCATCACCGGGCTGTCGCAGCTGCCGTGGCAGCCGCTACCCCCAACGGCCTCCGTCGCCCCCGCCTTGCCGCTGCTGCAACAGCTGCAGCTGCCACTGCCAGCCACCTACGGACCGGCACTTCCGAAGACGGCGGCCGGGGTACCCATCCACCAGGTGCGGTTTCCCCCGTCGCCATCCCCGTTACCGGCCTGGTTGGCCGGGTCATCGCCGCTGGTCTACACGATGGACCCGGGTCAGCCACACGCCCCGTCTATGCCGGCGTCGCATCTGCAGTTCGGCAGGCCCTCCAGCTCCGCCGGTCCCTACGACGGCGCTGACGGGCCTCTGTTCCAGGGGGGGGGAGGCCTTGATGCCCACCTACTCGGCGCCGGCCTCCTTGCAGCTACGCACCGACGAGGCATACCCCCCCCCCATCGGCCACAACCACACGTCGCCACGCTTCTCCAAGATCAAGTTCGCCACCTACGACAACACCAAGGACTCATAACCCACAAGTATAGGGGATCGCAACAGTTTTTGAGGATAGAGTATTCAACCCAAATTTATTGATTCGACACAAGGGGAGCCAAAGAATATTCTCAAGTATTAGCAGCTGAGTTGTCAATTCAATCACACCTGAAAACTTAATATCTGCAGCAAGGTGTTTAGTAGTAAAGTAATATGATAGTAGTGGTAATGGTGGTAAAAGGTAACGGTAGTAAAAGTAATATATTTGGTGTTTTGTACTGATGATAACAATAGCAACGGAAAAGTAAATAAGCGAAGAACAATATATGGAAAGCTCATAGGCAATGGATTGGTGATGGAGAATTATGCCGGATGCGGTTCATCATGTAACAGTCATAACCTAGAGTGACACAGAACTAGCTCTAGTTCATCAATGTAATGTAGGCATGTATTCCGAATATAGTCATACGTGCTTATGGAAAAGAACTTGCATAACATCTTTTGTCCTACCCTCCCGTGGCAGCGGGGTACTATTGGAAACTAAGGGATATTAAGGCCTCATTTTAATAGAGTACCGGAACAAAGCATTAACACATAGTGAATACATGAACTCCTCAAACTACGGTCATCACCGGTAAGTATCCCGATCATTGTCACTTCGCGGTTAACGAATCATAACACATAATAGGTGACTATAGACTTGCAAGATAGGATCAAGAACTCTCATATATTGATGAAAATATAATAGGTTCAGATCTAAAATCATAGCACTCGGGCCCTAGTGACAAGCATTAAGCATAGCAAAGTCATAGCAACATCAATCTCAGAACATAGTGGATACTAGGGATCAAACCCTAACAAAACTAACTCGATTACATGATAAATCTCATCCAACCCATCACCGTCCAGCAAGCCTACGATGGAATTGCTCACGCACGGCGGTGAGCATCATGAAATTGGTGATGGAGGAAGGTTGATGATGACGATGGCGACGGATTCCCCTCTCCGGAGCCCCGAACGGACTCCAGATCAGCCCTCCTGAGAGAGTTTAGGGCTTGGCGGCAGCTCCGTATCGTAAAACATGATGAATCCTTCTCTCTGGTTTTTTTCTCCCCGAAAGTGAATATATTGAGTCAGGGTTGAGGTCGGTGGAGCGTCAGGGGGCCCACGAGGTAGGGGGCGCGCCTAGGGGGTAGGGCGCGCCCCTACCCTTGTGGACAGGTGGTGGCCCCCTGGCATGGATCTTCCTTCCAGTATTTATTATATATTCTCAAATAATTCTCCGTTGATTTTCAGGTCATTCCGAGAACTTTTATTTCTGCACAAAAATAACACCATGGCAATTCTGCTGAAAACAGCGTCAGTCCGGGTTAGTTCCATTCAAATCATGCAAGTTAGAGTCCAAAACAAGGGCAAAAGTGTTTGGAAAAGTAGATACGACGGAGACGTATCAACTCCCCCAAGCTTAAACCTTTGATTGTCCTCAAGCAATTCAGTTGATAAACTGAAAGTGATAAAGAAAAACTTTTACAAACTCTGTTTGCTCTTGTTGTTGTAAATATGTAAAGCGAGCATTCAAGTTTTCAGCAAAGATTATAAACTAACCATATTCACAGTAACATTTAGGTCTAATGTTTACTCATATCAATGGCATAATATGTTGGAAATATGCCCTAGAGGCAATAATAAAATGGTTATTATTATATTTCTTTGTTCATGATAATTGTCTATTGTTCATGCTATAATTGTGTTATCCGGAAATCGTAATACATGTGTGAATACATAGACCACAACACGTCCCTAGTGAGCCTCTAGTTGACTAGCTCGTTGATCAAAAGATAGTCATGGTTTCCTGACTATGGACATTGGATGTCATTGATAACGGGATCACATCATTAGGAGAATGATGTGATGGACAAGACCCAATCCTAAGCTTAGCTCAAAGATTGTGTAGTTCGTTTGCTGTAGCTTTTCTTAATGTCAAGTATCATTTCCTTAGACCATGAGATTGTGCAACTCCCGGATACCGTAGGAGTGCCTTGGGTGTGCCAAACGTCACAACGTAACTGGGTGACTATAAAGGTACATTACAGGTATCTCCGAAAGTGTCTGTTGGGTTGGCACGAATTGAGACTGGGATTTGTCACTCTGTATGACGGAGAGGTATCTCTGGGCCCACTCAGTAATGCATCATCATAATGAGCTCAATGTGATCAAGTGGTTGATCACGGGATCATGCATTACGATACGAGTAAAGTGACTTGCTGGTAACGAGACTGAACAAGGTATTGGGATACCGACGATCGAGTCTCGGGCAAGTAACGTACCGATCGACAAAGGGAATTGTATACGGATTGATTGAATCCTCGACATCGTGGTTCATCCGATGATATCATCGTGGAGCATGTGGGAGCCAACATGGGTATCCAGATCCCGCTGTTGGTTATTGACCGGAGAGTTGTCTCGGTCATGTCTGCATGTCTCCCGAACCCATAGGGTCTACACACTTAAGGTTCGGTGACGCTAGGGTTGTTAGGAAGACTTGTATGTGATTACCGAATGTTGTTCGGAGTCCCGGATGAGATCCCGGACGTCACGAGGAGTTTCGGAATGGTTCGAAGGTAAATATTTATATATGGGAAGTTGTCATACGGTCGCCGAAAAGGTTCGGGGGCATATCGGTATTGTACCGGGGCCACCGGGAGGGGCCACCTCTTCCGGAGGGCCTTATGGGCTGTATGGAGAAGGGAACCAGCCCAAGTGGGCTGGGGCGCCACACCCCCCTAGGGCCCATGCGCCTAGGGTTGGGGGAAACCCTAAGAGGGGGCGCCCCCTTGCTTGGGGGGCAAGCCCCCTCCCCTTGGCCGCCCCCCTCTAGATCTCATCTAGAGGGGGACGGACCCCTTCCCCCTTCCCCTATAAATAGAGGGGTGAGGGGAGGGATGCATACGACATCCAAGGCGCAGCCCCTCCCCTCCCCAACACCTCTCCTCCTCCATAAGAGCTTGGCGACGCCCTGCCGGAGTACTGCAGCTTCATCACCACCACGCCGTCGTGCTGCTGTTGGAGCCCTCTTCCTCAGCCTCTCCCTCCTCCTTGCTGGATCAAGGTGCGGGAGACGTCCTCGCTCCGTATGTGTGTTGAACGCGAAGGTGTCGTCCGTTCGGCGCTAGGATCTTCGGTGATTTGGATCACGTCGAGTACGACTCCATCAACCCCGTTCTCTTGAACGCTTCCGCTCGTGATCTACAAGGGTATGTAGATGCACTCCTCTCTCCTTCGTTGCTAGATGACTCCATAGATTGATCTTGGTGATGCGTAGAAAATTTTAAAATTCTGCTACGTTCCCCAACAGTGGCATCACGAGCTAGGTCTATGCGTAGTTACTATGCACGAGTAGAACACAAAGTAGTTGTGGGCGTCGATATTGTCAATTTGCTTGCCGTTACTAGTCTTATCTTGATTCGGCGGCATCGTGGGATGAAGCGGCCCGGACCAACCTTACACGTACGCTTACATGAGACCGGTTCCACCGACTGACATGCACTAGTTGCATAAGGTGGCTGGCGGGTGTCTGTCTCTCCTACTTTAGTCGAATCGGATTCGATGAACAGGGTCCTTATGAAGGGTAAATAGAAATTGGCAATTCACGTTGTGGTTTTGGCGTAGGTAAGAAACGTTCTTGCTAGAAACCTATAGCAGCCACGTAAAAACTTGCAAAAACAATTAGAGGACGTCTAACTTGTTTTTGCAGCAAGTGTTTTGTGATGTGATATGGCCAAAGGATGTGATGAATGATATATGTGATGTATGAGATGATCATGTTCTTGTAATAGGAATCACGACTTGCATGTCAATGAGTATGACAACCGGTAGGAGCCATAGGAGTTGTCTTTATTTATTTATGACCTGCGTGTTAACATAAACGTCATGTAATTACTTTACTTTATTGCTAAAGCGTTAGCCATAGTAGTAGAAGTAATAGATGACGAGACAACTTCAAGAAGACACGATGATGGAGATCATGGTGTCATGCTGGTGACAACGATGATCATGGAGCCCCGAAGATGGAGATCAAAGGAGCAAATGATATTGGCCATATCATGTCACTATTTGATTGCATGTGATGTTTATCATGTGTTACATCTTATTTGCTTAGAACGACGGTAGCTTAAATAAGATGACCCCTCGTAAAAATTTCAAGAAAGTGTTCCCCCTAACTGTGCATCGTTGCGAAGGTTCGTTGTTTCGAAGCACCACGTGATGATCGGGTGTGATAGATTCTAACGTTCGAATACAACGGGTGTAAGCTAGATTTACACACGCAATACACTTAGGTTGACTTGACGAGCCTAGCATGTACAGACATGGCCTTGGAACACAGAAGACCGAAAGGTCGAGCATGAGTCGTATAGAAGATACGATCAACATGAAGATGTTCATCGATGTTGACTAGTCTGTCTCACGTGATGATCGGACACGGCCTAGTTAACTCGGATCATGTTATACTTAGATGACTGGAGGGATGTCTATCTGAGTGGGGGTTCATTGAATAATTTGATTAGATGAACTTAATTATCACGAACTTAGTCTAAAATCTTTACAATATGTCTTGTAGATCAAATTGCCCACGTTGTCCTCAACTTCAACGCGTTCCTAGAGAAAACCAAGCTGAAAGACGATGGCAGCAACTATACGGACTGGGTCCGGAACCTGAGGATCATCCTCATAGCTGCCAAGAAAGATTATGTCCTAGAAGCACCGCTAGGTGACGCACCCGTCCCACAGAACCAAGACGTTATGAACGCTTGGCAGACACGTGCTGATGATTACTCCCTCATTCAGTGCGGCATGCTTTACAGCTTAGAACCGGGGCTCCAAAAGCGTTTTGAGAGACACGGAGTATATGAGATGTTCGAAGAGCTGAAAATGGTTTTTCAAGCTCATGCCCGGGTCGAGAGATATGAAGTCTCCGACAAGTTCTTCAGCTGTAAGATGGAGGAAAATAGTTCTGTCAGTGAGCACATACTCAAAATGTCTGGGTTGCATAACCACTTGACTCAGCTGGGAGTTAATCTCCCGGATGATGCGGTCATTGACAGAATCCTTGAGTCGCTTCCACCGAGCTACAAGAGCTTTGTGATGAACTTCAATATGCAGGGGATGGAAAAGACCATTCCTGAGGTATATTCAATGCTGAAATCAGCAGAGGTAGAAGTCAAAAAGGAACATCAAGTGTTGATGGTGAATAAAACCACTAAGTTCAAGAAAGGCAAGGGTAAGAAGAACTTCAAGAAGGACGGCAAGGGAGTTGCCGCGCCCGGTAAGCAAGCTGCCGGGAAGAAGCCAAAGAATGGACCCAAGCCCGAGACTGAGTGTTTTTATTGCAAGGGAAGTGGTCACTGGAAGCGGAACTGCCCCAAATACTTAGCAGACAAGAAGGCCGGCATCACGAAAGGTATATGTGAAATACATGTAATTGATGTGTACCTTACCAGTACTCGTAGTAGCTCCTGGGTATTTGATACCGGTGCGGTTGCTCACATTTGTAACTCAAAGCAGGAGCTGCGGAATAAACGGAGACTGGCGAAGGACAAGGTGACAATGCGCGTCGGGAATGGTTCCAAGGTCGATGTGATCGCCGTCGGCACGCTACCTCTACATTTACCTACGGGATTAGTTTTAAACCTCAATAATTTTTATTTAGTGCCAGCTTTGAGCATGAACATTGTATCAGGATCTCGTTTAATACGAGATGGCTACTCATTTAAATCCGAGAATAATGGTTGTTCTATTTATATGAGAGATATGTTTTATGGTCATGCTCCGATGGTGAATGGTTTATTCTTAATGAATCTCGAGCGTAATGCTACACATATTCATAGTGTGAATACCAAAAGATGTAAGGTTGATAATGATAGTCCCACATACTTGTGGCACTGCCGCCTTGGTCACATAGGTGTCAAACGCATGAAGAAGCTCCATGCAGATGGACTTTTAGAGTCTCTTGAGTACGAATCATTTGACACGTGCGAACCATGCCTCATGGGTAAAATGACCAAGACTCCGTTCTCAGGAACAATGGAGCGAGCAACCAACTTATTGGAAAATACATACTGATGTGTGCGGTCCAATGAGTGTTGAGGCTCGCGGTGGCTATCATTATGTTCTCACCCTCACTGATGACTTGAGTAGATATGGGTATGTCTACTTAATGAAACACAAGTCTGAGACCTTTGAAAAGTTCAAGGAATTTCAGAGTGAGGTTGAGAATCAACGTGATAGGAAAATCAAGTTCTTGCGATCAGATCGTGGGGGAGAATACTTGAGTCATGAATTTGGCACACACTTAAGAAAATGTGGAATAGTTTCACAACTCACGCCGCCTGGAACACCTCAGCATAATGGTGTGTCCGAACGTCGTAATCGCACTCTATTAGATATGGTGCGATCTATGATGTCTCTTACCGATTTACCGCTATCATTTTGGGGCTATGCTTTAGAGACTGCCGCATTCACTTTAAATAGGGATCCGTCGAAATCCGTTGAGACGACACCGTATGAATTATGGTTTGGGAAGAAACCTAAGCTGTCGTTTCTAAAAGTTTGGGGATGCGATGCTTATGTCAAGAAACTTCAACCTGAAAAGCTCGAACCCAAATCGGAAAAATGCGTCTTCATAGGATACCCTAAAGAAACTGTTGGGTATACCTTCTACCTCAGATCCGAAGGCAAGATCTTCGTTGCCAAGAATGGGTCCTTTCTAGATAAAGAGTTTCTCTCGAAAGAAATAAGTGGGAGGAAGGTAGAACTTGATGAAGTATTACCTCTTGAACCGGTAAGTGGCGCAGCTCAAGAAAATGTTCCTGAGGTGCCTGCACCGACTAGAGAGGAAGTTGATGATGATGATCATGAAACTTCAGATCAAGTTGCTACTGATCTTCGTAGGTCCACAAGGACACGTTCCGCACCAGAGTGGTACGGCAACCCTGTCTTGGAAATCATGTTGTTAGACAACGGTGAACCTTCGAACTATGAAGAAGCGATGGTGGGCCCAGATTCCAACAAATGGTTGGAAGCCATGAAATCCGAGATAGGATCCATGTATGAAAACGTAGTATGGACTTTGACTGACTTGTCCGTTGATCGGCGAGCCATAGAAAATAACTGGATCTTTAAGAAGAAGACAGACGCGGATGGTAATGTGACCATCTATAAAGCTCGGCTTGTCGCTAAGGGTTATCGACAAGTTCAAGGGGTTGACTACGATGAGACTTTCTCACCCGTAGCGAAGCTGAAGTCCGCCCGAATCATGTTAGCAATTGCCGCATTCTATGATTATGAGATATGGCAAATGGACGTCAAAACGGCATTCCTTAATGGTTTCCTTAAGGAAGAATTGTATATGATGCAGCCGGAAGGTTTTGTCGATCCTAAGAATGCTGACAAGGTGTGCAAGCTCCAACGCTTGATTTATGGGCTGGTGCAAGCATCTCGGAGTTGGAACATTCGTTTTGATGAGATGATCAAAGCATTTGGGTTTATGCAGACTTATGAAGAAGCCTGCATTTACAAGAAAGTGAGTGGGAGCTCTGTAGCATTTCTCATATTGTATGTGGATGACATACTGTTGATGGGAAATGATATAGAATTCTTGGAAAGCATAAAGGCCTACTTGAACAAGTGTTTTTCAATGAAGGACCTTGGAGAAGCTGCTTATATATTAGGCATCAAGATCTATAGAGATAGATCGAGATGCCTCATTGGTCTTTCACAGAGTACGTACCTTGACAAGATATTGAAGAAGTTCAAAATGGATCAGTCAAAGAAGGGGTTCTTGCCTGTATTGCAAGGTACGAGATTGAGCACGGCTCAATGCCCGACCACGACAGAAGATAGAGAAAAGATGAGTGTCGTCCCCTATGCCTCGGCCATAGGGTCTATCATGTATGCTATGATGTGTACCAGACCTGATGTAAACCTTGCCGTAAGTTTGGTCGGAAGGTACCAAAGTAATCCCGGTATGGAACACTGGACAGCGGTCAAGAATATCCTGAAGTACCTGAAAAGGACCAAGGAAATGCTTCTCGTTTGTGGAGGTGACGAAGAGCTCGTCGTAAAGGGTTACGTCGATGCTAGCTTCGACACAGATCTGGATGACTCTAAGTCACAAATCGGATACGTGTATATTTTGAATGGTGGGGCAGTAAGCTGGTGCAGTTGCAAGCAAAGTGTTGTGGCGGGATCTACATGTGAAGCGGAGTACATGGCAGCCTCGGAGGCAGCACAAGAAGCAGTCTGGGTGAAGGCGTTCATTACCGACCTAGGAGTCATACCCAATGCGTCGGGCCCGATGACTCTCTTCTGTGACAACACTGGAGCTATTGCCCTTGCCAAGGAGCCCAGGTTTCACAGGAAGACTAGGCATATCAAGCGTCGCTTCAACTCCATTCATGAAAGTGTTCAAAATGGAGACATAGAGATTTGTAAAGTACATACGGACCTGAATGTAGCAGATCCGTTGACTAAACCTCTCCCTAGAGCAAAACATGATCAACACCAGAACTGCATGGGTGTTCGATTCATCACAATGTAACTAGAATATTGACTCTAGTGCAAGTGGGAGACTATTGGAAATATGCCCTAGAGGCAATAATAAAATGGTTATTATTATATTTCTTTGTTCATGATAATTGTCTATTGTTCATGCTATAATTGTGTTATCCGGAAATCGTAATACATTTGTGAATACATAGACCACAACACGTCCCTAGTGAGCCTCTAGTTGACTAGCTCGTTGATCAAAAGATAGTCATGGTTTCCTGACTATGGACATTGGATGTCATTGATAACGGGATCACATCATTAGGAGAATGATGTGATGGACAAGACCCAATCCTAAGCTTAGCTCAAAGATCATGTAGTTCGTTTGCTGTAGCTTTTCTGAATGTCAAGTATCATTTCCTTAGACCATGAGATTGTGCAACTCCTGGATACCATAGGAGTGCCTTTGGTGTGCCAAACGTCACAACGTAACTGGGTGACTATAAAGGTACATTATAGGTATCTTCGAAAGTGTCTGTTGCGTTGGCACGAATCGAGACTGGGATTTGTCACTCTGTATGACAGAGAGGTATCTCTGGGCCCACTCAGTAATGCATCATCATAATGAGCTCAATGTGATCAAGTGGTTGATCACGGGATCATGCATTACGGTACGAGTAAAGTGACTTGCCGGTAACGAGACTGAACAAGGTATTGGGATACCGACGATCGAGTCTCAGGCAAGTAACGTACCGATTGACAAAGGGAATTTTATACGGATTGATTGAATCCTCGACATCGTGGTTCATCTGATGAGATCATCATGGATCATGTGGGAGCCAACATGGGTATCCAGATCCCGCTGTTGGTTATTGACCGGAGAGTCGTATCGGTCATGTCTGCATGTTTCCCGAACCCGTAGGGTCTACACGCTTAAGGTTCGGTGACGCTAGGGTTGTTAGGAAGACTTGTATGTGATTACTGAATGTTGTTCGGAGTCCCGGATGAGATCCCGGACATCACGAGGAGTTCCGGAATGGTCCGGAGGTAAAGATTTATATATGGGAAGTTGTCATACGGTCGCCGGAAAGGTTCGGGGGCATATCGGTATTGTACCGGGGCCACCGGAGGGGTTCCGGGGGTTGACCGGGAGGGGCCACCTCTTCCGGAGGGCCTTATGGGCTGTATGGAGAAGGGAACCAGCCCAAGTGGGCTGGGGCGCCACACCCCCCTAGGGCCCATGCGCCTAGGGTTGGGGGAAACCCTAAGGGGGGCGCATACGACATCCAAGGCGCAGCCCCTCCCCTCCCCAACACCTCTCCTCCTCCATAAGAGCTTGGCGAAGCCCTGCCGGAGTACTGCAGCTTCATCACCACCACACCATCGTGCTGCTGTTGGAGCCCTCTTCCTCAACCTCTCCCTCCTCCTTGCTGGATCAAGCCACGGGAGACGTCCTCGCTCCGTACATGTGTTGAACGTGGAGGTGTCGTCCGTTCGGCGCTAGGATCTTCGGTGATTTGGATCACGTCGAGTACGAATCCATCAACCCCGTTCTCTTGAACGCTTCCGCTCGTGATCTACAAGGGTATGTAGATGCACTCCTCTCTCCCTCATTGCTAGATGACTCCATAAATTGATCTTGGTGATGCGTAGAAAATTTTGAAATTCTGCTATGTTCCCCAACATAATAAACTAGCGAGCAATAATAATAAATCTCGGATGACAACACTTTCTCAAAACAATCATGATATGATATAACAAGATGGTATCTCGCTAGCCCTTTCTGAGATCGCAAAACATAAATGCAGAGCACTTTTAAAGGTCAAGGACTGACTAGACATTGTAATTCATGGTAAAAGAGATCCAGTCAAGTCATACTCAATGTAAACTAACAGTAATGGATGCAAATGACAGCGGTGCTCTCCAACTGGTGCTTTTTAATAAGAGGATGATGACTCGGCATAAAAGTAAATAGATAGGCCCTTCGTAGAGGGAAGCAGGGATTTGTAGAGGTGCCAGAGCTCGGTTTTGAAATAGATATGAATAATATTTTGAGTGGTATACTTTCATTGTCAACATAACAACCAAGAGATGGCGATACCTTCCATGCTACACACATTATATGCGGTTCCCAAACAGAATGGTAAAGTTTATACCCCCCCTCCACCAACAAGCTTCAATCCATGGCTTGCTCGAAACAATGAGTGCCTCCAACTAACAAGTCCCGGGGGAGTTTTGTTTGCAGTTATTTTGATTTGATTTGCATAAAGCATGAGACTGGGCATCCCAGTGACCTGCCATTTTCTAGTGAGTGAGGAGCGGAGTCCACTCCTCTCGAGAATAACCCGCCTAACATGGAAGATACGAACAGCCCTAGTTGATACATGAGCTATTCGAGCATACAAAACAGAATGTTTATTTGAAGGTTTAGAGTTTGTGTGATGCCCTCGATTCAATCGTACACTAATCATACACGCAAATGTGTACGATCAAGATCAAGGACTCACGGGAAGATAATCACAACACAACTCTAGACACAAATTAAAATAATACAAGCTTTATATTACAAGCCAGGGGCCTCGAGGGCTCGAATACATAAGCTTGAATACACAAGAGTCAGCGGAAGCAACAATATCTGAGTACAAACATAAGTTAGACAAGATTGCCTTAAGAAGGCTAGCACAAAAGCAACAACGATCGAAAAGGCAAGGCCTCCTGCCTGGGAGCCTCCTAACTACTCCTAGTCGTCGGCAGTTTTCACGTAGTAGTAGGCATCCTCCGGGTAGTAGTAGTCATCAGTGGCGTCGTCTGGCTCCTGGGCTCCGTCATCTGGTCGTAACAATCGGGTATGGAGGAAAAGAAGTAGCAAAGCAACCATGAGTACTCATCCAAAGTACTCGCAAGACTTACATCAGATCTAAACTAAGTATGCATCTGTATCAAAGGGAATGGGTCGTATCAGTGGACTAAACTGCAGAATGCCAGCAGGGAAGGGGAAAGCCTAGCCTATCGAAGACTAGCATCTTCGAGCATCTTCAAGCATCTTGCAGCATATAGAAGAGTACAGATCAACATAATGTAAGTAGTAGTGTTATCAACCTCGGCCAGAGATCCTTTCTCGACTCCCTGCGAGAAAGCAATCCCAGAGCCATACTATCCAAGTGTCAACACATTCCAAAACTCATCACCATCCAGTTCTCATCACAAGTATCCAGTTCTAGTTGTATCGATCGGGATACAACTCCAAGTATCCGTTACCGTAGGACAGGCTATCGATAGATGTTTTCTTCCCTGCAGGGGTGCACCAACTTACCCACCACGCTCGATTAACTCCGGCCGGACACACTTTTCTGGGTCATGCCCGGCCTCGGCCAAACAATACGCCGCAACCCGACCTAGGCTTAATAGAGAGGCCAGCACGCCGGTCTAAATCCTATGCCCCCAGGGGTCATGGGCCATCTCCCCAGGAACTCCTGCACGTTGCGTACGCGGCCGGTGAGCAGACCTAGATACCTCCTTCAACAAGGTAGGAGCTTACGCAGTCCAACCCGGCGCGCGCCGCTCAGTCGCTGATGTCTATTAAGCTTCGGCTGATGTATACGACGCAGAACGCCCAAACTATGCCCACGTGATGGTTAGTGTTATCAGGCCAAAGGCCCCTCGGATCAAATATCCAAATCGTAGTGGATTAGGAACGCGCGGTAACGAGCAGAGACTCACGATCGATGTGACCCCGTCGCCCCGTCTCGAGTACTTGCGGCAAGGGCTTAGAATGCCCGGCCATGCCTCGTAAGTATCTCGCGGGCACCTTCCAGGTCAACCCGACTCCACATCACTCGCTAATAAGCTCGCGCGGGTACCCCTCAGGGTCGACCCGTCTTTAGTATCATGGCTCAGTGTAAAGTCATAGTAACCATAGTAACTGTGTGTCTAACACCAAGGGGAAAACCCGAGGAATCACCCCCGGTGAATCCCACTCGATGTTATCATCAAGGTGAACGTAAGAGGATCCACCCTCGAGGTTCACACTTGAGGGGTTGCACGACAGAGCGGTAACGGAAGTGGTTAAGGAGGAAATCACCCTCGATGACCTCGACCGTATAGCTACACTATAGAGATCTCATCGGGAGTGATGTATGAGGTTCACCCTCGGCACTCGATAGTAACTCTGTAGTGTCGTACAACTAGGGGGGGTGATGTGCGGTGTCGGGGCCTGGACGTCGATCATGTTGATCGAGTCATCGAACATAAAGCGAGGCAACTGGGATCTGGTGGGGGTCACTGATGGATCACTAACCAACCTATACTAAGAAGTTTAGGATAAGCAGGTAAGGTATGAAAGTAGGTAACAACAACACGCTATGCATCAGAGT
This sequence comes from Triticum monococcum, assembly GCA_034509565.1. Taxonomy (NCBI): domain Eukaryota; kingdom Viridiplantae; phylum Streptophyta; class Magnoliopsida; order Poales; family Poaceae; genus Triticum; species Triticum monococcum. The sequence continues at coordinate 175,376,364 of CM067847.1, read as the reverse complement.
AGGATCATACAGAAAGCAGTAGCAGTTCTAATGCAAGCATGAGAGGAAAGAAATGGGCGATATCGGAATGCTCAAGGGGGGTTTGCTTGCCTGGTTGCTCGGGCGAGAAGAAGGGGTCGTCGTCGACGTAGTCGATCACAGGGGCAACATCGGTCTCGGGGTCTACCAGAGAAGAAGAGGGGGGCGGGGGGAGAAACAGTAAATACGGGGCAAACAAGCATCACAAAATATAACAAGGCAAAACGCGATGCCAGGGGTGACCTAACGCAGTACTAGGCGATACTAGCGAAGGGAGGAAACATCCAGGAAAGTTTTCCCGGAGTTAGGCATTTTCGGATAGATGAAACGAAGGGGGACGGTTGCAGGTTTGCTATGCTAGGTACGTGTGGCGGACGAACGGGTTGCGTAACCAGATTCGTCTCGTCGTTCTGAGCAACTTTCATATATAAAGTTTCTTGATCCGAGCTACGGTTAATTTTCTATGAATTTTCAAAGATTTAAACAATATTCTAAATTTACTATTAATTCGAAAATAAAAAGGAAATTGCTAGGTGCACCTGGTGCAGTGCACCCAGCAGTGCAGCGGAGGATGACAGTGGGTCCAGGGGGCTTGGTTGTCCCAGTCAACAATTGACCGGTCAACATGTGAACAATGAAAGGGGTCCCACATGTCATTGTCTCAGACAACTTTTGATTTGATTAAAATTTAACTTAACAACGGGCCCCGCTTGCCATTGGCATATTAGGCTAATTAGGAGGGGCTAATAGGGGAATTAGCCCCTAATTAAGCTGGGTTGGCCCCATGTGCAGTAGCACCAACCGTTCCCACGGCTGAGCACACGCGCACGCACGAGCGCATGCCGCCGGCCAGTCCAGCAGTGCCCGCAGGGGTCCGCCGCAGGAGGCAGCGGCAGCGCCGGGCCAGGAAGGGGCACGCGAACCGGCGCCGGGCAGCGGTGGCGGCGGTGGCTAGCGGTGGCGGCAGTAGCAGAGGAGCAGCGGCGGTAGTGGGCAGGCACCAACGGAGCGGCGCCGGGCAGCGGTGGTGGCGGTGACTAGCGGTGGCGGCAGTAGCAGAGGAGCAGCGGCGGTAGTGGGCAGGCAGGAACGGAGCGGCGCGGGGTGGGCGTGGCGCAGGAGGGCGGCGAGCGGTAGGGCCGCAAGCGCGGGCGCGGGCGCGGGCTGGTCGAGACGCCGGGGCAGGGAGGCGGCGACCGGAGGCCTGGGCGGCAGCAGCAAGCGCAGCGGCTGCAGTAGGGAGCACCAGCAGCATCAGGCGAGCGGGGGGAGGGGGGAGGGGGCAGCGGCACGCGGTGCACGCGTGAGGCGAGGCTAGGCCCGGCTGGCGGGAGGCGTGCACTGGAGGGCGTCGGCGGCAGCAGGAGAGCGTGGGGGGCATGGACAGCAGCAGCATACGCGTGCGCGCGCGCGTACACGACCAAGGCGAACTTGTGGATGACGACTACGACGCGGATCGAGTGTACAAGGAGGGGGGATGGAAGAGGAACTCACCCTGGAGGCACAAGTAGGCCCGGTGGGAGCTTAGGAGCGCAGGATCAAACGAATTTGAAGAAGAACGTCGGCGGCGACCGAGGAAGATGAAGCTCGATGACGAGCGCATGAGGCGGCTCCGCACGATTTGATGCTCGGGACAGATGAAGACGGTCACGCTGGACCTCCTGGACGTCCTCTCGCGCGTAGGTGACGACGGTGGCCGCGACAGCGGCGATGGCGCATTGACGGCAGCTCGTGCACGAGGAACAGAGGAGAAGCGTGAGAGGAGGAGAGGAAATTTTGGGGGCTAGGGTTCCAGAGGGGAGGGAGGCCGCTAGGGGCGCTCTTAACCAACAGGGGGAGCCGCGGGATGCCTGGCACCTGGCCGGGGCGCCATGGATGCCCGCCACGGCTCCCCTTCTCCTGTAGCATGAGGAGGGGGATGAGTGGGGGTGTGGGCTGGGCTGGTTGTTTAGCTAGATGGGCCAAGTGGCCCGGGGGGAGGGTTTCTCTTTCCTTTTTCTTTTCTGCTTTATTTTCCAGCAGCTTTTGCCTTTTCCTTTAGTCACAATTGACTTTGCAAAATATGCTACTGGCCAAAACAACTTCAAAGAATTATTGTGTACTGCCACAAAAATATTATGAGACTTTTGAAATAGTTTGCAATTTTTATAAATTAAAAGGGCATTTAATTTAATTGTTTTAGCCACAGTTTTAACTAGTTTAGGGCACTTAAACACCTCACAATAATGTTGGGTCACCACCATAATTGGTTATGGAATATTTGACACTCTTTGAACATTTTAGTTTTCATGTTTGAGAAATTAGAATTTTAGACTTTAATTCGAATTTGAAATTTGGAATGGATTAGAATCAAAGTGAGATTAGCAACAGTGACAATGATGACAAGGCATCATTAGAAGGGGATTACTGTAGCATGATTCTCGAGGTGTTACAAATCTCCTCCACTATAAGAAATCTCGTCCCGAGATTTAAGAGGTGGAGTAAGGAAAAAGGACTCGGGAAGGACGGAGCTCAACACAAGATAGGTACGCGGGGACTAGGGCAGTGAACGTGGCATAGAGGCATCTCTCGAGTTGAAACTTAAGAAAACAATGAGAGCAAAATATAAAGGTACAATAGTAAGTTTCAAGCGAATGGACAAACGATCGATGCCTGAACTGAGTGTCAGAAGGGGGTTTAGAGCATCGGGAATAGATCATCTCTCGGACGGTGGCTCGTGACAACACACAAAGCCAAGAGCACATGATACTTCGAAATAAAGGATATACAGGGGTGTCAGGTTCCGATCCTGTGGAACTGTGGGTTATGGGCCCACTATGTGGGTTAAAAGCAGGAAGGGTGCTGGCATCTTGCATGGTTATGATAGCAAGGCATGTCAGAGGGTAGCATGTCAGTTATGTCGGCAACAATGTTGGTACCAAGGGCGAGGGACAAAGAGAGCCATTATCCTGCTCGTTGAACGAGGCGGGCCATTAGGCAAAGTTCTCGTCCATCGGTGGCTACCAGAATGTCATCAACAATAGTAAAAGGGTCTTACTGACAGAGTGATACAACGAGGTGTTTACATAAGCAGGGAAATATTACTGCTTATATAATATAGATCACAATAAGGTTTAAACAAACCAATGGAAAGGAAAATGTAATTGTCAGATTAAACAGAACAATGGAAAGGAAAATGTGTTTAAACACATATTTCAGGGGTATATCCTTCCCAAGGACAAGCAGAGCATGGTATCCATGATAGGATAGAAGTTTAAAACCATTTAGGTAAGGGAAAAGAAATTTCATGACATTACCCATACAACGATGTTTGGATAATTGATAAAGAAAAATTTAGTATCGTGCTTCAAATGTTCTTATTGAAGATCGGAGTACCACAGACATGCTTCAAGATAGCATTGACATGGTCACTGGGTAAAGATCAGACCTTGGATTCACAAAGGGTCCATCGGGAATTTCTAGAACATATCATGTTATTTTATCAGGGAAAATATGAGGAGGTGGCCGATGGGTTCAGTAGCAATCCATCAACATGTCAAAAAGGATGTATTCCCAAAATTTAAAATGATCAAGTTTGTGTTGGGGGAAGACAAGAATGTTGTTGATGCAGACACAATTCATCGAGAGGCAAAGGATAGTATTTCTAGCCATGAATTCAATTGACATCTCTGAAGAAGCCAAAGTGTTGACGGTGATCAAGACAAATTTTGTCGAGAGACTCTATGAAGATGCCCTCGAGCAGAAAAGGGAGGATGAAGTGAAAGGCTATGAGAACCATGGATTCGACACAAGCTCAAAGTCAAGCTTGTTGTTCGAGGTGAAATGATAAGATGAGGATGATCGACGTAAGCTTAGCTCATCATCGGAAGTTGCTCTGGGCATAAGGACCAGGCAGCAAGTTAAAAAAATTGACATGATAAAAATATAGCCGATCAAGCTAGGAATGATGTGATGGGGTATAAAGCTTCCCAGTATCAAGTACTAGGTGCAATGCCAGAAGGTAGATCGGAGTAGAGGTTGGACGGGGGAATGATTTGCAGAGGATAAGTAATTTTAACTTACCCAGTAAATGGGATCAAGGAGGAAATGTGGTCAGGACCATAACTACAAGGGATCCAATTTACGATGCCGGAAGAATTATTCAGATGATTAAATATCCTTGCAAGGACATTTCATGATAAGTTCCACACCGTGTCCGTGGGCATGAACACAAAGGTTCAGGGTCGACTTCCACTTCTACAATGCATGACCTTTCATTTTACTTCTCGCTCTTGATGAAGCTGTAGTTTTGAAATTTTATCTGACAAAAAGCCAGTAGAGTATAATCCGCATAACTTTCGAGTTCACACAGATTAGGGAAGGCATAGGTTCAACCCATCGGGGCATCTTAGGAACATATATCATAAATTTCAAGAATAAACAACACAAGCTCGGTAGTAGAGCATGCTTGAGAAAGCGGAGGATACAATTTACCAATAGCATTATGTATCCGAGGAAAGGCTCACAAGCTTATTGAATATGAAGGACGTTGTCGGATAAAATCCAAAAAAAGGGGTCTGATGGTCCACAAGGGATTTGATGTGACCATCAGTATTCAACCAGAGGAAGAAGGAATGCAAGCAGATCAGATTATAGAAACAACTGACTAACTCAAGTCTCAATTGCAAAGGAATTATGAATTCCAAGACAAGGGATCAGAAGCAATGCTCTGATTAGGGATGGATAGGTAGAATAGCCATAGGGGTACAATCGATGGCGATTTGATTGGTCGAGATCTAGCACATGTTAAAATGACGTCTGAGCCGGAAGGATGAAATCTAGGATCTAATTGAGGATTGCGAGCATTCGCAACATAATGTATCAATGGACTCAATATGATAATGACAAAGGCTGGCAATAAGATTGCTAGACTTATGATACTAACCATAATGCAAGCAAGCAAGAAATTCAAGAACAATAGGCTGTTGAGGATTTTCACAAGAACGAATGGTATTACGAAGACTTTGTGAAGTACAAGAATCAACTGAGGATGAGCGGATACCCGATAGGTGCACAAAGTTATCCGTAGGGGTATTCAGATGACAAGGAACTGCAAGGCAGTGAGCACAAAGGATTCTCGGAACACGACGAGTATTTCGGGGGATCTTGTAATTACAAGAGCAGCTGGGGACGAATGTAAGAATGGCAAGTGTATGTAGTTATCCATAGGGGTTGACGTGTAACACCCTCGATGCGACTATGTCTCCCACGTGTCGAGGCACGACTTAGAGGCATAATCGCATTGAAGGCATATGTCGCAATGAGGCAATCTTCACACAACCCATGTACATATATAATATAAAGGGGAATAATAATAATAGTTGGCTTACACTCGCCACGTCACATCAAAGTACATAAATAGCATCCATCATACAAACACTCATGGCCCGACTACGGCGCCAAAATAGAAAAAAAGACCCCCAACATGCGACTAATCCCTGAATCGAACCCCGAATAGGCACCACTACTGATCATCAGGAAAAGAGACATAGTATCGCTGAGAGTCCTCGTCGTACTCCCACTTCAGCTCGAACGCGCCATCCGGAGGAGTATCATCGGTCCCTGCATCGGGTGTAATAGTAATCTGTGAGCCACAAGGACTCAGCAATCTCGCACCCTCGCGATCAAGACTATTTAAGCTTAATAGGTAGGAAAGGGGTAATGTGAGTGGAGCTGCAGCAAGCGTCTAGCATATATGGTGGCTAACTTATTCGCAAAAGAGAGCGAGAAGAGAAGGCAAAGCACGAGCGGAAAACTAAATAGAGCAGACTACGCAAACATAACTCCAACGCCGTGTCCACCTCCCGGACTCCGCCGAGAAGAGGCCATCACGGCAACACACGCAGTTGATTCATTTTAATTAATTAAGTTCAAGTTGTCTACAACCGGACATTAACAAATTCCCATCTGCCCATAACCGCGGGCACGGCTTTCGAAAGATCAATCCCTGCAGGGGGGTCCCAACTTAGCCCATAACAAGCTCTCACGGTCAACGAAGGAATAGACCTCCACCCAGGACCCACCGATCAGACTCGGTATCCCGGTACAACAAGATGATTCGACAGGTCAAAACTAGTCCAGCAACACCACCCGCTATGCCGACAAATCCCGATAGGAGCTGCACATATCTTGTTCTCAGGGCACACCGGATAAGCTAAGCGTACGGGAGCCAACGTAACCCAAGTTGCCGAGGGACGGCCCCGCACGGTGCTCTAGGGTGGACCAACACTCAGAGGAGCACTGGCCCGGGGGGGCTAAAATAAGATGACCCTCGGGCTCCGGAAACCCAAGGGAAAGAAAAGGGGGTAGGTGGAAAATAGTAAAACCAATGTTGGGCATTGCTGGAAAAGCTTTAATCAAGGCGAACTATCAAGGGGTTCCCATTATAGCCCAACCGCGTAAGGGACGCAACAATCCGGGAACATAACACCGATATGACGGAAACTAGGGCGGCAAGAGTGGAACAAAACACTAGGCGAGAGGCCGAGCCTTCCACCCTTTACCAAGTATATAGATGAGTAAAGATAACATAGCAATATAATGATATCCCAACAAGTAAATAAATGTTCCAACAAGGAACGGCTCCAACCTTCACCTGCAACTAACAACGCTATAAGAAGGGCTGAGCAAAGCGGTAACATAGCCAATCAATGGTTTGCTAGGACAAAGGTGGGTTATAGGCTCAATCATGGCAATTGGGAGGCTGACAAGCAAGTGGTAGGCATCGTAGCATTGGCAAAGCAAAAGAGCGAGCAAACTAGCATAGCAAAGATAGTAGTGATTTCAAGGGTGTGATCATCTTGCCTGCACAGTTGTCAGAATTGACTGGATCCTCAAAAGCAAACTCAACGGGCTCCTCGTTAGCGAACTCGTCTCCCGGCTCTACCCAACAACACAAACAAGCAACAAGGATACAATCAACCACGTGCAAAGGCAACCAATAAGATGCAAAGATGATATGCTATGCAGGATGCGATGCGGGATGCAAGAATGCAACATGTAACAGGAAATGCATGAACCTGGCCTCAACTTGGAAATCCAAGTGTGCCTCTGGATAGAGGGGAAGAAATCCCCTGAAAACGATATAAAGATCATGGCAATCGGAGCTGCGGTTTAGAAATGGCAAGCGATTTACTAAACGAACCGATCTGCGATTTACAGCAAGTAGGCTCCTAAATGCAACAAAATGAACATGCTACAGCCACCCAACATGAAAACAAATAGCATGGCAGTGATATACTCATCAAGCTTAACAAATCATCATGACTGAGGCATAGGCAAATTCATCCATTAAGGGCTTCAAACAAGCATGGCAAAACTGAATAAGCAAAACAGATTTCAGACTTAGCGAAATTAACGCTAGTCTGAAATTTCAGACCACGATGCTCTCTTCGGAGCAGCAAAACAACATGAAGGAAAACCTGGACATGGCAAGTAAGAGCATGGAATGGAGCTACTCAACAAGATTAACAAAACACCCAAAATGACATGGGGCCAAAAGGGTTCACAAAATGCTCTACCGATCACACGAACATTGATGAAACACAATCAGTTTTCAGACTTAGTGAAAACTGGGACATGCTGAAATAATAACTCACGGAGGCATGTAAACGAGCTCGATGCTCTCACTACGGTGCAAGTCATGGCAAGGTAAGCATATATCCACTAAGAAGGCACAAAATTCTAGCTAGACATGGCAATAATAATGGCATAGCATGCATTGATCACTAGCAATCACTCCGGCAAAATCGCAAAAGAGTTTACGATCTGCTCAAAACAGCAACTATCCAAAAGTTGAGCTCGATTGAGTCAACCTAGGGTGCTCCAACATAACAAGTAAAGACATGGATGGATTAAGCACAACAAGCATAACAAATCACTCTTAATGATCATCCTCAAAAGAGGCACGGATCACTAGGAAACAAGCCGGACATATCGCATCGTGAACTAAAACGGCTCAGACTTAGTGAAAATCACTAAGTCCCTGAAATCAGTAATCTCAGGTAGCCCTCTTCGCAAGCTTGCACAAGACAACACACACATCCTAAAAATACATGGAAGGCACCTCTGGAAAGAAGACAACATGCTTAACAATTCATCCCAAAGGGGCACAGGCATATCATGCATGGATTAAATATGGCAAAAATGACAAAAGTGCATGTTGGAATAACGGATCTGCAATTTAACTCAACATGCCTCCTTCCAACAGCATTTTGGGCAACAAGTTGACCTCAAATGCAAATGATGCAATGGAATGAAATGATGTACTCGTCGAGACGAAGATTTTGACATATCATACGCCCAAAACGGAGCTACGAATGAGGAGATATGAGCGGTCAAAGTAGCAAGAAAAGATTAAACGGGGGAGGAAAAAGTCAACCCCTAGGGTTTCACTGTTTACAGATCCGATCCGGATCGGGCGCGGGCACTGTAGCGGGCGCGGCTCCCGAGGTTCGTCGGTGCCGGGGTTGAGCTCGCGGGCGAGGGGAGGAGGCCGGCGAGGAGAGGAGGTGGCCGGCCCTGCGCGGCTCCCGAGGACGCGGCGACGACGGCGAGGGGCAGCCGGGCGCAGGCGGCGCGGCAGCGGAGTCCCACGGCGGCGAGCGGCATCCGGCGAGGTCCCGCGGCGGCGCCGGCGACCGGATCCGGAGAAGAAGCGGCGCAGCTAGGGGAAGAGGAGCGCGGGCGGCGCGGCGCCGATCCGGGCCGCGGGGGCCGGCTCCGGGCTCCCCGGCCCGCGGCGATGGCGGCGGCGGCCGCCTACCAGGAGGCGACACGTGGCAGCGGCGGGAGGAACCGGACACGTCCGGCGGCGGCGGGATCTGAGATTTTTTTAGGGTTTCGAGAGGGGGAGAGATCCGAAAACGGGGGCGGGGGGTGTATTTATAGGCATAAGTGGAGCTAGGAGAGTTCAAATGAGGTGCGGTTTTCGCCCACACGATCGTGATCGAACGACCGAGACGATGGAGCTGAGTTTGGTGGGTTTTGGGCCAAAATGGAGGGGTGTTGGGCTGCACACACACGAGGCCTTTTCGGTCCCTCGGTTAACCGTTGGAGTATCAAACGAAGTCCAAATGACCCGAAACTTGACAGGCGGTCTACCGGTAGTAAACCAAGGCCGCATGGCAAGTCTCGGTCCAATCCGGAAATGTTTAATCCCCACACACGAAAGAAAGCTAGAAATGGCCACCGGAGGAGAACGAAGCGCCGGAATGCAAAACGGACAACGGGGAAAATGCTCGAATGCATGAGATGAACATGTATGCGAATGCAATGCACGTGACGACATGATATGAGATGCACAAAAAACAAAACAACACACGGAGACAAAGACCCGAACCCGAGAATTAAATATAACTTAATGCTGGAAACGGCAAGAGTCGGAGTACAATTGGGGAAGGTTACATGTGGGGCGTTACAACACGGACTGAAAGAACTCCGGGTACTCAGAACGGAGGTGATCCTCGCGTTCCCAGGTAGCTTCACGGTCGGAATGGTGTGACCACTTGACTTTGAGAAACTTGATTGACTTGTTGCGAGTTTTGCGTTCAGTCTCTTCAAGGATTGCAACTGGGTGCTCACGGTAGGAGAGATCTTCTTGGAGCTCAATGTCCTCGAAGTTGACTGTGCGCTCAGGCGTCTTGAAGCACTTACGGAGTTGCGAGACGTGGAACACATCATGAACATTGGCGAAGGTTGCAGGAAGCTCGAGTTGATAGGCGAGGTCGCCTCTCTTGCTGACGATCTTGAAAGGCCCGACGTATCTGGGGGCAAGCTTCCCTTTGATACCGAAGCGACGAGTCCCTTTCATAGGAGAGACGCAGAGGTAGACATGATCTCCGATCTCAAAGGCCAAATCACGGTGCTTGCTGTCGTAATAGCTCTTCTGACGAGATTGGGTTGCTTTCAGGTTATCACGAATGACCTTGCACATTTCTTCTGCCTCTGTGATCAGGTCATTACCCAACAGCTGACGTTCACCGGTTTCAGACCAGTTGAGAGGTGTACGACACTTCCTACCATACAGAATTTCAAACGGGGCCTTGCCGGAACTTGCTTGGAAACTGTTGTTGTACGAGAATTCAGCATAAGGGAGACAATCCTCCCACTTCATGCCGAAGGAGATAACACAAGCCCTGAGCATATGTTCAAGAATCTGGTTGACACGCTCGATTTGACCGCTTGTTTGAGGGTGGAAAGCAGTGCTGAAGCGAATGTTGGTGCCCATGGCCTTCTGAAAAGAATCCCAAAACTTGGAGGTAAAGATGCTCCCACGGTCTGAAGATATCACTTGAGGAATACCGTGCAGAGAGACAATGCGAGAGGTGTAGAGCTCCGCCAATTAAGCTGCAGTGATTGACTCTTTGATAGGCAAGAAATGAGCCACTTTGGTCAGCTTGTCGATGACAACGAATATAGCATCATTGCCACGCTTGGACTCAGGAAACCCAGTCACGAAGTCCATTTCAATGTGGTCAAACTTCCATTCTGGAATGGCGAGAGGTTGGAGGAGACCTGCTGGCCTTTGGTGTTCTGCTTTCACTCTTCTGCAGACATCACATTCATTCACGAATTGAGCGATCTCGCGCTTCATTCGAGTCCACCAATAAATTTGCTTCAGGTCTTGATACATCTTCGTGCTCCCAGGGTGGATGGAGAGGAGAGAGTTGTGAGCCTCATTCATGATCACTTTACGAAGTTCACCTTTGGGCACAACAATTCGATCCTCGAAGAAGAGAGTGTCCTTGTCATCAAGTCGGTAGCACTTGTACTTGGACTGACTCTTTGCAATACCCATCTTCACCTTTTTCACCATAGCATCAAGAAGCTGGGCTTGGCGAATCTGGTCTTCCAAGGTAGGAGAAACTTGAAGGTTGGAAAGGAAACCTTGAGGAACAACTTGCAGATTAAGTTTGCGGAAGGCTTCACAAGGCTCGGGTTGATAAGGCTTGAGAATCAGACTGTTGCAATATGCTTTTCTGCTCAAAGCGTCAGCAATCACATTAGCCTTGCCTGGAGTATACTCGATACTCGGATTGTACTCTTGAATCATTTCGACCCATCGAGTCTGCCTGAGGTTGAGATTAGGCTGAGTGAAGATGTACTTGAGACTCTTGTGATCAGTGAAGATGTGCACTTTCCTTCCCAAGAGAAGATGTCTCCAAGTCAACAATGCGTGCACAACTGCCGCCAACTCGAGATCATGAGTGGGGTAGTTCTTCTCATTTGGCTTCAACTGGCGAGAGGTATAAGCAACAACTTTCTTCTCTTGCATCAGTACTGCACCGAGACCTTGGAGAGAGGCATCACAAAAGACCTCGTACGGCTTGGTTTCATCAGGCGGAGTTAGAACTGGAGCAGTGATCAATTTCTCTTTCAAAGCGTTGAAAGCAACATCACACTCCGGAGACCAAACGTACTTGACGTGCTTCTGGAGAAGATTTGAGAGAGGCTTCGCGATCTTGGAGAAGTTTTCAACGAATCTTCGGCAATAACTTGCAAGACCGAGGAAGCTACGGAGTTGCTTCACATTCTGAGGAGGTTCCCAATTAACAATTGCAGACACCTTCTCAGGATCCACGGAAATGCCCTTGGCAGAGATAATATGACCAAGATAAAGAACCTCATCGAGCCAAAACTCACACTTAGAGAACTTGGCATAGAATTGATGTTCCCTTAGCTTGTCAAGAACCAAACGCAAGTGTTTGGCATGATCTTCCTTGTTCTTGGAGAAAACCAGGATATCATCGAGATAGACCAAAACAAAGTCGTTGGTGTAGGGGTTGAAGATGAAGTTCATCATGCGAGAGAACGTCGGAGGAGCATTAGCGAGGCCAAAAGACATAACTGTGTATTCATATGACCCATAGCTTGTTCTGAACGCCGTCTTTGGAATATCTTGTTCACGAATGCAAATTTGATGATAACCCATACGGAGATCAAGCTTGGAGAATACTTGGGCACCCTTGAGTTGCTCGAACAGCTCATTAATGTTGGGAAGTGGATATTTGTTCTTGATGGTCTTCTTGTTCAATGGACGATAATCAACACAAAGTCGGTCCGTTCCATCCTTCTTCTTCACAAAAAGAACACCACAACCCCACGGAGAAGTACTAGGCCGAATGAGACCCATTCTTTCTTGCACATCGAGCTGTTTCTTCAACTCCTTCAACTCTTTGGGGCCGAGCTTGTAAGGCCGTTTGCACACCGGTTCCGTACCGGGCTCAAGTTCAATAACGAATTCAACAGGCCGGTTTGGAGGCATGCCTGGGAGTTCTTCAGGGAAGACATCTTGATACTCACAAACAACCGGAATCTGCAAAATAGCATCCAATTCACCCTTCTCATTGAGAGAGAACAACCGGATGGTATTATCCTGAGCAGCAAAGACAATCACTTCCTCAGACGAATGAGTCAGTTGAATCTGCTTGGCTGCGCAATCGAGGTGAGCTTTGTGTTTAGAGAGCCAGTCCATCCCAAGAATGAGGTCGATATCAGAATTACCAAGAACCATTGGAGAAGCCAAGAACTTGAAATCACCCAACATGATAGAAACATCCGGGACTATTGACGTAGCCCTCATAGACTTAGCCGGAGAAACCACTCCCATAGGTTTACCCAACATCTTTGAAACAAAGTCATGCTTGGAAACAAAAGATCTTGACATGAAACAATGCGATGCACCCATGTCAAAAAGAACTCTTGCAGGAATAGAATTAACTGGAAAGTTACCCATGATCACATCTGACGAATCCTCTACTTGAGCTGCATTCATCATATTGACCTTGGCGTGCTTGGGATTATGCTTGACCACAGCTGTACTTGTCGATCTGACAGGAGGAGGAGGAGGAAGACGCCTCTGGTTGAAACACTTGTTGGCGTAGTGACCCTTATGTTGGCACTTGTTGCACGTGACCTCTGAGAGCGGACGGTGATACGGAGCACTTGATCTTGGAGCTTGAGACGAAGTCTTGTTCTGAAAGCCTGGGTTGGGTGGGTGGGACGAACCACTGCCACCTTTGCTCTTCTGCTGATACGGCTGACGGAACGGAGGAGGAGGAAGCCAATACTTCTGCTGCTTGGCCACTTGAGTAGAGGACGAAGACGAAGTATCTCTGACTCGCTTCCTGGAAGCATCACACCTGAGCTGAGTAGCCTCTTGCTTCAGTGCCATGTTGTAGAACTCATCGTATCTCAGTGGCTCGAAGAGGACAAGAGCGAGCTGAATCTCTTCACGAAGACCACCCCTGAACTGATAGATCATGCTCTTCTCATCAGGAACATCCTGCTTGGCAAAACGGGTGAGCTTCTGGAACAACTTGTTGTAGTCATAGACAGACAAAGAGCCTTGCTTCAGATTGCGGAATTCTTCACGTTTGCTTTCAGTCACACTTTGAGGAATGTGATGAGCGCGGAAATCACGACGGAAATCATCCCAAGTGATCAAACGTCCACCTCTGGAATCCCGGTACTGCTGAAACCACTCTGCGGCCTGATCCTTGAGCTGGAAAGACGCGAACTTGATGAAATCTTCAGGTCTGACGTTGCTACATTCAAAATGCTTGCCTAGATCGACTAACCAATCATTAGCATCGGTAGCCTCAACGCAGTTGCTGAACGTCTTTGGACCATTTGCGAGGAACTGATTCAGAGTTGCAAACTGGTTCTGGTTGTTGCCTTGATTCGCTTTACTGCTTTGATTCCGCTCTTGGATGATTTGCATGATCAGCTGAGTATTTGCATTAGTAGCAGCCATCACAGCCTGCCATGCTTCCGGAGGAGGCGGAGGTGGCAGAGGATCTTGATTCTGGTTCTGACTGGTGCTCTTAGCGGGAGCCATCCTGAAGAGGTTGACCACCATTAGCACACAAATAGAGAAATATTGAAGGTGAAACCAACGAAATGAAAATTGCAACATAAAGTCTTCACATCCGAACAGAATGAACGAATGCACTTCTCTTGAAGTGGTCACATATTCCTAAATTGCGAAGCCACGAAGAATCAGGTAGAAGAGGTACATCAACGAGGGATGGAATCAACATATGACGTCAAAGAAGAACGAATACCACAAATCGAAATAAAACCAAGGGTTGGCTTGCGGAGTAAGCCGGAACAAACACATGATAGAAATTTCGTCCGAAGTGTTCGTGGTAGGACCTACACGGGCTCGACCATACAACACCATCATGTACAAGGCAGTGCACATGACATACGAAGCGTCCCCGAGTCAGCATAGCCAAGGACTCTTTAAGACACAACGAGGCCACTGTAAAATCAACCGTGAATAGGCGAACCACTAGACGTCGAACCCGAATTTCATATCACACATCTGTTGGAAAGATATCCTAAGGCTACTTGAATTCCCACCTATGAAATTCCCGAAACTTTCCGGTTATGCGATCAGGTGTTGAGGATACAGGGGAAGCATAATATCTCACCCAAGCTAGCAAATCCTACATCCAGCTGCATCCATCCTTCAACACATAACCAAGAAACCTTCGGAAACCATCTATCTCAACCTTCGAAAAGCATCCGTTATACAAGTTATGGCGATACTCCCGAACTCCCGCCCCAGTACTGGGTGGCGTCGAGGTTATCTCACCAATGAACTGCATAAAGGAGATTTTTGATGTCGCGCACATATCTCAAGTATGCCAGAATTGCAACGATAGAATTATGATGACAACACCTCAGAGCTCAACTCCCCGGGACACTTCCACTAAACCCCTGACAGGAGGCACCAAGACAGTATTCTCATCATAAGCCATCGGAAAAAAACTAAGATACTCGCGTGATCCTAAATTTTTTTTAGTGAAATTTGAGAAGAGAAGAGTCAAAACTCTACGTCAGGATGCCTTACCAGAGCGATGAGGAGACTGGGAAGTAAAAGAATTCCTAAGCTCTCCGATATATAATTCCTAAGGACTCAAAACATTTTTCTAGACACAACTCGGCTGCTAAAAACGATCAAGCAATGGGGCTCCTAAGGTCGGGGAAGGCTCTGATTACCAACTTGTAACACCCTCGATGCGACTATGTCTCCCACGTGTCGAGGCACGACTTAGAGGCATAATCGCATTGAAGGCATATGTCGCAAGTGAGGCAATCTTCACACAACCCATGTACATATATAATATAAAGGGGAATAATAATAATAGTTGGCTTACACTCGCCACGTCACATCAAAGTACATAAATAGCATCCATCATACAAACACTCATGGCCCGACTATGGCGCCAAAATAGAAAAAAAGACCCCCAACATGCGACTAATCCCTGAATCGAACCCCGAATAGGCACCACTACTGATCATCAGGAAAAGAGACATAGTATCGCTGAGAGTCCTCGTCGTACTCCCACTTCAGCTCGAACGCGCCATCCGGAGGAGTATCATCGGTCCCTGCATCTGGTGTAATAGTAATCTGTGAGCCACAAGGACTCAGCAATCTCGCACCCTCGCGATCAAGACTATTTAAGCTTAATAGGTAGGAAAGGGGTAATGTGAGTGGAGCTGCAGCAAGCGTCTAGCATATATGGTGGCTAACTTATTCGCAAAAGAGAGCGAGAAGAGAAGGCAAAGCACGAGCGGAAAACTAAATAGAGCAGACTACGCAAACATAACTCCAACGCCGTGTCCACCTCCCGGACTCCGCCGAGAAGAGGCCATCATGGCAACACACGTAGTTGATTCATTTTAATTAATTAAGTTCAAGTTGTCTACAACCGGACATTAACAAATTCCCATCTGCCCATAACCGCGGGCACGGCTTTCGAAAGATCAATCCCTGCAGGGGGGTCCCAACTTAGCCCATAACAAGCTCTCACGGTCAACGAAGGAATAGACCTCCACCCAGGACCCACCGATCAGACTCGGTATCCCGGTACAACAAGATGATTCGACAGGTCAAAACTAGTCCAGCAACACCACCCACTGTGCCGACAAATCCCGATAGGAGCTGCACATATCTCGTTCTCAGGGCACACCGGATAAGCTAAGCGTACGGGAGCCAACGTAACCCAAGTTGCCGAGGGACGGCCCCGCATGGTGCTCTAGGGTGGACCAACACTCAGAGGAGCACTGGCCCGGGGGGGGGGGGGGGCTAAAATAAGATGACCCTCGGGCTCCGGAAACCCAAGGGAAAGAAAAGGGGGTAGGTGGCAAATAGTAAAACCAATGTTGGGCATTGCTGGAAAAGCTTTAATCAAGGCGAACTATCAAGGGGTTCCCATTATAGCCCAACCGCGTAAGGGACGCAACAATCCGGGAACATAACACCGATATGACGGAAACTAGGGCGGCAAGAGTGGAACAAAACACTAGGCGAGAGGCCGAGCCTTCCACCCTTTACCAAGTATATAGATGAGTAAAGATAACATAGCAATATAATGATATCCCAACAAGTAAATAAATGTTCCAACAAGGAACGGCTCCAACCTTCACCTGCAACTAACAACGCTATAAGAAGGGCTGAGCAAAGCGGTAACATAGCCAATCAATGGTTTGCTAGGACAAAGGTGGGTTAGAGGCTCAATCATGGCAATTGGGAGGCTGACAAGCAAGTGGTAGGCATCGTAGCATTGGCAAATTAAAAGAGCGAGCAAACTAGCATAGCAAAGATAGTAGTGATTTCAAGGGTGTGATCATCTTGCCTGCACAGTTGTCAGAATTGACTGGATCCTCAAAAGCAAACTCAACGGGCTCCTCGTTAGCGAACTCGTCTCCTGGCTCTACCCAACAACACAAACAAGCAACAAGGATACAATCAACCACGTGCAAAGGCAACCAATAAGATGCAAAGATGATATGCTATGCAGGATGCGATGCGGGATGCAAGAATGCAACATGTAACAGGAAATGCATGAACCTGGCCTCAACTTGGAAATCCAAGTGTGCCGCTGGATAGAGGGGAAGAAATCCCCTGAAAACGATATAAAGATCATGGCAATCGGAGCTGCGGTTTAGAAATGGCAAGCGATTTACTAAACGAACCGATCTGCGATTTACAGCAAGTAGGCTCCTAAATGCAACAAAATGAACATGCTACAGCCACCCAACATGAAAACAAATTGCATGGCAGTGATGTACTCATCAAGCTTAACAAATCATCATGACTGAGGCATAGGCAAATTCATCCATTAAGGGCTTCAAACAAGCATGGCAAAACTGAATAAGCAAAACAGATTTCAGACTTAGCGAAATTAACGCTAGTCTGAAATTTCAGACCACGATGCTCTCTTTGGAGCAGCAAAACAACATGAAGGAAAACCTGAACATGGCAAGTAAGAGCATGGCATGGAGCTACTCAACAAGATTAACAAAACACCCAAAATGACCTGGGGCCAAAAGGGTTCACAAAATGCTCTACCGATCACACGAACATTGATGAAACACAATCAGTTTTCAGACTTAGTGAAAACTGGGACATGCTGAAATAATAACTCACGGAGGCATGTAAACGAGCTCGATGCTCTCACTACGGTGCAAGTCATGGAAAGGTAAGCATATATCCATTAAGAAGGCACAAAATTCTAGCTATACATGGCAAGAACAATGGCATAGCATGCATGGATCACATCAATCACTCCGGCAAAATCGCAAAAGAGTTTACGATCTGCCCAAAACAGCAACTATCCAAAAGTTGAGCTCGATTGAGTCAACCTAGGGTGCTCCAACATAACAAGTAAAGACATGGATGGATTAAGCACAACAAGCATAACAAATCACTCTTACTGATCATCCTCAAAAGAGGCACGGATCACTAGGAAACAAGCCGGACATATCGCATCGTGAACTAAAACGGCTCAGACTTAGTGAAAATCACTAAGTCCCTGAAATCAGTAATCTCAGGTAGCCCTCTTTGCAAGCTTGCACAAGACAACACACACATCCTAAAAATACATGGAAGGCACCTCTGGAAATAAGACAACATGCTTAACAATTCATCCCAAAGGGGCACAGGCATATCATGCACGGATTAAATATGGCAAAAATGACAAAAGTGCATGTTGGACTAACGGATCTGCAATTTAACTCAACATGCCTCCTTCCAACAGCATTTTGGGCAACAAGATGACCTCAAATGCAAATGATGCAATGGAATGAAATGATGTACTCGTCGAGGCAAAGATTTTGACATATCATACGCCCAAAACGGAGCTATGGATGTGGAGATATGAGCGGTCCAAGTAGCAAGAAAAGATTAAACGGGGGAGGAAAAAGTCAACCCCTAGGGTTTCACTGTTCACAGATCCGATCCAGATCGGGCGCGGGCACTGTAGCGGGCGCGGCTCCCAAGGTTCGTCGGCGCCGGGGTTGAGCTCGCGGGCGAGGGGAGGAGGCCGGCGAGGGGAGGAGGCCGGCGAGGAGAGGAGGTGGCCGGCCCTGCGCGGCTCCCAAGGACGCGGCGACGACGGCGAGGGGCGGCCGGGCGCGGGCGGCGCGGCAGCGGAGTCCCGCGGCGGCGAGCGGCGTCCGGCGAGGTCCCGCGGCGGCGCCGGCGACCGGATCCGGAGAACAAGCGGCGCGGCGAGGGGAAGAGGAGCGCGGGCGGCGCGGCGCCGATCCGGGCCGCGGGGGCCGGCTCCGGGCTCCCTGGCCCGCGGCGATGGCGGCGGCGGCGGCCTACCAGGAGGCGACACGTGGCAGCGGTGGGAGGAACCGGACACGTCCGGCGGCGGAATTTTTGTCCGGCGGCGGCGGGATCTGAGATTTTTTTAGGGTTTCGAGAGGGGGAGAGATCCGAAAACGGGGGGGGGGGGTGTATTTATAGGCATAAGTGGAGCTAGGAGAGTCCAAATGAGGTGCGGTTTTCGCCCACACGATCGTGATCGAACGACCGAGACGATGGAGCTGAGTTTGGTGGGTTTTGGGCCAAAATGGAGGGGTGTTGGGCTGCACACACACGAGGCCTTTTCGGTCCCTCGGTTAACCGTTGGAGTATCAAACGAAGTCCAAATGACCCGAAACTTGACAGGCGGTCTACCGGTAGTAAACCAAGGCCGCATGGCAAGTCTCGGTCCAATCCGGAAATGTTTAATCCCCACACACGAAAGAAAGCTAGAAATGGCCACCGGAGGAGAACGAAGCGCCGGAATGCAAAACGGACAACGGGGAAAATGCTCGAATGCATGAGATGAACATGTATGCGAATGCAATGCACGTGACGACATGATATGAGATGCACAAGAAACAAAACAACACACGGAGACAAAGACCCGAACCCGAGAATTAAATATAACTTAATGCTGGAAACGACAAGAGTCGGAGTACAATTGGGGAAGGTTACATGTGGGGCGTTACATGACGGTGGAAGGGAATTGCCATTGCGATGAGAACAAGTTATAGGGATAACATTGAAGAGTATCTTCGGGGTCTTCTGTTGAATCAAGCCATCATCTGGAATGAAGGGGCTCTCCAGGAGGAAGTGGTTACGAGATCCTAGAGTTAGAGTTAGTAAAATCTTTAACCCGAATAGACGAGAGATCAGAGTCCTAGAGTATAGACGAGGAATAAGAAGATCCTAATACCACCCAATGACAACGTGGGCCCGTAAGCCACACAACCATGTTAGTAAAAGTTTTTGTAGTTTCTAGACTCGACTTCGTCCAAGGAGTTGGAAAGGGGGCTACCTACAGGCAGTCGGCTCTAATACCAACTTGTGACGCCCTCGATTCAATCGTACACTAATCATACACGCAAATGTGTACGATCAAGATCAAGGACTCACGGGAAGATATCACAACACAACTCTAGACACAAATTAAAATAATACAAGATTTATATTACAAGCCAGGGGCCTCGAGGGCTCGAATACACAAGAGTCAGCGGAAGCAACAATATCTGAGTACAGACATAAGTTAGACAAGATTGCCTTAAGAAGGCTAGCACAACAGCAACAACAATTGAAAAGGCAAGGCCTCCTGCGTGGGAGCCTCCTAACTACTCCTAGTCGTCAGCGGTCTTCACGTAGTAGTAGGCATCCTCCGGGTAGTAGTAGTTATAAGTGGCGTCGTCTGGCTCCTGGGCTCCGTCATCTAGTCGCAACAATCGGGTATGGGGGAAAAGAAGTAGCAAAGCAACCGTGAGTACTCATCCAAAGTACTCGCAAGACTTACATCAGATCTAAACTAAGTATGCATCTGTATCAAAGGGAATGGGTTGTATCAGTGGACTAAACTGCAGAATGCCAGAAGGGAAGGGGAAAGCCTAGCCTATCGAAGACTAGCATCTTCGAGCATCTTCAAGCATCTTGCAGCATATAGAAGAGTACAGATCAACATAATGTAAGTAGTAGTGTTATCAACCTCGGCTAGAGATCCTTTCTCGACTCCCTGCGAGGAAGCAATCCCAGAGCCATACTATCCAAGTGTCAACACATTCCAAAACTCATCACCATCCAGTTTTCATCACAAGTATCCAGCTCTAGTTGTATCGATCGGGATACAACTCCAAGTGTCCGTTACCGTAGGACAGGCTATCGATAGATGTTTTCTTCCCTGCAGGGGTGCACTAACTTACCCACCACACTCGATTAACTCCGGCCGGACACACTTTCCTGGGTCATGCCCGGCCTCAGCCAAACAATACGCCGCAACCCGACCTAGGCTTAATAGAGAGGCCAGCACGCCGGTCTAAATCCTATGCCCCCAGGGGTCATGGGCCATCTTCCCAGGAACTCCTGCACGTTGCGTACGCGGCCGGTGAGCAGACCTAGATACCTCCTTCAACAAGGTAGGAGCTTACACAGTCCAACCCGGCGCGCGCCGCTCATGTCTATTAAGCTTCAGCTGATGTATACGACGCAGAACGCCCATACTATGCCCACGTGATGGTTAGTGCTATTAAGCCAGAGGCCCCTCAGATCAAATATCCAAATCGTAGTGGATTAGGAACGCACGGTAACTAGCAGAGACTCATGATCGATGTGACCCCGGCGCCCCGTCTCGAGTACTTGCGGCAAGGGCTAAGAATGCCCGGCCACGCCTCGTAAGTATCTCGCAGGCACCTTCCAGGTCAACCCGACTCCACATCACTCGCTAATAAGCTCGCGCGGGTACCCCTCAGGGTCGACCCGTCTTTAGTATCATGGCTCAGGGTAAAGTCATAGTAACCATAGTAACTGTGTGTCTAACACCAGGGGGAAAACCCGAGGAATCGCCCCCGGTGAATCCCACTCGATGTTATCATCAAGGTGAACGTAAGAGGATCCATCCTCGAGGTTCACACTTGAGGGGTTGCACGACAGAGGGGTAACGGAAGTGGTTAAGGAGGAAATCACCCTCGATGACCTCGACCGTATAGCTACACTACGGAGATCTCATCAGGAGTGATGTATGAGGTTCACCCTCGGCACTCGATAGTAACTCTGTAGTGTCGTACAACTAGGGGGGGGGGGGGTGATGATGTGCGGTGTCAGGGCCTGGACGTCGATCACGTTGATCGAGTCATCGAACATAAAGCGAGGCAACTGGGACATGGTGGGGGTCACTGATGGATCACTGACCAACCTATACTAAGAAGTTTAGGATAAGCAGGTAAGGTATGAAAGCAGGTAACAACAACAGGCTATGCATCAGAGTAGGATCATACAGAAAGCAGTAGAAGTTGTAATGCAAGCATGAGAGGAAAGAAATGGGCGATATCGGAATGCTCAATGGGGGTTTGCTTGCCTGGTTGCTCGGGCGAGAAGAAGGGGTCGTCGTCGACGTAGTCGATCACAGGGGCAACATCGGTCTCGGGGTCTACCGGAAAAGAAGAGGGGGGGGACAGTAAATACGGGGCAAACAAGCATCACAAAATATAACAAGGCAAAACGCGATGCCAAGGGTGACCTAACGCAGTACTAGGCGATACTGGCGAAGGGGGGAAACATCCGGGAAAGTTTTCCCGGAGTTAGGCATTTTCGGACAGATGAAACGGAGGGGGGCGGTTACTGGTCTGCTATGCTAGGGACGTGTGGCGGACGAATGGGTTGCGTAACCGGATTCGTCTCGTCGTTCTGAGCAACTTTCATATATAAAGTTTTTTGATCCGAGCTACGGTTAATTTTCTATAAATTTTCAAAGATTTAAACAATATTCTAAATTTACTATTAATTCGAAAATAAAAAGGAAATTGCTAGGTGCACCCGGTGCAGTGCACCCAGCAGTGCAGCGAAGGATGACAGTGGGTCTAGGGGGCTTGGTTGTCCCAGTCAACAATTGACCGGTCAACATGTGAAAAGTGAACGGGGTCCCACATGTCATTGTCTCACACAACTTTTGATTTGATTAAAATTTAACTTAACAGCGGGCCCCGCTTGCCATTGGCATATTAGGCTAATTAGGAGGGGCTAATAGGGGAATTAGCCCCTAATTAAGCTGGGTTGGCCCCATGTGCAGTAGCACCAACCGTTCCCACGGCTGAGCACACGCGCACGCACGAGCGCATGCCGCCGGCCAGTCCAGCAGCGCCCGCAGGAGGCAGCGGCAGCGCCAGGCCAGGAAGGGGCACGCGGGTGAGCGGGGGCACGCGAACCGGCGCTGGGAAGCGGTGGCAGCGGTGGCTAGCGGTGGCGGCAGTAACAAAGGAGTAGCGGCGGTAGTGGGCAGGCGCGGACAGAGCGGCGCGGGGTGGGCGTGCCGCAGGAGGGCGGCGAGTGGCAGGGCCGCAAGCGCGGGCGCGGGCCGGTCGAGACGCCGGGGTAGGGAGGCGGCGACCGGAGGCCTGGGGCCTGGGCGGCAGCAGCAAAGCGCAGCGGCTGCATTAGGGAGCACCAGCAGCATCGGGCGAGCTGGGGGGGGGGCGGCCAGCGGCACGCGGTGCACGCATGAGGCGATGCTAGGCCCAGCTGGCGGAAGGCGCGCACTTGAGGGCGCCGGCGGCAGCAGGAGAGCGTGGGGGGGGGGCATGGACAGCAGCAGCATACGCGTGCGCGCGCGCGTACACGACCAAGGCGAACTCGTGGATGACGACTACGGCGCGGATCGAGTGTACAAGGAGGGGGGATGGAGGAGGAACTCACCCTGGAGGGGCAAGTAGGCCCGGTGGGAGCTTAGGAGCGCAGGATCAAACGAATTTGAAGAAGAACGTCGGCTGCGACCGAGGAAGATGAAGCTCGATGACGAGCGTATGAGGCGGCTCCGCACGATTTGATGCTCGGGACGGACGAATACGGCCACGCTGGACATCCTGGACGTCCTCCCGCGCGTAGGTGACGACAGTGGCCGCGACAGCGGCGATGGCGCGTTGACGGCAGCTCGTGCACGAGGAACAAAGGAGAAGCGCGAGAGGAGGAGGGGAAATTTTGGGGGCTAGGGTTCCAGAGGGGAGGGAGGCCACTGGGGGCGCTCTTAACCAACAGGGGGAGCCGCGGGATGCCTGGCACCTGGCCGGGGCGCCATGCATGCCCGCCACGGCTCCCCTGCTCCTGTAGCGCGAGGAGGGGGATGAGTGGGGGTGTGGGTTGGGCTGGTTGTTTAGCTAGATGGGCCAAGTGGCCAGGGGGGAGGGTTTCTCTTTTCTGCTTTATTTTCCAACAGCTTTTGCCTTTTCCTTTAGTCACAATTGACTTTGCAAAAATATGCTACTGGCCAAAACAACTTCAAAGAATTATTGAGTACTGCCACAAAAATATTATGAGACTTTTGAAATAGTTTGCAATTTTTATAAATTAAAAGGGCATTTAATTTAATTGTTTTAGCCATAGTTTTAACTAGTTTAGGGCACTTAAACACCTTACAATAATGTTGGGTCACCACCATAATTGGTTATGGAATATTTGACACTCTTTGAACATGTTAGTTTTCATGTTTGAGAAATTAGAATTTTAGACTTTAATTTGAATTTGAAATTTGGACTGGATTACAATCAAAGTGAGATTAGCAACAGTAACAATGATGACAAGGCATCATTAGAAGGGGATTACTGTAGCATGATTCTCGAGGTGTTACAGTTTGGCACATACAAATTTACTTGGAACGACAGGTAGATACCGTATATAGGTAGGTATGGTGGACTCATGTGGAATAACTTTGGGGTTTATGGAATTGGATGCACAAGCAGTATTCCCACTTAGTACAGGTGAAGGCTAGCAAAAGACTAGGAAGCGACCAGCTAGAGAGCGACAACAGTCATGAACATGCATTAAAATTAATCAACACCGAATGCAAGCATGAGTAGGATATAATGCACCATGAACATAAATATTGTAGAGGCTATGTTGATTTTGTTTCAACTAAATGCGTGAACATGTGCCAAGTCAAGCCACTCGAATCATTCAAAAGAGGATACCACCTTATCATACCACATCACAATCATTTTAATAGCATGTTGGCACGCAAGGTAAACAATTATAAGCTCATAGCTAATTAAGCATGGCATAAGCAACTATAATCTCTAATTGTCATTGCAAACATGTTTATTCATAATAGGTTGAATCAGGAACGATGAACTAATCATATTTACAAAAACAAGAGAGGTTGAGTGCATAGCAGTTTTTCTCATCTCAATAAGTTCATCATAAAATCATCATTATTGCCTTGGAATCTGCAAGCATTCAATTCAAGAGAGAAGACAAGGTAATATGGGCTCTTTGTCAGATCAACGTTAATGCATATAAGAGCCACTTTAACATTTTCATTATGGTCTTCTCCTATCGACCCCCAAAGAACCAGAAGAAACATAAAACTATTTACACGGGAAGCTCCCAACAAGCAAAAGAAGAACGAGAAATCTTTTTGGGTTTTTTTAATTACTACTACAAGCATGGAAAGTAAACTAATTAAAAGCTACAACTAATTTTTTGTTTTTCTTAAGGTTTATTAAACACACAAGAAGAAAGCATAAAAAAGAAAATAAACTAGCATGGATGATACAATGAAAAAGTATGAGCACCGACAACTAGCAATGAGTGTGTGAACATGAATGTAATGTCGATGAGAAATACGTACTCCTCCAAGCTTAGGCTTTTGACCTAAGTTGGTCTATGGCCACGGCTGGGCTGGCGGATATCCAAAGTAATAGTTGGGGTCGTACTGTGAAGAAGTCTCGGATTGCCACTGGTTGGCAATCACCTTCGGACCCCACTGATAATCAGACTGTCGTGGAAGATCAAATTGTGGTTCCGGCTCCGACTCTGTAGCTGATGTAGGGTTCCGATAGGCGTGAATGGCCTCCAATGGAACAAGGTACTTGCCTGGAGATAAATCAAACAAGGAAGGAGCAGGCAAGGTAATAGTCTCAGGATGATTTTTGCCAAATATTAATTTGTACTTAAGCGCCTTTTCCCTATTATTAACAATAAAATCATGCGCTACCATACTCTTATAATCTAGATATACAGGAGGCAGCAACTTCTCTTCCTTCTCATAATGCCTAGTATGTTAAAGTGTGCAGCAAGGCGCAAGGCGAAGATGCCTCCAAGGACGGGGACCTTAGTACGGTTAAGATTTAACCGCTTTGCAATAATAGTGCCCATACTGAATGTGCCATCACGAAATAAGGCATGGCACAAAATGACAATATGAGGGGCACTCAGGTTTCCACAGTTTCCGCGCCCAATTAAGCATCTACTAGCAAATATAGCAAAGTAACATAGAACAGGAAAGCGTATGCTAGTAATTCGTGCGTCGGAAACCTTCCTCGTTTCCCCTACAGTAATGGTATCAATAAACCCATCCACATCGTCATGATGTGGTTCCTCTACGCTGCCCTCGAAAGGGATCAAACAAACCCGACAAAAATCACGAAGTGACATCTCCTTATGCTCATCATATAAATAAAATTCCACCATAGGTGGTGAGCTCCTAGCATGGAAATGAAAGTTTTGCACAAATATATTGGTGAGTAAGAGATACTGTTCGCGTTGGTCGTGGAGGAAGGCGGTGAGGCCTGCATTCTCAGCCAATTCATAGAAATCATCATAAATCCCGGCTGTTCTCAAGAAATTATCACAAGGCCATTCACACAGCCGAACTTCCATGGTGCGAGGGAGATTATATTTCGACCTCTTATCCTCCTCACTTTGCTTATCCTTCGAGCTTCGGCTCGATGAGCCCCTCAAAAATCTCTTCTTCTTTTTCTGAAAATTGCTGAAATTTTTAGTAACTTCAAAATAAAAGTGAACCAAACTCAACAAAATTGATAGCAACTACTCCTACAAGTTCCTAGAGGCAATATCATGCATCAAAACTACTTTTGACCACATAAATTTACATGCAAGCTCAAGAACAGGGTCACCTAAGCAGCAAAAATATGCAATGAATAAAGCACTAGAACAAAAACTAATTGGACCATTGGAGGAGTCACATACCAATGAACAATCCCCCAAAGTAGTTTTGTGAGAGGTGCTTTGAGCAAGGAGTTCGAAAATGGCAGCAAAATGAGCTTGGAGTTGGGTTTGAGCTAGTTAGTGATGTTTGTGGGAGGAAGAAGGAGTGGGTGGTAGCTGGAATAAGTGGAGGGGAGCCACCATGCGCCCACGAGGCAGGGGGCGCGCCCTCCACCCTCCTGGCCAGGTGCTTGCTCCCCTTGCTGTGTTTTCAGTGCCAGATATTCTCAAATATTCCAGAAAAAATCATATTTAAACTTCAGGGCATTTGGAGAACTTTTATTTTCGGGATATTTTTTATTGCATGGATAATTCAGAAAACAGACAGAAATTACTATTTTGCTTTATTTAATATAAATAACAGAAAGTAAAAAGAGGGTACAGAGAGTTGTGTTTTCTAAATTCATCCATCTCATGCTCATCAAAAGGAATCCACTAACAAGGTTGATCAGGTCTTGTTAACATACTCATTCCGAGTAACATGGAACCGGAGAATTTTCGGATAACACTAGGTTACCTCAACAAGGATATGCACATCCCCAACAATAAGAATATCATATTTCTGCTTGATAGTAGGAAGAGGAAATTCAAAACCTCCAAAAATAATCGATGACATTTTCCCAATAGAATTTATACTATGAGCTTGAGGTTGTTTCCTCGGAAAGTGTATCATATGCTCATTGCCATTAACATGAAAAGTGACATTGCCTTTGGTACAATCAATAACAGCCCTTGCAGTATTCAACAAGGTCTTCCAAGAATAATAGACATACTATCGTCCTCGGGAATATCAAGAATAACAAAGTCCGTTAAAATAGTAATGTTTGCAACCACAACAGGCACATCCTCACAAATACCGACATGTATATCAGTTGATTTATCAGCCATTTGCAAAGCTATTTCAGTAGGTGTCAACTTATTCAAATCAAGTCTACGATATAAAGAGAGTGGCATAACACTAACATCGGCTCCAAGATCACATAAAGCAGTTTTAACATAGTTTCTTTTACTGGAGCATGGTATAGTTGGTACTCCGGGATCTCCTAGTTTCTTAGGTATTCCACCTTTAAAGTATAATTAGCAAGCATGGTGGAAATTTCAGCTTCCGGTATCGTTCTTTCATTTGTAACAATTTCTTTCATATACTTAGCATAAGGATTCATTTTGAGCATATCAGTCAAATGCATACGCAAGAAGATAGGTCTAATCATTTCAGCAAAGCGCTCAAAATCCTCATCATCCTTTTTCTTGGATGGTTTAGGAGGAAAAGGCATGGGTTTCTGAACCCACAGAAACCCATGGTTCTCTTTCTTTGCCGTGCTTCCTAGCAACAAAGTCTCTCTTATCATAACGTTGATTCTTTGGTTGTGGGTTATCAAGATCAACACCAGGTTCAGTTTCTACATCATTATCATTGCTAGGTTGAGCATCAACATGAACATCATTATTAACATTATCACTAGGTTCATGTTCATTACCAGATTGTGTTTCAGCATCCGAAATAGAAATATCGTTAGGATTCTCACATGTGTCTACAACAGGTTCACTAGAAGCATGCAAGGTCCTATCATTTTTCTTTTTCTTCCTCTTAGAAGGACTAGGTGCCTCAATATTATTTCTCTGAGAATCTTGCTCAATTCTCTTAGGATGGCCCTCAGGATACAAAGGTTCCTGAGTCATTTTACCACCTCTAGTCATAACTCTAACAACGTTATTATTTTTCTTACTATTTAATTCATTGAGCAAATCATTCTGAACTTTAAGTACTTGTTCTACTTGAGTGGTAACCATAGAAGCATGTTTACTAATAAGTTTAAGTTCACCTTTAATATTAGCCATATAATCAGCCAAGTGTTCAAGCATATCAGCATTGCGTTTTAACTCTCTACGAAAATAAGCATTGAAGTTTTCTTGTTTAACCATAAAGTCATCAAACTCGTCCAAGCATGGGCTAGCAAACTTAGTAAATGGGATTTCAGCTTTATCATATCTATAGAGAGAATTTACCTTTACTACCTGTGTCGGGTTATCAAGACTATGCATTTCTTCAATAGGTGATGGATTAAAACCATGTATTTCTTCAATAGGTGGTAAATTAAGACCATGTATTTCCTCAATAGGAGGTAAATTCTTAACATCTTCAGCTTTAATAACTTTTTCCTTCATAGATTTCTTTGCCTCTTGCATATCTTCAGGACTGAGAAATAGAATACCCCTTTGCTTCGGAGTTGGCTTAGGAGTTGGTTCAGGAGTTGGATCAGGAATTGGATCAGGAAGTATCCAATTATTTGCATTAGTCAACATATTATTCAATAGAATTTCAGCCTCATCTGGTGTTCTTTCCCCGAAAACACAAGCAACGCAACTATCCAGGTGGTCTCTGGAAGCATCGGTTAGTCCATTATAAAAGATATCGAGTATTTCATTTTTCTTAAGAGGATGATCAGGCAAAGTGTCCGTGTCAAAACCGGCGGATCTCGGGTAGGGGGTCCCGAACCGTGCGTCTAGGCGGATGGTAACAGGAGGCAGGGGACACAAAGTTTTACCCAGGTTCGGGCCCTCTTGATGGAGGTAAAACCCTACGTCCTGCTTGATTAATATTGATAAATGGGTAGTACAAGAGTAGATCTACCACGAGATCAGAGAGGCTAAACCATAGAAGCTAGCCTATGGTATGATTGTGTGTTGTCCTACGGACTAAAACCCTCCAGTTTATATAGACACCGGAGAGGGCTAGGGTTACACAAGGTCGGTTACAAAGGAGGAGATATGCATATCCGTATTGCCTAGCTTGCCTTCCACGCCAAGTAGAGTCCCATCCGGATACGAGACGAAGTCTTCGATCTTGTATCTTCATAGTCTAACAGTCCGGCCAAAGGATATAGTCCGGCTGTCCGGAGACCCCCTAATCTAGGACTCCCTCACAAAGCATTAAGTAATTGGAGAAGCCTCCCCCAAAGCTTGTGGGAGACTCGCTTCTTCAATTTGCACAAAATTATATATTTCCCTTAAAGCAACTTGTTTCTTATGAGCGGGGAAATATTTAGCAGAGAAGTAATAAATCATATCCTGGGGACACTACTAGGAAAAGGGCTATAGATGGAATTGACACTAATGGCGCACCAGACATGTGGTGCGCCATTACTATATACTAATGGCGCACCATGTGTTGGTGCGCCATTAGTGTGCAAATACTAATGGCGCACCACATCCACGGTGCGTCATTAGTAATTTTTTTTTCAAAACTATTAATGGCACAACGTGGGAGTGGTGCGCCATTACGTGCGCCATTACTAGTTCAACTAGTAATGGCGCACCACATCCACGGTGGGCCATTAGTAATTTTTTTTAATTTTTTCAAAACTACTAATGGCGCACCGTGGGAGTGGTGCGCCATTACTAGTTGAACTAGTAATGGCGCACCATGCCACGGTGTGCCATTAGTAACTTGGCCCAAACATTCGCCCGAATGCACCCCCTGGACCGCCTTTTCAGTTTCAAAAAAATAAAAGAAAATGATAGAAATGTCAAAAAAATAAAAGAAAAGAAGATTCCCAAGTGATATGTGGTCTAGTTGTTAGCAAAATTTACAAACATGAATTTTCGACTTTTTTGCAAAATCTCTCGAGAATTTGTAAAAATGGGCATAACTTTTGCGTACGAACTCGGATGAAAAAGTTTTTTATATGAAAAATCATCTACTCGAAAAGTTACATCCGACTTTAACGGGGGGAACCCCGTTAAACATTTTCAAAATCCTCAAAAACCTAACAGAAAAAAAGATACGGGGCTTTTAAGATCTGGAGAGGCAAAAGATTTCAAACTTACTAATGGCGCACTTGCCCATAGTGCGCCATTAGTATCTTCCCGCCTTCAAAAGTCAAAATAAGTCAAAAAATAAAAATAGAAAGTTACTAATGGCGCACCTGCCCGTGGTGCGCCATTAGTATCTTCCCGCCTTCAAAATTCAAAATAAGTAAAAAAATAAAAAAAGTTACTAATGGCGCACCTGCCCATGGTGCGCCATTAGTATCTTCCCGCCTTCAAAATTCAAAATAAATAAAAAAATAAAAAAAAGTTAGTAATGGCGCACCTGCCCACGGTGCGTCATTACTATGCCGTATATATGGCTGGGCGTGGTCCTCTCCTCCTTACCGCTTCATTCTTCTCCTCCACTCCATCTCCTCCTCTCCTCCACTCCATCTCCCCTTCTCTCCTCCACCATACTACCCTCCTCCTCTCCGGCGACCTCCTCCTCCCTCCTCTCCTCCCCTCCCCTCACGGTTTCTCCTCCCTCCTCTCTGGTGAGCTCCTCCTCCCTCCTCTCCGGTGAGCTCCTCCACCCTCCTCTCCGGTGAGCTCCTCCTCCCTCCTCTCCGGTGAGCTCCTCCTCCCTCCTCTCCTCCCATTCCCTCATGGTTTCTCCTTCCTCCTCTCCGATGCTTCGGTGAACTCCCCTCCGGCGACCTCCTCCTCCTCTCCGGCGATGTAGGCGAGCGCCTCTCCGGTGACCCCCTCCTCCTCCTCTCCGGCGAACTCCTCTCTGGCAAAAGAACACGGTAAAAGAACGTACAAGATCCAAAAACAGGAACACAATTTGAAATAATATCGTGCCAAAAAATGAGCAAAAAATAGGCAAAAAAATCACGATCCAGATCCAAATTCAAAATTTAAAAATAGCAATGGCGCATGGTGGGGGTTAGACGGTGCGCCACTATTATTTTCCCGCCTTCAAAATTCAGAAATACTAATGGCGCACCGTGGCCTATACTAATGGCGCACCAGTACTAATGGCGCACCAGTGGCCTATACTAATGGCGCACCGTGGCCTATACTAATGGCGCACCAGTGGTGCGCCATTAGTAAAAAATACTAGAGGCGTGATACTAATGGCGCACCAGTGATGCGCCATTAGTAGGCAAAACTGGTGCGCCATTAGTAGCCCTTTTCCTAGTAGTGGGACTACGCACACAAACAGGATCAGGAGAATTAAACCATATCTTAGCATCACCCTTTAATGAGAACGAAAATATCTTAAGGATATAATAATAGCGAGTTTTCTCATCATTAGTGAACATGGTGGCTATATCATTTAATTTAGTAATGTTGGGGAACGTAGCAGAATTTTAAAATTTTCTACGCATCACCAAGATCAATCTATGGAGTCAACTAGCAACGAGGGAGAGAGGAGTGCATCTACATACCCTTGTAGATCGCGCACGGAAGTGTTCAAGAGAACGGGGTTGATGGAGTCGTACTCGACGTGATCCAAATCACCGATGACCTAGTGCCGAACGGATGGCACCTCCGCGTTCAAAACACGTACGGTTGGGAAGACGTCTCCTCCAACTTGATCCAGCAAGGGGGAAGGAGAGGTTGATGAAGATCCAGCAGCACGACGGCGTGGTGGTGGATGCAGCAGGATCCCGGCAGGGCTTCGCCAAGCGCAAGCGGGGAGGAGAGGTGTTACAGAGGGAGAGGGAGGCGCCAAGAGCAAGGGTGCGGCTGCCCTCCCTCCCCCCTCTTTATATAGGGGCCTTGGAGGGGGGCGCCGGCCCTAGGAGATGGATCTCCAAGGGGGCGGCGGCCAAGGGGTGGCTTCCCCCCAAGCCAAGTGGGGGGCGCCCCCACCCCTAGGGTTTCCCAACCCTAGGCGCAGGGGAGGCCCAAGGGGGGGGGCGCACCAGCCCACTAGGGGCTGGTTTCCCTCCCAATTCAGCCCATGGGGCCCTCCGGGATAGGTGGCCCCACCCGGTGGACCCCCGGGACCCTTCCGGTGGTCCCGGTACAATACCGGTGACCCCCGAAACCTTCCTGATGGCCGAAACTGGACTTCCTATATATAAATCTTTACCTCCGGACCATTCCGAAACTCCTCGTGACGTCTGGGATCTCATCCGTGACTCCGAACAACTTTCGGGTTACTGCATACTAATATCTCTACAACCCTAGCGTCACCGAACCTTGAGGGTGTAGACCCTACGGGTTCGGGAGACATGCAGACATGACCGAGATGCCTCTCCGGTCAATAACCAACAGCGGGATCTGGATACCCATGTTGGCTCCCACATGCTCCACGATGATCTCATCGGATGAACCACGATGTCGAGGATTCAATCTGTCCGTATACAATTCCCTTTGTCAATCGGTACGTTACTTGCCCGAGACTCGATCGTCAGTATCCCAATACCTTGTTCAAACTCGTTACCGGCAAGTCACTTTACTCTTACCGTAATGCATGATCCCGTGATCAACCACTTGGTCACATTGAGCTCATTATGATGATGCATTACCGAGTGGGCCCAGAGATACTTCTCCGTCATACGGAGTGACAAATCCCAGTCTCGATTCGTGCCAACCCAACAGATGCTTTCGGAGATACCTATAGTGTACCTTTATAGTCACCCACTTACGTTGTGACGTTTCGCACACCCAAAGCACTCCTACGGTATCCGAGAGTTGCACAATCTCATGGTCTAAGGAAATGATACTTGACATTCGGAAAAGCTACAGCAAACGAACTACACGATCTTTGAGCTATGCTTAGGATTGGGTCTTGTCCATCACATCATTCTCCTAATGATGTGATCCCGTTATCAATGATATCCAATGTCCATAGTCAGGAAACCATGACTATCTTTTGATCAACGAGCTAGTAAACTAGAGGCTCACTAGGGACGTGTTGTGGTCTATGTATTCACACATGTATTACGATTTCCAGATAACACAATTATAGCATGAACAATAGACAATTATCATGAACAATGAAATATAATAATAACCATTTTATTATTGCCTCTAGGGCGTATTTCCAACAGTCTCCCACTTGCACTAGAGTCAATAGTCTAGTTACATTGTGATGAATCGAACACCCATGCAGTTCTGGTGTTGATCATGTTTTGCTCTAGGGAGAGATTTAGTCAACGGATCTGCCATATTCAGGTCCGCATGTACTTTACAAATCTCTATGTCTCCATTTTGAACACTTCCACGAATGGAGTTGAAGCGACGCTTGATATGCCTGGTCTTTCTATGAAACCTGGGCTCCTTGGCAAGGGCAATAGCTCCAGTGTTGTCACAGAAGAGAGTAATCGGGCCCGACGCATTGGGTATGACTCCTAGGTCGGTAATGAACTCCTTCACCCAGACTGCTTCTTGTGCTGCCTCCGAGGCTGCCATGTACTCCGATTCACATGTAGATCCCGCCATAACGTTCTTCTTGCAACTGCACCAGCTTACTGCCCCACCATTCAAAATATACACATATCCGGTTTGTGACTTAGAGTCATCTAGATCTGTGTCGAAGCTAGCATCGACGTAACCTTCACGACGAGCTCTTCGTCACCTCCATAAACGAGAAACATATCCTTAGTCCTTTTCAGGTATTTCAGGATATTCTTGACCGCTGTCTAGTGTTCCATGCCGGGATTACTTAGGTACCTTCCTACCAAACTAACGGCAAGGTTTACATCAGGTCTAGTACACAACATAGCATACATGATAGACCCTATGGCCGAGGCATAGGGGACGACACTCATCTTTTCTCTATCTTCTGCCGTGGTCGGGCATTGAGCCGTGCTCAATCTCGTACCTTGCAATACAGGCAAGAACCCCTTCTTTGACTGATCCATTTCTTCAATTGTCAAGGTAGGTACTTTGTGAAAGACCAATGAGGCGTCTCGATCTATCTCTATAGATCTTGATGCCTAATATATAAGCAGCTTCTCCAAGGTCCTTCATTGAAAAACGCTTGTTCAAGTAGGCCTTTATGCTTTCCAAGAATTCTATATCATTTCCCATCAACAGTATGTCATCCACATACAATATGAGAAATGCTACAGAGCTCCCACTCACTTTCTTGTAAATGCATGCTTCTCCATAAGTCTGCGTAAATCCAAACGCTTTGATCATCTCATCAAAATGAATGTTCCAACTCCGAGATGCTTGCACCAGCCCATAAATCGAGCGTTGTAGCTTGCACACCTTGTCAGCATTCTTAGGATCGACAAAACCTTCTGGCTGCATCATATACAATTCTTCCTTAAGGAAACCATTAAGGAATGCTGTTTTGACGTCCATTTGCCATATCTCATAATCATAGAATGCATCAATTGCTAACATGATTCGGACGGACTTCAGCTTCGCTACAGGTGAGAAAGTCTCATCGTAGTCAACCCCTTGAACTTGTCGATAACCCTTAGCGACAAGCCGAGCTTTATAGATGGTTATGTTACCATCCGCGTCTGTCTTCTTCTTAAAGATCCATTTATTTTCTATGGCTCGCCGATCATCGAGCAAGTCAGTCAAAGTCCATACTTCATTTTCATACATGGATCCTATCTCAGATTTCATGGCTTCCAGCCATTTGTCGGAATCCGGGCCCGCCATCGCTTCTTCATAGTTCGAAGGTTCACCGTTGTCTAACAACATGATTTCCAAGACACGGTTGCCGTACCACTCTGGTGCGGAACATGTCCTTGTGGACCTACGAAGTTCAGTAGCAACTTGATCTGAAGTTTCATGATCATCATCATTAACTTCCTCTCAAGTCGGTGCAGGCACCTCAGGAACATTTTCTTGAGCTGCGCCACTTACCGGTTCAAGAGGTAATACTTCATCAAGTTCTACTTTCCCCCCACTTATTTCTTTCGAGAGAAACTCTTTCTCTAGAAAGGACCCATTCTTGGCAACAAAGATCTTGCCTTCGGATCTGAGGTAGAATGTATACCCAATAGTTTCTTTAGGGTATCCTATGAAGACGCATTTTTCTGATTTGGGTTCGAGCTTTTCAGGTTGAAGTTTCTTGACCTAAGCATCGCATCCCCAAACTTTTAGAAACGATAGCTTAGGTTTCTTCCCAAACCATAATTCATACGGTGTCGTCTCAACGGATTTCGACGGAGCCCTATTTAAAGTGAATGCGGCAGTCTCTAAAGCATAGCCCCAAAATGACAGCGGTAGATCGGTAAGAGACATCATAGATCCCACCATATCCAATAGAGTGCGATTACGACATTTGGACACACCATTACGCTGAGGTGTTCCAGGCGGCATGAGTTGTGAAACTATTCCACATTTTCTTAAGTGTGTGCCAAATTCGTGACTCAATTATTCTCCCCCACGATCTGATCACAAGAACTTGATTTTCTTGTCACGTTGATTCTCAACCTCACTCTGAAATTCCTTGAACTTTTCAAAGGTCTCAGACTTGTGTTTCATTAAGTGGATATACCCATATCTACTCAAGTCGTCAGTGAGGGTGAGAACATAACAATAGCCACCGCGAGCCTCAACACTCATTGGACCGCACACATCAGTATGTATGATTTCCAATAAGTTGGTTGCTCGCTCCATTGTTCCTGAGAACGGAGTCTTGGTCATTTTACCCATGAGGCATGGTTCGCACGTGTCAAATGATTCGTAATCAAGAGACTCCAAAAGTCCATCCGCATGGAGCTTCTTCATGCGTTTGACACCTATGTGACCAAGGCGACAGTGCCACAAGTATGTGGGACTATCATTATCAACCTTACATCTTTTGGTATTCACACTATGAATATGTGTAACATTACGCTCGAGATTCATTGAGAATAAACCATTCACCATCGGAGCATGACCATAAAACATATCTCTCATATAAATAGAACAACCATTATTCTCAGATTTAAATGAGTAGCCATCTTGAATTAAACGAGATCCTGATACAATGTTCATGCTCAAAGCTGGCACTAAATAACAATTATTGAGGTTTAAACTAATCCTGTAGGTAAATGTAGAGGTAGCGTGCCAATGGCGATCACATCAACTTTGGAACCATTCCCGACGCACATCGTCACCTCGTCCTTCGCCAGTCTCCGCTTATTCCGTAGCTCCTGCTTTGAGTTACAAATGTGAGCAACCGCACCGGTATCAAATACCCAGGAGCTACTACGAGTACTGGTAAGGTACACATCAATTACATGTATATCACATATACCTTTGGTGTTGCCGGCCTTCTTGTCCGCTAAGTATTTGGGGCAGTTCCGCTTCCAGTGACCACTTCCCTTGCAATAAAAACACTCAGTCTCGGGCTTGGGTGCATTCTTTGGCTTCTTCCCGGCAGCTTGCTTACTGGGCGCGGCAACTCCCTTGCCGTCCTTCTTGAAGTTCTTCTTACCCTTGCCTTTCTTGAACTTAGTGGTTTTATTCACCATCAACACTTGATGTTCCTTTTTGATTTCCACCTCTGCTGATTCCAGCATTGAATATATCTCAGGAATGGTCTTTTCCATCCCCTGCATATTGAAGTTCATCACAAAGCTCTTGTAGCTCGGTGGAAGCGACTGAATGATTCTGTCAATGACCGTGTCATCCGGGAGATTAACTCCCAGCCAAGTCAAGCGGTTATGCAACCAAGACATTTTGAGTATGTGCTCACTGACAGAACTATTTTCCTCCATCTTACAGCTGAAGAACTTGTCGGAGACTTCATATCTCTCGACCCGGGCATGAGTTGGAAAACCATTTTCAGCTCTTTGAACATCTCATATGCTCCGTGTCTCTCAAAACGCTTTTGGAGCCCCGGTTCTAAGCTGTAAAGCATGCCGCACTGAACGAGGGAGTAATCACCAGCACGTGACTACCAAGCGTTCATAACGTCTTGGTTCTCTGGGATAGGTGCGTTACCTAGCGGTGCTTCTAGGACATAATCTTTCTTGTCAGCTATGAGGATGATCCTCAGGTTCCGGACCCAGTCCGTATAGTTGCTGCCATCATCTTTCAGCTTGGTTTTCTCTAGGAATGCGTTGAAGTTGAGGACAACGTGGGCCATTCGATCTACAAGACATATTGTAAAGATTTTAGACTAAGTTCATGATAATTAAGTTCATCTAATCAAATTACTCAATGAACTCCCACTCAGATAGACATCCCTCCAGTCATCTAAGTGAAACATGATCCGAGTTAACTAGGCTATGTCCGATCATCACGTGAGACGGAGTAGCCAACATCGGTGAACATCTACATGTTGATCATATCTTCTATATGACTCATGCTCGACCTTTCGGTCTTCCGTGTTCCGAGGCCATGTCTGTACATGCTAGGCTCGTCAAGTCAACCTAAGTGTATTGCGTGTGTAAATCTGGCTTAGACCCATTGTATTCGAACGTTAGAATCTATCACACCAGATCATCACGTGGTGCTTCGAAACAACGATCCTTCGCAACGGTGCACAGTTAGGGGGAACCCTTTCTTGAAATTATTACGAGGGATCATCTTATTTAAGCTACCGTCGTTCTAAGAAAATAAGATGTAAAACATGATAAACATCACATGCAATCAAATAGTGACATGATATGGCCAATATCATTTGCTCCTTTTGATCTCCATATTCGGGGCTCCATGATCATCGTTGTCACCGGCATGACACCATGATCTCCATCATCATGATCTTCATCATCGTGTCTTCTTGAAGTTGTCTCGTCATATATTACTTCTACTACTATGGCTAACGATTTAGCAGTAAAGTAAAGTAAAGTAATTACATGACGTTTATGTTGACACGCAGGTCATAAATAAATAAAGACAACTCCTATGGCTCCTGCCGGTTGTCATACTCATCGACATGCAAGTCGTGATTCCTATTACAAGAACATGATCATCTCATACATCACATATGTCATTCATCACATCCTTTGGCCATATCACATCACAAAACACTTGCTGCAAAAACAAGTTAGACGTCCTCTAATTGTTGTTGCAAGTTTTTACGTGGCTGCTATAGGTTTCTAGCAAGAACGTTTCTTACCTACACCAAAACCACAACGTGAATTGCCAATTTCTATTTACCCTTCATAAGGACCATGTTCATCGAATCTGATCCGACCAAAGTGGGAGAGACAGGCACTCGCCAGCCACCTTATGCAACTAGTGCATGTCAGTCGGTGGAACCAGTCTCACGTAAGCGTACGTGTAAGGTCGGTCCGGGCTGCTTCATCCCACAATGCCGCCGAATCAAGATAAGACTAGTAACGGCAAGCAAATTGACAATATCGACGCCCACAACTGCTTTGTGTTCTACTCGTGCATAGGAACTACACATAAACCTGGCTCTGATACCACTGTTGGGGAACATAGCAGAATTTTAAAATTGTCTACGCATCACCAAGATCAATCTATGGAGTCAACTAGCAACGAGGGAGAGATGAGTGCATCTACATACCCTTGTAGATCGCGCGCGGAAGCGTTCAAGAGAACGGGGTTGATGGAGTCGTACTCGACGTGATCCAAATCACCGATGACCAAGCGCAGGCGGGGAGGAGAGGTGTTACAGAGGGAGAGGGAGGCGCCAAGAGCAAGGGTGCGGCTGCCCTCCCTCCCCCTCTTTATATAGGGGCCTTGGGGGGGGGGGCGCCGGCCCTAGGAGATGGATCTCCAAGGGGGTGGCGGCCAAGGGGTGGCTTCCCCCCAAGCCAAGTGGGGGCGCCCCCACCCCTAGGGTTTCCCAACCCTAGGCGCAGGGGAGGCCCAAGGGGGGGGTGCACCAGCCCACTAGGGGTTGGTTTCCCTCCCAATTTAGCCCATGGGCCCCTTCGGGATAGGTGGCCCCACCCCATGGACCCCCGGGACCCTTCCGGTGGTCCCGGTACAATACCGGCGACCCCCGAAACCTTCCCGATGGCCGAAACTGGACTTCCTATATGTAAATCTTTACCTCCGGACCATTCTGGAACTCCTCGTGTCGTCCGGGATCTCATCCGGGACTCCGAACAACTTTCGGGTTACTGCATACTAATATCTCTACAACCCTAGCGTCACCGAACCTTAAGTGTGTAGACCCTACGGGTTCAGGAGACATGCAGACATGACCGAGATGCCTCTCCGGTCAATAACCAACAGCGGGATCTGGATACCCATGTTGGCTCCCACATGCTCCACGATGATCTCATCGGATGAACCACAATGTCGAGGATTCAATCAATCCGCATACAATTCCCTTTGTCAATCGGTACGTTACTTGCCTGAGACTCGATCGTCGGTATCCCAATACCTTGTTCAGTCTCGTTACCGGCAAGTCACTTTACTCGTACCGTAATGCATGATCCCGTGATCAACCACTTGGTCACATTGAGCTCATTATGATGATGCATTACCGAGTGGGCCCAGAGATACCTCTCCGTCATACGGAGTGACAAATCCCAGTCTCAATTCATGCCAACCCAACAGGTGCTTTCGGAGATACCTATAGTGTACCTTTATAGTCATCCAGTTACGTTGTGACGTTTGGCACACCCAAAGCACTCCTACGATATCCGGGAGTTTCACAATCTCATGGTCTAAGGAAATGATACTTGACATTCGGAAAAGCTACAGCAAACGAACTACACGATCTTTGACCTATGCTTAGGATTGGGTCTGGTCCATCACATCATTCTCCTAATGATGTGATCCTGTTATCAATGACATCCAATGTCCATAGTCAGGAAACCATGACTATATTTTGATCAACGAGCTAGTCAACTAGAGGCTCACTAGGGACGTGTTGTGGTCTATGTATTCACACATGTATTACGATTTCCGGATAACACAATTATAGCATGAACAATAGACAATTATCATGAACAATGAAATATAATAATAACCATTTTATTATTGCCTCTAGGGCATATTTCCAACAAGTAATATGTGCCACAACAGTTTTAGATTCATAACCATAGAAAGGATCAGATTCAACTAAAGTAATTATCTCAGGATCAACAGAAAAATCACAATCCTTATCAGTAACAAACATAGGTGAAGTAGCATAAGCAGGACAATATTTCATTCTAGCATTCAGAGTTTTTTGTTTCAGCTTAGCTAATAATTTCTTAAGATCACTCCTATCATTGTAGGAAAGAAAATCTCTAGCAGTTTCTTCATCCATAACATAGCCCTCGGGCACAACAGGTAATTTATATCTAGGGGGAGAGTCTTCATCATCACTTTCATCAATATTATCAGTTTCAATAATTTCATTCTCTCTAGCCCTAGCAAGTTGTTCATCAAGAAAAATTCACCAAGTGGCACAGTAGTATCAAGCATAGAAGTAGTTTCATCATAAGTATCATGCATAGCAGAAGTGGCATCATCAATAACATGCAACATATCAGAATGAATAGCAGGTGTAGATGTCGCAAGCTTACTCAAAATAGAAGGTGAATCAAGTGCATAGCTACATGGCAGTTCCTTACGGGCGTGGGTAACCCAACCGCGCCATCGAGTCGGGCGCTTGGGGGATAAGCGAGTTTTACCAGGCTAGTGGGGGCGCATAGTTTCGGCCGCCCATATAAAGGGATAAGGATTCACCTTTTCATCCACGCCTTCTTCCTCCTTTGCTCATCCACTTTCGCACACTCGAGCTCCAGCGCCCAAGTTTGCATTTCCCACCTCGACCTTCTGCAACCATGTCCGGAGCGGGAGGCAGGTGGATGGTCTCCTCCGTCACGGAGGGACACATCAAGAAGCTGAGGAGAGCCGGATACCTGCCCGACGACATTGCGCACCGGCTCCCAGATGAGGGGCAGCTCATCCCCACCCCCAGGCCCCATGAGAGGGTAGTGGTCCTTACCCACTTCCTCCGCGGACTGGGATTCCCTCTCCACCCATTCGTCCGGGGGCTCATGTTCTACTATGGCCTGGATTTCCACGATCTGGCCCCGAACTTCATCCTCAACATCTCGGCGTTTATCATCATTTGTGAGGCCTTCCTCCGCATCAAGCCCCACTTCGGCTTATGGCCGAAGACCTTCAATGTCAAGCCGAAGGTAGTGAGCGGCCGCCAGGCGGAGTGCGGAGGCGCCATGGTGGGCAAGATGCCCAACGTCACATGGCTCGAGGGATCCTTCGTGGAGACCATAAAGGGGTGGCAATCGGGGTGGTTCTACATCATCGAGCCGCGTGACCCTAAATGGGCAGCGGCCCCCGAGTTTCGATCTGGCATCCCCACGCGGCTCACCTCCTGGCAAGAGAAGGGCCTGTTGTTACGGCATATCTCTCTCAAGGTAGTTTTGGTGATTGATGACAACATGTCTGCGGACTAATCTTGTGCTTTGAATAATTCACAGATTCTCCCCTGGCACGAGACACCTTCTTTCCCTCGGAGTGTATTTCAAGACGGTGTAGCTCTTTTGTTTCTTTCTCAGTGGACTAGTTGCGTAGAGGGCACCGTACTATCAAGAGGGGGTCCGCTGGGGTTTTGCATGGGTGGAATCATCACGTACACATCAGCTTCTCACCCTCCGAGCTTTTCCTGTCCATTGAAGAGATCTCTCCTCTCTTCCTTGTCCTGTCTGGGTCTAAGCAGCAGTACCGTGCACCCAACGGTAGTACTGCTGAGAAGCCACAGGCGGCAGTACCGCTCCACAGCGGTAGTACCGCCGTGGCTCCACAGCAGTAGTACCGCTGGGGGCCTGGCACCTCCGCCTGGTCCTCAGCTTCTTTGAGAGATACCTTCTCCCTCTCTCTCTCACCCAGCGGTAGTACCGAACTGCCTGCGGTACTACGGCTGAAGAGTCACAAGCGGCAATACCGCTCCATAGCGGTACTATCGCCCTTGACCCCACTGCCATAGTACCGTTGGGCAGTCTGGCTCCTACCGCCTCGATTCAAGAGGTCTTTTTCACGGTTGTAGTGGCGGTAGTACTGTTCCTGGAGCGGTAGTACCGCCCTACCACCGCGGTAGTACCATAGTTGCATCTGTTCCCTACTAGTCTCATCAGCGCGGCAGTACCGCTGGCTGGCGCGGCAGTACCGCTGGCTGGCGCGGCAGTACCGCTGTTCTGGCGGTAGTACCGCCCCCTCTCAGCGGTAGTACCGCCCTGTGCGGGGCTGGTTGGTGGAGGGCAACGGGATTGTTGCCCCCACTATAAAAGGGAGTCCCCTTCTTCCTTCTCACTTATCTCTTCCT
The DNA here is from genome assembly GCA_034509565.1 of Triticum monococcum. Taxonomy (NCBI): domain Eukaryota; kingdom Viridiplantae; phylum Streptophyta; class Magnoliopsida; order Poales; family Poaceae; genus Triticum; species Triticum monococcum. The sequence goes on along the minus strand of CM067847.1, from coordinate 175,334,077 downwards.
CCCCAAGCTCCATTTATTGCTCAAGCTCCATTAAATACTCCAAGCTTCATTTTGCCCGATCTATCTCCCTAGCCAATCAAACTTGTTGATTTGCTCGGGAGTGGTTGAGAAGGCTCCGATCTACACTTTCACCAAGGGATTTTCAATTCCCCCACTCATCCCTAGCGGATCTTGTTACTCTTGGGTGTTTGAGCACCCTAGACGATTGAGGTCACCTCGGAGCCATATTCCATTGTGGTGAAGCTTCGTGGTCTTGTTGGGAGCCTTCGATTAAGTTGTGGAGATTGCCCCAACCTTGTTTGTAAAGGTTCGGTCGCCGCCTTCAAGGGCACCAATAGTGGAATCACGGCATCTCGCATTGTGTGAGGGTGTGAGGAGAATACGGTGGCCTTAGTGGCTTCTTGGGGAGCATTGTGCCTCCACACCGCTCCAACGGAGACGTACTTCCCCTCAAAAGGAAGGAACTTCGGTAACACATCCTCGTCTTCACCGGATCCACTCTTGGTTATCTCTTACCTTTACTTGTGCAAGCTCTTTAGTGTTTGTTCCCTTGCTTGCTTGCATGCTTGTTGTTATTGCATCATATAGGTTGCTCACCTAGTTGCACATCTAGACAACCTACTTTGATGCAAAGTTTAATTTGGTAAAGAAAAGCTAAAAATTGGTAGTTGCCTATTCACCCCCCCTCTAGTCAACCATATCGATCCTTTCAATTGGTATCAGAGCTTCGTCTCTTTATTAAGGACTTTACCGTCCAAAGAGTATGGTTGATACCGTAGACGGTGTGGAGGAACACTCCGGTGTGAATCCGATCTCGTCTACGGGAGATGGGGGAACTTCGGTCTCTCGTGAGGAGTTCAATGTGGCCTTGGAGACATTGAAAACCTCCATGACGACCGAAGTTGAAAGCATGTTTACTAAATTTCTTGAGGGGCTTAAACTATCCACCGCACCGTTGAAAGTGGGTGATCCCGCCAACAAGGTGTCGGATGCTATCCCCGACAAGGGGGAAGCTAGTAGTGAAAAGGCTCCTTCTTTTAGTGGCAAGAATGGCACCCGCATCTTTGGCCATGTGGAACCACCACTTGTTTATGGTGGACCGGTTCCTTCCTCTCATTTGAATCATGCCGGTCCTCCCCCCAAGATTGTGAAAAATGAGGATTTTGATTCTTGGGTTTACCGCTTTAAACGCCATTTAAATCATGTGAACACTAATCTTTGGAGAATCATTGAAGAAGATTTCTATCCACATGATTCAAGCAACTTCACTCCTCGAGAAGCCGCAGACAATCAATTCAATGAGAATGCTCTCTTCATCATTCAAGATGCAATTCCACCCGAAGACCTACCTCATTGTCGTCCCTTCGCCTTGGCCAAAGATGCATGGCATTGTGTCGTGTCTCTCTACCGGGGAAGCGCAAGCATTCAACGCTCCAACTATGAAGTGGTACAAGATGAGGCCGATGAGTTTGCAATGAAGGAAGATGAAGAACCTCATGAACTTTATCGGAGAGTAACCAAACTCGCGGTCTCACTACGAGATCACGGGAGCAAGGACACGGATGACAATTGGATCAAGCGCAAATTCCTCAAGGCAATGATGCCCTACCACAAGGCCATGTCCTCCGTCATTCGTCAAAGACCGGACTTCCACACTTTGACCTCAAGCGAAGTGTTGGATGAGTTTGTGGCCATGAACATTTTGGACAAGACCGCTGACAATGCAGTGCTCCGTTCTCAACGGGCAAAGAAGCCTAACCTTGCTTTGAAGGCCAAGCTCACCATGGAAGAAGAAGAAGAGCAAGAAGAGGAGAGCAACCTCGAAGATACAAAGTATGCATATCATGAACACATGGCACTTGCTTCAAGGCAATTTTGGAGCAAGAAAAACTTGAGGCCCAACTTTAGCAAAAACAACTCGAGTGGCACAAGGGGCAAGCAACGTGTAAGGACTTGCTACAATTGCGGCAATGTGAGTCATTTTGTTGCGGAATGCCCGTATGAGGAGAGGGAAGACAATGGTGGCAAACTCATCCGAAAGGACAAGGCCAAGTCATTTCCCAACAAGAAAAACTTCACCAAGAAGACTCCTCCCAAGGCCTTGGTTGTGCAAGAAGAGTACAATGAGGATGATGACGATGATGAAGATGATGAGTCGGTTGCCATGGCCTCCGTTGCCATTGCAACAACGTCACGGGTGTCTCTCTTCGACTCACCCAACGAGAGCATCACCGCCAAGTGCCTCATGGCTAAAGCCACCAACAAGGTAACCTCCAACATCAAAACCACCATCATTAATCATCCTTCCCCAACAGATAGCATTAATGAATTTGAGGGAGCTAATGTGGAGGCTAACGAGTTTGAGGCCTTTATGGGCAAACTCAAGGGAAAATCCAAGAAGCACTTTGTTGCTCTCTTGGAACAACTTGGTGAGGCCAATGACATGATCGAGGCTCACGAAGACACCATCTCTAAGATGGAAGGGCATAGTCGTGACTATGCCGATGAGATTTCGGATCTTTCCAATGCTCTTGAGGAAGAGCGTGGTCTTCGTTTGGCTCTTGAGGAGTCACACAATGTTGATCATGCTAAGTTAGAGAAAGATTATGATCATGCCCTCGTTGTTTCTCATGTGCTAAATTCCGAGAAGGCCAAACTCGGGGTTGATCTTGCTAGACTCAAAGAGGAGTTTGATATACTTGAAAAGGCCCACAAGGCCTTGAAGGGTATTCACGCTAGTCTCAAGGAGTCTCATGATCAACTCCAAGTGAAGCTAACTAAGGAGAAAGCAACTTTTCCTCATATGGTTTTAATTGATAATGCAAATGCTACTAACCCGTGTTGTGAGCATATACATCTTGTTGAGGAAAATGCTAAGTTGAAGGAGCAACTTGAGAGAGGTCTTGCGACTTGCATACAAGGCAAGAAGAACCTCAACGATCTCTTGATCAACCAAAAGGGAGGTGTGGCCAAGGAAGGGGTTGGGTATGTCCCCGACTCCAAGAACAAGAAGAAGAATGACAAGACCAAACGACCTCCTCCCCTCATGCAAACCTTTGTGAGGGAGGGAGAGAGTGTCCCCGAGGAGAAGAAGAAGAACAAAGTCAAGAAGGGCAATGTCACCTCTCCCAACAAAGCTGGCGATTTTAATCCTTCTTATGTGTTATGCCGTGCTAGTGATGGGCATGTTTATGCCAAATTTGTTGGTTCTCTTCATGAGTACATTGAATGGTCTATTCGGGTTCCTAAGACCCTTGTTACTAACATCAAAGGACCCATTACAAAATGGGTACCTAAAACCAAGCATTGATCTCTTGTAGGTGTTTGCTTCCGGTGGTGGATCATGGTTGCTCGATAGCGGAGCTACAAATCATATGACCGGAAGCAAGGACTTGGTGGTGGACATGCACAAAGTTCCATCTATGCCCACCAATGTCGAGTGGGGTGACGCCTCATCCTCTAAGGTATTGGGACTTGGCAAGGTGGTCATCTCTCATGATCTCACGATCGAGAAGGTCATGCTTGTTGAGTCCCTGGCATACAATTTACTTTCCGTTCGTCAACTTGCAATCATGGGCTTTGCCACTTTCATTGACATTGATATCGTGGCCCTCTTGTGGAGCAAGACTCTTAAAGTAGCTTTTGTTGGGCATGTCGAGAACGGTCTATATGTGATTAACTTTTCGGAGCGACCCACTAAGACCGCGACATGCCTAATGGCTAAAGTTGATGTGGGATGGCTTTGGCATCACCGTTTAGCCCATGTCAATATGAGATCTTTGCAAAGTCTTCTCAAGGGGGACCATGTCCGTGGACTAACGAATGTTAGTTTTGTTAAAGATCGTGCTTGCAGTGCCTGTGTCGAAGGAAAGCTACATGAGAAGGCTCACCCTCCCACGACTATCATTTATTCAAAGAGGCCCTTAGAGCTCCTTCACATGGATCTTTTTGGGCCCCCATCCTTCGATAGTCTTGGAGGTAGAAAGTATTGCTTGGTGATTGTGGATGACTACTCAAGGTACATATGGGTGTATTTCTTCAAGAGGAAGAGCGAGACCCAACAAACCATCATTGACTTTGCAAATGAAGCACAACGTCACACAATGCAAAGATCTTGACAATAATAAGTGACAACGGCACCGAGTTCAAGAACTACACCTTGGATGAATTTCTTAGTGATGAGGGAATCAAGCATCAATATTCCGCACCATACACCCCTCAACAAAACAGTGTTGTGGAGAGGAAGAACCGGACGTTGATGGATGCGGCAAGGACCATGATGGCGGAGTTCATGTCTCCATACAACTTTTGGGCCGAAGCCATCAACACCGCGTGTCATGCATCTAATCGTCTCTACCTCCGCAAGGGCTTGAACAAGACTCCATATGAGATACTCACTGATAAAAAGCCCAACCTCAAGTACTTCCGGGTATTCAGGTGTAAGTGTTTCATTCTCAAGAAAGGTGTTCGGTTGTCTAAATTTGAGGCTAGAGCTTATGAGGGCATATTTGTTGGTTATGCTACAAACTCTCATGCTTACCGTGTCCTCAATAAATCCACGGGACTTATTGAGGAGACGTGTAACGTGGATTTTGATGAGAATAACGGCTCCCAAGTGGAGCAAAGTGGCACTTGTGATGTAGGTGATGAAATTCCTCCTCAAGCCATAAGAAGAATGGGTGTTGGTTTCATCCTACCCATTGAGGAACCCCTTGTGGCCGAAGGAGAAGGACAATGCTCCACTCAAGTGGAGCCATCACCAACCCAAGGCCCACACGCTTCCGAAGAACAAAGTGAAGGCCCTCAACCTCATGAACAAGACCAAGGGCAAGATCATACTCAAGGCGATGTTGACACACCAAGTGATGCCCAAGGTCAAGATCTCTCCCCCGAGCAAGTTCAAGACCAAGAACAAGTTCATGACGACGCTCAAGATGATCAAGTAACCGCTCCTCAACTCACCACCGAGGAGGAATTAGAGCGTCGTGCCGCCAAGGTTGCTTCCAAGCTCTCCACCAAGGATCATCTCATGACGAATGTGCTTGGAAGCTTAAGAAAGGGGGTAAGCACTCGTAGACAATTAGCAAATTATTGTGAGCATCACGCGTTTGTCTCTTGTGTGGAACCCCACAAGGTCTATGAGGCGCTAGAAGATCCAGATTGGCTCAATGCCATGCATGGAGAACTCAACAACTTCGAGCGCAACAAAGTGTGGAGATTGGTGCCAAGGCCAACGGGGAACCACAATGTCATTGGAACCAAGTGGATATTCAAGAACAAGCAAGATGCCCATGGGATTATCATTCGCAACAAGGCTCGTTTGGTAGCACAAGGCTACTCCCAAGTCGAGGGTATCGACTACGGTGAAACCTTTGCTCCCGTTGCTCGTCTTGAATCCATTTGCATGTTGATTGCATATGCTTCTCATCATAACTTTAAGTTACAACAAATGGATGTGAAGAGTGCTTTTCTTAATGGTCCCATTAATGAATTGGTTTACGTCAAGCAACCCCCCGGGTTCGAGGATCCCTACTTTCCCGATCATGTGTATCAACTCGAAAAGGCACTCTATGGCCTTAAACAAGCCCCACGTGCGTGGTATGACCACCTTACCGAGTTGTTACAAGACCGTGGTTTTGAATTTGGGCTAATCGACCCCACTCTTTTTACTAAGAAGGTCAAAGGGGAGTTGTTTGTGTGCCAATTATATGTTGATGATATTATCTTTGGTTCTCCTAACAAAGCTTTCAATGAGGAATTTGCCGCTCTCATGACCTTAAAGTTTGAGATGTCCTCCATGGGAGAGTTGAAGTTCTTTCTAGGGTTCGAAGTGAAGCAAAGAAGAGAAGGAACCTTCGTCAATCAATCCAAATACACTCAAGACATGATCAAGAGATTCAAGCTAAGTGATGTCAAGCCGGCTTCCACTCCAATGCCCACCAAGTGCCAACTTGACTTAGATCCCAATGGTAAAGTGGTGGATCAAAAGGTATATCGATCCATGATTGGATTCTTGCTTTACCTTTGTGCATCTAGACCGGACATCATGTTGAGTGTTGGTATTTGTGCACGGTTTCAAGCCGCACCTAAGGAAAGTCACTATGTGGCGGTCAAACGAATTTTTCGATATTTGGTTCATACCCCAAACTTTGGCTTATGGTACCCAAGAGGATCAAACTTCAAGCTTGTAGGTTACTCGGATTCCGATTGGGCGGGAGACAAAGTGGATAAGAAGTCCACCTCCGGAGGGTGCCAACTCCTTGGTTGCTCTCTGGTAAGTTGGTCTTCCAAAAAGCAAAGTTGTCTGTCTCTCTCGTCCACTGAGGCGGAGTATGTTTCCGCCGGTAGTTGTTGTGCACAACTTCTATGGATGAGGCAAACTTTAAAGGATTATGGTGTCACTTGTGACAAAGTGCCTCTTTGGTGTGACAATGAAAGTGCCATCAAGATTTCTCTCAACCCAGTGCAACACTTCAAGACGAAGCATATTGAGATTCGGTATCACTTCATCCGGGATCACATTAGGCGAGGAGAGATCGAGCTCAACTATGTCAACACTCATGACAACCTTGCAGATATTTTCACGAAGCCCTTGGATGAAGCAAGATTTCGCGAGTTAAGGCATGAGCTAAATATCATTGATTCGAGCAATGTGGCTTGAACCCGTGCACAACCTACCACGCTCAATTTGTTGTCTAGTTTAGGTGTAGGCATGGACATAGGGGGAGTGTTGTTCTCTCAATGAACTCTCCCTCCCCCCATTATGCATAAATTGATCAAGTCTTTCACTTTAGCCATTGTTGATGGCACTTGTGCTTAAAAGACGAGTTTTGGTCAGGGCCCAAGGTTAAAATCTTCGTGGTGCCATACCTTTTGACTCAAACATAGGTGGCCTCGGCCACCGCCCTCTTGTGAAGAGGTTTGTCTTGGTCGTTTGCCGTTGTGTTTGCCGTTTTTGTCGTTTCGTTGAGCTAAAGCCGTGTCTGTTTAGTTGCCGTGGCATGTTGGGCGGTACTACCGCTGGTGGTGCGCGGTACTACCACTCGTAAGCGGTACTACCGCCCCCTAGCACGGTACTACCGCTGGGGGACGAGAACAGGGGGTTAAGTCGGGGGCAGGGGAGGTTTCTTCTCCCCCATACCCATTCACTTCGCCCCTCTTTTCTCTTCCTCTCTCTCCAGCCTCCACTCGCCGCGGGAGGGCTCCGGCGGATCTCTGTCTCCGGGGCGTCCCTCTCCATTTCCTTTGGTGGAGTCGATCCCCACCACGTCCTCTTGCCATGGATGCCGGTATTGCCCCCGTTCCTTCTTTCGTTTTGCCTCTTTTCAGTTCTTGTTTCTTAGGGGCAATGGTGGTTGCATCTCTAGATTTTTGGCTAAATCTAGGATTGAGTTGTTTGGAGAAGGCAACTAGACTATCTAGATTAGAGTTTGGTAGGATTATTTTTGAATTTGGTAGGCCGGTAGTGCCGGATCTAACCACGGTAGTAGGAAACCGCTGTTTCACCGCCTCATGCTAGGAAACTGTTGTTTATCCGCCTCAAGCAGTACTACCGCTCCCTTTGGAGCGGTACTACCGCTCCCTTTGGGGCGGTACTACCGCGGACAGGTCACGGTACTACCGCTGCATGCCAATTTCCATCACTTTCCTACCTCACCTTGATCTTTTTGTTGTGTTTGTTGGCTTATGCTCTTTCTTTCTGGTTGTTTTGCGTATTCTTGTGTTTGCCTCTAGGTGATGACCATTCCGAGCAGCAAGGTTGCCGTATCAACCCCGGGCGTGCTACATCAAAATGCTACCGCACCTCAGAGCCAGCCGGTGGTTCCTCGAGCACCCAACCGCCTTCAGCAAGTGCATCTGCAAGTGTCCCTCCACCTCCTCAGCAATCGAAGCGAGCCACCCACAAACCCAAAGGGAAGACTGTGACTGAGATGACCAACAAGGAGTTTTGGGAGAAGCGTCGCTGCAACCCCTATGCGGTGGCCCAAGAACCCACTTTGGTCAACTGCCCATTCTGGAACCGTTTTCAGTTTGCCATCTACTTTGATGTGATCAAGGCCAAGAAGAATCTTTTTTTTGATGTTCGCTCCATTGATACTGATGCTATGGAGAAGGACCCCGAGTATTTGGCGAAGCTCTTCAGATGTGCACTCAGCTGAACATTCTCAGGATCATGCAATTCAACAAGGATTTTGATGCGGATTTGGTAGCTCAATTCTATGCCACCGTCCATCTTGGGATGGATGTTGACAGGACTCTGACATGGATGACCAATGGCAAGCTGTTTTCTGTCAAGTGGAAGGCTTTCATGGAGTTACCTGATGTGGTGGATACCGGGCTTGAGACTCCTATTGGTTTCCGTCCTGACCGCAATGCTACATCCACCCACAAGCAAGCCCTTTGGCCCTACTGCACTGTGAAGGTTCACCCAGTTACTGAGAAGAAGACCTATGAGCTGTCTCCGTATCTGGACATTCTTCATCGCATATTCCGTGAGACTCTCTTCCCTCGGATCGGGAATCTGGATATGGTCCACTCTTACCTTGTGGACATGCTCCTTTTCTGTCAGCATGAGAAGGAAGCAAGCACTGGAGAGAGCCTGGATATCTCTCATGTCATGTGGTCTGAACTTCTATCTGCCGTGTCTGAGCGCAAGTGTCCTATCTATGGTCCATTCATCATGAGGCTCATTGAGAGGGCTTGGGCACAGACTTATCCCAGAGTGTTGCTAGAGACTGGAGACTTGGTGTCTCATGAGATCAAGCGTCTGAGGAAGAAGGAAAACTGGATTGCGCCTCACACAGGGGGTCCATCTGCTACTGCTGCCACAGGGGGTCTGTCTGCTGATGCTGCTGCTGCTGCTACCATGGGGACCGAGGGTGAGGCTGCTACTGATGATCATGAGGAGGACTTTGGCCCCACTAGTGTAGAACCGTTGTGGGCACAGAAGCTTAAGCGCAAGATGAAGAAGCTTTTCTGCATGGAGTCTCATAGTCAGTACATGACTCATGTGGCGGAGAAGCATGCCAGGACACGCGACAAGGAGCTCATGCGTCAGATGGGAGCAACAGTTGCCAGTGGGTCTGAGGGTCAGATCACTGAAGAGGAGGACTGGATTCATTAGAATTGCCACTGGACCGACTCCGATGCCGAGCAGTTTTCGACCCACGATGAAGATGCAGAGATGTGATGTTCGAGCTCTTCCACCTCCCATCACCTGGAGTTGTAGTGTCACTCTATGCCCTTTTTGGTGCCTCGCTGCCAAAGGGGGAGAGAGTGTAGGGACTTGCTTCTTGTGTCATGTTTGAGTCGTCTTGTGGTTTGTTTGAGTCGTCTTATGGTTTCTTGCGTGTTTCTTTTGGTTTGGTTTGGTGTGAGACCTAAGTTCTAGACATATGGTGTGAGACATATGCTCCCTATTGCTACCTTATTACTTATGTCATTTCAGAGTACTGTAGTTTATTATGAGATGCATGCTTGTCCTGTCTATTCACTTCTCTCATATATCTTGTGCTTAGTATTGTTGGGCTATAAAATATAGGGGGAGTGTTGATCCGAATGTGTGTGTCATGCCATCTCTAGGTGCACACATTCTGGGGGAGCCCGTCTATATTTTGTAGTTCTTAGTCTTCTTCGTTTCATTTCTTTTCCTTGCGCAAATCCCTAGTTGTCATCAATCCACCAAAAAGGGGGAGATTGTTACGGCATATCTCTCTCAAGGTAGTTTTGGTGATTGATGACAACATGTCTGCGGACTAATCTTGTGCTTTGAATAATTCACAGATTCTCCCCTGGCACGAGATGCCTTCTTTCCCTCGGAGTGTATTTCAAGACGGTGTAGCTCTTTCGTTTCTTTCTCAGTGGACTAGTTGCGTAGAGGGCACCGTACTATCAAGAGGGGGTCCACTGGGGTTTTGCATGGGTGGAATCATCACGTACACATCAGCTTCTCACCCTTCGAGTTTTTCCTGTCCATTGAAGAGATCTCTCCTCTCTTCCTTGTCCTGTCTGGGTCTAAGCGGCAGTACCGTGCACCCAGGGGTAGTACCGCTGAGAAGCCATAGGCGGCAGTACCGCTCCGCAGTGGTAGTACCACCATGGCTCCACAGCAGTAGTACCGCTGGGGGCCTGGCACCTCCGCCTGGTCCTCAGCTTCTTTGAGAGATACCTTCTCCCTCTCTCTCTCTCACCCCAGCGGTAGTACCGAACTGCCTGCGGTACTATGGCCAAAGAGTCACAAGCGGCAGTACCGCTCCACAACGGTACTACCGCCCTTGACCCCACTGTCGTAGTACCGTTGGGCAGTCTGGCTCCTACCGCCTCGATTCGAGACGTCTTTTTCTCGTGTCGGGTTTTGCGGCACTAGTCATGGTTGTAGTGGCGGCAGTACCGTTCCTGGAGCGGTAGTACCACCCTACCACCGCGGTAGTACCGCAGTTGCATATGTTCCCTACTAGTCTCCTCAGCGCGGCAGTATCGCTGGCAGGCACGGCAGTACCGCTGTTCTGGCGGTAGTACCGCCCCCTCTCAGTGGTAGTACCGCCCTGTGCGGGGCTGGTTGGTGGGGGGCAACGGGATTGTTGCCCCCACTATAAAAGGGAGTCCCCTTCTTCCTTCTCACTTATCTCTTCCTCCCCAAGCTCCATTTATTGCTCAAGCTCCATTAAATACTCCAAGCTTCATTTTGCCCGATCTATCTCCCTAGCCAATCAAACTTGTTGATTTGCTCGGGAGTGGTTGAGAAGGCTCCGATCTACACTTCCACCAAGGGATTTTCGGTTCCCCCACTCATCCCTAGCGGATCTTGTTACTCTTGGGTGTTTGAGCACCCTAGACGGTTGAGGTCACCTCGGAGCCATATTCCATTGTGGTGAAGCTTCGTGGTCTTGGTGGGAGCCTCTGATTAAGTTGTGGAGATTGCCCCAACCTTGTTTGTAAAGGTTCGGTCGCCGCCTTCAAGGGCACCAATAGTGGAATCACGGCATCTCGCATTGTGTGAGGGCGTGAGGAGAATACGGTGGCCTTAGTGGCTTCTTGGGGAGCATTGTGCCTCCACACCGCTCCAACAGAGACGTACTTCCCCTTAAAAGGAAGGAACTTCGGTAACACATCCTCGTCTTCACCGGATCCACTCTTGATTATCTCTTACCTTTACTTGTGCAAGCTCTTTAGTGTTTGTTCCCTTGCTTGCTTGTATGCTTGTTGTTATTGCATCATATAGGTTGCTCACCTAGTTGCACATCTAGACAACCTACTTTGATGCAAAGTTTAATTTGGTAAAGAAAAGCTAAAAATTGGTAGTTGCTTATTCACCCTCCCCCCTCTAGTCAACCATATCGATCCTTTCACCTGTCCTGGGGTAGTTCGGGAGAGCTGACCGGACTCCAAACATGTACTCAAAACATGGTGAACAAGAAGCTCAAACTTGTCAACGTAGTCCAGGTCATGCTCATCCGCCGGATCCTCCCGTGCCAACAACGGGCTTTCAACTTGTGGGAGTTCAACCCAGCCCAGCACCGAACTCTGAACAGGCTCTTCGACACAACTCACGAAGAAGCCTGGAAGGTGCTATTCAAGAGTGCCGAGGTTCCCCCTCCCACTACCAAGGACCGCGGATTCTGCGTGAATCGCCAAGCCAACGCGGTAAGCTGTTTTACCTCTCACATGATACTTGTTTTTCATAGTTTGACTCTATGCGGGATCTAAGCTCCCGTACCTTTGACAGGACTTGGCAGGAGACAGCCGGACAGGTCGACTGTCCGGCTCCTTTGCCCGAAGGCCCAGCAGACGCTCTCCTGGCGAAGATGCTGACTCCGGCTCCTTACACGGTGACTGAGGGAGTCCTGGATTAGGGGGTGTCCGGATAGCCAGACTATACCTTCGGCCGGACAACTAGACTATGAAGATACAAGATTGAAGACTTCGTTCCGTGTCCGGAAGGGACTTTCCTTGGTGTGGAAGGCAAGCTTGGCGATACGGATATGTAGATCTCCTACCATTGTAACCGACTCTGTGTAACCCTAGCCCTCTTCGGTGTCTATATACTCTTGTACTTTCCTTGGTGTTCTAGGGTTTAGCCTCTCTGATCTCGTGGTAGATCTACTCTTGTACTACCCATATCATCAATATCAATCAAGCAGGACGTAGGGTTTTACCTCCATCAAGAGGGCCCGAACCTGGGTAAAACATCGTGTCCCCTGCCTCCTGTTACCATCCGGCCTAGACGCACAGTTCGGGACCCCCTACCCGAGATCCGCCGGTTTTGACACCGACATTGGTGCTTTCATTGAGATTTCCTCTATGTCGTCACTTTTAGGCCCAATGGCTTCTTCGATCATCAACAGCGATGCGATCCAGGGTGAGACTTTTCTCCCCGGGCAGATCTTCGTATTCGGCGGCTTTGCACTGCGGGCCAATTCGCTTGGTCATCTAGAGCAGATCGAAAGCTACGCCCCTGGCCACCAGGTCAGATTTGGAAGTTTGAACTACACGGCCGACATCCGCGGAGACTTGATCTTCGACGGATTCGAGCCACAGCCGAGCGCGCCACACTGTCACGATAGGCATGATCTAGCTCTCCCGCCGAACAGTGCCCTGGAGGCCGCACCTGTGTCCGCTCTGACCCCTAGCTCAGAGCCGATCACACCAATCAAGGATGAGTGGTTAGACACCGCCTCAGGGGCTGCAATCTCTACGGCGATCGAGCCGAACACCAGCCCTATTCTCTGCGAAGCCCGTGACTCCAAGGAGCCGGACTCCTCTCCAGACTTCGAGCCCTCCGCGCCTCGACCAATCGATTGGGCGCCGATCATGGAGTTCACCGCCACGGACATCTTTCAGCACTCGCCCTTCGGCGATATTCTGAATTCACTAAAGTCTCTCTCTTTATCAGGAGAGCCCTGGCCGGACTATGGTCAGCAAGGTTGGGATGCGGATGATGAAGAAATTCAAAGCCCACCCACCACCCACTTCGTGGCCACCGTCGATGATTTAACCGACATGCTCGACTTCAACTCCGAAGACATCGACGGTATGGACGCCGATGCAGGAGACGATCAAGAACCAGCGCCTATAGGGCACTGGAAAGCCACCTCATCGTATGATATATACATGGTGGACACCCCAAAATAAGGCAATGGCGATGGAACAGCGGAGGATGACCCCTCCAAGAAACAGCCTAAGCGCCGGCGTCAGCGGCGCCGCTCTAAATCCCGCCAAAACAAAAACAGTGATTCCGGCACGGGAGATAATAACACCCCGGATAGTGCCGAAGACAACCACCTCCAATAAGGTTCAGCACAGGAGGATAGAGAAGCCAGCCCTCATGAGAGAGCGGCAGATAGAGAGGTCGAGGACGATAATTATATGCCTCCCTCCGAAGACGAGGCAAGCCTCGACGACGACGAATTTGTCGTGCTGGAGGATCCCGTTGAACAAGAGCGTTTCAAACGTAGGCTTATGGCCACGGAGAGCAGCCTCAAGAAAAAATAGCAACAACTTAGAGCTGATCAAGATTTGCTAGCCAACAGATGGACTGAAGTCCTTGCGGCCGAAGAGTATGAACTCGAACACCCCTCCAAGAGCTACCCAAAGCGCAGGTTGCTACCCCAATTAGAGGAGGAAGCACCTAAACCTAAATCACCAGCGCATGATGCGGCCGACCGGCCACCCCGTGGCCGCGACAGAGAGGCCTCTCGGCCCTCCACTCAAGCCGCACCCCGGCGCCGCTCAAAAAATACCAAGGCATGGGAAAATGCGCCAGACCTGCGAGATATATTGGAGGACAAGGCAAGGCAAACAAGATCGATCTACAGATCACGTGGGCGCCCCACGGCATGAGACGGTACTCGTCACGCCGGATACAGTAAATCCGGCCGGGCCAAACACAGTAGACAAATCTCGTTTGAGCTGCGTCGTGATATAGCCCAATACAGAGGCACCGCACACCCACTATGCTTCACAGATGAAGTAATAGATCATCAAATCCCCGAGGGTTTCAAACCCGTGAACATCGAATCATACGATGGCACAACAGATCCTGCGGTATGGATCAAGGACTATCTCCTTCATATCCACATGGCCCGCGGTGATGACCTACACGCCATCAAATACCTCCCACTCAAGCTTAAAGGACCAGCTCGGCATTGGCTTAACAGCTTGCCAGCAGAATCAATTGGTTGTTGGGAGGACCTGGAAGCCGCATTCCTCCACAATTTCCAGGGCACTTATGTGCGACCACCAGACGCCGATGACCTAAGCCACATAAGTCAGCAACTAGAGGAATCGGCCAGACAATTCTGGACACAGTTCCTAACCAAGAAAAATCAAATCGTCGACTGTCCGGACACAGAGGCCCTAGCAGCCTTCAAGCATAACATCCGCGACGAGTGGCTTGCATGGCACCTAGTACAGGAAAAGCCGAAATCCATGGCAGCCCTCACGACACTTATGACCCGCTTTTGCGCGCGAGAAGACAGCTGGCTAGCTTGCAGCAATAACATGACCAAGAGCCTTGGTAATTCGGATACCAAGGACAGCAGTGGCAGGTCGCGTCGCAACAAGCAAAAGCGCCGCATTAACGGCGACAATGCCGAGGATACGGCAGTTAATGCCGGATTCAGAGGTTCTAAACCCGGTCAGCGGAAAAAGCCATTCAAAAGAAATACTCCGGGCCCGTCCAGTTTGGACCCAATACTCGACCGCTCATGCTAGATACATGGCACCCCCGAAAAACCAGCCAATCACACCAACAGAGATTGTTGGGTGTTCAAGCAGGCAGGCAAGTTAAATGCCGAAAGCAGAGACAAGGGGCTGCATAGCCATGACAAGGAGGAGCCCCGGCCGCCGAACAACAGTGGACAGAAAGGTTTTCCCCCACAAGTGCGGACGGTGAACATGATATACGCAACCCACGTCCCCAAGAGGGAGCGGAAGCGTGTGCTAAGGGACATATACGTGATGGAGCCAGTCGCCCCAAAGTTCAACCCATGGTCTTCCTGCCCGATCACTTTTGATCGAAGGGACCACCCCACTAGCATCCGTCAAGGCGGATTCGCCGCATTGGTTCTAGACCCAATTATTGACGGATTTCACCTCACTAGAGTCCTTATGGACGGCGATAGCAGCCTGAACCTGCTTTACCAGGATACAGTGCGGAAAATGGGCATCGATCCCTCGAGGATTAAACCCACTAGAACGACCTTTAAAGGCGTCATACCAGGTGTAGATGCCAACTGTACAGGCCCAGTTACACTTGAAGTGGTCTTCGGATCTCCAGATAATTTCCGAAGCGAGGAGTTAATCTTCGACATAGTCCCGTTCCGCAGTGGCTATCATGCACTGCTCGGGCGAACCGCATTTGCCAAGTTCAATGCGGTGCCGCACTATGCATACCTCAAGCTCAAGATGCCAGGCCCTCAAGGAGTCATCACGGTCAATGGAAACACCGAACGCTCTCTCTGAACGGAGGAGCATACGACGGCTATCGCAGCGGAAGTACAAAGCAGCCTCTCAAGGCAATTCTCCAGTCCGGCCATTAAACGTCTGGACACCGTCAAGCGCGCCCGGAGTAACCTACAACAAGACCGCCTGGCACGTTCCTAGAAAGCGTAGCAATGCGGCCCCAACCCCAGCCCTCGCGAACTTGCGAAACCAGTGTTGCATGTACATAACTATGCTTTGGAAATACCATGGGCACAGGGGGAGGGGCACCATCACGGCACGCCCGAAACGCGGCTTAAACCGCACTAGGGGCTGCCTATTTCTTAATTTTCTCTTATTTTCAGGACTCCATTCTTCGGAAGGCTTGTCCGGCAGTATAATTGCCACACAAACGATACAACCAGGGAAGTAGAAAGCTACGCCATGCTATGGAACTCTAAGGTGGTCTCTATAACGAGTAGTATACCTGTTTCACATGCCATTCCGCAGCTCGCCCCTGGAAAGGACATGTTAAATAGTCCCATCTTTTGCTTATTGCACTATTTGTATCGTTCTGCTTTGATCGCAGCCTTTTTAAATAAACAATGCATAGCTTCCGTCTATTATTGCATTACTCTTTTTTACGAATATATGTTCATTAATGACATGTTGCACCCGTACACTTTGGTACGGCCAATACGCCAGGGGCTTATGTACCCCACAACACGGTGTGAGAAGTCCGAACACTTTCACAAGTGCGGCACCCTGAACTTATAGCATTATATGCATCGGCTCCGAATCATGTCTTGGGTCAATAGTTGGGTTTTCCCGGCTCCTATGTGTTGGTACCTTACATTCCGTTATATCGGCTAAGGTAGCACTAGGAGAACTACTGCGATTGTGCCCTAGTTAAGATGGGCTAAGCACCTCAGTAGAGAAAGCTAAAACTGACCGTCATGATGAGGCGAGAACTGGTCGCTGTTTGAGAGGTTTTCGAGTCCCTAAAGACTTATGCCGCTTAGAGTGAGGAGTCGGCTTTGTCCGGCCTAGGCGTGGATAGCGCCCCGAACTCGGTCTTCTGAACACTAGGGGCTTCACCAAAATTTAAAATTATAGAATTCTATGGCTAAGTGAGAGTGTTCAATCATTATAGTCCGATTGCCTTGTTCGTTGTGTTGAGCGCCTCCCTCGAAGGACCCAAGAATGGGAAAAAGAGCGCTCATGTTTATCCCGAACACCCCAGCACTCGTGCCATGGGGGCAAAAGCCGACGACTCACCATCTCTCAAATTTGATAAACGGCCGCACAGAAGGTAATATTTTAAATTCAAAAAGCATTGCTTAGCGCACATGAACAAGTTTTCAGCGCACAGGACAAAATGGGCGAGTTTACTGAAAAATTACATCCATGGAACATTCATCCGCCACAAGACGGACACCCTTCAGAACGCCCTCATAATACATCTCGGGCTTGCGATGCTCCTTGCCCGGCGGTGGCCCGTCCTTCACAAGCTTCTCAGCATCCAGCTTGCCCCAGTGCACCTTCGCACGGGCAAGCGCCCTACAGGCACCCTCGATGCATACGGAGCGCTTGATGACTTCGAGCCTTGGACAGGCCTCCACCAGCCGCCTCATCAGCCCGAAGTAGCTCCCAGGCATGGCCTCTCCAGGCCACAGCCGAACTATGAGGCCCTTCATGGCCTGTTCGGCCACCTTATGGAGCTCGACCAGCTGTTTCAGCTGGTCCCTTAAGGGCACCGGGTGTTCGGCCTCAGCATACTGAGACCAGAACACCTTCTCCGTCGAGCTTCCCTCCTCGGCTCGGTAGAAGGCGGCGGCATCCGACACGCTATGGGGCAAGTTTGTGAATGCTCCTGGAGAGCTCCGGATTCGGGTAAGTAACAAGTAATTCACTTTTACGTGCTTGCTTTGCATAAAGAATGCCTTACCCGCTGCTATCTTTTTTATTGCCTCAACCTCCTGGAGGGCCTTGGGCTTCGGCCTTGGCAGACTTGGCATCTTCAATGGCCGCCGCGAGCTCAGACTCTCTCGTCTTCGAGTCAAGCTCCAAACTCTCATGTTTTTTCATGAGAGCCTGGAGCTCTTGCCGCACCCCGCCAACCTGCGTCTCATGCTTCTCCCGCTCGGTGCGCTCCGTGGCCGCCCTCTTCTCGGCCTCGGACAGCGCTTGCTTAAGGGTCTCCACCTCAGTTGTGGCCCCTACAATAGCCGCGTTAATCCTATCACTTTTTGCAATTGCACCTTTCACATATTTCAACAAGGTATTTCTTATCTTCCTTCTCCTCGAGCAGCTCCTTGGCCAGGCCGAGCTCTTGCTCGGACCGCTCGAGGTTCTGCTTTAGCGTGCCCACCTCCGCTGTCAGTGAGGCGGATGCTAGCAGCGAAGCCTGCATACGCATACCGACTTACTTTTGTTAGATTCCTGTGAATGTTATTAGATCCTCTATTCGACTTTTCTTTCCGAACGCCGAACAGAGTATCAGGGGCTACTGTCTATGCGGTAATATTTTTACATATTCTTTACTTACCTCAAAGCCTGTTAGAAGGCTGGCACAGGCTTCAGTCAGTCCGCTCTTGGCGGACTGAACCTTCTGGATCACCGCACTAATAATAGTGGGGTGCTCCTCGTCAATGGAGGCGCTGTTAAGCACCTCCAGCAAATTGTCCGGTGCCTCCGGTTGGACGGAGGTCACCGGCTCGGTAGGCTCGCTCCTCTTGGAAGGAGGCTGCCTACCGGAGTCCGGAACCGTTGAAGGTTCCGACGCAGTGTCCGGCTCAAAGCCAGACTTAGAGCCCTTGAGGGTTTTATCCCCTTTGCGCCTGGAGTCCGGGAGGTCGCCTTGCGGCGCCTCCAGGACCATCTCCTCCTGGCTTGGAACCTGTTGGGACAGCACCTCGGCGTCGTCCGTAGGGTGGGGGGAGGTAGCCGTCGGAAGCGAATTCACATCCGACGAATCCAGGGAACCGCTCGACGACACGTCGAGCCGGTCTTTGGGTGGACTGCATAAACATGTTCGACATAAGGAAAAGTTGTGCAATGGAGGAATACTATGAATCACTCTGGTATCCGGACACTTACGATCTCGCCTGGGGCTCGGCCCTGTGCGGCCACTCCTCTTCGCCGTCGTCGGCGTTGGTGGAGCTGTCCGGAGGAAGGGTTTTCCCCTTCTTGGACCCTTCGGCCTCCCCAGTTGGGGAGGCCTTCCTTTTCTTCCCTCCCCCCGCTGGAGGGGGAGAGGTCTATTCTTCCTCCTCCCCGTCTTCATGGGAGGAGTGCGTTTTGGAGTCATCGGATGATGAATCCAACACCCCAGGCACCGGGCACTCTTTCGAGTCCCTGTGGCCTTCTTCTTCGGCACCACATAGGGTGCCGGAACCAATAGCTTCGCCAAGCGAGCATCCGCTGGGCCTTCGGGCAAAGTAGCCGGACAGTTGATCTGTCCGGACGTCTCCTGCCAATCCTGTCAAAGGTAAGGGAGCTTAGATCCCGCATGGAGTCAAACTATGAAAAACTAATACCCTGTAAAAGGTAAAAACAGCTTACCGCACGAGCGCGACGCTGCATGCTGAATCCGCGATCCTCGGTAGCGGATGCGGGGGCCTCGGCGCCCTTGAAAAGCACCTTCCAGGCATCTTCGTACGTCATGTCGAAGAGCCTGCTCAGAGTTCGGTGCTGCGCCGGGTCGAACTCCCACAGGTTGAAAGCCCGTTGTTGACATGGGAGGATCCGGCGGATGAGCAAAACCTCGACTACGTTGACAAGTTTTTGCTTCTTGTCCACCAGGGTTTGGACGCATGTTTGGAGTCCGGTCAGCTCTCCTTCTTTACCCCACGACATACCCATCTCTTTCCAGGAGATGAGCCGCGTAGGGGGTCTGGATCGGAACTCGGGGGCTGCGACCCATTCAGGGTCGCGCGGCTCGGTGATGTAAAACCACCCCGATTGCCACCCCTTTAGGGACTCCACGAAGGAGCCCTCGGGCCATAGGACGTTGGGCATCTTTCCCACCATGGCGCCTCCGCACTCCGCCTGGGTGCCGTGCACCACCTTCGGCTTGACGTTGAAAGTCTTGAGCCACATGCCGAAATGAGGGCGGATGCAGAAGAAAGCCTCGCACACGACGATAAACGCCAAGATGTTGAGGACAAAGTTCGAGGCCAGATCGTGGAAATTCAGGCCATAGTAGAACATGAGCCCCTGGACAAATGGGTGGAGAGGGAAGCCCAATCCACGGAGGAAATGGGGGAGGAACACCACCCTCTCATGGGGCCTAGGGGTGGGGATGAGCTGCCCCTCTTCGGGAAGCCGGTGCACAATGTCGTTAGACAAGTATCCGGCCTTCCTCGGTTTTTTGATGTGTCCCTCCGTGTCGGAGGAGACCATCCACTTGCCTCCTGCTCCGGACATGGCTGGAGAAGGTTGAGGAGGGGTGTGCGGACCTGGGCGCTGGAGCTCGAGTGCGCGGAAATGGATAGGAAAAGGAGGAAGAAGGCGTGGATGAAAAGGTGGATCCTTATCCCCTTATATGGGCAGAAGCGACTATGCGTCCCCACCAGCCTGGTAAAACTCGCTTATCTCCCCAACACCGTAATCAATGGCGCGGTTGGGTTACCCATGCCGTATTGATGAGAATCCCGGAATAAGGGGACACGATATCTGCTTTGACAAGACGTGCCAAGGAAACCGCCTTGCTAAACGCGCTGAGGTGGGACAGTAAAACGATTCAAATAGAGACTTGGCCGTGGTGTGATGTCACGCTATGGAATACGTTGGCAGATTAGATTTGTGTCAATATTATTCTCTCTGTAGCAATATGTGGAAACTTATTTTGCAGAGCCGGACACTACCTTTGTGTTCAAAATCTTCTATGAAGTACTTGGAGGAGGAACCCGCCTTGCAATGTCAAAGACAATCTGCGCGCCGGACTCATCGTCATTGAAGCCTGGTTCAGGGGCTACTGAGGGAGTCCTGGATTAGGGGGTGTCCGGATAGCTGGACTATACCTTCGGCCGGACTCCTGGACTATGAAGATACAAGATTGAAGACTTCGTCCCGTGTCCGGAAGGGACTTTCCTTGGCGTGGAAGGCAAGCTTGGCGATACGGATATGTAGATCTCCTACCATTGTAACCGACTCTGTGTAACCCTAGCCCTCTCCGGTTTCTATATAAATCAGAGGGTTTTAGTCCGTAGGACGAACAACAATCATACCATAGGCTAGCTTCTAGGGTTTAGCCTCTCTGATCTCGTGGTAGATCTACTCCTGTACTACCCATATCATCAATATCAATCAAGCAGGACGTAGGGTTTTACCTCCATCAAGAGGGCCCGAACCTGGGTAAAACATCGTGTCCCCTGCCTCCTGTTACCATCTGGCCTAGACGCACAGTTCGAGACCCCCTACCCGAGATCCTCCGGTTTTGACACCGACAGTGCCGGAGAAGACCAAGAAGGCAAAGGGAACCCGAAAGAGTTCCCGATGCCAGGCATCATCAGACTCACCGTCCGATGACTCTGCGGCACACTCCTCCCCCGAAGACGAGGAGGAAGAAGAATATGCTCCCCCTCCAGGCGGGGGAGACAAGAAAAGGAAGGACGCCCCAACTGGGGGCCGAAGGTTCCAAGAAGGGAAGGACTCTCCTTTCGGACAGTTCCACTGCCGCCGCCGAAGGCGAAGACGAGTGGTTGCCCAGGGCCAAGCCACTGGGGACGTCGAAAGTATTCGGATACTAGAGTAACTCATAGCATTCCTTTGTCGCACTGCTTTCCCTAACGCCGAATATGATTATGCAGGCCGCCACGAGCCCGTATCGATGTATCGTCGGACGGCTCCCTGGGCTCATCAGATATGGATAGCGATCCACTTCCGACCGCCACCTCCCCTTGCCCTGCGGACAACGCTGAGGTATTGTCTCAAGAGGCACCGGGTCGAGGGGAGACAGTCCCGGAGGTGCCTCAAGGCGACCTTCCGGACTCCGGGAGCAGAGGGGACAAGGCCCCTGAGGGCTCCGAGTTCGGCCCTCGGCCGAACACCGCGCCGGAACCTCCAGTGGTTCCGGACTCGGGCAGGCGGCCTCCTTCCAAGAGGGGCGAGACGCCTGCGCTGGTGACCTCTGTCCAACCAGAGGCACCGGACAATTTGCTGGGAGCGCTTCACAGTGCTTCCATCGACGAGGAGCACCGTACTATTATGAGTGCGGTGGTCCAGAAGGTTCAGTCCGCCAAGGGCGGATTGACTGAAGCTTGTGCCTGCCTTCTAACAGGCTTTGAGGTAAGTGTTTAAAATATAGGAAAAATATTACCACATAGACAGTAGCCCCTGATGCTCTGTTTGGTGTTCACAAAGAAAAGCCGAACAGAGGATCAAACAACATCGCATGAGTCTAATATAAGTATGTCAATATGCATATGCAGGCTTCGCTGCTGGCATCTACCGCACTGACTGCGGAGGTCACCGCACTAAAGCAGGACCTTAAAGTGTCCAAGGACGAGCTTGGCCTTGCCAAGAGGTAGCTCGAGGAGAACAAAGGTAAGTAATACCTAGTTTATGGATATGTATAAAAAGAATGCGATTGCAAAATGACACGATCATCATGAATTTGCCAGGGACCACGACCGAAGTGGCGACCCTAAGGCAAGCGCCGTCCGAGGCCGAAGATAAAGCGGCCAAGGAGCGCACCGATTGGGAAAGGCAAGAGGCTCGGGTGGGCGAGGTGCAGCAAGAGCCCCAAGCTCTCGTGACGAAGCACGAGGCGTTGGAGCTTGACTCGAAGACGCGAGAGTCTGAGTTTGCCGCGGCCCTCGAGAGCGCAAAAAGTGCCAAGGCCGAAGCCCAAAAGGCCCTCCAGGAGATTGATGCGATGAAGAAAATAGCGGCGGGTAAGGCATTCTATATGCAAAGCAAGCATGTGGAAGTAAATTACCTATTACTTACCCGAATCCGGAGCTCTCCAGGAGCATTCGTAGATTTGCCCCGCAGCGTGTTGGATGCCACACAGTTTTACCAGGCCGAGGAGGGAAGCTCAACGGAGAAGCTGTTCTGGTCTCAGTATACTGGGACCGAACACCCAGTGCCTATGAGCGACCAGCTGAAGCAGCTAGTCGAGCTACACAAAGCGGCTGAACAGGCCATGAAGGGCTTTATAGTCCGGCTATGGCCTGGCGACGCCCTTCCGAACAGCTACTTCGGCCTGGTGAGGCGGCTTGTGGACGCCTGCCCATGGCTAGAGGTCGTCAAGCGGTCTGTCTGCATTGAAGGTGCACGCGGGCTTACACCTGTGTGAATGTGCAATGGGCCAAGCTAGACATCGTGAAGCTGATCAAGGAGGGACTGCCACAGGGCAAGGAGCATCGCACCCCTGAAATTTATTATGAGGGTGTCCTGAAGGGTGCCCGTCTTGTAGTGGACGAATGTTCAAAGGATGTAATATTTGAGTAAACTTGCTCGTGTGATCCTGTATGATGAAAACTTGTTTCATATGCGCTATGCAACGCTTGTTTGAATTTAAAATATTACCTTCTGTTTGGCTGTTTATCCAATCTAAGAGATGGCTAGTCCTCGGCTTCTGCCCCCATGCCGCGAGTGCTGGGGTGTTCAGGATAGACCTGAGCACTCTTGTTCCCATTTTTGGGTCCTTCGAGGGAGGTGCGCAGCACAGCGAACAAGGCAACCAGACTAATAATGCTTTATCACTCTCACTTAGCCATAGAATTCTATAATTTTAAATTTTGGCGAAGTCCCTGGTATCCGGAAGGCCGAATTCGGGGTGCGATACACACCTTTAAGCCGGACAGGACCGTCTCGTCGCTCTAAGCAGCATAAGTCTTTAGGGACTCGAAACCTCGCCAAACAGTGACCAGTCTCTCGCCTTATCATGACAGTCAGTTTTAGCTTTCTCTGCTGAGGTGCTTAGCCCAGCAGAACCGGGGCACAATTGTAGTAGTTCTCCTAGAGCTACCTTAGCCGATAGAGCGGAATGTAAGGTACCAAAACATAGGAGCCGGGCAAACCCAACATTTGACCAAAGACATGATTCGGAGCTGATGCATATAATGCTATAAGTTCGGGGTGCCGCACTTGTGAAAGTGTTCGGACTTCTCACACCATATTGTGGGGTACTTAAGCCCCTGGTGTGTTGGCCGTACCAAAGTGTACGGTTGCAAGGCATCATTAATGAACATATATATATATATATAACAAGAATGCAATAATAGTCGTAATGTTATGCATTGTTTATTCAAAGAGGTGTGTTAAAGCAGAATGACACAGATAGTGCGATGAGCAAAAAGTAGGACTATGTCCCTTCCAAGGGCAAGCTGACGAATAGTATTAAAGCAAATATTTCACTCGTTATCGTAATCCACCTGGGAGTTCCGTGGTGTGACGTAGCTTTCTGCCTCTCTTGCTGCATCATGTGTTCGGCAATCATGCTGCCGGACAAGGTTTCCAGAGATTAAAGTCCTGAAAGAGAAAATAACAAAGCGGGAAGCCCCTAGTGCGGTTTAGGCCGCGTCTTGGAGCGTGCCGTAGTTGTGCCCCCTACCCACCTGTGCCCCTGGTATTGTTATTGCGCAATTATGTACGCATGGCACGAATTTCATCGTTTGGCTTGGGCCGGGGTGGGGGCCGCATTGCTACGCGAGCTCAGACCGTGCCAGGCGGTCTAGTTGCCGATTACTCCGAGCGCGTTTGAAGGTGTCCGGGTGTTGGAACGCCGAACTGGTGGATTGCCTTGAGAGGCTGCTTTGCGCTTCTACTGCAAGGGCCGCAGTGTGCTCCTCCGTGCATAGAGAGCGCTCTGTGTTTCCGTTAACTGTGATGACCCCCCGGGGTCCTGGCATCTTGAGCTTGAGGTATGCATAATGCGGTACCGCATTGAATCTCGCAAATGCGGTTCGCCCGAGCAGTGCATGATAGCCACTGCGGAACATGACTATATCGAAGATTAATTCTTCGCTTCGGAAGTTATCCGGGGATCCGAAGACCACTTCTAGTGTAATTGAGCCTGTGCAATGGGCCTCTACACCTGGAATGACACCTTTAAAGGTCGTTTTTGTGGGTTTGATCCTTGAGGGGTCTATACCCATTTTGCGCACTGTGTCCTGGTAAAGCAGGTTCAGGCTGCTGCCGCCATCCATAAGGACTCGAGTGAGGTGAAATCCGTCAATGATTGGGTCTAAGACCAGTGCGGCGAATCCACCATGACGGATACTAGTGGGGTGGTCCCTACGATCGAAGGTGATCGGGCAGGAGGACCATGGGTTGAACTTTGGGGCGACTGGCTCCAACGCATATACGTCCCTGAGCGCACGCTTCCGCTCCCTCTTGGGGATGTGGGTTGCGTATATCATGTTCACCGTCTGCACTTGTGGGGGGAACCTCTTCTGTCCTCCGGTGTTCGGCTATCGGGGCTCCTCTTCGTCATCGCTGTGTGACCCCTTATCTTTGTCTTCGGCGATTAACTTGCCGGCTTGCTTGAACACCCAGCATCCCCTGTTGGTGTGGTTGGCTGGCTTGTTAGGGGTACCGTGTATTTGACACGAGCGATCGAGTATGCGGTCCAAACTGGACGGGCCCGGAGTGCTTCTTTTAAATGGCTTTTTCCGCTAACCGGGTTTAGAGCCTTTGAATCCAGCATTGACTGCCGTATCCTTAGTATTATCACTGTTAATGCGGCGCTTATGTTTGTTGCGACGTGACCTGCTATTGCCATCCTTGGTATCCAAAGTACCATGGTTTTTTGATATGTTATTACTGTGAGCCAGCCAGCTGTCTTCTCCCGCACAAAAGCGGGTCATGAGTGTCGTGAGGGCTGCCATAGATTTCGGCTTTTCCTGTCCAAGGTGTCGGGCAAGCCACTCGTCGCGGATGTTATGCTTGAAAGCTGCTAGGGCCTCTGCATCCTGACAGTCGACGATTTGATTTTTCTTTGTTAGGGACCGTGTCCAGAATAGCCTGGCCGATTCTTGTGGCTGCTGAATTATGTGGCTCAAGTCATCGGCGTCTGGTGGTCGCACATAAGTGCCCTGAAAGTTGTTGAGGAATGCGGCTTCCAGATCTTCCCAACAGCTAATGGACTCTGCTGGCAAGCTGTTAAGCCAATGTCGAGCTGGTCCTTTGAGCTTTAGTGGGAGGTATTTGATGGCGTGTAAGTCATCGCCGCGGGCCAGGTGGATGTGGAGGAGGAAATCCTCGATCTGTACCGCAGGATCTGTTGTGCCGTCGTATGATTCAATATTTACGGGTTTGAAACCCTCTGGGATTTGATGATCCATTACTTTGTCTATGAAGCATAGGGGCTGTGTGGTGCCTCAGTATTGGGCTATATCACGACACAGCTCGAATGGGTCTTGCCCGCTGTGTTCGGCCCGACCGCATTGACTTTTACTGTATCCGGCGTGACGTTTATCGTCTCACATAGTGGCGTGCCCTCGTGATCCGTAGATCAATCTTGCATGTTTTGCTTTGTCCTCCAATACGTCTCGCAGGTCTGGCGTATTTCCCCATGCCTTTTTATTTGAATGGCATCAGGGTGCATGCTGAGTTTTTGGCTGGAATGCCTCTCTATCGCCGCCACGAGGTGGCCAATCAGCCGCGTCATACGCTTCTTCCTCCAGTCGGGGTAGCAACCTGCATTTTGGGTAACTCTTGGAGGGGTGCTCGGGTTTATATTCCTTGGTCGCGAGGACTTCAGTCCATCTGTCAGCTAGCAGATCTTGATCAGCTTGAAGCTACTGCTGTTTTTTCTTAAGGCTATTTGTCGTGGCTATAAGCCGGCGCTTGAAGCGCTCTTGTTCAACGGGATCCTCTGGCACGGCGAATTCATCATCGCCGAGGCTTGCCTCGTCTTCGGAGGGGGGCATGTAATTATCATCCTCCGCTTCTCCATCTGCCGCTCTCTCATGAGGGCTGGCTCCTCCATCCTCCTACTCTAAATCTTGCTTGAGGGGATTGTTGTTGTCTTCGGCACTATCCAGAGTGTTATTATCTCTTGTGCCGGTATCACCACTTTTGCTTTGGCGGAACTTAGAGCGGCGCCGCTGAAGTCGGCGCTTGGGTTGCTTCTTGGAGGGGTCATCCTCCGTTGTCTCGTCGCCATTGCCTTCTTTGGGTGTGTCCACCATGTATATATCGTATGATGAGGTGGCTGTCCAATGCCCTGTGGGCAGTGGTTCATCTTTGTGTCCCGCATCATCGTCCATACCGTTGATGTCTTCAGAGTCAAAGTCGAGCATGTCGGTTAAGTCATCGATAGTGGCTACTAAGTGGGTGGTGGGCGTGCCGCGAATTTCTTCATCGTCCGCATCCCAATCCTGCCGGACATAGTTCGGCCAGGATCCTCCTGACAAGGAGAGATACCTTAACGAGTTCAGTATGTCGCCAAAGGGCGAGTGCTGAAAAATATCCGCGGAGGTAAACTCCATGATCGGAGCCCAATCCGATTCGCTAGGAACGGGCGCAGGCTATTCGGAGTCCGTGGCCGGAGAGAGATCCGACAGTTTGTCAACAGGGCTCTCGTGTAGAGTAAGGTCGATGTTCGGCTCGATCGCCGATGAGGGTAAGGCCTCCATGGCGGGGTCCATCCAACCGTCCATGGACGTTGCAACTGGCTCCGAATTGAGGGTCGGAGCGGCTGCCGGTGCGATCTCCTGAACACTGTCTGATGGTAGAGCTAAATCGTACTCATCATGACCGCGTGACGCACAAGGCGGAGGCTCGAATCCGTCGAAGATCAAGTCTCCGCGGATATCGGCCGTGTAGTTTAAGATTCCAAACCTGACCTGATGGCCAGGGGCGTAGCTTTCAATCTGCTCCAGATGGCCAAGCGAATTGGCCCGCAGTGCAAAGCCACCGAATACAAAAATATGTCCAGGGAAAAAAGTCTCACCCTAGACTACATCGCTCTCGATGATCATAGGAGCCATCAAGCCTAACGGCAACGACACAGAGGAACTCTCAGTGAAAGCACCAATGTCGGTGTCAAAACCGGCGGATCTCGGGTAGGGGGTCCCGAACTATGCGTCTAGGCAGATGGTAACAGGAGGCAGGGGACACGAAGTTTTACCCAGGTTCGGGCCCTCTTGATGGAGGTAAAACCCTATGTCCTGCTTGATTAATATTGATGATATGGGTAGTACAAGAGTAGATCTACCACGAGATCAGAGAGGCTAAACCCTAGAACCTAGCCTATGGTATGATTGTGTGTTGTCCTTTGGACTAAAACACTCCGGCTTATATAGACACCGGAGAGGGCTAGGGTTACACAAGGTCGGTTACAAAGGAGGAGATATGCATATCCGTATTGCCTAGCTTGCCTTCCACGCCAAGTAGAGTCCCATTCGGACACGAGATGAAGTCTTCGATCTTGTATCTTCATAGTCTAACAGTCCAGCTGTCCGGAGACCCCCTATTCTAGGACTCCCTCACAAAGCATTAAGTAATTGGAGAAGCCTCCCCCAAGCTTGTGGGAGACTCGCTTCTTCAATTTGCACAGAATTATATATTTCCCTTAAAGCAGCTTGTTTCTTATGAGCGGGGAAATATTTGGTAGAGAAGTAATAAATCATATCCTGGGGACTACGCACACAACCAGGATCAAGAGAATTAAACCATATCTTAGCATCACCCTTTAATGAGCACGGAAATATCTTAAGGATATAATAATAACGAGTTTTCTCATCATTAGTGAACAGGGTGGCTATATCATTTAATTTAGTAAGATGTACCACTACAGTTTCACATTCATAACTATAGAAAGGATCAGATTCAACTAAAGTAATTATCTCAGGATTAACAGAAAAATCATAATCCTTATCAGTAACAAAGATAGGTGAAGTAGCATAAGCAGGAGAATATTTCATTCTAGCATTCAGAGTTTTTTGTTTCAGCTTAGCTAATAATTTCTTAAGATCACTCCTATCATTGCAGGCAAGAAAATCTCTAGCAGTTTCTTCATCCATAACATAGCCCTCGGGCACAACATGTAATTCATGTCTAGGGGGAGAGTCTTCATCATCACATTCATCAATATTATCAGTTTCAATAATTTCATTCTCTCTAGCCCTAGCAAGTTGTTCATCAAGAAAAATTCACCAAGTGGCACAGTAGTATCAAACATAGAAGTAGTTCCATCATAAGTATCATGCATAGCAGAAGTGGCATCATCAATAACATGCGACATATCAGAATGAATAGCAGGTGTAGATGTCGCAAGCTTACTCAAAACAGAAGGTGAATCAAGTGCAGAGCTAGATGGCAGTTCGTTACCTCCCCTCGTAGTTGATGGATAAATTTTTGTTTTCGCGTCTTTCAAGTTCTTCATAATGATAAGCAGATATAAATCCCAAGTGACTCAAAGAATAGAGCTATGCTCCGCGGCAACGGCGCCATAAAATAGTCTTGATAACCCACAAGTATAGGGGATTGCAACAGTTTTCGAGGGTAGAGTATTCAACCCAAATTTATTTATTCGACACAAGGGGAGGCAAAGAATATTCTCAAGTATTAGCAGCTGAGTTGTCAATTCAACCACATCTAGAAACTTAATATCTACAGCAAGGTGTTTAGTAGCAAAGTAGTATGATAGTAGTGGTAATGGTGGTAAAAGGTAATGGTAGTAAAAGTAATATTTTTGGTGTTTTGTAGTGATGATAACAATAGAAACGGAAAAGTAAATAAGCGAATAACAATATATGGAAAGCTCATAGGCAATGGATCGGTGATGGAGAATTATGCCGGATGCGGTTCATCATGTAACAATCATAACCTAGGGTGACACAGAACTAGCTCCAGTTCATCAATGTAATGTAGGCATGTATTCCGAATATAGTCATACGTGCTTATGGAAAAGAACTTGCATGACATCTTTTGTCCTACCCTCCTGTGGCAGCAGGGTCCTATTGGAAACTAAGGGATATTAAGGCCTCCTTTTAATAGAGTACCGGAACAAAGCATTAGCACATAGCAAATACATTAACTCCTCAAACTACGGTCATCACTGGTAAGTATCCCGATTATTGTCACTTCGGGGTTAACGGATCATAAATAGGTGACTGTAGACTTGCAAGATAGGATCAAGAACTCTCATATATTGATGAAAACATAATAGGTTCAGATCTGAAATCATGGCACTCAGGCCCTAGTGACAAGCATTAAGCATAGCAAAGTCATATCAACATCAATCTCAGAACATAGTGGATACTAGGGATCAAACCCTAACAAAACTAACTCGATTACATGATAAATCTCATCCAATCCATCACTGTCCAACAAGCCTACCATGGAATTACTCATGCATGGTGGTGAGCATCATCAAATTGGTGATGGAGGAAGTTTGATGACGACGGATTCCCCTCTCCGGAACCCCGAACGGACTCCAGATCAGCCCTCCCGAGAGAGTTTAGGGCTAGGCGGCGGCTCCGTATCGTAAAATGCGATGAATCCTTCTCTCTGGTTTTTTCTACCCGAAAGTGAATATATGGAGTCAGGGTTAAGGTCGGTGGAGCGTCAGGGGGGCCACGAGGCAGGGGGCGCTCCCCCACCCTCGTGGACAGGTGGTGGCCCCCCTGACGTGGATCTTTCTACCAGTATTTATTATATATTCCAAAATAATTCTCCATTGATTTTCAGGTCATTCCGAGAAGTTTTATTTCTGCACAAAAATAACACCATGGCAATTCTGCTGAAAACAGCGTCAGTCCGGGTTAGTTCCATTCAAATCATGCAAGTTAGAGTCCAAAACAAGGGCAAAAGTGTTTGGAAAAGTAGATACGACGGAGACGTATCAAGGACCCCCTGAATTGGCTTAACTAGTGTGACTAGTTTTTCAGGGCCAGCACACGCTGGCGTCCAACCACACCTGGACCGCCTCCTATCGTATCTACTTTTCCAAACACTTTTGCCCTTGTTTTGGACTCTAACTTGCATGATTTGAATGGAACTAACCCGGACTGACGTAGTTTTCAGCAGAATTGCCATGGTGTTATTTTTGTGCAGAAATAAAAGTTCTCGGAATGACCTGAAAATCAACGGAGATTATTTTTGGAATATATAAAAAATACTGGAAGAAAGATCCATGTCAGGGGGCCCACACCTAGTCCACAAGGGTGGGGGCGCGCCGTACCCCACTGGGCATGCCCCCTGCCTCGTGGGCCCCCTGATGCTCCATCGATGTCCCCCTTGACTCCATATATTCACTTTCGGGGAGAAAAAAATCAGAAAGAAGGATTCATCGCGTTTTACGATACGGAGCCGCCGCTTATTCCGACCACCACACACTCCTTCCTCCCAAAAAATCACCAACCAGCTCAAATCCGAGTTCTAGCTCATCTTGCTGCCATTTTCGATCTCCTTGCTCAAAGCTCCATTCAGAAAACTGCTTTGGGGGATTGTTCTTTGGTATGTGACTTCTCCAATGGTCCAATTAGTTTTTGTTCTAGTGCTTTATTTATTGCAAATTTTTGCTGCTTAGGTGACCCTGTTCTTGAGCTTCCATGTCAAATTTATGTGGTCAAAAGTAGTCTTAATGCATGGTATTGCCTCTAGGCACTTGTAGGACTAGTTGCTATAAATATTGTTGAGTTTGGTTCACTTTTATTTTAAGTTACTAAAAAATTTAGAAATTTTCAGAAAAAGATGAAGAGATTTTTGAGAGGCTCATCGAGCCAAAGCTCGAAGGATAAACAAAGTGAAGAGAATAAGAAGCCCAAGTATAATCTCCCTCGCACCGCGGAGGTTCAGCCGTGTGAATGGCCTTATGATGATTTCTTGAGATCAGCCGGGATTTATGATGATTTCTATGAATTGGCTGAGAATGTAGGCCTCACCGCCTTCCTCCATGACCAACGCGGACAGTATCTCTTACTCACCAATATCTTTGTGCAAAACTTTCATTTCCATGCTAGGAGCTCACCACCTACGATGGAATTTTATTTATATGATGAGCATAAGGAGATGTCACTTCATGATTTTTGTCGGGTTTGTTTGATCCCTTTTGAGGGCAGTGTAAAGGAACCACATCATGATGATGTGGAAGGGTTTATTGATACAATTGTCGTAGGGGAAACGAGGAAAGTTTCCGATGCAAGAATTACTGGCATACATTTTCTTGTTTTACGTTACTTTGCAATATTTGCTAGTAGATGCTTAATTGGTCACGGAAACTGTGGCACCCTTAGTGCCCCTGATATTGTTATTTTATGTCATGCCTTGTTCTGTGATGACACATTTAGTATGGGTGCTATTGTTGCAAAGCGGTTAAATCTTAACCGTACTAAGGGCCACATCTTGGGAGGTATCTTTGCCTCACGCCCCGATGCACACTTTAACATACCTATTAGGCATTATGAGATGGAAGAGAAGTTGTTGCCTCCTGTTTTTCTAGACTATAAGAGTATGGTAGCACATGATTTTATCGTTAAGAATAAGGAAAAGATGCGTAAGTAGAAGCTGATATTTGATAAAAATCACCGTGGGACTATTACTTTACCTGCTCCTTCCTTGTTTGACTTGTCTGCAGGCAAGTACCTTGTTCCGTCGGAGGCCATTCACGTCTACCGAAACCCCACACCAGCTACAGAGCCAGAGCCGGAACCACAATTTGATCCTCACTGGCAGTCTGTTTATCAGTGGAATCCGGAAGAGATCGCCAACCAGTGGCACCAGGGGGATCCTTCTCAGTACGACCCCAACTATAACTTTGTATATCCGCCAGGCCAACCATGGCCATAGACCAACTTAGGCCAAAAGCCTAAGCTTGGGGGAGTACGTACTTCTCACCGACATTACATTCCTATTCACACACTCATGCTAGTTGTCAGTGCTCATACTTTTTCATTGTAATATCCATGCTAGTTTATTTCACTTTTTGTGCTTTCTTCTTGTGAGTTTGAAAAACCTTAAGAAAAACAAAAAAAATTAGTTGTAGCTTTTAGTTAGTTTACTTTTCATGTTGTAGTAGTAGTAATTAAAAAGAAACCCCCAAAAAGATTCCCATTCTTCTTTTGCTTGTTGGGAGCTTTCCCGTGTAAATAGTTTTATTTGTTTTGTTGTTCTTTGGGGGTCGAGAGAGAAGACCTTAATGAAAATGTTGAGTGGCTGTTATATGCATTATTGCTGATCTAACAAAGAGCCCATATTACCTTTTCTTCTCTCTTGAATTGAATGCTTGCAGATTTCATCTTAGTCCAATGCACATGCACTATTATTATTATCCACACTATTCGGTCGTACAAGTGAAAGGCAATAATGATTATTATATGATGAACTTATTGAGATGAGAAAAGCTGGTATGAACTCGACCTCTCTTGTTTTTGTAACTATGATTAGTTCATTGTTCCTGATTCAGCCCATTATGAAAGAAACATATTTGCAATGACAATTAGAGATTGTAGTAGCTTATGCCATGCTTAATTAGCTAGGAGCTTATAATGGTTTACCTTGCGTGCCAACATGCTATTAAAATGGTTGTGATGTGGTTTGATAGGGTGGTGTCCTCTTTTGAACGATTCGAGTGGCTTGACTTGGCACATGTTCACGCATGTAGTTGAAACAAAATCAACATAGCCTCTACGATATTTATGTTCATGGTGCATTATATCCTACTCATCCTTGCTTTCGGTGTTGATTAATTTTAATGCATGTTCATGACTGTTGTCGCTCTCTAGCTGGTCACTTCCCAGACTTTTTCTAGCCTTCACTTGTACTAAGCGGGAATATTGCTTGTACATCCAATTCCATAAACCCTAAAGTTGTTCCATATGAGTCCACCATACCTACCTATATACGGTATCTACCTGCCGTTCCAAGTAAATTTGTATGTGCCAAAGTCTAAACCTTCAAATAAACATTCTGTTTTGTATGCTCGAATAGCTCATGTATCAACTAGGGATGTCTGTATCTTCCCTGCTAGGCGGGTTATTCTCAAGAGGAGTGGACTCCGCTCCTCCTCACGAGAAAATGGCTGGTCACCGGGATGCCCAGTCCCATGCTTTATGCAAATCAAATCAAAATAACTGCAAACAAAACTCCCCTCGGACTCTTGTTAGTTGGAGGCATTTGTTGTTTCGAGCAAGCCATGGATTGATGCTTGTTGGTGGAGGGGGATTATAAAATTTACCATTCTGTTTGGGAACCGCCTATAATGTGTGTAGCATGGAAGATATCGAGATCTCTCGGTTGTTATGTTGACAATGAAAGTATACCGCTCAAAATATTATTCATATCTATTTCAAAACCGAGCTCTGGCACCTCTACAAATTCCTACTTCCTTCTGCGAAGGGCCTGTCTATTTACTTTTATGTTGAGTCATCATCCTCTTATTAAAAAGCACCAGTTGGAGAGCACCGCTGTCATTTGCATTCCATTACTGTTAGTTTATATTGAGCATGACTTGACTGGATCTCTTTTACCATGAATTACAATGTCTAGTCAGTCCTTGATCTTTAAAGGTGCTCTGCATTTATGTTTTGCGGTCTCAGAATGGGCTAGCGAGATACCATTTTGTCATATCATATCATGATTATTTTGAGGAAGTGTTGTCATCCGAGATTTATTATTATTGCTTGCTAGTTGATTATGTCATTGATATGATTAAACATGAGACCTAAGTGTTATTGTGAATATGGTTAGTTCATAATCTTTGCTGAAAACCCGAATGCTGACTTTACATATTTACAACAACAAGAGCAAATAGAGTTTGTAAAAGTTTTTCTTTATCGCTTTCAGTTTATCAACCGAATTGCTTGAGGACAAGCGAAGGTTTAAGCTTGGGGGAGTTGATACGTCTCCGTCGTATCTACTTTTCCAAACACTTTTTCCCTTGTTTTGGACTCTAACTTGCATGATTTGAATGGAACCCGGACTGACGTTGTTTTCAGCAGAATTGCCATGGTGTTATTTTTGTGCAGAAATAAAAGTTCAAAGAATGTCTTGAAAATCAACGAAGATTATTTTTGGAATATAGAAAAAATACTGGAAGAAAGATCCACGTCAGGGGGCCCATACCCTGTCCATGAGGGCAGGGGCGCGCCCTACCCCACTGGGCGCGCCCCCTACCTCGTGGGCCCCTTGATGCTCCATCGACGTCCACCTTGACTCCATATATTCACTTTCAGGGAGAAAAAAATCAGAAAGAAGGATTCATCGCGTTTTACGATATGGAGCCACCGCCAAGCCCTAAACTCTCTCGGGAGGGCTGGTCTGGAGTCCGTTCGGGGCTCCGGAGAGGGGAATCCATCGCCATCATCATCATCAACCTTCCTCCATCACCAATTTCATGATGCTCACCGCCATGCATTAGTAATTCCATCATAGGCTTGTTGGAAGGTGATGGGTTGGATGAGATTTATCATGTAATCGAGTTAGTTTTGTTAGGGTTTGATCCCTAATATCCACTATGTTCTGAGATTGATGTTGTTATGACTTTGCTATGCTTAATGCTTGTCACTAGGGCCTGAGTGCCATGATTTCAGATGTGAACCTATTATGTTTTCATCAATACACGAGAGTTCTTGATCCTATCTTGCAAGTCTATAGTCACCTATTATGTGTTATGATCCGTTAACCCCGGAGTGACAATAATCGGGATACTTACCGGTGATGACCATAGTTTGAGGAGTTCATGTATTCACTATGTGTTAATGCTTGGTTCGGTACTCTATTAAAAGGAGGCCTTAATATCCCTTAGTTTCCAATAGGACCCCGCTACCACAGGAGGGTAGGACAAAAGATGTCATGCAAGTTCTTTTCCATAAGCACGTATGACTATATTTGGAATACATGCCTACATTACATTGATGAACTGGATCTAGTTCTGTGTCACCCGAGGTTATCACTGTTACATGATCGATCGCATCCGGCATAATTCTCGATCACCGATCCAATGCCTATGAGCTTTTCCTATATTGTTCTTCGCTTATTTACTTTTCCGCTGCTACTATTACATTCACTACAAAATCCAAAAATATTACTTTTGCTACCGTTATCTTTTGCCACCATTACCACAACTATCATATTACTTTGCTACTACACACTTTGCTGCAGATATTAAGTTTCCAAGTGTGGTTGAATTGAAAACTCAGCTGGTAATACTTGAGAATATTCTTTGGCTCCCCTTGTGTCGAATCAATAAATTTGGGTTGAATACTCTACCCTCGAAAACTGTTGCGGTCCCCTATACTTGTGGATTATCAAGAACATTTTCTGGCGCCTTTGTCGGCGTCCTGGGAATGGGGGTCCCCAGACTTGCCTGCATGCGGCCCGCTGCGTGGCAGAGCCAGCTGGCTGTACGACCCATCTTCACCAACAAGGCACCCAAGACCCTCACGAGGGGCCAAGCCTCACGAGGCGGACAACACGAGACCTCCTCTTGAGCGGCCTAGTTGGGCAGGCTCACGAGGAGCGGAGATATCAAGGCGAGGCGAACCTCACGAGGCTCTCGTGATGTGAGCCATGACGATCGACACCAGGTAGGCGCCAGGCGGGCACCAGCACGCGCAGCGTCCTAGTTTCCTCTTTCGTGCTAAGGAAACTAGCGTAGGCGAGGAGTACCAAGGCATCAGGCAAAGGTTGCCATTTTGGTGCAACAAGACCAAGACCAGAAGGACGGCAAGACGGAGGACATCGTGGAGCCCAAGACGGCGTCACCACCAGAGCCTTTCGCAGGCGCAGACAACCTTTTGTCAGGACAGATTGTACTAGCTGTCCACCTTCAAATTAGCCCGCTGTTGTTGGTTCCCTTCCCGCTCAATATTTGGGAAGAGGACCCGGGCCTCTATAAGTAGGGCTAGCCACCACCATATAAAAGGGTGGCGAGGAGACGGCATCTTAGATCACTCTCTCACCCACACAAGTTAGCCACGCACAAGAACACCTCGACCTCAGGAGGCTGTTCTCCCCCTTGTATTGTTCATCATCAGCCCAAGAGGCAATCCACCACCACACTGGAGTAGGGTGTTACACCACAACGGTGGCCCGAACCAGTATAAATCCTGTGTCTTTTTGTGTTGCGAGTTCGTCGAGTTCGTCCGCGAAATCTTAGCGAGCTAGGGCGTAGATCGGTCGGAGGGAGAGACTTTGCGCGCACCCCAGTGTTCGAACCTTAAGGGTTTGCCAGAACCCCACATCCGACAGTCGTTGCTGGGGAGCATAGATCTATTCTTTGAGTCACTTGGGATTTATATCTGCTTATCATTATGAAGAACTTGAAAGATCAAAGAACCAAGATTTTTCCCTCAACTACGAGGGGAGGTAAGGAACTGCCATCTAGCTCTGCACTTGATTCACCTTCTGTTTTGAGTAAACTTGCAACACCTACACCTACTATTCATTTTGATATGTTGCATGTTATTGATGATGCCACTTCTGCTTTGCATGATACTTATGATGAAACTACTTCTATGCTTGATAATACTGTGCCACTAGGTGAATTTCGTGATGAACAACTTGCTAGGGCTAGGGAGAATGAAATTATTGAAACTGATAATATTGATAAAAGTGATGATGAAGATTCTCCCACTAGATATGAATTGCCTGTTGTTCCTGAGGGTTATGTTATGGATGAAGAAACCGCTAGAGATTTCTTAGCTTGCAATGATAGATCTGATCTTAAGAAATTATTAGCCAAGCTTAAAGAAAGATCCATGAATGCTAGAATGAAATATGATCCTCCTTATGCTACTTCACCTATCTTTATTACTGATAAGGATTATGATTTCTCTGTCGATCCTGAGTTAATTAACTTTGGTTGAATCTCATCCTTTCTATGGCTATGAATCCGAAACTGTTGTGGCACATCTTACTAAATTAAATGATATAGCTACCCTGTTCACTAATGATGAGAAAACACGCTATTAGTATATACTTAAATTATTTCCATTCTCATTAAAGGGTGATATTAAGATATGGTTTAATTCTCTTGATCCTGGTTGTGTGTGTAGTCCCCAGGATATGATTTACTACTTCTCTGCTAAATATTTCCCCGCTCATAAGAAACAAGCTGCTTTAAGGGAGATATATAATTTTGTGCAAATTGAAAAAGAGAGTCTCACACAAGCTTGGGGGAGGTTTCTCCAATTACTTAATGCTTTGCCTGATCATCCTCTCAAGAAACATGAAATACTTGATATCTTTTATAATGGACTAACCGATGCTTCCAGAGATTACCTGGATAGTTGTGCTGGTTGTGTTTTCAGGGAAAGAATAGTTGATCAAGCTGAAATTCTATTGAATAATATGTTGACCAATGAAAATAATTGGGCACTTCCTGAACCAACTCCTAAGCCAACTCTGAAGAAAGGGGAATTCTATTTCTCAGTCCTCAAGATATGCAAGAGGCAAAGGAATCTATGAAAGAAAAAGGTATAAAAGCTAAAGATGTTAAGAATTTACCGCCTGTTGAAGAAATACATGGTCTTAATTCATCACCTATTGAAGAAACACATGGTCCCGATAACCCAACACAGGTAGTAAAGGTAAATTCTCTCTATAGATATGATAAAGCTTAAATCCCTCCTGCTAAGTTTGCTAGCCAATGTTTGGATGAATTTGATAACTTTATGGTTAAGCAAAAAGATTTTAATGGTTATGTTGGCAGACAATTGAAACATAATGCTTATATGATTGAACACTTGAGTGATTATATGGCTAGTGTTAAAGGTGAACTTAAACTTATTAGCAAACATGCTTCTACGGTTACCACTCAAGTAGAGAAAGTACGTAAATCTCAGAATGATTTGCTCAATGAATTGAATAGTAAAAATAATGAATTTGCTGTTAGAGTTGCAACTAGAGGAGGTAAAGTGACTCAGGAACCTTTGTATCCTGAGGGCCACCCTAAGAGAATTGAGCAGGATTCTTAGAGAAATAACATTGATGCACCTAGTCCTTCTAAGAGGAAGAAAAAGAAAAATGGTAGGACTTTGCATGCTTCTAGTGAACCTGTTGTAGACACACCTGAGAATCCTAATGATATTTTTATCTCTGATGCTGAAACACAATCTGGTAATGAACATGAACATAGTGATAATGTTAATGATGATGTTCATGCTGGTGCTCAACCTAGCAACAATAATAATGTAGAAATTGAACCTGCTATTGATCTTGATAACTCACAATCAAAAAATCAACTTTACAATAAGAGAAACTTTGTCGCTAGGAAGCACGGTAAAGAAAGAGAACCATGGGTTCAGAAACCCATGCCTTTTCCTCCTAAACCATCCAAGAAAAAGGATGATGAGGATTTTGAGAGCTTTGCTGAAATGATTAGACCTATCCTTTTGCATATGCGTTTGACTGATATGCTTAAAATGAATCCTTATGCTAAATATATGAAAGATATTGTTACTAATAAAGAAAGATATCAGAAGCTGAAATTTCCACCATGCTTGCTAATTATACTTTTGAGGGTGGAATACCAAAGAAACTTGGAGATCCAGGAGTACCAACTATGCCATGCTCCATTAAAAGAAACTATGTTAAAACTGTTTTATGTGATCTTGGAGCCGGTGTTAGTGTTATGCCTCTCTCTTTACATCATAAACTTGATTTGAATAAGTTGACACCTACTGAAATATCTTTGCAAATGGCTGACAAATCAACTGCTATACCTGTCGGTATTTGTGAGGGTGTGCCTGTTGTGGTTGCAAATGTTACTCTTTTAACGGACTTTGTTATTCTTGATATTCTCGAGGACGATAGTATGTCTATTATTCTTGGACGACCCTTTTTGAATACTGCAGGGGCTATTATTGATTGCACCAAAGGAAATGTCACTTTTTATGTTAATGGTAATGAGCATATGGTACACTTTCCGAGGAAACAACCTCAAGTCCACAGTATCAATTCTATTGGAAAATTTTCAACAATTACTATTGGAGGTTTTGAATTTCCTCTTCCTACTATCAAAAAGAAATATGATATTCTTATTGTTGGGGACATTCATATCCCTATTGAGGTAACCTAGTGTTATTCGAAAATTCTCTGGTTTCATGTTATTCGAAATGAGTTTGTTAACAAGACCTGATCAACCTTGTTAGTGGATTCCTTTTGACGAGCATGAGATGGATGAAGTTAGAAAACACAACTCTCTGTACCCTCTTTTTACTTTCTGTTATTTATATTAAATAAAGCAAAAATAGTAATTTCTGTTGGTTTTCTGTATTATCCATGCAATAAAAAATACCCCAAAAATAAAAGTTCTCCAAATGCCCTGAAATTTAAATATGATTTTTCTGGAATATTTCAGAATATCTCGCAGTGAAAACACAGCAGGGGGAGCAGCCACGTGCCCACGAGGATGGAGGGCGCGCCCCCTGCCTCGTGGACCCCACATGGCTCCCCTCCACTTATCCCAGCCACCACACACTACTTCTTCCTCTCAAAAAAATCACCAACCAGCTCAAACCCGAGTACTAGCTCATCGTGCTGCCATTTTTGATCTCCTTGCTCAAAGCTCCATTCAGAAAACTGCTTTGGGGGATTGTTCTTTGGTATGTGACCCCTCCAATGGTCCAATTAGTTTTGGTTCTAGTGCTTTATTTATTGCAAATTTTTGCTGGTTAGGTGACCCTGTTCTTGAGCTTCCATGTCAAATTTATATGGTTAAAAGTAGTTTTAATGCATGGTATTGCCTCTAGGCACTTGTAGGAGTAGTTGCTATCAATATTGTTGAGTTTGGTTCACTTTTATTTTAAGTTACTAAAAATTTCAGAAATTTTCAGAAAAAGATGGAGAGATTTTTGAGAGGCTCATCGAGCCGAAGCTCGAAGGATAAACAAAGTGAAGAGAACAAGAAGCCCAAGTATAATCTCCCTCGCACCACAGAGGTTCGGCCGTGTGAATGGCCTTATGATGATTTCTTGAGATCAGCCGAGATTTATGATGATTTCTATGAATTGGCTGGGAATGCAGGCCTCAGCGCCTTCCTCCACGAGCAACGCGAACAGTATCTCTTACTCAACAATATCTTTGTGCAAAACTTTCATTTCCATGCTAGGAGCTCACCACCTACGGTGGAATTTTATTTATATAATGAGCAGAAGGAGATGTCACTTCGTGATTTTTGTCGGGTTTGTTTGATCCCTTTTGAGGGCAGTGTAGAGGAACCACATCGTGATGATGTGGAAGGGTTTATTGATACGATTGCTGTAGGGAAAACGAGGAAAGTTTCCAATGCAAGAATTACTAGCATACATTTTCCTGTTTTATGTTACTTTGTAATATTTGCTAGTAGATGCTTAATTGGTCACGAAAACTATGGCAACCTTAGTGCCCCTGATATTGTTATTTTGTGCCATGACTTGTTCCATGATGACACATTTAGTATGGGCACTATTGTTGCAAAGCGGTTAAATCTTAACCGTAATAAGGGCACCGTCTTGGGAGGTATCTTTGCCTCACGCCTCGTTGCACACTTTAACATACCTATTAGTCATTATGAGAAGGAAGAGAAGTTGCTGCCTCCTGTTTTTCTAGACTATAAGAGTATGGTAGCACATGATTTTGTCGTTAAGAATAAGGAAAAGATGCTTAAGTCCAAGCTGATATTTGATAAAAATCACCCTGAGACTATTACTTTGCCTGCTCCTTCCTTGTTTGACTTATCTGCATGCAAGTACCTTGTTCCGCCGGAGGACATTCACGCCTACCGAAACCCCAACCAGCTACAGAGCCAAAGCCGGAACCACGATTTGATCCTCACCGGCAGTCTGTTTATCAGTGGAATCTAGAAGAGATCGCCAACCAGTGGCACCAGGGGGATCCTTCTCAGTATGACCTCAACTATAACTTTGGATATCCGCCAGAACAACTATGGCCATAGACCAACTTAGGCCAAAAGCCTAAGCTTGGGGGAGTACGTACTTCTCACCGACATTACATTCCTGTTCACACACTCATGCTAGTTGTCGGTGCTCATACTTTTTCATTGTAACATCCATGCTAGTTTATTTCCCTTTTTATGCTTTCTTCTCGTGAGTTTGAAAAACCTTAAGAAAAACTAAAAAAATTAGTTCTAGCTTTTAGTTAGTTTACTTTTCATGCTGTAGTAGTAGTAATTAAAAATAAAACCCCAAAAAGATTTCTCGTTCTTCTTTTGCTTGTTGGGAGCTTTCCGGTGTAAATAGTTTTAATTTTTTCTTGTTCTTTGGGGGTCGAGAGAGAAGACCTTAAAGAACATGTTGAGTGTCTCTTATATGCATTATTGTTGATCTAACAAAGAGCCCATATTACCTTGTCTTCTCTCTTGAATTGAATGCTAGTAGATTCCAGATTAGTCCAATGCACGTGCACTACTATTATTATCCACACTATTCGGTCGTACAAGTGAAAGGCAATAATGATGATTATATGATGAACTTATTGAGATGAGAAAAGCTGGTATGAACTCGACCTCTCTTGTTTTTGTAAATATGATTAGTTCATCGTTCCTGATTCGGCCTATTATGAAAGAAACATATTTGCAATGACAATTAGAGATTGTAGTAGCTTATGCCATGCTTAATTAGCTAGGAGCTTATAATGGTTTACCTTGCATGCCAACATGCTATTAAAATGGTTGTAATGTGGTATGATAGGGTGGTATCCTCTATTGAACGATTCAAGTGGCTTGACTTGGCACATGTTCACGCATGTAGTTGAAACAAAATCAACATAGCCTCTACGATATTTATGCTCATGGTGCATTATATCCTACACATGCTTGCATTCGGTGTTGATTAATTTTAATGCATGTTCATGACTGTTGTCGCTCTCTAGCTGGTCGCTTCCCAGTCTTTTCTAGCCTTCGCATGTACTAAGCGGGAACACTGCTTGTACATCCAATTCCATAAACCCCAAAGTTGTTCCATATGAGTCCAGCATACCTACCTATATACGGTATCTAACTGCCGTTCCAAGTAAATTTGTATGTGCCAAACTCTAAACCTTCAAATAAACATTCTGTTTTGTATGTTCTAATAGCTCATGTATCAACTAGGGTTGTCTGTATCTTTCATGCTAGGCGGCTTATTCTCAAGAGGAGTGGACTCCGCCCCTCAATCACGAGAAAATGGCTGGTTACCGGGATGCCCAGTCCCATGCTTTATGCAAATAAAATCAAAATACCTGCAAGCAAAACTCCCCCGGGACTCTTGTTAGTTGGAGGCACTCGTTGTTTCGAGCAAGCCATGGATTGATGCTTGTTGGTGGAGGGGGGTCTAAACTTTACCATTCTGTTTGGGAACCGCCTATAATGTGTGTAGCATGGAAGATATCGAGATCTCTCGGTTGTTATGTTGACAATGAAAGTATACCGCTCAA
Source organism: Triticum monococcum (assembly GCA_034509565.1). NCBI lineage: Eukaryota > Viridiplantae > Streptophyta > Magnoliopsida > Poales > Poaceae > Triticum > Triticum monococcum. The sequence goes on along the minus strand of CM067847.1, from coordinate 175,291,342 downwards.
AATATTATTCATATCTATTTCAAAACCGAGCTCTGGCACCTTTAGAAATCCCTGCTTCCCTCTGCGAAGGGCCTGTCTATTTACTTTTATGTTGAGTCATCATCCTCTTATTAAAAAGCACCAGTTGGAGAGCACCGCTGTCATTTGCATCCATTACTGTTAGTTTATATTGAGTATGACTAGACTGGATCTCTTTTTACCATGAATTACAATGTCTAGTCAGTCCTTGATCTTTAAAGGTGCTCTGCATTTATGTTTTGCGGTCTCAGAAAGGGCTAGCGACATACCATCTTGTCATATCATATCATCATTATTTTGAGAAAGTGTTGTCATCCGAGATTTATTATTATTGCTCACTAGTTGATTATGTCATTGATATGAGTAAACATGAGACCTAAGTGTTATTGTGAATATGGTTAGTTCATAATCTTTGCTGAAAACCCGAATGCTGACTTTACATATTTACAACAACAAGAGCAAACAGAGTTTGTAAAAGTTTTTCTTTATCACTTTCAGTTTATCAACCAAATTGCTTGAGTACAAGCAAAGGCTTAAGGTTGGGGGAGTTGATACTTCTCTGTCGTATCTACTTTTCCAAACACTTTTGCCCTTGTTTTGGACTCTAACTTGCATGATTTGAATGGAACTAACCCGGACTGACGTTGTTTTCAGCAGAATTGCCATGGTGTTATTTTTTTGCAGAAATAAAAGTTCTCGGAATGACCTAAAAATCAACGGAGATTATTTTTGGAATATATCAAAAATACTGAAACTAAGATCCACGTCAGGGGGCCCACACCCTGTCCACGAGGGTGGGGGCGCGCCCTACCCCACTGGGTGTGCCCCCTGCCTCGTGGGCCCCCTTATGCTCCACCGACATCCATGTTGACTCCATATATTCACTTTCAGGGAGAAAAAAATCAGAAAGAAGGATTCATTGCGTTTTATGATACGGAGCCGCTGCCAAGCCCTAAACTCTCTCGGGAGGGCTGATCTGGAGTCCGTTCGAGGCTCCAGAGAGGGGAATCCATCGCCATCGTCATCACCAACCTTCCTCCATCACCAATTTCATGATGCTCACCGCCGTGCGTGAGTAATTCCATCGTAGGCTTGTTGGACGATGATGGGTTGGATGAGATTTATCATGTAATCGAGTTAGTTTTGTTAGGGTTTGATCACTAGTATCCACTATGTTCTGAGATTGATGTTGCTATGACTTTGCTATGCTTAATGCTTGTCACTAGGGCCCGAGTGCCATGATTTCAGATCTGAACCTACTATGTTTTCATCAATATATGAGAGTTCTCCCCCTTGTATTGTTCATCATCATCCCAAGAGGCAATCCACCACCACACTGGAGTAGGGTGTTACACCACAACGGTGGCCCGAACCAGTATAAATCCTGTGTCTTTCCGTGTTGCGAGTTTGTCGAGTTCGTCCACGAGATCTTAGCGAGCTTGGGCGTAGATCGGTAGGAGGGAGAGACTTTGTGTGCACCCTAGTGTTCGAACCTTAAGGGTTTGCCGGAACCCCACATCCGACAGCCGTTGCCGTGGAGCATAGCTCTATTCTTTGAGTCACTTGGGATTTATATCTGCTTATCATTATGAAGAACTTGAAAGATCAAAGAACCAAGATTTTTCCCTCAACTACAAGGGGAGGTAAGGAACTGCCATCTAGCTCTGCACTTGATTCACCTTCTATTTTGAGTAAGCTTTCGACACCTACACCTGCTATTCATTCTGATATGTCGCATGTTATTGATGATGCCACTTTTGCTTTGCATGATACTTATGATGAAACTACTTCTATGCTTGATAATACTGTGCCACTAGGTGAATTTCTTGATGAACAACTTGCTAGGGCTAGGGAGAATGAAATTATTGAAACTGATAATATTGATGAAAGTGATGATGAAGATTCTCCCCCTAGATATGAATTGCCTGTTGTTCCTGAGGGTTATGTTATGGATGAAGAAATTGCTAGAGATTTCTTAGCTTGCAATGATAGATCTGATCTTAAGAAATTATTAGCCAAGCTTAAAGAAAAATCCCTGAATGCTAGAATGATATATGATCCTGCTTATGCTACTTCACCTATCTTTATTACTGATAAGGATTATGATTTCTTTGTCGATCCTGAGTTAATTACTTTGGTTGAATCTGATCCTTTCTATGGCTATGAATCCGAAACTGTTGTGGCACATCTTACTAAATTAAATGATATAGCTACCATGTTCACTAATGATGAGAAAACACGCTATTAGTATATACTTAAATTATTTCCGTTCTCATTAAAGGGTGATATTAAGATATGGTTTAATTCTCTTGATCCTGGTTGTGTGCGTAGTCCCCAGGATATGATTTACTACTTCTCTGCTAAATATTTCCCCGCTCGTAAGAAACAAGCTGCTTTAAGGGAGATATATAATTTTGTGCAAATTGAAAAAGAGAGTCTCACACAAGCTTGGGGGAGGCTTCTCCAATTACTTAATGCTTTGCCTGATCATCCTCTCAAGAAAAATCAAATACTTGATATTTTATAATGGACTAACCGATGCTTCCAGAGATTACCTGGATAGTTGTGCCGGTTGTGTTTTCAGGGAAAGAACAGTTGATCAAGGTAAAATTCTATTGAATAATATGTTGACCAATGAAAATAATTGGACACTGATACGTCCATTTTGCATCATGCTTTTATATCGATATTTATTGCGTTATGGGCTGTTATTACACATTATGTCACAATACTTATGCCTATTCTCTCTTATTTTACAAGGTTTACATAAAGAGGGAGAATGCCGGCAGCTGGGATTCTGGGCTGGAAAATGAGCAAATATTAGAGACCTATTCTGCACAGCTCCAAAAGTCCTAAAACTTCACGGAAGCTATTTCCAGAATATATAAAAAATTCTGAGCGCAAGAAGTTCCAGAGGGGGGCCACACCCTAGCCACGAGGGTGGGGGCGCGCCCTACCCACTGGGCGCACCCCCTGCCTCGTGGGCCCCCTAGTGGCCCTTCGATGCCCATCTTCTGCTATATGGAGTCTTTCGTCGAGGAAAAAATCATAAGCAAGCTTTCGGGACGAGACTCCGCCGCCACGAGGCGGAACCTTGGCGGAACCAATCTAGGGCTCTGGCGGAGCTGTTCGGTTGGGGAAACTTCCCTCCGGGAGGGGGAAATCATCACCATCGTAATCACCAATGATCCTCTCAACGGGAGGGGGTCAATCTCCATCAACATCTTCACCTGCACCATCTCATCTCAAACCCTAGTTCATCTCTTGTATCCAATCTTTGTATCCAAACCTCAGATTGGTACCTGTGGGTTGCTAGTAGTGTTGATTACTCCTTGTAGTTGATGCTAGTTGGTTTACTTGGTGTAAGATTATATGTTCAGATCCATTATGCATATTAATACCCCTTTGATTATGAACATGAATATGCTTTGTGAGTAGTACGTTTGTTCCTGAGGACATGGGAGAAGTCTTGCTATTAGTAGTCATGTCAATTTGGTATTCGTTCGATATTTTGATGAGATGTATGTTGTCATCCCTCTTGTGGTGTCATGTGAACGTCGACTACCTGACACTTCACCATTGTTTGGGCCTAGAGGGAGGTATTGGGAAGTAATAAGTAGATGATGGGTTGCTAGAGTGACAGAAGCTTAAACCCTAGTTTATGCGTTGCTTCGTAAGGGGCTGATTTGGATCCATATGTTTCATGCTATGGTTAGGTTTACCTTAATACTTATGTTGTAGTTGAGGATGCTTGCAATAGGGGTTAATCATAAGTGGGATGCTTGTCCAAGTAAGGACAGCACCCAAGCACCGGTCCACCCACATATCAGATTATCAAAGTACCGAACGCGAATCATATGAACGTGATGAAAACTAGCTTGACGATAATTCCCATGTGTCCTCGGGAACACTTTCCTTCATATAAGAGTTAGTCCAAGCTTTTCCTTTGCTATAAAAAGGATTGGGCAATCTTTCTGCACCTTATTTACTTTTATTACTTGCTACTCGTTACCAATTACCTTATCACAAAACTATCTGTTATCGATAATTTCAGTGCTTGCAGAGAATACCTTGCCGAAAACCGCTTATCATTTCCTTCTGCTCCTCGTTGGGTTCGACACTCTTACTTATCGAAAGGACTATGATAGATCCCCAATACTTGTGGGTCACCAAGAATCTTTTCTGGCACCGTTGCCGGGGAGTGAAGCGCCTTTGGTAGGTGGAATTTGGTAAGGAAAAATTTATATAGTGTGCTGGAATTTACCGTCACTTGTTACTATGGAAAGTAATCCTTTGAGGGGCTTGTTCGGGGTATCTTCACCCCGACCGGTAGAGCAAATAGTTGCTCCTCAACCTACTCAACCTACTGTAAATGAAAATGTTTACTTCGAAATTCCTTCGGTTATGATAGAGAAACTGCTGACTAATCCTTTTGGAGGGGATGGAACATTGCATCCCGACTTACACTTGATCTGTGTGGATGAAGTTTGTGGATTATTTAAGCTTGCAGGTATGCCCGATGATGTTATCAAGAAGAAGGTCTTCCCTTTATCTTTGAAGGGAGATGCATTGACATGGCATAGTCTATGTGATGATATGTGATCATGGTACTACAAACGGTTGAAATTGGAATTCCATCAGAAGTTTTATCCTATGCATCTTGTTCATCGTGATCGTAATTATATATATAATTTTTGGCCTTGCGAAGGAGAAAGCATCGCTCAAGCTTGGGGGAGGCTTAAGTCAATGTTATATTCATGCCCCAATCATGATCTCTCAAGAGAAATGATTATTCAAAAAATTTATGCTCGGCTTTCTGACAACAATCGCTCCATGCTCGATACTTCTTGTACTGGTTCCTTTATGATGAAGACTATTGAATACAAATGGAATTTATTGGAGAGAATTAAACGCAACTCTAAAGATTGGGATCTCGACGAAGGTAAGGAGTCGGGTATAACACCTAAGTTTGATTGTGTTAAATCTTTTATGGATACCGATGTTTTCCGTAAATTTAGCACTAAATATGGACTTGACTCTAAGATAGTAGCTTCTTTCTGTGAATCTTTTTCTACTCATGTTGATCTCCCCAAGGAGAAGTGGTTTAAATATAATCCTCCCGTCGAAACAAAAGTAGTTTCACCTATTAAAGTTGAAGAAAATACTATCACTTATAATGATCCTGTTGTACCTACTACTTATGTTGAGAAACCACCTTTCCCTATTAGAGTAAAGGATCATGCTAAAGTTTCAACTGTAGTCAACAAAAGTAATATTAGGACACACAAACCCCCTGAGCAAGTTAAAGTTGAACCTAACATTGCTATGGTTAAAGATCTCTTGGCCGATAATATTGATGGGCATGTTATTTACTTCTGTGATGAGACTGCTAGAATTGCTAAACCTGGTGCTAAAGATAAACATAGACCTGTCGTAGGCATGCCTGTTATTTTTGTTAAAATAGGAGATCATTGTTATCATGGCTTGTGTGATATGGGTGCTAGTGCCAGTACAATACCTATTTTCTTATACAAAGAAATTATGCATGATATTGCACCGCTCAGATAGAAGGTATTGACGTTACCATTAAGCTTGCTAATAGAGATACTATTTCACCAATTGGGATTGTTAGAGATATTGAAGTCTTGTGTGGGAAGGCTAAATATCCTGTTAATTTTCTTGTTCTTGGTTCCCCTCAAGATAGCTTTTGCCCCATTATATTTGGTAGACCCTTCTTGAATACTGTTAATGCTAAGATAGACTGCAATAAGGATATTGTTTCTATTGGTTTAGGGGATATGTCTCATGAGTTTAATTTTTCTAAATGCCTAGTAAAGATGAAATTATTGGTCTTGCTTCTATTACAGTGCCTCCTACTGATCCATTAGAACAATATTTGCTAGACCATGAAAATGATATGTTCATGAATGAAAGAAGGGGAAATGATGAAGTATTCTTTAAACATGGACCTATTCTGAAACACAAATTGCCTGTTGAAATCCTAGGGGATCCTCCTCCACCCAAGGGTGATCCCGTGTTTGAGCTTAAACCATTACCTAATACTCTTAAATATGCTTATCTTGGTGAAAAGAAAATATATCCTGTTATTATTAGTGCTAACCTTTCAGAGAAGGAGAAAGAGAAATTATTGAAAACTCTGAAGAAGCACTCTGCCGCTATTGGATATACTCTTGATGATCTTAAGGGCATTAGTCCCACTCTATGTCAACACAAAATAAATTTGGAGGAAGACGCTAAACCAGTTATTGATCACCAATGACGGTTGAATCCTAAGATGAAAGAAGTGGTAAGAAAGGAAATATTAAAGCTCCTTGAGGCAGGTATAATTTATCCCGTTGCTGATAGTAAGTGGGTAAGTCCTGTCCATTGTGTCCCTAAGAAGGGAGGTATTACTGTTGTTCCTAATGATAAAGATGAATTGATCCCGCAAAGAATTATTACAGGTTATAGGATGATAATTGATTTTCGCAAATTAAATAAGGCTACTAAAAAGATCATTACCCTTTACCTTTTATTGATAAAATGCTAGAAAGATTATCCAAACATACACATTTTTGTTTCTAGATGGTTACTCTGGCTTCTCTCAAATACCTGTGTCAGCTGATGATCAATCAAAGACCACTTTTACTTGCCCTTTCGGTACTTTTGCTTATAGACGTATGCCTTTTGGTTTATGTAATGCACCTGCTACCTTTCAAAGATGCATGATGGCTATATTCTTTGACTTTTGTGAAAATATATGTGAGGTTTTCATGGACGATTTCTCTATTTATGGATCCTCTTTTGATGATTGCTTGAGCAACCTTGATCGAGTTTTGCAGAGATGTGAAGAAACTAATCTTGTTCTGAATTGGGAGAAATGCCACTTTATGGTTAACGAAGGAATTGTCTTGGGGCATAAAATTTCTGAAAGAGGTATTGAAGTTGATAAAGCTAAACTTGATGCTATTGAAAAGATGCCATGTCCCAAGGATATTAAAGCTATAAGAAGTTTTCTGGGTCATGCCAGTTTTTATAGGAGGTTCATTAAGGACTTCTCAAAAATTTCTCGGTCCCTGACTAATCTATTACAAAAAGATATTCATTTTGCCTTTGATGATGATTGTGTAGAAGCATTTGAAATACTTAAGAAAGCATTGATTTCTGCACGTATTGTTCAGCCACCTGATTGGAATTTACCCTTTGAAATTATGTGTGATGCTAGTGATTATGTTGTAGGTGCTGTTCTAGGGCAAAGAGTTGATAAGAAATTAAATGTTATTCAATATGCTAGTAAAACTCTAGACAATGCCCAGAGAAATTATGCTACCACTGAAAAGGAATTCTTAGCAGTTGTATTTGCTTGTGATAAGTTCAGACCTTATATTGTTGATTCTAAAGTAACTATTCACACTGATCATGCTGCTATTAAATACCTTATGGAAAAGAAAGATGCTAAACCTAGACTTATTAGATGGGTTCTCTCGCTACAAGAATTTGATTTACATATTATTAATAGAAAGGGAGCTGAGAACCCCATTGCAGACAACCTGTCTAGGTTAGAAAATGTTCTTGATGACCCACTACCTATTGATGATAGCTTTCTCGATGAACAATTAAATGTCATAAATGCTTCTTGTACTGCTCCATGGTATGCTGATTATGCTAATTATATTGTTGCTAAATTTATACCACCTAGTTTCACATACCAGCAAAAGAAAAAGTTCTTCTATGATTTGAGACATTACTTTTGGGATGACCCACATCTTTATAAAGAAGGAGTAGATGGTATTATTAGACGTTGTGTACCTGAGCATGAACAGGAACAGATCCTATGCAAGTGTCACTCCGAGGCTTATGGAGGACACCATGCTGGAGATACAACTGCACATAAGGTATTACAATCCGGTTTTTATTGGCCTACTCTCTTCAAGGATGCCCGTAAGTTTGTCTTGTCTTGTGATGAATGTCGAAGAATTGGTAATATTAGTAGACGTCAAGAAATGCCTATGAATTATTCACTTGTTATTGAACCATTTGATGTTTGGGGCTTTGATTATATGGGACCATTTCCTTCCTCTAATGGGTATACACATATTTTAGTTGCTGTTGATTACGTTACTAAGTGGGTAGAAGCTATTCCAACTAGTAGTGCTGATCATAACACCTCTATTAAGATGCTTAAAGAAGTTATTTTCTCGAGGTTTGGAGTCCCTAGATATTTGATGACTGATGGTGGTTCACACTTTATTCATGGTGCCTTTCGTAAAATGCTTGCTAAGTATGACGTTAATCATAGAATTGCATCTCCATATCACCCACAGTCTAGTGGTCAAGTAGAATTGAGTAGCAAAGAGCTCAAATTAATTTTGCAAAAGACTGTTAATAGATCTAGAAAGAATTGGTCCAAGAAACTTGATGATGCATTATGGGCCTATAGAACTGCATATAAAAATCCTATGGGTATGTCTCCGTATAAAATGGTTTATGGCAAAGCATGCCACTTACCTCTTGAACTAGAACATAAGGCACATTGGGCCATCAAAGAGCTCAACTATGATTTCAAACTTGCCGGTGAGAAGAGGTTATTTGACTTTAGCTCACTTGATGAATGGAGAACCCAGGCTTATGAAAATGCCAAGCTGTTTAAAGAAAAAGTTAAAAGATGGCATGATAAAAGGATACAAAAGCGTGAGTTCAACGTAGGTGATTATGTATTGTTATACAACTCTCGTTTAAGATTTTTTGCAGGCAAACTTCTCTCTAAATGGGAAGGTCCATATGTTATCAAGGAGGTCTATCATTCCCGTGCCATAAAAATCAATAATTTCGAAGGCACAAATCCGAAGGTGGTGAACGGTCAAAGAATTAAACATTATATCTCAGGTAATCCTATAAATGTTGAAACTAATATTATTGAAACCGTAACCCCGGAGGAATACATAAGGGACACTTTCCGGAACGTTTCAGACTCCAAAAAGGAATAGGTACGTGGTACGGTAAGTAAACCGACTCCAAAATAGTTCTAATGGCAATATTTCTTCGTTTTGGAATATTTAGAAAAATAGGAAAATAAGAAGCAGTCCGGGAAGGACACGAGGGTGGGAGGCGCGCCCTACCCCATGGGCGCGCCCCCTACCTCGTGGGCACCTCATGTGCTCTCCGGACTCCGTTCTCTTGCATGATACTTCTTTTGGTCGGTAAAAATTCATTATATAATCTCCCGAAGGTTTTGACCACCGTATCACGCAAATATCTCTTGTCTTTGTTTCGAGCTATCCTGCTACAAATTAGAGCAACATGTCGTCCCAGGATTCGGAAGGAGAAAGCTATGTGACTGATTACCTTGAAGATACTAAGGTCTATGGGGATGTGGAGTGATAACCCACAACTATAGGGGATCGCAACACCTTTCGTGGGTAGAGTATTCAGCCCAAATTTATTGAAACGACACAAGGGGAGCCAAAGAATATTCTAAAGTATTAGCAGCTGAGTTGTCAATTCAACCACACCTCGAAACTTAGTATCTGCAACAAAGTGTTTAGTAGCAAAGTAATATGATAGTGGTGGTAGCGGCAACAAAAGTAAAGACAACAAAAGAAATGTTTTTGGTATTTTGTAGTGATTGTAACAGTAGCATCGGGAAAGTAAATAAGCGTAAACCAGTATATGGAAAACTCGTAGGCACCGGATCAGTGATGGATAATTATGCCGGATGCGGTTCATCATGTAACAGTCATAACATAGGGTGACACAGAACTATCTCCAATTCATCAATGTAATGTAGGTGTATTCCGTATATAGTCATACGTGCTTATGGAAAAGAACTTGCATGGCATCTTTTGTCCTACCCTCCCGTGGCAGCGGGGTCCTATTGGAAACTAAGGGATATTAAGGCCTCCTTTTAATAGAGAACCGGAACAAAGCATTAGCACATAGTGAATACATGAACTCCTCAAACTAAGGTCATCACCGGGAGTGGTCCCGATTATTGTCACTTCGGGGTTGCCGGATCATAACACATAGTAGGTGACTATAGACTTGCAAGATAGGATCAAGAACTCACATATATTCATGAAAACATAATAGGTTCAGATATGAAATCATGGCACTCGGGCCCTAGTGACAAGCATTAACCATAGCAAAGTCATAGCAACATCAATCTCAGAACATAGTGGATACTAGGGATCAAACCCTAACAAAACTAACTCGATTACATGATAAATCTCATCCAACCCATCACCGTCCAGCAAGCCCACGATGGAATTACTCACACACGGCGGTGAGCATCATGAAATTGGTGATGGACGATGGTTGATGATGATGACAGCGACGAATCCCCCTCTCCGGAGCCCCGAACGGACTCCAGATCAGCCCTCCCGAGAGGTTTTAGGGCTTGGCGGTGGCTCCGTATCGTAAAACGCGATGATTTCTTCTCTCTCATTTTTTCTCTCCGAAAGCAAATATATAGAGTTGGAGTTGGCATCGGAGGGCATCCAGGGGGCCCACGAGGTAGGGGGCGTGCCCTAGAGGGGGGGGCACCCTCGTGGACAGGGTGTGGGCCCCCTGGTCTTCATCTTTGGCAAGGATTTTTTATTATTTTTTCTCAGATGTTCCGTGGAGTTTCAGGTCATTCTGAGAATATTTATTTTCTGCACATAAAACAACACCATGGCAATTCTATTGAAAACAGCGTCAGTCTGGGTTAGTTCCATTCAAATCTTACAAGTTAGAGTCCAAAACAAGGGAAAAAGTGTTTGGAAAAGTAGATACGACGGAGACGTATCAACTCCCCCAAGCTTAAACCCTTGCTTGTCCTCAAGCAATTCAGTTGACAAACTGAAAGAAACAAAGAAAAACTTTTGCAAACTCTGTTTGCTCTTGTTGTTGTAAATATGTCAAGCTAGCATTCATGTTTTCAGCAAAGAGTATAACTAACCACATTTGCAATAATTCTCAGGTCTCATGATTACTCATATCAATAAGATGATCAACTAGCAAGCCATAATAATAAATCTCGGATGACAACACTTTCTCAAAACAATCATAATATGATATAACAAGATGGTATCTCGCTAGCCCTTTCTGAGACCGCAAAACATAAATGCAGAGCACCTTTAAAGATCGAGGACTGACTAGACATTGTAATTCATGGTAAAAGAGATCCAATCATAGTCATACCCAATATAAATTAACAGTGATGAATGCAAATGACAGCTGTGCTCTCCAGCTAGTGCTTTTTAATAAGATGGTGATGACTCAACATAAAAGTAAATAGATAGGCCCTTCGCAGAGGGAAGCAAGGATTTGTAGAGGTGCCAGAGCTCAGTTTTGCAATAGAGATAAATTTTATTTTGAGCGGTATACTTTCATTGTCAACATAGCAACTAAGAGATGGCGATATCTTCCATGCTAAACACATTATAGGCAGCTCCCAAACAGAATGGTAATTCCCAAACAGAATGGTAAAGTTTATACTCCCCCTCCACCAACAAGCATCAATCCATGGCTTGCTCGAAACAACGAGTGCCTCCAACCTACATCAGGTCCCAGGGGGAGTTTTGTTTGCAATTAATTTTGATTTAGTTTGCATAAAGCATGGGACTGGGCATCCCGGTGACCAGCCATTTTCTCGTGAGTGAGGAGCGGAGTCCACTCCTCTTGAGAATAACCCGCCTAACACGGAAGATAAGGACAACCTTGGTTGATACATGAGCTATTCGAGCATACAAAACAGAATGTTTATTTGAAGGTTTAGAGTTTGGCACATACAATTTTACTTGGAACAGCAGGTAGATACCGCATATAGGAAGGTATAGTGGACTCATTTGGAATAACTTTGGGGTTTAAGGGATTGGATGCATAAGCAGTATTCCTGCTTAGTACAAGTGAAGGCTAGCAAAAGACTGGGAAGCGACCAACTAGAGAGCGACAACAGCCATGTACATGCATTAAAATTAATAAACATTGGATGCAAGCATGAGTAGGATATAATCCACCATTAACATAAATATCGTGAAGGCTATGTTGATTTTGTTTCAACTACATGCGTGAACATGTGCCAAGTCAAGTCACTTAAATCATTCAAAGGAGGATACCACCCCATCATACCACATCATAATCGTCGCAATAGCATGTTGGCACACAAGGTAAATCATTATAACTCATAGCTAATCAAGCATGGCACAAGCAACTATGATCTCTAATTGTCATTGCAAACATGTTTATTCATAATAAGCTGAATCAAGAATGAGGGACTCATCATATTTACAAAAACAAAAGAGGTCGAGTTCATACCAACTTTTCTCATCTTAGTCAGTCCATCATATATCATCATAATTGCCTTTCACTTGCACGATCGAACGGTGTGAATAATAATAAGAGTGTACGTGCATTGGACTAAGCTGGAATCTGCGAGCATTCAATAAACAGGAGAAGACAAGGCAATATGGACTCTTGGTTAAATCAAAAATAATGCATATAAGAGCCACTTCAACAATTTAATTATGGTCTTACCCTACTGACCCCCAAAGAAAAGAAAAGAAATAAAACTATTTACATGGGAAAGCTCCCAACAAGCAAAAGAAGAATGGGAAATATTTTTGGGTTTTCTTTTTAATTATTACTACTACAGCAGAAAAAAATAAACTACTACTAATTTTTTTGGTTTTTCTTAAGGTTTAACAAACACACAAGAAGAAAGCAGGAAAAAGAAACTAAACTAGCATGGATATTACAGAGAAAAAGTCTGAGCACCGACATCTAGCAACGAGTGTGTGTGAACATAAATGTAATGTCGGTGAGAAATACGTACTCCCCCAAGCTTAGGCTTTTGGCCTAAGTTGGTCTATTGCCACGGCTGGCCTGGCTGATATCCATAATAATAGTTGTTGGGGTCGTATTATGATGAGGAAGAAGAAGGCTCCGATTGCCACTGGCTGGCAATCATCTCCGGATCCCACTGATAGTTAGACTACCGCGAAGCATCAAAATGTGGTTCCGGTTCTGGCTCCTCATCTGGTGCAGGGTTCCGGTAGGCGTGAATAGCCGTCAACGGAACAAGGTATGTGCCTACAGTCAAATCAAACAAAGAAGGAGCAGGCATGATAATAGTCTTAGGATGATGTTTGTTAAAGAACAATTGATATTTAAGCTCTCCTGCCCTATTCTTAACAATAAAATCATGTGCCACCATACTTTTATGATCTAGATAAACACGGGGCAGCACCTTTTCTTCCTTCTCAGCGTGCCTAATAGGTATGTTAAAATGTATGGCTAGGCGTGTAGCATAGATGCCTCCAAAGATGGGGCCTTTGGTACGGTTCATACTTAACCATCTAGCAATAATACCGCCCATACTAAAAGTGTTATCACTATATAAACCATGGAGCAGAATAATTATATCAGGGATACTAAGGTTTCCAGAGTTTCCGCGTCCAATTAAACAACGACTAGCAAATAATGCAAAGTAACATAAAACAGGAAAATGTATGCTAGTGATTCGTGCATCGGAAACCTTCCTAGTTTCTCCTACAGTGATAGTATCAATAAACCCAACCACATCATCATGATGTGGTTCTTCTATCTTGCCCTCAAAAGGGACTAAACAAATCCGACAAAAAATCATAAAGTGACATCTCCTTATGCTCATTATATAAATGAAACTCCACCGTAGGTGGTGAGTTCCTAGAATGAAAATGAAAGTTTTGCACAAAGGTATTTGTGAGTAAGAGATACTGATCGCATTGGTCGTGGAGGAAAGCGGTGAGGCCTGCATTGTGAGCCAATTCATGAAAATCTTCATAGATACTGGCTGCTCTCAAGAAATCATCAGAAGGCCATTCACACACCCGAATCTCCGCGGTGCGCGGCAAATTATACTTAGGCTTTGGTGCCTTTTCCTTCGAGCTTTGGCTCAATGAGCCCCTCAATAATCTCCTCATCATTTTTTGAAGAATTCTGAAATTTTTAGTAACTTCAAAATAAAAGTAAACCAAACTCAATAATATTGATAGCAACTACTCCTACAAGTGCCTAGGGCCTATATCATGCATCAAAACTACCTTTGACCATATAAATTTGACATGCAAGCTCAAGAACAGGGTCACCTAAGCAACAAAAATTTGCAAAGAATAAAGCACTAGAACAAAAACTAATTGGACCAATGGAGGAGTCACATACCAAGGAACTATCTCCCTAAGCAGTTTTGCGAGAGGTGCTTTGAGCAAGGGGATCAAAAATCACAGCAAAAGTGGCTGGAACTCGTGCTTGAGTTGGTTTTTCGGGTTTGTGTGAGACAGAGGAAGAAGATGGGTGATGGGATAAATGGAGGAGGGCCACCGTGGGCCCACGAGGCAGGGGCGCGCCCTAGGGGAGGGCGCCCACCACTCTCGTGGCCAGGTGGCAGCTCCTCCCGCGGTAATTTTTGCACAGTAAATCCTCAAATATTCCCGAAAAAATCATATTAAATTGCCATGGCATTCTGAGGACTTTTATTTTTCGGATATTTTTATATTGCACGGATAAGTCAGGAAACAGATAGAAAAATACTATTTTTACTTTATTTCTACTAATTAACATAAAGTATAGAGAGGGTACAGAAGTTTGTGCTTCTAGTTTCATCCATCTCATGCTGATCAAAAAGAATCCACTAACAAGGTTGATCAAGTCTTGTTAACAAACTCATTCCGATAATCATGAAACCGAAGAAATTTCGAATAACACTAAGTTACCTCAACGGGGATATGCACATCCCCTGTAATAAGTATATCATATTTCTTTTTGACAGTAGGAAAAGGAAATTCAAAACCTCCAATTATAATCGATGGAATTTTTCCAATGGAGTTGATACTATGAACTTGAGGTTGTTTCCTTGGAAAGTGTACCGTATGCTCATTACCATTAACATGAAAAGTGACATTGCCTTTGTTGCAATCAATAACAGCCCCTGCAGTATTAAGAAAAGGTCTTCCAAGAATAATAGACATACTATCATCCTCGGGAATATCAAGAATAACAAAGTCCGTAAAATAGTAGCGTTTGCAACCACAACAGGCACATCCTCACACATACCGACAGGTATAGCAGTTGATTTATCAGCCATTTGCAAAGATATTTAGTAGGTTTCAGCTTATTCAAGTCAAGTCTACGATATAAAGAGAGAGGCATAACACTAACACCGGCTCCAAGATCACATAAAGCAGTTTTAATATAATTTCTTTTAATGGAGCAAGGTATAGTAGGTACTCCGGGGTCTCCAAGTTTCTTTGGTATTCCACCCTTAAAAGTATAATTAGCAAGCATGGTGGAAACCTCATCTTCCGGTATCTTTCTTTTATTAGTAATGATATCCTTCATATATTTAGCATAAGGATTTGTTTTGAGCACATCAGTTAATCGCATACGCAAAAAGATAGGCCTAATCATTTCAGCAAAGCGCTCAAAATCCTCATCATCCTTTTTCTTGGATGGTTTTGGAGGAAAAGGCATGGGTTTCTGAACCCAAGGTTCCCTTTATTTACCATGTTTCCTAGCAACAAAGTCTCTTTTATCATAACGTTGATTCTTTGATTGTGGGTTATCAAGATCAACAGCAGGTTCAATTTCTACATCATTTTCATTACTAGGTTGAGCATCATCATGAACATCATTATTAATATTTTCATTAGGTTCATGTTCATTACCAGATTGTGTTTCAGCATCAGACATAGAGATATCATTTGGATTATCAGGTGGTTCAGCAATAGGTTCACTAGAAGTTTGCACAGTTCTGGCATTTTTCTTCTTCTTCTTTTTAGAAGAACTAGGAACATCAATATTATTTCTTTGAGAATCTTGCTCGATTCTCTTAGGGTGGCCTTCAGGATACAAAGGTTCTCGAGTCATTCTACCAGTTCTAGTAGCCACTCTAACAGCATAATAATTTTTCTTACTATTCATTTCATCAAGCACTTCTTTCTGAGCCTTAAGTACTTGTTCTTCTTGAGTGGTAACCATAGAAGCATGTTTGCTAACAAGTTTAAGTTCACCTTTAATATTAGCCATATAATCACCCAAGCGTCTAATCATATAAGAATTTTCTTTTAATTGTCTACCAACATAAGCATTGAAGTCGTCTTGCTTAAACATAAAGTTATCAAACTCATCCAAGCACTGACTAGCTATTTTAGTAGGAGGGACTTCAGCTTTATCATATCTATAGAGAGAATTTACCTTTACTACCTGTGTCGGGATATCAGGATCAGGAGGTTCTTCAGTAAATAAAGAATTGAGATCATATGTTTCTTCAACAGGCGGTATATTAAGACCATGTATTTCTTCAATAGGAGGTAAATTCTTAACATCTTCAGCTTTAATACCTTTTTCTTTCATATATTTCTTTGCATCTTGCATATCTTCAGGACTGAGGAATAGAACACCTCTCTTCTTCGGAGTTGGTTTAAGAATAGGCTCAGTAATTGGAGCAGGAGTTGGCTCAGGAGCTGGCTCAGGAGGTGCCCAATTATTTTCATTTGTCAACATATTATTCAATAGAATTTCGGCTTCATCCGGTGTTCTTTCCCTGAAAAGAGAACCAGCACAACTATCCAGGTAATCTCTCGAAGAATCAGTTAGTCCATTATAAAAGATATCAAGTATTTTAGGTTTCTTAAGAGGATGATCAGGCAAAGCATTAAGTAACTTGAGAATCCTCCCCCAAGCTTGTGGGAGACTCTCTTCTTTAATTTGCATGAAGTTGTATATTTCCCTCAAAGCAGCTTGTTTCTTATGAGCAGGGAAATATTTAGCAGAGAAGTAATAAATCATATCCTGGGGACTACACACACAACCAGGATCAAGAGAATTAAACCATATCTTAGCATCACCCTTTAATGAGAACGGAAATATTTTGAGTATATAGAAGTACCGCGATCTCTCTTCATTAGTGAACAGGGCAGCTATATCATTTAACTTAGTAAGATGTGCCACAACAGTTTCAGATTCATAGCCATAAAACGGATCAGATTCCACCAAAGTAATTATATCAGGATCAACAGAGAATTCATAATCCTTATCAGGAACACATATAGGTGAAGTAGCAAAAGCAGGGTCAGGTTTCATTTTATCTCTAAGTGATTCTTTGTTCCATTTAACTAATAACCTCTTAAGCTCATATCTATCTTTGCAAGCTAAAATAGCGGCAGAAGATTCCATATCAAAAAGATAGCCCTCAGGGATAGCAGGCATATTTTCATCATCACTATCATCATTGTATTCAGATTCAATAGTTTCTTTTTCTCTAGCCCTAGCAATTTGTTCATCAAGAAATTCACCAAGGGGCACAGTAGTATCAGGCATAGAAGCAGTTTCATCATAAGTATCATGCATAGTAGAAGTGGCATCATCAATAACATGCGACATATCAGAACGAATAGCAGAAGCAGGTGTAGGTGTCGCAAACTTACTCATAACAGAAGGTGAATCAAGTGCAGAGCTAGATGGCAGTTCCTTACCTCCCCTCGTAGTTGAGGGATAGATATTGGTTTTTGGATCTCTCAAGTTCTTCATAGTGATAAGCAGATATAAATCCTAAGTGACTCAAAGAATAGAGCTATGCTCCCTGGCAACGGCGCCAGAAATTGGTCTTGATAACCCACAAGTATAGAGGATCGCAACATCTTTCGAGGGTAGAGTATTCAACCCAAATTTATTGATTCGACACAAGGGGAGCCAAAGAATATTCTCAAGTATTAGCAGCTGAGTTGTCAATTCAACCACACCTGGAAACTTAGTATCTGCAGCAAAGTGTTTAGTAGCAAAGTAATATGATAGTGGTGGTAGCGGCAACAAAAGTAAAGACAGCAAAATTAATGTTTTTGGTATTTTGTAGTGATTGTAATAAAGTAAATAAGCGTAAACCAGTATATGGAAAACTCGTAGGCACCGGATCAGTGATGGATAATTATGCCGGATGCGGTTCATCATGTAATAGTCATAACATAGGGTGACACAGAACTAGCTCCAATTCATCAATGTAATGTAGGCATGTATTCTGTATATAGTCATACGTGCTTATGGAAAAGAACTTGCATGACATCTTTTGTCCTACCCTCCCGTGGCAGCGGGGTCCTATTGGAAACTAAGGGATATTAAGGCCTCCTTTTAATAGAGAACTGGAACAAAGCATTAGCACATAGTGAATACATGAACTCCTCAAACTAAGGTCATCACCGGGAGTGGTCCCGATTATTGTCACTTCGGGGTTGCCGGATCATAACACATAGTAGGTGACTATAGACTTGCAAGATAGGATCAAGAACTCATATATATTCATGAAAACATAATAGGTTCAGATCTGAAATCGTGGCACTCGGGCCCTAGTGACAAGCATTAAGCATAGCAAAGTTATAGCAACATCTATCTCAGAACATAGTGGATACTAGGGATCAAACCCTAACAAAACTAACTCAATTACATGATAAATCTCATCCAACCCATCACCGTCCACCAAGCCTATGATGGAATTACTCACGCAAGACGGTGAGCATCATGAAATTGGTGATGGAGGATGGTTGATGATGACAACAGCGACGAATCCCCCTCTCCGGAGCTTCGAACGGACTCCAGATCAGCCCTCCCGAGAGGTTTTAGGGCTTGGCGGCGGCTCCGTATCGTAAAACGCGATGATTTCTTCTCTCTCATTTTTTTCTCTCTGAAAGCAAATATATAGAGTTGGAGTTGGCGTCGGAGGGCATCCTGGGGGCCCACGAGGTAGGGGGCGCGCCCTAGAGGGGGGGCGCCCCCCACCCTCGTGGACAGGGTGTGGGCCCTTGGTCTTCATCTTTGGTAAGGATTTTTTATTATTTTTTCTAAGATGTTCCGTGGAGTTTCAGGTCATTCCGAGAATATTTGTTTTCTACACATAAAACAACACCATGGCAATTCTGCTGAAAACATCGTCAGTCCGGGTTAGTTCCATTCAAATCTTACAAGTTAGAGTCCAAAACAAGGGCAAATGTGTTTGGAAAAGTAGATACGACGGAGACGTATCATGGAGCATTGTGGTTGGACTACGGAAGAAGAAGAGGACTATGAACCCAAGGTAAAGGAGGAGACGAGCTCAGAAGAAGATGAAGCCCCATTACCTCAACCTGGGGACATGAACGTGGAGTTCAAAAAGTCAAGCCTCACGGATAGAGTGAAGAAACCTAAGATCGAGTTTATCCATTTTCGCCTCTTGCAGGAAAACAAGCAGGAATTATGCAAAAAGATACTGAGCCTAGAGCAGGAGATCGATGACCTAAGGGGCCAAAATTCTATCCTCAAGCGCAAATTAAGGAAGAAGTCTACGCCATCAACAAAACCATCACCTTCTTCACCAACAAATAAGAACTAAGTATCTGGTATGGGCACTCCCGTTGGCAAGTGCCAAGCTTGGGGGAGTGCCCCGGTATCATATCACCATCACTTCTATCTTTACCTTTTTCTTTGTTTGATCCTTTTAGTAATATTTTGATCTAGTAGAATAAAGTTTTAGTATGATCTAGTTGTGAGTTTTGCTTTATGATCCCTCTATGTAATTGAGTCCGTGAGCTATATAATAAAGATTAGTGTTGAGTCAAGGGCTTGATTATTTTGCTATGATCTTGAGGGAGTTAAGTAAAATAAAAGAGAAGAAATAAAGAGATCATATGGATCTTATGGAAAGTAATGAGCTCACATATAAAGAGTATGATGAATAAAAGTTGTTGAGAGTTGACAAACATAGTATTGGTCATCGTTGCAATTAATAGGAAGTAATAAAGAAAGAGAGGTTCACATATAAATATACTATCTTGGACATCTTTTATGATTGTGAGCACTCATTAAAGTATGACATGCAAACAGTTGACGTTGGACAAGGAAGACAACGTAATGGGTTATGTTCTCTTTCATCTGAGATAAATTATATTGTCATGGATCATCCAACATGTTGATCTTGCCTTTCCCTCTCATGCTAGCCAATTTCTTTGCACCAAGTAGAGATAGTACTTGTGCTTCCAAATATCCCTAAACCCAGTTTTTCCATGAGAGTCCACCATATCTATCTATGGATTGAGTAAGATCCTTCAAGTAAGTTTTCATCGGTGCAAGCAATAAAAATTGCTCTCTAAATATGTATGACTTATTAGTGCGGAGAAAATAAGCTTTATACGATCTTGTGATATGAAAGAAATAAAAGCGACAGACTGCATAATAAAGGTCCATATCACAAGTGGCAATATAAAGTGACGTTCTTTTGCATTAAGATTTTGTGCATCCAACCATAAAAGCGCATGACAACCTCTGCTTCCCTCTGCGAAGGGCCTATCTTTTACTTTTATATTCTACCTTACATAAGAGTCATGGTGATCTTCACCTTTCCTTTTTACATTTTATCCTTTGGCAAGCACAATGTGTTGGAAAGATCCTGATATATATAGCTAATTGGATGTAAGTCTTCATGAACTATTATTGTTGACATTACCCTTGAGGTTAAACGTTGGGAGGCAAAACTATAAGCCCCTATCTTTCTCTGTGTCCGATTAAGACTTCATACCCATAAATATTGCGTGAGTGTTAGCAATTGTGAAAGACTAAAAGATGGTTGAGTATGTGGACTTGCTGAAAAGCTCTTATATTGACCCTTTCCTATGTTATGATAAATTGCAATTGCCTCAATGACTGAGATTAGAGTTTGTTGGTTCTCAATGAAGTTTATGATTCATACTTGAAATTGTGATTGAATTGTTACTTTAGCATAAGAGATCATATGACAATATATATATATTGCTGTTCTAAGAATGATCATGATGCCCTCATGTCCGTATTGTATTTTTATCGACACCTCCATCTCTAAAACATGTGGACATATTTTTCGATTTCGGCTTTCGCTTGAGGACAAGCGAGGTCTAAGCTTGGGGGAGTTGATACGTCCATTTTGCATCATGCTTTTATATCGATATTTATTGCATTATGGGCTATTATTACACATTATGTCACAATACTTATGCCTATTCTCTCTTATTTTACAAGGTTTACATAAAGAGGGAGAATGCCAGCAGCTGGGATTCTGGGCTGGAAAATGAGCAAATATTAGAGACCTATTTTGCACAGCTTCAAAAGTCCTGAAACTTCACGAAAGCTATTTCCAGAATATATAAAAATACTGAGCACAAGAAGTTCCAGAGGGGGCCACACCCTGGCCACGAGGGTGGGGGGCGCGCCCTACCCCCCTGGGCGCGCCCCCTGCCTCGTGGGCCCCTTGGTGACCCTCCGATGCCCATCTTCTGCTATATGGAGTCTTTCGTCGAGGAAAAAATCATAAGCAAGATTTGGGGATGAGACTCCGCCGCCACGAGGTGGAACCAATCTAGGGCTCTGGCGGAGCTATTCTGCCGGGGAAACTTCCCTCCGAGAGGGAGAAATCATCACCATCATCATCACCAATGATCCTCTCATCGGGAGGGGGTCAATCTCCATCAACATCTTCACCAGCACCATCTCATCTCAAACCCTAGTTCATCTCTTGTATCCAATCTTTGTATCCAAACCTCAGATTGGTACCTGTGGGTTGCTAGTAGTGTTGATTACTCCTTGTATGATGCTAGTTGGTTTACTTGGTGGAAGATTATATGTTCAGATCCATTATGCATATTAATACCCCTATGATTATGGACATGAATATGCTTTGTGAGTAGTTATACGTTTGTTCCTGAGGACATGGGAGAAGTCTTGCTATTAGTAGTCATGTCAATTTGGTATTCGTTCGATATTTTGATGAGATGTATGTTGTCATCCCTCTAGTGGTGTCATGTGAACGTAGACTACATGACACTTCACCATTGTTTGGGCCTAGAGGGAGGCATTGGGAAGTAATAAGTAGATGATGGGTTGCTAGAGTGACAGAAGCTTAAACCCTAGTTTATGCGTTGCTTCGTAAGGGGCTGATTTGGATCCATATGTTTCATGCTATGGTTAGGTTTACCTTAATACTTCTGTTGTAGTTGAGGATGCTTGCAATAGGGGTTAATCATAAGTGGGATGCTTGTCCAAGTAAGGATAGCACCCAAGCACCGGTCCACCCACATATCAGATTATCAAAGTACCAAACATGAATCATATGAACGTCATGAAAACTAGCTTGACGATAATACCCATGTGTCCTCGAGAGCGCTTTCCTTCATATAAGAGTTTGTCCAGGCTTGTCCTTTGCTATAAAAAGGATTGGGCCATCTTGCTTCACCTTATTTACTTTTATTACTTGCTACTCATTACCAATTACCATATCACAAAACTATCTGTTACCGATAATTTCAGTGCTTGCAGAGAATACCTTGCTGAAACCCGCTTATCATTTCCTTTTGCTCCTCGTTGGGTTCGACACTCTTACTTATCGAAAGGACTACGATAGATCCCCTATACTTGTGGGTCTTCAGACACTTCCTGAACCAACTCCTAAGCCAACTCCGAAGAAAAGGGGTATTCCATTTCTCAGTCCTGAAGATATGCAAGAGGCAAAGAAATCTGTGAAATAAAAAGGTATAAAAGCTGAAGATGTTAAGAATTTACAGCCTGTTGAAGAAATAAATGGTCTTAATTCATCACCTATTGAAGAAACACACGGTCTTGATAACCCGACACAGGTAGTAAAGGTAAATTCTCTCCATAGATATGATAAAGCTGAAATCCCTCCTACTAAGGTTGCTAGCCAATGTTTGGATGAATTTGATAACTTTATGGTTAAGCAAGAAGATTTTAATGCTGATGTTGGCAGACAATTGAAACATAATGCTTATATGATTGAACACTTGAGTGATTATATGGCTAGTGTTAAAGGTGAACTTAAACTTATTAGTAAACATGCTTCTATAGTTACCACTCAAGTAGAACAAGTACTTAAAGCTCAGAATGATTTGCTCAACGAAATGAATAGTAAAAATAATGACTTTTTTGTTAGAGTTGCAACTAGAGGAGGTAAAGTGACGTAGGAACCTTTATATCCTGAGGGCCACCCTAAGAGAATTGAGCAGGATTCTCACAGAAATAACGTTGATGCACCTAGTCCTTCTAAGAGGAAGAAAAAGAAAAATGATAGGACTTTGCATGCTTCTAGTGAACCTGTTGTAGACACACCTGAGAATCCTAATGATATTTCTATCTCTGATGCTGAAACACAATCTGGTAATGAACATGAACCTAGTGATAATGTTAATGATGATGTTCATTTTGATGCTCAACCAAGCAATAATAATGATGTAGAAATTGAACCTGCTGTTGATCTTGATAACCCACAATCAAAAAAACAACATTATGATAAGAGAGACTTTGTTGCTAGGAAGCACGGTAAAGAAAGAGAACCATGGGTTCAAAAACCCATGCCTTTTCCTCCTAAACCATCCAAGAAAAAGGATGATGAGGATTTTGAGTGCTTTGTTGAAATGATTAGACCTATCTTTTTGCATATGCGTTTGACTGATATGCTTAAAATGAATCCTTATGCTAAATATACGAAAGATATCGTTACTAATAAAAGAAAGATACCGGAAGCTGAAATTTCCACCATGCTTGCTAATTATACTTTTGAGGGTGGAATACCAAAGAAACTTGGAGATCCAGGAGTACCAACTATACCATGCTCTTTTAAAAGAAACTATGTTAAAACTGTTTTATGTGATCTTGGAGCCGATGTTAGTGTTATGTCTATCTCTTTATATCATAGACTTAATTTGAATAAGTTGACACCTATAGTATGTCTATTTATGAGGATGTGCCTGTTGTGGTTGAAAATGTTACTATTTTAACGGAATTTGCTATTCTTGATATTCTGAAGATGTTAAGAATTTACCTCCTATTGAAGAAATACATGGTCTTAATATACCGCCTGTTGAAGAAACATATGACCTCAATTCTTTATTTGCTGAAGAACCTCCTGATCCCGATATCCCGACACAGGTAGTAAAGGTAAATTCTCTCTATAGATATGATAAAGCTGAAGTCCCTCCTACTAAAATAGCTAGTCAGTGCTTGGATGAGTTTGATAACTTTATGTTTAAGCAAGACGACTTCAATGCTTATGTTGGTAGACAATTAAAAGAAAATGCTTATATGATTAGACGCTTGGGTGATTATATGGCTAATATTAAAGGTGAACTTAAACTTGTTAGCAAAAATGCTTCTATGGTTATCACTCAAGAAGAACAAGTACTTAAGGCTCAGAAAGAAGTGCTTGATGAAATGAATAGTAAGAAAAATGATTATGCTGTTAGAGTGGCTACTAGAACTGGTAGAATTACTCGGGAACCTTTGTATCCTGAAGGCCACCCTAAGAGAATCGAGCAAGATTCTCAAAGAAATAATATTGATGTTCCTAGTTCTTCTAAAAAGAAGAAGAAAAATGATAGAACTATGCAAACTTCTAGTGAACCTATTGCTGAACCACCTGATAATCCAAATGATATCTCTATGTCTGATGCTGAAACACAATATGGTAATGAACATGAACCTAATGAAAATATTAATAATGATGTTCATGATGATGCTCAACCTAGTAATGACAATGATGTAGAAATTGAACCTGCTGTTGATCTTGATAACCCACAATCGAAGAATCAACGTTATGATAAAAGAGACTTTGTTGCTAGGAAACATGGTAAAGAAAGGGAACCTTGGGTTTAGAAACCCATGCCTTTTCCTCCAAAACCATCCAAGAAAAAGGATGATGTGGATTTTGAGAGCTTTGCTGAAATGATTAGACCTATCCTTTTGCGTATGCGTTTGACTGATATGCTTAAAATGAATCCTTATGCTAAATATATGAAAGATATCGTTACTAATAAAAGAAAGATACCGGAAGCTGAAATTTCCACCATGCTTGTTAATTATACTTTTGAGGATGGAATACCAAAGAAACTTGGAGATCCAGGAGTACCAACTATACCATGCTCCATTAAAAGAAACTATGTTAAAACTGTTTTATGTGATCTAGGAGCCGGTGTTAGTGTTATGCCTCTCTCTTTACATCGTAGACTTGATTTGAATAAGTTGACACCTACTGGAATATCTTTGCAAATGGCTGACAAATCAACTGCTATACCTGTCGGTATTTGTGAGGATGTGCCTGTTGTGGTTGCAAATGTTACTATTTTAACGGACTTTGTTATTCTTGATATTCCCAAGGACGATAGTATGTCTATTATTATTGGAAGACCCTTTTTGAATATTGCAGGGGTTGTTATTGATTGCACCAAAGGAAACGTCACTTTTTATTTTAATGGTAATGAGCATACGGTACACTTTCCGAGGAAACAACCTCAAGTCCACAGTATCAATTCTATTGGAAACATTTCAACAATTACTATTGGAGGTTTTGAATTTCCTCTTCCTACTGTCAAAAAGAAATATGATATTCTTATTGTTGGGGACATGCATATCCCCGTTGAGGTAACCTAGTGTTATTCGAAAATTCTCCGGTTTCATGTTATTCGAAATGAGTTTGTTAACAAGACCTGATCAACCTTGTTAGTGGGTTCCTTTTGACGAGCTTGAGATGGATGAAGTTAGAAAACACAATTCTCTGTACCCTATTTTTACTTTCTGTTATTTATATAAATAAAGAAAAAAAAGTAATTTCTGTCTGTTTTCTGAATTATCCGTGCAATAAAAAATACCCCGAAAATAAAAGTTCTCCAAATGCCCTGAAATTTAAATATGTTTTTTTTCTAGAATATTTGAGAATATCTGGAACTGAAAACACAGCAGGGGGAGCAGCCACGTGCCCTCGAGGGTGGAGGGCACGTCCTACCCCCTGGGTGCACCCCCTGCCTCGTCGACCCCACATGGGTCCCCTCCACTTATTCCAGCCACCACACACTCCTTCTTCCTCCTAAAAAAATCACCAACCAGCTCAAACCCGAGTTCTAGCTCATCTTGCTGCCATTTTAGATCTCCTTGCTCAAAGCTCCATTCACAAAACCGCTATGGGGGATTGTTCTTTCATATGTGACTCCTCCAATGGTCCAATTAGTTTTGTTCTAGTGCTTTATTTATTGCAATTTTTTGCTGCTTAGGTGACCCTGTTCTTGAGCTTGCATGTCAAATTTATGTGGTCAAAAGTAGTTTTAATGCATGGTATTGCCTCTAGGCACTTGTAGGAGTAGTTGCTATCAATATTGTTGAGTTTGGTTCACTTTTATTTTAAGTTACTAAAATTTTCAGAAAAATATGAAGAGATTTTTAGAGGCTCATTGAGCCGAAGCTCGAAGGATAAACAAAGTGAAGAGAACAAGAAGCCCAAGTATAATCTCCCACGCACCGCGGAGGTTCGGCCATGTGAATGGCCTTGTGATGATTTCTTGAGAGTAGTCGGGATTTATGATGATTTCTATGAATTGGCTGAGAATGCAGGCCCCACCGCCTTCCTCCACGACCAACGCGAACAGTATCTCTTACTCACCAATATCTTTGTGCAAAACTTTCATTTCCATGCTAGGAGCTCACCACCTGCGGGGGAATTTTATTTATATGATGAGCATAAGGAGATGTCACTTTGTGATTTTTGTCGGGTTTGTTTGATCCCTTTTGAGGGCAGTGTAGAGGAACCACATCATAACGATGTGGAAGGGTTTATTGATACAATTGCTGTAAGGGAAACGAGGAAAGTTTCCGATGCAAGAATTACTAGCATACATTTTCCTGTTTTACGTTACTTTGCAATATTTGCTAGTAGATGCTTAATTGGTCACGAAAACTGTGGCAACCTTAGTGCCCTTGATATTGTTATTTTGTGCCATGCCTTGTTCTGTGATGACACATTTAGTATGGGCGCTATTGTTGCAAAGCGGTTAAATCTTAACCGTACTAAGGGCCCCATCTTGGGAGGCATCTTTGCCTCACGCCTCGCTGCACACTTTAACATACCTATTAGGCATTATGAGAAGGAAGAGAAGTTGCTGCCTCCTGTTTTCTAGACTATAAAAGTATGGGAGCACATGATTTTGTCGTTAAGAATAAGGAAAAGATGCTTAAGTACAAGCTGTTATTTGATAAAAATCACCCTGAGACTATTACTTTGCCTGCTCCTTCCTTGTTTGACTTATCTGCAAGCAAGTACCTCGTTCCGCTGGAGGCCATTCACGCCTACCGAAACCCCACACCAGCTACAGAGCCAAAGCTGGAACCACAATTTGATCCTCACCGGCAGTCTGTTCATCAGTGGAATCCGGAAGAGATCACCAACCAGGGGCACTAGGGGGATCCTTCTCAGTACGACCCCAACTATAACTTTGGATATCCGCTAGACCAACCGTGGCCATAGACCAACTTAGGCCAAAGGCCTAAGCTTGGGGGAGTACGTACTTCTCACTGACATTACATTCCCGTTCACACACTCATGCTAGTTGTTGGTGCTCATACTTTTTCATTGTAATATCCATGCTAGTTTATTTCCCTTTTTATGCTTTCTTCTCGTGAGTTTGAAAAACCTTAAGAAAAACTAAAAAAATTAGTTGTAGCTTTTAGTTAGTTTACTTTTCATGTTGTAGTAGTAGTAATTAAAAAGAAAACCCCCAAAAGATTTCTCGTTCTTCTTTTGTTTGTTGGGAGCTTTCCTGTGTAAATAGTTTTATTTCTTTTCTTGTTTTTGGGGGTCGAGAGAGAAGACCTTAATGCAAATGTTGAGTGGCTCTTATATGCATTATTGTTGATCTAACAAAGAGCCCATATTACCTTATCTTCTCTTTTGAATTAAATGCTTGCAGATTCCAGCTTAGTCCAATGCACGTGCACTATTATTATTATCCACACTATTCGGTCGTACAAGTGAAAGGCAATAATGATGATTATATGATGAACTTATTGAGATGAGAAAAGCTGGTATGAGCTTGACCTCTCTTATTTTTGTAAATATGATCAGTTCATCGTTCCCGATTCAGCCTATTATGAAAGAAACATATTTGCAATGACAATTAGAGATTGTAGTTGCTTATACCATGCTTAATTAGCTAGGAGCTTATAATGGTTTACCTTGCGCGCCAACATGCTATTAAAATGATTGTGATGTGGTATGATAGGGTGGTATCCTCTTTTGAACGATTCGAGTGGCTTGACTTGGCACATGTTCACGCATGTAGTTGAAACAAAATCAACATAGCCTCTACGATATTTATGTTCATGGTGCATTATATCCTACTCATGCTTGCATTTGGTGTTGATTAATTTTAATGCATGTTCATGACTGTTGTCGCTCTCTAGCTGGTCGCTTCCCAGTCTTTTTCTAGCCTTCACTTGTACTAAGCGGGAATACTGCTTGTACATCCAATTCCATAAACCCCAAAGTTGTTCATATGAGTCCACCATACCTACCTATATACGGTATCTACCAGCCATTCCAAGTAAATTTGTATGTGCCAAACTCTAAACCTTCAAATAAACATTCTATTTTGTATGCTCGAATAGCTCATGTATCAACTAGGGTTGTCTGTATCTTCCATGCTAGGAGGGTTATTCTCAAGAGGAGTGGACTCCGCCCCTCACTCACGAGAAAATGGCTGGTCACCGGGATGCCCAGTCCCATGCTTTATGCAAATCAAATCAAAATAACTGCAATCAAAACTCCCCCAGGACTCTTGTTAGTTGGAGGCACTCGTTATTTCGAGCAAGCCATGGATTGATGCTTGTTGGTGGAGGGGGAGTATAAACTTTACCATTCTGTTTGGGAACCGCCTATAATGTGAGTAGCATGGAAGATATCGAGATCTCTCGGTTGTTATGTTGACAATGAAAGTATACCGCTCAAAATATTATTCATACCTATTTCAAAACTGAGCTCTGGCACCTCTACAAATCCCTGCTTCCCTCTGCGAAGGGCCTATCTATTTACTTTTATGTTGAGTCATCATCCTCTTATTAAAAAGCACCAGTTGGAGAGCATCGCTGTCATTTGCATCCATTACTGTTAGTTTATATTGAGTATGACTTGACTGGATCAAATTTACCATGAATTACATTGTCTAGTCAGTCCTTGATCTTTAAAGGTGCTCTGCATTTATGTTTTGCGGCTCAGAAAGGGCTAGCGAGATACCATCTTGTCATATCATATCATGATTATTTTGAGAAAGTGTTGTCATCTGAGATTTATTATTATTGCTCGCTAGTTGATTATGTCATTGATATGAGTAAACATGAGACCTAAGTGTTCTTATGAATATGGTTAGTTCATAATCTTTGCTGAAAACCCAAATGCTGACTTTACATATTTACAACAACAAGAGCAAACAGAGTTTGTAAAAGTTTTTCTTTATCACTTTCAGTTTATCAACCGAATTGCTTGAGTACAAGAAAAGGTTTAAGCTTGGGGAGTTGATACGTCTCCGTCGTATCTACTTTTCCAAACACTTTTACCCTTGTTTTGGACTCTAACTTGCATGTTTTGAATGGAACTAACCCGGACTCACGCTGTTTTTAGCAGAATTGCCATGGTGTTATTTTTGTGCAGAAATAAAAGTTCTCGGAATGATCTGAAAATCAACGGAGATTATTTTTGGAATATATAAATACTGGAAGAAATATCCACGTCAGGGGGCCCACACCCTGTCCACGAGGGTGGGGGCGCACCCTACCCCATTGGGCGCGCCCCTTGCCTCATGGGCTCCCTGATGCTCCACCGACGTCCACCTTGACTCCATATGTTCACTTTCGGAGAGAAAAAAATCAGAAAGAAGGATTCATCGCGTTTTGAGATATGGAGCCACCGCCAAGCCCTAAACTCTGTCGGGAGGGTTAATCTGGAGTCTGTTCGAGGCTCCGGAGAGGGGAATCCGTCGCCATCGTCATCATCAACCTTCCTCCATCACCAATTTCATGATGTTCACCGCCATGCGTGAGTAATTCCATCATAGGCTTGCTGGACGGTGATGGGTTGGATGAGATTTATCATGTAATCGAGTTAGTTTTGTTAGGGTTTGATCCCTAGTATCCACTATGTTCTGAGATTGATGTTTCTATGACTTTGCTATGCTTAATGCTTGTCGCTAGGCCACGAGTGCCATGATTTTAGATCTGAACCTATTATGTTTTCATCAATATATGAGAGTTCTTGATTCTATCTTGCAAGTCTATAGTCACCTATTATGTGTTATGATCCGTTAACCCCAAAGTGACAATAATCGGGATACTTACCAGTGATGACCGTAGTTTGAGGAGTTCATGTATTCACTATGTGTTAATGCTTTGGTCCGGTACTCTATTAAAAGGAGGCCTTAATATCCCTTAGTTTTCAATAGGACCCCGCTGCCATGGGAGGGTAGGATAAAAGATGTCATGCAAGTTCTTTTCCATAAGCACGTATGACTATATTTGGAATACATGCCTACATTACATTGATGAACTGGAGCTAGTTCCGTGTCACCATAGGTTATGACTGTTACATGATCGATCGCATCCAGCATAATTCTCCATCACCGATCCAATGCCTACGAGCTTTTCCTATATTGTTCTTCGCTTATTTACTTTTCCGCTGCTACTATTACAATCACTACAAAACCCAAAAATATTACTTTTGCCACCGTTACCACTACTATCGTATTACTTTGCTACTAAACACTTTGCTACAGATATTAAGTTTCTAGGTGTGGTTGAATTGACAACTCAGCTGCTAATACTTCAGAATATTCTTTGGCTTCCCTTGTGTCAAATCAATAAATTTGAGCTGAATACTCTACCCTCAAAAACTGTTGCGATCCCCTATACTTGTGGGTTATCAGGCCTCTAGACGGCCATGTATTACGCTCGCGCCTTCAAGCGGCGTGCGGTGGCCATGCGGCAGGCGCTACTGTCCCGGGACGCCCACCAGCCTCCTCGGCAGCCGCCGCCACTAGCGCCAGCGCGCCCTGCCCGGCTCCAGCGGCGCCCAACGCCGTGGTTGTGCCTCGCCTATTCTGTCGACTCACAACAGCCAAACAACTCGAGCGTCGTCGTCAGGGGCTATGCTACAACTGCGAAGAGCCCTACGTGTCGGGCCACGTCTGCCCATGGCTCTTCTACTTGGAAGTTGCGGACTACGTCGAGGAGGACGCCATCGAGGGGCTCGACGCCTTGCCCGCCCCCGAGGCCGCGGACGTCGCACCGGCCCTCGCTCCTACGACTGCACTCGTCGTCTCCCTCTGTGCCCTGGCGGGTATACATGTGGAGAAGACTATGCTGCTGCCGGGGATGATCCACGGCGAGCGCCTCCTGGCTCTGCTGGATATGGGCTCCACCCATAACTTTCTGCCCGCGTCGACCATGTGCCGCCTGGCGCTCCAGCCAACGGATGGGGAGCAACTCTGGGTCACCGTCGCTAACGGTGATCGCCTCCACTGTCACCGGATTGCGCGTCACGTCCCCATCGACGTCGGTGACGGCGACGAGCACTTCACCATCACGTGCATCGGCATCAACTTGGGCTTCTTCGAATTCATCCTCGGCGTCGATTTTCTGTGGACTCTGGGTCCCATCCTCTGGGACTTCGATGCCATGACGATGGTCTTTTGGCGCCTGGGTCGCCGCGTCCGGTGGAAGGGTGTGGGTGGCCCTTCCTCAGCGGCGCCCCACCCGCAGCTAATGGCAGCCGCTGCCGAGCCCGAGTAGCTCTAGTTGGCTCGTCTCTTGCAGCAGCACAGTGACCTCTTCGACGAGCCCCAGGGTCTCCCGCCATCCCGGGTCTACGACCACCGCATCCACCTACTCCCTGGCACAGCTCTCATGGCGGTCCGTCCATACCGCTACCCCCAGCTGTAGAAGGACGAGCTGGAGCGGCAGTGCGCGGTCATGCTTGCCATGGGCATCATCCGGATCTCAACCTCACCATTCTCGGCGCTGGTCCTCCCTGTTTGTAAGGCGGACGGCACGTGGCACTTCTGCGTTGACTATCGTGCTCTTAACGCCAAGACGCTCAAGGACAAATTTCCCATTCCGGTCGTGGACGAACTCCTGGACGAGCTACATGGGGCATGCTTCTTCACCAAGCTCGACCTCCATTAGGGATATCACCAGGTGTGGATGCACCCAGATGAGGTCGCGAAGACGGCCTTCCGCACCCATCACAGCCACTTCGAGTTCTTGTTGATGCCCTTTGGCCTCTCCAATGCCCCGACAACATTTCAGGCTTTGATGAACGATGTCCTCCACCCCTACTTGCACTGGTTTGTGCTTGTTTTATTTGATGACATTCTTATCTACAACTCATCATGGGTGGAGCACCTACAACACGTGGCCATTGTCTTCAATGAGCTTCGAGCGCACCATCTGCCCCTCAAGTGCTCGAAGTGCTCGTTCGGTATGACATCGGTCACCTATGTCGGCCACGTCATCTCGGTGGAGGGTGTCGCCATGGATGGCGACAAGGTGGCGAAGGCGACCGAGGCATTAGCGGCCCTCAAGCAGGCCCTCACTACGGGGCCGGTCCTCCAGATGCGTGACTTCGACAAGCTCTTCATGGTGGACCGCGACGCCTCGGCTATGGGGTTTGGCGCCGTCCTACATTAGGGCGACGGGCCACTCGCATTCTTCAGTAGGCCCTTCGCCGTGCGCCACCACAAGCTTGCGGCTTATGAGCGGGAGCTCATCGGCTTGGTGCAGGCAGTGTGCCACTGGCGGCCGTATCTATGGGGGCAGTCATTCTGTATCCGCACGGACCACTACAGCCTCAAATTTCTGTTGGACCAGCGCCTCTCCACCGTTTCTATCTTCGGCTTCGACTTCACCGTTGAGTACCGTCGCGTTGTCTCGCCGCGACACCGACCTTGATACAGACACCGTCGACTCCACGGGGGAGGTCCTATGCATCCGCTCGGGACCCTCTTTCACCTTCATCGACGACATCCGCCGAGCTACCGCTAGCACCACGGACACGCAGCTCCTCCGTCAGCGCCTCGTGGATGGTGACCTGGAGTAGCCGTGGCGGTTGGCCGACGGTCTGCTTTTGCACGGGCGCCAGCTCTTCGTGACGCTCCTGACCCGCTCAGCCAGCCACGCGGGCGTGCAGAAGACCCTACACCATCTCCGGGCAGATTTCTACATCCCTGGCGATCATGCATTGGTGCGGGACTGGATGCGGTCTTGCGTGATGTGCCAGCGCAACAAGACAGAGACACCGCAACTGGCGGGGCTGCTGCAACCCCTTGAGGTGCCCTCTTAGGTCTGGGCAGACATCTCCATGGACTTCATCAAGGGCCTCCCTAGGGTGGGCGGCAAGTCCTTCATCCTTAGGGTGGTCGACCGCTTCTCCAAGTATGCACACTTCATCGTGCTCGGTCATCCCTACACCGCCACCTCCGTCGCGCGAGCCTTCTTCGACGGCATCATCCGCCTCCACGGGTTTCCGTCCTCGATCATCAGCGACCGCGACCCGACGTTCACAGGACATGTCTGGCGCGATTCGTTTCAGCTGGCAGGCGTGAAGTTGCGCCTTAGTACGACATTCCACCCCAGACGAACGGCCAATCCGAGGTGGTCAACAAGGTGATTGCTATGTACTTACTGTGATGCCCCCGATTTGACCATACACTAATCATACACGCAAACGTGTACGATCAAGATCAGGGACTCACGGGAAGATGTCACAACACAACCTACAAATAAAATAAGTCATACAAGCATCATATTACAAGCCAGGGGCCTCGAGGGCTCGAATACAAGAGCTCGATCATAGACGAGTCAGCGGAAGCAACAATATCTGAGTACAGACATAAGTTAAACAAGTTTGCCTTGAGAAGGCTAGCACAAAAGTAGCAACGATTGAAAAGGCGAGGCCTCCTGCCTGGGACCTCCTAACTACTCCTGGTCGTTGTCAGCGGGCTGCACGTAGTAGTAGGTACCTCCATTGTAGTAGGAGTCGTCGTCAACGGTGGCGTCTGGCTCCTGGACTCCATCGTCTGGTTGCAGCAATCGGGTATAGGAAGGGGGAAAAGGGGGAGCAAAGCAACCGTGAGTACTCATCCAAAGTACTCGCAAGCAAGGAGCTACACTACATATGTATGCATTGGTATCAAATGGAATAAGGCTATCATATGTGGACTGAACTGCAGAATGCCGGAATAAGAGGGGGATAGCTAGTCCTATCGAAGACTACGCTTCTGGCCACCTCTATCTTGCAGCATGTAGAAGAGAGCAGAAGGTAAGTCCACCAAGTAGCATCGTGTAGCATAATCCTACCCGGTGATCCTCTCCTCGTCGCCCTGTTAGAGAGCGACCACCGGGTTGTATCTGGCACTTGGAAGGGTGTGTTTTATTAAGTATCCGGTTCTAGTTGTCATAAGGTCAAGGTACAACTCCAAGTCGTCCTGTTACCGAAGATCACAGCTATTCGAATACTTTAACTTCCCTACAGGGGTGCACCACATTTCCCAACACGCTCGATCCCCTTTTTCCGGACACACTTTCCTGGGTCATGCCCGGCCTCGGAAGATCAACACATCGCAGCCCTACCTAGGCACAACAGAGAGGTTAGCACGCCGGTCTAAATCCTATGGCGCAGGGGTCTGGGCCCATCGCCCATTGCAC
The DNA here is from genome assembly GCA_034509565.1 of Triticum monococcum. Lineage (NCBI taxonomy): Eukaryota > Viridiplantae > Streptophyta > Magnoliopsida > Poales > Poaceae > Triticum > Triticum monococcum. Next base: position 175,256,788 of record CM067847.1, on the reverse strand, counting down.
ACCTGCACATTGCGAGGGCGGCCGGTGAGTAGACCTAGCCTCCCTTATACAAGAGCAGGCGTTCTAGTCCAACCCGGCACGCGTCGCTCAGTCGCTGATGTCATGAAGGCTTCGGCTAATACCACGACGTCGAGTGCCCATAACTGTTCCCGAGTAGTTGGTTAGTGCGTATAGGCCAGTAGCCAGACTCAGATCAAATACCAAGATCTCGTTAAGCATGTTAAGTATCCGCGAACACCGACCAGGGCCAGGCCCACCTCTCTCCTAGGTGGTCTCAACCTTCCCTGTCATTCCGCCTCAAAGTAACAGCCGGGGCCGTCGGGAACTCAGGCCCACCACTACCTGGATGGAGCCACCTGCCCCTTCAGCCCCCACATCAGTATCACTTGCGGGTACTCAACGAGCCGACCCGACTTTAGTCACCACCTGTATTGTATATATATATGTAGTTATATATCCGTGATCACCTCCCGAGTGATCACGGCCTGATAGTATAGCATGGCAGACGGACAAGAATGTAGGGCCACTGATGAAGTACTAGCAACCTATACTAGGCATGTAGGATTGCAGGTAAGGTATCAACAGTTGTAGTAACAATGACAGGCTATGCATCAGGATAGGATTAACGGTAAGCAGTAACATGCTACACTACTCTAATGCAAGCAATATAGAGAAGAGTAGGCGATATCTGGTGATCAAGGGGGGGGGGCTTGCCTGGAAGCTCAGCCGAGAAGGAGGGGTCGTCAACACCATAGTCGTACTGGGTAGCAACGGCGTCGGTCTCGGTGTCTAGCGAGAGAAGAGGGGGAAGAAACAATAAATACAATGCAAACAAATGCATGACGATGCATGACATGACAAAGTGTGATGCTAGGTGTGCCCAATCGCGGTAGTAGGTGATACCGGCGAAGGGGGGAAACATCCGGAAAAGTATTCCCGGTGTTCCGCGTTTTCGGACAGAGCAACCGGAGGGGGAAAGTTGCGAGTTCGATAGGTTAGGGATGTGTGGCGGACGAACGGGCTGCGTATCCGGATTCGTCTCGTCGTTCTTATCAACTTTCATGTAGAAAGTATTTTCATGTGAGCTACGGTTTATCTTATATGATCTTCTAAAGTTTTAAATCATTTTTCGAATTTATTTAATTATTTTAAACCAACATTATCTAGAATAGTGTTTGCTGACGTCAGCATGACGACAGCATGATGTCAGCAGTCAACAGGGGGTTGACTGGGTCAAACTGATGTGTGGGTCCCGCATGTCATTGACTGAATAGGCTAATCAGGGTTTAATTAAGTTAATTAGTGATTAGGTTAACTTAATCAGGATTAATTAAGTTAATTAATTCTTTAATTGATTAATTAATTAATATTTTCAATTATTTTCTTTTTATAAAAAACGTTATGGGGCTGGGCCCCACATGTCATTAGCCCTAGGGGCCTTGGCGGGTTTGGTCGCTAGCGGGTGCGGGCACACCCGAGCGAGCACTCGCCTGCAGGGCAGAACGAGGCCGCCGGGGCAGGGAGCACCGAGCGCAGCCAGGGGCGCCATCGTGGGCGGATGGGGCAGGGCTAAACGGCGCGAGCGACAAGGGGACGAGGTCACGGCGGGGTGTGCGGCCACACAGGGAGGGTGCGAAGGAGGATTCAGAGTGCGCGAGAGGAACGGGGAAGACAGGGATGCGGGAGCGCTCCGTGAGCGGGCGTGGCCACGCACGAGCGGGCGAGTGCGGGGGCTGCAGTGGTGGTGGCCGCACCGCCGCAGCATAGCAGCAACTCCTGCACCTCGTGGCGGGGCACGGCCAAGAACGACAAGGGGCGACGATGTGGCCGACGCGGTGGTGCGCGTGCGCACGGTCAGCCTCGAGCAGAGGCAGCGACGAAGGGAGGACGAGGCCGTGGCCTCACCAGGATTCGTAAGGACGGGGCAGCGATGCGTGAGGAGGAGGACGGAGACGGCGCGGGCGGAGTGCAGGCAGGCCGGCGAGGAGGAGGAAGCAGGCCAGCGGGGAGGTCCGGCGTTGTGGCCTCCGGCGAGGTCCTCGGGCGGCAGCAACGAGGCGATCCGGCGACGGCATGGGATCGGGCTCAGGGAAAGTGGTCAGGGGCGTATCCGGCGACAAGGGCGAGGTGGAGGTGGGATGAGGCGGCGACGAGGAGCGTCGGCGGCATCGGCAGGGGCATGGCGCCGATGTGATGGGGTCGGGGCGTCGTTTCCCCCGATCTAGATCGGGGGGGCGAGTGGGTGTAGTGGGGAGGGTTAGGGTTCGGTTCAAAGGGGGTCGGGGTGACCTAGTAGGGCGCCGAGAGGCCAACTGGGCCGTGGCCCAGAGGGGGGGTTCTCCTCTTATTTTATTTTCTGTTTCTGTTTTGTATTTTCTTTTATTTATTTTTCCCTTTCTGTTTTATTTTACTTTTAATTTCTTTAGTTTTGTAAAATATGACAATAGCTCCTAAATTAATGTCTCTGAATAACCCACGGCCTTAAAAAGTTTGGTGACTACATAAACTAGTTTAACATTTGTTTATTAATTTAAAAGCATTCAAAAGATTGTTTTGCTACTGTTTTATTTAGTTAAGTGCATTTAAACTTTTTATAAAGACTTGGTTTATCCACTAATATTACTTATGAATTATTTGGCACAAACCGAACATTTTTGTTTTATTGTTTGAAAACTTTTGTTGTATGCCATATTTGGAATTTGAATTTTGAATCAGTTTTTGAACTAACGAGGGATTAGCAACAGTAATGGAGGTGACGTGGCATCATTAGCAGAGTTTTTCTGTAGCCTAATTATCCGGGCATCACAATTCTCCTCCACTACAAGAAATCTCGTCCCGAGATTTAAGAGGGGGTAAGGGGGAAAGTTCTGGTTACGAAATTTTAATGGGTGTCCTCGGTCTTGGTTGCTCTTCTCGAAGAGGTCGATCCATTGTGTTGCTGTCTTCATTCCTCTGCTTCAGGGCATCATGATGAAGTCGTCAACCTTTCTTCGGGGGTTCCATCGTACTTACGAAAAGGATAATGGGTATCTTCAGAAGAACGGACCTTACAAGGTTGACTATCTGGCAGATAACTCAGGGAATGTGGTAGAAAGTAACTCTCGAATAGATACTTAAGAAAATATCGAGAGTAAAGTAAGAAGGTACCATGAGAAGTTTCAACCAGATAGGCAATCGTTCGATGTCTGGAACAACATGCGAAAGGGGCCCAAAGCAACAAGATTGAATATTGCGTCTGTTACCAGAATTAGATCACTAGGACGGTGGCCTGTGAATTACATACGAGGCCACACACGAGGAATAACTTTGGGAATAGGGGGTGTACAGGAGAGTCGGGTTTCGATCCTGTGGAACTATGGGTTATGGGCCCACCATGTGGTTTTTTTAATACGAGCAGTGACATCTTGTGCGGTCATGATAGCAAGGCATGTCAGAGAGTACCATGTCAGTTATGTCGGCAACAACGTTGGTACCAAGGGCGAGGGACGAATAGAACCATTTTCCTTCTCGTTGCAACGAGGCGGACCAATAGGCAAAGTTCTCGTCCATCGGTGGTTACCGGAATGTCATCAACAAAAGTAACAGGGTCTTATTGACAGAATTGTACACCGAGGGGTTTACATAAGAAGGGAATTAATATTGCTTAGACCATAATGATCACCAGAAAGGTTAAAGCAAATAATGGAAAGGAAAATATGATTATCAGATATTTCGGGGGTATATCCTTCCCAATGATAAGCAGAGCATGATATCCATGACATGATATAATGTAGAAAACCCTTTAGGTAAGGGGAGAAAAATTTCATGACTTTACCCATACAACGATGTTCGGATAATTGAGCAAGAAACATTTAGCATTAGCTTCAATGTTCTTGTTGAAAATCGGAATACCATAGACATGCTCCGAGATAGCATTGACATGGTCAACAGGTGAAGATCAGACTTTGGAGACTCAAAGGATCCATCAGGAATAATTTGTAGAATAGGTCTTACAATTCCCTCATGGAAGAAGGGATAACCTTGCTGAAAAGGAATCTATAACAACAAGTCCTCCGGCCAGGTGTGATAGGCATGACATCACCTTACCGATATATAAGGACCAATGTAATAACTCTTGGAAATATGTTCCAACCATCATATCTGACCAAGATTCAGATCTAATTGGTGTTAGGGTACCTCAGACTCAGGATGCCTGAGATGAAAAGGTGCAACACAAATAGATGAGATGACAGTGTATGATTCTCGGGAAATTGAACTATGGAAGCGAGTTCCGAAACAAGAGTTCATCATTAAACCAAGGAGAGGATGAAGAGGTGGCTGATGGAGTTGGCGACAACTCATCGAGATTACTAAAAAGATGGATTCTGACAATTATGTGAACAAGGGGATAACATTTGTCAGATCAAATGATATAATGATGTATGCCCGAGGAAAGCATACACAACCGATCATTGGTTGAAAAGTGCACCCGAAATATGGGCTTAGGAAGTACGATCAATGTTAGAATGGTGATTCGATATCCAATACACAAAGAATGTAACTATCATTCATTAACTTACAAGCAATAGGGTTGCTAGAAGTTTTGACTTCATACATCATAGTTAAATGGTTGGTATCCCGGTTAGAAACCACACGGGGACCAAGATAAGAACGGGGATGGCGAGAAGTATTACTATATCAAGAATTCTTGAGAGGTGGTGAAATTCTCATGGCATTCTTGACATAAAAGATGGTAATACTCCAAGGTAAGAAGAACAATTGCTGGAAAGCAAGGAACTCAAGGTATGACACAAAACACGAACAAGTTTGTGTTGGTGGGAATGCAATAAAGTGGTCGATGATAATACAAATTATTGAGGACAAGGATGGTATTTCTCATCACGAATTCAATTGATATCCTAGAAGACCTCAGAATGTTGATGATGATCACGACACATTTATCGAGAGGTTTCAAGAAGATGTAACCGATCGTTGATGACATCAAGTCAACTTAATGATGAAGCGAAAAGTTCTTGAAACCATGGGCATGACACAAACTCGAAATCAAGATTGTTGTTCAAGAACAATTGATATGACGAGGAAGATCGACGTAAGATTAGCTCACCGTCAAAAAAAATTTGCTTCGGGAAGAAGGACCAGGTAGCACAGTTAAAATCGGCACGACAAGGATATAGCCAAGCAGGCTAGGAATGACGTGATCGAGTTCAAACTCGTAAGTAATGAAGGTTACCAAGATTTGTTTAATCGCGGTGCGGACTTGAGTCAGTTATCGGTGTCTTTGAGTGTTTAATAACTCAAAGCCCGTGAAAAATTGGAAGCAGTGAGAATGTAGCACTTGATGAAGAACTCATAAGAAGTATGCAGTTCCATGATAATCTCGAGATACCAGGGGGTAATACTCGACGACAGATCATAGTAGAGGTTGGACTGGGGTATTACTCTGTAGAAGACAAGTGCTTAAACTTGCACGAGAAATGGTATTTAAAGGAGAACATGGTCGGAAACCACGATCATAAATGATCGAACCACGGATACAAGATGAACTTATAACAAGGGGGTAATTATTTTTACGAGCAGCTTCCATGAAAAGTTATACATCATGTCCATGGGCATGAACACAAAGTTCAAGGTCGACTCCCACTTCTCCAATGCATAACCTTTCATTCACTTCTCATGTTTCAAAAATGACATTAGTTGCTGAAAGTTTTACCTGGTGCAATACCAGCTAAGTATGACCCATGAAATCTTTCGGGTTCACACAGATTAGGGAAGGCGTTGGTTCAACCCATTGGGGCATCTTAGAAACATATACCACAAACTTCATAGTAAACATCACCAACTCGAGAGCAGAGCATGGTTGGCCAAAATAGAGGATATGATTTACCAAAGGCATTATGTATCAGGGAAGGAACTTCTTGAGGTTTTTGTATACGAAGGACACTGTCGGGTGATATTTCAACAAAGGATCCGACGGTCCATATCGAAGCTGATGTGAGTATCGGCGCACAACCAGAGGAAGAAACAATGCAAGTGCATTGGAGTATAGAAGCAACTGGCTAATTCAAAGCTCACATGTAAAGCAATTATGATTTCCAAATCAAAGGATCAGAAGTAAACGCTCTGATTAGGGATGGAAAAGTTGAGTGAGCATAGGGGTAAAATCGACAACAATTTGATTGGTCGAGATTCAGACCATGTTTAAAATGACGTCTGAGCCGAAAGGATGAATTCTACGATCTGATTAAGGATTGCGAGCATTCGCAACATTTTGAACCAACGGACCCAAAATGATAATGGCAAGGGATGCCAATATAATTACGAGACTTATGGGATTATCCATAATGCAAGAAAGAATTTCAAGAGCAAAAGGCTGCTAAGGATTTTCGGAAGGTCAAATAGTATTTCGAAGACTTTGGAGAAACACATGAACAACTGGGGAGAAACAAATCCTCGGTGTGTGTGTGTGTGAGGATTAATTTATAGGTGTATCCAGGTGACAAGGAACTGCAAGGCAGTAGGCACAAGGATTCTCGGAACAACAATGAGTATTTCGGGGTATCTTGTAATAACAAGAGCAACTGGGGACTAAGGTAAGAATGGCAAGTGCATGTAGTTATCTATAGGGTTTGATGGTGGAAGGGAATTGCAAACACAATGAGCACAAGCTCTCAGGATAACATCGAAGAGTATCTTCTGAATCTACTGGTGCAGCAGGCGATCATCTGTAATAAGGGGCTCCCCAGAAGGAAGTAATTACGAGAACCTAGAGTTAGAGTTAGCAAATTTGTTTAACCCGAGTAGAAGAGAGTTCAGAGTCCCAGAGTAAAGGTCGAGGAGTAAAAGATCCTAGTACCACCCAATGGCGACGTGGGCCCGTAAGCCACACAGCCATGTTAGTAAAAGTTTTTCAATGACTAGACTCGACTTCCGCCAAGGAGTTGGAAAGGGGGATTCCTACAGGCAGTCGGCTCTGATGCCAACTTGTGACGCCCCTGATTTGACCGTACACTAATCATACACGCAAATGTGTACGATCAAGATCAGGGACTCACGGGAAGACATCACAACACAACTCTACAAATAAAATAAGTCATACAAGCATCATATTACAAGCCAGGGGCCTCGAGGGCTCGAATACAAGAGCTCGATCATAGACGAGTCAGCGGAAGCAACAATATCTGAGTAGAGACATAAGTTAAACAAGTTTGGCTTGAGAAGGCTAGCACAAAAGTAGCAACGATCAAAAAGGCAAGGCCTCCTGCCTGGGACCTCCTAACTACTCCTGCTCGTCGTCAGCGGGCTGCACGTAGTAGTAGGCACCTCCACTGTAGTAGGAGTCGTCGTTAACGGTGGCGTCTGGCTCCTGGACTCCATCGTCTGGTCGCAGCAATCGGGTATATGAAGGGGGAAAAGGGGGAGCAAAGCAACCGTGAGTACTCATCCAAAGTACTCGCAAGCAAGGAGCTACACTACATATGTATGCATTGGTATCAAATGAAATAAGGCTATCATATGTGGACTGAACTGCAGAATGCCGAAATAAGAGGGGGATAGCTAGTCCTATCCAAGACTATCCTTCTGGCCACCTCTATCTTGCAGCATGTAGAAGAGAGCAGAAGGTAAGTCCACCAGGTAGCATCGTGTAGCATAATCCTACCCGGCGATCCTCTCCTCGTCGCCCTGTTAGAGAGCGACCACCAGGTTGTATCTGGCACTTGGAAGGGTGTGTTTTATTAAGTATCCGGTTCTAATTGTCATAAGGTCAAGGTACAACTCCTAGTCGTCCTGTTACCAAAGATCACAACTATTCGAATAGTTTAACTTCCCTGCAGGGGTGCACCACATTTCCCAACATGCTCGACCCCCTTTGTCCGGACACACTTTCCTGGGTCATGCCCGTCTTCGGAAGATCAACATGTTGCAGCCCTACCTAGGCACAACAGAGAGGTCAACACGTCGGTCTAAATCCTATGGCACAGGGGTCTGGGCCCATCGCCCATTGCACACCTGCACGTTGCGAGGGCGGCCGGTGAGCAGACCTAGCCTCCCTTATACAAGAGCAGGCGTTCCAGTCCAACCCGGCGCGTGCCGCTCAATCACTGATGTCACGAAGGCTTCGGCTGATACCACGACGTCGAGTGCCCATAACTGTTCCCGCGTAGTTGGTTAGTGCGTATAGGCCAGTAGCCAGACTCAGATCAAATGCTAAGATCTCGTTAAGCGTGTTAAGTATCCGCGAACACCGACCAGGGCCAGGCCCACCTCTCTCCTAGGTGGTCTCAACATGCCTTGTCGTTCCGCCTCAAAGTAACAGTCAGGGGCCGTCGGGAACTCAGACCCACCACTACCTGGATGGAGCACCTGCCCCTTCAGCCCCCACATCAGTATCACTTGCGAGTACTCAACGAGCCGACCCGACTTTAGTCACCACCTGTATAGTATGTATATATGTAGTTATATATCCATGATCACCTCCCGAGTGATCACGGCCCGATAGTATAGCATGGCAGACGAACAAGAATGTGGGGCCACTGATGAAGTACTAGCAACCTATACTAGGCATGTAGGATTGCAGGTAAGGTATCAATAGTTGTAGTAACAATGATGGGCTATGCATCAGGATAGGATTAATGGTAAGCAGTAACATGCTACACTACTCTAATGCAACCAGTATAGAGAAGAGTAGGCGATATCTGGTGATCAAGGGGGGGCTTGCCTGGAAGCTCAGCTGAGAAGGAGGGGTCGTCAACACCGTAGTTGTACTGGGTAGCAGCGGCGTCGGTCTCGGTGTCTAGCGAAAGAAGAGGGGGGAGAAACAATAAATACAATGCAAACAAATGCATGACAATGCATGACATGACAAAGCGTGATGCTAGGTGTGCCCAATCACGGTAGTAGGTGATACCGGCGAAGGGGGGAAACATCCAAGAAAGTATTCCCGGTGTTTCGCGTTTTCGGACAGAGGAACTGGAGGGGGAAAGTTGCGAGTTCGATAGGTTAGGGATGTGTGGCGGACAAACGGGCTGCATATCCGGATTTGTCTCGTCGTTCTGAGCAACTTTCATGTAGAAAGTATTTTCATCTGAGCTACGGTTTATTTTATATGATTTTCTAAAGTTTTAAATCATTTTTAGAATTTATTTAATTAATTTAAATCAACATTATCCAAAATAGTGTTTGCTAACGTCAGCATGACATCAGCATGATGTCAGCAGTCAACAGGGGGTTGACTGGGTCAAACTGACGTGTGGGTCCCACATGTCATTGACTGAACAGGCTAATCAGGGTTTAGTTAAGTTAATTAGTGATTAGGTTAACTTAATCGGGATTAATTAAGTTAATTAATTCTTTCATTAATTAATTAATATTTTCAGTTATTTTATTTTTATAAAAAAATGATTGGGGTTGGGCCCCACATGTCATTGGCCCTAGGGGCCTTGGCGAGTTTGGTCGCTAGCGGGTGTGGGCGCACCCGAGTGAGCACTCGCCTGCAGGGCAGAACGAGGCCACCGGGGCAGGGAGCGCCGAGCGCAGCCAGGGGCGCCATCATGGGCGAACGGGGCAGGGGGAAACGGCGCGAGCGACCAGGGGACGAGGCCGCGGCGGGGTGCGCGGCCACACGGGGAGGGCGCGAAGGAGGAGTCAGGGCGCGCGAGAGGAACGGTGGAGACAGGGACGCGGGAGCGCTCCACGAGCGGGCGTGGCCACGCACGAGCGGGCAAGCGCGGGGGCTGCAGTGGTGGTGGCCACACCGCCGCAGCACAGCAGCAGCTACTGCACCTCGTGGCGGGGCACGGCCAAGAACGACAAGGGGGGCGACGATGTGGCCGACGCGGTGGTGCGCGTGCGCATGGTCGGCCTCGAGCAGAGGCATCGAAGAAGGGAGGACGAGGCCGTGGCCTCACCGGGATTCGTAGGGACGGGGCAACAGTGCGTGAGGAGGAGGAGGACGGAGACGGCGCGGGCGGAGTGGAGGCAGGCCGGCGAGGAGGAGGAAGTAGGCCGGCGGGGAGGTCCGGCGTCGTGGCCTCCGGCGAGGTCCTCGGGCGACGGCGACGAGGCGATCCGGCGACGGCATGGGATCAGGCTCGGGGAAAGTGGTCAGGGGCATATCCGGCGACGAGGGCGAGGTGGAGGTGGGATGAGGCGGCGGCGAGGAGCGCCGGTGGCATCGGCAGGGGCGGGGCGCCGATGTGATGGGGTCGGGGCATCGTTTCCTCCGATCCAGATCGGGGGGGTGAGGGAGAGGGAGTGGGGGCAAGTGGGAGTAGTGGGGAGGGTGTGGTTAGGGTTTGGTTCGATGGGGGGTCAGGGTGACCTAGTAGGGCGCCGGGGTGGGCCGGCCTAGTTGGACTGATTGGCCCAGAGGCCAGCTGGGCCGTGGCCCAGAGGGGGGGTTCTCCTCATATTTTATTTTTTGTTTCTGTTTTGTATTTTCTTTTATTTACTTTTTCCTTTCTGTTTTATTTTACTTTTAATTTCTTTAGTTATGTAAAATATGACAATAGCTCCTAAATTAATGTCTCTGAATAACCCACGGCCTTAAAAAGTTTGGTGACTACATAAACTAGTTTAACATTTGTTTATTAATTTAAAAGCATTCAGATAATTGTTTTGCTACTGTTTTGTTTAGTTAAGTGCATTTAAACTTTTTATAAAGACTTGGTTTATCCACCAATATTACTTATGAATTATTTGGCACAAACCGAACATTTTTGTTTTATTGTTTGAAAACTTTTGTTGTATGCCATATTTGGAATTTGAATTTTGAATCGGTTTTTGAACTAATGAGGGATTAGCAACAGTAACGGAGGTGACGTGGCATCATTAGCAGAGTTTTTCTGTAGCCTAATTATCCGGGCGTCACACTTACGTTGTGTTACAGGTGATCGCCCACGTCCATGGGTCGACTGGCTCTCTTGGGCGAAGTACTGCTACAGCACCTCCTACCACTCCGCCCTGTGTGCCATGCCCTTTGAGGTGGTCTATGGTCGTCCTCCGCCACCCATCTTGCCATTCCAGCCTGAGACGGCCCGGACCGAGGCGGCGGCCGAGCTTCTTCGCGGCAGGCATGAGATCCTTGCTGAGGTGCGCCAGCGTCTCCTCCAGGCCCAGCAGCTGTCCAAGAAGTACTACGACGCCCACCACCGCGAGGCGGAGTTAGCGGTGGGCGACTGGGTGTGGCTGCGCCTACTTCACCGCTCTACGCAGTCACTAGACCCACGCGCAAAGCGCAAGCTGGGTCCCCGCTATGCGGGGTCATTTCCGGTGTTGGAGCACATCGGCAATGTCGCCTACCGCCTTCAGCTACCTCCGGGCGCTCGCATCCTTGATGTTTTCCATGTGGGCTTGTTGAAGCCTTTCCGCGACGAGCCACCGGCGGCCACGCTGGATCTTCCTCCGACCTCCGAGGGTCGTCTACTTCCCGGTCCAGCGAAGGTTTTGAAGGCCCAGCAGAGCCGGGGTGTGTCGGAGTAGATGACCACGGGTAGCCTAGCCGGCTCCCCCTGGCCCTTCTGAAAAAATTATGAGCCGATCCGGCCCTCAAGAATCCAAGACGTGGGGCCGCCTTCCCCTTGCCGGCTGTCTCCCAGGCTGACTATCGGAAGGCGGCCCGACTTCAGCCCTCATGAAGAAAGCCGCGGGAGGGCCGGCTCCGAGAAGCCGGCTGCGAAAAGGCCGACTCCAAGAAGCCGGCTCCCACAAAGCGGTCAAGATCGTACCCTCGAAGTCTGCATCCACATAACGGCGATGTGACGGGGGCGTGGCTACAGTAAAGCCTGCCACCCCCGAATCCCGGAGCACGCCTGGCACAGTGCGCCGTACGGGTGGCCATGGCCCGTCCGGCGCGGCACTATTGCCACGTTGACCCTGATGTCATCCATGACGGGCCGCCAGTGCGGCCCACGGGTGGTGGGCCCCTTCGGGCAGAGAGACACCCGAAGGCGGCCAGGCCTCCCCCAGTCAGCCCAAGACAAAGCCGGCTCTCCAGAGCCAGCTTGCCACCTCCCTCGAAGGAGACGCCCCATTAAGGAGACAAGACGCGGTGAGGCTACAGCGATCACCCGCCGGACGGCGGCACTGTAGCCACGCCCACCTCGGCAAAGCCCTGGTCACCAAGATTGAGCAACAGTAACCAGCCCCCGACCGGGCCCTGGACAGTGGGGCCTGCCTGTCGATCAAGGAGCCGGCAGCCGGCGGGCCCCACCAGCCGGCGCAGAAGCCGGCGAGTGTAGACACAGACGGTTGGGCCCCACGCCCAGCCGTATTACCATTGTACCCCCGGGGGGTAGGCCTATATAAACCCCCCGGGACACCCATGCAAAGGGTTGATCCCTGCTAGTTTTAGACACCACATAGGGAGGAGAAGAGAGCGAGCCGTGCCCTTCTTCCTCCTCTCGCCAAACAGCTCAAGGAGCATCGTGTAGCTACTTGTTCATCTAGTGATCATGCGGAGACCCCGCAGAGCAGCAGTAGGGGTGTTATCTCCACGGAGAGCCCCAAAGGTGGGTAAGATTCGCCGGCGTGCATGTCTTCGCCTCATCCCATTTCCAGGCACTGGCGACGTCTTACTGGCTCCCACAATGATAAGCCACCCGTTGGCATATGTCGCACCTACCACCCGACATTTGGCGCCCACCATGGGGCCAGGTGCACCGTCGTCCGGAGACCTGTTCTAGACGGGAACCCTCTTCCTCCCCAGCGAGCATAGCCAGCCCGGCACGCCCGATGGCGCTTGCCACGATGCGCTGCAAGGGGTCACCAACGTTTGCACAGCGAGCGGCCTCGCCAATCTCCTTGACAAGATCCTCATCTCTGACGAGCTTACCTCTGACACGGGCACCGACCACCTCGTCAACCTCCTCGACCAGCTCCGCGTCTCCGGCGAGCCTGCTGTGGACTTGGAGTCGGTTGGTTCCACCGATCCGATGCCTGTCGACTCCCACATGGCCTCACTCGACACTTTCCCCACCGATGTCACGATCTACAACGACCCGCTTCCCCGGGCTGATGGCTGCGACGCTGTCACCACCGAGGTGATGGTCATCGGCCACGGTGACGCTTCTAACGAGAGCGCCCATGACGCCCCGCATGCGGCGGTCCAAGACTTGTCCATCCCCTCCTGGCCGATGCCGATGCCGAAGCACTGGAGGCTCGCCGCCTCACCCTCCTCGCGGAGGGCCGGAAGCTGGCTTCCATGAGACGCCTCACTGAGGCCCACCAGCACGAAGCCGACCGCGCCGCCTTTGGCACGCCGCCCCCAGGCGGGCCAAGCCGGGCCGACGTTGTCAGACAGCGTGGCGCTCTCATCGCCAACACGCTAGGAGTCGACCGCCCAGTCTATGCCACTCCACTCGAGAACCTGCGTGCCGCCCAGGCGGCCGTAGACGAGCTAGACGGATTGGGGGCCGAAGAACTCCCACACATGACCAGACGCATCCAGCAGCTAATCGATGTGGCCGCGCAGTGGCACGAAGCCGACGCCTGCGTGGAAAGCCCCCCCCCCCCCCCCCCCCCGCACCGAGATCACGGCGCGACGTCCCGGACACCGACCGCGGGCAAAACCCGCGCGCAGTGCAAGAAAAAGCCGGCTGCCAGCCGAAGCCGAACCCGAATCTCCATCGAGCGAGGCGCAGAAGGCCATCCCCGGGCCGTGGAGTGGCGGGGCAACACGCCTCCGCCTCGGCCCCATGGGGAGAGATATCCCACCCCACCGCCTGTTGCGCATCCGACTCTCAGCGGCCAGCTAGGTCGCCGCGAAGGAGTCGGCAAGAACGACGCCCGCCATCGGATCGACCGCCTAGCGCGATCCCTAGGGCTGGAAGAAGAAGACGATGTCGGCCCGCCTTGCTTCAGCCCCCGCATCTGTGACGAGCCTTTCCCCAAAGGGTTCTCGCTCCCAAGAGACACGCCCAAGTACAACGGCTCCAGTGAAGCCGAAAGATTGGTTGATCGACTACTCCACGGCGGTTAGCATAGCAAACGGCAACAGGTGCGTTGTCGTGAAGTACGTGCCCCTCATGCTGCAAGGCACGGCGCGGACCTGGCTCAACAGCCTCAAGCCATACAGCATCAACAGCTGGCTAGACTTCACAGAAGCCTTCGTCCGCAACTTCACCAGCACCTACAAGCGGGCTCCCAAGCCCAGACAGCTCTCCTTGTGTGTACAAGGCCCCGCCGAGTCCACCCGTGACTACCTCACGCGTTGGGCCGAGCTCTGCAACTCTTGCGAAGGGGTGCACGAGGTGCAAGCCATAGAATACTTCACTGCCGGGTGCCGAGAAGGCACCCTCCTCAAGCACAAGCTCCTCTACGACGAGCCGACTACCCTCGACAAGCTTCTGGTCATAGCGGACAAGTACGCCATCGCCGACTCCTCAATGAAGACCGAACTCCAGGTAGACGCGTCCGGGAAAGTACTCAACCCGGCGCCCAAGACGCCGGCTGGGGACTCCGGCCGACGCCCACACCAGAACGACCACAAGCGCAAGGGCCCCGTGCCGCCCTCCACCAGTCGGCAGGTGGCCACAGTCGAAGAGAGCAGCCCGAAGGGCGGCCCGCACCCAAGAAGCAGAGGGGCGGCAAGCCGGCTTGGCAGCCGGCCTTCTCCTACGAGCAAACTCTCGACGCCCCATGCAAGTTCCACAGCGGCGCGAAGCCGTCCAACCACACAACCCAGAAGTGCCATTGGCTCACCCGAATCTCCAAAGGCGAAGGGCTCGCGCCGCCTCCGCCTGCCGGTCCGCCGCCTTCGGCTCCGCAGCTGTCGACCGTTCGGCCTGCAGTCGGAGCCGTGCATGATGAGTTCCCCGACGAGCATGCCGCCTATGTCATCTTTATGAGCCAGCCCGAAGACCGGCTCAGCAAACGCCGAGAGCACCAGGAAGTCAGCATGGTCGCTGCCACCCCCGCCGAGCACATGCACTGGTCAGAAAAACCTATCAGCTGGAGCCGGGCTGACCACCCAGAGGTGATGCCATCTCCCGGCTCTTATGCGTTGGTTTTGGATGCCACCCTTGCAACGGATAGACGCGCCGCCCGTTTCTCTCGCGTGCTGATAGACGGCGGGAGCAGCATCAACATCCTGTACCGTGACACCCTGGAGAAGCTGAACGTCAAGACGAAGCAACTCATGCCAACTCGGACTGTGTTCCATGGCATTGTACCCGGCCTGTCCTGCGCCTCCATTGGCAATATCAAGATTGATGTACTCTTTGGGGACAAGGATCATTTCTGCCGAGAAGCGATCTGGTTTGAAGTGGTGGACCTAGAGAGCCCCTACCATGCATTGCTTGGCCGACCTGCCTTGGCCAGGTTCATGGCAGTTCCCCACTATGCTTACCTCAAGATGAAGATGCCGAGCACCAAGGGCGTCATCACCATAGCCGGCGATTACAAGAAGTCCTCCGAGTGCGCAGCAGCCTGCAGCCAGCTGGCTGAGTCCCTTGTGATTGCCGAAGAAAAGAAGATATTGGACCGAGTCGTGGCCATGGCCGGCAAACAGTCGGCCTTGTCCCCCGATCCCAAGGAGTATGATGCCCAAGGGTCTTTCCAGCCGGCCAAGGAGACGAAGAAGATACCTCTTGACCCAGAGCACCCAGAGAGGTTTGCCGTCATTGGGGCAAACCTAAACGGCAAATAGGAAGGCGAGCTCGCCAATTTCCTCCGTGAGAATCGGGACATCTTCGCATGGTCCCCCAAGGACATGTCGGGTGTTCCGAAGGAATTCGCCGAGCACAAGCTACACGTCCGAGAAGATGCAAAACCAGTCAAACAACCCCTCCGCCGACTGTCGGAGGAGAAAAGAAGGATTGTAGGAGAAGAGGTAGCCCGGCTTCTGGCAGCCGGCTTCATTATGGAAGTTTTCTTTCCAGAGTGGCTTGCCAACCCGGTCCTCATGCTAAAGAAGAACAACAAGTGGTGCATGTGCATAGACTACACGAGCCTCAACAAGGCCTGCACCAAGGATCCCTTCGCCCTGCCGAGGATTGATCAAGTGATAGACTCCACGGTCGGATGCGAGCTGTTGAGTTTCTTGGATGCTTACTCAGGAATACCACCAAATAAAGTTAGATCCGGCAGACCGCCTGGAGACCGCCTTCATCACGCCATTCAGAGCCTTCTACTACCTGACTATGACATTCGGCTTAAGAAATGCCGGTGCCACTTTTCAGCGTTGCATGCAGAAGTGCCTCCTCAAGCAGCTTGGCAGAAATGCCCACGTCTACGTAGACGACATTGTGGTGAAGACGAAGAAGCGCGGCACCTTGTTGGAAGACCTCAAGGAAACATTTGAGAACCTGCGCCGGTTCCAAATCAAACTCAACCCCGAGAAATGCGTGTTCGGAGTGCCAGCCGGCCAGCTCCTAGGCTTCCTGGTCTCCGAATGTCGCATCGAATGCAACCCAGTAAAGATCAAGGCCATTGAGAGAATGGCGATTCCCACCAAACTTCGAGACGTCCAAAAGTTCACCGGATGCTTGGCCTCCCTGAACCGCTTCATCAGCCGGCTCGGAGAGAAAGCCCTCCCCCTCTACCGCCTCATGAAGAAGACCACTCACTTCGAGTGGAATGACCAAGCCAACCAAGCTTTTCACGAGCTGAAGAAGATGCTGGCCACGCCGTCTGTCCTGGCGGCGCCGAGTGAGAAAGAGCCCATGTTCCTCTACATTGCTACAACCATCCAGGTGGTCAGCACCGTCATCGTAGTCCAGCGCCCAGAAGAGGGCCGAGCCCAGCTGGTCCAGAGGCCAGTGTACTATTTGAGCGAGGTGTTGTCTACCTCGAAGCAGAACTACCCGCACTACCAGAAGATGTGCTATGGCGTGTACTTCGCCGCCAAGAAGCTGAAGCCCTATTTCCAAGAGCATCCCATCACGGTCGTATGCACCGCCCCGCTGGCCGAGATCATAGGCAGCCGGGATGCATCCGGCCGGGTAGCGAAATGGGCCATCGAGCTGGCCCCCTACACGATCTTCTACCAACCTCGCACCGCCATCAAGTCCCAAGCATTGGCCGACTTCCTCGTCGACTGGGCCAAGACCCAGTACCTACCGCCAGCTCCCGACTCCACTCATTGGCGCATGCACTTCGATGGGTCCAAGATGCGCACCGGCTTGGGAGCCGGCGTCATCCTCACCTCTCCCAAAGGCGACAAGCTTAGATACACGCTGCAAATTCACTTTGCCGCCTCCAACAACGTGGCCGAGTACGAGGCGCTCATACACGGGCTCCGGCTTGCCAAAGAACTCGGCATTCGCCGGATCCTATGTTATGGCGACTCAGACTTGGTGGTCCAGCAATCATCCGGCGACTGGGATGCCAAGGACGCAAATATGGCAAGCTACCGCTTCCTTGTTCAGCAGATCAGTGGGTATTTTGAAGGATGCGAGTTCCTCCACGTACCGCGAGCCGACAACGAGCCAGCTGATGCCCTGGCTCGAATAGGCTCCACTCGGCAAGCAATACCAACCGGTGTCTCTCTACAACGCCTCCTCAAGCCATCTATCAAGCCGTCTCCAGAGTCCGATTCCATCTTCGTGCCGCCTGACCCTGATGCAGCCGGGTCCGGCTCGAAGAACCAAGCGGGTGATTTGGGGACTTCGATAGTCGGCCCGGGGACATCAGTAGGCAGCTCGGGGACTTCCGTAGTTACGCCCGACCCAGGGACTGCCACACCCGGCTCGGGGACTGCGGTAGTCGGCCTAGAGACTGCACCAACACAACAGGCGGCGGCCGACTCCAGCATTTCACCACCCAGCCCACCCGCCCTGGTCGCAGTAGCCGTGTTGGCAATAGAAGAAGTCGCAGCTCCATCATGGGCTTAGTCCATCCTCAACTTCCTAATAAACCAAGATCTGCCGGCTGATGAAACAGAGGCAAGATAAGTCCAACGCCGAGCCAGAGCATACACAATCGTCAACAGAGAGCTCGTCAAGCGCAGTGTCACTGGAGTCCTCCAGCAATGTGTCGAGCAAGAGAAGGGCATTGCAATCCTCAGAGACATCCACCAAGGAGAATGCGGCCACCATGCGGCCTCAAGATCACTCGTCGCCAAAGCTTTCCGCCATGGTTTCTTTTGGCCGACTGCTTTGGATGATGCCAAGGAGTTAGTTAAACATTGCAAAGGGTGCCAATTCTTCAGCTCCAAGCAACACATGCCGGCTTCGGCACTCAAGACCATTCCCCTCACTTGGCCCTTCGCTGTTTGGGGACTGGACATGGTGGGCCCATTCAAGACGGTGCGCGGTGGCATGACACATCTGCTAGTCGCTGTGGACAAATTCACCAAATGGATTGAGGCAAAGCCGATCAAGAAGCTGAATGGGCCGACTGCCGTGACATTTATCACAGATATAACAACTCGGTACGGTGTGCTACACAGCATCATCACCGATAATGGCACGAATTTTGCCAAGGTAGCCTTGGCATGTTTCTGCGCGACGCAGGGCATCTGGTTGGACTTAGCGTCCGTTGCCCACCCACAGTCAAACGGCCAGGTCGAGCGAGCCAATGGCCTCATTGTTTCCGGCATCAAGCCCCGACTGGTCGTACCACTGGAGTGTTCGGCCGGCTGTTGGCTCGATGAGCTGCCGGCCGTCCTCTGGAGTCTGCGCACTACCCCAAACAAGTCAACCGGCTTCACTCCTTCCTTCCTCGTGTATGGTGCCGAGGCGGTCATCCCAACTGACATCGAGTTCGACTCGCCTCGGGTAACCATGTACACGGAGGCGGAGGCCAAGGAAGCACGAGAAGACGGCGTCGACCTGCTGGAAGAAGGCCGGCTGTTAGCCCTCAGCCGGTCTGCCATCTATCAGCAGGGCCTGCGCCGCTACCACAGCCGGAAGGTCAAGCCAAGATCCTTCCAAGAGGGCGATCTTGTGCTTCGGCTGATCCAGCGAACAGCCAGCCAGCACAAGCTCTCGGCCCCTTGGGAGGGCCCCTTCGTCATCAGCAGAGCTTTAGGCAATGACTCCTACTACCTAATCGACGCACAGAAGCCGAAGGCACGCAAGAGAGATGATTCCGGCAAGGAGTCGGAACGACCATGGAACGCCAACCTCCTCCGAAGATTTTACAGTTGAAATGCAGTATGTATCACGCTAACTTTTGTACTAAGTACGAGACAATAGGCCCCTGGAGGAGAGCTTGGGGACTGCCATCTTTTATCTATAAATGAAGAATATTATGCTTATGACCTTGTCATTACATTCACTTTTTTCGTCCGGCACCGGGTTCGACTAGTCAGCCCGGGGACTGGCCGCCTGGAGTTATATTAGAAGTCCTACCCGCGGTCAGACAAGTAGTGTGCCGGCACCCAAGCCTTCTCTTGCCAAAAGTCACAGTTCAAAGAACCGGCTGTCCGGCTGGCAAGAGTTAAAGACAGGAAAGGACGCCCACACGAAAAACGGCTAGAGACTAACGAACTAATATAACAAAAGCCGGTTTTTCTCCCACCACCGACCGACTACCAAAGTAGCCGGCCGGCCGGCTTCCATTCACCTCACTTCAATCTAAGAAAGCTCGAGTACTTGCCTCCCCAAAAGGGGAAGGCGGCAAAGGAAACAGCCTAAGGATAAAAAGCATACGTGAATGGAAACCAAACACGCACACAATCATATTTACACAAAAGACCTTCACAAGGCCAGCATTCAACATAGTTCGAATACACCCCCAGTGGGTGGAACTGCGCAAGTTTAATAGAAATTGTTCAAAGGGTAACAAGCAGGAAAAGCAAGGACGACAGACTAAGCCAGGGGGGCGACTGGCGAGTCGGGCAGGTTGGTGGAGATGGCAGTGCCGGGTGGAGGAGTGGCCGGCCGGCGAACCTCGGCATGATCACCGCCTCCCGCAGAAGGCGCGCTTGCATGCGCCTCGTTGCTGGAGGCATGGTCAGGCTGAGGCTGGCTGGCTTCTTCACCGGCCGGCTCAACGTCTTCGCCTTCCTCTCCTTCGTCGTCTTCGCCTTCATCGCTGGAGGCGATCTCCTCTGCCAAGTCCTCACCCGCTGTCGGGTCCAGCCCGAACCACTCCTTTGGCTGGGCAACGCCGTCGTCATTTATTTCAGGAGCAAAGACGCTGATGTCAGTGCACTCGGCAATCGTCGAAGCATGCTGAGCGATAGCCGGCCGCACCTCCTCCATCTCCTCGTTGGCCTCCAACTGCCAGGTGCGCAGCTGGTCCAGGTTCAGCCCCGGATACCAGGCTCGGACGAACTCCAGCGCCCGCCCAGCTCCAAGCCGGGCTGCCGATGCTTTCCAGGCCTCGAAGCGGCCAACCGCAACCTCCAGCCAGTCGGCAGTCCGACTCGGGGTGCGGGGAATCGTCTCGCCTAGCCAGAGGGCGGCCAACACCTGCGCCCCGGCGCGCTGGAGGCGGCGGAGCATATGGTGAGCCGGCTGCAGCCGGGCTTGGACCGCCAGGAGTTGCTCCTCAAGCGTCCGGCGCGATTTCAGCCCCCGCCTAACGGCGCACTTCGCGATGGGCCTCGATGGTTTGGATGGCGAAGACGGAGTAGCCGAGAAAGTAGTCTGCATATAGAACAAAAAGCAGCACAAGTCAGAACACAAATCAGGGGGCAAGGGGCAAGCAAGGAGTGAGGAAGGCGGCTTACCATCGATCAAATCCTCAATACGGCCGAAGCCTTCGCTCAGCGCTTGCTTGGTCTCAGCCCAGCCCGCCGCTTCAGTCTCGAACTCGGCCTTCAGGGCGTCCTCGCTGTCCTGTGCCTTCTTCAGGGCTGCCTTCTGGCTCTCCTCCTGGTCAGCCAACTTCTTGGCCAGGCGGTCACGCTCCAGGACCAAGGCGTTGTGCTTGGCTTCCTTGGCGCGAAGGGCGGCCTGCGCCCCGCTGAGCTGCCCCCTCAAGTTGGCATTAGCTCCTGCAAGCATGAAGACAAAGGAAAAATCAATAAGGAAGAAGTCGTCAAGGAAGATCTGACTCGACTGCTCAGCAGTCGGCTCGAATCTCGGGGACTACACCTAGTGGGTGCGCTGACGCGCCCCCACAGGAGATGAACGAAACAAAGCACGCACTCCGACTACTGGTCAAGTATTCGGTTCTCCGGCCCAGCTCCTGAGCCTGCGAGTTGAAGGCAGCAGCGCGGAGGTTATGATACTCCTGGAAGATCAGACAGGAGGCGAGAATAAGATAGTTGTCAGGACCTAGTAAGTTCCAGGCCGCCTGCGCAGCAGCCGACTCGGAACTCGGGGACTACACCCAGTGGGTGCGCTGACGCGCCCCCACGGAAGAAATCAAAAGAGCAAAACAACCAAGGCCAGAAGACTCACCCGGATGACGGCCCGCGTCGTGAGGAACTCTTGGGTGTATCGCTGCAGCGAGGCGGCTTGGGCTTGAAGCCGGTTCCGGACCTCCTGGGCCGCCGCGTTCAGCTCGCCCGTCCCCCCGCTGGGACTCCACTCGGACGTGCTGGCGTTGGCCGCCTCCAGGGCCTCCACCGTCTGGCTGGCGCCCGTAGCTCGGTGCGGCTCCGGCGCGGAGGTGCCTCCCCCTGCGCGCCGGCGCAATGCCGGCTGCACCTCGAGGCCGGCTCCTGCCTCCGGCTCGCCCCCGGCCGGCTGCTCTGGTGCCGCGGCTGATTGGCCACTTTGGCCCGCTCCAGTCGGCGCTATTTGCGGCGCCCCCTCCATGGAGACCACGTGGTCCTCCCTCTCTTCATCACCGGCGGGTCTTGGTCGACCTCCTCCGACGGGGACACGGGGATGTCGGGGGCCACGGCGTGGAGGGGAACGACGAGCAGTGGAGGCTGGTTGTGCAAGGCCTCTGCCTCCGTCTCCGTGGCTGCCGCCTCCGCCCGGGCCTTGGCCGCCGCATCGGCCTGCTCCTTCGCCGCCTGGGCAGTCCTTCGCTCTGCCGCCTCCCGCTCCTCCCGCGCCTCCCGTGCGTTCCGCTCCGTGGCCTCCCTAAGGTCGGCGCGGGGATCCACGCGATGGGAGCCGGAGGACCCTCCAGTCGGCCCGACTATGGAGCCGCCAGGACCTCGCTCAAGGGAAAGCGGTGCCCTGCCCGGCGAGCAAAGAAAGGTTTAGAAGGGCTTCAATCGAAAAGGACAACAAAAAAAATATATGTAAAATATACAAGACGTTCGACGACTTACGCCGAGATCGCCTGCGGCTGTTTCACCGCCTTGCGGAAGCGGGCCGCCTTCGCGGCCGCCTCATCCCGCTTGGTCGCCGCCGTGGAAGCCTTGGATTTCTTCGGCCGGTTGCCGAAGAAGGTCGACGCGGCCCGGCGCTTCTGCGCACCGCCACGGGCAGCCGGTGCGGCAGACGAGCCCGTGCCTTGATGATCAGGCACCGGCTGGCAGTGCGGGGCGGCTTTGACCTTGTCATTGTCCGGCCAGTCCTCGAAGCCGGCTCCGGGCCCCGCGCCTCCTGCCTCGTCGCCTTCCCCCATGATGGCGTCTTCCATGGCGGCCGCTCCCAGGTCTGGATTGTCGGCGTCGTCCACCGCGCGGTCGGGGAGGAGCTGGCGCTCTACCCCTGCGGCCCCGGCCATCGGCAGAAGAAGAGGGTTCTGCTAAGGGCAAACCAACTGATCAGAGGTCGGCTATCATGAGGCCGGCTACAAAAGGAAGAAAAGAAGAAAAACTTACGGCCGACAGAGGGTTGGCATGGGAATACGGACCCTTGCCGTATCGCCAATCCTCGGCGAGCTTGCAGTTGGAGATGTAGTTCACCATGTAAGACACCTCTGCATGAGGCATCTCCCTGGTGCTCGGCCGGCACGGGTCGAAGCGGCCGCTCATCTGGCAAATCATGTGAGGCCGGCCTTGGAGCGGAAGTACTCGGCGCTCCACGAAGGCGGCCACCAAATCGGCTCCGGTCAGGCCCTCCGACTGGATCATCACCCAGAGCCGGGAGACGGCTGCGTTCCCGGCCTAAGACAACGAACTGGCCCGGTAGCTCCATGAAGGTTGCCTCCCAGCCGGCGGGCCGGCTACGTAAGCCGGCAGGTTGACATAGTCGCCTTGCTGGGCGACGTTCTTCACGTAAAGTAGGACTTCTGCCAGAGCTTCATCGACTGGATCAGCGGGATGGGCGGGAACGGATTGTTCTCGCCCGTCCGCCTCATGGCAATGAAGGCTCCGCAGGGGGCGGGCACGCCCGCGACGATGATGTCGAGCTTGCTCTGGAAGAATTTCCCCCAGAGCTCGAGAGTGGGGAGAACCCCAAGAAAGCCCTCGCACAGGGTGACCAAAGCCGACAGCAGCATCACCACGTTGGGCGTGAGGTGATGCGGCTGGAGGTGGTAGAATTCAAGGAAAGCTCGAAGGAATCCGCTCACCGGGAGGCCGAAGCCGCGCAGGCAGTGCGAGCGGAAGATCACCCGCTCGCCCTCCTCCGGCGCCGGCGAGATCTTCTTCTCCGGCGCCTGACGAACCCGCACGAAGTTCTCACCCGGCAGGCGCCACGTCCGGTGGAGGAACTCGACGTGGTCCTTGTGGACGTTGGAGCCATCCCACGAGCTCGACAGCACCATGGGAGCGATGCGGCGGGGAGCAAGACGAAGCAACGGCGGAGACGCGCACGACCCCGCTACGGCGGGACCAAAGGAACCGAGAGGTCCGACGGCAGAACGGCGCGGCAATGGGTTGCTGCGGCGGCAGAGGGAAGAAGAAGGAATGCGAGAAGGGGCGGAGCGAGGGAGAGCGTGCGAGCCTCTGCCGCTCCCCCTCCTCCCCCTACTTATAGACCCAAGCGGCGGAGCCGAGGAGGCGTGGCGTGGGGGAACGTGGGGATCAACTGCGCCCACTCCCCCACGTCACGTGATTATTGCGCCCTGATGGCGTAATAAAACCGCCGCGGGAAGGCGAGTGGTCCGTGTGGGCCGCAGAAGATCCGCGCTCAGGCCGAGGCCTAGGAGTGGCGGGCCCGGGCCTGCGGCGGTGTCCCGTCGCGCTCATGCGTTGGCAGGATTTCCTTGCCACGTGGCCCACGGGATGGCGCGCGGTCAGCTCGCAGGCCGACCCACATTCCCGCCTACGAGAAACAGGGCTTTCCGAAGACGGCGCGCACAAGCAAAGCCGGCCCCTCAGGATAGGAAGCTGACCAAGCTTCTCGTCCCTTTGTCAGCCTCGAAGCTCGATCAGCTGCGGGGACTACTGTCGGAGTAGATGACCACGGGTAGCCTAGCCGGCTCCCCCTGGCCCTTCTGAAAAAATTACGAGCCGATCCGACCCTTAAGAATCCAAGACGTGGGGCCGCCTTCCCCTTGCCGGCTGTCTCCCAGGCCGACTATCGGAAGGCGGCCCGACTTCAGCCCTCATGAAGAAAGCCGTGGGAGGGCCGGCTCCGAGAAGCCGGCCGCGAGAAGGCCGACTCCAAGAAGCCGGCTCCCACAAAGCGGTCAAGATCGTACCCTCGAAGTCTGCATCCACATAATGGCGATGTGACGGGGGTGTGGCTACAGTAAAGCCTGCCACCCTCGAATCCCGGAGCACGCCTGGCACAATGCACCGTACGGGTGGCCATGGCCCGTCCGGCGCGGCACTGTTGCCATGTTGACCCTGATGTCATCCACGACGGGCCGCCAGTGTGGCCCATGGGCGGTGGGCCCCTTCGGGCAGAGAGACACCCGAAGGCGGCCAGGCCTCCCCAGTCGGCCCAAGACAAAGCCGGCTCTCCATAGCTGGCTTGCCACCTCCCTCGAAGGAGACGCCCCATTAAGGAGACAAGACGCGGTGAGGCTACAGCGATCACCCGCCGGACGGCGGCACTGTAGCCACGCCCACCTCGGCGAAGCCCTCGTCACCAAGATTGAGCAACAGTAACCAGCCCCCGACCGGGCCCTGGACAGTGGGGCCTGCCTGTCGACCAAGGAGCCGGCAGCCGGCGGGACCCACCAGCCGGCAGGCCCCAGCAGCCGGCGCAGAAGCCGGCGAGTGTAGACACAGACGGCTGGGCCCCACGCCCAGCCGGATTACCATTGTAACCCCGGGGGGTAGGCCTATATAAACCCCCCGGGACACCCATGCAAAGGGTTGATCCCTGCTAGTTTTAGACACCACATAGGGAGGAGAAGAGAGCGAGCCGTGCCCTTCTTCCTCCTCTCGCCAAACAGCTCAAGGAGCATCGTGTAGCTACTTGTTCATCTAGTGATCATGCGGAGACCCCGCAGAGCAGCAGTAGGGGTGTTATCTCCAGGGAGAGCCCCAAAGCTGGGTAAGATTCGCCGGCGTGCATGTCTTCGCCTCATCCCGTTTTCAGGCACCGGCGACGTCTTACTGGCTCCCACAATGATAAGCCACCCGTTGGCATATGTCGCACCTACCACCCGACAGGGTGCGTGGTGGTTGTTGATTCAGTGGCAGGGACTTCCGGAGGCGGAGGAGGCCACTTGGGAGCACCTCGACGAGTTCTGCAAGCATTTTCCTGACTTTCAACTCGAGGACGAGCTGTTTGCGCAAGCAGGGAGAGATATTATGACCAACATACACTATAGCCAGAGGAGGCCTCATGGCGCAGGCAGTTAGGGGCCCAACCCAAGTTATCTTATCGTGTTAGTGGCTTAGCCCAATTATCTTATTAGGAGGATTATATAAACTCATGTATGGACCCGTTTTGAGATTAAGCAAAAGCAATCATATTTTCTCGGCTTCCTGAAGGGAGCCGGGGACCTAACCCTAGCCACCGCCCCCTGCACCCTCTCTCCCTCTCGCACGCGCGACGACGGCCCGAACACCGGCGGCTTCGCCTTCCTCCACGCCAACCTTCCTTCCACCCCTATAACCTGAGAGCTCGTCTTGGTAGGGACCCGGTTCCTATCAACAACAACTATATGTAAGTTGATTGACTTTGCAATTTGGGTAAGTCGATTTTGAAGAAGGTGGAACGGTTGAAGAAGGAAGAAAGGTGGAGGTAGAAGAAAGAAGGTCGGACCTTGAATCTTTAATCTAATGGCTGAGAAAATCGACTTACCCAAACTATATTTTCAGGCGGCTTACTGAAATTTTGTTGTGAGACGCAATCTAGCATTTCGTGGCGCTAACTCGGCATTGTGTCCATTGATGGAAATTGCTTAGGCTTGGTTGAAATGTTGGCTGGATTTGAATCGATTATTAACGAGCATGTTCGATGCATGGAAAACAGTGAAACTAATGTTCGTGACCTTGGCCATGAGATCCAAAATGAGGTAATACATTTTCTTGCTTCTGCAATTAAGTCTGAGATCATTAAAAATAATGCTAAAAGCAAAGTATTTCTCCGTGGCTAATTTTAACATGGCCCTTCCTACCTCCTATTTTCACATGAAAGATAAGAAGGTAAGAGTATTACTTAGACCCGATACTTGATGAGATCAACGACTCAGACCTATACTCTTACCTCTCATGTGAAAAGAGGGATTAAGAAAAACTCAGAAAAACCATGTTAAAACTGCTCTCCGTGATACTTACTGTGCCCTAGCGTTGTTCTGGAAAATTGTACCCCTGATGCGATCCACCAAGAGGAAATGTCTTTGGTTATATGTTTTGGTAATGCATCTTTCACTTTTGTTTCTATCGAATAATCCTATTTTGGATTTTTGAATGTAAATTATACAATCGGCCAAGGGCCTTCTGATGTTCTGAAGTACTCAAGAATCTTGATATGGACATTGATGATGGGAGAGGATAATAGTTTGAATAATAAATGTATGGATCAAAGGGTTCAAAATAGACTTTTGTATATAAATCCTCGAGCTTTTTATACACCACGTGGTTTTCATAGTCTTAATTTGACACTTTATGATATGGCCAGAACTTGCGGTAAAGTTAAGAAAGAAAAGGTTTGATGGAAAACTCAGATGATATGATGATCGGGGTACCGCTTCACTCAAAGGAGATTTGAACTATATAAACCTGTCAAAAGAACTTTTTTTTTGCTTATGGTACACTAAACTATAATGTGTATTTTTTTCCAAAAGTCAAACCTTTCTGTGTTTGACCAAGTTTTTATAAAAAAGTATTAACGTCTACAATCCAATTAAATAAAATATAAAAACTATTCTATAATGAATCTAATGATACTGGTTTAGTATTGTAAATACTGATTTTTCTCTCTATAAACTTCATCAAAGCTAAGGAAGCTGGACTTAAAAAACCTAATACTCTTAAATTTTGGAACGAATACAGTATGAGCTTAAATTAATCTTGTAGTTATCTTGAGGCTGCACTGAAGAGTGGCGAACACTTTGATATTGATGCATGGTTAGTGTGTTATATGTTGAGTTGAGCCACTTAAAAATTTCATCTCAATGGATGGCATGGGGCAAATTGATATATTGAAATTTCTCAAATGCCTAATGCTTCTATATATTGTGTACCTAATCTTAGTAACTATTCGCTTGCATCAGCCAGAGACAAGTTTTTCTAAATTAAAACTACTTGTCATATCTACGTTTGACAATGACACAAGAAAGACTTAGTGGGTTGGCTAGTATATCAATTGAAAATGATGCTCCAGAGATGGTTGCTCATGAAATCTAATTGAAGATTTCATATCAAGAAATGCTCACACAATGTGGCTAAAAGAGTAAAAGAACCCAAGAATTTTCTTTTGGCGTGATATAATTCTTCGAGAAATCTATGGTACTACAGGGATTAATGGAAAAAAATATGGGTCGCACTGGGTCCAAATTTTGGGGTGTGGCCCAGGCATGACTGGCCGAATCCCGTGGGTATCAAAGAACAAGCGACAAAGGCAAGAGATGCCATTCGACAGGGAGAGGCAGGCAGTGACTGATGGACAGATCATGCATCCTACTGTTGGAGAAGAGGGGGGAACGTGCACGTATACTTATCTTTTGCACCCCTTGCTCGCTCACATCTTGCATAGTCACATGCTCATCTCGTCTTAGGATCCAGACAAGGGAGGGCGTCCTTTTGCTTTTGGAGAATGAAAGGAAGAGGCAGGAGTGTGAGTTCTGGGGCGAGAGAGAGAGAGAGCCATGGAATTAATGTTCAGCTCCAAGGAGATGTCAAACGGATGGTGACAAGAGGGCTCACAAGGCAGGCAGCCGGCTGGTCGATCGAGCTTGTGCTTGTACGTGCAGTGGATAATGTGGGGTCGAGGCCAGGATCCTCCCCGTCGAAATGAAAGGGCAAGGCTGGGATAATCAGGGATGCGTTTGGTAGCCCGTGTATACCCAGCAAGGCTCACGTGGAAAACATTTGATTTGTCTGGTTGTCCGTATTCATTGTTGGGCTGCATAGCATGAACTTCAAAACACCTCTGGACTTGCATCCTTAAAATGCTTAAATTGAAATTTCGCCAAGCCCGTGCAATGCAGGAGAGCGCAAATGGGTGGCTTGATAGATGCAGCCTTCTTCGTTCTCATGCACATGTGTACTTGAGTCTGCACGTGGTTGTTGGTTCAAATCCTAACCTCATTCACTTCTTAATCCCTTATAATCTACACAACAATGCATATCGATGTTATGGTTTCATTTTTCCGATCGGTTCATAGTTTCATCGACCGTAAATATTCAATTTTGTCTTCATGTTTGAAGCTATTTTGGATGAATTTTGTCAAATTCGTCGCACATGGTCAACCGTTTGAAATTTTCTTTGACCGATAGCTTTATCTTATAATTTCACACGACTTCCGTTCACACATTTTTTGTTTCGATAATCGTAGGTGAGTAGATCTGACTTCTTTCTCGTGAAAAGTATATATGCATATGTGTGATTTGTGTTACCGACATTTCTTAATCTCGGCCTCCCCTCTCGTGTCCTGCTACAACAGCATCACCGCCGGCATCGCTCCTCTCGGTCTCCTCTCCTGCGTGCTATTGCACTAGCGTCACCACCGGCGTCGTTCCTCTCAACCTCCTCTCTCATGTCCTACTACACTCACGCGGTCATTGTTTCTCTCTGCATTCTCTCGCATGCCCTGCTACACTGAAGCCATCACCCACGTCGTTCCTCTAGGCCTCCTCGCTCGCGTCCTACTACACTAACGTTGTCGCCATCGTCGTTCTCTCCCGTGTGTTGTTGCATTAGCTCCACCGCGGACGTCGTTCCTCTCAACCTCCTCGTCCATGTCCTACTACACTCGCACGATCATTGTTCCTCGCAGTCTCCTCTCCCATGTCCTCGTACACGCAAGCCATGGCCGGCGTCGTTCCTCTCGGCCTCCTTTCTCGCGTCCTACTACGCTGGCACCGTTGCCATCGTCGTTCTTTTCGGCCTCCTCCTATGCGTCCTACTATACTGACGCCGTCATGGCGCACACACTACAATTTTTTCTCCATCATCCTCTGCGGCGACGACGCTAAGAACTAGCTAGTTCACCGCGTTGTCGATGGGATCGCTCGCCCGCGACTCTGTGGTCATTGTGTCAGACACGGAACCGCGTCCTCAGCCCAACACTGTCGTTGAGGCACTTTAGTGTAACATTGTGTGTTATGTGTAGCTGTTAATTCTTAATCATGTTCAGTGTATGCAACTAAACAACGTGCACTAGTATAAGCACAACCAATACGAGCAACCAACACAATTCATAGAGGCGTTGCTACGATGCACGGAGAGAAGATGCAGAGAACCAATCAACTTGCAAATAATGGTCTTTTGCCTGTATATGCTCGACCAGGTCCAACTAAGATAAGTATGCAAATGGGCAAAAAATGCAGGTAACCAAATGCATCCTTGTTGAATTTTCGGGAAAGGATGCGTGAGTGTGATCGATGGTTAGAAAGGATCCTTGTTTCTTTTCCTGCTGGGGTCTCATCTTGCTCTCTCGATCGTGTGTTTCTGTTTTTTGTCTATGCAGAGCGCGAACACTTCTGATGTCTAACCGTGTTCGGAGTTTGCCATATTCTTTGGATTAGTGCAAGTGCCTTGCCGGTACCAGTCATAGTCTTGGGCAGCTGAGTTTGGATATGTAATGTATTGTTAGAATTGTGTCGAATATTATTGTACAAGTTAGATTACACTTGGACTTGAAGTCGTACAGTGTGTCGATAGGATACGGAGTCGTGTTCAAATAAGACTCTTGTACTCTAGACCTCTCATATATAGCGAAGGTAGACACATGATCTCATCTATGCCAACATAATAGCACGGGCACGCGGGGGAGCCGGCGGCGTGTGCCGGCGCCCGACGGCTGGGGTGCGGTATTGTAGCGGTGTCATGGGAGGAGCGTCGGGATAGTCAGGCCCCGGGGATATAGCCATATCGATGAATCTCGTTAACAAATCTCGGTGTCATACTCGTTGGATTGCTTGGTCCTCGATAAATCGACTGTGCGCCTTAGATTTATTCTAACAAATATAATTATCAATCTTGTATTAACCATGAAACTTCAGTCGTCCTAATTTTCGTAAAGGGGATGACACCTTGGGCCGAGGGGCACACGGTGTTGCACCGATCAAGCTCATTCAATTGGCTGGCAATTCGTGAAATAGTTGAATGCT
The DNA here is from genome assembly GCA_034509565.1 of Triticum monococcum. Taxonomy (NCBI): domain Eukaryota; kingdom Viridiplantae; phylum Streptophyta; class Magnoliopsida; order Poales; family Poaceae; genus Triticum; species Triticum monococcum. The sequence continues at coordinate 175,226,373 of CM067847.1, read as the reverse complement.
GCATGAAGGCATAATAAGATCTAAGTCTCAATCATTGAAACTTATAATTTTTTATCTGAAACTTACGATTTTCTCGCTCACTCTTACCAAGCCTCATAGATTAATTTTGTAGCATTTTTTGTCGGTCATAGGCAAAAAAAAATCATGATCTTATCAGTTGGTTTCAGGAGTTGAAACTTAACATTTATTTTTAGAGTTCGTCAAAATATATTTAAAATGGACCTTTGAAAACCCTCGACACAAGGAACACGAATATGAAAACATAACTTGATTTGGACTTTTTATTCAAAAAATATGAAAGTTTGAAAATCAAAAGCCAAAAGAAAAGGCACCGAGGGACTCGCTGACGATGCCATGTACTTAGGGTAGGGTCATAGGCCTGACCTAGACGCCCTACCCAAGGACACTGCCCTAGAGTCAAAGTCATTTGAAGTACAATAAAAGATACCGACTGAAAGCAAGTTAGAGTTGTGACGCCCTGTATTTGACCGTACACTAATCATACACGCAAATATGTCTCATCAAGATCAAAGACTCACGGGAAGATATCACGACACAACTCTAGACACAAATTAAAATAATACAAGCTTTATATTACAAGCCAGGGGCCTCGAGGGCTCGAATACATAAGCTCGAAATCACAAGAGTCAGCGGAAGCAAATAATATCTGAGTATAGACATAAGTTAAACAAGATTGCCTTAAGAAGGCTAGCACAAACTGGGATACAGATCAAAAGAGGCGCAGGCCTCCTGCCTGGGATCCTCCTAATCTACTCCTGGTCGTCGTCAGCGGCCTGCACGTAGTAGTAGGCTCCTCCCGAGTAGTAGCAGTCATCATCGACAGTGGCGTCTGGCTCCTGGACTCCAACGTCTGGTCGCAGCAATCGGGTATAGGAAAGGGGGGAAAGGGGGAAGCAAAGCAATCGTGAGTACTCATTTAAAGTACTCGCAAGCAAGAAGCTACATTAGATATGTATGCATTGGCATCAAATGGAAAAGGGGTAACATATATGGACTGAACTGCAGAATGCCAGAATAAGAGGGGGATAGCTAGTCCTATCGAAAACTACACTTCTAGTAACCTCCATCTTGCAGCAGAAGAAGAGAGTAGATGGTAAGTTTAGCAAGTAGCAACGCATAGTATAATCCTAACCGATGATCCTCCCCTCGTCGCCCTGTGAGAGAGCGATCACCGGTTGTATCAGGCACTTGGAAGGGTGTGTTTTATTAAGTATCCGGTTCTAGTTGTCATAAGGTCAAGGTACAACTCCAAGTCATCCTGTTACCGAAGATCATGGCTATTCAAATAGATTAACTTCCCTGCAGGGGTGCACCACATTTCCCAACACACTCGATCCCCTTTGGCCGGACACACTTCCCTGGGTCATGCCCAGCCTCGAAAGATCAAGACGTCGCAGCCCTACCTAGGCACAACAGAGAGGTCAGCACGCCGGTCTAAATCCTATGGCGCAGGGGTCTGGGCCCATCGCCCATTGCACACCTGCACGTTGCGAACGCGGCCGGTGAGCAGACCTAGCCTCCCTTATACAAGAGCAGGTGTTCCAGTCCAACCCGGCGCGCGCCGCTCAGTCACTGACGTCAAGAAGGCTTCGGCTGATACCACGATGTCGAGTGCCCATAACTGTTCCCGCGTAGTTGGGTAGTGCGTATAGGCCAGTAGCCAGACTCAGATCAAATACCCAGATCTCGTTAAGCGGGTTATTTTGAAATAACCACAGACACCGACCAGGGCCAGACCCACCTCTCTCCTAGGCGGTCTCAACCTACCTTGTTGCTCCGCCACAAAGGCTCACTCAGAGGGTCGTCCGGACAAGCGTCCTTTTGGACCCAATCCGTGAATCACTCGCGGGTACTCTACAAGCCGACCCGACTTTAGTCACCACAAGTATCATATATTATGTATATAAGTATAAACCCGTGATCACCTCCCAAGTGGTCACGGCCCGATAGTATAGCATGGCAGACGGACAAGAATGTAGGTCCACTGATGATAAACTAGAATCCTATACTAAGCATTTAGGATTGCAGGTAAGGTACCAATGACTGTAGCAACAATGACAGGCTATGCATCAGGATATGATTAACGGAAAGCAGTAACATGCTACACTACTCTAATGCAAGCAGTATAGAGAAGAGTAGGTGATATCTGGTGATCAAGGGGGGGCTTTCCTGGTTGCTCTGGCAAGAAGAAGGGGTCGTCGTCGATGTAGTCGAACACAGGGGTACCAACAGCGGTCTCGGGGTTTACCGGAAAGAAGTAACGGAGGGGAACACAATAAATAATAGAGCAATCAAAGCATCACAAAGCATAATATGGCAATATGCGGTGCTAGGGGTGACCTAACGCAGTACTAGGTGATACCGGCAAAGGGGGAAACATCCGGGAAAGTATCCCCGAAGTTTCGCATTTTCGGACAAATGAACCAGAGGGGAAAAGTTGCGTGTTCGCTATGCTAGGGATGTGTGACGGACGAACGGGCTACGTATCCGGATTCGCCTTGTCGTTCTGAGTAACTTTCATGTAGAAAACTTTTTCATCCGAGTTACGGTTGATTTTCTATGAATTCCTAAAGTTCTATCAATATTCTGGAATGAGTATTGATTCGAAATTAAAAAGTTAAAATGCTATGTGCACCCAGATCTGTGTACACAAAGGTGTACCAGAGGGTGACATATGGGTCCAGAGGGTCCCAGTTCACCAGTCAAAGTTTAACTAGTCAACAGGGGGTGGGGCCCTCCTGTCATACTCACATTTAGCTAATTACGATTTAGTTAGGCTAACTAAGTAATTAGTTTAATTAAACCATTTTAATTAAGTTAATTAATTATATATTTTTTAAGAAAAGTTTTTTTACATTTACATTTTTTTAGAAGAGGCCCATGGGGCCCGTTGTCATAGACCCATTTGGCGAACCGGGCTAACGGGCATGGTCGGGCAGGCGTGTGGGGGCGTGGGCGTCGGCTGGCCTGGTTCCGGGCGCCGCCCGGGGCGAACCTGGCTGCGGCCAGCGAGCACGGCGAGCCGGCCGGCTGGAGCTGCGCCCAGCAGCGGGCGGCGGTAGAGCAATGGTAGCGGCAGCCGGCCGCAACAAGGCGCGGGCGCGGGCACAGAGGTGCCGCCCGAAGCGGACGCAGGCGACGACGGGCGTGGCGGGGCCACAACCATGCGGGGGGGCGAGCACAGGGCGCAGCCAGCCAGCAGGAGCGTGGCCTGGCGCAGGCAGGGACGTGCGGGCGGGCACGCATGGCGGCCATTGGCGTGGGGGAACAGGTGCGGTTGGAGCACGGGATGCGAGCACGAGCGCAAGGGCGCGACAAGCAGGGGAGGGACCATGGGCACGGGCGCAAGCATAGCGTGCGGGTGAGCATGGAGGTCCGGTCATGGCGGCCTCAACGGGAGCAGGCGGCCGCGGCGAATGAATCGAGAGGGATAAGGGGGATTCGAGGGAGGAGCTCACATCGGAGCGGCAGGGGAGGTCCGTGAGCTCGGGGGAGGCCGGATCCGCGATAGTGCCTCTGGGATCCGTCCATCTCTGGCGACGAGGCGGCTTGGCACGATATGGACGCGGAGAACCGGGCGGTGATGGCCATGGGATGAGTTCCCGGGAGGCGGTGGCGTGAGGACGGCAGGGCGGAGGCGGCGGTCCTTGGGCACGGGCGCGCCGGCGAGGTGGGGCTCCGGTGCGGCAAAGGGATCGAGGCCCGGGGTGCTCGGCATCGCTGTAGAACGAGAGGGAGTGGGGATCTCGGTCGGGAGGAGTGGGGTTCGTGCGGGAGGAGTGGGGGATTCGTGTTGGACTAGGTTACGAGGTAGTGGGGGTTAGGTGGACCGGGGTGGGCCGGCCAGTTGGGCCGAGGCCCAGCTGTCGGGCTCCCTCTCTCCATCTGACTTCTCTTCTTTCCTTTATTTATTTAATTCTTTTTATTTTGCAAAATATTTAGCCAAAATAAGTCATTTGTAAAATAAGGAGTTGTGCCACATAAATACTTTGCAATTTTCAGCACTGCCATAAAAAGGTTTTGAGACAATATAATTTCATTTAAATTTTATATATAAATGAAAATAGACTAATGGGGTTGTTTTGGCCAGTATTTTAAATGGGTTAGAAGTAAATTAATATTTCAAACAATATTGGTTCCTTCATGACAATTAGTTAGTGCATTTTTGCAACCCAGCGAACATTTTTGTTTTACCGTATGACGAAAAGTATTCTGAATTTATTTATTTTAAATTTGAATTTAGAATCAGTTTGGACCAAAGTGAAGTTTTAGAAAGTTAATCACGATGACATGGTACCATTAGAGTGTGCTTACTGTAGCTTAACTACCGGGGTGTTACAAGAGTGCAAGCCACTCGACCAGCTATCCCACTCGGATACCCCAATTCCACTCGACCAAGATAGAGTCACTCGACCACACGAAGAATCACTCGGAGTACAGAAGGTCTAAAGTCACTCGACCAAGATAGCAACAATAACGGTAACAACAGTAGCGGTAGTTTTGTAGCAATTGTGACAATAGCAGCAACAGTAGTAACTTAGCAAAGATCAATATGTGAAAAGCTCATAGGCATTGGATCGGTGATGGATAATTATGTTGGATAACATTCATCATGTAACAGTTATAACCTAGGGTGACACAGACCTAGCTCCAATTCATCAATGTAATGTAGGCATGTATTTGATGACCCACAAGTATAGGGGGTCTATCGTAGTCCTTTTGATAAGTAAGAGTGTCGAACCCAACAAGGAGCAGAAGGAAATGACAAGCGGTTTTCAGAAAGGTATTCTCTGCAAGCACTGAAATTATCGGTAACAGATAGTTGTATGATAAGATAATTCGTAATGGGTAACAAGTAACAAAAATAACTAAGGTGCAGCAAGGTGGCTCGATCCTTTTTGTAGCAAAGGACAATCCTGGAAGAAATCTTATATAAAGCAAAGCGCTCTCGAGGACACATGAGAATTACTGTCAAGCTAGTTTTCATCATGCTCATATGATTTATGTTCGTTACTTTGATAATTTGATATGTGGGGGTGTTGTCCTTAGTTGGACAAATCTCCCACTTATGATTAACCCCTCCCGCAAGCATCTGCAACTACGAAAGAAGAATTAAGATAAATCTAACCATAGCATGAAACATGTGGATCCAAATCAGCCCCTTACGAAGCAACACATAAAACTAGGGTTTAAACTTCTGTCACTCTAGCAACCCATCATCTACTTATTACTTCCCAATGCCTTCCCCTAGGCCCAAATCATGGTGAAGTGTCATGTAGTCGACGTTCACATAACACCATTAGAAGAGAGACAACATACATCTCATCAAAATATGAACGAATACCAAATTCACATGATTACTTATAACAAGACTTCTCCCATGTCCTCGGAAACAAACGTAACTACTCACAAAGCATATTCATGTTCATAATCAGAGGAGTAATAATTATCATTAAGGATCGGGACATATGATCTTCCACCGAATAAACCAACTAGCATCAACTACAAGGAGTAATCAACACTACTAGCAACCCACGGGTACCAAACTGAGATTTTGAGACAAAGATCGGATACAAGAGATGAACTAGGGTTTGAGAGGAGATGGTGCCGGTGAAGATGTTGATGGAGATTGACCCCCTCTCGATGATAGGATCGTTGGTGATGACGATGGCTTCGATTTCCCCCTCCCGGAGGGAAGTTTCCCCGGCAGAACAGCTCCGCTCGAGCCCTAGATTGGTTCTGCCCAAGTTCCACCTCGAGACGACGGCACTTCGTCCCGAAAGCTTCCTCTTGATTTTTTTTTCCAGGTCAAAACACACCATATAGAAGAAGATGAGCACCGGGGGCTTGCCAGGTGGCCCACAAGGCAGGGGGCGCGCCCAGGGGGTAGGGCGCACCCCCCACCCTTGTGGATGCATGGTGGGTCTCCGATGGTGCTTTCTTCGTCCAATATTTTTTATATATTCCAAAATAATTCTCCGTAATTTTTTAGGACTTTTGGAGTTGTGCAGAATAGGTCTCTCGGATTTACTTCTTTTCTAGTCCAAAATTCTAGCTGTCGGCATTCTCCCTCTTCATGTAAACCTTGTGAAATAAGAAAGAAAAGGCATAAGTATTGTGATATAATGTGTAATAACAGCTCATAATGCAGTAAATATCAATATAAAAGCATGATGCAAAATGGACGTATCAGTATTCCGTATATAGTCATACGTAGTTGCGGTAAGAACTTGCATGAAATCTTCTGTCCTACCCTCCCGTGGAAGCGGGGTCCATAAGGAAACTAAGGGATATTAAATCCTCCTTTTAATAGAGAACCGAAACAAAGCATTAACACATAGTGAATACATGAACTCCTCAAACTACGATAATCACCGGAAAGAATCCCAATTATTGTCACCTTGGAGTATGCGGAACATAACACGTAATAGGTGTATATAACTTGCAAGAAAGGATCAAGAACGCAAATATATTCATGAAAACATAAAGGGTTCAGATCTGAAATCATGGCACTCGGGCCCTAGTGGCAAGCATTAAGCATAGCAAAGTCATAGCAACATCAATCTCAGAACATAGTGGATACTAGGGATCAAGCCCTAACAAAACTAACTCGATTACATGATAAATCTCATCCAACACATCACCGTCTAGCAAGCCTACAAAGGAATTACTCACTCCCGGTGGTGAGCATCATGAAATTGGTGATGGAGGATGGTTGATGATGACGATGGTGATGAATCCCCCTCTCCGAAGCCCCGAACGGACTCCAGATCTGGCCTCCCGATAAAGAATAGGAGGTGGCGACAGCTCTGTATCATAAAACGTGATGAAACTTCCTCCTTTATTTTTTTACTCGGGAAATAGGAATTTATAGTGCTGAGATTAGGGTCAGCGGAGCCTCGTGGGAAGCAGGTGCCCCCCCCCCCCAGTGGGTCTTTGCTCCAGTATTTTTTATTTATTTCATAAAAAATCTCCAAAAAAATTCGTCCAATTCCGAGAACTTCTATTTCTGCACAAAAACAACACCATGGTAGTTTTGCTGAAAACAGCGTCAGTCCGGGTTAGTTAGTTTCATTTAAATCATGCAAATGAGAGTCCAAAACAAGAGCAAAAGTGTTTGGAAAAGTAGATACGACGGAGATGTTTCACTTTCCCATCGGAGACGACGGAGCAAGTCCACCGGCTGACGAAGACTTCGGTGCTAGGTTGCGCATCGACGGCGTCACCGGAACCCTCCACCTTCCGCTTCTTCTCTGCATCACGGGTCGCCCACACGCTGCCCGCACGGTCGTGGAACTTGACTGACCCATCCCTCGTTGCTTGGAAGTGGCAGGCCCAAAGATGATGAACATCACTATGACGACAGAGTAGAGGCACGAGGAAGAAGAAGAGCAGGGAACAGAGGCGCGAAGCAGCTGACGAAGGTGAAATGACATCTCAAAACCCCACTGCTCTCATGCCCCTCACGACGAGCCGGGAATCAAGGCATCTCTGTGCACCACGTATCCATGACCTATGGGAGGTTCCCATCCGCGCCCTACAGGCGCGGGAATTAAGGCCAAGTTACCACATCAAGACGTGCATCAGCCCGTTCTCCACCGCTGACGCAGCGGTTTAGATAAAGAATGATAGCCCCCTCTACCTGTCAAACCAAAGTGAGGGAGGAGGCCAGGCGGCCGCGACCGCATTGACCAGGCGGTGGCCCCAAGAAGTGGGCATCTGATCTCCTTCAAACCGCTCAAATGATGACATCGCAGTCGTGCTCCAGGAAGATGACTCACGAAGGAGCCTGCTAGAGGACTCACAACCCTCACTGTGACCTCTACGACGCTCGGGGGCTACAGAAGTGGTCATGTACTAGGGGCGCCTAACACCAAGGATGTGACGCCCCCGATTTAATCGTACACTAATCATACACGCAAACGTGTATGATCAAGATCAGGGACTCACGGGAAGATATCACAACACAACTCTACAAATAAAATAAGTCATACAAGCATTATATTACAAGCCAGGGGCCTCGAGGGCTCGAATATAAGAGCTCGATCATAGACGAGTCAGCGGAAGCAACAATATCTGAGTACAGACATAAGTTAAACAAGTTTGCCATAAGATGGCTAGCACAAACTGGGATACAGATCGAAAGAGGCGCATGCCTCCTGCCTGGGATCCTCCTAACTACTCCTGGTCGTCGTCAGCGGGCATCACGTAGTAGTAGGCACCTCCGGTGTAGGGGTCGTCGTCGACGGTGGCGTCTGGCTCCTGGGCTCCAACATCTGGTTGCGACAACCAGAAAGAAAGGAAAGGGGGGAAAGGGGGGAGAAAGCAACCGTGAGTACTCATCCAAAGTACTCGCAAGCAAGGAGCTACTCTACATATGCATGGGTATCAAATGGAGTAAGGGTATCATATGTGGACTGAACTGCAGAAAGCCAGAATAAGAGGGGGATAACTAATCCTTTCGAAGACTACGCTTCTGGCAGCCTCCGTCTTGCAACATGTAGAAGAGAGTAGACTGAAGTCCTCCAAGTAGCACCGTATAGCATAATCCTAACCGATGATCCTCCCCTCGTCGCCCTGTGAGAGAGCGATCACCGGTTGTATCTGGCACTTGGAAGGGTGTGTTTTATTAAGTATCCGGTTCTAGTTGTCATAAGGTCAAGGTACAACTCTGGGTCGTCCTTTTACCGAGGGACACGGCTATTCGAATAGATAAACTTCCCTGTAGGGGTGCACCACATACCCCAACACGCTCGATCCCATTTGGCCGGACACACTTTCCTGGGTCATGACCGGCCTCGGAAGATCAACACGTCGCAGCCCCACCTAGGCACAACAGAGAGGTCAGCACGCCGGTCTAAATCCTATGGCGCAGGGGTCTGGGCCCATCGCCCTTTGCACACCTGCACGTTGCGTACGCGGCCGGAAGCAGACCTAGCCTAGTGGCTTTCCAGTCCAATCCGGCGCGCGCCACTCAGTCGCTGACGTCACGAAGGCTTCGGCTGATACCACGACGTCGGGATACCCATAACTACTCCCGCGTAGATGGTTAGTGCGTATAGACCAAATGGCCAGACTCAGATCAAATACCCAGATCTCGTTAAGCGTGTTAAGCGTCCGCGAACGCCGAACAGGGCCAGGCCCACCTCTCTCCTAGGTGGTCGGAACCTGCCCTGTCGCTTCGCCTCAAAGATCCACTCGCGGGTGCTCCTACGAGCCTACCCGTCTTTAGTCACCACATGTATCATGTATAAGGTATATAGTATATACCCGTGATCACCTCCCGAGTGATCACGGCCCGATAGTATAGCATGGCAGACGGACAAGAATGTAGGGCCACTGATGATAAACTAGCATCCTATACTAATCATTAGGATTGCATGTAAAGGTAGCAACAGTAGTAGCAAGGACAGGCTATGCATCAGTATAGGATTAACGGGAAGCAGTAACATGCTACACTACTCTAATGCAAGCAGTATAGAGAAGAGTAGGCGATATCTGGTGATCAAAGGGGGGGCTTGCCTGGTTGTTCTGGCAAGAGAGAGGGGTCGTCAACTCCGTAGTCGTACTGGGTAGCAGCGGCGTCGGTCTCGGTGTCTAGAGAGAGAATAGGGGGAAGAAACAATAAATATAAAGCAAGCATATGCATAGTGATGCATGACATGACAAGTAACGGCGTTAGAGGTGCCCTAACGCGGTAGTAGGTGATACCGGTGAAGGGGGGGAAACATCCGGGAAAGTATCCCCGGCGTTTCGCGTTTTCGGGCAGAGGGGCCGGAGGGGGAAAGTTGCGAGTTCGATAGGTTAGGGAGGTGTGGTGGACGAACGGGTTGCGTATCCGGAATCGTCTCGTCGTTCTGAGCAACTTTCATGTACAAAGTTTTTTGATCCGAGCTACGGTTTATTTTATATGTTTTTCTAAAGTTTAAATCATTTTTTTGGATTTATTTATCTATTTAATTCTAACATTATCCAGAATAGTGTACGCTGACGTCAGCATGACGTCAGCATTGACCTGGTCAACCTGACAGGCGGGTCCCGTTCGTCAATGACTCTTTAGTCTAATTAGGGTCTAACTAATTTAATTACTGTATAATTAACTAACCAGTTAATTAAATTAATTAATTAGGGTTAATTAACTTAATTAATTAATCTAATTATTAATTATTAATTAATTTTTTTTATATATTCTTTTTTTTAAAAAAAAAGAAAAATCGTTCTGGGCGGGGCCCCCATGTCATAGGCCCCTGGGGCCTTAGTGGGTTAGCGGGCTGTGCGGTTACGGGCGTGCATCGCCAGGCGCCCGATGGGGCGGACCCGGGCACGCGGGCGACGGTCGCCGTGGCGCGACGGGGTGCCGGAGTTGGTCGCCGGTGCTGCGGTGGCCTGCGGGACTGGAGGCAGAGGCGTGCGGGCGGAGCGGGGCGAAGGCGAAGCGGTGCAAGGGCGGGTGCCGCACGGAGCAGCAGCAGGCGCAGCAGCAGGATGTGGGCCGCGGCGTAGCGTCTAGGAGCAGGGGGCGTGCGGGCACGAACGGCCCTGGAGCGCATAGGGTACGGGGCGGGGGCGTGCTCGACCGCAAGGCAAAGGCGAGCGTCGGCGATGTTGAGCAGCAGCAGCAGTGGTGCAGCGAGGCGAGGCGGGGCGCGATGCGGGCTTCCAGGGCACGGGCGCCGGCGGGGAAGCGAGCGGTGACGGGGAGGAGCAGGTCGGCGCGGCCCTGGGGGGAGCGTGGCAGCGGCGGGCGCGACGCGACGGAGCTCGTCGGGGCAGTCGGGAGCGGCGAGCGGCGGAGGGAACGAGCATGGGGCAAGGGGAAGAGGGGAGGGGCGCGGCTCACATCGGGTGGGGTAGGGCACTGGCAGTGGGTGCGGGGAGGCTCGTGGTGGCCGGAGTCGGTCGCGGCGTGCGGCGGCCCGAGGTGGAAGCCGAGCACGGGGCGGCGTTGTTGGGGCGCCCCCCCTCCCGATCCAGCAGAATCGGGCAGAGGAGGGCGGAGAAGCGCGGCGTCGGGGACGGCGGGCATCGGCGCGGCGGGGGACAACGGCGGGCGTCAGGGCGGCGCGGTCGCCAGGTCTGCGCCCCGATCTCGATCCAGATCGGGGGGAGGGAGAGAGTGGCGTGGGGGGGAGTGGGTTGTCGGTGGAGAGTGGGGGAGTGGGGGGACGGTTTATGGGTGCGTGGTGGGCCGGCCGGTTGGGCCGGTAGAGGCCAGCTGGGCCACTTGGCCCAGCGGGGGGGGGGCTTTTCTCTTTCTTTTTTTTTGTTAGTTTTGTTTTTCCCTTTTCTGTTTTATTTCTAGTTTCTTTTTTTCATTTAGTTTTTAACTAATATAAAAATAATCCCTAATTTAGTAATACATTAAAATCCCCTACAACAAAAAGGTTTTACCCCAAAACAATTTAGTTTAGTATTTTAATTATTTATAAAAGCATTTAAATATCGGTTTTGCTAGTGTTTCATTTATTTTAGATTATTTAAACATTTCATAAAAGTGTGGTTCCTCCACCATAATTACCCATGCATTATTCGGTTCACTTCGAACATTTTAGTTTTAATATTTGAAAACTTTTATTGTTCGCTTGATTTCGAAATTGAATTTGAATCAGTTTCGAACTAACTCGAGTTTATCAACAGTAACCGAGGTGACGTGGCATGATTAGCGTGGGATTACTGTAGCATGATTATCCGGGCATCACAAAGGAACCCGGCCTCGTCAACTACAAGGGGGCCCAACAGGCCCGGCGTGATGCTAACCCTAGGAGGACAGAGGACCTTCTTGATGCCCAAGACTAGAGGGAGGCGGCACCCTAGATCACATCTAACATGTAAGCCCTAGACCACTCATGTCTGTATAAAGGGAGGTCTAGGGTTCCCCTTGATCCATCTATCCTCAGATAGGAGAACTCTCAGCAGCAACATCATACACCATTGTAACCCCTCCATTATGAATAACCAAAACTAGCAGGACGTAGGGTATTACTCTTTGGAGGCCCGAACCTGGATATACCCCTCGTGTGACCTCTGATCCATGACTTCCAGCTGCGCTTGGACCCCTACCGAGGGATCTGACTAGAATCTGCTCCGTCAGTTATAATCATCGTGTTACAGATGACGTTTGAGCAACCCCAAAGTCCACCGTACGGTAGGAAGTGACTACGATACTCTCATGGTCTGAGGAACTAAAAACACATGTTAACACTCTGTGTTATAACAAAAGATTTCAGTCGATATTATCTCAAAGTATAATAGACAAGTTTGGGTCGATTCAATATGACCGTTCTTCTAATGTCATACTCTCAATGTTGTTTAAGGACTATCATTACACTTAATGATATCCTAAGATCCGGAAAACATGATCACCAACAACACTTGAGCCAATCTTAGAGGCAAGACTAGGAACCTATTCTTTACCGTTTATCATTCCACACGTGCACATGAGTTTTCCACTGACTCACATATTTGAGGATCATAGAAGCTATAGTCTGAGATATAAACTCTTAATTATGAACACGAAAATATAATAATACAATATTATTGCCTCTAGGGCATATTTCCAACATAACACAACCTATGTGATCGGAGATCCTGTGAATTAGGGCCTGGGGAAACAAGCCAGTGGTCAACTATGGAGAGCATCCTTACTAACCCACTATGTTGGAGATGCAATACTCTTGTAATCTGTAAGGTAGACTGGCATGTATTAATGTGTTCCAAAGCATGCGTAAGCAAGACGCTATCCTACAGAGCTATCTTTGAAGGAACACGCCTATGTGAGCACGATTGCTGGTCACAGTCTATGAGATAGTGTAATCTCTAGGAAGCTCATGAACAGGTCAGGAGTATGACTAACACTATTGCGGGATGGTCCAAACGTGACACATGTATCGGAGACCAATCGACGAAACTGTGTGTGATGCATGAATCGCAAATGATACCATAATAAAACTGTCGCCAATTAGATGAACTATGTGCGATGGTGCGGAGACATCAAGCACGATTCAGACTAGAGTTGCGTGTACGATACATGGCATATGGTTGATCCATACGAATTGTTTGCAATTAGCCAGAACAACGAAAATGGTCAGCCAGATCAAGGTGTGTGCAATATATGGTATACAGTTCACTTGGATAAACCGTTTGCGGCTAGCTAACACAACAGAAACGGTCAGTCAGATCAAGGTGTGTGCGATAGACGGCATACAGTTCACTCGGATGAACTGTTTGCAATGAATCAAAACAAACACAAACGATTTGGCTTAATAAGATATGTGCGATACACGGCAAACAAATCAGTAATTAGAAATGTGTGGGAAGACTGATAATAATACACATGATTCCTGCTAATAAGTCGTGTGTGTTGTGGGCAAACGCTTGCTGGTATATAATTGTCAGCGATTGATAAAATCATCATCGACGGGTTCCCTAGTTTAGTTCGTGTGCGATGTGATTTGCTCTATCTACAGAAGAACAACATATATACTTATGTTCAGGTAGCTAGCTACGCCAGTTTAGCATGTTGGGTTTACCAGTTGCATGTGTTGCTCATGCCTTTCTTTTACAAATTCCAGCGAATTGTCCTATGTATTATTACTATGCAATCTGATCCTCTAGTATATATGTTCTATATATTATGCAATGTGGTTCTCAATTAACTGTTTGGTTAATTTGTTGTCATGTTCTCAGTTAACTGTTTGGTTCAATTCTGCAATGTGATGTTCAATTCTTGTGGGTGCAATTTTGTATTGTCTTGCATGTGAGAAATAAATCGAATTTGGTTGTACAAAATACATGAGAAACAAATACAATTGCTATATTTTCAAGTTGTTAAGCATGCTTGGTTTGGTTAACTGTCTGATCTTCTAGTATGTTCTTTTTTTGAAAAACAAATGGACTTTATTCAACGGAAATAACAGATACATCGTTTGTGAGGAATGGTACAATCTCAAACATAGGCTCCTCAGACCAATCAATGGTAGAAGAAAATCTAGCCAACCTAGCAAGCTCGTGCGCAACCTTATTGGCTTCCCTATTACAATGTTCAAACCTAGAGGTAGGAAAATCACACGCCAAAAAATAGCAATCATCAAAGATTGTCGCCGCCGCTCCTGCTGACCGTCCGCCATTATTCATCGTTTCAATAACCTCCAAATTATCAGAATTAATAACTAGGCGATTGCAACCCGCACGTTGCGCTAGTGAAAGACCGAATCTGAGTGCCCAAGCTTCCGTTGTTAGAGCGTCAATGCAATGATCAATTTTCCAAGTACCCCCTGCAATAAACTTCCCTTTGTCGTTCCTCAGGACAGCCCCCGCCGTACCATTAAGAAGATCATGATCAAAAGAAGCGTCAACATTAAGTTTCACAAAACCCACCGGGGGACGAATCCAACCCCCTCTTTTCATAGAAGCCCTTGGACTGGAAGCAACAACATAATTAGTCGTAAGAGCTTGTATCCCCATTGAAATCTGTTTTGCATCTTGAAATATCTCCTTGTGCACTAATTTACGTCTTTCCCATCATAAATACCAAGACGTAATGGCAATCATCTCCCGAGTATTCTGAAACCCCATAATAGATAAATCTTGATCTTCTAGTATGTTCTATTGTGAATGTGGTGCTCAGTTAACTATTTGGTTCATTGTGGTGTTTAGTTAACTGTTTGGTTCAATTCTGCAATGCGATGTTCAATTATGGGTACAATTTTGTATTGTTATGCATTTGAGAAATAAATTGAATTTGGATGTACTAGTACATGAGAAACATATACAGTTGCTATACTTCCTAGTTTTTAAGCATGCTTGGTTTGGGAAAATGGCTTTTCCATGTGGCTCAAATTAATCTGTCAAAACTACAATGTGTTTATCTTTCATCAACATATTTTCCTGATAGTATGCCAACCCTCACTTAACCTGATCAATAACTATCTTATATGTGTTGCACGGAAACAATAGGAGGCACTTAGGTTTACCATGGAGATTTGCATATGGGTCCTTTGTCTAATAGCACATTATTGTGTAATTGCAGGAACCATTCTAATATTTAGGTTTTTAACAATTTGGTCTTGCACATGTAGGTCCTGCTGTCAGAGGTTTTGACCCACTATTTGACCTATTTTGCATATGGGGAAATGAGATGTCCATAAATATCAGTCAAGTCAAGAAACTCAGAAAGATTGTTAGGCTAAAGAAACTAGCAACCAAAAACAACAAAATATTTGTTTACATAATGAAGAAAACATCAGCGAACTACAGGATGGTACTAACTCTTATACCTTGTTTTTTTATTCCTTTGCGTCATTTCAAAATTTAGAGAAGTTATTTATGCATACCTTTTTTCTAGGCCTTTCCAAAGCAGTTCACTGATAATTACCTCTCAAACCACATGTATGGTCAAGAGGCGAGGAAGGCGTTCATACAACACCTACGGTACAATATTGAAGTCTTCCTCAAGAGGACGAAGGATGGGTGGTCAATCATCCACAGGCACTGACCTAAAGTTGCAAGGACCTTCAACATTATTGAAGGCTCAATATCTGTCTTCCGCTTCAGCAGTTTTCCAAATGAGATTCGTTTGTCTTTTTATCATCTATAATGCTAATTTTCAAAGGTTTTAGATGTTGCGTGTGAAACTTGGTGTTGTTCTGTAATGGGGTAGCTAGCTATATGCCTATATGGTATAACTGAGGGTTGAAGCTATATGAGTTGTACTCTGATGTATTTCAATTATGAAATCTTGGTTCTGTAATACAAAAATTAAATATATTGTGTGTTTAATATGAAATGTCAATTTGATTACTAAATAGATTAAAAATAATAGGTCAATTAGCCTGCTTATTGGGTTTTTCTATTGCAAATGGTTATTGAGACAATACCGTGGGTAATGACCTCAGACAACCCACACCGTTTTTAGGAAGTAAACGTGTTGGATCAATGAACAATCACACACTACTTGCTCTAAACAAGTGTTTGCATTAGGCTATCTTACACAAATGTTTTCCACATAAATTGTGTGTGATGGATATGTTGGGGAACGCAGTAATTTCGAAAATTTTCCTACGCACACGCAAGATCATGGTGATGCATAGCAACGAGAGGGGAGAGTGTTGTCTACGTACCAACGCAGACCGACTGCGGAAGCGATCACACAACGTAGAGGAAGTAGTCGTACGTCTTCTTCCCGATCCGACTGATCCAAGCACCGTTACTCCGGCACCTCCGAGTTCTTAGCACACGTTCAGCCCGATGACGTTCCTCGGGCTCCGATCCAGCAAAGCATCGAGGAAGAGTTCCGTCAGCACGACGGCGTGATGACGATCTTGATGTACTACCGACGCAGGGCTTCGCCTAAGCACTGTAACGGTACGATCGAGGTGGAATTTGGTGGCAGGGGGCACCGCACACGGCTAAGGAACGATCTCAAGGATCAACTTGTGTGTTTGTGGGGAGCCCCCTGCCCCCGTATATAAAGGAGCAAGGGAGGAGGGGCTGGCCGGCCAAGGTGGGGGCGCAGGAGAGTCCTACTCCCACCGGGAGTAGGACTCCCCCTCCAATCCTAGTCCAACTAGGATTCCCGGGAGGGGGAAAGAGAGAGAGGTGGCCGGCCCACCTTTCCTAGTCCTACTAGGACTTGGGGAAGGGGGGGCGCCGGCTAGGCTGTGGGCTGCCTCTTCTCTATTTTCCACTAAGGCCCAATAGGCCCATTAGCCTCCCGGGGGGTTCCGGTAACCCTCCCGGTATTCCGGTAAAATCCCGATTTCACCCGGAACACTTCCGATGTCCAAACATAGGCTTCCAATATATCAATCTTTACGTCTCGACCATTTCGAGACTCCTCGTCATGTCCGTGATCTCATCCGGGACTCCGAACAACCTTCGGTACATCAAAATGCATAAACTCATAATAACTGTCATCGTAACGTTAAGCGTGCGGACCCTACGATTCGAGAACAATGTAGACATGACCGAGACACGTCTCCGGTCAATAACCAATAGCGGGACCTGGATGCCCATATTGGCTCCCACATATTCTACGAAGATCTTTATCGGTCAGACCGCATAACAACATACGTTGTTCCCTTTGTCATCGGTATGTTACTTGCCCGAGATTCGATCGTCGGTATCCAATACCTAGTTCAATCTCGTTACTGGCAAGTCTCTTTACTCGTTCTGTAATACATCATCTCATAACTAACATCTTAGTTATTATGCTTGCAAGGCTTATGTGATGTGTATTACCGAGAGGGCCCAGAGATACCTCTCCGACAATCGGAGTGACAAACCCTAATCTCGAAATACGCCAACCCAACATCTACCATTGGAGACACCTGTAGTACTCCTTTATAATCACCCAGTTACGTTGTGACGTTTGGTAGTACCCAAAGTGTTCCTCCGGTAAACGGGAGTTGCATAATCTCATAGTTATAGGAACATGTATAAGTCATGAAGAAAGCAATAGCAACATACTAAACGATCGGGTGCTAAGCTAATGGAATGGGTCATGTCAATCAGATCATTCTACTAATGATGTGACCTCGTTAATCAAATAACAACTCCTTGTTCATGGTTAGGAAACATAACCATCTTTGATTAACGAGCTAGTCAAGTAGAGGTATACTAGTGACACTTTGTTGGTCTATGTATTCACACATGTATTATGTTTCCTGTTAATACAATTCTAGCATGAATAATAAACATTTATCATGATGTAAGGAAATAAATAATAACTTTATTATTGCCTCTAGGGCATATTTCCTTCAGTCTCCCACTTGCACTAGAGTCAATAATCTAGTTCACATCGCCATGTGATTTAGCAGCAATAGTTCACATCACCATGTGACTAACACCCATAGTTCACATCGTCATGTGACCAACACTCAAAGGGTTTACTAGAGTCAGTAATCTAGTTCACATATCTATGTGATTAACACCCAAAGAGTACTAAGGTGTGATCATGTTTTGCTTGTGAGATAATTTTAGTCAACGGGTCTGTCACATTCAGATCCGTAAGTATTTTGCAAAATTCTTTGTCTATAATGCTCTGCATGGAGCTACTCTAGCTAATTGCTCCCACTTTCAATATGTATCCAGATTGAGACTTATAGATTCATCTGGATTAGTGTCAAAAACTTGCATCGACGTAACCCTTTACGACGAACCTTTTTGTCACGTCCATAATCGAGAAACATATCCTTATTTCACTAAGGATAATTCTGACCGCTGTCCAGTGATCTACTCCTAGATCACTATTGTACTCCCTTGCCAAATCAGTGCAGGGTATACAATAGATCTGGTATACAGCATGACATACTTTATAGAACCTATGGCCAAGGCATAGGGAATGACTTTCATTCTCTTTCTATCTTCTGCCGTGGTCGGGCTTTGAGTCTTACTCAACTTCACACCTTGTAATACAGGCAAGAACTTTTTCTTTGACTGCTCCATTTTGAACTACTTCAAAATCTTGTCAAGGTTTGTATTCATTGTAAAAACTTATCAAGCGTCTTGATCTATCTCTATAGATCTTGAAGCTCAATATGTAAGCAGCTTCACCGAAGTCTTTCTTTGAAAAACTCCTTTCAAACACTCCTTTATGCTTTACAGAATAATTCTACATTATTTCCGATCAACAATATGTCATTCACATATACTTATCAGAATTGCTGTAGTGCTCCCACTCACTTTCTTGTAAATACAGGCTTCACCGCAAGTCTGTATAAAACTATATGCTTTGATCAACTCATCAAGGCGTATATTCCAATTCCGAGATGCTTGCACCAGTCCACAGATGGATCGCTGGAGCTTGCACATTTTGTTAGCCCCTTTCGGATTGACAAAACCATCTGTTGCATCATATACAACTCTTCTTTAATAAATCCATTAAGGAATGCAGTTTTGTTTATCCTTTTGCCAGATTTCATAAAATGTGGCAATTACTAACATGATTCGGACAGACTCGAGCATAGATACGAGTGAGAAACTCTCATCGTAGTCAACACCTTGAACTTGTCGAAAAACCTTTTTGCGACAATTCTAGCTTTGTAGATAGTAACACTACTATCAGCGTCCGTCTTCCTCTTGAAGATCCATTTATTTTCTATGGCTTGCCGATCATCGGGCAAGTAAACCAAAGTCCATACTTTGTTCTCATACATGGATCATATCTCAGATTTCATGGCTTCAAGCCACTTTGCGGAATCTGGGCTCACCATCGCTTCTTCATAGTTCGTAGGTTCATCATGATCTAGTAGCATGACTTCCAGAAAAGGATTACCGTACCACTCTGGCGCGGATCTTACTCTGGTTGATCTACGAGGTTCAGTAGTGTCTTGTTCTGAAGTTTTATGATTATCATCATTAGCTTCCTCACTAACTGGTGTAGGTGTCACAGAAACATTTTCTGTGATGTACTACTTTCCAATAAGGGAGCAGGTACAGTTACCTCGTCAAGTTCTACTTTCCTCCCACTCACTTCTTTCGAGAGAAAACTCCTTCTCCAGAAAGTTTCCGAATTTTAGCAACAAAAGTCTTGTCTTCGGATCTGTGATAGAAGGTGTATCCAATAATTTCCTTTGGATATCCTATGAAGACGCACTTCTCCGATTTGAGTTTGAGCTTATCAGGATGAAACTTTTTCATATAAGCATCGCAACCCCAAACTTTAAGAAACGACAACTTTGGTTTCTTGCTAAACCATAGTTCAGATTGTGTCGTCTCAACGGATTTAGATGGTGCCCTATTTAACGTGAATGCAGCTGTCTCTAATGCATAACCCCAAAACGATAGTGGTAGATCGGTAAGATACATCATAGATTGCACTATATCCAATAAAGTATGGTTATGACGTTTGGCACACCATTATGTTGTGGTGTTCCAGGTGGCGTGCGTAGTGAAACTATTTCACATTGTTTTTAACTGAAGACCAAACTCGTAACTAAAATATTTGTCTCCGCGATCAGATCGTAAAAACTTTATTTTCTTGTCACGATGATTTTTCACTTCATTCTGAAATTCTTTGAACTTTTCAAATGTTTCAGACTTATGTTTCATCAAGTAGATATACTCATATCTGCTTAAATCATCTGTGAAGATCAGAAAATAATGATACCTGTCGCGAGCCTCAATATTCATCGGACCACATACATCAGTATGTATGATTTCCAACAAATCTGTTGCTCGCTTCATTGTTCCGAAGAACGGCGTTTTAGTCATCTTGCCCAAAAGGCATGGTTCGCAAGCATCAAGTGATTCATAATCAAGTGATTCCGAAAGCCCATCAGCATGGAGTTTCTTCATGCGCTTTATACCAATATGACCTAAACGGCAGTGCCACAAATAAGTTTGCACTATCATTATTAACTTTGCATCTTTTGGTTTCAAATATGTGTATCACTACGATCGAGATCCAACGAACTTGTTTCATTGGGTGTATGACCATTGAAGGTTTTATTCATGTAAACAGAACAACAATTATTCTCTGACTTTAATGAATAACCATATTGCAATAAACATGATCAAATCATATTCATGCTCAATGCAAACACCAAATAACACTTATTTAGGTTCAACACTAATCCCGAAATTATGGGGAGTGTGCGATGATGATCATATCAATCTTGGAACCACTTCCAACACACATCGTCACTTCACCCTTAACTAGTCTCTGTTTATTCTGCAACTCCCGTTTCGAGTTACTAATCTTAGCAACTGAACTAGTATCAAATACTGAGGGTTTGCTATAAACACTAGTAAAGTACACATCAATAACATGTATATCAAATATACTTATGTTCACTTTGCCATCCTTTTTATCCGCCAATCACTTGGGGTAGTTCCGCTTCTAGTGACCAGTCCCTTTGCAGTAGAAGCACTTAGTCTCAGGCTTAGGATCAGACTTGGGCTTCTTCACTTGAGCAGCAACTTGCTTGCCGTTCTTCTCGAAGTTCCCCTTCTTCCCTTTGCCCTTTTCTTGAAACTAGTGGTCTTGTCAATCATCAACACTTGATGTTTTTCTTGATTTCTACCTTCGTTGATTTCAGCATCACGAAGAGCTTGGGAGTTGTTTCTGTTATCCCTTGCATATTATAGTTCATCACGAAGTTCTACTAACTTGGTGATGGTGACTAGAGAATTCTGTCAATCACTATCTTATCTGGAAGATTAACTCCCACTTGATTCAAGCGATTGTAGTACCCAGACAATCTGAGCACATGCTCACTAGTTGAGCGATTCTCCTCCATCTTTTAGCTATAGAACTTGTTGGAGACTTCATATCTCTCAACTCGGGTATTTGCTTGAAATATTAACTTCAACTCCTGGAACATCTCATATGCTCCATGACGTTCAAAACGTCTTTGAAGTCCCGATTCTAAGCCATTAAGCATGGTGCACTTAAACTATCAAGTAGTCATCATATTGAGCTAGCCAAACGTTCATAACGTCTGCATCTGCTCCTGCAATAGGTCTGTCACCTAGCGGTGCATCAAGGACATAATTCTTCTGTGCAGCAATGAGGATAAACCTCAGATCACGGATCCAATCCGCATCATTGCTACTAACATCTTTCAACACAATTTTCTCTAGGAACATATCAAAATAAACACAAGGAAGCAACAACGCGAGCTATTGATCTACAACATGATTTGCAAAATACTACCAGGACTAAGTTCATGATAAATTTAAGTTCAATTTAATCATATTACTTAAGAACTCCCACTTAGATAGACATCCCTCTAATCCTCTAAGTGATCACGTGATCCAAATCAACTAAACCATAACCGATCATCACGTGAGATGGAGTAGTTTTCAATGGTGAACATCATCATGTTGATCATATCTACTATATGATTCACGCTCGACCTTTCGGTCTCTGTGTTCCGAGGCCATATCTGCATATGCTAGGCTCGTCAAGTATAACCTGAGTATTCTGCTTGTGCAAAACTGGCTTGCACCCGTTGTAGATGGACGTAGAGCTTATCACACCCGATCATCACGTGGTGTCTGGGCACGACGAACTTTGGCAACGGTGCATACTCAGGGAGAACACTTCTTGATAATTTAGTGAGAGATCATCTTATAATGCTACCGTCAATCAAAGCAAGATAAGATGCATAAAAGGATAAACATCACATGCAATCAATATAAGTGATATGATATGGCCATCATCATCTTGTGCTTGTGATCTCCATCTCCGAAGCACCGTCATGATCACCATCGTCACCGGCGCGCCACCTTGATCTCCATCGTAGCAACGTTGTCGTCTCGCCAATCTTATGCTTCCACGACTATCACTACCGCTTAGTAATAAAGTAAAGCATTACATCGCGATTGCATTGCATACAATAAAGCGACAACCATATGGCTCCTGCCAGTTGCCGATAACTCGGTTACAAAACATGATCATCTCATACAATAAAATCAGCATCATGCCTTGACCATATCACATCACAACATACCCTGCAAAAACAAGTTAGACGTCCTCTACTTTGTTGTTGCAAGTTTTACGTGGCTGCTACGGGCTTAAGTAAGAACTCATCTCACCTACGCATCAAAACCACAACGATAGTTCGTCAAATAGACTCCGTTTTAACCTTCTCAAGGACCGGGCGTAGTCACACTTGGTTCAACTAAAGTTGGAGAGACAGTCTTCCGCAAGCCATCTATGTGCAAAGCACGTCGAGGGAACCGGTCTCGCGTAAGAGTACGCGTAAGGTTGGTCCGGATCGTCTCAACCAACAATACCGCCGAACCAAAGTATGACATGCTGGTAGGCAGTATGACTTGTATCGCCCACAACTCACTTGTGTTCTACTCGTGCATATAACATCAAACCATAAAACCTAGGCTCTGATACCACTGTTGGGGAACGCAGTAATTTCGAAAATTTTCCTACGCACACGCAAGATCATGGTGATGCATAGCAACGAGAGGGGAGAGTGTTGTCTACGTACCAACGCAGACCGACTGCGGAAGCGATCACACAACGTAGAGGAAGTAGTCGTACGTCTTCTTCCCGATCCGACCGATCCAAGCACCGTTACTCCGGCACCTCCGAGTTCTTAGCACACGTTCAGCCCGATGACGTTCCTCGGGCTCCGATCCAGCAAAGCGTCGAGGAAGAGTTCCGTCAGCACGACGGCGTGATGACGATCTTGATGTACTACCGACGCAGGGCTTCGCCTAAGCACTGTAACGGTACGATCGAGGTGGAATTTGGTGGCAGGGGGCACCGCACACGGCTAAGGAACGATCTCAAGGATCAACTTGTGTGTTTGTGGGGAGCCCCCTGCCCCCGTATATAAAGGAGCAAGGGAGGAGGGGCTGGCCGGCCAAGGTGGGGGCGCAGGAGAGTCCTACTCCCACCGGGAGTAGGACTCCCCCTCCAATCCTAGTCCAACTAGGATTCCCGGGAGGGGGAAAGAGAGAGAGGTGGCCGGCCCACCTTTCCTAGTCCTACTAGGACTTGGGGAAGGGGGGGCGCCGGCTAGGCTGTGGGCTGCCTCTTCTCTATTTTCCACTAAGGCCCAATAGGCCCATTAGCCTCCCGGGGGGTTTCGGTAACCCTCCCGGTATTCCGGTAAAATCCCGATTTCACCCGGAACACTTCCGATGTCCAAACATAGGCTTCCAATATATCAATCTTTACGTCTCGACCATTTCGAGACTCCTCGTCATGTCCGTGATCTCATCCGGGACTCCGAACAACCTTCGGTACATCAAAATGCATAAACTCATAATAACTGTCATCGTAACGTTAAGCGTGCGGACCCTACGGTTCGAGAACAATGTAGACATGACCGAGACACGTCTCCGGTCAATAACCAATAGCGGGACCTGGATGCCCATATTGGCTCCCACATATTCTACGAAGATCTTTATCGGTCAGACCGCATAACAACATACGTTGTTCCCTTTGTCATCGGTATGTTACTTGCCCGAGATTCGATCGTCGGTATCCAATACCTAGTTCAATCTCGTTACTGGCAAGTCTCTTTACTCGTTCTGTAATACATCATCTCATAACTAACATCTTAGTTATTATGCTTGCAAGGCTTATGTGATGTGTATTACCGAGAGGGCCCAGAGATACCTCTCCGACAATCGGAGTGACAAACCCTAATCTCGAAATACGCCAACCCAACATCTACCATTGGAGACACCTGTAGTACTCCTTTATAATCACCCAGTTACGTTGTGACGTTTGGTAGTACCCAAAGTGTTCCTCCAGTAAACGGGAGTTGCATAATCTCATAGTTATAGGAACATGTATAAGTCATGAAGAAAGCAATAGCAACATACTAAACGATCGGGTGCTAAGCTAATGGAATGGGTCATGTCAATCAGATCATTCTACTAATGATGTGACCTCGTTAATCAAATAACAACTCCTTGTTCATGGTTAGGAAACATAACCATCTTTGATTAACGAGCTAGTCAAGTAGAGGTATACTAGTGACACTTTGTTGGTCTATGTATTCACACATGTATTATGTTTCCTGTTAATACAATTCTAGCATGAATAATAAACATTTATCATGATGTAAGGAAATAAATAATAACTTTATTATTGCCTCTAGGGCATATTTCCTTCAGGATAGCCTATGCCACACAGTTTCTTCCAGGCACCATACGTGATGCATTCAATAACACAAACAATAAAACTATTAATATCGTCTGCAATGACAACACTATCACACACGATGTGATGGGCAAAATTGTGTGTGATGTACGTACAAACGAAAACAATTGTGTGGGATTCACTATGTGGGATGTATACATGCATGGAGCGTTTGTCTTAGATTCATTGTGTGGGATGTACATACAAACAGAAACAATTGGGCTTGTATAATTGTCTGTGATGGCCGTCTGATCGCACACGAGCTCTTTTTGCCCCGTGTGTTTGACCGGCGGACCTATCGCCGACGGTTTCTGGGTCATGTGGGAAGGACCCCCCCCCCTATCGCACGCAGAGGCAAGGCGACGGTTTAAAACTCGATCGTGGAAAAGGGACAAAAAATTGTTTGTATAACAGTCACCTGCACTAGTATAGTAAGCTCCGCCCGTGGGATTTAGCCTTCAGCAGCCAAGTACCGGCTGACAATTGGCGAAACTTCTGCACGCCAAATTGACAATTCAAGGCATATCCATTGTTCAGTTGTGAAGAAGCTAATTATTTTTCTATAAGTGGATGTTTAACTTAACAGTCTCCGCTAGAAATTCTGGTATATCAGAACATTGTTTGGAACTAAACCTGGGCATGGGCAACCCAGACCAAGAAGCTCGGCCCAAAGCCCGTCGTCCAGGCTGGACTCGGGCCTCAATTTCCTGCCAATGGCCCGGCCCGAAGCCCGAGAAAAGCCCGATGAAACATATTTATTGATGTATTTTATGAAAAATAGGTATAATGTAGTATTATATAGCCCCGAAATTAGGTATTTCATTATTTTTAATAGGTAAAGTAGCCATTTTTTCGGGCTGCGGGCCGTGCCGGGCCCGGGCTTGGGATTTTGTTCGTCAGGCTTTGTGAAGCCCGACCCGGAGAATGCCCAGGTCTATTTGGAACAAAGGACAACTTAATGTGCCTCGAGATCTAGTGGGGGGTTGTTGAATCATAGAGGGGGCTTCAGACCCATATGAACAATGATTCATGTTAATCTCTAAGGCCCATGTAGGTATATGACAGGTGGTGGAAAGTTTAGTACCACCTCACAAGTTGAGAAGAGTTGAGGCCCCTTTATAAGGGTTGCTCTATCACATGACATTGGGAACTTGAGAAGAGGAGTGGTACAAGCGCGCTCCTCCTCCTTCACCACCCGCCTCGCATGCCCCGCCCACTTGCACATCATGTTTCGTGAATGAGCCGAGCCGAGCTCAGACCTATACTTGCGCTTTATTTTGCCATTGTTCAAGAATTCATCTGATTAATCAGTTAATGGGCCAGTTAATCGCTACTCATAGAGTGGCCGAATCAAATAGCACTTATTCATCGTGTTAACTTGTGAGGTCGATTAATTGTCCTGTCAGATCGATTAATCCATTGTTAGGCCGATTAATCGCTGCTGGCCCATTAACTTGTGGGCAAACAAAGCCCAAAATTTTGCTCTGTAACCCTTCTCAACGTCCTCTACCCCTCTCGCTCATCAGTAGCTAGGGTTCGAACAAACAGTAGCATATTTTAGTATATTACATAACTGAGAACATGAGAGTATGGTATAATACATAAAAAACTAGATATATGTTGGCAAGTTCCTATTTAATATACCGATTAATCCAGTTAATTGGTCGATCCACCGACTAATCGTTACTCCCAAGCCGACCGAGCATCTACCAGTTACCGATTTCCTGAGGAATGATTTTTGCCGGTCATGAAAATTAACCTCGGATTAATTAGCGAGTCACTAACGGATGTGTCCGAGACATTGGAACATTGGTCATTGGCCGACTTGGTCGTGGGCCTAAGCCCAGGCCCATGACTCCCTACCCGGCGGCATATATGTTGGAGACGTTGCCCAGTGCAGCCAACACATGCAACTCACTCTCTCGCACGACTGCTCTAGCGATCCCCTCCCATCGACCATGTGCACGAACGGACGGGGAAGCAGACCTCCGGAACCCCGTCCTTCGAGATCATGCACCAGGAGAAGGGCGATAAGGTTTTTGGGAGTGTCTCGGCGCGGCTGCTCCCGATCCATCCTTGTCTTCGTCCTCTGCTTCGATTACTTCCCATTCACTATCGCCATGGCCGACGACAACGCCAAGAAGAAGGCCATGGGCAAAGCTGAGGCTACGATTTGTTCATCCCCTACTTGCTCGTTCATGTCCTAGTCGTATATGCTCTGTTCATAGATGTTTCGGTTCTATGTTATATACGTACTCGCATATTTAGGTATTGGTATGAGTTACATACTATGAATGTCATGTTTACTCTTGGATTAGATTAATTGAAAAAGTGCTAATATATCTAGCACGTGAACATATTAGGGTCTTGAGTCATGGTTATTGGGTCAGGGCCTGTGGTATTTTTTTCCTCACATTGCAACACACGGGTTCTTTTGCTAATGCCATGTTAAGATAAAGGATATGAATCTATTGGGGTCTTCAATCATGATTGTTGCAACGCTCGGGCTCTTTGCTAATGTATACCATAAGCTCCATATTCACACGTAAGTACATGGAATAAATGCATTTTTAGGAAGCCAATTTTATTTCTTCTTTTTAGGGCATCACGCCAGATTGTATTATTCAATAGACAAGTTTGCAGGGATAATGTTGGAATCATGGGGCTGGCCCAACCAAGTATGTCTACCCTGTTCTAAAGAGAGAGAGATAGAATCTAGCTAGATTATGTGCTTTCAAATTACAAGATCTACTTTTCAAAAAGAAAACTACAGGAAGAAAACTCTTTCATCTAGTCCTGGATTTCCTTGATTACCACTCCATGCACCGCGTCCAAACCTTCATGAATGTCATTGATAACTCCTTCGCAATCAGAGGCGACAAATAAAGTTTCAATTCCCAGATCAGCTGAGAGCGCCAAGGCTTTCCCATTAGCCAATGGTTTCTAGTGTTGTTGGATCGCTCAGACCCAGACAAGTAAACGTTCAATGCCAACTTTATTATATGAGTTAAATACACCTACAGTACACGAACTTGCACTGCGGGAACATTTTCATACAAAAACTTGAAAATTGAGACAAATGAGTCGCTAAACTTGCTTTGCGGGAACAAAATCATACAAATTAGTCCGAAACGACCACGTGGCGCGCCACGTCGGCAGGGGAGCACGAGCTGGTGTCTGGTTAGTTTGTAGAAACCTCCCTAATAATGTAAACATTGAACCCGCAGTCCTGATTGAGATTGAGCAGGAAAAGAAATTATGGATAACCATGTACTTATGCCAAAAGTCACGTTGGCACTAGTAACCCTCTCCAAACCCCTTCGATCTTCATCTTCGTGGCCTGTTCGTCTCCTATTCCGCATCGCTGTGGCCGGTTCATCTCCTCCGCATCGCCCTCGCCGTGGCGATCTACGCTGGATGGAGCCACGTCCTCGGGGCATAGGCAAATTTCCTCCAGACTACGGTAGGAAATCAAGTTGTCCGCTCTCTGCTCCCCTCTTTGGTCATGTTCTGCTAGGGTTTTGATCGGGTGTGATCATCGGTATTTGTGGCCGCGGCATAGATGAAACTCTGGGCTTTTGTGGAGTTTTGGGGGGTGTGTGGTTAAGATTCAGTGTTTGATCAGATTTGGCATAGATGTAGTGTGTTTTCATGTATTGTGGTGTCCCCTGTTTTGATCAGAAATATATGTTGCATGCGGTGTTAAGCATGGGGTTCAGATTTGCTGTTAATATAGTGCGGTAAAGAAGAATATGGGTTCAGAAACCTTATAGATTCAAATCAGTTTCAGAAATGTGATATACTGTACTGCAGTTTCAGAATGGATATATGTTCATAATTGAGTGGCAGAAATTAGTGAACTGTAGTTTTGTATTTATGTTCATAAACAATGCTTGATTCAAATCAGTTTCCGAAATGTGATATACTGTACTGCAGTTTCAGAATTGATATAGGTTCAGAATTGAGTGGCAGAAATTAGTGTACTGTAGTTTTGTATTTATGTTCATAAACAATGCTTGATATATGGTTAGGGGCATATTTGGAAGTGCTGTTGCAAACCATTTTTCAGTAAATGATATGCATATTCATTAACAAAAGTTAGCATTTTCCGTGACACGTAACAATCGTGTACTTCTACTTGCAGGAGAAAAATCCAATTTCTTTACAGCGGTGTTTGAACACAATGGCATATTTTGTGGGCTGGATGATAGAAGGACATTTTGGGGAAGCACTCAAGAGGAGTATGACAATTGTGATGCGAACACATGGTCTAGGGATGTGATTAATTGCATATTGCAGCATTTGGGATATGACATTACTAGTCCTGAGCTACAAGTGTATTGGTTATTGCCTGGGAAGGACATCCTAGATGGCATGGTTTGTTTAGATAATGACCCAAAATGCGCCTACTGGTCCTTTCTAAAGTGGGATGTTAGCAAAGTTCATCGATGAACTAGCTAATCATGTCGTAGTTCATGTCTGAACTTTGTAGGTACTTTATTTTGTAAGGTTCTAAAAACCTGAATGTTGCTGCGTTGGTACTGCTATGTTATGGACCTGCTATGTTCAAAATGCATATATGCATGTTCTGAACCTTGCTATGTTCTGAATCAAATTTGCATTATGTCATCTATGTTTGTCAGCCGGCATGTTCTGAAGGTTTCTATCTTAGCCGACATGCTCTGAGTGTTTGTTTTTTCTTTTTTAGGTAATTAATGTTCTGAATTTTCTAATCCTGAAGTAAATTTCGAAATTCATGAAACAACTGAAATTTTGTCCATCTGAAAACAGAGCATGTGCATGAAAAACAGAGCAAACATAGTTGTTTGCAGGTTCAGAAAGTACAGGTTCAGAACACATACAGAGGTGTCCTGCTAAAAAAAGTTGAAAAAATGGGACTTGGGAGTCGGAACCCAAGACCTGCGATTTAGAGCTCGGCCACGACGAGTAGGTCCTAGCTCGCGGCATGCAAAACGTCACCGACGACACCGCGCAGCGGCCGCAGAAGCAGGACGCCGGGCGGCCAAACAAGCTAGTGTTTCTGACTTTTGACTGGAGTACGAAGCTAGCTCGAGCACGACTTAGTTACAGCCCTGGAGCACGCACGTAGACATAGGTGACTTTGGGGGCTCAATTTCCATGCTGCAGGAATTAGGGGGCGTCTCCAGTTAAGTGTACGTGTCTACAGGTACTAGTTTCAGACTATAAGTTAAAGTTTCAGTTAACTACTAGTGCTATTTTCAGTTTGTTATTTCAACATATAACAGGGACGTTTTTGGAAATATTCCTCCTGGAACGTGCAAGTTGCTACAACCGACGTGGCGTCCTATGTGGCTGTTTCGGACTCGATTTGTGTGATTTTGTTCCCGCAAATCAAGTTTAATAACTCATTTGTCTCAATTTTCAAGTTTTGATATGAAAGTGTTCCTGCAGTGCAAGTTTGTGTACTGTAGGTGTATTTAACTCTTATTTATTCAATAATCAAAATCGAAAGGTTTAAAGTCTAGTGGGCCTTGAAAACCACACATGCTTGCAGCCCCGCTGAGCAGTAGGGTTTGATTCTACTGCTCCCATCAGAGAGAAAGATTTGTAAAGTTCGAGAAAAGATCAGGCATGAACTTGCAATTCTAACGGCAGCAATACCACACTAGCACCCCCGCAAAAAAAATTCCTGAAAGTGTCAAAAACGCTATTATATTATGGGATGAAAGGAGTACCGTATTAGCAACTCTATGAAGGATTTTTTTCCATGGTAACGAATTTTTTTTCCTTTTCTCTATGGCCAGCTAAAATGGTCAGCTTTTAGTCATCATTTGAGATCTGCCGGTCGTAGTCGTACGTACTACTAGCATGTTACTTTCACATTTTCTTTGTTTCTCTGCATAGCGACATTCTGGTCAATTCAAGGCTTCCAGCTACTCGCTAGGGACATGCACTCATATAGGTTTGTCGAGCATAGGACGAAGAGAAAACAAGTCTGTGGGGCAAAACATCGAGTCCTGAAATCGCTCGGAAGTCGTAACAAACTATGACCTGTATGGTGTCTCGTCCGGGTGGCAAAGAAACCAAGATGGGAACTCGCGTCAAATGGATAAGTACTACCAATGGGTGAGCACGAGCTGAAGACTTTTATAAGCAAATCTAGCGAAAATGACTGAGGCTGGTTGGAATGATAGTATCATAACTAGTATCATGCATGTCAAATAGACTATTTCACTGAGGTGGCATAGAATTAAATGAAGAAAGTGAGTGTTGAGTACTCCCTCCTTTTCGGTTTATAGGGCTTATTTCAAAATTTTAGTTTTTTCATTTTGTAAGACTCAATTTGGTTGTTCCCCATCACATGTTCAGACAGGTGCATTAAATCATTGCATGCAAGTATTAAGAGAAAACTGACCAATGCATGTATTGCAATTAATGCATTCATAAACATAATTTTTTGAGAAAAACAAGAGCATTAATTGGGTGCTTTTGCAAACTATAAAAAATATTCCATTCATCATCTACCTTGATTGGTGAGATTTTTGAATTGAGCCTTATAAACCAAAAAGGAGAGAGTATCATATCATGATACTGTATCATATTAAATGCTATGCTACTATGTTTATTACATGTATTCAGGTTGTCAGTAATATATTTTATGACGTATTCAGCGACAGTGTGCAGTGCATCGCACTTCTACAAGTATACACGCAAGCCCATCCCAAGTCCTCCTTGTTGTACATGCACGGCATATGCGTCACGTGCCAACCAGTGCCGTGATAGGGCCTTTGGTGTGCAAGCACATCAACACATCAGAAAAAAAGAGCTCTACATATGCACTTTCCTTTGATTCTTTTTTTTCGCGATTTTCCTTTAAAATTCGTTCGGGTAATTGTACTAAAAAAATCAGATTTTCTGGAATGATCATGATGATCTGCATAGAAAATATGAAATAATCAAGGAAGCACGGAAAATATAGTGTTTTCATGATTGAACAACTTTTATATATGTTTTGTGTACTCGTGTAAAACTAACAAATGTTGTTGGCAATTCGCCGTTCAGCCGGCATCCGTGTGTAAAATTATGAATTCCCTGTTGACCGGTAGCATCATTTGCATCGGGCGCACCACATATGTTCCATGCATCGGAAAGTATCTCAGTGCATCTTAAGATTTGATGCCGTCGGTGATGCCATCTAAAATTATCGTCCTCTAACAAACAGGAAAATTACAAAAAGAAAAATGAAATCCAGGTAGGACTCACCACATAACTATACTACACATCAAGTTTTATATTCATATTAGAAGCACATATGTAAAATTCATTTTCTCAAATAGGCACGAGAGTGCATATCGTATATTAAAGAGGAGAAAAGCGTACAGAAACCCAACCACTTTAGTGGGAATTGATTACATGGTAGCTCATCCGCTATCGTGCGACTCATACGATTTAGAGAACTCTTCGGATAAACTCACCTAGACAGTAAATGTAAAATTTCTGTACGGTGAACAGATTTTTTTGCTGGTTTAAGCTACTACCATGAATCATACATGTAAAATTCATGTATGGTGAACAAAAAAAATGTTAGTCATGTATTTTATAATTTGTGTCGTGTACATTTACAAAATGTTCAACGTGTATTTAAAAATGGTCATTCTATTCTTAAAAATTGTTAACTGAATATTTAGAAAAACGTATGCCGTGTATCTAAAAATTGTTTAGCGGTGTATTTTAAAAAGTTTTCATCATGTACTTTAATAATATGTGACCAAATTTTCAAAATTGCATAATTTTGTATAAATACACGAATACTTCTATTCTTGCAATACATGACCATCTTTTCACTTTCTATATATAGAACTAATTATTTTTTCTTCAAAAAATTATAGTATGTGGGAAAGAAGTTTTTTCATGCACATTTTTTCCTTTTTGAATCATGCACACATACACGTGTGGTGTGCTACCAGAAATAGAAACAACGCCAACTTAAAAAAAAAGTGCTAGTTTCTTTTTACCTTCGTATGGTGTGCTATTAGCATAGTAGTTTTTTTATTTTCAAGTATTTCGTCGTAGTTTAGCGCTGACTAGGCAACTAGTGCGCCAGCCAAGCAGATGTGCAGCGCGGCAAACAGCAACGAAATGTAAGCGAGCCATTCATACCAGCTTTAAATGCGGCCAGGAGACACATAGTGTTCGTTCAATCATACTCCCTCCGTTTAGAATTACTTGTCGCGGAAATGAATGTATTTAGATGTATTTTAATTCTAGATACATTCATATCTGAGATAAGTAATTTCAAACGGAGGGAGTGGGTAGTAATTTCAAACGGAGGGAGTACAACCCACCCGGCCATGTGAAAGCTAACATATCACTCCACAGTACCTCTGTATTTTCTGCTGACTGGCGCCAGTATAACAACTAAAAATCCACGATACACACATCCTGAAGGACGAATGGACGAACAGCTGGCTGAGATTCCGAGCTTCATGGCGCAAGTCCTCCAAAACGCTCCTCTCCAAATCTAGCACCTACTCTCCGAAATATTTGAATAAAGTGTCACTTCTATTTGAGCAGAGTACAAATAAAACCCAAGTCGAAAGTATATTATTCTAATCCCAGCTCAAACGCTCTTGTTATGAACAACAAAATACAAATATTGCTTCTTGATGAAATCACATTCATGGAGGCCTAAGCAAAAATAACAAAATCAAAACACCAAAATACTGTAGAAAAGTCTTTTGGAGAATTGAACTTGTTTCTATCACCTGGAGCATTACGAATGCTTCTTCATCATAAAATTTTGCACATAAGCATAAAATTGAACAATGTTTATTGCCAAAAAAACCCCAAAAAATGAATTTGTTGCTAAAAACTTTGGTTTTACTGTTCACACTAGCGCAATTGAGCTCAAGTGTGCAAATTCCATGTCCGATATAAGTTGCTTGCGAACAAAAACCTAAGAAGTAATCTTTTCCATGTAAACCGAGTAGCAATTCTGATCAGATGCTGTTTAAAAAGTAGAAAGAGACCAGCTGCACACACAATTTAAGGTTTGCATATGATATTATGTACTTAGAAAGCATTTCCAGGATACAAGAAATTGAAAGTCAGCAACATCGCACTAATGGCAAGTAGTAGTGATATTCAGCAGCAAGATATAAGAACGACACCAAACTGTACTGCTTCTGTCACTGACTCTTTTGTCTTTCAACAGCAAGACCAATCTATCATCTATTGTTGTTCCTCAAACTCATGGCCATGATCCAAAAGATAGTTGGCAGCCAGTTCTTCATCCCTGTTGCATGCAAAGAAGACCTCCAACACAAGCTCACGGTTGAACCCCATCCCCTCGAGCTGTCAAATATACAAATATAATTAAATATTAAAGCTCTCCTAAGTAGTAATGCAACAAAGAAACTGATACTATCCATTGATAATGGATAGTCAAACTGTCAAGAGTGACACTAGGCTACAGAACACAAATATATACATTTAGAAATAGGCAAGGTTTTACAAAGAAAGCAAATCATCAAAATGTATAGTACCCGCTGGATGGCCTCCCGTTCTTCTGGAGTAACTTGAACTGCCTGTGGCATTTGAGCTGCTAGCGCGCCTAGTATATTCCTGGTTGCACATAGTGGAGAAAACACCAATGTAAATGCTGCGTGTATGCCTAACTGCACATAGTTGTATAATGTTTATTAATTCTTACCCGCCAGCACCACTCTCAGGTGTTTCATTTACCAGGCGGAGAAACTCAGCCTGATTTTCCTGAATCAACCGCAGGATCTGGGGATTTTGTTTCCCCAGCTCTTGAAGCATTGGCTGTGAATACATAGGATGATACATCAGCTGATTTTCAAGTACATAAAAATGATAATCTATGAAGTACTCCTCTGTAAACTTCTATAAGACGTTTTAGGTCACTAAACATCTTATAGAAGTTTGCATAGGGTACTAAATAAAAAGGCTAATTCGTACCTGCAGGATTTGGGGATTAGCCTGGACCAATGCAAGCAGTGCTTGGAACTGACAGGAAAAAGTGCATCACTGTTAGAACAATGCAACACTTCAATGACCAACCAGTAAAAGGTTGTACTGCTAGTACCTGTGGAAGCTGTCGCAATGCATCAAGGGCGCCAGCACCGGCACCCACACCAGCACCAGCATTTGCCCCGCCACTTGGAATACCCTGTTAAGATAGTTTGTATCAAAACTAGCCAAAGGAGTGATCATCATCGCAAAAAAAGTTTGTTGTCAGAATAAGAATGTACTACAACAGATAGGTGGCTGTAGATGCAGTACACAAGAAAGTTGCATAATGCTTTGTCAAGGAGACTCCACACCAGGAGACACCACAGAACAGACAGTTGTAAGAGCATATCTAACAATAGTCTATGCTATGATTTTCCCTCCACATAGGGACCAACTTTTAGCTTCAGAACTGACATGCAATTTCCCTTTTTCTTTAGGGGCAGGGTGTCGTCTCATTGACACCTGTATATATTTTAAATTTTTTTAAAGCAGTAGGAGCCTCTCTTGCTGTGAAGTTCCTATGATTCCTAATCATGCTTCTGATAATGCCCTATGGCACTGAGCATGTAAAAAAAATGAAGTTGCGGCAGTGTATGAATGTAAAGGTGTAAACTAGTTTAACTGGGTCAGCAACTACTGACTTTGTAAAGCTTGGTCCATCCAATTCCACACAAAAATATACAAAAACTATAATGGTTGAAGGGGTATATCTGGAGTACATACCTGCGGGAAAAGGTTTAGAGGATTTGCATTAGGCCCTGCAGAGACGCCACCAGATGGCTGCACTGGTGCTAGAGGTGCAGCCTGAGCCTGAGGAGCCTGCAGGTTTGGTGCCTGTTGAGCAGGAGCAGGTGCTCGAGCCACAGGTGGGGCATCTACAGATTCAGGTATTCCCTAACAGTCAAACCAAAATGAAACAGTAAGAATAACATGAATTTAGAATGAAACACAAATTCAGTTCCCTCAAGATTTTGTACACAAATAATTGAGCACATAATGAAAGGCAGCACATGGAAATAAAAACTTCAAAAGAAAAAGGAAAAAAATAACAAGCATGGAACTTACAGAATACAGATAGTCAATAGCCCTCTCAGGGTTGTTATATGCAGCACGTAAAGCACGGACAACCATATCACGTTCCCAGGTGCCACCGCCCATGTCAAGAATATGTTGGACCGTTTGTTCTAGACTGCCGCCAGAGACAAGGTTTGATGCAGCCTGACTGTATACATCAGCATCGCCTCTATACAGCACAAGCAGAATAGAGAAATGTTAATTTTATAGTCAAACAGTGAAAGAGAATGAGGAAGATTCTTTCTGGCTCAAGATTCATTAGAACCAAATCAGTAGCCAGATTACATAATATACAGAAGCAGAAGTTGCACTAAACATGTGCTGATGCCAAATACACACAAGCACATAGAATGAACTGCCAGTTTTTGAAGTCCACACATTCAGAAAATAAAGCAAAAAATATAACCTATCAAAATCAATGTATGAACCTATGCATTTCCAAGGTTCCATTCATCTTTCTTTAACTTTTGTCCAGTATACCCAGTGTTACATCATAAGTAAGATTTTCTATCACTTTAGCAGTATAACTTGCAGAGAAGTACCAAAGAAGAAAATAATTAAAAGGTAATAAACACTAATACCAAAAGAATTCAGGAAATAGGTTACATGACTTGTCAGCTGCTAGGTAGGTCAATGCCACAATAATTCAACCATGTTTATATTTATATCATTATAAAAGCAACAAGAAACTCGTTTCTTCTCAGGCATTCAAGAATAGTTCACAGCTCCAGTTCAAAAAGAAAAAGGAAGAAAAGTTCAGAACATGGCTCATCAATGATACAAACTGTGCATGCTGTCTAACAGAAACACGAATGGAAACATGTCGGGTCACCAATGTGCAAAAATAGATAATACTCCCTCTGTACCGAAATACTTGTCGTTGGGGAAAACCAGTACAAGTTCCCCCAGTGACAAGTATCGTGGTACAGAGGGAGTAGTTTACAGAAAGAACCCACATGACAAGCGACCATATGATAAGGCAAGTAAGGAATTTGTAGCTAAAAATAACAAGGACAAAGCTCTAGATTATGTTTAACAAACAGACTAAATACACTAATCAGTATCAATATACTCCCGCCGTCCCATAATATAAGACGTTAGCATATTGGATGTAATAACGTCTTACATTAAGGGACGGAGGGAGTAGCTTCTAATAGAATGAAAAATTAAGGCTCAGAAATGGGCTCACGATGCAGTTACTGCAGGAGCTGGAGTATCAGAAACAGCTGAAGGCTGTGCACTGGGAGGCGCCCTACAAATGAGAAGAAATAAATTAGATAAATAGAAGGTTCCAACACAAAAGTTGGGAGGCATTGATAACTCACGGTTCAGATGCAGCAACAGGTGCCTGTGAAGGTGGTGATCTTGAAGCTGAGGCAACAGGGGCAGGTGGAGTAGCAGGTTGAGACTAGCGCAATGTGACGAATTAAATAATTCCAGTTAGATGTTGATAAATTGAGGGTCACACAGAAACAAAATACAGGGTAATATTACACAACATAATTATATGATGAACTACTATTTCTGTTTAGCTAAAGTGAACTGCCTTCGCAGAAGGCAAGATATTTATGATCACAGATGTTCCACCTTATTATCTAGTAACACACATTTCTCATGTTCACTAATCTAACTTTATTAAATTTGAAGAGTCCACATATAACCCTAACAAAAAAGAGCGATATGACATGGCAGAACATTGTTGGTGCTGATTGAAGATAAAAGGTGGGAATGAAGATGCATAAAATATAAAAAGAAAAAAGGGAAACCAGGGTGGGATCATATTTAGCTTTTTTGCACAGCAGGACGTAAGAACATAGAATAAAATGTTGGTTAAAATACAATAATAGGCAGGTCTGATAAAAACGTATGAACCCAAAATACCTGACTAGCAGGTGCCTTTGAAGCAGTAGAAGCACCACTAGATGATGACGCCTTAGGCTACAAGACAAATGCATACCAGATAAGTTACTGATATCCAGATCAGAAGATAACAGCCATTTAAATCTTCAAAATACACTTCTGGCACCAACTTTCAATGATGAAGTGCATAACAAAAGAACATTAGAAGTACAGAATGGAGACATTGCTGACAAAAATACAAATATGGAAACAACATGAATGAAATCGCTAAGATCAATATTTATTGCTTCATCCATTTAGTGGGCTAAAAAACTAGAAACGAAACAAAATACCATGGTCGAATTAAACACGTAGGGGCAATTTAGAATGCGTAACAGAGCATCATCGCATGTCTATGATTATATCACCAACTTTTAATGATTTGATTGAGAAGCGCTTAACAAAAGAACATTAGGAGTGATTGATAAAAGAACATTGAAAGTGCAGAATGAAGACATTACTGAGAGAACATACAAATGTGGAATCCACATGAATGAAATCACTAAGACCAATATATATTGCTTCATCCAATTAGCGGGCTAAAAACTCAAAACACATCAAAATATTAAATACTATGGCTGAATTAAACACGCAAGTGCATTTCAGATGTGTAACAGAGCACATCATCGTATGTCTATGATTACAGCTCAACGTTGGGTGTTGGCTAAACAAAAGGAGGGAAATGGTGGGATCCATATTGGTTTGAGCAGGCAACTCATTTTGATTATCAGACAAACATGAATACTTCGACACAAAACTTGGTGTCTAATAAGGTCCGTCAAATTTCATAGGATTACAGATCAAGGTAATGAAATATACTCATTAATGCCATAAGTTTTCATAGATCTTGACTAAAATAGGCTACATTGTCAAGCTTAGTTCCCTGTAACATGCAAATATAGCCTAATTTCTATTCAAACCACTCGAGGGTCTGGCAAAAATTCTAAAACAGGTGGAGAACTGACAATTCAAACTAACGGGACAAGAAACATAAAATACCTTAGACAGCATTATAACAAGGAAGCTGTTCTCTGCAACCTTGTTAGCTTCCAGAGTGGTATCATCCTTGAGAATTTTTCCTTGATATATAATCATGAGCTGATCCGCAGGGTACACATTCTGCCCCTGAGCACTCTCGATGATTCTCTTGACCTCACCCACCTGAGGAACAGAGCAAACCCTACGCAGATTAGTACTAGTGAAGCAAAACATCAAGCATTGCAGGCCCAAACAATATGGCTACAACAGATAACAGACTTGGCAAAAGAAAAAAATCCCGCACATGTCGACTACTACCCAGCAGTACTCAACACGTTCAATTCAGAGCACCCAGCCGACGTAAAATCACAGGCATCAGCGCCCCAACAACCCCAAGTTGCGACCGATCTACACACCACGCCATCCACCCCCCACACACCAGCAGAGCCGAGCACCGACTAAACCCTAGATTCAGATTTCTTAGAAACGCGACATCGCCCGCACGGGCACCTAATCACGGTGCCAGGCGGCGCCCCAATCGCACCAGGACGCCCCGAATCAAGCGAATTGCCGGAGAATTACGCCGAATCGCGCGCGATTGGAGAGAGAAACGAGGGGAAGGGGGGAGATGGATCGTACCGAGGACTCGGGGGTCGCCTCGATCTCGAAGCTTGTGCCCTTGAGGGTCTTCACGTTGAGCTTCATCGCGCCTTCTCTTCCACCCTCTCACTCGACTCTCGCGGTTATCCCTATCTGACTCTCGCTTCGCCTCGAGGGTTTTCGCCTTGACTTTGGACTCGCGAGGGAGGGGAGGACGACGGAGGCGCACGGGGGAAGTGAGTTTATAGGGGTAGCAAAAAAATCTGGAGCCGTAACCAAAAAGATATCCGATCAGATAGAGATAGATGATGGAGGGTGCGGTGTCCGGCTGCCGTCCCTGACACGTGGGGCCTGAGCCAGGTTGGCCCGGTTGCCAGTGGGAGGGCCACGGGTGTCGAATCGGGAGTCGGACAGCGGGGTGCGAGGCGGTGGGCAGTTCGGCTGCTCCGAGGCGGTGTGTGGGCGGATCTGCGTGAGGAAGGTGCTCGCGTGTACACAGAGCGGTTTGGTGTGGATTGAGCGGTGACGTGTGGGGGTCACTCGTATGTTGGGTGGGCGTACCGGATCCGGGAAGATACTGCCTTCGCAGGGGAGGAGACGGGCGGATGTGGAGTGCGAAAAGGTGGTTGTTGTGCTGGGTTGGAGAACAAGAAAGAAAATGTTTTTTTATTAAAAAACGAAAAGTTATCTAACAAACGTCAGATGTTTAAGGATTCCCGG
This sequence comes from Triticum monococcum, assembly GCA_034509565.1. Lineage (NCBI taxonomy): Eukaryota > Viridiplantae > Streptophyta > Magnoliopsida > Poales > Poaceae > Triticum > Triticum monococcum. The sequence goes on along the minus strand of CM067847.1, from coordinate 175,186,448 downwards.
CGAACGCGCCAACTGCCATCGGATGAGGCACCCGAATCTTAAAGCAGAGAGCGTTGCCACGTCATATCCAAAGAAGCGTTCTTTAGCACCCACGGGGCAGCTTGGCATCCTTTATCTCGGCTGACCCATTTCCCCTCTCCCACCCGCCCTATCCTCTCTCTCCCCCACTCATCACTCTCCCGACTAGCGGCGGCGCCAGCAGTCCAAGTCTGTGGGGTCAGCCTTTGTAATCTGTGGGGTCAAAGTAGGTACTGATAGCTAGAGGTCAAAGGATTATCAAAAACCTGTGGGGGCGGCTGACCCCACAGCCATAACGTGGCTTCGCCACTGCTCCTGACCAGATTCCGGCGAGCAGCCGCGGGAAGCCATGCGTTGTAGCCTCCTCCTGGTCGATGGGTGGTGCTCCAGCAACGGCCATCCATGAATCGACAAAGGACTGGCTCGCTTCGATGAGGGGGGCGAGGGCTTTGCACCGAAGAGTTATGCATCATAAACCTCCTCCTCACGCGGGAGGAGCATGAAGAGTAGAGGGGGCCGGAGCTGCAAAAAATCACGGGCAAACTTACCAGGGTTGCAAGGTGCATGCAATTATCAAGGGATACAAAATAATGAATACTCCCTCTATAAAGAAATATAAGATCACTAGTATAACGCCCATGCGTTGCCACGGGCTCTTCAAAATTTATAATCAGTATCTTTCATTTATCATCCCCTCATATTGGGTGATTATGGGGTGCTCTAATTAGAAACACAACAATCAAATATTAGGAAATTTCACCGAACGAACAACAACAAATAATACGATATCTATCAAACGAATAAAATGAGGTCATATTTTTGGTCCGTCATGCACTTCTGTTGAAAAGTGCCTATCCCTTTTAGAATCAACCCACTGTTTGCTCGCACGCAAAAAAAATACATCTCTAAAGTGGGGAACCGATCGGTGCCAAAAAGAACTCAAACTCCTATCCAATCTCGACTTCGTGCTCTTCCACTTCCATTGATGAAGATGGGACGTCAAGGGTTTCATCATGATGACCTCGAGCAGCCGCCGACATCCCTCCCCACATCTACCCCTACCCCCTGATGCCGCTTGCACTGTCCTTGCTCCTCGAGGGAGCTAGGGACACAATGTTTTCTAGGATGGGCATGACCAGATCCACGAGGAGGCCACATTCTTCCATGGGAACCCAACCAAGCACACCACCCTCCGCAACCATCCAATTCCAGCCTAACAAAGTCAAGACCCGACATCGATCCACAAATCAGGCTCGCCGCATCCAGGTTCACTGCAAGTCTGCGACGAGTCTGTAGTCGACATCTTGACTTTGGCTATCCCCACGGAAGAATCATCGGATCCTGCTTACTTTTACCATCACTTCGTCTCTTCCCAAGGCAGCGACACCACCCAGCCAATCACCACCACCGCTTGCGGCTTGCCTACATAAAATCATGAGAAATCCCCACGGTGGTGCTGTAAGATCACCTTGGCGACCTCGACAGTGACCGACTGGTCTAAGATCTAAGCTAGCCGCTCTTTGTAGAAACCAATAAAAGTAGGCATGTGACTCAGATTTGTTCTTTGGTGTGCATGCGTTTCTTACTGCCCACCAGCTCTCGTCTACAACTCGCCTATCTCTGTACCAGCTCTTGGTCTACAACTCGCCTATCTCCATGCTCGAGACGACCAAGCTCGATGCGCAAGCCGCATACGTCTGCTAGAGCTATATCCAGGCCCTATGATTTTTGGATCACTGGCACTATGGGTGCCAGGACCGGAGTCGCCCTCATCCACCAAGTGGATCAAGGAGGCCCACCACCTAGACTCTACATCGCAACATTTTGTGTTTTTCTATAAAAAGTAAAGAACCTTCTCTAATAAACGTAAATATAACCTTTTGGTTTTATAGTCTCAACTTTCCTACACTCCAATACCAGAAGGATTTCTTGGTTTTATTTAATGACCTTCTTGAATGTCATTCACTTAGAAAGGTAGTAATACAATCTGTTATATTAAGGCAAATTATTAGTCATATTAAAGTGCAAAAGGCCCTATAGGAGTCAAAGCATGACTTTTATGGTTATACTGTAATTAGCAAGATCTGAGATTTATGCAAGTGTACAATTAGAGAAGAGCCAATTAAATAGATTTTCACATTCAGAATAGTACGATTAGCAGTAGCACTTCAATTTTTTCATGTTTGATCAGCTTGCTAGGTGGTTATCACTAAGCATGTTGGAACGATGAGCATAAACTAACTTAGTTCAGTACGTGTTGCTGCAAATTAGTTCAGTACGTACGAACTTGTTGCTAATTTCAATGCTTGGCTGTTGCAAGTTTCTAATGAAAAAGTACTTCAGGTCAAAGGTCAGGGAATATACACTTTTGTTATCATGGTTGTTTCCTTGTAGTGAACAACTTTGATCACCACTTCAGCAGCTACTATCTATAAGAAGACATTAGCTAAGTAGATACAGGCAAAGAAAGCATGTAGGCAAAACCAGAATTAAAAACATCCTTCTCAATGGAGCTCGTGCAGTTCGGAAGGCCCTAATGATCGATGAGGGACCCCTTCGATGGTAGCATGGCGTGACAATTGCCGTCAATGACGACACCCAAAGTACCTTGCACAATCCATCGATCCAGTTCGGAACAATCAATCACATACCTTGCAAAGTGATGTGGATCTGAAGCAGAGGTGGGAAGGTAAAGGCTCAGGTGAGGTGGAATGAGACGTTGATACGCATGAGAATAAGGCGGTGCCCAGGATGGGTCTCCATCGGAGGAGGCCGGATCCGCTGGGGAGGAGGTCGCTGTAGTACCTGCCATCTGTGCGATGGATCACGGGGCTGGCAGGCAAGGGAAGGGGATAGGAGGGAGTGGGTGGGCTAGAGCGCAGATGGCGGGTGCCCCCGACGATGGCTGGGAAGGATGGTGGAGGAGGTGGATGAGGATGACGGCGGCAGCGTCTGCGGTTGCGCCTCGTCCGCAGCCGTGCTGGTGGTGGTCGATGCGAGATCCGGATGGCGTCGGCCAGAATCAGGCAGGGGCGACAAAGATTTAGAGGAGAGAGAGAATGGAGGCGATGAGCGATGGGAGGAAGGGCCACCGGCGATTGGGGTGGCCTCAGATCCGCCCTCCGTGGCCGCCTATTTCATGGGACGAACACCCGTGCTCACCGTCGGGCTCGCCTTCGGCCGCTGCCTCGCCGACATTCACGACGTAGAGCCCCTTCCTCCGATCCCATTTGTCAGGGAGGCAGCGCCATCCTTCATCGCAGAGAACGAGTCCACACTGAGATCCCAACCAGATCGTGATTGCGCCTCCCCAAACCGCAGAGGCACATCCCACTCCATCAACGACCAACCTATATGAGGCGGAGGGTCAGTGTAGGACGCGAGCGCCGTCACCATGGACGTGGGGGACGCCGTAGGTGGGAAGGAGGCGGCGACGGCGTCTGTGTCAGGAAGATCGCACGACAGTGGCGGCTTTACTCGAGGGGATCGAGAGGAGCTGCGTTTGGTGCCGGGTGGGTTATTTGGTGCGTGCGTGGGGCTGGAGATTGTGATAGGTGATCAGGTGAGGGCGTGCCATACCTGGATCGATAGCCTTACCATACCTGGTGGTAATTTAAATTTATTACCATATTTGATATTTTCCGAGTTATGGCCTTACCATACCTGGATTGATAGCCTTTGGGGTAATTTAAATTTATTATCATATAATTACCATATTCAAAATTTCCTGAGTTATGACCTTACCATACCTGGATTGATTTATTACTATACGTGGATTAATTATGATTGATTACCATAAATACGTTGGTATTGCCGGTCAGACGAGAAAAAAGAAAAACCGGTGGGAGGGACTGGTGAGAGGTGGGACGAAGAAAAACCGGTTGAAAATAAATCGGTTGAAAATAAACCGGTTAAAAGTGGGGGGACTATTCAACCAATTTGTCCATTAGAAGTAGAGATTTATGTCAGGCAAAGGACATTTTCTCAAAAGAAAATATGTATTGCTTTAACATCTAGACAAAATTGGCGACTTGGGTAACATTGTAATGGGCCAAAATTGGCTGCCAGAATGTACTGAATTGAGTGGGCCACAATACTTATTGGGTTAAAATGTTTTTTGGTAAAGACGGTGGTTCCAAAATCCGCCCACATGCGGGAAATAGGAGTGGCTTCGCCTGCAGCCGGCCCAGTTTGCGGTAGCGCGTTGCGTGCCGTTCATTGCTTCTTCTTCTTTTTTTTGCTTTTCTGTTGCTCTATGTTTTTTTGGTTCTTTAAGGCTTTTCTTCAGCTTTTTAAGTTTCCGGTTTTTCTTTTTTTCTTGTCTCTTTTGTCCTTTCTTTCTTTTATTAATACATACTACACGTTGAAAAAAATACGTCAATACATGGTGAATATTTTTCAAATACACACTAAGTGTTTTTATTATATATGGTGAAAATTATTTCAAATACACAATGAACATTGGTTCAATGATACCATCAACAATACTTTAGTATAGTGAACATTTTGGTAGTATAAGTTACACATCTTGTAGATAAACATTGAACAATTTTGTATTCTAGGTTGAAATTTTTCTTAATATATGATGAATAATTTATAATGCATGGTAAAAAAATTTAATATACGGTGAACATTTTCTTAATATATGATGAACATATTTATAATACACGGTGAACTTTTTGTAATGGACACATGACAAAATTCAAATACACACTTGATTTTTGGTAAGCATACACTGAACATTTTCTAATAAATGATGAACTTTTAAATATACTCCTCCATCCTAAAATATAAGACATTATTACATTCAATATGCTCACATATTAGATGTAATAACGTCTTTCATATTAGATGTAATAATATCTTATATTATCGGACGGAGAGAATATATATTTAAATTTTAAAAATGTACAAGCAGCTGGAGATGAAAACCGGCTGAAAATTTGAAGAAACAATAAACAAATGATAGAAAACCGCAACAGAGTTTGCCACACATTGCAAGGCTGGGCTGACAGCCCATTACGCACGAAACCTGTGCGAAGCTTCTTTTTCAAGCTAATGAGCGTCAAAGTCAAACAAGAGAGAGCATCTAGTTGATGAGTGCTTCTTCAGAAGTCTTGTAACGATCACTTGCGGTGGGCTGAGAGCGCGCCGCCGCGTGTAGCGTTCTGGGTGCTTCCTTCGGATTTTTATTTTTTATTTTTTCGCAAGAGCTACGCCCGTGCCTCTCAAAAAAAAACCGTATTTTTTTTCTTTCGCGCGAGGCACGAATTTGTTTTCAGGAGAGGCACAGTCGTGCCTCTCGGAAACGGCTTCCGAAAAGGAAAAAAGATGTTCCCGGTTCTGTTTTTTCTTTCGGCTTTTTTAGTGAAAAAAAGTTCGTCAAAACCTATCAACATGAGATCTAGTTTTAAAGATCTCGACGTGAGAAATCCAATAATGAAAACAATTCAAGATTTGAACACACGATTTAAGAAATAAAATATTTTAAACAGACGGATCTATAAAAAAAAGGAAAACTTATAGGTTGGACGCACGGTTGTGACAAGTAACGCGTTGTGCACCACTTATCACAACTTAAAAAAGTGAGAGTGATCTTTGGAAAAAGTACTCATCAATCAATGATTTACAAATAGGAGGTCTCGGCAAAGATGAACTGGACTGAAATTAAAGGGTCAAAATAGCAGGTCGCCCTCGAGGGACCTGGCGCATACCACCCCTCGTGCGCGGGTGTTCGTATGGGCCGGACCATTCTCCGGTTTCTTTTCATTTCGTTTTTTCTTCTTTTTCTTTTTACATTTTTTCTTTTCCTTTTCCTTTTCTCTTTCTTATTCTTTACTCTTTCAGTTTTTTTTAATTTTTCTTTCAATTTTCTGAACATTTTATTTTTTATAAAATTCAAAGAATGTCATCGAATTAAAAAATGTTCATCAAATTCAAAATATGTTCAAAGATTTCAAAAAATGTCCATTAGAATCAAACTTTGTCTATTGAATTCAAAAACTGTACGGCCAATTATATGCGCGCCTGTCGCGGAACAGGAGCTCCCCAAAATACTGATTGGGGCAGTTTTTTTTAGGCAACTATTGGGGCAGTTACTACATTTTCTAAAACATAGTTTTTTTAAAAGCATGTATAGTTTTTGAAAATTGCATGAACATGCTAAAGAAAGTTCATTGTGTATTTAAAAACTATGAACACTTTATTTTAGTAGCATACACATGTTTCTAAAAAATTGTATGAATATATTATTAAAGTACTAGAATATTTTTAGCACATGTATTATTTTGAACAATTCTTTAAATTTGTGAAAATTTTAAAATATCATAGCATATTGAAAACATTCAATATATGTTTAGTAATATTTCACATGTTAAACAAATATACTCATATGATGAAAAAAATGCACTTTTTACTACTTAAAAGTGAAGGGGCGTGTTTGTGGGTGAAAATAAAACTAATAAAATTAAAATAAAAAATAAAAGGGAAATTTTAAATAAAAAGTGAGAAAGAAAACAAATATTATCAAAGAAAAAACATAAGAGAGAAATTAGGCCATGGAAAACCAAGATAGTGCTCGCTAGTATGAAACTAAGATGAAACCACCTATTTAGGCCCACCATATCGGCCAGGGTGCTGATAATCCCCCAAGTGCAAGGAATCATCGTAGCAATTTTCAAAGGTGGAAGTGATAAGTATGGAGTGTCAAACCCACAAGAAGCTAAAGGTAAGATCAATATTCTCTCAAGCCCTATCTGCCACTGATACGACTCTATATACACCGAACGTTTGCTTCCAACTAGCAACGAGAAATAAAACTACGTTGTGGGTATAAAGTGGATAACTTTGTATGATATCGGAGAGCTAAAATATGAAAGTAGGTGATGTTATCATAAAGTTAGAATATATTACTAAATATTATAAATAAGGAGTGTGGAATAATGGTGGATCATTTTGCAGAATTGTCCTAGGCAATCGTTAACAAGACTGGTAATCACTATTGCAGTTTCATATGAGGGAGAGGCATAAGCTAACATACTTTCTTTACTTGGATCATATGCACTTATGATTGGAACTCTAGCAAGCATCCGCAATTACTAAAGATCATTAAGGTAAAACCCAACCATAGCATTAAAGCATCAAGTCCTCTTTATTCCCATACGCAACAACCTCCTTACTCGGGTTTGTGTTCCAGTCACTCACCAACCCACTATAAGCGAATCATGAACGTATTGCAACACCCTACAACGGGAACCCCTCACGCATGCGCGACACGGAGGGCACCATAGGACAGCACCAAAGTAAAACATACAACTCATACCAATCTAGATCATCAATCAACCCAAAGACAAAGGATATCTACTCAAAACATCATAGGATGGCAACACATCATTGGATCATAATATGTGGCATAAAGCACCATGTTCAAGTAGGGATTACAGCGGGGTGCGGAAGAGTGGACCGCGTAAAAGAGATGAGGATGGTGATGAGGATGGTGATGATGATGGTGATGTTGATGAAGACGATCACCGCGGCGATGATTCCCCTCCTGATGGCACCCGATGCCACCGAGAGAGAGGAGGAGAGGTTGTCCCCCTTGTGCTTCCTCCTCCATGACCTTCCCCTAGATGGGGAGAGGTTCTCCCTCTGGTCCTTGGCCTTCATGATGATGATGGCCCCTCCGGGATCCTCCTCCATGCCCTCCGGTGATGATGGCCCCCTCCGGCAGGGTGCCGGAGAGGGTCTAGATTGGTCTTCGGTGACTACGGAGGCTTCTGGCGACGGAACTCCCGATCTAGGTTAATTTTCCGAGGTTTCTGTATTTATAGGAATTTTTGGCGTCGGTCTCACGTCAAGGAGGTGCCCGAGGCGTCCACGAGGCAGGCCCACGCGCCTAGGGGGGTGGGCGCGCCCCCACCCTCGTGGACACCCCGGGACTCTCCTGGCCCAACTCTTTTACTCCGGGGTCTTCTTTTGGTCCATAAAAAATCGTCAAAAATTTGCACGTCAATTGGACTCCGTTTGATATTCCTTTTCTGTAAAACTCAAAAACAAGGAAAAAAACAGAAACTGGCACTGGGCACTAGGTTAATAGGTTAGTGCTACCTCTTGAGCACCGCGTTGGTTTTCCCTTGAAGAGAAAAGGGTGATGCAGTAGAGTAGCGTAAGTATTTCCCTCAGTTTTTGAGAACCAAGGTATCAATCCAGTAGGAGGCCATGCGCGAGTCCCTCACACCTACACAAACAAATAAACTCCTCGCAACCAACGCGATAAAGGGGTTGCCAATCCCTTCACGGTCACCTACGAGAGTGAGATCTGATAGATATGATAAGATAATATTTTTGGTATTTTTATGATAAAGAGAAATAAAGATGCAAGTAAAATAAATGGCAAAGGAAATAACTAAGTATTGGAAGATTAATATGATGGAAAATAGACCCGGGGGCCATAGGTTTCACTAGAGGCTTCTCTCAAGAGCATAAGTATTATGGTGGGTGAACAAATTATTGTCGAGCAATTGACAGAATTGAGCATAGTTATGAGAATATCTAAGTATGATCATGTATATAGGCATCACGTCCAAGACAAGTAGACCGACTCCTGCCTGCATCTACTACTATTACTCCACACATCGACCGCTCTCCAGCATGCATCTAGAGTATTAAGTTCAAGAGAACAGAGTAACGCTTTAAGCAAGATGACATGATGTAGAGGGATAAACTCATGCAATATGATATAAACCCCATCTTGTTATCCTCGATGGCAACAATACAATACGTGCCTTGCTGCCCCTATTGTCACTGGAAAAGGACACCGCAAGATTGAACCCAAAGCTAAGCACTTCTCCAATTGTAAGAAAGATCAATCTAGTAGGCCAAACCAAACTGATAATTCGAAGAGACTTGGAAAGATAACCAATCATACATAAAAGAATGTAGAGAAGATTCAAATATTGTTCATAGATAAACTTGATCATAAACCCACAATTCATCGGTCTCAACAAACACACCGCAAAAGAAGATTACATCGAATAGATCTCCACAAGAGAGGGGGAGAACTTTGTATTGAGATCCAAAAAGAGAGAAGAAGCCATCTAGCTAATAACTATGGACCCGAAGGTCTGAAGTAAACTACTCACACTTCATCGAAGAGGCTATGGTGTTGATGTAGAAGCCCTCCGTGATCGATACCCCCTCCGGCGGAGCTCCGGAAAAGGCCCCAAGATGGGATCTCATGGATACAGAAAGTTACGGCGGTGGAATTAGGGTTTTGGCTCCGTTTGATATTCTTTTTCTGCGAAACCCTAATAGGCAAAAAAACAACAATTCTGGGTTGGGCCTCCGGTTAATAGCTAGGTTAGTCCCAAAAATAATATGAAAGCGTACAATAAAGCCCAACAATGTCCAAAACAGAATATAATATAGCATGGAACAATAAAAAATTATAGATACCTTGGAGACGTATCAAGCATCCCCAAGCTTAATTCCTGCTTGTCCTCGAGTAGGTAAATGATAAAAATGGATTTTTTGATGTGGAATGCTACTTGGCATAATTTCAATGTAATTCTCTTAATTGTGGTATGAATATTTAGATCCGAAAGATTCAAGACAAAAGTTTAATATTGACATAGAAATAATAATACTTCAAGCATACTAACTAAGCCAAAGAAAGTTATCCCTACAAAATCATATAGTCTGGCTATGCTCCATCTTCACCACACAAAGTATTCAAATTCATGCACAACCCCGATGACAAGCCAAGCAATTGTTTCATACTTTTGGTGTTCTCAAACCTTTTCAATCTTCACACAATACATGAGCGTGAGCCATGGACATAGCACTATAGGTGGAATAGAATGGTGGTTGTGGAGAAGACAAAAAGGGAGAAGATAGTCTCACATCAACTAGGCATATCAACGGGCTATGGAGATGCCCATCAATAGATATCAATGTGAGTGAGTAGGGATTGCCATGCAATGGATGCACTACAGTTATAAGTATATGAAAGCTCAACAAAAAGAAACTAAGTGGGTGTGCATCCCACTTGCTTGCTCACGAAGACCTAGGGCATTTGAGTAAGCCCATCATTGGAATATACAAGCCAAGTTCTATAATGAAAAATTTCCACTAGTATATGAAAGCGATAGCATAGGAGACTCTCTATCATGAAGATCATGGTGCTACTTTGAAGCACAAGTGTGGAAAAAAGGATAGTAGTATTGCCCCTTTTTATTTTTTTGGTTTTTTTGGGCCTTCTTTTTTTGCCTTTCTCTTTTTTTATTGGGACAATACTCTATGAATGATGATCATCACACTTCTATTTATTTACAACTCAATGATTACAACTCGATACTAGAACAAAGTATGACTCTATATGAATGCCTCCGGCGGTGTACCGGGATAGCAATGATGCATGAGTGACTTATATGAAAGAATTATGAACGGTGGCTTTGCCACAACTAAAATGTCAACTACATGATCATGCGAAGCAATATGACAATGATGGAGGGTGTCGTAGTAAACGGAACGGTGGAAAGTTGCATGACAATATATCTCGGAATGGCTATGGAAATGCCATGATAGGTAGGTGATACGTCTCCAACGTATCTATATTTTTTGATTGCTCCATGCTATATTATCTACTGTTTTGGATATTATTGGGCTTTATTATCCACTTTTATATTATTTTTGGGACTAACCTATTAACCGGAGGCCCAACCCAGAATTGCTATTTTTTTTGCCTATTTTAGGGTTTCGAAGAAAAGGAATATCAAACGGAGTCCAAACGGAATGAAACCTTTGGGAACGTGATTTTCTCACCGAACATGATCCAGGAGACTTGGACCCTACGTCAAGAAACAAAGGAGGAGGCCACAAGGTAGGGGGCGTGCCTCCCCCCAGGCGTGCCCTCCACCCTCGTGGGCCCCCTGTTGCTCCACCGACGTACTCCTTCCTCCTATATATACCTACATACCCCAAACGATCAGATACGGAGCCAAAACCCTAATTCCACCGCCGTAACTTTCTGTATCCACGAGATCCCATCTTGAGGCATGTTCCGGAGCTCCGCTGGAGGGGGCATCCATCACGGAGGGCTTCTACATTAACACCATAGCCCCTTCGATGAAGTGTGAGTAGTTTACCTCAGACCTTCAGGTCCATAGTTATTAGCTAGATGGCTTCCTCTCTATTTTTGGATCTCAATACAATGTTCTCCCCCTCTCTTGTGGAGATCTATTCGATGTAATCTTCTTTTGCGGTGTGTTTGTTGAGACCGATGAATTGTGGGTTTATGATCAAGATTATCTATGAACAATATTTGAATCTTCTTTGAATTCTTTTATGTATGATTGGTTATCTTTGCAAGTCTCTTCGAATTATCAGTTTGGTTTGTCCTACTAGATTGATCTTTCTTGCAATGGGAGAAGTGCTTAGCTTTGGGTTCAATCTTGCGGTGTCCTTTCCCAGTGACAGTAGGGGCAGCAAGGCACGTATTGTATTGTTGCCATCGAGGATAACAAGATGGTTTTTTATCATATTGCATGAATTTATCCCTCTACATCATGTCATCTTGCTTAAGGTGTTACTTTGTTTTCATGAACTTAATACTCTAGATGCATGCTGGATAGCGGTCGATCAGTGGAGTAATAGTAGTAGATGCAGGCAGGAGTCGGTCTACTTGTCTTGGACGTGATGCCTATGTACATGATCATACCTAGATACTCTCATAACTATGCTCAATTCTGTCAATTGCTCAACAGTAATTCGTTCACCCACCGTAAAATACTTATGCTCTTGAGAGAAGCCACTAGTGAAACCTATGACCCCCAGGTCTATCTTCATCATATTAATCTTCCAATACTTAGTTATTTCCTTTGTTTTTTACTTTGCTTTTATTTTACTTTGCATCTTTATCACAAAAATACCAAAAACATTATCTTATCATATCTATCAGATCTCACTCTCGTAAGTGACCGTGAAGGGATTGACAACCCCTTATCGCATTGGTTGCGAGGAGTTATTTGTTTTGTGCAGGTACGAGGGACTCGCGCGTAGCCTCCTACTGGATTGATACCTTGGTTCTCAAAAACTGAGGGAAATACTTACGCTACTTTGCTGCATCATCCTTTCCTCTTCAAGGAAATCCAACGAAGTGCTCAAGAGGTAGCAAGAAGATTTCTGGCACCGTTGCCGGGGAATCTACGCAAAAGTCAAACATACCAAGTACCCATCACAACCCTTATCTCCTGCATTACATTATTTGCCATTTGCCTCTCGTTTTCCTCTCCCCCACTTCACCCTTGCCGTTTTATTCGCCCTCTCTCTCTATCCTCCCTCTCTTTCTCTATTTGCCTTTCTTTTTTGCCCTTTGCACCTTCTGCCGTTATGTCTGAAATCGGGGAAATTATTATCGTTATGGACAATAATAATATCATGAAAAATTCTGATGCTCCTGCTAAAGAACCCCCCATCTTACATACAAAAAAATCCCGTGTTGGTAGTGGTAATATTATTGGAAAAGGAGTTATTCAAGATTTCTTTACTTATGCCGCTACTATCTTTTTGGCTCATGAGTTTAGATTCATAATAAAAGAGGCCAAAGAAATCTTTGTGCATTATAGGGTGGACGCTTGCCGTCCTCCCATAGAGGCTATCCTTTTTGATCCAGAAGAAATAATGCGTTTTCAATCTCTAGACTATGTTGCTTTCAATGAAAATCTTAGAAAAGGGGTTCCTACCAATGTTTAAGTTGATAGAATTTCTGAACTTAATGATGATTTGGCCATTTGAAATAATGAACTAGGATATTCTATTGAATATAGGCTCACAAAGTTCTGTCAAAAGAATGCTTATAATGATGAATTGGTTGTGCAATACGAAGGACCAAAGGAGGAACCTATACCTCCCAAGGTTGATCTTGGGGACTTTTGTCCCATTAAATTTAGCCCTTTTGATTACTTTTGCTTGCCTCAAAGAAAACTTGCTGCCGAATGTAGAGAATATGAAATGAGTTTTAATGATATATCTTACTATTATGGCAATACCTAGATCTATCCTTTTTATGCCTAGCTAGGGGCGTTAAACGGTAGCGCTTGTTGGGAGGCAGCCCAATTTTATTTTTATTACTTGCCTTTTGATCCTGTTTAGTAATAAATAATTTACCTAGACTCTGTTTTGGTTGTGTTTTTTGTGTTTAATTAGTGTTTGTGCCAAATAGAACCGTTGGGAAGACTTGGGGAAAGTCTTGATATCTTGCTGTTAAAAACAGAAACTTTAGCGCTCATGAGAATTGCTTCAATTTTTATTTGGAAAGTGATATTTAGTTAATTCTTTTTGAAGATGATTAATAGATAAATTCCTCACATCCAGAAATTTATTTTAGAATTTTTGGGGTTCCAGATCTTGCGCTAGCTACAGATTACTACAGACTGTTCTATTTTTGATAGATTCTGTTTTTCATGTGTTGTTTGCTTATTTTGATGAATCTATGCCTAGTAAAATAGTTTATAAACAATAGAGAAGTTGGAATACAGTAGGTTTAACACCAATATAAATAAAGAATGAGTTCATTACAGTACCTTGAAGTGGTCTTTTGTATTCTTTCGCTAACGGAGCTCACGAGATTTTCTACTTTAAGTTTTGTGTTGTGAAGTTTTCAAGTTTTGGGTAAAGATTTGATGTATTATGGAACAAGGAGTGGTAAGAGCCTAAGCTTGGGGATGCCCATGGCACCCCCAAGATAACCTAAGGACACCTAAAAGCCAAAGCTTGGGGATGCCCTGGAAGGCATCCCCTCTTTCGTCTACTTCTATCGGTAACTTTACTTGGAGCTATATTTTTATTCACCACATGATATGTGTTTTGCTTGGAGCGTCTTGTATGATTTGAGTCTTCGATTTTTAGTTTACCACAATAGTCCTTGCTGTACACACATTTTGAGAGATCCATACATGATTTGGAATTTGTTAGAATACTCTATATGCTTCACTTATATCTTTTGAGTTATATAGTTTTGCTCTAGTACTTCACTTATATCTTTTTAGAGCACGGTGGTGGATTTGTTTTATAGAAACTACTGATCTCTCATGCTTCACTTAGATTATTTTGAGAGTCTTAAATAGTACGGTAATTTGCTTAAATAATCCTAATATGCTAGGTATTCAAGATTAGTAAAATTTTCTTATGAGTGTTTTGAATACTAGGAGAAGTTTGATGCTTGATGATTGTTTTGAGATATGGAGGTAATAATATCAAAGTCGTGCTAGTTGAGTAGTTGTGAATTTGAGAAATGCTTGTGTTGAAGTTTGCAAGTCCCATAGCATGCACGTATGGTAAACGTTATGTAACAAATTTGAAACATGAGGTGTTCTTTGATTGTCCTCCTTACGAGTGGCGGCCGGGGACGAGCGATGGTCTTTTCCTACCAATCTATCCCCCTAGGAGCATGCGCGTAGTGCTTGGTTTTTGATGACTTGTAGATTTTTGCAATAAGTATGTGAGTTATTTATGACTAATGTTGAGTCCATGGATTATACGCACTCTCACCCTTCCATCATTGCTAGCCTCTTCGGTACCGTGCATTGCCCTTTCTCACATTGAGAGTTGGTGCAAACTTCGCCGGTGCATCCATACCCCGTGATATGATAGGCTCTTTAAAACATAAACCTCCTTATACCTTCCTCAAAACATCCACCATACCTACCTATTATGGCATTTCCATAGCCATTCCGAGATATATTGCCATGCAACTTTCCACCATTCTGTTCATCATGACACATTCATCATTGTCATATTGCTTAGCATGATCATGTAGTTGACATAGTATTTGTGGCAAAGCCACCGTTCATAATTCTTTCATACATGTCACTCTTGATTCATTGCATATCCCGGTACACCGCCAGGGGCATTCATATAGAGTCATCTTTTGTTCTAGCATCGAGTTGTAAATAAATAGAAGTGTGATGATCATCATTTTCTAGAGCATTGTCCCAAGTGAGGAATTAAAAAAAGAGAGAAAGGCCATAAAAAAGTGAAGGCCCAAAAATGAGAGAAAAAGAGAGAAGGGACAATGTTACTATCCTTTGCCACACTTGTGCTTCAAAGTAGCACCATAATCTTCATGATAGAGAGTCTTTTGTTTTGTCACTTTCATATACTACTGGGAATTTTTCATTATAGAACTTGGCTTGTATATTCCAACAATGAGCCTCCTCAAGTGCCCTAGGTCTTCGTGAGTAAGCAAGTTGGATGCACACCCACTTAGTTTCTTTTGTTGAGCTTTCATACATTTATAGCTCTAGTGCATCTGTTGCATGGCAATCCCTACTCCTTGCATTAACATCAATCGATGGGCATCTCCATAGCCCATTGATTAGCCTCGTTGATGTGAGACTTTCTCCTTTTTGTCTTCTCCACATAACCCCCATCATCATATTCTATTCCACCCATAGTTCTATGTCCATGGCTCACGCTCATATATTGCGTGAAAGTTTATAGGTTTGAGATTACTAAAGTATGAAACAATTGCTTGGCTTGTCATCGGGGTTGTGCATGATGAGAGCATTCTTGTGTGACGAAAATGGAGCATGACTAAACTATATGATTTTGTAGGGATGAACTTTCTTTGGCCATGTTATTTTGAGAAGACATAATTGCTTAGTTAGTATGCTTGAAGTATTATTATTTTTATGTCAATATGAACTTTTATTTTTAATCTTTCAGATCTGAACATTCATACCACAATTAAGAAGAATTACATTAAAATTATGACAAGTAGCACTCCGCATCAAAAATTCTGTTTTTATCATTTACCTACTCGAGGACGAGCAGGAATTAAGCTTGGGGATGCTTGATACGTCTCCAACGTATCTATAATTTTTGATTGCTCCATGCTATATTATCTACTGTTTTGGACATTATTGGGCTTTATTATCCACTTTTATATTATTTTTGGGACTAACCTATTCACCGGAGGCCCATCCCAGAATTGTTGTTTTTGCCTATTTTAGGGTTTCGAAGAAAAGGAATATCAAACGGAGTCCAAACGGAATGAAACCTTCGGGAACGTGATTTTCTCACCGAACATGATCCAGGAGACTTGGAACCTACGTCAAGAAACAAGAGGAGGCCACGAGGTAGGGGGGCGCGCCTACCCCCCCAGGCGCGCCCTCCACCCTCGTGGGCCCCTTGTTGCTCCACCGATGTACTCCTTCCTCCTATATATACCTACGTACCCCCAAACGATCAGATACGGAGCCAAAACCCTAATTACTGTTGGGGAACGTAGTAATTTCAAAATATTTCCTACGCACACGCAAGATCATGGTGATGCATAGCAACGAGGGGGAGAGCATGATCTACGTACCCTTGTAGATCGCAACGGAAGCGTTGACACAACGTAGAGGAAGTAGTCGTACGTCTTCTTCCCAATCCGACCGATCCAAGCACCGTTACTCCGGCACCTCCGAGTTCTTAGCACACGTACAGCTCGATGACGATCCCCGGGCTCCGATCCAGCAAAGCTTCGGGGAGGAGTTCCGTCAGCACGACGGCATGGTGACGATCTTGATGTTCTACCGACGCAGGGCTTCGCCTAAGCACTACAATGATATGATCGAGGTGGAATATGGTGGCAGGGGGCACCGCACACGGCTAAGGAACGATCACGTGGATCAACTTGTGTGTCCTAGGGTGCCCCCTGCCCCCGTATATAAAGGAGCAAGGGGGAGGCCGGCCGGCCCTATGGGGCGCGCCAATGGGAGGGGGAGTCCTCCTCCTAGTGGGAGTAGGACTCCCCTTTCCTAATCCAATTAGGAAACCCTAAGGGGGAAGGAAAGAGGGGGAGAGGGAGAGGGAAAGAGGGGCCGCGCCCCCCTCCCTAGTCCAATTCGGACTCCCCATGTGGGGGGGGGGGCGCCACCTCCTAGGCCGCAGCCCTCTCTCTCCCCTAAGGCCCAATAAGGCCCATTACTTCCCCCGAGGGTTCCGGTAACCCTTCCGGTACTCCGGTTTTCTCCGAAATCACCCGGAACACTTCCGGTGTCCGAATATAGCCGTCCAATGTATCAATCTTTATGTATCGACCATTTTGAGACTCCTCGTCATGTCCGTGATCACATCCGGGACTCCGAACTAACTTCGGTACATCAAAAAGCATAAACTCATAATAACTGTCATCGTAACGTTAAGCGTGCGGACCCTACGGTTCGAGAACAATGTAGACATGACCGAGACACGTCTCCGGTCAATAACCAATAGCGGGACCTGGATGCCCATATTGGCTCCTACATATTCTACGAAGATCTTTATCGGTCAGACCGCATAACAACATACGTTGTTCCCTTTGTCATCGGTATGTTACTTGCCCGAGATTCGATCGTCGGTATCCAATACCTAGTTCAATCTCGTTATCGGCAAGTCTCTTTACTCGTTCTGTAAATACATCATCCCGCAACTAACTCATTAGTTGCAATGCTTGCAAGGCTTATGTGATGTGCATTACCGAGAGGGCCCAGAGATACCTCTCCGACAATCGGAGTGACAAATCCTAATCTCGAAATACGCCAACCCAACATCTACCTTTGGAGACACCTGTAGAGCTCCTTTATAATCACCCAGTTATGTTGTGACGTTTGGTAGCACACAAAGTGTTCCTCTGGTAAACGGGAGTTGCATAATCTCATAGTCATAGGAACATGTATAAGTCATGAAGAAAGCAATAGCAACATACTAAACGATCGGGTGCTAAGCTAATGGAATGGGTCATGTCAATCAGATCATTCAACTAATGATGTGATCCCGTTAATCAAATGACAACTCTTTGTCCATGGTTAGGAAACATAACCATCTTTGATTAACGAGCTAGTCAAGTAGAGGCATACTAGTGACACTCTGTTTGTCTATGTATTCACACATGTATTATGTTTCCGGTTAATACAATTCTAGCATGAATAATAAACTTTTATCATGATATAAGGAAATAAATAATAACTTTATTATTGCCTCTGGGGTATATTTCCTTCAGTCTCCCACTTGCACTATAGTCAATAATCTAGTTCACATCGCTATGTGATTAACACCAATAGTTCACATGTTTATGTGATTGGTTCACATCTCCATGTGACTAACACCCAAAGGGTTTACTAGATTCAATAATCTAGTTCACATCTCTATGAGATTAACACCCAAAGAGTGATCATGTTTTGCTTGTGAGAGAAATTTAGTCAACGGGCCTGCCATATTCAGATCCATATGTATTTTGCAAAAATCTATGTTTACAATGCTCTACACGGAGCTACTCTAGCTAATTGCTCCCACTTTCAATATGTATCCAGATTGAGACTTAGAATCATTTAGATCAGTGTCAAAAACTTGCATCGACGTAACCCTTTACGACGAACCTTTTTGTCACATCCATAATCGAGAAACATATCCTTATTTCACTAAGGATAATTCTGACCGCTGTCCAGTGATCTACTCCTAGATCACTATTGTACTCCCTTGCCAAATCAGTGCAGGGTATACAATAGATCTGGTACACAGCATGACAAACTTTATAGAACCTATGGCCAAGGCATAGGGAATGACTTTCATTCTCTTTCTATCTTCTGCCGTGGTCGGGCTTTGAGTCTTACTCAACTTCACACCTTGTAATACAGGCAAGAACTCTTTCTTTGACTGCTCCATTTTGAACTACTTCAAAATCTTGTCAAGGTATGTACTCATTGAAAAAACTTATCAAGCGTCTTCATCTATCTCTATAGATCTTGAAGCTCAATATGTAAGCAGCTTCACCGAAGTCTTTCTTTGAAAAACTCCTTTCAAACACTCCTTTATGCTTTACAGAATAATTCTACATTATTTCCGATCAACAATATGTCATTCACATATACTTATCAGAAATGCTGTAGTGCTCCCACTCACTTTCTTGTAAATACAGGCTTCACCGCAAGTCTGTATAAAACTACATGCTTTGATCAACTCATCAAAGTGTATATTCCAACTCCGAGATGCTTGCACCAGTCCACAGATGGATCGCTGGAGCTTGCACATTTTGTTAGCACCTTTCGGATTGACAAAACCTTCTGGTTGCATCATATACAACTCTTCTTTAATAAATCCATTAAGGAATGCAGTTTTGTTTATCCATTTGCCAGATTTCATAAAATGCGGAAATTACTAACATGATTCGGACAGACTCTAGCATAGATACGAGTGAGAAACTCTCATCGTAGTCAACACCTTGAACTTGTCAAAAACCTTTTGCGACAATTCTAGCTTTGTAGATAGTAACACTACTATCAGCGTCCGTCTTCCTCTTGAAGATCCATTTATTCTCAATTGCTTGCTGATCATCGGGCAAGTCAACCAAAGTCCAAACTTTGTTCTCATACATGGATCATATCTCAGATTTCATGGCCTCAAACCATTTCGCGGAATCTGGGCTCATCATCGCTTCCTCATAGTTCACAAGTTCGTCATGGTCTAGTAACATGACTTCCAGAACAGGATTACCGTACCACTCTGGTGACGATCTCACTCTGGTTTACCTACGAGATTCGGTAGTAACTTGATCTGAAGTTACATGATCATCATCATTAGCTTCCTCACTAATTGGTGTAGTAGTCACAAGAATAGATTTTTGTGATGAACTACTTTCCAATAAGGGGAAGGTACAATTACCTTATCAAGTTTTCTACTTTCCTCCCATTCACTTCTTTCGAGAGAAACTCCTTCTCTGGAAAGGATCCATTCTTAGCTACGAATGTCTTGCCTTCGGATCTGTGATAGAAGGTGTACCCAACAGTTTCCTTTGGGTATCCTATGAAGACGCACTTCTCCGATTTGGGTTTGAGCTTATCAGGTTGAAACTTTTTCACATAAGCATTGCAACCTCAAACTTTTTAAGAAACGACAGCTTAGGTTTCTTGCCAAAGCATAGTTCACACGGTGTCGTCTCAACGGGTTTAGATGGTGCCCTATTTAACGTGAATGCAGCTGCCTCTAATGCATAACCCCAAAACGATAGTGGTAGATCGGTAAGAGACATCATAGATCGCACTATATCTAATAAAGTACGGTTATGACGTTCGGACACACCATTACACTATGGTGTTCCAGGTGGCGTGAGTAGTGAAACTATTTCACATTGTTTTAATTGAAGGCCAAACTCGTAACTCAAATATTTTACCTCTGCGATCATATCGTAGAAACTTTTATTTTCTTGTCACAATGATTTTCCACTTCACTCTGAAATTCTTTGAACTGTTCAAATGTTTCAGACTTATGTTTCATCAAGTAGATATCCCCATATCCTCTCAAATCATCTGTGAAGGTCAGAAAATAATGATACCTGCTGCAAGCCTTAATATTCATCGGACCACATACATCAGTATGTATGATTTCCAACAAATATGTTGCTTGCTTCATTGTTCCGGAGAACGGCGTTTTAGTCATCTTGCCCATAAGGCATGGTTCGCAAGCATCAAGTGATTCATAATCAAGTGATTCCAAAAGCCCATCAGCATGGAGTTTCTTCATGCGCTTTACACCAATATGACTTAAACTGCAGTGCCACAAATAAGTTGCACTATCATTATTAACTTTGCATCTTTTGGTTTCAATATGATGAATATGTGTATTACTACGATCGAGATCCAACGAACTTGTTTCATTGGGTGTATGACCATTGAAGGTTTTATTCATGTAAACAGAACAACAATTATTCTCTGACTTTAATGAATAACCGTATTGCAATAAACATGATCAAATCATATTCACGCTCAACGCAAAAACCAAATAACACTTATTTAGGTTCAACACTAATCCCGAAAGTATAGGGGAGTGTGCGATGATGATCATATCAACTTGGAACTACTTCCAACACACATCGTCACTTCACCCTTAACTAGTCTCTGTTTATTCTGCAACTCCTATTTCGAGTTACTACTCTTAGCAACTGATCCAGTATCAAATACTGAGGGGTTGCTATAAACACTAGTAAAGTACACATCAATAACATGTATATCAAATATACTTTTGTTCACTTTGCCATCCTTCTTATCCGCCAATCACTTGGGGTAGTTCCGCTTCCAGTGACCAGTTCCTTTGCAGTAGAAGCACTTTAGTCTCAGGCTTAGGACCAGAGTTGGGCTTCTTCGCATGAGCAGCAACTTGCTTGCTGTTTTTCTTGAAGTTCCCCTTTTTTTCCTTTGCCCTTTTCTTGAAACTAGTGATCTTGTCAACCATCAACACTTGATGCTCTTTCTTGATTTCTACCTTCATCGATTTCATCATCATGAAAAGCTCGGGATTCGTTTTCGTCATCCCTTGCATACTATAGTTCATCACGAAGTTCTACTAACTTGGTGATGGTGACTAGAGAATTCTGTCAATCACTATCTTATTTGGAAGATTAACTCCCACTTGATTCAAGCGATTGTAGTACCCAGACAATCTGAGCACATGCTCACTAGTTGAGCGATTCTCCTCCATCTTTTAGCTATAGAACTTGTTGGAGACTTCATATCTCTCAACTCAGGTATTTGCTTGAAATATTAACTTCAGCTCCTGGAACATCTCATATGGTCCATGACGTTTCAAAACGTCTTTGAAGTCCCGATTCTAAGCCGTTAAGCATGGTGCACTAAACTATCAAGTAGTTATCATATTTAGCTAGCCAAACATTCATAACGTCAGCATCTGCTCCTGCAATAGGTCTGTCACCTAGCGGTGCATCAAGGACATAATTCCTCTATGCAGCAATGAGGATAAACCTTAGATCACCGATCCAATCCGCATCATTGCTACTAACATCTTTCAACACAATTTTCTCTAAGAACATATCAAAATAAACACAGGGAAGCAACAACGCGAGCTATTGATCTACAACATAATTGCAAAATACTACCAGGACTAAGTTCATGACTAATTTAAGTTCAATTAATCAAATTACTTAAGAACTCCCACTTAGATAGACATCCCTCTAATCCTCTAAGTGATCACATGATCCAAATCAACTAAACCATAACCGATCATCACGTGAGATGGAGTAGTTTTCAATGGTGAACATCGCTATGTTGATCATATCTACTATATGATTCACGCTCGACCTTTCGGTCTCCGTGTTCCGAGGCCATATCTGCATATGTTAGGCTCGTCAAGTTTAACCTGAGTATTCTGCGTGTGCAAAACTGGCTTGCACCCGTTGTAGATGGACGTAGAGCTTATCACACCTGATCATCACGTGGTGTCTGGGCACGACGAACTTTGGCAACGGTGCATACTCAGGGAGAACACTTCTTGATAATTTAGTGAGAGATCATCTTATAATGCTACCGTCAATCAAAGCAAGATAAGATGCGTAAAAAGATAAACATCACATGCAATCAATATAAGTGATATGATATGGCCATCATCATCTTATGCTTGTGATCTCCATCTCTGAAGCACCATCATGATCACCATCGTCACCGACGCGACACCTTGATCTCCATCGTAGCATCGTTGTCGTCTCGCCAATCTTATGCTTCCACGACTATCGCTACTGCTTAGTGATAAAGTAAAGCATTACATCGCGATTGCATTGCATACAATAAAGCGACAACCATATGGCTCCTGCCAGTTGCCGATAACTCGGTTACAAAACATGATCATCTCATACAATAAAATTTAGCATCATGTCTTGGCCATATCACATCACAACATGCCCTGCAAAAACAAGTTAGACATCCTCTACTTTGTTGTTGCAAGTTTTACGTGGCTACTATGGGCTTAAGCAAGAACCAATCTCACCTACGCATCAAAACCACAACGATAGTTTGTCAATTTGACTCCGTTTTAACCTTCGCAAGGACCGGGCGTAGCCACACTTGGTTCAACTAAAGTTGGAGAAATAGTCACCCGCAAGCCACCTTTGTGCAAAGCACGTCGGGAGAACCGGTCTCGCGTAAGCATGCGCGTAATGTCGGTCCGGGCCGCTTCATCCAACAATACCGCCGAACCAAAGTATGACATGCTTGTAGGCAGTATGACTTATATCGCCCACAACTCACTTGTGTTCTACTCGTGCATATAACATCAAACCATAAAACCTAGGCTCGGATGCCACTGTTGGGGAACGTAGTAATTTCAAAAATTTTCCTACGCACACGCAAGATCATGGTGATGCATAGCAACGAGGGGGAGAGCATGATCTACGTACCCTTGTAGATCACAACAGAAGCGTTGACACAACGTAGAGGAAGTAGTCGTACGTCTTATTCATGATCCGACCGATCCAAACACCGTTACTCCAGCACCTCCGAGTTCTTAGCACACGTACAGCTCGATGACGATCCCCGGGCTCTGATCCAGCAAAGCTTCGGGGAGGAGTTCCGTCAGCACGACGGCGTGGTGACGATCTTGATGTTCTACCGACGCAGGGCTTCGCCTAAGCACTACAACGATATGATCGAGGTGGAATATGGTGGTAGGGGGCACCGCACACGGCTAAGGAACGATCACGTGGATCAACTTGTGTGTCCTAGGGTGCCCCCTGCCCTCGTATATAAAGGAGCAAGGGGGAGGCCGGCCGGCCCTATGGGGCGCGCCAAGGGGAGGGGGAGTCCTCCTCCTAGTGGGAGTAGGACTCCCCTTTCCTAATCCAATTAGGAAACCCTAAGGGGGAAGGAAAGAGGGGGAGAGGGAGAGGGAAAGAGGGGCCGCGCCCCCCTCCCTAGTCCAATTCGCACTCCCCATGTGGGGGGGGGGGCGCCACCTCCTAGGACGCAGCCCTCTCTCTCCCCTAAGGCCCAATAAGGCCCATTACTTCCCCGGAGGGTTCCGGTAACCCTTCCGGTACTCCGGTTTTCTCCGAAATCACCCGGAACACTTCCGGTGTCCGAATATAGCCGTCCAATATATCAATCTTTATGTATCGACCATTTCGAGACTCCTCGTCATGTCCGTGATCACATCCGGGACTCCGAACTAACTTCGGTACATCAAAAAGCATAAACTCATAATAACTATCATCGTAATGTTAAGCGTGCGGACCCTACGGTTCGAGAACAATGTAGACATGATCGAGACACGTATCCGGTCAATAACCAATAGCGGGACCTGGATGCCCATATTGGCTCCTACATATTCTACGAAGATCTTTATCGGTCAGACTGCATAACAACATACGTTGTTCCCTTTGTCATCGGTATGTTACTTGCCCGAGATTCGATCGTCGGTATCCAATACCTAGTTCAATCTCGTTACCGGCAAGTCTCTTTACTCGTTCTGTAAATACATCATCCCGCAACTAACTCATTAGTTGCAATGCTTGCAAGGCTTATGTGATGTGCATTACCGAGAGGGCCCAGAGATACCTCTCCGACAATCGGAGTGACAAATCCTAATCTCGAAATACGCCAACCCAACATCTACCTTTGGAGACACCTGTAGAGCTCCTTTATAATCACCCAGTTATGTTGTGACGTTTGGTAGCACACAAAGTGTTCCTCTGGTAAACGGGAGTTGCATAATCTCATAGTCATAGGAACATGTATAAGTCATGAAGAAAGCAATAGCAACATACTAAACGATCGGGTGCTAAGCTAATGGAATGGGTCATGTCAATCAGATCATTCAACTAATGATGTGATCCCGTTAATCAAATGACAACTCTTTGTCCATGGTTAGGAAACATAACCATCTTTGATTAACGAGCTAGTCAAGTAGAGGCATACTAGTGACACTCTGTTTGTCTATGTATTCACACATGTATTATGTTTCCGGTTAATACAATTCTAGCATGAATAATAAACTTTTATCATGATATAAGGAAATAAATAATAACTTTATTATTGCCTCTAGGGCATATTTCCTTCAATTACACCACCGTAACATTTTGTATCCACGAGATCCCATCTTGGGGCCTGTTTCGGAGCTCCGCCGGAGGGGGCATCCATCACAGAGGGCTTCTACATCAACACCATAGCCCCTCCTATGAAGTGTGAGTAGTTTACCTCAGACCTTCGGGTCCATAGTTATTAGCTAGATGGCCTCCTCTCTCTTTTTGGATCTCAATACAATGTTCTCCCCCACTCTTATGGAGATCTATTCGATGTAATCTTCTTTTTGCGGTGTGTTTGTTGAGACCGATGAATTGTGGGTTTATGATCAAGATTATCTATGAACAATATTTGAATCTTCTTTGAATTCTTTTATGTATGATTGGTTATCTTTGCAAGTCTCTTCGAATTATCAGTTTGGTTTGGCCTACTAGATTGATCTTTCTTGCAATGGGAGAAGTGCTTAGCTTTGGGTTCAATCTTGCGGTGTCCTTTCCCAGTGACAGTAGGGGCAGCAAGGCACGTATTGTATTGTTGCCATCGAGGATAAAAAGATGGGGTTTTTATCATATTGCATGAATTTATCCCTCTACATCATGTCATCTTGCTTAAGGCGTTACTCTGTTTTCATGAACTTAATACTCTAGATGCATGCTGGATAGCGGTTGATGAGTGGAGTAATAGTAGTAGATGCAGGCAGGAGTCAGTATACTTGTCTTGGACGTGATGCCTATATACATGATCATACCTATATACTCTCATAACTATGCTCAATTCTGTCAATTGCTCAACAGTAATTCGTTCACCCACCGTAAAATACTTATGCTCTTGAGAGAAGCCACTAGTGAAACCTATGGCCCCCGGGTCTATCTTCATCATATTAATCTTCCAATACTTAGTTATTTCCTTTGCTTTTTTACTTTGCTTTTATTTTACTTTGCATCTTTATCACAAAAATACCAAAAACATTATCTTATCATATCTATCAGATCTCACTCTCGTAAGTGACCGTGAAGGGATTGACAACCCCTTATCGCGTTGGTTGCGAGGAGTTATTTGTTTTGTGCAGGTACGAGGGACTCGCTCGTAGCCTCCTACTGGATTGATACCTTGGTTCTCAAAAACTGAGGGAAATACTTACGCTACTTTGCTGCATCATCCTTTCCTCTTCAAGGAAATCCAACGCAGTGCTCAAGAGGTAGCAGTAGGTATGGTGGCTGTTTTGAGGAAGGTATATGGTGGGTTTATGATACCGGCGAAAGGTGCGCGGTATTAGAGAGGCTAGCAATGGTGGAAGGGTGAGAGTGCGTATAATCCATGGACTCAACATTAGTCATAAAGGACTCACATACTTATTGCAAAAATCTATTAGTTATCGAAGCAAAGTACTACGTGCATGCTCCTAGGGGGATAGATTGGTAGGAAAAGACCATCGCTTGTCCCTGACCGCCACTCATAAGGAGGACAATCAATAAATACATCATGCTCCGACTTCTTAACATAACGATTCACCATATGTGCATGCTACGGGAATCACAAACTTCAACACAAGCATTTCTCAAATTCACAACTACTCAACTAGCATGATGATACGTCCATTTTGCATCATGCTTTTATATCGATATTTATTGCATTATGGGCTGTTATTACACATTATGTCATAATACTTATGCCTATTCTCTCTTATTTTACAAGGTTTACATAAAGAGGGAGAATGCTGGCAACTGGGATTCTGGGCTGGAAAAGGAGCAAATATTAGAGACCTATTCTGCACAGCTCCAAAAGTCCTGAAACTTCACGGAAGTCATTTTCAGAATATATAAAAAAATACTGAGTGCAAGAAGTTCCGGAGGGGGGCCACACCCTGCCCATGAGGGTGGGGGGCGCACCCTACCCCCTGGGCGCGCCCCTGCCTCGTGGGCCCCCTGTTGGCCCTCCGATGCCCATCTTCTGCTATATGGAGTCTTTCGTTGAGAAAAAAATCACAAGCAAGCTTTCAGGACGAGACTCCGCCGCCATGAGGCGGAACCTTGGCGGAACCAATCTAGGGCTCCAGCGGAGCTGTTTTGCCGGGGAACCTTCCCTCCGGGAGGGGTGAGGGAGTCCTGGATTAGGGGGTCTCCGGACAGCCAGACTATATCCTTTGGCCGGACTGTTGGACCATGAAGATACAAGATTGAAGACTTCATCCCGTGTCCGGATGGGACTCTACTTGGCGTGGAAGGCAAGCTAGGCAATACGGATATGGATATCTCCCCCTTTGTAACTGACCTTGTGTAACCCTAGCCCCCTCCGGTGTCTATATAAACTGGAGGGTTTTAGTCCATAGGACAACATACAATCATACCATAGGCTAGCTTCTAGGGTTTAGCCTCTCTGATCTCGTGGTAGATCTACTCTTGTAATACTCATACCATCAAGAACAATCAAGCAGGAAGTAGGGTATCACCTCCATAGAGAGGGCCCGAACGTGGGTAAACATTGTGTCCCCTGTCTCCTGTTACCATCGACCTTAGACGCACAGTTCGGGACCCCCTACCCGAGATCCGCCGGTTTTGACACCGACATTGGTGCTTTCATTGAGAGTTCCACTGTGTCGTCACCATAAGGCTTGATGGCTCCTTCGATCATCGCTAGCGATGCGGTCCAGGGTGAGGCTTTCCTTCCCGGATAGATCTTCATATTCGGCAGTTTTGCACTGCGGGCCAATTCGCTTGGCCATCTGGAGCAGATTGAGAGCTACGCCCCTGGCCATCAGGTCAGATTTGGAAACTTGAACTACACGGCCGACATCCACGGAGACTTGATCTTCGACGGATTCGATCCCATGTCGGACGCGCCGTACAGTCTTGACGAGCATGACGTAGCTCTGCCATCGGACAGTGTTTGGGATATCGCATCCGCAATTACTCCATCCATCAACCCGGAGCAAGTCACGCCATCCGAGAGCGGAGGGATGGACCCCGCCATGGAGGCGGCACTCTCAGTGGTGATAGAGCCGGACACTGACTTCACCCCTTATGAGAGCCGTGTCGCCAAACCACTGGATTCATCTCCGGCCACGGACTCCGAGCCGCTTATATCCGTGCCTGTCGAGTCCGACTGGGCGCCGATTATGGAGTTCACCTCCGCGGACATCTTTCAGCACTCACCCTTCGGGGATGTGCTAAATTCATTAAGGTTTCTCTCCCTTTCAGGAGAACCTTGGCCGAACTATGTCCGGCTAGAATGGGATGCGGACGACAAAGAAATTCGCTGCCCACCCACCACCCACTTAGTAGCCACTGTCGATGACTAAACCGACATGCTCGACTTCGGCTCCGAAGACTTCGATGGTATGGGCGACGAAGCCGGAGACGAACAGGATCCACCGCCCTCTGGGCACTGGACCGCCACCTCTTCATATGATATATACATGGTGGACACCCCCAAAGAAGCCCATTGTGACGAGAAAGAAGAGGATGACCCCTCCAAAAAGCAACCCAAGCACCGACGTCAGCGGCGCCGCTCTAAGTCCCGCCACAGCAAGAGCAGTGATACTGGCACAGGAGATAATAACACTCCGGATAGCGCCGAAGACAACAACAATCCCCTCCAGCACAGTGTAGAGCTAGAGGACGAACAAGCTAGCCCCCCAGAGCAGGAAGCGGATGGAAAACCGGAGGAGGACAATCACATGCCTCTCTCCGAAGACGAGGCGAGCCTTGACGACGACGAGTTTATCGTGCCTGAGGACCATGTCGAGCAAGAGCACTTCAAGCACCGGCTTATGGCCACGACAAGTAGCCTAAAGAAGAAACAACAACAGCTTCAAGCTGATCAAGACTTGCTAGCAGACAGATGGACCGAAGTCCTTGCGGCCCAGGAGCATGAATTCGAGTGCCCGTCCAAGAGTTACCCCAAACGCAAGTTGCTACCTCACCTCGAGGAGTGTCGGTGTCAAAACCGGCGGATCTCGGGTAGGGGGTCCCGAACTATGCATCTAAGGTGGATGGTAACAGGAGGCAGGGAACACGATGTTTTACCCAGGTTCGGGCCCTCTTGATGGAGGTAAAACCCTACATCCTGCTTGATTTATTCTTGATGATATGGGTATTACAAGAGTTGATCTACCACGAGATCGGAGAGGCTAAACCCTAGAAGCTAGCCTATGGTATGATTGTATGTTGTCCTACGGACTAAAACCCTCCGGTTTATATATATAGACACCGGAGAGGGTTAGGGTTACACAAGGTCGGTTACAAAGGAGGAGATATACATATCCGTATTGCCTAGCTTGCCTTCCACACCAAGTAGAGTCCCACCCGAACACGAGACGAAGTCTTCAATCTTGTATCTTCATAGTCCAACAGTCCGGCCAAAGGATATAATCCGACTGTCCAGAGACCCCCTAATCCAGGACTCCCTCAGTAGTCCCTGAACCAGGCTTCAATGACGATGAGTCCGGCACGCAGTGTTGTCTTCGGCATTGCAAGGCGGGTTCCTCCTCTGAACATATCACAGAAGAATTTGAATACAAGGATAGTGTCCGACCCTGCAAAATAAGTTCCACATACCACCGTAGAGAGAATAATATTTCCACAAATCTTAATCCGCTGACACGTTTTGGCAACATGACATCATGCCATGGCTCGGTGATTATTCGAACCGTTTTTCTTTAACCAGCTCCACACATAACGCGAGGCGGTTTCTTGACACGTCTTGTCAAAGCAGAGATCTTGTTCCCCTAATTACGGGATTCTCATCAATACGGTCGTGGGTAACCCAACCGTGTCTAGGACTCCTAGATTATAGGCAAGTCCCAAACGGCTACGGAGAGGACACTTGATATTCACCCTCTTTATAAAGGGACAAGGCTTTTACTTTTTTCCCTCCCGTGCTCAATCGAATCCTTCCCCCGCCTCGAGTTCTAACACCCAAAGCCCAGGTCAGGTACTTCGGACCGTCAATCATGTCCGGATCTAGCCTTCAAGGCCGGTGGATGACCTCCTCCATTACGGAAGAGGATATCAAGAAGTTGAGGGAGGCCAGATACCTGACCGCCGAAATTTCGCATAGGTTGCCCACCCGAGGGCAGGTCATCCCTACTCCCGAATCCGACGAGAGCGTCGTGTTCGTCTCCCACTTCCTCCGAGGTCTAGGCCTCACTCTAGATCCCTTCGTTAGGGGTTTGATGTTCTATTACGGGCTAGATTTCCATGATCTAGCCCCAGACTCCTTTCTCCACATCTCGGCATTTATTGTCGTATGTGAGGCCTTCCTCCGCATTACCCCTCATTTCGGCCTGTGGCTCAAGACCTATGACGTGAAGCCAAAGATGGTCGAGGGGCAGCATGTAGCGTGTGGAGGCGCATTAATAAGCAAGATTGTTGGATCTCCATGGCCAAAGGATTCCATTCCAGAGGTGTCTGGATTATGGCAACGGGAGTGGTTTTACATCACAGCTCCCAGAAGTGCCAAGTGGGCGGCTGCCCCTGCTTTCCGCTCGGGCCCTCCACCACAACTGATGTCATGGATTAGCAGAGGGCTGATACGTCTCCAACGTATCTATAATTTTTGATTGCTCCATGCTATATTATCTACTGTTTTGGACTATATTGGGCTTTATTTTCCACTTTTATATTATTTTTGGGACTAACCTATTAACCGAAGGCCCAGCCCAGAATTGCTGTTTTTGCCTATTTTAGTGTTCTGAAGAAATAGAATATCAAACGGAGTCCAAACGGAATAAAACCTTCGGGAACATGATTTTCTCACCGAACGTGATCCAGGAGACTTGGACCCTACTCCAAGGAGTCAAAGAGGAGGTCACGAGGGTGGGGGGCGTGCCCCCCTAGGGCGTGCCCCCCTGCCTCGTGGGCCCCTCGGAGCTCCATCGACATACTCCTTCCTCCTATATATACCTACGTACCCCCAAACGAATAGATACGGAGCCAAAAACCTAATTCCACCACCGCAACATTTTGTATCTGCGAGATCCCATCTTGGGGCCTGTTCCGAAGCTCCGCCGGAAGAGGGCCGTCATCACGGAGGGCTTCTACATCATCATAGCCTCTCCGATGAAGTGTGAGTAGTTTACCTCAGACCTTCGGGTCCATAGTTAGTAGCTAGATGGCTTCTTCTCTCTTTTTGGATATCAATACAAAGTTCTCCCCCTCTCTTGTGGAGATCTATTAGATGTAATATTCTTTTTGCGGTGTGTTTGTTGAGACCGATGAATTGTGGGTTTATGATCAAGTCTATCTATGAATAATATTTGAATCTTCTCTGAATTCTTTTATGTATGATTGGTTATCTTTGCAAGTCTCTTCGAATTATCCGTTTGGTTTGGCCAACTAGATTGGTATTTCTTGCCATGGGAGAAGTGCTTAGCTTTGGGTTCGATCTTGCGGTGTCCTTTCCCAGTGACAGAAGGGGCAGCAAGGCACATATTGCATCGTTGCCATCGAGGATAACAAGATGGGGTTTATTTCATATTGCATGAATTTATCTCTCTACATCATGTCATCTTGCTTAAGGCGTTACTCTGTTTTTTACTTAATACTCTAGATGCATGCTGGATAGCGGTCGATGAGTGGAGTAATAGTAGTAGATGCAGAATCATTTCGGTCTACTTGTCACAAACGTGATGCCTATATACATGATCATGCCCATATATTCTCATAACTATGCTCAATTCTGTCAATTACTCAACAGTAATTTGTTCACCCACCGTAGAATACTTATGCTCTTAAGAGAAGCCACTAGTGAAACCTATGGCCCCCGGGTCTATTCTCATCATATCAATCTCCATCACTTTAATCTTGCTTTACTTTTTTACTTTGTCTTTACTTTTTACTTTGCATCTTTATACCAAAAATATTATATCTATCAGATCTCACTGTCGTAAGTGACCGTGAAGGGATTGACAACCCCTAATCACGTTGGTTGCGAGTAGCTATCGTTTTGTGCAGGTACGAGGGACTTGAGCGTGGCCTCCTACTGGATTGATACCTTGGTTCTCAAAAACTGAGGGAAATACTTACGCTACTCTGCTGCATCATCCCTTCCTCTTCGGGGAAAACCAACGCAAGCTCAAGACGTAGCAAGAGCTGAGCTGGGGTCCAGCCAAGGACGTGCCTGTACTGCAGAGCCGCATTCAAGATCTCTTCGAAGGAGATTTCAGTCTGGTTATGGTGGTGCAAGTCATGCTGGTTCGACGAATCCAGCCATGCAAAAGCCGGCCCCTCTGCATGTGGGAGTTCAACCCAGAAGGACCACACACTATTCAGAATTTCCTCAGCCTGACGCACGAGGAGATGTATAAATCATTCTTCGGACCCCAAATAGAGTGTCCGGACACTACCGAGGACGTGGGCCTGAGGAGCAACCGTACCGCCGACCCAGTAAGTAATCCTCTAGCCGAACACACCGTCTTTCATTTATCATGATGTCATTCTGAGAAATTGCTCTTTAACCAGGACTGGCTAACAAAGGCGAAGATGATTCGGTGTTCGGCCCCCCTTCCTGAGGGTTTGGAAAATCCGGTACTGGAAAAGATGCTCGAGCTATCACCTTGCCCGGAGCCCTCAAAGGAAGATAAAGGGGGGAATAAAGAGGGCGAAAGCGGGCCTCCACCGCTACCTATTCCGACCGAGGGAACGGGCGCCTCCATGAGGGAGGATAACCAAGGGGAGGAATTTGACATTCTCTCACCCCGGGGAAGGAAGAGGACTACCTCTGAAGATCCAGAAACCAAGGTTTCCAAACGGGAGAAGAAATCTCCACCAGAGGGTCCTGCCTTGGAGGGTGCTCTTGCCGCACAAAGTCCGCGCGGGGATCTGCCCTCTAACGAGCTGTAAGTAATCAAAAAGTACTTTAATAGTGAAGATATACTACCTTACCTCTGAGGAAAATAACCGAAGCATTTATCTTGCAGTTCGGATCTTAGCCCTTCTCAGCAGAGCTCGTCTTTGGGGGATCTTCTTCCGGATATGATGGAGAGCGAAACGCCTCCCCCGGACTCCCCCGCTCAAGAAGCGGGCGACCTTGAAGTGTCGTCACGGAGGGCCTCTCCGGATCCGGTGAGGCCAGAAGATAATCCTATAGTCACCCGAAGTCCCCAGCGTCTGGCTCTCGAAGAGAGCAAACAGAAGAGTCCGGCACCATCTGGTATGCGGTCGGACATACTAAGGGAGCTGTTGGAGCGAGCGGCCATCTCAGAAGAACACCGTACGTTGATGGGTATGGTGATGGAAAGAATTTCGTCTGCTGAAAGTGGATTTCATGAAGCCTTTATGAGTCTACTGACGGGCTTTGAGGTACGTGAAATGATATACTTTTTGATAGTATCGCACATTTTTAGGTGTGCCCTGTGTAGATAGTAGCCCCTGAGACTTTGGTTGCCATCGAGAACGGCGGCGAATAGAGGATCGTAGTCCCAGGTAATAACCAAACCGCCTTTATGTGTAGGTGGTGGAAGCTCCGGTGGCTAGCCAGACTAATGAGTTTGCCGAACTAAAGCTGCAACTGGATCCGGCAGATGCCGACATCGAGCTTGTCAACAAGCGGCTTGACGAGGCACAGGGTAAGTAATGTTTTCTGGTGAATGTCACATAGTAAGAGCAGCATGATGCCAGTATCTTTAATATGTTGTGACTGCAGATGGAGCTGCCACCGTGGAGACCCTTCAGGCGGAACTTGCCCGAGCCAAAGAACAAGCAAGGAGTAGTAATGCGGCTGCTTTGAAGGCGGCCGAAGAGTTGAGAGCCAAGAAGGCCGCGCATTGTGAGAGCAAAGAGAAGATGGCCAAGATGGCTGTAAAGTTAAAAGACACGACCGACTGTTGCCAGTTCCTTGAAGAAGAAAACCGAGTGAAGGCGACGGACCTTGAAAAGGCCACGATGGCGACCAAAGACACCCGCTCTACTATGAGGGCGAAGAAGGAGGAGCTGCGTGAAGCCGGGGATATTGTGGCTAGGAAGCCCTTTATGCCACGGAGGAAGTTCGGAGATCCGCGGTATGCCCCTCTGGATCGGCTGTGGAGTTCGGCAGACGCATATATGGACTTGGCGGCGAGCGCTGTCAATGCGGCCGAATACTTCCGAGATCAAACAGATCGTGAAGTGGACAAGCTGTTCTTGTCACAATTTAGCGTTCCAGAGCGTCCGCTTCCCTTGACTGATCAGCTAGCCGAATGGGCCGAACTCAATAGATTGTCCGGACTCGCCATGAGGTCCATCGTAGATCATCTGTGGTCGGAAAAACCGAAGCCGAACAGCTATTTCAGCTTAGTGCAGCAGTTCCTTGGAGCAGTGCCGCGCATCAATGCGATGAAGAGGTCGGCGTGTATAGAAGGCTCGCGGATGTCCCTTGCCCATGTCAAAGCATACTGGGCGGAGATGGATGCTACCACTGTTGCGGCGCAGGGTTCGGCCATAGGCCGAGTGGCTGTCGAGCACTATTCCAAAGAAGTTCTCGAGGGTGCTCGTTTGATAGAGGCCCAATGCTCGAAGAATATTATGTTTGAGTGACATGTATTCCCATTGTAAACACAATGTTTTTATGAAATTTATTAAGGCTGTAATTATACTTTTGCCTGGAAGTAATATGATGCCTCCTGTGCGGCCGTTCATGTATATATGTATATAACCTGAAAGATTGCAGTCGTCGGCTTCAACCCCCACGCATATAATGCGGAGGTGTTCGCAGAAGACGCGTGTTCACACTTAACCCAACGTCTTGGTCCTATTAAGGAGGTGGTAGCGCAGCGAACGAGGCAACCGGACTATAATGCTTTAACACTTTCACTTAGCCATAGGAGTTTGACGATGGGGCTACTACATAGCCCCTGGTGGCTCCGCACTCTCCTGAATTCGGGGTGCGTACATGCCTGGCCGGGAAACGGCCCTTCGTTAAGGCGGAGGAATTCTAACATTCCGATAGGTCATCGAGTGGTTGACCAGTCTCACGCTATATCATGACAGTCGGTTTTCGGCTTTCTCTACTGAGGTGCTCGTCCGGATGACCCGGGGCACAATCGCAGTAGTTCTCCTGGTGCCGCCCTAGCCGATAGAGCGGAACGTAAGGCAACAAAACACAGGAGCCGGGCAAACCCAACATTTGACCAAAGACATGATTCGGAGCTGATTCATATAAGGCCAAACTCGCGACGCCGAACACTCCCTAAGGTATTCGGTCTTTATGGTATAAACCGGGCCTAAATAGTGCCCTTTGTAAGAAGCCCCTGGTGTCCAGGTACGTGCATTATTCTGACGTGGCCACATGCCAAGATGTCAGCATCCTTCTCAATTATATTGAGAATCCGAGGGATGTGTATCAACAAGAGACAGTAAAAAAGGTTGACGCAGGGTCTTAATCTAAAAAGAATCCTTAGAACGGGTCTCTGCTGCACGTCTGTGCTGTGTCTCCGTTGTGCCGTATCCTGGACGGGTGTAGCACGATGGTCATCTGTAAAAGAGAGGAACTTAGGTGAAAAGTTGTCGTGCAAAAGGTAGGTTTAAAGAAACCATGTATAATTCAAGATGAGTAAAAATTGCCACTTGTCTGTGCGCGTTGAGCCCCTTGTATTTGTAATAGGGGTGTGGCCATCAAACTTGTATGAATTACATATAGCTGCTTCGGACTCGTCTAACCGTGTCCGTAGTCTTGACGACCTGTCGAATGCTTTAGTTGGTGAGGCCGTTTTAGTGTGCGGCTGCCGAGGCAGCCGCACTCTCTTCAGCGCGCAGGGATCGCTCAATATTTCCATTTACTGTAATGATGTGTAACACCCTCGATGCGACTATATCTCCCACGTGTCGAGACACGACTTAGAGGCATAATCGCATTGAAGGCATATGTCGCAAGTCAGGCAATCATCACAAACATCCCATGTAATATAGATAATAAAAGGGGTAACATAGTTGGCTTACACTCGCCACGTCAATCAAGTACATAAATAACATTACATCAACCAAACACTCATGGACCGTCTACGGCGCCAAAATAAAAGATAACCCAACATGCGACACGGTCCCGATCACCCCCAACAGGGCACCACTACTGATCATCAGGAAAGGAAACATAGTAACATTGAGAGTCCTCGTCGAACTCCCACTTGAGCTCAAGCGCGTCACCTGGAGCGGAATCATCAGGCCCTGCATTTGGTGTATTAGTAATCAGTGAGCCACAGGGACTCAGCAATCTCGCACCCTCGCGATCAAGACTATTTAAGCTTAATAGGTAAGGTAAGGTAAATATAAGTGGAGCTGCAGCAAGCGACTAGCATATATGGTGGCTAACTTATTTGCAAAAGAGAGCGAGAAGAGGAGGCAAAACGCGAGCGAGAAACTAGAGGACAACCTGCGCAAACATTACTCCAACACCGCGTCCACTTCCCGGACTCCGCCGAGAAGAGGCCATCACGGTAACACACTCGGTTGATTCATTTTAATTAATTTAAGGTTCAAGTTATCTACAACCGGACTTAACAAATTCCCATCTGCCCATAACCACGGGCACGGCTTTCGAAAGTTCAAATCCCTACAGGGGAGTCCCAACTTAGCCCATGACAAGCTCTCACTGTCAACGAAGGAATAGACCTCCTCCCGAGACGTTCCAATCAGACTCGGTACCTCGGTTCTTCAAGACATTTCGACAGGTTAAAACAAGACCAACAACACCGCCCTAATGTGCCGAAAAATCCCAATAGGAGCTGCACATATCTCTTTCTCAGGGCACACTCAGATTGTCTTAGGTACGGGTAAGCCAGCCCAGAGTTGCCCCTGGTGGCCACCGGCAGCTGACAGGTGGACCAACACTCAGAGGAGCACTGGCCCGGGGGGGGGGGGTTAAATAAGATGACCCTCGGGCTCCGGAAACCCAAGGGAAAAATAGGCTAGGAGGCAAATGGTAAAACCAAGGTTGGGCATTGCTGGAAAAGCTTTAATCAAGGCGAACTATCAAGGGGTTCCCATTATAACCCAACCGCGTAAGGAACGCAACAATCCGGGAACATAACACCGATATGATGGAAACTAGGGCGGCAAGAGTGGAACAAAACACTAGGCGAGAGGCCGAGCCTTCCACCCTTTACCAAGTATATAGATGCATTAAGATAACATGGCAATATAATGATATCCCAACAAGTAAATAAATGCTCCAACAAGGAACGGTCTCCAATCTTCACCTGCAACTAGCAACGCTATAAGAGGGGCTGAGCAAAGCGGTAACATAGCCAATCAATGGTTTGCTAGGACATGGTGGGTTAGGGGTTTGACATGGC
Source organism: Triticum monococcum (assembly GCA_034509565.1). NCBI lineage: Eukaryota > Viridiplantae > Streptophyta > Magnoliopsida > Poales > Poaceae > Triticum > Triticum monococcum. The sequence goes on along the minus strand of CM067847.1, from coordinate 175,149,341 downwards.
AATTTGGGAGGCTTGAAAGCAAATGGTAGGCATCGTAGCATTGGCATAGCAAAAGAGCGAGCAAACTAGCATAGCAAAGATAGTAGTGATTTTGAGGGTATGATCATCTTGCCTACAAAGCTGTCAGAGTTGACTGGATCCTCGAAAGCAAACTCAACGGGCTCCTCGTTAGCGAACTCATCTCCCGGCTCTACCCAAACAAGACAAACAAGCAAACGGAACACAATCAACCACGTGCAAGGATCAAACAATATGATGTAATGATGATATGCTATGCGGGATGCGATTGCAAGATTTGACAAGGAATGCATGAACCTGGCCTCAACATGGAAAACCAAGTGTGCCACTGGAAAGATGAGATGAAATCGCTTGAAAACGATATAAAGAACGCCGGAATCAGAGTTACGGTTTGGAAATGGCAAGCGATTCAAATATGACACCGGTCTGCGATTTACAGCAAGTAGCCATCTAAATGCAATGAGATGAACATGCTACAGCACTCAAACATGGCAACAAAATACATGGCAGGGATGCATTCAAGATGCTTAACAAAAGTCCCTTAGTGACCTTGAGCCAAAAGGGATCAGAAAACACGTTTGCAAGCATGTGAACATAGCAAAAGCATAATCAGTTTTCAGACTTAGGGAAAGCTGGCACATGCTGAAACATATCTCAAGTAGGCATGTTTACGAGCTCGATGCACTCACTACGGTGCAAGTCATGAAAGGCTAAGCATACATCTATCAAGAACACACAAAATGCAAGCTAGACATGGCAAGAACAATAGTATAGCATGCACGGATCAACTACAATATTATCAGCAAAATTGCAAACAAGTTGACAATCTGTCCAGATTCACAAAGTAGCAAAAGTAGAGCTCGATTGACTCAAGCTAGGGTGCTCCATAATTGCAAACAAAGACATGGATGGATAGAGCACTATAATATTAATACAACATCCTTACTGATCATCCTCAAAAGAGGCACGGATCACTCGGAAACAACAAGAACATATGACAACATGAGATAAACAGCTCAAGGACTTAGTGGAAATGCTAAGTCCCTGAAATCAGAATTACCAAGTGCCTCACTTGGCAAGCTTGTGCTCGTCACCACACACATCACAAAAATACATGGGTTGCACCTCTGGAAAGATGACAAAACCCTTAACAAAACATATGTAGAGCATCAGGGCATATCATGCACACAATAATCATGGCAAAAATGACAAATGTCTAAATGGAGTAGCAGATCTGACAATTATCTCAAGTAGCCCTCTTCTAACAGCATTTCGGGCATCAAGATGAACTCAAATGAAAATGATGCAATGGAATGAAATGATGTGCTCTCTGAGACGAACATTTTGATATGCTATATGCCCAAATTGGAGCTACGGATGCAAAGTTACGGCCCGATGAACAGGAGCACATGGATCTGAGATTTCGAGGACTTAGAAGGAAAACCACCTCGCGGAATTAGGGTTTACTATAGCAGCGAATCGGAACACTGTAGCAAGTCACCGGATCTAGGTCGCCGGGGACGTCGGTCGCCGGAGACGAGGCGGGGCGGCCGGATCTCTCGCCGGAGAGGTCACCGGCGTCGAGGAGGCGGTCGCCCGGAGCTTCACGGAGGCGGGGTGAGGCGTCGTGGGGCGCGGGGCTGCCGGCGTCAAGCTTGGCGGCGGAAGCGGCATCGGCGAGCGGGCAGAGATGGTGCGGTGGTGGAGCTCTCCGGCGCCGGAGTTGACGGCGGAGAGCGGCGGCCGGCTCGGGCGAGGAAGGAGGAGGCGCGCGCGGGCGGCGCAACCGGGCGGCGGGGCGCGGCGATGTGGACCTCAGGGGGCCGACCTGGGCCTCCCGGGCCACGGCGGCGGAATGGTACGGCGGCGTCACGTGGCAGCGCGCGATTGGGCGGTGGCGGCGGCATGGACGCGTCCGGCCCGGACGGACAATGTCCGGCGCGGCGCGAGGGGCGGATCTAGGGTTTTTTCGGGAGGAAGGAGAAGGAGATTTTCGGGGGTTCTTTAAATAGGCATAGAGGGAGCTAGGAGAGTCCAAATGAGGTGCGGTTTTCGGCCACGCGATCGTGATCGAATGCTCTAGATGATGGAGCAGGTTTAGGTGGGTTTTGGGACAAATTGGAGGGGTGTTGGGCTGCAACACACACGAGGCCTTTTCGGTCCCTCGGTTAACTGTTGGAGTATCAAACGAAGTCCAAATGGTACGAAACTTGACAGGCGGTCTACCGGTAGTAAACCAAGGCCGCTTGGCAAGTCTCGGTCCAATCCGGAAATGTTTAATCCCCACACACGAAAGAAAGCTAGAAATGACCACTGGAGGAGAACGGAGCGCCGGAATGCAAAACGGACAACGGGAAAAATGCTCGAATGCATGAGATGAACACGTATGCAAATGCAATGCACATGATGACATGATATGAGATGCATGACAACGATAACAACACACGGAGACAAAGACCCGAACCCGAGAAAATAAAATAACTTAAAGCCGGAAACGGCATGAGTTGGAGTACAAATTGGGAAAGTTACATCCGGGGTGTTACAGATGCCACGTGGACCGGGCATCTTAAGCATGAGGGAAGGGTAATGCGATATTGCATTAAAGCGAGCGAAAGCTTCGCGTCCAAGTAGTGCTTGATAGCCACTTTGGAACGGAGCAATGTGGAAGGTTAAATTTTTGCTACGGAGGTTATCGGGGAAGCCGAATATAACCTCTAGTAGCAGGGAGCCCGTGCAATGAGCCCCTGGGCCTGGCGTTACTCCTTTAAAGGTAGTATTGCTGTGGCAAATTTTCATTGGGTCTATCCCCATTTTGCGGATTGTGTCCTGAAATATCAGGTTTGGACTGCTGCCACTGTCCATCAGGACTCGTGTGAAGTGGTATCCATCAATTATTGGGTCTAATACCAAGGCAGCCCATCCTGCACGCCGGATACTTGCTCAGTAATCCCGATGGTCGGAAGTGATCGGTTGAGACGACCAGTGGCAGGACTCCACGGTCATAGGCCCTTGGGCATATTTCTCTGGGAGTGCCGCTTTGTTTCTCCCCTTGATCACGTGTAACACGTTTACTATTTTGACTTCTGGTGGAAATTTCTTTTGTTCCCCAGTGTCTTGCTTGAGAGGCTCATCCTCATCTTCGCTTGGTGTATCCTCCCCCTTGTGTACGGCGTTGAGCTTGCCGGACTGCTTGAAGACCCAACAGTCTCTGTGGGTATGATTAGCGGGTTTACCAGGGGTGCTATGGATCTGACATATTTGGTCCAGAATTTTGTTTAGGCTGGACAGTTCATCTCTGGCGCCTTTAGAGGGCGGCTTTTGCTGACCTGGCCAAGAGCTTCTGAATCCGGCGTTTACTGTCATGCTCTTCGGGCTGTCTTCTTTATTCCGGCGCTTATTATTTTTGCTGCGCCATGATTTCCCATTTCCATCTCTAACTTTGGATGTACTGGGGTTGCTGGTGCTGCATCTGGCTAGCCAGCTATCCTCATCCGTGCAAAAGTGAGTCATGAGGCTTGTTAATGCTGCCATTGTTCTCGGCTTTTCTTGGCCGAGGTGTCTGGCAAGCCATTCGTCACGGATGCTATGCTTAAAAGCTGCCAAGGCTTCAGCGTCCGGACAGTCGACTATTTGGTTCTTTTTGGTAAGAAACCTGTTCCAAAGCTTTCGGGCTGACTCTCCGGGCTGTTGAGTTATATGACTCAAATCGTCCGCATCCGGAGGTCGGACATAAGTCCCTTGAAAATTTGCCCTAAAAGCGTCTTCGAGCTCTTCCCAGCTTCCAATGGAGCTTTCGGGGAGGCTTTTAGGCTAGTGCCGAGCTGGCCCTTTGAGTTTCAGGGGTAAATACTTAATGGCGTGGAGATCATCTCCTCGAGCCATATGGATATGGAGGATATAGTCCTCAATCCAGACCCTAGGGTCTGTTGTTCCGTTGTATGCCTCTATGTTTACGGGTTGGAATCCCTCTGGAAATTGATGGTCCAACACCTCGTCGGTGAAACATAGGGGGTGTGCGGCACCCATGTATCTAGGTGTACCGCTTTGTTCGGATGTTTGTTGTGTTGCATCATATGCTGGAGCGCGCCTGCGTGGTTCATATATGGATCTGGTTGCGCCGTCCTTTGGATTCGAGCCCTCGCGTGGATCGCGTATTGGCTTATGTGCGGCGTTGCTTGCCGCTCTATGTTGGCCGTGAGGTCATCTATCTGGCCAGATGGCCATTTTAATTTTTGGTTGCGGGGGATCTAAGGCCTCCTCATTGAATTCAGGTAGCAACTTCCGCTTCAGGTAGCTCTTGGTGGGGTGATTACCGCCGTACTTCGCTACTGTGTTGAGCACTTTACTCCATCTAATTCTGAGTGTGTCTTGCACAGCCTTGAGCCTTTGCTTCTACTTTTTTAGACTCCTCGCGGTGGCAACGAGCCTTTGATGGGCATTCTGTTGCTCTGGGTGTCTGTCCGGTGTGATGTCGTCCGGACTATTATCTTTGATAGAGGTGGGTTGTTCAGTTTTATTCTCCGTGTTGCCATGGTCCGGCGATGGTTCACCCTGCTCTAACGCTGGGTCTATATGATCGTTGTTTCTGTCGAGGCGGGATTTGGAGCGGCGCTTACGCCGTCGCTTTGACTGCTTCTCGAGGGGGCAACCCTTCGTTGTATCCTTCCGTTCCTCGTCTTCGTTTTCTTTTGGTGTGTCCACCATGTATACGTCATGTGGTGAAGTGGGCGTCCAGTGCCCTGTGGGCAGTGGTCCCTGTTCGTCTCCTACATCATCATCCATACCGTCGATGTCTTCGGAGTCGAAGTCGAGTATGTCGGTTAAGTCATTGATAGTGGCTACTAAGTGGGTGGTGGGTGGGCGGCGAATTTCTTCGTCATCCGCATCCCAATCCTGCCGGACATAGTTCGGCCAGGACTCTCCTGACAAGGAGAGAGACTTTAATGAATTCAGTAGTATGTCGCCAAAGGGCGAGTGCTGAAAGATATCCGCGGAGGTAAACTCCATGATCGGCGCCCAACCGGATTCGATAGGAATGGGCGCAGGCGGTTCGGAGTCCGTGGCCGGAGAAGTATCTGACAGTTTAACAACACGACTCTTGTGAAGGGTAAGGTCGATATTCGGCTCGATCGCCGTTGGGGATACAGCCTCTGTGGCATGGTCTATCCACCTGTCCATGGGAGGCGCAACTGGCTCCGAAGTAAGGGTCGGAGCGGCTGCCGGTGCGATCTCCTGAGCACCGTCCGATGGTAGAGCTAAATCGTAGTCATCGTGACTGTGTGGCGCACAAGGCAGGGGCCCGAATCCGTCGAAGATCAAGTCTCCATGGATATCGGCCGTGTAGTTTAAGCTTCCAATCCTGATCTGATGACCAGGGGCGTAACTCTCGATCTGCTCTAGATGGCCAAGCGAGTTGGCCTGCAGTGCGGAGCCGCCGAATACAAAGATCTGTCCGGGGAGAAAAGTCTCACCCTGGACTGCATCGCTATCGATGATTGAAGGAGCCATCAAGCCTGACGGCGACGACACCGAGGAACTCTCAATGAAAGCACCAATGTCGGTGTCAAAACCGGCGGATCTCAGGTAGGGGGTCCCGAACTGTGCGTCTAAGGCGGATGGTAACAGGAGGCAGGGAACACGATGTTTTACCCAGGTTCGGGCCCTCTTGATGGAGGTAAAACCCTACTGAAAGTGCGTTATATCGACTAGAGGGGGGGGGGGGGGGGTGAATAGGCGATTTTTATGAAAGTCTTCAAAACGTGAAGGTTATGAAGACAAACAGTACAGATATGCCAATCACTTAAGCAGCGGAAGTTAGATTACACTAGGCAAGCCATGGTCAAGTATTCAATAGAGTGAAAGCACAAGACAAGTAGCTGCAGTGTAATAAGGATCAGGTAGAAAGAAGTTATGAAGCCAAACAAATCATACAGTTATGTTGTGAAGACAGAAGATAAAGCAAGCATGCAATGGCTTCACAGTGTGTAACAGAAAGTAAAAGGAAGTGAAGATGAAACCAGTGACACGCTGAAGACAATGATTTGTTGGACCAGTTCCAGTTGCTGTGACAACTGTACGTCTGGTTGGAGCGGCTAGGTATTTAAACCAAAGGACACACAGTCCCGGACACCGAGTCCTGAACACGCAGCTCAGGACACCCAGTCCACACCATTTTCTCCTTGAGCTAAGGTCACACAGACCTCGCCCAATCACTCTGGTAAGTCTTCAAGGTAGACTCCCAAACCTTCACAGACTTCATTCACTGGCAATCCACAATTTCTCTTGGATGCTCAGAACGCGACGCCTAACCGGCTGGAGGATGCACAGTCCTCAAGTGTAATAAATCTTCAGATCACTCAGACATGAAGACTTAAGTGATGCCCAATTTACTCTAGCTCTGGGTGGTTAGGGCTTTTCTCCTCGCTAGGAATTTTCTCTCAAAGGCTTCGAGGTGGGTTGCTCTCAAACGACAAAAGCCGTGCACTGAAATCTGAGCAGCCAACCGTTTATGGTTGTAGGGGGTGGACTATTTATAGCCACTGGGCAACCCGACCTGATTTGTCCAAAATGACCCTGGGTCACTAAGGAACTGACACGTGTACCAACGGTCAGATTTCAAACTCACACGGCAACTTTACTTGGGCTACAAGTAAAGCTGACTTGTCCGACTCTGGACAAGATTTGCTCTCATAGTCTTCGCTCGAAGATATAGGTTTTGAATTAGGCATCACTTCAGTCATTCTGACTGGTTCTCTTGGACCCCACTTAACAGTACGGTTGTTCCTATGACTCAACACAAATGAAATAAAACTACGAAGAATCTAAGTCTTCGAGTTCCATAGGCTTCACGTGGTGTCTTCTCTTGTCATAGTCTTCAATGTGAATGTCTTCAAATACCACCATTGTCTTCAATGTCTTCGTACCTTTTTAGGGGTCATCTCTGGTAGTAAAACCGAATCAATGAGGGACTTCTACCTGTGTTATCCCGCAATTCTCACAAACACATTAGTCCCTCAACTAGGTTTGCCGTCGATACACCAAAACCAACTAGGGGTGGCACTAGATGCACTTACAATCTCCCCCTTTTTGGTGATTGATGACAAACTAGTTGAAGTTTTCAACGGGGAATATAATTTGTGAAATTGTAAAGGAATTGTCTTCATAAGCTGCAAGGGCTCCCCCTGAAGATGTGCATATAAGTAATTTGCTTCTGGAACGCAAATGCACATGGCAGGTTGTACTTGTGGAAATCCACTTCAACTTATGATGACAACCCACCATGCATGTAAAAGTATATGAAGAGAATGACATGCATAATGAAAAATGGACGTCTGCGGAATGATATAAGTGCGGAAATTATCGTCGTACATGCGGAATTTATCTTCGCAAAAACATAGTGGCAAACAAGTAGCAGACGACCATCGAGTTTAAGTGTTACAACTCAAAGAACCAAGTGTAGCAAAACGAGAGTTGTAAGCACGAAGCAAAATGTAGCAAAATATAAAGGCACCCGCCCGTAGTGACCCGCTTGAAGACTATAAACATCATATGCTTCTCCCCCTTTTGTCAGTGATGACCAAAAAGGTTTGAAGACATAGAGTTTTCTACGCGTTCCCAGGCGCAGCAGGGTCGATGGAGGCGTTTGGTGGTGCAGACGAGCTGGGTGCAGATTCGACGCGCGCTGAAGGAGGTGGAGGTGATGTAGCATCATCTTCTTCTTCGATAATCCTGGCAGTTACGGTGGCAGCAGAGGAAGAGAACTCCAAATCTTCAAGTGATGGAGTTCTGCGAAGCATTGCCCTTCGAGGAGGCGTGGAGTCAAATTTGAAGCGCTCTGTGAAGCCATCCTCTTGAAGTTCAGCTTCAGGACACATCATCATGAGTCCTTTCCAAGTGCGGAGACAGGTTTCGTGTGCAACAAATGCATTCTTGGTTGCAAGATTCCTGATACGATTGACGTCCTCCATGATGCTTTTCATCTGCCTCTTGAGCCTGTCGTGATGCTTGTCCTGCTTTTGGTGAAGAGCCACAAGAAGCTCTCAGTCATTGAGGGCACGAGCGCGCTTCTTGGGTCGCTGATTAGTTGGGCCGTCAGTGGCTTCAGTAGATGCAGGTGCACGTGTGGTGCCAGCCAACGGATACACTCTGGAGATGGCTGCAACACTGTCATCATTCTGAGTGAAGCTTTGGTGTTCTGCATTCTGAAGACTTAATGGTTGCTTGGCAGGTTCAGGATATATAGCTTCAGCAGAGGTGTCCACCTCTGGCAAGAAGATCCGATGGTTGCAGGCTGAGGGCTGATATGAAATCGCAGAATGAAGCTTGATCAGCCGCATAACCCAAGGAGCATAAAACTTCAAGCCAAATAAATCTGAGCCGGATGCCGCAAGCTGGCGTATGAAGAAGTCCTGCGCATTGAAGCATTTGCCATGAAGGATGTAGAATATGAGAGTCTTCATTGCACCCTCAACCTTGGCATGTGGAGAGTGTCCCTTTGTAACGCCCCGAGACCGATGTGCCAGGTGTCGTGCAGTTATTCGTTGTTGTTGCGTTGTCATTGCTTGCGTGTCATGCATCTCATATCATGTCATCACGTGCATTGCATTTGCATACATGTTCATCTCATGCATTTGAGCATTTTCCCCGTTGTCCGTTTTGCATTCCGGCGCTTCGTTCTCCTCCGGTGGTCAATTCTAGCTTTCTTTCGTGTTTGGGGTTTAAACATTTCTGGATTGGACCGAGACTTGCCATGCGGCCTTGGTTTACTACCGGTAGACCGCCTGTCAAGTTTCGTATCATTTGGACTTCGTTTGATACTCCAACGGTTAACCGAGGGACCGAAAAGGCCTCGTGTGTGTTGCAGCCCAACACCCCTCTAATTTGGACCAAAACCCACCAAACTCTGCTCCATCGTCTCGGTCTTTCGATCACGATCGCGTGGCCGAAAACCGCACCTCATTTGGACTCTCCTAGCTCCCTCTACCTATAAATATGTCCTCCCCATCCATTTTCGCGGATGAAACCCTAGTCTACCACCTCCCCGCGCCACCGGACACGTCCGTCCCGCCGACCGGACATGTCCAGCCACCCGGCCACCTCACCTCGCCCAATGGGCAGCCGCCACGTCAGCCGCGCCGCCGCTCTCCTCCTATGGCGCGCCGCCACCTCACCGCCCTCTCTCTCCTCCCACCGCGGGCCCGAGGAGACCCAGATCCGGCCCGCCCGGGCCCGGATCCCGCGCCGCCGCCACCTGCCTCCTTGCTCGCGCGCCGCCCGCGACCGCCCGCGCCTCACCGCCGGAGTTCCGCCGCCGCCGCCATGGAACCGCACCTCGCCGCCTGGCCGGAGCACCCCGCGCAGCCCGTCGCCGCCATGTGCCTCGCCCCGCCTCGCCCTTCGTGTCGCGGCATCGCCCCGCCGCCACCGAGGCTCCGCTGCCCCGCCGCGTTGACCTCGGCTCGCCGCCGTCCTACTCCGGTCGCCGCCGAGCCGCCGGAGTCCACCGCGCCTCGCCGAGGTTGGTACCGCTCGCCGGAGCTCGTGGAGATCGTCGGAGATCCAACTCCGGCCGGATCGGGCTCTAGGTGGATGAGATCCACTAGCACCCCCAACCAAATGCCTCCCCCCGTCCCGATCCGCTCCGTCCGGGATATCCCCGTCCCGCGTTGACTTTTCGCGGAGGTATATTTTCTCTAAGTCCCAGGAATTCCAGATCCATCTTGCCCTGTTCAAGGCCTCGTAACTTTGTATCCATAGCTCCGATTCATGCATATAATATATTAAAATCTTCGTCTCGACATGTACATCATTTCATTCCATTGCATAATTTTCATTTGAGGTCATCTTGTTGCCTAAAATGCTGTTAGAAGGAGGCATCGTGAGTTAAATTGCAGATCCGTTAGCTCATCATTGACTTTTGTCATTTTTGCCTTGATTATTGTGTGCATGATATGCCTGTACCCCTTTGGGATGAATTGTTAAGCATTTTGTCTTCTTTCCAGAGGTGCCACCCATGCATTTTTAGGATGTGTGTGGTGTCTTGTGCAAGCTTGCAAAGAGGGGCACCTGAGTAATCTGTTTTTAGGGACTTAGTAATTTTCACCAAGTTTGGGATATTTTAGTCCATGATGCCATATGTTCGGCTTGTTTCCTAGTGATCCGTGCCCCTTTTGAGTATGATCAGTTAGGGACATTTGTTAATCTTGTTATGCTCTATCCATCTATGTCTTTACTTGTCATATTGGAGCAACCTAGGTTGAGTCAATCGAGCTCAACTTTTGCATAGTTGTGTATTTGGGCAGATCGTGAACTCTTTTGCGATTTTGCCGATGCCATTGCTAGTGACTCGTGCATGCTATGCCATTGTTCTTGCCATGTCTAGCTAGAATTTTGTGCCTTCTTTATGGATATATGCTTGTGTTGCCATGACTTACACTGTAGTGAGTGCATCGAGCTCGCTTACATGCCTTCGTGAGTTATTAATTCAGCATGTCTCAGTTTTCACTAAGTCTGAAAACTGATTGTGTTTCATCTATCTTCGTGTGCTCGTTAGAGTATTTTGTGAACCCTTTTGGCCCCAGGTCACTTTGGGTGTTTTGTTAAGCTTGTTGAGTAGCTCCATTCCATGCTCTTACTTGTCATGTTCAGGTTATGTTTCATGTTGTTTTGCTGCTCCGAAGAGAGCATCGTGGTCTGAAATTTCAGACTAGTGTTAATTTCACTAAGTCTGAAATCTGTTTTGCATATTCATTTTTGCCATGCTTGTTTGAACCCCTTAATGGATGAATTTGCCTATGGCTCAGTCCTAGTGATTTGTTAAGCATCTTGTGTACATCCCTGCCTTGTATTTTGTTTTCATGTTTGGTGGCTGTAGCATGTTCATTTCGTTGCATTTAGGAGCCTACTTGCTGTAAATCGCAGATCGGTTCGTTTCGTAAAACGCTTGCCATTTCCAAACCGTAGCTCCGATTCCTATGATCTTTATATCGTTTTCAGGTGATTTCTTCCCCTCTATCCAGTGGCACACTTGGTTATCCAAGTTGAGGCCAGGTCCATGCATTTCCTGTCACGTCTTGCATTTTGCATACCGCATCGCATCCCGCATCTCACATATCATACCATGTTCATGTGTTGGTTGTTTACTATGTTGTGTGCTTCTTTTCCGGTGATTGCTTCTTCGGGATGGTTCCGGTAACGTCGTGTTGTGAGGATTCATTCGACTTCGTCCGTTTGTCTTCTTTATGGACTCGTTCTTCTTCCTTGCGGGATTTCAGGCAAGATGATCATACCCTCGAAATCACTACTATCTTTGCTATGCTAGTTTGCTCGCTCTTTTGCTATGCCAATGCTACGATGCCTACCACTTGCTTGTCAGCCTCCCAAATTGCCATGTTCAGCCTCTAACCCACCATTGTCCTAGCAAACCATTGATTGGCTATGTTACCGCTTTGCTCAGCCCCTCTTATAGCGTTGTTAGTTGCAGGTGAAGATTGAAGTTTGTTCCTTGTTGGAACATGGAGATCGTTCCTTATTGGAACATGTTTACTTGTTGGGATATCACTATATGTCTTATTTAATTAATGCATCTATATACTTGGTAAAGGGTGGAAGGCTCGGCCTTATGCCTGGTGTTTTGTTCCACTCTTGCCACCCTAGTTTCCGTCATATCGGTGTTATGTTCCCGGATTTTGCGTCCCTTACGCGGTTGGGCTATAATGGGAACCCCTTGATAGTTCGCCTTAAGTAAAGCTTCTCCAGCAATGCCCAACATTGGTTTTACCATTTGCCACCTAGCCTTTTCTTTCCCTTGGGTTCTGCAGACTCAAGGGTCATCTTTATTTTAACTCCCCGGGCCAGTGCTCCTCTGAGTGTTGGTCCAAACTAGAGTCCTGTGCAGCGCCCCCTCGGGGAAACTCGAGGTTTGGTTTTAGTTGTATGGAGCGCTCATCTGAGTGTGCCCTGAGAAAGAGATATGTGCAGCTCCTATCGGGATTTGTCGGCACATTCGGGCGGTGTTGCTGGTTTAGTTTTACCCTGTCAAAATGTCTTGTTGTACCGGGATACCGAGTCTGATCGGAATGTCTTGGGTGGAGGTCTATTCCTTCGTTGACCGTGAGAGCTTGTGATGGGCTAAGTTGGGACACCCCTGCAGGGATTTGAACTTTCGAAAGCCGTGCCCGCGGTTATGGGCAGATGGGAATTGGTTAACGTCCGGTTGTAGAAAACCTGAAGTTAACCTTAATTAAAATGAATCAACCGCGTGTGTAACCGTGATGGTCTCTTTCCGGCGGAGTTCGGGAAGTGAACACGGTTGTTGGTGTTATGCTTGACGTAGGTAGTCCAGGATCACTTCTTGATCATACTTTTATCGACCGTGCTTTGTCTTCTCTTCTCGCTCTCATTTGCGTATGTTAGCCACCATATATGCTAGTCGCTTGCTGCAGCTCCACCTCATACCTTTTACCTTACCCATAAGCTTAAATAGTCTTGATCGCGAGGGTGCGAGATTGCTGAGTCCCCGTGGCTCACAGATACTTCCAAAACCAGCTTGCAGGTGCCGTTGAGTCCGTGCAGATGACGCAACCCAGCTCAGGAGGAGCTCGTTGAAGACCTTGTTCATTTGTGTTGTTTCGTCCTAGTTGATCAGTAGTGGAGCCCAGTTGGGGTCGATCGGGGACCTTTGTCGCATTTGGGGTTCTTCTTTCATTTTGGTTCCGTAGTCGGACCATGAGTGTATTTGGATGATGTAATGCTTTATTCATGTATTTGTGTGAAGTGGCGATTATAAGCCAACTATGTATCCTTTCCCTTTATGTATTACATGGGTTGTGTGAAGATTACCTCACTTGCGACATTTGCTTTCAATGCGGTTATGCCTCTAAGTCGTGCTTCGACACGTGGGAGATATAACCGCATCGAGGGCGTTACAAGTAGGTATCAGAGCCTTCCCCGACCTTAGGAGCCCCCATTGATTGATCGTTTTTAGCGGCCGAGTTGTGTCTAGAAAAATGTTTTGAGTCCTTTAGGAATTATATATCGGAGAGTTTAGGAATTCTTTTTACTTCCCAGTCTCCTCATCGCTCTGGTAAGGCATCCTGACGTAGAGTTTTGACTCTTCTCTTCTCAAATTTCACAAATATTTTTTTAGGATCACGCGAGTATCTTGGATTTGTTCCGATGGCTTATGATGAGAATACTGTCTTGGTGCCTCCTGTCAGGAGTTTAGTGGAAGTGTCCCGGGGAGTTGAGCTCTGAGGTGTTGTCATCATAATTTTATCGTTGCAATTCTGGTATACTTGAGATATGTTCGTGACATCGAAAATCTCCTTTATGCAGTTCGTTGGTGAGATAACCTCGACGCCACCCAGTACTGGGGCGGGAGTTTGGGAGTATCGCCATAACTTGTGTAACGGATGCTTTTCGAAGGTTGAGGTAGATGGTTTCCGAAGGTTTCTTGGTTATGTGTTGAAGGATGGATACAACTGGATGTAGGATTTGCTAGCTTGGGTGAGATATTATGCTTCCCCTGTATCCCCAACACCTGATTGCATAACCGGAAAATTTCGGGAGTTTCATAGGTGGGAATTCAAGTAGCTCTTAGGATTTCTTTCCGACAGATGTATGATATGAAATTGGGGTTTGACGTCTAGTGGTTTGCCTATTCACGGTCGATTTTACAGTGGTCTCGTTGGGTCTTAAAGAGTCCTTGGCTATTCAGACTCGGGGATGCTTCGTATGTCATGTGCACTGCCTTGTACATGATGGTGCTGTACGATCGTGCCCGTGTAGGTCCCACCACGAAAACTTCGGACGAAATCTCTATCATATGTTTGTTCCGGCTTATTCTGCAAGCCAATCTATTGTTTTTATTTTGAGTTGTGGTATTCGAGTTGCTTCGAAGTCAAATGTTGATTCCATACCTTCCCCAAATGGTGTTCTCATACTCCGATGTGAATACTAATCCCTCTTGATCATCGAGTTTGTGTTGTCAATCCTTTTCAACTGGCGTGTTTCTCTTAAAGTGGATCCGATCATTCCAATATCAGCAAGATCTTTTATCACTTCTTCTCAACGGTGTTTGTTCCATCCGTCTCCAAGTTGCCTTTGTTTTCCCTCCCTCCCACCCTTGTTTTTCTTCAACGATTTAGATTTCTTAATCAAGTATCCTTTTATTCTTGAGAAGTCTCTCCATTCTTTTCTGTCAATATTCTTATCCGCTGATTCTCATGAAGATTTTAATGGAGTTTCTAGTGCACCATTATTCATTCTTTTTCTTCTCCGGTGGAACCAAGTCAAGCTTTGTTGACCATACCCTTCCTCATTTCAATGTTTTCTCATGCCGGTGTAATTCTTAATCGTTCACTTCTCGCTATTCAATTGTTCCGGAGTGCTCAAGATATCTCGAAGATTCGTGTTTCCACTCTACATTCCTTCAACCTATTTTGAGGATGTTATCATTCAAGCCTTTTAATTCAACCGGTGCAACCTCTCCTCTAAATCATTTGAACGGTGTTTCTTTTGAGTGGGCACTAACCCACAGGTCCTTTCCCAGGATCTTACCTGACTCTTCTAATTCTCCCGGAGATATCCTTAAAATTCTTTTCGAAGCTTGACGTAAGAATGATTTATCATCAGTCATATGTATTTTCTCCAAGATCTGTCAAATTCTTTTCATCGTTGGCTCAACTTTTCCATTCTTCATTCCGGTGTGCCTCAATAATTCTTGATGGTGTTTATCATTGTCATTCTCATATTTTGAAGACCGAAGAAGAGTTTCTCTCATTTCTTGCTCCATTCTTTTCAAGATTCGTGATTGTAGCTTGTTGCCATCCAATCATAATTGTTTTCGATTGTGAGATTTCTTTTCACCCATCCGGTGCAAATTTCAGGAGTCTTTTCAGTTTGTTATCCGGAGTCCATCAATTCAGGTTTATTCATTCTCAGCTGTCAGTTATCTTTCTCCTATCTTGCCAGTGCATCAATCGAATATCCTCTAATCAGTTCTTGATCTCTTCGTTCTCATGTATCTAGTTTGTCTCAAGCACCTTCGTTCATTTGCTAATTCTTACCGGTGATGCACCCCTACTTCGTTCATTTTCAATCCTTACGGTGGTTCGTTCAAGAGCTCTCGTCATTCGTTTTCATATCAATTATTTGTTGTTTTCAATCCTTCCGGTGATTTGTTGAAGACCTTCTCAAGTTTGCGCTATATCTCTCTTAATCTTTCTACGAGAATAAGTAATATGCCAAATCCGTTGATTGTCATCAATTTAAATGGGTGAAGGATAAGCATAATGTAATTCTTACTCTTGTTTCATCCAAATGATTAATTCCTTATTCCGGAGGTGCATCATATCACATTCTTGGTTTGAGATGCCTTATCTTTTCTTTTCCGGAGTTCCAAGCTCTCTCAATTTATTTCATCACGAAGATCCATCTAATCATTGCGAGGCTTCAATCTTATTCTTTTCATCATTCAATTATTTTGGATCATTCTTTTATTACCGGAGTTCTTCATGAAAGTTCTACATGATGGTTCATCAAGGATTTATATTCCTTCTCGAAACGTTCATCAACTTTCTTTTCAGAGGAGCTCAAGTATTCTTCATCTTGCATTTTAAAGTGCAATTCTTTCTACCGTGTCTTTTGAGGTGGTATTATGTCATTCTTGAGAATGTGAGTTCATGTTTCATGATTCACATGTTGTTAAGAATGAGGTATTTCAAATCCATCAATCTCGTCATTGGAGTTATCTTGGGTTATATTTCACCTTAAGCCTTCCCTAAAGATTGTTGCTATCTATGGTGTTTATAAATGACCCAAGTTCTTCTTTTATCCTCCCGGTGAAATAAGTTTCTCGTCTCTTTGTTCTTATCAATCCAATTCTTTTCCCG
Organism: Triticum monococcum; assembly: GCA_034509565.1. Classification (NCBI taxonomy): domain Eukaryota; kingdom Viridiplantae; phylum Streptophyta; class Magnoliopsida; order Poales; family Poaceae; genus Triticum; species Triticum monococcum. Next base: position 175,133,430 of record CM067847.1, on the reverse strand, counting down.
TGAGTGGCAGGTTTTTCATCTCTTAATTTGAGAGGTATTCCACAAGACCATATCAAGCTTATTATTTTTATTGTGGGTTTTCCAACAACTCCGTTCTAGCTTCTGTTGTAACCATTCTCTCTCAAGATATTGTTTTCCTTCGTTCACTCCATTCCATTCTTACTTTTGTTCCGGAGGCATTGTGATGTTCATCTTTTCAACCCATCATCTCGTTTTGTCAAAGATCATGAGCTTTCCACGCCTATACTTTTATCTGAGTGTTGTGTCCTCTTTTCAAGCATCCTATCATCTTGTCAAGTTCTTGTTAATTCCTTCCATTTCCAGGCGGAGTGCTGTCCAAATTATATCATTCTTATTCCTACTCTATCTTGTTTTAACCGGAGTATTGTGCCCCTTTGTTCAAGTTCTGGTCGCCTTATCAAGTCTTGCATCCCTTTCTCAACCGGAGTGTCGTGTTTTCATTTGAGCTCTCTCATCTTATCAAATTTTGACTCCCTTCTCAACCGGAGTGCGGTCTGAGATCTTTCTTACCCCTTGTTTCATACAATAGTTCCGGTGGCAGTGTGTTGTGATTTCATCAAATATCTTCTCACCTTATCAAGTTCTTATTCAATTCTTTTCTTTTCAACCGGAGTGCTGCCTGAATTTGTTCTTCCTCGTTCCTCTTTTCTAACGGAGTGTTTTCGACTTTGTTCACCTTCGTTGTATTCTTTTCTCGAATTTGTTCAACCTTTTCAAGGTTCTTTGGTTTCACTCGTTGGTCAAAGAAGCAATTTGTTTTACCTCTTCTCTTTCTCTTCCGTTTCTTTCCCTCCGGTGCCATTCTAGATCTCGGGACGAGATCCTCTCGTAGTGGTGGAGTGTTGTAACGCCCCGAGACCGATGTGCCAGGTGTCGTGCAGTTATTCGTTGTTGTTGCGTTGTCATTGCTTGCGTGTCATGCATCTCATATCATGTCATCACGTGCATTGCATTTGCATACATGCTCATCTCATGCATTCGAGCATTTTCCCCGTTGTCCGTTTTGCATTCCGGCGCTTCGTTCTCCTCCGGTGGTCAATTCTAGATTTCTTTCGTGTTTGGGGTTTAAACATTTCCGGATTGGACCGAGACTTGCCATGCGGCCTTGGTTTACTACCGGTAGACCGCCTGTCAAGTTTCGTATCATTTGGACTTCGTTTGATACTCCAACGGTTAACCGAGGGACCAAAAAGGCCTCGTGTGTGTTGCAGCCCAAAACCCCTCCAATTTGGCCCCAAACCCGCCAAACTCTGCTCCATCGTCTCGGTCATTCGATCACGATCGCGTGGCCGAAAACCGCACCTCATTTGGACTCTCCTAGCTCCCTCTACCTATAAATATGTCCTCCCCATCCATTTTCGCGGACGAAACCCTAGTCTACCACCTCCCCGCGCCACCGGACACGTCCGTCCCGCCGACCGGACATGTCCAGCCGCCCGGCCACCTCACCTCGCCCAATGGGCAGCCGCCACGTCAGCCGCGCCGCCGCTCTCCTCCTATGGTGCGCCGCCACCTCACCGCCCTCTCTCTCCTTCCACCGCGGGCCCGAGGAGACCCAGATCCGGCCCGCCCAGGCCCGGATCCCGCGCCGCCGCCACCTGTCTCCTTGCTCGCGCACCGCCCGCGACCGCCCGCGCCTCACCGCCGGAGTTCCGCCGCCGCCGCCATGGAACCGCACCTCGCCGCCTGGCCGGAGCACCCCGCGCAGCCCGTCGCCGCCATGTGCCTCGCCCCGCCTCGCCCTTCGTGCCGCGGCATCGCCCCGCCGCCACCGAGGCTCCGCTGCCCCGCCGCGTTGACCTCGGCTCGCCGCCGTCCTACTCCGGTCGCCGCCGAGCCACCGGAGTCCACCGGGCCTCGCCGAGGTTGGTACCGCTCGCCGGAGCTCGTGGAGATCGTTGGAGATCCAACTCCGGCCGGATCGGGCTCTAGGTGGATGAGATCCACCAGCACCCCCAACCAAACGCCTACCCCCGTCCCGATCCGGTCCGTCCGCGGAGGTATATTTTCTCTAAGTCCCAGGAATTCCAGATCCACGTTGCCCTGTTTGAGGCCTCGCAACTTTGCATCCATAGCTCCGATTCATGCATATAATATATCAAAATCTTCGTCTCGACATGTACATCATTTCATTCCATTGCATCATTTTCATTTGAGGTCATCTTGTTTCCTAAAATTCTGTTAGAAGGAGGCATCGTGAGTTAAATTGCAGATCCGTTAGCTCATCATTGACTTTTGTCATTTTTGCCATGATTAATGTGTGCATGATATGCCTGTACCCCTTTGGGATGAATTGTTAAGAATTTTGTCTTCTTTCCAGAGGTGCCACCCGTGCATTTTTTAGGATGTGTGTGGTGTCTTGTGCAAGCTTGCAAAGAGGGGCACCTGAGTAATCTGTTTTTAGGAACTTAGTGATTTTCACTAAGTCTGGGATATTTTAGTTCATGATGCCATATGTTCGGCTTGTTTCCTAGTGATCCGTGCCCCTTTTGAGTATGATCAGTTAGGGACATTTGTTAATCTTGTTACGCTCTATCCATCCATGTCTTTACTTGTCATGTTGGAGGACCCTAGGTTGAGTCAATCGAGCTCAACTTTTGCATAGTTGTGTATTTGGGAAGATCGTGAACTCTTTTGCGATTTTGCCGATGCCATTGCTAGTGACTCGTGCATGCTATGCCATTGTTCTTGCCATGTCTAGCTAGAATTTTGTGCCTTCTTTATGGATATATGCTTTCCTTTCCATGAGTTGCACTGTAGTGAGTGCATCGAGCTCGCTTACATGCCTTCGTGAGTTATAATTTCAGCATGTCTCAGTTTTCACTAAGTCTGAAAACTGATTGTGTTTCATCTATGTTCGTGTGCTCGTTAGAGTATTTTGTGAACCCTTTTGGCCCCAGGTCACTTTGGGTGTTTTGTTAAGCTTGTTGAGTAGCTCCATGCCATTCTCTTACTTGTCATGTTTAGGTTATGTTTCATGTTGTTTTTCTGCTCCGAAGAGGGCATCGTGGTCTGAAATTTCAGACTAGTGTTAATTTCACTGTCTGAAATCTGTTTTGCATATTCATTTTTGCCATGCTTGTTTGAACCCCTTAATGGATGAATTTGCCTATGGCTCAGTCCTAGTGATTTGTTAAGCATCTTGTGTACATCCCTGCCATGTATTTTCTTTTCATGTTTGGTGGCTGTAGCATGTTCGTTTCGTTGCATTTAGGAACCTACTTGCTGTAAATCGAAGATCGGTTCGTTTCGTAAAACGCTTGCCATTTCCAAACCGTAGCTCCGATTCCTATGATCTTTTTATCGTTTTCAGGTGATTTCTTCCCCTCTATCCAGTGGCACACTTGGTTATCCAAGTTGAGGCCAGGTCCATGCATTTCCTATCACGTCTTGCATTTTGCATACCGCATCGCATCCCGCATCTCACATATCATACCATGTTCATGTGTTGGTTGTTTACTATGTTGTGTGCTTCTTTTCCGGTGATTGCTTCTTCGGGTTGGTTCCGGTAACGTCGTGTTGTGAGGATTCGTTCGACTTCGTCCGTTTGTCTTCTTCATGGACTCGTTCTTCTTCCTTGCGGGATTTCAGGCAAGATGATCATACCCTCGAAATCACTACTATCTTTGCTATGCTAGTTTGCTCGCTCTTTTGCTATGCCAATGCTACGATGCCTACCACTTGCTTGTCAGTCTCCCAAATTGCCATGTTCAGCCTCTAACCCACCATTGTCCTAGCAAACCGTTGATTGGCCATGTTACCGCTTTGCTCAGCCCCTCTTATAGCGTTGTTAGTTGCAGGTGAAGATTGAAGTTTGTTCCTTGTTGGAACATGGAGATCATTCCTTATTGGAACATGTTTACTTGTTGGGATATCACTATATGTCTTATTTAATTAATGCATCTATATACTTGGTAAAGGGTGGAAGGCTCGGCCTTATGCCTGGTGTTTTGTTCCACTCTTGCCGCCCTAGTTTCCGTCATATCGGTGTCATGTTCCCGGATTTTGCGTCCCTTACGCGGTTGGGCTATGATGGGAACCCCTTGACAGTTCTCCTTAAGTAAAGCTTCTTCAGCAATGCCCAACATTGGTTTTACCATTTGCCACCTAGCCTTTTCTTTCCCTTGGGTTCTGCAGACTCAAGGGTCATTTTTATTTTAACCCCCCCGGGCCAGTGCTCCTCTGAGTGTTGGTCCAAACTAGAGTCCTGTGCAGCGCCCCCTCGGGGAAACTCGAGGTTTGGTTTTAGTTGTATGGAGCGCTCATATGAGTGTGCCCTGAGAAAGAGATATGTGCAGCTCCTATCGGGATTTGTCGGCACATTCGGGCGGTGTTGCTGGTTTAGTTTTACCCTGTCGAAATGTCTTGTTGTACCGGGATACCGAGTCTGATCGGAATGTCTCGGGTGGAGGTCTATTCCTTCGTTGACCGTGAGAGCTTGTGATGGGCTAAGTTGGGACACCCCTGCAGGGATTTGAACTTTCGAAAGCCGTGCCCGCGGTTATGGGCAGATGGGAATTTGTTAACGTCCGGTTGTAGAAAACCTGAAGTTAACCTTAATTAAAATGAATCAACCGCGTGTGTAACCGTGATGGTCTCTTTCCGGCGGAGTTCGGGAAGTGAACACGGTTGTTGGAGTTATGCTTGACGTAGGTAGTCCAGGATCACTTCTTGATCATACTTTTATCGACCGTTCTTTGCCTTCTCTTCTCGCTCTCATTTGCGTATGTTAGCCACCATATATGCTAGTCGCTTGCGGCAGCTCCACCTCATACCTTTTACCTTACCCATAAGCTTAAATAGTCTTGATCACGAGGGTGCGAGATTGCTGAGTCCCCGTGGCTCACAGATACTTCCAAAACCAGCTTGCAGGTGCCGTTGAGTCCGTGCAGATGATGCAACCCAGCTCAGGAGGAGCTCGTTGAAGACCTTGTTCATTTGTGTTGTTTCGTCCTAGTTGATCAGTAGTGGAGCCCAGTTGGGGTCGATCGGGGACCTTTGTCGCATTTGGGGTTATTCTTTCATTTTGGTTCCGTAGTCGGACCATGAGTGTATTTGGATGATGTAATGCTTTATTCATGTATTTGTGTGAAGTGGAAATTGTAAGCCAACTATGTATCCTTTCCCTTTATGTATTACATGGGTTGTGTGAAGATTACCTCACTTGCGACATTTGCTTTCAATGCGGTTATGCTTCTAAGTCGTGCTTCGACACGTGGGAGATATAACCGCATCGAGGGCGTTACAAGTTGGTATCAGAGCCTTCCCCGACCTTAGGAGCCCCCATTGATTGATCGTTTTTAGCGGCCGAGTTGTGTCTAGAAAAATGTTTTGAGTCCTTTAGGAATTATATATCGGAGAGTTTAGGAATTCTTTTTACTTCGTAGTCTCCTCATCGCTCTGGTAAGGCATCCTGACGTAGAGTTTTGACTCTTCTCTTCTCAAATTTCACAAATTTTTTTTAGGATCACGCGAGTATCTTGGATTTGTTCCGATGGCTTATGATGAGAATACTGTCTTGGTGCCTCCTGTCAGGGGTTTAGTGGAAGTGTCCTGGGGAGTTGAGCTCTGAGGTGTTGTCATCATAATTTTATCGTTGCAATTCTGGTATACTTGAGATATGTTCGCGACATCGAAAATCTCCTTTATGCAGTTCGTTGGTGAGATAACCTCGACGCCACCCAGTACTGGGGCGGGAGTTCGGGAGTATCGCCATAACTTGTATAACGGATGCTTTTCGAAGGTTGAGGTAGATGGTTTCTGAAGGTTTCTTGGTTATGTGTTGAAGGATGGATACAGCTGGATGTAGGATTTGCTAGCTTGGGTGAGATATTATGCTTCCCCTGTATCCCCAACACCTGATTGCATAACCGGAAAATTTCGGGAGTTTCATAGGTGGGAATTCAAGTAGCTCTTAGGATTTCTCTCCGACAGATGCATGATATGAAATTGGGGTTCGACGTCTAGTGGTTCGCCTATTCACGGTCGATTTTACAGTGGTCTCGTTGTGTCTTAAAGAGTCCTTGGCTATGCGGACTCGGGGACGGTTCGTATGTCATGTGCACTGCCTTGTACATGATGGTGCTGTACGATCGAGCCCGTGTAGGTCCCACCACGAAAACTTCGGACGAAATCTCTATCATATGTTTGTTCCGGCTTATTCTGCAAGCCAATCTTTTGTTTTTATTTTGAGTTGTGGTATTCGAGTTGCTTCGAAGTCAAATGTTGATTCCATACCTTCCCCAAATGGTGTTCTCATACTCCGATGTGAATACTAATCCCTCTTGATCATCGAGTTTGTGTTGTCAATCCTTTTCAACTGGCGTGTTTCTCTTAAAGTGGATCCGATCATTCCAATATCAGCAAGATCTTTTATCACTTCTTCTCAACGGTGTTTGTTCCATCCGTCTCCAAGTTGCCTTTGTTTTCCCTCCCTCCCACCCTTGTTTTTCTTCAACGATTCAGATTTCTTAATCAAGTATCCTTTTATTCTTGAGAAGTCTCTCCATTCTTTTCCGTCAATATTCTTATCCGGTGATTCTCATGAAGATTTTAATGGAGTTTCTAGTGCACCATTATTCATTCTTTTTCTTCTCTGGTGGAACCAAGTCAAGCTTTTTTGATCATACCCTTCCTCATTTCAATGTTTTCTCATGCCGGTGTAATTCTTAATTGTTCACTTCTCGCTATTCAATTGTTCCGGAGTGCTCAAGATATCTCGAAGATTCGTGTTTCCACTCTACATTCGTTCAACCTATTTTGAGGATGTTATCATTCAAGCCTTTTAATTCAACCGGTGCAACCTCTCCTCTAAATCATTTGAACGGTGTATCTTTTGAGTGGGCCCTAACCCACAGGTCTTTTCCCAGGATCTTACCTGACTCTTCTAATTCTCCCGGAGATATCCTTAAAATTCTTTTCGAAGCTTGACGTAAGCATGATTTATCATTAGTCATATGTATTTTCTCCAAGATCTGTCAAATTCTTTTCATCGTTGGCTCAACTTTTCCATTCTTCATTCCGGTGTGCCTCAATAATTCTTGATGGAGTTTATCATCGTCATTCTCATATTTTGAAGACCGAAGAAGAGTTTCTCTCATTTCTTGCTCCATTATTTTCAAGATTCGTGATTGTAGCTTGTTGCCATCCAATCATAATTGTTTTCGATTGTGAGATTTCTTTTCACCCATCCGGTGCAAATTTCAGGAGTCTTTTCAGTTTGTTATCCGGAGTCCATCAATTCAGGTTTATTCATTCTCAGCTGTCAGTTATCTTTCTCCTATCTTGCCAGTGCATCAATCGAATATCCTCTAATCAGTTCTTGATCTCTTCGTTCTCATGTATCTAGTTTGTCTCAAGCACCTTCGTTCATTTGCTAATTCTTACCGGTGATGCACCCCTACTTTGTTCATTTTCAATCCTTACGGTGGTTCGTTCAAGAGCTCTCGTCATTCGTTTTCATATCAATTATTTGTTGTTTTCAATCCTTCCGGTGATTTGTTGAAGACCTTCTCAAGTTTGCGCTATATCTCTCTTAATCTTTCTACGAGAATAAGTAATATGCCAAATCCGTTGATTGTCATCAATTTAAATTGGTGAAGGATAAGCATAATGTAATTCTTACTCTTGTTTCATCCAAATGATTGATTCCTTATTTCGGAGGTGCATCATATCACATTCTTGGTTTGAGATGCCATATCTTTTCTTTTCCGGAGTTCCAAGCTCTCTCAATTTATTTCATCACGAAGATCCATCTAATCATTGCGAGGCTTCAATCTTATTCTTTTCATCATTCAATTATTTTGGATCATTCTTTTATTACCGGAGTTCTTCATGAAAGTTCTACATGATGGTTCATCAAGGATTTATATTCCTTCTCGAAACGTTCATCAACTTTCTTTTCAGAGGAGCTCAAGTATTCTTCATCTTGCATTTTAAAGTGCAATTCTTTCTACCGTGTCTTTTGAGGTGGTATTATGTCATTCTTGAGAATGTGAGTTCATGTTTCATGATTCACATGTTGTTAAGAATGAGGTATTTCAAATCCATCAATCTCGTCATTGGAGTTATCTTGGGTTATATTTCACCTTAAGCCTTCCCTAAAGATTGTTGCTATCTATGGTGTTTATAAATGACCCAAGTTCTTCTTTTATCCTCCCGGTGAAATAAGTTTCTCGTCTCTTTGTTCTTATCAATCCAATTCTTTTCCCGTGAGTGGCAGGTTTTTCATCTCTTAATTTGAGAGGTATTCCACAAGACCATATCAAGCTTATTATTTTTATTGTGGGTTTTCCAACAACTCCGTTCTAGCTTCTGTTGTAACCGTTCTCTCTCAAGATATTGTTTTCCTTCGTTCACTCCATTCCATTCTTACTTTTGTTTCGGAGGCATTGTGATGTTCATCTTTTCAACCCATCATCTCGTTTTGTCAAAGATCATGAGCTTTCCACGCCTATACTTTTATCTGAGTGTTGTGTCCTCTTTTCAAGCATCCTATCATCTTGTCAAGTTCTTGTTAATTCCTTCCATTTCCAGGCGGAGTGCTGTCCAAATTATATCATTCTTATTCCTACTCTATCTTGTTTTAACCGGAGTATTGTGCCCCTTTGTTCAAGTTCTGGTCGCCTTATCAAGTCTTGCATCCCTTTCTCAACCGGAGTGTCGTGTTTTCATTTGAGCTCTCTCATCTTATCAAATTTTGACTCCCTTCTCAACCGGAGTGCGGTCTGAGATCTTTCTTACCCCTTGTTTCATACAATAGTTCCGGTGGCAGTGTGTTGTGATTTCATCAAATATCTTCTCACCTTATCAAGTTCTTATTCAATTCTTTTCTTTTCAACCGGAGTGCTGCCTGAATTTGTTCTTCCTCGTTCCTCTTTTCTAACGGAGTGTTTTCGACTTTGTTCACCTTCGTTGTATTCTTTTCTCGAATTTGTTCAACCTTTTCAAGGTTCTTTGGTTTCACTCGTTGGTCAAAGAAGCAATTTGTTTTACCTCTTCTCTTTCTCTTCCGTTTCTTTCCCTCCGGTGCCATTCTAGATCTCGGGACGAGATCCTCTCGTAGTGGTGGAGTGTTGTAACGCCCCGAGACCGATGTGCCAGGTGTCGTGCAGTTATTCGTTGTTGTTGCGTTGTCATTGCTTGCGTGTCATGCATCTCATATCATGTCATCACGTGCATTGCATTTGCATACATGTTCATCTCATGCATTCGAGCATTTTCCCCGTTGTCCGTTTTGCATTCCGGCGCTTCGTTCTCCTCCGGTGGTCAATTCTAGCTTTCTTTCGTGTTTGGGGTTTAAACATTTCTGGATTGGACCGAGACTTGCCATGCGGCCTTGGTTTACTACCGGTAGACCGCCTGTCAAGTTTCGTATCATTTGGACTTCGTTTGATACTCCAACGGTTAACCGAGGGACCAAAAAGGCCTCGTGTGTGTTGCAGCCCAAAACCCCTCCAATTTGGCCCCAAACCCGCCAAACTCTGCTCCATCGTCTCGGTCATTCGATCACGATCGCGTGGCCGAAAACCGCACCTCATTTGGACTCTCCTAGCTCCCTCTACCTATAAATATGTCCTCCCCGTCCATTTTCGCGGACGAAACCCTAGTCTACCACCTCCCCGCGCCACCGGACACGTCCGTCCCACCGACCGGACATGTCCAGCCGCCCGGCCACCTCACCTCGCCCAATGGGCAGCCGCCACGTCAGCCGCGCCGCCGCTCTCCTCCTATGGCGCGCCGCCACCTCACCGCCCTCTCTCTCCTCCCACCGCGGGCCCGAGGAGACCCAGATCCGGCCCGCCCGGGCCCGGATCCCGCGCCGCCGCCACCTGTCTCCTTGCTCGCGCACCGCCCGCGACCGCCCGCGCCTCACCGCTGGAGTTCCGCCGCCGCCGCCATGGAACCGCACCTCGCCGCCTGGCCGGAGCACCCCGCGCAGCCCGTCGCCGCCATGTGCCTCGCCCCGCCTCGCCCTTCGTGCCGCGGCATCGCCCCGCCGCCACCGAGGCTCCGCTGCCCCGCCGCGTTGACCTCGGCTCGCCGCCGTCCTACTCCGGTCGCCGCCGAGCCACCGGAGTCCACCGGGCCTCGCCGAGGTTGGTACCGCTCGCCGGAGCTCGTGGAGATCGTCGGAGATCCAACTCCGGCCGCATCGGGCTCTAGGTGGATGAGATCCACCAGCACCCCCAACCAAACGCCTACCCCCGTCCCGATCCGCTCCGTCCGGGATATCCCCGTCCCGCGTTGACTTTTCGCGGAGGTATATTTTCTCTAAGTCCCAGGAATTCCAGATCCATGTTGCCCTGTTCGAGGCCTCGTAACTTTGCATCCATAGCTCCGATTCATGCATATAATATATCAAAATCTTCGTCTCGACATGTACATCATTTAATTCCATTGCATCATTTTTATTTGAGGTCATCTTGTTGCCTAAAATGCTGTTAGAAGGAGGCATCGTGAGTTAAATTGCAGATCCGTTAGCTCATCATTGACTTTTGTCATTTTTGCCATGATTATTGTGTGCATGGTATGCCTGTACCCCTTTGGGATGAATTGTTAAGAATTTTGTCTTCCTTCCAGAGGTGCCACCCATGCATTTTTTAGGATGTGTGTGGTGTCTTGTGCAAGCTTGCAAAGAGGGGCACCTGAGTAATCTGTTTTTAGGGACTTAGTGATTTTCACTAAGTCTGGGATATTTTAGTTCATGATGCCATATGTTCGGCTTGTTTCCTAGTGATCCGTGCCCCTTTTGAGTATGATCAGTTAGGGACATTTGTTAATCTTGTCTCTATCCATCCATGTCTTTACTTTTCATGTTGGAGCACCCTAGGTTGAGTCAATCGAGCTCAACTTTTGCATAGTTGTGTATTTGGGAAGATCGTGAACTCTTTTGCGATTTTGCCGATGCCATTGCTAGTGACTCGTGCATGCTATGCCATTGTTCTTGCCATGTCTAGCTAGAATTTTGTGCCTTCTTTATGGATATATGCTTGCCTTGCCATGACTTGCACTGTAGTGAGTGCATCGAGCTCGCTTACATGCCTTCGTGAGTTATAATTTCAGCATGTCTCAGTTTTCACTAAGTCTGAAAACTGATTGTGTTTCATCTATGTTCGTGTGCTCGTTAGAGTATTTTGTGAACCCTTTTGGCCCCAGGTCACTTTGGGTGTTTTGTTAAGCTTGTTGAGTAGCTCCATGCCATGCTCTTACTTGTCATGTTCAGGTTATGTTTCATGTTGTTTTGCTGCTCCGAAGAGAGCATCGTGGTCTGAAATTTCAGACTAGTGTTAATTTCACCAAGTCTGAAATCTGTTTTGCATATTCATTTTTGCCATGCTTGTTTGAACCCCTTAATGGATGAATTTTCCTATGGCTCAGTCCTAGTGATTTGTTAAGCAGCTTGTGTACATCCCTGCCATGTATTTTGTTTTCATGTTTGGTGGCTGTAGCATGTTCATTTCGTTGCATTTAGGAGCCTACTTGCTGTAAATCGCAGATCGGTTCGTTTCGTAAAACGCTTGCCATTTCCAAACCGTAGCTCCGATTCCTATGATCTTTATATCGTTTTCAGGTGATTTCTTCCCCTCTATCCAGTGGCACACTTGGTTATCCAAGTTGAGGCCAGGTCCATGCATTTCCTGTCACGTCTTGCATTTTGCATACCGCATCGCATCCCGCATCTCACATATCATACCATGTTCATGTGTTGGTTGTTTACTATGTTGTGTGCTTCTTTTATGGTGATTGCTTCTTCGAGTTGGTTCCGGTAACGTCGTGTTGTGAGGATTCGTTCGACTTTGTCCGTTTGTCTTCTTCATGGACTCGTTCTTCTTCCTTGCGGGATTTCAGGCAAGATGATCATACCCTCGAAATCACTACTATCTTTGCTATGCTAGTTTGCTCGCTCTTTTGCTATGCCAATGCTACGATGCCTACCACTTGCTTGTCAGCCTCCCAAATTTCCATGTTCAGCCGCTAACCCACCATTGTCCTAGCAAACCGTTGATTGGCTATGTTACCGCTTTGCTCTGCCCCTCTTATAGCGTTGTTAGTTGCAGGTGAAGATTGAAGTTTGTTCCTTGTTGGAACATGGAGATCGTTCCTTATTGGAACATGTTTACTTGTTGGGATATCACTATATGTCTTATTTAATTAATGCATCTATATACTTGGTAAAGGGTGGAAGGCTCGGCCTTATGCCTGGTGTTTTGTTCCACTCTTGCCGCCCTAGTTTCCGTCATATCGGTGTTATGTTCCCGGATTTTGCGTCCCTTACGCGGTTGGGCTATGATGGGAACCCCTTGACAGTTCTCCTTAAGTAAAGCTTCTTCAGCAATGCCCAACATTGGTTTTACCATTTGCCACCTAGCCTTTTCTTTCCCTTGGGTTCTGCAGACTCAAGGGTCATCTTTATTTTAACCCCCCCGGGCCAGTGCTCCTCTGAGTGTTGGTCCAAACTAGAGTCCTGTGCAGCGCCCCCTCGGGGAAACTCGAGGTTTGGTTTTAGTTGTATGGAGCGCTCATCTGAGTGTGCCCTAGAAAGAGATATGTGCAGCTCCTATCGGGATTTGTCGGCACATTCGGGCGGTGTTGCTGGTTTAGTTTTACCCTGTCGAAATGTCTTATTGTACCGGGATACCGAGTCTGATCGGAATGTCTCGGGTGGAGGTCTATTCCTTCGTTGACCGTGAGAGCTTGTGATGGGCTAAGTTGGGACACCCCTGCAGGGATTTGAACTTTCGAAAGCCGTGCCCTCGGTTATGGGCAGATGGGAATTTGTTAACGTCCGGTTGTAGAAAACCTGAAGTTAACCTTAATTAAAATGAATCAACCGCGTGTGTAACCGTGATGGTCTCTTTTCGGCGGAGTTCGGGAAGTGAACACGGTTGTTGGAGTTATGCTTGACGTAGGTAGTCCAGGATCACTTCTTGATCATACTTTTATCGACCGTGCTTTGCCTTCTCTTCTCGCTCTCATTTGAGTATGTTAGCCACCATATATGCTAGTCGCTTGCTGCAGCTCCACCTCATACCTTTTACCTTACCCATAAGCTTAAATAGTCTTGATCGCTAGGGTGCGAGATTGCTGAGTCCTCGTGGCTCACAGATACTTCCAAAACCAGCTTGCAGGTGCCGTTGAGTCCGTGCAGATGACGCAACCCAGCTCAGGAGGAGCTCGTTGAAGACCTTGTTCATTTGTGTTGTTTCGTCCTAGTTGATCAGTAGTGGAGCCCAGTTGGGGTCGATCGGGGACCTTTGTCGCATTTGGGGTTCTTCTTTCATTTTGGTTCCGTAGTCGGACCATGAGTGTATTTGGATGATGTAATGCTTTATTCATGTATTTGTGTGAAGTGGCGATTGTAAGCCAACTATGTATCCTTTCCCTTTATGTATTACATGGGTTGTGTGAAGATTACCTCACTTGCGACATTTGCTTTCAATGCGGTTATGCCTCTAAGTCGTGCTTCGACACGTGGGAGATATAACCGCTTCGAGGGCGTTACACTCTTGAGGGGCCAGAGAGTCCACCTGATGATGTGATATATGGTTCTGGGTAGGTACTCTAAGTCTTCAACGAAGAACTCAGTTGGATAGGGTGCATCATGGGGCAATGGCTTCATCATTGAAAGCATATGACTCATATTTGGTTCAGGCCTCTGGAATATGCTTTCAATTGCTTCAGCATGTAATTGGCAGCCTTCTTCGAAGAATTCGCTAGGAGTGGGCAGGCCGGTAAGCTCAATGATATTGAATGCATTGGCTTCATGATGGACATTTCCGGTCATCCACTCCAGGACCCAAGTCTTCGGATCTTTGTTGTAGCCTTTGATATGAAGAGTGGCATAGAATTGAAGCAGAAACTCTTCATTCCAGTGCTCTTCATCTGTGATGAACGGCAGCAAACCCACTTGCGTGAAGCAATCCAGTGCTTCTTCCAGGCCGGGCAGACCAGCAACAGCTTCAACCTCAAGGCACTTGTGCGGGAAGATGCGGCCTTGGTTGTATAGGATGCATGAGTAGTAGCTGCGTTGTGGATAGCTCCAGAACCTATCTGATACAATCCGTTCCCTTGAGTAAGGGTTCTTGGAGCTGTTGAAAAACGTATTGTCTGCCCTGAAGCTATTGACATTAAAGGAGCCAGGAGCTGATGCAGGACCTGGGAACCTTGGCAGTCGTGGGATCGGCGTCTGAACCTGAGGCCTGTGCGCAACATGATAGTTGAATTGTGGACCAGCCGCAGACTCAGGCGCAGAAGTGTCAGGGGCAGTAGCTTCAGTGTCTTCAGAAGCTGTTGTTGGGGAGGGCTCCACATTGGCTTCAAGGTTGGTGGTGGCAGACTCCATGTTTTCCGCCTCCACTTGACTGGCTGGAGGGGCAGACGCAGGCACGTTCTCCTGGAGAACGGGTTCTTGGTGGAGCGGGGAAGTGGGTTCTGGTGGTGCTTCTTCAGTATCTTCGGCTGATGCAGCCGGAATGTCTTCAGCCGAATCTTGAGGCCGTGGTCCTTTGCGAAGCCTGCGGAATGCAGACGACGCCTTTGGAGTTGGAGTGGGCTGGGCCTCAGATTCTTCTTCTTGTGGGCGATCCGCCCATGATGTAGCTTGTGCGATTGGCATCATAGGATGACCAATGCTAATCAGTTCGCTTGTCTCAAGCTGAGGAAGGGCTGCATCATCTTGTACATGGTCCTGATGACCAATGTCTTCAGCAGCGATGGGGTCGGCTGCTGGAATATCTTCAGCTTCAGGAGCCTCTGTGGGAGCAGGCTCATGAACTGTCAGCTGACGATCTGCGTCAGGGTAGATGACAGATAGGGGTTCAACTATCAAGGGCTCTGTGGGAGCAGCCCGAGCTTTCTTGATCTTGCGCTTCTTCTTGGTGGGGTCAGAAGGAGAGGCTTCAGAGTGTTTCCTCTTCCTTGCTTCAGCTTCGGCTGTCCGTGTCTTCTTGAGCTCTGAAGCGGTTGACCGGCTCTTTGGCTTCGAGCCAGTCGTAGCAGTGGGGAAGACAGTCGGAGCAGCTTCTTGTCTTGGTGCCTCTGGTTCAGGCACAGCAGGCTTCTTCTTCTTCTTCGCGGCCATCCTGGGGTCGATGCCGGGACGCCCAAGTGCCTTGCGCTTCTCGGCCTCATTGTAGGCCTGCACACAGCGATCAGCCAGAGTCTTCATTCGCTCCCGCGAACCCTGAGCTTCTGCACGTTTCTTCAGAAAGTTTTCCTTTAACTCGTGCAACATGATCTTGAAGTCCTTGACTTCTTGGACGCTGAGCCTGGCCATATTTTGCTTGAACTGAGCCTTTTCAAAATCAATTTTTTGCTTCAGTTCAACAATGCGCTGGGCAATTGCAAGTTCTGAAGCAATAGCGCCTTGGAAGGCGACGCTGAGGCCAATGGGCAGCTGCAGATCATCGAAGCTGATATTTGGTGTAGCAAACCACTCATCGATGAAGTTGTGGATGATTGCTACATCAAACAGAGGCAGATTGTTGAAGATTTCAGCCTCCTCCTTACTCTTGATGAGCTGCTCAAGAGCGTCATCTCCAAGATCTTCGTTGTTGGACATATCAATGGTTTTGCTGCGCAGAATGGCAGCAGCTGTGAGCTCTTTGCCTGTGTGTGGCTGAGGCTTCTTTGCTTCCTGGGGCTTGGAGACTCGAGATAAGTCTTTAGACTACGCACTGGCTTCAGGAGGTGCAGTTGCAAATGGCTTCGCCCTTGAGATTTTGGGTGAAGGGGTCTGCTTTGAAGCTTTTGGCTTCTTTGCCTGCTTTGGCTTCGGTGCAGCAGGCGCTTCATCAGATTCAGAGTCAGCAGGAGGGTCATTGACGGCAGTCCCTTGGACTAAGATGCGGGTGATGAGGCCCTCAAGATTTGCATACGGACCGATGATATTGGGGTCGGCCTCACGTGTGCCATCTGCCCTTGGTGCGGAGGGACCAGGGTTGAAGTCTAAACCCAATTTCTTCTTGTTGTGCTTCGCTGACCTCTGGGCAAACTGGAAGTTGCACTTGAACAGATTGTCGTCACGACACCAGAGTAGTGACGACGGATGAGCATCAGCAGGCTGCGGTCCTCTGACCATGCATGGATAGAAGCCTTGAGCAATGGCTTCGTCTCTGGACCTGGGCACGAGATTTTTGTATAGTACGTCTCCCCATGGTCTCTTGATGGCACTTTTCTCAGCGTACTCCTTGGTGACGAAGCGGTATTGGAACCATTGCTCCGCCCAATAGCGTCGAATCCATTGGATTCGTGTCTTGCACTGATTGTAATCCTCTTCAGGATCTGTATTGTACAGCTCTAAGAGGTCATCGGGCAGATCTCTTGATGTTTCCCCTCGACGCTTTCTACCACCCTTCCTTGCTGGTTTTTCTGTAGCCATGAAGCTTAACTTGGAAGGCTTCAAGACGTTCAAAGGCTTCAAAGGCTTTCTTTTGCTGGACCAACAAGAACTGGCTTCAGGAGAATTGATGTGACGCTGTAAGAACTCTGCAAATGAATGCAGACTATGATAACCAAAAGATTCTCCCACGGACATGTACCTGTGACAGCATTAAGGTGCGAGGGAAGGGGAAGAGGTCATATGCATTCTCAGAAGATTTTGAAGATAAATCAGTTTAGAAGATATTGACCTCATCGTGCGAAGACATTCACTTATAGAAAAGAAGTTGGTTCCAGATTTGTACGAACCCATAGATCAGTACAAGTGAGGAATCTAACTACTTCATGAAGCACAAGTGAATATACTAGGCAAGTTATGAGATGCAGACTGAGACAGTTCTAACTTGTGTGAATAGAAACTTCTTATGGCAGAAAGTGACCGAACTATAGGATCAAAAGAGGCTGTAAAAAGAGGTTTTATTTACCACACTTGGAACTGCTAGACGGAGTGGGAGATGAGGCCGAGCAGTTCGATCCTCCGTGCCCTAACTTGGTGACGGAAGACACCTACAGCGACGGCGGAGAGAGTGATGTCCGCGGTCGGCGTGAAAACGGCGTCGGAGAGGTTGCGGCAGTGAAGCGCTTCGTCGCCGGCGTCGTCGAGAGCTAGTGGTGGCGCTAGGGTTCGTGCGAGGGAGGAAGAAGGAGAAGGAGATAATGACCGCGGTGAGTGTGTATTTATAGTCACAGGGGCTGCACTGCGCTATTACACAGGTGCCCCTGGCGATTCGCATCTGAACAGCACGTGGCCATCATGCGGAGTCTCGGGGGCAGTTCCACATCCCACGCACGCCTGGATTGTCGGGTGGTCGTTCCTACTTCTCCGGATTTCTTGTGGATGAATGAGCATTGAAAACGGTTTTAAAGTTTGTCTCTGTGTCTTCTGCTGACAAGGACGCAGAGAAGACATTCGACAGTTTCAATAGGATGCATATGACTTGGAGAGATAGAATTTGAGATAGAAAGCATGGAGAGATTAGGGTCCGATCACATTCACTTAGTTCAAAAGATTCAAAACAAGAAGACATAGCTATAAGTGAATGCTGTAGAGGACAGAACACTAGTGTATATATATATATATATATATATATATCTATATAATCCATGTAATGAAGATAATCATGAAGACATGTAGAGATTGAAGTCAAACCAAATGTGAAGACATTGCTAGGTAACGCCATGAGTGAAGCACTTCAAAAATAGAACGTTTGGTGGTGGCGTTACCCACCGTATAGGAAGTATTAGACTCAGACACGGCGCACAATTGTCGTGGCGCTCCGAAGTCAATTTCCACCTTAATGTATTCACACTTAGAATATATGTCTTCATTGATTGAAGATATACGTTACTTTGTGTGTTGCACATCTAAGTCATCAATATGCATAAGTGTTAGGATGTGCGCCTGATCACAGGACATTTGAGGATTCCAAGATATTTAGCTCACACCGTAACTTGCAAAATCTCTTCTCATCCAAGGGCTTGGTGAAGATATCTGCCAATTGCTCTTCAGTGTTGACGTGTATGATATCAATATCTTCCTTTGCAACATGATCTCTGAGAAAGTGATGACGAATTTCAATGTGCTTTGTCTTCGAGTGCTGAACTGGGTTGTTGGCGATCTTGATGGCGCTTTCGTTGTCGCACTAGAGAGGCACTTGCTTCAGTTGAATGCCATAGTCCTTGAGGGTTTGCTTCATCCACAGAAGCTGAGCGCAGCAAGATCCAGCAGCAATGTATTCAGATTCAGCAGTGGAGAGGGATACATAGTTCTGCTTCTTTGAAGACCAACACACAAGTGATCGTCCCAGAAAGTGACATGTGCCTGATGTAGACTTTCGATCAACCTTGTCACCAGCATAATCAGCATCCGAGAATCCAACCAGATCAAACTCTAAGCCCTTTGGATACCACAATCCTAGAGTTGGGGTGTGAGCCAAATATCGAAGAATTCGCTTCACTGCTAAGTGATGCGACTCCTTTGGTGCCGCTTGAAATCGAGCACACATGCAAACACTAAGAATAATATCTGGCCTAGATGCACATAAATAAAGCAAAGAACCAATCATGGAGTGGTATACCTTTTGATCGAACTCTTTACCATTGTCGTCAGGACCCAGATGATGTTTGGCTGGCATTGGTGTTGTGAAGCCTTTGTAGTCTTGCATACCGAACTTCTTCAGGCAATCTTTGAGATACTTCTCTTGAGATATGAAGATGCCATTGCGTTGTTGCCGTATCTGAAGACCGAGGAAGAATTTCATCTCCCCCATCATAGACATCTGATATTGCTCTTGCATCATATATCCGAACTCCTCACTGTACTTCTGATTGGTGCAGCCGAAGATAATGTCATCCACATATATTTGGCACACAAACAGTTCACCATCATATGTCTTCGTGAAGAGAGTGGGATCTAGGGAGCCAGGTATGAAGCCTTTGCTCTTCAGGAAGTATTTGAGTGTGTCATACCAGGCCCGAGGGGCTTGTTTGAGGCCATATAGTGCCTTATTGAGCTTGTAAACCATGTCAGGATGTTTTGGATCTTCAAATCCAGGTGGTTGTGCAACATACACTTCTTCTTCAATCTTGCCATTGAGAAAGGCACTCTTCACATCCATTTGATATAAAAGTATGTTATGATGATTTGCATAGGCCAGCAGTATACGGATGGCTTCAAGTCTGGCCACAGGAGCAAATGTTTCATTGAAGTCAATGCCTTCCACTTGAGTATATCCTTGAGCAACGAGACGAGCTTTGTTTCTGACAACTTGACCATGCTCATCTTGCTTGTTGCGGTATATCCATTTGGTGCCTATTATGTTATGCTTCCGTGGATCAGGACGCTTAACCAATTCCCATACATTGTTCAGCTCAAACTGATGAATCTCTTCTTGCATTGCTTGAATCCACTCAGGTTCCATAAAAGCTTCTTCAACTTTCTTGGGTTCTATGATTGAAACGAATGCGAAGTGTCCGCAGAAATTTGCCAGTTGAGTTGCCCTTGAACGAGTCAGTGGACCAGGTGCATTGATGCTGTCAATTATTCTGTCAATCTGCACTTCATTGGCAACACGAGGATGTATGGGTCGAAGACTTTGCTCTTGCTGATCTATGTTGTCGCGGGGAGGAATGTCTTCAGGCTGAGCATTGTCTTCATGTGGATCAGGTGCTGAGATGATAAGTTCTTCTTCAGGATGAGCTTCAGAAGGTATAATTTCTCCAGTTCCCATTAGCTTGATTGATTCACTGGCTGGAACTTCATCTAGCACATCTGGCAGTTGTTCTCTTTGTGAACCATTGGTCTCATCAAACCGCACATCCACTGTTTCAACCACTTTGTAGTGAAAGAGATTGAAGACTCTGTAGGAGTGCGAATCCTTTCCATATCCAAGCATAAAGCCCTCATGTGCTTTCCATATCCAAGCATAAAGACTCTGTAGGGAAGCGTCTGAAGACATCCTGCACTTCAGTCTTGTAAAGGATTATGTGCACCCAAGTATATCTAGAGTAATCATCAACAATGACAAAGCCATAGAGGCAAGCAGTAGTGGAAAAAGTTGAGTAGTGAGTGGGACCAAAGAGATCCATGTGAAGCAGTTCGAAGGGTCGAGTAGTGGTCATGATTGTCTTCGAAGGATGTTTTGCCCTTGTCATCTTCCCTGCTTCACAGGCACCACATAAGTGATCTTTCTTGAACTTGACGCCCTCGATGCCTATGACATGCTTCTTCTTCGCAAGGGTGTGGAGGTTCCTCATGCCAGCATGCCCAAGCCTCCGATGCCAAAGCCAGCATTCTGAAGCCTTTGCCAGAAGACATACTACAAGCTGTGGCCCTGCTGAGAAATCTACCACATACAGATCATCTTTCCGATACCCTTCAAACACTAGAGACTTGTCAGATTCCATTAGTACTAGGCAATGATATTTTCCAAAAATTACAGTCATGTTCAAATCGCAAAGCATTGAAACAAACATTAAGTTGAAGCCAAGGGATTCAACAAACATGACTTTATCCATGTGTTGATCCTTTGAGATTGCAACTCTACCTAGACCCAATACCTTACTTTTACCAGTGTCAGCAAATGTGATGTGGCTCTTGTCGGATGGACGTAAGGTTGAGTCCATAAAAAGACTTCTTTTGCCAGTCATGTGATTTGTACACCCACTATCAATAATCCATTCTGAAGACTCTGAAGGCACTTGTGTCGTACCCTACAGTGCAGTTAGGGGGATAGGCTTCACGAAGAGAATTGTGAAGCAAAAACATTTGACGAACCAGTGGGTTATGAAAACTTAGATCCAGGTTAGGACTAATAGGAAGAGTAGCATGCGTTTCAGGTACGAAATACATAGTGATGCCATTCGGGCATTTGATCTTGTGCCCCACAAGATTTTTAAGGTCCCCAGCAATAGCGTCAGAAGATTTTGGTTTTCTGCTGGAGACCTTTCCCTGCAAAAGAGAGTTAAGCTTTCTTAACCACCCACATCTTCAAGGGTGGCTTAGAAGCAATAAGTCTAAGTGCAGCGTCTGAGAATTTTGGCTTTGGAGCCCTAGCAAACAGTCTAGCAGGCGGGCAATAGTACTCATAAGAATAGGCAGAATAGTCCTTGGTCATATGAACATGACGGTTTGAAGAACCGCTCTCATATGCCTGAGTATGGTTTCCCTGCAAAACATTTGCGTTAGTGCGACTCAGTCGAGTCCTCTGTCTGTATGAAGCCTTTGGACCATATGAAGCCTTTGGTCTGAGGTTTGTCTTCTTCATGTGAGGTGTCATGAGGACATTCACAGGAAGATTCTCCAGACATGTTTTTGGCACCCAGATCTTCTTCATAGGCGGTCCATTCCTGCAGTTAGTACCAATGTACCTGGTAAACACTTCACCATTCTGATTTCTAAACAGCTTATAGTTTGCATCAAAGGATT
The DNA here is from genome assembly GCA_034509565.1 of Triticum monococcum. Lineage (NCBI taxonomy): Eukaryota > Viridiplantae > Streptophyta > Magnoliopsida > Poales > Poaceae > Triticum > Triticum monococcum. Next base: position 175,112,042 of record CM067847.1, on the reverse strand, counting down.
CATCAATGATAATGGGGTTAGCACAATTGAAGCCAGATAGATTGGATGGGTCTGCTGAGGATTCCTTTGTAGCAACCCATGTGGTTTTGGGGTACTGCTTAGGTTTCCAGTAAGAGCCATCAGCATTCATTTTCCTCATGAACCCAACACCCTCTTTCCTAGGGTTTTGGTTCAGAATCTGCTTCTTGAGGACATCACATAATGTCTGTTGTCCTTTGAGACTTTTGTACATCCCTGTTTCAAGCAATGTCTTCAACCTAGCATTCTCATCAGCAATAGCAGTGGTATCCTTAGCAGAGGGGTTAGTTACCACCTCAATAGTTGAAGATATTGCTGAAGGAAATATGCCCTAGAGGCAATAATAAAGTTATTATTTATTTCCTTACATCATGATAAATGTTTATTATTCATGCTAGAATTGTATTAACCGGAAACATAATACATGTGTGAATACATAGACCAACAGAGTGTCACTAGTATGCCTCTACTTGACTAGCTCGTTAATCAAAGATGGTTATGTTTCCTAACCATGAACAAGGGGTTGTTATTTGATTAACGAGGTCACATCATTAGTAGAATGATCTGATTGACATGACCCATTCCATTAGCTTAGCACCCGATCGTTTAGTATGTTGCTATTGCTTTCTTCATGACTTATACATGTTCCTATAACTATGAGATTATGCAACTCCCATTTACCGGAGGAACACTTTGGGTACTACCAAACGTCACAACGTAACTGGGTGATTATAAAGGAGTACTACAGGTGTCTCCAATGGTATATGTTGGGTTGGCGTATTTCGAGATTAGGGTTTGTCACTCCGATTGTCGGAGAGGTATCTCTGGGCCCTCTCGGTAATGCACATCACATAAGCCTTGCAAGCACTGCAACTAAAAAGTTAGTTGTGAGATGATGTATTACGGAACGAGTAAAGAGACTTGCCGGTAACGAGATTGAACTAGGTATTGGATACCGACGATCGAATCTCGGGCAAGTAACATACCGATGACAAAGGGAACAACGTATGATGTTATGCGGTCTGACCGATAAAGATCTTCGTAGAATATGTAGGAGCCAATATGGGCATCCAGGTCCCGCTATTGGTTATTGACCGGAGACGTGTCTCGGTCATGTCTACATTGTTCTCGAACCGTAGGGTCCGCACGCTTAACGTTACGATGACAGTTATTATGAGTTTATGCATTTTGATGTACCGAAGGTTGTTCGGAGTCCCGGATGAGATCATGGACATGACGAGGAGTCTCGAAATGGTCGAGACGTAAAGATTGATATATTGGAAGCCTATGTTTGGACACCGGAAGTGTTCCGGGTGAAATCGGGATTTTACCGGAATACCGGGAGGGTTACCGGAACCCCCGGGAGGCTAATGGGCCTATTGGGCCTTAGTGGAAAAGAGAAAAGAGGCAGCCCACAAGCTGGCCGGCGCCCCCCCTTTCCCCAAGTCCTAGTAGGACTAGGAGAAGTGGGCCGGCCCCCTCTCTTCTCTTTCCCCCTTGAGTCCTAATTGGAATAGGATTGAGGGGGGGAGTCCTACTCCCGGTGGGAGTAGGACTCCTCCTGCGCCCTCTCCCCCTAGCCGGCCGAACCCCCTGCCCCTGGCCTTTATATACGGGGGCAGGGGGCACCACAAGACACACAAGCTAATCGTTCCTTAGCCGTGTGCGGTGCCCCTGCCACCAAATTCCACCTCGATCATACCGTTACAGTGCTTAGGCGAAGCCCTGCGTCGGTAGTACATCAAGATCGTCACCATGCCGTCGTGCTGACGGAACTCTTCCTCGACGCTTTGCTGGATCGGAGCCCGAGGAACGTCATCGAGCTGAACGTGTGCTAAGAACTCGGAGGTGCCGGAGTAACGGTGCTTGGATCGGTTGGATCGGGAAGAAGACGTACGACTACTTCCTCTACGTTGTGTGATCGCTTCCGCAGTCGGTCTGCGTTGGTACGTAGACAACACTCTCCCCTCTCGTTGCTGTGCATCACCATGATCTTGCGTGTGCGTAGGAAATTTTTTGAAATTACTGCGTTCCCCAACAGTGGCATCCGAGCCTAGGTTTTATGGTTTGATGTTATATGCACGAGTAGAACACAAGTGAGTTGTGGGCGATACAAGTCATACTGCCTACCAGCATGTCATACTTTGGTTCGGCGGTATTGTTGGTTGAGACGATCCGGACCAACCTTACGCGTACTCTTACGAGAGACCGGTTCCCTCGACGTGCTTTGCACATAGATGGCTTGCGGAAGACTGTCTCTCCAACTTTAGTTGAACCAAGTGTGACTACGCCCGGTCCTTGAGAAGGTTAAAACGGAGTCTATTTGACGAACTATCATTGTGGTTTTGATGCGTAGGTGAGATGAGTTCTTACTTAAGCCCGTAGCAGCCACGTAAAACTTGCAACAACAAAGTAGAGGACGTCTAACTTGTTTTTGCAGGGTATGTTGTGATGTGATATGGTCAAAGCATGATACTGATTTTATTGTATGAGATGATCATGTTTTGTAACTAAGTTATCGGCAACTGGCAGGAGCCATATGGTTGTCGCTTTATTGTATGCAATGCAATCGCGATGTAATGCTTTACTAGATTACTAAACGGTAGTAATAGTCGTGGAAGCATAAGATTGGCGAGACGACAACGATGCAACGATGAAGATCAAGGTGTCGCGCCGGTGACGATGGTGATCATGACGGTGCTTCGGAGATGGAGATCACAAGCATAAGATGATGATGGCCATATCATATCACTTATATTGATTGCATGTGATGTTTATCCTTTTATGCATCTTATCTTGCTTTGATTGACGGTAGCTTTATAAGATGATCTCTCACTAAATTATCAAGAAGTGTTCTCCCTGAGTATGCACCGTTGCCAAAGTTCGTCGTGCCCAGACACCACGTGATGATCGGGTGTGATAAGCTCTACGTCCATCTACAACGGGTGCAAGCCAGTTTTGCACACGCAGAATACTCAGGTTATACTTGACGAGCCTAGCATATGCAGATATGGCCTCGGAACACAGAGACCGAAAGGTCGAGCGTGAATCATATAGTAGATATGATCAACATGACGATGTTCACCATTGAAAACTACTCCATCTCACGTGATGATCGGTTATGGTTTAGTTGATTTGGATCACGTGATCACTTAGAGGATTAGAGGGATGTCTATCTAAGTGGGAGTTCCTAAGTAATTTGATTAACTGAACTTAAACTTATCATGAACTTAGTACCTGATAGTATGTTGCTTGTTTATGTTGCTTGTAGATAGATGGCTCGTGCTATTGTTCCGTTGAATTTTAATGCGTTCCTTGAGAAAGCAAAGTTGAAAGATGATGGTAGCAATTACACGGACTGGGTCCGTAACCTGAGGATTATCCTCATTGCTGCACAGAAGAATTACGTCCTGAAAGCACCGCTGGGTGACAGGCCTGCTGCTGGAGCAACGCCAGATGTTATGAACGTCTGGCAGAGCAAAGCTGATGACTACTCGATAGTTCAGTGTGCCATGCTTTACGGCTTAGAATCGGGACTTCAACGACGTTTTGAACGTCATGGAGCATATGAGATGTTCCAGGAGTTGAAGTTAATATTTCAAGCAAATGCCCGAATTGAGAGATATGAAGTCTCCAATAAGTTCTATAGCTGTAAGATGGAGGAGAACAGTTCTGTCAGTGAGCATATACTCAAGATGTCTGGGTATAATAATCACTTGATTCAGATGGGAGTTAATCTTCCAGATGACTGCGTCATTGACAGAATTCTCCAATCACTGCCACCAAGCTACAAGAGCTTCGTGATGAACTATAATATGCAAGGGATGAACAAGACTATTCCCGAGCTCTTCACAATGCTGAAAGCTGCGGAGGTAGAAATCAAGAAGGAGCATCAAGTGTTGATGGTTAACAAAACCACTAGTTTCAAGAAAAAGGGCAAAGGGAAGAAGAAGGGAAACTTCAAGAAGAACAGCAAACAAGTTGCTGCTCAGGAGAAGAAACCCAAGTCTGGACCTAAGCCTGAAACTGAGTGCTTCTACTGCAAGCAGACTGGTCACTGGAAGCGGAACTGCCCCAAGTATTTGGCGGATAAGAAGGATGGCAAAGTGAGCAAAGGTATATGTGATATACATGTTATTGATGTGTACCTTACTAGAGCTCGCAGTAGCACCTGGGTATTTGATACTGGTTCTGTTGCTAATATTTGCAACTCGAAACAGGGACTACGGAATAAGCGGACACTAGCAAAGGACGAGGTGACGATGCGCGTGGGAAACGGTTCCAAAGTCGATGTGATCGCGGTCGGCACGCTACCTCTACATCTGCCTTCGGGATTAATATTAGACCTAAATAATTGTTATTTGGTGCCAGCGTTGAGCATGAACATTATATCTGGATCTTGTTTAATGCGAGACGGTTATTCATTTAAATCAGAGAATAATGGTTGTTCTATTTATATGAATAATATCTTTTATGGTCATGCACTTTTGAAGAGTGGTCTATTTTTGTTGAATCTCGAAGATAGTGATACACATATTCATAATGTAGAAGCCAAAAGATGCAAAGTTAATAATGATAGTGCAACTTATTTGTGGCACTGCCGTTTAGGTCATATCGGTGTAAAGCGCATGAAGAAACTCCATACTGATGGGCTTTTGGAATCACTTGATTATGAATCACTTGGTACTTGCGAACCGTGCCTCATAGGCAAGATGACTAAAACACCGTTCTCCGGTACTATGGAGAGAGCAACATATTTGTTGGAAATCATACATACCGATGTATGTGGTCCGATGAATATTGAGGCTCGCGGCGGATATCGTTATTTTCTCACCTTCACAGATGATTTAAGCAGATATGGGTATATCTACTTAATGAAACATAAGTCTGAAACATTTGAAAAGTTCAAGGAATTTCAGAGTGAAGTTGAAAATCATCGTAACAAGAAAATAAAATTTCTACAATCTGATCGTGGAGGAGAATATTTGAGTTACGAGTTTAGCATACATTTGAAAAATTGTGGAATAGTTTCGCAACTCACGCCACCCGGAACACCACAACGTAATGGTGTGTCCGAACGTCGTAATCGTACTTTACTAGATATGGTGCGATCTATGATGTCTCTTACTGATTTACCGCTATCATTTTGGGGATATGCTTTAGAGACGGCTGCATTCACGTTAAATAGGGCACCATCTAAATCCGTTGAGACGACGCCTTATGAACTATGGTTTGGCAAGAAACCAAAGTTGTCGTTTCTTAAAGTTTGGGGCTGCGATGCTTATGTGAAAAAGCTTCAACCTGATAAGCTCGAACCCAAAGCGGAGAAATGTGTCTTCATAGGATACCCAAAGGAAACTGTTGGGTATACCTTCTATCACAGATCCGAAGGCAAGACATTCGTTGCTAAGAATGGATCATTTCTAGAGAAGGAGTTTCTCTCGAAAGAAGTGAGTGGGAGGAAAGTAGAACTTGACGAGGTAACTGTACCTGCTCCATTATTGGAAAATAGTACATCACAGAAAACTGTTTCTGCGACACCTATGCCAACCAGAGAGGAAGCTAATGATGATGATCACGAAGCTTCAGATCAAGATACTACTGAACCACGTAGATCAACCAGAGTGAGATCCGCACCAGAGTGGTACGGTAATCCAGTTCTGGAAGTCATGATGCTAGATCATGATGAACCTACGAACTATGAAGAAGCGATGGTGAGCCCAGATTCCGCAAAGTGGCTTGAGGCCATGAAATCCGAGATGGGATCCATGTATGAGAACAAAGTATGGACTTTGGTTGACTTGCCTGATGATCGGCAAGCAATTGAGAATAAATGGATCTTCAAGAAAAAGACTGACGCTGACGGTAATATTACTGTCTATAAAGCTCGACTTGTCGCGAAAGGTTTTAGGCAAGTTCAAGGGGTTGACTACGATGAGACCTTCTCACCCGTAGCGATGCTTAAGTCCGTCAGAATTATGTTAGCAATTGCCGCATTTTATGATTATGAAATATGGCAAATGGATGTCAAAACTGCATTCCTGAATGGATTTCTGGAAGAAGAGTTGTATATGGTACAACCAGAAGGTTTTGTCGATCCAAAAGGAGCTAACAAAGTATGCAAACTCCAGCGATCTATTTATGGACTGGTGCAAGCATCTCGGAGTTGGAATAAACGCTTTGATAGTGTGATCAAAGCATTTGGCTTTATACAGACTTTTGGAGAAGCCTGTATTTACAAGAAAGTGAGTGGGAGTTCTGTAGCATTTCTAATATTATATGTGAATGACATATTGCTAATTGGAAATGATATAGAATTTCTGGATAGCATAAAGGGATACTTGAATAAAAGTTTTTCGATGAAAGACCTCGGGGAAGCTGCATACATATTAGGCATAAAGATCTATAGAGATAGATCAAAACGCTTAATTGGACTTTCACAATGCACATACCTTGACAAAATTTTGAAAAAGTTCAAGATGGATCAAGCAAAGAAAGGGTTCTTGCCTGTGCTACAAGGTATGAAGTTGAGTAAGACTCAATGCCCGACCACTGCAGAAGATAGAGAGAAAATGAAAGATGTTCCCTATGCTTCAGCCATAGGCTCTATCATGTATGCAATGCTGTGTACCAGACCTGATGTGTGCCTTGCTATAAGTTTAGCAGGGAGGTACCAAAGTAATCCTGGAATGGATCACTGGACAGCGGTCAAGAACATCCTGAAATACCTGAAAAGGACTAAGGATATGTTTCTCGTATATGGAGGTGACAAAGAGCTCACCGTAAGAGGTTACGTTGATGCAAGCTTTGACACTGATCCGGACGATTCTAAATCGCAAACCGGATACGTGTTTACTTTAAACGGTGGAGCTGTCAGTTGGTGCAGTTCTAAACAAAGCGTCGTAGCGGGATCTACATGTGAAGCGGAGTACATAGCTGCTTCGGAAGCAGCAAACGAAGGAGTCTGGATGAAGGAGTTCATATCCGATCTAGGTGTCATACCTAGTGCATCGGGTCCAATGAAAATCTTCTGTGACAATACTGGTGCAATTGCCTTGGCAAAGGAATCCAGATTTCACAAAAGAACCAAACACATCAAGAGACGCTTCAACTCCATCCGGGATTTAGTCCAGGTGGGAGACATAGAGATTTGCAAGATACATACGGATCTGAATGTTGCAGACCCGTTGACTAAGCCTCTTCCACGAGCAAAACATGATCAGCACCAAGGCTCCATGGGTGTTAGAATCATTACAGTGTAATCTAGATTATTGACTCTAGTGCAAGTGGGAGACTGAAGGAAATATGCCCTAGAGGCAATAATAAAGTTATTATTTATTTCCTTACATCATGATAAATGTTTATTATTCATGCTAGAATTGTATTAACCGGAAACATAATACATGTGTGAATACATAGACCAACAGAGTGTCACTAGTATGCCTCTACTTGACTAGCTCGTTAATCAAAGATGGTTATGTTTCCTAACCATGAACAAGGGGTTGTTATTTGATTAACGAGGTCACATCATTAGTAGAATGATCTGATTGACATGACCCATTCCATTAGCTTAGCACCCGATCGTTTAGTATGTTGCTATTGCTTTCTTCATGACTTATACATGTTCCTATAACTATGAGATTATGCAACTCCCATTTACCGGAGGAACACTTTGGGTACTACCAAACGTCACAACGTAACTGGGTGATTATAAAGGAGTACTACAGGTGTCTCCAATGGTATATGTTGGGTTGGCGTATTTCGAGATTAGGGTTTGTCACTCCAATTGTCGGAGAGGTATCTCTGGGCCCTCTCGGTAATGCACATCACATAAGCCTTGCAAGCACTGCAACTAAAAAGTTAGTTGTGAGATGATGTATTACGGAACGAGTAAAGAGACTTGCCGGTAACGAGATTGAACTAGGTATTGGATACCGACGATCGAATCTCGGGCAAGTAACATACCGATGACAAAGGGAACAACGTATGATGTTATGCGGTCTGACCGATAAAGATCTTCGTAGAATATGTAGGAGCCAATATGGGCATCCAGGTCCCGCTATTGGTTATTGACCGGAGACGTGTCTCGGTCATGTCTACATTGTTCTCGAACCGTAGGGTCCGCACGCTTAACGTTACGATGACAGTTATTATGAGTTTATGCATTTTGATGTACCGAAGGTTGTTCGGAGTCCCGGATGAGATCACGGACATGACGAGGAGTCTCGAAATGGTCGAGACGTAAAGATTGATATATTGGAAGCCTATGTTTGGACACCGGAAGTGTTCCGGGTGAAATCGGGATTTTACCGGAATACCGGGAGGGTTACCGGAACCCCCGGGAGGCTAATGGGCCTATTGGGCCTTAGTGGAAAAGAGAAAAGAGGCAGCCCACGAGCTGGCCGGCGCCCCCCTTTCCCCAAGTCCTAGTAGGACTAGGAGAAGTGGGCCGGCCCCCTCTCTTCTATTTCCCCCTTGAGTCCTAATTGGAATAGGATTGAGGGGGGGAGTCCTACTCCCGGTGGGAGTAGGACTCCTCCTGCGCCCTCTCCCCCTAGCCGGCCGAACCCCCTGCCCCTGGCCTTTATATACGGGGGCAGGGGGCACCACAAGACACACAAGCTAATCGTTCCTTAGCCGTGTGCGGTGCCCCCTGCCACCAAATTCCACCTCGATCATACCATTACAGTGCTTAGGCGAAGCCCTGCGTCGGTAGTACATCAAGATCGTCACCATGCCGTCGTGCTGACGGAACTCTTCCTCGACGCTTTGCTGGATCGGAGCCCGAGGAACGTCATCGAGCTGAACGTGTGCTAAGAACTCGGAGGTGCCGGAGTAACGGTGCTTGGATCGGTTGGATCGGGAAGAAGACGTACGACTACTTCCTCTACGTTGTGTGATCGCTTCCGCAGTCGGTCTGCGTTGGTACGTAGACAACACTCTCCCCTCTCGTTGCTGTGCATCACCATGATCTTGCGTGTGCGTAGGAAATTTTTTGAAATTACTGCGTTCCCCAACAGTGGCATCCGAGCCTAGGTTTTATGGTTTGATGTTATATGCACGAGTAGAACACAAGTGAGTTGTGGGCGATACAAGTCATACTGCCTACCAGCATGTCATACTTTGGTTCGGCGGTATTGTTGGTTGAGACGATCCGGACCAACCTTACGCGTACTCTTACGCGAGACCGGTTCCCTCGACGTGCTTTGCACATAGATGGCTTGCGGAAGACTGTCTCTCCAACTTTAGTTGAACCAAGTGTGACTACGCCCGGTCCTTGAGAAGGTTAAAACGGAGTCTATTTGACGAACTATCGTTGTGGTTTTGATGCGTAGGTGAGATGAGTTCTTACTTAAGCCCGTAGCAGCCACGTAAAACTTGCAACAACAAAGTAGAGGACGTCTAACTTGTTTTTGCAGGGTATGTTGTGATGTGATATGGTCAAAGCATGATACTGATTTTATTGTATGAGATGATCATGTTTTGTAACTAAGTTATCGGCAACTGGCAGGAGCCATATGGTTGTCGCTTTATTGTATGCAATGCAATCGCGATGTAATGCTTTACTAGATTACTAAACGGTAGTAATAGTCGTGGAAGCATAAGATTGGCGAGACGACAACGATGCAACGATGAAGATCAAGGTGTCGCGCCGGTGACGATGGTGATCATGACGGTGCTTCGGAGATGGAGATCACAAGCACAAGATGATGATGGCCATATCATATCACTTATATTGATTGCATGTGATGTTTATCCTTTTATGCATCTTATCTTGCTTTGATTGACGGTAGCTTTATAAGATGATCTCTCACTAAATTATCAAGAAGTGTTCTCCCTGAGTATGCACCGTTGCCAAAGTTCGTCGTGCCCAGACACCACGTGATGATCGGGTGTGATAAGCTCTACGTCCATCTACAACGGGTGCAAGCCAGTTTTGCACACGCAGAATACTCAGGTTATACTTGACGAGCCTAGCATATGCAGATATGGCCTCGGAACACAGAGACCGAAAGGTCGAGCGTGAATCATATAGTAGATATGATCAACATGACGATGTTCACCATTGAAAACTACTCCATCTCACGTGATGATCGGTTATGGTTTAGTTGATTTGGATCACGTGATCACTTAGAGGATTAGAGGGATGTCTATCTAAGTGGGAGTTCCTAAGTAATTTGATTAACTGAACTTAAACTTATCATGAACTTAGTACCTGATAGTATGTTGCTTGTTTATGTTGCTTGTAGATAGATGGCTCGTGCTATTGTTCCGTTGAATTTTAATGCGTTCCTTGAGAAAGCAAAGTTGAAAGATGATGGTAGCAATTACACGGACTGGGTCCGTAACCTGAGGATTATCCTCATTGCTGCACAGAAGAATTACGTCCTGAAAGCACCGCTGGGTGACAGGCCTGCTGCTGGAGCAACGCCAGATGTTATGAACGTCTGGCAGAGCAAAGCTGATGACTACTCGATAGTTCAGTGTGCCATGCTTTACGGCTTAGAATCGGGACTTCAACGACGTTTTGAACGTCATGGAGCATATGAGATGTTCCAGGAGTTGAAGTTAATATTTCAAGCAAATGCCCGAATTGAGAGATATGAAGTCTCCAATAAGTTCTATAGCTGTAAGATGGAGGAGAACAGTTCTGTCAGTGAGCATATACTCAAGATGTCTGGGTATAATAATCACTTGATTCAGATGGGAGTTAATCTTCCAGATGACTGAATCAGACTCCTCACGTGATAGAGTCATTGTCTTCAGTGTTGAAGATGGACTTGGCGACATAGGCTGTAGCCAAACTTGCAATGCCTGAATCAGACTCCTCCTCAGACTCCACCTCTGCCTCCTCAGAAGCGGACTCCTCCTCTGAATCCATTTCCTTGCCAACAAACGCACGAGCCTTGCCAGATGAACTCTTCTTGTGTGATGAAGACTTTGAGGAAGACTTGGACGAAGACTTTGAGTATTTCTTCGTCTTCTTATCGTCAGAGTCATATTCCTTGCTCTTCTTCTTCTTTCTGTTCTCATTGTCCCACTGTGGGCATTCAGAGATGAAGTGTCCAGTTTTCTTGCATTTGTGACAAGTTTTCCTCTTGTAGTCATGCGCAGAAGCTTCATCATTCCTTGAGCTTGATCGTGAAGACTTTCTGAAGCCTTTCTTCTTGGTGAATTTCTGGAACTTCTTCACTAGCATTGCAAGTTCCCGTCCAATGTCTTCAGGATCATCAGACCTGCTGTCAGATTCTTCTTCAGATGAGGACACAGCTTTTGCCTTCAAGGCACGAGTTCGCCCATAGTTTGGACCATAGATATCTCTTTTCTCAGAAAGCTGAAACTCATGTGTGTTGAGCCTCTCAAGTATGTCAGACGGATCGAGTGTCTTAAAGTCTGGATGTTCTTGAATCATCAGGGCTAGGATGTCAAACGAACTGTCAAGTGATCTCAGCAGCGTCTTGACGATTTCATGTTTGGTGATCTTAGTGGCGCCGAGGGCTTGAAGCTCATTTGTGATGTCAGTGAGCCGGTCAAATGTGTGCTGGACATTCTCATTGTCATTTCGCTTGAAGCGGTTGAAGAGATTGCGAAGAACACTAATTCTCTGATCTCTCTGGGTTGAGATGCCTTCATTGACTTTGGAGAGCCAGTCCCAGACCAGCTTGGATGTCTTCAAGGCACTCACACGGCCGTACTGTCCCTTGGTCAGATGACCACAGATGATATTCTTGGCAGTAGAGTCTAGTTGAGTGAACTTCTTGACATCAGCAGCAGTGACACCTTCTCCAGCCTTGGGAATGCCGTTTTCGACGACATACCATAGGTCGACGTCAATGGCTTCAAGATGCATGCGCATCTTATTCTTCTAGTAGGGATATCCAGTTCCATCGAGGACAGGGCATGCAGCGGAGACTTTAATTATCCCTGCAGTCGACATAGCTAAAACTCCAGGTGGTTAAACCGAATCACACAGAACAAGGGAGCACCTTGCTCTGATACCAATTGAAAGTGCGTTATATCGACTAGAGGGGGTGAATAGGCGATTTTTATGAAAGTCTTCAAAACGTCAAGGTTATGAAGACAAACAGTACAGATATGCCAATCACTTAAGCAACGGAAGTTAGATTACACTAGGCAAGCCATGGTCAAGTATTCAATAGAGTGAAAGCACAAGACAAGCAGCTGCAGTGTAATAAGGATCAGGTAGGAAGAAGTTATGAAGCCAAACAAATCATATAGTTATGTTGTGAAGACAGAAGATAAAGCAAGCATGCAATGGCTTCACAGTGTGTAACAGAAAGTAAAAGGAAGTGAAGATGAAACCAGTGACACGCTGAAGAGAATGATTTGTTGGACCAGTTCCAGTTGCTATGATAACTGTACGTCTGGTTGGAGCGGCTAGGTATTTAAACCAAAGGACACATAGTCTCGGACACCCAGTCCTGAACACGCAGCTCAGGACACCCAGTCCTCACCGTTTTCTCCTTGAGCTAAGGTCACACAGACCTCGCCCAATCACTCTGGTAAGTCTTCAAGGTAGACTCCCAAACCTTCACAGACTTCGTTCACTGGCAATCCACAATTTCTCTTGGATGCTCAGAACACGACGCCTAACCGGCTGGAGGATGCACAGTCCTCAAGTGTAATAAGTCTTCAGATCACTCAGACACGAAGACTTAAGTGATGCCCAATTTACTCTGGCTCTGGGTGGTTAGGGCTTTTCTCCTCGCTAGGAATTTTCTCTCAAAGGCTTCGAGGTGGGTTGCTCTCAAACGACAAAAGCCGTGCACTGAAATCTGAGCAGCCAACCGTTTATGGTTGTAGGGGGTGGACTATTTATAGCCACTGGGCAACCCGACCTGATTTGTCCGAAATGACCCTGGGTCACTAAGGATCTAACACGTGTACCAACGGTCAGATTTCAAACTCACACGACAACTTTACTTGGGCTACAAGTAAAGCTGACTTGTCTGACTCTGGACAAGATTTGCTCTCATAGTCTTCACTCGAAGATATAGGTTTTGAATTAGGCATCACTTCAGTCATTCTGACTGGTTCTCTTGGACCCCACTTAACAGTACGGTGGTTCCTATGACTCAACACAAATGAAATAAAACTACGAAGAATCTAAGTCTTCGAGTTCCATAGGCTTCACGTGGTGTCTTCTCTTGTCATAGTCTTCAATGTGAATGTCTTCAAATACCACCATTGTCTTCAATGTCTTTGTACATTTTTAGGGGTCATCTCTGGTAGTAAAACCGAATCAATGAGGGACTTCTACCTATGTTATCCTGCAATTCTCACAAACACATTAGTCCCTCAACTAGGTTTGTCGTCGATACACCAAAACCAACTAGGGGTGGCACTCGATGCACTTACACCTACGTCCTGCTTGATTTATTCTTGATGATATGGGTATTACAAGAGTTGATCTACCACGAGATCGGAGAGGCTAAACCCTAGAAGCTAGCCTATGGTATGATTGTATGTTGTCCTACGGACCAAAACCCTCCGGTTTATATAGACACCAGAGGGGGTTAGGGTCACACAAGGTCGGTTACAAAGGAGGAGATATACATTCCGTATTGCCTAGCTTGTCTTCCATGCCAAGTAGAGTCCCACCCGGACACGAGACGAAGTCTTCAATCTTGTATCTTCATAGTACAACAGTCCGGCCAAAGGATATAATCCGGCTGTCCGGAGACCCCCTAATCCAGGACTCCCTCAAGGACGAAGCATTGAAACCTCGTTCACTAGTGTGTGGCTGACCGACCACTACGCTGCCTAGCCAGAGAGGCGTTTCAGCCTAAAGTTCAGTCCGCACCCCGTCGCCACTTAGTCAAAGAGACTAAGGCCCGGGGCAACACGGAGGACCTGCGAGACATCTTGGACAGCAAGGCAAAAATCACAATGTCAATATACGGGACACGAACACGTGCGCCCACACAGGACGATGATCGTCACGTTGGATACACCAAGAGTAAATCCGGCTAGGCCGAATATAACAGACAAGACTCACATGAACTACGTCGGGATATAGCCTGGCACAGAGGCGCCGCACACCCCCTATGCTTCACTGATGAAGTTATGAATCATGAATTCCCAGAGGGTTTTCAAACCCGTAAATATCGAATCATACGAAGGCACAACAGATCCCGCTGTATGGATTGAGGATTTCCTCCTTCACATCCACATGGCTCGCGGTGACGATCTACGTGCCATCAAGTACCTCCCACTAAAACTCGAAGGACCAGCTCGGCATTGGCTGAATAGCTTGCCAGCAGATTCCGTTGGCAGTTGGGAGGATTTGGAAGATGCGTTTCTTGACAACTTCCAGGGCACTTATGTGCGGCCACCGGATGCTGATGACTTGAGCCACATAACCCAGCAGCCAGGGGAATCGGCCAGACAATTCTGGACACGGGTCCTGACTAAGAAAAATCAAATTGTAGACTATCCAGATGCAGAAGCCCTAGCAGCATTCAAGCATAACATCTGCGACGAGTGGCTCGCCCGCCACCTTGGCTAGGAGAAGTCGAAATCTATGGCAGCCCACACAACACTCATGACCTGCTTTTGCGCGGGCGAGGACGGCTGGCTAGCTCGCAGCAACAACACATCAAGGAATCCGGATACCTCAGATACCAAAGACATTAACGGTAGGCAGCGTCATAACAGACCAAAGCGCCACAATAACGGCGATAACACCGAAGATACGGCAGTCAACGCCGAATTCAAAGGGTCTAGATCCGGTCAGTGGAAAAAGCCATTCAAAAGAAATACTCCGGCTCCGTCCAGTCTGGATCGCATACTGGATCGCTCGTGTCAAATCCACGACACCCTTGACAAGCCAGCCAATCACACCAACAGAGAGTGTTGGGTGTTCAAGCAGGCCAGCAAGTTAAATGCCGAAAACAAGGACAAGGGGCTGCATAGCGATGATGAGGAGGAGCCACGACCGCCGAACCCAGGAGGACAGAAGGGGTTTCCCCCACAAGTGAAGATAGTGAACATGATATACGCAACCCACATTCCCAAGAGGGAGCGGAAGCATGCACTAAGGGACGTCTACGCGATGGAGCCCGTCGCCCCAAAGTTCAACCCATGGTCTGCTTGTCCGGTCACCTTCGATTGCAGGGACCACCCCACTAGCATCCGTCATGGCGGATCTGCCGCACTGGTCTTAGACCCCATCATTGACGGATTTCACCTCACTCGAGTCCTTATGGACGGCAGCAGCAGCCTGAACCTGCTTTATCAGGATACAGTGCGAAAAATGGGTATCGATCCATCAAGGATCAAACCCAGCAAAACCACCTTTAAAGGCGTCATCCCAGGTGTAGAGGCCCATTGCACAGGCTCAATCACACTGGAAGTGGTCTTCGGATCACCGGATAACTTCCGAAGCTAAGAGTTAATCATCGACATCGTCCCGTTTCGCAGTGGCTATCATGCACTGCTCGGACGGATATCATTTGCAAAATTCAATGCAGTGCCGCATTAAGCATACCTCAAGCCCAAGATGCCAGGACCTCGCGGGGTCATAACAGTAAATGGAAACACATAACACTCGCTTCGTACGGAAGAGCACACTGCGGCCCTTGCAGCAGAGGCACAAAGCAGCCTGTTCAGACAGACCACTCATTCGGCGTTACAGCCCCCGGACACCTTCAAGCGAGTCCGGAATAGTCTGCAACAGGATCGCCTGGCGCAATCTACGCTCGCCTAGCAATTCGGCCCCCGTCCCAGTCCCAGTGCAGCGACGAAATTCATGCCGCGCATACATAACTACGCATTCAAAATACCATGGACATAGGCGGGGGCACAATCAGGACACGCCCCGCATTGTGGCTTAACCACACCAAGGGGTTGTATACCTTTGACATTCCCTTTCTCTTTCAGGACCTAACTCTTCGGAAGGCCTTTTCGGCAGTCCGACGGCCGGACACATTCCGAAAGGAACAACCAAGGCGGCAAGAAGCTAAGATGAACATGGGAACCACCAGGTGGTCTCTAGTAATACTTGATATACCCGCTTTTCACTATTATTGCGTAGCTTGCCTTGGATAGGACATTTCGAATTGTCCTACTTTACGCTTATTGCACTACTTGTACTAGTACGCTTCGACGTATTATTCAAATAAAAATGCATATTATTAATCTGTTATTGCATTATTTAAGTTTTTCTCTTTCTCTTATATGTTCATTTACAACATTCCGCACATGCACGCTCGGGGACGGTCAGTACGCCAGGGGCTCTCGTTTACACCATAATACGGTGCAAGAAGTCCGAACACTTTCGACATTGCGGCACCCCGAACTTATAGCATTATATGCATCAGCTCCGAATCATGTCTTGGGTCAAATGTTGGGTTGCCCGGCTCCCTTGCTTTGGTACCTTACGTTCCGCTATATCGGCTAAGGTAGCGGTGGGAGAACTACTGCGATTGTGTCCCGGTTCTTCCGGACGAGCACCTCAGTGGAGAAAGCCAAAAACTGACTGTCATGATAAGGCGAGAGACTGGTCGCTGTTCGAGTGGTCTCAAGTCCTTAAAGACTTTTTCCGCTTCGGGCGAGGAGTCGGCCTTGTCCGGCTTAGACGTGCATAGCGCCCCAAATTCGGCCCTCCGAATACCAGGGGCTTTGCCAAAAATTTAAAATCATAGACTTATATGGCTAAGTGAGAGTGATAAAGCATTATAGTCCGATTGCCTGGTTCGTTGCGCCGAGCACCTCCCTTGAAGGACCCAAAATTGGGGTAAAGAGTGTTTAGATTTACCCCGAACACCCCAGTACTAGCTACATGGGGGCAGAAGCCGACGACTGGCCAACTCTCAGATTTTATAAACGGCCGCACAGAAGGTAATATTTTAAATTAAGAAAGCGTCGCATGGCGCAAAAGAACTCGTTTCATATTACATGATCACATGGGCATGTTCATTCAAAAATTACATCTTTGGCACACTCATCTGCCACTAAGCAGGAACCCTTCAGGACGCTCTCATAGTAATTCTCGGGGCAGCGATGCTCCTTGCCCTCCAGCGGCCCCTCCTTCACAAGCTTCACGGCGTCCAGCTTCGCCCAGTGCACCTTCGCCCGGGCAAAAGCTCTGCGTGCACCTTCGATGCAGACAGATCGCTTGATGACTTCTAGCCGTGGGCAGGCTTCCACCAGCCGCCTCACCAAACCGAAGTAGCTGCTGGACAGGGGCTCGCGAGGCCACATCCGGACTATAAGGCCCCTCATGGCCTGTTTGGCCGCCTTGTGAAGTTCGACCAACTGACTCAGCTGGTCACTCAAGGACACGGGGTGTTCGGTCCCAGTATACTGAGACCAGAACAACTTCTCCGTTGAGCTCCCCTCCTTAGCCTGGTAAAACTTTGCGGCATCTAGCACACTGCAGGGAAGATCTACAAACGCTCCTGGAGAGCTTCGAACTCGGGTAAGAAAATGGAAAGTCTCCTTCACATGCTTGCTTTGCATATTGAATGTCTTACCCGCTGCTATCTTCTTTGCCGCATCAATCTCCTGGAGGGCCTTGTGGGCTTCGGCGTTGGCGCTCCGGACGCTTTCAAGCGCCTGCGCGAGCTCAGACTCCCGCATCTTGGAGTCAAGCTCCAAGGACTCATGCTTCTTGGCGAGAGCCTCGAGCTCTTGCTGCAACTCGCCCACTCGGGCTTCTTGTTTCTCCCGTTCAATACGTTCTTTGGCCGCTTTGTCTTCGGCCGCGGACAACGCCTTCCTCAGGGTCTCCACCTTGGTCGTGGTCCCTGACAAATTCATGATGATCCTATTACTTTACACCGAACTTCTTTTTAACTATATAAACTGGGGTATATCTTACCTTTGCTCTCTTCGAGCTGCCCCTTGGTAAGGCCGAGCTCGTCCTCGGACCGCTTCAGGGCCTGCTTCAGCGCAGAGACCTCCGCAGTACGTGCGGCAGTGGCCAGTAGGGAAGCCTGCACATACACATAGACATACTCTATTTAGACTCCCGAGTTATCATTTGATACTCTATTCGGCTTTTCTTCGCAAACGACGAACAGAGCATCAGGGGCTACTATCTATGTGGTAATATTTTTATATTTTGAATGCTTACCTCAAAGCCTGTTAGGAGGCTGCTGCAAGCTTCGGTCAGTCCGTTCTTGGCGGACTGAACCTTCTTAACCACCGCACTCATGATAGTGCGGTGTTCTTCATCGATGGAAGCACCGTGAAGCGCTTCCAGCAAGTTGTCTGGTGCCTCTGGTTGGACAGAGGACACCAGCATAGATGGTTGGCCCCCCTTAATGGAGGACCGCCTCCGGAGTCCGGAACCATTGAAGGTTCCGGCGCAGTGTCCGGCTGGGGCCCGAACTCGAAGCCTGTAGGAGCCTTGCTCCCTTGGTACCCAGGGTCCGGGAGGTCACCGTGAGGCGCCCCAGGACCGCCTCCCCTTGGGATGGTGCCTTTTGATACACCACCTCGGCGTTGTTCGTAGGGCGAGGGGTGGAAGTCATCAGAGGAGAACCGCTGTTCATATCCGACGAGCCCAAAGAGCCGCTCGACGAGGGTACGTCGAGACGAGCTCAGGCCGGACTGCATAATCAGGTTCGGCATGAGCAAAGGCAGTACAATAAAACATACCATGAAGTACTATGGTGTACGGACACCTACGATTTCACCAGGGGCTTGTCCCTGGGTAGCCACTCGTCGCCGCTGTTGACGGCCGTCGTGGCACAGTCCGGAGGGAGGGTCTTTCCCTTCTTGGACCCTTCGGCCTCCCCGGATGGGTCGGCCTTCCTTTTCTTGTCTCCCCCGGCTGGGGGGGGGGAATTTTCTCCTCCTCCTCGTTTCCGTGGGAGGAGTGCGCGTCAGACTCATGATACCCTTTTGGGTCCCCGTGGCCTTCTTCTTGGCCGTCTTTTCCGGCACCTCATAAGGTGCCGGAGTCAGCATCTTCGTTAGAAGAGCGTTTGCAGGATCTTCGGGCAGGGGGGCTGGGCAATCAAGCTGCTCCGCTGTCTTTATCCAGTCCTGTTAATGACATGAAAGCTTAGATCCAGCACATAACCAAACCAGGGCACATAAATACCCGGAGAGATATAAAAGCCTACCGGATGGGTGCGACGCTTTGCGCTGAGTCCGCGGTCCTCGGTGAGGGAGGGAGGCATCTCGGCGCCCTTGAACAGCACCCTCTAGACGTCCTCATGCGTCGTGTCGTAGAGCTCTCGTAGCATCTAGTGCTGGTCCGAGTCAAACTCCCACAAAACAAATGCCTGTTGCTGGCACGGAAATATCCGGCGGAGGAGCATGACCTGGACCACGTTGACGAGCTTAATTTTCTTGTTCATCATGTTCTGGATGCAGGTCTGGAGTCCGGTCAGCTCTACCGGAGAACCCCAGGACAGGCCCTTCTTTTTCCAGGAGGTGAGCCGCGTGGGGATTCCGGATCGAAATATGGGGGCCGCCACCCAGTTGGAGTCGCGCGGCTCGGTGATGTAGAACCACCCCGATTGCCACCCCTTTATGGTATCCACGTAGGTACCCTCGAGCCAGGTGACGTTAGGCATCTTGGTTTGACATTGAAGGTTTTCAGCCATAGGCCCAAGTGGGGCCTGATGCAGAGGAAGGCCTCGCACACGACGATAAACGCCGAGATGTTGAGGATGAAGTTGGGGGCCATATCATGAAAATCCAGCCCATAGTAACATGAGCCCGCGGACAAACGGGTGGAGAGGAAATCCTAGTCCAGGGACTAAATGGGTAAGAAAGACTACCCTCTCATGGGGTTCGGGCGTGGGGATGATCTGCCCCGCATTCGGCAGCTGGTGCGCGGTACTCGCAGCTAGGTATCCGACTTCCCGTAACTTTTTGATGTTTTCCTCCATGACAGAGGAAGCCATCCACTTGTCTCCTACTCCAGACATGCTTGGAGTGGTTTGAGAAGAAGAACGCGAGCTTGGGCGCTAGAGCTCTAGTGTGCGGGAATGGGTAAGCGAGAAGGAAGAAGGTGTGGGTATAAAAAGTAAATCTTCGTCCCTTTATAAGGGAGGAGGAGGCGATGAGTCTCCCCACTTGCCTGGCAAAACCGCTTATTCCCCAGGCGCCGCAATTGATGGCACGGTTGGGTTACCCCCATTCATATTGATGAGAATCCCATGATAAGGGGAACACGATCTCTGCTTTGACAAGACATATCAAGAAAACCGCCTCGCGATATGTGCGGAGATGGTTGAGAAAAGCGGTTCGAATAATAACCGGGCCATGAAGTGATGTCATACTATCAAAACATGTCAGCGGATTAGATTTATGGAAGTATTATTCTCTCTACGGTGGTATGTGGAACTTATTTTACAGGGTCAGACACTATCCTTGCATTCAAACTCTTCCATGGTGTATTCGGAGGAGGAACCCGCCTTGCAATGCCGAAGACAACACTGTGCGCCGGACTCATCGTCATTGAAGCCTGGTTCAGGGGCTACTGAGGGAGTCCTGGATTAGGGGTTCTCCGGACAGCCAGACTATATCCTTTGGCCGGACTGTTGGACCATGAAGATATAAGATTGAAGACTTCGTCCCGTGTCCGGATGGGACTCTACTTGGCGTGGAAGGCAAGCTAGGCAATATGGATATGGATATCTCCCCCTTTGTAACCGACCTTGTGTAACCCTAGCCCCCTCCGGTGTCTATATAAACTGGAGGGTTTTAGTCCGTAGGACAACATACAATCATACCGTAGGCTAGCTTCTAGGGTTTAGCCTATCTGATCTCATGGTAGATCTACTCTTGTAATACTCATATCATCAAGAACAATCAAGCAGGAAGTAGGGTATTACCTCCATAGAGAGGGCCCGAACCTGGGTAAACATTATGTCCCCTGTCTCCTATTACCATCTACCTTAGACGCATAGTTCGGGACCCCCTACCCAAGATCCGTCGGTTTTGACACCGACAAGGGGGAAATCATCGCCATCGTCATCACCAAGGATCCTCTCATCGGGAGGGGGTCAATCTCTATCAACATCTTCACCAGCACCATCTCCTCTCAAACGCTGGTTCATCTCTTGTATCCAATTCTTGTCTCTAAGTCTAGGATTGGTACCTGTGGGTTGCTAGTAGTGTTGATTACTCCTTGTAGTTGATGCTAGTTGGTTTATTTGGTGGAAGATCATATGTTCAGATCCTATATGCATATTAATACCCCTCTGATTATGAACATGAATATGCTTTGTGAGTAGTTACGTTTGTTCCTGAGGACATGGGAGAAGTCTTGCTATTAGTAGTCATGTGAATTTGGTATTCGTTCGATATTTTGATGAGATGTATGTTGTCTCTCCTCTAGTGGTGTTATGTGAACGTCGACTACATGACACTTCACCATTATTTGGGCCTAGAGGAAGGCATTGGGAAGTAATAAGTAGATGATGGGTTGCTAGAGTGATAGAATCTTAAACCCTAGTATATGCGTTGCTTCGTAAGGGGCTGATTTGGATCCATATGTTTCATGCTATGGTTAGGTTTACCTTAATACTTTTGTTATAGTTGCAGATGCTTGCAATAGAGGTTAATCATAAGTGGGATGCTTGTCCAAGTAAGGGTAGTACCCAAGCACCGGTCCACCCACATACCAAATTATCAAAGTACCGAACGCGAATCATATGAACGTGATGAAAACTTGCTTGACGATAATCCCATGTGTCCTCGAGAGCGCTTTTCTCTATATAAGAATTTGTCCAGGCTTGTCCTTTGCTACAAAAAGGATTGGGCCACCTTGCTGCACTTATTTACTTTTGTTACTTGTTGCTCATTACCAATTATCTTATCACAAAACTATCTGTTACCTATAATTTCAGTGCTTGCAGAGAATACCTTGCTGAAAACCGCTTATCATTTCCTTCTGCTCCTCGTTGGGTTCGACACTCTTACTTATCTAAAGGACTATGATAGATCCCCTATACTTGTGGCTCATCAAGACTCTTTTCTGGCGTCGTTGCCGGGGAGTGAAGCACCTTTGGTAGGTGGAATTTGGTAAGGAAAAATTTATATAGTGTGCTGAAATTTACTATCACTTGTTACTATGGAAAGTAATCCCCTGAGGGGCTTGTTCGGGGTATCTTCACCCTGACCAGTAGGACAAAGAGTTGCTCCTAAACCTATCGAACCTACTGAAAATGAAAATGTCTACTTTGAGATTCCTTCGAGTATGATAAAAAACTGCTAGCTAATCCTTTTGCAGGAGACGGAACAATGCATCCTGATGAGCACCTAATATATGTGGATGAAGTTTGTGGATTATTTAAGCTTGCAGGTGTGCCCGATGATGTTATTAAGAAGAAGGTCTTCCCTTTATATTTGAAGGGAGATGCTTTGACATGGTATAGGCTATGTGATGATATGGGATCATGGAACTACAAATGATTGAAATTGGAATTTCATCAGAAGTTTTATCCTATGCATCTTGTTCATCGTGATCGCAATTATATATATATATATATATAATTTTTGGCCTCGCGAAGGAGAAAGCATCGCTCAAGCTTGGGTGAGGCTTAAATCAATGTTATATTCATGCCCCAATCATGAGTTTCCAAGAGAAATTATTATTCAAAAAATTTATGCTCGGCTTTCTGATAATAATCGCACCATGCTCGATACTTCTTGTGCTGGCTCTTTTATGATGAAGACTATTGAATTCAAATGGGATTTATTGGAAAGAATTAAATGCAACTCTGAAGATTGGGACCTCAACGAAGGTAAGGAGTTAGGTATGACACCTAAGTTTGATTGTGTTAAATCTTTTATGGATACCGATGTTTTTTTTGTAAATTTAGCAGTAAATATGGACTTGACTCTGAAATAGTAGCTTCTTTCTGTGAATCTTTTGCTACTCATGTTGATCTCCCTTGGGAGAAGTGGTTTAAATATCATCCTCCCATAGAAGTAAAAGTAGCTGCACCTATTAAAGTCAAAGAAAAGACTGTCACTTATAATGATCCTATTGTTCCTACTGCTTATGTTGACAAACCACCTTTTCCTGTTAGGATAAAAGATCATGCTAAAGCTTCAACTGTGGTTCATAAAAGAAATATTAGAACTTATACACCTCCTGAGCAAGTTAAAGTTGAACCTAATATTGCTATTGTTAAGGATCTCTTGGCTGATAATATTGATGGGCATGTTATTCATTTCTGTGATGAGACTGCTAGAATTGCTAAACCTTGTGCTAAGGATAAACATAGACCCGTGGTAGGCATGCCTGTTATTTCTGTTAAAATAGGAGATCATTGTTATCACGGTTTATGTGATATGGGTGCTAGTGCTAGTGCAATACCTATTGACTTATACATAGAAATTATGCATGATATTGCACCTGCTGAGATAGAAGATATTGATGTCACAATTAAACTTACCAATAGAGATACTATTTCACCAATTGGGATTGTTAGAGATGTTGAAGTCTTGTGTGGGAAAACTAAATATCCTGCTGATTTTCTTGTCCTTGGTTCCCCACAAGATAGCTTTTGTCCCATTATATTTGGTAGACCCTTCTTGAACACAGTTAATACTAAGATAGATTGCGAAAAGGATGTTGTTACTATTGGTTTAGGTGATATGTCTCATGAATTTAATTTCTCTAAATTTCGTAGACAACACCGTGAAGAGGAATTGCCTAGTAAAGATGAAATTATTGGTCTTGCTTCTATTGACGTGCCTCCCAGTGATCCTTTAGAACAATATTTGCTAGACCATGAAAATGATATGTTTATGAATGAAAGAAGGGAAATAGATGAAGTATTCTTTAAACAGGAACCCATCCTGAAACACAATTTGCCTATTGAAATCCTAGGGGATCCTCCTCCACCCAAGGGTGATCCCGTGTTTGAGCTCAAACCGTTACCTGATACTCTTAAATATGCTTATCTTGATGAGAAAAAGATATATCCCATTATTATTAATGCTAACCTTTCAGAGCATGAAGAAGAGAGATTATTGAAAACTCTGAAGAAGCACCGTGCTGCTATTGGATATACTCTCGATGATCTTAAGGGCATTAGTCCCACACTATGTCAACACAAAATAAATTTGGAGAAAGATGCCAAACCAGTTCGTGATCACCAACGACGGTGATACGTCTCCAACGTATCTATAATTTTTGATTGCTCCATGCTATATTATCTACTGTTTTGGACATTATTGGGCTTTATTATCCACTTTTATATTATTTTTGGGGCTAACCTACTAACCGGAGGCCCAACCCAGAATTGCTCTTTTTTTGCCTGTTTTAGGGTTTTGAAGAAAAGGAATATCAAACAGAGTCCAAACGGAATGAAACCTTCGGGAACGTGATTTTCTCAACGAACAAGACTCAGGAGACTTGGACCCTACGTCAAGACACAAAAGAGGAGGCCACGAGGTAGGGGGCGCGCCTACCCCCCCAGGCACACCCTCCACCCTCGTGGCCCCCCTATTGCTCCACTGACGTACTCCTTCCTCCTATATATACCTACGTACCCCCAAACGATCAGATACGGAGCCAAAACCCCAATTCCATAGCTGCAACTTTCTGTATCCACGGGATCCCATCTTGGGGCCTGTTCCGGAGCTCCGCCGGAGGGGGCATCGATCGCGGAGGGCTTCTACATCATCATCCAAGCCCCTCCACCGGAGGGGGCGTTACTCTATTTTCATTAACTTAATACTCTAGATGCATGCTGGATAGCGGTCAATGAGTGGAGTAATAGTAGTAGATGCAGGCAGGAGTCGGTATACTTGTCTCGGACACGATGCCTATATACATGATCATACCTAGATATTCTCATAACTATGCTCAATTCTGTCAATTGCTCAACAGTAATTCGTTCACCCACCATAGAATACCTATGCTCTTGAGAGAAGCCACTAGTGAAACCTATGGCCCCCAGGTCTATCTTCATCATATTAATCTTCCAATACTTAGTTATCTACTTTGCTTTTATTTTACTTTGCATCTTTATCATAAAAATACCAAAAATATTATCTTATCATATCTATTAGATCTCACTCTCGTAAGTGGCCGTGTAGGGATTGACAACCCCTTATCGCGTTGGTTGCGATGATTTATTTGTTTTGTGCAGGTACGAGGGACTCGCGCGTAGCCTCCTACTGGATTGATACCTTGGTTCTCAAAAACTGAGGGAAATACTTACGCTACTTTGCTGCATCATCCTTTCCTCTTCCGGGAAAACCAACACAGTGCTCAAGAGGTAGCAGACGGCTGAACCCTAAGATGAAAGAAGTGGTAAGAAAGGAAATACTAAAGCTCCTTGAGGCAGGTATAATTTATCCTGTTGCTGATAGTTAGTGGGTAAGTCCTGTCCATTGTGTCCCTAAAAAGGGAGGTATTACTATCCTTGCTAATGATAAAGATGAATTTATTCCGCAAAGAATTATTACAGGTTATAGGATGGTAATTGATTTCCGCAAATTAAATAAGGCTACTAAAAAAGATCATTACCCCTTACCTTTTATTGATTAAATGCTAGAAAGATTATCCAAACATACACATTTTTGCTTTCTAGATGGTTATTCTGGTTTCTCTCAAATACCTGTGTCAGCTGATGATCAATCTAAGACCATTTTACTTGCCCATTCGGTACTTTTGCTTATAGACGTATGCCTTTTGGTTTATGTAATGCACCTGCTACCTTCCAAAGATGCATGATGGCTATATTCTCTGACTTTTGTGAAAAGATTTGTGAGGTTTTCATGGACGATTTCTCCATCTATGGATCCTCTTTTGATGATTGCTTAAGCAACCTTGATCGAGTTTTGCAGAGATGTGAAGAAACTAACCTTGTCTTGAATTGGGAGAAGTGCCACTTTATGGTTAATGAAGGTATTGTCTTGGGGCATAAAGTTTCTGAAAGAGGTATTGAAGTTGATAAAGCTAAAGTTGATGCTATTGAAAAGATGCCGTGTCCCAAGGACATCAAAGGTATAAGAAGTTTCCTTGGTCATGCCAGTTTTTATAGGAGGTTCATTAAGGACTTCTCAAAAATTTCTCGGCCTCTGACTAATTTATTACAAAAAGATATACCATTCGTCTTTGATGATGATTGTGTAGAAGCCTTTGAAATACTTCAGAAAGCATTAATCTCTCTACCTATTGTTCAGCCACTATCGGTGTACTAAAGTAGGGGTACCTTAGTATCCCGAACTTGTGCACGGGCAGTCGCAGCGACCCGCGGCAAGGCTTGCCGGGCGACCGCCAAGACCCTCCGTGGTTCCTTTGGAGCCACTCAAGAACAAAGTATCCAAGAGCAAAACAAGGCCCCGGCAAGAGGAGCTTGCCGGGAAGGAAACAAGGCCCCGGCAAGAGGAGCTTGTCGGAAAGGAGACGAGACCCCGGCAAGAGGAGCTTGCTGGGAAGACCAACCAAAGCATCTCAAGAAGCTCGCTGTGGCGCACCACGCGCCCCGACAAGACCCGGTGAGCGACAAGCTCCCGGACGCGACAAGGCCACATCCTTGGCAAGGCACTTGCCGCGGCGAGCTACTACCCCGCAGCCCGCGCTCCACCTCACCCACCAACGTGTCGCCCTGGGACCATTCCTGGCGTACGTGGCGGGAGGCTGGGCAGCCGGGGGCATGCGGTGGCAAGCAGGCGCTGACAAGTAGCCATCGTGGCAAACGGTGGCGTTCCTAGCGGTCCCTCTCTGGGCCGTCAAGGTGACACAGACGGGCATTTAATGCCCTTGTCCCCTGCCGTCAGAGTTAGGTAGGATGCGACATGTAGGCGGTGGAGCCAACTACCACCCCTTTTACATTTTTACCCTCATCTCTGTTGCCACGTGTCGGTGACCCCTTAGACATATAAAAGGAGGCCCATGCGCAACAGAGAGGGGAGAGACAGCCATTCTCACGCTCGGTCTCGCCAGCTGCTTGAGCATACTGTAGCACTCTCCGCTCCCGAGCAAGAACTCAATACAACCACCAAAGCAGGAGTAGGGTTTTACGCATCCATGTGGCCCGAACCTGGGTAAATCGACCGTCTCGCTCGTGTGTTTCGCCTCGATCTGCTCTTTGTGCATCCACCGCCCCCTGCCGAACCAAAAGGGGCTCGGTCCGCCGATCCCCATAGGTGTGCGAGGGATCAGACACCCCCGACATCTTTGGCGCACCAGGTAGGGGGTGCGTCGAGGTTGTGCGAACCTGATCCGGCGTTCGCACGAGCCGCATATTCATCGTCTTCATCAACATGCCGCCGAAGAAGAAGATTCCGGAGGCAGCTGCTCCGTCTGCGCCGAGCCCGCCGTCGCCAGAGCGGACGACTGGTGGAGCAGGCGCCGGCAGAAGAGCGGGCGCCGACGGGAAAATCATGGCACTGCCAGGTCCAAGGACCAGGCTGCGCCGCATGTCGGCGGCGCGGTCGCCTCCCACGACGACCGCGTGCACTCCAAGACCTCGGCGTCCGTACATGCACCGCGCCCATCCCAGGAGGCGCGGGACCAGCAGCATCATGGTACCCACGGTACCATACGTCTGCTGGGCCAAGATCAAGCTGGCGGATCCCGGGGTGCTCAGGATCAGCACGCACGCCAACATGCTGGCGTGAGCGCGGCGCGATGGCTTGGACGGGATGTTGCTCCTTCTAACGCAGTTAGGAGTCCGAGCATATCTCGCTCCTCGCACCGTTCGCTGCCGCCGCCCACCACTCCGGCGGAAGCGTTGGCACGTGCCCAGCTGCTCCTAGACTACCCTCCAGCGCCAGAGAAGATCGATGACTGGAGGGCCACCATTCAGAGCCTCACCGGCTTCGCCAATGGTGACAACCCACGGCAGCCGAGCGCATCGCTGCCGCGGCAAGTCATCCAGGCGTGAGCCGGTGGCGACAAGACCGGCGAGGCTGCAACCACTGTGCAGTCTCCGCCCCGAAGGCCAAGATCGCCGACTCACCGGATCCACCTCGACAGCTACTCCACCGCGTCGTCAGATCCGCGAGCTCGTCGCAATCAACGCCAAGTTCTTCATGAGCGACGGCAAGAAGACGCTCGAACATGCATCGAGCGCCGAAGGGAAGCGCGGCGTCAATCAGACCTGCGCGCTGGGCCCTCTGTTGACGTGCATGCACCCGGAGAGCCAGGTAACTTGCCGTATGCGGCAGGTTGTCCTGCGTTCACCTCTGAGCTGCGGCAAGTCCAGTGGCCCAACCAGAAGCATTTCAAGCCAGACGTTCCGGAGAAGTACGACGGCAAGTCGCACCCGTCGGAGTTCCTCAGCATCTACACCATTGCGGTGCAAGCTGCCGGGGGGCGAGACGACAAGGTCCTTGCCAACTACTTCCCGCTCGTGCTCAAGCCCGAAGTCAGATCCTGGCTCATGCACTTGCCGGACAACTCCATATCCTCTTGGGCGGATTTGTGCCACCAGTTTGTCGGCGCCTTTACAGGCGGCCACAAACCACACGGCCAAGAGAGTGACCTCCACCTGCTTGCCCAGAAGGAAGGAGAACCCCTGCGCAAGTATATCCAAAGATTCAGCCGCGTGCAGCGCAACATCCCAGACATCCACCCCGCCGCGGTTATCAGCGCGTTCCATCAGAACGTGCGTAATCGCAGGATGCGGGAGGAGATGGCGATGAGCAGGATCAGGGACGTCAGCGAGCTGTATGCCCTGGCCGACAAGTGCGCACGCGCTAAAGAAGGGAGGAAACTCCCTGGAGAGGATGCTGGAGCAGGGGGATCTGACAGCGAGGATGCCGCCCCGCGAGGAAAAACCGGAGGCGCAACAGGAAGAAGAGCGGCAAAGAGGTACTAGTCATTGAGCAGTCCGGCGATGACGGCCCGCCAAGCAAGCCAGAGTTGGCGGCTCCTTCAAGGAAGTTGCCGCGTGCACCAACTGTCAGGCTGTGGCGGCCGCCGACAAGCAGGGCAGCTCCGACAAGCAGTACTGCAAGATCCACCGCACCAAGGGCCATGATCTCCAGAACTGCAAGACGGTCGAGCAGCTCGTCCAGCAACAAAAAGCTGAGTACGAGCGGCGCGACAAGGAGAGAGCCCAAGGAGGCGGTGGAGAAGCCGGCAAGAAGCGCGCTGGCCCGGGAGGAAGCCGCGGCAAGGCCAAGCAGCGACAAGGAGACAGACCTCCCCGCGGCCGCGACAAGGACGAAGACGAAGAGGACGACGAAGACATGGATGATGTTGAGAACAGCGAGCAGGAGTTCCAGAAGGCTACAGAAGTCTTGTGTGTTGACGGTGGCGCTTCTCTGCATACTTCCCACCGCCAACTCAAACAGTGGCTCCGGGAAGTTAATGCGGCAGAGCCACCTGTCGAATCACGCAAGCTTCTGAAGTGGTCCAGCACGCCTATCATCTTTGACATTGAGGACCACCCTGATCGCGCAACTGCGGTCGGGTGCCTGCCATTGTTGGTTTCCCCAACAATCCGCAACCTCAAGGTCACCAAGATGCTAGTGGACGGCGGGGCCGGCCTGAATCTGATCTCCTCCGCTGTGCTCCAGAAACTCCAGATCTCGGACAGCGAGCTCGAACAAACCGGTACATTCCAAGGAATTAACCCAGGAAGGAGCAAGCCGAAGGGAAAAGTCACGCTGCCGGTAACATTCGGCAGCGAGATGAACTTCAGGACTGAGAGGGTCACCTTCGACGTTGCCGATTTCCCATTGCCCTACAACGGGATACTTGGCCGTCCCGCACTCGCCAAGTTCATGGCGGCCTCTCACTATGCCTACAACATGCTCAAGATGCCAGGCCCGATAAGCGTCATCTCTGTCCCTGGCGACAAGAAGGACGCCCTTATCTGCGCCGACAAGATCTACCGGGAAGCTGCTGCCGTGACAGACCGCAAGACACTCGCCGCTGAAGCTCCCGGGGGGAAGAAGACCAAGTCCGGCAAGAGCTCTGGTGCCCACTCCGGCAAGCGTGCCTCTTCGGAGTGCTGCGCCACTGTCGAGGACGCGCCATCGAGCTCCACCAGCAAGAAGAAGACCAAGCCCGGCGAGTGCTCTGATGCCTACTCCGGCGAGCGCGCCTCTTCGGAGTGCTGCGCTGCCATCGAGGACGCACCATCGAGCTCCGCCGGCAAGAGCAAGAAGACGATGGCAGCTCCACCGCTTACCAAGAAGGTGCCCGCCAAGGAGGACTGCACTGGTGGTACCTTCACCATCAGTGCCACGCTTGACCCTAAATAGGAAAGCGCACTCGTTACTTTCCTGCGGGCGAATGTCGACGTGTTTGCATGGCAACCGTCTGACATCCCCGGTGTTCCCAGGAAGGTAATTGAGCACCACCTTGCAGTTTGTCCTCATGCGCGGCCCGTCAAGCAGAAAGTCAGGAAGCAGGCGGTGGAGCGCCAAGAATTCATAGCAGAAGAAATCAAGAAACTGGAAGCAGCAGGCCTCGTCAGAGGGGTGCTCCATCCCACGTGGTTGGCCAATCCAGTTGTAGTGCACAAGGCGAATGGGAAATGGAGGCTTTGTATGGACTTTACTGATGTTAATAAAGCTTGTCCAAAAGATCCATTTCCCTTGCCGCGCATCGACCAGATTGTTGACTCCACAGCCGGATGTGAGTTGCTTTCATTTCTTGACGCGTATTCAGGATACCATCAGATCTTCATGGCAGAAGAGGATGAGGAGAAAACCGCATTCATTACTCCATGTGGCGCGTACTGTTTCGTACAGATGCCTTTCGGATTAAAGAATGCTGGTTCGACATTTGCCAGAGTAGTCCATATTGCTTTGAAGCCACAGATACACAGAAATGTAGAAGCTTACATGGATGATATAGTGGTCAAAAGCAAAGACAGGGAAACTCTGATCCAAGACTTAGAAGAGACTTTTGCAAATCTACGCAAGATCAACCTCAAGATCAACCCCGAGAAGTGTGTGTTTGGAGTCCCTTCCGGCAAGCTTCTCGGGTTCTTTGTGTCTCAGCGGGGAATCGAAGCCAACCCCGACAAGATCAGGGCCATTGAGCAGATCGAAGCACCGAAGCGCGTCAAGGATGTACGGAAGCTTGCCGGCTGCGTAGCTGCTCTTAGCAGGTTTATCTCTCGGTCTGCTAAGCGCGCCCTGCCCTTTTTCAAAATCTTGAAAAGGGCAGGTCCAATGAGATGGACTCCGGAAGCGGAGGCTGCGCTGCAAGACCTGAAGAGATACCTGTCCTCCACTCCAACACTTGTCGCACCTAAACCACAAGAGAAGTTGCTGCTGTACATAGCGGCAACCAATCAAGTGGTTAGTGCTGCGTTAGTAGCGGAAAGGGAGGCCGACGACGAGCCAGCGGCCGCGGCAAGCACATCCAGTGACAAGCAGGGGGCTTCCCCGACAAGCTCTGGTCCCGACAAGCAAGGGTCTGCACAGACGCAAGAGGAGATACAGAAGAAGATGGTGCAACGCCCAGTTTACTTTGTCAGCTCCCTTTTACAGGGGGCTAGGTCAAGGTACTCTGGTGTGCAGAAGCTGCTTTTCGGCCTTCTCATGGCCTCGAGAAAGCTGCGCCATTACTTCCAAGCACACGAGATCATAGTTGTCACTCGCTTTCCGCTGAAGAGGATATTGCAAAATCCAGAAGCAACAGGCAGGATTGTCGAGTGGGCACTGGAACTGTCAAGCTTTGGTCTCAAGTTTGAGAGTACATCAACAATCTAGAGCAGAGCATTGGCAGAGTTCATAGCAGAGTGGACGCCAACTCCAGACGAAGAAATTCCGGAGATGAGCATCCCCGCCAAGGAAGCAAGCAAAGAGTGGCTCATGTACTTTGACGGTGCCTTCTCGCTGCAAGGCGCCGGTGCTGGTGTACTGCTTGTCGCACCCACCAGAGAGCACCTCAAGTACATAGTCCAGATGCACTTTCCCAAGGAGCAAGCGACAAATAATACTGCAGAGTATGAAGGCTTGCTTGCCGGTCTCAGGATCGCGGCAGAACTTGGGATTAAGAAGCTCATTGTCAGGGGTGACTCGCAACTTGTTGTCCGCCAAGTGAACAAGGATTACCAGAGTCCATTGATGGAAGCTTACGTCGATGAAGTGAGGAAGCTGGAAGAGCACTTTGACGGCATGCAAATGGAACATGTTCCAAGAACTGAGAATGACATTGCCGATGGCCTGTCAAAGTGCGCAGCACTTAAGCTACCTGTGGAACCAGGGACCTTTGTGCTCAAGCTGACTCAGCCATCCGTAACTCCATCAACTGGACAGAGCAAGAAGAGGAAGTTGATCTCTAGCGACTATCTTCTGGCAGAGCTTCCCGAAGCCGCCGCCAAGAAGGTCCCCAAGATCGACGCCAAGAATGCTGAGGAGCAGTCTACTCCGGCAAGCCCCAGGGTTTGTTCCGTTGAGGCAGATTCTCCCGACAAGCTCTGCTCCGGCAAGCTTGTCGGGGAGCGTCAAGCTCCGGCAGAGTCGCAGGTTCTCGCCGTAGAAGCAGACATTCCCGCAGCAGCAGATGTGCCTTTAGTCCTTGTCATCGAGCCACAGGCTCCGACATGGGTGCAGCAGATTGTCCGTTTCCTCCAGACAGGAGAGCTTCCCGAGGAACCAGAAGAAGCGGAAAGAGTAGCCCGGCAGTCTAGTATGTACCAGTTTGTCGACAACACACTGTGCAGAAGAAGACTCAACGGTGTGAAATTGAAGTGTATTCCTCGGGAAGATGGACAGAAGCTGTTGGCAGAGATACATGGAGGCATATGTGGTCACCACATTGGCGCAAGAGCTCTTATCGGAAAAGCATTACGGCAAGGCTTCTTCTAGCCGACAGCCCTCCAGGATGCAACTGCACAAGTAACCAAGTGTGAAGCGTGCCAGTTCCATTCCAAGCAGATACACCAGCCAGCTCAAGCTCTCCAGACGATCCCTTTATCCTGGCTGTTTTCGGTCTGGGGGCTCGATATCCTCGGCCCCTTCCCCCGAGCTATCGGGGGCTTTGAGTACTTGTACATTGCAATCGACAAGTTCACAAAGTGGCCAGAAGTGGAACCGGTGAGGAAGGTGACGGCGCAGTCCGCGATCAAATTCTTCAGGTCAATTGTTTGCCGTTTCGGGATCCCTAACAGGATAATTACCGACAATGGTACACAATTTATGAGCCGCAGCTTCATGCAGTACGTCCAAGATCTTGGCGCCAAGGTCTGCTTCGCTTCTGTTGCTCATCCGAGAAGCAACGGTCAAGCTGAGAGGGCAAATGCTGAAGTGCTGCGTGGGCTCAAGACCAGAACATTTGACAGGCTGCACAAGTGCGGACGCAACTGGATCGAGGAGCTGCCGGTGGTTCTTTGGTCGATCAAGACGATGCCAAATCGAGCCACCGGACAGACACCCTTCGCTCTAGTCTATGGAGCGGAGGCAGTTACCCCCACGGAACTCGTATACGGGTCACCTCGAGTGCTCGCTTATGATGAGCTTGAGCAAGAGCGGCTGTGGCAAGATGACGCGCTGCTCCTTGAGGAAGATCGTCTCCAGGCTGCTGTGCGAGCCGCTCGCTACCAGCAAGCTTTGCGCCGCTATCATAGCCGCAAAGTTAACGCCAGGAGCCTCGAGGAAGGCGACCTTGTTCTCTGGCGTGTTCAGTCCGCCAAGAATTCCAACAAGTTGACGCCAAAGTGGGAAGGCCCTTACCGGGTGAAACGAGTCACCAGGCCTGGCGCTGTCCGCCTGGAGACCGAAGATGGCGTACCAGTGAGCAACTCCTGGAATATCGAGCTTCTTCGTAAGTTTTACCCGTAAGGCGCGGTTGTCGGACCCTGTCCGGCAACCACCCTTTTGTACAAGTCTTGCCGCTGTTGCATGTAATCCTTTGTACAAAGCCAGGCACAGACCCTGAGCACAAGATAATGAAGCGCTGGCGCCCAGAGTTATAGCATGCATGCTAGGTCGAGTCGAGTCCTCGGTTAGGGTTGATAGTGCCTAACAGCAGCTAACCCCTAACTTAGAGGTCTAGTGTGCGTCCCTTTGTCCTTCCTTCGTTTCCTTTGGTTCACAGGGCTTGCATATCCTTGTCGGACCGCATGAGGACGAAAGGGAGAAGAAGGACGTGCCGACATCCGTACCCCGGCAAGCCAGAGTTGCCGGGGGCTGCAGTCTCAGATAAGTCTTTCATCCCTCTTCATGCATTCTCTTTTGGACTGGGAATACGAAGCCTCGTTTCTTCCCGAAAGCCACCGTGCTCCCTTAGCTTTGGTCCCTGGGCCCCCAGGGCCAAGTTTTGGTCGCAGTCGCGGCAGGAAAGGGATGAAATGAGGGGCCGCACCCGCCTCGTCCCTGCCTCCGTCAGGAGCGTGAGAAAGGTCGAGCGACGTGGGTATGCGGCAGGGCCTGTTGCCGGGGAAGGAGTGTCTATCTGTGAGATACCAAGGATTTGCTCCTTGACATGGGTTCTACCCGCGAGACAAATGACCCGGCAAACATCCCCTTTTCATTAAAACATTCCATGCAGGTACAGTCCATAGAGAATGAGAAACATGAAAGAGAGGATTACAAGTTTTTAAATGCAACTAAGGCCTGAAGGCTTACAAATTAAAAAGATAAGATGCCCGTAATCCTTTTCCTGTCCCTCTCTTCAGGAGGTAGGTCAAGGAGGCGAGAAGGGCAATAGGAGCGCCTAGGCGAACTACGGGTGCCAGAAGACACCAAGAGAACATCCCGGGGGCCGTCAAGGCTGGACGGTGATGGCAGCACCGGAAGCAGGGCTCGAAGACGAGGCGGCAGGACGTCAGCACACTGTCGAGGGCACCACGCCCTCGTACTCCAGCTTGATGGCCTTGCCGCCAGCCCTCTTCCTCTTCCGCAGCCTCCCTACGCCAGCCGCCGAAGGAGACGCCCCCGGGGAGTTCAAGGAGCCGGCGACACAGATGATGGGGTCACCGGTGCCGCACGGAGCGGCGCCTGACACCTAGTCGGACCCACCATCCTGCCGCCCGTTCCCCTCGTCATCGCTGTCGCTCCCCTCCTCGTCACTCTTGCTCGAGGAGGAGCCTTCGCTGTCGGAGGAGCTTTCCACGCAGCACCGGGCCCGGACGCCGAAGCACCCGAAGACCCTGACGGAGAGGAGATCGCCCTCCACCAACTTGAAGTGGAGGGTGAGCCCCGGCGTCAAGCTGTGGATGCGGGCGAACGTCTTCCACCCTCGGCCAAGATACATCACGCCGGGGGCTGGGAATTCGGCGCGGACCCGCGTGCCGCTGATCCCACAGCCCCTCATCTGCAGCCTCAGCGTCTCGGGCGGGTCCAACTCCACCACTTCCGCAAACGGATCCGGGAGCCGGAGGCGACGACGAGGCGCCCGGCGCAGCCTGATGAAGAACTCGCAAGGGTCGTCCCCGGCATGGGCCACCGCGGGAGGAGGAGCCGCCGGCGGAGGCGAAGCCGATGCGCCGCCTCGTCCACCTCTTCCCCGAGCGCCACGGCCTCGTCCACGACCTCGTCCACGACCTCGCCCCCTCCCTCTTCCCCTTACGGCTGGCTCCGCCACCACGGGTGCGGGAGAGGGAGGGATGTGCTGCCTGGCGGCAACCCTTGCCGCCACTGATGAAGGACCAGGGTTCCCTCTCTCCATGGCGAATGGGAGGAGGGGGAGCAGAAGCTGAAGGAAGGAGAAGATGGGAGGATGCAGGCTCCCGTCCTCCCCTCCCGCTCTTTATAAAGGAGCGAGGTGGGGGCTCAGCCGCCCCGCTCAGCGAATCAAGACGCAGGGAGCTGGGGCCGACCCGCTGCCTCGACCCACGACGGCCCCGTTTCCCGCCTCCGCCGTCCGCGACCCCAAGTGCATGGGAGCCGCGTGGCAGGCGTGCAGAACCGAGGCGACAAATGGGGCGGCCTCTCCCCACCCCGTGATCATGGGGAGTGGGCACCTCGAAAACCGCCCACGATCTCTCTCACGGCGCCGCGTTTGACGCGTGCCGTTTGGGGAGAGCACGGCGGATGCGGATCAGTTATGGCGTACCCTAGGCCGCATGTGCACGTGCACTGTTTTGGGCCTGGCCCAACAGCGCTCGGCACCGTGTATGGCCCAGGCCCGGGGGCTCTTGTCGGTGTACTAAAGTAGGGGTACCTTAGTATCCCGAACTTGTGCACGGGCAGTCGCAGCGACCCGCGGCAAGGCTTGCCGGGCGACCGCCAAGACCCTCCGTGGTTCCTTTGGAGCCACTCAAGAACAAAGTATCCAAGAGCAAAACAAGGCCCCGGCAAGAGGAGCTTGCCGGGAAGGAAACAAGGCCCCGCCAAGAGGAGCTTGCCAGGAAGGAAACAAGGCCCCGGCAAGAGGAGCTTGCCGGAAAGGAGACGAGACCCCGGCAACAGGAGCTTGCCGGGAAGACCAACCAAAGCATCTCAAGAAGCTCGCTGCAACGCACCACGCGCCCCGACAAGACCCGGTGAGCGACAAGCTCCCGGATGCGACAAGGCCACATCCGCGGCAAGGCACTTGCCGCGGCGAGGTACTACCCCGCAGCCCGCGCTCCAGCTCACCCACCAACGTGTCGCCCTGGGACCATTCCTGGCGTACGTGGCGGGAGGCTGGGCAGCCGGGGGCATGCGGTTGCAAGCAGGCGCTGACAAGTAGCCATCATGGCAAACGGTGGTGTTCCTAGCGGTCCCTCTCTGGGCCGTCAAGGTGACACAGACGGGCATTTAATGCCCTTGTCCCCTGCCGTCAGAGTTAGGTAGGATGCGACATGTAGGCGGTGGAGCCAACTACCACCCCTTTTACATTTTTACCCTCACCTCTGTTGCCACGTGTCGGTGACCCCTTAGACATATAAAAGGAGGCCCATGCGCAACAGAGAGGGGAGAGACAGCCGTTCTCATGCTCGGTCTCGCCAGCTGCTTGAGCGTACTATAGCACTCGCCACTCCCGAGCAAGAACTCAATACAACCACCAAAGCAGGAGTAGGCTTTTATGCATTCGTGCGGCCCGAACCTGGGTAAATCGACCGTCTCGCTCGTGTGTTTCGCCTCGATCTTCTCTTTGTGCATCCACCGCCCCCTGCCAAACCAAAAGGGGCTCGGTCCGCCGATCCCCATAGGTGTGCGAGGGATCAGACACCCCCGACAGCCACCTGATTGGAATTTACCTTTTGAGATTATGTGTGATGCTAGTGATTATGCTTTAGGTGTTGTTCTTGGGAAAAGAGTTGATAATAATTTAAATGTTATTCAATACTCTAGTAAAACTCTAGACAATGCTCAGAGAAATTATGCCACTACTGAAAAGGAATTTTTAGTAGTTATATTTGCTTGTGATAAGTTCAAACCTTATATTGTTGATTCTAAAGTAACTATTCACACTGATCATGCTGCTATTAAATATCTTATGGAAAAGAAATATGCTAAACCTAGACTTATTAGATGGGTTCTCTTGCTACAAGAATTTGATTTGCATATTATTGATAGAAAGGGAGCTGAGAACCCCGTTGTAGACAACTTGTCTAGGTTAGAAAATGTTCTTGATGACCCACTACCGATTGATGATAGCTTTCCCGATGAACAATTAAATGTCATAAATGCTTCTCATACTGCTCCATGGTATGTTGATTATGCTAATTACATTGTTGCTAAATTTATACCACCTAGTTTCACATACCAGCAAAATAAAAGGTTTTTCTATGATTTAAGACATTACTTCTGGGATGATCCACATCCTTATAAAGGAGTAGATGGTGTTATTAGACGTTGTGTACCTGAGCATGAACATGAATAGATCCTACGCAAGTGTCACTCCGAGGCTTATGGAGGACACCATGCTGGAGATAGAACTGCACACAAGGTATTGCAATCCGGTTTTTATTGACCTACTCTCTTCAAGGATGCGTGTAAGTTTGTCTTATCTTGTGATGAATGTCAAAGAATTGGTAATATTAGTAGACGTCAAGAAATGCCTATGAATTATTCACTTGTTATTGAACCATTTGATGTTTGGGGCTTTGATTATATGGGACCTTTTCCTGCCTCTAATGGATATACACATATTTTAGTTGCTGTTGGTTACGTTACTAAGTGGGTAGAAGCTATTCCAACTAGTAGTGTTGATCATAACACCTCTATTAAGATGCTTGAAGAAGTTATTTTTCCGAGGTTTGGAGTCACTAGATATTTAATGACTGATGTTGGTTCACATTTTATTCATGGTGCTTTCCGTAAAATGCTTTCTAAGTATGACGTTAATCATAGAATTGCATCTCCTTATCACCCACAGTCTAGTGGTCAAGTAGAATTGAGTAATAGAGAACTTAAATTAATTTTGCAAAAGACTGTTAATAGATCTAGAAAGAATTGGTCCAAGAAACTTGATGATGCATTATGGGCCTATAGAACTGCATATAAAAATCCTATGGGTATGTCTCCTTATAAAATGGTTTATGAAAAAGCATGTCACTTACCTCTCGAACTAGAACATAAGGCTTATTGGGCTATTAAAGAACTCAATTATGATTTCAAACTTGCCGGTGAGATGAGGTTATTTGACATTAGCTCACTCGATGAATGGAGAACCCAAGCCTACGAGAATGCCAAATTATTTAAAGAAAAAGTTAAAAGATGGCATGACAAAAGAATACAAAAGCGTGAGTTTAATGTAGGTGATTATGTATTGCTATACAACTCTCGTTTAAGATTTTTTGCAGGAAAGCTTCTCTCTAAATGGGAAGGTCCTTACATTATCGAGGAGGTCTCTCATTCCGGTGCCATAAAAATCAACAACTTCGAAGGCACAAATCCGAAGGTGGTGAACGGTCAAAGAATCAAACATTATATCTCAGGTAATCCTACAAATGTTGAAACCAATATTATTGAAATTGTAACCCCGGAGGAATACATAAGGGACACTTTCCGGAACGTTTCAGACTCCGAAAAGGAATAGGTATGTGGTACGGTAAGTAAACCAATTCCAAAATAGTTCTAATGGCAATTTTTCTCCGTTTTGGAATATTTAGAAAAATAGAAAAATAAGAAGCAGTCCGGGAAGGACACGAGGGTTCCACGAGGGTGGAGGGCGCGCCCCCTTGCCTCGTGGGCACCTCATGTGCTCTCCGGACTCCGTTTTCTTGCATGTTACATATTTTGGTCGGTAAAAATTCATTATATAATCTCCCAAAAGTTTTGACCATAGTATCATGCGAAAATCTCCTATTCTTGTTTCGAGCTGTTTCTGCTGCAGATTAGAGCAATATGTCGTCCCAGGATTCGGAAGGAGAAAGCTATGTGGCTGATTATCTTGTAGATCATAAGGTCTATGGGGACGTGGAGCATTGTGGTTGGACTACGAAAGAAGAAGAGGACTATGAACCCAGGGGAAAGGAGAAGACGAGTTCAGATGAAGATGAAGTCCCATTACCTCAACTTGGGGACATGCATGTGGAGTTCAAAAAGTCAAGCCTCCCTGATAGAGCAAAGATTCCTAAGATCGAGTTTATCCCTTTTTGCCTCTTGCGGGAAAACAAACAATAATTATGCAAGAAGATATTAAGCCTTGAGTAGGAGATCGATGACCTATGGGATCAAAATTCTATCCTCAAGCGCAAATTAAGGAAGAAGCCTACGCCATCAACAAAACAAACACCCTCTTCACCAACAAAAAAGGAGATATAATCACATGGGTATGGGCACTCCCCTTGGCAACTGCCAAGCTTGGGGGAGTGCCCCGGTATCGTATCACCATCACTTCTATCTTTACCATTTTCGTAGTTCGATCCTTTTGGTAATATCTTGATCTAGTAGCATAAAGTTTTAGTATGATCTAGTTGTGAGTTTTGCTTTATGATCCTTCTATGTAATCGAGTCCGTGAGCTATTTATAAAAAAGATCAGTGTTGAGTCAACGGCTTGATTATTTTGCCATGATCTTGAGTGAATAAAATAAAAGAGAAAGAATGAAAAGAAATAAAAGAGATCATATGGATCTTATGGAGAGTAATGATCTCACATATAAAAAGTATGATGAATAAAAGTTGTTGAGAGTTGACAAACATAGTTTTGGTCATCGTTGCAATTAATAAGAAGTAATAAAGAAAGATAGGTCTTCACATATAAATACACTATCTTGGACATCTTTTATGATTGTGAACACTCATTAAAATATGACATGTGATAACCCACAAGTATAGGGGATCGCAATAGTTTTTGAGGTTAGAGTATTCAACCAAAATTTATTGATTCGACACAAGGGGAGCCAAAGAATATTCTCAAGTATTAGCAGTTGAGTTGTCAATTCAACCACACCTGGAAACTTAATATCTGCAGCAAAGTGTTTAGTAGCAAAGTAATATGATAGTAGTGGTAACGGTAGCAAAAGGTAATGATAGCAAAAGTAATGTTTTTGGTATTTTGTAGTGATGATAGCAATAGCAACGGAAAAGTAAATAAGTGAAGAACAATATATGGAAAGCTCGTAGGCAATGGATCGGTGATAGAGAATTATGCCGGATGCGGTTCATCATGTAACAGTCATAACCTAGGGTGACACAGAACTAGCTCCAATTCATCAATGTAATGTAGGCATATATTCCGAATATAGTCATACGTGCTTATGGAAAAGAACTTGCATGACATCTTTTGTCCTACCCTCCCGTGGCAGCGGGGTCCTAATGGAAACTAAGGGATAATAGGGCCTCCTTTTAATAGAGTACCGGACCAAAGCATTAACACATAGTGAATACATGAACTCCTCAAACTACGGTCATCACCGGGAGTGGTCCCGATTATTGTCACTTCAGGGTTGCCGGATCATAACACATAGTAGGTGACTATAGACTTGCAAGATAGGATCAAGAACTCTCATATATTGATGAAAACATAATATGTTCAGATCTGAAATCATGGCACTCGGGCCCTAGTGACAAGCATTAAGCATAGGAAAGTCATAGCAACATCAATCACAGAACATAGTGGATACTAGGGATCAAACCCTAACAAAACTAACTCGATTACATGATAAATCTCATCCAGCCCATCACCGTCCAGCAAGCCTATGATGGAATTACTCACGCACGGCGGTGAGCATCATGAAATTGGTGATGGAGGAAGGTTGATGATGACGATGGCGACGGATTCCCCTCTCCGGAGCCCCGAACGGACTCCGGATTAGCCATCCCGAGAGGTTTTAGGGCTTGGCGGCGGCTCTGTATCGTAAAACGCGATGAATCCTTCTCCTTGATTTTTTTCTCACCGAAAGCAAATATATAGAGTTGGAGTTGAGGTCGGAGGAGCTCCAGGGGGCCCACGAGGTAGGGGGCGCGCCTAGGGGGGGCAGGCGCGCCCCCACACTCGTGGCTAGGGTGTGGGCCCCCTGGTCTTCATCTTTTGCAAGGATTTTTTATTATTTCCAAAAAGATGTTCCGTGAAGTTCCACAAGAGTTCATCAGTAAACCAAGGAGAGGATGAGGAGGTGGCTGATAGGCTCAGCAACAAATCATCGCGATTTCCAAGGGATTGATTTCCACAATTATGTGAACAAGGAAATATCATTTGTCGGATCAAATGTCATAATGATGTATGCACGAGGGAAACATACACAACTGAACAATGATAGAAGGGTGCAACTAGGAATCTGGACTAGGTAGCACGATCAATGTTTGAATGATGATTCAATAATCAATAGACTTAGAATGAAACTGTAGACCAATAACTTCAAGCAATAGGGTTGCTAGAAGTTTAGAATTTGCACAACACAGACCATTAGTCGGTATTCCGGTTAGAAACAATACGGAGACCAAGAAATGAACGCAAAAGGCGAGAGATATTACTATATCAAGAATTCTCAAGAGGTGGTAAAATTACCACGACATTCCTGACATAAAAGGTGGTAACATTCCAAGGTAAAGAAGAACAAATGCTGTATAGCAAGGATCTCAAGGTATAACTCAAAACACGAATAAGTTTGTGTTGGAGGGAAGGCAATAAAGTGGCCGATGATAATACAATTCATCGGGGGCAAGGATGGTATTTCTCATCATGAATTCAATTGATATCCAGGAAGACCTCATAAGGTTGATGATCTTCACGGCACATTGGTCGAGAGATTTCAAGATGTAATCAATCAGTGACAACATCAAATCAAAGGAATGATGAAGCGGAAGGTTATTGGAACCATGGGCAGGTCACAAACTTGAAATCAAGCTTGTTGTTCAAGGTGAACTGATATGACGAGGAAGATCGACGTAAGCTTAGGTCATCATCAAAAGTTGTGCTCCGTGGTTAAGGACCAGGTAGCATAGTTAAAAAGTTGCACGATAATGATATAGCCGATCAGACTCAGAATAACTTGAAGGGTTATTAAATCATAAGCAACAAAGATTACTTAGAGTTAGTGAATCGTAGTGCGGAATCGGTTCACTTAACGGTGTTCTCGAGTGTTTAATAACTCAGGACCCATGAAAAATTGGAACCAGTGAGAATGTATTACTTGATTGAAGAACCCATAAGAAGTTATGCAGTTCCGTGATAATCTTGAGATACCAGGGGGTAATACTCGACGACAAATCAAAGTAGAGGTTGGACTGGGGTATTACTCTACAAAAGACAAGCGCTTAAACTTGCACGCGAAATGGTATTTAAAGGAGAACATGGTCGGAACCACGATTGCAAAAGGTCAGATCCCAGATATAAGATGAACTTATACCAAAG
Source organism: Triticum monococcum (assembly GCA_034509565.1). Lineage (NCBI taxonomy): Eukaryota > Viridiplantae > Streptophyta > Magnoliopsida > Poales > Poaceae > Triticum > Triticum monococcum. The sequence continues at coordinate 175,069,434 of CM067847.1, read as the reverse complement.
GAATAATTTAATTTAAGAGAAGCTTTAACGATAAGATCTACATCGTGCCCATGGGCATGAACACAAGTTCAAGGTCGACTCGCACTTCTCCAATGCATAACCTTTCATTCACTTCTAACTTTCGAAGGAGTTGTAGTGTTGAAATTTTATTTCGCAAAATGCCAGAAGTGTATGACTCGTGAAAGCTTTCGAGTTCACACAGTTTAGGGAAGGCATATGTTCAACCCATAGGGGCTTCTTAGAAACATATACCCCAAGATCAAGAATAAATAACACCAGCTCGATAGTAGAGCATGTTTGAGAAAGCAGAGGATACAATTTACCAAAGGTATTATGTATCCGAGGAAAGGCTCACAGACTTATTGAATATGAAGGACGCTGTCGGATAAAATCCAGCAAATGATCTGGTGGTCCTCAAGGGATCTGGTGTGAGCATCGGTACTCAACCAGAGGGAGAAACAATGCAAGGAGATCAGACTTTAGAAACAACTGACTAATTCAAGGCTCAAATGCAAAGAATTATCAATTCCAAGACAAGGGAGCAGAAGCAATGCTCTGATCAGGGATGGATAAGTTGAATAGCCTTAAGGGTACAATCGACAGCAATTTGATTGGTCGAGATACAGCTCATGTTTTAAATTAACGTCTGAGCCGGAAAGATAATTTAAAAGGATCAACTGATGATTGCGTGCATTCGCACTCATGTTGAATCAATAGGATCAAAAAGACGATGCCTAAGGATACTAACGAATATTGCCAGACATATGGAAAGCATCCATAATGCAAGCAGGCAAGTATTGCAGAGCAATAAGCTACTAGGGATTTTTGGAGGATCGAATAGTATTTCGAAGACCATTTTGAAACATATGAACAACTGGGGATGAGTGGATACTCGACAAGTGCGAGGATTATCCATAGGGGTATTCAGGTGACAAAGAACAGCAAGGCAGTAAGCTCAAAGGATTATCGAAACAACGACGAGTATTTCGGGGTGTCTTGTAATAACAAGACCAACTGGGAATAAAAGTAAGAACGACAGGTGTAAGTATTTATCCATAGGAATTTTTCGGTGGTAGGGAATTGCAAAAGCAATGGCACAAAGTTTCAGGAGAACATCAGAGAGTATTATCAGAATCTTCTGTTGAAGCAGTCGATCATCTGTAATGAAGGGCTCTCCGGGAGAGAGTGATAATGAGATCCTAATGTTAGATTTAGCAAAATTCATTTAACCCGAATAGGGGAGAGATTAGAGTCCCAGAGTAAAGATCGAGGAGTAAAAGATCCTAATACCACCCAGATGGCGACGTGGGCCCGTAAGCCGCACAGCCATGTTAGTAAAACAGTTTTCATCGACTAGACTCAACTTCGGCCAAGGAGTTTGGAAAAGGGATTCCTACAGACAGTCGGCTCTGATACCAACTTGTGACGCCCCCGATTTAATCGTACACTAATCATACACGCAAATGTGTATGATCAAGATCAGGGACTCACGGGAAGATATCACAACACAACTCTACAAATAAAATAAGTCATACAAGCATCATATTACAAGCCAGGGGCCTCGAAGGCTAGAATACAAGAGCTCGATCATAGGCGAGTCAGCGGAAGCAACAATATCTGAGTACAGACATAAGTTAAACAAGTTTGCCATAAGATGGCTAGCACAAACTGGGATACAGATCGAAAGAGGCGTAGGCCTCCTGCCTAGGATCCTCCTAAACTACTCTTGGTCGTCGTCAGCGGGCAGCACGTAGTAGTAGGCACCTCCGGTGTAGTAGGAGTCGTCCTAGACAGTGGCGTCTGGCTCCGGGGCTCCAACATCTGGTTGCGACAACCAGGTAGAAGGGATAGGGGGAAAAGAGGGAGAAAGCAACCGTGAGTACTCATCCAAAGTACTCGCAAGCAAGGAGCTATACTACATATGCATGCATTCGTATCAACTGGAATAAGGCTACCATATGTGGACTGAACTGCAGAATGCCGGAATAAGAGGGGGATAGCTAGTCCTGTCGAAGACTACGCTTCTGGCAGCCTCCATATTGCAGCATGTAGAAGAGAGTAGACTGAAGTCCTCCAAGTAGCATCGCATAGCATAATCCTAACCGATGATCCTCCCCTCGTCGCCCTGTGAGAGAGCGATCACCGGTTGTATCTGGCACTTGGAAGGGTGTGTTTTATTAAGTATCCGGTTCTAGTTGTCATAAGGTCAAGATACAACTCCGGGTCGTCCTTTTACCGAGGGACACGACTATTCGAATAGATAAACTTCCCTGCAGGGGTGCACCACATACCCCAACACGCTCGATCCCATTTGGCCGGACACACTTTTCTGGGTCATGCCCGGCCTCGGAAGATCAACACGTCGCAGCCCTACCTAGGCACAACAGAGAGGTCAGCACGCCGGTCTAAACCCTATGGCGCAGGGGTCTGGGACCATCGCCCTTTGCACACCTGCACGTTGCGAACGCGGCCGGAAGCAGACCTAGCCTAGTGGCCTTCCAGTCCAATCCGGCGCGCGCCACTCAGTCACTGACGTCACGAAGGCTTCGGCTGATACCACGACACCGGGATACCCATAACTGCTCCCATGTAGATGGTTAGTGCGTATAGACCAAATGGCCAGACTCAGATCAAATACCCAGATCTCGCTAAGCGTGTTAAGTATCCGCGAACGCCGAACAGGGCCAGGCCCACCTCTCTCCTAGGTGGTCGGAACCTGCCCTGTCGCTCCGCCTCAAAGATCCACTCGCGGGTGCTCCTACGAGCCGTCCCGTCTTTAGTCACCACATGTATCATGTATAAGGTATATAGTATATACCCGTGATCACCTCCCGAGTGATCACGGCCCGGTAGTATAGCATGGCAGACGGACAAGAATGTAGGGCCACTGATGATAAACTAGCATCCTATACTAAGCATTAGGTTTGCAGGTAAAGGTAACAACAGTAGTAGCAAGGACAGGCTATGCATCAGTATAGGATTAACGGGAAACAGTAACATGCTACACTACTCTAATGCAAGCAGTATAGAGAAGAGTAGGCGGTATCTGGTGATCAAAAGGGGGGGGGGGCTTGCCTGGTTGCTCTGGCAAGAGAGAGGGGTCGTCAACTCCGTAGTCGTACTGGGTAGCAGCGGCGTCGGTCTCGGTGTCTATCGAGAGAAGAGGGGGGAAGAAACAATAAATATTTAAGCAAGCATATGGATAGTGATGCATGATATGACAAGTAACGGCGTTAGAGGTGCCCTAACGCGGTAGTAGGCGATACCGGTGAAGGGGGGAAAACATCCGGGAAAGTATCTCGGTGTTTCGCGTTTTCGGGCAGCGGAGCCGGAGGGGGAAAGTTGCGAGTTTGCTATGCTAGGGATGCGTGACGGACGAACGGGCTGCGTATCCGGGATCGTCTCGTCGTTCTGAGCAACTTTCATGTTGAAATTATTTTAATCCGAGTTACGGATTAAAAGATATGATTTTCTAAAGATTTTATTAATTTCTGGAATTTAATTAATTATCTAAATTAATTCGAAAAACAGATTAATGACATCAGCATGATGTCATGCTGACATCATCAGTCAACAGGGTTGACTTGGTCAACCTGTCCAGTGGGTCCAGTCGGACCCACCTGTCATACACTGTTTTAATTAACTAACAATTAATTAGGTTAATTAGTGATTAGGTTAATCTAATTATAATTATTTAATTTAATCATAATTAATTAGGTTAATTAATTAATTAATTATATTATTTTTTTATTTTTTTAATAATCTTTTTTTTATTAAACGTTCTGGGGTGGGGGCCCCCTTGTAATTGGCCCATAGGGGCCTAGCGGGCGTAACGGGCTGTGGGCACGCGCCCGAGTCCTTACGGGATGGGGGCGATGGGCGCCTGTGCGGGCGCTCGCCCGCAGGGAGCGGCGGGGCGAGGCCAGACGCTAGGGCGGCCGCGGTGGCCTGCCGGCGGCAGGCACGGCCACGCGTGGAAGCACGACGGAGCAGCAGTAGGGGCGCCGGGGGGCGTCGGCGGTTGTGGGCGTTGGTTGGGCCGCGGTCGAAGGCGGAGCAGAGCAGGGGGGGAAGCAGGGGCGCCACGGGGCGCGGGCGTGGCGTGGCCGCGGCAGCGGCAAGCGCGGATGCGCGCGGGTGGGCAGGGGGGCGAGGCCCGGCGAGCGGAGGGCAGCGGCAGCAGCGCTGCGGTGCGCGGCGAGCACGAGCGTGACGGGGGGGGGCGAGCGCGTGCCTGGGGTGGGCGGCGCATGGCCAGAGGAGTGGCGGGCCGCGCGGCAAGCCGCGGGCGGGCGCGCGGTGCAGAGTAGAGAGAGGGGGGCGACGCGCGGTGTGTGCAGGGGGGCCGGGGCGCGAGCGAAGGAGGCCCGAGGCGCGGCGACGAGCAGCGCGTGCGGTGGGCGCGGCCGCCGCGCGGCGGGTGTGTGCGTGCACGGGACGGGGGGGGGGAGCCGCGGGGAAGGGGGCGCGGCCACGACGGTGACCGGACAAGGAGAGGGGGAGAGCTCACATGGGAGGGGTAGGGCACGGGCAATGGGGCGCGGGGAGCGACTCGGGGAGGAGGACGAGGAGGCTCGGCGTGGGGAGGAGAACGGCGAGGTGGCGGCGTCCTTGCGTGGGGGGGGGGGGGCAGCGAGCTCCGGGCGCGGCGGGGCTCGACGTCGATGGCCTCCTCCTCTCGATCCCGATCCAATCAGGGGGGAGAGGGAGGGGGAGATATTTTCGGGGGAGTGGGTGTCGGTGGCGGAGTGGGTCTCACCGGGTGGGGGGATAAGGAGAGGGAGTGGGCCGGCCTGTAGGTTGGGTCGGGTGGGCTGGTCGGGCGGCCTGGTGGGTTGGCCCAGTTGGGCCATGGCCCCAGGGGGTTTCTTTTTTTTTTCTGTTTTATTTCCAGTTTCTTTTAATCTTTAGTTTTTACAAAAATCACCACTAGTACCTAAAGTAGTATTTATAAACAAACTACTATGAGATTAATTCTTAACCCATAATAAAATAGTTTTAACATTTTATAAATTCAATAGGCATTTGTTTAACCGTTTTCACTACTGTTTTAAATTGTTATAGAGCCTTTAAACATTTTATCAAAGTTTGGTTTCTCCCCATAATTACTTACGATTTATTTGTCACAACCCGAACATTTTAGTTTTGACGTTTGAAAATTTTTCTAGTTTGACTTTATTTAAAATTTGAATTTGAACGAGTTTTGAATCATCGCGAGATTTTCAACAGTAATCGTGGTGACGTGGCAACACTAGCAGGGGTTTACTGTAGCTTGATTATCCGGGCGTCACAATTCTCCTCCACTACAAGAAATCTCGTCCCGAGATTTAAGAGGGGAGTAAGGGGAAAGTTCTGGTTACGATATGCTAATGGATCTTCTCGAAGAAGTTAATTCCCTTCTTTGATGTCTCCAGTTCTTTATTCCAATGCATCATGATGAAGTTGTCATCCTTTCTTCGAGGAACTCCATCGTACTTACGAATAGGTAAGGGGCAGCCCTACAACGATAGGATGTTATAAGGGAAAATCATCTGGGGTATCCCAAGAACGAACATATGAGTATCTCTTGAGTTGAACAAATGATACACATGGAGAGCAAAGTAGGACAGTGCAATAAGAAGTGTTGAGCGGATAGGCAATCGTTCATTACCTGAAGCATAGTGTGAAAGGGGTTCAGTGCAAATGGGAATAAGTATTGCATCTCATACCAGAATTGATGATCTTTCGAAAGGTGGCTCGTGAATCGCAAACGAGGCCAAGTGCGAGGAATTAAATTTGGAAACCGGGGGTGTATAGGAGGGTCAGGTTTCGATCCTGTGTAACTGTGGGTTATGGGCCCACCATGTGGTTAAAAGTAGGAAAAGCGTTGATATCTCGCACGGTCGTGATAGCAAGGCATGTCAGAGGCTAGTCTGTCAATTATGTCGGCAACAACATCGATACCAAGGGCGAGGGGCGAAGAGAACCATTTTCCTGCTCGTTGAACGAGGCGGACCAATAGGCAAAGTTCTCGTCCATCGGTGGTTACCGGAATGTCAACAACAATAGTAATAGGGTCTTACTGACAGAGTCGTACGCTGAGGTGCTTATAAAAGCAGTGACGTATTACTCTTAGATCATATAAACCTCAAGAAGGTTAAACAGAACAATGGAAAGGAAAAATGTGATTCTTAGATTAAACAGAAGAATGGAAAGGAAAATGTGATTAAACACATATTACAGGGGGTATATCCTTCCCATGAACAAGCAGAGTATGATTTCCCAGACCGGATAGAAGGTAGAAAACTCTTTTAGGTAGGAGAGACAAATTCCATGACATTACCCATACAACGGTGTTTGGGTAATTTCAACAAGAAACATTTAGCATGGTGCTTCAAATGTTCTTATTGAAAATCGGAGTACCATAGACATGCTTCGAGATAGCGCTGACATGGTCAACAGGTGAAAATCAGACTTTGGAAACAAAAAGGATCCATCAGGAATAACTTGTGAAATAAGTCTTACAATTCCCTCACGGAAGAATGGCTAAACCTGCTAAAAAGGATACTACAACAATAGGTCCTCCGGCCAGGTGTGCTAGGCCTGACATAACCTTACCGGGTCATATATAAAGACCAACATTATAACTCTTGGAAATAAGTTCCAACCATCATATCTGACCGAGATTCAGATCTGATTGGTGTCACGATACCTCAGACTTAGGATGCCTGAGAAGAAAAGGTGCAGCACAATTTGACGAGATGACATTGTAAGATTCTCGGGAAATGAACTATGGAAGCGAGTTCCGAAACAAGAGTTCATCAGTAAACCAAGGAGAGGATGAGGAGGTGGCTGATAGGCTCAGCAACAAATCATCGCGATTTCCAAGGGATTGATTTCCACAATTATGTGAACAAGGAAATATCATTTGTCGGATCAAATGTCATAATGATGTATGCTCGAGGGAAACATACACAACTGAACAATGATAGAAGGGTGCAACCAGGAATCTGGACTAGGTAGCATGATCAATGTTTGAATGATGATTCAATAATCAATAGACTTAGAATGAAACTGTAGACCAATAACTTCAAGCAATAGGGTTGCTAGAATTTTAGAATTTGCACAACACAGACCATTAGTCGGTATTCCGGTTAGAAACAATACGGAGACCAAGAAATGAACGCAAAAGGCGAGAGATATTACTATATCAAGAATTCTCAAGAGGTGGTAAAATTACCACGACATTCCTGACATAAAAGGTGGTAACATTCCAAGGTAAAGAAGAACAAATGCTGTATAGCAAGGATCTCAAGGTATAACTCAAAACACGAATAAGTTTGTGTTGGAGGGAAGGCAATAAAGTGGCCGATGATAATACAATTCATCGGGGGCAAGGATGGTATTTCTCATCATGAATTCAATTGATATCCAGGAAGACCTCATAAGGTTGATGATCTTCACGGCACATTGGTCGAGAGATTTCAAGATGTAATCAATCAGTGACAACATCAAATCAAAGGAATGATGAAGCGGAAGGTTATTGGAACCATGGGCAGGTCACAAACTTGAAATCAAGCTTGTTGTTCAAGGTGAACTGATATGACGAGGAAGATCGACGTAAGCTTAGGTCATCATCAAAAGTTGTGCTCCGTGGTTAAGGACCAGGTAGCATAGTTAAAAAGTTGCACGATAATGATATAGCCGATCAGACTCAGAATAACTTGAAGGGTTATTAAATCATAAGCAACAAAGATTACTTAGAGTTAGTGAATCGTAGTGCGGAATCGGTTCACTTAACGGTGTTCTCGAGTGTTTAATAACTCAGGACCCATGAAAAATTGGAACCAGTGAGAATGTATTACTTGATTGAAGAACCCATAAGAAGTTATGCAGTTCCGTGATAATCTTGAGATACCAGGGGGTAATACTCGACGACAAATCAAAGTAGAGGTTGGACTGGGGTATTACTCTACAAAAGACAAGCGCTTAAACTTGCACGCGAAATGGTATTTAAAGGAGAACATGGTCGGAACCACGATTGCAAAAGGTCAGATCCCAGATATAAGATGAACTTATACCAAAGGAATAATTTAATTTAAGAGAAGCTTTAACGATAAGATCTACATCGTGCCCATGGGGATGAACACAAGTTCAAGGTCGACTCCCACTTCTCCAATGCATAACCTTTCATTCACTTCTAACTTTCGAAGGAGTTGTAGTGTTGAAATTTTATTTTGCAAAATGCCAGAAGTGTATGACTCGTGAAAGCTTTCGAGTTCACACAGTTTAGGGAAGGCATATGTTCAACCCATAGGGGCTTCTTAGAAACATATACCCCAAGTTTCAAGAATAAATAACACCAGCTCGATAGTAGAGCATGTTTGAGAAAGCAGAGGATACAATTTACCAAAGGTATTATGTATCCGAGGAAAGGCTCACAGACTTATTGAATATGAAGGACGCTGTCGGATAAAATCTAGCAAATGATCTGGTGGTCCTCAAGGGATCTGGTGTGAGCATCGGTACTCAACCAGAGGGAGAAACAATGCAAGGAGATCAGACTTTAGAAACAACTGACTAATTCAAGGCTCAAATGCAAAGAATTATCAATTCCAAGACAAGGGAGCAGAAGCAATGCTCTGATCAGGGATGGATAAGTTGAATAGCCTTAAGGGTACAATCGACAGCAATTTGATTGGTCGAGATACAGCTCATGTTTTAAATTAACGTCTAAGCCGGAAAGATAATTTAAAAGGATCAACTGATGATTGTGTGCATTCGCACTCATGTTGAATCAATAGGATCAAAAAGACGATGCCTAAGGATACTAACGAATATTACCAGACATATGGAAAGCATCCATAATGCAAGCAGGCAAGTATTGCAGAGCAATAAGCTACTAGGGATTTTTGGAGGATCGAATAGTATTTCGAAGACCATTTTGAAACATATGAACAACTGGGGATGAGTGGATACTCGACAAGTGCGAGGATTATCCATAGGGGTATTCAGGTGACAAAGAACAGCAAGGCAGTAAGCTCAAAGGATTATCGAAACAACGACGAGTATTTCGGGGTGTCTTGTAATAACAAGACCAACTGGGAATAAAAGTAAGAACGACAGGTGTAAGTATTTATCCATAGGAATTTTTCGGTGGTAGGGAATTGCAAAAGCAATGGCACAAAGTTTCAGGAGAACATCAGAGAGTATTATCAGAATCTTCTGTTGAAGCAGTCGATCATCTGTAATGAAGGGCTCTCCGGGAGAGAGTGATAACGAGATCCTAATGTTAGATTTAGCAAAATTCATTTAACCCGAATAGGGGAGAGACTAGAGTCCCAGAGTGAAGATCGAGGAGTAAAAGATCCTAATACCACCCAGATGGCGACGTGGGCCCGTAAGCCGCACAACCATGTTAGTAAAACAGTTTTCATCGACTAGACTCAACTTCGGCCAAGGAGTTTGGAAAAGGGATTCCTACAGGCAGTCGGCTCTGATACCAACTTGTGACGCCCCCAATTTAATCGTACACTAATCATACACGCAAATGTGTACGATCAAGATCAGGGACTCACGGGAAGATATCACAACACAACTCTACAAATAAAATAAGTCATACAAGCATCATATTACAAGCCAGGGGCCTCGAAGGCTAGAATACAAGAGCTCGATCATAGACGAGTCAGCGGAAGCAACAATATCTGAGTACAGACATAAGTTAAACAAGTTTGCCATAAGATGGCTAGCACAAACTGGGATACAGATCGAAAGAGGCGTAGGCCTCCTGCCTGGGATCCTCCTAAACTACTCCTGGTCGTCGTCAGCGGGCAGCACGTAGTAGTAGGCACCTCCGGTGTAGTAGGAGTCGTCCTCGACGGTGGCGTCTGGCTCCGGGGCTCCAACATCTGGTTGCGACAACCAGGTAGAAGGGATAGGGGGAAAAGAGGGAGAAAGCAACCGTGAGTACTCATCCAAAGTACTCGCAAGCAAGGAGCTATACTACATATGTATGCATTCGTATCAACTGGAATAAGGCTACCATATGTGGACTGAACTGCAGAATGCCGGAATAAGAGGGGGATAGCTAGTCCTGTCGAAGACTACGCTTCTGGCAGCCTCCGTCTTGCAGCATGTAGAAGAGAGTAGACTGAAGTCCTCCAAGTAGCATCGCATAGCATAATCCTAACCGATGATCCTCCCCTCGTCGCCCTGTGAGAGAGCGATCACCAGTTGTATCTGGCACTTGGAAGGGTGTGTTTTATTAAGTATCCGGTTCTAGTTGTCATAAGGTCAAGATACAACTCCGGGTCGTCCTTTTACCAAGGGACACGGCTATTCGAATAGATAAACTTCCCTGCAGGGGTGCACCACATACCCCAACACGCTCGATCCCATTTGGCCGGACACACTTTTCTGGGTCATGCCCGGCCTCGGAAGATCAACACGTCGCAACCCTACCTAGGCACAACAGAGAGGTCAGCACGCCGGTCTAAACCCTATGGCGCAGGGGTCTGGGCCCATCGCCCTTTGCACACCTGCACGTTGCGAACGCGGCCGGAAGCAGACCTAGCCTAGTGGCCTTCTAGTCCAATCCGGCGCGCGCCACTCAGTCGCTGATGTCACGAAGGCTTCGGCTGATACCACGACGCCGGGATACCCATAACTGCTCCCACGTAGATGGTTAGTGCGTATAGACCAAATGGCCAGACTCAGATCAAATACCTAGATCTCGCTAAGCGTGTTAAGTATCCGCGAACGCCGAACAGGGCCAGGCCCACCTCTCTCCTAGGTGGTCGGAACCTGCCCTGTCGCTCCGCCTCAAAGATCCACTCGCGGGTGCTCCTACGAGCCGTCCCGTCTTTAGTCACCACATGTATCATGTATAAGGTATATAGTATATACCCGTGATCACCTCCCGAGTGATCACGGCCCGGTAGTATAGCATGGCAGACGGACAAGAATGTAGGGCCACTGATGATAAACTAGCATCCTATACTAAGCATTAGGTTTGCAGGTAAAGGTAACAACAGTAGTAGCAAGGACAGGCTATGCATCAGTATAGGATTAACGGGAAACAGTAACATGCTACACTACTCTAATGCAAGCAGTATAGAGAAGAGTAGGCGGTATCTGGTGATCAAAAGGGGGGGGGGGCTTGCCTGGTTGCTCTGGCAAGAGAGAGGGGTCGTCAACTCCGTAGTCGTACTGGGTAGCAGCGGCGTCGGTCTCGGTGTCTATCGAGAGAAGAGGGGGGAAGAAACAATAAATATTTAAGCAAGCATATGCATAGTGATGCATGATATGACAAGTAACGGCGTTAGAGGTGCCCTAACGCGGTAGTAGGCGATACCGGTGAAGGGGGGAAAACATCCGGGAAAGTATCTCGGTGTTTCGCGTTTTCGGGCAGCGGAGCCGGAGGGGGAAAGTTGCGAGTTTGCTATGCTAGGGATGCGTGACGGACGAATGGGCTGCGTATCCGGGATCGTCTCGTCGTTCTGAGCAACTTTCATGTTCAAATTATTTTAATCCGAGTTACGGATTAAAAGATATGATTTTCTAAAGATTTTATTAATTTCTGGAATTTAATTAATTATTTAAATTAATTCGAAAAACAGATTAATGACATTAGCATGATGTCATGCTGACATCATCAGTCAACAGGGTTGACTTGGTCAACCTGTCCAGTGGGTCCAGTGGGACCCACCTGTCATACACTATTTTAATTAACTAACAATTAATTAGGTTAATTAGTGATTAGGTTAATCTAATTATAATTAGTTAATTTAATCATAATTAATTAGGTTAATTAATTGATTAATTATATATATATATATATATATTTAATAATCTTTTTTTATTAAACGTTCTGGGGTGGGGGCCCCCTTGTCATTGGCCCATAGGGGCCTAGCGGGCGTAACGGGCTGTGGGCACGCGCCCGAGTCCTCACGGGATGGGGGCGATGGGCGCCTGTGCGGGCGCTCGCCCGCAGGGAGCGGCGGGGCGAGGCCAGACGCCAGGGCGGCCGCGGTGGCCTGCCGGCGGCAGGCACGGCCGCGCGTGGAAGCACGACGGAGCAGCAGTAGGGGCGCTGGGGCGCGTCGGCGGTTGCGGGCGTTGGTTGGGCCACGGTCGAAGGCGGAGCAGAGCAGGGGGGAAGCAGGGGCGCCACGGGGCGCGGGCGTGGCGTGGCCGCGGCAGCGGCAAGCGCGGATGCGCGCGGGTGGGCAGGGGGGCGAGGCCCGGCGAGCGGAGGGCAGCGGCAGCAGCGCTGCGGTGCGCGGCGAGCACGAGCGTGACGGGGGGGGGGGGGGGGGGGGCGAGCGCGTGCGTGGGGTGGGGGGCGCATGGCCAAAGGAGTGGTGGGCCGCGCGGCAAGCCGCGGGTGGGCGCGCGGTGCGGAGTAGAGAGAGGGGGCGACGCGCGGTGTGTGCAGGGGGGCCGGGGCGCGAGCGAAGGAGGCCCGAGGCGCGGCGACGAGCAGCGCGTGCGGTGGGCGCGGCCGCCGCGCGGCGGGTGTGTGCGTGCACGGGACGGGGGGGGGGGGAGCCGCGGGGAAGGGGGCGCGGCCACGACGGTGACCGGACAAGGAGAGGGGGAGAGCTCACATGGGAGGGGTAGGGCACGGGCAATGGGGCGCGGGGAGCGACTCGGGGAGGAGGACGAGGAGGCTCGGCATGGGGAGGAGAACGGCGAGGTGGCGGCGTCCTTGCGTGGGGGGGGGGGGGCAGCGAGCTCCGGGCGCGGCGGGGCTCGACGTCGATGGCCTCCTCCTCTCGATCCCGATCCAATCAGGGGGGAGAGGGAGGGGGAGATATTTTCGGGGGAGTGGGTGTCGGTGGCGGAGTGGGTCTCACCGGGTGGGGGGATAAGGAGAGGGAGTGGGCCGGCCTGTAGGTTGGGTCGGGTGGGCTGGTCGGGCGGCCTGGTGGGTTGGCCCAGTTGGGCCATGGCCCCAAGGGTTTTTTTTTCTTTTTTTTCTGTTTTATTTCCAGTTTCTTTTAATCTTTAGTTTTTACAAAAATCACCACCAGTACCTAAAGTAGTATTTATAAACAAACTACTATGAGATTAATTCTTAACCCATAATAAAATAGTTTTAACATTTTATAAATTCAATAGGCATTTGTTTAACCGTTTTCACTACTGTTTTAAATTGTTATAGAGCCTTTAAACATTTTATCAAAGTTTGGTTTCTCCCCATAATTACTTACGATTTATTTGTCACAACCCGAACATTTTAGTTTTGACGTTTGAAATTTTTTCTAGTTTGACTTTATTTAAAATTTGAATTTGAACGGGTTTTGAATCATCGCGAGATTTTCAACAGTAATCGTGGTGACGTGGCAACACTAGCAGGGGTTTACTGTAGCTTGATTATCCGGGCGTCACAATACGACGGAGATGTGTCAACTCCCCCAAGCTTAAACCTTTGCTTGTCCTCAAGCAATTCAGTTGATAAACTGAAAGTGATAAAGAAAAACTTTTACAAACTCTGTTTGCTCTTGTTGTTGTAAATATGTAAAGCCAGCATTCAAGTTTTCAGCAAAGATTATGAACTAACCATATTCACAATAATGCATAGGTCTCATGTTTACTCATATCAATGGCATAATGAACTAGCGAGCAATAATAATAAATCTCGGATGGCAACACTTTCTCAAAACAATCATAATATGATATAACAAGATGGTATGTCGCTAGCCCTTTCTGAGACCGCAAAACATAAACGCAGAGCACCTTTAAAGATCAAGGACTGACTAGACATTGTAATTCATGGTAGAAGAGATCCAGTCAAGTCATACTCAATGTAAACTAACAGTAATGAATGCAAATGACAGCGGTGCTCTCCAACTGGTGCTTTTTAATAAGAGGATGACGACTCAACATAAAAGTAAATAGATGGGCCCTTCGCAGAGGGAAGCAGGGATTTGTAGAGGTGCCAGAGCTCAGTTTTGAAATAGAGGTGAATAATATTTTGAGCGGTATACTTTCATTGTCAACATAACAACCAAGAGATGGCGATATCTTCCATGCTACACACATTATAGGAGGTTCCCAAACAAAATGGCAAAGTTTATACTCCCCCTCCACCAACAAACATCAATCCATGGCTTGATCAAAACAATGAGTGCCTCCAACTAACAAGAGTCCCAGGGGGAGTTTTGTTTGCAATTATTTTGATTTGATTTGCATAAAGCATGGGACTGGGCATCCCGGTGACCAGCCATTTTCTCGTGAGTGAGGAGCGGAGTCCACTCCTCTTGAGAATAACCCGCCTAACATGGAAGATACTGACAACCCTATTTGATGCATGAGCTATTCGAGCATACAAAACATGATATTAATTTGAAGGTTTAGAGTTTGGCACATACAAATTTACTTGGAACGGTAGGTAGATACCGTATATAGGTAGGTATGGTGGACTCATATGGAATAACTTTGGGGTTTATGGAGTTGGATGCACAAGCAGTATTCCCGCTTAGTACATGTGAAGGCTAGAAAAAGACTGGGAAGCGACCAGCTAGAGAGCGACAACAGTCATGAACATGCATTAAAATTAATCAACACCAAATGCAAGCATGAGTAGGATATAATGCACCATGAACATAAATATTGTAGAGGCCATGTTGATTTTGTTTCAACTACATGTGTGAACATGTGCCAAGTCAAGCCACTTAAATCATTCAGAGGTGGATACCACCCTATCATACCACATCACAACCATTTTAATAGCATGTTGGCACGCAAGGTAAACCATTATAAGCTCCTAGCTAATTAAGCATGGCATAAGAAACTATGATCTCTAATTGTCATCGCAAACATGTTTATTCATAATAGGCTGAATCAGGAACGATGAACCAATCATATTTACAAAAACAAGAGAGGTCGAGTTCATACCGGCTTCTCCCATCTCAATCAGTCCATCATATATCGTCATAATTGCCTTTCACTTGCACGATCGAATGATGTGAATAATAATAATAGTGCACGTGCATTGGACTAAGCTGGAATCTGCAAGCATTCAATAAACAGGAGAAGACAAGGCAATAAGGGCTCTTTTGTCAGATCAACAATAATGCATATAAGAGCCACTTCAACAATTTAATTATGGTCTTCTCCTATCGACCCCCAAAGAAAAGAAAAGAAATAAAACTATTTATATGGGAAAGCTCCCAACAAGCAAAAGAAGAACATGGAATCTTTTTGGTTTTTCTTTTTAATTACTACTACAAGCATGGAAAGTAAAACTAGCTAAAAGCTACAACTAATTTTGTTGTTGTTGTTTTTCTTAAAGTTTACTAAACACACAAGAAGAAAGCATAAAAAGGAAATAAACTAGCATGGATGATACAATGAAAAAGTATGAGAATCGACATCTAACAATGAGTGTGTGAACATGAATGTAATGTCGGTGAGAAATACGTACTCCCCCAAGCTTAGGCTTTTAGCCTAAGTTGGTCTATGGCCACGGCTGGCCTGATGGATATCCATTGTCACATCCCTAGTTCTGGTATGGTCCTTGGCTTGCTTTGTGCATCATGTTTAAATTTCAAATGAAATTGAAATGGGGATGTTTCAAACCCTAGCACCAAAGCAATTTAAATAGGTTCATATTAAGAATGGAATTTCAATGAACCCAAAATGCTATTCAAAAATGTTCATGCTCTTTGGATAATGTTGGGAACAACAACCAGAGGTGATGCACATTTTTGCTACTCATTTTGGATTTTTGAATCAATGCATAAATATTTGATTTGGAGTTGTTTAAATTATATAAATATTTTTAATGGCTCCAAAAATGTTGGGAATTGGTGAGGGCCTCTAGAATATTATATCTAGATGCCACAATTATTTTCAGCATTTATGGAAATGTTTTAACATTTCTTTTAAATACAAAACAAATGTCAAAAATAGAAAAAGAAAACAGGAATTAGAAAAAACACCCACCCTTGCCACTTACCTGGCGGCCCAGCTGGCCAGCCCATCTGGCCGGCCCAGCCCACCAGGGGCAGGGAGGTCTCCTTCCTCCCGCCAGGAGGACGCCGAGCGCGTGGCCGTCGCACGCCGGCGCACGCCCGGCCACCTCCTGCTTGCCTGGCTGTCCTCCCGTCGCCCTGGACCTTCCCTCGCGTCGCCACGCACCTCCCTCGACCCCCTGCGTCTCCCCTCCTCTCTCTCTGGAACCCCTCCCCCTTCTCTGTGTGCTTCCGAATGGAGCTCGTCGACGCCGCTCGCCGTTGCCGTGGCCACCGAGCCCCCCGTGCCTAGCTAGGATGCCCAGCAGCTCCGCGACCTCGCGCTACGCCTCTCCACAGAAGGAAGCCCGTCGGAGCGCCTCGTAACGCCGCCATCGCCGTCATCCCCTTCTTCGGCCGCCGAAGATTCGCCTCGCCGTCCCGGCGTCGTCCATGCTTCCCCGAGCTCGCTGACCTTCCCTGCGTGATCCCCGTGAGCCCCTGAACCGATTCCCCCTCTCCTTTTCCCTGTATGGCCGCTGTAGTCGTCATCTCCGTTGAGCCCGAAGCTCACCGCCGCCATCCATGGCGCCACCGTGGTAACCGCGGCCACAACTCGCACTTGAGCACTGCCATGAGCTCAGCGGGTCCCCACGAACCCAACGCCGCCGCTCGAAGCTCCTAACTTGCACCACAGCACCCCGCGCCGCACGGGGCCGAACTCCGGTGCCGCCACGAGCTCCATTCCGGTGAACTCCGGCCACCCCAGCCCCTCTCGTGTGTTTCCCCAGATGCGGCGCACGCCCAGCTCCATGCAGAGCCCCTCCGCCGTCCTTTTGGTCGCCGGAACGGCGATCCCGAGCCCTCCGCCGCGTTCGGCCTCGCCGGCTGCTAAACGCCGATGGGGTTGACTGGTCTGACCCCCACAGCCCAGTTGACCTCCCCCCTCTCTCTCGCTGACATGTGGGCCCCGGCCCTGTTAAGTTTTAGTTAGGATTAGTTTAACAACTAATTAAACCCTGTTTAGCTAATTGGGTCACTAACGCGTGGGCCCAACCCATTAACTAAACCAGTTTAGGTTTATTTTAAATTAGGATTAACCACAGATACTGACGTGTGGACCCCACACGTCAGGTTTGACCTGGTCAGCTACCGTTGACCTGCTGACGTAAGCATGACGCTGTGCTGACGCATTATATCATTTTCTGGTATTAATTTAAATCAGGAAATTCCAGAAAATAGTTAAAACTTCTAAAAATCATAGTAATTCAACCGTAGCTCAGATTGAAATAAGTTATATATGAAAAATTATCAGAAAAATGCAAGGAATCCATTTATGCTAGTTTCATGGATGAAAAACCAACTTATACTTGTTGTATAAGTGAAAACGTAATAATGACATGTTATATACTTAATTTGGGGTTTGCATATGAACCCTTGGTTCATATGAACTTCAACCAAATTGATGCTAGATGCATTAGGGCAAATCATAGCATCTTTGAATGTCATCTTCATGCATCATATTGTTGCATATGGTTGTTTATTGATTGCCGGCACCGTTCCCTCTCGATAGGTTCTACTCCGGAAGGTATCCCGAGTACCTGTCTGAGGAGCAGTGCTTCTTCGTGGATCTATCAGGCAAGCAAACCCCCTTGAGCATCTCGATAAATCCCACTCTCTCGCTCCTGCTCCTTTTATTGCATTAGGACAACAACGATTCAAACTGCTACTTTTCTGCTGCGGTAGCTGAACCCATTCCTCTGCATGACCTGTCATTGCCACAGTAAATAGTTGAAACCCACTAGCATGAGTAGGAGTTGCTTGAGCCTTGATGTGCCTGCTCATCCATGCTTGTTTTCTTTATGCCAGCTATGCTTAGAGTTGTGTCAGGTCTGATTCATCGGTAATGAATCGGAGTGGTGAACATGTCCTACCGATAAAGGCTAAGTGTGTGAACATGTTTTGGTAAAGGTAGCGATGAGAGGCCATGTAGGAGTACACGGTGGGTTGTCTCATTGGAACCGTCCTTAAGCACTGAGTTCTGTGTATGTTAGCCAAGTCCAGTTACTACCACACATTGGGTTCTGGTTATCCGGCCCCTCTCGGCTTATTAATCTGCTTGATCTCTGTCTAGGAGTTGCAACTAGTTTCTGGCGTTTGTAGGTAGTGCTACTTGTCTACCAGGTGGTGTCCGACGGGACGGGCTTGGGACAGACTAGGCACCGTGGCACGGTGTACCAAGTGGCACTCGGATGGTGGACTTGGGAACCCTGCACACATCGTTTGGGGCCGTGAGCGACACCCCGGCCGGATCTCCTTGCGGATGGAACCCGAATAGGCGATAAACCTGGACGAGAGACTTGTGTGGTTAGTCAGGTCGTGGCCGACACCCTCACCCGGCTTCCGCTTTAAGGTTGCCTATAAGTGGTGAGAGCGTGTGTGACGAGGTACACCCCTGTAGGGTCAATATTATCTATTCGAATAGCCGTTTTCCTCGGATATGGAAATTTGGAGGACTTATGTAGTACATAGACAATTTGCAGTGGATACTCTAAAATACGCAAGATAAGTGTGAGTGCTATGGATGGCCTTCTCGTCGGGAGACGGGAACGGATCCATAGTGGGTATTGATATGGTGAATATGTGGACTCGTGTGCGTCTTCTCACCTCAAAGAAGTTTCTGATACTCGTAGTATAGATTAGTCATTGAGTCAAAGCTGGCTTGCTGCTGTTAAACACCACCACCCCCTTTGTTGATAATGTTGCATATGTAGATAGTTCTGATGTAAGACTTGCTGAGTACCTTTGTACTCACGTTTGCTTATTTATGTTTTGAAGTTGGTTACACTAGTGGCTTCGATGAGTAGCTTGTATCCCAGCTACGATCTTGTACCCTTGGGTGGGTCGTGTTTAGTCAGGCTTCTTAGTCTTTTCCTTTTTGTAGTTGTCTGTACTCAGACATGTAATGCTTCCGTTGCTTGTATGCTCTGAATGATGGGTCATGAGGCCCCTGTGTGTATTGATTGCTATGTGGCTCTTCTAGGCCTTTATCTATATGAGTTTGAGTTATGTTGTGATGCCATGATGTACAACACATACTTGCATGTTATGCGTACGTGTATCGTGTATTGCTATGTGTGGGATCCAACAATCTAGTTGTTTGTCCTTGGCAGCCTCTCTTATGAGGAAATGTAGTCTAGTGCTTCCTTGAGCCATAGTAGTCCGCTACAGCCCGGTTCACCGGAGTCCTGCTAGCCCAGCACTACTGCTCAGAACACTTGACTGGCCGGCATGTGTTTCACTTCGTTCCTGTGTCTGTCCCTTCGAGGAAATGTCACGCGGTGACATCCGGAGTCCTGTTAGCCTAGTGCTACAGCCTGAATTCACAGGTTGATGACCGACATGCTCGATGTGGTTCATGTATGCCTGTCCTCATGGGTTAGTGCCGCTTTGGATTCATGACTAGCCATGTCGGCCCGGGTTCTTTGTCATATGGATGCTAGCGACACTATTATATACGTGAGCCAAAAGGCGCAAACGGTCCCGGGCCAGGTAAGGTGGCACCCGTGGGAATACCGTGCATGAGGCCGCAAAGTGATATGATGTGTTACATGCTAGATCGGTGTGACTTGGGATCGGGGTCCCGACAACTTTGGTATCAGAGCCTGACTGACTGTAGGATTACCAAGCCAAACTGGTCGAAGTTGAGTCTAGAAATGCTTTAGTTATATAAGGGAATTGATTGTGGAAGGGAACGTAAGGCTCTTTTTACTCCGTTACCTCATGTCATTCTTTCTGAGTCAGCCTCTTCTTTTCTACGAGGGTTAAGGCCTAGGCTTCTCCTCCATCTCTCAGGATGACGTGTTACTAAACCGTAAAGTCTTAGGATTGTTGGGTTGTGTCTCCGTACAGTTCTACTACTTCCGTGTGTCCTCAGTTTGACCCAGAACCTTGATATTATGATGCTGATTGATTATGCTATTCCTTGATGAATGTCTCAAAAATCCTTTTGAGCATTTACAACCATTATGCTGCCGAAATTGTCCTAGGATTTCAAGATTTTCCAATGCTTTTGCATTACATTCCGCATCCCTATGTCGATGCTAATTCCATCCTTGTTTCCTTGGTTTCTGTGTCAGGATGTCGTCTGCTAACCGAGTTTCAGTTGCTCATAGCAAGAACCACGGAGATGGTAGGGACGAGGATCCTCCTGACCAGCCTTTGATGACATAGTTCTTGTTAGCATCCGAGAGGAACAAGCGTGAGACTAACCGCTTGCTGGCACAGATTGAGCAGAACACCGCACATCAGCGTAAGAAGTTGGTTTCCATCACCGACTTCATTGGTCTGAAACCACCCACCTTCCATCATTCCATTGAGCCACTCGATGCAGATGACTGGCTCTGAAGCATCACTCACAAGTTGCATTCTGCGAACGTTGCTGAAAGTGACAAGGTCACCTATGCTACATATCACCTGGACGGGTCCTGCTAGTATTTGGTGGCAGAGCTATGAGGCTATGCTTCCAGCTGGTCAGATTCCTACCTGGAGGGATTTCACCGAGGCTTTTCGTGAGCACCACATTCCTCAGGCTCTCATTGACCGCAAGAGGGAAGAGTTCTGTAGTTTTACCGAAGGTAAGCTGCCTGTTGATGCTTACAGTAGAGAGTTTGGAAACCTCGCCCGCTATGCTACAGAAGAAGTGTCCATGGACGCTAAGAAGCAGGCTAGGTTCCAGAAGGGTCTCAACCCTAAGTTGCGTCGTGATCTCCACCTCCATCATTGTGATACTTTCCAGGCTCTTGTGAACAAGGCCATTAATGCAGAGACATCTCAACTCACTTACGAGGAGTCTCGTAAGCACAACCGTGATCTGGGTTCTTCCTCCCGCTCTGGCTCTCAGAAGCGACGGATTTGGATTCCGAACTCAGCTCTTCCACCTGGATATGCACCGAGGCCATCCGATGTGGCGCCTCACCCAACTCAGCAACGTGCTCCACCCAGGCCTATTAGTGGACCACTTGCCAATGTAGGTCCACGTCCTATCTTAGGAACTTGCTTCACCTGTGGAGAACCAGGACACTATGCACGTGACTGCCCTCAGTCCAGTTATACACCATCCTAGTCTGAGAGGTCTGTTGGCCGTGAAAAGCCATCAGGCAAGATGATCAGTACCAAGCCAGCCTCCATTGAACGAGCATGTGTGCACCATGTCTCAGCTACAGAAGCTCAAGATGATCCCGACGTCGTACTGGGTACGTTTCTTGTCAATTGTCACCCAGCTTCAGTTCTATTCGATACTGGAGCATCCCACTCCTTCATATCCGAAGGTTACGCTCCGTTGCACGACATGTCATTTTGTGATATGCCGACTCCACTAATAATCTAGACTCCTGGTTCCAAATGGCAAACCTCCAAGGTGAGCCATGGTAATGAAATCCTTGTTGACAGACTGGTATTCCTTGCTTCTTTGATATCTCTCAAGTCCGTAGATATTAACATCATCTTGGGTATGGACTGGATGACAGCTCATCATGCCAAGATCGATTGTTACACTAGATCTGTTCAACTTACACATCCATCTGGCAAAATAGTCACTATCTCCACTAGAGTTGCAAGGCGTCAACTCTATTCTCTTAATGCCAGCCCTCTTCCAGACCTTGAAGATATTCCGGTAGTCCGTGACTTTCCGGATGTCTTTCCAGAAGAACTGCCAGGTGTCCCACCTGACAGAGATGTAGAGTTTGTCATAGAACTTATTCCAGGAACTGTTCCAATCTCTAGGAGACCATACAAGATGGCACCTTTGGAGTTAGCCGAGCTTAAGAAACAACTTGATGAGTCCTTGCAAAAGGGTTTCATCCGTCCCAGTTCTTCTCCTTGGGCTTGTCCTGTCCTCTTCGTCAAGAAGAAGGATGGTACGGATCTTATGGTTATAGATTATCGTCCCGTTAATTTGGTCACGATAAAGAACAAGTATCCGCTCCCCAGGATCAACGACCTGTATGATCAGCTCGCTGGATCCTCAGTCTTTTCCAAGATGGATTTGAGGTTAGGCTACCACCAAATCAAGATCAGAAACGGGGACATCCCCAAAACGGCCTTTGTCACTCGTTACGGTCAATACGAGTACACCGTGATGTCTTTCGGCCTAACCAATGCTCCAGCTACTTTCTCCCGCTTGATGAACTCGATCTTTATGGAGTACCTAGATAAGTTCGTCGTGGTTTATCTCGATGATATCCTTATTTCCTCGAAGAACGAGGAAGAGCATGCCGAACATCTTAGGCTTGTGTTAGGTAAACTCAGAGAGCATCGCCTTTATGCCAAGTTCTCCAAGTGTGAATTTTGGTTGCCAGAAGTGACCTATCTAGGCCACGTGATCTCCGGTAAGGGCATTGCTGTCAATCCCGAGAGAGTTAAAGCCGTTCTCGATTGGATTCCACCTAAAATAGTGAAACAAGTTAGGAGTTTCCTTGGTCTAGCCAGTTATTGTCGCCGCTTTGTTGAAATCTTCTCCAAAGTGGCCAAACCCCTCACGGAGCTTCTCAAGAAAGATAAAAGGTTTGAGTGGACCCCATAGTGTGAGCACAGTTTTCAGGAACTGAAAAGACGCCTGACTTCTGCGCCCATACTCGTGCCACCGGATTTCACTAAAGACTTTGTTATCTATTGAGATGCTTCGCGTCAAGGACTAGGTTGCATTCTTATGCAGGATCGTCATGTAATTGCCTATGCATCTCGACAGTTGCATCCACATGAGGAAAATTATCCTACACATGATCTGGAGCTTGCAGCCGTAGTCTATGCACTTAAGACTTGGCGACATTACCTTCTTGGTAACCGTTGCGAAATCTACACTGACCATCAGAGTCTCAAGTATATCTTCACCCAACCGGATCTGAACCTCAGACAGAGACGTTGGTTGGAGTTGATCTCGGATTACGACTTAGGAATCACCTACACCCCAGGCAAAGCCAATGTCATGGATGATGCTTTAAGTCGTAAATCCTATTGCAACAACCTCATGTTGCAACAATGTCAACCACCCCTCAATGAGGAATTCTGTAAGCTTAACCTTCACATAGCTCCTCATGGTTTCCTTTCTACCTTGGTGGCGAAACCTGCCCTTACGGATCAGATCATAGAGGCTCAGAAGCATGATACGGGAATCTCCCGGATCAAGAAGAATATTTCCAAGGGAGTTGCTGGCTGTTTCTCTATGGATGAACGAGGTATTGTTTACTTTGGAAACCGTTTGGTGGTGCCCAAATGTCAACAGATGCAGCAACTGATCCTTAAGGAGGCCCATGAATCCACTCTCACGATTCATCCCGGTAGTACAAAGATGTATCAGGACCTATGCCAGAGGTTCTGGTGGACTAGGATGAAGAGAGAAATCGCTCAGTATATTGCCAACTGCGACGTTTGTCGTCGTGTTAAGGCAGAGCATCTAAGACCTGCTGGCACCCTTCAACCTTTAGCTATTCCCGAGTGGAAATGGGACAAAGTTGGTATGGACTTCATCACCAGCTTTCCCAGGACCAAGAAAGGAAATAATGCTATCTTCGTAGTCATTGACCGTCTTTCCAAAGTGGCTCACTTCCTACCTGTTCGAGAGAGTATCACTGCTAGTCAGCTCACTGACTTATATATCTCCCGAATAGTGTCACTCCATGGTGTTCCACTAGAGATCAATTCAGACCGTGGCAGTCTTTTCACCTCTCATTTCTGGGAAAGTTTCCAAACTTCCATGGGCACCCATCTTTATTTTAGTACTACTTTCCACCCTCAGTCAAGTGGTCAGGTGGAAAGGGTCAACCAAATTCTTGAAGACATGCTTAGAGCTTGCGTTATCTCATTCGGTATGGATTAGGAGAAATGTCTTCCCTTTGCCGAGTTTGCTTATAACAATAGCTACCAATCCAGTCTCAAGAAAGCTCCTTTTGAGATTCTGTATGGACGAACATGTCGAACACCTTTGAACTGGTCAGAAACTGGCGAAAGACAATTCTTTGGACCGGATATGATCCAGGAGGCAGAAGAGCAAGTTCGCACCATTCGTGAGAATTTGAAAACAGCCCAATCTCGCCAAAAGAGCCAGTATGACCGTCGTCATAAGGAAGTGGCTTATGAAGTTGAGGACAAGGCTTACCTTCGGGTTACTCCTTTGAAGGGTACCCATCGTTTCGGTATCAAGGGCAAGTTGGCTCCTCGTTACATCGGTCCTTTTCGCATTCTCGCTAAACGAGGAGAGGTTGCCTACCAGTTGGAACTACCCCCCACATCTTTCTTGAGTTCATGATGTCTTCCACGTCTCTCAACTCAGGCGTTGCTTCTCGGATCCCATCCGCGGAGTGGACCACGAAACGCTTGATCTCCAAGATAACCTCACTTATCGAGAGTACCCCGTTCGCATTCTGGATCAAGCAGAGCGTGTCACTTGACGTCATAACATCAAGTTTCTCAAGGTTCAATGGTCTCATCATTCCGAGAGAGAAGCTACTTGGGAGCGAGAAGATCGTCTTCGACTTGAGTACCCCGCTTTCTTTCCGCCAACTCCTGAATCTCGGGACGAGATTTTTCCGAGTGGGGGCGAGTTGTCACATCCCTAGTTCTGGTATGGTCCTTGGCTTGCTTTGTGCATCATGTTTAAATTTCAAATGAAATTGAAATGGGGATGTTTCAAACCCTAGCACCAAAGAAATTTAAATAGGTTCAAATTAAGAATGGAATTCAATGAACCCAAAATGCTATTCAAAAATGTTCATGCTCTTTGGATAATGTTGGGAACAACAACCAGAGGTGATGCACATTTTTGCTACTCATTTTGGATTTTTGAATCAATGCATAAATATTTGATTTGGAGCTGTTTAAATTATATAAATATTTTTAATGGCTCCAAAAATGTTGGGAATTGGTGAGGGCCTCTAGAATATTATATCTAGATGCCACAATTATTTTCAGCATTTATGGAAATGTTTTAACATTTCTTTTAAATACAAAACAAATGTCAGAAATAGAAAAAGAAAACAGGAATTAGGAAAAACACCCACCCTTGCCACTTACCTGGCGGCCCAGCTGGCTAGCCCATCTGGCCGGCCCAGCCCACCAGGGGCAGGGAGGTCTTCTTCCTCCCGCCAGGAGGACGCCGAGCGCGTGGCCGACGCACGCCGGCGCACGCCCGGCCACCTCCTGCTTGCCTGGCTGTCCTCCCGTCGCCCTGGACCTTCCCTCGCATCGCCACGCACCTCCCTCGACCCCCTGCGTCTCCCCCTCTCTCTCTGGAACCCCTCCCCCTTCTCTGTGCGCTTTCGAATGGAGCTCATCGACGCCGCTCGCCGTTGCCGTGGCCACCGAGCCCCCCGTGCCTAGCTAGGATGCCCAGTAGCTCCGCCACCTCGCGCTACGCCTCTCCATAGAAGGAAGCCCGTCGGCGCGCCCCGTAACGCCACCATCGCCGTCATCCCCTTCTTCGGCTGCCGAAGATTCGACTCGCCGTCCCGGCATCGTCCATGCTTCCCGGAGCTCGCTGACCTTCCCTGCGTGATCCCCGTGAGCCCCCGAACCGATTCCCCCTCTCCTTTTCCCTGTACGGCCGCTGTAGTCGTCATCTCCGTCGAGCCCGAAGCTCACCGCCGCCATCCATGGTGCCATCGTGATAACCGCGGCCACAACTCGCACGTGAGCACTGCTGTGAGCTCAGCGGGTCCCCACGAACCCAACGCCGCCGCTCGAAGCTCCTAACTTGCACCACAGCACCCCGCGCCGCACGGGGCCGAACTCCGGTGCCGCCGCGAGCTCCATTCCGGTGAACTCCGGCCACCCCAGCCCCTCTCGTGTGTTTCCCTAGATGTGGCGCACGCCCAGCTCCACGCAGAGCCCCTTCGCCGTCCTTTTGGTCGCCGGAAAGGCGATCCCGAGCCCTCCGCCGCGTTCGGCCTCGCTGGCGGCTAAACGCCGGTGGGGTTGGCCGGTCTGACCCCCACAGCCCAGTTGACCTCCCCCCTCTCTCTCGCTGACATGTGGGCCCCGGCCCTGTTAAGTTTTAGTTAGGATTAGTTTAACAACTAATTAAACCCTGTTTAGCTAATTGGGTCACTGACGCGTGGGCCCAACCCCATTAACTAAACCAGTTTAGGTTTATTTTAAATTAGGATTAACCACAGACACTGACGTGTGGACCCCACACGTCAGGTTTGACCTGGTCAGCCGCCGTTGACCTGCTGACGCAAGCATGACGCTGTGCTGACACATTATATCATTTTCTGGTATTAATTTAAATTAGGAAATTCCAGAAAATAGTTAAAACTTCTAAAAATCATAGTAATTCAACCGTAGCTCAGATTGAAATAAGTTATATATGAAAAATTATCAGAAAAATGCAAGGAATACATTTATGCTAGTTTCATGCATGAAAAACGAACTTATACTTGCTGTATAAGTGAAAACGTAATAATGGCATGTTATATACTTAATTTGGGGTTTGCATATGAACCCTTGGTTCATATGGACTTCAACCAAATTGATGCTAGATGCATTAGGGCAAATCATAGCATCTTTGAATGTCATCTTCATGCATCATATTGTTGCATATGGTTGTTTATTGATTGCCGGCACCGTTCCCTCTCGATAGGTTGTACTCCGGAAGGTGTCCCGAGTACCTGTCTGAGGAGCAGTGCTTCTTCGTGGATATATCAGGCAAGCAAACCCCCTTGAGCATCTCAATAAATCCCACTCTCTCGCTCCTGCTCCTTTTACTGCATTAGGACAACAACGATTCAAACTGCTACTTTTCTGCTGCGGTAGCTGAAACCATTCCTCTGCATGACCTGTCATTGCCACAGTAAATAGTTGAAACCCACAAGCATGAGTAGGAGTTGCTTGAGCCTTGATGTGCCTGCTCATCCATGCTTGTTTTCTTTATGCCAGCTATGCTTAGAGTTGTGTCAGGTCTGATTCATCGGTAATGAATCGGAGTGGTGAACATGTCCTACCGGTAAAGGCTAAGTGTGTGAACACGTTTTGGTAGCGATGAGAGGCCACGTAGGAGTACATGGTGGGTTGTCTCATTGGAACCGTCCTTAAGCACTGAGTTCTGTGTATGTTAGCCAAGTCCAGTTACTACCACACATTGGGTTCCGGTTATCCGGCCCCTCTCGGCTTATTAATCCGCTTGATCTCTGTCCAGGAGTTGCAACTAGTTTCGGCCGTTTGTAGGTAGTGCTACTTGTCTACCAGGTGGTGTCCGACGAGACGGGCTTGGGACAGACTAGGCACCGTGGCACGGTGTACCAAGTGGCACCCGGATGGTGGACTTGGGAACCTTGCACACATCGTTTGGGGCCGTGAGCGACACCCCGGCCGGATCTCCTTGCGGATGGAACCCGAATAGGCGATAAACCTGGACGAGAGACTTGTGTGGTTAGTCAGGTCGTGGCCGACACCCTCGCCCGGCTTCCGCTTGAAGGTTGCCGAGGTAGATGACGTGTACAGGGCTATAAGTGGTGAGAGCGTGTGTGACGAGGTACACCCCTGCAGGGTCAATATTATCTATTCAAATAGCCGTTTTCCTCGGATATGGAAACTTGGAGGACTTATGTAGTACATAGACAATTTGCAGTGGATACTCTAAAATACGCAAGATAAGCGTGAGTGCTATGGATGGCCTTCTCGTAGGGAGACGGGAACGGATCCATAGTGGGTATTGATATGGTGAATATGTGGACTCGTGCGCGTCTTCTCACCTCAAAGAAGTTTCTGATACTCGTAGTATAGATTAGCCATTGAGTCAAAGCTGGCTTGCTGCTGTTAAACACCACCACCCCCTTTGTTGATAATGTTGCATATGTAGATAGTTCTGATGTAAGACTTGCTGAGTACCTTTGTACTCACGTTTGCTTATTTATGTTTTGCAGTTGGTTACACTAGTGGCTTCGACGAATAGCTTGTATCCCAGCTACGATCTTGTACCCTTGGGTGGGTCATGTTTAGTCAGGCTTCTTAGTCTTTTCCTTTTTGTAGTTGTCTGTACTCAGACATGTAATGCTTCCGTTGCTTGTATGCTCTGAATGATGGGTCATGAGACCCCTGTGTGTATTGATTGCTATGTGGCTCTTCTAGGCCTTTATCTATATGAGTTTGAGTTATGTTGTGATGCCATGATGTACAACACATACTTGCGTGTTATGCGTACGTGTATCGTGTATTGCTATGTGTGGGATCCGACAATCTAGTTGTTTGTCCTTGGCAGCCTCTCTTATGAGGAAATGTAGTCTAGTGCTTCCTTGAGCCATAGTAGTCCGCTACAGCCCGGTTCACCGGAGTCCTGCTAGCCCAGCACTACTGCTCGGAACACTTGACTGGCCGGCATGTGTTTCACTTTGTTCCTGTGTCTGTCCCTTCGGGGAAATGTCACACGGTGACATCCGGAGTCCTGTTAGCCCAGTGCTACAGCCCGAATTCACACGTTGATGACCGACATGCTCGATGTGGTTCATGTATGCCTGTCCTCATGGGTTAGTGCCGCTTTGGATTCACGACTAGCCATGTCGGCCCGGGTTCTTTGTCATATGGATGCTAGCGACACTATCATATACGTGAGCCAAAAGGCGCAAACGGTCCCGGGCCAGGTAAGGTGGCACCCGTGGGAATACCGTGCGTGAGGCCGCAAAGTGATATGATGTGTTACATGCTAGATCGGTGTGACTTGGGATCGGGGTCCCGACATCCATAGTGATAGTTGGGGTCGTACTTTGAAGAAGAAGACTCTGATTGCCACTGGTTGGCAATCATCTTCGGATCCCACTGGTAATTAGAGTGTCGTGGAGGATCAACTTGTAGTTCCGACCCTGGCTCTGTGGCTGATGTAGGGTTCCGTTAGGCGTGAATATCCTCTGGTAAGACGAGGTACTGGCCTGTAGATAAATCAAACAAGGAAGGAGCAGGCAAGGTGATAGTCTCAGGATGACGTTTATCAATGAACAATTTGTATTGAAGCTCCCCTTCCCTATTCTTTATAATAAAATCATGCGCTACCATACTCTTATAGTCTAAATAAATAGTAGGCAACACTTTTTCTTCTTTTTCATAGTGCCCAATGGGTATGTTATAATATGCAGCAAGGCGTGAAGCATAGATACCACCAAAGATGGGGCCCTTTGTACGGTTCAGACTTAACCGTTTAGCAATAATACCGCCCATACTAGCAGAGTCGTCATGGAATAAACCATGGAACAAAATAAAAATATCAGGAACACTAAGGTTTCCACAGTTTCTGCGACCAATTAAGCAACGACTAGCAAATATTGCAAAGTAGCGTAAAACAGGAAAATGTATGCTAGTGATTCTTGCATCGGAAACCTTCCTAGTTTCCCCTATAGTGATAGTGTCAATAAAACCATCCACATCTTTACGATGTGGTTCCTCTAAGCTACCCTCGAAAGGTATTTTGCAAACCCTGCAAAATTCATATAGTGACATCTTCTTAACCACATCATATAAATGAAACTCTAGTGAACGAGGTGATTCTCTAGGATAATAGTAGAAGTTTTGCACAAAAGTATTGGTGAGTAAGAGATACTGTTCGCGTTGGTCGCGGAGGAAGTCGGTGAGTCCTGCATTCTTAGCCAATTAATAAAAATCCTCATAAATCCCGGTGGCTCTCAAGAAATCATCGGAGGGCCATTCACATGGCCTAACCTTTGCGGTGCGAGGCAGATTATATTTGGTCTTCTTTGCTTCTTCATTTCGCTTTTCCTTCGAGCTTCGGCTTGATGAGCCCCTCAAAAATCTCTTCATTATTTTCTGAAAAATTCTGAAATTTTTAGTAACTTCAAAAATAAAAGTGAACCAAACTCAACAATATTAATAGCAACTACTCCTACAAGTGCCTAGAGCCTATATCATGCATCAAAACTACTTGGAACCACATAAATTTGACATGCAAGCTCAAGAATAGGGTCACCTAAGCAGCACAAATTTGCAATGAATAAAGAACTAGAACAAAAACTAATTGGACCAATGGAGGAGTCACATACCAAGGAACAATCCCCCCAAGCAGTTTTGTGAGAGGTGCTTTGAGCAAGGAGATCGAAAATGGCAGCAAAATGAGCTTGGACTCGGGTTTGAACTGGATAATCGTGTTTGTGGGAGGAAGAAGGAGTGTGTGGGTGTAGGAATAAGTGGAGGAGGGCCACCGTGGGCCCACGAGGCAGGGGGGCGCGCCTAGGGGGTAGGGCGTGCCCTCCACCCTCGTGGCCAGGTGGATGCCCCCCGTGCTGTGTTCTCAATGCCAAATATTCTCAAATATTTCAGAAAAAATCATATTTAAATTTCAGGGCATTTGGAGAACTTTTATTTTCGGGGTATTTTTATATTGCACGGATAAATCAGATAACAGACAGAAAATACTTATTTTTATTTTATTTAATATAAATAACAGAAAGTAAAAGGAGGGTACAGAGAGTTGTGTTTTCTAAATTCATCCATCTCATGATCATCAAAAGGAACCCATTAACAAGGTTTATCAAGTCTTGTTAACAAACTCATTCCGAATAACATGGAACCGGAGAATTTTCGAATAACACTAGGTTACCTCAACGGGGATATGCACATCCCCAACAATAAGAATATCATATTTCTTCTTGACAGTAGGAAGAGGAAATTCAAAACCTCCAAAAATAATCGATGAAAATTTTCCAATAGAATTGATACTGTGAACTTGAGGTTGTTTCCTCGGAAAGTGTACCGTATGCTCATTACCATTAACATGAAAAGTGAAATTGCCTTTGTTGCAATCAATAACAGCCCCTGCAGTATTCAAAAAGGGTCTTCCAAGAATAATAGACATACTATCATCCTCAGGAATATCAAGAATAACAAAGTTCGTTAAAATAGTAACATTTGCAACCACAACAGGCACATCCTCACAAATACCGACAGGTATAGCAGTTGATTTATCAGCCATTTGCAAAGATATTTCAGTAGGTGTCAACTTATTCAAATCAAGTCTACAATAGAAAGAGAGAGGCATAACACTAACGCCGGCTCCAAGATCACATAAAGCAGTTTTAACATAGTTTCTTTTAATGGAGCATGGTATAGTGGGTACTCCTGGATCTCCAAGTTTCTTTGGTATTCCACCCTTAAAAGTATAATTAGCAAGCATGGTGGAAATTTCAGCTTCCGGTATCTTTCTTTTATTAGTAACAATTTCTTTCATGTACTTAGCATAAGGATTCATTTTAAGCATATCAGTTAATCGCATATGCAAAAAGATAGGTCTAATCATTTCAACAAAGTGCTCAAAGTCCTCATCATCATTTTTCTTAGATGGTTTGGGAGGAAAAGGCATGGGTTTCTGAACCCAAGGCTCTCTTTCCTTTCCTTGTTTCCTAGCAACAAAGTCTTCCTTATCATAATGTTGATTCTTTGATTGTGGGTTATCAAGATCAACAGCAGGTTCAATTTCTATATCATTATCATTACTAGGTTGAGCATCATCATGAACATTACCATTATCATTATCACTAGTTTCAGGTTCATTACCAGATTGTGTTTCAGCATCAGAAATAGAAATATCATTTGGATTCTCAGGTGTTTCAGCAATAGGTTCACTAGAAGCATGCAAAGTCCTATCATTTTTCTTTTTCTTCCTTTTAAAAGGACTAGGTGCATCTATATTATTTCTCTGAGAATCTTGCTCAATTCTCTTAGGTTGGCCTTCAGGATACAAAGGTTCCTGAGTCATTCTACCAGTTCTAGTAGCCACTCTAACAACATAATCATTATTCTTACTATTCAATTCATTGAGCAAATCATTTTGAGCCTTAAGTACTTGTTCTACTTGAGTGGTAACCATAGAAGCATGTTTACTAATAAGTTTAAGTTCACCTTTGACATTAGCCATATAATCACCCAAGTGTTCAAGCATATTTGAATTGTATTTTAATTGTCTACCAAAATAAGCATTAAAATCTTTTTGCTTCACCATAAAATTATCAAATTCATCTAAGCATTGGCTAGCAAACTTAGTGTCGGTGTCAAAACCGTGGATCTCGGGTAGGGGGTCCCGAACTGTGCGTCTAGGATCGATGGTAATAGGAGGCAGGGGACACGATGTTTACCCAGGTTTGGGCCCTCTTGATGGAGGTAATACCCTACGTCCTGCTTGATTGATATTGATGATATGAGTATTACAAGAGTTGATCTACCACGAGATCGTAGAGGCTAAAACCCTAGAAGCTAGCCTATGGTATGATTGTTGTATATGATCTATCGACTAGCCTGGCCTCGGTTTATATAATGCACCAGAGGCCTAGGATAACAAGAGTCCTAGCCGAATACGCCGGTGGGGGAGGAGTCCTTGTCTTGACCACCAAGGCTTGTGGAATCTTCCTTGTATGCGGCAGCTGTCCGAACTGGCCCATGAGTATACGGCCATGGGGGTCCTCGGCCCAATCTAACTGACCGAGAGACGACGTGGTGAGTAACCCCTAGTCCAGGACACCGTCAGTAGCCCCCTGAACCGGTCTTCAAGTTGGGGACGCTCCTCGATTCTTCCGAACCGTTCTTTGTCTTTGGTCATCGGTCATGAAAACTGGTTCAACAAATCTTCCCATCTTCTATCTTGAGGATTGCCGAGCTAAATCTGAAGATCTCACACGTCGGGTATTCGAGGAGCCCTTTAAGTCTTCGGCCTTTATTAATGTGCCTTGTTATTTTTATGCCACACTTCGGGTTTGAAGTTGTTCCTGGGCGGCAGCGTCCTCTTGCGTCCGAGCTCCAATGCTGGACTACATTTGAGGTATCTTTTGCAGCCGATCACCAACGCCGGACCGCTTTCCGAGCTCCAACGCCGGAACGTATCCGAGCTCCAACGTCGGACTATGTCCAAACTCCAACGCTGGACTGTATCCGGGCTCCAACACCAGACTATATCCGAGGTGTCATATCACCCTGGTTCAAAAAAGTTGAAGGAGTTTAGCCGAGCTTAATGCCGGAAATGCCCTCTATGGAGCCAGCCACTAGCGCCCGAGCTTTATGCCGGACTGCTTCCGAGGTGGTGCACCACCCCGACTGTGGGCCGATTTTTTGTCAATATATTTTTTATTGGTGCAATTTATTCTCTGCCGAGATATATAGCCAGTAGCCCTCAAGGTGTGTATCGGTCTAAAACTCGAGATGTACCTGAAGGATGATGTAAGACCGCTGATCACAGTAGCCGCTGAGACTCAGGTTGATTTGCAAAATCGGCCTAAGGATCAACTCCTAGCTCGGCAGAATACTTCGAGACACAAAAAGCGGTGTGGAGAGTCCTCGAGACTAAGGTTGGGTGCGGCCGACCAACCTAAGGATCATAATCTCCTCGAAAACTATATTGCACTTAAATTTTCTGCACTGGATTGCCAATGCAGTAGCCCCCGAGACACTGGTCGGGTGGCAACACCAGATCAGGGGATCGATGTGCCCCTTTAATATTAGTAAATGATAAGCCCGAAGCTCAGTAGCCCCCGAGCCTTAATGCGGGCACGGGTGGCCGTATTAAGGATCGATATCCAAAGTAAAATCACAAATTATGTGTAATGATTCTATGTATCCAAGTACTTTACATCATTAATGCTCGGATCCGTATTGTACAAAACTGTGTTGACCGACCATCGGCTTCCACCTCCTCGCCCAGTAGCCGAGGAGTGTTTGTCCTACTATATAAAGCCTTTATGAGGGCAAAGATTTACGACAAACAAGGCAATCTGGCCATACGGTTTTATAAATAAAGGTATGTAGAGAGATATGTTATATTACTGTTTAACGTAATAAATGTCTTTCAAAGAAAATAGTCCCGCTATCGGTTCCTTTCTTTGGGTTGTCATGCTAAGCATGATCATGAAACCTCAGCTCGAATGTAAGAGCAAAATATCGACGATTTAGTTTGGGAGGCCAGCTAATAGCCCCTGGTAGTGTTCGGCGATAGTCGAGGTCAAGCTGTAAACACTCCGGCCATTGTTATGAATGGCCCATCATTTAACACCTTCATTGGATCGCTGACCAGTTTACGCTTATTGTGACAGTCAGTTTTCGGCTTTCTCCACTGAGGTGCTTAACCATGTGAGCTAGAAGCACAATCGCAGTGGTTCTCCCTTTGCACACCTAGCCGAACAAAGCGGAACATAGGAGGCAAGAGCAGGAGCCGGGCAACCCAACTATTGACCGAAGACACAATTCGAAACCAATGCATATATAGTGAGATCCGAGAATGTTTTTGCCTAATCTATAAAGGTGTCCGGCATTGCACTGTGAGACTTGTGCTGGAAACACACAAATAGTTTAAAAGTGCCAAAAAGCTTGGAAAACCAAAAAACGTCAGTAAAAACATGACGTCCGAGAAAGATCAAGTGTTCGGTGCCAATCAAAAAATTGGAAGAGAAAGAAAAAATTGTGCTTCTGTCGTGTTTTGACAACGACCAAGATGAAAACACATTTACAACTCATATATAAATTTTAAGAGCCCCCAAGTGACTTGGGTAAGAATTTTATGTATAATGATTGTATGTACGGAAGTACTTATATCATATTTGTGTTCACCCGAACTTTATACGCGTCTTAACCGACCGTCGGCGTCTCCCTCTTCGGTCAAGGGCCGAAAAGTGTTATGTACTCCACCTGTCGAGAATATCGACGGTGTTTTCGATAACCAGGCAATCATGCCATAAGGATGTAACAGACAAAGCGCGCTCAGGGAAATTATGCTATATTACTGACAAAGTGTAAGAAGCATCTTCGAAAAAAATAGTACCCCCACCAATACCTTTCTTCGGTGCTCATTGTTACTATGAGACTTGTGCAATAGATTTTTTGTACTCATGAGTTCCGTTGTGTGCCGACCATAATTGAAAACAATAAGAGCGCTAGCTTTTGGCTTCACCCAGTCTGA
Source organism: Triticum monococcum (assembly GCA_034509565.1). NCBI lineage: Eukaryota > Viridiplantae > Streptophyta > Magnoliopsida > Poales > Poaceae > Triticum > Triticum monococcum. The sequence goes on along the minus strand of CM067847.1, from coordinate 175,034,562 downwards.
GGTCCGGCTCGGATGACCCGATCGTGACAATCGCAGAGGTGCTCCCTTTACTCCCTAGCCGAACAATCGGGAACGTAGGGGTAAAAACAGGAGCGAGGCAACCCAGCTTGCAAATCGCTTAAGTCAATATGGTGCATATTGTGGCGTAATAAACGAATAAGGAATGAAACCATACAAGTATAATCATATGCAAGAGGAAAAGCTTCATAAATAAAGCCCCCAAGTAAACGGGGTATTTGAATATGCGCCTCACAAACAAAGTTTTGACAAGGAACTTTGTCACAAACAACTTTGTGCCGAAAAGTATAATGCTTGGTCGAACCGTACAAAATTTAAAACTTTGAGCATGAAGGCAGCTTAGCTGGTTGATGTGTTCGGTATTGATGACACGGTCCAAGCTTGATGCGGGACAAGGTTCCATCCCCCAAGCCAGTCCCAAGGTGGCGGAGCAAAGAGCTCGGCACTCTGAAGTGGTGACATACCACGGTCAATGCAGGCTGGCAGAGTGATGTCGAAGTCCCCGGCATGGGGTAATGAAGTGTTGACGAAGCCCCCCATCTAGCCGAGGTGGTGTGGTATGTCAATACGCCGAGTTGACGATACTGCCCAACCCGGATCATTTTCCTGTGCACAAAAAATGGTGCAAACTAGAGATAATAGTATAAAAAACCGTTGCATAATAAATAATTTATGAAAAGTGAGCAATAAAAGAAATATGGCCTGGCGCCGAAGTCAATGTCGATGCCGGGCGTCGGCGTGATGCGGTAAAGGCGAGGCAAAGCCTGAATTCACAGGTCGGTCCGAGTTCCGGATGCGGTGTTCGCCGGACTATATACGGAAACTGACCGAACCACCATGCGACCTCGTTAATGCGGCCACCATTTGATAGACCTGCGTACATATGATAGACAAAGTAGAGTAATAATTCCTTGGGAAAAATGAACCCAAACAAGCAAAAAAATACTAGGATTAATATCACCTAGTTTATTTGTTGTAGCAATCCGAAGATAAGATGATTCTGAAAATTGGGACTCGATCTGCACACCCATTGCCTGATGGGCGATAAAGCGACGGTATGGCGATGCTGGCAAAGGTTGGCTCGCCAAGGCAAAGCCCTCGGTCCAGCTAACGTGACAGAGCTGGTCGGCTAGTGACGCCGAAGTCTCCGAAGTAGGTTGATGAAGAGATGGTGAAGCCCCCGGTCCAGCCGAGATGTCGAAGCCTCGATGTCACCCGATGAGTCGAAGTAGGTTGGCATGATGGACACCAGCTTGAAGAAGCAATAGTGCGGCCCTGCCGATGCAGGTCGTGACGTGGTCGATGCCGGCTTGATGAAGTGACCGTGCGGCGATGCCGGTATGCCCGCTCCGTGTAATCTGTGGGGCGGCGATGTTGGTGATGATTTATCCTTCGCGATGCCGGACTCTTGTTCGGCTTGCCGAGATGATGATCCGAAGAAGTTGAGCTCCGCTCAACAAAGTGACGACGTGTCTAGCGCAGGTTGGCAGCCTTGGAGCAATATTGCCGGACTGGTTTGACACCAGCATGATGATGAAGATGACCTCAGGGGAGGCTTAAAAATTTACGGGCACGTGTTTAGAAACAACGCACAATATCCTAGAAGAGAATTCCTCTAAAAAGGTTGTCCAATATCATGTTCATAAATAAACATGAATTCAGGTCGGATTCGTATTCGTGCAGAAAACGGACCCGAAAATTGGTCCACTCATCGGAAGGTTCCCGGAGTTTGAACCGTCGGATCGAGCTGAAATTTGGAGGGTCGTAGATATGGGAATTCCACAGTAGATGAACGGTTGGATCTTCCAAAGGACCTCTGATCTGGGCTCTAGAGACCACGCCCTAAACTCGTCCAGATTCCCGTCCAGATTTGACAGGGCTCAGGTATATCGTAGATTGTCGGAAATTCCTCCATCGGACCTCGACGAAATTTTGCATGGCTGTTGTAGACGTAATTCCGCACTATTCCACTGAAGCATTCGTCAAACCGACGCTCGAGGAGGTGGTGACGGCGAATACAAGTTCGCTGTCCATAAAAACAGCACGGCCGCCCAAGGGCAATGTTGACGTTGAGCCCTCGAGCTCCGTGGATGACTCCTCTATGATCATGATAGAGATCGGAGTTGATGTTGAAAAAGGCCCCCGTCCGAACATGATGATCGGAGATGGAGCACGGTCCTCGGTCGAGCCAAGGTGACCAGTCGAGCCGGCGACGAAGATGCCGGCCTCGCAGTTGACCTACGGGCGAGCCATTGATCCTTTTGCCGATCACAGAGCGGAACTCTCAATGAAAGCACCAATGTCAGTGTCAAAACCGGCGGATCTCGGATAGGGGGTCCCGAACTGTGCATCTAGAATCGATGGTAACAGGAGGCAGGGGACACGATGTTTACGTAGGTTTGGGCCCTCTTGATGGAGGTAATACCCTACGTCCTGCTTGATTGATATTGATGATATGAGTATTACAAGAGTTGATCTACCATGAGATCGTAGAGGCTAAAACCCTAGAAGCTAGCCTATGGTATGATTGTTGTATATGATCTATCGACTAGCCTGGCTTCGGTTTATATAATGCACCAGAGGCCTAGGATAACAAGAGTCCTAGCCGAATACGCCGGTGGGGGAGGAGTCCTTGTCTTGACCACCAAGTCTTGTGGAATCTTCCTTATATGCGGCAGTTGTCCGAACTGGCCCATGAGTATACGGCCATGGGGGTCCTCGGCCCAATCTAACTGACCGGGAGATGACGTGGTGAGTACCCCCTAGTCCAGGACACCGTCACTTAGTAAGAGGGATTTCAGCTTTATCATATCTATAGAGAAAATTTACCTTTAATACCTGTGTCGGGTTATCAAGACCATGTATTTCTTCAATAGGAGGTAAATTCTTAACATCTTCAGCTTTAATACCTTTTTCTTTCATAGATTTCTTTGCCTCTTGCATATCTTCAGGACTAAGAAACAGAACACCTCTTTTCTACGGAGTTGGTTTAGGAATAGGCTAAGGAGCTGGCTCAGGAAGTGTCCAATTATTTTCATTTGTCAACATATTATTCAATAGAATTTCAGCTTCATCCGGTGTTCTTTCCCTGAAAACAGAACCAGCACAACTATCCAGGTAATCTCTGGAAGCATCGATTAGTCCATTATAAAAGATATCAAGTACTTCATTTTTCTTAAGAGGATGATCAGGCAAAGCATTAAGTAATTGGAGAAGCCTCCCCCAAGCTTGTGGGAGACTCTCTTCTTCAATTTGCACAAAATTATATATATATATATATCCCTCAAAGCAGCTTGTTTCTTATGAGCAGGGAAATATTTAGCAGAGAAGTAATAAATCATATCTTGGGGACTACGCACACAACCAGGATCCAGAGAATTAAACCATATCTTAGCATCACCCTTTAATGAGAACGGAAATATTTTAAGGATATAAAGGTAGCAAGATTTCTCATCATTAGTGAACAAGGTGGCTATATCATTTAATTTAGTAAGATGTGCCACAACAGTTTCAGATTCATAGCCATGAAAAGGATCAGATTCAACCAAAGTAATTATATCAAGATCAACAGAGAATTCATAATCCTTATCAGTAACACAGATAGGTGAAGTAGCAAAAGCAGGGTCAGGTTTCATTCTAGCATTAAGGGATTGCTGCTTCCATTTAGCTAAGAACCTCTTTAGATCATATCTATCATTGCAAGCTAAAATAGCTCTAGCAGATTTCGTCTAGAACATAACCCTCAGGAACAACAGGCAATTCACATTTATTAGGGGGAGAATCTTCATCATCACTTTCATCAATATTATCAGTTTCAATAATTTCATTCTCTCTAACCCTAGCAAGTTGTTTATCAAGAAATTCACCAAGTGGCACAATAGTATCAAGCATAGAAGTAGTTTCATCATAAGTATCATGCATAGCAGAAGTGGCATCATCAATAACATGCGACATATCAGAACGAATAGCAGAAGCAGGTTTAGGTGTCACAAGCTTGCTCAAAACAGAAGGTGAATCAAGTGCAGAGCTAGATGGTAGTTCCTTACCTCCCCTCATAGTTGAGGGATAAATCTTGGTTTTTGGATCTCTCAAGTTCTTCATAATGATAAGCAGATATAAATCCCAAGTGACTCAAAGAATAGAGTTATGCTCCCCGACAACGGCGCCAATAAATAGTCTTGATAACCCACAAGTATATGGGATCACAACAGTTTTCGAGGGTAGAGTATTCAACCCAAATTTATTAATTCGACACAAGGGGAGCCAAAGAATATTCTTAAGTATTAGCAGCTGAATTGTCAATTCAACCACACCTGGAAACTTAATATCTGCATCAAAGTGTTTAGTAGCAAAGTAATATGATAGTAGTGGTAACGGTAGCAAAAGGTAATGATAGCAAAAGTAATGTTTTTGGTATTTTATAGTGATGATAGGAATAGCAACAGAAAAGTAAATAAGCGAAGAACAATATATGGAAAGCTTGTAGGCAATGGGTCGATGATAGAGAATTATGCCGGATGCAGTTCATCATGTAACAGTCATAACCTAGGGTGACACAGAACTAGCTCCAATTCATCAATGTAATGTAGGCATATATTCCGAATATAGTCATATGTGCTTATGGAAAAGAACTTGCATGACATCTTTTGTCCTACCCTCCCGTGGTAGCGGGTTCCTAATGGAAACTAAGGGATATTAAGGCCTCCTTTTAATAGAGTACCGAACCAAAGCATTAACACATAGTGAATACATGAACTCCTCAAACTACGGTCATCACCGGGAGTGGTCCCGATTATTGTCACTTCGGGGTTGCCGGATCATAACACATAGTAGGTGACAATAGACTTGCAAGATAGGATCAAGAACTCTCATATAGTGATGAGAACATAATAGGTTCAGATCTGAAATCATGGCACTCGGGCCCTAGTGACAAGCATTAAGCATACGAAAGTCATAGCAACATCAGTCTCAGAACATAGTGGATACTAGGGATCAAACCCTAACAAAACTAACTCGATTACATGATAAATCTCATCCAGCCCATCACCGTCGAGCAAGCCTACGATGGAATTACTCACGCACGGTGGTGAGCATCATGAAATTGGTGAGGGAGGAAGGTTGATGATGACGATGGTGACTGATTCCCCTCTCTGGAGCCCCGAACGGACTCCAAATCAGCCCTCCTTAGAGGTTTTAGGGCTTGGCGGCGGCTCCGTCTCGTAAAACGCGATGAATCCTTCTCCTTGATTTTTTTCTCACCGAAAGCAAATATATAGAGTTGGAGTTGAGGTCGGAGGAGCTCCAGGGGGCCCACGAGGTAGGGGGCGTGCCCCCACCCTCGTGGCTAGGGTGTGGGCCCCCTAGTCTTCATCTTGTGCAAGGTTTTTTATTATTTCCAAAAAGATGTTCCGTGAAGTTTCAGGTCATTTCGAGAACTTTTGTTTCTTCACATAAATAACACCATGGCAATTCTGCTGAAAACAGCGTCAGTCCGGGTTAGTTCCATTCAAATCATGCAAGTTAGAGTCCAAAACAAGGGCAAAAGTGTTTGGAAAAGCAGATACGACGGAGACGTATCAACATGCTAAAGGGTTGACATTGGACAAGGAAGACAACGTAATGGGTTATGTTTTCTTACATCTGAGATAATTTATATTGTCATGGATCATCCAACATGATTGAGCTTGCCTTTCCCCCTCATGCTAGCCAAATTCTTTGCACCAAGTAGAGATACTACTTGTGCTTCCAAACACCCTTAAACCAGTTTTGCCATGAGAGTCCACCATACCTACCTATGGATTGAGTAAGATCCCTCAAGTAAGTTGTTATCGGTGCAAGCAATAAAAAATTGCCCTCTAAATATGTATGACTTATTAGTGTGGGAGAAAATAAGCTTTATATGATCATGTGATATGGAAGAAATAAAAGTGACAGACTGCATAATAAAGGTCCATATCACAAGTGGCAATATAAAGTGACGTTCTTTTGCATTAAGATTTTGTGCATCCAACCATAAAAGCACATGACAACCTCTGCTTCCCTCTGCGAAGGGCCTATCTTTTACTTTTATCTCCTACCTTGCATAAGAGTCATGGTGATCTTCACCCTTCCTTTTTTAAATTTGATCTTTTGGCAAGCACAACATGTTGGAAAGATCCTGGTATATATGGCTAATTAGATGTGAGTTTTCATGAACTATTATTGCTGACATTACACTTGAGGTAAAATGTTGGGAGGCAATACTATAAGCCCCTATCTTTCTCTATGTCCGATTAAAATTCCATACCCATAAGTATTGCGTGAGTTTTAGCAATTGTGAAAGACTATATGATAGTTGAGTATGTGGACTTGCTAAAAATCTCTTATATTGACTCTTTCCTATGTTATGATAAATTGCAATTGCTCCAATGACTGAGATTATAGTTTGTTAGTTTTCAATGAAGTTTATGATTCATACTTGAAAGTGTGATTTAATTGTTACTCTAGCATAAGAGATCATATGACAAGAATTATATAAGTTGCTGTTTTAAGAATGATCATGATGCCCTCATGTACGTACTTTATTTTTATCGACACCTCTATCTCTAAACATGTGGACCTATTTTTCGATTTTGGCTTTCGCTTGAGGACAAGCGAGGTCTAAGCTTGGGGGAGTTGATACGTCCATTTTGCATCATGCTTTTATATAGATATTTATTGCATTATGGGCTGTTATTACACATTATGTCACAATACTTATGCCTATTCTCTCTTATTTTACAAGGTTTACATAAAGAGGGAGAATGCCGGCAGCTGGGATTCTGGGCTGGAAAAGGAGCAAATATTAGAGACCTATTCTGCACAGCTCCAAAAGTCCTGAAACTTCACGGAAGTCATTTTCAGAATATATAAAAAATACTGAGTGCAAGAAGTTCCGGAGGGGGGCCACACCCTGCCCACGAGGGTGGGGGCACGCCCTACCCCCTGGGCGCGCCCCCTGCCTCGTGGGCCCCCTGGTGGCCCTCTGATGCACATCTTCTGCTATATGGAGTCTTTTATTGAGAAAAAAATCACAAGCAAGCTTTCGGGATGAGACTCCGCCGCCACGAGGCGGAACCTTGGCGGAACCAATCTAGGGCTCTAGCAGAGCTGTTCTGCCGGGGAACCTTCCCTCCGAGAGGGGGAAATCATCGCCATCGTCATGACCAACGATCCTCTCATCGGGAGGGGGTCAATCTCCATCAACATCTTCACCAGTACCATCTCCTCTCAAACCCTGGTTCATCTCTTGTATCCAATTCTTGTCTCTAAGTCTGGGATTGGTACGTGTGGGTTGCTAGTAGTGTTGATTACTCCTTGTAGTTGATGCTAGTTGGTTTATTTGGTGGAAGATCATATGTTCAGATCCTATGTGCATATTAATACCCCTCTGATTATGAACATGAATATGCTTTGTGAGTAGTTACGTTTGTTCCTTAGGACATGAGAGAAGTCTTGCTATTAGTAGTCATGCAAATTTGGTATTCGTTCGATATTTTGATGAGATGTATGTTGTCTCTCCTCTAGTGATGTTATGTGAACGTCGACTACATGACACTTCACCATTATTTGGTCCTAGAAGAAGGCATTGGGAAGTAATAAGTAGATGGTGGGTTGCTAGAGTGACAGAAGCTTAAACCCTAGTTTATGCGTTGCTTAGTAAGGGGCTGATTTGGATCCATATTTTTCATGCTATGGTTAGGTTTACCATAATAATTTTGTTGTAGTTGCGGATGCTTGTAATAGAGGTTAATCATAAGTGGGATGCTTGTCCAAGTAAGGGCAGTACCCAAGCACCGGTCCACCCACATACCAGATTATCAAAGTACCAAACATGAATCATATGAACGTGATGAAAACTAGCTTGACGATAATTCTCATGTGTCCTCGGAAGCGCTTTTCTCTATATAAGAATTTGTCCAGGCTTGTCCTTTGCTACAAAAAGGATTGGGCCACCTTGCTGCACTTTATTTACTTTTGTTACTTGTTGCTCATTACCAATTATCTTATCACAAAACTATCTGTTACCTATAATTTCAGTGCTTGCAGAGAATACCTTGCTGAAAACCGCTTATCATTTCCTTCTGCTCCTCGTTGGGTTCGACACTCTTACTTATCGAAAGGACTACGATAGATACCCTATACTTGTGGGTCATCACATGACTCTAATATCACCATCTCCATATCTCAAAACAATTATCAAGTATCAAACTTCTCATAGTATTAAACAAACTCATAAGAAAATTTTATTATTACTAGCACAAATGCCCGTGCGTTGCAACGGGAGGCTACAAAACTTACTTCCAGTAGGAATGTGGGATGCGACCCCAAGAGCCTCCAGCACCCTGATCGCAACGGACTGGCTTTGAAATGTCGAACGATACCTGAGAAGAAAGGATGTGGTGTCCGCGTGCAGTAGATCATCGGCGGCAAAATCTCTGCTGTGAAATTGAAGAATAAAATTAACATGCAATCGTGTTATTTCTCGTTCATTGCATAAACTGATTTGGTTTTAATCTCTCAAACTAAACCAATGATTAATTATATGAAACAACATTCAGATAGAAATGTAACATCCCAAATTTTCAATTTTGAATGTTATACATAGATCATTCTGGCATATCATATTTTATTGCATTTTGTCTCGTGATCCTAGAAATCCTAAGCAACTCAACGACCCTCGGAGAGAGTTGGGGATTTCCCCGGTTTTCAAATTTTATTTTTATCAATTTTGAAACGAGGATTTTGTTTTTTTAGAAAACCCTAGTTCGTTTTTTCGGTTCGTCGGTTTTTCCCGGTTTTTCTTTTTAGCGGACGTTCGTCCAAACGTTCATTTTAACGAACGGTTTCCGCCCGTTAGTTACAGATAATGAACGCTCGTTCGTTAGCCTCTTCGTTAGTTTTCTTTTATCGGATTATTCTGTGATTATTTCTGATCGCGATTTCTGATCCGATTTTCGTTCTAGTTTATCTTTTCGCTCGTTAGTCGGAATCAGGCGATTCAAGCACCTAGATCTTCGTCTCGAGACTCTCTTTTCGCTTAACCAACTTGCATAAGTTTTTGCTACTGTAAAATTTGACCTAAGTCCAGATTAGTAAATGGATCTTGTTTCTATCGCCATTTGAGTTTCATTGCTCCGTTCGATTTGATTCTTTTTGCAAACCGGAGTTCTTAAGTTGAACTTTCTAGTTAGATCTTCTTATTCGAGTTTTAGCCATGCTTCTTTGCTTGATTGCTTATGTATGCTATTGTTTGTTTGTGATAGAATTCCCGGAGTGCGAAACGTGTTATTTGGAGTCTCTAGGTTACGCGGATCGTCAGCAAGGCAAGTAACACTTTGATCATACCCCTTTATCAACCAGTTTTTATGCATTAGTTCCAATCCCCAAACATTGCATGGTTAGGATGTCATTAACATGTGGGTTGGGAAGTAGTTGATGAGGTAGAACCTATTACCCTATTGCATACAAACCCTTGGGAGTTACTTCTACATGTTGCTTATATTGCTATGCTATGCTTGTAGACGAGGTTTGGGTGAGTGAAATCCATGACATATGTGAGATTGATAATTAATGGTTCAACTTAAGGTGGCAACTTAAATACACATCTGGGTGGATTGAGGCACATGGAGTACCCAGTGTTTCCTATATTTTTTGGATATCCTGGAGTACCCGTCTGATCTTCCTATGGACGGCCACCCAGGCTCAAACGGAACTGAGATTATTCATGCTAGAAACTTCCATGTGCAGCCACAAGCTATTATGGGCTCTAGCATAGTTGAGTAAGTTATGTGAAGCTCTTGAAGAGGTGGATCAGCAGGTAGTGGGTTGTAGGTTTGGTATGGTCTGCCCGGAGTAGAGAGTTAATGTTTCTGAAAGACTGTGTCTCGGTCATCCGTTTCTCAAACACCATGTAGTGCGAGAAATCCAACGGAGGCGATCGAGTCTTGTGGGGAAAAGTGCGCAAACCTCTGTAGAGTGTACAAGCTAATCATGGTTAGCCGTGTCCCCGGTTATGGACAAATCTTGAGTATCTAGTACTTGGAGTATCTTAAGTATCTCATCACTCTAAATTAATATTGTTGGGTTGATAGTTACCTTAATTGGGATTGAGTTGGAGGAACCTTCTCAATGATGTTACAACTACCATGATAGTTAAATTAAAATCTATTCCTTTGTTGTAGGGAAAAATTGGCTTTTCGCAAAAACTATAACCACAGAGCTTTCCACCAGCCAAATATGCATGTAGTGATAGCATTATTCTGTTCTTGCTCTATTGTGTTATTTTGCCAGCATATTCCATGTGCTGACCCATTTTCGGGCTGCAACGTATTATGTTGCAGACTTTTCAGACGAGGAGTAAGGTTCGTTAGGTCGTTGCCGTGCAGCTCAGCTATGCCGTTGGAGTTGATGGACTCACTTTATCTTCCAAGCCTTCCGCTATTATCGTATTAGATGGCCTTAAGCCATATTTATTGTAATTAGTTCTCTTTTGAGACATTCGATGTAATAAGTGTGTGATTGCTACTCTGTTATAAATCCTCGAGTACTGTGTGTCACCATTACCAATCCAGGGATGACACTGAAGCACAGAGACTTGACTGTTTGAGGTCAGGTCGCTACAAGATGGTATCAGAGCACACCCTGAGTGTAGGACATGACCACTAAGCTAAAAACCATAGATCACTATTCTTTTCTCATTTCTGACTCCTCTCCATTTTCCACTCTTTAGGATGGCGGATGCAAGGAACAAGTTTGCACAACCGGATGAAGAAGCACCTTCTGGACGACACTTGAAGGAAGTCACTAGGTACCTGAACATAGGAATACCAAGCTTCACCGGGACCTACAACGCCGCTGTACCAAAAGAGGAGTGATGGATGATTCAAGTTCAAGTTCCAAGGAGAACCTTCACGCCAGTCACTAAAACCATAGAGTTTTCCTTCGATGCACCAACCTGGAGTTTAGGAAAGAGTATGGCAGCTCACATCACCATGGGACGCATTGGAGAAGTTTACCAAAAGGAGCTTAAGGATACTATCTACCAGATGTGTGGGCGCCAGATGAGCAATGGGAGATGATCAGCACCAGGAAGGATAGATCAATTGCAGCTTTCATCTAGGAACTAAACTAGCACATTCGATGCCAGGAGAACCAGATGTGCGCACGCATGATAGATCTGAAGAAGGCAATGACTAGGATCGCGGAACTGGAGGAAGAACTCAAGGCTACACGTGAAGATTATGAGGAGGAAATCGTCATACTAGTGGAGAAGAATGCCAACCTGATTAGTAAGATCGGAATATTCATGGGAGACCCCACACCAGTAGAAGAAGACGAAGGACCCAAGGAGATTCGCCCAGAGGACTACATCATCATCGACGACACCGACTCCGACCTGAGCGATGATGACTTTGAAGATGAAGCTGGAGCAGATATCATGGAGTCTGCAACCGAGGAATATTTTTAGTAGACGACCACATCAGTAGTAGTATCCCACCATGTAAATAGAGTAGTCCGAGCACTTTTGTGATAGTTAGACCAATTGTATGCCTTGCTTGATTGATTGAGTGAAATGATTGTGTTTGTCTCATGTGCATATGGGTAGTGCTTTCTCATTAGACCTCATTCTATTCTAATCTCTCCCCTCTAAACCCATCAGATGCCTCCGAGACGTGACCCCGAATTTGCTTTCCCACCGGAGCTCACTCAGTTGATCCAGCAGCAGAATACCCTGATGCAGTTGTTAGTTCAGAACCAAGGCAACAACAACAAAACTCCACTACCACCACCACCACCAGTTGACAACTTAGCCCATTTTCTGAGGTTGTAGCCGCCGGTGTTTTCCAGTAGCATCGAGCCTATAGTAGCAGATGATTGGCTCCGCAGGATTGGAAGGGAGTTAACCACTGCAGGATGTACTGATGCTGAAAGGTGTGTTTTGCCGCACATCAGTTGGATGGACCAGCAACATCATGATGGGAGAATTACACTGTCACCTACCCTATAGCCACAGTGACATGGGACCAATTTCAGCAAGCCTTCCGTACAACCCATGTCTCAACCGGAGCCATGAATTTGAAGAAGCGTGAGTTTCGCAAGTTATGCCAGGGGAACCGTACTGTGGCTCAGTACGCGGATGAGTTTAGCAAGCTATCTCTCTATGCCCCTGATGATGTGGCCACAGATGCCGCAAAGCAGGAGAAGTTTATGGAAGGGCTGAATGATGAGATGAGTATATAGTTGATGGTGGCAACATTCACCAACTACCAGGAGTTGGTAGATAAGGCTCTTATGATTGAAGGGAAGCAGCAGCAGATTGAGAGCCGTAAGAGGAAGTATGGACAAGGGAGGTATAACTCAGGAGCTTAGGAGAAGCCTCGCCTAACCCCGAACTCAGGAGGACTTGTTCATAACCATGGAGGCCACACCCATAATGGAGGAAGTAACCATAATCACACTGGCCCAAGGAATGGGAATGAGAATGGTGCAAGCAACAATCAGAACCGCCCCAATCCAGCCACACCCACCAAGAGAGACCTAAGCCACATTACTTGTTTCAAGTGCGGGAAGACTGGACACTATGCCACGGAGTGCCCTGAATGGAAGAATGGAAACGGAAATGGGAGTGCTGGGAAGAAGCCCAATCCATTCAACAAAGTACAAGTGAACCACATTAACGTGGAGGAGGTTGAAGAGCAGCCATACGCGGTTATAGATAAGTTTTTGGTTAAGCCATTTACCGCTCTTGTTCTTTTTGATACCGGTGCATCGCATTCATACATATCAAGGGAATTTGTGGATAAGTTTAAACTACCGACCCAAACCCTTAGGACCCCTCTGTTAGTAAGCTCACCTGGAGTAGAGTATATGGCTAGTCGATGGTGTGACCAGATATCCTTAACCATTGGCAACCATGTTTTTTTCGTCCGACCTAATTATCTTGGAGTCACAAGGATTGGATGTGATATTAGGAATGGACTGGATGCCAAAGTATGGAGGATGCATTGACTGTGTTAGTAAGTCAATTTGTCTCACCACCCTGGAGGGAAAAAGGATCAAGTATATATCTACGCATGTGCCAAGAAGTAGCCAAGTAAATACCCTCATGGGAGTTGTTCAGGAAGAAGTGCCTGTAGTAAAGGATTACCCGGATGTTTTCCCAGAGGAGTTACCAGGCATGCCACCAGACCGAGATATTGAGTTTTTGATAGAGCTATTGCCACGCACATGGCCAATATCCAAGAGACCCTATAGGATGCCCGCGAATGATCTGGAAGAGATTAAGAAATAGATCAAGGAGTTATTGGAGAAAGGTTACATTCGACGGAGTTCATCACCATGGGGAGCCCTAGTGCTTTTGGTTGAGAAGAAGAATTAGTACCTAAGAATGGTTGTTGATTATCGAGCCTTGAATGAAGTGACGATTAAGAACAAGTACCCATTGCCAATGATCAATGATCTGTTTAACCAGCTGCAAGGAGCTAAGGTGTTTTCGAAGATCGATCTACGATCATGATATCATCAGTTGAAGATACGAGAGAAGGATATACCAAAGGCAACCTTCACCACACGGTATGGGTTATATGAGTATACGGTCATGTCATTTGGACTGACTAACGCCCCTGCCTATTTCATGAGCATGATGAAAAAAGTATTCATGGAATATTTGTATAAGTTTGTTGTGGTGTTCATTGATGATATAATGGTATATTCAAAGAATGAAGAGGAACACAAGGAGCATTTGCATTTAGTTCTCGAGAAACTCAGGGAACATCAGTTGTATGCCAAGTTTAGGAAATGCGAGTTTTGGTTGAAGGAAGTCGGATTCCTTGGACATGTTATATCAGGAGAAGGTATAACAGTAGACTCCACCAAGGTTCAGTCAGTCACTGAATGGTTGGCACCCACTTCAGTTAGTGAGATCCACAGTTTTCTTGGACTCGCAGGATACTACTGGAGATTCATTGAGAATTTTTCCAAGACCGCGAAGCCCATGACAGAATTATTGAAGAAGGATACCAAGTTTAAATGGACGGAAGATTGTGAGACAAGTTTCCAGGAGCTGAAGAAATGTTTGATGACAGCCCCAGTGCTGACACTGCCAGATATACGTAAGGATTTCTAAGTGTATTGCAACGCCTCTCTCTTAGGACTTGGAAGTGTGCTTATGCAGGATGGAAGAGTTGTTTCGTATGCCTCGCGACAACTAGAACCGCACGAGTTGAATTATGCCACGCATGATTTGGAGCTAGCAGCTGTAGTTCACGCGTCGAAGACTTGGAGACATTACCTTATTGGGAATCATTGTGATGTGTACACGGATCATAAGAGTTTCAAGTACATTTTCACATAGAAGGAACTGAACCTTATGCAGAGAAGATGGTTGGAGCTTATAAAGGATTATGACATGAAGCTTCACTATCATCCAGGAAAGGCCAACGTCATAGCTGACGCTCTAAGCCGGAAGAGTTATGCTAATACCCTAGTGAGCACGTGAATGCCGAAGGAGTTAGCAGAGGATCTCTGGGAACTCCGATTGGAGATTGTTCCTAGAGGTTTTGTTGCAACAATGGAGGTATAGTCTACATTGTTGGGAAAAATTCGAGAAGCTCAGAAGGATGACAAAGATATTGCCGAGATAAAGGAGAAAGTGGGCGAAGGAAAGGCCAAAGGTTTTCGTGAGGATGAACATGACACCTTATGGTTTGAGGACCGTGTTTATGTGCCCAAGAACACAGAGATTAGGAAGTTAATACTTCAGGAGGCTCATGACTCACCATACTCGATACACCCCAGAAACACCAAGATGTATTTGGATTTGAAGGAACGTGTCTGGTGGACAGGGATGAAGAAGGATATCGCCGAGTATGTGGCCATATGTGATGTATGTCAGAGAGTGAAGGCAGAGCATCAAAAGCCAGCAGGATTGTTACAGCCTATGCCGATACCCGAATGGAAGTGGGATAAACTTGGCATGGATTTTATCGCCGGATTGCCTAGGACCAAATCAGGATATGATTCTATATGGGTAGTAGTTGACCGTTTGACCAAAGTGGCACACTTTATCCCAGTGAAAACAACTTATACCAGTGCAAAGTTGGCCAAGATATATATGACCAGGATCGTATGTCTGCATGGAGTCCCGAGGACCATCGTATCAGATAGAGGAACACCGTTTACTTCAAAGTTTTGGCATCAGCCGCACCATACTTTGGGAACGAGATTGGAGTTCAGTACAACATTTCACCCGCAGATGGATGGACAGACCGAGAGAGTCAACCAGATTCTAGAGGACATGTTGATAGCCTGTGCGCTAGATTATGGATCTAGTTGGGATGACAATCTGCCTTACGAAGAGTTCTCTACAACAATAGTTACCAAGCCAGTTTGAAGATGGCACTATTCGAAGCCCTTTACAGCCGAAGGTGTAGAACACCATTGATGTGGGATGAAGTTGGAGACCGACAGTTGTTTGGACCAGACTTGATCAAAGAGTCTGAGGAGAAAGTTAAACTGATTCAGGATAGACCGAAGATAGCTCAGTCTAGACAGAAGAGTTATGCAGAGTCGAAACGCAAGGAGGTAACCTATGAAATCGGAGATAGAGCATATCTGCGAGTATCACCTTTGTGAGGAGTGAAACATTTTGGAGTTAAGGGAATATTAGCCCCGAGGTTTGTAGGACCGTATCGTGTTCTGGAACGGATGGGAGAAGTTGCCTACAAGTTGGAGTTACCTGAAGGACTGTCAGGAGTTCACGATGTGTTTCATGTTTCCCAGTTGAAGAAGTGCCATGCTGAGATGGCCGACATACCACTAAGATACCGTACCCTTGGAGGCAATTCAGTTGGACAATGACTTGACTTATGAGGAGAAGCCAGTCAAGATATTGGAGTTTGCCAGTTGAGTCACCCGCAGCAAGGTCATTAAGTTTTGCAAAGTTCAGTGGAGCCACCATACCAAGGACGAAGCCACATGGGAATGATAGGATGGCCTTCACAAAGACCACCCACGCCTATTTTCTAGCCAACCCGAATCTCGAGGGCGAGATTCATCTTAAGGGGGGTAGGTTTGTAACATCCCAAATTTTCAATTTGGAATGTTATACATAGATCATTCTCGCATATCATATTTTATTGCATTTCGTCTCGCGATCCTCGAAATCCTAAGCAACTCAAGGACCCTCGGAGAGAGTTGGGGATTTCCCCGGTTTTCAAATTTTATTTTTATCAATTTTGAAACGAGGATTTTGGTTTTTTTAGAAAACCCTAGTTCGTTTTTTCCGGTTCATCGGTTTTTCCCGGTTTTTCTTTTTAGCGGACGTTCGTCCGAACATTCATTTTAACGAATGGTTTCCGCCCGTTAGTTACACATAACGAACATCGTTCGTTAGCCTGTTCGTTAGTTTTCTTTTATTGGATTATTCCGCGATTATTTCTGATCGCGATTTCTAATCCGATTTTCGTTCTAGTTTATCTGTTCGCTCGTTAGTCAGAGTCAGGGGATTCAAGCGCCTAGATCTTCGTCTCGAGACCCTCCTTCCGCTTAACCAACTTGCACAAGTTTTTGCTACTGTAAAATTTGACCTAAGTCCAGATTAGTAAACATATCTTGTTTGTTTTGCCGGTTGAGTTTCGTTGCTCCGTTTGATTTGATTCTTTTTGCAAACCGGAGTTCTTAAGTTGAACTTTCTGGTTAGATCTTCTTATTTGAGTATTACCCATGCTTCTTTGCTTGATTGCTTATGTATGCTATTGTTTGTTTGTGATAGAATTCCCGGAGTGTGAAGCGTGTTATTTGGAGTCTCTAGGTTACGCGGATCGTTAGCAAGGCAAGTAGCACTTCGATCATACCACTTTATCACCCAGTTTTTATGCATTAGTTCCAATCCCCAAACATTGCATGGTTAGGATGTCATTAACATGTGGGTTGGGAAGTAGTTGATGAGGTAGAACCTATTACCCTATTGCATACAAACCCTTGGGAGTTACTTCTACGTGTTTCTTATATTGCTATGCTATGCTCGTAGACGAGGTTTGGGTGAGTGAAATCGATGACAGATGTGAGATTGATAATTAATGGTTCAACTTTAGGTGGCAACTTAAATACACATCTGGGTGGATTGAGGCACCTGGAGTACCTAGTGTTGCCTGTATTTTTTGGAAATCCCGGAGTACCCGTGTGATCTTCCTATGGACCGCCACCCAGGCTCAAAGGGAACTGAGATTATTCATGCTAGAAACTTCCGCGTGCAGCCACAAGCTATTATGGGCTCTAGCGTAGTTGAGTAAGTTACATGAAGCTCTTGAAGAGGTGGATCAGCAGGTAGTGGGTTGTAGGTTTGGTATGGTCTGCCCGGAGTAGAGAGTTAATGTTTCTGAAAGACTGTGTCTCGGTCATCCGTTTCTCAACCATGTAGTGCGAGAAATCCAACGGAGGCGATCGAGTCTTGTGGGGAAAAGTGCGCAAACCTCTGTAGAGTGTACAAACTAATCATGGTTAGCTGTGTCCCTAGTTATGGACAAATCTTGAGTATCTAGTACTTGGAGTATCTTAAGTATCTCATCACTCTAAATTAATATTGTTGGGTTGATAATTACCTTAATTGGGGTTGAGTTGGAGGAATCTTCTCAATGATGTTAGAACTACCATGATAGTTAAATTAAAATCTATTCCTTTGTTGTAGGGAAAAATTGGCTTTTCACAAAAACTATAACCATAGAGCTTTCCACCAGCCAAATATGCATGTAGTGATAGCATTATTCTGTTCTTGCTCTACCGTGTTATTTTGCCAGCATATTCCATGTGCTGACCCGTTTTCGGGATGCAACGTATTATGTTGCAGACTTTTCAGATGAGGAGTAAGGTTCGTTAGGTCGTTGCCGTGCAGCTCAACTATGCTGTTGGAGTTGATGGACTCACTTTATCTTCCAAGCCTTCCGTTGTTATTGTATTAGATGGCCTTAAGCCATATTTATTGTAATTAGTTCTCTTTTGAGACATTCAATGTAATAAGTGTGTGATTGCTACTCTGTTATAAATCCTCGAGTACTGTCTATGTCAGCATTACCGATCCAGGGATGGCACTGAAGCACAGAGACTTGACCGTTTGAGGTCGGGTCGCTACAAGAAAACATCATATGTCGCCAATTTGGGGTTTAATCAGGGATGGATTGCTCCCTTGTCACCCAAATATGCATGTACTAAGAGAATATCTATTGGATAACAGAACAGAAGGAGAAATAATCAACAATGATGGTGACTAGTAACACAAGGAGAAATAACCAAGAATGATGTTTCTAGTAACATAAGGAGCATGGTGATAACTACATTGCAGTCGTCGCCA
Organism: Triticum monococcum; assembly: GCA_034509565.1. Lineage (NCBI taxonomy): Eukaryota > Viridiplantae > Streptophyta > Magnoliopsida > Poales > Poaceae > Triticum > Triticum monococcum. Next base: position 175,016,177 of record CM067847.1, on the reverse strand, counting down.
ACTGAAAGCAACTAGCGCAACCCAGAATATAAACTGTGTTGTAACGAAAGAGAAAAATCCTCATATGCACCATCTCCGTTATTATGCTCAACATCTGAAGTACATCAAATATTAAAAAAAATCTGCAAAAGAAGTAGATATTAATTAATGCTAACAGACAAAACTAAGAAGACATCTAAGCATGATGCACATCATATCCGATTGTATATATACAACCTGCATATTTGAAATTTCAAACAATTTTGCAACTCAAACAGTTTGACCACTGACCATATCAACTAATCCATACAAAGTTCTTCACATAAAGGCAATTAGAAATCAGAACAAAAGTTGAATGGCCAAATCTCTGAAAAGAAAATACCTGAAACGATACATCAAGAATATGATTACAAAATAAAACAATAACTTCCGTATTGTACTATATATCTTAAAAAATCATGTGACAAAGGAATCCCTCCATATTAATATATTGTAGTATACACCAAGATCTCCTAGCTCTGTAGCACCTTACTGCAGTCTTGTTTTCATGCATGATGAATAGGAAAATCATGTTGAAATACTAGTAACCATAAAACAAGATGACGTATGTTGGCATATACAAACCACAAAAGCAAGTTAACACATCACACAATAAATGAGTAAACTCAGCAGGTCTCAACTGTCAACATGTAAGCCATAGCATCAGAGATGTTAGTGAGTGAAGTTATCTTTCCTGCACATCGACATTGTCATGTACCTCTTTGAATAGATACTTAACATGAGACTTGTGAAATTGTTTTCCTCGCGTGTTAGGTTGGTGCATTGTTACGGTAACAAAGCTGACGACCCATGTGGTAGATTTAACCTGGTGGTCATAATACATTTTGATCTATAAGTAAGAGTAGTGCTAAACCTCTCATATATATACGCTGAAAGCAAAAGTATACAAATGATGAATCAATGTGTAAGTTTAGCATTGTTTCGAGCATTATAAGTTTAGCACAAAATAATATTAAATCTATACAGAAATTTTAGCCCAGCCCAGGTCCTCTCAACCGCAGAAGGCAAGATGCGTCAATGTCGCGAGGGTTTCTGCAATCTCGCGAGATGACGAACTATTCATAAAAGATTGTTTTCTTTTCTGTACCAATGGGGATGGGTTTGCAACCGTAATGAGGTAGAAATCTAGTACGTGAGTGGTGGAGTCGTGGAGAAACTTATGGGCTAGAGCTTGGGGCCTACACACCTGGGGTTGGGCTTCCTATAAGTCAAAAATTCTGAAAAGTATACTACTGGGCTACAGATGTTAGTTTGGCCACGCCTAGGGCTATAGCTATCCCTAGTTGCCCTAGGCCTAATTTCACCCCTGATGACCATAATACATTTGGATCTATACGTAAGAGTAGTGCTAAACCTCTCATATCAATACGCTGAAACCAAAAGTATACAAATGATGAATCAACATGTAAGTTTAGCATTGTTTCGATCATTATAAGTTAAAAACCAAATGATACTAAATCTGTAGCAGCACAAAATGAGTTTCATACATATACATGGGATGATATTTAGATGGATAATTAAATAACTATGCATAAAGTAGGAAACTTTACAGCACCTCTGCATGCTTATCGAGTAATCCCCTATCATCTTCCCTTCGCATCTCCCCCACCATCGCCATGCCATGTGATGACCCACAAGTATAGGGGATCTATCATAGTCCTTTCGATAAGTAAGAGTGTCGAACCCAACGAGGAGCAGAAGGAAATGATAAGCGGTTTCCAGCAAGGTATTCTCTGCAAGTACTGAAATAAGTGGTAACAGATAGTTTTGTGATAAGATAATTTGTAATGAGCAACAAGTAACAAAAGTAAATAAGGTGCAGCAAGGTGGACCAATCCTTTTTGTAGCAAAGGACAAGCCTGGACAAACTCTTATATGATGTAAAGCTCTCCCAAGGACACATGGGAATATTGTCAAGCTAGTTTTCATCACGTTCATATGATTCGCGTTCGGTACTTTGATAATTTCGTATGTGGGTGGACCGGTGCTTGGGTACTATCCTTACTTGGACAAGCATCCCACTTATGATTAACCTCTATTGCAAGCATCCGCAACTACAACAAAAGTATTAAGGTAAACCTAAGCATAGCATGAAACATATGGATCCAAATCAGCCCCTTATGAAGCAACGCATAAACTAGGGTTTAAGCTTCTGTCACTCTAGCAACCCATCATCTACTTATTACTTCCCAATGCCTTCCTCTAGGCCCAAATAATGGTGAAGTGTCATGTAGTCGATGTTCACATAACACCACTAGAGGAGAGACAACATACATCTCATCAAAATATCGAACGAATACCAAATTCACATGACTACTAATAGCAAGACTTCTCCCATGTCCTCAGGAACAAAAGTAACTACTCACAAAGCATAAACATGTTCATAATCAAAGGGGTAGTAATATGCATATAGGATCTGAACATATGATCTTCCACCAATTGAACCAACTAGGATCAACTACAAAGAGTAATTAACACTACTAGCAATCTACTAGCACCAATCCCGGACTTGGAGGCAAGAATTGGATACAAGAGATGAACTAGGGTTTTGAGATGAGATGGTGCTGATGAAGATGTTGATGGAGATTGCCCTCTCCCGATGAGAGGAGCATTGGTGATGACAATGGCGATGATTTCCCCCTTCGAGAGGGAACTTTCCCCGGCAGAACAGCTCCGCAAGAGCCCTAGATTGGTTCCGCCAAGGTTCCGCCCCGTGGCGGCGGAGTTTTGTCCGAGAAGATGGCTTATGATTATTTCCCATTGAAAGACTCTATATAGCAGAAGATGGTCACTGGAGGGCCACCAAGGGGCCCACGAGGTAGGGGCACCCAGGGGGGTAGGGCGCGCCCCCACCCTCGTGGGTAGGGTGTTGCCCCCTGGTGAAGTTCTTGCTCTCAGTATTTTTTATATATTTGAAAAACATCTTCCGTGAAGTTTCAGGACTTTTGAAGCTGTGCAAAATAGGTCTCTAATATTTGCTCCTTTTCCAGCCTAGAATCCCACCTGTCGGCATTCTCCCTCTTTATGTAAACCTTGTAAAATAAGAGAGAATAGGCATAAGTATTGTGACATAATGTGTAATAACATCCCATAATGCAATAAATATTGATATAAAAGCATGATGCAAAATGGACATATCAACTCCCCCAAGCTTAGACCTCGCTTGTCCTCAAGCGAAAAGCCGAAATCAAAAAATATGTCCACATGTTTAGAGATAGAGGTGTCGATAAAAATAAAATACGGACATGAGGGCATCATGATCATTCTTAGAACAACAACTTATATAATTCTTGTCATATAATCTCTAATGCTAGAGTAATAATTCAATCACAATATCAAGTATGAATCATAAACTTCATTGAAAACTAACAAACTACAATCTCAGTCATTGAAGCAATTGCAATTTATCATAACATAGGAAAGAGTCAATGTATAAGAGCTTTTCAACAAGTCCACATACTCAACTATCATATAATCTTTCACAATTGCTGACACTCACGCAATACTTATGGGTATGGAGTTTTAATTGGACACAGAGAAAGATAGGGGCTTATAGTTTTGCCTCCCAACATTTTACCTCAAGGGTAATATCAACAGTAATAGTTCATGAAAACTCACATCCAATTAGCCATATATACCAGGATCTTTCCAACATATTGTGCTTGCCAAAGGATAAAATGTAAAAAGGAAGGGTGAAGATCACCATGACTCTTATGCAATGTAGGAGATAAAAGTAAAAGATAGGCCCTTCGCAGAGGGAAGCAGAGGTTGTCATGCGCTTTTATGGTTGGATGCACAAAATCTTAATGCAAAAGAGCATCACTTTATATTTCCACTTGTGATATGGACCTTTATTATGCAATATGTCGCTTTTATTACTTCCATATCACACGATCGTATAAAGCTTATTTCCTCCACACCAATCAATCATACATATTTAGAGAGCAATTTTTATTGCTTGCACCGATGACTACTTACTTGATGGATCTTACTCAATCCATAGGTAGATATGGTGGACTCTTATGGCAAGACTGGTTTAAGGGTATTTGGAAGCACAAGTAGTATCTCTACTTGGTGCAATGAATTTCGCTAGCATGAGGGGGAAAAGCAAGCTCATCATGTTGGAAGATCCAAGACAATATAATTCATCTCAGATGTAAGAAAACATAACCTATTATGTTGTCTTCCTTGTCCAATGTCAACTCTTTAGCATGTCATATTTTAATGAGTGCTCACAATCATAAAAGATGTCCAAGATAGTTTATTTATATGTGAAGAACTCTCTTTCTTTATTACTTCCTATTAATTGCAACGATGACCAAAACTGCGTTTGTCAACCCTCAATAACTTTTATTCATCATACTCTTTCTATGTGATCTCATTACTCTCCATAAGACTCACATGATCTCTTTTTTCTTTTTATTCACTTAGGATCATGGCAAAATAATCAAGCCAACACTAATCTTTATTATATAGCTCACGGACTCGATTATATATAAGAATAATAAAGCAAAACTCACAACTAGATCATACTAAGAACTTTTATTCTACTAGATCAAGATATTACCAAAAGGATCAAACTAAGAAAAACGGTAAAGATAAAGTGATGGTGATACGATATAGGGGCACTCCCCCAAGCTTGGCAGTTGCCAAGTGGAGTGCCCATACCAGATACTCAATTCTTCTTTGTTGATGGAGACGGTGGTGATTTTGTTGATGGTGTAGGCTTCTTCCTTAATTTGCGTTTGAGGATAGAATTTTGGTCCCGTAGGTCCTGTCGTGGTTCTAAGTCTGACAGTAGAATGGGGGTAGGGATGTAGAGGCAAGATCCTAGCTATGGAGGAGTTGTACGTGCGAATTTTACGAGCTCAGGCCCTTCTCAGAGGAAGTAACAGCCCTACGTCTTGGAGCCCGGAGGCGGTCGACTGAATTATATGCGTGTGTGTTACATAGGGTGCGAACCCTTGTCCCTGAGGAGGGGGTCGCTTATATAGAGTTCACCAGACTCCTCCCGCCCTCAGTTACAAAGTGTTTAAGGTACATAAAGATGGGGACGTTACTGGTAACGCCTGCAATAAAGATACATAATGACCATTAAAGCTATGACTTAATTCCTGACCGTTGCAGAGCGGAGTGGCTCTAGATCTTCTGGTAGTCGAGTGATTGTCCAAACGGTCGAGTGTCTTCAAGACTATCGAGTGGAACATAGCTTCATGGTCGAGTGGACGATGATTTTTCTTCGAATGCTTCTGGTTCTTTTAGAGATGTCCTTGGGGAGGGTATCTTGGACAGATCCATGACCCTACCCTAGGTACATAGCTTCATCATTAGCCCCCGAATGGATCAGGGTTTGAGTGAGGAAGGAGTTGAAAACACTTCCGACTCATTTTTCGTGCTATGAGTATATCTTGTTCTGGATCAATGAACTGAGGTGATGACGCCAACTTCTTTTTCAGTCGCCTTGATCCATTCTTAGTTTTTGTCGAGTGAACTTTTACTGAAAAGCTCCGAGTGTTGATGTGGAGGATGTCTTCCGTCTGACAAGTTGTTCTGCTGTCCGCAGATTTCGCGGGATTCGAATTTTGGGAAGCGCGCTGGGCGGGGGAGGCCGCTGTAATCAGGACAAATTGGGCAGGTCGCCTCGATCCCTGCGCCACCTCTTTTGCCACGTATCACGCGTGTGACTATTGCGGGATTTGATAAGATCGCCCGGGCCTACAAGTCAGTCACTCGGAAGTGTCCTTATAAAAGGCACCAGACCAGTCTTTTGAACAGTGCGCCCTCATTCTCCTTCTTCTTCCTCTGATTTCTCTGCTGTGCCTGCTTCCGCTCTCGGCATCATAGCCCCGCTCGGACTCGATTCGCTGCCATGGGGAAGGAGAAGATGGTGGCGTTGGAGCGTGCAAAGAAGGCGACGGCGAAGGCGAAAGGGAAGAAGACCACCCGGGGCAGATCTTCGTCGAGGTCCGGCCTGCCACCTTGCTGGATCCAGGGCGACTGGATCCACTCGACAATCAGTCAAGACAACATCGTTGACCTGGTTGAGGGGGGACTGATCCCTCACCAATCGGCGCGGCTCCCGGGGAACGAGACCGAGCCGCAGCCGCAGGAGGGTGAGTGCGTCCACCTCGGCACTCATGTCGATCGTGGGTTTTCTTTGCCTCCACACCCTTTCTTTCGTGGTTTCTTGAACTTCTTCGGGGCTCAACTCCACCACTTTACTCCAAACACCATCGTGTATCTTGCTGCTTTCGTGTCCATGTGCGAGAATTTCTTGGGCTTCCGACCACACTGGGGTCTCTTCAAGCGCATATTCACATGTCGCTCCCAGACGGTCAAGAAGGCCAACCCGAGTGACGAGAGGACGCACGTGATACAGATGTGCGGGGCCTTGGAATCCAAATGAGGAACAAGAGCACCTTCCCAGCTATGATCCTTCCCGACTCGGTCCGGGGCTGGCTGTCGACTTGGTTTTACTGCAAGGACCAGCCGACCCCGGGTCAGTTGACTGGACTTCCCCCCTTTTCCATGGCTCGAGTGGAGAAGCCCTCCTCCTTGAGAGTGATCCCGGAAGAGAAGGCGCAGGTGAAGGTGTTGGTCGAGCGGGTCGTCCAACTTGTCCGCGACGGAGTGACTGGTATGGACTTGCTGGAGGTCTTCCTCAGTCAGCACATCCAACCACTCCAAGCCCGTGACCATCCGAGGTGGATGTACTCGGGACTCGAGGATTCCACTCGGATCCACCCAAAGGATGTTAGCGAGGACATAGTGGAGAAGTGACTGAGAGGTATTACCGGCAACAAGGATAATCCCCGAGGGTCCGGGAGGGTGGTTCCATTCGACCATTTGTGCCAGCCGGAACAGGTACGATTCTGCTTTGTCGAGTATCTTCTTGATTCACTATGTAACATCTTGTTGACGGTCGACTGTATTTCTTTTGTTCATTGTCTTTCAGGCTCTTATTGATATGTACTCGATGCCCAATGGGGTGCAGGAGAAAAATGTCGAGGAAGGGGCGAGCGGGGGTGAGAGTGGCGAGTGGCACTGGGATGCAGAGGAGGACGAGGAGAGCAACGACCCGAGTGACGAAGAAGAGGTCGACTCGCCTCCTCACAGAGAAAGGAGGTCCAAGCACGTCCACGACCCAGCAAACACCCTTGATCTGGTGGCCGCACCAACCGGACAGTCTTCAAAGCGCCCTCGGATGTCTTCTCCGGTGCCGACTGAGAAGGGACCGAAACAGCTCAAGACTGCGCCGCCTCCAGCGCCAAAACCATCGAAGGCCACATCCTCCAAACCGCCGAAGGCTTTGCCCAGAATCAAAGTGACCATTCCCACCATCTCCGGGTAATCGTCTGGCCCGATCTGTTGGTCGACTCGAGTAACAGAACATAACCGACTGAATGTTGACATTTGCAGTGCTGCTACGTCTGGAACTTCTTCCCGCCAATGCCGAGATGAGGAAATGGAAGACGCGGTTACCTCCAACCCAGGTAAAACCCTCGTGATCTTGTTCTTGATTATTTGGTCGATTAAATTCTGGTGATTCACTTGGGGTCGACTGGTTTATTTGCAGCCCCACCCAACATCATCGAGCTTCTGGATGATGATGAAGATGTGGCCTCTAGGCCCAGAAAGAACAAAAAAGTAGCAGCTGGCAAGACGTCTTAGCAGGGACCGATGACAACACCAACCGTCCAGCAAGCTGAAGATGCAGGTGGGGCCTCTGTAACTTTTGCTGTCCCATTGTCGAGTGAGCGCCCTGCACCGTCGATTGTACCGGTGTTTCCTTCAGTCGTCCAACCTCATGCTTCAGAGCTCCAAGCTGCCGCACTTGGGTCGTCTGCCCCCTTCTTCACCAACTACCATGTTCCGAAAAGCCAGTCGGACGCGGCTGCGGAGGCCATCCGTCAGGCTAACATGATGATGGAGCAGATGAAGACGGTGCATGAGAACAGCCAGGTTGCTAATGATGCCAGTGCGGCTCTCCGTGCCAATGTCCAGGTAAGTAGGCTTTCGACTGACCTTGTTCTATTAGGATATGCTACCTGAGATATTTTCTTTCATACAATCTCTTATTGTTTGCGTCAAATCTGTACACCCACTGGGTGTTTTGTTGTCTTTGGTATTTGCGCTCTTCCACTCGGCCTGGGCGAGTGGGATCTGAACCGGTGGGGGCACACTAAGTGCACTCACTGGTGTAGTCCCCGAGACCGCAGTCGACTGTGGGCAGTCGACTGGGGTCTGAGTACTTTTTACTTTCTTTTCTTCCACTCGACCCGGGCTGGCCGGTCGAATGGGATCTGAACCAGTGGGGGCACATCAAGTGCACCCACTAGGTGTACTCCCCGAGACCGCAGTCGACTGCTGGCAGTCGGCCGGGGTCTGAATAGTTCTTTTCTCTTTCTTCTCTCTTTTTTACTCGACCCAGGCGGACCGGTCGAGTGGGGCCTGAATTAGTGGGGGCACGCCAAGTGCACCCGCTGGGTGTAGTCCTCGAAACCGTGGTCGACTGCGGGCAGTCGGCTGGGGTCTAAGCAAACTTTTAAGTTTCATTCACTCGGAAGTAAATAATCTTTGATCTTGTCGATTGACATGTCTTTTGCCTTCTGCAGAAATCTTGTACTCTCATTTCTAACTTCGCCGAATTTGAGGAGAAGCAGAGGCAACTTAACCTTGACTTGGAGCTGGCCCAACAAAAGTTGAAGAAAGCTCAAGATGAAGCTGCTAGTATGGAAGGTTGATCCGATTGCTTATTTTGCAAAGAAAATGAGGTTGGCCCTGGAAAAGAAGGACTTGGACCTTGCAGCTGCGCAGAAGGAGGCTCAAGATAAGACTGCCCTTGCAGACCAGAAGCTGGCTTCGGTCGGAGTGCTGGAAGAAGAAGTAAGCAAGCTAAAGTCCTCTCTCACTGAATCCAACCGAGAGGTAACTCATCTGAAGAAGGATAAGATGGCTCTGAATGAGAAGCTCGAATCCGCGACTCGCAAGAGAAATGACGTGGAAGCTTATCTGAGAACTCTTGCCAAGAAGCTCTATCTCCTTTTAATCCGACTGCTTTACTGCTCGCGAGTTAATCCCGTCCAGTCGACTCACTAACTCTTTGACTGCAGAATTCTGCCAAAACTTTGACGAGGAAACTGGACGGATCGAGACGGATTTGGACCCTATTGCTTCTCCAGTCGGCGACGAGGCTGCCATGAATGTGCTTCGGCTGGAATCTCGTGTCGCCAGTGTGACAAGTTACCTCGCTCGTCTAAATGTGGTAGTTTCACGGATAGACTCATCACTCTGGCCAAGGGCGATGCTTCAAAATGACCTCGAATCTCTGATGACTCGACTCAACGAGGTCCTTGGTCGAGTGCAAGAGTGGAAGAAATCCTCTGCCCGGTGTGGTGCTGATGTGGCGTTGTCCTTCGTAAGAGTCCACCGCAAGGAAGCCCGCGAAGATAAGCTGGCGGCGATCAAGGTCGCCAACACCAAAAGGCATGACTTCCAGTCCTTTATGGAGACTTTCATCGCTGCTGCCACTCGGATTGCAGATGGAATCGACTTGGACGAATTCGTCGAACCCGCCAGCCCTCCTCCTGCCGAGTGAACGAACTATGAGATTTAAACCTATCTTAAATTTGCCTCGGAATGCCGAGTGGTTGTTGTAACCATTAAACTCCTTCGGGCTTGACGCTCGAATACTTTTGATTTGTCGCTTGGAACTTTAGGATTTATCCGAACTACTTTTGAATATGCTTGCGATTGCTTTTGGAATCTGCTCCCTATTTGGAATGACCTTCGTGTTTGAGATGCAGCCTTGAAATGGAGACTTCAGTCGAACTGCACCTTGTCGTCCTTGCGGACAAGGATGGAGCGCATGTTGTATTTGTGGCGTAGCTCGAAGGAGAAGGTTGCAGGCGACCTGCACCTCGTCGTCCTTGCGGACAAGGATGGAGCGCACGTTGTATTTGTGGCATAGCTCGGAGAAGAAGGTTGCAGTCGACCTGCGCCTCACCGTCCTTGCGGACAAGGATGGAGCGCATGTTGTATTTGTGGCGTAGCTCGGAGAAGAAGGTTGCAGTCGACCTGCGCCTCGCCATCCTTGCGGACAAGGATGGAGCGCACGTTGTATTTGTGGCATAGCTCGGAGAAGAAAGTTGCAGTCGACCTATGCCTCGCCGTCCTTGCGGACAAGGATGGAGCGCACGTTGTATTTGTGGCGTAGCTCGGAGAAGAAGGCCGCGGTCGATCTGCACCTCATCGCCCTTGCAGGTTGGGATGGAGCATATGTTGTATTTGTGGCGCAGCTCCAAAGGAGAAGGTTGTAGTTGACCTTGAAAGTGCGTTATATCGACTAGAGGGGGGGGTGAATAGGCGATTTTTAAGAAAGTCTTCAAAACGTGGAAGTTATGAAGACAAACAGACTTGAAGCCTATCACTATGCAGCGGAAGATAGATTACACAACGCAAGCCATAGTCAAATATACAGTACAATGAAAGCACAGAGACAAATAGCTTCAGTGTAATGAGGATCAGGTTGGAAGAACTTATGAAGCCAATCAGATCATACAGTCAGGTTGTGAAGACAGAAGATTAAGCAGGCATGCAATAGCTTCACAATGTGTACTGGTAAGTAAAGGGAGGTGAAGATGAAACCAGTGACACGTTGAAGACAATGATATGTTGGACCAGTTCCAGTTGCTGTGACAACTGTACGTCTGGTTGGAGCGGCTAGGTATTTAAACCAAAGGACACACAGTCCCGGACACCCAGTCCTCACCGTTTTCTCCTTGAGCTAAGGTCACACAGACCCCGCCCAATCACTCTGGTAAGTCTTCAAGGTAGACTCCCAAACCTTCACAGACTTCGTTCACCGGCAATCCACAATTCCTCTTGGATGCTCAGAACGCGACGCCTAACCGTCTGGAGGATGCACAGTCCCCAAGTGTAATAAGTCTTCAGATCACTCAGACAAGAAGACTTAAGTGATGCCCAATTACTCTGGCTCTGGGTGGTTAGGGCTTTTCTCCTCACTAAGGATTTTCTCTCAAAGGCTTCGAGGTGGGTTGCTCTCAAACGACAAAAGCCGTGCACTGAAATCTGAGCAGCCAACCGTTTATGGTTGTGGGGGTGGGCTATTTATAGCCACTTGGCAACCCTGACCTGATTTGTCCGAAATGACCCTGGGTCACTAAGGAACTGACACGTGTACTAACGGTCGGATTTTGAACTCTCACGGCAACTTTACTTGGGCTGCAAGTAAAGCTGACTTGTGTGACTCTAGACAAGATTTTCTCTCATTGTCTTCACTCGAAGACATAGGATTTGAATTAGGCATCACTTCAGTCATCCTGACTGGTTTTCTTGGACCCCACTTAACAGTACGGTGGTTCCTATGACACACCATGAATAAAGTAAAGCTACGAAGGATCTAAGTCTTCGAGTTCCAAAAGCTTCATGGGGAGTCTTCATATGTCATTGTCTTCGACACGAATGTCTTCATGAACCACCATTGTCTTCAATGTCTTCGTACATTTTTTGGGGGTCATCTCTGGTAGCTAAACCGAATCAATGAGGGACTTCTACCTGTGTTATCCTGCAATTCTCACAAACACATTAGTCCCTCAACTAGGTTTGTCGTCAATACTCCAAAACCAACTAGGGGTGGCACTAGATGCACTTACAATCTCCCCCTTTTTGGTGATTGATGACAAACTAGTTGAAGTTTTCAACGGGGAATACAATTTGTGAAATTGTAAAGGAATTGTCTTCATAAGCAGCAAGGGCTCCCCATGAAGATGTGCATGTTAAGTGATTTGCTTCTGGAATGCAAATGCACAGAGCAGGTTGTATTTGTGGGAATCCGCTCTAACTTATGATGACAATCCATCATGCACGTAAAGATATATGAAGATAATGATATGCATAATGAAAAATGGACGTCTGCGAAATGATAAGAGTGCGGAAATTATCGTCGTACATGCGGAATTTATCTTCGCAAGAACACAGTGGCAAACATAGTAGCAGACGACCATCAAGTTTAAGTGTTACAACTCAAAGAACCAAAAGTAGCAAAACGAGAGTTGTAAACACGAAGCAAAATGCAAAATAAAGCACCCGCCCATATTATTGACCCGCTTGAAGACTATAACATCATATGCTTCTCCCCCTTTTGTCAGTGATGACCAAAAAGGTTTGAAGACATAGAGTTTTCTATGCGTTCCCAGGCGCAGCAGGGTCGGTGGAGACGTTTGGTGGTGCAGGCGAGCTTGGGGTAGTGACGACGCGCGGTGAAGACATTTGTGGTGATGTAGCATCGTCTTCTTCTTCAATGATCTTGGCAGATACTGTGGCCGCAGAAGAAGAAAAATCCGAATCTTCAAGAGATGGTGTGCTTCGCATCACAGCTCTTCTGGGAGGTGTGGTATCAAACTTGAAATGCTCTTTGAAGCCATCCTCGTGAAGATCAGCTTCTGGGCACATCATGGTGAGGCCTTTCCAAGTGCGGCGACAGGTTTCGTGTGCGACGAATGCATTCTTGGTTGCCAGATTTCGGATGCGATTGACGTCTTTCATGATGCTTTTCATCTGCCGCTTGAGCCAGTCATGATGCCTATCTTGTTTTTGGTGGAGAGCCACAAGAAGTTCACGATCAGTGAGCGTACGGGCACGTTTCTTGGGTCTCTGTGCAGCTTCGCTGTCAGTGGCTTCAGTGGATGCAGGGGCACGTGTGGTGCCAGCCATTGGATAGACTCTGGAAATGGCTTCAACACCTTCAACATTTTGAGTGAAGCTCTGGTGTTCTGCATTCTGAAGACTTAGTGGCTGTTTTGCAGGCTCAGGATAAATGGCTTCAGCTGAGGTGTCCACATCTGGTAAGAAGATCCTGTGGTTGCGGGCTGAGGGCTGATAGGAGATTGCAGAGTGAAGCTTAATCAGCCTCATCACCCAGGGAGCGTAGATCTTCAATCCAAACAATTCTGTGGCTGACGCTGCAAGTTGACGGATGAAGAGATCCTGTGCGTTGAAGCATTTGCCATGCATAATACAGAAGATGTGGGTCTTCATGGCACCTTCAAGCTTGGCATACCGAGAGTGTCCCTTAATGGGCCAGAGAGTCCGCCTTATGATATGATATATGGTTCTGGGCAGGTACTCTAAGTCTTCAACGAAGAACTCAGTTGGATAAGGTGCATCATGTGCCAATGGCTTCATCATGGAGAGCATCTGACTCATATTTGGTTCTGGACGCTGAAATATGCTCTCAGTTGCGTCAGCATGGAGTTGGCATCCTTCTTCAAAGAATTCGCCAGGAGTGGGAAGGCCAGTAAGCTCAATGATGTCGAACGCTTTGGCTTCATGATGGACATCTCCTGTCATCCACTCCAGGACCCATGTCTTCGGATCTCGGTTGTAGCCTTTTATATGCAGAGTGGCATAGAATTGAAGCATAAGCTCTTCGTTCCAGTGCTCTTCATCAGTGATGAACGGTAGTAGACCTACTTGCTTGAAGCAATCAATGGCTTCTTCCAAACCAGGCAGACCAGCAACAGCTTCAACCTCAAGGCGCTGGTGGGGAAAGATGCGGCCTTGGTTGTATAGAATGCATGAATAGTAGTTGCGCTGTTGATGGCTCCAGAACCTATCTGATGCAATCTGTGCCCTTGAATAAGGGTTCGCGGAGCTGTTGAAGAACGTGTTGTCTGCCCTGAAGCTGTTGATGTTGAAGGAACCAGGAGCTGATGCAGGACCTGGGAACCTTGGTAGTCGTGGAATTGGCTTCTGAACCTGAGGCCTGTGCGCAATGTGATAGTTGAATTGCGGGCCGGCAGCAGACTCTGGTGCAGAAGGTTCAGGGTCAGCAGTTTCAGCATGTTCTGAAGCTATTGTCGGAGAGGGCTCCACATTGTCTTCAGCATTGTGTGTGGCAGCCTCAATGTTTTCATCCTCAATACGTGCAGTGAGAGGAATAGACTCAGGCACGTTCCCTTGGAGAACGGCCTCTTGTTGGGGTGGTGGAGTTGGAGCTTGGGGTTCCTGTGGTGCTTTCTCATTGTCTTCGGCTGATGCAGCCGGAATGTCGTCAGCAGCTTGAGCCCTTGGTCCTCTGCGAAGCCTACAGAATGCAGGCGATGCTGGTGGAGTTGCAGTGGTCTGGGGCTCATCCTCTTCCTCCTGTGGGCGATCTGCCCACGATGCATCTTGTATGATTGGCGTCAAGGGACGACCAATGCTGAGCAATTCACTCGATTCGAGCTGAGGAAGGACTGCATCATCTTGTACATTGTCTTCGAGACCAATGTCTTCAGCAGTGGTGGGGTCGGCTGCTGGAATGTCTTCATCACGCTGAGCCTCGGTGAGAGCAGGCTCATGGACGGTCATCTGACGATCTTCATTAGGACGGCGAACGGAAAGGGGTTCAACGATCAAGGGCTCTGTGGGAGCAGCCCGAGACTTCTTGGACTTGCGCTTTTTGGTGGTGGGGTCTGAAGGAGAGGCTTCAGAGTGTTTCCTCTTCCTGGCTTTAGCTTCGGCTATCCTTGTCTTCTTAAGCTCTGAAGCGGGTGAGCACTTTGGCTTCGAGCTAGGCTTGGCGGAGGGGAAGACAATTGGAATAGCTTCTTGGCGTGGGGCCTCTTCTTCAGCCACGGTGGGCGTCTTCTTTTTCTTGGCGGCCATCCTGGGGTCGATGCCGGGACGCCCAAGTGCCTTTCGCTTCTCGGCCTCGTTGTAGGCCTGTACGCAGAGATCAGCCAAATGCTTCATGCGCTCGCGTGAACCCTGAGCCTCTGCACGTTTCTGCATGAAGTTTTCCTTCAGCTCATGCAGCATGACCTTGAAGTCTTTGATCTCTTGGACGCTGAGCGTGGCCATGTTCTGCTTAAACTGAGCCTTCTCAAAATCTATCTTTTGCTTCAGTTCCACGATGCGCTGGGCAATAGCGAGTTCTGAAGCGATAGCTCCTTGGAAGGCCACGCTGAGGCCAATGGGCAGCTGCAGATCATCAAAGCTGATGTTGGGTGTGTCAAACCACTCATCTATGAAGCTGTGGATGATCTTTGCATCGAACAGAGGCAGATTGTTGAAGATTTCAGCCTCCTCCTTGCTTTTGATGAGCTGCTCAAGAGCGTCATCACCAAGATCTTCGTCACTGGACAGATCAATGGCTTCGCAGCGAAGAACGGCAGCGACAGTTAGCTCTTTGCTGGTGTGAGGCTGTGGTTTCTTTGCTTCTTGAGGCTTGGAGACTCTTGATAAGCCTTCACACTTCACACTGGCTTCAGGAGGTGCAGTGGCCAATGGCTTCGCTTTGGAGATCTTGGGGGAGGCGACTGGCTTGGATGCTTTTGGCTTTTTCTTCATCTGCTTTGGCTCTAGGGCAGCAGGAGCATCATCAGACTCAGTGTCTGCTGGAGGGTCGTTCACGGCAGTCCCTTGGACTATGATGTGAGTGATGAGGCCGTCGAGATTGGCAAATGGCCCGATGACATTGGGATTAGCGTCGCGTGTGCCATCTGCCCTTGGTCTGGAGGGACCAGGGTTGAAGTCCAATCCAAACTCCTTCTTGTTTTGCTTCGCAGAGTTCTGGGCAAATTGGAAGTTGCGCTTGAACAGAGTGTCATCGCGACACCAGAGAAGGGACGATGGATGTGCATCAGCTGGCTGTTGTCCCCTGACCATGCATGGAAAGAAACCTTGAGCAATGGCTTCGTCTCTGGTTCGGGGTACAAGATTCTTGTACAAGGCATCTCCCCATGGCCACTTGATGGCGCACTTCTCTGCATATTCTTTGGTGACGAAGCGGTATAGGAACCACTGCTCTGCCCAGTACCTGTGAATCCATTGGATTCGTGTCTTGCGCTGAGCATAGGTTTCTTCAGGATCTGTTTGGTACGTTTCTGCCAAATCTGCAGGCAGATCCTTTGATGTGTCACCCCGTCTCTGCCTGCCTCCCTTCCTTGATGGTTTCTCGGATGCCATGAAGCTTAACTTGGAAGGCTTCAAAAGTTTCAAAGGCTTCAAAGGTTTCAAAGGCTTCAAAGACTTCCTTTTGCTTGACCAACAGGAACTTGCTTCGGGTGAATTGATGTGACGCTGTAGGAATTCTGCAAATGAATGCAGACTATGAGAACCAAAAGATTCTCCCACGGACATGTACCTGTGACAGCATTAAGGTGCGAGGGAAGGGGAAGAGGTCATATGCATTCTCAGAAGATTTTGAAGATAAATCAGTGTAGAAGACATTGACCTCATCATGCGAAGACATTCACTTTATAGAAAAGAAGTTGGTTCCAGATTTGTACGAACCCATAGATCAGTACAAGTGAGGAATCTAACTACTTCATGAAGAATAAGTGAATATGCTAGGCAAGTTATGAGATTCAGACAAGAGGAATGAAGCTTGAAGGAATAGAAACCTCTTTTGGCAGAAAGTGATGGATCAATAGGATCAAAAGAGGCTGTAAAAAGCTTGTTATTTACCAGACTTGGAACTGCTAGACGAGAAGAGAGGTGAGGCCGAGCAGTTCGATCCTCCGTGCCTGAACTTGGCGATGGAAGACACTTAGGACGACGGCGGAGAGACTGGTGGCCGCGGTCGGCGTGAGAACGGCGTCGGAGAGGTCGCAGTAGTGAAGCACTTCGTCGCCGGCGTCGTTGCGAGTTAGTGGTGGTGCTAGGGTTTGTGCGAGGGAGGAAGAAGAGATAATGACCGCAGTGAAACGAGTACTTATAGGGATATGGGCGACACTGCGCTATTACTCAGGTGCCCCTGGCGATTCGCATCTGATCAGTACGTGGCCAGCATGCGGAATTGTGGGGGCAGTTTCACCCCACGCACGCCTGGTTTGTCGGGAGAGGTTCCTACTTCTCCGGAATTCTAGTTGATGGATAGACATTAAAAGCCGATTTAAAGTTTGTCTCTGTGTCTTCTTCTGACAAGGATGCAGTGAAGACATTCGACAGTTTCAATAGAGTGCATATGACTTGGAGAGATAGAGTTTGAGGTAGGAAGCATGGAGAGGTTAGGGTCCGATCACATTCACTTAGTTCAAAAGATTCAGCCAAGAAGACATAGCTATAAGTGAATGCTGTAGAGGACAGAACACCAGTGCATATATAATCAACATAGTGAAGATAATCATGAAGACATGTTGAGATTGAAGCCAAACCAAATGTGAAGACATAGCAAATGTAACGACATGAGTAAAACACTTCACGCAGAAATTTTTTGGTGGTGGCGCTACCCACCGTATAGGAAGTATTGAACCCAGACACGGCGCACAATTATCGTGGCGCTCCGAGGTCAAATTCCACGTTAATGTATTCACACTTAGAATGTATGTCTTCATTGATTGAAGATATACGTTACTTTGTGTGTTGCACATCTAAGTCATCATCATGCATAAGTGTTAGGATGTGTGCCTGATCACAGGACATTTGAGGATTCCAAGATATTTAGCTCACACCGTAACTTGCAAAATCTCTTCTCATCCAAGGGTTTGGTGAAGATATCTGCCAATTGCTCTTCAGTGTTGACGTGTATGATATCAATGTCTTCCTTTGTAACATGATCTCTGAGAAAATGATGACGAATTTCAATGTGCTTTGTCTTCGAGTGCTGAACTGGGTTGTTGGCGATCTTGATGGCGCTTTCGTTGTCGCAGTAAAGTGGCACTTGCTTCAGATGAATGCCATAATCCTTGAGGGTTTGCTTCATCCATAGAAGCTGAGCGCAGCAGGATCCAGCAGCAATGTATTCAGATTCAGCAGTGGAGAGAGATACACAGTTCTGCTTCTTTGAAGACCAACAGACAAGAGATCGGCCCAGGAAATGACATGTGCCTGATGTGGATTTCCGATCAACCTTGTCACCAGCGTAATCAGCGTCCGAAAATCCAACCAGATCAAACTCTGAGCCCTTTGGATCCATAACCCTAGAGTTGGTGTGTGAGCCAAATATCGAAGAATTCGCTTCACTGCTAAGTGATGCGACTCCTTTGGTGCCGCTTGAAACCGAGCACACATGCAAACACTAAGCATAATATCTGGCCTAGATGCACATAAATAAAGCAAAGAACCAATCATGGAGCGGTATACCTTTTGATCGAACTCTTTACCATTGTCGTCAGGACCCAGATGATGTTTGGCTGGCATTGGTGTTGTGAAGCCTTTGCAGTCTTGCATACCGAACTTCTTCAGGCAGTCTTTGAGATACTTCTCTTGAGATATGAAGATGCCATTGCGTTGTTGCCGTATCTGAAGACCGAGGAAGAACTTCAGCTCCCCCATCATGGACATCTGATATTGCTCTAGCATCATATAGCCAAACTCTTCACTGTACTTCTGATTTGTGCAGCCGAAGATAATGTCATCCACATATATTTGGCACACAAACAGTTCACCATCATATGTCTTCGTGAAGAGAGTGGGATCCAGGGAACTAGGTATGAAGCCTTTGCTCTTCAGGAAGTATTTGAGTGTGTCATACCAGGCCCGAGGGGCTTGTTTGAGGCCATATAGTGCCTTTTTGAGCTTGTATACCATGTCAGGATGTTTTGGATCTTCAAACCCTGGTGGTTGTGCAACATACACTTCTTCTTCAATTTTGCCATTGAGAAAGGCACTTTTCACATCCATTTGATACAGGATTATGTTGTGATGATTTGCATAGGCCAGTAGTATACGGATGGCTTCAAGTCTGGCCATAGGAGCAAATGTTTCGTCGAAGTCGATGCCTTCCACTTGAGTATATCCTTGAGCAACGAGACGAGCCTTGTTTCTGATGACTTGGCCATGCTCATCTTGCTTGTTGCAGTATATCCATTTGGTGCCTATTATGTTATGCTTCCGTGGATCAGGACGCTTAACCAACTCCCATACATTATTCAGCTCAAATTGTTGAAGCTCTTCTTGCATAGCTTGAATCCATTCAGGTTCCATAAAGGCTTCTTCAACTTTCTTGGGTTCTGAAATTGAGACAAATGCGAAGTGCCCACAGAAATTTGCCAGTTGAGTTGCCCTTGAACGAGTCAGTGGACCAGGTGCATTGATGCTATCAATTATTCTGTCAATCTGCACTTCATTGGCAACACGAGGATGTAGGGGTCGAAGACTTTGCTCTTGCTGATCTACATTATCATGGGGAGGTATGTCTTCAGTCTGAGCATTATCTTCAAGTGGATCAGGTGCTGAGATGATAAGTTCTTCTTCAGGACGAGCTTCAGAAGGTATAATTTCTCCAGTTCCCATTAGCTTGATTGCTTCACTAGCTGGAACTTCATCTAGCACATTTGGCAGTTGTTCTCTTTGAGATCCATTGGTTTCATCAAACCGCACATCCACTGTTTCAACCACTTTGTAGTGAAAAAGATTGAAGACTCTGTAGGAGTGCGAATCCTTTCCATATCCAAGCATGAAGCCCTCATGTGCTTTTGGAGCAAATTTTGCTGTGTGTTGAGGGTCCTTGATCCAGCATCTCGATCCAAATACTCTGAAGTAACTTACATTTGGCTTCTTGCCAGTCTGAAGTTCATAAGATGTCTTGTTCAGCAGCTTGTGAAGATACACACGGTTGATAGTATGGCATGCAGTGTCAATGGCTTCAGTCCAGAATTTTCTTGGTGTCTTGTACTCATCTAACATTGTTCTGGCCATCTCAATGAGTGTTCTGTTCTTGCGTTCGATGATGCCATTCTGTTGTGGCGTGTATGGAGCTGAGAATTCATGAGTGATGCCCAATGTATCAAGATATGTGTCAAGGCCGGTGTTCTTGAATTTTGTGCCATTGTCACTTCTGATGTGCTTTATCTTGGCGCCATAATTGTTCATTGCCCGATTGGCGAAGCGTCTGAAGACATCCTGCACTTCAGTCTTGTAAAGAATTATGTGCACCCAAGTATATCTAGAGTAATCATCAACAATGACGAAGCCATAGAGGCAAGCAGTAGTGGAGAAAGTTGAGTAGTGGGTAGGGCCGAAGAGATCCATGTGAAGCAGTTCGAAGGGTTGAGTAGTGGTCATGATTGTCTTCGAAGGATGTTTTGCCCTTGTCATCTTCCCAGCTTCACAGGCACCGCATAAGTGATCTTTCTTGAACTTGACGCCCTCGATGCCTATGACATGCTTCTTCTTAGCAAGGGTGTGGAGGTTCCTCATACCAGCATGCCCAAGTCTTCGATGCCAAAGCCAGCATTCTGAAGCCTTTGCGAGAAGACAAACTGCAAGCTGTGGTCCTGCTGAGAAATCTACCACGTACAAATCATCTTTTCGATACCCTTCAAACACTAGAGACTTGTCAGATTCCATTAGTACCAGACAGCGATATTTTCCAAAGATTACAATCATGTTTAAATCGCAAAGCATTGAGACAGACATTAAGTTGAAGCCAAGGGATTCAACAAACATGACTTTATCCATGTGTTGATCCCTTGAGATTGCAACTCTACCTAGACCCAGTACTTTACTTTTACCAGTGTCAGCGAATGTGATGTGGCTCTTGTCAGATGGACGTAAGGTTGAGTCCATAAAGAGACTTTTCTTGCCAGTCATGTGATTTGTACACCCGCTGTCAATAATCCATACTGAAGACTCCGAAGTTACTGGTGTCGTACCCTACAGTGCAGTTAGGGGGATAGGCTTCACCAAGAGTGTTGTGAAGCAAAAACATTTGACGAACCAGTGGATTATGAAAACTGAGATCCAGGTTAGGACAAGCAGGGAGAGTAGCATGCGATTCAGATATGAAATACATAGTGATGCCATTCGGGCATTTGATCGAGCGCCCCACGAGTTTTTTAAGGTCTCCAGCAATAGCATCAGAAGATTTTGGTTTTGAGCTGGAGACCTTTCCCTGCAAAAGAGAGTTAAACTTTCTTAACCACCCACATCTTCAAGGGTGGCTTAGAAGCAATAAGTCTAAGTGCAGCATCTGAGAATTTTGGCTTTGGAGCCCTAGCAAACAGTCTAGCAGGTGGGCAATAATACTCATAAGAATAGGCAGAATAATTTTTGGTTATATGAGAATGACGGTTTGAAGAACCGCTCACATGAGCCTGAGCATGGTTTCCCTGCAAAGCATTTGTGTTAGTGCAACTCAGATGAGCCCTCTGCCTGTATGAACCCTTTGGACCATATGAAGCCTTTGGTCTGATGTTTGTCTTCTTCATGTGAGGTGTCATGAGGACATTCACAGGAAGATTCTCAAGACACGTTTTTGGAACCCAGATCTTCTTCATAGGCGGTCCATTCCTGCAGTTAGTACCAATGTACCTGGCAAATACTTCACCATTCTGATTCCTAAACAGTTTATAGTTTGCATCAAAGGATTCATCAATGATAATTGGATTAGCACAAGTGAAGCCAGATAGATTGGATGGATCTAATGAGGATTCCTTTGCAGCAACCCATGTGGTTTTGGGGTACTGCTCAGGTTTCCAGTAAGAGCCATCTGCATTAATTTTCCTCACGAACCCAACACCCTCTTTGCTAGGGTTTCGGTTCAGAATCTGCTTCTTGAGGACATCACATAGTGTCTGATGTCCTTTGAGACTTTTGTACATTCCTGTTTCAAGCAATGTCTTCAACCTAGCATTTTCATCAGCAATAGCAGTAGTATCCTCAGCAGAGGGGTTAGTTACCACTTCAACAGTTGAAGATATTGCAACAGCAGTAGCAGTGGAACATTCAGCGACAGAAATAGCATTATCACGCTCAATGCATTTAAGGCATGGTGGTTCAAATCCTTCCTGAGCAGAACTGATCTGTTCGGCTCGAAGTGACTCGTTTTCCTTTTGAAGATCTTCATGATCCGCTCTCAACTTCTCAAGATCTTGCTTCTTCTGAAGATAATCATAGGAAAGCTTTTCATGAGTAGTTGAGAGAGTCTCAAGACGATCTTCGAGTTCCTGATACTTAACGTGAAGATTTTTTATGTCTTCAATTAAGGATTCAGAACGAGTCATTTCAGCACCCAACAGATCATCGCTTCTGTCTAACAGTTTTTGAATATGTTCCATGGCCTTTTGTTGTTCAGTTGCAATTTTAGCAAGTGTTTTGTAACTGGGTTTTGAATCACAACCAGAGTCATCATCACTAGATGTTTGATAGTGAGTGGTGCGTGTGTTTACCTTGGCACCACGTGCCATGAAGCAGTAGGTGGGAGTAGAGTCGTCCTTGTCATTTGCATCGGTGATGGTGATAGAGTCATTGTCTTCAGTGTTGAAGATGGACTTGGCGACATAGGCTGTAGCCAAACTTGCAATGCCTGAATCAGACTCCTCCTCAGACTCCACCTCTGCCTCCTCAGAAGCGGACTCCTCCTCTGAATCCATTTCCTTGCCAACAAACGCACGAGCCTTGCCAGATGAACTCTTCTTGTGTGATGAAGACTTTGAGGAAGACTTGGACGAAGACTTTGAGTATTTCTTCGTCTTCTTATCGTCAGAGTCATATTCCTTGCTCTTCTTCTTCTTTCTGTTCTCATTGTCCCACTGTGGGCATTCAGAGATGAAGTGTCCAGTTTTCTTGCATTTGTGACAAGTTTTCCTCTTGTAGTCATGCGCAGAAGCTTCATCATTCCTTGAGCTTGATCGTGAAGACTTTCTGAAGCCTTTCTTCTTGGTGAATTTCTGGAACTTCTTCACTAGCATTGCAAGTTCCCTTCCAATGTCTTGAGGATCATCAGAACTGCTGTCAGATTCCTCTTCAGATGATGACACAGCTTTTGCCTTCAAGGCATGAGTTCGCCCATAGTTTGGACCGTAGATATCTCTTTTCTCAGAAAGCTGAAACTCATGTGTGTTGAGCCTCTCAAGTATGTCAGACGGATCGAGTGTCTTGAAGTCTGGACGTTCTTGAATCATCAGGGCTAGAATGTCAAATGAACTGTCAAGTGATCTTAGCAGCGTCTTGACGATTTCATGTTTGGTGATCTCAGTGGCGCCAAGGGCTTGAAGCTCATTTGTGATGTCAGTGAGCCGGTCAAATGTGTGCTGGACATTCTCATTGTCATTTCGCTTGAAGCGGTTGAAGAGATTTCGAAGAACGCTGATTCTCTGATCTCTCTGGGTTGAGATGCCTTCATTGACCTTGGAGAGCCAGTCCCAGACCAGCTTGGATGTCTTCAAGGCACTCACACGGCCGTACTGTCCCTTGGTCAGATGACCACAGATAATATTCTTGGCAGTGGAGTCCAGTTGAGTGAACTTCTTGACATCAGCAGCAGTGACACCTTCTCCAGCCTTGGGAACGCCGTTTTCGACGACATACCATAGGTCGACGTCAATGGCTTCAAGATGCATGCGCATCTTATTCTTCCAGTAGGGATATTCAGTTCCATCGAAGACGGGGCACGCAGCGGAGACTTTAATTATCCCTGCAGTCAACATAGCTAAAACTCCAGGTGGTTAAACCGAATCACACAGAACAAGGGAGCACCTTGCTCTTATACCTATTGAAAGTGCGTTATATCGACTAGAGGGGGGGTGAATAGGCGATTTTTAAGAAAGTCTTCAAAACGTGGAAGTTATGAAGACAAACAGACTTGAAGCCTATCACTATGCAGCGGAAGATAGATTACACAACGCAAGCCATAGTCAAATATACAGTACAGTGAAAGCACAGAGACAAATAGCTTCAGTGTAATGAGGATCAGGTTGGAAGAACTTATGAAGCCAATCAGATCATACAGTCAGGTTGTGAAGACAGAAGATTAAGCAGGCATGCAATAGCTTCACAATGTGTACTGGTAAGTAAAGGGAGGTGAAGATGAAACCAGTGACACGTTGAAGACAATGATATGTTGGACCAGTTCTAGTTGCTGTGACAACTGTACGTCTGGTTGGAGCGGCTAGGTATTTAAACCAAAGGACACACAGTCCCGGACACCCAGTCCTCACCGTTTTCTCCTTGAGCTAAGGTCACACAGACCCCGTCCAATCACTCTGGTAAGTCTTCAAGGTAGACTCCCAAATCTTCACAGACTTCGTTCACCGGCAATCCACAATTCCTCTTGGATGCTCAGAACGCGACGCCTAACCGTCTGGAGGATGCACAGTCCCCAAGTGTAATAAGTCTTCAGATCACTCAGACAAGAAGACTTAAGTGATGCCCAATTACTCTGGCTCTGGGTGGTTAGGGCTTTTCTCCTTACTAAGGATTTTCTCTCAAAGGCTTCGAGGTGGGTTGCTCTCAAACGACAAAAGCCGTGCACTGAAATCTGAGCAGCCAACCGTTTATGGTTGTGGGGGTGGGCTATTTATAGCCACTTGGCAACCCTGACCTGATTTGTCCGAAATGACCCTGGGTCACTAAGGAACTGACACGTGTACTAACGTCGGATTTTGAACTCTCACGGCAACTTTACTTGGGCTGCAAGTAAAGCTGACTTGTCTGACTCTAGACAAGATTTTCTCTCATTGTCTTCACTCGAAGACATAGGATTTGAATTAGGCATCACTTTAGTCATCCTGACCGGTTTTCTTGGACCCCACTTAACAGTACGGTGGTTCCTATGACACAACATGAATAAAGTAAAGCTACAAAGGATCTAAGTCTTCGAGTTCCAAAAGCTTCATGGGGAGTCTTCATATGTCATTGTCTTCGACACGAATGTCTTCATGAACCACCATTGTCTTCAATGTCTTCGTACATTTTTTGGGGGTCATCTCTGGTAGCTAAACCGAATCAATGAGGGACTTCTACCTGTGTTATCTTGCAATTCTCACAAACACATTAGTCCCTCAACTAGGTTTGTCGTCAATACTCCAAAACCAACTAGGGGTGGCACTAGATGCACTTACAGACCTGCACCTCGTCGTCCTTGCAGATGGGGATGGAGCGCACGTTGTATTTGTGGCATCGCTCTGAAGGAGAAGATTGCAGTCGACCAGCACCTCGTCGTCCTTGCAAATAAGGGCAGATTTTAAACCTTGGGCGAGTACTAGACTGCAGCTAAGCCTCCGAGTGGGAGGATTGCTCACCACTCGGTAGGATTTTCAAACTTAGGCGAGTACTGGACTGCAGCTAAGCCCCCGAGTGGGAGGATTGCTCACCACCCGGTAGGATTTTTTTAAACTTAGGCGAGTACTGGACTGCAGCTAAGCCCCCGAGTAGGAGGGTTGCTCACCACTCGGTAGGATTTTTTAAACTTAGGCGAGTACTGGACTGCAGCTAAGCCTACGAGTGGGAGGGTTTCTCACCACTCGGTAGGATTTTTTAAACTTAGGCGAGTACTGGACTGCAACTAAGCCTCCGAGTGGGAGGATTGCTCACCACTCGGTAGGATTTTACAAACTTAGGCGAGTACTGGACTGCAGCCAAGCCCCCGAGTGGGAGACTTGATCACCACTCCGTAGGATTTTACAAACTTAGGTGAGTACTGGACTGCAGCTAAGCCCCCGAGTGGGAGGCTGGCTCAACAATCGATAGGATTTTCCAAACTTAGGTGAGTGCTGGACTGCAGCTAAGCCCCCGAGTGGGAGGCTGTCTCACCACTCGGTAGGATTTTACAAACTTAGGCGAGTACTGGACTGCAGCTAAGCCCCCGAGTGGGAGGCTGGCTCACCACTCGATAGGATTTTACAAACTTAGGCGAGTACTGGACTGCAGCTAAGCCCCCGAGTGGGAGACTTGCTCACCACTCGGTAGGATTTTACAAACTTAGGCGAGTACTGGACTGCAGCTAAGCCCTCGAGTGGGAGGCTGTTTCACCACTCGGTAGGATTTTACAAACTTAGGCGAGTACTGGACTGCAGCTAAGCCCCCGAGTGGGAGGCTGGCTCACCACTCGGTAGGATTTTACAAACTTAGTCGAGTACTGGACTGCAGCTAAGCCCCCGAGTGGGAGGCTCGCTCACCACTCGGTAGGATGTTACAAACTTAGGCGAGTACTAGACTGCAGATAAGCCCCCGAGTGGGAGACTTGCTCAACACTCGGTAGGAGTTTACAAACTTAGGCGAGTACTGGACTGCAGCTAAGCCCCCGAGTGGGAGGCTGTCTCACCACTCGGTAGGATTTTACAAACTTAGGCGAGTACTGGACTGCAGCTAAGCCCCTGAGTGGGAGGCTGGCTCACCACTCGGCAGGATTTTACAAACTTACGCGATTACTGGACTGCAGCTAAGCCCCCGAGCGGGAGACTTGCTCACCACTCGGTAGGATTTTACAAACTTAGGCGAGTACTGGACTGCAGCTAAGCCCCCGAGTGGGAGGCTGGCTCACCACTCGGTAGGATTTTACAAACTTAGGCGAGTACTGGACTGCAGCTAAGGCCCCGAGTGGGAGGCTGGCTCACCACTCGGTAGGATTTTACAAACTTAGGCGAGTACTGGACTGCAGCTAAGCCCCCGAGTGGGAGGCTCGCTCACCACTCGGTAGGATTTTACAAACTTAGGCGAGTACTAGACTGCAGGTAAGCCCCCGAGTGGGAGACTTGCTCACCACTCGGTAGGATTTTACAAACTTAGGCGAGTACTGGACTGCAGCTAAGCCCCCGAGTGGGAGGCTGGGTCACCACTCGATAGGATTTTGAGAACTTAGGCGAAACGGGTTCGTAGCTAAGCCCCCGATTGAGAGGCTTGCTCACCACTCGGTAGGATTTTCTTTCGAACTTAGGCGAAACGGATTCACAGCTAAGTCACCCACTGGGGGTTTTCAGACGTAAATAAAAGCAACAACAATCGTGCCAGAGGACTATAAAGCACTTGTCTTTGGTAAACAAATTACAAAGGTATTTCTTATTACATTATATTCGAACGAGTACTTAAGTATAAAAGGGGCAGAGCAGCTCCGCATTCCAAGCCCGTGGCTCGTCCTTCTTATGCTCGACACTGTAAAGGTGGTATGCTCCATTGTGGAACACTCTGGTGACAATGAAGGGACCTTCCCAAGCTGGGGCGAGCTTGTGTGGTTTCTGCTGATCCACTCGAAGAACCAAGTCTCCCTCTTGAAAGGCTCGACCCTTCACGTGTCTAGCGTGGAATCAACGCAAGTCTTGCAGATAAATGGTCGACCGGATCAAGGCCATCTCTCTTTCCTCCTCTAGGAGGTCGACCGCATCTTGCCGAGCTTGTTCTGCTTCATCTTCAGAGAAGAGCTCAACTCGTGGTGCATTATGAAGCAAGTCACTCGGTAGAACAGCTTCAGCCCAATAGACCAAGAAGAATGGAGTTTGGCCGGTCGACCGATTGGGAGTTATCCTCAATCCCCAGAGAACTGATGGAAGTTCATCAACCCAGGCGCCCGCTGCGTGCTTGAGATCTCGCATCAGTCAGGGTTTCAGTCCTTTGAGAATCAGGCCATTTGCTCTTTCTGCTTGTCCATTCGACTGGGGATGGGCGACTGAAGCATAGTCGACTCGTGTGCCTTGTAAGGCACAGAAGGTTCTGAACTCGTCAGAATCGAAGTTCGATCTGTTGTCAATGATGATGTTGTACGGAACCCCATATCTGAAAATCAACTCTCTGATGAAGCTGACAGCAGTACTAGCTTCAAGATTGTTAATAGGCTTGGCTTCGATCCATTTGGTAAACTTGTCGACTGCTACAAGCACATGAGTGAAGCCGCTCCTACCAGTCCTCTGTGGACCAACCATGTGCTATCCCCAAACAACAAAGGGCCAGATGAGTGGGATGGTCTTCAGGGCTGATGCAGGTTTGTGCGACATATTGGAGTAGAACTGGCAGCCTTCACATCTGTCGACTATATCTTTCTCCATTTCATTTTCTCATGGCCAATAAAATCCAGCTCGATATGCTTTAGCCACAATGGTCCGAGAGGACGCATGGTGACCACAGGTCCCAGAATGAATGTCGTGGAGGATCACTCGGCCTTCTTCTGGTGTTATGCATTTCTGTTTGACCCCAGTTGCACTTTCTCTGAACAGTTGTCCTCTTATTACAGTAAATGCCTTGGATCGACAGACGATGTGTCGAGCCTCTTCTTCATCCTCTGGGAGCTCTTTCCTAAGGATATATGCAATGTATGGTACTGTCCAGTCGGGAGTGATGACCAACACCTCCATGACCAAGTCGACCACGGCTCGGACCTCGACTTCAGTCAGATCTGTGGCACTCTTAGGCTGCAGGGGCTCTTCATTGAAGGGGTCTTCTTGAACTGAAGGTGCATGAATATGCTCCAGGAACACATTACTGGGAATGGCTTCTCTCTTGGAGCCTATCTTTGCTAAATCATGTGCTGCTTGATTTTTCAGTCGGGGTATATGATGGAGCTCTAACCCCTCAAACTTCTTTTCCAACTTTCTCACTGTGTTGCAGTAACCAGTCATGGCTGGGCTTCTGACATCCCACTCCTTCATCACTTGACTGACTACCAAATCTGAGTCGCCATAGACCATGAGGTGACGGACGCCGAGTGAGATGGCCATACACAACCCATACAAGAGTGCTTCATATTCTGCTTCGTTATTGGAGGAATCAAAGTGAATCTGGAGGACATATCTTAGCTTGTCTCCTCGGGGGGATACCAGTACCACTCCAGCACCGACACCATTCAGCATCTTGGAACCATCGAAGAACATGGTCCAGTGCTCTGAGTGAACTTGAGTGGGCAGTTGTTGTTCGATCCACTCGGCGAGGAAATCTGCTATTGCTTGGGACTTGATAGCTTTCTATGCCTCGAACTTGATATCTAAGGGAAGTAGTTCAATCGCCCACTTTGCCACTCGACCAGTTGCATCTCTGCTGTTCAGAATCTATAATAATGGAGCATCGCTAACGACTGTAATGGAATGATCAGAGAAGTAATGTGCAACCTTCTTCGTGGTCATATAAATCCCATATACAAGCTTATGATAATGTGGATATCTTTGCTTTGATGGAGTCAAAACTTCAGAGACATAGTATACTGGGCACTGAACTTTGTAAGCTTTTCCTTCTTCTTCCTGCTCGACCGTAAGTACTGTACTAACGACTTGTCCAGTGGCTGCAATGTAAAGCAGTAAAGGCTCTTTGCTGATTAGAGAAGCAAGCACCGGCTAGGTGGAAAGCAGGGCTTTAAGCTCTGCAAATGCTGCATCAGCTTCATGAGTCCACTCGAACTTATCTGACTTCTTCATCAGTCGGTAAAGAGGTAGTGCCTTTTCACCGACGCGAGAAATGAATCGACTTAGGGCTGCCAAACAACCAGTAAGCTTCTGGACATCATGCACACGCACATGGCGTTTCATCCGGAGTATGGCACCCACTTTCTCTGGGTTAGCGTCGATCCCTCGTTCGGAAATGAGAAAACCGAGTAATTTTCCGCCTAGAACTCCAAATGTGCACTTTGATGGATTAAACTTGATATCATACCTTCTGAGGTTGGCAAAGGTTTCAGCAAGGTTAGCCAGTAGGTCGGAACCTTTACGTGACTTGACCACGATGTCATCCATGTATGCTTCCACATTCCGACTGATCTGAGTGAGCAAACACTTCTGAATCATCCCCATGAATGTGGCTCCAGCATTCTTCAAACCGAATGGCATAGTGACATAACAGAAGCACCCAAATGGGGTGATGAAAGCTGTTTTTATTTCATCGGGTCCATACAGACGGATCTGATGATATCCAGAATAAGCGTCCAAAAAGGACAAACGCTCACACCCTGCAGTCGAGTCGACTATTTAGTCGATGCGAGGGAGAGGAAAGTGATCCTTCGGGCAGGCCCGATTGATATGTTTGAAGTCAATGCACATGCGACGTGAGTCGTCCTTCTTTAGGACCATGACAACATTAGCTAACCACTTGGAGTGGTAAATCTCTTAGATAAACTCGGCTGCTAGAAGTCGAGCCACTTCTTCACCGATTTCCTTTCTCTTCTGTACGGCGGACCGTCGAAGGTGTTCTTTTACTGGCTTCACTTTTGGGTCGACTCGCAAACGATGCTCAGCCAGTCCCCTGGGAACACCTGGCATATCAGAAGGTTTCCATGCAAAGATGTCCCAGTTCTCACGGAGGAACTGGATGAGCGCTTCTGTCACAACCCTAGAATTGGTTGTAACTAGTTGCACAAGCATTCATGCATCATGTATATATTTATGAAAGTTGAATTGGGGAAAGTGGGAAGCCCCAGATGTCTTTTATGTCGGCGTTCTGGGAACAGGGCCCCCCAGACTTGCCTGCCTGCGGCCTGCGGCGTGGCTCGAGGAGGGGCCCAGCATGGCCCATCTTCATCAACACAGACCAAAGACCCTCGCGAGGGGTCAAGCCTCGCAGGACAGACGACATGGAGCTTCCTCAGGCACGGCCTCATCAGGCTGGCTCGCGAGGAGGCGGAGAGATCAAGGCGGGGTACCTCACGAGCTGCCCGTGACGCAAGCCATGACGACCAAGGGTGCCAGGCGGGCGCCAGCCGCGCAGTGTCCTCCTTTCCTCTTTGGTGCAAAGGGAGCAAGCGCAGGTGAGAGCATCAAGCAAAGGCACCCGTTTTGGTGCAACGAGACCAAGACTAGTCCAACGGCAGGGAGGAAGTCATTGTGGAGCCCAAGCCAGCGTCACCACCAGAGCCTTTGGCAGGCGAGGACCAACTTTAGTCAGGATAAGTATACCAGATGTTCCTCTTCAAAATGGCCAATTGTTGGCGCCCTTCCCGCTCAATATTTGGGAAGAGGCCCAGGGCCCTTGCCTATAAATAGGATTAGCCACCCACAGGATAGAGGGATCGAAATCGGAGAGAGAATTGAGAAGAGAGAGAGAGAGAGAGAGAGAGAGAGAGAGAAGGGTGACTGAACTCCTCCCAGCAGTTCATCCCTTCAGCCAAGAGCAGACCCTCGCGAGGCTGTTCTTCCTTGTATTGCTCATCATCATCAGCCCAAGAGGTAATCCACCACACCACACACTGGAGTAGGGTATTACACCATAACGGTGGCCCGAACCAGTATAAACCATGTGTCTCTTGTGCTGTTCTTTCCATAGCTTAGATCTTAGCGAGGCGAAGGGGCGCAGGCAGGTAGAAGGAGAAATCTCCGCGCGCACCCCAGTGTT
Organism: Triticum monococcum; assembly: GCA_034509565.1. Taxonomy (NCBI): domain Eukaryota; kingdom Viridiplantae; phylum Streptophyta; class Magnoliopsida; order Poales; family Poaceae; genus Triticum; species Triticum monococcum. The sequence continues at coordinate 174,985,166 of CM067847.1, read as the reverse complement.
CGAACCTCAAGGGTCTGCCGGAACTCGAAACCCAACATTTGGCGCGCCAGGTAGGGGTGCGCCAAAATTCGTCTTCCACCACCCTGTTCTCCTCCGACCATCGCTTCCATGTCTCACGCTCGTCAGGCCCGCGCCGAGCACCGGGCCGCTCTCGCTTCCCGCGTTGCCCAGACGGCTCCTGTCGGCGGGCGTCCTCGCCGTTCCCCGTCACCTGCCATCAACGCCGCCACCGGCCCGACGGGGGACGAGCAGCAAGCTTCGTCTCATCATCCGTCCGTGCGGCAATACGGCCGCACCGCTACTCCCTTGCTCACCCCAGCTGGTTCTTCGTCCCGCGCGCTCCGCGCACCCATGGAGGCTCGAGCTGCGCTCATCGCGGCAAACGAGCTCCTGCACTACCGTCCCGTCAACGACTTCTATGAAGAATGGCTCGACCGCGTTGCCGAGCTCGTTCGCGCCGCAGGGGGCTCTCCTGCGCCATCCGTTCCGCTGCACCGCACCCTGCCCCGCGTGGGCGACGAAGCTCCGGCGGCGCCCCAGCCGCCTCCTCCTCAAGAAGGCACCATGGCTCCAAGGCGCGTGGCCCCTGGGCGGAACCCGCTCCGTCAGGTGCTAGCGCGGCAAGAGCAGAGCTGCCAAGAAGTCCCTCGCCTGCAAGAAGCTACCCGGGCGCTCCCTGCTCTAGCACGTCGCGACCATGCTCCTGCTCCCGCACGTCAAGACCTCGCGCTGCTCCCAGCTGCAGTGCGTGGGGACATGCAAGAGCAAGCTCTTCTTCACCCAAGGCCTCCCGTGGCCACAGCAGGCTGCCGTGCCTTCACCACCGAGCTACGCAGTGTCGCGTGGCCCGGCAAGTTCAAGCCAGACCTGCCTCCTCGTTATGACGACACGGCCAACCCTGCGGAGTTCCTCTAGCTCTATGAGCTTGGCATTGAAGCTGCCAACAGAGACGAGAAGGTCATGGCGAACTGGTTTCCCATGGCGCTCAAGGACGGGGCCCGCACCTGGCTCCTGAACCTGGCTCCAGGCATTATCTCCTCCTGGGACGAGATGCGCACCCGTTTCATCGCCAACTTCCAAGGTACTCGCGACCGGCCACCCGCCGTGAGTGACATGTGCCGCATCAAGCAACAACCCGGAAAGACCCTGCAGAAGTACATCCAGCGCTTCAACAACGCACGCCTCAAGATTCCCAAGTTGACCGAGGAGGCCATCATCTCAGCCTTCTCCGACAGCATGCGCGATGTCAAGATGAAGGAGGAGCTGGCGATGCATGAAGACCTGTGCACTTCCTTGGAGTTGTTCAACTTGGCAACCAAGTGCGCCAGGGCTGAGGACGGGCGTCTCTCCCTCCTCGAGATGCCTGCCGCAGACCCAGAAGAGAAGAAGCCCAAGGCCAAGGATGTGAAGCGCAAGGGGGCTGCCGTGCTCGCGGCAGAACCAGACACCAAGCGGGGCAGAGATTAGCCCGAATCTTCCAAGGGCAGTCGGTACTGTGTGTACCACGACCTCCACACCAACAACACCAACGAATGTCAAGAGCTCCAAGCCGTGCGAGAAGGAAGGATCGCCCGTCGTCCCGACCGCGGTGACCAGGGCTACGATCGAGGAGGAGGAAGGAACGCAGGACGCTGAGAAGACCGCTGCCCGCGCCAAGGGTGGCGCTATCGACCTCGCGAGGATCGCTGGCAAGACCCGCCTCGCAAGGGAGACTCGAGGGATCAGCCTCGCGAGGATCGCTCGCAAGGCAACACAGGCCTCCCTCTGCTGCCGCCGCAGCCAAGGAGAAACGAGGACCGCCATCAGGACGAGGGGTGTCAGGACCCCGATTCTAAGCCACATCGATCTAGCCGGTAACACCTCATATCACTTTGCGGCCTCACGCACGGTATCCCACGGGTGTCGCCTTACCATGGCCCGGGACCGTTTGCGCCTTTTGGCTCGCGTATATGACAATGTCGCTAGCATCCATATGACCGAGAACCCGGGCCGACATGGATAGTTGTGAACCCAAAGCGGCATAGACCTATGGAGACAGGCATACATGAATCACATCGAACATGTCGGTCATCAACGAGTGATTCTGGGCTGTAGCACTGGGCTAACAGGACTCCGGGGATCCCGGGTTGTAGCAGGCTAGACAGGACTCCGGAGATCACCGCGTGACATTTCCCCGAAGGGACAGACATAGGGACGAAGTGAAACACATGCCGGCCAGTCAAGTGTCCTGAACAGTAGTGCTGGGCTAGCAGGACTCCGGTGAACTGGGCTGTAGCGGACTACTATGGCTCGAGAAACACTAGACTACATTTCCCCATAAGAAAGGCTGCGAAGGACAAACAACTAGATTGCCGGATCCCACTCATACCAGGCATTTCAATCATACACACAATATGCCCGATATGAGTACATACAACATGGCATCACAACAAAACTCTACAACTCAAGTACTTTATTTAAAAGGCTCCAGGGAGCCATACATAACATATTCATACAGATAGGGGTCACATGATCAGACACTCAAGTCATACAGTCATACAAGCACATGCGGAAGCAACTAGTCTGAGTACAGACTCTAGAAAGAAAGAAGGCTTCTTGAAGCCTGTCTATCTACATAGGGCCCTCCATGGCCTCGATCACCACCTGGGTGGCTAGTCACTCGTCGACGTCAAGGTCTACATAAAACCCATCGGAGGGGGCAGTGTTGTCGTCTGAAAACAATAAATGAGCAAACATGAGTACAAAGGTACTCAGCAAGTCTTACATCAGAACCTACTATACATGCTCATTCTCAAGGAGGTGGTGGGGTTTATGCAGCAAGCCAGCTTTGACTCTTGGCTAAGCTATCCTATGGAACCTTTTAGTAAAATAGTTTTCGCACACGAGTCCACTACTCACCAACACAATACTCCACCGTGGATCCTCTCTCGTATCGTGCGAGAGGGCCATCCTCGGTACTCACACTTATCTTGAGTCTTTTAGTAGTATCCATTAACTTGTCTATGAACTATATAGGCAACCCAGTAGTCCTTTACCGCGGACGCGGCTATTCGAATAGTTTTATACCCTGCAGGGGCGTACTTCCTCATACACGCTTTCACCGCTTACCGCCGTCTACACGACATGTACTTGGCAACCTTCAAGCGGAAGCCCAGCAAGGGTGTTGGCCACGGCCTACCTAAACACCTAAGCCCCTAGTCCAGGTTATCGCCTATCGAGGTTCCATCCGCAGGGAGTCCGGCCGAGGTTTCCACATACGGCCCCGAACGATGTGAACAGGGTTCCCGAGACACCAAACGGGTGACTCGGTACACCGTGCCACGGTGTATCTACCACAACATAGCCCACCCCTAGGGTCAGCGCTACGCACGGCCGCCAACACATATCCTACAAACACCCGAAACTATTTGCAACTCCTGGACAGAGTACTAGGGTGGCTAAGAAGCCGAGAGGGTCAATTAAGGATCCCAATGTACGGTAGTAGCTGAATCTTAAATCACACATACAGATCTCAGTTCTTAGGGGCGGCCTCAATGAAACAACCCACTATGTACTCCTACATGGCCTCTCATCGATACCTTTACCAAATCATGTTCAACACATCCCACATATTACTGACACAAGCATTTCACTCTAGCCCGTCACCCAGATGAACCAGACCTGACACAACTCTAAGCATAGCAGGCATAGCAAGGTAGGAATCACAATACATGGCTCAATCAACTCCTACACATGCTAGTGGGTTTCATCTAGTTACTGTGGCAATGACAGGTCATGCAGAGGATAAGGGTTCAACTACCATAGCACACAGCAGTTTGAATCGTGTTGTCTTAATGCAGTAAACAAGAGCAGGAGCGAGAACATGGGTTTGTATCAGAATGATCAATGGTTGCTTGCCTGATGGAGTGGTAACGGGATACTGCCCTTCAGTTGGATACTCGTGAATATCCTCGGAGGCAGAACCTACCACGAAGAACACAACCGAGCTCAATCAACACATGACGATATGCAACAATATGATGCATGCTATGACATGGTAATATGAATGTGTTTTGGCCTAATGCAAGCTAAAACAGAAAGGGGTGAACTCATTTGAATCCAAGATTCAAATATTAGCTCATTTGACATGATCATATTAGTGCATCACCTTATATTGCATAAACAGCAGGTTTAACTTGTTTTGACATGCATGAAACCAGTACCAATGGATAGCTTGGATTTTTTCTGATAATTTTTCATATATAATTTGTCTCATTTGGAGTTATGGTTGAATTTCTATGAATTTTTGAAGTTTGGACTAATTTCTGGAATTTCCTATACAGAAATAAATCCAGTAATTAAATTACTGCATCAGCATTATGTCAGTGTGACGTCAGGGTCAACAGGGTCGTCCAGGTCAAACTAACCAGTGGGTCCCGCATGTCAGTAGTTAGTTTAACTAATTAATTTAGATTAACACTAAACAGGTTTAGTTAGCAGGGGGCCCCCGCTTGTCATTGACTCAGGGGAGTCAATGGGGCCCACCCAGTCAATGGTCAAGGGTCAAAACTCGCCGGCGTCTAGCCGCCGGTGTGGCCAGACGCGGCGGAGGAAGTGCATTTGCATGTTCCGGCCACCAAACGGGAGGCGGAGAGCATCTACGAGCTCCTGGGAACGAGCCGCAGCTCTTGGTGGTGGTGGTTGAGCTCGGGGTGGCCGGAGACGTCGCCGGCGACGACTTTGGCGGTCGCCGGAGTCGGGCGAAAGTGAACCCGTGGCTGTGAGGCACGGCGAGGTGCGTGGAGTAGTGCGTTGAGTTCCTGGTGATGCGGTGAAGTGTTCGAACATGGTGGCGTGGCCAGAATTTGGCCAGAGCCACGTCGGTGACGAGCTCCGCGGCGGTGTGTGCGGGTGAGCTTTGTGCAGTTGCTACGGTGCACGAGGAAGCAAACGGAGAGGATGGAGAGGTAGCTGAGCTCACGGCGGTCTCGTAGAGCTAGACGGCGTGGTCGGGGACGAGCTGGTGCGGCGGCGACGGCGAAGGGGATCTCCGGCAGTGCTCGATGAAGACGAGGTCGAAGAGGACGATGCAGAGCGTGTGAGCGCTCGGGGCTCGGGCTGTTCGACGAAGTCGACGACGGCGGAGTTGTTGGACATGGTGGCTCAGTACAGTGGCGACGGTGGACGCGGTTTCATGGTGGCGTGAGCACGGCAGCGTCGGCCAAGGTGGAGGGAGAGCGAAGGAGAGGAGCCAGAGGGGCGTGCGGGTGTCTGCGAGGTCGGGGAGAGAGCGGGGGTTCGTCCCGCGTCGACAGCGCGACGAGGGGAGCGGCGAGGCGGCGGCAGCTGCGTGGCGTGCATGCAGGTGCTCGGCGTCGAGCACCTGGCTGCCTGCCTAGCAACGAAGAAGCAGCTGGCTGGCATGGGCCAGCACAGTGCTGGGCCGCCAGGTGGGCCGGCTACTGGGCTGCGGCCAGGTTAGTCTTGCTGATTTGTTTCCTTTTCTATTTTCCTGTAACTTAGTGGACTTATTTAAAATACCAAAACACTTCCAAAAATCCTGAAAATAATTGTGGTCTCTATTTGGATTATTTCCAACAGCAAACATTTACTTTCAGAATTATTTGAGCAATGTAATTATTTAATAGCATTTAAATGCCCAAATTCAAATACTTATGATTTAAATCAATGACCTTTTGTTGACCTAAAAATATGTGCACCATTTTTCCCAAGGGTTCTAACCCAAGGCAAAAAGGGTGAGCATTTTAGAAGGGCATTTCAGGTTCATTGAATTTATTTTTAGTAAACCCTAGTTGATTTCAGGGGGGGTGCTGGGGGTTCTGCTTTCCCCATTTCAAGTTTCTGATGAAAGTAAACATGATGCACACTCTAATGCATGGTCTAGCTAGGGTGTGACAACTCACCCCCACTCAATAGAATCTCGTCCCGAGATTTAGGATCATCTGGGAAGAAGGTGGGGTACTCGAGTCGAAGACGATCCTCCCTTTCCCAAGTGGCTTCTTCCCCGGAGTGGTGTGACCATTGAACCTTGAGAAACTTGATATTATGACGTCGAGTGGTACACTCGGCTTGATCAAGGATACGAACGGGGTATTCCCGATAAGAAAGGTTATCTTGTAAATCAAGCGTTTCGTGGTCGACTCCATGGATAGGATCCGCGAAGCAACACCTGAGTTGCGAAACGTGGAAGACATCGTGAACTCTGGAAAGATGCGGAGGTAGTTCCAATTGGTAGGCAACTTCTCCTCGTTTGGCAAGAATGCGAAAGGGTCCAATGTAACGAGGAGCCAATTTGCCTTTGATACCGAAGCGATGGGTTCCCTTTAATGGGGTAACCCAAAGGTAAGCCTTCTCATCAACTTCAAATGTCATGGGCTTATGTTTACGATCATATTGACTCTTTTGGCGAGATTGGGCTGTTTTCAATTTCTCACGAATAACGCGAACCTGCTCTTCTGCTTCCTGAATCATATCCAGGCCAAAGAGTTGTCTTTCCCCGGTTTCTGACCAGTTAAGAGGCGTTTGACATTTTTGTCCATAGAGAACTTCGAAGGGAGCTTTGCCCAAACTAGCTTGATAACTATTGTTATAAGCAAACTCCGTGAACGGAAGGCATTTCTCCCAACTCATTCCGAACGAGATAACAGAAGCTCGGAGCATATCTTCCAGGATTTCATTGACTCGCTCTACTTGACCACTTGATTGAGGATGGAAGGCGGTGCTAAAGGAGAGATGAGTTCCCATAGCATTTTGGAAACTTTCCCAAAATCGAGAGGTGAAGAGACTTCCACGGTCTGAGTTAATTTCCAATGGGACACCATGAAGAGACACTATTCGGGAGAGGTATAAGTCAGCTAGCTGGCTAGCGGTGATACTCTCACGAACAGGTAGAAAATGGGCTACTTTGGAAAGTCGGTCGACCACAACGAAGATGGCATTATTTCCTCTCTTGGTCCTGGGAAACCCAGTGATGAAATCCATACTGATTTTGTCCCATTTCCATTCAGGAATAGCCAAAGGTTGAAGGGTGCCAGCAGGCCGTTGATGCTCTGCTTTAACACGACGACAAACATCGCAATTAGCAATGTATTGAGCGATTTCTCTCTTCATCCTAGTCCACCAAAACCTCTGGCATAGATCTTGATACATCTTAGTACTACCGGGATGAATGGTGAGAGGGGATTCATGAGCTTCCTTAAGGATCATCTGGCGTACATGTTGTTTCTTGGGAATCACCAAACGGTTCTCGAAGAAGACACCACCTTGTTCATCCATGGAAAAACATTTAGCAACTCCGCTAGCAATGTTTTCCTTAATCCGGGATATGCCCTTGTCATACCGCTGAGCGGTTATGATTTGATCCATAAGGGTAGGTTTCGCCACCATGGTGGAAAGGAACCCTTGAGGAACAATGTGAAGGTTAAGCTTATGAAATTCCTCATGGAGAAGTGGTTGACTTTGTTGTAACATCAAATTGTTATAATAGGACTTACGGCTTAGCGCATCAGCCATGACATTGGCCTTGCCCGGGGTGTAAGTTATTCCTAAGTCGTAATCCGAGATCAACTCGACCCAACGTCTTTGCCTGAGATTCAAATCCGGTTGGGTGAAGATATATTTCAAACTTTGGTGATCGGTGAAGATCTCGCAACGATTACCGAGAAGGTAATGTTGCCAGGTTTTGAGTGCATGGACTACAGCTGCAAGCTCTAGATCATGTGTGGGATAATTTTCCTCATGTGGGTGTAATTGCCGTGAAGCATAGGCAATTACCTGATGATCTTGACTGAGTATGCAACCTAGTCCTTGTCGCGAGGCGTCGCAATAGATAACAAAGTCCTTGGAGAAATCTGGTGGTACCAGTACGGGAGCAGATGTCAGGCGTCTTTTCAGTTCCTGAAAACTGAACTCGCACTGTGGAGTCCACTCGAACTTTTTATCTTTCTTGAGGAGTTCAGTTAGAGGTTTAGCAACCTTGGAGAAATTCTCGACGAAGCGGCGGCAATAGCTCGCTAGGCCAAGGAAACTCCGAACTTGCTTGACCGTTTTAGGTGGAGTCCAATCAAGGACGGCTTGAACTCGCTCGGGATTGACAGCAATACCCTTGCCAGAGATTACATGGCCTAGATAGGTCACTTCTGACAACCAAAATTCACACTTGGAGAATTTGGCATAAAGGCAATGCTCTCGAAGTTTCATCAATACCAGCCTTAGATGTTCGCCATGTTCCTCTTCATTCTTGGAGTAGATGAGTATGTCATCGAGGTATACTACGACGAATTTGTCCAAGTACTCCATGAAGACTGAGTTCATTAACCGAGAAAAAGTAGCCGGGGCATTGGTTAAACCGAAGGACATGACGGTGTACTCGTATTGGCCGTAACGAGTAACAAAGGCCGTTTTGGGAATGTCTCCATTTCTGATTTTGATTTGATGGTAGCCCAACCGCAAATCCATCTTGGAGAAGACTGAGGATCCAGCGAGCTGATCATACAGGTCGTTGATCCTGGGAAGCGGGTATTTGTTCTTGATGGTGACCAGATTGACAGGTCGGTAATCCACAACCATTCGATCCGTTCCATCCTTCTTCTTGACGAAGAGGACGGGGCAAGCCCAAGGAGAGGAGCTAGGACGGATGAACCCCTTGTTCAAGGACTCATCGAGTTGGTTCTTAAGCTCGGCTAGTTCTAAGGGTGCCATCTTGTAGGGTCTTCTAGCAATTGGAACGGTTCCTGGAACAAGGTCTATTACAAACTCAACATCCCTGTCAGGTGGAACACCCGGCAGTTCTTCTGGAAACACATCCGGAAAGTCTCGGACTACCGGAACGTCCTCAAGGTCTGGAAGAGGGTTGGCATTCAGGGAGTAAAGTTGGCGCTTGGCCACTCGAGTTAAGACATTAACTGTCTTGCCCGAGGGGTGAGTAAGTTGAACGGTTCTAGTGGCACAATCGATCTTGGCATAATGAGCCGACATCCAGTCCATACCCAAGATGATGTTTATGTCGGAGGACTTGAGAGCTATTAAAGATGCAAGGAAGACGCCCATCGACAAGAATTTCGTTCCCATGGCTTACCCTAGAAGTTTGCCATTTGGAACCCGGAGTTTGAATTACCATGGAAGTGGGCATGTCACAGAATGTCGTGTTATGCAACCGAGCATAATTCTCGGATATGAATGAATGAGATGATCCAGTATCGAAAAGAACAGATGCCGGATGGCAGTTAACAAGGAGCGTACCAAGGACGACGTTGGGATCCTCATGAGCCTCTTCGGCTGAAACATAATTGACATGGCCACGTGCAGTGGTGGCCGGCTTGGCGTAGAAAGTCTTTCCTGCGGGCTTACCACGGCCAACGGACTTTCCAGCTTGATTGGGGTTGTTCTGGGGACACTCCCGACTATAGTGACCCAGTTCTCCACACTTGAAGCATGTTACCACAGTGGGGCGTGGAGCAACATTAGCAGCAGGGCCACCATAGGGCTTGGGCGGTGCAAATTGCTGGTTGGGACGAGGCGCCTCAAAGGATGGCCTCGGGGTGAATCTGGGTGGCAGTGCTGTGCTTGGAATCCACACCCGGCGCTTCTGAGCTCCAGAGCCGGATGAAAACCCAAAATCACGGGAGTGCTTGCGTGAAGCGTCATAATCAGTCTAGCCTGTCTCAGCACTGATAGCTTTATTGACCAACTTCTGAAAGGATGTGCACTCGTGCAGACGGAGATCGCGGCGAAGCTCAGGGCTAAGTCCCTTGCGGAATCTTGCCTGCTTCTTGGCGTCATTAGAAACCTCTTCAGGAGCATAGCGTGCCAGGTTCCCAAATTCTCGGCTATATGCATCCACAGTCAGCCTTCCTTGGGTGAAGTTGCAGAACTCCTCCCTCTTGCGATCCATGAGACCTTCCGGAATGTGATGCTCACGGAAAGCCTCACTGAACTCAGCCCAGGTAGTGATTTGACCGACCGGGCGCATAGCTTCGTAGTTTTCCCACCAATGGCTAGCGGGGCCCTCGAGATGATAGGCAGCATAGGTAACCTTGTCGGCTTCGGCTACGTTGGCAGAACGTAGCTTGTGGGTGATGTTGCGAAGCCAATCATCCGCGTCGAGGGGCTCGACGGAATGGTTAAACTTCGGTGGGTACAGCTTGATAAAGTCATTGATTGACACCAGGTCATTTCGTGGGTGGCGTGCAGTGTTCTGCTCAATCCGCTCCAGCAGGCGGTTGGTCTCACGTTTGTTCCTTTCCGCCTCCAGCATCACTTCGGCCAGAGAAGGCGGGTGAGGCAGATTTTCACCTCTAGCTGTACTGGCTTCCCCCCGCTCCGGGTTGCCGCGGGTGTTGACCATCCTAGGAGGAAACAAGACAACGGTTTAGACAAGGATGGCTCAAACTTAACAAGGAAGTGCAGAATGTAAAGGATAACACGGGATGCAGAGATGCTCATTCGTATGCCATGGTAATATAAAACTGCCATATATATACCAACGGTCATACTCGTCATACATAGTTTAGTACAAGCCCATGCTACAGTACAACTATGAAGGTAGACGTTACATCTCATCGGAGGCATTCCGAGTCCCTATACATTATTTGTCTACACCTCCGGAATCGATTACACACCAAGTCGTATTCCACAAGTCGCACAGGACAGTGGGGATACAACTACTACAATACTAGTGGTACTACTACTAACTCAGACAGCTCCGTAGTAGTCCTCATAGAAGTCACCTCCATAGCCTGGAAGTTCAACGTGATCATCCGGAAACAGACGGTCCTAAGGAGCCTGTGGACCATAGGGGCTAGGATGAGGTCTTGGACCAACAAACGGTGGCCTACGGGGACCACGGGGTGGGGTGATGCCTCCCACATCACGCCAATCCACCATGTCTGGCAGAGCTGATCTCACAGGATACAGATCCCTGGTATCCATACATCCAGCTTGCACCGCAGGTGCAAACTGAGTCAATGTGGCCCAATGATCAGCACTAGTATTAAAAAGCTCCAGTCTCAAGGCCCGATTCTCTCGGTCCTTATCTTCGAGCATCTTAGTGGTGGTACGAGTTAATGAGTCCTCCTGAGTGGAGTCAGCATAGATAGCCTGAAGATACCCTTGCGCTCCCGGAAGTGAAGCTGGCATGTAACGGAAGTCAGTGTTCCGAAGCAGGCCAGTCCGGACTCGCAAAATGGTCATCATGGAGTAGGAAGCATCTTGCACAGCCATCTCAACGGTAACCCCGAGTCCATAGGAACAGTGAAGGGGCTCGGTAGACCCAGGATAGGAAGGAAATATCCTGATGGTGCAGAAATACTGGCTTTGATTAAAGTCGCGGAACTTCTCTTCAACAGTGTATTCGGGATACCAACGGTATCCTGTCTCGATCATGACCCGGACTAACATAGCAGTATGACCGGGCACGTCGAGGCACCTGGTCAGGCGAACCACTTGATTTTGAGAACGGTTGGCCATCTGAAAGCACAACCACAAAACAAAGACATCAGAATTCCTAGGGAAAATTGGACAGCATAACGGCTGTAAATGCTCAGAAAAAGATTTGAGACATCCACAACAGTTCACAATACTGCTCAACAGCATCATATCAAGGTTCTGGTTCAAATAGCAACATACTAAAATAGTAGAAACTGGACTGGAACTCGTAGCAATAATCCTATAAACTACTACGGATTAGTAACACGTGAACTTGATAGAAGAAGAGAGCCTAGTCCTTAACCCACGTTGAATGAGAAGAGAATGACTCAGATCAGAAGCATAGGGTAAAGGAGTAAAAGAACCTTACGTTCCCTCCCACAATCAATTCCCTTACATATAACTAAAGCATTTCTAGACTCGACATCGACCAGTTTGGCTCAACGAACCTACAGGCAGTCCGGCTCTGATGCCAACGATGTCAGGACCCCGATTCTAAGCCACATCGATCTAGCCGGTAACACCTCATATCACTTTGCGGCCTCACGCACGGTATCCCACGGGTGTCGCCTTACCATGGCCCGGGACCGTTTGCGCCTTTTGGCTCGCGTATATGACAATGTCGCTAGCATCCATATGACCGAGAACCCGGGCCGACATGGATAGTTGTGAACCCAAAGCGGCATAGACCTATGGAGACAGGCATACATGAATCACATCGAACATGTCGGTCATCAACGAGTGATTCTGGGCTGTAGCACTCGGCTAACAGGACTCCGGGGATCCCGGGCTGTAGCAGGCTAGACAGGACTCCAGAGATCACCGCGTGATATTTCCCCGAAGGGACAGACATAGGGACGAAGTGAAACACATGCCGGCCAGTCAAGTGTCCTGAACAGTAGTGCTGGGCTAGCAGGACTCCGGTGAACTAGGCTGTAGCGGACTACTATGGCTCGAGGAACACTAGACTACATTTCCCCATAAGAAAGGCTGCGAAGGACAAACAACTAGATTGCCGGATCCCACTCATACCAGGCATTTCAATCATACACACAATATGCCCGATATGAGTACATACAACATGGCATCACAACAAAACTCTACAACTCAAGTACTTTATTTAAAAGGCTCCAGGGAGCCATACATAACATATTCATACAGATAGGGGTCACATGACCCGACACTCAAGTCATACAGTCATACAAGCACATGCGGAAGCAACTAGTCTGAGTACAGACTCTAGAAAGAAAGAAGGCTTCTCGAAGCCTGTCTATCTACATAGGGCCCTCCATGGCCTGGATCACCACCTGGGTGGCTAGTCACTCGTCGACGTCAAGGTCTACATAAAACCCATCGGAGGGGGCAGTGTTGTCGTCTGAAAACAATAAATAAGCAAACATGAGTACAAAGGTACTCAGCAAGTCTTACATCAGAACCTACTATACATGCTCATTCTCAAGGAGGTGGTGGGGTTTATGCAGCAAGCCAGCTTTGACTCTTGGCTAAGCTATCCTATGGAACCTTTTAGTAAAATAGTTTTCGCACACGAGTCCACTACTCACCAACACAATACTCCACCGTGGATCCTCTCTCGTATCCTGCGAGAGGGCCATCCTCGGTACTCACACTTATCTTGAGTCTTTTAGTAGTATCCATTAACTTGTCTATGAACTATATAGGCAACCCAGTAGTCCTTTACCGCGGACGCGGCTATTCGAATAGTTTTATACCCTGCAGGGGCGTACTTCCTCATACACGCTTTCACCGCTTACCGCCGTCTACACGACATGTACTCGGCAACCTTCAAGCGGAAGCCCAGCAAGGGTGTCGGCCACGGCCTACCTAAACACCTAAGCCCCTAGTCCAGGTTATCGCCTATCCAGGTTCCATCCGCAGGGAGTCCGGCCGAGGTTTCCACATACGGCCCCGAACGATGTGAACAGGGTTCCCGAGACACCAAACGGGTGACTCGGTACACCGTGCCACGGTGTATCTACCGCAACATAGCCCACCCCTAGGGTCAGCGCTACGCACGGCCGCCAACACATATCCTACAAACACCAGAAACTATTTGCAACTCCTGGATAGAGTACTAGGGTGGCTAAGAAGCCGAGAGGGTCAATTAAGGATCCCAATGTACGGTAGTAGCTGAATCTTAAATCACACATACAGATCTCAGTTCTTAGGGGCGGCCTCAATGAAACAACCCACCATGTACTCCTACATGGCCTCTCATCGATACCTTTACCAAATCATGTTCAACACATCCCACATATTACTGACACAAGCATTTCACTCTAGCCCATCACCCAGATGAACCAGACCTGACACAACTCTAAGCATAGCAGGCATAGCAAGGTAGGAATCACAATACATGGCTCAATCAACTCCTACACATGCTAGTGGGTTTCATCTAGTTACTGTGGCAATGACAGGTCATGCAGAGGATAAGGGTTCAACTACTGTAGCACACACAGCAGTTTGAATCGTGTTGTCTTAATGCAGTAAACAAGAGCAGGAGCGAGAACATGGGTTTGTATCGGAATGATCAATGGTTGCTTGCCTGATGGAGTGGTAACGGGATACTTCCCTTCAGTTGGATACTCGTGAATATCCTCGGAGGCAGAACCTACCATGAAGAACACAACCGAGCTCAATCAACACATGACGATATGCAACAATATGATGCATGCTATGACATGGTAATATGAATGTGTTTTGGCCTAATGCAAGCTAAAACAGAAAAGGGGTGAACTCATTTGAATCCAAGATTCAAATATTAGCTCATTTGACATGATCATATTAGTGCATCACCTTATATTGCATAAACAGCAGGTTTAACTTGTTCTGACATGCATGAAACCAGTACCAATGGATAGCTTGGATTTTTCTGATAATTTTTCATATATAATTTGTCTCATTTGGAGTTATGGTTGAATTTCTATGAATTTTTGAAGTTTGGACTAATTTCTGGAATTTCCTATACAGAAATAAATCCAGTAATTAAATTACTGCATCAGCATTACGTCAGTGTGACGTCAGGGTCAACGGGGTCGTCCAGGTCAAACTGACCAGTGGGTCCCGCATGTCAGTAGTTAGTTTAATTAATTAATTTAGATTAACACTAAACAGGTTTAGTTAGCAGGGGGGGCGCTTGTCATTGACTCAGGGGAGTCAACTGGGCCCACCCAGTCAATGGTCAAGGGTCAAAACTCGCCGGCGTCTAGCCGCCGGCGAGGCCAGACGCGGCGGAGGAAGTGCATTTGCATGTTCCGGCCACCAAACGGGAGGCGAAGAGCATCTACGAGCTCCTGGGAACGAGCCGCAGCTCTTGGTGGTGGTGGTTGAGCTCGGGGTGGCCGGAGACGTCGCCGGCGACAACTTTGGCGGTCGCCGGAGTCGGGCGAAAGTGAACCCATGGCTGTGAGGCACGGCGAGGTGCGTGGAGTAGTGCGTTGAGTTCCTGGTGATGCGGTGAAGTGTTCGAACACGGTGGCGTGGCCAGAATTTGGCCGGAGCCACGTCGGCGACGAGCTCCACGGTGGTGTGTGCGGGTGAGCTTCGTGCAGTTGCTACGGTGCACGAGGAAGCAAACAGAGAGGATGGAGAGGTAGCTGAGCTCACGGCGGTGTCGTAGAGCTAGACGATGCGGTCGAGGACAAGCTGGTGCGGCGGCGACGGCGAAGGGGATCTCCGGCAGTGCTCGGTGAAGACGAGGTCGAAGAGGACGATGCAGAGCGTGTGAGCGCTCGGGGCTCGGGCTGTTCGACGAAGTCGACGACGGCGGAGTTGTTGGACACGGTGGCTCGGTACAGGGGCGACGGTGGACGCGGTTTCACGGTGGCGCGAGCACGGCAGCGTCGGCCATGGTGGAGGGAGAGCGAAGGAGAGGAGCCAGAGGGGCATGCGGGTGTCTGCGAGGTCGGGGAGAGAGCTGGGGTTCGTCCCGCGTCGACAGCGCGACGAGGGGAGCGGCGAGGCGGCGGCAGCTGCGTGGCGTGCATGCGGGTGCTCGGCATCGAGCACCTGGCTGCCTGCCTGGCGAGGACGAAGCAGCTGGCTGGCATGGGCCATCACAGTGCTGGGTCGCCAGGTGGGCCAGCTACTGGGCTGCGGCCAGGTTAGTCTTGCTGATTTGTTTCCTTTTCTATTTTCCTGTAACTTTGTGGACTTATTTAAAATACCAAAACACTTCCAAAAATCCTGAAAATAATTGTGGTCTCTGTTTGGATTATTTCCAACAGCAAACATTTACTTTCAGAATTATTTGAGCAATTTAATTATTTAATAGCATTTAAATGCCCAAATTCAAATACTTATGATTTAAATCAATGACCTTTTGTTGACCTAAAAATATGTGCACCATTTTTCCCAAGGGTTCTAACCCAAGGCAAAAAGGGTGAGCATTTTAGAAGGGCATTTCAGGTTCATTGAATTTATTTTTAGTAAACCCTAGTTGATTTCAGGGGGGGGTGTTGGGGGTTCTGCTTTTCCCCATTTCAAGTTTCTGATGAAAGTAAACATGATGCACACTCTAATGCATGGTCTAGCTAGGGTGTGACAAGGGGGCTGGGGGCTTCCAGGAGCCGCGCGCGATCGCCTGCATCCTGGGCGGGGCTCAAGCCCCAGCCTCTCCACGCATCTTCAAACAGTTCGCCCACGAAGTGAATGCAGTCCTCCCCAAGCTCGAAGCCACGCTCCCTCTCAGGTGGTCGGCGTGCGCCATCACGTTCAGCTCAGCAGATCAGCTCAAGTGTGCGGCCACAGCCGGGGTCCTCCCGATGCTTTGTTCCCCAATCATCAGCAACGTGGTGGTAACCAGGATCCTCTTCGATGGCGGGGCAGGGCTCAACGTCCTGTCCGTGGAAACATTCAACAATCTCCAAGTGCCCTACAACCAGCTTCGGCCAACCAAGACTTTCTCTAGAGTCACCGACTGCTCCACGGTCCCGATTGGGCAGGTCCGCCACCCTGTCACCTTCGGGGCACGTGACAATTACCGCACCGAGCTCATCGACTTCGACGTCGCTCACATTCACCTGCCGTACAATGCCATCCTTGGGTACCCAGCACTGGCCGAGTTCAAGGCCGTAACTCACCACAGCTACAACGTCCTCAAGATGCCACAAAGTGGCGGAGTCATCACGGTGCCCTGTGAAGAGAAGGACGCGGTGTGTTCCCTGGAACGAGCCTTTCAGGCCGCATCACTGGAAGACCCGGATCGCGGAAGCAGGAGGCTTCCCGAGACCGCCCCCAAGAAGAAGAAGACGTCGTCCGGCCCGGCCCCTCACGAGGCAGGCCCCTCAGGGCCCGCGCCTGCCCGGGGGGAACCTCCTTCCATCGTATAGGAAAGTGCGCCCGGACCCCTCCTCAGGCAGGGCTCGGGGGCTCTCCCCTGGAGGGCCACCGACCTGGCTAAGGTCACAAGGGAAGTGCTTGGGCACCACATGGAGGCGTGTTTCGAAGCACGTTTCCCTCAATAAGGAGTAAGGCAAGGAGGGCCAGACCCTCAGGAGTTCGTCAGCAAGGCCATTCAGGAGCTACAGGAGTCAAGAGTCATGAAAGGCGTCCGCCGCCTACCAGCTGTGGCTCCCCATCCAGGCGAGGATGGAGGGCTGCGCGTCTGCATCGACATACCAGGGCTCAATCGAGTCGCCTCTCTGGAGCGCCTCTGGCCCTCGTGAGTGGGGCGCTGCGAAGGTCCACCCCACAGCTACGTTCGCATGCCTTACGGCTTGCCGAACGCGGCTGCCACGTACCAGCGCCTCACGAGGGGCATCATGGAGGCTCAAGAGGCCAGGCATTCCGCAGCCCTGGCGGACATGGAGATGGTCCGTGAGGAGCCACCAGCGCCTCCGGAGCCTCCCGAGGCCCCTGGGCCTGGGGGCTCATGAGGATCGGCTTCCACAGCCCACCGAGTCTGCTACACCAACACTCCTTCGTCCTCAACATCATCAGGTGACATCTTTGAAGTTTCATTTCTAGCTGGGAGCGCCCCCAGGGCTGCATTATTCCCAGGCCGCGTGGGTCCGTCCCTGCGGCATGTATCCCTTTTATATCATGTTGTTAGCTTACTTTGTTGGGGGCGCCCCACGGGCTGCATCATCCCCAAGTCGCTCGGGCCTGACCCAGTGATGTCCGCCTTCCCAGCATCTATTTGAATGAATCCACTCCTTCGCGGCTAATGTGTTTAACCTAGTTGCCCACTCAACTGACGCCAACTGACGGAGCTGCTCCCAATCGGCATGACGCTTGCTCATGGGTCTGTCCCTGCAACGCCGACAAACCTGAATGGCTAAGCTCTGGCCGCGGCAGCCCCGCATGGCGCCACCTCGTCAAGTCTTCAGTGCCTCATTGCCCCTCGGAAGCAACCAACGGCTGACTGTGAAGATTATCCTTTTTGGAAAAGGCCCAGAGCCTGTGAAGAAGGCGAATGCGTGTGAAGCTGTCGCATTTTGGAAAAGGCCCAGAGACTGTGAAGAAGGCGAATGCCTGTGAAGCTGTCGCGTTTTGGAAAGGGCCCAGAGCCTATGAAGAAGGCGAATGCCTGTGAAGATTATCCTTTTTGGAAAAGGCCCAGAGCCTGTGAAGAAGGCGAATGCCTGTGAAGATTATCCTTTTTGGAAAAGGCCCAGAGCCTGTGAAGAAGGCGAATGCATGTGAAGCTGTCGCGTTTTGGAAAAGGCCCAGAGCCTGTGAAGAAGGCGAATGCCTGTGAAGCTGTCGCGTTTTGGAAAGGGCCCGGAGCCTGTGAAGAGGGCAAATGCCCGTGAAGCCTGCTTCCCCCAAGAAAGGCCCAGAGCCTGTGAAGAAGGCCAATGCCTGTGAAGCTCGCCGCCCGTGACACTCTCACGTAATAATAAGTTGGGGCTGTACATGCCCCGGAGTCTTAGGAGCGCCGGCCTCAGGCCCTGGGGCTCTCTCCCACGCCCAGTGGCAGCACTTAGCTCCGCGCTGGTGAGAAGACGTCGAAGACTAGATTAGGTGCCAGACGCGGCTTTTTCATTTGCTTTCCGCAGTTGGCTTGTTCATTCTCATTCGAAGTTTTATTGAAGCTGTTGCCGTCTTTGGCTTGTGGTTCTTCAACTTTTCACTCTCCTGCCTCGATTTCTCTTATGCAAGGCCTCACGAGGGGGGCAGTCGAGCGCCCTCGCGAGTGTTCTTGTCCTAGTCGTTCAAAGGTTTTGTGACCTGGGTCCATTATAGGAGCACCCCTCCAGTCGGTGCCCCACGGGCACCGCGACACGAACACAGGGCCTGGGTCGGTCGCCCCCCCCATGGCTGGGGCCGGGAATTATCCACACGCGGGCACGTAGCCGGAAGGCATGATAACGGAAGCAAAGCGATGATTAACAGCAATAACCCAAACACGCCCCCGCGGGGCTCCACGGTACTGTCTTTTTACGCAGGGAAAAGGAAAAGAAAGAACAAATCAGGCACAGCTCGCCTCACACAGGCCTGCAGGGAAGACTCGAGCTGCTTCCGGGACTCAGGCAGACTCCCTCACGCGCTTCACCGAGGCACGATGGCGGGCAGACACACTACCACCACCCAAGCAGGTACGACGGCGTGGAGGCTGACCGTGGCCACCGCTAGAAGAGTCGCCGCCTGAAGAAGAACCGGTGAAGCTTGGGGAACCCTGAGCACCGCCAATCACGCGAGCATTGTCCTCTCCATCATCGTCGGGGCTGGGTTCCCGGCCGCGGTCGTCGTCCTCAGGGCAGCACCCTGCGCGGCGACCATCTTCCCCAAACACCCTCATGTAGAGGGTGGCATCATCGTCAAACCTGAAGTGCAGGGTGCACCGACGGCTCAGGCCACGCGCGCGGGCAAACGTCTGCCAACCGCGGGTCAAGGCCAGGCTCCCGGCCGTGGAGACCTCCAGTGAAGCCCATGAGGCCCGGCTGCAGCAGCCGTCTGCCTGAAGCGAGAGGCCGCCCGGGGCACCGGCCGGGAGCTCGCCAAGGAGGAAGTGAGGAAGTTGAAGCCGGGTGCTAGTCGGCTCTACCGACCACACAACGAACTCCGGCAGCACCTTTGCAGCGCGAAAGCGCGGCCTAGGGGGACGCGTGACCGAAGCGTGCCCCTCGGCCGCAAGAGTCCGCCCGTCACCATGCTGGAAATCGTCTCCACGGCCGCGGGGAGCTGCCGTGGTGGCCACAAGATGTTTGCGAGGGCGCCCTCGACCGCGCTTGGGCGGGGGAGAGGCAGGCTCAACCTAGCGAGCCTTCCCCTTCTCTGCGGCCGAGAACCTCCTCGACGGGGCCATGAAGAAGAAGGAGAAGCAAGGGGGGATGAACTGGAAGGGCGCGCGCCGATCCGTACTTATAGCCGGTGAGGGCCAACCGTCGGCCCCCACAATCGCAGGTAATCATGACCCGCTTTGCATGCAGGGACTTGTCCAATCCGTGCAGTTGCCGAGGCGCCGTGGGGAAGTGGAGACACCCACGTCCAATGAACCGCCACGCGGCGCCCAAGGCCGCAGGCTGTTAGGGCCCGCGGCGCTTCGCTCTTGCCCTTTCGCCTCCCTGCAAGGCCAAGTCCGGGCGCGCCTTGGGCCCGGGGGCTACTGTCGGCGTTCTAGGAACGGGGGCCCCCAGACTTGCCTATCTGCGGCCTGCGGCGTGGCTCAAGGAGGGGCCCAGCACGGCTCATCTTCATCAACACAGACCCAAGACCCCCGCGAGGGGTCAAGCCTCGCGGGGCGGACGACACGGAGCTTCCTCAGGCACGACCTCATCAGGCTGGCTCGCGAGGAGGCGGAGAGATCAAGGCGGGGTACCTCACGAGGTGCCCGTGACGCAAGCCATGACGACCAAGGGTGCCAGGCGGGCGCCAGCCCGTGCAGTGTCCTCCTTTCCTCTTTGGTGCAAAGGGAGCAAGCGTAGGCGAGAGCATCAAGCAAAGGCACCCGTTTCGGTGCAACGAGACCAAGTCCAGTCCAACGGCAGGGAGGAAGTCATTGTGGAGCCCAAGCCAGCGTGACCACCAAAGCCTTTGGCAGGCGAGGACCAACTTTAGTCAGGATAAGTGTACCAAATGTTCCCCTTGAAAATGGCCAATTGTTGGCGCCCTTCCCGCTCAATATTTTGGAAGAGGCCCAGGGCCTTTGCCTATAAATAGGACTAGCCACCCACAGGGTAGAGGGATCGAAATTGGAGAGAGAATCGAGAAGAGAGACAGAGAGAGAGAGAGAGAGAGAGAGAGAGAGAGAGAGAGAGAGAGAGAAGGGTGACTGAACTCCTCCCAGCAGTTCATCCCTTCAGCCAAGAGCAGACCCTCGCAAGGCTGTTCTTTCTTGTATTGCTCATCATCATCAGCCCAAGAGGCAATCCATCACACCACACACTGGAGTAGGGTATTACACCACAACGGTGGCCCGAACCAGTATAAACCCTGTGTCTCTTGTGCTGTTCTTTCCATAGCTTAGATCTTAGCGAGGCGGAGGGGGCGCAGGCGGGTAGAAGGAGAAATCTCCATGTGCACCCCAGTGTTCGAACCTCAAGGGTCTGCCGGAACCCGAAACCCGACATTTGGCGCGCCAGGTAGGGGTGCGCCAGAATTCATCTTCCACCACCCCGTTCTCCTCCGACTATCGCGTCCATGTCTGACGCTCGTCGGGCCCGCGCCGAGCGCCGGGCCGCTCTTACTTCCCGCATCGCACAGACGGCTCCTGTCGGTGGGCGTCCTCGCCGTTCCCCGTCACCTGCCATCAACGCCGCCATCGGCCCAGCAGGGGACGAGCAGCAAGCGTCGTCTCAGCATCCGTCCGTGCGGCAATACGGCCGCACCGCTACTCCCTTGCTCACCCCAGCTGGTTCTTCGTCCTGCGCGCTCCGCGCACCCATGGAGGCTCGAGCTGTGCTCATCGCGGCAAACGAGCTCCTGCGCTACCGTCCCATCGACGACTTCTACGAAGAATGGCTCGACCGCGTCGCCGAGCTCGTCCGCGCAGCAGGGGGCTCTCCTGCGCTGTCCGTTCCGCTGCACCGCACCCCGCACCACATGGGCGACGAAGCTCCGGCGGCGCCCCAGCCGTCTCCTCCTCAAGAAGGCGCCATGGCTCCAAGGCGCGTGGCCCCTGGGCGGAACCCGCTCCGTCAGGTGCCAGCGCGGCAAGAGCGGAGCTGCCAAGAAGTCCCTCGCCCGCAAGAAGCTGCCCGGGCGCTCCCTGCTCCAGCACGTCGTGACCATGCTCCTGCTCCCGCACGTCAAGACCCTGCACTGCTCCCAGCTGCAGCGCGTGGGGACATGCAAGACCAAGCTCTCCATCACCCAAGGCCTCCCGTGGCCACAGCAGGCTGCCGTGCCTTCACCACTGAGCTACGCAGCGTCGCGTGGCCCGGCAAGTTCAAGCCAGACCTGCCTCCTCGTTACGACGAAACGGCCAACCCTGTGGAGTTCCTCTAGCTCTATGAGCTGGGCATCGAAGCTGCCAACGGAGACGAGAAGGTCATGGCGAGCTGGTTTCCCATGGCGCTCAAGGATGGGGCCCGCACCTGGCTCCTGAACCTGGCTCCAGGCACGATCTCCTCCTGGGATGAGATGCGCACCCGCTTCATCACCAACTTCCAAGGTACTCGCGACCAGCCACCCGCCGTGAGCGACATATGCCGCATCAAGCAACAACCCGGAGAGACACTTCAGAAGTACATCCAGCGCTTCAACAATGCACGCCTCAAGATTCCCAAGGTGACCGAGGAGGCCATCATCTCAGCTTTCTCCGACGGCGTGCGCGATGTCAAGATGAAGGAGGAGCTGGCGATGCATGAAGACCTGTGCACTTCCTTGGAGTTGTTCAACTTGGCAACCAAGGGCGCCAGGGCTGAGGACGGGCATCTCTCCCTCCTCGAGATGCCAGCCGCAGACCCAGAAGAGAAGAAGCCCAAGGCCAAGGATGTGAAGCGCAAGGGGGCTGCCGTGTTCGTGGTAGAACCAGACACCAAGCGGGACAGAGATCAGCCGCTCATCTTCATCAACACAGACCCAAGACCCCCGCGAGGGGTCAAGCCTCGCGGGGCGGACGACACGGAGCTTCCTCAGGCACGACCTCATCAGGCTGGCTCACAAGGAGGCGGAGAGATCAAGGCGGGGTACCTCACGAGGTGCCCGTGACGCAAGCCATGACGACCAAGGGTGCCAGGCGGGCGCCAGCCCGCGTAGTGTCCTCCTTTCCTCTTTGGTGCAAAGGGAGCAAGCGCAGGCGAGAGCATCAAGCAAAGGCACCCGTTTCAGTGCAACGAGACCAAGACCAGTCCAACGGCAGGGAGGAAGTCATTGTGGAGCCCAAGCCAGCGTGACCACCAGAGCCTTTGGCAGGCGAGGACCAACTTTAGTCGGGATAAGTGTACCAGATGTTCCCCTTCAAAATGGCCAATTGTTGGCGCCCTTCCCGCTCAATATTTGGGAAGAGGCCCAGGGCCTTTGCCTATAAATAGGACTAGCTACCCATAGGGTAGAGGGATCGAAATCGGAGAGAGAATCGAGAGAGAGAGAGAGAGAGAGAGAGAGAGAAGGGTGACTGAACTCCTCCTAGCAGTTCATCCCTTCAGCCAAGAGCCGACCCTCGCGAGGCTGTTCTTCCTTGTATTGCTCATCATCATCAGCCCAAGAGGCAATCCACCAGACCACACGCTAGAGTAGGGTATTACACCACAACGGTGGCCCGAACCAGTATAAACCCTGTGTCTCTTGTGCTATTCTTTTCATAGCTTAGATCTTAGCGAGGCGGAGGTGCGCAGGCAAGTAGAAGGCGAAATCTACGTGCGCACCCCAGTGTTCGAACCTCAAGGGTCTGCCAGAACCGGAAACCCGACATTTTACAAAATGATCAACATTAAAAATTGTTTCAAATAAACCCAAGAAAATGTTCCTATCAAGCTATAAAAATATTGGCAAGAGGTAAAACTCAAACCAATATTTTTGGAGTCTCAGAAATATTTATTTTGGGCATTTGGAATTAATTCAATAACTATTTGAATTGGATTTATATTTATTATATGTATAAATATATGTTCAATAATTCTGAAAATTGTTGTGTGGCTTTTTATAAGTCCACCTAGCTGACACAATTATTTTCATGAAGTTTAAAATTGATTTAATATTTTACTAAATCAGAAACAAATGTCAGAAAATAGAAAGTAGAAATAAAAGACAGAGGAGAGAGATACGGCTTACCTGGCGCTCACCTGGCGGCCCAAGTGGCCAGCCCAGCCCACTGGCCTGGCACTGTTGGCCAGCCCACCAGGAGCCCCACCGTCTTCAACCTCTGCCAGTAGGCAGAGGCGTGTCGACGCGCTCGCGCCCGAGCTCCACCTCCTGCTTCCACCTCCTGCTTCCCCCTCGCCCTGTCTCCGCGCCACGGGAACGGCCTCGACCCCCTCTGCCTCTCCCTCACTCTGGAGATCTCTCCCCCTCGCACCACCCGAACGCGCCCGCCGCCACCGACGTGCACCACCGTGGGCACCACCTCCCCCTTGCCACTCCGACATGCCCAGGAGGTCCGCCACCGACGCCTACGCCTCTCTGTCGACTCACGCAACACCAAATGCCACCGAACGTCATCTTCGCCTTCGTCTTCAACCTCGGGCACCCAAGCCCGTCTTCGGTTGATTCGGCGCCGCCAGGACCTCCCCGAGCTCGCTGACCCCCTCTTCAGCATCGTTGTCCTTCTCTCCTTGCCGTCGAATTCCTCCTCTAGCCCCCTGCCCACCTCGGTCGCAGCCCATCACCGTCGTTCCCCGTCACCGTCGTGGCTAGAGCCACTGTCGCTCGAAGCTGAGCACAACACCGTGCTCAGCGTGTCTTCGCGCGCCCGTAGCCACCCCTAGATCCTCCTCCCAAAAACCCTAGCGAGGAACTCAAGCACGGCCGAACTCCAGCCGCCGGAAAGCTCGACGTCGCAATCATTTGGGACCACCCCAGCTGCTGCTTCTTACACCGTTAGATGCGCGAGCTATCCAGCTATGCATAGAGCTCCTCTGCCGCTCTTTTGGTCACCGGAACAACGTTTCCGAAGCCCTCCGCCGTCTCTGTCGTCGCCGGCGATGAGCCGTTGACCGGGTCCTGCGGGTTTGACCCTGCTTGATTGGGGTTTGACTTCCCCCCTGACTCACTGACGTGTGGGCCCCAGGCCACTAACTAAACTAGGTTAGTATTAGTTTAACGCTAACTAAACTTAGTTAGTTTAATTGACACTGACAGAGGGGACCCACAGGTCAGGGTTGACCTGGACCGTCTCAGTTGACCGCTGATGTCATAGTGACGCAGTGCTAACGCAATAACTTATATTCTGGATTTAACTTAATTCAGGAAATTCCAGAAAATGCCCAAAACTTCTAAAATTCATAGAAAATCAACCATAGCTCCAAATCAAATAATTTATATATGAAAAATGATCAGAAAAATCCAATCTATCCATCTGTACTAGTTTCATGCATGTTTAAACAAGTTAACTTGCTGTTTAGTGCAAAACATGATAAAGCACTATTTAAGATCACAAATGAGTTTAAACTTTGAATCTTTGGTTCAAAATAGCTCAAACCCATCTGTTTGTAGTTGCATTAGCCCAACACACTCATTTTACCATGTCATGATCATGCATCATATTGTGCATTGCATTGATTGTGTTTCTTTCTCTGTTGCCGGTATTTGTCCCCTCTCAGGAGACGTTGCTTTGACGATGTGATCTTTGACACCGATGAAGAGTTATACTATCTTCAGAAATGCCAGGCAAGCAAAACCCCCTTGTTCATTCCGATACAATCCCACTCTCTCGCTCCTGCTCTATTTTACTGTATCAGGACAACACTGTTTCAACTGTTACATGCTGCGGTAGCTAAACCCCTTTCCTCTGCATGACCTGTCATTGCCACAATAAATAGATGAAACCCACTAGCATGAGTAGGAGTTTTTTGAGCCCTGATGTGCCGACTCATTCATGTTTCTTTGTCATGCCTGCTATTGCATAAAGTTGTGTCAGGTCTGATTCATTGGGGATGAATCGGAGGTGTGTGAACATGTCCTACTGTGTGTGAGCTAAGCGTGTGAACACGATTTGGTAATGGTAGTGTGAGAGGCCATGTAGGAGTACATGGTGGGTTGTCTCACTGAAAGCATCCTCAGGAACTGAGTTCTGTGTTTGTGATCCATGAAACAGCTACTACCACACCTTGGGCCCTGAAATATGACCCCGCTTGACTTATTGACCCCTCTCGTCCTTTGTCCAGGAGTTGCAACTAGTTTCTGGTGTTTATAGGTTATGTGTTGGCGGTCGTGCGTAGCGCTGACCCTAGGGGTGGGTATGATGTTGTAGATACACCATGGCCGGGTATGCCGGGCACCCGTTTGGCGTCTCGGGACCCTGTACACATCGTTTGGGGCCGTTGAGGACACCCCGGCCGGATTTCCTTGCGGATGGAACCCGAATAGTTGATAAACCTGGACTAGAGACTTGTGCGTTTAGTCAGGTCGTGGTCTACACCCACGTCGGCTTTCGCTTGAAGTCTACCGAGCACATGTCGTGTGCAGACGCTAAGTGGTGGAAACATGTGTGACGAAGTACATGCCTGTAGGGTATAAAACTATTTGAATAGCCGCGTCCGCGGTAAAGGACTTCTGGGTTGCATATAACAGTTCATAGACAAGTGAAAGTGGACACTCTAAAATGTGCAAGATAAGCGTGAGTGCTATGGATGGCCTTCTCGTAGGGAGACGTGAGCGGATCCATAGTGGTGTATTGATATGGTGAATATGTGGACTCGTGTGCGCCACCTCAAAAGAGTTACTTGCAGCCGTAGTTTAAGATAGCCACCGAGTCAAAGCTAGCTTGCTGCAGTTAAACTCCACCCCCTATTGATACAGATGCATATGTAGCTAGTTCTGATGTAAGTCTTGCTGAGTACTTTTGTACTCATGTTTGCTTAATTTATGTTTTGCAGAGAGACTTCAGTCTCGCTAGTAGTTTCGTGTGGACTTCGACATTTAGCTTGATATCTTAGCTACGATCTTGTGCCCTCGGCAGGATCTGGTAGATAGTCAGGCTTCTCATCCTTTTTCATTTGTGGATGTCTGTACTTAGACATGTTAAGCTTCCGCATGAGCTTTGATTTGTATGCTATGATTGTTGGGTCATGAGACCCATGTTTTTAATATCTCGCTCCTCGGAGCCTAATGAATAAATATTTGAGTCGTAGAGTTATGTTGTCATGCCATGTTGTATTTACACATATCGAGCATATTGTGTGTATGATTGAAATGCTTGGTATGTGTGGGATCCGACAATCTACTTGATTATCCTTGGCAGCCTCTCTTATGGGGAAATGTAGTCTAGTGCTTCCATGAGCCATAGTAGCCCGCTACAGCCCGGTTCATCGGAGTCCTGCTAGCCCATCACTACTGCTCAGGACACTTGACTGGACGGCATGTGTTTCACTTGGTTCCTGTGTCTGTCCCTTCGGGGAAATGTCACGCGGTGACATCCAGAGTCATACCTAGCCTGCTACAGCCCGGGTTCTCGGAGTCCTGTTAGCCCAGTGCTACAGCCCAGATTCACACGCTGCTGACCGACATGCACATGTGATTCATGTATGCCTGTCCCCATAGGTTGGTGCCGCTTTGGGTTCACGACTAGCCATGTCGGCCCGGGTTCTCTGTCATATGGATGCTAGCGACACTATCATATACGTGAGGCAAAAGGCGCAAACGATCCCGGTCCATGGTAAGGCGACACCCGTGGGAATACCGTGCATGAGGCCACAAAGTGATATGAGGTGTTACCGGCTAGATCGATGTGTCTTGGAATCGGGGTCCTGACAGCTTTGGTATCAGAGCCTGACTGCCTGTAGGATTACCAAGCCAAACTGGTCGAAGTCAAGTCTAGAAATGCTTTAGTTATGTAAGGGAATTGATTGTGGAAGGGAACATAAGGCTCTTTTTACTCCTTTACCCTATGCCCTTCTGATCTAAGTCAACCTCTTCTTTTCTACGGGGATTAAGAACTAGGCCTTCTCATCTATCTATCAGGATGACGTGTTACTAATCCATAGACTTATAGAATTGATAGTTTCAAGCCTCAGTTTCGTTCCTACTACTTCCGTATGTTGATAGTTGATCTCGAAACCTAGATATTGTGTTGTTGAGTGGTTATGCCACCTTTTTGGAGGATGTCCCAAATCTTTTGAGCATTTACAGCCGTTATGCTGTCCGAGTCACCCCAAGTCTCTAACTAGTTTGATGCATTTGCAAATCCCTTCTTTCCGTTTCCGGTGTCCTTTTGGGCCAGATTAAGCACACTAATGGTCTGTTGAGGTACTCTACTCCTCGACATATATGTTGGAGCTATTATTATGACCCTAGGTGTCTTAGGGAGTCACCTAGTAATCTAGCCATGTTTTGCGTTCCTGGTGTGATGATTCTGGCCATCATTCTCGAAAGCATCCCGTGATGTTATTAGTTAGTAGGTATTCTATTCCTGAGTTCTTGAACCCGAGATTCACCTTACTTAATTCATGTTGATAGTGCTTGCTAGTTCCTTTAGGATAATTAGTAACCCTTGTGATAGTCCTCGAGGTCCATGGTATATGATTCTTCCAGATACCCTGAACCGTCCTTGGCGGAAGTTCTTTGAACCAAAAGATCACAACTAGAGTGCTCTTGATGAGTTCTCTATTATACTTGTGACTCTGCCAATCCTACCTCTCTGCATGGGTTATCTGGAAGAAATATGTTGAACTCGTTCGACAAGTTAATCTATGCATCCACAACTCAAAAAGTTATATGTTCCTTTGAGTTGTCCCTCTTTAGTTGTTTCCTGACCTTCGGATATCAATTGATAGTTAAGGGTATGCGTGCATTCGTCCAATGATACCTATTATTCCTGTGGTCCGTCAAGCCATTCTATTCTGGAATGACTAGGAGAAACAAACTCCAGTACTTCGTCCATTTCTTGGACTGGTCAAAGCAGTTGTGTTTCGTAGACCAAAATGCCAATCTAGCTTTTGTTCTGTTCTACCTGGAGTATTAGCCCCTTTATGCCAGGATTGTCATGAGAATTGCACCATCTCTCATGAATTCTTGACGCGGTGATACTTCTTGCCATCATTTTTCATTCCTTGGTCCCGTGTTGTCGCAACCGGAATGCCGGCAAGTGAACCATGATGTGTGAAATCAATACTCCTAGCAATCGTGTTGCTTGGTAGTTAATGGACACTAATATCATTCTTAGTGTGTTTTTTTGACTATAATCATTTTTAGTGTGTTGGTTATCGAAACACTATTCTAGGATTGATCGTGCTACCTTGTTCTTATTTTTGGTGCACTCTTCGATCTTTGAGTTAGGATAGAATCCCTTGCTCTTTTGATCACATCGTCTTCTCTGAAAAGCAAGATTGTTCTCAAGTTTAGTAACATATCGGTGGTTCTTGATTTTCTGAATATCTTGTAAACCACCCTTTCTCCAAGAATATGTGTTGGATACCCTGAGCTAGTTGGTTAAGCTAAACAACAACTTGGAGAGTTGGAAGGTAAAAGCTAGTCTGACTTAGTTCACGTTAAGGGATATCTTTTGTGTGTGTGTGTGTGTGTGTGTTTTGAAGAAAGATGATATCTCCATTGATTGGTCCTCGTGATCAGTTGTTGGATCTACTGCCTTGTCAAAACTTTGACTTGAGTATGGGCTATCATCAAGTCAAATCAGAACCAATGATGTTCGTAATGTTGTCTTACTCGTGGTTGATTCCTCGAGCATACACCATTACATCCTTTGGTCTGACCAATGCTATCACCATGTTCACATGATGGTGGAAGTCCAGTGACATGGAAATTCCGATGAGTTGCTGTTGAGCCCATCAACATCATTTTGTCTCCCCCATGATTCATGTTGAACATCAACCTAGTGTTGAAAACTTGTAAGCAATGCCTTCGTGTCCCGTTCATCAAGCATATGTTGGATGAAAGAAGTGACCTTCTCTGGTTCACGTGCAATTGGTGTAAGTTGCCGCCGTGAGTTCGAGAAAGGTTGTTTTTGTTTCCTCTCGTACCATCCCAAGTTAGCTATGCATGTGCGAATGTATTGTATGGTTTGGTAGATTAATTACCTCCACTCCATATGTATTCCCTAGCACACCAAGCCACTGATTGAATTGTTCAAGGAAAAGGAGTTGATGTGCGAATACTAGTTCATGCACAAGGACTTCGATATACTCAATGATGGTTCCCCACCTGAACTCGGTAGTGTTTTGTTGTAAGACTTCTACATGGTCATGCTTGTCTTGGACAACGTGTTCACATATATGTAGTAGAACCAACTCATGTTTTGGAGCTTACTATCGTAGTTCAATTCCCGAGAATCTCGCAACATCGTCTCGTCGGTTTGTGTTGCAAACTTTCTTTCCGGACATGTTGTCTGAAATATCCCGTTACCAACCAGATCTGAATCTCAGGCAGATATGATGGTTGGAGCTATTCCAAGATTTATGATGTAGGTCCCGACAAGGTTGATGTTCTGGCCGACACACCTAGCCGGAAGATCTATCGTTGTAGTATCTTGATTGAGCTATTTGACCATCTTCTCCATGAGGATTTAGTGCAACTTATTCTAGAAGTTGTTCCTTAGGGGTCGTTGTGCCCTCGGTTTCCTCGATTATGCTAGAACCATTGAAACAGTGGAATCACTCTCTACAGTTGAATTTATCCCCAGTTACTTGAATCATTCCCAACATTTGTATTTTGTTCCCAGCTTGCACCGCCTTTGTGCCATTCTATCTTGGACTACCTTCTCGGTAATTCCTGGTCAGGATCATCTTCAACAGTGGTACTACCATGGGTCGCATCCATTTCCGATGATAAACAAAATCATCCATTGTGTTGTCTTCAACAAGGTAGTCCACATCATCTATTCTAGTCAATATATGCCATTCTTTCGAACCTCCTCGAACGATTGTTTATGCTTGCCTTAGGCTGGCATAAAGAGTTTCAATGATCATTATATCAAAAGTAATTCTTTTTGCCACTTAAGGGAATAGCTCTATGAGTCACCCTCCCTGAGGTGCCCCGTTAGGTAATCATAGTAACTTATCTCCTCGCTGCTTTGACTCTCACTCACCATCTCACCTAAGCGTGGGATTGTTGCCTACCAATTTGGACCTTCGTCATATGTCCCTCTACATCCCTCTTGATATGAGTTTTGTGTCTCAGTTCGCGAGATGTTTCTATGTCTCATTCCGTGAGTTAAGACTAAGCTGCTCGATCTTTGACAAGATCGATCCTTCTAGAGTTTCTTTTCCCTCTCATTGTCATGTTGGTAGGAGTTCCTGGAGAAAGACTTCGAGCCAATGAAGGTGATCAAATCAACATTCTTATGGAGTGCACCCAGGATCGCAAAGATTGTGTTGGTCTTGTGTCCCTTTTGTCTTCTCACCTCACGTCCTGAATCTCGGGATGAGATTCTAGTTTAGTGGGGGTGAGTTGTCACAACCCTAGAATTGGTTGTAACTAGTTGCATAAGCATCCATGCATCATGTATATATTTATGAAAGTTGAATTGGGGAAAGTGGGAAGCCTCATAAGTCTTTTACAAAAATGATCAACATTAAAAATTGTTTCAAATAAACCCAAGAAAATGTTCCTGTTAAGCTATAAAAATATTGGCAAGAGGTAAAACTCAAACCAATATTTTTGGAGTCTCAGAAATATTTATTTTGGGCATTTGTTATTAATTCAATAACTATTTGAATTGCATTTATATTTATTATATGTATAAATATATGTTCAATAATTCTGAAAATTGTTGTGTGGCTTTGTATACGTCCACTTAGCTGACACAATTATTTTCATGAAGTTTAAAATTGAATTAGTATTTTACTAAATCAGAAACAAATTTCAGAAAATAGAAAATAGAAATAAAAGACAAACGAGAGAGATACGGCTTACCTGGCGCTCACCTGGCGGCCCAAGTGGCCAGCCCAGCCCACTGGCCTGGCACTGTTGGCCAGCCCACCAGGAGCCCCACCGTCTTCAACCTCTGCCAGTAGGCAGAGGCGTGTCGATGCGCGCGCGCCCGAGCTCCACCTCCTGCTTCCACCTCCTGCTTCCCCCTCGCCCTGTCTCCGCACCATGGGAACGGCCTCGACCCCCTCTGCCTCTCCCTCACTCTGGAGCTGTCTCCCTCTCCTCTAGCTCCCCCCTCGCACCACCTGAACGCGCCCGCCGCCGCCGACGTGCACCACCATGGCCACCGCCTCCCCCTCGCCTCTCCGACATGCCCAGGACCTCTGCCACCGATGCCTACGCCTCTCTGTCGACTCATGCGAAGCCAAACACCGCCGAACGTTGTATTTCGCCTTCATATTCAACCTCGGGCACCCGAGCCTGTCTCCAGTCGATTCAGCGCCGCCAGGACCTCCCCGAGCTCGCTGACCCCCTCTTGGGCATCGCTGTGAGCTCCTGCTCCCAACCCTTCTCTCCCTGCCGTTGAATTCCTCCTCTAGCCCCCTGCCCACCTCGGCCGCAGCCCGTCGCCACCGTGCCTCATCACCGTTGTGGCTAGATCCACTATCGCTCGAAGCTGAGCACACCACCGTGCTCAGCGTGTCTTCGCGCGCCCGTAGCCACCCCCAGATCCTCCTCCCGAACACCCTAGCGAGGAACTCGAGCACGGCCGAACTCCGACCGCCGCAAAGCTCGACATCGCCGTCATTTTGGACCACCCCCGCTGCTGCTTCTTACACCGTTAGATGTGCGAGCTCTCCAGCTATGCATAGAGCTCCTCCGCCGCTCTTTTGGTCGCCGGAACAACGTTTCCGAAGCCCTCCGCCGCCTCTGACGTCGCTGGCGACGAGCCGTTGACCGGGTCCGACGGGTTTGACCCCGCTTGATCGGGGTTTGACTCCCCGCTGACTCACTGACGTGTGGGCCCCAGGCCACTAACTAAACTAGGTTAGTATTAGTTTAACGTTAACTAAACTTAGTTAGTTTAATTGACACTGACAGAGGGGACCCATAGGTCAGGGTTGACCTGGACCGTCTTAGTTGACCGCTGACGTCACAGTGACGCAGTGCTGACGCAATAACTCATATTCTGGATTTAACTTAATTCAGGAAATTCCAGAAAATGCCCAAAACTTCTAAAATTTATAGAAAATCAACCATAGCTCCAAATCAAATAATTTATATATATGAAAAATGATCAGAAAAATCCAATCTATCCATCTGTACTAGTTTCATGCATGTTTAAACAAGTTAACTTGCTGTTTAGTGCAAAACATGATAAAGCACTATTTAAGATCACAAATGAGTTTAAACTTTGAATCTTTGGTTCAAAATAGCTCAAACCCATCTGTTTGTAGTTGCATTAGCCCAACACACTCATTTTACCATGTCATGATCATGCATCATATTGTGCATTGCATTGATTGTGTTTCTTTCTCTGTTGCCGGTATTTGTCCCCTCTCAGGAGACATTGCTTTGACGATGTGATCTTTGACACCGATGAAGAGTTATACTATCTTCAGAAATGCCAGGCAAGCAAAACCCCCTTGTTCATTCCGATACAATCCCACTCTCTCGCTCCTGCTCTATTTTACTGTATCAGGACAACACTGTTTCAACTGTTACATGCTGCGGTAGCTGAACCCCTTTCCTCTGCATGACCTGTCATTGCCACAATAAATAGATGAAACCCACTAGCATGAGTAGGAGTTTTTTGAGCCCTGATGTGCCGACTCATTCATGTTTCTTTGTCATGCCTGCTATTGCATAAAGTTGTGTCAGGTCTGATTCATTGGGGATGAATCGGAGGTGTGTGAACATGTCCTACTGTGTGTGAGCTAAGCGTGTGAACACGATTTGGTAATGGT
The DNA here is from genome assembly GCA_034509565.1 of Triticum monococcum. NCBI lineage: Eukaryota > Viridiplantae > Streptophyta > Magnoliopsida > Poales > Poaceae > Triticum > Triticum monococcum. Next base: position 174,951,888 of record CM067847.1, on the reverse strand, counting down.
AGTGTGAGAGGCCATGTAGGAGTACATGGTGGGTTGTCTCATTGAAACCGTCCTCAGGAATCGAGTTCTGTGTTTGTGATCCATGAAATCGCTACTACCACACATTGGGCCCTGAAATATGACCCCGCTGGACTTACTAACCCCTCTCGTCCTCTGTCCAGGAGTTGCAACTAGTTTCTGGTGTTTATAGGTTATGTGTTGGCGGCCGTGCGTAGAGCTGACCCTAGGGGTGGGTACGACGCGGTAGATACACAATGGCCGAGTATGCAGGGCACCCGTTTGGCGTCTCGGGACCCTGTGCACATCGTTTGGGGCCGTTGAGGACACACCGGCCGGATTTCCTTGCGGATGGAACCCGAATAGGCGATAAACCTGGACTAGAGACTTGTGCGGTTAGTCAGGTCGTGGTCTACACCCTCGTCGGCTTTCGCTTGAAGTCTGCCAAGCACATGTCGTGTGCAGACGCTAAGTGGTGGAAACATGTGTGACGAAGTACACCCCTGCAGGGTATAAAACTATTCGAATAGCCGCGTCCATGGTAAAGGACTTCTGGGTTGCCTATAACAGTTCATAGACAAGTGAAAGTGGATACTCTAAAATGCGCAAGATAAGCGTGAGTGCTATGGATGGCGTTCTCGTAGGGAGACGGGAGGGGATCCATAGTGGTGTATTGATATGGTGAATATGTGGACTCGTGTGCGCCACCTCAAAAGAGTTACTTGCAGTCATAGTTTAAGATAGCCGCCGAGTCAAAGCTGGCTTGCTGCAGTTAAACTCCACCACCCCCCTGTTGCTACCGATGCATATGTAGCTAGTTCTGATGGAAGTCTTGCTGGGTATTTTTTTACTCACGTTTGCTTAATTTATGTTTTGCAGAGAGACTTCAGTCTCGCTAGTAGTTTCGCGTGGACTTCGACGTTTAGCTTGATACCTCAGCTACGATCTTGCGCCCTCGGCCGGATCTGGTAGATAGTCAGGCTTCTCAGCCTTTTTCATTAGTAGATGTCTGTACTTAGACATGTTAAGCTTCCGCATGTGCTTTGATTTGTATGCTATGATTGTTGGGTCAAGAGACCCATGTTTGTAATATCTCGCTCCTTGGAGCCTAATGAATAAATATTTGAGTCGTAGAGTTATGTTGTGATGCCATGTTGTATTTACACATATTGAGCATATTTTGTGTATGATTGAAATGCTTGGTATGTGTGGGTTCCGACAATCTAGTTGTTTATCCTTGGCAGCCTCTCTTATGGGGAAATGCAGTCTAGTGCTTCCATGAGCCATAGTAGTCTGCTACAGCCCGGTTCACCGGAGTCCTGCTAGCCCAGCACTACTGCTCAGGACACTTGAATGGCCGGCATGTGTTTCACTTGGTTCCTTTGTCTGTCCCTTCGGGGAAATGTCACGCGGTGACATCCAGAGTCCTACCTAGCCTGCTACAGCCCGGGTTCCCGGAGTCCTGTTAGCCCAGTGCTACAGCATGGATTCACATGCTACTGACCGACATGCACATGTGATTCATGTATGCCTGTCCCCATAGGTTGGTGCCGCTTTGGGTTCACGACTAGCCATGTCGGCCCCGGTTCTCTATCATATGGATGCTAGCGACACTATCATATACGTGAGCCAAAAGGCGCAAACGGTCCCGGGCCATGGTAAGGCGACACCCGTGGGAATACCGTGCGTGAGGCCGCAAAGTAATATGAGGTGTTACTGGCTCGATCGATGTGACTTGGAATCGGGATCCTGAGTCAACCTCTATGCCCTTCTGATCTGAGTCAACCTCTTCTTTTCTACGGGGATTAAGAACTAGGCCTTCTCATCTATCTATCAGGATGGCGTGTTACTAATCCATAGACTTATAGAATTGATAGTTTCAAGCCTCAGTTCCGTTCCTACTACTTCCGTATGTTGATAGTTGATCTCGGAACCTTGATATTGTGTTGTTGAGTGGTTATGCCACCTTTTTGGAGGATGTCTCAAATCTTTTGAGCATTTACAGCCGTTATGCTGTCCGAGTCACCCCAGGTCTCTAACTAGTCTGATGCATTTGCAAATCCCTTCTTTCCGGTTCCGATGTCCTTTTGGGCCAGATTAAGCACACTAACGGTCTGTTGAGGTACTCTACTCCTCGACATATATGTTGGAGCTATTATTATGACCCTAGGTGTTTTAGGGAGTCACATAGTAATCTAGCCATGTTTTGTGTTCCCGGTGTGATGATTCTGGCCATCATTCTCGAAAGCATCCCGTGATGTTATTAGTTAGTAGGTATTCTATTCCTGGGTTCTTGAACCCGAGATTCACCTTACTTAATTCATGTTGATAGTGCTTGCTAGTTCCTTTAGGATAATTAGTAACCCTTGTGATAGTCCTCGAGGTCCATGGTATATCATTCTTCCAGATACCCTGAACCATCCTTGTTGGAAGTTCTTTGAACCAAAAGATCACAACTAGAGTGCTCTTGATGAGTTCTCCATTATACTTGTGACTCTACCAATCCTACCTCTCTACATGGGTTATTCGGAAGAAATATATTGAACTCGTTCAACAAGTTAATCTATGCATCCACAACTCAGAAAGTTATATGTTCCTTTGAGTTGTCCCTCTTTAGTTGTTTCCTGACCGTCGGATATCAATTGATAGTCAAGGGTACGCGTGCATTCGTCCAATGATGCCTATTATTCCTGTGGTCCGTCAAGCCATTCTATTCTGGAATGACTAGGAGAAACAAACTCCAGTACCTCGTCCATTTCTTGGACTGGTCAAAGCAGTTGTGTTTCGCAGATCAAAATGCCAATCTATCTTTTGTTCTGTTCTACCTAGAGTATTACCCCCTTTATGTCAGGATTGTCATGAGAATTGCACCATCTCTCATGAATTCTTGACGCGGTGATACTTCTTGCCATCATTTTTCATTCCTCGGTCCCATGTTGTCGCAACCAGAATGCCGGCAAGTGAACCATGATGTGTGAAATCAATACTCCTAGCAACCGTCTTGCTTGGTAGTTAATGGACACTAATATCATTCTTAGTGTGTTGGTTATCAAAACACTATTCTAGGATTGATCGTGCAACCTTGTTCTTATTTTTGGTGCACTCTTCGATCTTTGAGTTAGGATTAAATCCCTTGCTCTTTTGATCACATCGTCTTCTCTGAAAAGCAAGATTGTTCTCGAGTTTAGTAACATATGGGTGGTTCGTGATTTTCCGAATATCTTCTCTCAAGTATCACCAGGTTGTTCCCCGACTGTTATGTTGAGCTCGTGATCAAGTTGGTTTTCTTGTAAACCACCCTTTCTCCAAGAATCTGTTTCGGATACCCTGAGCTAGTTGGTTAAGCTAAACAACAACTTGGAAAGTTGGAAGGTAAAAGCTTGTCTGCTTAGTTCATGTTAAGGGATATCTTGTGTGTGTGTGTGTTGAAGAAAAATGATATCTCCATTGATTGGTCCTCGTGATCAGTTGTTGGATCTATTGCCATGTCAAAACTTTGACTTGAGTATGGGCTATCATCAAGTCAAATCAGAACCAATGATGTTCGTATTGTTGTCTTACTCATGGTTGATTCCTCGAGCATACACCATTACATCCTTTGGTCTGACCAATGCTATCACCGTGTTCACATGATGGTGGAAGTCCAGTGATATGGAAATTCCAATGAGTTGCTGTTGAGCCCATCAGCATCATTTTGTCTCCCCCATGATTTATGTTGAACATCAACCTAGTGTTGAAAACTTGTAAGCAATGCCTTCGTGTCCCGTTCATGAAGCATATGTTGCATGAAAGAAGTGACCTTCTCCGGTTCACGTGCATTTGCTGTAAGTTGCCGCCATGAGTTCGAGAAAGGTTGTTTTTGTTTCCTCTAGTACCATCACAAGTTAGCTATGCATGTGCGAATGTATTCTATGGTTTGGTAGATTAATTACCTCCACTCCATATGTATTCCCTAGCACACCAAGCCACTGATTGAATTGTTCAAGGAAAAGGAGTTGCTATGCGAATACTAGTTCATGCACAAGGACTTCGATATCCTCAATGATGGTTCCCCACCTGAACTCGGTAGTGTTTTGTTGTAAGACTTCTACATGGTCATGCTTGTCTTGGACAACATGTTCACATATATGTAGTAGAATCAGCTCATGTTTTGGAGCTTACTATCGTAGTTCAATTCCCGAGAATCTCGCAACATCGTCTCGTCGGTTTGTGTTGCAAACTTTCTTTCCGGACATGTTGTCTGAAATATCCCGTTACCAACCAGATCTGAATCTCAGGAAGATATGATGGTTGGAGCTATTCCAAGATTTATGATGTAGGTCCCGACAAGGTTGATGTTCTGGCCGACACACCTAGCCAGAAGATCTATCGTTGTAGTATCTTGATTGAGCTATTTGACCATCTTCTCCATGAGGATTTAGTGCAACTTATTCTGGAAGTTGTTCCTCAGGGGTTGTTGTGCTCTCGGTTTCCTCGATTATGCTAGAACCATTCAAATAGTGGAATCACTCTCTATAGTTGAGTTTATCCCCAGTTACTAGAATCATTCCCAAGATTTGCATTTTGTTCCCAGCTTGCACCGCCATTGTGCCATTCTATCTTGGACTACCTTCTCGATAATTCCTGGTCAGGATCATCTTCAACAGTGGTACTACCATGGGTCCCATCCATTTCCGATGATAAGAAAAATCATCCATTGCGTTGTCTTCAACAAGGTAGTCCACATCATCCATTCTAGTCGATATATGCCATTCTTTCGAACCTCCTCGAACGATCGTTTGTGATTGCCTTAGGCTGGCATAAAGAGTTTTAATGATCATTATATCAAAAGTAATTCTTTTAGCCACTTAAGGGAATAGCTCTATGAGTCACCCTCCCTGAGGTGCCCCGTTAGGTAATCATAGTAAATTATCTCCTTGCTGCTTTGACTCTCACTCACCATCTCACCTAAGCGTGGGATTGTTGCCTACCAATTTGGACCTTCATCATATGTCCATCTACATCCCTCTTGATATGTGTTTTGTGTCTCAGTTCGCGAGATGTTTCTATGTCTCATTCCGTGAGTTAAGACTGAGCTGCTTGATCTTTGAGAAGATCGATCCTTCTAGAGTTTTGTTTCCCTCTCGTTGTCATGTTGGTAGGAGTTCCTGGAGCAAGACTTCGAGACAATGAAGGTGATCAAATCAACATTCTTATGGAGTGCACCCAGGATTGCAAAGATTGTGTTGGTCTTGTGTCCCTTTTGTCTTCTCACCTCACGTCCTGAATCTCGGGACGAGATTCCAGTTTAGTGGGGGTGAGTTGTCACAGCCCTAGAATTGGTTGTAACTAGTTGCACAAGCATTCATGCATCATGTATATATTTATGAAAGTTGAATTGGGGAAAGTGGGAAGCCTCAGAAGTCTTTTACAAAAATGATCAACATTAAAAATTGTTCCAAATAAACCCAAGAAAATGTTCCTGTCAAGCTATAAAAATATTGGCAAGAGGTAAAACTCAAACCAATATTTTTGGAGTCTCAAAAATATTTATTTTGGGCATTTGGAATTAATTCAATAACTATTTGAATTGGATTTATATTTATTATATGTATAAATATAAGTTCAATAATTCTGAAAATTGTCTTGTGGCTTTGTATAAGTCCACTTAGCTGACACAATTATTTTCACGAAGTTTAAAATTGATTTAGTATTTTACTAAATCAGAAACAAATGTCAGAAAATAGAAAATAGAAATAAAAGACAGAGGAGAGAGATACGGCTTAGCTGGCGCTCACCAGGCGGCCCAAGTGGCCAGCCCAGCCCACTGGCCTGGCATTGTTGGCCAGCCCACCAGGAGCCCCACCGTCTTCAACCTCTGCCAGTAGGCAGAGGCGTGTCGACGTGCGCGCGCCCGAGCTCCTCCTCCTGCTTCCACCTCGCCCTGTCTCCGCGCCATGTGAACGGCCTCGACCCCTGTCGGTGTCAAAACCGGCGGATCTCGGGTAGGGGGTCCCGAACTATGCGTCTAGGCCGGATGGTAACAGGAGGCAAGGGACACAAAGTTTTCCCCAGGTTCGGGCCCTCTCGATGGAGGTAAAACCCTAAGTCCTGCTTGATTGATATTGATGACATGGGTAGTACAAGAGTAGACCTACCACGAGATCGAAGAGGCTAAACCCTAGAAGATAGCCTATGGTATGATTGTTGATGTGTATGTTGTCCTACGGACTAAAACCCTCCGGTTTATAGACACCGGATAGGGTTAGGGTTACATAGAGTCGGTTACAATGGTAGGAGATCTACATATCCGTATCGCCAAGCTTGCTTTCCACGCCAAGGAAAGTCCCTCCCGGACTCGGGACGAAGTCTTCAATCTTGTATCTTCATAGTCTAGGAGTCCGGCTGAAGGTATAGTCCGGCATCTGAACACCCTCTAATCCAGGACTCCCTCAGTAGTCCCTGAACCAGGCTTCAATGACGAAGAGTCTGGCGCGCAGATTGTCTTCGGCATTGCAAGGCGGGTTCCTCCTCCAAGTACTTCTTAGAAGATTTTGAACACAAAGATAGTGTCCGGCTCTGCAAAATAAGTTTCCACATATTGCCATAGAGAGAATAATATTTACACCAATCTAATCTGCTGACGTATTCCGTAGCGTGACACACCACGGCCAAGCCTTTATCCGAGTCGTTTCATTATCCCACCTCAGCACGTTATGCGAGGCGGTTTCCTTGGCACGTCTTGTTAAAGTAGAGATCATGTCCCCTTATCCCGGGATTCTCATCAATACGGGCGTGGGTAAACCAACCGCTTCTAGGACTCCTAGATTATAGGCAAGTCCAAACGGACACAGAGAGGACTCTTGATATTCACCCTCTTTATAAATGGGAACAAGGCTTTTATTTTTCCCTCACGTGTTCAATCGAATCCTTCCCCCACCTCAAGCTCAAACGCCCGAAGTTCAGGTCAGGTGCTCCGAACCTCCAGTCATGTTCGGATCTAGCCTTCAAGGCCGATGGATGCCTTCCTCCGTCACGGAAGAAGACATCAAGAAGTTGAGGGAGGCCAGATATCTGACCGCCGAGATTTTGCATCGGCTGCCTCCCCGAGGGCAGGCCGTCCCCACCCCCGAACCCAACGAGAATGTCGTGTTCGTTTCCCACTTCCTCCGAGGTCTAGGCCTTACCCTGGATCCCTTCGTCAGGGGTTTGATGTTTTACTACGGGCTAGATTTTCATTATCTAGCTCCGGACTCCTTTCTTCATATCACGACATTTATTGTCATGTGCGAGGCCTTCCTCCGGGTTACCCCTCACTTTTGCCTATGGCTCAAGACCTTTGAAGTGAAGCCGAAGATGGTCGAGGGGCAACATGCAGCGTGTGGAGGTGCCTCAATATGCAAGATGACGGGAGCTCCGTGGCCCAAAGGTTCCATCCCAGAGGTGTCTGAATTGTGGCAACAGGAGTGGTTCTACATCACGGCTCCTAGAAGTGCCAAGTGGGCGGCCCCCCTGCTTTCCGTTCGGGCCCTCCACCACAGCTGATGTCATGGATCGGCAGAGGTCTGAGCTGGGGTCCAGTCAAGGACGTGCCTATACTGCAAGGCCGCATTCGAGGTCTCTTCAATGGAGATTTCAGTTTGGTTGCGGTAACACAGGTTATGCTGGTTCGTCAAGTCCAGCCTTGCAAACGCTGGCCTCTTCGCCTGTGGGAGTTCAATCCTGAGGGACCGCATGCTGTTCAGAATTTTCTCGGCCTGACGCATGAGGAGATGTACAAGTCATTCTTCGGACCTCAGGTGGAGTGTCCGGAAATCACCGAGGACGTGGGCCTAAGTAGTAACCGCACCGCCGAACAGGTAAGGCATCTTCCGGCCGAACATACTCTCTCTACTTCGTTACGAAGTTATTTCTGAGAGTTTGCTTTTTGACCAGGACTGGCTAACAAAGGCGAAGTTGATTCGGTGTTCGGCCCCCCTCCCTGAGGGTTTGGAAAATCCGGTATTGGAAAAGATGCTCCAGACCGCACCTTGCCCGGAGCCCTTGAAGGAAGATACTATGGAGCATAATGCGGGCGGACGCAGGCCCCCAACACTGCCCGTTCTAGCCGAGGGAGCGAGCGTCTCCATGAGGGAAGGCGACCCGAAGAGGAAAAGGACTGTGCCCGGGGATTCGGAAGCCGAAGCTTCCAAACGGGAGAAGAAGTATCCCATAGAGGGTCCTACCTTGGGGGGCGTTGTTGCCGCACAAAGTCCGCAGGGGGATCAATTCTCCCTCGAGTCGTAAGTGACCCAAAATACTTTTAATAGTACAGATATGCCATCTTTTTCTTCTGAGGAAATAACCACCGCATATATTTTAGCAGTTCGGGCCTTAGCCCCTCTCAAATGAGCTCATCTTTGGGGGATCTTCTTCCAGAGATGATGTTGAGCGAAACGCCTCCTCCGGATTCCTCCGCTCCAGAAGCGAGCGACCCTGAAGTGTCGTCGCGGAGGGCCTCTCCAAGTCCGGTGAGGCCAGAGGATAATCCCATTGACCCCCGAAGCTCCCAGTGTCCGGCTCCTGAAGAGAGCAGAAAAAAGAGTCCGGCACCGTCTAGTGTGCGATCGGATGTTCTGAGGGAGTTGGTGGGGTTAGCGGCCATCTCAGATGAACACCGTGTGATGATGAATACGGTGATGGAGAGAATATCGTCCACTGAGAGCGGATTGCATGAAGCTTTTATGAGTCTACTGACAGGCTTTGAGGTACGTTGTAACGCCCCATATGTAACTTTCCCAATTTGTACTCCAACTCTTGCCGTTTCCGGCATTAAGTTATATTTATTCCTCGGGTTCGGGTCTTTGTCTCCATGTGTTGTTTTTGTTTTCTTGCATCTCATATCATGTCATCATGTGCATTGCATTTGCATACATGTTCATCTCATGCATTCGAGCATTTTCCCCGTTGTCCGTTTTGCATTCCGGCGCTTCGTTCTCCTCCGGTGGCCATTTCTAGCTTTCTTTCGTGTGTGGGGATTAAACATTTCCGAATTGGACCGAGACTTGCCATGCGGCCTTGGTTTACTACCGGTAGACCGCCAGTCAAGTTTCGGGTCATTTGGACTTCGTTTGATACTCCAACGGTTAACCGAGGGACCGAGAAGGCCTCGTGTGTGTTGCAGCCCAACACCCCTCCAATTTGGCCCAAAACCCACCAAACTCTGCTCCATCGTCTCGGTCGTTCGATCACGATCGTGTGGGCGAAAACCGCACCTCATTTGGACTCTCCTAGCCCCACTTATGCCTATTGAAACACCCCCCCCCCCCGTTTTGGATCTTCCCCTACCTCGAAACCCTAAAAAAAAGAGAGATCCAGCGCGCCCGGCCGGACACGTCCGAATCTCGGCCGGACACACCGCTTCCGCCAACCGCGGCTCGCCACCTGGCAACCCGGCGCCCCACATCGCCGCCTCCTCCGCCGGCCCGCCGCGGCCCATCGCGGGCCCCCGGGCCCAGTCGCGCGCCCCGCCGCCCGGATCCATCGCGCCGCCTGTTCATCGATGTTCGTGTGCTCGGTAGAGTATTTTGTGAACCCTTTTGGCCCCAGGTAATTTTGGGTGTTTTGTTAAGCTTGTTGAGTAGCTCCATGCCATGCTCTTACTTGCCATGTTCAGGTTATGCTTCATGTTGTTTTGCTGCTCCGAAGAGAGCATCATGGTCTGAAATTTCAGACTAGCGTTAATTTCGTTAAGTGTGAGATCTGTTTTGCTTATTCAGTTTCGCCATGCTTGTTTGAACCCCTTAATGGATGAATTTTCCTATACCTCAGTCCTGGTGATTTGTTAAGCTTCTTGTGTACATCCCTGCCATGCAATTTTTTTTCATGTTTGGTGGCTGTAGCATGTTCATTTTGTTGCATTTAGGAGCCTACTTGCTGTAAATCGCAGATCGGCTCGTTTCGTAAAACGCTTGCCATTTCCAAACCGTAGCTCCGATTCCTTTGATCTTTATAACGTTTTCAGGTGATTTCTTCCCCTCTATCCAGTGGCACACTTGGTTTCCCAAGTTGGGGCCAGGTTCATGCATTTCCTGTCACGTCTTGCATTCTGCATCCCGCATCGCATCCCGCATAGCATATCATCTTTGCATATTATTGGTTGCCCTTGCACGTGGTTGATTGTATCCTTGTTGCTTGTTTGTGTTGTTGGGTAGAGCCGGGAGACGAGTTCGCTAACGAGGAGCCCGTTGAGTTTGCTTTTGAGGATCCAGTCAACTCTGACAACTGTGCAGGCAAGATGATCATACCCTCGAAATCACTACTATCTTTGCTATGCTAGTTTGCTCGCTCTTTTGCTTTGCCATTGCTACGATGCCTACCACTTTCTTGTCAGCCTCCCATTTGCCATGATCGAGCCTCTAACCCCCCATTGTCCTAGAAAACCGTTGATTGGCTATGTTACCGCTTTGCTCAGCCCTTCTTATAGCGTTGTTAGTTGCAGGTGAAGATTGGAGCCGTTCCTTATGGGAACCTTTATTTACTTGTTTAGATATCACTATATTGCTATGTTATCTTTATTCATCTATATACTTGGTAAAGGGTGGAAGGCTCGGCCTCTCGCCTACTATTTTGTTCCACTCTTGCCGCCCTAGTTTCCATCATATCGGTGTTATGTTCCCGGATTGTTGCGTCCCTTACGCGGTTGGGCTATAATGGGAACCCCTTGATAGTTCGCCTTGATTAAAGCTTTCCAGCAATGCCCAACATTGGTTTTACCATTTGCCACCTAGCCTCTTTTTCCCTTGGGTTTCCGGAGCCCGAGGGTCATCCTTATTTTAGCCACCACGGGCCAGTGCTCCTCCGAGTGTTGGTCCGAAATGAGCTACCTGCGGGGCCACCTCGGGGAAACTTGAGGGTTGGTTTTACTCGTAGCTAGTCTCATTTGAGTGTGCACTGAGAAAGAGATATGTGCAGCTCCTATCGGGATTTGTTGGCACATTCGGGCGGTGTTGCTGGACTAGTTTTGACCTGTCGAATCATCTTGTTGTACCGAGATACCGAGTCTGATCGGTGTGTCTTGGGTGGAGGTCTATTCCTTCGTTGACCGTGAGAGCTTGTTATGGGCTAAGTTCGGACCCCCCTGCAGGGATTGATCTTTCGAAAGCCGTGCCCGCGGTTATGGGCAGATGGGAATTTGTTAATGTCCGGTTGTAGATAACTTGAACCTTAATTAATTAAAATGAATCAACTGCGTGTGTTGCCGTGATGGCCTCTTCTCGGCGGAGTCCGGGAAGTGGACATGGTGTTGGAGTTATGTTTGCGTAGGCTGCTCTCTAGTTTTCCGCTCGTTCTTTGCCTCGTCTTCTCGCTCTCCTTTTGCGAATAAGTTAACCACCATATATGCTAGTCGCTTGCTGCAGCTCCACTTATACATTACCCCATTCCTACCTATTAAGCTTAAATAGTCTTGATCGCGAGGGTGCGAGATTGCTGAGTCCCTGTGGCTCACAGATTACTATTACACCAGATGCAGGGACAGGTGATACCTCTCCGGATGACGCGCTCGAGCTGAAGTGGGAGTACGACGAGGACTCTCAGCGTTACTATGTGTCTTTTCCTGATGATCAGTAGGGATGCCTATTCGGGGTAGATTCAGGGCCTTGTCGCTTGTTGGGGGTCTTTTCTATTTTGGCGCCATAGTCGGGCCATGAGTGATTGTATGATGGATGTTATTTATGTACTTTGATGTGACGTGGCGAGTGTAAGCCAACTATGCTATTATTCCCCTTTATGTTATATGTACATGGGATGTGTGATGATTCCCGACTTGCGACATTGCTTTCAATGCGGCTATGCCTCTAAGTCGTGCCTCGACACGTGGGAGATATAGCCGCATCGAGGGCGTTACAAGTTGGTAATCAGAGCCTTCCCCGACCTTAGGAGCCCCCATTGCTTGATCGTTTTTAGCAGCCGAGTTGTGTCTAGAAAAATGTTTTGAGTCCTTAGGAATTATATATCGGAGAGCTTAGGAATTCTTTTTACTTCCCAGTCTCCTCATCGCTCTGGTAAGGCATCCTGACGTAGAGTTATGACTCTTCTCTTCTCAAATTTCACAAAAAAAAATTTAGGATCACGCGAGTATCTTGGTTTTGTTCTGATGGCTTATGATGAGAATACTGTCTTGGTGCCTCCTGTCAGGGGTTTAGTGGAAGTGTCCCAGGGAGTTGAGCTCTGAGGTGTTGTCATCATAATTCTATCGTTGCAATTCTGGTATACTTGAGATATGTGCGCGACATCGAAAATCTCCTTTATGCAGTTCATTGGTGAGATAACCTCGACGCCACCCAGTACTGGGGCGGGAGTTCGGGAGTATCGCCATAACTTGTATAACGGATGCTTTTCGAAGGTTGAGATAGATGGTTTCCGAAGGTTTCTTGGTTATGTGTTGAAGGATGGATGCAGCTGGATGTAGGATTTGCTAGCTTGGGTGAGATATTATGCTTCCCCTGTATCCCCAACACCTGATTGCATAACCAGAAAGTTTCGGGAGTTTCATAGGTGGGAATTCAAGTAGCTCTTAGGATATCTTTCCAACAGATGTATGATATGAAATTGGGGTTCGACGTCTAGTGGTTCGCCTATTCACGGTCGATTTTACAGTGGCCTCGTTGTGTCTTAAAGAGTCCTTGGCTATGCTGACTCGGGGACGCTTCTTATGTCATGTGCACTGTCTTGTACATGATGGTGTTGTACGGTCGAGCCCGTGTAGGTCCCACCACGAAAACTTCGGACGAAATTTCTATCATGTGTTTGTTCCGGCTTATTCCGCAAGCCAAACCTTGGTTTTATTTTCAGTTGTGGTATTCGTTCTGCTTCGACGTCATATGTTGATTCCATCCCTCGTTGATGTACCTCTCCTACCTGATTCTTCGTGGCTTCGCAATTTAGGAATATGTGACCACTTCAAGAGAAGTGCATTCGTTCATTTTGTTTGGATGTGAAGACTTTATGTTGCAATTTTCATTCCGTTGGTTTCAGCTTTATTTTTCTGCCTATGTGCTAACGGTGGTCAACCTCTTCAGGATGGCTCCCGCTAAGAGCACCAGTCAGAACCAGAATCAAGATCCGCCGCCACCTCCGCCTCCTCCGGAAGCATGGCAAGCTGTGATGGCCGCTACTAGTGCAAATACACAGCTGATCATGCAAATCATCCAAGAGCGGAATCAATGCAGTCAAGGAAATCAAGGCAACAACCAGAACCATTTTGCAACTCTGAACCAGTTCCTCGCAAATGGTCCAAAGACGTTCAGCAACTGCGTTGAGGCTACCGATGCTGATGATTGGTTAGTCGATCTGGGCAAGCATTTTGAATGCAGCAACGTCAGACCTGAAGATTTCGTCAAGTTCGCGTCTTTCCAGCTCAAAGATCAGGCCGCAGAATGGTTTCAGCAGTACCGGGATTCCAGAGGTGGATGTTTGATCACTTGGGATGATTTCCGTCGTGATTTCCGAGCTCATCACATTCCTCAGAGTGTGACTAAAAGCAAACGCGAAGAATTCCGCAATCTGAAGCAAGGCTCTTTGTCTGTCTATGACTACAACAAGTTGTTCCAGAAGCTCGCCCGTTTTGCCAAGCAGGATGTTCCTGATGAGAAGAGCATGATCTATTAGTTCAGGGGTGGTCTCCGTGAAGAAATTCAGCTCGCTCTTGTCCTCTTCGAGCCGCTGAGATACGATGAGTTCTACAACATGGCACTGAAGCAAGAGGCTGCTCAGCTAAGGTGTGATGCTTCCAGGAAGCGAGTCAAAGACACTACGCCTTCTTCCTCTACTCAAGTGGCCAAGCAGCAGAAGTATTGGCTTCCTCCTCCTCCGTTCCGTCAGCCGTATCAGCAGAAGAGCAAAGGTGGCAGTGGTTCATCCCACCCACCCAACCTATTCGGAAGGAAAGTGGACATCTTCACTGATCACAAGAGTCTCAAGTACATCTTCACCCAGCCTAATCTCAACCTCAGGCAGACTCGATGGGTCGAAATGATTCAAGAGTACAATCCGAGTATCGAGTATACTCCAGGCAAGGCTAATGTGATTGCTGACGCTTTGAGCAAAAAAGCATATTGCAACAGTCTGATTCTCAAGCCTTATCAACCCGAGCTTTGTGAAGCTTTCCGCAAACTTAATCTGCAAATTGTTCCTCAAGGTTTCCTCGCCAACCTTCAAGTTTCTCCTACCTTGGAAGACCAGATTCGCCAAGCCCAGCTTCTTGATGCTATGGTGAAAAAGGTGAAGATTGGTATTGCAAAGAGTCAGTCCAAGTACAAGTGCTACCGACTTGATGACAAGGACACTCTCTTCTTCGAGGATTGAATTGTTGTGCCCAAAGGTGAACTTCGTAAAGTGATCATGAATGAGGCTCACAACTCTCTCCTCTCCATCCACCCTGGTAGCACGAAGATGTATCAAGCTCTGAAGTAAACTTATTGGTGGACTTGAATGAAGCACGAGATCACTCAATTCGTGAATGAATGTGATGTCTGCATAAGAGTGAAGGCAGAACACCAAAGGCCAGCAGGTCTCCTCCAACCTCTTGCCATTCCAGAATGGAAGTTTGACCACATTGAAATGGACTTCGTGACTGGGTTTCCAAAGTCCAAGCGTGGCAATGATGCTATATTCATTGTCATTGACAAGCTCACCAAAGTGGCTCACTTTCTGCCTATCAAAGAGTCAACCACTGCAGCTCAATTGGCGGAGCTCTACACATCTCGAATTGTCTCTCTGCACGGTATTCCTCAAGTGATATCTTCAGACCGTGGCAGCATCTTTACCTCCAAGTTTTGGGATTCTTTTCAGAAGGCCATGGGCACTAGCATTCGCTTCAGCACTGCTTTCCATCCTCAAACAAGCGGTCAAGTCGAGCGTGTCAACCAGATTCTTGAAGATATGCTCAGGGCTTGTGTTATCTCCTTCAGCATGAAGTGGGAGGATTGTCTTCCCTATGCTGAATTCTCGTACAACAACAGTTTCCAAGCAAGTTCCAGCAAGGCCCCATTTGAAATTCTGTATGGTAGGAAGTGCCGTACACCTCTCAACTGGTCTGAAACCGGTGAACGTCAGCTGCTGGGTAATGACCTAATCACAGAGGCAGAAGAAATGTGCAAGGTCATTCGTGATAACCTCAAAGCAGCCCAATCTCGCCAGAAGAGCTACTATGATAGTAAGCACCGTGATTTGGCTTTCGAGATCGGAGGTCATGTTTACCTCCGCGTCTCTCCTATGAAAGGGACTCATCGCTTCAGTATCAAAGGGAAGCTTGCCCCCAGATACGTTGGGCCTTTCAAGATCGTCAGCAAGAGAGGCGACCTCGCCTATCAACTCGAGCTTCCTGCAAACTTTGCCAATGTTCATGATGTGTTCCATGTCTCCCAACTCCGAAAGTGCTTCAAGACGCCTGAACGCACCATCAACTTCGAGGACATTGAGCTCCAAGAAGATCTCTCCTACCGTGAGCACCTAGTTGCAATCCTTGAAGAGACTGAACGCAGAACTCGCAACAAGTCAATCAAATTTCTCAAAGTCAAGTGGTCACACCATTCCGACCGTGAAGCTACCTGGGAACGCGAGGATCACCTCCGTTCTGAGTACCCGGAGTTCTTTCAGTCCTAGATCTCAGGACGAGATCTTTTCGTAGTGGTGAAGTGTTGTAACGCCCCATATGTAACTTTCCCAATTTGTACTCCAACTCTTGCCGTTTCCGGCATTAAGTTATATTTATTCCTCGGGTTCGGGTCTTTGTCTCCGTGTGTTGTTTTTGTTTTCTTGCATCTCATATCATGTCATCACGTGCATTGCATTTGCATACATGTTCATCTCATGCATTCGAGCATTTTCCCCGTTGTCCGTATTGCATTCCGGTGCTTTGTTCTCCTCCGGTGGCCATTTCTAGCTTTCTTTCGTGTGTGGCGATTAAACATTTCCGGATTGGACCGAGACTTGCCATGCGGCCTTGGTTTACTACCGGTAGACCGCCTGTCAAGTTTCAGGTCATTTGGACTTCGTTTGATACTCCAACGGTTAACCGAGGGACCGAGAAGGCCTCGTGTGTGTTGCAGCCCAACACCCCTCCAATTTGGCCCAAAACCCACCAAACTCTGCTGCATCGTCTCAGTCGTTCGATCATGATCGTGTGGGCGAAAACTGCACCTCATTTGGACTCTCCTAGCTCCACTTATGCCTATTTAAACACCCCCCCCTCCGTTTTGGATCTTCCCCTACCTCGAAACCCTAAAAAAAAGAGAGATCCAGCGCGCCCGGCCGGACACATCCGAATCCCGGCCGGACACACCGATTCCGCCAACCGCGGCTCGCCACGTGGCAACCCGGCGCCCCACATCGCCGCCTCCTCCGCCGGCCCGCCGCGGCCCATCGCGGGCCCCCGGGCCCTGTCGCGCGCCCCGCCGCCCGGATCAATCGCGCCGCCTCCTCCCCCGACTCCGGCCGCCGCGCACCGCGCCGGCAGCCGCCGCCTCGCCGCTCGACCGCGCGCCCGACCGCCGCAGCCTCGCGTCCTCCTCGCCCCGCCGCCTCCATCGCGCCGCCCCGCGCCTGCCGCCGCCCGGCCTCTCCTCTCCCTCGCCGGAGATCCTCACCGGCGACCTCGGCCTCGTTGCGGATGAACGGTAGATCGGCGCGGGTGAACAGTAAACCCTAGATTTGGGGTTGTTTTTTTTCTCCAAGTCCCTAAATTTTCAGTCCATATGCTCCTGTTCATCGCATCATAACTTTGCATCCGTGGCTCCGTTTTGGACATATGATATATCAAAATCTTCGTCTCGATGAGTACATCATTTCATTCCATTGCATCATTTGCATTTGAGGTCATCTTGATGCCATAAATGCTGTTAGAAGGAGGCATCGTGAGTTAAATTGCAGATCCGTTAGCTCTACATTGACTTTTGTCATTTTTGCCATGATTATTGTGTGCATGATATGCCTGTGCCCCTTTGGGATGAATTGTTAAGCTTTTTGTCTTCTTTCCAGAGGTGCCTCCCATGCATTTTTAGGATGTGTGTGTTGTCTTGTGCAATCTTGCAAAGAGGGGTACCTGAGATTGCTGATTTCAGGGACTTAGTGAAAATCACTAAGTCTGGGATGTTTTAGTTCACGATGCTATATGTCCAGCTTGTTTCCTAGTGATCCGTGCCTCTTTTGAGGATGATCAGTAAGAGTGGTTTGTTATGCTTGTTGTGCTTAATCCATCCATGTCTTTACTTGTTATGTTCGAGCACACTAGGTTGACTCAATCGAGCTCAACTTTTGCATAGTTGTTAATTTGGGCAGATCATGAACTCTTTTGCGATTTTGCCGGTGTTGTTGCTAGTGATCCATGCATGCTATGCCATTGTTCTTGCCATGTCTAGCTAGAAGTTTGTGCCTTCTTAATGGATATATGCTTGCCTTGCCATGACTTGCACCGTAGTGAGAGCATCGAGCTCATTTACATGCCTCCGTGAGTTATAATTTAAGCATGTCCCAGTTTTCACAAAGTCTGAAAACTGATTGTGTTTCATCGATGTTCGTGTGCTCGGTAGAGTATTTTGTGAACCCTTTTGGCCCCAGGTCATTTTGGGTGTTGTGTTAAGCTTGTTGAGTAGCTCCATGCCATGCTCTTACTTGCCATGTTCAGGTTATGCTTCATGTTGTTTTGCTGCTCCGAAGAGAGCATCGTGGTCTGAAATTTCAGACTAGCGTTAATTTCGCTAAGTCTGAGATCTGTTTTGCTTATTCAGTTTCGCCATGCTTGTTTGATCCCCTTAATGGATGAATTTGCCTATGTCTCTGTCCTGGTGATTTGTTAAGCTTCTTGTGTACATCCCTGCCATGCAATTTGTTTTCATGTTTGGTGGTTGTAGCATGTTCATTTTGTTGCATTTAGGAGCCTACTTGCTGTAAATCGCAGATCGGCTCATTTCATAAAACGCTTGCCATTTCCAAACCGTAGCTACGATTCCTTTGATCTTTATATCGTTTTCAGGGGATTTCTTCCCCTCTATCCAGTGGCACACTTGGTTTCCCAAGTTGAGGCCAGGTTCATGCATTTCCTGTCATGTCTTGCATTTTGCATCCCGCATCGCATCCCGCATAGCATATCATCTTTGCATATTATTGGTTGCCTTTGCACGTGGTTGATTGTATACTCGTTGCTTGTTTGTGTTGTTGGGTAGAGCCGGGAGACGAGTTCGCTAACGAGGAGCCCGTTGAGTTTGCTTTTGAGGATCCAGTCAACTCTGACAACTGTGCAGGCAAGATGATCATACCCTCGAAATCACTACTATCTTTGCTATGCTAGTTTGCTCGCTCTTTTGCTTTGCCATTGCTATGATGCCTACCACTTGCTTGTCAGCCTCCCATTTGCCATGATCGAGCCTCTAAGCCCCCATTGTCCTAGCATACCGTTGATTGGCTATGTTACCGCTTTGCTGAGCCCTTCTTATAGCGTTGTTAGTTGCAGGTGAAGATTGGAGCCGTTCCTTATGGGAAACTTTATTTACTTGTTTGGATATCACTATATTGCTATGTTATCTTTATTCATCTATATACTTGGTAAAGGGTGGAAGGCTCGGCCTCTCTCCTAGTGTTTTGTTCCACTCTTGCCGCCCTAGTTTCCGTCATATCGGTGTTATGTTCCCGGATTGTTGCGTCCCTTACGCGGTTGGGCTATAATGGGAACCCCTTGATAGTTCGCCTTGATTAAAGCTTTTCCAGCAATGCCCAACATTGGTTTTACCATTTGCCACCTAGCCTCTTTTTCCCTTGGGTTTCTGGAGCCCGAGGGTCATCTTTATTTTAGCCCCCACGGGCCAGTGCTCCTCTGAGTGTTGGTCCGAAATGAGCTGCCTGCGGGGCCACCTCGGGGAAACTTGAGGGTTGGTTTTACTCGTAGCTAGTCTCATCTGAGTGTGCCCTAAGAAAGAGATATGTGCAGCTCCTATCGAGATTTGTCGGGACATTTGGGCGGTGTTGCTGGACTAGTTTTGACCTGTCGAATCATCTTGTTGTACCGAGATACCGAGTCTGATCGGTGTGTCTTGGGTGTAGGTCTATTCCTTCGTTGACCGTGAGAGCTTGTTATGGGCTAAGTTAGGACCCACCCTGCAGGGATTGATCTTTCGAAAGCCGTGCCCGCGGTTATGGGCAGATGGGAATTTGTTAATGTCCGGTTGTAGATAACTTGAACCTTAATTAATTAAAATGAATCAACTGCGTGTGTTGCCGTGATGGCCTCTTCTCGGCGGAGTCCGGGAAGTGGACACGGTGTTCGAGTTATGTTTGCGTAGGCTGCTCTCTAGTTTTCCGCTCGTGCTTTGCCTCCTCTTCTCGCTCTCCTTTTGCGAATAAGTTAGCCACCATATATGCTAGTCGCTTGCTGCAGCTCCACTTATACATTACCCCTTTCCTACCTATTAAGCTTAAATACTCTTGATCATGAGGGTGCGAGATTGCTGAGTCCCTGTGGCTCGTAGATTACTATTACACTAGATACAGGGACAGGTGATACCTCTCCGGATGACGCGCTCGAGCTGAAGTGGGAGTACGACGAGGAGTCTCAGCGTTACTATGTGTCTTTTCCTGATGATCAGTAGGGATGCCTATTCGGGATAGATTCAGGGCCTTGTCGCTTGTTGGGGGTCTTTTCTATTTTGGTGCCGTAGTCGGGCCATGAGTGATTGTATGATGGATGTTATTTATGTACTTTGATGTGACGTGGTGAGTGTAAGCCAACTATGCTATTATTCCCCTTTATGTTATATGTACATGGGATGTGTGATGATTCCCGACTTGCAACATTGCTTTCAATGCGGCTATGCCTCTAAGTCGTGCCTCGACACGTGGGAGATATAGCCGCATCGAGGGCGTTACATACGTAAAAGAATGTATGATAATCCTGCACATGCTAGGTGTGCCATGTGTAGATAGTAGCCCCTGAGACTCTGGTTGTCGTCGGAAACAACAACGAACAAAGGATCATATTCCCAGGAAATAACCATACTGCCTCTATGTGTAGGTGATGGAAGCTCCGGTGGCTAGTTAGAGCGGCAGTTGGATGCGGCAGACGCCGACATCGAGCTTGTGAACAAAAGGCTTGACGAGGCACAGGGTAAGTGTGAATATCTGGTAAATGCCACATAGGAAGAGCAGCATGATGCCGGTATCTTTTATATGTTGTGACTGCAGATGGAGCTGCCACTGTTGAAGCCTTGTGGGCAGAACTTGCCCGAGCCAAGGAACAAGCGAGGTTGGGTAATGTGGCTGCTGTGAAGGCGGCCGAAGAGTTGCAAGCCGAGAAGGCCACGCATGGCGAGACCCGAGACAAGATGGCCAAGATGGCTGTAGAATTAAAAGCCGCCGCCGACCGTTGCCGGGTTCTTGAAAAGGAAAACCAAGCGAAGGCATCGGATCTTGAGAAGGCTGCTGCGACGAAAATGGATCTCCGCTCTGCTATGAGGGCAAAGAAGGAGGAGCTACGGGAAGCCGAGGATATTGTAGCTGGGAAATCCTTTATGCTGCGGAGGAAATTCGGAGATCCACGGTATGCCCCTCTGGATCGGCTGTGGAGTTCGGAGGATGTGTATATGGATTTGGCGGCGAGCGCTGCCGATGCGGCCAAGTACTTCCAGGGTCAGATGGACCGTGGAGTAGACGAGCTGTTTTGGAGACAATTTCATTCTCCCGAGCGTCTGCTTTCATTGACTGACCAATTAGCCGAATGGGCCGAACTAAATAGGTTGTTCGGACTCTCCATGAGGTCTGTTGTGGATCAGCTATGGCCGGAAAGGTCAAAACCGAACAGCTATTTCAGCTTGGTGCAGCAGTTCCTTGACGTGGTGCTGCGCATTAATGCAATGAAGAGGTCGGCATGCATAGAGGGCGCACGGATGGCCTTTGCCCGTGTTAAAGCATACTGGGCGGAGATGGATGCTACCACTGTTGCAGCGCGAGATTCGGCCATAGGTCGAAGGGCTGCTGAGCACTACTTTGAAGAAGTTCTTGAGGGTGCTCATTTGATAGAGACCCAGTGCTCAAAAAATATTATGTTTGAGTGATATGTAATCTCATTGTAAGCGAAATGCTTTTATAAATTTTTATAAGGCTATTTTTATACTTTTGCTTGAAAGTAATATGATGCCTCCTGGGCGGCCGTTTATGTATATATGTGTATAACCTGAAAGATTGCAGCCGTCGGCTTCAACCCTCACGCATATAATGCGGAGGTGCTCGCAAAAACACACGTTCACGCTTAACCAAACGTCTTGGTCCTATTAAGGAGGTGATAGCGGAGCAAGCGAGGCAACCGGACTATAATGCTTTAGCACTTTCACTTAGCCATAGGAGTTTGACAGTGGGGCTACTAGATAGCCCCTGGTGGCTCCGCACTCTCTCGATCTCGGGGTGCGTACATGCCTGGCCTGGAAACGGCCCTTCGTAAAGGCGGGAGAATTCTAACATTCCCACAGGTCATCGAGTGGTTGACCAGTCTCACGCTATATCATGATAGTCAGTTTTTGGCTTTCTCTACTGAGGTGCTCGTCCGGATGAACCAGGGCACAATCGCAGTAGTTCTCCTGGTGCTACCTTAGCCGGCAAGGCGGAACGTAAGGAACCAAAACAGAGGAGCCAGACAAACCCAACATTTGACCAAAGACAATGATTCGGAGCTGATGCATATAGGGCCAAACTCGCGACGCTGAATACTCCCTAAGGTATTCGGTCTTTGTGGTATAAACCGGGCCTAAATAGTGGCTTTGTAAGAAGCCCCATGTGTCCAGGTACGTGCATTGTTCTAGCGTGGCCACATGCCAAGACGTCAGCATCCTTCTCAATGGTGGATATGTATCAACAAGAGACAGTAAAAAAGGTTTACGCAGGGTCTTAATCTAAAAAGAATCCTTGGAGCGGGTCCCTGCTGCACGTCTGCGCCCGTGTCTCCATTGTGCCGTATCCTGGACAGGTGGAGCACAATGATCGTCTGTAAAAGAGAGGAAGTTAAGTGAAAAAGTTGTCGTGGAAAAGGATAGTTTTTAAAGAAACCATGTATAATTCAAGATGATAAGAAATTGCCACTTGTCTACGCGCGTTGAGCCCCTTTTATTGACAAATAGGGGTGTGACCACTTATTTCCATATAAATAGCGGCGCTGGACTTGATTAGTTGTATCTGAGGTCTTGACGACCTATTGGATGCTTTCGTTTGTCCAGGCGCCTTTAGTGTACGGCGGCCAAGGCAACCTCACTCTCTTCGGCAGGCAGAGATCGCTTGATATTTCCGTGCACTGTAATGATGCCACATGGACTGGGCATCTTGAGTGTGAGGGAGGCGTAGTGTGGTATTGCATTAAAGCGAGCGAAAGCTTCACGTCCGAGCAGTGCTTGATAGCCACTTTGAAATGGAGCGATGTGGAAAGTTAAATGCTCGCGACGGAAGTTATCGGGGGAGCCGAATGTAACTTGTAGTAGGAGGGAGCCCGTACAACGAGCCCCTGGGCCTGGCGTTCCTCCTTTAAAGGTAGTATTGCTATGGAGAATTTGTGTGGGGTCTAGCCCCATCCCACGGATTGTATCCTGATATATTAGGTTTAGGCTACTGCCGCCGTCCATCAAGACCTTTGTGAAGTGATATCCGCCGATTACTGGGTTTAATACCAGGACAGCCCATCCTGCGTGTCGGATACTTGCTGAGTAATCGCGATGGTCAAAAGTGATCGGTTGAGATGACCAGTGGCAGGACTTCGTGGTGATAGGCACTTGGGTATACTTTCCTGGGAGTGTCGCATTGTTTTTTTACCTTGATTACGTGTAACACGTTTACTATTTTGACTTCTGGTGGAAATTGCTTTTGTTCCCCCATGTCTTGCTTGGGGGGCTCGTCCTCGTCTTCACTTGGTGTATCCTCCCCCTTGTGTACGGTGTTGAGCTTGCCGGACTGCTTGAAGACCCAACATTCTCTGTGGGTATGATTAGCAGGTTTACCAGGGGTACTATGAATCTGACATACTTGGTCCAGAATTTTATTGAGGCTGGACAGTTCGTCCCTGGTGCCTTTAGGGGGCGGCTTTTGGCTTGGCCGAGAGCTTTGAATCCGGCATTTACTGCCGTGCCCTTCATGCTGTCTTTATTCCGGCGTTTGTTATTGCTGTTGCACCGTGATTTCCCGTTTCCATCTCTAACTTCAGATGTACTGGGGTCGCTGGTGCTGCATCTGGCTAGCCAGCTATCCTCCCCCGCGCAAAAGCGGGTCATGAGGTTTGTTAATGCGGCCATCGTTCTCGGCTTATTTTGGCCGAGGTTTCTGGCGAGCCATTCGTCACGGACGCTATGCTTGAATGCAGCTAAGGCTTCGGCGTTCGGACAGTCGACAATCTGGTTCTTTTTAGTAAGAAACATGTTCCAAAGCTTTCGGGCTGACTCTCCGGGCTGTTGAGTTATATGACTCAAATCATACGCATCCGGAGGTCGGACATACGTCCCTTGAAAATTCGCCCGAAAGGCGTCTTCCAGCTTTTCCCAACTTCCAATGGAGCTTTTGGGGAGGCCTTTGAGCTTGAGGGGTAGGTACTTGATGGCGTGGAGATCATCTCCTCGGGCCATATGGATATGAAGGATGTAGTCCTCAATCCAGACCCCAGGGTCTGTTGTTCCGTCGTATGCCTCTATGTTTACGGGCTTGAATCCCTCTGGAAATTCGTGGTCCAGCACCTCATCGGTGAAACATAGGGGGTGTGCGGCACCCCTGTAGCTGGGTGTGCCGCATTGTTCGAATGTTTGTTGTGTTGCATTGTATGATGGGGCGCGCTTGCGTGGTCCATAGATGGATCTTGTTGCACCGTCCTTTGGGTGTGAGCCCTCGCATTGGTTGCGTGTTGTATGGTGAGCGGCGTTGTATGCCACTATGTGTTGGTAGAGGGGTCGTCTATCCGACCAGCTGGCTGCTTTGATATTTGGTTGTGGGGGGTCTGAGGCCTCCTCATCGAATTCGGGTAGCAGCTTCCGCTTAGGGTAGCTCTTGTAGGGGCGATTGTCGCCGCACCTTCCTGCAGTGTTGAGTATTTTACTCCATCTGACTTGGAGTGTGTCTTGCGTGGGCTTGAGCCTTTTCTTCTACTTTTTCAGACTCCTCGCGGTGGCGACAATCCTTTTACGGGCAGTCTGCTGCTCCGGGTGTCTGTCCGACGTTATGTCGTCCGGACCATTATCCTTGATAGGATTTGTTTGTTCGGTTTGATTATCCGGATTGCCGTTGTCCGGCAGCGGTTCGCCCTGCTCTAGCGCTGGGTCTGTGTGATCACTATTTCTGTCGAGGCGGGATTTGGGGCGGCGCTTGCGTCGCCGCTTTGACTGCTTTTCGAGGGAACAAGCCTTCGGTGCGTCCTTCCGCTCCTCGTCATCATCTTTTGGTGCATCCACCATGTATACGTCATATGACAAGGTGGCGTTCCAGGGCCCAATAGGCCCTGGTTCTTCATCGTCTCCTTCATCGGCGTCCGTACCGTCGATGTCTTCGGAGTCGAAGTCGAGCATGTCGGTTAAATCATTGACAGTGGCTACAAAGTGGGTGGTGGGTGGGCTTTGAATTTCTTCATCGTCCGCATCCCGATCTCGTTGACTGTAGTCTGGCCAGGGCTCTCCTGATAAAGAGAGAGACTTTAGTGATTTTATAATATCACCAAAGGGCGAGTGTTGAAAGATGTCCGTGGTAGTAAACTCCATGATCGGCGCCCAATCGGATTCGATCGGCAGAGGCGCGAATGGTTCGGAGTCCGGAGAGGAGTCCGGCTCCTTGGAATCATGATTCTCGCGGAGTGCGGGGCTGGTGTTAGGCTCGATTGCCATTAGGATCGCAGCCCCCGAGGCAGTGTCCAACCACCCATCCTCGATTGGCACGGTTGGGTCCGAATTAAGGGTCGAAGCCGATGCGGGTGCGGCCTTTAGGGCACTGTTAGGCGGCAGA
Organism: Triticum monococcum; assembly: GCA_034509565.1. Taxonomy (NCBI): domain Eukaryota; kingdom Viridiplantae; phylum Streptophyta; class Magnoliopsida; order Poales; family Poaceae; genus Triticum; species Triticum monococcum. Next base: position 174,926,928 of record CM067847.1, on the reverse strand, counting down.
GCTAGATCATGCTCGTCGTGGCAGTGCGGCGCGCTCGGCAGTGGCTCAAACCCGTCGAAGATCAAGTCCCCGCGGATGTCACCATGTAGTTTAAACTTCCAAATCTGACCTGACGGCCAGGGGCATAGCTTTCGATCTGCTCTAGATGGCCAAGTGAATTGGCCTGCAGTGCGAAGCCGCCGAAGACAAAGATCTGTCCGGGGAGGAAGGTCTCACCCAGGACTACGTTGTTATTGGTGATTGTAGGAGCCATCGAGCCTGACGGCGACGACATAGAGGAACTCTCAATGAAAGCACCAATGTCGGTGTCAAAACCGGCGGATCTCGGGTAGGGGGTCCCGAACTGTGCGTCTAGGCCGGATGGTAACAAGAGGCAAGGGACACGAAGTTTTACCCAGGTTCGGGCCCTCTCGATGGAGGTAAAACCCTTCGTCCTGCTTGATTGATATTGATGATATGGGTAGTACAAGAGTAGATCTACCACGAGAACGAAGAGGGTAAACCCTAGAAGCTAGCCTATGGTATGATTGTTGATGTGTATGTTGTCCTACGGACTAAAACCCTCCGGTTTATATAGACACCGGATAGGGTTAGGGTTACATAGAGTCGGTTATAATGGTAGGAGATCTACATATCCGTATCGCCAAGCTTGCCTTCCACGCCAGGGAAAGTCCCTCCCGGACACGGGACAAAGTCTTCAATCTTGTATCTTCATAGTCTAGGAGTCCGGCTGAAGGTATAGTCCGGCATCCGAACACCCCCTAATCCAGGACTCCCTCAACCCCTCTGCCTCTCCCTCACTCTGGAGCTCTCTCCCTCTCCTCTAGCTCTCTCCCCCTCGCACCACGCGGACGCGCCCGCCGCCGCTGACGTGCACCACCGTGGCCACCGCCTCCCCCTCGCCTCTCCGACATGCCCAGGAGCTCCGCCACCGACGCCTACGCCTCTTTGTCGACTCACGTGACGCCAAATGCCGCTGAACGTCGTCTTCACCTTCGTCTTAAACCTCGGGCACCCAAGCCCATCTCCGGTTGATTCGGCGCCGCCAGGACCTCCCCGAGCTCGCTGACCCACTCTTCGGCATCGCTGTGAGCTCCTGCTCCCAACCCTTCTCTCCCTGCCATCGAATTCCTCCTCTAGCCCCCTGCCCACCTCGGCCGCAGCCCGTCGCCGCCGTGCCCCGTCACCGTCGTGGCTAGAGCCATTGTCGCTCGAAGCTGAGCACACCACCGTGCTCAGCGTGTCTTCGCACGACCGTAGCCACCCCCAGATCCTCCTCCCGAACACCCTAGTGAGGAACTCGAGCACGGCCGAACTCCGGCCGCCACAAAGCTCGACGTCGTCGTCATTTCGGACCAACCCAGTTGCTGCTTCTTACACCGTTAGATGCGCGAGCTCTCCAGCTATGCATAGAGCTCCTCCGCCGCTCTTTTGGTCGCCAGAACAACGTTTCTGAAGCCCTCTGCCATCTCTGTCGTCGCCGGCGACGAGCCATTGACTGGGTCCTGCGGGTTTGACCCCGCTTGATCGGTGTTGGACTTCCCCCCTAACTCACTAACGTGTGGGCCCCAGGCCACTAACTAAACTAGGTTAGTATTAGTTTAACGCTAACTAAACTTAGTTAGTTTAATTGACACTGGCAGAGGGGACCCACAGGTCAGGGTTGACCTGGACCGTCTCAGTTGACCGCTGACATCATAGTGATGCAGTGCTGACGCAATAACTCATATTCTGGATTTAACTTAATTTAGGAAATTCCAGAAAATGCCCAAAACTTCTAAAATTCATAGAAAATGAACCATAGCTCCAAATCAAATAATTTATATATGAAAAATGATCAGAAAAATCCAATCTATCCATCTGTACTAGTTTCATGCATGTTTAAACAAGTTAACTTGCTGTTTAGTGCAAAACATGATAAAGCACTATTTAAGATCACAAATGAGTTTGAACTTTGAATCTTTGGTTCAAAGTAGCTCAAACCCATATGTTTGTAGTTGCATTAGCCCAACACAGTCATTTTACCATGTCATGATCATGCATCATATTGTGCATTGCATTGATTGTGTTTCTTTCTCTGTTGCCGGTATTTGTCCCCTCTCAGTAGACGTTGCTTCGACGATGTGATCTTTGACACCGATGAAGAGTTATAATATCTTCAGAAATGCCAGGCAAGCAAAACCCCCTTGTTCATTCCGATACAATCCCACACTGTCGCTCCTGCTCTATTTTACTGCATTAGGACAACACCATTTCAACTGTTACATGCTGCGGTAGCTGAACCCCTTTCCTCTGCATGACCTGTCATTGCCACAGTAAATAGATGAAACCCACTAGCATGAGTAGGAGTTTATGAGCCCTGATATGCCTACTCGTTCATGCTTGTTTGTCATGCCTGCTATTTCATAAAGTTGTGTCAGGTCTGATTCATCAGGGATGAATCGGAGGTGTGTGAACATGTCCTACTGTGTGTGAGCTAAGTGTGTGGACACGATTTGGTAAAGGTAGCGTGAGAGGCCATGTATGAGTACATGGTGGGTTGTCTCACTGAAACCATCCTCAGGAACTGAATTCTGTGTTTGTGACCCATGAAATAGCTACTACCACACATTGGGCCCTGAAATAAGACCCCGCTCGACTTACTGACCCCTCTCGTCCTCTGTCCAGGAGTTGCAACTAGTTTCTGGTGTTATAGGTTATGTGTTGGCGGCCGTACGTAGCGCTGACCCTAGGGGTGGACTATGATGCGATAGATACACCGTGGCCGGATATGTCGGGCGCCCGTTTGGCGTCTCAGGACCCTGTACACATCGTTTGGGGCCGTTGAGGACACCTCGACCGGATTTCCTTGCGGATGGAACCCGAATAGGTGATAAACATGGACTAGAGACTTGTGCAGTTAGTCAGGTCGTGGTCTACACCCATGTCGGTTTCGCTTGAAGTCTCCCGAGCACATGTCGTGTGCAGACGCTAAGTGGTGGAAACATGTGTGACGAAGTACACCCTTGTAGGGTATAAAACTATTCGAATAGCCGCGTCCGCGGTAAAGCACTTCTGGGTTGCCTATAACAGTTCATAGACAAGTGAAAGTGGATACTCTAAATTGTGCAAGATAAGTGTGAGTGCTATGGATGGCGTTCTTGTAGGGAGGTGGGAGCGGATCCATAGTGGTGTATTGATATGGTGAATATGTTGACTCGTGTGCGCCACCTCAAAAGAGTTATTTGCAGTCGTAGTTTAAGACAGCCACCGAGTCAAAGCTGGCTTGCTGCAGTTAAACTCCACCACCCCCTGTTGATATCGATGCATATGTAGCTAGTTCTGATGTAAGTCTTGCTGAGTACTTTTTTACTCACGTTTGCTTAATTTAAGTTTTGCAGAGAGACTTCAGTCTCGCTAGTAGTTTCACGTGGACTTCGACATTTAGCTTGATACCTCAGCTACGATCTTGTGCCCTCGGCAGGATCTGGTAGATAGTCAGGCTTGTCAGCCTTTTTCATTTGTAGATGTTTGTACTCAGACATGTTATGCTTCCGCATGTGCTTTGATTTGTATGCTATGATTGTGGGTCATGAGACCGATGTTTGTAATATCTCGCTCCTCGGAGCCTAATGAATAAATACTTGAGTTGTAGAGTTATGTTGTGATGCCATGTTGTATTTACACATATCGAGCATATTGTGTGTATGATTGAAATGCTTGGTATGTGTGGGATCCAACAATCTAGTTGTTTATCCTTGGCAGCCTCTCTTATGGGGAAATGTAGCCTAGTGCTTCCATGAGCCATAGTAGTCCGCTACAGCCCGGTTCACCGGAGTTCTGCTAGCCCAGCACTACTGCTCAGGACACTTGACTAGCCGGCATGTGTTTCACTTGGTTCCTGTGTCTGTCCCTTCGGGGAAATGTCACGCAGTGACATCCAGAGTCCTACCTAGCCTGCTACAGCCCGGGTTCTCGGAGTCCTGTTTGCCCAGTGCTACAGCCCAGATTCACACGTTGCTGATCGACATGCACATGTGATTCATGTATGCATGTCCCCATAGGTTGGTGCCGCTTTGGGTTCACGACTAGCCATGTCGGCCCGGGTTCTCTGTCATATGGATGCTAGCGACACTATCATATACGTGAGCCAAAAGGCGCAAACGGTCCCGGGCCATGGTAAGGCGACACCCGTGGGAATATCGTGCATGAGGCTGCAAAGTGATATGAGGTGTTACCGGCTAGATCGATGTGACTTGGAATCGGGGTCCTGACAGCTTTGGTATCAGAGCCTGACTGCCTGTAGGATTACCAAGCCAAACTGGTCGAAGTCGAGTCTAGAAATGCTTTAGTTATGTAAGGGAATTGATTGTGGAAGGGAATGTAAGGCTCGTTTTACTCCTTTACCCTATGCCCTTCTGATCTGAGTCAACCTCTTCTTTTCTACAGGCATTAAGAACTAGGCCTTCTCATCTATCTATCAGGATGACGTGTTACTGATCCATAGACTTATAGAATTGATAGTTTCAAGCCTCAGTTCCGTTCCTACTACTTCCGTATGTTGACAGTTGATCTCGGAACCTTGATATTGTGTTGTTGAGTGGTTATGCCACCTTTTTGGAGGATGTCTCAAATCTTTTGAGCATTTACAACCGTTATGCTATTCGAGTCATCCCAGGTCCCTAGCTAGTCTGATGCATTTGCAAAACCCTTCTTTCCGTTTCCGATGTCCTTTTTGGCCAGATTAAGCACACTAATGGTCTGTTGAGGTACTCTACTCCTCGACATATATGTTGGAGCTATTATTATGACCCTAGGTGTTTTAGGGAGTCACCTAGTAATCTAGCCATGTTTTGTGTTCCCTGTGTGACGATTCTGGCCATCATTCTCGAAAGCATCCCGTGATGTTATTAGTTAGTAGGTATTCTATTCCTGGGTTCTTGAACCCGAGATTCACCTTACTTAATTCATGTTGATAGTGCTTGCTAGTTCCTTTAGGATAATTAGTAACCCTTGTGATAGTCCTCGAGGTCCATGGTATATCATTCTTCTAGATACCCTGAACCATCCTTGGCGGAAGTTCTTTGAACCAAAAGATCACAACTAGAGTGCTCTTGATGAGTTCTCCATTATACTTGTGACTCTGCCAATCATACCGCTCTGCATGGGTTATCCCGAAGAAATATGTTGAACTCGTTCGACAACTTAATCTATGCATCCACAACTCAGAAGTTATATGTTCCTTTGAGTTGTCCCTCTTTAGTTGTTTCTTGACCTTCGGATATCAATTGATAGTCAAGGGTATGCGTGCATTCGTCCAACGATGCCTATTATTCCTGTGGTCCGTCAACCATTCTATTCTGGAATGACTAGGAGAAACAAACTCCAGTACCTCGTCCATTTCTTGGAATGGTCAAAGCAGTTGTGTTTCGCAGACCAAAATGCCAATCTAGCTTTTGTTCTGTTCTACCTGGGGTATTACCCCCTTTATGTCAGGATTGTCATGAGAATTGCACCATCTCTCATGAATTCTTGACGCGGTGATACTTCTTGCCATCATTTTTCATTCCTTGGTCCCGTGTTGTCGCAACCGGAATGCCGGCAAGTGAACCATGATGTGTGAAATCAATACTCCTAGCTACCGTGTTGCTTGGTAGTTAATGGTCACTAATATCATTCTTAGTGTGTTGGTTATCGAAACACTATTCTAGGATTGATCGTGCTACCTTGTTCTTATTTTTGGTGCACTCTTTGATCTTTGAGTTAGGATTGAATCCCTTGCTCTTTTGCTCACATCATCTTCTCTGAAAAGCAAGATTGTTCTCGAGTTTAGTAACATATCGGTGGTTCGTGATTTTCCAAATATTGTCGGGGGTTTGGTGCGACATATGCAAACGGATGGCTTATCATGGTGGGGGCGAGTAGAACGTCGCCGGTGCCTGGAAACGGGATGAGGCGAAGACATGCACGCCAGCGAATCTTACCCAGCTTCGGGGCTCTCCAGGGAGATAATACCCCTACTGCTGCTCTGCAGGGTCTCCGCATGATCACTATGGCCAAGTGTTTACACGGTTGCTCCTTGAGCTGTGTCTGGTGGTAGAAGTGGGAAAGGCTAGCTCTCTCCTTCTATCTGGTATGGTCTAGAACCACTGGGATCCATCCTTTTGCATGGGTGCCCTAGGGGGTTTATATAGGCCTACCCCCAGGGGTACAATGGTAATTCAACTGGGCGTGGGCCAATCTGTCAGTGCCTCCGACCTCCGACTTCTCCGCCGACTGCTGGGGCCCGCCGACTGGTGGGCCCCACCGACTGGTCTGGTATGGAGCCGACAGGCCGCGTCCACCGCGGGCGGGTCTTGCCGGCAGCTGATTACTGTAGCCGTGCTTCCGATGACGCAGGCTTGGTCAAGGGGTCGTGGCAACAGCCCCGCCGCCTGGCGGGCGATCACTGTGGCCACTCCCCATCCCATCTTGATTAATGGCGCGTGGGCCCCGGGGGGGGGGGGGGGGGGGCGGGGGCTCTGCCGACTCCCCTAGGCCGACTCCCGAAGGATCCGACTGGCGGTTCTCCCATCGTCTCCCGAGGTCTTGCTGACTGGTGGGCCCCGCTGCCTCCGGGCTGTACAGACAAGCCGTCGTGGGTGCAGGACTTGGTACTGTGGTGCTGATGTCAGGGCCAGCCGGGCAACAGTGCCACGCCGCACGGAGATCTTCCCGGGTACGGCGTGCTGTGGCCATGTCTGCCCTTGGTAAGGGGCGGGAGTGGGCTTCACTTTAGCCACGCCTCTGCCCGTCCCCTTTGATGAGGTCATGGGTTTGCTGGAGTCGCCGGCCGACTCCCCAAAGCCGGCTTCTTTGGGAGTCGTCCCCGGAACTCGGCCGTGAGCGCGCAGTCGGCCACCCTGCCGTCGACTCCTCAGGAGATGGCTCTTCGCCCTGGGGTCTTGAGGGGCGCAGCCTGCCCCGATGTCTTGAAAGGTTATGGGACTCGGGTTGGCCTACCCGTGGCCCATTACTCCGACAGTAGTCCCCGAAGCTGGTGAGGCGCCACGAACGATCGGCCATGAAGCCCTAGGAGTTTCTCTTTCCGGGTGCTCAACACATGGTCTTGATTGACTTCTATCGGGCCGTCTAGAAGGAGTCGGACTTGCTCAACTCGGACTTCACTCAATTTTGACTTGCTCGGTATTTCGAACGTCATGGCGGGATTTTAAGTGGCATGCTAGCGAAGCCTCCAGGCAGCCGCCCGTTCTTGGCCTGTCATGCGGGGGCACGTGGCTAGGCCGTCCTGCCAGCCCACGCGCGCGACACGACAGGCCCACAGGTGGGGCCTGCCACTACCGCGCCTTGGCGCCCGAGCGGATCCGCTACGGCCCCGGTGGACGGTTGGGATTCCCGTGGAGTTACTGCGTGCAGTAACTTTACGTCGATCGTGGGGGTCGTGGGGGTGTGGGCGCAGTAAATCCCCATGTCCGTCCCCTCGGCTTCGCAGCCTATAGGGCTATAAGTAGGGGGAAGAGGGGGGCATGCGCGCCCCTCCTCCCCACTACTCCTCGCTCTCTTCCTCCTTGCTGCTCCTCGCTCTCCTCCTCCCTGCTGCTCCTCGCTCTTCTCCTCGCTCCACCGTACGCCCAAGCTCCGGTGAACGCCGCGGTGACAGCTCGCGATGAGTTCTTCCTCCGCTGTCGCGCCTCCCCCAGTGCATTCCGGCACCTGGGACGGTTCCGAGGTTCACGAAGACCACATTGAGTTCCTCCGCCGGACCCATCGGCTTCCCGGTGAGGATCGCGTGCAGGTGCGTCTTGCGCCGGAGGGGGAGATTTCCCCCGCCCCGCAGGAGGACGAGCGGGTCATCTTCCGCTTGCACTGTCTGTGCGGGCTGGGGCTGCCGGCGCGCAGCTTTTTCCGGTCTTTCTTGGAGTTCTACGGCCTCCAGCCACACCACCTCACCCCCAACACAGTGGTGCTGCTGTCCGCCTTCGTGGCCATGTGCGAAGGCTTCCTCGGAGTCCTCCCCACCCTCGAGCTCTGGGGGAGTTCTTCTTCTCCAAGCTTGGCACCCAGGCCGTGGGTGTGCTGGCTCAATGCGGCGCCTTCATCGCCGTGCGAAGGTCAGGAGCCGACAACCCCTTCCCCTCCATCTCGCTGATAAAGTCGGTGAAGATGTGGCAGATATCCTACTTCTACGCCACGAGGGGCGACTGGGTCAATCTGCCGGCTTTCGAAGCCAGCCCGCCAGCTGGGAGACTGCCCAACTGGTTGTACCAGGCCAGGTCGCTGACGCCTGCGGGAGCCGGCACCATCATGCGACTCCGAGTGCTGACGCAGTCGGAGGGTCTGACTGGTCCAGACCTGCTGGCCGCCTTCGTCTCGCGCTGAGTTCTCCCACTCCAAGGCCGCCCTCACATGATATGCCAGATGAGCGGGCACCGCGACCCGAGTCGGATGTGCACCAAGGACATGCCTCACGAAGAGGTGGCCTTCATGGTGAACTACCTCTCGGAAAACAGGTTCCTGGAGGACTGGCGATTCGGCAAGGAGCCGTACTCCCGCGCCAACCCCCCGCCCATGGTGAGTCGCCTTTCTTTTCTTTCTTTAGATTGACTTCTTCTTGCCGAGTTTTGTTTTGACCAGTCGGCTTTGGTTAGAATCCCCTTCTCCACCTACCAGCTGGCACCTCGGGGCCGGCCCGTGAGTTCCTCGCCGACCGGGCGGAGAGCGACGTCGACGACCCCGATCTGGGGGCGGCGGCTTTGGAAGACGACGCTGAGGGACGAGGAGGGACAGCAGGCGACTTCAGGCCTTTGGCTACCTTCGCCGACTAGCCTGAAGACAGCGCTGAGGGAGAAGTCGCCCCTCGCCATCAGCCAGGAGCCAGCCAGTCTGGCGCGGGCTCTTCTGCCGTGCTGGGAGCTCCAAGCGGCGGGAAGAAGCACAGGGCCGTGCTGACCTTGTTCGGCAGTCGGCCGAAGAAGCCCAAGGGCTCGGCTGCGGCGACCCGGCGGGACGAGGCAGCCGCGAAGGCCATCCGCTTCCGTAAGGAAGTGAAGAAGCCGCCATTGGTCTCTACGTAAGTATTCCGTCTTCAAAGTTTTATTCTTTCTTCATGATTTGTCTGAGTCTCTACTTGCCCCTCTTTCTTCAGGGCTCCCCTCTCTCTTGAGCGGGTCGCCGCCGCATCCGTCAAGGGGTCAGCGGAGACGTCCGTCACCACTCGGCGGATTGACCATGCTGCTGACCTCTGGGAGGCGACGGAGCGGAATGCGCAGGAGAGGCGCAACGAAGAAGAGGCCCTCCGCCTAGAGAAGGCGGAGGGCGACAGGGCGGAGGCCTCCGCCAAGAAAAAACTAGTGGAGGCCGAAGCCGCCGCCGCGGCGAAGCAGCAGGCTGAGGAAGCCGCACGCCGCCAGTCGGCCTTGATCGTCACCCCGCTGAACTCTGCGCCGCCGCCTCCGACGCTCACGGGGCCAACTGGAGAAGCCGGCGGGGAGAACCTCGTCGAGGAGAGGGAAGGCGGCGACCCCTCTACTCCGGACGCGAATGTTCCGCCGCCTCCTCCGCCGCCGTCTGAAGGCGCGCAAGGCGAGCAGCCAGCAGACCCTCTGGTGCCGCCGACCGAAGACGAGGCCGTGGCGAGGCTACTCCTCCAAGTCGGCTCACCAACGCGTCGTCATCTCGAGAAGGCGACTTCGGCACCCCGCCCCCTAGAAGCCGGCCAGCTCGGCGGCCCCAGACGCCGAAGCAACGAGCGCCGCACCTGTTGGGTGGGTGCGAGGAGGCGGCACAGGGCCGCTGAACCGGGCGCTCCTGGACGTCCAGGCGAAGCTCCGTGCTATGGGTGACGCTCTCCAGAGTTGCACCAAGGCGTTCCTAGCGTCGCGGGCAGCCGTCCGGGTATGTTTTTTTTTCTTTGGTCTTTGTTTTCTTGCTCCTCTCTATGGGGGCGCGCCAGCGCACCCACTAGGTGTAGTCCCCGAGTTTCGGGCCGGCTCCTGAGCAAGCGGCCCGGAACTCCAATTGATGAACTTCTGGGTACTAACTTTGTCTGAAATGCTTGTCGCAGGGTTACTACAATCTCCGCGTCACTGCCTTCAACCGTAACGTTGAAGAGCTGGGCAAGCGGACCGCCGACTTGGTGGAGAGCCGGAGTAAGTCCTTTTTTCTTCTCTGCGGGGGCGCGCTAGCGCACCCGCGGGCTGTAGTCCCCGAGATTAGGGCCGGCTACTGAGCAGCCGGGCCGGATCTCCCTGGCGACCTACTTTATTGACGACTGTTGTATTTCTTCCTTTCCTTCACGAGCCAACGCTGCTCTTCAACAGCAGCTGAGCGAAGCCAACTCCGCCCTGCGCGCCAAAGGGGAGGAGTGCAGCAAGCTCGCCATAGAGCGCGATCTGCTGGCCACTCAGTTGGCAGAGCAGAAGGAGCTGCTTGTGAAGTCGCAGAGGGAGGCGGAGTTGACGGAAACCGCCCTCTTGGACGAGTTTCCGAGCGAGCGCTCCTCCTGGTCTGACAAGGAGGCGTTGCTGTCCTACGGCTTCCACGAGATTGAAGACATCATTGATGGTGAGTCTCTTTATTTTCTTTCCTTAAGCTGCTGATTTAAATCATGCCGACTCCTGGTTTTTGACTCGCTTCTTCGTTTCTTCGCGTCTTTGCAGACTTCTTCCCTGGGCAGTCGCAGGCCGCCATCCAAGCCATCGAGGCTGACCGTGAAGGTCGGGGGCGGAGGGCGCAGAGATCGCCGCCGATGCCCCCCGAACTCTTGACGAGCACATCCTGAGCATGGAGGCTCGCCTCCGGCCAGCTCACCGGATGCTGCGCCGGCACGAGCGCGTCGGTGCCCAGGCGATTGCCGCCCTTTGGCCGGAGATGCAGTCTCCGCGCACCCCCATCCTGACGGCCAACTGGCTAGAGGTCGCAGCTGGTCGTCTTGAGGCCTGGAAGGGCTCTTCGGCCCGGGCTGGAGCGCGCCGGGCCTTCGAGTTCGTCAAGGCGTGGTACCCGGGGCTGGATCTAGACCGGTTGGCCATGCTTCGGTCGGAGGCCCAACCGGAGCTGGCGGCTGCGGAAGACGCCCTCGTCAAACGTGCTGCGGCGATTGCCGAGTACGCCGACACCAGCATCTTCGTCCCCGAGCGGTCTGAAGACGGCGAGGAGGTACCGCCAGAGTGGTTTGGGATGAACCCAGACTATGGCGAAGACTCGGCGGAGGTGATTGGCTCCAGCGTCAAGGAGGAGGACAAAGCGGAGGATGGAGGCGAGGCGGAGGCACCAGAAGACGGAGCAAACGGCCAGCCTCAGCCCGACCGCGCCTCCAGCAACGAGCCGCGTGCGACCGCATCGACTGCCGCCGGAGGTGATCAAGCCGAGACTAGCCAGCCGCCAGCCCCGACGCCTGACGTTGGTGCCTCCTCCGACCCTCCGAATCCGTCTGCCGCCTCCTAAGTTGCCGCTGTATCTTTTATTTTATCTGCTTCAGTAGTCTTTGAAGAACTTAATAATTCACACAATTCCACCCGCGGGGTGTATTTTGAACCTCTACTCGACAATTCGGCCAAAGGCCTATGTTATGTGAATATATATATATTTTTTCTTGCTCATTGTTCTTTTGGCTTTTTTCCTTTGTCACTTTCTCTTAGTTGCCTGCCTTGCCAATCGGACAGCCGCCCTGCAGACTGTTTCTAGATCAAGTGCTAGGCTACTTTGGGAAAGCAAGTACTTAGCCGATTTCAAGATTGTTTGAGCAAGTTGGATAGAAGACGACAATCCGACTGTCCGAGAGTCGGTTTGCGAGAAAGGCTGGAAGCCGTCTTGAGCTATGTTTTACACTTTGAGTCCTTAGCCATTGTTCATGAGAACACCCATTCTACCTTACCTCCGCCCACCGTACAGTCGCTCTGCAAGCTACGGCTTCTGACAGAAGACGGTTTAGGTGTTACACACTACTTGTCCGGCTGCAGGAAGCATTTCATAGTGCAAGGCGGCAAGTCCCCGGGCTGACTTGTCGAGCCCGGTGCCAAGTGGCATGACAAAGAGTAACATACTTGTAGGCATGATTTTTATCATACAGACAAAAGAGGGAAGTCCCCGAGCTCGTCTCGGGGGGCCCGAAGTCTTGGTACTTGAATACAAAAGGTAGCGTGGTACATACTGCATCAACTGTAAAATCTTCGGAGGAGATTTGCATTCCATGGCCGCTCTGTCTCCTTGCCGGAGTCGTCCCTCTTGCGTGCTCGGGGCTTCTGAGCGTCGATCAGGTAGTAGGAATCGTTGCCCAGTACTTTGCTGATGATGAAAGGGCCTTCCCAAGGCGCCGACAGCTTGTGCTGTCCGGCTGTTCGCTGTATCAGCCAGAGCACAAGGTCGCTTTCTTGGAAATATCTTGGCCTGACCTTCTTGTTGTGGTATCGGCGCAGGCTCTGCTGGTAGATGCTGGACCGGCTGAGTGCCAACAGCCGGCCCTCTTCTAGTAGATCGACCCCGTCTTGTCGTGCTTCTTCTGCTTCCTCCTTGGTGTACATGGTGACTCATGGGGAATCAAACTCTATGTCCATTGGGATGACGGCTTCAGCACCATAGACGAGGAAGAAGGGCGTGAAGCCGGTTGACTTGTTTGGAGTCGTGCGCAGACTCTAGAGGACGGTTGGCAGCTCGTCGAGCCAGCAGCTAGCCAAGCGATCCAGAGGCTCGATCAACCGAGGCTTGATGCCCGATAGGATGAGGCCGTTTGCTCGCTCTACTTGGCCGTTTGACTGCGGGTGGGCGATGGACGCTAGGTCCAGTCAGATGCCCTGTGTTGCGCAGAAACGGGCCAAGGCGCCTTTGGAAAAATTTGTGCCGTTGTCGGTGATGATGTTGTGTGGTATGCCGTACCGAATTGTGATATCAGTGATGAAGGTCACGGCAGTCGGACCATTCAGTTTCTTAATTGGCTTCGCTTCCACCCACTTGGTGAACTTGTCCACTGCGACAAGTAGGTGAGTTAAACAACCTCGTGCTGTCTTGAATGGTCCCACCATGTCTAGACCCCAAACTGCGAAAGGCCACGCAATGGGGATGGTCTTGAGCGCAGAAGCCGGCTGGTGCGGCTTGGAACTGAACTTCTGGCACCCTTTGCATTTTTGGACCAACTCCTTGGCGTCTTCCAAGGCAGTCGGCCAGAAGAAACCGTGCCGAAAGGCTTTGGCGACGAGTGCTCTTGAAGCCGCATGGTGGCCGCATTCGCCTTGATGGATGTCTTTGAGAATCGCATGGCCTTGCTCTGGCTCTACGCAGCGCTGGTAGACACCAGTGACGCTGTGCCTGACCAGCTCTCTATTGATTACGGTATAGGCTGCCGCCCGGCGTTGTACTTGTTGAGCTGAGGTTTCATCAGTTGGTAGCTCTTTGTTCACCAGAAATTTGAGGATGGGCTGGGCCCATGAGGGTGCTGCTATTTCTTCGACTACCAGAACTGCAACTTGGACGAGGGCGGCTGGGCTAGGAGGCGGCGGGCTGGTGTCAACAGCCGCTTGCTGGGTTGATGAAGTCCCCAGGCCGACTGGCGCGGTCCTTGGGCCGAGTTCTGGAATCTTCGAGTCCGCCACCGCAGTCCCCGGGTCGGGCTCGACTGTGGCGGCTTTGGAGTCATCCGCCAAGGTCCCCATTCCGTCTGTCGGAGCTCTGGAGTCGGATCCGCCATATTCGGGAGGAGCCGGCACAAAAATGGAGTCTGATTCTGGTGAAGGCTTGACAGACGGCTTGAGGAGGCATTGAAGGGCGACGCCAGATGGTATTGCTTAGCGGGTAGAGCCGATTCGTGCCAAGGCGTCTGCTTGGTCGTTGTCGTTTCTTGGCACATGGAGGAACTCGCACCCTTCGAAATACCCGCTAAGCTGCTGCATGAGGAAATGGTAGCTCGCCATGTTTGCGTCTTTCGCGTCCCAGTCGCCAGATGACTGCTGGACCACTAAGTCCGAGTCGCCATAACACAAGATCCGGCGGATGCCAAGTTCTTTGGCAAGCCGGAGCTCATGAATGAGCGCCTCATACTCGGCAACGTTGTTGGAGGTGGCAAAATGGATTTGCAGTGCATATTTGAGCTTGTCGCTTTTAGGAGAGGTGAGGACGATGCCGGCTCCCAAGCCGGTGCGCATCTTGGAGCCGTCGAAGTGCATCCGCCAATGGGTGGAGTCAGGCGTTGGAGGCAGGTACTGGGTCTCGGCCCAGTCGACGAGGAAGTCGGCCAATGCTTGTGATTTGATAGCGGTGCGGGGCTGGTAGTAGATGGTGTAAGGAGCCAGCTCTATGGCCCACTTGGCCACTCGACCAGAGGCATCTCGGCTACCGATGATCTCGGTAAGTGGAGCCGTGCAGACCACGGTGATTGGATGCTCTTGACAGTAAGGCTTCAATTTCTTGGCAGCAAAGTGCACGCCATAGCACATCTTCTGGTAGTGGGGGTAGTTCTGCTTGGCGGTCGACAGTACCTCGCTCAGGTAATATACTGGTCTCTGGATAGGTAGCGCCTTGCCTTCCTCCTTGCGCTCTGCTACAATGACTGTGCTGACTACTCGGCTGGTGGCGGCGATGTACAGGAGCATAGGTTCCTTGGGAGTCGGAGCCGCCAGGACGGGTGGAGTAGTCAGCATCTTCTTCAACTGGTGAAAAGCTTCGTCCGCCTTATGGTACCACTTGAAAAAAGTGGTCTTCTTCATGAGTTGGTATAAGGGGAGAGCTTTCTCGCCCAGCCGACTGATGAATCGGCTGATGGATGCTAAGCAGCCGGTGAACTTCTGCACATCCAGCAGTCGGCTGGGTACCTCCATTCTCTCGATGGCCTTGATTTTTACTGGGTTGCATTCTATGCCACGTTCAGAGACCAGGAAACCTAGCAGCTAGCCGGCTGGTAGTCCGAAGACACACTTCTCGGGGTTGAGCTTGATCTGGAACCGGCAGAGGTTCTCAAAGGTCTCCTTGAGGTCTTCCAGCAGTGTTCCACGCTTTTCTGTCTTCACCACCACGTCGTCCACGTAAACGTGGGCGTTCCTACCGAGCTGCTTGAGGAGGCACTTCTGCATGCAACGCTGAAAGGTGGAGCCGGCATTCCTTAAGCCGAACGTCATGGTGAGGTAGCAGAATGCTCCAAACGGCGTGATGAAGGCGGTCTTCAATCTGTCAGCCGGGTTCAGCTTGATCTGGTGATATCCTGAGTATGCATCCAAGAAACTCAACAACTCGCATCCGGCTGTGGAGTCTATCACCTGGTCAATTCTTGGTAGAGCAAATGGGTCCTTGGGGCAGGCCTTATTGAGGCTCGTGTAGTCAATACACATTCGCCATTGCTTGTTCTTCTTTAGCACCAAGACCGGATTTGCCAGCCACTCCGGGAAGAAAACTTCCATAATGAAGCCGGCTGCTTGGAGTCGGGCTATCTCTTCTCCGACAACTCTTCTCTTTTCTTCTGATAAGCGGCGCAGGGGCTGCCTCATCGGCTTTGCATCAGATCGGACATGTAACTTGTGCTCGGCGAAATCCGTCGGTACACCTGGCATGTCTTTGGGAGACCACGCGAAGATGTCCCGATTCTCACGGAGGAAATCGACGAGCTCGCCTTCCTATTTGCTGTCGAGGTTTGCACCTACGACGGCATACCTCTCTGGGTGCTCCGGATCCAAGGGTGTCTTTGTCTCTTTGGCTGGCTTGAACGAACCTTCGGCTTCCGACTCCTTAGGGTCGGGCGATATCTCTGGCTGCTTGCCGGCCATCGCCACAACTCGTTCAAGGAGTCGCTTCTCGGCTACGATCACCAAGGACTCGGCCAGCCGACTGCTCTCGGCCGCGCAAGCGGACGACTTCCGGTAGTCGCCGACCACAGGCAGAATTCCCCTGGAACTGGGCATCTTCATCTTGAGGTAGGCGTAGTGGGGGACCGCCATGAACTTGGCCAAGACGGGTCGGCCAAGCAACGCATGGTATGGGCTCTCAAGGTCCACCACCTCAAACCAAACAGACTCTCTTCGGAAGTGATCTTTGTCCCCAAAGAGGACGTCAATCAGGATCTTGCCGATTGGTGAGCAGGAAAGCCCAGGAACAATGTCGTGGAACACAGTCCGGCTGTTCTGAAGCTGTCTTTGCTTGATTCCTAACTTCTCCATGGTGTCCTTGTACAGGATATTGATGCTGCTGCCCCTGTCTATCAGAACTCGTGATAAACGCGCGGCGCGTTTGTCCGTAGCAAAGGTGACGTCCAGGACCAAGGCGTAGGAGCCCGGACTCGGCATCACTTCTGGGTGGTCAGCCCTGCTCCAGCTGATGGGCTTCTCAGACCAGTGCATGAACTCTGGTGTCTCTGAGGCTACTGCGTTCACCTCTTGTCGCTGCAGCCACCTGCTGCGTCGATCATCAGCCACACTGGTGAACACCACATAGGCTCCATGCTCTTCAGGGTATTCGTCTTGTACTGCGCCGACTGGCCTGACTGCCGGCTGCTGGGGTGGAGGCGGAGGCAGCTGCCCAGCAGGCGGGGGTGGCAGGAGGTCGTCTCCCTTGGTGATCCTGGTGAGCCAGTGGCACTTCCGGGTGGTGTGATTCGACGGCTTCGCGCCGCTGTGGAATTTGCAAGGTCCATCCAAGGTCTGCTCATAGGAGAAGGTCAGCAACCAGTTCGGCTTGCCGCCTTTCTGTCGCTTGGGCGGAGGCTGCTCTTCTGGCTGCTGGGCTTCAATGGTCGCCACCTGCCGGCTGCCGGAAGCCGGCTGCGGGGCCTTGCGCTTGTTGTCGCCCTGCTGTTGTCGCCGGCCGGCGTCTGCCGCTGGAGTTCTTGGAGCCTGAGGAGCTACTCTGCTAGTCGTGCTGATTTGAATTTCCGCCTTCATGTAGGAGTCAGCCATAGCGTACTTGTCCGCTATGATCAGCAGCTCGTCGAGGGTTTCTGGCTCGTCGCAGAGGAGCTTGTGCTTAAGGAGGGTGCCTTCTCGGCACCCGGCTGTGAAGTACTCGATGGCCTGCACCTCGTGCACGCCCTTGCAGGAGTTCCGGAGCTCAGCCCAATGCGTGAGGTAGTCACGAGTCGACTCGTCAGGACCTTGCACACACAAGGAGAGCTGACGAGGCTTGGGAGGACGCTTGTACGTGCTGGTGAAGTTGCGGACGAATGCTTCAGTGAAGTCGACCCAGCTATTGATGCTGTGGGGCTTTAGGCTGTTCAGCCATGTCCGGGTTGTGCCCTGGAGCATGAGCGGAACGTACTTTACGGCGACACGCTTTGTTGCCGTTTGCTATGTTGATAGCCGTCGAGTAGTCGACTATCCAGTCCTCCAGCTTCATGGAGCCGGTATACTTGGGCGTGTCTCTTGGGAGCGTGAACCCTCTGGGAAAGGGCTCGTCCCGAATGCGGGGCCCGAAACAAGGCGGACCCAGCTCGTCTTCTTCTTCCAACTCCAGGGAACGGTGAAGTCGATCGATCCGGTTACAGGCGTCATTCTCTCCAACTCCCTCTCGACGGCCAAGGTGGTCACCGAGAGTCGGATGGTCGACAGGCGGCGGGGAGACTCGCCTCTCCTTGCGGGGAGGGGGGACGCAGACAGTCATCCCGTCGTTCCACTGCTCTCGGGCGGCCGTCTCGGTCGCGCTCTATGGTAATGCGAGTCCGACTGTGGCTGACAGCCGGCTCCTCGTCCTTTCTACCTCGGGCGCCGCTAGTCGGCGTCCGAGACATCGCGTCTTGATCTCGGTGCGGGTTGTCATTTGGCCGCTGCGGCGCCTCCGTGCGGCAGCCGGCCTCGTTCTGCGCGGCGGCCGCGTCGAGGAGCCGCTGGACTCGCTCCATCATGAGGCGGCGCTCTTCACCCTCGAAATTGTCCAGCTCGTCCGCCGCTGCCTGGGCGGCTCGGATGTTCTCCACTGGTGTAGCGTACACGGGGCGGCTAGCCCCAAATAGGCTGGCGATGGCTACGCCGCGCTGCTGGACCACGCCAAGGCGGCTGGGCCCTACCGGGGCCGGCGAGCTGCCGATGGCGCGATCCATCTCCGCCTAGTAAGCTTCTGACAAGCGTCTCATGCTGGCCAGCTTCTTCGCGCCTTCAACGAGCCGAAGGCGGCGCGCTTCTAACGTCTCCGCGTCAGCATCTTCCGGAATGGGCGGAGCTAGGTCTTGCAGCACCGCGCCGAGCGAGTCGGGCGCCCCTCCGCCAGGGAACTCGTCATGACTGATGACTAGCACCTCAATGACGGTGCTTCCGTCGCTCTTTGCGTGGGGGAGAGGTTCATCGTAGACCACCACGTTGGTGGGGAACGCGTCGATCGACGCGGTGTCGGAGTCGACCAGCATCGGGTCGGTGGAGCCTACGGACTCCAAGTCTACGGCAGGCTAGCCAGAAACATGGAGTTGATCGAGGAGGCCCGCGAGGAGGTTTTCGGGGCCGCCTGTGCCTGCGTCGGACGCAGGTTCGTCGAAGAGGCGGACCTCGCTGACAAGTTCGGCCAAGGAGCTAGCTGCACAAGCGATCTCAACGCCGCGCAGCGCATCGACGCAAACTTCGCATGGCGTGCCTGGCTGGCTGCGCTCGCCAAGGAGAAAAAGGGTTCCCGTCCAGAACAGATCTCCGGACGGCGGTGCACCAGGCCCCACGGTGGGCGCCAAATGTCAGGGGTTTGGTGCGACATATGCCAACGGATGGCTTATCTTGGTGGGGGCGAGTAGAACGTCGCCGGTGCCTGGAAACGGGATGAGGCAAAGACATGCACGCCGGCGAATCTTACCCAGCTCCGGGGCTCTCCGGGGAGATAATACCCCTACTGCTGCTCTGCGGGGTCTCCGCATGATCACCATGGTCAAGTGTTTACATGGTTGCTCCTTGAGCTGTGTTTGGTGGTAGAAGAGGGCAAGGCTAGCTCTCTCCTTCTATCTGGTATGGTCTAGAACTACTGGGATCCAACCCTTTGCATGGGTGCCCTGGGGGGTTTATATAAGCCTACCCCCCAGTGGTACAATGGTAATTCGACTGGGCGCGGGCCCATCCGTCAGTGCCTCCGACCTCCAACTTCTCCGCCGACTGCTGGGGCCCGCCGACTGGTCTGGTACGGAGCCGACAGGCCGCGTCTGCCGTGGGCGGGTCTTGACGGTAGTTGATTACTGTAGTCGTGCTTCTGATGACGCAGGCTTGGTCCAGGGGTCGTGGCAACAGCCCCGCCGCCTGGCGGGCAATCACTGTGACCACTCCCCATCTCATCTTGATTAATGGCGCGTGGGCCCCGGGGGAGGGCTCTGTCAACTCCCCTAGGCCGACTCCCGGCGGATCCGACTGGCGGTTCTCCCACTGTCTCCCAAGGTCTCGCTGACTGGTGGGCCCTGCTGCCTCCGGGCCATACAGACAAGCCGTCGTGGGCGCAGGACTTGGTATTGTGGTGCTGATGTCAGGGCCGGCCGGGCAATAGTGCCACGCCGCACGGAGATCTTCTCGGGTACGGCGTGCTATGGCCATGCCTGCCCTTGGTAAGGGGCGGGAGTGGGCTTCACTGTAGCCACACCTCTGCCCTATCCCCTTTGATGAGGTCATGGGTTTGCTGGAGTCACCGGCCGACTCCCCAAAGCCGGCTTCTCTGGGAGTCGTCCCCGGAACTCGGCCATGAGCGGGCAGTCGGTCGCCCTGCCGTCGACTCCTCAGGAGATGGCTCTTCGCCCTGGGGTCTTGAGGGGCGCAGCCTGCCCTGATGTCTTGAAAGGTTATCGGACTTGGGTTGGCCTACCTGTGGCCCATTACTCCAACAAATATCTTCTCGGAAGTATCACCAGGTTGTTCCCCGACTGTTATGTTGAGCTTGTGATCAAGTTGGTTTTCTTGTAAACCATCCTTTCTCCAAGAATCTATGTCGGATACCCTGAGATAGTTGGTTAAGCTAAACAACAACTTGGAGACATGGAAGGTAAAAGCTAGTCTGACTTAGTTCATGTTAAGGGATATCTTTTGTGTGTGTGTGTGTGTTGAAGAAATATGATATCTCCATTGATTGGTCCTCGTGATCAGTTGTTGGATCTATTGCCTTGTCAAAGCTTTGACTTGAGTATGGGCTATCGTCAAGTCAAATCAGAACCAACGATGTTTGTAATGTTGTCTTACTCGTGGTTGATTCCTCGAGCATACACCATTACATCCTTTGGTCTGACCAATGCTATCACCGTGTTCACATGATGGTGGAAGTCCAGTGATATGGAAATTCCGATGAGTTGTTGTTGAGCCCATCAGCATCATTTTGTCTCCCCCATGATTCATGTTGAACATCAACCTAGTGCTAAAAACTTGTAAGCAATGCCTTCGTGTCCAGTTCATGAAGCATATGTTGGATGAAAGAAGTGACCTTCTCCGGTTCACGTGCATTTGGTGTAAGTTGCCGCCGTGAGTTCGAGAAAGGTTGTTTTTGTTTCCTCTGGTACCATCCCAAGTCAGCTATGCATGTGCGAATGTATTCTATGGTTTGGTAGATTAATTACCTCCACTCCATATGTATTCCCTAGCACACCAAGCCACTGATTGAATTGTTCAAGGAAAAGGAGTTGCTGTGTGAATACTAGTTCATGCACAAGGACTTCCATATCCTTAATGATGGTTCCCCACCTGAACTCGGTAGTGTTTTGTTGTAAGAGTTCTACATGGTCATGCTTGTCTTGGACAACGTGTTCACATAGATGTAGCAGAACCAGCTCATGTTTTGGGGCTTACTATCGTAGTTCAATTCCCGAGAATCTTGCAACACCGTCTCATCGGTTTGTGTTGCAAACTTTCTTTCCGGACATGTTGTCTGAAATATCCCGTTACCAACCAGATCTGAATCTCAGGCAGTTATGATGGTGGGAGCTATTCCAAGATTTATGATGTAGGTCCCGACAAGGTTGATGTTCTGGCCGACACACCTAGCCAGAAGATCTATCATTGTAGTATCTTGATTGAGCTATTTGACCATCTTCTCCATGAGGATTTAGTGCAACTTATTCTAGAAATTGTTCCTCAGGGGTCGTTGTGCTCTCGGTTTCCTCGATTATGCTAGAACCATTCAAACAGTGGAATCACTCTCTACTGTTGAGTTTATCCCCAGTTACTAGAATCATTCCCAACATTTGCATTTTGTTCCCAGCTTGTACCGCCGTTGTGCCATTCTATCTTGGACTACCTTCTCGGTAATTACTGGTCAGGATCATCTTCAACAGTGGTACTACCATGGGTCCCATCCATTTCCGATGATAAGCAAAATCATCCATTGCATTGTCTTCAACAAGGTAGTCCACATCATCCATTCTAGTCGATATATGCCATTCTTTCGAACCTCCTCGAACGATCGTTTGTGATTGCCTTAGGCTGGCATAAAGAGTTTCAATGATCATTATATCAAAAGTAATTCTTTTAGCCACTTAAGGGAATAGCTCTATGAGTCACCCTCCCTGAGGTGCCCCGTTAGGTTATCATAGTAACTTATCTCCTCGCTGCTTTGACTCTCACTCACCATCTCACCTAAGCGTGGGATTGTTGCCTACCAATTTGGACCTTCGTCATATGTCCATCTACATCCCTCTTGATATGTGTTTTGTGTCTCAGTTCGCGAGATGTTTCTATGTCTCATTCCGTGAGTTAAGACTGAGCTGCTCGATCTTTGAGAAGATCGATCCTTCTAGAGTTTCTTTTCCCTCTCGTTGTCATGTTGGTAGGAGTTCCTGGGGAAAGTGGGAAGCCTCAGAAGTCTTTTACAAAAATGATCAACATTAAAAATTGTTTCAAATAAACCCAAGAAAATGTTCCTGTCAAGCTATAAAAATATTGGCAAGAGGTAAAACTCAAACCAATATTTTTGGAGTCCCAGAATTATTTATTTTGGGCATTTGGAATTAATTCAATAACTATTAGAATTGGATTTATATTTATTATATGTATAAATATATGTTCAATAATTCTGAAAATTGTTGTGTGGCTTTGTATAAGTCCACTTAGCTGACACAATTATTTTCATGAAGTTTAAAATTGATTTAGTATTTTACTAAATCAGAAACAAATGTCAGAAAATAGAAAATAGAAATAACAAACAGAGGAGAGAGATACGGCTTACCTGGCGCTCACCTGGCGGCCCAAGTGGCCAGCCCAGCCCCCTGGCCTGGCACTGTTGGCCAGCCCACCAGGAGCCCCACTTTCTTCAACCTCTGCCAGTAGGCAGAGGCGTGTCGACGCGCGCGCGCCCGAGCTCCACCTCCTGCTTCCACCTCGTACTTCGCCCTCGCCCTGTCTCCGCGCCATGGGAACGGCCTCGACCCCCTCTGCCTCTCCCTCACTCTGGAGCTCTCTCCGTCTCCTCTAGCTCTCTCCCCCTCGCACCACCCAAACGCGCCCGCAGCCACCGACGTGCACCACCGAGGCCACCGCCTCCCCCTCGCCTCTCCGACATGCCCAGGAGCTCCGCCACTGATGCCTACGCCTCTCTGTCGACTCACGCGACGCCAAACGCCGCCGAACGTCGTCTTCGCCTTCGTCTCCAACCTCGGACACCCGAGCCCGTCTCCGGTCGATTCGGCGCCGCCAGGACCTCCCCGAGCTCGCTGACCCCCTCTTCGGTATCGCTGTGAGCTCCTGCTCCCAACCCTTCTCTCCCTGCCGTCAAATTCCTCCTCTAGCCCCCCTGCCCACCTCGGCCGCAGCCCGTCGCCGCCGTGCCCCGTCACCGTCGTGGCAAGAGCCACTGTCGCTCGAAGCTGAGCACACCACCGTGCTCAGCGTGTCTTCGCGCGCCCATAGCCACCCCCAGATCCTCCTCCCGAAGACCCTAGTGAGGAACTCGAGCATGGCCAAACTCCGGCCGCCACAAAGCTCGACGTCGCCGTCGTTTCGGACCACCCCAGTTGCTGCTTCTTACACCGTTAGATGCGCGAGCTCTCCAGCTACGCATAGAGCTCCTCCGCTGCTCTTTTGGTCGCCGGAACAACGTTTCCGAAGCCCTCCGTCGTCTCTGTCGTCACCGGCGACGAGCCGTTGACCGGGTCCGGCGGGTTTGACCCCGCTTGATCAGGGTTTGACTTCCCCCCTGACTCACTCACGTGTGGGCCCCAGGCCACTAGCTAAACTAGGTTAGTATTAGTTTAATGCTAACTAAACTTAGTTAGTTTAATTGACACTGACAGAGGGGACCCACAGGTCAGGGTTGACCTGGACCGTCTCAGTTGACCGCTGACGTCACAGTGACGCAGTGCTGACGCAATAACTCATATTCTCGATTTAACTTAAATCAAGAAATTCCAGAAAATGCCCAAAACTTCTAAAATTCATAGAAAATCAACCATAGCTCCAAATCAAATAATTTATATATGTGAAAAATGATCAGAAAAATCCAATCTATCCATCTGTACTAGTTTCATGCATGTTTAAACAAGTTAACTTGCTGTTTAGTGCAAAACCTGATAAAGCACTATTTAAGATCACAAATGAATTTGAACTTTGAATCTTTGGTTCAAAATAGCTCAAACCCATCTATTCGTAGTTGCATTAGCCCAACACACTCATTTTACCATGTCATGATCATGCATCATATTGTGCATTGCATTGATTGTGTTTCTTTCTCTGTTGCCGGTATTTGTCCCCTCTCAGTAGACATTGCTTCGACGATGTGATCTTTGACACCGATGAAGAGTTATACTATCTTCAGAAATGTCAGGCAAGCAAAACCCCCTTGTTCATTCCGATACGATCCCACTCTCTCGCTCCTGCTCTATTTTACTGCATTAGGACAACACTGTTTCAACTGTTACATGCTGCGGTAGTTGAACCCCTTTCCTCTGCATGACCTGTCATTGCCACAGTAAATAGATGAAACCCACTAGCATGAGTAGGAGTTGTTTGAGCCCTGATGTGCCTACTCATTCATGCTTGTTTGTCATGCCTGCTTTTGCATAAAGTTGTGCCAGGTCTGATTCATCGGGGATGAATCGGAGGTGTGTGAATATGTCCTATTGTGTGTGAGCTAAGTGTGTGAACACGATTTGGTAAAGGTAGCGTGAGAGGCCATGTAGGAGTACATGGTGGGTTGTCTCACTGAAACCGTCCTCAGGAACTAGGTTCTGTGTTTGTGATCCATGAAACAGCTACTACCACACATTGGGCCCTGAAATATGACCCTGCTCGACTTACTGACCCCTCTCGTCCTCTGTCCAGGAGTTGCAACTAGTTTCTGGTGTTTATAGGTTATGTGTTGGCGGCCGTGCGTAGTGCTGACCCTAGGGGTGGGCTATGATGTGGTAGATACACCATGGTCGGGTATGCCGGGCGCCCGTTTGGCGTCTCGGGACCCTGTACACATCGTTTGGGGCCGTTGAGGACACCCCGGCCGGATTTCCTTGCGGATGGAACCCGAATAGGCGATAAACCTGGACTAGAAACTTGTGTGGTTAGTCAGGTTGTCGTCTACACCCATGTCGGCTTTCGCTTGAAGTCCACCGAGCACATGTCATGTGCAGACGCTAAGTGGTGGAAACATGTGTGACGAAGTACACCCCTGCAGTGTATAAAACTATTCGAATAGCTGCGTCTGCGGTAAAGGACTTCTGGGTTGCCTATAACAGTTCATACACAAGTGAAAGTGGATACTCTAAAATGCGCAAGATAAGCATGAGTGCTATGGATGGCGTTCTCGTAGGGAGACGGGAGCGGATCCATAGTGGTGTATTGATATGGTGAATATGTGGACTCGTGTGCGCCACCTCAAAAGAGTTACTTGCAGTCGTAGTTTAAGATAGCCACCGAGTCAAAGCTGGCTTGCTGCAGTTAAACTCCACCACCACCCCCTGTTGATACCGATGCATATGTAGCTAGTTCTGATGTAATTCTTGCTGAGTACTTTTGTACTCACGTTTGCTTAATTTATGTTTTTCAGAGAGACATCAGTCTCGATAGTAGTTTCGTGTGGACTTCGACGTTTAGCTTGATACCTCAGCTATGATTTGGTGCCTTCGGCAGGATCTGGTAGATAGTCAGGCTTCTCAGCCTTTTTCATTGGTAGGTGTCTGTACTCAGACATGTTAAGCTTCCGCATGTGCTTTGATTTGTATGCTATGATTTTTGGGTCATGAGACCCATGTTTGTAATATCTCGCTCCTCGGATCCTAATGAATAAATATTTGAGTCGTAGAGTTATGTTGTGATGCCATGTTGTACTTACACATATCGAGCATATTGTGTGTATGGTTGAAATGCTTGGTATGTGTGGGATCCGACAATCTAGTTGTTTATCCTTGGCAGCCTCTCTTATGGGGAAATGTAGTCTAGTGCTTCCATGAGCCATAGTAGTCCGCTACAGCCCGGTTCATCGGAGTTCTGCTAGCCCAGCACTACTGCTCAGGACATCCGGAGCCCTGCCTAGCCTGCTACAGCCCGGGTTCACGGAGTCCTGTTAGCCCAGTGCTACTGCCCGGATTCACACGCTACTGACCGACATGCTCGATGTGATTCATGTATGACTGTCCCCATAAGTTGGTGCCACTTTGGGTTCACGACTAGCCATGTCGGCCCGGGTTCTCTGTCATATGGATGCTAGCGACACTATCATATACGTGAGCCAAAAGCCGCAAACGGTCCCGGGCCATGGTAAGGTGACACCCGTGGGAATACCATGCGTGAGGCCGCAAAGTGATATGAGGTGTTACCGGCTAGATTGATGTGACCTGGAATCGGGGTCCTAACAGCTTCTTCCTATTTGGAGTCGAGTGTTGTAGAAATGTGAGTCGGAGCAGCATTGGGATCTGTCGGGCGAATGTGAATCGACTTCGTTTCACCAGACAACTGGAATGCTGAATATGTGGCAGGTTTCTTTGCTCGTAACAAATCACTTGGATCTAAATGTTTTTGATACTCCTGCAACTCCACTACTGCCATCTGTGCATCGGTGATCTTTGAGCCTTTTTGGAAGCACTCTTCTGCCTTCTTCCGACTGCCAGTGATGGTGATCACCCCTTTAGGACTAGGCATCTTAAATTTGAGGTACATGTAACATGGTCAAGCCATAAAACATGCATAAGCTGGCCTGCCCAGAATGGCATGATAAGCACTCTGGAAATCCACTACTTCAAATGTCAACTTTTCTTTGCGGTAATTCTTGGAATCACCGAACACTACATCAAGGGCGATCTGGCCGAGTGATGCAGCCTTCTTGCCAGGAATGACTCCATGGAAACTCATATTGCTTTCACTAAGTCTGGACATCGAAATGCCCATTCCTTTCAACGTCTCTGCATACAGTATATTCAGACCACTTCCACCATCCATCAAAACCTTAGTCAATCAAGTACCTTCGACTACTGGGTCGACCACCAGCGCTTGCCTCCCAGGGTGGCTATATGTGCCGGGTGATCGGACTGGTCGAATGTAATGGCAGTCTGAGACCACTTCAAATAACTGGGTGTCACCGGAGCGACCATGTTCACTTCTCTCTTGATGACTTTCAGTCGACTCTTACTCTCAACATCAGCGAAAATCATTAGAGTGGAATTGACGTGGGGGTAACCATCATCGTCCTCCTCATCATCCTCAACTTTGTCCGCTTCCTTCTCCTTTTCCTTGGGTTGTTTCTCTTGGAATTGCTGGATTAGGAGTCGACACTGTCGAGTGGTATGCTTCGGGTAAATGAAATTACCCACTTCATCTTTTTCGTGTGAATGTGGCATGGTAAATCTAGCACATCATTTCTGTCTTGATCTTTTACTTTCTTGGGGTTCCACGGCCCTTTGGGTTTCCCTTTGAACTTTCCTTGAGTCATGGCTAAGGCTTCACCAGGAGCGGCTGGCTCGGCCTTGCGCTTCTACTTCCGACTAGAGTTCCCTCCTCCGGTTTCGTGAGCGACAATTTTGTGCTTGCCACTCCGGAGTGGTCTTCTTCTTCACCATTGGCGTACTTGGTGGCAATCTCCATCATCCGAGTCAGAGTCATATCTCCTGTCCGACCGAATTTCAGATTCAACTCCCGATATTTAACGCCTTCCTTGAAGGCACAAATCGCCTGGTGATCCGACATGTTATCCACTGTGTGGTGCAACGTGATCCATCTCTGGATATAATCTCTCAAAGTTTCATTCGGTTTTTGAACGCAGCATTGCAATTCTGTCAGCCTGCCGGCCGTTTGCAAGTACCTTCAAATGTTCTGACAAACACTCGGGCAAGATCTTCCTAAGTATAAATACTACCGGGTGCCAACTGATTTAGCCACGCTCTGGCCGAGCCCTCTAACATCAAAGGAAGATGCTTCATGGCCACTTCATCGTTGCCACCACCAATTTGTACAGCCACTCGGTAATCCTCAAGCCAAGTGTCAGGCTTGGACTCGCTAGTGAACTTACTGACTCCAGTCGCCAACCTAAAGTTGGGAGGAATCACCGCAACCCTGATGGCTCTGCTGAAACACTCTGGACCTAAGACATGTACCCTGCTGCTGGTTGGGAAATCTCTGTCGTGACCTTCTCTGTGAGCTCGGTTTCTGTCAACCAGACCCTAAACCAGAATAGATCTCGCATCAAAGCCTGGCTCCCTGGGGTCGACTGGAATCCTTAGCCCACCACTGTGAGGATGTCTGTCATCTTGCTGCCGAGGCACGTATGACCCACTCCTTGGGGGAGGTGTGGGCACTCGACGACGATCATCGTGATCGAGTCGATGATCATACTGCTCGTGGTTTCTCTACTGATCTCGCTGGTCCTCACGCCCGGGGGCGATCTCGGGCTGTGAGCCGACTGGACTATGTCCGCAACCACAGATCTGCTATGGATCCTATTCCGCGACTGAGATACTGTTGTATTCTGCTCTCCCGCCACACAGAGCAAAGCCCGAATCTGCACCAAACCTCGACCAGCTTCTGACTAGGAAGGTTGGATTGACTCCGCTATCTGGGCCGCAGCTGCGAGATTCTGGATCGGAGTTCGGTATACCTGAGTCGGAGGCGGAAAAAGTTGGCGTCGACTGGACTCGGGGATACGCTGCCGAGCACGCTCGTCGAGTGCACGCTGGAGGTTCTCCAGTCAAGTGCGCTCAACCAAGTTGGCCAGGCATGCCTCCTCCAAGGCCTGGGCCTCAGGGGTTTCTCCAACGGAGTGTGAAGCGCATCCATGTTCCGGCGGTGAAGTTCTTCCCTCCGCTGCGAAGAGAGGGGTTCGGGGCGGTACTCTTTGTGAACGCGTGATGAATCGCCGCCCCCGTCGCCTCCGTCTTCATGAGTGAAGCCAGGAGGACTGTGTGGTCCATTGACCATCAAAACTTCCTCCGCGGGGTCACTGTTCTCGCACTCGGATGCAGTCTCTACGGAGCCAGTCGAACAAGCCGTAGAGAGTTTCGTCGGGCTCGATTGCCGCGACCTGGGGGGTGGCCGGTTGGCGAGCCACCGCATGCCTCACCCACCGCTGAAGCCTCGACCGACCGGAACGTTTGCCCCGATGGGCTGTAGGGAGGGAGGTCGGCACGAGAGCCGACCGATACTGAGTCGACGGCTGCCATAGGAGGACATCACAGATGCCCGTGCGAAAGTGCGATGCCCCACGGACGGGGAGCGCCTCGACATCGAGTGGCGCTTCCTGGAGCCAAGTAGAGTCGTCGGCGATGAATACGAGTGCACCGAGACGGATCTCGTGGCCCATGGCCAAACGTCCGCCTGAAACCATGTTGATGGGGATTGGAAAAATCACAACTTCTCCAACAAGTCGCTACGACACCTGCCCCTCGGTGGGCGCCAACTGTCGTGGTTCTAAGTCTGATAGTAGAATGGGGGGTAGGGATGTAGAGGCAAGATCCTAGCTATGGAGGAGTTCTACACGCGAGTTTTACAAGTTCAGGCCCTTCTCAGAGGAAGTAATAGCCCTACGTCTTGGAGCCCGGAGGCGGTTGACTGAATTATATGCGTGTGTGTTACAGGGGGTGCGAACCCTTGTCCCTGAGGAGGGGGTGGCTTATATAGAGTTCGCCAGACTCGTCCCGCCCTCAGTTACAAAGGGTTTAAGGTACATAAAGATGGGGACGTTACTGGTAACGCCTGCAGTAAAGATACATAATGACCATTAAAGCTATGACTTAATTCCCGACCGTTGCAGAGTGGAGTGGCTCTAGATCTTCTGGTAGTCGAGTGATTGTCCATACGGTCGAGTGTCTTCAAGACTGCCGAGTGGAACATAGCTTCATGGTCGAGTGGACGATGATTTTTCTCCGAATGCTTCTGGTTCTTTTAGAGATGTCCTTGGGGAGGGTATCTTGGACAGATCCATGACCCTACCCTAGGTACACAGCTTCATCAGGTCCTCGATCTCCTGTTCTAGGCTCAGTATCTTTTTGCATAGTTCCTGCTTGTTTTCCTACGAGAGGCGAAAAGGGATGAACTCGATCTTAGGTTTCTTTACTCTATCCGGGAGACTTGACTTTCTGAATTCCACATGCATGTCCCCAGGTTGAGGTAGTGGGACTTCATCTTCATCTGTGCTCATCTCCTCCTTTCCCTTGGGTTCATAGTCTTCTTCTTCCTCCGTAGTCCAACCACAATACTCCACATCCCCATAGACCTTAGGATCTGCAAGGTAATCAACCACATAGCTTTCTCCTTCCGAATCCTGGGATGACATGTTGCTCTGTCTGTAGCAGGACAGTTCAAAACAAAGGCAAGAGATTTTTGCGTGATACGGGAGTCAAAACCCCCGGGAGATTATAGAATGAATTTTTACCAACCAAAATACATGTCGTGTACAAAAACGGAGTACAGAGAGCAGACGAGGTGCCCACGAGGTAGGGGGACCCGCCCAGTAGGGTAGGGCGCGCCCTCCACCCTCATGGAGCGCTCGCGTCCTTCCCGGATTGCTGCTTATTTTCTATTTTTCTAAATATTCCAAAACGTTGAAATATTGCCTTAAAAACTGTTTTGGAGTCGGTTTACTTACCGTACCACATACCTATTCCTTTTCGGAGTCTGAAACGTTCCGGAAAGTGTCCCTTATGTATTCCTCCGGGGTTACGTTTTCAATAACATTGGTTTCAACATTTATGGGATTACCTGAGATATAATGTTTGATTCTTTGACCGTTCACCACCTTCGGATTTGTGCCTTCGAGGTTGTTGATTTTTATGGCACCAGAACGGTAGACCTCCTCGATAACGTAGGGACATTCCCATTTAGAGAGAAGTTTTCCTGCAAAAAGTCTTAAACGAGAGTTTTACATAATCACCTACATTAAACTCATGCTTTTGTATCCTTTTGTCATGCCATCTTTTAACTTTTTCTTTAAACAACTTGGCATTTTCGTAGGCTTGGGTTCTCCATTCATCAAGTAAGCTAATATCAATTAACCTCTTCTCACCAGCAAGTTTAAAATCATAATTAAGTTCTTTAATAGCCCAATAAGCCTTGTGTTCTAGTTCGAGAGGTAAATGACATGCTTTTCCATAGACCATTTTATACGGAGACATACCCATAGGATTTTTATATGCGGTTCTATAGGCCAATAATGCATCTTCAAGTTTCTTGGACCAATTCTTTCTAGACCTATTAACAGTCTTTTGCAAAATTAATTTGAGTTCTCTATTACTCAATTCTACTTGCCCACTAGACTGAGGGTGATAAGGAGATGCAATTCTATGATTAACATCATATTTAGCAAGCATTTTACGGAAAGTACCATGAATAAAATGTGAACCACCATCAGTCATTAAATATCTAGGGACTCCAAATCTTGGAAAAATAACTTCTTTAAGCATTTTAATAGAAGTGTTATGATCAGCACTACTAGTTGGAATAGCTTCTACCCACTTAGTAACGTAATCAACATCAACTAAATTATGTGTATAACCATTAGAGGAAGGGAAAGGTCCCATATAGTCAAAGCCCCAAACATCAAATGGTTCAATAACAAGTGAATAATTCATAGGCATTTCTTGACATCTACTAATATTACAAATTCTTTGACATTCATCACAAGATAAGACAAACTTATGGGCATCCTTGAAGAGAGTAGGCCAATAAAAACCAGATTGGAGTACCTTATGTGCAGTTCTATCTCCAGCATGGTGTCCTCCATAAGCTTCGGAGTGACACTTGCGTAGGATCTGTTCCTGTTCATGCTCAGGTACACAACGTCTAATAACACCATCTACTCCTTCTTTATAAAGATGTGGGTCATCCCAAAAGTAATGCCTCAAATCATAGAAGAACTTTTTCTTGTGCTGGTATGTGAAACTAGGTGGTATAAACTTAGCAACAATGTAATTAGCATAATCAGCATACCATGGAGCAGTATGAGAAGCATTTATGACATTCAATTGTTCATCAGGAAAGCTATCATGAATAGGTAGTGGGTCATCAAGCACATTTTCTAACCTAGAAAAGTTGTCTGCAACAGGGTTCTCAGCTCCTTTTCTATCAACAATATGCAAATCAAATTCTTGTAGCAAGAGAACCATCTAATAAGTCTAGGTTTAGCATCTTTCTTTTCCATAAGATATTTAATAGCAGCATGATCAGTGTGAATAGTTACTTTAGAATAAAAAATATAAGGTCTAAACTTATCACAAGCAAATACAACTGCTAAGAACTCTTTTATCAGAAGTAGCATAATTTCTTTGAGCATTGTCTAGAGTTTTACTAGCATATTGAATAACATTTAGTTTCTTATCAACTCTTTGTCCTAGAACAGCACCTACAGCATAATCACTAGCATCACACATAATTTCAAAGGGTAAATTCCAATCAGGTGGCTGAACAATAGGTGCAGAAATCAATGTTTTCTTAAGTATTTCAAATGCTTCTACACAATCATCATCAAAGAAAAATGGTATATCTTTTTGTAATAAATTAGTCAGAGGCCGAGAATTTTTTGAGAAGTCCTTAATGAACCTCCTATAAAAACCGGCATGACCAAGGAAACTTCTTATACCTTTGATGTCCTTGGGACATGGCATCTTTTCAATAGCATCAACCTTGGCTTTATCAACTTCAATACCTCTTTCAGAAACTTTATGACCCAAGACAATACCTTCATTAACCATAAAGTGGCACTTTTCCCAATTCAAGACAAGATTAGTTTCTTCACATCTCTGCAAAACTCGATCAAGGTTGTTCAAGCAATCATCAAAAGAAGATCCATAGACGGAAAAGTCGTCCATGAAAACCTCACAAATCTTTTCACAAAAGTCAGAGAATATAGCCATCATGCATATTTGAAAGGTAGCAGGTGCATTACATAAACCAAAAGGCATACGTCTATAAGCAAAAGTACCAAAAGGGCATGTAAAAGTAGTCTTTGATTGATCTTTGGCTGACACAGGTATTTGAGAGAAACGAGAATAACCATCTAGAAAGGAAAAATGAGTATGTTTGGATAATCTTTCTAGCATTTGATCAACAAAAGGTAAGGGGTAATGATCCTTTTTAGTAGCCTTATTTAATTTGCGGAAATCATTTACCATCCTATAACCTGTAATAATCCTTTGAGGAATCAATTCATCTTTATCATTAGGAACTATAGTAATACCTCCCTTCTTAGGGACACAATGGACAGGGCTTACCCATTGACTATCACCAACGGGATAAATTATACCTGCCTCAAGGAGCTTTAGTATCTCCTTTCTTACCACTTCTTTCATTTTAGTATTTAGCCGGCGTTGATAATCACGAACTGGTTTAGCATCTTCTTCCAAATTAATTTTATGTTGACATAGAGTGGGACTAATGCCCTTAAGATCATCAAGAGTATACCCAATAGCAGCGCGGTGCTTCTTCAGAGTTTTCAATAATCTCTCTTCCTCATGCTCTGAAAGGTTAGCACTAATAATAACAGGATATATCTTTTTCTCATCAAGATAAGCATATTTAGGAGTATCAGGTAACGGTTTAAGCTCAAACACGGGATCACCCTAGGGTGGAGGAGGATCCCCTAGGATTTCAACAGGTAAATTGTTTTTCAGAATAGGTTCCTGTTTAAAGAATACTTCATCTAATTCCCTTCTTTCATTCATAAACATATCATTTTCATGGTCTAGCAAGTATTGTTCTAAAGGATCACTAGGAGGTACGGCAATAGAAGCAAGACCAATAATTTCATCCTTCCTAGGTAATTCTTCTTCACAGTGTTGTCTACTAAATTTAGAAAAATTAAATTCATGAGTCATATCATCTAAACCAATAGTAACAACATCTCTTTTGCAATCTATGGTAGCACTAACAGTATTTAAGATGGGTCTACCAAATATAATGGGACAAAAGCTATCTTGTGGGGACCCAAGAACAAGAAAATCAGCATGATATTTAGTTTTCCCACACAAGACTTCAACATCTCTAACAATTCCCATTGGTGAAATAGTATCTCTATTGGCAAGTTTAATTTTGACATCAATATCTTCCATCTCAGCAGGTGCAATATCATGCATAACTTCTTTGTACAAGGAATAAGGTATTGCACTAGCACTAGCACCCATATCACATAAGCCATGATAACAATGATCTCCTATTTTAGCAGACATAACAGGCATGCCTACCACAGGTCTAGGTTTATCTTTATCACGGGGTTTAGCAATTCTAGCAGTTTCATCACAGAAATAAATAACATGCCCATCAATATTATCAGACAAGAGATCTTTAAGGATAGCAATATTAGGTTCAACTTTAACTTGCTCGGGAGGTGTATATGTTTTAATATTGCTTTTACAAACCACAGTTGAAGCTTTAGCATGATCCTTTATCCTAACAGGGAAAGGTGGTTTCTCAACATAAGAAGTAGGAACAATAGGATCATTATAAGTGTTAGTCATTTCTTCAACTTTAACAGGTGCAGCTACTTTTACTTCTATGGGAGGATGATATTTAAACCACTTCTCCTTGGGGAGATCAACATAGGAAGCAAAAGATTCATAGTAAGAAGCTACTATCTCAGAGTCAAGTCCATATTTAGTGCTAAATTTACGAAAAATATCGCTATCCATAAAAGATTTAACACAATCAAAACTAGGTGTCATACCTGACTCCTTACCATTGTCGAGGTCCCAATCTTTAGAGTTGCATTTAATTCTTTCCAATAAATCCCATTTGAATTCAATAGTCTTCATCATAAAAGAGCCAGCACAAGAAGTATCAAGCATGGTGTGATTGTTACCAGAAAGCCGAGCATAAATTTTTTGAATAATCATTTCTCTTGAGAGCTCATGATTGGGACATGAATATAACATTGATTTAAGCCTCCCCCAAGCTTGAGAGATGATTTCTCCTTCGCGAGGCCAAAAGTTATATATATAATTGCAATCACGATGAACAAGGTGCATAGGATAAAACGTCTGATGAAATTCCAATTTCAATCGTTTGTAATTCCAAGACCTCATATCATCACATGGCCTATACCATGTCGATGCATCTCCCCTCAAAGATAAAGGGAAGACCA
Source organism: Triticum monococcum (assembly GCA_034509565.1). NCBI lineage: Eukaryota > Viridiplantae > Streptophyta > Magnoliopsida > Poales > Poaceae > Triticum > Triticum monococcum. The sequence goes on along the minus strand of CM067847.1, from coordinate 174,892,557 downwards.
TCTTCTTAACAACATCTCCGGGTACACCTGCAAGCTTAAATAATCCACAAACTTCATCCACATATATCAGATGTTCATCGGGATGTTTTGTTCCATCTCCTAAAAAAGGATTCGCTAGCAGTTTTTCTATCATACCCGAAGGAACTTCAAAGCAAGCATTTTCATTTTCATTTCCAGTAGGTTCAGTAGGTTGAGGAGCAACTATTTGCTCTACTGGTCGGGGTGAAGATACCCCAAACAAGCCCCTCAGAGGATTACTTTCCATGGTACCAAGTGACAGTAAATTTCAGCACACTATATAAATTTTTCCTTACCAAATTCCACCTACCAAAGGAGCTTCACTCCCCGGCAACGGCGCCAGAAAAGAGTCTTGATGACCCACAAGTATAGGGGATCTATCGTAGTCCTTTCGATAAGTAAGAGTGTCGAACCCAACGAGGAGCAGAAGGAAATGATAAGCGGTTTCCAGCAAGGTATTCTCTGCAAGTACTGAAATAAGTGGTAACAGATAGTTTTGTGATAAGATAGTTTGTAACGAGCAACAAGTAAAAAAAGTAAATAAGGTGCAGCAAGGTGTCCCAATCCTTTTTGTAGCAAAGGACAAGCCTGGACAAACTCTTATATGATGTAAAGCGCTCCTGAGGACACATGGGAATATCGTCAAGCTAGTTTTCATCACGTTCATATGATTCGCGTTCGGTACTTTGATAATTTGGTATGTGGGTGGACCGGTTCTTGGGTACTGTCCTTACTTGGACAAGCATCCCACTTATGATTAACCTCTATTACAAGCATCCGCAACTACAACAAAAGTATTAAGGTAAACCTAACCATAGCATGAAACATATGGATCCAAATCAGCCCCTTACGAAGCAACGCATAAACTAGGGTTTAAGATTCTGTCACTCTAGCAACCCATCATCTACTTATTACTTCCCAATGCCTTTCTCTAGGCCCAAATAATGGTGAAGTGTCATGTAGTCGACGTTCACATAACACCACTAGAGGAGAGACAACATACATCTCATCAAAATATCGAACGAATACCAAATTCACATGACTACTAATAGCAAGACTTCTCCCATGTCCTCGGGAACAAAAGTAACTACTCACAAAGCATAAACATGTTCATAATCAGAGGGGTATTAATATGCATATAGGATCTGAACATATGATCTTCCACCAATTGAACCAACTAGCATCAACTACAAGGAGTAATTAACACTACTAGAAACCTACTAGCACCAAACCCGGACTTGGAGGCAAGAATTGGATACAAGAGATGAACTAGGGTTTTGATATGAGATGGTGCTGATGAATATGTTGATGGAGATTGCCCTCTCCCGATGAGAGGAGCGTTGGTCATGACGATGGCGATGATTTCCCCCTCCGGGAGGGAAGTTTCCCCGGCAGAACAGCTCCGCAAGAGCCCTAGATTGGTTCCGCCAAGGTTCCGCCTCGTGGCGGTGGAGTTTCGTCCGAGAAGATGGCTTATGATTTTTTTTCCCATTGAAAGACTCCATATAGCAGAAGATGGTCACCGGAGGGCCACCAGGGGGCCTGCGAGGTAGGGGGCGCCCCCAGGGGGTAGGGCGCGCCCCCACCCTCGTGGGCAGGGTGTGGCCCCCCTGGTGAAGTTCTTGCTCTCAGTATTTTTTATATATTTGGAAAACATCTTCCATGAAGTTTCAGGACTTTTGGAGCTGTGCAGAATAGGTCTCTAATATTTGCTCCTTTTCCAGCCCAGAATCCCAGCTGCCGGCATTCTCCCTCTTTATGTAAACCTTGTAAAATAAGAGAGAATAGGCATAAGTATTGTGACATAATGTGTAATAACAGCCCATAATGCAATAAATATTGATATAAAAGCATGATGCAAAATGGACGTATCACCATGCGCTACAACTGCACCAAACATGAGCAGCCACATTATGAGATGGATTTAGAATAGCTTACCATTGCAGTAAGAAAACATTCCCTTGGCAGACCTTTATTTTATTTAAATTTTACAATGAGCAGTCAAGTAAGATGCACTACAACAGATCATGTTCAGTCCCAACCAGGCAAGTCTCTTCAAGTACTAATGATGAATGTGGTTCTTTATCCCTCATCCGAATACCGAAATAGCAACTTGTTTAGGAGAATAACACTATCAGTTGGAGAAGGTTGTTCTTGCTTATAGGTCATTGAGACCCAACTTCTATACAGAAAACACATGAAACAGAAAATAAACTATACTAAGGATGAATGAATCAACCGTGGCCTTGATGAATCAACTGTAACACCCGGGATGTAATTTATCTTATCTATATTCCAACTCTTGCCGTTTCCGGCACTAAGTTATTTTATTTTCCTCGTTGTCGGGTTTTTGTCTCCGTGTGTTTTGTCTTTGTCATGCATCTCATATCATGTCATCATGTGCATTGCATTTGCATACGTGTTCGTCTCATGCATCCGAGCATTTTCCCCGTTGTCCGTTTTGCATTCCGGCGCTCCTATGTCCTCCGATGGTCCTTTCTACCTCTTTTCGTGTGTGGGGGTTAAACGTTTTCGGATTGGACCGAGACTTGCCAAGCGGCCTTGGTTTACTACCGGTAGACCGCCCATCAAGTTTCGTACCATTTGGACTTCGTTTTATACTCCAACGGTCAACTGAGAGACCGATAAGGCCTCGTGTGTGTTGCAGCCCAACACCCTTTCAAACTGGCCCAAAACCCACCTAAACTCCTTCTATCGTCTAGAGCGTTCGATCACGATCGTGTGGCCGAAAACCGCACCTCATTTGGAGCTTCCTAGCTCCATCTACCTCTATAAATAGGTCCCTCCTCGAAATTTCGGGTCTCCTCTTCCCCCAAACCCAAAAAATTTCCCCGCGCCATGCTGGACATGTCCGTTCCGGCCGGACAAAGCCCCGCCACCGCCTGCGACGAATCAGGAGCCGCCACGTGGCTCCAGCCGGCCTCCGCCGCCACAGCCCGCTCGGGCCCGTGACCGGCCCTCCCGGCCCGAAGCCTCCGCGCCGCTCGCGCGCTGTCCCCGCCGCCCGAGAGCCTCATCGCGCCGCCTCCCCGCCACCTCTTACCCGATCGCCGCCGCTGCGCCATTGCTGGCCGGAGCAAGCTCCGCCACGGCAAGTTCTCCCTCCACCGGCTGCACCTCGCCGTCCCGCGCGCCCCGAGGTCGCCGTCCGTCGCCGCCGCCTTCCTCTCCATCGCCGGCGCACCTCGTCGGACTCGCCCGCCTCCTGCTTGTTCCCGGCATCATGTCCGGCTGCCGTCGCCCCCATTTCCGGCCGACGAACCTCGAGATCCCACCGCTGCTACAGTACATGTTGGGGATATTACTACTGGAGGTAAACCGGCCTTATGTAGCCGGGTTGACTCCTTGAAGATTAGAAGCCCATAAAGATGCAAGGATGATGGTGCTTCATGGAGCCCCAAGGCCCAAAGGCGGGTTAAAGCCTGTAAATGTAAACCGGCTTAGTCATGTAACTTGTATTGTAAGATAGGAAGGATAGAGACCGAACTGGATACGTTTATGATCCGGCTTCGGGACTCTATAACCGGCGGGCGTCAACCTATGTATAAAAAGGGACGACCCGGCAGCGGTTTAGGGACAGACAACAACTCGAGAGCCAAACAAAGCGGATTCGCTCCCTGGCCTTTGAAACCCTAGCAATACCAATCACAACTAGACGTAGGCTTTTACCTTCCTTGAAGGGGCCGAACTAGTATAAAATTCCCCGTATCCCCTTGTCCGGTTTAACCCCCTTAAGCTAACCCGTAGAGATGGCTCCACGACTAAGTCCTTTCACAAGGACATTTGTCGTGACAAACCCACGACAGTTGGCGCCCACCATGGGGCTATCGCATGATGGTTTTGAGTTCTTGAAGGGCAGCTTCGATGGACTTAAGGGATACGTTGTGGGCCGGATGACGAAGAGTCGTCGCGGCAAGCTCTACATCGACAACGCAGGATGGGGTCCCGAGGCCGATTCAATCGAATACGGGTGTCGGGTCCCCTTTTGTGGGATTCACGTCTTCATCGGCAAGATCGGCAGACCGGCCCCTGAGCCGGACATCTGCACCGACATCATCGAGACGGCTCGGTGTGCAAATTCTTCACCGGTTCAGCCCGAGGCAAGGCATGTTTTCGTGGGTGTCATCCATGGACCGAGGTACGAGGACGGGCCGGTGTCCGATGGAGAGACTGTGGTCTGTTCTGATGACGAGTCTTCTGGAGATATCGAATCACTTTACCAGCTGCAGGATGACCAGATTGAGGGAGGATCCGAGAGCAACAGTATTCTGGATTCCCCTGATTTGCCAAATCGGGCCACCATCTTCATGGCCAGCACACAATCGGCGCCTCATTCATCTACCGCCGTAGCGATGCTCTCCGGTTCAACAACGGCCACACCAGCTGGGCAGGAAGCTCAGCGCCGCCTCTAGCCCAAGTCCTGTCTGATTTGTTCGACGCTTTGGCAACATTGATGGCTGCAGAAGTGGATGCAGCAGCCAGGGCTCAGCACAACGCGGAGATTGCAAAGGTGAAAGATCAGATAGCCCAGGCTAAAGCGGACCTGGCGACAGAGAATACTAGGATGGCTACAGAGAGGGCTGAATTGGAAGCGCAGGCCTACCGGATTAGGCTGGATCAGAATGCTTCGGAGGAAGTCATGAGAAAAAGGTATCGATCATGTCTCCCATCGGTTTATGAACCGCAGAATCTCTTCAACACACCAGGAGCAGGAGCTGGTAGCCAACCCATACTAAACCGGGCGGAAGCGCCAGGAACAGGAGCGCCGGTTCAACCGCGCACGACGGACCCACCTTGCCAGAACAACGTTGTGCCACAGTATGTACCAACGCCGCCCGGGCATTATTCCAACCCGTTGGACAACATTGTGGCCGCCGCTTCACGCCTGGCGGCCCTCCCAACCGACGGGGAGTCACCAGTTGAAGTGGAAGCACGTCAGGCCAGGGATCTCCTTCAAACAGCACTAAATCAATAGCAGACGTATTCACACAGTCGTGAGAGGATTCATTCCACTCCCCGTCCAAGCCGGAGCTATAGAAGACACGTGGAGGACGAATCGGCCATGTCCAGTAGTGTACGTCGCCGAAATTCACCACGAGGAAACAACCCGGCCGGGGGAGGTGCTAATGCGCAGGATGTTGTGGACCATGGCCGCGCACATCGGGAGGCCGAGTTGGCAGCTCGACACAGAGCGCGACAACATACTCCGGTTCACCCCACGCCCTCCGTAGAGCCAGGTGTGGTGTTCAGTTCCTTAGGGGTGCCGTGTCTAACCGCCGCTTTGCGTAATGTGAGACTGCCCAAGGATTTCAAGGGACCTCATAAGGTACCAAATTACACCGCCGATTTGCAACCAGAGGCGTGGGTGGAGAGCTATGAGATGGCAATGGAGATGTTAGATGTGGATGAGGCAGTGTGTGCTAAATATTTCACCATGATGTTGGAAGGAACAGCGCGCACTTGGTTGAAGAGCTTGCCGACCAACTCTGTTGGATCATGGGCTGAATTGAAGCATCGGTTTATCCAGAACTTCAAGGATACGTGTAAGCAGCCGATGTCAATCGTGGATCTGGCCGCTTGTGTCCAAGAGGAAGGGGAGTCCACGACCCATTGGGTCAAACAGGTCTCAGCAATTTTCCATTCATCAGATCGTATCAATGCAAACACTGCAGTGTTAACATTAGAGGGCAATTGTCGTTTCTTACCACTAAAGCAGAAGTTGGGAAGGCTCAAACGTCACTGCAATGATATGTCAACACTCATGGCCGCTTTGGTTAAATACGTCGATTCATATAATACCAAGGATCCGGATTCACAGGAGGATAAACCGGGGAAAGGTAAGAAGAACGGCAGTACCAAGGGTCAACAGCATAATTCGGCAGGCCCTGGAAACGGTGGTAAGCGCAAGGCCGACAGTAGCTTGGACTTTGTTGCAAATACCAATGCACAGGAGAATGGCCAGCGCCGTAAGGGCAAGCAACCCCAGAGGGGTGGAGGTTCAGGCCCCAATTTGGAGCATTTGTTAAATCAGCCCAGTCCAAAGCATGGATCAAAAGAGAAGCCGGCATCACATCTTTGGAAGGACTATTATATCATGCGGGATTTCAAGAATTCCAATATGTTCCAATATGACAACGGCCCGCCTCGCGGTTCAGGAGGAGGTTTCCACGGGCCGGGTTACGGAGGTGGTGGTTCTGGTTTAGAGTTTCAAGGCAACCAAACCGGACACGTCAATCAAGGGCACCAAGGCAACCAGGGAGGTTACAACCATCAGGGGAATCAGCAGCAGCAGCAGGCGGGTTATCAGAGCAATCCCAAACAGCTGAACAGCGGGCAATATCATGTCTTCACTACTAGTTTGTGCAAACATGATCAGAAGCTTCACAAAAGGGCAGTAAATTCTGTTGAGCCGGCAGTACCTCAGTATTTGCGCTGGTCTGAGCAACCTATTTTGTGGAGTAGAGATGATCACCCACCCCGGGTTGATAATCCAGGTCACTTGGCCCTGGTGGTAGCCCCTCAAGTTGGGGGATACAAGTTCACTAAAGTGCTCATGGATGGGGGAAGTAGTATCAATATTTTGTATTATGATACATTCCACCGTATGGGGTTGACAGATAAGGATATTAAACCGTCAAATACGGTCTTTCATGGTGTGGTGCCTGGTAAGTCTGCATATCCTATTGGCAAGATAGCTTTGGAGGTAGCTTTTGGAGATGACTATGATTCAAGGTAAGAAACATTGACATTTGAGGTGGTAAAGATCAAAAGTCCGTACCACGCCTTGTTTGGGCGGCCGGCTTATGCTAAATTTATGGCAAGGCCATGTTATGTTTATCTGCAGCTCAAAATACCAGGTCATAAGGGGACTATCGCAGTACATGGAAGAAGAAAGATTGCTTTGGAATGTGAGGAAGGTGATGCGGCTTATGCTGAGTCGGTTTGTGCCACGGACGAGTTGAAATTATATAAGGAGCAAGTTGATCCGGCAGATATGACCTCTTTAAAAAACCAACTACGGAACATGATCCGGCGTTGAACTTCAAATCAGCCATAGATATCAAGATGGTTGACTTTGTGCCTGGCGATTCATCCAAACAGTTCAGCATGAGCGCTAACCTGGATCCCAAATAGGAAAGCGCGCTCATCGAGTTCATCCGTGAGAATTGGGACATCTTTGCATGGAAACCTTCTGACTGTTGGGGAACGTAGCAGAATTTTAAAATTTTCTACGCATCACCAAGATCAATCTATGGAGTCATCTAGCAATGAGGGAGAGGGGAGTGCATCTACATACCCTTGTAGATCGCGCGCGGAAGCGTTCAAGAGAACGGGGTTGATGGAGACGTACTCGTCATGATCCAAATCACCGATGACCTAGCACCGAATGGACGGCACCTCCATGTTCAACACACGTACGGTTGGGAAGACGTCTCCTCCAACTTGATGCAGCAAGGGGGAAGGAGAGGTTGATGAAGATCCAGCAACACGACGGCGTGGTGGTGGAAGCAACGGTGATCTCGGCAGGGCTTCGCCAAGCTCAGGGAGAGGGAGGAGTGTCACGGGAGGGAGAGGGAGGTGCCAGGGGCTAGGGTGCAGCTGCCCTCCCTCCCCCCCACTATATATAGGGTCCCTAGGGGGGTGCTGGCCCTAGGAGATCCAATCTCCAAGGGGGGCGGCGGCCAAGGGGGTGGCTTGCCCCCCAAGCCAGGTGGGGCGCCCCCCACCCCTAGGGTTTCCAACCCTAGGCGTAGGGGGAGGCCAAAGGGGGGCGCACCAGCCCACTAGGGGCTGGTTCCCCTCCCACTTCAGCCCATGGGGCCCTTCGGGATAGGTGGTCCCTCCTGGTGGACCCCCGGGACCCTTCCGGTGGTCCCGGTACAATACTGATTACCCCCAAAACTTTCCCGATGGCCGAAACTTGACTTCCTATATATAAATCTTCACCTCCGGACCATTCCGGAACTCCTCGTGACGTCCGGGATCTCATCCGAGACTCCGAACAACTTTCGGGTTACCGTATACTAATATCTCAACAACCCTAGCGTCATTGAACCTTAAGTGTGTAGACCCTACGGGTTCGGGAGACACGCAGACATGACTGAGACCACTCTCCGGTCAATAACCAACAGCGGGATCTGGATACCCATGTTGGCCCCCACATGCTCCTCGATGATCTCATCAGATGAACCACGATGTCGAGCATTCAATCAATCCGTATACAATTCCCTTTGTCAATTGGTACGTTACTTGCCCGAGACTCGATCGTCGGTGTCCCAATACCTCGTTCAATCTTGTTGCCGGCAAGTCACTTTACTCGTACCGTAATACATGATCCCGTGATCAACCACTTGGTCACATTGAGCTCATTATGATGATGCATTACCGAGTGGGCCTAGAGATACCTCTCCGTCATACGGAGTGACAAATCCCAGTCTCAATTCGTGCCAACCCAACAGACACTTTCGGAGATACCTGTAGTGTACCTTTATAGTCACCCAGTTACGGTGTGATGTTTGGCACACCCAAAGCACTCCAACGGTATCCGGGAGTTGCACAATCTCATGGTCTAAGGAAATGATACTTGACATTCGGAAAAGCTATAGCAAACGAACTACACGATCTTTGAGCTATGCTTAGGATTGGGTCCTGTCCATCACATCATTCTCCTAATGATGTGATCCCGTTATCAATGACATCCAATGTCCATAGTCAGGAAACCATGACTATCTTTTGATCAATGAGCTAGTCAACTAGAGGCTCACTAGGGACGTGTTGTGGTCTATGTATTCACACATGTATTACAATTTCCGGATAACACAATTATAGCATGAACAATAGACAATTATCATGAATAAAGAAATATAATAATAACCATTTTATTATTGCCTCTAGGGCATATTTCCAACAGTCTCCCACTTGCACTAGAGTCAATAGTCTAGTTACATTGTGATGAATCGAATACCCATGCATTTCTGGTGTTGATCATGTTTTGCTCTAGGGAGAGGTTTAGTCAACTGATCTGCCACATTCTGGTCCGTATGTACTTTACAAATATCTATGTCTCCATTTTGAACACTTTCATGAATGGAGATGAAGCGACGCTTGATATGCCTGGTCTTCCTGTGAAACCTGGGCTCCTTGGCAAGGGCAATAGCTCTAGTGCTGTCACAGAAGAGAGTCATCGGGCCCGACGCATTGGGTATGACTCCTAGGTCGGAAATGAACTCCTTCACCCAGATTGCCTCTTGTGATGCCTCCGAGGCTGCCATGTACTCCGCTTCACATGTAGATCCCGCCACAACGCTTTGCTTGCAACTGCACCAGCTAACTGCCCCACCATTCAAAATATACATGTATCCGGTTTGTGACTTAGAGTCATCCAGATCAGTGTCGAAGCTAGCATCGACGTAACCCTTTACGACGAGCTCTTCGTCACCTCCATAAGCGAGAAACATATCCTTAGTCCTCTTCAGGTACTTCAGGATATTCTTGACCACTGTCCAATGTTCCATGCCGGGATTACTTTGGTACCTTCCTACCAAACTTATGGCAAGGTTTACATCAGGTCTGGTACACAGCATAGCATACATGATAGACCCTATGGCCGAGGCATAGGGGACGACACTCATCTTTTCTCTATCTTCTGCCGTGGTCGGGCATTGAGCCGTGCTCAATCTCGTACCTTACAATACAAGTAAGAACCCCTTCTTTGACTGATCCATTTTGAACTTCTTCAATATCTTGTCAAGGTACGTACTCTGTGAAAGACAAATGAGGCGTCTCGATCTATCTCTATAGATCTTGATGCCTAATATATAAGCAGCTTCTCCAAGATCCTTCATTGAAAAACACTTGTTCAAGTAGGCCTTTATGCTTTCCAAGAATTCTATATCATTTCCCATCAACAGTATGTCATCCACATACAATATGAGAAATGCTACAGAGCTCCCACTCACTTTCTTGTAAATGCAGGCTTCTCCATAAGTCTGCGTAAACCCAAACGCTTTGATCATCTCATCAAAACGAATGTTCCAACTCCGAGATGCTTGCACCAGCCCATAAATCGAGCGTTGGAGCTTGCACACCTTGTCAGCATTCTTAGGATCGACAAAACCTTCCGGCTGCATCATATACAATTCTTCCTTAAGGAAACCATTAAGGAATGCCGTTTTGACGTCCATTTTCCATATCTCATAATCATAGAATGCGGCAATTGCTAACATGATTCGGACAGACTTCAGCTTCGCTACAGGTGAAAAAGTCTCATTGTAGTCAACCCCTTGAACTTGTCGATAACCCTTAGCGACAAGCCGAGCTTTATAGATGCTTACATTACCATCCGCATCTGTCTTCTTCTTAAAGATCCATTTATTTTCTATGGCTCGCCGATCAACGGGCAAGTCAGTCAAAGTCCATACTTCGTTTTCATACATGGATCCTATCTCGGATTTCATGGCTTCCAGCCATTTGTCGAAATCCGGGCCCACCATCGCTTCTTCATAGTTCGAAGGTTCACCGTTTTCTAACAACATGATTTCCAAGACAGGGTTGCTATACCACTCTGGTGCGGAACATGTCCCCGTGGACCTACGAAGTTCAGTAGCAACTTGATCTGAAGTTTCATGATCATCATCATTAACTTCCTCTCTAGTCGGTGCAGGTACCTCAGGAACATTTTCTTGAGCTGCGCCACTTACCGGTTCAAGAGGTAATACTTCATCACGTTCTACTTTCCTCCCACTTATTTATTTCGAGAGAAACTCTTTCTCTAGAAAGGACCCATTTTTGGCAACAAAGATCTTGCCTTTGGATCTGAGGTAGAAGGTATACCCAATAGTTTCTTTAGGGTATCCTATGAAGACGCATTTTTCCAATTTGGGTTCGAGCTTTTCAGGTTGAAGTTTCTTGACATAAGCATCGCATCCCCAAACTTTTAGAAACGACAGCTTAGGTTTCTTCCCAAACCATAATCCATACGGTGTCGTCTCAACGGATTTCGACGGAGCCCTATTTAAAGTGAATGCGGTAGTCTCTAAAGCATAGCCCCAAAATGACAGCGGTAAATCGGTAAGAGACATCATAGATCACACCATATCCAATAGAGTGCGATTACGACGTTCGGACACACCATTACGCTGAGGTGTTCCAGCCGGCGTGAGTTGTGAAACTATTCCACATTTCCTTAAGTGTGTGCCAAATTCGTGACTCAAGTATTCTCCCCCACGATCTGATCGCGAGAACTTGATTTTCTTGTCACGTTGATTCTCAACCTCACTCTGAAATTCCTTGAACTTTTCAAAGGTCTCGGACTTGTGTTTCATTAAGTAGACATACCCATATCTACTCAAGTCGTCAATGAGGGTGAGAACATAATGATAGCCACCGCGAGCCTCAACACTCATTGGACCGCACACGTCAGTATGTATGATTTCCAATAAGTTGGTTGCTCGCTCCATTGTTCCTGAGAATGGAGTCTTGGTCATTTTACCCATGAGGCATGGTTCGCACGTGTCAAAGGATTCATAATCAAGAGACTCCAAAAGTCCATCGGCATGGAGCTTCTTCATGCGTTTGACACCTATGTGACCAAGTCGGCAGTGCCACAAGTATGTGGGACTATCATTATCAACCTTACATTTTTTGGTATTCACACTATGAATATGTGTAACACTATGCTCGAGATTCATTAAGAATAAACCATTGACCAGCGGAGCATGACCATAAAACATATCTCTCATATAAATAGAACAACCATTATTCTCGGATTTAAATGAGTAGCCATCTCGAATTAAACGAGATCCTGATACAATGTTCATGCTCAAAGCTGGCACTAAATAACAATTATTGAGGTTTAAAACTAATCCCGTAGGTAAATGTAGAGGTAGCGTGCTGACGGTGATCACATCGACCTTGGAACCATTCCCGACGCGCATCGTCACCTCATCCTTCGCCAGTCTCCGCTTATTCCGCAGCTCCTACTTTGAGTTACAAATGTGAACAACCGCACCGGTATCAAATACCCAGGAGCTACTACGAGTACTGGTAAGGTACACATCAATTACATGTATATCACATATACCTTTAGTGTTTCCGGCCTTCTTGTCCGCTAAGTATTTGGGGCAGTTCCGCTTCCAGTGACCACTTCCCTTACAGTAAAAACACTCAGTCTCGGGCTTGGGTCCATTCTTTGGCTTCATCCCGGCAGCTTGCTTACCGGGCGCGGCAACTCCCTTGTCGTCCTTATTGAAGTTCTTCTTACCCTTGCCTTTCTTGAACTTAGTGGTCTTATTCACCATCAACACTTGATGTTCCTTTTTGATTTCCACCTCTGCTGATTTCAGCATTGAATATACCTCAGGAATGGTCTTTTCCATCCCCTGCATATTGAAGTTCATCACAAAGCTCTTATAGCTCGGTGGAAGTGACTGAAGGATTCTGTCAATGACCGCGTCATCCGGGAGATTAACTCCCAGCTGAGTCAAGCGGTTATGCAACCCAGACATTTTGAGTATGTGCTCACTAACAGAACTATTTTCCTCCATCTTACAGCTGAAGAATTTGTCAGAGACTTCATATCTCTCGACCCGGGCATGAGCTTGGAAAACCATTTTCAGCTCTTCGAACATCTCATATGCTCCGTGTCTCTTAGAACGCTTTTGGAGCCCCGGTTCTAAGCTGTAAAGCATGCCGCACTGAACGAGGGAGTAATCATCAGCACGTGACTTCCAAGCGTTCATAACGTCTTGGTTCTCTGGGATGGGTGCGTCACCTAGCGGTGCTTCTAGGACATAATCTTTCTTGGCAGCTATGAGGATGATCCTCACGTTCCGGACCCAGTCCGTATAGTTGCTGCCATCGTCTTTCAGCTTGGTTTTCTCTAGGAACGCGTTGAAGTTGAGGGCAACATTAGCGTGGGCCATTTGATCTACAAGACATAGTGTAAAGATTTTAGACTAAGTTCATGATAATTAAGTTCATCTAATCAAATTACTCAATGAACTCCCACTTAGATAGACATCCCTCTAGTCATCTAAGTGAAACATGATCCGAGTCAACTATGCCGTGTCCGATCATCATGTGAGACGGACTAGCCAACATCGGTGAACATCTTCATGTTGATCGTATCTTCTATATGACTCATGCTCGACCTTTCGGTCTTCCGTGTTCCGAGGCCATGTCTGTACATGCTAGGCTCGTCAAGTTAACCTACGTGTATTTCATGTGTAAATCTGGCATACACCCGTTGTATTCGAATGTTAGAATCTATCACACCCGATCATCACGTGGTGCTTCAAAACAACGAACCTTCGCAACGGTGCACAGTTAGGGGGAACACTTTCTTGAAATAATTACGAGGGATCATCTTATTTAAGCTACCGTCGTTCTAAGCAAATAAGATGTAAAACATGATACACATCACATGCAATCAAATAGTGACATGATATGGCCAATATCATTTGCTCCTTTTGATCTCCATCTTCGGGACTTCATGATCATCGTTGTCACCGGCATGACACCATGATCTCCATCATCATGAGCTCCATCATTGTGTCTTCTTGAAGTTGTCTCGTCATCTATTACTTCTACTACTATGGCTAACGCTTTAGCAATAAAGTAAAGTAATTACATGACGTTTATGTTGACACACAGGTCATAAATAAATTAAGACAACTCCTATGGCTCCTGCCGGTTGTCATACTCATCGACATGCAAGTCGTGATTCCTATTACAAGAACATGATCAATCTCATACATCACATATATCATTCATCACATCCCTTTGGCCATATCACATCACACGGCACATGCTGCAAAAACAAGTTAGACGTCCTCTAATTGTTGTTGCAAGTTTTTACGTGGCTGCTATAGGTTTCTAGCAAGAACGTTTCTTACCTACGCCAAAACCACAACGTGATATGCCAATTTCTATTTACCCTTCATAAGGACCCTTTTCATCGAATCCGATTCGACTAAAGTGGGAGAGACAGACACCCACCAGCCACCTTATGCAACTAGTGCATGTCAATCGGTGGAACCAGTCTCACGTAAGCGTACGTGTAAGGTCGGTCCGAGCCGCTTCATCCCATGATGCCGCTGAATCAAAATAAGACTAGTAACGGAAAGCAAATTGACAATATCGACGCCCACAACTGCTTTGTGTTCTACTCATGCATAGAAACTACGCATAGACCTAGCTCATGATGCCACTGTTGGGGAACGTAGCAGAATTTTAAAATTTTCTACGCATCACCAAGATCAATCTATGGAGTCATCTAGCAACGAGGGAGAGGGGAGTGCATCTACATACCCTTGTAGATCGCGCGTGGAAGCGTTCAAGAGAACGGGGTTGATGGAGTCGTACTCGTCGTGATCCAAATCACCGATGACCTAGCGCAGAACGGACGGCACCTCCGTGTTCAACACACGTACAGTTGGGAAGACGTCTCCTCCAACTTGATCCAGCAAGGGGGAAGGAGAGGTTGATGAAGATCCAGCAGCACGACGGCGTGGTGGTGGAAGCAACGGTGATCTCGGCAGGGCTTCGCCAAGCTCAGGGAGAGGGAGAAGTATCACGGGAGGGAGAGGGAGGCGCCAGGGGCTAGGGTGCGGCTGCCCTCCCTCCCCCCCCCACTATATATAGGGTCCCTAGGGGGCGCCGGCCCTAGGAGATCCAATCTCCAAGGGGGGGCGGCGGCCAAGGGGGTGGCTTGCCCCCCAAGCCAAGTGGGGCGCCCCCCACCCCTAGGGTTTCCAACCCTAGGCGCAGGGGGAGGCCCAAGGGGGGTGCACCAGCCCACTAGGGGCTGGTTCCCCTCCCACTTCAGCCCATGGGGCCCTCCAGGATAGGTGGCCCCACCCGGTAGACCCCCGGGACCCTTCCGGTGGTCCCGGTACAATACCGATTACCCCCGAAACTTTCCCGATGGCCGAAACTTGACTTCCTATATACAAATCTTCACCTCCGGACCATTCCGGAACTCCTCGTGACGTCCGGGATCTCATCCGGGACTCCGAACAACTTTCGGGATACCGTATACTAATATCTCAACAACCCTAGCGTCGCCGAACCTTAAGTGTGTAGACCCTACGGGTTCGGGAGACACACAGACATGACCGAGACGACTCTCTGGTCAATAACCAACAGTGGGATTTGGATACCCATGTTGGCTCCCACATGCTCCTTGATGATCTCATCGGATGAACCACGATGTCGAGGATTCAATCAATCCGTATACAATTCCCTTTGTCAATCGGTACGTTACTTGCCCGAGACTCGATCGTCGGTATCCCAATACCTCGTTCAATCTCGTTGCCGGCAAGTCACTTTACTCATACCATAATGCATGATCCCGTGATCAACCACTTTGTCACATTGAGCTCATTATGATGATGCATTACTGAGTGGGCCCAGAGATACCTCTCCGTCATATGGAGTGACAAATCCCAGTCTCGATTCGTGCCAACCCAACAGACACTTTTGGAGATACCTGTAGTGTACCTTTATAGTCACCCAGTTACGTTGTGACGTTTGGCACACCCAAAGCACTCCTACGGTATCCAGGAGTTGCACAATCTCATGGTCTAAGGAAATGATACTTGACACTCGGAAAAGCTATAGCAAACGAACTACACGATCTTTGAGCTATGCTTAGGATTGGGTCTTGTCCATCACATCATTCTCCTAATGATGTGGTCCCGTTATCAATGACATCCAATGTCCATAGTCAGGAAACCATGACTATCTTTTGATCAACGAGCTAGTCAACTAGAGGCTCACTAGGGACGTGTTGTGGTCTATGTATTCACACATGTATTACGATTTCTGGATAACACAATTATAGCATGAACAATAGAAAATTATCATGAACGAAGAAATATAATAATAACCATTTTATTATTGCCTCTAGGGCATATTTCCAACACTGACATGCCAGGTGTACCGAGGGAACTCGCTGAGCACACACTCGGCATTGGTCCTAAGTTTAAACCGGTCCGGCAGTTTCTCCGCCGCTTCAATGAAGAAAGGCGTAAGGCTATTGGTGAGGAGGTAGCCCATTTGTTGGCTGTGGGGTTTATTGTATAGGTCTTTCATCCAGAGTGGCTGGCTAATCCGGTGCTGGTTCTTAAGAAAAACGGCACTTGGCGTATGTGTGTGGATTACATAGATTTAAACAAGGCTTGCCCTGCAGACCCTTTGCTCTTCCTCGCATTGATCAGATAATTGATGCGACTGCAGGTTGTGACTGTTTGTGTTTTCTGGATGCTTATTCTGGTTATCATCAAATCAAGATGGCGGTTAAGGACCAGGAGAAGACAGCTTTCATAACTCCCTTTGGAGCCTTCTGCATCCACTCCTTTTGGACTCAAGAGTGCCCAGGAAACTTACCAGAGATGTGTTCAGAATTGCCTTCATAAGCAAATTGGGCGCAATGTTCATGCATATGTGGATGACATTGTGGTAAAATCCAGAAAGGAGGAGACATTGATAGATGATTTATGAGAAACTTTTGACAATCTCCGGGTTTACAAGATGATGCTCAATCCGGAGAAGTGTGTTTTTGGTGTCCCGGCAGGCAAGCTCTTGGGTTTTTTGGTGTCAAACAGAGGCATTGAGGCTAATCCGGAAAAAATTGCAGCAATTACATCCTTGGCTAAACCGGCGTGTATCAATGATGTTCAACGTCTGGCCGGCCAGATTACAGCCTTGAGCCGGTTTATCAGTCGCCTTGGAGGGAAGGCCATCCCCTTATATCAGATGCTCAAGAAAACAGATAACTTCGTCTGGAGTGAGGCAGCTGATAAGGCGTTCGAGGATCTGAAGAGGCAGCTAGCTGAACCGCCTGTTCTTGCAGCGCCGATCGATAAAGAGCCATTATTATTATATGTGGCTGCTAATGCCCGGGCTGTTAGCGTAGCCATTGTGGTAGAGCGCAAGGAGCTTGGCAAGGAATATCTAGTTCAATGGCCCATTTATTATATCAGCAAGGTGCTCATTGAGTCAAAGCAGAGGTATCCGCATTGGCAGAAGCTGGTGTATGGGGTGTTTATGGCGAGCCGGAAGCTTAAACATTATTTTCAGGGCCATCCCATCACAGTGGTTAGTTCAGCTCCTGTGGGTGACATCATTCAAAATAAAGAAGCAACTGGCCGGATTGCCAAGTGGGCTATTGAACTTGGACCTCACGGGCTCAAGTATATACCCCGCACAGCGATAAAATCCGAGGCGCTTGTGGACTTCATTATTGATTGGACGAAGTTGCAGGCACCGGAGGAGAAGCCAGATAATACATATTGGACTATTCATTTTGATGGGTCCAGACAGTTGGAGGGCTCGGGGGCTGGAGTCATACTAACTTCCACATGAGGTGACAAGTTTTGTTATGTCCTCCGTTTAATGTTCCCTTGTACCAATAATGCAGCTGAATATGAGGCTTTGCTCCACGGTCTTCGAATGGCTAAGGAGATGAATTTGAGCCGGGTTAAGTGCTTCGGCCATTCAGATCTAGTGGCTCAGCAGGTGTCTGGCACTTGGGATTCTAAGGACCCACTCATGGTTGCATATCGGTGAGAAGTGGACGCAGTGGCTGGTCACTTTAAAGGTTATCAGGTGGACCATATAGACCGGCGGAAGAATGAAGCGGCAGATGCTTTAAGTCGTCTTGGTTCCCAGCGTAAACCGGTCCCGCCCAATGTCTTTCTTGATGTGTTGCATAATCTGTCGGTCAAAGTGCCAACCGAGGAAGATTTGGCAATTCCTGATCCGGAGGCTCAGTTGGTGGCAGCTCTGCGTGCCATACCGGATTGGACGATCCCATATCTGGCTTACATGAACCGGGGCGAGTTACCAGACGATGAAACGTTGGCTCGACCGATAATCCGGCGTTCCAAGTCCATGACCATACTCAACAGGGAGTTACATTGTTACAGTGTTTCAGGAGCAATTCAGTGCTGTGTTTCTCCTCAAGAAGGTTGTGAGATTTTGCGAGAAATCCATGAAGGGGATTGCGGTCACCACGCCGGTTCAAAGTTGTTGGTTGCCAAAGCTTTTCGTCATGGTTTTTACTGGTTGACGGCGCATGCTGATGCGGAGGATTTAGTCAAGAGATGTGATGGATGTCACAAATTTGCCCGCCGTGCGCACGTTCCGGCTCAAGAGTTGCGTGTGATTCCAATTACATGGCCGTTTGCGACTTGGGGGCTTGATATGGTTGGACCCTTCAAGCGTTCTAAGGACAAAAAGACCCACCTATTAGTAGTAGTTGATAAATTCACTAAATGGGTGGAGGCAGAGCCAGTCAGCAAGTGTGATGCAGCCACGGCGGTTCAATTCATCAAGAAGGTGATATTCCGGTTTGGCTTTCCAAACAGCATTATAACAGATAACGGTACTAACTTGACAAAAGGGGAGATGGAAGAATTTTGTCAACTTGAGCACATCCGGCTCGACCTAGCATCGGTGGCTCACCCCCAGTCTAATGGTCAAGCAGAGAGGGCAAATCAAGAAATTCTACGTGGTATCAAACCCATGCTTATGGTTCCCTTAAAGCGGACACCGGGTTGTTGGGTTGAGGAGCTGCCTTCTGTGTTGTGGAGCATCAACACCGCACCCAATAGGTCTACGGGTTACACACCTTTCTTTATGGTTTATGGAGCGGAGGCAGTTCTTCCTAGTGACGTCCGTCACGACTCGCCCCGTGTGACAGCTTATGTTGAAGCTGATAATGAGAAGGCACATCAGGATTCTCTGGACCTGTTGGATGAAGAGCGTGATCTGGCCGCGGCACGATCAGCGATTTATCAACAAGATCTCCGATGTTATCACAACCGCCGGGTTAAAACTAGAACCTTTCAAGAAGGTGATTTGGTGCTCCAGCTCATCCAGGATCAGACTGATATGCACAAGTTATCCCCAACTTGGGAAGGACCCTTTGTGGTCAGCAAAAATCTGCACAACAGATCTTACTACCTCGTTGATGTTCGAGAGCATGAAGACTCACGTCAATCGGAGGAGGAGACCAAGCGGCCATGGAACATAGCTCTCCTTCGGCCTTACTATACTTGAAGCCATAGGCTCTTCATCTGTACATATTTCTGACAGTGTATATATCATATAATAAACCGGAGCCTCCGTTATAAGCGGGGTATATGTTCTTTTTATATCATGTGTGTGCTTTTACAAGATAACTGACAAATCAGAGTTTTTGTTAATCGGCTTTAGCAGCTGCATAGATATAAAGAAAATCACTAGGGGGCTTGGTCATATTTGAACTACAGCTACACCTCTTGATCGGTTTTGAAACCACGAAGGGATATCACTAGGGGGCTTGGTTGTCCTCACACCATAGCCACACCTCTTGATAGGCATTTAAGCCACAAAGGGAAAATTTTGTGGAGCCAAAGAGAGTGTTGTACAAAGTACAGACTCAAACATGGGCACACACTGAGCATCGCTCACAAAGTTACTTGGGGGCTCTTTTTGCAAAGCAACAAAGAGTTTGAAAGGACCCTTGTAATTGGCTATCAAGCCACGGCTTGGAAGCCTAGTGTATTCACCTAAAAACCCGGGTTAACCTGCCTTCATCAAGTAAGCCACTCCTGTCCAGGTAATCCTGGTATGACCCATCGAATGTTTGACAAGTCAATCTTTTACAGACCCTGAACTTGTCACAGTTAAAACAATGATTGGTTAATTGGAGGTCCATCTTAAAAGGCTTTGTTAAATGGTTTAACTCAGAGGCCTGGCAGCCCATGAAAAGCCTCGATTTGGAGCCTGGCAGCTCGTAAAAAGCCTTGCATATTTTCCTGTTTGAATTTTGTTTGTTGAAAATCATAAGTATGTTTTGATAAACCGGCGTCCTTGACCCGGCTTGCTTCTCAACTACAAGTTGTTGGCACATGATCAATTATAAACCGGTGTTCATTGAACCGCTCTGGTTTGACAAAATCGCCAGTGTTATAAAGAAAATCCGGTGGTTATCCTGGTCCGGTTTAATATATAGACCGGCATTATGAAGATGGAGTTATCAATGTTCCAGATTGGTATTAACACCTTTGCCGTATACACCAATGAGGTATGTTATGTACATTACTTTTTGTACAAACACTTGATTATTCATCTAGGTACTATATACTTCTTGGACATCATGACACGTCTAGCGGTAAACCGCTAGATACTTTTAAGTTGTTGTACCCAGGAGCAGAATTCATCATGGGTTATGCATAAATATATCCCAAAAAGTGGCACCATATTGTCACGCAGTATTACGAAACATGGTCAATGGCATGGCAGATAACAAAGTTTTGGCTATCCTATTACAAGAAGCTTTCAAAGCGGCTCCAATGGCATAATTGTTTTTCATAAAATCGGAACACGGTAGACATTAAACCGGCGACCAGTTCAGGACGCCTCGTCGGGACGGTTTGATGGTTGAGGGTCCGTTGGTGTAGGCACTTCTTCATCCCTCCCCAGTCGCTGGAAATCAACCGTTGACCAATCGATTCCAGTTAAAGCTTGAAACACTGCTTCTTCATGGATAAGATTGGAGGGTTTAATATCAGGAGCATAAGTGTGCTTACGAATCGGAGGCACAAGTTCTTCAACTTCATGGATGTCGGCCGGCTGCCTTTTCCCCTCCGTATTGTAAAATGGTTGAAAATGGGACAAATCGGTATCATCGGCCAACTTGCTAGCTGCTGGCCGCATCTGTTTAGTCAGCCGTCGGAGATCATCATTGTCAAAGTTGGAACCATCTTCTTTAACACATGGGTATCCTTTGATGATGTCTTCTGCTTCAAGATCTAGAATCCAGGCTTTTGCTCGAATAAGTGCAGTTAAAGCTCCGGCTCTGGCGGCTGCTTTCTTCAACTCGGTGATGCGGGCTGGTAACATGGCCAACTTCTCAAGAGTTTCCTTAATCAAAGAGGGAGCCGGTTTGTTATAAGCTGTTGTGCAAATAGCCCGCTGCGACCCAGAGTACAATTGTTCAATCAATGTGTATGCCGCTTTGAGCTTCATCCGCATATCCGAACCAAGATGAGTGATTCGGGTGCCTGCCAAAGATTTTATCAACATTTTGGTCAGCTGTAAAGTTCATTGACTTGCGCAACACACATAAGCAGGCACTTACCAAAGATAGCAGAGGTCATAGCATTAATTTGACGTTTCAAACCGGCTAGTTCATCATCCACTGGCTTCAGGGCTGCCTCGGCGTCTACAGCTCTTTGGGTTAAACCGGATTTCTCGGTTTTCCAGTCAGCACGATCTTTATTGAAAGATTCTTTCAATTTTTTCATCATGGCCAGGGCCTGGGTCAGCTCCTCTTTGGCATTTTTAGCCTCAGCTTGTTGTGATTTCACATTCTCTTGCAAGTCAGAATTTCGGGCGTCTTTGCTTTTTAGTTCAGCCTGCCACATTGAAGGTATATTAAACAGACAGCATGTATATGTGCTAAGTACAAAGCGTATAACAAAGTTATGCACTTCATACTAGGGGGCTAATGCCTATTTGCTCTCAAGTACTACACTTTATACAAGTCTCCAGAACAATGCAAGCATTATCCTTGACACTTGGGGGCTAATGTACGTCTGTTCTAAAAACGGATGCGTTGATCAAAAAATCGGATTAACTTGCCAAGTTAAGCCGGCCTTTGGGGGCTATGCTGCAGAAGGTTATCTAATTATTTCAAGATGAGTCTTGTCTATTATTAGAGATCTGCTGTTGCAAGGATCAATGCTGAGATGCTTAAAGTGTTACAAAGACCCGGTTTATGATTAACAATCATAAAACGGCCCTTGGGGGCTACTTGAGATAGTATTTCAGCTATAAATCAATAAACAAAGGGAGAGGAATTTACCTCATATCGCTCTTTCATCAAGTTCACCAAACCAGCTTCATAATCCCGGTTTGAGTGCAGACGGTTCAAGAAGCCAGAATGGAGCTCATCAGCATTAAGATGAGCATAGCTTGATAAATCGCTGCTCCATTTACCTTTCTCCTTGGTAGCTTGTTCTTCTTTAGCACTGTGTTGAGCCAAAATGATGGGATGGCCGGGAGAGTTGTGGCCCATTCCAGTAATAATAACGTCATCACCTTGGCCTTCAAGGTTTTTGGTGGATGATATTGGAATTTCAGCGTCTTTCACCGGACTAGCCCGGTTTGGTTCTATCGGTTCAGAATTGGGCACGGCAGGTTCAGCATCTATGGGCTCATCAGTATTTTGGCCTTCAAGGGGCGGGTCATCAGAAGTAGCTTCAGGATGAGGACCTTCCGGTTCACATGTTTGTACTGGTTCACCTCTGGGTTCTTCTTCTTTGGCGACTGGGTTTTCGGATGGATTGGTGACCCGAGCTTGCTTGCTGGGTCTAGCTTGGGCTCTACAAATAAAGATAAAGGATTAACATCTTATTCAAATTCTGCAATGCATTAAAAGAAAAGGTTTTACAACTTACCCGGCCACAGTTTTCAGCGGAGGGAGTTGAGTTGCGGTTGATTCGCCAGATGATGAGGGAGGTGTCACTTGATAATTTCAATCGGGCAGATTAAGAGGTTGTCTGAAATAACCTGCCTTGGGGTAAGAATGGTCAGAAGTAGGAGAGACCTCAGACCGGCGCTTCCAAACCAGAGTATCAGGTAAACCGGCTGAAGTGACCTGTTGGCCACTGTGTCGGGTTGTCCGGCGAGCTTCATGCTGCTGAGTCTTCAAAATAAATGTTGGATCCAAGTGAGCAAGAGGATGAGAAAACCTTACTTTCCAGACTGCTTGGCGAGTTTTTTGTGTTGGCTAGCTTCTGCGTCCTCCTGAGGAAGATCATTGTTAATGAGATGCATGAAAAGAGAGCCAAGTGAGTCAAGTTCTACCTCAACTTATGGATCATCAGTGTCATCATCAAGCTCCATGTTAATCCGGTCAGCCGTTTTCCGTTTTGATGTCCGCTTTACGGCTTTGGTCTTTGGGCGGGATGGCTTGACCGCTTTATCTCCAGTCGGCTTTTCCGCTTTCTCTACGGTTTTCCGTTTCTAGAAGGGGTCATCTCCCTATATACAAAGAAGAAGGATTACAGGTTGCATAAGCTAAAAACATTAGAAATGAGGGGGAAATATAATGCTTACAACAGGCGGTTTGTTCTCGGCATAGAAGAGACTCGGACCGGTTTGACTACAGATCAGTTCCGACTCATTCAGAATCTTCTTTACGCCTTAAGTGACTTCTTCCTCAGATAATTGGATGTTGCAATGGCGTTGAGGGTCGTCAACCTCACCGGTATATTCACACATTAAACCGGGATGCCGGCTTAGCGGCAAGATACTCCAGGATATCCAACGGCGCACAAAGTCCACGCCTGTTAAACCGTTTTCCATAAAGGCCCAGAGTTTGGCGAGTTGAGGAGCGTATTTCGCCCTTTCTGAAGAGCTCAGGCATTGTGGCATTGGGTGAGTATTGGATAGTCTGTGATCATGAAAGCCGGGGAGGGGATTTTCATCTTCACGCGAAGTGTCTCTGGAATATAACCAAGTTTGATTCCATTCCTTTGGGTGGCTATGATGTTTGGCATGAGGAAATTCAACTTATTTCCGCTTTTGAATCGAGACACCACCAAGTTCTGTGTTCGGGCCATTTACAAACTCTGTGCGCCGGTTTAAGTGAAAGAAATCCCGGAACAGTTCTGCAGTTAGTTCTTCTTGTAAATATACTTCACAGAAGACCTGGAAGTTGCATAAATTGGAAACCGAGTTGGGACCAATATCTTGCGGATGAAGTTGGAAGATGGCAAGCACATCTCGATAAAACTTTGACCCTGGCAGTTTGAAGCCACGGCCTATATGGTCAACAAAGACCACCACCTCACCTTGCCTTGGGGTTGGAGGATTTTCTGTTCCTGGAACTCGCCATTTGATTTCAGTTTTCTTAGGCAGGGAGCCGATGGTAACCATCTCATTCAACTGAGTTTCAGTAACCCGGGAACGAGCCCAGTTGCAGGCAGTGAATTGTTTGGCCATTGTGAAACAAATAAAGCTGAAAATGAAAGGCCGGTTTATAAATTATGCCTGATTATATGCAATATACAAGGGAGTAAGAAACATACTGATATGTGAAATGGTGTAAACCGGAGACTAATGCAATAAGGGAAAAAGGTAATACTAGCACATGATTACTCAGACACTATTAAACCAGACCATAATTATGAAGGTAAAATGCTCCTCCGGTTTATCAGAGGGCTAATGGCATAGACTACTTATACAAGGTTAAACCGCCTATGTTGGCGTAAGGAGAAACAGATCTCACAGGGACATAGAAACAGATCTCACAGTGACATATGCAATTTTTGGATCTAAGATAAGACAGAAAAGTAAAAATAATTGGATCTAGAAGGGGTGTAGAACCGAAGCAACTTATGAAGGACTAGATCAGTTCTTTGCGCATAGGGGTTTGTGGTGACAATAGAAGGTTAGCTACGGCAAGGAGTACGTCAGATATGAAGTATTCACCTAAAGGCCATGAAAGAGCAACACTAAAAGCTCTGATGAACCTCAAGAACAGCGAAGAACAAGGAAACCCTAATGGATCTAAGAAAGAAAGGGGAAAAGACTTACTGCGACGGCGGTAGCAGCAGAAGGGCGTTGTGCAACTCTGGTGCGAACAGGTTGATGCAGCGGCCAACGGCGAAGCAGAGGCGGAGTTCGAAGCTGACGGCAGCGCTCGGGTGCGGGGTCGTTGAGAGGAAGAAGAAGAGATGAATGGGTAGCGGAAAGAAAAGAAAAGGGGTCTGCTGTCCCTATTTATAAGGCAAAGAGATGAAAAGGCAAGTGCGGGAATCGAGGAGCCCAAAAATGGATAAGTTAATAAGGGTGTCACCTCGATGGCTGAAGACATATTAAATGAAGGTAATCTTCGACATCAATGGATGGATGACGTCAGGACGATTTATCATAATCTTGAAGTGTGATGTCACGGCGGTTTACAAAGATCGAGGTGAAGATATGAGGGAAGAATTTTTCTAACTATAGAAGATTGACATGAACGAGTTCAAACCAATCTGGGGCCTAATGTTGGGGATATTACTACTGGAGGTAAACCGGCCTTATGTAGCCGAGTTAACTCCTTGATGATTAGAAGCCCATAAAGATGCAAGGATGATGGCGCTTCATGGAGGCCCAAGGCCCAAAGGCGGGTTAAAGCCTGTAAATGTAAACCGGCTTAGTCATGTAACTTGTATTGTAAGATAGGAAGGATAGAGACCGAACTGGATATGTTTATGATCCGGCTTCGGGACTCTGTAAACCGGCGGGCGTCAACCTATGTATATAAAGGGACGACCCGGCAGCAATTTAGGGACAGACAACAACTCGAGAGCCAGACAAAGCGGATTCACTCCCTGTCCTTCGAAACCCTAGCAATACCAATCACAACTAGACGTAGGCTTTTACCTTCCTTGAAGGGGCCGAACTAGTATAAAATTCCTCGTGTCCCCTTGTCCGGTTTAACCCCCTTAAGCTAACCCGTAGCAATGGCTCCACAACTAAGTCCTTTCACAAGGACATCTGCCGTGACAAACCCACGACAGTACCCGCTATAGTAACCCTAGATCTGGGTTGACTTTCTCCCCCTCTCTCACTATTTTTAGGCAATCTTTGACATGCCATAACTCTGCATCCGTAGCTCCGGTTCATGCGTGTAGCATAGCAAAATGTTCGTCTCGACGAGTACATCATTTCATCTCATTGCATCATTTTCATTTGAGCTCATCTTGATGCCCGAAATGCTGTTGGAAGAGGGCTATGTGAGGAATATTTCAGATCTGTTTCAGCAGATGGCCTTTTGTCATTTTTGCCATGATTAATGTGTGCATGCTATGATCCTGATCTCTACATGTGTTTTGTAGAATGCCATGCCATCTTTACAGGGGTGTATGCCATGTATTTTTGTGATCTTTGTGGTGACTAGCACAAGCATGCAAAGTAGCTTACTCAATGATGCTGATTTCAGAGACTTAGAATTTCACTAAGTCCTTGTCCTGTATTTGTTTTTATGCCATATGTTCATGTTATTTTCCTAGTGATCCGTGCCTCTTTTGAGGATGATCAGTAAGGATGTTCTGTTAGTATTGTGGTGCTCTATCCATCCATGTCTTTGTTTGCATTTATGGAGAACCCTAGCTTGAGTCAATCGAGCTCTACTTTTTCTATAAAATGTTCCTGGCAGATTGTTAACATGTTTTGCAATTTTGCCAAGCTTGTTGCTATTGATCTATGCATGCTTTGTTGTTGTTCTTTCCATGTCTAGCTTCTATGCCATGTCTTCTTGATGAGTGTATTCTTATCTTGTCATGCAATGCCTCGTAGTGAGTGCATCGAGCTCGTAAACATGCCTACATGGTAATCTGTTTGCATGCTCCAGTTTTTCACTAAGTCTGAATCTGTTTATGTTTTTGCTATGTTCACATGCTTGCAATTGTATTTTCTGATCCCTTTTGGCTCAAGGTCACTAAGGTACTTTTGTTATATGCTTAGAGTAGCTTCATGCCATGCCTTGCTTTGCCATGATATGTTCCTGTAGCATGTAGTTTTCATGCTCTAAAGATTGCTTCCTGATGATAAATTCCTGATATGTTGCTAATTTCACTAAGTCTGAAACCTATTATCATTTGCACTTTTGCCATGCTTGTTTGAACCTGTTAATGAGTGAATTAGCCGTAGCTCAGTGTTTATCTTTTGTTAAGATTCATGAGTGGATCCCTGCCATGTATTTGTTTGTCATGTTTGAGTGCTGTAGCATATTTATCTTGATGCATTTAGATGGCTACTTGCTGATTATCGCAGACAGGTGCCATATTTGTTTTCCTTGCCATTTCCAAACCGTGCATCCGATTCCGGTGATCTTTATATCGATTTCGACCGAAATCATCTCACCTTTCCAGTGGAACTCTTGAATTTCCAAGTTGAGACCAGGTTCAATCATTCCTTTTCAAATCATGCATATGCATCACATATCGCATCCCGCATATCATACCATGTTTACATCATGTTTCTTGAGCATTGCACGTGGTTGATTGTGTTCCTTTTGCTTGTTGTCTTGCTTTGGGTAGAGCTGGGAGACGGAGTTCGTGAACGAGGAGCCCGTTGAGTTCACTTACAAGGATCAAGTCAACTCTGAGAATTTTGCAGGCAAGATGACCATACCCTCGAAATCACTTCTATCTTTGCTTGCTAGATGCTCGCTCTTTTGCTATGCCTATGATACGATACCTACCACTTGCTTATCATGCCTCCCAAATTGCCATGTCAAACCTCTAACCCACCATGTCCTAGCAAACTGTTGTTTGGCTATGTTACCGCTTTGCTCAGCCCCTCTTATAGCGTTGCTAGTTGCAGGTGAAGATTGGAGATCGTTCCTTGTTGGAACATGTTTATTGTTCGGATATCACTATATTATCTTGTTATCTTAATGCACCTATATACTTGGTAAAGGGTGGAAGCCTCGGCCTTATGCCTGGTGTTTTGTTCCACTCTTGTCACCTTAGTTTCCGTCATATCGGTGTTATGTTCCTGAATTTTGCGTTATAATGGGAACCCCTTGATAGTTCGCCTTGAATAAAACTCTTCCAGCAATGCCCAATATTGGTTTTACCATTCACCACCTAGCCTTTTTCCCTTGGGTTTCGCGGACTCAAGGGTCATCTTTATTTTAACCCCCCCCCCCCCCCGGGCCAGTGCTTCTCTAAGTGTTGGTCCAACTAAGCGATGTTCGGGGCTACCAGGGGTAACTCTGGGCTGGCCTACCCGACGTCTAGCTCATCTGAGTGTGCCCTGAGAACGAGATATGTGCAGCTCCTATCAGGATTTGTCGGCATATTCGGGCGGTGTTGCTGGACATGTTTTACCATTGTCGAGGATGTCTTGTAACTGGGATGCCGAGTCTGATCGGATTGTCTTGGGAGAAGGGATATCCTTCGTTGACCGTGAGAGCTTGTGATGGGATAAGTTGGGACACCCCTGTAGGGATTTGAACTTCCGAAATCCGTGCCTGCGGTTATGGGCAGATGGGAATTTGTTAATGTCCGGTTGTACATAACCTGAAACTTAACTTAATTAAAATGCACCAACCGCGTGTGTAACCGTGATGGTCTCTTCTCGGCGGAGTCCGGGAAGTGAACACGGTGTTGGAGTAATGCTTGACGTAGGTTGTGCTAGGATCACTTCTTGATCATAGTTGTTCGACCGTGCTTTTGCCTTCTCTTCTCGCTCTCTTTTGCAAATATGTTAGCCACCATATATGCTAGTCGCTTGCTGCAGCTCCACATCATACCTTTACCTTACCTATAAGCTTAAATAGTCTTGATCGCGAGGGTGCGAGATTGCTGAGTCCCCGTGACTCACAGATTACTTCCAAAATCAGATGCAAGGACCGATGATACCGCTCCAGATGACATGACCGAGCTCAAGTGGGAGTTCGATGAAGACTCTCGTCGTTACTATGTGTCTTTCCCAGATGATCAGTAGTGGTGCCCAGTTGGGGCGATCGGGGACTTTGTCGCATTTGGGGGTTGATCTTTATTTTGGTACCATAGTCGGACCCTGAGTGTATTGGATGAATGTAATGACTTATTTATGTATTTGTGTGACGTGGCGAGTGTAAGCCAACTATGTACTTTTCCCCTTTATTTATTTACATGGGTTGTTGTGAAGATTACCTCACTTGCGACATTGCTTTCAATGCGGTTATGCCTCTAAGTCATGCATCGACACGTAGGAGATATAGCCTCATCGAGGGCGTTACATCAACCGTACCCGACGATCATGAACAGGAGTCAACAATGTGTGCGCTACCGTCGAGGTGAGCATCCTTGTCACCTCAACCACTTGAGCCTCATCCGCCTATCCGAGGCCTCTCCATCACTGCATGCACGACGGCTACATGTATTGATGTACATGATGTTCGAGTTCGCCGAGAATAGAGCGCTTAGCAAGTGGCTCCACAGCGATGAGGTGCTTGGATGGGGCCAGCATGTCCAGGTCGCACTAGACGTGGCAGGTGGACTCAACTACGTGCACAAGTATTCCAAGACCAGGAACATCCTGCTCGACACATGCTTCCACCCTAAGCTCACAAACATCGGCCTCGCACTCGTGATCACCACCGATACTGAGGACGAAGCCCTGTGGATGACCCGACACATAGTCGGCACGATGCACACGCACCGCAGCAATGGCGAGCAACAGCACACACGCCACATGCACACACATCCTCATTTGTGATGGCCACAGTCTCAGACTGTCAGTTAATAGCTGCTGTCAAAGTTTCAGAAAAAATCAGGTTCATCAGGCGTAAATGTAGTTGTCAAATGTTCAGTTTCATCAGTTAGGATAATCTTCAGTTAGTGAAATAAGTGTAACGCCCCAGATATAACTTTCCCAATTTGTACTCCAACTCTTGCCGTTTCTGGCGTTAAGTTATATTTATTTCTCGGGTTCGGGTCTTTGTCTCCATGTGTTGTTTTCGTTTTCATGCATCTCATATCATGTCATCACGTGCAGTGCATTTGCATACATGTTCATCTCATGCATTCGAGCATTTTTCCCGTTGTCCGTTTTGCATTCCGGCGCTTCGTTCTCCTCCGGTGGTCAAATCTAGCTTTCTTTCGTGTTTGGGGGTTAAACATTTCCGGATTGGACCGAGACTTGTCATGCGGCCTTGGTTTACTACCGGTAGACCGCCTGTCAAGTTTCGTACCATTTGGACTTCGTTTGATACTCCAACGGTTAACCGAGGGACCGAAAAGTCCTCGTGTGTGTTGCAGCCCAACACCGCTCCAATTTGGCCCAAAACCCACCAAACTCTGCTCCATGTCCTAGAGCGTTCGATCACGATCGCGTGGCCTAAAACCGCACCTCATTTGGACACACCTAGCTCCCTCTACCTCTATAAATAGACCCCCCATTCCAAATCTCGGATCCCCTCCCCGAAACCCTAGTCGTCTTCCACCTCCCGCCGCTGGACACGTCCGATTCGGGCCAGACGTGTCCGACTTGTCCCGCCACCGCCACGTGTCGCCGCCTCGTTGGCGCGGCCGCCGTCCCTGCCGCCAGGCCCACCGGGGCCCGAGGCCGGCCCCCGCGGCCCGTCTCCGCGCCGCCACTCCCCGCGCCCGACCCCGCTGCCTTGAGGCGCCGCCCCGCCGCTCATCGCCTGGCCGGCCGGCGACCGCCGCCTCCGTTGCCGGGTCACCGCGCGCCAACCGCGTCGGCCGCCGCCGACCCCGCCGCGCCGCCCCGCTTCAAGTCCGACGCCGCCCGACCTCTCCAAGTCCGGCGTCCTCCTCTCCTTCCCCGGCAACGACGAACTCCGGCGAGAGCTCCAAGTCCGGCGACGATCCTCGAAGTCCGTGCCGCTGCTACAGTACCCGGCCGGATCTAGATCTGGAATTGTTTCGGTTGACTTCTCCTCCCGAAACCCTAATTTTCGAGCAAACTTTGACTGATGATATCTCCGCATCCGTAGCTCCGTTTTGGACATATAGTATATCAAAATGTTCGTCTCGACATGTACATCATTTCGTTCCAGTGCATCATTTTCATTTGAGTTAATCTTGATGCCCGAAATGCTGCTAGAAAGAGGCTTCGTGAGTTAAGTTGCAGATCTGTTAGTTCATCATAGACTTTTGTCATTTTTGCCATGATTATTGTGTGCATGATATGCCTGTGAGTCTTTGGGATGAATTATTAAGCATTTTGTCTTCTTTCCAGAGGTGCCACCCATGCATTTTTAGGATGTGTGTGGTGACTTGTGCAAGCTTGTAAAGTGAGGCACTTGGTAGATCTGTTTTCAGGGACTTAGTGGATTCCACTAAGTCTGGAATTATTTAGTTCATGATGCCATGTGTTCAGCTTGTTTCCTAGTGATCCGTGCCTCTTTTGAGGATGATCAGTAAGGGAGTTTTGATAATCATGTTATGCTCTATCCATCCATGTCTTTGTTTGCATATGTGGAGTGCTCTAGCTTGAGTCAATCGAGCTCTACTTTTGCTTCGTGGTAAATCTGGGCAGATCGTCAACTTGTTTGCGATTTTGCCGATGCTATTGTTAGTGATCCGTGCATGCTATGCCATTGTTCTTGCCATGTCTAGCTAGCATTTTGTGTCTTCTTTATGGATATATGCTTGCCTTGCTATGACTTGCACCATGGTGAGTGCATCAAGCTCGTTTACATGCCTTCGTGAGTTAAATTTCAGCATGTCTCAGTTTTCACAAAGTCTGAAAACTGATTGTGCGTGAGCTATGTTCGTGTGCTTGTTAGTATATTTTGTGATCCCTTTTGGCCCCAGGTCACTTTGGGACTTTTGATAAGCTTGTTGAGTATCTCCATGCCATGTTCTTACTTTTCATAATCAGGTTGTGTATCATGTTGATTTGCTGCTCCGAAGAGAGCATCGTGGTCTGAAATTTCAGACTACTGTTAATTTCACTAAGTCTGAAATCTGTTTTGCATTTGCGTTTTTGCCATGCTTGTTTGAACCTCATAATTGATGAATTTGGCCGTGGCTCAGTGCTAGTGTTTTAATAAGCATCTTGTGGGCATCCCTGCCATGTCTTTTGTTATCATGTTTGGTGGCTGTAGCATGTTCATTTCGTTGCATTTAGATGCCTACTTGCTGTAAATCGCAGACCGGTTCATTTCTTAAAACGCTTGCCATTTCCAAACTGTAACTCCGATTCCTATGATATTTATATCGTTTTCAAGTGATTTCATCCCCTCTATCGAGTGGCACACTTGGTTTTCCAAGTTGAGTCCAGGTTCATGCATTTCCTGTCACGTCTTGCATTTTGCATCCCGCATAGCATACCATCTTTGCATCTTATTGTTTGTCCTTGCACGTGGTTGATTGTATCCTTGTTGCTTGTTTGTGTTGTTGGGTAGAGCCGGGAGACGAGTTCGCTAACGAGGAGCCCATTGAGTTTGCTTTTGAGGATCCAGTCAACTCTGACAACTGTGCAGGCAAGATGATCATACCCTCGAAATCACTACTATCTTTGCTATGCTAGTTTGCTCGCTCTTTTTCTATGCCAATGCTACGATGCCTACCACTTGCTTGTCAGCCTCCCAATTGCCATGTTGAACCTCTAACCCACCATTGTCCTAGCAAACCGTTGATTGGCTATGTTACCGCTTTGCTCAGCCCCTCTTATAGCGTTGTTAGTTGCAGGTGAAGATTGGAGCCGTTCCTTGTTGGGACATTATTTTACTTGTTGGGATATCATTATATTGCCATGTTATCTTAATGCATCTATATACTTGGTAAAGGGTGGAAGGCTCGGCCTCTCGCCTAGTGTTTTGTTCCACTCTTGCCGCCCTAGTTTCCTTCATATCGGTGTTATGTTCCCGGATTGTTGCATCCCTTACGTGGTTGGGCTATAATGGGAACCCCTTGATAGTTCGCCTTGATTAAAGCTTTTCCAGCAATGCCCAACATTGGTTTTACCATTTGCCACCTAGCCTCTTTTTCCCTTGGGTTTTCGGAGCCCGGGGGTCATCTTATTTTAACCCCCCCCCCCCCCCGGGCCAGTGCTCCTTTGAGTGTTGGTCCAACCGAGTGATGTCCGGGGCTACCAGGGGCAACTCCGGGCTGGCCTACCCGACGTCTTGCTCATCCGGTGTGCCCTGAGAACGAGATATGTGCAGCCCCTATCGGGATTTGTCGGCACATCTGGGTGGTGTTGCTGGACTTGTTTTAACCTGTCGAATCGTCTTGTTGTACCGAGATACCGAGTCTGATCGGTGTGTCTTGGGTGGAGGTCTATTCCTTCGTTGACCGTGAGAGCTTGTTATGGGCTAAGTTGGGACCCCCCTGCAGGGATTGATCTTTCGAAAGCCGTGCCCGTGGTTATGGGCAGATGGGAATTTGTTAATGTCCGGTTGTAGATAACTTGAACCTTAATTAATTGAAATGAATCAACTGAGTGTGTTACCGTGATGGCCTCTTCTCGGCGGAGTCCGGGAAGTGGACACGGTGTTGGAGTTATGTTTGCGCAGGTTGCTCTCTAGTTTCCCTCTCGTGTTTTGCCTCCTCTTCTCGCTCTCTTTTGCGAATAAGTTAGCCACCATATATGCTAGTCGCTTGCTGCAGCTCCACTTACATTTACCCCCTTCCTACCTATTAAGCTTAAATAGTCTTGATCGCGAGGGTGCGAGATTGCTGAGTCCCTGTGGCTCACAGATTACTATTACACCAGATGCAGGGACAGATGATACAGCTCCAGATGGCGCGCTTGAGCTCAAGTGGGAGTACGACGAGGACTCTCGGCGTTACTATGTGTCTTTTCCTGATGATCAGTAGTGGTGCCCAGTCGGGGTGATCGGGACCTATGTCGCTTGTTGGGTTGTCTTTTATTTTGGCGCTGTAGTCGGGCCATGAGTGTTTGGATGATGTATGTTATTTATGTACTTTGATGTGACGTGGCGAGTGTAAGCCAACTATTGTATCTCCCCTTTTATTATATACATTACATGGGATGTTGTGAAGATTGCCTAACTTGCGACATTGCTTTCAATGCGGTTATGCCTCTAAGTCGTGCCTCGACACGTGGGAGATATAGCCGCATCGAAGGCGTTACAAGTTGGTAATCAGAGCCTTCCCCGACCTTAGGAGCCCCCATTGCTTGATCGTTTTTAGCAGCCGAGTTGTGTCTAGAAAAATTTTGAGTCATTTAGGAATTATATATCGGAGAGCTTAGGAATTCTTTTTACTTCCCAGTCTCCTCATCGCTCTGGTAAGGCATCCTGACGTAGAGTTTTCACTCTTCTCTTCTCAAATTTCACGAAAAAAAATTTAGGATCACGCGAGTATCTTGGATTTGTTCCGATGGCTTATGATGAGAACACTGTCTTGGTGCCTCCTGTCAGGGGTTTAGTGGAAGTGTCCCAGGGAGTTGAGCTCTGAGGTGTTGTCATCATAATTTTATCGTTGCAATTCTGTAATACTTGAGATATGTTCGTCGACATCGAAAATCTCCTTTATGTAGTTCGTTGGTGAGATAACCTCGACGCCACCCAGTACTGGGGCGGGAGTTCGGGAGTATCACCATAACTTTTCTAACGGATGCTTTTCGAAGGTTGAGGTAGATGGTTTCCGAAGGTTTCTTGGTTATGTGTTGAAGGATGGATACAGCTGGATGTAGGTATTGCTAGTTTGGGTGAGATATTATGCTTCCCCTGTATCCCCAACACCTGATTGCATAACCGGAAAGTTTCGGGAGTTTCATAGGTGGGAATTCTAGTAGCTCTTAGGATATCTTTCCGACAGATGTATGATATGAAATTGGGGTTCGACGTCTAGTGGTTCACCTATTCACGGTCGATTTTACAGTGGTCTCGTTGTGTCTTAAAGAGTCCTTGGCTATGCTGACTCGGGGACGCTTCGTATGTCATGTGCACTGCCTTGTACATGATGGTGCTGTACGATCGAGCCCGTGTAGGTCCCACCACGAAAACTTCGGACGAAATCTCTATCATATGTTTGTTCCGGCTTATTTCGCAAGCCAATCCTTGGTTTTATTTCGAGTTGTCATATTCGAGTTGCTTCGAAGTCATATGTTGATTCCATCCCTTGTTGATTTACCTCTTCTACCTAATTCTACATGGCTTCGCAATTTAGGAATATGTGACCACTCCAAGAGAAGCACATTCGTTCATTTTGTTCGGATGTGAAGACTTTATGTTGCAATTTTTCATTCCGTTGGATTCAGCTTCAATATTTGTCTATCTATGTGCTGATGGTGGTCAACCTCTTCCGGATGGCTCCTGCAACGCGCACGACTCCGAATCTTGATCCGCCACCACCTCCACCTCCTCCGGAGGCTTGGCAAGCTGTGATGGCCGCAACCAATGCAAATACACAGTTGATCATGCAAATCCTCCAAGAGCGCAATCAAGGCAGCCAAGGGAATCAAGGCAACAACCAGAACCATTTTGCTACACTGAACCAGTTCCTTGCAAATGGTCCAAAGACGTTCAGCAATTGTGTTGAGGCTACCGATGCTGACGATTGGCTAGTGGATCTGGGCAAGCATTTTGAATGCAGCAACGTCAGGCCTGAAGATTTCGTCAAGTTCGCTTCTTTCCAGCTCAAATATCAGGCTGCAGAGTGGTTCCAGCAGTACAAGGATTCCAGAGGTGGACGTTTGATCACTTGGGATGATTTCCGTCGAGATTTCCAAGCTCATCACATCCCTCAGAGTGTGACTGAAAGCAAATGTGAGGAATTCCTCAATCTGAAGCAAGGCTCTTTGTCTGTCTATGACTACAACAAGTTGTTCCAGAAGCTCGCCCGTTTTGCCAAGCAGGATGTTCCTGATGAGAAGAGCATGATATACCAGTTCAGGGGTGGTCTCCGTGAAGAAATTCAGCTCGCTCTTGTCCTCTGTGAGCCGTTGAGGTACGATGAGTTCTACAACATGGCACTGAAGCAAGAGGCTGCTTAGTTGAGGTGTGATGCTTCTAGGAAGCGAGTCAGAGACACTACGCCTTCTTCCTCTACTCAAGTGGCCAAGCAGCAGAAGTATTGGCTTCCTCCTCCTCCGTTCCGTCAGCCGTATCAGCAGAAGAGCAAAGGTGGCAGTGGTTCTTCCCACCCACCCAACCCTGGCTTTCAGAACAAGACTTCGTCTCAAGCTCCAAGATCGAGTGCTCCGTACCACCGTCCACTTTCAGAGGTCACGTGCAACAAGTGCCGACAGAAGGGTCACTACGCCAACAAGTGTTTCAACCAGAGGCGTCTTCCTCCTCCTCCTCCTGTGAGGTCGGCAAGTACAGCAGTGGTCAAGCATAACCCCAAGTCCGCCAAGGTCAAATTGCTGAATGCAGCTCAGGCAGAGGACTCACCAGATGTGATCATGGGTAATCTTCCTGTTAATGACATTCCCGCAAGAGTTCTTTTTGACACTGGTGCATCTTTATCATTTTTATCGAAGCCCTTTGCATCCATGCATGAGGTGCATACTATTGATTTGCCTAAGCCGATAGCGGTCTCGTCTCCGGGTTTGTTCATGAACACCAAAATGATGGCTCCAGATGTTACTATCACGTTGGGCGACTACAAGTTCCTTTCTTCCCCAATGGTTCTTGGTAATTCAGATATCGATCTTATTCTTGGGATGGACTGGCTCTCTAAACACAAGGCTCAGCTCGATTGTGCAGCCAGGCAGATTCAACTGACTCATTCGTCTGAGGATGTCATTGTGTTTGCTGCTCGTGATGATACAATCCGGTTGTTTTCTCTCAATGAGAAGGGTGAATTGGATGCTATTTCGCAGATTCCAGTCGTTTGTGAGTATCAAGACGTCTTCCCAGAAGAGCTCCCAGGAATGCCTCCGCACTGGCCGGTTGAATTTGTTATTGAACTTGAGCCCGGTACGGAACCTGTGTGCAAACGTCCCTACAAGCTCAGCCCTGAAGAGTTGAAGGAGTTGAAGAAACAACTCGATGTTCAAGAAAGAATGGGGCTCATTCGTCCTAGTTCTTCTCCGTGGGGTTGTGGTGTTCTTTTTGTGAAGAAGAAGGATGGAACGGACCGACTTTGTGTTAATTATCGTCCATTGAACAAGAAGAGCATCAAGAACAAATACCCACTTCCCAACATCAATGAGCTGTTCGAACAACTCAAGGGTGCCCAAGTATTCTCCAAGCTTGATCTCCGTATGGGTTATCATCAGATTCGCATTCGTGAGCAAGATATTCCCAAGACGGCTTTCAGGACAAGCTATGGGTCATATGAATACACTGTCATGTCTTTTGGCCTCGCCAACGCTCCTCCGACGTTCTCTCACATGATGAACTTCATCTTCAACCCCTACACCAATGACTTCGTTTTGGTCTATCTCGACGACATTCTGGTTTTCTCCAAGAACAAGGAAGATCATGCCAAGCACTTGCGTTTGGTTCTTGACAAGCTCAGGGAACATCAGTTCTACGCCAAGTTCTCCAAGTGTGAATTTTGGCTCGATGAGGTGCTTTATCTTGGTCATATCATCTCTGCCAAGGGCATTGCCGTGAATCCTGAGAAGGTGTCTGCAATTGTTAATTGGGAACCTCCTCAGAACGTGAAGCAACTCCGCAGTTTTCTTGGTCTCGCAAGCTATTGCCGAAGATTCATTGAAAACTTTTCTAAGATCGCAAAGCCTCTCTCAAATCTTCTCCAGAAGCACGTCAAGTACGTTTGGTCTCCGGAGTGTGATATTGCTTTCAACACTTTGAAAGAGAAATTGATCATTGCTCCAGTTCTGACTCCGCCTGATGAAACCAAGCCGTGCGAGGTCTTTTGTGATGCCTCTCTCCAAGGTCTCGATGTTGTACTGATGCAAGAGAAGAAAGTTGTTGCTTATACCTCTCGCTAGTTGAAGCCTAATGAGAAGAACTACCCCACTCATGATCTCGAGTTGGCGGCAGTTGTGCATGCTTTGTTGACTTGGAGACATCTTCTATTGGGAAGAAAAGTGGATATTTTCACTGATCACAAGAGTCTCAAGTACATCTTCACTCAGCCTAATCTCAACCTCAGGCAGACTCGATGGGTCGAAATGATTCAAGAGTACAATCCGAGTATCGAGTATACTCCAGGCAAGGCCAATGTGATTGCTGACGCTTTGAGCAGGAAAGCATATTGCAACAG
The DNA here is from genome assembly GCA_034509565.1 of Triticum monococcum. Classification (NCBI taxonomy): domain Eukaryota; kingdom Viridiplantae; phylum Streptophyta; class Magnoliopsida; order Poales; family Poaceae; genus Triticum; species Triticum monococcum. The sequence continues at coordinate 174,854,857 of CM067847.1, read as the reverse complement.
TCTGATTCTGAAGCCTTATCAACCCGAGCTTTGTGAAGCTTTCCGCAAACTTAATCTGCAAATTGTTCCTCAAGGTTTCCTTGCCAACCTTCAAGTCTCTCCTACCTTGGAAGACCAGATTCGCCAACCCAGCTTCTTGATGCTATGGTGAAAAAGGTGAAGATTGGTATCGCAAAGAGTCAGTCCAAGTACAAGTGCTACCGCCTTGATGACAAGGACACTCTCTTCTTCGAGGATCGAATTGTGGTACCCAAAGGTGACCTTCGTAAAGTGATCATGAACGAGGCTCACAACTCTCTCCTCTCCATCCACCCTGGGAGCACGAAGATGTATCAGGATCTCAAGCAAACTTATTGGTGGACTCGAATGAAGCGCGAGATCGCTCAATTCGTGAATGAATGTGATGTCTGCAGAAGAGTGAAGGCAGAACACCAAAGGCCAGCAGGTCTCCTCCAACCTCTTGCCATTCCAGAATGGAAGTTTGACCACATTGAAATGGACTTCGTGACTGGGTTTCCAAAGTCCAAGCGTGGCAATGATGCTATATTCATTGTCATTGACAAGCTCACCAAAGTGGCTCACTTTCTGCCTATCAAAGAGTCAATCACTGCGGCTCAATTGGCGGAACTCTATACCTCTCGAATTGTCTCTCTGCACGGTATTCCTCAAGTGATATCTTCAGATCGTGGCAGCATCTTTACCTCCAAGTTTTGGGATTCTTTTCAGAAGGCCATGGGCACCAACATCCGCTTCAGCACTGCTTTCCATCCTCAAACAAGCGGTCAAGTCGAGCGTGTCAACCAGATTCTTGAAGATATGCTCAGGGCTTGTGTTATCTCCTTCGGCATGAAGTGGGAGGATTGTCTTCCTTATGCTGAATTCTCATACAACAACAGTTTTCAAGCAAGTTCGGGAAAGGCCCCATTTGAAATTCTGTATGGTAGGAAGTGTCGTACACCTCTCAACTGGTCTGAAACCGGTGAACGTCAGCTGCTGGGTAATGACCAAATCACAGAGGCAGAAGAAATGTGCAAGGTCATTCGTGATAACCTCAAAGCAGCCCAATCCCGCCAGAAGAGCTACTATGATAGTAAGCACCGTGATTTGGCTTTCGAGATCGGAGATCATGTTTACCTCCGCGTCTCTCCTATGAAAGGGACTCGTCGCTTCGGTATCAAAGGGAAGCTTGCCCCTAGATACGTCGGACCTTTCAAGATTGTCAGCAAGAGAGGCGACCTCGCCTATCAACTCGAGCTTCCGTCAAACTTTGCAAATGTTCATGATGTGTTCCATGTCTCTCAACTCCGAAAGTGCTTCAAGACACCTGAACGCACCGTCAACTTCGAGGACATTGAGCTCCAAGAAGATCTCTCCTATCATGAGCACCCAGTTGCCATTCTTGAAGAGACTGAAGGCAGGACTCGCAACAAGTCAATCAAATTTCTCAAAGTCAAGTGGTCACACCATTCCGACCGTGAAGCTACCTGGGAATGCGAGGATCACCTCCGTTCTGAGTACCCGGAGTTCTTTCAGTCCTAGATCTCAGGACGAGATCTTTTCGTAGTGGTGGAGTGTTGTAACGCCCCAGATATAACTTTCCCAATTTGTACTCCAACTCTTGCCGTTTCCGGCGTTAAGTTATATTTATTTCTCGGGTTCAGGTCTTTGTCTCCGTGTGTTGTTTTCGTTTTCATGCATCTCATATCATGTCATCACGTGCAGTGCATTTGCATACATGTTCATCTCATGCATTCGAGCATTTTTCCCGTTGTCCGTTTTGCATTCCGGCGCTTCGTTCTCCTCCGGTGGTCAAATCTAGCTTTCTTTCGTGTTTGGGGGTTAAACATTTCCGGATTGGACCGAGACTTGTCATGCGGCCTTGGTTTACTACCGGTAGACCGCCTGTCAAGTTTCGTACCATTTGGACTTCGTTTGATACTCCAACGGTTAACCGAGGGACCGAAAAGGCCTCGTGTGTGTTGCAGCCCAACACCCCTCCAATTTGGCCCAAAACCCACCAAACTCTGCTCCATGTACTAGAGCGTTCGATCACGATCGCGTGGCCGAAAAGCGCACCTCATTTGGACACTCCTAGCTCCCTCTACCTCTATAAATAGACCCCCCATTCCAAATCTCGGATCCCCTCCCCGAAATCCTAGTCGTCTTCCACCTCCCGCCGCCGGACACGTCCGATTCGGGCCGGACGTGTCCGACTTGTCCCGCCACTGCCACGTGTCACCGCCTCATTGGCGCGGCCGCCATCCCCGCCGCCAGGCCCGCCGGGGCCCGAGGCCGGCCCCCGCGGCCCGTCTCCGCACCATCACTCCCCGCGCCCGACCCCGCCACCTTGAGGCGCCGCCCCGCCGCTCATCGCCCGGCCAGCCGCCGCCCGCCTCCTCGCCGGCGACCGCCGCCTCCGTCGCCGGGTCGCCGCGCGCCACCGCGTTGGCCGCCGCCGACCCCGCCGCGCCGCCCCGCTTCAAGTCCGGCGTCCTCCTCTCCTTCCCCGGCAACGACGAACTCCAGCGAGAGCTCCAAGTCCGGCGACGATCCTCGAAGTCTGTGCCGCTGCTACAGTACCCGGCCGGATCTAGATCTGGAATTGTTTCGGTTGACTTCTCCTCCCGAAACCCTAATTTTCGAGGAATCTTCGACTGATGATATCTCCGCATCCGTAGCTCCGTTTTGGAAATATAGTATATCAAAATGTTCGCCTCGACATGTACATCATTTCATTCCATTGCATCATTTTCATTTGAGTTCATCTTGATGCCCGAAATGCTGCTAGAAGGAGGCTTCGTGAGTTAAGTTGCAGATCTGTTAGTTCATCATAGACTTTTGTCATTTTTGCCATGATTATTGTGTGCATGATATGCCTGTGAGTCTTTGGGATGAATTGTTAAGCATTTTGTCTTCTTTCCATAGGTGCCACCCATGCATTTTTAGGATGTGTGTGGTGACTTGTGCAAGCTTGCAAAGTGAGGCACTTGGTAGATCTGTTTTCAGGGACTTAGTGGATTTCACTAAGTCTAGAATTATTTAGTTCATGATGCCATGTGTTCAGCTTGTTTCCTAGTGATCCGTGCCTCTTTTGAGGATGATCAGTAATGGAGTTTTGATAATCATGTTATGCTCTATCCATCCATGTCTTTGTTTGCATATGTGGAGTGCTCTAGCTTGAGTCAATCGAGCTCTACTTTTGCTTCGTGGTAAATCTGGGCAGATCGTCAACTTGTTTGCGATTTTGCCGATGCTATTGTTAGTGATCCGTGCATGCTATGCCATTGTTCTTGCCATGTCTAGCTAGCATTTTGTGTCTTCTTTATGGATATATGCTTGCCTTGCTATGACTTGCACCATGGTGAGTGCATCGAGCTCGTTTACATGCCTTCGTGAGTTAAATTTCAGCATGTCTCAGTTTTCACAAAGTCTGAAAACTGATTGTGCGTGAGCTATGTTCGTGTGCTTGTTAGTATATTTTGTGATCCCTTTTGGCCCCAGGTCACTTTGGGACTTTTGATAAGCTTGTTGAGTAGCTCCATGCCATGTTCTTACTTTTCATAATCAGGTTGTGTATCATGTTGTTTTGCTGCTCCGAAGAGAGCATCATGGTCTGAAATTTCAGACTAGTGTTAATTTCACTAAGTCTGAAATCTGTTTTGCATTTGCGTTTTTGCCATGCTTGTTTGAACCTCATAATTGATGAATTTGGCCGTGGCTCAGTGCTAGTGTTTTAATAAGCATCTTGTGGGCATCCCTGCCATGTCTTTTGTTATCATGTTTGGTGGCTGTAGCATGTTCATTTCGTTGCATTTAGATGCCTACTTGCTGTAAATCGCAGACCGGTTCATTTCTTAAAACGCTTGCCATTTCCAAACCGTAACTCCGATTCCTATGATATTTATATCGTTTTCAAGTGATTTCATCCCCTCTATCGAGTGGCACACTTGGTTTTCCAAGTTGAGTCCAGGTTCATGCATTTCCTGTCACGTCTTGCATTTTGCATCCCGCATCGCATCCCGCATAGCATACCATCTTTGCATCTTATTGTTTGTCCTTGCACGTGGTTGATTGTATCCTTGTTGCTTGTTTGTGTTGTTGGGTAGAGCCGGGAGACGAGTTCGCTAACGAGGAGCCCATTGAGTTTGCTTTTGAGGATCCAGTCAACTCTGACAACTCTGCAGGCAAGATGATCATACCCTCGAAATCACTACTATCTTTGCTATGCTAGTTTGCTCGCTCTTTTTCTATGCCAATGCTACGATGCCTACCACTTGCTTGTCAGCCTCCCAATTGCCATGTTGAACCTCTAACCCACCATTGTCCTAGCAAACCGTTGATTGGCTATGTTACCGCTTTGCTCAGCCCCTCTTATAGCGTTGTTAGTTGCAGGTGAAGATTGGAGCCGTTCCTTGTTGGGACATTCTTTTACTTGTTGGGATATCATTATATTGCCATGTTATATTAATGCATCTATATACTTGGTAAAGGGTGGAAGGCTCGGCCTCTCTCCTAGTGTTTTGTTCCACTCTTGCCGCCCTAGTTTCCGTCATATCGGTGTTATGTTCCCGGATTGTTGCGTCCCTTACGCGGTTGGGCTATAATGGGAAACCCTTGATAGTTTGCCTTGATTAAAGCTTTTCCAGCAATGCCCAACATTGGTTTTACCATTTGCCACCTAGCCTCTTTTTCCCTTGGGTTTCCGGAGCCCGAGGGTCATCTTATTTTAACCCCCCCCCCCCCCGGCCAGTGCTCCTCTGAGTGTTGGTCCAGCCGAGCGATGTTCGGGGCTACCAGGGGCAACTCTGGGCTGTCCTACCCGACGTCTTGCTCATCTGGTGTGCCCTGAGAACGAGATATGTGCAGCTCCTATCGGGATTTGTCGGCACATCTGGGTGGTGTTGCTGGACTTGTTTTAACCTGTCGAATCGTCTTGTTGTACCGAGATACCGAGTCTGATCGGTGTATCTTGGGTGGAGGTCTATTCCTTCATTGACTGTGAGAGCTTGTTATGGGCTAAGTTGGGACCACCCTGTTGGGGAACGTAGTAATTTCGAAAATTTTCCTACGCACACGCAAGATCATGGTGATGCACAGCAACGAGAGGGGAGAGTGTTGTCTACGTACCAACGCAGATCGACTGCGGAAGCGATCACACAACGTAGAGGAAGTAGCCGTACGTCTTCTTCCCGATCCGACCGATCCAAGCACCGTTACTCCGGCACCTCCGAGTTCTTAGCACACGTTCAGCTCGATGACGATCCTCGGGCTCCGATCCAGCAAAGCGTCGAGGAAGAGTTCCGTCAGCACGACGGCGTGGTGACGATCTTGATGTACTACCGACGCAGGGCTTCGCCTAAGCACTACAACGGTATGATCGAGGTGGAATTTGGTGGCAGGGGGCACCGCACACGGCTAAGGAATGATCTCAAGGATCAACTTGTGTGTCTTGGGGTGTCCCCTGCCCCCGTATATAAAGGTTGGAGGAGGGGGGCCGGCCGGCCAGAGAGAGGGAGGCGCAGGGGGAGTCCTACTCCTACCGGGAGTAGGATTCCCCCTTCCAATCCTATTCCAATTAGGACTCTCAGGGGGAAAGGAGAGAGAGGGGGGGCCGGCCCCTTCTCCTAGTCCTACTAGGACTTGGGGAAGGGGGGGGCGCCGGCCAGCTATGGGCTGCCCCTTTTCTCTTTTCCACTAAGGCCCAATAGGCCCATTAGTCTCCCGGGGGGTTCCGGTAACCCTCCCGGTATTCCGGTAAAATCCCGATTTCACCCGGAACACTTCCTATGTCCAAACATAGGCTTCCAATATATCAATCTTTACGTCTCGACCATTTCGAGACTCCTCGTCATGTCCGTGATCTCATCCGGGACTCCGAACAACCTTCGGTACATCAAAATGCATAAACTCATAACAACTGTCATCGTAACGTTAAGCGTGCGGACCCTACGGTTCGAGAACAATGTAGACATGACCGAGACACGTCTCCGGTCAATAACCAATAGCGGGACCTGGATGCCCATATTGGCTCCTACATATTCTACGAAGATCTTTATCGGTCAGACCGCATAACAACATACATTGTTCCCTTTGTCATCGGTATGTTACTTGCCCGAGATTCGATCGTCGGTATCCAATACCTAGTTCAATCTCGTTACTGGCAAGTCTCTTTACTCGTTCCGTAATACATCATCTCACAACTAACATATTAGTTGCAGTGCTTGCAAGGCTTATGTGATGTGCATTACCGAGAGGGCCCAGAGATACCTCTCCGACAATCGGAGTGACAAACCCTAATCTCGAAATACGCCAACCCAACATCTACCATTGGAGACACCTGTAGTACTCCTTTATAATCACCCAGTTATGTTGTGACGTTTGGTAGTACCCAAAGTGTTCCTCCGGTAAACGGGAGTTGCATAATCTCATAGTCATAGGAACATGTATAAGTCATGAAGAAAGCAATAGCAACATACTAAACGATCGGGTGCTAAGCTAATGGAATGGGTCATGTCAATCAGATCATTCAACTAATGATGTGACCTCGTTAATCAAATAACAACTCTTTGTTCATGGTTAGGAAACATAACCATCTTTGATTAACGAGCTAGTCAAGTAGAGGCATACTAGTGACACTCTGTTTGTCTATGTATTCACACATGTATTATGTTTCCGGTTAATACAATTCTAGCATGAATAATAAACATTTATCATGATATAAGGAAATAAATAATCACTTTATTATTGCCTCTAGGGCATATTTCCTTCAGTCTCCCACTTGCACTAGAGTCAATAATCTAGTTCACATCGCCATGTGATTTAACAGCAATAGTTCACATCACCATGTGATTAACACCCATAGTTCACATCGTCATGTGACCAACACTCAAAGGGTTTACTAGAGTCAGTAATATAGTTCACATATCTATGTGATTAACACCCAAAGAGTACTAAGGTGTGATCATGTTTTTCTTGTGAGATAATTTTAGTCAACGGGTCTGTCACATTCAGATCCGTAAGTATTTTGCAAAATTCTTTGTCTATAATGCTCTGCACGGAGCTACTCTAGCTAATTGCTCCCACTTTCAATATGTATCCAGATTGAGACTTTTAGATTCATCTGGATCAGTGTCAAAAACTTGCATTGCCGTAACCCTTTACGACGAACCTTTTTGTCACGTCCATAATCGAGAAACATATCCTTATTTCACTAAGGATAATTCTGACCGCTGTCCAGTGATCTACTCCTAGATTACTATTGTACTCCCTTGCCAAATCAGTGTAGGGTATACAATAGATCTGGTACATAGTATGGCATACTTTATAGAACCTATGAATGAGGCCTAGGGAATGACTTTCATTCTCTTTCTATCTTCTGCCGTGGTCGGGCTTTGAGTCTTTACTCAACTTCACACCTTGTAATACAGGCAAGAACTCTTTCTTTGACTGCTCCATTTTGAACTACTTCAAAAATCTTGTCAAGGTATGTACTCATTGAAAAAACTTATCAAGCGTCTTGATCTATCTCTATAGATCTTGAAGCTCAATATGTAAGCAGCTTCACCGAAGTCTTTCTTTGAAAAACTCCTTTCAAATACTCCTTTATGCTTTACAGAATAATTCTACATTATTTCTGATCAACAATATGTCATCCACATATACTTATCAGAAATGCTGTAGTGCTCCCACTCACTTTCTCATAAATACAGGCTTCACCGCAAGTCTGTATAAAACTATATGCTTTGATCAACTTATCAAAGCGTATATTCCAACTCCGAGATGCTTGCACCAGTCCACAGATGGATCGCTGGAGCTTGTACATTTTGTTAGCACCTTTCGGATTGACAAAACCTTCTAGTTGCATCGTATACAACTCTTCTTTAGCAAATCCATTAAGGAATGCAGTTTTGTTTATCCGTTTGCCAGATTTCATAAAATGCGGCAATTACTAACATGATTCAGACAGACTCAAGCATAGATACGAGTGAGAAGCTCTCATCGTAGTCAACACCTTGAACTTGTCGAAAACCTTTTGCGACAATTCTAGCTTTGTAGATAGTAACACTACTACCAGCGTCCGTCTTCCTCTTGAAGATCCATTTATTCTCAATTGCTTGCCGATCATCGGGCAAGTCAACCAAAGTCCAAACTTTGTTCTCATACATAGATCACATCTCAGATTTCATGGCCTCAAACCATTTCGCGGATTCCGGGCTCATCATCGCTTCCTCATAGTTCATAGGTTCGTCATGGTCAAGTAACATGACCTCCAGAACAGGATTATCGTACCACTCTGGTGCGGATCTCACTCTGGTTTACCTACGAGATTCGGTAGTAACTTGATCTGAAGTTACATGATCATCATCATTTGCTTCCTCACTAATTGGTGTAGTAGTCACAAGAACAGATTTTTGTGATGAACTACTTTCCAATAAGGTAGAAGGTACAATTACCTTATCAAGTTTTCTACTTTCCTCCCACTCACTTCTTTCAAGAGAAACTCCTCCAGAAAGTTTCCGAATTTAGCAACAAAAGTCTTGCCTTCGGATCTGTGATAGAAGGTGTATCCAACAGTTTCCTTTGGATATCCTATGAAGATGCACTTCTCCGATTTGAGTTTTGAGATTATCAGGATGAAACTTTTTCATATAAGCATCGCAACCCCAAACCTTAAGAAACGACAACTTTGGTTTCTTGCCAAACCATAGTTCATAAGGCGTCGTCTCGACGGATATAGATGGTGCCCCTTTTTAACGTGAATGCAGCTGTCTCTAATGCATGACCCCAAAAACAATAGTGGTAAATCGGTAAGAGACATCATAGATTGCACTATATCCAATAAAGTACGGTTATGACGTTCGGACACACCATTATGATGTGGTGTTCCAGGTGGCGTGAGTAGTGAAACTATTTCACATTGTTTTAACTGAAGACCAAACTCGTAACTCAAATATTTGTCTCCGCGATCAGATCGTAGAAACTTTATTTTCTTGTCACGATGTTTTTTTACTTCACTCTGAAATTCTTTGAACTTATTCAAATGTTTCGGACTTATGTTTCATCAAGTAGATATACTCATATCTGCTCAAATCATTTGTGAAGATCAGAAAATAATGATACCTGTCGCGAGCCTCAATATTCATCGGACCACATACATCAGTATGTATGATTTCCAACAAATCTTTTCTCGCTCCATTGTTCCGAAGAACGGCGTTTTAGTCATCTTGCCCAAAAGGCATGGTTCGCAAGCATCAAGTGATTCATAATCAAGTGATTCCGAGAGCCCATCAGCATGGAGTTTCTTCATGCGCTTTATACCAATATGACCTAAACAGCAGTGCCACAAATAAGTTGCACTATCATTATTGACTTTGCATCTTTTGGTTTCAATATTATGAATATGTGTATTATTAAGATCGAGATCCAATGAACTATTTTCATTGGGTGTGTAACCATATTAGGTTTTATTCATGTAAACAGAACAACAATTTATTCTCTTACTTAAATGAATAACCGTATTACAATAAACATGATCAAATCATATTCATGTTCAACGCAAACACCAAATAGCACTTATTTAGGTTCAACACTAATCCCGAAATTATAGGGAGTGTGCGATGATGATCATATCAATCTTGGAACACATCGTCACTTCACCCTTAACTAGTCTCTGTTTATTCTGCAACTCCCGTTTCGAGTTACTAATCTTAGCAACTGAACTAGTATCAAATACTAAGGGTTTGCTATAAACACTAGTAAAAGTACAGATCAATAACATGTATACCAAATATACTTATGTTCACTTTGCCATACTTCTTATCCGCCAATCACTTGGGGTAGTTCCGCTTCCAGTGACCAGTCCCTTTGCAGTAGAAGCACTTAGTCTCAGGCTTAGGATCAGACTTGGGCTTCTTCACTTGAGCAGCAACTTGCTTGCCGTTCTTCTTGAAGTTCCCCTTCTTCCCTTTGCCCTTTTCTTGAAACTAGTGGTCTTGTCAACCATCAACACTTGATGTTTTTCTTGATTTCTACCTTCGTTGATTTCAGCATCACGAAGAGCTTGGGAGTTGTTTCTGTTATCCCTTGCATATTATAGTTCATCACGAAGTTCTACTAACTTGGTGATGGTGACTAGAGAATTCTGTCAATCACTATCTTATCTGGAAGATTAACTCCCACTTGATTCAAGCGATTGTAGTACCCAGACAATCTGAGCACATGCTCACTAGTTGAGCGATTCTCCTCCATCTTTTAGCTATAGAACTTGTTGGAGACTTCATATCTCTCAACTCGGGTATTTGCTTGAAATATTAACTTCAACTCTTGGAACATCTCATATGGTCCATGACGTTCAAAACGTCTTTGAAGTCCCGATTCTAAGCCATTAAGCATGGTGCACTAAACTATCAAGTAGTCATCATATTAAGCTAGCCAAACATTCATAACGTCTGCATCTGCTCCTGCAATAGGTTTGTCACCTAGCGGTGCATCAAGGACATAATTCTTCTGTGCAGCAATGAGGATAAACCTCAGATCACGGATCCAATCCGCATCATTGCTACTAACATCTTTCAACACAATTTTCTCTAGGAACATATCAAAAATAAACACAGGGAAGCAACAACGCGAGCTATTGATCTACAACATAATTTGCAAAATACTACCAGGACTAAGTTCATGATAAATTTAAGTTCAATTTAATCATATTACTTAAGAACTCCCACTTAGATAGACATCCCTCTAATCTTCTAAGTGATCACGTGATCCAAATCAACTAAACCATAACCGATCATCACGTGAGATGGAGTAGTTTTCAATGGTGAACATCGTTATGTTGATCATATCTACTATATGATTCACGCTCGACCTTTCGGTCTCCGTGTTCCGAGGCCATATCTGTATATGCTTGGCTCGTCAAGTATAACCTGAGTATTCTGTGTGTGCAACTGTTTTGCACCCGTTGTATTTGGACGTAGAGCTTATCACACCCGATCATCACGTGGTGTCTGGGCACGACGAACTTTGGCAACGGTGCATACTCAGGGAGAACACTTCTTGATAATTTTAGTGAGAGATCATCTTATAATGCTACCGTCAATCAAAGCAAGATAAGATGCATAAAAAGGGATAAACATCACATGCAATCAATATAAGTGATATGATATGGCCATCATCATCTTGTGCTTGTGATCTCCATCTTCGAAGCACCGTCATGATCACCATCGTCACCGGCGCGACACCTTGATCTCCATCGTAGCATCGTTGTCGTCTCGCCAATCTTATGCTTCCACGACTATCACTACCGTTTAGTAATAAAGTAAATCATTACATCGCGATTGCATTGCATACAAAAAGCGACAACCATATGGCTCCTGCCAGTTGCCGATAACTCGGTTACAAAACATGATCATCTCATACAATAAAATCAGCATCATGCCTTGACCATATCACATCACAACATACCCTGCAAAAACAAGTTAGACGTCCTCTACTTTGTTGTTGCAAGTTTTACGTGGCTGCTACGGGCTTAAGTAAGAACTCATCTCACCTACGCATCAAAACCACAACGATAGTTCGTCAAATTGACTCCGTTTTAACCTTCTCAAGGACCGGGCATAGTCACACTTGGTTCAACTAAAGTTGGAGAGACAGTCTTCCGCAAGCCATCTATGTGCAAAGCACGTCGAGGGAACCGGTCTTGCGTAAGAGTACGCGTAATGTTGGTCCGGATCGTCTCACCCAACAATACCGCCGAACCAAAGTATGACATGCTGGTAGGCAGTATGACTTGTATCGCCCACAACTCACTTGTGTTCTACTCGTGCAAATAACATCAAACCATAAAAAACCTGGCTCGGATGCCACTGTTGGGGAACGTAGTAATTTCGAAAATTTTCCTACGCACACGCAAGATCATGGTGATGCACAGCAACGAGAGGGGAGAGTGTTGTCTACGTACCAACGCAGACCGACTGCGGAAGTGATCACACAACGTAGAGGAAGTAGTCGTACGTCTTCTTCCCGATCCGACCGATCCAAGCACCGTTACTCCGGCACCTCCGAGTTCTTAGCACACGTTCAGCTCGATGACGATCCTCGGGCTCCGATCCAGCAAAGCGTCGAGGAAGAGTTCCGTCAGCACGACGGCGTGGTGACGATCTTGATGTACTACCGACGCAGGGCTTCGCCTAAGCACTACAACGGTATGATCGAGGTGGAATTTGGTGGCAGGGGGCACCGCACACGGCTAAGGAACGATCTCAAGGATCAACTTGTGTGTCTTGGGGTGTCCCCTGCCCCCGTATATAAAGGTTGGAGGAGGGGGGCCGGACGGCCAGAGAGAGGGAGGCGCAGGGGGAGTCCTACTCCTACCGGGAGTAGGACTCCCCCTTCCAATCCTATTCCAATTAGGACTCTCAGGGGGAAAGGAGAGAGGGGGGGCGGCCCCTTCTCCTAGTCCTACTAGGACTTGGGGAAGGGGGGGCGCCGGCCAGCTATGGGCTGCCCCTTTTCTCTTTTCCACTAAGGCCCAATAGGCCCATTAGTCTCCCGGGGGGTTCCGGTAACCCTCCCGGTATTCCGGTAAAATCCCGATTTCACCCGGAACACTTCCTATGTCCAAACATAGGCTTCCAATATATCAATCTTTACGTCTCGACCATTTCGAGACTCCTCGTCATGTCCATGATCTCATCCGGGACTCCGAACAACCTTCGGTACATCAAAATGCATAAACTCATAATAACTGTCATCGTAACGTTAAGCGTGCGGACCCTACGGTTCGAGAACAATGTAGACATGACCGAGACACGTCTCCGGTCAATAACCAATAGCGGGACCTGGATGCCCATATTGGCTCCTACATATTCTATGAAGATCTTTATCGGTCAGACCGCATAACAACATACGTTGTTCCCTTTGTCATCGGTATGTTACTTGCCCGAGATTCGATCGTCGGTATCCAATACCTAGTTCAATCTCGTTACTGGCAAGTCTCTTTACTCATTCCGTAATACATCATCTCACAACTAACATATTAGTTGCAGTGCTTGCAAGGCTTATGTGATGTGCATTACCGAGAGGGCCCAGAGATACCTCTTCGACAATCGGAGTGACAAACCCTAATCTCGAAATACGCCAACCCAACATCTACCATTGGAGACACCTGTAGTACTCCTTTATAATCACCCAGTTACGTTGTGACGTTTGGTAGTACCCAAAGTGTTCCTCCGGTAAACGGGAGTTGCATAATCTCATAGTCATAGGAACATGTATAAGTCATGAAGAAAGCAATAGCAACATACTAAACGATCGGGTGCTAAGCTAATGGAATGGGTCATGTCAATCAGATCATTCAACTAATGATGTGACCTCGTTAATCAAATAACAACTCTTTGTTCATGGTTAGGAAACATAACCATCTTTGATTAACGAGCTAGTCAAGTAGAGGCATACTAGTGACACTCTGTTTGTCTATGTATTCACACATGTATTATGTTTCCGGTTAATACAATTCTAGCATGAATAATAAACATTTATCATGATATAAGGAAATAAATAATCACTTTATTATTGCCTCTAGGGCATATTTCCTTCACCCCCTGCAGGGATTGATCTTTCGAAAGCCGTGCCCGCGGTTATGGGCAGATGGGAATTTGTTAATGTTCGGTTGTAGATAACTTGAACCTTAATTAATTAAAATGAATCAACTGAGTGTGTTACCGTGATGGCCTCTTCTCGGCGGAGTCCGGGAAGTGGACACGGTGTTGGAGTTATGTTTGCGCAGGTTGCTCTCTAGTTTCCCGCTCGTGCTTTGCCTCCTCTTCTCGCTCTCTTTTGCGAATAAGTTAGCCACCATGTATGCTAGTCGCTTGCTGTAGCTCCACTTACATTTACCCCCTTCCTACCTATTAAGCTTAAATAGTCTTGATCGCGAGGGTGCGAGATTGCTGAGTCCCTGTGGCTCACAGATTACTATTACACCAGATGCAGGGACAGATGATACAGCTCCAGATGGCGCGCTTGAGCTCAAGTGGGAGTACGACGAGGACTCTCAGCGTTACTATGTGTCTTTTCCTGATGATCAGTAGTGGTGCCCAGTTGGGGTGATCGGGACCTATGTCGCTTGTTGGGTTGTCTTTTATTTTGGCGCTGTAGTCGGGCCATGAGTGTTTGGATGATGTATGTTATTTATGTACTTTGATGTGACATGGCGAGTGTAAGCCAACTATTGTATCTCCCCTTTTATTATATACATTACATGGGATGTTGTGAAGATTGCCTAACTTGCGACATTGCTTTCAATGCGGTTATGCCTCTAAGTCGTGCCTCGACACGTGGGAGATATAGCCGCATCAAGGGCGTTACAATAAGACAAGCTGCGACTTGACCTTAGATTGTTAGTGTAGCCCGTTGCATTGACCGGATCATGGGATGGCATGAACTGGAAAGATTATGGGGATGATGTAGGCTAGCAAGCAAGGAATGTTGGTATGGTAGGGCTCACGTCTCGGGCGTGGCCTGATTTCCCCTTTTCAGTAAGCTCTGTACTCACCTGATTGTGTTCATCGACAGTGATCTCGGAGTCGAACAAGAGACGCTGCTGCAGATCAGCAACAACTGTTGGAAATATGCCCTAGAGGCAATAATAAAATGTTTATTATTATATTTCCTTGTTCATGATAATTTTCTATTATTCATGCTATAATTGTATTAACCAGAGACCGTAATACATGTGTGAATAGGTAGACCACAATATGTCCCTAGTAAGCCTCTAGTTGAGTAGCTCGTTGATCAATAGATGGTTACAGTTTCCTGACCATGGACATTGGATGTCGTTGATAACAGGATCACATCATTAGGAGAATGATGTGATGGACAAGACCCAATCCAAAGCATAGCACTAGATCGTGTAGTTCATATGCTAAAGCTTTTCTAATGTCAAGTATCATTTCCTTAGACCATGAGATTGTGCAACTCCCGGATACCGTAGGGGTGCTTTGGGTGTGCCAAATGTCACAATGTAAATGGGTGGCTATAAAGGCACACTACTGGTATCTCCGAAAGTGTCTGTTGGGTTGGCACGAATCGAGACTGGGATTTGTCACTCCGTGTGACGGAGAGGTATCTCTGGGCCCACTCGGTAGGACATCATCGTAATGAGCTCAATGTGACCAAAGAGTCGATCACGGAATGATGTGTTATGGAATGAGTAAAAGTGACTTGCCGGTAACGAGATTGAACGAGGTATTGGGATACCGACGATCGAATCACGGGCAAGTAACGTACCGATTGACAAAGGGAATTGTATACAGGATTGATTGAATCCCCGACATCGTGGTTCATCCGATGAGATCATTGTCGAACATGTGGGAGCCAACATGGGTATCCAGATCCCACTGTTGGTTATTGGCCAGAGAGTTGGCTCGGTCATGTCTGCATGATTCCCGAACCCGTAGGGTCTACACACTTAAGGTTCGGTGACGCTAGAGTTGTTATGGGAATTAGTGTGCAGTTACCGAATGTTGTTCGGAGTCCCGGATGAGATCCCGAACGTCACGAGGAGTTCCGGAATGGTCCGGGGGTAAAGATTTATATATGGGAAGTCCTATTTTCGCCACCGGAAAATGTTCAGGATTTTTCGGTATTGTATCGGGAAGGTTCTAGAAGGTTCCGGAGTGGGGCCCACCTGCATGGGGGGCCCACATGAACGTGGGTAGTGGGGGCAAGGCCCCACACCCCTGGTCAAGGCGCACCAAGATCCCCCCTTAGAAGGAATAAGATCATATCCCAAAGGGATAAGATCAAGATCCCTAAAAGGGGGGATAACAATCGGTGGGGAAAGGAAATGATGGGATTTCTTTCCCCCACCTTTGCCAACACCCCAATGGACTTGGAGGGCAAGAAATCAGCCCCCTCCACCCCTATATATAGTGGGGAGGCGCATGGGAGCCGCACCCTTCCCTGGCACAGCCCCTCCCTCCTCCAACTCTTCCTTCTCCTCCGTAGAGCTTGGCGAAGCCCTGCAGGAATGCCACGAGTCCACCACCACGCCGTCGTGCTGCCGGAGTTCTCCCTCAACTTCTCCTCTCCCCTTGATGGATCAAGAAGGAGGAGACGTCCCCGTGTTGTATGTGTGTTGAACGCGGAGGCGCCGTCCGTTCGGCGCTAGATCGGATCTCCCGTGATTTGAATCGCCGCGAGTACGACTCCATCAACCGCGTTCTTTTAACGCTTCCGCTTAGCGATCTTCAAGGGTATGAAGATGCACTCCTTCTCTCTCGTTGCTAGCATCTCCTAGATTGATCTTGGTGACACGTAGGAAAATTTTGAATTTTTGCAACGATCCCCAACAGTGGTATCAGAGCCGGGTTTATGCGTAGTTTCTATGCACAAGTAGAACACAAGTTGTCGTGGGCGTCGATTTTGTTAATTTAATTGCCATTACTAGTCTTATCTTGATTCGGCGGCATCGTGGGATGAAGCGGCCTAGACCGACCTTACATGTACGCTTACGTGAGACAGGTTCCACCGACTGACATGCACTAGTTGCATAAGGTGGCTAGCGGGTGCCCGTCTCTCCCACTTTAGTCGGATCGGATTCGATCAAAAGGGTCCTTATGAAGGGTAAATAGAAATTGGCATATCACGTTGTGGCTTTTGTGTAGGTAAGAAACGTTCTTGCTAGAAACCCATAGCAGCCACGTAAAACATGCAACAACAATTAGAGGACGTCTAACTTGTTTTTGCAGGGTATGCTATGTGATGTGATATGACCAAAAGGATGTGATGAATTATATATATATATATATATGTGATGTATGAGATTGATCATGTTCTTGTAATAGGAATCACGACTTGCATGTCGATGAGTATGACAACCGGCAGGAGCCATAGGAGTTGTCTTAATTTATTGTATGACCTGTGTGTCATTGAAAACGCCATGTAATTAATTTACTTTATTGCTAACCGTTAGCCATAGTAATAGAAGTAATAGTTGGCGAGACAACTTCATGAAGACACGATGATGGAGATCATGGTGTCATGCCGGTGACGAAGGTGATCATGCCGCGCCTCAAAGATGAAGATCAAAGGCGCGAGATGATATTGGCCATATCATTTCACTCTATGATTTGCATGTGATGTTTGTCATGTTTACATCTTATTTGCTTAGAACGACGGTAGCATAAATAAGATGATCCCTCATAAAATTTCAAGAAAGTGTTCCCCCTAACTGTGCACCGTTGCGAAAGTTCATTGTTTCGAAGCACCACGTGATGATCGGGTGTGATAGATTCTAACGTTCGCATACAATGGGTGTAAGCCAGATTTAAACATGCAAAACACTTAGGTTGACTTGACGAGCCTAGCATATACAGACATGGCCTCGGAACACAAGAGACCGATAAGGTCAAACATGAGTCGTATAGTGGATATGATCAACATGAAGATGTTCACCGATGATGACTAGTCCGTCTCACATGATGATCAGACACGGCCTAGTTGACTCGGATCATGTACCACTTAGATGACTAGATGAATGTCTATCTCAGTGGGAGTTCATTAAATAATTTGATTAGATGAACTTAATTATCATGGACATAGTCAAAAGGTCTTTGCAAATTATGTCGTAGCTCATGCTTTGGTTCTACTGTTTTAGATATGTTCCTAGAGAAAATTTAGTTGAGAGTTGATAGTAGCAATTATGTGGACTGGGACCGTAAACTGAGGATTGTCCTCATTGCTCCGCAGAAGGATTATGTCCTTAATGCACCGCTCAGTGTGCTGAACCTCGAGAGTCGGTTTTGTATGTTGCGAACATCTGACATGCACGTTTTGATGACTACATGATAGTTCAGTGCATAGTGCTAAATGGTTTAGAATTGAGGCACCAAAGACGTTTTTGAAACATCTCAGAACATATGAGATGTTCCAAGGACTGAAATTGGGATTTCAGGCTAGTGCCCACGTCAAGAGGTATGAGACCTCTGACAAGTTTCTTAAGCCTCCAAACTAAGGAGAAAAGTTCAATCGTTGAGCATGTGCTCAGATTGTATGAGTACTACAATCGCTTGAATCAAGTGGGAGTTAATCTTCCAGATGAGATAGTGATGGTTCTCCAAAGTCACTGCCACCAAGCTACTAGAGCTTCGTGATGAACTATAACATATCAGGGATAGATATGGTGATCCTTGAGCTATTCGCGACACCGCAAAAGTAGAAATCAAATAGGAGCATCAATTGTTGATGGTTAGTAAAACCACTAGTTTCAAGAAGGGAAAGGGCAAGAAAGGGATACTTCATGAAACGAGAAATCAGTTGCTGCTCTAGTGAAGAAACCCAAGGTTGAACCCAAACCTGAGACTAAGTGCTTCTGAAATGAGGGGAACGGTCACTAAAGAAGAACTACCCTAGATGCTTGGTAGATGAGAAGGCTGGCAAGGCCGATAGAAGTATATTGGATATACATTATAATGTGTACTTTACTAGTACTCCTAGTAGCACTAGGGTATTAAATGCCGGTTCGGTTGCTAAGTGGTAGTAACTCGAAATAAAAAGCTACGGAATAAACGGAGACTAGGTGAAGGCGAGATGACGATATGTGTTGGAAGTGTTTCCAAGGTTGTTGTGATCAAGCATCGCATGCTCCCTCTACCATCGAGATTGGTGTTAAACTGTCACAGCCCTAGCATTAGTCTTGCTTGTCATTGCATCATCATGTTGCATCATGTTTAAATTTCAGTTAAACCTGAAATGGGGATTACCTAAACCCTAGCACCAAATGAATTCAACTAGGTTCAATAAAAAATATTTTCAATGACCCAGATTGCCCTTTAGAAAAGTTCATGATTTTTGTTAAAGGTGAAAACCTCTACCAAAAGTCATGCACATATTTCTAGGCCATTCTGGATTTTTGAACTAGATCATATGGTATTTGAATTTGGGCATTTAAATACTATAAAACAATTTAAATGTTCAAATAATCCTAAACTGAAATGTTCCATGTTGGATATATTCCAAACAGTGGCCATGAGTAGTTTGGAGATTTTTTGAGTGTGCCTAAGTATTTTTAATAAAGCCCAGAACAAAATAACAAAATAGAAAAGAGAAATAAAATAGAAATGGAGAGAGAGAGAGAAGGACTACTGGCCCACCTACCTAAAGCCGGCCCAGCCCACCTGGCCTCCCCTCCCCTGTCATCTTTCTCCTTTGCCAGGAGGATGGGCGTGTGCCCGCGGTGCGCCAGCACGCGCACGGCCACCGACGGCCACCTCATGCTTGCCGTTTTCCCCCTCGACGCCCTGGGGACGCCACGCAGCCTCCCGGGTCCCTCTCTCACTCTCTCCCGTGCTCCTCCCCCTCCTCTGGCTCTCTCCCTCGCACCATCGAACGCGGCTGCCGCCGCCAACGAGAACCACCACGGCCACAGCTACCCCCTCGCCCCTCGGTTGTGCCCACGAGTTCCGCGACGTCGTCCTCGACCCCCTCACCGAACCACGCCCCGCCGGAAGCCCTGCAGCGTCGCCTTCGAGCTCTTCTTCAACCTTCGGCCGCCAGCGACCTCGTCGTCGATTCGCCGGACCCCGTGCCTCCCCTGCCTCGCCAGCAGCACCAGAAGAACTGCGGTGAGCCGCTGCATCGTTTCCCCCATGCCCTGTTGCCTAATTTGCGCCCTAGCTAGCTCCACCACCCTGCCGGAAAGCTTGCTCGCCGCCGGCCATGTCGCCGCCGTGGCTAGAGCCCGCAAACGTCGCGTCCGAGCATGTTTTCATCCTCAGCGCATTCCCAGGAACCCAGAACACCTACCCACTCGTCCTCCTGTGCATCGTAGCACGCTGTCCATCTTCACCGAACTCCGGCCGCCGCGAAAGTGGACACCACCGTCGATCTAGGTCGTCTCCGGCGACCCCGCTAGCACCAGCCGATGCGGACGAGGCTCAGGGTCCCAACGGTGCCATACGCGCCTCGAACCGTGGCCTGTGCTGCGATTCCGCGCATCGCCGCCGTCTCGGACCTCACCGGCGGTTAGTCGCCGGCAGGTCTGACTGAGTTGACCCGGGGGTTTGACCCCGTCTGACCAGGGTTTGACCACCCTGGGTCACTGACGCATGGGGCCAGCCCTACTAATTAACCCAGGTTAGTGTTAATGTATTTAGTTAGTTTAATTAGCCTCTGACATGTGGGCCCAGGCCTTAACTAAACTAGATTAGGTTTAGTTTAATTTTAATTAACCTTATTAGTTAACTGTGTCACTGACGTGTGGACCCCACACGTCAGGTTTGACCTGGACTGAGCCATTGACCTGCTGACGTCACTGTGAGGTCATGCTGATGCAATAATTCCTTTCTGGAATTTAAATAAATCTTAAATGATTTATTATTTTTAGAAAATACCCAAAACTTCTAAAAATCATAGAAAATCAACCGTAACTCCAAATGGAATAATTTATATATGAAAAATTATCAGAAAAATTCAATGAATCTGTTTATGGCATTTTCATGCATGTTTGAACAACTTAACCTTATTGTTTAGTCCAAAACATGATAATGCACTATTTGAATTCATAGTTTGAATTTGAATTTGAACCTAGTGTTGAAACCAACTCCATTCAACTTGTTGCTAGTTGCATTAGCTCAGTCAACAACATATTGCCATGTCATTATCATGCATCATGTTGTGCATTGCATTGATTGTGTTCTTCCTTGTTTGCCGGTAATTGTCCCCTCTCGGTAGACGCTGCTCAGACGCTGTGATCGTTGACACTGATGAAGACTCAATGTTATCTTCAGAAGTGCCAGGCAAGCACAACCCCCTTGTTCATTCCGATACAAGCCCACTCTCTCGCTCCTGCTCTCTTTTACTACATTAGGACAACAACGATTCATCTGTTACTTGTTGCGGTAGTTGAACTCCTTATCCTCTGCGTGACCTGTCATTGCCACAGTAAATAGATGAAACCCACTAGCATGAGTAGGAGTTGTTTGAGCCCTGATGTGCCTACTCATTCATGCTTGTTTGTCATGCCTGCTACTGCTTAGAGTTGAGTCAGGTCTGATTCATCGGGGATGGATCGAAGGTGTGTAAACATGTCCTACTGTGTGTGAGCTAAGTGTGTGAACATGTTTTGGTAAAGGTAGCGGTGAGAGGCCATGTAGGAGTACATGGTGGGTTGTCTCATTGAAACCGTCCTCAGGAACTGAGCTCTGTGTTTGTGATCCATGAAACAGCTACTACCACACATTGGGCCCTGAAATATGACCCCGCTCGACTTACTGACCCCTCTCGCCTCTGTCCAGGAGTTGCAACTAGTTTCTGGTGTTTGTAGGACATGTGTTGGCGGTCGTGCGTAGCGCTGACCCTAGGGGTGGGCTATGATGTGGTAGATACACTGTGGCCGGGTATGCCGGGCGCCCGTTTGGCGTCTCGGGACCCTGTACACATCGTTTGGGGCCGTCGAGGACACCCCGGCCGGATTTCCTTGCGGATGGAAACTGAATAGGCGATAAACCTGGACTAGAGACTTGTGAGGTTAGTCAGGTCATGGTCTACACCCACATCGGTTTTCGCATGAAGTCTGCCGAGCACATGTCGTGTGCAGACGCTAAGTGGTGGAAACATGTGTGACGAAGTACACCCCTGCAGGGTTATAAATGATCTATTCGAATAGCCGTGTCCACGGTAATGGACTTCTGGGTTGCCTATAACAGTTCATAGACAAGTGAAAGTGGATATTCTAAAACTCGCAAGATAAGTGTGAGTGCTATGGATGGCCTTCTCGTAGGGAGACGAGAGTGGATCCATAGTCGTGTATTGAATGGTGAATATGTGGACTCGTGTGCGCCACCTCAAAAGAGTTGCTTGCAGTCGTAGTTCAGATAGCCACCGAGTCAAAGCTGGCTTGCTGCAGTTAAACTCCACCACCCCCCCCCCCTTTGTTGATACCGATGCATATGTAGCTAGTTCTGATGTAAGTCTTGCTGAGTACCTTTGTACTCACGTTTGCTTAATTTATGTTTTGCAAAGAGACTTCAGTCTCGCTAGTAGTTCCGCGTGGACTTCGATGTTTAGCTTGATACCTCAGCTACGATCTTGTGCCCTCGGCAGGATCTGGTAGATAGTCAGGCTTCTTAGCCTTTTCCATTTGTAGATGTCTGTTCTCAGACATGTTAAGCTTCCGCATGTGCTTTGGCTTGTATGCTATGATTGTTGGGTCATGAGACCCATGTTTGTAATATCTCACTCCTCGGAGCCTAATGAATAAATACTTGAGTTGTAGAGTTATGTTGTGATGCCATGTTGTATTTACACATATCGAGCATATTATGTGTATGATTGAAATGCTTGGTATGTGTGGGATCCGACAATCTAGTTGTTTATCCTTGGCAGTCTCTCTTATGGGGAAATGTAGTCTAGTGCTTCCATGAGCCATAGTAGTCCGCTACAGCCCGGTTCACCGGAGTCCTGTTAGCCCAGCACTACTGCTCAGGACACTTGACTGGGACATTTGACTGGCCGGCATGTGTTTCACTTTGTTCCTGTGTCTGTCCCTTCGGGGAAATGTCACGCGGTGACATCCGGAGTCCTACTTAGCTTGCTACAGCCCGGGTTCCCGGAGTCCTGTTAGCCCAGTGCTACAGCCCGGATTCACACGCTGCTGACCGACACGCTCGATGTGAATCATGTATTCCTGTCCCCATAGGTTAGTGCCGCTTTGGGTTCACAACTAGCCATGTCGGCCCGAGTTTTCTGTCATATGGATGCTAGCGACACTATCATATACGTGAGCCAAAAGGCGCAACCGGTCCCGGGCCATGGTAAGGCGACACCCATGGGATACCGTGCGTGAGGCCGCAAAGTGATATGAGGTGTTACCGGCTAGATCGATGTGACTTGGAATCGGGGTCCTGGCAGCGTTGGTATCAGAGCCTGACTGCCTATAGGATTACCAAGCCAAACTGGTCGAAGTTGTGTCTAGAAATGCTTTAGTTATATAAGGGAATTGATTGTGGGAGGGAACGTAAGGCTCTTTTTACTCCTTATACCTCATGGCCTTCTGATCTGAGTCATCCTCTTCCTTTCTACGGGGATTAAGAACTGGGCCTTCTCATCTATCTATCAGGATGACGAGTTGCTATGATATAGACTTGTAGGATTGATGTATTCAAGCTTCAGTTCCGTTCCTACTACTTCCGTATGTTGACAGTTGATCTCAGAACCTTGATATTGTGTTGTTGAGTGGTTATGCCACCATTTTGCAGGATGTCTCAAATCATTTTGAGCATTTACAGCTGTTATGCTGTCCGAGTCATCCCAAGTTTCTAAATAGTCTGATGCAATTGCAAATCACTTCATCCCGTTTTCGATGTCCTTTTGGGCCAGATTAAGCACACAAATCGGTGAGTTGATGTACTCTATTGTCTCGACATATATGTTGGAGCTATCATAATGACCCTAGGTGTCTTAGAGGATCACCTAGTAATCTAGCCATGTTTTGTGTTCCCAGTGTGATGATTCTGGCCATCATTCTCGAAAGCATCCCGTGATGCTATTAGTTAGTAGGCATTCTATTCCTGGTTTTTTGAACCCGAGATTCACCCTACTTACTTCATGTTGATAGTGTTTGCTCGTTCCTTTAGGTTATTAGTAACCTTTGCATCAGTCCTCGAGGTCCGTGGTATATCCTTCTTCCAATTATCATGAACCATTAAGGCAGAAGTTCTTTGAACCAAAAGATCACCATTAGAGTACTCCTGAGGAGTTCTCCATTCATAATTGTGTCCCTGCCAACCCTACCTTTCTGCATGGGTTATCCAGAAGAAATATGTTGAACTCGTTCGACATACTAATCTATGCATCCACAACTCAGGAAGTTATATGTACCTTTGAGTTGTCCCCCTTCCGTTATATTCCGATCTTCGTCTATCAATTGATATTGAGGAGTATGTATGCATTCATGTTCATCGATGCCTAGTATTCCTGTGGTTCGTCAAGCCGTTCTATTCTAGAATGACTAGGAGAAACAGACTCCAGTACCTCATCCATTTCTAGGATCGGGTCAAAGTGGTTGTATTCCGCAAATCAAAATGCCAATCTAGCTTTTGTTCTGTTCTACCTCGGAGTATTACCCCCTTTCTGTCAGGATTGTCATAGGAAATGCAGCATCTCTCATGAATTCTTGACGTAGTGATACTCTCTCCATCATTATTCATTTCTCGGTTTCTGTGTTGTTGCAACCGGAATGCCGGCAAGTGAGTCGTGATATCTGAAATCAATACCCCTAGCAACTCTGTTGCTTGGTAGTTAATGGACAATATTCTCTTTCTTAGCGTGTTGGTTATTGAATCATCATTCTAAGATAGATTGTGCTACCTAGTCCTTATCTCCTGGTGCACTCTTCGATCAACGAGTTAGGATTTTGCCAAACCCTTGCTCTATCGATCATATCATCTTGCCCTGAAAAGCAAGATTGATCTCGAGCTTAGTATCATATCAGTGGATTGTGATGTTCCGATTATCTTCTCGGAAGTATTATCTGGTTGTCACCTGACCGCTATGTTGAGTTTGTGATCATGTTGGTTTTCCTCCAACCACCCATTCTCCAAGAATCTGTGTTGGATACCCTTGAGCTAGTTGGTTAAGCTTAACAACAACTTGGAGAGTTGGAAGATAAAAGCTTGTCTGACATAGTTCATGTTAAGGGATATCTTTGTGTTTGTGCGTGTGTTGAAGAAAGATGATATCTTCACCAATTGGTCCTCATGATCAGCTGTTGGATCTATTATCTTGTCCAAACCTTGATTTGAGTGTGGGCTATCGTCAAATCAAATCAGAACCAACGATGTTCGTAATGTTGTCTTACTTGCGGTTATCCCTCGAGCATACACCATTATATCTTTGGTCTGACCAATACTATCACATTGTTCACATAGTGGTGGAAGTCCAGTGATATGGAAATTTTGATGAGTTGCTGTTGAGCCCATCAGCGGCATTTTGTCTCCTCCATGATTGTGTTGAACATCCAGCTAGTGTTGGAAACTTTATAGGCGTTGCCCTCATGTCCCGATCATGAAGCATATGTCCGGTTGAAAGATGTGACTTCCTCTAATTCATGTGCATCTGATGTAAGTTGCCGCCTTGAATTCGAGAAAGTTTGTTTTTGCCTCCTCTGGAATCATCCCAAGTCAGTCATGCATGTGCGAAGTATTCTATGGTCTAATAGACTGATCATCTACATTCTATACGTATCCCTAGCACACCAAGCCACTGATTGATTTGCTCAAGGAGAAGAAGTTTCTTCTTAAGGGTTAGACCTACGCAAGGACATCGATATCCTCGTTGATGGTTCCCCCTGAACTCGGTAGTGTTTCATTTTAAGACTATCAGGTGACCATGCTTGTCTAGGACAATGTGTTCACATGCTTGTAGCAGAACCGGCTCATGTTTTGGAGCTTACTACCGTAGTTCATTCCCCCGAGAATCTCGCAATGTCATCTCGTCGATTTGTGTTGCAAACCTTCATTTTCCTTTCTAGACTCGATGAGTCTGGAATATCCTGTCACCAACCAGATCTGAATCTCAAGCAGATATGATGGTTGGAGCATTTTCCAAGAACTATAATATTGGTCTCTCGATAACCGGTAAAGTGGATCTCGTGGCCAACACATCCATCCGGAAGACCTATTATTGTAGTATCTCGATTGAAGAAAGTTGGCCACCTTCCCATGAGGATTTCGTAGGATTTACCTCCGTAGTTAATCCTTACGGATTCTTGAGCTTCTGAAGTCCGACCTTTACTTCATGTCCTAGATACCAAACCGTATCAATAAATGGGATACACTAGCACATCAAGGAGAATATTAGAAGCGGAGTGCTATATGTCTCTCGGTCGATCATCCAGATTTCTTTCCCTTGGCCTCGCCAAGGTGAAATATGAGAAAGTGTTATCTTCCTTTGCACCCGCATTATCCATCACTATTCATCATGGTAGTAAGATGTGTTCCCAGGATCCTCGGCACGGATGTTGGTAAGACCTTGATGAGTATGGAAATGCTCAAGTTCTTGAGAGCACGCTCAGGCACTAGGTTCTGATGTTGTCGTTAACTGGAATGTGCCTCCGTTCTCTCAGTTGTTCGATAGCCATCCAATTGGTGGAATCACCTTTGTCGGTGAACCTTCTCCCCAGTTACTAGAATCATTCCCAACATTTGCATTTTGTTCCCAGCCTACACCTCAGTAGCTGTTGTTCATGATCATCTTCAAAAGTGGACTTACCATAGGTCCCATCCATTTCCGATGATAAGCAAAAATCATCCATTGCGTTGTCTTCAACAAGGTAGTCCACATCATCCATCCTAGTCCAAGTATGCCATCTCTTCAAGCTATCTCAAACGATCAATTGTAAATTGCCTTAAGTTGGTATGAAGAGTTTCAACGATCACTGAATCAAAAGTAATTCTTTTTGCCACTTAAGGGAATATTTCTGCGAGTCACTTTCCTTAAGAGGTCTCATTATGGTATCATGGCAATTATCTCCTCGCTACTTTGAAACCATGCATCATCCTACTTAAGCATGGAATTGTTGCCTACCAAAATTGAACCTTTATCATCCGCTTCTTTCCATCACCCCTGTTGTGTGTTTCATGTCTCAGCTCAAGAGATGTTTTATATCTCACTCCATGAGTTGATCTTGAGTGCTCGATCTCCGAGGAGATCAATTTCTGTAGAATTTCTTTCTGTCGTCATCATGTTGGATGAAGATCCCGAAAGCAAAGACGTCAAGATCAAGATGAAGAAATGAATCAACATCCTTGGGAAGGGCAGTTGGATCGAGAAGACTGCGATAGTCTTGTGACCCCCCCCCCCTTCCTTCTTACCTCACGTCTCGAACCTTGGGCCGAGATTCTTGTTTAGTGGGGGTGAGTTGTCACAACCCTAGCATTAGTCTTGCTTGTCATTGCATCATCATGTTGCATCATGTTTAAATTTTAGTTAAACCTGACATGGGGATTGCCTAAACCCTAGCACCAAATGAATTCAACTAGGTTCAATAAAAATATATTTTCAATGACCCAGATTGTGTTGGGGAACGTAGTAATTTCAAAATTTTCCTACGCACACACAAGATCATGGTGATGCATAGCAACGAGGGGGAGAGTTTTGTCTACGTACCAACGCAGACCGACTGCGGAAGCGATCACACAACATAGAGGAAGTAGTCGTACGTCTTCTTCCCGATCCGACCGATCCAAGCACCGTTACTCCGGCACCTCCGAGTTCTTAGCACACGTTCAGCTCGATGACGATCCTCGGGCTCCGATCCAGCAAAGCGTCGAGGAAGAGTTCCGTCAGCACGACGGCGTGGTGACGATCTTGATGTACTACCGACGCAGGGCTTCGCCTAAGCACTGTAACGATATGATCGAGGTGGAATTTGGTGGCAGGGGGCACCGCACACGGCTAAGGAACGATCTCAAGGATCAACTTGTGTGTCTTGGGGTGTCCCCTGCCCCCGTATATAAAGGATGGAGGGAGGGAGGCTGGCCGGCCAAAGAGAGGGAGGCGCAGGAGGAGTCCTACTCCTACCGGGAGTAGGACTCCCCCCTCCAATCCTAGTCCAACTAGGAATCCTTTAAAAGGGAGAGAGAGAGAGAGGTGGCCGGCCCCTCTCCTAGTCCTAATAGGACTAGGGAGAGGGGGGGAGGCGCAGCCCTATGTGGGCTGCCCTCTCACCTTTCCACTAAGGCCCATGTTGGCCCATTTGGCTCCCGGGGGGTTCCGGTAACCCTCCCGGCAATCCGGTAAAATCCCGATTTCACCCGGAACACTTCCGATGTCCAAACATAGGCTTCCAATATATCAATATTTACGTCTCGACCATTTCGAGACTCCTCGTCATGTCCGTGATCTCATCCGGGACTCCGAACAACCTTCGGTACATCAAAATGCATAAACTCATAATAACTGTCATCGTAACGTTTAAGCGTGCGGACCCTACAGTTCGAGAACAATGTAGACATGACCGAGACACGTCTCCGGTCAATAACCAATAGCGGGACCTGGATGCCCATATTGGCTCCTACATATTCTACGAAGATCTTTATCGGTCAGACCGCATAACAACATACGTTGTTCCCTTTGTCATCGGTATGTTACTTGTCCGAGATTCGATCGTCGGTATCCAATACCTAGTTCAATCTCGTTACTGGCAAGTCTCTTTACTCGTTCCGTAATACATCATCTCATAACTAACATCTTAGTTATTATGCTTGCAAGGCTTATGTGATGTGTATTACCGAGAGGGCCCAGAGATACCTCTCCGACAATCGGAGTGACAAACCCTAATCTCGAAATACGCCAACCCAACATCCACCATTGGATACACCTGTAGTACTCCTTTATAATCACCCAGTTACGTTGTGACGTTTGGTAGTACCCAAAGTGTTCCTCCGGTAAACGGGAGTTGCATAATCTCATAGTTATAGGAACATGTATAAGTCATGAAG
Organism: Triticum monococcum; assembly: GCA_034509565.1. Classification (NCBI taxonomy): domain Eukaryota; kingdom Viridiplantae; phylum Streptophyta; class Magnoliopsida; order Poales; family Poaceae; genus Triticum; species Triticum monococcum. The sequence continues at coordinate 174,826,355 of CM067847.1, read as the reverse complement.
AAAGCAATAGCAACATACTAAACGATCGGGTGCTAAGCTAATGGAATGGGTCATGTCAATCAGATCATTCAACTAATGATGTGACCTCGTTAATCAAATAACAACTCTTTGTTCATGGTTAGGAAACATAACCATCTTTGATTAACGAGCTAGTCAAGTAGAGGCATACTAGTGACACTCTGTTTGTCTATGTATTCACACATGTATTATGTTTCCGGTTAATACAATTTTAGCATGAATAATAAACATTTATCATGATATAAGGAAATAAATAATAACTTTATTATTGCCTCTAGGGCATATTTCCTTCAGTCTCCCACTTGCACTAGAGTCAATAATCTAGTTCACATCGCCATGTGATTTAACAGCAATAGTTCACATCACCATGTGATTAACACCCATAGTTCACATCGTCATGTGACCAACACTCAAAAGGTTTACTAGATTCAGTAATCTAGTTCACATATCTATGTGATTAACACCCAAAGAGTACTAAGGTGTGATCATGTTTTGCTTGTGAGATCATTTTAGTCAACGGGTCTGTCACATTCAGATCCGTAAGTATTTTGCAAATTTCTATGTTAACAATGCTCTGCATGGAGCTACTCTAGCTAATTGCTCCCACTTTCAATATGTATCCAGATTGAGACTTAGAGTCATCTAGATTAGTGTCAAAACTTGCATCGGCGTAACCCTTTACGACAAACCTTTTGTCACGTCCATAATCGAGAAACATATCCTTATTTCACTAAGGATAATTCTGACCGCTGTCCAGTGATCTACTCCTAGATCACTATTGTACTCCCTTGCCAAATCAATGTAGGGTATACAATAGATCTGGTATACAGCATGACATACTTTATAGAACCTATGGCCAAGGCATAGGGAATGACTTTCATTCTCTTTCTATTTTCTGCCGTGGTCGGGCTTTGAGTCTTACTCAATTTCACACCTTGTAATACATGCAAGAACTCTTTCTTTGACTGTTCCATTTTGAACTACTTCAAAATCTTGTCAAGGTATGTACTTATTGAAAAAACTTATCAAGCGTCTTGATCTATATCTATAGATCTTGAAGCTCAATATGTAAGCAGCTTCACCGAAGTCTTTCTTTGAAAACTCCTTTCAAACACTCCTTTATGCTTTACAGAATAATTCTACATTATTTCCGATCAACAATATGTCATTCACATATACTTTATCAGAAATGCTGTAGTGCTCCCACTCACTTTCTTGTAAATACAGGCTTCACCGTAAGTCTGTATAAAACTATATGCTTTGATCAACTCATCAAAGCATATATTCCAACTCCGAGATGTTTGCACCAGTCCACAGATAGATCGATGGAGCTTGCATATTTAGTTAACATCTTTAGGATCGACAAAACCTTCTAGTTGCATCGTATACAACTCTTCTTTAGCAAATCCATTAAGGAATGCAGTTTTGTTTATCCATTTGCCAGATTTCATAAAATGCGGCAATTGCTAACATGATTCGGACAGACTTTAAGCATAGATATGAGTGAGAGAATCTCATCTTAGTCAACACCTTGAACTTGTCGAAAACCTTTTGCGACAATTCTATCTTTGTAGATAGTAACACTACTATCAGCGTCCGTCTTCCTCTTGAAGATCCATTTATTCTCAATTGCTTGCCGATCATCGGGCAAGTCAACCAAAGTCCAAACTTTGTTCTCATACATGGATCATATCTCAGATTTCATGGCCTCAAGCCACTTTGCGGAATTTGGGCTCATCATCGCTTCCTCATAGTTCGTAGGTTCGTCATGGTCAAGTAACATGACCTCCAGAACAGGATTACCGTACCACTCTGGTGCGGATTTCACTCTGGTTTACCTACGAGATTCGGTAGTAACTTGATCCGAAGTTTCATGATCATTATCATTAGCTTCCTCACTAATTGGTGTAGGAGTCACAAGAACAAATTTCTGTGATGAACTACTTTCCAATAAAGGAGAAGGTACAATTACCTTATCAACTTCTACTTTCCTCCCACTCACTTCTTTCGAGAGAAACTCCTTCTCTAGAAAGTATCCATTATAAGCAACGAATGTCTTGCCTTAGGATCTGTGTTAGAAGGTGTACCCAACAGTCTCCGTTTGGGTATCCTATGAAGACATATTTCTCCGATTTGGTTTTGAGCTTATCAGGATGAAACTTTTTCACATAAGCATCACAACCCCAAACTTTAAGAAACGACTACTTTGGTTTCTTACTAAACCACAGTTCAGATTGTGTCGTCTCAACGGACTTAGATGGTGCCCCTTTTTAACGTGAATGCAGCTGTCTCTAATGCGTAATCCCAAAACGATATTGGTAAATCGGTAAGAAACATCATAGATTGTACTATATCCAATAAAGTACGGTTATGACATTCGGACACACCATTATCTTGTGGTGTTCTAGGCGGCGTGAGTAGTGAAACTATTTCACATTTTTTAACTGAAGGCCAAACTCGTAACTCAAATACTCTTCTCTACGATCAGATCATAGAAACTTTATTTTCTTGTTATGATGATTTTTCACTTCACTCTGAAATTCTTTGAACTTTTCAAATGTTTCAGACTTATGTTTCATGAAGTAGATATCCCCATATCTGCTCAAATCATTTGTGAAGGTCAGAAAATAATGATACTTGCTGCAAGCCTTAATATTCATCGGACCACATACATCAGTATGTATGATTTCCAACAAATCTGTTCCTTGCTTTATTGTTCCGGAGAACGGCGTTTTAGTCATCTTGCCCATAAGGCATGGTTCGCAAGCATCAACTGATTCATAATCAAGTGATTCCAAAAGCCCATCAGCATGGAGTTTCTTCATGCGCTTTACACCAATATGACTTAAACAGCAGTTCCACAAATAAGTTGCACTATCATTATTAACTTTGCATCTTTTGGTTTCAATATTATGAATATGTGTATTATTAAGATCGAGATCCAATGAACTATTTTCATTGGGTGTGTAACCATATAAGGTTTAATTCATGTAAACAGAACAACAATTTATTCTTTTACTTAAATGAATAACTGTATTACAATAAACATGATCAAATCATATTCATGCTCAACGCAAACACCAAATAACACTTATTTAGGTTCAACACTAATCCCGAAATTATAGGGAGTGTGCGATGATGATCATATCAATCTTGGAACCACTTCCAACACACATCGTCACTTCACCCTTAACTAGTCTCTGTTTATTCTGCAACTCCCGTTTCGAGTTACTAATCTTAGCAACTGAACTAGTATCAAATACTGAGGGTTTGCTATAAACACTAGTAAAGTACACATCAATAACATGTATATCAAATATACTTATGTTCACTTTGCCATCCTTCTTATCCGCCAATCACTTGGCGTAGTTCCGCTTCCAGTGACCAGTCCCTTTGCAGTAGAAGCACTCAGTCTCAGGATTAGGTCCAGACTTGGGCTTCTTCACTTGAGCAGCAACTTGCTTGCTGTTCCTTTTTGAAGTTCCCCTTCTTCCCTTTGCCCTTTTCTTGAAACTAGTGGTCTTGTCTACCATCAACACTTGATGTTTTTCTTGATTTCTACATTCATCGATTTCATCATCATGAAAAGCTCGGGAGTCGTTTTCGTCATCCCTTGCATACTATAGTTCATCACGAAGTTCTACTAACTTGGTGATGGTGACTAGAGAATTCTGTCAATCACTATCTTATCTGGAAGATTAACTCCCACTTGATTCAAGCGATTGTAGTACCCAGACAATCTGAGCACATGCTCACTAGTTGAGCGATTCTCCTCCATCTTTTAGCTATAGAACTTGTTGGAGACTTCATATCTCTCAACTCGGGTATTTGCTTGAAATATTAACTTCAACTCCTGGAACATCTCATATGGTCCATGACGTTCAAAACATCTTTGAAGTCCCGATTCTAAGCCATTAAGCATGGTGCACTAAACTATCAAGTAGTCATCATATTGAGCTAGCCAAACGTTCATAACGTCTGCATCTGCTCCTGCAATAGGTCTGTCACCTAGCGGTGCATCAAGGACATAATTCTTCTGTGCAGCAATGAGGATAAACCTCAGATCACGGATCCAATCCGCATCATTGCTACTAACATCTTTCAATACAATTTTCTCTAGGAACATATCAAAGTAAACACAGGGAAGCAACAACGCGAGCTATTGATCTACAACATAATTTGCAAAATACTACCAGGACTAAGTTCATGATAAATTTAAGTTCAATTTAATCATATTACTTAAGAACTCCCACTTAGATAGACATCCCTCTAATCCTCTAAGTGATCACGTGATCCAAATCAACTAAACCATGTCCGATCATCACGTGAGATGGAGTAGTTTCATTGGTGAACATCACTATGTTGATCATATCTACTATATGATTCACGCTCGACCTTTCGGTCTCCGTGTTCCGAGGCCATATCTGTATATGTTTGGCTCGTCAAGTATAACCTGAGTATTCCGCGTGTGCAACTGTTTTGCACCCGTTGTATTTGAACGTAGAGCCTATCACACCCGATCATCACGTGGTGTCTCAGCACGAAGAACTTTTGCAACGGTGCATACTCAGGGAGAACACTTCTTGATAATTTAGTGAGAGATCATCTTATAATGCTACCGTCAATCAAAGCAAGATAAGATGCATAAAAAGATAAACATCACATGCAATCAATATAAGTGATATGATATGCCCATCATCATCTTGTGCTTTGTGATCTCCATCTCTGAAGCACCGTCATGATCACCATCGTCACCGGCGCGACACCTTGATCTCCATCGTAGCATCATTGTCGTCTCGCCAATCTTATGCTTCCACGACTATCACTACCGCTTAGTAGTAAAGCATTACATCGCGATTGCATTGCATACAATAAAGCGACAACCATATGGCTCCTGCCAGTTGCCGATAACTCGGTTACAAAACATGATCATCTCATACAATGAAATCAGCATCATGCCTTGACCATATCACATCACAACATGCCCCGCAAAAACAAGTTAGACGTCCTCTACTTTGTTGTTGCAAGTTTTACGTGGCTGCTACGGGCTTAAGTAAGAACTCATCTCACCTACGCATCAAAACCACAACGATAGTTCGTCAAATAGACTCCGTTTTAACCTTCTCAAGGACCGGGCGTAGCCACACTTGGTTCAACTAAAGTTGGAGAGACAGTCTTCCGCAAGCCATCTATGTGCAAAGCACGTCGAGGGAACTGGTCTCGCGTAAGAGTACGCGTAAGGTTGGTCCGGATCGTCTCGTCCAACAATACCGCCGAACCAAAGTATGACATGCTGGTAGGCAGTATGACTTGTATCGCCCACAACTCACTTGTGTTCTACTCGTGCATATAACATCAAACCATAAAAACCTAGGCTCGGATGCCACTGTTGGGGAACGTAGTAATTTCAAAATTTTCCTACGCACACACAAGATCATGGTGATGCATAGCAATGAGGGGGAGAGTGTTGTCTACGTACCAACGCAGACCGACTGCGGAAGCGATCACACAACGTAGAGGAAGTAGTCGTACGTCTTCTTCCCGATCCGACCGATCCAAGCACCGTTACTCCGGCACCTCCGAGTTCTTAGCACACGTTCAGCTCGATGACGATCCTCGGGCTCCGATCCAGCAAAGCGTCGAGGAAGAGTTCCGTCAGCACGACGGCGTGGTGATGATCTTGATGTACTACCGACGCAGGGCTTCGCCTAAGCACTGTAACGATATGATCGAGGTGGAATTTGGTGGCAGGGGGCACCGCACACGGCTAAGGAACGATCTCAAGGATCAACTTGTGTGTCTTGGGGTGTCCCCTGCCCCCGTATATAAAGGATGGAGGGAGGGAGGCTGGCCGGCCAAAGAGAGGGAGGCGCAGGGGGAGTCCTACTCCTACCGGGAGTAGGACTCCCCCCTCCAATCCTAGTCCAACTAGGAATCCTTTAAAAGGAAGAGAGAGAGAGGTGGCCGGCCCCTCTCCTAGTCCTAATAGGACTAGGGAGAGGGGGGAGGCGCAGCCCTATGTGGGCTGCCCTCTCACCTTTCCACTAAGGCCCATGTTGGCCCATTTGGCTCCCGGGGGGTTCCGGTAACCCTCCCGGCAATCCGGTAAAATCCCGATTTCACCCGGAACACTTCCGATGTCCAAACATAGGCTTCCAATATATCAATCTTTACGTCTCGACCATTTCGAGACTCCTCGTCATGTCCGTGATCTCATCCGGGACTCCGAACAACCTTCGGTACATCAAAATGCATAAACTCATAATAACTGTCATCGTAACGTTTAAGCGTGCGGACCCTACGGTTCGAGAACAATGTAGACATGACCAAGACACGTCTCCGGTCAATAACCAATAGCGGGACCTGGATGCCCATATTGGCTCCTACATATTCTACGAAGATCTTTATCGGTCAGACCGCATAACAACATACGTTGTTCCCTTTGTCATCGGTATGTTACTTGTCCGAGATTCGATCGTCGGTATCCAATACCTAGTTCAATCTCGTTACTGGCAAGTCTCTTTACTCGTTCCGTAATACATCATCTCATAACTAACATCTTAGTTATTATGCTTGCAAGGCTTATGTGATGTGTATTACCGAGACGGCCCAGAGATACCTCTCCGAGAATCGGAGTGACAAACCCTAATCTCGAAATACGCCAACCCAACATCCACCATTGGAGACACCTGTAGTACTCCTTTATAATCACCCAGTTACGTTGTGACGTTTGGTAGTACCCAAAGTGTTCCTCCGGTAAACGGGAGTTGCATAATCTCATAGTTATAGGAACATGTATAAGTCATGAAGAAAGCAATAGCAACATACTAAACGATCGGGTGCTAAGCTAATGGAATGGGTCATGTCAATCAGATCATTCAACTAATGATGTGACCTCGTTAATCAAATAACAACTCTTTGTTCATGGTTAGGAAACATAACCATCTTTGATTAACGAGCTAGTCAAGTAGAGGCATACCAGTGACACTCTGTTTGTCTATGTATTCACACATGTATTATGTTTCCGGTTAATACAATTTTAGCATGAATAATAAACATTTATCATGATATAAGGAAATAAATAATAACTTTATTATTGCCTCTAGGGCATATTTCCTTCAGATTGCCCTTTAGAAAAGTTCATGATTTTTGTTAAAGGTGAAAACCTCTACCAAAAATCATGCACATATTTCTAGGCCATTCTGGATTTTTGAACTAAATCATATGGTATTTGAATTTGGGCATTTAAATACTATAAAACAATTTAAATGTTCAAATAATCCTAAACTGAAATGTTCCATGTTGGATATATTCCAAACAGTGGCCATGAGCAGTTTGGAGATTTTTTGAGTGTGCCTAAGTATTTTTAATAAAGCCCAGAACAAAATAACAAGATAGAAAAGAGAAATAAAATAGAAATGGAGAGAGAGAAGGACTACCTGGCCCACCTACCTGAAGCCGGCCCAGCCCACCTGGCCCCCCTCCCCTGTCATCTTTCTCCTTTGCCAGGAGGATGGGCGTGTGCCCGCGGTGCGCCAGCACGCGCACGGCCACCGACGGCCAGGTCCTGCTTGCCGTTTTCCCCCTCGACGCCCTGGGGACGCCACGCAGCCTCCCAGGTCCCTCTCTCACTCTCTCCCGTGCTCCTCCCCCTCCTTTGGCTCTCTCCCTCGCACCACCGAACGCGGCCGCCGCCGCCGACGAGAACCACCACGGCCACAGCTACCCCCTCGCCCCTCGGTTGTGCCCACGAGTTCCGCGACGTCGTCCTCGACCCCCTCACCGAACCACGCCCCGCCGGAAGCCCTTCTTCAACCTTCAGCCGCCGGCGACCTCGTCGTCGATTCGCCGGACCCCGTGCCTCCCCTGCCTCACCAGCAGCACCAGAAGAACTGCGGTGAGCCACTGCATCGTTTCCCCCATGCCCTGTTGCCTAATTTGCGCCCTAGCTAGCTCCACCACCCTGCCTGAAAGCTTGCTCGCCGCCGGCCATGTCGCCGCCGTGGCTAGAGCCCGCAAACGTCGCGTCCGAGCATGTTTTCGTCCTCAGCGCGTTCCCAGGAACCCAGAACACCTACCCACTCGTCCTCCCATGCATCGTAGCACGTTGTCCATCTTCACCGAACTCCGGCTGCCGCGGAAGCGGACACCGCCGTCGATCTAGGTCGTCTCCGGTGACCCCGCTAGCACCAGCCGACGCGGACGAGGCTCAGGGTCCCAACGGTGCCATCCGCGCCTCGAACCGTGGCCTGTGCTGCGATTCCGCGCATCGCCGCCGTCTCGGACCTCGCCGGCGGTTAGTCGCCGGCAGGTCTGACTGAGTTAACCCAGGGGTTTGACCCCGTCTGACCAGGGTTTGACCACCCTGGGTCACTGACGCATGGGGCCAGCCTGCTAATTAACCCAGGTTAGTGTTAATGTATTTAGTTAGTTTAATTAGCCTCTGACATGTGGGCCCAGGCCTTAACTAAACTAGATTAGGTTTAGTTTAATTTTAATTAACCTTATTAGTTAACTGTGTCACTGACGTGTGGACCCCACACGTCAGGTTTGACCTGGACCGAGCCGTTGACCTGCTGACGTCACTGTGAGGTCATGCTGACGCAATAATTCCTCTCTGGAATTTAAATAAATCTTAAATGATTTATTATTTTTAGAAAATACCCAAAACTTCTAAAAATCATAGAAAATCAACCGTAACTCCAAATGAAATAATTTATATATGAAAAATTATCAGAAAAATTCAAGGAATCTGTTTATGGCATTTTCATGCATGTTTGGACAACTTAACCTTACTGTTTAGTCCAAAACATGATAATGCACTGTTTGAATTCATAGTTTGAATTTGAATTTGAACCTAGTGTTGAAACCAACTCCATTCAACTTGTTGCTAGTTGCATTAGCTCAATCAACAACATATTGCCATGTCATTATCATGCATCATGTTGTGCATTGCATTGATTGTGTTCTTCCTTGTTTGCCGGTAATTGTCCCCTCTCGGTAGACGCTGCTCCGACGCTGTGATCGTTGACACTGATGAAGACTCAATGTTATCTTCAGAAGTACCAGGATCTGGTAGATAGTCAGGCTTCTTAGCCTTTTCCATTTGTAGATGTCTGTTCTCAGACATGTTAAGCTTCCGCATGTGCTTTGGCTTGTATGCTATGATTGTTGGGTCATGAGACCCATGTTTGTAATATCTCCCTCCTCGGAGCCTAATGAATAAATACTTGAGTTGTAGAGTTATGTTGTGATGCCATGTTGTATTTACACATATCGAGCATATTGTGTGTATGATTGAAATGCTTGGTATGTGTGGGATCCGACAATCTAGTTGTTTATCCTTGGCAGTCTCTCTTATGGGGAAATGCAGTCTAGTGCTTCCATGAGCCATAGTAGTCCGCTACAGCCCGGTTCACATGAGTCCTGTTAGCCCAGCACTACTGCTCAGGACACTTGACTGGGACACTTGACTGGCCGGCATGTGTTTCACTTTGTTCCTGTGTCTGTCCCTTCAGGGAAATGTCACGCGGTGACATCCGGAGTCCTGCTTAGCCTGCTACAGCCCGGGTTCCCGGAGTCCTGTTAGACCAGTGCTACAGCCCAGATTCAGACGCTGCTGACCGACACACTCGATGTGAATCATGTATGCCTGTCCCCATAGGTTAGTGCCGCTTTGGGTTCACGACTAGCCATGTCGGCCCGGGTTCTCTGTCATATGGATGCTAGCGACACTATCATATACGTGAGCCAAAAGGCGCAATCGGTCCCGGTCCATGGTAAGGCGACACCCGTGGGATACCGTGCATGAGGCCGCAAAGTGATATGAGGTGTTACCGGCTAGATCGATGTGACTTGGAATTGGGGTCCTGACATAAACCTAAATAATTGTTATTTGGTGTTTGCGTTGAGCATAGACATGATTGGATTATGTTTATCGCAATACGGTTATTCATTTAAAGAGAATAATGGTTACTCTGTTTATTTTAATAATACCTTCAATGGTCTTGCACCTAAAATGAATGGTTCATTGAATCTCGACCGTAGTGATACACATGTTCATGCCAAAAGATATAAGATAGTAATGATAGTACCACATACTTGTGGCACTGCCATTTGAGTCATATTGGTATAAAACGCATGAAGAAGCTCCATGATGATGGATCTTTGGACTCACTCGGTTTTGAAAAGATTGAGACATGCGAACCATGTCTATTGGTAGATATGCATGAAGAAACTCCATACATATGGATCGTTTGGACTCACTTGATTTTGAATCACTTAAGACATGCAAATCATACCACATGGGCAAGATGACTGAAAGGCCTCGTTTTCAGCAAGATGGAACAAGAAAGCAACTTGTTGGAAGTAATACATTTTGATCTGTGCAGTCCCATGAGTGTTGAGGTGCGCAGTGGATATCGCTATGTTCTTACTTCATAGATGATTTGAGTAGATTCTAAGTATATTTACTTGATGAAACACAAGTATAAATTATTGAAAGGTTCAAGTAATTTCAGAGTGAAGTTGAAGATCGTCGTGACAAGAGGATAGAATGTCTATGATATGATCATAGAGATGAATATCTGAGTTACTTGTTTGGTACACAACTAAGACATTGTGGAAATTGTTTCACAACTAATGCCGCCTGGAACACCATAGTGTGATGGTGTGTCCGAACATCATAGCTGCCCCCTATTGGATGTGGTGCAAACCATGATGTCTCTTATCGAATTACCACGATCGTTTATGGGTTAGGCATTAGAGACAACCGCATTCACTTTAAATAGGGCACCCCGTAATTTCGTTGAGATGACATCGTATGAACTATGGTTTAGAGAAACCTAAACTGTCATTTCTTAAAACTTTGGGGCTGCGACGCTTATGTGAAAAGGGTTTAGCCTGATAAGATCGAACCCAAAGCATATAAATGCATCTTCATAGGACACCCAAAACAGTTGGGTATACCTCCTATTTCGGATCCGGAAGCAAAAGTGATTGTTTCTAGAAACGGGTCCTTTCTCAAGGAAAAGTTTCTCTCGAAAGAATTGGGTGGGAGGATGGTGGAGACTTGATGAGGTTATTGAACCGTCACTTCAACCAATGTGTAGCAGGGCACAGGAAGTCTCTCCCTAATAATAAAGCACAGATTGAGTCTCCGGGTTCACCGTCATGGCTTTTTTGCATAAAGGTCCCTATGCTTTTAATATTTGACCCATAGTCCATGGATAAGTGAGGTCAAAGGAAATAACGATTCGCTCGTTGAAGCACATGCCATCAGAGTTGATAGAATTTACAAAGCTTCTACCACCGCCCGGTGAGAAAAAGGATTCGTCCTTGGTTGTCGAATGAGCACCAGCGTGATTTCCCCCTGACCCCTGCGAACCCTAGCCGCTACACAAACGCCAATCCGCCGCTGGCCGTCGGCCGCTTCCCCGTGCCCCCTCGCGTGTCCTTCACCTCCCCCTCGCCTCCCTCCGTCGGTCGTCGGTCGCTCCCCCGCGCCCCTCACGTGTCCTCGCCACCCCCTCGTCTCCCTCTGCTCGAGCGCTCTGGAGAGAGCGGATGATTTGATCCACGTCGGGCAGCAGCCGGCGATGCTACAGGATCTCATGTTGGGAAACGTAGTAATTTCGAAAATTTTCCTACGCACACGCAAGATCATGGTGATGCACAGCAACGAGAGGGGAGAGTGTTGTCTACGTACCAACGTAGACCGACTGCGGAAGCGATCACACAACGTAGAGGAAGTAGTTGTACGTCTTCTTCCCGATCCGACCGATCCAAGCACTGTTACTCCGGCACCTCCGAGTTCTTAGCACACATTCAGCTCGATGACGATCCTCGGGCTCCGATCCAGCAAAGCGTCGAGGAAGAGTTCCATCAGCACGACGGCGTGGTGACGATCTTGATGTACTACCGACGCAGGGCTTCGCCTAAGCACTACAACGGTATGATCGAGGTGGAATTTGGTGGCAGGGGGCACCGCACACGGCTAAGGAACGATCTCAAGGATCAACTTGTGTGTCTTGGGGTGTCCCCTGCCCCCGTATATAAAGGTTGGAGGGAGGGGGGCTGGCCGGCCAGAGAGAGGGAGGCGCAGGGGGAGTCCTACTCCTACCGGGAGTAGGACTCCCCCCTCCAATCCTATTCCAACTAGGACTCTCAAGGGGGAAAGGAGAGAGAGGGGGGCCGGCCCCTTCTCCTAGTCCTACTAGGACTTGGGGAAGGGGGGGCGCGGCCAGGCTGTGGGCTGCCCCTTTTCTCTTTTCCACTAAGGCTCAATAGGCCCATTAGTCTCCCGGGGGGGGTTCCGGTAACCCTTCCGGTATTCCGGTAAAATCCCGATTTCACCCGGAACACTTCCTATGTCCAAACATAGGCTTCCAATATATCAATCTTTACGTCTCGACCATTTCGAGACTCCTCGTCATGTCCGTGATCTCATCCGGGACTCCGAACAACCTTCGGTACATCAAAATGCATAAAATCATAATAACTGTCATCCTAACGTTAAGCGTGCGGACCCTACGGTTCGAGAACAATGTAGACATGACCGAGACACGTCTCCGGTCAATAACCAATAGCGGGACCTGGATGCCCATATTGCCTCCTACATATTCTACGAAGATCTTTATCGGTCAGACCGCATAACAACATACGTTGTTCCCTTTGTCATCGGTATGTTACTTGCCCGAGATTCGATCGTCGGTATCCAATACCTAGTTCAATCTCGTTACCGGCAAGTCTCTTTAATCGTTCCGTAATACATCATCTCACAACTAACATATTAGTTGCAGTGCTTGCAAGGCTTATGTGATGTGCATTACCGAGAGGGCCCAGAGATACCTCTTCGACAATCGGAGTGACAAACCCTAATCTCGAAATACGCCAACCCAACATCTACCATTGGAGACACCTGTAGTACTCCTTTATAATCACCCAGTTACGTTGTGACGTTTGGTAGTACCCAAAGTGTTCCTCCGGTAAACGGGAGTTGCATAATCTCATAGTTATAGGAACATGTATAAGTCATGAAGAAAGCAATAGCAACATACTAAACGATCGGGTGCTAAGCTAATGGAATGGGTCATGTCAATCAGATCATTCTACTAATGATGTGACCTCGTTAATCAAATAACAACTCTTTGTTCATGGTTAGGAAACATAACCATCTTTGATTAACGAGCTAGTCAAGTAGAGGCATACTAGTGACACTCTGTTGGTCTATGTATTCACACATGTATTATGTTTCCGGTTAATACAATTCTAGCATGAATAATAAACATTTATCATGATATAAGGAAATAAATAATAACTTTATTATTGCCTCTAGGGCATATTTCCTTCAGTCTCCCACTTGCACTAGAGTCAATAATCTAGTTCACATCGCCATGTGATTTAACAGCAATAGTTCACATCACCATGTGATTAACACCCATAGTTCACATCGTCATGTGACCAACACTCAAAGGGTTTACTAGAGTCAGTAATCTAGTTCACATATCTATGTGATTAACACCCAAAGAGTACTAAGGTGTGATCATGTTTTGCTTGTGAGATAATTTTAGTCAACGGGTCTGTCACATTCAGATCCGTAAGTATTTTGCAAGTTCTATGTCTACAATGCTCTACACGGAGCTACTCTAGCTAATTGCTCCCACTTTCAATATGTATCCAGATTGAGACTTTAGATTCATCTGGATCAGTGTCAAAAACTTGCATCGACGTAACCCTTTACGATGAACCTTTTTTTTGTCACGTCCATAATCGAGAAACATATCCTTATTTTACTAGGGATAATTCTGACCGCTGTCAAGTGATCTACTCCTAGATCACTATTGTACTCCCTTGCCAAATCAGTGCAGGGTATATAATAGATCTGGTACACAGCATGGCATACTTTATAGAACCTATGAATGAGGCATAGGGAATGACTTTCATTCTCTTTCTATCTTCTGCCGTGGTAGGGTTTTGAGTCTTTACTCAACTTCACACCTTGTAACACAGGCAAGAAACTTTTTCTTTGACTGTTCCATGTTGAACTACTTCAAAATCTTGTCAAGGTATGTACTTATTGAAAAACTTATCAAGTGTCTTGATCTATCTCTATAGATCTTGAAGCTCAATATGTAAGCAGCTTTACCGAAGTCTTTCTTTGAAAAACTCCTTTCAAACACTCCTTTTATGCTTTACAGAATAATTCTACATTATTTCCGATCAACAATATGTCATTCACATATACTTATCAGAAATGCTGCAGTGCTCCCACTCACTTTCTCGTAAATACAGGCTTCACCGTAAGTCTGTATAAAACTATATGCTTTGATCAACTCATCAAAGCGTATATTCCAACTCCGAGATGTTTGCACCAGTCCACAGATAGATCGATGGAGCTTGCATATTTAGTTAACATCTTTAGGATCGACAAAACCTTCTAGTTGCATCGTATACAACTCTTCTTTAGCAAATCCATTAAGGAATGCAGTTTTGTTTATCCATTTGCCAGATTTCATAAAATGCGGCAATTGCTAACATGATTCGGACAGACTTTAAGCATAGATATGAGTGAGAGAATCTCATCTTAGTCAACACCTTGAACTTGTCGAAAACCTTTTGCGACAATTCTAGCTTTGTAGATAGTAACACTACTATCAGCGTCCGTCTTCCTCTTGAAGATCCATTTATTCTCAATTGCTTGCCGATCATCGGGCAAGTCAACCAAAGTCCAAACTTTGTTCTCATACATGGATCATATCTCAGATTTCATGGCCTCAAGCCACTTTGCGGAATCTGGGCTCACCATCGCTTCTTCATAGTTCGTAGGTTCATCATGATCTATAGCATGACTTCCAGAATTGGATTACCGTACCACTCTGGTGCGGATCTCACTCTGGTTGATCTACGTGGTTCAGTAGTATCTTGTCCTGAAGTTTCATGATCATCATCATTAGCTTCCTCACTAATTGGTATAGGTGTCGCAGAAACAGTTTTCTGTGATGTACTATTTTCCAATAAGGGAGAAGGTACAGTTACCTCGTCAAGTTCTACTTTCCTCCCACTCACTTCTTTCGAGAGAAACTCCTTCTCCAGAAAGTTTCCGAATTTTAGCAACAAAAGTCTTGCCTTCGGATCTGTGATAGAAGGTGTATCCAATAGTTTCCTTTGGATATCCTATGAAGACGCACTTCTCCGATTTGAGTTTGAGCTTATCAGGATGAAACTTTTTTATATAAGCATCGCAACCCCAAACTTTAAGAAACGACAACTTAGGTTTCTTGCCAAACCATAGTTCACACGGTGTCGTCTCAACGGATTTAGATGGTGCCCCTTTCTTACGTGAATGCAGCTGTCTCTAATGCATGACCCCAAAAAACAATAGTGGTAAATCGGTAAGAGACATCATAGATTGCACTATATCCAATAAAGTACGGTTATGACGTTCGGACACACCATTATGATGTGGTGTTCCAGGTGGCGTGAGTAGTGAAACTATTTCACATTGTTTTAACTGAAGACCAAACTCGTAACTCAAATATTTGTCTCCGCGATCAGATCGTAGAAACTTTATTTTCTTGTCACGATGTTTTTCACTTCACTCTGAAATTCTTTGAACTTTTCAAATGTTTCAGACTTATGTTTCATCAAGTAGATATACTCATATCTGCTCAAATCATTTGTGAAGATCAGAAAATAATGATATCCGCCACGAGCCTCAATATTCATCGGACCACATACATCGGTATCTATGATTTCCAATAAATCTGTTGCTCTCTCCATAGTACCGGAGAACGGTGTTTTGGTCATCTTGCCTATGAGGCACGGTTCGCAAGTACCAAGTGATTCATAATCAAGTGGTTCCAAAAGCCCATCAGTATGGAGTTTCTTCATGCGCTTTACACCGATATGACCTAAACAGCAGTGCCACAAATAAGTTGCACTATCATTATTAACTTTGCATCTTTTGGTTTCAATATTATGAATATGTGTATTATTAAGATCGAGATCCAATGAACTATTTTCATTGGGTGTGTAACGATATTAGGTTTTATTTATGTAAACAGAACAACAATTTATTCTTTTACTTAAATGAATAATTGTATTACAATAAACATGATCAAATCATATTCATGTTCAACGCAAACACTAAATAACACTTATTTAGGTTCAACACTAATCCCGAAATTATAGGGAGTGTGCGATGATGATCATATCAATCTTGGAACCACTTCCAACACACATCGTCACTTCACCCTTAACTAGTCTTTGTTTATTCTGCAACTCCCATTTCGAGTTACTAATCTTAGCAACTGAACTAGTATCAAATACTGAGGGTTTGCTATAAACACTAGTAAAGTACACATCAATAACATGTATATCAAATATACTTATGTTCACTTTGCCATCCTTCTTATCCGCCAATCACTTGGGGTAATTCCACTTCCAGTGACCAGTCCCTTTGCAGTAGAAGCACTTAGTCTCAGGCTTAGGATCAGACTTGGGCTTCTTCACTTGAGCAGCAACTTGCTTGCCGTTCTTCTTGAAGTTCCCCTTCTTCCCTTTGCCCTTTTCTTGAAACTAGTGGTCTTGTCAACCATCAACACTTGATGTTTTTCTTGATTTCTACCTTCGTTGATTTCAGCATCACGAAGAGCTTAGGAATTACTTTTGTCATCCCTTGCATATTATAGTTCATCATGAAGTTCTACTAACTTGGTCATGGTGACTAGAGAATTCTGTCAATCACTATCTTATCTGGAAGATTAACTCCCACTTGATTCAAGCGATTGTAGTACCCAGACAATCTGAGCACATGCTCACTAGTTGAGCGATTCTCCTCCATCTTTTAGCTATAGAACTTATTGGAGACTTCATATCTCTCAACTCGGGTATTTGCTTGAAATATTATCTTCAACTCCTGGAACATCTCATATGGTCCATGACGTTCAAAACGTCTTTGAAGTCCCGATTCTAAGCCATTAAGCATGGTGCACTAAACTATCAAGTAGTCATCATATTGAGCTAGCCAAACGTTCATAACGTCTGCATCTGCTCCTGCAATAGGTCTGTCACCTAGCGGTGCATCAAGGACATAATTCTTCTGTGCAGCAATGAGGATAAACCTCAGATCACGAATCCAATCCGCATCATTGCTACTAACATCTTTCAATACAATTTTCTCTAGGAACATATCAAAGTAAACACAGGGAAGCAACAACGCGAGCTATTGATCTACAACATAATTTGCAAAATACTACCAGGACTAAGTTCATGATAAATTTAAGTTCAATTTAATCATATTACTTAAGAACTCCCACTTAGATAGACATCCCTCTAATCCTCTAAGTGATCACGTGATCCAAATCAACTAAACCATGTCCGATCATCACGTGAGATGGAGTAGTTTCATTGGTGAACATCACTATGTTGATCATATCTACTATATGATTCACGCTCGACCTTTCGGTCTCCGTGTTCCGAGGCCATATCTGTATATGCTTGGCTCGTCAAGTATAACCTGAGTATTCCGCGTGTGCAACTGTTTTGCACCCGTTGTATTTGAACGTAGAGCCTATCACACCCGATCATCACGTGGTGTCTCAGCACGAAGAACTTTTGCAACGGTGCATACTCAGGGAGAACACTTCTTGATAATTTAGTGAGAGATCATCTTATAATGCTACCGTCAATCAAAGCAAGATAAGATGCATAAAAAGATAAACATCACATGCAATCAATATAAGTGATATGATATGGCCATCATCATCTTGTGCTTTGTGATCTCCATCTCTGAAGCACCGTCATGATCACCATCGTCACCGGCGCGACACCTTGATCTCCATCGTAGCATCGTTGTCGTCTCGCCAATCTTATGCTTCCACGACTATCACTACCGCTTAGTAGTAAAGCATTACATCGCGATTGCATTGCATACAATAAAGCGACAACCATATGGCTCCTGCCAGTTGCCGATAACTCGGTTACAAAACATGATCATCTCATACAATAAAATCAGCATCATGCCTTGACCATATCACATCACAACATGCCCTGCAAAAACAAGTTAGACGTCCTCTACTTTGTTGTTGCAAGTTTTACGTGGCTGCTACGGGCTTAAGTAAGAACTCATCTCACCTACGCATCAAAACCACAATGATAGTTCGTCAAATAGACTCCGTTTTAACCTTCTCAGGGACCGGGCGTAGCCACACTTGGTTCAACTAAAGTTGGAGAGACAGTCTTCCGCAAGCCATCTATGTGCAAAGCACGTCGAGGGAACCGGTCTCGCGTAAGAGTACGCGTAAGGTTGGTCCGGATCGTCTCGTCCAACAATACCGCCGAACCAAAGTATGACATACTGGTAGGCAGTATGACTTGTATCGCCCACAACTCACTTGTGTTCTACTCGTGCATATAACATCAAACCATAAAAACCTAGGCTCGGATGCCACTGTTGGGGAACGTAGTAATTTCAAAATTTTCCTACGCACACACAAGATCATGGTGATGCATAGCAACGAGGGGGAGAGTGTTGTCTACGTACCAACGCAGACCGACTGCGGAAGCGATCACACAACGTAGAGGAAGTAGTCGTACGTCTTCTTCCCGATCCGACCGATCCAAGCACCGTTACTCCGGCACCTCCGAGTTCTTAGCACACGTTCAGCTCGATGACGATCCTCGGGCTCCGATCCAGCAAAGCGTCGAGGAAGAGTTCCGTCAGCACGATGGCGTGGTGACGATCTTGATGTACTACCGACGCAGGGCTTCGCCTAAGCACTGTAACGATATGATCGAGGTGGAATTTGGTGGCAGGGGGCACCGCACACGGCTAAGGAACGATCTCAAGGATCAACTTGTGTGTCTTGGGGTGTCCCCTGCCCCCGTATATAAAGGATGGAGGGAGGGAGGCTGGCCGGCCAAAGAGAGGGAGGCGCAGGAGGAGTCCTACTCCTACCGGGAGTAGGACTCCCCCCTCCAATCCTAGTCCAACTAGGAATCCTTTAAAAGGGAGAGAGAGAGAGGTGGCCGGCCCCTCTCCTAGTCATAATAGGACTAGGGAGAGGGGGGAGGCGCAGCCCTATGTGGGCTGCCCTCTCACCTTTCCACTAAGGCCCATGTTGGCCCATTTGGCTCCCGGGGGGTTCCGGTAACCCTCCCGGCAATCCGGTAAAATCCCGATTTCACCCGGAACACTTCCGATGTCCAAACATAGGCTTCCAATATATCAATCTTTACGTCTCGACCATTTCGAGACTCCTCGTCATGTCCGTGATCTCATCCGGGACTCCGAACAACCTTCGGTACATCAAAATGCATAAACTCATAATAACTGTCATCGTAACGTTTAAGCGTGCGGACCCTACGGTTCGAGAACAATGTAGACATGACCGAGACACGTCTCCGGTCAATAACCAATAGCGGGACCTGGATGCCCATATTGGCTCCTACATATTCTACGAAGATCTTTATCGGTCAGACCGCATAACAACATACGTTGTTCCCTTTGTCATCGGTATGTTACTTGTCCGAGATTCGATCGTCGGTATCCAATACCTAGTTCAATCTCGTTACTGGCAAGTCTCTTTACTCGTTCCGTAATACATCATCTCATAACTAACATCTTAGTTATTATGCTTGCAAGGCTTATGTGATGTGTATTACCGAGACGGCCCAGAGATACCTCTCCGAGAATCGGAGTGACAAACCCTAATCTCGAAATACGCCAACCCAACATCCACCATTGGAGACACCTGTAGTACTCCTTTATAATCACCCAGTTACGTTGTGACGTTTGGTAGTACCCAAAGTGTTCCTCCGGTAAACGGGAGTTGCATAATCTCATAGTTATAGGAACATGTATAAGTCATGAAGAAAGCAATAGCAACATACTAAACGATCGGGTGCTAAGCTAATGGAATGGGTCATGTCAATCAAATCATTCAACTAATGATGTGACCTCGTTAATCAAATAACAACTCTTTGTTCATGGTTAGGAAACATAACCATCTTTGATTAACGAGCTAGTCAAGTAGAGGCATACTAGTGACACTCTGTTTGTCTATGTATTCACACATGTATTATGTTTCCGGTTAATACAATTTTAGCATGAATAATAAACATTTATCATGATATAAGGAAATAAATAATAACTTTATTATTGCCTCTAGGGCATATTTCCTTCAGATTGCCCTTTAGAAAAGTTCATGATTTTTGTTAAAGGTGAAAACTTCTACCAAAAGTCATGCACATATTTCTAGGCCATTCTGGATTTTTGAACTAAATCATATGGTATTTGAATTTGGGCATTTAAATACTATAAAACAATTTAAATGTTCAAATAATCCTAAACTGAAATGTTCCATGTTGGATATATTCCAAACAGTGGCCATGAGCAGTTTGGAGATTTTTTGAGTGTGCCTAAGTATTTTTAATAAAGCCCAGAACAAAATAACAAGATAGAAAAGAGAAATAAAATAGAAATGGAGAGAGAGAAGGACTACCTGGCCCACCTACCTGAAGCCAGCCCAGCCCACCTGGCCCCCCTCCCCTGTCGTCTTTCTCCTTTGCCAGGAGGATGGGCGTGTGCCCGCGGTGCGCCAGCATGCGCACGGCCACCGACGGCCACCTCCTGCTTGCCGTTTTCCCCCTCGACGCCCTGGGGACGCCACGCAGCCTCCCAGGTCCCTCTCTCACTCTCTCCCGTGCTCCTCCCCCTCCTCTGGCTCTCTCCCTCGCACCACCGAACGCGGCCGCCGCCGCCGACGAGAACCACCACGGCCACAGCTACCCCCTCGCCCCTCGGTTGTGCCCACGAGTTCCGCGACGTCGTCCTCGACCCCCTCACCGAACCACGCCCCGCCGGAAGCCCAGCAGCGTCGCCTTCGAGCTCTTCTTCAACCTTCGACCGCCGGCGACCTCGTCGTCGATTCGCCGGACCCCGTGCCTTCCCTGCCTCACCAGCAGCACCAGAAGAACTGCGGTGAGCCACTGCATCGTTTCCCCCATGCCCTGTTGCCTAATTTGCGCCCTAGCTAGCTCCACCAGCCTGCCTGAAAGCTTGCTCGCCGCCGGCCATGTCGCCGCCGTGGCTAGAGCCCGCAAATGTCGCGTCCGAGCATGTTTTCGTCCTCAGCGCGTTCCCAGGAACCCAGAACACCTACCCACTCGTCCTCCCGTGCATCGTAGCACGTTGTCCATCTTCACCGAACTCCGGCTGCCGCGGAAGCGGACACCGCCGTAGATCTAGGTCGTCTCCGGCGACCCCGCTAGCACCAGCCGACGCGGACGAGGCTCAGGGTCCCAACGGTGCCATCCGCGCCCCGAACCGTGGCCTGTGCTATGATTCCGCGCATCGCCGCCGTCTCGGACCTCGCCGGCGGTTAGTCACCGGCAGGTCTGACTGAGTTGACCCAGGGGTTTGACCCCGTCTGACCAGGGTTTGACCACCCTGGGTCACTGACGCATGGGGCCAGCCTGCTAATTAACCCAGGTTAGTGTTAATGTATTTAGTTAGTTTAATTAGCCTCTGACATGTGGGCCCAGGCCTTAACTAAACTAGATTAGGTTTAGTTTAATTTTAATTAACCTTATTAGTTAACTGTGTCACTGACGTGTGGACCCCATACATCAGGTTTGACCTGGACCGAGCCGTTGACCTGCTGACATCACTGTGAGGTCATGCTGACGCAATAATTCCTCTCTGGAATTTAAATAAATCTTAAATGATTTATTATTTTAGAAAATACCCAAAACTTCTAAAAATCATAGAAAATCAACCGTAACTCCAAATGAAATAATTTATATATGAAAAATTATCAGAAAAATTCAAGGAATCTGTTTATGGCATTTTCTTGCATGTTTGAACAACTTAACCTTACTGTTTAGTCCAAAACATGATAATGCACTGTTTGAATTCATAGTTTGAATTTGAATTTGAACCTAGTGTTGAAACCAACTCCATTCAACTTGTTGCTAGTTGCATTAGCTCAATCAACAACATATTGCCATGTCATTATCATGCATCATGTTGTGCATTGCATTGATTGTGTTCTTCCTTGTTTGCCGGTAATTGTCCCCTCTCGGTAGACGTTGCTCCGACGCTGTGATCGTTGACACTGATGAAGACTCAATGTTATCTTCAGAAGTACCAGGATCTGGTAGATAGTCAGGCTTCTTAGCCTTTTCCATTTGTAGATGTCTGTTCTCAGACATGTTAAGCTTCCGCATGTGCTTTGGCTTGTATGCTATGATTGTTGGGTCATGAGACCCATGTTTGTAATATCTCCCTCCTCGGAGCCTAATGAATAAATACTTGAGTTGTAGAGTTATGTTGTGATGCCATGTTGTATTTACACATATCGAGCATATTGTGTGTATGATTGAAATGCTTGGTATGTGTGGGATCCGACAATCTAGTTGTTTATCCTTGGCAGTCTCTCTTATGGGGAAATGTAGTCTAGTGCTTCCATGAGCCATAGTAGTCTGCTACAGCCCGGTTCACATGAGTCCTGTTAGCCCAGCACTACTGCTCAGGACACTTGACTGGGACACTTGACTGGCCGGCATGTGTTTCACTTTGTTCCTGTGTCTGTCCCTTCGGGGAAATGTCACGCGGTGACATCCGGAGTCCTGCTTAGCCTGCTACAGCCCGGGTTCCCGGAGTCCTGTTAGCCCAGTGCTACAGCCCAGATTCAGACGCTGCTAACCGACACACTCGGTGTGAATCATGTATGCCTGTCCCCATAGGTTAGTGCCGCTTTGGGTTCACGACTAGCCATGTCGGCCCGGGTTCTCTGTCATATGGATGCTAGAGACACTATCATATACGTGAGCCAAAAGGCGCAATCGGTCCCGGGCCATGGTAAGGCGACACCCGTGGGATACCGTGCGTGAGGCCGCAAAGTGATATGAGGTGTTACCGGCTAGATCGATGTGACTTGGAATCGGGGTCCTGACATAAACCTAAATAATTGTTATTTGGTGTTTGCGTTGAGCATAGACATGATTGGATTATGTTTATCGCAATACGGTTATTCATTTAAAGAGAATAATGGTTACTCTGTTTATTTTAATAATACCTTCAATGGTCTTGCACCTAAAATGAATGGTTCATTGAATCTCGACCGTAGTGATACACATGTTCATGCCAAAAGATATAAGATAGTAATGATAGTACCACATACTTGTGGCACTGCCATTTGAGTCATATTGGTATAAAATGCATGAAGAAGCTCCATGTTGATGGATCTTTGGACTCACTCGGTTTTGAAAAGATTGAGACATGCGAACCATGTCTATTGGTAGATATGCATGAAGAAACTCCATACATATGGATCGTTTGGACTCACTTGATTTTGAATCACTTAAGACATGCAAATCATACCACATGGGCAAGATGACTGAAAGGCCTCGTTTTCAGCAAGATGGAACAAGAAAGCAACTTGTTGGAAGTAATACATTTTGATCTGTGCAGTCCAATGAGTGTTGAGGCGCGCAGTGGATATCGCTATGTTCTTACTTCATAGATGATTTGAGTAGATTCTAAGTATATTTACTTGATGAAACACAAGTATATATTA
This sequence comes from Triticum monococcum, assembly GCA_034509565.1. Taxonomy (NCBI): domain Eukaryota; kingdom Viridiplantae; phylum Streptophyta; class Magnoliopsida; order Poales; family Poaceae; genus Triticum; species Triticum monococcum. The sequence goes on along the minus strand of CM067847.1, from coordinate 174,802,755 downwards.
TTGAAAGGTTCAAGTAATTTCAGAGTGAAGTTGAAGATCGTCGTGACAAGAGGATAAAATGTCTATGATATGATCATAGAGATGAATATCTGAGTTACTTGTTTGGTACACAACTAAGACATTGTGGAAATTGTTTCACAACTAATGCCGCCTGGAACACCATAGTGTGATGGTGTGTCCGAACATCATAGCTGCCCCCTATTGGATGTGGTGCAAACCATGATGTCTCTTATCGAATTACCACTATCGTTTATGGGTTAGGCATTAGAGACAATCACATTCACTTTAAATAGGGCACCCCGTAATTTCGTTGAGATGACACCGTATGAACTATGGTTTAGAGAAACCTAAACTGTCATTTCTTAAAACTTTGGGGCTGCGACGCTTGTGTGAAAAGGGTTTAGCCTGATAAGATCGAACCCAAAGCATATAAATGCATCTTCATAGGACACCCAAAACAGTTGGGTATACCTCCTATTTCGGATCCGGAAGCAAAAGTGATTGTTTCTAGAAACGGGTCCTTTCTCAAGGAAAAGTTTCTCTCGAAAGAATTGGGTGGGAGGATGGTGGAGACTTGATGAGGTTATTGAACCGTCACTTCAACCAATGTGTAGCAGGGCACAGGAAGTCTCTCCCTAATAATAAAGCACAGATTGAGTCTCCGGGTTCACCGTCATGGCTTTTTTGCATAAAGGTCCCTATGCTTTTAATATTTGACCCACAGTCCATGGATAAGTGAGGTCAAAGGAAATAACGATTCGCTCGTTGAAGCACATGCCATCAGAGTTGATAGAATTTACAAAGCTTCTACCACCGCCCGGTGAGAAAAAGGATTCGTCCCTGGTTGTCGAATGAGCACCAGCGTGATTTCCCCCTGACCCCTGCGAACCCTAGCCGCCGCACAAACGCCAATCCGCCGCTGGCCGTCGGCCGCTTCCCCGTGCCCCCTCGCGTGTCCTTCACCTCCCCCTCGCCTCCCTCCGTCGGCCGTCGGTCGCTCCCCCGCGCCCCTCACGTGTCCTCGCCACCCCCTCGTCTCCCTCTGCTCGAGCGCTCTGGAGAGAGCGGATGATTTGATCCACGTCGAGCAGCAGCCGGCGATGCTACAGGATCTCATCACGTCAAAAAGATTCACCAAGGACGGCATCATTCAGTACTCCAGAATCGTCTGCCAGCAGCAACTCAATAATGTGTCGACTCTGGTGGAGGTTGTCAAACACTTCATGCATCTGTCCAACAAGAAAGCTGAGGAAGCGGCCATGAATTAGCAGGCACAGGCTCCTGATGTCTGTGATCTAGAAGCACCAGAGGACCTGATGTTCAGTTACATCAGCGGGAAGGGCCCATCTGACACTCCATGGCTCAAGTTTCTGTGGGAGACGTACAGGACGGTGCTGGAGGTGCTGCCTGCTGAGGAACAACTGCAAGCTTGAAGCATTGTATGCCATGGCTGCGCACAATGCCTTTCAGTTCTGCAAGCAGTACAAAAGATCTACCGAGTTCCGTAGGCTGTGTGACATGATCAGAAACCATCTCGCAAATCTGAAAAAAATCTCGAGATCATCCTGATCCGACTGCCCCTGAAAGTTGTTAGTTGTACCTTGATACTAGGGTTGAACAACTGAAGATTGCTGCAGAATTTTCCCTGTCCCAGGAAGCCTTCCGATCTGTGGAGGACCCACTTGGCTTGATGAGCATGGTTCAGAGGGCTCCAAAACCATCTGTCCTGGCTGTGTGTTACGCCAAGCTGACTGAGATATTCTGGATGTCTGAGAATCACTACTTGTAACATGCATATGCATGGCTGGAGCTCTTCAGTTTCCACAAGAGTCACAACAAGAATTTAACTCGGAAGGATCTGCAATTACTGGTGTCTTCTATTTTGCTCGCTACGCTTTGTGTTATACAGTATGATGAACATAATAAATATGGTGCATATCATCTTAAACTTGAAAATGAGAAGGGCCACAACTTGTGTATTAGATTTTGAAAATGAGAAGGAGCGCAGCTTGCGTATCAAGGTCTTCGTTACATGATTATTAGTTTCTTAAATATTTATATAACATCAGAGTACTTTTTAGTTACATATTTGGCAATACCCAGGACATTATGTTTCTCCAGTTCAACTATTGGCTTTCAAGGTGGCAATGTCAGCCATTGCTGCTATCACAGGATCATGTGACTATATATTTGGTTTTTGTCAGAATATGAGGAAGATGACTCTTTTGTAGTGAGATGTGACTGCCACTCTCATACCAAATACTTTGATGATGCTGCCTACTGGAGAACACTATACGTGCTTTTGTTGTTCGCTACTAACGGTTATGAGTGTAGGGGGCGGGGGACAGTGGGGTTAAAAGGCAGTTGTTGCAAACATGAACATGAGTGAAGATGACTGTAGGTGGCATATATATGGTACAGTCAAAGGAAATGATTGGCATGGTAAGTTTGCATGAGAAACAGTTTAAGAAATTGCATGGAAAATGTTTCAAGAGTTGTTCAATATGTTTTTCTTTGGATCCTTTGCCTTTGAAGTTTTGGCATTCTATTCTTATTATCTCCAGCTGACCAAGATGTTATCCAGTACATATGTGGAGAGCTTGGAAACTGCTGATTGCTCATGTGTAGTCCCCAAGTCATCACGGGATGTGTGAGATAATATTGATGAGCACCAATACTATATAATGCATCTTACTTTTATATATTTTTCACTAAAAATACTTTATTCCTTTCTGAGTTTTATATATTTGTCACTAAAAATATAGTATCTTATTTTGTTGACATACTATTTTTAACATTTTGGGGCTAGGTTAAAAAAACATAACATGTAGTGATGTCTTAAGCACGTGATGTGTTGTTTTTACTGCTAAGAGATCATTTGCGCTGTAAACTTGCCTCTATCATTAGCTCGAGTAGTCCCTGTTTCAGGTGTTTCAAATAATTGACTCATTTACAATCTTTTTTGTAACGGCAATGTTATATCTGCAATAATAATTGTACGTTTTTGAATTATTACGCCACATGATATTTTTTTCCCGTTGCAACGCACGGGCATTTTTGCTAGTTATTCCTGTAGCGCCTACACCAATTGAAGTGGAAGCTGATGATAGTGATCATGAAACTATGGATCAAGTCACTACCAAACCTCGTAGGTCGACAAGGATGCGTACTATTTCAGAGTGGTACATAATCCTTTCTTGGAGGTCATGTTGCTAGACAACAATGAACCTACGAGCTATGGAGAAACGATGGTGGGCCCGGATTCCGACAAATGGCTCGAGGCCATAAAATCCGAGAGGATCCATGTGTGAAAACAAAGTATAGACTTTGGAAGAACTACTTGATGGTCGTAAGGCTATTGGGTACAGATGGATTTTAAAAGGAAGATGGACAATGATGGTAAGTATCACCATTAAGAAAGCTCGACTTGTCGTTAAGATGTTTTCCGACAAGTTCAAGGAGTTGACTGCGGTGAGACTTTCTCATTTATAGCGATGCTAAGAGTTTGTTGGAATTGTATTAGCAGTTACTGCATTATTTATGAAATCTTGCAGATAGGATGTCAAAACATTGTTTCCTCGACAATTTTCTTGAGGAAAGGTTGTATGTGATACAACCAGAAGGGTTTTGTCAATCCTAAAAGATGCTAACAAGTATGCAAAGCTCCAGCAATCCTTCTAAGGACTGGAGTAAGCATCTTGGAGTTGGAATATACACTTTGATGAGATGATCAAAGATTTTGGGTTTATACAAAGTTTATGAGAAACTTGTATTTCCAAAGAAGTGAGTGGGAGCACTATAGAATTTCTGAGGAGTATATGTTGTTGACATATTGTTGATCAGAAATGATGTAGAATTTATGGAAAGCATATAGGGTTATTTGAAAAGTGTTTTTCAATGGAAAACCTGGATTAAGCTACTTGAACATTGAGCATCAAGATCTATAAGGATAGATAAAAACACTTAATAGTACTTTCAAATGAATACATACCATGACAAGATTTTGAAGGAGTTCAAATAAGATCACCAAAGAAGGAGTTCTTGGTTGTGTTATAAGGTGTGAGCATTGAGTGAGACTCAAGATCTGACCACGGCAGAAGAGAAAGAAAGGACGAAGGTCGTCCCCTATGCTTTAGACGTAGGCTCTACAGTATGCTATGCTGTGTACCGCACCTGAAGTGTGCCTTGCCATGAGTCAATCAAGGGGTACAAGAGTGACCCAGGAATGGATCACATGATAGCGGTCAAACTTATCCTTAGTAACTAGTGGACTAAGGAATTTTCTTGATTATCGAGGTGGTAAAAGAGTTCGTTGTAAAGGGTTACGTCGATGCAAACTTTGACACTAATCCGAATGACTCTGAGTAGTAAACCAGATTCGTATAGTAGAGCAGTTATTTAGAATAGCTCCAACTAGCGCATGGTAGCTGCATCTACAAGATGACATAGAGATTTCTAAAGAACACATGGATCTGAAAGGTTCGGACCCATTGACTAATAACCTCTCTCACAAGCGAGATATGATCAAACCCCATGGGTGTTGGATTCATTACAATCACATAGTGATGTGAACTAGATTAGTCACTCTAGTGCAAGTGAGAGACTGTTGGAAATATGCCCTAGAGGCAATAATAAAATGGTTATTATTATATTTCCTTGTTCATGATAATTGTCTATTGCTCATGCTATAATTGTATTAACCGGAGACCGCAATACATGTGTGAATACGTAGACCACAATATGTCCCTAGTAAGCCTCTAGTTGACTAGCTCGTTGATCAATAGATGGTTACAGTTTCCTGACCATGGACATTGGATGTCGTTGATAATGGGATCACATCATTAGAATAATGATGTGATGGACAAGACCCAATCCTAAGCATAGCACAAGATCGTGTAGTTCGTTTGCTAAAGCTTTTCTAATGTCAAGTATCATTTCCTTAGACCATGAGATTGTGCAACTCCCGGATACCGTATGAATGCTTTGGTTGTGCCAAACGTCACAACGTAACTGGGTGGCTATAAAGCCACACTACGGGTATCTCCGAAAGTGTCTATTGGGTTGGCACTAATCAAGACTGGGATTTGTCACTCCGTGTGACGGAGAGGTATCTCTAGGCCCACTTGGTAGGACATCATCATAATGAGCTCAATGTGACCAAAGAGTTGATCGCGGGATGATGTGTTATGGAATGAGTAAAAGTGACTTGCCGGTAACGAGATTGAACGAGGTATTGGGATACCGACGATCGAATCTCGGGCAAGTAACATACCGATTGACAAAGGGAATTGTATACAGGATTGATTGAATCCCCGACATCGTGGTTCATAGGATGAGATCATCGTCGAACATGTGGGAGCCAACATGGGTATCCAGATCCCGCTATTGGTTATTGTCCAGAGAGTTGTCTCGGTCATGTCTGCATGATTCCCAAACCCGTAGGGTCTACACACTTAAGGTTCGGTGACGCTAGAGTTGTTATGGAAATTAGTGTGCAGTTACCGAATGTTGTTTGGAGTCCCGGATGAGATCCCGGACGTCACGAGGAATTCTGGAATGGTCCGGAGGTAAAGATTTATATATGGGAAGTCCTATTTTGGCCACCGAAAAATGTTCGGGATTTTTCGGTATTGTACCAGGAAGGTTCTAGAAGGTTCTGGAGTGGGGCCCACCTGCATGGCGGGCCCACATGAACGTGGGTAGTGGGGGCAAGGCCCCACACCCCTGGTCAAGGCGCACCAAGATCCGCCCCTTAGAAGGAATAAGATCATATCCCGAAGGGATAAGATCAAGTACCCTAAAAAGGGGGGATAACAATCAGCGGGGAAAGGAAATGATGAGATTTCTTTCCCCCACCTTTGCCAACGCCCCAATGGACTTGGAGGGCAAGAAATAAGCCCCCTCCACCCCTATATATAGTGGGGAGGCACATGGGAGCCGCACCCTTCCCTAGCGCAGCCCCTCCCTCCTCCAACTCTTCCTTCTCCTTTGTAGAGCTTGGCGAAGCCCTGCAGGAATACCACGAGCTCCACCACCACGCTGTCGTGCTACCGGAGTTCTCCCTCAACTTCTCCTCTCCCCTTGCTGGATCAAGAAGGAGGAGACGTCCCCGAGCTGTGCGTGTGTTGAACGCGGAGGCGCCGTCCGTTTGGCGCTAGATCGGATCTTCCGCGATTTGAATCGCCGCGAGTACGACTCCATCAACCGTGTTCTTGTAACGCTTCCGCTTAGCGATCTTCAAGGGTATGAAGATGCACTCCTTCTCTCTCGTTGCTAGCATCTCCTAGATTGATCTTGGTGACACGTAGGAAAATTTTGAATTATTGCTATGCTCCCCAACAACAACAGCACCCCGTCGTCTGGCTTCTACATGCTGAACACCTATATCATAAACAACAACAACGCACGCATCTGAGGCGGGGCGGCTGGGAACCTCGCAGGGAGATGAGGAAGGGGAGGTAGGTAGAGAGCAGGCGCCGGTGAGCTCACCGTCGATCTTGACGCGGAGGAGAGGAAACCAGTCGAGGGGGAGGGGAATAGTTGCTGGCCTGGATCCGCCGCTAGGAAGCGCACTGGGGCGGTTGCCGGCTTGGATCCATCGCCGGGCGGCGCGACGTAGTGAGGAGGTAGATGGATGGGGGCTCTGGGTCTCGGGTGCGCGTGGGTCATCAGGGTCGGCGCTGGTGGGTGGGTGGGTGGCCGGTGGAGGCGCCCGACGAGGGCGGAGAGGGCGGTGGTTGGTGTGGGTCGAGGGGTGGGGTGTGGAATGAGCCGGGGGGAAGAAGGTGGGGGCGTGAGGGAGTTGTTTAGGCGGCCGGCGGTGCGGGGCAGGAGGCGGTCGGCGGCCCGCGGGGCATCACAGGAGGTTGTGGGGCGGGCGGAGTGCCGCGAGGCACAGCGTGGCTATGTTTTTCTCCCGTTCGTACCAGTTCGATTTGAACTGTAGGTTGAATACCGATAAACGCAGGGACCTTTTTGCAAATTTACCATGATGGTGAACCCGACATACTCAATCCGTGCTTTATTATTAGGGAGAATCTTGAATGCCTAACATAATTAAAGCAAATTATCATGTTGTTTTGTAGGACTCTCAAAATACTCTAAGTGAAGCATGAGAGAACAATGGTTTCTATAAAACAAATTCACCAACGTGCTCTAAAAGATAAAAGTGAAGCACTAGAGCAAAAACTATATAACTCAAAAGATATAAGTGAAGCACATAGAGTATTCTAACAATTTCCGAATCATGTGTCTCTCTTTCAAAAGGTGTGTACAGCAAGGATGATTGTGAAAAACTAACAAATAAAGACTCAGATAATACAAGACGCTCCAAGCAAAACACATATCATGTGGTAAATAAAAATATAGCTCCAAGTAAAGTTACCGATAGAAGTAGACGAAAGAGGGGATGCCTTCCGGGGCATCCCCAAGCTTTGGCTTTTAGGTGTCCTTAGATTATCTTTGGGGTGCCATGGGCATCCCCAAGCTTAGTCTCTTGCCACTCCTTGTTCCATAATCCATCAAATCTTTACCCAAAACTTGAAAACTTCACAACACAAAACTTAAAGAAGAAAATCTCGTGAGCTCCGTTAGCGAAAGAAAACAAAACACCACTTCAAGGTACTGTAATGAACTCATTCTTTATTTATATTGGTGTTAAACCTACTGTATTCCAACTTCTCTATCGTTTATAAACTATTTTACTAGCCATAGATTCATCGAAATAAGCAAACAACACACGGAAAACAGAATCTGTCAAAAACAGAACAGTCTGTAGTAATCTGTAGCTAACGCAATATCTGGAACCACCAAAATTCTAAAATAAATTGCTGGACGTGAGGAATTTATATATTAATCATCTGCAAAAAATTTAACTAAATAGCTCTTTCCAAATAAAAATGGCAGCAGTTCTCATGAGCGCTAAAGTTTCTGTTTTTTACAGCAAGATTAAAAAGACTTTCCCAAGTCTTCCCAACGGTTCTACTTGGCACAAACACTAATTAAACACAAAAACACCACCAAAACAGAGGCTAGGTAAATTTTTTATTACTAAACAGGTGCAAAAATCAAGGAATAAAAATAAAATTGGGTTGCCTCCCAACAAGCGCTATTGTTTAACGCCCCTAGCTAGGCACAAAAGCGAGGATAGATCTGGGTATTGCCATCTTTGGAAGGCAATCCATAAGTGGCTCTCATAATAGATTCATAAGGTAATTTAATTTTCTTTCTAGGGAAGTGTTCCATGCCTTTCCGTAACGGAAATTGGAATCTAATATTCCCTTCCTTCATATCAATAATTGCACCAATCGTTCTAAGGAAAGGTCTATCAAGAATAATAGGACATGAAGGATTGCAATCTATGTCAAGAACAATAAAATCCACTGGCACATAATTCCTATTTGCAACAATAATAACATCATTAATTCTTCCCATAGGTTTCTTAATAGTGGAATCCGCAAGGTGCAAGTTTAAAGAGCAATCATCAAAATCACGGAAACCTAGCAAATCACACAAAGTCTTTGGAATCGTGGAAACACTAGCACCCAAATCACACAAAGCATAGCACTCATGATCTTTAATCTTAATTTTAATAGTAGGTTCCCACTCATCATAAAGTTTTCTAGGGATAGAAACTTCCAACTCAAGTTTTTCTTCATAAGATTGCATCGAAGCATCAACTATATGTTTGGTAAAGGCTTTATTTTGACTATAAGCATGATGAGAATTTAGCACGGATTGCAACAAGGAAAGACAATCTATCAAAGAGCAATTATCATAATTAATTTCCTTGAAATCCAAAATAGTGAGTTCATTAATATTTAAAGTTTTGACTTCTTCAATCCCACTTTTAACAGTTTTAGCATCAAGATCTAAAGACTCCGAATTTTTGGAACGCCTTCTAGGTAAAGGTGGATCACATTCAGTCCCATCATTATCAATATTCATATTACAAAACAAAGATTTAATAGGGGGCGCATCAATAACTTTTAGATCTTCATCTTTATTATCATGAAAACTAGAAGAACACGCTTTTATAAAGCAATCTTTCTTAGCACGCATCCTAGCGGTTCTTTCTTTGCACTCGTCAATGGAAATTCTCATAGCTTTGAGAGACTCATTGATATCATGCTTAGGAGGAATAGATCTAAGTTTCAAAGAATCAACATCAAGAGAAATTCTATCAACGTTCCTAGCCAACTCATCAATCTTAAGCAATTTTTCTTCAATCAAAGCATTGAAATTCTTTTGCGAGGTAATAAATTATTTAATATTAGATTCAAAATCAGAGGGTATCTTATTAAAATTTCCATAAGAATTGTTGTAGGAATTACCATAATTATTAGAGGAATTACTAGGATACTGGTGGCGGAACTCCCGATCTAGGTTAATTTTCCGAGGTTTTTGTATTTATAGGAATTTTTGGCGTCGTCTCACGTCAAGGAGGTGCCCAAGGCGTCCACGAGGCAGGCCCACACGCCTAGGGGGGTGGGCACGCCCCCCACCCTCGTGGACGCCCCGGGACTCTCTTGGCCCAACTCTTTTACTCCGGGGTCTTCTTTTGGTCCATAAAAATCATCAAAAATTGGCACGTCAATTGGACTCCGTTTGATATTCCTTTTCTATAAAACTCAAAAACAAGGGGAAAACAGAAACTGGCACTGGGCACTATGTTGATAGGTTAGTGCTACCTCTTGAGCACTGCGTTGGTTTTCCCTTGAAGAGGAAAGGGTGATGCAGTAGAGCAGCGTAAGTATTTCCCTCGGTTTTTGAGAACCAAGGTATCAATCCAGTATGAGGCCATGCGCGAGTCCCTCGCACCTACACAAACAAATAAACTCCTCGCAACCAACGCGATAAAGGGGTTGTCAATCCCTTCACGTTCACCTACGAGAGTGAGATCTGATAGATATGATAAGATAATATTTTTGGTATTTTTATGATAAAGAGAAATAAAGATGCAAGTAAAATAAATGGCAAAGGAAATAACTAAGTATTGGAAGATTAATATGATGGAAAATAGACCCGGGGGCCTTAGGTTTCACTAGAGGCTTCTCTCGAGAGCATAAGTATTACGGTGGGTGAACAAATTACTGTTGAGCAATTAACAGAATTGAGCATAGTTATGAGAATATCTAGGTATGATCATGTATATAGGCATCATGTCCAAGACAAGTAGACCGACTCCTGCCTGCATCTACTACTATTACTCCACACATCATCCGCTATCCAGCATGCATCTAGAGTATTAAGTTCAAGAAAACAGAGTAACGCTTTAAGCAAGATGACATGATGTAGAGGGATAAACTCATGCAATATGATATAAACCCCATCTTGTTATCCTCGATGGCAGTAATACAATACGTGCCTTGCTGCCCCTACTGTCACTAGGAAAGGACACCGCAAGATTGAACCCAAAGCTAAGAACTTCTCCCATTGCAAGAAAGATCAATCTAGTAGGCCAAACCGAACTGATAATTCGAAGAGACTTGCAAAGATAACCAATCATACATAAAAGAATTCAGAGAAGATTCAAATATTGTTCATAGATAAACTTGATCATAAACCCACAATTCAGTGAAGTAGACCATGAAACGCTTGATCTACAGGATAACCTCTCATATCGGGAATATCCCGTTCGTATCCTTGATCAAGCCGAGCGTACCACTCTACGCCATAATATCAAGTTTCTCAAGGTTCAATGGTCATACCATTCCGAGAAAGAAGCCACTTGGGAAAGGGAGGATCGTCTTCGACTCGAGTACCCCACCTTCTTCCCGGAGGATCCTAAATCTCGGGACGAGATTGTTTTGAGTGGGGGTGAGTTGTCACATCCCTATTTTTAGTCATGCATTAGGACTGGATGAACATGTGCATCATGTTTAAATTTCTTTTAAACTTGAAATGGGGCCTAATCAACCCCAACACCCCCTGAAAATGCTAATTTCCAACAATTGGAATTAGAATAAATACTATTTCATTTCCAAAAACTCTGGAGATATTCAGAGGCACATTTGGGAATATTCTCAACTGCCTAAAAATGCTTCCAAGATTATTTGAGCACTTTAAAATATTTATAGCATTTAAAATGCCCAAATTCAAATACTTATGGCTTGTTCAAAAATCCAGAATGGCTCCATAAATTGCAAGACCATTTTTGGCAGAGGTTTTAGTCAAGACCAAAAATGGTGGGCTTTTATGAAGGGCATTTTGGGTTCATTGAAATTCCAATTGTTGGAAATTAGCATTTTCAGGGGGTGTTGGGGTTGATTAGGCCCCATTTCAAGTTTAAAAGAAATTTAAACATGATGCACATGTTCATCCAATCCTAATGCATGACTAAAAACAGGGATGTGACAACTCACCCCCACTCAAAACAATCTCGTCCCGAGATTTAGGATCCTCCGGGAAGAAGGTGGGGTACTTGAGTCGAAGACGATCCTCCCTTTCCCAAGTGGCTTCTTTCTCGGAATGGTATGACCATTGAACCTTGAGAAACTTGATATTATGGCGTCGAGTGGTACGCTCGGCTTGATCAAGTATATGAACGGGATATTCCCGATATGAGAGGTTATCCTATAGATCAAGCGTTTCATGATCGAGTTGCTCCGGTGATGAGGCAAGTTAGCAGGAGGAGGCGGGCGCGCTCGGGTGCAGCAGATCGAGCAGCTCGATCGGGAGGCGGCGCTGGCTTCAGGTGGAGCTCTAGTTGGTGGGGTAGGATCCCAAGGTGGGAGGAGGAGGAAGCTGCAGGCTTCGGTGGTGGGCTGGCGAGGGGGTCGAGGGAGATCGGGTGAGGCGCTAGTTGGGGGCATTTTGGATCGAGGAAGATCCCGAGGAGAGGAGGTGAGTGGGCGGCGGCGGAGGAGGGATTGATGGGACAAACTTCCTAGGTTTTAGGGTTAGGCAAGTAGGTAGGTGGCTTATATATATGGAAAATATGATTGAGGTTGGACCCTCCGATCGAAATCGGGCGGTCGAGAAAAATAGGTTAGGGAGTCCAAATAAAAAACGGAGATGTTTTGTAGATGTTTGGGGATGATCCGGATCCAATGGTGACGACAACCCGGGTCGGGTTCGGGTAAGTTTTCGGACACGCGCGAGGGGTCGATGCACTGTGCAAAGAGGGGTTAGGTGGGTCTAGTGGGTTACAGGTGGGCTATGCAGAAGGCCTCGGGCTGAGGGGAGAGAAGAGAGAGAGAGAGGCCCGACAATAGTTTCCGGAGACCGAAAACGTCTGACGATTTGACCGACTATATTGTCGCTATAGTTATCCATTGGGGTGTCAAACGGACTCCGAATGCGATGAAATTTGGCAGACAGTCTACTGACAACATAATAACACCGCATGCCAACTTTCAACCCATTCCGAGAAAAAAAATTGGCCACTTATAAAATACTATTTCGGACGTGCAATGAGCACGTGCAAGTGTATTTGGACTCAGAACGGACAACGGAGAGAACGAGGAAACCAGGACGGATGCAAGTTTGAAAACATGATGATGCAATGCACATGATGACATGATTAGATGCAACACGCAAGAGAAAGACAAGGCAACAACAGCGAATAACTGGAAGACACCTGGCGCAACGGTCTCGGGGCGTCACGGCATTCTACAATTAATATAAACTAACCAATATCCAAGCTCAAAATGTATAAGTGAAGCACACAAAGCATTCTATAAAACCATACTCAAAAGATTTAAGTGAAGCACAAAGAGCAATTCTATAAGATCATACTTAAAAGATATAAGTGAAGCACACAAAGTATTCTATAAATTGATGAAGGAACATTTCATACTAGCATGGTTCTTAAAGAAAAAGAAAAAACACAAAGGACACAAATCATGTGAACAAAACAAAAATAGAGGTATACCGATATTTCTTGAAGAAAAAAGATGGGATGCCAACCGGGGCATCCCCAAACTTAGATGCTTGAGTATCCTCTGAAATATTTACTTGGGGTGCCTTGGGCATCCCCAAGCTTGAAATCTTGCCTCTCTTTATTCTTCTCATATTGATAGCTCCTCGATCTTCGAACACTTCATCCACACAAAACTTTAACAAAAACTTTGTGAGATCCGTTAGTGTAATAAAGCAAATCACTCTCTTTAGGTACTGTTTCAAACTCGTTCCAATTTCATATTAGAACTATATCTACTGTATTCCAACTTCACCATGGTTCATACCCCCCGATACTACCCATAGATTCAACAAAATAAGCAAACAACACAAGAAAAACAGATTCTGTCTAAAACAGGACAGTCTGTAGTAATCTGGAGATTTAGTAAACTTTTTTAACTCCAAAAATTATGAAATAAATTTGACAATTTGAAAAATTTGTACATAAGTAATGTGCCAAATGTTTCAGACCCATTTAACTTTCCAGTAAAAAAAATGTAAAATCACGCGCTACAGCCAAAGTTTCTAGTTTTGTTCTGCACATAGTAAACAAGCAATCTAATCATCCTAAAACCAAAGCTTGGCACATTATTTTTATAATACAATGGATATATATAAAGGGATAATTATTTACAGAGAAACTTCCATGAAAAAATCTACATTTTTTCCCGTGAGCATGAACACAAGTGCTCAAGGTCGGCCCTAACTTCTTCAATGCATAACTTTCCAATCGCTTCTCTTTTTGAAAAACTTTTTAGGCATGAGAGGCAAGTAAATTTTTTTTGGTATTTAATTCTTTTTAATTTTTTTGTATGTTTCACCCACGACCAAACAGAAACAAAAAGGAAAAACAAAATCTACTTAGTGAAGAAAGCAAACAAGCATACACGAGAATATCAACCCCACGCTATTGCTCCCCGGCAACGGCGCCAGAAAACAGCTTGATAATTCCCCAAGTGCAAGAAATCGTCGTAACAATTTCCAAAGGTGGAAGTGATAAGTATGGAGTGTCGAACCCATAAGGAGCTTGTCAGGACCCCGATTCCAAGTCACATCGATCTAGCCGGTAACACCTCATATCACATTGCGGACTCACGCACGGTATCCCCACGGGTGTCGCCTTACCATGGCCCGGGACCGTTTGCGCCTTTTGGCTCACGTATATGATAGTTTCACTAGCATCCATATGACAGAGAACCCGGGCCGACATGGCTAGTCGTGAACCCAAAGCGGCACAGACCTATGGAGACAGGCATACGTGAATCACATCGAGCATGTCGGTCATCAGCGTGTGAATCCGGGTTGTAGCACTGGGCTAACAGGACTCCGGGGAACCCGGGCTGTAGCAGGCTAGGCAGGACTCCGGAAATCACCGCATGACATTTCCCCGAAGGGACAAACATAGGAACGAAGTGAAACACATGCCGGCCAGTCAAGTGTCCTGAGTAGTAGTACTGGGCTAGCAGGACTCCGGTGAACCGGGCTGTAGCGGACTACTATGGCTCGAGGAGCACTAGACTACATTTCCCCATAAGAAAGGCTGCCAAGGATAAACAACTCGATTGTCGGATCCCACACATACCAAGCATTTCAATCATACACACAATATGCTTGATATGTGCAAATACAACATGGCATCACAACAAAACTCTACAACTCAAGTACTTTATTTAAAGGCTCCAAAGAGCCATACATAACAAGTTCATACAGGTAGGGGTCACATGACCCGACACTCAAGTCATACAAGCATACAAGCACATGCGGAAGCAAATAGTCTGAGTACAGACACTAGAAAGAAAGAAGGCCTCTCGAAGCCTGTCTATCTACATAGGGCCCTCCATGGCCAGGATCACCACCTGGGTGGCAAGTCACTCATCGACGTCGAGATCTACATAAAACCCATCGGAGGGGGCGGTGTTGTCGTCTGAAAATAGTAATTGAGCAAACATGAGTACAAAGGTACTCAGCAAGTCTTACATCAAAACCTACTATACATGCTGATTCTCAAGAAGGTGGTGGAGTTATTGCAGCAAGCCAGCTTTGACTCTTGGCTAAGCTATCCTACGAGACTCCACTAATAAAATAGTTTTCACACACGAGTCCACTACTCACCAACACAATACTCCACCGGGGATCCTCCCTCGTCATCCTTCGAGAGGGCCATCCTCGGTACTCACACTTATCTTGAGTATTTTAGTAGTAGCCATTAACTTGTTTATGAACTGTATAGGCAACCAAGTAGTCCTTTACCACGGACGCGGCTATTCGAATAGTTTTATACCCTGCAGGGGTGTACTTCATCACACATGTTTCCACCACTTAGCGTCTACACATGACATGTGCTCGGCAGACTTCAAGCGAAAGCCAACGTGGGTGTAGACCATGACCTGACTAACCGCACAAGTCTCTAGTCCAGGTTTATCGCCTATTCAGGTTCCATCCGCAAGGAAATCCAGCCGGGGTGTCCTCAACGGCCCCAAATGATGTGTACAGGGTCCTGAGACGCCAAACGGGCGCCCGGCATACCCGGCCACAGTGTATCTACCGCATCATAGCCCATCCCTAGGGTCAGCGCTACGCACGGCCGCCAACACATAACCTACAAACACCAGAAACTAGTTGCAACTCCTGGACAGAGGGCGAGAGGGGTCAGTAAGTCGAGCGGGGTCATATTTCAGGGCCCAATGTGTGGTATTAGCTGAATCTTAAATCACGCATACAGATCTCAGTTCTTATGGACGGCCTCGATGAAACAACCCACCATGTACTCCTACATGGCCTCTCATCGATACCTTTACCAAATCATGTTCAACACATCCCTCACATTACCGACATAATCATTTCACTCTAGCCCATTACCCAGATGAACCAGACCTGACACAACTCTAAGCATAGCAGGCATGACAAGGTAGGAAACACATACATGGCTCAATCAACTCCTACACATGCTAGTGGGTTTCATCTAATTACTGTGGCAATGACATGTCATGCAGAGGATAAGGGTTCAACTACCGTAGCACACAGCAGTTTGAAACGTTGTTGTCTTAATGCAGTAAATGAGAGCAGAGGCGAGAACATGAGATTGTATCGGTATGATCAATGGGGCTGCTTGCCTGATGGAGTGGTAGTAGGGTACTGCCCTTCAGTTGGATACTCGGAGATATCCTCGGAGGCAAAACCTACCACGAAGGACACACAGCACATAATCAACACATGACAATATGCAACAATATGATGCATGCTATGACATGGCAAAATGATGTGTCCTGCCTAATGCAATGTGAAACAATTTGAAATGGGTCCATTTGAATCAAAGATTCAAATGAAGGTTAAAGTTCTTATGCATAATAAGTGTATTAGCTTGTTTCACCTAAACAGCAAGGTTAAAGTGATTTGTCATGCATGAAACCATTACAGATGGATAGGTTGAATTTTTTTGATCATTTTACATATATAATTTGTTTGATTTGGAGCTATGGTTGATTTTCTATGATTTTTAGAAGTTTTGGCTATTTTTTGGAATTTCCTATATAAAAATAAATCCAGAAAATGAATAATTGCGTCAGCACTGCGTCACTGTGACGTCAGCAAGTCAAAGGCGCCAGGGCCAGTCAAACCTGACTGGTGGGCCCTGTCTGTTAGTGACTCAGCTAACTAACAGGATTAAGTTAACACTAACTAACTGTCAGTGGGGCCTGGGCCCACATGTCAGTGACCTAAACTAATTATAATTAGTTAGCATTAATCCTAAACTAATTAACTGGCCGGCCCCACCTGTCATAGGCTCAGGGGGGAAGTCAACCTGGGCCCACACGTCAGTCCACGGGTCAAAACATGGTCAAGTCGCCAGCGACTTGACGCCGATGACGACAGACGTGGCGAAGGGGCTCGGGTTTTGCCCACAGTCGACCAAATCGACTGCGGTTTGGTCCTACGCGTAGCTGGGGGCAAGCCGCGGCGTTTGGTGGTGGAAGTGGAGCTCGGCGAGGCCGGAAATGACGCCGGCGACGACCTTGGCGGTCGGCAGAAGCAGGAGGTGGTCGGTGTGTGGCTGCGGGCGTTGGCCACGCGCCTCTCGTCCTCCTGGCGAGAGGAGGGGGATGACTGGCGATAGCCAGTGGGCTGGGCCGAGCTGGGCCAGGCCAGGGCGACAGGTAAGCTCTAATTCTCTCCCTCTCTTTTCTGTTTTTGCTTTTATTTATTTCCTGCTATGTGTATTGAAATAGAATAAATACTATTTCATTTCCAAAAACTCTGGAAATATTCAGAGGCACATTTGGGAATATTCTCAACTGCCTAAAAATGCTTCCAAGATTATTTGAGCACTTTAAAATATTTATAGCATTTAAAATGCCCAAATTCAAATACTTATGGCTTGTTCAAAAATCCAGAATGGCTCCATAAATTGCAAGACCATTTTTGGCAGAGGTTTTAGTCAAGACCAAAAATGGTAGGCTTTTATGAAGGGCATTTTGGGTTCATTGAAATTCCAATTGTTGGAAATTAGCATTTTCAGGGGGTGTTGGGGTTGATTAGGCCCCATTTCAAGTTTAAAAGAAATTTAAACATGATGCACATGTTCATCCAATCCTAATACATGACTAAAAACAGGGATGTGACAACTCACCCCCACTCAAAACAATCTCGTCCCAAGATTTAGGATCCTCCGGGAAGAAGGTGGGGTACTCGAGTCAAAGACGATCCTCCCTTTCCCAAGTGGCTTCTTTCTCGGAATGGTATGACCATTGAACCTTGAGAAACTTGATATTATGGCGTCGAGTGGTACGCTCGGCTTGATCAAGGATACGAATGGGATATTCCCGATATGAGAGGTTATCCTGTAGATCAAGCGTTTCATGGTCTACTTCACTGATAGGATCCGCGAAGCAATGCGTGAGTTGAGAAACGGGGAAGACATCGTGAACTCTGGAAAGATGCGAAGGTAGTTCCAATTGGTAGGCAACTTCTCCTCGTTTGGCAAGAATGCGAAAGGGTCCAATGTAACGAGGATCCAATTTGCCTTTGATACCGAAATGATGGGTTCCCTTTAACGGAGTAACCCGAAGGTAAGCCTTCTCGCCGACTTCAAAAGTCATGAGCTTATGTTTACGATCATATTGGCTCTTTTGACGAGATTGGGCTGTTTTCAATTTCTCACGAATAACGCGAACCTGCTCTTCTGCTTCCTGAATCATATCCAGGCCAAAGAGTTGTCTTTCGCCGGTTTCTGACCAGTTAAGAGGCGTTTGACATTTTCGTCCATAGAGAACTTCGAAAGGAGCTTTGCCCAAGCTAGCTTGATAACTATTGTTATAGGCAAACTCCGCGAATGGAAGGCATTTCTCCCAACCCATTCCGAATGAGATGACAGAAGCTCGTAGCATATCTTCTAGAATTTGATTGACTCGCTCTACTTGACCACTTGATTGAGGATGGAAGGCGGTGCTAAAAGAGAGACGAGTTCCCATAGCATTTTGGAAACTTTCCCAAAATCGAGAGGTGAAGAGACTCCCACGGTCTGAGTTAATTTCCAATGGGACACCATGAAGAGACACTATTCGGGAGATGTATAAGTCAGCTAGCTGGCTAGCGGTGATACTCTCACAAACATGTAGGAAATGGGCTACTTTGGAAAGACGGTCGATCACGACGAAGATGGCATTATTCCCTCTCTTGGTCCTGGGAAACCCAGTAATGAAATCCATACTGATTTTATCCCATTTCCACTCAGGAATAGCCAAAGGTTGAAGGGTGCCAGCAGGCCGTTGGTGCTCTGCTTTAACACGACGACAGACGTCGCAACTAGCAATGTATTGAGCAATTTCTCTCTTCATCCTAGTCCACCAAAACCTCTGGCGTAGGTCTTGATACATTTTAGTACTACCGGGATGAATGGTGAGAGGGGATTCATGAGCTTCCTTAAGAATCAACCGGCGTAGATGTTGTTTCTTGGGAACCACCAAGCGGTTCTCGAAGAAGACAACACCTCGCTCATCCATGGAAAAACATTTAGCAACTCCGCTAGCAATGTTTTCCTTAATCTGGAATATGCCCTTATCACGCTTCTGGGCAGCTATGATTTGATCCGTAAGATTAGGCTTCGCCACCAGGGTGGATAGAAATCCTCGAGGAACAATGTGAAGATTAAGCTTACGAAATTCGTCGTGGAGAAGTGGTTGACTTTGTTGTAACATCAGGTTGTTACAGTAGGACTTACGACTTAGTGCATCAGCCATGACATTGGCTTTGCCCGGGGTGTAAGTTATTCCTAAGTCGTAATCCGAGATCAACTCGACCCAACGTCTTTGCCTGAGATTCAAATCTAGTTGGGTGAAGATATATTTAAAACTTTGGTGATCGGTGAAGATCTCGCAACGATTACCGAGGAGGTAATGTCGCCAAGTTTTGAGTGCATCGACTACAGCTGCAAGCTCTAGATCATGTGTGGGATAGTTTTCCTCATGTGGGTGTAATTGCCGTGAGGCATAGGCAATTACCTGATGATCTTGCATGAGTATGCAACCTAGTCCTTGTCGCGAGGCGTCGTAATAGATAATAAAGTCCTTGGAGAAATCTGGTGGTACCAGTACGGGAGCAGATGTCAGGCGTCTTTTCAGTTCCTGAAAGCTGAACTCGCACTGTGGGGTCCACTCGAACTTTTTATCTTTCTTGAGGAGTTCAGTTAGAGGTTTAGCAACCTTGGAGAAATTCTTGATGAAGCGGCGGCAGTAGCTTGCTAAGCCAAGGAAGCTCCAAACTTGCTTGACCGTCTCAGGTGGAGTCCAATCAAGGACGGCTTGAACTCGCTTGGGATTGACAGCAATACCCTTACCAGAGATTACATGGCCTAGATAGGTCACTTCTGGCAACCAAAATTCACACTTGGAGAATTTGGCATAAAGGCGATGCTCTCGAAGTTTCGTCAATACTAGCCTTAGATGTTCGGCATGTTCCTCTTCATTCTTGGAGTAGATGAGTATGTCATCGAGGTATACTACGATGAATTTATCCAAATACTCCATGAAGACTAAGTTCATTAACCGAGAGAAGGTGGTTAGGGCATTGGTTAAACCGAAGGACATAACGGTGTACTCGTATTGGCCATAACGAGTAATAAAGGCCGTTTTTGGAATGTCCCCGTTTCTGATTTTGATTTGATGGTAGCCCAACCTCAAATCCATCTTGGAAAAGACTGAGGATCCAGCGAGCTGGTCATACAGATCGTTGATCCTGGGAAGCGGATACTTGTTCTTGATGGTGACCAAGTTGATAGGTCAGTAATCTACAACCATCCGACCCGTTCCATCCTTCTTCTTGACAAAGAGGACGGGGCAAGCCCAAGGAGAGGAACTAGGACGGATGAAACCCTTTCTCAAGGACTCATCGAGTTGGTTCTTAAGCTCGGCTAGTTCTAAGGGTGCCATCTTATAGGGTCTTCCAGAAATTGGAACGGTTCCTGGAACAAGGTCTATCACGAACTCGACATCCCTGTCAGGTGGAACACCTGGCAGTTCTTCTAGAAAGACATCCGGAAAGTCTCGGACTACCGGAATATCCTCAAGGTCTGGAAGGGGGTTGTCATTTAGGGAGTAAAGCTGGCGCTTGTCCACTCAAGTTAAAACATTGACTGTCTTGCCCGATGGGTGAGTAAGTTGAACGGTTCTAGTGGCACAATCAATCTTAGCATAATGAGCTGACATCCAGTCCATACCCAAGATCATGTTTATGTCCGAGGACTTGAGAGCTATTAAGGATGCAAGGAAGACAAGTCTATCGACAAGAATTTCGTTCCCATGGCTTACTCTAGAAGTTTGCCATCTAGAGTCAGGGGTTTGAATTTCCATGGTAGTGGGCATGTCATAGAATGTTGTATTATGCAATCGAGCATAGCTCTCAGATATGAATGAATGAGATGCTCCAGTATCGAAAAGAACAGATGCCAGATGGCAATTAACAAGGAGAGTACCAAGGACGACGTTAGGATCCTCATGAGCCTCCTCGGCTGAGACATAGTTGACATGGCCATGCGCAGTGGTGACTGGCTTGGTGTAGAATGTCTTTCCCGCTGGCTTACCACGGCCAACGGACTTTCCAGACTGATTGGGGTTGTTGTTCTGGGGACACTCTCGACTATAGTGACCCGGCTCTCCACACTTGAAACATGTCACAACATTGGGGCGTGGAGCAGCATTAGCAGTGGGGCCACCATAGGGCTTGGGCGGTGCAAACTGCTGGTTGGGACGAGGCGCCTCAAAGGATGGCCTTGGAATGAACCTGGGTGGCAGTGCCATGCTTGGAATCCACACCCGGCGCTTCTGAGATCCAGAGCCGGATGAAGAGCCAAAATCACGAGAGTGCTTGCATGAAGCGTCATAAGCAGACTGGCCTGTCTCAACACTGATGGCTTTATTGAACAACTTCTGAAAGGAGGTGCACTCGTGCAGACGAAGATCACGGCGAAGCTCAGGGCTAAGTCCCTTGCGGAATCTTGCCTGCTTCTTAGCATCGGTGGATACCTCTTCAGGAGCATATCGTGCCAGATTCCCAAATTCACGACTATATGCATCCACAGTCAGTCTTCCTTGGGTGAAATTGCAGAACTCTTCCCTCTTGCGATCTATGAGACCTTCCGGAATGTGATGCTCATGGAAAGCCTCACTGAATTCAGCCCAAGTAGTGATTTGGCCGACCGGGCGCATAGCTTCAAAGTTTTCCCACCAAAGGCTAGCAGGGCCTTCGAGGTGATAGGCAGCATAAGTAACCTTATCAGCTTCGGCTACGTTGGCAGAACGTAGCTTGTGGGTGATGCTGCGAAGCCAGTCATCCGCGTCGAGGGGCTCGACGGAATGGTTAAACTTTGGTGGGTACAACTTGATGAAGTCATTGATTGACACCAAGTCATTTCACTGATGGCATGCAGTGTTCTGCTCAATCCGCTCCAGCAAGCGGTTAGTCTCACGCTTGTTTCTTTCCGCCTCCAGCATCACTTCGGCCAGAGAAGGCGGGTGAGGCAGATTTTCACCCCTAGCTGCACTGGCTTCCCCCTGCTCCGGGGCAGCAGGGTTGCTGCGGGTGTTGACCCTCCTAGGAGAAAACAAGACAACGGTTTAGATAAGGATGGCACAAACTTAGCAAGGAAGTGCAGAATGTAATGGATAACATGGAATGCTAAGATGTTCATTGCACGACATGGTAATATAGAAACTGCCATATATATACCATTGGTCATACACACCGTGCATAGTTTAGTATAAGCCCAGGCTAGAGTACAACTACGGTGAAATACATTACATCTCATCGAAGGCATTCCAAGCTCCTATACATTATTTTTCTACACCTCTGGAGCGTGATACACACCAAGTCGTATCCCATGGTCACGCAGGACTGTGGAGAATACAACTACTGCAATACTAGTGAAACTACTACTAGCTCAGACGGATCCGTAGTAATCCTCATAGAAGTCGCCGCCAAAGCCTGGAAGTGGAACATGATCATCTGGGAACAGACGGTCCTGCGGAGCCTGCGGACCATAGGGACTCGGATGTGGCCTTGGTCCCACAGGTGGTGGCAGACGGGGACCACGAAGAGGGGTGATGCCTCCTACATCGCGCCACTCCATACAATTTAGCAACCCAGACCGTACAGGGTACAGATCCCTCAGATCCATGTATCTTGCCTGTACCGCAGGTGCAAACCGAGTCAAAGTGGCCCAGTGATCAGCACGAGAGTTGAAAAGTTCCATACGCAAGGCCCGATTTTCGCGGTCCTTATCCTCGAGCATCTCGGCAGTGGTGCGGAGTAGTGACTCCTCATGTGTAGGGTCAGCATAGATAGCCTGGAGATACCCTTGCACTCCCGGGAGTGAAGCTGGCATATAACGGAAGTCGGTGTTCCGAAGCAGGCCAGTCCGGACTCGCATGATGGTCATCATGGAATAGGCAGCATCCTGCATAGCCATCTCAACAGTAACCCCGAGTCCATAGGAACAGTGGAGGGGCTCGGTAGATCTAGGATAAGAAGGAAATATCCTGACGGTGCAGAAATATTGGCTTTGATTGAAGTCTCGGAACTGCTCCTCGACAGTGTATTCGGGATACCAATGGTAACCCGTCTCGATCATTACCCGGACTAACATAGCAGTATGACTGGGCACATCGAGGCACCGGGTCAGGCGAACCACTTGGTTTTGAGCACGAGTGGCCATCTGAAAGCACAACCACAATCCAAAGACATTAGAATTTCTAGGGAAAATTGGACAGCATAACAGCTGTAAATGCTCAGGAAAAGATTTGAGACATCCACAACAGTTTGCAATACCACTCAACAACATCATATCAAGGTTCTGATTCAACTGGCAACATACTAAAAGTAGTAGAAACTGTACTGAGGCTTGTAACAACAACCCTATAAGCTACTATGGATTAGTAACACGTGAACCTGATAGAAGAAGAGAGCCTAGTCCTTAACCCACGTTGAATGAGAAGAGAATGACTCAGATCAAAGGGCATAAGGTAAAGGAGTAAAAGAGCCTTACGTTCCCTCCCATAATCAATTCCCCTACATATAACTAAGGCATTTCTAGACTCGACATCGACCAGTTTGGCTCAACGAACCTACAGGCAGTCCGGCTCTGATGGCAACGCTGTCAGGACCCCGATTCCAAGTCACATTGATCTAGCCGATAACACCTCATATCACATTGTGGCCTCACGCACGGTATCCCCACGGGTGTCGCCTTACCATGGCCCGAGACCTTTTGCGCCTTTTGGCTCACGTATATGATAGTGTCGCTAGCATCCATATGACAGAGAACCCGGGCCGACATGGCTAGTCATGAACCCAAAGCGGCACAGACCTATGGAGACAGGCATACGTGAATCACATCGAGCATGTCGGTCATCAGCGTGTGGATCTGGGCTGTAGCACTGGGCTAACAGGACTCCGGGGAACCCGGGCTGTAGCAGGCTAGGCAGGACTCCGGAAATCACCGCGTGACATTTCCCCGAAGGGACAGACATAGGAACAAAGTGAAATACATGCCGGCCAGTCAAGTGCCCTGAGCAGTAGTGCTGGGCTAGCAGGACTCCGGTGAACCGGGCTGTAGCGGACTACTATGGCTCGAGGAGCACTAGACTACATTTCCCCATAAGAAAGGCTGCCAAGGATAAACAACTCGATTGTCGGATCCCACACATACCAAGCATTTCAATCATACACACAATATGCTCGATATGTGCAAATACAACATGGCATCACAACAAAACTCTACAACTCAAGTACTTTATTTAAAGGCTCCAAAGAGCCATACATAACAAGTTCATACAGGTAGGGGTCACATGACCCGACACTCAAGTCATACAAGCATACAAGCACATGCGGAAGCAAATAGTCTGAGTACAGACACTAGAAAGAAAGAAGGCCTCTCGAAGCCTGTCTATCTACATAGGGCCCTCCATGGCCAGGATCACCACCTGGGTGGCAAGTCACTCATCGACGTCGAGATCTACATAAAACCCATCGGAGGGGGCGGTGTTGTCGTCTGAAAATAGTAATTGAGCAAACATGAGTACAAAGGTACTCAGCAAGTCTTACATCAAAACCTACTATACATGCTGATTCTCAAGAAGGTGGTGGAGTTATTGCAGCAAGCCAGCTTTGACTCTTGGCTAAGCTATCCTACGAGACTCCACTAATAAAATAGTTTTCGCACACGAGTCCACTACTCACCAACACAATACTCCACTGGGGATCCTCCCTCGTCATCCTTCGAGAGGGCCATCCTCGGTACTCACACTTATCTTGAGTATTTTAGTAGTAGCCATTAACTTTTTTATGAACTGTATAGGCAACCAAGTAGTCCTTTACCACGGACGCGGCTATTCGAATAGTTTTATGCCCTGCAGGGGTGTACTTCATCACACATGTTTCCACCACTTAGCGTCTGCACATGACATGTGCTCGGCAGACTTCAAGCGAAAGCCGACGTGGGTGTAGACCACAACCTGACTAACCGCACAAGTCTCTAGTCCAGGTTTATCTCCTATTCAGGTTCCATCCGCAAGGAAATCCAGCCGAGGTGTCCTCAACGGCCCCAAACGATGTGTACAGGGTCCCGAGACGCCAAACGGGCGTCCGGCATACCCGGCCACAGTGTATCTACCGCATCATAGCCCACCCCTAGGGTCAGCGCTACGCACGGCCGCCAACACATAACCTACAAACACCAGAAACTAGTTGCAACTCCTGGACAGAGGGCGAGAGGGGTCAGTAAGTCGAGCGGGGTCATATTTCAGGGCCCAATGTGTGGTATTAGCTGAATCTTAAATCACGCATACAGATCTCAGTTCTTATGGACGGCCTCGATGAAACAACCCACCATGTACTCCTACATGGCCTCTCATCGATACCTTTACCAAATCATGTTCAACACATCCCTCACATTACCGACATAATCATTTAACTCTAGCCCATCACCCAGATGAACCAGACCTGACACAACTCTAAGCATAGCAGGCATGGTAAGGTAGGAAACACATACATGGCTCAATCAACTCCTACACATGCTAGTGGGTTTCATCTAATTACTGTGGCAATGACAGGTCATGCAGAGGATAAGGGTTCAACTACCGTAGCACACAGCAGTTTGAAACGTTGTTGTCTTAATGCAGTAAATGAGAGCAGAGGCGAGAACATGGGATTGTATCGGTATGATCAATGGGGCTGCTTGCCTGATGGAGTGGTAGTAGGGTACTGCCCTTCAGTTGGATACTCGGAGATATCCTCGGAGGCAAAACCTACCACGAAGGACACACAGCACATAATCAACACATGACAATATGCAACAATATGATGCATGCTATGACATGGCAAAATGATGTGTCCTGCCTAATGCAATGTGAAACAATTTGAAATGGGTCCATTTGAATCAAAGATTCAAATGAAGGTTAAAGTTCTTATGCATAATAAGTGTATTAGCTTGTTTCACCTAAACAGCAAGGTTAAAGTGATTTGTCATGCATGAAACCATTACAGATGGATAGATTGAATTTTTTATCATTTTACATATATAATTTGTTTGATTTGGAGCTATGGTTGATTTTCTATGATTTTTAGAAGTTTTGGCTATTTTTGGAATTTCCTATATAAAAATAAATCCAGAAAATGAATAATTGCGTCAGCACTGCGTCACTGTGACGTCAGCGAGTCAAAGGCGCCAGGGCCAGTCAAACCTGACTGGTGGGCCCTGTCTGTTAGTGACTCGGCTAACTAACAGGATTAAGTTAACACTAACTAACTGTCAGTGGGGCCTGGGCCCACATGTCAGTGACCTAAACTAATTATAATTAGTTAGCATTAATCCTAAACTAATTAACTGGCCGGCCCCACCTGTCATAGGCTCAGGGGGGAAGTCAACCTGGGCCCACACGTCAGTCCACGGGTCAAAACATGGTCAAGTCGCCAGCGACTTGACGCCGACGACGACAGACGTGGCGAAGGGGCTCGGGTTTTGCCCACAGTCGACCAAATCGACTGCGGTTTGGTCCTACGCGTAGCTGGGGGCAAGCCGCGGCGTTTGGTGGTGGAAGTGGAGCTCGGGGAGGCCGGAAACGACGCCGGCGACGACCTTGGCGGTCGGCAGAAGCAGGAGGTGGTCGGTGTGTGGCTGCAGGCGTTGGCCACGCGCCTCTCGTCCTCCTGGCGAGAGGAGGGGATGACTGGCGGTAGCCAGTGGGCTGGGCCGAGCTGGGCCAGGCCAGGGCGACAGGTAAGCTCTAATTCTCTCCCTCTCTTTTCTGTTTTTGCTTTTATTTATTTCCTGCTATGTGTATTGAAATAGAATAAATACTATTTCATTTCCAAAAACTCTGGAAATATTCAGAGGCACATTTGGGAATATTCTCAACTGCCTAAAAATGCTTCCAAGATTATTTGAGCACTTTAAAATATTTATAGCATTTAAAATGCCCAAATTCAAATACTTATGACTTGTTCAAAAATCCAGAATGGCTCCATAAATTGCAAGACCATTTTTGGCAGAGGTTTTAGTCAAGACCAAAAATGGTGGGCTTTTATGAAGGGCATTTTGGGTTCATTGAAATTCCAATTGTTGGAAATTAGCATTTTCAGGGGTGTGTTGGGGTTGATTAGGCCCCATTTCAAGTTTAAAAGAAATCTAAACATGATGCACATGTTCATCCAATCCTAATGCATGACTAAAAACAGGGATGTGACAGAGCTAAAGGTAAGATCAATATTCTCTCAAGCCCTATCTGCCACTGATACGACTCTACATACACCGAACGTTTGCTTCCAACTAGCAACGAAAAATAAAACTACATTGTGGGTATGAAGTGGATAACTTTGTATGATATCGGAGAGCTAAAATATGAAAGTAGGTGTTGTTATCATAAAGTTAGAATATATTACTAAATATTATAAATAGCAAGTGTGGAATAATGGTGGATCGTTGTGCGGAATTGTCCTAGGCAATCGTTAACACGACCGGTAATCACTATTGCAGTTTTATATGAGGGAGAGGCATAAGCTAACATACTTTCTCTACTTGGATCATATGCACTTATGATTAGAACTCTAGCAAGCATCCGCAACTACTAAAGATCATTAAGGTAAACCCAACCATAGCATTAAAGCATCAAATCCTCTTTATTCCCATACGCAACAACCCCCTTACTCGGGTTTGTGTTTCAGTCACTCAACAACCCACTATAAGTGAAACATGAACGTATTGCAACACCCTACAGCGGGAACCCCTCACGCTTGCGCGACACGAAGGGCACCATAGGACAGCACCAAAGTAAAACATACAACTCATACCAATCTAGATCATCAATCAACCCAAAGACAAAGAATATCTACTCAAAACATCATAGGGTGGCAACACATCATTGGATCATAATATGTGGCATAAAGCACCATGTTCATGTAGGGATTACAGCGGGGTGCGGGAGAGTGGACCGCATAAAAGAGATGAGGATGGTGATGATGATGGTGATGTTGATGAAGACGATCACCGCGGCGATGATTCCCCTCCCGATGGCACTCCGATGCCACCGAGAGAGAGGAGGAGAGGTTCTCCCCCTTTTGCTTCCTCCTCCATGGCCTCCCTCCTGGTTGGGGAGAGGTTCTCCCTCTGGTCCTTGGCCTTCATGATGAGCCCGCAAAGGTCAATTTCTTAGGTCTGTGAGTCCATTATGTGGGGCACCATCCGCCGCCATGTGTCATGTGCTTGGCGCACCTTCGGGATTCCTTTTTTTTCTGCATGTGTTTTTGGGTTTTGTTTGGTTTTGTATTTGCTTTTCTAGATTTTGCTTGATTTTTACTATATTCTTTTTGGAAGCAGTGCTTTTTCACAAGAAGCACGACTGTGATTCCTAAAAATGAGAAATCATATACATGCTTCTACAGCCTATGCTTCCACGAAAAGCATATTGTGCTTCCTGAAAAGGTACAAAAAAACCTATGCTTCCAGAAAAAGGAAACACATAGTTTGTGCTTCTCAAAAAGGAAAAGGCAACAACTTTGCTTTTCGAAAAAGGAAAAGCACAGTCTTTGCTTCCACAAGAAGGAAAGCACAGCTCTGCATTCCGAAAATGGAAAATAGGCTTCCGCAAGAAGCACAATTGCACTTCCAAAAAAAGTGAAAAACACAATTGGGATTATGGGTTATATTTTATAGATTTTTTCGGTTTTTGATCTTATTTTTGTTTTTGATTCCCCCTTTTTTTGCTCTTTTGTTTTAATTCTTCATTTTTTATTTTCCTGATATTTTTGTGAAAGAAAGTTCATCAAAACTTATTTACATGAGATTAGTTTCGAAGATCCCAACGAGAGAAACCCAACCGTGAAAACAATTTGTAGTTTGGACGCACGATTCAAGAGATAGAATATTTTAGAAAAATGAATCTACAAAAAATAGGAAAAACTCACGGGTTTTAGAAAACAACAAGGGCAAGCCAAGACTCGTCGAGACAACAAGTTCGGTATAGAAAAAACACCCTCATCACATGAACTTTTTTAGTTTTGCTGGGCCTCACACACATGAACTAACAACCTATTCCGCCAAGGGTATCTAACCGGACTTTGTTGTAGCTATAGGTAGGTTTTATGAAAAGTGCTTACGAACATGATGTGGAGACCTAGGATTTATCGGCCAAAATCACTGTTTTGACTTTGTCAGGAAATTTTAGCATAAAATGAACTCACCTGAAAATTATTTCAGGATCTGGCCCTTTGGGCAACGCCATGGCTTGTGGTGTTTCTGCCCCACATAAACAGTCCAAACCGGGCAACATTTCTCTCCTTAATAGATAAGTGGCAATGGACACACTTTGCTAGAAACGCCAATCAATGGCGTTTCTAATTAGGGCAGCAACGCCACTAACCCTGGAGTTTCCAGTAACGCCATTGACCCTGGCGTTTCTGCTCTGCAACGTAGATACATGACCATGTCCAAAACGTTGCCTGGTTTGGCGTATCTATGTGGATAATAAACGCCACAAGTCATGACATTGTTGAAAATGATTAGATTGTGAAATAATTTTCGAGTGAGTTCATTTTATATTAAAGTTTTCTGATAAGGTCAAAATAGTCATTTTGGCCAGATTTATTACGATCTGGGTACCACTGCTAGGTTTGGAAAGAGAATCAATGAGACTAGGACAGCTAGTCCCGTAGCATTCGTCCGTAGAGGAATTCCCGTAAGCCTAATATTTTTGGTACCCGACCTTCCATCACCATTCTTTGACTACCATGGGAGGAACAGACTGGGGACTCTCTGGCGTAAGTGAGGAAGTGTGACGAAATATATGTATGAATCATTTGAATTCCTGTAGTACATCCTCTCCAGCCCCGATGAGGCCACATGTGGCAATATTCTAACACTATGCAACTAATAAAACAACCCATACTATTAACTCCCGACGAATGGTCGTTCAAAACGGTCTCGGAGTCTCGATATAATCTTTTATTACGTTTGATGTGCTTTATGCTTCCGGTGAACTTCGATAATAGTTTTGGATTATTTTTGGAAAAAGAAAAACTCAGTAACATTGACCATCATTTAAGAAAAACATAGGGACTGGCTATGTGCCGACTGATTTTATTTTTAGGGTCAGTCTTTTTCTTTTTAACGTAGGATTCATCCAAGTGTGTGGCAACGATCGGCCTCGCAGGCACATGCATGCATGCAATTGTTCCGTATGTCATGCATGGATGATGGTGTGCCCATGTACATGACCATTCACGCTTGAAACTTTTCTGCTGGATGGATGTGAGTACATGCATTACACATATATGCACACACAACTTTTGTATAAGTTTCAGTAATTATATATGATTTAGAAATTAACAAAATCAAAATAACAAAGTTCTCTAAGAAGGATTAAGTATCATTGCTATTGCCCTTTAAGAATAAAAAAACTTGCACACAACATTACATTCGAATCACACTTTTTGTAATACACAAAGAATAAACATATAACAGTGTAATTTTCACAATCTACTATAATTTACATACATATTGTGTAGTACTTTCATGTATACTTACACACGCAAAATAAAAAAAGAAGTGGCATTAATGTTCCCCTTTAAGAAGAAGAAAAAAATGACAAATTTCGCACAAAGATGATATATAAATTACACTTTTTATAATATGCAAGAATAAACATATAATAGTGGAATGATATTGGTGTTGCCCTTAAAGAAAGAAAATGAAATAAAATAAAAACTAAAATGAAATCAAAATAATAAAGTTTTCTATGGAAAATGAAACCCTTTAAGAAGAAAGAATATAAAAAATAAAAATAATGAAGTTTTCTAGGGAACAATGGACCCCTTTAAGAAGAAAGAAAAAGAGAAAAAAATGCACACAAGTTGCACTGAAATTGCACTTCTAGTAATATGCAAAAAAGGAACATATAATATTGCAATTTTTTATTGTACTATAATTTATGCACATCTTGTATAGTACTTGCGTGTATACTTTACATACACAAAAATGAAAAGAACATTTTTCTCATAAAGAATGAAGTAGTTAGTGGTGGCATTGGTACCACCCTCCAAAAAGAAAGAAATATAAAAATGATAGAATTTGCACACAAAACACATAAGAACAAACATATAGTAATAGAATTTACATAAAAAATAAGTTAAAAAGAGGGGTATGAGTTAGTTTCATTGGTATTACCTTTAAATAATAAAGAAAGCAAAATAAAAGCTTAGAACAAAAAAATTCCACACAATTAGTACAAAAATTGCACTTTAAGTATGTAAGAAAGAAAAATATATCAGTGAAATTTCTGTACTCTAATATACTCCCTTCATTCCATAATATAGTGCATATATTTTATTTTGAAAAGTCAAACCTCATCAACTTTGACCAAGTTTGTGAAGAAAAACATTTACATATAGAATGCCAAACATATATCATTAGGTTCATCATAAGACATAGTTTCATGTTTTATATGTTTAATATATACCCTCTCCGTACCTGTGCGTAAGGCATCTTACGTTGTACACCGCGACCAAGGCGGAGGAAAAAACGAGAGAACTTAATGTTTATTTGCTAATTAATATCATTGCATGCAATGAATTAACCACTGCAGGCCGTGCTAGGTAGTCTCAAGTCATTAAAAACATACACGCCCCACGTCTCTTATTGGTTGATTCCTTTATTCATGTCAAGGAAAAAGAAACGAGGTGGGAGTTAATGCATCGCGCCTAAGTGTTTTGAGATTATTTGATTTTCGTAAGATGACTTATGCACCGATATGGAGGGAGTACTGTAGATATAAATAGTTTTCTTTATAAATTTGATCAAAGTTTGCAAAATTTAATCTACATGCACTATATTATGAAATGGGGGAGTAGTATATGCATGTAGTACTTGCATGCATACATTTACACACGCTCAACATCTAAAAATACACATAAAAAATCTCAACTAAAAAGGAAAAAAAGCAAACACGCGCAAAAAACAGAAGCAAGCACAAGGAAAAAGGCATGCACGTACACTAAAATTTTCATGCATTTCATCCATCCATGTGAGTGCAAGAGTCACGAAGTGGAGACATCATGGGGGCTGCATCATGCACTTAGCAAGGAAAGGCAGGAAATCGACTGAATAAATAACAGCGTCAGTCAAATCCATGGGACCTCTTACACACGTTTCATAAAGCACACTGAATCAACGGCAACAAATTTGACTGATCCAAAATGAAAATTCAGTCGCCTAACATATAGCTAAAATGAAAAACTTAATATTATTCCGTTATTCATTTCTTCGACTCTAACTAGCGCGAGCTAGCTGATCAGAGCGACCTGAAATTCCTTGGATACTCAGCTGAATGCACCATATACCGTAATAGCTGAAAAAGGAAAGTAACTAAATTACGAGCAGTTTCGACGAGTTGTTTTGTGTGTGTGCGCGCGCGCCATGCAGCCTGCAGAGCCATGCATGCACACCGACAGCATTGCACGATCGGCAGCTACGCGACGCACGCCGTGGCGATGGCGACGGGCACGCCGCCTCCGGCGCCGTTGGCCCGCTTGACGAAGCGGCCCTTCATCCGCGGCCGCTTCTCGGCGTTGAGCTTGCGCACCTCGTACCGGATCTTCTTCGAGAAGAGCCGCGTCCGCCGCTTCTCCCGGTACCGCGACACCCGCGCCTCCCTGCCGCCGTCCATCCTCAGCCTCGGCGTCCCCAACCCCTCCCCGCCATGGCCAACCACTCCTCCCATCATCCAAGCGCCCTCCTGCGGCGAGTAGTAGTCGTGTGGCCAGCAGTCATCGAGCTTGACGTGCGGCCTCTCGCCGTCGGCCCACGGCGAGCTCCCCCAGTTCTCCATGATGGCCTCGTAGTTTAGATTGAGCGCGAGGCTCCTCGGGGTGAACTGGGCGTCCATACTGGCGCCGCTGCTTGCAGCGTTCTCGTCCGGTGTCCCGAGGGGCGAGTAGTAGTCGAAGTCGATGTCGAACATATCGCCGGACACCTCCGGCTTCTGCTCGAGGCCGCACGCTCGCATGGGGTCGATCTCCAGCTTGACTCGCCCGCCGTCTACGCCCATCGGCTCGATGAGGCCCAATGCCTCCATGCAGAACGGTTCCTCCTCGTCGCCGTCGTCCATGCCCGGCCGGCCAAGAAGGGCCTCCATGTCCGCGGCGAACTCCATGAGCTCGGCGTCCGTCGGGCCCAAGTTTACGAGGCTGTCGGGGAAGAGCTGAACCGGCACCGGAGACGGCGTCGCAGCTGGCTTCGTCGGGTCCTCGACGATGGCACCGTCCTCATTGCAGCATGACGCGACGGCCGTCGTCGCTTCCTCGAGAGTCAGCGGCGAGCAGAGCTCCGCGAGGGCGGGGTCGAAGATGGGCACGCGGTACAGCAGCTCCTCCTCGTCGGTCTCCACGTCACACTTCTGCTCCTCCGGCGAGTCCCCGCCGGACGCCTGCGGCACGACGAGCCGCCTCGAGAGCAGGCGCCCGACGCTCTTGGCCTGCGAGCGCGGGGTGCGCGCCTTGCGCTTGAACCACGCCGGCACGACCTCGTCGCCGCGGCGCCTCTCCCGCGGGGCGGCACCAGGGAGCAGCGGCGACGTGGGCCGCAGGCGCACCCGCTCGTGCCTCCGCGCGAGAGGGTTCGCGGAGTGCACCGAGGTGTCGCACCCCTGGCACAGGAACGCGTCGTCCGCCGCGCAGTACCACCTCGCCCGCCGCCGCAGGCAGCCGTCGCACGCCCGCGCCGCCTTGCTCCCCATCGCGCCGTCCGCCGCCTTGCTCCCCATCGCGCCGTCCGCCGCCTTCCCCGAGCAGCTCATCAAATGAGAACCAAAGCGGCTAGCGCGCACCTCCGCACCAAGCCAGCAGCTACTCCGTTTCACCGCCGCGTCGCGCACTGGCTGCTTGCGGTTCACTGTAGGTGCCAAAATATATTTGCGGCGAAAATATCGCGGGTCTAGGTTTATAGCAGAAGGGGCGGAGGTGGGCCCCTGGCTCGTACGCTTTACTCGTGGGCCCGCGTCGTGTGTACTTTGCGCTTTTGGTGCGTCGTTGGGCGCACTCGCGGGCCTTATCTGCGTTCTGATTGGCTGGTGGGTAATATCCATCCAGCGGGGAGGCCTCTGATTGGCTCCTGCTGGATTTTTGGTAGGGCCGTTCCGTTTGGCTGCGTGACGTACGGGCCTTTCCCAGTCGCCCTCGCGGTTGCTGTGGTTTTCCTACGTCGCTGGCAGTGGGACCGGCTACGGCCGGGAATGGAAAAGTCATTCTCGGACTGACTAGTAGTTTCTCTTCCATTCTCCTCTACAAAAGGTTCTCTTCCATTAAAAATTCACTGGCAAAGTCAGGTAAATAAATAAACAAATAGTGTTCTGAAATTCCACCATACATCTCAGTGCTACTCAATCTGTACTAATTTATGAAATTATAATTTTGCTCAGAACAAACATCTTGATATTTGACCAAATATAAAAAAATATCAACATACACAACACCAAATTAATTGTATTAGATTTATCATAAAATATATTTTCATACTATATTTAGAATTGTTCACACCTTAAAAAGTTTGACATGGGACAAATATAGAACTTCAAATATTTTATTGTTTCTTATGCTCCTTCGTTTTTATTTTATTTTGCATATCAGAAAATTAATGCGTACCAATGAAGGGTTGTTTAAAATAGAAGCAAACACTCATATGGGCTTGTACAGCCGTAGAGCAACTCTAGCAGACACCGCAAAAGACACAAAAATCACAAAATTCTGGCGAGTATATGGGCTTGGCCCAATTTTTCGGCCAGAACAGAGCCCGCATACTCGCCTGGCCCGTAAAAAAATTTTCCGCGGCCCGCAAACCGCACGCCCCCGACCACTATATCTACGGTTCTGCGGCGCGTTTGCGGGTCGAAACCCTATCCCCCGCCGCCGCTGAGCCACGCAATTCCCCACCCCCCTTCTCCACATTTCTTGCCGCCGGCGACCACCTTCCGCCTCCAGCCGCCATGTGGGGCCGCATGTAGAGCTCCGGACGCGGCTCTGGCAGCAAATCCGGTGCGTCCAGTCGGTCGGCGCGAGGAAGCGCGGGGTGAGGAAGTGGACCAACCGCGGCCTCTCGCCCCCGCCGAGCTTCCGCGTCCGCGAGACGGACGAGTACGACCGTCGGCATGGCCATACCCCGTCCTCTGCCGCGTCCTTCTCCTCCGCGGCGAGATGTTCCTACGCCGGGAGCTCCTCCTCTTCCAGCGCGGGCCTTCTCCCCGTGAAGAGGGGGTGGTCGGAGGAGCCGAACGACTTCGAGTTCGTCCCCATCAAGGAGGAGCTCGGCTGCCGCGGAGTCGTCGGGCCGGAGGACTTCGTCGTCGACGTCGACGCGGTTGTGGCCGCCATTGCCGAGCGGAGCGTGCGCGAGGAGGCGGAGCGCCGGCGCCACCACGAGGAGCTCCGACGAGGAGGAATGAGCTCCTCCATGGCGTCGTCCATGGCCGCGAGCTCGCCGCCGGCGATCCCCACCCCTCTAGTACTAGTACTGATGTAGTATGTAGTATGAACTAGTGTTTGTAGTGTTTGGTCATGTAAAATCTCTACTCCTAATGAAGCAGTTGGTAGCCTGGTACTCCGGTTTTATTTTCGTTCGGTTTTATTTCATCCCACCTCCCACTACTGACTTTTTTCTTAATTAATAACTCCACCCTCCTGCTGGTTTTTTTCTAATCTAATTCAATCTATTGATCCTTCTTTAGTCACAATGCACTTACATGTAGCCCCGACAGATCGGTTTCCATATGAAATAAAACACAATCATCAATCAATCCTTGGTTCTCTTTTATAGGACTTGTTGCCATACATGAACCATACGATAACTTCCATATACAAAATAAAGGGAAACACAATCAGGTTTCCTTCCTTTCCAAAGTTCTAGCCACCGACCCCCTCCCCAGACCGCGTTCTTTTTCCCATGCCACCATTGACAATCTGCTCTCCCATTTCCTCGTCCTCCCCACGTTGTGAAGTTCCAACGCACAACTACACAAACACTAGTGACATAGAAAAACCACCGCCTCCTCCTCCACGCCACCGCCTACTCTATTTTTCCCCTCTGTGTGGTGACCTGAATGGAAGACGGTGAATCTGGGATGCGCCTGGTTCCACAAGACGTCAGGCGTAAGGAAGGATGGAAAACCACCGGCTGGATGGCCAAGGGTGGCCCATTGAAGGTTTGAAACCTCCTATGGCGTAATTTTGTGCAACCTGCATGAAGATTGTAGGAGCTATCCATGTGGTCGTTCCATCAGCAACAAGTACGTATTGGATAGCACATAATTTGAAATTCTTTACGGAGTTGACTGACCATGACTTTGACTCTCATAATGTTGCATGTTCTTCGGAGTTGACTGGTGGCATTTTTAGGTTATTACTACCATGAAGATGAGAGGAACATCGAGAAAAATCCTTTCCCTAAAAAATGGATGGGAGGAATATCTTGGTCTATGATTTCATGATGAATAGGACCCTGAGAAAGCAGTGGATGATGCCCCGTTGATTCTCTTTGAATTTGGCTACAGTGGGAATGTGTATAGTCAGGCTTGGAGTGAGCGCTCCATGCATGTGTGTCAGTGGCACTCAGAGATTGGTTGTGCCGCTCTTGTGAGGGTGTGTGGGAGTGGTGTGCTCGAGACAGGCCAATCTCGTGAGCAGGTGCGGAGATGAGTTGCACAAGAGAAACATTGGTGGGATGAACCCAAACCTTTATTTTTTTTCTAATATGAATTATCCTTCCTTCTTAGAAAAACATGTTTTGAGTAAAGTTATCTTAACTGTAGACATATATTGACAATTAATCAAGTATCAACATCATTGCATTCTTATTGTGTGGAATGTGTGTCCCAATGTTGACAGAAGGTATAAAAAGATTGTCTTGGAATTATTGTTTTCTTGGGAAGATATTGCCCTGAATTCTCATTTCTCATCAGAAATTTAGTATCCATTTTCGTTGATCTTATTTGCAACATTTACAAGTCAGTAATAATCTAAGGGGGTGCTCTATCGGAGAAGATTATGATAGTTGGACAAGAAACTTGGTACTGTCGTGCAAGGTAGAGGTAGGAGAAATAGAAGATAAAAGTATGCATGGTGGGAGAAGGAAGTCGAGTGTCGCGTGGTAGCTCAGACATGGAGTGTGGAAGAAAGACAATGACGAGATGTATGTACCTACTAGATCATGACCATGAGATATCATCCCATAAAAATGACCTTTGACTCTCATGTCACATGAATTTTCTCTTTGTATATATATATTTGTTAGTCCGTGGCAACGCACGGACACTTAGCTAGTATATGTAGTACGCGATGAACTACTCGCGTCCATGAGGTGCAATTTCTCCCGCGAAACTGTTTTTTTTTTAGATTATGCAGTTTCATCTACGGTTTCTGTTCGGCCGCGCTAGTTCTTGACCCACAAACGAGATCTTCATGAAACTGCAGACGCGTTTTGCGGGTCGAGATTTTGCGTGGTCTGCTAGAGTTGCTCTTAGTTATCAAATGGCCATGCATACATTGGTCTCAAATGGGTCCATAATTTCTCTCGCAAAAAAGATGTTTATAATTTATATTGATCATATGTATGCCCTCCGCGTAAGGACACGAAAGATACTGACATTATTTATTTTGCAAGAAAAGAAAGGTGTGCATGACATATGTCTGGAGTAGGTATGACGCACGCCTTATATTGGGCAGTGTATTTCTTACCACATTGTATACATATTACGAATAGAGTAAGCATCTTTCTGTGTGTGACCACACAAAGTCCAAGACCTCCCATGTTACAAAAACCAACATAACACATGACTCCACTGAGACTGCAATTATCTGTGAGCCAATCCAAAATAGACTATGGGAATGCAATACAATCTTAGCACTACAACACAATTAACTGCAGACACCCAATACGCTGGGTAGCATAACTGTGATGTAATTGAAGTACTGACATGAAATTACTGCAACAAATTAGGAAAGTCATATTACATGTAAATTAACAGTTGACTAAACAAGAACTCTAGTAACAAATGGAAACTATTACCCATTAATTGTAGGCATTAACAAGTGTTTCCATATACATGTTTCTTGTTCCTACAAATTGACAAAAGAACCTTCCAAAATACTCTCGCATTTGTGTTGTTTTCAAAATTACAAATACATGCTTGGATGACGGATTTCTTATGTTTCATCATGGTTTATGTCCCCCCCCCCCCCCCCCCTCACCCCATTTAACAAAACTTCCTCCAAAATCTCCCCTTTAAGAAAATTTGCTCCACCTTTTAGGGTTTTGCCTCGTTCTAACAGATGCATCCCACTGTCAGTTCCACGGGACTGGTTTGACTCAACCTCCAAACCGCAGGCGCAATCGTGTGTGCATGTGGCGTCATCAAATACGTCATAAAGACACTTGCACCCTAATGGTAAGCCAGACCAACTCCCTTAACTTAGGTAGCACCTCATCCTTGTCCTCATTTCGCCATGCACAAGTTAGTGCAATAGAGGCATTTTCTAGGTCTATGCACCTGAGGTGACCCAACATTCGAGTGAATGTTGGCGATTATCGAGGGAAGAACAATCATGTTGCTAAGATGTTTTCATCCTTTCATTCTCGCTAGGTTGTGCCCTATCTCCTCCGTGAACCAATGGAGCAACTCGATACAACTTTAGCACCACCCGCTTTTCACTTTTGAATTCTTTGGTCGCACTTGGGGGTGGGCCGGTGGTGGTTGGACGACTTACTCAAGTGCGATTTAATCTAAGTCGTGGGAGCTGGTCTAGCTTTTGCAACTCGCCCCATTCCCGTGTACTTTCGTTAGACACACCTTGCAAGAATGTGCTACCGACATGGAAGTTGACTCAACTAGTCAAGTCGAACTAATAGTGGACCCGATCATATAGAATGAGAAAAATTCTAAAGGGATGAAAAAGTGGAACGAACTTGCGAAATGGGGAATTTTAGAGGAATTTATGCTAAATAGGGTAAATCGTATCACAAACTAATGTTTAGGGGTAATAACTTTTACTGTGGTGTTAATTAATTAGTGTTTAGATCTACGGGGAAACTCCAAAGTGCACGAGTGAAAATGACCTTTGTTTTCATTTAAAAAGAAAAATTGGCACAAAGATCACAAACGTGCATCTTAGCCATCTCTACTTTGATCAATCGTGAATGATTCATGCATTTTCATCTTGTTAACTATGACCTGAATATCAATCCAAAATCAAGACTCGAGAGTCCATCAACAATAAACTGAAATGAAAATCCTGCATCAGTCATCCTAATATATGTGGTCCCTGTGGGAAGAAGGATGCCTGCAGCTATGTGTTTACATGCAAGCAAACAAGAAACGTCCACGCTCAAATGCGTTGAAATAACAGTGCTCGGGCCGGCCGCAGGGTCCCCTCGCGAGTGATTTGTATCATTCTCGTAAAGTTGATGGTGTGGAATATAGCGGTTGATTACCACATTGGAATGTAGCAGCGAGGTCAGGATGCGACTACAAAACGCTCGGACTCGCGTTGATGTGATGATGCCGATGGGATATGAGAATTGTACTGGTCTTATCCTCTTAAGATTTGCCATGTAAACGCGTCTAACAGAGAGTAGGTACCGTACCGGTCGATCTCTTCCACTTATATAATACTCCATCCGTTCCGAATTACTTGTCTTAGTTTTGTCTAGATACGGAGATATCTAGCACTAAAATGAGTCTAGATACATCCGTATTTAGACAAATCCAAAACAAGTAATTCGGAACGGAGAGAGTAGCTGTGTAGACACATGTATTTCATGACGGAGCAAATAATTTTCTTTTGTGAGAAAAATACATGTATGTTTACAGTTTTTTATTGATAGCTTACCAGGCCGACCGCTTGATAAAATACATGTATGTTCCTTCAAAAAAGAAAAGTACATGTATGTATAACCTGCAAACACCTGCACTGTACACCAGCTTCGCTGCACATTGATCATCCTAGACCAACTTGGTCATCGGGTTGATATCGAGCTGTAATTGGCACCGGGGTAGATTTGTGTATTTACGAAATTAACTAGACTGCCAAACGACTTGAAGAAATTTCACAGCACATATATGGACTTGCCAGAAAATCCCTCCGTCTATGTATGTATGATTGCCTATGTGTTTTTTTTTGGGTATATGATTGAATATCTATGTTTGCCAGAGATGCATGCAGATTGTGTAGATGGTAGGTGCACGTGGGCTTGCCTTGTTCAGAAATATCGTGCTGCTAGTGTCAAGATCCAAACAAAATAACATCGTTTTATAAGGTACATGCGATATTGGATCTTATACAGCACTGATCGCTGCATATATATACGACGTGTCCATTATTGAATCAGAGGAAAAACAAACGTTTTACAATTAATTTGGGCATTATTGTAGCCGACAATGTAGAATATCACCCCCAAAGCTTAGAGATACAGGAACTCCAACTGCCGCAGCAAAATCACCATATCAGTCCATCCTAGCTTGATTCCTAACATATATATGTATATATACTGCTTATGCACACATTTTAATAGGACTATGTGCATTAATTGATACAGAGGTCGGACATTTCAACCCCATTTTAAAAAGAAAAGAAAAAAGCTCGCATCCTTGTAATTGTGAAGGGAGAGTGAAAATGCTCGAGGCAAAGTAACCTAGAGGCTGGAGAGACGTTATCAGGCGCAGCTGGAGCTAGGCCGGATACAACGAGTCTCCAGCACACTACGTTCCGCGTAGAAACTGGGGATAACTATGCCATGGCCGCGTCTACGTGGCTAAAGGGATTCAGCAGTTGTTGTGCACCAACAGTCGCGCCGTGCGCTTTCGACATTTTAGCCGCTTCCCCAACGGGTCGCTTTTGTTACGCTCCTGAGCCAGGAACGAGCATAGGCAATCGATGCTCCACGTCGCTCCAAACCCCAGATGATTGGAGACCAAGTATACGTCGATTTGCCCGACTTACAAAGCTACAAATGACAATATACCACGACAGCAACATTGACGGTGTATTCGCCGTCTCTTTCGTTGCTCTGGCGAAAGCTCAATACAAACAGTCGAACTCAGCAGTAAGTACGCTGCAGTAGTAGGTCACTATACATGTGTTATGTGTACCCAAAATACAGTAAAAATATACGTATATGACCCAAAAAGTGTTTACAGTAAGTCGTTTGCCGTCTATGCACACCGAGCTTCACTTTACCTTTTGAAAGCTCAACTCAGTTTCACCAAAAATGGCATATTCTTTGTGAAACCGGTGAAGGTGCTGGATCCTCCTCCAAAACGGGACAGCCAAGTGAGATTTGGAGGGGAGTGAGCTTAGCCAGGGCATCAACATCAAGCCCATCCCTGCGGTCCACTGGGGCGCGCTTCATGATCCAAGCCATGTCAAGTGCCAATTGCACATCCAGATCTTTGTCCTGTGTGATGTGACCAACATACTCCCTTCATTCCAAAATATAGTGCGCCCGCGTTTTTCGAGGTCCAACTTTGATCATAAATTTAATCAACGAGACCAACTGCGGTGGGAGAAAAAATTATATAATTGAAAACTTTTTTCGAATACGAATTCACTAATATAATTTTTGCTCCCGCCGCAAACGGTCTTGATAGTTAAATTTACGGTCAAAATTAAAGCATGTGGATAGAGGAAGCACTATATTATGGAATGGAGGGAGTACATAAGACGTTACTGACATGTCCTTTCTTTTTGAAATTTTGCCAGAAGTATATTTAATAAACATCAAGTACAACATAGAAACTATAACGACGAACACCACCACTGCTTGCACTCATTCGTACTTCTCAATAGTGCATTTTCCTGCAAATCGAACATGCCATAAGTTTGCTCTTCCCACTCAACTCTATACCTATGCAGTTATTTATTCATTCCTTCGCTTTTTCTCCCTCCGAACCGAACAAAGCCTTAAGGTTGATAAATCACCACAAATTTGTAAAGATCATTTCCCACCGAGAGAATATTCCACCCTGGTGACACACTCAGAACCTAATGAGCCGAGGGTAATACTACCCTCCTAACAATTCAACTGCTGGCTGGTTCTCAGGCTGCATGGATCAATCTGAGGCCGGGGGTCCTTTTATAAAAAAAACTACCGAAACTACTTGACAGACGACGTCCTATTGAACGGCATGCGCACGATCTCTAATCCAACCGCCTGTTGCTGTTTTGACTTGCCTCTAAATGGTGCGATATGCATGTCGTCTGAATTTCGGCTAGCCACCGTCGTCCGTGTAGCAGTGCTCAAAAACTACCGGCTGGTTCTTGCTCCTCCCTAAAAACTGGCGAGCTGTATGTAGTGAGTGTTAAATTTTATGCTCATATTGCAGGTGCTGGCAAGTCTCAATAATTTGACTTTTTAAAGGTCATATGAACCCACATTAAATTATTTTATTTTATTTTATTTTTACAAACAAAGGAATTATTTTCGAGTTTAAATCTTGAGTTGAACTATTTGAAATGACATTTAACTGAGCAGCAAGAAACAAAATTTCTGTCTGGCATATATATCTGTTGGGTCTCGTGTTTATCCACTTGACAAATGTCCTTTTCGTTGTGGACCTATTGGCTATTGCGTACCATCTTTTGTCTTCGTATACACGATACGTTTCCCTTTCAGAGCGAGAAATACAAGCAGAGAAGAGTATTTCAGCTACCTCATACCTAGGGGGCCCAGTATGCTGGGAGGGACGCGTGTCGAGACTTGAGTGGGGCAGCTGAGAACGCTGGATCGGTGAAGGGCGTGGCCTGCCGATAGTTCAGATTTGAAACTATGCTATCCCTCAATCAGAAGTTCAGAACCAGTGTGTTTGCTTAAGTGTAGGGCTGTAATTTTTTGTCTGAGCACGGCCTGCTGAATATTTTTCTTCTTCGTAGCACTGCCTTCGGGTTGTTTGCTCTATGCCTTTGGAGAACGCTGCTTATTACGCAGTGGGAGGTCAGGACTGGAGCCGTTAAAGATTTGATGTCAGCCATCAGTTTCGGCGATCAGCAACATACATGCATTATACACAACCTGATCCAGACTATTCGGAATGCAAACCTTAGTCTGATATCAGACTCTTTTTTTTTCTTCAGAAAAGACCACCATGACTAGTTTTATTAAATTTAACAAGGCATTACACCGTCCACAGGCTCAGTAATCAGACAGTCTGGAGGCTCGTCTGTCCAGCTAAGCAAAAACCTATTACAAAATTGTAATTAGCTAACACATGCGCCGCTTGATTTGCGAAACAAAAAGAATACCTAAAGGTGAGCTTCCCAATTAACGTAGCTATGCTTGATACACTCTGCAAAGATAGCTGTTGTAGTATCCCACCATCTTGATTGACCAGTGCAAAATTCAATCACATTAAGAGAATCCTTTCAACTTCAACATGAGAGAAACCCAGCTAATAAGCGAAGTTAAGACCTTCACTCATTGCTCTTGCCTCCGCGATCATCACATCTGCAGCATATGAAATGTAAGAACACTTGGCCGCAAGAAAAGTACCTCTCTCATCCCTTAGAATTGCTACGACTTCTCCTGCTCCTTTTTTTTAAGCACTTCTCTCTCCTGCTCCTTCCTCCTCGAAGAATGCTCCATCAACATGAAGTTAAATACATTTTCTGGTTTAGGCTTAGTCCATCTTTGCTCCATGTTGACGGTATTCCGAGTCTCTCATCTACTCCATATGCTGCAGTAACATCGGCCATAGCCACCGCAACGATGGGGGCGAGCGCTGGATAGTTCGTTCAATAGGAGTTACGCTTACACGACTGGGTGGCTCACAATTAAATCTCTGAGGCATCTATGGGCCGACACGAACTTGGAAGAAACCCTCGCGTGCATCGCCTCGTACATAGACGGATGGACCAAGTGGACCGCCGCCCGCGAGCAATAGCACGCGTGAGTTTGGGAGCATGCATGTAGTTCTGTTTGTGCTCATATTTTCAAAACATAAAATTGTTTAAATTGTTTAAACGATGCGAATTTGAAAAATTATTTGAAAAAACAATTAATCATGCATTTAAGAAAAAGTGTACAAGCATATAGAAATGTGTTTCTGATGTATAAAAAAATGTATAACATGTATGAAGAAAAGTAGAAACCATAACATATATTTGAAACAAAATAAGCATTTATTTAGAAAATACTAGCACAATGTAAAATATAGTTAGCATATTTTTCAAAAAATGTTCATATCATTGAAAAAAGGTTTCAACATATATTTCAAAATGCTTAAACGTATTCAAACAAAAGTTTAATATGTGTTTAGAAAAATGTTAATCATGTACTTGAAATATGTTTAAAGTGCTTAGAAAATGTTTCAGCTGTATACTAGAAATTTACAGTGTGTGTGCAAAAAACTAGACGTCAAAATATGTATTTTAGAAAATGTTAATCATATATTTGAAAAAAAATTAACGAGCATAAAAATATTTCAGGTTATATGAGAAATGTACAAAGTGTATGAAAAAAGTATTAAATAATATATTTAAAGTCTATTCATCACCCAAGGTGCAGAATAAGTATTCTTCACCCGAGGTAATCTTACGATCATTTCATAAATAAATAGCATTTGAAAAAATGTAGGTCATAAGACCAG
This sequence comes from Triticum monococcum, assembly GCA_034509565.1. Classification (NCBI taxonomy): domain Eukaryota; kingdom Viridiplantae; phylum Streptophyta; class Magnoliopsida; order Poales; family Poaceae; genus Triticum; species Triticum monococcum. The sequence goes on along the minus strand of CM067847.1, from coordinate 174,758,194 downwards.
AAATGTTGCATTTTATGTACATTTTACACTATGTTTTTACATTTGTAATTTTACGTAACACAAAACATTTTTTACGATAATTATATATTTTCTTACGTTCTCTTTTTACGTCTGAAATGAGACAAAACTTATGAAACATAAAATTATGGTTCATTGATGTTAAAATTAGGGTCGCGCTATTCGTCATCCTGGGTGAGAAATAGTTATTCTTCACCCCCCCTCTATTTTACCATCAATGCCCCGTAATTTTACGTTCCGTAAGTTTTGTCTTATTTCTGACGTAAAAAGAGACCGTAAGAAAATATATAATCGTTGTAAAAAATATTTTATGTTATGTAAAATTACAAACGTAAAAACATAGTGTAAAATACACATAAACTACAAATTTTCTTGGCTTATGATCTATATTTTTATTTTCTTATGCCAAATTTTACGTAGTGAATCAATAGGAATGTAACTATTTAAATTGCCAACGTAATTTAATTATGAAATGATCGTAAAATTGCCTGGATGATGAATAGTAACACCATATATATATATATATATATATATATATATATATATATATATATATATATATATATATATATAAGAATTATGTAAGTAATGTATTTGAAAAACGTTTAACTTGCATAAAAAGTTTGGATGTAAGAAAAATGTACAATATGTACGGAAAAAATTAGACATCAAACATATATTTGAAAACATGCTAATCTTATATTGAAAATGCAGAATATGTTTAAGAAATGTTCATGTTGTACACGAAAAATGTACATTCTGTACGAGAAAATAGAAGCATCAAAACATATATTTCAGAAAATATTAATTATGTATTTGAAAAAGTTAGAATTATACAAAAAAAATCGGTTGTATACAAAAAATGTATATGGGAAACAGGACATGAGTGGAAAATAAGAAAACAACAAAGAAAACAGAAAAAACTGAATGAAAAACAAAAGAAGAAGAAAAATAAAGACATAGAAGGACAAAATAATATAAAAGCCGATGCAAAACAGTGACACACAATGAAATACTATTAGAAAGCTAAAACTGAGAAAAAGACAAAATAAACAAAAAAGTAAAAGAAAATGAAAGAAAAACCAACACAAAACAGTAAAATACTGTGAAAAACAAAGAAAACTGTTGAAAACAGAGAAAAAAATAAAATACCAAAGGGAAAAGAACAAAACAAGAAAAATAAGTAAATGCATAAAACCGAACTAGTGTGGCCGATCTACATGAAAAAAAGAAGAAAAACAATCTACATTAATGAAGCTGTAGAGTGAACAGAAACTGCAAGAAAAAGAGCTAACAGGCCAGCCCATATGTACGGGCCCCACAGTTGATCCAGGGCTACGAGCATAATTGGTTTGCTACCAATATTTGGCTTGCCAAATGTTGGCACTGTCAACTATTGGCAATATCGAGACCTGCCAACTATTGGCAACTTTATGTGAGAGAGGCAAAACAACTCGTAGCCAACCAAGTAGTTGCCAATATTTGGCACAATGCCAAACATTGGCATGCCAATTTTTGGCAGCAAACCAATTATGCTCTACATCTTATAATAGGCGAGATATAGCGTGGGAGCTATACGTCGCTTATAACTAGATGTAGCTAACGAGCGAGTACTCGTTCAGGAGCCCCGCATGGGTCATCTGAAGTGGGCTGAAAGGGCATTATGTGTCACGCTCTCGGCCCTACCTTTGTTTTTATTTTTATTTTTCCGCATGTCTTTTCAGCTTTTAAGATTGTTTTTTGGGTTTTTAGTTTACCATCTGTCTTTCTTAGCTTTTAGAAAAAAAATGTGCGAGAAAAAAACTTGCTTTTTTTGCTTCCATGAGTGGCACAAACCAGGGCTCTTGGAAACAAAAAAAACACATTTCTATTTTTTACTTTCACGAGAGGGACATATTTGCTTCCCTGTGAGGCACGATTGTGCCCAAGGGCGAGCCCACGTTGTGCCAGCAGGTAGCACAGGACACCGGGTAAAAAAATGTCTTACGTTATACCTATAGAGCCCACGTATCCTGGGACACCCCTAATTTTTCTAGAGGGACACCCGTACAAGGCTCCACCCAGCACAACTCAAGTGCAGCCCAGCACGTGACGAAGGCCCAGTCCAACCTGTCTAATGCGCGCAGTGGATCGATCGATCAATAGATCCATACGTGCTTTCCTATTTGTCCGCTCCACACTGCGCTTTGTGCCCTTGACCTTTGGCTTTCGTCCGTATCCCCCCGTACGCCGTACTCGCCGCCTATCGCCATATCACGGCGAGTCGTCGAATCAGTGGAGAAAAGAAGGAACAGGTACGCTGCATCAGTCCCCAAACCCAATGCGGTCTGCATCAGCCTCTATTGCATATCCGGTTCTAATTATTGCTTTTTTTTCTCTAATCCTAGGGAATTAGGGCTACTGTATAAGACTAGAGATTTTGATTGCATTGGGTAATTGGACTATTTTAAATAATTTCACACCGAGTGGAGACCAATATTGCAACACTCTAGGACGGCAGCACAATATCAAATAATTTTTATGTTACAACCGTGGAATTGCAATTCAAGTATTCTGTGTGTACACATGATTCATAGTTCTTTCTTCCTTGCAAATTTTAATTATTTGAATAAATTACAAATTTCAGGTGAAGCTCGGTTTATTGGAAGGTTTCTAAAAAAAAGGAGAACCTCAATGTAAGATGAAAATGTTGGTCCGTCATACGAACATAATCAGAATGATGTCTTTTTCCCGCCACCATCAGATGGACAAAGTAATGCCTCACCGCATGAACAGGATTAATGTCCCTCTCCGCCATCACCACATGGACAAAATAATGCCTCCTGATATGGAGTTCTGCCAATAATACAAGGAATTCATTTCAAGCTGAAGAAGAGATCAATTGGGAAGGGAAAAAAATTGATCGAGGTAAAGGAGAAGCATTGATGAGTACCATCCAAATCAGCAAGATTTGGTAAGAAGGAAATATTTGGCCAATGGGCCATCTCAACCTTGTACTTACTCTTAAGTGGATTTTTCTAATGATGTTATTGATTGGTTGCTTCAAGAATTTGATAATAGCTTCACGGAGAAAAATTCTGAACTGCTTGTTCGCTCGGCGACTTTGAACCCAAATGAATTATTTCGTAATTTCAACATAGTGCATTAGATGAGTCTTGCTAAATTTTATCCAAAATATTTTGATGATGGAGAACTCAGGGACCTTAGACATCACCTTCATCTTTACATTGTTGTGTCCGAGCTAGATGATCGCTCCTCTGGTTTAAGTAATATTTGTGAGCTCTCTCAAAAAATGAAGACAAGAAAACATGTTGTCTATCCCTTGGTCTATCAGACTTATTATTGCACAACTGTAATTAATATTTTTCTAAGTGGTTTTGCTTCTTTTGATTTGTAGGCAGTCAAGATTTAGTGTTGCATTTTCTTGTCATCGATTATACTTTATCCATAATCTGGACACTTCGGTTCTTCTTCAACGTTCAATTTCCTGCTATCAACTAATATTTCAAGTGAAACTCTTTATTTTAGATCTCTGGTAAGCATATTCAACGTTATATTGTATTCTTGGTATATTGTATTGTTATAAGTGTGTTGCTTTTATCTATATAATTACACGAGATTGACATATATGTGATAGAGATGGGACCCCCGGACATTTTTGTCCTGGGTCCGCCCCTGGTTGTGCCTCCCGAAAACAAAAAAAACTTGTTGTCTTCTTTCCTTCCGCGACAGGCACGGATTTGCTTCCATGATAGAAACGGAACAAATGTGTTTTATTTTTTTCTTCCACGAGAGGCACAGTCGTGCCTAAACGAAAAAAAACATGTTTTTTTTCTTGTTCCTTCCGCAAGAGGCACGGTTTTACTTCTGTGCGAGAAACGAAAAAGAACGTTTTTTTTCTTTGACGAGAGACATAGGTTTACTTCTCATGAAGGTACATATTTACTTCCGCAAGAGGCACAGTCGTGCCTTTTTTTAGAAAGGGAAAAAAGTGCTTCCGGTTCGGTTTTTATGTCAGGTTTTTTCTGAAAAAAGTTTACAAAACCTATCAACATGAAATCTAGTTTTGTAGATCTTGACATAAGGAATCCAACGGTGCAAGCAGTTCGAGATTTGTACACACTGTTTAAGAGATAAAATATTTTGAATAAACGAATCTATGAAAAAAAAGAAAACTTTAATGTTGCAACGAGTGGCTCACATGGGAGGTAGGAGTGACCTTTGCGATGAATGCTCCTTAATTAGTGAATTGGCTAGATGTATGCTCCCCTTGCCTCAAGCATGGCGCGACCAGCCCGGCCTGTACTGTAGCAGTTCATACGTTTTTTCCTGAGTTTTTTTTCTTCTTTTGGGCCTTTTTTCAGTGTTTTGGGTCGGTGCTTTTTGTGTGGGTTTTCTTTGTCCCGTTTTAGTTGTCTGGGTCGGGTTTTCTTGTTTTGTTTTCTATATTTGTTTGGTTTTTTTTCGTTCTTGTCTTCTTTGTTTTTCTTTTTTGGTCGTTTATAAGTTTGGTTTTCTTTTTTTTTCCGCTAGTTTTACATTGCCTTTCTTATTTCCTTTGTTATATGTAGGTTTTCTTTGTTTTCTTTGATTCTTTCCTTTTTCACTTTTGTTTTCTTTGTCAGTTTTAGTTGGAACACACGACTACTCTTTTTACTACACCATACACATTTTTAGTATAGACATATACTTTTTTGACATACCTTGAATATATTTCAAATACGTGGTGTATATTTTTATTTTAATACATGTTTTGAACTGAAAAATCTTTTGAGTACTTGGGCACTATTTTTAAAATTACAAGTTAGATTTTAATAGTTAATACTTGTCTTTTAAACTACGTGCACATTTGCATATATTATATGAATACCTTTTAAACGACATAAACACCTTTTTGCAATGCGAGATATTTACTTAAAATGTCCAATTTTTTTAATAGTATGAATCGTTTTTAATACTATGAAAATATAGTTTTTAACATTGTATAACCATTCTTAAATAGTTCACAAACATATTTATGAATCGTAGAGACATTATTCCACTGTTGTGTTTTTTTTTAAAGGTATCCATGTTTTTTTTACAATGTTAACATTTTTGCAAAATCTCTGTTTTATTTTTTAAGTAAATTTCAGTTAGTAAATATATTCATTTAGATATGTAAAATAAAAATTTAAGAAAATACAAAATAGTGTAACATCGGCATGTCAGCGTGACGACCCACGTCTCCACTGAGCCAGCCCAACACCGTCTCCCAGTGGCAAGGATGTCTTCCACCTCGCGTCAGGCGAGGTATAGTCACAGCCGAGATATAGCCTTGGTTCTCAAAGCCCAAATAGTTTTAGATGGCCGAAGGGGTTAGCGTGGCTTGCTGGGCCTCCCACATCCAGAAAAAGATAAATATGGTTGAAACTGCAAACCATTGGCGTGTACAGAAGGAATTTTCTTGATGTTCATTCGAGATCATTCATTAAGGAACACTCTTTGTAAAGGTCACTCTCACATCTTCAGTTTACAACAAATAGCACACTGCATGTGCGTCGCTTATCGCAACTTGTGAGTTTACCTTTTGTCGTAAATTCGTTTATTCAAAATGTTTTATTTTTTAACCGTGCGTCCAAATCTTAAACTGCTTTCATCGTTGGATTCCTTGCTGGACGAAAAACCGAATGAAAATACCGAACCAAAAACACTTTTCCCCCTTTCTGAAAGAGATACGATTGCGCCTCTTGCAGAAGCAAATCTTTGTCTCCACAAGAAATAGATATGTGCCTCTTGCGGAACAAAAAATGATTTTTTTTGTTTTTAAGAGGCACTCTCGCGAAAGCAAATTCGTGCCTCCACGAGAAGTAAATATGTGCCTCTCGTGGAAGAGCAAAAACGTGTTTCTTTTTTGTTTCCAAGAGGCACGGGTGTACCTCTCGTGAAGTAAAAAAAATCATGTTTTCTCGTTTCCAAGAGACACGAAGCAAATCTGTGCCTCTCGCGGAAGGACAATAAAAGAGAAAACATTTTTTTCTATTTCTGATAGGCATGACTCTGCCTCTCGTGAAAGCAAATCCGTGCATCTCGCGACAGGAAAAAATACGTTTTATTTTTATTTTTGAGAGGCTTGACTGTGTGTCTCGGAAAACAAATTAGTGTCTTATGGAAGCAAAAAAACATATTTTTCTGGGAAAAATCGAATTTTTGGGTTCAAAACCTAAGAAAAAATGTAGGAAAACCAAAAGGCTGAAAAAACCCAGAAAAACATCTAAAAAGACGAAACCGCATGCGAAAAAATAAAAATTAAAAGAAGCACCCAAAGTGCGACACGTGGCAATGGCTCAGAGTGCGCCAAGTGGCGCACTTTCAGCTCACCCCAGGTGACCCTTGCGAGGGCTCCCGAAGGAATACTCCTTTGTTAGTTACTGTCATGTTCATCGTGTCCAATAGTCATTGTTTTGCACAAGGAAATAACGAGGCGGGCGGTCCATATAGGTTTATCGATCTCAGTTTTGGGAACCTTTTTTTCCATGGCCGGTCCGTGTTGAGTAGAATGATTTGTTTTCGGATTTTACTATTTCTTCCGTTCCAAATTACTTGTCTTGGATTTGTCTAGATGCGGAGGTATCTAGCACTAAAATGAGTCTAAATACATCTGTATCTAAACAAATCCAAGACAAGTAATTCGGAACGGAGGGAGTAGTTTTGAAAACCTTTTAGAAGGTTCCTAAATCATTTTAATTGGGGGTTTCTCCCCTTTTCTGTTTTTATTTCCGTTGTTTTAATAGCAAATTCGAGAAAGTCCAATATATTTAAAAAATGTTCTTTTTTAAATAAAAATCAGAATGTTGAAAAATGTCTGTGTTTTTCAAAATTTTATTCACAATTTGAAAAAGTGTTCCATACAATTTAAAAAAGAGAAAAAGTATGTTTTTGGTCCCTCAAATTCCCAAAAATTACAGACTTGGTCTCTCAAGATTTTTTGGTATACATTTGGTCCCTCAAGTCTCAAAACCGGACAAGTCTGGTCCTAAACCAAATTTTGACCCCGTTGACCAGGTTTGACCGCCACAAAATCGCCCAATGAACAGTAAATTCGAGTTTTAAAAAAGAAATCTTAGAAAAAATCTGAAATTTTTTAGGATCGAATATGCTTACATGCGCAACGTGCGACCAAATTTTCGTGGTCTTTCGACACTCGAGGAGCTCGTGGAAAAAAAGAAAAAAATATCTACGTCCGATGAACAGTAAATTCGAAAACAAAATCAGAAAAATTCAAAAAATCCTGAAATTTATTGGGGCCTAATATGATTACATGCTCAAGGTTCGACTAAAATTTGGTGGTGTTTCGAGACTAAAGGAGCTCGTGGCAAAAAAAACAATTTTTCGCTCACAAAAAATAGCCAAAAATTGTTTATTTTTGCTAGAGCCCGTCCTACGTCATTTCATGAAAAAATGTTGGTCGCATCTTGCGCATGTAACCATATTGGACCCCAAAAAATTTCAGATTTTTTTGAATTTTTTTGATTTTGTTTGAATTTACTATTCATTGGACATATATTGTTGTTCTTTTTGTCACGAGCTCCTCGATTGTCGAAAGACCACGAAAATTTGGTCGCACCTTATGCATTAAGCATATTGGACCCCAAAAAATTTCGGATTTTTTTGAAGATATTTTTTTTAAAAAACTCGAATTTACTGTTCATCGAGCGGTTTTGTGGCGGTCAAACCCGGTCAATGGGGTCAAAATCTAGTTTAGGACGAAACTTGTCTGGTTTTGAGACTTGAGGGACCAAATGTATACCAAAAAATCTTAAGGGACAAAATTTGTACTTTTTGGAAACTTGAGGGATCAAAAACATACTTTTCTCTTTAAAAATTAATGATGTTCTAAAAAAATATTTGGAGTATTCTAAAATTATTTTTCATAGATATAATCCTGATAATACTACAGGGGTGAAAGAGACAATCACATCTATCTATTAGTACGATTGGTAGTACGCTCAAGAAACTATACATGTTTGGGCCCACTGTGGCGGAGGTCATACCATACTCCTCGGTCTGAGAGAGTTCAACCCTTGGTCTGGTGTCCTCCTTCTGTCTTATATAGAGTGTGCTAGGAGGGGTGTCATAATGAACTGATATTAATGCTATTGATGGTCGTATGCATGACCGACTATTCGTGGCTATTACTGCTGGTAAACGTCGTATTTAACTAGGTTGTACCATCATTGGGTGATGGTGGTAATTAATGATTCATGGGGGTCGTGGCTTCCTGGGACACAACCGTCTGTAGGTCATCCGTTTGTTCCTATCTTAGATGACCGACTGTTGGGTCTTGTTTGTCAGGGGTCTTATGTTCCGACTGTAGGCACTTGGTCCTCTCGCGAGTATCCCCCTAGTATCTGATGCCTTCCCCTTGTCCCATAGTCTTCTGGACTATATTCCTGATTGGCCCGGGCCTTGGGTTGGCCCATATGTGTACTTGGGGCTACCCCTTGATGCGTCTCCATTGTATCTACCTTTTCTAACGCCTTTTCTCTTGTTTTGAATTCTAATTTGCATGAAACTAACCCGGACTAACGCTGTTTTCAGCAGAACTACCATGGTGTTGTTTTTGTGTAGATATAAAAGTTCTTGGAATCAGACGAAACTTTTTGGAGAATTATTTTGGAATAAATAAAAAATACTGGAACCAAGACCCACTGGAGGGGGCCCCAGCTGCCCACAAGGCACCAGGGAGGGCCACCCCCCTCTGGCGCGCCCTATGGCTAGTGGGGCCCACGAGGCTCCGCTGACCCTAACTCCGACGCTATAAAATCCTATTTTTTAGAAAAAATAGAAGAGGAAGTTTCATCGCGTTTTACGATACAAAGCCGCCGCCATCTCCTGTTCTTCATCGGGAGGCCAGATTTGGAGCTCGTTCGAGGCTCCAGAGAGGGGGGGGGGGGTCTTCGGTCTCCGTCATCACTGTTGGGGAACGTAGCATGCAATTTCAAAAAATTCCTACGATCATGAAAGATCTATCTAGGAGATGCGTAGCAACAAGAGTGGGAGAGTGTGTCCACATACCCTCGTAGACCGAAAGAGGAAGCGTTAGTTTAACGCGGTTGATGTAGTCAAACGTCTTCGCGATCCAATCGATCAAGTACCGAACGTACGGCACCTCCGAGTTCAGCACACGTTTAGCTCGATGACGTCCCTCAAACTCTTGATCCAGCAAAGTGTCGAGGGAGAGTTTCGTCAGCACGACGGTATGGTGACGGTGATGGTGATGTGATCCGCGCAGGGCTTCACCTAAGCACTACGACAATATGACCGGAGGAGTAAACTGTGGAGGGGGGCACCGCACACGGCTAAGAACAATTGATGTGCTTTGGGGTGCCCCCTGCCCCCGTATATAAAGGAGGAGAGGGAGGAGGCCGTCCCTAGGGTCGCACCATATGGGTGGGTGGGGGGGGGGCGACTTGGACTCCTAGTCCTAGCCGGCCCCCCTTCCTTCTTTCAGAGGGGGAAAGGGGGAAGGGGAGGGACAGGGAGAAGGAATGGGGGGCCGTGTCCCCTCCCCTTGTCCAATTCGGACTGCCCATGGGGGGGAGGCACCCCTTGTGGGCTGCCCTCTCTCTCCCCAATGGCCCATGTTGGCCCATTACTTTACCCAGGGGGTTCCGGTAACCCCTCGGTACTCCGATAAATATCCAAAACCATTCCGATGTCCGAATACTATCATCCAATATATCAGTCTTTACTTATTGACCATTTCGAGACTCCTCATCCGGGACTCCGAACAATCTTTGATCACCAAAACACATAACTCATAATACAAATTGTCATCGAATGTTAAGCGTGCGGACCCTACGGGTTTGAGAACTATGTAGACATGACCGAGACACATCTCCGATCAATAACCAACAGCGGAACCTGGATGCTCATATTGGTTCCTACATATTCTACGAAGATCTTTATCGGTCAAACTGTAATGACAACATACGTTATTCCTTTTGTCATTGGTATGTTACTTGCCCGAGATTCGATCGTCGGTACCCTCATACCTAGTTCAATCTCGTTACCGGCAAGTCTCTTTACTCGTTCTGTAATGCATCATCCCGTAACTAACTCATGTGTCACATTGCTTGCAAGGCTTATCGTGATGTGCATTACCGAGAGGGCCCATAGATACCTCTCCAATACTCAGAGTGACAAATCCTAATCTCGATTTATGCCAGCCCAACAAACACCTTCGGAGACACCTATAGAGCATCTTTATAATCACCCAGTTACGTTGTGACGTTTGATAGCACACAAGGTGTTCCTCCGGTATTCAGGAGTTGCATAATCTCATTGTCAAAGGAATATGTATAAGTCATGAAGAAAGCAATAGCAATAAAACTTAATGATCATTATGCTAAGATAACGGATGGGTCTTGTCCATCACATCATTCTCCTAATGATGTGATCCCATTCATCAAATTACAACACATGTCTATGGTCAGGAAACTTAACCATCTTTGATTAACGAGCTAGTCAAGTAGAGGCATACTAGGGACAGTTTGTTTCATCTAGTATTCACACATGTATCAAGTTTCCGGTTAATACAATTCTAGCATGAATAATAAACATTTATCATGATATAAGGAAATATAAATAACAACTTTATTATTGCCTCTAGGGCATATTTCCTTCAGATTCCCACTTGCACTAGAGTCAATAATCTAGATTACATTGTAACGATTCTAACACCCATGGAGTCTTGGTGCTCATCATGTTTTGCTCGTGGAAGAGGCTTAGTCAATGGGTCTGCAACATTCAGATCCGTATGTATTTTCCAAATCTCTATGCCTCCCTCCTTGACTTGATCACGGATGGAGTTGAAGCGTCTCTTGATGTGTTTGGTTCTCTTGTGAAATCTGGATTCCTTCGCTAAGGCAATTGCTCCAGTATTGTCACAAAATATTTTCATTGGACCCGATGCACTAGGTATTACACCTAGATCGGATATGAACTCCTTCATTTGCTGCTTCTGAAGCAGCTATGTACTCCGCTTCACATGTAGATCCCGCCACGACGCTTTGCTTGGAACTGCACCAACTGACAGCTCCACCATTCAATATAAATACGTATCTGGTTTGTGACTTGGAGTCATTCGGATCAGTGTCAAAGCTAGCATCAACGTAACCATTTATGACGAGCTCTTTGTCACCTCCATAAACGAGAAACATATCCTTAGTCCTTTTCAGGTATTTCAGGATGTTCTTGACCGCTGCTCCGGGATTACTGATGTCTACTACGCAACTTTATTCTTGTAGACTCGTGTTGGGCCTCCAAGCGTAGAGTTTTGTAGGACAATAGCAATTTTCCCTCAAGTGGATGACCTAAGGTTTATCAATCCGTGGGAGGTGTAGGATGAAGATGGTCTCTCTCAAACAACCCTGCAACCAAATGCAAGAAATCTCTTGTGTCTCCAACACACCCAATACAATGGCAAATTTGATAGGTGCACTAGTTCGACGAAGAGATGCTGATAAAAGTATAATATTGATGGTAGAAATATATTTTTATAATCTGAATAAATAAAAACAGCAATAGCAAATAGTAAACTGGCACAAAAACGGTATTGCAATGCTTGAAAATGAGACCTAGGGTCCGTACTTTCACTAGTGCAACCTCTCAACAATGCTAATATAATTGGATCATATAACCACCCCTCAAAGTGCGATGAAGAATCACTCCAAAGTTCCTATCTAGCGGAGAACATTAGAATAAATTGTTTGTATGGTACTAAACCACCTCGAAGCTATTCTTTCCATTTGATCTATTCAAGAGTTCATACTAAAATAACACCAAAGCAAATTCATATTCATAATACTCAATCCAACACAAAGAACTTCAAAGAGTGCCCCAAGATTTCTACCGGAGAAACAAAGACAAGAACGTGCATGAACCGCTATGCATAGATTACCTCAATGTCACCTCAGGAATCCGCGAGTTGAGTGCCAAAACATATATCAAGTGAATCAATACGATACCCCATTATCACAACGAGTATTCAATTGCAAGACATATATCAAGTGTTCTCAAATTCATAAAAGTATTCAATCCGATAACAATGAAATCTCAAAGGGAAAACCCAATTCATCACAACAAGATAAAGAAGGGAAAACACCATATGATCTGACTATATTAACAAAGCCCGCGATACATCAAGATCGTGACAACTCAAGAACATGAGAGAGAGAGAGAGAGAGATTAAACACATAGCTACTGGTACAAACCCTCAGCCCCGAGGGTGGACTACTCCCTCCTCATCATGGTGGCCGTCGGGATGATGAAGATGATTCCACCCTCCGACAGGGTGCTGGAAAGGGTCTAGATTGGTTTTCAGTGGTTACAGAGCCTTGCGGCGGCCCAACTTCTGATCTAGGTTAACCCCAAAGGTTTTTGGAATATTTGTGAATATATAGGGTAAAGAGGGGGTGTGGGAGGCCACCGAGGTGGGCACAACCCACCTGGGCGTGCCTGGGCCTCCAGGTGCGCCTTGGTGGGTTGTGCCTCCCTCGGGGCACCCCCAGGTGCCGCTCTGGCCCATTGGGAGTCTTCTGGCCCATAAAAAAATCCTCAAAAAGTTTCGCGGTGTTTGGACTCCGTTTGATATTGATCTCATGCAATGTAAAAAACATGCAAAAAACAGCAACTGGCATTGGCACTATGTCAATAGGTTAGTCCCCAAAAATGATATAAAATGACTATAAAACATCCAAGAATGATAATATAACAACATGGAACAACCAAAAATTATAGATACGTTGGAGACATATCAGCATCCCCAAGCTTAATTCCTGCTCGTCCTCGAGTAGGTAAATGATAAAAAACAGAATTTTTGATGTGGAATGATGCCTAACATGTCATCTCATATTGTTTTCTTTGTAGCATGGACATTTGGATTTTTATATTGTTCAAAGCAATAGTCTAGTTTTTACATGAGGACTTAAATACTCAAGCATATCAACAAGCAACCATGTCTTTCAAAATATCAATGCTAAAATAAGTTATCCCTAGCCCATCATGCTCAATCATTGATCCATTCATGAAACACACTCGCATATTAGCTACACCCAATGCGCAAGTACGATCATAGTGCCCCCTAGTTGGTGCTTTATAAGAGAAGATGGAGACTCAAATTAAAAATAAAAGTTGCATAAAGTAAAAGAAAGGCCCTTCGCAGAGGGAAGTAGGGATTTGTAGAGGTGCCAGAGCTCAAAGCGAAAATTGAGAGATAAAAAAACATTTGAGAGGCATACTTTTCCCACCAACGAAAACGACTTAGAGCTCCCAACACTTTCCATGCTAGATATATCATAGGCGGTTCCCAAACAAAAAAATAAAGTTTATTCCTTTTTCCACCATGCTTTCACTTTCCATGGCTAACCGTATCCACGGGTGCCGTCCATACCAACACTTCCCAACGAATTTATTATTTGACAACATAAAGTAAATTCATTTTTCATTTCGGGACTGGGCATCCCTAATACCTTTGCCTTACTCTCGTGCAATGACAAGTGAATAAACACTCATCGTGAGAATAGCACATCTAGCATGGAAAATATTGGCCACCCCTCACCGCTGAAGGAAATATGCCCTAGAGGCAATAATAAAGTTATTATTTATTTCCTTACATCATGATAAATGTTTATTATTCATGCTAGAATTGTATTAACCGGAAACATAATACATGTGTGAATACATAGACCAACAGAGTGTCACTAGTATGCCTCTACTTGACTAGCTCGTTAATCAAAGATGGTTATGTTTCCTAACCATGAACAAGGGGTTGTTATTTGATTAACGAGGTCACATCATTAGTAGAATGATCTGATTGACATGACCCATTCCATTAGCTTAGCACCCGATCGTTTAGTATGTTGCTATTGCTTTCTTCATGACTTATACATGTTCCTATAACTATGAGATTATGCAACTCCCGTTTACCGGAGGAACACTTTGGGTACTACCAAACGTCACAACGTAACTGGGTGATTATAAAGGAGTACTACAGGTGTCTCCAATGGTATATGTTGGGTTGGCGTATTTCGAGATTAGGGTTTGTCACTCCGATTGTCGGAGAGGTATCTCTGGGCCCTCTCGGTAATGCACATCACATAAGCCTTGCAAGCACTGCAACTAAAAAGTTAGTTGTGAGATGATGTATTACGGAACGAGTAAAGAGACTTGCCGGTAACGAGATTGAACTAGGTATTGGATACCGACGATCGAATCTCGGGCAAGTAACATACCGATGACAAAGGGAACAACGTATGATGTTATGCGGTCTGACCGATAAAGATCTTCGTAGAATATGTAGGAGCCAATATGGGCATCCAGGTCCCGCTATTGGTTATTGACCGGAGACGTGTCTCGGTCATGTCTACATTGTTCTCGAACCGTAGGGTCCGCACGCTTAACGTTACGATGATAGTTATTATGAGTTTATGCATTTTGATGTACCGAAGGTTGTTCGGAGTCCCGGATGAGATCACGGATATGACGAGGAGTCTCGAAATGGTCGAGACGTAAAGATTGATATATTGGAAGCCTATGTTTGGACACCGGAAGTGTTCCGGGTGAAATCGGGATTTTACCGGAATACCGGGAGGGTTACCGGAACCCCCCGGGAGGCTAATGGGCCTATTGGGCCTTAGTGGAAAAGAGAAAAGAGGCAGCCCACAAGCTGGCCGGCGCCCCCCCTTTCCCCAAGTCCTAGTAGGACTAGGAGAAGTGGGCCGGCCCCCTCTCTTCTCTTTCCCCCTTGAGTCCTAATTGGAATAGGATTGAGGGGGGGAGTCCTACTCCCGGTGGGAGTAGGACTCCACCTGCGCCCTCTCCCCCTAGCCGGCCGAACCCCCTGCCCCTGGCCTTTATATACGGGGGCAGGGGGCACCACAAGACACACAAGTTAATCGTTCCTTAGCCGTGTGCGGTGCCCCCTGCCACCAAATTCCACCTCGATCATACCGTTACAGTGCTTAGGCGAAGCCCTGCGTCGGTAGTACATCAAGATCGTCACCACGCCGTCGTGCTGACGGAACTCTTCCTCGACGCTTTGCTAGATCGGAGCCCGAGGAACGTCATCGAGCTGAACGTGTGCTAAGAACTCGGAGGTGCCGGAGTAACGGTGCTTGAATCGGTTGGATCGGGAAGAAGACGTACGACTACTTCCTCTACGTTGTGTGATCGCTTCCGCAGTCGGTCTGCGTTGGTACGTAGACAACACTCTCCCCTCTCGTTGCTGTGCATCACCATGATCTTGCGTGTGCGTAGGAAATTTTTTGAAATTACTGCGTTCCCCATCAGTGGTATCAGAGCCTAGGTTTTATGGTTTGATGTTATATGCACGAGTAGAACACAAGTGAGTTGTGGGCGATACAAGTCATGCTGCCTACCAGCATGTCATACTTTGGTTCGGCGGTATTGTTGGTTGAGACGATCCGGACCAACCTTACGCGTACTCTTACGCGAGACCGGTTCCCTCGACGTGCTTTGCACATAGATGGCTTGCGGAAGACTGTCTCTCCAACTTTAGTTGAACCAAGTGTGACTACGCCCGGTCCTTGAGAAGGTTAAAACGGAGTCTATTTGACGAACTATCGTTGTGGTTTTGATGCGTAGGTGAGATGAGTTCTTACTTAAGCCCGTAGCAGCCACGTAAAACTTGCAACAACAAAGTAGAGGACGTCTAACTTGTTTTTGCAGGGTATGTTGTGATGTGATATGGTCAAAGCATGATACTGATTTTATTGTATGAGATGATCATGTTTTGTAACTAAGTTATCGGCAACTGGCAGGAGCCATATGGTTGTCGCTTTATTGTATGCAATGCAATCGCGATGTAATGCTTTACTAGATTACTAAACGGTAGTAATAGTCGTGGAAGCATAAGATTGGCGAGACGACAACGATGCAACGATGAAGATCAAGGTGTCGCACCGGTGACGATGGTGATCATGACGGTGCTTCGGAGATGGAGATCACAAGCACAAGATGATGATGGCCATATCATATCACTTATATTGATTGCATGTGATGTTTATCCTTTTATGCATCTTATCTTGCTTTGATTGACGGTAGCTTTATAAGATGATCTCTCACTAAATTATCAAGAAGTGTTCTCCCTGAGTATGCACCGTTGCCAAAGTTCGTCGTGCCCAGACACCACGTGATGATCGGGTGTGATAAGCTCTACGTCCATCTACAACGGGTGCAAGCCAGTTTTGCACACGCAGAATACTCAGGTTATACTTGACGAGCCTAGCATATGCAGATATGGCCTCGGAACACAGAGACCGAAAGGTCGAGCGTGAATCATATAGTAGATATGATCAACATGACGATGTTCACCATTGAAAACTACTCCATCTCACGTGATGATCGGTTATGGTTTAGTTGATTTGGATCACGTGATCACTTAGAGGATTAGAGGGATGTCTATCTAAGTGGGAGTTCCTAAGTAATTTGATTAACTGAACTTAAACTTATCATGAACTTAGTACCTGATAGTATCTTGCTTGTTTATGTTGCTTGTAGATAGATGGCTCGTGCTATTGTTCCGTTGAATTTTAATGCGTTCCTTGAGAAAGCAAAGTTGAAAGATGATGGTAGCAATTACACGGACTGGGTCCGTAACCTGAGGATTATCCTCATTGCTGCACAGAAGAATTACGTCCTGGAAGCACCGCTGGGTGACAGGCCTGCTGTTGGAGCAACGCCAGATGTTATGAACGTCTGGCAGAGCAAAGCTGATGACTACTCGATAGTTCAGTGTGCCATGCTTTACGGCTTAGAATCGGGACTTCAACGACGTTTTGAACGTCATGGAGCATATGAGATGTTCCAGGAGTTGAAGTTAATATTTCAAGCAAATGCCCGAATTGAGAGATATGAAGTCTCCAATAAGTTCTATAGCTGTAAGATGGAGGAGAACAGTTCTGCCAGTGAGCATATACTCAAGATGTCTGGGTATAATAATCACTTGATTCAGATGGGAGTTAATCTTCCAGATGACTGCGTCATTGACAGAATTCTCCAATCACTGCCACCAAGCTACAAGAGCTTCGTGATGAACTATAATATGCAAGGGATGAACAAGACTATTCCCGAGCTCTTCGCAATGCTGAAAGCTGCGGAGGTAGAAATCAAGAAGGAGCATCAAGTGTTGATGGTTAACAAAACCACTAGTTTCAAGAAAAAAGGCAAAGGGAAGAAGAAGGGAAACTTCAAGAAGAACAGCAAACAAGTTGCTGCTCAGGAGAAGAAACCCAAGTCTGGACCTAAGCCTGAAACTGAGTGCTTCTACTGCAAGCAGACAGGTCACTGGAAGCGGAACTGCCCCAAGTATTTGGCGGATAAGAAGGATGGCAAAGTGAGCAAAGGTATATGTGATATACATGTTATTGATGTGTACCTTACTAGAGCTCGCAGTAGCACCTGGGTATTTGATACTGGTTCTGTTGCTAATATTTGCAACTCGAAACAGGGACTACGGAATAAGCGGACACTAGCAAAGGACGAGGTGACGATGCGCGTGGGAAACGGTTCCAAAGTCGATGTGATCGCGGTCGGCACGCTACCTCTACATCTGCCTTCGGGATTAATATTAGACCTAAATAATTGTTATTTGGTGCCAGCGTTGAGCATGAACATTATATCTGGATCTTGTTTAATGCGAGACGGTTATTCATTTAAATCAGAGAATAATGGTTGTTCTATTTATATGAATAATATCTTTTATGGTCATGCACTTTTGAAGAGTGGTCTATTTTTGTTGAATCTCGAATATAGTGATACACATATTCATAATGTAGAAGCCAAAAGATGCAAAGTTAATAATGATAGTGCAACTTATTTGTGGCACTGCCGTTTAGGTCATATCGGTGTAAAGCGCATGAAGAAACTCCATACTGATGGGCTTTTGGAATCACTTGATTATGAATCACTTGGTACTTGCGAACCGTGCCTCATAGGCAAGATGACTAAAACACCGTTCTCCGATACTATGGAGAGAGCAACAGATTTGTTGGAAATCATACATACCGATGTATGTGGTCCGATGAATATTGAGGCTCGCGGCGGATATCGTTATTTTCTCACCTTCACAGATGATTTAAGCAGATATGGGTATATCTACTTAATGAAACATAAGTCTGAAACATTTGAAAAGTTCAAGGAATTTCAGAGTGAAGTTGAAAATCATCGTAACAAGAAAATAAAATTTCTACGATCTGATCATGGAGGAGAATATTTGAGTTACGAGTTTAGCATACATTTGAAAAATTGTGGAATAGTTTCGCAACTCACGCCACCCGGAACACCACAACGTAATGGTGTGTCCGAACGTCGTAATCGTACTTTACTAGATATGGTGCGATCTATGATGTCTCTTACTGATTTACCGCTATCATTTTGGGGATATGCTTTAGAGACGGCCGCATTCACGTTAAATAGGGCACCATCTAAATCCGTTGAGACGACGCCTTATGAACTATGGTTTGGCAAGAAACCAAAGTTGTCGTTTCTTAAAGTTTGGGGCTGCGATGCTTATGTGAAAAAGCTTCAACCTGATAAGCTCGAACCCAAAGCGGAGAAATGTGTCTTCATAGGATACCCAAAGGAAACTGTTGGGTATACCTTCTATCACAGATCCGAAGGCAAGACATTCGTTGCTAAGAATGGATCATTTCTAGAGAAGGAGTTTCTCTCGAAAGAAGTGAGTGGGAGGAAAGTAGAACTTGACGAGGTAACTGTACCTGCTCCATTATTGGAAAATAGTACATCACAGAAAACTGTTTCTGCGACACCTATGCCAATCAGAGAGGAAGCTAATGATGATGATCACGAAGCTTCAGATCAAGATACTACTGAACCACGTAGATCAACCAGAGTGAGATCCGCACCAGAGTGGTACGGTAATCCAGTTCTGGAAGTCATGATGCTAGATCATGATGAACCTACGAACTATGAAGAAGCGATGGTGAGCCCAGATTCCGCAAAGTGGCTTGAGGCCATGAAATCCGAGATGGGATCCATGTATGAGAACAAAGTATGGACTTTGGTTGACTTGCCTGATGATCGGCAAGCAATTGAGAATAAATGGATCTTCAAGAAAAAGGCTGACGCTGACGGTAATATTACTGTCTATAAAGCTCGACTTGTCGCGAAAGGTTTTCGGCAAGTTCAAGGGGTTGACTACGATGAGACCTTCTCACCCGTAGCGATGCTTAAGTCCGTCAGAATTGTGTTAGCAATTGCCGCATTTTATGATTATGAAATATGGCAAATGGATGTCAAAACTGCATTCCTGAATGGATTTCTGGAAGAAGAGTTGTATATGGTACAACCAGAAGGTTTTGTCGATCCAAAAGGAGCTAACAAAGTATGCAAACTCCAGCGATCCATTTATGGACTGGTGCAAGCATCTCGGAGTTGGAATAAACGCTTTGATAGTGTGATCAAAGCATTTGGCTTTATACAGACTTTTGGAGAAGCCTGTATTTACAAGAAAGTGAGTGGGAGCTCTGTAGCATTTCTAATATTATATGTGGATGACATATTGCTAATTGGAAATGATATAGAATTTCTGGATAGCATAAAGGGATACTTGAATAAAAGTTTTTCGATGAAAGACCTCGGGGAAGCTGCATACATATTAGGCATAAAGATCTATAGAGATAGATCAAAACGCTTAATTGGACTTTCACAATGCACATACCTTGACAAAATTTTGAAGAAGTTCAAGATGGATCAAGCAAAGAAAGGGTTCTTGCCTGTGCTACAAGGTATGAAGTTGAGTAAGACTCAATGCCCGACCACTGCAGAAGATAGAGAGAAAATGAAAGATATTCCCTATGCTTCAGCCATAGGCTCTATCATGTATGCAATGCTGTGTACCAGACCTGATGTGTGCCTTGCTATAAGTTTAGCAGGGAGGTACCAAAGTAATCCTGGAATGGATCACTGGACAGCGGTCAAGAACATCCTGAAATACCTGAAAAGGACTAAGGATATGTTTCTCGTATATGGAGGTGACAAAGAGCTCACCGTAAGAGGTTACGTTGATGCAAGCTTTGACACTGATCCGGACGATTCTAAATCGCAAACCGGATACGTGTTTACTTTAAACGGTGGAGCTGTCAGTTGGTGCAGTTCTAAACAAAGCGTCGTAGCGGGATCTACATGTGAAGCGGAGTACATAGCTGCTTCGGAAGCAGCAAACGAAGGAGTCTGGATGAAGGAGTTCATATCCGATCTAGGTGTCATACCTAGTGCATCGGGTCCAATGAAAATCTTCTGTGACAATACTGGTGCAATTGCCTTGGCAAAGGAATCCAGATTTCACAAAAGAACCAAACACATCAAGAGACGCTTCAACTCCATCCGGGATTTAGTCCAGGTGGGAGACATAGAGATTTGCAAGATACATACGGATCTGAATGTTGCAGACCCGTTGACTAAGCCTCTTCCACGAGCAAAACATGATCAGCACCAAGGCTCCATGGGTGTTAGAATCATTACAGTGTAATCTAGATTATTGACTCTAGTGCAAGTGGGAGACTGAAGGAAATATGCCCTAGAGGCAATAATAAAGTTATTATTTATTTCCTTACATCATGATAAATGTTTATTATTCACGCTAGAATTGTATTAACCGGAAACATAATACATGTGTGAATACATAGACCAACAGAGTGTCACTAGTATGCCTCTACTTGACTAGCTCGTTAATCAAAGATGGTTATGTTTCCTAACCATGAACAAAGAGTTTTTATTTGATTAACGAGGTCACATCATTAGTAGAATGATCTGATTGACATGACCCATTCCATTAGCTTAGCACCCGATCGTTTAGTATGTTGCTATTGCTTTCTTCATGACTTATACATGTTCCTATAACTATGAGATTATGCAACTCCCGTTTACCGGAGGAACACTTTGGGTACTACCAAACGTCACAACGTAACTGGGTGATTATAAAGGAGTACTACAGGTGTCTCCAATGGTAGATGTTGGGTTGGCGTATTTCGAGATTAGGGTTTGTCACTCCGATTGTCGGAGAGGTATCTCTGGGCCCTCTCGGTAATGCACATCACATAAGCCTTGCAAGCACTGCAACTAATATGTTAGTTGTGAGATGATGTATTACGGAACGAGTAAAGAGACTTGCCGGTAACGAGATTGAACTAGGTATTGGATACCGACGATCGAATCTCGGGCAAGTAACATACCGATGACAAAGGGAACAACGTATGATGTTATGCGGTCTGACCGATAAAGATCTTCGTAGAATATGTAGGAGCCAATATGGGCATCCAGGTCCCGCTATTGGTTATTGACCGGAGACGTGTCTCGGTCATGTCTACATTGTTCTCGAACCGTAGGGTCCGCACGCTTAACGTTACGATGATAGTTATTATGAGTTTATGCATTTTGATGTACCGAAGGTTGTTCGGAGTCCCGGATGAGATCACGGACATGACGAGGAGTCTCGAAATGGTCGAGACGTAAAGATTGATATATTGGAAGCCTATGTTTGGACACCGGAAGTGTTCCGGGTGAAATCGGGATTTTACCGGAATACCGGGAGGGTTACCGGAACCCCCCGGGAGGCTAATGGGCCTATTGGGCCTTAGTGGAAAAGAGAAAAGAGGCAGCCCACAAGCTGGCCGGCGCCCCCCCTTTCCCCAAGTCCTAGTAGGACTAGGAGAAGTGGGCCGGCCCCCTCTCTTCTCTTTCCCCCTTGAGTCCTAATTGGAATAGGATTGAGGGGGGGAGTCCTACTCCCGGTGGGAGTAGGACTCCACCTGCGCCCTCTCCCCCTAGCCGGCCGAACCCCCTGCCCCTGGCCTTTATATACGGGGGCAGGGGGCACCACAAGACACACAAGTTAATCGTTCCTTAGCCATGTGCGGTGCCCCCTGCCACCAAATTCCACCTCGATCATACCGTTACAGTGCTTAGGCGAAGCCCTGCGTCGGTAGTACATCAAGATCGTCACCACGCCGTCGTGCTGACGGAACTCTTCCTCGACGCTTTGCTGGATCGGAGCCCGAGGAACGTCATCGAGCTGAACGTGTGCTAAGAACTCGGAGGTGCCGGAGTAACGGTGCTTGGATCGGTTGGATCGGGAAGAAGACGTACGACTACTTCCTCTACGTTGTGTGATCGCTTCCGCAGTCGGTCTGCGTTGGTACGTAGACAACACTCTCCCCTCTCGTTGCTGTGCATCACCATGATCTTGCGTGTGCGTAGGAAATTTTTTGAAATTACTGCGTTCCCCATCACGTGCCTCGCGAGATTTATTTTTAAAATTAGAGATGGCACATACAAATTTGCTTAGAATGGCAAAATAATACCGCATATAGGTAGTTATAGTGGACTCATGTGGCAAAACTGGTTTAAAGGATTTTGGATGCACAAGTAGTGATCATACTTAGTGCAAAATGAAGGCTAGCAAAAGATTAAGAAGCGACCAACCAAGAAACGAATAATCTCATAAGCGAGCATTGAGCATAATTAACACCGAATAATGCACCACCAGTAGGATGTAGTTTCATTGCACAACTATTGACTTTCGTGCTTGCATAGGGAATCACAAACCTTAACACCAATATTCTTACTAAAGCATAATTACTCATCAACATGACTCACATATCACATCATCATATCTCAAAACTATTACGAGGAATTGATACATATCCATCATATCTACTTTTCCAAACACTTTTGCCCTTGTTTTGGACTCTAACTTGCATGATTTGAATGGAACTAACCCGGACTGACGCTGTTTTCAGCAGAATTGCATGCTGTTATTTTTGTGTAGAAATAAAAGTTCTCGGAATGACCTGAAAATCAACGGAGATTATTTTTGGAATATATAAAAATACTGGAAGAATAATCCACGTCAGGGGGCCCACACCCTGTCCACAAGGGTGGGGGGCGCGCCCCTACCTCGTGGGCCCCCTGACGCTCTACCGACCTCAACTCCCACTCCATATATTCGTGTTCGGGGAGAAAAAAAATCAGAGAGAAGGATTCATCGCGTTTTACGATACAGAGCCGCCGGCAAGCCCTAAACTCTCCCGGGAGGGCTGATCTGGAGTCCGTTCGGGGCTCCGGAGAGGGGAATCCGTCGCCATCGTCATCATCAACCTTCCTCCATCACCAATTCCATGATACTCACCGCCGTGCGTGAGTAATTCCATTGTAGGCTTGCTGGATGGTGATGGGTTGGATGAGATTTATCATGTAATCGAGTTAGTTTTGTTAGGGGTTGATCCCTAGTATCCACTATGTTCTGAGATTGATGTTGCTATGACTTTGCTATGCTTAATGCTTGTCACTAGGGCCCGACTGCCATGATTTCAGATATGAACCTATTATGTTTTCATGAATATATGTGAGTTCTTGATCCTATCTTGCAAAACTATAGTCACCTACTATGTGTTATGATCCGGCAACCCCGAAGTGACAATAATCGGGTTCACTCCCGGTGATGACCGTAGTTTGAGGAGTTCATGTATTCACTATGTGTTAATGCTTTGGTTTGGTACTCCATTAAAAGGAGGCCTTAATATCCCTTAGTTTCCAATAGGACCCCGCTGCCACGGGAGGGTAGGACAAAAGCAAAAGATGTCATGCAAGTTCTTTTCCATAAGCACGTATGACTATATTCGGAATACATGCCTACAATACATTGATGAATTGGAGCTAGTTCTGTGTCACCCTATGTTATAACTATTGCATGATCGATCACATCCGACATAATCTCCATCACCGATCCAATGCCTACGAGCTTTTCATATATTGTTCTTCGCTTATTTACTTTTCCGTTGCTACTGTTACAATCACTATAAAACCAAAAATATTACTTTTGCTACCGTTACCACTACTATCATATTACTTTCCTACTAAACACTTTGTTGCAGATATTAAGTTTCCAGGTGTGGCTGAATTGACAACTCTGCTGCTAATACTTGAGAATATTCTTTGGCTCCCCTTGTGTCGAATCAATAAATTTGGGTTGAATACTCTACCCTCGAAAACGGTTGCGATCCCCTATACTTGTGGGTTATCAAGACTATTTTCTGGCGCCATTGTCGGGGAGCATAGCTCTATTCTTTGAGTCACTTGGGATTTATATTTGTTTATCACTATGAAGAACTTGAAAGATCCAAGAACCAAGATTTATCCCTCAACTACGAGGGAAGGTAAGGAACTGCCATCTAGCTCTGCACTTGATTCACCTTCTGTTTTGAGTAAGCTTGCGACACCTAAACCTGCTTCTACTATTAATTCTGATATGTCACATGTTATTGATGATGCCACTTCTGCTATGCATGATACTTATGATGAAACTACTTCTATGCTTGGTACTACTGTGCCACTTGGTGAATTTTTGGATGAACAACTTGCTAGGGCTAGAGAGAATGAAATTATTGAAACTGATAATATTGATGAAAGTGAGGATGAAGATTCCCCCCCCTAGATATGAATTGCCTGTTGTGCCCGAGGGTTATGTTATGGATAAAGAAACTGCTAGAGACTTTCTTGCCTGCAATGATAGAAGTGATCTTAAGAAACTATTAGCTAAGCTTAAAGAAAAGTCTTTGAATGCTAGAATGAAATATGACCCTGCTTTTGCTACTTCACCTATCTTTATTACTGATAATGATTATGATTTCTCTGTCTATCCTGAGTTAATTACTTTGGTTGAATCTGATCCTTTTTATGGATATGAATCTGAAACTGTTGTGGCACATCTTACTAAATTAAATGATATAGCTACCCTATTTACTAATGATGAGAAAACTCGCTACTATTATATCCTTAAATTATTTTCGTTCTCATTAAAGGGTGATGCTAAGATATGGTTTAATTCTCTTGATCCTAGTTGTGTGCGTAGTCCCCAGGATATGATTTACTACTTCTCTGCTAAATATTTCCCCGCTCGTAAGAAACAAGTTGCTTTAAGGGAAATATATAATTTTGTGCAAATTGAAGAAGAGAGTCTCCCACAAGCTTGGGGGAGGCTTCTCCAATTACTTAATGCTTTGCCTGATCATCCTCTCAAGAAAAATGATAGGGCTTTGCATGCTTCTAGTGAACTTGTTATGGACACACCTGAGAATCCCAATGATATTTCTATTTCTGATGCTGAAACACAATCTGGTAATGAACATGAACTTAGTGAAAATGTTAATGATGATGTTCATGTTGATGCTCAACCTAGCAATAATAATGATGTAGAAATTGAACCTGTTGTTGATCTTGATAACCCACAATCAAAGAATCAACGTTATGATAAGAGAGACTTTGTTGCTAGGAAGCACGGTAAAGAAAGAGAACCATGGGTTCATAAACCCATGCCTTTTCCTCCTAAACCATCCAAGAAAAAGGATGATGAGGATTTTGAGCATTTTGCTGAAATGATTAGACCTATCTTTTTGCGTATGCGTTTGACTGATATGCTTAAAATGAATCATTATGCTAAATATATGAAAGATATTGTTACAAATAAGAGAAAGATACCGGAAGCTGAAATTTCCAGCATGCTTGCTAATTATACTTTTAAGGGTGGAATACCAAAGAAACTTGGAGATCCAGGAGTACCAACTATACTATGCTCCATTAAAAGAAACTATGTTAAAATTGCTTTATGTGATCTTGGAGCTGGTGTTAGTGTTATGCCTCTCTCTTTATATCATAGACTTGATTTGAATAAGTTGACACCTACTGAAATATCTTTGCAAATGGCTGATAAATCAACTGCTATACCTGTCGGTATTTGTGAGGATGTGCCTGTTGTGGTTGCAAACGTTACTATGTAATTCGAAATTTCTCCGGTTTCATGTAATTCGGAATGAGTTTGTTAACAAGACTTGATCAACCTTGTTAGTGGATTCCTTTTGATGAGCATGAGATGGATGAAGTTAGAAAACACAACCTTCTGTACCCTCTTTTTTACTTTCTGTTATTTATATTAAATAAAGCAAAAATAGTATTTTCTGTCTGTTTTCTGAATTATCCGTGCAATAAAAATACCCCAAAAATAAAAGTTCTCCAAATGCCTTGAAATTTAAATATGATTTTTTCTAGAATATTTTAGAATATCTGGCACTGAAAGCACAGCAGGGGGTGCAGCCACGTGCCCATGAGGGTGGAGGGCGCGCCCACCCCCTGGGCGCGCCCCCTGCCTCGTGGATCCCACATGGGCCCCCTCCACTTATTCCAGCCACCACACACTCCTTCCTCCCAAAAAAATCACCAACCAGCTCAAGCACGAGTTCTAGCTCATCTTGCTGCCATTTTCGATCTCCTTGCTCGAAGCTCCATTCACAAAACTGCTTTGGGGGATTGTTCTTTGGTATGTGACTCCTCCAATGGTCCAATTAGTTTTTGTTCTAGTGCTTTATTCATTGCAAATTTTTGCTGCTTAGGTGACCCTGTTCTTGAGCTTTCATGTCAAATTTATATGGTCCCAAGTAGTTTTAATGCATGATATGGCCACTAGGCACTTGTAGGAGTAGTTGCTATCAATTTTGTTGAGTTTGGTTCACCCTTATTTTTAAGTTGCTAAATTTTTTTTAGAGGAAGAAATATGTTTAGGAAAATGTACCAAGGTGGTTCTTCAAGGAAGCAAGGACCCAGACCCGCAATACGTGATGCGGATGATGAACCACCAAGGGATGCTCAAGTGCGGCCTTGTGAATGGCCGTCAGAGGACTTCATGGTTCGAGCAGGAATCAAGGAGGAATTTGAAGCATATGTGCGTAATGCCGATCTTGAGAGCTTCATGGCAGATAAGTGCCGTCAGTACCACTACCTCACCGATTCCTTTATGAGAAGGTTTGAATTTTCATCATCACGCAATTCTCAAACTGTCCTGTTTGATCTTTATGATAAATCTTATACCATGGACTTAGAAGATTTTAACACTGCTTGTAAGCTCCCACAGTGGGGTAATGTTACTGAACCTCGCAAATCTGAATATAGAGATTTTCTTGCTAGTATAACTGTGGGGGAATATAGAGATGTAACATAAGCCACCATAGGGAGCATTCATTTTCCCGCTATACATTATTTTGCTCTCTTCATAGGAAGGTGCATAAATGCTAAAGATGAAGCATGTCACATATGTGTACCTGATCTTAGCATTCTCATGAGCGCTATTTTAAGAGATAAATAATACAACTTGGGGGCTATTGTTGCACGCAGGTTGCATAATAATAGTATTCATGGAGATTTCTTTGGTGGAATTTATGCAACTCATATAGCTAACTTTCTTGAGATACCCATACATGGAGATGATATTGAGTTGCCTCCTTCTTATCTAGATTATGATGCTATGGTTCGTCATCAGTTTGTTGAGAGGAACGACTAGTCCCTCCAGTACCGACTAATCTTTGACAGACGACGCACCTATCACGTCGCTCTCCTTGCTCCCGCTTTCTTTGACTTTCAGGCAAAGGGGAGATATGTTATAACGAGGGAGGAGGCGAACGAGTATAAGAGGAGGACAGAGACAGCTCACCTCCAAGCGAGAGCTCATGAGGCAATAGCTGCTGCATCACAGTACGACCCCAACTACAACTTTGGATATCCGCCAGGCCAGCCATGGCAGTAGACCAACTTAGGCCAAAAGCCTAAGCTTGGGGGAGTATGTATTTCTCACCGACATTACATTCTTGTTCACACACTCATGCTAGTTGTCGGTGCTCATACTTTTTCATTGTAATATCCATGCTAGTTTACTTCCCTTTTTATGCTTTCTTCTCGTGTGTTTGATAAACCTTAAGAAAAAACCAAAAAAATTAGCTGTATCTTTTAGTTAGTTTACTTTCCATGCCTGTAGTAGTATTTAAAAAGAAAACCCCAAAAGATTTCTCATTCTTCTTTTGCTTGTTGGGAGCTTTCCCGTGTAAATAGTTTTGTTTCTTTTCTTTCCTTTGGGGGTTGAGAGGAGAAGACCACGATGAGAATGTTGAGTGGCTCTTATATGCATTATTGTTGATCTAATAAGGAGCCCATATTACCTTGTCTTCTCTCTTGAATTGAATGCTTGCAGATTCCAGCTTAGTGCAATGCACGTGCACTATTATTATTATCCACATCATTCGGTTGTGCAAGTGAAAGGCGATAATGATGACATATGATGAACTTATTGAGATGAGAAAAGCTGGTATGAACTCGACCTCTCTTGTTTTTGTAAATATGATTAGTTCATTGTTCCTGATTCAGCCTATTATGAAAGAAACATGTTTGCAATGACAATTAGAGATTATAGTTGCTTATGCCATGCTTAATTAGCTAGGAGCTTATAATGGTTTACCTTGCGCGCCAACATGCTATTAAAATGGTTGTGATGTGGTATGATAGGGTGGTATCCTCCTTTGAACGATTCGAGTGGCTTGACTTGGCACATGTTCACACATGTAGTTGAAACAAAATCAACATAGCCTCTACGATATTTATGTTCATGGTGCATTATATCCTACTCATGCTTGCATTCGGTGTTGATTAATTTTAATGCGTGTTCATGACTGTTGTCGCTCTCTAGCTGGTCGCTTCCCAGTCTTTTTCTAGCCTTCACTTGTACTAAGCAGGAATACTGCTTGTGCATCCAACTCCATAAACCCCAAAGTTGTTCCATATGAGTCCACCATACCTACCTATATACGGTATCTACCTGCCGTTCCAAGTAAATTTGTATGTGCCAAACTCTAAACCTCCAAATAAACATTCTATTTTGTATGCTCGAATAGCTCATGTATCAACTAGGGTTGTCTGTATCCTCCATGCTAGGCGGGTTATTCTCAATAGGAGTGGACTCCGCTCCTCACTCACGAGAAAATGGCTGGTCACCGGGATGCCCAGTCCCATGCTTAATGCAAATCAAATCAAAATAACTGCAAACAAAACTCCCCCGGGACTTTAGTTGGAGGCACTCGTTGTTTCGAGCAAGCCATGGATTGATGCTTGTTAGTGGAGGGGGAGTATAAACTTTACCATTCTATTTGGGAACCGCCTATAATGTGTGTAGCATGGAAGATATCGAGATCTCTCGGTTGTTATGTTGACACTGGAAGTATACCGCTCAAAATATTATTCATATCTGTTTCAAAACCGAGCTCTGGCACCTCTACAAATCCTTGCTTCCCTATGCGAAGGGCCTATCTATTTATTTTTATGTTGAGTCATCATCCTCTTATTAAAAAGCACTAGTTGGAGAGCACCACTATCATTTGCATCCGTTACTGTTAGTTTACATTGAGTATGACTTGACTGAATCTCTTTTACCATGAATTACAATGTCTAGTCAGTCCTTGATCTTTAAAGGTGCTCTACATTTATGTTTTGCGGTCTCAGAAAGGGCTAGCGAGATACCATCTTGTTATATCATATTATGATTGTTTTGAGAAAGTGTTGTCATCCGAAATTTATTATTATTGCTCGTTAGTTGATTATGCCATTGGTATGAGTAAACATGAGACCTAAATGTTATTGCGAATGTGATTAGTTCATAATCTTTGCTAAAAACCTGAATGCTGGCTTTACATATTTACAACAACAAAAGCAAACAGAGTTTGTAAAAGTTTTTCTTTATCACTTTCAGTTTATCAACTGAATTGCTTGAGGACAAGCAAAGGTTTAAGCTTGGGGGAGTTGATACTTCTCTGCCGTATCTACTTTACCAAACACTTTTACCCTTGTTTTGGACTTTAACTTGCATGACTTGAATGGAACTAACCCGGACTGACGCTGTTTTCAACAGAATTGCCATGGTGTTATTTTTGTGCAGAAACAAATGTTCTCGGAATGACCTGAAAATCAAAGGAGATTATTTTTGGAATATATAAAAAATACTAGAAGAAGAATCCACGTTAGGGGGTCCACACCCTGTCCACGAGGGCGGGGGGCGCGCCTACCCCCCTAGGCACGGCCCCTGCCTCGTGGGCCCCCTGACGCTCCACCGACCTCAACTCCATCCCCATATATTCGTGTTCGGGGAGAAAAAAAATCAGAGAGAAGGATTCATTGCATTTTACTATATGGAGCCACCGCCAAGCCCTAAACTCTCTCGAGAGGGCTGATCTGGAGTCTGTTCGGGGCTCCGGAAGAGGGGAATCCGTCGCCATCATCATCGTCAACCTTCCTCCATCACCAATTTCATGATGCTCACCGCCGTGCGTGAGTAATTCCATCGTAGGCTTGCTGGACGGTGATGGGTTGGATGAGATTTATCATGTAATCGAGTTAGTTTTGTTAGGGTTTGATCCCTAGTATTCACTATGTTCTGAGATTGATGTTGCTATGACTTTGCTATGCTTAATGCTTGTCAGTAGGGCCCGAGTGCCATGATTTCTGATATGAACCTATTATGTTTTCATGAATATATGTGAGTTCTTGATCCTATCTTGCAAGTCTATAGTCACCTACTATGTGTTATGATCCGGCAACCCCGAAGTGACAATAATCAGGCCCACTCCCGGTGATGACCGTAGTTTGAGGAGTTCATGTATTCACTATGTTTTAATGCTTTGGTCCGGCACTCTATTGAAAGGAGGCCTTAATATCCCTTAGTTTCCAATAGGACCCCGCTGCCACGGGAGGGTAGGACAAAAGATGTCATGCAAGTTCTTTTCCATAAGCATGTATGACTATATTCGGAATACATGCCTACATTACATTGATGAACTGGAGCTAGTTCTGTGTCACCCTATGTTATAACTGTTGCATGATCTATCACATCCGACATTATTCTCCATCACTGATCCAATGCCTACGAGCTTTTCATATATTATTCTTCGCTTATTTACTTTTCCGTTGCTACTGTTACAATCACTATAAAACCAAAAATATTACTTTTGCTACCGTTACCACTACTATCATATTACTTTGCTACTAAACACTTTGCTACAGATATTAAGTTTCCAGGTGTGGCTGAATTGACAACTCAGCTGCTAATACTTGAGAATATTCTTTGGCTCCCCTTGTGTCGAATCAATAAATTTGGGTTGAATACTCTACCCTCGAAAGCTGTTGCGATCCCCTATACTTGTGGGTTATCAGGAATCAAGTTTATTTTGTCCAATGATCTTCATGAAAGTTTTTATTATATCCTTCTTGGATATCTATCACTTTGCAACTAATTTTCTTGTGTTGCTTTTGATAATCTCAAACAAATATAAGTGAATGTCATGAGCATAATATTTCTTTCTCTCAAATTATTTAAGTGAAGCAAGAGATAATTTCTTCAAAAATGCTAAAGCACACCGTGCTCAAAAAGATATAAGTGAAGCACTAGAGCAATTCTATAGAAAAGAGCTTCGTTGACGGGCTGTGCGTGCTGCTTACCTAGCCTCCCTGGCAACTATTTGAGGACTCTATTTTATTTAAAAACTTTCAGATCTAAGTATTTTATTAAAACAGCAAGCAAAACAAAATAAAACGACATTCCAAGAATAGCACACATCATGTGAAGAAGCAAAAACTTAGGCTCAACCGTTACTAACCGATAATTGTTGCAGAAGAAAGGTGGGATGCCTATCGGGGCATCCCCAAGCTTAGATGCTTGAGACTTCTTGAAATATTATCTTGGGGTGCCTTGGGCATCCCCAAGCTTGAGCTTTTGTGTCTCCTTAATTCTTCTCATATTATGGTTTCCTAAATCTCAAAAGCTTCATCCACACAAAACTCAACAAGAACTCGTGAGATAAGTTAGTATAAACCAATGCAAAAACCTTACCATTCTCTACTATAGCAAATCTCTAAAATTATTATTCAACATTGGATAATAAATTCCTCTGCATATTTAATACTCCAATCCTCAAATAGAACCGTTAAGAAAACATATGCAAACAATGCAAACATAACAACAATCTGCCAAACCAGTACAGTCTGCAAAGAATGCAAGAGTATCAATACTTCTTAAAATCCAAAAATTATGAAAAAAATACCACATTGTAGAAAATTTATCATATCTTATTTTGCAAAAAGTTTAAACATTTTATCATATACTGAAATTTCTAGGGAAGTTTTGCAACATCAATAAACTTTTTGTTTTGAAACAGCAACATGTAGACTTGCAAAATAAGCACAGTAAAGGCTATCTGATGACCCACAAGTGTAGGGGATCTATCATATCCTTTTCGATAAGTAAGAGTGTCGAACCCAACGAGGAGCAGAAGGAAATGATAAGCGGTTTTCAGTAAGGTATTCGCTGCAAGCACTGAAATTATCGGTAATAGACAGTTTTGTGATAATGTAATTTGTAACGAGTAACAAGTAATACAAGTAAATAAGGTGCAGCAAGATGGCCCAATCCTTTTTGTAGAAAAGGACAAGCCTGGACAAACTCTTATATAATGGAAAGAGCTCCCGAGGACACATCGGAATTATTGTCAAGCTAGTTTTCATCACGCTCATATGATTCGCGTTCGGTACTTTGATTATTTGATATGTGGGTGGACCGGTGCTTGGGTACTGTTCTTACTTGGACAAGCATCCCACTTATGATTAACCCCTATTGCAAGCATCTGCAACTACAACAGAAGTATTAAGGTAAACCTAACCATAGCATGAAACATATGGATTCAAATCAGCCCCTTACGAAGCAACTCATAAACTAGGGTTTAAGCTTCTGTCACTCTAGCAACCCATCATATACTTATTACTTCCCAATGCCTCTCTCTAGGCCCAAACAATGGTGAAGTGTCATGTAGTCGATGTTCATATGACACCACTAGAGGAAAGACAACATACATCTCATCAAAATATCGAACGAATACCAAATTCACATGACTACTTATAGCAAGACTTCTCCCATGTCCTCAGGAACAAATGTAACTACTCACAAAGCATGTTCATGTTCATAATCAAATGGGTATTAATATGCATAATAGATCTGAACATATGACCTTCCACCAAGTAAACCAACTAGCATCAACTACAAGGACTAATCAACACTACTAGCAACATGTACCAATCTGAGGCTTTGGGACAAAGATTGGATACAAGAGATGAACTAGGGTTTTAGATGAGATGGTGCTGGTGAAGATGTTGATGGAGATTGACCCCCTCCCGATGAGAGGATCGTTGGTGATGACGATGGTGATGATTTCCCCCTCCCGGAGGGAAGTTTCCATGGCAGAACAGCTCCACCGGAGCCCTAGATTGGTTCCGCCAAGGTTCCGCCTCGTGGCAGCGGAGTTTCGTCCCGTGACCTAGCTTATGATTTTTCCTCGATGAAAGACTCCATATAGCCAAAGATGGGCATCATGAAGGAAATATGCCCTAGAGGCAATAATAAAGTTATTATTTATTTCCTTATATCATGATAAATGTTTATTATTCATGCTAGAATTGTATTAACCGGAAACATAATACATGTGTGAATACATAGACAAACAGAGTGTCACTAGTATGCCTCTACTTGACTAGCTCGTTAATCAAAGATGGTTAAGTTTCCTAACCATGAACAATGTGTTGTTATTTGATTAACAAGGTCACATCATTAGTTGAATGATCTGATTGACATGACCCATTTCATTAGCTTAGCACCCGATCGTTTAGTATGTTGCTATTGCTTTCTTCATGACTTATACATGTTCCTATGACTATGAGATTATGCAACTCCTGTTTGCCGGAGGAACACTTTGGGTGCTACCAAACGTCACAACGTAACTGGGTGATTATAAAGGAGTACTACAGGTGTCTCCAATGGTAGATGTTGGGTTGGCGTATTTCGAGATTAGGATTTGTCACTCCGATTGTCGGAGAGGTATCTTTGGGCCCTCTCGGTAATACACATTACACAAGCCGTGCAAGCATTGCAACTAATGAGTTAGTTGCGGGATGATGTATTACAGAACGAGTAAAGAGACTTGCCGGTAACGAGATTGAACTAGGTACTGGATACCGATGATCGAATCTCGGGCAAGTAACATACCGATGACAAAGGGAACAACGTATGTTGTTATGCGGTCTGACCGATAAAGATCTTCGTAGAATATGTAGGAGCCAATATGGGCATCCAGGTCCCGCTATTGGTTATTGACCGGAGACGTGTCTCGGTCATGTCTACATTGTTCTCGAACCGTAGGGTCCGCACGCTTAACGTTACGATGACAGTTATTATGAGTTTATGCATTTTGATGTACCAAAGGTTGTTCGGAGTCCCGGATGTGATCACGGACATGACAAGGAGTCTCGAAATGGTCGAGACATAAATATTGATATATTGGAAGCCTATGTTTGGACATCGGAAATGTTCCAGATGAAATCGGGATTTTACCGGATCACTGGGAGGTTACCGGAACCCCCCGGGAGCCATATGGGCCTTATTGGGCTTTAGTGGAAAGGTGAAAGGGCTGCCCATAGTGGGCTGCGTGCGTCCCCCCACCCCTAGTCCTATTAGGACTAGGAGAGGTGGCTGGCCACCTCTCTCCCTCTCTTTCCCCTTGGGAGTCCTATTAGGAATAGGATTGGGGGGAGTCCTACTCCCGGTAGGAGTAGGACTCCTCCTGCACCTCCATAGGCTTGGCCGGCCAGCCCTCCCCCTGGCAACCTTTATATACGGGGGCAGGGGGCACCTCTAGACACACAAGTTGATCATTGAGATAGTTCCTTAGCCGTGTGCGGTGCCCCCTACCACCAAATTCCACCTCGATCATATCGTTGTAGTGCTTAGGCGAAGCCCTGCGTTGGTAGTACATTAAGATCGTCACCACGCCGTCGTGCTGACGGAACTCCTCCCAGAAGCTTTGCTAGATCGGAGCCCGGGGATCGTCATCGAGCTGAACGTGTGCTAAGAACTCGGAGGTGCCGGAGTAACGGTGCTTGGATCGGTCGGATCGGGAAGAAGACGTACGACTACTTCCTCTACGTTGTGTCAACGCTTCCATTGCGATCTACAAGGGTACGTAGATCAGACTCTCCCCCTCGTTGCTATGCATCACCATGATCTTGCGTGTGCGTAGGAAATTTTTTGAAATTACTACGTTCCCCAACAGTGGTATCAGAGCCTAGGTTTTATGGTTTGATGTTATTTGCACGAGTAGAACACCAGTGAGTTGTGGGCGATACAAGTCATACTGCCTACCAGCATGTCATGCTTTGGTTCGGCGGTATTGTTGGACGAGACGACCCGGACCAACCTTACGCGAGACCGGTTCCCTCGACGTGCTTTGCACATAGATGGCTTGCGGGCGACTGTCTCTCCAACTTTAGTTGAACCGAGTATTGCTACGCCCGGTCCTTGAGAAGGTTAAAACGGAGTCTATTTGACAAACTATCGTTGTGGTTTTTGATGCGTAGGTGAGATGAGTTCTTGCTTAAGCCCGTAGCAGCCACGTAAAACTTGCAACAACAAAGTAGAGGATGTCTAACTTGTTTTTGCAGGGCATGTTGTGATGTGATATGGTCAAAGCATGATGCTGATTTTTATTGTATGAGATGATCATGTTTTGTAACCAAGTTATCGGCAACTGGCAGGAGCCATATGGTTGTCGCCTTATTGTATGCAATGCAATCGCGATGTAATGCTTTACTTTATTGCTAAGAGGTAGTGATAGTCGTGGAAGCATAAGATTGGCGAGACGACAACGATGCTACGATGGAGATCAAGGTGTCGCGCCGGTGACGATGGTGATCATGACGGTGCTTCGGAGATGGAGATCACAAGCACAAGATGATGATGGCCATATCATATCACTTATATTGATTGCATGTGATGTTTATCTTTTATGCATCTTATCTTGCTTTGATTGACGGTAGCATTATAAGATGATCTCTCACTAAATTATCAAGAAGTGTTCTCCCTGAGTATGCACCGTTGCGAAAGTTCTTCGTGCTGAGACACCACGTGATGATCGGGTGTGATAGGCTCTACGTTCAAATACAACGGGTGCAAAATAGTTGCACACGCGGAATACTCAGGTTATACTTGACGAGCCAAGCATATACAGATATGGCCTCAGAACACGGAGACCGAAAGGTCGAGCGTGAATCATATAGTAGATATGATCAACATAATGATGTTCACCGATGAAACTACTCCATCTCACGTGATGATCGGACATGGTTTAGTTGATTCGGATCACGTGATCACTTAGAGGATTAGAGGGATGTCTATCTAAGTGGGACTTCTTAAGTAATATGATTAATTGAACTTAAATTTATCATGAACTTAGTACCTGATAGTATCTTGCTTGTTTATGTTGATTGTAGATAGATGGCTCGTGCTGTTGTTCCGTTGAATTTTAATGCGTTCCTTGAGAAAGCAAAGTTGAAAGATGATGGTAGCAATTACACGGACTGGGTCCGTAACTTGAGGATTATCCTCATTGATGCACAGAAGAATTACGTCCTGGAAGCACCGCTGGGTGCCAGGCCTGCTGCTGGAGCAACACCAGATGTTATGAACGTCTGGCAGAGCAAAGCTGATGACTACTCGATAGTTCAGTGTGCCATGCTTTACGGCTTAGAATCGGGACTTCAACGACGTTTTGAACGTCATGGAGCATATGCGATGTTCCAGGAGTTGAAGTTAATATTTCAAGCAAATGCCCAGATTGAGAGATATGAAGTCTCCAATAAGTTCTATAGCTGCAAGATGGAGGAGAACAGTTCTGTCAGTGAGCATATACTCAAAATGTCTGGGTATAACAATCACTTGATTCAGATGGGAGTTAATCTTCCAGATGATTGCGTCATTGACAGAATTCTCCAATCACTGCCACCAAGCTACAAGAGCTTCGTGATGAACTATAATATGCAAGGGATGAACAAGACTATTCCCGAGCTCTTCGCAATGCTGAAAGCTGCGGAGGTAGAAATCAAGAAGGAGCATCAAGTGTTGATGGTTAACAAAACCACTAGTTTCAAGAAAAAGGGCAAAGGGAAGAAGAAGGGGAACTTCAAGAAGAACGGCAAGCAAGTTGCTGCTCAGGAGAAGAAACCCAAGTCTGGACCTAAGCCTGAAACTGAGTGCTTCTACTGCAAGCAGACTGGTCACTGGAAGCGGAACTGCCCCAAGTATTTGGCGGATAAGAAGGATGGCAAGGTGAACAAAGGTATATGTGATATACATGTTATTGATGTGTACCTTACTAATGCACGCAGTAGCACCTGGGTATTTGATACTGGTTCTGTTGCTAATATTTGCAACTCGAAACAGGGACTACGGATTAAGCGAAGATTAGCTAAGGACGAGGTGACGATGCGTGTGGGAAACGGTTCCAAAGTTGATGTGATCGCGGTCGGCACGCTACCTCTACATCTACCTTCGGGATTAATATTAGACCTAAATAATTGTTATTTGGTGCCAGCGTTGAGCATGAACATTATATCTGGATCTTGTTTAATGCGAGACGGTTATTAGTTTAAATCAGAGAATAATGGTTGTTCTATTTATATGAGTAATATCTTTTATGGTCATGCACCCTTGGAGAGTGGTCTATTCTTGTTAAACCTCGATAGTAGTGATACACATATTCATAATGTAGAAGCCAAAAGATGCAGAGTTGATAATGATAGTGCAACTTATTTGTGGCACTGCTGTTTAGGTCATATCGGTGTAAAGCGCATGAAGAAACTCCATACTGATGGACTTTTGGAACCACTTGATTATGAATCACTTGGTACTTGCGAACCGTGCCTCATGGGCAAGATGACTAAAACACCGTTCTCCGGTACTATGGAGAGAGCAACAGATTTATTGGAAATCATACATACCGATGTATGTGGTCCGATGAATATTGAAGCTCGTGGTGGATATCGTTATTTTCTCACCTTCACAGATGGTTTAAGCAGATATGGGTATATCTACTTAATGAAACACAAGTCTGAAACATTTGAAAAGTTCAAGGAATTTCAGAGTGAAGTTGAAAATCATCGTAACAAGAAAATAAAGTTTCTATGATCTGATCGTGGAGGAGAATATTTGAGTTACGATTTTGGTATACATTTGAAAAATTGTGGAATAGTTTCGCAACTCACGCCACCCGGAACACCACAGCGTAATGGTGTGTCCGAACGTCGTAATCGTACTTTACTAGATATGGTACAATCTATGATGTCTCTTACTGATTTACCGCTATCGTTTTGGGGATACGCTTTAGAGACGGCCGCATTCACGTTAAATAGGGCACCATCAAAATCCGTTGAGATGACGCCTTATGAACTGTGGTTTGGCAAGAAACCAAAGTTGTTGTTTCTTAAAGTTTGGGGTTGCGATGCTTATGTGAAAAAGCTTCAACCTGATAAGCTCGAACCCAAATTGGAGAAATGTGTCTTCATAGGATATCCAAAGGAAACTATTGGATACACCTTCTATCACAGATCCGAAGGCAAGACTTTTGTTGCTAAATTCGGAAACTTTCTTGAGAAGGAGTTTCTCTCGAAAGAAGTGAGTGGAAGGAAAGTAGAACTTGACGAGGTAACTGTACCCGCTCCCTTATTCGAAAGTAGTACATCACAGAAAACTGTTTCTGCGACACCTACACCAATAAGTGAGGAAGTTAATGATACTGATCATGAAACTTCAGAACAAGATACTACTGAACCTCGTAGATCAACCAGAGCAAGATCCGCGCCAGAGTGGTACGGTAATCCAGTTCTGGAAGTCATGCTACTAGATCATGATGAACCTACGAACTATGAAGAAGCGATGGTGAGCCCAGATTCCGCAAAGTGGCTTGAGGCCATGAAATCTGAGATGGGATCCATGTATGAGAACAAAGTATGGACTTTGGTTGACTTGCCCGATGATCGGCAAGCAATTGAGAATAAATGGATCTTCAAGAAAAAGACTGACACTGACGGTAATGTTACTGTCTATAAAGCTCGACTTGTTGCAAAAGGTTTTCGACAAGTTCAAGGGGTTGACTACGATGAGACCTTCTCACCCGTAGCAATGCTTAAGTCTATCAGAATCATGTTAGCAATTGCCACATTTTATGATTATGAAATTTGGCAGATGGATGTCAAAACTGCATTCCTGAATGGATTTCTGGAAGAAGAGTTGTATATGATGCAACCGGAAGGTTTTGTCTATCCAAAGGGAGCTAACAAAGTGTGCAAACTCCAGCGATCCATTTATGGACTGGTGCAAGCATCTCGGAGTTGGAATAAACGCTTTGATAGTGTGATCAAAGCATTTGGCTTTATACAGACTTTTGGAGAAGCCTGTATTTACAAGAAAGTGAGTGGGAGCTCTGTAGCATTTCTGATATTATATGTGGATGACATATTGCTGATTGGAAATGATATAGAATTTCTGGATAGCATAAAGGGATACTTGAATAAGAGTTTTTCAATGAAAGACCTCGGTGAAGCTGCTTACATATTGGGCATTAAGATCTATAGAGATAGATCAAGACGCTTAATTGGACTTTCACAAAGCACATACCTTGACAAGATTTTGAAGAAGTTCAAAATGGATCAAGCAAAGAAAGGGTTCTTGCCTGTGTTACAAGGTGTGAAGTTGAGTCAGACTCAATGCCCGACCACTGCAGAAGATAGAGAGAAAATGAAAGATGTTCCCTATGCTTCAGCCATAGGCTCTATCATGTATGCAATGCTGTGTACCAGACCTGATGTGTGCCTTGCTATAAGTTTAGCAGGGGGGTACCAAAGTGAAGGAAATATGCCCTAGAGGCAATAATAAAGTTATTATTTATTTCCTTATATCATGATAAATGTTTATTATTCATGCTAGAATTGTATTAACCGGAAACATAATATATGTGTGAATACATAGACCAACAGAGTGTCACTAGTATGCCTCTACTTGACTAGCTCGTTAATCAAAGATGGTTATGTTTCCTAACCATGAACAAAGAGTTGTTATTTGATTAACGAGGTCACATCATTAGTAGAATGATCTGATTGACATGACCCATTCCATTAGCTTAGCACCCGATCGTTTAGTATGTTGCTATTGCTTTCTTCATGACTTATACATGTTCCTATAACTATGAGATTATGCAACTCCCGTTTACCGGAGGAACACTTTGGGTACTACCAAACGTCACAACGTAACTGGGTGATTATAAAGGAGTACTACAGGTGTCTCCAATGGTAGATGTTGGGTTGGCGTATTTCGAGATTAGGGTTTGTCACTCCGATTGTCGGAGAGGTATCTCTGGGCCCTCTCGGTAATGCACATCACATAAGCCTTGCAAGCACTGCAACTAATATGTTAGTTGTGAGATGATGTATTACGGAACGAGTAAAGAGACTTGCCGGTAACGAGATTGAACTAGGTATTGGATACCGACGATCGAATCTCGGGCAAGTAACATACCGATGACAAAGGGAACAACGTATGTTGTTATGCGGTCTGACCGATAAAGATCTTCGTAGAATATGTAGGAGCCAATATGGGCATCCAGGTCCCGCTATTGGGTATTGACCAGAGACGTGTCTCGGTCATGTCTACATTGTTCTCGAACCGTAGGGTCCGCACGCTTAACGTTATGATGACAGTTATTATGAGTTTATGCATTTTGATGTACCGAAGGTTGTTCGGAGTCCCGGATGAGATCACGGACATGACGAGGAGTCTCGAAATGGTCGAGACGTAAAGATTGATATATTGGAAGCCTATGTTTGGACATAGGAAGTGTTCCGGGTGAAATCGGGATTTTACCGGAATACAGGGAGGGTTACCGGAACCCCCCGGGAGACTAATGGGCCTATTGGGCCTTAGTGGAAAAGAGAAAAGGGGCAGCCCATAGCTGCCCCCCCCTTCCCCAAGTCCTAGTAGGACTAGGAGAAGGGGCCGGCCCCCCCTCTCTCTCCTTTCCCCCTTGAGAGTCCTAGTTGGAATAGGATTGGAGAGGGGAGTAGGACTCCCCCTGCGCCTCCCTCTCTCTGGCCGGCCAGCCCCCCTCCTCCAACCTTTATATACGGGGGCAGGGGACACCCCAAGACACACAAGTTGATCCTTGAGATCGTTCCTTAGCCGTGTGCGGTGCCCCCTGCCACCAAATTCCACCTCGATCATACCGTTGTAGTGCTTAGGCGAAGCCCTGCGTCGGTAGTACATCAAGATCGTCACCACGCTGTCGTGCTGACGGAACTCTTCCTCGACGCTTTGCTGGATCGGAGCCCGAGGATCGTCATCGAGCTGAACGTGTGCTAAGAACTCGGAGGTGCCGGAGTAACGGTGCTTGGATTGGTCGGATCGGGAAGAAGATGTACGACTACTTCCTCTATGTTGTGTGATCGCTTCCGCAGTCGGTCTGCGTTGGTACGTAGACAACACTCTCCCCTCTCGTTGCTGTGCATCACCATGATCTTGCGTGTGCGTAGGAAAATTTTCGAAATTACTGCGTTCCCCAACAGTGGCATCCGAGCCTAGGTTTTATGGTTTGATGTTATTTGCACGAGTAGAACACAAGTGAGTTGTGGGCGATACAAGTCATACTGCCTACCAGCATGTCATACTTTGGTTCGGCGGTATTGTTGGGTGAGACGATCCGGACCAACCTTACGCGTACTCTTACGCGAGACCGGTTCCCTCGACGTGCTTTGCACATAGATGGCTTGCGGAAGACTGTCTCTCCAACTTTAGTTGAACCAAGTGTGACTACGCCCGGTCCTTGAGAAGGTTAAAACGGAGTCTATTTGACGAACTATCGTTGTGGTTTTGATGCGTAGGTGAGATGAGTTCTTACTTAAGCCCGTAGCAGCCACGTAAAACTTGCAACAACAAAGTAGAGGACGTCTAACTTGTTTTTGCAGGGCATGTTGTGATGTGATATGGTCAAGGCATGATGCTGATTTTATTGTATGAGATGATCATGTTTTGTAACCGAGTTATCGGCAACTGGCAGGAGCCATATGCTTGTCGCTTTATTGTATGCAATGCAATCGCGATGTAATGCTTTACTTTATTACTAAGCGGTAGTGATAGTCGTGGAAGCATAAGATTGGCGAGACGACAACGATGCTACGATGGAGATCAAGGTGTCGCGCCGGTGACGATGGTGATCATGACGGTGCTTCAGAGATGGAGATCACAAGCACAAGATGATGATGGCCATATCATATCACTTATATTAATTGCATGTGATGTTTATCCTTTTATGCATCTTATCTTGCTTTGATTGACGGTAGCATTATAAGATGATCTCTCACTAAATTATCAAGAAGTGTTCTCCCTGAGTATGCACCATTGCCAAAGTTCGTCGTGCCCAGACACCACGTGATGATCGGGTGTGATAAGCTCTACGTCCAAATACAACGGGTGCAAAACAGTTGCACACGCAGAATACTCAGGTTATACTTGATGAGCCAAGCATATACAGATATGGCCTCGGAACACGGAGACCGAAAGGTCGAGCGTGAATCATATAGTAGATATGATCAACATAACGATGTTCACAATTGAAAACTACTCCATCTCACGTGATGATCGGTTATGGTTTAGTTGATTTGGATCACGTGATCACTTAGAGGATTAGAGGGATATCTATCTAAGTGGGAGTTCTTAAGTAATATGATTAAATTGAACTTAAATTTATCATGAACTTAGTCCTGGTAGTATCTTGCAAATCATGTTGTAGATCAATAGCTCGCGTTGTTGCTTCCCTATGTTTATTTTGATATGTTTCTAGAGAAAATTGTGTTGAAAGATGTTAGTAGCAATGATGCGGATTGGATCCGTGATCTGAGGTTTATCCTCATTGCTGCACAGAAGAATTATGTCCTTGATGCACAGCTAGGTGACAGACCTATTGCAGGAGCAGATACAGACGTTATGAACGTTTGGCTAGCTCAATATGATGACTACTTGATAGTTTAGTGCACCATGCTTAACAGCTTAGAATCGGGACTTCAAATACGTTTTGAACGTCATGGACCATATGAGATGTTCCAGGAATTGAAGTTAATATTTCAAGCAAATACCCGAGTTGAGAGACATGAAGTCTCCAGCAAGTTCTATAGCTAAAAGATGGAGGAGAATCGCTCAACTAGTGAGCATGTGCTCAGATTGTCTGGGTACTACAATCACTTGAATCAAGTGGGAGTTAATCTTCCAGATAAGATAATGATTGACAGAATTCTCTAGTCATCATCACTAAGTTAGTAGAACTTCGTGATGAACTATAATATGCAAGGGATAACGGAAACAACTCCCAAGCTCTTCGTGATGCTGAAATCAACGAAGGTAGAAATCAAGAAAAACATCAAGTGTTGATGGTTGACAAGACCACTAGTTTCAAGAAAAGGGCAAAGGGAAGAAGGGGAACTTCAAGAAGAACGGCAAGCAAGTTGCTGCTCAAGTGAAGAAGCCCAAGTCTGATCCTAAGCCTGAGACTAAGTGATTCTACTGCAAAGGGACTGGTCACTGGAAGCGGAACTACCCCAAGTGATTGGCGGATAAGTAGGATGGCAAAGTGAACATAAGTATATTTGATATACTTGTTATTGATGTGTACTATACTAGTGTTTATAGCAAACCCTCAGTATTTGATGCTAGTTCAGTTGCTAAGATTAGTAACTCGAAACGGGAGTTGCAGAATAAACAGAGACTAGTTAAGGGTGAAGTGACGATGTGTGTTGGAAGTAGTTCCAAGATTGATATGATCATCATCGCACACTCCCCTATACCTTCGGGATTAGTGTTGAACTTAAATAAGTGTTATTTGGTTTTTGCGTTGAGCATGAATATGATTTGATCATGTTTATTGTAATACGGTTATTCATTTAAGTAAAAGAATAAATTGTTGTTCTGTTTACATGAATAAAACCTTATATGGTTACACACCCAATGAAAATAGTTCATTGGATCTCGATCTTAATAATACACA
Organism: Triticum monococcum; assembly: GCA_034509565.1. Classification (NCBI taxonomy): domain Eukaryota; kingdom Viridiplantae; phylum Streptophyta; class Magnoliopsida; order Poales; family Poaceae; genus Triticum; species Triticum monococcum. The sequence goes on along the minus strand of CM067847.1, from coordinate 174,714,329 downwards.
TATTCATAATATTGAAACCAAAAGATGCAAAGTTAATAATGATAGTGCAACTTATTTGTGGCACTGCTGTTTAGGTCATATTGGTATAAAGCGCATGAAGAAACTCCATGCTGATGGGCTTTCGGAATCACTTGATGCTTGCGAACCATGCCTTTTGGGCAAGATGACTAAAACGCCGTTCTCCGGAACAATGGAGCGAGAAAAGATTTATTGGAAATCATACATACTGATGTATGTGGTCCGATGAATATTGAGGCTCGCGACAGGTATCATTATTTTCTGATCTTCACAGATGATTTGAGCAGATATGAGTATATCTACTTGATGAAACATAAGTCTGAATCATTTGAAAAGTTCAAAGAATTTCAGAGTGAAGTGGAAAATCATCGTGACAAGAAAATAAAAGTTTCTACGATATGATCGCAGAGGTAAAATATTTGAGTTACGAGTTTGGTCTTCAATTAAAACAATGTGGAATAGTTTCACAAAATCATGCCACATGGAACACCACAGCATAATGGTGTGTCCGAACGTCATAACCGTACTTTATTGGATATAGTGCAATCTATGATGTATCTTACCGATCTACCACTATCGTTTTGGGGTTATGCATTAGAGACAGCTGCATTCACGTTAAATAGGGCACCATCTAAATCCGTTGAGACGACACCGTGTGAACTATGGTTTGGCAAGAAACCTAAGCTATCGTTTCTTAAAAATTTGGGGTTGCGATGCTTATATGAAAAAGTTTCATCCTGATAAGCTCAAACTCAAATCGGAGAAGTGCGTCTTCATAGGATATCCAAAGGAAACTATTGGATACACCTTCTATCACAGATCCGAAGGCAAGACTTTTGTTCGGAAACTTTCTGGAGAAGGAGTTTCTCTTGAAAGAAGTGAGTGGGAGGAAAGTAGAACTTGACGAGGTAACTGTACCTGCTCCCTTATTGGAAAGTAGTACATCACAGAAAAATGTTTCTGTGACACCTACACCAGTTAGTGAGGAAGCTAATGATGATGATCATGAAACTTCAGAACAAGACACTACTGAACCTCGTAGATCAACCAGAGTAAGATCCGCGCCAGAGTGGTACGGTAATCCTGTTCTGGAAGTCATGCTACTAGATCATGATGATCCTACGAACTATGAAGAAGCGATGGTGAGCCCAGATTCCGCAAAGTGGCTTGAAGCCATGAAATCTGAGATGGGATCCATGTATGAGAACAAAGTATGGACTTTGGTTGACTTGCCCGATGATCGGCAAGCAATTGAGAATAAATGGATCTTTAAGAAAAAGACTGACGCTGATGGTAATGTTACTGTCTACAAAGCTCGACTTGTCGCAAAAGGTTTTCGACAAGTTCAAGGAGTTGACTACGGTGAGACTTTCTCACCCGTAGCGATGCTTAAGTCTGTCAGAATCATGTTAGCAATTGCCGCATTTTATGATTATGAAATTTGGCAAATGGATGTAAAAACTGCATTCCTGAATGGATTTCTGGAAGAAGAGTTGTATATGATGCAACCGGAAGGTTTTGTCGATCCAAAGGGAGCTAACAAAGTGTGCAAACTCCAGCGATCCATTTATGGACTAGTGCAAGCATCTCGGAGTTGGAATAAACGCTTTGATAGTGTGATCAAAGCATTTGGTTTTATACAGACTTTTGGAGAAGCCTGTATTTACGAGAAAGTGAGTGGGAGCACTACATCATTTCTGATAAGTATATGTGAATGACATATTGTTGATCGGAAATAATGTAGAATTATTCTGTAAAGCATAAAAGGAGTGTTTGAAAGGAGTTTTTCAAAGAAAGACTTCGGTAAAGCTGCTTACATATTGAGCTTCAAGATCTATAGAGATAGATCAAGACGCTTGATAAGTTTTTCAATAAGTACATACCTTGACAAGATTTTGAAGTAGTTCAAAATGGAACAGTCAAAGAAAAAGTTTCTTGCCTGTGTTACAAGGTGTGAAGTTGAGTAAAGACTCAAAGCCCGACCACGGCAGAAGATAGAAAGAGAATGAAAGTCATTCCCTATGCCTCATTCATAGGTTCTATAAAGTATGCCATGCTATGTACCGGATCTATTGTATACCCTGCACTGATTTGGAAAGGGAGTACAATAGTGATCTAGGAGTAGATCACTGGACAGCGGTCAAAATTATCCTTAGTGAAATAAGGAAATGTTTCTCGATTATGGACGTGACAAAAAGGTTCGTCGTAAAGGGTTACGTCGATGCAAGTTTTTGACACTGATCCAGATGATTCTAAATCTGGATACATATTGAAAGTGGGAGCAATTAGCTAGAGTAGCTCCGTGTAGAGCATTGTAGACATAGAACTTGCAAAATACTTACGGATCTGAATGTGACAGACCCGTTGACTAAAATTATCTCACAAGCAAAACATGATCACACCTTAGTACTCTTTGGGTGTTAATCACATAGATATGTGAACTAGATTACTGACTCTAGTAATCCCTTTGAGTGTTGGTCACATGACGATGTGAACTATGGGTGTTAATCACATGGTGATGTGAACCATTGCTGCTAAATCACATGGCGATGTGAACTAGATTATTGACTCTAGTGCAAGTGGGAGACTGAAGGAAATATGCCCTAGAGGCAATAATAAAGTTATTATTTATTTCCTTATATCATGATAAATGTTTATTATTCATGCTAGAATTGTATTAACCGGAAACATAATACATGTGTGAATACATAGACCAACAGAGTGTCACTAGTATGCCTCTACTTGACTAGCTCGTTAATCAAAGATGGTTATGTTTCCTAACCATGAACAAAGAGTTGTTATTTGATTAACGAGGTCACATCATTAGTAGAATGATCTGATTGACATGACCCATTCCATTAGCTTAGGACCCGATCGTTTAGTATGTTGCTATTGCTTTCTTCATGACTTATACATGTTCCTATAACTATGAGATTATGCAACTCCCATTTACCGGAGGAACACTTTGGGTACTACCAAACGTCACAACGTAACTGGGTGATTATAAAGGAGTACTACAGGTGTCTCCAATGGTAGATGTTGGGTTGGCGTATTTCGAGATTAGGGTTTGTCACTCCGATTGTCGGAGAGGTATCTCTGGGCCCTCTCGGTAATGCACATCACATAAGCCTTGCAAGCACTGCAACTAATATGTTAGTTGTGAGATGATGTATTACGGAACGAGTAAAGAGACTTGCCGGTAACGAGATTGAACTAGGTATTGGATACCGACGATCGAATCTCGGGCAAGTAACATACCGATGACAAAGGGAACAACGTATGTTGTTATGCGGTCTGACCGATAAAGATCTTCGTAGAATATGTAGGAGCCAATATGGGCATCCAGGTCCCGCTATTGGTTATTGACCAGAGACGTGTCTCGGTCATGTCTACATTGTTCTCGAACCGTAGGGTCCGCACGGTTAACGTTACGATGACATTTATTATGAGTTTATGCATTTTGATGTACCGAAGGTTGCTCGGAGTCCCGGATGAGATCACGGACATGACGAGGAGTCTCGAAATGGTCGAGACGTAAAGATTGATATATTGGAAGCCTATGTTTGGACATAGGAAGTGTTCCGGGTGAAATCGGGATTTTACCGGAATACCGGGAGGGTTACCGGAACCCCCCGGGAGACTAATGGGCCTATTGGGCCTTAGTGGAAAAGAGAAAAGGGGCAGCCCATAGCTGGCCGGCGCCCCCCCCCTTCCCCAAGTCCTAGTAGGACTAGGAGAAGGGGCCGGCCCCCCTCTCTCTCCTTTCCCCCTTGAGAGTCCTAGTTGGAATAGGATTGGAGAGGGGAGTCCTACTCCCGGTAGGAGTAGGACTCCCCCTGCGCCTCCCTCTCTCTGGCCGGCCAGCCCCCCTCCTCCAACCTTTATATACGGGGGCAGGGGACACCCCAAGACACACAAGTTGATCCTTGAGATCGTTCCTTAGCCGTGTGCGGTGCCCCCTGCCACCAAATTCCACCTCGATCATACCGTTGTAGTGCTTAGGCGAAGCCCGGCGTCGGTAGTACATCAAGATCGTCACCACGCCGTCGTGCTGACGGAACTCTTCCTCGACGCTTTGCTGGATCGGAGCCCGAGGATCGTCATCGAGCTGAACGTGTGCTAAGAACTCGGAGGTGCCGTAGTAACGGTGCTTGGATCGGTCGGATCGGGAAGAAGACGTACGACTACTTCCTCTACGTTGTGTGATCGCTTCCGCAGTCGGTCTGTGTTGGTACGTAGACAACAGTCTCCCCTCTCGTTGCTGTGCATCACCATGATCTTGCGTGTGCGTAGGAAAATTTTCGAAATTACTGCGTTCCCCAACACAAAGTAATCCAGGAGTGGATCACTGGACAGCGGTCAAGAACATCCTGAAATACCTGAAAAGGACTAAGGATATGTTTCTCGTATATGGAGGTGACAAAGAGCTCACCGTAAGAGGTTACGTTGATGCAAGCTTTGACACTGATCCGGACGATTCTAAATCGCAAACCGGATACGTGTTTACTTTAAACGGTGGAGCTGTCAGTTGGTGCAGTTCTAAACAAAGCGTCGTAGCGGGATCTACATGTGAAGCGGAGTACATAGCTGCTTCGGAAGCAGCAAACGAAGGAGTCTGGATGAAGGAGTTCATATCCGATCTAGGTGTCATACCTAGTGCATCGGGTCCAATGAAAATCTTTTGTGACAATACTAGTGCAATTGCTTTGGCAAAGGAATCCAGATTTCACAAAAGGACCAAACACATCAAGAGACGCTTCAATTCCATCCGGGATCAAGTCCAGGTGGGAGACATAGAGATTTGCAAGATACATACGGATCTAAATGTTGCAGACCCGTTGACTAAGCCTCTTCCACGAGCAAAACATGATCAACACCAAGGCTCCATGGGTGTTAGAATCATTACTGTGTAATCTAGATTATTGACTCTAGTGCAAGTGGGAGACTGAAGGAAATATGCCCTAGAGGCAATAATAAAGTTATTATTTATTTCCTTATATCATGATAAATGTTTATTATTCATGCTAGAATTGTATTAACCGGAAACATAATACATGTGTGAATACATAGACAAACAGAGTGTCACTAGTATGCCTCTACTTGACTAGCTCGTTAATCAAAGATGGTTAAGTTTCCTAACCATGAACAATGTGTTGTTATTTGATTAATGAGGTCACATCATTAGTTGAATGATCTGATTGACATGACCCATTTCATTAGCTTAGCACCCGATCGTTTAGTATGTTGCTATTGCTTTCTTCATGACTTATACATGTTCCTATGACTATGAGATTATGCAACTCCCGTTTGCCGGAGGAACACTCTGGGTGCTACCAAACGTCACAACGTAACTGGGTGATTATAAAGGAGTACTACAGGTGTCTCCAATGGTAGATGTTGGGTTGGCGTATTTCGAGATTAGGATTTGTCACTCCGATTGTCGGAGAGGTATCTTTGGGCCCTCTCGGTAATACACATTACACAAGCCTTGCAAGCATTGCAACTAATGAGTTAGTTGCGGGATGATGTATTACAGAACGAGTAAAGAGACTTGCCGGTAACGAGATTGAACTAGGTATTGGATACCGACGATTGAATCTCGGGCAAGTAACATACCGATGACAAAGGGAACAACGTATGTTGTTATGCGGTCTAACCGATAAAGATCTTCGTAGAATATGTAGGAGCCAATATGGGCATCCAGGTCCCGCTATTGGTTATTGACCGGAGACGTGTCTCGGTCATGTCTACATTGTTCTCGAACCGTAGGGTCTGCACGCTTAACGTTACGATGACAGTTATTATGAGTTTAAGCATTTTGATGTACCGAAGGTTGTTCGGAGTCCCGGATGTGATCACGGACATGACGAGGAGTCTCGAAATGGTCGAGACATAAAGATTGATATATTGGAAGCCTATGTTTGGACATCAGAAATGTTCCGGATGAAATCGGGATTTTACCGGATCACCGGGAGGTTACCGGAACCCCCCGGGAGCCATATGGGCCTTATTGGGCTTTAGTGGAAAGGTGAAAGGGGCTGCCCATAGTGGGCTGCACGCCTCCCCCCTCCCCTAGTCCTATTAGGACTAGGAGAGGTGGCCGGCCACCTCTCTCCCTCTCTTTCCCCTTGGGAGTCCTATTAGGAATAGGATTGGGGGGGGGGAGTCCTACTCCCGGTAGGAGTAGGACTCCTCCTGCGCCTCCATAGGCTTGGCCGGCCAGCCCTCCCCCTGGCAACCTTTATATACGGGGGCAGGGGGCACCTCTGGACACACAAGTTGATCATTGAGATAGTTCCTTAGCCGTGTGCGGTGCCCCCTGCCACCAAATTCCACCTCGATCATATCGTTGTAGTGCTTAGGCGAAGCCCTGCGTCGGTAGTACATTAAGATCGTCACCACGCCGTCATGCTGACGGAACTCCTCCCCGAAGGTTTGCTGGATCGGAGCCTGGGGATCGTCATCGAGCTGAACGTGTGCTAAGAACTCGGAGGTGCCGGAGTAACGGTGCTTGGATTGGTCGGATCGGGAAGAAGACGTACGACTACTTCCTCTATGTTGTGTCAACGCTTCCGCTGCGATCTACAAGGGTACGTAGATCAGACTCTCCCCCTCATTGCTATGCATCACCATGATCTTGCGTGTGCGTAGGAATTTTTTTGAAATTACTACGTTCCCCAACACATCAGAGGGCCACCAGGGGACCCACGAGGCAGGGGGCGTGCCCAGGGGGGTAAGGTGCGCCCCCACCCTCGTGGACGGTGGGTGGCCCCCTCTGGTACTTCTTTCTCCCAATATTTTTTATATATTCTGAAACGTGCTCTCGTGAAGTTTCAGGACTTTTGGAGATGTGCAGAATAGGTCTCTAATATTTTCTCCTTTTCCAGCCCAGAATTCCAGCTGTCGGCATTCCCCCTCTTCATGTAAACCTTGTAAAATGAGATAGAATAGGCATAAGTATTGTGACATAATGTGTAATAACAGCCCATAATACAATAAATATTGATATAAAAGCATGATGCAAAATGTACGTATCAACTCCCCCAAGCTTAGACCTCACTTGTCCTCAAACGAAAGCCGAAATCGAAAAATATGTCCACATGTTTAGAGATAGAGGTGTCGATAAAATAAAATACGGACATGTGGGCATCATGATCATTATTATAACAGCAACATACATATATTGTCATATGATCTATTATGCTAAAGTAACAATTCAATCACAATTTCAAGTATGAATCATAAACTTCATTGAGAACCAACAAACTATAATCTCAGTCACTGAAGCAATTGCAATTTATCATAACATAGGAAAGAGTCAATATAAGAGCTTTTCAACAAGTCCACATACTCAATCATCATTTAGTCTTTCACAATTGCTAACACTGATGCAATATTTATGGATATGAAGTTTTAATCGGACACAGAGAAAGATAGGGGCTTATAGTTTTGCCTCCCAACCATTTGCCTCAAGGGTAATGTCAACAATAATAGTTCATGAAAACTTACATCCAATTAGCTATATATATCTGGATCTTTCCAACACATTGTGCTTGATAAATGATAAAATGTAAAAAGGAGAGGTGAAGATCATCGTGACTCTTTGCATGAAGTAAGACAAGAATAAAAGATAGGCCCTTCGCAGAGGGAAGTAGAGGTTTTCATGTGCTTTTATGGTTGGATGCACAAAGTCTTAATGCAAAAGAACGTCACTTTATATTGCCACTTGTGATATGGACCTTTATTATGCAGTCCGTCACTTTTATTTCTTCCACATCACAAGATCGTATAAAGCTTATTTTCTCCGCACTAATAAATCATACATATTTAGAGAGCAATTTTTATTGCTTGCAACGATGACAACTTACTTGAAGGATCTTACTCAATCCATAGGTAGATATGGTGGACTCTCATGGCAAAACCGGGTTTAAGGATATTTGGAAGCACAAGTAGTATCTCTACTTGGTGCAAAGAATTTGGCTAGCATAGAGGGAAAGGCAAGCTCAACATGTTGGATGATCCATGACAATATAATTTAGTTCGGATGTAAGAAAACATAACCCATTACGTTGTCTTCCTTGTCCAACGTCAACTCTTTAGCATGTGATATTTTAAGGAGTGCTCACAATCATAAAAGATGTCCAAGATAGTATATTTATATGTGAAAACCTCTATTTCTTTATTACTTCCTATTAATTGCAACAATGACCAAAACTATGCTTGTCAACTCTCGACAATTTTTATTCATCATACTCTTTATAAGTGAAGTCATTACTCTCCATAAGATTCATATGATCAAGATATTACCAAAAGGATCGAACTAAGAAAAACGGTAAAGATAAAAGTGATGGTGATACGATACCGGGGCACTCCCCCAAGCTTGGGAGTTGCCAAGGGGAGTGCCCATACCCATGTGTTTATGTCTCCTTCTTCGGGGGTGGTGATGTGATATTCTTGGCGATGATGCCCTTCAGGATACGATTCTCTTCCTCGAGCTTATTGACTTGCTGCTTGAGGTCCATTATTTCCTTACGGAGCTTGACCATGACGGCTAAAGCCCCTTTCACCCAAGGATGTTGCATAGCCGCGGAGAACTAGTAACACTCTTTTTCATATTTTCATAAGAAAGAAATCTAACATTGGAAGGGATGACTGAGTTTGGAATAGCTGAGCTCTGTAGTTCCCCCATCGTGAATCCAGCTTGGAAACGAGAAGTAACTTCTTCATCCTCCTCCATGGCATCTATCCTTTTCAAGTCAGCCTCCATCTCTTCCTCAGTTGATGGCCCAAAGTAGTCAGCATTGTTGTTTGCTCTTGGCCCCGGTGTCGGATGAGATACCCGACTCTCCCCGACTGACTCCTGAGAAAACATCCTGCTCTAATCTGTAGCAGAAACGTCTCGAAACAAAAACAGAAGATATTTGCGTGATACGGTGGTCAAAACCTTCGGGAGATTATATAGTGAATTTTTACCGACCAAAAGAAGTACCGTGCAAGAAAATGGAGTCAGGAGGGCACACGAGGTGCCCACGAGCCAGGGGGCGCGCCCTCCACCCTCGTGGAAGCTTCGTGTCCATCCCGGACTGCTTCTTATTTTCCTATTTTCTTAAATATTCCAAAATGAAGAAAAATTGCCATTAGAACTGTTTTGGAGTCGGTTTACTTACCGTACCACGTACCTATTCCTTTTCGGAGTCTGAAACGTTCTGGAAAGTGTCCCTTATGTATTCCTCCGGGGTTATGGTTTCAATAACATTAGTTTCAACATTTATGGGATTACCTGAGATATAATGTGATTCTTTGACCGTTCACCACCCTCGGATTCGTGCCTTCGAAGTTGTTAATTTTTATGGCACTGGAACCATAGACCTCCTCGATGACGTAAGGACCTTCCCATTTAGAGAGGAGTTTGCCTGCAAAAAAATCTTAATCGAGAGTTGTATAACAATACATAATCACCTACATTAAACTCACGTTTTGTATCCTTTTTTCATGCCATCTTTTAACTTTTTCTTTAAATAGTTTGGCATTCTCATAAGCTTGGGCTCTCCATTCATCAAGTGAGCTAATGTCAAAAAGCCTCTTCTCACTGGCAAGTTTGAAATCATAATTGAGCTCTTTAATGGCCCAATATGCCTTATGTTCTAGTTCAAGAGGTAAGTGACAAGCTTTACCATAAACCATCTTATACGGAGACATACCCATAGGATTTTTGTATGCAGTTCTATAAGCCCATAATGCATCATCAAGTTTCTTGGACCAATTCTTCCTAGATCTATTAACAGTCTTTTGCAAGAATTAATTTAAGCTCTCTATTACTCAATTCTACTTGATCACTAGACTATGGGTGATATGGAGATGCAATTCTATGATTAACATCATACTTAGCAAACATTTTACAAAAAACACCATGAACAAAATGTGAACCACTATCATTCATTAAGTATCTAGGGACTCCAAACCTCAGAAAATAACTTCCTTAAGCATCTTAATAGAGGTGTTATGATCAACACTACTAGTTGGAATAGCTTCTACCCACTTAGTAACATAATCAACAGCAACTAAAATATGTGTGTACCCATTAGAGGAAGGAAACGGTCCCATAAAATCAAAGCCCCAAACATCAAATGGTTCGATAACAAGTGAATAATTCATAGCATTTCTTGACGTCTACTAATATTACCAATTCTTTGACATTCATCACAAGACAAGACAAACTTACGGGCATCCTTGAAGAGAGTAGGCCAATAAAAACCGAATTGCAATACCTTATGTGCACTTCTATCTCCAGCATGGTGTCCTCCATAAGGCTCGAAGTGACACCTGCGTAGGATCTGTTCCTGTTCATGCTTAGTTACACAACGTCTAATAACACCATCTACTCCTTCTTTATAAAGATGTGGGTCATCCCAGAAGTAATGTATTAAATCATAGAAGAACTTTTTCTTTTGCTGGTATGTGAAACTAGGTGGTATAAACTTAGCAACAATATAATTAGCATAATCAGCATACCATGGAGCAGCACAAGAAGCATTTATGACAGCTAATTGTTCATCAGGAAAGCTATCATCAATAGGTACTGGGTCATCAAGAATATTCTCTAACCTAGACAAGTTGTCTGCAACGGGGTTCTCAGCTCCCTTTCTATCAATAATATGCAAATCAAATTCTTGTAGCAAGAGAACCCATCTAATAAGTCTAGGTTTAACATCTTTCTTTTCCATAAGATATTTAATAGCAGCATGATTAGTGTGGACAGTTACTTTAGAATCAACAATATAAGGTCTGAACTTATCACAAGCAAACACAACTACTAAAAATTCCTTTTTAGTAGTAGCATAATTTCTTTAGGCACTGTCTAGAGTCTTACTAGCATATTGGATAACATTTAATTTCTTATCAACTCTTTGTCCTAGAACAGCCCCTACAGCATAATCACTAGCATCACACATGATTTCAAATGGTAAATTCCAATCAGGAGGCTGAACAATAGGTGCAGAAATCAAAGCTTTCTTAAGTATTTCAAATGCTTCTACACAGTCATCATCAAAAACAAAAGGAACATCTTTTTGTAAGAGATTAGTCAGAGGCCAAGAAATTTTAGAGAAGTCCTTAATGAACCTCCTATAAAAACCCGCGTGACCAAGGAAACTTCTTATACATTTAATGTCTTTAGGGCATGGCATCTTTTCAATAGCATCAACTTTAGCTTTATCAACTTCAATACCACTTTCAGAAATTTTATGCCCCAAGACAATACCTTCATTAACCATAAAGTGGCACTTCTCCCAATTCAAGACAAGATTAGTTTCTTCACATCTCTGCAAAACTCGATCAAGGTAGCTTAAGAAATCATCAAAAGATGTTCTATAAACGGAGAAATCATCCATGAATACCTCAACAATCTTTTCACAAAAGTCAGAGAATATAGCTGTCATACATCTTTGAAACGCAGCAGGTGTATTACATAAACCAAAAGGCATATGTCAATAAGCAAAGGTACTGAAAGGGCAGGTAAAAGTTGTCTTTTCTTGATCCTCTTTTGACACAGGTATTTGAGAGAAACCAGAATAACCATCTAGAAAGCAAAAATGTGTATGTTTGGATAATCTTTCTAGCATTTGATCAATAAAAGGTAAAGGGTAATGATCCTTTTTAGTGGCTTTATTTAATTTGTGGAAATCAATTACCATTCTATAACTTGTAACAATTCTATGTGGGATCAATTCATCTTTATCATTAGGAACAACAGTGATACCTCCCTTCTTAGGGACACAATGGACAGGACTTACCCATTGACTATCAGCAACGAGATAAATTATACCTGCCTCCAGAAGCTTTAGCATTTCTTTTCTTACCACTTCCTTCATCTTAGGATTTAACCATCGTTGGTGATCAAGAACCGGTTTCGCGTCTTTCTCCAATTTTATTTTGTGCTGGCAGAGAGTGAGACTAATGCCCTTAAGATCATCAAGAGTATATCCAATAGCAGCACGATGCTTCTTCAAAGTTTTCAATAATTTCTTTTCTTCATGGTCTGAAAGGTTAGCACTAATAATAACATGATATATCTCTTTCTCATCAAGATAAGCATATTTAAGAGTATCAGGTAAAGGTTTAAGCTCAAAGACGGGATCACCCTTAGGTGGAGGAGGATCCCCTAGGATTTCAACAGGCAAGTTGTGTTTCAAAATAGGTCCCTGTTTAAAGAATACTTCATCTATTTCCCTTCTTTCATTCATAAACATATCATTTTGATGGTCTAGAAATATTGTTCTAAAGGATCACTAGGAGGCACGACAATAGAAGTAAGACCAATAATTTCATCTTTACTAGGCAATTCTTTATCATGGGGTTGTCTACGAAATTTAGCAAAATTAAATTCATGAGACATATCCCCTAAACCAACAGAAACAATATCCTTATTGCAGTCTATCTTAGCATTAACAATATTCAAGAAGGGTCTACCAAATATAATGGGACAAAAGTTATCTTGTGGGGAACCAAGAACAAGAAAATCAGCAGGATATTTAACTTTCCCACACAAGACTTCAACATCTCTAACAATCCCAACAGGTGAAATAGTATCTCCATTAGCAAGTTTAATAGTAACATCAATTTCCTCTATCTCAGCAGGTGCAATATCATGCATAATTTCTTTATATAAGGAATGAGGTATTGCACTTGCACTAGCACCCATGTCACATAAGCCATGATAACAATGATCTCCTATCTTAACAGAAATTACATGCATGCCTATAATAAGTCTATGCTTATTTTTAGTATCAGCTCTAGCAATTCTAGCAGCTTTATCACAGAAGTAAATAACATGCCCATCAATATTATCGGCCAAGAGATATTTAACCATAGCAACACTAGGTTCAACTTTAATTTGCTCAGAGGGATTAGGTGTTCTAGTATTACTCTTACGAACCATAGTTGAAGCTTTAGCATGATCCTTTATTCTAACAGGGAAAGGTGGTTTCTCAATATAAGCAGTAGGAACAACAGGATCATTATAAGTGATAGTCTTTTCTTCAACTTTAATAAGTTCAACTAATTTTACTTCAATGGGAGGATTATATTTAAACCACTTCTCCTTAGGGAGATCAACATGAGTAGAAAAGGACTCACAGAAAGAAGCTACTATCTCAGAGTCAAGTCCATATTTAGTGCTAAATTCACGGAAAGCCGGTATCCATAAAAGTTTTAAAACAATCAAACTTAGGTGTTATACCTGGCTCCTTACCTTCGTTGAGATCCCAATCTTCAGAGTTGCGTTTAATTCTCTCCAATAAATCCCATTTAATTCAATAGTCTTCATCATAAAAGATCCAGTACAAGAAGTATCTAGCATGGAGCGATTACTGAGAGAAAGCCGAGCATAATTTTTTTGAATAATCATTTCTTTTGAGAGCTCATGATTGGGGCATGAATATAACATTGACCTAAGCCTCCCCCAATCTTGAGCGATGCTTTCTCCTTTGTGAGGCCAAAAATTATATATATAATTACAATCACGATGAACAAGATGCATAGGATAAAACTTCTGATGAAATTCCAATTTCAATCGGTTGTAGTTCCATGATCCCATATCATCACATAGTCTAAACCATGTCAATGCATCTCCCTTCAAAGATAAAGGGAAGACCTTCTTCTTGATAACATCCTCCGGCATACCTGCAAGCTTAAATAATCCACAAACTTCATCCACATAGATTAGGTGCAAATCGGGATGTAATGTTCCATCTCTTGTAAAAGGATTAGCTAGCAGTTTCTCTATCATACCCGAAGGAATTTCAAAGTAAACATTTTCAGTAGGTTCATTAGGTTGAGGAGCAACTATTTTCTCTACTAGTCGGGGTGAAGATACCCCGAACAAGCCCCTCAAAGGAATATGTTCCATAGTAACAAGTGACAGTAAATTTCAGCACACTATATAAATGTTTCCTTACCAAATTCCACCTACCAAAGGCGCTTCACTCCCCGGCAACAGCGCTAGAAAAAAGTCTTGATGACCAACAAGTGTAGGGGATCTATTTTAGCCTTTTCGATAAGTAAGAGTTTCGAACCCAACGAGGAGCAGAAGGAAATGATAAGCGGTTTTCAGCAAGGTATTCTCTGTAAGCACTGAAATTATCGGTAACAGATAGTTTTGTGATAAGGTAATTTGTAACGAGTAACAAGTAATACAAGTAAATAAGGTGCAACAAGATGGCCCAATCCTTTTTGTAGCAAAGGACAAGCCTGGACAAACTCTTATATAATGGAAAGAGCTCCCAAGGACACATGTGAATTATCGTCAAGCTAGTTTTCATCATGCTCATATGATTCGCGTTCGGTACTTTGATAATTTGGTATGTGGGTGGACCGGTTCTTGGGCACTGTCCTTACTTGGACAAGCATCCCACTTATGATTAACCCCTATTGCAAGCATCCGCAACTACAACAGAAGTATTAAGGTAAACCTAACCATAGCATGAAACATATGGATCCAAATCAGCCCCTTACGAAGCAACTCATAAACTAGGGTTTAAGCTTCTGTCACTCTAGCAACCCATCATCTACTTATTACTTCCCAATGCCTCCCTCTAGGCCCAAACAATGGTGAAGTGTCATGTAGTCGACGTTCACATGACACCACTAGAGGAAAGACAACATACATCTCATCAAAATATGAAAGGAATACCAAATTCACATGATTACTTATAGCAAGACTTCTCCCGTGTCCTCAGGAACAAACGTAACTACTCACAAAGCATATTCATGTTCATAATCAGAGGGGTATTAATATGCATAATGGATCTGAACATATGATCTTCCACCAAGTAAACCAACTAGCATCAACTACAAGAAGTAATCAACACTACTAGCAACCCACATGTACCAATCTGAGGCTTTGGGACAAAGATTGGATACAAGAGATGAACTAGGGTTTGAGATGAGATGGTGCTGATGAAGATGTTAATGGAGATTGACCCCCTCCCGATGAGAGGATCGTTGGTGATGACGATGGTGATGATTTCGCCCTCTCGGAGGGAAGTTTCCCCGGCAGAACAGCTCTGCCAGAGCCCTAGATTGGTTCCGCGAAGGTTCCGCCTCGTGGCGGCGGAGTTTCATCCCGTGAGCTAGCTTATGATTTTTTCCTCAACGAAAGACTCCATATTGCCAAAGATGGGCATCAGAGGGCCACCAGGGGGCCACGAGGCAAGGGGCGCGCCCAGGGGGTAGGGCGTGCCCCCACCCTCATGGACGGTGGGTGGCCCCCCTGTGGTACTTCTTTCTCCCAATATTTTTTATATATTCTGAAACATGCTCCCCAGGACTTTTGGAGATGTGCAAAATAGGTCTCTAATATTTGCTCCTTTTCCAGCCCAGAATTCCAGCTGCCGGCATTCCCCCTCTTCATGTAAACCTTGTAAAATGAGAGAGAATAGGCATAAGTATTGTGACATAATGTGTAATAACAGCCCATAATGCAATACATATTGATATAAAAGCATGATGCAAAATGGACATATCACTATCATTGCCACTTTTATTGAAATAAAAGATGCAAAACACTATTATAAATAACAGCAAGAAAATACTAATAAAATAAAATGACACTCCAAGCAAAACTCGTATCATGTGATGAATGAAAACATAGCTCCAAGTGAGGTTACCGATAATGTTGGAGACGAAAGAGGGGATGCCTTCCGAGGCATCCCCAAGCATAGTTGCTTGGATCTTCCTTGAATATTACCTTGGGTTACCTTGGGCATCCCCAAGCTTAGGGTCTTGTCACTCCTTATTCTCCTCGTATCGACATCTCACCCAAAACTTGAAAACTTCAATCACACAAAACTTAACGAAACTTCGTGAGATAGGTTAGTATGATAAGGAGCAACCATTTTACTTTGGTACTGTCAAGACAAGATTCATAATTATTTCCAGACAATGCCTACTGTAGCATATCATTTCCACAATTTATGTTGAGCAATATAAGCCATGGAAACTAGAAAATAAGCAAACTATGCATTGAAAACAGAATCTGTCAAAAACAGAACAGTCTGTAATGATCTAGATAACTACCATACTTTTGCTACTCCAAAAATTATGAAAAAATGTGAACCAACCTGTTGTTGGATGGTTAGAGGGACTGTGGTATCCCCAACCCACCAGGGTTCAAATCCTGGTGCTCGCATCTATTCCTGGATTTATTTCAGGATTTCCGGCAATGCACATTCAGTGGGAGGAGACGTTCCCATTGACGACGAGGTGCCTATGGTGACTTCATAAATTTCAAGAAGATGATATGCCGGCTCAGTCTTTCGGAGGTGCTCATAGGAGTAGGGTGTGCGTGTGTGCATTCATAGGGGTGAGTGTATGCGCGTGTATATGAGCGCTTGTGTCTGTACTGAAGTTCAAAAAAATTATGAAAAAATTAGTACCACGTGAGCAATTTGTATATTAAACTTCTACAAAAAGAATCAACTCAAAATCAATCTTTTGTTAAAAATGAGAATTATTTTCGTGAGCATAAATGTTTCTGTTTTTCAGCAAGATCAAATCAACTATCACCCAACATGATCCCAAAGGATTTACTTGGCATTTTATTGAAACAAAAGCAATAAAACATGACTAATACAGTAGCATAATCATGTGAACACACAAAAACAGTAAGTAAAAGTGTTGGGTTGTCTCCCAACAAGCGCTTTTCTTTAATGCCTTTTACCTAGGCATGATGATTTTAATGATGATCGCATAAAATATAAGAATTGAAACATAAAGAGAGCATCATGAATCATAAGTTCCTCTCTCATAATAATTTTCAGTAGTATCATGAATAGATTCATCAATATAACCATCACATAAAGCATTCTTTTCTTGATCCAAAAGCATAGAAAATTTATTACTCTCCATATACGAAATTTTATTCTCATTCATAATGGTGGGAGTATCATATGAAACTCGAATACTATAAATTGTTTCCACATTAAAAGAGTAATGTTTAGAAAAGGGATATTCAAAATTATGACAATAATTATCACTACTTTTTGTAACATAAGTATCATCACAATAATCATCATAAGTAGGAGGCAAGAAATCATCATAGCAAATTTGATCATTCAAAGTAAGGGGACTAAAAAGATCATCTTCATCTAACATAGCATCCCCAAGCTTGGGACAAACATTAATTGCAGCAAATAAATTCTCAAATATGTCATTCTCATCAAACATATCATCCCCAAGCTTGTGGCTTGGCATATCATAAGCATAATCACTCTCATCATTAGTAGTATGAATAGCACTAATGGTATAACAATTGCTATCATCATAATTTCCCAAGTTGGTGCCAAAAAGATTTCCAAGATTATAAGAAGTATCATTATCATGCCAATCATAGTCATCACAACAAGCAACAGACATAACAAAATCATCATCAATAGTGCTCTCGGACATTGTGCCATAAGACATAGAAGCTCATCATCAAGTGCATCATCCTCCATAATTATTTTTGATTCATTTTCATGAGGCACAACAATAATAGGAGCAACACTATTTGGGAGGGTTACCTTTTTACCTCTAGTCTTTCTTCTTCTTTTCTTGTTCTTCACAACATCATGTGTGGGTTTAATTAATTTTTTCAAGCTTCTTATTGATGAGATTGGTTGAATAGGGAGCTCCTCCTCATCACCTATTTCATCATGAGAGACAATAGGGGGAAAGTGGAAATCTTTACCCTTTCATTAGTATTCCTTTTAAATTCTATTGGTTTTCCCATCTTTCTATACTTGGCAATATAAGCATTCTCATTGAAATTTACCATGCAAAACATATAGATATTTTTTAGATTAGTTCCAATATCATCCGTGAGAATGAATACTTCAAACCAACTATTTTTATATGTCAACTCGTCACTCCCCCAAAATAGACAAAGATCATTATAAAGTTCAAGGGTGATCGAGTTATTGCAATATTTGGACACGATTCAATCATGAAAAAGCATGCATTGGAAATTAAGGTGACCAACTTTATTGCAAAGATCACAAGTAATAGGACAAACAGGACATAATTTTGTAGCGAATTCATCTATCACTTTGAGCAAAGAATTGGTTCTATCATGTTTATGCTTCATACAAAATCTATCTTCCCTATAAGGCACATATTCACAAACTTTATGCACTCGAGAAAAATTGACATGCTTATAAGAAACATTTTTGTCATGACTTGTGCAATCATCTTTAGCATTTCGGAAATTCAAAGAATTCATACTAACAACATTGCAATCATGCTCATCATTCAAATATTTTGTGCCAAACATTTTATTAACTTCTTCTTCTAACAATTGAGCACAATTTTCCGAACCATCATTTTCAAGAAATATATTATAAAGATGATCAATAATATCATGCAACCTCAATTCCATTTTTTGTAGTTTTCTTTTTATAAAACAAACTAGTGATAAAACAAGAAACTAAAAGATTCAATTACAAGATCTAAATATATACCTTCAAGCACTCACCTCCCCGGCAACGGCGCCAGAAAAGAGCTTGATGTCTACTACGCAACTTTATTCTTGTAGACTCGTGTTGGGCCTCCAAGCATAGAGTTTTGTAGGACATTAGCAATTTTCCCTCAAGTGGATGACCTAAGGTTTATCAATCCGTGGGAGGTGTAGGATGAAGATGGTCTCTCTCAAACAACCCTGCAACCAAATAAAAGAAATCTCTTGTGTCCCCAACACACCCAATACAATGGGAAATTATATAGGTGCACTAGTTCGGCGAAGAGATGGTGATAAAAGTGTAATATTGATGGTAGAAATATATTTTTATAATCTGAATAAATAAAAAACAGCAAGGTAACAAATAGTAAACGGGCACAAAAACGGTATTGCAATGCTTGAAAATGAAACCCAGGGTCTGTACTTTGACTGGTGCAACCTCTCAACAATGCTAATATAATTGGATCATATAACCACCCCTCAAAGTGCGGTGAAGAATCACTCCAAAGTTCCTATCTAGCGGAGAACATAAGAATAAATTGTTTGTAGGGTACGAAACCACCTCAAACTATTCTTTCCGTTCGATCTATTCAAGAGTTCGTACTAAAATAACACCAAAGAAAATTCCTATTCATAATACTCAATCCAACACAAAGAACTTAAAAGAGTGTCCCCAGATTTCTACCAGATAAACAAAGACAAGAACGTGCATGAACCCCTATGCATAGATTACCCCAATGTCACCTCGAGAATCCATGAGTTGAGTGCCAAAACATATATCAAGTGAATCAATACGAGGCTCCATTGTCACCATGAGTGTTCAATTGCAAGACATATATCAAGTGTTCTCAAATCCATAAAAGTATTCAATTCGATAACTGATATGTCTCCATCGTATCTACTCTTACAAACACTTTTGCCCTTGTTTTGGACTCTAACTTGCATGATTTGAATGGAACTAACCCGGACTGACGCTGTTTTCAGCAGAATTGCCATGGTGTTATTTTTGTGCAGAAATAAAAGTTCTCGGAATGAACTGAAAATCAACGAAGATTATTTTTGGAATATGTAAAAAATACTGGCGAAAGAATCTACGTTAGGGGCCCACATCCTATCCACGAGGGTGGGGGGCGCGCCTGCCCCCTGGGCGTGCCCCCTGCCTCATGGGCCCCCTGATGCTCCACCGACCTGAACTCCAACTCCATATATTCACTTTCGGGGAGAAAAAAATAAGGGAGAAGGATTCATCGCGTTTTACGATACGGAGCCGCTGCCAAGCCCTAAACTCTCTCGAGAGGGCTGATTTGGAGTCCGTTCGGGGCTCCGGAGAGGGGAATCTGTCGCCATCGTCATCATCAACCTTCCTCCATCACCAATTTCATGATGCTCATCGTCGTGCGTGAGTAATTTCATTGTAGGCTTGCTAGACGGTGATGGGTTGGATGAGATTTATCATGTAATCGAGTTAGTTTTGTTAGGGTTTGATCCCTAGTATCCACTATGTTCTGAGATTGATGTTGCTATGACTTTGCTATGCTTAATGCTTGTCACTAGGGCCCGAGTGCCATGATTTCAGATCTGAACCTATTATGCTTTCATGAATATATGTGAGTTCTTGATCCTATCTTGCAAGTCTATAGTCACCTATTATGTGTTATGATCCGTTAACCCCGAAGTGACAATAATCGGGATACTTACCGGTGATGACCGTAGTTTGAGGAGTTCATGTATTCACTATATGTTAATGCTTTGGTTCGATACTCTATTAAAAGGAGGCCTTAATATCCCTTAGTTTCCAATAGGACCCCGCTGCCATGGGAGGGTAGGACAAAAGATGTCATGCAAGTTCTTTTCCATAAGCACATATGACTATATTCGGAATACATGCCCACATTACATTGATGAACTGGAGCTAGTTCCGTGTCACCCTATGTTATAACTGTTTCATGATTGATCGTATCTGACATAATTATCCATCACTGATCCATTGCCTACGAGCTTTTCATATATTGTTCTTCGCCTATTTACTTTTCCATTGCTACTGTTACAATCACTATAAAACCAAAAATATTACTTTTGCTACCGTTACCACTATTATCATATTACTTTGCTACTAAACACTTTGCTGCATATATTAAGTTTCCAGGTGTGGTTGAATTGACAACTCGGCTGCTAATACTTGAGAATATTCTTTGGCTCCCCTTGTGTTGAATCAATAAATTTGGGTTGAATACTCTACCCTCGAAAACTGTTGCGATCCCCCATACTTGTGGGTTATCAAGACTATTTTCTGGCGCCATTGCCGGGGAGCATAGCTCTATTCTTTGAGTCACTTGGGATTTATATCTGCTTATCATTATAAAGAACTTGAAAGATCAAAGAACCAAGATTTTTTCCTCAACTACGAGGGGAGGTAAGGAACTGTTGTCTAGATTTGCACTTGATTCACCTTCTGTTTTGAGTAAACTTGCGACACCTACACATGCCTTTCATTCTGATATGTCGCATGTTATTGATAGTGCCACTTCTGCTTTGCATGATACTTATGATGAAACTACTTCTATGCTTGATAATACTGTGCCACTAGGTGAATTTTTTGATGAACAACTTGCTAGGGCTAGAGAGAATGAAATTATTGAAACTGATAATATTGATGAAAGTGATGATGAAGATTCTCCCCTAGATATGAATTGCCTGTTGTGCCTGAGGGTTATGTTATGGATGAAGAAACTTCTAGAGACTTTCTTGCTTTCAATGATAGATCTGATCTTAAGAAATTATTAGCTAAGCTTAAAGAAAAGTCTTTGAATGCTAGAATGAAATATGACCCTGCTTTTGCTACTTCACCTATCTTTACTACCGATAAGGATTATGATTTCTCTATCGATCCGGAGTTAATTACTTTGGTTGAATCTGATCCTTTTTATGGTTATGAATATGAAACTGTTGTGGCACATCTTACTAAATTAAATGATATAGCCACCCTGTTTACTCATGATGAGAAAACTCGCTATTACTTTATCCTTAAGTTATTTCCCTTCTCACTAAAGGGTGATGCTAAAACATGGTTTAATTCTCTTGATCCTGGTTGTGTGCGTAGTCCCCAGGATATGATTTATTACTTCTCTCCTAAATATTTCCCCACTCATAAGAAACAAGCTGCCTTAAGGGAAATATATAATTTTGTGCAAATTGAAGAAGAGAGTCTCCCACAAGCTTGGGGGAGGCTTCTCCAATTACTTAATGCTTTGCCTGATCATCCTCTCAAGAAAAATTAAATACTCGATATCTTTTATAATGGACTAACCGATGCTTCTAGAGACTACCTGGACAGTTGTGCTGGTTGTGTTTTCAGGGAAAGAACTGTTGATCAAGCTGAATTACTATTCAATAATATGTTGACTAATGAAAATAATTGGACACTTCCTGAACCAACTCCTAAGCCAACTCCAAAGAAAAGGGGTATTCTATTTCTCAGTCCTGAAGATATGCAAGAGGCAAAGAAATCTATGAAAGAAAAACGTATTAAAGCTGAAGATGTTAAGAATTTACCAACTATTGAAGAAATACATGGCCTTGATAACCCGACACATGTAGTAAAGGTAAATTCTCTCTATAGACTTGATCAACCTTGTTAGTGGATTCCTTTTGATGAGCATGAGATGGATGAATTTAGAAAACACAACTCTCTGTACCCTCTTTTCACTTTCTTTATTTATATTAGATAAAGCAAAAATAGTATTTTCTATCTATTTTCTGAATTATCCTTGCAATAAAAAATACCCCGAAAATAAAAAGTTCTCCAAATGCCCTGAAAATGAAATATGATTTTTTGCAGAATATTTAAGGATTTTAGGCACTGAGAACACATCCGGGGGAGCAGCCATATGTCCACGAGGGTGGAGGGCGCGCCCTACCCCTGGGCGCGCCCCCTGCCTCGTGGACCCCACGTGGGTCCCCTCCACTTATCCTTGCACCCACACACTTCATCTTGCTCCAGAAAAAATCATCCACCAGCTCAAACCCGAGTTCTTGCTCATCTTGCTGCCATTTTCGATCTCCTTGCTCAAAGCTTCATTCACAAAACTGCTTTGGGGGATTGTTCTTTGGTATGTGACTCCTCCAATGGTCCAATTATTTTTCATTCTAGTGCTTCATTCATTGCAAATTTTTGCTTCTTAGGTGACCCTGTTCTTGAGCTTGCATGTCAAATTTATATGGTCAAAAGTAGTTTTAATGCATGATATAGCCTATAGGCACTTGTAGGAGTAGTTACTATCAATCTTGTTGAGTTTGTTTCACTTTTATTTTTGAGTTACTAAAAATTTCAGAAATTTTTCAAAGGAAGAAATATGTTTAGGAAAATGTACCAAGGTGGTTCCTCAAGGAAGCAAGGACCCAGGCCCGCGATACGTGAGCCGGATAATGAAGTACCACCAAGAGATGCTCAAGTGCGGCCTTGTGAATGGCCATCAGAAAATTTCATGGTCCAGGCAGGAATTAAGGAGGAATTTGAAGCATATGTGTGTAACGCTGATCTTGAGAGCTTCGAGTCAGATAAGTGCCGTCAGCACCTCTATTTAACTGATTCATTTGTGAGAATGTTTAAATTTACATCATCACGCAATTCTCAAATTGTCCTGTTTGATCTTTATGATAAATCTTATACCATGGACCTAGAAGATTTTAATACTGCTTGTAAACTCCGTCAGTGGGGTAGTGCTAGTGAGCCTCGCAAATCTGAATATAAAGACTTTCTTGCTAGTATAACTGTGGGGGAATCTAGGGAGATCACGCAAGCTACCATAGGTAGCATTCATTTCCCTGCCATACATTATTTTGCACTCTTTATAGGTAGATGCATTAACAGTAAGGACGAGGCATGTCACATGTGCGTTCCCGATCTTAGTGTTCTCAAGAGTGTTCTATTAGGAGATAGACAATATAACTTGAGGGCCATTGTTGCACGTAGGTTGCATAATAATAGTATTAATGGAGATTTCTTTGGTGGAATTTATGCAACCCGTTTAGCTAATTTTCTTGAGGTACCCATACGTGGATATGATATTGAGTTGCCTCCTGCTTATTTAGATTATAATGCTATGGTTCCTCATCAGTTTGTTGAGAGGAACGATCAGTCCCTCCAGTACCGACTAATCTTTGACAGACGATGTACCTATCATGTTGCTCTCCCTGCTCCTACTTTCTTTGACTTTCAGGCAAAAGGGAGATATATTATAACCAGGGAGGAGGCGAATGAGTACTAGAGGAGGATAGAGGCAGCCCGCCTCCAAGCTGCATCCCTTCAGGCAGTAGCTGTTGCATCTCAGTACGACCCCAGCTTCAACTTCGGATATCCACCAGGCCATCCATGGGCATAGACCAACTTAGGCCAAAAGCCTAAGCTTGGGGGAGTACGTATTCCTCACTGACATTACATTCATGTTCACACACTCATGCCAATTGTTGGTGCTCATACTTTTTCATTGTATCATCCATGCTAATTTATTTTCTTTTTAAGCTTTCTTTTTGTGTGTTTGAAAAACCTTAAGAAAAACAAAAAATTTAGCTGTAGCTTTTAGCTAGTTTACTTTCCATGCTTGTAGTAGTAGTAATTAAAAAGAAAACCCAAAAAGATTTATTATTCTTCTTTTGCTTGTTGGGAGCTTTCCCGTGTAAATAGTTTTGTTTCTTTTCTTTGGGGGTCGAGAGGAGAAGACCACAATGAAAATGTTGAGTGGCTCTTTTATGCATTATTGTTGATCTAACAAAGAGCCCATATTACCTTGTCTTCTCCCTTGAATTGAATGCTTGTAGATTCCAGCTTAGTCCAATGCACATGCACTATTATTATTATCCACACTATTTGGTTGTGCAAGTGAAAGGCAATAATGACGATATATGATGGACTGATTGAGATGAGAGAAGCTGGTATGAACTCGACCTCTCTTGTTTTTGTAAATATGATTAGTTCATCGTTCCTGATTCAGCCTATTATGAATGAAACATGTTTGCAATGAAAATTAGAGATTATAGTTGCTTATGCCATGCTTAATTTGCTAGGAGTTTGTAATGGTTTACCTTGCGTGCCAACATGCTATTAAAATGTTTGTGATGTGGTATGATAGGGTGGTATCCTCCTTTGAACGATTCGAGTGGCTTTACTTGGCACATGCTCACACATGTAGTTGAAACAAAATCAACATAGCCTCTACGATATTTATGTTCATGGTGAATTATATCCTACTCATGCTTGCATTCGGTGTTGATTAATTTTAATGCATATTCATGACTGTTGTCGCTCTCTAGCTGGTCGCTTCCGAGTCTCTTTCTAGCCTTCACTTGTACTAAGCGGGAATACTGCTTGTGCCTCCAACTCCATAAACCCCAAAGTTATTTCATATGAGTCCACCATACCTTCCTATATACGGTATCTACCTTATGTTTCAAGTAAATTTGTATGTACCAAACTCTAAACCTTCAAATAAACATTTGGTTTTGTATGCTCAAATAGATCATGTATCAACTAGGGCTGTCTGTATCCTCCATGCTAGGCGGGTTATTCTCAAGAGGAGTGGACTCCACTCCTCATTCACGAAAAATGGCTGGTCACCGGGATGCCCAGTCCCATGCTCAAATCAAATCAAAATAATTGCAAACAAACCCCCCCAGGATTGTTGTTAGTTGGAGGCACCTGTTGTTTCGAGCAAGCCATGGATTGATGCTTGTTGGTGGTGGGGGAGTATAAACTTTACCATTCTTCTTGGGAACCTCCTATAATGTGTGTAGCATGGAAGATATCGAGATCTCTCGGTTGTTGTCTTGACAATGAAAGTATACCTCTCAAAATATTATTCATCTCTATTTCAAAATCGAGCTTTGGCACCTCTACAAATCCCTGCTTCCCTCTACGAAGGGCCTATCCATTTACTTTTAGGTTGAGTCATCATCCTCTTATTAAAAAGCACCAGTTGGAGAGCACCGCTGTCATTTGCATGTATTATCGTTAGTTTACATTGAGTATGACTTGACTAGATCTCTTTTACCATGAATTACAATGTCTAGTCAGTCCTTGATCTTTAAAGGTGCTCTGCATTTATGTTTTGCGGCCACAGAAAGGGCTAGCGAGATACCATCTTGTTATATCATATTATGATTGTTTTGAGAAAGTGTTATCATCCGAGATTTATTATTATTGCTCGCTAGTTGATTATGCCATTGATATGAGTAAACATGAGACCTAAATGTTATTGTGAATATGGTTAGTTCATAATCTTTGCTGAAAACTTGAATGCTGGCTTTACATATTTACAAAAACAAGAGCAAACAGATTTTGTAAAAGTTTATTTATCACTTTCAGTTTATCAACTGAATTGCTTGAGGACAAGCAAAGGTTTAAGCTTGGGGGAGTTGATACGTCTCCTTCGTATCTACTTTTCCAAACACTTTTTCCCTTGTTTTGGACTCTAACTTGCACGATTTGAATGGAACTAACCTGGACTGACGCTGTTTTCAGCAGAATTGCCATGGTGTTATTTTTGTGCAGAAATAAAAGCTCTCAGAATGACATGAAAATCAATGGAGATTATTTCTTGGAATATATAAAAATACTGGTGAAAGAATCTATGCCAGGGGCCCCACACTCTATCCACGAGGGTTGGAGGCGCGCCCCCTGCCTCATGGTCCCCCTGACGCTCCACCGACCTCAACTCCAACTCCATTTATTCACTTTCGGGGAGAAAAAAATAAGGGAGAAGGATTCATCGCGTTTTACGATACGGAGCCGCCGCCTAGCCCTAAACTCTCTCGAGAGGGCTGATCTGGAGTCCGTTCAGGGCTCCGGAGAGGGGAATCCATCGCCATCGTCATCATCAACCTTCCTCCATCACCAATTTCGTGATGCTCATCGTCGTGCGTGAGTAATTCCATTGTAGGCTTGCTGGACGGTGATGGGTTGGATGAGATTAATCGTGCAATCGAGTTAGTTTTGTTAGGGTTTGATCCCTAGTATCCACCGGTAAGTATCCCGATTATTGTCACTTCGGGCTTAATGCTTGTCACTAGGGCCCGAGTGCCATGATTTCAGATCTGAACCTATTATGCTTTCATGAATATATGTGAGTTCTTGATCCTATCTTGCAAGTCGGTAGTCACCTATTATGTCTTATGATTCGTTAACCCCGAAGTGACAATAATCGGGATACTTACCGATGATGACCATAGTTTGAGGAGTTCATGTATTCACTATGTGTTAATGCTTTGGTTTGGTATTCTATTAAAAGGAGGCCTTAATATCCCTTAGTTTCCAATAGGACCCCGCTGCCACGGGAGGGTAGGACAAAAGATGTCATGCAAGTTCTTTTCCATAAGCATGTATGACTATATTCGGAATACATGCCTACATTACATTGATGAACCGGAGCTAGTTCCGTGCCAGCCTATGTTATAACTATTGAATGATTGATCACATCGAACATAATTATCCATCACTAATCCATTTCCTACGGGATTTTCATATATTGTTCTTCGCCTATTTACTTTTCCATTGCTACTGTTACAATCACTATAAAACCAAAAATATTACTTTTGCTAACGTTACCACTGTTATCATATTACTTTGCTACTAAACACTTTGCTGCAGATATTAAGTTTCCAGGTGTGGTTGAATTGACAACTCAGCTGCTAATACTTGAGAATATTCTTTGGCTCCCCTTGCGTCGAATCAATAAATTTGGGTTGAATACTCTACCCTCGAAAAGTGTTGCGATCCCCTATACTTGTGGGTTATCAATAACAACGAAATCTCAAAGGGAAAAACTCAATTCATCACAACAAGATCGAGAAGGGAAAACACCATATGATCCGACTATATTGACAAAGCCCGCGATACATCAAGATCGTGACATCTCAAAAACACGAGAGAGAAAGAGAGAGAGATTAAACACATAGATACTGGTATACAAACCCTCAGCCCCGAGGGTCGACTACTCCCTCCTCATCGTGGTGGCCGTCGGGATGACGAAGATGGCCACCAGAGATGATTCCCCCCTCCGGCAGGGTGCTGGAAAGGGTCTAGATTGTTTTTTGGTGGCTACAGAGCCTTGCGGCGGCGGAACTTCTGATCTAGGTTAACCCTGAGGGTTTTTGGAGTATTTGTGAATTTATAGGGTAGAGAGGGGGTGCGGGAGGCCACCGAGGTGGGCACAACCCACCTGGGTGTGCCTGGGCCCCCAGGCGCACCCTGGTGGGTTATGCCCCCTCGTGGCACCCCCCAGGTGTTGCTCTGGCCCATCGGGAGTCTTTTGGTCCATAAAAAAACCCTCAAAAAGTTTCACGGTGTTTGGACTCTGTTTGATATTGATTTCCTGCGATGTAAAAAACATGCAAAAAACAGCAACTGGCACTTGGCACCATGTCAATAGGTTAGTCCCAAAAAATGATATAAAATGATATAAAATGATTATAAAACATCCAAGAATGATAATACAATAGCATGGAACAATAAAAATTTATAGATACGTTGGAGACATATCAATTACTTTGGTACCTCCCTGCTAAACTTATTGCAAGGCACACATCAGGTCTGGTACACAACATTGCATACATGATAGAACCTATGGCTGAGGCATAGGGAATGACTTCCATTTTCTCTCTATCTTCTGAAGTGGTCGGGCATTGAGTTTGATTCAACTTCACACCTTGTAACATAGGCAAGAACCCTTTCTTTGACTAGTCAATTTTGAACTTCTTCAAAACTTTATCAAGGTATGTGCTTTGTGAAAGCCCAATTGAGCGTCTTGATCTATATCTATAGATCTTGATGCCCAATATATAAGCAGCTTCACCGAGGTCTTTCATTGAAAAATTCTTATTCAAGTATCCTTTTATGCTATCCAGAAATTCTATATCATTTCCAATCAACAATATGTCATCCACATATAATATTAGAAATGCTACAGAGCTCGCACTCACTTTCTTGTAAATGCAGGCTTCTCCAAAAATCTGTATAAAACCATATGCTTTGATCACACTATCAAAGCGTATATTCCAACTCCGAGATGCTTGCACCAGTCCATAAATGGATCACTGGAGCTTGCACACTTTGTTAGCACCTTTAGGATCGACAAAACCTTCTGGTTGCATCATATACAACTCTTCTTTAAGAAATCCATTAAGGAATGCAGTTTTGACGTACATTTGCCAAATTTCATAATCATAAAATGCTGCAATTGCTAACATGATTTGGACAGACTTAAACATCGCTACGGGTGAGAAGGTCTCATCATAGTCAACTCCTTGAACTTGTTGAAAACCTTCCGCAACAAGTCGAGCTTTATAGACAGTAACATTACCATCAGCGTCAACATTCTTCTTGAAGACCATTTATTCTCTATGGCTTGCTGATCATCGGGCAAGTCAACCAAAGTTCTCATACATGGATCCCATCTCAGATTTCATGGCCTCAAGCCATTTTGCGGAATCTGGGCTCTTCATCGCTTCCTCATAGTTCGCAGGTTCGTCATGCATGGTCTAGTAACATGACTTCCAGAACAGGATTACCATACCACTCTGGTGCAGAACGTACTCTGGTTGACCTACGAGGTTTGGTAGTAACTTGATTTGAAGTTTCATGATCATCATCATTAGCTTCCTCACTAGTTGGTGTAGGCATCACTAGAACTGATCTCTGTGACGATCTACTTTCCAATTCGAGAGAAGGTACAATTACCGCATCAAGTTCTACTTTCCTCCCATTCACTTCTTTCGAGAGAAACTGCTTCTCTAGAAAGGATTAATTCTTAGCAACAAATATCTTGCCTTCGAATCTGTGATAGAAGGTGTACCCAACAGTTTCTGTTGGGTACCCTATGAAGACACAGTTCTCTGATTTTGGGTTCGAGCTTATCAGGCTGAAGCTTTTTCACATAAGCATCGCAACCCCAAACTTTAAGAAATGATAGCTTAGGTTTCTTGCGAAACCACAGTTCATACGGTGTCATCTCAACAGATTTAGATGGTGCCCTATTTAATGTGAATGCAGCTGTCTCTAATGCATAACCCCAAAAAGATAGTGGTAAATCAGTAAGAGACATCATAGATGGCACCATATCTAATAAAGTACTATTACGACGTTCGAACACACCATTACACCAGGTGGCGTGAGTTGCAAAACTATTCCACATTATTTTAAATGAAGACCAAACTCGTAACTCAAATATTCGCCTCCGTGATCAGATCGTAGAAACTTTATTTTCTTGTTATGATGATTTTCCACTTCACTATGAAATTCTTTGAACTTTTCAAATGTTTCACACTTGTGTTTCATTAACTAGATATACCCATATATGCTTAAATCATCTGTGAAGGTCAGAAAATAACGATACCCGTCGCGAGCCTCAACACTCATCGGACCGCACACATCAGCATGTATTATTTCCAATAAGTCAGTGGCTCGCTCCATTGTTCCGGAGAATGGAGTCTTAGTCATCTTGCCCATGAGGCATGGTTCGCAAGCATCAAGTGATACATAATAAAGTGATTCCAAAAGCCCATCTGCATGGAGTTTCTTCATGCGCTTTATACAAATATGACTTAAACGGCAGTGCCACAAATAAGTTGCACTATCATTATTAACTTTGCATGTTTTGTTGGGGAACGCAGTAATTTCAAAAAATTTCCTACGCACACGCAAGATCATGGTGATGCACAGCAACGAGAGGGGAGAGTGTTGTCTACGTACCAACGCAGACCGACTGCGGAAGCGATCACACAACGTAGAGGAAGTAGTCGTACGTCTTCTTCCCGATCCAACCGATCCAAGCACCGTTACTCCGGCACCTCCGAGTTCTTAGCACACGTTCAGCTCGATGACGTTCCTCGGGCTTCGATCCAGCAAAGCGTCGAGGAAGAGTTCCGTCAGCACGACGGCGTGGTGACGATCTTGATGTACTACCGACGCAGGGCTTCGCCTAAGCACTGTAACGGTATGATCGAGGTGGAATTTGGTGGCAGGGGGCACCGCACACGGCTAAGGAACGATTAACTTGTGTGTGTTGTGGTGCCCCCTGCCCCCGTATATAAAGGCCAGGGGCAGGGGGTTCGGCCGGCCAGGAGGGAGGCGCAGGGGGGAGTCCTACTCCCACCGGGAGTAGGACTCCTTCCCCCCAATCCTATTCCAACTAGGATTCTAGGGGAAGAAGGAGAAAGAGGGGGCCGACCCACCTTTCCTAGTCCTAATAGGACTTGGGAAAGGGGGGGGGGGCGCCGGCCAGGTGTGGGCTGCCTCTTCTCTCTTTTCCACTAAGGCCCAATAGGCCCATTTACCTCCCGGGGGGTTCCGGTAACCCTCCCGGTAATCCGGTAAAATCCCGATTTTATCCGGAACACTTCCGGTGCCCAAACATAGGCTTCCAATATATCAATCTTTACGTCTCGACCATTTCGAGACTCCTCGTCATGTCCGTGATCTCATCCCGGACTCCGAACAACCTTCGGTACATCAAAATGCATAAACTCATAATAACTGTCATCGTAACGTTAAGCGTGCGGACCCTACGGTTCGAGAACAATGTAGACATGACCGAGACACGTCCCCGGTCAATAACCAATAGCGGGACCTGGATGCCCATATTGGCTCCTACATATTCTACGAAGATCTTTACCGGTCAGACCGCATAACAACATACGTTGTTCCCTTTGTCATCGGTATGTTACTTGCCCGAGATTCGATCGTCGGTATCCAATACCTAGTTCAATCTCGTTACCGGCAAGTCTCTTTACTCGTTCCGTAATACATCATCTCACAACTAACTTATTAGTTGCAGTGCTTGCAAGGCTTATGTGATGTGCATTACCGAGAGGGCCCAGAGATACCTCTCCGACAATCGGAGTGACAAACCCTAATCTCGAAATACGCCAACCCAACATCTACCATTGGAGACACCTGTAGTACTCCTTTATAATCACCCAGTTACGTTGTGACGTTTGGTAGTACCCAAAGTGTTCCTCCGGTAAACGGGAGTTGCATAATCTCATAGTTATAGGAACATGTATAAGTCATGAAGAAAGCAATAGCAACATACTAAATGATCGGGTGCTAAGCTAATGGAATGGGTCATGTCAATCAGATCATTCTACTAATGATGTGACCTCGTTAATCAAATAACAACCCCTTGTTCATGGTTAGGAAACATAACCATCTTTGATTAACGAGCTAGTCAAGTAGAGGCATACTAGTGACACTCTGTTGGTCTATGTATTCACACATGTATTATGTTTCCGGTTAATACAATTCTAGCATGAATAATAAACATTTATCATGATGTAAGGAAATAAATAATAACTTTATTATTGCCTCTAGGGCATATTTCCTTCAGTCTCCCACTTGCACTAGAGTCAATAATCTAGATTTACACTGTAATGATTCTAACACCCATGGAGCCTTGGTGCTGATCATGTTTTGCTCGTGGAAGAGGCTTAGTCAACGGGTCTGCAACATTCAGATCCGTATGTATCTTGCAAATCTCTATGTCTCCCACCTGGACTAAATCCCGGATGGAGTTGAAGCGTCTCTTGATGTGTTTGGTTCTTTTGTGAAATCTGGATTCCTTTGCCAAGGCAATTGCACCAGTATTGTCACAGAAGATTTTCATTGGACCCGATGCACTAGGTATGACACCTAGATCGGATATGAACTCCTTCATCCAGACTCCTTCGTTTGCTGCTTCCGAAGCAGCTATGTACTCCGCTTCACATGTAGATCCCGCTACGACGCTTTATTTAGAACTGCACCAACTGACAGCTCCACCGTTTAAAGTAAACACGTATCCGGTTTGCGATTTAGAATCGTCCGGATCAGTGTCAAAGCTTGCATCAACGTAACCTCTTACGGTGAGCTCTTTGTCACCTCCATATACGAGAAACATATCCTTAGTCCTTTTCAGGTATTTCAGGATGTTCTTGACCGCTGTCCAGTGATCCATTCCAGGATTACTTTGGTACCTCCCTGCTAAACTTATAGCAAGGCACACATCAGGTCTGGTACACAGCATTGCATACATGATAGAGCCTATGGCTGAAGCATAGGGAACATCTTTCATTTTCTCTCTATCTTCTGCAGTGGTCGGGCATTGAGTCTTACTCAACTTCACACCTTGTAGCACAGGCAAGAACCCTTTCTTTGCTTGATCCATCTTGAACTTCTTCAAAATTTTGTCAAGGTATGTGCATTGTGAAAGTCCAATTAAGCGTTTTGATCTATCTCTATAGATCTTTATGCCTAATATGTATGCAGCTTCCCCGAGGTCTTTCATCGAAAAACTTTTATTCAAGTATCCCTTTATGCTATCCAGAAATTCTATATCATTTCCAATTAGCAATATGTCATCCACATATAATATCAGAAATGCTACAGAGCTCCCACTCACTTTCTTGTAAATACAGGCTTCTCCAAAAGTCTGTATAAAGCCAAATGCTTTGATCACACTATCAAAGCGTTTATTCCAACTCCGAGATGCTTGCACCAGTCCATAAATGGATCGCTGGAGTTTGCATACTTTGTTAGCTCCTTTTGGATCGACAAAACCTTCTGGTTGTACCATATACAACTCTTCTTCCAGAAATCCATTCAGGAATGCAGTTTTGACATCCATTTGCCATATTTCATAATCATAAAATGCGGCAATTGCTAACATAATTCTGACGGACTTAAGCTCGCTACGGGTGAGAAGGTCTCATCGTAGTCAACCCCTTGAACTTGCCGAAAACCTTTCGCGACAAGTCGAGCTTTATAGACAGTAACATTACCGTCAGCGTCAGTCTTTTTCTTGAAAATCCATTTATTCTCAATTGCTTGCCGATCATCAGGCAAGTCAACCAAAGTCCATACTTTGTTCTCATACATGGATCCCATCTCGGATTTCATGGCCTCAAGCCACTTTGCGGAATCTGGGCTCACCATCGCTTCTTCATAGTTCGTAGGTTCATCATGATCTAGCATCATGACTTCCAGAACTGGATTACCGTACCACTCTGGTGCGGATCTCACTCTGGTTGATCTACGTGGTTCAGTAGTATCTTGATCTGAAGCTTCGTGATCATCATCATTAGCTTCCTCACTGATTGGCATAGGTGTCGCAGAAATAGTTTTCTGTGATGTACTATTTTCCAATAAGGGAGCAGGTACAGTTACCTCGTCAAGTTCTACTTTCCTCCCACTCACTTCTTTCGAGAGAAACTCCTTCTCTAGAAATGATCCATTCTTAGCAACGAATGTCTTGCCTTCGGATCTGTGATAGAAGGTATACCCAACAGTTTCCTTTGGGTATCCTATGAAGACACATTTCTCCGCTTTGGGTTCGAGCTTATCAGGTTGAAGTTTTTTCACATAAGCATCGCAGCCCCAAACTTTAAGAAACGACAACTTTGGTTTCTTGCCAAACCATAGTTCATAAGGCGTCGTCTCAACGGATTTAGATGGTGCCCTATTTAACGTGAATGCGGCCGTCTCTAAAGCATATCCCCAAAATGATAGCGGTAAATCAGTAAGAGACATCATAGATCGCACCATATCTAGTAAAGTACGATTACGACGTTCGGACACACCATTACGCTGTGGTGTTCCGGGTGGCGTGAGTTGCGAAACTATTCCACAATTTTTCAAATGTATACCAAACTCGTAACTCAAATATTCTCCTCCACGATCAGATCGTAGAAATTTTATTTTCTTGTTACGATGATTTTCAACTTCACTCTGAAATTCCTTGAACTTTTCAAATGTTTCAGACTTATGTTTCATTAAGTAGATATACCCATATCTGCTTAAATCATCTGTGAAGGTGAGAAAATAACGATATCCGCCGCGAGCCTCAATATTCATCGGACCACATACATCGGTATGTATGATTTCCAACAAATCTGTTGCTCTCTCCATAGTACCGGAGAACGGTGTTTTAGTCATCTTGCCTATGAGGCACGGTTCGCAAGTACCAAGTGATTCATAATCAAGTGATTCCAAAAGCCCATCAGTATGGAGTTTCTTCATGCGCTTTACACCGATATGACCTAAACGACAGTGCCACAAATAAGTTGCACTATCATTATTAACTTTGCATCTTTTGGCTTCAACATTATGAATATGTGTATCACTATCTTCGAGATTCAACAAAAATAGACCACTCTTCAAAGGTGCATGACCATAAAAGATATTATTCATATAAATAGAACAACCATTATTCTCTGATTTAAATGAATAACCGTCTCGCATTAAACAAGATCCAGATATAATGTTCATGCTCAACGCTGGCACCAAATAACAATTATTTAGGTCTAATATTAATCCCGAAGGCAGATGTAGAGGTAGCGTGCCGACCGCGATCACATCGACTTTGGAACCGTTTCCCACGCGCATCGTCACCTCGTCCTTTGCTAGTGTTCGCTTATTCCGTAGTCCCTGTTTCGAGTTGCAAATATTAGCAACAGAACCAGTATCAAATACCCAGGTGCTACTGCGAGCTCTAGTAAGGTACACATCAATAACATGTATATCACATATACCTTTGCTCACTTTGCCATCCTTCTTATCTGCCAAATACTTGGGGCAGTTCCGCTTCCAGTGACCAGTCTGCTTGCAGTAGAAGCACTCAGTTTCAGGCTTAGGTCCAGACTTGGGTTTCTTCTCCTGAGCAGCAACTTGCTTGCTGTTCTTCTTGAAGTTTCCCTTCTTCTTCCCTTTGCCCTTTTTCTTGAAACTAGTGGTTTTGTTAACCATCAACACTTGATGCTCCTTCTTGATTTCTACCTCCGCAGCTTTCAGCATTGCGAAGAGCTCGGGAATGGTCTTGTTCATCCCTTGCATATTATAGTTCATCACGAAGCTCTTGTAGCTTGGTGGCAGTGATTGGAGAATTCTGTCAATGACGCAGTCATCTGGAAGATTAACTCCCATCTGAATCAAGTGATTATTATACCCAGACATCTTGAGTATATGCTCACTGACAGAACTGTTCTCCTCCATCTTACAGCTATAGAACTTATTGGAGACTTCATATCTCTCAATTCGGGCATTTGCTTGAAATATTAGCTTCAACTCCTGGAACATCTCATATGCTCCATGACGTTCAAAACGTCGTTGAAGTCCCGATTCTAAGCCGTAAAGCATGGCACACTGAGCTATCGAGTAGTCATCAGCTTTGCTCTGCCAGACGTTCATAACATCTGGCGTTGCTCCAGCAGCAGGCCTGTCACCCAGCGGTGCTTCCAGGACGTAATTCTTCTGTGCAGCAATGAGGATAATCCTCAGGTTACGGACCCAGTCCTTGTAATTGCTACCATCATCTTTCAACTTTGCTTTCTCAAGGAACGCATTAAAATTCAACGGAACAATAGCACGAGCCATCTATCTACAAGCAACATAAACAAGCAAGATACTATCAGGTACTAAGTTCATGATAAGTTTAAGTTCAGTTAATCAAATTACTTAGGAACTCCCACTTAGATAGACATCCCTCTAATCCTCTAAGTGATCACGTGATCCAAATCAACTAAACCATAACCGATCATCACGTGAGATGGAGTAGTTTTCAATGGTGAACATCGTCATGTTGATCATATCTACTATATGATTCACGCTCGACCTTTCGGTCTCTGTGTTCCGAGGCCATATCTGCATATGCTAGGCTCGTCAAGTATAACCTGAGTATTCTGCGTGTGCAAAACTGGCTTGCACCCGTTGTAGATGGACGTAGAGCTTATCACACCCGATCATCACGTGGTGTCTGGGCACGACGAACTTTGGCAACGGTGCATACTCAGGGAGAACACTTCTTGATAATTTAGTGAGAGATCATCTTATAATGCTACCGTCAATCAAAGCAAGATAAGATGCATAAAAGGATAAACATCACATGCAATCA
Source organism: Triticum monococcum (assembly GCA_034509565.1). Taxonomy (NCBI): domain Eukaryota; kingdom Viridiplantae; phylum Streptophyta; class Magnoliopsida; order Poales; family Poaceae; genus Triticum; species Triticum monococcum. Next base: position 174,677,909 of record CM067847.1, on the reverse strand, counting down.
ATATAAGTGATATGATATGGCCATCATCATCTTGTGCTTGTGATCTCCATCTCCGAAGCACCGTCATGATCACCATCGTCACCGGCGCGACACCTTGATCTCCATCGTAGCATCGTTGTCGTCTCGCCAATCTTATGCTTCCACGACTATTACTACCGTTTAGTAATCTAGTAAAGCATTACATCGCGATTGCATTGCATACAATAAAGCGACAACCATATGGCTCCTGCCAGTTGCCGATAACTTAGTTACAAAACATGATCATCTCATACAATAAAATCAATATCATGCCTTGACCATATCACATCACAACATACCCTGCAAAAACAAGTTAGACGTCCTCTACTTTGTTGTTGCAAGTTTTACGTGGCTGCTACGGGCTTAAGTAAGAACTCATCTCACCTACGCATCAAAACCACAACGATAGTTCGTCAAATAGACTCCGTTTTAACCTTCTCAAGGACCGGGCGTAGTCACACTTGGTTCAACTAAAGTTGGAGAGACAGTCTTCCGCAAGCCATCTATGTGCAAAGCACGTCGAGGGAACCGGTCTCACGTAAGAGTACGCGTAAGGTTGGTCCGGATCGTCTCAACCAACAATACCGCCGAACCAAAGTATGACATGCTGGTAGGCAGTATGACTTGTATCGCCCACAACTCACTTGTGTTCTACTCGTGCATATAACATCAAACCATAAAACCTAGGCTCGGATGTCACTGTTGGGGAACGCAGTAATTTCAAAAAATTTCCTACGCACACGCAAGATCATGGTGATGCACAGCAACGAGAGGGGAGAGTGTTGTCTACGTACCAACGCAGACCGACTACGGAAGCGATCACACAACGTAGAGGAAGTAGTCGTACGTCTTCTTCCAGATCCAACCGATCCAAGCACCGTTACTCCGGCACCTCCGAGTTCTTAGCACACGTTCAGCTCGATGACGTTCCTCGGGCTTCGATCCAGCAAAGCGTCGAGGAAGAGTTCCGTCAGCACGACGGCGTGGTGACGATCTTGATGTACTACCGACGCAGGGCTTCGCCTAAGCACTGTAACGGTATGATCGAGGTGGAATTTGGTGGCAGGGGGCACCGCACACGGCTAAGAAACGATTAACTTGTGTGTGTTGTGGTGCCCCCTGCCCCCGTATATAAAGGCCAGGGGCAGGGGGTTCGGCCGGCCAGGAGGGAGGCGCAGGGGGGAGTCCTACTCCCACCGGGAGTAGGACTCCTTCCCCCCAATCCTATTCCAACTAGGATTCTAGGGGAAGAAGGAGAAAGAGGGGGCCGGCCCACCTTTCCTAGTCCTAATAGGACTTGGGAAAGGGGGGGGGGCGCCGGCCAGGTGTGGGCTGCCTCTTCTCTCTTTTCCACTAAGGCCCAATAGGCCCATTTACCTCCCGGGGGGGTTCCGGTAACCCTCCCGGTAATCCGGTAAAATCCCGATTTTATCCGGAACACTTCCGGTGCCCAAACATAGGCTTCCAATATATCAATCTTTACGTCTCGACCATTTCGAGACTCCTCGTCATGTCCGTGATCTCATCTCGGACTCCGAACAACCTTCGGTACATCAAAATGCATAAACTCATAATAACTGTCATCGTAACGTTAAGCGTGCGGACCCTACGGTTCGAGAACAATGTAGACATGACCGAGACACGTCCCCGGTCAATAACCAATAGCGGGACCTGGATGCCCATATTGGCTCCTACATATTCTACGAAGATCTTTATCGGTCAGACCGCATAACAACATACGTTGTTCCCTTTGTCATCGGTATGTTACTTGCCCGAGATTCGATCGTCGGTATCCAATACCTAGTTCAATCTCGTTACCGGCAAGTCTCTTTACTCGTTCCGTAATACATCATCTCACAACTAACTTATTAGTTGCAGTGCTTGCAAGGCTTATGTGATGTGCATTACCGAGAGGGCCCAGAGATACCTCTCCGACAATCGGAGTGACAAACCCTAATCTCGAAATACGCCAACCCAACATCTACCATTGGAGACACCTGTAGTACTCCTTTATAATCACCCAGTTACGTTGTGACGTTTGGTAGTACCCAAAGTGTTCCTCCGGTAAACGGGAGTTGCATAATCTCATAGTTATAGGAACATGTATAAGTCATGAAGAAAGCAATAGCAACATACTAAACGATCGGGTGCTAAGCTAATGGAATGGGTCATGTCAATCAGATCATTCTACTAATGATGTGACCTCGTTAATCAAATAACAACCCCTTGTTCATGGTTAGGAAACATAACCATCTTTGATTAACGAGCTAGTCAAGTAGAGGCATACTAGTGACACTCTGTTGGTCTATGTATTCACACATGTATTATGTTTCCGGTTAATACAATTCTAGCATGAATAATAAACATTTATCATGATGTAAGGAAATAAATAATAACTTTATTATTGCCTCTAGGGCATATTTCCTTCATGTTTTGGCATCAATATTATGAATATGTGTATCACTACGATCGAGATTCAACAAAAATAGACCACTCATCAAGGGTGCATGACCATAAAAGATATTACTCATATTAATAGAAAAACCATTATTCTCCGATTTAAATGAATAACCGTCTCACATCAAACAAGATCCAGATATAATGTTCATGCTCAACGCTGGAACCAAATAACAATTATTCGGGTCTAAAACTAATACCGAAGGCAGGTGTAGAGGTAGCGTGCCGACGACAATCACATCGACCTTGGAACCATTTCCGACACGCATCGTCACCTCATCCTTAGCCAATCTTCATTTAATCCATATCCCCTGTTTCGAGTTGCAAATATGAGCAACAGAACCAGTATCAAATACCCAGGCGCTACTACGAGCATTAGTAAGGTAGACATCAATAACATGTATATCAAAAATACCTTTCACTTTGCCATCCTTCTTATTCGCCAAATACTTGGGGCAGTTCCGCTTCTAGTGACCAGTCCCTTTGCAGCAGAAGAACTCAATTTCAGGCTTAGGTCCAGACTTGGGCTTCTTCCCGGGAGCAACAACTTGCTTGCTATTCTTCTTGAAGTTCCCCTTCTTTCCTTTGCCCTTTTTCTTGAAACTAGTGGTCTTGTTAACCATGAACACTTGATGCTCCTTCTTGATTTCTACCTCTGCAGCATTGAGCATTGCGAAGAGCTTGGGAATCGTCTTGTTCATCCCTTGCATATTATAGTTCATCATGAAGCCTTTATAGCTCAGTGGCAGTGATCAAAGAACTCTATCAATGACACTATCATTCGGAAGATTAACTCCCAGCTGAGTCAAGTGGTTATGATACCCAGACATTCTGAGTATGTGTTCACTGACAGAACTGTTCTCCTCCATCTTGCAACTATAGAACTTGTTGGAGGCTTCATATCTCTCAACTCGAGCATTTTCTTGAAATATTAACTTCAACTCCTGGAACATCTCATATGCTCCTTGGTGTTCAAAACGTCTTTGAAGTCCCAATTCTAAGCCGTAAAGCATGGCACACTGAACTATCGAGTAGTCATCGGATTTAGCTTGCCAGACGTTCATAATGTCAGCAGTTGCTCCTGCAGCAAGCCTTGCACCTAGCGGTGAATCAAGGATGTAATTCTTTTTTGCAGCAATGAGGATAATCCTTAAGTTACGGACCCAGTCCATGCAGTTGCTACCATCATCTTTCAACTTAGCTTTACCTAGGAATGCATTAAAATTCAAGGGAACGGTAGCACGGGCCATTGATCTACTACATAGATATGCAAAAACTATTAGGACTAAGTTTATGATAAATTTTAAGTTCAGTTAATCATATTACTTAAGAACTCCCACTTAGATAGACATCTCTCTAGTCATCTAAATGATCACGTGATCCATATAAACTAAACCATGTCCGATCTTCACGTGAGATGGAGTAGTTTTCAATGGTGAACATCTCTATGTTGATCATATCTACTATATGATTAACGTACGAACTTTTGGTATGAATGTTCCGAGGCCATGTCTGTACATGCTAGGCTTGTCAAGTTTAACCCGAGTATTCTGCACGTGCAAAACTTTCTTACACCTGTTGTATGTGAACGTAGAGCTTACCACACCCGATCATCACGTGGTGTCTCGGCACGACGAACTATCGCAATGGTGCATACTCAGGGAGAACACTTATACCTTGAAATTTTTAGTGAAGGGTCATCTTATAATGATACCGCCGTACGAAGCAAAATAAGATGCATAAAAGATAAACATCACATGCAATCAAAATATGTGACATGATATGGCCATCATCATCTTGTGCCTTTGATCTCCATCTCCAAAGCACCGTCATGATCTCCATCATCACCGTCTTGACACCTTGATCTCCATCGTAGCATCGTTGTCGTCTCGCCAACTATTTCTTCTACAACTATCGCTAACGCATAGTGATAAAGTAAAGCAATTACATGGTGATTTCATTTCATACAATAAAGCGACAACCATAAGGCTCCTGCTAGTTGCCGATAACTTTTACAAAACATGATCATCTCATACGAAAACGTATATCACATCATGTGTCTTGACCATATCACATCACAACATACCCTGCAAAAACAAGTTAGACGTCCTCTACGTTGTTGTTGCAAGTTTTACGTGGTTGCTACGGGCTTCTAGTAGGATCCGTTTTTACCTACACATCAAAACCACAATCATCTTTCATCATGTTTGCTGTTTTAACCTTCAACAAGGACCAACCATAGTCAAATTCGATTCAACTAAAGTTGGAGAAACAGACACCTGTCAGCCACCTTTATGCAAAACTAGTTGCATGTCTGTCGATGGAATTAGTCTCATGAACGTGGTCATGTAAGTTTGGTCTGGGCCGCTTCATCGAACAATACCGCCGAATCAAAATAAGACGTTGGTGGTAAGCAGTATGACTATGATCACCCACAACTCTTTGTGTTCTACTCCTGCATATCATCTACGCATAGACCTGGCTCGGATGCCACTGTTGGGGAACGTAGCATGCAATTAAAAAAATTCCTACGATCACGCAAGATCTATCTAGGTGATGCATAGCAACGAGAGGGGGAGAGTGTGTCCACGTACCCTCTTAGACCGAAAGTGGAAGCGTTAGTTTAACACGGTTGATGTAGTTGAACATCTTTGCGATCCAACCGATCAAGTACCAAACGTACGACACCTCCGAGTTCAACACACGTTCAACTCGATGATGACCATCGAACTCTTGATCTTGCAAAGTGTCGAGGGAGGGTTTCGTTAGCACGACGGCATGGTGGCGTTGATGGTGATGTGATCCGCACAGGGCTTCGCCTATGCACTATGACAATATGATCGGACGAGTAAACTATGGAGGGGGGCACCACACACGGCTAAGAACAATTGATGTGCTTTGGGGTGCCCCCTGCCCTCGTATATAAAGGAGGAGAGGGAGGAGGCCGGCCCTAGGGGCGCGCCATGCGGGGGGGGGGGGGGGACCGACTTGGACTCCTAGTCCTAGTCGCCCCCTTCCTTCTTTCGGAGGGGGAAAGGGGGAAGGTGAGGGAGAGGGAGAAGTGAAAGTGCAACTATCCCTAGGTGGTTTTGGTAATTCATAACAACATATAGCTCATTGAGCTAATGCTATTTCAAGATGATTATTTCAGGAAAGCTCAATGATTGGCATGGCATGGATGTGAAAGTGGAACCCTCAAAATGCTAAGGACAAGAATTGGCTCAAGCTCAAAAGTTCAATACTCTTCATTTTATATTTTAGTGATCCAAGATCACATTGAGTCTTTAGGAAAAGCCAATACTATCAAGGAGGGATGAGGTGTTGCTTAATGAGCCTCTTGCTTTATGTGCTTAGTGATATGCTCCAAAATCCTCAGCTACTTTCCCATATCCACAAATGACCTAAACCCTAAGCCAAACTCGGTCATACCGATTCTGTCAATCCGGCGCCACCTCGGTATTTGATACTAGTTCAGTTGCTAAGAATAGTAACTTGAAACATGAGTTGCAAAATAAACAGAGACTAGTTAAGGTCGAGGTGACGATGTGTGTTGGAAGTGATTCCAAGGTTGATAAGATCACCATCGATCGCACACTCCCTCTACCTTCGGGATTAGTGTTGAACCTAAATAAATGTTATTTGGTGTTTGCGTTGAGCTTGAGTATGATTGGATCATGTTTATTGCAATACGGTTATTCATTTAAGTCATAGAATAATTGTTGTTCTGTTTACATGAATAAAACCTTCTATGGTCATACACCCAATATAAATGGTTTGTTGAATCTCGATCGTAGTGATACACATATTCATAATATTGATGCCAAAAGATGCAAAGTTAATAATTATAGTGCAACTTAATTTGTGGCACTACCATTTAGGTCATGTTGGTGTAAAGCGCATGAAGAAACTCCATGATGATTGGCTTTTGGAATCACTTGATTATGAATCACTTGATACTTGCGAACCATGCCTCATGGGCAAGATGATTAAAACTCCATTCTTCGGAACAATAGAGCAAGCCACTGCCTTATTGGAAATAATACATACCGATGTTTGCAGTCCGATGAGTGTTGAGGCTCACGGCAGGTATCAATATATTCATACCTTCACAGATGATTTGAGAAGATATGGGTATATCTACTTAATGAAACATAAGTCTGAAACATTTGAAAAGTTCAAAGAATTTCAGAGTGAAGTGGAAAATCATCATAACAAGAAAATAAAGTTTCTACGATCTTATCGCAGAGGCGAATATTTGAGTTACGATTTTGGTCTTCATTTGAAACAATGTGGAATAGTTTCACAACTCACGCCACCTGGAACACCACAGCGTAATGGTGTGTCCAAACGTCGTAACCATAATTTATTATATATGGTGCGATCTATGATGTCTCTTACCGATTTACCAGTATCATTTTGGTGTTATGCATTAGAGATAGCTGCATTCACGTTAAAAAGGGCACCATCTAAATCCATTGAGATGACATCATGGTTTAGCAAGAAACCTAAGCTGTCATTTCTTAAAGTTTGGGACTGCGATGCTTGTGTTAAAAAGCTTCAACCTGATAAGCTCGAACCTAAATCGGAGAAATGTTTCTTCATAGGATACCCAAAGGAAACTGTTGGGTACACCTTCTATCACATATCTGAAGGAAAGATCTTTGTTGCTTAGAATGGATCCTTTCTAGAGAAGGAGTTTCTCTCGAAAGAAGTGAGTGGGAGGATAGTAGAACTTGATGATGTAATTGTACCTTCTCTCGAATTGGAAAGTGGCTCATCGCAGAAATTAGTTCCAGTGATGCCTACACCAACTAGAGAGGAAGCTAATGATAAGGATCATGAAACTTCAGATCAATTTATTACTGAACTTCGTAGGTCAACCAGAGTACGATCCGCACCAGAGTGGTATGGTAATCCTGTTCTGGAAGTCATGTTACTAGACCATGACGAACCTACGAACTATGAGGAAGCGATGATGAGCCCAGGTTCTGTGAAATGGCTTGAGGCCATAAAATCTGAGATAGAATCCATGTATGAGAACAAAGTGTGGACTTTGGTGGACTTGCCCGATGATCGGCATGCCATTGAGAATAAATGGATCTTTAAGAGGAAGATGGACGCTGATAGTAGTGTTACTATCTACAAAGCTCGACTTGTTGAAAAGGGTTTTTGACAAAGTTCAAGGTGTTGACTATGATAATATTTTCTCACTCGCACCGATGCTTAAAGTCTGTCAGAATCATGTTAGCAATTGCCACATTTTATGAAATCTGACAAATGGATGTCAAAACTGCATTCCTTAATGGATTTATTAAAGAAGAGTTGTATATGGTACAACCAGAAGGTTTTGTCAATCCTAAAGGTGCTAACAAAATGTGCAAGCTCCAGCGATCCATCTATGGACTGGTGCAAGCATCTCGAAGTTGGAATATACACTTTGATGAGTTGATCAAAGCATGTAGTTTTATACAGACTTGCGGTGAAGCCTGTATTTACAAGAAAATGAGTGGGAGCACTACAACCTTTCTAATAAGTATATGTGAATGACATATTGTTAATCAGAAATGATGTAGAATTTTCTGGAAAGCATAAAGGAGTGTTTGAGAGGAGTTTTTCAAAGAAAGACCTCGGTGAAGCTGCTTACATATTGAGCATCAAGATCTATAGAGATAGATCAAGATGCTTGATAAGTTTTTTTTCAATGAGTATATACCTTGACAAGATTTTGAAGTAGTTCAAAATGGAACAGTCAAAGAAGGAGTTCTTGCCTATGTTGCAAGGTGTGAAGTTGAGTAAAGACTCAAAACCCGACCACGACAGAAAATAGAAAGAGAATGAAAAGTCATTCCCTATGCCTCAGTCATAGGTTCTATAAAGTATGCTATGCTGTGTACCAAACCTATTGTGTACCTTGCCATGAGTTTGGCAAGGGGGTACAATATTGATCCAGGAGTGGATCACTGTGAGGGAGTCCTGGATTACTGTGACGCCTCGAGACCGACGCTCCATATGCCTTCCCAGTTGCCTTCCATGTTTTGCGTGTCAGCCATGTGTTTTAATTGTTTGTTGCATTTCATCATCGCATCATTCACATTGCACCGGCACTCCGTTGCCGTCATTTTTCAAACACTTGCTTTCGCTCATCATTGCCATTTCTCCCTTTGCCTTCATCACCTTTCCTCGGATCGCTTTGCCTTCGTTGACCGTTCCAGACCTCTCGGGGATATACCCCGCGGAGTAATCCGGCCGGAAGTATAACCCGACCGGTCTTGGCGATTCACCGGCGACCCGCACTGACCAGACGGTTTACAAGCAACCTAATTGAACATTATGATTCATTGGTAACCCGGCGGGCGGGACAAACGGATGACAAGGCCCAAGGCCCAGAAGGCCGGTTCATGTTATGGTGGGCTGGTTTAAGAGGAAAGGCGTGAGGAATATTTGTCTTACAAGGAGTTAAGACCTGGACTTGTATCCGGTTTGTATTAGAAGGTAGACTAGTCCTAATCCTAGTAAGACTCCACATGTAACCCTTCCCTTCAACATATATAAGGAGGGGCAGGGCACCCCAAGAGGGACACATTTTCACAAGTTAGGTTTAGACAGACAAGTCTATAGCTCTCAAGATAGAGCACCCTTGTAATCATGATCATCATCATCATCAATATCAATGAAGAAGGATGTAGGCTTTTACCTCCATCGTGAGGGGCTGAACCTGGGTAAAACCTCGCGTCTCTCGTCCCGCTCAACTCCTCTCAAGCTACCACATAGATGCATTGGCCTCACGACTAAGTCCTCATAACTAGGACATCTGTCGTGACAATTCCACAACAGTTGGCACCCACCGTGGGGCCTGCGCACGATGGTGTTGAGTTTTTGGAAGAAGATCTTTAAGGAACGAGAAGCTCGCGATTGCCAGATGAATAAGAGTCGGCGCGAAATTCAGGGATTGAGGAGATTGCAACCTGAGTAAATAAGGAAGAGTCGGTACGGAACAATCATGCAAGATAACCCAGCATGGGACGAAACTTGGTCAGAGTCGGCAAATTCACCATGTTATGCTCCGAATTATGATTAATCTTGGGGCTTGATGTACGACGAGGTTCTGGTCCAAGAGAAACTAAAGTTGCATTGGATACACCGCCGCAAAGTTGCCAAGTTGATATGACCGACACGCGATCCAGTCCAAAGCCATAACGAATTTTTTGGAGCGGTGATGTGTGTTGCTGAGACCGACTGGATGTCCATTACGCACTGCCAAAAACTTGATGCTACAACATGTAACTTCCATCCAAAATAGTCGGGTTACAGGAGCGCTTCAAGTCCCGACGGAGGAGTACTACTTTGCTTTCCAAAGATGGTTTGATTGTTGCTAGCTCGTATGGTCAAAACCGACGCTCAACGGAAGCCTCTATAACTGTTTGTACTACTGTTTTTGGCTCAATCTTCCGTTGTTATGTGCACACCTAGCCAACACAGTGGCATATATGGTCAATTTACGAAGAATCAGTCAAAGTTGCATCTGAGATGGGCTGGCACAAGAATCCAAGGTGCAGACAAATTTCCGCTGCCCCGCTGTTTCAAAAACGCTCAAGGACATAGGTTCCCAGGATAACACCGAAAGCGACCACGATTCAGATTCCAACACTGTTGCATGGCGTGGCTCCTTAGGCTAAAAAACCACATGTATGTGGACCAGCAATTGAAAATTACTGATCCGCTGTGGTCCTTTATTGAGTCACTGGCACTGACCATCCTTCGCTGATGTCCGCCGCCGGGTTGAGCCGGTTCTGCCGCCACCAAGTTGCCTCATCGGTGCGTCGAGCCGCCCCGGCTACGCCGCCTCACCTCGTGTCCAAATCGCCGCGAGCTGCTTCCGCGCAGACCGAGTCAACCCCGCACGAACCAAACTGCTGGCCGCTGTTTGCTGTCTGTGCTCTGCTGCGAGCCGCCCTCGCTAAAACGCCCGCGCCACCATGAGCCGCCGTGCCAAAGGCCCGCTTCAGTCGCTACCTCCATCGTTGCAGCGACATCAGTTCACAAGGAAGTACATTGACCAAGTCCAAATGCTAGTTACAAAAGACAAAAAAACTGAGGAGAAAATTTCCATCTGCAGCAGCCTACATCACCTGTTCACATGGATAGCTAGCCCGGTTTGGCCTTGCTTCCGTTTCAAGTGGCCGCCTTGGGCTGCTGTGTTGAGCCGCCGTCGCGGCCGCACTTGTTGCCTGCGCCATCGATCCAACAAACTTGTTAACATGCGCTGTGTCCTTTCCAACGCGCTGAGTCGCCGGCAACTGTCCGAGCCGCCACCCCAGTTTTCCCTCTGCTTCTGCGGCGCCTTCAGCCGATGCTTTCGTTGTGGCCGGTCCTGAGTCGCCACACTGCTTCAAACCGCCCTTCCGTCTGCATGGGCCGCCTTTGAGCCTCCAGGGGCCATCTTGAGTCACCGGGGCTATACATTGGTCGTCCAAACAAATCAGGTGATATCCATCTGAGTTTATTTTATTAACACATATTGTTTTCATCACAGAACAATTACTTTGATATGTGTATTTTTATATACAGGACAATCATTCACTACAAACATGGTTTATACCATGGGTATGGAGCACTGGCTGACAATATTCCGTCCGGCAATACATTCTTTGGGCCGTCCATGACGGAAAAACCATGGTAGAAGCGAGGGCGCGGAAAATATCAAGGAGTTCCTGGTTACGGTGGGTGGTCGGGGGCCGAGCGATGCGCGTTTCTCTCGTACACATACGCACGTGGGAGCGAGGCGTTGGGATCTAATTGAACCCGAGCGAGGCGTTGGGCTCTAACTGAACCCGAGTGATTGCACTTTAGGCTACGCGTTACACTGAACCCGAGCGATCGATCGATCCCTTGCTGTTAACTGAACCCGAGTGATTCCTTCGCTACTGCTGCTAACAGAAGCCGATCGATGCTTCCTCTGGATGAACAGTGAGCGTTGTTGGGGGGTTTGGATGAACAGTTCCCGGTGGGGGTTGGATAAACAGGAACCTGTGGTAGTAGAGGTCGTTGCTGCTGGATGAACAGTACCCTGATCGATCGAGCCGGTGGATGAACAGGACCCCATGGAGGGCTAGATGAACAGGACCCCGTGGAGGGCTGGTTGAACAGTGGCTGATGGAGGGCTGGTTGAACAGTAGCCGGTGGAGGGCTAGATGAATAGTAGCCCGTGTAGGGGTGGTTGAATAGGACCCCGTGGAGAGGGCTGGTTGAACAGTAGCAGGTGGAGGCTGGATGAATATGAGCCTGTGGATGAACAGTCGTAGGTGGAGGCTGGAGGAGGTCGATAGTGGATGAACAGTAGCCCGTGGAGGCTAGAGGAGGTCAACAGTGGAGATGAACAGTATCTCGTGGAGTCCCGTTTTGCGGTACGCCACACCCCCCGATGAACAAGACCCCCGTTTCGACCGTAGCGCTTCAACACAAGTCCGTTTCCTCCATTTTGCAGTACGCCACACCCCTCCCGTCAACAGGACCCCATTTCGACCATAGGAGGTCCAACAGAAGTCCGTTTCCTCCGTTTTGCGGTACGCCAGACCCCTCCCGATGAACAGGATCCAGTTTCCACCGTGGCCAGTCGAACACAAGACCATTTCCTCCGTTCTACGGTACGCCAGGCCTCGTTTCCATCGGCTGTTCCGTCCAAGCCGGTTGGCTCCCGATGAACAACACGCGTTCCGTTGCCTCCCGATGAACACGACGCATTCTGTTGCCTCCCGATGAACACGACGATGACGCAGTTTCTCCGTTCCGACCCAGCCATGTACACGAGCCCTAGCCGTACGTATGCGCGAGTAGGCGTTCGAGACCCCACCCTTATGTACGTATGTGGCCGTATTTACTTTCTTGCACCCTGGCCGCTGTACGTACGTGTACATGCTATGTGTGCGCCTCTACTACCACACATGCGCGCCTCTACATTTACCAGTATGTACGTAAACGTTCGTGACCAGAATGACAACGCTACGTACGCTTTGACCGGGTGGGTCCCGACTGTCAGGCAGTTCCTTGCATGCGAAGATGTAGCTGGTGGGTCCCAGCAGTCAGGGGAGAAAACATTACTTTTCAGGGTAAAAAGGACGCAGTTGGATGCATGCGTCCATGGGGGTGGTGCGTCCCCACTGTCGGCCTCTCACGTACAGTCATCTTTCGATGACTCTCGGTTGTTGACCACGTTGACCACACCGTGCCGAGCACACCAAGGCCGGTGGACGACGGCGAGGCCCCAGACTGGAACAACCTGGAGATGGGGAAGACGTGGCAGTGGAGTCACAGATGGAGAGGACTGGGAAACTTGACTGGTTTGGGTGCGCGACAGCACTGCCGCGGTGCCGCCCACAGGAGACAGGAGCAAGAACAGAGGTTGAAGAAGGAGCACGGTTGTTGGATTAACATCCAACAGTCCAGCTGCTAGAATCATTTGTTGATTAAGTTGACAAATCCCTGCGTACACGTCTGCTTAGTAGGCCCACAAGTCAGCCACCAAATCTGACGGGTCCCAGCTGTCAACGGGAGGAATACTTTTTTTCGCATAAGGAGGCACTTCCTTCCATGCGAAGATACAGCCAGTGGGTCCCAGCTGTCAGGGGGAGGAAACATTTTTTTAGCTTAATAAAGAGGAACTTTCCTTGTGTGCGACCATGGACCTCGTGGGTTGCAACCGTCAGGCTCTCCATGTATAGTCCTCTTCCAATGACTCTCGTTTGTTGACCACACCGCACCGAGCGTAGCGAGGCGGTGGATGACGGTGAGGCCCTGGATGAGAAAGACCCGGAGATGGGAAGACGCGACAGTGGAGTCATAGATTGAGACGAGGAGAAGGGTTATAACTGGTTATGGTGCGGTGTGGGGCTGCAGTCGGTGGAGAATAACATGAGGTGTGGAGGGGTGGAGGGATAGCCTGGCCAGCGGTGGGGTAGCGCTTCGCAGCGATGCGTGCTAAGCAGAGCCGCTAGCCGCCGGAGACCGGACCAGGAGGTCTCGGCGATGCTGGAGGAGGAAGACGAGAGATTGAAGGTGCATGCCGGCTGTTGGATATAAATCCAATGGTTGTGGATGTCATAATCATTTGTTGACCAAGTTGACAACGCCCTGCATAGGCTTCGACCTATTGGCCCACATGTCATCCTGCACAAATGTGGCATATATTTAACCCATGTTTTGTCCATTTGCTGGGCTGGGTGAACAAATAATTTCGCGTAAATGCGGCCCATTTATATCTTCTAAGAAATCCCAGCCCATTTTGCACTTTCTTGAAATACATGAATTACCTGGGCTTGTTCTATATATAATGTTAGGTTAGAAGGATCAATTAATGTCAAAAAATAAACCAGAGTGACACATATATATATATAAAATTAACAAATTAGCGAGTTATTGCTCAAATTAAAAATGAGCGCGTTATTATTACATTGGTGCTTAAAATCTTTGCAAGCTTTTGTACGCAATCACCAGGATTTTCCTTGCCCGTGAGTCAAAAACAACCAGGATTTTCCTTCCCAACTTCTGTTAAACATTTACTTTTATAAGTTAATAACACGTGGGATGTTTTTATAATGTATATATAAGTCTCTACAAAATATACGATAATAGTAATAATATAAATATATATAATGTGGTTAGAAGGGAAAACATAAATTGGAGACAACATTATTATTCTTATATATAGATAAATAGAACAGAGATCTGAATTTTATTAAGAAAAATACATTGGTGTGCTGATCTTTAAGAAAAAGCCCATAGGCGGGTATGGACCTCAAAAAATAAGTTGAAACCACTGTCTCCGTATGTCGTGGGCTACGCATGTTAAAAAACAAAACCTAGGCCTAGCTGATACTTGTTCGCTCTCTGAAAAAAATGATACCAGCTAGATCCCCGAGCGAACTGGATTAAAGAGGGGGCCGGCGGCGCGACTGGAGAAGCACATCAGGAGTGATTTTTTTTCTTCAGTGGATGGCTCTCGATGGCGTTTTTTACTTGCCTCTGCACCATACAACTTGTACTTTTAGCCTCCCAGTCCATGGTGGACCAGCAGCCCATTTGCTGGGCGGGCCAACCTACAGAAACCAACACTCGATTTTTCATCAAGCCCAAAAAACAATGCAGTACTATGTTTGTTCTGAGGCCGAAAACATTACGGCAGGGGTTGAGCGGGGGAGGGGGAAGACAGAGCAAAAATATTAAAAAGAGCTGATGCGCTGTTGCTACCCTAACAAAGCAGCTGCAATTCTTCTCGGGAAGAAGGTGTGTTGTTGACACCCATACGTCGCAAATCCCCAAGTAGGCATACTAACAAGTTCACAGACAAGTACAACAGAAAAGGTAAACATTCATGTCAAACTTAGGTTCACAGGCCACGTTCATATTCATAGCCAACATTCACAATCAACAACTCAAAAGATTCATATATACACAAGTTTAGCTTGTCTATGCATCCAAATGATTGATAGATCACACGACAATATTCATAGATAATTCATAAAAAGATTCAGATATACACATGTTCAGTATGTTTATGCATCCAAATGATTGAGATCACAGCCAATATCATCCATGGATGAACTTCAATTACCTAGGGTACAAACTGGTAAATGTGGTTCAGTCGGAGGTACTTCTTGCTAAAATTAATGCTTGTACGAGTAAACTTTCGAGTACATAAGAGGCAGCACATACAAGCTAAACTTTCCTTGTAGGTTTATCCTCAAATAGTGGCCTCGTGCCGAGGGAGGTTTGAGCAACTTGGCCACTACTTTCATCCAACTAGTTTGCTGGCTCATCTTGGTCATGTAGCTCACCAAAATTCTACATTGCAGACAAGAAAGGAGGCGGTTGAGAAAATGAACCACCCAAATTTTTTGTGCAGTTCAACTAAAATGGAGCATCCCTGGTGTGTAGACTGATTAAGTGCCAGATGAATATACGCATCAACCAAGTTGTCTGAAATCTTTAGAGTCCATGCCATACAGTTCGCTACCATATGTGCCGATAACCAAAAGGCACAAGTTGGGACCAAAGACTGGACTGTGTTTTTCTGGGCTATGCGCCAAGCAATATTTTTGGCATCCACTCTCCTAATACTTGGAGTTTGATAACTGGTTGACGCCGTTTGATACTGAAATGAATATAGGCACTTCTTCTTGTCAACATCGATGCTTGTATGAGTGAACTTTGGAGTACATAGGAGCAACATAAGTACATGTCCATACGATCTTCTTGTGCAGTTCTACCGAAATCACCCAACGTAATGATTTGACTGCGAGTTCAGGCTCCAAATTACTCCTTTATGAAATCAGCAAACAGTAGCACAATACAAAATTACCAATACATATGACAAGCATAATAATCAGGATAAAGACCAGTACCAACCTGTGTGAGGTAGCATATCAATTACTATTTCCTTTGACTGGAAGATGAGATAAGCCAAGCGACTGATGATAACCCACAAGTATAGGGGATCACAACAGTTTTCGAGGGTAGAGTATTCAACCCAAATTTATTGATTTGACACAAGGGGAGCCAAAGAATATTCTCAAGTATTAGCAGCTGAGTTGTCAATTCAACCATACCTAGAAATTTAATATCTGCAGCACAGTACTTAGTAGCAAAGTAGTATGATAGTAGCGGTAAGGTAGCAAAAGTAATAGTTTTGGTTTTATAGTGATTGTAACAGTAACAACGGAAAAGTAACTAAGCAAATATCAATATGTGAAAAGCTCGTAGGCATTGGATTAGTGATGGATAATTATATCGGATGCGATTCCTCATGCAATAGTTATAACATAGGGTGACACAGAACTAGCTCCAGTTCATCAATGTAATGTAGGCATGTATTCCGAATATAGTCATACGTGCTTATGGAAAAGAACTTGCATGCCATATTTTGTCCTACCCTCCCATGGCAGCGGGGTCCTATTGGAAACTAAGGGATATTAAGGCCTCCTTTTAATAGAGTACCGGACCAAAGCATTAACACATAGTGAATACATGAACTCCTCAAACTACGGCCATCACCGGTAAGTATCCCAATTATTGTCACTTCGGGGTTAACGGATCATAACACATAATAGGTGACTTCAGACTTGCAAGATAGGATCAAGAACTCACATATATTCATGAAAACATAATAGGTTCAGATCTGAAATCATGGCACTCGGGCCCTAGTGACAAGCATTAAGCATAGCAAAGTCATATAAACATCAATCTCAGAACATAATGTATACTAGGGATCAAACCCTAACAAAACTAACTCGATTACATGATAAATCTCATCCAACCCATCACCGTCCAGCAAGCCTATGATGGAATTACTCACGCACGGCGGTGAGCATCATGAAATTGGTGATGGAGGAAGGTTGATGATGACGACGGCGACGGATTCCCCTCTCCGGAACCGGGAACAAACTCCAGATCATCCCTCCCTTGAGAGATTTGGGCTTGGCGGCGGCTCTGTATCGTAAAACGCGATGAATCCTTCTCTCTTATTTTTTTCTGCCCGAACACGAATATATAGAGTTGGAGTTGAGGTCGAAGGAGCACCAGGGGGCCCACGAGGCAGGGGGGTGGGCGCGCCCCCCACCCTAGTGGACAGGGTGTGGGCCCCCTGTTCTTGATTCTTTCGCCAACATTTTTTATATATTCCAAAAATATTCTATGTTGATTTTTAGGTCATTCCAAGAACTTTTATTTCTGCACAAAAATAACAGCATGGCAATTCTACTGAAAACAGCGTCAGTCCGGGTTAGTTGCATTCAAATTATGCAAGTTAGAGTCCAAAATAAGGGCAAAAGTGTTTGGAAAAGTAGATACATTGGATACGTATCAACTCCCCCAAGCTTAAACCTTTGCTTGTCATCAAGCAATTCAGTTCACAAACTGAAAGTGATAAAGAAAAACTTTTACAAACTCTGTTTGCTCTTGTTGTTGTAAATATGTAAAGCCAACATTCAAGTTTTCAGCAAAGATTATGAACTAACCATATTCACGATAACATTTAGGTCTCATGTTTACTCATATCAATGGCATAATCAACTAGTGAGCAATAATAATAAATCTTGGATGACAACACTTTCTCAAAACAATCATAATATGATATAACAAGATGGTATCTCGCTAGCCCTTTCTAAGACCGCAAAACATAAATGCAGAGCACCCCTGAAGATCAAGGGCTGACTGGAAATTGTAATTCATGGTAAAAGAGATCCAATCATAGTCATACTCAATGTAAACTAATAATAATACATGCAAATGAAAGCGGTGCTCTCCAACTGGTGCCTTTTAATAAGAGGGTGATGACTCAACATAAAAGTAAATGGATAAGCCCTTCGCAGAGGGAAGCAGGGATTTGTAGAGGTGCCAGAGCTCGGTTTTGAAATAGATATGAATAATATTTTGAGCGGTATACTCTCATTGTCAACATAACAACCGAGAGATATCGATATCTTCCATGCTACACACATTATAGGCGGTTCCCAACCAGAATGGTAAAGTTTATACCCCCCCCACCACCAACAAGCATCAATCCATGGCTTGCCCGAAACAACGAGTGCCTCCAACTAACAACAATCCTGGGGGAGTTTTGTTTGCAATTATTTTGATTTGATTTGAGCATGGGACTGGGCATCTCGGTGACCAGCCATTTTCTCATGAATGAGGAGCGGAGTCCACTCCTCTTGAGAATAAGCCGCCTAGCATGAAAGATATAGACAACCCTAGTTGATACATGAGCTATTCGAGCATACAAAACAAAATTTTTATTTGAAGGTTTAGAGTTTGGCAGATACAAATTTACTTGGAATGGCAGGTAGATACCGCATATAGGAAGGTATGGTGGACTCATATGGAACAACTTTGGGGTTTATGGAATTGGATGCACAAGCAGTATTCCCACTTAGTACAAGTGAAGGCTAGTAAGAGACTGGGAAGCGACCAGCTAGGGAGCGACAACAATCATGAACATGCTTTAAAATTAATCAACACTGAATACAAGCATGAGTAGGATATAATTCACCATGAACATAAATATCGTGGAGGCTATGTTGATTTTGTTTCAACTACATGCGTGAACATGTGCCAAGTCAAGCCACTCGAATCGTTCAAAGGAGCATACCACCTATCATACCACATCACAACCATTATAGACTCCTATAATAGCATGTTGGCACACAAGGTAAACCATTATAGACTCCTAGCTACTTAAGCATGGCATGAGCAACTACAATCTCTAATTGTCATTGCAAACATGTCTCATTCATAACAGGCTGAATCAGGAACGATGAACTAATCATATTTACAAAAACAAGAGAGGTCGATTTCATAACAGCTTCTCTCATCTCAATCAGTCCATCATATATCTTCATTATTGCCTTTCACTTGCACAACTGAATGGTGTGAATAATAATAATAGTGCACGTGCATTGGACTAAGCTGGAATGTGCAAGCATTCAATACAAGGTTGAAGACAAGGTAATATGGGCTCTTTGTTAGATCAATAATAATGCATATGAGAGCCACTCACCATTTTCATTGTGGTCTTCTCCTCTCGACCCCCAAAGAAAAGAAAAGAAACAAAACTACTTACACGGGAAAGCTCCCAACAAGCAAAAGAAGAACGAGAAATCTTTTTGGGTTTTATTTTAATTATCACTACTACAAGCATGGAAAGTAAACTAGTTAAAAGCTACAACTAATTTTTTGGTTTTTTATTAAGGTTTTTCAAACACACAAGAAGAAAGCTTAAAAAGAAAATAAACTAGCATGGATATTACAATGAAAAAGTATGAGCACCGACAACTGGCATGAGTGTGTGAACATGAATGTAATGTCGGTGAGAAATGCGTACTCCCCCAAGCTTAGGCTTTTGGCCTAAGTTGGTCTATGGCCATGGCTGGCCTGGTGGAAATCCAAAGCTGTAACTGGGGTCATATTGGGATGCAGCAGCTATTGCCTCACGAGCTGCAGCTTGGAGGCGGGCGGCCTCCGTCCCCCTCTCGTACTTGTTCGCCTCCTCCCTAGTTATAACATATCTCCCTTTTGTCTGAAAATCAAAGAAAGCAGGAGCAGGGAGAGCAACATGGACGGTGCACCGTCTGTCAAAGATTATTATGTATTGGAGGAACTGATCATTCCTCTCAACAAACTGATGGCGAACCATAGCATTATAATCTAGATAAGCAGGAGGCAACTCAATATCATCCCCGTGTCTGGGTATATCAAGAAAGTTAGCTACACGAGTTGCATAAATTCCACCAAACAAATCTCCAGTTAAACCATTAAGTTGCAACCTACGTGCAACAATAGCCCCAAGTTGTATTGTTTATCTCCAAATACAACACTCTTGAGAACACTAAGATCTGGAACACACATATGACATGCCTCATCCTTACCGTTTATGTATCTACCTATAAAGAGAGCAAAATAATGTATGGCAGGAAAATGAATGCTCCCTATGGTAGCTTGTGTTATTTCTCTAGATTCCCCCACAGTGATACTAGCAAGAAATTCTTTAAATTCAGATTTGCGAGGTTCACTAGCACTACCCCACTGCGGGAGTTTACAAGCAGTATTAAAATCCTCTAAGTCCATGGTATAAGATTTATCATAAAGATCAAATAGGACATTGTGAGAATTGCGCGAAGATGTAAATTTAAACCTTCTCACAAATGAATCAGTTAAAAAAAGGTATTGCCGGCACTTATCTGACACGAAGCTCTCAAGATCAGTGTTGCGCACATATGCGTCAAATTCATCCTTGATGCCTGCCTGGACCATGAAATCTTATGACGGCCATTCACAAGGACGCACTTGATCCTCCCTTGGTAGTTCATTGTCCGGCTCGCGTATTGCGGGCCTTGGGCCTTGCTTCCTTATGGAACCACCTTGGTACATTTTCCTAAACATATTTCTTCCTGTGAAAGATTTCTAAAATTTTTAGTGACTAAAAATAAAAGTGAACCAAACTCAAGAAAATTGATAGCAAGTACTCTTACAAGTGCCTAGAGGCTATATCATGCATTAAAAATACTTTTGACCACATAAATATGACATGCAAGCTCAAGAACAGGGTCACCTAAGCAGCAAAATTTGCAATAAATACAGCACTAGAAGAAAAACTAATTGCACCAATGGAGGAGTCACATACCGAAGAACAATCCCGCAAAGCAGTTTTGTGAATGGAGCTTTGAGCAAGGAGATCGAAAATGGCAGCAAGATGAGCTAGAACTCGGGTTTGAGCTGGTGGGTGATTTTTTCTGGAGGAAGATGAAGTGTGTGGGTGCAAGAATAAGTGGAGGGGACCCATGTGAGGTCCACGAGGCAGGGGGGCGCGCCCAGGGGGGTAGGGCACGCCCTCCACACTCGTGGGCACACACCTGATGTGTTTTCAGTGCCGAAAATTCTTAAATATTCTGGAAAAAATCATATTAAATTTTCAGGGCATTTCGAGAACTTATATTTTTGGGGTACTTTTTATTGCAAGGATAATTCAGAAAACAGACGAAAAATACTATTTTCACTTTATTTAATATAAATAACAGAAAGTAAAAAGAGGGTACACAGAGTTGTTCTTTCTAACTTCATCCATCTCAAGCTCATCAAAAGGAATCCACTAACAAGGTTGATCAAGTCTTGTTAACAAACTCATTCCGGATTGCATGAAACCGGAGAAATTTCAAATAACACTTGGTTACCTCAACGGGGATATGCACATCCCCAACAATAAGAATATCATATTTCTTCTTGACGGTAGGAAGAGGAAATTCAAAACCTCCAATAATAATATTCCCTCCATTTTTATGTACAAGGCCACAAACTCATTTTACAAGTACCAAGGTAAAATTTAATGTATACTTTGCAGGTCAACCTTTTTTCTCATTTACTGGGATCATTAATGCGCAACATGCATGCAAGGAAACTGAGTGGAGGAACTAGTTAGTGTCATTATGATGGCATGCATGCAAGCATTAAACAAGTTGCTAGTACGAGGAAATATCATGAATTCTTTTCTCGACTACTGTTTGTGGCCTTGTATAGATGCAAAACATATATCCCATAGTGGCCTTGTATAAGTAAATGGAGGGAGTAGTTGAAATTTTTCCAATAGAATTGATATTATGCACTTGAGGTTGTTTCCTCGGAAAGTGTACCGTATGCTCATTACCATTAACATGAAAAGTGACATTGCCTTTGTTGCAATGAATAACAGCCCCTGCAGTATTCAAAAAGGGTCTACCAAGGATAATCGACATACTATCGTCCCCGTGAATATCAAGAATAACAAAGTCCGTTAAAATAGTAACGTTTGCAACCACAACAAGCACATCCTCACAAATACCGACATGTATAGCAGTTGATTTATCAGCCATTTGCAAACATATTTTAGTAGGTGTCAACTTATTCAATTCAAGTCTACGATATAAAGAGAGAGGCATAACACTGACACCGGCCCCAAGATCACATAAGGCAGTTTTAACATAATTTCTTTTAATGGGGCATGGTATAGTTGGTACTCATGGATCTCCAAGTTTCTTTGGTATTCCACCCTTAAAAGTGTAATTAGCAAGCATGGTGGAAATTTCAGCTTCCGGTATCTTTCTTTTATTTGTAACTATATCTTTCATGTACTTAGCATAAGGATTCATTTTAAGCATAAAGATAGGTCTACTCATTTCAGCAAAGCGCTCAAAATCCTCATCATCCTTTTTCTTGGATGGTTTAGGAGGAAAAGGCATGGGTTTCTGAACCCATGGTTCTCTTTCTTTATCGTGCTTCCAAGCAACAAAGTCTCTCTTATCATAACGTTGATTCTTTGATTGTGGGTTATCAAGATCAACGGCAGGTTCAATCTCTACATCATTGTCATTGATAGGTTGAGCATCAACATGAACATCATCATTAACATCATCACTAGGTTCATGTTCATTACCAGATTGTGTATCAGCATCAAAAATAGAAATATCATTGGGATTCTCAGGTGTGCCAACAACAGGTTCACTAAAATCATGCAAAGTCCTATCATTTTTCTTTTTCTTCTTCTTAGAAGAACTAGGTGCATCAACATTAATTCTCTAAGAATCTTGCTCAATTCTCTTGGGGTGACCCTCAGGATACAAAGGTTCCTGAGTCATTTTACCTCCTCTAGTCATAACTCTAACAACATTATCATTTTTATTATTATTTAATTCATTGAGCAAATCATTCTAAGCTTTGAGTACTTGTTCTACTTGAGTGGTAACCATAGAAGCATGTTTACTAATAAGTTTAAGTTCACCTTTAACTCTAGACACATAATAACTCAAGTGTTCAGTTATATAAGCATTACGTTTCAATTGTTTACCAACATAAGCATTGAAGTCTTCTTGCCTAACCATAAAGTCATCAAACTCATCCAAGCATTGGCTAGCAAACATGGAAGATGGGATTTCACATTTATCAAATCTATAGAGAGAATTTACCTTTACTACCTGTGTCGGGTTATCAAGACCATGTATTTCTTCAATAGGTGGTAAATTATTAACATCTTCAGCTTTAATACCTTTTTCTTTCATAGTTTTCTTTGCCTCTTGCATATCTTCAGGACTGAGAAATAGAATACCCCTTTTCTTCGGAGTTGGCTTAGGAGTTGGTTCAGGAAGTGTCAAATCATTTTCATTACTCAACATATTATCCAATAGCAATTCAGCTTGATCAACTGTTCTTTCCCAGAAAACACAACCAGCACAACTATCCAGGTGGTCTCTGGAAGCATCGGTTAGTCCATTATAAAATATATCAAGTATTTCATTTTTCTTGAGAGGATGATCAGGCAAAGCATTAAGTAATCGGAGAAGCCTCCCCCAAGCTTGTGGGAGACTCTCTTCTTCAATTTGCATAAAATTATATATTTCCCTTAAGGCAGCTTGTTTCTTATGAGCGGGGAAATATTTAGCAGAGAAGTAATAAATCATATCCTGGGGACTACACACACAACCAGGATCAAGAGAATTAGACCATGTTTTAGCATCACCCTTTAGTGAGAATGGAAATAACTTAAGGATAAAGTAATAGCGAGTTTTCTCATCATGAGTAAACAGGGTGGCTATATCATTTAATTTAGTAAGATGTGCCACAACAGTTTCATATTCATAGCCATAAAAAGCATAAGATTCAACCAAAGTAATTAACTCAGGTTCGATAGAGAAATCATAATCTTTATCTATACCTACTAATAAAGCAAGGTGCGTTTCTATGAATTTTTCATCTGTTCACCAATATTGCCTAAATTTCGCACATCTCTCCTGGGCCGCCTTTATTTCATGTGTCCCCTACACGGGCCAAACTTGGCCCTATTGGGGAGCAGTTAAAAAACAAAAAAGAAATTGTGATCATGTGTGGTTCGAACTCACAACCTCCCCTTCCACAATTAAGTTTGCGACCACCTGGGATGACTTGCCTTTTGTTACAATATATGGTTCCTTAGAAATAGTCCCACCTAGGTTCTTTTTATATTTATAAATTGTCTAAAATATCAACAACCCACATTGAGAATCAATAAGTAGAGGAAAAAGAGGAACACTCTACAAAAGAAGGAAACATGCATGCATAATTATGCGGGATTGTGGGAAACAAAAGAGAGAGATCTGATGAGAGAAAAAACTATTTGTGCATGCTGGGGAACTAATTAAGCGGGATTTATGGTAATTAAACAATATTTATTTGATGAGAGGAAAAAGGGAAGGGATGCGATTTGTGCAAGCTAGGGAATTAATTAAGCGGGATTGATGGTAATTAAACGAGATTGATTGATGAGAGGAAAAAGGGGAGGGATGCTCGTGCTTTGCATGGCTCTGTAAGTATAGATTTGATGAGAGAAGAAAATTGGGGAGGCTCTTGTTGCATGTTGGTGATAATTAAAGTGGGATTTCATTTGATGAGAGAAGTGGAGGCTCGCCCTTTGCATGCATGGCCTGTAGTAATTAAGCGGAAACTAAAGAGGAGGATTTTATGAGGCTCACTTGGGACAACCATAGGAGAGCAGCATAGTAGTGTTGAAAAAACAAAAATACATGAATGCCTTTTGTGCGGCCAAATTACATTTTATTTTTAAAAATTACCTGATTGATCATACATCGTTGATGCAACTGGAATACACGACACGAAAGCTTGGCTGTTGCTGCTGCAAGCGGGACGCGGCGTTCCAAGAGTGAGCACCCTATGTATCTAGCATAAGCATGCCAATGCAACACCAGTTGCCACTCTTATTTTTTACTAGAAAAGTTGGACTGCCATGGAGGACGATGTTACAAAGCCGACCACATGAACGCTACAAGGATGACTGAGACATCGATGTAAAGTCAAAAGCATATCATTGCGAGGTCAATCAGTATATTTGTCCCCTCAAGAAAACATTTTAAGTGTAGATTTCAATATTTTGGAGAAGTAAGTATTCTTTCAATCATTGTTAAGGCTGGTTTTCTGACTAATGTGCAGCTGATATACATTTCTTCCACACCTTCGTGTGAGTCGTGGCTCCATTCCCTGCTATCATACCATGTGGCAGATGTTTTGATGAACACACTAATTTTCTCTCAAGCTGCAATGCACGGGCCCTTTTGCTAGTCAGTAATAAAGATAGGTGAAGTAGCAAAAGCAGGGTCATATTTCATTCTAGCATTCAAAGACTTTTCTTTAAGCTTAGCTAATAATTTCTTAAGATCATATCTATCATTGCAAGCTAAGAAGTCTCCAGCAGTTTCTTCATCCATAACATAACTCTCAAGCACAACAGACAATTCATATCTAGGGGGAGAATCTTCATCATCACTTTCATCAATATTATCAGTTTCAATAATTTCATTGTCTCTTACCCTAACAAGTTGTTCATCAAGAAATTCACCTAGTGGCACAGTATTATCAAGCATAGAAGTAGTTTCATCATAAGTATCATGCAAAGCAGAAGTGGCATCATCAATAACATGCGACATATCAGAATGAATAGCAGGAGTACGTGTTGCAAGTTTACTGAAAACAGAAGGTGAATCAAGTGCATAGCTAGATGGCAGTTCCTTACCTCCCCTCGTAATTGAGGGAAAAATCTTGGTTCTTTTACCTTTCAAGTTCTTCATAGTGATCAGCAGATATAAATCCTAAGTGACTCAAAGAATAGAGCTATGCTACCCAGCAACGGCGGCAGAAAATAGTCTTGATAACCCATAAGTATAGGGGATCACAACAGTTTTTGTGGGTAGAGTATTCAACCCAAATTTATTGATTCAATGCAAGGGGAGCCAAAGAATTTTCTCAAGTATTAGCAGCTGAGTTGTCAATTCAACCACACCTGGAAACTTAATATCTGTAGCAAAGTACTTAGTAGCAAAGTAGTATGATAGTAGCGGTAACAGTAGCAAAAGTAATAGTTTTGGTTTTATAGTGATTGTAACAGTAACAACGGAAAAGTAACTAAGCAAAGATCAATATGTGAAAAGCTCGTAGGCATTGGATCAGTGATGGATAATTATGTCGGATGCGATTCCTCATGCAATAGTTATAACATAGGGTGACACAGAACTAGCTCCAGTTCATCAATGTAATGTAGGCATGTATTCCGAATATAGTCATACGTGCTTATGGAAAAGAACTTGCATGACATCTTTTTTCCTACCCTCCCGTGGCAGCGGGGTCCTATTGGAAACTAAGGGATATTAAGGCCTCCTTTTAATAGAGTACCGGACCAAAGCATTAACACATAGTGAATACATGAACTCCTCAAACTACGACCATGACCGATAAGTATCCCGATTATTGTCTCTTCGCGGTTAACAGATCATAACACATAATAGGTGACTATGGACTTGCAAGATAGGATCAAGAACTCACATATATTCATGAAAACACAATAGGTTCAGATCTGAAATCATGGCACTCGGGCCCTAGTGACAAGCATTAAGCATAGCAAAGTCATAGCAACATCAATCTCAAAACATAATGGATACTAGGGATCAAACCCTAACAAAACTAACTCGATTACATGATAATCTCATCCAACCCATCACCATCCAGCAAGCCTACGATGGAATTACTCACGCACGACAGTGAGCATCATAAAATTGGTGATGGAGGAAGGTTGATGATGATGATGGCGACGGATTCCCCTCTCCGGAGCCCCGAACGGACTCCAGATAAGCCCTCCCGAGAGAGATTAGGGCTTGGCGGCGGCTCCGTATCGTAAAACGTGATGAATCCTTCTCTCTTATTTTTTCTCCCCGAACACGAATATATAGAGTTGGAGTTGAGGTCGAAGGAGCACCAGGGGGCCCACGAGGTAGGGGTGCGCGCCCAGGGGTATAGGCGCGCCCCCACCCTCGTGGACAGGGTTTCGCTGGTATTTTTTATATATTCCAAAAATATTCTCCGTTGATTTTCAGGTCATTGCAAGAACTTTTATTTCTGCACAAAAATAGCACCATGGCAATTTTGCTGAAAACAGCGTCAGTTCGGGTTAGTTCCATTCAAATTATGCAAGTTAGAGTCCAAAACAAGGGCAAAAGTGTTTGGAAAAGTAGATACGTTGGAGACGTATCAACTGACAACAAAGAAATGAAGCAAGCCCAGATTAGCGACTAACAGGAAAGGAAGGAAGATGTCGAGGCAATGAAGCACCCAAAGTTTTTGCGCAGCTCCACCAAAATCGAGCATCCCTGTTGGCACATATATTGAGAGAGTGAGATTACTGTAATAGTGTCACTAGTTCATGAAAGATACACTAACAAATAGAAGCACCCTCATTATCTTAATGGGTAAAGTTAGCAACATAGTAATCTTTCTTAAAGAGAGGTATTAGTTTATTTAATCAATGCCAATTAGCTCAACACTCAAAGCATTGCCATGTATCATAGGTTGCAAAACTTTAACATGCAAAGATAAAGGAGTTTCTCATGACAGTAGCATGATACAAATAGAGATGATAGCAAACTAATATGGATCAAGGCCTTAGGCCGGTACCAACCTGAGCAAGAAAGCTTATTCATGTAGTCCCAGAAGAGATGATAAAGCACTCACTAGAATCACTCAATAGTATATATATTTTTGCACTTCAAATGTATGGTTGAAATCACTCTTGTTTACTAGTGCTGAGATTATATCGAAAGATTATCAAGAACTTCCAGTAGAGTTAAAGCACTGGCTGGGATACAGTTCATTGTATTGTCTTGTGTAGTTCCACTAAATTGTATGATTGGCACAACATGATCCCTGTTTGCACAAGTAGGAACAAGGTGAAACC
The DNA here is from genome assembly GCA_034509565.1 of Triticum monococcum. Lineage (NCBI taxonomy): Eukaryota > Viridiplantae > Streptophyta > Magnoliopsida > Poales > Poaceae > Triticum > Triticum monococcum. The sequence continues at coordinate 174,650,146 of CM067847.1, read as the reverse complement.
TTCATTAGCTTAGTAAGAAAGGATAGAAAGACATTAGCTTATTACTCTAACAGTAGCATCAAATTGATCATGGACAATACATAGAAGTGGAAGGGCTCCCCGGAGGATCGTCTCACATGTAAAGTAGACATTGTCGGAGCCCTTGAATGGCCTAGACCGAGGCCTCGGCTTCAGCAATATCACCTTGGCACTGCTTACTCTTCTTCTTATTCTTCCTCTTGATGCTCTGTTTCTCTTTCTCCTCACCAGTTGGTGAAACCAAGTACATGATTGGCCTTCTATTTCAGAATTGGTTTTGTTAGTGAGGGAGTACAAGTGTACTATAGCAAACAATAGCATTATTTTCTCATGGCAGTCGCAAAATAGAGATGAACACATGCATTAAATATCATTCTTACCTAAAGGACGGTTGTGGTGCCAATATGTATGATGAGGATTGGAACACAGATCTCCCTTTGTGCAGTTCCACCGAAATGAACCAACTGTTCCATTCTAACATTCTAGTTAAACATCACAAAAGTCACTTCTTTTAAGAAGTGTTTTTTGCAGTGCACCAAAAGGTCACAACAACAACCTGGTGAAATGGATATCCCTGTTTGCACAAGAAGCTATAATGGAAATAGTCAGAGTCTCAAACAATTACAGGCAAACACATTTGGCTAAACTTGTCATGGCTTATAACAGTGGCATCGCTTCATTTTACCAGGGGCATTAGATTAAGAACAACTAAATATTTGGTATAAGGGCATGGGACAGTGGGTGCACCAGCAGTCCAGCACCATGTACCTAAACAGGGGCATAAAGTGGTGATTTAGAGTTTGTTGCCCCGAGAAACAAACATCCAAGAAACATACCTGGGTTGGTCCCATTTTTGTTCACTCTAGCCACCTACTCCTATATGTGGATAGCAAATCTAGTCCCGGTCATACCATTGTGTACAACATTACCCCGATATTTCCCTTTTCGACCAAGAGACCGGTTGGATGACCAATCTGTACTACTCTCACCCCCATTCCTTCCTGTTTGTACCAAGTCCGATGTACACACTAAATTCCCCCACCCCCACTTTATTTCTTGTTTCAACCAAGTACAAGGTTCGACTCCATGAAGTAGCTTTACCTCTAACAATAGAAGAAAAAAAGGTGATGTTGGACCATCTGATCGAGAGGGGCTGAGAGGCATAAAATGATGCACATGCAGCGACATAGCAAGCTGGGGAAGCAGAGTTAAGGCGGTTTCGAGGGAGGATATACCTGAAGGTCGTCGGGATGTGGATAGGTGGGTGGCGGGAGGCCGGATCCGCCCACACTAGGGCAACGACGAAGGGATCAGAGGACCTCCCGCGCCGGCTCTTGGCCAGAGATAATGGTGCGGCCGACAGTGGGTCTCCTCCCTCGCTGTCGACGACGGCCTAAACGCCGCCCCTCCTCCCCTTCACCAGCGCAGGGGGATACGTCCGGATCTGTAACCAGCGGTTAGGATAGAAATATAGTGTTTTTTGAAGGGAGAAAGACTGTGTTACCACCGCTATCTTGTTTAGATCTGGAGATGATGGAGTGTGTGAATAGAGAAACCCTAGCAAGCAAGTGCGGAGGCTCCGGCCTATATATACGTAGTGGGGTAGTTTTCCTTTTTCACTCCATCAAAACAATCGTTTAAAATTGTGTACGTGCCAGGTCGCTGTTCTTTTAGTTGTTGATAGTTTTTTGAGATAGCCACCTGCTTATTCCAAGTGGTGTTACGGTGTGCCAGGTCGCACTTTGTATCGTTCAAGTCTGCTACAAGACCCTCCATTAAATGAACAACCACCCCCTCATAAAAATTGTGAAAAATCCCACGGCTAAAATTATTGGAAATGTGGGCTACCCCATGTTGGGGAACGTAGTAATTTCAAAATTTTCCTACGCACACGCAAGATCATGGTGATGCATAGCAACGAGAGGGGAGAGTGTTGTCCACGTACCCTCGTAGACTGAAAGCGGAAGCGTTATAACAACGCGGTTGATGTAGTCGTACGTCTTCACGGCCCGACCGATCAAGCACCGAAACTACGACACCTCTGACTTCTAGCACACGTTCAGCTCGATGACGATCCCCGGACTCCGATCCAGCAAAGTGTCGGGGAAGAGTTCCATCAGCACGACGGCATGGTGACGATCTTGATGTTCTACTGTCGTAGGGCTTCGCCTAAGCACCGCTACAATATTATCAAGGATTATGGTGGAGGGGGGCACCACACACGGCTAAGAGATCTCAAGGATCAATTGTTGTGTCTAGAGGTGCCCCCTGCCCCCGTATATAAAGGAGCAAGGGGGAGGGGCGGCCGGCCATGATAAGGCGTGCCAGGGAGGAGTCCTACTCCTACCGGGAGTAGGACTCCCTCCTTTTCCTTGTCCAAGTAGGAGAGGGGGAAGGAAGGGAGAGAGGAGAGGAAGGAAAGGGGGGGGGGGCGCCCCTCCCTCCTTGTCCAACTCGGACTAGGTGGAGAGGGGGGGGGCGGCCTGCCTTGGCCGCCCCTCCTCTTCTCCACTTTAGGCCCATGAGGCCCATTAACCCCCCGGGGGTTCCGGTAACCCCCCGGTACTCCGGTTTTATCCGAAACTTCCCCGGAACACTTCTGGTGTCCGAATATAGCCGTCCAATATATCAATCTTTATGTCTCGACCATTTCGAGACTCCTCGTTATGTCCGCGATCATATCCGGGACTCCGAACTAACTTTGGTACATCAAAACTAATAAACTCATAATATAACTCTCATTGAAACATTAAGCGTGCGGACCCTATGGGTTCGAGAACAATGTAGACATGACCGAGACACGTCTCCGGTCAATAACCAATAGCGGAACCTGGATGCTCATATTGGCTCCCACATATTCTACGAAGATCTTTTATCGGTCAGACCGCATAACAACATACGTTGTTCCCTTTGTCATCGGTATGTTACTTGCCCGAGATTCGATCGTCGGTATCTCAATACCTAGTTCAATCTCGTTGCCGACAAGTCTCTTTACTCATTTCGTAATACATCATCTCGCAACTAAATCATTAGTCGCAATGCTTGCAAGGCTTATGTGATGTGCATTACCGAGAGGGCCTAGAGATACCTCTCCGACAATTGGAGTGACAAATCCTAATCTCGAAATACGCCAACCCAACATGTACCTTTGGAGACACCTATAGAGCTCCTTTATAATCACCCAGTTATGTTGTGACGTTTGGTAGCACACAAAGTGTTCCTCCGGCAAATAGGAGTTGCATAATCTCATAGTCATAGGAGCATGTATAAGTCATGAAGAAAGCAATAGCAACATACTAAACGATCGGGTGCTAAGCTAATTGAATGGGTCATGTCAATCACATCATTCTCCTAATGATGTGATCCCGTTACTCAAATAACAACTCTTTTGTTCATGGTTAGGAAACATAACCATCTTCGATTAACGAGCTAGTCAAGTAGAGGCATACTAGTGACACTCTGTTTGTCTATGTATTCACACATGTATTATGTTTCAGGTTAATACAATTGTAGCATGAATAATAAACATTTATCATGATATAAGGAAATAAATAATAACTTTATTATTGCCTCTAGGGCATATTTCCTTCAGTCTCCCACTTGCACTAGAGTCAATAATCTAGTTCACATCGCCATGTGATTCAACACTAATAGTTCACATCACCATGTGATTAATACCCATAGTTCACATCGTCATGTGACCTATACCCAAAGGGTTTACTAGAGTCAGTAATCTAGTTCACATCGTTTATTGGATTAACACCCAAAGAGTAATAAGGTGTGATCATGTTTTGCTTGCGAGGTAATTTTAGTCAACGGGTCTGTCACATACAGATTCATAAGTATTTTGCGAATTCTATGTCTACAATGCTCTGCACGGAGCTACTCTAGCTAATTGCTCCCACTTTGAATATGTATCTAGATCGAGACTTAGAGTCATCCAGATTTGTGTCAAAACTTGCATCGACGTAACTTTTTACGTCGAACCTTTTGTCACCTCCATAATTGAGAAATATTTCCTTATTCCACTGAGGATAATTTTGACCATTGTCCAGTGATCTACTCTTAGATCACTATTGTACTTCTTTGCTTAACATAGTGTAGGGTATACAATAGATCTGGTACACAGCATGGCATACTTTATAGAACCTATGGCTGAGGCATAGGGAATGACTTTCATTCTCTTTATATCTTCTGCGTGGTCGGGCTTTGAGTCTTACTCAATTTCACACCTTGTAACAGAGCCAAGAACTCTTTCTTTGACTGTTCCATTTTTGAACTACTTCAAAATATTGTCAAGGTATGTACTTATTGAAAAAACTTATCAAGCGTCTTGATCTATCTCTATAGATCTTGATGCTTAATATGTAAGCAGCTTCACCGAGGTCTTTCTTTGAAAAACTTCTTTCAAAACACTCCTTTGTGCTTTGCAGAATAATTCTACATTATTTCCGATCAACAATATGTCATTCACATATACTTATAAGAAATGCTGTAGTGCTCCCACTCACTTTCTTGTAAATACAGGCTTCACCGCAAGTCTGTATAAAACTCTATGCTTTGATCAACATATCAAAGCGTATATTTCAACTCCGAGATGCTTGCACCAGTCCATAGATGGATCGCTGGAGCTTGCATATTTTGTTAGTACCTTTAGGATCGACAAAACCTTTTGGTTGCATCATATACAACTCTTCTCTAATAAATCCTATTAAGGAATGCCGTTTTGTTTATCCATTTGCCAGATTTCATAAAATGCGGCAATTGCTAACATGATTCGGACAGACTTAAGCATGGATACGAGTGAGAAACTCTCATCGTAGTCAACATCTTGAACTTGTCGAAAACCTTTTTGCGACAATTCTAGCTTTGTAGATAGTAACACTACTATCAGTGTCCGTCTTCCTCTTGAAGATCCATTTATTTTCAATTGCTTGCCGATCAACGGGCAAGTCAACCAAAGTCCATACTTTGTTTTTCATACATGGATCCCATCTTAGATTTCATGGCTTTGAGCCATTTTGCAGAATCTGGGCTCATCATCGCTTCCTCATAGTTCGTAGGCTCGTCATGGTCAAGTAACATGACCTCCAGAACAGGATTACCGTACCACTCTGGTGCGGATCTCACTCTGGTTTACCTACGAGGTTCGGTAGTAACTTGATCTAAAGTTACATGATCATCATCATTAGCTTCCTCACTAATCGGTGTAGTAGTCATAGGAACAGATTTCTGTGATGAACTACTTTCCAATAAGCGAGAAGGTACAATTACCTTATCAAGTTCTACTTTCCTCCCACTCACTTCTTTCAAGAGAAACTCCTTCTCTAGAAAGGATCCATTCTCATCAATGAATAACTTGCCTTCGGATCTGTGATAGAAGGTGTACCCAACATTTTCTTTTGGGTATCCTATGAAGACGCACTTCTCCGATTTGGGTTCGAGCTTATCAGGTTGAAACTTTTTCACATAAGCATCGCAGTCCCAAACTTTAAGAAACGACAGCTTAGGTTTCTCGCCAAACCACAGTTCATACGGTGTCGTCTCAACGGATTTAGATGGTGCCCTATTTAACGTGAATGTAGCTGTCTCTAATGCATAACCCCAAAACGATAGTGGTAATCGGTAAGAGACATCATAGATTGCACCATATTTAATAAAGCACGGTTTTGACGTTCAGACACACCATTATACTGTGGTGTTCCAGGTGGCGTGAGTAGTGAAACTATTTCACATTGTTTTAACTGAAGGCCAAACTCGTAACTCAAATATTTTATTTCCGCGATCATATCGTAGAAACTTTTATTTTTTTTATGATGATTCTCCACTTCACTCTGAAATTCTTTGAACTTTTCAAATGTTTCAGACTTATGTTTCATTAAGTAGATATACCCATATCTGCTTAAATCATCTGTGAAGGTGAGAAAATAACGATATCCGCCACGAGCTTCAACATTCATTGGACCACATACATCTGTATGTATGATTTCCAACAAATCTGTTGCTCTCTCCATAGTACCGGAGAACGGCGTTTTAGTCATCTTGCCCATGAGGCACGGTTCGCAAGTACCAAGTGATTCATAATCAAATGATTCCAAAAGTCCATCAGTATAGAGTTTCTTCATGCGTTTTATACCGATATGACCTAAACGGCAGTGCCACAAATAAGTTGCACTATCATTATCAACTCTACATCTTTTGGTTTCAACATTATGAATATGTGTATCACTACTATCGAGATTCATCAAAAATAGACCATTCTTCAAGGGTGCATGACCATAAAAGATATTACTCATATAAATAGAACAACCATTATTCTCTGATTTAAATGAATAACCATCTCGCATTAAACAAGATCCAGATATAATGTTCATGCTCAATGCTGGCACCAAATAACAATTATTTAGGTCTAATACTAATCCCGATGGTAGATGTAGAGGTAGTGTGCCGACTGCGATCACATCGACTTTGGAACCATTTCCCACGTGCATCGTCACCTCGTCCTTCGCCAGTGTTCGCTTAATCCGTAGTCCATGTTTCGAGTTGCAAATATTAGCAACAGAACCAGTATCAAATACCCAGGTGCTACTGTGAGCTCTAGTAAGGTACACATCAATAACATGTATATCACATATACCTTTGTTCACCTTTCCATCCTTCTTATCCGCCAAATACTTCGGGCAGTTCCACTTCCAGTGACCAGTCTGCTTGCAGTAGAAGCACTCAGTTTCAGGCTTAGGTCCAGATTTGGGTTTCTTCTCTTGAGCAGCAACTTGCTTGCTGTTCTTCTTGAAGTTCCCCTTCTTCTTCCCTTTGCCCTTTTTCTTGAAACCAGTGGTTTTGTTAACCATCAACACTTGATGCTCCTTCTTGATTTCTACCTCCGCAGCTTTCAGCATCGCGAAGAGCTCGGGAATAGTCTTATTCATCCCTTGCATATTATAGTTCATCACAAAGCTCTTGTAGCTAGGTGGCAGTGATTGGAGAATTCTATCAATGACGCAATCATCTAGAAGATTAACTCCCAATTGAATCAAGTGATTATTATACCCAGACATTTTGAGTATATACTCACTGACGGAACTGTTCTCCTCCATCTTGCAGCTATAGAACTTATTGGAGACTTCATATCTCTCAATCTGGGCATTTGCTTTAAATATTAACTTCAACTCCTGGAACATCTCATATGCTCCATGACGTTCAAAATGTCGTTGAAGTCCCGATTCTAAGCCGTAAAGCATGGCACACTGAACTATCGAGTAGTCATCAGCTTTGCTCTGCCAGACATTCATAACATCTGGTGTTGCTCCAGCAGCAGGCCTAGCACCCAGCGGTGCTTCCAGGACGTAATTCTTCTGTGCAGCAATGAGGATAATCCTCAAGTTACGGACCTAGTCCGTGTAATTGCTACCATCATCTTTCAACACAATTTTCTCTAGGAACATATCAAAATAAACATATGAAAGCAACAACGCGAGCTATTGATCTACAACATAGATATGCTAATACTACCAGGACTAAGTTCATGATAAATTAAAGTTCAATTAATCATATTACTTAAGAACTCCCACTTAGATAAACATCCCTCTAATCCTCTAAGTCATCACGTGATCCAAATCAACTAAACCATAACCGATCATCACGTGAAATGTAGTAGTTTTCAATGGTGAACATCGCTATGTTGATCATATCTACTATATGATTCACGCTCGACCTTTCGGTCTCAGTGTTCCGAGGCCATATCTGCATATGCTAGGCTCATCAAGTTTAACTCCTGTTCAAGAATTCATCCGATTAACCAGTTAACTTGCCGATTAATCCCTACTCATAGGGTCCCCGAGTAACCGATTACCCGATAAATCATCCAATTAATTGATTAAATCACCGATTAACCTGCCGATTAGCCTATTAATAATCTACTCACCAGCCGACCGAGCAGCTACCAGTTAACGATTTCCTCAACAATGAGTTTAACCCAAGTATTCTGCATGTGCAAAACTGGCTTGCACCCGTTGTAGATGGACGTAGAGCTTATCACACCCGATCATCACATGGTGTCTGGGCACGACGAACTTTGGCAACGGTGCATACTCAGGGAGAACACTTTTATCTTGAAATTTAGTGAGAGATCATCTTATAATGCTACCGTCAATCAAAGCAAGATAAGATGCATAAAAGATAAACATCACATGCTATCAATATAAGTGATATGATATGGCCATCATCACCTTGTGCTTGTGATCTCCATCTCTGAAGCATCGTCATGATCACCATCGTCACCGGCACGACACCTTGATCACCATCGTTGCATCGTTGTCGTCTCGCCAATCTTATGCTTCCACGACTATCGCTACCGCTTAGTGATAAAGTAAAGCATTACAGCGCGATTGCATTGCATACAATAAAGTGACAACCATATGGCTCCTCCCAGTTGCCGATAACTCGGTTACAAAAACATGATCATCTCATACAATAAAATTTAGCATCATGTCTTGACCATATCACATCACAACATGCCCTGCAAAAACAAGTTAGACGTCCTCTACTTTGTTGTTGCAAGTTTTACGTGGCTGCTACGGGCTTAAGCAAGAACCAATCTTACCTACGCATGAAAACCACAACGATAGTTTGTCAAGTTGGTGCTGTTTTAATGTTCGCAAGGACCGGGCGTAGCCACACTTGGTTCAACTAAAGTTGGAGAAACTGACACCCACCAGCCACCTGTGTGCAAAGCACGTCGGTAGAACTAGTCTCGCGTAAGCGTACGCGTAATGTCGGTCTGGGCCATTTCATCCAACAATACCACCGAACCAAAGTATGACATGCTGGTAAGCAGTATGACTTATATCGCCCACAACTCACTTGTGTTCTACTCGTGCACAACATCAACACATAAAACCTAGGCTCTGATGCCACTGTTGGGGAACGTAGTAATTTCAAAATTTTCCTACGCACACGCAAGATCATGGTGATGCATAGCAACGAGAGGGGAGAGTGTTGTCCACGTACCCTTGTAGACCGAAAGCGGAAGCGTTATAACAACGCGGTTGATGTAGTCGTACGTCTTCACGGCCCGACCGATCAAGCACCGAAACTATGGCACCTCCGAGTTCTAGCACACGTTCAGCTCGATGATGATCCCCAGACTCTGATCTAGCAAAGTGTCAGGGAAGAGTTCCGTCAGCACGACGGCATGGTGAAAATCTTGATGTTCTACCGTCGCAGGGCTTCGCCTAAGCACCGCTACAATATTACCGAGGATTATGTTGGAGGGGGGCACCGCACATGGCTAAGAGATCTCAAGGATCAATTGTTGTGTCTAGAGGTGCCCCCTGCCCCCGTATATAAAGGAGCAAGGGGGAGGGGCGGCCAGCCATGATAAGGCACGCCAGGGAGGAGTCCTACTCCTACCGGGAGTAGGACTCCCTCTTTTTCCTTCTCCAAGTAGGAGAGGGGGAAAGAAGGGAGAGAGGAGAGGAAGGAAAGGGGGTGCGCCGCCCCTCCCTCCTTGTCCAATTCGGACTAGGGGGAGAGGGGGCGCACGGCCAGCCCTGGCCGCCCCTCCTCTTCTCCACTTTAGGCCCATGAGGCCCATTAACCCCCCGGTACTACGGTTTTATCCGAAACTTGCCCGGAACACTTCCGGTGTCTGAATATAGCCGTCCAATATATCAATTTTTATGTCTTGACCATTTCGAGACTCCTCATTATGTCTGTGATCATATCCGGGACTCCGAACTAACTTCGGTACATCAAAACTAATAAACTCATAATATAACTATCATCGAAACCTTAAGCGTGCGGACCCTACGGGTTCGAGAACAATGTTGACATGACCGAGACATGTCTCCGGTCAATAACCAATAGCGGAACCTGGATGCTCATATTGGCTCCCACATATTCTACGAAGATCTTTTATTGGTCAGACCGCATAACAACATATGTTGTTCCCTTTGTCATCCGTATGTTACTTGCCCGAGATTCGATCGTCGGTATCTCAATACCTAGTTCAATCTCGTTGCCGGCAAGTCTCTTTACTCATTTAATAATACATCATCTCGCAACTAACACATTAGTCGCAATGCTTGCAAGGCTTATGTGATGTGCATTACCGAGAGGGCCCAGAGATACCTCTCCGACAATCGGAGTGACAAATCCTAATCTCGAAATACGCCAACCCAACATGTACCTTTGGAGACACCTGTAGAGCTCCTTTATAATCACCCAGTTACATTGTGACATTTGCTAGCACACAAAGTGATCCTCTGGCAAACGGGAGTTGCATAATCTCATAGTCGTAGGAACATGTATAAGTCATGAAGAAAGCAATAGCAACATACTAAACGATCGGGTGCTAAGCTAATTGAATGGGTCATGTCAATCACATCATTCTTCTAATGATGTGATCCTGTTAATCAAATAACAACTCTTTTGTTCATGGTTAGGAAACATAACCATCTTCGATTAACGAGCTAGTCAAGTAGAGGCATACTAGTGACACTCTGTTTGTCTTTGTATTCACACATGTATTATGTTTCCAGTTAATACAATTCTAGCATGAATAATAAACATTTATCATGATATAAGGAAATAAATAATAACTTTATTATTGCCTCTAGGGCATATTTCCTTCACCCCAACATGCATTATTATTTATATATCAACGAGTGAATCTGGGCTGTAGCAGCTGGGCTAACAGGACTCCGGAGAATCCGAGCTGTAGCAGGCTAATAGGACTCCGGTAGACACCGCGTAACATTTCCCCAAAGGGGCAGACACAGCAACGAAGAAGGACATGTGCCAGCCAGCCTAAGTGTTCCGGAGCAGTAGCAAGCTACCATGGCTCAGTGGAAGCACTAGGAGACATTTCGCAGTAAGAGAGGCTACCAAGGATAAACAACTAGGTCGTCGGATCCCACACATACCAAGCATTTCAAATCATACACACAATATGCTCGATATGTGCAAATACAACATGGCATCACAACAAAACTCTACAACTCAAAGTATTTATTCATTAGGCTCCGAAGAGCCAGATATTACAAACATGGGTCTGATGACCCAGCATTCAAGTCATACAAGCAACAAGCACAAGCGAAAGCTTAACTTGTCTGAGTACAGACAACTACATATGAAAGGGCTGAGGAGCCTGACTATCTACAAGACCATGCCGAGGGCACAAGATCATAGCTAAGGTAACAAGCTAAACGTCGAAGTCCACGCGGAACTACTAGTGAGATTGAAGTCTCTCTGCAAAAACATAAATTAATCAAACGTGAGTACAAATGTACCCAACAAGACTTACATCAGAACTAACTATATACGCATCAGTATCAACAAAGGGATGGTGGGGTTTAACTACTACAAGCCATCTTTGACTCGGTGGCTATCCTAAACTACGACTGCAAGTAACTTTCTTGAGGTGGCGCACACGTGTCCACATATTCACCATATAAATACACCACTATGGATCCGCTCCCGTCTCCCTACGAGAACACCATCCATAGCACTCACGCTTATCTTGCGCATTTTAGAGTATCCACTTTTCACTTGTCTATGAACTATACAGGCAAACCAGAGGTCCTTTACCGCGGACACAGCTATTCGAATAGATCATTTATAACCCTGTAGGGGTGTACTTCTTCACACATGCTCTCACCACTTACCACCATGTACACGTTGTGTATCTTGGCAACCTTCAAGCGGAAGCCTGGCAAGGGATTCGGCCACGATCTGACTAACCACACAACTCTCTTGTCTAGGTATATCGCCTACTCGGGTTCCATCTGCGAGGAGATCCAACCGGGGTTTCTCTCACAGCCCCAAATGATGTGTGTAGGGTTCCCGAGACACCAAACGGGTGCCCGATACACCATGCCACGGTGTATCTACCGCATCATAGCCCACCCCTAGGGTCAGCGCTACGCACGACCTCCAACACATATCCTACAAACACCAAAAACTAGTTGCAACTCCTGGACAGAGATCAAGGCGGTTAATAAGTCGAGAGGGTCCATTGGTTTCGGGCCCAATGCGTGGTAGTAGCTGTTCATGGATCACAAACACATAACTCAGTTCCTAAGGACGGTTTCAATGAGACAACCCACCATGTACTCCTACATGGCCTCTCACCGGTATCTTTACCAAATCATGTTCACACAGTTAGCTCTCAACAGTAGGACATGTTCACACACCTCCAATTCATCCCCGATGAATCACACCTGACTCAACTCTAAGCAGTAGCAGGCATGACAAACAAGCATGAATGAGTAGGCACATCAGGGCTCAAACAATTCCTACTCATGCTAGTGGGTTTCATCTATTTACTGTGTCAATGACAGGTCATGCAGAGGAAAAGGGGTTCAACTACCACAGCATGTAACAGTTGAATCATTGTTGTCCTAATCCAGTAAAAGAGAGCAGGAGCGAGAGAGTGGGATTGCATCGGAATGAACAAGGGGGTTTTGCTTGCCTGGCACTTCTGAATATATTATATCTCTTCATCGATGTCATCGAACTCATCGTCGGAAGCACATCTATCGAGAGGGGACAAATACCGGCAACAAAGAAGGAAAACACAATCAATGCAATGCACAATATGATGCATGATCATGACATGTCAATATGCTGTGTTTTGAGCTAATGCAACTAAAACCAGAAGGGTTTGGGTCATTTTGAACCAAAGGTTCAACCCCAAATTCAAATTATGAATTTAAATAGTGCCTTATCATGTTTGAACTAAACAGCAAAGTTAAGTTACTTAAACATGCATGAAACTACTACATATGGATAGATTGGATTTTTTTGATCATTTTTCATATATAACTTATTTCATTCTGAGCTATGGTTGAATTTCTATGAATTTTACAAGTTTTGGACATTTTCTGGAATTTCCTGAATAAGAATAAATCCAGAAAAGCCTATTACTGTGTCAGCATTGTGTCGTGTTGACCTCAGCAGGTCAACTGACCCGGTCAAGGTCAAACCTAACCAGCGGGACCAATTGGTCAGTGACCCAGTGTAAGTTAGTGACACAAACATGTGGGTCCGGTCAACGGCCGCGTCAGCGAGGTCAACGCTGACCCGTGGGGCCACTGTGATTAACTTAAACTAAACAGGGGTTAAACCGTGGTTAGTTAAGGGCATGGGGCCCATATGTCATCGACACGAGACACTAACTAAACGCGATTAGCACACAAACTAATGGTGCCACATCAGCCACCGGAGTTTCACCGGCGACGACAATGGCCGACGGTGGAGGTGCACCATGTGCTCACTATGGAGCACCATTTGATGCGTGGTTGGCTCCTACGGGTTCCTGGGAGTGAGGCGCATCCAAAGCAACAAGCGGCAGTAGCTGGGGTGGCCGGAGCTGCCGGCAGCGAGCTCTTTTGTGGCTGCCGGAGTTCGGGCATCGACGAAACCGACGATGCAGCGCGCAGGGAAATCAGTAGTTAGTACCTACGGGTACTACGCGTGCTCACAAGGCCAACATGCACATGCACGGGACCAAAAGATCACCAGAGCCTCGTCGGCGATGAGCTTGTGTGGCAGCATGCTATGGTCATTAAACGAGGAAGTTGCGGTGGTGCTTCTGGACTCGGCGTTAGGGAGAGGGGTGGCCGGTGGCCACGGGAACGACGATCGGCGTCGATGAGCTCCGTTTGGGAAGATAGCATAGGAGGGGGAAAAGAGAGAGCCGCGTGGAGGGGATAGGTCGAGGGAAATCGGAGGACTGCGCGGCTCCCAAAGCGATGTCGGGGAGGCGGCGGGAAGCAGGAGGTGGCCCGGCGCGTGGTCGCGCACGTCGAGCACGCACCTCTCGTCCTCCTAGCGAGAGGAGGGTGATGACTGGCAGTTGGGCTCGGGTGGGCTGCACAAGAGTTGGGCCGAATACAGTAGCAGGCCGCCAAGTAAGCAGGTGAGTTCTTCTGCTCTGTTTTAATTATGTTATGTTTCTTTTTATTTATTTATTTTCCACTGTTTGAAAATCGAAATGACTTCAACTAGTGCCAAAGATTCCTCTAAATATTTTTATGTTGCACATTGGTCATTTCTAGGTGAACATAAAATATTTCAGGGCTTTTGAAAATATATTCTTATATATTATGAATATAATTCCAAGTGGAAATACAGTAATGATTTAAATTCAGTGCCCAAAATATTCCTTAGAAATGTTCCATATTTTTGGTTTGGATCAAAACCATTGCCAAAAATATCAAACATCAAGGCAGAGCATTTTGGGTTCATTGAATGCAATTTTTTTAGTTGGACCTAATTGAATTTCAAAGTGCTAGTGTTTTTTCACCCCCATTTCAAGTTTCTTTGGAATTTAAACATGATGCATCACTCTATTGCAAGCACTGACTAGGGTTGTGACAACTCTCCCCACTAGACAAGAATCTCGTCCCGAGATTCAAGATGTGAGGTAAGAAGACGGAGGGGACATAAAGTCAACACAATCTTCATGATCCAGGTTGCACTTCATAATGGCGTTGATTCAATCACCATCTTTGTCTCGTCATCTTGCTCTGAGAACTCCAGCCAACATGACAATGAGAGGAAAAGGAAACTCTAGAAGATCGATCTTCTCGAAGATCCAATAACTCAGGATCAACTCAAGGGATGAGCCATAGCAACATCTCGCGACCTGGGACATGAAGCACACATCTAGAGGATGGAGTGGAACAGATGACGAGGGTTCACTAGGTAGACAACAATTCCACACCTAAGAGGGTGGTGAACGGTTGTCAACGTAGCGAGGATTTGAGTTGCCATGATACCATAACAAGACACATTAGAGAAGGATGACTCGTAGAATTATCCCTTAAGTGGCAAAAAGAATTACTTTTGATTCAGAGATCAGTAAAATTCTCTATACTAGCCTAGGGAAAATATCGAGCAATCGTTTGAAGGAGTTCGAAAGAATGACATACTCTTACTAGAATGGATGATTTCTACTTATCATCGGAAATGGAGGGAACCCGTGGTAGGATGGCACAACGGTGGTGCAAGATGGGAATAAAATGCAAATGCTGGGAATGATTCTAGTAACTGGGGAGAAACCCAACAGTAGAGAGTGAGTCCACTGTTTGAAAAGGTTATAACATAATCGAGGAAACTAGGAGCAAATCCCAATTAATGCCAATGATAAAACCTAGTGCTTGTGTGTGCTCTCAAGAACTTGAGCATTTCCATATTCATTAAGGTTTTGCCAATATCTGTGTCAAGGATCCTAGCAACACAACATACTACCATGATGAATGGTGATGGACGATGCAGATGCAAAGGAAGCTAACTCCTTCTCAGATTTCAGCTTAACGAGGCCAAGGGAACAGAATCTGGATGGTCGACCGAGAGACATTTAACACTCCGCTTCGAATATTCTGTTTTATGTGCTAGCGTAACCCATTTATTGATATGGTTTGGTATCTAGGGCATTAAGTAAAAGGTCGGACTTCAGGAACACAAGAATCCATAAGGAGCAACTTTTGGAGTATATCCTATGAGATCCTTATGGGGAGGTGGCCAACTTCCTCAATCAAGATACTACAATAATAGGTCTTTCGGCTGGGTGTGTTGGCCATGACATCCACTTTACCGGGTTACAGAGAGACCAATATTATAGTTCTTGGGACATGTTCCAACCATCATATCTGCCTGAGATTCAGATCTGGTTGGTGTCAGGATATTCTAGACTCATCAAGTCTAGAAAGAAAAATGGAAGTTTGCAACACAAATCGACGATATGACATTGCGAGATTCTCGGGATATGAACTATGATAGCAAGCCCCAAAACATGAGCTGGTTCTGCTACACCCATGTGAACACGTTGTCCCAGACAAGCATGATCACATGGTAGTCTTACAACAAAATACTACCGAGTTCTGGTAGGGAACCATCATTAATGATATCGAATTCTCCGCACGGAAGTATAAAGTAATAACCTTAGAACATACTCCTTTATCTTGAACAAATCAATCAGTGGCTTGGTGTGCTAGGAATTACGTATGGAATGGAGGTAGCGAGCCTGTCAAACCATAGCATACTCCACACATGCATGACTGACTTGGGATGGTACCAGTGGAAACAAAAACAATCTTTCTCGAACTCACGGCGGCAACTTGCACCAAATGCACGTGAATCAGAGAAAGTCACTTCTTTCATCCAGCATATGCTTCATGAACGAGACATGAAGATAATGCTTTTAGAAGTTTCCAACACTACTTAGATGTTCAACATGAATCATGGACAAGATGGAAATGTTTCCAATGGGTTCAACAACAATCCATCCATGCTTCCATATAGATGGAATTCCACAGTTAAGTGAACACGGTGATAGCATTGGTCAGACCAAAAGATATAACGGTGTAAGCTCGAGAGGTCAACCATGAGTAAGACAACATTACAAACATCGTTGGTTCTGATTTGATTTGAGGATATAGCCCACACTTAAATCAAAGTTTGGACAAGACAATAGATCCAATAACTGATTACGAGGACCAATCGATGAAGATATCATCTTTCTTCAACACACACTCTCAAAAGATATCCCTTTAGAATGAACTAAGTAAGGCAAAGCTTTTTATCCTCCAACTCTCCAAGTTGTTGTTTAGCTTAACCAACTAGCTCAGGGGTATCCAACACATATTCTTGGAGAAGGGGTGGTTTATAAGAAACCAACTTGATCACGAACTCAACATAGCGGTCAGGTGACAACTTGGTTATACTTCCGAGAAGACTTTCAGAAAATCGTGAACCACCGATATTTTTATTAAGCTCCAGAACAATCTTGCTTCTTAGGGCAAGACGATAAGATCAAATAAGCAAGGATTGGCACTATCCTAACCCATTGATCGAAAAGTGCACTGGAAATAAGGGCTAGGTAGCACGATCAATTTTTAGGGTGATGATTCAATAATCAACACACTAAGAATGTGGTTTTTGTCCATTTAACTACCAAGCAACGGAGTTGCTAGGAGTATAGATTTCACAAATCACGATTCACACACGAAACCGAGGAATGAACAATGATGGAGAGAAGTATCACTACGTCAAGAATTCATAAGAGAAGGTGCAATTCTCATGACATTCCTGACATAAAGTGGGTAATACTTCAGGATAGAACATACCAAAAGCTTGATTGCATTTGATTTGAGGAATACAACTGCTTTGGCCCAATCCTGGATATGGTTGAGGTACTAGGTTTTTTTTTCTCCTAGTCATTCCGAATAGAATGGCTTGACGGACCACAAGAATAATAGGCATCGATGAACACGAATGCGTGGCTACTCCTAACTATCAATTGATAGGTGAAGGTCGGAATATAACTGAAGGGGGACAACTCAAAGGAACATATCACTTTCTAAGTTGTGGATGCATAGATTAGTATGTCGAACAAAGCTCAACATATTTCTTCCGGATAACCCATGTATAAAGGTAGAACTAGCAGAGTCACAACATAGAATCGAGAACTCATCAAGAGCACTCTGGTTGTGATCTTTTGGTTCAACAGAACTTCTGTCGTAATGGTTCCTGGTATTGGAAGAGCGATATACCATGGACCGCAAGACTATCACAAAAGGTTACTAATATCCTAAGCAACTAGCAAACACTATCAACATGAATGATTCGAGTGAATCTCGGGTTCAAGAACCTGGGAGTAGAATACCTACTACTAAATGGCATCACGGGATGCTTTTGAGAATGATGGCCAGAATCATCACACTGTGAACACAAAACATGGCTGGACTACTAGGTGGTTCTCTAAGACACCTAGGGTCATAATAATAGCTTCAACATATATGTCGAGGCAATGGAGTACCTCAACACACTGGTTGGTGCAATTAATCTGGCCCAAATGGACATCAAGAACATGGAGGAATGATTGCAAGTGCATCGGACTATCTAGAACACTGGGATGACTCGGACAGCATAACGGCTGTAAATGCTCAAAAAGATTTGATACATCCTACAAAATAGTGGCATGACCACTCGGCATGACAATATCAAGGTTCTGAGGCCAGCTATCAACATACGGAAGTAGTAGAAATTTAATTGAGACTTGAATCCATCAATCCTATAAGTATATGGATTAGTAACACGTCATCGTGGTAGATAGATGAGAAGGCCTAGTTCTTAATCCCCGTAGAAAAGAAGAGGTTGACTCAGATCAGAAGGGCATAAGGTAAAGAAGTAAAAAGAGCCTTGCGTTCCCTTCCACAATCAATTCCCTTATATAACTAAAGCATTTCTAGACTCAACTTCGACCAGTTTGGCTTGGTAATCCTACAGGCAGTCAGGCTCTAATACCAAAGCCGTTAGGACCCCGGTCCTAAGTCACATCGATCTAGCATGTAACACATCATATCACTTTGCGGCCTCACGCACGGTATTCCCACGGGTGCCACTTTACCTGGCTCGGGACCATTTGCGCCTTTTGGCTTACGTATATGATAGTGTCGCTAGCATCCATATAGTGGGAACCCAGGCTGACATGACTATTCGTAAACCCAAAGTGGCACTAACTTACAAGAACAGTCATACATGACTCAGCAACGAATGTGTCGGTCATCAATGAGTGAATCCGGGCTGTAGCAACTGGGCTAACAGGACTCCAGAGAATCTAGGCTATAGCAGGTTAACAGGACTCTGGTAGACACCACGTAACATTTCCCCGAAGGGGCAGACACAGGAACGAAGAAGGACATATGCCGGCCAGCCTAAGTGTTCCGGAGTAGTAGCAAGCTACCATGGCTCAGTGGAAGCACTATGAGACATTTCCAGGTAAGAGAGGCTACCAAGGATAAACAACTAGGTTGTTGGATCCCATACATACCAAGCATTTCAAATCATACACACAATGTGCTCGATATGTGCAAATACAACATGGCACCACAACAAAACTCTACAACTCAAAGTATTTATTCATTAGGCTCCGAAGAGCTAGATATTACAAGCATGGGTCTGATGACCCAGCATTCAAGTCATACAAGCAACAAGCACAAGCGGAAGCTTAACTTGTGTGAGTATAGACAACTACATATGAAAAGGCTAAGGAGCCTGACTATCTACAAGACCCTACCGAGGGCACAAGATCGTAGCTGAGGTAACGAGCTAAACGACGAAGTCCATGCGGAACTACTAGTGAGACTGAAGTCTCTCTGTAAAAACATAAATTAAGCAAACATGGGTACAAATGTACCCAGCAAGACTTACATCAAAACTAACTACATATGCATCGGTATCAATGAAGGGATGGCGGGGTTTAACTGCAGCAAGCCACCTTTGACTCGGTGGCTATCCTAAACTACGAATGCAAGTAACTTTCTTGAGGTGGCGCACACGAGTCCACATATTCACCATATCAATACACCACTATGGATCTGCTCCCGTCTCCCTACGAGAACGCCATCCATAGCACTCACGCTTATCTTGCGCATTTTAGAGTATCCACTTTCACTTGTCTATGAACTATACATGCAACCCAGAGGTCCATTACCGTGGACACGGCTATTCGAATAGATCGTTTATAACCCTGTAGGGGTGTACTTCTTCACACACGCTCTCACCACTTACCACCAGGTACACGTCATGTATTTCGTTAACCTTCAAGCGGGAGCCTGGCGAGGGAGTTGGTCATGACCTGACTAACCACACAAGTAAAGGACCTCGCCTATTCGGGTTCCATCCGCGAGGAGATCCGACCGGGGTTTTGCTCACAGCCCCAAACGATGTGTGTAGGGTTCCCGAGACACCAAACGGGTGACCGGTACACCATGTCACAGTGTATCTACCGCATCATAGCCCACCCCTAGGGTCAGCGCTACGCACGGCCTCCAACACATATCCTACAAACACCAGAAAGTAGTTGCAACTCCTCGACAAAGATCAAGGCGGTTAATAAGTTGAGAGGGTCCATTGGTTTCGGGCCCAACGCATGGTAGTAGCTGTTCATGGATCACAAACACAGAACTCAGTTCCTAAGGATGGTTTCAATGAAACAACCGACAATGTATTCCTACATGGCCTCTCACCGGTACCTTTACCAAATCGTGTTCACACACTTAGCCCTCAACAGTTGGACATGTTCACACACCTCCAATTCATCCCCGATGAATCAGATGTGACTCAACTCTAAGTAGTAGCAGGCATGACAAACAAGCATGAATGATTAGGCACATCAGGGCTCAAACAACTCCTACTCATGCTAGTGGGTTTCATCTATTTACTGTGGCGATGACAGGTCATGCAGTGGAAAAGGGGTTCAACTACCGCAACATGTCACAGTTGAATCGTTGTTGTTCTAATGCAGTAAAAGAGAGCAGGAGCGAGAGAGTGGGATTGTATCGAACAAGGGGGTTTTTCTTGCCTCGCACTTCTGAAGATATTATAGCTCTTCAATGCTGTCATCGAACTCATCGTCGGAAGCACGTCTATCGAGATGGGACACATACCGGCAACAGAGAAGGAAAACACAATCAATGCAATGCGCAATATGATGCATGATCATGACGTCAATATGCCATGTTTTGAGCTAATGCAACTAAAACCAGAAGGGTTTGGGTCATTTTGAATCAAAGGTTCAACCCCAAATTCAAATTATGATTTTAAATAGTGCCTTATCATGTTTGAACTAAACATGAAAGTTAAGTTACTTAAAACATGCATGAAACCAGTACAGATGGATAGATTGGATTTTTTGATCATTTTTCATATATAACTTATTTCATTCCGAGCTATGGTTGAATTTCTATGAATTTTAGAAGTTTTGGACATTTCTGGAATTTCGTGAATAAGAAGAAATCCAGAAAAGCCTATTACTGCGTCATGCTGATCTCAGCAGGTCAACTGACTCGGTCCAGGTCAAACCTGACCGGCGGGACCCATTGGTCAGTGACCCAGTGTAAGTTAGTGACACAGACATGTGGGTCCGGTCAACGGCCACGTTAGCGAGGTCAACGCCGACGCATGGGGCCATTGTGATTAACTTAAACTAAACAAGGGTTAAACCGTGGTTTGTTAAGGGCGTGGGGCCCATATGTCATCGACACGGGACACTAACTAAACGCGATTAGCACCTAAACTAACGGTGTCACGCCAGCCACCGGAGTTTCACCGGTGACGACCACGACCGATGGCGGAGGTGCACCGTGTGCTTGCTACGGAGCACCATTCAATGCGTGGTTTGCTCCTACGGGTTCCTGGGAGTGAGGCGCGTCCAAAGCAATAAGCGGCAGCAGCTGGGGTGGCTAGAGCTAACAGCGGCGAGCTCTTTTGCGGCCGCCAGAGTTCGGGCATCGACGAAACCGACGATGCAGGGCGCGGGGAAATCAGTAGTTAGTACCTACGGGTTCTACGCGTGCTCACGAGGCCAACTGGGACATGCACGGGAACAAAAGATCACTGGAGCCTCGTCGGCGACGAGCTTGTGCAGCGGTGTGCTACGGTCAGCAAGGGGGCGACATCTACGACGAGCAAACGAAGCAAAGGAGAGGGGGGTTCGACATAGGGGCTCATAGGGAGGCGGCACAGTAGGTCAGTGGGCTCGGGGGCGTCCTTGTCGACGCGAATCGATGACGAAGAGCTCGGGTGCCTGAGGTTGAAGACGACCACGATGACGAGGAAGCAGGACCTCCCGGCGTCCTGTAGCTCAATGGGAATGATGAAGAAGTTGCGGCGGTGCTTCTGGACTCGGCGTTAGGGAGAGGGGTGGCCGGTGGCCACGGGAACAACGATCGGCATTGACGAGCTCTGTTCGGGAAGAGAGCAGAGAAGGGGGAAAAGAGAGAGCCGCATGGAAGGGAGAGGTCGAGGGAAACCAGGGGACTGCATGGCGTCCAAAGCGACGTCGGGGAGGCGGCGGGAAACAGGAGGTGGCCCGGCGCGTGGTCGCGCGCGTCGAGCACGCGCCTCTCGTCCTCCTGGCGAGAGGAGGGTGTTGACTGGTAGTTAGGCTTGGGTGGGCTGCACAAGTGTTGGGCCGACTACAGTAGCAGGCCGCCAGGTAAGTAGGTGAGTTCTTCTGCTCTGTTTTAATTATGTTATGATTTCTTTTTATTTATTTATTTATTTATTTATTTGCCACTGTTTGAAAATCAAAATGACTTCAATTAGTGCCAAAGATTCCTCTAAATATTTTTATGTTGCACAGTGGTCATTTCGAGGTGCACATAAAATATTTTAGGGCTTTTGAAAATATATTCTTATATATTATGAATATAATTCGAAGTGCAAATAAAGTAATGATTTAAATTCAGTGCCCAAAATATTCCTTAGAAATGCTCCATATTTTTGGTTTGGATCAAAACAATTGCCAAAAATATCAAACATCAAGGCAAAGCATTTTGGGTTCATTGAATCCAATTTTTTTAGCTGGACCTAATTGAATTTCAAAGTGCTAGGGTTTTTTCACCCCCCCATTTCAAGTTTCTTTGGAATTTAAACATGATGCATCACTCTAATGCAAGCATTGACTGGGGTCATGATAGAATATCCTCAAAACAAAAAGTGAGAGTACAATATTTATTGGGCCCCTTTGTAATTGGTGCTAAATTTTGACCAAAGATTTAACTGACAAAATGTTAGTGCATGTTAACAAAAATTATATCGTTTAATTCGTATTTGAACATAGTTTTCAATTATGTATTTTTTTGTGAGATGCATGAACATTTGGTTAATTAAATTTATAGTCAAAATTTGGCAAGGTGCATTAAATCAACACATGCAAGTATCAAAAGGACAGTCACGACATGCATGCATGCATTGGTAAACGCAAATTATTGAAATATATCGAGTGTAGTGCTTTGATGTGTCGCGTCAACTTGTACAAGACCGAGAAGTTTGATTACTACAACGCCCTCTCGCCTTAACCACACCTGCCTTTAGGTGCATGACAGGTGGGCCACCCACCTGTTGGGCCCACCTGTCATAGACGCAAAGGCATGAGCAGTAAGTCCACCCACCTATTGGGCCCACCTGTCATAGACGCAAAGGCAGGAGCAGTAAGTCAATGAAGCTGTGTCCCTCCCTCGCCCATGAGCATGGTGGTTGGCAGGACTAGGAGAAGCTTTCGTTCGCTACACGCTCTCCCTCCCGCACGCAGTGGACATGCAGCAGTTCAATTGGTGTCAGATGGCCAGAAGCATACTATAGTACTCCTCCACTGCAGTAGTACTCCATCATTGTTCGACTTCCTGAAGAGGAGAAGAGCCAAGCGCAGCCCGGCCGCTCGTGTGGCAGTTTCATGTGTAGAGTAGTCTAGGATAGCATGTACCGTGCCTGTAAGCTTAAAATCGTTGGGGTCGGCTCCATGCTTTTTTTGATTAACATAATCTTCTGGCCCTACCTGTCATCCCGGTGACTCTAGTTTGCACGCTCATCTGGTCAAGACAGGAATATATATTTTAATTTGTGGTGGGCTAAATGTTAGAGGTTGCAGCAAATGGAGTATTGTACGCTATGGGTCTTTCAGCCAAGTTTAGAGGCAGCCATGTGGGGCCGGTGCTATGATGTGTCGCGTCAACTCGTTAACGAGGAGAAGCTTGATTTTACTACTACATGCCTTCTCCCTCGCCCATGCGTGCGGTGGCTATCCCTCTCGCACACGGTGGACGGACATGTAGCAGTGGATTCGATACTGTAGAAGTAGTAGTAACATCATTGTTCGTCTTCTCGAAGAGCGGAAGAGCCAAGCGCAACCTGAACGTGGCAGTTGCGAATGCTCGCATGGCAGTCTTTGTGTAGGGGTGGGGCGTGGTGCGATGCCTTGGAGAACGCATATAGCCAGGCTCTTGCATGAGACAAAATTGCTATTTGAGTCCACTATTGTAGTACTAGTACTTGCTAGTATAGCCCTATAAATCGGAAAGGAGTATTTTCCTTTCTAGAGATTTCAACAAGTGACTAGACTACACCGCGTGCAGTAGTGGCTCAAATGTCAAATCTCATCAACCAAGGCATTTTGTGATTGGAGGAATGTATCTCATACCTTTAGCAGCAATGGTAAAGTGGCCTCGAAGTGGCCTCGAAGTTGGACTGGACAAAGCAACCATCATTTCACTGGAACGCTCGTTGAAGCCCTTTCCCCACTTTCTTGAAGAAAACCTAACTCTAGGCTACTCACTTCTGCCATTTTTCTTCTGTACCGACGAAGGAAAGGTGGGCGAATTAGTGATGCTGCTATATTTTCATTCCAAGAATCTTCTTTTTGTGAAGCACCGACCGATTCTCACAGCCTATTCTTTTCCCGTTTTCATTGCGATTGTGGTTTCCTTTCGATTTCTTTTTGTTTGTTAGTTCATTGATGGATCCTGGAGCACTAGGCAAAGAGTTGCCGGCGGACAACCACTGGAGATAGCTATCTCCAGGAAGCGAGCACCGACTAACAAGTTGACCATGTTGGCGGGCCAACCCATGGAGACGAAGAACTCCAAGAAACAAGCACTGGCCTAAGAGTTGACGATGTTGGTGGACGAACTCCTCAAAGAAAGTTGGAAGAACATCAAGGGTCCCACCGTGGCTACCCCAGAAACTCTAATGGCCACCTATGCGAGGCTCAAGGCCGAGTTTGAGGAGATACTCACCGTTGAGAAGCAGTATTCCCCTGGCAAGGTGATGGCCCCCATCGAGGACAAGGAGATGGCCCCCGGAGGGATGGGATCCCCCGGTGAGCTGCACTAGGTAAAAAATAATGGCTTACCATAGTTGTGGTTTTTCATTATTTGCAATGTGCTTGCTAATATGTTAGGGTTGTGCAGGTGCTGGTGGACGTCCTTGATGATTCCGATGTCGCGGCCCGTCCTGTGGACAGCATCCCAAACATCATTTTCGATGTCGCGGTCCGTCCTGTTGACATCGCCCCAGAGATCGATTCCGATGCCACTGTCCATCATGTGGACATTGCCCCAGAGATCGATTCCAATTTCGTGGTCAGTCCTTTGGACATTGCCCTAGAGATCGATTCCCATGCCGCTGTCCGTGCTGTGGTCATTGCCCGAGAGATCGATGACAAGAAATTGTTGGTCGCGCTAATCCTTCAGGGTAGTTTGCATTGCCCTGTGTTTACTTACCAGAATGATGCGTGTTATCAAACCATCTTAGGGCTAGTGCACCGTCTTGTGTGGGTGGTACTTGCTACTTTTGTTTGATAGTGAATCATGCGAACCATCTCCGAGTTATGGAAGCAGATGTATCCTCACCAACTTTTGATGTAATATATCACATGCTTAGATGTAAGTTCGAACTATTTATCATATCAGCAGGGCTTGTTGGATGATTCTTGGTGTTAGTAGGCTAGCTACTGTGCTAGCTATAGTACTTGCAAAACACTCACCAAAGAGAAATGTTGGGGCTGATGAGCTCGTGGTATGCTTATATTTATCCGTCGTCGATTAGCCAAGGCCCAAGCTCCTAAAATTGTAGGCTTAGCAATCGGTCAAACAATAGTCGACACAGATACATTCATGCCTCATTTGGTTCATAGGGTAGGAAAATTGTAGCAAAAGTACAGAGACGTACAACACAAAATCATACCAGTACAGTGACGTACTCCCTCCATTCCAAAATAGATGACTCAACTTTGTACTACTAACTTTGAAACGGAGGGAGTACAAATCCTAGGCGGGCTAGTTTGGCCTAGTGGGTTTCAGTGATATGACGTGGTACAGTGCCGTGTAGTCTTCGCGTGTAGTAGCAGTATTGCGGGTACAGTATGTTTTCTTGAAGAAGTGGAATTCAACGAAGTCATGATGGTTCCTTCGTCCGACCAACTTACATCCAGAAAGGTTGGGCCTGCGCTACGACCAGGGTGGACCAGGATAATTTTGTGCTTGGCAGGTGGACCAGGATAGTCGACGCCCCACATGTCAGCGAATGGAAAGTATTATTTTCCGATATAGAGGATGAGCAACGAGTATTTATTGTTTATTTTTGATAAAGCTATTGTCTCCACTGTATGACCGAGGAGTGTGAAACACGGCAGCCCAGTGAACTTGGCATGTGCACCACTCCCTCCTTCCACATGTAATACTACCATAGTGTTGACTATAAGGTTGGCTATAAAGGTTACAACTTATTCTCACTTTCTCTCTATCTATTTCCTATCAAATGTTTTAACCTTTCTTTTTTAGACACAATTGTTTTTTATGCCTCTCTTTTTTAGAATTAGTTTTTTATACCTAGGAGCACGTGTAGAGATGGGATCTTGCAGAGCCCACTCCTTGACTTTGTCAATGCCTCTCTCTCCTCCACATAAGTGGGCTTATAGGCCAGTATTTTAATGGTACTACGTCCTTGCTATGAATGTAGGCAGCTGGCATCTGAGGGGGGGGGGGCTTGGAAGCGGTTTTGACTCCTGCATGGCCCACCTCACATTATCACCATATATTTCTTGGAGTCCACGCACGGCGGGCGGGCGATCTCTTCTCCCTCCCCCGTCTCTCTCTTCTCAGCCGACGCTCGCTGAGCGATTAGATTTCGTCTATCAACGGTTTATTCAATTGCAGTCCCACATGTCAGTGAAATTGCAAGACAACGCGTGTCCCTTCTGGTGAGTGGCGTGCGAGCCGGACTGCCGGGGGTGCGACGCGTACGAGTCGTAAGTGTGCCGCCTTTTCTTTTGAACTTGCAAAGCGAAACATTTTTCATGCGATCGATCAATAGAAATCCAGAACAAAATGACGAGGGCAGTGCTTTCCCGCGCGTTAGGAGGGCTAGTTTGAGTGATATGACGTGCTACAGTGCCGTCCACTTGCTCCATTTTTATGTAAGGAAGAGTTTACACTTTTACATGGGAGGAGTGCGAAACATGGCGGATCTGATTTTGATCGAGGGATAACTGTTCCCTGCCAAATAATGGAGCACTGTTAATGTCCAGCACTGGCCCACAAATTTAAACCGGCATCTGTCCGAGGACGCTGATGGATGCCATCCAATGCTGCCCGCATACGTTTCGAGAACTATATGAACTAACTGGACTAAATTCATGCAAACAAAGCAAATTTCAAATTAACCGGATGAAATTCATTACATTTCGAAAACTTTTCCTACAAACTGGATGAAATTCATTACATATTTCGCACAAACTATACTAAAACCTACTGTAAACCTAATCTAAACGATCGCCGGTGCCCGACCACCATGTCCGGCCATGAACCTGAGAAAGCCGGCCATTGCCTTTGCATCCTCCTCATCCGCCTCGATAGCGTCCTCCTCCGGAGCATAAGGTTCTGAAGATTTCTGCCTCCACGTCGCCGTCAAGTGGCTAATCGGCCGCCGATGTTTATCCCACCAAGCTTGGCGTCGGCTGAGTGGAGGAGCGGTGGCCTTCCTGGGACCAGAGCGGCGTCGACCTACCGTGTACTACTCTTCCTCTCTGCCAGCTGCGCCCGCGCACGCGCGCCGGCTTCGTGGTAGTGGCGGCGGAGGGCGACCGGGGGGGGGGGGGGGGAGCCAGCGATCTCCTTCGTCTGCTCCTACGGCAGTATGTCCAAGAGAGCTTTGGAGCGCGCCCGGAGCGAAGCCATCGATGTCCTTCATATGCTCCTACGACAGTACGTCCAAGAGAGCTTTGGAGCGCCAGGAGGCCATGGTTGGAGTGGTTCCCACAGAAGGAAGGGACCGGAGGAGAATGAGTGTGGGTCTTTGGCTATCGCTGGGAGCTGGGGCTCAAGTTAATATAGCGGGCGAATGGCAATGAGCTGCGGCATACGGATGGATGACTGGCGCCGGAGTAGGTTCGTCGGGCGTGAATGCAGATGCTGCTTCAGTGACTTAACTGCAGGTGTGTTGGGTCACTGACATGTGGGCCCAACGGGCATCTGGCCCGCATGTCAGTGACACACCAACTACACCTGTAGTTAAGTCCGGTGAATGTGGCATTGACATTCTAGAGAGAGGGTGACCATTTCAGGCGGGAAGCGCGCGCTAGCGATGGAAGGGGTTTCAGTAGGCCAGGGCGGTCAAACGCTGGCGTGGTGGTAAAATGTGAACTCATGGATGACGAGCCTTTGAAGTTTATGCGGCACGTATTGACAACCAGGCATCCATGCAACTGGTCTTGTCGCTAGCTAGCCTTTGACGACCACCATTAGACACCACACAACCATACATAACTTACGAATAATGGACGAATCGACCAGACACACACTCGTGTGCAGTGGCACTATGATCAGTCGCTCGATAGTACATACTCCGTACCATAGTACCCTCTCTAGCTAGGTTGTTTTATATATTGTCGTTGTGATGGACGATATACATGAGCAAGGCGTAGAGTCCCGAGTATGACCGTTGGTGTTGAGCCAGGTGAATACATGCTCGGCGTTCATGGAGGCCTCCATCAAACGTATAAACAGTAATGTCAGGCACCGCCGGGGCGCGCAGGTGACGGGCTCGCCGTTTGCGTTGCGCCATGAGCAGGACTTTGATTGAGAGGGCGACATGCATGCATTAGCATGGTTTGACATCGTGAGCGTGAGTGTTTGGACGCATACATGCTACTTGCCTCTATGGACGGTGTGCGCTAATGTGTGCATCACGTATAATATAATGATCAAAGTGAGCTATCAACACAAGTTCGATGACCGCCAATGCATTTTACTCGGTAATAAATGACCAGGATTGAAGGGGAATCCAAATTTCCTTCGTCTTCTATCCTTGAGCTCTTGACAAACCAATGCACTATACGATTGTCCGGCCACTCCACTCCAGAGGTCTCACCAAGCGTCGTTCATGCCATCGCGCCGCACACTAACCGGTAAGGAAGCGATGGCATCCCACCGCGCCGAGTTCCTCGCCACCCACGACCACACACAAAATGGTAGGGAAGCGATGGCATCCCGCCATGCCGAGTTCATCGCCATTCACGACCTCACACCTACTGTCAGGACCCTGATTCCAAGTCACATCGATCTAGCCGGTAACACCTCATATCGCTTTGCGGCCTCACGCACGGTATTCCCACGGGTGTCACATTACCATGGCCCGGGACCATTTGCGCCTTTTGGCTCACATATATGATAGTGTCGCTAGCATTCATATGACAGAGAACCCGGGCCGACATGACTAGTCATGAACCCAAAGTGGCACTAACTTACGGGGACAGGCATACATGAATCAACATCGAGCATGTCGGTTAGCGGCGTACGAATCCGGGCTGTAACACTGGGCTAACAGGACTCCGGTGAACCAGACTGTAGCAGGCTAGGTAGGACTCGGGATGTCACCGCGTGACATTTCCCCGAAGGGACAGACACAGGAACAAACTGAATCACATGCCGGCCAGTCAAGTGTTCCGGAGCAGTAGTGCTGGGCTAGCAGGACTCTGGTGAACCGGGCTATAGCGGACTACTATTTCTCATGGAAGCACAAGACTACATTTCCCCATAAGAGAGGCTACCAAGGATAAACAACTAGGTTGTCGGATCCTACACATACCAAGCATTTCAATAACATACACACAATATGCTCGATGTGCAAATACAACATGGCGTCACAACAAAACTCTACGACTCAAAGTATTTATTCATTAGGCTCTGAGGAGCGAGATATTACAAACATGGGTCTCATGACCCAACATTCAGAGCATACCAGTCAAAGCACATGTGGAAGCTTAACATGTCTGAGTACAGACATCTACAAATGGAAAAGGCTGAGAAGCCTGACTATCTACCAGATCCTGCCGAGGGCACAAGATCGTAGCTGAGGTAACAAGCTAAACGTCGAAGTCCACGTGGAACTACTACCGAGACTGAAGTCTCTCTACAAAACATAAATTAAGTAAACGTGAGTACAAATGTACCCAGCAAGACTTACATCAGAACTAACTACATATGCATCATTATCAACAAAGGGGGTGGTGGAGTTTAACTGCAGCAAGCCAGCTTTGACTCAGTGGCTATCCTATACTACAACTGCAGGCAACTCTTTGAGGTGGCGCACACGAGTCCACATATTCACCATATCAATACACCACTATGGATCCGCACCGTCTCCCTACGAGAACGCCATCCATAGCACTCACGCTTATCTTGCACATTTTAGAGTATCCACTTTCACTTGTCTATGAACTGTATAGGCAAGCAAGTAGTCCTTTATCGTAGACGTGGCTATTGGAATAGATGATGTTAACCCTGCAGGGGTGTACTTCCTCATACATGCTCTCACCACTTACCGCCGTTTACACGACATGTACTCGGCAACCTTCAAGCGGAAGCCCAACGAGGGTGTCGGCTATGGCCTACCTAAACACTCAAGTCTCTAGTCCAGTTTTATCGCCTATCCAGGTTCCATCCGCAGGGAGTCTGGTCGAGGTTTCCACATACGGCCCCGAACGATGTGTACAGGGTCCCGAGACGCCAAACAGGCGCCCGCCATACCCGGCCACGGCGTATCTACTGCATCATAGCCCACCCCTAGGGTCAGCGCTATGCACGGCCGCCAACACATACCCTATAAACACCAGAAACTAGTTGCAATTCTTGGACAGAGAGCTAGGGTGGTTAAGAAGCCGAGAGGGTCCATTGGTTTCGTGCCCAATGCATGGTAGTAGCTGGTTCTTGAATCACACATACAGATCTCAGTGCTTAAGGACGGTTCCAATGTAACAACCCACCATGTACTCCTACATGGCCTCTCATCGATACCTTTACCAAATCGTGTTCAACACACTTAGCTCACACACAGTAGGACATGTTCACAACTTTCCAATTCATCCCCGATGAATCAGACCTGACACGACTCTAAGCAATAGCAGGCATGACAAACAAGCATGAATGAGTAGGCACATCAGGGCTCAAACAACTCCTACTCATGCTAGTGGGTTTCATCTATTTACTATGGCAATGACAGGTCATGCAGAGGAAAGGGGTTGAACTACCGCAACATGTAATAGTTGAATCGTTGTTGTCCTAATGCAGTAAAAGAGAGCAGGAGCGAGAGAGTGGGATTGTATTGGAATGAACAAGGGGTTTTTGCTTACCTAGCACTTCTGATGATGATATAGCTCTTCAGCGGTGTCATCGAATTCATCGTCGGAACCACGTCTATCGAGAGGGGACAACCACCGGCAACAGAGAGGAAACACAATCAATGCAATGCACAATATGATGCCTGATCATGACATGGAAATATGAGTGTGTTGGGCTAATGCAACTACAACCAGAAGGTTTTGAGCTTATTTGAACCAAAGATTCAAATACAAACTCAAATTATGGGTTCATATAAGTGCATTAACATGTTTGAACTAAACAGCAAGGTTAAGTTGCTCTGACATACATGAAACCAGTACAGATGGATAGATTGGTTTTTTCTGGTCATTTTTCATATATAAATCTTTCCATTTGGAGCTATAGATAATTTTCTATGAATTTTAGAAGTTTTGGATATTTTCTGAAATAAATAAATCATTTCTGACTCATATAAAATCCAGAAAACAGATTACTGCGTGAGCATGACGTCTGGTTGACGTCACCAGGTCAACGGGTCGCTGATACGTCCATTTTGCATCATGCTTTTATATCGATATTTATTGCATTATGGATTGTTATTTCACTTTATGTCACAATACTTATGTCTATTCTCTCTTATTTTACAAGGTTTACATAAGGAGGGAGAATGCCGGCAGCTGGAATTCTGGGCTGGAAAAGGAGCAAATATTAGAGACCTATTCTGCGCAACTCCAAAAGTCCTGAAACTCCACGGAACATCGTAAAATAAATAAAGAAAAATACTCGCTAAAGATTAAGGCCAGGGGGCCCACACCCTGCTCACGAGGGTGGGGGCGCGCCCCTACTTCATGGGCCCCCTGGTGGCTCTCCGACGTCCATCTTCTCCTATATGAAGTCTTTCGATGAGAAAAAATAAGAAGGAACATTTCGGGATGAGACTCTGCCGCCACGAGGCGGAACCTTGGCGGAACCAATCTAGAGCTCCGGCAGAGCTGTTCTGCCGGGGATACTTCCCTCCGGGAGGGGGAAATCATCACCATCGCCATCACCAATGCTCCTCTCATCGGGAGAGGGAAATCTCCATCAACATCTTCACCAGCACCATCTCATCTCCAAACCCTAGTTCATCTCTTGTATCCAATTCCTGTCTCAAAGTCCGGGATTGGTGCTAGTAGGTTGCTAGTAGTGTTGATTACTCCTTGTAGTTGATGCTAGTTGGTTTATTTAGTGGAAGATCATATGTTCAGATCCTATATGCATATTATTACCCCTCTGATTATGAACATGAATATGCTTTGTGAGTAATTACGTTTGTTCCTGAGGACAAGGGAGAAGTCTTGCTATTAGTAGTCATGTGAATTTGGTATTCATTTGATATTTTGATAAGATGTATGTTGTCTAGCCTCTAGTGGTGTTATGTGAACGTTGACTACATAACACTTCACCATTATTTGGGCCTAGAGGAAGGCATTGGGAAGTAATAAGTAGATGATGGGTTTCTAGAGTGACAGAAGCTTAAACCCTAGTTTATGCGTTGCTTCGTAAGGGGCTAATTTGGATCCATATGTTTCATGATATGGTTAGGTTTACCTTAATACTTTTGTTGTAGTTGCGGATGCTTGCAATAGAGGTTAATCATAAGTGGGATGCTTGTTCAAGTAAGAACAGCACCCAAGCACCGGTCCACCCACATATCAAATTATCAAAGTATCGAATGCGAATCATATGGACATGATGAAAACTAGCTTGACGATATTCCCATGTGTCCTCGGGAGCACTTTTCCTATTATAAGAGTTTGTTCTGGCTTGCCCTTTCTACAAAAAGGATTGGGCCACCTTGCTGCACTTTATTTACTTTTGTTACTTGATTGCTCGTTACAATTTATCTTATCACAAAACTATCTGTTACCACTTATTTCAGTACTTGTAGAGAATACCTTGCTGAAAACCGTTTATAATTTCCTTTTGCTCCTCGTTGGGTTCGACACTCTTACTTATCGAAAGGACTACGATAGATCCCCTATACTTGTGGGTCATCAAGACTCTTTTCTGGCGACGTTGCCGGGGAGTGTAGCGCCTTTGGTAGGTGGAATTTGGTAAGGAAAAATTTATATAGTGTGCTGAAATTTACTGTCACTTGTTACTATGGAAAGTAATTCTCTGAGGGGCTTGTTCGGGGTATCTTCACCCCGTCCTGTAGAGAAAAGAGTTGCTCCTCAACCTACTGAACCTATTGAAAATGAAACTCCTTTTGAATTTCCTTCGGGTATGATGGAAAAACTGCTAGCTAACCCTTTTACAGGAGATGGAACAAAGCATCCTGATGAGCACTTAATACATGTGGATGATGTTTGTGGATTATTTAAGCTTGCAGGTATACCCAATGATGTTTCTAAGAAGAAGGTCTTCCCTTTATCTTTGAAGGGAGACGCATTGATATGGTATAGGCTATGTGATGATATGAAATCATGGAACTATAAAAGATTGAAATTGGAATTTCATCATAATTATTACCCTATGAATCTTGTTCATCATGATCTCAATTATATATATAATTTCTGGCCTCGCGAAGGAGAAAGCATCGCTCAAGCTTGGGGGAGGCTTAAATCAATGTTATATTCATGCCCCAATCATGAGCTCTCGAGAGAAATAATTATGCAAAGTTTTTATGCTCGACTTTCTCATAATAATCAAACCATGCTCGATACTTCTTGTGCTGGCTCTTTTATGATGAAGACTATTGAATTCAGATGGAATTTATTGGATAGAATTAAACGCAACTCTGAAGATTGGGACCTCGACGAAGGTAAGGAGTCAGGTATGACACGTGAGTTTGATTGTGTTAAATCTTTTATGGACACCAATATTTTCCGTAAGTTTAGCAATAAATATGGACTTGACTCTGAGATAGTGGCTTCTTTCTTTGAATCTTTTTCTACTTATGTTGATCTCCCTAAGGAGAAGTGGTTTAAATATCACCCTCCCATAGAAGTAAAAGTAGATGCACCTATTAAAGTTGAAGAAAAGACTGTCACTTATAATTATCCTATTGTTCCTACTTCTTATGTTGAGAAACCACCTTTCCCTGTTAGAGTAAAGGATCATGCTCAAGCTTCAACTGTTGTTCGTAAAAGCAATATTAGAACTTATACACACCCTGAGCAAGTTAAAGTAGAACCCAATATTACTATTGTTAAAGATCTCTTGTCTGATAATATTGATGGGCATGTTATTCAGTTCGATGGTGAGACTGCTAGAATTGCTAAACCTTGTGCTAAAGATAAACATAGACCTGTGGTAGGCATGCGTGTTATTTCTGTTAAAATAGGAGATCATTGTTATCATGGCTTATGTGATATGGGTGCGAGTGCTAGTGTTATACCGCATACTTTATACGAAGAAATTAAGAATGAAATTGCACCTGCTGAGTTAGAAGGTATTGATGTCACAATTAAACTTGCCAATAGAGATACTATTTCACCAATTGGAATTGTTAGAGATGTTGAAGTTTTGTGTGGGAAAACTAAATATCCTGCTGATTTTCTTGTTCTTACTTCTCCGCAAGATAGCTTTTGTCCCATTATATTTGGTAGACCCTTCTTGAACACTGTTAATGCTAGGATAGATTGCAAAAAGAATGTTGTTACTATTGGCTTGGATGATATGGTTCATGAGTTTAATTTCTCTAAATTTAGTAAACAACATCTTGAGGAAGAATTACCTAGTAAGGATGAAATTATTGGTCTTGCTTCTATTGCCGTACCTCCTAGTGATCCTTTAGAACACTATTTGCTAGACCATGAAAATGATATGTTCATGAATGAAAGAAGGGAAATAGATGAAGTATTCTTTAAACAGGAACCTATTCTGCAACACAATTTGCCTGTTGAAATTTTAGGGGATCCTCCTCCACCCAAGGGTGATCCCGTGTTTGAGCTTAAACCGTTGCCTGATAATCTTAAATATGCTTATCTTGATGAAAAGAAGATATATCCTGTTATTATTAGTGCTAACCTTACAGAGCATGAAGAAGAAAGATTATTGAAAACTCTGAAGAAGCACTGTGCTGCTATTGGATATACTCTTGATGATCTTAAGGGCATTAGTCCCACTCTATGTCAACATAAAATAAATTTGGAAGCAGATGCCAAACCAGTTCGTGATCCTCAACGACGTCTAAATCCTAAAATGAAAGAAGTGGTAAGAAAAGAAATACTCGAGCTTCTCGATGCAGGTATAATTTATCCCGTTGCTGATAGTCAGTAGGTAAGTCCTTTTCATTGTGTCCCTAAGAAGAGAGGTATTACTGTTGTTCCTAATGATAAAGATGAATTGATTCCACAAAGAATTATTACATGTTATAGGATGGTAATTGATTTCCGCAAATTAAATAAAGCTACTAAGAAAGATCATTACCCCTTACCTTTTATTGATCAAATGCTAGAAAGATTATGCAAACATACACACTATTGCTTTCTAGATGGTTATTCTGGTTTCTCTCAAATACCTGTGTCAGCTAGAAATCTTATGACGGCCATTCACAAGGATGCACTTGATCCTCCCTTGGTAGTTCATTGTCCGGCTCGCGTATTGCGGGCCTTGGGTCTTGCTTCCTTACGGAACCACCTTGGTACATTTTCCTAAACATATTTCTTCCTGTGAAAGATTTCTAAACTTTTTAGTGACTAAATATAAAAGTGAACCAAACTCAAGAAAATTGATAGCAACTACTCTTACAAGTGCCTAGAGGCTATATCATGCATTAAAAATACTTTTGACCACATAAATATGACATGCAAGCTCAAGAACAGGGTCACCTAAGTAGCAAAAATTTGCAATAAATACAACACTAGAAGAAAAACTAATTGCACCAATGGAGGAGTCACATACCGAAGAACAATCCCGCAAAGCAGTTTTGTGAATGGAGCTTTGAGCAAGGAGATCGAAAATGGCAGCAAGATGAGCTAGAACTCGGGTTTGAGCTGGTGGGTGATTTTTTCTGGAGGAAGATGAAGTGTGTGGGTGCAAGAATAAGTGGAGGGGACCCATGTGAGGTCCACGAGGCAGGGGGCATGCCCAGGGGGTAGGGCACGCCCTCCACCCTCGTGGGCACACGGTGGGTCCCCCTGATGTGTTTTCAGTGCCAAAAATTCTTAAATATTCTGGAAAAAATCATATTAAATTTTCAGGGCATCTGGAGAACTTTTATTTTCGGGGTACTTTTTATTGCAAGGATAATTCAGAAAACAGACGAAAAATACTATTTTCACTTTATTTAATATAAATAACAGAAAGTAAAAAGAGGGTACACAGAGTTGTGCTTTCTAACTTCATCCATCTCATGCTCATCAAAAGGAATCCACTAACAAGGTTGATCAAGTCTTGTTAACAAACTCATTCCGGATTGCATGAAACCGGAGAAATTTCAAATAACACTTGGTTACCTCAACGGGGATATGCACATCCCCAACAATAAGAATATCATATTTCTTCTTGACGGTAGGAAGAGGAAATTCAAAACCTCCAATAATAATATTCTCTCCATTTTTATATACAAGGCCACAAACTCATTTTACAAGTACCAAGGTAAAATTTAATGTATACTTTGCAGGTCAACCTTTTTTCTCATTTACTGGGATCATTAATGCGACATGCATGCAAGGAAACTAAGTGGAGGAACTAGTTAGTTTCATTATGATGGCATGCATGCAAGCATTAAATAGGTTGCTAGTACGAGGAAATATCATTAATTCTTTTCTCGATTACTATTTGTGGCCTTGTATAGATGCAAAACATATATCCCATAGTGGCCTTGTATAAGTAAATGGAGGGAGTAGTTGAAATTTTTCCAATAGAATTGATATTATGCACTTGAGGTTGTTTCCTCGGGAAGTGTACCATATGCTCATTACCATTAACATGAAAAGTGACATTGCCTTTGTTGCAATCAATAATAGCCCCTGTAGTATTCAAAAAGGGTCTACCAAGGATAATCGACATACTATTGTCCTCGTGAATATCAAGAATAACAAAGTCCGTTAAAATAGTAACGTTTGCAACCACAACAAGCACATCCTCACAAATACCGACAGGCATAGCAGTTGATTTATCAGCCATTTGCAAACATATTTCAGTAGGTGTCAACTTATTCAATTCAAGTCTATGATATAAAGAGAGAGGCATAACACTAACACCAGCCCCAAGATCACATAAGGCAGTTTTAACATAATTTCTTTTAATGGGGCATGGTATAGTTGGTACTCATGGATCTCCAAGTTTCTTTGGTATTCCACCCTTAAAAGTGTAATTAGCAAGCATGGTGGAAATTTCAGCTTCCGGTATCTTTCTTTTATTTATAACAATATCTTTCATGTACTTAGCATAAGGATTCATTTTAAGCATAAAGATAGGTCTAATCATTTCAGCAAAGCGCTCAAAATCCTCATCATCCTTTTTCTTGGATGGTTTAGGAGGAAAAGGCATGGGTTTCTGAACCCATGGTTCTCTTTCTTTATCATGCTTCCTGGCAACAAAGTCTCTCTTATCATAACGTTGATTCTTTGATTGTGGGTTATCAAGATCAACGGCAGGTTCAATCTCTACATCATTGTCATTGATAGGTTGAGCATCAACATGAACATCATCATTAACATCGTCACTAGGTTCATGTTCATTACTAGATTGTGTATCAGCATCAGAAATAGAAATATCATTGGGATTCTCAGGTGTGTCAACAACAGGTTCACTAAAATCATGCAAATTCCAATCATTTTTCTTTTTCTTCTTCTTAGAAGAACTAGGTGCGTCAACATTAATTCTCTAAGAATCTTTCTCAATTCTCTTGGGGTGACCCTCAGGATACAAAGGTTCCTGAGTCATTTTACCCCCTCTAGTCATAACTCTAACAACATTATCATTTTTATTATTATTTAATTCATTGAGCAAATCATTCTAAGCTTTGAGTACTTGTTCTACTTGAGTGGTAACCATAGAAGCATGTTTACTAATAAGTTTAAGTTCACCTTTAACTCTAGACACATAATAACTCAAGTGTTCAGTTATATAAGCATTACGTTTCATTTGTTTGCCAACATAAGCATTGAAGTCTTCTTGGCTAACCATAAAGTCATCAAACTCATCCAAGCATTGGCTAGCAAACTTGGAAGATGGGATTTCACAATTATCAAATCTATAGAGAGAATTTACCTTTACTACCTGTGTCAGGTTATCAAGACCATGTATTTCTTCAATAGGTGGTAAATTCTTAACATCTCCAGCTTTAATACCTTTTACTTTCATAGATTTCTTTGCCTCTTGCATATCTTCAGGACTGAGAAATAGAATACCCCTTTTCTTCGTAGTTGGCTTAGGAGTTGGTTCAGGAAGTGTCAAATCATTTTCATTACTCAACATATTATTCAATAGCAATTCAGCTTGATCAACTATTCTTACCCAGAAAACACAACCAGCACAACTATCCAGGTGGTCTCTGGAAGCATCGGTTAGTCCATTATAAAAGATATCAAGTATTTCATTTTTCTTGAGAGGATGATCAGGCAAAGCATTAAGTAATCGGAGAAGCCTCCCCCAAACTTGTGGGAGACTCTCTTCTTCAATTTGCACAAAATTATATATTTCCCTTAAGGCAGCTTGTTTCTTATGAGCGGGGAAATGTTTAGCAGAGAAGTAATAAATCATATCCTGGGGACTACACACACAACCAGGATCAAGAGAATTAGAACATGTTTTAGCATCACCCTTTAGTGAGAATGGAAATAACTTAAGGATAAAGTAATAGCGAGTTTTCTCATCATGAGTAAACAGGGTGGCTATATCATTTAATTTAGTAAGATGTGCCACAACAGTTTCAGATTCATAGCCATAAAAAGCATAATATTCAACCAAAGTAATTAACTCAGGATCGATAGAGAAATCATAATCCTTATCTATACCTACTAATAAAGCAAGGTGCATTTCTATGAATTTTTCATCCGTTCACCAATATTGCTATATTTTCAGATATATTTTCTATCTGAGGTGGAACTAAAAAATTTCGTACAGCCTAAATTTCGCACATCTCTCCTGGGCCGCCTTTATTTCATGTGTCCCCTGCATGGGCCAAACTTGGCCCTATTGGGGAGCAGTTAAGAAACAAAAAAGAAATTGTGATCATGTGTGGTTCGAACTCATAACCTCCCCTTCCACAATTAAGTTTGCGATCACCTGGGATGACTTGCCTTTTGTTACAATATATGGTTCCTTAGAAATAGTCCCACCTAGGTTCTTTTTATATTTATAAATTGTCTAAAATATCAACAACCCACATTGAGAATCAATAAGCAGAGGAAAAAGAGGAACACTCTACAAAAGAAGGAAACATGCATGCATAATTATGCGGGATTGTGGGAAACAAAAGAGAGAGATCTGATGAGAGAAAAAACTATTTGTGCATGCTGGGGAACTAATTAAGCGGGATTTATGGTAATTAAATGATATTGATTTGATGAGAGGAAAAAGGGGAGGGATGCAATTTGTGCATGCTAGGGAATTAATTAAGCGGGATTGATGGTAATTAAATGAGATTGATTGATGAGAGGAAAAAGGGGAGGGATGCTCGTGCTTTGCATGGCTCTGTAAGTATAGATTTGACGAGGGAAGAAAATGGGGGAGGCTCTTGTTGCATGTTGGTGATAATTAAAGTGGGATTTCATTTGATGAGAGAAGTGGAGGCTCGCCCTTTGCATGCATGGCCTGTAGTAATTAAGCGGAAACTAAAGAGGAGGATTTTATGAGGCTCACTTGGGACGACCATAGGAGAGCATCATAGTAGTGTTGAAAAAACAAAAATACATGAATGCCTTTTGTGCGGCCAAATTACATTTTATTTTTAAAAAATTACCTGATTGATCATACATCGTTGATGCAACTGGAATACACGACACGGAAGCCTGGCCGTTGCTGCTGCAAGCGGGACGCGGCGTTCCAAGAGCGAGCGCCCTATGTATCTATCATAAGCATGCCAATGCAACACCAGTTGCCACTATTATTTTTTACTGGAAAAGTTGGACTGCCATGGAGGACGATGTTGCAAAGCCGACCACATGAACGCTAGAAGGATGACTGAGACATCGATGTAAAGTCAAAAGCATATCATTGCGAGGTCAATTAGTATATTTGTCCTCTCAAGAAAACATTTTAAGTGTAGATTTCAATATTTTGGAGAAGTAAGTATTCTTTCAATCGTTGTTAAGGCTGGTTTTCTGACAAATGTGCAGCTGATATACATTTCTTCCACACCTTCGCGTGAGTCGTGGCTGCATTCCCTGCTATCATACCATGTGGCAGATGTTTTGATGAACACACTAATTTTCTCTCATGCTGCAACGCATGGGCCCTTTTGCTAGTCAGTAATAAAGATAGGTGAAGTAGCAAAAGCAGGGTCATATTTCATTCTAGCATTCAAAGACTTTTCTTTAAGCTTAGCTAATAATTTCTTAAGATCATATCTATCATTGCAAGCTAAGAAGTCTCTAGCAGTTTCTTCATCCATAACATAACCCTCAAGCACAACAGACAATTCATATCTAGGGGGAGAATCTTCATCATCACTTTCATCAATATTATTAGTTTCAATAATTTCATTGTCTCTTACCCTAACAAGTTGTTCATCAAGAAATTCACCTAGTGGCACAGTATTATCAAGCATAGAAGTAGTTTCATCATAAGTATCATGCAAAGCAGAAGTGGCATCATCAATAACATGCGACATATCAGAATGAATAGCAGGAGTACGTGTTGCAAGTTTACTGAAAACAGAAGGTGAATCAAGTGCATAGCTAGATGGCAGTTCCTTACCTCCCCTCGTAATTGAGGGAAAAATCTTGGTTCTTTTACCTTTCAAGTTCTTCATAGTGATCAGCATATATAAATCCTAAGTGACTCAAAGAATAGAGCTATGCTACCCAGCAACGGTGCCAGAAAATAGTCTTGATAACCCATAAGTATAGGGGATCACAACAGTTTTTGTGGGTAGAGTATTCAACCCAAATTTATTGATTCGACGCAAGGGGAGCCAAAGAATATTCTCAAGTATTAGCAGCTGAGTTGTCAATTCAACCACACCTGGAAACTTAATATCTGTAGCAAAGTACTTAGTAGCAAAGTAGTATGATAGTAGCGGTAACAGTAGCAAAAGTAATAGTTTTGGTTTTATAGTGATTGTAACAGTAACAACGGAAAAGTAACTAAGCAAAGATCAATATGTGAAAAGCTCATAGGCATTGGATCAGTGATGGATAATTATGTCGGATGCGATTCCTCATGCAATAGTTATAACATAGGGTGACACAGAACTAGCTCCAGTTCATCAATGTAATGTAGGCATGTATTTCGAATATAGTCATACATGCTTATGGAAAAGAACTTGCATGACATCTTTTGTCCTACCCTCCCGTGGCAGCGGGGTCCTATTGGAAACTAAGGGATATTAAGACCTCCTTTTAATAGAGTACCGGACCAAAGCATTAACACATAGTGAATACATGAACTCCTCAAACTACAACCATGACCGATAAGTATCCCGATTATTGTCTCTTCGGGGTTAACGGATCATAACACATAATAGGTGACTATGGACTTGTGAGATAGGATCAAGAACTCACATATATTCATGAAAACACAATAGGTTCAGATCTGAAATCATGGCACTCGGGCCCTAGTGACAAGCATTAAGCATAGCAAAGTCATAGCAACATCAATCTCAGAACATAATGGATACTAGGGATCAAATCCTAACAAAACTAACTCGATTACATGATAAATCTCACCCAACCCATCACCATCCAGCAAGCCTAGGATGGAATTACTCACGCACGACGGTGAGCATCATAAAATTGGTGATGGAGGAAGGTTGATGATGACGATGGCAACGGATTCCCCTCTCCGGAGCCACGAACGGACTCCAGATAAGCCCTCCCGAGAGAGATTAGGGCTTGGCGGCGGCTCTGTATCGTAAAACGCGATGAATCCTTCTCTCTTATTTTTTCTCCCCGAACACGAATATATAGAGTTGGAGTTGAGGTCGAAGGAGCACCAGGGGGCCCACGAGGCAGGGGTGCGCGCCCAGGGGCGTAGGCGCGCCCCCACCCTCGTGGACAGGGTGTGGCCCCCCTGGCCTGATTCTTTCGCTAGTATTTTTTATATATTCCAAAAATATTCTCCGTTGATTTTCAGGTCATTCCAAGAACTTTTATTTCTGCACAAAAATAGCACCATGGCAATTTTGCTGAAAACAGCGTCAGTTCGGGTTAGTTCCATTCAAATTATGCAAGTTAGAGTCCAAAACAAGGGCAAAAGTGTTTGGAAAAGTAGATATGTTGGAGACGTATCAACTGACAACAAAGGAATGAAGCAAGCCCAGATTAGCGACTGACAGGAAAGGAAGGAAGATGTCGAGGCAATCAAGCACCCAAAGTTTTTGCGCAGTTCCACCAAAATCGAGCATCCTTGTTGGCACATATATTGAGAGAGTGAGATTACTGTAATAGTGGCATTAGTTGATGAAAGATACACTAACAAATAGAAGCACCCTCATTATCTTAATGGGTAAAGTTAGCAACATAGTAATCTTTCTTAAAGAGAGGTATTAGTTTATTTAATCAATGCCAATTAGCTCAACACTCATAGCATTGCCATGTATCATAGGTTGCAAAACTTTAACATGCAAAGATAAAGAAGTTTCTCATGACAGTAGCACGATACAAATAGAGATGACAGCAAACTAATATGGATGAAGGCCTTAGGCTGGTACCAACCTGAGCAAGAAAGCTTATTGATGTAGTCCCAGAAGAGATGATAAAGCACTCACTGGAATCACTCAATAGTATATATATTTTTGCAGTTCAAATGTATGGTTGAAATCACTCTTGTTTACTAGTGCTGAGATTATATCGAGTGATTATCAAGAACTTCCAGTAGAGTTAAAGCACTAGCTGGGATAGAGTTCATTGTATTGTCTTGTGTAGTTCCACTAAAATGTATGATTGGCACAACATGATCCCTGTTTGCACAAGTAGGAACAAGGTGAAACCTTCATTAGCTTAGTGAGAAAGGATAGAAAGACATTAGCATATTACTCTAACAGTAGCATCAAATTGATCATGGACAATACATAGAAGTGGAA
Organism: Triticum monococcum; assembly: GCA_034509565.1. Classification (NCBI taxonomy): domain Eukaryota; kingdom Viridiplantae; phylum Streptophyta; class Magnoliopsida; order Poales; family Poaceae; genus Triticum; species Triticum monococcum. The sequence continues at coordinate 174,607,003 of CM067847.1, read as the reverse complement.
GGGCTCCCTGGAGGATCGTCTCACATGTAAGGTAGACATTGTCGGAGCCCTTGAATGGCCTAGACCGAGGCTTCGGCTTCAGCAATATCACCTTGGCACTGCTTACTCTTCTTCTTATTCTTCCTCTTGATGCTCTGTTTCTCTTTCTCCTCACCAGTTGGTGAAAGCAAGTACATGATTGGCCTTCTATTTCAGAATTGGTTTTGTCAGTGAGGGAGTACAAGTGTACTATAGTAAACAATAGCATTATTTTCTCATGGCAGTGGCAAAATAGAGATGAACACATGCATTAAATATCATTCTTACCTAAAGGACGGTTATGGTGCCAATATGGATGATGAGGATTGGAACACAAATCTCCCTTTGTGCAGTTCCACCGAAATGAACCAACTGTTCCATTCTAACATTCTAGTTAAACATCACAAAAGTCACGTCTTTTAAGAAGTGTTTTTTGCAGTGCACCAAAAGGTCACAACAACAACCTGGTGAAATGGATATCCCTGTTTGCACAAGAAGCTACAATGGAAACAGTCAGAGTCTCAAACAATTACAGGCAAACACATTTGGCTAAACTTGTCATGGCTTATAACAGTGGCATGGCTTCATTTTACCAGGGGCATTAGATTAAGAACAACTAAATATTTGGTATAAGGGCATGGGACAGTGGGTGCACCAGCAGTCCAGCACCATGTACCTAAACAGGGGCATAAAGTGGTGATTTAGAGTTTGTTGCCCCGAGAAACAAACATCCAAGAAACATATCTGGGTTGGTCCCATTTTTGTTCACTCTAGCCACCTACTCCTATATGTGGATAGCAAATCTAGTCCCGGTCATACCATTGTGTACAACATTACCCCGATATTTCCCTTTTCGACCAAGAGACCAGTTGGATGACCAATCTGTACTACTCTCACCCCCGTTCCTTCCTGTTTGTACCAAGTCTGATGTACACACTAAATTCCCCCACACCCACTTTATTTCTTGTTTCAACCAAGTACAAGATTCGACTCCATGAAGTAGCTTTACCTCTAACAATAGATGAAAAAAAAGGTGATGTTGGACCATCTGATCGAGAGGGGCTGAGAGGCATAAAATGATGCACATGCAGCAACATAGCAAGCTGGGGAAGCTGAGTTAAGGTGGTTTCGAGGGAGGATATACCTGAAGGTCGTCGGGATGTGGATAGGTGGGTGGCGAGAGGCCGGATCCGCCCACACTAGGGCAACAACGAAGGGATCAAAGGACCTCCCGCGTCGGCTCTTGTCTAGAGATAATGGTGCGGCCGACAGTGGGTCTCCTCCCTCGCTGTCGACGATGGCCTAAACGCTGCGCCTCCTCCCCTTCACCAGCGGAGGGGGATACGTCCGAATCTGTAACCAGTGGTTAGGATAGAAATATAATGTTTTTTAAGGGAGAAAGATTGTGTTACCACCGCTATCTTGTTTAGATCTGGAGATGATGGAGTGTGTGAATAGAGAAACCCTAGCAAGCAAGTGCGGAGGCTCCGGCCTATATATACGTAGTGGGGTAGTTTTCCTTTTTCACTCCATCAAAACAATCGTTTAAAATTGTGTACGTGCCAGGTCGCTATTCTTTTAGTTGTTGCTTGTTTTTTGAGATAGCCACCTGCTTATTCCAAGTGGTGTTACAGTGTGCCAGGTCGCACTTTGTATCATTCAAGTCTGGTACAAGACCCTCCATTAAATGAACAACCACCCCCTCGTAAAAATTGTGAAAAATCCCACGGCTAAAATTAGTGGAAATGTGGGCTACCCCATGTTCGGGAACGTAGTAATTTCAAAATTTTCCTACGCACACGCAAGATCATGGTGATGCATAGCAACGAGAGGGGAGAGTGTTGTCCACGTACCCTCGTAGACTGAAAGCGGAAGCGTTATAACAACGCGGTTGATGTAGTCGTTCGTCTTCACGGCCCGACCGATCAAGCACCGAAACTACGGCACCTCCGACTTCTAGCACACGTTCAGCTCGATGACGATCCCTGGACGCCGATCCAGCAAAGTGTCTGGGAAGAGTTCCATCAGCACGACGGCATGGTGACGATCTTGATGTTCTACCGTTGCAGGGCTTCGCCTAAGCACGGCTACAATATTATCGAGGATTATGGTGGAGGGGGGCACCGCACACGGCTAAGAGATCTCAAGGATCAATTGTTGTGTCTAGAGGTGCCCCCTGCCCCCGTATATAAAGGAGCAAGGGGGAGGGGCGGCCGTCCATGATAAGGCGCGCCAGGGAGGAGTCCTACTCCTACCGGGAGTAGGACTCCCACCTTTTCCTTGTCCATGTAGGAGAGGGGGAAGGAAGGGAGAGAGGAGAGGAAGGAAAGGGGGGGCACCGCCCCTCCCTCCTTGTCCAACTCGGACTAGGGGGAGAGGGGGGGGGGGGGCGGCCTGCCTTGGCCGCCCCTCCTCTTCTCCACTTTAGGCCCATGAGGCCCATTAACCCCCCGGGGGGTTCCGGTAACCCCCCGGTACTACGGTTTTATTCGAAACTTCCCCGGAACACTTCCGTGTCCGAATATAGCCGTCCAATATATAAATATTTATGTCTCGACCATTTCGAGACTCCTCGTTATGTCCGTGATCATATCCGGGACTCCGAACTAACTTCGGTACATCAAAACTAATAAACTCATAATATAACTGTCATCGAAACCTTAAGCGTGCGGACCCTATGGGTTTGAGAACAATGTAGACATGACCGAGACACGTCTCCGGTCAATAACCAATAGTGGAACCTGGATGCTCATATTGGCTCCCACATATTCTACGAAGATCTTTTATCGGTCAGACCGCATAACAACATACGTTGTTCCCTTTGTCATCGGTATGTTACTTGCCCGAGATTCGATCGTCGGTATCTCAATACCTAGTTCAATCTCGTTGCCGGCAAGTCCCTTTACTCGTTTTGTAATACATCATCTCGCAACTAACTCATTAGTCGCAATGCTTGCAAGGCTTATGTGATGTGCATTACCGAGAGGGCCCAGAGATACCTCTCCGACAATCGGAGTGACAAATCCTAATCTCGAAATACGCCAACCCAACATGTACCTTTGGAGACACCTGTAGAGCTCCTTTATAATCACCCAGTTACGTTGTGACGTTTGGTAGCACACAAAGTGTTCCTCCGGCAAACGGGAGTTGCATAATCTCATAGTCATAGGAACATGTATAAGTCATGAAGAAAGCAATAGCAACATACTAAACAATCGGGTGCTAAGCTAATTGAATGGGTCATGTCAATCACATCATTCTTCTAATGATGTGATCCCGTTAATCAAATAACATCTCTTTTGTTCATGGTTAGGAAACATAACCATCTTCGATTAACGAGCTAGTCAAGTAGAGGCATACTAGTGACACTCTATTTGTCTATGTATTCACACATGTATTATGTTTCCCATTAATACAATTCTAGCATGAATAATAAACATTTATCATGATATAAGGAAATAAATAATAACTTTATTATTGCCTCTAGGGCATATTTCCTTCACCCCAACATGCATTATTATTTATATATCAACGAGTGAATCCAGGCTGTAGCAGCTGGGCTAACAGGACTCCGAAGAATCCGAGCTGTAGCAGGCTAATAGGACTCCGGTAGACACCGCGTAACATTTCCCTGAAGGGCCAGACACAGCAACGAAGAAGGACGTATGCCGGCCAGCCTAAGTGTTTCGGAGCAGTAGCAAGCTACCATGGCTCAGTGGAAGCACTAGGAGACATTTCCCAGTAAGAGAGGCTACCAAGGATAAACAACTAGGTCGTCGGATCCCACACATACCAAGCATTTGAAATCATACACACAATATGCTCGATATGTGCAAATACAACATGGCATCACAACAAAACTCTACAACTCAAAGTATTTATTCATTAGGCTCCGAAGAGCTAGATATTACAAACATGGGTCTCATGACCCAGCATTCAAGTCATACAAGCAACAAGCACAAGCGAAAGCTTAACTTGTCTGAGTACAGACAACTACATATGAAAGGGCTGAGGAGCCTGACTATCTACAAAACCCTGCGGAGGGCACAAGATCATAGCTAAGGTAACAAGCTAAACGTCGAAGTCCACGCGGATCTACTAGTGAGACTGAAGTCTCTCTGCAAAAACATAAATTAATCAAACGTGAGTACAAATGTACCCAGCAAGACTTACATCAGAACTAACTACATACGCATCAGTATCAACAAAGGGATGGTGGGGTTTAACTGCTGCAAGCCATCTTTGACTCGGTGGCTATCCTACACTACGACTGCAAGTAACTTTCTTGAGGTGGCGCACACGAGTCCACATATTCACCATATCAATACACCACTATGGATCCGCTCCCGTCTCCCTACGAGAACACCATCCATAGCACTCACGCTTATCTTGCGCATTTTAGAGTATCCACTTTTCACTTGTCTATGAACTATACAGGCAACCCAGAGGTCCTTTACCGCGGACACAGCTATTCGAATAGATCATTTATAACCCTGCAGGGGTGTACTTCTTCGCACACGCTCTCACCACTTACCACCATGTACACGTTGTGTATCTTGGCAACCTTCAAGCGGAAGCCTGGCAAGGGATTCGGCCACGACCTGACTAACCACACAACTCTCTTGTGTAGGTATATCGCCTACTCGGTTTCCATCCGCGAGGAGATCCGACCGGGGTTTCGCTCACAGCCCCAAACGATGTGTGTAGGGTTCCCGAGACACCAAAGGGTGCCCGATATACCATGCCACGGTGTATCTACCGCATCATAGCCCACCCCTAGGGTCAGCGCTACGCACGACCTCCAACACATATCCTACAAACACCAAAAACTAGTTGCAACTCCCGGACAGAGATCAAGGCGGTTAATAAGTCGAGAGGGTCCATTGGTTTCGGGCCCAACACGTGGTAGTAGCTGTTCATGGATCACAAACACATAACTCAGTTCCTAAGGATGGTTTCAATGAGACAACCCACCATGTACTCCTACATGGCCTCTCACCGGTATCTTTACCAAATCGTGTTCACACAATTAGCTCTCAACAGTAGGACATGTTCACACACCTCCAATTCATCCCCGATGAATCAGACCTCACTCTACTCTATGCAGTATCAGGCATGACAAACAAGCATGAATGACTAGGCACATCAGGGCTCAAACAACTCCTACTCATGCTACTGGGTTTCATCTATTTATTGTGGCAATGACAGGTCATGCAGAGGAAAAGGGGTTCAACTACCACAGCATGTAACAGTTGAATCGTTGTTGTCCTAATCCAGTAAAAGAGAGCAGGAGCGAGAGAGTGGGATTGCATCGGAATGAACAAGGGGGTTTTGCTTGCCTGGCACTTCTGAATATATTGTATATCTTCATCGGTGTCATCGAACTCATCGTCGGAACCACGTCTATCGAAAGGGGACAAATACCGGCAACAAGGAAGGAAAACACAATCAATGCAATGCACAATATGATGCATGATCATGACATGTCAATATGCTGTGTTTTGAGCTAATGCAACTAAAACCAGAAGGGTTTGGGTCATTTTGAACCAAAGGTTCAACCCCAAATTCAAATTATGAATTTAAATAGTGCCTTATCATGTTTGAACTAAACAGCAAATTTAAGTTACTTAAACATGCATGAAACTAGTATCTATGGATAGATTGGATTTTTCTGATCATTTTTCATATATAACTTATTTCATTTTGAGCTATGGTTGAATTTCTATGAATTTTACAAGTTTTGGACATTTTCTGGAATTTCCTGAATAAGAATAAATCCAGAAAAGCCTATTACTGTGTCAGCATTGCGTCGTGCTAACCTCAGTAGGTCAACTGACCCGGTCCAGGTCAAACCTGACCAGCGGGACCCATTGGTCAGTGACCCAGTGTAAGTTAGTGACACAAACATGTGGGTCCGGTCAATGGCCACGTCAGCGAGGTCAACGCCGACGCGTGGGGCCACGGTGATTAACTTAAACTAAACAGGGGTTAAACCGTGGTTAGTTAAGGGCATGGGGCCCATATGTCATCGACACGGGACACTAACTAAACGTGATTAACACACAAACTAATGGTGCCACATCAGCCACCGGAATTTCACCGGTGACGACAATGGCCGACGGCGGAGGTGCACCGTGTGCTCACTATGGAGCACCATTCGATGCGTGGTTTGCTCCTATGGGTTCCTGGGAGTGAGGCGCATCCAAAGCAACAAGCGGAAGTAGCTGGGGTGGCCGGAGCTGCCGACAGCGAGCTCTTTTGCGGCTGCCGGAGTTCGGGCATCGACGAAACCGACGATGCAGCACGCGGGGAAATCAGTAGTTAGTACCTACGGGTACTACGCGTGCTCACAAGGACAACATGCACATGCACGGGACCAAAAGATCACCAGAGCCTCGTCGGCGACGAGCTTGTGCGGCGGCGTGCTATGGTCAGCAAACGAGGAAGTTGCGGTGGTGCTTCTGGACTCGGCGTTAGGGAGAGGGGTGGCCGGTGGCCACGGGAACGACGATCAGCGTCAACGAGCTCCGTTCAGGAAGAGAGCATAGGAGGGGGAAAAGAGAGAGCCGCGTGGAGGGGATAGGTCAAGGGAAATCGGAGGACTGCGTGGCGTCCAAAGCGATGTCGGGGAGGCGGCGGGAAGCAGGAGGTGGCCCGGCGCATGGTCGCGCACGTCGAGCACGCACCTCTCGTCCTCCTGGCGAGAGGAGGGTGATGACTGGTAGTTGGGCTCGGGTGGGCTGCACAAGAGTTGGGCCGACTACAGTAGCAGGCCGCCAAGTAAGCAGGTGAGTTCTTCTGCTCTGTTTTAATTATGTTATGTTTTCTTTTTATTTATTTATTTGCCACTGTTTGAAAATCAAAATGACTTCAACTAGTGCCAAAGATTCCACTAAATATTTTTATGTTGCACATTGGTCATTTCTAGGCGAACATAAAATATTTCAGGGCTTTTGAAAATATATTCTTATATATTATGAATATAATTCCAAGTGGAAATACAGGAATGATTTAAATTCAGTGCCCAAAATATTCCTTAGAAATGTTCCATATTTTTGGTTTGGATCAAAACCATTGCCAAAAATATCAAACATCAAGGAAGAGCATTTTGGGTTCATTGAATGCAATTTTTTAGTTGGACCTAATTGAATTTAAAAGTGCTAGTGTTTTTTCACCCCCCCATTTCAAGTTTCTTTGGAATTTAAACATGATGCATCACTCTATTGCAAGCACTGACTAGGGTTGTGACAACTCTCCCCACTAGATAAGAATCTCGTCCCGAGATTCAAGATGTGAGGTAAGAAGACAGAGGGGACATAAAGTCAACACAATCTTCACGATCCAGGCTGCACTTCATAATGGCGTTGATTCTATCACCATCTTTGTCTCGTCATCTTGCTCTGAGAACTCCAGCCAACATGACAATGAGAGGAAAGGAAACTCTAGAAGATCGATCTTCTCGAAGATCCAACAACTCAGGATCAACTCAAGGGATGAGCCATAGCAACATCTCTCGACCTGGGACATGAAGCACACATCTAGAGGGATGGAGTGGAACAGATGACGAGGGTTCACTAGGTAGACTACAATTCCACACCTAAGAGGGTGGTGAACGGTTGTCAACGTAGCGAGGATTTGAGTTGCCATGATACCATAACAAGACACCTTAGAGAAGGATGACTCGTAGAATTATCCCTTAAGTGGCAAAAAGAATTACTTTTGATTCAGAGATCAGTAAAATTCTCTATACTAGCCTAGGGCAAATATCGAGCAATCGTTTGAAGGAGTTCGAAAGAATGACATACTCTTACTAGAATGGATGATTTCTACTTATCATCGGAAATGGAGGGAACCCGTGGTAGGATGGCACAACGGTGGTGCAAGATGGGAATAAAATGCAAATGCTGGGAATGATTCTAGTAACTGGGGAGAAACCCAACAGTAGAGAGTGAGTCCACTGTTTGAAAAGGTTATAACATAACCGAGGAAACTAGGAGCAAATCCCAATTAATGCCAACGATAAAACCTAGTGCTTGTGTGTGCTCTCAAGAACTTGAGCATTTCCATATTCATTAAGGTTTTGCCAATATCCGTGTCAAGGATCCTAGCAACACAACATACTACCATGATGAATGGTGATGGATGATGCAGATGCAAAGGAAGCTAACTCCTTCTCAGATTTCACCTTAACGAGGCCAAGGGAACAGAATCTGGATGGTCGACCGAGAGACATTTAGCACTCCGCTTCTAATATTCTGCTTGATGTGCTAGCGTAACCCATCTATTGATATGGTTTGGTATCTAGGGCATTAAGTAAAAGGTCGGACTTCGGGAACACAAGAATCCATAAGGAGCAACATCTGGAGTATATCCTATGAGATCCTTATGGGGAGGTGGCCAACTTCCTCAATCAAGATACTACAATAATAGGTCTTCCGGCTGGGTATGTTGGCCACGACATTCACTTTACCGGGTTATAGAGAGACCAATATTATAGTTCTTGGGACACGTTCCAACCATCATATCTGCCTGAGATTCAGATCTGGTTGGTGTCAGGATATTCTAGACTCATCAAGTCTAGAAATAAAAATGGAAGTTTGCAACACAAATCGACGAGATGACATTGCGAGATTCTCGGGATATGAACTACGATAGCAAGCCCCAAAACATGAGCTGGTTCTGCTACACCCATGTGAACACGTTGTCCCAGACAAGCATGATCACATGGTAGTCTTACAACAAAATACTACCAAGTTCTGGTAGGGAACCATCATTAATGATATCGAAGTCTCTGCACGGAAGTCTAAAGTAATAACCTTAGAACATACTCCTTTATGTTGAACAAATCAATCAGTGGCTTGGTTTGCTAGGAATTACGTATGGAATGGAGGTAGCGAGCCTGTCAAACCATAGCATACTCCGCACATGCATTACTGACTTGGGATGGTACCAGTGGAAACAAAAACAATCTTTCTCGAACTCACGGTGGCAACTTGCACCAAATGCACGTGAATCAGAGAAAGTCACTTCTTTCATCCAACATATGCTTCATGAACGAGACATGAAGATAATTCTTTTAGAAGTTTCCAACACTACTTAGGTGTTCAACATGAATCATGGACAAGATGGAAATGTTGCCAATGGGTTCAACAACAATCCATCCATGCTTCCATATAGATGGAATTCCACAGTTAAGTGAACACGGTGATAGCATTGGTCAGACCAAAAGATATAATGGTGTAAGCTCGAGGGGTCAGCAACGAGTAAGACAACATTACAAACATCGTTGGTTCTGATTTGATTTGAGGATATAGCCCACACTTAAATCAAAGTTTGGACAAGACAATAGATCCAATAACTGATCACGAGGACCAATCGATGAAGATATCATCTTTCTTCAACACACACTCTCAAAAGATATCCCTTTAGAATGAACTAAGTAAGGCAAAGCTTTTTATCTTCCAACTCTCCAAGTTGTTGTTTAGCTTAACCAACTAGCTCAGGGGTATCCAACACATATTCTTGGAGAAGGGGTGGTTTATAAGAAACCAACTTGATCACGAACTCAACATAGCGGTCAGGTGACAACTTGGTTATACTTCCGAGAAGACTTTCGGAAAATCATGAACCACCGATATTTTATTAAGCTCCAGAACAATCTTGCTTCTTAGGGCAAGACGATAAGATCAAATAAGCAAGGATTGGCACTATCCTAACCCGTTGATCGAAAAGTGCACTAGAAATAAGGGCTAGGTAGCACGATCAATTTTTAGGGTGATGATTCAATAATCAACACACTAAGAATGTGGTTTTTGTCCATTTAACTACCAAGCAACGAAGTTGCTAGGAGTATAGATTTCACACATCACGATTCACTTGTCGGCATTCCGGTTGCGACAACACAAAACCGAGGAATGAACAATGATGGCGAGAAGTATCACTACGTCAAGAATTCATAAGAGAAGGTGCAATTCTCATGACATTCCTGACATAAAGTGGGTAATACTTCAGGATAGAACATACCAAAAGCTTGATTGCATTTGATCTGAGGAATACAACTGCTTTGACCCAATCCTGGATATGGTTGAGGTACTAGGTTTTTTTCTCCTAGTCATTCCGAATAGAATGGCTTGACAGACCACAAGAATAATAGGCATCGATGAACACGAATGCACGGCTACTCCTAACTATCAATTGATAGGTGAAGGTCGGAATATAACTGAAGGGGGACAACTCAAAGGAACATATCACTTTCTAAGTTGTGGATGCATAGATTAGTATGTCGAACAAAGCTCAACATATTTCTTCCGGATAACCCATGTATAAAGGTAGAACTAGCAGAGTCACAACATAGAATCGAGAACTCATCAAGAGCACTCTGGTTGTGATCTTTTGGTTCAACAGAACTTCTGTCGTAATGGTTCCTGGTATTGGAAGAGCGATATACCATGGACCGCAAGACTATCACAAAAGGTTACTAATATCCTAAGCAACTAGCAAACACTATCAACATGAATGATTCGAGTGAATCTCGGGTTCAAGAACCTGGGAGTAGAATACCTACTACTAAATGGCATCACGGGATGCTTTTGAGAATGATGGCCAGAATCATCACACTGTGAACACAAAACATGGCTGGACTACTAGGTGGCTCTCTAAGACACCTAGGGTCATAACAATAGATTCAACATATATGTCGAGGCAATGGAGTACCTCAACACACTGGTTGGTGCGATTAATCTGGCCCAAATGGACAACAGGAACATGGAGGAATGATTGCAAGTGCATCGGACTATCTAGAAACCTGGGATGACTTAGACATCATAACGGCTGTAAACGCTCAAAAAGATTTGAGACATCCTACAAAATAGTGGCATGACCACTCAGCATGACAATATCAAGGTTGTGAGGCAGCTATCAACATACGAAAGTAGTAGAAATTTAATTGAGACTTGAATCCATCAATCCTATAAGTCTATGGTTTAGTAACACGTCATCGTGATAGATAGATGAGAAGGCCTAGTTCTTCATCCCCGTAGAAAAGAAGAGGTTGACTCAGATCAGAAGGACATAAGGTAAAGAAGTAAAAAGAGCCTTACGTTCCCTTCCACAATCAATTCCCTTATATAACTAAAGCATTTCTAGACTCAACTTCAACCAGTTTGGCTTGGTAATCCTACAGGCAGTCAGGCTCTGATACCAAAGCCGTTAGGACCCCGATCCTAAATCACACCGATCTAGCATGTAGCACAGCCTCACGCACGGTATTCCCACGAGTGCCACTTTACCTGGCCTAGGACCGTTTGCGCCTTTTGGCTCACGTATATGATAGTGTCGCTAGCATCCATATAGTGGGAACCCGGGCCGACATGACTATTCGTAAACCCAAAGTGGCACTAACTTACAGGAATAGTCATACATGACCCAGCAACGAATGCGTTGGTCATCAACGAGTGAATCCGGGCTGTAGCAACTGGGCTAACAGGACTCTAGAGAATCTGGGCTGTAGCAGGTTAACAGGACTTCGGTAGACACCACGCAACATTTCCCCGAAGGGGCAGACACAGGAACGAAGAAGGACATATGCCGGCCAGCCTAAGTGTTCCGAAGCAGTAGCAAGCTACCATGGCTCAGTGGAAGCACTATGAGACATTTCCCGGTAAGAGAGGCTACCAAGGATAAACAACTAGGTTGTCGGATACCATACATACCAAGCATTTCAAATCATACACACAATGTGCTCGATATGTGCAAATACAACATGGCACCACAACAAAAATCTACAACTCAAAGTATTTATTCATTAGGCTCCGAAGAGCCAGATATTACAAGCATGGGTCTGATGACCCAGCATTCAAGTCATACAAGCAACAAGCACAAGCGGAAGCTTAACTTGTCTGAGTATAGACAACTACATATGAAAAGGCTGAGGAGCCTGACTATCTACAAGACCCTACCGAGGGCACAAGATCGTAGCTGAGGTAACAAGCTAAACGACGAAGTCCATGCGGAACTACTAGTGAGACTGAAGTCTCTCTGTAAAAACATAAATTAAGCAAACATGGGTACAAATGTACCCAGCAAGACTTACATCGGAACTAACTACATATGCATCGGTATCAACAAAGGGATGGTGGGGTTTAACTGCAGCAAGCCACCTTTGACTCGGTGGCTATCCTAAACTACGAATGCAAGTAACTTTCTTGAGGTGGCGCACATGAGTCCACATATTCACCATATCAATACACCACTAGGGATCTGCTCCCGTCTCCCTACGAGAACGCCATCCATAGCACTCACGCTTATCTTGCGCATTTTAGAGTACCCACTTTCACTTGTCTATGAACTATACATGCAACCCAGAGGTCCATTACCGTGGACACGGCTATTCGAATAGATCGTTTATAACCCTGCAGGGGTGTACTTCTTCACACACGCTCTCGCCACTTACCACCATGTACACATCATGTATTTCGATAACCTTCATGCGGAAGCCTGGCGAGGGAGTTGGTCATGACCTGACTAACCACACAAGTGAAGGACCTCGCCTATTCGGTTTCCGTCCGCGAGGAGATCCGACCGGGGTTTTGCTCACAGCCCCAAACGATGTGTCCAGGGTTCCCGAGACACCAAACGGGCGCCTGGTACACCATGTCACAGTGTATCTACCGCATCATAGCCCACCCCTAGGGTCAGCGCTACGCACGGCCTCCAACACATATCCTACAAACACCAGAAACTAGTTGCAACTCCTGGACAGAGATCAAGGCGGTTAATAAGTCGAGAGGGTCCATTGGTTTCGGGCCCAACGCGTGGTAGTAGCTATTCATGGATCACAAACACATAACTCAGTTCCTAAGGACGGTTTCAATGAGACAACCGGCAATGTATTCCTACATGGCCTCTCACCGGTACCTTTACCAAATCGTGTTCACACACTTAGCCCTCAACAGTTGGACATGTTCACACACCTCCAAAGATGTGACTCAACTCTAAGTAGTAGAAGGCATGACAAACAAGCATAAATGAGTAGGCACATCAGGGCTCAAACAACTCCTACTCATGCTAGTGGGTTTCATCTATTTACTGTGGCGATGACAGGTCATGCAGGGGAAAAGGGGTTCAACTACCGCAACATGTAACAGTTGAATCGTTGTTGTTCTAATGCAGTAAAAGAGAGCAGGAGCGAGATAGTGGGATTGTATCGGAATGAACAAGGGGGTTTTTCTTGCCTGGCACTTCTGAAGATATTATAACTCTTCATTGTTGTCATCGAACTCATCGTCAGAAGCACGTCTATCGAGATGGGACAAATACCGGCAACAGAGAAGGAAAACACAATCAATGCAATGCACAATATGATGCATGATCATGACATGTCAATATGCCATGTTTTGAGCTAATGCAACTAAAACCAGAAGGGTTTGGGTCATTTTGAACCAAAGGTTCAACCCCAAATTCAAATTATGATTTTAAATAGTGCCTTATCATGTTTGAACTAAACAGCAAAGTTAAGTTACTTAGACATGCATGAAACCAGTACAGATGGATAGATTGGATTTTTTCATCATTTTCATATATAACTTATTTCATTCTGAGCTATGGTTGAATTTCTATGAATTTCAGTAGTTTTGGACATTTTTGGAATTTCGTGAATAAGAATAAATCCAGAAAAGCCTATTACTGCGTGAGCATTGCATCATGCTGATCTCAGCAGGTCAACTGACTCGGTCCAGGTCAAACCTGACCGGCGGGACCCATTGGTCAGTGACCCAGTGTAAGTTAGTGACACAGACATGTGGGTCCGGTCAACGGCCACATCAGTGAGGTCAACGCCGACGCGTGGGGCCATTGTGATTAACTTAAACTGAACAAGGGTTAAACCGTGGTTAGTTAAGGGCGTGGGGCCCATATGTCATCGACACGGGACACTAACTAAGCGCGATTAGCACCTAAACTAATGGTGTCACGTCAGCCACCAGAGTTTCACCGGCGACGACCACGGCCAACGGCGGAGGTGCACCATGTGCTTGCTACGGAGCACCATTCAATGCGTGGTTTGCTCCTACGGGTTCCTGGGAGTGAGGCGCATCTAGAGCAACAAGCGGCAGCAGCTGGGGTGGCTGGAGCTAACAGCGGCGAGCTCTTTTGCGGCCGCCAGAGTTCGGGCATCGACGAAACCGACGATGCAGCGCGCGGGTAAATCAGTAGTTAGTACCTACGGGTTCTACGCGTGCTCACGAGGCCAATGGGGACATGCACGGGAACAAAAGATCACCGGAGCCTCGTCGGCGACGAGCTTGTGCGGCGGCGTGCTACGGTCAGCAAGGGGGTGACGTCTACGACGAGCAAACAAAGCTAAGGAGAGGGGGGTTCGACATAGGGGCTCATAGGGAGGCGGCGCAGTAGGTCAGTGGGCTCGGGGGCGTCCTTGACGACGCGAATCGATGACGAAGAGCTCGGGTGCCCGAGGTTGAAGACGACCGCGATGACGAGGAAGCAAGGCCTCCCGGCGTCCTGTAGCTCAATGGGAATGACGAAGAAGTTGCGGCGGTGCTTCTGGACTCGACGTTAGGGAGAGGGGTGGCCGGTGGCCACGAGAACGACGATCAGCGTCGACGAGCTCCGTTTGGGAAGAGAGCAGAGAAGGGGGAAAATAGAGAGCCGCATGGAAGGGAGAGGTCGAGGGAAACCAGGGGACTGTGTGGCATCCAAAGCGACGTCGGGGAGGCGGCGGGAAATAGGAGGTGGCCCGGCGCGTGGTCGCGCGCGTCGAGCACGCGCCTCTCGTCCTCCTGGCGAGAGGAGGGTGTTGACTGGCAGTTGGGCTCGGGTGGGCTGCACAAGAGTTGGGCCGACTACAGTAGCAGGCCGCCAGGTAAGCAGGTGAGTTCTTCTGCTCTGTTTTAATTATGTTATGATTTCTTTTAATTAATTTATTTATTTGCCACTGTTTGAAAATCAAAATGACTTCAATTAGTGCCAAAGATTCCTCTAAATATTTTTATGTTGCACAGTGGTCATTTCGAGGTGCACATAAAATATTTTAGGGCTTTTGAAAATATATTCTTATATATTATGAATATAATTCGAAGTGCAAATAAAGTAATGATTTAAATTGAGTGCCCAAAATATTCCTTAGAAATGATCCATATTTTTGGTTTGGATCAAAACCATTGCCAAAAATATCAAACATCAAGGCAGAGCATTTTGGGTTCATTGAATGCAATTTTTTTATCTGGACCTAATTGAATTTCAAAGTGCTAGGGTTTTTTCACCCCCTATTTCAAGTTTCTTTGGAATTTAAACATGATGCGTCAATCTAATGCAAGCACTGACTGGGGTCGTGATAGAATATCCTCAAAACAAAAAGTGAGAGTAAAATATTTATTGGGCCCCTTTGTAATTGGTGCTAAATTTTGACCAAAGATTTAACTGACAAAATGTTAGTGCATGTTAACAAAAATTATATCGTTTGATTCGTATTTGAACATAGTTTTCAATTATGTAATTTTTTGTGACATGCATGAACATTTGGTTAATTAAATTTATAGTCAAAATTTGGCAAGCTGCATTAAATCAACACATGCAAGTATCAAAAGGACAGTCACGGCATGCATGCATGCATTGGTAAACGCAAATTATTGAAATATATCGAGTGTAGTGCTTTGATGTTTCGCGTCAACTTGTACAAGACCGAGAAGTTTGATTACTACAATGCCCTCTCGCCTTAACCACACCTGCCTTTGGCTGCATGACAGGTGGGCCGCCCACCTGTTGGGCCCACCTGTCATAGACGCAAAGGCATGAGCAGTAAGTCCACCCACCTGTTGGGCCCACCTGTCATAGACGCAAAGGCAGGAGCAGTAAGTCAATGAAGCTGTGTCCCTCCCTCGCCCATGAGCATGGTGGTTGGCAGGACTAGGAGAAGCTTTCGTTCGCTACACGCTCTCCCTCCCGCACGCAGTGGACAGGCAGCAGTTCAATTGGTGTCAGATGGCTAGAAGCATACTGTAGTACTCCTCCACTACAGTAGTACTCCATCATTGTTCGACTTCCTGAAGAGGAGAAGAGCCAAGCGCAGCCTGGACGCTCATGTGGCAGTTTCATGTGTAGAGTAGTCTAGGATAGCATGTACCGTGCCTGTAAGCTTAAAATCATTGGGGTCGGCTCCATGCTTTTTTTTGATTAAAATAATCTTTTGGCCCTACCTGTCATCCCGTTGACTCTAGTTTGCACGCTCATCTAGTCAAGACAGGAATATATATTTTAATTTGTGGTGGGGTAAATGTTAGAGGTTGCAGCAAATGGAGTATTGTACGCTGTGGGTCTTTCAGCCAAGTTTAGAGGCAACCATGTGGGGCCGGTGCTATGATGTGTCGCGTCAACTCGTACAACGAGGAGAAGCTTGATTTTACTACTACACGCCTTCTCCCTCGCCCATGCGTGCGGTGGCTATCCCTCCCGCACACGGTGGACGGACATGTAGCAGTGGATTCGATACTGTAGAAGTAGTAGTAACATCATTGTTCGTCTTCTCGAAGAGCGGAAGAGCCAAGGACAACCCGAATGTGGCAGTTGCGAACGCTCGCATGACAGTCTTTGTGTAGGGGTGGGGCGTGGTGCGAAGCCTTGGAGCACGCATATAGCCAGGCTCTTGCATGAGACAAAATTGCTATTTGAGCCCACTATTGTAGTACTAGTACTTGCTAGTATAGCCCTGTAAATCGGAAAGGAGTATTTTCCTTTCTAGAGATTTCAACAAGTGACTAGACTACACCGCGTGCAGTAGTGGCTCAAATCTCAAATCTCATCAACCAAGGCATTTTGTGATTGGACGAATGTATCTCGTACCTTTAGCAGCAATGGTAAAGTGGCCTCGAAGTGGCCTCGAAGTTGGACTGGACAAAGCAACCATCATTTCACTGGAACGCTCGTTGAAGCCCTTTCTCCACTTTCTTGAAGAAAACCTAACTCTAGGCTACTCACTTCTGCCATTTTTCTTCTGTACCGACGAAGGAAAGGTGGGCGAATCAGTGATGCTGCTATATTTTCATTCCAGGAATCTTCTTTTTGTGAAGCACCGACCGATTCTCACAGCCTATTCTTTTCCCGTTTTCATTGCGATTGTGGTTTCCTTTCGATTTCTTTTTGTTTGTTAGTTCATTGATGGATGCTGGAGCACTAGGCAAAGAGTTGCTGGCGGACAACCCACTGGAGACGGCTATCTCCAGGAAGCGAGCACCGACTAACGAGTTTACCATGTTGGCGGGCCAACCCATGGAGACGAAGAACTCCAAGAAACAAGCACGGGCCTAAGAGTTGACGATGTTGGCGGACGAACTCCTCAAAGAAAGTTGGAAGAACAATAAGGGCCCCACCGTGCCTACCCCAGAAACTCTAATGGCCACCTACTCAAGGCTCAAAGCCAAGTTTGAGAAGATAGTCACCGTTGAGAAGCAGTATTCCCCTGGCAAGGTGATGGCCCCCATCGAGGACGAGGAGATGGCCCCCAGAGGGATGGGATCCCCCGGTGAGCTGCACTAGGTAAAAAATAATGGCTTACAATAGTTGTGGTTTTTCATTATTTGCAATGTGCTTGCTAATATGTTAGGGTTGTGCAGGTGCCGGTGGACGTCCTTGATGATTCCGATGTCGCGGCCCGTCCTGTGGACAGCGTCCCAAAGATCATTTTCGATGTCGTGGTCCGTCCTGTTGACATCGCCCCAGAGATCGATTCCGATGCCACTATCCATCCTGTGGACATTGCCCCAGAGATCGATTCCAATGTCACGGTCAGTCCTTTGGACATTGCCCTAGAGATCGATTCCCATGCCGCTGTCCGTGCTGTGGTCATTGCCCGAGAGATCGATGATAAGAAATTGTTGGTCGCGCTAATCCTTCAGGGTAGTTTTCATTGCCCTGTGTTTAATTACCAGAATGATGCGTGTTACCAAACCATCTTAGGGCTAGTGCATCGTCTTGTGTGGGCGGTACTTGCTACTTTTGTTTGATTGTGAATCATGCAAACCATCTTCGAGTTATGGAAACAGATGTATCCTCACCAGCTTTTGATGTAATATATCACATGTTTAGATGTAAGTTCGAACTGTTTATCATATCAGCAGGGCTTGTTTGATGATTCTTGGTGTTAGTAGGCTAGCTACTGTGCTAGCTATAGTACTTGCAAAACACTCACCAAAGAGAAACGTTGGGGCTGATGAGCTCGTGGTATGCTTATATTTATTCGTCGTCGATCAGCCAAGGTCCAAGCTCCTAAAATTGTAGGCTTAGTGATCGATCAAACAATAGTCGACACAGATACATTCATGCCTCATTTGGTTCATAGGGTGGGAAAATCATAGCAAAAGTACAGAGACGTACAACACAAAATCATACCAGTACAGAGATGTACTCCCTCCGTTCCAAAATAGATGACTCAACTTTGTACTACTAACTTTGAAATGGAGGGAGTACAAATCCTAGGCGGGCTAGTTTGGCCTAGTGGGTTTCAGTGATATGACGTGGTACAGTGCCGTGTAGTCTTCGCGTGTAGTAGCAGTATTGCGGGTACAATAAGTTTTCTTGAAGAAGTGGAATTCAACGAAATCATGATGGTTCCTTCGTCCGACCAACTTACATCGGGAAAGGTTGGGCCTGCTATACGACCAGGGTGGACCAGGATAATTTTGTGCATGGCAGGTGGACCAGGATAGTCGACGCCCCACATGTCGGCGAATGGAAAGTATTATTTTCCGATATAGAGGATGAGCAACGAGTATTGATTGTTTATTTTTGATAAAGCTATTGTCTCCACTGTTACGACGGGGGAGTGTGAAACATGGCAGCCCAGTGAACTTGGCATGTGCACCACTCCCTCCTTCCACATGTAATACTACCATAGTGTTGACTATAAGGTTGGCTATAAAGGTTAAAACTTTTTATCACTTTCTCTCTATCTATTTCCTATCAAATGTTTTAACCTTTCTTTTTTAGACACAATTGTTTTTTATGCCTCTCTTTTTTAGAATTAGTTCTTTATACCTAGGAGCACGTGTAGAGATGGGATCTTGTAGAGCCCACTCCTTGACTTTGTCAATGCCTCTCTCTCCTCCACATAAGTGGGCTTATAGGCCAGTATTTTACTGGTACTACGTCCTTGCTATGAATGTGGGCAGCTGGCGTCTGAGGGGGGAGGGCTTGGAAGCGGTTTTGACTCCTGCATGGCCCACCTCACATTATCACCATATATTTCTTGGAGTCCGTGCACGGCGGGCGGGCGATCTCTTCTCCCTCCCCCGTCTCTCTCTTCTCAACCGATGCTCACCGAGCGAGTAGATTTCGTCTATCAATGGTTTATTCAATTGCAGTCCCACATGTCAGTGAAATTGCAAGACAACGCGTGTCCCTTCTGGTGAGCGGCGTGCGAGCCGGACTGCCGGGGGTGCGACGTGTACGAGTCGTAAGTGTGCCTCCTTTTCTTTTGAACTTGCAAAGCAAAACATTTTCATGCGATCGATCAATAGAAATCCAGAACAAAATGACGAGGGCAGTGCTTTCCCGCGCGTTAGGAGGGCTAGTTTGAGTGATATGACGTGCTACAGTGCCGTCCACTTGCTCCATTTTTATGTAAGGAAGAGTTTACACTCTTACATGGGAGGAGTGCGAAACATGGCGGATCTGATTTTGATCGAGGGATAACTGTTCCCTGCCAAATAATGGAGCACTGTTAATCTCCAGCACTGGCCCACAAATTTACACCGGCATTTGTCCGAGGACGCTGATGGATGCCATCCAATGCTGCCCGCATACGTTTCGAGAACTATATGAACTAACTGGACTAAATTCATGAAAACAAAGCAAATTTCAAATCAACCGGATGAAATTCATTACATTTCGAAAACTTTTCCTACAAACTGGATGAAATTCATTACATATTTCGCACAAACTGTACTAAAACCTACTGTAAACCTAATCTAAACGATCGCCGGTGCCCGACCACCATGTCCGGCCATGAACCCGAGAAAGCCGGCCATTGCCTTTGCCTCCTCCTCATCCGCCTCGATAGCGTCCTCCTCCGGAGCATAAGGTTCTGAAGATTTCCACCTCCACGTCGCCGTCAAGCGGCTATTCGACCGCCGATGTTTATCCCACCAAGCTTGGTGTCGGCTGAGTGGAGGAGCGGTGGCCTTCCTGGGACCAGAGCGGCGTCGACCTACCGTGTACTACTCTTCCTCGCTGCCAGCTGTGCCCGCGCACGCGCGCCGGCTTCGTGGTAGTGGCGGCGGAGGGTGATCGGGGGGGGGGGGGAGCCGGCGATCTCCTTCATCTGCTCCTACGGCAGTATGTCCAAGAGAGCATTGGAGCGCGCCCAGAGCGAAGCCATCGATGTCCCTCATATGCTCCTACGACAGTACGTCCAAGAGAGCTTTGGAGCGCCAGGAGGCCATGGTTGGAGTGGTTCCCACAGAAGGAAGGGACCGGATGAGAATGAGTGTGGGTCTTTAGCTATGGCTAGGAGCTGGGGCTCAAGTTAATATAGCGGGTGAATGGCAACGAGCCGCGGCATACGGATGGACGATTGGCGCCGGAGTAGGTTCGTCGGGCGTGAATGCGGATGCTGCTTCAGTGACTTAACTGCAGGTGTGTTGGGTCACTGACATGTGGGCCCAATGGGCATCTGGCCCGCATGTCAGTGACACACCAACTACACCTGCAGTTAAGTCCGGTGAATGCGGCATTGATGTTCTAGAGAGAGGGTGACCATTTCAGGCGGGAAGCGCGCGCTAGCGATGGAAGGGGTTTCAGTAGGCCAGGGCGGTCAGACGCTAGCGTGGTGGTAAAATGTGAACTCATGGATGACGAGCCTTTGATGTTTATGCGGCACGTATTGACAACCATGCATCCATGCAACTGGTCTTGTCGCTAGCTAGCCTTTGACGACCACCATTAGACACCACACAACCATACATAACTTACGAATAATGGACGAATCGACCAGACACACACTCGTGTGCAGTGGCACGATGATCGGTCGCTCAATAGTACATACTCCGTACCATAGTACCCTCTCTAGCTAGGTTGTTTTATATATTGTTGTTGTGATGGACGATATACATGAGCAAGGCGTCGAGTCCCGAGTATGACCGTTGGTGTTGAGCTAGGTGAATACATGCTCGGCGTTCATGGAGGCCTCCATCAAACGTATAAACAGTAATGTCAGGCACCGCCGGGGCGCGCAGGTGACGGGATCACCGTTTGCGTTGTGCCATGAGCAGGACTTTGATTGAGAGGGCGACATGCATGCATTAGCATGGTTTGACATCGTGAGCGTGAGTGTTTGGACGCATACATGCTACTTGCCTCTATGGACGGTGTGCGCTAATGTGTGCATCACGTATAATATAATGATCAAAGTGAGCTATCAACACAAGTTTGATGACCGCCAATGCATTTTACTCGGTAATAAATGACCAGGATTGAAGGGGAATCCAAATTTCCTTCGTCTTCTGTCCTTGAGCTCTTGACAAACCAATGCACTATACGATTGTCCGGCCACTCCACTCCAGAGCTCTCACCAAGCGTCGTTCATGCCATCGCGCCGCACACTAACCGGTAAGGAAGCGATGGCATCCCACCGCGCCGAGTTCCTCGCCGCCCACGACCGCACACAAAATGGTAGGGAAGCGATCGCATCCCGCCATGCCGAGTTCATCACCTTTTCGACCTCACACATACTGTCAGGACCCCGATTCCAAGTCACATCGATCTAGCCGGTAACACCTCATATCGCTTTGCGGCCTCACGCACGGTATTCCCACGGGTGTGACCTTACCATGGCCCAAGACCGTTTGCGCCTTTTGGCTCACGTATATGATAGTGTCGCTAGCATCCATATGACAGAGAACCCGGGCCGACATGACTAGTCATGAACCCAAAGTGGCACTAACTTACGGGGACATGCATACATGAATCAACATCGAGCATGTCGGTTAGCGGCGTGCGAATCCGGGATGTAGCACTGGGCTAACAGGACTCCGGTGAACTGGGCTGTAGCAGGCTAGGTAGGACTCCAGATGTCACCGCGTGACATTTCCCCGAAGGGACAGACACAGGAACAAAGTGAATCACATGCCGGCCAGTCAAGTGTTCCGGAGCAGTAGTGCTGGGCTAGCAGGACTCCAGTGAACCGGGCTATAGCGGTCTACTATTTCTCATGGAAGCACAAGACTACATTTCCCCATAAGAGAGGCTACCAAGGATAAACAACTAGGTTGTCGGATCCCACACATACCAAGCATTTCAATAACATACACACAATATGCTCGATATGTGCAAATACAACATGGCATCACAACAAAACTCTACGACTCAACATATTTATTCATTAGGCTCCGAGGAGCGAGATATTACAAACATGGGTCTCATGACCCAACATTCAGAGCATACCAGTCAAAGCACATGCGGAAGCTTAACATGTCTGAGTACAAACATCTACAAATGGAAAAGGCTGAGAAGCCTGACTATCTACCAGATCCTGCCGAGGGCACAAGATCGTAGCTGAGGTAACAAGCTAAATGTCGAAGTCCACGTGGAATTACTACCGAGACTGAAGTCTCTCTGCAAAAACATAAATTAAGCAAACGTGAGTACAAATGTACCCAGCAAGACTTACATCAGAACTAACTACATATGCATCATTATCAACAAAGGGGGTGGTGGAGTTTAACTGCAGCAAGCCAGCTTTGACTCAATGACTATCCTATACTACAACTATAAGCAACTCTTTGAGGTGGCGCACACGAGTCCACATATTCACCATATCAATACACCACTATGGATCCGCACCCGTCTCCCTATGAGAACGCCATCCATAGCACTCACGCTTATCTTGCGCATTTTAGAGTATCCACTTTCACTTGTCTATGAACTGTATAGGCAAGCAAGTAGTCCTTTACCGCGGACGTGGCTATTGGAATAGACGATGTTAACCCTGCAGGGGTGTACTTCCCCATACACGCTCTCACCACTTACCGCCGTTTACACGACATGTACTCGGCAACCTTCAAGCGGAAGCCCAACGAGGGTGTCGGCTATGACCTACCTAAACACTCAAGTCTCTAGTCCAGGTTTATCGCCTATCCAGGTTCCATCCGCAGGGAGTCTGGTCGAGGTTTCCACATACGGCCCCAAACGATGTGTACAGGGTCCCGAGACGCCAAACGGGCGCCCGGCATACCCGGCCACGGCGTATCTACCACATCATAGCCCACCCCTATGGTTAGCGCTACGCACGGCCGCCAACACATATCCTATAAACACCAGAAACTAGTTGCAATTCCTGGACAGAGAGCTAGGGTGGTTAAGAAGCCGAGAGGGTCCATTGGTTTCGGGCCCAATGCATGGTAGTAGCTGGTTCTTGAATCACACATACAGATCTCAGTGCTTAAGGACGGTTCCAATGAAACAACCCACCATGTACTCCTACATGGTCTCTCATCGATACCTTTACCAAATCGTGTTCAACACACTTAGCTCACACACAGTAGGACATGTTCACAACTTTCCAATTCATCCCCGATGAATCAGACCTGGCACGACTCTAAGCAATAGCAGGCATGACAAACAAGCATGAATGAGTAGGCACATCAGGGCTCAAACAACTCCTACTCATGCTAGTGGGTTTCATCTATTTACTGTGGCAATGACAGGTCATGCTGAGGAAAGGGGTTGAACTACCACAACATGTAACAGTTGAATCGTTGTTGTCCTAATGCAGTAAAAGAGAGCAGGAGCGAGAGAGTGGGATTGTATTGGAATGAACAAGGGGTTTTTGCTTACCTGGCACTTCTGAAGATGATATAGCTCTTCATCGGTGTCATCAAATTCATCGTCGGAACCACATCTATCGAGAGGGGACAACCACCGGCAACAGAGAGGAAACACAATCAATGCAATGCACAATATGATGCCTGATCATGCCATGGCAATATGAGTGTGTTGGGCTAATGCAACTACAACCAGAAGGTTTTGAGCTTATTTGAACTAAAGATTCAAATACAAACTCAAGTTATGGGTTCATATAAGTACATTAACATGTTTGAACTAAATAGCAAGGTTAAGTTGCTCTAACATGCATGAAACCAGTACAGATGGATAGATTGGTTTTTTCTGGTCATTTTTCATATATAAATCTTTCCATTTGGAGCTATAGATAATTTTCTATGAATTTTAGAAGTTTTGGATATTTTTTAAAATAAATAAATCATTTCTGACTTATATAAAATCCAGAAAACAGATTACTGCGTCAGCATGACGTCTGGTTGACGTCACCAGGTCAACGGGTCGCTGATACGTCCATTTTGCATCATGCTTTTATATCGATATTTATTGCATTATGGATTGTTATTTCACTTTATGTCACAATACTTATGTCTATTCTCTCTTATTTTACAAGGTTTACATAAGGAGGGAGAACGCCGGCAGCTGGAATTCTGGGCTGGAAAAGGAGCAAATATTATAGACCTATTTTGGGTAACTCCAAAAGTCCTGAAACTCCACGGAACATCTTAAAATAAATAAAGAAAAATCCTCGCCAAAGATTAAGGCCAGGGGGCCCACACCCTGCTCATGAGGGTGGGGGGTGCGCTCCCCTACCTCGTGGGCTCCCTGGTGGCTCTCCGACGTCCATCTTCTCCTATATGAAGTCTTTCGATGAGAAAAAAATAAGAAGGAACTTTTCGGGATGAGACTCCGCCGCCATGAGGCGGAACCAATCTAGAGCTCCGGCAGAGCTGTTCTGCCGGGGATACTTCCCTTCGGGAGGGGGAAATCATCACCATCGTCATCACCAATGCTCCTCTCATCAGGAGAGGGCAATCTCCATCAACATCTTCACCAGCACCATCTCATCTCCAAACCCTAGTTCATCTCTTGTATCGAATTCTTGTCTCAAAGTCCGGGATTGGTGCTAGTAGGTTGCTAGTAGTGTTGATTACTCCTTGTAGTTGATGCTAGTTGGTTTATTTGGTGGAAGATCATATGTTCAGATCCTATATGCATATTATTACCCCTCTGATTATGAACATGAATATGCTTTGTGAGTAATTACGTTTGTTCCTGAGGACAAGGGAGAAGTCTTGCTATTAGTAGTCATGTGAATTTGGTATTCGTTTGATATTTTGATAAGATGTATGTTGTCTAGCCTCTAGTGGTGTTATGTGAACGTCGACTACATAACACTTCACCATTATTTGGGCCTAGAGGAAGGCATTGGGAAGTAATAAGTAGATGATGGGTTGCTAGAGTGACAGAAGCTTAAACCCTAGTTTATGCGTTGCTTCGTAAGGGGCTGATTTGTATCCATATGTTTCATGCTATGGTTAGGTTTACCTTAATACTTTTGTTGTAGTTGCGGATGCTTGCAATAGAGGTTAATCATAAGTGGGATGCTTGTTCAAGTAAGAACAGCACCCAAGCACTGGTCCACCCACATATCAAATTATCAAAGCATCGAACGCGAATCATATGGACGTGATGAAAACTAGCTTGACGATATTCCCATGTATCCTCAGGAGCGCTTTTCCTATTATAAGAGTTTGTTCCGGCTTGCTCTTTCTACAAAAAGGATTGGGCCACCTTGCTGCACTTTATTTACTTTTGTTACTTGATTGCTCGTTACAATTTATCTTATCACAAAACTATCTGTTACCACTTATTTCAGTACTTGCAGAGAATACCTTGTTGAAAACCGCTTATCATTTCCTTTTGCTCCTCGTTGGGTTCGACACTCTTACTTATCAAAAGGACTACGATAGATCCCCTATACTTGTGGGTCATCAAGAGTCTTTTCTGGCGCCGTTGCTGGGGAGTGTAGCACCTTTGGTAGGTGGAATTTGGTATGGAAAAATTTATATAGTGTGCTGAAATTTACTGCCACTTGTTACTATGGAAAGTAATTCTCTGAGGGGCTTGTTCGGGGTATCTTCACCCCGTCCAGTAGAGCAAAGAGTTGCTCCTCAACCTACTGAACCTATTGAAAATGAAACTCCTTTTGAATTTCCTTCGGGTATGATGGAAAAACTGCTAGCTAACCCTTTTACAGGAGATGGAACAAAGCATCCTGATGAGCACTTAATATATGTGGATGATGTTTGTGGATTATTTAAGCTTGCAGGTATACCCAATGATGTTGCTAAGAAGAAGGTCTTCCCTTTATCTTTGAAGGGAGACGGATTGATATGGTATAGGCTATGTGATGATATGAAATCATGGAACTATAAAAGATTGAAATTGGAATTTCATCAAAAGTATTACCCTATGAATCTTGTTCATCGTGATCTCAATTATATATATAATTTCTGGCCTCGCGAAGGAGAAAGCATCGCTCAAGCTTGGGGGAGGCTTAAATCAATGTTATATTCATGCCCCAATCATGAGCTCTCGAGAGAAATAATTATGCAAAGTTTTTATGCTCGGCTTTCTCATAATAATCAAACCATGCTCGATACTTCTTGTGCTGCTCTTTTATGATGAAGACTATTGAATTCAGATGGAATTTATTGGATAGAATTAAATGCAACTCTGAAGATTGGGACCTCGACGAAGGTAAGGAGTCAGGTATGACACCTGAGTTTGATTGTGTTAAATCTTTTATGGACACCGATATTTTCCATAAGTTTAGCAGTAAATATGGACTTGACTCTGAGATAGTGGCTTCTTTCTGTGAATCTTTTGCTACTTATGTTGATCTCCCTAAGGAGAAGTGGTTTAAATATCATCCTCCCATAGAAGTAAAAGTAGCTGCACCTATTAAAGTTGAAGAAAAGACTGTCACTTATAATGATCCTATTGTTCCTACTTCTTATGTTGAGAAACCACCTTTCCCTGTTAGAGTAAAGGATCATGCTCAAGCTTCAACTGTTGTTCATAAAAGCAATATTATAACTTATACACACCCTGAGCAAGTTAAAGTAGAACCCAATATTGCTATTGTTAAAGATCTCTTGTCTGATAATATTGATGGGCATGTTATTCAGTTCGAAGGTGAAACTGCTAGAATTGCTAAACCTTGTGCTAAAGATAAACATAGACCTGTGGTAGGTGTGCCTGTTATTTCTGTTAAAATAGGAGATCATTGTTATCATGGCTTATGTGATATGGGTGCGAGTGCTAGTGTTATACCGCATACTTTATACGAAGAAATTAAGAATGAAATTGCACCTGCTGAGTTAGAGGGTATTGATGTCACAATTAAACTTGCCAAAAGAGATACTACTTCACCAATTGGAATTGTTAGAGATGTTGAAGTTTTGTGTGGGAAACCTAAATATCCTGCTGATTTTCTTGTTCTTACTTCTCCGCAAGATAGCTTTTGTCCCATTATATTTGGTAGACCCTTCTTGAACACTGTTAATGCTAGGATAGATTGCAAAAAGAATGTTGTTACTATTGGCTTGGATGATATGGTTCATGAGTTTAATTTCTCTAAATTAAACAACATCTTGAGGAAGAATTACCTAGTAAGGATGAAATTATTGGTCTTGCTTCTATTGCCGTACCTCCTAGTGATCCTTTAGAACACTATTTGCTAGACCATGAAAATGATATGTTCATGAATGAAAGAAGGGAAATAGATGAAGTATTCTTTACACAGGAACCTATTCTGCAACACAATTTGCCTGTTGAAATTTTAGGGGATCCTCCTCCACCCAAGGGTGATCCCGTGTTTGAGCTTAAACCGTTGCCTGATAATCTTAAATATGCTTATCTTGATGAAAAGAAGATATATCCTGTTATTATTAGTGCTAACCTTACAGAGCATGAAGAAGAAAGATTATTGAAAACTCTGAAGAAGCACCGTGCTGCTATTGGATATACTCTTGATGATCTTAAGGGCATTAGTCCCACTCTATGTCAACATAAAATAAATTTGGAAGCAGATGCCAAACCAGTTCGTGATCCTCAACGACGTCTAAATCCTAAAATGAAAGAAGTGGTGCGAAAAGAAATACTCGAGCTTCTCAATGCGGGTATATTTTATCCCGTTGCTGATAGTCAGTGGGTAAGTCCTGTTCATTGTGTCCCTAAGAAGAGAGGTATTACTGTTGTTCCTAATGATAAAGATGAATTGATTCCACAAAGAATTATTACATGTTATAGGATGGTAATTGATTTCCGCAAATTAAATAAAGCTACTAAGAAAGATCATTACCCCTTACCTTTTATTGATCAAATGCTAGAAAGATTATGCAAACATACACACTATTGCTTTCTAGATGGTTATTCTGGTTTCTCTCAAATACCTGTGTCGGCTAGAGATCAATCGAAGACTACTTTTACATGCCCTTTTGGTACTTTTGCTTATAGACGTATGCCTTTTGGTTTATGTAATGCACCTGCTACATTTCAAAGATGCATGATGGCTATATTCTCTGACTTTTGTGAAAAGATTTGTGAGGTTTTCATGGACGATTTTTCCGTCTATGGTTCCTCTTTGGATGATTGCTTGAGCAATCTTGATCGAGTTTTGTAGAGATGTTAAGAAACAAATCTTGTCTTGAATTGGGAAAAGTGCCACTTTATGGTTAATGAAGGTATTGTCTTAGGGCATAAAGTTTCTGAAAGAGGTATTGAAGTTGATAAAGCCAAGGTCGATGCTATTGAAAAGATGCCATGTCCGAAGTACATCAAAGGTATAAGAAGTTTCCTTGGTCACGCTGGATTTTATAGGAGGTTCATTAAGGACTTCTCAAAAATTTCTCGGCCTCTGACTAATTTATTGCAAAAAGATATACCATTTGTCTTTGATGATGATTGTGTAGAAGCATTTGAAATACTTAAGAAAGCATTAGTCTCTGCACCTGTTGTTCGGCCACCTGATTGGAATTTACCCTTTGAAATTATGTGTGATGCTAGTGATTATGATGTAGGTGCTGTTCTAGGGCAAAGAGTTGATAAGAAATTAAATGTTATTCATTATGCTAGTAAGACTCTAGACAATGCTCAAAGAAATTATGCTACTACTGAAAAAGAGCTTTTAGTAGTTGTATTTGCTTGTGATAAGTTCAGACCTTATATTGTTGATTATAAAGTAACTATTCACACTGATCATGCTGCTATTAAATACCTTATATATGGAAAAGAAAGATGCTAAACCTAGACTTATTAGATGGGTTCTCTTGCTACAAGAATTTGATTTGCATATTGTTGATAGAAAGGGAGCTGAGAACCCCGTTGCAGACAACTTGTCTAGGTTAGAGAATGTTCTTGATGACCCACTACCTATTAATAATAGCTTTCCTGATGAACAATTAATTGTTATAAGTACTTCTCATAGTACTCCATGGTATGCTGATTATGCTAATTATATTGTTGCTAAGTTTATACCACCTAGCTTCACATACCAGCAAAACAAAAAGTTTTTCTATGACTTGAGACATTACTTTTGGGATGACCCACATCTTTAGAAAGTAGGAGTAGATGGTGTTATTAGATGTTGTGTACCTGAGCATGAACAGGAACAGATCCTACGCAAGTGTCATTCCGAGGCTTATGGAGGACACCACGCTGGGGATAGAATTGCACATAAGGTATTGCAATCTAGTTTTTATTGGCCTACTCTCTTCAAGGATGCCCGTAAGTTTGTATTGTCTTGTGATGAATGTCAAAGAATTGGTAATATTAGTAGACGTCAAGAAATGCCTACGAATTATTCTCTTGTTATTGAACCGTTTGATGTTTGGGGCTTTGATTATATGGGATCTTTTCCTGCCTCTAATGGATACACACATATTTTAGTTGCTGTTGATTACGTTACTAAGTGGGTAGAAGCTATTCCAACTAGTAGTGCTGATCATAACACTTCTATTAAAATGCTGAAGGAAGTTATTTTTCGGAGGTTTGGAGTCCCTAGATATTTAATGACTGATGGTGGTTCACACTTTATTCATGGTGCTTTCTGTAAAATGCTTGCTAAGCATGATGTTAATCATAGAATTGCATCTACTTATCACCCATAGTCTAGTGGTCAAGTAGAGTTGAGCAATAGAGAGCTCAAATTAATTTTGCAAAAGACTGTTAATAGGTCTAGAAAGAATTGGTCCAAGAAACTTGATGATGCATTATGGGCTTATAGAACTGCATACAAAAATCCTATGGGTATGTCTCCGTATAAAATGGTTTATGGAAAAGCATGTCACTTACCTCTTGAATTAGAACATAAGGCATATTGGGCTATTAAAGAGCTCAACTATGATTTTAAACTTGCCGGTGAGAAGAGGTTATTTGATACTAACTCACTTGAGGAATGGAGAACCCAAGCATATGAAAATGCCAAGTTGTTTAAAGAAAAAGTTAAAAGATGGCATGACAAAAGGATACAAAAGCGTGAGTTTAATGTAGGTGATTATGTATTGCTATACAACTCTCGTTTAAGATTTTTTGCAGGAAAACTTCTCTCTAAATGGGAAGGCCCCTGTGTTATCGAAGAGGTCTATCGTTCTGGTGCCATAATAATCAACAACTTCGAGGGCACAATTCTGAAGGTGGTAAACGGTCAAAGAATCAAACATTATATCTCAGGTAATCCCATAAATGTTGAAACCAATATTATTGAAACCGTAACCCCGGAGGAATACATAAGGGACACCTTCCAGACCGTTTCAGACTCCGAAAAGGAATAGGTATGTGGTACGGTAAGTAAACCGACTCCAAAACAATTTTTAAGGCAATATTTCTCTGTTTTGGAATATTTAGAAAAATAGAAAAATAAGTAGCAGTCTGGGAAGGACACGAGGGCCCCACGAGGGTGGTGGGCGCGCCCTACCCCTCTGGGTGCGCCCCCTACCTCGTGAGCACCTCGTGTGCCTTCCGGACTCTGTTTTCTTGCACGATACATATTTTGGTCAGTAAAAATTCATTATATAACCTCCCGAAGGTTTTGACTCCTGTATCACGCAAATATCCTCTGTTTTCGTTTTGAACTGTCCCGTTGCAGATTAAATCAACATGTCTTCCCAGGATTCGGAAGGAGAAAGCTATGTGGATGATTACTTAGCCAATCCCAAGGTCTATGGAGATGTGGAACACGATGGATGGACCACGGAGGAAGAAGAGGACTATGAACCCAAGGGGAAGGAGGAGACGAGCTCAGATGAAGATGAAGCACCATTACCTCAACCTGGAGACATGCACGTGGAGTTCAAAAAGTCAAGTCTCCCTGATAGGGTAAAGAAACCCAAGTTCGAGTTTATCCCTTTTCGTCTCTTTCAGGAAAATAAGCAGGACCTATGCAAAAAGATATTAACCCTGGAGTGAGAGATTGATGATCTGAGGGATAAAAATGCCGTCCTCAAGCGCAAATTAAGGGAGAAGCCTAAGCCAACATCACCACCACCTTCTTCACCAACAAAGGAGACATAATCACATGGGTATGGGTACTCCCCTTGGCAACTGCCAAGCTTGGGGGAGGTGCCCCGGTATCGTATCACAATCACAACTCCTATCTTTACCGTTTTTCTTAGTTCGATCCTATTAGTAGTATCTTGATCTAGTAGAATAAAGTTTATGGCATGATCTAGTTTTGAGTTTGCTTTATGATCTCTCTTTATAATCGAGTCCGTGAGCTATATATAATAAAGATTAGTGTTGATTCAAGGGCTTGATTATTTTGCCATGATCTTGGGTGAATAAAAGAAAAGAGAAAAAGAATAAAAACAAACAAAAAGTTCATATTGATCTTATTAAGAGTAATGACTTCACATAGAAAGAGTATGATGATTAAAAGTTGTTGGGAGTTGGCAGACATAGCTTTGGTCATTGTTGCAATTAATAGGAAGTAATAAGGAAAGAGAGGTTTTCACATATAGATATATTATCATTGACATCTTTTATGATTGGGAGCACTCATTAAAATATGACATGCTAAAGAGTTGATGTTGGACAAGGAAGACAACGTAATGAGTTATGTCTTTCTTATCTCTGAGATAAAGTATGTTGTCATGGATCCTCTAACTTGGTGAGCTTGCCTTTCCACCTCATGCTAGCCAAATTCTCAGCACCAAGTAGAAATACTACTTGTTCTTCCAAATACCCTTAAACCAGTTTTGCCATGAGAGTCCACCATATCTACCTATGGATTGAGGAAGATTGTCGGTGTACTAGAGTAGGGGTACCCTAGTATCCCGAACTTGTGCACGGGCAGTCGCAGCGTCCCGCGGCAAGGCTTGCCGGGTGACCGCCAGGGTCCTCCGTGGTTCCTTTGGAGCCATTCAAGAACAAAGTATCCAAGCCGAAGAGACAAGACCCCGGCAAGAGGAGCTTGCCGGGAAGGCCAACCAAGGCATCTCAAGGAACTTGCCGCAACGCTTCACGCGTCCTAGCAAGCCCCGGTGAGCGACAAGCTCCCGGACGCGACAAGACAACGACCGCGGCAAGGCGCTTGCCACGGCAAGCCTCCAGTCTGTACCTGCGCTCCAGCACATCCACCAACGTGTCGCTCTGGGACCCTTCCAGGCATACGTGGTGGGAGGCTGTGCAGCCAGCGGTACACGGTGGCAAGCGGCGCTAGCAAGATTGCCATCGTGGCGAGCGGTGGCGTCCCGGGCGGTCCCTTTTGCACTATTTGGGCGACGCAGACGGGCATTTAATGCCCCTATCCCCTGCCGTCAAGGTTAGGTATGATACACTGTAGTAAGCGGCTGTACCTACCGCAACATCTTTCCATTTTTACCCTTGTCTACGTTGCCACCTGTCGGTGGCCCCTTGAGCATATAAAAGGAGGCCCATGCGCAATGTAGAGAGGGGGTAGGGAGTAGAGAACACTCATGCTCGGTCTCGTTAGCTGCTGGTGGGTACTGTAGCACTCAGCGCTCCCGAGCAAGAACTCAATACAAACCACAAAGCAGGAGTAGGGTTTTACGCATCCGTGCGGCCCGAACCTGGGTAAACTGCTCGTGTGCTTCGCCTCGATCTGCTCTTCGTGCGATCTCCGCCCTCCCGCCGAACCAAAAAGCGGCTCGGTCCGCCTGTCCCATAGGTGTTGGTGGATTAGTCCCCCGACATCTTTGGCGCGCCAGGTAGGGGAGCGTCGAGGTTGTGTGAACCTGATTTGGCGTTCGCACGAGCTAAATCTTCATCGTCTTCATCGACATGCCGCCGAAGAAGAAGGCTTCGGAGGCAGCTGCTCCGTCCGCACCGAACCCACCATCGCCGGAGCAAACGGCTGGTGGGGTAGACGCCGGCGGAAGAACGGGAGTTGACGAGGGAGCTCACGGTGCTGCCAGGTCCAAGGACAAGGCTGCGCTGCCCATCGGCGGCGCAGTCAGCTCCCAGAACGACCGGGCGCACTCCAAGACCTCGGCGTCCGTACATGCACCGCGCCCATCCCAGGAGGCGCGGGACCGGCAGCGTCATGATACTCACGGTACCATACGTTTGCTGGACCAAGATCGAGCTGGTGGATCTCGGAGTGCTCAAGACCAGCATGCACGCCAACATGCTGGCGCGAGTGGGGCACGGTCGCCTGGACGAGATACTGCTCCTTCTAACATGGTTAGAAGTCCGAGCATATCCCGCTCCTCACACCGTTCGCCGCCGCCACCAGCCACTTCAGCAGAAGCTTTGGCGCGAGCTCAATTGCTCCTAGACTACCCTCCAGCGTCAGACAAGATAGATGACTGGAGGGCCACCATTCAGAGTCTCATCGGCTTCGCCAACGGCGACAACCCACTACAGCCGAGTACTTCGCAGCCGCGGCAAGTCAGCCAGGCACGAACCGGTGGCGACCAGACCGGTGGAGGTGCAACCACTGTGCACTCTCCGCCCCGAAGGCCAAGATCACCGACTCGCCGGATCCACCCCGACAGCGACTCCACCACGTCATCGGATCCACGAGCTTGTCACAATCAGCGCCAAGTTCTTCACAAACGACAGCAAGAAGACGCTCGTACTCGCATCGAGCGCCGAAGAGAAGCGCGGCGTCAATCAGACCAGCACGCTGGGCCCTCTGTCGACATGCATGCGCTAGGGGAACCAGGCGACTTGCCATACGCGGTAGGTTGCCCTGCGTTTACTCATGAGCTGCGGCAAGTCCAGTGGCCCAGCAAGAAGAATTTCAAGCCAGATGTACCAGAGAAGTATGACGGCAAGTCGCATCCGTCGGAGTTCCTCATCATCTACACCATCACGGTGCAAGCTGCCGGGGAGCGAGACGACAAGATCCTTGCCAACTACTTCCCGCTGGTGCTCAAGCCCAACGTCAGGTCCTGGCTCATGCATTTGCCGGACAACTCCATATCCTCCTGGGCAGACCTATGCCATCAGTTTGTCGGCGCCTTTACAGGCGGCCACAAACCTCATGGCCAAGAGAGTGACATTCACCTGCTCTCCCAGAAGGAAGGAAAGCCTCTGCGCAAGTACATTCAGAGATTCAGCCGAGTACAGCACAACATCCCAGATGTCCACCCTGCCGCGGTCATCAGCGCGTTCCATCAGAACGTGCGTAACCGCAGGATGCGGGAGGAGATGGCGATGTGCAAGATCAGAGATGTTAGTGAGCTGTATGCCCTGGCCGACAAGTGTGCACGTGCTGAGGAAGGGAGGAAACTCCCCGGAGAGAATACAGGAGCAGGAGGATCTGACAATGAGGATGCTGCCCCGGCAAAGAAAAACCGGCGGCGGAACAATAGGAAGAAGAAAGTTAAAGATGTGCTAGTTGTTGAGCAGTCCGGCAACGACGGTGGCGCCAAGAAAGCCAAAGCTGGTAGCTCCAGCAAGGAGATTGCCGCATGTACCAACTGCCAGGCTGTGGCGGTCGCCGACAAGCAGGACGGCACCGACAAGCAGTATTGCAAGATCCACCGCACCAAGGGCCATGACCTCCAGAGCTACAAGAAAGTCGAGCAGCTTGTCCAGCAGCAAAAGGCTGAATATGAGCGACGTGACAAGGAGAGGGCCCAAGGAGGCGCTGGAGAATCTGGCAAGAAGCACGCCGGCCGGGGAGGACGCCATGGCAAGGCCAAGCAGCGGCAAGGAGACAGACCTCCCCGCGGCCACGACAAGGATGAAGATGACGACGACGACTAAGACATGGATGATGTCGAGACCAGTGAGCAGGAGTTCCAGAAAGCCACAGAGGTCTTGTGCGTTGACGGTGGTGCTTCTCTGCATACTTCGCACCACCAACTCAAGCAGTGGGTGCGGGAAGTCAATGCGGCGGAACCACCTGTTGAGTCACGCAAGCTTCTGAAATGGTCCAGCACGCCTATCATCTTTGATATTGAGGACCACCCTGATCGCACAACTGCGGTCGGGTGCTTGCCGATGTTGGTTTCACCAACTATCCGCAACCTCAAGGTCACTAAGATGCTAGTTGACGGCAGGGCCGGCTTGAACCTGATCTCCTCCGCTGTACTCCAGAAACTCCAAATCCCTGACAGCGAGATCGAAGAGACCGGCACATTCCAAGGAATCAACCCGGGAAGGAACAAGCCGAAAGGGAAGGTCACGTTGCCAGTAACATTTGGCAGCGAGTTGAACTTCAGGACTGAGAGGGTCACTTTTGACGTCGCCGATTTTCTATTGCCTTACAATGGGATATTCGGCCGTCCAGCACTCGCCAAGTTCATGGCAGCCTCTCACTATGCGTACAACATGCTCAAGATGCCAGGCCCGATAAGCATCATCTCTGTCCCTGGCGACAAGAAGGATGCTCTTATCTGCGCCGACAAGATCTACCGGGAAGCAGCAGCCGCTAAAGAACGCAAGTCACCTGCCGTTGAAGCTCCTGGGGGGAAGAGGAAGACCAAGTCCGGCAAGAGTTCTGATGCCCACTCCGGCAAGCGCACCTCTTCGGAGTGCTGTGCTACCGTCGAGGACGCACCATCGAGCTCCACCGGCAAGTGTAAGAAGGCAATGGCAGCTCCGCCAGAGACCAAGAAAGTGTCCGCCAAGGAGGACGGCACTGGTGGTACCTTCACCATCAGTGCCACTCTTGACCCTAAATAGGAAAGCGCGCTCATTGCTTTCCTGCGGGCGAACGTCGATGTGTTTGCGTGGCAACTGTCTGACATCCCCGGTGTTCCCAGGAAAGTAATTGAGCACCATCTTGCCGTTTGTCCTCATGTGCGGCCCGTCAAGCAGAAGGTCAGGAAGCAAGCAGTGGAGCGCCAAGAATTCATCGCAGAAGAGATCAAGAAATTGGAAGTAGTAGGCCTTGTCAGAGGAGTGCTCCATCCTACGTGGTTGGCCAATCCTGTAGTCATGCGCAAGGCAAACGGGAAATGGAGGCTTTGTATCGACTTTACCGATGTTAATAAAGCTTGTCCCAAAGACCCATTTCCCTTGCCACGCATTGACCAGATTGTTGACTCCACGGCCGGATGTGACTTGCTTTCATTTCTTGACGCATACTCAGGATACCATCAAATCTTCATGGCAGAAGAGGATGAGGAGAAGACCGCATTCATCACTCCATGTGGCACGTACTGTTTCATACGGATGCCTTTCGGTTTAAAGAATGCTGGTTCACCATTTGCAAGGGTAGTCCATGTCGCTCTTGAGCCACAAATACACAGAAATGTGGAAGCCTACATGGATGACATAGTGGTCAAGAGCAAGGACAAGGCAACCCTGATTCAAGATTTAGACGAGACCTTCGCAAATCTACGCAAGATCAACCTCAAGCTCAACCCCGAGAAGTGTGTGTTCAGAGTCCCTTCCGGCAAGCTTCTCGGGTTCTTCGTGTCTCAGCGGGGAATTGAAGCCAATCCCGACAAGATCAAGGCCATTGAGCAGATCGAAGCACCAAAGTGCGTCAAGGATGTACGAAGACTTGCCGGTTGCATGGCTGCTCTCAGCAGGTTTATCTCTAGGTCTGCCGAGCGCGCCCTGCCGTTTTTCAAAATTTTGAAAAAGGCAGGTCCAATGAAATGGACTCCGGAAGCGGAGGCTGTGCTGCAGGACTTGAAGAGATACCTTTCCTCCACTCCAACATTTGTCGAACCTAAGCCACAAGAGAAGTTGCTGCTGTATATAGCGGCAACCAATCAAGTGGTTAGTGCTGCGTTAGTGGCAGAGAGGGAGGCAGACGACGAGCCAGCAACCATGGCAGGCATATCCAGTGACAAGCAGGGGGCTTCCCCGACAAGCTCTAGGCCCGACAAAGATGGATCTGCGCAGGTGCGCGAGGAGATACATAAGAGAATGGTGCAGTGCCTAGTTTACTTTGTCAGTTCCCTTCTGCATGGGGCTAGGTCAAGGTACTCTAGTGTGCAGAAATTGCTTTTTGGCCTTCTCATGGCCTCAAGAAAGCTGCGCCATTACTTCCAAGCACATGAGATCACAGTTGTCACTCGCTTTCCGCTGAAGAGGATTCTACAGAATCCAGAAGCAACAGGCAGGATTGTTGAGTGGGCACTTGAACTGTGAAGCTTTGGCCTCAAGTTTGAGAGTACTTCAACTATCCAAAGCAGAGCATTGGTAGAATTCATAGCAGAGTGGACGCCAACACCAGATGAAGAAATTCCAGAAACGAGCATCCCCGTCAAGGAAGCAAGCAAAGAGTGGCTCATGTACTTTGACGGTGCCTTCTCGCCGCAAGGCGCCGGCACTGGCGTGCTGCTTGTCGCACCCACTGGAGAGCACCTCAAGTACGTAGTCCAGATGCACTTTCCCAAGGAGCAAGCGACAAACAATCCTGCAGAGTATGAAGGCTTGCTTGCCGGTCTCAGGATCGCGGCAGACCTTGGGATCAAGAAGCTCATTGTCAAGGGTGACTCGCAGCTTGTCGTCCGCCAAGTGAACAAGAGTTATCAGAGTCCGTTGATGGAAGCCAACGTTGACGAAGTGAGAAAACTAGAAGAGCAATATGACGGCCTACAGATGGAGCATGTTCCAAGAGCTCAGAACGACATTGTCGATGGCCTGTCAAAGTGCGCCGCACTTAAGTTACCTGTGGAACCAGGGATCTTTGTGCTCAAGCTGACTCAACCGTCCGTAACCCCATCAACTAGACAGAGCAAGAAGAGGAAGTTGATTTCTGGTGACTATTTCCCGACAGAGCTTCCCGAAGCCGCCGCCAAGAAGGTCCCCAAGATCAACACCAAGAGTGCTGAGGAGCAGTCTGCTCCGGCAAGCCCTAGGGTTTATTCCATTGAAGCAGAGGCTCCCGACAAGTTTTGCTCCGGCAAGCTTGCCGGGGAACGTCAAGCTCCGGCTGAGCCGCAGGTTCTCGCCATAGAAGCGGATGTTCCCGCAGCAGCAGATGTGCCTTTAGTCCTTGTTGTCGAGCCACAAGCTCCAGCATGGGCACAACAGATTGTCCGTTTCCTTCGGACAGGAGAACTTCCCGAAGAGCAAGAAGAAGCAGAAAGAGTAGCCCGGCAGTCAAGTATGTACCAGTTTGTCGACAACACACTATACAGAAGAAGACTCAACGGTGTGATATTGAAGTGTATCCACCGGGAAGATGGACAAAAGCTGTTGGCAGAGATACATGGAGGCATATGTGGTCACCACATTGGCGCAAGAGCACTTGCCGGCGAAGCATTCCGGCAAGGTTTCTTTTGGCCGACAGCCCTCCAGGATGCGACTGCACAAGTAACAAAGTGTGAAGCGTGCCAGTTCCATTCCAAGCAGATACACCAGCCAGCTCAAGCTCTCCAGACGATCCCTTTATCCTGGCCATTTCCGGTCTGGGGGCTCGATATCCTCGGCCCCTTAACCCGAGCAGTTGGGGGCTTTGAGTAGTTGTACGTTGCAATCGACAAGTTCACAATGTGGCCGAAAGTGGAAGCAGTGAGGAAGGTGACAGCATAGTCAGCAGTCAAGTTCTTCAGGTCGATTGTTTGCCGCTTCGGGATTCCTAACAGGGTAATCACCGACAACGGTACGCAATTCACGAGCCGCACCTTCATGCAGTACGTCCAAGATCTTGGCGCCAAGGTCGGCTTCGCTTCTGTTGCTCACCCGAGAAGCAACGGTCAAGAGGAGAGGGCAAATGCTGAAGTGCTGCGTGGGCTCAAGACCAGGACTTTCGATAGGCTGCACAAGTGCGGAAGAAACTGGATCGAGGAGCTTCCGGTGGTTCTTTGGTCGATCAGGACGACGCCAAATCGAGCCACTGGCCAGACACCTTTCGCTCTAGTCTATGGAGCAGAGGCAGTTCTCCCCACGGAACTCGTATACGGGTCACCTCGAGTGCTCGCTTATGATGAGCTTGAGCAAGAGCAGCTACAACAAGACAATGCGCTACTCCTTGAGGAAGACCGTCTTTAGGCTGCTGTACGAGCTGCTCGCTACCTGCAAGCTTTGCGCCGCTACCATAGCCACAAAGTTAATGCCAGAAGTCTCGAGGAAGGCGACCTTGTTCTTCGGCGTGTTCAGTCCGCCAAGAATTCCAACAAGCTGACGCCGAAGTGGGAAGGCCCTTACCGGGTGAAACGAGTCACTAGGCCTGGCGCTGTCCGCCTTGAGACCGAAGATGGCATTCCAGTGAGCAACTCCTGGAACATTGAGCATCTTCGTAAGTTTTACCTGTAAGGCGCGGTTGCCGGAACCCGTTCCGGCAACCACCTTTTGTACAAGTCTTGCCGCTGTTGCATGTAATCCTTTGTACAAAGCCGGGTGCAGATCCCGTGCATAAAGCTCATGTGCTCCGCGCACCTTGTCAATTTCATGCTTTCTATTTTTTGCATGTGTTATCTGACACTTTGTGCAGCACTTACCCCCGGTAAGCAACAACGAGCCATAAGGCTCCCTATCTTTATTTTCTCCCCTTTCTTTTTTCTCAAGGAAAGGAAGGTTCCCTCGCCCACAAGTTTGCCGGGGGGGAGGGGGGAGGGAGAAGATAATGGTATGGACCAGACGTCGTTCAAGAAAGTTTCGCCTTGCCGGGAAGCAAACGACAGAAAAGCTAAGTTGCCAAAGTTTGAGCAATCAGATTTTTTAATTTTTTAAGTTATCTTCCTTGAACGACCGTGCTTTGTATGGAAAACCTGTGCGCGGAGGAAGAAACTCGTAGCTAGTTGCGCCCTTACTTTGTTTCGAGTCCGTTCAACAACTTAAGTGAGCTGTGACTAGTTGCGACAAGGTTTCTTGTCGGTAGCGGCACCGCCAGCAGGCTGCTGACGTCCCGCACTCAGCGCTCGCGGCCAAGGTGCCTGCGCCGGCAAGTTCCCTAAAAGCGTAGGGAAAAAACATACAAAGGAAGGAATCAAGTAAAGAAAATAACGTTGCAATCATTACCCGAAATAGAGTTATATTACAAGATAGCTTGTTGCGGCTCTAACAGATTGTTCTCATAACATGACCAGCAGCGACAAGAAAAGAAGAAAACAGGCGGCCTAGTCTATGCGATCACCCTCGACCCTCTTGATCCCGCTCACCTTGTCCATAATGGGTGCGACAAGGGTCTTGAGCGCCTCCAGATCAGCATCCGGCGGCAAGGTCCTGAGGACGTTGGTGAGGTTGAGGCTCGGGTTGCAGAAGGCCACCTTCACCAACACCTTTTGAAGAGCTCCCGCGCAGATCTTGCGCGACTCGTCGGCCAGCTGCTTTGGGATCCTCTCCTGGAGTCGCTGGAGGGCCGTCGCCACGCCTTTGAAGAACGAGGTGAGCTTGGCGCTGGGTTGGAGGTTCTCGTCGGAGGGATACCCGAGATCCTCCATCCCCAGCTGCGCCAGCTCTCTGTCAATGTCTGCGGCAACATCCACGAGACCCTCCGTCCAGTGCTCCACATTCTCCCGGAAAGTGCTCTGGGCGGCAGCAGCACTCGCCAACAGCGCCTTGCCGGCCTTGACCTCCTCCTTCAGGGCCGTCTCCTGCTCCTTGGCATCGTCCAGCGTCTTGGTCAAAGTGGTCAGCTTCAACTCAAGATCTGCGTTGGAGTCCTTGGCGGCGCTAAGCTCCTGGCCCTTCTCGGCGAGACGGGGCTGTAGCTCCGAGTAGCTGTGGGCGTCCTTCTCCCGCTCACGCTTGAGCGCGGCAAGCTCTTCACCGCTCGCCTTGAGATCGGCCTCCAGCTGCGCCACCTTCGGCTCCAGCTCCTTCTTGGCGGCCTCGGCAGCTGCGGCAGCATCCTCTGCTTGCTTGAGGGCTCCGCCAAATGTTCGCTCGCGCGCGGCAAGCTCCTCCTCGTGGCTGTCAAGATTGACCTTCCGCTGCACCAGCTCGCCCTCCTACGCAGACAACTTCTCAGCGGCAAGCCGCTGTTGCTCTTCAACTTCAGCCCGCTCGAGGAGGAAGGCTTTCTGCTCCTCGGCAAGTCGTGCCCGCTCCTCTGCCAGAGACCGAAGAGCTTCCTAGTTGTGACCCCGGAGCTCCTCCGCGCGCTTCTCGATGTCCACTCCCGCCTTCGCGACAAGCGCCTCGCGGGATTCCAGCTTGGCTTGACGGGCGCGGTAGAGCGACACCAGCTTCCGTAGCAGCCGCTCCTCCTCAGGCTCGCTGCTGCTGCTGCTCGGCGTGTCAACCAGTGCCAGCCCAGCTGAGGCGAGCACTTCTCCGTCAAAGCTCTCTCCTTCGACCGGCGCCCTGGAGCTTGACGCCCAGGGGAGGTTGATGAAGATGCCATCGCCGGCCTTCAAGTAAACACCTGGCTGGGGCCCTGCGGAGCCTGACGCTGCGGCAGCGGCGGAGGGATCGGCGGTCGGCGTAGCGCCTGGCGCTCCTGCGGCCTCAGGGCCATCAGTACGATCGCCAGATCCCCCGCCTGCTTCTCCGGCGGCAGCATTGGCGGCCTCTACGCCGGCGGGATTGTCAGCACCGGCTGCTTCCTCGGCGGCAGCAGCGTCGTCAGCGGCAACCTCGGTATCCATCGGCTCCGCAGCAGATGGGTCTGACGGCCGGAAAAGGGAGAAGAGTCAAGCAAATATCCAAAAAAGAAGATCAAAAGAAGAAGAACCCAAGGAAGTTCTGAAGTGAGAAGATTACCTATGCCAAGTTCTGCAGTCGTGGTCTCCACCGCCGGGGGGCCGCTGGTGCTGTCCCTTGCCGGAGAGCTCTCCCTTGCCGGAGACTTCTCCCTTGCCGGAGAACTCTCCCTTGCCGGAGACCTCTCCCTTGTAGGAGACCTCTCCCTTGCCGGAGGACTCTCCCTTGGCATTTCGGGGGCGGCCTCCGGGCGCTCCTGGTGGGGCTGCCCTGCTCCTACACAAACCAACAATCATATATCAGCAAAGCAAGAATCTCCATGCGCGCCCAACAGCGGAGAGCTAACCATATACTTACGCTGGGGGCTGCTCTGGAAATCAGTTGCCGGGTCCGGCAAGGTTGTCTCAGACGCATCCCCTGCTGTCGCGGTGGGTTTGTCCTCGATGATAATCACCGGGGCCTTGGCTCTCTTCGCTGCTCTCTAGGCCAGAGTCCTAAAAAGGAATAAGTTCAGAGTAAAGCAAATGAGATACAAGACAAAAACAGCAAGGATTGAAGAACTGCAAGTACAACAAGAGAATCTTACTCTTCTTCTTCTTCCTCGTCGGAGCTGAACGCGGAGAAGTCGAAGTTCGGCTCACGTCCGCCGCGAGAAGGTGGAGGAGTAGAGTCCCTTGGCCGCTTGGTGGGAACTGTGGTGGTGGTTTGAGATGACCCCCCTCCGGCTGCCGCCACGGCATGAGAAGCG
This sequence comes from Triticum monococcum, assembly GCA_034509565.1. Lineage (NCBI taxonomy): Eukaryota > Viridiplantae > Streptophyta > Magnoliopsida > Poales > Poaceae > Triticum > Triticum monococcum. Next base: position 174,564,366 of record CM067847.1, on the reverse strand, counting down.
GCAGGAACAGAACGGTGGTCCGGGTGGACCCCGCTCCGGTTGCCGCAGCAGCGTGAGGCACTCCCGCGGCAACAGTGCTCGCCGCGGTGGAGCGTGTCACGCGGCGCGGCAACTGTCGACTCGCCCGCCGCCTCGCTACATCCCCGGACTTGCGGAGACGCCTTCTTGGTGGAGATGGGGGCTCTGCTTGTGGCGAGCTGTCTGAGGATGAAGAGGAAGAGGAGTTGATCTCCAACGAGCCGCTCGTATCCTCGGCGGGCTCGCTTGACTTGACGTCACGCCCGGCAAGCTCTTTCTTGCCGGCAAGCTCCTCTCGCCCGGCAAGCTCCTTCTTGCCGGCAAGCTCCTCTCGCTCGGCACGGCTTGCCGCCTCTGCTGCCTCTGCCTCCTCCACGGTGAATCCAAACTCGCCCGCAGCTGCGGCGGCCGCCGCCTCTTCCAACCTAGTGACGATGCGTTTCAACTCCGCATCGGTGGTGTCGCGAGTGAGGCCATTCTTCTCGTCAGGGCGGATCGGCACTTCTACCAGGCCATCAAAGAACTCCTGCACGACGTCATCTGCAGGCTCTTGCCAAGTTGGGACAATTCCATGCGAGTCACACAGCGGCATCATTGCACGGATGCGGTCGAGCGCGGAGTTGTTGCACAGCGGAACGACACCCTGCGGCAACCTAAACACTTCGGGATGCTTGGGGTCGTACTTGAAGAGCTCCTGAAGCATCACGTTGAGCTCCAGAACAGTGAAGTTGTAGTTGAGGCCTGGACGCAGCCTCATGATATCCGTCGCATTCTTGAACTCACGGGCGGGTCTCCTCCGTTCCTGCAAGGGGGCAATGCGGCGACGAAGAAAGTTTGTGCCAACAGCGCCTACAGTAAGCCCGGCAAGCCTGAGGCGTTGGATCTGGGTGATGGCAATCTTCAGCCTATCGTCTTCCGGGGCCACGTCGCTCCAATCGCTGCCGCGTGCTGCTGGGACTTGGCGCCGGGCGGTAAATGGTTGCGGGTTCTCCTCGACAATCCAGCACCAGTCTGCTCTCCATTCCTCCCACTTGCCATGGAACTCTCCCTCCAGATAAGAATCCTTCTTGCCGGTCCTCGAGATCCAGGTGATTCCGCCGGTAAAGGCTCACCTCTCTCTACTCGGGGCATAAAGAAGTGGCGAAAAAGGGCTACATTGGGATGGACTCCGACAAAGTTTTCGCAAAGATGTGCGAAAACTTCCATGGTCAGAACAACATTGGGGGTGAAATCAAGGAGGCAGAACCCGTAGGTGTTCATGATATCACAGAAAAACTCCGAGAAAGGCGGGCAGAGCCCGCAGTAGAAGAACACGGCGAAGAAGGGATATCCATTTGGAGCCATTTTCCAAGCAGAGGCTGTCAGTACCTTCGTGCTCAGATGCGCTCGCGTCTCCGTCGACCAGAAGAGGTAGTAGTACTCCCTCAGCTCCTTCGCGGCGAGCTTGGGAGGGAAGATTGCCCGCTCCTTTCGCAGCGCCGCAAGCCGCTGCGCCTCGGTCGACTTCACAGCCTTTCCCTTGTCAGCTTTCGGAGCCATGGCGGAAGTGGTGGAGGACGTCGACGGCGTTGGTGGTGCTGGTGGCGATGGGGGGCAGGGCGCTGCTCTCTCTCAGCTTTGGGAAGACGGAGGAGCGGCGGAGGTTTTCGAGATTGGAATGGAAAGGGGCAAATGGGCGCACGACCCCTGTTTCCCCTTGCTTATAAAGAGGGAGGGGGCGGACGTTCCACCTTTCCTAATAAAGAAACCACCCACGATCTCTCCCACGACGCCGCATTCGACGCGTGTCGTTCGAGGAGGGCGCGGTGGATACGGAGAGAGATGCGGCGTGACCCAGGCCGCACGTGCCCGTGCCCTGTTTTGGGTCTGGCCCAACAGCGCTCGGCACCGTGTATGGCCCAGGCCGGGGGGCTCCTGTCGGTGTGCTAGAGTAGGGGTACCCTAGTATCCCGAACTTGTGCACGGGCAGTCGCAGCGTCCCGTGGCAAGGCTTGCCGGGTGACCGCCAAGGTCCTCCGTGGTTCCTTTGGAGCCATTCAAGAACAAAGTATCCAAGCCGAAGAGACAAGACCCCGGCAAGAGGAGCTTGCCGGGAAGGCCAACCAAGGCATCTCAAGGAACTTGCCGCAACGCTCCACGCGTCCCGGCAAGGTCCGGTGAGCGACAAGCTCCTGGGCGCGACAAGACAACGACCGCGGCAAGGCACTTGCCGCGGCAAGCCTCCACTCTGTAGCTGCACTCCAGCACATCCACCAACGTGTCGCTCTGGGACCCTTCCAGGCGTACGTGGCGGGAGGCTGTGCAGCCAGCGGTACACGGTGGCAAGCGGCGCTGGCAAGATTGCCATCGTGGCGAGCGGTGGCGTCCCTGGCGGTCCCTTTTGCACTATTTGGGCGACGCAGACGGGCATTTAATGCCCCTATCCCCTGCCGTCAGGGTTAGGTATGATACACTGTAGTAAGCGGCTGTACCTACCGCAACATCTTTCCATTTTTACCCTTGTCTACGTTGCCACCTGTCGGTGACCCCTTGAGCATATAAAAGGAGGCCCATGCGCAACATAGAGAGGGGGTAGGGAGAAGAGAACACTCACGCTTGGTCTCGTTAGCTGCTGGTGGGTACTGTAGCACTCAGCGCTCCTGAGCAAGAACTCAATACAAACCACAAAGCAGGAGTAGGGTTTTACACATCCGTGCGGCCCGAACCTGGGTAAACTGCTCGTGTGCTTCGCCTCGATCTGCTCTTCGTGCGATCTCCGCCCCCCCTGCCGAACCAAAAAGGGGCTCGGTCCGCCGGTCCCATAGGTGTTCGTGGATTAGTCCCCCGACAAAGATCCTTCAAGTAAGTTGTCATCGGTGCAAAGCAATAAAAATTGCTCTAAATATGTAGGATTGATTGGTGTGGGAGAAATAAGCTTTATACGATCTTGTGATGTGGAAGTAATAAAAGCGACGGACTGCGTAATAAAGGTTCATATCACAAGGGGCAATATAAAGTGACGTTCTTTCGCATTGAGATTTTATGCATCCAACCATAAAAGCGCATGGCAACCTCTACTTCCCTCTGCGAAGGGCCTATCCTTTATCATTATCTTCTACCTTATGCAAGAGTCACGGTGATCTTCACCTTTCCCTTTTCATTTTATCCTTTGGCAAGCTCAGCATGTTGGAAAAGAACATGATATATATATCTAATTGGATGTAGGGGAGCTTTAACCATTATTGTTGACATTACCCTTGAGGTAAAAGGTTGTGGGGCAAAACTATAAGCCCCTATCTTTCTCTGTGTCCGATTGAAACTCCATAACCACAAGTATTGCGTGAGTGTTAGCAATTATGGAGGACTAAATGATAGTTGACTATGTGGACTTTGTTTTTAGCTCTGACATAGACTCTTTCCGATGTTATGATAAATTGCAATTACTTCAATGACTGAGATTATAGTTTGTCGGAGCCCAATAAGGTTTATGATTTATACTTTTGCATTGTGAATAGATCATCACTTGGACATAAGTAATCATATGACAAAATCTATATATGTTCTTGTTATGAGAATAATCATGATGCCATCATGTCCGTATTTTATTTTTATCGACGCCTCTACCTCTAAACATGAGGACATATTTATTGTTACCGGCTTTTCGCTTGAGGACAAGCTAGGTCTAAGCTTGGGGGAGTTGATACATCCATTTTGCATCATGCTTTTATATCGATATTTATTGCATTATGGATTGTTATTTCACTTTATGTCACAATACTTATGGCTATTCTCTCTTATTTTACAAGGTTTACATAAGGAGGGAGAATGTCGGCAGCTGGAATTCTGGGCTGGAAAAGGAGCAAATATTAGAGACCTATTCTGCACAACTCCAAAAGTCCTAAAACTCCACGCAACATCCTGAAATAAATATAGAAAAATCCTTGCCAAAGATGAAGGCCAGGGGACCCACACCCCACTCACGAGGGTGGGGGGCGCCACCCCCACCCTAGGGCGCGCCCCCTACCTCATGGGCCCCCTGGTGGCTCTCCGACGTCCATCTTCTCCTATATGAAGTCTTTCGATGAGGAAAAAATAAGAAGGAACTTTTCGGGATGAGACTCCGCCGCCACGAGGCGGAACCTTGGCGGAACCAATCTAGAGCTCCGGCAGAGCTGTTCTGCCGGGGATACTTCCCTCCGGGAGGGGGAAATCATCACCATCGTCATCACCAACGCTCCTCTCATCAGGAGAGGGCAATCTCCATCAACATCTTCACCAGCACCATCTCATCTCCAAACCCTAGTTCATCTCTTGTGTCCAATTCTTGTCTCAAAGTCCGGGATTGGTGCTAGTAGGTTTCTATTAGTGTTGATTACTCCTTGTAGTTGATGCTAGTTGGTTTATTTGGTGGAAGATCATATGTTCAGATCCTATATGCATATTATTACCCCTCTGATTATGAACATGAATATGATTTGTGAGTAATTACGTTTGTTCCTGAGGACAAGGGAGAAGTCTTGCTATTAGTAGTCATGTGAATTTGGTATTCGTTTGATATTTTGATAAGATGTATGTTGTCCAGCCTCTAGTGGTGTTATGTGAACATCGACTATATAACACTTCACCATTATTTGGGCCTAGAGGAAGGCATTGGGAAGTAATAACTAGATCATGGGTTGCTAGAGTGACAGAAGCTTAAACCCTAGTTTATGCGTTGCTTCGTAAGGGGCTGATTTGGATCCATATGTTTCATGCTATGGTTAGGTTTATCTTAATACTTTTGTTGTAGTTGCGGATGCTCGCAATAGAGGTTAATCATAAGTGGGATGCTTGTTCAAGTAAGAACAGCACCCAAGCATCGGTCCACCCACATATCAAATTATCAAAGTATCGAACGCGAATCATATGAACGTGATGAAAACTAGCTTGACGATATTCCCATGTGTCCTCGGGAGCGCTTTTCCTATTATAAGAGTTTGTTCCGTCTTGTCCTTTGCTACAAAAAGGATTGGGCCACCTTGCTGCACTTTATTTACTTTTGTTACTTGATTGCTCGGTACAATTTATCTTATCACAAAACTATATGTTACCACTTATTTCAGTACTTGCAGAGAATACCTTGCTGAAAACCGCTTATCATTTCCTTCTGCTCCTCGTTGGGTTCGACACTCTTACTTATCGATAAGACTATGATAGATCCCCTATACTTGTGGGTCATCAGTCGCTCCAGGTCAAACCTGACCCGTGGGGCCCAGTGGTCCGTGACTCAGGGCTGGTTAGAGTCACGGACAGGTGGGACCGGTCAACGGCCACGTCAGCATGGTCAATGCTGACGCGTGGGGCCATTGTGCTTACGTAAAACTAAACATGAACTAAACTTTGATTAATTAAGGGTGCAGGGCCCAAGTGTCTCTGTCAATGTGGTTAATTAACTAGGTGGTTAAACCCCAATTAAGCAGCCACGTCATCATCACCGGATCTACGCCGGTGATGACCAAACCGACGGCGAGAGCTCGTCGGACTCGCGTTAGGGATGGCAGTTCATCGCGCTGCTAGCACCAGGGAGGGCCTCTCGCTCGTCCGCATCCCAAGGACCGGATGGGAGGCCGCGGGGTGGCCGGAAGCGATGTCGGCGATGAGGTTTAGCAGCGGCGGAGCTCGGGCTCGAGCGGGTACGGGGTTTCAGCGCGAGCTAGTGAAAACGGCACGGTGCGTTCGCTTCCCGAGGATGCGGCGAGCATGTTGGTGGTGCTGGAGCGAGCGGGAGAGCGCAGGAGCATGGAGCTCGTCGGCCATGGCGGCGGCCGGAGCTCGGAGCTCGCTGCCGAGGGTGGTATGGCACGGGAATGAGCAAAACGAAGGAGGGGAAACAGAGTGGAGGTCACAGCGAGGTTGTCGGCGGTCTCATTGGGCTCGGGGAGGGGCTGGTGACGACGGGAGGTCGCGGGCGATCTCGGCGACCGAGAGGTTGAAGACGGTGCAGTGACGATGGAGCAGGGCTTCCGGTGAGGCGTGAGCCGGTGGTGGGGACGTGGACGGTGTTGTGGTTCCTCCGGATGCTTCAGCGAGGCGAGTGGTGGACAGTGGCCGCTTGGTGGGGGAGAGGGGGAGCCAGAGGAGGGGATGAACATTTGGGGGGGGGAGAAGTCCAGGGCGTCCAGGCATCACGCTGGCATCGTCTAGGCACGACGAGGGGGAGCCAGCCAGGCTGGGAGGGAGGAGGTGGCCAGGGCGCGTGCGCACGTGCGTCGGGCATGCGCTCGTCCTCCTGGCAGAGGAGGAAGACAACAGGGGAGGAGGCGGTGGTGGGCTGGGCCGCACAGTAGCAGGCCGGCCAGCTGGACACGTAAGCGCCAGGTAAGACTCTCAGTTTTTATATCTGTTTTCTATTTTTGCAGTTTTTTTAATTTTGTTTTCAAAACCAAACTATTTATATACTTATGGAAATTCATATGTGGTCTGTTAGGATATATTTCGAGCCACTCACAGGTTTCCAGAATTATTGGACTTTTACTACTTTTATAGAAGAATTAAATCCAACTCAAATATTTATTGAGTTAAATCCAAATGTCGAAAATAATTCCTCAAAAATGTTCCATATTTTTGGTTTGGATCAAAACCCTTTCCAAAATTATCAAAACATCATTGAAGAAAATTTTGTAAACATTGGATACATTTTCCAAGGTTATTTGCCCTTCTTTTAATTAAATTATTGAGGCTTTCAAATTTCCTTTGTTCAACTTTTAGAATTTAGACATGATGCAAGGATGCAATACCACTAATTACAAGCATTATTCTAGGGTTATGACAACTCACCCCCACTAAACAAGAATCTCGTCCCGAGATTCAAGCATAGGGTAAGAAGAAGGGGGGGACACAGACTAACACAACCTTCACGATCCAGGTTGCACTTCGTAAGAACGTTGATTAGTCACCATCTTTGTCTCGACGTCCTGCTTCGGAAACTTCAACCAACACGACAACGAGAAAGAAAAAAAGGAAAACTCTAGAAGAATCAATCTTCTCGAGGATCAACTCGGAATGAGACATTGAAACATCTCTCGAGTTGAGACATTAAACACACATCCAGGGGATGGAGTGTAAAAGACGACAAAGGTTCACTAGGTAGACAACAATTTCATGCTGAAGAAGGTGGTGAACGGTTGTCAACGTAGCGAGGAGTTGAGTTGCCATGATACCATAATGAGACATCTTAGAATAAGGTGACTCGCAGAAATATTCCCTTAAGTGGAAAAACGAATTACTTTTGATTCAGAGATCATTGAAACTCTTCATACCAGCCTAGGGCAAATCACAACAATCGTTTGGCGGAATACGGAGGGATGGCATACCCGGACTAGGATGGATGATGTGGACTACCTTGTTGAAGACAATGCAAGGGATGATTTTTGCTTATCATCGGAGATGGATGGGACCCATGGTAGGTCCACTTTTGAAGACGATCTTGGACAACAACTGCTGAGAAGGCGGATCATAGTGAAAGGGCACAATAGTGGGTGCAAGCTGGGGACAAAATGCAAATGTTGGGAATGATTCTAGTAACTGGGGAGAAACCCAACAGTAGAGAGAGATTCCACTATTGGAAAGGTTATAGCATGACCAAGGAAACTGAGAGAAGATCCCAAATAATGCCGACGATAAATCCTAGTGATTGCGCGTGCTCTCAAGAACTTGCGCATTCCCATATTCAACAAGTTTTACCAATATCCTTGTCAAGGATCCTGGCAACACAACATACCACCATGATGAATAATGGTGGAGGATGTGGATGCAAAGAAAGATAACACTTTCACAGATTTCACCTTAGCGAGGCCAAGGGATCAAAATCTGGATGATTGACCGAGAGACATTTAGCACTCCGCTTATAATGTTCTCCTTGATGTGCTAGCATAACCCCTTTATTGATATCGTTTGGTATCTAGGACATCAAGTAAAAGGTCGGACTTCGGGAACACAAAAATCCATAAGGAACTACTATTGGAATATATTCTACGAGATCCTTATGGGGAACTGGCCAACTTCTTCGAACAAGATACTACAATAATAGGTCTTCCGGTTGGGTGTGTTAGCCATATCATCCACTTTACCGGTTACTGAGAGACCAATATTATAGCTCTTGGGAAAACGTCCCAACCATCACATCTGCGTGGGATTCAGATCTGGTTGGTGTCAGGATATTCCAGACTCATCGAGTCTAGAAAGAAAATGAAAGTTTGGAACACAAATCGACGAGATGACATTGCGAGATTCTTGGGAGATAAACTATGATTGCAAGCTCCAGAGCATGAGCTGGTTCTGCTACAACATGTGAACACGCTGTCCCAGACAAGCATGGCCACATGGTAGTCTTATAATAAAACACTACCAAGTTCTGGTTGGGAACCATCATCATGAATAACGAAGTCTTGTGCATTACCATGGATTAGCACATGCATTTAACTCATTTTCCTTGAAGAAATCAGCCAGTGGCTTGGTGTGCTAGGGACACATATGGAATGAAGGTTGCAAGTCTCCAAACCACAGGATACATCGCACATATGCATGAATGAATTGGGATGATTCCAAAGGAAGCAAAAACAAGCTTTCTCGAATTCACGGCGGCAACTTGCATCAATTGCACGTGAACTTAGAGGAAGTCGCTACTTTCATCCAAACATATGCTTCATGAACGAAACATGAAGGCATTGTTTACAAAGTTTCCAAAACTAGCTTAATGTTTAACACGAATCATGGGGGAGACAAGATGCTGGTGATGGCTCAACAACAACTCATCGGAATTTCCATATCACTGGACTTCCACCATTATGTGAACAATGTGACAGTATTGGTCCGACCAAAAGATGTAATGGTGTATGCTCGAGGAATCAACCACGAGTAAGACAACATTACGAATATCGTTGGTTCTGATTTGATTTGACGATAGCCCACAGTCAAATCAAAGATTGGATAAGATAATAGCACCGACAACTAATCACGAGGATCAATCAACGAAGATATCATCTCTCTTCAACACACACACACACACCAGGATATCCCTTTGGAATGAACGAGGTAGGGCAAAGCTTTTATCTTCCAACTCTCCAAGTTGTTTTAGCTTAACCAACTAGCTCAAGGTATCCAACACAGATCCTTGGAGAAAGGGTGGTTTATTGAAAAACCAACTTGATCACGAACTCGACATAGCGGCCAGGTGACAACCTGGCAATACTTCTGAGAAGATATCCGGAAAATCACGAAACACCAATATGTTACGAAGCTCGAGAACAATCTTGCTTTTCAGGGCAAGACGATATGATCATAAGAGCAATGGATTCAATCCTAACTCAAATATCAAAGAGTGCACTAGAAATAAGGACAAGGTAGCACGATAAATCCTAGTATAGTGATTCGATAACCAACACGCTAAGAATGATATTAATGTCCATTAACTACCAAGCAGCGAGGTTGCTAGGAGTATTAATTTCACACATCACGATTCACTTGTCGGCATTCCGGTTACAATAACACGAGAACCGAGGAATGAATAATGATGCCAAGAAGTATCACTGCGTCATGAATTCATAGGAGGTGTTGCAATTCTCATGACAATCTTGGCATAAGGGGTGAGGGACTCCTGGATTAGGGGGTCTCGGGACAGCCGGACTATATCCTTTGGCCAGACTGTTGGACTATGAAGATACAAGATTGAAGACTTCGTCTCGTGTCCGGATGGGACTCTACTTGGCGTGGAAGGCAAGCTAGGCAGTACGGATATGGATATCTCCTACTTTTGTAACCGACCTTGTGTAACCCTAACCCTCTCTGGTGTCTATATAAACTGGAGGGTTTTAGTCCATAGGACACAACAACTACAACATACAATCATACCATAGGCTAGCTTCTAGGGTTTAGCCTCTCTGATCTCGTGGTAGATCTACTCTTGTACTACCCATATCATCAATATTAATCAAGCAGGACATAGGGTTTTACCTCCATCAAGAGGGCCTGAACCTGGGTAAAACTTCGTGTCCCCTGCCTCCTGTTACCATCCGCCTAGACGCATAGCTCGGGACCCCCTACCCGAGATCCGCCGGTTTGACATCGACAAGGGGGTAATACTTCGTGGTAGAGCAGAGCAAAAGCTAGATTGGCATTTTGATCCACGGAATACTATTACTTTGACCCAATCCTCGAAGTGGACAAGGTACTGGAGTTTATTTCTCCTAGTCATTCCAGAATAGAATGGCTTGACAGACCACAAGAGTAATAGGTATCGATGAACGAATGCACACATACTCTTGACTATCAATTGATAGACAAAGGTCAGAAAACAACTAAAGAGGGACAACTCAAAGGAACATACAATTTTCTGAGTTTTGGGTGCATAGATTAGCATGTCGAACGAGTTCAACATATTTATTCTGGATAACCCATGCAGAAAGGTAGAACTGGCAGAGTCACAACATAGAATCGAGAACTCGTCAAGAGCACTCTGGTTGTGATCTTTTGGTTCAACGAGGAACTTCTGCCATAAGTAGTTCATGGTATTTGGAAGAAAGAAATACCATGGTCATCGAGGTCTATCGCAAAGGTTGCTTATATCCTAAAGGAACAAGCAACAATATCAACAGAAAGTAAGTAGAGCGAATCTTGGGTTCAGGAACCCAGAGATGGAAGACCTACTAGCTAATAACATCACGAGATGCTTTCGAGAATGGTGCCCAGATTCATCACATTGGGAACACAAAACATGGCCAGATTACCAGGTGATCCTCTAAGACACCTAGGGTCATAATAATAACTCCAACATATATGTCGAGGCAATAGAATACCTCAAATCAGCAATTAGTGTGATTAACCTTGCCCAAAGGAACTTTGAGAACGGAAAGAAGGGATTTGCAAATGCATCAGACTATTTAGAAACCTGGGATGACTCGGACAGCATAACGGTTGTAAATGCTGAAAGAGATTTGAGACATCCTGCAAAATGGTGGCATAACCACTCAACATCATAGTATCAAGGTTCCGAAATCAACTAACAACATACGGAAGTAGTAAGAACTGAGGTGAGGCTTGAAACCAACAACCCTATAAGTCTCTATCATAGTAACTCGTCATCCTAATAGATAGATGAGAAGGCCTAGTTCCTAATCCCCATAGAGAAGAAGAGGTTGACTCAGATCAGAAGGCATAAGGTAAAGGAGTAAAAAGAGTCTTACGTTCCCTTCCACAATCAATTCCCTTATATATAACTAAAGCATTTCTAGACTCAACTTCGACCAGTTTGGCTTGGTAATCCTAGAGGCATTCAGGCTCTGATACCAAAACTGTCAGGACCCCGATTCGAAGTCACATCGATCTAGCCGGTAACACCTCATATCACTTTGCGGCCTCACGCACGGTATTTCCACAGGTGTCGCCTTACCATGGCCCGGGACCAATTGCACCTTTTAGCTCACGTAAATGATAGTGTCGCTAGCATCCATATGACAGAGAACCCGGGCCGACATGACTAGTCGTGAACCCAAAGTGGCACTAACTTATGGGGACAAGCATACATGAATCAACATCGAGCATGTCGGTCAGCAGCGTGCGAATCCGGGTTGTAGAACTGGGCTAACAGGACTCTGGTGAACCGGGCTATAGCAGGCTAGGCAGGACCCCATATGTCACCACGTGACATTTCCCCGAAGGGACAGACACAGGAACAAAGTGAATCACATGTCGGCCAGTCAAGTGTTCCGGAGCAGTAGTGATGGGCTAGTAGGACTCCGGTGAACCGGGCTATAGCAGACTACTATGGCTAAGCACAAGACTACATTTCCCCATAAGAGAGGCTACCAAGGATAAACAACTAGGTTGTCGGATCCCACACATACCAAGCATTTCAATAACATACACACAATATGCTCGATATGTGCAAATACAACATGGCATCACAACAAATCTCTACGACTCAAAGTATTTATTCATTAGGCTCCGAGGAGCGAGATATTACAAACATGGGTCTCATGACCCAACATTCAGAGCATACAAGTCAAAGCACATGCGGAAGCTTAACATGTCTGAGTACAGACATCTACAAATGGGAAAGGCTAAGAAGCCTAACTATCTACCAGATCCTGCCGAGGGCACAAGATCGTAGCTGAGGTAACAAGCTAAACGACGAAGTCCACGTGGAACTACTAGCGAGACTGAAGTCTCTCTGCAAAAACATAAATTAAGCAAACATGAGTACAAACGTACCCAGCAAGACTTACATCAGAACTAACTACATATGCATCATTATCAACAAAGTGGGTGGTGGAGTTTAACTGCAGCAAGCCAGCTTTGATTCAGTGGCTATCCTATACTACAACTGTAAGCAACTCTTTGAGGTGGCGCACACGAGTCCCCATATTCACCATATCAATACACCACTATGGATCCGCACCCGTCTCCCTACGAGAACGCCATCCATAGCACTCATGCTTATCTTGCGCATTTTAGAGTATTCACTTTCACTTGTCTATGAACTATATAGGCAACCAAGTAGTCCTTTACCGCGGACGCAACTATTCGAATAGATGATGTTAACCCTGCAGGGGTGTACTTCCTCATACACGCTCGCACCACTTACCGCCGTTTACACGACATGTACTCGGCAACCTTCAAGCTGAAGCCCAACGAGGGTGTTGGCCACGGCCTACCTAAACACACAAGTCTCTAGTCTAGGTTTATCGCCTATCCAGGTTCCATCCGCAGGAAGTCTAGCCGAGGGTTCCACATACGGCCCCGAACGATGTGTATAGGGTCCCGAGACACCAAACGGGCGCCCGGCATACCCGACCACGGTGTATCTTCTGCATCATAGCCCACCACTAGGGTCTACGCTACGCACGGCCGCCAACACATATCCTATAAACACCAGAAACTAGTTGCAACTCCTGGACAGAGAGGTAGGGTGGTTAAGAAGCCGAGAGGGTCCATTGGTTTCGGGGCCAATGCATGGTAGTAGCTGGTTCTTGAATCACACATACAGATCTCGGTGCTTAAGGACGGTTCCAATGAAACAACCCACCATGTACTCCTACATGGCCTCTCATAGATACCTTTACCAAATCGTGTTCAACACACTTAGCTCACACACAGTAGGACATGTTCACAACTTTCCAATTCATCCCCGATGAATCAGACCTGACACGACTCTAAGCAATCGAAGGCATGACAAACAAGCATGAATGAGTAGGCACATCAGGGCTCAAACAACACCTACTCATGCTAGTGGGTTTCATCTATTTACTACGGCAATGACAGGTCATGCAGCGGAAAGGGGTTCAACTACCGCAACATGTAACAGTTGAATCGTTGTTGTCCTAATGCAGTAAAAGAGAGCAGGAGCGAGAGAGTGGGATTGTATTGTAATGAACAAGGGGTTTTTGCTTGCCTGGCACTTCTAAAGATGATATAGCTCTTCATCGGTGTCATCGAATTCATCGTCGGAACCACGTCTATCAAGAGGGGACAACCAACGACAACAGAGAGGAAGCACAATCAATGCAATGCACAATATGATGCATGATCATGACATGGCAATATGAGTGTGTTGGGCTATTGCAACTACAACCAAAAGGTTTTGAGCTTATTTGAACCAAAGATTCAAATACAAACTCAAGTTATGGGTTCATATAAGTGCATTAACATGTTTGACCTAAACAGCAAGGTTATGTTGCTCTAACATGCATGAAACCAGTACAGATGGATAGATTGGATTTTTATGATCATTTTTCATATATAAATCTTTCCATTTGGAGTTATAGATAATTTTCTATGAATTTTAGAAGTTTTGGATATTTTCTGAAATAAATAATCCATTTCTGATTTATTTAAAATCTAGAAAATAGATTACTGCGTCAGCATGATGTCTGGTTGACGTCAGCAGGTGAACGCGTCGCTCCAGGTCAAACCTGACCCGTGGGGCCCAGTGGTCCGTGACTCAGGGCTAGTTAGAGTCACAGACAGGTGGGACCGGTCAACGGCCATGTCAGCGTGGTCAATGCTGACGTGTGGGGCCACTGTGCTTAACTAAAACTAAACATGAACTAAACTTTGATTAATTTAGGGCGCGGGGCCGAACTGTCTATGTCTATGTGGTTAATTAACTAGGTGATTAAACCCTAATTAAGAAGCCACATCATCATCACCGGATCTACGTCGGCGATGACCAAGCCGACGGCGAGAGCTCACTGGACTCGCGTCAGGGATGGCAGTTTGTCACGCTGCTGGCACCAGGGAGGGCCTCTCGCTCGTCCGCATCCAAAGGACTGGACGGGAGGCCGCGGGGTGGCCGGAAACGATGCCGACGATGAGGTTTAGCGGCGGCGGACCTCGGGCTTGAGCGGGTACAGGGTTTCAGCGCGAGCTAGAGAAAACGGTGCGGCGCGTTCGCTTCCCGGGGACGCGGTGAGCATGTTGGTGGTGCTGGGGTGAGCGGGAGAGCGCGGGAGCATGGAGGTCATCGGCCATGGCGGCGGCCGAAGCTCGGAGGGTGCTACGGCACGGGAACGAGCAAAAACAAAGGAGGGGAAACGGAGTGGAGCTCACAGCGAGGTCGTCGGCGGTCTCATTGGGCTCGTGGAGGGGCTGGTGATGACGGGAGGTCGCCGGCGATCTCGGCGACCGAGAGGTTGAAGACGGTGCAGTGACGATGGAGCAAGGCTTTCGGGGAGGCGTGAGTCGGTGATGGGGACGTGGACGGTGTTGCGGTTCCTCCGGATGCTTCAGTGAGGCGAGTGGTGGACGGTGGCCGCGGTGACAGCGAGTGGCGGCGACGAGCTCCGCTTGGTGGGAGAGAGAGGGAGCCAGAGGAGGGGCTGAGCATTCGGGGGGGAGAAGTCCAGGGCGTCCAGGCATCGCGCTGGCGTCGTCTAGGCGCGACGAGGGGGAGCCAGGCAGGCTGGGAGGGAGGATGTGGCCGGGTCGCGTGCGTCGGGCACGCGCTCATCCTCCTGGCAGAGGTGGAAGACGACAGGGGAGGAGGCGGTGGTGGGCTAGGCTGCACAGTAGCAGGCCGGCCAGCTGGACAGGTAAGCGCTAGGTAAGACTCTCAGTTTTTATATCTGTTCTCTATTTTTGCAGTTTGTTTTAATTTTGTTTTCAAAACCAAACTATTTTATATACTTCTAGAAATTCATATCTGGTCTGTTAGGATATTTTTAGAGCCACTCACAGGTTTCCAGAATTATTGGACTTTTACTTCTTTTATAGAAGAATTAAATCCAACTCAAATAATTCCTCAAAAATGTTCCATATTTTTGGTTTGGATCAAAACCCTTTCCAAAATTATCAAAACATCATTGAGGAACATTTTGGAAACATTGGATACATTTTCCAGGGTTATTTGCCCTTCTTTTAATTAAATTATTGAGGCTTTCAAATTTCCTCAGTTCAACTTTTAGAATTTAGACACGATGCAAGGATGCAATGCCACTAATTACAAGCATTATTCTAGGGTTGTGACAACTCACCCCCACTAAACAAGAATCTCGTCCCGAGATTCAAGCATAGGCTAAGAAGAAGGGGGGACGTAGACTAACACAATCTTCACGATCCAGGTTGCACTTCGTAGGAACGTTGATTCGTCACCATCTTTGTCTCGACGTCTTGCTTCAGAAACTTCAACCAACACGACAAAGAGAGAGAAAAAAGGAAAACTCTAGAAGGATCGATCTTCTCGAGGATCAAACAATCCAGGATCAACTCGGAATGAGACATTGAAACATCTCTCGAGCTGAGACATGAAACATACATCCAAGGGGATGGAGTGTAAAAGATGATGAAGGTTCACTAGGTAGACAACAATTTCACGCTTAAGAAGGTGGTGAACGGTTGTCAACGTAGCGAGGAGTTGAGTTGCCATGATACCATAACAAGAAATCTTAGAAGAAGGTGACTCGCAGAAATATTCCCTTAAGTGGAAAAAATAATTACTTTTGATTCAGAGATCATTGAAACTCTTCATACCAGCCTAGGGCAAATCACAACAATCGCTTGGTGGAATACGGAGGGATGGCATACCGAACTAGGATGGATGATGTGGACTACCTTGTTGAAGACAACGCAAGGGATGATTTTTGCTTATCATCAGAGATGGATGGGACCCATGGTAGGTCCACTTTTTAAGATGATCTTGGACAACAACTGCTGAGAAGGCGGATCATAGTGAAAGGGCACAATAGTGGGTGCAAGCTGGGGATAAAATGCAAATGTTGGGAATGATTCTAGTAACTGGGGAGAAACCCGAGAGTAGAGAGAGATTCCACTATTGGAAAGGTTATAGAATGACCAAGGAAACTGAGAGAAGATCCCAATTAATGCCGACGATGAATCCTAGTGATTGCGCGTGCTCTCAAGAACTTGAGCATTCCCATATTCAACAAGTTTTACCAATATCGATGTCAAAGATCCTGGCAACAGAACATACTACCATGATGAATAACGGTGGAGGATGCAGATGCAAAGAAAGATAACACTTTGTCAGATTTCACCTTAGCAAGGCCAAGGGATCAAAATTTGGATGATCGACCGAGAGACATTTAGCACTCCGCTTCTAATGTTCTCCTTGATGTGCTACCATAACCCCTTTATTGATATCATTTGGTATCTAGGACATCAAGTAAAAGGTCGGACTTCGGGAACACAAAAATCCATAAGGAACTACTATGGGAATAAATTCTACGAGATCCTTATGGGGAAGTGGCCAACTTCTTCAAACAAGATACTACAATAATAGGTCTTCCGGTTGGGTGTGTTGGCCACGTCATCCACTTTACCGGTTACCGAGAGACCAATATTATAGCTCTTGGGAAAACGTCCCAGCCATCACATCTGCCTGGGATTCAGATCTGGTTGATGTTAGGATATTCCAGACTCATCGAGTCTAGAAAGAAAATGAAAGTTTGCAACACAAATCGATGAGATGACATTGCGAGATTCTTGGGAGATGAACTATGATAGCAAGCTCCAGAGCATGAGCTGGTTCTGCTACAACATGTGAACACGCCATCCTAGACAAGCTTGGCCACATGGTAATCTTATAATAAAACACTACCGAGTTCTGGTTGGGAACCATCATCACTAATAACGAAGTCTTGTGCATTACCATGGATTAGCACTTAACTCCTTTTCCTAGAACAAATCAGTCAGTGGCTTGGTGTGCTAGGGACACATATGGAATGAAGGTTGCAAGTCTCCAAACCATATGATACTTCGCACATATGCATGAATGAATTGGGATGATTCCAAAGGAAGCAAAAACAAGCTTTCTCGAATTCACGACGGCAACTTGCATCGATTGCACATGAACTTAGAGGAAGTCGCTACTTTCATCCAAACATATGCTTCACGAACGGAACATGAAGGCATTGTTTACAAAGTTTCCAACACTACCTTAATGTTTAACACGAATCATGGGGGAGACAAGATGCTGGTGATGGCTCAATAGTAACTCATCGGAATTTCCATATCACTGGACTTCCACCATTATGTGAACAATGTGACAGTATTGGTCAGACCAAAAGATGTAATGGTGTATGCTTGAGGAATCAACCACAACTAAGACAACATTACGAATATCGTTGGTTCTAATTTGATTTGATGATAGCCTACAGTCAGATCAAAGATTGGATAAGATAATAGCACCGATAACTAATCACGAGGATCAATCAACGAAGATATAATCTCTCTTCAACACACACACACACACACACACACACACACCAGGATATCCCTTTGGAATGTACGAGGTAAGGCAAAGTTTTTATCTTCCAACTCTCCAAGTTGTTTTAGCTTAACCAACTAGCTCAAGGTATCCAACACAGATCCTTGGAGAAAGGGTGGTTTATGGAAAAAAAAACTTGATCACGAAGTCGACATAGCGGCCAGGTGACAACCTGGTAATAGTTCCGAGAAGATATCCGGAAAATCACGAACCACCGATATGTTACGAAGCTCGAGAACAATCTTGCTTTTCAGGGCAAGACGATATGATCATAAAAGCAAGGGATTCAATCCTAAATCAAAGATCGAAGAGTGCACCAGAAATAAGGACAAGGTAGCATGATCAATCCTAGTATAGTGATTCGATAACCAACATGCTAAGAATGATATTAATGTCCATTAACTACCAAGCAGCGAGGTTGCTAGGAGTATTAATTTCACACATCACGATTCACTTGTCGGCATTCCGGTTACAATAACATGGGAACCGAGGAATGAATAATGGTGGCAAGAAGGATCACTGCGTCAAGAATTCATAGGAGGTGCTGCAATTCTCATGACAATCCTGGCATAAGGGGGTAATACTTCATGGTAGAGCAGAGCAAAAGCTAGATTGGCATTTTGATCCACGGAATACTATTACCTTGACCCAATCCTCGAATTGGACAAGGTACTGGAGTTTCATTCTCCTAGTCATTCCAGAATAGAATGGCTTGACGGACCACAAGAGTAATAGGCATCGATGAACGAATGCACACATACTCTTGACTATCAATTGATAGACAAAGGTCAGAAAACAACTAAAGAGGGAAAACTCAAAGGAACATACAATTTTCTGAGTTTTGGGGCATAGATTAGCATGTTGAACGAGTTCAACATATTTCTTCTGGATAACCCATGCAGAAAGGTAGAACTGGCAGAGTCACAATATAGAATCGAGAACTCGTCAAGAGCACTCTGGTTGTGATCTTTCGGTTCAACGAGGAACTTCTGCCATAAGTAGTTCATGGTATTTGGAAGAAAGAAATACCACGGACATCGAGGTTTATCGCAAAGGTTGGTAATATCCTAAAGGAACGAGCAACACTATCAACAAAAAGTAAGTAGAGCGAATCTTGGGTTCAGGAACCCAGAGATGGAATACCTACTAGCTAATAACATCATGAGATGCTTTTGAGAATGGTGGCCAGATTCATCACATTGGGAACACAAAACATGGCCAGATTACCAGGTGATCCTCTAAGACACCTAGGTTCATAATAATAACTCCAACATATATGTCAAGGCAATAGAATACCTCAACTCAGCAATTAGTGTGATTAACCTGGCCAAAAGGAACTTCGAGAATGGAAAGAAGGGATTTGCAAATGCATCAGACTATTTAGAAACCTGAGATGACTCGGACAGCATAACGGTTGTAAATGCTCAAAGAGATTTGAGACATCCTGCAAAATGGTGGCATAACCCCTCAACATCACAGTATCAAGGTTCTGAAATCAACTAACAACATACGAAAGTAGTAAGAACTGGGGTGAGGCTTGAAACCAACAACCCTATAAGTCTCTACCATAGTAACTCGTCATCCTAATAGATAGATGAGAATGCCTAGTTCCTAATCCCCGTAGAAAAGAAGAGGTTGACTCATATCAGAAGGCATAAGGTGAAGGAGTAAAAAGAGTCTTACGTTCCCTTCCACAATCAATTCCCTTATATATAACTAAGAATTTCTAGACTCAACTTCGACCAGTTTGGCATGGTAATCCTACAGGCTGTTAGGCTCTGATACCAAAGCTATCAGGACCCCGATTCCATGTCACATCGATCTAGCCAGTAACACCTCATATCACTTTGCAGCCTCATGCACGGTATTCCCACGGGTGTCGCCTTACCATGTCCCAGGACCGTTTGCGCCTTTTGGCTCACGTATATGATAGTGTCGCTAGCATCCATATGACAGAGAACCCGGGCCGACATGACTAGTCATGAACCCAAAGTGGCACTAACTAACGAGGACATGCATACATG
Organism: Triticum monococcum; assembly: GCA_034509565.1. Lineage (NCBI taxonomy): Eukaryota > Viridiplantae > Streptophyta > Magnoliopsida > Poales > Poaceae > Triticum > Triticum monococcum. Next base: position 174,544,587 of record CM067847.1, on the reverse strand, counting down.
AATCAACATCGAGCATGTCGGTCAGCAGCATGCGAATCCGGGCTATAGCACTGGGCTAACAGGACTCCGGTGAACCGGGCTGTAGCAGGCTAGGCAGGACTTCTGATGTCACTGCATGACATTTCCCTGAAGGGACAGACACAGGAACGAAGTGAATCACATGCCGTCCAGTCAAGTGTTCCGGAGCAGTAGTCTTGGGCTAGCAGGACTCCGGTGAACTGGGCTGTAGCGGACTACTATGGCTCATGGAAGCACAAGACTACATTTCCCCATAAGATAGGCTACCAAGGATAAACAACTAGGTTGTCGGATCCCACACATACCAAGCATTTCAATAACATACACACAATATGCTCGATATGTGCAAATACAACATGGCATCACAACAAAACTCTACGACTCAAAGTATTTATTCATTAGGCTCCGAGGAGCGAGATATTACAAACATGGGTCTCATGACCCAACATTCAGAGCATACCAGTCAAAGCACATGCGGAAGCTTAACATGTCTGAGTACAGACATCTACAAATGGAAAAGGCTAAGAAGCCTGACTGTCTACCAGATCCTGCCGAGGGAACAAGATCGTAGCTGAGGTAACAAGCCAAACATCGAAGTCCACGTGGAACTACTAGCGAGACTGGAGTCTCTCTGCAAAAACATAAATTAAGCAATCGTGAGTACAAATGTACCCAACAAGACTTACATCAGAACTAACTACATATGCATCATTATCAACAAAGCGGGTGGTGGAGTTTAACTGCAGCAAGCCAGCTTTCACTCAGTGGCTATCCTATACTACAACTGCAAGCAACTCTTTGAGGTGGCGCACACGAGTCCACATATTCACCATATCAATACGCCACTATGGATCCGCACCCGTCTCCCTACGAGAACGCCATCCATAGCACTCACGCTTATCTTGAGCATTTTAGAGTATCCACTTTCACTTGTCTATGAACTGTATAGGTAACCAAGTAGTCCTTTACCGCGAACGCGGCTATTCGAATAGATGATGTTAACCCTACAGGGGTGTACTTCCTCATACACGCTCTCACCACTTAACGCCATTTACATGAGATGTACTTGGCAACCTTCAAGCGAAAGCCCAACGAGGGTGTCGGCCACGGCCTACCTAAACACTCAAGTCTCTAGTCCAGGTTTATCGCCTATCCAGGTTCCATCCGCAGGGAGTCTGGCCGAGGTTTCCACATACGGCCCCGAACGATGTGTACAGGGTCCCGAGATGCCAAACGGGCGACCGGCATACCCGGCCATGGTGTATCTACCGCATCATAGCCCACCTCTAGGGTCAGTGCTACGCACGGCCGCCAACACATATCCTATAAACACCAGAAAGTAGTTGCAACTCCTGGACAGAGAGCTAGGGTGGTTAAGAAGCCGAGAGGGTCCATTGGTTTCGGGCCCAATGCATGGTAGTAGTTGGTTCGCGAATCACACATAAAGATCTCGGTGCTTAAGGACGGTTCCAATGAAACAACCCACCATGTACTCCTACATGGCCTCTCATCGATACCTTTACCAAATCGTGTTCAATACACTTAGCTCACACACAGTAGGACATGTTCACAACTTTCCAATTCATCCCCGATGAATCAGACCTCACACGACTCTAAGCAATAGCAGGAATGACAAACAAGCATGAATGAGTAGGTACATCAGGGCTCAAACAACTCCTACTCATGCTCGTGGGTTTCATCTATTCACTTTGGCAATGGCAGGTCATGCAGAGGAAAGGGGTTGAACTACTGAAACATGTAACAGTTGAATCGTTGTTGTCGTAATGCAGTAAAAGAGAGCAGGAGCGAGAGAGTGGGAATGTTTTGGGATGAACAAGGGGTTTTTTGCTTGCCTGGCACTTCTGAAGATGATATAGCTCTTAATCGGTGTCATCGAATTCATCGTCGGAACCACGTCTATCGAGAGGTGACAACCACCGGCAACAGAGAGGAAACACAATCAACGCAATGCACAATATGATGCATGATCATGACATGGCAATATGAGTGTGTTGGGCTAATGCAACTACAACCAGAAGGTTTTGAGCTTATTTGAACCAAAGATTCAAATACAAACTCAAGTTATGGGTTCATATAAGTGCATTAACATGTTTGACCTAAACAGCAAGGTTAAGTTGCTCTAACATGCATGAAACCAGTACAGATGGATAGATTGGATTTTTTGATCATTTTTCGTATATAAATCTTTCCATTTGGAGTTATAGATAATTTTCTATGAATTTTAGAAGTTTTGGATATTTTCTGAAATAAATAAATCGTTTCTGATTTATTTAAAATCCGGAAAACAGATTACAGCGTCAGCATGACGTTTGGTTGATGTCAGCAGGTCAACGGGTCGCTCCAGGTCAAACCTGACCCGTGGGGCCTAGTGGTCCGTGACTCAGGGCTGGTTAGAGTCACAGATAGGTGGGACCGGTCAACGGCCACGTCAGCATGCTTAATGCTGACGCGTGGGGCCACTGTGCTTAACGAAAACTAAACATGAACTAAACTTTGATTAATTAAGGGTGCGCATCCCAACTGTCTATGTCAATGTGGTTAATTAACTAGGTGATTAAACTCTAATTAAGCAGCCATGTCATCATCACCGGATCTATGCCGGCGATGACCAAACCGACCGCGAGAGCTCGCCGGACTCGCGTTAGGGATGGCAGTTCGTCGCGCTGCTGGCACCAGGGAGAGCCTCTCGCTCGTCTGCATCCAAAGGATCAGACGGGAGGCCGCGGGGTGGCCGAAAATGATGCCGGAGACGAGGTTTAGCGGCGGCAAAGCTCGGGCTCGAGCGGGTACGGGGTTTCAGCGCGAGCTAGAGAAAACAGCGTGGCTCGTTCGCTTCTCGGGGACGCGGTGGGCATGTTGGTGGTGCTGGGGCGAGCGGGAGAACACAGGAGCATGGAGCTCGTCGACCATGGCAGCGGCCGGAGCTCGAAGCTGGCGGCCGAGGGTGCCACGGCACGGGACCGAGAAAAACGAAGGAGGGGAAACGGAGTGGAGCTCACAGCGAGGTCGTCGGCGGTCTCATTGGGCTCGGGGAGGGGCTGGTGACGACGGGAGGTCGCCGGTGATCTCGGCGACCGAGAGGTTGAAGACTGTGCATTGATGATGGAGCAGGGCTTCCGGCAAGGCGTGAGTCGGCGGTGTGGACGTGGACGGTGTTGCGGTTCCTCTGGATACTCTAGCGAGGCGAGTGGTGGACGGTGGCCGCGGTGACAGCGAGCAGCGGCGACGAGCTCTGCTTGGTGGGAGAGAGAGGGAGCCAGAGGAGGGGATGAGCATTCGAGGGGAGAGAGAGGAGTCCAGGGCGTCCAGGCATCGCGTTGGCGTCGTCTAGGCGCGACGAGGGGGAGCCAGGCAGGCTGGGAGGCAGGAGGTGGCCGGGGCGCATGTGCGCGTGCGTTGGGCATGTGCGCGCGTGCATCGGGCACACGCTCATCCTCCTGGCAGAGGAGGAAGACAACAGGGGAGGAGGTGGTGGTGGGCTGGGCCGCACAGTAGCAGGCCGGCCAGCTAGACAGGTAAGCGCCAGGTAAGACTCTCAGTTTTTATATCTGTTTTCTATTTTTGAAGTTTGTTTTAATTTGGTTTTCAAAACCAAACTATTTTATATACTTCTGGAAATTCATATGTGGTTTGTTAGGATATATTTAGAGCCACTCACAGGTTCCAGAATTATTGGACTTTTATTTCTTTTATAGAAATCCAACTCAAATATTTATTGAGTTAAATCCAAATGTCCAAAATAATTCCTCAAAAATGTTCCATATTTTTGGTTTGGATCAAAACCCTTTCCAAAATTATCAAAACATCATTGAAGAACATTTTGGAAACATTGGATACATTTTCCAGGGTTATTTGCCCTTCTTTTAATTAAATTATTGAGGCTTTCAAATTTCCTCAGTTCAACTTTTAGAATTTAGACATGATGCAAGGATGCAATGCCACTAATTACAAGCATTATTCTAGGGTTGTGACACCTACGTGGGAGGAATTTGAAGCTGCCAAGGCCGAATGGGTGGTAGAGCAAGAGGCGGCCAAAGCCGCACAGAGGGAGCGGAGAAGTCAGAAAGCACTCGAGAAAAGAGAGGCCCGCCGCCGCAAGAAAGAAGAGGACGCAGCGCTGCTGCGGAGAGGTCGGCGGATATCCAAGCACGGTGGGGTGTCACCGACAAAGCCGGGAAGGAGAACGACGGCGTCTGGCTAGCATGTGAGAAGTAGTAGTACTAGTAGTTAGTGTGTGTGTCTGTGTCTGAGTACGAGCATGTACCAGTACTACTATTTACTACTGTAGTTTTTAGAGCAAATTACCAGTACATTAGCCTAGACTCAGTGGAAAAATTCCTATCCTATACATCAAATGGAATCTCTTTCTCTATAGGAATTGAGATGCATGTCATGTCAGTTCCTATGATTTTCATATTCCTATAAAATTCCTATCCTATGAACGAAAGGAGGCCTCTGCTGGAGTAACTACTATAGCTAGCAGTACTGCTAGTACAATAGTTTTCTTCAAGAAGCGAAATTCGACGAAGTCATGATGGTTCCTTCTCCGAGCAACTTCGTAGTGGGAAAGGTTGGGCCTGTTATTTGACGGCTCATTAGTCATTATTACTGTGGTGCGACAACCGGGGTGACTCTCCCTTGGAGTTCTGTGTGCATGGCAAGTAGACCAGGATGGTCGACGTACCACATGTTGGCGAACAGAAGTATTCTTACCAATATCGAGGAGCAAGGAAACCGCGTGATATAGTATCACTACTAATTTCTCTGATGAATGCTAGAGTTTCAACTCTTACGATGGAGTGCCAAACACGGCACGTGCTGGATGTCCCACACATCAGCAAAAGGAGTGGGACATGAACAGCGTGGTAGAGCGTCTCCACTTCTTCCACTTCTAGGTCGGAGACCACACATAGTAGTACTAGTGGTATGAACGATACAAATTGCGACCCGAAGAGAAAGACACGTCTAGTTGGAAGGTCTCGGGACATACATGTAAACAAATATAAAACCTAATATGTGCCTCCAATTAGTATAGTTGTAGTAGAGTACTTAGGCATGTACTCCATAACATCACCGTGCATTGCACATACAACATTTAGTGGTACGTACTAAGAGACAAATGCCTATATGCCACACATGTTCATACTATTTGTGCCTTTCTACTTCACTTACTGCGTTACATTACTCAGGTTCGTACGTCCACTCCTGGGTACATGTCCGTCTCGTAGTTCCAGTCCCATGTGTTCTTCATAGATGGAATGATCCATATCATCGCAGTTAGTGTGGCTCCCCACGATGAAGACTCATCCAAACTATGGCCAGCCTCGACGTGGAGCAGTGCTCTCTCGGCCGTCGCGCTGCTTCAAAGCTGGCACCAGTGAGAGGTCCCCTCCGCTCTGGCTAGGCATTAATGCAGCACTGATGCTCCAGGGCGACGCTGGTCGTTTCACGCATGAAGCATGCGCTAGCAAGGGAGTATTGGTTTTGAACCGTTTCAGGTGTAGTACTGGTAGTTTGCAAAACTACTCAATTATTGCACTCAGTTTCCTAAGAAATTATGGTAAAAACGTTACTCCATAGCCCGCTTCCCTTCTCCTTCCTCTTCCACCGCCCGCGCACGTCCGTGGGAAGCGACCGGTCAACCCTTATATAGGAGTGCTAGCAACAAAAGATGAATGCATGGCCACTAAAATTTCAAGATTAAATCGCCATGTCGTTACCTTCGGCCGGACCATGGCTACCGGGTGACGACGACCAGAGAAGAGGCGGTGGGAGGGGGATGAATGCAGCTACTGTTCGGGTTCGCCGTCCGGCTTAAATAAATGTGCACCATCATGTGTACCCGCGGGTGCACAAATTGTAACATACGTGTCTGCTTAAGTGGGCGTCATGTAACTGGTGTGTGTGTGTGAGAGAGAGAGAGAGATTCTGAGAGACAGAGTGTGTGTGCGCGACTCTACTCTTCGGACATGTACTCAACCTTTTGCATCGGGATATAAGTATAATGGTATTACACTTTAGGTAGTGATTTACGTGGCCATGTTAATGTGGTTGTGTAAAAAAATGTTACTTCCTGCTTGTGACTTGCGTTATATAATTACAAGCAAGATGCCCGTGCATTGCACGGAACATCAATATGCATTTTTTTACAAAACACCTGTTGTGATTGACCCATGCAGGACTAATCCCATGTGTAAAAACTAATGATATCTTGAGAATTTATCGGAAAACTGGTATCTCGAGAATTTCATCAAAAAAATGAAAGATGAAAGATAAGGTGAGGAGGAGTGGAGCATGGTGGTGACTGGTGGTCGGACTGGGCGGAGGCATGGGGATGGACAACGCAGCGACCACCATGCTAGATTGTTCCAGAGACTTCTTTTTTTATTGCTCAGCAATGAGGTTGTGGGAGATAAGGATGTGGAGAGAGGTGCGGGTATATTTTGCAAAATTATCATAGTTTGCTTTTTATCCATCAGATATAGATCGGACAGTCTATATTACAAGATGGCAGGCACACCATCATCACCAACTCGGTTTTTTATGAGTAGAGATGATAAGTTTGCTAACTACTAAAGTAAAGTGGAATTTTTCCATGTTATACAAGTAAATTAAGGTGATTGTTTATCATACGGGTAAGGTTGGACGAAGGATGGTAGGAACAAATGCTCCTCCTAGAGCATGTGTGTGTGTGTGATGGAGTCTTAGTGTGTGCATGTGTGTCTGGGTGGGTGGGTGCGTGCGTGCGTGTGTGTGCGTGTGATGGAGTCTTAGTGTGTGTGTGTGGGGGGGGTGCGCGTGTGTGTGTGGGTGGTGGGGGTGCGCGTGTGTGTGATGCGGGTTCCTCGGTGGCGGATGTAATTTAAGTGTGTGTGGCTTCATCATAGAGAGGTGATGTGTATGGCAGAGGCCAGCAATGATGGGGTGCGAGAGAGAAAAGGCCTGTAGAGAGGGAAGCGAAGGTGTGTGCGTGTGAGAGGACTCGACATCAAGAGAACATGTTTGTTCGAGAGACACCGGGGAAGACTACTATATATCGATGGTGCATGTAGGCGGGAATTAAATGAAGGGATGGTCTTATTAGTTTTGGGGATATAGGGGAAGAGTGAGAGGGGGTAGCTAGAAGGAGATTGTTAAGTGTGAGTGTGTGTTTTACCCATCCAGACGGAAGTTATGTGTACACAAGAAGAGAACGATTCGATGTGGTGTTAGGGTCGAGGGTAATTAAGTACGTATGGAGACATAGAGACCTTGAACGTGCATGTGCGAGAGGTATACATGTATATGTGGATATGTGTGTGTGAAGAGATAAGTCATAAGATCAACGACATGGGAGAGACGGATCGGTATGACAATATGCAAGCATGTGAGAGTGCAGGGAAGAAGGTCCGACAATTGAGCATGTGTTTTTGTCTTTAAGAGATAGTGGCGTGGGCTGGAGCATGCATGTATGGCGAGTAGAGGGAGTGAGACACAACGATTGTGCAAAAGAGATCAACCTATGAATGCATGTATGGAGAGACATATATAGTGTGGGTGATAGGAAGCAAGAGTGCGTGCGAGAAAGAAATGTTGACGGAGAAACTACAGATATATATAGAGATGGAAATGCTAGCTAGAGGGAAATCGGCTAGTTTGAGTGTTGGAGATGGCCGCCGGGTGGTTCAGAGAGTGAAGTTATGTGTGTGTGAGAGAAAGATAAAAAGAGGGCACTTGACTGCATGTAGAGAAACATACATAGTGTGCGTGATAGGAAGCAAGAGTGAGGGCGAGAAAGAAGGTTGATGGAAAACAGATAAATAGAAAGATAAAGATGCTAGCTAGTGTGTGTTAGAGATATGAGTCGAGTGGATCAAAAGGCTAAGTTATGTGTGTGGGTGTGAGAGAGATGGAGAAAGGGTGCATGTGACTCACATACAAACAAATATCGGAGAGAAATGAGATCCCGAGAGACGGAGTTTTTTGTCTGTGAGAGAGAAAGATATTTCACAACGAGAGTGATAGCTAGAGAGACATATGAGGGAACGCAAGATATCTCTAGGGGGAGAGAGAGTGTGTGTGAGCAACATACAAGAGAATGGTGGAGAGATATGAGACCCTGGGAGACAGAGTTTGTGTTCATGTGTGAGAAAGAGATATTTAAGAGGAAGAGTCATAGCTTCTCATACCTAAGGAGCGAAATACATCTCTTTGTGAGAGGGTGTGTGCGAGTGGCACACAGGGGAATAGTAGAGAGAAATGAGACCCCGGGAGACGAAGTTTTTGTTTCTGTGAGAGAAAGAGATTTCACATGGAGAATCATAGTTAGAGACACATAGCAGGGAGCGAGATATACTTAGAGAGAGATAGAGTGATGGAGGTCAAGGGAGAGAGTACCGTCAGTGTGTTACGAAGATAAAACATCATTGTTGACATACATGTAGCACGAGAGATACTCGAGAGATGATGAACGCGTATAGGTCTAGAGACATACTCCTATATAAGCATGAGTGATAGCTATATGAAACAAATATCTGGATTAAAGGGATTCAAATATTTAAACTAGAGATCATGACATTGATAATAGCATTACGCAAATTGGTGTATCAAACATGCATATTCATTTGAATTTGGGGACACGTGCAATGTTATATAGTTTATCAATATTAGTGATCCATAGATTCCTTAATTGGAGACAATGCATGGGTTATATGCAATTAATGTCTAAATGGGATTACACTATATGTTGCGTATGTGAAACACATTATACATGTTTGAGAAGTAAAAAAATAAAAACCCGCATGAAACACACATTAATTGGAGACAGATAGAGAGGAATGCATACATTGGAATTCAACATAAACTGGTTTCAAATATTTAAAAATCGAAATTAAGATGGATATAGCCTTATGAATCTGAGATCATGCCATTCGTAAACCATATTTATGTATAAAGGGTGTTATGCTTTTGAAAGTACATATATAAAAAATGATGTATATAGAATTTTATTCCAATCGAAAATGGATCCTGCCCGAACAAAAATAGAATACAAACTGGATTCGAATTGAGTTGGCATGGTAAACATGCTCTCTTGCTCTGCAAAAATTTGAACGAAGTGGGGAAAGTCGCAGTAACCGCCCGAAACCAAAATCTGCGAGATGGAAATTACTGCCTATCCCTGCCACGCAAAGCCTATCGGCTCGATTTCTATAGGTTTTGATAGGGGTAGGTTTGTAATTTCACTCAATCGTGACATAACCGCCTCTCACCCGGATTCATACACGGTGGGCGCCAAAACACATTGTCTCCTCGGCCGAAATCGACTCCCTCCCCGATTCATACACGGTGGGGTCCAAAAACAAACTCTCGTCAGCAAATATTCGGTGTATGCAAGATTACTGTCCTATCCCCAGTTGACTAATATTGCTGTGATGTAGGAAATTTTAAACGGGGGCTAAGTTTGTAAATTTCCTCGCATTTGAGACAAGCGCGCCCTGAAGACATGGTTCCCCCCTTCCTCTCTCCCTCCATTTCCCCATTCGTACTCCATGGGTGCCAAAACACCCTCTCCACCCCAGCCTCCTCCATCCGCCACGCCATCCACCACCGTCCTCCTCCACCATGCCAGAGCTGATACCCTGACGCCGTCGGCCATTACAAGAGATCGACCTCTCTCATCCACGGCTTTGGACTGAGATCCTTGCATCTCGTCCTCTCGCTTCATCCCCGCCGTCCTCCACCTTGCTGGTGCCGCTCCCACGACCGTCTCATCCACCGCGCCCCGCCGCCACTGTCTACCCTCCTAGATCTTCTTCCATGCCGCCGACAGCCATCGCTACCATAGCACCATCAAATTCTCTGCAAATGCATACACGGCGCGGCACCAGAGGCGGTACTCTTTCGTATCTGCTCAACTTATTTATCGCAGCAAGAAAATAGATCGCCACTTCTTTACTCTGATTTCTTATCCATCACTTACTTGTTAGTTGAAAGCAAACATTGGTTGCGAAGTTGCCTTTGTCTGGTTTGCACCTTCAGATCCGCGATGGCATGCTCAACACTATACTCACAATGCTTATGGTTTTCCCCTTTTATATTCCACACTAGTTAAATGACAGTAGACTAAATTTCAAAATTGTGTCAGTCGATTTTAGCTCGCCGGAGTTCACTGGTGCGAACGAAGGGGATTGGGTGGGGACGGTGGTTGTGGGGGCGGTGGTGGGACCTTGCCGAATGAAGAAAACTTGATGCGGGTGGGGCGGGGTGGGGGTGGGGGTGGCGGAGGAACACAGGCGGTGGGGGTCGGTGGTCCGGTCGGCGGCCCGTGCGGTGTTCTGTATGGGAAGCACAATATGTTCCTTGTCAGGAAGGGGAGTAGGGACATCTGCAGTCGACACCTCTATTGGGCCGTTTCTGCTAAATGATTTCGCACTTCGAGTTGGTCTGCCATAATACCCCGGAAATGGTGGGAGCCACGCGGTCTTTGATAGACTAAACTGATAGTAACAGTTGTGCGCCTTCAGATGAATAGAGCTGGCCTGTAGGTGATCAATAGGCTGCATATTAGTTGCGGCAAAACCCTATGTTTTCCAGCCAGTTCTGCTTTCCCGATTTATTTATGGTGGTTATGGTGTACCCCTATTATCTACACTACGATCTGCCTACTGGCTCTGCACTCTCGTTATCATGGTTTGGCAATAAACTTTCTATACGGTATATTATGAACCTATCATCTGCCAACTATCCTTACATCTGGGGGCCCCCAACAAGGAGCCTATTTTTGTGTGTAGTTGTGCCAGATTATATTAATCTACTCACCATATTACAACACACATGGGCTCTCTCATCAGAATCCAGTGATAGCACACAAGGGTTTACAGGGAGCCTCTATTATATTACAATATCCTCTGCATTACAAAGATAATCTCACTACTATTTGTGTTTTCATGCTTTACAAATATTGTATGTAATCACAATGAATATAAGAATGCGCACATCAGAAGAATATTGCGGAACAGTTTAATGGGTAACAAACTTGGAATCAATGGATTGAGGTCCATTGTGGATGGAATGAAACCCACATGCTCCCGACCTATAGATTCGTATTCAGAATATGATCCTAATGACTATTCTGAGCTCAAGGATTCAAAGGCAGATGGCCTATCCTGTTCACCCAATAAGGTGCATGTTCTAATTTGGCAAGGTTTTATTGGTTGCACATATCTTGCATAAGGTGTCTTGCATTTCTTTTGCTTCGTTGCACTGCCATCTTCTTAGTTTACTCATGATATATGTGAAGATGCCATGCCCATCCATTATCAACACCTATTCCATTTGGCGGCATACCATGTTTTTCCATTTAAATGTCGTTCTTGTGTTTTAGACATCCAACAGGAAGAGGGTGATTGCAGAACCTAAAGGAGTACAAGCAAAGTCCTTGAAAAAGGTGGTGCTACCAGAGAATCACATAGCACCCGACGTATAATGGTGATAGAACCAGCGTCGCAAAATCTAGGATATCACAACTATGCTGGTCGCTGCTTTGCTCTTGTGAGTACCTATTGTCCTATCGCTGTCCTTACATTCATACCTAGTGGATTATGTGACATCATTGTGCATTATAGCTTGCTTATCCACTGTTCGCTCCAAATTATCAGATCTATATTAATGCTTAAATTAATGTTGAATAAACCCAATGGCTATGAAGAAATTTAGTTCTGCATTGTTCTTGTAAGTATCTGTTATCCTTATATTTGTCAGCTAGTTCTTCGTGTACACTTTACAACTTATTTTCCCTTGTCCTCCATTTTTCTACACATCAGATCTACATTTACTCTGGCCAAAATATTGAATAAAACCAATGTTACTGAAGAAGTTTAGCTCTGCATTGCTCTTGTCAGTGCCTTCTACCTGTATGTTGTATTTACATTTGTACTTTGCATCCTAAGTTAAATAATTGCCATTTGTTCCTATATTTTCACATCTATATTTACTCTTAACAAAATGTAGAATAACGGCAATACTCTTGAAGAAGAGTGTGAGGTAAACTTCTTGAATTGCCCCCCCCCCCATCAATATGGACAAGGCCTTTATAGAGCCCGTCTTCACTACTAATGTAAGTTTGTTCTCCTCGAGCCTTCAAACTTTGTTGTTTATATTTGGATAGCTATGAGTGCAAATGCTGTTTATTTTTATCGTCTGCATCAAATTGCTTGTTCAAAGTTTATAAAGTAGAAGTACATAAACATAAGTTTGTCATTCTCAATTTCAGTCTTTAGTTGTACAATCTAGTTCCTTATTCATACCATGTAAATTAAACTAAACATAGCAATTTATCTTCTTTAGCACTATGTGTATGCTTGTGTTCTTGATCTGTAATCTAGTGGTATGGTGAGACTACTAACAACAACACAATGTCATATCCTGCTATGTCTCAACTATGAACAATGCCATATTATATTAATGTTATTTAAATCGTGTCTCTTTATTTACCAATCTGAAATGGTATAAATTGATAGTACACTCACCATTCATGCTTATATGTTGTTTAGAACTACATCTATGCTTGTGTTCTTGATCTGTAATCCAGTGGTCTGGTGAAGCTGGCCGCTCCTCCATATTGCCATTTCCTGCCGTCTTAACTATGAACAATGCCTATTATGTTAATGCTATTTTAAACTGTGTCTCTTTATTTCTGACAAAGAAATGAGATGAATTGACAGCGCTGATGCTTATACGTGCAAAACCTGTTATCTACCAACTTGTTTCTCTTTCAGGGTGACAACACTGCTGCTAGGAAGAACTGCCACAATGATAGTGAGACGAGCCCATTTTTTGTCCCTCTAACACATATTCCAGAGGAGAAGGCAAAACATATTGAGGGTAGGGATACAACCACGAAGTCACATCCTGATGTAGTGTCAAACTTACTCAGTGACACAAGCTTGATGAAGTCGCCGCCTGAATCTGTTTGACTTCTTCAGTCTGAAATTCAAGCAGAAATACATGCTTTCGCTCAAATACGACTGGAACTCCAATCTCTATGCAAGATTAACCGTAAGTACATGAAGTTTATTGATGCTATGTAGCTTAAGTTGGTGGATATGAGCGCCAAAGAAGCGCAGTCTCATCAGGTTGCTAAGCTGCTTACGCTGCAGCTGCTGGGCCGGGCTAACCTTTCTTGAACTGTGTTGAAGTGCTGTCGGTTCTGTCTATTATTTTTGTCCGCCTGTTAACTTCCACTGGTGGCGACCTGCCCAGTTTATGTAATCCGCTGTCTGGTTTCCCTTTATTATCACTAGCGGCGAACTTTGATGCCGAGGGGATATAATATGCTATAATTTCTTTGTTGTATATTCTAGGTTTATTCTTGGTCGGTATGCTATAATTTAGGCCGGATGGTTCAGTGGATCTTAGTCTTGTCGGTTTTTAGGGCGGCCCATTACTCATATGGGCCAAAACATGGGCCTATAATCATCTTGGGCCATTAGCAGGTCTAAACCTTATGGTTGTTTCCCGCCTTTAACAGGCCGAGTAAAGTTCTGGCTAGCTGGGCCAGAGAATACAATGGGCTTTTAACAGGCTAAAACATAGATTGGGCTAGCGTTGAGCCGAAAAATTCACGGGCCAATACAGGCCGAAACTGCCTAAGGCCCATGTTTGGCCCAAATAGGACGAGCGGTTAATAGGCCAAAATATATCTCGGGCCCGTTTGGCCGAATAAAATTCTGGGCTTTAAGCAGGCTAGTATCTACACGGGCCATAGGCCTAAAAGTGTCATGGGCCATTATCGGATGGGTTGTAAGGTCGTATTCGACATGGGATGTAATTAGGCCCAACTATTACATGGGCCATTAACAGGCCGGTAGGCCAGTTGGGCTGAAATTTATCCACAAAGACTACGTGCCGTTAAGAGGCCTAAAGTTACGTCGGACAAGAAATAGCCCAGTGTCTGCATGGGCCGTTAAATGGCCTAAAGTTAAACCAGGCCGAAAACGTCCCAGATGCACCATAGGTCGCTAACTGTCCAAAACTATTATCGGGCCGAACTGGTAAACGAGCATTTAACAAGCTGAAATACAAACCTATCTTAGAATGGGCCCAAAAGAACAGTGTCCTATTAACGAGCCTGATCCGATATGGGCCGTAATTTTTCCCAAAACACGGCAGGCTGTGAATGGGCCTGATTAGGTATGGGCCTCAATTTGCCCCAAAACATGACAGGCCGTTAACGGGCCAGCCCACTAGTGCCTGAAAAAACATGCTGGGCCTTTAGCTGGGCCGGCCTTTTCACCGGAATGGGCCTCTGTTGGGCCATGCCATGTGTCGACGTATCATAGGCACCTCCTTTCCAATGAGTGGATGACATATGTCCCAACGGTGAGCAAACATGTGTTTCCTCTGGCCAATGAGTATTTTACACGTGGAAAATCCCCATTGGTCCGGGCTATTAATGGGTTATCGGATCCAACACCGGACACGATAGCTTAACGGCGTTCCGTTACAGTGGATGCCATGTGTCGATCACCCTTGACGAAAGCACTTCTTTGATGCGCGATTTATCGTCATGGAAGTGGACACTTCCGTGATGATAATTTTGGTAATGTCGTGGAACACTTCTACGACAACACAGGTATGACTATCTTGATTCTGTCATAAAATTGTCATGGATGTACATGCATGACAGAAAAAGTGACCTACTGTGACAAACACATATCTTCACAGAAGTGTATTTTTTTTGTAGTGCAGTCTTAAGTCGCTTTATCTCTAGATTAGGAGAAAAGGCGTTGCCATTGTATCGCCTGCTCCGACGCACCGACCACTTTTGTGTGGACGGATGTTGCAACAGCCGGGCTGGAGGAAATAATAACTTTGCTAGCAAGCAACCCCATCCTGGCCGCACCAAACGTCGGTGAACCAATGCTGCTTTACATATCGGCAACTCACCAGGTGGTCAGTGCGGTGCTCGTCGTCGAACGAGAAGAGGAAGGATATAAATTCCCACTCCAAAAACCAGTGTATTACGTATCAACAGTCCTTACACCATGCAAATACCGATACCCACATTATCAAAAGATAGCATACGCGGTCTTTATGGCATCCCGCAAGCTATGACACTGCTTCCAAGAGTGCTCAATCACGGTGGCTTCCAAAGTACCACTCAATGATATTATAAACAACTGGGACGCCACTGGCAGGATTGCCAAATGGGCCATTGAGCTCCTACCATTTGAAATAACGTACAAACCACACCGAGCCATTAAATCTCAGGTGTTGGCTGACTTCGTCGCCGAATGTACAAAGGCCGAACTCCCTAAAGAGTATGACATGTATTCCAACTGGGTGATTCACTTTGATGACTCTAAAATGTTAGCCGGATTGGGGGCTGGTGTCGTCTTGACATCCCCCACAGGAGACACAGTTCATTATGTGCTCCAAATACTGTATACATACTCTAACAATGCATCCGAATACGAGGCCCTGTTACATGGCCTCCGGATGGCTGTCTCCATGGGCATACAACGCCTTGAGGGGCGCAGGGATTCCAACCTCACAATATCCCAAAAAACGGAGACTTCGACGCAAAAGATCCGAAGATGGCGGCTTACCGCAACGCCGTACTCCAAATATCAGCTCGGTTTGAGAGTCTCGAGTTTCATCACATGGATCGAGAGGGTAATCCAGCCGCAGATATCCTCGCTCGCATGGGCGCTAAACGCGACCCCGTCCCGCCTAACACCTTTGTGGAAAGGCTCTTCAAGCCATCCGTGGTGTGGCAGGATGAGAACGGGAGCACCAACCCGGAGCCGATCATACCCCCCGATTCCGAACACATTCCTGATATCATCGGTGGCTCAGGCACCGAAATAACACCATCGGCCCACGAAATTATGGCTGTATTTGCCCCATGGACCGAGCCTTTCCTTGCCTACCTCACTAGGAATGAGCTCCCTGAGGATCATACTGAGGCCTGTCGCATCGTTCGACGTTCGAAAGCCTACAAAGTTCATGAAGGAGAACTATACAAGAAAAGTACTACCGGGGTCCTTCAACGATGTATCTACGAAGAAGAGGGACGGCAGCTCTTGGCCGAAATACACGTTGGTCTTGGCAGCCATCATGCCGCAGCCCAGGCCCTTGTAAGTAAAGCCTTCCGCACGGGTTTATTTTGGCCCACAGCCTGGGTAGACGCACAAGACCTCGTGCACCGCTGCGTTGGATGCCAGCTTTTCGCTAACCAAAGCCATATGCTACCTACTTCCCTACGGACAATCCCCATTACTTGGCCCTTTGCGATCTGGGGGCTCGATATGGTTGGACCTGTTAAAGGTGGAAGCCATAAGAATAAATACTTGTTGGTAATGGTCAAAAAGTTCACTAAGTGGATACAAGCCAAACCAGTTAAAACGGCTGAAACCGGACCGGTGATAGACTTCATATCCGGAGTGATACACTGTTAGAGTGTCGCACACGATATTATTACTGACAATGACTAACTTTACAGCCAATGAGGTGAAAACTTGGTGCGCCAAATTGGGCATCTAGCTTGATTACGCCTCCGTATACCACCCTCAGACAAACGGTCAGGTCGAACAGGCTAACGACATGATAATGAGTGGCATCAAACCCAGACTAGTGCGATCTCTGCAAGAATCATACAAACACTGGGTCGAGGAACTCAATTCTATACTCTGGGGGCTACAGACCATGCCCAATCGCACGACCGGATATACACCCTTTTTCATGGTATACAGTGCGGAGGCAGTCTTGCCTTGCGACATTATTCATGACTCACCTCGAGTGCGCATGTATAAAGAGAAAGAGAGAGAGAGAGAGGCCAATCTCGATCGACGGGATGACCTGGACGACCTGGAGGAGGAGCGCGATGTTGCGAAGGCCCGTTCCACATTCTATCAACAGCAGGCTCAGGGATACCAAAGCAGAGAAGTACGAGCAAAGACCTACAACATCGGTGAACTAGTTTTACGCCTACCAGAAAAGAAAAAGGACAAGCTCAAGCCCAAATGGGAGGGTCCCTTCATTATAGATGAAGTTCTCACTGGAGGAACCTATCGTCTTCGCAATGCTTCAGACAATCGCTTGGAGCCAAATCCATGGAATGTCGTAAGGCTCTGAAGATTCTACGTCTAAGTCCGCACATATACCTTTTTTCTCGTTCTGTATTTTCTGCTTTTTATAGTTTTCCCTTTTTGCCTCGTTTCTATACGACTTCTAGCTCATGTTCGGATAAACTAATCCTGAAGGGTAGACATCCTCAAATGTACTTACCCCATAATACCTGGGGGCTTCTTTTCACAAGAAGCTTAGTCATGTTATTATATTTCGAGCATCAAACTCACCGTATATATGTGTCATCTATCCATATATGTCTCTTCTTCACCATTATATGCACCTTTATGACTTAAGTTTTTGCCAAGCTAGGTTGCTTGGCTCCTGTTCTTATGCCCTACATTCCCATTTGTTTAGCCAGGGCTTAAAGCGAGCACCTGTGCGATTGTTACAGCCGGGTCATCCAGATATGTACCTCAGACGGGTGAAGCCAAAAGCTAGCGTTCTTAAGGGAATGATTGGTCAGTGAGTAAAAGATGAACTGCCCTCGTGGCATGATGACCCATAAGTATAGGGGATCTATCATAGTCCTTTCGATAAGTAAGAGTGTCAAACCCAACGAGGATCAGAAGGAAATGATAAGAAGTTTTCAGCAAGGTATTCTCTGCAAGCACTGAAATTATCAGTAACAGGTAGCTTTGTGATAAGGTAATTTGTAACGGGTAACAAATAGTAAAAGTAAATAAGGTGCAGCAAGATGGCCCAATCCTTTTTGTAGCAAAGGACAAGCCTGGACAAATTCTTACATAAAGGAAAACACTCCCGAGGACACATGGGAATTATCGTCAAGCTAGTTTTCATCACGCTCATATGATTCGTGTTCGGTACTTTGATAATTTGATATGTGGGTGGACCGGTGCTTGGGTACTGCCCTTCCTTGGTAAAGCATCCCACTTATGATTAACCCCTATTGCAGGCATCCGCAACTACAAAGGAAGTATTAAGGTAAACCTAACCATAGCATGAAACATATGGATCCAAATCAGCCCCTTACGAAGTAACTCATAAACTAGGGTTTAAGCTTCTGTCACTCTAGCAACCCATCATCTACTTATTACTTCCTAATGCCTTCCTCTAGGCCCAAAAAATGGTGAAGTGTCATGTAGTCGATGTTCACATGACACCACTAGAGGAAAGACAACATACATCTCATCAATATATCGAATGAATACCAAATTCACATGACTACTTATAGAAAGACTTATCCCATGTCCTCAGGAACAAAGGTAACTACTCACAAATAATATTCATGTTCATAATTAGAGGGGTATTAATATTCATAAAGGATCTGAACATATGATCTTCCACCAAATAAACCAACTAGCATCAACTACAAGCAGTAATCAACACTACTAGCAACCCACGGGTACCAATCTGAGGTTTTGGGACAAAGATTGGATACAAGAGATGAACTAGTGTCTGAGATGAGATGGTGCTAGTGAAGATGTTGATGGATATTGGCCCCCTCCCGATGAGAGGATCAATGGTGATGATGATGGTGATGATTTTTGATACGTCTCCGTCGTATCTACTTTTCCAAACATTTTTGCCCTTGTTTTGGACTCTAACTTGCATGATTTGAATGGAACTAACCCGGACTGACACTGTTTTCAGCAGAATTGCCATGGTGTTATTTTTGTGCAGAAATAAAAGTTCTCGGAATGACCTGAAAATCAACGGAGAATTATTTTGGAATATATAAAAAATACTGGAAGAAAGATCCACGCCAGGGGGCCCACACCCAGTCCACGAGGGTGGGGGAGCGCCCTACCCCCTAGGCGTGCCCCCTTGCGTCGTGGCCCCCCTGATGCTCCACCGACCTCAACCTTGACTCCATATATTCACTTTCGGGGAGAAAAAAAACCAGGGAGAAGGATTCATCTCGTTTTACGATACGGAGCCGCCGCAAAGCCCTAAACTCTCTCGGGAGGGCTGATCTAGAGTCCATTCGGGGCTCCGGAGAGGGGAATCCGTCGCCATCGTCATCATCAACCTTCCTCCATCACTAATTTCATGATGCTCACCGCCATGCGTGAGTAATTCCATCATAGGCTTGCTGGACGGTGATGGGTTGGGTGAGATTTATCATGTAATCGAGTTAGTTTTGTTAGGGTTTGATTCCTAGTATCCACTATGTTCTGAGATTGATGTTGCTATGACTTTGCTATGCTTAATGCTTGTCACTAGGGCCCAAGTGCCATGATTTCAGATCTGAACGTATTATGTTTTCATGAATATATGTGAGTTCTTGATCCTATCTTGCAAGTCTATAGTCACCTACTATGTGTTATGATCCGGCAACCCCGAAGTGACAATAATCGGGACCACTCCCGGTGATGACCGTAGTTTGAGGAGTTCATGTATTCACTATGTGTTAATGCTTTGGTCCGGTACTCTATTAAAAGGAGGCCTTAATATCCCTTAGTTTCCAATAGGACCCCACTGCCACAGCAGGGTAGGAAAAAAGATGTCATGCAAGTTCTTTTCCATAAGCACGTATGACTATATTCGGAATACATGCCTACATTACTTTGACGAATTGGAGCTAGTTCTATGTCACCCTATGTTATAATTGTTGCATGATTGATCGCATCCGGCATAATTCTCCATCACCGATCCATTGCCTACGAGCTTTCCATATATTGTTCTTCGCTTATTTACTTTTCCATTGCTACTATTACAATTACTATAAAATACCCAAAATATTACTTTTCCTACCGTTACTTTTGCTACCGTTACTTTTGCTACCGTTACCACTACTATCATATTACTTTGCTACTAAATACTTTGCTACAGATATTAAGTTATCCAGCTGTGGTTGAATTGACAACTCAGCTGCTAATACTTGAGAATATTCTTTGGCTCCCCTTGTGTCGAGTCAACAAATTTGGGTTGAATACTCTACCCCTCAAAAACTGTTGCGATCCCCAATACTTATGGGTTATCAATTTCCCCCTCCTAAAGGGAGGTTTTCCCGGCAAAACAGCTCCGCCGGAGCCCTAGATTGGTTCCACCAAGGTTCCGCCTCGTGGCGGCGGAGTTTCGTCCCGTGAGCTTGCTTATGGTTTTTTCTAGGGTTAAAGACTTCACATAGAAGAAGATGGGCACTGGAGGCTTCCCAGTGGGCCCACGACGCAGCTGGCGCGCCCAGGGGGTAGGGCGCGCCCCCACCCTCGTGGATGGTGGGTGGCCCCCCTCTGGTACTTCCTTCGCCCAATATTTTTTATATATTCTGAAACATGATCCCATGAAGTTTCAGGACTTTTGGAGTTGTGCAGAATTGGTCTCTAATATTTGCTCCTTTTCCAGCCCAGAATTCCAGCTGCCGGCATTCTCCCTCTTCATGTAAACCTTGTAAAATAAGATAGAATAGGCATAAGTATTGTGAGATAACATGTAATAACAGCCCATGATGCAATAAATATCAATATAAAAGCATGATGCAAAATGGACGTATCAACTCCCCCAAGCTTAGACCTCGCTTGTCCTCAAGCGAAAGCCGATATCGAAAAATATGTCCACATGTTTAGAGGTAGAGGTGTGAAACTCCCCCAAACTATAATCTCAGTCATTGAAGCAATAGCAATTTATCATAACATAGGAAAAAGCCAATATAAGAGCTTTTCAGCAAGTCCACATACTTAACCATCATTTAGTCTTTCACAATTGCTAACTCTCACGCAATATTTATGGTTATGAAGTTTTAGTCGGACACAGAGAAAGATAGGGGCTTATAGTTTTGCCTCCCAACCTTTTACCTCAAGGGTAATGTCAACAATAATAGTTCATGATAACTTACATCCAATTGGGTATATATATAGATATCTGGATCTTTCCAACACAATGTGCTTGCCGAAGGATAAAATGTAAAAAGGAAAGGTGAAGATCACCATGACTCTTGTATGAAGTATAAGAAAAGAATAAAAGATAGGCCCTTCGCAGAGGGAAGCAGAGGTTGTCATGTGCTTTTATGGTTGGATGCACAAAATCTTAATGCAAAAGAACGTCACATTATATTGCCACTTGTGATATGGACCTTTGTTATGCAGTCCGCACTTTTATTGCTTCCATATCACAAGATCGTATAAAGCTTATTTTCTCCACACTAATAAATCATACATATTTAGAGAGCAATTTCTATTGCTTGCAACAATGACAACTTACTTGAAGGATCTGACTCAATCCATAGGTAGATATGGTGGACTCTCATGGCAAAACTAGGTTTAAGGATATTTGGAAGCACAAGTAGTATATCTACTTGGTGCAAAGAATTTGGCTAGCATGAGAGGGAAAGGCAAGCTCAACATGTTGGATGATCCATGACAATATAATTTATTTTAGATGTAAGAAAACATAACCCATTACGTTGTCTTCCTTGTCCAGCGTCAACTCTTTAGCATGTCATATTTTAATGAGTGCTCACAATCATAAAAGATGTCCAAGATAGTATATTTATATGTGAAAACCTCTCTTTCTTTCTTACTTCTTATTAATTGCAATGATGACCAAAACTATGTTTTTCAAATTTCAACAACTTTTATTCATCATACTCTTTATATGTGAAGTCATTACTCTCCATAAGAGCCACATGATCCCTTTATTTCTTTTTATTCTTTCTCTTTTATTTTTATTTCCTCAAGA
This sequence comes from Triticum monococcum, assembly GCA_034509565.1. Taxonomy (NCBI): domain Eukaryota; kingdom Viridiplantae; phylum Streptophyta; class Magnoliopsida; order Poales; family Poaceae; genus Triticum; species Triticum monococcum. Next base: position 174,522,798 of record CM067847.1, on the reverse strand, counting down.
TCATAGCAAGATAATCAAGCCCTTGACTCAACACTAATCTTTATTATATATAGCTCACGGACTCGATTACATAGAAGGATCATAAAGCAAAAAAATCAAAACTACATCATACTAAAACTTTATTCTACTAGATCAAGATATTACCAAAAGGATCGAACTACGAAAAAGGTAAAGATAAAAGTGTGATGGTGATACGATACCGGGGCACTCCCCCAAGCATGGCAATTGCCAAGGGGAGTGCCCATACCCATGTGTTTATGTCTCTTTCTTCGGGGGTGGTGATGTGATATTCTTGGCGATGATGCCCCTCAGGATACGATTCTCTTCCTCGAGCTTATTGACTTGCTGCTTGAGGTCCATTATTTCCTTACGGAGCTTGCCCATGATGGCTAAAGATCCTTTCACCCAAGGATGTTGCATAGCTGCGGGAGAACCAGTAACACTCTTTTTCATATTTTCATAAGAAAGAAATCTAACGTTGGAAGGGATGACCGAGTTTGGACTAGTTGAGCTCTGTAGTTCCCCCATTGTGAATCCAGCTCGGAAACGAGAAGTAACTTCTTGATCCTCCTCCATGGCATCTATCCTTTCCAAGTCGGCCTCCATCTCTTCCTCAGTTGAGGGCCGAAAGTGGTCAGCATTGATGTTTGCTCTTGGCCCCGGTATCGGATGAGACAGCCAACTCTCCCCGACTGACTCTTAAGAAGACATCTTGCTCTAGATCTGCTGCAGAAATAGCTCGAAACAAAAACAGAGGATATTTGCATGGTACTGTGGTCAAAACCTTCGGGAGATTATATAATGAATTTTTACCGACCAAAAGAAGTATCGAGCAAGAAAACGGAGTCCGGAGAGCACACGAGGTGCCCACGAGTCAGGAGCGCGCCCTCCACCCTCATCGACGCCTCGTGTCCTTCCCGAACTACTTCTTATTTTCCTATTTTCTTAAATAATCCAAAACGGAGAAAATTGCTATTAGAACTATTTTGGAGTCGGTTTACTTACCGTACCTCATACCTCTTCCTTTTTGGAGTCTGAAATGTTCTAGAAAGTGTCCCTTATGTATTCCTCCGGGGTTACTGTTTCAATAACATTAGTTTCAACATTTATGGGATTACCTGAGATATAATGTTTGATTCTTTGACCGTTCACCACCCTCGGATTTGTGCCTTTGAAGTTGTTGATTTTTATGGCACCGGAATGATAGACCTCCTCAATGACGTAAGGACCTTCCCATTTAGAGAGAAGTTTGCCTGCAAAAAATCTTAAATGAGAGTTGTATAGGAAAACATAATCACCTACATTAAACTCGCGCTTTTGTATCCATTTGTCATGCCATCTCTTAACTTTTTCTTTAAACAATTTAGCATTCTCATAGGCACGGGTTCTCCATTCATCAAGTGAGCTAATGCCAAATAACCTCTTCTCACCGGCAAGTTTGAAATCATAATTGAGCTCTTTAATGGCCCAATATGCCTTATGTTCTAGTTCAAGAGGTAAGTGACATGCTTTAACATAAAACATTTTATATGGAGACATACCCATAGCATTTTTATATGCAGTTCTATAAGCCCATAATGTATCATCAAGTTTCTTGGACCAATTCTTTCTAGATCTATTAACAGTCTTTTGCAAAATCAATTTAAGCTCTCTATTTCTCAGTTCTACTTGACCACTAGACTGTGGGTGATAAGGAGATGCAATTCTATGATTAACATCATACTTAGCACGCATTTTACGGAAAGCACCATGAATAAAATGTGAACCACCATCAATCATTAAATATCTAGGGACTCCAAACCTCGGAAAAATAACTTCTTTAAGCATCTTAATAGAGCTGTTATGATCATCACTACTAGTTGGAATAGCTTCTACCCACTTAGTAACGTAATCAACAACAACTAAAATATGTTTATACCCATTAGAGGAAGGAAACGGTCCCATATAATCAAAGCCCCAAACATCAAATGGTTCAATAACAAGTGAATAATTCATAGGCATTTCTTGACGTCTACTAATATTACCAATTCTTTGACATTCATCACAAGACAAGACAAACTTACGGGCATCTTTGTAGAGAGTAGGCCAATATAAACCTGATCGCAATACCTTATGTGCAGTTCTATCTCTAGCATGGTGTCCTCCATAAGCCTCGGTGTGACACTTGCGTAGGATCTGTTCCTGTTCATGCTCAGGTACACAACGTCTAATAACCCCATCTACTCCTTTATAAAGGTGTGGGTCATCCCAAAAGTAATGTCTTAAGTCATATAAGAACTTTTTCTTTTGCTGGTATGTGAAACTAGGTGGTATAAATTTAGCAACAATATAATTAGCATAATCAACATACCATGGAGCAGTACGAGAAGCATTTATGATAGCTAATTGTTCATCAGGAAAGCTATCATCAATAGGTAGTGGGTCGTCAAGAACATTCTGTAACCTAGACAAGTTGTCTGCAACGGGGTTCTCAGCTCCCTTTCTATCAATAATACGCAAATCAAATTCTTGAAGCAAGAGAACCCATCTAATAAGTCTAGGTTTAGCATCTTTCTTTTCCATAAGATATTTAATAGCACCATGATTAGTGTGACCAGTTACATTAGAATCAACAATATAAGGTCTAAACCTATCACAAGCAAATACAACTGCTAAAGATTATTTTTCAGTAGTAGCATAATTTCTCTAGGCATTGTCCAAAGTCTTACTAGCATATTGGATAACATTTAATTTCTTATCAACCCTTTGTCCTAAAACAGCCCCTACAACATAATCACTAGCATCACACTTAATTTCAAAGGGTAAATTCCAATCAGGTGGTTGAACAATAGGTGTAGAAATCAAAGCTTTCTGAAGTATTTCAAATGCTTCTACACAATCATCATCGAAGATAAACGGAATATCTTTTTGTAAGATATTAGTCAGAGGCCTGGAGATTTTAGAGAAGTCCTTAATGAACCTCCTATAAAATCCAGCATGACCAAGGAAACTTCTTATACCTTTAATGTCCTTAGGACACGACATCTTTTCAATAGCATCAACTTTAGCTTTATCAACTTCAATACCTCTTTCGGAAATTTTATGCCCCAAGAAAATACCTTCATTAACCATAAAGTGGCACTTCTCCCAATTCAAGACAAGATTAGTTTCTTCACATCTCTGCAAAACTCAATCAAGGTTGCTTAAGAAATCATCAAAAGAAGTTCCATATACAGAAAAATCATCCATGAATACCTCAACAATCTTTTCAGAAAAGTTAGAGAATATAGCAGTCATACATCTTTGAAAGGTAGCAGGTGCATTGCATAAACCAAAAGGCATGCGTCTATAAACCAAGGGGGTCTTTTCTTGATCCTCTTTTGACACAGGTATTTGAGAGAAACCAGAATAACCATCAAGAAAGCAAAAATGTGTATGTTTGGATAGTCTTTCTAACATTTGATCAATAAAAGGTAAAGGGTAGTGATCCTTTTTAGTAGCTTTATTTAATTTGCGGAAATCAATTACCATTCTATAACCTATAACAATTCTTTGTGGGATCAGTTCATCTTTATCATTAGGAACAACAGTAATATCTCCCTTCTTAGGGACACAATGGACAGGACTTACCCACTGACTATCAGCAACGGGATAAATTATACCTGCCTCTAGAAGCTTTAGTATTTCTTTCTTACCACTTCTTTCATCTTATGATTTAACCTTCGTTGGTGATCAGCAACCAGTTTCACGTCTTTCTCAAATTTTATTTTGTGCTGGCATAGAGTGGGACTAATGCCCTTAAGATCATCAAGAGTATATCCAATAGCAGCACGGTGCTTCTTTAGAGTTTTCAATAATTTCTTTTCTTCATGCTCTGAAAGGTTAGCACTAATAATAACAGGATATATCTCTTTCTCATCAAGATAAGCATATTTAAGAGTATCAGGTGAAGGTTTAAGCTCAAACACGGGGTCACCCTTGGGTGAAGGGGGATCCCCTAAAATCTCAACAGGCAAGTTGTGTTTCAAAATAGGTCCCTGTTTAAAGAATACTTCATCTATTTCCCTTCATTCATTCATAAACATATCATTTTCATGGTCTAGCAAATATTGTTCTAAAGGATCATTAGGAGGCATGGCAATAGAGGCAAGACCAATAATTTCATCTTTACTAGGCAATACTTTATCATGGGGTTGTCTACGAAATTTAGCAAAATTAAACTCATGAGACATATCCCCCAAACCAATAGCAACCACATCCCTTTTGCAGTCTATCCTAGCATTAACAGTATTCAAGAAGGGTCTACCAAATGTAATGGGACAAAAGTCATCTTGTGGGGAACCAAGAACAAGAAAATCAGCAGGGTATTTAACTTTCCCACACAAGACTTCAACATCTCTAACAATCCCAACTGGTGAAATAGTGTTTCTATTGGCAAGTTTAATTGTAACATCAATCTCTTCTATCTCAGCAGGTGCAATATCATGCATATTTTCTTTGTATAATGAATGAGGTATTGCACTTGCACTAGCACCCATATCACATAAGCCATGATAGCAATGATATCCTATTTTAACAAAAATAACAGGCATGCCTACAGTAGGTCTATGCTTATTTTTAGTATCAGGCCTAGCAATTCTAGCAGCTTCATCACAAAAGTAAATAACATGCCCATCAATATTATTAGCCAAGAGATCTTTAACCATAGCAATATTATGTTCAACTTTAATTTTCTCAGGGGGTGTAGGTGTTCTAGTGTTGCTCTTACGAACCACAGTTGAAGCTTTAGCATGATCCTTTGTTCTAACAGGGAAAGGTGGTTTCTCAATATAAGCAGTAGGAACAATAGGATCAACATTATAAGTGATAGTCTTATCTTCAACTTTAATAGGTTGAACTACTTTTACTTCAATGGGAGGATTATATTTAAACCAATTCTCCTTAGGGAGATCAACATGAGTAGCAAAGGATTCACAAAAAGAAGCTACTATCTCAGAGTCAAGTCCATATTTAGGCTAAATTCACAAAAAACATCGGTATCCATAAAAGATTTAACACAATCAAACTTAGGTGTTATTCCTGACTCCTTACCTTCATTGAGATCCCAATCTTCAGAGTTGCATTTAAATCTTTCCAATAAATCCCATTTGAATTCAATAGTCTTCGTCATAAAAGATCCAGTACAAGAAGCATCGAGCATGGAGCGATTATTGAGAGAAAGCCGATCATAAATTTTTTGAATAATAATTTCTCTTGTGAACTCATGATTGGGGCATGAATATAACATTGACTTAAGCCTCCCCCAAGCTTGAGTGATGCTTTCTAAGCCGTAAAGCATGCTCACTAAACTATCAAGTAGTCATCATACCGAGCTTGTCAAACGTTCATAACGTTGGCATCTACTCCTGCAATAGGTCTATCACCTAGCGGTGCATCAAGGACATAATTCATCTATGTAGCAATGAGGATAATCCTCAGATCATGGACCCAGTTCACATCATTGATACTATCATCTTTCAACTTAGTTTTCTCTAGGAACATATCAAAAATAAAGCAGGGAGCTAAATGCGAGCTATTGATCTACAACATAGATATGAAAATACTATCAGGACTAAGTTCATGATAAATTAAGTTCAATTAATCATATTACTTAAGAACTCCCACTTAGATAGACATCCCTCAAGTAATCTAAATGATTACGTGATCCAAATCAACTAAACCATGTCCAATCATCACGTGAGATGGAGTAGTCTTTAATAGTGAACATGTCTATGTTGATCATATCTACTATATGATTCATGTTCGACCTTTCGGTCTCCAATGTTCCAAGGCCATGTCTGTACATGCTAGGCTTGTCGAGTTTAACCCGAGTATTCCGCATGTGCAAAACTGTCTTGCACCCGTTATATGTGAATGTAGAGCCTATCACACCTGATCATCACGTGGTGTCTCAGCATGAAGAACTGTCGCAATGGTGCATACTCAGGGAGAACACATTATACCTTGAAATTTTAGTAAGGGATCGTCTTATAATGCTACCGTCGTACTAAGAAAAATAAGATGTAGAAAAGATAAACATCACATGCAATCAAAATATGTGACATGATATGGCCATCATCATCTTGTGCCTTTGATCGCCATCTCCAAAGCACTTTCATGATTTCGATCGTCACTGGCTTGACACCTTGATCTGCATCATAGCGTCGTTGTTGTCTCGCCAACTATTGCTTCTACAACTATCGCTAATGCATAGTGATAAAGTAAAGCAATTACATGGCGATTGCATTTTATACAATAAAGCGACAACCATAAGGCTCCTGCCAGTTGCCGATAACTTTTACAAAACGTGATCATCTCATACAACAACGTATATCACATCATGTCTTGACCATATCACATCACAACATGCCCTGCAAAAACAAGTTAGACGCCCTCTACTTTGTTGTTGCAAGTTTTACGTGGCTGCTATGGGCTTCTAGTAAGAACCATACTTACCTACGCATCAAAACCACATCGGTGATTTATCAAGTTTGCTATTTTAACCTTCAACAAGTATTGGCCGCGGTCAAATTCAATTCAACTAAACTTGGAGAAGCAGACACCCGCCAGCTACCTTTATGCAAAACTAGTTGCATGTCTGTCGGTGGAACCGGTCTCATGAACATGGTCATGTAAGGTTGGTCCGGGCCGCTTCATCCAACAATACAGATGAATCAAAATGAGACGTTGGTGGTAAGCAGTATGATGATCACCGCCCACAACTCTTTGTGTTCTACTCGTGCATATCATCTACGCATAGACCTGGCTCGGATTCCACAGTTGGGGAACGTAGCATGCAATTTCAAAAAAATTCCTACGCTCACGCAAGATCTATCTAGGAGATGCATAGGAACGAGAGGGGTGAGTGTGTCCACGTACCCTCGAAGGCCGAAAGCGTTTGACAACATGGTTGACGTAGTCAAACTTCTTCACATTCCGACCGATCAAGTATCGAACGCACGACACCTCCGAGTTCTGCGCACGTTTAGCTCGATGACATCCCTCAAACTCTTGATCTATAAAAGTGTTGAGGGAGAGTTCAGTCAACACGACGACATGGTGATGGTGATGGTGAAGTGATCTGCGCATGGCTTCGCCTAAGCACTACGTGAATATGACCGGAGGCATAAACTGTGGAGGGGGCGCCGCACATGGCTAACAATGTTTGTTGTATGTTCTAGCGGTGCCCCCATATATATAGGCTAGAGGGGAGGAGAGGCAGCCAAGGGGGTTCCCCAAGTAGGAGGAATCCTACTTGGGGTCCTCTTAATTCGGCCTCCCCCCTTTCCTATTCCTATTCGGAGTAGGAAGGGAAGAGGGCGATGGGGGAATCCTATTCCCTTTTTTCCTTTCCTTCTCCCCCTTTCCTTCTCCAATTTGGCAAGTCCATATGGGGGGGCGTACCAGCCACAATTCTCCTCTTGGCCCATTAGGCCCATATAGCTTGCCCGGGGTTGCCCGAAACCCCTACCGGTGACCCGATACGTACCCGGTACCCCCCAGAACACTTCCGGTGTCCGAATACTATCATCCTATATGTATGAATCTTTACCTCTTGACCATTTCGAGACTCCTCGTCATGTCCGTGATCTCATTCGGGACTCCGAACAACATTCGGTCGCCAAATCACATAACTCATATAATACAAAATCGTCATCGAACGTTAACCATGCGGACCCTACGTGTTGGGGATATGACTATCAGGTACGACCCACCCAGGAGGGGCCGGGTCAATCACAATGACTGTTCATCCTAGAAGCCCAAGAGAGTATACCAGACGGTGGTTCATAGATACACTACTAGGAAAAGGGCTATAGATGGAAATGACACTAATGGCGCACCAGACATGTGGTGCGCCATTAGTATATACTAATGGCGCACCATGTGTTGGTGCGCCATTAGTGTCCAAATACTAATGGCGCACCACATCCACGGTGCGCCATTAGTAACAAAAAAAAATTTCATTTTTTTTCAAAACTAGTAATGGCGCACCGTCGGAGTGGTGCGCCATTACTAGTTAAACTAGTAATGGCGCACCACATCCACGGTGCACCACTAGTAAATTATTTTCAAATTTTTTTCCCAATTTTTTTTATTTATTTTTTCAAAACTAGTAATGGCGCACCAGTGGACAGTGCGCCATTACTAGTTAAAACTAGTAATGGCCCACTGTCAACTGGGGCGCCATTACTAAGTTTTTTTTAAAAAAATCAGAATTTGTTTTATTGTTTTTTCAAAACTAGTAATGGCGCACCGTGGGTGTGGTGCGCCATTACTAGTTTAACTAGTAATGGCGCACCGAATGCACCCCCCCCCTGTGGACTGCCTTTTCAGTTTTAAAAAAAATAAAAGAAAATGATGGAAATGTCCAAAAAATAAAGAAAATAAGTTTCCGATGTGATATGTGGTCTAGTTGTTGTGAAAATTTACAAATATGAATTTCGACTTTATTTGCAAAATCTCTCTGAAATTTGTAAAATGGGCATAACTTTTGCATACGAACTCGGATTAAAAAGTTTTTTATATGAAAAATCATCTACTCAAAAAGTTAACAGGGCTTTTAAGATCCCGTTAAACATTTTCAAAATCATCTACCCCGTTACACATTTTCAAAATCCCCAAAAACCTAACAGAAAAAAAGTTACGGGGCTTTTAAGATCCGGAGGGAAAAAAATTCAAAAAATTTCAAACTTACTAGTGGCGCACCATATGCTAGGTGCGCCACTAGTAACAGAAAATAAATTGGTTTCGAAAAAAAATTTGAATTATTTTTCAAAATATGATACGTAATATGACCGGGGTGTTTGAAATATTTTTTCAAAATTTCATCATACTCATGAACATGAACAAAGTCCTAGACATCAGTAAGGTTTAATAGGATTGATATGATAGATATATCAACAAGTACCTGTGAAGTGAGGTGGTGCTGGGGTTGGATAGAACTATGAAGTTAAGCATGCTTGGGCTGGAGTAGTGTGAGGATGGGTGACCTTCTGGGAAGTTTGACCACAGAGTGCGATTTGACCTAACATTAAGCATATTGACTCGAGATTAAGCCATGGTTCACCATTAGTGAAAAAATACTAGTGGCGTTGATACTAATGGCGCACCAGTAGTGCGCCATTAGTACGCAAAACTGGTGCGCCATTAGTAGGCCTTTTCCTAGTAGTGATAGGCCGGTAAGAGGCCCAAGTCCAGAGACGGCTTAAGGCCCATAAGTGTAAACCACCATGTATGAGTAGACTTTTAATATAAGGCATGTAAGATACTCACCGAGCTGGAAACGTTTTATGAGCCGGCCGGGACTGTGTTGACCGCAGGGCGTCAACCCGTGTATTTAAGGGGACGACCCGGCAGTGGCTTAGGGCAAGAAACGTCAAATCCAGAGCCAGGCAAAGCATGTTTGCTCCCTGGTAATCGAAACCCTAGAAATACCACCTCAACTGGAGTAGGCCTTTACCTTCACTGCAAGGGGCCGAACCAGTATAAACTCTCCGTGTCCCCTGTCCTGTTTAACCCCTTTAAGCTAACCTCGTCACAATGGCTCCACAACTAAGTCCTTCCATGAGGACATCTGCCGTGACACTTCCACGACAGTTGGCGCCCACCGTGGGGCCTGCGCATGGTGGTTTCGAGTTCTTAAAGGGCAGCTTCGAGGGGATCAAGGGATACGCTGTGGGCCGGATGACCAAGAGTTGTCGCGGCAAGCTCTACATCAACGATGCAAGCTGGGGCCCCAAGGCCGGCTCAATTGAGTACGGGTACCAGGTGCCCTTCGGCGGAATCCACATCTTCATCGGCAAGATCGGCGAGCCGGGCCCTGAGCCAGACATCCGCACCGACATCATTGAGACGGCTTAGCATGCACGACCCGCCCTGGCTCAGCCAGCCGTAAGGCATGTCTTCGTTGGGTTCACCCATGGGGATGAATTGGAAGGCTCTGTCTCTGGCGGTGAGACAGAGATCTGCTCTGATGATGAGACCACACGCAAGACCGATTCAATGTATCAGCTACAAGGCGGAAGGCTTGGGGGCTGTTCCGACGGTGAAAGTATTTCGGACCCCCGTGAGCCGCCAAACAAGGTGGCGATCTTCATGGCTGGCACACAGCCGGTTCCTGGCTCGACACCTGCTACGGCTATAACTTCTAGAGCAGCTGCGACCATGGCAGCTGGGGCTAGCGGTTCAGCTCGCCCGCTGGTTCAAGTCTTAGCGGATATGTTGGATGCTCTGGCGACTGTGATGGAGGTTGAGGTAACCCCAGAAAACCAGGAGCAACAGAAGGCAGAAGTGGCTAAATTACATGATGAAATAGCGTAAGCTAAGGCAGACTTAGCAGCAGAGAACGCCAGGATGGTCGCAGAACAAGCTGTTTTGGATGCCCAAGCACATCGGATTCAAGAAGAATCATATCGGCTTAGGATGGATCAGAACACTTCACATGAAGTCTTGAGGAGGAAGCAACGGAGTTGTTTGCCATTGGTTTATGAGTCAAGGGACCTCTTCAACACCCCTGGAGCTCGGGCCAGTAACCCGTCGGTGGTGAATGGGATAGTTGAACCGCCAGACCAGCCACGTATAAACAACACTCCGCCTCAGCATGTGACGACACCGCCGGGTCATTACACCACCCCTCGGGACAACATGGTTGCGGCAGCTACACGATTGGTGGCTCTGCCCGATGAGGGTGAAACTCCAGCGGCGGTTGAAACCCGAAGGGCCAGGTAGCTTCTTCAAACAGCTCTAGTGCAGCAGCAGGCTTACTCTTATAGCCGCGATCAGATTCATGAGACCCCTCGTCCGAGCCAGAGCTACAGCAGGCACATTGACTCACCGGCGGTCTCAAGTGTTGGGGAACGTAGTAATTTCAAAATTTTCCTACGCACACGCAAGATCATGGTGATGCATAGCAACGAGAGGGGAGAGTGTTGTCCACGTACCCTCGTAGACCGAAAGCGGAAGCGTTATAACAAAGCGGATGATGTAGTCGTATGTCTTCACGGCCCGACCGATCAAGCACCGAAACTATGGCACCTATGAGTTCTAGCACACGTTCAGCTCGATGACGATCCCCGGACTCCGAGCCAGCAAAGTGTTTGGGAAGAGTTCCGTCAGCATGATGGCGTGGTGAAAATCTTGATGTTCTACCGTCGCAGGGCTTCGCCTAAGCACCGCTACAATATTATCGAGGATTATGGTGGAGGGGGGGCACCACACACGACTAAGAGATCTCAAGGGTCAATTGTTGTGTCTAGAGGTGCTCCCCTGCCCCCATATATAAAGGAGCAAGGGGGAGGGGCGGCCGGCCATGATGAGGCGTGCCAAGGAGGAGTCCTACTCTTACCGGGAGTAGGACTCCCTCCTTTTCCTTGTCCAAGTAGGAGAGGGGGAAGGAAGGGAGAGAGGAGAGGAAGGAAAGGGGGGCGCCGCCCCTCCCTCATTGTCCAATTCGGACTAGGGGGAGAGGGGGCGTGCGGCCTGCCCTAGCTGCCCCTCCTCTTCTCCACTTTAGGCCCATGAGGCCCATTAACCCCCCCGGGGGGTTCCGGTAACCCCCCGGTACTCCGGTTTTATCCGAAACTTCCCCGGAACACTTCCCGTGCCCTAATATAGCCGTCCAATATATCAATCTTTATGTCTCGACCATTTCGAGACTCCTCGTTATGTCCATGATCATATCCGGGACATCGAACTAACTTCTGTACATCAAAACTAATAAGCTCATAATATAACTGTCATCGAAACCTTAAGCGTGCGGACCCTACGGGTTCGAGAACAATGCAGACATGACCGAGACAGGTCTCCGATCAATAACCAATAGCGGAACCTGGATGCTCATATTGGCTCCCACATATTCTACGAAGACCTTTTATCGGTCAGACTGCATAACAACATACGTTGTTCCCTTTGTCATCGGTATGTTACTTGCCCGAGATTCGATCATCGGTATCTCAATACCTAGTTCAATCTCGTTGCCGGCATGTCTCTTTACTCGTTCCATAATACATCATCTCGCAACTAACTCATTAGTTGCATTGCTTGCAAGGCTTAGGTGATGTGCATTACCAAGAGGACCCAGAGATACCTCTCCGACAATCGGAGTGACAAATCCTAATCTCGAAATACGCCAACCCAACATGTACCTTTGGAGACACCTGTAGAGCACCTTTATAATCACCCAGTTATGTTGTGACGTTTGGTAGCACACAAAGTGTTCCTCCGGCAAACGGGAGTTGCATAATCTCATAGTCATAGGAACATGTGTAAGTTATGAAGAAAGCAATAGCAACATACTAAATGATTGGGTGCTAAGCTAATGGAATGGGTCATGTCAATCACATCATTCTCCTAATAATGTGATCCCGTTAATCAAATGACAACACATGTCTATGGTTAGGAAACATAACCATCTTTGATTAATGAGCTAGTCAAGTAGAGGCATACTAGTGACGTTTAGTTTGTTTATGTATTCACACAAGTATTATGTTTCTAGGTAATACAATTATAGCATGAATAATAAACATTTATCATGATATAAGGAAATAAAATAATAACATTATTATTGCCTCTAGGGCATATTTCCTTTAGTCTCCCACTTGCAATAGAGTCAATAATCTAGATTACACGGTAATGATTCTAACACCCATGGAGCTTTGGTGCTGATCATGTTTTGCTCGTGGAAGAGGCTTAGTCAGTGGGTCTGCAACATTCAGATCCGTATGTATCTTGAAAATCTCTATGTCTCCCACCTGGACTAGATCCCGGATGGAAGTGAAGCGTCTCTTGATGTGCTTGGTTCTCTTGTGAAATCTGGATTCCTTTGCCAAGGCAATTGCACCAGTATTGTCACAAAAGATTTTCATTGGACCCGATGCACTAGGTATGACTCCTAGATCGGATATGAACTCCTTCATCGAGACTCCTTCGTTTGCTGCTTCCGAAGCAGCTATGTACTCCGCTTCACATGTAGATCCCTCCATGACGCTTTGTTTAGAACTGCACAAACTGACAGCTCCACCGTTTAATGTAAACACGCATCCGGTTTGCGATTTAGAATCGTCCGGATCAGTGTCAAAGCTTGCATCAACGTAACCATTTACGATGAGCTCTTTGTCACCTCCATATACGAGAAACATATTGTAACATCCCAAATTTTCAATTTGGATTGTTATACATTAGATCATCAATGCATATCATATTTTAATGCATTTTGGTTGATCCTAGAAATTCTACGCAACTCAATGACCCGCAGAGAGAGTTGGGGATTTCAATATTTTCATATTTGAGGTCTCTCAAATTTTGAGAATAGGATCATTTGATTTTATTTCTTTTATCATCAATTATTTCTATTACAAAAATATGAGAGAGGTAATAAAATGACTTTCCCAAAATAAAGAAATATTGAGGATTTAATAATAAAATCAAATAAGGTTTTATTCCGGAGTTTTCCGGTGTTTTATTTGAATTTAGGAAAAAATGCGTTTTTCAAAATTGAATTTAGGTCCCAAATAAATGTTCACCTTGTTAGGATTGATTTTAGAAGCCCCCGAAAATTTATTTCGGAATTTTTGGAGTCCGTTTAGTATTTCTTTTTATTTTCTTCCGAGCGGAATAATTTAAAAAAAGCCGACCTAACGGGCCATGTCCGACTAGGACTCTGGCCCGACTAGGCAATATAAGCCGGCTCAGCCCCCCCGGGCCAAACCCTAGCCAGCCATGCCGCCCCGCTCGCCCCACGCGCCGCCCCGCGCCGCCTCGCCGACACCGCCGAGGTTCGCCGCCGCCTCGTTTTCCGTGCCGTCTTTAAAAAAACCGATCGGTTTTCGTCGATTTTCGCCGGTTTATTAGATTCGGTTTTGTTTAAATAGATTGGTTTTCCGGTTTTTTTTAGCGAGCGTTCGTCATTTTTCTTTTTCTCGGATTAAATCCGCGATTTTTCTGATAATGATTCCTGATCTGATTTTCGTTTTAGTGTAACTTTTCACTTGTTTATCGGAATCAGGCAATTCAAGCGCCTAGAGTTTTGTCTCGAAACCCTCTATCCGTTTAACCAACTTAAACAAGATTTTTCTACTATAAAATTTTCCCTAGATCCAGATTACTAGAACGAAGTTGTTTTCTTTCGCCGTTTGACTTTCGTTGCTTCGTTCGATTTGATTCTTTTTGCCAACCGGAGTTCTTAAGTTGAACCTTCTGGTTAGATCTCTTATTTGAGTTTTACCTGTGCATTAGATGAGTACTTATTGTATGCTTGTTTGTTTGTTTGCGATAGAGTATCCGGAGTGCGCCACCTATTACTTTGAATCATTAGGTTTCGCGGATCATCAGCAAGGCAAGTAACACTTTGATCATACCTTTTCTACTACCCAGTTTTATTGCATTAGATCAAACCTCACACATTGCATGATTAGGATCTAATTAAATTGTGGGATGGGAAGTAGATGAGGTAGTACCTATTACCAGTTTATTTTCAAACCTTTGGGAGTTACTTCTACGTTTGCTTATTATGCCATGCTATGCTAGTAGACGTGGATTGGGTGAGTGAAATCCATGACAGATGTGAGATTGTTAATTAATGGTTTATCTAAGGTGGCAACTTAAACACACATCTGGGTGGATTGAGGCACCTGGGTATTCCAGGACTTGCCTGTTTTCTTTTGGACCGCCACCCAGGCTCAAAGGGATCATGAGACTATTCATACTAGAAACTTCCGTGTGCAGCCACAAGCTATTATGGGCTCTAGCATAGATGACTAACTCGTGCGAACTCTTACAGTGGTAGACTAGCAAATGTAGGGGATGTAGGTGGTACGGTCTACCCATCAGGTGCTAGCGCTTCTGAAAGACTATGTCTTGGTCATCCGTCTTCTCAAACACCTTGTAGTGCGAGAAACCAAACGGAGGCGATCGAGTCTTGTGGGGAAAAGTGCGCAAACCTCTGCAGAGTGTAATAAACTAATCATGATTAGCCGTGTCCCCGGTTATGGACATCTTGAGTGTCTAGTACTTGGATTTTCATGTGAATCTCAACATGTTACTCTAAATTAATTTTGTTGGGTTCTGTTTAATGATGATACTTAATTGGGATTGAGAATGCTGTCAACCATTCTCAATGTTTAACAACTACCATGATAGTTAAATAAATTTATTCCTTTGAAGTAGGGAAAAATTGGCTTTACGCAAAACTGTAACCATAGAGCTTTCCACCAGCCAAATATGCATATAGTATAGCTGTTTCATTCCATTACTCTCTATGTGTTACCTTGCCAGCATATTACATGTGCTGACCCGTTTCGGGCTGCAACGTGAATGTTGCAGACTTTTCAGACGACGATTAAGGAGTTTTAGGTCGTGGTTCTATACTCAGTGATGCCGTTGGAGTTGATGGACTCACTTATCTTCCAAGCCTTCCACTGTTATCGTTATTAGATGGCCTTAAGCCATACTTATTGTAATAAGTTCTCTTTTGAGACACTCGATGTAATAAGTGTGTGATTGCTACTCTGCTATAAATCCTCCGAGTATTGTGTGGTGTCAGCATTACTGATCCAGGGATGACACCGGAGCACAGAGATCAGACTGCTTGAGGTCTGCTGCTACAGAGATGGTATCAGAGCACACGCTGACTATAGGACACGACCACTAAGCTAAAAGACCTAGATCACTATTCACTCTCTTCTCTTCTGACCTCTCATCTTTTCTACTCTTTTAGGATGGCGGATGCAAGGAACAAGTTCACACAACCGGATGAAGATACACCCTTTGGACGACACTTGAAGGAAGTCACTAGATACCTAAACATAGGAGTACCAAGCTTCACAGGAACCTACAACGCCACTTTACCTGAAGAAGAGCGCTGGATGATTCAAGTTCAAGTTCCAGGCAGGACGGTCATGCCAATCACTGAGCCCATAGAGTTTTCATTTGATGCACTAACTTGGAGTCTAGGAAAGAGCATGGTAGCTCACATCGCCATGGGACGCATTGGAGAAGTCTACCGCGAGGATCTCAAGGATACTATCTACCAGATTTGTGGGCGCCGAGATGAACACTGGGAGATGATCAGCACCAGGAAGGATAGATCAATTGCAGCTTTTATCCAGGAGTTAAACCAGCACATTCGATGACAGGAGAACCATATGTGTGCCGACATGATAGATCTGAAGAAGGCTAAGACTAGAATCAAGGAACTAGAGGAAGAACTCAAGGCTACACGTGAAGATTATGAAGAAGACATTGAAGTATTGGTGGAGAAGAATGACGACCTGATCAAGAAGATTGGAATATTTATGGGAGGCCCTACACCAGTAGATGAAGACGAAGAACCCAAGGAGATTAGCCCAGAAGACTACATCATCATCGACGGCACCGACTCGGAACCAGACAGTAGCGATGATGACTATGTCGATGAAGCTGGAGCAGATATCATGGAGTCAACGACCGAAGAATATTTCTAGTAGACCACCTCATCAGTAGTAGTAGTCCACCATGTAAATATAGTAGTCCGAGCACTTTTGCGATAGTTAGATCGATTGTATGCCTTTGCTTGATTGATTGAAGTGAATTGTTTGATTATGAAGAAGACATTGAAGTATGGGTAGTGTTTTCTCTTTCTCCCTAGTTATATCTCATCTTTTCTAAACCCACAGATGCCTCCGAGACGTGACCATGGATTTGCTTTCCCACCGGAGCTCACCCAGTTGATCCAGCAGTAGAACACATTGATGCAGTTGCTAGTCCAGAATCAGAATCAGGGGAACAACAACAACAACGCACCACCACCACCACCACCACCTGTTGACCATTTAGCCCATTTTCTTAGGCTGAATCCGCCGGTGTTTTCCAGTAGCACCGAGCCGATAGTAGTAGATGATTGGCTCCGCAAGACAACTAGGGAGTTGACCACAGCAGGATGCACAGATGTGGAGAAGGTCAAGTTTGCCACACATCAGTTAGAAGGACCCGCAGCATCATGGTGGGAGAATTTCACAGCCACTTTCCCAGTCGACACTGTCACATGGGACCAGTTTCAGTAGGCTTTCCGCACTGCCCATGTTTCAGCAGGAGCTATGGTCATGAAGAAGCGTGAGTTTCGCAACTTGCACCAAGGAGGACGGACAGTTGGCCAGTATGTGGAGGAATTTAGTAAGCTAGCACGTTATGCCCCAGATGACGTCGCTACGGATGCAGCTAAGCAGGAGAAGTTTCTGGAAGGGCTGAATGATGAGTTGAGCATGCAGTTGATGGTAGCCACCTTCAGCAACTACCAGAAGTTGGTAGATCGTGCTCTTATGATTGAAGGGAAGCAGCAGCAAATTGAAAATCGCAAGAGGAAATATGGACAAGGAAAGTACAATTCAGGAGCTCAGCAGAAGCCACGTTTTACCCCTAGACCAGGAGGACACTTTCAGCATACCCATGGAGGAGGTAGCTCGCACAATCACAATGGCACCAAAAATGGAAATGGCAATGGAGGAAGCAACGGCCAGAACCGCACCAACCCATCAACCCCAGCCAAGAAGGA
The DNA here is from genome assembly GCA_034509565.1 of Triticum monococcum. Taxonomy (NCBI): domain Eukaryota; kingdom Viridiplantae; phylum Streptophyta; class Magnoliopsida; order Poales; family Poaceae; genus Triticum; species Triticum monococcum. The sequence continues at coordinate 174,505,256 of CM067847.1, read as the reverse complement.
CCTAAGCCAAGTCACTTGTTTTAAGTGTCAGAAGACCGGACATTATGCCAATGAATGTCCTGAAGGCCAAAATGGCAATGGAAGTTCTGGGAAGAAGCCGAACCCTTTCAACAGGGGATAGGTGAACCACGTTAGTGTGAAGGAGGTTGAAGCTCAACCCGATGCAGTAATAGGTAAGTTTTTGGTTAAGTCATTTACTGCAGTAGTTCTTTTTGATACTAGTGCATCGCATTCATACATCTCAAGGGGATTTGTGGATAAGTATAACCTACCAACCCAAGCCCTTAGGTCACCCATGTTAGTAACCTCGCCCGGAGCAGAGTATGTGGCTAGTCTATGGTGTGATCAGCTACCATTAAGGATTGGTAACTATGGTTTTCCCTCAGACCTAATAGTATTGGAATCTCAAGGATTGGATGTGATATTAGGCATGGATTGGTTATAAAAGTATGAAGGGAATATTGAGTGTGCTAGTAAGTCAATTTTGCTTACCACACCAGAAGGGAGAAGGATCAAGTATGTATCCCGGCATGTGCCGAAGAGGACCCAAGTAAATTGCCTAACATGAGTTGTGCAGGAGGAAGTACCAGTGGTAAGGGATTTCCCTGATGTATTTCCAGAAGAGTTGCCAAGCATGCCACCGGATAGAGATATTGAGTTTTTGATTGAGCTATTGCCAGGCACAGGGCCAATATCAAAGAGACCATATAGGATGCCAGCAAAGGATTTGGTGGAAATTAAGAAGCAGATTAAGGAGTTACTGGATAAGGGATATATTCACCCAAGTTCTTCACCTTGGGGATCGCTAGTACTTCTAGTGGAGAAGAAGGATGGATCGTTATGGGTGGTTGTTGATTATCGAGGATTCAATGAAGTAACGATCAAGAACAAGTACCCATTACCAATGATCAAAAATCTGTTTGATCGATTGCAAGGAGCTAAGGTATTTTCCAAGATCGATCTGCGATCAGGATACCACCAGTTGAAGATTCAAGAACAGGATATTCCGAAGACAGCTTTTACGTCCAGATATGGGCTGTATGAGTATACCGTTATGTCATTTGGTCTGACTAACGCACCTGCCTATTTTATGAACATGATGAACAGAGTGTTTATGGAGTTTTTGGATAAGTTCGTCGTAGTGTTCATTGATGATATCCTGGTTTACTCGAAGAATGAAGAGGAGCATAAGGAGCATTTGCATTTGGTACTTGGAAAGCTCAGAGAACATCAATTATATGCCAAGTTTAGCAAATGTGAGTTTTGGTTGAAGGAAGTAGGATTCCTCGGACATGTTATATCTGGTGAAGGTATAGCAGTAGATCCCGCTAAAGTTGAAACTGTGACCAAGTGGGAAGCCCCAACAATAGTTGGAGAGATTCGGAGTTTTCTTGGACTCGCAGGATACTACCGGAGATTTATTGAGAATTTCTCAAAGATTGCGAAGCCTATGACAGAGTTATTAAAGAAGGATACCAAGTTCATATGGACAGAGGAGTGTGAGGCTAGTTTCCAGCAGTTGAAGAAACGTTTGGTTACCTTACCAGTGTTTATTTTGCTAGACCAGACCAAAGATTATGAGGTGTACTGCGACGCTTCACGTCGAGGACTTGGAGCAGTGCTTATGCAGGAAGGGAGAGTTGTTTCATATGCCTCAAGACAACTGAAGCCTCATGAGTTGAATTATGCTACGCATGATTTGGAGTTAGCAGCCGTAGTGCATGCTTTGAAAACATGGAGACATTTTCTCATTGGTAATCATTGTGAGGTGTACATGGATCATAAAAGTTGGAAGTACATTTTCACCCAGAAGGAATTGAATCTCAGACAAAGGAGATGGTTGGAGCTTACCAAAGATTATGATATGAAATTGCATTATCACCCCGGAAAGGCTAATGTAGTAGTTGACGCATTAAGCCGTAAGAGCCATGTCAATACATTAATGACGGGAGAAATACCCAAGGAGTTAGCAGAAAATCTTCGTGAACTATGTTTGGAAATAGTTCCGAGAGGCTATGTAGCAGCATTGGAGATTCAGTCAACTTTGATGGATAGAATCAGAGAAGCTCAGAAAAACTGACAAAGAGATTGCCGCTATAAAGGAGAAACTGAGCAAAGGAAAAGCTAAAGGATTTCGTGAGGATGAACATGACACCCTATGGTTTGAAGACCGCGTTTACGTGCCCAATGACCCGGAGATCAGGAAGTTGATTTTGCAAGAGGCATACCAAGATGTATCTGGATTTGAAGGATATTTTTTGGTGGACCGGAATGCAGAAGGATATAGCGGAGTATGTAGCCGTTTGTGATGTATGTCAGAGAGTAAAGGCAGAGCATCAGAAGCCAGCAGGATTGTTACAACCATTGCCGATACCCGAATGGAAGTGGGATAAGCTAGGCATGGATTTTATCGCGGGATTACCCAGGACTCGTCTATGAATCGATTTGGGTTGTAGTCGATCGATTGACGAAAGTAGCTCATTTCATCCCAGCAAAGACAACTTATACCAGTGCTAAGTTGGCAAAGATATACATGACCAGGATCGTATGTTTGCATGGAGTTCCGAGGAGTATCGTATCAGATAGAGGAACCTAGTTTACCTAAAAGTTCTGGAAGGAGTTGCACGAAACTTTGGGTACTAGGCTAGAATTCAGCACAACTTTTCATCCATAGACAGATGGACAGACCGAGAGGGTAAATCAGATTTTGGAGGATATGCTGAGAGCTTGTGCGCTAGATTATGGATCTAGTTGGGACGACAATTTGCCATATGCAGAGTTCTCTTACAACAACAGTTACCAAACCAGTTTAAAGATGGCCCCTTTCGAAGCCTTGTACGGAAGGAGGTGCAGGACACCGTTGTCATGGGACGAAGTTGGAGACCGTCAGTTGTTTGGACCTGACTTGATTAAAGAGTCTGAACAGAAGGTGAAGTTGATTCGCGATAGGCTCACGGTAGCCCAGTCTAGACAGAAAAGTTATGTAGATTCTAAACGCAAGGAGACAGTTTACGAAGTTGGAGATAGAGCTTATATTCGAGTATCTCCACTTCGGGGAACAAAGCGTTTTGGAGTTAAAGGGAAGTTAGCGCCACGATTTGTAGGACCATATCGAGTTTTGGAGCGTATGGGAGAAGTGGCCTACAAGTTGGAATTGCCCAAAGGATTGTCAGGAGTTCATGATGTGTTCCATGTTTCTCAGTTAAAGAAATGTCACGCGGAGATGGCTGACATACCGTTGAGAGACACAGTTCCCTTAGAAACTATTCAGTTGGATAATGATTTGACGTACGAGGAAAAACCAATTAAGATTCTCGAGTTTGCCAGTCGAGTCACCCGCAACAAGGTTATCAAGTTTTGCAAAGTACAGTGGAGCCACCACTCAGAGGATGAAGCCACCTGGGAGCGAGAGGAAGATTTGTTCAAGGACCACCCTCACCTATTTTCTAGCCAACTCGAATCTCGAGGGCGAGATTCATCTTAAGGGGGGTAGGTTTGTAACATCCCAAATTTTCAATTTGGAATGTTATACATTAGATCATCAATGCATATCATATTTTATTGCATTTTGGTTGATCCTAGAAATTCTACGCAACTCAATGACCCACGGAGAGAGTTGGGGATTTCGATATTTTCATATTTGAGTTCTCTCAAATTTTGAGAATAGGATCATTTGATTTTATTTATTTTATCATCAATTATTTCTATTACAAAAATATGAGAGAGGGAATAAAATGACTTTCCCAAAATAAAGAAATATTGAGGATTTAATAATAAAATCAAATAAGATTTTATTCCGGAGTTTTTCGGTGTTTTATTTGAACTTAGGAAAAAAATGCATTTTTCAAAATTGCATTTAGGTCCCAAATAAATGTTCACCTTGTGAGGCTTGATTTTAGAAGCTCGTGAAAATTTATTTCGGAATTTTTGGAGTCTGTTTAGTATTTCTTTTTATTTTTCTTCCGAGCAGAATAATTTTAAAAAAACCGACCTAACGGGCCATGTCCGACGAGGACTCTAGCCCGACTAGGCAATATAAGCCGGCCCAGCCCCCCGGGCCAAACCCTAGCCAGCCCCGCCGCCCCGCTCGCCCCACGCGCCGCCACCGCCGCCACGAGCCGCCCCCCGCCGCCCCGCGCCGCCCCGCCGCCCCACCGCACCGCCACCCCACGCCGCGCCGCCGACGCCGACGCCGTCGCCGCCACCGAGGTTCACCGCCGCCTCGTTTTTCGTGTCGTCTTTAAAAAAACCGATCGGTTTTCGTCGGTTTATTAGATTCGGGTTTTTTTAAATAGATCGGTTTTCCGGTTTTTTAGCGAGCGTTCGTCGTTTTTCTTTTTCTCGGATTAAATCCGTGATTTTTCTGATCGCGATTCCTGATCCGATTTTCGTTTTAGTGTAACTTTTTGCTCGTTTATCGGAATCAGGCGATTCAAGCACCTAGAGTTTCGTCTCGAAACCCTCTATCCGTTTAACCAACTTAAACAAGATTTTGCTACTGTAAAATTTGCCCTAGATCCAAATTACTAGAACGAAGTTGTTTTCTTTCGCTGTTTGACTTTCGTTGCTTCGTTCGATTTGATTCTTTTTGCCAACCAGAGTTCTCAAGTTGAACCTTCTAGTTATATCTCTTATTTGAGTTTTACCTGTGCATTAGATGAGTACTTATTGTATGTTTGTTTGTTTGCAATAGAGTATCCGGAGTGCGCCGCCTGTTACTTCGAATCATTAGGTTTCGCGGATCATCAGCAAGGCAAGTAACACTTTGATCATACCTTTTCTACTACCCAGTTTTATTGCATTAGATCAAACCTCACACATTGCATGATTAGGATCTAATTAAATTGTGGGATGGGAAGTAGATGAGGTAGTACCTATTACCAGTTTATTTTCAAACCTTTGGGAGTTACTTCTACGTTTGCTTATTATGCCATGCTATGCTAGTAGACGTGGATTGGGTGAGTGAAATCCATGACAGATGTGAGATTGTTAATTAATGGTTTATATAAGGTGGCAACTTAAACACACATCTTGGTGGATTGAGCTACCTGGGTATTCCAGGACTTGCCTGTTTTCTTTTGGACCGCCACCCAGGCTCAAAGGGATCATGAGACTATTCATACTAGAAACTTCCGTGTGTAGCCACAAGCTATTATGGGCTCTAGCATAATTGACTCAGTCGTGCGAACTCTTACAGTGGTAGACTAGTAGATGTAGGGGATGTAGGTGGTACGGTCTACCCATCGTAAGGTGCTAGCGCTTCTGAAAGACTTTGTCTCGGTCATCCATCTTCTGAAACACCTTGTAGTGCGAGAAACCAAACGGAGGCGATCGAGTCTTGTGGGGAAAAGTGCGCAAACCTTTGCAGAGTGTAATAAACTAATCATGATTAGCCGTGTCCCCGGTTATGGACATCTTGAGTGTATAGTACTTGGATTTTCATGTGAATCTCAACATGTTACTCTAAAGTAATTTTGTTGGGTTATGTTTAATGATGATACTTAATTGGGATTGAGAATGCTGTCAACCATTCTCAATGTTTAACAACTACCATGATAGTTAAATAAATTTATTCCTTTGAAGTAGGGAAAAATTGGCTTTACGCAAAACTATAACCATAGAGCTTTCCACCAGCCAAATATGCATATAGTATAGCTGTTTCATTCCATTACTCTCTATGTGTTACCTTACCAGCATATTCCATGTGCTGACCCGTTTCGGGCTGCAACGTTAATGTTGCAGACTTTTTAGACGATGATTAAGGAGTTTTAGGTCGTGGTTCTATACTCAGTGATGCCGTTGGAGTTGATGGACTCACTTATCTTCCAAGCCTTCCGCTGTTATCGTTATTAGATGGCCTTAAGCCATACTTATTGTAATAAGTTCTCTTTTGAGACACTCGATGTAATAAGTGTGTGATTGCTACTCTGCTATAAATCCTCCAAGTATTGTGTGGTGTCAGCATTACTGATCCAGGGATGACACCGGAGCATAGAGATCAGACTGTTTGAGGTCTGGTCGCTACACAGATCCTTAGTCCATTTCAGGTATTTCAGGATCTTCTTGACCGTTGTCCAGTGATCCACTCCTGGATTACTTTGGTACCTCCCTGCTAGACTTATAGCAAGACACACATCAGGTCTGGTACACAACATTGCATACATGATAGAGCCTATGGCTGAAGCATAGGGAACATCTTTCATTTTCTCTCTATCTTTTGCATTGGTCGGGCATTGAGTCTTACTCAATTTCACACCTCGTAACACAGGCAAGAATCCTTTCTTTGCTTGATCCATTTTGAACTTCTTCAAAACTTTGTCAAGGTATGTGCTTTGTGAAAGTCCAATTAAGCGTCTTGATCTATCTCGATAGATCTTAATGCCCAATATGTAAGCAGCTTCACCGAGGTCTTTCATTGAAAAACTCTTATTCAAGTATCCCTTTATGCTATCCAGAAATTCTATATCATTTCCGATTAGTAATATGTCATCTACATATAATATCAGAAATGCTACAGAGCTCCTACTCAGTTTCTTGTAAATACAGGCTTCTCCAAAAGTCTGTACAAAACCAAATGCTTTGATCACACTATCAAAGCATTTATTCCAACTCCGAGAGGCTTGCACCAGTCCATAAATGGATCGCTGGAGCTTGCACACTTTGTTAGCTCCCTTTGGATCGACAAAATCTTCCGGCTGCATCATATACAACTCTTTTCTTCCAGAAATCCATTCAGGAATGCAGTTTTGACATCCATCTGCTAAATTTCATAATCATAAAATGCGACAATTGCTAACATGATTCGGACAGACTTAAGCATCGCTACAAGTGAGAAGGTCTCATCATAGTCAATCCCTTGAACTTGTCGAAAACCTTTTGCGACAAGTCGAGCTTTGTAGACAGTAATATTACCGTCAACATCAGTCTTCTTCTTGAAGATCCATTTATTCTCAATTGCTTGTCGATCATTGAGCAAGTCAACCAAAGTCCACACTTTGTTCTCATACATGGATCCCATCTCAGATTTCATGGCTTCAAGCCATTTTGCGGAATCTGGGCGCACCATCGCTTCTTCATAGTTTGTAGGTTCATCATGATCTAGTAGCATGACTTCCAGAATAGGAGTACCGTACCACTCTGGTGCGGATCTTACTCTGGTTGATCTACGAGGTTCGGTAGTAACTTGTTCTGAAGTTTCATGATCATTATCATTAGCTTCCTCACTAATTGGTGTAGGTGCCCAGAAACCGGTTTCTGCGATGTACTACTTTCCAATAAGGGAGCAGGTACAGTTACCTCATCAAGTTCTACTTTCCTCCCACTCACTTCTTTCGAGAGAAACTCCTTCTCTAGAAAGGATCCATTCTTAGCGACAAATGTCTTGCCTTCAGATTTGTGATAGAAGGTGTACCCAACAGTCTCCTTTGGGTATCCTATGAAGACACATTTCTCCGATTTGGGTTCGAGCTTATCAGGTTGAAGTTTTTTCACATAAGAATCGCAGCCCCAAACTTTCAGAAATGACAACTTTGGTTTCTTGCCAAACCAAAGTTCATAAGGCGTCGTCTCAACGGATTTTGATGGTGCCCTATTTAACGTGAATGCGGCCGTCTCTAAAGCATAACCCCAAAACGATAGCGGTAAATCTGTAAGAGACATCATAGATCACACCATATCAAGTAAAGTACAATTACGACGTTCGGACACACCATTACGCTATGGTGTTCCGGGTGGCGTGAGTTGCGAAACTATTCCGCATTGTTTCAAATGTAGACCAAACTCGTAACTCAAATATTCTCCTCCATGATCAGATCATAGAAACTTTATTTTCTTGTTACGATGATTTTCAACTTCACTATGAAATTCTTTGAACTTTTCAAATGTTTCAGACTTATGTTTCATTAAGTAGATATACCCATATCTGCTTAAATCATCTGTGAAGGTGAGAAAATAACGATATCCGCCATGAGCTTCAACATTCATTGGACCACATACATCTGTATGTATGATTTCCAACAAATCTGTTGCTCTCTCCATAGTACCGGAGAACGGTGTTTTAGTCATTTTGCCCATGAGGCACGGTTCGCAAGTACCAAGTGATTCATAATCAAGTGATTCCAAAAGTCCATCAATATGGAGTTTCTTCATGCGTTTTATACTGATATGACCTAAACGGCAGTGCCACAAATAAGTTGCACTATCATTATCAACTCTACATCTTCTGGTTTCAACATTATGAATATGTGTATCACTACTATCGAGATTCATCGAAAATAGACCATTCTTCAAGGGTGCATGACCATAAAAGATATTACTCATATAAATAGAACAACCATTATTCTCTGATTTAAATGAATAACCGTCTCGCATTAAACAAGATCCACATATAATGTTCATGCTCAACGCCGGCACCAAATAACAATTATTTAGGTCTAATACTAATCCCGATGGTAGATGTAGAGGTAGCGTGCCGACCGCGATCACATCGACTTTGGAACCATTTCCCACGTGCATCATCACCTCGTCCTTCGCCAGTGTTCGCTTAATCCGTAGTCCCTATTTCGAGTTGCAAATATTAGCAACAGAACCAGTATCAAATACCCAGGTGCTACTACGAGCTCTAGTAAGGTACACATCAATAACATGTATATCACATATACCTTTGTTCACCTTGCCATCCTTCTTATCCGCCAAATACTTCGGGCAGTTCCACTTCCAGTGACCAGTCTGCTTGCAGTAGAAGCACTCAGTTTCAGGCTTAGGTCCAGATTTGGGTTTCTTCTCTTGAGCAGCAACTTGCTTGTTGTTCTTCTTGAAGTTCCCCTTCTTCTTCCCTTTACCCTTTTTCTTGAAACCAGTGGTTTTGTTAACCATCAACACTTGATGCTCCTTCTTGATTTCTACCTCCGCAGCTTTCAGCATTGCGAAGAGCTTGGGAATAGTCTTATTCATCCTTTCCATATTATAGTTCATCACGAAGCTCTTGTAGCTAGGTGGCAGTGATTGGAGAATTCTGTCAATGACGCAATCATCTGGAAGATTAACTCCCAATTGAATCAAGTGATTATTATACCCAGACATTTTGAGTATATGCTCACTGACGGAACTGTTCTCCTCCATCTTGCAGCTGTAGAACTTATTGGAGACTTCATATCTCTCAATCCGGGCATTTGCTTGAAATATTAACTTCAACTCCTGGAACATCTCACATGCTCCATGATGTTCAAAACGTCGTTGAAGTCCCGATTCTAAGCCGTAAAGCATGGCACACTGAACTATCGAGTAGTCATCAGCTTTGCTCTGCCAGACATTCATAACATCTGGGGTTGCTCCAGCAGCAGGCCTGGCACCCAGTGGTGCTTCTAGGACGTAATTCTTCTGTGCAGCAATGAGGATAATCCTCAAGTTACGGACCCAGTCCGTGTAATTGCTACCATCATCTTTCAGCTTTGCTTTCTCAAGGAACGCATTAAAATTCAACGGAACAACAACACGGGCCATCTATCCTCAATCAAACATAAATAAGCAAGATACTATCAGGTACTAAGTTCATGATAAATTTAAGTTCAATTAATCATATTACTTAAGAACTCCCACTTAGAAAGACATCCCTCTAATCTTCTAAGTGATTACGTGATCCAAATCAACTAAACCTTAACCGATTATCATGTGAAATGGAGTAGTTTTCAATGGTGAATGTTGCTATGTTGATCCTATCTACTATATGATTCACGCTCGACCTTTCGGTCTCAGTGTTCCGAGGCCATATCTGCATATGCTAGGCTCGTCAAGTTTAACCTGAGTATTCTGTGTGTGCAAAAACTGGCTTGCACCCGTTGTAGATGGACGTAGAGCTTATCACACCCGATCATCACGTGGTGTCTAGGCACGACGAACTTTGGCAACGGTGCATACTCAGGGAGAACACTACTTGATAATTAGTGAGAGATCATCTTATAATGCTACCGTCAATCAAAGCAAGATAAGATGCATAAAAGATAAACATCACATGCAATCAATATAAGTGATATGATATGGCCATCATCTTCTTGTACTTGTGATCTCCATCTCCAAAGTACCGTCATGATCACCATCGTCACCGGCGCGGCACCTTGATCACCATCGTAGCATCGTTGTCGTCTCGCCAATCTTATGCTTCCACGACTATCGCTGCCGCTTAGTGATAAAGTAAAGCATTACAGCGCAGTTGCATTGCATACAATAAAGCGACAACCATATGGCTCCTGCCAGTTGCCGATAACTCGGTTACAAAACATGATCATCTCATACAATAAAATTTAGCATCATGTCTTGACCATATCACATCACAACATGCGCTGCAAAAGCAAGTTAGACGTCCTCTACTTTGTTGTTGCAAGTTTTACGTGGCTGCTACGGGCTTAAGCAAGAACCAATCTTACCTACGCATCAAAACCACAACGATAGTTTGTCAAGTTGGTGCTGTTTTAACCTTCGCAAGGACCGGGAATAGCCATACTCGGTTCAACTAAAGTTGGAGAAACTGACACCTGAAAGCCACCTGTGTGCAAAGCACGTCGGTAGAACCAGTCTCGCGTAAGCGTACGCGTAATGTCGGTCCGGGCCGCTTCATCCAACAATACCGCCGAACCAAAGTATGACATGCTGGTAAGCAGTATGACTTATATCGCCCACAACTCACTTGTGTTCTACTCGTGCATATAACATCAACACATAAAACCTAGGCTCTGATACTACTGTTGGGGAACGTAGTAATTTCAAAAAAATTCTACGCACACGCAAGATCATGGTGATGCATAGCAACGAGAGGGGAGAGTGTTGTCCATGTACCCTCACAGACCGAAAGAGGAAGCGTTATAACAACGCGGTTGATGTAGTCATACGTCTTCACGGCCCGACCGATCAAGCACCGAAACTACGGCACCTCCGAGTTCTAGCACACGTTCAGCTCGATGACGATCCCCGAACTCCGATCCAGCAATGTGTCGAGGAAGAGTTCCGTCAGCATGATGGCGTGGTGATGATCTGGATGTTCTACCGTCGCAGGGCTTCGCCTAAGCACCGCTACAATATTATCGAGGGTTATGGTGGAGGGGGGCACCGCACACGGCTAAGAGATCTCAAGGATAAATTGTTGTGTCTAGAGGTGCTCCCCTGCCCCCGTATATATATAAAGGAGCAGGGAGGAGGGGTGGCCGGCCATGATGAGGCGCGCCAGGGAGGAGTCCTACTCCTACCGGGAGTAGGACTCCCTCCTTTTCCTTGTCCAAGTAGGGGAGGGGGAAGGAAGGGAGAGAGGAGAGGAAGGAAAGGGGGGCGCCGCCCCTCCCTCCTTGTCCAATTCGGACTAGGGGGAGAGGGGGGCGCGGCCTGCCCTAGCCGCCCCTCCTCTTCTCCACTTTAGGCCCATGAGGCCCATTAACCCCCCCGGGGGGTTCCGGTAACCCCCCGGTACTCTGGTTTTATCCGGAACTTCCCCGGAACACTTCCGGTGTCCGAATATAGCCGTCTGTCGGGGATATACCCCGCGGTATGACCTGGCTGGATGTATAACCCGGCCGGACTTGGCGACTCACTAATGACCCGCCCTGACTGGATGACACACTAAGTGACCCACCCGATCCTAGCGACTTATGGGTGACCTGGCAAGCGGATCAAAGGAGCGACAAGACCCGGGGGCCCAGGAGGCTCAAGGCCCAGAAGGCCGGCTTACATTATGGTAGGCCGGCTTAAGAGGAAAGGCATGAGGAATATCTCCCTTACAAGGAATCAAGACCCGGACTTGTATCCGGCTTGTAGTAGAAGATAGGCTAGTCCTAATCCTATCTGGACTCCACATGTAACCCGCCCCTCTAACTCATATAAGGAGGGGCGGGGCTCCCCAAGAGGGAGAAGCAAGGAACAAGAAACAATCTATAGGGATAGATACAGAGAGCCGGCTTACCGGCGACTCCCTCATGATCATAATGAGACCTAGCCACAAACAGCATGTAGGGTTATTACCGGATGATGTTTCCCGGGGCCCGAAGCTGTCTAAACCCTTGTTTTGTGTTGCGTCTTTCGATTCCGCTCAACCCCTCTCAAGCTACCATATAGATGCGTTGGCCTCGCGACTAAGTCTTCACACTAAGGACATCTACCGTGACAAATCCACGACAGTTGGCGGCCACCGTGGTGCTAGCGCACGGTGGTGTTGAGTTCTTGGAGGGATCTCTTATGGGGATCGAGAAGTCCACAATTTTCCGAACGAGGAAGAGTCGTTACAGCAGGATTTACATGATCTCAAAGACAAGCAGTCAGATCGAATACCCGTCCAAGGTTCAAGAAAAACTAGGGTTAACACCTTGTGCACCGTCGTAAGCCGCCGAGATCAATAGAGCCACCACAAGTCGTCGAGGAAGCAGTCACGGACCAATTATCATTGTTTCCACGTGAAGACTATGGTCAAACCGTCATGGACCCTGTGCCTTGAGACCGTTCTGCCTTGCGACCGTGCCTTTGAACCGCCGCCCGGCTGCCGTCCTGGTATTGAACCGCCGCCGGGTCAAGTTGACCCACCGCCGCCACAGTGGCCGTCCGAGTCGTCATCACCAAGACCCGCCTTGCGCTTCCTCTACATCCACCGCGTGCTCGACTGGATCTTTGTCAAATCTGAGCCAGCTGGCTACATCTGATTCTTTGTCCAGTTTAAAAAAAAGGGCCACGACCCGTGAGCGAATTGTTCTCGGACCCGGACTCCTCCGTTGACCTGCCCTGTTGTCAACCTGTGCATCGCGTCGAGCCGGGGGATTGCCTCCGCCACCTCCGTCAACCCGCGGCCGCGGGTGCGACCTCGGGTCTCTGGCCGTCTCCGCCACTTTTTTGACCTCGCACTCCAATCGCCGCATTACAAGAGGCCTCCTCAAGCCGTTGCCGCCGTGACTACTCCGCGAGCCGCCGCCGCGCCCCGTCCATCTACCTTGCTGCGGCCGACGCGTCAAGCCGGCCAGCCACCGTGCCAGGGAGTCGCCGTGCCGGAGAGTCACCGATCTTCAACCGCGCCCGTCACCACAGCCTCAATCAGCCGAATCGCCGGTGTCCCTCTGCTCCGGTCTCCGCCTTTGCTGCGGATTGTCCGGGTCTCCGAGTCCCTGCTCCTGCTGCGGTAGTGACGGGGTGCCTTGAGCCGCTATCAGTGAGCCGCCGCCTTCGTCGTCCGACGGCACCACCGCTGAGTCACCGGTCTCTGCCCTGACACCAATCCGCCTCGGTTTTGGCTGCGAGTCGCCATCGCCGGAGAGTCGCCTCCATCGTCGCCACGTTAACCCGCCGGCTGCCGCGCCCAGCAAGACTGCCCCGGTCTCACTTCCTCTCGCCGAGCGGCTCCGCCTTTAAATCGACTCCGCCACTGCTGTGTTGAGGCGCCGGTCGCCGAGTTGCGTGGCTGCACTGGCCTCTGCTAAAACTTACTTTCCAACCAGCCATGGCCTGATTGGCCGCCGCTTCTTTGCTGCAGTATATTTAAACACCTGAGGAAGCTTGACGTGGGTTAAATCAGTATGTATGGACTACTTGCAAGGTGCCAACCAGCCGCTTACCGCCATCAGGGACCTCCAATATAATCAGCAGCGTCGCCCTGCCGTCGCATGCTTATTCAGGAGCAACTGGGCAGTTGCCATGCAATGTCAGACACATGTGAAGTAAGGTGGATTAAAATTGCTGGTCAAATCAACCAAGGCACTACACAAGCTCCCAGTCGATCAACGCGCAGAGAGCACCAAGTGCCATTAATTAATCTACACATGGTCCAAGGTTCAATGGATTAGCTCCCTCACATGCTGTGTGTCAATGGATTAATCTGCACATGGAGCGTTTGATGGTTACGTACTAGCACTAGTACAGATGATGTCATAATGACAGTACTAGTACTCAGCCATTATCCAGTATCAGCGACTGTGTTCGTCTGGACAAATCAGCAAAGGTGGTGCCAAGTTGTGCCTATGAAGTGTACGTCAGCACCATCACGCACCGGCGTCTGCGCCTGCTTACTGATGGAACAGATGTGCGCGAGTCGCCGCCCGTGCAGCTTTATTTACATCAACCCGCTGGAGCCGTGTTGAACCGCCCTTGCCGCTTTGAGCCGCCGGCGTTATATTAAGTCGCCGGTCTGCCTGAGCCACTGGAACTATATTGATTCACTGGTCTGCCTGAGCCACCTCTGTCACGGTAAACGGATAATCCGTCGTCCAAACAAATCAGGTGATATCCATCGAAGTTTGTTTTATTAGCACATGTTGTTTTGTCAAAGAACAAGTTTATCTTTGCCTTGGTCTGCAATATTGTTTATGCAGGGCAATTATTTATGATAAAAAGTAATATTATACCACGGAGATGGAGGCACGCCAACATCTTTTGGCATAGGTAGTCGTCGTTACTCAACAGACTCTCGCACCGGCTTACAACGCCGTGGCCGTCTCTCGCGACCATGCCAGCTTACAACAAGGAGGACAACTTGCCCGTCCGCACCGGCTTACAACGCCACGGCCGGTTCATCTGTCTATGCCGCATCTGATGTTACGGTCGTCTTTACCGTCCGTCTCTCGCGGCCTGGTCTACATCGACACACCGAGCCGCACTTGTCTGGATGAGCTGTTTATTGAGTATGAGCAAGTCACTACTTGGGAAGCCCAGTTTTCTTCCAACAAATTAGAGGCAAATTATCATATATTGTCAGCCGCTGTCTGCACTGGATGGTTCAATGGGCAGGTGCACAAGTCGCCGCCACTACAGTTTGGTTAACTTCAAACAGCCAGTTGGAAGGAGCCATTGGCCGAGTTGCTGACACTGCTCATACGGGATCATTTATAACCCGCCGCAGTCACCTCAACCTTCTGTGGATTCACATCGCGCTATCAACGCCAATGATGTATACCTTCTGCTATGGTCAAATATGGAGAATCTCAAGCCAACTCCTCGAGTCGTCCTGAGACTCGGGGGCTACAATGGTATGACTCGGCAAAATTAGCCGGTTTCAATGAATTCAAGAACTCCGGGTCATTGAAGGGAAAAATAACCTGAGCCCCGGAGATTACTGCTAGATCGATGAAAATTTAAAAGCCGTCAGAAGATTTCAGGCTCAAAATAAGGACTCTGGTTTAAAATCCGGTTCAAGAGACATCTTTCTCCCACAAAGCACTGAAGCTCTCAAATCCGGTTTGAAATCTGGCTCAAGGTAAATTTGTCCCTCACAAATTTTTGAAGCTTTCAAATCCGGTTTAAAGTTCTGGTTCAACAAGAATTAATCTCTCGCAAGTTTGAGTTCTAAGAAAAATTAAAGGTTGCCAATGAGATCTTATTGCCATGATGCACGGTTCAAAACATGGGTATCCTACCTTACGGCTTATCTTATTATGATCACTTGGGGGCTTCCTGCTCATCGGGCATAGCTATCAGTACCCTCTTGATCGGCGCAATGCCAAAACTTATATGGTCACTTGGGGGCTTCCTGTTCAAACATAGGTCATATTCGAACCTAAGAGAACATAGCTGCCGATACCCTTTTGATTGGCAAACTGCCGAACCTACTTGGGGGCTTCTTGATCGTATCCGAATCATAGCTCAACCCCTTTGGGAATCGACGTGGATCGTATTCGAATTAGCGTCGCCAAACAACTCTTAAGGTCATTTGGGGGCTTCCTGTTCAAACATAGGTCATATTCGAACCAAAGAGAACATAGCTATCGATACCCTCTTGATCGGCAACGCCAACGCCACTAGGGGCTATATGATCATATTCGAATCTTACCTTAACCCCTTTGGAACGGTTTACTGATCGTATTCGAATCAGAAGCCTCAAAATTTTTATCTGTTTCTTATACAGTTTTTGTAATCACAAGTATTTGAGTTGTCACAAATATCATATGTGCCGGCTTTTACAGAATTGGGTTCTCACCCTCACTGTCCGGGTCACATAAACCGGCGGTATCATTCAAAGTATCATAGGGATCTTGTGATCTACTTGTGTGCAGGGTAAGACTACATTTGGGTGGTTACCCGCCCTGGCTCTTGACGTTAAGTCGCCAGGGCATATGTTGTTTAAACTCTGTGCAGGATTTGCAGAACTATGACTTATATAAATGCTTCAGTCCAAGCTCATCACTGAAATTGGTGTCTCAAAAGGGTTATCAATTATTGATTTTCTCAAGGGCTAGGCCACCAGGTTACAAAAATTATGGCTTACAATGAATGCACATTAAGTCGTCCTCGGCCAAGAGCCGCCAGGAATTTAAACTCCGGATTTACTTGTCAACCGATGAGGTATTCAAATCTTTAATAGCCAAAATTGGCTGGATTTTCATGATGATATTGAATGATTGAAGTTTTCATACCGGATTATATTATTCAAATCTTGAATAGCCAACATGGCTGGATTTATATTGTGATTATCAATAACCAGTGTTATGATTGAGGTTTTCAAAGTCGCTTTAGCGCAACGGCTATTATTTTTATCAATGGGCATGATTTATTTTACAATGGAGCAAATAGTCCCGAGTCGCTATAGGCTTATGACCTAGCACTTGGGGGCTACATTGTTCAAATTGAGATTACATCGAATATGCAAGTCCCATGTCACTGCCAGCATGCACCATGACACTTGGGAGCTAATGCAAAGTCATTTTTTACTCAACTTATCAAAGACCTGACTCATCACATTCTAAATGAGCCGGCCCTTGGGGGCTACCAATTGCTCCTGCCGAAAATTCAAGGTACACAAGCCTTAATCCATTATATTAAAAGATCCACTACTCAGTTGGTAGGGTAAAAAGCTCTTAACCTTGTGGACGTGGGTTCAAGCCCCATGGCGGAGATTACATCATATGATGTTATTATCAATGAATCATATACAAAGTCCCAGCTCAGTAATATCTTAGTGAGCCGGCCCTTGGGGGCTACACGTTGCTGCTCAAGTTTACATGATCATATTTACAAAGTCCTTGTTCATTATTGCATAATGACCCGGCCCTTGGGGGCTACACTAGTTGAAGTTTTATGAGCATAAGGCAATTACAAGTCCCAGGTTGCTGCAAGCATGACAACCCGACACTTGGGGGGCTACAGGTGATATACATATAAGGGGGAAAATCTCCAAATTCTCAGTTTTGAGCAGATCAGGTTGACCCAGTGTTTGCAACAATCATGATCCGGTGTCACCAATAATTATGACCCGTCGTCGACAACAGTTATGACCCGGTGCTATCAATATTTACAAGCCGGCAATTTTGGTTATGATAAACCGGCAAGTTTTGCCTTTTCAAGCCGGCTGAAAGTCAGATGAGTATTTCAAGATCAATATGTTTTAAGCCGGCGCTTTGGAAGCCGATTCAAGTGGATTATTTCTTACAATATTTCTCTACAAGAGACCAATGCCAGCAAATTGACTCCAAAGCTGGCCTATTGACCCGGGGGCCCAGGAGGCTCAAGGCCCAGAAGGCCAACTTATGTTATGGTAGGCCGGCTTAAGAGGAAAGGCGTGAGGAATATCTCCCTTACAAGGAATCAAGACCCGGACTTGTATCCGGCTTGTAGTAGAAGATAGGTTAGTCCTAATCCTATTTGGACTCTGCATGTAACCCGCCCCTCTAACTTATATAAGGAGGGGTGGGGCTCCCCAAGAGGGAGAAGCAAGGAACAAGAAACAATCTATAGGGCTAGATACAGAGAGCCGGCTTACCGGCGACTCCCTCATGATCATAATGAGACCTAGCCACAAACATCATGTAGGGTTATTACCAGATGATGTTTCCCGGGGCCCGAAGCTGTCTAAACCCTTGTTTTGTGTTGCGTCTTTCGATTCCACTCAACCCCTCTCAAGCTACCACATAGATGCGTTGGCCTCGCGACTAAGTCCTCACACTAAGGACATCTGCCGTGACAAATCCACGACACCATCCAATATATAAATCTTTATGTCTCGACCATTTAGAGACTCCTCATTATGTCCGTGATCATATCCGGGACTCTGAACTAACTTCAGTACATCAAAACTAATAAACTCATAATATAATTGTCATTGAAACCTTAAGCGTGCGGATCCTACGGGTTCGAGAACAATGTAGACATGACCGAGACACGTCTCCGGTCAATAACCAATAGCGGAACCTGGATGCTCATATTGGCTCCCACATATTCTACGAAGATCTTTTATTGGTCAGACCACATAACAACATACGTTGTTCCCTTTGTCATCGGTATGTTACTTGCCCGAGATTCGATCGTCGGTATCTCAATACCTAGTTCCATCTTGTTGCCGGCAAGTCTCTTTACTCGTTCCGTAATACATCATCTCGCAACTAACTCATTAATTGCATTGCTTGCAAGGCTTAGGTGATGTGCATTACCGAGAGGGTCCAGAGATACCTCTCCGACAATCGGAGTGACAAATCCTAATCTCGAAATACGCCAACCCAACATGTACCTTTGGAGACACCTGTAGAGCACCTTTATAATCACCCAGTTACATTGTGACGTTTGGTAGCACACAAAGTGTTCCTCCGGCAAACGGGAGTTGCATAATCTCATAGTCATAGGAACATGTGTAAGTTATGAAGAAAGCAATAGCAACATACTAAACGATCTTGTGCTAAGCTAATGGAATGGGTCATGTCAATCACATCATTCTCCTAATAATGTGATCCCGTTAATCAAATGACAACACATGTCTATGGTTACGAAACATAACCATCTTTGATTAATGAGCTAGTCAAGTAGAGGCATACTAGTGACATTTAGTTTGTTTATGTATTCACACAAGTATTATGTTTCCAGATAATACAATTATAGCATGAATAATAAACATTTATCATGATATAAGGAAATAAAATAATAACATTATTATTGCCTCTAGGGCATATTTCCTTCATCAAGTACTGAAAGGCACCGTAACCAACCTCATGACCCGGCACGCAATGGAGCTAATGCACAAGATTTGGTGGACCAAGCCAGAGCACGTCGGGAGGCTGAGTTAGCGGCTCAACTGGCAGCTCAATAGCATCCGCCGGTTTACCCGACAGCTTCAATTGAGGCAGGAGTGATTTCCAAGGCTTTCGGTGTACCGTGTCTGACGGCAGCTATACGAAACGAGCGTCTGCCTAAGGACTTCAAAGGCCCTCGTAAGGTGCCAAATTACACAGCCGATCAACCTCGTGAGGCATGGGTGGAGAGTTATGAGATGCCCATGGAGATGCTGGATGTTAGTAAAGCTGCTTACGCCAAGTACTTCACCATGATGTTAGAGGGGACGACTCGTACCTGGTTGAAGGGATTGCCGGCTAATTCCATTGGGTTAGGGCCGGAGTTGAAGGCCCGGTCTATCCAGAATTTCAAAGACACGTGCAAGCAGCCTATGTCGACTGTGGATCTGGTTTCTTGCGTTCAGGCCGAGGGTGAGTCTACGACCAGCTGGGTGCGCCGGGTCTCAACCATCATACATTCTTCAGATAACATCAACATGGGCTCAGCGGTTCTGATGTTGGAGAAAAATTGCTGGTTCATTCCACTCAAGAAGGAGGTGGGGCGGCTCAAGCGTCATTGTAACGACATGGGTAAGCTGATGGCGGCTCTAGTTAAGTATGCCGACTCTGATGGTATGAAGAACCCCGATTCAGAGGATGAAAGATCAGGAAAGGGAAAGAAGAGTAATGGCATGAAGGGACAACAGTACAACTCTGCTGGTCAGGGTGGCAACAGTAAGCGCAGGGCTGATGACTTCGTGGCTAACATAGGTGCACGCAATAATAATTAGCACGGTAGGGGACCGCGGGGGCTACCGGTTTCGAGGGCAGGATTCGACCTTGAAGCAATGTTAAACCAGCCGTGTCCAAAACACGGAACGAGACGTAAGCCGACTACTCATTCATGGAAGGATTGCAACATAATGAGAAGCTTTCGGGAATCCATCCAACGCCACCATGGCCCAAATGGCGGGTCAGGGTCCGGTTCTCATGGTCTGGGCCAGGGAGGCGGCGGTTCAAGTTCCGGTTTTCAAGGTCATGGTAACCAGGGTGGTTACAATCAGCAGAGTAATCAAGGGAATCAACAGCAGCAGCAGTCCGGTTATCAGAGCAATCCGAAACAATTAATTAGTGTCGTCAAATACTATTTTCCATGGTCTCGTGCCAGGTAAATCATCCTATGCAGTGGGTAAGATATCGTTGGTAGTTGCCTTTGGAGATGAGCATGATTCCAGGTGTGAGACGTTAACCTTTGAAGTGGTCAAGATCAAAAGCCCTTACCATGCTCTATTCGGGTGGCCGACTTATGCTAAATTCACGGTGAGGCCCTGTTATGTCTACTTAGAGCTTAAAATCCGGGTTATAAGGGCACCATCACAGTGCATGGGAGTCGCAAGATGGCCTTGGAATGTGAGGAAGGAGATGCAGCTTATGCTGAATCAGTTTGTGCAACGGAGAGCTAAAATTTTGCAAAGACAATGTTGACGTGGTGGACATGACGTCTTTGAAGAAACCAACCACTAAGCATGATCCTTCGTTAAAATTTAAATCGGCGGATGATACCAAGATGATTGATTTTGTCTCTGGCGACTCATCTAAACAGTTCAGCATCAGCGCTAATTTGGGTCCGAAATAGGAAAGCGCGCTCATCGAGTTCATCCATGAGAACCGGGACATCTTTGCATGGAAGCCTTCTAACATGCCAGGTGTACCGAGAGAACTCGCTGAGCACACTCTTAATATTGATCCAAAGTTTAAACCGGTCAAGCAATTTGACGGCGTCCTGGACTAGGGGGTACTCACCACGTTGTCTCCCGGTCAGTTAGATTGGGTAGAGGACCCCCATGGTTGTATACTCATGGGCCAGTTCGGATAGCTGCCGCATACAAGGAAGATTCCACAAGACTTGGTGGTCAAGACAAGGACTCCTCCCCCACCGACGTATTCAGCTAGGACTCTTGTTATCCTAGGCCTCTGGTGCATTATATAAACCAGGGCCAGGCTAGTCGATAGATATACAGACAATCAAACCATAGGCTAGCTTATAGGGTTTAGCCTCTACGATCTCATGGTAGATCAACTCTTGCAATACTCATATCATCAATATCAATCAAGCAGGACGTAGGGTATTACCTCCATCAAAAGGGCCCGAACCTGGGTAAACATCGTGTCCCCTGCCTCCTGTTACCATCCTCCTTAGACGCACAGTTCATGACCCCCTACCCGAGATCTGCCGGTCTTGACACCAACATTGGTGCTTTCATTGAGATTTCCGTTGTGTGATCGGCAAAAGGATCGATGGCTCGTCTGCAGATTAACTGCGACGTCGACATCTTCGTCACCGGCTCGATTGGTCACCTTGGTTTGACCGAGGACTGTGTCCTGCCTCCGATCTTCATGTTCGGATGAGGGCCTTTATCAACACCAACTCGGATCTCTATCAAGATCATGGAGGAATCGTCCATGGAGCCCGGGGGCTCAACGTCAACATTGCCCTTGGGCGAATGTGCTGTTTTTCTGGACAGCGAATGCATATCCGCCGCCACCGCCTCCTCGAGTGTCGTTTTGACGACCTCTTCGGTGGACTTGTGCGGAGTTGAGTCTACAACAACCCTGGAAAATTTCGTCGAGTTTCGATGGAGAAATCTCCGGCAAACTACCATATACCGAAGCCCTGTCAAATCTGGACGGGAATCTGGACGAGTTTAGGGCGTGGTCTCTAGAGCCCAGCTCGGAGGTCCTTCGGAAGATCCAACTATTCATCTACAGCGGAATTCCCATATCTACCACCCTCCAAATTTTAGCTCGATCCGATGGTGCAAACTCCGGGAACCTTCCGATGAGTGGACCAATTTTCAGATCTGTTTTCTACGCAAATATGGATCCGACCCGAATTCATGTTTCTTTATGAACGTGATATTGGACAACCTTTTTAGAGGAATTATCTTCTAGGGTATTGTGCGTCGTTTTTAAACACACGCCCGTAAGATTTTAAGCCTTCCCTAAGGTCATCTTCATCATCATGCTGGTGTCAAACCAGTCCGGCAATATAGCTCCACGACTGCCGACCTGCGCTAGACATGTCGTCGCTTTTTAAGCCGAGCTCAACTTCTTTGGATCCTCACCTAGGCGAGCTGAATAAGAGTTCGGAATTGCCAAGGATAAATCATCACCAACAGCGTCGCCCAACGGATTACACGGAGCAGGCACACCGGCATCGCCGCATGGTCACTTCATTAAACCAGCATTGGCCGCGTCACAAGTTAGGACCTAGGTCGGCATGGCCGCACTGTTGCTTCTTCGAGCCAATGTCCATCACACCAAACTACTTCAACACCTCGGCTGACATGGTAGCTACAACAACTCCTCACCGGCCTGCTCCGTCACCTCGGCTAGACCGAGGACTTGGCTATTTCTTCAATAACATACTCTGGTGACTTCGGCGTCACCAGCCGACCAACTTCGTCACGTTAGCTGGACCGAGGGCTTCGCCTCGGCAAGCCAACCTTTGCCAGCATCACCAGGCCATCGCTTTATCGCCCATCAGGCAATCGGTGTGCGGATCGATTCCCGATTTTGGGAGTCGCTTTTCTTCGGAATGCTACAATAAACAAACCAGGTGCTATTAATCCTAACATTTTTTGCTTGTTGGGTTTATTTTTCTTAAGAAATCATTACTCTAGTTTGTTCCATCATCTGTACACAGGTCTATCAAATGGCGTCCACATTAAAAACGGTCGCGTGGTGGTTCGGTCAGTTTCCGTACATAGTTCGGCGAACGCCGCATCCGGAGCCCGGACCGCCCTGCAAATTCAGGCTTTGTCACACCTTCACTGCGTCACGCTGACGCCCTACATCGACATTGGCTTCGGCGCCATGCCACATTTCTTTAGATAAATTATTTTTGCGTAAAGCAATTATACAAGGATTATATACATATTATTATTATTTCCTGGACTGCACTGTTTTATTGTGCAGGTAATCAATTTTGACTGCGTTAGGTGGTCACTACTCCGGAGTACCAAACTCCTTGCTCGGACACCTCGGGCCTGGGGGCTGGGACCTCGGCCATGCCGAGGACTGCGAACCTTGTCGGATCTGTCACAGATTAATGGGCATCTTCGTCCTGCCACAAGCCCGAGTCGCATCATCAACACCGAGCACATTAACTAGCTAAGTTGCTTTCATGCTAAAAAACTTTCAGTTTTAAATTTTGTTTGGTTCGACCAAGCACTATACTTTTCGGCACAAAGTTGTTTGTGACAAAGTTCCTTGTCAAAACTTTGTTCGTGATGCACATATTCAAATACCCCATTTATTTGGGGGCTCAATTGATGGAGCTTTTCCCCTTGCATATGATTATATTTGTATGGCTTCGTTCCTTGTTCGTGTATTACTCCACAATATGCACCATATTGACCTAAGTGATTTGCAAGCTGGGTTGCCTCGCTCCTCTGTTTACCCCTATGTTCCTGATTGTTCGGCTAGGGAGTAAAGGGAGCACCTCTGCGATTGTCACGACCGGGTCATCCGAGCTCTGACCTCAAACTGGGTGAGGCCGAAAGCTAGCGCTCTTATTGTTTTCAATCATGGTCGGCACACAACGGAACTCATGAGTACAAAAAATATATTGCACAAGTGTCATAGTAATAATGAGCACCGAAGAAAGGTATCGGTGGGGGTACTATTTTCTTCAAAGATGCTTCTTACACTTCGTCAGTAATATAGCATAAGTTCCCTGAGTGCGCTTTGTCTGTTATAGCCTTATGGCCTGATTGCCTGGTCATCGGAAACAACGTTGATACTCTCGACAGGTGGAGTACATGACACTTTTCGCCCTTGGCCGAAGAGGGAGAAGCCGATGGTCGGTTAACACTACAAAAAAAGACACATCCGTGACATTTTGGGCCGAACGACAAAATTTTCTATCATACATATGACACTTCTATGACGATAATTGTGACAAAACCCAGTATTATCATAGATGTGGTGGGCTCCGACTTCTATGACAAAAAATCATGACAAAAAATGGGCTTTTCGTCCTGGGCGAGCTGGAGACGCGTCTGCATGACATTCTTTGGGCCGTCCATGACGGAAAAAACCGTGGTAGAAGCGAGGGGGAGGAAAATTTTGGGGAGTTCCCAGTTATGGTGGGAGGTCGGGGGCCGAGCGATGCGCGTTTCTCTCGTACACGTACGCGCGTGTGTGCGAGGCGTTGGCTCTAAATGAACCCGAGCGAGGCATTGGGCTCTAACTAAACCCGAGCGATTGCACTGTAGGCTACGCGTTACTGAACCCGAGCGATCGATCGATGGCTGTTAACTAAACCCGATCGAGCGATTCCTTCACTACTGCTGCTACCTGAAGCCGATCGATGCTGCCTCTGGATGAACAGTGAGCATTGCGGGGGGGGGGGGGGGGGTTGGTTGGATGAATAGTTCCCAGTGGGGGTGGATGAACAAGACCCCTTGGTGTTGCCTCTGGATGAACAGGACCCCGATCGATCGAGCTGGTTGGGGCTGGATGAACAGGACCCCGTGGAGGGCTGCATGAATAGGACCACCCCGTGGAGGGCAGGATGAACAGTAGACGGTGGAGTGCAGGATGAACAGTAGCCCGTGGAGGGGTGGTTGAACAGGAGCCCGTGGAGAGGGCTGGTTGAACAGTAGCCGGTGGAGTAGCGCGCGGTGGAGGCTGGATGAACAAGAGCTCGTGGATGAACAGTCACAGGTGGAGGCTGGAGGAGGTCGACGGTGGATGAACGGTAGCTCGTGGAGGCTGGAGGGGGTCGACGGTGGAGATGAACAGTATCCCGTGGAGTCCCGTTTTGCGGTACGCCACACCCCTCCTAATGAACAGGACACCGTTTCGACTGTAGGAGGTCCGTTTCGTCCGTCTTGCGGTACGCCACTCCCCTCGCGATGAACAGGACCCCCGTTTCGACCGTAGGAGGTCCGTTTCCTCCGTTTTGCGGTACGCCAGACCCCTCCCGATCAACAGGATCCTGTTTCGAACATGGCCGGTCGAACACAAGGCTGTTTCCTCCGTTCTGCGGTACGCCAGGCCTCGTTTCCATCACCTATTCCGTCCAAGCCCTCCCGATGAACACGGCGCATTCCGTTGCCTCCCCATGAACACGACAACGACGCTGTTTCTCCGTTCCGACCCAGCCATGTACACGAGCCCTGGCCGTACATATGCGCGAGTAGGCGTTCGATACCCCGCCAGTAGGTACACATACGTGGCCGTATTTTCTTTCTTGCACCCTGGCCGATGTACATACGTGTAAATGCTACGTGTGCGCCTCTACTACAACACGTGCGCACCTCTACATCAACCAGTATGTACGTACACGTTCGCGACCAGAGTGACAATGCTACATACGCTTTGACCAGGTGGGTCCCGACTGTCAGGCACTTCCTTGCCTGTGAAGATGTAGCTGGTGGGTCCCAGCAGTCAGGGGGTGAATCGTTTTTTTTTTGCCCGGACGCACTTCCTTGCGTGCGAAGATGTAGCTGGTGGGTCCTAGCAGTCAGGGGGAAACATTTTTTTTGCGAAATACAGTGGCCCGTCTGGTGGGTCCCAGCTGTCAGGTGGAGGAATCATTATTTTCCGTGTAATAAGGAGGCACTTCCTTGCTGCGGCCGTGGACCCAGCTGTCAGCCTCTCCACATACAATCCACGTCTAATGGAAGTCGTTCCTTGACCATGTTGACCACACCGCGTCGAGAGCACCAGGGCGGTGGACGACGGCAAGGCCTAAGAAGGGGATGACATGGAGGCAGGGAAGACTCGACAGTTGTTTCCCACAAGGAGGGGAGTACGACTGTATGAGGGTTTACTGGTTCGTCTGCCGTCGCCAGAGAATAATAGAAGGTGTGGGTGAGTAGAGGGATGGCTAGGCCAGCGATGGGAGTACGGTCGGGCGGTGAGGCCTGCGCGGCAGCACAGTCGGCCGCGAGGAGGAGGGAGCAGGCAGTCCCGTCGGCGCTTGTTTGAGCGGCTGGAGTACGAAGAGCAGAGATTGAAGAAGCACGACGGCCGTTGGATGGACATCCAACAGTCAGTGCTTGTGCATCAACCTTTTTTAGGAAAGCCTCAAATCTATGGAAAACAGCATACATCCCATCTGCCGTTATTTCTAATAATTTACAGCCCATTTGCTAATTCTTAAGGTTTTTTTGGAGCCCATATTCTTTTTGTTAGCATTACAGCCCATATTGTGGCAACGGTTAAAAAATTATACGAAATTTTGCATATTTCGGTGCGGTCCGAAATATTTTTAATCCCGAAATTTCAACTCACATTCAAATTGATTTTAAAAATAAATGTATATCAATATAAAATCCAACAAATTCTCCATGCATAAAAATTAATGTAATTTAAAATCTTGAAATAAAAAAAGATATTTGAAACTAATTGCCGGTTTGATGTGTTTTTAAAAATGTACAACACATTGCTCATTACTGATGGGCCATTTTCTCGGCCAGCCGAATGAAAGCTCTCCTCGTCTTGAAAGATTTGCAGCCCAACAGGCCTGACAAAGCGACTTACTTGGCAAATCACAAAAAAACTGGGCTGTGGCCATGGACCCAGCTGTCAGCCTCTCCACGTACAGTACTCTTCCGATGGAAGTCG
Source organism: Triticum monococcum (assembly GCA_034509565.1). Taxonomy (NCBI): domain Eukaryota; kingdom Viridiplantae; phylum Streptophyta; class Magnoliopsida; order Poales; family Poaceae; genus Triticum; species Triticum monococcum. The sequence continues at coordinate 174,478,629 of CM067847.1, read as the reverse complement.
TTCCTTGACCACGTTGACCATGCCGCGCGGAGAGCACCACGGCGGTGGACGACGACGAGGCCTAGGAATGGGACGACGCGGCAGTGGAAGCCCGCGCGGAGAGGACTACGAGGGTTCACTGGTTCGGCTACGGTGTGAGGCTGTCGTCACTGGAGGGCCTGGCTAGCGATGGGAATAGTAGGGGGTGGTGAGGCCTCTGCGGCAGCACAGCCGACCACAAGAGGCAGGAGCATGCGGCACGACCGGCGCTGCTTTGGGCGGCTGGAGCAAGAAGACCAGAGGTTGAAGAAGCACTACGGCCGTTGGATGAACATCGTACGGTCACTGGAGCTAGAATCGTTCATATTGACTAAGTTGACAAAGCCCTTCGTCCTGGTCAACTTTGTTGGCCCACAAGTCAGCCTCCCAGCAAGGTGGGTCCCAGCTAGCCAGGGGAGTATTCATTTTTTTGTGCGTAATAAGGAGGCACTTCCGGTGGGTCCTAGCTGACAGCGGGGGGAATGTTTTTTCGCAAAATACGGTGGCCCATCCGATGGGTCCCAGCAGTCAGGGGAAAACGATTTTTTTTCACAAAATACTGGTGGCCCGTCCGGTGGGTCCCTGCTGTCAGGTGGAGGAATAATTATTTTCCGCGTAATAAGGAGGCACTTCCTTGCGGCTGCCGTGGACCCAGCTGTCAGCCTCTCCACGTACTGTACTCTTCTGATGGAAGTCGGTCGTTGACCACATTGACCACACTCCTCCGAGAGCACCAGGGCAGTGGATGACGACGAGGACTAGGAAGGGGACGACTCGGAGCCGGGGAAGACACAGCAGTGGATGCCCACACGAAGAGGAGTACGAGGGTTCACTGGTTCGGCTTCAGTGTGAGGCTGCTGTCGCCGCAGAATAACAGGGGGTGTGGGTGAGTAGAGGTATGGCCTGGCCAGCGGTGGGAGTAGTAGGGGGCGGTGAGGCCTCATTGGCATCACAGCCGGCCATGGGAGGCAGGAGCACGCGGCACGCCCGACGCTGGTTTGGGCGGCTGGAGCAAGAAGACCAGAGGTTGAAGAAGCACTACGGTCATCGGATGAATATCGTACAGTAACAGGAGCTAGAATCGTTCATATTGACTAAGTTGACAAAGCCCTCCGTCCCCATCAACTTGGTAGGCCCACAAGTCAGCCTCCCACTATGCTGGGTTCCAGCTGGCAGGGGGAATATTCATTTTTTGTGCGTAATAAGGAGGCACTTCCTTGCGTGCGAAGATAGCTGGTGGGTCCGACATGTCAGCGGGGGGCACTTTATTTCACGAAATACAGAGGCCATTCTGGTGGGTCCCAGATGTCAGGTGGAGGAATCATTATTTTGCGCGTATTAAGGAGGCATTTCCTTGTGTGTGGCCGTGGACCCAGCTGTCAGCCTCTCCACGCACAGTCTACTTCCGATGGTGTCGTTCGTTGACGACGTGACCATGCCGCGCCGAGCGCATCCAAGGTGGTGGACAATGGCGAGGCCCCGGACAGCAACGAGCCGGAGATGCGAACACGCGGGAGTAGAGTCGCAGACAGAGAGGTGTACGAGGGTTAACTAGTTCTAGTGCGGTGTGGTTCGGCAGTTGGTGGACAGGAACAGGAGGTGTGGAAGAGTGGAGGGATGGCCTGGCCAACGGTGGAGTAGCGCTTCATAGCGAAGCATGCTAAGCAGAGCTGCTAGCAGTAGGAGGCGGGAGGTGGTCCCGGCGGCGCTGGAGGAAGAAGATGAGAGATTGAAGATGGATGCCGGTCATTGGATGTAAATCCAACGGCTAACATGTCAGAACCATTTGTTGACTAAATTGACAACGACTTGCATTGGCTTCAACCTATTGGCCCACATTTCAGCCTCCAAAAATGTGGCACGTATTCAATCCATTTTTTCAGAATTTACAGTCTTTTTTTGCGTGCGGTAGAATTTACAGTCAATTTGATCCTTTTTTGAATTACAGCCATTAGCTGGGCTGGGTGAACAAATAATGTAGCGTCCATGCGGCCCGTTTATTTTATTTCCTAAAAAATTACAGCCCATTTGCACTTTCTCGAAATACATGATTTTGCTGGGCTGATTCTAATTATAATGTTGGGTTGGGCCATCAATGTTATCAAAAAATAAAAAGGGGCTGAGCATTTTGTTATAAATATATTTAAATAATAATTGATATTATTACATTCGTCCTTAAATTTACATTCTTACCAAGCTTTATATAATAACATATAATTTTTTTAGAAAAACAGGGAGCATCTCCCCGGTTTCATTGCTGAGAACAAAAGCACAACATATTCTGATACAACACCTCAAAGAGCAGTTCGAAAGCAAAGGTAGAAAAACTACAAACTAGGGGGTGGATGAACAAGTTCTCTGAATAACACAAATCTCCAGAGCGGTGCCAAAGGCAGAGCAGATAGAACACTCAAATGACACAAGGAGGGTCCAACGAAGCCTTCATGGTCTTCAGCCGAGGGGCCGTGTCAGCTTGCGGCGACCAGTAAGCAAGCGGAGACACCAGGGTGGAAGGCGTAGCATGGTGGATGTCCCTCTTTTTTGGCGCAAGGTGCCCATCATCTTCATCAAAGATCTTGAGATGAGCCCACGGGTCCAGCCCCAGAGCAGGTCGAGCCTTGTTCAGCCACAAGTGATCGCCAACGGTTTCTGGAGGGATCTTGTTAGGGTTTCCACGAAGCTCCTCAACTTGTCCTTGTCCGATCTGGAGGAGAGAATCGCCCAGTTCCTCACCATGTTCCTGATCAACCTCAAGACCTGCGAAATGGAAATCCAGGAGGTGTTACCAAAAATCATAGCATTTCTATATTTCTAGAGGCACCAACAGACAGCTGAGCTAATAGTGTTTAAAACTGAGCACTTTTTGGTAGCAATCCAGAATCTGGCGACAGATTCGAAGGTGAGCCAATCTGACTGGAGAAATATTCCTCAATGTGGGCCCAGAGATGTTTAGCAACTATACATTCAAAAAATAGGTGAGAACAAGATTCTTGTTCCAAGCAGTAAACACAATCAAGGGGTTTGATGATGTGTCTCTTCCTAAGGTTGTCCCTAGTCATCAAATTTTTTTTGGACAGAAGCCAGAGAAATACATGAATTTTAGGGGGAACTCTCAATTTCCAGACAGCAGGGATAAACACGGGTTGAACCCCTCTAAAGTTGATAACATGATAAAGGGAGCTGGAGGAATACTTCCCCTTATTGTCCAGCTGCCAAATCAGGGCATTCGGCTCGGCAGTAAAGGTAATGCTTTTGGCAATTTCCTCTAACTGGAACCATTGTTCCATGAGACTATCACTAAAGTTCCTTCTGAAAAAGAGTTTTAGGCATTGACCGTCCCAAACTTCATTGACACTTTTGTTAAGCTCATTGCGGATAGAGTAAATAGGCCAAAATTGGACTGCTAGGGGGATGTGCCAAACCAAGTATCTTCCCAGAACCTGGTTCTACTCCCATCCCCTATGTTCCAACTGTAGCCAAATTTTAGAGCATGCATAATAGATTTTAATCCTTTCCAGAATCTAGAGGTCTTAGGGTTGGAGGAAGGGACAGAAATATTAGGTTTATTTCCTAGGTATTTATGAGCAATAAAAAGCTTCCAGGGTTTCAGGTCCTCCGCATAGAATCTTTTAATCCAAGACCCTAGAAGACAAATGTTAATTTCTTGGAGGTTAGGTATGCCTAGGCCTCCAAAATCTTTTTTCATAGAGACTAGGGCCCAATTAGCAAGGTGTAGCTTCCTATTTCCCTCAAAGTCATTCCACAAGCAATGAGACATCTGAGAATTGATGAGGTTCACTGCCCATTTAGGGAACTTGAAGAAGGGGAGGAGATACACTGGAATGCTAGCCAAACAAGCTTGTATGAGGATCAATCTACCTCTGTAAGAGAGCAGTTTGCCCCTCCACCTAGCAATCTTTTAATGATTTTATCCAGAAGGGGTTGGATATCCTCTCTCCTCAGTTTATCATAGTGGAGAGGGATGCCTAGGTACTTAATGGGGAAGTTACCTTTATTACAGACTAGAATAGAGAGGAAGTCAGCTAACTCCTGATCATCCATGTTGATAGGGATGAGTTCACTTTTAGAGTAGTTGATTCTCATGCCTGAGACTTGTTCAAACTAGGTTAGAACAGTTTTCAGATTGCTAGCATGTGTGGAGTCATTGTCTAAGAAAACGATGGTATCATTTGCATATTGAAGGCAGATGATGCCACCAGGGCAGACCTCAGGACAGAGCCATGCAATCAGACTATGATCAGCAGGTTTGGTCAGCATTTTAGTAAGAACATCCACTACTAAACTAAACAAAAGTGGGGAGATGGGGTCACCTTGCCTAAGGCCTTTACTAGCAAGGAAAAAAAATCACTTTCACAGTTATTTAACTTACCCCGACAGACCCCCCATGAGTAATTTGTTGGATCCAACTCTCCTCTATGAAAGGCTTGGAAAAGATCTAAGAGACCATTTTTCACCAAGTCCCAAAAATGCTGGTAAAACAAGAAGGGAATCCCATCAGGACCAGGAGCCCCATCAGGATAAGAGCTAAAAATGGCTTCCTTCACCTTTGTCTCTGAAAAAGGGGCTTCTAGCAGCTCATTTTCAGCAGGAGAGACTTTTTCAGAAGCAGAGAAAAAATTGTTTTGTAGAGAGAACCCAGAAGGGTTTTCTTTCTTAAACAGGTCTTTTTAGAAGTCACTAGCCACTTTCAGCATCTCATCTACCTCAGTAACAGGGCCATTAGGGCCATCAAGGGAGTGAATGAGGGTTTTCCTCCTCCTCTGGTTAGCTACTGCATGGAAGTAAGCAGTATTTCTATCACCCTCCTTAATGTTCCTATCTCTAGACCTTTGTTTGGCTTTCATTTCTTCTTGAAGCCAAATTTTCTTGAGCTCTCCATGGACAAAGTTTAATCTATTAGTCCCAGCCTCAGAGGGGTCAGTGGTTGCTACCTTAATATCTAGAGAATCAAACTCAAGGAGGAGAAGCCTTTTGTATCTTCTAAGATTAGCTTCCTCATTGGAGTTCCACCCTTTGGTAGATCTTCTAAATCTCCTGATTTTGATTTGCTAATTTTCTAGGGGGCAGCTGCTCCCAGTAGGCTCATTCCAGATTTTCCTGACTAGCTCTGTAAAGTCTTCTCTAAGCAACCACCACTTTTCAAATTTAAAACTATTGCTCTTTGGATTTTGGTTAAGACCAGAGTCCCAGAGCAAAGGAGTGTGGTCACTACCACATCTGGGCAGAGCTCTACAACTAGAAAGGGGAAAAACTATCTAATTTTGTGTCACAAAAAATTCTGTCAATGGTGGACATAATCCTGGAGCAGCACTTCCAACATATCTAGCAGAACTATGGGTTTTCCTTCTGACAAGGCAATTCTCAACTTTATCGATAACCATTTTGCAGATAAAACAACTCTTGGGCTTGACACATTTATCCAAATGATGCCCTGGTTCCCCACAGTTGTAGCAGATCACCTCAGAGTATGCCATAAGGCCCGAAGCAGGGGCAGGAGCAGTTTTCTGGATGTCCTATCTCTTCTTTTGCTGATTCTTGCCTTGAGATTTCCCACTGATCTGAGAGTCAGAACCACCAGCAGATTGATCTTGGGCAATTACAAGAGCCTGCCCAGATTGTGCCCCCATTTAGGGCGGAGGTGGGCCGTACCACTACCAAACCGGCGCTCCCCCCATTGTGATAGGGGAAATTCATCGGAGTTCCTGGTTCCTTCTCATTCTCCAGCCAGATGTTGTCTCTCAGGAAGCAGAAATAACCACCAGATGGCTCAATTGAAGCAGATTGCAAGCCTAATTTCAATCTTCTGCAAGTTTGGGGGAGAGGTAAGGTAGGGGATCCACCTGCTCCGGCTCCGGTGGCGTGCTGGTGGGCAGGAGTCCAGTCAAGCATTCCCATCTCGCAGCACAGCGTGGATCTCCTGAATTCACTTCTCCTTTCGCCCATCAAATGAACGCAATCGACGGCTCACTAGGGTGGGGCATCATGTGCTTCTCCGAGAAATCTCCTTCGAAGTAGATCCATAGGGCTATATTCAGCAGCTCCCAATCCACATGATCCTTCCACATCCGAGCATACCTGCACGAGTGAGAGAACGGATTCGGTCCCTCCTTGGCTTCCTCCCTCGCAGCTTCCTCCTCTGATTCCCTCCATTCGCGCGTGCACTGGGTCCAGGAGAGAGCGTCGTCGCGGATCCGCATCGCCCGCTCCCTCCATCTCCTCCCTCGAGTCTCCCGCAACATCGCCGGCGCGACGGAATCGAGTGGCTGGAGCATCCGCGGGAAGGCTTTGTAGACATGTGGGAGATGCATCTTGTACATCTGCCTGTCTTCCATCCATTCCCCCATGGATATGGCCGGCGACTCCATGGGGCGCGTGAGCAGACTTGCTGAGGGGGGCAGGCGCGCCCGGAGTCAGGAGGTGGGGGGTGGCGGCGAGATCTATGGCAGCGGCGAGGGTGGAGGTATTGGCGGGGGCGGCGGCGAGGGTGGAGGTGGTGGCAGGGGCGAAGCGGATCGCGAGAGCGGTCATCTATTTGCCAATTATGTGAACTAAACAGTCAACATATAAAATAATTTAAATATATACAATATAGTTAGAAGGGAAACATAAGTTGGACATGGTGTTCCTATTCTTATATAAAAATAGAACAGACCTCTGCGTTTTCTTCACAAAAAAAACATAAATTGGGCTGCCAAAAATAAAACCTCGGATGGGAGGTCCATAGGCCGGTCGATACATGACGGCCCTAAGAAAATACAAATAGGCCTATGGACCTCCCATCCGAGGACGTGGGCTGCACATGTTAAAAATGAAAGACTAGACGGGGCAGCCCAAAACCACGTCCAACACTTCCCAATACTTCGTCCCTCATTTTCTCTGTGTTTCACACTCAACATTGTGTGGGCATTTTGACTGTGCATCATATGAAGATGTGCTATGCATGAATGTTGATTAGCATGATGTTAACTGGCTGGTAGTTCCATTTTCGACCATGAATAAAACTTCCAACATGATGTTAACCCTGTTTGAAAAGGCCTTGTTAATATAAATGCTCTGCCTCTGAAAGTTGCAGTTTCTTATCTAAAACTGAACTTGCAGTTTCTTATCTGAATCTAAAACTTGCAGTTTCTTCTCTGAGAATCACATTGTCTGCACTTTTATACTCCTATGAAACTACATTTTTGAAGTGCTAAAAATAGATATCTAGAATTCATAAAATACTTCATATGCTCAATACTGCAGATCTGAAATTCAAAAGACATTCATATCTAAAAGTACTCTCAAAAGACACAACACAAAACACAATTCACAACCTGCAAATACTGACAACCCTAAGCTCCTCCTGACAATTTACAACCTGCCCGACTATTGGGCTGGGGGGCAGCCCCCTCCTATTCCTCGGCGGCAGACAGCCGCCCCGTGAGACGATGTGAACGGCGAGGGAGACGATGGCGGGGAAGTGTCGTCGGGCCAACTGCTTTTCTCCTCTTGTAGTTGGGTTCGGTCGACGAAGACTCCACCGGCTCGCTCTGGCAGGACACCCTCACAAACGACACCCTGTAGATGCTCGATCCTTCAATCTCTGGTGGATGCTCCATTTGGGATCGATACTCCCACCACCGCTCCCTCGTGATCGGATTCGGTGAATCTGTTTGCTCCATGTCCCAGAGGAGCAGCTCTATGTACTCCGGCGCGACTCCCTCCGGGAGTATCACCGCCTTTTCGCTCTATTGCAGATATTTGGCCATGGATGTCGCCGTCGCCGCTAGTTGGTCCTTGTTGTCAAACCAACACTGTATCTCCAACATCCTAGCTAGCTTCATAGGGTCGCCGTCTGCGATCCTCACGTATCGGTTGTACTCCTCCATCGATCTACTTCTCCACAACACCTTCACTCGCCGTCGGTGGTTTTTGAATGGAAGAGGAGAGGACCAGCGCTGGTTTTGGATTAGAATGGGAGAGGAGTGACGCTGGTTTTGGACTGGAACAGTAGAGGAGGGGCGGTGGTTTTGAAATGGAAGAGGAGAGGAGCGGCACTGCATTTAGATTGGAACAGGAGAGGAGCGGCGGTGGTTTAAGAGGACAAGAGCGGAAGAGCGGCGCTGGTCTTGGAAGTATTTTTGTTTGTTGTTTCGTGTATTTTGGGTCACTGTATTTGACAAGCAAAATGTGAATGCATGTCAGCAAATTGATTTTGATTTTGATCCAGTCAGAGCGCGCCGGCCCTCTCGTCCAATCCTAAATCGCTGCCGCATGCTCCTGTCCCTCTTCTCCATTGCAAAACCACCTCCTCTCCTCTCCATCATCTCCATTCCAAAACCATCGTCTCGCCTCTCCCTCTTCTCTATTGCAAGACCACCGTCTCTCTTCTGTTTTCTAGACGCTTTGCTCCATGGCGCGGGCGCAATCCATGGATACAAAATTAGTATACTGTATACTATTTAAAAGTCGAGGGCGGGGCTTCTCCTGCGCGGTAGGCAGCAGGGCAGTTCCGCCTAGTCGGTTCGACAGAGATGCGAGAAGACGAGGGAGTAGGCTGCTGCAAACATAGGGCTGTGTGATTTGACAGCGAGTTACAGCTGGACAGGTGGGGCCCCGTGATTTGACTTGCCATTATCATTTTAACTACGGCGCTACAACCGGCGTGAGTCTCCCAGATTCCTGACCACCTCCATACAGGTGCCTCTCCCAATGCTCCACCATGTAGTAGAGGCTGGCTCTTGCATGAGAGCCCACTTCTCCACTTTTTCATTGCCTCTCTTTCCTCAACATATGCAAAAATGCCATGTAAAGCACACTATTGTACTTACTTTTACTTGCTCCTACAGGTGCTTAAGCTTGCCACATAAGCATAAAGTTCGATGTGGAAAGTTAATCAATAAGAGAGAGACTAGTTTGGTGACCCAACGAAGAAACGGTGCTAAGCGCATGTACCTAGGTGAAAAGACAATTTTGAGTCTATATCTAATTAAATGAAGCAAACTTAGCAACACCATTTCATTGGAAGAGGTCACTCCTTGGCAAATGCAATAAATGCATGCACTTAGCACCATTTCTTCCTTGAGTATGAAGAAAGAGATAGAGAGGAGTAAAAAATACACTTATAGCCAACCTTGTTGTAGTATGAGTGACTAAGTGATGACTATGTATGACATACCAACATCAGATAGCCTAACGCACCGTGTTAAATCTCCAAGGGCGCGACCGGGCGAGCGATGCGACGGTCGTGGTAGGCGCGACCATGATACGGGCTGCTGGCAGTCCTTGGATCTGAGATCAAACTGTCACATGCTAAGTTGCTGAAAATTTGCAGAATAACCCTCCAGGATAGGATATTCACCCATAGGTCTAGAATCATGCCATGCAACCGTTCGATCTCAGATCCAACGGCTCTCGGAAGCCCGTATCATGGGAGAATGGAAAGCCACTACCCTATCGTTCGCACGCTGGCAGTTCGCTCCTACTCGTCCCCGCATGTCCTTCAATACTACGGCGGTTCGCTCCTAGTCGTCCCGTTCATTCACATTACGGCAGTTCCACTATTCCTAACCCTCCTCCCAAATCCATGGCGTCCCAAATCTCCACAATTGGCGGTGAGTACAAGGTTAGAACCATCACCGGCGATGAGTTCGATGTCATCTACACCTGTTCTTCCGCGACGGTGAAAGGATGCCTTTCTCGCTTCAGACGCATGTTCGAAGACTCAGATGATGAGTCGGTCGCTGGGCTAGATGTTGAGTACACCATAGTCCTGGGACGAGAGAAGTATCTAAAGGACGAAGAGAGGAAGAAGCCCGCCGTGATCCAGGTTTGCGTGCATGACTTATGCTTGGTCTACCACATATTCCATGCCAATGTTGAGTGCCAGGATTTTAAGGACTTCCTCGAGAACAACCTAGTCAAATTCATTACTGTAGACTTTGGTAACGACAAAGAAGTCCTGCATCGAATAGGCCTCTTTGTAGGCAACACCTTCGACCTCCAGAAGAATCGGCTGGTGTCCTCTCGTGAGCCTTCAATGCTGACCCTGGCTGGAGCCATGGTTCATCCTTCATACGGTAAACTGGAGAAACCTCATTACATGTTTCATCGTCATGCATGGCAACGGAATGTACTAGATATAGACCACATCCACTACGCTGCAATGGATGGCTACCTTTGCTTCAATATCCACAAGGGTTGGATGAAGAGCAACAACCAAGTGTGCGGTTCAAGCAAAGAAGTATCGGCCAAGAGGAACAGGGACATGGACGAAGTCGAGGACATGGACGAGGACTTCGAGTAAGGTGGCAGTGTCGTTGCTCATGGTGGTTCTAATGCAGTGTCTACCGGAATAGTTGCAAAGTTTAATTTCAGGTGTGCTTAATTTAATTTGAGGGGTGTGTTGTGCTGAGCCCCCAGCAGAACTATGTTATGTTTCTTCTTGTTACTTTAGATCTTCAATATGTACATACCAGTATTTCTTGCATTTCATCGTTTAGTTGGTATAGTACTACCAGTCGTTTCTTCACATTATATACGTACAATATATATGGCCAACATCATATAGCCAGCAGTTTAGTTGTCAAAGAATTTCAGGGTGCTTAGTTTTGTCAAAGAATTCCAGGATGCTTAGAGGGTGCTTGGATCCAAGGGACTTATTTTAGTCTGACTAAAAATAGTCTCTTTAAGAGGCGAAAGTTCCAAGCACCCCTGACTAAAGAGTGGCTAAAACTAGTCTTGAGACTAAATTTTTTTAGTCAGGGGTACTGTTGGGGATATTACTACTAGGTGTAAACCGGTCTACCTGGGCCGGGTTACTTCATCAGTAGTTCAAAGGTGTTAAAGCCCAAAGAGGCAGATGAGGGCCCAAGGTCTGTAGTCGGTTTAAGACATGTAGCTGTAAACCGGCTTAATATGTATACTTGTATTGAAAGATAGGAATAAGGAGAGACCAACCCGGATACGAGTATGAACCGGCATTGGAGCTCTGTGGACCGATGGGCGTCACCCGTGTATATAAGGGGACGGCCCGGCAGCGGTTCAGGGACAGAGAACGACAACTCGAGACTTAGGCGAAGCACGTTTGCTCCCAAGTCATCGAGACCCAATCAATCCCATCACAACTAGACGTAGGCTTTTACCTTCACCGAAGGGGCCGAACTAGTATAAACTCTCTTGCATCCTTGTGTCCGCTTTAACCCCTTCAAGCTAACCCGTTGCGATGGCTCCACGACTAAGTCCTTTCATGAGGACATCTAACGTGACAAAACCACGGCAGTTGGCGCCCACCGTGGGGCTATCGCACGATGGTTTCCGGTTATTGGAGGGCCGCTTTGAAGGACTCGAGGGCTACGTGACAGGCCGGATGACTAAGAGTCGTCGCGGCAAGCTTTACATCGACGACGCAGGCTGGGGCCTTGAGGCCGGCTCAATTGAGTACGGGTACCAGGTCCCCTTTGGTGGCATTCATGTTTTCATTGGCAAGATTGGTGAACTGGGCCCTGAGCCGGACATCTGCACCGACCTTGTCGAGACGGCTTAGCGTGTGCAATTCTCCCGGGTTAAACCGGCCATGAAGCGTGCCTTCGTGGGAGTCATCCATGGAGGAAGTTATGAGGACGGATCGGAACTTCACGGTGCGACCGTTGCTTGTTCCGGTGACGAATCTTCGACCGGAGAAACTGAATCTCTTTATTAGCTACAAGATGGCCAGATTGGGAGCTGTTCTGATGGCGACAGTATTCCGGACCCTTCTAATCTGCCGAACCGGGTTGGAATATTCATGGCCGGAACCCAGGCAGCACTTCATTCTTCAACAGCTGCGGCAACGATCTCCGGTTCAGCAGCAGCGACGGCTGCCGGGACAGGAGGCCCTGTGCGCCCGCCGGCTCAGGTTCTGTCCGAACTATTTGATGCGTTGGCTGTACTTATGGCAGAAGGTAACCCGTCGGATCAGGACGTTCACAATGCGGAGATTGCAAAGGTAAAGGAACAGATCACCCAGGCCAAGGTGGATCTGGCGGCGGAGGACACCAGGATGGCCGCAGAGTGGGCCGCTTTAGACGCACAGGCCTACAAGCTTATGTTGGACCAGAGCGCATCGCATGAAGTCCTGAGGAGGAAGCACCGATCCCGCTTACCTCTGGTTTTTGAGGCTAGAGACCTTTTCAACACCCCAGGGCCAAGAGGCGGCGATCCGCTGGAGGGAAAGTAGGCAGGAGCCCCTAGGGTTGGCACGCCGGTTCAGCCTCATCAGATGGACCCGCCTCGTCAAAACACCGTTGTACCTCAGGCTGTTTTAACACCTCCGGGTCACTATTCTAATCCAATGGACAATCTTGTTGCCGCTGCCGCACGGCTGGAGGCCATTCCTATTGAAGGTAACTCGCCGCAGGCAGTAGAGACGCGACGTGTTAAGGAACTTCTGAGGACAGCTTTGACCCAACAGGAGGCGTACTCGTATAGCCGCGACCGGATCCACTCGACCCCCCGTCCAAGCCGGAGCTATAGCAGACATATGGATGAACCGACAATGTTGAGTAATGAACGACATGGGGCACCCCGTGACAAAAACCCGGTGGGCGATGCTGAGGATGCTCAGGGAGTGGTGGACCGGGCCCGTGCGTGCAGGGAGGCCGAGTTAGCCACGCAACATCAGGCTCGGCAGCTCACGCTGGTTCGTCCAACCACCTAGACAGAACCCGTTGTTACTTCTAGCTCTTTGGGAGTGCCTTGCCTTATCCCCGCTTTATGCAACGTGCGCCTGCCCAAAGATTTCAAAGGCCCATGCAAGGTACCAAATTACACGGCGGATCAACCTCCAGAGACATGGGTGGAGAGCTATGAGATGGCCATGGAGATGCTTGATGTGGATGACGCGGCGTGTGCGAAATACTTCACCATGATGCTAGAAGGAACAGCCCGTACTTGGTTAAAAAACTTGCCGGCTAATTCTATCAGTTCATGGGCCCAATTACGAGCCCGGTTTATCAGCAATTTCAAAGATACCTGTAAATACCCTATGTCGATAGTAGACTTAGCTGCATGCGTCCAGGAGGAAGGGGAATCAATGACTCATTGGGTGCGCCGGGTTTCACAAGTGTTGCACTCCTCAGACCGCATCAATGCTGACACCGCGGTATTAACCCTAGAAGGTAACTGCCGGTTTGGACCCCTGAAGCTAAAGTTGGGACGGATGAAGCGTCATTGCACTGACATGGGGACCCTCATGGCCGCCTTAGTGAAATATGCTGATTCTGATAGTACCAAGGACCCCGAATCTGAGGAAGACAAGACAGGGAAAGGGAAGAAGAACAACAGCTCCAAAGGTCAGCAGCATCACTGGACAGGCAATGGTGGAGGAGGCAAGCGTAATGCGGATAGTAACATGGACTTTGTGGCTAATACCAATGCACAGGATAATGGTCAGCGGCGCAAGGGTAGACCAAAAAATCGTAATGGAGCGCCCAACCCTAACCCAAACCACCTAAACTTTCTGCTAAGCCAGCCCTGTCCAAAACATGGGACGAAGGAGGCGCCAGCAAACCATCTTTGGAAGTATTGCTTTATTATGCAGGAATTCAAGAACTCTAATAATTTCCGGTATGATCACGAATCTGGCGGAGGCTCGGGAGCCGGGCCGGGTTACGGAGGAGGAAGTTCCAGTTCAGGGTTCAATAGTAATTCGGACGGACATAATGGTCAAAATAGTCAGAGCAGCCAGGGTGGTTACAACCAGCAGCAACAACAGTCAGGTTACCAGAGCAACCCAAAGCAGTTGAGTAATGGGCAGTACCATGTCTTCACCACTAGCTTGGACAAGGGAGACCGGAAAGTTTAGAGGAGGGCGGTCAACTCTGTTGAACCGGCCATACCCCGTTATCTACGTTGGTCTGAACAGCCAATCATATGGAGCAGAGAAGATCATCCTCCCCAAGTCGATAATCCGGGTCAGTTGGCTCTGGTGGTGGCACCTCAGGTGGGGGGTTACAAGTTCACCAAGGTACTCATGGATGGAGGGAGCAGCATTAACATCCTATACTATGAGACCTTCCATCGTATGGGACTAACAGATAAGAATCTCAAACCGTCTAATACAGTATTCCACGGTGTAGTGCCCAACAGATCAGTGTATCCCGTTGGTAAGATAGCTCTGGAAGTGGCCTTTGGGGATGACCATGATTCTAGGTCAGAGACACTGACGTTTGAAGTGGTGAAAATCCAGAGTCCATATCACGCTCTGTTTGGGCGATCGGCTTACGCCAAGTTTATGGCACGGCCTTGTTATGTGTATTTGCAGCTCAATATGCCGGGTCACAGGGGGACCATAACGGTTCACGGAAGCCGCAAAATTGCATTGGAGTGTGAGGAAGGAGACGCGGCTTATGCTGAGTCGGTTTGTGCCACCGAGGAGTTAAAATATTATAAGGACAATGTTGATCCGGCGGACAGGACTCCATTGAAAAAGCCAACTACGGAGCATGATCCGGCCTTAAAGTTCAAATCGGCAGCAGAAACTAAGCTTGTTGACTTCGTACCTGGCGATTCGTCCAAGCAGTTCAGCATTAGTGCCAACTTGGATCCGAAATAGGAAAGCGCGCTCATCGAGTTAATTCGTGAGAATCGGGACATTTTTGCATGGAAGCCCTCTGACATGCCAGGTGTACCGAGGCAACTCGCTGAGCACACCCTTAATGTGGATCCTAGATACAAACCGGTGAAACAGTTCCTTCGCCGGTTTAATGAAGCTCGACGCAAGGCGATTGGAGAAGAGGTAGCCAGGCTCTTAGAGGCTGGCTTTATTGTCGAAGTTTTTCACCCTGAGTGGCTTGCCAATCCGGTGCTGGTCCTTAAGAAAAACAGCACCTGGCGCATGTGTGTGGATTACATAGATCTTAATAAGGCTTGTCCAGCAGATCCTTTTGCCCTCCCCCGTATTGATCAAATTATTGATGCTACGGTGGGTTGTGAGCGTTTAAGTTTTTTGGATGCATATTCTGGCTATCATCAGATCAAAATGGCAGTTAGGACCAGGAGAAGACGGCATTTATAACTCCCTTTGGAGCCTTCTGCTATGTGTCTATGCCCTTTGGGCTCAAGAGTGCCCAGGCAACTTATCAGCGGTGTGTACAAAATTGTCTTCACAAGCAGATTGGCCGTAATGTACATGCTTACGTGGATGATATCGTGGTTAAATCCAGGGAGAAGGAGACTCTGATTGATGATTTGAGGGAAACCTTTGATAACCTGAGGACATACAAGATGATGCTTAATCCGAACAAGTGTGTCTTTGGTGTACCGGCGGGCAAGTTATTAGGTTTTCTGGTGTCCAACAGGGGAATTGAGGCTAATCTGGAGAAGATCACGGCCATCACCTCCCTGGATAAACCAAAGTGTATCAATGATGTTCAACGACTGGCCGGCCGGATTGCGGCATTAAGCCGGTTTATTAGCCGTCTTGGTGAGAAGGCAATTCCTTTGTATCAGATGTTGAAAAAGACGGATCAGTTTGTCTGGAGTTCTGCCGCTGATGAAGCGTTTGAGGATTTAAAGCGGCAACTGGCCAATCTGCCGGTGCTTGCCGCTCCCATTGACAAGGAGCCGTTGCTATTATATGTTGCTGCCAATGTTCGGGCGGTCAGCGTGGCCATTGTAGTAGAACGGAAGGAGGCAGGTAAGGAGCATCCGGTTCAACATCTGGTCTATTATATCAGCGAGGTACTAATCGAGTCCAAGCAAAGGTATCCGCATTGGCAGAAGCTGGTGTATGGAGTCTTTATGGCAAGCCGGAAGCTTAAACAATACTTCCAAGGGCACCCAATTACGGTAGTCAGTTCTGCTCCTTTGGGAGATATCATCCAGAACCGGGAAGCTACTGGCCGGATTGCAAAGTGGGCTATAGAGCTGGGGCCATACGGTTTGAAGTATGTGCCTCGGACAGCTGTTAACTCTCAAGCACTTGTTGATTTCATTAATGATTGGATAGAAATACAAGCACCCGAAGAAAACCGAATCACATGTATTGGACCATCCATTTTGACGGATCCAGGCAGTTGGAAGGCTCGGCGGCTGGAGTCATATTAACTTCCCCACGAGGTGATAAGTTTTGTTATGTTCTCCGCTTAATGTTCCCTTGTACTAACAATGCAGCTGAGTTTGAAGCCTTGCTCCATGGTCTCCGGATGGCTAAGGAGATGAATCTAAGTCGAGTTAAGTGCTTCGGTGACTCGGACCTTGTGGCTCAGCAAGTGTCTGGCGCTTGGGACTCCAAGGACCCAGTTATGGCAGCATATCGTCGCGAAGTGGATGCTGTGCAGGTTATTTCAAAGGCTATCAGGTGGATCACGTGGACCGGCGAAAAAATGAAGCGGCGGACGCTTTAAGCCGGCTGGGTTCTCAGCGCAAACCGATCCCGCCCAATGTTTTTCTAGATGTGCTGCACAACCCGTCGGTCAAGGTCCCAGGTGAAGAGGATTTGGCTATTCCTGATCCGGAGGCTCAATTGGTGGCAGCTATTCATGTTATTACGGATTGGACGCTCCCTTACCTGGCGTACAAGAACCAGGGCGAGCTGCCAGAGGACGAGATCCTGGCCTGGTAGATAATTCGGCGATCCAAGTCCATGGCTATTATCAATGGTGAGTTACATCATTGCAGTGTGTCAGGAGCTTTTCAACACTGCGTGTCTCCTGAAGAAGGCCGCGAAATTTTATGTGAGATCCATGAAGGATATTGTGGTCACCACGCCGGTTCAAAATCTCTGGTGGCTAAAGCGTTTTGCCATGGCTTCTATTGGTTAACTGCTCATGCTGATGCGGAGGATCTGGTCAGATGATGTGATGGTTTCCAAAGGTTTTCAAGACGTGCTCATGTACTGGCTCAAGAATTAAGAATGATTCCAATTACTTGGCCATTCGCGACTTGGGGGCTGGATATGGTTGGGCCTTTCAAAAGGTCCAAAGATAAGAAAACCCACCTCCTGGTGGCGGTTGACAAGTTTACAAAATGGGTGGAGGCAGAGCCCGCTAGCAAGTGTGATGCGGCCACGGTGGTTCAGTTCATCAAAAAGGTGATTTTCTGGTTTGGCTTTCCGCATAGTATTATCATAGATAATGGTACCAATTTATCCAAAGGTGCTATGAAAGAGTTCTGCGAACGAGAGCACATCTGGCTCGATGTTTCATCAGTGGCGCATCCACAGTCCAATGGCCAAGCGGAAAGGGCTAATCAAGAGATCTTGAGAGGTATTAAGCCCCGGCTCATGGTTCCTTTGCAGAGAACGCCAGGGTGTTGGGTACAAGAATTACCATATGTGTTATGGAGCATCAATACAACACCCAACAGATCAACAGGATACACACCGTTCTTCATGGTTTATGGAGCAGAGGCGGTTCTCCCCAGTGATATCTGTCATGATTCACCTTGTGTGGCGGCTTATGTTGAAGCGGACAACGAGATAGCACGACAAGATGCTTTGGACCGGTTGGACGAAGAGCGTGACGTCGCAGCCGCCCGATCAGCGATTTACCAGCAGGATCTTCGTCGTTATCTGTCAGGACCCCGATTCTAAGCCACATCGATCTAGCCGGTAACACCTCATATCACTTTGCGGCCTCATGCACGGTATCCCACGGGTGTCGCCTTACCATGGCCCGGGACCGTTTGCGCCTTTTGGCTCGCATATATGACAATGTCGCTAGCATCCATATGACCGAGAACCCGGGCCGACATGGCTAGTCGTGAACCCAAAGCGGCACAGACCTATGGAGACAGGCATACATGAATCACAACGAACATGTCGGTCATCAACGAGTGATTCCGGGCTATAGCACTGGGCTAACAGGACTTCGGGGGATCCCGGGCTGTAGCAGGCTAGACAGGACTCCGGAGATCACCGCGTGACATTTCCCCGAAGGGACAAACATAGGGACGAAGTGAAACACATGCCGGCCAGTCAAGTGTCCTGAACAGTAGTGCTGGGCTAGCAGGACTTCGGTAAACCGGGCTGTAGCGGACTACTATGGCTCGAGGAGCACTAGACTACATTTCCCCATAAGAAAGGCTGCGAAGGACAAACAACTAGATTGTCGGATCCCACTCATACCAAGCATTTCAATCACACATACAATATGCTCGATATGAGTACATACAACATGGCATCACAACAAAACTCTACAACTCAAGTACTTTATTTAAAGGCTCCAGGGAGCCATACATAACATATCCATACAGGTAGGGGTCACATGACCCGACACTCAAGTCATACAGTCATACAAGCACATGCGGAAGCAACTAGTCTGAGTACAGACTCTAGAAAGAAAGAAGGCTTCTTGAAGCCTGTCTATCTACATAGGGCCCTCCATGGCCTGGATCACCACCTGGGTGGCTAGTCACTCGTCGACGTCAAGGTCTACGTAAAACCCATCGGAGGGGGCAGTGTTGTCGTCTGAAAACAATAAATAAGCAAACATGAGTACAAAGGTACTCAGCAAGTCTTACATCAGAACCTACTATACATGCTCATTCTCAAGAAGGTGGTGGGGTTTATGCAGCAAGCCAGCTTTGACTCTTGGCTAAGCTATCCTACAGAATCTTTTAGCAAAATAGTTTTCGCACACGAGTCCACTACTCACCATCACAATACTCCACCGTGGATCCTCCCTCGTATCCTGCGAGGGGGCCATCCTCGGTACTCACACTTATCTTGAGTCTTTTAGTAGTATCCATTAACTTGTCTATGAACTGTATAGGCAACCAAGTAGTCCTTTACCGCGGACGCGGCTATTCGAATAGTTTTATATCCTGCAGGGGTGTACTTCGTCATACACGCTTTCACCGCTTACCGCCGTCTACACGACATGTACTCGGCAACCTTCAAGCGGAAGCCCAGCGAGGGTGTCGGCCACGGCCTACCTAAACACCTAAGCCCCTAGTCCAGGTTATCGCCTATCCAGGTTCCATCCGCAGGGAGTCTGGCCGAGGTTTCCACATACGGCCCCGAACGATGTGAACAGGGTTCCCGAGACACCAAACGGGTGACTCGGTACACCGTGCCACGGTGTATCTACCGCAACATAGCCCACCCCTAGGGTCAGCGCTACGCACGGCCGCCAACACATATCCTACAAACACCAGAAACTATTTGCAACTCCTGGACAGAGTACTAGGGTGGCTAAGAAGCCGAGAGGGTCCATTTGTTTCGGGCCCAATGTACGGTAGTAACTGCATCTTAAATCACACATACAGATCTCAGTTCTTATGGATGGCCTCAATGAAACAACCCACCATGTACTCCTACATGGCCTCTCATCGATACCTTTACCAAAACATGTTCAACACATCCCACATATTACTGACACGAGCATTTCACTCTAGCCCATCACCCAGATGAACCAGACCTGACACAACTCTAAGCATAGCGGGCATAGCAAGGTAGGAATCACAAAACATGGCTCAATCAACTCCTACACATGCTAGTGGGTTTCATCTGGTTACTGTGGCAATCACAGGTCATGCAGAGGATAAGGGTTCAACTACCGTAGCACACAGCAGTTTGAATCGTGTTGTCTTAATGCAGTAAACAAGAGCAGGAGCGAGAACATGGGTTGTATCGGAATGATCAATGGTTGCTTGCCTGATGGAGTGGTAACGAGATACTGCCCTTCAGTTGGATACTCATGAATATCCTCGGAGGCAGAACCTACCACGAAGAACACAACCGAGCACAATCAACACATGACGATATGCAACAATATGATGCATGCTATGACATGGCAATATGGATGTGTCTTGAGCTAATGCAACTAGCTATGATTTAAATGAAGTTGGTTTGAGTACAAGATTCAAATTCCAACCCCATATATGATTATTTAAATGCCCTTTATTTGTTTTGTCCAAAACAGAGGACAAGCATTGTTCAAACATGCATGAAAATGGTACATATGGATTCCTTGAATTTTTCTGATAATTTTTCATATATAATTTGTCTCATTTGGAGTTATGGTTGAATTTCTATGAATTTTTGAAGTTTTGGGTATTTTTTGGAATTTTCTATATAAAATTAAATCCAGAAAAGGAGTTATTGCGTCAGCATGACATCACCCTGATGTCAGCAGTTCAACTGGGCGCCTCCAGGTCAAACCTGACTAGTGGGGTCCACTGGTCAGTGACACAATCAACTAACTAAGTTAGTTAACCCTAACTAACTTAGTTAGCCGGGCGGGCCCGCATGTCAGTGGCTCACTATTTAGCTAATTTTATTAACACTAATTAACTAACAGTAATTAGGCAGGCGCCTGGGCCCACACGTCAGTGACTCAGGGGTGGTCAACCCCCTGGTCAGCCAGGTCAAACTCGCCGGCGGCTTGTCGCCGGCGACGACAGAAACGGCGGGGCGGCTCGGGAATCCTCCTCCGGCGACCAAATGGCCAGCGGAGGGCATCTACGTGATGAGGGGACTCGTCCGCGTCCAGTGGTGCTCACGGCAGCAGCCCTAGTGGCCTAAAACGACGGCGGCGGCAACTTGCGCGGCGGCCGGAGTTCGGGAGTTGAGCGGATCGGCGTTGTAGGGAACGGCAGGAGTCGCGGGTGGTCGCGGTCGACTCCTGGGAACGTGCTGAGCACGATGGTGCGCTCGGTTGCGAGCTTGCACAGCTGTGGTCACGGTGGCGGCATGGCCGGCGGCGAAGAGCTCTCGGTTCCGACGGGCATCGGTGTTAGAGGAAGAAAACGAGCCAGGGGAGAGGGGGAAACGACACAGGAGCTCACAGCGGGTGCAGCGGTGGCCTCGGCAAGCTCGGGGAGGCACTGGAGCAAGCGAATCGACGGCGGCGATCGTCGGTGCCGAAGCTTGAAGAAGAGCTTGAAATCGACGATGCAGGGCTTCCGGCGGGGCGTGGCTCGGTGAGGAGGAAGACGGGGTCGAGGCGGAGCCTCTAAGCTGGTCAGGGAAGCAAGGGGGAGGCGATGGCCGTCGTGGTTCTCGTCGGCGCTCTCGGGCTCATGGCGGTTGCGCGGGACAGAGAGCAGAGGAGGGGATGAGCACGGGGGAGGGGAATGAGAGGGCCAGGGGGGGTGCGTGGCGTCCAAAACGACGTCGGGGAGGCGGCCGAAGCAGGAGGTGGCCGTCGGTGGCCGTGCACGTGCTGGCGCACCGCGGGCACACGCCCCTCGTCCTTCTGTCGCGAGAAAGATGACAGGGGGGAGAGGCCAGTGGGCTGGGCTG
The DNA here is from genome assembly GCA_034509565.1 of Triticum monococcum. NCBI lineage: Eukaryota > Viridiplantae > Streptophyta > Magnoliopsida > Poales > Poaceae > Triticum > Triticum monococcum. The sequence continues at coordinate 174,457,385 of CM067847.1, read as the reverse complement.
GCCAGCTGGGCCAGCCAGGTGGCCTTGGTGGGCTGCACAGGAGCTGGGCCGGTAAGTGGCCCATGGCCTTTCCCTCTTTATTTTTTTTGTTTTTCTATTTCTGTTATTCTGTTTTGATTTAGTTTAAATACTAAATCATTTTATAAAATCCTGAAAATATTTATGGACTCTTACTGAAATATTTCAGTGACCCAAAAATAGTTCCAACATTATTTGAGCATTTGAATTATTTAATAGTATTTAAATGCCCAAATTCAAATATTTATGAATTAAGTCAATGCCCCTTTTGTTGACCTAAAATTATATGCACCATTTTTCCCAAGGGTTCTAACCCAAGGCAAAGAGGGTGAACATTTTTGAAGGGCATTTTAGGTTCATTGAATTTGTTTTTAGTAAATCCTAGTTGATTTCAGGGGGGGGGGTGCTGGGGGTTCTGCTTTCCCCATTTCAATTTCTGATGAATGTAAACATGATGCACACTATAATGCATAACCTAGCTAGGGTGTGACAACTCACCCCCACTCAATAGAATCTCGCCCCGAGATTTAGGATCATCTGGGAAGAAGGCGGGGTACTCGAGTCGAAGACGATCCTCCCTTTCCCAAGTGGCTTCTTCCTCGGAATGGTGTGACCATTGAACCTTGAGAAACTTGATATTATGACGTCGAGTGGTACGCTCGGCTTGATCAAGGATACGAACGGGGTATTCCCGATAAGAGAGGTTATCTTGTAAATCAAGCGTTTCGTGGTCCACTCCACGGATAGGATCCGCGAAGCAACGCCTGAGTTGCGAAACGTGGAAGACATCGTGAACTTTGGAAAGATGCGGAGGTAGTTCCAATTGGTAGGCAACTTCTCCTCGTTTGGCAAGAATGCGAAAGGGTCCAATGTAACGAGGAGCCAATTTGCCTTTAATACCGAAGCGATGGGTTCCCTTTAGCGGGGTAACTCGAAGGTAAGCTTTCTCGTCAATTTCAAATGTCATAGGCTTATGCTTACGATCGTATTGACTCTTTTGGCGAGATTGGGCTGTTTTCAATTTCTCACGAATAACGCGAACCTGCTCTTCTGCTTCCTGAATCATATCCGGGCCAAAGAGTTGTCTTTCCCCGGTTTCTGACCAGTTAAGAGGCGTTCGACATTTTCGTCCATAGAGAACTTCGAAGGGAGCCTTGCCCAAACTAGCTTGATAGCTATTGTTATAGGCAAACTCCGCGAATGGAAGGCATTTCTCCCAACTCATTCCGAACGAGATAACAGAAGCTCGGAGCATATCTTCCAAAATTTGATTGACTCGCTCTACTTGACCACTTGATTGAGGATGGAAGGCGGTGCTAAAGGAGAGATGATTCCCATAGCATTTTGGAAACTTTCCCAAAATCGAGAGGTGAAGAGACTTCCACGGTCTGAGTTAATTTCCAATGGGACACCATGAAGAGACACTATTCGGGAGATGTATAGATCAGCTAGCTGGCTAGCGGTGATACTCTCACGAACAGGTAGAAAATGGGCTACTTTGGAAAGACGGTCGATCACGACGAAGATGGCATTATTCCCCCTCTTGGTCCTGGGAAACCCAGTGATGAAATCCATACTGATTTTGTCCCATTTCCATTCAGGAATAGCCAAAGGTTGAAGGGTGCCAGCAGGCCGTTGATGCTCTGCTTTAACACGACGACAAACGTCGCAATTAGCAATGTATTGAGCGATTTCTCTCTTCATCCTAGTCCACCAAAACCTCTGGCGTAGGTCTTGATACATTTTGGTACTACCCGGATGAATGGTGAGAGGGGATTCATGAGCTTCCTTAAGGATCAGTCGCCTCAGGTTTCGCGCCTTCGGAACCACTAGGCGATTCCCAAAGTATACAACACCTTGATCATCAATGGAGAAACAATCCACTACTCCTTTCTTAACGTTTCTCTTGATACGGGAAAGCCCCGGATCTATCTTCTGTGCCTTGATGACCTGATCCGTAAGGGTAGGTTCCGCTACCAGGGTGGATAGGAATCCTTGAGGAACAATGTGAAGATTAAGCTTGCGAAATTCCTCATGGAGAAGTGGTTGACTTTGTTGTAACATCAGGTTGTTACAGTAGGACTTACGACTTAGTGCATCGGCCATTACATTGGCCTTGCCAGGGGTGTAAGTTATTCCTAAGTCGTAATCCGAGATCAACTCGACCCAACGTCTTTGCCTGAGATTCAAATCTGGTTGGGTGAAGATATATTTCAAGCTTTGGTGATCGGTGAAAATCTCGCAACGATTACCGAGAAGGTAATGTCGCCAGGTTTTGAGTGCATGGACTACAGCTGCAAGCTCTAGATCATGTGTGGGATAATTTTCCTCATGTGGGCGTAATTGCCGTGAAGCATAGGCAATTACCTGACGATCTTGCATGAGTATGCAACCTAGTCCTTGTCGCGAGGCGTCGCAATAGATAATAAAGTCCTTGGAGAAATCTGGTGGTACCAGTACGGGAGCAGATGTCAGGCGTCTTTTCAGTTCCTGAAAACTGAACTCGCACTGTGGAGTCCACTCGAACTTTTTATCTTTCTTGAGGAGTTCAGTTAGAGGTTTAGCAACCTTGGAGAAATTCTCGACGAAGCGGCGGCAATAGCTCGCTAGGCCAAGGAAACTCCGAACTTGCTTGACCGTTTCAGGTGGAGTCCAATCAAGGACGGCTTGAACTCGCTCGGGATTGACAGCAATACCCTTACCAGAGATTACATGGCCTAGATAGGTCACTTCTGACAACCAAAATTCACACTTGGAGAATTTGGCATAAAGGCGATGCTCTCGAAGTTTCATCAATACCAGCCTTAGATGTTCGGCATGTTCCTCTTCATTCTTGGAGTAGATGAGTATGTCATCGAGGTATACTACGACGGATTTGTCCAAGTACTCCATGAAAACCGAGTTCATTAACCGGGAGAAAGTGGCCGGGGCATTGGTTAAACCGAAGGACATGGCGGTGTACTCGTATTGGCCATAACGAGTAACAAAGGCCGTTTTGGGAATGTCCCCGTTTCTGATTTTGATTTGATGGTAGCCCAGCCTCAAATCCATCTTGGAGAAGACTGAGGATCCAGCGAGCTGATCATACAGGTCGTTGATCCTGGGAAGCGGGTATTTGTTCTTGATGGTGACCAGATTGACAGGTCGGTAATCCACAACCATTCGATCCGTTCCATCCTTCTTCTTGACGAAGAGGACAGGGCAAGCCCAAGGAGAGGAGCTAGGACGGATGAACCCTTTGTTCAAGGACTCATCGAGTTGGTTCTTAAGCTCGACTAGTTCTAAGGGTGCCATCTTGTAGGGTCTTCTAGCAATTGGAACGGTTCCTGGAACAAGGTCTATCACAAACTCGACATCCCGGTCAGGTGGAACACCTGGCAGTTCTTCCGGAAACACATCCGGGAAGTCTCGGACTACCGGAACGTCCTCAAGGTCTGGAAGAGGGTTGGCATTGAGAGAGTAAAGTTGGCGCTTGGCCACTCGAGTTAAGACAGTAACTGTCTTGCCCGAGGGATGAGTAAGTTGAACGGTTCTAGTGGCACAATCGATCTTGGCATAATGAGCCGACATCCAGTCCATACCCAAGATGATGTTTATGTCGGAGGACTTGAGAGCTATTAAAGATGCAAGGAAAACAAGCCTATCGACAAGAATTTCGTTCCCATGGCTTACCCTAGAAGTTTGCCATTTGGAACCCGGAGTTTGAATTACCATGGAAGTGGGCATGTCACAGAATGTCGTGTTATGCAACCGAGCATAATTCTCGGATATGAATGAATGAGATGCTCCAGTATCGAAAAGAACAGATGCCGGATGGCAGTTAACAAGGAGCATACCAAGGACGACGTTGGGATCCTCATGAGCCTCTTCGGCTGAGACATAGTTGACATGGCCACGTGCAGTAGTGGCCGGCTTGGCGTAGAAAGTCTTTCCCGCGGGCTTACCACGGCCAAAGAACTTTCCAGCTTGATTGGGGTTGTTCTGGGGACACTCTCGACTATAGTGACCCGGTTCTCCACACTTGAAGCATGTTACCACAGTGGGGCGTGGAGCAACATTAGCAGCGGGGCCACCATAGGGCTTGGGCGGTGCAAATTGCTGGTTGGGACGAGGCGCCTCAAAGGATGGCCTCGGGGTGAATCTGGGTGGCAGTGCGGTGCTTGGAATCCACACCCGGCGCTTCTGAGCTCCAGAGCCGGATGAAGACCCAAAATCACGAGAGTGCTTGCGTGAAGCGTCATAATCAGTCTGGCCTGTCTCAGCACTGATAGCTTTATTGACCAGCTTCTGGAAGGATGTGCACTCGTGCAGACGGAGATCGCGGCGAAGCTCAGGGCTAAGTCCCTTGCGGAACCTTGCCTGCTTCTTGGCGTCAGTAGAAACCTCTTCAGGAGCATAGCGTGCCAGGTTCCCAAATTCTCGACTATACGCATCCACAGTCAGCCTTCCTTGGGTGAAGTTGCAGAACTCCTCCCTCTTGCGATCCATAAGACCTTCCGGAATGTGATGCTCACAGAAAGCCTCGCTGAACTCAGCCCAGGTAGTGATTTGGCCGACCGGGCGCATAGCTTCGTAGTTTTCCCACCAATGGCTAGCGGGGCCCTCGAGATGATAAGCAGCATAGGTAACCTTGTCGGCTTCAGCTACGTTGGCAGAACGTAGCTTGTGGGTGATGCTGCGAAGCCAATCATCCGCATCGAGGGGCTCGACGGAATGGTTAAACTTTGGTGGGTACAGCTTGATAAAGTCGTTGATTGACACCAAGTCATTTCGTGGGTGGCGTGCAGTGTTCTGCTCAATCCGCTCCAGCAGGCGGTTGGTCTCACGCTTGTTCCTTTCCGCCTCCAGCATCACTTCGGCCAGGGAAGGCGGGTGAGGCAAATTTTCACCTCTAGCTGCATTGGCTTCCCCCTGCTCCGGGGCAGCAGGGTTGCCGCGGGTGTTGACCATCCTAGGAGGAAAACAAGACAACGGTTTAGACAAGGATGGCTCAACTTAACAAGGAAATGCAGAATGTAAGGATAACGCGGAATGCAGAGATGCTCATTCGTATGCCATGGTAATATAAAACTGCCATATATACACCAACGGTCATACTCGTCATACATAGTTTAGTACAAGCCCATGCTACAGTACAACTATGAAGGTAGACGTTACATCTCATCCGAGGCATTCCGAGTTCCTATACATTATTTGTCTACACCTCCGGAATCGATTACACACCAAGTCGTATTCCACAAGTCACACAGGACAGTGGAGATACAACTACTACACTACTAGTGGTACTACTACTAACTCAGATAGCTCCGTAGTAGTCCTCATAGAAGTCACCTCCATAGCCTGGAAGTTCAACGTGATCATCCAGAAATAGAGGGTCCTGAGGAGCCTGTGGACCATAGGGGCTAGGATGAGGTCTTGGACCAACAAACGGTGGCCCGCGGGGACCAAGGGGTGGGGTGATGCCTCCCACATCACGCCAATCCACCATGTCTGGCAGGGCTGCTCTCACAGGATACAGATCCCTGGTATCCATACATCCAGCTTGCACCGCGGGTGCAAACCGAGTCAATGTGGCCCAATGATCAGCACGGGTATTAAAAAGCTCCAGCCTCAAGGCCCGATTCTCTCGGTCCTTATCTTTGAGCATCTCAGCGGTGGTACGAGTTAATGAGTCCTCCTGAGTGGAGTCAGCATAGATAGCCTGAAGATACCCCTGCGCTCCCGGAAGTGAAGCTGGCATGTAACGGAAGTCAGTGTTCCGAAGCAGGCCAGTCCGGACTCGCAAGATGGTCATCATGGAATAGGTAGCATCCTGCACAGCCATCTCAATGGTAACTCCGAGTCCATAGGAATAGTGAAGGGGCTCGGTAGATCCAGGATAGGAAGGAAATATCCGAACGGTGCAGAAATACTGGCTTTGATTAAAGTCGCGGAACTGCTCTTCAACAGTGTATTCGGGATACCAACGGTATCCTGTCTCGATCATGACCCGGACCAACATAGCAGTATGACCGGGCACGTCGAGGCACCTGGTCAGGCGAACCACTTGATTTTGAGACTGGTTGGCCATCTGAAAGCACAACCACAAGACAAGACATCAGAATTCCTAGGGAAAATTGGGCAGCATAACGGCTGTAAATGCTCAGAAAAAGATTTGAGACATCCACAACAGTTCACAATACCGCTCAACAGCATCATATCAAGGTTCTGATTCAAATAGCAACGTACTAAAATAGTAGAAACTGGACTGGAACTCGTAGCAATAATCCTATAAACTACTACGGATTAGTAACACGTGAACCTGATAGAAGAAGAGAGCCTAGTCCTTAACCCACGTTGATTGAGAAGAGAATGACTCAGATCAAAAGCATAGGGTAAAGGAGTAAAAGAACCTTACGTTCCCTCCCACAATCAATTCCCTTACATATAACTAAAGCATTTCTAGACTCGACATCGACCAGTTTGGCTGAACGAACCTACAGGCAGTCCGGCTCTGATGCCAACGCTGTCAGGACCCCGATTCTAAGCCACATCGATCTAGCCGGTAACACCTCATATCACTTTGCGGCCTCACGCACGGTATCCCACGGGTGTCGCCTTACCATGGCCCGGGACCGTTTGCGCCTTTTGGCTCGCGTATATGACAATGTCGCTAGCATCCATATGACCGAGAACCCGGGCCGACATGGCTAGTCGTGAACCCAAAGCGGCACAGACCTATGGAGACAGGCATACATGAATCACAACGAACATGTCAGTCATCAACGAGTGATTCCGGGCTGTAGCACTGGGCTAACCGGACTCCGGGGGATCCCGGGCTGTAGCAGGCTAGACAGGACTCCGGAGATCACCGCGTGACATTTCCCCAAAGGGACAGACATAGGGACGAAGTGAAACACATGCCGGCCAGTCAAGTGTCCTGAACAGTAGTGCTGGGCTAGCAGGACTCCGGTAAACCGGGCTGTAGCGGACTACTATGGCTCGAGGAGCACTAGACTACATTTCCCCATAAGAAAGGCTGCGAAGGACAAACAACTAGATTGTCGGATCCCACTCATACCAAGCATTTCAATCATACATACAATATGCTCGATATGAGTACATACAACATGGCATCACAACAAAACTCTACAACTCAAGTACTTTATTTAAAGGCTCCAGGGAGCCATACATAACATATCCATACAGGTAGGGGTCACATGACCCGACACTCAAGTCATACAGTCATACAAGCACATGCGGAAGCAACTAGTCTGAGTACAGACTCTAGAAAGAAAGAAGGCTTCTCGAAGCCTGTCTATCTACATAGGCCCCTCCATGGCCTGGATCACCACCTGGGTGGCTAGTCACTCGTCGATGTCAAGGTCTACGTAAAACCCATCGGAGGGGGCAGTGTTGTCGTCTGAAAACAATAAATAAGAAAACATGAGTACAAAGGTACTTAGCAAGTCTTACATCAGAACCTACTATACATGCTCATTCTCAAGAAGGTGGTGGGGTTTATGCAGCAAGCCAGCTTTGACTCTTGGCTAAGCTATCCTACGGAATCTTTTAGCAAAATAGTTTTCGCATACGAGTCCACTACTCACCATCACAATACTCCATCGTGGATCCGCCCTCGTATACTGCGAGGGGGCCATCCTCGGTACTCACACTTATCTTGAGTCTTTTAGTAGTATCCATTAACTTGTCTATGAACTGTATAGGCAACCAAGTAGTCCTTTACCGCGGACGCGGCTATTCGAATAGTTTTATACCCTGCAGGGGTGTACTTCGTCATACACGCTTTCACCGCTTACCGCCGTCTACACGACATGTACTCGGCAACCTTCAAGCGGAAGCCCAGCGAGGGTGTCGGCCACGGCCTACCTAAACACCTAAGCCCCTAGTCCAGGTTATCGCCTATCCAGGTTCCATCCGCAGGGAGTCCGGCCGAGGTTTCCACATACGGCCCTGAACGATGTGAACAGGGTTCCCGAGACACCAAACGGGTGACTCGGTACACTGTGCCACGGTGTATCTACCGCAACATAGCCCACCCCTAGGGTCAGCGCTACGCACGGCCGCCAACACATATCCTACAAACACCAGAAACTATTTGCAACTCCTGGACAGAGTACTAGGGTGGCTAAGAAGCCGAGGGGGTCCATTTGTTTCGGGCCCAATGTACGGTAGTAACTGCATCTTAAATCACACATACAGATCTCAGTTCTTATGGACGGCCTCAATGAAACAACCCACCATGTACTCCTACATGGCCTCTCATCGATACCTTTACCAAAACATGTTCAACACATCCCACATATTACTGACACGAGCATTTCACTCTAGCCCATCACCCAGATGAACCAGACCTGACACAACTCTAAGCATAGCAGGCATAGCAAGGTAGGAATCACAAAACATGGCTCAATCAACTCCTACACATGCTAGTGGGTTTCATCTAGTTACTGTGGCAATCACAGGTCATGCAGAGGATAAGGGTTCAACTACCGTAGCACACAGCAGTTTGAATCGTGTTGTCTTAATGCAGTAAACAAGAGCAAGAGCGAGAACATGGGTTGTATCGGAATGATCAATGGTTGCTTGCCTGATGGAGTGGTAACGGGATACTGCCCTTCAGTTGGATACTCGTGAATATCCTCGGAGGCAGAACCTACCACGAAGAACACAACCGAGCACAATCAACACATGACGATATGCAACAATATGATGCATGCTATGCCATGGCAATATGGATGTGTCTTGAGCTAATGCAACTAGCTATGATTTAAATGAAGTTGGTTTGAGTACAAGATTCAAATTCCAACCCCATATATGATTATTTAAATGCCCTTTATTTGTTTTGTCCAAAACAGAGGACAAGCATTGTTCAAACATGCATGAAAATGGTACAGATGGATTCCTTGAATTTTTCTGATAATTTTTCATATATAATTTGTCTCATTTGGAGTTATGGTTGAATTTCTATGAATTTTTGAAGTTTTGGGTATTTTCTGGAATTTTCTATATAAAATTAAATCCAGAAAAGGAGTTATTGCGTCAGCATGACATCACCCTGATGTCAGCAGGTCAACTGGGCGCCTCCAGGTCAAACCTGACCAGTGGGGTCCACTGGTCAGTGACACAATCAACTAACTAAGTTAGTTAACCCTAACTAACTTAGTTAGCCGGGCGGGCCCGCATGTCAGTGGCTCACTATTTAGCTAATTTTATTAACACTAATTAACTAACAGTAATTAGGCAGGCGCCTGGGCCCACACGTCAGTGACTCAGGGGTGGTCAACCCCCTGGTCAGCCAGGTCAAACTCGCCGGCGGCTTGTCGCCGGCGACGACAGAAACGGCAGGGCGGCTCAGGAATCCTCCTCCGGCGACCAAATGGCCAGCGGAGGGCATCTACGTGACGAGGGGACTCGTCCGCGTCCAGTGGTGCTCACAGCAGCAGCCCTAGTGGCCTAAAACGACGACGGCGGCAACTTGCGCGGCGGCCGGAGTTCAGGAGTTGAGCGGATCGGTGTTGTAGGGAACGGCAGGAGTCGCGGGTGGTCGCGGTCGACTCCTGGGAACGTGCTGAGCACGATGGCGCGCTCGGTTGCGAGCTTGCACAGCTGTGGTCACGGTGGCGGCATGGCCGGCGGCGAAGAGCTCTCGGTTCCGACGGGCATCGGTGTTAGAGGAAGAAAACGAGCCAGGGGAGAGGGGGAAACGACACAGGAGCTCACAGCGGGTGCAGCGGTGGCCTCGGCAAGCTCGGGGAGGCACTGGAGCAAGCGAATCGACGGCGGCGATCGTCGGTGCCGAAGCTTGAAGAAGAGCTTGAAATCGACGATGCAGGGCTTCCGGCGGGGCGTGGCTCGGTGAGGACGAAGACGGGGTCGAGGCGGAGCCTCTAAGCTGGTCAGGGAAGCGAGGGGGAGGCGGTGGCCGTGGTGGTTCTCGTCGGCGCTCTTGGGCTCATGGCGGTTGCGCGGGAGAGAGAGCAGAGGAGGGGATGAGCACGGGGGAGGGGAATGAGAGGGCCAGGGGGGTGCGTGGCGTCCAAAACGATGTCGGGGAGGCGGCCGAAGCAGGAGGTGGCCGTTGGTGGCCGTGCGCGTGCTGGTGCACCGCGGGCACACGCCCCTCGTCCTTCTGTCGCGAGGAAGACGACAGGGGGGAGAGGCCAGTGGGCTGGGCTGGCCAGCTGGGCCAGCCAGGTGGCCTTTGTGGGATGCATAGGAGATGGGCCGGTAAGTGGCCCATGGCCTTTCCCTCTTTATTTATTTTTTGTTTTTCTATTTCTGTTATTCTGTTTTGATTTAGTTTAAATACTAAATCATTTTATAAAATCCTGAAAATATTTATGGACTCTTACTGAAATATTTCAGTGGCCCAAAAATAGTTCCAACATTATTTGAGCATTTGAATTATTTAATAGTATTTAAATGCCCAAATTCAAATATTTATGAATTAAGTCAATGCCCCTTTTGTTGACCTAAAATTATATGCACCATTTTTCCCAAGGGTTCTAACCCAAGGCAAAGAGGGTGAACATTTTTGAAGGGCATTTCAGGTTCATTGAATTTGTTTTTAGTAAACCCTAGTTGATTTCAGGGGGGGTGGTGGGGGTTCTGCTTTCCCCATTTCAATTTCTGATGAATGTAAACATGATGCACACTCTAATGCATGACCTAGCTAGGGTGTGACATTATCACAGTCGCCGAGTCAGAACCAGAACCTTTCAGGAAGGAGATTTGGTGCTTCGGCTCATCCAAGACCAGACAGATATGCATAAGCTATCCCCACCTTGGGAGGGGCCTTTTGTGGTCAGCAAGAATCTGCACAACGGGTCATACTATCTGATCAATATTCGAGAGCATAAAGACTCACGCACATCAGAGGAGGAGACCAACAGGCCGTGGAACATAGCTCATCTTCGGCCTTACTATACTTGAGCCATTGGCTATTCTTATGTACATAGTACGACAATGTATATATTATGATTAAATATAATAAACCGGAGCCTCAGCTAAAGCAGGGTATCTGTTCTTTTACATCATGAGAGGTTACACGGGGTTGCTCTAAAGCGGCCTCCGGTTTACCCCTTGAGTTAGCTTTACAAAAGCATCATATCACTTGGAGGATTGGTCGTGTACGAACCAATACCATGCCTCTTGATAGGCTAAAGCCACCAGATCACTTGGGGACTTGGTCACGTCTGAACCAGTCATGCCTCTTGGTCGGCCTAAGGACACAGAATCACTTGGGGGCTTGGTCGAACCCGAACCATGACCATGCGACTTGATCGGCAAAAATTCCACGGTTTCATTTGGGGACCTGGCTGACTAGAACCATAGTTACACCTAACGGGAGCTTGGTCGTGTTCGGCCATGGTAACACCATCTGATCAGTTTAAATAAACCTTTTTTGCATTTTCTTTATACTTTTCTTTGAAGGGGGGTATTTGCTTTTTTGTTACATTTTTTAAACCGACAAAGTTTTTTAACCAATCGATTGACGGAACACAGTTCACGTCAATCCAGAGACCATTTGCCCGGTGGTTAACATCCTCTTATGGAGTAATACGAAGTTTATTATAACCCGGCACGGTTCACCTGATAAACCGGCGTCATATATATACAGGGGCTGTCATCTCCTCCAACAGTGTGGGTTTGCAAAACTCCGCTTCAAGATTGGCCAAGCCAACTTCATGCTCAACAATGGCAGGTATTATGTATCGCAAAAATTCGATCATATACTTAAGAATTTTTTGATGTTTTGGCTTCATATATGAAGACATCATATTCCGCGAGATGGTACAACCGCGGTGGTACTTCAAGAGTTTTTATTGCAGAAAAACGCTTTGGAAAGTTCATCACTACAAGAAAAATAAATTATGCACGAAGGCATATCAAGCATCAAAAGCATCAACTAGTCTATTACAAGGCAACACGGTGCCCATAATAATATCATTGTTTTTTGAAGGAGAGACGGTTTTTAAACCGACTTCCAGTTCAGGCCTGGTCACCAGCCCGGCCTGATGGTTGTGGATCATCCTGCGCTACTTCAGCCTCCGTTTCTCTACCCAGCGGCTGGAAATCAACAGTTGTCCAGTCGATTCCCATTAATGCTTGAAATATAGCTTCATCATGGATTAGCAAGGACGGGTCAATATCGGGAGCATAAGTGTGCTTACGGATTGGAGGGATAAGATTTTCTGATTCATGAACTGGGGCAGCTATTCGCTTGTTGTGGTTATCATATTGAGCTTGATAACGTGACAAGTCTGCTTCTTCAACCAGTTGATAAGCTAGCGGGCGCACCTCCCGGTTTTTGGCTCGCTGGTCCGCTTCATTGAATTCTGACCCATATTCTTCCAAGCTGGGATAGCCCTGAGCCGCTTCAATAGGATCAAAATCCGGCACCCAGGCTTTGACCCGCATTAAGGCATTAATTGCACCGGTTCGAGCAGCAGATTTCTTCAGCTCTTCAACCCGGGCGGGAAGCACTGACAGCTTCATCAGGGTATCTTGAATCAATGTAGGCGCCGGTTTGTTGTGAGATGCGGTACAGATTATCCGCTGTGCACCAGTATACAGCTGTTCGACCAACGTATAGACGGCTTTCAATTTTTTCCGTACATCTGAACCCAAGTGACCAGTACGTGTCCCTGAAATATCGTAAGGGTTAAACCGGCAGCTCGGTAAGAAGGCCAAATTAGTTCAGAAAGCAAGCTGGCTTACCAAAGATAGCGGTGGTCATGGCATGCACGTGCCGCTTTATGCTGGTCAGTTCATCCGTCACTGGTTTTAATGCAGCCTCGGCATCCTCTGCTCGTTTGATCAAAGCGGATTTCTCAGTGGCCCAATCCGCCCGTTTCTTCTTGAAGTTCTCTTTAAGTTGTTCCATGCCGCTCAAAGCGCTGGCCAATTCATCTTTTGCTTTGGAAGTTTCAGCTTGTTGGGTTTTCAGGATTTCTTGGAGGTCGGCGATTTGGTTTTCTTTTGTCTTCAGCTTAGCCTGCATACAGACAATTATATGCTTCAACAAAACAGTACAAGGATTGAAGTACCAACCACATAACAAGTTATGCACTTGGTACTTGGGGGCTAATGAATATTCGATCTTCATCTTTCAATTGCTTACAAAGTCCCAAGATCAATACAAGTATTCAACTTGGCACTTGGGGGCTAATGGCTATTTGCTCACATACATTCTGATACAGCAATTTCCATTACTTGAAAGTACCGGTTTAACTATGCTAAGTTGAACCGGCCCTTGGGGGCTACATCAGCGAATTTCAAAGCATTAAGGTTTACATTAGGAAGTCCCAGTTTGAAAGAAGATTACAAACCGGCCCTTAGGGGCTAGGAGAGACAACAATAATTAGAGCATATAAGCAGGAAGGAGTATATGGAAGTTACCTCATATTTTTCTTTCATCATATTTACCAGACCAGCTTCATAGTCGCGACTGGTATACAAACGGTTCAAATAACCGGAATGGATATCTTAGGCGTTCAGAGAAGCATAAGTTGTCAGGTCAGCATTCCACTTGCTTTTGCCAAAGCCAGCAAATTCTTCCTTGGTAGAATGTTTGGACAAAGCGACGGGATTGCTTGGTTCAGTATGGCCAGTGCCAGTAATGACAACATCATCATCTTGGGTACCGCCGGTTTGCACTGGGGCTGTTGGCTTATCAGTAGGTTTGGCTGGACCGGTGGAGCTTTCAATCCGGATAGAACTTGTGGGCTGACTGATAGGACCTGAGGTATCAGTAGGTCTCTCTTCAGCAATAAGATTGTTGTCTTGTTGCGGTGGGTCATTGGGCGCATCCTCAGGAACAGCCGCTTCAACATTAGGTGTCTTGCCTGATTCAAGAATGACATTTTCTTCGGCCGCTTTATCCAGGCGGGCTTTCTTGCTTGGCCGAGGTTTGGCCCTGAGGAGAATAACAAAATCAAATATAGCATAGGTTCTAAGGCGATATACTGCGAATATCACAATAAGTATAGCTTACCCAAGCACTGTTTTGAGCGGTGGGAGCTGAGTCGCCGATGACTCGCCAGAAGATGAGTGGCAAGTAACCTGGTAATCGGAGTTAGACGGACTAAGAGGTTGATGAAAGCAGCCCGCTTCAGGACAAGCACTGACAAGCAAATTAGATACCTCTGAATGGCGTTTCCGAACCGGACTGTTTGGTAAACCGGCGGAGGTAACTACCTGGCCACTGTGCTGGGTTGTGCGACGGGCTTCGTGTTGTTGGGTCTTCATAAGAAATTTAGGATCCAAATAAGCAAGAGGATGAGAAAATTTAACTTTCCGGTTTGCCTGACGGATTTTTTGTGAAGGCAAGGTTTCTGAATCGGAAGAGAGAATAATTACCTCTGCAACATCCGCGTGGCTGGCTTCGGCATCATCTTGACAAATATCATCATCAATAAGATGCATGAAAAATAAACCAAGTGAGTCAAGATCTACCTCAAAGTCCGGATTATCCGCATCATTATCATGGGCCGGATTAGAAGATGCCGTGGTTCTTTTCCTGGAGGTAGTCTTCTTCACAGCTTTAGTCTTTTGCTGAGTTGTTCTTTCCAGTTTGGCTGGTTTTTCTGGTTTCTCCTGCGGATGTTTTTTGCCCCAAAACGGATCATCGCCCTGATTACACAGACATTGATATTAAACAATGACCAGACATATCAACAAGTAGATTCAACAAAGAGAAAAATCAAAGTCTTACAGCTGGCGGTTTATTGGTGGCGCAGAAGGGAAGCAGGCTGGTTTTAGCACAGACGTGTTCCGGTTCATTCAGCATCTTATTCACAGCCTCTGTGATTTCTTCATCAGAGAGCTGGATTTTTGAATGTCGCAGCGGGTCATCAACACTGTCAGTGTACTCGCACGTCAAACCGGAGCGCAGACTAAGGGGCAGTATGCTCCATGATATCCAACAGCGAGCAAGGTCAACCCCTGTTAAACCGTTGGCCATAAAGGCTCTGAGCTTTGATAGTTGGGGAGCATATTTGCTTCTCTCCTAGGCAGACAATCTTTGAGGAAAAGGGTGTGTATTGCTGAGCCGCTCCGGACGAAAGCCAGGCAAGGGATTCTCACCAGCAGGGGAGGTGTCTTTGCAGTAAAACCATGTCTGATTCCATTCTTTGGGGTGGCTGTGCAGTTTAGCGTGAGGGTATGTGACCTCTTTCCTTTTCTGAATCGCCACGCCACCCAACTCTGTATTAGAGCCATCAGTAAACTCGGTACGGCGGTTTAGATGGAAACAATCTCTGAACAATTCCATTGTGGGCTCTTCTTGAAAGAACACCTCACAAAGCACTTGGAAGTGACACATATTGGTAACAGAGTTGGGGCCAGTGTCTTGGGGATGAAGTTGGAAGTCGGCTAAGACATTCCGGTAAAATTTAGAACCGGGCGGTTTAAAGCCCCGGGCTAGGTGATCTACGAAAACAATGACCTCCCCTTCTCGAGGTGTGGGAGGACATTCCTGGTCAGGAGCCCTCCAATGGATGGTATCTTTGCTGCCTAAAGCACCAATCAGGACAAGATCGTCAAGTTCAGCCTCTATGACGCGAGAAGGAACCCAATTGCACTCATACACTTGCTTGGCCATGAGGAAATCCACAAGGTAGAAGATCCCGGTTCAAAAATGCATTGATCAAGATACATTGGTATGTGTAATGTTAAACCGGAGACATATCTATCTAGCGCAGATTTTATGAAACAACAACATCTGGCGGCTCAACTAGGGGACTAATGATATATACCGGGTTGGAAAAAAATTCTACAAGGTTAAACCGCCTGATCTACACAAAAAGACTGCTGAGATAGTGGATGGCTAAGTATACAGAAATAGATTTCACACGTTTTCTCTGCGACGATAGATCTGAAGCCAGTTCAGAAAGAGGAAAAATATTCAAAAGCTTAAAGCAGAACAGTATTGATTCAATGAGCAGAAAAATATGTGAGATCTAGGGACTTGAGCATGAAACTATAGGCGGATGCTAAAAGCTACTGCTGATCAGAGTAGGGTTTCACAGGTCTATCCAGAAGTCTAGGTACGAGTATGAACAATTGATGGGGCACTGCAAGAGCATGAAACCCTAGAACAGATCTAGGTCGCGGAAAGCAGAGGAATTACCGGAGCTGAGGGAGATGCGGAAGATCGCCGCGATTTTCTGGTGCGTTCAGGTGGATGCAGCGGCCCAAGACGGTGCAGAGGTCAATGGTAGCGGCGGAGCTCCGAAGCTGGCGACGCGAGGAAGACGAAGAGAAAGGGGGACGAAGGGGAAAAAAGAAATGACCCTTCGGTCCTATTTATAAGGCAAGAGACATGTGTCAAGCGCGGGAATCAAGGGACCATAAATCTTGGAAGTGGAGCTGTCGCCTCGGTTATCGCGGATCTATTAAACAAAGAAGATATCATGAATTTTGTCTTTACGATGACGTCATGCCGGTTTACAGCAGCTAGAGAAAGTGACATCACGGTGGTTCCACAACTACAAGAAGATGTTGAAGACGAAGATTTTTTGCTAAGGATTGACATGAACCCATTCAAATCAATCTGGGGCCTAATGTTGGGGATATTACTACTGGGTGTAAACCGGCCTACCTGTGCCGGGTTACTTCATCAGTAGTTCAAAGGTGTTAAAGCCCAAAGAGGCAGATGAGGGCCCAAGGCCTGTAGTCGGTTTAAGACCTGTAGCTGTAAACCGGCTTAATATGTATACTTGTATTGTAAGATAGGAATAAGGAGAGACCAACCCGGATACGAGTATGAACCGGCATTGGGGCTCTGTGGACCGACTGGCGTCACCCGTGTATATAAGGGGACGACCCGACGGCAGTTCAGGGACAGAGAACGACAACTCGAGACTTAGGAGAAGCTTGTTTGCTCCCAAGTCATCGAGACCCAATCAATCCCATCACAATTAGACGTAGGCTTTTACCTTCACCGAAGGGGCCGAACTAGTATAAACTCTCTTGCGTCCTTGTGTCCGCTTTAACCCCTTCAAGCTAACCCGTTGCGATGGCTCCACGACTAAGTCCTTTCATGAGGACATCTGACGTGACAAAACCATGATGTGTACCCCTACTAAAATATGGATTAGTCCTCTCTCTACTCATTTAACTCCTCTCCTTTAACACAGGAGAGTTCTGGATTGGAGGGTTTGGAGGATAATAAATGCTCATTAACTTGATTTTAGCCTTTTTAGTATTTGGATCCAAGCATGGGTGAGGCTAGCATGTTTTGTCCCACTACTTTTAGTCGTGGGACTAAAACGTATCCAAGCACCCTCTTTGTTTTGTTTGAGGGGTGGGCTATGCTGGACACCATTATTGTGACTAGCCTTTTTAATAGTACTATATGCATAATTTGGCGGCGAGCGCTCTCTATATGTACCACCTTTTTTTAATTTCAAGTTTTGCTCCATGGCACAATCCATCGATACTACTGCAGTACAAAAGTACACATTTTTTAAAAGGCTAGAGGGTGGGGCAGTCTAGCTTGGTCGGTTTCACGAGAGGCGAGGGCCTTTGTGATTTGATGGCTCATTACTGCTGGAAGGCGGGGCCTTGTGATTTGACTGCTCGTATAAATGCGCTGACGACCTGATCGAGGAGGAGCAAAGAACCGTGTGGTATACTCAAGTTTTCCACTAGAGTAGTACTGTGACGGAGGAGTATGAAACACGGCAGCCCAGTGCCATATGGCGATAAAAATGATCTAATTTGCTAGTCATCTCATTGTTAGCATTGTTCTATTCATTCCCTCAAAAAAGACATTGTTCTATTCATGCCTCGCAGAGAATGTGACACGTGCGGCGAAACACCCGAACCAAAAGATGAAACATGGGAGCAAAAGAAGGAAGATTATCACCCCAAATGATCTAATTCGCCGCGGAGTCGTAACTGCTTCTTCATCGCCTCCACGACCTCCATCTCCTTGTGCGTCTCCTCCGCCATCTTCATCATTGTGTCCATGGCGCGGCATTTCTCGACGCGAGCCTTCATCATCTGTTCCACGGCCATATTACGTACCTTGACAGCAGCCGGGTGCTCGATGCGGAGCTTCGCCAACTCTTCCTTCTGTTCCATGGCGAGGGCTTGCAGCATCTTCATCGAGGAACTACTATTCTCATGTAGCTTCTTCCAGCTGGCGTTCTTCTCCTTCAACAGGTCGATCTTGTGGCAGAGCTTCGCATTGTCCTCCCGAAGTCGCAGGATTTCGCTGGTCGCCTTCTTCTCCGAGGCAATGCTCTTCTTCAGTGGCATCACCAAGCTGGCGGTCAACTCCCCCTACTGATTGAGCTCAGCGGGCATGTCGTCGAGGCTCTCCTTCAGCAACTCCCTCAAGCCTTGGATGACCTCCTTCTGCTTATTGAGCTGATCAGGCATGTCGTCGAGGGATAACGACTCCAGCTCCGCCGGCTCAGCATGTTCGCCTCCGCGGCTAGGGCGCTCCTGGGAGCCATCACCTGCCCGTGAGAGATCTTTCAAGGTCTCTGCGTGGCGGCGAGCCCTCTCTTTTTTTCTGCAGCCTTGGTTGCCGCTCCCTTGTTACGAGTAGTTCTCGACCTAGAGCTCTGCTCACCGGCCATGGCAACGACGGACGAAGAAGAAGCACTTATGAGGAGGAAAGGTAGAGTGATTTTTGGTTAGGTAGTTCCCCTTTTTATAACCTAAGTACTAGCACTAGTACGAATACCTGCATAGTGGGAACACGTTCAGGTTTGGTATGTACTACTAGTAGGTGTGAGCAGGCTTTCGAATGTGATGGGAGCAAGGTAAAGATTAATTGATGGTTTTGGTTTCTAGGCCCGAAACGGCTCCCGATGAGTTTAGCGGAACATAAATTTCAAGTACTAGTACACTGCTCAAATGTGTAAATATTATGTCACTATCAAAAATTGGCACAAAATACGAAGGAGACCAATGGAAGTACTACTAGCAACACACGATTTAACTACTCACATGCGCGCAGTGGAGTAATAATGTCTTTCTTCCGCCCTCACGTCCACTCAATTTCCATGCGCTATATTAATTGACCATCAATGAAGTGAACAACTTTACACGCGTCAAATTATCACATGGGGTGGATCTTGGTACAAAATTGCATCCGCCCGTCTACCCGCGTGTGCGTGCAAGGAATGAGTGCGTGCATGGCGTGCGTGCACATCTTCGCTTCGTGCATGTACCGCCAGTATGGCTCAGGGAGGACGAGTACATTCTTCTGGAACCAGCAGCACGTCACTGTGATCAATCCACGCAAGGAGGTCACAACAACGCCTACACATGTGCCACATGGCTTCATGAACTATAAGAGAGACACTGTGTAGCATGCCATTGGTATTCTAATTTATGTGTTTTGCACATACTCGAAGTACTAGTAAGGTACACGTGCATTGCATGCATCAGATTTTGCAACCAAATTATGAATAAATACCACACTATAGCATGTAAGCTCTGAGTCAAATATGCCTGATGTAGCCCTTCGTTTAATTTTTATAGTTCATCTCATTCAAAATCAATTAGTTTTTATAAAAAGCTAAGAACACGGGAATAGGAAAAACATGGGATTGTAGTGGAATGTCGTCTTGAAACCTACAGGATTGTACGAGTGTTTGATTGTGCATAGAAAAAAATGCAGAATTCTTTCAAAGAGGTTTGAATGGATGGGATGTTTCCTATGAAATCTAGTGCAAATGAATCATATGAAAAAATTCCTATGGTTTACAATCCTATGAATCAAACAGATAGGAAAAATTCCTAATGATTAGAATCCTCCAAAATTCCTTTGAGAATCCTTCGAATCAAAGAAGCCCTTAGTCTATTTTATGATTCATGGAATTGTGCATTGTAAAGCATAAAGTAAAAAACAAATAATGGCAATTCAACTAGAAAAAAGTTTGGGCAGTTATGATACAGAAGATTCTAGAACAAAAGATAACCACTATTGTTTTGAGGTTTGTGCATTATGCTTAAGTTCAACCATGGAGTCTGCTAGATTGTACATGTGGCAAAATCCGGTGGGGGGCTAGAAGATGGTGCGAGGGGCCGAGTGGAGGGAGACTATGAAGGAATGCACAAGTGCGAGATCGATATTTAGAGAGAGAGGGTGAACACGTGCGCTGATGCGTGCAGTGGCGGAGCCATGAGAAATAAATGAGCTAGGGGGGCCAAGCCTTACTAATCCTTTACGAGGAGGGTCAATTCATGAACTTAAACCATTTTTAGCAGCAATTGTCTAATGATCACATTCATATTAGCCTTGATATATAGTGATGTTAGGGGGGAGGGGGGCAGGGCCCTTACTTCCCCCTGTCTTCGCCATTGTGCACGCGTCTGAGAGATGAAGCGGAAGGCATGGATGATGAGAGGGGGACGTTGGATACATAATTAATGTGGGTGTATTAGCTATATATGTTAATCCTATATAGAGAGGTATAGATTGATCGATGTGGACGTGGGAAAGAGGGTGCGACCTCACTGGATATATCGATTGATCGGTTTGTGTGGAAACTATGAAAGACCTAGCTATATACACACATACATAGAGGAACATCGATCGTTGCGCATGCATGCGTGAGAGATAAAGAATGCCCGACATGATGGAGAGGGGGATGTGGGTTGGTGTGTGCCTTCATGGGAGACCGACCTGAAGAAAAAGATTGCATGCGTGCGATGGATAATGCCGACTGGTAGTGTGTGTGCATGCATGCACAAGAGAAGGTTAGTGGTACAATTATAAAGAGAAGACTACTGTGTGGGTGTAAAAGAATAGCTGAATAGGTGAGGTCACAATCAATGTAAAGTTGAATTCAAATATTTGAATAAGAGATCCTGATGTTTGAAACCCATGCATGCATGAATATAATGGAGATTTGCATGGTGTGGTTTGGAAACAAGCATGTTGTAATGTATACACATTGAACAAGGTCAGACTAATTTGAATTTGAGAAGCCGATGGAAGACATCATTTGGCCACGTCGCATCCGTGCATGGACACACTATTATATTTTATATATTTTTTATATTGTGTGCGGGTAACTTTATTCAAAGATGGTCGTTGGATGAGGCAAATCCGATGGTCCAAAGATGAGAAATTTGAGCACTACTGGCCGTTGGATATCATCTAGATTCCACCAGATTTCGCCACATGTATAATCTAGAAGACTCCATGGTTGAACTTAAGCATAATGCACAAACATCAAAACATAAGCACTTCTTATTTGTTCTAGAATCTTCCGTATCAGAATTGCCCAAATGTTTTTCTACATGATTTGCAATTATTTGTTTTTTACTTTGTGTCTTACGATGCACAATTCCATGAATCTTAAAATAGATTAGCTTTATTATAAAAACTAGATGATTTTGAATGAAATGAACTATAAGAATTAAACGAACATCTACATCAGGCATATATGACTCAAATCTTGCATGCTATAATGTGGTATTTATTCAAAATTTGGTTGCCAAATCTCATGTGTGCAATGCACGTGTACCTTACTCTAGTCTAAATGGTGTTTGTGTGTGTGTGTTGTGTGTGTTGAGGTGCAAATTGTCTTTTTTTGGTTACACGTTAAGCTTGTTCTTCCGAAATTTCAAGCCGTGCCTTGTTATGCCGAAAATTCAAGCTAGCTTCTCCGTCTATCGTGCTGGGAAACTCCCGCCTCTTCAACGTGCGCCTTGTTAGCCCGAAATATTTAAGATATATCTTTGTCTCGCTGTGCTCCGACAACTACCTCCATCATAACCCGCGCCTTTCTATTCCGTAATTAAAACGCGCGCGGAAACTCCCACCTCCTGTGAAATCCCGACACCCGAAATGCCCGTGGTACCCCTAAACCAAAAGAACCGCCTCAAATCGGTGGGGGTACTTTCGTAACTTACCCCACATTTCGGACAAGCATGTCTCTAAGCCATGGTTCCCCACTGCCATCGCATCTGCCCACCCATTCGTACACTGAGGCCGTGAAAACCCGCGACAAAACCCCACATCCTGCTCCGTCCGCCACCCAGCCGGAGCCTCTTCCCTGACGACGTCATCCACAGCAACACCTCGACGTCCCTCATCCACCGTACTGGATGAGGATCCGTCGTCGATCTCATCGTCCCGCCGGTTCAGCCACACCGTCCTCCACCTCCAAGGAGCTGCCCCGACGTTCCCCTCGTCTTTCGCGCCACCTCCATTCCCACACCGCCGTCTTCACCTGCACCACCGGAAGAGCATCATCATCACCGTTTCCTCGGATGAAGCTGCGACCTAATCGGCGCCACCAAAGAGGTTGTACACTAATCGCCGCATTTTCTTCTTGATTCGATCTCCTGGTGCTGCCGGCGCTCGGCCCCGAGCGGACACGGCGCGGCTCCATCTACGATGGCGTCGCCGGCCACTTCCTCCATGGCGTCGCTCCCTCGGCGGCGACGTCCACATCAGTAGGACCTACTGCTGCTTTAGCTCTCGCTCGCACTGCTGCTCTGCTCTTGCTCTCGGTCCCCTGCCTGGTCTGCTCTTGCTATTGCTATTGCTCGCGCTGCTGCTCTTGCTCTTGCTTGCGATGCTGCTCCGATTTAGCTACACTTCACTTCGATGCCGCCGGGATGAAGAAAGAACCAGCCGCAGCGGGGAGAGGGGCTCGCCGGAGAGGTACCCCACTATCTATCTTAGGGTTCAGGATGGGGGCGGTGGTCCCCGGTGGTGGCGGGGCGTTGGTGGGGCATTGGCGGGGCGGTGGCGTGGGGATCGCCAGAGAAAAAGCTCCGCACGGGGGGGGGGGGGGGGGGGCTAGATGGATGGCCGGGGCGGCGGCGAACCAGCGGTGGGGAGTGTTTTCGGGGCGGGCGGGGCGGCGCACCGCCGGCTGCGGGCAGCGGGGGGCTGCTGTTTGGCCGGCTCAGGGGGGTGGAGGTTGAAGATGAACCGCAGGCCCTTGATTTCGTATCCAACGGCTGCAAAATTGACTGACCAGAGATGAAAAAGTCAGTCGACCGACGTGTAGCCTCACCTTGCTAGTGCGTTTAGTTTCGACAGCAAAATTCAGTTTCGACAGCAAAATTCAGTTTCAACAGTTAAGTTCAGTTTTGACAGTTAAATTCAGTTTCAACAGTTAAGTTCAGAGATGAGTGCCTGATGTATTTTACATTTAGCACTTTGTGGTCATGTATTTTACGTCATGTATTGGAGATGCTATTAGAATTCCACTCAGGTTAACATTGTCCGTTGTCTCTCTTGTCCTGCTTCAGCCTCGGCGTCGTACAACTCACCGGAGCTGCTCCAACGACGAAACCCTCCATCACAACGGAGCAGTACCTCGGGCTCCATCTCCAAACGCCTAAGGTCTTCTTCCCCTCCTCCGACAGCCAAGTCAGCCGGAGCATCCTCACCGGCCAACCCAATCACGCTGAGATCGACATGGCTTCGCCAAAGAGGTTGTACACTTGTTGCATCTCTTTTTTACTCCACATGTTATATATATTGTCCACTGAGCACTCGTAGTAATGGGAAATACGATTATTTTATCCTACTATATGACAAGCAGTGAGGTACCAGGCAACTTAGCTATCCGTGATGGACTCTCTTGAATGCCATCATTATTTATCTCTGCGTGTTTGAGCTGTGCATTTGTCGATGGGCCTGGGAGTTGAGCTAGTATGGCAGTGGCCTGGGTCCAAAGTAATAGAAGTAGCACAAAAACATTTTTTTTAGTGTAGGATTTTCCTTGCTCAAGCCTGCCTACTAGAACCGCCAGTGCTTGAAAGGAAAAGTGAATGAAAAACATCGGAATTGGAAAGTTCCCTATGGTACTACTTTTCATGAATTTGGTGCAAAGGAATGGAGCAAAGGAAAACTGTAGGATTTGTTCCTTTAGTGTCTCTTGAAAGAAAAACCATAGGAATTCTAATATCCACTTCTCCTCCTTTTCATATTCCTATTCATCAAGCACAAGACTAAGAGATAGTAGCATAATAGCATTATAACCGTACATTTTCTTGTGGTTTGACTTAATCTCACCATGCTTTTTTGCATCCTATGATCTTCCAATTGTTGTGAATCAAACACCCAGATTGGTAGAAATCCTATGTTTTTAAATTCTCTGTTTTGCACGTGCATTCCTATCCTATTCCTGTCTATTTCCTATCCTGCATTGTTAGAATCCTCAAATTCAAACAAGCCCTTACTCAATTACTTCTGTTATAGATATGTGTCAAACAAAACCTTCTGTGGTTTGTCCTGCTCCTGCGGCTCTGTGTTCCACCCTAGCTCAGCTGCTCCAACGACGGAAGGGTTCACCACAGCAGGGATCCGCTCTCCATACTGTCTTTCGCCACCTCAGATCTTTGTCCCCGCCGCCGTCAGCCATGGCAACTACATTACCATCATCAACTGAGTAGATGACCTTGAGGACTACACAGGTCCACAAGAGAGGTCACACTCTTTCGTGTCTGCTTACGTTATGCATCGCTTTATATGATGACATGCTACATTATCGTCGTGTTCACCTATTAGACTCCGAGTCAGGTCCAAACTAAGCTAAAACTTGAGTTTTTAAATGGTTGTGGGGTACATATTGGGGCAGCAATCAGTACTATCTGTCTATTATCTGGTTAATCTCCGGTGTTTACTATGAGTTTCATGTTGGGTGCAAACAAACATTAAAGGAGCCATTATCTGAATTTTTTAACTAAAGCTATTATCTGCCTGCTATCATTGGTTTTGGGTCTATCCACAGTTTGCTACCATCACTCTGGAATTGTGCATGCACTCCTTACATAATCTCACTATGTTTTATTCCTATGCATGCCAGTTATTGTACACAATGGAACTGATCATGTAGAGCAAAAGAGACGAGCCTTGCGTGGCAATAAAATTTCATGCAGACGTCATTCCAAGGTGGGCGCAAAGGCAGCCCCCCTCCACCCATTTCGGATCGTAATCAAGAGGAAGATAACTGTTATGAGGGGGATTCAGAAGGAGAAGATCACTCCTATTTACCCCATGAGGTCTTCGCTGTAACTTGGCATGCCGATGTTGGTAATATCATGCATATGGTGCCTTGCATTGCTTACTGTATACATTAGAGATGTCATCTGCTTAGTTTAGACATGCTTTGTGTCAATGCCATCTGTTTAGTTTCTTTATCGTATATGTGAATCATGCAATGCCATCTTGTCTAGCCAGACATCATATATGTGAATTTTGCAATGCCACCCTGGTTAGCCAGTCATCTTATATGTGAATTATATCATGCCATCATTTTTTATTACGTGTTAAATTTGTGAACAATTTTAGTACATTCAATTACTCTTCCTGTGCATCAGCCATTTGGCACGGTCATGGAAAAATCTGGAGTGCAAACAAGGTCTTCAGAGCAGACAATGATATCTGACGAAGCGCATGTCTTGCTGGTTACCGATAGCTCCTCAGAGGAGGATTCAGAGACAGATGACCAGTCATATTCCCCCCCCCCCGAGGTGCATGCCCTAACTTGGCAGGGTTATGTTGCTCATATCGTGCATATGGTATCTTGCATTGCTATGTCATTTGCTTAGTTTAGACATGCTTTGTGTGAATGCCACCTATTTAGTGTCTAATTACCATATATGTGAATTATGCAATGCCATCTTGTTGCAAGACATTATATATGTCAATTATGCAATGTTATCTTGTTGCAAGGCATTATGTATGTGAATTATGAAATGCCATGTTGTATAGGCAAGCGTCATATATGTGAATTATATCATGCCGTACTTTTTTTTGTATTTCTAATTGCTTTTGTCGACAATGTTTGTATATTCAACCGCTCTTCCTGTGCATCAGCCATTTGAATTGGTGATGGAGAAATCTGGAGTGAAAACAAGGTCTTCAGAGCAGACAATGCTACCTGCTGAAGCAGATATCTTGCTGGTTACAGATAGCTCTTCAGAGGAGGATTCAGAGGCAGACGACCAGTCCTATTATCCCCCTGAGGTGTATGCTCAAACTTGGCAGGGTTATATTACTCATATAATGCATATGCTGTATTGTGATGCTTAGTTTTTACATCATATACACAATATTGAATGCCATCTCCTTAGTTGACACATCATATATGCGATTGCCCTATGCTCACTTCCTTAGTATATAAATCATATATTTGAATTATGTCATGCCATGATGTTTACATAGACAGCATGTATCTGAATTATGGCATGCCAACCCATTTTCTAAAGACATAATATAGTTATATCATCTCATCCTGTTTACATAGTCATCATATTTAAATTATGTCATTCTATCCGTGAATTATATTATGCCATCATGTTTCCATCGACGGCATGTTTGTGATTTATGGCATGCCAACCACTTTAATAGACACATCGTATAGTTATATCATGTCATCATGTTTACATAGTCATCATATTTTGAAGTATGTCATTCTATCCAGTTTAGTTAGCCATCATACATGTGAAATTGTGTCATGCTATCCTGTTTAATTAGCCATCATATATGTGAAATTATGTCCTGCTATTCTGTTTGCTTAGACAACATAAATGTGAATTATTTCATGCCCTGTTTTCTTCCCTACTATCCATTGCACCTGTCTATCATACAATGTCTATACATTCAATTACTTTTCTTGTTTATCAGCCATTTCAATTGGAGGGAGTGATGGCAGTATCTGTGGGATTAAAAACACGGTCTTCAGAAAAGATCGTGCTACCTGTTGATGCAGATAGAATCACGGTTGTACTTGCCCAAGAACCAGCCCCACCACACATAACCCACACTCATGCAAATTGTACCCCTACCCAGTTGGACAGAGAACTAGCTACACCCCTTCTAACCCCAACCCCAGCAGATAGACACCCAGTTCCCGTTGACACAACACCGTCTCCACCACAGAGCACCCAAACACGAGCAGTTAGTAAGGTAACTACAGTGCCCAAATCACGAGGACCACCACTCTGAACCTGAAGTCAACGCTTAAAGTAGAAGAAGAATTGTTCTCAGGCCAGGTTCCGTAGCTATGGTTCTTACTACTTTGCTCTTGCATCACTGTATTTACTGATACCAACTAATTTCAAATTTGAAGGATGCAATTGAAACTCCAATGGCGCAACAGGTATGTTTTAAACATGTTTCTTCAACGTGTTTGGCTGTTTGCTGTTGTAACTTGCTCTATGTTGATTTCAGTTTCAATTGAATAAACAAAAATGTTCTCATGCCATGCACATTACAAGTGTTGTTATTGCTGTGTAGTTTCCCACACTTATATTCTGTCTGTGCTGCTTTGTCTTAAATTGATATGATTCGAACTGTATCTATCTTGATTTGGCAACATAAACTAGAATGATATAGACCATACAGTGACCATACTACATAGATATATGTTTGTTTCATGCTGTTATCCTATCCACCTTACTACTGAACTGTTTTACCAAAATGAGTTTCATATACTACATTGTAAACCCGAGATGTGTTTGTTTGTTTCTCTTTTAGAACGCGGACAAAATATTGGAGAAGAATACCCTATTATGCAATGGTAAATGAAGTAATGCAGATAGGGTTCAAGATAGTGAGACATCCCTGTTGGTCTCCAAGAAAGCTGGTAAAAACTATATTGAAGACACTGAGACAACCCCAAAGTCCTGTCTTGATGTAGTGTTTGAGTTACCGGTTACTAGTGCTGGCACCAGCTCTGTAGCGACCCGACCTGAATGGATCAAGTCTACTGTGCTCCGGTGTCATCCCTGGATCAGTAATGCTGACACCACACAGTACTTCGAAGGATTTATAGCAGAGTGGCAATCACACACTTATTACATTGGTGTCTCAAAAGAGAACTTATTACAATAATATGGCTTAAGGCCATCTAATATCGATAACAACGGAAGACTTGGAAGACAAATGGGTCCATCAACTCCAACGGCATCACTGAGTATAGAACCACGACCTAAAAGCACCTTAATCGTCGTCTAAAAAGTCTGCAACATTAACGTTGCAGCCCGAAATGGGTCAGCACATGGAATATGCTGGCAAGGTAACACATAGAGAGTAATGGAATGAAACAGCTATACTATATGCATATTTGGCTGGTGGAAAGCTCTATGGTTATTGTTTTTTGTAAAGCCAGTTTTTCCCTACTGCAAAGGAATAAATTTACTTAACTATCATGGTGGTTGTTAAACATTGAGAATGGTTGACAGCATCCTCAATCCCAATTAAAAGTGGTCATCAATAACCCAACAATATTAATTAGAAGTAACATGATGAGATTCACATGATATTCAAGTACTAGATACTCAAGATGTCCATAACCGGGGACACGGCTAATCATGATTAGTTTATTACACTCTGCAGAGGTTTGCGCACTTTTCCCCACAAGACTCGATCGCCTCCGTTGGATTTCTCGCACTACTGGTGTTTGAGAAACGGACCGAGACACAGTCTTTCAGAAGCGCTAGCACGTTACGATGGATAGACCGGTACACCTACTCTCCCCTACATCTGCTAGTCTACCCTGTAAGAGTTTGCACGACTTAGTCAACTATGACAGAGCCCATATTGGCTTGTGGCTGCACACGGAAGTATTTAGTATGAAAGATCTTATGATCCCTTTGAGCCTGGGTGGCGGTCCAAAATAAAACAGGCAAGTCCTGATAAACATCAGGTGCCTCAATCCACCCAGATGTGTGTTTAAGTTGCCACCTTAGATAAAGCCTTAAAATTATCACACTCACATCTGTCATGGATATCACTCACCCAATCCACATCTACTAGCATAGCATGGCATAATAAGCAAACGTAGAAGTAACTCCCAAAGGTTTCATAATAAACAGGTAATAGGTACTACCTCATCTACTTCCCATCCCACAATTTAATTAGATCCTAATCATGCAAGGTGTGAGGATTGACCGAATGCAATAAAACTAGGTTGTAGAAAAGGTATGATCAAAGTGTTACTTGCCTTGCTGATGATCCGCGAGTCCTAGAGATTCGAAGTAACAGGCGGCGCAATCCGGGTAATCTATCGCAGACAAACAACAAGCATACAATAAGTACTCATCTAATGCACAGGCAAAATTCGAACAAGAGATCAAACCAGATAGTTCAACTTAAGAACTCCGGTTGCAAAGAAAGAAAGAACCGAACAAAGCAACGGAAAACAAACGGCGGAAGAAAAACAACTCGGTTCTAGCATGTTGAAACTAGGTCAAATTTTACCGTAGCAAAAGCTTGTTTAAGTTGATTAGTCGGAACGGCGGTTTCGAAACGAAACTCCAGGCGCTTGAATAACCTGATTCCGATAGACGAGCGAGAAGATAAACTAGAACGAAGATCGGATCTGAGATCGCGATCGCGGAATAAATCTGACGAAAAGAAAAAGAAGAACAGTTAAACGAACGGATGTTCGTTAGCCGAGAATAATCCGGTGATCACGTTCGTTAGGACGAACGGTCCGGCGAACGGTCTCTGGGCAACTGAATCGGAAAAGAAAACGGAACCGATCTAGGGTTTCGGAAAGAAAACCGAACGAAAAGAAAACAAATCGGAAGAAAAGAAAAGAACCGGAACGGTTTATAAGAAAAACCAAACCGAGGGGAAAAAGAGTGGCGCGGGGCTACCTCCGGCGAGGTTCCGGCGAACGGGCTCCGGCGAACGGCGGCATTGGGCGGCGGTGGCGATGCACAAGGGCGGCGGTGGTGACGCAGGGCGGCGGCGGCGCTAGGGTGGCGCGGCGCTAGGGGCGGCGGCGCGGGGTGAGGGCGCGGCGCGGGCTTGGGGCTTGATGTGATGTTTAGAGGGGGGGGTGAGTATTTATATAGGTGAGGGGAGAGATTGCTTGGGGGAGGGGGCAAGAAAAAGAGAAGGGGAGGGAGTCCTAAAAAAAGCAAACAGAGTCCTACTAGGACTGCTAGGGCGGCGGCGGCTTGGCGCCTGCCTGCTGGCGCGCACGTGTAGGTGAGCCTGGCCGGCGGCTTGGGCCTTGGCCCAGGGCGCTGCGGGATTTTTTTTAAATCGGTTACGCGCGCGGAAAAACAAAAGAAAAGAGAACCAAATGAACTCCAAAACTTCTAAAGTAAAATTTCCCCGACTCCTAAAAATGAGTCGAACAAAATGAACTTTTCTTGGGACCTAGAATGCAAATTTTGAAAACGCGCATTTTTCCCTATCCAAATAAAAAGGCAAATGAAACTCCGACAAAACCAATGATCCTCTTTTCGAAATTTGAGAAAAACTCAAATATGAAAATGACGAAATCTCCAACTCTCTCCGAGGGTCCTTGAGTTGCGTGAAATTTCTAGGATCAACAAAATGCAAGAAAATATGATATGCATGATGATCTAGTGTATAACATTCCAAATTGAAAATTTGGGATGTTACAAACCTACCCCCCTTAAGATGAATCTCGCCCTCGAGATTCGGGTTGACTAGAAAATGGGTGAGGGTGGTCCTTGAGAAAATCTTCTTCTCTCTCCCAGGTGGCTTCATCCTCTGAGTGGTGGTTCCACTGAACTTTGCAAAACTTGATAACCTTGCTGCGGGTAACTCTGCTGGCAAACTCGAGAATCTTGACTGGTTTCTCTTCAGACGTTAAGTCGTCCTTCAGCTGAATCGCTTCAAGCGGCACTGTATCTCTTAACGGTACCTCCGCCATCTCGGCGTGACATTTCTTCAGCTGAGAAACATGGAATACGTCATGAACTCCTGACAGTCCCTCTGGTAATTCCAACTTATACGCGACTTCTCCCATACGTTGCAAGATCTTATATGGTCCAACGAAACGCGGTGCTAATTTTCCCTTAACTCCAAAGCGCTTAACTCCTCGTAGTGGGGATACTCGGAGATACACCCGGTCTCCAGTTTCGTAAACTGTCTCCTTGCGTTTTGAATCTGCGTAGCTCTTCTGCCTGGACTGGGCTACATTGAGCCTATCGCGAATCAACTTCACCCTCTGTTCAGACTCCTTAATCAAATCTAGTCCAAAGAATTGACGGTCTCCAACTTCGTCCCATGACAACGGTGTCCTGCACCTTCTTCCGTATAAAGCTTTGAAAGGTGCCATCTTCAAACTGGTTTGGTAACTATTGTTATAAGAAAACTCCGCATATGGCAAGTTATCGTCCCAACTAGATCCATAATCTAGTGCACAAGCTCTCAGCATATCCTCCAAAATCTGATTGACTCTCTCGGTCTGTCCATCTGTCTGCGGATGAAAAGCGGTGCTGAACTCTAGCCTGGTTCCCAAAGTTTCATGCAACTGATTCCAAAACTTTGAGGTAAATTGGGTTCCTCTGTCTGATACAATACTCCTTGGAACTCCATATGCAAACAAATGATCCTAGTCATGTATATCTTTGCCAACTTAGCACTGGTGTAAGTGGTCTTGACAGGAATGAAATGTGCTACCTTCGTCAAACGATCAACTACTACCCATATCGAGTCATATCCTGCTTTCGTCCTGGGTAGTCCTGTGATAAAATCCATGCCTATCTTATCCCACTTCCATTCGGGTATCGGCAATGGCTGCAACAATCCGGCTGGTTTCTGATGCTCTGCATTTACTCTATGACATACGTCACAGACTACTACATATGCGGCAATATCCTTCTTCATTCCGGTCCACCAGAATGTCTCCTTCAAATCCAAATACATCTTGGTATTTCCTGGGTGAATCGAATATGGTGAATCATGTGCCTCTTGTAGAATCAACTTCCTGATCTCCGGGTCATTTGACACATAAACACGGTCCTCAAACCATAGGGTATCGTGCTCATCCTCACGAAATCCCTTTGCTTTTCCTTTGCTTAGTTTCTCCTTTATAGAAGCAATCTCCTTGTCAGATTTCTCAGCTTCTCTGATTTTATCCATCAATGTTGACTGAATCTCCAATGCTGCTACATAGCCTTTCGGAACTATCTCTAAACTTAGTTCATGAAGGTTTTCTGCTAACTCCCTGGGTATTTCTTCCGTTATTAATGTATTGACATGGCTCTTATGGCTCAATGCGTCAGCTACTACATTAGCTTTTCCGGGATGGTAATGCAATCTCATATCATAATCCTTGATGAGCTCCAACCATCACCTTTGTCTGAGATTCAATTCCTTCTGCGTGAAAATGTACTTCAAACTCTTATGATCTGTGTACACCTCACAATGATTTCAATGAGGAAATGTCTCCATGTCTTTAATGCATGCACTACGGCTGCTAACTCCAAATCATTGGCGGCGTAATTCAACTCATGAGGTTTCAGTTGTCGTGAAGCATACGAAACAACTCTCCCTTCCTGCCTAAGCACCACTCCAAGTCCTCGACGTGAAGCGTCGCAATATACCTCATAATCCTTGGTCTGATCTGGCAAAGTCAACACTGGTGAGGTAACCAATCGTTTCTTCAACACCTGGAAACTAGCCTCACACTCCTGAGTCCAATTGAACTTGGTATCCTTCTTCAACAACTCCGTCATAGGCCTCGCAATCTTTGAAAAGTTCTCAATAAATCTCCGGTAGTATCCTGCGAGTCCAAGAAAACTCCGGATCTCTCCAACTGTCGTTGGTGCTTCCCATTCGGTTACGGTCTCAACCTTTGCAGGGTCAACTGCTATCCCTTCTCCGGATATAACGTGTCCGAGGAATCCTACTTCCTTCAACCAAAACTCACATTTGCTAAATTTGGCATATAATTGATGTTCCCTTAGTTTCTCCAAAACCAAACGCAAATGTTCCTTATGCTCTTCTTCATTCTTCGAATAAACCAGGATATCATCAATGAACACTACGACAAACTTATCCAAAAACTCCATAAACACTTTGTTCATCAGGTTCATAAAATAGGCAGGTGCGTTAGTCAATCCAAATGACATAACGGTATACTCATACAGTCCATATCTTGTGGTGAATGTTGTCTTAGGTATGTCCTGCTCTCGAATCTTCAACTGGTGGTACCCTGATCGCAAATCGATCTTGGAAAAACACTTTAGCTCCTTGCAAACGATCAAACAGATCATTTATCATTGGCAGTGGGTACTTGTTCTTGATGGTTACTTCATTCAATCCATGATAATCAACAACCATCCTTAATGATCCATCCTTCTTCTCCACTAGAAGTACGGGTGATCCCCAAGGCGAAGAACTTGGGCGTATGTAACCTTTCTCCAATAACTCCTTAATCTGATTCTTAATTTCTACCAAATCCTTTGCAGGCATCCTGTACGGTCTCTTTGATATTGGGCCTGTACCTGGCAACAACTCAATCAAAAACTCGATGTCTCTATCCGGTGGCATGCCTGGCAACTCTTCAGGAAATACATCAGGAAAATCCTTTACCACTGGTACTTCCTCCTGCACAACTCCTGTTAGGCAATTTACTTGTGTCCTATTTGGCACATGCCGGGATACATACTTGATCCTTCTTCCTTCTGGCATTGTAAGCAAAATTGTCTTACTGGCACAATCGATGTTTCCTCCATACATCGACAGCCAATCCATACCAAGAATTACATCCAGACCTTGGGATTCCAGAATAATCAAATCTGTTGGGAAAACATGCCTTCCTATGCTTAATGGCACTTGAAAGCATCCTTGACTGGCCATGTATTCTGCTCCTGGCGAACTTACTAGCATAGGTGTTTGAAGAATCCTAGTGGGCAGGCTATATTTTTCCACAAATCCCCTTGATATGTATGAATGTGATGCACCAGTATCGAAAAGAACGAGTCCGGTAAATGACTTAACCAAAAACTTACCGATTACTGCATCAGGCTGATCTTCAACCTCCTCCATGTTAACGTGGTTCACCTGTCCCCTATTGAAAGGGTTCGGCTTCTTCCCTGTGCTTCCATTGCCATTTCCATTCTGGCCTTCAAGACATTCATTGGCATAATGTCCGGTCTTGGAACACTTGAAACAGGTGACTTGACTCAGATCTCTCTTGGATGGGGTTGATGGGGTGGTCCGTTTCTGGCCGTTGCTTCCTCCATTCCCATTACCATTCTTGTGGCCATTGTGGTTGTGCGAACTACCTCCTCCATGGGTATGCTGAAACTGAAATCCCGATTTAGGGGTAAAATGGGGCTTCTGCTGGGCTCCGGAGTTATACTTCCCCTGTCCATACTTCCTCTTGCGGTTCTCAATCTGCTGTTGCTTCCCTTCAATCATGATGGCACGATCTACCAACTCCTGGTAGTTGTTGAAACTTCCTACCATCAACTGCATGCTTAACTCATCATTTAATCCTTCCAGAAATTTCTCCTGCTTGGTTGCATCTGTAGCAACGTCATCTGGGGCATAACGTGCTAACTTGCTGAAGTCGTCAACATACTGGCCAACTGTCCTTCCTCCTTGGCGTAAGTTGCGAAACTCACGCTTCTTCATGGCCATAGCTCCTGCTGAAACATGTGCAGTGCGGAAAGCTTGCTGGAACTGATCCCATGTGACAGTGTCAACTGGGAAGGTGGCTGTGAAATTCTCCCACCATGCTGCCGCGGGTCCTTCTAACTGACGTGCGGCAAACTTCACTTTCTCACCATCCGTGCATCCTGCAGTGGTCAACTCCCTTCCTATCTTGCGGAGCCAATCGTCTGCTACTATCTGCTCGATGCTACTAGAAAACACCGGCGGATTCAGCCTAAGGAAACTGGCTAAGTGGTCAACAGGTGGTGGTGGTGGGTTATTGTTGTTGTTGTTTTGCTGATTCTGAACTAACATCTGCATCAACTGATTCTGCTGCTGGATCAACTGAGTGAGCTCCGGTGGAAATCCATTGTCACGTCTCGGAGGCATCTGAGGGTTTAGAAAAGAAGAGAGATAAGAATAGAGTGAGGTCTAAGAGAAAACACTACCCCAATGCACATGAGAAAATGCACACAAAATCACTTCATTCAATTCAAACAAGGGCTTACAATCGATCTAGCTATCGCAAAAGTGCTCGAACTATAGTGTTTATATGGGGGGAAATACTACTAATATTTGGTGGTCATCTAGAAATTTGAACCGGTGGAAGACTCCATGATGTCCGCTCCAGCTTCGTCTTCAAAGTCGGGTTCACTTGGATCCGAATCGGTGTCGTTGATGATGATGTAGTTGTCCGGACATGTGACGTACATGTCTTCCTTCCTGGATGCTAACTCCCTCTTGAGTTCTTCAACATCTTGGTTAAGATCGACGTTGTGTCTTTCTAGAGCTACGATCTCCTCCATGTAGTCCTTGCGTGTAGCCTTTAGTTCTCCTTCTAGCTCGATGATCCTCGCTTTCGCATTCTTCAACTCTATCATATCATTGCACATCTGGTTCTCGTGGCGTCGAATGTGCTGGTTTAACTCCTGGATGAAAGATGCAATGGATCTATCCTTCTTGGTGCTGACTAACTCCCATTGTTCATCTCGGCGTCCGCAAATCTGGTAGATAGTGTCCTTGAGGTCTTCTTGATAAACTTCTCCAATGCGTCCTATGGTGATATGGGCTGCCATGCTCTTTCCTAGACTCCAAGTTGGTGCATTGAAAACACTATCTATGGGCTTCGTGATTGGCGTGAATGTCCTTCCTGGAACGTGAGCTTGAATCTTCCAGCGCTCCTCTTCAGGCAGAGTGGCGTTGAAGGTTCCCGTGAAACTTGGTAATCCAACGTTTAGGTACTTGGTGACTTCCTTCAAGTGAAATCCAAAAGGTGTGCCTTCATCCGGTTGAGCGTACTTAATCTTCGCGTCCTTCATCCTAAAGAGTAGAAAAGATGAGGAGTTAGAAAATGAGGAGAGAATAGTGATCTATGGCTTTAACTTAGTGGTCGTGTCCTACATTCAGCGTGTGCTCTGATACCATCTCTGTAGCGACCCGACCCGAATAGATCAAGTCTACTGTGCTCCGGTGTCATCCCTGGATCAGTAATGCTGACACCACACAGTACTTCGAAGGATTTATAGCAGAGTGGCAATCACACACTTATTACATCGGTGTCTCAAAAGAGAACTTATTACAATAATATGGCTTAAGGCCACCTAATATCGATAACAGCAGAAGACCTTGAAGACAAATGGGTCCATCAACTCCAACGGCATCACTGAGTATAGAACCACGACCTAAAAGCACCTTAATCGTCATCTGAAAAGTCTGCAACATTAACGTTGCAGCCCGAAACGGGTCAGCACAAGGAATATGCTGGCAAGGTAACACATAGAGAGTAATGGAATGAAACAGCTATACTATATGCATATTTGGCTGGTGGAAAGCTCTATGGTTACTGTATTGCGTAAAGCCAGTTTTTCCCTACTACAAAGGAATAAATTTATTTAACTATCATGGTGGTTGTTAAACATTGAGAATGGTTGACAGCATCCTCAATCCCAATTAAAAGTGGTCATCAATAACCCAACAATATTAATTAGAAGTAACATGATGAGATTCACATGATATTCAAGTACTAGATACTCAAGATGTCCATAACCGGGGACACGACTAATCATGATTAGTTTATTACACTCTGCAGAGGTTTGCGCACTTTTCCCCACAAGACTCGATCGCCTCCGTTGGATTTCTCGCACTACTGGTGTTTGAGAAACGGATGACCGAGACATAGTCTTTCAGAAGCGCTAGCACCTTACGATGGATAGACCGGTACACCTACTTTCCCCTACATCTGCTAGTCTACCCTGTAAGAGTTCGCATGACTTAGTCAACGATGCCAGAGCCCATATTGGCTTGTGGCAGCACACAGAAGTATTTAGTATGAAAGATCTTATGATCCCTTTGAGCCTGGGTGGCGGTCCAAAATAAAACAGGCAAGTCCTGATAGACATCAGGTGCCTCAATCCACCCAGATGTGTGTTTAAGTTGCCACCTTAGATAAACCCTTAAAATTATCACACTCACATCTGTCATGGATATCACTCACCCAATCCACGTCTACTAGCATAGCATGGCATAATAAGCAAACGTAGAAGTAACTCCCAAAGGTTTCATAATAAACAGGTAATAGGTACTACCTCATCTACTGCCCATCCCACAATTTAATTAGATCCTAATCATGCAAGGTGTGAGGATTGATCTAATGCAATAAAACTGGATTGTAGAAAAGGTATGATCAAAGTGTTACTTGCCTTGCTGATGATCCGCGAGTCCTAGAGATTCGAAGTAACAGGTGGTGCAATCCGAGTAATCTATCGCAGACAAACAACAAGCATACAATAAGTACTCATCTAATGCATAGGTAAAATTCGAACAAGAGATCAAACCAGATAGTTCAACTTAAGAACTCTAGTTGCAAAGAAAGAAAGAACCAAACAAAGCAACGGAAAGCAAACGGCGGAAGAAAAACAACTTGGTTCTAGGAAGTTGAAACTAGGTCAAATTTTACCGTAGCAAAAGCTTGTTTAAGTTCATTAGTCGGAACGGCGGTTTCGAAACGAAACTCCAGGCGCTTGAATCACCTGATTCCGATAGACGAGCAAGAAGATAAACTAGAACGAAGATCGGATCTGAGATCGCGATCGCGGAATAAATCCGACGAAAATAAAAAGAAGAACGGTTAAACGAACGGACGTTCGTTAGCCGAGAATAATCTGGTGATCACGTTCGTTAGGACGAACGGTCCGGCGAACGGTCTCTGGGCAACTAAATCGGAAAAGAAAACGGAACCGATCTAGGGTTTCGGAAAGAAAACCGAACGAAAAGAAAATGAATCGGAAGAAAAGAAAAGAACCGGAACGGTTTATAAGAAAAACCGAACCAAGGGGGAAAAGAGAGGCACGGGGCTACCTCTGGCGAGGTTCCGGCGAACGGGCTCCGGCGAACGGCGGCGTTGGGCGGCGGCGGCGATGCACAAGGGCGGCGGCGGTGGTGACGCAGGGCGGCGGCAGCGCTAGGGTGGCGCGGCGCTAGGGGCGGCAGCGCGGGGTGAGGGCGTGGCGCGGGCTTGGGGCTTGATGTGATGTTTAGAGGGGGGGTGAGTATTTATATAGGTGTGGGGAGAGATTGCTTGGGGGAGGGGCAAGAAAAAGAGAAGGAGATGGAGTCCTAAAATA
Organism: Triticum monococcum; assembly: GCA_034509565.1. NCBI lineage: Eukaryota > Viridiplantae > Streptophyta > Magnoliopsida > Poales > Poaceae > Triticum > Triticum monococcum. Next base: position 174,419,372 of record CM067847.1, on the reverse strand, counting down.
AAGCAAACGGAGTCCTAGTAGGACTCCTAGGGCGGCGGCGGCTTGGCGCCTGCCTGCTGGCGCGCGCGCGCGTAGGGGAGCCTGGCCGGCGGCTTGGGCCTTGGCCCAGGGCGCTGCGGGATTTTTTTTTAAATCGGTTACACGCGCAGAAAAACAAAAGAAAAGAGAACCAAACGAACTCCAAAACTTCTAAAGTAAATTTTCCCCGACTCCTAAAAATGAGTCGAACAAAATGAACTTTTCTCGGGACCTAGATTGCAAATTTTGAAAACGCGCATTTTTCCCTATCCAAATAAAAAGGCAAATGAAACTCCGACAAAACCAATGATCCTCTTTTCGAAATTTGAGAACAACTCAAATATGAAAATGACGAAATCTCCAACTCTCTCCGAGGGTCCTTGAGTTGCATGAAATTTCTAGCATCAACAAAATGCAAGAAAATATGATATGCATGATGATCTAGTGTATAACATTCCAAATTGAAAATTTGGGATGTTACAAGCTCTTCGAAGTCATTATCTGAATCAGTTTGGCTTCTTGAGTCTCAACTTCAAGTTGAAAGACATCGATCAGATGTTATGCGACAGGAAGCCGAAGGACTAAGGAAGTCCCTGCAGAATTCAGATGCATACTTTCTAGTGCAACAGCAAGCACTGGAGGACTTAAGCGCCAAACAAGAGAAACTTAATAAGCTTGCTAAGCATCTTGCCAGCATTATGGGTACCCAGGATATTGTTTCTTGAGCTCTTCTGAAGTGGTTTCAGTTCTGGACTTGTTTTGCTGCGGCGTTTATATGCTATTGTGTTCCCTATATTTGCACTGGTGGCGAACTTTGATGCCTAGTGGATGTAATATGTGTAATAGCCTAGTGTAAGTTGCTTGCTTATTTATTTCCTTGTTGCCTTGTTTATTTGTTTGCTTGTAGACAGTGCAGTTCTTTTTCTACGGTTTGCTAGTGGCTGCAATAACCTATTTTTTAAACTAGGCCACAACAACCATGGGCTAATATTTACTGTAGTGACACTGGGCCTCCTACGGGCCGTAGAAATAGTGGGCCTTCTATGGGCCGTAGAAACAGTGGGCCTTCTACAGGCCGTAGAAACAATGGGCCTTCTACGGGCCGTATCATCAATGGGCCTTCTACGGGCCGTATCATCAATGGGCCTTATACGGGCGGTATGATCGATTAGCCAAACATGGGCCAAACAGACCGCATTCTGGCCGTAAACAGGCTAGAGTTGGAATCGTCTGTTCATGGGCCGACCATAACGGGCCATCGTTAATAGGCTGTATTTGATGACGCTATGAAAACAGCCCAACGTATTAACAGACCACAAATGGGCCGACTGTAACCACGGGCTGAATTTGGCCCACAAGCAAAAAATGACAGTAACGGGCCGTAAGTAAACGAATGCTGGAAATGAGCCCAAGAATAAATGGGCTCTAAGAAGGCCGAAAGATAACATGGGCTAGAGACGGCCCAACGGAATAACGGGCCGTTAACGGGTATAAAGTGATACACTGTTCATCACGGGCCAGTTTCACCACGGGCCGTTAATGGGTGTAAAGTGATACACTATTCATTACGGGCCAGTTTCACCACAGGCCGCTAATGGGCCAAGAGTTACAAAGGGCCTCATATGGGCCGAAAGACGTCATGGGCTATACATGGGCCAGAAGTGAAATCGGGCTAGAATCATATTAGACGGCCCAGATGACGCTACTGGGCCTAATTCGGATAGGGCGTAACGGGCCTTGGGTTAGCGGGCTGTAAATGGGCTATATGCGAACATGCCGTTAACAGGCTTTCCATGGGCCGGTCTTTTCACAGGAATGTGTCACTGTTGGGCCATGCCACGTGTCGACGTATCATAGGCGCCTTCTGTCCAGTGAGTGTATGACATCTGTCCCAATGATGAGCCGACACGCGTTTCCTCTAGCCAATGATGATTTTACACGTGGAAAATCCCCATTGGTCAGGGCTATTAACGGGTTATCGGATCCAAGACCCGACCCGATAGCTTAATAGTGTTCCGTTACGGTGGATGCCACGTGTCGGTCACCCTTGACGAAAGCACTTCTGTGACGCGTGATTTATTGTCATGGAAGTGGACACTTCCGTGATGATAATTTTGGTAATGTCATGGAACACTTCTATGACAGCACAGGTATGACTATCTTGATTCTGTCATAAATTTGTCATGGATGTACATGCATGACAAACAAGTGACCTACTGTGACAAACATGTATCATCATGGAAGTGTATTTTTTTGTAGTGTAAGACATGTTCTATTACCCAAGTCACTTGGGGGCTCTTAAAATTTATATGAGCTATTTTATAGTAAATGTGTTTTATTCTTGGTCGTTGCAAAGTCTTTTTCTACCGCTCCTTTTTCGACTCGAGTTTATGGTCAATAGTCGGATAGCCTATCTTCTCTCTGAAAGCCGCTTGAGTTTAGTTTGCTAAACTGACCTCGGAGAAGTACTCCGCCTTTGGGATAAAGAGCTTGAAGCCGTAGGCTGACCTGCGTGAAGTCTTGAGATCGGATGTGTTATGTTAAAGCACGACAGAAGCACAATTTTTTTCTTTCCAATTTTCGGACTGACACCGAACTCTTGATCTTGTTCGGACGTCAGGTTTTTATTGACGTTTTTTGGTTTTCCAAGCTTATGGCACTTTTAAACTATTTGTGTGTTTTTAGCACAAGTCTCGCAGTGCAACACCGGACACCTTTAGAGATTCGGCAAAACATTCTCGGATATTGCTATATATGCATCGGTTTCAAATTGTGTCTTCGGTCAATAGTTGGGTTGCCCGGCTCCTGCGCTTGCCTCGTACGTTCCTCTTTGTTCGGCTGGGTGTGCAAAGGGAGAACCACTGCGATTGTGCTTCCAGCTCACATGGTTAAGCACCTCAGTGGAGAAAGCCGAAAACTGACTATCACAATAAGCGTAAACTGGTCAGCGATCCGATGACTGTGTTAAATGACGGGCCATTCATAATATTGGCCGAAGTGTTTACGGCTTGGCCTCGACTGTCGCCGAACACTACCAGGGGCTAGTAACTGGCCTCCCAAACTAAATCCTCAATATTTTGCTCTTACATTAGAGCTAAGGTTTCATGATCATGCTTAGAATAACAACCCAAAGAAAGGAACCGATAGCGGGACTATTTTCTTTGGAAGACATTTCTTATGTTAAATAGTAATATAACATATCTCTCTGCGTACCGTTGTTTATAAAACCGTATGGCCACATTACCTTGTTTGTCGTAAATCTTTGCCCTCATAAAGGCTTTATAAAGTAGGACAAACACTCCTCGGCTACTGGCCAAGGAGGTGGAAGCCGATGGTCGGTCAACAAAGTTTTGTACAATGCGGATCCGAGCATTAATGACGTAAAGTACTTGGATACATAGAGTCATTACACATAATTTGTGATTTTACTATGGAAATTGATCCTTAATTTGGCCACCCGTGCCCGCATTAAGGCTCGGGGCTACTGGGCTTTGGGCTTATTATTTACAAATATTAAAGGGGCACATCGATCCCCTGATCTGGTGTTGCCACCCGCCCAGTGTCTCGGGGGCTACTGCATTGCCTATTCAATGCAGAAAATTTTAAGTGCAATACAGTTTCCGAGGAGATTTTGATCCTCAGGTTGGTCGGCCACACCCAACCTGAGTCTCGAGGACCGAGCATGTTGCTTTTTGTGTCCTGAAGTATTCTGCCGAGCTAGGACTTGATCCTCAGGCCGACTTTGCAAATCAACCTGAGTCTCAGCGGCTATAGGGATCAGCGGTCTTATGTCATCCTTCAGGTGCATCTCGGGTTTTAGACCGATACACACCTTGAGGGCTACTAGCTATATATCTCGGCAGAGAATAAATTGCACCAATCAAAAATATTGACAAAAAATCAACCCACAGTCGGGGTGGTGCACCACCTCGGAAGCAGTCCGGCATAAAGCTCAGGCGCGAGTGGCTGGCTCCATAGAGGGCATTTCCGGCATTAAGCTCGGCTAAACTCCTTCGATTTTTTTGAACTAAGGTGATATGACACCTCGGATATAGTCTGGCGTTGGAGCCCGGATACAGTCCGGCGTTGGAGTTTGGACATAGTCCGGTGTTGGAGCTCGGATACATTCTAGCGTTGGAGCTCGGAAAGCGGTCCGGCGTTGGTGCTCGGCTGCAAAAGATACCTCGAATGCAGTCTAGCGTTGGAGCTCGGACGCAAGAGGACGCTGCCGCCCAGGAACAACTTCAAACACGAGGTGTGGCATAAAAATAACAAGGCATTGATAAAGGCTGAAGACTTAAAGGGCTCCTCGGATACCCAACGTGTGAGATCTTCAGATTTAGCTCGGCAATCCTCAAGATAGAAGATGGGAAGATTTGTTAAACCAGTTTTCAAGACCGATGACTGAAGACATAGAACAGTTCGGAAGAATCGAGGAGCGTCCCCAACTTGAAGACCGGTTTAGGGGGCTACTGACGGTGTCCTGGACTTGGGGGTACTCACCACGTCATCTCCTGGTTAGTTAGATTGGGCCGAGGACCCCCATGGCCGTATACTCATGGGCCAGTTTGGACAGCTGCCGCATACAAGGAAGATTCCACAAGACTTGGTGGTCAAGACAAGGACTCCTCCCCCACCGGCGTATTCGGCTAGGACTCTTGTTATCCTAGGCCTCTGGTGCATTATATAAACCAGGGCCAGGCTAGTCGATAGATATACAGACAATCATACCATAGGCTAGCTTCTAGGGTTTAGCCTCTACGATCTCGTGGTAGATCAACTATTGTAATACTCATATCATCAATATCAATCAAGCAGGACATAGGGTATTACCTCCATCAAGAGGGCCCGAACCTGGGTAAACATCGTGTCCCCTGCCTCCTATTACCATCCGCCTTAGATGCACAGTTCAGGACCCCCTACCCGAGATCTGCCGGTTTTGACACCGACACAATTTCTTCGCTGGTTTAACAAGTAGAGGCGCAAGGCCATTGGTGAGGAAGTGGCCCGGCTTTTGGTGGCCGGGTTTATCATTGAAGTCTTTCATCCTGAATGGTTGGCTAATCCGGTGTTGGTACTCAAAAAGAACGGCACTTCGAAAATGTGTGTGGATTACACAGACATAAACAAGGCTTGTCCGGCTGATCCGTTTGCTCTCCCTCGTATTGATCAAATCATCGATGCTACGGCGGGTTGTGAGCGTTTGAGTTTTTTGGATGCTTATTCTGGTTATCATCAGATCAAAAGGGCAGTTAAGGACCAAGAGAAGACAACTTTCATTACTCCATTTGGAGCCTTGTGCTATGTGTCCAGGCCTTTTGGGCTCAAGAGCGCCCAGGCGACTTATCAGTGGTGTGTATAGAATTTCCTTCACAATCAAATTGGGCGCAATGATCATACTTATATAGATGACATTGTGGTGAAGTCAAGAGAGAAAGAGACCTTGATTCATGATTTGAAAGAGACATTTGACAATCTCCGGGTATACAACGTGATGCTTAACCCGGTATAATGTGTCTTTGGTGTGCCAGTAGGTAAGCTATTGGGATTTCTTGTTTCTAACAGAGGCATTGAAGCTAACCCAGAGAAGATCAAAGCCATCACATCTTTGGCTAAACCGGCGTGTATCAATGATGTTCAGCGACTGGCGGGTCGAATTGCGGCTTTGAGTCGGTTCATAAGCCGGCTGGGTGAGAAGGCCATCACCCTTTACCAGATGATCAAAAAGACGGATCATTTTGTTTGGAGTGATGCTGCTGATCGGGCGTTTGAGGATCTGAAGAAACAGTTGGCTGAGCCACCCATGCTTGCTGCCCCTGTTGATAAGGAGCCTTTGTTGTTATATGTGGCTGCTAATAGCCAGGCCGTTAGTGTAGCCATTGTGGTGGAAAGGAAGGAGGCAGGCAAGGAATATCGGGTTCAACGACCGGTTTATTATATCAGTGAGGTGCTTATTAAGTCTAAATAGAGGTACCCACACTGGCAGAAGCTTGTTTATGGGGTTTTTATGGCAAGCCGGAAGCTCAAGCAATATTTTCAAGGTCATCCTATCACTGTGGTAAGTTCTGCTCCTTTAGGAGATATCATTCAAAACAGGGAAGCCATAGGCCGGGTTGCTAAATGGGCTATTGAGCTCGGTCCTCACGGCTTAAAGTATGTGCCACGCACGGCTATCAAGTCCGAAGCACTGGTGGATTTCATCAATGATTGGACAGAGTTGCAGGCGCATGAGGAAAAAACGGATAACACATATTGGACTATCCACTTTGATGAATCTAGACAGTTGGAGGGATCGGGGGCTGGAGTCGTTTTAACTTCCCCACGAGGTGAAAAGTTTTCCTATGTTCTCCGATTAATGTTCCCTTGTACTGACAATGCAGCAGAATATGAGGCCTTACTCCATGGTCTTCGGATGGCTAAGGAGATGAGCTTGAGCCGGGTGAGGTGTTTTGGAGATTCATATCTGGTGACTCAGCAAGTTTTTGGCACTTGGGATTCCAAGGATCCTCTTATGGCGGCTTATCGCCGGGAGGATGATGTCATTGCAGGTCATTTCAAGGGTTACCAAGTTGAACATATTGATCGCCGAAAGAACGAGGCGGCTGATACCTTAAGCTGGCTAGGATCTTAGTGTAAGCTGGTGCCGCCCAATATGTTTTTGGATATTCTTCTTAAACCATGTGTGAAAGTACCTACCGAGGAGGACCTTGCAGTTCCTGACCCGGAAGCATAGTTGGTGGCAGCTCTCCATGCTATTCCTGATTGGACGGTTCCGTATTTGGCTTACATGACCCGGGGTGAGTTGCCAAAGGATGAGGTCTTTGCCAGACAGATAACCCAGCGGTCTAAGTTAATGACGATTGTCAATGGAGAGTTGCACCATCTCGCAGCGTTTCAGGAGCGTTTCAACATTGCGTCTTTCCTAAAGAAGGCTGTGAGATTTTACGAGAAATCCATGAAGAAGATTGTGGCCATCACGCCGGCTCTAAATCTCTTGTAGCCAAGGCTTTCCATCATGGGTTTTATTGGCTAACAACTCATGCTGATGCCGATGATTTGGTAAGTAGATGTGATGGATGTCAGAAATTTGCACAAAGAGCTCATGTGCCTGCACAAGAATTGAGGATGATTCCAATTACTTGGCCATTTGCAACTTGGGGGCTTGATATGGTTGGGCATTTCAAAAGGTCAAAGGATAAGAAGACCCACCTCTTGGTGGCAGTTGATAAGTTTACTAAGTGGATTGAAGCAGAGCCGGTTAGTAAATGTGATGCGGTAACGGCGGTTCAATTCATGAAGAAGGTGGTCTTCCGTTTTGGCTTTCCGCACAACATCATAACGGATAATGGCACTAATCTTTCTAAAGGTGCTATGGAAGAATTTTGTCAACGGGAGCATATCCGTCTTGATGTTTCCTCTGTAGCTCACCCTCAATCCAATGGGCAGGCAGAATGAGCGAATTAGGAGATTCTGCGAGGTATCAAGCCCCGGCTTATGGTTCCTTTACAAAGAACGTCGGGTTGTTGGGTGGAGGAGTTACCTTCAGTGTTATGGAGCATCAACACAACCCCCAACAGGTCTACGGGTTACACACCCTTCTTCATGGTTTATGGGGGAGAGGCGCTTCTGCCTAGTGACATCCGTCACGATTCACCCCGGGTGGCGGCTCATGTTCAGGCTGACAATGAAAAGGCGCATCAAGCGATACGTCTCCAACGTATCTATAATTTTTGATTGTTCCATGCTATTATATTATCAACCTTGGATGTTTTATATGCATTTATATGCTATTTTATATGATTTTTGGGACTAACCTATTAACCTAGAGCCAGTGCCAGTTTCTGTTTTTTCCTTGTTTTTGAGTATTGCAGAAAAGGAAAACAAAATGGAGTCCAGTTGACCTGAAACTTCACGGAACTTATTTTTGGACCAGAAGAAGGACACGGAATAAAAGAGTTGGGCCAGAAGAGTCCTGGGCTGTCCACGAGGGTGGGAGGCGCGCCCACCCCCTAGGCGTGCCTCCCTGCCTCGTGGACAGCCCGGAGACCCCCTGCCTTGTTCCTGACTCCAACAGCTCTTATATAACCCAAAACTTCCAAAAAGAAACCTATATCGGGAGTTCCGCCGCCAGAAGCCTCCGTAGCCACCAAAAACCAATCTAGACCCGTTCTGGTGCCCTGCCGTAGGGGGGGGGGGGAATCCCTCTCCGGTGGCCATCTTCATCATCGCGGCGCTCTCCATGACGAGGAGGGAGTAGTTCACCCTCGGGGCTGAGGGTATGTACCAGTAGCTACGTGTTTGATCTCTCTCTCTCGTGTTCTTGAGGTGGTACGATCTTGATGTATCGCGGGCTTTGCTATTATAGTTGGATCATATGATGTTTCTCCCCCTCTATTCTCTTGTGATGAATTGAGTTTTCCTTTGAAGTTATCTTATCGGATTGAGTCTTTAAGGATTTGAGAACACTTGATGTATGTCTTGCATGTGCTTATCTGTGGTGACAATGGGATATCACGTGATCCACTTGATGTATGTTTTGGTGATCAACTTGCGAGTTTCGTGACCTCATGAACTTATGCATAGGGGTTGGCACACGTTTTTTTCCTGACTCTTCGGTAGAAACTTTGGGGCACTCTTTGAATTTCTTTGTGTTGGTTGAATAGATGAATATGAGATTGTGTGATGCATATCGTATAATCATACCCACGGATACTTGAGGTGACATTGGAGTATCTAGGTGACATTAGAGTTTTGGTTGATTTGTGTCTTAAGGTGTTATTCTAGCATGAACTCTATGACAGATTGAACGGAAAGAATAGCTTCGTGTTATTTTACTATAGACTCTTGAATAGATCGATCAGAAAGGATAACATTGAGGTGGTTTCGTACCCTACAATAATCTATTCATTTGTTCTCCGCTATTAGTGACTTTGGAGTGACTCTTTGTTGCATGTTGAGGGATAGTTATATGATCCAATTATGTTATTACTGTTGAGAGGACTTGCACTAGTGAAAGTATGAACCCTAGGCATTGTTTCCTAGCATTGCAATACCGTTTGTGCTCACTTTTACCACTTGCTACCTTGCTGATTTTATATTTTCAGATTACAAAAACCATTATCTTCTATCCATATAGCACTTGTATCACCATCTCTTGGCCAAACTAGTGCACCTATACAATTTACCATTGTATTGGGTGTGTTGGGGACACAAGAGACTCTTTGTTATTTGGTTGCAGGGTTGTTTGAGAGAGACAATCTTCATCCTACGCCTCCCACGGATTGATAAACCTTAGGTCATCCACTTGAGGGGAATTTGCTACTGTCCTACAAACCTCTACACTTGGAGTCCCAACAACGTCTAAAAGAAGAAGGTTGTGTAGTAGACACGAAGCTCTTTTCTGGCATATCTTTAGAAGGTTGCCGAGGAGGTTACCGCTTGAAGGTATATCTTTAGATCTTGCAATCGAATCTTTTAGTTTCTTGTTTTATCACTATTTTAGTCTATAAAAGGAAACTACAAAAAATGGAATTGAGGGTACCTCATATGCTTCATCTTTTTAATGTCTTTCGTGAAAATAAGGATTCCAATAATTGTGCTCAAGTGCTAGAAGAAGAATGCATTAGAATGTTTGGCACTAAATATTTGAATGATGAGCATGATTGCAATGTTGTTAGTATGAATTCCTTGAATATCCGTGATGCTAATGATATGCAAAGCCACAAGCTTGGGGAATCTATGTTTGTTGAACATGATATGTTTAGTCCCCCAAGCTTTGATGAGCAAATTTATTATGATGATAGCATGCCTCCTATTTATGATGATTATATTGATGAAAGTGGGTTTGGAAGTGATGATCCCACTATTTTGGAGGATGTTGAATCTTATTGTGATAATTATAAAAGTGGATTTGGAGAGGTCATGACTTTATTTAGTAATGATTCCACTATTTTGGAAGAGGTTCCAATTGATTATGAGAACAAAGTTGCTATCTATGATGATTATTGTGATGACATGTATGCTATAAAGAACAATGATAACCATGAAACTTGTCATCTTGATTTTAACTTTCATATGCCTCACATGATAGTTATTTTGTTGAGTTTTCTCCCACTACTATTCATGAGAAGAAATTTGCTTATGTGGAGAGTAATAAAAATTCTATGCTTGTAGATCATGAAAAGAATGCTTTATGTGATAGTTATATTGTTGAATTCATTCATTATGCTACTGAAATTTATTATGAGGGAGGAATATATTCTTGTAGGAATTGCAATAATATCATGTTTCCTCTCTACATGTTGAAAGTCTTGAAGCCAAGCTTGCTTTGCCTTCCTATGCTAGTTGATTATTGTTCCCATAAGTTGTTTGCTCACAAAATCCCTAAGCATAGGAAGTCGGTTAGGCTTAAATGTGCTAGTCATATTCTTCATTATGCTCTCTTTATGTTTCAGTTCTTATCTTTTATGTGAGCATCATTGAAATCGTCATGCTCACAACTTCCAGGACAAAAGAGAGTTGGATGCATAGCACAGCTCAAACATAGGTCCCTTGTGATCACTTGGGGGCTTCCTGCTCATTGAGCATAGCTGTCAGTACCCTCTTGATTCGGTGCAATGCCAAAACTTATATCATCACTTGGGGGCTTCCTGCTCATCGATCATAGCTTTCAGTACCCACGTGATCGGCGCAGGGCCAAAAGGTTATATGGTCACTTGGGGGCTTCCTGTTGAACATAGGTGTATTCACCAAAGAGAACATAGATGTCGGTACCCTCTTGATCGGCTGAACGCCACGTTTGTAAGTATGTAACTTGGGGGATTCATGTTCAAACATAGGCGTATTCGACCGAAGAGAACAAAGAGTTACTACCCTCTTGACCAGGTTTGTTCAAACATAGGCGTATTCGACCGAAGAGAACAATCTCTGACCGGGTCGTCCTACCTGTAACACCAACATTTCAACTCCATCAGGTCATCCTGATTGACCCGCCGAACTCTTAACGATCAGTCTTTACAGCGTATTCGACCAAGATCTAAGCTTGATTAAGGTTCACACGATGGCTTGTCATGCGAGAGTACGGTTTACAAAGTCAGATGGATCCAGGCTTCTTAAGCCGCCTTCCTTTAAACTTGGATAAATCGGCCCATGATACTGTTGCTCCGGCCCCACGTACTCCTTATAAGTCTTTGAGCAAGACCAGACTTATCTAGAGTTCAAATGTCGATTGGGCACACTGTGACTCAGGATCACAGCAACACGAACAATCCAGTGGCTCCGGCTAGTTTCATTGAAGATGACACTTTACTTTGACAGTCTACTAAAGCCCTGAATTTCTTTTGATTTCCTATTCGCGTTTGAGTTTTTTCGCTGCTTTCTGGTTTTTGAAGTCTGGCCCAGCTACCCTGTTTACGACTCACATTGGAAGCACACTTCGGGTTTATACAACCCGTCGGGAGGACAGCCTCTAAATTGCCAAGGTGTAATGAATACCATGGTTGAAGTTATAGCTCTAACACCTCTAAATTGCACGAAGTTAATAAGCCGGCAGTTTAAGTATATATATCACAGGTATGTTGTTTTCTTCGCAGTTATCAGACTGGCCCTGGTTATGGACTATTTGTCCTCAGCGGCTTTCATTGGGTATCATGACCCGCCCGGCCGTAAGTGATAACCCACAAGTATAGGGGATCACAACAGTTTTCGAGGGTAGAGTATTCAACCCAAATTTATTGATTCGACACAAGGGGAGCCAAAGAATATTCTCAAGTATTAGCAGCTGAGTTGTCAATTCAACCACACCAAGAAAATTAATATATGCAGCAAAGTGTTTAGTAGCAAAGTAATATGATAGTAGTGGTAACGGAAGCAAAAGTAATATTTTTGGTTTTATAGTGATTGTAATAGTAGCAACAGAAAAGTAAATAAGCGAAGAACAATATAAGAAAAGCTCGTAGGCAATGGATCAGTGATGGATAATTATGTCAGATGCGATCGATCATGCAACAGCTATAACATAGGGTGACACAGAACTAGCTCCAGTTCATCAATGTACTTTAGGCATGTATTCCGAATATAGTCATACGTGCTTATGGAAAAGCACTTGCATGACATCTTTTGTCCTACCCTCCCGTGGCAGCGGGGTCCTATTGGAAACTATGGGATATTAAGGCCTCCTTTTAATAAGGTACCGGACCAAAGCATTAACACATAGTGAATACATGAACTCCTCAAACTACAGTCATCACCTGTAAGTATCCCGATTATTTTCACTTCGGGGTAAACGGATCATAACACATAATAGGTAACTATAGACTTGCAAGATAGGATCAAGAACTCACATATATTCATGAAAACATAATAGGTTCAGATCTGAAATCATGGCACTCAGGCCCTAGTGACAAGCATTAAGCATAGCAAAGTCATAGCAACATCAATCTCAGAACATAGTGGATACTAGGGAACAAACCCTAACAAAACTAACTCAATTACATGATAAATCTCATCCAACCCATCACCGTCCAGCAAGCCTATGATGGAATTACTCACGAACGGTGGTGAGAATCATGAAATTGGTGATGGAGGAAGGTTGATGATGACGATGGCGATGGATTCCCCTCCCGGGCGCCCCGAACGGACACCAGATCAGCCCTCCCGAGAAAGATTAGGGCTTGGCGGTGGCTCCGTATCGTAAAACGTGATGAATCCTTCTCTCTGATTTTTTTCTCCCCGAACACGAATATATAGAGTTGGAGTTGAGGTCGGAGGAGCACCAGGGGGGCCATGAGGCAGGGCGCGCGCCCAGGGATGTAGGCGCGCCCCCCACCGTTGTGGACAGGGTGTGGGCCCCCTGGCCTTGATTCTTTAGGCAGTATTTTTTATATATTCCAAAAATAATCTCCGTTGATTTTCAAGTCATTCCAAGAACTTTTATTTCCGCACAAAAATAACACCATGACAATTCTTCTGAAAACAGCGTCAGTCCGGATTAGTTCCATTCAAATCATGCAAGTTAGAGTTGAAAACAAGGGCAAAAGTGTTTGGAAAAGTAGATACGTTGGAGATGTATTGTAGGATCGAAAGTATGTCTAGAGGGGGTGATTAGACTACTTGACCAAATCAAAATCTAGCCTTTTCCCAATTTTAATTCTTGGCAGATTTTAGCAACTTAGCACAAACAAGTAATCAACCTACACATGCAATTCTAAGAGTATAGCAGCGGAATGTAAAACAATTGCATATGAAGGTAAAGGGAGGAGTTTGGAGGGAGCAAACGCAATGTAGACACGAAGATTTTTGGCAAGGTTCTGATGGGTGGTGCTATCGTACATCCACGTTGATGGAGACTTCAACCCACGAAGGGTAACGGTTGCGTGACTCCACGGAGGGCTCCACCGACGAAGGGTCCATGAAGAAGCAACCTTGTCTATCCCACCATGGCCATCGCCCACGAAGGACTTGCCTCACTAGGGTAGATCTTCACGAAGTAGGCGATCCCCTTGCCCGTACAAACACCTTGGTTCAACTCCACAATCTTGACGGAGGCTCCCAAGTGACACCTAACCAATCTATGAGACAGCACTCTCCAAGAGGTAACAAATGGTGTGTTGATAATGAACTCCTTGCTCTTGTGCTTCAAATGATAGTCTCCCCAACACTCAAATCTCTCTCATAGGATAGGATTTGGTGGAAAGAAGATTTGAGTGGAAAGAAATTTGGGGAAGGCTAGAGATCAAGATTTATGTGGTTGGAATGAAGTATCTTGACCTCAACACAAGTGTAGGTGGTTCTCTCTCAGAAAATGTATGTTGGAAGTGTAGGCATGTTCTGATGGCTCTCTCCACAAATGAAGAGTGGCTGGAGGGGTATATATAGCCTCCACACAAAATCTAACCGTTACACACAAATCACCAAACTCGGTGAGACCGAATCATAAAACTCGGTCAAACCGATTTATTTCATAATGTGACCGTTAGGGTTTTCGGTGGGACCGACATGTCAACTCTGTGGGACCTATATCATTAGGGTTAGGGCATGACATAATCTCGGTGAGACCGATTACACAAACTCGGTGAGACCGATTTTGGTAATAGACTAACCACAGAGTTGGTCAGGCAATCTCGATGGGACCGATTCGCTCTCTCGGTAGGACCGAAACATTACGAAAGGGAAACAGAGAGTTTGCATTGCAATCTCGGTGGGATCAATCACTCATCTCGGTTGGACCGAAACGTTACGAAGGGAAACAGAGATATTACAATCCCACCTTGGGGAGACCGAGATCCCTGTCGGTGGGACCGAAAAGACTAGTGTTTGTGGCGGTGGCTATGTCAAGTGAACTCGGTGGCGCTGGATAGATCAAATCGGTGGGGCCGAGTTTGAATTTTGGTTTGGGATATATTTGGATATGAGAAAATGGTTGAGGGCTGTGGAGCATATCACTAAGCACTTTGAGCAAGAACCTAATTAAATAACACCTCCCCCTCTCTTAATCGTATTGGCTTTTCCTATGGACTCAATGTGATCTTGGATCACTAAAAATGAAATGTACAGTCTCGTGCTTTGAGCTTGAGCCAATCGTTTTCTCCTTAGCATTTTGAGGGGTCCACTTTCTAATCCATGCCATGCCAATCATTGAGCTTTTCCTGAAATATTTATCTTCAAGTAGCATTAGCTCAATGAGCTATATGTTGATAGGAATTACCAAAACCACCCTGGGATAGTTGCACTTTCAATCTCCCCCTTTTTGGTAATTGATGACAACATATAGATCAAAGCCTCGACAAATGATTATAAGATTGAAAAACATCGTCGCTTTTAGAAGTATGTGATAAGCAAGAGCTCCCCGTAAATTTGTGCATTATTTAAAATTTTCTTTTGAATGCAAATGCACAATCGATTAGGATCATGGGTTACTCTTCTGTGTCACATACATCTTGGTGTAGCGCTCAAAATGATAGAAATTAAAAGCATGCACTCATCACCAAGCAAGTGAATGATTATATATGGAATATAAAGGATAGCAACATTCAACCAAACATTAAGGTAGCATATGATCAACCACATGATCATATAAGTATCTCACAAGGACATAAGGACATAAAGTATCTCACACAAGCACACAAAAAGTAGTTGAACCAAAAAATCAAGAGAGATAAAAAGCAAGACACTCTCTCTCGAAGCCTATGATCTATACATATTTCTCCCCCTTTGGCAACAAGTTACCAAAAAGTTTGAAAATGCATCGTGCTATATGTCTCTCAGGCTTGGTCTTCGGGAGGTGGTGTAGATAGAACTCCAAGGAGGAAGGCTTCCAATGAAGTAGTTGGAGCTTATGGAGTGGGTGCTGGAGGTGGCACTGGAGCTGTAGCTACTGGTGCTGACACTGAAGCTCTAGCATCTGAGACTGGCACTACAGCAGACCTTGGACCTCGTGGCACATGCTTAAAAGCATCAGTGGTTGCTTTTCCTCTCCTCTCCTCTCCTCTGCTTCCTCCTGAAGCTGCTCAACTGTAGTCTGAATCTCAGTCAACTTCAGATCAAGATCATAGAATTTTGTTTCCACAATCCTCTCCAGGATCTCCTGATTCTGATCCAGGGTGGCCAAGCCCTTCTCAATCCTTGGTGTAGCTTGAATCAGATAGCCTAACTGATCTTGCTTGCGCTTCAGGAAGACTCGAGATGCCTCTTTCAACACTTGTCATCTAGGAAGCTTTCTCAGCCTTTTCCTTGGCTCTCTTCTCCTGGACTTGAGCTGATGATGGTTCTTCCTCATTCATTACAACAGTGTTGTCTTCAAAATCAAGATATATAGGTAGATGCTCCTTGTCCAGCAAGTAAGTCCCTATGCCCATCTTAGAGTTGATGAGCTCCTAAATATGTGGATAATATCCACAACTCCTCTTTTGATCAGCAGCTGTCCTTTTGATCATTTCTACAATCAAGCTCATAACTCTGATTTTTGGGGGAACATCAAAAATTTGCAGCAAGTTCAGGGCTGATAATCTTGTGATCTCCTGACTAGGGTAGCAATGTGTGCCTTAAGATCCAGTTAATGGTAGGCAGACCAGACACCAAGAAATGCACATATCCAAGCTTGTGAGTTTCCAAAGTCTTATCAGGGATCTCTTTTGTACATGTTTGCCATCGAGTTGTGGTCTTTCTTTTTCTTGGCATACACATCCAAGTCATCTTCATGTTCCTCTGGGGCATTGATTAGCTTGGCCCATTCATTAACTATGGACTCGTACCTGGTACCCTCAGGCATCCAAACTATCCTCCCATCTGGATAGAAGTGGACAGTGGAGTAGAACGATCAACTTATCATTCCACTTGGTGAGCTTTTGTCCAACGAATCCATCAACTCCACAAGCCTTAAAGCTGTCATACACTCTAGGGAAGTGATCTTCATTTTCCCGGATGAACTCCCAGTCCACCCATTTCATGTCACACACTATGGGCTTCTTGTCAAGCAAAATTGTCTCATAGAAATCTTGGTGTTCCTTTGTATGGAACCTGTAGTCAACTACAGTCCTCCTCCTAACAGCATAGGGATCAAACTGTCTCCACAACCTCAATGCTGCATCTTTCCTGATGTGCATGTCCTCAGCGACTGGATGAGCATCATTGTGGTCAGGAAGTTTGGGCTTCAACTTCCTCAAAACATGAGAATCATCTTATTCTTCTTCAGCTTCAGGCACTTGGGCCTTGTTCTTCTCCTCAGCAGGTATACTCCTGATGTTCCTCTTCGGTTTTGGGGTTTCTGAGCATCAGCCTTGGGAGCACACTTGGGCTTAGATAGAGAAGCCTCTGACTTGATTGCATCTCCCATAAGCTTATGAGCCTTAGGAGCTGGTGCAGCATCCTCTTCCTCCTCCTCTTCTTCTGAATCTCTCATAATGGAGGATCTACCAAGTACTCTGGTAGTGGTCTTCTTGACCCTTTCCTTCCTTTTCTTTCCTTCTCCAACCGCCTCTTCAGTTGGCTTGGAGGTTTCAGTAGTTGAGGCTCTGGCCTTAGACTTGGGAATCCTCTTTGCTGGAGCCTTCTTGTGCATCCCTGGCTTTGTTGTAGTAGCTGAGCCATACTCTTTATTCAACACCTTTTTCTTGGAGCTGAATTCTTCCTCAACAACCACATAATCCTCATCCTCGGAATCTGAGGTCTTCTTCTTCCTTGTTCTGGTGGCTTCCTTGGGCAAGTTTCTTGGTGTGCTCCTGCTGCCCTCATCAGAAGTACTAGAGGGACTAGTGCCCTCACTCATATGAACCTACTCCTCAGACTTGTTCTGGCTGTCACTTTGATCAGACATCTTGCAGGCAAACTGTCAGTAGACCCTGTGAATACGTTGTAGATGAGGTAGAGTAGATGAGCATCATAAAGTGCAGAATTTTTGCAAAATAGATGACTCAAAAACTTAGTTTTAGTTCTTCACAGAAAGCATTTCGGACCTACTGGTCTGTAAACTTGGTGATACCAAAGCAGCTTTTGGAACCTAAACTAGTGAACTCGGTCGGACCGAGTCACATTTCGGTGGCACCGAGACTACTAGGGTTTCACAGAGAATCTAACTCGGTCACACCAATTTGCAATTTTTGGTCAGACCGAAACCGCATGTGCAATGGCCTAAGCCAAATCGGTGAGACCGATTTATATAACTCGGTCGGTCTGAGATGAGTTCGGTGGAGATCTAACCCTAAATTTTCAAATCTAATCTAATCTACGGATGCTTTCGCTGGACAAGATAATTTCATACGTGGCAAGAATCATGGCAAAGCAATGTGCTACGAATCGGAGTTAAGGAATAGCACAAAGATCAAGTTCATACCCTACTTCGGCGGTGAACTCGCTACGGCGGCAACAGCGTGGCAGATTGCCATTGACAGCGGCGGAGACTAGCGGCGGGAGCTCGCTGGCGGCAAGAGGACGATCCGGAGACCCGAAGAGGCAGAGCAGGTCACGCACGGGTGAAACGTTTTGGAAATTTTTCCAAAATTTGACCCGTCAGTAGATATAACCTAACCTTTCGGTGTGACCGAGTAGAACAACTCGGTGGCACCGAGATGCAAAACTGCAAGCGGTTACTGCAACTCGGTCTGACCAAAAAGTTCTAATCGATTGCACCGAGATTGAAAACCTAGATCAACTTAGTGATCTCGGTGTGACCAAAATGGATGACTCGGTCATACCGAAATGCACAAAGAGGTTTTGGAAGTTTAAGTCTATGGCGAATCGAGGACTCCGAGTGCTCCTCACACAAAGTGGTTCGAATCTGACTTGATCAAACTTTGTGATGTAGCATGAATAGAGTTTGAGACGAGGAAAGCATAGATAGCTAGAGGGAGTTCTTAGGCGTTCTTGTCCATCCATTTGGCAAAAGAGAAAAATCCAAACAATCAAAGCAACAAATGGATGTCCTTGAATGAGTAAAATATGTAACCAACATGGTCACACAATAAGATGGCAAAAAATATGTAACAAAGCATGCACAAACACACTAGCATCTATCAAGCAATTTGGCGATGACTAGGTCATCTATATATGAGTATATTGACTTAGGAGTCAAATGAGAACATTTGATCGTAGGTCATACTCATTGTTTAAGCACAAGCGGGGTTGCCACTTTTACATAAAGCATTGTTGTGTTCACACCATTAGAGTTGCTTTAGCTCAATTGATTAGAGTAAAGCTCCCCCTAGATGTGATATCCCCCCTAAGAGGGATGAACTAACCTTGGGTTTTGTCAATGATGACTTCATGTAGGTGTTGAAGATGTAGATGCTCAATGTTGATGTAGATCCTTTGGAACAATCCTTTGGAGTGAGTTGCACTTTCAATACCTACACGGGTTAGTCCCACAAGGAACAAACAAGGATATCCATGACATAGAGTGATATTCACATGAGATGATGTCCATGAATGCATTAGTTTACCTTGTCCCTTGTCTTACCAACAAGAGAATTTGTGACTCCTTGAACTAGTGCAAGATATGGAAGTTGTTTGCACTTGTCCTCGCCAAAATGATATGAGTGAAGTGTGTTGGCAGAGTCACCCTCAAGAACTCTCTAGTTCTTCTTCTTCGGGATCCACACCATCTTGATGGGAATCCTTGGAGTTGTATTCGTACTTGATGAAGTAGAACTTGAGGTAGTCTTGGGAACCCACTTGAACAAGGCTTTGGGAGCTTCCTCAGATTCATTAATGTCCTCTTGAAGCTTGTCCTTGCCGTTTTGCTTGTGGTCTTGTGGTGGAAGATCATCTTGAGCTTGTGTTCCTTGCAAAGAAGTAGGATCATACTTCCCTTGTTGATGAACAAATTTCTTCTTGGGGTATTGATCTTCTTCCCACTCAACTCCATTGGCAGTGAACTTTCGTTCGATTCCTTCGGTGTCTTCCTTGCTTGCGTACGATTTCCTCAAATTGCTTACTTTCGGCAAGGCTCTTGTAAAAACCTTTCTCTATAATTCCCTTCAATAAGATATTTTCTTGCTCAAGTGTAACTTGGCTAAGAGAATCATTAGTGGAATCAAGAGAACACCTAGAAGCAACATCATTGGGTTTAGCATGATTATTGTTACTATTAGAAGAAGAATCTTTCTTACTCTTGTTGCTAGATTTAACTTGTGGCATGTAAGTAGATGAGAGTAAACGCTTGGCAATGTAAGAAGAACTTTACTTGTGAAGATCATGATTGATCGCTTTTAAGAACCCATGCTCTTGCTCAAGGTTGAGCTTTTCGAAGTGTAACTTCTCATGAGTCTTTAAAAGATCTCGATGATTTTCCAAGGTAGTTTCATGAGCTAACTCAAGAGTGTTTAGCTCTTTAGTTAGACGCTCAATCTCCTTATCATCGTCATTCGTTTTGTCTTGATTAGCATGATTAATAGCAAGTTCATCATAGTTTTCATCAATAAAATTGTCAACAAGTAAATCATCATCACCTAACAAGTCATCTTCATCACTATTGAAATCAACATACTCGGGGTGTGATACCTTTGGGCCTTTGGCCATGAAGCATCTTCCAATTCATTCATTTGGTGACTCAAATATGCCGTAGGAGTTGGTTGACACAAGTGCTAGACCGACAACACCTTCATCTTGAGTATATTCGGAGTCAGAGTGATAACTTCTCTCAGAGTGATCATCGGAGTCGGAGCCAGATACCCATTCACCAACATGAGCTTGATGTATTTTGTGTAGCCCCTTGATGATTTGTCCTAACTTTCCGAATCATTGCTTCTCCATGATGTTCTTCGTTCATAACGGTCATCTCTACTCCTTCTCTATCTTGGTGGTGATTCTTCTCTCCTACTCCTTCTTTTGGGAGAACCTTCTCTTATTTTGTAGGGAGCCGTACACTCATTGGAGTAGTGTACGGGTCTTCCACAAAGCAATTACGTTCACGACTTGAAGATCTTTTGTCATTGTAGGACCTTGACTTGGAACTTCTTTCCTTGCTTCTACTCTTGTAGAACTTGTTGAAGTTCTTCACCATTAGGCTCAATTCTTCATTGAAGTTTTGTTTCTCACTTGATGATGTGGGAGCATCACATGAGGCTTTGTAAGCACCACTTGACTTGTTGTGAAGCTCTTCCTTATCCTTGAGTGACATCTCATGAGCCACAATCCTTCCAATGACTTTCGTTGGCTTGAGATCTTTGTAATTGGGCACCATTTGGATCAATGTGCACACGGTATCATATTTTCCATCCAAGGCTCTTAGGATCTTCTTGATGATGAATCTATCGGTCATCTCTTCACTTCCTAAGCTGGCAATCTCATTTGTGATGAGAGCAAGCCTAGAGTACATTTCAGCGATACCTTCACCATCTTTCATTTTGAACTTGTCAAGTTGACTTTGAAGCACATCCAATTTGGATTCCTTGATGGAGTCGGTACCTTCATGCATATCAATCGAAGTATCCCAAATTTCCTTTTCCTTCTCAAGACGGCTGATTTTGTTCAATTCTTCGGGGCACAATCCATTGAAGAGAATATCACAAGCTTGAGCATTGTATTGTAGCATCTTCAACTCTTCCGCGCTAGCCTCATGGTTTGGTTCCCTCCCATCAAAGAATTCACCTTGCAAGCCAATACACACAATAGCCCAAACGACGGGGTTATGTCCAAGAATATGCATTTTCATCTTATGCTTCCAACTAGCAAAATTAGTACCATCAAAATAAGGACCTCTACGGTGGTAATTTCCCTCACTAGATGCCATACTCTCCTAGGTTGTGAAACCAAGGCTATGATCACCAAAGCTATGGAAATCAAGGAAAATGGAGACCAAATCTCTGATACCACTTGTAGGATTGGAAGTATGTCTAGAGGGGGGGGTGATTAGACTACTTGACCAAATAAAAATCTAGCCTTTTCCCAATTTTAATTCTTGGAAGATTTTAGCAACTTAGCACAAACAAGTAATCAACCTACACATGCAATTCTAAGAGTATAGCAGCGGAATGTAAAACAATTGCATATGAAGGTGAAGGGAGGAGTTTGGAGGGGGCAAACGCAATGTAGACATGGAGATTTTTGGCGTGGTTCCGATAGGTGGTGCTATCGTACATCCACGTTGATGGAGACTTCAACCCACGAAGGGTAACGGTTGCGCGAGTCCACGGAGGTCTCACTACAAAAAAAAGACACATCCGTGACATTTTGGGCCAAACGAAAAAAATTTATGTCATACATATGACATTTCTATGACGATAATTGTGACAAAACCCGGTATCATCATAGATGTGGTGGGCTCCTACTTCTATGACAAAAAATCATGACAGAAAATCGGATTTTTGTCCTGGGCGGGCCGGAGAAGTAGCTGCATGACATTCTTCGGGCCATCCATGACGGAAGAAACCGTGGTAGAAGCGAGGGCAAGGAAAATTTTGGTGAGTTCCTGGTTACGGTGGGAGGTTGGGGGCCGAGCGATGCGCGTTTCTCTCATACGTACGCGCGTGTGTGCGAGGCGTTGGCTCTAACTGAATCCGAGCAAGGCGTTGGGCTCTAACTAAACCCAGGCGATTGCACTGCAGGCTACGCATTACTGAACCCGAGCGATCGATCGATTGCTGTTAACTGAACCCGATCAAGCGATTCCTTCGCTACTGCTGCTAACTGAAGCCGATCGATGTTGCCTCTAGGATGAACAGTGAGTGTTGCAGGGGGAGGGGGCGGGTTGGATGAACAGTGAGTGGTGGCGTTGCCTCTAGATGAACATGACCCCGTGGTGTGGTGGAGGGCTGGATGAACAGTAGACGGTGGAGGGGTGCCCGTGGAGGGGTGGTTGAACAGGACCCCGTGGTGTGGAGGGCTGGATGAACAGTAGACGGTGGAGGGGTGCCCGAGGAGGGGTGGTCGAACAGTAGCTGGTGGAGTAGCGCGCGGTGGAAGCTGGATGAACAGGAGCACGTGGTGGCTGGAGGAGGTCGACGGTAGCCCGTGGAGGCTGGAGGAGGTCGACGGTGGAGATGAACAGTATCCCGTGGAGTCCCGTTTTGCGGTACGCCACACCCCTCCCGATGAATAGGACCCCTGTTTCGACCGTAACGCTCCAACACAAATCTGTTTCATCCATTTTGTGGTACGCCACACCCCTCCCGATCAACAGGACCCCCATTTCGACCGTAGGAGGTCTGTTTCGTCCGTTTTGCGGTACGCCACACCCCTCCCAATCAAGAGGACCCCTGTTTCGACCGTAGGAGGTCCGTTTCCTGCGTTTTGCGGTACGCCAGACCCCTCCCAATCAACAGGACCCCATTCCAAATGTAGGAGGTCTATTTCCTCCGTTGCACGGTATGACAGGCCTCGTTTCCATCGCCTGTTCCATCCAAGCCCTCCCGATGAACACGACCATGCATTCCGTTCTGACCCAGCCGGTTGGCTCCCACGTGTTCCGTTGCCTCCTAATTAACACGACGCATTTCGTTGCCTCCCCATGAACACGATGCATTCTGTAGCCTCCCCATGAACACGACGACGACGTTGTTTCTCCGTTTCGACCCAGCCATGTACACGAGCCCTGGCCGTACGTATGCGCGATTAGGCGTTCGAGACCTCGCCCGTATGTACACATACATGGTCGTATTTTCTTTCTTGCACCCTGGCCGCTGTACGTACGTGTACATGCTACATGTGCGCCTCTACTACGACACGTACGCGCCTCTACTATGACACGTGCGCGCCTCTACATCCCCCAGTATATATGTACGTACATGTTCGCGACCAGAATGACAACGCTACGTACGCTTCGACCAGGTGAGTCCAGACTGTCAGGCACGTCCTTTCCTGCGAAGATGTAGCTGGTGGGTCCCAGCAGTCAGGGGGGTGAATCATTTTTTTTGCCCGGACGCACTTCCTTGCGTGCGAAGATGTAGCTGGTGGATCCCAGCAGTCAGGGGCAAACATTTTTTCGCGAAATACGGTGGCCCGTTCGGTGGGTCCCCGCTGTAAGGTGGAGGAATAATTATTTTGCACGTAATAAGGAGGCACTTCCTTGCTGGGGTTGTGGATCTAGCTGTCAGCCTCTCCACGTACAGTCCACGTCAGATGGAAGCCATTCCTTGACCATGTTAACCACACCGCGCCGAGAGCACCAGGGCGGTGGACGACGGCGAGGCCTAGGAAGGGGACGACGTCGAGCCGGGGAAGACGCGGCAGTGGATGCCCACGCGTAGAGGAGTACGAGGGTTCACTGGTTCGCTGCGGTGTGAGGCTGCCGTCGCCGCAGAATAACAGGGGGCATGGGTGAGTAGAGGGATGGCCTGGCCAGCGGTGGGAGTAGTAGGGGGCGGTGAGGCCTCCGCCGCATCGCAGCCGGCCACATGAGGCAGGAGCACAAGGCACGACCGGCGCTGGTTTGGGCGGCTGGAGCCAGAAGACCAGAGGTTGAAGAAGCACTACAGCCGTTGGATGGACATCGTACGGTCACTGGAGCTAGAATCGTGCATATTGACTAAGTTGACAAAGCCCTCCATCCCCGTCAACTTAGTAGGCCCAGAAGTCAGCCTGCCACTATACTGGGTCCCAGCTAACAGGGGGAGTATTCATTTTTTGTGCATAATAAGGAGGCACTTCCTTGCATGCGAAGATATAGCTGGTGGGTCTGAGCTGTTAGCAGCAGTAACGTTTTTTCACGAAATACAGAGGCCCTTTCGGTGGGTCCCTGATGTCAGGTGGAGGAATCATTATTTTGCGCGTAATAAGGAGGCATTTCCTTGCGTGCGGCCGTGGACCCAGTTGTCGGCCTCTCCACGTACAGTCCACTTCAGGTGCATGTCGGTCGTTGACCATGTTGACCATGCCGCGCCGAGAGCACCAGGGCGGTGGACGATGGAGAGGCCTAGGAAGGGAACGACATGAAGGCAGGGAAGACTCGACAGTTGTTTCCCACGCGGAGGGGAGTAAGACTGTACGAGGGTTTACTGGTTCGTCTGTCGTCGCCGAAGAATAACAGCAAGTGTGGGTGAGTAGAGGGATGGCTAGGCCAGCGATGGGAGTACGGTGGGGCGGTGAGGCCTGCGCGGCAGCACAGCCGGCCGCGGGGAGGAGGGAGTAGGCAGTCCCGCCGGTGCTTGTTTGAGCGGCTGGAGCAGGAAGAGCAGTGATTGAAGAAGCACGATGACCGTTCGATGGACATCCAACAGTCACTGCTTGTGCGTCAACCTTTTTTTAGGAAAGCCTCAAATCTATGGAAAACATCATACATCCCATTTGCCATTATTTCTAATAATTTACAGCCCATTTGCTAATTCTTAAGGTGTTTTTTGGAGCCCATATTCTTTTTGTTAGCATTACAGCGCATATTGTGGCCACGGTTAAAAAATTATACGAAATTTTGCATATTTCGGTGCGGTCCGAACTGTTTTTAATCCCTAAATGTCGACTCACATTCAAACTGATTTTAAAAATAAATGTATATCAATATAAAATCCAACAAATTCTCCAGGCATAAAAATTAATGTAATTTAAAATCTTGAAATGAAAAAAAGATATTTGAAATTAATTGCCGGTTTGATGTGTTTTAATAATGTACAACCCATTTGTCATTACTGATAGGCCATTTTCTCAGCCAGCCGAATGAAGCTCTCCTCGTCTTGAAAGATTTACAGCCCAACAGGCCTGACAAAGGGACTTACTTGGCAAATCACAAAAAAACTGGGTTGTGGCTGTGGACCCAGCTGTCAACCTCTCCACGTACAGTACTCTTCCGATGGAAGTCGGTTGTTGACCACATTGACCATGCCGTGCCAAGAGAACCAAGGCCGTGGACGACGGCGAGGCCTAGGAAGGGGACGACGCGGAGCCAGGGAAGACGCGGCAGTGGATGCCCACACGGAGAGGAATACGAGGGTTCACTGGTTCGGCTGCGGCGTGTGGCTACCGTCGCCACAGAATAACAGGGGGTGTGGGTGAGTAGAGGGATATCCTGGGCCAGCGGTGGGAGTAGTAGGGGGAGGTGAGGCCTCCGCGGCCTCACAGCCGGCCACGAGAGGCAGGAGCACGCGGCACGACCGCGCTGCTTTGGGCGGCTGGAGCAAGAAGACCAGAGGTTGAAGAAGCACTATGGCCGTTGGATGGACATCGTACGGTCACTGGAGCTAGAATTGTTCATATTGACTAAGTTGACAAAGCCCTCCGTCCTTGTCAACTTAGTAGGCCCCCAAGTCATTTTTTGGTGCGTAATAAGGAGGCACTTCCTTGCGTGCGAAGATATAGCTGGTCGGTCCGACCTGTCAGCGGGGGAATGTTTTTTTTGTGAAATACAGAAGCCCTTACCACGTACAGTGCACGTACATTGCATAATAAGGAGGAACTTTCCTTGCGTGCTACCATGGACCTCGTGGGTCCCAGCCGTCAGGCTCTCCACGTACAGTCCTCTTCCGATGACTCTCGTATGTTGACCACGCCGCGCCGAGCGCAACGAGGCGATGGACGACGGAGAGGCCCCGGACTGGAACGACCCGGAGATGGGGAAGATGCGGCAGTGGAGTCGCAGACGGAGAGGAGTGGGAAACTTGACTGGTTCGGGTGCGGGGTGGGCCTACACTCGAAGTAAATAACAGGAGGTGCGGAGTGGAGGGATGGCCTGGCCGTCGGCAGGGTAGCATTCCGCTGAGGAGCGCAAAACAACGTTGCTAGATGCCGAAGGCTGGAGCAGGCGGTTCCAGCAGCGCTGGGGGAAGAAGACGAGAGATTGAAGAAGAATGCCGGCCGTTGGATGTAAATCCAACGCCTTCTTAGGCTTCGACCTACTGGCCCACATGTCAGCCAGTCCATTTGTTTTTGGTGTCCATTTGGTGGGCTGGGTGAAACAATGATGTAGCATCTATGCAACCCGTTCAAATCCCACTTTTTATTGAAATCCGCGGACTTGCTGGGCTGGGTGAAAATATCATGTTGGGCTAGATGGAGAGATGTTATAAAAACATAAACACATGATTGCACGTCAGTAAAATCTTTGAAAGCTTATGTACGCAATCACTAGGAGTTGACTTGCCAAGTTATATATAAACAATTATTATTATTTTGTAAGAACTTTCAACTTACAAAATAAAATATCATTTAATTTGATGAGTTAATAGTACGTGGGGTATTATTATTTTTTAGGCTAGACGTGCGACAGTTGAGTTGGTTCGAGGGGAAAGTACTAGGAGAAAACTCAGTTTACATCGAAAAAGAAAGTGGGAGAAAATTCAGAGACCTGCTAGGTCCACCAGAGGAGGGGAATATGTTGGGAGGAGGGAGATTCAAAGCACAGCAGCCGAGTGAACTAGTTTTTTTACGGACAAGTGAACTAGTTTACATACATAAGCAAATAGCCACTAAAAAGCAATCAGGTTAATGGGTTCTTAAAATAAATATTTCGAACAAAATAGATAATTATGACACATAGGCTAATGCATGAAAAACTCAGATGATAAAGGTGCTTATACACAGATAAAGTACAACATCTAGACGTTCCTGGCACGCTTGATCATGACGTTGCGGCTGTCCGTGTACTTGTCTGTTACGGGAAGCAGACACGCCCTCATGTCCAAGATTTGCCTGTACATGTCGTAGCATGCGTATGCGTTCTTGGCTACGTAGGTTATGTAGGCTAGATTTAGAGGTACCTCCCACGTGTTCATGTCATCTTCTTTCATGTTGGCGTATCAGGGGTCGACGATGGTCTCAGCGAGGTCAACCACGGAGTCCTTCTCCTGCCCGTTGCTGATGATCTTGTATTTCTTCTGGATGTCGACAAGCTTGTTGCACCAGATGGCCAAATCGTCGCGTTCTTCCTTCTCTCCACCATAGCGAAGGTGCAGTTGGCGCTGCCGATGAAACAGGAGAATGCTCCAGAACCTGGTGCAACCATAGGACTGAGGCGAGGCAGAGCTTCACCGAGTCCGTATCGTTGGTGTACATCACATTCAACTTGGTGCAACCATAGGACTGAACAGCGAACTCAAAGGGGAACTCCTTGCTGAAGTCCATATCCAGCAGGCTCACCCTTCGGATCGCCATTGGACTCTCTTCGAGTGAACGAGTGTGTAGGCGGCGACAGTAGTTCGTTTTTCAGCTCTTGGGGAACTGGATTCAACAGTAAGCTGAGTGTGTACATGCGACAACAGTTACTACCCCTCCCTCGTCCGCTGCACGCCCGGCAGAAGATGCACCCTCGGCCACGAGCGGGTCTGTATTGGTACTATAATAATAGGAGTTAGTGGTCACCTTACTTAAATTTAATTAGCTTTAATAGAAATTTATACTTAAAACAACCAATGCATTCGCTCGTTCTATCAGTGCCACAGGATCAACGTGCACAACAATTAGAATTATTATTCTCAGGACGCACACGATCAGCACATTTGTCGCACTTTCACAAAGATAACACTACCAAGTTTGAACTGTTTGTTATGGTTGTTGTCCTCTGCATCATCATGTCGTGTTTCGCAGCTTGCAAGATTCAGAACCAACAAATAAGATCCAAATAATATGTACAACAAAGATGCCTACACATCTCATTGATTCCCAGCTTGCAAGATTCAGAACCAACGAATAAGATCCAAATAATAAGTACAACAAAGATGCCTACACATCTCATTGATTCCCAGCTTGCAAGATTCAGAACCAACAAATAAGATTCAAATAATAAGTAAAACAAAGATGCCTACACATTTCACTTATTCCCAGCTTGCAAGATTCAAAACCAACCCATTAGAGCCTTTTGATAAGTGAATATCGGGACTAAATCCATCTTGGCTAGCCATGTCATACAATTGAAGAACTTGGCGAATGCTCTTGACCGTCACAACATTTGTAGTTGAGTATTCCTGTGTGCACATCATGTTTGCATAGCACAAACAAGGAGACATGAGAGCATGATTTGGCTTTAATAGAGGCCTCCTTGAACTCAACCTCCAGCTCTACTTGGATGAGGTCTGCCTGGAGTTCCATGATTCAATTCATGTGCCTTTTTCTGCAGTTCACCCGAAACGAAGCAAAGATTGCATCATTCAGCTAGCAAGAAGTACTTGCTGTTGTGAGCTGGTAGGTTCTTCTTTTGTAGTTGCACTAAAATTGAGGAACATTAAGGTTGGTTGTCCGGCTCATGTAAGGTGCAACTATAATTTTCTTATCCTTTTGTGCAGTTCCACTAACATAAAGTGCCATTGTGGTGACAGTGACGGCTCCATCTTACAAAGGCTAATAAAATATTGCACGAGATTACCAGCAGAACTTGACGGAGATTTTGGAAACTCCAATCAACATTTTGTGTAGTTCCACCAAAATTGAGAGATGTTGCCCACGTGACATTTTAGTTGAACTGCACAAGACACTCATTCCAAAAAAAGTGTTTTGTGCAGTTCACCAAAAGGTCACAATAGCAACAAGGTGAAATGGAGCATATACAAAATGAAAAGAAGCATCTTAATTATGTTCATGGAAATCACGCAAGGACAGTAGAAATTTTAAAACGTCAGCATGCTTCATGATACCAGAAGCATTACGATCAGCAATGAGATTTCACAAATATGGGATTACTTTAATGGTGGCATTGCTTGTTTACCAGACACAGTAAATCAACATCAGCTAAAGAGTTGGTTTAAGGGCATGGGACAGTGGGGACACCAGGACACTCAGCAGCGTAAAGGAGCAACTTACTTATCATACTGGGGAAAACAGTAGGAGTGCCATTTGTAACACATTTTAATTGCATCTTATCACTGGAGGCATTAGATTAACAATAACACTGGTTAGATATGTCCCTAAGGTAACAGTGTGATCGCTTCATTTTACATGCGCCCTTACATTAACAACAGCAAAAGGTTGGTATAAGGACATGCGACAGTGGACGCATCAGCACAATGTACCTACAAGGAGGCATAAAGTGGTGATGCTGAGTTTGTTCATCCTATGTGAGGGCAGCAAACCTAATCCTGGAGACCTTGTACTATGTGAGGGCAGCAAATCTAACCCTAGAGACCTTTTACTATGTGAGGGTAGCAAATCTAATCCTAGAGACCTTTTACTATGTGAGGGCAGCAAACTAATCCTGAGACCTTTTACTATGTGAGGGCAGCAAATCTAATCCTGAGACCTTTTACTATGTGAGGGCAGCAAATCTAATCCTGGAGACCTTTTACTATGTGATGGCAGCAAATCTAATCCTGGACATACTCTGTTGACTTGTCCACCAGCCGCCACTTTCTATCCTTTTTTCAACCAATAATAGATCTGTTCCTTATCCAGTTTGTACTGTGTTTTCCCATTATTTCCCTTTTCAACAAAGAGACCGGTTGGGTATCCGGTCTCTACTACTTCCACCATATTATTTCCTCTTTGAATCAAGTCCTAGATTCATGCTACAACTTCCCCCCCTTCGTTGTTTGAACAAAGCCCTAGATTCGAATGCATGAAGTAGCTTTACCTCTAATAATACTAAAATTTAGGTGGCTTTGGAAGAGCTTATGGGAGTAGAAACAAATGCACATGCAGACACTTTGGGAGCTGGGGAAGTAGAGCAAGGCCACTTTCGAAGAACTTATACCTGAGGGTCGCCGGGATGTCAGCGGAGGTAGGTTGGATTTGCGGACAATACGGCAGGGAGGAAGAAGGGTCGGAGGACCTCCCGAGCCGCCGCTGTGTCGGAGAGAATGGCAGGGGCAGAGGATCGGGCCCCTCCGGCAGCTGTGGGTTTCCTCCCTCGACGGCGATGACCGCGTGAACGATGCCTGCGGTCACCAGCACCGTCTGGAAACGCTGCATGGTGTGGGGCTGTAGGCCGGTGCCTTGGATGATTTGGCACAGCTGACTGCCGCACCCGTCCATCGCCTCCATAAGTGCTTGTGGCTTCTGTTCACTTGGTCTTGGATTGGAGTGAGTAGTGTTGCGCAGAGACTTGGGAGTAGATGGATTGGAATGGTGGGGCGCCTTTATTATATGAGAGTCCAAACTCTGTTGCATTCACATCGTGATGGCTCTATTCTGCTTCTCCAATTAATTCCCTCTGCATGTAATTGAGGATGCATCATTGACCGTTCAACGTCTCGGGAACCGCTACCCTCTCCCTCCTTGGCATTCAAGCACCTATGGACCCGTCAACGACGAGGTGCCTATGGTGACTTCGTGAATTTCAAGATGGTAGTGTCGTGCGTGCGTGCGTTCATAGGGGTGAGTGATGTGCGTGTATATGAGCGCTTGCGCCTGTACTGTGTAAAAACGTAAATGTGTGTCAAAAAGAGACTAGTCAATATACTCAATATTGTGCACCTCGGAGAGGAAAACGATAGAACTAGTACGTATTTATTTATGGTGCAGATTCACTCATTTTTCTCCATATGTACTCCGTCTCGGTGTAGTCTAGTCACTTGTTGAAATCTCTAGAAGGGCAAATACTCCTTTCTGGTTTACAGGGCTATAATAGCAAGTAGTGGGCTCAAATAGCAATTTTGTCTCATGCAAGAGCCTGGCTATATGCGTGCTCCAATGTTCGCAAATGCAACGTTCGGTTTGCGCTTGGCTCTTCGCCTCTTCGAGAAGACGAACAATGATGTTACTACTCCTGCTTCTACAGTGTCGAATCCATTGCTACATGTCCATCCACCGCGAGCAGGACGGATAGCTTGTTGTAGAAGTACTACTAAGCAAAAGCCTGTCCTCGTTTGCGAGCAACCGCGCGCATGGGTGAGGGAGAAGGCGTGTAGTAAAATCAAGCTTCTCCTCGTTGTACGATTTGACGCGACACATCATAGCATTGGCCCCACATGCTTGCCTCTAAACTTGGCTGAAAGACCTGCAGTGTACAATATATTTTCTGCAACCTCTAACATTTACCCACCACAAATTAAAATATATGTGGCCATATGCAGCGTTCTGATGCAAAGGCCGGGGAGTCCCTCCTTTTCAAAAAAAATTAAAATATATATTCCTATCTTGACCAGATGAGCGAGCAAACTACAATCACCAGGGTGTCGGGTAGGGCCAGAAGACTATTTTAATTTTTTTAAACTTCGAGACGGCCACATAGCATGGAGCCGACCCCAATGATTTTAAGCTTACAGGCATGGTACACGCTATCCTAGAATAATCTACACATGAAACTGCCACACGAGCGTCCGGGCTGCGCTTGGCTCTTCACCTCTTTGGGAAGTCGAACAATGATGGAGTACTACTGCACTGGAGGAGTACTACAGTACGCTTCTGGCCATCTGACACCGATTGAACTGCTGCATGTCCACCGCGTGCGGGAGGGAGAGCGTGTAGCGAAAGCTTCTCCTAGTCTTGCCAGCCACCACGCTCATGGGCGAGGGAGGGACGCTCCTGCCTTTGCGTGTATGACAGGTAGGGGTGGAAACGGATTGGATGCGGATCGGATAGTGCTCTTACCACTTCCATTTTCATAGTTTCAAAACGAATACGAATACGGATGTTATCGGATACAGATGCGACTCGGATATTATTCGAATACGGATACGTATCGGATATTTTCTTGATTCGGAACAGATACGAATAATATCAACATATTTCTTAAGTAGATTAGTCGATTTATATGTGACCTAAAATAATCAACTTGTGACATACAATAAGTCAATGATAAATAGGTTTATGAATAAATACTATTGTAATGCATAATAATTTATAAGTTTAATCATATAAAGAGTAAAATTTGACCACTTATTTGGCTTTTATGTTGGATAATTGGAATATTGAGCTTAGGATTTTAAAAATTGCCTCCCGTAATCTTATTCGGATACGGATATATCCACTTCCATATCCATATTTGTGTCAAAATCTCCTACCATATTTTATTTTTTATTTGTTTAATAAATTCGGATACGGATAATTTCCATTTCCATTTTGATTCGGATGCGGATGTTTCGGATATGAATAGGCATTTTCTCGAATACAAATATCGGATATTTCGGATTATCCGCTACCACTTTCTACCCCTAATGACAGGTGGGCCCGGCAAGTGTGTGGCCAACCTGTCAAAGAGCCAAAGGCAGGTGCAGTTAAGTCCGCGAGGGAGAGGATAATCAAACTTCTCGTTGATGTATGAGTTGACGCGACACATCAAAGCACTACACTCGATATATTTCAATAATTTGCGTTTACTGGTGCATTAATTACAACGCATGCATGGATGCCATGACTCTCCTTTTGATACTTGAATGTGTTGATTTAATGCACCTTGAAGTAGTATAAAATATGTGACGGTAAAGCTTTGTAATACCCCCGCCCAAGTCAAGAGATGGTTGTGCATGAGGAGGGCGAGATCATGCAGTCCGAATAGGACCCGACGATGGAGCTCTCTAAGGTCTCGATGGACCTCACCGTGCTCCACTGCCCCTTGTGCCTCTGCCCCTTGACACCTCCAGTGTATGAGGTTCGAATATACCTCGTCCGTTCGACTGATTGAGCAAGGTGTATGTTCCTTGATTGATGTGTTGTTCGATTGATTTCTGCAGTGCAAGGGAGGGCACCTGGCCTGCGCGGACTGCCACGTCGAGCGCCTCGGGAACCAGCGGCAGTGCTAGAAGTGCGAGCATGGCAGTGGCTTCGACATGCGGAACACGGCAGTGGACTCCGTCCTTTCGTCGGTGAGGGTGGAGTGCCCGCATGAAGGTTGTGGGCTCTATGTCACTTACCACAAGCTCGCCGATCACCAGAGCGTGTGTCCGCTCGCGCCCTGCAAATGCCCCGTGCCCATCTACGGCTACGAAGGTCCACTGCCGGCGCTCTACCACCACATCAGCACCGCGCATCCCATGCCCGTGCACAGGATCCAGTACGACAAGGTGCTCCAGTTGCAAGTGCCACTGTCGGAGCCACGACTCTTGCTGCTCGCGGAGGAGGACCGCCGCGCGTTTTTCTTGGTGAGTGGCGTGCTCAACATCAGAGCGCCTATCTCCGTGTCGGTCGTCTGCATCAGAGCGGGGGCGTCCCCACTGCCGCACTATGTGGCCAAGTTGTGGGAGAACGGCCCGCCGGGGGAGCCCAAAGGCACGACCAACGCCGTCAAGGTGGAAATGGAGGTGACAAGCAGCAAGGATCCCGGTGATGTCGACGTGCAGGAGCTGACCTTCTTGACAGTTCCGCCCAAGCTGCTGGCCGGGGCTAAGCTTGTGTCCGTCCACATTCAGATTGACAAGCTCACGTCCTAAATGTTTCTACAGTACCTTCTGTTTATCATAGTAATATGATAATATAGGGATTACCTTGGTCTACTTTAGCTTAAGAAATGGTGGGTTTTGGTGGCGATGCAGCAATTACTTCGACATCAGATCAGTAATTTCCAATAGTCGAACGGATATTTTGTGTCTGTTGGATATAAAGTTCCTTTGGGTAAGAAGTACTACTTGTCATCAAAATGGATAAAAGGAGATGTATGTATATGTATTTTAGTTCTAGATACGTCCCTTTTTATCCATTTTGATGACAAGCACTCCCTCCGTTCCACAATACATGCCTTCCATTTGTCAAAATATAGATGTATCTAGACATGTTTTAGTATATAGGTACATCCATGATAGAGCCAATCGGATGGTTGAGAACACTACAATCCGTAGCTACATATTCGTGTGTGACTCCCAGATGCAGAGACCGGGGGTCATCATCCTCCTTTTCGAGAAAAAACAAACGCGTATGTGAGAGGACGAGTGTGTGCATGCACCTCTTCTCTTCCTGTATAACGTACTACTAAACTCAGAGCACAAGTTTTTGTGGGTGGCACGATGGTGCGTGCGAGAAGTCCCGAGAGATAGGTTTAATGCGTCTAAAAAAAGACTAGCCTAGAGCTCGCCACGTGGCTATTCCTGTCGAACACCCCATTAACCGTAAGATATGTATACGACAATGCCAGTTATTGCACGTACACAGCAGCACTCCCTCCTTTCCGGTTTATAGGGCTTAATTCAAAAATCTCACCAACCAAGATGGTGAGTGGTGGAATATTTTTTGTAGTTTGCAAAAGCACCTAATTAATGCTCTTGTTTTTCTCAAAAAATTATGTTTGTCAATGCATTAATTGCAATGCATGCATGCATAAAGTACATGCATTGGTCGATTTTCTCTTAATACTTGCATGCAATGATTTAATGCACCTTGGAATCTGAACATGTGTTGGGGAACAACCAAATTGAGCCTTATAAAATGGAAAAACTAAAATTTTGAGATAAGCCCTATAAAACCGGAAAGGAGAGAGTAGAAAAAGAAGTACTCCATCCGGGAATAGTGCCGCACTTTGAAACTAGAACCGTCAATAAATCTTGAGCTTGCGTCTCGTCACATTCCAAATTACTCCATGCTATACTGAATTGCAAACTTGTTCACACTGATCACAACCTAAACGGTTTCCCACTTAGGAGCGTATTAGTACTCGGTTATAAATACTAGTATGCCAAGATGACTGCACATTCCTCGTCAAATCCTCATCCACAAAAACAAACAAGTCATTCAGCATCCTTCCCTTGCGTCTGCCATGGCCAGCGTGAGTTCTGGGTCGAGAGATTGCCACCAGGGAGAGGCGAGCATGGAAGCGGAAGCATGAGAGATGTCCTGCCTCGCTGCGAGAGCAGCCGACATGTCTCGCCATGCGGAAGTAGCAGCACAGAGGTCCCTCCGTGCCGCTAAAGCAGCACGGAGGTCCCGCCGCGCCGTCGATGCAGCAGACTGGTCCGGCCGCACCGCAGAAGCAGCAGAGATGTCCCGCCGCGCCACGAATGCAGTAGAGATGTCCCGCCGCACCGCGGCGGCCTAGGAAAATTTCTCGCGGGCAGGCGACGACTGTTACCAGCGCATGCAGGCGATCGTCCATAGCTAGATGGATCAGATCTCCGGCTGGGAGAGGTTGCAGGACGACATGAAAGCCTCGTTTGAATAGGCTACCGGCATCATCCAGCAACTAAGGGAGGGCAATGAGAGGCTCCGGGCCGAGCGCGACCTGCTGAGGGAGAAGATTGTCTGAAGTGCAGACCAGCAGGAGGAGACTAGTGCCTTGTTGAAGAGGACCGGCGTCATCGTCAAGAAACTTATGGACGAGAATGACATGCTCCGCAACGAGCACCAAAGGCTGGTGGAGGAATCCGTGGATGTTCTCAAGCAGCGTCTTGAGGACACGAAAGAGCTCATCGACGCTCGCCACGGAGACTAGTTCCCGCGGCCTGCAGCAATGCATCAAGAAAGTAGAGATCAGCGAGCCAGATCCTTGTCTTCCTTCTTCTTTTGCCCTTGTGTATTTCGGGCGAAGCCGCATGTGGCTTTTTTAATTATCTTTCTAATTATGTAAGACAATTAATCGTCCTTATATTTCTATGGAAGATCAATATTGCGAGGCTAGAATGAAGAAAACTCTTGCTGTGGCGACCATGGCGTTGCTGTTCTTCAAGTTGCTGCTGGGCTTCCTTCAGTTTCCTGGTTTCTTTTGATGTAATAGTCGGTTTAGGGTGTGGATTGTGTCGTCGGTTGTGAAATGTTGGGTTCTAGCACGGATGTTTGGCCTTTGTTGGCCTCTTGGGATGTTGCGATCTCAATCTGGTAGCTTTTAGTCCTTCGTGTTAGGCTGGAGTTGTGCTGAACTTCTTGTGAATTGTGGTGCTTTTCAGTAATGAAAATCGGAAGGGGCAAGCCCTTCTTTGATCAAAAAAATTAATCGTCCTTATATATTCATCAGTCTTGCTATAAGTCGTAGTAGATGCTATATAGGTCCGTCGGATCTTACATCAAGATCCGTGCTTTCAGATTTTCTTTTTTTCTCTTAAATCTCAGTCAAGTGAGACATAGCCACGGCATTAAACAGAGGCTCGGGCGCCATTAATGGAGACCTTGGGAGAGAGGTTGATACGTCCATTTTGCATCATGATTTTATATCGATATTTATTACATTATGGGCTGTTATTACACATTATGTCACAATACTTATGCATATTCTCTCTACTTTTACAAGGTTTACATAAAGAGAGAGAATGCCGGCAGCTGGGATTCTGGGCTGGAAAAGGAGCAAATATTAGAGACCTATTCTGAACAACTCCAAAAGTCCTAAAACTTCATGGAAGATGTTTTCCAAATATATAAAAAAATATTGAGAGCAAGAACTTCACCAGGGGGCCACACCCTGCCTACAAGGATGGGGGCACGCCCTACCCCCCTGGGTGCCCCCCTACCTCATGGGCCCCCTGGTGGCCCTTCGGTGGCAATCTTCTGCTATATGGAGTCTTTTGATGGGAAAAAATCATAAGCCATCTTCTCGGATGAAACTCTGCCGCCATGAGGCGGAACCTTGGCGGAACCAATCTAGGGCTCTGGCGGAGCTGTTCTGCCAAGGAAACTTCCCTCCCGGAGGGGGAAGTTATCGCCATCGTCGTCACCAATGCTCCTCTCGTCGGGAGAGGGCAATCTCCATCAACATCTTCATCAGCACCATCTCATCTCAAAACCCTAGTTCATCTCTTGTATCCAATTCTTGTGTCCAAGTCCGGGATTGGTGCTAGTAGGTTGCTAGTAGTGTTAATTACTCCTTGTAGTTGATGCTAGTTGGTTTAATTGGTGGAAGATCATATGTTCAGATCCTATATGCATATTAATACCCCTCTGATTATGAGCATGTTTATGCTTTGTGAGTAGTTACTTTTGTTCCTGAGGACATGGGAGAAGTCTTGCTATTAGTAGTCATGTGAATTTGGTATTCGTTCGATATTTTGATGAGATGTATGTTGTCTCTCCTCTAGTGGTGTTATGTGACCATCGACTACATGACACTTCACCATTATCTGGGCCTAGAGGAAGGCATTGGGAAGTAATAAGTAGATGATGGGTTGCTAGAGTGACAGAAGCTTAAACCCTAGTTTATGCGTTGCTTCGTAAGGGGCTGATTTGGATACATATGTTTCATGTTGTGGTTAGGTTTACCTTAATACTTTTGTTGTAGTTGCGGATGCTTGCAATAGAGGTTAATCATAAGTGGGATGCTTGTCCAAGTAAGGACAGTACCCAACCACCGGTCCACCCACATACCAAATTATCAAAGTACCGAACGCGAATCATATGAACGTGACGAAACCTAGCTTGACGATGTTCCCATGTGTCCTCGGGAGCGCTTTACATCATATAAGAGTTTGTCCAGGCTTGTCCTTTGCTACAAAAAGGATTGGGCCACCTTGCTGCACTTTATTTACTTTTGTTACTTGTTGCTCATTACAAATTATCTTATCACAAAACTATCTGTTACCGCTTATTTCAGTACTTGCAGAGAATACCTTGCTGGAAACCGCTTATCATTTCCTTATGCTCCTTGTTGGGTTCGACACTCTTACTTATCGAAAGGACTACGATAGATCCCCTATACTTGTGTGTCATCAAGACTCTTTTCTGGCGCCGTTGCCGGGGAGTGAAGCGTCTTTGGTTGGTGGAATTTGGTAAGGAAAAATTTATATAGTGTGGTGAAATTTATTGTCACTTGTTACTATGGAAAGTAATCCTCTGAGGGGCTTGTTCGGGGTATCTTCACCCCGACCAGTAGAGCCAAGAGTTGCTCCTCAACCTACTGAACCTACTGAAAATGAAAATGAAAATGAAAATGCTTGCTCTGAAGTTCCTTCGGGTATGATAGAAAAACTGCTAGCTAATCCTTTTTAGGAGATGGAACAAAACATCCTGATTAACATCTGATATATGTGGATGAAGTTTGTGGATTATTTAAGCCTGCAGGTGTACCCGGAGATGTTGTTAAGAAGAAGGTCTTCCCCTTATCTTTGAGGGGAGATGCATCGACATGGTATAGGCTATGTGATGCTATGAGGTCTTGGAATTACAAACGATTGAAATTGGAATTTCATCAGAAGTTCTATCCTATGCATCTTATTCATCGTGATCGCAATTATATATATAATTTCCAGCCTCGTGAAGGAGAAGGAATCGGTCAAGCTTGGGGGAGGCTTAAATCAATGTTATATTCATGCCCCAATCATGAGCTCTCGAGAGAAATGATTATTCAATATTTTTATGCTTGGCTTTCTGGTAACAACCGCACCATGCTTGATACTTCTTATGCTGGCTCTTTTATGATGAAGACTATTGAATTCAAATGGGATTTATTGGAAAGAATTAAACGCAACTCTGAAGATTGGGACCTCGACAATGGTAAGGAGTCAGGTATGACACCTAGTTTTGATTGTGTTAAATCTCTTATGGATACCGATATTTTTCATAAATTTAGCACTAAATATGGACTTGGCTATGAGATAGTAGCTTCTTTCTGTGAATCTTTTGCTGCTTATGTTGATCTCCCCACGGAGAAGTGGTTTAAATATCATCCTCCCATAGAAGTAAAAGTAGCTGCACCTATTAAAGTTGAAGAAAAGACTATCACTTATAATGATCCTATTGTTCCTACTTCTTATGTTGAGAAACCACGTTTCCTTGTTAGGATAAAGGATCATGCTAAAGCTTCAACTGTGGTTCGTAAAAGCAATATTAAAACATATACACCTCCTGAGCAAGTTAAAGTTGAACCTAATATTGCTATTGTTAAAGATCTCTTGTCTGATAATATAGATGGGCATGTTATTTATTTCTGTAATGAAACTGCTAGAATTGCTAAACCCCATGATACAGATAAACCTAGACCTATGGTAGGCATGCCTATTATTTCTGTTAAAATAGGAGATCATTGTTATCATGGCTTATGTGATATGGGTGCTAGTGCTAGTGCAATACCTTATTCCTTATACAAAGAAGTTATGCATGATATTGCACCTGCTGAGATGGAAGACATTGATGTCACAAATAAACTTGCCAATAGAGATACTATTTCACCAATGGGAATTGTTAGAGATGTTGAAGT
The DNA here is from genome assembly GCA_034509565.1 of Triticum monococcum. Taxonomy (NCBI): domain Eukaryota; kingdom Viridiplantae; phylum Streptophyta; class Magnoliopsida; order Poales; family Poaceae; genus Triticum; species Triticum monococcum. Next base: position 174,380,026 of record CM067847.1, on the reverse strand, counting down.
CTTGTGTGGGAAAACTAAATATCCTGCTGATTTTCTTGTTCTTGGTTCCCCACAAGATAGCTTTTGTCCCATTATATTTGGTAGACCCTTCTTAAATACTGTTAATGCTACCATAGATTGCAAAAGGGATGTTGTTACTATCGGTTTAGATGATATGACTCATGGATTTAATTTTTCTAAATTTAGTAGACAACACCGTGAAGAAGAATTACCTAGTAAGGATGAAATTATTGGTATTGCTTCTATTGCCGTACCTCCTAGTGATCCTTTAGAACAATATTTGCTAGACCATGAAAATGACATGTTTATGAATGAAAGAAGGGAATTAGATGAAGTATTCTTTAAACAGGAACCTATTCTTAAAAACAATTTACCTGTTAAAATCCTAGGGGATCCTCCTCCACCCAAGGGTGATCCCGTGTTTGAGCTTAAATTGTTACCTGATACTCTTAAATATGCTTATCTTGATGAGGAAAAGATATATCATGTTATTATTAGTGCTAACCTTTCAGGACATGAAGAAGAGAGATTATTAAAAACTCTGAAGAAGCACCGTGCTGCTATTGGGTATACTCTTGATGATCTTAAGGGCATTAGTCCCACTCTATGTCAACATAAAATTAATTTGGAAGAAGATGCTAAACCAGTTCATGATCATCAACGCCGGCTGAATCCTAAAATGAAAGAAGTGGTAAGAAAGGAGATACTAAAGCTCCTTAAGGCAAGTATAATTTATCCCGTTGCTGATAGTCAATGGGTAAGCCCTGTCCATTGTGTCCGTAAGAAGGGATGTATTACTGTTGTTCCTAATGATAAAGATGAATTGATTCCTCAAAGAATTATTACAGGTTATAGGATGGTAATTGATTTACGCAAATTAAATAAGGCTACTAAAAAGGATCATTACCCCTTACCTTTTATCAATCAAATGCTAGAAAGATTGTCCAAACATACACATTTTTTCTTTCTAGATGGTTATTCTGGTTTCTCTCAAATACTTGTGTCAGCCAAAGATCAATGAAAGACTAATTTTACATGCCCTTTTGGTACCTTTTCTTATAGACGTATGCCTTTTGGTTTATGCAATGCACCTGCTACCTTTCAAAGATGCATGATGGCTATATTCTCTGACTTTTGGGAAAAGATTTGTGAGGTTTTCATGGACGCGACTTTTCCGTCTATGGATCTTCTTTTGATGATTGCTTGAGAAACCTTGATCGAGTTTTGCAGAGATGTGAAGAAACTAATCTTGTCTTGAATTGGGAAAAGTGCCACTTTATGGTTAATGAAGGTATTGTCTTGGGGCATAAAGTTTCTGAAAGAGGTATTGAAGTTGATAGAGCCAAGGTTGATGCTATTGAAAAGATGCGATGTCCCAAGGACATTAAAGGTATAAGAAGTTTCCTTGGTGATGCCGGTTTTTATAGGAGGTTCATTAAGGACTTCTCAAAAATTTCTCGGCCTCTGACTAATTTATTACAAAAAGATATACCATTTGTATTTGATGATGATTGTGTAGAAGCATTTGAAATACTTAAGAAAGCATTGATCTCTGCACCTATTGTTCAGCCACCTGATTGGAATTTACCCTTTGAAATTATGTGTGATGCTAGTGATTATGCTGTAGGTGTTGTTCTAGGACAAAGAGTTGATAAGAAACTAAATGTAGTTCAATATGATAGTAAAACTCTAGACAATGCTCAAAGAAACTATGCTACTAATGAAAAGGAATTCTTAGCAGTTGTATTTGCTTGTGATAAGTTCAGACCTTATATTGTTGATTCTAAAGTAACTATTCACATTGATCATGCTGCTATTAAATATCTTATGGAAAAGAAAGATGCTAAACCTAGACTAATTAGATGGGTTCTCTTGTTACAAGAATTTAACTTACATATTGTTGATAGAAAGGGAGCTGAGAACCCCGTTGTAGACAATTTGTCTAGGTTAGAAAATGTGCTTGATGACCCACTACCTATTGATGATAGCTTTCCTGATGAGCAATTAAATGTCATAAATGCTTCTCATACTGCTCCATGGTATGCTGATTATGCTAATTACATTGTTGCTAAGTTTATACCACCTAGTTTCACATACCAGCAAAACAGAAAGTTCTTCTATGATTTGAGGCATTACTTTTTGGATGACCCACATCTTTATAAAGAAGGAGTAGATGGTGTTATTAGACATTGTGTACCTGAGCATGAACAGGAATAGATCCTACGCAAGTGTCACTCCGAAGTTTATGGAGGACACCATGCTAGAGATAGAACTGCACATAAGGTACTGCAATCTGGTTTTATTGGCCTGCTCTCTTCAAGGATGCCCGTAAGTTTGTCTTATCTTGTGATGAATGTCAAAGAATTGGTAATATTAGTAGACGTCAAGAAATGTCTATGAATTATTCACTTGTTATTGAACCATTTGATGTTTGGGGCTTTGACTATATGGGACCTTTTCCTTCCTCCAATGGTTATACACATATTTTAGTTGTTGTTGATTACATTACTAAGTGGGTAGAAGCTATTCCAACTAGTAGTGTTGATCATAACACTTCTATTAAGATGCTTAAAGAAGTTATTTTTCCAAGATTGGAGTCCCTAGACATTTAGTGACTGATGGTGGTTCACATTTTATTCATGGTGCTTTCCGTAAAATGCTTGCTAAATATGATGTTAATCATAGAATTGCATCTCCTTATCACCCTCAGTCTAGTGGTCAAGTAGAATTGAGTAATAAAGAACTCAAATTAATTTTGCAAAAGACTATTAATAGGTCTAGAAAGAATTGGTCCAAGAAACTTGATGATGCATTATGGGCCTATAGAATTGCATATAAAAATACTATGGGTATGTCTCCGTATAAAATGGATTATGGAAAAGCATGTCACTTACTTCTCGAACTAGAACACAAGGCTTATTGGGCTATTAAAGAACTTAATTATGATTTGAAACTTGCCCGTGAGAACAGGTTATTTGATATTAGCTCACTTGATGAATGGAGAACCAAAGCCTATGAAAATGCCAAGTTGTTTAAAGAAAAAGTTAAAAGATGGCATGACAAAAGGATACAAAAGCGTGAGTTTAATGTAGGAGATTATGTATTGCTATACAACTCTTGTGTAAGATTTTTTGCAGGAAAACTTCTCTCTAAATGGGAAGGTCCTTACGTTGTCGAGGAGGTCTACCATTCAGGTGCCATAAAAATCAACAACTTCAAAGGCACAAATCCAAAGGTGGTGAATGGTCAAAGAATCAAACACTATATCTCAGGTAATCCCATAAGTGTTGAAACCAATGGTATCGAAACCATAACCCCGGAGGAATACATAAGGGACACTTTCCGGAATGTTCAAGACTCCAAAAAGGAATAGGTATGTGGTACGGTAAGTAAACCAACTCCAAAACAGTTTTTAAGGCAATATTTCTCCGTTTTGGAATATTTAGAAAAATAGAAAAATAAGCAGCAGTCCGGGAAGGACACGAGGGCTCCACTAGGGTGGAGGGCGCGCCCCCTACCTCGTGGGCACCTCGTGTGCTCTCCAGACTCCGTTTTCGTACACGACAAGTATTTTGGTCGGTAAAAATTCATTATATAATCTCCCGGGGGTTTTGACTCCCGTATCACGCAAAAATCTCCTGTCTTTGTTTCGAGCTATTTTTCTGACAGATCTAGATTATCATGACGTCTCCAAGTGCCGCAAAGGACATGTTCTTCGAGAAGGTCATCAACCCTTACCTCGCGGAGGTGCAGCGACACCCTCAAACCATTGAGATGCGTGATGGGTTGCTGCACATCCATGATTCTGAGGGACCGAAGGGGACCGAAAGCATGGAGACGAGGCTCGAAGCAATGGAGCAACAAGTTTTCAAGTGTCAGGGGATGGTGGAGCATGGACTCAACTCCAACCACATGATGATCGCAGAGTTCACCAACAAACACAAGCTGGATGCCGACAACATCGGGGAGACCATCTTCAAGCTTCACGAGAAAATCAAGCACCATCAAGCTCAAATCTATGACTTGCAAAACCAAAACTGTGAGTATGAATATAGATTCAAAAGGATGAGTTTGGCTGCAGATTTGAGGATCCCAGAGACTCGGTCATCCTTCTATGATGGTGAGCCTATGCCTTGGAAGAAGGACGACAAGCCTACGCCATCAACAAAATCACCACCGTCTCCACCAACAAAGAAGAATTGAGTATCTGGTATGGGCACTCCACTTGGCAACTGCCAAGCTTGGGGGAGTGCCCCGGTATCATATCACCATCACTTTTATCTTTACCGTTTTTCTTAGTTTGATCCTTTTGGTAATATCTTGATCTAGTAGAATAAAAGTTCTTAGTATGATCTAGTTGTGAGTTTTGCTTTATTATCCTTCTATGTAATCGAGTCCGTGAGCTATATAATAAAGATTAGTGTTGAGTCAAGGGCTTGATTATTTTTCCATGATCATAAGGGAATAAAAGAAAAGAGAAAGAAATAAAAAGAAAAAAATAGATCATGTGAGTCTTATGGAGAGTAATGAGCTCACATAGAAAGAGTATGATGAATAAGAGTTATTGAGGGTTGGCAAACACAGTTTTGATCATCGTTGCAATTAATAGGAAGTAATAAAGAAAGAGAGGTCTTCACATATAAATATACTATCTTGGACATCTTTTATGATTGTGAGCACTCATTAAAATATGACATGCTAAAGAGTTGACATTGGATAAGAAAGACAACGTAATGGGTTATGTTTTCTTACATCTGAGATAAATTATATTGTCTTGGATCTTCCAACATGATGAGTGAGGGAGTCCTGGATTAGAGGGTGTTCAGGTAGCCAGACTATACCTTCAGCCGGACTCCTGGATTATGAAGATACAAGATTGAAGACTTCGTCCCGTGTCCGGATGGGACTTTCCTTGGCGTGGAAGGCAAGCTTGGCGACGCGATATTCAAGATCTCCTACCATTGTAACCGACTTTGTGTAACCCTAACCCTATCCGGTGTCTATATAAATTGGAGGGTTGTAGTCCGTAGGACAGAATCAACTCCATACACAACAATCATACCATAGGCTAGCTTCTAGGGTTTAGCCTCCTTGATCTCGTGGTAGATCTACTCTTATACTACCCATATCATCAATATTAATCAAGCAGGAGTAGGGTATTACCTCCATCGAGAGGGCCCGAACCTGGGTAAAACAAAGTGTCCCCTGTCTCCTGTTACCATCCGGCCTAGACGCACAGTTCGGGACCCCCTACCCGAGATCTGTCGGTTTTGACACCGACATTGGTGCTTTCATTGAGAGTTCCTCTGTGTCATCGCCTTTCGGCCCGATGACTCCTTCGATCTTCAATAGCGATGCGGTCCAGGGTGAGACTTTTCTCCTCGGACAAATCTTCGTCTTCGGCGGCTTCGCATTGCGGGCCAATTCGCTTGGCCACCTTGAGCAGATCGAAAGCTACGCCCCTGGCCATCAGGTCAGGTTTGGAAGCCTAAACTACACGGCTGACATCCGCGGGGACTTGATCTACGACGGATTCGAGCCACAGCCAAGCGTTCCGCACTATCTCGATGGGCATGATATAGCTCTGCCGCCGAACAGCGCCTTGGAGGCCGCACACGCATTGGTTTCGACCATTGATTCAGAACCTACTGCGCCGATCGAGCATCAGTGGTTGGACGCTGCCTCAGGGGCTGCGATCTCAGAGGTGATCGAGCCGAACTCCAGCCCCACACTCCGCATGGCCCGTGACTCCGAGGAGCCGGATTCCTCTCCGAACTCCGAACCCCCCGCACCCCTGCCAATCGAATCCGATTGGGTGCCGGTAATGGAGTTCACCGCCACGGACATCTTTCAGCATTCACCTTTTGGCGACGTCCTGAATTCTCTTAAGTCTCTCTCTTTATTAGGAGAGCCCTGGCCGAACTACGGTCAGCAGGGGTGGGATACGGACGGTGAGGAAATTCAAAACCCACCCACCACCCACTTTGTAGCCACTGTCGACGATTTAACCGACATACTTGACTTCGGCTCCGAAAACATCGACGGCATGGACGACGATATTGGAGACGAACATGAACCAGCACCTGTAGGGCGCTGGAACGCCACCTTGTCATACGACATATACATGGTGGATACTCCAAAAGACAGAGATGGCGATGGAACAATGGGGGATGACGCCCCCAAGAAACAGCCAAAGCGCCGGCGTCAGCGGCGCCACTCTAAATCCCGCCAAAGCAAAAAATGGTGATTCCGGCACGGGAGAAAATACCACCCCGGATAGCGCCGAAGAACACCCACCCCAGCAAGATTCGACACAGGAAGATGGAGAAGCCAGCCCTCATGAGAGAGCGGCAGACCAAGAGGTCGAGGATGATAACTATACGCCTCCCTCTGAAGACGAGGCAAGCCTCGATGACGATGAATTCGTCATACCATCAGACCCCGTTGAACAAGAGCGTTTTAAACGCAGGCTCTTAGCCACGGCAAGTAGCCTCAAGAAAAGCCAGCAACAGCTTAAAGCTGCCCAAGATTTGCTAGCTGACAGATGGACTGAAGTCCTTGTGGCCGAAGAGTATGAACTCGAACACCCCTCCAAGAGTTACCCGAAGCGCAGGCCGCTACCCCGATCAGAGGAGGAAGCACCTACATCACCAGCGCATGACATGGCAGACCGGCCACCTCGTGGCCGCGACAGAGAGGCCTCTCAGCCATCCACCCAAGCCATGCCCCGACGCCGCACAACTAAGGCACGGGAAAATTTTCCCAACCTGCGAGACATACTGGAGGACAAGGCAAGACAGACAAGATCGATCTACGGATCGCGCAGGCGCCCTACGGCATGTGACAATGATCCTCACGCCGGGTACAACAAATCCGGCCGGGCCAAACACAACAGACATAGCTCTTCTGAGCTGCGTCGTGATATAGCCCAGTACAGAGGCGCCGCACACCCGCTATGCTTCATGAATGAAGTAATGGATCATAAAATCCCAGAGGGCTTTAAACCCGTAAACATCGAATCATACGATGGCACCACAGACCCGGCGGTATGGATTGAGGATTATCTCCTTCACATCCACATGGCATGCGGCGATGATCTACACGCCATCAAGTACCTCCCACTCAAACTTAAAGGACCGGCCCGGCATTGGCTTAACAGCTTGCCAGCAGACTCAATTAGTTCTTGGGAGGACCTGGAAGCCGCATTCCTCGACAACTTCCAGGGCACTTACGTGCGACCACCGGATGCCGACGACTTAAGCCACATAATTCAGCAGCCAGAAGAATCAGCCAGACAATTCTGGACATGGTTCCTAACAAAGAAAAACCAGATAGTCGACTGTCCGGACGCAGAGGCCCTAGTAGCCTTCAAGCATAACATCCGCGACGAGTGGCTTGCCCGGCACCTGGGACAGGAAAAGCCGAAATCCATGGCAGCCCTCACGACACTCATGACCCGCTTTTGCGCGGGTGAAGACAGCTGGCTAGCTCACAGTAACAACTTATCAAAGAACCCTGGTAATTCGGATACCAAAGACAAAAGTGGCAGGACACGTCGGAACAAACAAAAACGCCGCGTTAACAGCGACAGCAATGAAGACACGGCAGCCAATGCCGGATTCAGAGGCTATAAATCCGGTCAGCCGAAAAAGCCATTCAAAAAGAATACTCAGGGCCCGTCCAGTTTGGCCCGAATACTCGATCACTTGTGCCAGATACATGGCACCCCCGAAAAGCCAGCCAATCACACTAACAGGGATTGTTCGGTGTTCAAGTAGGCAGGCAAGTTAAGAGCCGAAAACAGAGACAAGGGGCTGCACAGCGACGATGAGGAGCCCAAGCCGCCGAACAACAATGGACAGAAAGGCTTTCCCCCACAAGTGCGGACGGTGAACATGATATACGCAACCCACATTCCCAAGCGGGAGCGGAAGCGTGCGCTACGGGACGTATACGCGATGGAGCCAGTCGCCCCAAAGTTCAACCCATGGTCCTCCTGCCCGATCACTTTTGATCGAAGGGGCCATCCCACTAGCATCCGTCATGGCGGCTTCGCCGCATTGGTTCTTGACCCAATCATCGATGGATTTCACCTCATCAAAGTCCTCATGGACGGCAGCAATAGCTTGAACCTGCTTTGTCAGGACACGGTGCGGAAAATGGGCATAGATCCCTCAAGGATCAAACCCACAAGAACGACCTTTAAAGGCGTCATACCAGGTGTAGAAGCCAACTGTACAGGCTCAGTAACACTTGACATGGTCTTCGGATCCCCGGATAATTTCTGAAGCGAAGAGTTAATCTTCGATATAGTCCCGTTTTGCAGTGGCTATCACGCCCTGCTCGGACGAACCGCATTCGCAAAATTCAATGCGGTGCCGCACTACGCATATCTCAAACTCAAGATACCAGGCCCTCGAGGAGTAATCACGGTCAACGGAAACACCAAACGCTCCCTCCGTACGGAGGAGCATACGGCGGCTCTCGCAGCAGAGGTACAAAGTAGCCTTCTTAGGCAATTCTCCAGTCCAGCCATTAAAAAGCCAGACACTGCCAAGCGTGCCCGGAGTAACCTATAGCAGGACCGCCTGGCACACTCTGAGAAAGCGTAGCAATGCGGCCCCAACCCCAGCTTTCGCGACCTAGCGAAACCAGTACCTCGTGTACATAACTACGCCCTTGAAATACCATGGGCACAGGGGAAGGGGCACAATAACGGCACGCCCAAAATACGGCTTAAAACGTACCAGGGGCTGCCGGATTCTTTTTTTTATTTTTTCTTACTTTCAGGACTCCATACTTCGGACGACCTGTTCGGCAATTAGATTGCCGCACAAACGATGCAAGATCCAGGGAGGCAGACAAGCCATGCCGCATTGTGGAACTCCCAAGTGGTCTCTGTTACGAGCGATATACCTACTTTATATATAATTCCGCGGCCTGCCCCTGGTCAGGACATACTGAATAGTCCAATATCTTTTGCTTAATGCACCATCTGTATCGTTCGGCTTTGATAAATAGCCTCTCCATAAACAACGCCTAGCTTTTTGTTTATTTTTTGCATTACTCTTTTCATATATATGTTCAATGATGACATGTTGCATCCGTACACTGTGGTACGACTAGTACGCCAGGGGCTTCAGTACCCTTTAAATATGGTGTGAGAAGTCCGTACACTTTCACAAGTGCGGCACCCCGAACTCATAGCACTATATGCATCGACTCCGAATCATGATTTGGGTCAATAGTTGGGTTTGCCCGGCTCCTATGTTTTGGTGCCTTACGTTCCGCTATATCGGCTAAGGTAGCACTAGGAGAACCACTGCGATTGTGCCCCGGTTGAGCTGGGTTAAGCACCTCAGTGGAGAAAGCTAAAACTGACTTTCATGATGAGGCGAGAGACCGGTCACTGATCAAGAGGTTTTTCGAGTCCCTAAAGGCTTATGCCGCTTCGAGCGAGGAGCTGGATAACCCCAGCCAAGGCGTGGATAGCGCCCCGAACTCGGTCTTCCGAACTAGGGGCTTCGCCGAAATTTAAAATTATAAAGTTCTATGGCTAAGTGAGAGTGTTCAAGCATTATAGTCCGATTGCCTGGTTCGTCGTGCTGAGCGCCTCTCTCAAATGACCCAACCATGGGAAAAGAGCACCCAGGTTTATCACCGAACACCCCAACACTAGTGGCATGGGGGCAAAAGCCGACGACTGGCCATCTCTCAATTTTTGATAAACGGCCGCACAGAAAATAATATTTTAAATTCAATAAGCATTGCTTAGCACATATGAACAAGTTTTCAGCGCACAGGATAAACACGAGCGAATTCATTCAAAAATTACATCCTTGGTGCACTCATCCGCCACAAGGCAGGCACCCGCAAGAACATCCTTATAGTAGTTCTCCGGCTTGCGATGCTCCTTCCCCAGCGGTGGCCCGTCTGTCACAAACTTCTCACCGTCCAGCTTACCCCAGTGCACCTTTACACGGGCAAGGGCCCTACGGGCACCTTCGATGCAGACGGAGCGCTTGATGACCTCGAGCCTTGGACAGGCCTCCACCAGCCGCCGCACCAGCCCGAAGTAGCTCCCAGGTAGGGCCTCTCTGGGCCACAGCCGAACTATGAAGCCCTTCATGGCCTGTTCGGCCGCCTTGTGGAGTTGGACCAGCTGTTTCAGCTGGTCGCTCAAGGCCACAGGGTGTCCGGCCTCAGCATACTGAGACTAGAACACCTCCTCCATCGAGCTGCCCTCTTCAGCTCGGTAGAATGTGGCGGCATCAGATACGCTGCGGGGAAGATCTGCGAAGGCCCCTGGAGAACTCCGAATTCGGGTAAGTAACAAGTAGTTTACTTTTATGTTTCTACTTTGCATAAAGAATGCCTTACCCGCTGCTATCTTCTTCATATCCTCCAACTCTCGGAGAGCCTTTTGGGCTTCGGCCTTGGCAGACTTAGCAGTCTCAAGGGCCGTCGCGAGCTCGGACGCTTGGGTCTTTGACTCAAGCTCCAAACTCTCATGTTTTTTCATGAGAGCCTGAAGCTCTTGCTGCACCTCGCCAACCTGAGCCCCAAGTTTCTCTCGCTCGGTGCGCTCCACGGCCGTTTTCTTTTCGGCCTCGGACAGCGCCTGCTTAAGGGTCGCCACCTTAGTCGTCGCCCCTACAATAAGCAGTGCAATCCTGTTATTTTTTGCAATCACGCCCTCTCTATAGGCACTTTTTATAAGGTATTTCTTACCTTCTTTCTCCTCGAGCTGCTGCTTGGCACGGCCGAGCTCTTGCTCAGACCGCTTGCGTCCCTGTTTCAGGGCATCCACCTCCGCAGTCAGTGCGGCGGTGGCTAGCAGCGAAGCCTGCATACGCATATTGACTCTTCATTATTAGACTCCTGCGAAATTTCATAGATCCTCTATTCGGCTTTTCTTTCCGAATGCCAAACAGAGCATCAGGGGCTACTGTCTATGCGGCAATATTTTTACCTATTTTTAATTACCTTGAAGCCTGTTAAGAGGCTAGCGCAAGCTTCATTCAGCCCGCTCTTGGCGGACTGAACCTTCTGGATCACCGTACTCATAATAGTACGGTGCTCCTCATCGATGGAGGCGCATTCAAGCACCTCCAGCAGATTGTCCGGCGCCTCCAGTTGGACGGAGGCTGCCGGCTCAGAAGGCTTGCTCCTCTTAGAAGGAGTTCACCTGCCGCGGTCCGGAATTGTTGAAGATTCCGGCACGGTGTCCGGCTTAAGGCCGGACTTGGAGCCCTGGGGGGTCTTGTCCCCTTCACTCCTGGGGTCCAGGAGGTCGCCTTGCGGCTCCTCCAGAACCACCTCCTCCTGCCCCGGAGCTCGTTGCGACGCCACTTCGGCGTCATCCGCAGTGCGGGGGGAGACAGCGGGCGGAACAAAGTTCACGTCCGATGAATCCAGGGAGCCACTCGACGACTCGTTGAGTGCGGCCCGGGGCGGGCTGCGTGATTATATTCGACATTACGGGAAGTTGTGCAACAAAAGGAATGTCATGAGTTACTCTGGTATCTGAACACTTACGATTTCGCCGGACGCCTAGCCCTGCCCGGCCACTCCTCTTCGCCCTCGTCGGCGTCGGGGGCGTAGTCCGGCGGAGGGGTTTTCCTCTTCTTGGACCCTTCGCCCCCCCCCCCCACTGGGGCGGCCTTCCTTTTCTTTCCTCCCCCCGCTGGAGGGGGAGGGGCTTCTTCTCCCTCCTCCTCGTTTTCACGGGAAGAGGGCGTCTCGGACTCGTCGGATGACGAGTCCGATAGCACCACATTACGGGTACTTTTTCGAGTCCCCGTGGTCTTCTTCTTCTTGGCCTTCTTTTCTGGCACCACATAAGGCGCAGGAGCCAGCAGCTTCACTAGTAGAGCTGGGGCTGGGCCTTCGGGCATCGAAGCCGGACAGTTAATTGGTTCGGCTATCGCCTACCAAGCATGTCAAAGGTAAGGGAGTTTAGATCCCGCATAGAGTCAAACTATGAAAAGAAGCTTAACATCCTGTAAAAGGTGTAGATGGCATACCTTGCTAGTGTGACGCTAAGAGCTGTATCTGCGGTCCTCGGAGGCGGGTGCGGGAGCCTCGGCGCCCTTGAATAGCATCTTCCAGGCATCCTCGTACGTTGTGTCGAAGAGGCTGCTGAGGGTTTGATGCTGCGCCGGGTCGAACTCCCACAGATTGAAATCCCGTTGTTGGCACGGGAGGATCCGGCGGACGAGCATAACCTGGATTATATTAACTAGCCGGACTGGCTTGTCCACCAGGGACTGGATGCATGTTTGCAATCCGGTCACCTCTTTTTCGTTGCCCCATGACAAGCGTGTCTCTTTCCAGGACACAAGCCGCATGGGGGGTCTGGATCGGAACTCGGGGGCCGTGGTCCATTCCGGATCGCGTGGCTCGGTGATGTAAAACCACCCGGATTTCCATCCATTTAGGGTCTCCACGAAAGAGCCCTCGAACCATAGGGCGGTGGCCATCTTGCCCGCCATGGCGCCTTCGCACTCCGCCTGGCTGCCGCTCACCACCTTGGGCTTGATGTTGAAGGTCTTGAGCCAGAGGCCGAAATGGGGGCGGACGCGGAGAAAAGCCTCGCACACGACGATAAACGCCGAGATGTTGAGGATGAAGTTTGTAGCCAGATCATGGAAGTCCAGGCCGTAGTAGAACATGAGCCCCCGGACAAACGGGTGGAGTGGAAAACCCAGTCCGCGGAGGAAGTGGAGGAGAAATACCAGCCTCTCATGGGGCCTTGGGGTGGGAATAAGCTGGCCCTCCTCGGGAAGCCGGTGCGCGATGTCCTTGGACAGATACCTGGCCTTCCTTAGCTTCTTGATTTTACCCTCCGTAACGGAGGAGACCATCCTTTTGCCTCCCGCTCCGGACATTGCTGGAGAAGGTTGAGGTGGGAAGTGCGGGCTTGGGCGCTGGAGCTCGGGTGCGCGAGAGATGGGTAGGCAAGGGAGGAAGAAGGCGTGGGTAAAAGGGTGGATCCTTATCCCCTTATATAGGCGGATGCGGTTATGCGTCCGCACCTGCCTAATAAAACTCACTTGCCTCCCGAGCGCCGTGATAAATGGCGCGGTCGGGTTACCCATGTCCGTATTGATGAGAATCCCGTAAAAAGGGTGCGCGATCTCTGCTTTGACAAGACGTGCCAAGGAAACCACCTCGCAAAACATGCTGAGGTGGAAAAGTAAAAACGATTCAAGTAACGGGCTTGGCTGTAGTGTGATGGCACACTGCAGAATACGTCAGCAGATTTGATTTGTGTTAATATTATTTTCTCTATGGCAATATGTGGAAGCTTATTTTACAGAGCCGGACACTGCTCTTGGTGTTTACAATCTTCTATAAAGGACTGGGAGGAGGAACCCGCCTTGCAATGCCGAAGACAATTTTGCGCGCCGGACTCGTCGTCATTGAAGCCTGGTTCAGGGGCTACTGAGGGAGTCCTGGATTAGGGGGTGTTCGGGTAGCCAGACTATACCTTCAGCCGGACTCCTGGATTATGAAGATACAAGATTGAAGACTTCGTCCCGTGTCCGGATGGGACTTTCCTTGGCGTGGAAGGCAAGCTTGGCGACGCGCTATTCAAGATCTCCTACCGTTGTAACCGACTCTGTGTAACCCTAACCCTATCCGGTGTCTATATAAACCAGAGGGTTGTAGTCCATTGGACAGAATAAACTCCATACACAACAATCATACCATAGGCTAGCTTCTAGGGTTTAGCCTCCTTGATCCCGTGGTAGATCTACTCTTTTACTACCCATATCATCAATATTAATCAAGCAAGAGTAGGGTATTACCTCCATCGAGAGGGCCCGAACCTGGGTAAAACAAAGTGTCCCATGTCTCTTGTTACCATCCCGCCTAGATGCACAGTTCAGGACCCCCTACCCGATATCTGCCGGTTTTGACACCGACAATGAGCTTGCCTTTCCCCCTCATGCTAGCCAAATTCATCGCACCAAGTAGAGATACTACTTGTGCTTGCAAATACCCTTAAACCAGTCTTGCCATAAGAGTCCACCATATCTACCTATGGATTGAGTAAGATCCATCAAGTAAGTTCTTATCGGTGCAAGCAATAAAAATTGCTCTCTAAATATGTATGATTGATTGGTGTCGAGGAAATAAGCTTTATACGATCGTGTGATATGGAAGTAATAAAAGTGACAGACTGCATAATAAAGGTCCATATCACAAGTGGCAATATAAAGTGACGTTCTTTCACATTAAGATTTTGTGCATCCAACCATAAAAGCACATGACAACCTCTGCTTCCCTCTGCGAAGGGCCTATCTTTGACTTTTATCTCCTACATTGCATAAGAGTCATGGTGATCTTCACCCTTCCTTTTTACGTTTTATCCTTTGGCAAGCACAATATGTTGGAAAGATCCTGGTATATATGGCTAATTGGATGTGAGTTTTCATGAACTATTACTGTTGACATTACCCTTGAGGTAAAACGTTGGGAGGCAAAACTATAAGCCCCTACCTTTCTCTGTGTTCGATTAAAACTCCATACCCATAAGTATTGCGTGAGTGTCAGCAATTGTGAAAGACTATATGATAGTTGAGTATGTGGACTTGCTGAAAAGCTCTTATACATTGACTCTTTCCTATGTTATGATAAATTGCAATTGCTTCAATGACTGAGATTATAGTTTGTTAGTTTTCAATGAAGTTTATGATTCATACTTGATATTGTGATTGAATTATTACTCTAGCATTAGAGATTATATGACAAGAATTATATAAGTTACTGTTCTAAGAATGATCATGATGCCCTCATGTCCATTTTTTATTTTTATCGACACCTCTATCTCTAAGCATGTGGACATATTTTCCGATTTTGGCTTTTCGCTTGAGGACAAGCGAGGTCTAAGCTTGGGGGAGTTGATACGTCCATTTTGCATCATGCTTTTATATCGATATTTATTGCATTATGGGCTATTATTACACATTATGTCACAGTACTTATGCCTATTCTCTCTTATTTTACAAGGTTTACATAAAGAGGGAGACTGCCGACAGCTGGGATTCTCGGCTGGAAAAGGAGCAAATATTAGAGACCTATTCTGCACAACTCCAAAAGTCCTGAAACTTCACGGAAGATGTTTTCCAAATATATAAAAAAATATTGAGAGCAAGAACTTCACCAGGGGGGCACACCCTGCCCACGAGGGTGGGGGGCGTGCCCCCTACCTCGTGGGCCCCCTAGTGGCCCTCCGGTGGCCATCTTCTGCTATATGGAGTCTTTCGATGGGAAGAAAAATCATAAGCCATCTTCTCGGACGAAACTCCGCCGCCACGAGGCGGAACCTTGGCGGAACCAATCTAGGGCTCTGGTGGAGCTGTTCTGCCGGGGAAACTTCCCTCCCGGAGGCGGAAATCATCGTTATCGTCATCACCAATGCTCCTCTCATCGGGAGAGGGCAATCTCCATCAACATCTCCATCAGCACCATCTCATCTCAAAACCCTAGTTCATCTCTTGTATCCTATTCTTGTCTCCAAGTCCGGGATTGGTGCTAGTAAGTTGCTAGTAGTGTTAATTACTCCTTGTAGTTGATGCTAGTTGGTTTAATTGGTGGAAGATCATATGTTCAGATCCTATATGCATATTAATACCCCTCTGATTATGAACATGTTTATGCTTTGTGAGTAGTTACTTTTGTTCCTGAGGACATGGGAGAAGTCTTGCTATTAGTAGTCATGTGAATTTGGTATTCGTTCGATATTTTGATGAGATGTATGTTGTCTCTCATCTAGTGGTGTTATGTGAACG
Organism: Triticum monococcum; assembly: GCA_034509565.1. Taxonomy (NCBI): domain Eukaryota; kingdom Viridiplantae; phylum Streptophyta; class Magnoliopsida; order Poales; family Poaceae; genus Triticum; species Triticum monococcum. The sequence continues at coordinate 174,364,226 of CM067847.1, read as the reverse complement.
TCGACTACATGACACTTCACCATTATTTGGGCCTAGAGGAAGGCATTGGGAAGTAATAAGTAGATGATGGGTTGCTAGAGTGACAGAAGCTTAAACCCTAGTTTATGCGTTGCTTCGTAAGGGTCTGATTTGGATCCATATGTTTCATGCTGTGGTTAGGTTTACCTTAATACTTTTGTTGTAGTTGTGGATGCTTGCAATAGAGGTTAATCATAAGTGGGATGCTTGTCCAAGTAAGGACAGTACCCAAGCATCGGTCCACCCACATACGAAATTATCAAAGTACCGAACGCAAATCATATGAACATGACAAAACCTAGCTTGACGATATTCCCATGTGTCCTCGGGAGCGCTTTACATCATACAAGAGTTTTTCCAGGATTGTCTTTTTCTACAAAAAGGATTGGGCCACCTTGCTGCACATTATTTACTTTTTTTACTTGTTGCTTGTTACAAATTATCTTATCACAAAACTATCTGTTACCACTTATTCCAGTACTTGCAGAGAATACCTTGCTGGAAACCACTTATCATTTCCTCCTCGTTGGGTTCAACACTCTTACTTATCAAAAGGACCACGATAGATCCCCTATACTTGTGGGTCATCAGAGCTGGACGGCAGATGGAGGTCAAAGGGCTCTCCTCCCGATAAGCACGCGCAGTGGTCTGATCGCACGCCTCTCGTACTCAAATAGCTACCCTGCACGGCGCCTCCTAGCTAATAAAAAATGGGTGCGCGCGGCGGCACGTAAATGGTACTAGTAAGTAGAACACCCATGGTTTCAATAATACTTGTGTTTCCGATTGTAACGTGACAACACTTGTTCCAAAATGACTTTGTTGATTGTTAATGTGTGCGCCTTCGCAAATCGGACTGCAAATTTACCACAGCATGTTGGTGCCATGTCATGGCACCAAGCCAAGTTTCATTATTTTCATGCGTGTTTTGGATTTACAGGAATTAAAAAACTAAGTTTCTCAATGTTTCCAACCCAGCCACGATGCCCAAAATTTTGAATTTCATTCCCATTTCTTGCATGGAACCTAGAAATTTACCCGAGGGCACACATGTGAGTTTTCAACCAACTTTGGTGCACTGGAACATGTGCTTGTATTTAAAATTTGAATTATGCGCACAAAGGTGACACGTTCCCTCCCAAAACCATGAGCCTTCTTGAGAGAAGCTCCAATTTGCAAGAAGCTTATACCCAAAATAAATCCTATTCGGCCAATTTTTTTACCACGGCATGGTACTACCATGAAATGACACCATGCCAAGTTTCATGATTTTAAAACCAAGTTTCTCAATGTTCTCGACTGAGCCACGATGCCCAGATGTTTGAATTTTATTCTCATTTTTTGCATGGGATCTACTCCCTCCTTCCATCTGTATAGGGCCTAATGTGTTTTTCAAGACAGCCTTTGACTATTGACAAGATTAATAGCACATGAGATGTATACTATGAAAATTATATTATTGGAAGCTCCTTTGACATACAAATTTGAAGGTATGCTTTGTGTAAGTTGCATGTCATATATTATTGCTCTAAGGTTTGGTCAAAGTTAGCCTCGAAAAACGCATTAGGACCTATATAGATGGAAGGAGGGAGTAGAAATTCACCCGAGGACACAAATGTGATTTTTCAACCAACTTTGGTGCACGGGAGCATGTGCTTGTAGTTCAAATTTGAATTATGCACATTAAATGACCAAAAAATCAATTAATGTGTAAATAAGGCCAAACGAAGCCGGAATAATTCCAAAATTTAACAGGGCACTCATGTAGTTCTATGTTGCCTTTGTAAATAAACTCAAGGGGGACAACGTATATCGTTTCGTACTCAAAGGTGGCACGTTCCCTCTCAGAACCACGATCCTTCTTGAGAGAAGCTTCGGTTCGCAAGAAGCTGATACCAAAATCTGTTCCTATTCATCCAATTTTTTTACCACAACATGGTAGTACCATGACATGACATCCATGCCAAGTTTCATGATTTTCAAACGTGTTTTCGATTTACAAGAATTTTAAAACCAAGTTTCTCAATGTTCTCGGCCGAGCCACGATGCCCAGATGTTTTAATTTTATTCTCATTTCTTGCATGGAACCTAGAAATTTACCCGAGGACACAAATGTGATTTTTCAACCAACGTTGGTGCACGAGAGAATGTGCTTGTAGTTCAAATTTGACTCATGCACATTAAATGACCAGAAACTCAATTAATGTATAAAAACGACAAACGAACCCAGAATAATTCCAAAATTTAACAGGGCACTAATGTAGTTCTATGTTGCCTTTGTTAAGAAACTCAAGGGGGGCAGCGTATATCGTTTCACACTCAAAGGTGGCACGTTCCCTCTTAGAACCACGAGCTTCCAAATCAGCCCAAATTTTTACCAAAACATGTTAGTGCCATGACATGACACAATGCCAAGTTTCATGATTTCCAGGCGTGTTTTGGATTTACATGAATTTAACATCAAAGTTTCTCGATGTTCTCGGCCGAGTCATGACGCCCAGATGTTTGAATTTCATTCTCATTTCTTCCATGGGACCTAGAAATTCAACCAAGGACACACATGTGATTTTTCAACCCACTTTGGTGCACTGGATCATGTGCATGCAATTCATATTTAGATTATGCACATTAAAAGTGCAGAAACTCAATTAATGTATAAAAAGGCCAGATGAACCCGAAATAATTCCAAAATTTAACAGGGCACTCATATAGTTATATGTTGCCTTTGTAAATAAAATCAGCGGGGCAGCGTATATCGTTCCGCACACAAAGGTGACACGTTCCCTCTCGGAACCATGAGGCTTGTTGAGAGAATCTTCGGTTTTGCAAGAGGCTTATACCAAAACTTGTCCCAATTCAGCCAAAAATTATACGTATGAAAACAGGGTTTAGATTATCCCAAACAACTCGCTACCTAGACCAATAATGTACTATGATTTGAATTCAACATAAAATGGATACAAGTATTTGAATTGGAGAGCATATGGTACATGTAGTTCATAGTGAAATATGATTACTGCTATATGTATGTTTTTTGTTATCAAGATAATATTTAAATTATTGTATAACTTGACAACAGTCGTATTCAAATAAGGAAAATTGATTCAAATTTAGTCCATATGGTAGACGACAATATATATGTTCACATGGTGGAGTAAAATGTTCATATATGATGGAAGATCAAAATGTACGACCACATCAATTATAAACCACAAGGTCACCTAACGACATATTCGAATTCAACATAACGTGGATTCAAAAATTGAAATTCGAGATCATGGCATCTGTAATCATATAAAAAGGGACATTGCTCTTTCTTTGGTGGGAATTGATTTGTTTTTTGTTGTTGTTGAGGGAAGTGTGAATCGATTTGGTACTGTGCAGGGTAATCTTGTTCTCCCGATTTTTTCACATTTTTCTTGTAGTTTTTTCAATGGCATCTATAGCAATATAGTAAAATGGGACATGACTCTCTTGTGTCTTGTATGAATTGTTTTTTACACGTTAAGTTTGTTCTGCCGAACAAGGAATCCACACCTTGTTATCCCGAAATTTTCAAGCTCGAGTATCTTTTGTCTCACCTGCTTTGAAACTCCCGCTTCTTCAACCCACGTCGCGCCTTGTTATCCCAAAATTTGGACGCGCGCGAGAACTCCCTCCTCATCCGAAATCGCTCCCGCAGCCCAGACACGCAAAATCCCCCTTCTACCCCTCAACCGGAAATGAAGCTCCATGTCGCGGTGTCAAAATTGGTGGGGGTACGCTGGTAACTTACCCTACATTTCAGACAAGCGCGTCCCTAAGCTTGGCTCCCCCTTCCCCCTTCGCCCCCCCCCCTTCGTACACTGAAGCCGCCAAAACCCACGAAACCCCACGCTCCTCCGTCGGCCTCCCGACCGCCGCCCAGCCGGAGACTCTTCCCCGACTACGTCGTCCACCGCAACAGCTCGTTGTCCCTCATCCACCGCACCGGATGAGGATCCGTTGTCGATCTCATCGTCCTGCCGGATCAGCCGCCGCGTCCTCCACCTCCAAGGAGCTACCCCGACGTTCACCTCGTCTATCGCACCACCTCAATCCCCACAGCTCCGTCTTGACCTGCCCCACCAGAACCGCAGCACCCTCACCAATTCCTCTAATGAGGCCGAGGCCAACTCGGCGCCACCAAGAAGGTTTTGCACTCACCGCTGCATTTTATCTTTTATTCGATCTCACGGGGCTGCCGGTGCTCGATACTGAGCAGACATGGCGTGTCTCCATCGACGGCGCCGTCGCCGGCCAAATCATCCACGGCGTCTCTCCCCCATGTCGTTGCTTCCTCGGCGGTGACTTCCACAACGGCACTAGCTGCGGCTGCTCCGGCTCTCGCTCGTGATGCGGCTCTGTTCTTGCTATTGGTCGCGCTGCTGCACTGCTCCTGCTTCCATTCGTGCTGCTGCTCTGCTATTGCTCTTGCTTGCGCTCTTGCTGCTGCTGCTGCATGACCTCTGGCAGCTACAGGAGTTGCTGCTTTAGCACTCGCTCGCGGTGCTACTGCATGACTTGCTCTCTGCTAGTGCGTTCCCTGCTCGAGCGTCTGCTGATTTAGATCCCTGCTTCTCTGCTACTAGTGCTCGAATGCCCTCAACATCTATTGCAATTCTTTGTTACTAGTTTAATCAATTTCGACAGTAAAATTCAGTTTCGACTGTGAAGTTCATTTTCTTCAGTTAAGTTCAGAGTGAACAGTACTTACAGCATCTGTCGGAACGGCCATGGCGTGGCTGATGCATTTTACATCTAGCACTTTGTGGTGATGTATTTTACATCATCTATTGCAGATGATATTAGGGTCCCACTTCAGATTAACGTTGTCTGTCTTGTCATGCTTCAGCCTCGTCACCGTACACCTTAGCGGAGCTGCTCCAACGATGGAACCGTCCATCACAGCGGAGCAGTACCCTCAGTGCCGTTTCCAGAGGCCTCAGATCTTCTTCCCCGCCTCCGACAGTCACACCAGCATTGATACGTCTCTGTCGTATCTATAATTTTTGATTGTTCCATGCCAATATTATTCAACTTTCAGATACTTTTTGGCAACTTTTTATATTATTTCTGTGACTAACATATTGATCCAGTGCCCAGTGCCAGTTCCTGTCTATTGCATGTTTTTGGTTTCGCAGAATATCCATATCAAACGGAGTCCAAACGGGATAAAAATGGACAGAGCTTATTTTTGGAAAATATGGAAAATTCGGAAGGAAAATCAATGCGAACCAGTGCCCGAGATGGTCACGAGGCAGGGGGGCGCCCCCCTTAGGGCGCGCCCCCAACCCTCGTGAGCCCATCGTAAGGCGGTTGACGCTCTTCTTTTGCTGCAAGAAAGCTAATATTCGGAAAAAAATCACGGTGAAGGTTTCAGGCCAATCGGAGTTACAGATCTCCATATATATACGAAACAGTGAAACAGAGCCAGAACAAAACGCAGAACCAGAGAGAAACAGAGAGATAGATCCAATCTCGGAGGGGCTCTCGCCCCTCCCACGCCATGGGATCCAAGGACCAGAGGGGAAACCCTTCTCCCATCTAGGGAGGAGGTCAAGGAAGAAGAAGAAGGAGGGGGCTCTCTCCCCCTCGCTTCCGGTGGCGTCGGAGTGCCACCGGGGGCCATCATCATCACCGCCATCTTCACCAACAACTTCACCACCATCATCACCAACTCTTCCCCCCTCTATGCAGCGGTGTAACCTCTCTCTTACCCGATGTAATCTCTACTTAATCATGGTGCTCAACGCTATATATTATTTCCCAATGATGTATGGCTATCCTATGATGTTTGAGTAGATCTGTTTTGTCCTAATTGCTATTTGATAATCGTGATTGGTTTGAGTTGTATGTTTTATTATTGGTGCTGTCCTATGGTGCTCTCCATGTTGCGCAAGCATGAGGGATTCCCGCTGTAGGGTTTGCAATATGCTTATGATTTGCTTATGGTGGGTGGCGTGAGTGACAGAAGCACAGACCCGAGTAAGTAGGTTGTTTGCGTATGGGATAAAGGGGACTTGATACTTTAATGCTATGGTTGCGTTCTACCTTAACGAATCTTTAGTAGTTGCAGATGCTTGCTAGAGTTCCAATCATAAGTGCATATGATCCAAGTAGAGAAAGTATGTTAGCTTATGCCTCTCCCTCAAATAAAATTGCAATAATGATTACCGGTCTAGTTATCGATTGCCTTGGGACAAATAACTTTCTTGTTGACAAAAGCTCTTTACTAAAACTAATTTAGTTGTGTCTTTATCTAAATAGCCCCTAGCTTTTATTTACGTGCTCTTTACTTTCTTGCAAACTTACCCAAATACACCTACAAAGTACTTCTAGTTTCATACTTGTTTCCGGTAAAGCGAACGTCAAGTGTGCGTAGAGTTGTATCGGTGGTCGATAGAACTTGAGGGAATATTTGTTCTACCTTTAGCTCCTCATTGGGTTCGACACTCTTACTGTAACATCCCAAATTTTCAATTTGGAATGTTATACATTAGATCATCATGCATATCATATTTTCTTGCATTTTGTCGATCCTAGAAATTTCACGCAACTCAAGGACCCTCGGAGAGAGTTGGAGATTTCGTCATTTTCATATTTGAGCTTTCTCAAATTTCGAAAAGAGGATCATTGGATTTGTCGGAGTTTCATTTGCCTTTTATTTGGATAGGGAAAAATGCGCGTTTTCAAAATTGCATTCTAGGCCCCGAGAAAAGTTCATTTTGTTCGACTCATTTTTAAGAGTCGGGGAAAATTTACTTTGGGAGTTTTGGAGTTCGTTTAGATTTTCTTTTCTGTGTTTTTCTGCATGTGTAACTGATTTTAAAAAAAATCCCCCAGCGCCTGGGCCAAGGCCCAAGCCGCTGGCCGGCCAGGCCAGGCCATCGCGCACCGCGCGCCTGGCGCAGGCAGGCCACCGCCGCCGCCCTATTGGAGTCCTAGTAGGACTCTATTCCTACTCTTTCCTCTCCTTTTCCTTCTCTTATTTCTTGCCCCCTCCCCCAAGCAAACCCTCCCCCTCACCTATATAAATACCAACACCCCCCCCCTCTAAACCCACATCAAACCAAGCGCCCTCACCCCGCGCCGCCGCCGCCCTGCGTCGCCGCCGCCGCCGCCCTAGTGCCCCCCCCCCCCCCCCGCCGCCCTTGTGCATCGCCGCCGGAGCCCCTTGCCGGAACCTCACCGAGGTAGCCGCGCCGCGTCTCTTCTATCCCCTCGGTTCGGTTTTTCTCATAAACCTTTCTGATTCTTTTCTTCTCTTCCGATTCATTTTCTTTCCGGTTCTTCTCTAAACCATTCCGGTTTTCTAGATCGGTTTTTCGTTTGGTTTTCTTTTCTCGAAACCCTAGATCGGTTCCGTTTTCTTTCCGATTTAGTTGCCCAAAGACCGTTCGCCGGACCGTTCGTCCTAACGAACGTGGTCACCGGATTATTCTCGGCTAACGAACGTCCGTTCGTTTAACCGTTCTTCTTTTCTTTTCGTCGGATTTATTCTGCGATCGCGATCTCAGATCCGATCTTCGTTCTAGTCTATCTTCTCGCTCGTTTATCGGAATCAGGTGATTCAAGCGCCTGGAGTTTCATTTCGAAACCGCCGTTCTGACTAATCAACTTAAACAAGTTTTGGCTACGGTAAAATTTGACCTAGTTTCAACTTGCTAGAACCGAGTTGTCTTCTTCCGCCGTTTGTTTTCGGTTTCTTTGTCCGGTTCGTTCTTTCTTTGCAACCGGAGTTCTTAAGTTGAACTATCTGGTTCGATCTCTTGTTCGAGTTTTACCTGTGCATTAGATGAGTACTTATTGTATGCTTGTTGTTTGTCTGCGATAGATTACCCGGATTGCGCCGCTTGTTACTTCGAATCTCTAGGACTTGCGGATCACCAGCAAGGCAAGTAACACTTTGATCATACCTTTTCTACAACCTAGTTTTATTTCATTAGATCAATCCTCACACATTGCATGATTAGGATCTAATTAAATTGTGGGATGGGAAGTAGATGAGGTAGTACCTATTACCTGTTTATTATGAAACCTTTGGGAGTTACTTCTATGTTTGCTTATTATGCCATGCTGTGCTAGTACACGTGGATTGGGTGAGTGATATCCATGACAGATATGAGTGTGATAATTTTAAGGGTTTATCTAAGGTGGCAACTTAAACACACATCTGGGTGGATTGAGGCACCTGATGTCTATCAGGACTTGCCTGTTTTATTTTGGACCGCCACCCAGGCTCAAAGGGATCATAAGATCTTTCATGCTAAATACTTACCTGTGCAGCCACAAGCCATTATGGGCTCTGGCATAGTTGACTAAGTCATGCGAACTCTTACAGGGTAGACTAGCAGATGTAGGGGAAAATAGGTGTACCGGTCTATCCATCGTAAGGTGCTAGCGCTTCTGAAAGACTGTGTCTCGGTCATCCGTTTCTCAAACACCAGTAGTGCGAGAAATCCAACGGAGGCGATCGAGTCTTGTGGGGAAAAGTGCGCAAACCTCTGCAGAGTGTAACAAACTAATCATGATTAGCCGTGTCCCCGGTTATGGACATCTTGAGTATCTAGTACTTGAATATGATGTGAATCTCATCATGTTACTTCTAATTAATATTGTTGGGTTTAATTGTACTTTTAATTGGGATTGAGAATGCTGTCAACCATTCTCAATGTTTAACAACCACCATGATAGTTAACTAAATTTATTCCTTTGTAGTAGGGAAAAACTGGCTTTACGCAAAATAGTAACCATAGAGCTTTCCACCAGCCAAATATGCATATAGTATAGCTGTTTCATTCCATTACTCTCTATGTGTTACCTTGCCAGCATATTCCATGTGCTGGCCCGTTTCGGGCTGCAACGTTAATGTTGCAGACTTTTCAGACGACGATTAAGGTGCTTTTAGGTCGTGGTTCTATACTCAGTGTTGCCATTGGAGTTGATGGACCCATTTATCTTCCAAGTCTTCTACTGTTATCGATATTAGTTGGCCTTAAGCCATATTTATTGTAATAAGTTCTCTTTGAGACATCGTTGTAATAAGTGTGTGATTGCCACTCTGCTATAAATCCTTCGAAGTATTGTGTGGTGTCAGCATTACTGATCCAGGGATGACACCGGAGCACAGTAGACTTGATCCATTCGGTCGGGTCGCTACAGAGATGGTATCAGAGCACACGCTGACTGTAGGACACGACCACTAAGTTAAAGACCTAGACCACTATTCTCTCCTCATTTTCTAACTCCTCATCTTTTCTACTCTTTAGGATGAAGGACGCAAAGATTAAGTACGCTCAACCGGATGAAGGCACACCTTTTGGATTTCACTTGAAGGAAGTCACCAAGTACCTAAACATTGGATTACCAAGCTTCACGGGAACCTTCAACGCCACTCTGCCTGAAGAGGAGCGCTGGAAGATTCAAGCTCACGTTCCGGGAAGGACATTCGCGCCAATCACAAAGCCCATAGATAGTGTTTTCAATGCACCAACCTGGAGTCTAGGAAGGAGCATGGCAGCCCATATCACCATAGGACGCATTGGAGAAGTTTATCAAGAAGACCTCAAGGACACTATCTACCAGATTTGCGGACGCCGAGATGAACAATGGGAGTTAGTCACCACCAAGAAGGATAGATCCATTGCAGCATTCATCCAGGAGTTAAACCAGCACATTCAACGCCACGAGAACCAGATGTGCAATGATATGATAGAGTTGAAGAATGCGAAGACAAGGATCATCGAGCTAGAAGGAGAACTGAAGGCTACACGCAAGGACTACATGGACGAGATCGTAGCTCTAGCAAGACACAACGTCGATCTTAAGAAAGAGATTGAAGAACTCAAGAGGAGTTAGCATCCAGGAAGGAAGACATGTACGTTGCATGTCCGGACAACTACATCATCATCGACGACACCGATTCGGATCCAAGTGAACCCGACTTTGAAGACGAAGCTGGAGCGGACATCATGGAGTCTTCCACCGGTTCAAATTTCTAGATGACCACCAAATATTAGTAGTATTTCCCCCATGTATACACTATAGTTCGAGCACTTTTGCGATAGCTAGATCCATTGTAAGCCCTTGTTTGATTGAATGAAGTGATTTTGTGTGAATTTGCTCATGTGCATTGGGGTAGTGTTTTCTCTTTAGACCTCTCTCTATTCTTATATCTCTTCTTTTCTAAACCCTCAGATGCCTCCAAGACGTGACAATGGATTCCCAACGGAGCTCACTCAATTGATCCAGTAGCAGAATCAATTGATGCAGATATTAGTTCAGAATCAGCAGAACAACAACAACAACAACCCATCACCACCACCACCACCTGTTGACCACTTAGCCCGTTTCCTTAGGCTGAATCCGCCGGTGTTTTCTAGTAGCATCGAGCCGATAGTAGCAGACGATTGGCTCCGCAAGATAGGAAGGGAGTTGACCACTGCAGGATGCACGGATGGTGAGAAAGTGAAGTTTGCTGCACATCAGTTAGAAGGACCCGCGGCAGCATGGTGGGAGAATTTCACAGCCACTTTCCCAGTTGACACCGTCACATGGGATCAGTTTCAGCAAGCTTTCCGCACTGCACATGTTTCAGCGGGAGCTATGGCCATGAAGAAACGTGAGTTTCACAACTTACGCCAAGGAGGAAGGAGTTGGCCAGTACGTTGACGACTTCAGCAAGTTAGCACGTTATGCCCCAGATGACGTTGCTATGGTTGCAACCAAGCAGGAGAAGTTCCTGGAAGGATTGAATGATGAGTTAAGCATGCAGTTGATGGTAGCAAGTTTCAGAAACTACCAGGAGTTGGTAGATCGTGCCATCATGATTGAAGGGAAGCAACAGCAGATTGAGAACCGCAAGAGGAAGTATGGACAGGGGAAGTATAACTCTGGAGCCCAGCAAAAGCCCCGTTTTACCCCTAAATCGGGATTTCAGTTTCAGCATACCCATGGAGGAAGTAGTTCGCACAACCACAATGGCCACAAGAATGGAAATGGGAATGGAGGAAGCAACGGCCAGAATCGGACCATCCCATCAACCCCAGGCAAGAGAGACCTGAGTCAAGTCACCTGTTTCAATTGTTCCAAGACCGGACATTATGCCAATGAATGTCCTGAAGGCCAGAATGGAAATGGCAATGGAAGCTCAGGGAAGAAGCCGAACCCTTTCAATAGGGGACAGGTGAACCACGTTAGCGTGGAGGAGATTGAAGATCAGCCGGATGCAGTAATCGGTAAGTTTTTGGTTAAGTCATTTACCGCACTCGTTCTTTTTGATACTGGTGCATCACATTCATACATATCAAGGGGATTTGTGGAAAAATATAGCCTGCCCACTAGGATTCTTAAAACACCTATGCTAGTAAGTTCGCCAGGAGCAGAATACATGGCCAGTCAAGGATGCTTTCAAGTGCCATTAAGCATAGGAAGGCATGTTTTCCCAATAGACTTGATTATTCTGGAATCCCAAGGTCTGGATGTAATTCTTGGTATGGATTGGCTGTCGATGTATGGAGGAAACATCGATTGTGCCAGTAAGACAATTTTGCTTACAACGCCAGAAGGAAGAAGGATCAAGTATGTATCCCGGCATGTGCCAAATAGGACACAAGTAAATTGCCTAACAGGAGTTGTGTAGGAGGAAGTACTAGTGGTAAAGGATTTTCCTGATGTATTTCCTGAAGAGTTGCCAGGCATGCCACCGGATAGAGATATTGAGTTTCTGATTGAGTTGTTGCCAGGTACAGGCCCAATATCAAAGAGACCATACCGGATCCCAGCAAAGGATTTGGTAGAAATTAAGAATCAGACTAAGGTGTTATTGGAGAAAGGTTACATTCGCCCAAGTTCTTTGCCTTGGGGATCACCCGTACTGCTAGTGGAGAAGAAGGATGGATCATTACGAATGGTTGTTGATTATCGTGGATTGAATGAAGTAACCATCAAGAACAAGTACCCACTGCCAATGATAAATGATTTGTTTGATCGTTTGCACGGAGCTAAAGTGTTTTCCAAGATCGATTTGTGATCAGGGTACCCCTAGTTGAAGATTCGAGAGCAGGACATACCTAAGACAACATTCACCACAAGATATGGACTGTATGAGTATACCGTTATGTCATTTGGATTGACTAACGCACCTACCTATTTTATGAACCTGATGAACAAAGTGTTTATGGAGTTTTTGGATAAGTTCGTCGTAGTGTTCATTGATTATATCCTGGTTTATTCGAAGAATGAAGAAGAGCATAAGGAACATTTTCGTTTGGTTTTGGAGAAACTAAGGGAACATCAATTATATGCCAAATTTAGCAAATGTGAGTTTTGGTTGAAGGAAGTAGGATTCCTCGGACACGTTATATCCAGGGAAGGGATAGCAGTTGACCCCGCAAAGGTTGAGACCGTAACTGAATGGGAAGCACCAACGACAGTTGGAGAGATCCGGAGTTTTCTTGGACTCGTAGGATACTACCGGAGATTCATTGAGAATTTTTCAAAGACTGCGAAGCCTATGACGGAGTTGTTGAAGAAGGATACTAAGTTCAATTGGACTGAGGAGTGTGAGGCTAGTTTCCAGGAGTTGAAGAAACGTTTGGTTACCTCACCAGTGTTGATTTTGCCAGATCAGACCAAGGATTATGAGGTATATTGCGACGCTTCACGTCGTGGACTTGGAGCAGTGCTTATGCAAGAAGGTAGAGTTGTTTCGTATGCTTCACGACAACTGAAGCCTCATGAGTTGAACTATGCCACGCATGATTTGGAGTTAGCAGCCGTTGTGCATGCATTGAAGACGTGGAGACATTTCCACATTGGAAATCATTGTGAGGTGTACACGGATCACAAGAGTTTGAAGTACATTTTCACGCAGAAGGAGTTGAATCTAAGACAAAGGAGATGGTTGGAGCTCATCAAGGATTATGATGTGAGATTGCATTACCATCCCGGTAAAGCTAATGTAGTAGCTGACGCATTGAGCCGCAAGAGCCATGTCAATACGTTAATGACGGAGGTATACCCAAGGAGTTAGCAGAAAACCTTCGTGGACTAAGTCTAGAGGTAGTTCCGAAAGGCTATGTAGCAACATTGGAGATTCAGTCAACATTGATGGATAAAATCAGAGAAGCTCAGAAATCTGACAAGGAGATTGCTTCCATAAAGGAAAAACTAAGCCAAGGAAAAGCAAAGGGATTTTGTGAGGATGAGCACGATACCCTATGGTTTGAGGACCGTGTTTATGTGCCAAATGACCCAGAGATCAGGAAGTTGATTCTACAAGAGGCACATGATTCACCCTATTCGATTCACCCAGGAAATACCAAGATGTATTTGGATTTAAAGGAAACATTCTGGTGGACCGGAATGAAGAAGGATATTGCAGCCTATGTAGCAGTTCGTGACGTCTGTCATAGAGTGAAGGCAGAGCATCAGAAGCCAGCCGGATTGTTGCAACCATTGCCGATGCCCGAATGGAAGTGGGATAAGATAGGCATGGATTTTATCACAGGACTACCCAGGACGAAAGCAGGATATGACTCGATATGGGTAGTAGTTGATCGTTTGACGAAGGTAGCACATTTCATTCTAGTCAAGACCACTTACACCAGTGCTAAGTTGGCAAAGATATATATGACTAGGATCATTTGTTTGCATGGAGTTCCGACGAGTATTGTATCGGATAGAGGAACCCAATTTACCTCAAAGTTTTGGAATCAGTTGCATGAAACTTTGGGAACCAGGCTAGAGTTCAGCACCGCTTTTCATCCGCAGACAGATGGACAGACCAAGAGAGTCAATCAGATTTTGGAAGATATGCTGAGAGCTTGTGCACTAGATTATGGATCTAGTTGGGACGATAACTTGCCGTATGCGGAGTTTTCTTATAACAACAGTTACCAAACCAGTCTGAAGATGGCACCTTTCGAAGCTTTATACGGAAGGAGGTGCAGGACACCATTGTCATGGGACAAAGTTGGAGACCGTCAGTTCTTTGGACCAGATTTGATTAAGGAGTCTGAACGGAAAGTTAAGTTGATTCGCGATAGGCTCAAGGTAGCCCAGTCCAGGCAGAAGAGCTACGCAGATTCTAAACGCAAGGAGACAGTTTACGAAACCGGAGACAGGGTGTATCTCCGAGTATCCCCACTTCGAGGAGTTAAGCGCTTTGGAGTGAAGGGAAAATTAGCACCACGTTTCGTTGGACCATATAAGATCTTGCAACGTATGGGAGAAGTCGCGTATAAGTTGGAATTACCAGAGGGACTGTTAGGAGTTAATGATGTATTCCATGTTTCTCAGCTGAAGAAATGTCACGCCGAAATGGCAGAGATACCGTTAAGAGATACAGTACCGCTTGAAGCAACTCAGTTGAAGGACGACTTAACGTATGAGGAGAAACCAGTCAAGATTCTCGATTATGCCAGTAGAGTTACCCGCAACAAGGTTATCAAGTTTTGCAAAAGTTTAGTGGAACCACCACTCCGAGGATGAAGCCACCTGGGAGAGAGAAGAAGATTTGCTCAAGGACCACCCTCACCTATTTTCTAGCCAACCTGAATCTCGAGGGCGAGATTCATCTTAAGGGGGGTAGGTCTACAATTGATCCCCTATACTTGTGGGTTATCAAGACCTTTCTCTGGCGCCGTTGCCGGGGAGAAATGACGTGGGGTGAACATTCTCGTGTTTGCTTGTTTTCTTTATCATTAAGTAATTTTTATTTGCTGTTCTTAGTTGTTTCCTATCTTTAGTTATGGGTAGGAAACGCAAAATACCAAAAAAAATTAGTTGTACCTACTGAACCAATGGTTGAAGAACCAATCAAAATCTATCACACTGCTGAAGCTTATTACTTGGATCATCTTCGATCCCTATGTGCTCGTGCTGAAACCCCAACTAGCTTAGTTGAGGGAAAATCTTTAGATGAGCATGCTTGTTATGTGCGACACCGTATATCTCAAAAAGGGAAACTTTTACAGCATCAAATTAATACTATGCAATCCTATGCTTGGAATTTATGCTATTATTATGATTTTACTTGTTGTTCTGAAAACCCTAAGAAACACCTTCCCTACCAATGTGAGTTTAGTGATAATGGAATCGTATCTTCGTATGCTAAAGGTGCTTATAGTTACTATGATGTTCAACAAATTGAAGAATTTGTTGCTTTTAAGGGTGCTTTTGAAATTGCTTCTTTGATTGAAAAGTATGATGCCACTCTTTACAAATCTGAAAATTTTGCCATACTTGAATATTTTTATGAGAATTATGCTTCTAATGCCTATGTTAAACAATATATTGAGGAGTACTCCGCTTCCCAACAAGAAACTAAAATTTTGCAGGAGTCTATGGAAGAAGAAATTGATGAAACTGTGAGATCATTGGATGAAAAAGATGATGAGGAGAGCGAAGAACAAAAGGAGGAAGAGCGGATTAGCTACCCGTGCCCACCTTCTAATGAGAGTAACTCTTCAACTCATACATTGTTTAAATTCCCTTTGTGCTTATCGAAGGATGATTGCTATGATGACTGTTATGATCCCGTTGATTCTTTTGAAATATCCCTTTTTGATGATGCTTGCTATGCTTGTGGCCAAGATGCCAATATGAATTTTGCTTATGGAGATGAACTTGCTATAGTTCCTTATGTTAAACATGAAATTGTTGCTATTGCAGCCACGCATGATAGTCCTATTATCTTTTTGAATTCTCCCGATTACACTATATCAGAGAAGTTTGCTTTTATTAAGGATTATATTGATGGGTTGCCTTTTACCGTTGCACATGATGATTTTGATGAATATAATATGCATGTGTTTGCTGCTCCTACTTGCAATTATTATGAGAGAGGAACTATATCTCTACCTCTCTATGTTTCCAATATGATAAAATTGCAAGAAACTGTTTATACTATGCATTGGCCTTTACTTTGTGTGCATGAATTGTTCTTTTCTGACATGCCGATGCATAGGAAGAGAGTTAGACTTCGTCATTACATGATATATGTTACCTTGTGCTCACCACTAAATTACAAATCATTGTTGATTCAAATTGGCTTTGATATACCTTGGGATCCGGGTGGATTCACTACTTGAGCACTATATGCCTAGCTTAATGGCTTTAAAGAAAGCGCTGCCAGGGAGACAACCCGGAAGTTTTAGAGAGTCATTTATTTCTGTTGAGTGCTTTCATATAGTTTAAAAACAACAAAAATAAAGAGGGGAACCCAAAGCTTTTTCAAAAAGAAAAGCGAAAGTGAGAGAGACAAGCATTGTTGAAGTGGGAGCTAGCCTTGAACTTTGTTCATGCTCACGGAAACTTTGTGAATCTTGATTACAGAAACTTTTCAATAAAAATAATTATCCCCTTGTACAATTCCATTGTATTATAAAAATAATGTGCCAAGGTTTGCCTTTAGGATGTTTACATTTGCTTGATGGTTTGTACGGTGCAGGACAGAAACTTTGGCTGTAGTGCGCGATTTTACATTTTTAGCTGGAACGTCAAATGGTTTTGATTCTTTTTGCACTGTCTTCCTATACAATTTTTTTTTCATAATTTTGGAAGAATTTTTCAAGTATCAGAAGTATGGTCAATGTTCAGATTGCTACAGACTATTCTGTTTTAGACAGATTCTGTTTTTGATGCATAGTTTGCTTGTTTTGATAAAACTATCAATTTGTATCAGTGCATTAGGCCATGGAAAAGTTATATTACAGTAGACACAATGAAAAAAATATGAATTGGTTTGCAACAGTACTTAGAGTAGTGATTTGCTTTATTATACTAACGGATCTTACCGAATTTTCTGTTGAAGTTTTGTGTGGATGAAGTGTTCGATGGTTGAGAAGGTTTCGATGTGAGAAGAAGGAAGAGAGGCAAGAGCTCAAGCTTGGGGATGCCTGAGGCACCCCAAGTAAATATTCAAGGAGACTCAAGCGTCTAAGCTTGGGGATTCTGGGAAGGCATCCCCTCTTTCTTCAACAAATATCGGTATGTTTTCAGATTCGTTTTCGTTCACGCGATATGTGCAATCTTGGAGCGTCTTTTGCTTTAGTTTTATTTTTTCTTTTAATGCACCATGCTGGTATGAGATAGTCCTTGGTTGATTTATAGAATGCTCTTTGCACTTCACTTATATCTTTTGAGTATGGCTTTATAGAATGCTTCATGTGCTTCACTTATATCATTTGAAGTTTGGATTGCCGGTTTCTCTTCACTTAGACAACTGCCATTTGTAGAATGCTCTTTTGCTTCACTTATATTTGTTAGAGCACGGGCATATCTTTTTTATAAAGAATTAAACTCTCGTGCTTCACTATCTATTTAGAGAGATGACAGGAACTGTTCATTCACATGGTTAGACATAAAATCCTACATAAACTTGTAGATCGCTAAATATGATATGTTTGATTCCTTGCAATAGTTTTGCGATATAAAGGTGGTGATATTAGAGTCATGCTAGTCGAGTAATTGTGAAATTGAGAAATACTTGTGTTGAGGTTTGCAAGTCCCGTAGCATGCACGTATGGTGAACCGTTATGTAACGAAGTCGGAGCATGAGGTATTTATTGGTTGCCTTCCTTATGAGTGGCGGTCGGGGACGAGGGATGGTCTTTTCCTACCAATCTATCCCCCTAGGAGCATGCGCGTAGTACTTTGTTTCGATGACTAATAGATTTTTGCAATAAGTATGTGAGTTCTTTATGACTAATGTTGAGTCCATGGATTATACGCACTCTCACCCTTCCACCATTGCTAGCCTCTCTAGTACCGCGCAACTTTCGCCGGTACCCTAAACCCACCATATACCTTCCTCAAAACAGCCACCATACCTACCTATCATGGCATTTCCATATCCATTCCGAGATATATTGCCATGCAACTTCCATCATCATCATATACATGACTTGAGCATTTATTGTCATATTGCTTTGCATGATCGTAAGATAGCTAGCATGATGTTTTCATGGCTTGTCCGTTTTTTAGATGTCATTGCTACGCTAGATCATTGCACATCCCGGTACACCGCCGGAGGCATTCATATAGAGTCATATCTTTGTTCTAGATATCGAGTTGTAATATTGAGTTGTAAGTAAATAAAAGTGTGATGATCATCATTATTAGGACATTGCCCCAGTGAGGAAAGGATGATGGAGACTATGATTCCCCCACAATTCGGGATGAGACTCTGGACGAAAAAATGAAAAAAATAAAAAATATATAAAAAAAAAGAGAAAGGCCAAAAAAAGAGAAGGCCCAAAAAAACAAAAAAAATGAGAGAAAAAGAGAGAAGGGGCAATGTTACTATCCTTTTACCACACTAGTGCTTCAAAGTAGCACCATGTTCTTCATATAGAGAGCCTCTTGAGTTATCACTTTCATATACTAGTGGGAATTTTCATTATAGAACATGGCTTGTATATTCCAACGATGGGCTTCCTCAAATGCCCTAGGTCTTCATGAGCAAGCAAGTTGGATGCACACCCACTTAGTTTCAGTTTGAGCTTTATATACTTATAGCTCTAGTGCATCCGTTGCATGGCAATCCCTACTACTCACATTGATATCTATTAATTGGCATCTCCATAGCCCGTTGATACGCCTAGTTGATGTGAGACTTTCTCCTTTTTTGTCTTCTCCACATAACCCCCACCATCATATTCTATTCCACCTATAGTGCTATGTCCATGGCTCGCGCTCATGTATTGCATGAAAGTTGAAAAGGTTTGAGAAACGTCAAAGTATGAAACAATTGCTTGGCTTGTCATCGGGGTTGTGCATGATGTGAATGCTTTGTGTGGTGAAGATGGAGCATAGCCAGACTATATGATTTTGTAGGGATGAGCTTTCTTTGGCTATGTTATTTCAATAAGACATAATTGCTTGGTTGGTATGCTTGAAGTATTATTATTTTTATGTCAAAGGATAGATTATTGCTTTGAATCACTCATGTCTTAATATTCATGCCATGATTAGACATATGATCAAGATTATGCTAGGTAGCATTCCACATCAAAAATTATCTTTTTGTATCATTTACCTACTCGAGGACGAGCAGGAATTAAGCTTGGGATGCTGATACGTCTCCGTCGTATCTATAATTTTTTATTGTTCCATGCCAATATTATTCAACTTTGATATTCTTTTTGGCAACTTTTTATATTATTTTTGGGACTAACATATTGATCCAGTGCCCAGTGCCAGTTCCTGTCTGTTGCATGTTTTTGGTTTCGCGGAATATCCATATCAAACAGACTCCAAACGGGATAAAAATGGATGGAGCTTATTTTTGGAAAATATGGAAAATTCGGAAGGAAAATCAACGCGAGCCAGTGCCCGAGGTGGTCACGAGGCAGGGGGCGCCCCCCTTAGGGCGCGCCCCCTACCCTCGTGAGCCCACCGTAAGGCGGTCGACGCTCTTCTTTTGCCGCAAGAAAGCTAATATTCGGGAAAAAAATCACGGCGAAGGTTTCAGGCCAATCGGAGTTACGGATCTCCATATATATACGAAACGGTGAAACAGAGCCAGAACAAAACGCAGAACCAGAGAGAAACAGAGAGATGGATCCAATCTCAGAGGGGCTCTCGCCCCTCCCACGCCATGGGAGCCAAGGACCAGAGGGGAAACCCTTCTCCCATCTAGGGAGGAGGTCAAGGAAGAAGAACAAGGAGGGGGGCTCTCCCCCCTCGCTTCCGGTGGCGCCGAAGTGCCACCGGGGGCCATCATCATCACCGCCATCTTCACCAACAACTTCACCACCATCATCACCAACTCTTCCCCCCTCTATGCAGCGTGTAACCTCTCTCTTACCCACTGTAATCTCTACTTAAACATCGTGCTCAACGCTATATATTATTTCCCAATGATGTATGGCTATCCTATGATGTTTGAGTAGATCTGTTTTGTCCTAATGGCTATTTGATGATCGTGATTGGTTTGAGTTGTATGTTTTATTATTGGTGTTGTCCTATGGTGCTCTCCGTGTCGCGCAAGCATGAGGGATTCCCGTTGTAGGGTTTGCAATATGCTTATGATTTGCTTATGGTGGGTGGCGTGAGTGACAGAAGCACAGACCCGAGTAAGTAGGTTGTTCGCGTATGGGATAAGGGGACTTGGTACTTTAATGCTATGGTTGGGTTTTACCTTAACGAATCTTTAGTAGTTGCGGATGCTTGCTAGAGTTCCAATCATAAGTGCATATGATCCAAGTAGAAAAAGTATGTTAGCTTATGCCTCTCCCTCAAATAAAATTGCAATAATGATTATTGGTCTTGTTATCGATTGCCTAGGGACAAATAAATTTCTTGTTGACAAAAGCTCTTTACTAAAACTAATTTAGTTGTGTCTTTATCTGAACAGCCCCTAGCTTTTATCTACGTGCTCTTTACTTTCTTGCAAGCTTACCCAAAACGCCTACAAAGTACTTCTAGTTTCATACTTGTTTCTGGTAAAGCGAACGTCAAGTGTGCGTAGAGTTGTATCGGTGGTCGATAGAACTTGAGGGAATATTTTTTCTACCTTTAGATCCTTGTTGGGTTCAACACTCTTACTTATCAAAAGAGGCTACAATTGATCCCCTATACTTGTGGGTTATCAAGCATCATCACCATCCTCCACGTCCAACCTAATGATGCTGAGGTCCACAAGGCTATGCCAGAGAGGTTGTACACTCGTCGCATCACTTTGTTTCTCCATTCCTCTGTTCTTCCAATTCGTGTGAGCCAAACACCCAAGTTGACTGAAATCCTATGTTTCCAAATGCTCTGTTTTGCACGTGCAATCATATCCTATTCCTGTGTTTTTCCTGTCCCTGCGTATATAGAATCTTCCAATTCTAAGGAGCCTTTACAGATTTACTTCATTTTCAGATAGGCGTCAAAGAAAACTTTGTGTGTTATGTCCTGCTCCTTCCGTGCTGTCATCCACCCCACCTAAGGTGCACCATCGACAGAAGCGTTCACTACAGCAGAGATCCCCCATACAAACTTCCTTTCACCGCCTCAGATCATCTTCCCCATTGCCGACAGCCACGCCAACTGCATTACCATCATCGACTGAGCAGATGAACCTGAGGACTGCACAGTTCCGGAAGAGAGGTCGCAGTCTTTCGTATTTGCTTACTTTATACATCAGTTATTATTACCGGCTACTTTATCGTTCAATCTTGAGTTTTGAATTGCCCATGGGTCTCATATCGAGCCAGCAATGAATAGTATCTATCTACTATATGGTTCATCTGGGGTGTTCATGTTGGGTGGGCAACAAACAATAGATGATCCATTGTCTATCTTTTTAAACTGAAGCTATAATCTACCTGCTATCATTAGTTTTGGATCCATCCACTCGTTTGCTACCATCAGTCTTGATTTTTGCATGCACCCCTTAGGCCTTACAAAATCTATCTATTTTTTATTATTATGCATGTCAAATATTGTACACAATCATACTGAACATGTAGAGAAAAAGAGAAGACCGTTGCGTGCGAATATAATGTCATGCAGACGCCGCTCCATGGTGGGCGAAGTGCCCCCCCCCCCCTCCTGCATTTCCAGATTGTATTCCAGAGGAAGATAACTGTTCAGATGGAGATTCAGAAGGAGCCGACCACGCATGTTTACCACCTGAGGTGTTTGCTCTAACCTGGCATGCTGATGTTGGTCATATCATGCATATGGCGCCTTGCATTGCTTACATTATACATCTTATATGTCATCAGCTTAGTTTAGATTTGCTTTGTGTGAATGCCACCTGTTTGGTTTCTATGTCATACTCCCACCATTCCTAAATATTTGTCTTTTTAGAGATTTCAACAAGTGACTACATACGGAACAAAATGAGTGAATCTACACTCTAAAATATGTCTATATACATCCGTATGTGGTAGTCCATTTGAAATCTCTAAAAAGACAAATATTTTGGAACGGATGGAGTATATGGGAATTATGCAATGCCATCTTCTTTAGCCAGGCATCATATACGTGAATCATGCAATGCCATCCTGTTTAGCCAGTCATCGTATATGTGAATTGTATCGTGCCATATTTTTTCCATAATGTATTCCATTTGTCAACAATGTTTATACATTCATCTACGCTTCCTGTGCATCAGCCATTTGAGTCGGTCATGGGAAAATTTGGAGTGAAAACAAGGTCTTCTGAGCAGTCAGTGCTACCTGTCAATGCAGATTTCTTGCTGGTTACAAATAGCTCCTCAGAGGAGGATTCAGAGAGAGATGACCCGTCGCATCCCCCCCCCCTCGAGGTGCATGCTCTAACTTGGTTGGGTTATATTGCTCATATCATGCATATGGTGTCTTGCATTGCCATGCCATCTGCTTAGATTAGACATGCTTTGTGTGAATGCCTCCTGTTTGCTTTCTGTATCAGATACATGAATTATGAAATGCCATGTTTTTCAGCCAGTTATCATATATGTGAATTATGCACCGCCATGGAGCCAGGCATCATATATGTGAATTATCTCATGCCATCTTTTTTTTCATTACATATTCCATTTGTCGACAATCTGTGTATATTGAACTACACTTCATGTGTATCAGCCATTTGAGCCGGTTATGGAAAAATCTGGAGTGAAAACAAGGTCTTCAGAGCAGGCAATGGTACCTGTTGAAGCATATATCTCGATGGTTACAGGGAGCTCCTCAGAGGAGGATTCAGAGACAGATGACCAGTCCTATATCCCACCTGAGGTGTATGCTCTAAGTTGCAATGTTTATATTTCTCATATGATGCATATGGTGTCTTGCATTGCTTAGTTTAGACATCATATGCACAATATTGAATTCTATCTGCTTAGTTTAGAGATCATACATGCGAGTCCCAGCTGCTTAGTATATGAATCAATTATATCATGCCATCCTGTATACTTAGACAACATGTATGTGAATTATTTCATCCCAACCTATTTTAGAAAGACATCATATAGTTTTGTCATGTCATCCTGTTTAGGTACTCATCATATGTTGAATTATGCCATTATATCCTATTAAGTTATCCATCATATATCTGAAACTCTGTCATGCTATCCTGTTTAGTTAGGCATCATATATGTGAAATTGTGTCATGCTGTCATGTTTGGTTAGACAACATATATGTGAATTACCACATCTGTCTATCATACAATGTCTGTACGTTCAATTTCTTTTCTTATTTATCAGCCATTTGAATTGGAGGGGGTGATGGCAGTATCCAAGGGAGCAAAAACCCGTTCTTCACAAAAGACAGTGCTACCTGTCGATGCAGATAGAACCATGGTTGTATTGGCCCACAAACTAGCCCCACCCCACATAATCGAGACTCTTCCAGATTGCACACTTACACCGTTAGGCAGAGAACCAGCTACAACCCATCTAACCGCAACCCCAGCGGATAGTAACCCACTTATAGTTGACAAAGCACCATGTCCACCACAGAGTACCCCCACATGAGCAGTTTGTAAAGCTACTGCAGTGCCCAAAGCACGAAGACCACCACAGCTAACCCAAACTCCACGTTTAAAGCAGAAGAGAAACTGTTCTCAAGTCAGATTCCGTAGCTATGGTCCATACTCCTTTGTTGTTGCATCACTGTATTTACTCATACCAACTACTTTCGAATTTGAAGGATCCAATTGAAACTCCAATGGCGCAACAGGTATGTTTTAAACCTATTTCTTTAACTGGATTGTTGTTCTAACTTCTTGCTCTATGTTGATTTCAGTTTAAGTTGTATAAACAGTTATGTTCTCATGTGATGCACATTACAAGTGCTGGCAATGTTGTGTAGTTTCTCACACTTATATTCTGTCTATGCTGCTGTGTCTTAAAAATATATGAGTTGAACTGTGTCTCTATCTTGATTAGGGAACATAAACTAGAATGATATGGACAATACAGTCACCATAGTACATAGATATATGTTTGTTTCATGTTGTTATCCTGTCCACCTTACTACTGAACCGGTTTACCAAAATGAGTTTCGTATACTACAAGCTAAACCTGTGATCTGTCTTCTTGTTTCTCTTGTAGTATGCAAACATAATATTGGAGAAGAGCACCCCACTATGCAATGGTAGAGAAAGTAATGCAGATAAGGTTCAAGATAGTGAGACAACCCTGTTGGTCTCCAAGAAAGGTGATAAAAACAATCTTGTAGACGGTGAGAAAACCCCACAGTCCTGCGTTGATGTAGTGTTCGAGTTACTGGCCAGTACCGCTGGCACAAGCTCTTTGAACTCGTTGCTTGAATCACTTCGGCTTCTTCAGTCTCAGCTACAAGCTGAAAGGCATCAGTCAGCTGTGCTGCGGCAAGAAGTCGAAGGACTCAGGAAGTCCCTACAGAATTCATATGCATAATTTCTTGTGCAACAGCAAGCGCTAGAGGATTTAAGCGCCAAACAAGAGAAAGTTAATAAGCTTGTTGTAGCGACCCGACCCGAATGGATCAAGTCTACTGTGCTCCGGTGTCATCCCTGGATCAGTAATGCTGACACCACACAGTACTTCGATGGATTTATAGCAGAGTGGCAATCACACACTTATTACAACAATGTCTCAAAGAGAACTTATTACAATAAATATGGCTTAAGGCCATCTAATATCAATAACAGCGGAAGACTTGGAAGATAAATGGGTCCATCAACTCCAACGGCATCACTGAGTATAGAACCACGACCTAAAAGCACCTTACTCATCGTCTGAAAAGTCTGCAACATGAAAGTTGCAGCCCGAAAACGGGTCAGCACATGGAATATGCTAGCAAGGTAACACATAGAGAGTAATGGAATGTAACAGCTATACTATATGCATATTTGGCTGGTGGAAAGCTCTATGGTTACTATTTTGCATAAAGCCAATTTTTCCCTACTGCAAAGGAATGAATTTATTTAACTATCATGGTGGTTGAACATCGAGAATGGTTGACAGCATTCCGATCCCAATTAAGTGAACAATTAAAACCCAACAATATTAATTAGAGGTAACATGATGAGATTCACATGATATTCAAGTACTAGATACTCAAGATGTCCATAACCGGGGACACGGCTAATCATGATTAGTTTATTACACTCTGCAGAGGTTTGCGCACTTTTCCCCACAAGGCTCGATCGCCTTCGTTGGAATTTCTCGCACTACTGGTGTTTGACAAACGGATGACCGAGACACAGTCTTTCGGAAGCGCTAGCACCTTACGATGGATAGACCGGTACACCTACTTTCCCCTACATCTGCTAGTCTACCCTATAAGAGTTCGCACGACTTAGTCAACTATGCCACAGCCCATAATGGCTTGTGGCTGCACACGGAAGTTTCTAGCATGAAAGATCTTATGATCCCTTTGAGCCTGGGTGGCGGTCCAAAATAAAACAGGCAAGTCCTGATAGACATCAGGTGCCTCAATCCACCCAGATGTGTGTTTAAGTTGCCACCTTAGATAAACCATTAAAATTATCACACTCACATCTGTCATGGATATCACTCACCCAATCCACGTCTACTAGCATAGCATGGCATAATAAGCAAACGTAGAAGTAACTCCCAAAGGTTTCATAATAAACAGGTAATAGGTACTACCTCATCTACTTCCCATCCCATAATTTAATTAGATCCTAACCATGCAATGTGTGAGGAGTGATCTAATGCAATAAAATTGGGTTGTAGAAAAGGTATGATCAAAGTGTTACTTGCCTTGCTGATGAACCGCGAGTCCTAGGGATTCGAAGTAACAGGTGGCGCAATCCGGGTAATCTATCGCAGACAAACAACAAGCATACAATAAGTACTCATCTAATGCACAGGTAAAACTCGAACAAGAGATCGAACCAGAAAGTTCAACTTAAGAACTCCGGTTGCAAAGAGAGAAAGAACCGAACAAAGCAACGGAAAACAAACGGCGGAAAAAGAACAACTCGGTTCTAGCAAGTTGAAACTAGGTCAAATTTTACCATAGCAAAAACTTGTTAAAGTTGATTAGTCGGAACGGCGGTTTCGAAATGAAACTCCAGGCGCTTGAATCACCTGATTCCAATAAACGAGCGAGAAGATAAACTAGAACGAAGATCGGATCTGAGATCGTGATCGCGGAATAAATCCAACGAAAAGAAAAAGAAGAACGATTAAATGAACGGACGTTCGTTAATCGAGAATAATCGGTGATCACGTTCGTTAGGACGAACGGTCCGGCGAACGGTCTCTAGGCAACTAAATCGGGAAAGAAAACGAAACCGATCTAGGGTTTCGGAAAAGAAAACCGAACCGAAAACCGGAGAGGAAAAAGAAAAAGAATCGAAGGAAAAAGAGAAGAACCGGAACAGTTTATAAGAAAAACCGAACCGAGGAAAAGAAAAGGTGGCGCGGCGCGGGTACCTCGGCGAGGCTCCGGCGAGAGGGGGCTCCGGCGGCGGCGCTAGGGCGGCGGCGGTGCAAGGCGCGGCGGCGGCGACGTAGGGCGGCGGCGGCGCTAGGGAGGCGGCGCGGCGGCGGCTTGGGGAGGCGCGGGGTGGTGGCGCAGCTTGGGGGCGCGGGGTGGTGGCGCGGCTTGGTGGGAAAAAAGGGGGGGTTATGGGGGTATTTAAGAGGGGGAGGGGAGAGGGATTGCTTGGGGGAGGGGGCAAGAAAAAGGGGAGAGGAAAGAGAGGAGATGGAGTCCAAGTAGGACTCCTACTTGGCGGCGGCGGCGGCCTTGGCGCGCGGGCGCGGCGCGGTGAGGCCTGGCCTGGCCGGCCGGCTGCTGGGCCTTGGCCCAGGCGCGCGACGAATTTTTTAAATCGGTTTCGCGCGCAGAAAAACACAGAAAAGACAATCTAAACGGACTCCAAAATTCCCAAAGTAAATTTTCCCCAACTCCTAAAAATGAGTCGAACAAAAGGAACTTTTCTCGGGACCTAGAATGCAAGGTTTGAAAACGCACATTTTTCCGTATCCAAAGAAATGCAAATAAACTCTGATAAATCCAATGATCCTCTTTTCAAAATTTGAGAAGAACTCAAATATGAAAATGACGAAATCTCCAACTCTCTCCGAGGGTCCTTGAGTTGCGTGAAATTTCTAGGATCGACCAAAATGCAAGAAAATATGATATGCATGATGATCTATGTATAACATTCCAAATTGAAAATTTGGGATGTTACAAACCTACACCCCTTAAGATGAATCTCGCCCTCGAGATTCGGGTTGGCTAGAAAATAGGTGAGGGTGGTCCTTGAGCAAATCTTCTTCTCTCTCCCAGGTGGCTTCATCCTCGGAGTGGTGGTTCCACTGAACTTTGCAAAACTTGATAACCTTGCTGCGGGTAACTCTGCTGGCATAGTCGAGAATCTTGACTGGTTTCTCCTCATACGTTAAGTCATCCTTCAACTGAATCGCTTCACGCGGCACTGTATCTCTTAGTGGTACCTCCGCCATCTCGGCGTGACATTTCTTCAGCTGAGAAACATGGAATACATCATGTACTCCTGACAGTTCCTCTGGTAATTCCAACTTATACGCGACTTCTCCCATACGTTGCAAGATCTTATAAGGTCCAACGAAACGTGGTGCTAATTTTCCCTTCACTCCAAAGCGCTTAACTCCTCGAAGTGGGGATACTCGGAGATACACCCTGTCTCCGGTTTCGTGAACTGCCTCCTTGCGTTTAGAATCTGCGTAGCTCTTCTGCCTGGACTGGGCTACCTTGAGCCTATCGTGAATCAACTTAACTTTCCGTTCAGACTCCTTAATCAAATCTGGTCCAAAGAATTGGCGGTCTCCAACTTCGTCCCATGACAACAATGTCCTGCACCTCCTTCCGTATAAAGCTTCGAAAGGTGCCATCTTCAAACTGGTTTGGTAGCTGTTGTTATAGGAAAACTCCGCATATGGCAAGTTATCGTCCCAACTAGATCCATAATCTAGTGCACAAGCTCTCAGTATATCTTCCAAAATCTGATTGACTCTCTCGGTCTGTCCATCTGTCTGTGGATGAAAAGCGGTGCTGAACTCTAGCCTGGTTCCCAAAGTTTCATGCAACTGATTCCAAAACTTTGAGGTAAATTGGGTTCCTCTGTCTGATACAATACTCATCGGAACTCCATGCAAACAAATGATCCTAGTCATGTATATCTTTGCCAACTTAGCACTGGTGTAAGTGGTCTTGACTGGAATGAAATGTGCGACCTTTGTCAAATGATCAACTACTACCTATATCGAGTCATATCCTGCCTTCGTCCTGGGTAGTCCTGTGCTAAAATCCATGCCTATCTTATCCCACTTCCATTCGGGTATCGGCAATGGTTGCAACAATCCGGCTGGCTTCTGATGTTCTGCCTTTACTCTATGACATACGTCACAAACTGCTACATATGCTGCAATATCCTTCTTCATTCTGGTCCACCATAATGTTTCTTTTAAATCCAAATACATCTTGGTATTTCCTGGGTGAATCGAATAGGGTGAATCATGTGCCTCTTGCAGAATCAACTTCCTGATCTCCGGGTCATTTGGCACATAAACACGGTCTTCAAACCATAGGGTATCGTGCTCATCCTCACGAAATCCCTTCGCTTTTTCTTCGCTCATTTTCTTGTTTATAGAAGCAATCTCCTTGTCAGATTTCTGAGCTTCTTTGATTTTATCCATCAATGTTGACTGAATCTCCAATGCTGCTACATAGCCTTTCGGAACTATCTCTAAACTTAGTTCGCGAAGGATTTCTGCTAACTCCTTGGGTATTTTCTCCGTTATTAACGTATTGACATGGCTCTTACGGCTCAATGCATTAGCTACTACATTAGCTTTACCGGGATGGTAATGCAATCTCATGTCATAGTCCTTGATGAGTTCCAACGATCTCCTTTGTCTGAGGTTCCACTCCTTCTGCATGAAAATGTACTTCAAACTCTTGTGATCCGTATAAACCTCGCAATGATTTCCAATGAGGAAATGTCTCCACGTCTTCAATGCATGCACTACGGCTGCTAACTCCAAATCATGCGTAGCATAATTCAATTCATGAGGCTTCAGTTGTCGTGAAGCATACGAAACAACTCTTCCTTCCTGCATAAGCACTGCTCCAAGTCCTCGACGTGAAGCGTCGCAATATACCTCATAATCCTTGGTCTGATCTGGCAAAATCAACACTGGTGAGGTAACCAAACGTTTCTTCAACTCCTAGAAACTAGCCTCACACTCCTCAGTCCAATTGAACTTGGTATCCTTCTTCAACAACTCCGTCATAGGCTCCGCAATCTTTGAAAAGTTCTCAATGAATCTCTGGTAGTATCCTGTGAGTCCAAGAAAACTCCGGATCTCTCCAACTGTCGTTGGTGCTTCCCATTCGGTAATGGTCTCAACCTTGGCGGGGTCAACTGCTATCCCTTCTCCGGATATAACGTGTCTGAGGAATCCTACTTCCTTCAACCAAAACTCACATTTGCTGAATTTGGAATATAACTGATGTTCCCTTAGTTTCTCCAAAACCAAACGCAAATGTTCCTTATGCTCTTCTTCATTCTTTGAATAAACCAGGATATCATCAATGAACACTACGACGAACTTATCCAAAAACTCCATAAACACTTTGTTCATCAGGTTCATAAAATAGGCAGGCACATTAGTCAATCCAAATGACATAACGTTATACTCATACAGTCCATATCTTGTGGTGAATGATGTCTTAGGTATGTCCTGCTCTCGAATCTTCAACTGGTGGTACCCTAATCGCAAATCGATCTTGGAAAACACTTTAGCTCCTTGCAAACGATCAAACAGATCATTTATCATTGGCAGTGGGTACTTGTTCTTGATGGTTACTTCATTCAATCCACGATAATCAACAACCATCCGTAATGATCCATCCTTCTTCTCCACTAGAAGTACGGGTGATCCCCAAGGCGAAGAACTTGGGCGTATGTAACCTTTCTCCAGTAACTCCTTAATCTAATTCTTAATTTCTACCAAATCCTTTGCTAGCATCCGGTATGGCCGCTTCGATATTGGGCCTGTACCTGGCAATAACTCAATCAAAAACTCAATGTCTCTATCCGGTGGCATGCCTGGCAACTCTTTAGGAAATACATCAGGAAAATCCTTTACCACTAGTACTTCCTCCTGCACAACTCCTGTTAGGCAATTTACTTGGGTCCTATTTGGCACATGCCGGGATACATACTTGATCCTTCTTCCTTCTGGCGTTGTGAGCAAAATTGTCTTACTGGCACAATCGATGTTTCCTCCATACATCGACAGCCAATCCATACCGAGAATTACATCCAGACCTTGGGATTCCAGAATAATTAAATCTGTTGGGAAAACATGCCTTCCTATGCTTAATGGCACTTGAAAGCATCCTTGACTGGCCATGTATTCTGCTCCTGGCGAACTTACTAGCATAGGTGTTTTAAGAATCCTAGTGGGCAGGCTATATTTTTCCACAAATCCCCTTGATATGTATGAATGTGATGCACCAGTATCGAAAAGAACGAGTGCGGTAAATGACTTAACCAAAAACTTACCGATTACTACATCAGGCTGATCTTCAACTTCCTCCACGTTAACGTGGTTCACATGTCCCCTATTGAAAGGGTTCGGCTTCTTCCCTGAGCTTCCATTGCCATTTCCATTCTGGCCTTCAGGACATTCATTGGCATAATGTCCGGTCTTGGAACACTTGAAACAGGTGACTTGACTCGGATCTCTCTTGGTTGGGGTTGATGGGGTGGTACGGTTCTGGCCGTTGCTTCCTCCATTCCCATTACCATTCTTGTGGCCATTGTGGTTGTGCGAACTACCTCCTCCATGGGTATGCTGAAACTGAAATCCCGATTTAGGGGTAAAACGGGGCTTCTGCTGGGATCCAGAGTTATACTTTCCCTGTCCATACTTCCTCTTGCGGTTCTCAATCTGCTGTTGCTTCCCTTCAATCATGATGGCACGATCTACCAATTCCTGGTAGTTATTGAAACTTGCTACCATCAACTGCATACTCAACTCATCATTCAGTCCTTCCAGGAACTTCTCCTGCTTGGTTGCATCCGTAGCAACGTCATCTGGGGCATAACGTGCTAACTTGCTGAAGTCGTCAACGTACTAGCCAACTGTCCTTCCTCCTAGGCGTAAGTTACGAAACTCACGCTTCTTCATGGCCATAGCTCCTGCTGAAACATGTGCAGTGCGGAAAGCTTGCTGGAACTGATCCCATGTGATAGTGTTAACTGGGAAGGTGGCTGTGAAATTCTCCCACCATGCTGCTGTGGGTCCTTCCAACTGATGTGCAGCAAACTTCACTTTCTCACCATCCGTGCATCCTGCAGTGGTCAACTCCCTTCCTATCTTGCGGAGCCAATCGTCTGCTACTATCGGCTCGGTGCTACTAGAAAACACCGGCGGATTTAGCCTAAGGAAACGGGCTAAGTGGTCAACAGGTGGCGGTGGTGGAGGTGGGTTGTTGTTGTTGTTCTGTTGGTTCTGAACTAACATCTGCATCAATTGATTCTGCTGCTGGATCAATTGAGTGAGCTCCGGTGGAAATCCATTGTCACGTCTCGGAGGCATCTGAGGGTTTAGAAAAGATGAGAACTAAGAATAGAGTGAGGTCTAAAGAGAAAACACTACCCCAATGCACATGAGAAAATGCACACAAAATCACTTCATTCAATCAAACAAGGGCTTACAAACGGTCTAGCTATCGCAAAAGTGCTCGAACTATAATGTATACATGGGGAAAATACTACTAATATTTGGTGGTCATCTAGAAATTTGAATCGGTGGAAGACTCCATGATGTCCACTCCAGCTTCGTCTTCGAAGTCGGGTTCACTTGGATCCGAATCGGTGTCGTCGATGATGATGTAGTTGTCTGGACATGCGACATACATGTCTTCCTTCCTGGATGCTAACTCCCTCTTGAGTTCTTAAATCTCCTGCTTAAGATTGCAGTTGTGTCTTGCTAGAGCTACGATCTCGTCCATGTAGTCCTTGCGTGTAGCCTTTAGTTCTCCTTCTAGCTCGATGATCCTTGCCTTCGCATTCTTCAGTTCTATCATATCATTGCACATCTGGTTCTCGTGGCGTCGAATGTGCTGGTTTAACTCCTGGATGAAAGCTGCAATGGATCTATCCTTCTTGGTGCTGACTAACTCCCATTGTTCATCTCGGCGTCCGCAAATCTGGTAGATAGTGTCCTTGAGGTCTTCTTGATAAACTTCTCCAATGCGTCCTATGGTGATATGGGCCGCCATGCTCTTTCCCAGACTCCAGGTTGGTGCATTGAAAACACTAAAGGGCTTCGTGATTGGCGCGAATGTTCTTCCCGGAACGTGAGCTTGAATCTTCCAGCGCTCCTCTTCAGGTAGAGTGGCGTTGAAGGTTCCCGTGAAACTTGGTAATCCAATGTTTAGGTATTTGGTGACTTCCTTCAAGTGAAATCCAAAAGGTGTGCCTTCATCTGGTTGAGCGTACTTAATCTTCGTGTCCTTCATCCTAAAGAGTAGAAAAGATGAGGAGTTAGAAAATGAGGAGAAAATGGTGATCTATGGCTTTAACTTAATGGTCGTGTCCTACAGTCAGCGTGTGCTCTGATACCATCTCTGTAGTGACCCGACCCGAATGGATCAAGTCTACTGTGCTCCGGTGTCATCCCTGGATCAGTAATGCTGACACCACACAGTACTTCGAAGGATTTATAGCAGAGTGGCAATCACACACTTATTACAACGATGTCTCAAAGAGAACTTATTACAATAAATATGGCTTAAGGCCATCTAATATCGATAACAGTGGAAGACTTGGAAGATAAATGGGTCCATCAACTCCAACGGCATCACTGAGTATAGAACCACGACCTAAAAGCACCTTACTCATCGTCTGAAAAGTCTGCAACATGAAAGTTGCAGCCCGAAAACGGGTCAGCACATGGAATATGCTGGCAAGGTAACACATAGAGAGTAATGGAATGTAACAGCTATACTATATGCATATTTGGCTGGTGGAAAGCTCTATGGTTACTGTTTTGCGTAAAGACAATTTTTCCCTACTGCAAAGGAATGAATTTATTTAACTATCATGGTGGTTGAACATCGAGAATGGTTGACAGCATTCCGATCCCAATTAAGTGAACAATTAAAACCCAACAATATTAATTAGAGGTAACATGATGAGATTCACATGATATTCAAGTACTAGATACTCAAGATGTCCATAACCGGGGACACGGCTAATCATGATTAGTTTATTACACTCTGCAGAGGTTTGCGCACTTTTCCCCACAAGACTCGATCGCCTCCATTGGAATTTCTCGCACTACTGGTGTTTGAGAAACGGATGACTGAGACACAGTCTTTCAGAATCGCTAGCACCTTACGATGGATAGACCGGTACACCTACTTTCCCCTACATCTGCTACTCTACCCTGTAAGAGTTCACACGACTTAGTCAACTATGCCAGAGCCCATAATGGCTTGTGGCTGCACACGGAAGTTTCTAGCATGAAAGATCTTATGATCCCTTTGAGCCTGGGTGGCGGTCCAAAATAAAACAGGCAAGTCCTGATAGACATCAGGTGCCTCAATCCACCCAGATGTGTGTTTAAGTTGCCACCTTAGATAAACCATTAAAATTATCACACTCACATCTGTCATGGATATCACTCACCCAATCCACGTCTACTAGCATAGCATGGCATAATAAGCAAACGTAGAAGTAACTCCCAAAGGTTTCATAATAAACAGGTAATAGGTACTACCTCATCTACTTCCCATCCCATAATTTAATTAGATCCTAACCATGCAATGTGTGAGGAGTGATCTAATGCAATAAAACTGGGTTGTAGAAAAGGTATGATCAAAGTGTTACTTGCCTTGCTGATGATCCGCGAGTCCTAGGGATTCGAAGTAACAGGCGGCGCAATCCAGGTAATCTATCGCAGACAAACAACAAGCATACAATAAGTACTCATCTAATGCACAGGTAAAACTCGAACAAGAGATCGAACCAGAAAGTTCAACTTAAGAACTCCGGTTGCAAAGAGAGAAAGAACCGAACAAAGCAACGGAAAACAAACGGCGGAAAAAGAACAACTCGGTTCTAGAAAGTTGAAACTAGGTCAAATTTTACCGTAGCAAAAACTTGTTTAAGTTGATTAGTCGGAACGGCGGTTTCGAAACGAAACTCTAGGCGCTAGAATCACCTGATTCCGATAAACGAGCGAGAAGATAAACTAGAACGAAGATCGGATCTGAGATCGCGATCGCGGAATAAATCCGATGAAAAGAAAAAGAAGAACGATTAAACGAACGGACGTTCGTTAACCGAGAATAACCGGTGATCACGTTCGTTAGGACGAATGGTCCGGCGAACGGTCTCTAGGCAACTAAACCGGGAAAGAAAACGAAACCTTTCAAGGGTTTCGGAAAAGAAAACCGAACCGAAAACCGGAGAGGAAAAAGAAAAAGAATCGGAGGAAAAAGAGAAGAACCGGAACGGTTTATAAGAAAAACCGAATCGAGGAAAAGAAAAGGTGGCGTGGCGTGGGTACCTCGGCGCGGCTCCGGCGAGAGAGGGCTCCGGCGGCGGCGCTAGGGCGGCGGCGGTGCAAGGCGCGGCGTCGGCGACGTAGGGCGGCGGCGGTGCTAGGGAGGCGGCGCGGCGGTGGCTTGGGGAGGCGCGGGGTGGTGGCGCGGCTTGGGGGCACGGGGTGGTGGCGCGGCTTGGTGGGAAAAAAGGGGGGTTATGGGGGTATTTAAGAGGGGGAGGGGAGAGGGATTGCTTGGGGGAGGGGGCAAGAAAAAGGGGAGAGGAAAGAGAGGAGATGGAGTCCAAGTAGGACTCCTACTTGGCGGCGGCGGCGGCCTTGGCGCGCGGGCGCGGCGCGGTGAGGCCTGGCCTGGCCGGCCGGCTGCTGGGCCTTGGCCCAGGCGCGCGACGAAATTTTTTTTTAAATCGGTTTCGCGCGCAGAAAAACACAGAAAAGACAATCTAAACGGACTCCAAAATTCCCAAAGTAAATTTTCCCCGACTCCTAAAAATGAGTCGAACAAAAAGAACTTTTCTCGGGACCTAGAATGCAAGGTTAGAAAACGCGCATTTTTCCCTATCCAAAAAAATGCAAATAAACTCCGACAAATCCAATGATCCTCTTTTCAAAATTTGAGAAGAACTCAAATATGAAAATGACGAAATCTCCAACTCTCTCCGAGGGTCCTTGAGTTGCGTGAAATTTCTAGGATCGACCAAAATGCAAGAAAATATGATATGCATGATGATCTATGTATAAAATTCCAAATTGAAAATTTGGGATGTTACACTTGCTAAGCATCTTGCTAGCATTATGGGTACCCAGGATATTGTTTCTTGAACTCTTCTGAAGTGGTTTCAGTTCTGGACTTGTTTTGCTGCGGCGTTTATATGCTGCTTTGTTCCCTATATTTGCACTGGTGGCGAACTTTGATGCCAAGTGGATGTAATATGTGTAATAGCCGTGATAGCCTAGCATAAGTTGCTTGCTTATTTATTTCCTCGTAGTCTTGTTTATTTGTTTGCTTGTAGTCAGTGCAGTTCTTTTTCCGTGGTTTTCTAGTGGCTGCAATAACCTATTTTTTTAAACTAGGCCACAATAACCATGGGCTAATATTTACTATAGTGACACTGGGCCTCCTACGGGCCGTAGAAATAGTGGGCCTTCTACGGGCCGTAGAAACAATGGGCCTTCTACGGGCCGTATCATCAATGGGCCTTATACGGGCCGTATGATCGATTGGCCAAACATGGGCCAATAACAGGCCGCATTATGGCCATAAATGGGCTAGAGTTGGAATCTTCCGTTCATGGGCCGACCATAATGGTCCATCGTTAATAGGCCGTATTTGATAACGCTATGAAAACGGCCCAACGTATTAACGGACCACAAATGGGCCGACTATAACCACGGGCTGAATTTGGCCCACAAGCAGAAAATGACAGTAGCGGGCAATAAGTAATCGAATGCTGGAAATGAGCCCAAGAATAAATGGGCTCTGAGAAGGCCGAAAGATAACATGGGCTGGAAACGGCCCAACGGAATAACGGGCCTTTAATGGGTATAAAGTGATACATTGTTCATTACGGGCCAGTTTCACCACGGGCCGTTAATGGGTGTAAAGTGATACATTGTTCATTACGGGCCAGTTTCACCACGGGTCGTTAATAGGCCAAGAGTTACATAGGGCCTCATATGGGTTGAAAGACGGCATGGGCCATACATGGGCCAGAAGTGAAAATGGGCTGGAATCATATTGGATGGCCCAGATGACGCTACTAGGCCTAATTCGGATAGGGCGTAATGGGCCTTGGGTTAGCGGGCTG
This sequence comes from Triticum monococcum, assembly GCA_034509565.1. Classification (NCBI taxonomy): domain Eukaryota; kingdom Viridiplantae; phylum Streptophyta; class Magnoliopsida; order Poales; family Poaceae; genus Triticum; species Triticum monococcum. Next base: position 174,327,874 of record CM067847.1, on the reverse strand, counting down.
TAAATGGGCTATGTGCGAACAGGCCGTTAACAGGCTTTCCATGGGCTGGCCCACCACCTTTATACCAAGTCAAACGGGCCGGCCTTTTCACAGGAATGGGCCTCTGTTGGGCCATGCCATGTCTCAATGTATCATAGGCGCCTTCTGTCCAATGAGTGGATGACATCTGTCCCAACGATGAGCCGACACGTGTTTCCTCCAGCCAATGATGGTTTTACACGTGGAAAATCCCCATTGGTCAGGGCTATTAACGGGTTATTGGATCCAAAACCCCACCCGATAGCTTAGCGGCGTTCCGTTATGGTGGATGCCACATGTCGGTCACCCTTGACGAAAGCACTTCTGTGATGCGTGATCTATCGTCATGGAAGTGCACACTTCCGTGATGATAATTTTGGTAATGTCATGGAACACTTCTACGACAGCACAACTATGACTATCTTGATTCTGTCATAAAATCGTCATGGATGTACATGCATGACAAAAAACGCGAGCTACTATGACAAACACGTATCATCACGGAAGTGTATTTTTTTTGTAGTGGCTCCACCCACGAAGGGTCCACGAAGAAGCAACCTTATCTATCCCACCATGGCCATCACCCATGAAGGACTTGCCTCACTAGGGTAGATCTTCACGAAGGAGGCGATCTCCTTGCCCGTACAAACTCCTTGGTTCAACTCCACAATCTTGATGGAGGCTCTCAAGTGACACCTAACAAGTCTATGAGACACCACTCTCCAAGAGGTAACAAATGGTGTGTTGATGATGAACTCCATGCTCGTGTGCTTCAAATGATAGTCTCCCCAACACTCAACTCTCTCTCATACGATAGGATTTGGTGGAAAGATGATTTGAGTGGAAAGCAACTTGGGGAAGGCTAGAGATCAAGATTTGTGTGGTTGGAATGAAGTATCTTGACCTCAACACAAGTGTAGGTGGTTCTCTCTCAGAAAATGTATGTTGGAAGTGTAGGCATGTTCTGATGGCTCTCTCCATGAATGAAGAGCGGGTGGAGGGGTATATATAGCCTCCACACAAAATCTAACCGTTACACACAAATCACTAAACTCGGTGGGACCGAATCATACAACTCGGTCAGACCAATTTAGTTCATAATGTGACCGTTAGGGTTTTCGGTGGGACCGACATGTCAACTCGGAGGGACCAATATCATTAGGGTTAGGGCATAACGTAATCTTGGTGAGGCCGATTACACAAACTCGGTGAGACCGATTTTGGTAATAGACTAACCAGAGAGTTGGTCAGGCAATCTCAGTGGGACCGATTCGCTCTCCCGGTAGGACCAAAACGTTACGAAAGGGAAACAGAGAGTTTGCATTGCAATCTTGGTGGGACCGATCGCTCATCTCGGTTGGACCAAAACATTATGAAGGGAAACAGAGAGATTACAATCCCATCTCAGTGAGACCGAGATCCCTATCGATGGGACCGAAAAGACTAGGGTTTGTGGCAGGGGCTATGTCAAGTGAACTCAGTGGCGCCGGATAGATCAAATCGGTGGGGCCGAGTTTGACTTTTGGTTTGGGATATATTTGGATATGAGAAAGTGGTTGAGGGTTGTGGAGCATATCACTAAGCACTTTGAGCAAGAACCTCATTAAGGAACACATCACCCCCTCTTAATAGTATTGGCTTTTCCTAGGGACTCAATGTGATCTTGGATCACTAAAAATGAAATGTAGAGTCTCGTGCTTTGAGCTTGAGCCAATCCTTTTTTCCTTAGCATTTTGAGGGGTCCACTTTCTAATCCATGCCATGCCAATCATTGAGCTTTTCCTGAAATATTTATCTTCAAGTAGCATTAGCTCAATGAGCTATATATTGTTAGGAATTACCAAAACCACCCAGGGATAGTTGCACTTTCACGTATCAACTCCCCCAAGCTTAAACCTTTGCTTGTACTCAAGCAATTCAGTTGATAAACTGAGAGTGATAAAGAAAAACTTTTACAAACTCTGTTTGCTCTTGTTGTGTTAAATATGTAAAGCCATCATTCAAGTTTTCAACAAAGATTATGAACTAACCATATTCACAATAACATTTAGGTCTCATGTTTACTCTATTCAATGGCATAATCAACTAGCGAGCAATAATAATAAATCTCGGATGACAACACTTTCTCAAAACAGTCATAATATGATATAACAAGATGGTATCTCGCTAGCCCTTTCTGAGACCGCAAAACATAAATGTAGAGCACCTTTAAAGATCAAGGACTGACTAGACATTGTAATTCATGGTAAAAGAGATCCAGTCAAATCATACTCAATGTAAACTAACGATAATACATGCAAATGACAGCGGTGCTCTCCAACTGGTGCTTTTTAATAAGAGGATGATGACTCAACCTAAAAGTAAATGGATAGGCCCTTCGCAGAGGGAAGCAGGGATTTGTAGAGGTGCCAGAGCTCGATTTTGAAATAGAGATGAATAATATTTTGAGCGGTATACTTTCATTGTCAAGACAACAACCGATAGATCTCGATATCTTCCATGCTACACACATTATAGGAGGTTCCCAAGCAGAATGGCAAAGTTTATACTCCCCCACCACCAACAAGCATCAATCCATGGCTTGCCCGAAACAACGGGTGCCTCCAACTAACAACAATCCTGGGGGAGTTTTGTTTGCAATTATTTTCATTTGATTTGAGCATGGGACTGGGCATCCCGGTGACCAGCCATTTTCTCGTGAGTGAGGAGCGGAGTCCACTCCTCTTGAGAATAACCCGCCTAGCATGGAGGATACAGGCAACCCTAGTTGATACATGAGCTATTCGAGCATACAAACCTGAATGTTTATTTGAAGGTTCAGAGTTTGGCACATACAAATTTACTTGGAACAGAAGGTAGATACCGTATATAGGAAGGTATGGTGGACTCATATGAAATAACTTTGGGGTTTATGGAGTTGGATGCACAAGCAGTATTCCCGCTTAGTACAAGTGAAGGCTAGAAAGAGACTGGGAAGCGACCAGCTAGAGAGCGACAACAGTCATGAACATGCATTAAACTTAATCAACACCGAATGCAAGCATGAGTAGGATATAATTCACCATGAACAAAAATATCATAGAGGCTATGTTGATTTTGTTTCAACTACATGCATGAACATGTGCCAACTAAAGCCACTCGAATCGTTCAAAGGAGGATACCACCCTATCATACCACATCGCAACCATTTTAATAGCATGTTGGCACACAAGGTAAACTATTATAAACTCCTAGCAAATTAAGCATGGCATAAGCAACTATAATCTCTAATTGTCATTGCAAACATGTTTCATTCATAATAGGATGAATTAGGAATGATGGACTAATCATATTTACAAAAACAAGATAGGTCGAGTTCATACCAGTTTTCCTCATCTCAATCAGTTCATCATATATCGCCATTATTGCCTTTCACTTGCACGACCGAATAGTGTGGATAATAATAATAGTGCACGTGCATTGGACTAAGCTAGAATCTACAAGCATTCAATTCAAGGGAGAAGACAAGGTAATATGGGCTCTTTGTTAGGTCAACAATAATACATATAAGAGCCACTCAACATTTTCATCGTGGTCTTCTCCTCTCGACCCCCCAAAGAAAAGAGAGGAACAAAACTATTTACACGGGAAAGCTCCCAACAAGGAGAAGAAGAACGAGAAATATTTTTGGGTTTTCTTTTTAATTACTACTACTACATGCATGAAAAGTAAACTAGCTAAAAGCTACAACTATTTTTTTTGGTTTTTATTAAGGTTTTTCAAACGCACAAGAAGAAAGCTTCAAAAGAAAATAAACTAGCATGGATGATACAATGAAAAAGTATAAGCACCGACAATTGGCATGAGTGTGTGAACATGAATGTAATGTCGGTGAGAGATACGTACTCCCCCAAGCTTAGGCCTTTGGCCTAAGTTGGTCTATGCCCATGGATGGCCTGGTGGATATCCGAAGTTGAAGCTGGGGTCGTACTGAGATGCATCAGCTACTGCCTCAAGAGCTGCAGCTTGGAGGCGAGCTGCCTCCGTCCTCCTCTCATACACGTTCGCTTCCTCCCTGGTTATAACATATCTCCTTTTAGCCTGAAAGTCAAAGAAAGTAGGAGCAGGGAGAGCGACGTGATAGGTGTGTCGTCTGTCAAAGATTAGTCGGTACTGGAGGGACTGATCATTCCTCTCAACAAACTGATGACGAACCATAGCATTATAATCTAAATAAGCAGGACGCAACTCAATATCATCTCCGCGTATGGGTATCTCGAGAAAATCAGCTAAACGGGTTGCATAAATTCCACCGAAGAAATCTCCATCAATACTATTATTATGCAACCTACGTGCAAAAATGGCACCGAAGTTATATTGACTATCTCCTAATACAGCACTCTTGAGAACACTTAGGTTGGTAACACACATGCGACATGCTTCATCCTTACCATTAATGCATCTACCTATAAAGAGAGCAAAATAATGTATGGCAGGAAAATGAATGCTCCCTATGGTATCTTGTGTTATTTCTCTAGATTCCCCCACAGTGATACTAGCAAGAAAATCTTTATATTTAGATTTGCGAGGTTCACTAACATTTCCCCACTGTGGGAGTTTACAAGCAATATTAAAATTTTCTAAGTCCATGGTATAAGATTTATCATAAAGATCAAACAGGACGGTTAGAGAATCGCGTGATGATGTAAATTTAAATTTTCTCACAAAGGAATCAGTGAGGTAGTAGTACTGAGGGCACTTATCTGCCACGAAGCCCTCAAGTTCAGCGTTACGCACATACGCTTCAAATTCCTCCTTAATTCCTGCCTGAACCTTGAAATTTTCTGACGGCCACTCTCAAGTCCGCACTTGAGCTTCTCTTGGTAGTTCATGGTCCGGCTCGCGTATCGCGGGTCTGGGTCCTCGCTTCCTTGAGGAACCACCTTGGTACATTTCCCTAAACATATTTCTTCCTTTGAAAAATTTCTGAAATTTTTAGTAACTTAAAATAAAAGTGAACCAAACTCAACAAGATTGATAGTAACTACTCCTACAAGTGTCTAGATGCTATATCATGCATTAAAACTACTTTTGACCACATAAATCTGACATGCAAGCTCAAGAACAGGGTCACCTAAGCAGTAGAAATTTGCAATAAATAAAGCACTAGAACAAAAACTAATTGGACCATTGGAGGAGTTACATACCCAGGAACAATCCCCCAAAGCAGTTTTGTGAATGGAGCTTTGAGCAAGGAGATCGAAAATGGCAGCAAGATGAGCAAGAACTCGGGTTTGAGCTGGTGGATGATTTTTTCTGGAGCAAGACGAAGTGTGTGGGTGCAAGAATAAGTGGAGGGGACCCATGTGGGGTCCACAAGGCAAGCGGCGTGCCCAGGGGGGTGGGCGCGCCCTCCACCCTCGTGGGCACATGGTGGGTCCCCCTGGTGTGTTCTCAGTGCCAATAGATGTTATATTCTGGAAAATATCATATTAAATTTTCAGGACATTTGGAGAACTTTTATTTTTGGGGTATTTTTTATTGCAAGGATAATTTAGAAAAACAGACAGAAAATACTATTTTTTACTTTATTTAATATAAATAACAGAAAGTAAAAGGAGGGTACAGAAAGTTGTGCTTTTTAACTTCATCCATCTCATGCTCATCAAAAGGAATCCACTAACGAGGTTGATCAAGTCTTGTTAACAAACTCATTCTAAATCACATGAAACCGGAGAAATTTCGAATAACACTAGGTTACCTCAATGGGGATATGCACACCCCCAACAATAAGAATATCATATTTCTTCTTCATAGTAGGAAGAGGAAATTCAAAACCTCCAATAGTGATTGTTGAAATTTTTCCAATAGAATTGATACTGTGGACTTGAGGTTGTTTCCTCGGAAAGTGTACCGTATGCTCATTACCATTAACATGAAAAGTGACATTGCCTTTGTTGCAATCAATATCGCTCCCTTGCAGTATTCGAGAAGGGTCTTCCAAGGATAATCGACATACTATCATCCTCAGGAATATCAAGAATAACAAAGTTCGTTAAAATAGTAATGTTTGCAACCACAACAGGCACATCCTCACAAATACCGACAAGTATAGCAGTTGATTTATCGGCAATTTGCAAATATATATCAGTAGGTGTCAACTTCTTCAAATCAAGTCTACGATGTAAAGAGAGAGGCATAACACTAACACCGGCTCCAAGATCACATAAAGCGGTTTTAACATAGTTTCTTTTAATAGAGCATGGTATAGTTGGTACTCCGGGATCTCCTAGTTTCTTTGGTATTCCACCCTTAAAAGTGTAATGAGCAAGCATGATGGAAATTTCAGCTTCCGGTATCTTTCTTTTATTTGTAACAATATCTTTCATGTATTTAGCATAAGGGTTCATTTTAAGCATATCAGTCAAACGCATACGCAAAAAGATAGGTCTAATCATTTTAGCAAAGCGCTCAAAATCCTCCTCATCCTTTTTCTTGGATGGTTTAGGAGGAAAAGGCATGGGTTTCTGAACCCATGGTTCTCTTTCCTTACTGTGCTTCCTAGCAACAAAGTCTCTCTTATCATAACATTGATTCTTTGATTGTGGGTTATCAAGATCAACAGTAGGTTCGATCTCTACATCATTATCATTGCTAGGTTGAGCATCAACATGAACATCATCATTAACATTATCACTAGGTTCATGTTCATTACCAGATTGTGTTTCAGTATCAGAAATAGAAATATCATTGGGATTCTTAGGTGTGTCAACAACAGGTTCACTAGAAGTATGCAAAGTCCTATCATTTTTCTTTTTCTTCCTTTTAGAAGGACTAGGTGCATCAACATTAGTTCTCTGAGAATCTTGCTCAATTCTCTTAGGGTGGCCCTCAGGATACAAAGGTTCCTGAGTCATTCTACCCCCTCTAGTCATAACTCTAACAGCATTATCATTTTTCTTATTATTTAGTACATTGAGCAAATCATTCTGAGCCTTAAGTACTCGTTCTACTTGAGTGGTAACCATAGAAGCACGTTTACTAATAAGTTTAAGTTAACCTTTAACTCTAGACATATAATCACTCAAGTGTTCAAGCATATGAGCATTGTGTTTCAATTGTCTACCAACATAAGCATTGATGTTTTCTTGTTTAACAATAAAATTATCAAACTCATCTAAGCATTGGCTAGCAGACATATAATGAGGAATATCACCCTCATCAAATCTATAGAGAGAATTTACCTTTACTACCTGTGTCGGGTTATCAAGACCATGTATTTGTTCAATAGGTGGTAAATTCTTAACATCGTCAGCTTTAATACCTTTTACTTTCATAGATTTCTTTGCCTCTTGCATATCTTCAGGACTGAGAAATAGAATATCCCTTTTCTTCAGAGTTGGCTTAGGAGTTGGTTTAGGAAGTGTCCAATCATTTTCATTACTCAACATATTATTCAATAGCAATTTAGCTTGATCAACAATTCTTTCCTTGAAAACACAACCAGCACAACTATCCAGGTAATCTCTGGAAGCATCGGTTAGTCCATTATAAAAGATATCAAGTATTTCATTTTTCTTGAGAGGATGATCAAGCAAAGCATTAAGTAATTGGAGAAGCCTCCCCCAAGCTTGTGGGAGACTCTCTTCTTCAATTTGCACAAAATTATAAAATTCCCTTAAGGCAGCTTGTTTCTTATGAGCGGGGAAATATTTAGCAGAGAAGTAATAAATCATATCCTGGGGACTACGCACACAACCAGGATCAAGAGAATTAAACCATGTTTTAGCATCACCCTTTAATGAGAACAGAAACAACTTAAGGATAAAGTAATAGCGAGTTTTCTCATCATGAGTAAATAGGGTGGTTATGTCATTTAATTTAGTAAGATGTACCACAACAGTTTTAGATTCATAGCCATAAAAAAGATCAGATTCAACCAAAGTAATTAACTCGGGATCGACAGAGAAATCATAATCCTTATCAGTAATAAAGATAGGTGAAGTAGCAAAAGCAGGGTCATATTTCATTCTAGCATTCAAAGATTTTTCTTCAAGCTTAGCTAATAATTTCTTAAGATCAGATCTATCATTGCAAGCAAGAAAGTCTCTAGCAGTTTCTTCATCCATAACATAACCCTCAGGCACAACAGGAAATTCATATCTAGGGGAGAATCTTCATCATCACTTTCATCAATATTATCAGTTTCAATAATTTCATTCTCTCTAGCCCTAGCCAGTTGTTCATCAAGAAATTCACCTAGTGGCACGGTATTATCAAGCATAGAAGTAGTTTCATCATAAGTATCATGCAAAGAAGAAGTGGCATCATCAATAATGTGCAACATATCAGAATGAATAGCAGGTGTAGGTGTCGCAAGTTTACGCAAAACAGAAGGTGAATCAAGTGCAGAGCTAGATGGCAGTTCCTTACCTCCCCTCGTAGTTGAGGGAAAAATCTTGGTTCTTTGATCTTTCAAGTTCTTCATAGTGACCAGCAGATATAAATCCCAAGTGACTCAAAGAATAGAGCTATGCTCCCCGGCAACGGCGCCAGAAAATGGTCTTGATAACCCACAAATATAGGGGATTACAACAGTTTTCGAGGGTAGAGTATTCAACCCAAATTTATTGATTTGACACAAGGGAGCCGAAGAATATTCTCAAGTATTAGCAGCTGGGTTGTCAATTCAACCACACATGGAAACTTAATATCTGCAGCAAAGTGTTTAGTAGCAATGTAATATGATAGTAGTGGTAATGGTAGCAAAAGTAATATTCTTTGTTTTATAGTGATTGTAACAGTAGCAATGGAAACGTAAATAAGCGAAGAACAATATATGAAAAACTCGTAGGCTATGGATCAGTGATGGATAATTATGTCGGATGCGATCAATCATGCAATAGTTATAACATAGGGTGACACAGAACTAGCTCCAGTTCATCAATGTAATGTAGGCATGTATTCCGAATATAGTCATACATGCCTATGGAAAACAACTTGCATGACATATTTTGTCCTACCCTCCCATGGTAGTGGGGTCCTATTGGAAACTAACGAATATTAAGGCCTCCTTTTAATAGAGTACCGGACCAAAGCATTAACACATAGTGAATACATGAACTCCTCAAACTACAGTCATCACCGGGAGTGCACCTGATTATTGTCACTTCGGGGTTGCCGAATCATAACACATAGTAGGTGACTATAGACTTGCAAGATAGGATCAAGAACTCACATATATTCATGAAAACATAATAGGTTCAGGTGTGAAATCATGGCACTCGGGCCCTAGTGACAAGCATTAAGCATAGCAAAGTTATAGCAACATCAATCTCAGAACATAGTGGATACTAGGGGCCAAACCCTAACAAAACTAACTCGATTACATGATAAATCTCATCCAACCTATCATCGTCCAGCAAGCCTATGATGGAATTATTCACGCACGGCACTGAGCATCATGAAATTGGTGATGGAGGAAGGTTGATGATGACGATGGCGACGGATTCCTCTCTCCGGAGCCCCGAACGGACTCCAGATCAGCCCTCCCGAGAGAGATTAGGGCTTGGCGGTGGCTTCGTATCGTAAAATGTGATGAATCCTTCTCTTTGATTTTTTTCTCCCCGAACACGAATATATATAGTTGGAGTTGAGGTCGAAGGAGCACCAGGGGGCCCACGAGGCAGGGGGCGCGCCCAGTGGGTAGGTGCGCCCCCACCCTCGTGGACAGGGTGTGGGCCCCCTGGCCTTGATTCTTTCGCCGGTATTTTTTATATATTCCAAAAATAATCTCCGTTGATTTTCAGGTCATTCCAAGAACTTTTATTTGTGCACAAAAATAACACCATGACAATTCCGCTGAGACCAGCGTCACTCCGGATTTGTTCCATTCGAATCATGCAAGTTAGAGTCCAAAACAAGGGCAAAAGTGTTCGGGAAAGTAGATACGTTGGAGACATATCAGTAAGCCACCAGGGCCCTTGTGTTTTTCTTTATGTGAAGGATCAAAATAATTTACATCTGCATAAGTCAAAGATTATCATAGAGAGAGTGGTCCTTTAAACCGGTGGATCAACAATGTTATGAAAAACAGAAAACATGCACGATGGCATGGCCGATTCAAGTTTTAAATACTCTGTTACATGGCTCCATGAGCCAACATAAGGTCAAGTGTTTTATCACAACTTAAAGTCTTTCAACCGCCTGGCGATTCACTCTTCTTGATCTTGCTGACGGGAGGCCTGCGGTTCATCGCTTGTCGGTTCTTCCTCCTCCTCCACCCTTTGGAAATTTGGTTTGGACCAGTCAAAGCCATGCAAGGCGAAGAATTCAGCCTCGTCATCAATCAGATTGGACGGGTCAATATCAGGGGCGAAAGTGTGCTTACGAATCGGCAGAATTAAGTCCATCACTTTATATGCAGGCGTCTGCATCTTCTGATTATCCTCATCGTAAGCCGGCTGATATTTGGAAAGATTGGTTTCTTCAGCGATGACTGCTGCATGAGGACGAATCTCTTTGACACAGGCGGCAAAGTCTTGCTCATCGAAGGAGGTTCCATCTTCCTTTAAGCTAGGATACCCACTAGCTACATCTGCCGGGTCTAATTCTGGTACACATGCTTTGGCACGGCTCAAGGCTGTTACAGCTCCGGCTCTAGTACAAGACCGTTTGATTTCTTGAAGTCTAGTGGGCAAGATGGACAATTTCTTCAAAACATCATTTAATAGGTTTGGTCCTTGATTCGATGGGGCGATAGTAGCGAGAGTCCGCTGAGCTCCAGTATATAATTGCTCCACGAGAGTATAAACCGCCTTGAGCTTCGCAAGTGTGTCCTGGCTAAGGTTGCTGCTCCTCGGACCTGAGTAAGTTACAGATTGGTTAAATAGCGGTTTATATTATGATGACCAATACTCACTTTGGATGAATAACAAGGTGACTCACCGAAAATAGAAGAAACCATCTGAGACACACGGTGTTTTAAATTGGAGAGCTCAGTGGCCACCTCGTGAAGAGCGGCTTCTGCCTTCTCAGCGCGCTGTGTCAAGGCAGTCTTTTCTTCAGCCCAAGCCTTTTTATCCTCAGTAAAATTGGTCTTCAATTTTTCTGAATCAGACACACTAAACTGGAATTTTGACTCAGCTTTCCGTGTCTCATTTTCTTGAGCCGCCAGCCGGGTCTTGGCATCGTTCAGTTGAGACTCTAGTTCAGCAGTAGCAGCCTGCATACAACACAAATTTGTCAAACATATTTCATGGCGGATTACAACAATATAAGTCGCAAGTCCTTTGCAAGCAACAACACTTAGCACTTGGGGGCTCATGTCTATCAACGCAATTTTTCAACGGAAACGGTTTTATAACTAAAAGTCCCAAGCGCTTTGCAAGCAACAACACTTGGCACTTGGGGGCTAATGCATATTGCTTGTCTCTTCCTAAGGATGAGCCGGGCGTGCTATCAACAGTCTCAGCCGACTCATGGGGGCTATGCAGTTAAATTCTGCTCTTTTACACAGTGATCAATAGGACCGGCTCATTCATACTGATTAAACCGGCCCTTGGGGACTACAATGCAAAATTATGCTATTATCAGCATCCGGTTTAGTTTTAAATCAGACATGGAGCGAGTCTAGGACAGAAGCTTGTAAGTTTTTAAAGTCTACATATTATTCAATCTTATCATAATCAAAAGACTTGGGGGCTGGCAGGATATATAACTTATGTAAGCCGGATGACGTACTCATACTTCTGGTGCGTCTGTTTAACCATTTCAATTTCCAAGTCACGGCTGGAGTGTACTTAATTGAGATAACCAGATAATACTTCACTATTACTCAGTTGAGCATAGTGGGAGACATCAAACCTCACTTTCTGTCTCTCCATAACCTCTTGTTTGGCAGAATGTCTAGCTAATACAGTTGGATTCCTCGGTTCAGTAAAGCCAGTGCTAGTGATCTGAATGTCATCATCATGAGTCTCTGGCGGGTTAAGTGAGCTTGACGGTTCAGTAGTTGACGGGTCAATGTTGGTTTCCTCAACAGACAACTCAGGCATCTCAGTTTGAGTATTGGAAGCAGGATCTTTTGGTGCAGAGGCTCGTTGATCCGGTTCAACAACTTTAGGATCTTCGGCAGTTTTTGTCATCTTCGCCTTCTTGTTGGGTTTTGCTTGGCTGCTGAAAAGAATTTGGACAAGTTAGCATAATGGTGAAGATATAAAGGTATAGAAGAAAGATAATTAATTCTGACCCAGGGGCAGTCTTGAAAGCCGGCAGCTGAGTCTGGGATGAATCACCAGAGGAAGAATGGGAAATCTCCTGCAAAATTGAATCAAATGAATTGAATAGTTAACGAAAGAAACCCGCCAGTAAATAAAGAAGTTAAGGCCAAAAAGAACCTCATTTGGCATTTCCGAGGAGTGTTTGGTAAACCGGAGGATAAATCTTCACCTCTACTGGTCTGGCGGCGGCTCTCGTGTTGCTATCGTTTCAAAAGAAAGTGAGGATCTAAATAAGCCAAGGGGTGTGAAAACCTTACTTTCCGGGTTACTCGCCGAGGTTTCTGCCTTGGTAATGGTTCTGAGTCAGAGGAAATAATAATTACCTCTTCTTCAACTGCTTGGCTGGCTCCCGTGTCATCCTGGCAATAGTCAGTGTCAATAAGGTGGTTGAAAAACAAGCCAAGAGAGTCAAGGGCCACCTCCGACTCAGAGGTATCGTCCAGCTTAAGCAGATCAGAGGCGCTTGATTTCTTCCTCGATTCACGAAAAATGAGGAGGCCAAATGATGATTATCCAGCTAATTGAACGCCTCGATTCTCGGAAGGTCATTAAGGATAAAAGATCCGTTTAAGATGACATCGTGGCGGGTCTCCAAAATTTCCGAAGATGACGTCATGGAGGGTTACAATGCTTCACAACAGAGGAAGAAGGATTTTTTCTAAGTGTTGAAGATTGACCTGAATAAGTTCAAATCAACCTGGGGCCTAATGTTGGGGATATGACTATCAGGTATGACCCGCCCAAGAGGGGTCGGTCCAACCACAATGACAGTTCATCCTAGAAGGCCAAGAGAGTATACCCGACGACGGTTCATAGATAGGCCGGTAAGAGGCCCAAGTCCAGAGACGTCTTAAGGCCCGTATGTAAACCGCCATGTATGAGTAGACTTGTAATATAAGGCATGTAAGATACATCACCGAGCCGGACACGTTGTATGAGCCGCCCGGGACTCTGTAGGCCGCAGGGCGTCAACCCATGTATATAAGGGGACGACCCGGCAGCAGCTTAGGGCAAGAAACATCAAATCGAGAGCCAGGCAAAGCGTATTTGCTCCCGGGTAATCAAAACCCTAGCAATACCACCTCAACTGGAGTATGCCTTTACCTTCACCGCAAGGGGCCAAACCAGTATAAACTCTCTGTGTCCCTTGTCCCGTTTATCCCCTTTAAGCTAACCTCGTCGTAATGGCTCCACAACTAAGTCCTTCCATGAGGACATCTGTCGTGACACTTCCACGACACTACGGGTTCAAGAACTATCTAGACATGACCGAGACACTTCTTCGGTCAATAACCAACAGCAGAACCTGGATGCTCATATTGGTTCCTACATATTCTACGAAGATCTTTGTCGGTCAAACCGTAATGACAACATGTGTTATTCCTTTTGTCATCGATCGTCGGTATCTTCATACCTAGTGCAATATCGTTATCAGCAAGTCTCTTTACTCGTTCCGTAATGCATCATCCCGCAACTAACTCATTAGTCACATTGCTTGAAAGTCTTATTATGATGTGCATTAACGAGAGGGCCCAGAGATACCTCTCCGATACTCAAAGTGACAAATCGTAATCTCGATCTATGCCAACCCAACAACCACCTTCAGAGATATCTGTAGAGCATCTTTATAATCACCCAGTTATGTTGTGATGTTTGATAGCACACAAGGTATTCCTCCGGTATCCAGGAGTTGCATAATCTTATAGTCAAAGGAATATATATATATGACATGAGGAAAGCTATAGCAATAAAACTGAAGGGTCAACATGCTAAGCTAACGGATGGGTCTTTTCCATCACATCATTCTCCTAATGATGTGATTCCGTTCATCAAATGACAACACATGTCTATGGTTAGGAAACTTAACCATCTTTGATTAACGAGCTAGTCTAGTAGAGGCTTACTAGGGACACGGTGTTTTGTCTATGTATCCACACATGTATCAAGTTTCCGGTTAATACAATTATAGCATGAATAATAAACATTTATCATGATATAAGGAAATATAAAATAACAACTTTATTATTGCCTCTAGGGCATATTTCCTTCATACTTTTCTCGTCGAGCCACTTTGTCTATCGACCTGGATCATAGCAAACTTGACCCAGTTACAATTTTCGGCCCAGATGATGAGAGGAAGCCTATGTCACTCTCGAGAGTAGCGGCCCAGAGACGTTGGCCCGGTCATGAGTGGCGAACGAAAACGGCCTTGGGGATGCAACAAGTAACCAACAGATCTGGTGCGTTGTAGGCTTGATCCAACTGCCAGCGAACCAAAGCGCTGTGGTGGCTCGTAGCTCGGCCCGTTATACTGTTTCTTAATGGCTTTCGATGATGTGGGTGTTTGCCAGGTAGTGTCTTCATTGGGTGGCAGCCGCGGTAGCAATGTTGGGCATATAACCCCATGGTATGACCCACCTAGTTGGGCCAGGTTATTCAATGGTGACTTATGAGTAAGACTCAAGATGGGCTATGGCGTTCAAGACCTCAAGGCTTGTAGGCCGTCTCATAGAATGGGCCAACTCGGGGCCCAGTACTTGAAGGTGGCGGGGTCGAGGGCTCCAGTTTGACAGCTCCTCCCCACGAGTTGTGGCGGAGTGATAGCCCCCTCATGGCCCTATAGGGGTTTGTCCTCGTACGAGTCAGTTGCGTGTCGGCCTTTGGCCGCTACTATGGTAGGGTGACACTGGATCTGGCCATTTCGGTCAGCCCCAGCTCACTGGCACGTGCTAATGGCAAGGTTTGTGAATTTGGGGTGGAGATGGCGCCGTTACCAAGCAGCAGATGTGCACGCTATCGAGTTGGTGGCGCTTGGGTCACTAACTGCATGGTGTGGAGGGGCGGGTTGCTTCAGGGGAGCACCTACCTGGATTTCTCAACACCAACTATGAGGCACTTGCAAGTGTCACTTTCCTCGCTGGGTTTTCGTCCTGGAGCTCCTTTTCTTCATCTACCCCAAGGTCATGTCTTTTAGGCGAAAGCCTAAGACACATGTCTTGGTCGAGCAGCGGCGGCTTCTCCTAGTCGCTGCCTCCTTTAGGTTGTGGCCTTGAAGGTCATCAATCTCGTCCGTGCTTTCCTGGAGCAACATGGTTTGGTAGACGACTTTCTGACATGTCCACATGTCTTTGGACTTTGTTCATTGCTTTGGAGTCGAAGTTGTTGTGGCTGGGTCCAGGCGGCGGAGATGAAGAGCGATGGGTGTCTAGTTGCGAGGATCCTTTCCGGTGTAACCCTGGCATACATTCCCTTTGTCCCTCACATTCAGAATCAGAGTTGTCTTGCTGTTGGGGCGTGTTGTCAGTTGTTTGGCATAGGCCGACGTGGACTTCGGGCGGTTGCTCTGGTGTCGACCTCGTAGATTGTTCGATGCAGCAGAGTTGGAGTCGGTTGTTCAGGAGAAGCGATGACAATGACTATTGCAGGCAACCACAACGGTGGTCATCCTCTCGGTAGTGTGTGGTGTGCATATGGGTAGCGATAATGGCCGATGGTGCCTAGTATTTTGGGGCATGATTTATCTATTTTTGGTCTATTTTTTTGCTAATTAACCAAACAATTATTTTCTTCTCCGAATGAAAACTCATGCTCGTCCGTTCAGACTTAACGGTGGCGGCACTTTGCGCCGTTCCCCTACTGGGGGCATCGTCGTGGAGCTCAGGTGCATTCAATTGTGGCGTACCGTCGTCTTGGTGCTCTCCCGTGGTCATGCTCGGTAGCAAGGTCATGGAATGCACTTGTGTGTTTCTTCTAGTGCGATTTCTGTTGTTTGATTTTCTTTGATCTACTATTAGTAAATGTGCACGTGCAACACACGTTAACATTTAGGCAATATATTATTTACATGCGGATATTAGATATGATATTATTTGTGTGTTAATTTCTATGATTATGTGATTAGTCAATGTGTACGTGCAACACAAATTAATTTAGAAGTATATTAAGTGCATGCGGATATTAAGTAGGATATTATTTGTGTGTTATTATGTGATTAGCATTATATTTGACATGAAATTAACTGCACACTAAACGTGCTGAGTGCTCGACATTGAAACAGTTTAGATCGTTGAATTGACATTATTTGATGGCTGAGATTAATTGGATCTGCCCCTTTGATTTTTTTATTAATATAGATATAAATGCAAAAGGGCTCTCTCATTATCTTATATCATTTGGCAGTGTGACTTTATCTAAAAAGCGGAAGAAAGCCAATTTCTTTTCTCATAGCAGTTTGGCAACCGTCTGGCTACCTTATAGCAGTCATTGCCGCCAAACTCCGTGATCCACTGCCCGTACCGTCTGGCTACCCACGCTCTATGTGCCAGGGGCCCAGGGCGATCATGCACCGTCCTACCCATGAACAAATAGCCTCTGTCAACTTGGTACTGTTCGAGCCACATGCAGACAATTGCGGAGATTGTGAGGCCAGTCCGGACCCCGTAGGTGCGGCCATTACGCGATGGACATGAAGAGCATTCAAGCGCGTGGTAATGGCAGCGTCCTTTTCTGCTCCACCGTGCCCCGGACGTACGGTACTCTCTTTTAAAGCTTTATTTATTTATTTATTTATTTATTAAGATGTTATGGTTTTTTTTAAAACAGTACAGACGCAAGCGTTCATGTATACACGCACACACTCACCCCTATGAACGTACACACACGCTACTCATATGAGCACCTTCGAGAGATCGAGTCAGCGTATCATTTTCGGATTTATGAAGTCACCGTAGGCACTTCGTCGTGGTCGGAAATTCTAAAATAAATCCAAAAATAATGCGAGCATCAGAACTTGTGGGCTGAGGATACCACTGTCCCTCTAATTATTCAACCACAGATTGGTTCGCTGAGATGTTATGGCTCTCTTATTGTCTTTTCGTGCAAGGCGTGTCCTGTTTGTGTGCATAAGGGGGTTTTCAAGGGGGCGTTGATAGATGGGCTTGTTTTGTCAAGATGCCTCAGTACACCAAACCAATCTATGGTTAGATTGTTAGGTAACTAATGGTATCCCAGTCTACCAAGGTTTGAGTCTTGATATTCTTTTCTTTTTGAATTTATTTTAGTATTTTTAGTGATGCGTGTTTAGTGGGAGAAAACGTTTTTGTCGACTACGAGCAGCCTATAGTGACGTAAAATCTCAAGATGTATATAGGCTTAGTCCCTCGAAGATGCTTATAAAGGTTGCGTGTGCTTATATATGTTCATAGAGATTAATGTATATGCGTATATATGAGTGTTTGTGTCTGTATTATGTAAAAAAAGCCTCAGTACAATTAGTTCTTTTTCTTTTTTGAATGGGGTCAGTACAGTTAGGTAATAGTGGGCTAGTAATACGAAGAAATTGTTGACATAGTAGCAACAGTCACGTGCTTGAAAAGGAAAAAGTAGACATGGTACTTACGTCGCGTCAATATTTCACGGCGCACTAAAATGAAGAAGCAACAAACCACCATAGATCAGCTAGCTTTGGAGATTAAGCGCGCGTTTGGTTACCTGTTCTTTTTTGCCTCTTTGCATACATGTTCTAGTTGGATATGCATGATTGTGCAAATTCTGCATGTTAAATTGTTGATTTGTTGTTTGCATTCCTTTTAGTCCGCGGGCTTTTTTCAACATAAACACAACTTTAATTGTTTGGTTAAATCAAGGACAATTGTGTGGTAATCTTCTCTCCAATGTGGTGAGGTTATCATAGACACACATGAATAGTTAACAACAAAACTAGAGCAAACTGAACAAACTTAGGCATACATAAGTCTTAACCACGCATAGAAGTTTAACATAGTACGATAATTTTTAAACGAAGGCATCGTAATAATATAGTCTTAAACCAACAACCAACAAGGAACGGGCAACAAGAGCTTTCTAGGCAGTCACGTCGAAGGCGTCGTCGTGCTTCTTGAACTCTCCACGTTGTTGTCCTTGAAGACGATCAACTTCATGGTGTCGGGGTCAGCAACTTGAACGTCACCATGTATTTGATCATGATCTAGTGAACGGCAGCAAAGATGGCCCAACCCTGATCAAGGGTGACCCTGCCGCCGAGCACCCTGGCGATTACCTGTTGTGTTCTACGGTAGGGTGCGTTGACTACAAATTAAAATTTTCCTACGCATAGAACAACAGGAACATGCTACAGGAGATGGATCACATATCATTACCACTAGACGCGCAGTGCCGTGCAACGGAAGAAGAGTTGGGGCAGCGCGTCTGCGTGGATCGTCTCCTCCTCGTCCGATCTCCCTCATACAGCCGGTCGTCGGTTCCCACGTACAGGTCTGCCGGAGCGGCGCAAGTGCAGTGCCTCTTACGGTATCCGCGCATGCAGGAGGAACGTCGTGCGGCGGACTGCTAGGTCCGATCACACAACCGGCGGCGAGTGGAGGTGTCTATTCGCAACACAAGCAAAACCTAGTGACAGCGCCGAAGCGATCAACCGCATGAGTGTGCCGCACCCCCACTTTATATAGGCGTCCATCGCGGGCTCAACACTTGGGCCTCACATGGACCCTAAGGCCCATAAGTCTACTCAGCCAGAATCCGAACATAGCTCGGATCACATCCGATCAGTGTCCTCGGATCCGACCTCGTAGGTTCCTTCCCTTAAGCTCGAGACCCCTTAGGTTCAAGCCGACTTGGTTGCAGTTCGGGTCACCTCCGAACTGCACGGTTGGTAGCGGCCCCTAGCAAGGCATGCCGAACACCAAGTAGACTATGAAGCTGGTTAGGCGAACCAGTACATCATACTTCCATTCCTCTTGCCACACGATATATGTTGTCGGGCTCAAGGCTAGTCTGTCATCCTTGTGCTAGCCCGACCACTTTTCTCGTTCCAGTGATGCCGACCACAAACTAGATTATCTCATAATCATTGTCGCATGGCCATGCTTATCCTAGTAGGATCACGCGAGGGGCCTAGAGTATATCTCTAGTGATCGGAGGGGCAAATCTCATCTTGCTCAACCATGTCTCGCAGCATGGATCTGGACAAGTCCGAAACCTACCTTTGTAACTACCCAGTCAAGGAGTAAGCTTTGGTTGGCCCAAAGCAAAGCTGTCACCATCCCGAGTACATGCGCCAGCTCAGGTCTTAGGACATAGAACGAATGCTGTACTAGAGACTCACAGATGACACATCGCTGCGTCTCATAGTTGGGTCTGTCCGACTCGCACCTTATCTTAACTCGGATCCGACTATGTCGAATCCGACCAGATCCTTCCAAGTCCATATTATCCGGTTAGCATCCAATGCTCCATGTCTAGTAAGACCAAGCCATCGACGGTGTCATATGCTAGTCTAGTCGGCTGTGCGTCCACACAACCCTTTCGACTAGGGACCTTTTAGGACAGTCATCATACAATGTATAGTATCACAAACAAGTCACGTAATTGCTGATACACATCATTGATAATGTCCAAGGACTATCTTTATTTATAAACACATAGGAAATATCATCATACATGATTGCCTCTAGGGCATATCTCCAACAGTCTCCCACTTGCACTAGAGTCAATCAAATAGACATCGAATGCCCATAGCTCTAATGTGCCCCTCATGCTTAGATTGTGGAAGCGGCTTAGTCAACGGATCTGCAAAATTTGCATCCGTGTGAATTTTGCATAACTCAACATCACCATTCTTTACGATCTTTCGTATCAGGTGATATTTCTGATCTATGTGTCTGGTCTTGTGGAGATCCCTCGGCTCCTTGGCTTGTGCGATGGCACCAGAATTATCACAATAAAGGTCCAATGGTTTTACCGAGGCTAGGAAAATACCAAGATCATCCAGAAAATGTCGGATCGAAACACCTTCCTTTGCAGCTTCAGAAGCCGCAATGTATTCGGCTTCTGTGGTAGACTCGGCCATCGTATCTTGCTTGGAACTCATCTAGCTCACTGCTCCTCCATTCATGACATACACGAATCCGGACTGTGGTCGACAATCATCTCTATCGGTTTGGAAACTAGCATCAGCGTAACCTCTTACGACGAGCTCTTCCTCACCTCCATAAACTAGGAACATCTCTTTACTCCTTTTCAGGTACTTCAAAATAGTTTTTACCGCTGCCTGGTGACTCTCACCTGGGTTGGCCTGGTATCTTCTTGTGAGGCTTATTGCAAAAGCAACATCAGGCCTTGTACATATCATGGCATACATGATGGATCCGATTGCCGAGGCATACGGAATCCTACTCATCCTGCTTCGCTCATCAGATGTTGAAGGACTCTGAGTCTCGCTTAGCCTTATACCATGTGAGAGTGGGAAGAACCCTTTCTTTGCCTCACTCATGTTGAACCACTTCAACACTTTAACTGTGTACGTGCTCTGGCTTAAGCCGAGCATCCTTCTCGATCTATCTCTATAGATCTTGATGCCTAAAATGTAAACTGCCTCACCAAGATCCTTCATTGAAAACTTGCCACTCAATGATTCCTTGACCAGGTTCACCATCGAAACATCATTTCCAATCAGTAGCATGTCATCCACATACAAGATCAAAAACACAATCGAGCTCCCATGTAACTGTTTGTATAAACAAGCGTCCTCAACGCTTTTGATGAAACCGAGACAAGTGACGACCTCATTAAAACGAATGTTCCAACTCCGAGATGCTTGCCTCAACCCATAAATGGATCTCTTCAGCTTGCATACTTTACTAGTGCTAGTCGGATCGACAAAACCCTCTGGCTGTATCATATACACGTACTCGGTTAAATTTCCGTGAAGGAAAGCCGTTTTGACATCCATCTGCCATATCTCGTAATCGAAATATGCAGCTATAGCTAGTATGATGCTCACCGACTTCAGCTTCGCTACCGGTGAGTAAGTCTCGTCGTAGTCAATTCCTTGAACTTATCCATAACCTTTAGCGACAAGCTGAGCTTTGTGGATCTGAACGTTTCCATCCACATCGGTTTTCTTCTTAAAGACCCATTTGTAGCCAATGGCCTTTACGCCAGGCGGCGATCAACCAAGTCCCAAACTTGATTTTCATCCATGGACTTTAACTCGGATATCATGGCCTCTAGCCATGCCTCGGAATCCGGGCTCACCATCGCTT
Organism: Triticum monococcum; assembly: GCA_034509565.1. Lineage (NCBI taxonomy): Eukaryota > Viridiplantae > Streptophyta > Magnoliopsida > Poales > Poaceae > Triticum > Triticum monococcum. Next base: position 174,306,534 of record CM067847.1, on the reverse strand, counting down.
TCGCATACATGGCCGGCTCATCGCTTTCTAGCAATAATACATCACGCACTCTGCGCAATCTTTCTGACTTCCGTGGTTCCGCGGCCGCTTCCACTACTGGTTCCCTGACTAACTCCGGTATGATCTCATCACTAGCCGAGCCGTCCCTGAGTGGTCCTAGAATTTCTTTGAGTCGGAGTGTCCTCCCACTGGCCTCCTGCTACCTCTTGAGCACTACGTTGGTTTTCCCTTGAAGAGGAAAGGGTGATGAAGTAAAGTAGCGTAAGTATTTCCCTCGGTTTTTTAGAACCAAGGTATCAATCTAGTAGGAGACTACACGCAAGTCCCTCGTACCTACACAAACAAATAAGAACCTCGCAACCAACACGATAAAGGGGTTGTCAATCCCTTCACGGTCACTTACGAGAGTGAGATCTGATAGAGATAATAATAAGATAAATATTTTTGGTATTTTTATGATATAGGTTGAAAGTAAATATTGCGAGATAAAATAGATTGGAAACTTATATGATAAAAGATAGACCCATGGGCCATAGGTTTCACTAGTGGCTTCTCTCAAGATAGCATAAGTATTACGATGGGAGAACAAATTACCGTCGAGCAATTGATAGAAAAGTGCATAATTATGAGAATATCTAGGCATGATCATGTATATAGGCATCACGTCCGTGACAAGTAGACCGAAACGATTCTGCATCTACTACTATTACTCTACACATCGACCGCTATCCAGCATGCACCTAGAGTATTAAGTTCATAAGAACAGAGTAACGCATTAAGCAAGATGACATGATGTAGAGGGATATACTCAAGAAATATGATATAAACCCCATCTTTTTATCCTCGATGGCAACAATACAATACGTGCCTTACTGCCCCTGCTGTTACTGGGAAAGGACACCTCGATGTTTTTGGGGTATATGTATATATATATATATATGAGGAAGAAGTAGGTCGGTAGAGCTACGAGGGGGCCATGAGGGTGGGGGCGTGCCCAGGGGGCAGACGCGCCTTCCTGCCTCGTGGCTCCCTCGTTTCTTTCTTGACTTCCACTCCAAGTCCCCTGGATCACGTTTGTTCAAAAAATAACTCTCCCGAAGGTTTCATTCCGTTTGGATTCCGTTTGATATTCCTTTTCTGCGAAACACTAAAATAGGCAAAAAAACAACAATTTGCACTAGGCCTTGGGTTAGTAGGTTAGTCCCAAAAATAATATAAAAGTGTATAAATAAGCCCATTAACATCCAAAACAGATAATATAATAGCATGGAACAATAAAAAATTGTAGATACGTTGGAGACGTATCAAGCATCCCCAAGCTTAATTCCTGCTCGTCCTCGAGTAGGTAAATGATAAAAATAGAATTTTTGATGTGGAATGCTACCTAGCATAATTCTCAATGTAATTTTCTTTATTGTGGCATGAATGTTCAGATCCGAAAGACTCAAGACAAAAGTTTAATATTGACATAAAAATAATAATACTTCAAGCATACTAACTAAGCAATCATGTCTTCTCAAAATAACATGGCAAAAGAAAGTTCATCCCTACAAAATCATATAGTTTGGCCATGCTCCATTTTCATCACACAAGAATGGTCTCATCATGCACAAGCCCGTTGACAAGCCAAGAAATTGTTTCATACTTTAGTAATCTCAAACTTTTTTCAACTTTCACGCAATACATGAGCGTGAGCCATGGATATAGCACTATGGGTGGAATAGAATATGATGATGGAGGTTATGTCGAGAAGACAAAAAAGGAGAAAGTCTCACATCGAAGCGGCTAATCAACGGGCTAGGGAGATGCCCATCAATTGATGTCAATGCAAGGAGTAGGGATTGTCATGCAACGGATGCACTAGAGTTATAAATGTATGAAAGCTCAACAAAAGAAACTAAGTGGGTGTGCATCCAACTTGCTTGCTCACGAAGACCTAGGGCATTTGAGGAAGCCCATTGTTGGAATATACAAGCCAAGTTCTATAATGAAAAATTCCCACTAGTATATGAAAGTGACAAAACAAGAGACTCTCTATCATAAAGATCATGGTGCTACTTTGAAGCACAAGTGTGGAAAAAGAGGACAATAGCATTGTCCCTTTTTATTTCTTTTTTTCTTTTTTGGGCCTTTCTTTTTTTGGACTTTCTCTTTTTTGGGGGGACAATGCTCTATTAATGATGATTAACACACTTCTGTTTATTTACAACTCAATGATTACAACTCAATACTAGAACAAAATATGACTCTATATGAATGCCTCCGGTGGTGTACCGGGAAGGGCAATGAATCAAGAGTGACAGGTATGATAAATTATGCATGGTGGCTTTGCCACAAATACGATGTCAACTACATGATCATGCAAAGCAATATGACAATGATGAAGCGTGTCATAAATGAAATGGTGAAAAGTTGCATGGAAATATATCTCAGAATGGCTATGGAAATGCCATAATAGGTAGGTATGGTGGCTGTTTTGAGGAAGATATAAGGAGGCTTATGTGTGACAGAGCGTATCATATCACGGGGTTTGGATGCACCGGCGAAGTTTACACCAACTCTCAAGGTGACAAAGGGCAATGCACGGTACCGAAGATGCTAGCAATGAGGGAAGGTGAGAGTGCGTATAATCCATGGACTCAACATTAGTCATAAAGAACTCACATACTTATTGCAAAACTCTACAAGTCATCAAAAACTAAGCACTACGCGCATGCTCCTAGGGGGATAGATTGGTAGGAAAAGACCATCGCTCGTCCCCGACCGCCACTCTTAAGGAGGACAATCAAATAACACCTCATGTTTCAAATTTGTTACACAACGGTTACCATACATGCATGTTACGGGACTTGCAATCTTCAACACAAGTATTTCTCAAATTCACAACTACTCAACTAGCACACTCTAATATCACCATCTTTATATCTCAAAACAATTATCAAGTATTAAACTTCTCATAGTATTCAATGCACTTTCTATGATAGTTTTTATTATACCCATCTTGGATGCCTATCATATTAGGACTAATTTCATAACCAAAGCAAATTACCATGCTGTTCTAAAGGACTCTCAAAATAATATAAGTGAATCATGATAGATCAATAATTTCTATAAAATAAAACTACCACCGTGCTCTAAAAGATATGAGTGAAGCACTAGAGCAAAATTATCTAGCTCAAAAGATATAAGTAAAGCACATAGAGTATTCTAATAAATTACAATTCAAGTGTGTCTCTCCCAAAAATTGTGTACAGCAAGGATGACTGTGGTAAACTAAAAATCAAAGACTCAAATCATACAAGACTCTCCAAGCAAAACACATATCGTGTGGTGAATAAAATTATAGCCTCACGTAAAGTTACCGATGGAAGAAGACGAAAGAGGGGATGCCTTCCGGGGCATACCCAAGCTTAGGCTTTTGGTTGTCCTTGAATTTTACCTTGGGGTGTCTTGGGGATCCCCAAGCTTAGGCTCTTTCCACTCCTTGTTCCATAATCCATCAAATCTTTACCCAAAACTTGAAAACTTCACAACACAAAACTCAATAGAAAATCTCATGAGCTCTTAGTATAAGAAAACAAACCACCACTTAAGGTACTGTAATGAACTCATTCTTTATTTATATTAGTGTTAAACCTACTGTATTCAAACTTATCTATGGTGCATACCCTCCGATACTAGCCATAGATGCATTAAAATAAGCAAACAACACACGAAAAGCAGAATCTGTCAAAAACAGAACAGCCTGTAGTAATATGTAGGTTTAGAATACTTCTGTAAACCCAAAAATTCTAAAATAACTTTATGGACGTGAGGAATTTATCTATTAATCATATGCAAAAAGAATCAACCTAATCGCACTCTCCAGTAAAATTTGGCAGCAAATCTCGTGAGCGCTAAAGTTTATGTTTTTTACAGCAAGATCGCAAAGACTTTCCCCAAGTCTTCCCAAAGGTTCTACTTGGCACAAACACTAATTAAAATCATAAAACCACATATAAACAGAGTCTAGATGAATTATTTATTACTAAACAGAACCATAAAGCAAGAAACAAAAATAAAATTGGGTTGCCTCCCAACAAGCGCTATCGTTTAACGCCCCAAGCTAGGCATAAAAGCAAGAATAGATCTAGGTATTATCATCTTTGGTAAGCAATCCATAAGTGGCTCTCATAATAGATTCATAAGGTAATTTAATTTTCTTTCTAGGAAAGTGTTCCATGCCTTTCCTTAATGGAAATTGGAATCTAATATTCCCTTCTTTCATATCAATAATTGCACCAATTGTTCTAAGGAAAGGCCTACCAAGAATAATGAGACATGTAGGATTGCAATTTATATCAAGAACAATAAAATCTACGGGCACACAATTCCTATTTGCCACAATAAGAACATCATTAATTCTTCCCATAGGTTTCTCAATACTGGAATCCATGAGGTGCAAATTTAAAGAACAATCATCAAATTCACGGAAACTAACACATCACACAAAGTTTTTGGAATCGTGGAAACGCTAGCACCCAAATCACATAAAGCATAGCATTCATGATCTTTAATTTTAATTTTAATAGTGGGTTCCCACTCATCATAAAGTTTTCTTGGGATTGAAACTTCCAATTCAAGCTTTTCTTCATAAGATTGCATTAAAGCATCAATGATATGTTTAGTAAAAGCTTTATTTTGATTATAAGCATGTGGAGAATTTAGCATGGATTGCAGCAAGGAAACACAATCTATTAAAGAACAATTATCATAACTAAATTCCCTGAAATCCAAAATAGTAGGTTCATTGCTATGTAAAGTTTTGACCTCTCCAATCCCACTTTTACCAATTTTAGCATTAAGATCTAAAAACTCCGAATCATTGGGACGCCTTTTTACTAAAGTTGACTCATCTCCAGTCCCATCATTATCAAGATTCACATTGCAAAACAAAGATTTAATAGGGTACACATCAATCACTTTTAGATCTTCATCCTTATTATCATGAAAACTAGAAGAACACGCTTTCACAAAGCAATCTTTTTTAGGACGCATCCTACCGGTTCTTTCTTTGCACTCATCAATGGAAATTATCATAGCTTTGAGAGACTCATTGATATCATGCTTAGGTGGAATAGATCTAAGTTTCAAAGAATCAACATCAAGAGAAATTCTATCCACGTTCCTAGCCAACTCATCTATCTTAGACAGTTTTTCTTCAATCAAAGCATTGAAACTCTTTTGTGAACTAATAAATTCTTTAATATTAGATTCAAAATCAGAGGGAATCTTATTATAATTTCCATAAGAATTGTTGTAGGAATTACCATAATTATTAGAGGAATTACTAGGAAACGGCCTAGGATTAAAATTACCTCTATACGTGTTATTACCAAAATTGTTCCTACCAACAAAATTCACGTCCATAGATTCATTATTATTCTCAATCAAAGTAGACAAAGGAATATCATTAGGATTAGAAGAAACACTCTTATTAGCAAACAATTTCATAAGTTCATCCATCTTTCCACTCAAAACATTAATTTCTTCTATTGCATGCACCTTTTTACTAGTAGATCTTTGAGTGTGCCATTGAGAATAATTAACAATAATATTATCTAGGAGTTTAGTAGCTTATCCTAAAGTTATTTCCATAAAAGTGTCTCCCTGGCCGAATCTAAAAGATTTCTAGAAGCAAAATTCAATCCGGCATAATTTTTTTGTATAATCATCCAAAGATTCAAACCATGTGTAGGGCAATTACGTATCATTAATTTCATCCTCTCCGAAGCTTGTGCAACATGTTCATGATCAAGTTGCTTAAAATTCATAATATTGTTTCTAAGAGAGATGATCTTAGTGGGAGGAAAATACTTAGAGATAAAAGCATCTTTGCACTTATTCCAAGAATCAATACTATTTTAAGGCAAAGACAAAAACCAAGTTTTAGCACGATCTCTAAGAGAAAACGGAAATAGCTTCAATTTAACAATATCATTATCCACATCTTTCTTATTTTGCATATCACACAAATCAACAAAGCTGTTTAGATGGGTACCGGCATCTTCACTAGGAAGGCCAGAAAACGGATCTTTCATGACAAGATTCAGCAAAGCAGTATTAATTTCACAAGATTCAGCATCGGTAAGAGGAGCAATCGGAGTGCTAATAAAATCATTACTGTTGGCATTAGAAAAGTCACACAATTTAGTGTTATCTTGAGCCATCGTGACAAACAATCCAATACACAAGCACACAAGAAGCAAGCGAAAAGAGACGAACTAGAAAAGAGAAGGGGAACGGAAAAAGAGGGCGAATAAAACGGCATGGGTGAAGTGGGGGAGAGGAAAACGAGAGGCAAATGGCAAATAATGTAATGCGAGGGAATAGAGTTTATGATGGGTACTTGGTATGTCTTGACTTGATGTAGATCTCCCTGGCAACGGCGCCAGAAATGGCTTGTTGACGGGAGATGAAATCTTGACTTGACTTGGTGCAACCTCCCCGGCAATGGCGCCAGAAATCCTTCTTGCTACCTCTTGAGCACTGCGTTAGTTTTCCCTTGAAGAGGAAAGGGTGATGCAGTAAAGTAGCGTAAGTATTTCCCTCAGTTTTTGAGAGCCAAGGTATAAATCCAGTAGGAGACTACACGCAAGTCCCTCATACCTACACAAACAAATAAGAACCTCACAACCAACGCGGTAAAGGGGTTGTCAATCCCTTCACGGTCACTTACGAGAGTGAGATCTGATAGAGATAATAATAATAAGATAAATATTTCTGGTATTTTTATGATATAGATTGAAAGTAAAGATTGCGAAATGAAATAGATTGGAAACTTATATGATAAACGATAGACCTGGGGGCCATAGGTTTCACTAGTGCCTTCTCTTAAGATAGCAAAAGTATTATGGTGGGTGAACAAATTACCGTTGAGCAATTGATAGAAAAGTGCATAATTATGAGAATATCTAGGCATGATCATGTATATAGGCATCACGTCCGCGACAAGTAGACCGAAACGATTCTTCATCTACTACTATTACTCCACACATCGACTGCTATCCAGCATGCATCTAGCGTATTAAGTTCCTAAGAACAGAGTAATGCATTAAGCAAGATGACATGATGTAGAGGGATAAACTCAAGCAATATGATATAAACCCCATCTTTTTATCCTCGATGGCAACAATACAATACGTGCCTTGCTTCCCCTGCTGTCACTGGGAAAGGACACCACAAGATTGAACCCAAAGCTAAGCACTTCTCCCATTGCAAGAAAGATCAATCTAGTAGGCCAAACCAAACTAATAATTCGAAGAGACTTGCAAAGATAATTAAATCATACATATAAGAATTCAGAGAAGAACCAAATATTATTCATAGATAATATTGATCATAAACCCACAATTCATCGGATCTTGACAAACACACCGCAAAAAGAGTTACATCGAATAGATCTCCAAGAACATCGAGGAGAACTTTGTATTGAGATCCAAAGAGAGATAAGAAGCCATCTATCTAATAACTATGGACCCGAAGGTCTGAGGCAAACTACTCACACATCATCGGAGAGGCTATGTTGTTGATGTAGAAGCCCTCTGTGATTGATTCCCCCTCCAGCGGAGCTCCGGAAAAGGCCCCAAGATGGGATCTCTTGGGTACAAAAGGTTGCGGTGATGGAAATAGGGTTTCGTGGTGCTCCTCGATGTTTTCGGGGTATATGGATATATATAGGAGGAAGAAGTAGGTCGGTGGAGCTATGAGGGGCCCACGAGGGTGGGGGCGCGCCTAGGGGGCAAGGGCGCCTCCCTGCCTCGTGGCTCCCTCGTTTCTTCCTTGACGTCCACTCCAAGTCCCTTGGATCACGTTTGTTCCAAAAATAACTCTCCCAAAGGTTTCATTCCGTTTGGATTCCATTTGATATTCCTTTTCTGCGAAACACTAAAATAGGCAAAAAAACAGCAATTTGCACTGGGCCTTGGGTTAGTAGGTTAGTCCCAAAAATAATATAAAAGTGCATAAATAAGCCCATTAACATCCAAAACATATAATATAATAGCATGGAACAATCAAAAATGACAGATACGTTGGAGACGTATCACCTCCCGACTGGAAAACTCTTTCTCAAGGAAAACCCCGTTCCGAGCAACAAATACTTTGTTCTCTTCCTAGTTGTAGAAGCTATATCCCAAGGTTTCCCTCAGATATCGCATGAATATGCATTTATCCGACTTAGGTGTAAGCCTGTCTAACATAAGTCGCTTGACAAATTCTTCACAACCCTAAATCTTTAGAAAAGACAAACTGGGACTTTTCCCGGTCCACATATCATGTGGTGTCTTATCTACGGATTTTGATGGTACCCTGTTAAGTGTGGAAGCTGCAGTTTCTAGAGCGTATCCCCAAAATGACAAGGGTAAATCCGATTTGCTCATCATTGACCGGACCATGTCCAACAAGGTCCTATTCCTCTGTTCCGATACACCATTTCTCTGTGGCGTACCCGGAGGTGTGAGCTGAGGTACTATACCTCGACTTTTCAGATGATCATCAAACTCCTGGCTCATGTACTCACCTCCATGATCAGATCGTAGAAGTTTTATAGTATTGCCGAGCTGATTCTCAACCTTGTTCTGAAACTCTTTGAACTTTTCATAAGTTTCCAACTTGTGCCTCATCAAATAGATATATCCATATCTACTCAAGTCGTCGGTAAAAGTCACGAAGTACTGATAACCACCTCTAGCAGTTATGCTCATTGGACCACACACATCACTATGAATAAGTTCCAATAGCTCGGACGCCCTCTCGCAACTCTTTGCGGAAGGAGACTTAGTCATCTTGCTGAGCAAGCATGATTCGCATGTCTCGAACGACCCAAAGTCGGTCGAAGTTAGGAGCCCATCATCATGGAGCTTCTTCATGCGTTTCAGACTAATGTATCCAAGCTGGCAATGCCATAAGTACGTCGGATTTATCTCATTAGGCTTATGCCTCTTGACATTCACGTTATAGACCGGTTCCTGTTCTAGATTCAATATAAATAGTCCATCAACAATGGGTGCATAGCCCTGGAACATCCCATTCAAATAAATCGAACAACCATTGTCCTTTAAATTGAATTCATAACCCTGACTCATCAAGCATGTGGCAGAAATAATGTTCCGACTAAGTGCAGGAATGTAATAACAATTATTTAATTCCAAAATAAATCCAAAAGGAAGCTGGAGCTGCATCGTGCCAACTTCCAACGCAACAATTCTTACTTTGTTGCTGACCCTGATGTCAATCTCCCCTTGTGCCACACGCCTAGTTCTTACCAGCCCTTGCATCGAGTTGCAAATATGAACAAACGATCCGGTATCAAATACCCAAGAGCTACTAGGTATGTCAGGAAGATAAATGTCTATAACATATGCAACAAGTGTAACTTTGCCCGAAGAAGCATTTCCGGCCTTCTTGCCATGCTCTTGAAGCCACTTTCTACCGTTCCTCTTCCAGTGACTGGTCTCCTTGCAATGATAGCAAATGGTCTTCGAGTCCGGTCTAGACTTCGGCGTAGTGGAGGAGGTTACCGTCTTCGTGCCCTTTGCCTTAGCCTTTTTCATGGACCAACTCTTCTTGAACTTAGCCGATTTCTGCACGATCAACACTTGATGTGTGCCTTTCTTAATATCCTGCTCTGCCACTTTGAGCATCCCATGCAATTTAGTGAGCTTCTTATCCATGCCATGCATATGATACTTCGAGATGAACGTCCCATAGCTGGGCGGAAGAGAACCCAGAACAGCATCAGTAGCCAGCTCATCCAAGAGCGGGAAGCCCAAACGATCCAAAGCTTGCACATATCCGATCATGTTGATCACATGTGGGCTGAGTGGATCACCTTCCTTCAACTTGAAATACATCAAGGATGGCCAGACGTTGAACCTTTCGGTCCTAGCCTGTGTCTGAAACATGCTCTTGAGACTCTCGATCATATCGTAAGCCTCAACATTTTCGAAATGCTGTTGCAAATCGGGCTCTATACAAGCCAGCATCAGACAACTGATCTCCATTGATTCATCAACGAGTTTCTGGTAGGCATTCTTAGTTGTGGCACTAGCATTATCGGCAGGTTCCTCTGGAAGTGGATCCTCTAGAACTTGTTCCTTTTTATCATGCTTGAGAACAATTCTCAGATTTCTATACCAAGTGGTAAAGTTTGTTCCATTCAGTTTATCCTTTTCCAGAATTGATTTCAATGCAAAGTTGGGTTGAGCACGTGGTGCCATTGGTCTACAACAGAAAATATGCAATCACTAAGCAATGAGTTTATGTAGAGTAATTCAAGCCTTAAAAATAAATACTCCCACTGAAGTTGGCATCCCTTTGCAAACTCTCAGTGATTTAGGATCCGACTAGCACATGTGACAAGTTAACTTTAGCATCACTGCTAGACAACATGCCTATCCGGTAAGCAACTCCTTGCTAATCGTATCTCTATACGACTCCTGTCGGTCGGGAAGGTATCTCATACCCCGGCCCCCAACCTTATTTGCCACAAGACCCAAAACAGTTTTGATAGCCTTGTCAAGTTAACCTGATGCAGTGCATGTCCGTGTCCGACATGAACCCTTCAGTTCAAGGACACCTAGCAGCACCCCAATTTTATGAGCCCACTACTAGACGTACTTGACGTGCGGAGGTGCAACATCGGGGATGGCAATTTGCTTGATATTAACGAGGGATCTTTCTACCATTCTAACATGCATAGAAACAAAGAAGCATACCAATCACAAATAAACACATATTGTGAAATAGTATGGCTCCTTCATGGCAGTTCTTCCAGGTCGTCTCTGACTCCGATGACCATCTAGGAACTCCATCTTGTTTGTCATGCCGGGACGCCAAGCCGCCAACCTAGTCTCTATTATCCAACTACTACAACTAGTAATATATTTTACATAGAGTCATAAGTCGACACGCAGGTCGTTATACAATATAATGACAACACTTTGGCTCTTGTCGGCTGACAAACATGACACGCATGCCATGTATAAATTACACACATGCATCACATACACATGAGCCATACTATTCACATCAAACCTGCAAAACAAAGTTATGCTTAGAATCGCATTCTACCGGTTTGACTGATCGTGTACGAAATACAAGGCGCTACGCACACGGCGTTCCCGCTAACCGGTTAGCGGGCGGGGTTCGAAGGGGCCAACCTGACTTACAGATCACATCTGAACTCCGATCACGCCGAATTTTCCGATCTGACCGATCTTATCGATCATCGCGAGTCCGATTTGGATTTATGTTTCACTGTTAACCCCGATGACGGATACCGACCGGTAGAGGTAGGTTGTGTCATGGCCTCATCGACTCCGATCATCAGAAAACATAGCCACATTGATCCCCATGTGCAGTTGATCTCATCAACCGTGCACACAGTCGATCTTATCAACGACGACCGATATCATCTATCGCCTCCACATATCTAATATGCATACGATCCGAATTCAAATCCTATAGCAGAGGCTCTGATACCACTGTTGTGTTCTACGATAGGGTGCCTTGACTGCAAATTAAAATTTTCCTACGCGCAGAACAACAGGAACATGCTACGGGAGATGGATCACAGATCATTACCACTAGACGCACAGTGCCGTGCAGCGGAAGAAGAGTTGGGGCAGCGCGTCCGCGTGGATCGTCTCCTCCTCGTCCGATCTCCCGCGTATAGCCGGTCGTTGGTTCCCACGTACAGGTTTTTCGGAGCGGTGCAAGTGCACCGCCTCTAACGGTATCCGCACGTGCAGGAGGAACGTCATGCGGCGGACTGCTAGGTACGATCACACAACCGGCAGCGAGTGGAGGTGTCTATTCGCAACACATGCAAACCCTAGTAACAGCACCAAACCGATCAACCGCATAAGTGTGCCGCACCCCCACTTTATATAGGCGTCCATCGCGGGCTCAACACTTGGACCTCGCACGGACCCTTGTAGGATCGAAAGTATGTATAGAGGGGGGGGGTGATTAGACTACTTGACCAAATAAAAACTTAACCTTTTCCCAATTTTAGTTCTTGGCAGATTTTAGCTATTTTAGCACAAGTCAAGCAATCATCACACAATTCAAGCAAGCATGCAAAGAGTATATTGGCAGCGGAAAGTAAAGCATGCAACTTGCAAGAATGTAAAGGGAAGGGTTTGGAGAATTCAAACGCAATTGGAGACACGGATGTTTTTCCCGTGGTTCGGATAGGTGGTGCTATCCTACATCCACATTGATGTAGACTTCAACCCACGAAGGGTAACGGTTGCGTGAGTCCACGGAGGGCTCCACCCACGAAGGGTCCACGAAGAAGCAACCTTGTCTATCCCACCATGGCCATCGCCCACGAAGGACTTGCCTCACTAGCGGTAGATCTTCATGAAGTAGGCGATCTCCTTGCCCTTACAAACTCCTTGGTTCAACTCCACAATCTTGTCGGAGGCTCCCAAGTGACACCTAGCCAATCTAGGAGACACCACTCTCCAAGAAGTAACAAATGGTGTGTTGATGATGAACTCCTTGCTCTTGTGCTTCAAATGATAGTCTCCCCAACACTCAACTCTCTCTCATAGGATTTGGATCTGGTGGAAAGAAGATTTGAGTGGAAAGCAACTTGGGGAAGGCTAGAGATCAAGATTCATATGGTAGGAATGGAATATCTTGGTCTCAACACATGAGTAGGTGGTTCTCTCTTAGAACATATGAGTTGGAAGTGTAGATGTGTTCTGATGGCTCTCTCCACGAGTGAAGAGGAGGTGGAGGGGTATATATAGCCTCCACACAAAATCCAACCGTTACACACAATTTACCAATCTCGGTGGGACCGAATCAACAAACTCGGTCAGACCGAAATAGTAAACCTAGTGACCGTTAGAGATTTTTGGTGGGACTGACATGTAACTCGGTAGGACCAATTTTGTTAGGGTTAGGGCATAACTAATCTTGGCAAGACCAATTACACAAACTCGGTGAGACCGATTTTGGTAATAAGCTAACCAGAGAGTTGGTCAGGTAAACTCGGTGGGACCGATTTGCTCTTTCGATGAGACTGAAAAGTTACAAAAAGGAAGCATTGAATTTACATTGCAATCTCGGTGGGACCGATCCGCTCTTTCGGTGAGACCGAAAAGTTACGAAAGGGAAACAAAGAGTTTGCAATCCCATCTCGGTGAGACCGAGATCCCTATCGGTAGAACCGATTTGCTAGGGTTTGGCAATGGCTATGACAAGTGAAACTCGGTGACGCCGGGTTGAAAGAATTGGTAGGGCCGAGTTTGGCTTAGGGTTTAGGTCAAATGTGGATATGGGAAAGTAGTTGAGGGTTTTGGAGCATATCACTAAGCACATGAAGCAAGAGGCTCATTAAGCAACACCTCATCTCTCCTTGATAGTATTGGCTTTTCCTAAAGACTCAATGTGATCTTGGATCACTAAAATATAAAATGAAGAGTCTTGAGCCTTTGAGCTTGAGCCAATCCTTTGTCCTTAGCATTTTGAGGGTTCCACTTTCACCATCCATGCCATGCCAATCATTGAGCTTTCCTGAAATAATCATCTTGGAATAGCATTAGCTCAATGAGCTATATGTTGTTATGAATTGCCAAAACCACCTAGGGATAGTTGCACTTTCAACCCTAAAGCCCATAAGTCTACTTAGCCAGAATCCGAACACAGCTCGGATCACATCCGAGTAGTGTCCTTGGATCCGACCTCGTAGGTTCCTTCCCTTAATCGCACGACCCCTTAGGTTCAAGCCGACTTGGTTGCAGTTCGGATCACTTCCGAACTGCACGGTTGGTAGCGGCTCCTAGCAAGGCATGCCGAACACCAAGCAGACTATGAAGCTGGTTAGGCGAACCTGTGCATCATACTTCCATTCCTTTTGCCATAGGATTTATGTTGTGGGGCTCAAGGCGAGTCTATCATCCTTGTGCTAGCCCGACCTCTTTCTCATTCCAGTGATGCCGACCACAAACCAGATTATCTCATAATCCTTATCGCATGGCCATGCTTATCCTGGTCGGATCACATGAGGGGCCCAGAGTATATCTCTCCTGATTGGAGGGGCAAATCACATCTTGCTCAACCATGTCTCGCAGCATGGATCTGGACAAGCCCGAAACCTAACTTTGTAACTACCCAGTCACGGAGTAGCGTTTGGTTGGCCCAAAGCAAGTCTGTCACCATCCTGACTACATGCGCCAGCTCAGGTCTTAGGACATAGAACGAATGCTGTACTAGAGACTCACAGATGACATATCGCTGCGTCTCATAGTTGGGTCTGTCTGACTCGGACCTTATCTTAACTCGAATCCGACCAGGTCCTTCCGAGTCCATATTATCCGGTTAGCATCCAATGCTCCATGGCTAGTGAGACCAAGCCATCACCCGTGTCATATGCTAGTCTAGTCGGCTGCGCATCCACACAACCCTTTAGACTAGGGACCTTTCAGGACAATCATCATACAATGTATAGTCCCATAAACAAGTCACTTACTTGTTGATACACATCATTGATAATGTACAAGGACTATCTTTATTCATAAAGACATAGGAAATATCATCATACATGATTGCCTCTAGGGCATATCTCCAACATGACCCTCCACAGCCGGTGTTTGACTTGAGTTTGAACTCCTTAGGGACGGCGGGGAAGTGCTTCACGAACTCCAGAAGCAATGAGAGAATCTCCATATTCGAAGCAAGGATAACCTTGTAGAAGTGGCTTGGTACTGACTCCTCATCATAGTATCCGTAGTTCGTCCGCTTGGCACTTGGGTGGTCCTGCACCAGCATGTCGACTAATGGCGGCACGACCTCCTTGCCCTTGTCGGCCTGCATTATGAACAACACGCAGTTCAAAGGCCAACATTCATTCCTATCGGCCTAATGCTCCTATGTTAACCCACACTACTTGTTGGGGAAAGTAGTAATTTCAAAAAAAATCCTACGCACACGCAAGATCATGGTGATGCATAGCAATGAGAGGGGAGAGTGTTGTCCACGTACCCTCGTGGACCGAAAGCGGAAGCGTTAGCACAATGCGGTTGATCTAGTCGTACGTCTTCACGATCCGACCGATCAAGTACCGAATGCACGGCACCTCCGAGTTCAGCACACGTTCAGCCTGCTGACGTCCCTCAAACTCCGATCTAGCCGAGTGTTGAGGGAGAGTTTCGTCAGCACGACATTGTGGTGACGATGATGATGTTCTACCGATGCAGGGCTTCGCCTAAGCACCGCTACAGTATTATTGAGGTGGACTATGGTGGAGGGGGGCACCGCACACGGCTAAAATACCAAACGATCAATTGTTGTGTCTCTAGGGTGCCCCCTGCCCCCGTATATAAAGGAGCAAGGGGGAGGTGCGGCCGGCCAGGAGGGGCACGCCAGGAGGATTCCTACTCCCACCGGGAGTAGGACTCCCTCCCTTTTCCTTGTTGGATTAGGAGTGGAGGGGGAAAGAGGAGGGAGAGAGGAAGGAAAGGGGGGGCGCCCCCTCTACTTGTCCTATTCGGACTAGGGGGGAGGGGCGCTTGGACCTGCCCTGGCCGCCTCTCCTCTTCTCCACAAAGGCCCACTATGGCCCATTAAGCCCCCCGGGGGTTCCGGTAACCCCTCGGTACTTCGGTAAAATCCCGATTTCACCCGAAACACTTCCGATATCCAAATATAGGCTTCCAATATATCAATCTTCATGTCTCGACCATTTTGAGACTCCTCGTCATGTCCGTGATCACATCCGGGACTCCGAACAACCTTCGGTACATCAAAACTCATAATATAACTGTCATCGAAACTTTAAGCGTGCGGACCCTACGAGTTCGAGAACTATGTAGACATGACCGAGACACGTCTCCGGTCAATAGCCAATAGCGGAACCTAGATGCTCATATTGGCTCCCACATATTCTACGAAGAGCTTTATCGGTCAGACCGCATAACAACATAAGTTGTTCCCTTTGTCATCGGTATGTTACTTGCCCGATATTCGATCATCGGTATCTCAATACCTAGTTCAACCTCGTTACCGGCAAGTATCTTTACTAGTTTCGTAATACATCATCCCGCAACTAAATCATTAGTTACAACGCTTGCAAGGCTTAAGTGATGTGCATTACCGAGAGGGCCCAGAATACCTCTCCGATAATCGGAGTGACAAATCCTAATCTCAAAATACGCCAACCCAACAAGTACCTTCGGAGACACCTGTAGAGCACCTTTATAATCACCCAGTTACGTTGTGACGTTTGGTGGCACAGAAAGTGTTCCTCCGATAAACGGGAGTTGCATAATCTCATAGTCGTAGGAACATGTATAAGTCTTGAAGAAAGCAATAGCAACAAACTAAACGATCAAGTGCTAAGCTAACGGAATGGGTCAAGTCAATCACATCATTCTCCTAATGATGTGATCCCGTTAATCAAATGACAACTCATGTCTATGGTTAGGAAACATAACCATCTTTGATTAACGAGCTAGTCAAGTAGAGGCATACTAGTGACACTCTGTTTGTTTATGTATTCACACATGTATCATGTTTCTGGTTAATACAATTCTAGCATGAACAATATGTTGGAAATATGCCCTAGAGGCAATAATAAAATGGTTATTATTATATTTCTTTGTTCATGATAATTTTCTATTGCTCATGCTATAATTGTGTTATCCGGAAATCGTAATACATGTGTGAATACATAGACCACAACACGTCCCTAGTGAGCCTCTAGTTGACTATCTCGTTGATCAAAAGATAGTCATGGTTTCCTTACTATGGACATTGGATGTCATTGATAACGGGATCACATCATTAGGAGAATGATGTGATGGACAAGACCCAATCCTAAGCTTAGCTCAAAGATCTTGTAGTTTGTTTGTTGTAGCTTTTCTGAATGTCAAGTATCATTTCCTTAGACCATGAGATTGTGCAACTCCCGGATACCGTAGGAGTGCCTTGGGTGTGCCAAACGTCACAACGTAACTGCGTGACTATAAAGGTACATTACAGGTATCTCCGGAAGTGTTTATTGGGTTGGCACGAATCAAGACTGGGATTTGTCACTCCATATGACGGAGAGGTATCTCTGGGCCCACTCGGTAATGCATCATCATAATGAGCTCAATGTGATCAAGTGGTTGATCACGGGATCATGCATTACGGTACGAGTAAAGTGACTTGCCGGTAACGACACTGAACAAGGTATTGGGATACCGACGATCGAGTCTCAGGAAAGTAACATACCGATTGACAAAGGGAATTGTATACGGATTGATTGAATCCACAACATCATGGTTCATCCGATGAGATCATCATGGAGCATGTGGGAGCCAACATGGGTATCCAGATCCCGCTGTTGGTTATTGACCGGAGAGGCTTCTCGGTCAAGTCTGCATGTCTCCCGAACCCGTAGGGTCTACACACTTAAGGTTCGGTGACGCTAGGGTTGTTAGGAAGACTTGTATGTGATTACCGAATGTTGTTCGGAGTCTCGGATGTGATCCCGGACGTCATGAGGAGTTCCGGAATGGTCCGGAGGTAAAGATTTATATATGGGAAGTTGTCATACGGTCGCCGGAAAGGTTCGGGGGCATATCGGTATTGTACTGGGGCCACCGGAGGGGTTCCGGGGGTTCACCGGGAGGGTCCACCTCTTCCGGAGGGCCTTATGGGCTGTATGGAGAAGGGAACCAGCCCAAGTGGGCTGGGGCGCCATACCCCCCTAGGGCCCATGCGCCTAGGGTTGGGGGAAACCCTAAGGGGGGCGCCCCCTTGCTTGGGGGGCAAGCCCCCCTTCCCTTGCCCCCCCCCCCCCGCTCTAGATCTCATCTAGAGGGTGCCGGCCCCCTTCCCCCTTCCCCTATAAATAGAGGGGCGAGGGGAGGGCTGCACACGACATCCAAGGCGCAGCCCCTCCCCTCCGCAACACCTCTCCTCCTCCATAAGAGCTTGGAGAAGCCCTGTCGGAGTACTGCAGCTTCATCACCACCACGCCGTCGTGCTACTGTTGGAGCCCTCTTCCTCAACCTCTCCCTCCTCCTTGCTGGATCAAGGCGTGGGAGACGTCCTCGCTCCGTACGTGTGTTGAACATGGAGGTGCCGTCTGTTCGGCGCTAGGATCTTCGGTGATTTGAATCACGTCGAGTACGACTCCATCATCCCCGTTCTCTTGAACGCTTCTGCTCGTGATCTACAAGGGTATGTAGATGCACTCCTCTCTCCCTCGTTGCTAGATGACTACATAGATTGATCTTGGTGATGCGTAGAAAATTTTAAAATTCTGCTACGTTCCCCAACATAATAAACATTTATCATGATATAAGGAAATAAATAATAACTTTATTATTGCCTCTAGGGAATATTTCCTTCAGTCTCCCACTTGCACTAGAGTCAATAATCTAGATTACACAGTAATGATTCTAACACCCATGGAGTCTTGGTGCTGATCATGTTTTGCTCGTGGAAGAGGCTTAGTCAACGGGTCTGCAACATTCAGATTCGTATGTATCTTGCAAATTTCCATGTCTCCCACCTGGACTAGATCCCGGATGGAATTGAAGCGTCTCTTGATGTGCTTGGTTCTCTTGTGAAATCTGGATTCCTTCGCCAAGGCAATTGCACAAGTATTGTCACAAAATATTTTCATTGGACCTGATGCACTAGGTATGACACCTAGATCGGATATGAACTCTTTCATCCAGACTCCTTCATTTGTTCCTTCCGAAGCAGCTATGTACTCCGCTTCACACGTAGATCCCGCCATGACGCTTTGTTTAGAACTGCACCAACTGATAGCTCCACCGTTCAATGTAAACACGTATCCGGTTTGCGATTTAGAATCGTCCAGATCAGTGTTAAAGCTTGCATCGGCGTAACCATTTACGACTAGCTCTTTGTCACCTCCATAAACGATAAACATATCCTTAGTCCTTTTCAGGTATTTCAGGATGTTCTTGACCGTTGTCCAGTGATCCACTCCTGGATTACTTTGGTACCTCCCTACTAGACTTATAGCAAGGCACACATCAGGTCTGGTACACAACATTGCAAACATGATAGAGCCTATGGCTGAACCATAGGGAACATCTATCATCTTCTCTCTATCTTCTGCAGTGGTCGGGCATTGAGTCTTACTCAACTTCACACCTTGTAACACAGGCAAGAACCCTTTCTTTGCTTGATCCATTTTGAACTTCTTCAAAACTTTGTCAAGGTATGTGCTTTGTGAAAGTCTAATTAAGCATCTTGATCTATCTCTATAGATCTTAATGCCCAATATGTAAGAAGCTTCACCGAGGTCTTTCTTTGAAAAACTCTTATTCAAGTATCCCTTTATGCTATCTAGAAATTCTATATCATTTCCAATCAGTAATATGTCATCCACATATAATATCAGAAATGCTATAGAGCTCCCACTCACTTTCTTGTAAATACAGGCTTCTCCAAAAGTCTATACAAAACCAAATGCTTTGATCACACTATCAAAGCGTTTATTCCAACTCCGAGAGGCTTGCACCAGTCCATAAATGGATCGCTGGAGCTTGCACACTTTGTTAGCTCCCTTTGGATCGACAAAACCTTCTGGTTGCATCATATACAACTCTTCTTCCAAAGATCCATTCAGGACTACAGTTTTGACATCCATTTGCCAAATTTCATAATCATAAATGCGGCAATTTCTAACATGATTCGGACAGACTTAAGCATCGCTACGGGTGAGAAGGTCTCATCGTAGTCAATCCCTTGAACTTGTCGAAAACTTTTTGCAACAAGTCGAGCTTTATAGACAGTAACATTACCGTCAGCGTCAGTCTTCTTCTTGAAGATCCATTTATTCTCAATGGCTGGCCGATCATTGGGCAAGTCAACCAAAGTCCACACTTTGTTCTTATACATGGATCCCATCTCAGATTTCATGGCCTCAAGCCATTTTGCGGAATCTGGGCTCACCATCGCTTCTTCATAGTTCGTAGGTTCGTCATGGTCTAGTAACATAACCTCCAGAACAGGGTTACCATACCACTCTGGTGCGGATCTTATTCTGGTTGACCTACGAGGTTCAGTAACAACTTGATCTGAAGTTCCATGATCATCATCATTAACTTCCTCACTAATTGGTGTAGGCGTCACAGGAACCGGTTTCTATGATGTACTACTTTCCAATAAGGGAGCATGTACAGTTATCTCATCAAGTTCTACTTTCCTCCCACTCACTTCTTTCGAGAGAAACTCCTTCTCTAGAAAGGATCCATTCTTAGCAACGAATGTCTTGCCTTCGGATCTGTGATAGAAGGTATACCCAACAGTCTCCTTTGGGTATCCTATGAAGACACATTTCTCCGATTTGGGTTCGAGCTTATCAGGTTGAAGCTTATTCACATTGGCATCGCAGCCCCAAACTTTAAGAAATGACAACTTTGGTTTCTTGCCAAACCACAGTTCATAAGGCGTCATCTCAACGGATTTCGATGGTGCCCTATTTAACGTGAATGCAGCCGTCTCTAAAGCATAACCCCAAAACGATAGCGGTAAATCAGTAAGAGACATCATAGATCGCACCATATCTAGTAAAGTATGATTACGACGTTCGGACACACCATTTCGCTGTGGTGTTCCGGGTGGCGTGAGTTGTGAAACTATTCCGCATTGTTTCAAATGTAGACCAAACTCGTAACTCAAATATTCTCCTCCACGATCAGATCGTAGAAATTTTATTTTCTTGTTGCGATGATTTTCAACTTCACTCTGAAATTCTTTGAACTTTTCAAATGTTTCAGACTTATGCTTCATTACGTAGATATACCCATATGTGCTCAAATCATCTGTGAAGGTGAGAAAATAACGATACCCGCCGCGAGCCTCAACGTTCATCGGACCACATACATCTGTATGTATGATTTCTAACAAATCTGTTGCTCTCTCCATAGTACTGGAGAACGGCGTTTTAGTCATCTTGCCCATGAGGCACGGTTCGCAAGTACCAAGTGATTCATAATCAAGTGGTTCCAAAAGTCCATCAGTATGAAGTTTCTTCATGCGCTTTACACCGATATGACCTAAACGACAGTGCCACAAATAAGTTGCACTATCATTATCAACTCTACATCTTTTGGCTTCAACATTATGAATATGTGTATCACTACTATTGAGATTCATCAAAAATAGACCACTCTTTAAGGGTGCATGGCCATAAAAGATATTACTCATATAAATAGAACAACCATTATTCTCTGATTTAAATGAATAACCGTCTCGCATTAAACAAGATCCAGATATAATGTTCATGCTCAACGCTGGCACCAAATAAAAAAAAATTAGGTCTAATATTAATCCCGAAGGTAGATGTAGAGGTAGCGTGCTGGCGGCGATCACATCGACTTTGGAACCGTTTTGCACGCGCATCATCACCTCGTCCTTGGCCAGCGTTCGCTTAATCCGTAGTCCCTGTTTCGAGTTGGAAATATTAGCAACAGAACCAGTATCAAATACCCAGGTGCTACTGCAAGCTCTGGTAAGGTACACATCAATAACATGTATATCACATATACCTTTGTTCACCTTGCCATCCTTCTTATCTGCCAAATACTTGGGGCAGTTCCGCTTCCAGTGACCAGTTTGCTTGCAGTAGAAGCACTCAATCTCAGGCTTAGGTCCAGACTTGGGTTTCTTCTCTTGAGCAGCCACTTGCTTGTTGTTCTTCTTGAAGTTCCCCTTCTTCTTCCCTTTGCCCTTTTTCTTGAAACTGGTGGTCTTATTGACCACCAACACTTGATGCTCCTTTTGGATTTCTACCTCCGCAGCCTTTAGCATTGTGAAGAGGTCGGGAATCGTCTTATCCATCCCTTGCATGCTATAGTTCATCACGGAGCTCTTGTAGCTTGGTGGCAGTGATTGAAGAATTCTGTCAATGACGCTATCATCCAGAAGATTAACTCCCAGTTGAATCAAGTGATTGCAGTACCCAGACATCTTGAGTATATGCTCACAGACAAAACTATTCTCCTCCATCTTGCAGCTATAGAACTTATTGGAGACTTCATATCTCTCAATCCGGTATTCTTTTGAAATATTAACTTCAATTCCTGGAACATCTCATATGCTCCATGACGTTCAAAACGTCGTTGAAGTCCCGGATCTAATCCGTAAAGCATGGCACACTGAACTATCGAGTAGTCATCAGCTTTGCTTTGCCAGATGTTCTTAACGTCGTCAGTTGCATCTGCAGCAGGCCTGGCACCCAGCAGTGCTTCCAGGACGTAATTCTTTTGTGCAGCAATGAGGATAATCCTCAAGTTATGGACCCAGTCCGTGTAATTGCTACCATCATCTTTCAACTTTTCTTTCTCAAGGAACGCATTAAAATTCAACGAAACAACAACACGGGCCATCTATCTACAATCAACATAGACAAGCAAGATACTATCAGGTACTAAGTTCATGATAAATTTAAGTTCAATTAATCATATTACTTAAGAACTCCCACTTAGATAGACATCCCTCTAATCCTCTAAGTGATCACGTGATCCAAATCAACTAAACCATAACCAATCATCATGTGAAATGGAGTAGCTTTCAATGGTGAACATCACTATGTTGATCATATCTTCTATATGATTCACGCTCGACCTTTTGGACTCAGTGTTCCGAGGCCATATCTGCATATGCTAGGCTCGTCAAGTTTAACCTAAGTATTATGCGTGTGCAAAACTGGCTTGCACCCGTTGTAGATGGACATAGAGCTTATCACACCTGATCATCACGTGGTGTCTGGGCACAACGAACTTTGGCAACGGTGCATACTCAGGGAGAACACTTTTATCTTGAAATTTAGTGAGAGATCATCTTATAATGCTACCGTCAATCAAAGCAAGATAAGATGCTTAAAAGATAAACATCACATGCAATCAATATAAGTGATATGATATGGCCATCATCATCTCGTGCTTGTGATCTTCATCTCCGAAGCACCGTCATGATCACCATCGTCATCGGCGCGACACCTTGATCTCCATCGTAGCATTGTTGTCGTCTCGCCAATCTTATGCTTCTACGACTATCGCTACCGCTTAGTGATAAAGTAAAGCATTACAGGGCGATTGCATTGCATACAATAAAGCGACAACCATATGGCTCCCGCCAGTTGCGATAACTCGGTTACAAAACATGATCATCTCATACAATATCAAAACCACAACGATAGTTTGTCAAGTTGGTGTTGTTTTAACCTTCGCAAGGACCGGGCGTAGCCACACTCGGTTCAACTAAAGTTGGAGAAACTGACACCCGCCAGCCACCTGTGTGCAAAGCACGCCGGTAGAACCAGTATCGCGTAAGCGTACGCGTAATGTCGGTCCGGGCCGCTTCATCCAACAATACCGCCGAACGAAAGTACGACATGCTGGTAAGCAGTATGACTTATATCGCCCACAACTCACTTGTGTTCTACTCATGCATATGACATCTACGCATAAAACCAGGCTCGGATGCCACTGTTGGGGAACGTAGTAATTTGAAAAAAAAATCCTACGCACATGCAAGATCATGGTGATGCATAGCAACGAGAGGGGAGAGTGTTGTCCACATACCCTCGTAGACCGAAAGCGGAAGCGTTAGCACAACGCGATTGATGCAGTCGTACGTCTTCATGATCCGACCAATCAAGTACCGAATGCACGGCACCTCCGAGTTCAGCACATGTTCAGCCCGATGACGTCCCTCGAACTCCGATCCAGCCGAGCGTTAAGGGAGAGTTTCGTCAGCACAATGGCGTGGTGATGATGATGATGTTCCACAGACGCAGGGCTTTGCCAAAGCACTGCTATAGTATTATTGAGGTGGACTATGGTGGAGGGGGGCACCGCACACGGCTAAAAGATCAAACAATCAATTGTTGTGTCTCTAGGGTGCCCCCTGCCCTGTATATAAAGGAGCAAGGGCGGAGGTGCGTCCGGCCAGGAGGGGCGCGCCAGGAGGAGTCCTACTCCGACCGGGAGTAGGACTCCCTCCCTTTTCCTTGTTGGATTAGGAGTGGAGGGGGAAAGAGGAGGGAGAGAGGAAGGAAAGGGGGGTGCCGCCCCCCTCTCCTTGTCCTATTCGGACTAGGGGGGAGGGGCGCGCGGCCCTGCCCTGGCCGCTTCTCCTCTTCTCCACAAAGGCCCACTATGGCCCATTAACCCCTCGGTACTCCGGTAAAATCCCGATTTCACCCGGAACACTTCCGATATCCAAATATAGGCTTCCAATATATCAATCTTCATGTCTCGACCATTTCGAGACTCCTTGTCATGTCCATGATCACATCTGGGACTCCAAACAACCTTCGGTACATCAAAACTCATAAACTCATAATATAACTGTCATCGAAACTTTAAGCGTGCGGACCCTACGGGTTCGAGAACTATGTAGACATGACCGAGACACATCTCCGGTCAATAACCAATAGCGGAACCCGGATGCTCATATTGGCTCCCACATATTCTACAAGGATCTTTATCGGTCAGACCGCATAACAGCATACATTGTTCCCTTTGTCATCGGTATGTTACTTGCCCGAGATTCGATCGTCGGTATGTCAATACCTAGTTCAATCTCGTTACCGGCAAGTCTCTTTACTCATTCCGTAATACATCATCCCGCAACTAACTCATTAGTTGCAATTCTTGCAAGGCTTAAGTGATGTGCATTACCGAGAGGGCCCAGAGGTACCTCTCCGACAATCGGAGTGACAAATCCTAATCTCAAAATACGCCAACCCAACAAGTACCTTCGGAGACACCTGTAGAGCACCTTTATAATCACCCAGTTATGTTGTGACATTTGGTAGCACACAAAGTGTTCCTCCGGTAAACGGGGGTTGCATAATCTCATAGTCATAGGAACATGTATAAGTCATGAAGAAAGCAATAGCAACAAACTAAACGATCAAGTGCTAAGCTAACGGAATGGGTCATGTCAATCACATCTCCTAATGATGTGATCCGGTTAATCAAATGACAACTCATGTCTATGGTTGGGAAACATAACCATCTTTTATTAACGAGCTAGTCAAGTAGAGGCATACTAGTGACACTCTGTTTGTTTATGTATTCACACATGTATCATGTTTCCGGTTAATACAATTCTAGCATGAATAATAAACATTTATGATGATATAAATAAATAAATAATAACTTTATTATTGCCTCTAGGTCATATTTCCTTCACTACTTACCCAGCACCCCACTCTAACCCTCTCTGTTTCACCACCTCTCCCTCGCCATGAACTCCAACCCCAACCCTTTCCTCTAGGGCATTGGATGGAGGGCCTTCTTCTTAGGGTGCTCGCTCGGTGACCGCGCGAAGTTCAAGAACACCATGGAAGTGTGCTCGAACTTCAGCAGCATCAATGACATGCACAAGGAGGCCGACGCTGTGATTAAGAAGGCTATGATGGGTAAACTGAAGACACCGATTCCTGACCCAAACAAGTGTGCAATGTTAGTGGACATCTGCGTTGGGACACGAATCAAGCAGACTCTAGTTACGCTGGACAGAGGGCAAGATGGGCCAAGTATAGGGAGTACAAGGTGCCAGAAGACCAGCGTGCCACATTGTATTGGACTAGGACGTTGGTGTCGCCGGAGGGCAACAATGACGCGGTGCATATGGTGGCCAGGGCGCCGGCATCAAGCGACCATGCAAGACCCACCGTTCTTGACGAAGACGATGATGATGAGACTATGGGTGCCACGATGGTGGAAGAAAATAAGATGGCTACGCCCCAGCCACTTGACACGACTCCAAGGTCCTCACGGCTAGGATTAGGTGCTTCTAAACAATTTTGTACCCCAATCCCCACCCAGATGTAATCAGAAGATGAACGTAAGAACCCTAGAAGCCATCGGTGCAGAACCAATGGACTCAAGGGTTCATCGGTAGTGTTTCCCCTAAACCAACCCCCACCCCCGAGTGTGTTCCATCCCCTCCGTAAGGCTTCAACCCTATCCGCAAATCAAATCTACCACGACCCAGAAACAGTAAATCGAGTGATAGGGTAAGGGCTTACCGCCATGACTGATGCGTTGGTCAAACTGATGCTCGTCGCCATCTTGGATCGTCTTGCAGTTGCTCCGATGGTTGCCCCCGCCGGTGTGAGTGGGGAAGAGGGGAGTGAGCGCTGAGGAAGGGGGTGTGGATAATTTATGAGGCAGCTTCAGTAAACAACACGACATCTCGAGACCGCATCCACGCGTGCAACCGCACACGTCGATGTGCCTAGGGTAGCATCGCTCAGGCCTGGCTCTAGTAAAATGGTCAATTTGAGCATTCCTCTAGATGTCCAGAGCTACTTTAAGTTTCGTGCGGGACAACTTTTAGATGCGAACTGAGCAACAAACAGGCCGGATATTGCCTGCGCGTGATGCAACCCTATGTGTCAACAAAGGAAGAAAGGCCAAGTATATTGTGCCTGCACTACGTCAACAAGTCTCACAGACAACAAGGTTTGAAACATCTGCGCAACGACATGAAAATATTGTTCACAAACAAAGGTACAAGGTGCCTGCTGCACAGTTCAACTACGTTGTCAAAGAAGATGCAGAACCGAAGAGGTGCTCGAACTACTAGGGTTGTGTGCGTACATCTGTTCCAGCTACAATCGGACCTATTGATTTCAATCGAGGGAGGTATGGTGCACAGCGCATGCAAGTTAAAGTTCCAACACGTACACATGTTGGTTATGAAGAGTAGAGGCCTGTGTGCCTAATCGCCGTGCCTAATTGGCCAGTTGTTATTAATTAAATAAAAGTAGAGTTCGGTTAGGATTATTGAGAGTACTAGTCGGGTACGACTTGGTTTGGAACCGGCTAGAGAGTTATTTATATGTTTTGCATCGTAGCGTCCAGGGCAGATTTTGTTTTAGATTGGTTTTTGATCCTCATGGACAAAGTCAAGTTGGGGTATCTTCCCTTGACCAGACAATACTAGTTGATAAGTTGAATACTTTGTGTGTTACGGCAAGGAGATTGGAGGCATCTACTTCTAATTTGCTGCTGATCTTTTGAAGATCGTCCACGTACTTCCTTTATCGGGTGTGCGCGTTGTTTTTGTGGTGATTGCATCTACAAGATCGCGAGCGCCATGTCGTTTCAGGTGACATCGTACCGTGAAAGATTGGGGAATTTATTCGTTCCGTCGTTTTTCTGTCGACGGTCACATCAAGTGGTATCAGAGCAAGGTTGATCACGGTACAATTTTTTTTCCTACTATTTGATTCAACTGTTTGAAAGATGGTGAACTCGCAGCATGACAAATCTGATCATGAGGAGGTCGATGAGCTTCCGAAGGGTTTGGAGATAAGTGATGATTTGCGTATTCATCTAATGGCGATCAAGGGAGCCAACAAGAAGCTTGGGACAAGGGTGGAGGAGTTGTCTGCAAATATTGTAGGTGTCGAGGACAGGTTGAACGAGCGTTTGACTACCAGCGACCGACAGCGCACTGATAGTCTACAGGTGGTGACTCAGAGTCTTAATCGGCTCACTGCAGCAGTTCAGCGCCTTCAGGCGAGAGATGTGGCACCCCGACAGTCCCGCTCACCACGACGACGTCATGACCGTGACAACGATGATGATGGTGATTTTTCTGAGGATTCCGATGCCCGTGGAGGCTTACCTCACCGACCACGGCATGATGTTGGGGCTCACCGCCATGATGGGCGGCGCCGTGACTATGGCGGCAATGGTGCCCACGAGGATGATGGTTTGGGTCGAATCAAGATAACCATACCTGAATTCTCGGGACGTTGTGCTAACCCGGAAAAATATTTGGAGTGGGAGATGCGCGTAAATCAGATTTTTGATGGTCACAACTACTCCGAAGAGAAGAAGGTTCGTGTTGCATCGATGGAATTTACAGAGTATGCTCTTGTATGGTGGGATAATAAAAACCGTACTCATGAGCGACCAGCGACATGGGCTGACATGAAGCGAATCATGAGGGAACGTTTTGTGCCTGCTTATTACACTCGCGAGCTTCATAGTAGATTGTGTCGTCTAGTGCAAGGTACAAAATCAGTTGATGAGTACTACAAAGAGATGCAAGTTTTGATGATCCGTACAGCTGTGCGTGAGTCTGCTGAGGCGACCATGGTATGTTTCTTTGAGGGGTTAGAAGAAAAGATTCGTGACCGTGTTGATCTAATGCAGTTTAATGATATTCGTGAGTTAATTCATCAAGCGGAGCGTGCTGAACGTTGGGTATTGGAGAAGCAACCTTCAGAGACTCGTCCAACTTATAACAGTGGGCGACATGGTTCTTCTCCTCTTGAGGGTGGGTTTAGTGCTAAACCAACTCCTCCTTATAAGTCAGGAAGTATTGAACAGAGCAAAGTGGCGGCTGTGCCAAAGGAGGTTTCTCAGGTTTCATCTAGTGCGACGTCATCGCATCATCGTAATATTATTTGCCACAAGTGTGGAGGACGTGGACACATGAAGCATGAATGTTCCAATCAACGAAGGGTTCTACTTGTTGATGCGGAATATATTTCAGAATCTGAAGATGATATGCCTAAGTTAGTGGATGAAATCGAAAGAGGTCATGGTGATACCATACTATGTTATCCTCAAGATGATCCTGATATGGAGAGTTTGCTAGCACATAAGGTCCAGCGAGATGACAGGGCCATTGTGGAACAAGGACAACGGCGGAGTATTTTTCAAACTGCGTGTACCATCAAGGGAGAAGTTTGCAAAACTGATAATTGATGGTGGCAGTGCTAGCAACATGATTAGCAAGGATGTGGTGGAGTCACTTTTGTTGCCAACATGGGAGCACCCAAAACCATACTACATGAAGTGGAGAAATGATGTGGGCAAAGTGAAGGTTACTCACAGGGTGAAGGTCCCTTTTTGTGTTGATGGCTATGTTGATAAAGTGGAATGCGATGTTATGCCACTACATGTTTGTCACCTTATTTTGGGGGCGTCCGTGGCAGCATGATGTTAACGCTCTTCATCACGGGCGAACAAACAGGTACACTTTTATGCATAAGGGTGAGTTCTATGCTATACTTCCCAAAGATGCAAAAGAAATAAGTTGTACCATAGAAGTGTTTAAGAAGAAAACTGCAAGGTATACGCCGAAACCGAGGACGGTTTCCTTTCAAGGAAGGGAGGATGATGCAACCCTATGTGTCAACAAAGGAAGAAAGGCCAAGTATATTGTGCCTGCACTACGTGAACAAGTCTCGCAGACAACAAGGTTTGAAACATCTGCGCGACGACATGAAAATATTGTTCACAAATAGAGGTACAAGGTGCCTGCTGCACAGTTCAACTACGTTGTCAAAGAAGATGCAGAACCGAAGAGGAGCTCGAACTACCAGGGTTGTGTGCGTACATCTGTTCCAGCTACAATCGGACCTGTTGATTTCAATCGAGGGAGGTATGGTGCACAGCGCATGCAAATTAAAGTTCCAACACGTACACATGTTGGTTAGGAAGAGTAGAGGCCTGTGTGCCTAATCGCCGTGCCTAATCGGCTAGTTGTTATTAATTAAATAAAAGTAGAGTTCGGTTAGGATTCTTGAGAGTACTAGTCGGGTACGACTTGGTTTGGAACCGGCCAGAGAGTTATTTATATGTTTTGCATCGTAGCGTCCAGGGCAGTTTTTGTTTTAGATTGGTTTTTGATCCTCATGGACAGAGTCAAGTCGGGGTATCTTCCCTTGACCAGATAATACTAGTTGATGAGTTGAATACTTTGTGTGTTACGGCAAGGAGATTGGAGGCATCTACTTCTAATTTGCTGCTGATCTTTTGAAGATCGTCCACGTACTTCCTTTATCGGGTGTGCGCGTTGTTTTTGTGGTGATTGCATCTACAAGATCGCCGCGCGGCCTAGCCGGGCCTAATGTAGGTAACTAAATGCGTACTAAGGCCCTGATGGATGAGCAAGATTTTATTCCATGGAGCTTCATCATGAACAGAATAGAGTAGTAGATTGTTTGGTACTTCCTCCATCCCATAATGTAAGACGTTTTTTGATTATAGGATGGAGGGAGTAAGTTATAGGCACACTAAATATAGCATTGTTGTTTCCCTACACCGAGGGCCTCATGTATCGAGGATCTCTTGCCTCTTGATTGTAACTCTTTCGTTTTGGAATAAAACTCCTACCCCACAAACACACACGCACGTGCGTGATATGTCTCCAACGTATCGATAATTTATCAAGTATGTATGCCATGTTTACAACTTTTTTATGATGGTGCGCTTTTTATATGATTTAAATGGAACTAACATGGACTGACGCTGTTTTCAGCAGAGTGATGTGGTGTTGTTTTGTGTAGAAATAAAAGTTCTCGGATTGGGCCGAAAATTTATGGTAATTTTTATGGAAAAAAGAGAACCCTAAAGCTTCGAGGAACGACCAGAAGAGCCACGAGGACACGACAGGCTCAAGGGGCGCGGTCCCCCCTAGGGCGCTCCTATCGAGCTTGTCGCTTCCTCGTGGACCCCCTCGACGTGAAAATGATGACAAAAATTCCTTTAAATATAGAAAACTCCAGAAAGAAACCTAGAACTTTCGCTCCGCCGCCGCAAGCCTCTGTTCCGAAGTGATCTCATCTAGACCCCTGTTTCGGCACCCTGCCGGAGGGGGAAATCATCATCGGATGACATCTTCATCATCCCGGCGGTGTGTTTGTTCTCTTTCTTGGATCATATGGTGTTTTCTCCTCTCTTTCCTGTTGTGATGAATTGAGTCTTGCTTTCTGAGGTTTCATTATGTTGGATTAAATATTGGATTTGAGATCACTTGGTGTATGTCTTGCATGTGGAAACCCGTGGTGACAATGGGGTGTTCTATTGAGTTACTTGATGTATGTTTTTGTATTCAACTTGCGGATTCTCATGGTGACATTGGGATAATCTAGGCACATAGGTTGATACACATTTTCGTCCTATGTTCTCCTATAGAAACTTTGAAGTGATTCTTTGTCGCACGTTGAGGGATTGCTATATGATTCAATTATGTTACCCTGTTGAGAGATTGCACTAGTGAAAGTATGAACACTAGACCTTGTTTATAAGAATTGTAATACCCTTTGTGCTCCGTTTTATCACTTGCTACCTTGTTGTTTTTGTATTTTTAGATTACAAAAACATATATCTACTATCCATACTACACTTTCATCACCATCTCTTCGCCGAACTAGTGCACTTATACAATTTACCATTGTATTGGTTGTGTTGGGTACACATGAGATTTATTTGATTGCAGGGTTGTTTGAGAGAGACCATCTTCATCCTATGCCTCCCAAAGATTGATAAACCTTAGGTCATACACTTGAGGGAAATTTGCTATTGTCCTACAAAAATCTACACTTGGAGGCCCAACAACGTCTATAAGAATACAAATTTCCCATCAAGCAGCCTAGCAAACAATGTTGATCGTTGCAACACATTGATGTCATTGTCAGACCCGGGCATGCCAAAGAAAACGTGTCAAATCCAAAGATCTGTGACGCAACTGCTTTAAGAATGATAGTGGGCTTCTTAACATGACCCTGATATTGCCTTTGTAGAGCTTTTGTGTAGTCCTTCCATCTCCAATGCATGCAGTCAAGAGATGCGAGCAAAGCTGGTCAACCTCTAGCTTTAGACATTGCTAAGATACTCTCGGTGTCTGTGACAGTTGATTCTCCTAGGTACCAAGGTCCAAATAATGAGACCATGATAGTAGGAAATCTTATCATGACATCTCCGCATGTGCTCTAAGACATCCGTAGGTTTTCTTCCCATGAATCAGCGGTTGCATCATATGTAAGCATCCGCAGTGCGGTCGTACACTTCTGGTATCCAGAAAACCCAATCCTTCCCACAACATCCTTGTTCAAGACGAAGTTGCCATCAAAGGATCGGAAGCCATGGTACTGACATCGAAGACATTTTTTCGCATCCGAAAGCGTTGGTGAAAATTGTCAGCGAATAGGGCATCAGGGGCAAAGTTGTTGTCATGTTGCGGTTGCGATTGAGCACTCGATGACCCTTGATTGATCTCTTGAAATTGAGAACATGCTCTTCCGCACGCTACGCGTCTGCAAGGGCCACCTGCATCATCGTTGTCTCATCCATGTAGTCCTCCTCGTCGGACAAGCCATTGGACGACTCAACATAGTGCTCGTATATGCACTCCATATCCGAATCCGTTGCTTTACAGAAGAAGGGACAAAAAATTTAGCACGGGCATTTCACCAAACACTTACCAGTCATGATGAGTAACCTAGGGCGGATGGTACCTGTGCGGCGGACGGAGGAGAGGTGTGGAATGGAGGCAGAGAAAAAGCGGTATGGAGCCCAGGTGTAGCATTTGAGAAGACGAAGTCGTCGAGTTCCGGCAAGGGTGTGGCGGGGTGGCCGGGGTGATGGAGCGGCGGCGGAGGCCAGAGAGAAAACGATATAGAGAAAGATGAGAGGATGGAGGCGCATGATCTGGAAGGGGTTTTGGGTGGGTCGATGGTGTCAGAGTCCCGTGTGGTCGCTGTCTGGACTCCCGCAAAGACTCCCTCGCTTTGTTTCGACTTTGCGGGTAGAAAGAGCGTTTGGATTGGTCGGCGGACCTATATAAATCCGTGTTGGATGACTAATCAAGTTTGGACCGTTCGAACCCGTCGGCGGACTGATACAAATCCGTGTTGGATGGCTAATCAGGTTCTGAGTGCAGTCCGGATGGTTGGTTGTGGGCAGTTTGAGGATGCGCTTTGTAGATGTCCTAAGTACTTAGCCAGTAGCGAGAATATTCAGAGGCTCAGGGCAGCAATCTCTACCCCTAATGGACGAGTTGGTGAATAGTCTCTGCGGCTTTTTTTCGCTGGTTTTTTCCCGTCTCTCCTCCCACCACCCCTCCCACCCTGGTCCATCGGTTTATTTTTCTCTCCACTCTTTATTACAACCAGAACTTTCCTAACGTATAACAAATCACGGATCTAACTTCCTTAAATTATGCAAATCAATCGATTCCTTTTATTGGTTCAATTTGTCTTAGGAAACAAATAACAAATTTTCAGGAAACAAATAATACATTTTAATCTAACTTTCCTAACTTATCTAAATCAATCGATTTCTCTTATTAGTGAAATTTGTTTTAGGAAACAAATAACAGACACGTCACAACTTTCCTCCCAATAAATAGTTTCTTAACATTTGCAAACTTCCCTAATCAGACACGTCACAAACTCACAGGTACTGATATCATGTTACCAAACAATAAAACCCCATTTGCATAGAAATCAGTTCAAAAATCCTAACTTTCCTAATTTTTTACCTTTCCTTGATAACAACCAATATTTCCTATGTTTTCCACCTATTGAAGAAAATCACCCCTCCATCGATATTAGCATTTTTTGGAATGAGATCTCCGGGTTATGATTTTTTCACGATTCTTTTCAATTGTGACCTCTCCTTCCAGTCCGGCTCCTTCTCGCATAAACACCTCCACCACAGCCAGGTGACACCACCCCAGACCTCCTGCCTCTCCACACCTTCTCCGCCACCTCCTTCTCGTACTCCATTAACAATCCCTCTGCCACATTTGTCCACGACGGTGTCGAGGGCATGGCGCAGCAGCGTACCAGCGGTAGAGCAGCGCATAGCAGCAGGAAGCAGCACGCAGCAGGCGAGGCGAGCGACCGACGGTGGAGGGCAGAGATGCGGCCGACGTGGCTGAGGGGGCGGCCGACAGAAGATGGCCACGACTGGAGGCGGCGCGAGGCAGGGACGCGACAGCGGAGCGAGCGAAGGGATAGGCGGCAGCAGACGGGGCGAGTGCAGCCAGCGAGAGTGTGGCGCGCGGCCAGGGTGTGTGTCACGCGGGGCACAGTGGTGCGGTGGCTGCGGCGAGCGCGACGGCAGCGGCGGGCGCGACCGACACGGTGTAGCACGGGCGTGGGCATGGAGAGGGAGTGGCCCCGCGGGCCCGGAAGAAGAGCGGCAGGCTCGGGCATGGGCGTGCATAGGAGCGGGCATGTGCCACGGGGTCAATCTGAGGAGCTCGGTGGCTACCCCTGCAATGGCCATGGCGGACGGCGGTTCTTGGCCACGGTGAAATACCTAACGAGAGCAAACGAGAGGGGAAACAGGGGAAAGGCAAGAGGAGATCATGGTGGTGTCAATGGCGCCCTAGGGGAAGACATGGGAGCTCGGGGCGGCGCGGATC
Organism: Triticum monococcum; assembly: GCA_034509565.1. Taxonomy (NCBI): domain Eukaryota; kingdom Viridiplantae; phylum Streptophyta; class Magnoliopsida; order Poales; family Poaceae; genus Triticum; species Triticum monococcum. The sequence continues at coordinate 174,272,313 of CM067847.1, read as the reverse complement.
GAACGGCAATGTCGCGGTGGCCCAAGGTTGAGGAAGACGACATCGACGTCGATGCAGGGGTGCTGGACTTGATCTAAATATATCGGCTAAATAGGCTATGCTGATTGGCACTAAAGTTGAGCTAGCACCGCTTGATTATGTTACATATAATCGCCAAGATCTCGTCAGCGGCGTCATCTCTTTCATGTGCTTTATTGCATCACATATGTCGTGTCTCGACAACAAAATTGTAGGAGTAACCGGTCCTGGTTGCACAACCTTTTGAATAAGAATAGGGCCAGGCAGATTAAGGAGTTCGCTGCCGTAAAGAGTTGGATTGTGTGATACCACCATTCAATTGTGCCATTCTTTTGTTTTTTAGGAGGAAACGACAGGAGAGGCTTCTACTGCATTTAATTAACAAAAGATATTAATGTTACATATTTACAAGAGGGGTGCCACTTGTTTGTTGTTTTGCCTCAGTTGCTCTTAACGCGTTCCTACCTTCTATCATGCAATGCCAAAGGCGTTTCAGGAGGCGTTGCGCATGATGAAACGTTGGTGAGTCACTGGTGCATCAGGTCATCATGGCCTCCAACAGTACCACATGGTACGTTGAGGTTCACGCATCATTAACAGGTTGAAGATGAAGTTGTATGAGTCATAAATTTGAGTGGCTCGTGATTCTGCATGTTAGCCCTTCCTTGTAGGTGCTTCTCAAGCTGGAGGGCAACATATTAGTCAAGACATTAGGGATCCTCATTGATGTTTTATCTCTCGTCTGCACTTATTTTGTTTGCTCCAATTCTATATATTCTCACGAGTAAATGAGGTGTAAGCATGTGCAATGTAGTTCCTTTTTCTACATATGGTGATTGATTTCTTCTTTGGTAACCCAACTAACGGATGGTAATCAATCTTCAAATACCAAAACCAAACGTACAAGACAACAATAAATTCACGTATCACAATCAGATTCTTCTTTAGTACCCAGCTTAACTCACGGATGGTACTCAATCTCCAAACAAAGGAAACAATCACCATCGTTTACCTCTGGCCAATGTTACATAAAAATAACGCTGAGAATTTGGATGTATTGTTTGTCATGGAGCTGTGACTAGCCGATTACATGAAATTAATTCCCTCAGTTGTGGTGGCAAATATAGTACACATAATTCATATTGTTATGCACTAGCACGTGTGCGTGTGAAATAGATGTATTATGGTCCCGTATCCAATAAGGTGGATATGTGTGTGTTAGAGAGAGAGGGAGGAAGAGGGAGAGGGAGAGAGAGAGAGTGAGGAAGAGGAAGGGAGAGGGTGTATGTGTGAGAATTTGATGGTAAAAAAAGTTGTCAATGTCAGTTAATATGTATGAGAATATTAAATATAATGTTAATATAATTGATATTAAACTCTTAAATTTAATATAGACCTGTTGCAACGCACCGGCGTTTTTCTAGTTATCTGTAAATGGCCTATAGTGACAGCAGTCTATCTATATATATAACTCCGGCCCGCTGCCTTTCAATCAAACATACACTTCCTTCTCGACCCAAAGGATCGACAACAGCCATCACAATCGATCCGGCCTCCTAGGACTCCTCGACAATGGCGACTTCACTCCCGCTCAGCTTCCTAGCGCCAGCATACAGCTTTGTCTCCAGCCACCGCCTCAGCCTCGCCGCCTTCCCCTTCTCAGCCACAGCCGCGCTGCGGTTCACCGCCTGGCTCAAACCCACTGTAAGCAGCGCCGTCCATCACTGCACCCCACTCTATGCCGGCCTCACTTTGCTCGCCGTCGTACTAGCCCTCTACATCAGGTCGACCAGGGTGCGCGCGGTGTACCTCGTGGACTACGCATGCTTCCGGCCGCCGGCCGCCCTCCGCGTGCCGCTCTCCAAGTACATCGAGCACAGCGTGCTCGCGCCGTGCTTTGACGACAGGAGCGTCGGCTTCCAGTCGCGCCTCATCGAGCGCTCGGGCTTCGGCGAGGAGACATGCCTCCCGCCGGCCTGCCACGTCATCCCTCCGGAGAAGACGCTCAAGGCGGCCCGCGCCGAGGCCGAGCAAGGGATATTCTCCGCTGTCGATGCCGTTCTCGCCAAGAGCGGCGTCCGCGCCGAGGACATCGGAGTGGTGGTGGTGAACTGCACCCTGTTCGCCCCAACGCCGTCCATGGCTGACATGGTGGTGCGCAGAAACGGGTTCCGCAGCGATGTCCGGTGCTTCAGCCTTTCTGGGATGGGGTGCAGCGCCGGGATAGCCGGCATCGGGCTCGCGCAGAACATCCTGCAGTGCGATAACAGGTGCAGGTACGCGCTCGTGGTGTCCACGGAGATCCTCACCTCGGATTACTACTCCGGCAACGAGCGCGCGATGCTGCTGCAGAACTGCCTCTTCCGGATGGGCGCGTCCGCGGTGCTGCTCTCCACGTCCCGCGCGCGGGCGCGGCACGCGCAGTACCGCCTCGCCCGGGTGGTGCGCACGCACGCGGGGCACGACGACCGCGCATACGGGTGCGTGCAGCAGGAGGACGACGCGGCGGGCGAGCGCGGCATCGCGCTGTCCAAGGATGTCATGCCCGTGGCCGGCGACACGCTGAAGGCGCACATGACCGCGCTCGGGCCCCTCGTGCTCCCGGCGTCGGAGCTCCTTGCGTACGCCCTCTCGCTCGCAAGGCGCAGGCTGCTGCTCATGGCGGGGCAGAAGGACGGCAGCAAGCCGCGCGTCCCCGACTTCCGCACGGCGTTCGAGCACTTCTGCATCCACGCGGGCGGCCGTGCGGTGATCGACGAGCTGCAGCGCGGCCTCGGGCTGTCGGAGAAGCAGGTGGAGCCGTCGCGCATGGCGCTGCACCGGTTCGGCAACACGTCGAGCAGCTCGACGTGGTACGAGCTGGCCTACCTGGAGGCCAAGTGCCGCGTGCGCAAGGGAGACCGTGTGTGGATGGTCGGGTTTGGGTCAGGGTTCAAGTGCAACAGCGCGGTGTGGGTGTGCATCCGGTCGCCGGTTCCTCTGGACAGCGGGCCATGGGAGGGCTGCATGCATCGTTACCCGGTGGCCGCGGCCTAGCGAGACTGATTTGCGGTGGTGGCCGTGTGCTCTGCTCCTCTGCTGTTTGAGAGACGATCCTTACAGTTTGAGAGACGATCCAAACTTGGTTAAGTCTCAGTCAAATGAGATTTAGTAGTCCTGTTATTGCTTCCGTTATTGTTATTTTCAGTGTGAGAGACGAGTAGATGAACGGTGTCTTTTTCTGCATGCACGATATGATTTATGATGGGATTTGAAGTGAATTGACTAGTTCTGTACGTCTGCTGCACATGGCCGGCCATCTCAACTTTTCTGATTTCTTTTTCCTCTTTGCTTTCCACACCAAGGTTGTTTGTAGAAGTAATTTACAGATGCCCATTCCAACGAACCATATCATACTAATAAAAAAAGGGTCAAACGTGAAGCACATTAGTGCCGGTTTGTATTTAAGTCGGCACTAATGTATACATTAGTGCCGGTTCCAACGGCTAGCCGGGCCGCTTTCATTAGTACCGATTCGTGGCGAACCTTTAGCACCGGTTCGTCCCACGAACCGGTACTAATGAGAGTGGTGGCAGGATGTTGTCAGAATGGGGCCCCTCCAGCCCCTTTAGTACCGGTTCTTGGCACAAACCGGTACTAAAGGTCGTCCTACATAAACCATTCGTCCACCCGAGCTCGCTCTGTTCTTCCCCTTTCCCCTCTCCTCTCTGTTCTTCCCCTCTTCCTCTCGAGCTCATCACACATTTTGCCTAAAATTTGTCAAGATTTGAAGGCCCTCATCCATTCAAATGATCACAAAGGTTAGCAACTTTGTCCTTTCATCTCTCATTGCTAGATTAGCTCTTGCAATGCTTTATATAGTGATTAATTTGTGAGTTTAGTAATTTGGGAGGATATATATATATATGTGTGCTAGTATTTGATTTATATGCAATTTGAGGTCAAAAATAACACTTAGTTTGGATATGTAGGTGTGGTTTACTTAGTGCCTTCTAAATCTCCATCGTAGCCACCGTCGATCGCCCGCACCGTCCCGTCGCCGGCACCACCTTGTGGTGAGCTTCTTGTTCATGAAATTTTATATAAAAATTGATGTTTGTGTGATTTGGATATATAGTTACTCGTATAATTATCTTACCCGTACGTTGTTTGTTATACATATAGTGCCATGGTTTTGATATCCGTTCCCGTCGGCCCTAGTCCTTGTTGCATTTCGTGTTTATGACAAATTATGCCCATCAAGTTGACATAGAAATTTTTTCTAGGAGGTATGTGAACCGAAAATTCCAACCGACCCTATTGCCGAGAGGTTAAATTTAGTTGAAAGAGAAAACGAGTACTTGAAAGAAAATTTGAAAAGAATTGAGGGGAGAAGATGGAATTGGAGTTGCATGTTGCCAATGTCGTCGATGATCACAAGATCAAGATGGAGAAAATGCGCTTGAAGATTAGAAAGATTAGAAAATATGCCATCGATAGTGAGGCTTGGTATCATTATGCTGTTGGATCCATTGTTACCTTAGTTGCGATCTTGATCGTATTTGTTGTTGCATTTAAATGCTTTAGCTAGAGAGTTATTTGTTTGTTGCATTTAAGTGTTGTATGAACTTGTATTAATTTGGTCTATTCGGTGTTGTGTAATGAAGATGAGCCGGCAATGGATGTACGATGACCGATGCTCTCCCCAGTTCGTTGAGGGCGTGCATACTTTTCTGCTTGCGGCTGAGGCAAACAAGCGGGCGGATGGTTTTATGCCTTGTCCATGTGCTCGCTGTAAGAATGGTCACAATTACTCTACGTCAAGAACCATTCACGTCCACCTGTTTAAGTCCGGTTTCATGCCCCATTATAATGTTTGGACCAAGCACGGAGAAAGAGGGGTTATGATGGAAGACAATGAAGAAGAAGAGGACGACGACAGCTATTCTGGCCATGGGTTCCCTGAATACGATGATACAACAATGGGGGAAGAAGCTGAGCCAGTAATGCGGGAAGAAGCTGAGCCGGCAATGCGGGAAGAAGCTGAAGAAGAGGCATCAGATGAGCCCGTTGATGATCTAGGTCGGGCCATTGCCGATGCAAAGAGAAACTGCGCAAGTGATTTGGAGAAGAAGAAGTTGCAGCGCATGTTAGAGGATCACAAAAAATTGTTGTACCCGAATTGCGTAGGTGACAAGAAAAAGCTGGGCACCACACTGGAATTGCTGCAATGGAAGGCAGAGAATGGTGTATCTGACAAGGGATTTGGAAAATTGCTGGTAATGATAAAGGATATGCTTCCAAAGGACAACGAATTGCCCGAGAGTACGTACGAAGCAAAGAAGGCTGTCTGCCCTCTAGGATTAGAGGTGCAGAAGATACATGCATGCCCTAATGATTGCATCCTCTACCGCGGTGAGTACGAGGATTTGAATGCTTGCCCGGTATGTGGTGCATTGTGCTATAAGATCAGCCGCGATGACCCTGGTGATGTCGAAGGCCGGTGCCCCAGGAAGAAGATTCCTGCCAAGGTGATGAGGTATGCTCCTATAATACCACGGTTGAAATGTTTGTTCCAAAACAAAGAGCATGCCAAGGCGATGCGATGGCACAGAGAAGACCGTAAGAAAGACGGAAAGTTGAGAGTACCCGCTGACGGGTCGCAGTGGAGAAAAATCAAAAAAAAGTATGGGAAGGAGTTTGTAGATGACGCAAGGAGCGTATGGTTTGGTCTAAGCGCAGATGGCATTAATCCTTTTGGGGAGCAGAGCAGCAATCATAGCACCTGGCCTGTGACTCTATGTTTGTATAACCTTCCTCCTTGGTTGTGCATGAAGCGGAAGTTCATTATGATGCCAGTGCTCATCCAAGGCCCTAAGCAACCCGGCAACGACATTGATGTGTACCTAAGGCCATTAGTTGAAGAACTCTTACAACTGTGGAATGGAACAGGTGTACGTGCGTGGGATGAGCACATGGGGGAAGAATTTGACCTAAAGGCGTTGCTATTCGTGACCATCAATGATTGGCCTGCTCTCAGTAACCTTTCAGGACAGACAAACAAGGGATACCCCGCATGCATGCACTGTTTGGACGATACCGACAGTATATATTTGGCTAATAAGAATGTGTACCTGGGACATCGTCGATTTCTTCCGAGCAGGCATCCTGTAAGAAAGAAAGGCAAGCATTTCAAAGGTGAGGCGGATCACCGAACGAAGCCTCGCCACCGTACTGGTGCTGATGTACATGATATGGTCAAGGATTTGAAGGTGGTCTTTGGAAAGGGTCCTGGTGGACAACCTGTTTCGGATGACGCTGACGGACGCGCACCCATGTGGAAGAAGAAATCTATATTTTGGGACCTGCCCTATTGGAAAGACCTCGAGGTCCGCTCCGCAATCGACGTGATGCACGTGACGAAGAATCTTTGTGTGACCCTGCTTGGCTTCTTGGGCGTGTATGGGAAGAGAAAAGATACACCTGAGGCACGGGAGGACCAGCAACGTATGCACAGAAAAGATGGCATACACCAGGGTCATGCAAGCTACGCTCTTACCAAAGAAGAGAAGGAAATCTTCTTTGAATGCCTGCTCAGTATTAAGGTACCGTCTGGCTTCTCGTCGAATATAAAAGGAATAATAAACATGGCAGATAAAAAGTTCCAGAACCTAAAGTCTCATGACTGCCACGTGATTATGACGCAACTGCTTCTGGTTGCATTGAGGGGGCTTCTACCGGAAAACATTCGATTAGCCATTGTGAAGCTATGTGCATTTCTCAATGCAATCTCTCAGAAGGTAATCGATCCAGAAATCATACCAAGGTTACAGAATGATTTGATGCAATGTCTTGTCAGTTTCGAGTTGGTGTTCCCACCATCCTTCTTCAACATCATGACGCACATCCTAGTTCACCTATGCGAAGAGATTAACGTTTTGGGTCCTGTATTTCTACACACTATGTTCCCCTTTGAGAGGTTCATGGGAGTCTTAAAGAAATATGTTCATAACCGTGCTAGGCCAGAAGGAAGCATCTCCAAGGGCTGTCAAAATGAGGAGGTCATTGAGTTTTGTATTGACTTTATTCCTGACCTTAAGCCGATTGGTGTTCCTGAATCGCGGCATAAGGGAAGACTGGATGGAAAAGGCACGCTAGGAGGGGAACAAATAATATGTATGGACGGACATTCTCTCACTGAAGCACACTACACAGTTCTACAAAATTCCGCCTTGGTGGCTCCGTATATGGATGAACACAAGAATTTTCTATGCTCCAAACACCCGGAGCGGTCTGATGACTAGATTACACGTGAACAAACCAGGAGTTTCGCCAGCTGGTTGCAAGCACGTACCATGCATGACACCTCTATTGAAGATGACCTGTACTTGCTGTCCCAGTTACCATCTTTGAATATAATGACTTTCAAAGGGTACGAGATAAATGGTAATACATTACATGATCGCCCAAGATAAGAAGAGCACCAACCAAAACAGTGGTGTCCGCTTTGATGCAGAAACCAAGACGGGAAAGGAAACATATTATGGTTGTATACATGACATATGGGAACTTGACTATCGACGTGGTTTGAAGGTCCCTTTGTTTCGGTGCAAATGGGTCAATATGACATGAGGCGGGGTAACGGAAGACCCGCAGTATGGAATGACAACAGTGGATCTCAACAATCTTGCGTATGCAGACGAACCATTCGTCCTAGCCAATGATGTGGCACAGGTTTTCTATGTGAAGGACATGTCTACCAAGCCAAGAAAAAGAAAAGATAAGGAAGAGAATGCATCATATGATGAGCCAAAGCGGCACATAGTTCTTTTTGGGAAGAGAAACATCGTGGGAGTGGATGACAAGACAGACAAGTCAGAAGATTATGAAAAGTTTGATGAAATTGCTCCATTCACAGTGAATATTGACCCAAGCATCCCGTTAAATGAAGAAGATTTTCCATGGCTACGACGCAAAGGGACACACGCGAAGAAAAAGTTTCACACCCAAAGATCTGGGATGTGATCGGCTTAACTATCATCACTTTCTTCTGTGTTTCACACCCAGGAGGGAATCTCTGTAATAGTTAGGGTAGCTAGTTATGTGTTTTGGCATTTGAAACGCGAAGAAATTTTATGTGCAAGAAAATTCGTTCATGCATTTACTGATTTTTTCAGCTAAATGACCCTGAAATTGAAAAGCATTTCAAATGAACTCAGAAAAGGATGAAAGTTGGCATGGTATCATAATTTCACCCACATAGCATGTGCAAAAAAGTAGAGAGGGTTACCGCAAAAACTGGATGCACTTCGTGTACAAAATGGACAATCTGTTTCGAAGTATCAGGGTTTCGGACGAAAACTCATCCGTTACAAAGGCATTTCATTTTTTAAATAACCTAAGCATTACCAAATTGAATATAATGATAAAACACACTAATATTAAACATAAGAAAAAAGAATCACTGAAAAATCTATTTTCAAAGTTAAGTTATTCACAAAAATAAATAAAGCAAAAAAATAAGAAAAAAGCCCACCTACTGGGCCACAGCGGCCTGCATACGACTAGAAACCCAAATTCAAGTTGGGCCAGGATGCAGGCCCGCTAGCCCAGTAGGCCCAACAGGGCATCGCAGAAGAGGTAGGCCGGGAAGGCCTGCTTAAGACAGGAGCTCGAGACAGCAGCGACGGTGGGGCTTATAAGCAGGTGCGAGTGCCCCTTGGCTAGCGAGGTGGGACTAAACTTTTGTGCCCCTCGCCTGGCAGCGCACACCCTTTAGTACCGGGTCGTGGCACCAACCGGTACTAAAGGGGGGGCCTTTAGTACCGGTTGTAGCCACCAACCGGTACTAAAGGGGGTCGCTTCCCGCCACTTGGCCTGGCCAAAACAGGCCTTTAGTACCGGTTGGTGGCTCCAACCGGTACTAAAGGTGTCCCCTATATAAGAAACACTTCGAAATTTTTCAGTTTCTCATCTCCCACTTCTCTCTGCCGCCGCCCCGTCCCGCGCCGTCGCCGCCCCTGTTGCGTCATCCCCGTCGACTCCGCGACGCCCCCGTCCTCATCGCGTCGTCCCCGTAGACTCCATGGCACCCCCGTCGCCGGCCTGTCGCCGCACCGGCCCGTCGCCGATCCCCTTGCTTCGCCGTCGCCGTCGCCTTTGGATCGACCTCGCCTCGCCGTCGTCGTCGCCTCGACCTTGCCCGCGCGCGCTGTGAGCCCCTCCCCTGGCCCCTCTCCTCCCTCCAATCGATCAAAGCCACACCGGCGCCGGCGCGGACCGTAGCGCACACACACGCGCGCGCGCACACACACACTACATGCACACACACATAGTACACACACACACTAGACGCGCACACACACACAATTTTTCTGTTTTTAGCTTTCAGTTTTTTCTATTTTTCTATTTTTCATACAAAGTTTTAGATGAATTAATTAATTAGATTAGATTAATGTCAAATAGTATATAGAAATGTTAGTTATAATATATATAATGTCAAATGTTATAGAAATATTAGAAATTTTGGAAATGTTAGTTTTAGCTAGCTAGATGAATTAGATTAATTTCAAATTGTTAGACGATGATCGATGTTTTTTTAGTTTCTTATATTTTTAGTTATAAAATTTAGAATTTGCATATATGAAATGATCACAATCCATCATTTAAAAAATGTTACTTTACTTGTGCTGCATATAGTATTTTGTTGTCAACGATGCCCGGCCCGCATCCTCGCCGTCGACACGTCCGCGACGACGTCCAGCTGACCCATGTCCGGGACTGGGCTCCGCCGGGCTGGCACTGGGAGGTGCTGCCTGGAGGGGCGCGCCGCTTGATGAGGAACCCGGCCCCGGGTCCCGTCGTCGACCCTGATCTCGTTTGGTGGCATTCGCGTGGGCCAGTTTCGGTGCGGAGGGAGCCGGCCCCGCCGGAGGTGGTACGTCGTCGTGTCAGGGAGGAGGACGAGCACGTCCATCGCTACATGGTTGCGTTAGAGGGCGGCAGGTTCTCCAATACCTGGCAGTTTCTTCAGGGATGTCACTTCAGCTATGATCCTGTGAGGGTTCCTTCTCTTTGGGTGTCCACCGCCTAGCCAGTGATGTACTATTCAATATTATATATTATTCAAGATGATGTATTCGAGATTAAATCTATTATTCGAGACGATGTATTCGAGATTAAATCTATTATTTGAGACGATGTATTCGAGATTAAATCTATTGTTCGAGACGATGTATTCGAGATTATATCTATTATTCGAGACGATGTATTCGAGATTATATCTATTATTCGAGATTATACTAAATTTTTTTATATTTCTTTTGGCATAGTTAAATAAAAGCTATGGCGGACAATACCGACACGGAGAGAGAACAGACCATGTTCAATATCATACGCGGGCCAGATGATGATCAGAATGAAGAAGATTTTGACGGCTCTGAATTTCTAAACAACACCGGAGAGGGTGATATGATATTCGACCGCGACGACCGAGAAGATGAAGTCATGAACTACGACGAAGAACATGTTGATCCTGAAACAACAAACACCGGCGAGGTATATATATTTATATAAGCAGGAATCTGGTGATCATCGCATGTTTTAAATGAGTTGAAGATATATTAACGAATAGATCTTTCTTCTTTTAGCCATCCGGATTGAGCAAATCTTCAAGCAAAAGGACGAAACGAGGCCCGAACAAAAAGTTGAAGGAGGGCGTAAAGTACAATATTGAGGCATTCAAACCTAATGGCGAACCATTACCGCCTAAGAAGATTGCAGACAAGTTCGTTCGTCAGTGCGGAGTTCTTGTGAAGGACCAACTCCCGATCTCCCTTCAAGAATGGAGAAAGCCAGCAAAGCCACGTCCAAATGTTACTTTTGTCGACGAGAATAAAAAAACTGCTTTGGGATACTCTCATGGAACATTTCACCCTACCAGATCATTTCACAGAAGCAGATGTGCGGAAAGTCAAGGACGCTGCTTTTAGGAAGATGGCGATTGCATTCAAGAACCACAAGAGAACGACGTGGGAGAAGTACGTAAAGGGAGGAAGGAAGACTCCAGTATTCGAGGGGATACTAGAGAATCAGAGTGCTCATTGGGACGATTTCGTGAAATTCAAGGATTCAGAATTAGCTAAGGAACGGTCGAGAATAAACAAGAAGAATGCCGAAAAAAGGATAAGTTCCATAAGCTGGGGCCAGGTGGCTACGCGGTGGCAATGCCTAAGTGGGATAAGTCTGAGAAAGAGATGGAGGATGCAAGTGTCACTCCGGTTACTAAGAGCTGGCCCCCTAGGTGCAGGACTTGGTTCTATGCGCATGGGGGGGAGTTGGACCCGAAGACATGCAATGTTTCGACGAAGGCATGTCTGAATGGAGCCGACGATGCGCTACTTGTTGCAATAGAAGAGGCTCGATCGGGGGTGTTCCAGCCCAACAGAGAGAACGACGAGCTTACGCGTGCCCTGGGAAATCTTGAACACCCGGGAAGAACACGAGGCAAGGGCGCTATTCCGTGGTATGAGGGGTTTCCGGACTGGAACGCCGACTACAGAACCCGTGCGAGAAAGAAGATTGCGGAGGAGAAGAAGAGGAAGATGGAGGAGGAGCAGTGGAAGCGGGACTATGAACGCCTTCAAGGCCTAGAAGCAAGTCAAGCGGAATTGGCACCTAAATTCCAGCGGCAGCAGGAGCAGATCGACTCACTTAGCCAGCAAAGGGGGTCTCAGCAGCTGCAGCAGCTAGCGGATGATCCAGCATTGGATACCACCGCCCCATCCATGCCGAGAAGCAGCGTGGGTTCCGCCCCGGGCGACGCAGTGCTGGATAGATACCCCGTGGATGACATCATGGAGAACACTAACTGCGAGCTACACTTCAAAATGAAGAACATATCCATGAAGGTGGCGGACGCCGTTGCTTTTTCAAATTCCCCCAAGGCAACCTTCCATTGCGGCCCGATTCCAGCGGGCTATGCTCGTGTCTTGGTTGATGAGGTGGTGGACCCATATTCAGAGCTACAGCTTGACATTCCTGGAGGTGACGACGAGCACACATTGCGAGAGGCCATACATCATGTCATCCTATGGAGAAAGGATTGCATCATCTTTCGAAGGCCACCGGCACCGCGTCACCCGACTCCTCGTCGAAGTCCGCCATCGAGTCAGCAGACTCCCGCTCCAAGTCCACCAACGCGTGAGGCCACTCCTCCTCCTCCAAGTCCGGCAAAGTGTCAGGACACTCCTCCTCCAAGTCCGACACAGCGTCAGACGTCCACTCCTCCTCCAAGTCCGGCACAACCTCAGGCCACTCCTCCTCCAAGTCCGGCACAGCTTCAGGCCACTGCTCCTCGTCCAACTCAGCCTCGTCAGCCGTCTTCGCCGCCTCAGCAATCGCAGAAGAGACACCCTGTAGCTATGGTGCGTAGCGGTACGAGTCAAGGTGATAGTACAGGAAGTACAGGCGGAGGCAAGCGATATAAATATGGTCCAAACCTCAGTACTCCTCTTCTTGTGAGGGCTTACGATAGGACCGAGGAGCAAACCAATGCCATAGTGCGGGCAGAAGTCGACGCCCATTTTGGACCGAAACTGCCACCGCCGCCAAGGGAGAAAGTGCCTGTGGAAGTAGTTGACCACTTCATTCGTATGGCTCAACCACCAGCTCCTAAGCCTGTTGACACAGACTATGAGCGCCACATCAGGAAGTTACATCGACAACGTCTACAGAAGGAGGCGAGCTCGAGCTCGAGCAAACAACAAGCAGCTGTCAAAAAATGCGGGAAAACCGTTGCCCAACTGGGAAAACAGGCAGCGCAATCGATCCCCCCGCTTGTTGTGCCGCCAACAACACGTGACAGTACGCGCGCCCAATATTATTGTGGCCAAATAGTTTACGTTCCCGAGGTGGGTGATGTGGTAATAACCCAGGAGCATATGATGCAGGCTGAAGAACTCAAGATCACTATTGGACAACTCCTCGAGATCGAGGATATGCCTCTGCTTACAGAGGAGGAAATAAAACGGAAATATGTCTGGGGCCAACCTTTGGTCGAGCCAGAAGATGTCAAGAAGCTCCCAACGAGAATGTAAGAATTGCATCAATGGTACATGGACATTATCAAGAGATCCGACCGAGAGTCCCTCATGGTGTATGTCAAGAAGGATGATTACTACCATGAGAAAGCTGTGGCCGTTGAGTATTCTGAACTGTTTCAGTTATACAATCAAGCTGCACTCGACAAATCTATCGTCAGTTGCTATTGTCTGCAAGTGATTTCTTTCTGTAATTTAAGTCTCAAGCTAGCTGTAGTGATCCTTTTGATCAATCATTACGTGTAATTATCCTCACTATATTCTTTTTTGTGGTATTATGCAGGATGAAGATGTATGAAATGAGAAAAGGTGGACGCTATGGCATTGGGTTCATTGACCCAAATACCGTTAATGAATACACATGGAAAATAAACAAGCATCATGAAAAAGAGGTAGAGGACAGCATGTTCGAGTTCTTGAAGCGCCTCAAATACAATGAAGATATACTACTTCCTTACAACTTCCAGTGAGTCACACTTTCTTGTACTGCAAATTCTCTGTTTTTGCCTACTAGCTAGCTACATGTTTTTGCTTACATATGCCCGCTTAATTAAGACATGCAAACGTGTGTGCATGCAGATTTCACTGGATCTTGTGTATCATTAAAGTTGACGCCAGAACAGTTGAAATACTGGACTCGCTACTCAAAGCAAATAGTGACTATAACATCTTGTTTGGGATAGTCATCAGGTAATTTCAAACATTATTAACTATATATCTCGGCCTATTTAGTTCGTCATTTCATGATATGAACTATTTAATAACCCCTTTTCATTTTCTTTGTCGGCAGGCAGGGCTTGGGCAAGGTTCATCAGCGTCACGGAAGGCGAATGGAAACCACAGCTGAAATGGTTTCGAGCCAAGGTAAGTAATTAAGTAGTACTAGCTAGCTAGCTAGCTGCCATCTCTTTAATTATCATCTTGATTAATTCTTATCTGATCAAATTAAATTCCATTCTCGTAATAAAGGCCCTAAAGCAGGCGCAGGGGACTGATCTGTGTGCATTCTGCGTTTGCGAGAACATTCGCATGATGGCGTCCGAAAGGAGCAGATCTCAAAGACAAGAATGGGTACGCTTGTCAGAACACTATTCACAATTTTTACACCATTATCGATATCTAGTCACACAACTAATACACATGCATATTGATCTCCTTCTTATCAGTTCAAAGAGGTGCGGGACAAGCTCCTAGAAACGGAGCGCGTAGAAGCACTTCAAGAGGAAATAGCGGGATTTTTGCTCGACCAGGTCATAAATCCGAAGGGAGAATACTATTACCCGCTACCGCCCCCATGGACCAGGTCATGAACCACTTCCAATTGTCATCGTGCTCCGAAGGCACCAATCAAGCTAATGCCACTGGCTCCGAAGGCAACATGCATATGTAGGAGAAATTGTATATAGCTATACATGTGTGTATGTGTGAATTAATATGGTGGTTTGTGAGACATGATTGATGATATATATATATATATATGATTGGTTCTACTAGAAATCCTATATATATATATATGCATAACGTGTACAATGTGTAGTACCGTAAAATACCAGCAAACGAAAAGGAATTAAAATGGAAAACACAAAATTAAATGAAAAAGAAATCATAAAACCAAAAACCCCCCAAACATTTTAGTACCGGTTGGTGTTACCAACCGGTACTAAAGGGCTCCCGGCCCCCGAAGCTGGCTCGTGCCACGTGGTTGCCCTTTAGCACCGGTTCATGCTGAACCGGTACTAAAGGGGGGGCTTTAGTGCCGAAATTTTAGTGCCGGTTACCTAACCGGCACTAAAGGGCCTTATGAACCGGTGCTATTGCCCGGCTCTGCACTAGTGTCGTGCTAGTTCGGAGTTCCCCCTTCCCTTTCATCCAACTAAATGATCCATTGCACAATGTGATGCAAAAGCCAAATGTGCTTAAAGCGAAGACAACTACGTATATGCATCAAAACATATCCTATGTGCCTCCGTGTTTTATATGTTGAAATATTTGTTACTGAAATGTATGAGTGTCCTCTCCATGGTATGGCATGGCATGCATGCAATAAGACCTTCATGTGACCCAACACTAAAAAAATTCTAAATTGAGTATGTGAGATTTTTTTTCTTGGTAGCTTACATAATGTTTGACTATGTGCATCTTACTTATGCAATGGTGGTGTGTTGCTCAACATACTTTATGTCTGCCAGATGCTACATTTTAAATTATAAATGCACCCTTATTTATTGAAGAAGAAAAAAACAAAGCCAATGCATAAGGGCATCTCCAACGCCGATCCCCAATCCACCTGCAACCGTCCCGACCGTGCAGTCCGGGCGTGTTTTTCCATCCAACACGGGCTATATCGGTCCGCCGACCGGTTCGGACGTGCTTGTTCCCGCAAATTGGAGGCAAACTAGGGGCTAGGGGCTTTGCGAGAGTCCGGCCCACCGCCACGTAGGACTCTGACACCCCCGACCCACTCAAACCCCCCTCCCAGTCCCTTTCTCTTCCACTCCGCCCCTGCTCCCCCTTGTACTACGGCGCCGTCCATGCAAGATCCGTCCGCAGCCAGGTACCGTCCCCCCGTCAACTACGTCCATGGCGGACACCACACCCAACAGGTGTTCGGTCAAATGCCATTGAGATTATTTTTGGACTTCAAGTCATTTTTTAGAGTAAGAAGGATGGCAGGGCACGCAACCATGAAGGATGAGTTGTTGTGCGATACATCGTTGGCCTTATCGGCGGACTTCATAGGCAGGAGCGGAAGGGGGCTCTTTTGGCGTCGCGTGCATGATACATTTCATGTGCGAAAGCAGATGGTGCCCTACTACATGCACACCATCCATAAACGCAATATGAAGTTGTTAGTGTATCGCTGGTACACCATCCAAAACTCCATCACGAAGTTTTGTGGCGAGTATGATCGGCTAGAGGCAATGTGGTCCTTGCAGCGACAACCATGGAGATCATAAGTTTTGCCTCTTCTTGCTCAACTTGTTGATTTGGTCTATTCACTCAATGTTGCTCTACACGTTGTGTAGCATGTACGCGCTGCTGTGATGTACCACGGACCAGGGGACAGGCTATTCACGCACACACATTGTTGGATGAAGCTTAAGGGGCAGTATATGCGGAAAACATGATCCATGCATGAAAAACATGTTGAGTTTGAACTATTTCTCGCTAAATTTGAACTACTGCTGTACTAGACTTATTTGGATGCTATGTCTATATGGTTTGTGTTTTTTTTCTGAACTTTGATGAATTCCGCCGTGTTTGATGAAATTCATTCAGTTAGCTGAAACCCGATTTGAAATGTATGCATATAGCTTGGATGCCCGCCTCCTGCACCCCTGTCTGGAGGTTGTCCCCCTGTCTGCGGACGGATGCAGTATCCGGTTTGTAGACCATCTCCACAACGTTGGAGATGCACTAACGGTCCTTTTGCAGACTAGTCTCCCTACCACAGCATCACGACTGAGGTGGATGCATGGTCGAGTTGACGCATGAACGCATGATGGGAGGAGAGCCTCAGAATTCTCCGGAGGAGGAGAGCTCGAACGTGGATGACATGATGATGGAGTAGGCATAGGAGGAGGGGCAAGCGTCTGCCAGGTTCAATCTACAGCTGGCGAAGGAGCACTACAACATCTTCATGGTAGACGCGCATCCGGAGGAGCAAGCATCGTCGATCTCCATATCTGCCGCATGCTGCGGAAGGAGCAGTGGTACAATGTGCAGCTCCCTAAGAACTGACTTGGATAGGACCAGATCGCCAGAGAGTAGGAAAACAAGCGGGCCATTGCGGCCATGTTCACGAGGAATCTGGACTTTGTGGATGAGCAGTGGGCGTTGTACGAATCCATGCTAGCGTCCGCGCCATCCGCCTCTTGTGGTGTCAGCTCTGCATCAATGTGGCGGAGCACGAGCGTATGTTTGATGAGATCGTGGCAGTGGCGGACGGGACCACTACCAACGTCGGTAGCTCCAACTGTAGAGTAGAAGTTGTGGCTGGTATGGCAGAACCCTTCACATATGCTGACAGCGCTGCTACGGCAGAAGCTTTAGCCCTTCGTCGATTTCTTCAACTGATCAACCAAATTGGCTGCTCAAATGTGCTAGTTGAATCAGTTTGCATTGAGGTTATCTCGGCATGCAAAGGTGATGTGGATATTTTGGCGCCTTACTCTACGATCATAGCGGACTACTTTCTCTGTGCCCACGAGATCAATTCAATCTGTCTTCAGCACCACCCAAGGGAAGCTAATGGCTTGGCACATTTCTTAGCTAGATATACTTATGATTCAAATTTGATGTATAATTGGGATAGTGATCCCCTAACTTTCTGATTCCGCATGTACTATGGGACTCGTAAACTCGGATAAAGTGCCAAGTGTTTTTTCCTTACAAAAAATTGAACTTGGCCTAGCATCTACTCCCTCGCTGCCACAATATAAGATCATTTTTCAAGCGAAAAAGGATCCTATATTGTGGCATGGAGGGAGTAGCAAGAACATGTAACTATATTGATATTAGGCAATACCCTCTCAAAGCACAATAACACTATCCAAATCCGCTGGGGAATACAATCATGTGCGGGAATTGCATGGTAGAGGCGCGATCCAGATTGCGGGAGCATCTGGACCCATGAGCCAAAATGGATTTCCGTATTTGTTATACCATAAATAATATAGCAGTGAGTTCCTAGAAGATGGTACACACTCGAGGGCTCGACACAAACCAGCAAAGGAGATTAGTGCGGCCATTGCGGCATCACCATATGGCTATTAGGCACTGATACGTTTCCGCCGTATCTATAATTTTTCATTGTTGCATGCCAATATTATACAACTTTCATATACTTTTGGCAACTTTTTATACTATTTTTTGGGACTAACATATTGATCCAGTGCCCAGTGCCAGTTCCTGTTTGTTGCATGTTTTTTTCACAGAAAATCCATATCAAATAGAGTCCAAATGGGATAAAAATTGATGGAGATTTTTTTGGAATATATGTGAATTTTGGGAAGTGAAATCAACGCGAGATGATGCTCGAGGGGACCACGAGGCAGGGGGCG
The DNA here is from genome assembly GCA_034509565.1 of Triticum monococcum. Lineage (NCBI taxonomy): Eukaryota > Viridiplantae > Streptophyta > Magnoliopsida > Poales > Poaceae > Triticum > Triticum monococcum. Next base: position 174,254,153 of record CM067847.1, on the reverse strand, counting down.
CGCCCCTGACCCTCGTGGACAGCCCGTAAGACGGTTGTTCCCCTTCTTGCGCCGGAAGAAAGCTAATATCCGGATACAAATCCTGTTCAAATTTCAATCCAATCGGAGTTACAGATCTCGGGGAATATAAGAAACGGTGAAAGAACAGATCTAGGAGCGCAGAAAAAGAGAGAGAGACAAGGAGACAGATCCAATCTCGGAGGGGCTCTCGCCCCTCCGCCGCCATGGAGGCCATGGACCCGAGGGGAAACCCTTCTCCCATCTAGGGATAAGGTCAAGGAAGAAGAAGAAGAAGAAGAAGGGGGGGGGGGGGGCTCTCTCCCCCTCTCTCCCGGTGGCGCCGGAACACCGCCGGGGCCATCATCGTGTGACGGCGATCTACACCAACACCTCCGTCATTTTCATCAACATCTTCATCACCTTCCCCCATCTATCTACAGCGGTCCACTCTCCCGCAACCCGTTGTACCCTCTACTTGAACATGGTGCTTTATGATTCATATTATTATCCAATGATGTGTTGCCATCCTATGATGTCTGAGTAGATTTTCGTTGTCCTATCGGTAATTGGTGAATTGCTATGATTGATTTAATTTGCTTGTGGATATGTTGTTGTCCTTTGGTGCCCATCATATGAGTGCGCAGGTGGATCACACCATAGGGTTAGTTGTATGTTGATAGGACTATGTATTGGAGGGCAAGAGTGACAGAAGCTTCAACCTAGCATAGAAATTGATGCATACGGGATTGAAGGGGGACCAATATATCTTAATGCTATGGTTGGGTTTTACATTAATGAACGTTACTAGTTCAGATGCTTGCTAATAGTTCCAATCATAAGTGCATAAAATTCCAAGTCAGGGATGACATGCTAGTAGTGGCCTCTCCCACATAAAACTTGCTATCGGTCTAGTAAAGTAGACAATTGCTTAGGGACAATTTCGCAACTCCTACCACCATTTTTCCACACTCGCTATACTAACTTTATTGCTTCTTTACCTAAACAGCCCCTAGTTTTATTTACGTGATCTTTATTATCTTGCAAACCTATCCAACAACACCTACAAAGTAGTTCTAGTTTCATACTTGTTCTAGGTAAAGCGAACATTAAAAGTACGTAGAGTTGTATCGGTGGTCAATAGAACTTGAGGGAATATTTGTTCTACCTTTAGCTCCTCGTTGGATTCGACACTCTTACTTATCGAAAGAGTCTACAATTGATCCCCTATACTTGTGGGTTATCAAGACCTTTTTTGGCGCCGTTGTCGGGGAGTTATAGCATGGGGTGAATATTCTCGTGTGTGCTTGTTTTCTTTATCACTAAGTAATTTTTATTTGGTGTTCTAAGTTGTTCTCTATCTTTAGTTATGGATATGGAACACGAAATACCAAAAAAATAGGTTTACTTGCTACTCATGGAGATGGGGAACCTCCTAAAACCCTCGATGCTCATTATGTGAAAGATATTATGTACTACTTTGATAATCCTGAGAAAACCCCATTGAACTTTATAATAGGAGTAACATTGGATCAATGTGAATAATTTAGGGATTATTGATACGTCCATTTTGCATCATGCTTTTATATCGATATTTATTGCATTATGGGCTGTTATTTCACATTATGTCACAATACTTATGGCTATTCTTTCTTATTTTACAAGGTTTACATACGGAGGGAGAATGTCGGCAGCTGGAATTCTGGGCTGGAAAAGGAGCAACTATTAGAGACCTATTCTGCACAACTCCAAAAGTCCTGAAACTCCACGGAATACCTTATAATAAATAATGAAAAATCCTCGCCAAAGATGAAGACCAGGGGGCCCACACCCTGTCCACGAGGGTGGGGGCGCCCCCCCCTAGGGCGTGCCCCCTACCTCGTGGGCCCCCTGGTGGCTCTCCGATGACCATCTTCTGCTATATGAAGTCTTTCGTCGAGAAAAAAAATCAGAAGCAACCTTTCGGGACGAAACTCCGCTGCCACGAGGCGGAACCAATCTAGGGCTCCAGCAGAGCTGTTCTGCCGGGGAAACTTCCCTCCCGGAGGGGGAAATCATCGCCATCGTCATCACCAACGCTCCTCTCATCGGGAGAGGGCAATCTCCTGTTGGGAAACGTAGTAATTTCAAAAAAATTCCTACGCACACGCAAGATCATGGTCATGCATAGCAACGAGAGGGGAGAGTGTTGTCCACGTATCCTCGTAGACCGAAAGCGGAAGCGTTAGCACAACGCGGTTGATGTAGTCGAACGTCTTCACGATCCGACCGATCCAAGTACCGAACGCACGGCACCTCCGAGTTCAGCACATGTTCAGCTCGATGACGTCCCGCGAACTCCGATCCAGCAGAGCTTCACGGGAGAGTTCCGTCAACACGATGGTGTGGTGACAGTGATGATGTTGCTACCGACGCAGGGCTTCGCCTAAGCACCGCTACGATATGACCGAGGTGGAATATGGTGGAGGGGGCACCGCACATGGCTGGGAGAGATCAACTGATCAACTTGTGTCTTTGGGGTGCCCCCTGCCCCCGTATATAAAGGAGTGGAGGAGGGGGAGGGCTGGCCCTCTCTATGGCGCGCCCTAGGGGAGTCCTACTCCCACCGGGAGTAGGATTCCAGCTTTCCTAGTAGAACTAGGAGCCCTTCCAAGTAGTAGGAGTAGGAGGGAAGGAAAGGTAAGGGAAAAGGAGAAGGAAGGAAGGGGACGCCCCTCCTCCCTAGTCCAATTCGGACCAGCCCATGGGGAGGGGTGTGGCCACCCTTTGAGGCCTTTCTCTCCTTTCCCGTATGGCCCATTAAGGCCTAATACGAATTCCCGTAACTCCCCGGTACTCCCGAAAATACCCAAATCACTCGGAACCTTTCTGATGTCCGAATATAGTCGTCCAATATATCGATCTTTACGTCTCGATCATTTTGAGACTCCTCGTCATGTCCCCGATCTCATCCGGGACTCCGAACTCCTTCGGTACATCAAAACACATAAACTCATAATATAATTGTCATCGTAGCGTTAAGCGTGCGGACCCTACGGGTTCGAGAACTATGTAGACATGACCAAGACACGTCTCCGGTCAATAACCAATAGAGGAACCTGGATGCTCATATTGGCTCCTACATATTCTATGAAGATCTTTATCGGTCAGACCGCATAACAACATATGTTGTTCCCTTTGTCATCGGTATGTTACTTGCCCGAGATTCGATCGTCGGTATCTCAATACCTAGTTCAATCTCGTTACCAGCAAGTCTCTTTACTCATTCCGTAATACATCATCTCGCAACTAACTCATTAGTTGCAATGCTTGCAAGGCTTAGGTGATGTGCATTACCGAGAGGGCCCAGAGATACCTCTCCGACAATCGGAGTGAAAAATCCTAATCTCGAAATACGCCAACCCAACAAGTACCTTCGGAGACACCTATAGAGCACCTTTATAATCACCCATTTACGTTGTGACGTTTGGTAGCACACAAAGTGTTCCTCCGGTAAACGGGAGTTGCATAATCTCATAGTCATAGGAACATGTATAAGTCATGAAGAAAGCAATAGCAACAAACTAAATGATCAAGTGCTATGCTAATGGAATGGGTCAAGTCAATCACATCATTCTCTAATGATGTGATCCCGTTAATCAAATGATTACTCATGTCTATGGCTAGGAAACTTAACCATCTTTGATTCAACGAGCTAGTCAAGTAGAGGCATACTAGTGACATACTGTTTGTCTATGTATTCACACATGTGTTATGTTTCCGGTTAATACAATTCTAGCATAAATAATAAACATTTATCATGATATAAGGAAATAAATAATAACTTTATTATTGCCTCTAGGGCATATTTCCTTCATCTCCATCGACATCTTCATCAGCACCATCTCATCTCAAAACCCTAGTTCATCTCTTGTATCCAATTCTTGTCTCCAAGTCCGGGATTGGTGCTAGTAGGTTGCTAGTAGTGTTAATTACTCCTTGTAGTTGATGCTAGTTGGTTTAATTGGTGGAAGATCTTATGTTCAGATCCTTTATGCATATTATTACCCCTCTGATTATGAACATGAATATGCTTTGTGAGCAGTTACGTTTGTTCCTGAGGACAAGGAAGAAGTCTTGCTATTAGTAGTCATGTGAATTTGGTATTCATTCAATATTTTGATGAGATGTATGTTGTCTAGCCTCTAGTGGTGTTATGTGAACGTCGACTACATAACACTTCACCATTATTTGGGCCTAGAGGAAGGCATTGGGAAGTAATAAGTAGATGATGGGTTGCTAGAGTGACAGAAGCTTAAACCCTAGTTTATGCGTTGCTTTGTAAGGGGTTGATTTGGATCCATATGTTTCATGCTATGGTTAGGTTTACCTTAATACTTTTGTTGTAGTTGCAGATGCTTGCAATAGTGCTTAATCATACGTGGGAAGCTTGTTCATGTAAGAATAGCACCCAAGCACCGGTCCACCCACATGTCATATTATCAAAGTACCGAACGCGAATCATATAAACGTGATGAAAAGTAGCTTGACGATATTCCCATGTGTCCCCGGGAGCGCTTTTCCTTATATAAGAGTTTGTCCTGGCTTGTCCTTTGCTACAAAAAGGATTGGGCCACCTTGCTGCACTTTATTTGCTTTTGTTACTTGTTGCTCGTTTCAAATTATCTTATCACAAAACTATCTGTTACTACTTATTTCAGTACTTGCAGAGAATACCTTGGTGAAAACCGCTTATCATTTCCTTCTGCTCCTCGTTGGGTTCGACACTCTTACTTATCGAAAGGACTACGATAGATCCCCTATACTTGTGGGTCATCAAGACTCTTTTCTGGCGCCGTTGCCGGGGAGTGAAGCGACTTTGGTAGGTGGAATTTGGTAAGGAAAAATTTATATAGTGTGCTGAAATTTACTGTCACTTTTTACTATGGAAAGTAATCCTCTGAGGAGCTTGTTCGGGGTATCTTCACCCCGACCAGTAGAGCAAAGAGTTGCTCCTCAACCTACTGAACCTATTAAAAATGAAATTCCTTATGAGTATCCTTCGGGTACGATAGAAAAACTGCTAGCTAATCCTTTTACAGGAGATGGAACAAAGCATCCTGATGAACACCTAATATATGTGGATGAAGTTTGTGGATTATTTAAGCTTGCAGGTATACCCGATGATGTTGCTAAGAAGAAGGTCTTCCCTTTATCTTTGAAGGGAGACACATTGACATGGTATAGGCTATGTGATGATATGAGATCATGGAACTATAGAAGATTGAAATTGGAATTTCATCAAAAGTATTACCCTATGCATCTTGTTCATCGTGACCGCAATTATGTTATATTCATGCCCAATCATGATCTCCCAAGAGAAACAAACCTTCAAAATTTTTATGCTCGGCTTCCTGAAAATAATCGCACCATGCTCGATACTTCTTGTGCTGGCTCTTTTATGATGAAGACTATTGGATTTACATGGGATTTATTGGATAGAATTAAACGCAACTCTGAAGATTGGTATCTCGACAAAGGTAAGGAGTCAGGTATGACACCTAAGTTTGATTGTGTTAAATATTTTATGGATACCGATATTTTCCATAAGTTTAGCACTAAATATGGACTTGATTCTGATATAGTAGCTTCTTTCTGTGAATCCTTTGCTACTTATGTTGATCTCCCTAAGGAGAAGTGGTTTAAATATCATCCTCCCATAGAAGTAAAAGTAGCTACACCAGTTAAAGTTGAAGAAAATACTGTCACTTATAATGATCCTATTGTTCCTACTTGTTATGTTGAGAAACCACCTTTCCCTGTTAGGATAAAGGATCATGCTAAAGCTTCAATTGTGGTTCGTAAAAGCAATATTAAAACATATACACCTCCTGAGCAAGTTAAAGTAGAACCAAATATTGATATTGTTAAAGATCTCTTGTCTGATAATATTGATGGGCATGTTATACAGTTCTGCGGTGAAACTACTAGAATTGCTAAACCTTGTGCTAAAGATAAAAATAGACCTGTGGTAGGCATGCCTGTCATTTCTGTTAAAATAGGAGAACATTGTTATCATGGCTTATGTGATATGGATGCTAGTGCTAGTGCAATACCTATTGACTTATACAAAGAAATTATGCATGACATTGCACCTATTGAGTTAGAAGAAATTGATGTTACTATTAAACTTGCTAATAGAGATACTATTTCACCAATGGGAATTGTTAGAGATGTTGAAGTCTTATGTGGGAAAACTAAATATCCTGCTGATTTTCTTGTTCTTGGTTCCCCACAAGATAGCTTTTGTCCCATTATATTTGGTAGACCCTTCTTAAATACTATTAATGCTACCATTGATTGCACAAGGGATGTTGTTACTGTCGGCTTAGATGATATGACTCATGAGTTTAATTTCTCTAAATTTAGTAAACAACACCGTGAAGAAGAATTGCCTAGTAAGGCTGAAATTATTTGTCGGGGGACTAATCCACGAACACCTATGGGACCGGCGGACCGAGCCCCTTTCGGTTCGGCAGGGGGGCGGAGATCGCACGAAGAGCAGATCGAGGCGAAGCACGCGAGCAGTTTACCCAGGTTCGGGCCGCACGGATGCGTAAAACCCTACTCTTGCTTTGTGGTTTTTATTGAGATCTTGCTTGGGAGCGCTGATTGCTACCGTATATACTAGCAGCTAACGAGACCGAGCGTGGGTGTTCTCTTCTACCGATCTCTCCCCTCTACGTTGCGCATGGGCCTCCTTTGTATGCTCAAGGGGTCACCGACAGGTGGCAACGTAGACCAGGGTAAAAATGGAAAGATGTTGCGGTTGGTACAGCCGCCTGCTACAGTGTATCATACCTAACCCTGACGGCAGGGGACAAGGGCATTAAATGCCCGTCTGCGTCGCCCAAATAGTGCAAAAGGGACCGCCAGGGACGCCACCGCTCGCCACGATGGCAATCTTGTCAGCGCCGCTTGCCACCGTGTACCGCTGGCTGCACAACCTCCCGCCACGTACGCCTGGAAGGGTCCCAGAGCGACACATTGGTGGTTGTGCTGGAGCGCAGGTACAGAGTGGAGGCTTGCCATGGCAAGCGCCTTGCCGCGGTCGTTGTCTTGTCGCATCCGGGAGCTTGTCGCTCACCAGGCCTTGCCGGGACGCGTGGCGCGTCACAGCAAGTTCCTTGAGATGCCTTGGTCGGCCTTCCCGGCAAGCTCCTCTTGCCGGGGTCTTGTCTCCTTGGCTTGGATACTTTGTTCTTGAATAGCTCCAAAGGAACCACGGAGGATCTTGGCAGTCACCCGGCAAGCCTTGCCGCGGGATGCTGCGACTGCCCGTGCACAAGTTCGGGATACTAGGGTACCCCTACTCTAGTACACCGACAGGAGCCCCCGGGCCTGGGCCATACATGGTACCGAGCGTAGTTGGGCCAGGCCCAAAACAGGGCACGGGCACGCGCGCGGCCCGGGTTACGCCGTATCTCTCCCCGTATCCACCGCGCCCTCCCCGAACGGCACGCGTTGAATGCGGCGTCGTGGGAGAGATCGTGGGCGGTTTCTTTATTCAGAAAGGCGGAACGTCCGCCCCCTCCCTCTTTATAAGCAGGGGAAACAGGGGTAGCGCGCCCATTCGCCGGTTGCTATTCCAATCTCGGAAACCTCCGCCGCTCCTCCGTCTTTCCAAAGCTGAAAGAGAGCAGCGCCCTGCCCCCCATCGCCACCAGCACCACCAACACTGTCGACCTCCTCCACCACTTCCGCCATGGCTCCGAAAGCCGACAAGGGGAAGGCTGTGAAGTCGACCGAGGCGCAGCGGCTTGCAGCGTTGCGAAAGGAGCGGGCAATCTTCCCCCCAAGCTCGCCGCGAGGGAGCTGAGGGAGTACTACTACCTCTTCTGGTCGACGGAGACGCGAGCGCATCCGTGCACGAAGGTACTTCCAGCCTCCGCCTGGAAAATGGCTCCAAATGGATATCCCTTCTTCGCCGTGTTCTTCTACTACGGGCTCTGCCCGCCTTTCTCGGAGTTCTTCTGCGATATCATGAATACCTACGGGTTCCGCCTCCTTGACTTCACCCCCAATGCTGTTCTGACCATGGCAGTTTTCGCACATCTCTGCGAAAACTTTGTCGGAGTCCATCCAAATATAGCCCTTTTCCGCCACTTCTTTATGCCCCGAGTAGAGAGAGGAGAGCCTTTATCCGGCGGAATCGCCTGGATCTCAAGGGCCGGCAAGAAGGATGCTTATCTGGAGGGAGAGTTCTGCGGCAAGTGGGAGGAATGGAGAGCAGACTGGTGCTGGATTGTCGAGGAGAACCCGCAGCCGTTTACCGCCCGGCGCCAAGCCCCAGCAGCACGCGGCAGCGATTGGAGCGACGTGGCCCCGGAAGACGATAGGCTGAAGATTGCCATCACCCGGATCCAACGCCTCAGGCTTGCCGGGCTTACTGTAGGCGCTGTTGGCGCAGATTTTCTTCGCCGCCGCATCGCCCCCTTGCAGGAACGGAGGAGACCCGCCTGGGAATTCAAGAATGCAGCGGATATCATGAGGCTGCGTCCGGGCCTCAACTACAACTTCACTATTCTGGAGCTTAATGCGATGCTCCAGGAGCTGTTCAAGTATGACCCTGAGCATCCCGAAGTGTTCAGGTTGCCGCAGGGTGTCGTTCCGCTGTGCAAAAACTCCGCGCTCGACCGCATCCGTGCAATGATGCCGCTGTGCGATTCGCATGGAATTGTCCCAACTTGGCAAGAGCCTGCAGACGATGTCGTGCAAGAGTTCTTTGACAGCTTGGTAGAAGTGCCGGTCCGCTCCGATGAAAAGAAAGGCCTCACTCGCGACACCACCGATGCGGAGATGAAACGCATCGCCACCAGGCTGGAAGAGGCGGCGGCAGCCGCAGCTGCGGGCGAGTTTGGATTCACCGTGGAGGAGGCAGAGGCAGCAGAGGCGGCAAGCTGTGCCGAGGGAGAGGGGCTTGCCGGCAAGAAAGAGCTTTCCGGCAAGAAAGAGCTTGCCGGGCATGACGTTGAGTCGAGCGAGCCCGCCGAGGATACGAGCGGCTCGTTGGAGATCAACTCCTCTTCCTCCTCATCATCAGACAGCTCGCCGCAAGCAGAGGCCCCAGCTCCACCAAGAAGGCGTCTCCGCAAGGCCGGGGATGTACCGGGCGGCGGGCGAGTCGACAGTCGCCGCGCCGCGCGACACGCTCTACCGCGGCAAGCACTGTTGCCACGGGAGCACCTCACGCTGCTGCGGCAACTGGAGCGGGGTCCACCCGGACCACCGCTTCTGCTCATGCCACTTCTCACGCTGCGGCGGCAGCCGGAGCGGGGTCGTCTCAGACCACCGCCACTGTTCCTGCCAAGCGGCCAAGGGAATCTACTTCTCCGCCTCCTCGCGCCAGACGTGAGCCGGACTTTGACTTCTCCACGTTCAGCTCCGACGAGGAAGAAGAAGAGTAAGATTCTCTTGTTGTACTTGTAGTTCTTCAATTCTTGCTATTTTGTCTTGCATCTCATTTGCTTTATTCTGAACCTATTCCTTTTTAGGACTCTGGCCCAGAGAGCAGCGAAGAGAGCCAAGGCCCCGGTGATTATCATCGAGGACGAACCCACCGCGACAGCAGGGGATGCGTCCGAGACAACCTTACCGGACCCGGCAACTGTTCTCCAGAGCAGCCCCCAGCGTAAGTATATGGTTTGCCTTCCGCTGTTAGCCACGCATGGATAGTCTTCCTTTGCTGACATCTGACTGTTGGTTTGTGTAGGAGCAGAGCAGCCCCACCAGGAGCGCCCGGAGGCCGCCCCCGAAATGCCAAGGGAGAGTCCTCCGGCAAGGGAGAGGTCTCCGGCAAGGGGGAGTTCTCCCGCAAGGGAGAAGTCTCCGGCAAGGGAGAGTTCTCCGGCAAGGGATAGCACGAGCGGCCCCCCGGCGGCGGAGACCACGACCGCAGAACCCGGTACAGGTAACCCTCTTGCTTCAAAACTTCCCTTGGGTTCTTCTTCTGATCTTCTTTTTTGGATATTTGCTTGACTCTTCTCCCTTTTCCGGCCGTCAGACCCATCTGCTGCAGAGCCGATGGAGACCGAGTTTGCCGCTGACGACGCCGCTGCCATCGAAGAAGCAGCCGGTGCTGACGATCCCGCCGGCGCAGAGGCCGCCGAAGCTTCTGCCGCAGAAGCAGGCGAGGGGTCTGGCGATCGCACTAACGGCCCTGAGGCCGCAGGAGCGCCAGGCGCTACACCGACCGCCGATCCCTCCGCCGCTGCCGCAGCGTCAGGCTCCGAAGAGCCCCAGCCAGGCGTCTACTTGAAGGCCGGCGATGGCGTCTTCATCAACCTCCCCTGGGCGTCAAGCTCCAGGGCGCCATTCGAAGGAGAGAGCTTTGACGGAGAGGTGCTCGCCTCCGCTGGGCTGGCGCTGGTTGACGCGCCGAGCAGCAGCAGCAGCGAGCCTGAGGAGGAGCGGCTGCTGCGGAAGCTGGTGTCGCTCTACCGCGCACGGCAAGCCAAGCTGGAATCCCGCGAGGCGCTTGTCGCGAAGGCGGGAGTGGACATCGAAAAGCGCACGGAGGAGCTCCGGGGTCACAACCAGGAAGCTCTCCGGTCCCTGGCAGAGGAGCAGGCGCAACTTGCCGAGGAGCAGAAGGCCTTCCTCCTCGAGCGGGCTGAAGTCGAAGAGCAACAGCGGCTTGCCGCTGAAAAGCTGTCTGCGCAGGAGGGCGAGCTGGTGCAGTGGAAGGTCAACCTTGACAGCCACGAGGAGGAGCTTGCCGCGCGCGAGCGAACATTCGGCGGAGCCCTCAAGCAAGCAGAGGATGCTGCCGCAGCTGCCGAGGCCGCCAAGAAGGAGCTGGAGACGAAGTTGGCGCAGCTGGAGGCCGATCTCAAGGCGAGCGGTGAAGAGCTTGCCGCGCTCAAGCATGAGCGGGAGAAGGACGCCCACAGCCACTCGGAGCTGCAGACCCGTCTCGCCGAGAAGGGCCAGGAGCTTAGCGCCACCAAGGACTCCAACGCAGATCTTGAGTTGAAGCTGACCACTTTGACCAAGACGCTGGACGGCGCCAGGGAGCAGGAGACGGCCTTGAAGGAGGAGGTCAAGGCCGGAAAGGCGCTGCTGGCGAGTGCTGCTGCCGCCCAGAACGCTTTTAGGGATAATGTGGAGCACTGGATGGAGGGTCTTGTGAATGTTGCCGCAGACATTGACAGGGAGCTGGCGCAGCTGGGAATGGAGGATCTCGGGTATCCCTCCGACGAGAACCTCCAACCCAGCGGCAAGCTCACCTTGTTCTTCAAAGGCGTGGCAACGGCCCTCCAGCGACTCCGGGAGAGGATCCCAAAGCAGCTGGACGACGAGTCGCGCAAGATCTGCGCGGGAGCTCTTCAAAAGGTGCTGGTGAAGGTGGCCTTCCGCAACCCGGGCCTCAACCTCACCAGTGTCCTCAGGACCCTGCCGCCGGATGCTGATCTGGAGGCGCTCAAGACCCTTGTCGCACCCATTGTGGACAAGGTGAGCGGGATCAAGAGGGTTGAGGGTGGTCGCGTAGACTAGGCCGCCCGTTTTCTTCTTTTCTTGTCGCTGCTGGTCATGTTATGAGAATAATCTGTTAGAGCCGCGACAAGCTACCTTGTAATATAACTCTATTTCGGGTACTGATTGCAACGTTATTTCCTTTACTTGATTCCTTCCTTTGTATGTTTTTACCCTACGCTTTTAGGGAACTTGCCGGCGTAGGCACCTTAGCCGCGAGCGCTGAGTGTGGGACGTCAGCAGCCTGCTGGCGGTGCCGCTACCGACAAGAAACCTTGTCACAACTAGTCGCAGCTCACTTAAGTTGTTGAGCGGACTCGAAACAAAGTAAGGGCGCAACTAGCTACGAGTTGGTTCCTCCGCGCACAGGTTTTCCATCCAAAGTACGGTCGTTCATGGAAGATAACTTAAAAAATTTTAAAATCTGATTGCTCAAACTTTGGCAACTTAGCTTTTTTGTCGTTTGCTTCCCGGTAAGGCGAAACTTTCTTGAACGACGCCTGGTCCATACCATTATCTTGTCCTCCCCCCCAGCAAACTTGTGGGCGTGGGAACCTTCCTTTCCTTGAGAGGAGAAAATAAAGATATGGAGCCTTACGGCTCGTTGTTGCTTACCGGGGGTAAGTGCTGCACAAAGTGTCAGATAACACATGCAAAAAATAGAAAGCATGAAATTGACAAGACGTGCGGAGCACATGAGCTTTATGCACGGGATCTGTGCCCGGCTTTGTACAAAGGATTACATGCAATAGCGGCAAGATTTGTACAAAAGGTGGTTGTCAGAACGAGTTCCGGCAACCGCGCCTTACGGGTAAAACTTACGAAGATGCTCAATGTTCCAGGAGTTGCTCACTGGAATGCCATCTTCGGTCTCAAGGCAGACAGCGCCAGGCCTGGTGACTCGTTTCACCTGGTAAGGGCCTTCCCACTTTGGCGTCAACTTGTTGGAATTCTTGGCGGACTGAACACGCCGAAGAACAAGGTCGCCTTCCTCGAGACTTCTGGCGTTAACTTTGCGGCTATGGTAGCGGCGCAAAGCTTGCTGGTAGCGAGCAGCTCGTACAGCAGCCTGAAGACGGTCTACCTCAAGGAGCAGCGCGTCATCTTGTCGCAGCTGCTCTTGCTCAAGCTCATCATAAGCGAGCACTCGAGGTGACCCGTATACGAGTTCCGTGGGGAGAACTGCCTCTACTCCATAGACTAGAGCGAAAGGTGTCTGGCCAGTGGCTCGATTTGGCGTCGTCCTGATCGACCAAAGAACCACCAGCAGCTCCTCAATCCAGTTTCTTCCGCACTTGTGCAGCCTGTCGAAAGTCCTGGTCTTGAGCCCACGCAGCACTTCAGCATTTGCCCTCTCCGCTTGACCGTTGCTTCTCGGGTGAGAAACAGAAGCGAAGCAGACCTTGGCGCCAAGATCTTGGACGTACTGCATGAAGGTGCGGCTCGTGAATTGCGTACCGTTATCGGTGATTAACCTGTTAGGGATCCCGAAGCGGCAAACAATTGACCTGAAGAACTTGACTGCTGACTGTGCTGTCACCTTCCTCACTGCTTCCACTTCCGGCCACTTTGTGAACTTGTCGATTGCAACGTACAAGTCCTCAAAGCCCCCGACTGCTCGGGGAAAGGGGCCGAGGATGTCGAGCCCCTAGACCGAAAATGGCCAGGATAAAGGGATCATCTAGAGAGCTTGAGCTGGCTGGTGTATCTGCTTGGAATGGAACTGGCATGCTTCACACTTGGTTGCTTGTGAAGTTGCATCCTGGAGGGCTGTCGGCCAAAAGAAACCTTGCCTGAATGCTTTGCCGGCAAGTGCTCTTGCGCCAATGTGGTGACCACATATGCCTCCATGTATCTCTGCCAACAGCTTTTGTCCATCTTCCCGGTGAATACACTTCAATTTCACACCGTTGAGTCTTCTTCTGTACAGTGCGTTGTCGACAAACTGGTACATACTTGACTGCCGGGCTACTCTTTCCGCTTCTTCTTGCTCTTCAGGAAGTTCTCCTGTCTGAAGGAAACGGACAATCTGTTGTGCCCATGCTGGAGCTTGTGGCTCGACAACAAGGACTAAAGGCACATCTGCTGCTGCGGGAACATCCGCTTCTACGGCGAGAACCTGCGGCTCAGCCGGAGCTTGACGTTCCCCGGCAAGCTTGCTAGAGCAAAACTTGTCGCGAGCCTCTGCTTCATCGGAACAAACCCTAGGGCTTGCCGGAGCAGACTGCTCCTCAGCATTCTTGGTGTTGATCTTGGGGACCTTCTTGGCGGCGGCTTCGGGAAGCTCTGCCGGAAAATAGTCACCGGAAATCAACTTCCTCTTCTTGCTCTGTCCAGTTGATGGTGTTACGGACGGTTGAGTTAGCTTGAGCACAAAGATCCCTGGTTCCACAGGTAACTTAAGTGCGGTGCACTTTGACAGGCCATCGGCAATGTCTTTCTGAGCTCTTGGAACATGCTCCATCTGTAGGCCGTCAAAGTGCTCTTCTACCTTTCTCACTTCGTCAACATAGGCTTCCATCAACGGACTCTGATAACTCTTGTTCACTTGGCGGACGACAAGCTGCGAGTCACCCCTGACAATGAGCTTCTTGATCCCAAGGTCTGCCGCGATCCTGAGACCGGCAAGCAAGCCTTCATACTCTGTAGTATTGTTTGTTGCTTGCTCCTTGGAAAAGTGCATCTGGACTACGTACTTGAGGTGCTCTCCGGTGGGTGCGATAAGCAGCACGCCAGCGTCGGTGCCTTGCAGCGAGAAGGCACCATCAAAGTACATCAGCCACTCTTTGCTTGCTTCCTCGACGGGGATGCTCGTTTCTGGAATTTCTTCATATGGTGTTGGCGTCCACTCTGCTATGAATTCTGCCAATGCTCTGCTTTGGATAGTTGAAGTACTCTCAAATTTGAGGCCAAAGCTTGACAGTTCCAGTGCCCACTCAACAATCCTGCCTGTTGCTTCTGGATTTTGTAGTATCCTCTTCAGTGGAAAGCGAGTGACAACTGTGATCTCATGTGCTTGGAAGTAATGGCGCAGCTTTCTCGAGGCCATGAGAAGGCCGAAAAGCAATTTCTGCACACCAGAGTACCTTGACCTAGCCCCCTATAGAAGGGAACTGACAAAGTAAACTGGGCGCTGCACCATTCTCTTCTGCATCTCCTCGCGCACCTGCGCAGACCCATCTTTGTCGGGACCAGAGCTTGTTGGGGAAGCCCCCGGCTTGTCGCTGGATGCACCTGCCGTGGTTGCTGACTCGTCATCTGCCTCCCTCTCTTCCACTAACGCAGCACTAACCACTTGATTGGTTGCCGCTATATACAGCAGCAACTTCTCTTGTGGCTTAGGTGCGACAAGTGTTGGAGTGGAGGACAGGTATCTCTTCAAGTCCTGCAACGCAACCTTCGCTTCTGGAGTCCATTTCATTGGACCTGCCTTTTTCAATACTTTGAAAAACGGCAGGGCGCACTCAGCAGACCTAGAGATAAACCTGCTGAGAGCAGCCACGCAACCGGCAAGTCTTCGTACATCCTTGACGCGCTTTGGTGCTTCAATCTGCTCAATGGCGTTGATCTTGTCGGGATTGGCTTCAATTCCCCGCTGAGACACGAAGAACCCGAGAAGCTTGCCGGAGGGGACTCCAAACACACACTTCTCGGGGTTGAGCTTGAGGTTGATCTTGCGCAGATTTGCAAAGGTCTCGTCTAAATCTTGAATCAGGGTTGCCTTGTCCTTGCTTTTGACCACTATGTCATCCATGCAGGCTCCCACATTTTTGTGTATTTGTGGCTCAAGAGTGACATGGACTACCCTTGCAAATGTTGAACCAGCATTTTTTAAACCGAAAGGCATCCGTATGAAACAGTACATGCCACATGGAGTGATGAATGCGGTCTTCTCCTCATCCTCTTCTGCCATGAAGATTTGATGGTATCCTGAGTATGCGTCAAGAAATGAAAGCAAGTCACATCCGGCCATGGAGTCAACAATCTGGTCAATGCGCGGCAAGGGAAATGGGTCTTTGGGATAAGCTTTATTAACATCGGTAAAGTCGATACAAAGCCTCCATTTCCCGTTTGCCTTGCGCACGACTACAGGATTGGCCAACCACGTAGGATGGAGCACTCCTCTGACAAGGCCTGCTGCTTCCAATTTCTTGATCTCTTCTGCGATGAATTCTTGGCGCTCCACTGCTTGCTTCCCGACCTTCTGCTTGACGGGCCGCGCATGAGGACAAACAGCACGATGGTGCTCAATTACTTTCCTGGGAACACCGGGGATGTCAGACGGTTGCCACGCAAACACGTCAACGTTCGCCCGCAGGAAAGCAATGAGCGCGTTTTCCTATTTAGGGTCAAGGGTGGCACTGATGGTGAAGGTACCACCAGTGCCGTCCTCCTTGGCGGACACCTTCTTGGTCTCTGGCGGAGCTGCCATTGCCTTCTTACGCCTGCCGGTGGAGCTCGATGGTGCGTCCTCGACGGTAGTGCAGCACTCCGAAGAGGTGCGCTTGCCGGAGTGGGCATCAGAACTCTTGCCGGACTTGGTCTAATTCTTCCCCCCGGGAGCTTCAACGGCAGGTGACTTGCGATCTGTTGCCGCTGCCGCTTCCCGGTAGATCTTGTCGGCGCAGATAAGGGCATCCTTCTTGTCGCCATGGACAGAGATGACGCTTATCGGGCCTGGCATCTTCAGCATGTTGTATGCGTAGTGAGAGGCTGCCATGAACTTGGCGAGTGCTGGACGGCCGAGTATCCCATTGTCAGGCAATGGAAAATCGGCAACGTCAAAAGTGACCCTCTCAGTCCTGAAGTTCAACTCGCTGCCAAATGTTACTGGCAACGTGACCTTCCCCTTCGGCTTGCTCCTTCCCGGGTTGATTCCTTGGAATGTGCCGGTCTCTTCAAGCTCGCTGTCAGGGATCTGGAGTTTCTGGAGTACAGCGGAGGAGATCAGGTTCAAGCCGGCCCCGCCATCAACTAGCATCTTAGTGACCTTGAGGTTGCGGATAGTTGGTGAAACCAACATCGGCAAGCACCCGACCGCAGTTGTGCGATCAGGGTGGTCCTCAATATCAAAGATGATAGGCGTGCCGGACCATTTCAGAAGCTTGCGTGACTCGACAGGTGGTTCTGCCGCATTGAGTTCCCGGACCCACTGCTTGAGTTGGCGGTGTGAAGTATGCAGAGAAGCACCGCCGTCAAAGCACAAGACCTCTGTGCCTTTCTGGAACTCCTGCTCACTGGTCTCGACATCATCCATGTCTTCATCGTCGTCGTCATCTTCATCCTTGTCGCGGCCACGGGGAGGTCTCTCTCCTTGCCGCTGCTTGTCCTTGCCACGGCGTCCTCCCCGGCCGGCGCGCTTCTTGCCGGATTCTCCAGCGCCTCCTTGGGCCCTCTCCTTGTCGCGTCGCTTGTATTCAGCTTTTTGCTGCTGGACAAGCTGCTCGACCTTCTTGCAGCTCTGGAGGTCATGGCCCTTGGTGCGGTGGACCTTGCAGTACTGCTTGTCGGTGCCGTCCTGCTTGTCGGCGACCGCCACAGCCTGGCAGTTGGTGCATGCGGCGATCTCCTTGCCGGAGCTACCAGCTTTGGCTTTCTTGGCGCCACCTTCGTTGCCGGACTGCTCAATGACTAGCACATCTTTGCCTTTCTTCTTCTTGTTGTTCCGCCGCCGGTTTTTCTTTGCCGGGGCAGCATCCTCGCTGTCAGATCCTCCTGCTCCTGTATTCTCTCCGGGGAGTTTCCTCCCTTCCTCAGCACATGCACACTTGTCGGCCAGGGCATACAGCTCACTGACGTCCCTGATCTTGCACATCGCCATCTCCTCCCGCATCCTGCGGTTATGCACGTTCTGATGGAACGCGCTGATGACCGCAGCAGGGTGGACATCTGGGATGTTGTGCTGTACACGGCTGAATCTCTGAATGTACTTACGTAGAGGCTCTCCTTCCTTCTAGGCGAGCATGTGAAGGTCACTCTCTTGGCCATGAGGTTTGTGGCCGCCTGTAAAGGCGCCGACAAACTGATGGCATAGGTCTGCCCAGGAGGATATGGAGTTGTCTGGCAAATGCATGAGCCAGGACCTGACGTTGGGCTTGAGCACCAGCGGGAAGTAGTTGGCAAGGATCTTGTCGTCCCGCCCCCCGGCAGCTTGCACCGTGATGGTGTAGATGCTGAGGAACTCCGATGGATGCGACTTGCCGTCGTACTTCTCTGGTACGTCTGGCTTGAAATTCTTCTTGCTGGGCCACTGGACTTGCCGCAGCTCACGAGTAAACGCAGGGCAACCTACCGCGTACGGCAAGTCGCCTGGTTCCCCTGGCGCATGCATGTCGACAGAGGGCCCAGCGCGCTGGTCTGATTGATGCCGCGCTTCTCTTCGGTGCTCGATGTGAGTACGAGCGTCTTCTTGCTGTCGTTCGTGAAGAACTTGGCGCTGATCGCGACGAGCTCGAGGATCTGATGACGTAGTGGAGTCGCTGTCGGGGTGGATCCGGCGAGTTGGCGATCTTGGCCTTCGGGGCGGAGAGTGCACGGTGGTTGCACCCCCACCGGTCTTGTCGCCACCGGCCCGTGCCTGGCTGACTTGCCGCGGCTGCGAAGTACTCGGCTGCCGTGGAATGTCGCCGTTGGCAAAGCCGATGAGACTCTGAATGGTGGCCCTCCAGTCATCGATCTTGTCTGCCGTTGGAGGGTAGTCTAGGAGCAGTTGAGCTCGCGCCAAAGT
The DNA here is from genome assembly GCA_034509565.1 of Triticum monococcum. Taxonomy (NCBI): domain Eukaryota; kingdom Viridiplantae; phylum Streptophyta; class Magnoliopsida; order Poales; family Poaceae; genus Triticum; species Triticum monococcum. The sequence continues at coordinate 174,235,915 of CM067847.1, read as the reverse complement.
TTCTGCTAAAGTGGCGGGTGGCGGCAGCGAACGGTGCGAGGAGCGGGATATGCTCGGACTTCTAACCATGTTCGAAGGAGCAGTATCTCGTCCAAGCGATCGTGCCCCGCTCGCGCCAGCATGTTGGCGTGCATGATGGTCTTGAGCACTCCGAGATCCACCAGCTCGATCTTGGTCCAGCAAACGTATGTACCGTGAGTATCATGACGCTGCCGGTCCCGCGCCTCCTGGGATGGGTGCGGTGCATGTACGAACGCCGAGGTCTTGGAGTGCGTCCAGTCGTTGTGGGAGCCGACTGCATCGCCGATGGGCAGCGCAGCCTTGTCCTTGGACCTGGCAGCACCGTGAGCTCCCTCGTTAATGCCTGTTTTTCCGCCGGCGTCTACCCCACCAGCCGTTTGCTCCGGAGACGGTGGGTTCGACGCGGACAGAGCAGCCGCCTCCGAAGCCTTCTTCTTCGGCGGCATGTCGACGAAGACGATGAAGATTTAGCTCGAGTGAACGCCGGATTAGGTTCACACAACCTCGACGCACCCCCTACCTGGCGCGCCAAAGATGTCGGGGGACTAATCCACGAACACCTATGGGACCGGCGGACCGAGCCCCTTTCGGTTCGGCAGGGAGGTGGAGATCGCACGAAGAGCAGATCGAGGCGAAGCACGCGAGCAGTTTAACCAGGTTCGGGCCGCACGGATGCGTAAAACCCTACTCCTGCTTTGTGGTTTTTATTGAGATCTTGCTCGGGAGCGCTGATTGCTACCGTATATACTAGCAGCTAACGAGACCGAGCGTGGGTGTTCTCTTCTACCGATCTCTCCCCTCTACGTTGCGCATGGGCCTCCTTTTATATGCTCAAGGGGTCACCGATAGGTGGCAACGTAGACCAGGGTAAAAATGGAAAGATGTTGCGGTTGGTACAGCCGCCTACTATAGTGTATCATACCTAACCCTGACGGCAGGGGACAAGGGCATTAAATGCCCGTCTGCGTCGCCCAAATAATGCAAAAGGGACCGCCAGGGACGCCACCGCTCACTACGATGGCAATCTTGTCAGTGCTGCTTGCCACCGTGTACCGCTGGCTGCATAGCCTCCCGCCACGTACGCCTGGAAGGGTCCCAGAGCGACATGTTGGTGGTTGTGCTGGAGCGCAGGTACAAAGTGGAGGCTTGCCACGGCAAGCGCCTTGCCGCAGTCGTTGTCTTGTCACGTCCGGGAGCTTGTCGCTCACCAGGCCTTGCCGGGACGCGTCGCGCGTCGGGGCAAGTTCCTTGAGATGCCTTGGTCGGCCTTCCCGGCAAGCTCCTCTTGCCGGGGTCTTGTCTCCTTGGCTTGGATACTTTGTTCTTGAATGGCTCCAAAGGAACCACGGAGGATCTTGGCGGTCACCCGGCAAGCCTTGCCGCGGGACGCTGCGACTGCCCCTGCACAAGTTCGGGATACTAGGGTACCCCTACTCTAGTACACCGACATTATTGGTCTTGCTTCTATTGCCGTACCTCCTAGTGATCCTTTAGAACAATATTTGCTAGACCATGAGAATGATATGTTTATGAATGAAAGAAGGGAAATAGATGAAGTATTCTTTAAACAGGAACCTATTCTGAAACACAATCTTCCTGTTGAAATCCTAGGGGATCCCCCTCCACCTAAGGGTGATCCCGTGTTTGAGCTTAAACCATTGTTTGATAATCTTAAATATGCTTATCTTGATGAAAAGAAGATATATCTTGTTATTATTAGTGCTAACCTTTTAGAGCATGAAGAAGAAAGATTATTGAAAACTCTGAAGAAGCACCATGCTGCTATTGGATATACTCTTGATGATCTTAAGGGCATTAGTCCCACTCTATGTCAACATAAAATAAATTTGGAAGCAGATGCCAAACCAGTTCGTGATCCTCAACGACGTCTGAATCCTAAAATGAAAGAAGTGGTAAGAAAAGAAATACTAAAGCTTCTGGAGGCAGGTATAATTTATCCCATTGCTGATAGTCAGTCGGTAAGTCTTGTTCATTGTATCCCTAAGAAGGGAGGTATTACTGTTGTTCCTAATGATAAAGATGAATTGATTCCACAAAGAATTATTACAGGTTATAGGATGGTAATTGATTTCTGCAAATTAAATCAGGCTACTAAGAAAGATCATTACCCCTTACCTTTTATCGATCAAATGCTAGAAAGATTATGCAAACATACACATTACTGCTTTCTAGATGGTTATTCTGGTTTCTCTCAAATACCTGTGTCGGCTAAAGATCAATCAAAGACTACTTTTACATGCCCTTGTGGTACTTTTGCTTATAGACGTATGCCTTTTGGTTTATGTAATGCACCTGCTACCTTTCAAAGATGCATGATGGCTATATTCTATGACTTTTGTGACAAGATTTGTAAGGTTTTCATGGATGACTTTACTGTCTATGGATCTTCTTTTGCTGATTGCTTGAGCAATCTTGATCGAGTTTTGCAGAGATGTGAAGAAACTAATCTTATCTTGAATTGGGAAAAGTGCCACTTTATGGTTAATGAGGGTATTGTCTTGGGGCATAAAGTTTCTGAAAGAGGTATTGAAGTTGATAAAGCCAAGGTTGATGCTATTGAAAATATGCCATGTCCCAAGGACATCAATGGTATAAGAAGTTTCCTTGGTCATGCCGGATTTTATAGGAGGTTCATTAAGGACTTTTCAAAAATTTCTCGGCCTCTGAGTAATTTATTACAAAAAGATATACCATTTGTCTTTGATGATGATTGTGTAGAAGCATTTGAAATACTTAAGAAAGCATTAGTCTCTGCACCTATTGTTCAGCCACTTGATTGGAATTTACCCTTTGAAATTATGTGTGATGCTAGCGATTATGCTGTAGGTGCTGTTCTAGGGCAAAGAGTTGATAAGAAATTAAATGTTATCCATTATGATAGTAAGACTCTAGACAATGCTCAAAGAAATTATGCTACTACTGAAAAAGAACTTTTAGCAGTGGTATTTGCTTGTGATAAGTTCAGACCTTATATTGTTGATTCTAAAGTAACTATCCACACTGATAATGTTGCTATTAAATATCTTATGGAGAAGAAAGATGCTAAACCTAGACTTATTAGATGGGTTCTCTTGCTAGAAGAATTTGATTTGCATATTGTTGATAGAAAAGGAGCTGAGAACTGATACGTCTCCAACGTATCTATAATTTTTGATTGCTCCATGCTATATTATCTACTGTTTTGGAATATATTGGGCTTTATTTTCGACTTTTATATTATTTTTGGGACTAACCTATTAACATGAGGCCCAGCCTAGAATTGCCATTTTTTGCCTATTTCAGTGTTTCAAAGAAACGGAATATCAAACGGAGTCCAAACGGAATAAAATCTTCGGGAACGTGATTTTCTCACCGAACGTGATCCAGGAGACTTGGACCCTGCTCCAAGGAACAAAAGAGGCGGTGACAAGGGTGGGGGGCGCGCCCCCTGCCTCATGGGCCCCTCATTGCTCCTCCGGCGTACTTCTTCTTCCTCCTATATATACACACGTACCCCGAAACGATCAAAAGAGGAGCCAAAAACCCAATTCCACCGCCGCAACTTTCTGTATCCACGAGATCCCATCTTGGGGCCAGTTTCGGAGCTCCGCAGGAAGAGGGCCCTCATCACCGAGGGCTTCTACATTGTGACGCCCGGATAATCATGCTATAGTAATCTCACGCTAATCATGCCACGTCACCTCAGTTACTGTTGCTAATCTATCGTTAGGTCAAAACCGGTCCAAAATTCAAATTCAAAGTTTGGTAAATAATAATAGTTTTCAAAAATTAAAACAAAAATGTTCGGTGGTTGCCGAATAATGCATAGGTAATTATGGTGGAGAAACCACACTTTTATAAAATGTTTAAATAATCTAAAATGAATTAAACAGTAACAAAACCAATTACTTAAAAGCTTTTAAAATATTAAACACTTACAAATTATTTTATTTTAGGCCCTAATTTAATTGTGGTGGTGGCATATTGTTAATACTAATTTAGGTACAACTAATGTGTTTTATAAAACTAAGCTATTTGAATTATAAACTTAAAATAGAAAAGAAAAGAAAATAAGAAAAAGGGAAAGACTAGAACAAGAAAAAAATAAAAGGAACCCCCCCTCATCTGGGCCTCGGCCCAGCATGCCGATGGGTCGCCAGGCCGGCCCACCCAGTCCACCTTATCCCCACACCCCCCCCCCCCCCGCAACCCTAATCCCCACTGCCCCCCCACTCGCTCTCCCCCTCCTCCCCGATCCAGATCGGATCGAGGGGGGGAACGAACCACCCCGCCTCCCTGACGACCGCGCCACCCCTCGCCGTTGGACGCCACCACCCGGAGCCCGCGCCACCTCGCCGGCCTCCTCCTCCTCCTCCCCACGCCGGACCTTCCCGCCCTCTTCTCCAGCCATGCTCGGTGCCCGACGCCGCACTTCGCCTGGCCCCGCCGCCGCCGAACCTCCACCACGCCTAACGCCGCCCCTGCCTCCTCCTAGGCGCCCCCCACTCGACTGGATCGAGGAGGGACCAGATCCCGCGCCGGCCGAACGCACCTCGACGCCGGCGCCCATCCCCTGCGTCTTCGCCCGTCGTCGCCGGCCTGCCTCCCCATCGCCGCCTCATCCTCGACGTCCACCCCGAGCCCCACTGCCCGTGCCCTACTGCTCCCCTGTGAGCTCCCCTCCCTCTCTCTGCCAGGGCCGCGCCCTCCCCCCTCGACCGCTCTGCCGCGCGCGCCCAGCCGCCACGACCCGCCTGCGCGCCTTGCTCGCCCCGCACCGCCTCACACGCGCGGTGGCCGCGTCCGGCTGCGCTCGTCGCCCCCGCGCGCGCCCACCTGCCGCTGCTGGCTCCCCGCGACCGCCGTGCGCGGCCCCGCCTCAGACCGGCCATGCTCCGGCACTGCCACGGCCGCTCCTCGGCGTCCTGGCCTCCTGCCGCTGGCCACCGTGCCGCCCCGCGCCTCCCCGCAGCTGCATCTGCTACTGCTGTTGCCGTCCCTGGCCTTGTCTCCAACTGCCGCCCCGCGCTCGCCGTCGTTGCCCGGTGCAGCCTCCCTGCGTCGCGCCCCCCCCCATCTCACCGACCTCGCCGCGGCACCCGGCAGGCTCCCCCGTCGCCAGTGGCCTCGCCTGCGTCTGGCGTAGTGCCCCTCGGGCATGGGTGCCCGCCCGTTAACCCGCACGCCCGATAGGCCCATAGGGCCAATGACATGTGGGGCCCGACCCCCTAGAATGTTTTAATAAAAAAAAATATAAAAAAATAAAATAAAAATAAATAAATAATAAATAATATAATATAATTAATTAATTAATTAACCTAATTAATTATGATTAAATTAACTAATTAAGATTAATCAACCTAATGTTAATTAATCTAATCAACTACTGTTAATTAGTTAATTAACTAGTATGACAGTGGGGCCCACCCCCTTAATTAATTTTGATTAGTTTAATTAATCTGTTTAATTAAAATGTGTCACTGACCAGTGGGACCCACTGGTCAGGTTGACCAAGTCAACGCCGTGTTGACTGCTGACATCATGCTGACGTCATCATGACATCAGCAGGCACTATTCTGGATAATGTTTAATTAAATTAATTAAATAAATCCTAAAAATGATTTAAATCTTTTAAAATTAATATAAAATAAACCGTAGCTCGGATGAAAAAACTTTGTACATGAAAGTTGCTCAGAACGACGAGACGAACCCGGATACGCAGCCCGTTCGTCCGTCACGCATCCCTAGCATAGCGAACACGCAACTTTCCCCCTCCGGTTCATCTACCCGAAAATGCGAAACACTGGGAATACTTTCCCGGATGTTCCCCCCCTTCACCGGTACCACCTACTACCGCGTTAGGGCACCTCTAACGCCGTTACTTGTCATGTCATGCATCACTATGCATATGCTTGCTTAAATATTTATTGTTTCTCCCCCCTCTTCTCTCGATAGACACCGAGACCGACGCCGCTGCTACCCAGTACGACTACGGTGTTGACGACCCCTCTCTCTTGCCAGAGCAACCAGGCAAGCCCCCCCTTGATCACCAGATATCGCCTACTCTCCTCTATACTGCTTGCATTAGAGTAGTGTAGCATGTTACTGCTTTCGTTATTCCTATCCTGATGCATAGCCTGTCCTTGTTACTACTGTTGATACCTTTACCTGCAATCCTACTTGCTTAGTATAGGATGCTAGTTTATCATCAGTGGCCCTACATTCTTGTCCGTCTGCCATGCTATACTATCGGGCCGTGATCACTCGGGAGGTGATCACTGGTATATACTGTATACTTTATACATGATACATGTGGTGCCTAAAGACGGGTAGGCTCGTAGGAGCACCCGCGAGTGGATCTTTGAGGCGGAGCGACAGGGCAGGTTCCGACCACCTAGGAGAGAGGTGGGCCTGGCCCTGGTCGGTGTTCGCAGATACTTAACACGCTTAACGAGATCTGGGTATTTGATCTGAGTCTAGCCATTTGGTCTATACGCACTAACCATCTTCGTGGGAGCAGTTATGGGTATCCCGGCGTCATGGTATCAGCCGAAGCCTTCATGACATCAGCGACTGAGTGGCGCGCGCCGGATTGGACTGGAAAGCCACTAGGCTAGGTCTGCTTCCGGCCGCGTACGCAACGTGCAGGTGTGCAAAGGGCGATGGGCCCAGACCCCTGCGCCATAGGATTTAGACCGGCGTGCTGACCTCTCTGTTGTGCCTAGGTAGGGCTGCGACGTGTTGATCTTCCGAGGCCGGGCATGACCCAGAAAAGTGTGTCCGGCCAAATGGGATCGAGCGTGTTGGGGTATGTGGTGCACCCCTGCAGGGAAGTTTATCTATTCGAATAGCCGTGTCCCTCGGTAAAAGGACGACCCGGAGTTGTATCTTGACCTTATGACAACTAGAACCGGATACTTAATAAAACACACCCTTCCAAGTGCCAGATACAACCGGTGATCGCTCTCTCACAGGGCGACGAGGGGAGGATCATCGGTTAGGGTTATGCTATACGATGCTACTTGGAGGACTTCAGTCTACTCTCTTCTACATGCTGCAAGACGGAGGCTTTCAGAAGCGTAGTCTTCGACAGGATTAGATATCCCCCTCTTATTCTGGCATTCTGCAGTTCAGTCCACATATGATACCCTTATTCCATTTGATACCCATGCATATGTAGTATAGCTCCTTGATTGCGAGTACTTTGGATGAGTACTCACGGTTGCTTTCTCCCTCTTTTCCCCCTATCCCTTCTACCTGGTTGTCGCAACCAGATGTTGGAGCCCAGGAGCCAGACGCCACCGTCGATGATGACTCCTACTACACCGGAGGTGCCTACTACTACGTGCTGCCCGCTGACGACGACCAGGGGTAGTTAGGAGGATCCCAGGCAGGAGGCCTACGCCTCTTTCGATCTGTATCCCAGTTTGTGCTAGCCTTATTAAGGCAAACTTGTTTAACTTATGTCTGTACTCAGATATTGTTGCTTCCGCTGACTCGTCTATGATCGAGCTCTTGTATTCGAGCCCTCGAGGCCCCTGGCTTGTAATATGATGGTTGTATGACTTATTTTATTTGTAGAGTTGTGTTGTGATATCTTCCCGTGAGTCCCTGATCTTGATCGTACACGTTTGCGTGTATGATTAGTGTACGATTAAATCGGGGGCGTCACAAGTTGGTACCAGAGCCGACTGCCTGTAGGAATTCCCCTTCCACACTCCTTGGCCGAAGTCGAGTCTAGACATTACTAAAACTTTTACTAACATGGCTGTGTGCCTTACGGGCCCACGTCGCCATCTGGGTGGTATTAGGATCTTTTACTCCTCGATCCTTACTCTGGGACTCTAATCTCTCCCCTATTCAGGTTAAATGAGTTTTGCTAAATCTAACATTAGGATCTCGTTATCACTTTCTCCCGGAGAGCCCTTCATTAAAGATGATCGCCTGCTGCACCAGAATATTCTGAAGACACTCTCTGATGCTTTCCCGAGACCCTTGTGCCCTTCGCCATTGCGATTCCTACCACCGATAAATCCTTATGGATAACTAATTACACTTGCCATTCATACGAACATCCCCCATTGATCTTGTTATTACAAGATACCCCGAAGTCTTCTCTATTGTTCCGAGAATACTTTGTGCCTACTGCCTAGCAGTTCCTTGCCACATGAATACCCCTTCAATTAAATCCTCGCACTTGTCGAGTATCCACTCATCCCCAGTTGTTCTTGTGTTTCACAATGGTCTTCGAAATACTATTCGATCCTCCAAAAATCCTTAGTAGCTTATTGCTCTGCAATACTTGCCTGCTTGCATTATGGATGCTTTCCATATGTCTGGCGATATTCGTTAGTATCCTTAGGCATCGTCTTTTGATCCTATTGATTCAACTTGAGTGCGAATGCACGCAATCATCAGTTGATCCTTTTAAATTATCTTTCTGGCTCAGACGTTATTTTAAAACATGAGCTGGATCTCGACCAATCAAATTGCTGTTGATTGTACCCTTAAGACTATTCAACTTATCCATCCCTGATCAGAGCATTGCTTCTGATCCCTTGTCTTGGAATTGATAATTCTTTGCATTTGAGCCTTGAATTAGTCAGTTGTTTCTAAAGTCTGATCTCCTTGCATTGTTTCTCCCTCTGGTTGAGTACCGATGCTCGCACCAGATCCCTTGAGGACCCCCGGATCATTTGCTGGATTTTATCCGACAGCGTCCTTCATATTCAATAAGTCTGTGAGCCTTTCCTCGGATACATAATACCTTTGGTAAATTGTATCCTCTGCTTTCTCAAACATGCTCTACTATCGAGCTGGTGTTATTTATTCTTGAAATTTGTGGTATATACTCCTAAGATGCCCTGATGGGTTGAACATATGCCTTCTCTAAACTGTGTGAACTCGAAAGTTTTCACGAGTCATACTCTTCTGGTATTTTGCTAGATAAAATTTCTATACTACAGCTTCATCAAAAGCGAGAAGTAAAATGAAAGGTTATGCATGGAAGAATTAGGAGCCGACCTTGAACCTTTGCGTTCATGCCCATGGACCCGATGTGAAACTTATCATCGAAGCTTCTTGTAAATGATATTAGTTCCCTTGGTATAAGTTCATATTATATCTGGGATCCGGCCTTTTACAATCGTGGTTCCGACCATGTTCTCTTTTAAATACCATTTTCGATGCAAGTGTAAGCACTTGTCTCACGTGGATCAATACCTCGGTCCAACCTCTACTTTGATCCGTCTTCGAGTATTACCCCCCTGGTATCTCGAGATTATCTTGAAACTGCATAACTTCTTATGAGTTCTTCATCAAGTACTACATTCTCACTGATTACAGTTTTCATGGGCTCTGAGTTATTAAACACTCAAAGACACCGATAACTAAACCGAGTCTGCCCTACGGTTCAGCAACTCTTGATAATCTTCTTTAAGTCCGAGTTTGTACTCGATCATGTCATTCCTAGCTTGATCGGCTATATCATTATCGTGCTAAATTTTAACTGTGCTACCTGGTCCTTAATCCCGGAGCACAACTTTCGATGATGAGCTAAGCTTACGTCGATCTTCCTCGTCATATCAGTTCACCTTGAACAACAAGCTTGATTTCAAGTTTGTGTCCTACACATGTTTCCAATAACCTTCCGCTTCATCATTCCTTTGATTTGATGTTGTCACTGATTGATTACATCTTGAAATCTCTCGACCAATGTGCCGTGAAGATCATCAACCTTATGAGGTCTTCCTGGATATCAATTGAATTCATGATGAGAAATACCATCCTTGCCCCCGATGAATTGTATTATCATCAGCCACTTTATTGCCTTCCCTCCAACACAAACTTATTCGTGTTTTGAGTTATACCTTGAGATCCTTGCTATACAGCATTTGTTCTTCCTTACCTTGGAATGTTACCACCTTTTATGTCAAGAATGTCGTGGTAATTTTACCACCTCTTGAGAATTCTTGATATAGTAATATCTCTCGCCTTTTGCGTTCATTTCTTGGTCTCCGTATTTGTTTCTAACCGGAATACCGACTAATGGTCTGTGTTGTACAAATTCTAAACTTCTAGCAACCCTATTGCTTGAAGTTATTGTTCTACAGTTTCATTCTAAGCCTTTTGATTATTGAATCATCATTCAAACATTGATCGTGCTACCTAGTCCAGATTCCTGGTTGCACCCTTCTATCATTGTTCAGTTGTGTATGTTTCCCTCGAGCATACATCATTATGACATTTGATCCGACAAATGATATTTCCTTGTTCACATAATTGTGGAAATCAATCCTATGGAAATCGCGATGATTTTTTGCTGAGCCTATCAGCCACCTACTCATCCTCTCCTTGGTTTACTGATGAACTCTTGTTTCGGAACTCGCTTCCATAGTTCATTTCCCGAGAATCTTACAATGTCATCTCATCAAATTGTGCCGCACCTTTTCTTCTCAGGCATCCTAAGTCTGAGGTATCGTGACACCAATCAGATCTGAATCTCGGTCATATATGATGGTTGGAACTTATTTCCAAGAGTTATAATGTTGGTCTTTATATATGACCCGGTAAGGTTATGTCAGGCCTAGCACACCTGGTCGGAGGACCTATTGTTGTAGTATCCTTTTTAGCAAGTTTAGCCATTCTTCCGTGAGGAAATTGTAAGACTTATTTCACAAGCTATTCCTGATGGATCCTTTGTGTTTCCAAAATCTGACCTTTGCTTGAATACCATGTCAATGCTTCTTGAAGCATGTTTGTGGTACTCCGATTTTCAATAAGAGCATTGAAAGCGCAATGCTAAGTTTTCTTTAACCATTATCCAAACACCGTTGTATGGGTACTGTCATGAAATTTCTCTCCCCTTACTTAAAGGGTTTTCTACATGATATCCTGCCACGGATATCATGCTCTGTTTGTCCTTGGGAAGGATATACCCCTGAAATATGTGTTTAAACACATTTTCCTTTCCATTCTTCTGTTAAATCTGATAATCATATTTTCCTTTCCATTGTTCTGTTTAACCTTCTTGAGGTTTATATGAGCTAAGCAGTAATATGTCACTGCTTTTATAAGCACCTCGGCGTACAACTCTGTCAGTAAGACCCTGTTGAAATTGTCGATAGCATTCCGGTCACCCCCGATGGACGAGAACTTTGCCTATTGGTCCGCCTTGTTTCAACGAGCAGGAAAATGGTTCTCTTCGTCCCTCGCCCTTGGTACCGACATTGTTGCCAACATAAATGATAGGCTACCCTCTGACATGTCTTGCTATCACGACCATGCAAGATATCAACGCTTTACCTACTTATAACCACATGGTGGGCCCATAACCCACAGTTACACAGGATCGAAACCTGACCCTCCTATACACCCCCGGTTTCCAAATTTAATTCCTCGCACTTGGCCTCGTTTGTGATTCACGAGCCACCTTCCGAGAAATCATCGATTCTGGTATTAAACACAATACCTATACCGTTGCCTTGTTTCAGGCAACGAAGATTATCTATCCGTTTCAAACCTCTTATTGTACCTTCGTACCTTACTCTCGATGTATTTCTTATGTTCAACTCGAGAGGTAATCTTGTACTCATTCATGGGTTAACCCCAGATTGATCCCCTCAAGCATTCTGTCGTAGCTGAGCTGCCCCTTACCTATTCGTAAGTACGATGGAGTTCCTCGAAGAAAGGACGACAACTTCATCATGATACATTGGAATAAAGAACTGAAGACATCAACGAAGGGAATTAACTTCTTCGAGAAGATCCATTAGCATATCGTAACCAGAACTTTCCCCTTACTCCCCTCTTAAATCTCGGGACGAGATTTCTTGTAGTGGAGGAGAATTGTGACGCCCGGATAATCATGCTACAGTAATCTCACGCTAATCATGCCACGTCACCTCAGTTACTGTTGCTAATCTATCGTTAGGTCAAAACCGGTCCAAAATTCAAATTCAAAGTTTGGTAAATAATAACAGTTTTCAAAAATTAAAACAAAAATGTTCGGTGGTTGCCGAATAATGCATAGGTAATTATGGTGGAGAAACCACACTTTTATAAAATGTTTAAATAATCTAAAATGAATTAAACAGTAACAAAACCAATTACTTAGAAGCTTTTAAAATATTAAACACTTACAAATTATTTTATTTTAGGCCCTATTTAATTGTGGTGGTGGCATATTGTTAATACTAATTTAGGTACAACTAATGTGTTTTATAAAACTAAGCTATTTGAATTATAAACTTAAAATAGAAAAGAAAAGAAAATAAGAAAAAGGGAAAGACTAGAACAAGAAAAAAATAAAAGGAACCCCCCCTCATCTGGGCCTCGGCCCAGCATGCCGATGGGTCGCCAGGCCGGCCCACCCAGTCCACCTTATCCCCACACCCCCCCCCCCCCGCAACCCTAATCCCCACTGCCCCCCCACTCGCTCTCCCCCTCCTCCCCGATCCAGATCGGATCGAGGGGGGGAACGAACCACCCCGCCTCCCTGACGACCGCGCCACCCCTCGCCGTTGGACGCCGCCGCCCGGAGCCCGCGCCACCTTGCCGGCCTCCTCCTCCTCCTCCCCACGCCGGACCTCCCCGCCCTCTTCTCCAGCCATGCTCGGTGCCCGACGCCGCACTTCGCCTGGCCCCGCCGCCGCCGAACCTCCACCACGCCTAACGCCGCCCCTGCCTCCTCCCAGGCGCCCCCCCACTCGACTGGATCGAGGAGGGACCAGATCCCGCGCCGGCCGAACGCACCTCGACGCCGGCGCCCATCCCCTGCGTCTTCGCCCGTCGTCGCCGGCCTGCCTCCCCATCGCCGCCTCATCCTCGACGTCCACCCCGAGCCCCACTGCCCGTGCCCTACTGCTCCCCTGTGAGCTCCCCTCCCTCTCTCTGCCAGGGCCGCGCCCTCCCCCCTCGACCGCTCTGCCGCACGCGCGCCCAGCCGCCACGACCCGCCTGCGCGCCTTGCTCGCCCCGCACCGCCTCACACGCGCGGTGGCCGCGTCCGGCTGCGCTCGTCGCCCCCCCGCGCACCCACCTGCCGCTGCTGGCTCCCCGCGACCGCCGTGCGCGGCCCCGCCTCAGACCGGCCATGCTCCGGCACTGCCACGGCCGCTCCTCGGCGTCCTGGCCTCCTGCCGCTGGCCACCGTGCCGCCCCGCGCCTCCCCGCAGCTGCATCTGCTACTGCTGCTGCCATCCCTGGCCTTGTCTCCAACCGCCGCCCCGCGCTCGCCGTCGTTGCCCGGTGCAGCCTCCCTGCGTCGCCCCCCATCTCATCGACCTCGCCGCGGCGCCCGGCAGGCTCCCCCGTCGCCAGTGGACTCGCCTGCATCTGGGCGTAGTGCCCCTCGGGCACGGGTGCCCGCCCGTTAACCCGCACGCCCGATAGGCCCATAGGGCCAATGACATGTGGGGCCCGACCCCCTAGAATGTTTTAATAAAAAAAATATAAAATAAAAATAAAAATAAAAATAAATAAATAATAAATAATATAATTAATTAATTAATTAATTAATTAACAAATTAATTAACCTAATTAATTATGATTAAATTAACTAATTAAGATTAATTAACCTAATGTTAATTAATCTAATCAACTACTGTTAATTAGTTAATTAACTAGTATGACAGTGGGGCCCACCCCCTTAATTAATTTTGGTTAGTTTAATTAATCTGTTTAATTAAAATGTGTCACTGACCAGTGGGACCCACTGGTCAGGTTGACCAAGTCAACGCCGTGTTGACTGCTGACATCATGCTGACGTCATCATGACATCAGCAGGCACTATTCTGGATAATGTTTAATTAAATTAATTAAATAAATCCTAAAAATGATTTAAATCTTTTAAAATTAATATAAAATAAACCGTAGCTCGGATGAAAAAACTTTGTACATGAAAGTTGCTCAGAACGACGAGACGAACCCGGATACGCAGCCGTTCGTCCGTCACGCATCCCTAGCATAGCGAACACGCAACTTTCCCCCTCCGGTTCATCTACCCGAAAACGCGAAACACCGGGAATACTTTCCTGGATGTTCCCCCCCTTCACCGGTACCACCTGCTACCGCGTTAGGGCACCTCTAACGCCGTTACTTGTCATGTCATGCATCACTATGCATATGCTTGCTTAAATATTTATTGTTTCTCCCCCCTCTTCTCTCGATAGACACCGAGACCGACGCCGCTGCTACCCAGTACGACTACGGTGTTGAGGACCCCTCTCTCTTGCCAGAGCAACCAGGCAAGCCCCCCCCCCTTGATCACCAGATATCGCCTACTCTCCTCTATACTGCTTGCATTAGAGTAGTGTAGCATGTTACTGCTTTCGTTATTCCTATCCTGATGCATAGCCTGTCCTTGTTACTACTGTTGATACCTTTACCTGCAATCCTACTTGCTTAGTATAGGATGCTAGTTTATCATCAGTGGCCCTACATTCTTGTCCGTCTGCCATGCTATACTATCGGGCCGTGATCACTCGGGAGGTGATCACGGGTATATACTGTATACTTTATACATGATACATGTGGTGCCTAAAGACGGGTAGGCTCGTAGGAGCACCCGCGAGTGGATCTTTGAGGCGGAGCGACAGGGCAGGTTCCGACCACCTAGGAGAGAGGTGGGCCTGGCCCTGGTCGGTGTTCGCGGATACTTAACACGCTTAACGAGATCTGGGTATTTGATCTGAGTCTAGCCATTTGGTCTATACGCACTAACCATCTACGTGGGAGCAGTTATGGGTATCCTGGCGTCGTGGTATCAGCCGAAGCCTTCGTGACGTTAGCGACTGAGTGGCGCGCGCCGGATTGGACTGGAAAGCCACTAGGCTAGGTCTGCTTCCGGCCGCGTACGCAACGTGCAGGTGTGCAAAGGGCGATGGGCCCAGACCCCTGCGCCATAGGATTTAGACCGGCGTGCTGACCTCTCTGTTGTGCCTAGGTAGGGCTGCGACATGTTGATCTTCCGAGGCTGGGAAGGACCCAGAAAAGTGTGTCCGGCCAAATGGGATCGAGCGTGTTGGGGTATGTGGTGCACCCCTGCAGGGAAGTTTATCTATTCGAATAGCCGTGTCCCTCTGTAAAAGGACGACCCGGAGTTGTATCTTGACCTTATGACAACTAGAACCGGATACTTAATAAAACACACCCTTCCAAGTGCCAGATACAACCGGTGATCGCTCTCTCACAGGGCGACGAGGGGAGGATCATCGGTTAGGGTTATGCTATACGATGCTACTTGGAGGACTTCAGTCTACTCTCTTCTACATGCTGCAAGACGGTGGCTTTCAGAAGCGTAGTCTTCGACAGGATTAGATATCCCCCTCTTATTCTGGCATTCTGCAGTTCAGTCCACATATGATACCCTTATTCCATTTGATACCCATGCATATGTAGTATAGCTCCTTGCTTGCGAGTACTTTGGATGAGTACTCACGGTTGCTTTCTCCCTCTTTTCCGCCTATCCCTTCTACCTGGTTGTCGCAACCAGATGTTGGAGCCCAGGAGCCAGACGCCACCATCGATGACGACTCCTACTACACCGGAGGTGCCTACTACTACGTGCTGCCCGCTGACGACGACCAGGGGTAGTTAGGAGGATCCCAGGCAGGAGGCCTGCGCCTCTTTCGATCTGTATCCCTGTTTGTGCTAGCCTTATTAAGGCAAACTTGTTTAACTTATGTCTGTACTCAGATATTGTTGCTTCCGCTGACTCGTCTATGATCGAGCTCTTGTATTCGAGCCCTCGAGGTCCCTAGCTTGTAATATGATGCTTGTATGACTTATTTTATTTGTAGAGTTGTGTTGTGATATCTTCCCGTGAGTCCCTGATCTTGATCGTACACGTTTGCGTGTATGATTAGTGTATGATTAAATCGGGGGCGTCACATACATCATCCTAGCCCCTCCGATGAAGTCTGAGTAGTTTACCTCAGACCTTCGGGTTTATAGTTAGTAGCTAGATGGCTTCTTCTCTCTCTTTGAATCTCAATACAAAGTTCTCCCCCCCTCTCTTGTGGAGATCTATTCGATGTAATCTTCTTTTTGCGGTGTGTTTGTGGAGACCGATGAATTGTGGGTTTATGATCAAGTCTATCTATGAATAATATTTGAATATTCTCTGAATTCTTTTATGTATGATTGGTTATCTTTGCAAGTCTCTTCGAATTATCCGTTTGGTTTGGCCAACTAGATTGGTAGTTCTTGCCATGGGAGAAGTGCTTAGCTTTGGGTTCGATCTTGCGGTGTCCTTACCCAGTGACAGAAGGGGCATCAAGGCACGTATTGTATCGTTGCCATCGAGGATAACAAGATGGGGTTTATTTCATATTGCATGAATTTATCTCTCTACATCATGTCATCTTGCTTAAGGCGTTACACTGTTTTTAACTTAATACTCTAGATGCATCCTGGATAGCGGTCCATGAGTGGAGTAATAGTAGTAGATGCAGAATCGTTTCGATCTACTTGTCACGGACGTGATGCCTATATACATGATCATGCCTAGATATTCTCATAACTATGCTCAATTCTGTCAATTGCTCAACCGTAATTTGTTCACCCACCATAGAATACTTATGCTCTTGAGAGAAGCCACTAGTGAAACCTATGGCCCCCGGGTCTAGTCTCATCATATCAATCTCCATCACTTTAATCTTGCTTTGCTTTTTTACTTTTCTTTTACTTTTTAATTTGCATCTTTATACCAAAAATACCAAAAATATTATATCTATCAGATCTCACTCTCGTAAGTGACCGTGAAGGGCTTGACAACCCCTAATCACGTTGGTTGCGAGTAGCTATCGCTTTGTGCAGGTACGAGGAACTTGAGTGTGGGCTCCTACTGGATTGATACCTTGGTTCTCAAAAACTGAGGGAAATACTTACGCTACTCTGCTGCATCATCCCTTCCTCTTCGGGGAAAAACCAACGCAAGCTCAAGACGTAGCAAGAAGGATTACTGGCGCCGTTGCTGGGGAGTCTACGCAAAAAGTCAACATACCAAGTACCCATCACAATCCCTATCTCTCGCATTACATTATTTTCCATTTGCCTCTCATTTTCCTCTCACCCAATTCACCCTTTCCATTTTATTCGCCCTCTCTCTCCCTATCCTCCCTCTCTATTTGCCCCTTTTCCCCGTTTGCTTTGGTTTGCTTGTGTGCTAGTTTGCTTGTTTGTCGCGATGGCTCAAGATACTACCAAATTGTGTGTCTTCACCAATACCAATAATAATGATTTCCTTAGCACTCCGATTGCTCCTGTTACTGATGCTGAATCTTGTGAAATTAATACTGCCTTGTTGAATCTTGTTATGAAAGATCAATTCGCCGGCCTTCCTAGTGAAGATGCCGCTACTCATCTGAATAGCTTTGTTGATTTATGTGATATGCAAGAGAAAAAAGATGTCAATAATGATGTCATTAAATTGAAGCTATTTCCTTTTTTGCTTAGAGATCGTGCTAAAGCTTGGTTTTCGTCTTGGCCTAAGAATAGTATTGATTCATGGAACAAGTGCAAAGATGCTTTTATCTCTAAGTACTTTTCCTCCCGCTAAGATCATCTCTCTTAGAAACGATATTATGAACTTTAAACAACTTGATCATGAACATGTTGCACAAGCTTGGGAATGAAATTGATGATACGTAATTTCCCTACTCATGGTTTGAATTTGTGGATGATTATACAAAATTTTTATGATGGATTGAATTTTGCTTCTAGAAATCTTTTAGATTCAGCTGCGGGAGGCACTTTTATGGAAATCACTTTAGGAGATGCTACTAAATTCCTAGATAATATTATGGTTAATTATTCTCGATGGCATACTGAAAGATCTAATAAAAAAGTGCATGCGATAGAAGAAATTAGTGTGTTGAGTGGAAAGATGGATGAACTTATGAAATTATTTGCTACTAAGAGTGTTTCTTCTGATCCTAATGATATAAATTTGTCTACTTTGATTGAGAACAACAATGAATCTATGGATGTGAATTTTGTTGGTAGGAATAATTTTGGTAACAATGCTTATAGAGGGAATTTTAATCCTAGGCCATATCCTAGTAATCCTTCTAATAATTATGGTAATTCCTACAACAACTCTTATGGAAATTATAATAATATGCCCTCTGAATTTGAGAATAGTGTTAAACAGTTTATGAATTCACAAAAGAATTTCAATGCTTTGCTTGAGGAGAAATTGCTTAAAGTTGATGATTTCGCTAGAAACATTGATAGAATTTCTCTTGAGGTTGATTCTTTAAAGCTTAGATCTATTCCTCCTAAGCATGATATCAATGAGTCTCTCAAAGCCATGAGATTTTCCATTGATGAGTGCAAGGAAAGAACCGCTAGGATGCGTGCCTCCAAAGATGCCTTTATTAAAGTGTGTTATTCCAATACCTATGAAAATCGAGATGAAGATCTAAAAGTTATTGATGTGTCCCCTATTAAATCTTTATTTTGTAATATGAATCTTGATGAAACTGAATATGATCTTCCTTTACCTAGAAGGTGTTCTAAAAATTCGGAGTATTTAGATCTTAATGATGAAATTGATGAAAGTGGGATTGAAAGAAATAAAAATCTAGATGTTGCTAAACCCACTATATTGGATTTCAAGGAATTTAATTATGAAAGTTGCTCTTTAATTGATTGTATTTCCTTGTTGCAATCCGTGCTAAATTCTCCACATGGTTATAGTCAAAATAAAGCCTTCACTGAACATATTGTTGATGCCTTGATGCAATCTTATGAAGAAAAACTTGAGTTGAAAGTTTCTATCCCTAGAAAACTCTATGATGAGTGGGAACCAACTATTAAAATTAAAATTAAAGATCATGAGTTTTATGCTTTGTGTGATTTGGGTGCGAGTGTCTCTACTATTCCCAAGACTTTGTGTGATTTACTAGATTTCCGTAATTTTGATGATTGCTCTCTAAACTTGCATCTTGCGGATTCCACTATTAAGAAACCTATGGGAAGGATTAATGATGTTCTTATTGTTGCAAATAGGAATTATGTGCCCGTAGATTTCATTGTTCTTGATATAGATTATAATCCTTCTTGCCCTATTATTCTTGGTAGACCTTTCCTTAGAACGGTTGGTGCGATTATTGATATGAAGGAAGGGAATATTAGATTTAAATTTCCATTAAAATAGGGCACGGAACACTTTCCAAGAAAGAAAATAAAATTACCATATGAAACTATCATGAGAGCCACTTGTGAATTGCCTACCAAAGATGGCAATACCTAGATCTATCCTCGCTTTTATGCCTAGCTATGGGCGTTAAACGATAGCGGTTGTTGGGAGGCAACCCAATTTTATTTTTATTACTTGCCTTTTGCTCCTGTTTAGTAATAAATAAATTATTTAGCCTCTGTTTTGGTTGTGTTTTTTGTGTTTAATTAGTGTTTGTGCCAAGTAGAACCGTTGGGAAGACTTGGGGAAAGTCTTGTTGAACTTGCTGTAAAAAACAGAAACTTTAGCGCTCACGAGAACTGCTGTAATTTTTATTTGAAGAGTTATATTTAGTTAATTATTTTTTCATATGATTAATAGATAAATTCCTCACGTCCATAAATTTATTTGAGAATTTTTGGGGTTCCAGATCTTGCGCTAGCTACATATTACTACAGACTGTTCTGTTTTTGACAGATTCTGTTTTTCGTGTGTTGTTTGCTTATTTTGATGAATCTATGGCTAGTAAAATAGCTTATAATCCATAGAGAATTTGGAATACAGTAGGTTTAAAACCAATATAAATAAAGAATGAGTTCATTACAGTACCTTGAAGTGGTATTTTGTTTTCTTTCGCTAACGGAGCTCACGAGTTTTCTATTTTGAGTTTTGTGTTGTCAAGTTTTCAAGTTTTGGGTGAATTCTTTTGATGGATCATGGAACAAGGAGTGGAAAGAGCCTAAGGTTGGGGATGACCATGGCACCCCCAAGATAATCCAAGGACACCAAAAAGTCAAAGCTTGGGGATGCCCAGGAAGGCATCCCCTCTTTCGTCTACTTCCATCGGTAATTTACTTGGAGCTATATTTTTATTCACCAACATGATATGTGTTTTGCTTGGAGCGTCTTGTATTATTTGTGTCTTTGTGTATTAGTATGCCACAATCATCCTTTCTGTACACACCTTTTGAGAAAGCCATACATGAATTAAAATTTGATAGAATACTCTATGTGCTTCACTTATATCTTTTGAGCTAAATAGTTTTGCTCTATGTGCTTCACTTATAACTTTTAAGCGTTATAATTTTGCGCTATGTGCTTCACTTAGATCTTTTAGAGCACGGTGGTGGATTCTTTTGAAAGAAACTATTGATCTCTCATGCTTCACTTAAATTATTTTTAGAGTCTCTTAATAGCATGGTAATTTGCTTAATAATAATATGCTTGGTATTCAAGATTTGTGAAACTTTCTCTTGAGTGTGTTGAATACTAAGAAAAGGTTGAAGTATGATAATTGTTTTGAGATATGGAGGTGATAATATTAAAGTCATGCTAGTTGAGTAGTTTTGAATTTAAAGAATACTTGTGTTAAGGTTTGTGATTCCCGTAGCATGCACGTATGGTGAACCGTTATGTAACGAAGTCGGAGCATGATTTATTTATTGATTGTCTTCCTTATGAGTGGCGGTCGGGGACGAGCGATGGTCTTTTCCTACCAATCTATCCCCCTAGGAGCATGCGCGTAATAATTTTCTTTGATAACTTCTAGATTTTTGCAATAAGTATATGAGTTCTTTATGACTAATGTTGAGTCCATGGATTATACGCACTCTCACCCTTCCACCTTTGCTAGCCTCTCTAATACCGCGCACCTTTCGCCGGTATCATACACCTACCATATACCTTCCTCAAAACAGCCACCATACCTACCTATTATGGCATTTCCATAGCCATTCCGAGATATATTGCCATGCAACTTTCCACCATCTAGTTCATCATGACACATTCATCATTGTCATATTGCTTAGCATGATCATGTAGTTGACATAAGTATTTGTGGCAAAGCCACCGTTCATAATTTCTTCATACTTGTCACTCTTGATTCATTGCATATCCCAGTACATCGCCAGAGGCATCCATATAGAGTCATACTTTGTTTTATAATCGAGTTGTAATCATTGAGTTGTAAATAAATAAAAGTGTGATGATCATCATTCAATAGAGCATTGTCCCAATAAAAAAAGAGAAAGGCCAAAGAAAAAAAAAGAAGGCCCAAAAAAAGAAAATAAATAAAAAGGGGCAATGCTACTATCCTTTTACCACACTTGTGCTTCAAAGTAGCACCATGATATAGCGAGACTGATATATTGTGCTTCAAAGTAGCACCATGTCCTTCATATAGAAAGTCTCATATGTTGTCACTTTCATATACTAGTGGGAATTTTACATTATAGAACTTGGCTTGTATATTCCAATAATGGGCTTCCTCAAATTGCCCTAGGTCTTTGTGAGCAAGCAAGTTGGATGCACACGCACTAGTTTCTTTTGTTGAGCTTTCATACATTTATAGCTCTAGTGCATCCGTTGCATGGCAATCCCTACTCACTCACATTGATATCTATTGATGGGCATCTCCATAGCCCGTTGATACGCCTAGTTGATGTGAGACTGTCTTCCCCTCCTTTTTGTCTTCTCCACAACCACCATTCTATTCCACCTATAGTGCTATATCCATGGCTCACGCTCATGTATTGCGTGAAGATTGAAAAAGTTTTGAAAAAGTTAGAGTATGAAACAATTGCTTGGCTTGTCATCGGGGTTGTGCATGATTTAAATACTTTGTGTGGTGAAGATGGAGCATAGCCAGACTATATGATTTTGTAGGGATAACTTTCTTTGGCCATGTTATTTTGAGAAGACATAATTGCTTAATTAGTATGCTTGAAGTATTATTATTTTTATGTCAATATAAACTTTTGTCTTGAATCTTTCTAATCTGAATATTCATACCACAATTAAGAAGATTTACATTGCAATTATGCCAAGTAGCACTCCGCATAAAAAATTCTCTTTTTATCATTTACCTACTCGAGGACGAGCAGTAATTAAGCTTGGGGATGCCTGATACGTCTCCAACGTATCTATAATTTTTGATTGCTCCATGCTATATTATCTACTTTTTTGGACTATATTGGGCTTTATTTTCCACTTTTATATTATTTTTGGGACTAACCTATTAACCGGAGGCCCAGCCCAGAATTGCTGTTTTTGCCTATTTCAGTGTTTCGAGGAAATGGAATATCAAACGGAGTCCAAACGGAATAAAATCTTCGGGAACGTGATTTTCTCACCGAACGTGATCCAGGAGACTTGGACCCTGCTCCAAGGAACAAAAGAGGCGGTCACGAGGGTGGGGGGCGCCCCCCGGCCTAGGGCGCGCCCCGCTGCCTCGTGGGCCCCTCGTTGCTCCTCCGACGTGCTTCTTCCTCCTATATATACACACGTACGCCCAAACGATCAGAAGAGGAGCCAAAAACCTAATTCCACCACCGTAACTTTCTGTATCCATGAGATCCCATCTTGGGGCCTGTTCCAGAGCTCCGCCGGAAGAGGGTCGTCATCACGGAGGGCTTCTACATCATCATAGCCCTCCGATGAAGTGTGAGTAGTTTACCTCAGACCTTCGGGTCCATAGTTAGTAGCTAGATGGCTTCTTCTCTCTCTTTGAATCTCAATACAAATTTCTCCCCCTTCTCTTGTGGAGATCTATTCGATGTAATCTTCTTTTTGTAGTGTGTTTGTTGAGACCGATGAATTGTGGGTTTATGATCAAGTCTATCTATGAATAATATTTGAATCTTCTCTGAATTCTTTTATGTATGATTGGTTATCTTCGCAAGTCTCTTCAAATTATCAGTTTGGTTTGGCCAACTAGATTGGTAGTTCTTGCCATGGGAGAAGTGCTTAGCTTTGGGTTCGATCTTGCGGTGTCCTTACCCAGTGAAAGAAGGGGCAGCAAGGCACGTATTGTATCGTTGCCATCGAGGATAACAAGATGGGGTTTATTTTATATTGCATGAATTTATCTCTCTACATCGTGTCATCTTGCTTAAGGAGTTACCCTGATTTTAACTTAATACTCTAGATGCATGCTGGATAGCGGTCGATGAGTGGAGTAATAGTAGTAGATGCAGAATCGTTTCGATCTACTTGTCACGAACGTGATGCCTATATACATGATCATGCCTAGATATTCTCATAACTATGCTCAATTCTGTCAATTGCTCAACAGTAATTTGTTCACCCACCATAGAATACTTATGCTCTTGAGAGAAGCCACTAGTGAAACCTATGGCCCCCGGGTCTATTCTCATCATATCAATCTCCATCACTTTATTCTTGCTTTGCTTTTTACTTTGCTTTTACTTTTTAATTTGCATCTTTATACCAAAATACCAAAAATATTATATCTATCAGATCTCAGTCTCGTAAGTGACCGTGAAGGGCTTGACAACCCCTAATCGCGTTGGTTGCGAGTAGCTATCGCTTTGTGCAGGTACGAGGGACTTGAGCGTGGGCTCCTACTGGATTGATACCTTGGTTCTCAAAACTGAGGGAAATACTTACGCTACTCTCCTGCATCATCCCTTCCTCTTCGGGGAAAAACCAATGCAAGCTCAAGACGTAGCAAGAACCCTGTTGTAGACAACTTATCTAGGTTAGAGAATGTTCTTGATGACCCACTACCTATTGATGATAGCTTTCCTGATGAACAATTAAATGTCATAAGTACTTCTCATAGTACCCCTTGGTATGCTGATTATGCTAATTACATAGTTGCTAAATTTATACCACCTAGCTTCACATACCAACAAAAGAAAAAGTTCTTCTATGATTTGAGACATTACTTTTGGGATGACCCACATCTTTATAAATAAGGAGTAGATGGTGTTATTAGACGTTGTGTACCTGAGCATGAACAGGAACAGATCCTATGCAAGTGCCACTTCGAAACTTATGGAGGACACCACGCGGGAGATAGAACTGCAGATAAGGTATTGCAATCAGGTTTTTATTGGCCTACTCTCTTCAAGGATGCCCGTAAGTTTGTCCTATCTTGTGATGAATGTCAAAGAATTGGTAATATTAGTAGACGTCAAGAAATGCCTATGAATTATTCACTTGTTATTGAACCGTTTGATGTTTGGGGCTTTGATTATATGGGACCTTTTCCTGCCTCTAATGGATATACACATATTTTAGTTGTTGTTGATTACGTTACTAAGTGGATAGAAGCTATTCCAACTAGTAGTGCTGATCATAACACTTCTATTAAAATGATTAAAGAAGTTATTATTCCGAGGTTTGGAGTCCCTATATATTTAATGAGTGATGGTGGTTCACATTTTATTCATGGTGCTTTCCGTAAAATGCTTGCTAAATATGATGTCAATCATAGAATTGCATCTCCATATCAGCCACAGTCTAGTGGTCAAGTAGAATTGAGTAATAGAGAACTCAAATTAATTTTTCAAAAGACTGTCAATAGGTCCAGAAAGAAATGGTCCAAGAAACTTGATGATGCATTATGGGCCTATAGAACTGCATATAAAATCCTATGGGTATGTCTCCGTATAAAATGGTATATGGAAAAGCATGTCACTTACCTCTCAAACTAGAACATAAGGCATATTGGGCTATTAAAGAGATCAAATATGATTTCAAACTTGCCGGTGAGAAGAGGTTATTTGATATAAGCTCACTTGATGAATGGAGAACCCAAGCTTATGAAAATGCCAAGTTGTTTAAAGAAAAGGTTAAAAGATGGCATGAAAAAAGGATACAAAAGCGTGAGTTAATGTAGGTGATTATGTATTGCTATACAACTCTCGTTTAAGATTTTTTGCAGGAAAACTTCTCTCTAAATGGCAAGGCCCCTATGTTATTGAGGAGTTCTATCGTTCCGGTGCCATAAAAATCAACAACTTCGAAGGCACAAATCCGAAGGTGGTAAACAGTCAGAGAATTAAACATTATATCTCAGGTAATCCCATAAATATTGAAACCAATATTATTGAAACTGTAACCCCGGAGGAATACATAAGGGACACTTTCCAGAATGTTTCAGACTCCGAAAAGGAATAGGTATGTGGTACGGTAAGTAAACTGACTCCAAAACAATTTTTAAGGCAATATTTCTCCGTTTTGGAATATTTAGAAAAATAGAAAATTAAGTAGCAGTCCGGGAAGGACACGAGGGCCCCACGAGGGTGGAGGGCGCGTCCTACCCCCCTGGGTGCCCCCTACCTCGTGAGCTCCTCGTCTGCCTTCTGGACTCCGTTTTCTTGCACGATACGTATTTTGGTTGGTAAAAATTCACTATATATTCTCCCGAAGGTTTTGACTCCCGTGTCACGCAAATATTCTATGTTCTTGTTTCGAGTTGTTTTCTAACAGATCTAGATTATCATGACGTCCCCAAGTGCTTCCAAGGACAAGTTCTTCGAGAAGGTCATCAACCCTTACCTCGCGGAGGTGCTGCGACACCCGCAAACCATTGAGATGCATGATGGGTTGCTGCACATCCGCGATGCTGAGGGACCAAAGGGAACCGGAAGTGTGGAGACGAGGCTCGAAGCAATGGAGCAACAAGTTTTCAAGTGCCAGGGGATGGTGGAGCGTGGAATCAACGCTAGCCACACGATGCTCGCGGAGTTCACTAACAACTACAAGCCGGATGCCAAGAACACCGAGGAGGCCATCTTCAAGCTACATGAGAAGATCGAGCACCTCCAAGCCCAAATCTATGACCTGCAAAACCAAAACTGTGAGTATGAATATAGATTCAAAAGAATGATTTTGGCTGCAGATTCGAGGATTTCGGAGACTCGATCATCCTTCTATGATGGTGAACCTATGCCTTGGAAGATGGATGACAAGCCCGCATCATCAACAACACCTCCACCTTCTTCACCAACCAAGGAGATATAATAACATGGGTATGGGCACTCCCCTTGGCAACCGCCAAGCTTGGGGGAGGTGCCCCGGTATCGTATCACAATCACAACTGTTATCTTTACCGTTTTCCTTAGTTCAATCCTATTAGTAGTATTTTGATCTAGTAGAATAAAGTTTATGGCATGATCTAGTTTTGAGTTTTGCCTTATGATCTCTCTATGTAATCGAGTCCGTGAGCTATATAATAAAGATTAGTGTTGAGTCAAGGGCTTGATTTTCTTGCTATGGTCTTGGGTGAATAAAAGAAAAGAGAAAAAGAATAAGAAGAAACAAAAGTTCATATTGATCTTATTGATAGTATGACTTCACATAGAAAGAGTGTGACGACTAAAAGTTGTTGGGAGTTGGCAGACATAGCTTTGGTCATCGTTGCAATTAATAGGAAGTAATAAGGAAAGAGAGGTTTCACATATAAATATACTATTATTGCCATCTTTTATGATTGGGAGCACTCACAAAATATGACATGCTAAAGAGTTGATGTTGGACAAGGAAGACAACGTAACGGGTTATGTTTCCTTATATCTGAGATAAAGTATGTTGTCATGGATCATCCAACATGTTGAGCTTGCCTTTCCCCTTCATGCTAGCCAAATTCTCAGCACCAAGTAGAGATACTACTTGTGCTTCCAAATACCCTTAAACCAGTTTTGCCATGAGAGTCCACCATATCTACCTATGGATTGAATAAGATCCTTAAAGTAAGTTGTCATCGGTGCAAAGCAATAAAAATTGCTCTAAATATGTATGATTAGTGTGGGAGAAATAATCTTTATACGATCTTGTGATGTGGAAGTAATAAAAGCGATAGACCGCATAATAAAGGTTCATATCACAAGGGGAAATATAAAGTGTGGTCTTTCGCATTAAGATTTTGTGCATCCAACCATGAAAGCGCATGGCAACCTCTGCTTCCCTCTGCGAAGGGCCTATCTTTTATTATTATTATCTTCTACTTTAGGCAAGAGTCATGGTGATCTTCACCTTTCCTTTTTACATTTTATCCTTTGGCAAGAACAGTGTGTTGGAAAGATCCTGATAGATATATCTAATTGGATGCAGGGGGGCATGAGTTACTATTGTTGACATTACCCTCGAGGTAAAAGGTTGTGGGGCGAAACTATAAGCCCCTATCTTTCTTTGTGTCCGATTAAAACTCCGTAACCACAAGTATTGCGTGAGTGTTAGCAATTATGAAGGACTAGATGATAGTTGAGTATGTGGACTTGCTTTTTAGCTCTGACATAGACTCTTTCTGATGTTATGATAAATTGCAATTGTTTCAATGACTGAGGTTATAGTTTGTTGGTCCTCAATAAGGTTTCTGATTCATACTTTTGCATTATGAATAGATCATCACTTGAACATAAGTAATCATATGACAATATCTATATATGTTGCTGTTATGAGAATAATCATGATGCCTTCATGTCCGTATTTTATTTTTATCGACGCCTCTACCTCTAAACATGGGGATATATTTATTGATATCGGCTTTCGCTTGAGGACAAGCGAGGTCTAAGCTTGGGGGAGTTGATACGTCCATTTTGCATCATGCTTTTATAACGATATTTATTGCATTATGGGCTGTTATTTCACATTATGTCACAATATTATGGCTATTCCCTCTTATTTTACAAGGTTTACATAAGGAGGGAGAATGCCGCCAGCTGGAATTCTGGGCAGGAAAAGGAGAAAATATTAGAGACCTATTCTGCACAACTCCAAAAGTCCTGAAACTCCACGGAATACCTTATAATAAATAATGAAAAATCCTCGCCAAAGATGAAGACCTGGGGCCCACACCCTATCCACGAGGGTGGGGGGCGCCCCCCCTAGGGCACGCCCCCTACCTTGTGGGCCCCCTGGTGGCTCTCCGATGACCATCTTCTGCTATATGAAGTCTTTCGTCGAGAAAAAAATCAGAAGCAACCTTTCGGGACGAAACTCCGCCGCCATGAGGCGGAACCAATCTAGGGCTCCGACAGAGCTGTTCTGCCGGGGAAACTTCCCTCCCGGAGGGGGAAATCATCGCCATCGTCATCACCAACGCTCCTCTCATCGGGAGAGGGCAATCTCCATCAACATCTTCATCAGCACCATCTCATCTCAAAACCCTAGTTCATCTCTTGTATCCAATTCTTGTCTCCAAGTCCGGGATTGGTGCTAGTAGGTTGCTAGTAGTGTTAATTACTCCTTGTAGTTGATGCTAGTTGGTTTAATTGGTGGAATATCATATGTTCAGATCCTTTATGCATATTATTACCCCTCTGATTATGAACATGAATATGCCTTGTGAGTAGTTACGTTTGTTCCTAAGGACAAGGGAGAAGTCTTGCTATTAGTAGTCATGTGAATTTGGTATTCGTTCGATATTTTGATGAGATGTATGTTGTCTAGCCTCTAGTGGTGTTATGTGAACGTCGACTACATAACACTTCACCATTATTTGGGCCTAGAGGAAGGCATTGGGAAGTAATAAGTAGATGATGGGTTGCTAGAGTGACAGAAGCTTAAACCCTAGTTTATGTGTTGCTTTGTAAGGGGTTGATTTGGATCCATATGTTTCATGCTATGGTTAGGTTTACCTTAATACTTTTGTTGTAGTTGCAGATGCTTGCAATAGTGCTTAATCATACGTGTGAAGCTTGTTCATGTAAGAATAGCACCCAAGCACCGGTCCACCCACATGTCATATTATCAAAGTACCGAACGCGAATCATATGAACGTGATGAAAACTAGCTTGATGATATTCCCATGTGTCCCCGGGAGCGCTTTTCCTTATATAAGAGTTTGTCCTGGCTTGTCCTTTGCTACAAAAAGGATTGGGCCACCTTGCTGCACTTTATTTGCTTTTGTTCCTTGTTGCTCGTTTCAAATTATCTGATCACAAAACTATCTGTTACTACTTATTTCAGTACTTGCAGAGAATACCTTGGTGAAAACCGCTTATCATTTCCTTCTGCTCCTCGTTGGGTTCGACACTCTTACTTATCGAAAGGACTACGATAGATCCCCTATACTTGTGGGTCATCAAGACTCTTTTCTGGCGCCGTTGCCGGGGAGTGAAGCGACTTTGGTAGGTGGAATTTGGTAAGGAAAAATTTATATAGTGTGCTGAAATTTACTGTCACTTTTTACTATGGGGCTGATTTGGATCCATATGTTTCATGCTATGGTTAGGTTTACCTTAATACTTTTGTTGTAGTTGCGGATGCTTGCAATAGAGGTTAATCATAAGTGGGATGCTTGTTCAAGTAAGAACATCACCCAAGCACCGGTCCACCCACATGTCAAATTATCAAAGTACCGAACGCGAATCATATGAACGTGATGAAAACTAGCTTGACGATATTCCCATGTGTCCTCGGGAGCGCTTTTCCTTATATAAGAGTTTGTCCAGGCTTGTCCTTTGCTACAAAAAGGATTGGGCCACCTTGCTGCACTTTATTTACTTTTGTTACTTATTGCTCGTTACAAATTATTTTATCACAAAACTATCTATTACTACTTATTTCAGTACTTGCAGAGAATACCTTGCTGAAAACCGCTTATCATTTCCTTCTGCTCCTCGTTGGGTTCGACACTCTTACTTATCGAAAGGACTACGATAGATCCCCTATACTTGTGGCTCATCAATTATCGCTTGACTAAAAAAGTGAAACTATTATGGGATGAAATTTATATGTTGCATTGGTATGCTCGACAACTATGCTTGAGATATGATTATACTTGTTGCTCTAGGATGAAGGTTCCACACCTTCCCTTTCATGTGAATTTAATGATGATGAAACCTTGGCTTCTTATGCTAATGGTATATGTGATTATTATGATGTGAAACAAATAGAAGAAGTCATTGCTTTTTATGGGTGCTTATGAAATTGAATCTTTGTTTAAAGAGTTTGAAGATTTTGACGATTCAGTTTATAGACCTGAAAATTTAGCTATCCTTAAATACTGCTATGAGAATTATAAATACAATTATGATATTGATGAATTTATTGAGAAAGTCTCCGCTGTCCTGGAAGAGACTAATATTTTGCAAGAGTCTATGAAAGAAGAAATTGATGAAACCGTGAGCTCATTGGATGAAAAAGATGATGAGGAGAGCGAAGAACAAAAGGAGGAAGAGAGGATTAGCTACCCGTGCCCACCTTCTAATGAGAGTAACTCTTCAACTCATACATTGTTTAATTTCCCTTCGTGCTTACCGAAGGATGATTGCTATGATGATTGTTATGATCCCGTTGATTCTTTTGAAATATCCCTTTTTGATGATGCTTGCTATGCTTGTGGACAAGATGCCAATATGAATTATGCTTACGGAGATGAACTTGCTATAGTTCCTTATGTTAAACATGAAATTGTTGCTATTGCACCCACGCATGATAGTCGTATTATCTTTTTGAATTCTCCCGACTACACTATATTGGAGAAGTTTGCCCTTATTAAGGATTATATTGATGGGTTGCGTTTTACTACTACACATGATGATTTTGATAGATATAATATGCATGTGCTTGCTGCTCCTACTTGCAATTATTATGAGAGAGGAACTACATCTCCGCCTCTCCATGTTTCCAACCTGATAAAATTGCAAAAAACTATTTATACTATGCATTGGCCTTTACTATGTGTGCATGAATTGTTCTTTTATGACATGCCGATGCATAAGAAGAGAGTTAGACTTCTTCATTTCTTGATTTATGTTTCTTTGTGCTCACTACTAAATTCTAAATCATTGTTGATTCAAATTGGCTTTGATATACCTTTGGATCCGGGTGGATCCATTACTTGAGCACTATATGCCTAGCTTAATGGCTTTAAAGAAAGCGCTGCCAGGGAGACAACCCGGAATTTTTAGAGAGTAATTTATTTCTGTTGGGTGTTTTTATATAGTTTAAAAACAAAAAAATAAAGAGAGGAACCAAAAACTTTTCAAAAAGGAAAGTGAAAGTGAGAGAGACAAGCATTGTTGAAGTGGGGGAGCTCCTTGAACTTTGTTCATGCTCACGGAAACTTTGTGAATCTTGATTACAGAAAATTTTCAACAAAAATAATTATCCTCTTGTACAATTCCATTGTATTATAAAAATAATGTGCCAAGATTTGCCTTTAGGATGTTTACAGTGCTTGTTGGTTTGTGCGGTGCAAAACAGAAACTTCGGTTGTAGTGAGCGATTTTACATTTTTTACTGGAATGTCAAACGGTTATGAAACTTTTTGCACTGTCTTTCTATACAAATTGTTTATTCTTCCTGGTCTTTTCAGAATTTTTGGACTACCAGAAGTATGATGAATGTTCAGATTACAACAGACTGTCCTGTTTAAGACAGATTCTGTTTTTGATGCATAGTTTGCTTGTTTTGATGAAACTATCGATTTTTATCAGTGGATTAAGCTATGAAAAAGTTATATTACAGTAGCTACAATGCAAAAACAAAATATGAATTGGTTTGCAACAGTACTTAGAGTAGTGATTTGCTTTATTATACTAACGGATCTTACCGAACTTGTTGTTGAGTTTTGTGTGCATGAAGTGTTCAAAGATCGAGGATGTCTCGATATGAGGAGAAGTAGGAGAGGCAAGAGCTCAAGCTTGGGGATGCCCAAGGCACCCCAAGTAAATATTCAAGGAGACTCAAGCGTCTAAGCTTGGGGATGCCCTGGAAGGCATCCCATCTTTCTTTAACAATTATCAGTATGTTTTCGGATTCGTTTCATTCATGTGATATGTGCAAATCTTGGAGCATCTTTTGCATTTAGTTTTCACTTTTCTTTGATGCACCATGCTGGTATGAGACAGTCCTTGGTTGATTTATAGAATGCTCTTTGCACTTCACTTATATCTTTTGAGTATGGCTTTATAGAATACTTCATGTGCTTCACTTATATCATTTGAAGTTTGGATTGCTTGTTTCTCTTCACATAGAAAACCGCCATTTGTAGAATGCTCTTTTGCTTCACTTATATTTGTTAGAGCATGGGCATATCTTTTGTAGAAAGAATTAAACTCTCTTTCTTCACTTATATCTATTTAGAGAGATGAATGTGACGCCCGGATAATATTGCTACAGTAATCCCACGCTAAATAATTTAAAATGAAATAAAAACAGAAAAGGAAAATAAATAAAAGAAAGAAACTAACAAAACAAAAAAAGGGGGAACCCCCTCCCACGGACTACTGGCCTAGTTGGCCGGCCCATTCGGGCGCAGGCCCAACCGGCCACCCACTCCCCTTATCCATCCCCCCCGAAACCCTAACCACCCCGTCACCCACTCCCCCCCCCCACGACGCCACTCCCTCTCCCCCCTCTCCTCTCGATCCCATCTGGATCGGGGAGAGGCCCGACCCCGTTGCCCGTCCCCGCACGCCTCCTCCCCACTGCGCTCGTCCCCTGCGCGCCCATGGCCGCAGCCGCCTGGCGTTGTCCCCTGGCGCCCCCTGCTCGCCATGCTCCCCATGTCGCGCCTGCCGAGCTGTTGCGCCGCCGCTTGCCTGCTCCCGCACCTCGCTCTGCCCCCGCCGCCAAGCATCACCGTCGTCCCCGCGCCGTGAGGCCATGTCCAGCCACTCCGTCATCGTCCACTACATCGTCATCGAGAAGAAGAACGAGCTGGGATGCGCCAAGTCAAGCAGATCGACTTCAGCTACCCGCTTCAGCCGCCGGCGTTCGTCATCGACTACTCGAACCCCTGCTGCTCCTAAGCTTTCGCAGAGCCTCCATGAGCTCCCTATGTGAGCTTCGTTCGTTTTTCTTCTCCCTGCTACTCAAACCCCTACTGCTGCTTGCTGTTGACGTTGCCGTCGCTCTGGTCATCGCCTCGCCCACTGGACCTCACCGCTGCCCGCATGGCACGCCATCGCGCGCGCGCACACACGCGCCACGGTCCCGCTGCTCGCCTGTCTCAAGCCTCCTCCGCTCAGGGCCGCGGCCCCGCTCCTCGCACCCGCCTCGCCTTCGCTCGGCCACCCTAGCCCACGCGCACCGCCGCCCCTGCGTCGCCTCCACTTGCGCGGCCGGCCGGCGAGCCACGCCGCCGACCACGCGCCCGGCGCCGGCGCTCCGGCACACACATGCGCCCGCCTAGTCGCCTCGGGTCCGCCCCGATGGGCGCCTCGCCCGCAACGCGCCCATTAGCCCGACCCGCCATTGCCCCCTTGGCCCTATGACAAGTGGGGCACACCCCCAAAACGTTTATAAAAAAATAAAAGAAATTAAAATAAATAAATAATAATGTAATTAATTAATTAATTACAGAAATAATTAACTTAATTAATTTGGATTAATTAAACTAAACGAATAATTCAACTAATTAAACATTAGTTATCTAAATAACATGGTTAGTTAATTAGCAAATTAATTAGTATGACCGTGGGGCCCACCCCCCCCCCCAATTAATACTAATTTAACTAATTAAATTGCTTAATTAAAATGAGTCACTGACCAGTGGGACCCACTGGTCAGGTTGACCAGTCAACTCTGTTGACTGCTGACGTCAGCATGACA
Organism: Triticum monococcum; assembly: GCA_034509565.1. Classification (NCBI taxonomy): domain Eukaryota; kingdom Viridiplantae; phylum Streptophyta; class Magnoliopsida; order Poales; family Poaceae; genus Triticum; species Triticum monococcum. The sequence goes on along the minus strand of CM067847.1, from coordinate 174,202,401 downwards.
TCATGCTGATGTCATTAATCTATTTTCGAATTTAATTTAAATAATTAATTAAATTCCAGAAATTATTAAAATCTTTAGAAAATCATATCTTTTAATCCGTAACTCGGATTAAATTATTTTCAACATGAAAGTTGCTTAGAACGACGAGATGAACCCGGAGACGCAGCCCGTTCATCCGCCACGCATCCCTAGCATAGCAAACTCACAACTTTCCCCCTCCGGCTCCTCTGCCTGAGAACGCGAAACACCGGGGCTACTTTCCCGGATGTTTCCCCCCTTCACCGGTATCAGCTCATACCGCGTTAGGGCACCCCTAGCGCCGATACTTGTCATGTCATGCATCACTATGCATCTGTTTGCTTAAATATTTATTGTTTCTTCCCCCTCATCTCTCACTAGACACCGAGACCGACATCGCTGCTACCCAGTACGACTACGGAGTTGACGACCCATCTCTCTTGCCAGAGCAACCAGGCAAGCCCCCCCCTTTGATCACTAGATATCGCATATTCCTTCTCTATACTGCTTGCATTAGAGTAGTGTAGCATGTTACCGCTTTCCGTTAATCCTGTTCTGATGCATAGCCTGTCCTTGCTACTACTGTTGTTACCTTTACCTGCTATCCTACTGCTTAGTATAGGATGCTAGTGTTCCATCAGTGGCCCTACACTCTTGTCCGTCTGCTATGCTATACTACTGGGCTGTGATCACTTCGGGAGGTGATCACGGGCATATGGTATATACTTATACTGTTACATTACTTATGACACTGTTCGGAGATGGGGGCTGAAGGGGCAGGTGGCTCCATCCAGGTAGTGATGGGCCTGAGTTCCCGACGGCCCCCGACTGTTACTTTGAGGCGGAGCGACAGGGCAGGTTGAGACCACCTAGGAGAGAGGTGGGCCTGGCCCTGGTCGGTGTTCGCGAATACTTAACACGTTTAACGAGATCTTGGTATTTGAACTGAGTCTGGCTACTGGCCTATATGCACTAACCATCTACGCGGGGACAGTTATGGGCACTCGACGTCGTGGTATCAGCCGAAACCTTCATGACGTCAGCGACTGAGTGGCGCGTGCCGGGTTGGACCGCGTAACACAACTTCCTTTGTAATGGAGGTTGCTAGGTCTACTCTCCGGCCGCGTACGCAACGTGCAGGTGTGCAATGGGCGATGGGCCCAGACCCCTGCACCATAGGATTTAGACCGGCATGCTGACCTCTCTGTTGTGCCTAGGTAGGGCTGCAGCGTGTTGATCTTCCGAGGCCGGGTATGACCAAGGAAAGTGTGTCCAGCCAAATGGGATCGAGCGTGTTGGGTTATGTGGTGCACCCCTGCAGGGAAGTTAATCTATTCGAATAGCCGTGATCTTCGGTAATAGGATGACTTGGAGTTGTACCTTGACCTTATGACAACTAGAACTGGATACTTAATAAAACACACCCTTCCAAGTGCCAGATACAACCAGTGATCGCTCTCTCACAAGGCGACGAGGGGAGGATCATCGGTTAGGATTATGCTATGCTATGATACTTGGAGGACTTCAGTCTACTCTCTTCTACAGGCTGCAAGACGGAGGCTGCCAGAAGCGTAGTCTTCGAAAGGATTAGCTATCCCCCTCTTATTCTGGCTTTCTGCAGTTCAGTCCATCGATATGGTCCTTTACACATTCACCCATGCATATGTAGTGTAGCTCCTTTCTTGTGAGTACTTTGGATGAGTACTCACGGTTGCTTTCTCCTTCTTTTCCCTCTATCCCTTCTACCTGGTTGTCGCAACCAGATGTTGGAGCCCAGGATCCAGACGCCGCCATCGACGACGACTCCTACTACACCGGAGGTGCCTACTACTACGTGCAGCCCGTTGACGACGACCAGAAGTAGTTTAGGAGGATCCCAGGCAGGAGGCCTGCGCCTCTTTCGATCTGTATCCCAGTTTTTGCTAGCCATCTTATGGCAATTTGTTTAACTTATGTCTGTACTCAGATATTGTTGCTTCTGTTGACTCGTCTATGATTGAGCTCTTGTATTCGAGCCCTCGAGGCCCCTGGCTTGTAATATGATGCTTGTATGACTTATTTTATTTGTAGAGTTGTGTTGTGATATCTTCCCGTGAGTCCCTGATCTTGATCGTACACGTTTGCGTGTATGATTAGTGTACGGTCAAATCGGGGGAGTCACAAGTTGGTATCAGAGCCGACTGCCTGTAGGAATCCCCCTTCCAACTCCTTGGCCGAAGTCGAGTCTAGACATTACAAAACTTTTATTAACATGGCTGTGTGTCTTACGCGCACACGTTGCCATTGGGTGGTATTAGGATCTTTTATTCCTCGTCTATACTCTGGGATTCTAATTTCTCTTCTATCCGGGTTAAATGAATTTACTAAAATCTAACTTTAGGTTCTCAAAAATACTTTCTCCCCGGAGAGCCCCTCACTCCAGATGATTTCTTGGTGCACCGAAGGATTTCGAAGATACTCCCCAATGTTCTTGAGACTTTGTGCTCATTGCTTTTGCAATTCTGTACCACTGATTATCCCTATGGATAAATACTTAAACCCGTCGTTCTTAATTTTATTCCAAGTTGATCTTGTTAATACCACATACCCCGAGAATATTTTGTGCCTACTGCCTTGCAGTTCCTTTCCACCTGAATACCCCTAAGAATAATTTCTCGCACTTTTCGAGTATCCGCTCATCCCCAGTTGTTCAGGTGTTTCACAAAAGTCTTTGAAATACTATTCAATCCTCCGAAAATCCTTAGCAGCTTTATTGCTCTGCAAATACTTGTCTACTTGCATTATGGATGCTTCCCATATATCTGGCAATATTCACTAGTATCTTTTGACACCATCATTTTGATCCTACTGGTTCAACATGTGTGCGAATGTACACAATCATCTATCAACCCTTCTAGATTATCTTTCCGGCTCAGACATCATTTTTAAACATGAGCTGGATCTCGACCAATCAACTTGCCATCGATTGTACCCCTAAGCCTACTCAACGTATCCATCCTTGATCAAAGTGTTTGCTTCTGATCCCTTGACATGGAATTCATAATTCCTTTGCAATTGAGCTTTGAAGTAGTCAGTTGTTTCTATCATCTGATCTCCTTGCATGCTTTCTTCTTCTGATTGAGTACCAATGCTCACATCAGATCCCTTATGGGGCCACCAGTTCCTTTGTTGGATTTTATCCGACAGTGTCCTTCATATTGAATAACCTTGTGAGCCTTTCCTTGGGTATATAATGCCTTTGGTAACTTGTATCCTCTGCCTTGCGAACCATGCTCTACTTTCGAGCTTGTATTATTTACTCTGAAGCTTGTGGTATATTGTTCCTAAGAAGCCCAGATGGGTTGGACCAATGCCTTCCCTAATCTGTGCAAACTCGAAAGATTTCACAGGTCCTACTTATCTGGTATTGCACCGGGTAAAACTTTCAACAACTAATGCCATTTCGAAAAGAAACGAGAAGTGAATGAAAGGTTATGCATTGGAGAAGTGGGAGTAGACCTTGAACTTTGTGTTCATGCCCATAGACACGATGTAGAACTTATCATGGAAGCTGCTCGTAAAAATAATTACCCCATGGTTAGAAGTTCATCTTGTACCCGTGGTTTGATCATTTATGATTGTGGTTCCGACCATAATTTCTTCCTTTGATTCCACTTCTCAGACAAGTTAAAGCACTTGTCTTCTATATATCAATACACCCCACTTCAACCTTTCATTTGATATGCCTTCGAGTAGTATCCCCTGGTATCTCGAGGATATCATGCCATTGCACTACATCTATGAATTCATGCTGGAGTAATACCTTTCCCTATCAGAGTCACTCCACGAGTTCTGGGTTGTCGTCAACCGAGAACATCGATAAGTGAATTGATTCTACACTCTGATTCAGTAACTCTAAGTAATTCTCGTTGCTTACGAGTTTAATAACCCTTCAAGTCATTTCCAAGCCTTATCGGCTATATCATTATCGTGCAAACTTTTAACTGTGCTACTTGGTCCTTCTTCCCGTAGCACAATTTTTGATGATAAGCTATGCTTACATAAATTTTCCTCATCATATCATTTCACCTTGAACAGAAAGCTTGATTTCGAGTTTGTGTTGTACCCATGTTCCAATAACCTTCCGCTTCATCATTCCTTTGACTTGTTGTCGTCGCTGATTGATTACAACTTCAAGAAAACCTCTCGACAAATGTGTCATGGTCATCATCAACATCCTGAGCTCTTTCGGAATATCAATCAAATTCATGATGAGAATTACCATCCTTGCCCCTCGATGATTTGTGTTGTCATCGACTACTTCCTTGCCTTCTTTCCAACACAAACTTGTTCGTGTTGTGGCTGTACCTTGAGTTCTTGGCTATCCAGCTTGTATTCTTGGTATAGTAATACTTCTCGCCATCGCCACTAATTCTTGGTCCCCGTGTCGATTCTAATCGGAATACCGGCAATTGAACTTTGAGGTGTAAATTCAAAACTTCTAGCAACCCTATTGCTTGAAGTGAATGACCGATAGTTTCATTCTAATTCTTTTTTTCATTAAGTCACCATTTTAACGTTGTTCGTGCGACCCAGCCCATATTTCGGGTGCACCTTTCAACCAATGTTTAAATGGGTATGTTTCCTCGAGCATACCTCATTGTATCATTTTAACTGGCAATTGTCATCCCCTTGTTCACCTAATTGTGGAAATCCATCCTTTGGAAATCTCGATGAATTATCGCTGAGTCCATCAGCCACCTCCTCATTCTCTCCTTGGTTTACTGATGAACTCTTGTTTCGGAACTCAGTTCCATAGTTCATTCCCCGAGAATATTATAATGTCTTCTCGTCATTTTATCGCACCTTGTCTTCTCAGGCATCCTGAGCCTGAGGTATCCTCACACCAATCAGATCTGAATCTCGGTCAGATATGATGGTTGGAACATATTTTCAACAGTTATAACATTGGTCCTCTTATGACTCGAGAAGGTGATGTCATGCCTAGCACACCTGGCCGGAGGACCTAGTGTTATAGTTTCCTTTTTAACTAGGTTAACCATTCTTCCATGAGGAAATTGAATGACTTGTTTAATAAGTTTTTCCTGATGGATCCTTTGTGTATCCAAGGTCTGATCTTTGCTTGAAGACCTTGTCAATGCTATCTCGAAGCATGTTTGTGGTACTCTGATTTTCAACAAGAACATTTGAAGCCCAATGCTAAATGTTTCCTGCTCAATTATCCAAACACCGCTATATGGATAATGTCATGAAATTTGTCTCCCCTACCTAAAGAGTTTTCTACATTATATCCTGTCATGGATATCACGCTCTACTTGTCCTTGGGAAGGATATACCTTGAAATAGGTGTTGAAACACATTTCCCTTTCCTTTGTTCTGTTTAATCTGATGATCATATTGTCCTTTCCATTGATTGGTTTAATGTTGCTTGTGATCTATATGATCTAAGCAGTAATATTCCCCTGCTTATGTAGAACCCTCGTGTACAATTATGTCAGTAAGACCCTGTTACTTGTGTTGATGACATTCCGGTAACCATTGATGGACGAGAACTTTGCCTATTGGTCCGCCTCGTTCAACGAGCATGAAGATGGTTCTTTTCATCCCTCGCCCTTGGTACTGATGTTGTTGCCGACATAACTGACAGGCTATCCTCTGACCTGCCTTGCTTACATTATCATGCAAGACGTCGTCGCCCTTCCTACTTTTAACCCACATGGTGGGCCCATAACCCACAGGTCTCAAGATCGAAACCTGACTCTCTTGTACACCCCATGTTCCCAAGGTTGTTCCTCGCGCGTGGCCTCGTATGAAATTCATGAGCCACCTTCAGGTCTGATATCGGACACAATACTTATTCCCGTTGTTTTGACCCTTTCACGCCCTATAACAGGCATCAGATGATTGCCTACCCACTCGAAACTTCCCAGGTTACCTCCTTACTTTTCTCTCGATATTTTCTTAAGATTCGATTCGAGAGTTACATTCCGCCACCTTCCTCGATGTTGTCGACCCGATAGTCAACCTTGCCGACGTCCGGTCTCCCAGAATGCCCACCCTTTATTCTTTTGTATGTACGGTGGAGTTCCTGAAGAAAGGGCGCCGACTTCATCATGATGACCTGAAGCAGAGAAATGAAGACATCAATGTATTGGACCGGCCTCTTCGAGAAGAGCAAGCCAGGATGGGAAGACCTGCTAGATTCGTTACCAAACCTTCCCCCCTTACTCCCCTCTTAAATCCCGGGACGAGATTTCTTGTAGTAGAGGAGAATTGTGACGCCCGGATAATCATGCTACAGTAATCCCACGCTAATCATGCCATGTCACCTCGGTTACTGTTGCTAATCTATCGTTAGGTCAAAACCGATCCAAAATTCAAATTCAAAGTTTGGTAAATAATAACAGTTTTCAAAAATTAAAATAAAAATGTTCGGTTTGTACTAAATATTGCATATATAAATATGATGTAGTAAACACATTTTTATAAAATGCCTAAATAATTTAAAATGAAATAAAAACAGAAAAGGAAAATAAATAAAAGAAACAAACTAACAAAACAAAAAAAGGGGGAACCCCCTCCCACGGCCTACTGGCCTAGTTGGCCGGCCCATTCGGGCGCAGGCCCAACCGGCCACCCCCTCCCCTTATCCATCCCCCCCCCCCGAAACCCTAACCACCCCATCACCCACTCCCCCCCCCCACGACGCCACTTCCTCTCCCCCCTCTCCTCTCGATCCCATCTGGATCGGGGAGAGGCCCGACCCCGTTGCCCGTGCCCGCATGCCTCCTCCCCCCCCCCCGCGCGCTCGTCCCCTGCGCGCCCATGGCCGCAGCTGCCTGGCGTTGTCCCCTGGCGCCCCCTGCTCGCGATGCTCCCCGTGTCGCGCCTGCCGAGCTGTTGCGCCGCCGCTTGCCTGCTCCCGCACCTCGCTCTGCCCCCGCCGCCAAGCATCACCGTCGTCCTCGCGCCGTGAGGCCATGTCCGGCCACTCCGTCGTCGTCCACTACATCGTCATCGAGAAGAAGAACGAGCTGGGATGCGCCAAGTCAAGAAGATCGACTTCAGCTACCCGCTTCAGCCGCCGGCGTTCGTCATCGACTACTCGAACCCCTGCTGCTCCTAAGCTTTCGCAGAGCCTCCATGAGCTCCCTATGTGAGCTTCGTTCGTTTTTCTTCTCCCTACTACTCGAACCCCTACTGCTGCTTGTTGTTGACGTTGCCGTCGCTCCGGTCATCGCCTCGCCCACTGGACCTCACCGCTGCCTGCATGGCACACCATCGCGCGCGCGCACACACACGCCATGGTCCCGCTGCTCTCCCGTCTCCAGCCTCCTCCGCTCAGGGCCGCGGCCCCGCTCCTCGCACCCGCCTCGCCTTCGCTTGGCCACCCTAGCGCACGCGCGCCGTCGCCCCTACGTCGCCTCCTCTTGCACGGCTAGCCGGCGAGCCACGCCGCCGACCACGCGCCCGGCACCGGCGCTCCGGCACACACACGCGCCCGCCCAGTCGCCTCGGGTCCGCCCCGACGGGCGCCTCGCCCGCAACGGCGCCCGTTAGCCCGACCCGCCATTGCCCCCTTGGCCCTATGACAAGTGGGGCACACCCCCAAAACGTTTATAAAAAAGAAAAGAAATTAAAATAAATAAATAATAATGTAATTAATTAATTAATTACAGAAATAATTAACTTAATTAATTTTGATTAATTAAACTAAACGAATTATTAAACTAATTAAACATTAGTTATCTAAATAACCTGGTTAGTTAATTAGCAAATTAATTAGTATGATCGTGGGGCCCACCCCCCTAATTAATACTAATTTGACTAATTAAATTGCTTAATTAAAATGTGTCACTGACCAGTGGGACCCACTGGTCAGGTTGACCAGTCAACTCTGTTGACTGCTGACGTCAGCATGACATCATGGTGATGTCATTAATCTATTTTCGAATTTAATTTAAATAATTAATTAAATTCCAGAAATTATTAAAATCTTTAGAAAATCATATCTTTTAATCCGTAACTCGGATTAAATTATTTTCAACATGAAAGTTGCTCAGAACGACGAGACGAACCCGGATACGTAGCCCGTTCGTCCGCCACGTATCCCTAGCATAGCAAACTCGCAACTTTCCCCCTCCGGCTCCTCTGCCCAAGAACGCGAAACACCGGGGCTACTTTCCCGGATGTTTCCCCCCTTCTCCGGTATTAGCTCATACCGCGTTAGGGCACCCCTAGCGCCGATACTTGTCATGTCATGCATCACTATGCATCTGTTTGCTTAAATATTTATTGTTTCTTCCCCCTCTTCTCTCGCTAGACACCGAGACCGACGTCGCTGCTACCCAGTACGACTACGGAGTTGACGACCCCTCTCTCTTGCCAGAGCAACCAGGCAAGCCCCCCCCCCCTTTGATCACCAGACATCGCCTATTCCTTCTCTATACTGCTTGCATTAGAGTAGTGTAGCATGCTACTGCTTTCCATTAATCCTATTCTGATGCATAGCCTGTCCTTGCTACTACTGTTGTTACCTTTACCTGCTATCCTACTGCTTAGTATAGGATGCTAGTGTTCCATCAGTGGCCCTACACTCTTGTCCGTCTGCTATGGTATACTACTGGGCTGTGATCACTTCGGGAGGTGATCACGGGCATATGGTATATACCTATACTGTTACATTACTTATGATACTGTTCGGAGATGGGGGCTGAAGGGGCAGGTGGCTCCATCCAGGTAGTGATGGGTCTGAGTTCCCAACGGCCCCCGACTGTTACTTTGAGGCGGAGCGAGAGGGCAGGTTGAGACCACCTAGGAGAGAGGTGGGCCTGGCCCTGGTCGGCGTTCGCGAATACTTAACACGTTTAACGAGATCTTGGTATTTGATCTGAGTCTGGCTACTGGCCTATACGCACTAACCATCTACGCGGGGACAGTTATGGGCACTCGACGTCGTGGTATCAGCCGAAGCCTTCGTGACGTCAGCGACTGAGTGGCGCGCGCCGGGTTGGACCGCGTAACGCAACTTCCTTTGTAATGGAGGTTGCTAGGTCTGCTCTCCGGCCGCGTACGCAACGTGCAGGTGTGCAATGGGCGATGGGCCCAGACCCCTGCGCCATAGGATTTAGACCGGCGTGCTGACCTCTGTTGTGCCTAGGTATGGCTGCGACGTGTTGATCTTCAGAGGCCGGGCATGACCCACGAAAGTGTGTCCGGCCAAATGGGATCGAGCGTGTTGGGTTATGTGGTGCACCCCTGCAGGGAAGTTAATCTATTCGAATAGTCGTGTTCTTCGGTAACAGGACGACTTGGAGTTGTACCTTGACCTTATGATAACTAGAACTGGATACTTAATAAAACACACCCTTCCAAGTGCCAGATACAACCGGTGATCGCTCTCTCACAGGGCGACGAGGGGTGGATCATCGGTTAGGATTATGCTATGTGATGATACTTGGAGGACTTCAGTCTACTCTCTTCTACAAGCTGCAAGACGGAGGCTGCCAGAAGCGTAGTCTTCGAAAGGATTAGCTATCCCCCTCTTATTCTGGCTTTCTGCAGTTCAATCCACCGATATGGTCCTTTACACATTCACCCATGCATATGTAGTGTAGCTCCTTGCTTGCGAGTACTTTGGATGAGTACTCACGGTTGCTTTCTCCTTATTTTCCCTCTATTCCTTCTACCTGGTTGTCACAACCAGATGTTGGATCCCAGGATCCAGACGCTACCGTCGACGACGACTCCTACTACACCGGAGGTGCCTACTACTACGTGCAGCCCGTTGACGACGACCAGAAGTAGTTTAGGAGGATCCCAGGCAGGAGGCCTGCGCCTCTTTCGATCTGTATCCCAGTTTGTGCTAGCCATCTTATGGCAACTTGTTTAACTTATGTCTGTACTCAGATATTGTTGCTTCCGTTGACTCGTCTATGATCGAGCTCTTGTATTCGAGCCCTCGAGGCCCCTGGCTTGTAATATGATGCTTGTATGACTTATTTTATTTATAGAATTGTGTTGTGATATCTTCCCGCGAGTCCCTGATCTTGATCGTACATGTTTGCGTGTATGATTAGTGTACGGTCAAATCGGGGGAGTCACAATGACAGGAATTGGTCATTCACATGGTTAGTCATAAAATCCTACATAAAACTTGTAGATCACTGAATATGATATGTTTGATTCCTTGCAATAGTTTTGCGATATAAAGATGGTGATATTAGAGTCATGCTAGTGGGTAGTTGTGTATTGTAGAAATACTTGTGTTGAAGTTTGTGATTCCCGTAGCATGCACGTATGGTGAACCGTTATGTAACGAAGTTGGAGCATGCAGTATTTATTGATTGTCTTCCTTATGAGTGGCGGTCGGGGACGAGCAATGGTCTTTTCCTACCAATCTATCCCCCTAGGAGCATGCGCATAATACTTTGTTTCGATGACTAACAAACTTTTGCAATAAGTATGTGAGTTCTTTATGACTAATGTTGACTCCCTGGATTATACGCACTCTCACCCTTCCATCATTGCTAGCCTCTTCGGTACCGTGCATTGGCTTTTCTCACCTTGAGAGTCGGTGCAAACTTCGCCGGTGCATCCAAACCCCGTGATATGATACGCTCTATCACACATAAGCCTCCTTATATCTTCCTCAAAACAGCCACCATACCTACCTATCATGGCATTTCCATAGCCATTCCGAGATATATTGCCATGCAACTTCCATCATCTTCATATACATGACTTGAGCATTCATTGTTATATTGCTTTGCATGATCGTAAGATAGCTAGAATTATGTTTTCATGGCTTGTCCATTTTTTGATGTCATTAATACGCTAGATTGTCGCACATCCCGGTACACTGCCGAAGGCATTCATATAGAGTCATATCTTTGTTCTAGTATCGAGTTGTAATATTGAGTTGCATGTAAATAAAAAGTGTGATGATCATTATTATAACATTGTCCCATGTGAGGTTATCAAAATAAAAATGGCCAAACAAGCCCCCAAAAAAGAGATAGAGGCCAAAGAAGCCTACAAAAAAAGAAAAAAGAGAGAAAAGAAAAGAAAAAAAGAAAAAAATGAGAGAAAAGAGAGAAGGGACAATGTTACTATCCTTTTACCACATTTGTGCTTCAGAGTAACGCCATGTTCTTCATATAGAGAGTCTCTTGAGTTGTCACTTTCATATACTAGTGGGAATTTTTATTATAGAACTTGGCTTGTATATTCCGATGATGGGCTTCCTCAAATGCCCGAGGTCTTCATGAGCAAGCAAGTTGGATGCACACCCACTTAGTTTCCAGTTTGAGCTTTCATAGACTTATAGCTCTTAGTGCATCCATTGCATGGAAATCCCTATTCCTTGCATTGACATCAATTAATGGGCATCTCCATAGCCCGTTGATTAGCCGCGTCGATGTGAGACTTTCTTCCTTTTTTGTCTTCTCCACACAACCTCCATCATCATATTCTATTCCACCTATAGTGTTATATCCATGGCTCACGCTCATGTATTGCGTGAAAGTTGAAAATGTTTGAGAACGTCAAAAGCATGAAACAATTGCTTGGCTTGTCATCGGGGTTGTGCATGATTTGAATATTTTGTGCGGTGAAGATGGAGCATAGCCCGACTATATGATTTTGTAGGGATAACATTCTTTGGACATTTTATTTTGAAAAGACATGATTGCTTTATTAGTATGCTTGAAGTATTATTATCTTAATGTCAAATGATAGACTATTGCTTTGAATCACTCGTGTCTTAATATTCATACCATGATTAGATTACATGATCAAGATTATGCTAGGTAGAATTCCACATCAAAAATTATTTTTTTTATCATTTACCTAATCTATGATGAGCAGGAATTAAGCTTGGGGATGCTTATACGTCTCCGTTGTATCTATAATTTTTTATTATTCCATGCCAATATTATACAACTTTCATATACTTTTGGCAACTTTTTATACTATTTTTGGGACTAACATATTGATCCAGTGCCCAGTGCCAGTTCCTGTTTGTTGCATATTTTTGTTTCATAGAAAATCTATATCAAATGGAGTCCAAACGGGATAAAAATTGATGGAGATTTTTTTAGAATATATGTGAATTTTGGGAAGTGAAATCAACGCGAGACGATGCTCGAGGGGCCCACGAGGCAGGGGGCGCTCCCCGGGGAGCAGGCGGGCGCGCCCCTGACCCTCGTGGACACCCCGTAAGGCGGTTGTTGCCCTTCTTTCGCCACAAGAAAGCTAATATCCGGATAAAAACATTGTTCAAATTTCAATCCAATCGGAGTTACGGATCTCTGGGAATATAGAAACGGTGAAAGGCTAGATCTGGGAGTGCAGAAAAAGAGAGAGACAAAGAGACATATCCAATCTTGAAGGGGCTCTCGCCCCTCCGCCGCCATGGAGGCCATGGACCAGAGGGGAAACCCTTATCCCATCTAGGGAGAAGGTTAAGGAAGAAGAAGAAGAAGAAGGGGGCTCTCTCCCCCTCTCTCCCGATGGCGCTAGAACGCCGCCGGGGCCATCATCGTGTGACGGCGATCTACACCAACACCTCTGTTATCTTCATCAACATCTTCATCACCTTCCCCCATCTATCTACAGCGGTCCACTCTCCCGCAGCCCGCTGTACCCTGTACTTTAACATGGTGCTTTCTGCTTCATATTATTATCCAATGATGTGTTGCCATCCTATGATGTCTGAGTATATTTTCGTTGTCCTATCGGTAATTGGAGAATTGCTATGATTGATTTAATTTGCTTGTGGATATGTTGATGTCCTTTGGTGACCACCATATGAGCGCGCGCATCGATCACACCATAGGGTTAGTTGTATGTTGATAGGACTATGTATTGGAGGGCAAGAGTAATAGAAGCTTCAGCCTAGCATAGAAATTGATGCATACGGGATTGAAGGGGGACCAATATATCTTAATGCTATGGTTGAGTTTTACTTTAATGAATGTTAGTAGTTGCAGATGCTTGCTAATAGTTCCAATAATAAGTGCATAGAATTCCAAGTCAGGGATGACATGCTAGCAGTGCCCTCTCCCACATAAAATTTGCTATCGGTCTAGTAAAGTAGACAATTGCTTAGGGACCATTTCACAACTCCTACCACCACTTTACCACACTCGCTATACTAACTTTATTGCTTCTTTACCTAAACAGCCCCTAGTTTTATTTACGTGCTCTTTATTATCTTGCAAACCTATCCAACAACACCTACAAAGTACTTCTAGTTTCATACTTGTTCTAGGTAAAGGGAACGTTAAGCGTACGTAGAATTGTATCGGTGGTCGATAGAACTTGAGGGAATATTTGTTCTACCTTTAGCTCCTCGTTGGGTTTGACACTCTTACTTATCGAAAGAGGCTACAATTGATCCCGTATACTTGTGGGTTATTAGGCACTACCGTCTCAAAGCAGAATAACAATATTCTTTATACCTTAAAGAATATAGCAGTGAGTTCCTGGAAGATGGAACACGTTCGTGGGATCGACGCAAACCCGCAACGGAGATCAGCCCAACCCTCGCATGACCGTTCACCCAAGATTTGACGTAAAGTAGACGTAATGATCGCTAGCATCAGCCGCATCCCCAATGGTGGCTGATGATGAGTGGATAAGGGCGGCGACATTGGGATTGAATCATAGATGGTTTTGACCGCTTAAGGCCTTAAGCGACTGTATACATTATTTTTAGCGAAAGGCGACCATACACATGAATTTGATTTAGACCGTGTGACGATGACATGTATCTAGGGTAGGGCAATAGACCTGATCTAGGCACCCTTCCCAAGGACACTGCCCTACAGTCAAAGACATTCAAAGGACAGCAAATTCTATCGACTGAAATCACCTCAGGATTTAACTCACTCGAACATGAGTTCCACTCGGACAACCGAATTCTATTCGACCAGGATATAATCATTCGACCACATCAGAAACCACTCGGAGTACAGAAGATCTAAGGTCACTCTGGATGGCAACGGTCAGGCGTTCACTCTGTAGTCTTAAGGATCATTTATATCACTTTAATGCTGATGTTACCAGTAACGTCCCCTCTTTATGTACATTGAAATCTATGTAACGGGGGATGGCTGGGGTCCTAGCGCACTCTATATAAGCCACCCCCTCCTCTGGGACAGGGGTTCGCATCCCCTATAACTGGAGGAAATATGCCCTAGAGGCAATAATAAAGTTATTATTTATTTCCTTATATCGTGATAAATGTTTATTATTCATGCTAGAATTGTATTAACCGGAAACATAATACATGTGTGAATATATAGACAAACAGAGTGTCACTAGTATGCCTCTACTTGACTAGCTCGTTGAATCAAAGATGGTTAAGTTTCCTAGCCATAGACATGAGTTGTCATTTGATTAACGGGATCACATCATTAGAGAATGATGTGATTGACTTGACCCATTTCGTTAGCATAGCACTTGATCGTTTAGTTTGTTGCTATTGCTTTCTTCATGACTTATACATGTTCCTATGACTATGAGATTATGCAACTCCCGTTTACCGGAGGAACACTTTGTGTGCTACCAAATGTCACAACGTCACTGGGCGATTATAAAGGTGCTCTACAGGTGTCTCCGAAGGTACTTGTTGGGTTGGCGTATTTCGACATTAGGATTTGTCACTCTGATTGTCGGAGAGGTATCTCTGGGCCCACTCGGTAATGCACATCACTATAAGCCTTGCAAGCATTGCAACTAATGAGTTAGTTGAGGGATGATGTGTTACGGTACGAGTAAAGAGACTCGCCGGTATGATATTGAACTAGGTATTGAGATACCAATGATCGAATCTCGGGCAAGTAACATACCGATGACAAAGGGAACAACGTATGTTGTTATGCGGTTTGACCGATAAAGATCTTCGTAGAATATGTAGGAGCCAATATGAGCATCCAGGTTCCGCTATTGGTTATTGATCGGAGACGTCTCTTGGTCATGTCTACAAGGTTCTCGAACCCGTAGGGTCCGCACGCTTAAAGTTTGATGACGGTTATATTATGAGTTTATGTGTTTTGATGTACCGAAGGAGTTCGGAGTCCCAGATGAGATCGGGGACATGACGAGGAGTCTCGAAATGGTTGAGACGTAAAGATCGATATATTGGACGACTATATTCGGACATCGGGAAGGTTCCGAGTGATTCGGGTATTTTCGGGAGTACCGGAGAGTTACGGGAATTCGTATTGGGCTTTAATGGGCCATACGGGAAAGGAGAGAAAGGCCTCAAAGGGTGGCCGCACCCCTCCCCATGGGCTGGTCCGAATTGGACTAGGGAGGGGGGCGCCCCTTCCTTCCTTCTCCTTTTCCCTTCCCTTTCCTTCCCTCCAACTCCTACTACATGGAAGGGCTCCTAGTTCTAATAGGAAAGGGGGAATCCTACTCCCGGTGGGAGTAGGACTCCCTTAGGGCGCGCCATAGAGAGGGCCGGCCCTCCCCTCCTCCACTCCTTTATATACGGGGGCAGGGGGTACCCCAAAGACACACAAGTTGATCAAGTTGATCGTCTCTTAGCCGTGTGCGGTGCCCCCCTCCACCATAATCCACCTCGATCATATCGTAGTGGTGCTTAGGCGAAGCCCTACGTCGGTAGAACATCATCATCGTCACCACGCCGTCATGCTGATGAAACTCTCCCTCAACACTCGGCTGGATCGGAGTTCGAGGGACGTCATCGAGTTGAACGTGTGCAGAACTCGGAGGTGTCGTGTGTTCGGTACTTGATCAGTCGGATCGTGAAGACGTACGACTACATCAACCGCGTTGTGCTAACGCTTCCGCTTTCGGTCTACGATGGTACGTGGACAACACTCTCCCCTCTCGTTGCTATGCATCACCATGATCTTGCGTGTGCGTAGGAATTTTTTTGAAATTGCTACATTCCCCAACAGTGGCATCCGAGCCAGGTTTTATGCGTTTATGTAATATGCATGAGTAGAACACAAGTGAGTTGTGGGCGATATAAGTCATACTGCTTACCAGCATGTCACACTTTGGTTCGGCGGTATTGTTGGATGAAGCGGCCCGGGCCGACATTACGCGTACGCTTACGCGAGACTGGTTTTACCGCCACGCTATGCACACAGGTGACTTGCGGGTGTCAGTTTCTCCAACTTTAGTTGAACCGAGTGTGGCTACGCCCGGTCCTTGAGAAGGTTAAAATAGCACTAACTTGACAAACTATCGTTGTGGTTTTCGATGCGTAGGTAAGAACGGTTCTTGCTCAGCCCGTAGCAGGCACGTAAAACTTGCAACAACAAAGTAGAGGACGTCTAACTTGTTTTTGCAGGGCATGTTGTGATGTGATATGGTCAAGACATGATGAGATATAAGTTGTTGTATAAGATGATCATGTTTTGTTGAAGTTATCGACAACTGGCAGAAGCCTTATGGTTGTCTCTTTATTGCATAAGATGCAAGCGCCAAATAATTGCTTTACTTTATCGCTATACGATAGCAATAGTTGCAAGAGCAATAGTTGGCGAGACGACCATGTGACGATACATTGATATAGATCAAGATGATGGAGATCATGGTGTCATGCCGGTGATGATGGAGATCATGACAGTACTTTGGAGATGGAGATCAAAGGCGCAAGATGATCATGGCCATATCATGTCACATATAATGATTGCATATGATGTTTATCTTTTATGCATCTTATTTTGCTTAGTTCGATGGTAGCTTTATAAGATGATCCCTTACTAAAATTTCAAGGTATAAGTGTTCTCCCTGAGTATGCACCGTTGCCAAAGTTCGTCGTGCCCAGACACCACGTGATGATCGAGTGTGATAAGCTCTATGTCCATCTACAACGGGTGCAAGCTAGTTTTGCACACGCAGAATACTCAGGTTAAACTTGACGAGCCTAGCATATGCAGATATGGCCTCGAAACACTGAGACCGAAAGGTCGAGCGTGAATCATATAGTAGATATGATCAACATAATGATGTTCACCATTGAAAGCTACTCCATTTCACGTGATGATCGGTTATGGTTTAGTTGATTTGGATCACGTGGTCACTTAGATGATTATAGGGATGTCTATCTAAGTGGGAGTTCTTAAGTAATATGATTAATTGAACTTTAATTTATCATGAACTTAGTCCTGGTAGTATTATCATATCTATGTTATAGATCAATAGCTCGCGATGTTGCTTCCCGTTTATTTTTGATATGTTCCTAGAGAAAATTAAGTTGAATTATGTTAGTAGCAATGATGCGGATTGGATCCGTGATCTGAGGATTATCCTCATTGTTGCACAGAAGAATTATGTCCTTAATGCACCGCTAGGTGACAGACCTATTGCAGGAGGAGATGCAGACGTTATGAACGTTTGGCTAGCTCAATATGATGACTATTTGATAGTTTAGTGCACCATCCTTAACAGCTTAGAATCGGGATTTCAAAGACGTTTTGAATGTCATGGACCATATGAGATGTTTTGGGAGTTGAAATTAATATTTCAAGCAAATACCCGAGTTGAGAGATATGAAGTCTCCAACAAGTTCTATAGCTAAAAGATGGAGGAGAATAGCTCAAGCAGTGAGCATGTGCTCAGATTGTCTGGGTACTACAATCGCTTGAATCAAGTGGGAGTTAATCTTCTAGATAAAATAGTGATTGACAGAATTCTCAAGCCACAATCACCAAGTTAGTAGAACTTCGTGATGAACTATAATATGCAAGGGATAACAGAAATGATTCCTAAGCTCTTCGTGATGCTGAAATCGATGAAGGTAGAAATCAAGAAAAGCATCAAGTGTTGATGGTAAACAAAACCACTAGTTTCAAGTAAAGGGACAAAGGGCAGAAAGGGGAACTTCAAGAAGAACGGCAAGCAAGTTGCTACTCAAGTGAAAAACCCAAGTCTGGACCTAAGCCTGAAACTGAGTGCTTCTATTGCAAAGGGACTGGTCACTGGAAGCGGAACTACCCCAAGTATTTGGCGGATAAGAAGGATGGCAAAGTGAACAAAGGTATATTTGATATACAGATTATTGATGTGTATTTTACTAGTGTTCGTAGCAACCCCTCGGTATTTGATAGTGGTTCAGTTGCTAAGAGTAGTAACTCGAAACGGGAGTTGCAGAATGAACATAGACTAGTTAAGGTGAAGTGACGATGTGTGTTGGAAGTGGTTCCAAGATTGATATGATCATCATCGCACACTCCCTATACTTTCGGGATTAGTGTTGAACCTAAATAAGTGTTATTTGGTGTTTGCATTGAGCATGAGTATGATTTGATCATGTTTATTGCAATACGGTTATTCATTTAAGTAACAGAATAAATTCTTCTTCTGTTTACATGAATAAAACCTTCTATGATCATACACCCAATGAAAATGGTTTGTTGGATCTCGATTGTGGTGATACACATTCTCATAATATTGAAGCCAAAAGATGCAAAGTTAATAATGATACTGCAACTTATTTGTGGCACTGTCATTTAGGTCATATTGGTGTAAAGTGCATGAAGAAAATCCATGCTGATGGGCTTTTGAATCACTGGATTATGGATCATTTTGATGCTTGCGAACCATGCCTCATGGGCAAGATGACTAAGACTCCGTTCTCCGGAACAATGGAGCGAGCAACTGACATATTGGAAATAATACATACTGATGTATGCAGTCCGATGAGTGTTGAGGCTCGCGGCGGGTATCGTTATTTTCTGACCTTCATAGATGATTTGAGCAGATATGGGTATATCTAGTTGATGAAACATAAGTCTGAAACAATTGAAAAGTTCAAAGAATTTCAGAGTGAAGTGGAGAATCATCGTAACAAAAATAAAAGTTTCTACGATATGATCGCAGAAGTAAAATATTTGAGTTACGAGTTCGGCCTTCAGTTAAAACAATGTGAAATAGTTTCACTACTCACGCCACCTGGAACACCACAATGTAATGGTGTGTCCGAACGTCGTAACCGTACTTTATTAGATATGGTGCGGTCTATGATGTCTCTTACCGATTTACCACTATCGTTTTGGGGTTATGCATTAGAGACAGCTACATTCACGTTAAATAGGGCACCATCTAAATCCGTTGAGACGACACCGTATGAACTATGGTTTGGCAAGAAACCTAAGCTCTCGTTTCTTAAAGTTTGAGGTTGCAATGCTTATGTGAAAAAGTTTCAACCTGATAAGCTCAAACCCAAATGGGAGAAGTGCGTCTACATAGGATACCCAAAATAAAATGTTGGGTACACCTTCTATCATAGATCCGAAGGCAAGATATTTGTTGCTGAGAATGGATCCTTTCTAGAGAAGGAGTTTCTCTCGAAAGAAGTGAGTGGGAGGAAAGTAAAACTTGATGAGGTAACTGTACCTGCTCCCTTATTGGAAAGTAGTTCATCACAGAAATCTGTTCCTGTGACTACTACACCAATTAGTGAGGAAGCTAATGATGATGATCATGTAACTTAAAATCAAGTTACTACTGAACCTCGTAGGTAAACCAGAGTGAGATCCGCACCAGAGTGGTACGGTAATCCTGTTCTGGAGGTCATGTTACTTGACCATGACGAGCCTACGAACTATGAGGAAGCAATGATGAGCCCAGATTCCGCGAAATGGCTTGAGGCCATGAAATTTGAGGTGAGATCCATGTATAAGAACAAAGTATGGACTTTGATTGACTTGCCCAAAGATCGGCGAGCCATTGAGATTAAATGGATCTTCAAGAGGAAGACAGACGCTGATAGTAGTGTTACTATCTACAAAGCTAGAATTGTCACAAAAGGTTTTCGACAAGTTCAAAGTGTTGACTACGATGAGAGTTTCTCACTCGTATCTATGCTTAAGTCTGTCCGAATCATGTTAGGAATTGCCACATTTTATGAAATCTGGCAAATGGATAAACAAAACTACATTCCTTAATGGATTTATTAAAGAAGAGTTGTATATGATGCAACAAGAAAGTTTTGTCAATCTTAAAGGTGCTAACAAAATATGCAAGCTCCAGCGATCCATCTATGGACTGGTGCAAGCATCTCGGAGTTGGAATATACGCTTTGATAAGTTGATCAAAGCATATAGTTTTATACAGACTTGCGGTGAAGCCTGTATTTACAAGAAAGTGAGTGGGAGCATTATAACATTTCTGATAAGTATATGTGAATGACATATTGTTGATCAGAGATAATGTAGAATTATTCTACAAAGCATAAAGGAATGTTTGAAAGGAGTTTTTTCAAAGAAAGACCTCGGTGAAGCTGCTTACATATTGAGCATCAAGATCTATAGAGATAGATCAAGACGCTTGATAAAATTTTCAATGAGTACATACCTTGACAAGATTTTGAAGTAGTTCAAAATGGAACAGTCAAAAAGGACTTCTTGCCTGTGTTACAAGGTGTGAAGTTGAGTAAGACTCAAAACCCGACCACGGCAGAAGATAGAGAGAGAATGAAAGTCATTCACTATTTCTCAACCATAGGTTCTATAAAGTATGCCATGCTGTGTACCAGACCTATTGTATACCCTGCCCTGAGTTTGGCAAGGGAGTACAATAGTGATCTAGGAGTAGATCACTGGACATTGGTCAAAATTATCCTTAGTGGAATAAGGATATGTTTCTCGATTATGGAGGTGACAAAAGGTTCGTCGTAAAGGGTTACGTCGATGCAAGTTTTGACACTAATCCAGATGACTCAAAATCTCAATCTGGATACATATTTAAAGTGGGAGAAATTATCTAGAGTAGCTCCTGAAGGAAATATGCCCTAGAGGCAATAATAAAGTTATTATTTATTTCCTTATATCATGATAAATGTTTATTATTCATGCTAGAATTGTATTAACCGGAAACATAATACATGTGTGAATACATAGACCAACAGAGTGTCACTAGTATGCCTCTACTTGACTAGCCCGTTAATCAAAGATGGTTATGTTTCCTAACCATGAACAAGGAGTTGTTATTTGATTAACGAGGTCACATCATTAGTAGAATGATCTGATTGACATGACCCATTCCATTAGCTTAGCACCCGATCGTTTAGTATGTTGCTATTGCTTTCTTCATGACTTATACATGTTCCTATAACTATGAGATTATGCAACTCCCGTTTACCGGAGGAACACTTTGGGTACTACCAAACGTCACAACGTAACTGGGTGATTATAAAGGAGTACTACAGGTGTCTCCAATGGTAGATGTTGGGTTGGCGTATTTCGAGATTAGGGTTTGTCACTCCGATTGTCGGAGAGGTATCTCTGGGCCCTCTCGGTAATGCACATCACATAAGCCTTGCAAGCACTGCAACTAATATGTTAGTTGTGAGATGATGTATTACGGAACGAGTAAAGAGACTTGCCGGTAACGAGATTGAACTAGGTATTGGATACCGACGATCGAATCTCGGGCAAGTAACATACCGATGACAAAGGGAACAACGTATGTTGTTATGCGGTCTGACCGATAAAGATCTTCGTAGAATATGTAGGAGCCAATATGGGCATCCAGGTCCCGCTATTGGTTATTGACCGGAGACGTGTCTCGGTCATGTCTACATTGTTCTCGAACCGTAGGGTCCGCACGCTTAACGTTACGATGACAGTTATTATGAGTTTATGCATTTTGATGTACCGAAGGTTGTTCGGAGTCCCGGATGTGATCACGGACATGACGAGGAGTCTCGAAATGGTCGAGACGTAAAGATTGATATATTGGAAGCCTATGTTTGGACATCGGAAGTGTTCCGGGTGAAATCGGGATTTTATCGGATTACCGGGAGGGTTACCGGAACCCCCCGGGAGCCAAATGGGCCAACATGGGCCTTAGTGGAAAGGTGAGAGGGCAGCCCACATAGGGCTGCGCCTCCCCCCTCTCCCTAGTCCTATTAGGACTAGGAGAGGGGCCGGCCACCTCTCTCTCTCTCCCCTTTGAAGGTTTCCTAGTTGGACTAGGATTGGAGGGGGGAGTCCTACTCCCGGTAGGAGTAGGACTCCTCCTGCGCCTACACCTCTTTGGCCGGCCAGCCCCCCTCCCTCCAACCTTTATATACGGAGGCAGGGGGCACCCCAAGACACACAAGTTGATCCTTGAGATCGTTCCTTAGCCGTGTGCGGTGCCCCCTGCCACCAAATTCCACCTCGATCGTACCGTTACAGTGCTTAGGCAAAGCCCTGCGTCGGTAGTACATCAAGATCGTCATCACGCCGTCGTGCTGACGGAACTCTTCCTCGACGCTTTGCTGGATCGGAGCCCGAGGAACGTCATCGAGCTGAACGTGTGCTAAGAACTCGGAGGTGCCGGAGTAACGGTGCTTGGATCGGTCGGATCGGGAAGAAGACGTATGACTACTTCCTCTACGTTGTGTGATCGCTTCCGCAGTCGGTCTGCGTTGGTACGTAGACAACACTCTCCCCTCTCGTTGCTGTGCATCACCATGATCTTGCGTGTGCGTAGGAAAATTTACGAAATTACTGCGTTCCCCAACAGTGGCATCCGAGCCTAGGTTTTATGGTTTGATGTTATATGCACGAGTAGAACACAAGTGAGTTGTGGGCGATACAAGTCATACTGCCTACCAGCATGTCATACTTTGGTTCGGCGGTATTGTTGGTTGAGACGATCCGGACCAACCTTACGCGTACTCTTACGCGAGACCGGTTCCCTCGACGTGCTTTGCACATAGATGGCTTGCGGAAGACTGTCTCTCCAACTTTAGTTGAACCAAGTGTGACTACGCCCGGTCCTTGAGAAGGTTAAAACGGAGTCTATTTGACGAACTATCGTTGTGGTTTTGATGCGTAGGTGAGATGAGTTCTTACTTAAGCCCGTAGCAGCCACGTAAAACTTGCAACAACAAAGTAGAGGACATCTAACTTGTTTTTGCAGGGTATGTTGTGATGTGATATGGTCAAGGCATGATGCTAATTTTATTGTATGAGATGATCATGTTTTGTAACTAAGTTATCGGCAACTGGCAGGAGCCATATGGTTGTCGCTTTATTATATGCAATGCAATCGCGATGTAATGCTTTACTAGATTACTAAACGGTAGTAATAGTCGTGGAAGCATAAGATTGGCGAGACGACAACGTTGCTACGATGGAGATCAAGGTGGCGCGCCGGTGACGATGGTGATCATGACGGTGTTTCGGAGATGGAGATCACAAGCACAAGATGATGATGGCCATATCATATCACTTATATTGATTGCATGTGATGTTTATCCTTTTATGCATCTTATCTTGCTTTGATTGACGGTAGCATTATAAGATGATCTCTCACTAAATTATCAAGAAGTGTTCTCCCTGAGTATGCACCGTTGCAAAAGTTCTTTGTGCTGAGACACCACGTGATGATCGGGTGTGATAGGCTCTACGTTCAAATACAACGGGTGCAAAACAGTTGCACACGCGGAATACTCAGGTTATACTTGACGAGCCAAGCATATACAGATATGGCCTCGGAACACGGAGACCGAAAGGTCGAGCGTGAATCATATAGTAGATATGATCAACATAACGATGTTCACCATTGAAAACTACTCTATCTCACGTGATGATCGGTTATGGTTTAGTTGATTTGGATCACGTGATCACTTAGAGGATTAGAGGGATGTCTATCTAAGTGGGAGTTCTTAAGTAATATGATTAAATTGAACTTAAATTTATCATGAACTTAGTCCTGGTAGTATTTTGCAAATCATGTTGTAGATCAATGGCTCGCGTTGTTGCTTCCCTGTGTTTATTTTGATATGTTCCTAGAGAAAATTGTGTTGAAAGATGTTAGTAGCAATGATGCGGATTGGATCCGTGATCTGAGGTTTATCCTCATTGCTGCACAGAAGAATAATGTCCTTGATGCACCGCTAGGTGACAGACCTATTGCAGGAGCAGATGCAGACGTTATGAACGTTTGGCTAGCTCAATATGATGACTACTTGATAGTTTAGTGCACCATGCTTAACGGCTTAGAATCGGGACTTCAAAGACGTTTTGAACGTCATGGACCATATGAGATGTTCCAGGAGTTGAAGTTAATATTTCAAGCAAATACCCGAGTTGAGAGACATGAAGTCTCCAGCAAGTTCTATAGCTAAAAGATGGAGGAGAATCGCTCAACTAGTGAGCATGTGCTCAGATCGTCTGGGTACTACAATCGCTTGAATCAAGTGGGAGTTAATCTTCCAGATAAGATAGTGATTGACAGAATTCTCTAGTCACCATCACCAAGTTAGTAGAACTTCGCGATGAACTATAATATGCAAGGGATAACAGAAACAACTCCCAAGCTCTTCGTGATGCTGAAATCAACGAAGGAAGAAATCAAGAAAAACATCAAGTATTGATGGTTGACAAGACCACTAGTTTCAAGAAAAGGGCAAAGGGAAGAAGGGGAACTTCAAGAAGAACGGCAAGCAAGTTGCTGCTCAAGTGAAGAAACCCAAGTCTGATCCTAAGCCTGAGACTAAGTGCTTCTACTGCAAAGGGACTGGTCACTGGAAGCGGAACTACCCCAAGTGATTGGCGGATAAGAAGGATGGCAAAGTGAACATAAGTATATTTGATATACATGTTATTGATGTGTACTTTACTAGTGTTTATAGCAAACCCTTAGTATTTGATACTAGTTCAGTTGCTAAGTTTAGTAACTCGAAACGGGAGTTGCAGAATAAACAGAGACTAGTTAAGGGTGAAGTGACGATGTGTGTTGGAAGTGGTTCCAAGATTGATATGATCATCATCGCACACTCCTTATACTTTCGGGATTAGTGTTGAACCTAAATAAGTGTTATTTGGTTTTTTGCGTGAAGCATGAATATGATTTGATCATGTTTATTGCAATACGGTTATTCATTAAAGTAAGAGAATAAATTGTTGTTCTGTTTACATGAATAAAACCTTATATGGTTACACACCCAATGAAAATAGTTCATTGGATCTCGATCTTAGTGATACACATATTCATAATATTGAAACCAAAAGATGCAAAGTTAATAATGATAGTGCAACTTATTTGTGGCACTGCTGTTTAGGTCATATTGGTATAAAGCACATGAAGAAACTCCATGCTGATGGGTTTTTGAAATCACTTGATTATGAATCAGTTGATGCTTGCGAACCATGCCTCATGGGCAAGATGACTAAGACTCTGTTCTTCGGAACATTGGAGCGAGCAACAGATTTGTTGGAAATCATACATACTGATGTATGTGGTCCACGACAGGTATCATTATTTTCTGATCTTCACAAATGATTTGAGCAGATATGAGTATATCTACTTGATGAAACATAAGTCTGAAAAGTTCAAAGAATTTCAGAGTGAAGTGAAAAATCAACGTGACAAGAAAATAAAGTTTCTACGATCTAATCACGGAGACAAATATTTGAGTTACGAGTTTGGTCTTCAGTTAAAACAATGTGAAATAGTTTCACTACTCACGCCACCTGGAACACCACAGCATAATGGTGTGTCCGAACGTCATAACCGTCCTTTATTGGATATAGTGCAATATATGATGTTTCTTACCGGTTTACCACTATCATTTTTGGGGTCACGCATTAGAGACAGCTGCATTCACATTAAATAGGGCACCATATAAATCCGTTGAGACGACACCGTGTGAACTATGGTTTGGCAAGAAACCTAAGCTGTCGTTTCTTAAAGTTTGGAGTTGCAATGCTTATATGAAAAAGTTTCATCCTGATAAGCTCAAACTCAAATCGGAGAAGTGCGTCTTCATAGGATATCCAAAGGAAACTATTGGATACACCTTCTCTCACAGATCCGAAGGCAAGACTTTTTGTTGCTGAAATTCGGAAACTTTCTGGAGAAGGAGTTTCTCTCGAAAGAAGTGAGTGGGAGGAAAGTAGAAACTTGACGAGGTAACTGTACCTGCTCCCTTGTTGGAAAGTAGCACAACACAGAAAACTGTTTCTGTGGCACCTACACCAGTTAGTGAGGAAGCTAATGATGATGATCATAAAACTTCAGAACAAGATACTACTGAACCTCGTAGATCAACTAGAGTAAGATCTGCGCCAGAGTGGTACGGTAATCCTTTTCTGGAAGTCATGCTACTAGATCATGATGAACCTACGAACTATGAAGAAGCGATGATGAGCCCAGATTCCGCAAAGTGGCTTGAAGCCATGAAATCTGAGATATGATCCATGTATAAGAACAAAGTATGGACTTTGGTTGACTTGCCTGATGATCGGCAAGCAATTGAGAATAAATGGATCTTCAAGAGGAAGACGAACGTTGATAGTAGTGTTACTATCTACAAAGCTAGAATTGTCGCAAAAGGTTTTTCGACAAGTTCAAGGTGTTGACTACGATGAGAGTTTCTCACTCGTATCTATGCTCGAGTCTGTCCGAATCATGTTAGTAATTGCCGCATTTTATGAAATCTGGCAAAAGGATAAACAAAACTGCATTCCTTAATGGATTTATTAAAGAAGAGTTGTATATGATGCAACAGAAGGTTTTGTCAATCCGAAAGGGGCTAACAAAATGTGCAAGCTCCAGCGATCCATCTGTGGACTGGTGCAAGCATCTCGGAGTTGGAATATATGCTTTGATGAGTTGATCAAAGCATATAGTTTTATACAGACTTGCGGTGAAGCCTGTATTTACAAGAAAGTGAGTGGGAGCACTACAGCATTTCTGATAAGTATATGTGAATGACATATTGTTGATCGAAAATAATGTAGAATTATTCTGTAAAGCATAAAGGAGTGTTTGAAAGGAGTTTTTCAAAGAAAGACTTCGATGAAGCTGCTTACATATTGAGCTTCAAGATCTATAGAGATAGATCAAAGACGCTTGATAAGTTCTTTCAATGAGTACATGCCTTGACAAAGATTTTGAAGTAGTTCAAAATGGAGCAGTCAAAGAAAGAGTTCTTGCCTGTACTATAAGGTGTGAAATTGAGTAAGACTCAAAACCCGACCACGGCAGAAGATAGAAAGAGAATGAAAGTCATTCCCTGTGCCTTGGCCATAGGTTCTATAAAGTATGCCATGCTGTGTACCAGATCTATTGTATACCCTACACTGATTTTGGCAAGGGAGTACAATAGTGATCTAGGAGTAGATCACTAGACAGCGGTCAGAATTATCCTTACTGAAATAAGGATATGTTTCTCGATTATGGACGTGACAAAAGGTTCGTCGTAAAGGGTTACGCCGATGCAAGTTTTGACACTGATCTAGATGACTCTAAGTCTCGGTCTAGATACACATTGAAAGTGGGAGCAATTAGCTAGAGTAGCTCCATGCAGAGCATTGTTGACTTAGAAATTTGCAAAATACATATGGATCTGAATGTGGCAGACCCGTTGACTAAAGATTCTCTCACAAGCAAAACATGATCACACCTTAGTACTCTTTGGGTGTTAATCACATAGCGATGTGAACTAGATTACTGAATCTAGTAAACCCTTTGGGTATTGGTCACATGATGATGTGAACTATCGATGTTAATCACATGGTGATGTGATCTAGATTATTGACTCTAGTGCAAGTGGGAGACTGAAGGAAATATGCCCTAGAGGCAATAATAAAGTTATTATTTATTTCCTTATATCATGATAAATGTTTATTATTCATGCTAGAGTTGTATTAACCGGAAACATAATACATGTGTGAATACATAGACCAACAGAGTGTCACTAGTATGCCTCTACTTGACTAGCCCGTTAATCAAAGATGGTTATGTTTCCTAACCATGAACAAGGAGTTGTTATTTGATTAACGAGGTCACATCATTAGTAGAATGATCTGATTGACATGACCCATTCCATTAGCTTAGCACCCGATCGTTTAGTATGTTGCTATTGCTTTCTTCATGACTTATACATGTTCCTATAACTATGAGATTATGCAACTCCCGTTTACCGGAGGAACACTTTGGGTACTACCAAACATCACAACGTAACTGGGTGATTATAAAGGAGTACTACAGGTGTCTCCAATGGTAGATGTTGGGTTGGCGTATTTCGAGATTAGGGTTTGTCACTCCGATTGTCGGAGAGGTATCTCTGGGCCCTCTCGGTAATGCACATCACATAAGCCTTGCAAGCACTGCAACTAATATGTTAGTTGTGAGATGATGTATTACGGAACGAGTAAAGAGACTTGTCGGTAACGAGATTGAACTAGGTATTGGATACCGACGATCGAATCTCGGGCAAGTAACATACCGATGACAAAGGGAACAACGTATGTTGTTATGCGGTCTGACCGATAAAGATCTTCGTAGAATATGTAGGAGCCAATATGGGCATCCAGGTCCCGCTATTGGTTATTGACCGGAGACGTGTCTCGGTCATGTCTACATTGTTCTCGAACCGTAGGGTCCGCACGCTTAATGTTACGATGACAGTTATTATGAGTTTATGCATTTTGATGTACCGAAGGTTGTTCGGAGTCCCGGATGTGATCACGGACATGACGAGGAGTCTCGAAATGGTCGAGACGTAAAGATTGATATATTGGAAGCCTATGTTTGGACATCGGAAGTGTTCCGGGTGAAATCAGGATTTTATCGGATTACCGGGAGGGTTACCGGAACCCCCCGGGAGCCAAATGGGCCAACATGGGCCTTAGTGGAAAGGTGAGAGGGCAGCCCACATAGGGCTGCGCCTCCCCCCCTCTCCCTAGTCCTATTAGGACTAGGAGAGGGGCCGGCCACCTCTCTCTCTCTCCCCTTTGAAGGTTTCCTAGTTGGACTAGGATTGGAGGGGGGAGTCCTACTCCCGGTAGGAGTAGGACTCCTCCTGCGCCTACACCTCTTTGGCCGGCCAGCCCCCCTCCCTCCAACCTTTATATATGGAGGCAGGGGGCACCCCAAGACACACAAGTTGATCCTTGAGATCGTTCCTTAGCCGTGTGCGGTGCCCCCTGCCACCAAATTCCACCTCGATCGTACCGTTACAGTGCTTAGGCGAAGCCCTGCGTCGGTAGTACATCAAGATCGTCATCACGCCGTCGTGCTGACGGAACTCTTCCTCGACGCTTTGCTGGATCGGAGCCCGAGGAACGTCATCGAGCTGAACGTGTGCTAAGAACTCGGAGGTGCCGGAGTAACGGTGCTTGGATCGGTCGGATCGGGAAGAAGACGTACGACTACTTCCTCTACGTTGTGTGATCGCTTCCGCAGTCGGTCTGCGTTGGTACGTAGACAACACTCTCCCCTCTCGTTGCTGTGCATCACCATGATCTTGTGTGTGCGTAGGAAAATTTACGAAATTACTGCGTTCCCCAATAGCTCCCTGCAGAGAATTGTTGACATAGAAATTTGCAAAACACTTACGGATCTGAATGTGGCAGACCCGTTGACTAAACTTCTCTCACAAGCAAAACATGATCACACCTTAGTACTCTTTGGGTGTTAATCACATAGCGATGTGAACTATTGGTGTTAAATCACATGGAGATGTGAACTAGATTATTGACTCTAGTGCAAGTGGGAGACTGGAGGAAATATGCCCTAGAGGCAATAATAAAGTTATTATTTATTTCCTTATATCATGATAAATGTTTATTATTCATGCTAGAATTGTATTAACCGGAAACATAATACATGTGTGAATACACAGACAAACAGAGTGTCACTAGTATGCCTCTACTTGACTAGCTCGTTGAATCAAAGATGGTTAAGTTTCCTAGCCATAGACATGAGTTGTCATTGACTTGACACATTCCGTTAGCATAGCACTTGATCGTTTAGTTTGTTGCTATTGCTTTCTTCATGACTTATACATGTTCCTATGACTATGAGATTATGCAACTCCCGTTTACCCGAGGAACACTTTGTGTGCCACCAAACGTCACAACGTAACTGGGTAATTATAAAGGTGCTTTATAGGTGTCTCCGAAGGTACTTGTTGGGTTGGCGTATTTCGAGATTAGGATTTGTCACTCCGATTGTCGGAGAGGTATCTCTAGGCCCACTCGGTAATGCACATCACTATAAGCCTTGCAAGCATTGCAACAAACGAGTTAGTTGCGGGATGATGTGTTACGGAACGAGTAAAGAGACTTGCCGCTAACGATATTGAACTAGGTATTGAGATACCGACGATCGAATCTCGGGCAAGTAACATACCGATGACAAAGGGAACAACGTATGTTGTTATGCGATTTGACCGATAAAGATCTTCGTAGAATATGTAGGAGCCAATATGAGCATCCAGGTTCCGCTATTGGTTATTGACCGGAGACGTGTCTCGGTCATGTCTACATAGTTCTCGAACCCGTAGGGTCCGCACGCTTAAAGTTCGATGACGGTTATATTATGAGTTTATGTGTTTTGATCTATCAAAGGAGTTCGGAGTCCGGGATGAGATCGGGGACATGACGAGGAGTCTCGAAATGGTCGAGACGTAAAGATCGATATATTGCACGACTATATTCGGACATCGGGAAGGTTCCGAGTGATTCGGGTATTTTCGGGAGTACCGGGGAGTTACGTGAATTCATATTGGGCTTTAATGGGCCATACGGGAAAGGAGAGAAAGGCCTCAAAGGGTGGCCGCACCCCTTCCCATGGGCTGGTCCGAATTGGACTAGGGAGGGGGGCGCCCCCTTCCTTCCTTGTCCTTTTCCCTTCCCTTTCCTTCCCTCCAACTCCTACTATATGGAAGGGCTCCTAGTTCTAATAGGAAAGGGGGAATCCTACTCCCGGTGGGAGTAGGACTCCCCTAGGGCGCGCCATAGAGAGGGCCGGCCCTCCCCTCCTCCACTCCTTTATATACAGGGGCAGGGGGTACCCCAAAGACACACAAGTTGATCAAGTTGATCGTCTCTTAGCCGTGTGCGGTGCCCCCCTCCACCATAATCCACCTCGATCATATCGTAGCGGTGCTTAGGCGAAGCCCTGCGTCGGTAGAACATCATCATCGGCACCACGCCGTCGTGCTGATGAAACTCTCCCTCAACACTTGGCTGGATCGGAGTTCGAGGGATGTCATCGAGTTGAACGTGTGCAGAACTCGGAGGTGCCGTGTGTTCGGTACTTGATCGGTCGGATCGTGAAGACGTACGACTACATCAACCGCGTTGTGCTAACGCTTCCGCTTTCGATCTACGAGGGTACATTGACAACACTCTCCCCTCTCGTTGCTATGCATCACCATGATCTTGCGTGTGCGTAGGAATTTTTTTGAAATTGCTACGTTCCCCAACACCTATAACTTCACGCATAATCCAATCGATCAGCCTCCGGGCACCGAGACGTAGGGCTGTTACTTCTTTTGAGAAGTGCCCGAACTCGTAAATCTTGCGTGCACAACTTCACCGTAGTTAGGATCTTGCCTCCTCATACCTACCGCCCATTCTACTATTAGACTTAAAACCACGACACCGTGCCCGCGCTAGGACTATGTCCCGCCTGTACCGATTCCTAATAGGAATTGCCGACGGGCGGACGATCACGTGCCAACCCGTTAGCTTGTCTATTCCATGCCATATCTCGTCCGCATACGTTCATTGCGTTTGATTGGTTGCGTCAGTTTTTTCCTTATTTTTTCATTTGCGATTATTCTTTTCTTCAACTTTCTTCAACTTTCCTTAGATTTTCTTTTTCTTCATCGGTTTTCTTTGTTTTCAACAGTTTTCTATGATTTTTTTTCTTTTATTCATCTTTCTACTCTGGTTTCCTTCATTTCTCTCTTGCTTTTTGCTTTTTCTTTGTTTCTTTGTTGGGTTTCTTAACATGCTTTTACTTTTTAAGTGTTTTCTGTACTACCATGAAAGTTGGTAAATAGATCGGAAGTTTTCTCATGAAAAAAATGTTTTTACTTTTTGACATATGTTGTACATTTTTATACCGTTTAACATTTTTCCAATATAAATAATTAATATTTTTACATAACTTGTTTTGAATATATTTCTTAGATATGTTTTAAACATTTTCTCAAATACATGTTGAAACATTGAAGGATAAAAATCAATTTGTTTAAGTATGCACATTTTTGTACATTGTACAAACAGTTTTTGAAAATTTCAAAACTCATTTTTGAAACATGCAAAGAGTATTTTTATATGTGATGTACATTTTTTTGATTGTACGCGACATTTTAATTGAATTACATGAACATTTTTTACTTTGTATTAACATCTTCATATGTATAGTTTTGTACATTGTATAAAAATTATAATGGAATTACAAAAACATTTTTTTAATTGTCACAAACATTTTCATACACATGATTATCATTTTCCGTACACATCCTGTTCAAAAAATCATTTGATTCAGCGATTTATCGTCTGATTTATCGCTACTCGGTTGGGGGGGGGGGGGGGGGGGGGGTGACCGATAAGGTTATGCCTTATCTTCACAATTTCTCATTTGGGCCGATTTATCGCTCTGGCAAGTGATTTATTGGGAATCTACCGAGAAATCGGGCCTCTTCCTACCACTATGTTTGCAAAAACTATGTTTATTTCTGTTTTGTGAACTTTGTTATGCAATATGTACTATTGTCCTATTTTGTTTGTCATTATAAGAGGATTCAAAGGCTAAGAATCAAGCTAACACTTCCGTCCAATATTTTTCGGTGTTGAATATAACATATTTTAGTGTTGGGAAATTAGGATTTGCAAAAAATGGCCGATTAATAGTAGAGCGATAAAATCAATTAATCAGGCGATTTATGATTAATCTTTAATCCCCAGCTGACCGAGACGCTAACGATATGTGATATCCTCACATTAATGTTATTTATACTATTTTCATTCATGTTATATATTTTTTTGTATATGTAGAAAATATTTTTAATACACGTTTAACATTTTTCAAATGGAAGAATAACAATTTTCAGTTTATATAGTTATAATATTTTTAATACATGTTATATATTTTCTATATATGTATAAAATATTTTTAATACATGTTTAACATTTTTCAAATGCAAGATTAATAGTTTTCAATTTACCCTAGGTGAGGAATAGTTATTCTTCACCCCTTTATCTAATATATAATATATTGGAACACACTACAGAAGCCATGAAAGTAACTTGGATCATTGGAAAATGCAAATACATGTGAGTGTCTTAGTGAGTCAATGTAATTTAAACCGCAAATATGTTCCGTTATAAAAACAATGACAACTAATTAGGATTTCATATAAACAACTCAATTGATAGATAGCTAAATATTTATTTGGAATATCACTAAAAAGCAGCATTATTAAATATTTAGAGACAAAATGCCATCCACATGTGGCGGTAATCCAGTTTATACTGAGTCATCATATTTTGTGTCTGCAAAAAAGTAAGCATATATTTGCCTTGTATTGTACCATCTGACGGTAAAAGATCATTGGATATAATTAGAAAACATCATTAAAGAATACCATAACATTCTTATTTCTCAGGAGCATGTTCGTGAATCCTTTGGTGGGACTCCACCAAGGAGACTCACATGTGTGCAACTCTTTCCTCGTATAGTACTATCGTTACCCTTGAACAATTTGAATGCCCTCCTTGTCGGGTCAGTGACATTTGCTCGGTTGAATGGTTATCCCGGGCGTCTAGGAAAGGGCTTCCAACTCTTTGTAAATATCGAAAAACGTCGACCATCCGGGACCGAACTTGAGGTTCAACAATTAATTTTTTTCCTCTCCCCCAGGAACGCACGAACGCTGTGTACTTTGGGGGAGAGTTTTAGTCATGTAACAAACAGTGGAAAGGAAAAGAAGCAGACATGATTGATTTGAGAATGAAGAATATTTCGTAAATTAAGTAGTACTATCAGCATAAAAAAGAAGTCTCACGTAAGCTTACCATATAAGTTTAGGATCCATAAGCATTGTAAAATTGAATTGCTAGATAGCAGCAGGAAATACATGCTTAAGATTTTTATTATATGCATCCAAAAGAAGCACCTCCCAACACATTATATTTAGCGTTGAAGTTGAAGTCTGGTACTGCATAACTTACTCGTTGTTGAGAAAAAGAAGGTAAAAACATACTAGAGATAATTTAAATGTATGAACGTTAAACAATTAATAGGTGTGAAAAGAGATAATGAACAAAAACATAAACAAAAAAACTATATAAACCAGACATGAAGGTGATGTCTTCAAATAGTCATTATGCAATGCAACTTGGTCAGAAACATTATTGCTAAAATTTTCTCCTAGAATCTAAATTTCTCTTAAGATCACCGGAGGATGGTAAACGCGCCTCACATCTTGGCATTTCCAAGCATCATCAAATCAAAAAATCTCTCTACCGTGTGACTGTGCAAGGTCTTGCCTGCCTAGCATAGTTGATGACTGAATGGAGACGTCGGGATAAAGAGAGGCTTAAGATAGTAATAAGAAAAATCTCATTGTTCTTTTCTTGTTGAAACAACCAAACTCAGGTACATAACATTACCTAAATACATGGTCACATTCAGATTTGTGGCTGGCTTAATAAAAGCATTAAAATGTATTTCTCTCAGCATGAAAAGATATCATTATCACAAAAAGAGAATGCCATCATTATAGAGACCTCTTACCCTGACTATAGCAACAAAATTAGTACATTATATTGAGAAGTAGACTGTGATTTATATTAATCACCTGAAGACATCACAACACCATTATTAATCTTCAAGCGGTCTTCAATTCGGAAGATATAAAGAATTTGAAACTATCTTATTCAGGAATTACGTAGTCGTAAAAAGTGTACATAAATAAAAAATATATGAGTTCTTTTGTGTTGATGATAACCTCAATAGAGTATAACTTCCATTACCCTATACCAATGCTATGACTCCTAGTTGATAGCACCGAATATTTCACGCACCATCTATTTAACATACAATTGAGTATTTGTCACAGGCAATTAACAAAAAACCAAAAGTGTAGCAGCAACGATGCTCAACGTATTAGTAGTTCTCATGTGCCTTTGCTTTTGCAAACCAATTGCCCGCAAAAAATAGTTATCCAGACTTAGAACAGAAACCCTCAATGTTTTAGTAGTTGACAGAGAACTTCATCGTCAGTGTTTCACAGTCTAACTATCTGCAATATGCGCTGACTGAAAAATGGTTAGGAGAAAATTCATGCGAAGTCAATTCTCTAAGTCAGGACATGACAGCTTGGCAAGGAACTTCCTTGAACAGGAGGTTGTGGCGGACCAGCAAATCAAGCAACACCATCAGCTGACTTGTCAATAATTGATTAGAAGAAAGAATTGCCTGGCCCCACCCACCTGCAAATCAGAGGGGGCAGAGAGTATTAAATTTGAAAGTTTAGGTAGAGTACGTAGGGAGGTTACGTAGGTCTAGGATTAAAATTGCGCTCCTATCATCTGGCTCTATTGTCGACCTCACCACCAATAACAACACCAACGGACGACTGCCGAGCATCGGACTTCGACGAAGAGTAGACTAGGGTCGGCTAAATTTTTAATGTAACAAAATTCTTAATATTAATAAACATTATTGTGTCCGTTTTTATTTGATGCATCGGGTTAGATGGTTAGCTCTCCTAAAGCTGTCCGATTTGGTGCACAAATGCCCATAGGCAAGAAATAATGTTGTTTTTTCTGCACATTTACGATTGATGTACTTGAAAATTACTCTTGTCCTTCCATCGCAGAGCATACATTTTTTTTTGCGGGGTGCAGAGCATACAAAATTGTCGCTCCTTTTCCTGAACAAAGAAACGCGTTACTGCATAGATCACGCTCACCCATATTGCCACCCACCAACAACTGATTAAAGAGCTACAACGTTCTTGGTAGGACAGATGAATTAATCTCCGATACACATCAACAGCTCATCCAAGACACATTATCATGTGTTCTGTTAGATTGGAAACATGAGAATTGGGAAATAATGAAGTTCGTATCCACGAGACCACGAGTCTAGAAGACGCCAGGATGTGACAGGCACCAATGACAACTGTCACAAGATGGTGCATGTACTTGGGAGTGATAATGGTTTCTTGTAGTGGTGACAGCATGGGCAACAACTAGTCAACTACTCCTTCCGTTCCGAATTACTTGACCTGGATTTGTCTAGATACGGATGTATCTAAACTCATTTTAGTGTTAGATACCTTCGTATCTAGACAAATCTAATACAAGTAAATTCGAAACGGACGGAGTAGAAACGCAAATGGAATGACCTAAACAGATGCATGCGTGAACATTGCGGCGTGCTTTTAAATCTCCTAAGTTCCGACACCTTCATCACCTACGAATCAACAACAAAGCCACGACACCATCACGACGCGGGCGCTTCAGAAACATGGTCATCTCACCACGCCGTGTCAACAAGCACCTCAAACGCTCGTTCCAGCTTGTCGTGAACAACTTTCTCGTCGTCATCGCCGTACCGCTCACAGCCATGGTCGTTCTCCGTGAAGCCGCACAGCTCGGACCCGAGGAGATTCTCTCCCGGCTCCATGGCTTGGGGCAGGTTCACGTCTTCTTGGCCGTCTTTCTCCCGTTCGCCTTGGCCACCTTCTACCTGATGAGTCGCCCGCGCAGCGTCTACCTCGTCGACTATTCTTGCTGCAGGCCTAAATCTAGTTGCCGCGTCTCCATAGGATCCTTGGTGGAGAATGTCCGCTTCTTGCCGTACCTCGATGATGGCGGTGTCCACTTCATGACGCGCATGCTCAAGCGCTCAGGCCTCGGCGACCAGACCTACCTCCACCCTTCGCTGCACTATATCCCCCCGCGCTGCTGCTTAAGTGGAAGCCGCGACGAGGCGGAGCAGGTGATCTTTGCAGCCGTGGACGATCTGTTCGCCAAGACGGGCATAAGTCCTGGTGCCATCGACATAATCGTCACCAACTGCAGTGTCTTCTGCCCGACCCCGAGCTTGGCAGACATCATCGTGAACAAGTACCAACTCAGAGCGGACATCCGAAGCGTGCACATCTCTGGGATGGGGTGCAGCGCGGGGGTGATCTCCCTGGAGGTCGCGAGGAACCTCCTGCAGGCGGCGCCGCGGGGCGCGCACGCCCTGATGGTGTCCACGGAGACCACCTCTCTCCTCAACTATACCGGCAAGAACCGGGCTATGCTGCTGCCGGCCGCCCTGTTCCGCATGGGCGCGGCCGCGGTGCTGCTGTCAACGTCCAGGTCCGTGTCCCGCTTCCGGCTCATGCACATCGTGCGAACGCTCACCGCCGCGCAGGACAGAGCTTACCTGTGCTTGTCCATGAAAGAGGACGACGAGGGAGAAACAGGAGCATACCTGTCCAAGGACCTTGTGGCAGTCGCCGGCGAAGCGCTCACGGTTAACATCACGGCAATAGGGCCCCTCGTCCTCCCGCCCTCGGAGAAGCTGCTGTTTGCGATCTCGTTCATTGCACGGAAGGTGCTGAGGAGAAAGATCAAGCTATATGTCCCTGATTTCCGCACGGCCTTCCAGCACTTCTGCATCCATTCTGGTGGCCGGGCAGTGATCGACGCGGTGCAAACTAGCTTATGCTTATCAGATGAGGACGTTGAGCCATCGCGAATGACGCTGCACCGATTCGGAAACACGTCCAGCAGTTCATTGTGGTATGAACTTGCATACATGGAGGCCAAGAGGCGGACGCGCAAGGGCGATCGGGTATGGATGGTCGGGTTTGGTTCTGGTTTCAAGTGCAACAGCGCCGTTTGGCAGTGCATCAGGTCTCCCGGCAACACAATTGTTGGTGCGCCATGGGCTGATTCTATTCATCTGTATCCTCTGAACATCTCGGAAGTAGGCTAAAAGGTTCATGCACGTATAAGTGCGACTCAGTTCGTACAATACTATTATTGATTTGTTATTGCAACAACGAACAATACTTTCACAGTGTAATTATTATATTTTATGAGTGGTTAGGTCACAGTCGAATGAGACTTAACCAAGTCTCAAAAAAAGAAGAAAACTGAAAAGAAAAAATTGTACGAATCTTCATGCAATATTAAAGGAATATAGCATCTACTGAGTACTGAGACATAGCGAAGTCACAGTCGATTGAGTAAAACTGATATTTTACCTTAAAAAAGCAAAACTGATATTTTATTCGTTGCATGGTAGGACAAAACAACTACTGATCTAAAAAGTCTTATATTAATTTACAGAGGGAGTAATTGTTTTGAGGTTATAAATAGGAAATAAATCATGTTTGTGGACCAATAATGCAATACAACATAAAACACATCCAGACATGCATCTTTAGACAATCTTGCAAAACTTTGCTAATTCGTCACAACGTTTACATGGATGAAAGGAAGTTCGTCGGACTGGCCTAACCAAACATTGCGGCCAGCCCCTAGCGTTAATGCATTCTTCACTAGACTGGGAGCCTCATAATCTGAGCTCCTAAATTCGTGGGCTATATTACATGAAATAAATACCCTAGTACTTTCTCTAATTTCCCGAATGATTGCACCATATCGTGCACAACTTCCACTCTTGACTTCGTCCACCATGATCTTATTATCGTATACCACATGTAGATGTTGATTATGTAGATCTTCTAACAGAGTCATTGCCTCTCTCACTGCCATAGCCTCAAGTGTAGTCGGACATGATATATTAGGGAAGACAACTGTAAATGCTCCCTAGAACACTCTGTCTTGGTTTCCGCTAATTGCTGCCACTACCCCGTGAGATCTGTTCCTCCCCACTGCAGCATCAACGTTTACTTTTGGAAAGTTCATTGGAGGAGGTAATCATCTATTATTCGCTGGTGCAACCGAACTGGGCCAGTTTGGGAAGGTCTTGCCAATGATTGAATTTCTTCCAAGTAAGAAATAATGAATCTGTTAAGATACTAACCCCCTAGATTTGGAGCCTCCTGAGTGCTTCGGTGGCTATGGGCCATCTGTAATGATGTGTGTTGTTGGTTAAGGGTTCTTGTTTATTTTTTCTTCACTTTTCTCCTTTTTATTTTTTTCACATTTTAATTTTTGAACATTTATTAAAATCCAAAAATATTTAATAAATTCATGACCATTTTAAAGTTCATGAATTTATTTGAAGTTCATGACCATTTTAAAGTTCATGAATTTATTTGAAGTTCATGAACATTTTAAAGTTTGTTAACATTTTTAATTTATGAACTTTATTGCAAAAAATTTAATATTGTTTTAAATCAATGAATATATTTTTATATTCCGGAACACTTTTTAAAAATATATTTTTTATTTTGTAACATTTTAAAAAGTCATTTAAAAAATCATGAACATCTTTTGATTTAACTAACTTTTTTCAAAAATAAAATGATAGCCAAGACTTTACAAGTTAATAGTGGAGCGAGCGAGTGGAGCATGGAGCTAAGTTGAGCGAGCGAGAGTTTCATGGACCATCACATGTGAATGTCATAGCAGCAATTCCAAGGTTTAACACGGAATCAAAGCTCCCAAGGGGCTTGAAAAATGATCACCGACTGACACCGAAGCCGAAATGAGTAAGCACACTACAAACATGGACCAAACAACTCCACTCTCCTCTTAAAAAACCTCTCTAGTAGCACCCAGCACGATATACGAAAAAAAAACACCACCGAAACATAATTAAAAACCAAGATGACACATATAAAGTAAAAAGACCATAATAACCTACTAAAGAAAAAAGGCAGTCTCACGGGAGAAAAGTGGCGCAACCAACCACACGTTAGCCTCTAATTGGACATGACTAGGAAAACTGTAAGACCTTTTCGAGTGTTTCACCTCAACATCATCTCTTAACATTCCAAGTTAGATGTTGTCTACATTGCATATAATTAATGAGAGACAAATGATGAAAGTGTCTCTAACAGCTCTACACGCAGGCGAGCACCTAGTGTTAAGATAATCCGGGACGAGTGACAATCTATTGAGGACCAAGCTATCGCACAAGGCACGACATCGAGATTTGTTAACGAGGTTGTCGGTGTCAAAACTGGTAGATCTCGGGTAGGGGGGCCGAGCTATTAGATCAGATCGATGGGTAATAGGAGAAGAACACATAAGGAGTTTACCCAGATTCGGACCCTCTCTATGGAGGTAAAACCCTACGTCCTGCTCTTATTTATATTACGAAGTTATCGAAGTACAAAGTTGATCTAGTTCGAGATCGTAAGTTGTGGTCTAAACCCTAGGGGTAAGATGAATGGGTGTATGGATGGATTCCCTCTACGGACCAAGCCTCCTGGTTTATATAGGCACCAGGGGTATCTGGGGTCACACAAGGTCGGTTGCCATCTA
Organism: Triticum monococcum; assembly: GCA_034509565.1. Lineage (NCBI taxonomy): Eukaryota > Viridiplantae > Streptophyta > Magnoliopsida > Poales > Poaceae > Triticum > Triticum monococcum. The sequence goes on along the minus strand of CM067847.1, from coordinate 174,162,190 downwards.
AGGATTTACATGCCGAATCTAGTCGAATATACTTGGAGTACATGCCAAGTCTTTAGTCGGCGCATTCTGATGGCCTCCGGAGTCTTGCTTCCTCAATGAGCTGGTAATCCGGCCAATACATTAGTCTGGCTGGGCTAGGACCCCCTAGTCCAGGACAACGTCAGTAGCCCCCGAACTTGTCTTCGAAGTCGAGGTTGTCCATCTTTGTCAGATAATGTCTTCAGCTTGGCGGTCTTCGGCTTGGCAGGCAAGTTCCACATCTTCAGATGGACACCATACGAAACTTCCAAGCTCCTTCAATCATGACATTATTGATGTCTACTACGCAATTTTATTCTTGTAGACACGTGTTGGGCCTCCAAGCGCAGAGTTTTGTAGGACAGTAGCAATTTTCCCTCAAGTGGATGACCTAAGGTTTATCAATCCGTGAGAGGTGTAGGATGAAGATGGTCTCTCTCAAACAACCCTGCAACCAAATACAAGAAAACTCTTGTGACCCCAACACACCCAATACAATGGCAAATTGTATAGGTGCACTAGTTCGGCGAAGAGATGGTGCTAAAAGTGTAATATGGATGGTAGAAATATATTTATATAATCTGAATAAATAAAAATAGCAAAGTAGCAAGTAGTAAACGGGCATAAAAACGGTATTGCAATGCTTGAAAATGAGGCTTAGGGTCCGTACTTTCGCTAGTGCAATCTCTCAACAGTGCTAATATAATTGGATCATATAACCACCCCTCAAAGTGCGATGAAGAATCATTCCAAAGTTCCTATCTAGCAGAGAACATAAGAATAAATTGTCTGTAGGGTACAAAACCACCTCAAAGCTATTCTTTCCGTTCGATCTATTCAAGAGTTTGAACTAATGAAATAACACAAAGCTATTCTTTCCATTCGATCTATCCTAGAGTTCGTACTAAAATAACGCCAAAGCAACATATTCATAATACTCAATCCCACACAAAGAACCTCAAAGAGTGCCCTAAGATTTCTACCAGAGAAACAAATGCAAGAACATGGATCAACCCCTATGCGCAGATTACCCCAATGTCACCTCGGGAATCCGCGAGTTGAGTGCCAAAATATATATCAAGTGAATCAATACGATACCCCATTGTCACCATGAGTATTCAACTGCAAGACATATATCAAGTGTTCTCAAATCCATAAAAGTATTCAATCCGATAACAACAAAATCTCAAAGGGAAAAACTCAATTCATCACAGCAAGATAGAGAGGGGAAAACACCATATGATCCGACTATATTAACAAAGCCCGTACATCAAGATCGTGACATCTTAAGAACACGAGAGAGAGAGAGAGAGAGAGAGAGAGAGAGAGGGAGATTAAATACATAGCTACTGGTCTAAACCCTCAGCCCCGAGGGTGGACTACTCCCTCCTCGTCGTGATGGCTGCCGGGATGATGAAGATGGCCACCAGAGATGATTCCCCCCTCCTGTAGGGTGCCGAAAAGGGTCTAGATTGGTTTTCCGTGGCTACAGAGCCTTGCGGCAGCGGAACTTCTGACTAGGTTAACCACGAGGGTTTTCCAAATTTTTGGGAATTTATAGGGTAAAGAGGTGGTGCGGGAGGCCACTAAGGTGGGCACAACCCACCTGGGCGCGCCTGGGCCCCTAGGCACCCCATCATGGGTTGTACCCCCTCGGGGCACCCCCCCAGGTACTGCTCTAGCCCATCCTGGGTGTTTTGGTTCATAAAATATCTCCAAAAAGTTTCACGGTGTTTGGACTCCGTTTGATATTGATTTCCTACCATGTAAAAAACAAGCAAAAAACAACAACTGGCGCTGGGCACTGGGTCAATAGGTTAGTCCCAAAAAATGATATAAAGTTGCTATAAAATGATTGTAAAACATTCAAGAATGATACTATAATGGCATGCATACTTCATAAATTATAGATACGTTGGAGACGTATCAATCATTTTTAGGGAGGCCCAAACAAGCCCGACCATGTGTAGGCCAGATGCATATGCCTTCATCCGAAGTGTAAACTTTACTTAGCCTCGTAGACTAGCTTAGGTGAGCTCGACAGTCAATTACTGATAACTTTATTGGGGCGCCACTGCCAATGACGCAATGTGTTGGTTAGTAGTTGTTCGAATTGTGGTTCAAGACAAGCCTCTTACTGGCACATCGTATCAAAACAGAGATCGTGCCTCACATTTTAGAGGATATCATCAATCAATTGATTCTTACCAAGCGGCCATGACGGCACGATAAGCGGAAACATGGCGATTTGTACGGCACAAGGGGAGGGATGCTTCGCCTATTACAGGTTTATAAAGAGCAGGAGGGATCGAATCCAAATTCCCACGCTTTCCTTCCGTTTCAGCGCCCAGACCCCCCAAACCTTTGTGAAAGTGCAACTAACCCTGGGTGGTTTTGGTAATTCCTAACAACATATAGCTCACTGAGCTATTGATGTCTCAAGATAAATATGTCAGGAAAGCTCAATGATTGGCATGGCATGGATTAGAAATGTGGACCCCTCAAAATGCTAAGGTCAAAAGATTGGCTCAAGCTCTAAAGCTCAAGACTCTACATTTTACTTTTAGTGATCCAAGATCACATTGAGTCCATAGGAATAGCCAATACTATTAAAAGGGGATGAGGTGTTGCTTAATGGGTAGCTTGCTCAAAATGCTTAGTGATATGCTCCAAAAACCCTCAACTACTTTCTTATATCTACATATGTCCCAAACCAAAAGTCAAACTCGGCCCCATCGAAATTTTCTATCCGGTGCCACCGAGTTCATTTGACATAGCCACTGCCACAAACCCTAGTCACTTCGTTCTTACCGATAGGGATCTCGGTCTCACTGAGATGGGATTGCAAACTCTCTGTTTCCCTTTGTAACATTTCGGTCCAACCGAGATGAGCGATCGGTCCCACCGACTTCGCAATGCAAACACTCTGTTTCCCCTTCGTAACGTTTCGGTCTCACCGAGATGAGCGAATCGGTCCCACCGAGTTTGGCTAACCAATTCTCTGGTTAGCTTATTACCAAAATTGGTCCCACCGAGTTTGTGTAATCGGTCTCACCGAGATTACATTATGCCCTAACCCTAATGAAATCGGTTACATCGAGTTGACATGTCGGTCCCACCGAAAATCCTAACGTTCATATTTTGAACTAAATCGGTCTGACCGAGTTTCATTATTCGGTCCCACCGAGTTTGGTGATTTGTGTGTAACGGTTAGATTTTGTGTGGAGGCTATATATACCCCTCCACCCACTCTTCATTCATGGAGAGAGCCATCAGAACATGCCTACACTTCCAACACATATTTTCTGAGAGAGAACCACCTACTCATGTGTTGAGGTCAAGATATTCCATTCCAACCATTTGAATCTTGATCTCTAGCCTTCTCCAAGTTTCTTTCCACTCAAATCATCTTTCCAGCAAATCCAAATCAGTGAGAGAGAGTTGAGTGTTGGGGAGACTATCATTTGAAGCACAAGAGCAAGGAGTTCATCATCAACACACGGTCTATTACCTTTTGGAGAGAGGTGTTTCCTAGATTGTTTAGGTGTCACTTGGGAGCCTCCGACAAGATTGTGGAGTTGAACCAAGGAGTTTGTACAGGCAAGGAGGTCGCCTACTTCGTGAAGATCTACCCTAGTGAGGCAAGTCCTTTGTGGGCGATGGCCATGGTGGGATAGACAAGGTTGCTTCTTTGTGGACCCTTCGTGTGTGGAGCCCTCCATGGACTCGCACAACCGTTATCCTTCATGGGTTGAAGTCTCCACCAACGTGGATGTACGATAGCACCACCTATCGGAACCACTCCAAAATCTCCGTGTCTACATTGCATTTGCTCCCTCCAAACTCCTCCCTTTACCCTCATGTGCAATGTTTTACATTCCACTGCGATACTCTTAGACTTGCATGTGTAGCTTGATTGCTTGACTAGTGCTAAGTTGCTAAAATCTGCCAAGACCTAAAATTGGGAAAAAGCTAGATTTTTCTTTGGTCAAGTAGTCTAATCACCCCCCTCTAGACATACTTTCGATCCTACAAGTGCTATGAGAGCTTTGGTCTCCATTTACCTTGATTTCCATAGCGTTTGGTGATCACAGCCTTGGTTTCACAACCTAGGAGAGTATGCCGTCTAGTGAGGGAAATTACCACCGTAGAGGTCCTTACTTAGGAGAGTATGCTAATCAAGATAAAATGAATGATGATGATAAGAAGGAGATTGAGCGTCTAACTAAGGAAGTAAACACTCTTAAGTTAGCTCATGAAACTACCTTGGGAAATCATTGAGAGCTTTTAAAGACTCATGAGAAGTTACGCTTCAAAAAGCTCAACCTTGAGCAAGAGCATGGGTCTTAAAAGCAATCTATGATGATCTTCGCAAGAAAAGTTCTTCTTACATTGCAAAGTGTTTACTCTTATCTACTTACATGCCAGACGTTAAATCTAGCAATAAGAGTAAGAAAGATTCTTCTTCTGGTAGTAACAACAATCATGTTAAATCCAATATTGTTGCTTCTAGTAGTTCTCTTGATTCCACTAATGATTCTCTTAGCCAAGTTACACATGAGCAAGAAAATAGCTTATATAAGGGAATTATAGAGAAAGGTGTTTACAAGAGCCTTGCCGGAAGTAAGCAATCTGAGGAAATTGTATGCAAGCAAGGAAGACACCGAAAGAATCAAGGAATTGGTTTTGAACGAAAGTTCAATGCCAATGGAGTTGAGTGGGAAGAAGATCAATACCCCAAGACGAAGTTTGTTCCTCAACAAGAGAAGTATGATCCTACTTCTTTTCAAGGGACACAAGCTCAAGATGATCTTCCACCACAAGACCACAAGCTAAAAGGGAAGGACAAGCTTCAAGAGGAGATTGATGCATTTGAAGAAGCTCCCAAGGCCTTGGTCAAGTGGGTTCCCAAGACTACATCAAGTTCTACTACATCAAGTACAACTACAACTCCAAGGATTCCCATCAAGATGATGTGGGTCCCGAAGAAGAACTAGAGAGTTCTTGAGGGTGACTCCGCCAACATACTTCACTCATATCTTTTGGCAAGGACATGTGCAAACAACTTCCACTAGTTCTAGGAGTCACAAACCCTCTTGTTGGTAAGACAAGGGACAAGGTAACCTGATGCTTGTTGGGGAACGTAGTAATTTCAAAAAATTTCCTACGCACACGCAAGATCATGGTGATGCATAGCAACGAGGGGGAGAGTCTGATCTACGTACCATTGTAGATCGCAACAGAAGCGTTGACACAACGTAGAGGAAGTAGCCGTACGTCTTTTTCCCGATCCGACCGATCCAAGCACCGTTACTCCGGCACCTCCGAGTTCTTAGCACACGTTCAGCTCGATGACGATCCTCGGGCTCCGATCCAGCAAAGCGTTGAGGAAGAGTTCCGTCAGCACGACGGCGTGGTGACGATCTTGATGTTCTACCGACGTAGGGCTTCGCCTAAGCACTACAACGGTATGATCGAGGTGGAATTTGGTGGCAGGGGGCACCGCACACGGCTAAGGAACGATCTCAAGGATCAACTTATGTCTAGAGGTGCCCCCTGCCCCCGTATATAAAGGATCCAAGGGGGAGGGGCTGGCCGGCCAAGGGGGGAGGCGCAGGAGAGTCCTACTCCCACTGGGAGTAGGATTCCCCCTCCAATCCTAGTCCAACTAGGATTCCTTGGAGGGGAAAAGAGGAGGAGGTGGCCGGCCACCCTTTCCTAGTCCTAATAGGACTAGGGGAAGGGGGAGGCGCACAGCCCATCTAGGGCAGCCCCTTCTCTTTTCCACTAAGGCCCATTATGGCCCATTTAGCTCCCGGGGGGTTCCGGTAACCCTCCCGGTATTCCGGTAAAATCCCGATTTCACCCGGAACACTTCCGATGTCCAAACATAGGCTTCCAATATATCAATCTTTATGTCTCGACCATTTCGATACTCCTTGTCATGTCCGTGATCACATCTGGGACTCCGAACAACCTTCGGTACATCAAAATTCATAAACTCATAACAACTGTCATCGTAACGTTAAGCGTGCGGACCCTATGGTTCGAGAACAATGTAGACATGACCGAGACACGTCTCCGGTCAATAACCAATAGCGGGACCTGGATGCCCATATTGGCTCCTACATATTCTACGAAGATCTTTATCGGTCAGACCGCATAACAACATACGTTGTTCCCTCTGTCATCGGTATGTTACTTGCCCGAGATTCGCTCGTCGGTATCCAATACCTAGTTCAATCTCGTTACTGGCAAGTCTCTTTACTCATTCCGTAATACATCATCTCACAACTAACATCTTAGTTATAATGCTTGCAAGGCTTATGTGATGTGTATTATCGAGAGGGCCCAGAGATACCTCTCCGACAATCGGAGTGACAAACCCTAATCTCGAAATACGCCAACCCAACATCTACCATTGGAGATACCTGTAGTACTCCTTTATAATCACCCAGTTACGTTGTGACGTTTGGTAGTACCCAAAGTGTTCCTCCGGCAAACGGGAGTTGCATAATCTCATAGTCATAGGAACATGTATAAGTCATGAAGAAAGCAATAGCAACATACTAAACGATCGGGTGCTAAGCTAATGAAATGGGTCATGTCAATCAGATCATTCAACTAATGATGTGACCTCGTTAATCAAATAACAACACATTGTTTATGGTTAGGAAACTTAACCATCTTTGATTAACGAGCTATTCAAGTAGAGGCATACTAGTGACACTCTGTTTGTCTATGTATTCACACATGTATTATGTTTCCGGTTAATACAATTCTAGCATGAATAATAAACATTTATCATGATATAAGGAAATAAATAATAACTTTATTATTGCCTCTAGGGCATATTTCCTTCAGTCTCCCACTTGCACTAGAGTCAATAATCTGGATTACACAGTAATGATTCTAACACCCATGGAGCCTTGGTGCTGATCATGTTTTGCTCGTGGAAGAGGCTTAGTCAACGGGTCTGCAACATTCAGATCCGTATGTATCTTGCAAATCTCTATGTCTCCCACCTGGACTAGATCCTGGATGGAGTTGAAGCGTCTCTTGATGTGTTTGGTCCTTTTGTGAAATCTGGATTCCTTTGCCAAAGCAATTGCACCAGTATTGTCACAAAAGATTTTCATTGGACCCGATGCACTAGGTATGACACCTAGATCGGATATGAACTCCTTCATCCAGACTCCTTCGTTCGCTCCTTCTGAAGCAGCTATGTACTCCGCTTCACATGTAGATCCCGCTACGACGCTTTGTTTAGAACTGCACCAACTGACAGCTCCATCGTTTAAAGTAAACACGTATCCGGTTTGCGATTTAGAATCGTCCGGATCAGTGTCAAAGCTTGCATCAACGTAACCTCTTACGGTGAGCTCTTTGTCACCTCCATATACGAGAAACATATCCTTAGTCCTTTTCAGGTATTTCAGGATGTTCTTGACCGCTGTCCAGTGATCCACTCCTGGATTACTTTGGTACCTCCCTGCTAAACTTATAGCAAGGCACACATCAGGTCTGGTACACAGCATTGCATACATGATAGAGCCTATGGCTGAAGCATAGGGAACATCTTTCATTTTCTCTCTATCTTCTGCAGTGGTCGGGCATTGAGTCTGACTCAACTTCACACCTTGTAACACAGGCAAGAACCCTTTCTTTGCTTGATCCATTTTGAACTTCTTCAAAATCTTGTCAAGGTATGTGCTTTGTGAAAGTCCAATTAAGCGTCTTGATCTATCTCTATAGATCTTAATGCCCAATATGTAAGCAGCTTCACCGAGGACTTTCATTGAAAAACTCTTATTCAAGTATCCCTTTATGCTATCCAGAAATTCTATATCATTTCCAATCAGCAATATGTCATCCACATATAATATCAGAAATGCTACAGAGCTCCCACTCACTTTCTTGTAAATACAGGCTTCTCCAAAAGTCTGTATAAAGCCAAATGCTTTGATCACACTATCAAAGCGTTTATTCCAACTCCGAGATGCTTGCACCAGTCCATAAATGGATCGCTGGAGTTTGCACACTTTGTTAGCTCCCTTTGGATCGACAAAACCTTCCGGTTGCATCATATACAACTCTTCTTCCAGAAATCCATTCAGGAATGCAATTTTGACATCCATCTGCCAAATTTCATAATCATAAAATGTGGCAATTGCTAACATGATTCTGACAGACTTAAGCATCGCTACGGGTGAGAATGTCTCATCGTAGTCAACCCCTTGAACTTGTCGAAAACCTTTTGCAACAAGTCGAGCTTTATAGACAGTAACATTACCATCAGCGTCAGTCTTTTTCTTGAAGATCCATTTATTCTCAATTGCTTGCCGATCATCGGGCAAGTCAACCAAAGTCCATACTTTGTTCTCATACATGGATCCCATCTCAGATTTCATGGCCTCAAGCCACTTTGCGGAATCTGGGCTCACCATCGCTTCTTCATAGTTCGTAGGTTCATCATGATCTACTAGCATGATTTCCAGAACTGGATTACCGTACCACTCTGGCGCGGATCTTGCTCTGGTTGATCTACGAGGTTCAGTAGTATCTTGTTCTGAAGTTTCATGATCATTATCATCAACTTCCTCACTTATTGGTGTAGGTGTCGCAGAAACAGTTTTCTGTGATGTACTACTTTCTAATAAGGGAGCGGGTACAGTTACCTCGTCAAGTTCTACTTTCCTCCCACTCACTTCTTTCGAGAGAAACTCCTTCTCAAGAAAGTTTCCAAATTTAGCAACAAAAGTCTTGCCTTCGGATCTGTGATAGAAGGTGTATCCAATAGTTTCCTTTGGATATCCTATGAAGACACATTTCTCTGATTTGGGTTCGAGCTTATCAGGTTGAAGCTTTTTCACATAAGCATCGCAACCCCAAACTTTAAGAAACGACAACTTTGGTTTATTGCCAAACCACAGTTCATAAGGTGTCATCTCAACGGATTTTGATGGTGCCCTATTTAACGTGAATGCGGCCGTCTCTAAAGCGTATCCCCAAAACGATAGCGGTAAATCAGTAAGAGACATCATAGATCGCACCATATCTAGTAAAGTACGATTACGACATTCGGACACACCATTACGCTGTGGTGTTCCGGGTGGCGTGAGTTGCGAAACTATTCCACAATTTTTCAAATGTATACCAAACTCGTAACTCAAATATTCTCCTCCACAATCAGATCGTAGAAACTTTATTTTCTTGCTACGATGATTTTCAACTTCACTCTGAAATTCCTTGAACTTTTCAAATGTTTCAGACTTGTGTTTCATCAAGTACATATACCCATATCTGCTTAAATCATCTGTGAAGGTGAGAAAATAACGATATCCGCCACGAGCCTCAATATTCATCGGACCACATACATCAGTATGTATGATTTCCAATAAATCTATTGCTCTCTCCATAGTACCGGAGAACGGTGTTTTAGTCATCTTGCCCATGAGGCACGGTTCGCAAGTACCAAGTGATTCATAATAAAGTGGTTCCAAAAGTCCATCAGTATGGAGTTTCTTCATGCGCTTTATACCGATATGACCTAAACGGCAGTGCCACAAATAAGTTGCACTATCATTATCAACTCTGCATCTTTTGGCTTCTACATTATGAATATGTGTGTCACTACTATCGAGATTTAACAAGAATAGACCACTCTTCAAGGGTGCATGACCATAAAAGATATTACTCACATAAATAGAACAACCATTATTCTCCGATTTAAATGAATAACCGTCTCGCATTAAACAAGATCCAGATATAATGTTCATGCTCAACACTGGCACCAAATAACAATTATTTAGGTCTAATATTAATCCCGAAGGTAGATGTAGAGGTAGCGTGCCGACCGCGATCACATCGACTTTGGAACCGTTTCCCACGCGCATCGTCACCTCGTCCTTAGCTAATCTTCGCTTAATCCGTAGTCCCTGTTTCGAGTTGTAAATATTAGCAACAGAACCAGTATCAAATACCCAGGTGCTACTGCGTGCATTAGTAAGGTACACATCAATAACATGTATATCACATATACCTTTGTTCACCTTGCCATCCTTCTTATCCGCCAAAGACTTGGGGCAGTTCCGCTTCCAGTGACCAGTCTGCTTGCAGTAGAAGCACTTAGTTTCAGGCTTAGGTCCAGACTTGTGTTTCTTCTCCTGAGCAGCAACTTGCTTGCCGTTCTTCTTGAAGTTCCCCTTCTTCTTCCCTTTGCCCTTTTTCTTGAAACTAGTGGTTTTGTTAACCATCAACACTTGATGCTCCTTCTTGATTTCTACCTCCGCAGCTTTCAGCATTGCGAAGAGCTCGGGAATAGTCTTGTTCATCCCTTGCATATTATAGTTCATCACGAAGCTCTTGTAGCTTGGTGGCAGTGATTGGAGAATTCTGTCAATGACGCAATCATCTGGAAGATTAACTCCCATCTGAATCAAGTGATTGTTATACCCAGACATTTTGAGTATATGCTCACTGACAGAACTATTCTCCTCCATCTTGCAGCTATAGAACTTATTGGAGACTTCATATCTCTCAATCCGGGCATTTGCTTGAAATATTAACTTCAACTCCTGGAACATCTCATATGCTCCATGACGTTCAAAACGTCGTTGAAGTCCTGATTCTAAGCCGTAAAGCATGGCACACTGAACTATCGAGTAGTCATCAGCTTTGCTCTGCCAGACGTTCACAACATCTGGTGTTGCTCCAGCAGCAGGCCTGGCACCCAGCGGTGCTTCCAGGACGTAATTCTTCTATGCAGCAATGAGGATAATCCTCAAGTTACAGACCCAGTCCGTGTAATTGCTACCATCATCTTTCAACTTTGCTTTCTCAAGGAACGCATTAAAATTCAACGGAACAACAGCACGAGCCATCTATCTACAATCAACATAAACAAGAAAGATACTATCAGGTACTAAGTTCATGATAAATTTAAGTTCAATTAATCATATTACTTAAGAACTCCCACTTAGATAGACATCCCTCTAATCCTCTAAGTGATCACGTGATCCAAATCAACTAAACCATGTCCGATCATCACGTGAGATGGAGTAGTTTCATCGGTGAACATCATTATGTTGATCATATCTACTATATGATTCACGCTCAACCTTTCGGTCTCCATGTTCCGAGGCCATATCTGTATATGCTTGGCTCGTCAAGTATAACCTGAGTATTTCGCGTGTGCAACTGTTTTGCACCCGTTGTATTTGAACGTAGAGCCTATCACACCCGATCATCACGTGGTGTCTCAGCACGAAGAACTTTCGCAACGGTGCATACTCAGGGAGAACACTTCTTGATAATTTAGTGAGAGATCATCTTATAATGCTACCGTCAATCAAAGCAAGATAAGATGCATAAAAGATAAACATCACATGCAATCAATATAAGTGATATGATATGGCCATCATCATCTTGTGCTTGTGATCTCCATCTCCGAAGCACCATCATGATCACCATCGTCACCGGCGCGACACCTTGATCTCCATCGTAGCATCGTTGTCGTCTCGCCAATCTTATGCTTCCACGACTATCACTACCTCTTAGCAATAAAGTAAAGCATTACATCGCGATTGCATTGCATACAATAAAGCGACAACCATATGGCTCCTGCCAGTTGCCGATAACTTGGTTACAAAACATGATCATCTCATACAATAAAATCAGCATCATGCCTTGACCATATCACATCACAACATGCCCTGCAAAAACAAGTTAGACGTCCTCTACTTTGTTGTTGCAAGTTTTACGTGGCTGCTACGGGCTTAAGCAAGAACTCATCTCACCTACGCATCAAAACCACAACGATAGTTTGTCAAATAGACTCCGTTTTAACCTTCTCAAGGACCGGGCGTAGCCACACTTGGTTCAACTAAAGTTGGAGAGACAGTCGCCCGCAAGCCATCTATGTGCAAAGCACGTCGAGGGAACCGGTCTCGCGTAAGCGTACGCGTAAGGTTGGTCCGGGTCGTCTCGTCCAACAATACCGCCGAACCAAAGTATGACATGCTGGTAGGCAGTATGACTTGTATCGCCCACAACTCACTTGTGTTCTACTCGTGCAAATAACATCAAACCATAAAACCTAGGCTCGGATGCCACTGTTGGGGAACGTAGTAATTTCAAAAAATTTCCTACGCACACGGCAAGATCATGGTGATGCATAGCAACGAGGGGGAGAGTCTGATCTACGTACCCTTGTAGATCGCAACGGAAGCGTTGACACAACGTAGAGGAAGTAGTCGTACGTCTTCTTCCCGATCCGACCGATCCAAGCACCGTTACTCCGACACCTCCGAGTTCTTAGCACACGTTCAGCTCGATGACGATCCTCGGGCTCCGATCCAGCAAAGCATCGACGAAGAGTTCCGTCAGCACGACGGCGTGGTGACGATCTTGATGTTCTACCGACGTAGGGCTTCGCCTAAGCTCTACAACGGTATGATCGAGGTGGAATTTGGTGGCAGGGGGCACCGCACACGGCTAAGGAATGATCTCAAGGATCAACTTGTGTGTCTAGAGGTGCCCCCTGCCCCCGTATATAAAGGATCCAAGGGGGAGGGGCTGGCCGGCCAAGGGGGGAGGCGCAGGAGAGTCCTACTCCCACTGGGAGTAGGATTCCCCCTCCAATCCTAGTCCAACTAGGATTCCTTGGAGGGGAAAAGAGGAGGAGGTGGCCGGCCACCCTTTCCTAGTCCTAATAGGACTAGGGGAAGGGGGAGGCGTGCAGCCCATCTAGGGCAGCCCCTTCTCTTTTCCACTAAGGCCCATTATGGCCCATTATCTCCCGGGGGGTTCCGGTAACCCTCCCGGTATTCCGGTAAAATCCCGATTTCACCCGGAACACTTCTGATGTCCAAACATAGGCTTCCAATATATCAATATTTATGTCTCGACCATTTCGAGACTCCTCGTCATGTCCGTGATCACATCCGGGACTCCGAACAACCTTCGGTACATCAAAATGCATAAACTCATAACAACTGTCATCGTAACGTTAAGCGTGCGGACCCTACGGTTCGAGAACAATGTAGACATGACCGAGACACATCTCCGGTCAATAACCAATAGCGGGACCTGGATGCCCATATTGGCTCCTACATATTCTACGAAGATCTTTATTGGTCAGACTGCATAACAACATACGTTGTTCCCTTTGTCATCGATATGTTACTTGCCCGAGATTCGATCGTCGGTATCCAATACCTAGTTCAATCTCATTACTGGCAAGTCTCTTTACTCGTTCCGTAATACATCATCTCACAACTAACATCTTAGTTATAATGCTTGCAAGGCTTATGTGATGTGTATTACCGAGAGGGCCCAGAGATACCTCTCCGACAATCGGAGTGACAAACCCTAATCTCGAAATACGCCAACCCAACATCTACCATTGGAGACACCTGTAGTACTCCTTTATAATCACCCAGTTACGTTGTGACGTTTGGTAGTACCCAAAGTGTTCCTCCGGCAAACGGGAATTGCATAATCTCATAGTCATAGGAACATGTATAAGTCATTAAGAAAGCAATAGCAACATACTAAACGATCGGGCGCTAAGCTAATGAAATGGGTCATGTCAATCAGATCATTCAACTAATGATGTGACCTTGTTAATCAAATAACAACACATTGTTTATGGTTAGGAAACTTAACCATCTTTGATTAACGGGCTAGTCAAGTAGAGGCATACTAGTGACACTCTGTTTGTCTATGTATTCACACATGTATTATGTTTCCGGTTAATACAATTCTAGGGCATATTTCCTTCAATGCTTTCATGGACATCATCTATGTGTACATCACTCTATGTCTATGGATATCCTTGTTTGTTCCTTGTGGGACTAACCCGTGTAGGTATTGAAAGTGCAACTCACTCCAATGGATTGTTGCGAATGATCTACATCAACATTGAGCATCTACATCTTCAACACCTACATGAAGTCATCATCGATAAAACCCAAGGTTAGTCCATCCCTCTTAAGGGGGATATCACATCTAGGGGGAGCTTTACTCTAACCAATTGAGCTAAAGCAACTCTAATGGTGTGACCACAACAATGCATTATGTAAAAGTGGTAAACCCACTCGTGCTTAAACGATGAGTATGACCTATGATCAAATGTTATCATTTGACTCCTAAGTCAATATACTAATATATAGATGACCTAGTCATCGCAAATTGCTTGATAGATGCTAGAGTGTTTGTGCATTCTTTGTCACATATTTCATTTTCCATTTTATTGTGTGAGCATGTTGATTGCATATTCTACTCATTCGAGGACATCCACTTGTTGTTTTGATTGTTTGGCGTTTTCTCTTTTGCCAAGTGGATGGACAAGAATGCCTAAGAACCTCCTATAGCTATCTATGCTTTTCTCATCTCAAACTCTATTCATGCTACATCACAAAGTTTGATCAAGTCAGATTCGAACCACTCTGTGTGAGGAGCACTCGGTGTCCCCGATACATCATAGACTTAAACTTCCAAAACCTCTTTGTGCATTTCGGTATGACCGAGTCATCCACTTCATTCACACCGAGTTCACTAAGTTTATCTTGGTTTTCCATCTCGGTGCAACCGATTTGAACTTTTTGGTCACACTGAGTTGCAGTAACCGCTTGTGATTCTGCATCTCGGTGCCACCGAGTTGTTCCACTCGGTCACACCGACAGGGTCGGGATATATAAACCCACATGTGAGATTTTGGAAATTTCTTCAAACTCCTCAGCCCGCGTGTGTGTCCTGCTCTGCATCATCGGGTCTTCGGATCGTCTCCTCGCCGCAAGCGACCTCCCGCCGCTGGTTTCCGTTGCCGTCAATGGAATTCTGCTCCGGCCTTGTCGCCGTAGCGAATTCCCGCCGAACTGGGGCATGGGTTCGACTCTTTGTGCTATTTCCTTACTCCGATTCATAGCACATTGCTTTGCCATGATCTTTAGCACGTATGAAACAGTCTATCCAGAGAAAAGATCCTTTAGGTTAGGTTCGATTCGAAAATTTAGGGTTAGGTTTCCGCCGAACTCATCTCGGACCGATCGAGTTGTAGAAATTGGTCTCACCGATTTGGCTTAGGCCATTGCACATTCATTTTCGATCTGACCGAGAATTGCAAATCGGTGTGACCGAGTTTGATTCTCCGTGAAACCCTAGCAGTCTCAGTGCCACTGAACTGTGACTCGGTCTGACCGAGTTCACTAGTTTAGGTTCCAAAAATTGCTTCGGTATCACCGAGTTTAACAAATCGGTAGCTCCGAAATGCTTTCTGTGGAAAACTAAAACCAAGTTTTTGACTCATTTGTTTTGCAAAAACTCTGCACTTTGTGATGCTCATCCACTCTACCTCATCTATATCTATTCACAGGGTTTGCTGTCAGTTTGCTTGCTAGAATGTCAAACCAGAGTGATAGTCAGAACAGGTCAGAAGAGCAAGTGCAATTGAGTGAGGGCACTAGTCCCTCAAGTACCTCAGATGATGGCAGCAGGAGCACTCCCAGTAATTTCCCAAAGACAGCCACCAGGTCAAGGACGAAGAAAACCTCAGATTCTGAAGATGAGGACTCTCTGGCTACTGAGGAGGAAGTTAGCTCCAAGAAGAAGGTGCTAAAGAAAGAGTATGGCACAGCTGCAACAACCAAGCCAGGGTTACATAAGAAGGCACATGCAAAAAGGATTCCTATGTCTAAGGCCAGAGCCTCCACTCAACAAACTATGGGGTTCACTCTTGAATCCAAAGAGGCTGGAGATGGAAAGAAGAGGAAGTAGAGGGTCAAGAAGACCACTGCCAGAGTCCTTGGGAGATCCTCCGTGTTTAAAGATCCAGCAGAAGAAGAGGAAGATGAAGAGGATGCTGCACCATCACCCAAGTCCCAAAAGGTCATGGGAGATGCTATCAAGTCAGGGGCTGCCACATTAAAGCCCAAAACTGCTCCCAAAGCAACAACTCCAGCTCAGAAGCCTTCTAAGACCAAGAGAAGCACCAGAAACATTCCTGCAGAAGAGAAGAACAAGGCCCCAGTGCCTGAATTTGAAGAAGAAGATGATGAAGCCCATGTTTTAAGAAAACTGAAACCCAAGATTCCAGACCACAATGATGCTCATCCTGTGGCTAAGGACATGCATATCAGGAAGGATTCAGGACTGAGATTGTGGTGAAGGAAATATGCCCTACAGGCAATAATAAAGTTATTATTTATTTCCTCATTTCATGATAAATGTTTATTATTCATGCTAGAATTGTATTAACCAGAAACATAATATACGTGTGAATACATAGACAAACAGAGTGTCACTAGTATGCATCTACTTGACTAGCTCGTTGATCAAAGATGGTTATGTTTCCTAACCATTGACATGAGTTGTCATTTGATAAACGGGATCACATCAGTAGGAGAATGATGTGAATGACTTGACCCATTCTGTTAGCTTAGCACTTGATCATTTTAGTTTCCTGCTATTGCTTTCTTCATGACTTATACATGTTCCTATGACTATGAGATTATGAAACTCTCGATTATCGGAGGAACACTTTGTGTGCTACCAAATGTCACAACGTAACTGGGTGATTATGAAGGTGCTCTACTGGTGTCTCCCATGGTACTTGTTGAGTTGGCATAGATCAAGATTAGGATTTGTCACTCCGATTGTCGGAGAGGTGTATCTCTGGGCCATCTCGGTAATGCACATCACTATAAGCCTTGCAAGCAATGCAACTAATGAGCTAGTTGCGGGATGATGCATTACAGAAATGAGTAAAGAGACTTTCCGGTACCAAGATTGAACTAGGTATTGAGATACCAATGATCGAATCTCGGGCAAGTAACATACCGATGACAAAGGGAACAACATATGTTGTTATGCGGTTTGATCGATAAAGATCTGTGTAGAATATGTAGGAGCCAATATGAACATCCAGGTTCCGCTATTGGTTATTGACTGGAGATGTGTCTCAGTCATGTCTACATAGTTCTCGAACCCGTAGGGTCCGCACGCTTAACGTTTGGTGACGATCGGTATTATGAGTTTATGTGATTTGATGTACCGAAGGTAGTTCGGAGTCCCGGATGGTATCAGGGACATGACGAGGAGTCTTGAAATGGTCGAGACGTAAAGATCGATATATTGGACGACTATATTCGGACATCGGAAAGGTTCCGAGTGATTCGGGTATTTTTCGGAGTACCGGGGAGTTACGAGAATATGGGGAAGAAGTATTGGGCCTCATGGGCCAAGTGGTGGAAGAGAGGAGGCAGGGCGCGCGGCCCCCTTAGCCCAAACCGAATTGGACTAGGGGGCGCCCCCCTTCCCTCCTTTCCTCCCTCTCCTTCCTTCTCCCCTTCCCCCTTCCTTCCCTCCTCCATCCTACTCCTACGAGGAGGAGGACTCCTCCTCCTGGCGCGCCCTAGGAGGGCCGGCCAGCCTCCCCCTTGCTCCTTTATATATGGGGGAAAGGGGGCACCCTAGAACACACAAGTTTATCATTGATCCCTTAGCCGTGTGCAGTGCCCCCCTCCACCATAATCCACCTCGATCATATCGTACCAGTGCTTAGGAGAAGCCCTGCGTCGGTAGCAACATCATCACCGTCATCAGGCCGTCGTGCTGACGAAACTCTCCCGTGAAGCTCTGCTGGATCAGAGTTCATGGGACGTCATCGAGCTGAACGTGTGCTGAACTCAGAGGTGCCGTGTGTTCGGTACTTGGATCGGTTGGTTCATGAAGACGTTCGACTACATCAACCGTGTTCTCATAACGCTTCCGCTTACGGTCTACAAGGGTACATGGACAATACTCTTCCCTCTCGTTGCTATGCATCACCATGATCTTGCGTGTGCGTAGGAATTTTTAAAAAAATTACTACGTTCCCCAACAGTGGCATCCAAGCCAGGTTTATGCGTAGATGTTATATGCACGAGTAGAAGACAAGTGAGTTGTGGGTGATACAAGTCATACTGCTTACCAGCATGTCATACTTTGGTTCGGCGGTATTGTTGGATGAAGCAGCCCGGACCGACATTACGCGTACGCTTACGTGAGACTGGTTCTACCGACGTGCTTCGCACACAGGTGGCTGGCGGGTGTCAGTTTCTCCAACTTTAGTTGAACCGAGTGTGACTACGCCGAGTCCTTGTTGAAGGTTAAAACAACAATAACTTGAAGAAATATCGTTGTGGTTTTGATGCGTAGGTAAGAACGGTTCTTACTCAGCCCGTAGCAGCCACGTAAAACTTGCAACAACAAAGCAGAGGACGTCTAACTTGTTTTTGCAGGGCATGTTGTGATGTGATATGGTCAAGACATGATGCTAGATTTTATTGTATGAGATGATCATGTTTTGTAACTCAGTTATCGGCAACTGGCAGGAGCCATATGGTTGTCTCTTTATTGTATGAAATTCAATCGCCATGTAATTGCTTTACTTTATCACTAAGCGGTAGCGATGGTCGTGGAGGCAATAGTTGGCGTGACGACAACGATGCTACGATGGAGATCAAGGTGTCAAGCCCGTGACGATGGTGATCATGACGGTGCTTTGGAGATGCAGACAAAGGCACAAGATGATGATGGCCATATCATATCACTTATATTGATTGCATGTGATGTTTATCCTTTATGCATCTTATTCTGCTTGATTGACGGTAGCATTATAAGATGATCTCTCACTAAATTTCAAGGTACAAGTGTTCTCCCTGAGTATGCACCATTGCCAAAGTTCGTCGTGCCGAGACACCACGTGATGACCGGTGTGATAAGCTCTACGTTCACATACAACGGGTGCAAGCCAGTTTTGCACACACAGAAATACTCGGGTCAAACTTGATGAGCCTAGTATATGCAGATATGGCCTTGTAACACTAAGACCGAAAGGTCGAGCGTGAATCATATAGTAGATATGATCCACATAGTGATGTTCACCATTGAAAACTACTCCATTTCACGTGATGATCGGTCATGGTTTAGTTGATATGGATCACGTGATCACTTAGATGATTAGAGGGATGTCTATCTAAGTGGGAGTTCTTAAATATGATTAATTGAACTTAAATTTATCATGAACTTAGAACCTGATAGTATTTTGCTTGTCTATGTTGTTGTAGATAGATGGCTTGTGCTGTTGTTCCGTTAAATTTTAATGCGTTCCTTGAGAAAACAAAGTTGAAAGATGATGGTAGCAATTACACAGACTGGGTCCGTAACTTGAGGATTATCCTCATTGTTGCACAAAAGAATTACGTCCTGGAAGCAACGCTAGGTGCCAAACCCGTTGCAGGAGCAATGCCAGATGTTATGAACGTCTGGCATAGAAAAGCTGATGACTACTTGATAGTTCAGTGTGCCATGCTTTACGGCTTAGAACCAGGAGCTCAACGACGTTTTGAACGTCATGGAGCATATGAGATGTTCGAGGAGTTGAAGTTAATGTTTCAAGCAAATGCCCAGATTGAGAGATATGAAGTCTCCAATAAGTTCTACAGCTGCAAGATGGAGGAGAATAGTTCTGTCAGTGAACATATACTCAGAATGTCTGGGTACCATAACCACTTGACTCAACTGGGAGTTAATCCTCCTGTTGATAGTGTCATTGACAGAGTTCTTCAATCACTGCCACCAAGCTCTTCGCAATGAACTATAATATGCAAGGGATGGATAAGACGATTCGCGAGCTCTTCGCAATGCTAAAAGCTGTGGAGGTAGAAATCAAGAAGGAGCATCAAGTGTTGGTGGTCAACAAGACCACCAGTTTCAAGAATAAGGGTAAAGGGAATAAGAAAGGGAACTTCAAGAAGAACGACAAACAAGTTGCTGCTCAAAAGAAACCCAAGTCTAGACCTAAGCCTAAGACTGAGTGCTTCTACTACAAAGGGACTGGTCACTGGAAGCAGAACTGCCCCAAGTATTTGGCGGATAAGAAGGATGGCAAGGTGAACAAAGGTATATGTGATATACATGTTATTGATGTGTACCTTACTAAAGCTCGCAGTAGCACCTGGGTATTTGATACTGGGTTTGTTGCTAATATTTGCAACTCGAAATAGGGACTACGGATTAAGCGAAGATTGGCTAAGGACAAGGTCTACGAGGGTACGTAGACAACACTCTCCCCTCTTGTTGCTATTCATCACCATGATCTTGCGTGTGCATAGGAAAATTTTGAAATTACTACGTTCCCCAACAGTGGTATTAGAGCCAGGTTTTATGCGTTGATGTTACTTGCACGAGTAGAACACAAGTGAGTTGTGGGCGATATAAGTCATACTGCTTACCAACATGTCATACTTTGGTTCCGAGGTATTGTTGGATGAAGCGGCCCAGACCGACATTACGCGCACGCTTACGCGAGACTGGTTCTACCGATGTGCTTTGCACATAGGTGGCTGGCGGGTGTCAGTTTGTCCAACTTTAGTTGAACCGAGTGTGGCTACGCCCGGTCCTTGCGAAGGTTAAAACAACACCAACTTGACAAACTATCGTTGTGGTTTTGATGCGTAGGTAAGAACAGTTCTTGCGAAGCCCGTAGCAGGCACGTAAAACTTGCAACAACAAAGTAGAGGACGTCTAACTTGTTTTTGCAGGGCATGTTGTGATGTGATATGGTCAAAAAGTGATGCTATATTTTATTGGATGAGATGATCATGTTTTGTAACCGAGTTATCGGCAACTGGCATGGGCCATATGGTTGTCGCTTTATTGTATGCAATGCAATCGCGCTGTAATGCTTTACTTTATCACTAAGCAGTAGCGATAGTCGTGGAATCATAATTGGCGAGACGACAATGATGCTATGATGGAGATCAAGGTGTCGCACCGGTGACGATGGTGATCATGACGGTTGATAACCCACAAGTATAGGGGATCGCAACAGTTTTCGATAAGTAAGAGTGTCGAACCCAACGAGGAGCTAAAGGTAGAACAAATATTCCCTCAGGTTCTATCGACCACCGATACAACTCTACGCACGCTTGACGTTCGCTTTACCTAGAACAAGTATGAAACTAGAAGTACTTTGTAGGTGTTGTTGGATAGGTTTGCAAGATAATAAAGAGTACGTAAATAAAAATTAGGGGCTGTTAAGATAAAGAAACAATAAAGTAAATATAGCGAGTGTGGAAAAGTGGTGGTAGGAGTTGCGAAATTGTCCCTTAAGCAATTGACTACTTTACTAGACCGATAGCAAGCATTATGTGGGAGAGGCCACTACTAGCATGTCATCCCTGACTTGGAATTCTATGCACTTATGATTGGAACTATTAGCAAGCATCCGCAACTACTAATGTTCATTAAGGTAAAACCCAACCATAGCATTAAGATATATTGGTCCCCCTTCAATCCCGTATGCATCAATTTCTATGCTAGGTTGAAGCTTCTGTCACTCTTGCCCTCCAATACATAGTCCTATCAACATACAACTAACCCAAGGGTGTGATCCATGCGCGCAATCATATGATGGGCACCAAAGGACAGCAACATAACCAGAAGAAAATTAAATCAATCATAGCAATTCATCAACCACCGATAGGACAACGAAAATCTACCCAGACATCATAGGATGGCAACACATCATTGGATAATAATATGAAGCATAAAGCACCATGTTCAAGTAGAGGGTACAGCGGGTTGCGGGAGAGTGGACCGCTGTAGATAGAGGGGAGAAGGTGATGGAGATGTTGGTGAAGATGGCGGAGGTGTTGGTGTAGATCGCGGTGATGATGATGGTGGCGACGGCAGCGTTCCGGTGCCACCGGAAGAGAAGGGGAGAGGGGGACCCTTCTTCTTCTTCTTCCTTGACCTCCTCCCTAGATGGGAGAAGGGTTTCCCCTCTGGTCCTTGGCCTCCATGGCATGGGAGGGGCGAGAGCCCCTCCGAGATTGGATCTGTCTCTCTCTGTTTCTGCATTCTGTTCTGGCTCTGTTTCACCGTTTCGTATATATATGGAGATCCGTAACTCCGATTGGCCTGAAACCTTCGCCGTGAGTTTTTTTCCTGAAAATTAGCTTTCTTGCGGCAAAAGAAGAGCGTCAACCGCCTTACGGGTGGCTCACGAGGGTAGGGGCGCGCCCCTACCTCGTGACCACCTCGGGCACCGTCTCACATGGATTTTTCTTTTGGAATTTTCCAAATATTCCAAAATTAAGCCCCGTCCGTTGTTATCCCGTTTGAATTCCGTTTGGTATGGATATTCTGCGAAACATAAAACATGCAACAGACAGGAACTGGCACTGGGCACTGGATCAATATGTTAGTCTCAAAAATAATATAAAAAGTTGCCAAAAAGTATATGAAAGTCGAATAATATTGGCATGGAGCAATAAAAAATTATAGATACGACGGAGACATATCAGCATCCCCAAGCTTAATTCCTGCTCGTCCTCGAGTAGGTAAATGATAAAAAAATTTGATGTGGTATGCTACCTAGCATAATCTTGATCATATGTCTAATCATGGCATGAATATTAATACACGAGTGATTCAAAGCAATAGTCTATCCTTTGACATTAAGACAATAATACTTCAAGCATACTAATAAAGCAATCATGTATTTTCAAAATAACATGGCCAAAGAAAGTTATCCCTACAAAATCATATAGTCTGGCTATGCTCCATCTTCACCACACAAAATATTCAAATCATGCACAACCCCGATGACAAGCCAAGCAATTGTTTCATACTTTTGACGTTCTCAAACCTTTTCAACTTTCACGCAATACATGAGCGTGAGCCATGGACATAGCACTATAGGTGGAATAGAATATGATGGTGGAGGAGACAAAAAGGAGAAGATAGTCTCACATCAACTAGGCGTATCAACGGGCTATGGAGATGCCCATTAATAGATATCAATGTGAGTGAGTAGGGATTTCCATGCAATGGATGCACTAGAGCTATAAGTGTATGAAAGCTCTAACTGAAACCAAGTGGGTGTGCATCCAACTTGCTTGCTCATGAAGACCTCAGGCATTTGAGGAAGCCCATCATCGGAATATACAAGCCAAGTTCTATAATGAAAATTCCCACTAGTATATGAAAGTGATAACTCAAGAGACTCTCTATATGAAGAACATGGTGCTACTTTGAAGCACAAGTGTGGAAAAAGGATAGTAGCATTGCCCCTTCTCTATTTTTCTCTCATTTTTTTATTTTCTTTTCCTTTTTTGGCCTTTCTATTTTTTATTTTTTTATTTTTTCGTCTGGAGTCTCATCCCGACCTGTGGGGGAATCATAGTCTCCATCATCCTTTCCTCACTAGGGCAATGCTCTAATAATGATGATCATCACACTTTTATTTACTTACAACTCGATATCTAGAACAAAGATATGACTCTATATGAATGCCTCCGGCGGTGTACCGGGATGTGCAATGATCTAGCGTAGCAATGCCATCAAAAAATGGACAAGCCATGAAAACATCATGCTAGCTACCTTACGATCATGCAAAGCAATATGACAATGAATGCTCAAGTCATGTATATGATGATGATGGAAGTTGCATGGCAATATATCTCGGAATGGGTATGAAAATGCCATGATAGGTAGGTATGGTGGCTGTTTTGAGGAAGGTATATGTTGGGTTTATGGTACCGGCGAAAGTTGCGCGGTACTAGAGAGGCTAGCAACGGTGGAAGAGTGAGAGTGCGTATAATCCATGGACTCAACATTAGTCATAAAGAACTCACATACTTATTGCAAAAATCTATTAGTTATTGAAACAAAGTACTACGCGCATGCTCCTAGGGGGATAGATTGGTAGGAAAAGACCATCGCTCGTCCCCGACCGCCACTCATAAGGAAGACTATCAATAAATAAATTATGCTCCGACTTCATCACATAACGGCTCACCATACGTGCATGCTACGGGAATCACAAACTTCAACACAAGTATTTCTACAATCCACAACTACCCACTAGCATGACTCTAATGTCACCATCTTTATATCGCAAAACTATTGCAAGGAATCAAACATATCATATTCAGCGATCTACAAGTTTTATGTAGGATTTTATGACTAACCATGTGAATGAGCAGTTCCTGTCATCTCTCTAAATAGATATAAGTGAAGTAAGAGTGTTCAATTCTTTCTACAAAAGATATGCCCACGCTCTAACAAATATAAGTGAAGCAAAAGAGCATTGTGCAAATGGCGGTTGTCTATGTAAAGAGAAACATGCAATCCAAACTTCAAATGATATAAGTGAAGCACATGAAGCATTCTATAAAGCCATACTCAAAAGATATAAGTGAAGTGCAAAGAGCATTCTATAAATCAACCAAGGACTATCTCATACCAGCATGGTGCATAAAAGAAAAATGAAAACTAAATGCAAAAGACACTCCAAGATTGCACATATCGCATGAACGAAACAAATCCGAAAACATACCGATACTTGTTGAAGAAAGAGGGGATGCCTCCCCAGCATCCCCGAGCTTAGACGCTTGAGTCTCCTTGTATATTTACTTGGGGTGCCTCGGGCATCCTCAAGCTTGAGATCTTGCCTCTCTTCCTTCTTCTCACATCGAGACCTTCTCGATCATCGAACACTTCACCCACACAAAACTTCAACAGAAAACTCGGTAAGATCCGTTAGTATAATAAAGCAAATCACTACTCTAAGTACAGTTGCAAACCAATTCATATTTTTTTCTGCATTGTGTCTACTGTAATATAACTTTTTCATGTCTTAATCCACTAATATAAATTGATAGTTTCATCAAAACAAGCAAACTATGCATCAAAAACAGAATCTGTCTAAAACAGAACAGTCTGTAATAATCTGAACATTCACCATACTTCAGATACTTGAAAAATTCTACCAAAATTAGTAAAAATAAAAAACAATTATAGGAAGGCAGTGCAAAAATAATCAGAACCATTTGACGTTCGAGCTAAAAATTTAAAATCGCGCACTACAGCCAAAGTTTCCTAACCATAGACATGAGTTGTCATTTGACAAACGGGATCACATCATTAGGAGAATGATGTGATTGACTTTACCCATTCCATTAGCTTAGCACTTGATCGTTTTAGTTTACTACTATTGCTTTCTCCATGACTTATACATGTTCCTATGACTATGAGATTATGCAACTCGCGATTACCGGAGGAACACTTTGTGTGCTACTAAACGTCACAACGTAATTGGGTGATTATAAAGGTGCTTTTTAAATGTCTCCGATAGTACTTGTTGAGTTGGCATAGATAGAGATTAGAATTTGTCACTCCAATTGTTGGAGACGTATCTCTGGGCCCTCTCGGTAATGCACATCACTATAAGCCTTGTAAGCAATGCAACTAATGAGTTAGTTGCGGGATGATGCATTACGGAAACGAGTAAAGAGACTTGCTGGTAACAAGATTTAACTAGGTATTGAGATAGCGACGATCGGATCTCGGCCAAGTGACATACCGATGACAAAGGGAACAATGTATGTTGTTATGCGGTTTGACCGATAAAGATCTTCGTAGAATATGTAGGAGCCCATATGAACATCCAGGTTCTGCTATTGGTTATTGACCGGAGACGTGTCTCGGTCATGTCTACATAGTTCTCGAACCCGTAGGGTCCGCACGCTTAACATTTGGTGACGATTGGTATTATGAGTTTATGTGATTTGATGTACGGAAGGTAGTTTGGAGTCCCGGATGAGATCGGGGACATGACGAGGAGTCTCGAAATGGTCAAGACGTAAAGATCGATATATTGGATGACTATATTCAGACATCGGAAAGGTCGCCCCCCCTTCCCTCCTTTCCTCCCTCTCCTTCCTTCTCCCCTTCCCCCTTCCTTTCCTCCTCCTAGTAGGAGTAGGAAAGGGGAGTCCAACTCCTACTAGGAGGAGGACTCCTCCTCTTGGTGCGCCCTAGGAGGGCCGGCCAGCCTCCCCCCTTGCTCCTTTATATACGGGGGCAAGGGGGCACCCTAGAACACACAAGTTGATCATTAATCCCTTTGCCGTGTGCGGTGCCCCCCTCCACCATAATCCACCTCGATCATATTGTAGCGGTGCTTAGGAGAAGCCCTGGATTGGTAGCAACATCATCACTTTCATCACATCATCGTGCTGATGAAACTCTCCCATGAAGCTCTGCCGGATCGGAGTTTGTGGGACGTCATCGAGTTGAACGTGTGCTGAACTTGGAGGTGCCGTGCGTTCGGTACTTGGATCGGTCGGATCGTGAAGACATTTGACTACATCAACCGTGTTCTCATAACGCTTCCGCTTACGGTCTACAAGGGTACGTGGATGATACTCTTCCCTCTCGTTGCTATGCATCACCATGATCTTGCGTGTGCTTAGGAAATTTTCTGAAATTACTACTTCCCCAACATGTGGAGATAGTATGATCCCTATGCTGTGAGGAGGAGAACCGCTGTTGACTATAGGTTCCACACAAAAGAACAACAATACTTCTATGAGACTATTCTACTTGACAAGAAGTCAATTGTCTGTGACATGAGATGGGTTGATTGGGAATATATCAAAGAAAATGAAGCTCACTTCCCAGGTGTACAAGATAACTTCATAGCTTGTGGAGTTGATGAGTTTGTGGGTCAAAAGTAGACCAAATGGAATGATGAGCTAGTTACACAATTTTACTCCACTACTCACTTCTATCCAGACAGAAGGATAGTATGGATGTCTGAAGGTACGAGATACCAATCAATTGTTGAAGAATGGGCCAAGTTGATCAATGCCCCAGAGGAACATGATGATGATTTGGATGTGTATGACAAGAAGAAGAAAGACCACAACTCTATGGCAAACATGTACAAAGAGATCCCTGATAAAGCTTTGGAGACACACAAGCTTGGGTTTGTACACTATTTGTTGTCTGGTCTGCCTACTATCAACACCATCTTAAGGCATACTTTGCTACCCAAGTCTGGAGATCACAAGATGATTAGAGGACATTCCATTAACTTTCTGCAAATATTTGATGTGCCTCAAAAATTCACGGTCATGAGTCTGATTGTAGAGACAATCAAGAGGACAATAGCAGATCAGAAGAGATCATGTGGGTATGCTCCACATATTTAGGTGCTCATCAACTCCAAGATGGGCACATGCACTTACTTGTTGGACAAGGAGCATCTACCTCTGTACCCTGAATTTGAAGACAACACAGTTGTGATGAATGAAGATGAACCTTCATCAGCACAAGCACAAGAGAAGAGAACTAAAGCAAAGGCAGAGAAAGCTGCAAGGATGCCAACTGTAGAGGAAGCATCTCAAGTGTTCCTGAAGATCAAGCAAGATCAGCTAGCATATCTGATCCAATCTACTTTGAGGATTGAGAAGGGCTTGGTCACCCTGACTCAGAATTAGGAGAGCTTGGAGAGGATTGTTGAGACAAAATTCTATGATCTTGACCTCAAGGTGACTAAGATACAGACTGCAGTTGAGCAGCTCCAGGAGGAAGCTGAGGAGAGGAGAGGGAAGGCAACTACGGATGCTTTTCAGCGAGTGCCACGAGGTCAGAAGTCTGCTGCAGTGCCAGTACCAGATTCAAGAGCTACATCGTCAGCACCAGCAGCTACAACTTCAGTGCCACCTGCAGCACCCACTCCACCAGCTCCAACTACATCAACAGATGCCTTAATCCTTGCAGTTTTCTCTACACCACCACCCGAAGACCGAGCCTGAGAGACGCATAACACTATGCATTTTCGAACTTTTTGGTAACTTGTTGCCAAAGGGGAAGAAATGTACAGATCATAGGCTTCAAGAGAGAGTGTTTTGCTTCTTTGTCTCTCTTGCTTTTGGTTGAACTTTATTGTGTGCTTGGTTGATACTCTATGTCTATGTGAGATACTTGTTTGATCATGTGTTTGATCATATGCTACTTTAATGCTTGCCTAGATGATATTATCTCTTATATCCCATATATGATCTTTCACTTTGCTTGGTGATGAGTGCCTGCTTTTAATTTCCATCATTTTGAGCGCTCCACCAAGATGTATGTGACATGGAAGAGTAATCCATGATCTTAATCGATTGTGCATTTGCATTCAAAAGAAAATTTTAAATAATGAAAAAATTTAGGGGTAGCTCTTGCTTATCACATACTTCTTAAAGCGACGATGTATTTCAATGTTATGATCATTTGTCGAAGCTTTGATATATATGTTGTCATCAATTACCAAAAAGGGGGAGATTGAAAGTGCAAATATCCCTCGTGGTTTTGGTAATTCCTAACAACATATAGCTCATTGAGCTAATGATATCTCAAGATGAATATTTCAGGAAAGCTCAGTGATTAGCATGCCATGGATTAGAAATGTGGACCCCTCAAAATGCTAAGGACAAAAGATTGGCTCAAGCTCTAAAGCTCAAGACTCTACATTTTACTTTTAGTGATCCAAGATCACATTGAGTCCATAGGAAAAGCCAATACTATTAAAAGGGGATGAGGTGTTGCTTAATGGGTTGCTTGCTCAAAATGCTTAGTGATATGCCCCAAAAACCCTCAACTACTTTCTCATATCCACATATGTCCCAAACCAAAAGCCAAACTCAGCCCCACCGAAATTTTCTATCTGGCGCCACCAAGTTCATTTAACATAGCCACTGCCACAAACCCTAGTCACTTCGGTCTTACCGATAGGGATCTCGGTCTCACCGAGATGGGACTGCCAACTCTCTTTTTCCCATCATAACGTTTCGGTCCAACCGAGATGAGCGATTGGGCCCATCGACTTTGCAATGCAAACTCTATGTTTCTCCTTCGTAACGTTTCGGTCTCACCGAGATGAGCGAATTAGTCCCATCGAGTCTGCCTGACCAACTCTCTGGTTAGCTTTTTACCAAAATTGGTCCCACTGAGTTTGTGTAATCGGTCTCACCGAGATTACGTTATGCCCCAACCCTAATGAAATCGGTCACACCGAGTTGACATGTCGGTCCCACCGAAAATTCCAACGTTCACATTTTGAACTAAATCGGTTTGAGCGAGTTTGATTATTCGGTCCCACCGAGTTTGGTCATTTGCGTGTAACGGTTAGATTTTGTGTGGAGGCTATATATACACCTTCACCAACTCTTCATTCATGGAGAGAGCCATCAGAACATGCCTACACTTCCAACACATATTTTCTGAGAGAGAACCACCTACTCATGTGTTGAGGTCAAGATATTCCATTCCAACCATTTGAATCTTGATCTCTAGCCTTCTCCAAGTTGTTTTCCACTCAAATCATCTTTCCACCAAATCCAAATCAGTGAGAGAGAGTTGAGTGTTGGGGAGACTATCATTTTAAGCATAAGAGCAAGGAGTTCATCATCAACACACCGTCTATTACCTTTTGGAGAGTGGTTTCTCCTAGATTGGTTAGCTGTCACTTGGGAGCCTCCGACAAGATTGTGGAGTTGAACCAAGGAGATAGCCTACTTCGTGAAGATCTACCCTAGTGAGGCAAGTCCTTCGTGGGCGATGGCCATGGTGGGATAGACAAGGTTGCTTCTTCATGGACCCTTCATGGGTGGAGCCCTCCGTGGAGTCATGCAACCGTTACCCTTCGTGGGTTGAAGTCTCCATCAACGTGGATGTACGATAGCACCACCTATCAGAACCATGCCAAAAATCTTCGTGTCTACATTGCGTTTGCTCCCTCCAAACTCCTCCCTTTACCTTCATATGCAATTGTTTTACATTCCGCTGCTATACTCTTAGAATTGCATGTGTAGGTTGATTACTTGTTTGTGCTAAGTTGCTAAAATCTGCCAAGAA
The DNA here is from genome assembly GCA_034509565.1 of Triticum monococcum. NCBI lineage: Eukaryota > Viridiplantae > Streptophyta > Magnoliopsida > Poales > Poaceae > Triticum > Triticum monococcum. The sequence continues at coordinate 174,132,436 of CM067847.1, read as the reverse complement.
TTAAAATTGGGAAAAGGCTAGATTTTTATTTGGTCAAGTAGTCTAATCACCCCCCTCTAGACATACTTTCGATCCTACAATACATCTCCAACGTATCTACTTTTCCAAACACTTTTGCCCTTGTTTTCAACTCTAACTTGCATGATTTGAATGGAACTAATCCGGACTGACGCTGTTTTCAGCAGAATTGTCATGGTGTTATTTTTGTGCGGAAATAAAAGTTCTTGGAATGACCTGAAAATCAACGGAGATTATTTTTGGAATATATAAAAAATACTGCCGAAAGAATCAAGGCCAGGGGGCCCACACCCTGTCCACAAGGGTGGGGGGCGCGCCTACATCCCTGGGCGCGCGCCCTGCCTCATGGCCCCCCTGGTGCTCCTCCGACCTCAACTCCAACTCTATATATTCATGTTCGGGGAGAAAAAAATCAGAGAGAAGGATTCATCACGTTTTACGATACGGAGCCAGCGCCAAGCCCTAATCTCTCTCGGGAGGGCTGATCTGGTGTCCGTTCGGGGCGCCCGAGAGGGGAATCCATCGCCATCGTCATCATCAACCTTCCTCCATCACCAATTTCATGATTCTCACCACCGTTCGTGAGTAATTCCATCATAGGCTTGCTGGACGGTGATGGGTTGGATGAGATTTATCATGTAATTGAGTTAGTTTTGTTAGGGTTTGTTCCCTAGTATCCACTATGTTCTGAGATTGATGTTGCTATGACTTTGCTATGCTTAATGCTTGTCACTAGGGCCTGAGTGCCATGATTTCAGATCTGAAACTATTATGTTTTCATGAATATATGTGAGTTCTTGATCCTATCTTGCAAGTCTATAGTTACCTATTATGTGTTATGATCCGTTTACCCCAAAGTGAAAATAATCGGGATACTTACAGGTGATGACTGTAGTTTGAGGAGTTCGTGTATTCACTATGTGTTAATGCTTTGGTCCGGTACCTTATTAAAAGGAGGCCTTAATATCCCTTAGTTTCCAATAGGACCCCGCTGCCACGGGAGGGTAGGACAAAAGATGTCATGCAAGTGCTTTTCCATAAGCACGTATGACTATATTCGGAATACATGCCTAAAGTACATTGATGAACTGGAGCTAGTTCTGTGTCACCCTATGTTATAACTGTTGCATGATTGATCGCATCTGACATAATTATCCATCACTGATCCATTGCCTACGAGCTTTTCTTATATTGTTCTTCGCTTATTTACTTTTCTGTTGCTACTATTACAATCACTATAAAACCAAAAATATTACTTTTGCTTCCGTTACCACTACTATCATATTACTTTGCTACTAAACACTTTGCTGCATATATTAATTTTCTTGGTGTGGTTGAGTTGACAACTCAGCTGCTAATACTTGAGAATATTCTTTGGCTCCCCTTGTGTCGAATCAATAAATTTGGGTTGGATACTCTACCCTCGAAAACTGTTGTGATCCCCTATACTTGTGGGTTATCACTTACGACCGGGCGGGTCATGATACCCAATGAAAGCCGCTGAGGACAAATAGTCCATAACCAGGGCCGGTCTGATAACTGCGAAGAAAACAACATACCTGTGATATATATACTTAAACTGCCGGCTTATTAACTTCGTGCAATTTAGAGGTGTTAGAGCTATAACTTCAACCATGGTATTCATTACACCTTGGCAATTTAGAGGCTGTCCTCCCGACTGGTTGTATAAACCCAAAGTGTGCTTCCAATGTGAGTCGTAAACAGGGTAGCTGGGCCTGACTTAAAAAACCAGAAAGCAGCGAAAAAACTCAAACGCGAATAGGAAATCAAAAGAAAATCAGGGCTTTAGTAGACTGTCAAAGTAAAGTGTCATCTTCAATGAAACTAGCCGGAGCCACTGGATTGTTCGTGTTGCCGTGGTCCTGAGTCACAGTGTGCCCAATCGACATTTGAACTCTAGATAAGTCTGGTCTTGCTCAAAGACTTATGAGGAGTACGTGGGGCCGGAGCAACAGTATCATGGGCCGATTTATCCAAGTTTAAAGGAAGGCGGCTTAAGAAGCCTGGATCCATCTGACTTTGTAAACCGTACTCTCGCATGACAAGCCATCGTGTGAACCTTAATCAAGCTCAGATCTTGGTCGAATACGCTGTAAAGACTGATCGTTAAGAGTTCGGCGGGTCAATCAGGATGACCTGATGGAGTTGAAGTGTTGGTGTTACAGGTAGGACGACCCGGTCAGAGATTGTTCTCTTCGGTCGAATACGCCTATGTTTGATCAAACCTGGTCAAGAGGGTAGTAACTCTTTGTTCTCTTCGGTCGAATATGCCTATGTTTGAACATGAATCCCCCAAGTTACATACTTACAAACGTGGCGTTCAGCCGATCAAGAGGGTACCGACATCTATGTTCTCTTTGGTGAATACACCTATGTTCAACAGGAAGCCCCCAAGTGACCATATAACCTTTTGGCCCTGCGCCGATCACGTGGGTACTGAAAGCTATGATCGATGAGCAGGAAGCCCCCAAGTGATGATATAAGTTTTGGCATTGCACCGAATCAAGAGGGCACTGACAGCTATGCTCAATGAGCAGGAAGCCCCCAAGTGATCACCAGGGACCTATGTTTGAGCTATGTTATGCATCCAACTCTCTTTGGTCCTGGAAGTTGTGAGCACGACGATTTCAATGATGCTCACATAAAAGATAAGAACTGAAACATAAAGAGAGCATAATGAAGAATATGACTAGCACATTTAAGCCTAACTGACTTCCTATGCTTAGGGATTTTGTGAGCAAACAACTTATGGGAACAATAATCAACTAGCATAGGAAGGCAAAACAAGCTTGGCTTCAAGACTTTCAACATGTAGAGAGGAAACATGATATTATTGCAATTCCTACAAGAATATATTCCTCCCTCATAATAAATTTCAGTAGCATAATGAATGAATTCAACAATATAACTATCACATAAAGCATTCTTTTCATGATCTACAAGCATAGAATTTTTATTACTCTCCACATAAGCAAATTTCTTCTCATGAATAGTAGTGGGAGAAAACTCAACAAAATAACTATCATGTGAGGCATAATCCAATTGAAAGTTAAAATCAAGATGACAAGTTTCATGGTTATCATTGTTCTTTATAGCATACATGTCATCACAATAATCATCATAGATAGCAACTTTGTTCTCATAATCAATTGGAACCTCTTCCAAAATAGTGGAATCATTACTAAATAAAGTCATGACCTCTCCAAATCCACTTTTATAATTATCACAATAAGATTCAACATCCTCCAAAATAGTGGGATCATCACTTCCAAACCCACTTTCATCAATATAATCATCATAAATAGGAGGCATGCTATCATCATAATAAATTTGCTCATCAAAGCTTGGGGGACTAAACATATCATGTTCAGCAAACATAGATTCCCCAAGCTTGTGGCTTTGCATATCATTAGCACCACGGATATTCAAGGAATTCATACTAACAACATTGCAATCATGCTCATCATTCAAATATTTAGTGCCAAACATTCTAATGCATTCTTCTTCTAGCACTTGAGCACAATTATCGGAATCCTTATTTCCACGAAAGACATTAAAAAGATGAAGCATATGAGGTACCCTCAATTCCATTTTTTGTAGTTTTCTTTTATAGACTAAACTAGTGATAAAACAAGAAACTAAAAGATTCGATTGCAAGATCTAAAGATATACCTTCAAGCGATAACCTCCTCGGCAACAACGCCAGAAAAGAGCTTGATGTCTACTACACAACCTTCTTCTTTTAGACGTTGTTGGGACTCCAAGTGCAGAGGTTTGTAGGACAGTAGCAAATTCCCCTCAAGTGGATGACCTAAGGTTTATCAATCCGTGGGAGGCGTAGGATGAAGATTGTCTCTCTCAAACAACCCTGCAACCAAATAACAAAGAGTCTCTTGTGTCCCCAACACACCCAATACAATGGTAAATTGTATAGGTGCACTAGTTTGGCGAAGAGATGGTGATACAAGTGCAATATGGATAGTAGATAATGGTTTTTGTAATCTGAAAATATAAAATCAGCAAGGTAGCAAGTGGTAAAAGTGAGCACAAACGGTATTGCAATGCTAGGAAACAATGCCTAGGGTTCATACTTTCACTAGTGCAAGTCCTCTCAACAATAATAACATAATTGGATCATATAACTATCCCTCAACATGCAACAAAGAGTCACTCCAAAGTCACTAATAGCGGAGAACAAATGAATAGATTATTGTAGGGTACGAAACCACCTCAATGTTATCCTTTCTGATCGATCTATTCAAGAGTCTGTAGTAAAATAACACGAAGCTATTCTTTCCGTTCAATCTGTCATAGAGTTCGTGCTAGAATAACACCTTAAGACACAAATCAACCAAAACTCTAATGTCACCTAGATACTCCAATGTCACCTCAAGTATCCGTGGGTATGATTATACGATATGCATCACACAATCTCATATTCATCTATTCAACCAACACAAAGAAATTCAAAGAGTGCCCCAAAGTTTCTACCGAAGAGTCAGGAAACAAACGTGTGCCAACCCCTATGCATAAGTTCATGAGGTCACGAAACTCGCAAGTTGATCACCAAAACATACATCAAGTGGATCATGTGATATCCCATTGTCACCACAGATAAGCACATGCAAGACATACATCAAGTGTTCTCAAATCCTTAAAGACTCAATCCGATAAGATAACTTCAAAGGGAAAACTCAATTCATCACAAGAGAATAGAGGGGGAGAAACATCATATGATCCAACTATAATAGCAAAGCTCGCGATACATCAAGATCGTACCACCTCAAGAACACGAGAGAGAGAGATCAAACACGTAGCTACTGGTACATACCCTCAGCCCCGAGGGTGAACTACTCCCTCCTCGTCATGGAGAGCGCCGCGATGATGAAGATGGCCACCGGAGAGGGATTCCCCCCCTACGGCAGGGCACCGGAACGGGTCTAGATTGGTTTTCGGTGGCTACGGAGGCTTCTGGCGGCGGAACTCCCGATATAGGTTTCCTTTTGGAAGTTTTGGGTTATATAAGAGCTGTTGGAGTCAGGAACAAGGCAGGGGGTCTCCGGGCAGTCCACGAGGCAGGGAGGCACGCCTAGGGGGTGGGCGCGCCCCCCACCCTCGTGGACAGCCCAGGACTCTTCTGGCCCAACTCTTTTATTCCGTGTCCTTCTTCTGGTCCAAAAATAAGTTCCGTGAAGTTTCAGGTCAACTGGACTCCGTTTTGTTTTCCTTTTCTACAATACTCAAAAACAAGGAAAAAACAGAAACTGGCACTGGCTCTAAGTTAATAGGTTAGTCCCAAAAATCATATAAAATAGCATATAAATGCATATAAAACATCCAAGGTTGATAATATAATAGCATGGAACAATCAAAAATTATAGATACGTTGGAGACGTATCGCTTGATGCGCCTTTTCATTGTCAGCCTGAACATGAGCCGCCACCCGGGGTGAATCGTGACGGATGTCACTAGGGAGAAGCGCCTCTCCCCCATAAACCATGAAGAAGGGTGTGTAACCCGTAGACCTGTTGGGGGTTGTGTTGATGCTCCATAACACTGAAGGTAACTCCTCCACCCAACAACCCGACGTTCTTTGTAAAGGAACCATAAGCTGGGGCTTGATACCTCGCATAATCTCCTGATTCGCTCATTCTGCCTGCCCATTGGATTGAGGGTGAGCTACAGAGGAAACATCAAGCCGGATATGCTCCCATTGACAAAATTCTTCCATAGCACCTTTAGAAAGATTAGTGCCATTATCCGTTATGATGTTGTGCGGAAAGCCAAAACGGAAGATCACCTTCTTCATGAATTGAACCGCCGTTGCCGCATCACATTTACTAACCGCCTCTGCTTCAATCCACTTAGTAAACTTATCAACTGCCACCAAGAGGTGGGTCTTCTTATCCTTTGACCTTTTGAAATGCCCAACCATATCAAGCCCCCAAGTTGCAAATGGCCAAGTAATTGGAATCATCCTCAATTCTTGTGCAGGCACATGAGCTCTTTGTGCAAATTTCTAACATCCATCACATCTACTTACCAAATCCTCGGCATCAGCATGAGTTGTTAGCCAATAAAACCCATGATGGAAAGCCTTGGCTACCAGAGATTTAGAGCCGGCGTGATGACCACAATCTTCTTCATGGATTTCTCGTAAAATCTCACAGCCTTCTTCAGGAAAGACGCAATGTTGAAACGCTCCTGAAACGCTGCGAGATGGTGCAACTCTCCATTGACAATCGTCATTGACTTAGACCGCTGGGTTATCTGTCTGGCAAAGACCTCATCCTTTGGCAACTCACCCCGGGTCATGTAAGCCAAATACAGAACCGTCCAATCAGGAATACCATGGAGAGCCGCCACCAACTATGCTTCCGGGTCAGGAACTGCAAGGTCCTCCTCGGTAGGTACTTTCACACATGGTTTAAGAAGAATATCCAAAAACATATTGGGCGGCACCAGCTTACACTAAGATACTAGCCAGCTTAAGGTATCAGCCGCCTCGTTCTTCCGGCGATCAATATGTTCAACTTGGTAACCCTTGAAATGACCTGCAATGACATCATCCTCCTGGCGATAAGCCGCCATAAGAGGATCCTTGGAATCCCAAGTGCCAAAAACTTGCGCAACCGTTACCCTTCGTGGGTTGAAGTCTCCATCAACATGGATGTACGATAGCACCACCTATCAGAACCATGCTAAAATCTCCGTGTCTACATTGCGTATGCTCCCTCCAAACTCCTCCATTTACCTTCATGTGCAATGTTTTACATTCCGCTGATATACTCTTAGACTTGCATGTGTAGGTTGATTGCTTGACTAGTGCTAAGTTGCTAAAATCTGCCAAGACTTAAAATTGGGAAAAGGCTAGATTTTTATTTGGTCAAGTAGTCTAATCACCCCCCTCTAGACATACTTTCGATCCTACACTTTGCACCTCCCATCTTATCCACAAGCCAAAACTCCTCCCAAGCTTTTGCATATACACCCATGGTGGACTCGAACATAAAACGGAGGTGGGTGGCCTCCATGGTCACTGACACCACTATCGCTGAGCTCCACACAATGGGGTACATCCCGGTAAACGCCATCTATCGGACCCAGGGCCCGGCCAATGCGTCCCCACCTCATATGCGGTTTGGTGTTTCCCCTACACCCTTCGTGTGGGGGATCTTGTTCTTCTACGGGCTAGATTTCCAAAATCTAGCCCCTAATTCCATCCTTCACCTCACCACTTTTATCATAGTGTGTGAGGCATTCGTGCATGTTGAGCCACACTTGGTCTGTGGCTGAAGACATGTGTCAAGCCAAAGAGCAGTACCGCCGAATTCGTGAAGTGCGGCGGCGCAATGATCAGCAAGCTCCATAAGCCATTTGGCTCGAGGGGACCTTCATCGAGACAGTGAAGATATCGCAACATGAGTGGTTCATCATCAAGCCACTCGCTCCAGGCCAGGCTGCAGCTCCCGCCTTCACCAGCACTCCTCCAAGGAAGCTGATGGTGTGGCCGAAACACGACCTTCAGTGGGACAATCAAGACGAGGTCGAGGCTCTTCAAGAGCGGATCCGAAACCTCCAAAAAAATTTCAAGCTCGTGGATGTGGTGAATGTGATGCTACATCGATACACCCTCCCCCTCCAGCTCCGAGCCAGTCCTATGTGGCTTTACAAGCCCGAGGACACACCAATGCTTCATAACTTCTTCCGCGGCAACATAGATGGGATGTGGACAGCACTCTTCAAGCTGTTCCAGAATGAGTTTGCTGTAGACAAGCCGGATCACGGTTACAACACCGTCTGTGGCCCCTTCGAGGTAACCACTGCCTTTTGTATTTATTAATGGTTCTTATGTTTCATGCTTGTCTAACCCTCCCTCCCTTTGTCTTCAGAAATGGGTGTCCAAGGCGGTGCTCATGATTTTCTCGGCGCCATTACCCGAGGACAACCGGACTCCCGAGCTGCAGACTTTGCTAGCTGCGGTGCCTCCAAAGGCCCCGAACAAGGCCAAGGATCCAAAGAAGAAGAGGGAAGGACTTCGGATTCGAGACCCGGTGGATGGCTGGTCCAAGAACATCCAAGTACTTTCCTCGAATGAAGAGGAAGGAGATGAGGGCTCCACCTCCCCCAAAAGGAAAAAGGGCGGCGTCCGAGGACATCGCAAGGACCCATGCGGTCCGGACACATTGGCGCCTTATGAAGGTTGTTGATGCCATGCCACACGAGCCCCCAGCCACAACCAAGGTCGACTCCTTTGAAACAAAGGACGACCTTCTCGACATGCGGTGGCCGAGGCCATCACCAAGAAGGTATGACTTCTTCCCAAAGGGGCAGTAAATGCTCCAGCGCAATCCTTTGCAATCTTTGAATACTTATTTATCTTGTTGTAGCCCCGTAGCCCGCAATGCTCCCACATTAGGGACAAGGCATCCCCGAGCGGGCTTCCTCCTCCGAGCACCTTAGAGGAGCATCATTCCTCCCCCATTGTCCATGACGGGCTAGGGGAGGCAACTTCTCAATAGGCCCCACCCGAAGCCACCATGGGTGCCGAAGGCAATGCTTCCATGGCTGAGGCAGAGGCCTTGGCCTCCAAGGACCCCATTGAGAAGAACCCCTCCTCTACGGAGGGTGAGAAACTGGGGCAGCCGACGACCTAGGTCCCATCAACCCAGAGCCACGTCGGCAGCCCTCAATGGCTGCCATTCCTCCCATGATGGGTAGGGCCGAGGTGGCTCGTCCGTCCCCACTTGCAACAAGGCAGACACTGGTGGGGTGGGCAGTAGAGATGGACGCGTCCATATAGGACTCCTCCATTGTCGCCGAGCACCGCGTCCTACTGAGCGTACCGGTCCATCGAGGCCGGTCTCAAGAAGGCCTTCAAGGGTCTCTGTCATGGCTTTGAGGTAACCTTTCCAAGCCATCTCTTAGATTTCATATCAGCGCATAAGAAAAATTATTTCAGCTAGGTGCACCTAATTTCCTATCGAGCTAATAAGCAAAAAATAAAATTGTCCAAAGACTTTTGATACAGTGGACGTGTATAATATCCGCGTGACCATAGTATCCCCCGAGCCCTGAGTGAGATATCAAGATCTTACTCGGGAGTCTTTTGAAAAACTGATAGTCTGGAAAAAAATTTAACACATAGTAGCCCCTGAGACCCTGGTCGGCATGTAAAGGTCAAATAGGGGATCAATTTCATCAGATGAAGCTAACTATGTTACTTGACAGGTCTCAGCCTCGGGTTCAGTGACCAACTCGAGAGAGTTAGAAGAACCGAACCACAAGCTTGACCGGTCCGAGAAGGACGCAGATCCTCTCAAGAAGCAGATGGAGGATGCTGAAGGTAAATGCCGAAATTTTTGTAGCTTTGCAAAATTGCAATAGCTGTTTGAAATTCTAATTCGTATGTCGATGTATTTGTAGTTGCCTCCGTGGAGCTAGAGAAGCTCCAGTCTGAGCTGAAGACAACTCGGCGGGAAGCCGAATAGCAGAGAGCTACGGAGGAGAAGGCCAGCACAGTGCTAGCCAAAGAAAAAGGAGGTCAGCCAGAAGCATGTGGCCCGGATCACCGAGGTCGAAGAAGACTTGAAGGGTTTTTGCGCACAGCATGATGCCCTTCAGAAGGAGAAGGACATGCTCATGTTCGAGCTGCCCATAGCCAGCTCGGCATGTAAGGAGGCTACTTCGCTGCATTTTCGATGAGAGCTGATTTGCTCATCTTAAACAAGTTTGGCATTCTTCACAGGTCTTTAGGGACCCTGCCACAGAGTGCTGAGGACGCTGGTGCACACTTTGCTACCCAACCCGACAGATCTAAGGAGAAAACCTTCTAGGCCCAATTCCAGGCGCCCAAGCAACCGCCACTGCTGAACAATCATATGAAGTAGGTGGCGGAGCTGTTCTATGAAGCCCGATCAGTGATGCAGAATATCTACATTAACCTCTGGCTGGGCTAGCCGATGCGGACAAGCTTCTTCGGCCTGGTGAATAGGCTTCGGGGAACCAACCCCCAGGTGGAGAAGTGGAATCGTTCGACATGTCTGGAGGGGGCGAAAAGGGCATATGCGTCTACAATGGCACATTTCTTGAAGCAATTTCTAGCACATGTACATGAAGGTGCTATGGTGACCGAGGTCAAATCTAGCAAGGCAGAACTCCAGTTCTGTTTTTTCCCTCAGTATGCCGAGGAGTAATGTGTATAGAACAAGTTATTTTTTAAATGAACGTTTTATCCGATATGCTAGTGACTATTCCTTTGCACTGTTTTTAAATCTGAAAGTGACCAGTCATCGGCTTCCGCCCATTGGTGACCCTACCGACCCAACCCAAGAACCGCCGAAGAAGGTTAGAAGATTTTTACGGGGAAATAAGTGGGAGGAGGAGAGGAAGAAGCGAGAATGTGCGGCGGCCAAGCTGACGAAGAGGTTCGAGGACATTTTGGCGAAGAAGAAGGAGGCATGCGTGAAATGCTCGGACCTCAAGGAGGAGAAAAAGGCAGACAGGTTCAAATTGCTGATGGAGATGACAAACAAGAAGTTCAAGCTCAAAGAGAGGAGTACCATGATCAAAGAGAGGAAGGCCACGCTCAAGGAAAAGAAGTTGAAGATCGCCACCAATGCGGAGAAAACCAGGATGTTATCCTTGAATGTGGCCTCTTTGGATGTCGACAGAAGAATGATCGTGCAATCCGCCTGCTACTGATAACCCACAAGTATAGGGGATCGTTTGTAGCCTTCTTCGATAAATAATTGTGTCGAACCCAATGAGGAGCTAAATGTAGAACAAATATTCCCTCAAGTTCTATCGACCACCGCTACAAATCTACGCACACTTAACATTTTCTTTACCTAGAACTAGAATACAACTATAAGTACTTTGTGGGTGTGGATAGGTTTGCGAGATAATAAAGAACGTGAAAATAAAAGTTAGGTGTTGTTTAGATAACTAAGCAATTAAGTTTAGTAAAAAGAGTGTGGATTTGTGGTGGTATGATTTGTGGAATTGTCCCTTAGAAATTGACTGTGTTACTAGACCGATAGCAAGTTTTTATATGGGAGAGGCCACTGCTAGCATGTCGTCCCTTACTTGGAATTCTATGCACTTATGATTGGAACTATTAGCAAGCATCCACAACTACTAACATTCATTAAGGTAAAACACCCGACCATAGCATTAAGATATAAATTGGTCCCCCTTCAATCATGTATGTATCAATTTCTATGTTTAGGCTGAAGCTGCTGTCACCCTTGCCCTCCAATGCATAGTCCTATAAACATACAACTAACCCTATGGTGTGATCCACGTGCGCGCTCATATGATGGCACCAAAGGACAGCAACATAACCACAAGCAAATTAAACCAACCATAGCAATTCACCAATTACCGATAGGACAACAAAAATATAATCAAACATCATAGGATGGCAACATATCATTGGATAATATATGAAGCATAAAACACCATGTTCACGTATAGGGTATAGTGGGTTGTGGGAGAGTGGACCATTGAATATAGATGGGGGAAGGTGATGGAGTTGTTGGTGAAGATGATGGAGTTGTTGGAGTAGACTGCCGTCACACGATAATTGCCCCGGCGGCGTTCCGGTGCCATCGGGAGAGAGGGGGAGAGAGCCCCCTTCCTTCTTCTTCTTCCTAGCTTGGACTCCCCCCTAGATGGGAGGAGAGTCCCCCCCTCTGGTCCATGTCCTCCATGGCGGCAGAGGGGCGGGAGCCCCTCCGAGATTGGATCTCTTTGTCTGTTCTCTTCTGTTTCACGCTCCTGTTTTCTAGCCGAAAACTGTTTTTATATTCCCGGAGATCCGTAACTCTGATTGCGCTGAGATTTTAACACGATTATTTTCCGGATATAATCTTCCTTGCGCCTGAAGTAGAGCTCCAAAAGACGTACGATGAGGGCACAACCCACCACCATGCGCCTGGGCTGCCTGGCGCGCCCAGGTGTGTTGTGGTGGCTGTGGGGGCCCATTTGCGTTGATTCCTACTCCTAAAAATCACATATATTCCAAAAGAATTCTTCGTAAATTTTTATCGCGTTTGTATTTCATGTGATATGGATATTCTGCAAAACAAAAAACATGCAACAAACAGGAACTGACTGGGCACTGGATCAATAGGTTAGTCCAATAAATCATATAAAATGTTGCCAAAAGTATGTGAAAGTTTTATAATATTGACATGAAACAATCAAAAATTATAGATACGACAGAGATGTATCAGCATCCCCAAGCTTAATTCCTGCTCATCCTCGAGTAGGCAAATGATAAAAAAAATTATGTGGAATGCTACCTAGGATAATCTTGATCATGTATCTAATCATGGCATGCATATTAAGACACGAGTGATTCAAAGCAATAGTCTATAATTTGACATAAAGACATTGATACTCAGGCATCCCAACACACAATCATGTCTTTCAAAATATCAATGGTAAAGAACGTTATCTCTACAAAATCATTAGTCTTGTCATGCTCTATCTTCTTAACACAAAGTATTTATCATGAACTACCCTGGTGTCAGCCAAGCAATTGGTTCATACTTTTTAACGTGCTTCAGCATTTTAAACTCCCATGCAATACATGAGCGCGAGCCGTGGATATAACACTATGGGTGGAATAGATTATGATGATAGGGGTAAATATAGAGAAGACAAAAAGGTAAGAATGTCTCACATCGACGTGGCTAACCAACGGGCTATGGAGATGCCCACCAATTGATATCAATGCAAGGAGTAGGGATTGCCATGCAACAAAATACACTCAGAGCTATAAGTGTATGAAAGTTCAACATGGAAACTAAGTGGGTGTGCATCTAACTCTACAATGAAAAATTCCCACTAGTATATGAAAGTGACAACATAGGAGACTCTTATTTGAAAAACATGGTGCTACTTTGAAGCACAAGTGTGGTATTTGCATGCCTCTTCTCTCTTTTTTTCCTTTTTCTTTTTTTTTTCTTTTTCTTGGGCTCTTTTTGGCCTTACTTTTTTCTCTTAGTTTGGAGTCTCATCCCGACTTGTGGGGGAATCATAGTCTCCATCATCCTTTCCTCACTGGGACATGATCTAATAATGAATAATGATGATCATCACACTTCTATTTACTTACAACTCAAAAGAAATAAAAATTACAACTCGATGCCTAGAACAAAGTATGTACTCTATATGAATGTATCTGCTTGTGTACCAGGATGTGCAATCATCTAGCGTAACAAGGATATCAAAAACGGACAAGCCATGGAAATATCATGCTAGCTAGCTTACGATCATGCAAAGCAATATGACAATGAATGCTCAAGTCATCAAAATGGAAGCACTGGAAGTTGCATGTCAATATTTCTCGAAATGGCCATGGAAAAGCCATAATAGGTAGGTATGGTGGCTGTTTTGAGGAAGATATAATAAGGCTTATGTGTGATAGAGCATATCATATCACGGGGTTTGGATGCACCGGCGAAGTTTGCACCACGTCTCGAGGTGAGAAAGGGTAATGCGCGGTACTGAAGAGGCTAGCAAATTGTGAAATGGTAAGATTGCGTATAATCCATGGACTCACATTAGTCATAAAGAACTCATATACTTATTGCAAAAGTTTATTAGCCCTCGAAGCAAAGTACTACTACGCATGCCCTAGGGGGGAGGTTGGTAGGAGTTAACCATCGTGAGCTCCCGACCTCTACTCAAAGGAAGACAATCAATAATAAATCATGCTCCAACTTCATAGCATAATGAGAGACTATATGTGCATGCTTCGGGAATCACAAACCTTAACAACAATATTCTTACTTACCACAACCATTTACTAGTACCTCCCACACATTCCATCTTTACATCGCAAAACTTGTTGGGGAAGACGGTATTTCAAAAAAATTCCTACGATCACGTAAGATCTATCTAGGGATGCATAGCAACGAGAGGGGAGAGTGTGTCTATGTACGCTCATAGACCGAAAGCGGAAGCGTTAAGTAACGCGGTTGATGTAGTCGAACGTCTCCACGATCTAACCGATCAAGTACCGAACACACGACACCTCCGCGATCTGCACACATTCAGCTTGGTGATGTCCCTCAAACCCTAGATCCAGCTAAGGCTGAGGGAGAGTTTCGTCAGCATGACGGCATGGTGACGGTGATGATGAAGTTACCGACGCAGGGCTTCGCCTAAGCACTACGACAATATGACCGAGGTGGATATCTGTGGAGGGGGGCACCACACATGGTAAGAGATCAACTTGTGTGTTTATGGGGTGCCCCCTCCCTCGTATATAAAGGAGTGGAGGAGGGGAGGGCCGGCCTCCTATGGCGCGCCCCAAGGGGGGATTCCTATTCCTAGTAGGAGTAGGTTTCCCCCTTCCCTAGTTGGAGTAGGAGATGAAGGAAGAGGGGAGGGAGAGAAGAAAAGGGGGCCCGGCCCCCTTCCCAATTAGGATTGGGATTGGGGGGTGCACGCCTCCCACTTGTCCGCCTGCTCCTCTCTCCCACCATGGCCCATTAAGGCCCATTAAATCCCCGGGGGTTCCGGTAACCCCACGGTACTCCGGAAAAATGCCCGAACCTATCTGAAACCTTTCCAGTGTCCAAACATAGCCTTCCAATATATCAATCTTTATGCCTCGACCATTTCGAGACTCCTCATCATGTCCGTGATCACATCCGGGACTTCAAACTATCTTCGGTACATCAAATCACATAACTCATAATACCTATCATCATCGAACATTAAGCGTGCAGACCCTACGGATTCGAGAACTATGTAGACATTACCGAGACTCATCTCCTGTCAATAACCAGTAGAGGAACCTAGATGCTCATATTGGTTCCTACATATTCTACGAAGATCTTTATCGGTCAAACCGCATAACAACATACGTTTGTTCCCTTTGTCATCGATATGTTACTTGCCTGAGATTCGATCATCGGTATCATCATACCTAATTCAATCTCATTACCGACAAGTCTCTTTACTCGTTCCGTAATGCAACTTCCCACAACTAACTCATTAGTCACATTGCTTGCAAGGCTTATAGTGATGTGCATTACCGAGAGGGCCCAGAGATACCTCGCCGACAATCGGAGTGACAAATCCTAATCTCGATCTATGCCAACTCAACAAACACCATCGGAGAGACCTGTAGAGCATATTTATAATCACCCAGTTATGTTGTGACGTTTGATAGCACACAAGGTGTTCCTCCGGTATTCGGGAGTTGCATAATCTCATAGTCATAGGAACATGTATAAGTCATGAAGAAAGCAATAGCAATAAACTAAACGATCATAGTGCTAAGCTAACGGATGGGTCTGGTCCATCACATCATTCTCTAATGATGTGATCCCATTCATCATATGAAAACACATGTCTATGGTTAGGAAACATAACCATCTTTGATTAACGAGCTAGTCAAGTAGAGGCATACTAGGGACACTTTGTTTGTGTATGTATTCACACATGTACAAAGTTTTCGGTTAATACAATTCTAGCATGAATAATAAATATTTATCATGATATAAGGAAATATAAATAACAACTTTATTATTGCCTCTAGGGCATATTTTCTTCAAAACTATTGCAAGGAATCAAACATATCATATTCAGTGATCCACAAGTTTTATATAGGATTTTATGACTATACATGCAAATGACCTATTCCTGTTGACTCTCTAAATAGATATAAGTGAAGCATGAAAGTTTAATTCTTTCTACAAAGTACCATGCTCTAATAAATATAAGTGAAGCAAAAGAGCATTCTACAAATAACGGTTTTCCACATGAAGAGAAACAGGCAATCCAAACTTTAAATGATATAAGTGAAGCACATGAAGCATTCTATAAAACCATACTAAAAAAATATAAGTGAAGTGCAATGGCATTCTATAAATCAACCATGGACTATCTCATACCAGCATGGTGCATAAAATAAAAATGAAAATTAAAAACAAAAGACGCTCCAAGATTTACACATATCACATGAACGACACGAAGACGAAAACATACCGATACATGTTGAAGAAATATGGGATGCCTTCTGGGGCATCCCCAAGGTTAGACACTTGAGTCTCCTTGAATATTTACTTGGGGTGCCATGGGCATCCCCAACACTACAAAAAAAGACACATCCGTTACATTTTGGGCCGAACAAAATTTTTTTCTGTCATACATATGACACTTCTATGACGATAATTGTGACAAAACCCGGTATCATCATAGATGTGGTGGGCTCCTACTTCTATGACAAAAAATGGGCTTTTTGTCTTGGGTGGGCCGGAGACGCAGCTGCATGACATTCTTTGGGCCGTCCATGACGGAAAAAACCGTGGTAGAAGCGAGGGGGAGGAAAATTTCGGGGAGTTCCCCGTTACGGCGGGAGATCGGGGGCCGAGCCATGCGCGTTTCTCTCATACATGTACGCGTGTGTGTGCGAGGCGTTGGCTCTAATTGAACCCGAGCGAGGCGTTGGGCTCTAACTGAACCCGAGCGATTGCACTGCAGGCTACGCGTTACTGAACCCGAGCGATCGATCGATGGCTGTTAACTGAACCCGATCGAGCGATTCCTTTGCTACTGCTGCTAACTGAAGCCGATCGATGGGATGAACAGTGAGCGTTGCAGGGGGGGTTTGGATGAACAGTGAGAGTTGGTGTTGCCTCTGGATGAACAGGACCCCGTGGTGTGGTTGAGGACTGGATGAACAGTAGATGGTGGAGGGGTGCCCGTGGAGGGGTGGATGAAGCGGACCCCGTGGTGTGGAGGGTTGGATGAATAGTAGATGGTGGAGGGGTGGTTGAACAGGACCCCGTGGTGTGGAGGGCTGGATGAACAGTAGACGGTGGAGGGGTGCCCGTGGAGGGGTGGTTGAACAGGACCCCGTGGTGTGGAGGGCTGGATGAACAGTAGACGGTGGAGGGTGGTTGAACAGTAGCCGGTGGAGTAGCGCGTGGTGGAGGCTGGATGAACAGGAGCCCGTGGAGGCTGGAGGAGGTCGACGGTGGAGATGAACAATATCCCGTGGAGTCCCATTTTGCGGTACGCCACACCCCTCCCGATGAACAGGACCCCCGTTTCGACCGTAGCGCTCCAACACAAGTCCGTTTCCTCCGTTTTGCGGTACGCCACACCCCTCCCGATCAACAGGACCCCCATTTTGTCCGTAGGAGGTCCGTTTACTCCGTTTTGCGGTACGCCAGACCACTCCCGATGAACAGGATCCTATTTCGAACGTGGCCGGTCGAACACAAGGCAATTTCCTCCATTCTGCGGTACGGCAGGCCTCGTTTCCATCGCCTGTTCCATCCAAGCCCTCCCGATGAACACGACACAGTCCGTTGCCTCCCCATGAACATGACGCATTCCGTTGCCTCCCCATGAACACGACGATGACACTGTTTCTCCGTTCCGACCCAGCCATGTACACGAGCCCTGGCCGTACGTATGTGCGAGTAGGCGTTCAGGACCCCGCCCGTATGTACACATACGTGGCCGTATTTTCTTTCTTGCACCTTGGCCGCTGTCGGATTCACGGGTTCCGGCAGACCCTTAAGGTTCGAACACTGGGGTCCGCGTGGAGATCACGCCCTCTACCTCCCCGTCTCACAAAGATCTAAACTACTGAAAGAACTGCACAAGAGACACAAGATTTATACTGGTTCGGGCCACCATTGTGGTGTAATACCCTACTCCAGTGTGTGGTAGGTGGATTGCCTCTTGGGGCTGATGATGATGAACGATACAAGGAAGAACAGCCTCGCGAGGGTCTGTTCTTGGCTGGGGCGATGAACTGCTAGGAGGAGTTCAGTCACCCTTCTCTCCCTCTCTTGCTCACTCTCTCTCTGATTGCGAACCGAATGAACCAAACGAACTCCTAGCTACGTGGGTGGCCGGTCCTATTTATAGGCAAAGGCCCTAGGCCTCTTCCCAAATATTGAGCGGGAAGGGCGCCAACAATTGGCCAATTCGAAGGGGAACATCTAGTACACTTATCCTGACTAAAGTTGGTCTTCGCCTGCCAAAGGCTCTGCGGAGACGCCGTGCTGGGCTCCATGGTGACCTCCGTCTCGTAGTCCGCTTGGTCCTGGTCTCGTTGCACCGAAATGGCAACCTTTGCCTGATGCCTCGGTACTCCATGGCTGCACTTGCCCCCTTTGCACCAAAGAGGAAAGAAGGACGCTGTGCGTGCTGGCGCCCGCCTGGCACCCTGAGTCGTCATGGCTTGCGTCATGGGCACCTCGTGAGGTACCCCGCCTTGATTTCTCCGCCTCCTCGCGAGCCAGCCTGAGGACGCGCCATGTCGTCCGCCCCGCGAGGCTAGGCCCCTCGCGAGGGTCTTGAGTCTTGTGTTGATGAAGATGGGCCATGCTGGGCCTCCCTTGAGCCACGCCGCGTGCCGCAGGCAGGCAAGTCTAGGGACCCCCGTTCCCAGAACGCCCACAGTAGCCCCCGGGCCCAAGGCGCGCATGGACTTGGCCGTGCCGAGGGGCGAAAGGGCAAGGGCGAAGCGCCGCGGGCCCTAACAGCCTGCGGCCTTGGGCGCCGCGTGGCGGTTGATTGGACGCAAGTGCTTCAGCAACCGTGCAGGTTGGTAAAGGAGCGGTATCTGCCCAGACTTCGCCTTTTGCTCTCTCCGGTCACTGCTTAGATCTCCTTTCTTGCGCCTTCCCTTTCTTCCTCCAAACTTCCAGATCTACTCCAGCTGCGCGACCTAGGAAGCCATGGCGCCTCGCCAGCCTCCGGCCAAAGCTTGGTATTCTCCTGCTCTGGACATGCCGAATGTGTCCATGGCGAGCCTTGCCCGGCTGCGCCGGATGGCGGCGGCGCAGGGCATCAACGGGACGGAGGTGTTCAAGACCGGCTCCGCCACCCCTGAGGGCCGAGGGAGCACCTTTTATCCTCTCTTTGTAAGCTCCATTGCTGCGGGCCTGGTGCCTCCCTTCTCCGAGTTCTTCTTCTCTGTCCTCCGCCATTACAACTTGCAGGCTCTGCATCTCCACCCCAACTCTGTCCTTCTTCTGGCAATTTTCGCTTACTACTGCGAGGCCCATGTAGGGGTGTAGCCTTCGGTGGCCTTGCTGCGCCACTACTTCTCCCTCCGGGTCACTGACGGCTCTCTTTCTGCGTGCGCGGGCTTCGTCGCGTATGGCGGCACCATTGCCATCTCGAATCCCGGGAAGAGGATTGAGGGCTTCAGGAGCAAGTGGGTCTTGGCAGATGCCGGGTGCATCCATCCTCGACTGATCTTGCCCGCGGAGCAGCCCGTGAGCTCCAGCGACTGGTGCCGAGCGGAGCTCACGGACCCCCGCGCGAAACTGGTGTTGGAGAAGATGGACACGGACCTGAGGCCGGCCAACATGGTGGCGGCGAAGTTGACCGGTGCGTCGCTGCTGAAGGAGTTCCTGGAGCACCAGCTGGCTCCACTCCGGCGGTACTCTCCTCCAATGTGGAGGCCTCATCCGAGCCCCGAGGCCATGGACGAAGAGGATGTGACCGCTGTTCTCCAATATCTGGTCGGGGGCGAGGTGGCAAGGTTGAAGGGCGCTCCCAAGCCCTTGTTCCTTCGCGACGACTGGAAGCAGGTGGTGAAGTCTATGCCTGTTTTTAACGGGGACGGGCTCGTGCCCGTGGCGGCTTCCGAAAGACCGGTGGATGTGCCCTCCGGCGACTCCAGCAATGAGGGGGAGGAAGAGGAGCGGGGAGAGGGGCCCGACTCTGGGGCGACTGATGGAGAGTCGAGGGCTCCCCTCTCCCGATGCGGGTCCCACACTCTCCGCCTTCCGCCGAGCGATGATGATGATGATGATGACGATGACGTACTGGGTAGCGAGAGCTCACCCACGATCCTGGAGAGGGGCAGGACCGGGTCGATCCCCCGCGGGTCCGTCCTGACTCCGGGGCGAACCGTGGACGCGCCTTCTGCTTCTGAGGTCAACCCTTCCAGCCGGCTGTCAGGCTTCAAGTTGGGCCGGAGGCTGCCCAAGCTCACCGGCGATGACCCGTAAGTGCTTGATCCTTGATCTTTTGTTTCTCGTTCCGCCGACGAGGCTTGATGATTGCTTCTCTTGAATAGGCTAGTGCCGGTGGCGAAGAAGCCAAAGGGAGCCCCCAAGGCCCCATCTGCGGCGACGCCTTCGCCTGCATGGGAGGGAGATCGTGACGCGCGGGCCTCTCCTGCCCGCTCATCCTTGCGAGGCTTGGCTGAGCTGGCTGGGGCGAGCCCAGCCCCCATGGCTCGAATGACTCCCGAGGTGCCCTCGTCCGGCGCCACTGCTACGGCTGTGGAGGCGCAGCGGACTCCTCCTCGGGACACTGCGGCCTCGCCGCCGCTACTTTCTCCTCCCGTTCCACCAACTGTTGCCTCCCCAACTCCTCCTGTCGTCCTGGAGCGCGCTGATGTCTCTCCACCTTCTTCTTCCATCCTGGAGCGTGCCGTTGCTGAACTGGACCGGCTGCGGCAGGATCTTCTCGGCGCCGACCCTCGCCTGGTGGCCGGGCGCCTGGAACTGGCTTCAGGGTGAATTCGTTCTGATGCTTCGATTCGGGCGGCGTTGGTTCAGGCCTCAACGGCCTGTGACGGAGAGAGGGAGGCCACCCTCGAGGCGAAGGCTGCCCGAGACGCAGCCCTGGGAGAGGTGGTTGAAGTCCGCGGTCGTTGCAAGGCGCTGGAGGACGAGCTGCGAGGCCTGCGGGGCCAGCTCGCGAAGGAGGTTCGTCTTCGCCAGGAACAAGAAGAAGGCATGAAGGCTCGCGAGGCGGCCATCGAGGGCTGGAAGGCCAAGCTCAAGAAGCGTCGCGACCGCCTAAGTGCGCTGGGGGAGGAGCTGGAGGCGACGAGGGTCGAGCTGGACAACAAGGCCAAGGTTCTTGCCGAGGATCGCGTGGCCTTCACGGACATGGAGAAAGATGCCCGCGCTTCGCTGAAGACGCTTTACGAGAGTGGCCTGGACAGCCCGCTAGCCGGTGATGGTGACGGCCCCGCCAAGCTGCTTCCTTTCCTGGTTAAGGCCCTTGGGGACGTCGCCCTTGGCATCGGCCCCACGACCGAGGCCGAGGCGCGCGTCCTATCTTCTGCTGCACTGACGCGGGTCTTCGCCCACATCTACCTTCGTGATCCCAACGCCGACCTCGACGGCCTGCTGGAACCGGTGAGCGGCGAGGGTGCTACCGCCGCTGTCGAAGCCGTGAAGGGGCGCGCGGAGGCACTGCTGTGGAAGTTCCAGGCCTTCAGCACCAAGCCAAAGCAAGGCGCTGCCGGCCCTGCTGCTCCACGAGGCGAAGCCACTCCGCACAGCTTCACCGCCGACGAGTGACTCCGTTCCATCCCTGTTCTTCTTTCAATTCCTGCACATGCATCACGCCTCGGGGAGGCATTTAAACTTGCGTTTGGTATTGAGACGACAGTATGGACTGTAATATTTGCTTTTAAATTCCTTGAATTTTATGTTTTTCTTCCCTACTTGCTTGTGTTCTATGCCGGCAGAGCCCGGCCCCGCGCGTGCCTCACCCAGCATTAGCCCCGACCGGAAACCAGGACGGGACCAAAGGAGTGAGGGGCTACGTGACAAGTTAGGCTCCTGAGTCGTGATGCTCAGGAGTCCCCCTTGGCGCGCGAACAGCAA
This sequence comes from Triticum monococcum, assembly GCA_034509565.1. Lineage (NCBI taxonomy): Eukaryota > Viridiplantae > Streptophyta > Magnoliopsida > Poales > Poaceae > Triticum > Triticum monococcum. The sequence goes on along the minus strand of CM067847.1, from coordinate 174,110,774 downwards.
GTAGGGAGGCGCAATGTAGGTGTATCTTCTGTTCTACGTCTGCAGAGCATGGCTCCACGCGTACCTCACCCCGCATAGCCTTTCGGAACTAAGGAGTGAGGGGCTACGGAGCCAGTTAGGCTCCTGAGTCGCGACGCTCAGGAGCCCCCCTTGATGCGCAAACAGCGTGTGATGAGGTGCAATGTAAGCGGGGCTACCGTTCTACGTCTGCAGAGCCCGGCCCCGCGCGTACCTCACCCGGCATAGCCTTTCGGAACTAAGGAGTGAGGGGCTACGAGACCAGTTAGGCCCCTGAGTCGCGATGCTCAGGGGTCCCCCTTGACGCGCAAACGGCCTTCATACCTTGGCTCCGCTCAGGGAGAGACGAGTGACGAACCAGGCGCGAGGGGCCTGGCTGGGCGGCGTACGTCTGGGTGTGACCTAGTCGTAGCCCCCGTGCCTAGCCCCCTCGCGTGGCACTCCTGAGGGGAGGCGTTGCGATGAGGCCAGCCACTAAGCTCTGGGCTCCCTGAGGTTAATGCGGCCCGGAGGCCACCCCTAGTTGTTTATCACCAGCGCGGAGCATTGCGCTTCCGTATGTGTACGGGCATTGCCGCTCCTCGGCAGTGTCGTCAGCCAGTGCGGAGCATGGTGATTCCACTGGTACGTGGGAGGGGTTCCCCCTGGGAGGAGCCCCTGGGGCGTGTACAGCCCCGCCCTGACACATGGCCGGCACGGTAGGGCTAGGTGAGGTGTATCTGGGCACCCGTGAGCCAGCGCGGGACTCACGAGGCCCTACCTCTAGGCGGGTTGCGCCTGGCACTGGGCCGTATCTCGAGATGTGTCCCTGGAAAATTTGGTTAGATGCCGATACTCTACGTCCTCGGGTCCCGGCCCTCGAGCTTGTCTTTGCCGTCGCTGGTATGCCAGGTCGCGATGTCGTGGACAAGGCCAGAGGGTGAGGGCTGGAGAGCCAGTAAGAGCCCTGAGTCGCGATGCTCAGGCACCCCCCCTTTAACGTGCAAGTGGCCGACATGGAGAAGAAAGGATGCCGCGGACAGGCATCAAGCAATCAAGCGTGATAGGCAATGCATAGTTGGAAATAAACGCGAGGGAGATACACGCCGCTGGGCCTGGCCCGAGCGGCTTGGGGATGATGGAGCCCGAGGGGCGCCCCCAACAAGGTGAACTATCGACCAAAAAATAAAAGGGGATACATGCCGCAGGGACGGACACACGCGGCCTGGGAGTGATGCAACCCTGGGAGGGTGCTCCCAGCTGGGAATGAAGCTTGAAAGATGTCACCTGAGGATGTCGTCGGCGAAGTGGCGTTGGTGCAGCAGACTCGGTGGGCTGCGGAAGCTGATCCTCACGAGCCCCCAGGCCCCGGGGCCTCGGGAGGCTCCGGAGGCACTGGTGACTCCTCGCGAGCTGTCTTCATCTCCACCAAGGCCGCGGAACGCCTATCTTCCTGAGCCTCCATGATGCCCCTCGTGAGGCGCTGGTACGCCGCAGCCATGCTCGGCAGGCCGTAAGGCATGCGAACATAGCTGTGGGGTGGACCCCCACAGCGCCCCACTCGTGAGGGCCAGAGACGCTCCGTCGTGGCGATCTGATTGAGTCCTGGTACGTCGACGTAGATGCGCAGCCCGCCATCCTCGCCTGGATGTGGGGCCACAGCTGGTAGACGACGGCAACCTCTCATGACCCTTGACTCCTGTAGTCCTTGAATGGCCTCGTTAACGAACTCTTGCTGGTCTGGCCTTCCTTGCCTGGCTCTTTCTCGAGGGAAACGTGCTGCGAAGCATGCCTCCACATGGTGCCCAAGCGCCTCCCTCGTGACCCTGGCTAGGTCGGTGGCCCTCTAGGTGAGAGCCCCCGAGCCCTGCCTGAGGAGGGCGCCGGGCGCGCTTTCTTATGCGATGGATGGGGGATCCCCTGGGCAGACACGGGCCCTGAGGGGCCTGCCTCCTGAGGGGCTGAGCCTGACGATGTCTTCTTCTTCTTGGGAGTGGTCTCAGGAAGCCTCCTGCTTCCGTGATCTGGGTCTTCTAGCGACGCGGCCTGAAAGGCTCGCTCCAGGGAACACACTGCATCCTTCTCTTCACAGGGCACCATGATGACGCCGTCACTGCCTGGCATCTTGAGGACGTTGTAGCCGTGGTGATTCACGGCCATGAACTTGGCCAGAGCTGGGTACCCGAGGATGGCGTTGTACGGCTGGCGGATGTGGGCGACGTCAAAGTCGATGAGCTCGGTGCGGTAGTTGCTGCGAGCCCTGAAGGTGACAGGGAGGCGGACCTGCCCGATCGGGACTGTGGAACCGTCGGTGATTCTGGAGAAGGGCTTAGTTGGCTGAAGCTGGTCGTAGGGCGCTTGGAGATTGTTGAATGTTTCCACGGACAGGACGTTGAGCCCTGCGCCGCCATCGATGAGGGTCTTGGTGACCAGCATGTTGCTGATGACTGGGGAGCAAAGCATCGGGAGGACTCCAGCCGTGGCCGCGCACTTGAGCTGGTCTGCTGAGCTGAACGTGATGGCGCATGCCGACCACCTGAGGGGGTGCGTTGCTTCGAGCTTGGGGAGAACTGCATTCACTTCGCGGGCAAACTGCTTGAAGATACGTTGAGAGGCTGGGGCTTGAGCTCCGCCCAGGATGCAGGCGATTGCGCGCGGCTCTTGGGAGCCCCCAGCCCCCTCGTCTTGATGGCGGTCTTCGTTCCTCCTTGGCTGAGGCGGCAGCGGAGGTTGGCCTGCGTTACTATGAGGGCGATCCTCACGAGGCTGATCCCTCCAGTCTCCCTCGCGAGGCAGGTCCCGCCAGCGGTCCTCGCGAGGTTGGTCGCGCCACCCCTAGCGCGGGCCGCGATCTTCCCAGCGTCCTGGGTTTCTTCCTCCTCCTCGGCCGTAGCCCCGGTCAGCACGGTCAGGGCGACGGCCGATCCTTCCTTCTCGCACAACGCGGTGTTCTTGACATTCGTTGGTGTTGTGGGTATGGAGGTCGTGGTACACGCAGTACCGGCTGCCTCTGGAGGATTCAGGCAGATCCTTGCCCCGCTTGGTGTCTGGTTCTGCCGCGAGTACGGCAGCCCCCTTGCGCTTCACGTCCTTGGCCTTGGGCTTCTTCTCTTCTGGGTCCGCGGCAGGCAGCTCGAGGAGGGAGAGACGTGCCTCCTCAGCCCTGGCGCACTTGGTCGCCAAGTTGAACAGCTCCAGGGAGGTGCAGAGATCTTCGTGCATCGCTAGCTCCTCCTTCATCTTGACGTCGCGCACGCCATCGGAGAAAGCCGAGATGATGGCTTCCTCGGACACCTTGGGGATCTTGAGGCGCACGCTGTTGAAGCGCTGGATGTACTTTTGCAGGGTCTCTTCGGGTTGTTGCTTGATGCGGCGCATGTCGCTCATGGCGGGTGGCCGGTCGCGAGTACCTTGGAAGTTGGCGATGAAGCTGGTGCGCATCTGGTCCCTGGAAGAGATCGTGCCTGGAGCCAGATTCAGGAGCCAGGTGCGAGCTCCTTCCTTGAGCGCCATGGGGAACCATTTCTCCATGAACTTTTCATCCCCGCTGGCAGCCTCGATGCCCAGCTCATAGAGCTGGAGGAACTCTGCGGGGTCAGTTGTGCCGTCGTAGCGAGGAGGTAGGTCTGGCTTGAACTTGCCGGGCCACGTGACGCTGCGCAGCTCAGTGGTGTAGGCACGGCAGCCGGGAGTGGCCACGAAAGGCTTCGGCTGGTGGAGAGCTTGGTCTTGAGGATCCCCACGCGCTGCAGCTAGGAGCAGAGCGGGGTCTTGGCATGCCAGAGCTGGAGCAGGGTCGCGGCGTGCCGGAGCAGGGAGCGCCCAGGCAGCTCCTTGCGGGCGAGGGACTTCTTGGCAGCTCTGTTCTTGTTGCGCTGGCACCTGACGGAGCGGGTTCCGCCCAGGGGCCACGCGCCTTGGAGCCATGGCATCTTCTTGGAGAGGAGGTGGCTGGTGCGCCTCTGGAGCTTCGTTGCCCGCGCGGGGCGGGGTGTGGCGCATAGGAACGGACGGCGCGGAAGAGCCCCCTGCGGCGCGGACAAGCTCAGCGACGCGGTCGAGCCACCCTTCGTAGACGTCGCCGACGGGGCGGTAGCGCAGGAGCTCGTTTGCCGCGAGGAGCGCAACTCGAGCCTCCAAGGGTGCGCGGAGCGCGCGGGACGAAGAACCAGCTGGTACGAGCGATGGAGTAGCGGTGCGGCTGTCTTGGCGCACGGATGGATGTTGAGACGACGCTTGCCGCTCGCCCCCCGCCGGGCCGGTGGTGGCGTTGACGGCGGGCGACGGGGAATGATGACGACGCCCACCGACGGGGGCCGTCTGGGCGACGCGAGAAGCGATGGCGGCCCGGCGCTCGGCGCAGGCCCGACGAGCGTCGGACATGGATGCGACGGTCGGAGGAGAACGGAGTGGTGGAGGACAGATTCCAGCGCACCCCTACCTGGCGCGCCAAAATGTCGGATTCACGGGTTCCGGCAGACCCTTAAGGTTCGAACACTGGGGTGCGCGCGGAGATCATGCCCTATACCTCCCCGTCTCACAAGGATCTAAACTATGGAAAGAACTGCACAAGAGACACATGATTTATACTGGTTCGGGCGACCGTCGTGGTGTAATACCCTACTCCAGTGTGTGGTGGGTGGATTGCCTCTTGGGGCTGATGATGATGAACGATACAAGGAAGAACAGCCTCGCGAGGGTCTGTTCTTGGCTGGGGCGATGAACTGCTAGGAGGACTTCAGTCACCCTTCTCTCCCTCCCTTGCTCACTCTCTCTCTGCTTGCGAACCGAATGAACCAACCGAACCCATTGCTACGTGGGTGGCCGGTCCTATTTATAGGCAAAGGCCCTGGGCCTCTTCCCAAATATTGAGTGGGAAGGGCGCCAACGATTGGCCAATTCGAAGGGGAACATCTAGTACACTTATCCTGACTAAAGTTGGTCTTCGCCTGCCAAAGGCTCTGCGGTGACGCCGTGCTCGGCTCCATGGTAACCTCCGTCTCATAGTCTGCTTGGTCCTGGTCTCGTTGCACCGAAATGGCAACCTTTGCCTGATGCCTCGATACTCCGCAGCTGCGCTTGCCCCCTTTGCACCATAGAGGAAAGAAGGACGCTGCGCGCGCTGGCGCCCGCCTGGCACCCTGAGTCGTCATGGCTTGCGTCACGGGCACCTCGCGAGGTACCCCGCCTTGATTTCTCCGCCTCCTCGCGAGCCAGCCTGAGGAGGCTGCGCCTGAGGACGCACCGTGTCGTCCGCCCCGCGAGGCTTGGCCCCTCGCGAGGGTCTTGAGTCTTGTGTTGATGAAGATGGGCCATGCTGGGCCTCCCTTGAGCCATGCCGCGGGCCGCCGGCAGGCAAGTCTGGGGACCCCCGTTCCCAGAACGCCGACAGCCGTTGTACGTACATGTAAATGCTACGTGCGCGCCTCTACTACGACACATACGCGCCTCTACATCGACCAGTATGTACGTACACGTTCGCGACCAGAATGACAACGCTACATACGCTTCGACTAGGTGGGTCCCGACTGTCAAGCACTTCCTTGCCTGTGAAGATGTAGCTGGTGGGTCCCAGCAGTTAGGGGGCAAATCGTTTTTTTGCCCGGACGCACTTCCTTGCGTGCGAAGATGTAGCTAGTGGGTCCCAGCAGTCAGGGGAAACATATTTTTTGCAAAATACAGTGGCCCGTCCAATGGGTCCCAGCTGTCAGGTGGAGGAATCATTATTTTCCGCGTAATAAGGAGGCATTTCCTTGTTGCGGCCGTGGACCCAGCTGTCAGCCTCTCCACGTACAGTCCATGTCCGATGGAAGTCGTTCCTTGACCACGTTGACCACGCCGCGCCGAGAGCACCAGGGCGGTGGACGATAATGAGGCCTAGGAAGGGGACGATACAGAGGCAGGGAAGACTCGACAGTTGTTTCCCACACGGAGGAGAGTACAACTGTATGAGGGTTTACTGGTTCGTCTGCCGTCGACGGAGAATAACAGCAGGTGTGGGTGAGTAGAGGGATGGCTAGGCCAGCGATGGGAGTATGGTCGGGCGGTGAGGCCTGCGCGGCAGCACAGCTGGCCGCGAGGAGGAGGGAGCAGGCAGTCCCGCCGGCGCTTGTTTGAGCCGCTGGAGCAGGAAGAGCAGAGATTGAAGAAGCACGACGGCCATTGGATGGACATCCAACAGTCAGTGCTTGTGCGTCAACCTTTTTTTAGGAAAGCCTCAAATCTGTGGAAAACAACATACAGCCCATCTGCCATTATTTCTAATAATTTACAGCCCATTTGCTAATTCTTAAGGTTTTTTTGGAGCCCATATTCTTTTTGTTAGCATTATAGCCCATATTGTGGCAACGGTTAAAAAATTATACGAAATTTTGCATATTTTGGTGCGGTCCGAACTGTTTTTAATCCCGAAATTTCGACTCACATTCAAACTGATTTTAAAAATAAATATATATATATCAATATAAAATCCAACAAATTCTCCACGCATAAAAATTAATGTGATTTAAAGTCTTGAAATGAAAAAAAGATATTTGAAACTAATTGCCGGTTTGATGTGTTTTAAAAATGTACAACCCATTGCGCATTACTGATGGGCCATTTTCTCGGCCAGCCAAATGAAAGCTCTCCTCGTCTTGAAAGATTTGCAGCCCAACAGGCCTGACAAAGTGACTTGGCAAATCACAAAAAAACTAGGCTGTGGCCGTGGACCCAGCTGTCAGCCTCTCCACGTGTAGTAATCTTCCGATGGAAGTCGTTCCTTGACTACGTTGACCACGCCGTGCGGAGAGCACCACGACGGTGGACGACTGCGAGGCCTAGGAAGGGGACGACGCGGCAGTGGAAGCCCGCACGGAGAGGACTATGAGGGTTCACTGGTTTGGCTGCGGTGTGAGGCTGCCGTCGCCGCAGGGCCTGGCCAGCGGTGGGAATAGTAGGGGGCGGTGAGGCCTCTGCGGCAGCACAGCCGGCCACGGGAGGCAGGAGCATGCGGCACGACCGGCGCTGCTTTGGGCGGCTGGAGCAAGAAGACCAGAGGTTGAAGAAGCACTATGGCCGTTGGATGGATATCGTACGGTCACTGGAGCTAGAATCGTTCATATTGACTAAGTTGACAAAGCCCTTCATCTCCGTCAACTTAGTAGGCCAACAAGTCAGCCTCCCAGCAAGGTGGGTCCCAGCTAGCCGGGGGAGTATTCATTTTTTGTGCATAATAAGGAGGCACTTCCGGTGGGTCCGAGCTGACAGCGGGGGGAACATTTTTTTTGCGAAATACGGTGGCCCGTCTGGTGGGTCCCAATAGTCAGGGGGAAACGATTTTTTCACAAAATACTGGTGGCCCGTCCGATGGGCCCCCGCTGTCAGGTGGAGGAATAATTATTTTCCGCGTAATAAGGAGGCACTTCCTTGCGGCTGCCGTGGACCCAGCTGTCAGCCTCTGCACGTACAGTACTCTTCCGATGGAAGTCGGTCGTTGACCATGTTGACCACGCCGGGCCGAGAGCACTAGGGTGGTCGACGACGGCGAGGACTAGGAATGGGACGACTCGGAGCCGGGGAAGACGCAGCAGTGGATGCCCATGCGATGAGGAGTACGAGGGTTCACTGGTTCGGCTGCGGTGTGAGGCTGCTGTCGCCACAGAATAACAGGGGGTGTGGGTGAGTAGAGGGATGGCCTGGCCAGCGGTGGGACTAGTAGGAGGCGGTGAGGCCTCCGCGGCATCACAGCCGGCCACGGGAGGCAGGAGCACGCGACACGACCAGCGCTGGTTTGGGCGGCTGGAGCAAGAAGACCAGAGGTTGAAGAAGCACTATGACTGTTGGATGAATATCGTACGGTAACGGGAGCTAGAATCGTTCATATTGACTAAGTTGACAAAGCCCTCCGTCCCCGTCAACTTGGTAGGCCCACAAGTCAGCCTCCCACTATGCTGGGTTCCAGCTGGCAGGGGGAATATTCATTTTTTTGTGCGTAATAAGGAGGCACTTCCTTGCGTGCGAAGATAGCTGGTGGGTCCGACATGTCAGCGGGGGGCACTTTATTTCGCGAAATACAGAGGCCCTTCCGGTGGGTCCCAGATGTCAGGTGGAGGAATCATTATTTTGCACGTAATAAGGAGGCATTTCCTTGTGTGCGGCCATGGACCCAACTGTCAGCCTCTCCACGCACACTCTACTTCTGATGGTGTCATTCATTGACCACGTTGACCACGCCGTGCCGAGCGCATCCAAGGTGGTGGATGACGGCTAGGCCCCGGACAACAATGAGCCGGAGATGGGAAGACGCGGGAGTAGAGTCGCAGACAAGAGGTGTACGAGGGTTAACTGGTTCTAGTGCGGTGTGGTTCGGCAGTCGTTGGAGAAGAACAGGAGGTGTGGAGGGCGGAGGGATGGCCTGGCCAACGATGGAGTATCGCTTCATAGCGAAGCGTGCTAAGCAGAGTTGCTAGCAGCAGGAGGTGGGAGGTGGTCCTGGCGGCGCTGGAGGAAGAAGACGAGAGATTGAAGATGGATGCCGGTCGTTGGATGTAAATCCAACGGCTAACATGTCAGAATAATTTGTTGACTAAATTGACAACGACTTGCATTGACTTCGACCTATTGACCCACATTTCAGCCTCCAAAAATGTGGCACGTATTTAACCCATTTTTTCAGAATTTACAGTCTTTTTTTTGCGCGGTAGAATTTACAGTCAATTTGATCTTCTTTTTGAATTACAGCCATAAGCTGGGTAGGGTGAACAAATAATGTAGCGTCCATGCGGCCCATTTATTTTATTTCCTAAAAAATTACAGCCCATTTGCACTTTCTCGAAATACACGATTTTGCTGGGCTGATTCTAATTATAATGTTGGGTTGGGCCAGCAATGTTATCAAAAAATAAAAAGGGGCTGAGTATTTTGTTATAAATATATTTAAATAATAAGTGATATTATTACATTCGTCCTTAAATTTACAGTCTTACCAAGCTTTATATAATAACATATAAATTTTTTAGAAAAACATGGAGCATCTCCCCGGTTCCATTGCTGAGAACGAAACCACAACATATTCTGATACAGCAGCTCAAAGAGCAGTTCAAAAGCAAAGGTAAAAAAGCTACAAACTAGGGGGGTGGATGAACAAGTTCTCTGAATAACACAAATCACCCGAGCGATGCCAGAGGCAGAGCGGATAGAGCCTAAAATGACACAAGGAGGGTCCAGCTAAGCCTTCATGGTCTTCAGCTAAGGGGCCGTGTCAGCCTGGGGCAACCAGTAAGCATGCGGAGACACCGGGATGGAAGGCATAGCATGGTGGATGTCCCTGTTTTTCGGCGCCAGGTGCCCATCATCTTCATTCGAGATCTTGAGACGAGCCCACGGGTCCCGCCCCAGCGCAGGTCGAGCCTTGTTCAGCCACAAGTGATCGCCAACGGTTTCTGGAGGGATCTTGTTAGGGTTTCCATGAAGCTCATCAACTTATCCTTGTCCGATCCGGAGGAGAGAATCACCCATTTCCTCACCATGTTCCTGATCAACCTCAAGACCCATGGAATGGAAATCCACGAGGTGTTACTGAAAATCATAGCATTTCTATATTTCCAGAGGCACCAAAGGATAGCTGAGCTAACAGTGTTTAAAACTGAGCACTTTTTGGTAGCAATCTAGAATCTGGCGACAGATTCGAAGGATGAGCCAATCTAACTAGAGAAATATTCCTCAATGTGGGCCCAGAGATGTTTAGCAACTATACATTCAAAAAATAGGTGAGAACAGGACTCTTGTTCCAAGCAGTAAACACAATCAAGGGGTTTGATGATGTGTCTCTTCCTAAGGTTATCCCTAGTCATCAATTTGTTTTTGGAGAGAAGCCAGAGAAATACATGAATTTTAGGGGGAACTCTCAATTTCCAGACAGCAGGGATAAACATGGGTTGAACCCCTCTAAAGTTGATAACATGATAGAGTGAGCTGGAGGAATACTTCCCCTTATTGTCCAGCTGCCAAATCAGGGCATTCAGCTCGGCAGTAAAGGTAATGCTTTTGGCAATTTCCTCCAACTAGAACCATTGTTCCATGAGACTATCACTAAAGTTCCTTCTAAAAGAGAGTTTTAGGCATTGACCGTCCCAAACTTCATTAACACTTTTGTTAAGCTCATTGCGGACAGAGTAAATAGGCCAAAATTGGACTGCTAGGGGGGATGTGCCAAACCAAGTATCTTCCCAGAACCTGGTTCTGCTCCCATCCCCTATGTTCCATCTGCAGCCAAATTTCGCAGCATGCATAATAGATTTTAATCCTTTCCAAAATCTAGAGATCTTAGGGTTGGAGGAAGGGACAAAAATATTAGGTATATTTCCTAGGTATTTATGGGCAATAAGAAGCTTCCAGGGTTTCAGGTCTTCCTCATAGAATCTTTTAATCCCAGACCCTAGTAGACAGATGTTAATTTCTTAGAGGTTAGGTATGCCTAGGCCTCCAAAATCTTTTTTCATAGAGACTAGGGCCCAATTAGCAAGGTGTAGCTTCCTATCTCCCTCAAAATCATTCCATAAGAAATGAGACATCTGAGAATTGATAAGGTTCACTGCCCATTTAGGGAACTTGAAGAAGGAGGGGAGATACACTGGAATGCTAGGCAAACAAGCTTGTATGAGGATCAATCTACCTCTGTAAGAGAGAAGTTTGCCCCTCCACCCAGCAATCCTTTTAATGATTTTATCTAGAAGGGGCTGGATATCCTCTCTCCTCAGTTTATCATAGTGGAGAGGGATACCTAGGTAATTAATGGGGAAGTTACCTTTATTATAGACTAGAATAGAGAGGAAGTCAGCTAACTCCTGATCATCCATGTTGATAGGGATGAGTTCACTTTTAGAGTAGTTGATTCTCATGCCTGAGACTTGTTCAAACAAGGTTAGAACAGTTTTCAGATTGCTAGCATGTGTGGAGTCATTGTCTAAGAAAAGGATGGTATCATCTGCATATTGAAGGCAGATGATGCCACCAGGCCAGACCTCAGGACAGAGCCCTGCAATCAGACTATGATCAGCAGCTTTGCTCAGCATTTTAGTAAGGACGTCCACTACTAAATTAAACAAAAGCGGGGAGATGGGGTCACCTTGCCTAAGGCCTTTACCAACAAGGAAAAAATCACCTTCACAGTTATTTAACTTGACCCCAACAGACCCCCCATGAGTAAGTTGCTGGATCCAACTCTCCTCTATGAAAGGCTGGGAAAAGATCTAAGAGATCATTTTTCACCAAGTCCCAAAAATGCTGGTAAAAAAAGAAGGGAATCCCATCAGGACCAGGAGCCCCATCAGGATAAGAGCTAAAAATGGCTTCCTTCACCTCTGTCTCTGAAAAAGGGGCTTCTAGCAGCTCATTTTCAGCAGGAGAGACTTTTTCAGAAGCAGAGAAAAAATTGTTTTGTAGAGAGAACCCAGAAGGGTTTTCTTTCTTAAATAGGTCTTTTTAGAAGTCACTAGCCACTTTCAGCATCTCATCTACCTCAGTAACAGGGCCATTAGGGCCATCGAGGGAGTGAATGAGGTCGCGAGAGCGGTCATCTATTTGCCAATTATGTGAACTAAACAGTCAACATATAAAATAATTTAAATATATACAATATAGTTAGAAGGGAAACATAAGTTGGACCTGGCGTTCCTATTCTTATATAAAAATAGAACAAACCTCTGCGTTTTCTTCAAAAAATACATAAATTGGGCTGCCAAAAATAAAACCTCGTATGGGAGGTCCATAGGCCGGTCGATACATGATGGCCCTAAGAAAATACAAACAGGCCTATGGACCTCCCATCCGAGGACGTGGGCTGCGCATATTAAAAATGAAAGCCTAGACAGGGCAGCCCAAAACCATGTCCAACACTTGCCAAAACTTCGTCCCTCATTTTCTCTGTGTTTCGCACACTCAACATTGTCTGCGCATTTTGACTGTGCATCATATGAAGATGTGCTATGCATGAATGTTGATCAGCATGATGTTAACTGGCTGGTAGTTCCATTTTCGACCATGAATAAAACTTCCAACATGATGTTAACCCTATTTGAAAAGGCCGTGTTAATATAAATGCTCTGCCTCTGAAAGTTGCAGTTTCTTATCTGAAACTGAACTTGCAGTTTCTTATCTTAAACTGAAACTTGCAGTTTCTTCTCTGCGAATCACATTGTCTGCACTTTTATACTCCTATGAAACTACATTTTTTAAGTGCTAAAAATAGATATCTAGAATTCATAAAATACTTCATATGCTCAATACTGCAAATCTGAAATTCAAAAGACATTCATATCTGAAAGTACTCTCAAAATACACAACACAAAACACAATTCACAACCTGCAAATACTGACAACCCTAAGCTCCTCCTGACAATTCACAACCTGCCCGACTATTGGGCTGGGGGGGCAGCCCCCTCCTATTCCTCGGCGGTAGACAACCGCCCCATGAGACGATGTGAACGGCGAGGGAGACGAAGGAGGGGAAGCGTCGTCGGGCCAACTTCTTTTCTCCTCTTGTAGTTGGGTTCGGTCGACGAAGACTCCACCGGCTCGCTCTGGCAGGACACCCTCACAAATGGCACCCTGTAGATGCTCGATCCTTCAATCTCTGGTGGATGCTCCATCTAGGATCAATACTCCCACCACCCCTCCCTCATGATCGGATTCGGTGAATCTGTTTGCTCCATGGCCCAGAGGAGCATCTCTATGTACCCCAGCGCGACTTCCTCCGGGAGTATCACCGCCTTTTCGCTCTGTTGCAGATAATTGGCCATGGATGTCATCGTCGCCGCTAGTTTGTCCTTGTTGTCAAACCAAGACTGTATCTCCAACATCCTAGCTAGCTTCATAGGGTCGCCGTCTGCGATCCTCACGTATCGGTTGTACTCCTCCATCGATCTACTTCTCCACAGCACCTTCACTCGCTGGCGGTGGTTTTTGAATGGAAGAGGAGAGGAGCAGCGCTGGTTTTGGATTAGAATGGGAGAGGAGTGATGCTGGTTTTGGACTGGAACAGGAGAGGAGGGGCGGTGGTTTTGAAATGGAAGAGGAGAGGAGCGGCGCTGCATTTAGATTGGAACAGGAGAGGAGTAGTGGTGGTTTAAGAGGAGAAGAGCGGAAGAGCGGCGCTCGTCTTGGAATTATTTTGTTGTTGTTTCGCGTATTTTGGGTCAAAGTTTTACCACGTACTGTATTTGACAAGCAAAATGTGAATGCATGTCACCAAATTGATTTTGATTTTGATCCAGTCTGAGCGCGCCGGCCCTCTCGTCCAATCCTAAATTGCTGCCGCACGCTCCTCTCCCTCTTCTCCATTGCAAAACCACCTCCTCTCCTCTCCATCATCTCCATTCCAAAACCACCGTCTCGCCTCTCCCTCTTCTCTATTGCAAGACCACCGTCTCTCCTCCGTTTTCTAGACGCTTTGCTCCATGGAGCGGGCGCAATCCATGGATACAAAATTAGTATACTGTATACTATTTAAAAGTCGAGGGCGGGGCTTTTCCTGCGCGGTAGGCACCGGGGCATTTCCGCCTAGTTGGTTCGACAGAGACGCGGGAAGACGAGGGAGTAGGCTGCTGCAAACGTAGGGCTGTGTGATTTGACAACGAGTTACTACTGGACAGGTGGGGCCCCGTGATTTGACTTGCCATTATCATTTTAACTCCGGCACTATGACCGGCGTGAGTCTCCCAGATTCCTGACCACCTCCATACATGTGCCTCTCCCAATGCTCCACCATGTAGTAGAGGCTGGCTCTTGCATGAGAGCCCACTTCTCCACTTTTTCCTTGCCTCTCTTTCCTCCACATATGCAAAAATGCCATGTAAAGCGCACTATTGTACTTACTTTTACTTGCTCCTACAGGTGCTTATGCTTGCCACATAAGCATAAAGTATGATGTGGCAAGTTAATCAAGAAGAGAGAGACTAGTTTGGCGACCCAAGGAAGAAACGGTGCTAAGCGCGTGTACTTATGTGAAAAGACAATTTTGAGTCTATAGCTAATTAAATGAAGCAAACTTAGCAACACCATTTCATTGGAAGAGGTCACTCCTTGGCAAATGCAATAAATACACGCGCTTAGCACCGTTTCTTCCTTGAGTACGAAGAAAGAGATAGAGAGGAGTAAAAAAATACACTTATAGCAAACCTTGTTGTAGTATGAGTGACTAAGTGATGACTATGTATGACATGCCAACATAAGATAGCCTAACGCACCGTGTTAAATCTCCAAGGGCGTGACCGCGCAAGCGACGCGACGGTCGTGGTAGGCGTGACCATGATACGGGCTGCTGGCAGCCCTTGGATCTGAGATCAAACGGGCGCATGCTAAGTTGCTGAAAATTTGCAGAATAACCCTCCAGGATAGGATATTCACCCATAGGTCTAGAATCACGCCATGCAACCGTTTGATCTCAGATCCAAGGGCTCTTAGAAGCCCGTATCATGGGAGAATGGAAAGCCACTACCCTGACATTCGCACGCTGGCAGTTCGCTCCTACTCGTCCCCGCACGTCCTTTAATACTACGGCGGTTTGCTCCTAGTCGTCCCGTCCATTCACATTACGGCAGTTCCACTAATCCTAACCCTCCTCCCAAATCCATGGCGTCCCAAATCTCCACGATCGGCGGTGAGCACAAGGTTAGAACCATCACCGGCGATGAGTTCGACGTCCTCTACACCCGTTCTTCGGCGACGGTGAAAGGATGCCTTTCTCGCTTCAGACGCATGTTCGAACACTCAGATGATGAGTGGGTCGCTGGGCTAGATGTTGGGTACACCACAGTCCTGGGATGAGAGAAGGATCTAAAGGACGAAGAGAGGAAGAAGCCCACTGTGATCCAGGTTTGTGTGCATGACTTATGCTTGGTCTACCACATATGCCATGCCGACGTTGAGTGCCAGGATTTTAAGGACTTCCTCAAGAGCAACCTAGTCAAATTCGTTACTGTAGACTTTGGTAACGACAAAGAAGTCCTGCATCGGATAGGCCTCGTTGTAGGCAACACCTTCGACCTCCAGAAGAACTGGCTAGTGTCCTCTCGTCGGCCTTCAATGATGACCCTGGCAGGAGCCATAGTTCATCCTTCGTACGGTAAACTGGAGAAACCTCATTACACATTTCAACGTCATGCATGGCAGTGGAATGTACTAGATATAGACCACATCCACTACGCTGCAATGGATGGCTACCTTTGCTTCAATATCTACAAGGGTGGGATGAAGAGCAACAGCCAAGTGTGCGGTTCAAGCGAAGAAGTATCGGCCAATAGGAATAGGGACAAGGACGAAGTCGAGGACGTGGACGAGGACTCCGAGTAAGGTGGCAGCGTTGTTACTTATGGTGGTTCTAATGCAGTGTCTACCAGAATAGTTGCAAAGTTTAATTTCAGGTGTGCTTAATTTAATTTTAGGGGTGTGTTGTGTTGAGCCCCCAGCAGAACTATGTTATGTTTCTTCTCGTTACTTTAACTCTTCAGTACGTACATACTATTATTTCTTACATTTCATCTTTTAGGTGGTATAGTACTACCACTCGTTTCTTCACATTATATACGTACAATATATATGGAAAACATCATATAGCCAGCAGTTTAGTTGTCAAAGAATTTCAGGGTGCTTAGTTTTGTCAAAGAATTCCAGGATGCTTAGAGGGTGCTTGGATCGAAGGGACTTATTTTAGTCTGACTAAAAATAGTCTCCTTAAGAGGCTAAAGTTCCAAGCACCCCTGACTAAAGAGGGGCTAAAACTAGTCTTGAGACTAAAATTTTTTAGTCAGGGGTACCCCTACTAAAATGTGGATTAGTCCTCTCTCTACTCATTTAACTCCTCTCCTTTAACACAGGCGAGTTCTGGATTGGAGGGTTTGGAGGATAATAAATGCTCATTAACTTGATTTTAGCCTTTTTAGTATTTGGATCCAAGCATGGGTAGGCTAGCATGTTTTAGTCCCACTACTTTTAGTCATGGGACTAAAACTTATCCAAGCACCCTCTTAGTCTTATTTGAGGGGTGGGTTGTGCTGGACACCATTATTGTGACTAGCCTTTTCAATAGTACTATATGCATAATTTGGCGATGAGCGCTCTCTATATGTACCACCTTTTTTTAATTTCAAATTTTGCTCCATGGCGCAATCCATCGATACTACTGTTGTACAAAAGTATACATTTTTTAAAAGGCTAGAGGGTGGGGCAGTCTAGCTTGGTCGGTTTCATGAGAGGCGAGGGCCTTTGTGATTTGACGGCTCATTACTGCTGGAAGGCGGGGCCTTGTGATTTGACTGCTTGTATAAATGCGCTGACGACCTGATCGAGGATGAGCAAAGAACCGTGCGGTATACTCAAGTTTTCCACTGGAGTAGTACTACGACAGAGGAGCACGAAACACGACAGCCCAGTGCCATATGGCGATAAAAAATGATCTAATTTGCTAGTCATCGCATTGTTAGCATTGTTCTTTTCATTCCCTCAAAAAAACATTGTTCTATTCATGCCTCGCAGAGAACGTGAGACATGCGTTGAAACACCCGAAGCAAAAGATGAAACACAGGAGCAAAAGAAGAAGGAAGGTTATCACCCCAAATGATCTAATTCGCCACGGAGTCGTAACTGCTTCTTCATCGCCTCCACGACCTCCATCTCCTTGCGCGTCTCCTCCGCCATCTTCATCATTGTGTCCATGACGCGTCATTTCTCGATGCGAGCCTTCATCATCTGTTCCACGGCCATATTACGTACCTTAACAGTAGCCGGGTTCTCGATGCGGAGCTTCGCCAACTCTTCCTACTGTTCCATGGCGAGGGCCTACAACATCTTCATCGAGGAACTACTATTCTCATGCAGTTTCTTCTAGCCGGCATTCTTCTCCTTCAATAGGTCGATCTCGTGGCAGAGCTTCGCATTGTCCTCTCGAAGTCACAGGATTTCGCAGGTCGCCTTCTTCTCCGAGGCAATGCTCTTCTTCAGCAGCATCAGCAAGCCGGCGGTCAACTCCCCCTACTGATTGAGCTCAGCGGGCATGTCGTCGAGGCTCTCCTTCAGAAACTCCATCAAGCCTTGGATGAACTCCTTCTGTTTATTGAGCTGATCGGAGCATGCCATCGAGGGATAACGACTCCAGCTCCACCGGCTCAGCATGTTCGCCTCCGCAGCTAGGACGCTCCTGGGAGCCATCGCCTGCCCATGAGAGATCTTTCGAGGTCTCTGTGTGGCGGCGAGCCCTCTCTTTTTTTTCCGCAGCCTTGGTTGCCGCTCCCTTGTTACGAGTAGTTCTCGACCTAGAGCTCTGCTCACCGGCCATGGCAACGATGGACGAAGAAGAAGCACTTATGAGGAGGAAAGGTAGAGTGATTTTCGGTTAGGTAGTTCCCCTTTTTATAGCCTAAGTACTAGCACTAGTACTAATACCTGCATAGTGGGAAAACGTTCAGGTTTGGTACGTACTACTAGTAGGTGTGAGCAGGCTTTCGAATATGATGGGAACGAGGTAAAGATTAATTGATGGTCTTGGTTTCGAGGCCCGAAACGGCTCCTGATGAGTTTAGCGGAACATAAATTTCAAGTACTACTACACTGCTCAAATGCGTAAATATTATGTTACTGTCGAAAATTGGCACAAAATACGAAGGAGACCAATGGAAGTACTACTAGCAACTCACGATTTATCTACTCGCATGCGCGCAGTGGAGTAATAATGTCTTTCTTCCGCCCTCACGTCCACTCAATTTGCACGCACTATATTAATTGACCATCAATGAAGTGAACGACTTTACACGTGTCAAATTATCACATGGGGTGGATCTTGGTACAAAATTGCGTCCGCCCGTGTACCGGTGTGTGCGTGCGAGGAATGAGTGTGTGCATGGCGCGCGTGCACATCTTCGCTTCATGCATGTACCGCCAGTATGGCTCAGGGATGACAAGTACATTCTTCTGGAACCAGCAACACGTCACTGTGATCAATCCACGCAAGGAGGTCGCGACAACGCCTACACATGTGCCACGTGGCTTCATGAACTGTAAGAGAGACACTGTGTAGCGTGCCATTGGTATTCTAATTTACGTGTTTTGCACATACTCGAAGTACTAGTAAGGTACACGTGCATTGCACGCATCAGATGTTGCAACCAAATTATGAATAAATACCACACTATAGCATGTAAGCTCTGAGTCATATATGCCTGATGTAGCCCTTCGTTTAATTCTTATAGTTCATATCATTCAAAATCAATTAGTTTTTATAAAAAAGCTAAGAAAGAGGGAATAGGAAAAATATGGGATTATAGTGGAATGTCGTCTTGAATCCTACAGGATTGTACGAGTGTTTGATTGTGCATAGAAAAAACACAGAATTCTTTCAAAGAGGTTTGAGTGGATGGGATGTTTCCTATGAAATCTAGTGCAAATGAATCATATGGAAAAATTCCTATGGTTTACAATCCTACGAATCAAACAACCAAGATAGGAAAAATTCGTAATGATTAGAATCCTCCAAAATTCCTTTGAGAATCCTTTGAATCAAAGAAGCCCTTAATCTATTTTATGATTCATGGAATTGTGCGTTGTAAAGCATAAAGTAAAAACAAATAATGGCAATTCAACTAGAATTTTTTTGGGCAGTTATGATACGGAAGATTCTAGAACAAAAGAGAACCACTGTTGTTTTAAGGTTTGTGCATTATGCTTAAGTTCAACCATGGAGTCTGCTAGATTGTACATGTGGCAAAATCCGGTGGGGGGCTATAAGATGGTGCGAGGGACCGAGTGGGGAGAGACTATGAAGGAATACACAAGTGCGAGATCGATATTTAGATAGAGAGGGCGAACACGTGCGCTGATGCGCGCAGTGGCGGAGCCATGAAAGTAAATGAGCTAGGGGGCCAAGCATTGCTAATCCTTTAGGAGGAGGGTCAATTCATGAACTTAAACCATTTTTAGCAGCAATTGTCTAATGATCACATTCATATTAGCCTTGATATATAGTGATGTTACGGGGGGAGGGGGCAGGGCCCTTACTGCCCCCTGTCTTCGCCATTGTGCACGCGTCTGAGAGATGAAGCAGAAGGCATGGATGATGAGAGGGGGACGTTGGATACATAATTAATGTGGGTGTATTAGCTATATATGTTAATCTTATATAGAGAGGTATAGATTGATCGATGTGGACGTGGGAAACAGGGTGAGACCTCACTGGATATATCGATTGATCGGTTTGTGTGGAAAACTATGAAAGACCTAGCTATATACACACATACATAGAGGAACATCGATCGTTGCTATGCACGCGTGAGAGATAAATAATGCCCGATAAGATGGAGAGGGGGATGTGTGTTGGTGTGTGCCTTCATGGGAGACCGACCTGAAGAAAAAGATTGCATGTGTGCGATGGATAATGCCGACTGGTAGTGTGTGTGCATGCATGCACGAGAGAAGGTTAGTGGTACAATTATAAAGAGAAGACTACTGTGTGGGTGTAAAAGAATAGCTGAATAGGTGAGGTCACAATCAATGTAAAGTTGAATTCAAATATTTGAATAAGAGATCTTGATGTTTGAACCCATGCATGCATGAATATAACGGAGATCTGCGCGGTGTGGTTTGGAAACGAGCATGTTGTAATGTATACACATTGAACAAGGTCAGACTAATTTGAATTTGAGATCCCGATGGCAGACATCATTTGGCCACGTCGCATCTGTGCATGGACACACTATTCTAATTGGAGATGATGGGTGACTTTTGCATCACATATCTTTCTATATCCAACGACCATCTTTCAAAGTTAAAGTTACCCACACACTATTCAAAGTTAAAGTTATGTCTTACGACGCACAATTCCATGAATCTTAAAATAGATTAGCTTTCTTATAAAAACTAGATGATTTTGAATGAAATGAACTATAAGAATTAAACGAACATCTACATCATGCACATATGACTCAAATCTTGCATGCTATAATGTGGTATTTATTCATAATTTGGTTGCCAAATCTCATGCGTGCAATGCACGTGTACCTTACTCTAGTCTAAATGGTGTTTGTGTGTGTTGAGGTGCAAATTGTCTTTTTTTGGGTACACGTTAAGCTTGTTCTTATGAAATTTCAAACTGCGCCTTGTTATGCCGAAAATTCAAGCTAGCGTCTCTGTCTATCATGCTGGGAAACTCCCGCCTCTTCAACCCGTGCCTTGTTAGCCTGAAATATTTAAGATATATCTTTGTCTCGTTGTGCTCCGACAACTCCCTCCATCTCAACCCGCGCCTTGCTATTTCGAAATTACAACGCGCGTGAAAACTCCCTCCTCCTGTGAAATCCCGACACATGAAATGCCCGTGGTACCCCTAAACCGAAAGAACCGCCTCAAATCGATGGGGGTACTTTCGTAACTTACCCCACCTTTCGGAAAAGCGCGTCTCTAAGCCATGGTTCCCCACTGCCATCCCATCCGCCCACCCATTCGTACACCGAGGCCGCGAAAACCCGCGATGAAACCCCACACCCTGCTCCGTCCGCCACCCAGCCGGAGCCTCTTCCCCGACGACGTCGTCCATAGCAACACCTCGACATCCCTCATCCACCGTACTGGATGAGGATCTGTCATCGATCTCACCGTCCCGCCGGTTCAGCCACACCGTCCTCCACCTCCAAGGAGCTACCCCGATGTTCCCCTCGTCTTTCGCGCCACCTCCATTCCCACACTGTCGTCTTCACCTGCACCATCGGAAGAGCATCATCATCACCGTTTCCTCGGATGAAGCTGCGGCCTAATCGGTGCCACCAAAGAGGTTGTACACTAATCGCTGCATTTTCTTCTTGATTCGATCTCACGGTGCTGCCGATGCTCGGTCCCGAGCCGACATGGTGCGGCTCCATCCACGGCGGCGTCGCCGGCCAGTTCCTCCATGGCGTCGCTCCCTTGGCGGCGACGTCCACATCAGTAGGACCTACTGCTGCTTTAGCTCTTGCTCGCGCTGTTGCTCTGCTCTTGCTCTCGGTCCCCTGTCCGGTCTGCTCTTGCTATTGCTCTTGCTCGTGCTGCTGCTCTCGCTCTTGCTCTTGCTTGCGATGCTGCTTCGATTTAGCTACACTTCACTCCAATGCCGCCGGGGTGAGGAAGAACCAGCCGCAGCGGGGAGGGGGGCTCGCTAGAGAGGTACCCCACTATCTATCTTAGGGTTCAAGATGGGGGTGGTGGTGGCCGGCGGTGGCGGGGCGTTGGCGGGGTGGTGGCGTGGGGATCGCCGGAGAAAAAGCTCGGCACGGGGGGCCTAGAGGGATGGCCGGGGCGGCGGCGGACCAGCGGTGGGGAGTGTTTTCGGGGCGGGCGGGGCGGCGCAGCGCCGGCCGCGGGCGGCGGGGGGCTGCTATTTGGCCGGCTCAGGGGGTGGAGGTTGAAGATGAACCGCAGACCCTTGATTTCGTATCCAACAGCTGCAAAATCGACTGACCAGAGATGAAAAAGTCAGTCGACCGACGTGTAGCCTCACCTTGCTAGTGCGTTCAGTTTCGACAGCAAAATTCTGTTTCGACAGCAAAATTCTGTTTCGACAGTTAAGTTCAGTTTCGACAGTTAAGTTCAGTTTCGACAGTTAAATTCAGTTTCGACAGTTAAGTCAGAGATGAGCGGCTGATGTATTTTACATCTAGCACTTTGTGTTTATGTATTTTATGTCATGTATTGGAGATGCTATTAGAATTCCACTCAGGTTAACATTGTTCGTTGTCTCTCTTGTCCTGCTTCAGCCTTGGCGTCGTTCAAGTCACCGGAGCTGCTCCAACGATGAAACCCTCCATCACATCGGAGCAGTACCTCGGGCCCCATCTCTAGACACCTAAGATCTTCTTCCCCTCCTCCGACAGCCAAGTCAGCCGGAGCATCCTCACTGGCCAACCCAATCACGCTGAGATCGACATGGCTTCGCCAAAGAGGTTGTACACTTGTTACATCTCTTTTTTACTCTACATGTTATATATATTGTCCACTGAGCACTCGTAGTAACGGTAAATACGATTATTTTATCCTACTATATGACAAGCAGTGAGGTACCAGGCAACTTAGCTATCCGTGATGGACTCTCTTGAACGCCATCATTATTTATCTCTGCGCGTTTGAGCTGTGCATTTGTCGATGGTCCTGGGAGTTGAGCTAGTATGGCAATGGCCTGGGTCCAAAGTAATAGAAGTAGCACAAAAACATTTTTTAGTGTAGGATTTTCCTTGCTCAAGCCTGCCTACTAGAATCGCCAGTGCTTGAAAGGAAAGGTGAATGAAAAACATCGGAATTGGAAAGTTTCCTATGGTACTACTTTTCATGAATTTGGTGCAAAGGAATGGAGCAAAGGAAAACTGTAGGATTTGTTCCTTTAGTGTCTCCTTGAAAGAAAAACCGTAGGAATTCTAATTTCCACTTCTCCTCCTTTTCGGATTCCTATTCATCAAGCACAAGACTAAGAGATAGTAGCATAATAGCATTATAACCGTACATTTTCTTGTGGTTTGACTTAATCTCACCATGCTTTTTTGCATCCTGTGATCTTCCAATTGTTGTGAATCAAACACCCAGATTGGCAGAAATCCTATGTTTTTAAATTCTCTATTTTGCACGTGCATCCCTATCCTATTCCTGTCTATTTCCTATACCTGCATAGTTAGAATCCTCAAATTCAAACAAGCCCTTACTCAATTACTTCTGTTATAGATATGTGTCAAAGAAAACCTTGTGTGGTTTGTCCTGCTCCTGCGGCGCTGTGTTCCACCCTAGCTCAGCTGCTCCAACGACGGAAGGGTTCACCACAACAGGGATCCGCTCTCCGGACTGTCTTTCGCTGCCTCAGATCTTCTTCCCCGCCACCAGCAGCCATGGCAACTACATTACCATCATCAACGGAGCAGATGACCTTGAGGACTACACGGGTCCGCAAGAGAGGTCGCACTCTTTCGTATCTGCTTACGTTATGCGTCGCTTAATATGATGACATGCTACATTATCGTCATGTTCACCTATTAGACTCTGAGTCAAGTCCAAACTAATGCTGAAACTTGAGTTTTTAAATGGTTGTGGGGTACATATTGGGGCAGCAATTAGTACTATCTGTCTACTATCTAGTTAATCTCCGGTGTCTACTATGAGTTTCATGTTGGGTGCAAACAAACATTACAGTTATTATCTGCCTGCTATCATTGGTTTTGGGTCTATCCACAGTTTGCTACCATCACTCTGGATTTGTGCATGCACTCCTTACATAATCTCACTATGTTTTATTCCTATGCATGCCAGTTATTATACACAATGGAACTGATCATGTAGAGCAAAAGAGATGAGCCTTGTGTGGTAATAAAATTTCATGCAGACGTCGTTCCATGGTGGGTGCAAAGGCAGCCCCCCTCCACCCATTTCGGATTGTAATCAAGAGGAAGATAACTGTTATGAGGGGGATTCAGAAGGAGAAGACCACTCCTATTTACCCCATGAGGTCTTCGCTCTAACTTGGCATGCTGATGTTGGTAATATCATGCATGTGGTGCCTTGCATTGCTTACTGTATACATTAAAGATGTCATCTGCTTAGTTTAGACATGCTTTGTGTCAATGCCATCTATTTAGTTTCTTTATCGTATATTGAATCACGCAATGCCATCTTGTCTAGCCAGGCATCATATATGTGAATTTTGCAATGCCACCCTGGTTAGCCAGTCATCTTATATGTGAATTATATCATGCCATCATTTTTTTATAACATGTTAAATTTGTCAACAATTTTAGTACATTCAATTACTCTTCCTGTGCATCAGCCATTTGGCACGGTCATGGAAAAATCTGGAGTGGAAACAAGGTCTTCAGAGTAGACAATGCTATCTGACGAAGCGCATGTCTTGCTGGTTACCGATAGCTCCTCAGAGGAGGATTCAAAGACAAATGACAAGTCATATTCCCCCCCGCCCCGAGGTGCATGCCCTAACTTGGCAGGGTTATGTTGCTCATATTGTGCGTATGATATCTTGCATTGCTATGTCATTTGCTTAGTTTAGACATGCTTTGTGTGAATGCCACCTGTTTAGTGTCTAATTGCCATATATGTGAATTATGTAATGCCATCTTGTTGCAAGACATTATATATGTGAATTATGCAATGCCATGTTGTTTAGGCAAGCGTCATATATGTGAATTATATCATGTCGTCCTTTTTTGTATTTCTCATTGCTTTTGTCGACAATGTTTGTATATTCAACTGCTCTTCCTGTGTATCAGCCATTTGAATTGGTGATGGAGAAATCTAGAGTGAAAACAAGGTCTTCAGAGCAGACAATGCTACCTGCTGAAGCAGATATCTTGCTGGTTACAGATAGCTCTTCAGAGGAGGATTCAGAGGCAGATGACCAGTCCTATTATCCCCTAAGGTGTATGCTCAAACTTGGCAGGGTTATATTACTCATATAATGCATATGTTGTATTGCAATGCTTAGTTTTTACATCATATACACAATATTGAATGCCATCTCCTTAGTTGAGACATCATATATGCGATTGCCCTCTGCTCACTTCCTTAGTATATAAATCATATATTTGAATTATGTCATGCCATGATGTGTACATAGACAGCATGTATCTGAATTATGGCATGCCAACCCATTTTCTAAAGACACAATATAGTTATATCATCTCATCCTATTTACATAGTCATCATATTTAAATTATGTCATTCTATTCATGAATTATATTATGACATCATGTTTCCATCGACGGCATGTTTGTGATTTATGGCATGCCAACCACTTTAATAGACACATCGTATAGTTATACCATGTCATCCTATTTACATAGTCATCATATTTTGAAGTATGTCATTCTATCCTGTTTACTTAGCCATCATACATGTGAAATTGTATCATGCTATCCTGTTTAATTAGCCATCATATATGTGAAATTATGTCCTGCTATTCTGTTTGCTTAGACAACATAAATGTGAATTATTTCATGCCCTGTTTTCTTCCCTACTATCCATTGCACCTGTCTATCTTACAATGTCTGTACATTCAATTACTTTTCTTGTTTATCAGCCATTTCAATTGGAGGGAGTGATGGCAGTATCTGTGGGAGTAAAAACACGGTCTTCAGAAAAGATCGTGCTACCTGTTGATGCAGATAGAACCACGGTTGTACTTGCCCAAGAACCAGCCCCACCACACATAACCCACACTCATGCAGATTGTAGCCCTACCCAGTTGGATAGAGAACCAGCTACACCCCTTCTAACCCCAACCCCAGCAGATAGACACCCAGTTCCCGTTGACACAGCACCATCTCCACCATAGAGCACCCAAACACGAGCAGTTAGTAAGGCAACTATAGTGCCCAAATCACGAGGAACACCACTTCGAACCCGAAGTCAACTCTTAAAGCAGAAGAAGAATTGTTCTCAGGTCAGGTTCCGTAGCTATGGTTCATACTAATTTGCTCTTGCATCACTGTATTTACTGATACCAACTAATTTCAAATTTGAAGGATGCAATTGAAACTCCAATGGCGCAACATGTATGTTTTAAACCTGTTTCTTCAACCTGTTTGGCTGTTTGCTGTTGTAACTTGTGCTATGTTGATTTCAGTTTCAATTGAATAAACAGTTATGTTCTCATGCCATGCACATTACAAGTGTTGTTATTGTTGTGTAGTTTCCCACACTTATATTCTGTCTATGCTGCTTTGTCTTAAATAGATATGATTCAAACTGTATCTATCTTGATTTGGCAACATAAACTAGAATGATATAGACCATACAGTGACCATACTACATAGATATATGTTTGTTTCATGCTATTATCCTGTCCACCTTACTAGTGAACTGGTTTACCAAAATGAGTTTCATATACTACATTGTAAACCTGAGATGTGTTTGTTTGTTTCTCTTTTAGAAAGCGGATAAAATATTGGAGAAGAGTACCCTGTTATGCAATGGTAAAGGAAGTAATGCAGAAAGGTTCAAGATAGTGAGACATCCCTGTTGGTCTCCAAGAAAGCTGATAAAAACTATATTGAAGATACTGAGACAACCCCAAAGTCCTGTCTTGATGTAGTGTTCGAGTTACTGGCTACCACTGCTGGCACCATCTCTTCGAACTCATTGCCTAAATCAGTTCGACTTCTTGAGTCTCAACTTCAAGTTGAAAGACATCGATCAGATGTTATGCGACAGGAAGCTGAAGGACTAAGGAAGTCCCTGCAGAATTCAGATGCATACTTTCTGGTGCAACAGCAAGTGCTGGAGGACTTAAGCGCCAAACAAGAGAAACTTAATAAGCTTGCTAAGCATCTTGCCAGCATTATGGGTACCCAGGATATTGTTTCTTGAGCTCTTCTAAAGTGGTTTCAGTTCTGGACTTGTTTTGCTGCGGCATTTATATGCTGTTGTGTTCCCCATATTTGCACTGGTGGTGAACTTTGATGCCCAGTGGATGTAATATGTGTAATAGCCATGATAGCCTAGTGTAAGTTGCTTGCTTATTTATTTCCTTGTTGTCTTGTTTATTTTTTTGCTTGTAGTCAGTGCAGTTCTTTTCCTGCGGTTTGCTAGTGGCTGCAATAACCTATTTTTAAAACTAGGCCACAATAACCATGGGCTAATATTTATTGTAGTGACACTGGGCCTCCTACGGGCCGTAGAAACAGTGGGCCTTCTACGGGCCGTAGAAACAGTGAGCCTTCTATGGGCTGTAGAAACAGTGGGCCTTCTACGGGCCGTAGAAACAATGGGCCTTCTACGGGTCGTATCATCAATGGGCCTTCTATGGGCCGTATCATCAATGGGCCTTATATGGGCCGTATGATTGATTGGCCAAACATGGGCCAAACAGACCGCATTCTGGCCGTAAACGGGCTAGAATTGGAATCGTCCGTTCATGGGCCGACCATAACGGGCCATCGTTAATAGGCCGTATTTGATGACGCTATGAAAACGGCCCAACATATTAACGGACCACAAATGGGTCGACTGTAACCACGGGCTGAATTTGGCCCACAAGTAGAAAAGGACAGTAACGGGCCGTAAGTAAACGAATGCTGGAAATGAGCCCAATAATAAATGGGCTCTGAGAAGGCCGAAAGATAACATGGGTTGGAGACGGCCCAACGAAATAACGGGCCGTTAATGGGTATAAAGTGATACACTGTTCATTACAGGCCAGTTTCACCATGGGCTCTTAATGGGTGTAAAGTGATACACTGTTCATTACGGGCCAGTTTCAGCACGGGCCGCTAATGGGCCAAGAGTTATAAAGGGCCTCATATGGGCCGAAAGATGGCATGGGCTATACATGGGCCAGAAGTGAAAGTGGGCTGGAATCATATTGGACGGCCCAGATAATGCTACTGGGCCTAATTCGGATAGGGCGTAACGGGCCTTGGGTTAGCGGGCTGTAAATGGGCTATATGCGAACATGCCATTAACAGGCTTTCCATGGGCCGGACCACCAGCTTTCGACCAAGTCAAATGGGCCAGCCTTTTCACAGGAATGGGCCACTGTTGGGCCGTGCCACGTGTCGACGTATCATAGGCGCCATCTGTCAAGTGAGTGGATGACATCTGTCCCAATGATGAGCCGACACGTGTTTCCTCTAGTCAATAATGATTTTACACGTGGAAAATCCCCATTGGTCGGGGCTGTTAACGGGTTATCGGATCCAAAACCCGACCTGATAGCTTAATGACGTTCCGTTACGGTGGATGCCACATGTCGGTCACCCTTGACGAAAGCACTTCTGTGACGTGCGATTTATTGTCATGGAAGTGAACACTTCCGTGATGATAATTTTGGTAATGTCATGGAACACTTCTACGACAGCACATGTATGACTATCTTGATTCTGTCATAAATTTGTCATGGATGTACATGCATGACAAAAAAAGCGACCTACTGTGACAAACACGTATCATCACGGAAGTGTATTTTTTTTCTGTAGTACAATCTTGAACTCTTGCCTCTCCTCCTTCTCCTCATATCGATACCTCCTCGATCTTTGATCACTTCACCCTCACAAAACTTAACAGAAAACTTAGTGAGATCCGTTAGTATAATAACACTACTTTAAGTACAATTGCAAACCCATTAATTTTTTTGCATTGTAGCTATGATACGTCTCCAATGTATCTATAATTTTTGATCATTCCATGCTATCATATTATCTGTTTTGGATGTTTTATATGCATTAATATGCTATTTTATATAATTATTGGGACTAACCGATTAACCTAAAGCACAGTGCTAGTGCCAGTTTCTGTTTTTTCCTTGTTTTAGAGTTTCACAGAAAAGGAATACCAAATAGAGTCCGAAGGGAATAAAACTTTCGCGATGATTTTTCTTGGACCAGAAGGCACCCAGGAGACTTGGAGTGCAAGCCAGAATAGCCACGGTGTCTACTGTCGTGGTTCTAAGTCTGACAGTGAGGTAGGGGGGTGTGTATGAAGAGGCTAGACCTTAGCTATTGGGAAGTTGTAAGCACGCAAGGTTTACGAGTTCAGGCCCTTCTCGGAGGAAGTAACAGCCCTACGTCTTGGTGCCCGGAGGCGGTCGATTGAATTATGCGTGTGTGAATGACAGGGTTGCGAACCCCTGATACTAAGGAGGGAGGTGGCTTATATAGAGTTCGCCAGCCCTCTCCTGCCCTCAGTAATGCAGGGTTTAAGGTACATTTAAGGTGGGTCGTTACTGATAACGTCCCTAATAAAGTGTCATAATAACCATAAAGACTACTTAATAGCCGACCGTTTGCCTGCGGAGTGACTGCAGGTCTTTTGGTCGGTCGAGTGGTTGACTTCATGGTCGAGTGATAGCTTCTTGGTCGAGTGTCTTCAACCCGTCGAGTGAGATACCTTCAAGTTGATTGAAAGGTGACTTCTTGTAGAGATGTCGTACGGTAGGGCTCTTTAGGACTGGTCCGTGCCCCTGCCGTAGGTACATGGCTTCATCATTAGCCCCCGAATGGATCGAGGCTAGAGTGAGAAAAGGGGTTAGGGACCTTTCCGACTGACTCTCCAGGTTATATGAGTGCTTCGTTCTGGGTCGACTGTCACGGATGACATCATTAACCTCTTTCAGTCGCCTTGATCCGTTCCAGGCCTTTCGTCGAGTGGATTTCTTTAGCTGTGAGGCATCAAGCGCCGGTGCGCGCGGGATTTCTGTTCTGACAAGTTGTTCTGCAGCCAGCGGATATCGCGGGATTCGGATTTTTTGGGAAGCGCGCGGAACGGGGGCGGCCGCAGTAATCGGAAGTGACAATGCGAAGGCTCCTCGATCTCCGCGCCGCCTTTTTCGCCACGTACTGCGCGCGCGCCTGCCACGGGATTTGACTGGATAGCTTGGGCCTACTGGTCAGCCACTCGGAAGCGGCCCCTTATAAGTTGCCGGCTCAGAGTCCCCCAACAGTGCGCGTGCTCTTCTCTTCTCCTTCTTCCTCTCTTTCTTCATAACCTCCCCCGCTTCCTCCGCTCTCGCCCAGCCACCGCAAATCAGCTCGAGATCTCGCCGGCGACGATGGTGAAGGGCAAGATGACCGCTCTGGAGCGTGCGAAGAAGGCGGCAGCGGCGGGGAAGGGGAAGAAGTCTGCACGCAGCGGATCTTCCTCTCGGACGGCCCTGCCCAAAGGTTGGATCCAGGGCGACTAGAAGCCATCGGTGCTCCGGCAGGAGGATCTTGATGACCTCGTTGAGGGGGGAGCCATTCCTCACAGGGCTGCGCGTCTTCCGGGGGAGAGATCGAACCCCAACCTCACGACGGTGAGTGCGTGCTCCTGGCCACTCACATCGACCGAGGGTTTTCTCTGCCGCCCCATTCTTTCTTCTGCAACTTCTTGAACTTCTTTGGAGCGCAGCTCCATCACTTTACCCCAAACTCCATAGTCTATCTTGCCGCTTTCATTTCTATGTGTGAGGCGTTCCTGGGTTGCCGCCCACACTGGGGGCTTTTCAAGCACATCTTCACGTGTCGCTCTCAGTCGGTCAAGAAGGCCAAGTCGAGTGATGAGAAGACACAAGTGATCCAGCTGTGTGGGGGCTTGGCGATCTAGACGAGGGGGAAGAGCTGTTTCCCATTCATTACTTTCCCGGAGTCAGTCCGAGGCTGGCAGGCGACTTGGTTCTACTGCTAGGATCAGGCGACTCCAGGGCAGTCGACTGGGCTCCCACCTTTCTCCCTCGACCGAGCCGAAAAGCATGCTTCTCTGAAGGTGACGCCTGAAGAAAAGGCCCAGGTCAAGGTACTGGCGGGTCGAGTGGTTGAACTTGTCCGCAAGGGCGTGACGGGGATGGATCTGCTGGAAGTCTTCCTCAAGAGGCGAATCCAACCGCTCCAGGCTCGGGACCACCCGATGTGGCTGTACTCTGGCCTCGAGGACACCACTCGGATCCACCCAGAGGAGGTCACCGACGAGATGTTGGAGGGGTGGCTGTCAAGCATCACGGGGAAGAAGGACAACCCCCGAGGAGCCAGGAGGGTCATTCCACTCGACAGTTCGTATGAGGTCGACCAGGTGCGTTTTTATGCTCCCGACTGAAATCTTTGTTTTCTGCGTTGGTCTTCTTTTGAGTAGGTAGATTGACTTTCGTTTTGTCTGCTGTTTTTCAGGCGACTACTGAGATGTACTCGACGCCCAATGGGGCACAGGGGTCGACTGAGGAAGGAGAAGGGAGCGGAGGCGAGAGCGGGGATGTACGATTATTGACGTTCTGTTTTTGAGTTGACTAGTCGTTTCTTGCAATTCTGGTCGATTGAAAGTTTTCCTTGCAGCCCCTCCTCATGTTATCGACTTCCCGGATGACGATGACAACGAACCGCTGAGGATGAGGAGGACTAAGAGGTCGTCGGCTGACAGGACTCCCCAGCCTACTCCGGCGCCTGAGACCGTGGCTCGGGATGTTGGCGATGCCCCTCGGGCTTCTGTGACCTTTGCCAATCCCCTGTCAAGTGCACAGCCTTCGGCGTCGACTGCAGATCCAACTTCGCTTTTTGTCGCATACCCTGCCCCTCAGGACGAAGTGGCTGCTGCGAAGGAGGCTATACGCCAGGCGGGGGTCATGATGGAACAGGTGAAGAAGGCTCGGGAGGCCAGCTAGGCAGCCTATGACGCAAGTTCAGCGCTTCAGAGCAATGTCCAGGTCAGTTGACTTGATACTTGATTATTTGAAGAGTCTTTCTCCCTCTCTTTTTTTGAAGATTTTTGTATCTGTACACCCACTGGGTGTGTTTTCCCCTTCTTGGACTAGTGGGGGCACGCTGAGTGCACCCACTGGGTGTAGTCCCCGAGGCTACGGTGGACTGCTGGCAGTCGACTGTAGTCTTTTCATTGCGTTTCTGCATCTGTATTCCTTTTCTTGGACTAGTGGGGGCATGCTGAGTGCACCCACTGGGTGTAGTCCCCGAGACTACTGTCGAATGTTTTGATTCAGCTGTAGTCTTAGAAACGTCACCTTTTCCCTCAATTACTCGGAAGTAACTTATCTTGGATGTTTGTTGACTGATTTTTCCTTTTGCAGAGATCTTGTGAACTTGCGTCTCGCTATACTGAGTTGGAGAAGCAGCGGATTCAACTGACCCTCGATCTGGAGCTGGCCAGAACGGAGCTGCAAAAGGTCAGAGATGGCGTTGCTGGTAAGACGACCTTGTCGAGTGGTTTTGTTTTAGGCTTGGGTACCCTTTTGCTGTTTCTGAACCAATCATTGTTTCTTTGCAGGAGAACTGGGCGAGGCTCTGGCAAAGAAGGATCGGGACTTGGCTGCTGCCCACAAGGAGGCTGATGACAAGATTGCTCTGGCTGAACAGAAGCTGGCTTCGGTCAGCCAGATAGAAGATGAGAATACCAAGCTGAAGACCGCTCTGAATGAAGCCAACAGGGAGTGCTCGGGTTGGAAGAAGGAGCACCTCACCATGAGCGAGCAGATGGAAGGCGTCGCTCGCAGGAGGGACGACCTGGAGAGCTACTTGAGGAGTCTCGCCAAGACGTTGTACACCAAGCTCAAAGGTGCGCATTCAATTCCGACTGGTTTTCTTTTGTGTCGACTTAGTTTGCGATCATTGTCCTATCCTTGGGTCTTGTATGCAGAGTTTTGTCAGAACTTCGAAGAGGAGACCGGGCGAATTGAAACGGGTTTGGACCCAATCAATTCTCCAGTGAATGATGATGCTGCCATGAATCTGCTCCGACTGGAATCTCGTATCGAGGGCGCCATGGATTACTTGGCTCGGCTGAAGGTTGCCATGTCGTGGATCGACCCGACACTTTGGCCAGAGTCTACGCTCCAGAATGATCTCGAGTCTCTGATGACTCAACTTGACAAAATCCCTGACCGAGTGCAGGAGTGGAAGAAGTCTTCTGCTCGGTGCGGTGCTGATGTGGCTCTATCTTTAGTCCGAGTTCATTGCAAGGAGGCGCGAGAAGAGAAGTTGGCCGCCACCCAAGTCGCCAATACCAAGAGGCACAGCTTTCAAGACTTCATGGAGACCTTCATTGCTGCTGCCACTCGTATTGCGGACGGAATCGACCTGGATGAGTTCGTCGCCCCTGCCAGTCCTCCACCTGAAGAATGAAAAAGTTTTATGCTTTAACTTAAATTTGCCTCGGAATGCCGAGTGGATTTGTAACCGTTAAACTCTGCTGAGCCGAGGGCTCGAGTACTTTGATTCGGGGCCTGGGGCCTTTTAAGCTTTATCCGAACTTAATTTCTTGTTGAATATCTTCGTGTTTTTGATCTATCGTGTGAGACTTTGGTCTTGTATCCAGACGAGTGCTGGACTGCAGCTAAGTCCCCGAGTGCGAGGTTGGCTCTCCACTCGGTAGGGTTTTTCTTCAAACTTAGGCGAGTGCTTGACTGCAGCTAAGTTTCCGAGTGGGAGAACTTAGGCGAGTACTGGACTGCAGCTAAGCTCCCGAGTGGGAGGATTGCTCTCCATCCGGTAGGAATTTTTAAAACTTAGGTGAGTGCTTGACTGCAGCTAAGTTTCCGAGTGGGACAACTTAGGCGAGTACTGGACTGCAGCTAAGCCCCCGAGTGGGAGCATTGCTCTCCACTCGGTAGGATTTTTTCAAACATAGGTGAGTGCTTGACCGCAGCTAAGTTTCCGAGTGGGAGAACTTAGGCGAGTACTGGACTGCAGCTAAGTTCCCGAGTGGGAGGATTGCTCTCCACTCGGTAGGATTTTTTCAAACTTAGGCGAGTGCTTGACTGCAGCTAAGTTTCCGAGTGCGAAAACTTAGGCGAGTACTGGACTGCAGCTAAGCCCTCGAGTGGGAGGATCGCTCTCCGCTCGGTAGGATTTTTCAAACTTAGACGAGTGCTTGACTGCAGCTAAGTTTCCGAGTGGGAGAACTTAGGCGAGTACTGGACTGCAGCTAAGCCCCTGAGTGGGAGGATCGCTCTCCACTCGGTACGATTTTTCAAACATAGGCGAGTGCTTGACTGCAGCTAAGTTTCCGAGTGGGAAAACTTAGGCGAGTACTGGACTGCAGCTAAGCCCCCGAGTGGGAGGATCGCTCTCCTCTCGGTAGGATTTTTCAAACTTAGGCGAGTGCTTGACTGCAGCTAAGTTTCCGAGTGGGAGAACTTAGGCGAGTACTGGACTGCAGCTAAGCCCCCGAGTGGGAGGATCGCTCTCCACTCGGTAGGATTTTTCAAACTTAGGCGAGTGCTTGACTGCAGCTAAGTTTCCGAGTGGGAGAACTTAGGCGAGTACTGGACTGCAGCTAAGCCCCCGAGTAGGAGGATCGCTCTCCACTCGGTAGGATTTTTCAAACTTAGGCGAGTGCTTGACTGCAGCTAAGTTTCCGAGTGGGAGAACTTAGGAGAGTACTGGACTGCAGCTAAGCCCCCGAGTGGGAGGATCGCTCTCCACTCGGTAGGATTTTTCAAACTTAGGCGAGTGCTTGACTACAGCTAAGTTTCCGAGTGGGAGAACTTAGGTGAGTACTGGACTGCAGCTAAGCCCCCGAGTGGGAGGATTGCTCTCCACTCGGTAGGATTTTTCAAACTTAGGCGAAACGGATTCGCAGCCAAGTCACCCGCTGGGGGTTTTGTATGCAAACAAAGTGACAACCATTATTGGAACACTCTTGTCTTTGATAAAAATGAACTTTAGAAATTATTTTTCTTATTACATCTCATCTAAGGGAGAACTCAGGTGTAAAAGGGGCGGAGCAGTTCCGCGTTCCAAGCTCGTGGCTCGTCGATCTGGCGATCGACATTGTAGAGGTGGTATGCTCCATTGTGGAGGACTCTGGTGACTATGAAGGGGCCTTCCCAGGTAGGAACAAGTTTTTGTGGTTTCTGTTGATCCACTCGGAGGACCAGATCCCCTTCTTGGAAGGCTCGACTTTTCACATTCCGGGCGTGAAAACGGCACAAGTCTTGCTGATAAATGGTCGATCTGATCATGGCCATCTCCCTTTCTTCTTCTAAGAGGTTGACTACGTCTTGCCGGGCCTGCTCTGCTTCATCTTCGGTGTAAAGTTCAACTCGGGGTGCATTATGAAGAAGATCACTCGGCAGGACTGCTTCGGCTCCATAAACCAGAAAGAATGGAGTCCTCCCAGTCGACCGGTTAGGGGTGGTCCTTAATCCCCACAGAACTGACGGAAGCTCGTCGACCCAAGCGCCTGCCGCGTGCTTGAGATCGCGCATTAGTCGAGGCTTTAGCCCTTTGAGAATCAGACCATTTGCTCTGTCAGCCTGTCCATTCGACTGGGGATGAGCGACCGAAGCGTAGTCGACTCGTGTGCCTTGAGAAGCGCAAAATACTCTGAACTCGTCCGAATCAAAGTTTGACCCGTTATCAGTGATGATGCTATGTGGGACTCCATATCTGAATGTTAACCCTCTGACGAAACTGATAGCAGTGCCAGCATCGAGGTTCTTGATGGGCTTAGCTTCGATCCATTTGGTAAATTTGTCGACTGCCACAAGCACATGAGTGAATCCACTCCTGCCCGTTCTTAGGGGACCAACCATGTCCAATCCCCAGA
Source organism: Triticum monococcum (assembly GCA_034509565.1). Lineage (NCBI taxonomy): Eukaryota > Viridiplantae > Streptophyta > Magnoliopsida > Poales > Poaceae > Triticum > Triticum monococcum. The sequence continues at coordinate 174,075,767 of CM067847.1, read as the reverse complement.
TGGCAAAGGGCCAGACGAGCGGAATGGTCTTCAGGGCTGATGCGGGCTTGTGCGACATGTTGGAGTAGAACTGGCACCCTTCACACTTGTCGACTATCTCTTTTGCCATCTCATTTGCTCTTGGCCAGTAAAATCCAGCTCGGTATGCTTTAGCCACAATAGTCCGAGAGGACGCATGGTGACCACAGGTCCCCGAGTGGATATCATTAAGGATTATCTGACCCTCTTCTAGTGTTATGCATTTCTGGACGACTCCGGTCGCGCTCTCTCTGTACAGCTGTCCCCTTATGACTGTGAAGGCCTTGGATTGGCGGATGATCTGTTGAGCCTCCTCCTCGTCCTCCGGGAGTTCTTTCCTTAGGATATATGTGATGTACGGTATTGTCTAGTCAGGGGTGATTGCCAACACTTCCATGATTAGGTCGACCACTGTAGGCACTTCAACTTCAGTCGGATCTGTGGCACTTTTCGGCTGCAGGGCTTCTTCTGTGAAAGGATCCTCTTGGAATGACGGTGAGTGAATGTGTTCCAAGAACATGTTGCTTGGAATGGCTTCTCTCTTGGAGCCTATCTTTGCCAAGTCGTCAGCTGCCTGATTTTTCAGTCGGGGGATGTGGTGGAGCTCTAACCCCTCGAACTTCTTTTCTAGCTTTCGCACTGCATTGCAATACCCAGTCATTGCCGGACTCCTAACGTCCCACTCCTTCATCACTTGATTAACCACCAAATCTGAGTCGCCATAGACCATGAGGCGACGGACGCCGAGTGAAACGGCCATGCGCAACCCATACAAAAGTGCCTCATACTCTGCTTTGTTATTGGAGGAATCGAAGTGAATCTGGAGAACATATCTGAGCTTATCCCCTCGGGGGGAGACTAAGACTACTCCCGCGCCCGAACCATTCAGCATCTTGGATCCATCGAAGAACATGGTCCAGTGCTCCGAGTGAACTTGAGCCGGAAGTTGCTGTTCAATCCACTCGGCGATGAAATCCGCGATTGCTTGGGACTTGATAGCCTTCTTTGCTTCAAACTTGATATCTAAAGGAAGGAGTTCAATCGCCCACTTGGCCACTCAACTAGTTGCGTCTCTGTTATGCAGGATCTCTGATAATGGGGCGTCGCTGACGACTGTAATGGAGTGGTCAGAGAAATAATGTGCAACTTTCTTCGTGGTCATATAAATCCCATATACAAGCTTCTGGTAGTGGGGGTATCTTTGTTTTGAAGGGGTCAAAACTTCAGACACATAATATACAGGGCGTTGAACTTTGAAGGCCTTCCCTTCCTCTTCCCGCTCGACCGTAAGTATTGTACTGACAACTTGTCCTGTGGCTGCAATGTAAAGCAGCAGAGGCTCTTTGCTGATTGGGGCAGCTAGCACCGGCTGGGTGGAGAGCAGAGCTTTGAGCTCTGCAAACGCTGCATCAGCTTCTGGAGTCCACTCGAACTTGTCAGACTTCTTCATCAGTCGGTAAAGAGGCAAAGCTTTTTCACCGAGTCGAGAAATGAATCGACTTAAGGCAGCCAAGCAGCCTGTAAGCTTTTGGACATCATGCACGCGTACAGGACGCTTTATCCGGAGTATGGTGCCAATTTTTTAAGGATTGGCGTCGATTCCCCATTCGGAAACGAGAAAACCGAGTAGCTTTCCACCTGGAACCCCGAAAGTGCACTCTGACGGATTGAGCTTGATATTGTACCTCCTGAGGTTAGCAAAGGTTTCAGCAAGGTCAGCCCGCAGGTCGGAACCTTTCCAGGACTTGACTACAATATCATCCATGTACGCCTCCACATTCCGACTGATTTGAGTGAGTAAACACTTCTGGATCATTCTCAAAAATGTGGCTCCGGCGTTCTTGAGGCCAAATGGCATGGTGACGTAACAGAAGCATCTGAATGGAGTGATGAAAGCTGTTTTGATTTCGTCGGGCCCATACAGACGGATCTGATGGTACCCGGAATAGGCATCTAGAAAAGACAATCTCTCGCATCCCGCAGTTGAGTCGACAATTTGGTCGATGCGAGGGAGAGGAAAATGATCTTTCGGGCAGGCCCGATTGATATGTTTGAAATCAATGCACATACGGAGTGACTTGTCCTTCTTGGGGACCATGACGACATTGCCGAGCCACTCGGAGTGGTAAATCTCTCGGATGAACTCGGCTGCTAAGAGCCGAGCCACTTCTTCGCCAATGGCTTGTTTCTTGTTGACGGCGGACCGTCGAAGATGTTCCTTCATGGGCTTGAACTTTGGGTCGATGTAACACCCTCGATGCGACTATATCTCCCACGTGTCGAGGCACGACTTAGAGGCATAATCGCATTGAAGGCATATGTCGCAAGTGAGGCAATCTTCACACAACCCATGTACATAATAATATAAAGGGGAATAATAAATAGTTGGCTTACACTCGCCACGTCACATCAAGGTACATAAATAGCATTCATCATACAAACACTCATGGCCCGACTACGGCGCCAAAATAGAAAAGACTCCCCAACATGCGACTAAAAACCCTGAATCGAACCCCGAGCAGGCACCACTACTGATCATCAGGAAAAGAAACATAGTATCGCTGAGAGTTCTCGTCGTACTCCCACTTCAGCTCGAACGCGCCATCCGGAGGAGTATCATCGGTCCCTGCATCTGGTGATATAGTAATCTGTGAGCCACAAGGACTCAGCAATCTCGCACCCTCGCGATCAAGTCTATTTAAGCTTAATAGGTAAGGAAGGGGGGTAATGTGAGTGGAGCTGCAGCAAGCGACTAGCATGTATGGTGGCTAACTTATTCGCAAACGAGAGCGAGAAGAGAAGGCAAAGCACGAGCGGTAACTAAATAGAGCAGACTACGCAAGCATAACTCCAACGCCGTGTCCACTCCCCGGACTCCGCCGAGAAGAGGCCATCACAGCAACACACGCAGTTGATTCATTTTAATTAATTAAGTTCAAGTTATCTACAACCGGACATTAACAAATTCCCATCTGCCCATAACCGCGGGCACGGCTTTCGAAAGATCAATCCCTGCAGGGGGGTCCCAACTTAGCCCATAACAAGCTCTCATGGTCAACGAAGGAATAGACCTCCACCCAGGACCCACCGATCAGACTCGGTATCCCGGTACAACAAGATGATTCGATAGGTCAAAACTAGTCCAGCAACACCGCCCGAATGCGCCGACAAATCCCGATAGGAGCTGCACATATCTCTTTCTCAGGGCACACTCAGATTGTCTAAACTTCCGGTAGGCCAGCCCAGAGTTGCCCCTGGTGGCCACCGGCGGCTGACGTTCCGGACCAACACTCAGAGGAGCACTGGCCCGTGGGGGGCTAAAATAAAGATGACCCTCGGGCTCCGGAAACCCAAGGGAAAGAAAAGGGGTAGGTGGCAAATGGTAAAACCAATGTTGGGCATTGCTGGAAAAGCTTTAATCAAGGCGAACTATCAAGGGGTTCCCATTATAGCCCAACCGCGTAAGGGACGCAACAATCCGGGAACATAACACCGATATGACGGAAACTAGGGCGGCAAGAGTGGAACAAAACACTAGGCGAGAGGCCGAGCCTTCCACCCTTTACCAAGTATATAGATGAGTAAAGATAACATAGCAATATGATGATATCCCAACAAGTAAATAAAGGTTCCAATAAGGAACGGCTCCAATCTTCACCTGCAACTACAATGCTATAAGAAGGGCTGAGCAAAGCGGTAACATAGCCAATCAATGGTTTGCTAGGACAAAGGTGGGTTAGAGGCTCAATCATGGCGATTGGGAGGCTGACAAGCAAGTGGTAGGCATCGTAGCATTGGCAAAGCAAAAGAGCGAGCAAACTAGCATAGCAAAGATAGTAGTGATTTCAAGGGTGTGATCATCTTGCCTGCACAGTTGTCAGAATTGACTGGATCCTCAAAAGCAAACTCAACGGGCTCCTTGTTAGCGAACTCATCTCCCGGCTCTACCCAACAACCCAAACAAGCAACAAGGATACAATCAACCACGTGCAAGGGCAACCAATAAGATGCAAAGATGATATACTATGCGGGATGCGATGCGGGATGCAAGAATGCGACATGTAACAGGAAATGCATGAACCTGGCCTCAACTTGGAAATCCAAGTGTGCCACTGGATAGAGGGGAAGAAATCCCCTGAAAACGATATGAAGATCATGGCAATCGGAGCTACGGTTAAGAAATGGCAAGCGATTTACTAAACGAACCGATCTGCGATTTACAGCAACATGCCTCCTAAATGCAACAAAATGAACATGCTACAGCCATCCAACATGGAAACAAATTACATGGAAGTGATGTACTCATCAAGCTTATCAAATCATCATGACTGAGGCATAGGCAAATTCATCCATTAAGGGCTTCAAACAAGCATGGCAAAACTGAATAAGCAAAACAGATTTCAGACTTGGCGAAATTAACGCTAGTCTGAAATTTCAGACCACGATGCTCTCTTCGGAGCAGCAAAACAACATGAAGGAAAACCTGAACATGACAAGTAAGAGCATGGCATGGAGCTACTCAACAAGCTTAACAAAACACCCAAAATGACCTGGGGTCAAAAGGGTTCAAAAAATACTCTACCGAGCACACGAACATCGATGAAACACAATCAGTTTTCAGACTTAGTGAAAACTGGGACATGCTGAAATAATAACTCACGGAGGCATATAAACGAGCCCGATGCTCTCACTACGGAGCAAGTCATGGCAAGGAAAGCATATATCCATTAAGAAGGCACAAAATTCTAGCTAGACATGGCAAGAACAATGGCATAGCATGCATGGATCACTAGCAATAACTCCGGCAAAATCGCAAAAGAGTTCACGATCTGCCCAAAACAGCAACTATCCAAAAGTTGAGCTCGATTGAGTCAACCTAGGGTGCTCCAACATAACAAGTAAAGACATGGATGGATTAAGCACAACAAGCATAACAAACCACTCTTACTGATCATCCTCAAAAGAGGCACGGATCACTAGGAAACAAGCCGAACATATAGCATCGTGAACTAAAACGGCTCAGACTTAGTGAAAATCACTAAGTCCCTGAAATCTGTAATCTCAGGTAGCCCTCTTCGCAAGCTTGCACAAGACAACACACACCTCCTAAAAATACATGGAAGGCACCTCTGGAAACAAGACAACATGATTAACAATTCATCCCAAAGGGGTACAGGCATATCATGCACGGATTAAATATGGAAAAAAATGACAAAAGTGCATGTTGAACTAACGGATCTGCAATCTAACTCAACATGCCTCCTTCCAACAGCATTTTGGGCAACAAGATGACCTCAAATGCAAATGATGCAATGGAATGAAATGATGTACTCGTCGATACGAAGATTTTGACATATCACACGCCCAAAACGGAGCTACGGATGAGGAGATATGGCAGGTCAAAGTTGCACGAAAAAACTAGGGTTAGGGACGAAAGTCAACCGAGATGGATCTCTCAGATCCAGATCCAGCGCGCGGATTTCGAGGATCGCCGGAGATCCTCGCCGGAGTTCCTATAGCAGCGGCGAGGTGGCGACGTGGGACGGTCGGAGTGGCCGCGGGGATCACCGGGGCGCGGGTCCGGCGCGGGCGGCCTGCCGGGGACGCGGTCGCCGGAGATGGGCGGCGGGGCGGCGCTTGGTCGGCGGGGCGCGGGCCGCCGGAGTTCGTCGCCGGCGAGCTTCGCTTGGCGGGGCGGCGAGGCGCGGGCCGGCCGCGGGGAAGACGAGGCGGCGCGGGCGGTGGGGGGAGTGGCCCGGGAGGCGGCGCGGGAGGGCCCGCCCCGGGCTTCGGCGGGCCGGCGGTGGGAGGAGGGCGGCGGCACCACGTGGCGGCCCCTTAGTGGCCGCGGGCGGCGGCGACGTTCGTCCGGGTCGGGACGGACATGTCCGTCTCGGCGCGGGGATTTTTAGGGTTTCGGGGGAAGGAGACCCGGGATTTGGAATGGGGGTCTATTTATAGAGGTAGAGGGAGCTAGGAGAGTCCAAATGAGGTGCGGTTTTCGCCCACACGATCGTGATCGAACGACCAAGACGATGGAGCTGAGTTTGGTGGGTTTTGGGCCAAATTGGAGGGGTGTTGGGCTGCACACACACGAGGCCTTTTTGGTCCCTCGGTTAACCGTTGGAGTATCAAACGAAGTCCAAATGACCCGAAACTTGACAGACGGTCTACCGGTAGTAAACCAAGGCCGCATGGCAAGTCTTGGCCCAATCCGGAAATGTTTAATCCCCACACACGAAAGAAAGCTAGAAATGGCCACCGGAGGAGAACGAAGCGCCGGAATGCAAAACGGACAACGGGGAAAATGCTCGAATGCATGAGACGAACATGTATGCAAATGCAATGCACGTGACGACATGATAAGAGAAGCACGAAAACGAAAACAACACACGGAGGCAAAGACCCAAAACGGCATGAGTCGGAGTACAATTGGGGAAGGTTACATGTGGGGCGTTACAACACTCCACCACTACGAAAAGATCTCGTCCCGAGATCTAGGACTGAAAGAACTCCGGATACTCAGAACGGAGGTGATCCTCGCGTTCCCAGGTAGCTTCACGGTCGGAATGGTGTGACCAGTTAACTTTGAGAAACTTGGTTGACTTGTTGCGAGTTTTGCGTTCAGTCTCTTCAAGGATTGCAACTGGGTGCTCACGGTAGGAGAGATCTTCTTGGAGCTCAATGTCCTCGAAGTTGACGGTGCGCTCAGGCGTCTTGAAGCACTTTCGGAGTTGCGAGACGTGAAACACATCATGAACATTGGCAAAGGTTGCAGGAAGCTCGAGTTGATAGGCGAGGTCGCCTCTCTTGCTGACGATCTTGAAAGGCCCGACGTATCTTGGGGCAAGCTTCCCTTTGATACCGAAGCGACGAGTCCCTTTCATAGGAGAGACGCGGAGGTAGACATGATCTCCGATCTCGAAGGCCAAATCACGGTGCTTGCTGTCGTAATAGCTCTTCTGACGAGACTGGGCTGCTTTGAGGTTATCACGAATGACCTTGCACATTTCTTCTGCTTCTGTGATCAGGTCATTACCCAGCAGCTGACGTTCACCGGTTTCAGACCAGTTGAGAGGTGTACGACACTTCCTACCATACAAAATTTCAAACGGGGCCTTGCCGGAGCTTGCTTGGAAACTGTTGTTGTACGAGAATTCAGCATAAGGAAGGCAATCCTCCCACTTCATGCCGAAGGAGATAACACAAGCCCTGAGCATATCTTCAAGAATTTGGTTGACACGCTCAACTTGACCACTTGTTTGAGGATGGAAAGCAGTGCTGAAGCGAATGTTGGTGCCCATGGCCTTCTGAAAAGAATCCCAGAACTTGGAGGTAAAGATGCTGCCACGGTCTGAAGATATCACTTGAGGAATACCGTGCAGAGAGACAATGCGGGAGGTGTAGAGCTCCGCCAATTGAGCTGCAGTGATTAACTCTTTGATAGGCAAGAAATGAGCCACTTTGGTCAGCTTGTCGATGACAACGAATATAGCATCATTGCCACGCTTGGACTTAGGAAACCCAGTCACGAAGTCCATTTCAATGTGGTCAAACTTCCATTTTGGAATGGCGAGAGGTTGGAGGAGACCTGTTGGCCTTTGGTGTTCTGCTTTCACTCTTCTGCAGACATCACATTCATTCACGAATTGAGCGATCTCGCGCTTCATTCGAGTCCACCAATAAGTTTGCTTCAGGTCTTGATACATCTTCGTGCTCCCAGGGTGGATGGAGAGGAGAGAGTTGTGAGCCTCATTCATGATCACTTTACGAAGTTCACCTTTGGGCACAACAATTCGATCCTCGAAGAAGAGAGTGTCCTTGTCATCAAGTCGGTAGCACTTGTACTTGGACTGACTCTTTGCAATACCGATCTTCACCTTTTTCACCATAGCATCAAGAAGCTGGGCTTGGCGAATCTGGTCTTCCAAGGTAGGAGAAACTTGAAGGTTGGCAAGGAAACCTTGAGGAACAACTTGCAGATTAAGTTTGCGGAAGGCTTCACATAGCTCGGGTTGATAAGGCTTGAGAATCAGACTGTTGCAATATGCTTTTCTGCTCAAAGCGTCAGCAATCACATTAGCCTTGCCTAGAGTATACTCGATACTCGGATTGTACTCTTGAATCATTTCGACCCATCGAGTCTGCCTGAGGTTGAGATTAGGCTGAGTGAAGATGTACTTGAGACTTTTGTGATCGGTGAAAATGTCCACTTTCCTTCCCAAGAGAAGATGTCTCCAAGTCAACAATGCGTGCACAACTGCCGCCAACTCGAGATCATGAGTGGGGTAGTTCTTCTCATTTGGCTTCAACTGGCGAGAGGTATAAGCAACAACTTTCTTCTCTTGCATCAGTACTGCACCGAGACCTTGGAGAGAGGCATCACAAAAGACCTCGTACGGCTTGGTTTCATCAGGCGGAGTTAGAACTGGAGCAGTGATCAATCTCTCTTTCAAAGCATTGAAAGCAACATCACACTCCGGAGACCAAACGTACTTGACGTGCTTCTGAACAAGATTTGAGAGAGGCTTCGCGATCTTGGAGAAGTTTTCAACGAATCTTCGGCAATAACTTGCAAGACCGAGGAAGCTACGGAGTTGCTTCACATTCTGAGGAGGTTCCCAATTAACGATTGCAGACACCTTCTCAGGATCCACGGAAATGCCCTTGGCAGAGATAATATGACCAAGATAAAGAACTTCATCGAGCCAAAACTCACACTTAGAGAACTTGGCATAGAATTGATGTTCCCTTAGCTTGTCAAGCACCAAACGTAAGTGTTTGGCATGATCTTCCTTGTTCTTCGAGAAAACCAGGATATCATCGAGATAGACCAAAACAAAGTCGTTGGTGTAAGGGTTGAAGATGAAGTTCATCATGCGAGAGAACGTCGGAGGAGCATTGGCAAGGCCAAAAGACATAACAGTGTATTCATATGACCCATAGCTTGTTCTGAACGCCGTCTTCGGAATATCTTGTTCACGAATGCGAATTTGATGATAACCCATACGGAGATCAAGCTTGGAGAATACTTGGGCACCCTTGAGTTGTTCAAATAGCTCATTAATGTTGGGAAGTGGATACTTGTTCTTGATGGTCTTCTTGTTCAATGGACGATAATCAACACAAAGTCGGTCCGTTCCATCCTCCTTCTTCACAAAAAGAACACCACAACCCCACGGAGAAGTACTAGGCCGAATGAGACCCATTCTTTCTTGCACATCGAGATGTTTCTTCAACTCCTTCAACTCTTCGGGGCCGAGCTTGTAAGGCTGTTTGCACACCGGTTCCGTACCGGGCTCAGGTTCAATAACGAATTCAACAGGCCGGTTTGGAGGCATGCCTGGGAGTTCTTCAGGGAAGACATCTTGATACTCACACACAACCGGAATCTGTGAAATAGCATCCAATTCACCCTTTTCATTGAGAGAGAACAACCGGATGGTATTATCCCGAGCAGCAAAGACAATTACTTCCTCAGACGAATGAGTCAGTTGAATCTGCTTGGCTGCACAATCCAGCTGAGCTTTATGTTTGGAGAGCCAGTCCATCCCAAGAATGAGATCGATATCGGAATTGCCAAGAATCATCGGGGAAGCCAGAAACTTAAAGTCACCCAGCGAGATAGAAATATCTGGAACTTCATAGTTAGCAAGCAAGCATTTGCTCGGAGAGACGACTGCTAATGGCTGATGCATAACTTGAGAAAACCACCCGTGCTTAGATGCAAAAGGCTTCGAGATGAAACAAGTGATGCACCTGTATCAAAAAGTACTTTTGCAGGAACATCGTTAACAGGAAGGTTACCCATGATCACATCTGACGAATCCTCTGCTTGAGCTGCATTCACCATATTGACCTTGGCGTGCTTGGGATTGTGCTTGACCACAGCTGTACTTGCCGATCTGACAGGAGGAGGAGGAGGAAGACGCCTCTGGTTAAAACACTTGTTAGCGTAGTGACCCTTCTGTTGGCACTTGTTGCACGTGACCTCTGAGAGCAGACGGTGGTACGGAGCACTTGATCTTGGAGCTTGAGACGAAGTCTTGTTCTGAAAGCCTGGGTTGGGTGGGTGGGATGAACCACTGCCACCTTTGCTCTTCTGCTGATACGGCTGACGAAATGGAGGAGGAGGAAGCCAATACTTCTGCTGCTTGGCCACTTGAGTAGAGGACGAAGACGAAGTGTCTCTGACTCGCTTCCTGGAAGCATCACATCTGAGCTGAGCAGCCTCTTGCTTCAGTGCCATGTTGTAGAACTCATCGTATCTCAGCGGCTCGAAGAGGACAAGAGCGAGCTGAATTTCTTCACGAAGACCACGCCTGAACTGATAGATCATGCTCTTCTCATCAGGAACATCCTGCTTGGCAAAACGGGCGAGCTTCTGGAACAACTTGTTGTAGTCATAGACAGACAAAGAGCCTTGCTTCAGATTGCGGAATTCTTCACATTTGCTTTCAGTCACACTTTGAGGAATGTGATGAGCTCGAAAATCACGACGGAAATCATCCCAAGTGATCAAACGTCCACCTCTGGAATCCCGGTACTGCTGAAACCACTCTGCGGCCTGATCCTTGAGCTGGAAAGACGCGAACTTGACGAAATCTTCAGGTCTGACATTGCTACATTCAAAATGCTTGCCCAGATCGACTAACCAATCATCAGCATCGGTAGCCTCAACGCAGTTGCTGAACGTCTTTGGACCATTTGCGAGGAACTGATGCAGAGTTGCAAACTGGTTCTAGTTGCTGCCTTGGTTCGTTTGACTGCTTTGATTCCGCTCTTGGATGATTTGCATGATCAGCTGAGTATTTGCATTAGTAGCAGCCATCACAGCCTGCCATGCTTCGGGAGGAGGCGGAGGTGGCGGAGGATCTTGATTCTGGTTCTGACTGGTGCTCTTAGCGGGAGCCATCCTGAAGAGGTTGACCACCATTAGCACACAAATAGAGAAATATAGAAGGTGAATTCAACGGAATGAAAATTGCAACATAAGTCTTCACATCCGAACAAAATGAACGAATGCACATCTCTTGAAGTGCTCACATATTCCTAACTTGCGAAGCCACGAAGAATCAAGTAGAAGAGGTACATCAACAAGGGATGGAATCAACATATGACGTCGGAGAAGAACGAATACCACAACTCGAAATAAAACCAAGGGTTGGCTTGCGGAATAAGCCGGAACAAACACATGATAGAAATTTCGTCCGAAGTGTTCGTGGTAGGACCTACACGGGCTCGACCGTACAGCACCATCATGTACAAGGCAGTGCACATGACATACGAAGCGTCCCCGAGTCAGCATAGCCAAGGACTCTTTAAGACACAACGAGGCCACTTTAAAATCGACCGTGAATAGGCGAACCACTAGACGTCGAACCCCAATTTCATATCACACATCTGTTGAAAAGATATCCTAAGGCTACTAGAATTCCCACCTATGAAATTCCCGAAATTTTCCGGTTATGCAATCAGGTGTTGAGGATACAGGGGAAGCATAATATCTCACCCAAGCTAGCAAATCCTACATCCAGCTGCATCCATCCTTCAACACATAACCAAGAAACCTTCGGAAACCATCTATCTCAACCTTCGAAAAGCATCCGTTATACAAGTTATGGCGATACTCCCGAACTCCCGCCCCAGTACTGGGTAGCGTCGAGGTTATCTCACCAACAAACTGCATAAAGGAGATTTTCGATGTCGCGCACATATCTCAAGTATGCCAGAATTGCAACGATAGAATTATGATGACAACACCTCAGAGCTCAACTCCCCGGGACACTTCCACTAAACCCCTGACAGGAGGCACCAAGACAGTATTCTCATCATAAGCCATCGGAACAGAACTAAGATACTCGCGTGATCCTAAAATTTTTTTTAGTGAAATTTGAGAAGAGAAGAGTCAAAACTCTACGTCAGGATGCCTTACCAGAGCGATGAGGAGACTGGGAAGTAAAAATAATTCCTAAGCTCTCCGATATATAATTCCTAAGGACTCAAAACATTTTTCTAGACACAACTCGGCTGCTAGAAACGATCAAGCAATGGGGCTCCTAAGGTCGGGGAAGGCTCTGATTACCAACTTGTAACACCCTCGATGCGACTATATCTCCCACGTGTCGAGGCATGACTTAGAGACATAATCGCCTTGAAGGCATATGTCGCAAGTGAGGCAATCTTCACACAACCCATGTACATAATAATATAAAGGGGAATAATAAATAGTTGGCTTACACTCGCCACGTCACATCAAGGTACATAAATAGCATTCATCATACAAACACTCATGGCCCGACTACGGTGCCAAAATAGAAAAGACTCCCCAACATGCGACTAAAACCCCTGAATCGAACCTCGAGCAGGCACCACTACTGATCATCAGGAAAAGAAACATAGTATCGCTGAGAGTCCTTGTCGTACTCCCACTTCAGCTCGAACGCGCCATCCGGAGGAGTATCATCGGTCCCTGCATCTGGTGATATAGTAATCTATGAGCCACAAGGACTCAGCAATCTCGCACCCTCGCGATCAAGACTATTTAAGCTTAATAGGTAAGGAAGGGGGGTAATGTGAGTGGAGCTGCAACAAGCGACTAGCATGTATGGTGGCTAACTTATTCGCAAACGAGAGCGAGAAGAGAAGGCAAAGCACGAGCGGTAACTAAATAGAGCAGACTACGCAAGCATAACTCCAACGCCGTGTCCACTCCCCGGACTCCGCCGAGAAGAGGCCATCACGGCAACACACGCAGTTGATTCATTTTAATTAATTAAGTTCAAGTTATCTACAACCGGACATTAACAAATTCCCATCTGCCCATAACCGCGGGCATGGCTTTCGAAAGATCAATCCCTGCAGGGGGGTCCCAACTTAGCCCATAACAAGCTCTCACGGTCAACGAAGGAATAGACCTCCACCCAGGACCCACCGATCAGACTCGGTATCCCGGTACAACAAGATGATTCGACAGGTCAAAACTAGTCCAGCAACACCGCCCGAATGCGCCGACAAATCCCGATAGGAGCTGCACATATCTCTTTCTCAGGGCACACTCAGATTGTCTAAACTTTCGGTAGGCCAGCCCAGAGTTGCCCCTGGTGGCCACCGGCGGCTGACGTTCCGGACCAACACTCAGAGGAGCACTGGCCCATGGGGGGCTAAAATAAAGATGACCCTCGGGCTCCGGAAACCCAAGGGAAAGAAAAGGGGTAGGTGGCAAATGGTAAAACCAATGTTGGGCATTGCTGGAAAAGCTTTAATCAAGGCGAACTATCAAGGGGTTCCCATTATAGCCCAACCGCGTAAGGGACGCAACAATCCGGGAACATAACACCGATATGACGGAAACTAGGGCGGCAAGAGTGGAACAAAACACTAGGTGAGAGGCCGAGCCTTCCACCCTTTACCAAGTATATAGATGAGTAAAGATAACATAGCAATATGATGATATCCCAACAAGTAAATAAAGGTTCCAATAAGGAACGGCTCCAATCTTCACCTGCAACTACAATGCTATAAGAAGGGCTGAGCAAAGCGGTAACATAGCCAATCAATGGTTTGCTAGGACAAAGGTGGGTTAGAGGCTCAATCATGGCGATTGGGAGGCTGACAAGCAAGTGTAGGCATCGTAGCATTGGCAAAGCAAAAGAGCGAGCAAACTAGCATAGCAAAGATATTAGTGATTTCAAGGGTGTGATCATCTTGCCTGCACAGTTGTCAGAATTGACTGGATCCTCAAAAGCAAACTCAACGGGCTCCTTGTTAGTGAACTCGTCTCCCGGCTCTACCCAAAAACACAAACAAGCAACAAGGATACAATCAACCACGTGCAAGGGCAACCAATAAGATGCAAAGATGATATACTATGCGGGATGCGATGCGGGATGCAAGAATGCGACATGTAACAGGAAATGCATGAACCTGGCCTCAACTTGGAAATCCAAGTGTGCCACTGGATAGAGGGGAAGAAATCCCCTGAAAACGATATGAAGATCATGGCAATCGGAGCTACGGTTAAGAAATGGCAAGCGATTTACTAAACGAACCGATCTGCGATTTACAGCAACATGCCTCCTAAATGCAACAAAATGAACATGCTACAGCCACCCAACATGGAAACAAATTACATGGCAGTGATGTACTCATCAAGCTTATCAAATCATCATGACTGAGGCATAGGCAAATTCATCCATTAAGGGCTTCAAACAAGCATGGCAAAACTGAATAAGCAAAACAGATTTCAGACTTGGCGAAATTAACGCTAGTCTGAAATTTCAGACCACGATGCTCTCTTCGGAGCAGCAAAACAACATGAAGGAAAACCTGAACATGACAAGTAAGAGCATGGCATGGAGCTACTCAACAAGCTTAACAAAACACCCAAAATGACCTGGGGTCAAAAGGGTTCAAAAAATACTCTACCGAGCACACGAACATCGATGAAACACAATCAGTTTTCAGACTTAGTGAAAACTGGGACATGCTGAAATAATAACTCACGGAGGCATATAAACGAGCTCGATGCTCTCACTACGGAGCAAGTCATGGCAAGGAAAGCATATATCCATTAAGAAGGCACAAAATGCTAGCTAGACATGGCAAGAACAATGGCATAGCATGCATGGATCACTAGCAATAACTCCGGCAAAATCGCAAAAGAGTTCACGATCTGCCCAAAACAGCAACTATCCAAAAGTTGAGCTCGATTGAGTCAACCTAGGGTGCTCCAACATAACAAGTAAAGACATGGACGGATTAAGCACAACAAGCATAACAAACCACTCTTACTGATCATCCTCAAAAGAGGCACGGATCACTAGGAAACAAGCCGAACATATAGCATCGTGAACTAAAACGGCTCAGACTTAGTGAAAATCACTAAGTCCCTGAAATCTGTAATCTCAGGTAGCCCTCTTCGCAAGCTTGCACAAGACAACACACACCTCCTAAAAATACATGGAAGCCACCTCTGGAAAGAAGACAACATGCTTAACAATTCATCCCAAAGGGGCACAGGCATATCATGCACGGATTAAATATGGCAAAAATGACAAAAGTGCATGTTGAACTAACGGATCTGCAATCTAACTCAACATGCCTCCTTCCAACAGCATTTTGGGCAACAAGATGACCTCAAATGCAAATCATGCAATGGAACGAAATGATGTACTCGTCGAGACGAAGATTTTGACATATCATACGCCCAAAACGGAGCTACGGATGAGGAGATATGGCAGGTCAAAGTTGCACGAAAAAACTAGGGTTAGGGACGAAAGTCAACCGAGATGGATCTCTCAGATCCAGATCCAGCGCGCGGATTTCGAGGATCGCCGGAGATCCTCGCCGGAGTTCCTGTAGCAGCGGCGAGGTGGCGACGTGGGACTGTCGGAGTGGCCGCGGGGATCACCGGGGCGCGGGTCCGGCGCGGGCGGCCGGCCGGGGACGCGGTCGCCGGAGATGGGTGGCGGGGCGGCGCTTGGTCGGCGGGGCGCGGGCCGCCGGAGTTCGTCGCCGGCTTGCTTCGCTTGGCGGGGCGGCGAGGCACGGGCCGGCCGCGGGGAAGACGAGGCGGCGCGGGCGGTGGGGGGAGTGGCCCGGGAGGCGGCGCGGGAGGGCCCGCCCCGGGCTTCGGCGGGCCGGCGGTGGGAGGAGGGCGGTGGCGCCACGTGGCGGCCCCTTAGTGGCCGCGGGCGGCGGCGGCGTTCGTCCGGGTCGGGACGGACATGTCCGTCTCGGCGCGGGGATTTTTAGGGTTTCGGGGGAAGGAGACCCGGGATTTGGAATGGGGGTCTATTTATAGAGGTAGAGGGAGCTAGGAGAGTCCAAATGAGGTGCGGTTTTCGCCCACACGATCGTGATCGAACGACCGAGACGATGGAGCTGAGTTTGGTGGGTTTTGGGCCAAATTGGAGGGGTGTTGGGCTGCACACACACGAGGCCTTTTCGGTCCCTCGGTTAACCGTTGGAGTATCAAACGAAGTCCAAATGACCCGAAACTTGACAGGCGGTCTACCGGTAGTAAACCAAGGCCGCATGGCAAGTCTCGGCCCAATCCGGAAATGTTTAATCCCCACACACGAAAGAAAGCTAGAAATGGCCACCGGAGGAGAACGAAGCGCCGGAATGCAAAACGGACAACGGGGAAAATGCTCGAATGCATGAGACGAACATGTATGCAAATGCAATGCACGTGACGACATGATAAGAGAAGCACGAAAATGAAAACAACACACGGAGGCAAAGACCCGAACCCGAGAATTAAATATAACTTAATGCCGGAAACGGCATGAGTCGGAGTACAATTGGGGAAGGTTACATGTGGGGCGTTACAGTCGACTCACAGACGGTGCTCAGCCAGCCCCCTGGAAACTCCAAGCATGTCAGAGGGTTTCCATGCGAAGATGTCCCAGTTCTCACGGAGGAGCTGGATGAGCGCTTCTTCCTATTTGGAGTCGAGCGTCGTCGAGATGTGAGTCGGAGCAGCGTCGGGGTCGGTCGGGTGAATGTGGACTGTCTTTGTTTCACCAGCCGACTGAAAAGCTGACTCGGAGGCGGGCTTCTTAGCCCGCAGCAATTCACTCGGGTCGGTAGTCTTTTGGTACTCTTTCAGCTCGACCACTGCCATCTGAGCATCGGTGATCTTTGATCCCTTCTGAAAACACTCTTCTGCTTTCTTCCGGTTGCCCGTAATAGTGATCACACCTTTGGGGCCAGGCATCTTTAATTTAAGATACACGTAACATGGTCGAGCCATGAAGCGTGCGTAAGCTGGCCTGCCCAAAATGGCAACTTCAAATGTCAACTTTTCCTTGCGATAATTCTTTGAATCACCAAAAACCACATCGAGAGCAATCTGGCCGAGTGACTCGGTTTTCTTTCCAGTAATGACTCCGTGGAAGCTCATGTTGCTGGTGCTGAGTATGGACATCGGAATGCCCATTCCTTTCAAAGTTTCAGCATACAGTATGTTCAGGCCACTGCCGCCATCCATCAGGACTTTGGTCAGTCGAGTGCCTTTGACGACTGGGTCAACCACCAAAGCTTGCCTCCCTGGGGTGGCAATGTGTGTCGGGTGATCAGATTGGTCGAATGTGATGGCGGTCTGAGACCATTTGAGGTAACTAGGTGTCGCCGGAGCAACCATGTTCACCTCACGGTTAATGACTTTCAGTCGACTTTTGCTTTCGACATCAGCAAAAATCATCAAGGTGGAATTGACTTGGGGGTATCCATCGTCACTATCCTCCTTGTCCTCAACTCTGTCTGGTTCCTTTTCCTTATCCTTGGGTTGCTTGCCCTGGAACTGCTGAATCAGGAGCCGGCACTGTCGAGTGGTATGCTTCGGGAAAATAAAATTTCCCTCTTCATCTTTCTTGGTGTGGATGTGACATGGCAGGTCCAAAACATCATTCCCATGCTGATCCTTAACCTTCTTGGGCTTCCATGTGCCCTTGGGTTTTCCCTTGAAGTTTCCCTGGGCCACAGCTAGGGCCTCCCTAGGGGCGGCTGGCTCGGCCTTCCGCTTCTGCTTCCGACTGGAGTTTACTCCGGTTTCTAGGGCGACTGATTTGAGTTAGCCACTTCGGAGTCGGTCCTCGTCTTCACCATTAGCGTACTTGGTGGCAATCTCCATCATCCGATTCAGGGACATCTCTCCAGTCCGACCAAACTTCAGATTCAACTCCCTGTATTTGACGCCTTCCTTGAAAGCGCAAACTGCTTGATGGTCTGGCACGTTCTCGACCGAGTGGTGCAGTGTGATCCACCTCTCGATGTATTCTCTCAGTGTTTCATTCGGCTTCTGCACGCAAGACTGCAACTCTGTAAGGCCTGCAGGGCGCTTGCACGTCCCTTCGAAGGTTGTGATAAACACTCGGGCGAGATCCTCCCAAGTGTAAATGCTGCTGGGCGCCAACTGATTCAGCCACGCCCTAGCTGAGCCTTCCAACATGAGAGGTAAATGCTTCATGGCCACCTCATCATTGCCGCCGCCAATCTGCACAGCCACTCGGTAATCTTTGAGCCATGTGTCGGGCTTGGATTCACCGGTGAACTTGCTAAATCCAGTCGCCAGCCTGAAGTTGGGAGGGATCACCGCGGCCCTGATGGCTCGACTGAAACATTCAGGCCCCAAGGCATGCGCTCTGCTGCCGGTGGGCGTATCTCTGTTGTGGCCCTCTCGATGAGCCCTGTTCCTGTCCACCAAACCTTGAACGAGGATGGATGTCGCATCAAAGCCTGGGTCTCTGGGGTCGACTGGGATCCTCTGCCCAACATTATGGGGGCGCCTGTCATCTCGATGTCGCGGTGCATACGATCCACTCCTCGGGGGAGGGGATGGCACTCGACGTCTATCATCGCGGTCGGGTCGGTGATCATACTTTTCATTCCTCCTGTACTGATCGTGCCGGTCTCCACGTCCCTCACGCCTTGGGGGCGATCTCGGGCTGTGAGCCGACTGGACTGTTTCTGTTGCAACGGATCGACTGTGGATCCTGTCCCACGACTGAGAGACGGCGGAATTCTGATTTCCCGCCGCTCGGAGCAATGCTCTGATCTGCAACAATCCTCTGCCAGCCTCTGACTGGGAGGGCTGGATTGACTCTACTATGCGGGCCGCAGCAGCCAAATTCTGAACTGGAGTTCGGTATACCTGCGGCGGTGGGAAGAGCTGACGTTGACTGGATTCGGGAGCTTGCTGTCGTCGACTGGACTCGGGAGCCCGCTGACGCGCTCGCTCGTCGAGTGCTCGCTGTAGATTCTCCAGTCGAGTGCGCTCGACCAGATTAGCTAAGCGCGCATCCTCCAAGGCCCGGGCCTCGGGGGTTTCTCCAACAATAGGAGTGTGGAGCGCGTCCATGTTCCGGCGACGAAGCTCCTCTCGCTGTAATGACATAAGAGGTTCGGGGAGGTATTCGTCGTGGGGATGCGACGGATCACCTCTATCCGCACCACTATCAGCGCGATGGAATCCAGGAGGACTGCGTGTCCCCTCGACCGCCAGAACCTCCGCCAAAGGGTCGCTGCTATCGCACTCGGATGCGGTCTCCACGGATCCAGTCGACAGATTGAACAGGCCGCAGAGGGATTCGTCGGGCTCGATTGCCGCGACTTGTGGGGCCGCCGACTGGCGGGCCACGGCGTGCTTCACCCACCGCTGGAGTCTCGACCGACCTGAGCGCTTGCGCTCGTGGGAGACGGGGCGGGGAGATGACACGGGAGTCGACCGATATGGGGTCGATGGCTGCTGCAGGAGGACGCCACGGACGCACGCGTGGAAGTGCATCGCACCGCGGACGGGGAGCGCGTCAACGTCGAGCGGCGCCTCCTGGAGCCAGGCGGAGTCGTCGGCGATGAAGGTGAGTGCACCGAGACGGATCTCGCGGCCCTCTGCCAAAGCTCCGCAGGAAAACATGATCAAGTGGATCGAAAAAATCGCAACTTCTCCAATTGGGCGCTAAGACTAATGCCCCACGGTGGGCGCCAACTGTCGTGGTTCTAAGTCTGACAGTGAGGTAGGGGGGTGTGTATGAAGAGGCTAGACCTTAGCTATTGGGAAGTTGTAAGCACGCATGGTTTACGAGTTCAGGCCCTTCTCGGAGGAATTAATAGCCCTATGTCTCGGTGCCCGGAGGCGGTCGATTGAATTATGCGTGTGTGAATGACAGGGGTGTGAACTCCTGATACTGAGGAGGGAGGTGGCTTATATAGAGTTCGCCAGCCCTCTCCTGCCCTCAGTAATGTAGGGTTTAAGGTACATTGAAGGTAGGGCGTTACTGATAACATCCCTAATAAAGTGTCATAATAACCATAAAGACTACTTAATAGCCGACCGTTTGCCTGCGGAGTGACTGCAGGTCTTTTGGTCGGTCGAGTGGTTGACTTCATGGTCGAGTGATAGCTTCTTGGTCGAGTGTCTTCAACCCGTCGAGTGAGATACCTTCAAGTTGATTGAAAGGTGACTTCTTCTAGGGATGTCCTATGGTAGGGCTCTTTAGGACGGGTCCGTGCCCCTACCGTAGGTATATGGCTTCATCTTCTACTACAAAACCTTCTTCTTGTAGACGTTGTTGGGCCTCCAAGTGCAGAGGTTTGTAGGACAGTAGCAAATTTCCCTCAAGTGGATGACCTAAGGTTATCAATCCGTGGGAGGCGTAGGATGAAGATGGTCTCTCTCAAACAACCCTGCAACCAAATAACAAAGAGTCTCTTATGTCCCCAACACACCCAATACAATGGTAAATTGTATAGCTACACTAGTTTGGCGAAGAGATGGTGATACAAGTGCAATATGGATGGTAGATATAGGTTTTTGTAATCTGAAAATATAAAAAAAGCAAGGTAACTAATGATAAAAGTGAGTGAAAACGGTATTGCAATGCATTGAAACAAGACCTAGGGTTCATACTTTCCCTAGTGCAATTGGATCATATAACAATCCCTCAACATGCAACAAAGAGTCACTCCAAAGTCACTAATAGCAGAGAACAAACGAAGAGATTATTGTAGGGTACGAAACCACCTCCAAGTTATTCTTTCTGATTGATCTATTCAAGAGTCCGTAGTAAAATAACACGAAGCTATTCTTTCCGTTCGATCTATCCTAGAGTTTGTACTAGAATAACACCTTAAGACACAAATCAACCAAAACCCTAATGTCACCTGGATACTCCAATGTCACCTCAAGTATCCATGGGCATGATTATACGATATGCATCACACAGTCTCAGATTCATCTATTCAACCAACACAAAGAACTTCAAAGAGTGCCCCAAAGTTTCTACCGGAGAGTCAAGACGAAAACATGTGCCAACCCCTATGCATAAGTTCACGAGGTCACGGAACTCACAAGTTGATCACCAAAACATACATCAAGTTGATCACGTGAATATCCCATTGTCATCACATATAAGAAAATGCAAGACATAAATCAAGTGTTCTCAAATCCTTAAAGACTCAATTTGATAAGATAACTTCAGAGGGAAAACTCAATCCATTACAAGAGAGTAGAGGGGGGAAACATCATAAGATACAACTATAATAGCAAAGCTCGCGATACATCAAGATTGTGCCAAATCAAGAATACGAGAGAGAGAGAGAGAGAGAGAGAGAGAGAGAGAGAGAGGTCAAACACATAGCTACTGGTACATACCCTCAGCCCCGAGGGTGAATGTCGGTGTCAAAACCGGCGGATCTCGGGTAGGGGGTCCCGGACTGTGCGTCTAAGGCGGATGGTAACAGGAGGCAGGGGACACGATGTTTTACCCAGGTTCGAGCCCTCTTGATAGAGGTAAAACCCTACGTCATGCTTGATTGTTCTTGATGATATGAGTATTAGAAGAGTAGATGTACCACGAGATCAGAGAGGCTAAACCCTAGAAGCTAGCCTATGGTATGATTGTATGTTGTCCTACGGACTAAAACCCTCCGGTTTATATAGACACCGGAGGGGGCTAGGGTTACACAAGGTGAGTTACAAAGGAGGAGATATCCATATCCATACTGCCTAGCTTGCCTTCCACGCCAAGTAGAGTCCCATCCGGACATGGGACGAAGTCTTCAATCTTGTATCTTCATAGTCCAACACTCCAGCTGTCCGGAGACCCCCTAATCTAGGACTCCCTCAGTAGCCCCCGAACCAGGCTTCAATGACGATGAGTCCGGCGTGCAGTGTTGTCCTCGGCATTGCAAGGCGGGTTCCTCCTCCGAATACACCACGGAAGAGTTTGAATACAAGGATAGTGTCCGTCCCTGCAAAATAAGTTCCACATACCATCGTAGAGAGAATAATATTTCCACAAATCTAATCTGCTGACGTGTTTTGCAGCATGACATCATGCCATGACCCGGTAATTATTAGAACCGTTTTTCTTTAACCAACCCCGCACATAACGCGAGGCGGTTTCTTGACACGTCTTGTCAAGGCAGAGATCGTGTTCCCCTTATCATGGGATTCTCATTAATACAAACATGGGTAACCCAACCGTGCCTGTTGGTATGACTCCTAGATCTTAGGTAAGTCTCGAACTGCCACGAGGAGGACGCCTAATATTCATCCACTTTATAAAGGGACAAGGCCTTTTCTTTTTCCCTCCTGTGCTCAATCAAATCCTTCCCCCGCCTCGAGTTCTAACACCCAAAGCTCAGGTCAGGTGCTTCGGACCTTCAATCTTGTCCGGATCCAGCCTTCAAGACCGGTGGGTGCCTTCCTCCGTCACGGAGGAGGACATCAAGAAGTTAAGGGAGGCCGGATATCTGACCGCCGAAATTTCTCATAGGCTGCCCGCCCGAGGGCAGGTCGTCCCTACTCCCGAACCCAATAAGAGCGTTGTGTTCATCTCCCACTTCCTCTGAGGACTAGGCCTCGCTCTGGATCCGTTGGTTAGGGGTCTTATGTTCTATTACAGGCTGGATTTTCACGATCTGGCCCCGGATTCCCTTCTTCACATCTCGTCATTTATTGTCATGTGTGAGGCCTTCCTCCGCTTTTACCCCTCACTTCGGCCTGTGGCTCAAGACCTTCGATGTGAAGCCGAAGATGGTCGAGGGGTAGTACATAACGTGCGGGGTGCTTTAATAAGAAATATTGATGACGCTCCATGGCAAAAGGGTTCCTTTCTAGAGGTGTCCGGATTGTGGCAACGGGAGTAGTTTTACGTCACACCTCCTCGAAGTGCCAAATGGGTAGCTGCCCCCACCTTTCGCTCGCCCCCCCCCCTACCACAATTGATGTCATGGATCAGCAGGGGGCTGAGCTGGGGTCCAGCGAAGGACATGCCAATACTGCAGAGCCGTATCCGAGATCTCTTCGAGGGAGATTTCAGTCTGGTTATGGTAATGCAAGTTATGCTGGTTCGTCAAGTCCAGCCTTGCAAACGCTGCCCCTCCGCATGTGGGAATTCAACCTGGAAGGACCACGCACTATTCAGCATTTCCTCGGCATGACGCATGAGGAGATGTACAAATCGTTCTTCGGACCCCAAATAGAGTGTCTGGACACTACCGAGGACGTGGGCCTGAGCTGCAACCGCCCTGCTGCCCAAGTAAGTGATCCCCTGGCCGAACATACTGTCCTTTTGTTTATCATGACATTATTCTGATGAATCGCTCTTTGACCGGGACTGGATAGCAAAGGCGAAGATGACCCGATGTTCGGATCCCCTTCCTGAAGGCTTGGACAATCCGGTGCTGGAAAAGGTGCTCGAGCCATCACCTCGTCTAGTGCCCTCAAAGGAAGATGAAGGGGGGGAATGAAGAGGGCGAAAGCGGGACTCCATCGCTACCTATTCCAATCGAAGGAATGAGCGCCTCCGTGAGGGAGGGTAACCAAGGGGAAGAATCTGACATTCTCCCTCCCTAGGGAAGGAAGAGGAGTACCTCTGAAGATCCAGAAACTAAGGTTTCCAAACGGGAGAAGAAATCTCCGCCAGAGGGTCCTGCCTCGGAGGGTATTCTTGCCGCACAATGTCCGCGTGGGGATCAGCCATCTATCAAGCTGTAAGTAATCAAAAAGTACTTAATAGTGAAGATATCCTACCTTACTTCCGAAGACAATAACCGATGCTTGTAAATTGTAGTCCGGATCGCAGCTCTTCTTGATAGAGTTCATCTTCGGGGGATCTTCTTCCCGAGATGATGGAGAGCGAAACGCCTCCCCTCGGACTCCCCAGCTCAAGAAGCGGGAGACCTTGAAGTGTCATCGCGAAGGGTATCTCCGGATCAAATGTCGCTAGAGGATAACCCTTTGGCTGCCCGGCATCCCCAGTATCCGGCTCCTGTGGAGAGCGACAGCAAGGGTCCGTACAGTGTGCGGTCGGACGTGCTGAAGGATCTTCTAGGGCAAGCTGTCATCTCGGAAGCACATCGTACGCTAATGGGTACGGTAATTGAAAGGATTTCATCCGCCGAAAGCGGTTTGCATGAAGCTTTTATGAGTCTGCTGAAAGGCTTCGAGGTACATGAAATAATGTATGCCTTTAACAGTACCGCATATGTTAGGTATGCCCATGCAGATAGTAGCCCCTGAGACTCTGGTTGTCATCGAGAACGGCGGCAAATAGAGGATCATAGTCCCAGGTAATAACCAGACTACCTTTATGTGCAGGTGGTTGAAGCTCTGGTGGCTAGCCGGACTGATGGGTTTGCCGAACTAAAGCAGCAGCTGGATGTGGTAGAGGCCGACATCGTGCTTGTCAACAAACTGCTTGACGAGGCATAGGGTGAGTGATTTTTCTGGTGATCGTCACATAGTAAGAGCAGCATGATGCTAGTATCTTTAATATGTTATGACTGCAGACGGAGCTGCCACCATGGAGATCCTTCGGGCGGAGCATGCCCGAGCCAAGGAGCAAGCGAGGAGTAGCAATGCAGCCGCTTTAAAGGTGGTCGAAGAGTTAAGGGCCGAACAGGCCGCGCATTGCGAGAGTAAGGAGAAAATAGCCAAGATGCCTGTAGAGTTAAAAGATGCTGCTGACCGTTACCGGCTTCTTGAAGAAGAAGACCGGGCGAAAGCGACGGACCTGGAGAACGGCCGGGTGGCTGCCAAGGAAGCCCGCTCCAAAATTAGAGCGACGAAGGAGGAGCTGAATCAAGCTGCAGATATCGTGTCTGGGTAGCCCTTCTTGTTGCGGACTAAGTTCGGAGATCCGAAGTATGCTCCTATGGACCGGCTATGGAGTTCTGCGGACGAGTACGTGGATTTGGCTGCAAGTGCTGCTGATGCAGCCAAGTACTTCAAGGATCAGAAAGGTCCCGAAGTGGAGAAGCTATTCTGGTCACAGTTTCACGCTCTAGTCCGTTCGCTGCTGCTGAATGAGCGATTGACCGGTTGGGCCGAGCTCCATAGGTTGTCCGGAATTGCCATGAGGTCCGTTGTGGATCACCTGTGGCCGGGAGGGCCAAGGCCGAGTAGCTACTTTAGCTTAGTGCAACAATTCCTTGAAGCTGTGCCACACATCGATGCTGTAAGAGATCAACGTGCATAGAAGGTGCAGGGATGGCCCTTGCCCGTGTCAAAACATACTGGGCGGAGATGGAGGCCACCACTGTTGTGGCACAGGGTTCGGCCATAGGCCGAGTGGCTGCCTAGCACTACTTTGAAGAAGTCCTTGAGCGCGCTCGTTCGATAGAGGCTCAGTGCTCGAAAAATATTATTTTCCAGTGACATGTAGTCTCATTGTACAAACAATGTTTTCTGAATTAATCAAGGTTGTATTTATACTTCTGCCCGAAAGTACTATGATGCCTCCTATGCGGCCGTTTATGTATATATGTATATAACCTGGAAGTTTGCAGTCGTCGGCTTCCGCCCCCACGCATATAATGCGGGGGTGTT
Source organism: Triticum monococcum (assembly GCA_034509565.1). Classification (NCBI taxonomy): domain Eukaryota; kingdom Viridiplantae; phylum Streptophyta; class Magnoliopsida; order Poales; family Poaceae; genus Triticum; species Triticum monococcum. The sequence continues at coordinate 174,050,410 of CM067847.1, read as the reverse complement.
CGCAAAAGATGCATATCCACACTTGATCCAACGTCTTGGTCCATTAAGGAGGTGATAGCATAGCGAACAAGGCAATCAGACTATATTGCTTTAACACTTTCACTTAGCCATAGCAGTTTGACAGTGGGGCTACTATAGAGCCCCTGGTACTTCTACGCTCGTCCGAATACAGTGCGCGTACATACATGACCGGGAAACGTCCCTTCGTTAATGCGGAGGAATCCCGAAGATTCCGATTAGTCATCGAGTGGTTGACCAGTCTCTTGCTATATCATGACAGTCAGTTTTCGGCTTTCTCTATTGAGGTGCTCATCCGGATGAACCAGGGCACAGTCGTAGTAGTTCTCCCAGTGCTACCTTAGCCGATATAACGGAATGTAAGGTGCCAAAACGTGGGAGCCGGGCAAACCCAACTTTGACCAAAGACATGATTCGGAGTTGATGCATATAGGGCCAAACTAACGACGCCGAACACTCCCTAAGGTGTTTGCTCTTTAACATATATCAGGCTAAACAATGCCCTTTATAAGAAACCCCATGTGTCCAGGTATGTGCAAAATCCTGGCGTGGCCACATGCCAATAACGCCGGCATCCTTCTCGGTTGTGTGGAGTATCCGGAGGATGTGAGCCACAAGAGACAGTAAAAAAAGGTTTATGCAGGGCCTTAATCTAAAAAGAAACCTTTTAGCGGGTCCCTGCTGCATGTTTGCACGTGTGTCTCCGTTGTGCCATGTCCTGGACGGGTGTAGCACAATTGTAACCTGCAAAAAGGAAAGAACTTAGATGAAAGTTGCCGTGCCGAAAAGAAGAATGAGTTAGCAGAATTCCAGAGAAGCCTAGTTGATCCAGGCTGGCCCTGATTACACGCTGGAAGCCCCTGGTATCGCTTTATGAGGGTTTGAAAACCAATCTTATACATGTATGATGGAATGCCGGACTCGTCTAACCATGTTCGTGGTCTTGACGACCTGCCATTTTTCTATTTGGTGAGGCCGTCTAGTGTGCAGCTGTTAGAGCCGCCATGTCCTCTTCCGTACGTGAAGAACGGCCGGTATTTCCGCTAACTGTAATGACGCCTCGTGGACCGGGCATCTTGAGCTTGAGAAAAGCATAATGCGGTATTGCATTAAAACGAGCGAAAGCCGCCCTTCCGAGTAGTGCTTGAAAATCACTTCGGAATGGAGCGATGTGAAAAGTTAACGTATCACTTCGGAAGTTATCGGGAGAACCGAATACCACCTCTAGTAGTAGAGAGCCCGTACAGTGGGCCTCTTGGCCTGGTATTACTCCCTTGAAGGTAGTATTACTGTGGCTTATTTGTGTCGGGTATATCCCCATTTTGCGGACTGTGTCTTGATATATCAGATTGAGATCACTGCCGCCGTCCATGAGGACCCTTGTGAAATGGTACCCATTTATTATTGGGTCTAACACCAAGGCCACCAGTCCTTCGCGCCAGATATGTGTATTGTGATCCCTAGGATCAAAAGTGATCGGGAAGGCCAACCAGGGGTTGGACCTAGGGGTGACGGGCTCGATGGCGCATGTGCATCGGAGTGCGTGATCGCTTCTCCTCCTTGTCACATTGATCAAGTTTACTATTTTAACCTCCGGTGGGAATTTTTTCTGTCCTCTGGTGCTTTGCTGGCGAGGTTCATCCTCGTATTCGCTTGGTGTCTCCTCCCCTTTGTGTTTGGCATTTAGTTTACCGGCCTGCTTGAAGACCCAACATTCTCTGTGGGTATGATTTGTAGGTTTGTCTGGGGTGCTGTGAATATGATAGAGCTTGTCAAGTATTTTGTTTAGGCCAGATTGTCCTTCTCTGCTGCCTTTGAAAGGCTTTTTCCGCTAACCTGGTCGGGAGCCTCTGAATCCGGCATTTATCGCCGTATTATCTGGGCTGCCTTCTTTATTTCGATGCTTGTTTTTGTTGCGTCATGGTTTACCATTGCCATCCCTTACTTCGGATGTGCTTGGGTCGTTGGTGCTGCTACGGACCAACCAGCTATCCTCGCCCGCACAAAAGCGGGTCATGAGGCTTGTTAGAGCTGCCATTGTTCCCGGTTTTTCTTGACCGGGGTGTCTGGCGAGCCATTCATCTCGGACGCTGTGTTTAAAAGCTACTAAGGCTTCGGCGTCCGGACAGTCGACTATTTGGTTCTTCTTGGTGAGGAACCTGTTCCAAAGCTTTCGGGCGGACTCTCTGGATTGTTGGATTATGTGACTTAAATCGTCTGCATCCGGAGGTCGGACATAAGTCCCTTGAAAATTGGCCCGGAAAGCGTCCTCGATCTCCTCCCAACTTCCAATTGAGTTTTCGGGGAGGCTTTTCAGCCAGTGCCTAGCTGGCCCTTTAAGGTTGAGGGGCAAGTATTTAACGGCGTGGAGATCGTCTCCACGAGCCATATGAATATGTAGGATGAAGTCCTCTATCCAGACTCCAGGGTTTGTGGTTCCATCATATGCCTCTATGTTCACTGGTTTGAATCCTTCTGGGAATTCGTGATCTAGCACCTCATTAGTGAAACATAGTGGGTGTGCAGCACCCCTGTATTGGGATGCACCGTAGTGTTCATACAGTTGTAGTATTCGGTGCTGGTTGTGTACCGTAGCACGCTTCCTAGATCCATAGATAGATCTGGTCGCGCCAGATTTTTTACGCAAGTTCTCACGTAGAACGTGTGTTGACTTATGCGTGACTTTGTTAGCCGCTCTATCGTGTTCACAGGGTGGTGGAGCTGTCCTGTTGGCCGTATCACTTATCGGCTGTATGGACTCTAAGGCCTCGTCGTCGAATTCCGGTAATAGCTTGCGCTTTGGATATCTATTTGTGTGGTAGCTTCTACCATACTTTGTTACTTTGTTCCACTTGCTGTTGAGCGTATCTTGTGGGACCTTGGGCCTTTGCTTCTGTTTCTTCAGGCTTCTCGTTGTGGCAGTAAGCCTTCTGCAGAGGTTCTCTTGCTCCAAGTGTGTTTTCAGGATGATGGGTGCATCATCGTCCAGACTGTTTTCTTCCCTAGACGGGGATTGATGATGCTTATCTTTGGCGTCATCGTGTTCGTACATAGGATCCGTACTATGTTTGATGTCTGCATCTTGATCGTTTTCTGCCACCGGGGTGGTGCAGTTGTCGTCTTTTCCGAAGTTGCATGGACTATTGTTATCACTGTTTTTGCTATGGCGGTACTTAGGGTGGCGCCGCTGACGTCGGTGCTTGGGTTGCTTCTTGGAGGAGTCATCCTCCGCTTTCTCGTCGCCATTGGCTTTGTTGGGGGTGTCCACCATGTATACGTCATGTGATGAAGTAGCGGTCCAGCGCCCTATGGGCGGTAGTTCTGGTTCGTCTCCGGCTTCGTCGTCCATACCATTGAAGTCCACGGAGCCGAAGTTGACCATGTCCGTTAGGTCGTCAACAGTGGCTACTAAGTGGGTGGTGGGTGGGCAGCGACTTTCTTCGTCGTTCGCATCCCATTTTAGCCAGACATAGTTCGGCCAAGGTTCTCCTGACAGGGAGAGAGACCTTAATGAATTTAGCACATCTCCAAAAGGTGAGTGCTGATAGATATCCGCGGAGGTGAACTCCACGATCGGCGCCTAGTCGGACTCGACGGGCACGGATACGAGCGGCTCGGAGTCTGTGGCCGAGGATGAATCCAGTGGTTCGGCAACACGGCTCTCATAAGGGGTGAAGTCAGTATCCGGCTCTATCGCCGCTGAGAGTGCAGCCTCCATGGCAGGGTCCATCCCTCCGCTCTCGGATGGCGCGACTTGCTCCAGATTAAAGGCCGGAGTAGCTGCGGATGGGATCTCCCGAACACTGTCCGACGGTAGAGTTACGTCTTGCTCGTCGTGACTGCACGGTGTGTCCGGCATCTGCTCGAATCCGTCGAAGATCAAGTCTCCAGGGATATCGGCCATGTAGTTCAAGTTTCCGAATCTGACCTAATGGCTAGGGGCGTAGCTCTCTATCTGCTCCAGATGGCCAAGCGAATGGCCCACAGTGCAAAGCCGTCGAATATGAAGATCTGTCCGGGGAGGAAAGCCTCACCCTGGACCGCATCGCTAGTGATGATCGAAGGAGCCATCGAGACTTATGGTGACGACACAGTGGAACTTTCAATGAAAGCACCAATGTCGGTGTCAAAACCGGCGGATCTCGGGTAGGGGGTCCCGAACTGTGCGTCTAAGGCGGATGGTAACATGATGCAGGGGACACGATGTTTTACCCATGTTCGGGCCCTCTTGATAGAGGTAAAACCCTACATCCTGCTTGATTGTTCTTGATGATATGAGTATTACAACAGTGGATCTACAACAAGATCAGAGAGGCTAAACCCTATAAGCTAGCCTATGGTGTGATTGTATGTTGTCCTACGGACCAAAATCCTCCGGTTTATATAGACACCGGAGGGGGCTAGGGTTACACAAGGTCAGTTACAAAGGAGGAGATATCCATATCCGTACTGCCTAGCTTGCCTTCCACGCCAAGTAGAGTCCCATCCGGACACGGGACGAAGTCTTCAATCTTGTATCTTCATAGTCCAACAGTCCGGCCAAAGGATATAGTCCGGCTGTCCAGAGACACCCTAATCCAGGACTCCCTCAGTGAACTACTCCCTCCTCGTCATGGAGAGTGCCGGGATGATGAAGATGGTCACCGGAGAGGGATTCCCCCCCTCCGACAGGGTGTCGGAACGGGTCTAGATTGGTTTTCGGTGGCTACGGAGGCTTGCGGCGGCGGAACTCCCGATCTAGGTTATTTTCTGGAGGTTTCAGTATTTATAGGAATTTTTGGTGTCGGGAACAAATCAGGGAGGTGCCCGAGTCGCCCATGAGATAGGGCGGTGCGCCCAGGGGGTAGGGCGCGCCTCCACCCTCATGGACGGCCTGGGACTCTTCTGGCCCAACTCTTTTACTACGGGGGCTTCTTTTCGTCCATAAAAAATCATCAAAAATTGGCACGTCAATTGGATTCCGTTTGGTATTCCTTTTCTGTAAAAGTCAAAAACTAGGAAAGAACAGAAACTGGCATTGGGCTCTAGGTTAATAGGTTAGTCCCAAAAATCATATAAAATAGCATATAAATGCATATAAAACATCTTAGATGGATAATATAATAGCATGGAACAATCAAAAATTATAGATACGTTGGAGATGTATCAAGCCACGGGGCGGCCACAAGGGTGGAGGGCGGGCCCTAGGGGGTAGGGCGCCACCCCCCCCCGACCTTCCGGGCCCCTCGTAGACCTCCTGACCTAGATCTTCCTCCTATATATATTCCTATACCCCAAAAACATTCAGGGGAGCCACGAAACCACTTTTCCACCGCCGCAACCTTCTATTCCCGTGAGATCCCATCTTGGGGCCTTTTCCGACATCCTGCCAGAGGGGGAATCGATCACAGAGGGCTTCTACATCAACACCATTGCCTCTCCGATGAAGGGTGAGTAGTTTACCTCAAACCTACGGGTCCATAGCTAGTAGCTAGATGTCTTCTTCTCTCTCTTTGATTCTCAATACATAGTTCTCCTCGATGTTCCTGGAGATCTATTGATGTAATACTCTTTTGTGGTGTGTTTGTAGAGATCCGATGAATTGTGGATTTATGATCATCTTATCTATGAATATTATTTGAATCTCCTCTGAATTCTTTTATGCATGACTTGATAGCTTTGCAACTCTCTTCGAACTATCGATTTGGTTTGGCCAACTAGATTCATTTTTCTTGCAATGGGAGAAGTGTTTAGCTTTGGGTTCAATATTGCAGTGCTCGATCCTAGTGATAGAAGGGGAACTGACACATATTGTATTGTTGCCATCGACGATAAAAATATGGGGTTTTCATCATATTGTTTGAGTTAATTCCTCTACATCATGTCATCTTGCTTAAGGCGTTACTGCGTTCTTTATGAACTTAATACTCTAGATAAATGCTGGATAGCGGTCGATGTGTGGAGTAATAGTAGTAGATGCAGAATTGTTTCAGCCTACTTGACACGGACGTGATGCCTATATTCATGATCATTTCCTTAGATATCGTCATAACTTTGCGCTTTTGTATCAATTGCTTGGCAGTAATTTGTTCACCCACCATAATAATTTCTATCTCGAGAGAAGCCTCTAGTGAAACCTATGGCCCCCGGGTCTATTTTACATCATATTAGTTTTCTGTCAACTTGCCAATGTCTGTCATAGTTCACTTACTTTGCAATCTTTTACTTTCCGTTCCATAAACCAAAAATACCAAAAATATTACTTTACCATTTATCCATCTCTATCAGATCTCACTTTGTGAATAACCGTGAAGGGATTGACAACCCCTTTGTCGTGTTGCTTGCAAGTTGGTGTTTGTTTGTGCAGGTATTCGATGGCTTGTTGCGTTGTCTCCTACTGGATTGATACCTTGGTTCTCAAAACTGAGGGAAATACTTACGCTACTTTGCTGCATCACCCTTTCCTCTTAAAGGGAAAAACCAAGTCAAGCTCAAGAGGTAGCAAGCTACTGTATTATAACTTCTCCATGGGTTATACCCCCCCTAGAATCGATAGTTTCATCAAAACAAGCAAAACAATGCATCAAAAACAGAATTTGTCTTAAATAGGACAGCCTGTAGCAATCTGAACATCTACCATACTTCTGTAATTCCAAAAATTCTGAACAATTAGGACAAAATAAACATTTTGCATAGCAATACTGTGTAAAAATTTCAGAAACTTTTGACGTTCCAGTAAAAAATGTAGAATTACGCACTACAGTCAAAGTTTCTATTTTTACACCGCACATACCAACAAGAAATCTAATCATCCTAAAGTCAAATCATGGCACATTATTTTTATAATACAATGGATTTGTACAAGGGAGTAATTATTTTTGTGAGAAACTTCCATGAAAAGTTTAAAGTTTATATTGTTTCCATGAGCATGAACACAAGTGTTCAAAGTCGACCCTCACTTCTCCAATGCATAACCTTCCAATCGCTTCTCTTTTTGAAGAAGTTTCTAAGTTCCCCTCTATATTTTTTGTTTTAAAACTTTATGAAAGCACACAACAGAAGTAAATGACTCTACAACTTCCGAGTTGACTCCCTGGCATCACTTTCTTTAAGACCATTAAGCTAGGCATAAAGTGTCAAGTAATGGATCCACCCGGATCCCAAGGTATATCAAAGCCAATTTTAATTAGCAATGATTTGTAATTTAGTAGTGAGCACAGAGAAACATATATCATGCAATGACAAAGTCTAACTCTCTTCCTATGCATCGGCATGTCATAAAAGGACAATTCATGCACATCAAGTAAAGGCCAATACATAGCATAAGCAGTTTCTTGCAATTTTATCATGTTGGAAACATAGAGACGTGGAGATATAGTTCCTCTGTCATAATAATTGCATGTAGTAGCAGAAGCACATGCATATTATATTGATCAAAATCATCATGTGCAATGCTCAAAGGCAACCCATCAATATAATTCTTAATAAGTGCAAACTTCTCCGATATAGTGTAGTTTGGAGAATTCAAAAAGATAATAGGACTGTCATGTTTGGTGCAATAGCAACAATTTCATTCTTAGCATAAAGAACTATAGCACATTCATCTCCATAAGCACAATTCATATTGGCATCTTGGCCACAAGCATAGCAAGCATCAGGGTCATAAAAATGGATATATTTCAAATGAATCAATGGGATCATAGCAATTATCATAGCATTCATCCTTGGGTAAGAACGAAGGGACATTAAACAATGTATGAATTGGAGGGTTACTCTAATTAGAAGGTGGGCACGGGTAGCTAATCTGCTCTTCCTCGTTTTGTTCTTTGCTCTCCTCATCATCTTTTTCATCCAATGAGCTCACAATTTCATCAATTTTTTCTTTCATAGACTCTTGTAAAATATTAGTCTCTTCTTGGACAGTGGAGACTTTCTCAATAAATGCATTAATATCGGCATTGTATTCATAATTTTCATAGCAATATTTAAGGATGGCAAAAAAATTAGGTCTATTAACAAAATCATCATAATCTTCATACTTTTCAAACAAAGATTTCAATTTCATAAGCACCCTTAAAAACACAAATTCTTCTATTCGTTCCATATCATAGTAATCATATCTACCATTAGCATAAGAAGATAAGGTTTCATTATCGATAAATTTGCATGTAAAGGGAAGGCGTGCATAGTCCTATCAACATACAACTAACCCTATGGTGTGATCCACATGCGCGCTCATATGATGGCACCAAAAGACAGCAACATAACCACAAGCAAATTAATCCGACCACAACAATTCATCAATTACCGATAGGACAACAAAAATCTACTCAGACATCATAGGATGGCAACATATCATTGGATAACAGTATGAAGCATAAAGCACCATGTTCGAGTAGAGGGTTCAACGGGTTGCGGGAGAGTGGACCGCTGAATATATATGGGGGAAGGTGATGGAATTGTTGGTGAAGATGACAGATTTGTTGGAGTAGATCACCGTCACACGATGATTGCCCCGGCGGTGTTTCGGCGCCACCTGGAGAGAGGGGGAGAGAGCCCCCTCCTCCTCCTCCTCCTCCTCCTCCTTCTTCTTCTTCTTCTTCTTCCTCTTCTTCCTCCTCCTTGGCCTCCCCCTAGATGGGAGGAGAGTTCCTCCTCTGGTCCATGACCTCCATGGTGGCGGAGGGGTGGGAGCCCCTCCGATATTGGATCTCTCTCTCTGTTCTTTTTTGTTTCGCGCTCTTGTTTTCTGGCCAAAAACTGTTTTTTATATTCCCGGAGATCCGTAACTCCGATTGCACTGAGATTTTAACATCACTTTTTTCTGGATATAAGCTTCCTTGCGCCCGAAGTAGAGCTCCAACCAACGTACGAGGAGGGCACAACCCACCACCACTCGCCTGGGCCGCTTGACATGCCCATGTGTGTTGTGGTGGCTGTGGGGCCACGTTTGCATTGATTCCAACTCCCAAAAAACACATATATTCCAAAATAATTCTCCATAAATTTTTACCGCGTTTGGATTTCACTTGATATGGATATTCTGCGAAACAAAAAACATGCAACAAACAGGAACTGGCACTGGATCAATAGGTTAGTCCAATAACACATATAAAATGTTGCCAAAAGTATGCGAAAGTTGTATAATATTTCCATGAAACAATCAAAAACTATAGATACGACGGAGATGTATCAGCTACTAGATGTCGCATCGGTAGTCAGCTGAGTTGGTAGCGGCAGACAATGATTACACGGCGGAGGCGAAGGCTACCTACGCGACGGCGATGACACCTTATGGATGAGCATGTGGCTGGGATTGCCGGTCCGGCAGGGCAGAAATTTGCATGGACTGCCCGACTAATGTTCTTTTGGATCCAGGCATGTAAAAAGTAAGCATGCTTACGCAACGGTGATGACACCTTATGGATGAGCATGTGACTGGGATTGCCGGTCTGGCAAGGCAGAAATTTGCACGGACTGCCAGACTAATGTTCTTTTGGATCCAGGCATGTAAAAAGTAAGCATGCTTGCCTCTTTTTGGTTGTGCTCTGGCATGCGATCCAATGCTATCCGACAAGTTGTGTGGATGAAAGGATCGAGAAGATGTGTCTAGAGGGGAGGTGAATAGACGCTTAAGAAGAAAAGGTTGCAGTTTTTAATTTCCTCAAGTTGAAGTGGAGTTTTAGCACAAGTTTAAACATTCACAATACATATCAAGCAAGCATGGCAAGAGTATATGAGCAGCGGAAAGTAAAGCATGCAATTTGCAAGAATGTATAGAGATGGGATTGGAGTGTGCAAACGCAATTGGAGGCACGGAGATTTTTGGCGTGGTTCCGATAGGTGGTGCTATCATACATCCACGTTGATGGAGACTTCAACCCATGAAGGGTAACAGTTGTGCGAGTCCACGGAGGGCTCCACTCACGAAAGATCGACGAAGAAGCAACCTTGTCTATCCCACCATGGCCATCGCCCACGAAGGACTTGCCTCACTAGGGTAGATCTTCATGAAGTAGGCGATCTCCTTGCCCGTACAAACTCCTTGGTTCAACTCCACAATCTTGACGGAGGCTCCCAAGTGACACCCAACCAATCTAGGAGACACTACTCTCCAAAAGGTAATAGATGGTGTGTTGATGATGAACGTTAGGCTTTTCGGTGGGACCGACATGATCAACTCGGTGGGACCGATGTGCTAGGGTTAGGGTAAAACCTCATCTCGATTTGACCGATTACACAAACTCGGTGGGACCGATTTGGGTAATAAGCGAAACAAAGTTGGTCAAGCAAACTCGGTGGGACCGATTGCATATCTCGGTGAGACCGAGATTATTGCAATAGGCAACGGAGAGTTTGCAAGCCCATCTCGGTGAGACCGAGATCCCATCTATGTGACCGAATTAATTAGGGTTTGTGGCAATGGCTATGTCAAGAGAACTCGGTGGCACCGGATGGAAAATTTTGGTGGGGCCGATTTTGACTTTTGGTTTGGGACATATGTGGATATGAGAAAGTGGTTGAGGGCTTTGGAGCATATCAATAAGCACTTTGAGCAAGAAAGCCATCAAGCAACACCTCATCCCCTTTTAATAGTATTGGATTTCCTATGGACTCAATGTGATCTTGGATCACTAAAAGCAAAATGTAGAGTCTTGAGCTTTAGAGCTTGAGCCAATCTTTTGTCCTTGAGATTTTGAAGGGGTTCCACATCTTCTTGTCCATGCCACTCCATGTGTTGAACTTATCTGAAATACACTATATAAAAACATTAGTCCAACAAGAGATATGTTGATATTAATTACCAAAACCACCCAGGGAGCACTTGTGCTTTCAATCTCCCCCTTTTGGTAATTGATGACAACATACATCAAAGCTTTTGATAAAGATATAGAGAATAACAAGTAAAGTTTTGGAAAGACATGTAACATGTATGGACTCCCCCTACATGTATGCAATCATGTCAATATGGAAAGTAAGAGCATGTGGATGCATAAACATGACAGAGCAAGCAATGTGTTACATCTATCTTGGCTATATGCATCAGAGCAAATGATGTGAATATATGAAGTTGTAACTTCATGCTCATGATTCCTTCTTGCAAACAATATGTACGTCAGCAAGAAATCTTCATGGACATGAGTGTGATGCATATATTTACCTTATGGTCTAGAGCTGGCTTAGGAGGAGATGAACCTGAGTAAACAAGGTTAGACAACACATATAAATCTACTAGACAGAGCAAACGAAAGAACCATAAGAGTACCAAGACTGGGATGACATGTAGAGAGTGAGTACTAGGTACTCTATAGGTAGGCATGTCCCCAAAGGATAAAGATATGCAATGAATTTCAAGGATTTCCTTCCCTAGCAGTCTTTCTCCCTCTGAATCTTGTATTGGATAATGGGAGAACATAGGGAAACAAAATCAGAGCAAAACAGATCATAAACATAAAAAGACATGTGACTTCTCTCCTCTTGAACACCAAGCATCTGGGGCCTTTGATGTGATTACCTCTCTCTCCCTTTTTCTCTCTCTCCCCCTTTTGAAGAGAATAAACTTTGATGTGATCTCTCTCCCCCTTTGACATCAATTTCCAAGAAGGGATCTTCTGGAGTGTGAGACAAAATAGGTTTGGTCCTTGAGTCACAGAGCAAAGCAGCATATAGATTGTGATGCTGGTAGAGGACAAGAATCATTGAGTGGAGCTGGAACAAAAGTGCAGGAACAAGTGGCAAATTTTTTTCTCTGCAGTGAAATCGGTGACACCGAGTTGTATTTTTCGGTTGCACCGAAATGGTTTGGCATGACCGAAAGAGATGAATCGGTATGAACGAATTCCAAACAGAGAGAACATTTGTCACCTCAGCTCACTAGGAAAATAAGATCTCACAAAGATCTACAAGGAATTAACTGAATCATTTGCAACGAATTGGATGCCGGGAATGTAGAATAAAAACAAAGAAAAAGAAAAGAAATCTAGATGAAGGGAAATAAATATGCAAGAGATAAATGCAAGAATACATAGAAACACTAGAGAACTTCCTCTAGAATTGGTCGGTGATAGAGTCACCTATGTTATAGTCTATTGACTGAGGAGTCAAGTGAAAACACTTGATCGTAGGTCATACACATCGTCTAAGCTCAAAATGGGGTTACCATTTTTTGTTTAAGTTTTTGATGTATTCGCATCTTGTTGAGCTGCTTTGACCCATGACTTGGAGTAAAGCTTCTCTAAGGTGGAATAGCATACCTTGGGTGGTGGTGTTGAACTTGATTGTGTAGTTGAACTTGCGTGGGTTGCTCAAGGTTGATGAAGTGCATCAATGGTTGGGAGCACAACTTGGAGTTGAAGTTCATCTACCTACATGGGTTAGTCTTGCAAGGAAGAGCACTTGTGTATCCAACATGACAATCATGAAATTTGATACCAAATGAAATTTGATATATAGAATTTTTCAAAGGATATGCTGAGAGGTTTGATGCTTCCTTGTCTTCAACCACCATTGTGTAGAGACTTCGTGATGTAGAGATTGCTCAAGATGTGAGTGAGTTGCAATCTCATGGATTTAGATTCATCGAAGTACCTACAAGGGTTAGATAGCATGCAAGGGTGCAAATATATCCAAGACATATGGTCATCATCATAAGAGAAGAAGTCAAGGATTAGTCAAAGGCTTATGCCTTACATGTATCCGAATGGAGTTTCTACTCCAAGTTTGAAACATCAATGATGTTCAATTCACCTCTCAAACAACAAAATACTTTCTCATCAAGCGGTTTGGTGAATATATCTGCCAATTGCTTGTCGGTACGAACATGCTTAAGATCAATGTCTCCTTTAGCAACATGATCTCGAATGAAATGATGATGAACTTCAATATGCTTAGTTCGAGAATGTTGCACGGGGTTGTGAGAAATCTTAATGGAACTTTCATTGTCACAAAGCAAAGGAACATGTTTCACATATATCCCATAATCTTTAAGAGTTTGGGTCATCCAAAGTAATTGAGCACAACATGAACCAGTGACAATGTATTCCGCTTTCGACGGTGGATATGGATACCGAGTTTTGTTTCTTGGAAGACCAAGACACAAGAGATCTACCAAGAAATTTACAAGTACCCGAAGTGGACTTTCTATCAACCTTGTCTCCGGCATAGTCTGAATCGGAGTAGCCAACAAGATCAAAAGAAGACCTCTTAGGATACCAAATGCCAAAATTTGGTGTATGTATTAAGTATCTCACTATATTTTTCACAGCCTTAAGATGACATTCTTTGTGGGCCGCTTGATATTGTGCACACATGCACACACTTAGCATGATATCGGGACGGGAGGCACATAGATATAACAATAAACCAATCATAGAGCGATAAACATTTTGGTCAACCAGTTTGCCATCCTTGGTCAAGTCAAGATGTACACTAGTAGGCATGGGAGTTTTCATACCTTTGCATTCTTGCATATTGAACTTCTTGAATAAGTCCTTGGTGTATTTTGTTTGAGAAACAAAGGTACCTTCCTTAGTTTGCTTGATTTGCAAACCAAGAACGAATTTGAGTTCACTCATCATTGACATCTCAAACTTCTCCGACATAAGCTTTCCAAACTTCTCACTAAAATGAGGGTTAGTTGAACCAAATATTATATCATCAATATAAATTTGGCACACAAATAATTCACCATTAACCCTTTTAGTAAAAAGAGTAGAATCTATTTTTCCAATTTCAAAGCCTTTTTGAATAAGGAACTTGGTCAATCATTTATACCATGCTCTAGGAGCTTGTTTAAGACCATAAAGAGCTTTGTGAAGTTTGTAAACATGGTCAGGCTTCTTAGGATTGACAAAGCCAGGAGGTTGTTTAACATAAACTTCCTCCTCAATTTCACCATTAAGAAAAGCACTCTTAATGTCCATTTGGTATAAGGTGATATCATGGTGATTAGCATAGGCAAGTAAGATGCGGATGGACTCAAGTCTAGCAACGGGGGCATATGTCTCACCATAGTCCATACCTTCGACTTGAGTGTAGCCTTGGGCGAAGAGATGTGCTTTGTTACGAATGACTTGACCATCTTCGTACTGCTTGTTGCAAAACACCCATTTGGTACCAATGATGTTGTGGTTGTTGTCGGGCTTCTCGACCAATGTCCACACTTGATTTCTCTCAAAGTTGTGTAGCTCTTCATGCATGGCATTTATCCAATCTAGATCTTCCAATGCTTCTTCAAAATTCATAGGTTCAATGCTAGGGATGAATGAATAATGTTCACAAAAATTAGCCAAACGAGATTTAGAACGAGTGATTCTCTCGGTTTGGATATCATTGTAGATTTGCTCGATGGGATGGTCTCTGGCGACTTTTGCATAAACTCGTGAGAGCTTTCATTTTGTTCGGGATGGAACATCTTCTTCATCATCTTGTACTTCTTCATTGTTGACGTTGTCATTTCCTTGTCGTGGTGGAGAAGGAGGTTAACGAGGTTCATCTTGGTGCACTTCCTCGTTTTCTACGTCTTGGTGTGTCCCACTTGTGGATGCTTCCATATCAACTGTTGGTTCACCTTGTCGTGAGGTAGAAACTTCCACTTGGACGAACGAGGTACTCTCCTTCACCTCCGTTGGACGGATCTTGCCAATAGACAAGTCTTGGATTGCTTCCGAAGGGTCTTTATCTCCTACATCAATTGGTAGTTGCTCTAGTTACGAGCCGTTAGATTAATCAAACTTCACATCTACCGTCTCTTCAACCTTTCGGGTGAAATTGTTGTAGACACGGGAAGTGTGAGAGTTTGAGCCATAACCAAGTAGGAAACCTTAATGAGATTTAGGGGAAAATTTGGAATGACAATGCTTATCAAGAATGTAGCACTTTGAGCCGAATACTCGAAAGTATCCAACTTGGGGTTTGTTACCGGTGAGGATCTCGTATGCCGTCTTGCCGAGTAGCTTGTGAAGATACAAGAGATTTGTTGCATGACAAGCTGTCTCAACCGCTTCCACCCTAAAGTGTTTTGGAGTCTTGTACTCATCGAGCATCGTTCTTGCCATCTCAATAAGAGTTCGGTTCTTCCTCTCAACAACTCCATTTTGTTGAGGCGTGTACGTACGTAGCCAAGAACTCGTGTGAAATCCCTTCTTAGTTGAGAAAGGTATCCACATTTGCGTTCTTGAACTCCGTTCCGTTGTTGCTGCGAACCTTCTTGATCTTCACTTCAAATTGATTTTGGGCCTTCCTAGCAAAGTTTTTGAAGATCTTTGGGACCTGCGATTTATCATCAAGAAAGAACACCCACATAAATCTTGAAAAATCATCAACTATGACTAGAGAAAATGAGTTACCACCAAGACTCTTGTAGGCATTGGGACCAAAGAGATCCATGTGAAGTAGCTCGAGCGGTCTTCTCGTGGTCATGATGTTCTTCACAGGGTGGCTTCCTCCAACTTGTTTTCCTGCTTGACAAGCACTACAAAGTCCATCCTTGTCAAATATAACATCTTTTACTCCAAGGATATGATCACCTCTACGTGTATCGGTAAAGACCATTTTATGATTATCTCTACGAAACACTTGGCAATCTACTTTAGTAAATAGGACATTGAAACCAAAGTTAGCAAGTCTAGATATGGAAAGTAAATTGTAGCCAAGAGATTCAACGAGCATAACATTTTGTATAGAGCTATCATGTGACATGGCCACTGAGGGAGTCCTAGACTAAGGGGTCCTCGGGCGTCCGACCTGTTAGCCATGAGCCGGACTGATGGGCTGTGAAGATACGAAGACCGAAGACTGCACCCGTGTCCGGATGGGACTCTCCTTGGCGTGGAAGGCAAGCTTGGCAACCGGACATGTAGATTCCTTTCTTTGTAACCAACTTTGTGTAACCCTAGATCCTCCCGGTGCTTATATAAACCGGAGGACTTTGTCCGGAGGGGCGGATATTCATTACCATAGCCATACCAGCTAGACCTCTAGGGTTTAGCCATTACGATCTCGAGGTAGATCAACTCTTGTAATACTCGTATTCATCAATATCAATCAATCAGGACATAGGGTATTACCTCCATAGAGAGGGCCCGAACCTGGGAACATCGTGTCCCTTGTCTCCTGTTACCATCGACCTTAGACGCAAAGTTCGAGACCCCCTACCCGAGATCCGCCGGTTCTGACACCGACATTGGTGCTTTCATTGAGAGTTCCATTGTGCCGTCGACGACAGGTTCGATGGCCCGTTCAATCATCGATAGTGACGCTGTCCAAGGAGAAACTTTCCTCCCCGGACAGATCTTCGCGTTCAGCGGCTTTGCACTATGGGCCAACTCGTTTGGCCACCTAGAGCAGATTGACAGCTATGCCCCTGGCCATTAGGTCAGATTTGGGAGTTTGAACTATGTGGCGAACATCCGTGGAGATTTAATCTTCGCCGGATTCGAGACCGCGACGACCGCTCCTGGTCACTCCGATGATCATGACCTAAATCTGTCATCAGACCGCATCCAGGATATCGCTCCTGTAACCGCTCTGGCCTTAGAGCCGGAGCAGACTACGCCATCCGAGGACGGGAGGATCAATCCCACCATGGAGGCCACAGATTCCACGATGTTGGAGGGGCACATAGACTTGACCTCTCACGACGTCTTTGTCACCGGAACTCCGGACTCGTCTCCGGCCGTAAGTTCTGAACCACATGAGCCCGCAGATGCCGAACTTGATCGCGTATCGATCTTCGAGTTCAGCACCGCAGAAATCTTCCAGAACTCACCTTTGGGCGATGTGCTAAACTCATTAAAGAACATGTCCTTGGCGGAGGACTCACGGCCGAACTATATCCGGTTCGAACTAGGGGCTGATGGTGGAGAATTTTTCTTCCCACCTGCCACCCACTTCATAGCCACGATCGAGGATTTGACTGACACACTTGATTACGACTCCGAGGACATCGATGGTATGGACGACGATGTCGGAGAAGAAGAGGCCCAGAACCCGCCGTTCACCGAACGCTGGAGGGCCACTTCCTCATATGATGAATACATGGTGGATGCACCAAAGGAGAACAACGACGATGACAAGGAAGATCCAGCTGAGGATAAACCTTCTGAAATACAATCTAAGCGTCGGCGTCAACGGCGCCGCTCTAAGTCATGCCGCAGCAAAGACAGCAACACCGGCATAGGAGAAGATAATACTCCAGAAGGTGTCGAAGACAACGAAGACCCCATTGAAACAGCTAATGAACAAGATGAACGGGAAAATGGGCAGGCTAGCCCTAGTAAGCAGGCCATGCATGAAGACTCAGAGGATAGAAGTTATCTTCCGCTCTCCGAGGATGAGGTGAGCCTCGGCACCGACGATTTCATCATGCCTGAGGAACCTCTTGAGAAGGAGTGCTTCAAGCGCCAGCTAATCGCCACTGCAAGGAGCCTGAAAAAGAAGCAGCAGCAGCTTCAAGCTGACCAAGATCTGCTCAATGATAAATGGACTGATGTCCTAGCAGCCGAAGAATACGGCCTCAAGCGCCCAACCAAAAGCTACCCAAAGCACAAATTGCTACCTCAGTTTGACGAGGAGGTGTCGGAATACAAACCTCCATCGTACAATGCGGCTGACCGACCACCACGTGGTCGGGACAAAACGACAACTCATGTCGAACACCAGCCAGCCCGGCCTCATCGCATAGGTAGAGGTAAATTAGCCCACGGTCATACATATGACCTCAGGAAAAACCTGAACAATAAAGCAGGACATACCAGATCGATCTACGGATCGCGGGGACGTGCCTCGACACACGACGACGGCCACCTATTCGGACGTGACAAACTTAGTCATGCGCGGGCTGAAAACCACAGACGGACTCCATCAGAGCTATGTCGCGATACGACCCGATATAGGGGCGCCGCACACTCCCATTGCTTCACTAATGAGGTCCTGGATCACGAATTCCCAGAAGGGTTCAAACCCGTGAATATAGAATCATACTATGGAACCACGGACCTGATACGTGTCCAAGGTATCTATAATTTTTGATTGCTCCATGCTATATTATCTACTATTTTGGACATTATTGGGCTTTATTATCCACTTCTATATTATTTTTGAGACTAACCTATTAACCGGAGGCCCAACCCAGAATTGCTGTTTTTTTTCCTATTTTAGGGTTTTGAAGAAAAGGAATATCAAACGGAGTCCAAACGGAATGAAACCTTCGGGAACGTGATTTTCTCACCAAACATGATCCAGGAGACTTGGACCCTATGTCAAGAAATAAAGGAGGAGGCCATGAGGTCGGGGGCGCGCCTACCCCCCCCCCCCCCTAGGCGCGCCCTCCACCCTCGTGGGCCCCTGTTGCTCCACCGACGTACTCCTTCCTCCTATATATACCTACATACCCCAAATGATCAGATACGGAGCCAAAACCCTAATTCCACCGCCGTAACTTTCTGTATCCACGAGATCCCATCTTGGGGCCTGTTTCGGAGCTCTGCCAGAGGGGGCATCGATCACTGAGGGCTTCTACATCAACACCATAGCCTCTCCGATGAAGTGTGAGTAGTTTACCTTAGACCTTCGGGTCCATAGTTATTAGCTAGATGGCTTCTTCTCTCTTTTTGGATCTCAATACAATTTTCTCCCCCTCTCTTGTGAAGATCTATTCGATGTAATCTTCTTTCTGCGGTGTGTTTGTTGAGACCGATGAATTGTGGGTTTATGATCAAGACTATCTATGAACAATATTTGACTCTTCTCTGAATTCTTTTATGTATGATTGGTTATCTTTGCAAATCTCTTTGAATTATCAGTTTGGTTTGGCCTACTAGATTGATCTTTCTTGCAATGGCAGAAGTGCTTAGCTTTGGGTTCAATCTTGCGGTGTCCTTTCCCAGTGACAGTAGGGGCAGCAAGGCACGTATTGTATTGTTGCCATCGAGGATAACAAGATGGGGTTTTTATCATATTGCATGAATTTATCCGTCGAAATCATGTCATCTTGCTTAAGGCGTTACTCTATTTTCATGAACTTAATACTCTAGATGCATGCTGGATAACGGTCGATGAGTGGAGTAATAGTAGTAGATGCAGGCAGGAGTCGGTCTACTTGTCTCGGACGTGATGCCTATATACATGATCATACCTACATATTCTCATAACTATGCTCAGTTCTGTCAATTGCTCAACACTAATTCGTTCACCCACCGTAAAATACTTGTGCTCTTGAGAGAAGCCACTAGTGAAACCTATGGCCCTGAGTCTATCTTCATCATATTAATCTTCCAATACTTAGTTATTTCCTTTGATTATTACTTTGCTTTTATTTTACTTTGCATCTTTATCACAAAAATACCAAAAATATTATCTTATCATATCTATCAGATCTCACTCTCGTAAACGACCGTGAAAGGATTGACAACCCCTTATCACGTTGGTTGCGAGGAGTTATTTGCTTTGTGCAGGTACGAGGGACTCGCCCGTAGCCTCCTACTGGATTGATACCTTGGTTCTCAAAAACTGAGGGAAATACTTACGCTACTTTGCTACATCATGCTTTCCTCTTCAAGGAAATCCAACGCAGTGCTCAAGAGGTAGCAAGAAGATTTATGGCGCCGTTGCCGGGGAGTATACGCAAAAGTCAACATACCAAGTACCCATCACAACCCTTATCTCCCGCATTACATTATTTGCCATTTGCCTCTCGCTTTCCTCTCCCCCAGTTCACCCTTGCCGTTTTATTCGCCCTCTCTCTCTCTCTCTCTATCCTCCCTCTCTTTCTCTATTTGCCTCTTTTTGCCCGCTTGCTTTTTGTTTGCTTGTGTGTTGGATTGCTTGCTTGTCACGATGGCTCAAGATAACACTAAATTGTGTGACTTTACCAATACCAATAACAATGATTTTATTAGCACTCCGATTCCTCCTCTTACCGATGCTGAATCTTGTGAAATTAATGCCGCTTTGCTGAATCTTGTCAGGAAAGATCTATTTCCGGCCTTCCTAGTGAAGATGCCGCTACCCATCTAAATAGCTTCGTTGATTTGTGTCACATGTAAAAGAAGAAAGATGTGGATAATGATATTGTTAAATTGAATCTATTTCCTTTTTCCCTTAGAGATCGTGCTAAAGCTTCATTTTTGTCTTTGCCTAAAAATAGTATTGATTCTTGGAACAAGTGCAAAGATGCTTTTATCTCTAAGTATTTTCCTCCCGCTAAGATCATCTCCCTTAGAAACGATATTATGAATTTTAAGCAACTTGAGCAAGAACATGTTGCACAAGCTTGGGAGAGAATGAAATTAATGATACGTAATTGCCCTACTCATGGTTTGAATTTGTGGATGATTATACAATATTTTTATGCCGGATTGAATTTTGCTTCTAGAAATCATTTAGATTCGGCCTCGGGAGGCACTCTTATGGAAATCACTTTAGGATAAGCTACTAAACTCCTAGATAATATTATGGTTAATTATTCTCAATGGCATACTGAAAGATCTACTAATAAAAAGGTGCATGCGATAGAAGAAATTAATGTTTTGAGTGGAAAGATGGATGAACTTATGAAATTATTTGCTAGTAAGGGTGTTTCTTCTGATCCTAATGATATGCCCTTGTCTACTTTGATTGAGAATAATAATGAATCTATGGATGTGAATTTTGTTGGTAGGAACAATTTTGGTAACAACGCGTATAGAGGAAATTTTAATCCTAGGCCTTATCCTAGTAATCCCTCTAATAATTATGGTAATTCCTACAACAATTCTTATGGAAATTATAATAAGATGCCCTCTGATTTTGAATCTAATATTAAAGAATTTATTACTTCGCAAAAGAATTTCAATGCTTTGATTGAAGAAAAATTGCTTCAGATTGAGTTGGCTAGCAACGTTGATAGAATTTCTCTTGATGTTGATTCTTTGAAACCTAGATCTATTCCACCTGAGCATGATATCAATGAGTCTCTCAAAGCCATGAGAATTTCCATTGATGAGTGCAAAGAAAGAACTGCTAGGGTGCGTGCTAAGAAAGATGCCTTTATAAGAGTGTGTTCTTCTAGTTCCTATGAAAATAAAGATGAAGATCTAAAAGTTATTGATGTGTCCCCTATAAAATATTTGTTTTGCAATATGAATCTTGATAGTGATGGGACTGGATATGATCCACATTTACATAGAAAGCGTTCCAAAACATGGAGTTTTTAGATCTTAATGCTAAATTTGATAAAAATGGGATTGAGGAAATTAAAACCCTAGATGTTGCTAAACCCACTATTTTGGATTTCAAGGAATTTAATTATGAAAATTTCTATTTGATTGGTTGTATTTCCTTGTTGCAATCCATGCTAAATTCTCCTCATGCTTATAGTCAAAATAAAGCGTTTACTAAACATAGCGTTGATGCCTTGATATAATCTTATGAAGAAAAACTTGATTTGGAAGTTTCTATCCCTAGAAAACTTTATGATGAGTGGGAACCAACTATTAAAATTGAGATTAAAGATCATGAGTTCTATGCTTTATGTGATTTGGGTGCTAGTGTTTCCACGATTCCAAAGACTTTGTGTGATTTGGTAGGTTTCTGTGATTTTGATGATTGCTCTCTAAACTTGCACCTTGACGATTCAACTATTAAGACACCAACAGGAATAATTAATGATGTTCTTATTGCCGCAAATAGGAATTATGTACCCGTAGATTTATTGTTCTTGGCATAGATTGCAATCCTTCATGTCCTATTATTCTTGGTAGACCTTTCCTTAGAACGATTGGTGCAATTATTGATATGAAGGAAGGAAATATTATATTCCAATTTCCGTTAAGGAAAGGCATGGAACACTCTTTCCTAGAAAGAAAATTAAATTACCTTATGAATCTATTATGAGAGCCACTTATGGATAGCCTACCAAAGATGGCAATACCTAGATCTATCCTTGGCTTTTATGACTCGCTAGGGGCGTTAAACGATAGCGCTTGTTGGGAGGCAACCCAATTTTATTTTTATTCCTTGCTTTTTGCTCCTGTTTAGTAATAAATAATTTACCTAGCCTCTGTTTTGGTTGTGTTTTTTGTGTTTAATTAGTGTTTGTGCCAAGTAGAACCGTTGGGAAGACTTGGCGAAAGTCTTGTTAATCTTGCTGTAAAAAACAGAAACTTTAGCGCTCATGAGAACTGCTGCCACTTTTATTTTGAAAGTTCTATTAAGTTAATTCTTTTTTAATATGATTAATAGATAAACTCCCCACGTACAACTATTTATTTTAGAATTTTTGGGGTTCCAGATCTTTCGCTAGCTACTGGTTACTACAGACTGTTATGTTTTTGACAGATTCTGTTTTTCATGTGTTGTTTGCTTATTTTGATGAATCTATGGCTAGTAAAATAGTTTATAAACCATAGAGAAGTTGGAATACATTAGGTTTAAAACCAATATAAATAAATAATGAGTTCATTACAGTACCTTGAAGTGGTCTTTTGTTTTCTTTCGCTAACGGAGCCCACGAGCTTTTCTACTTTAAGTTTTGTGTTGTGAAGTTTTCAAGTTTTGGGTAAAGATTTGATCGATTATGGAACAAGGAGTGGCAAGAGCCTAAGCTTGGGGATGCCCATGGCACCCCCAAGATAATCTAAGGACACCTAAAATCCAAAGCTTGGGGATGCCCCGGAAGGCACCACTCTTTCGTCTACTTCGATCGATAACTTTACTTGGAGCTATATTTTTATTCATCACATGATATGTGTTTTGCTTGGAGCGTCTTGTATTATTTGAGTCTTTATTTGTTAGTTTAACACAATCATCCTTTCTGTAAACACCTTTTTAGAGAGCCATACATGATTTGGAATTTGTTAGAATACTCTGTGTGCTTCGCTTATATCATTTGAGTTATATAGTTTTGCTCTAGTACTTCACTTATATCTTTTAGAGCACGGTGGTGGAATTGTTTTATAGAAACTATTGATCTCTCATGCTTCACTTAGATTATTTTGAGAGTCTTAAATAGCATGGTAATTTGCTTGAATAATCCAATATGCTTGGTATTCAAGAATAGTAAAAACTTTCTTATGAGTGTGTTGAATGCTATGAGAAGTTTGATGCTTGATAATTGTTTTGAGATATGAAGATGGTGATATTAAAATTGTGCTAGTTGAGTAGTTGTGGATTTGAGAAATACTTGTGTTAAAGTTTGTGATTCCCGTAGCATGCACGTATGGTGAACCATTATGTGATGAAGTCGGAGCATGATTTATTTTTTGATTGTCTTCCTTATGAGTGGCGGTCGGGGACGAGTGAGGGAGTCCTGGATTAGGGGGTGTCCGGATGGCCGGACTATACCTTCAGCCGGACTCCTAGACTATGAAGATACAAGATTGAAGACTTTGTCCCGTGTCCGGAAGGGACTTTCCTTGGCGTGGAAGGCAAGCTTGGCGATACGGATATGTAGATCTCCTACCATTGTAACCGACTTTGTGTAAACCTAACCCTCTCCGGTGTCTATATAAACCGGAGGGTTTTAGTCCGTAGAACAACATACAAAACAAGAATCATACCATAGGCTAGCTTCTAGGGTTTAGTCCCTCCGATCTCGTGGTAGATCTACTCTTGTACTACCCATATCATCAATATTAATCAAGCAGGACATAGGGTTTTACCTCCATCAAGAGGGCTCGAACCTGGGTAAAACTTCGTGTCCCTTGCCTCCTGTTACCATCCGGCCTAGACGCACAGTTCGGGACCCCCTACCCGAGATCCGCTGGTTTTGACACCGACATTGGTGCTTTCATTGAGAGTTCCTCTGTGCCGTTGTCGTCAGGCTTGATGGCTCCTACTATCATCGATAGTGATGCGGTCTAGGGTGAAACTTGTCTCCCTGGACAGATCTCTGTCTTCGGCGGCTTTGCACTACGGGCTAATTTTCTTCGCCATCTGGAGCAGATCGAAAGCTACGCCCCTGGCCGTCAGGTCAGGTTTGGAAGTTTAAACTACACGGCTGACATCCGCTGGGACATGATCTTCGACGGATTCGAGCCACTGCTGAGCGCGCCGCACTGTCACGACGAGCATGATCTAGCTCTGCCGCCAAACAGTGCCCTGGAGGCCGCACCTGCATCGGCTTCGACCCTTAATTCGGAGCCAACTACACCAATCGAGGATGGGTGGTTGGATGCCGCCTCGAGGGCTGCGATCCCAACGGTGATCGAGCCGAACACCAGCCCCGCACTCCACGAGACTCGTGACCCCAAGGAGCCGGACTCCTCTCCGGCCTCCGAACCCTCCGCGCCCCTGTCGATCGAATCCGATTGGGCGCCGATCATGGAGTTTACTGCTATGGACATCTTTCAGCACTCGCCTTTCGGCGATATTCTGAAGACACTAAAGTCTCTCTCTTTATCAGGAGAGCCCTAGCCGGACTATGGTCAGCAAAGTTGGGATACGGACGATGAAGAAATTGAAAGCCCACCCACATCCCACTTTGTAGCCACTGTCAACGATTTAACCGACATGCTCGACTTCGACTCTGAAAACATCGACGGTATGGACGATGATGCGGGAGGCGAAGAAGAACCACCGCCCACCTTATCATATGACGTATACATGGTGGACGCACCAAAAGATGACGACGAGGAACGGAAGGACGCACCGAAGGCTTGTTCCCTCGAGAAGCAGTCAAAGCGGTGACGCAAGCGCCGCCCCAAATCCCGCCTCGACAGAAATAACGATCACATAGACCCAGCGCTGGAGCAGGGCGGATCGCTGCCGGACAACGGCAGTCTGGATAATCAACCCGAACAAACAAATTCTATCAAGGATAATAGTCCGGACGACATAACGCCGGACAGGCACCCGAAGCAGCAGAATGCCCGTAAAAGGCTTGTTGCCACCGCGAGGAGTCTTAAAAAGTAGAAGCAAAGGCTTAAGGCTGTGCAAGACACACTCCAAGTCAGATGGAGTAAAATACTCAACACAGCAGCGAGGTACGGCGACAATCGCCCCTCCAAGAGCTACCCAAAGCGAAAGCTGCTACCTGAATTCGATGAGGAGGCTTCAGACCCCCCATGACCAAATATCAAAGCATCCACCTGGCCGGATAGACGACCCCTCTACCAACACAGAGCGACATACAACACCACTCACAATACAACACGCGACCCATGCGAGGGCTCGCACCCAAAGGACGGCGCAACAAGATCCATCTATGGATCACGCAAGCGCGCCCCAGCATACAATGAAACACAACAAACATCCGAAAAACGTGGTACACCCAGCTACAGGGGTGCCGCACACCCCCTATGTTTCACCGATGAGGTGCTGGACCATGAATTTCCATAGGGATTCAAACCCGTAAACATAGAGGCATATGACGGAACAACAGACCCTGGGGTCTGGATTGAGGACTACATCCTTCATATCCATATGGCTCGAGGAGATGATCTCCACGCCATGAAGTACTTACTCCTCAAGCTCAAAGGGCCAGCTCGTCACTGGCTTAAAGGCCTCCCCGAAAGCTCCATTAGAAGTTGGGAAGAGCTCGAAGACGCCTTTCGGGCAAATTTTCAAGGGACTTATGTCTGACCTCTAGATGCGGACGATTTGAATCATATAACTCAACAGCTCGGAGAGTCAGCCCGAAAGCTTTGGAACAGGTTTCTTACTAAAAAGAACCAGATTGTTGACTGTCCGGACGCCGAAGCCTTGGCAGCTTTTAAGCATAGCGTCCGTGACGAATGGCTCGCCAAACACCTCGGCCAAAATAAGCCGAGAATGATGGCCACATTAACAAACCTCATGACCCGCTTTTGCGCGGGTGAGGATAGCTGGCTAGCCAGATGCAGCACCAGCAACCCGAGTACATCTGAAGTTAGAGAAGGAAACGAGAAATCATGGCGCAACAGCAATGATGAACGCCGGAACAAAGAAGACAGCATGAAGGGCACGGCAGTAAACGCCGGTTTCAAAAGCTCTCATCCAGGTCAGCAAAAGCCGCCCTCTAAAGGCACCAGGGATGAACTGTCCAGCCTCAACAAAATTATGGACCAAGTATGTCAGATCCATAGTACCCCTGGTAAACCTGCTAATCATACCCACAGAGAATGTTGGGTCTTCAAGCAGTCCGACAAGCTCAATGCCGTACACAAGGGGGAGGATACACCAACTGAAGACGAGGACGAGCCTCCCAAGCAAGACACTAGGGAACAAAAGAAATTTCCACTAGAAGTCAAAACAGTAAATGTGTTACACGTGATCAAGGGAAAAAACAACGCGGCACTCCCAGGAAAATATAACCAAGTGCCTATCACCGCGAAGTCCTGCCACTGGTCGTCTCAACCGATCACTTTCGACCATCACAATTACTCAGCAAGTATCCAACGCGCAGGATGGGCTGCCCTGGTATTAGACCCAGTAATTGGTGGATATCACTTCACACGAGTCTTGATGGACGGTGGCAGCCATCTAAACCTAATATATCAGGATACAATCTGCGGGATGGGGTTAGACCCAACAAAAATTCGCCATAGCAATACTACCTTTAAAGGAGTAACGCCAGGCCCAGGGGCTCGTTGTACGGGCTCCCTCCTGCTACAAGTTATATTCAGCTACCCCGATAATTTTCGTCGCGAGCATTTAACCTTCCAAATCGCTCCGTTCCAAAGTGGCTATCAAGCACTGCTCGGACGTGAAGCTTTCGCTCGCTTTAATGCAATACCACACTACGCCTCCCTCACACTCAAGATGCCCGGTCCATGTGGCATCATTTCAGTGAACGGAAATATCAAGTGATCTCTGCGTGCCGAAGAGAGTCCGGCTGCCTCGGCAGCCGCACACTAAAGGCGCCCGGACCAGCAAAAACATCCAATAGGTCGTCAAGACCTCAGACACAACTACTCAAGTCCGGCGCCGCTATTTATACCGAATAAATGGTCACACCCCTATTGGTCAATACAAGGGGCTCAACGCGCGCAGACAAGTGGCAATTTTTTCTCATCTCGAATTATACATGGTTTCTTTAAAAACTATCTTTTTGCACGACAAGTTTTTTACCTAAATTCCTCTCTTTTTACAGACGATCATCGTGCTACACCCGTCCTGGATAAGGCACAATGGAGACACAGGCGCAGACGTGCAGCAGGGACCCGCTCCAAGGATTCTTTTTAGATTAAGACCCTGCTTAAACCCTTTTTACTGTCTCTTGTTGATACATATCCACCGTTGAGAAGGATGCTGACGTCTTGGCATGTGGCCATGCGAGAACAATGCACGTACCCAGACAAAAGGGGCTTCTTACAAAGGCCATTATTTAGGCCCGGTTTATACCACCAAGACCGAATACCTTAGGGAGTGTTCGGCGTCATGAGTTTGGCCCTATATGCATCAGCTCTGAATCATTGTCTTTGGTCAAATGTTGGGTTTGCCCGGCTCCTGTGTTTTGGTGCCTTACGTTCCGCTTTACCGGCTAAGGTAGCACCAGGAGAACTACTGCGATTGTGCCCTGGTTCATCCGGACGAGCACCTCAGTAGAGAAAGCCGAAAACTGACTGTCATGATATAGGATGAGACTGGTCAACCACTCGATGACCTGTTGGAATGTTAGAATTCCTCCGCCTTAACGAAGGGCCGTTTTCCGGCCAGGCATGTACGCACCCCGGGATCGGGAGAATGCGGAGCCACCAGGGGCTATCTCGTAGCCCCACTGTCAAACTCCTATGGCTAAGTGAAAGTGCTAAAGCATTATAGTCCGGTTGCCTCGCTCGCTCCGCTATCACCTCCTTAGTAGGACCAAGATGTTGGGTTAAGTGTGAACGCATGTTTTTTGCGAGCACCTCCGCATTATATGCGTGGGGGTTGAAGCCGACGGCTGCAATCTTTCAGGTTATACACATGTATACATAAACGGCTGCCCAGGAGGCATCATATTACTTTCAGGCAAAAGTACAAAAATAGCCTTATAAAAATTTATTAAAGCATTTCGCTTACAATGAGATTACATATCACTCAAACATAATATTTTTTGAGCACTGGGTCTCTATCAAACGAGCACCCTCAAGAACTTCTTCAAAGTAGTGCTCAGCAGCCATTCGGCCTACGGCCGAATCCCGCGCTGCAACAGTGGTAGCATCCATCTCCGCCCAGTATGCTTTAACACGGGTAAAGGCCATCCGTGAGCCCTCTATGCACGCCGACCTCTTCATCGCATTAATGCGCGACACCACGTCAAGGAACTGCTGCACCAAGCTGAAATAGCTGTTCGGTTTTGGCCTTTCCGGCCATAGCTGATCCACAACAGACCTCATGGAGAGTCCGGACAACTTATTCAGTTCGGCCCATTCGGCTAATTGGTCAGTTAATGAAAGCCGACGCTCGGGAGAATGGAATTGTGTCCAAAATAGCTGGTCCACTTCACGGTCCGTCTGACCCTGGAAGTACTTGGCCGCATCGGCAGCGCTCGCCGCCAAATCCATATACACATCCTCTGAACTCCACAGCCGATCCAGAGGGGCATACCGTGGATCTCCGAACTTCCTCCATAACATAAAGGATTTCCCAGCTACAATATCCCCGGCTTCCCGCATCTCCTCCTTCGCCCTCATAGCAGAGCGGATGTCTTTTCTCGTCGCAGCGGCCTTCTCAAGGTCCGATGCCTTCGCTAGGTTTTCCTTTTCAAGAACCCGGCAACGGTCGGCGGAGGCTTTTAATTCTATGGCCATCTTGGCCATCTTATCTCGGCTCTTGCCATGTGCGGCCATCTTGGCTTTCAACTCTTCGGCCGCCTTCAAAGCAGCCGCATTACCAAACCTCGCTTGTTCCTTGGCTCGAGCAAGTTCTGTCCGCAAGGCCTCAACAGTGGCAGCTCCATCTGCAGTCACAACATATTAAAGATACTGGCATCATGCTGCTCTTACTATGTGGCGTTTACCAGATAATGACACTTACCCTATGCCTCGTCAAGCCTTTTGTTAACAAGCTCGATGTCGGCGTCTGCCGCATCGAACTGCCGTTTTAAATGGGCAAACTCGCTTGTCCCGCTAGCCACCGGAGCTTCCATCACCTGCACATAAAGTCAGTATGGTTATTACCTGGGAATATGATCCTCTGTTCGTCGTCGTTTCCGACGACAACCAGAGTCTCAGGGGCTACTATCTACACAGGGCACACCTAGCATGTGCAGGACTATCATACATTATTTTACGTACCTCAAAGCCTGTCAGTAGACTCATAAAAGCTTCATGCAATCCGCTTTCGGCGGACGAGATTCTCTCCATCACTGTATTCATCAGCATACGGTGTTCATATGAGATGGCCGCTCGCCCCACGAACTCCCTCAGAACATCCGATCGCACACCAAACGGTGCCGGACTCTTTTGTCTGCTCTCTTCGGGAGCCGGACACTGGGAGCTTCGGGGGTCAATGGGATTATCTTTTGGCCTCACTGGACTCGGAGAGCTTAGGGGTCAATGGGGGAGCTTCGGGGTCGCCCTCTTCCGGAGCGGAGGAGTCCGGAGGAGGCGTTTCGCTCTCCATCATCTCTGGAAGAAGATCCCCCGAAGACGAACTCATTTGAGAGGGGCAAAGGCCTGAACTGCAAAGATATATGCGGTGGTTATTTTCTCAGAAGAAAAAGATGGCATACCTGTACTATTAAAGTATTTCGGGTCACTTATGACTCGCTGGAGAATTGATCCCCCCGCCGACTTTGTGCGGCAAAAGCATCCCCCAAGGTAGGACCCTCTGTGGGACACTTCTCCCGTTTGGAAGCTTCGGCTTCCGAATCCCCGGGCGCAGTCCTTTTCCTCCTCCGGCCGTCTTCCTTCATGGAGACGCTCGCTCCCTCGGTTAGAATGGGCAGCCTTGGGGGCCCGCGTCCACCCGTAGTATCCTCCCCAGTATCTTCCTTCAAGGGCTCCGGGCAAGGTGCGACCTGGAGCATCTTTTCCAATACCGGATTGTCCAAACCCTCAGGGAGGGGGGCCGAACACCGAATCAACTTCGCCTTTCTTATCCAGTCCTGGTCAAAAAGCGAACTCTCAGAAATAACTTCGTAACAAATGAGAGATAGTATGTTCGGCCAGAAGATTCCTTACCTGTTCGGTGGCGCGGTTACTGCTCAGGCCCACGTCCTTGGTGATTTCCAGACACTCTACCTGAGGTCCGAAGAATGACTTGTACATCTCCTCGTGCGTCAGGCCGAGGAAATTTTGAATGACATGTGGTCCCTCGGGATTGAACTCCCACAAGCGAAGGGGCCGGCGTTTGCAAGGCTGGACTTGAAAAACCTGCATAACTTGTATTACCACAACCAAACTAAAATCTGCATTTAAGAGATCTCGAATGCGGCTTTGCAGTATAGGCACGTCCTTGGCTGGACCCCAGCTCAGGCCTCTGCTGATCCATGACATCAGCTGTGGTGGAGGGCCCGAGCGGAAAACCGGGGCGGCCGCCCACTTGGCACTTCTAGGAGCCGTGATGTAGAACCACTCCTGTTGCCACAATTCATACACCTCTGGAATGGAACCTTTGGGCCATGGAGCTCCCGTCATCTTGCATATTGAGGCACCTCCGCACGCTGCATGTTGCCCCTCGATCATCTTCGGCTTTACTTCAAAGGTCTTGAGCCACAGGCCAAAGTGAGGGGTAACCCGGAGGAAGGCCTCACACACGACAATAAATGTCGTGATATGAAGAAAGGAGTCCGGAGCTAGATTAGGGAAATCTAGCCCGTAATAAAACATCAAACCCCTGACGAAAGAATCCAAAGCAAGGCCTAGACCTCGGAGGAAGTGGGATACGAACACGATGTTCTCGTTGGGTTCGGGGGAGGGGACGGCCTGTCCTCGAGCAGGCAGCCGATGCGAAACCTCGGCAGTCAGATATCTGGCCTCCCTCAACTTTTTGATGTCTTCTTTCGTGACAGAGGAAGGCATCCATTGGCCTTGAAGGCTAGATCCGGACATGATTGAAGGTTCAGAGCACCTAACCTGAACTTTGGGTGTTAGAGATTGAGGTGGGGGGAGGATTCGATTGAGCACGGGAGGGAAAAAGTAAAAGCCTTGTCCCTTTTATAAAGAGGATGAATATCAAGCGTCCTCTCCGTGGCCGTTTGGACTTGCCTATAGTCTAGGAGTCCTAGAAGCGGTTTGGTTACCCACGCACGTATTGATGAGAATCCCAGAATAAGGGGACACGATCTCTGCTTTAACAAGACGTGCCAAGGAAACCGCCTCACATGACATGATGAGGTGGGACAATAAAACGATTCGAATAAAGGCTTGGCCGTGGTGCGATGTCACACTACGGAATACGTCAGCAGATTAGATTTGTGTAAATATTATTCTCTCTTTGGCAATATGTGGAAACTTATTTTGCAGAGCCGGACACTATCTTTGTGTTCAAAATCTTCTATGAAGTACTTGGAGGAGGAACCCGCCTTGCAATGCCGAAGACAATCTGCGCGCCGGACTCGTCGTCATTAAAGCCTGGTTCAGGGGCTACTGAGGGAGTCCTGGATAAGGGGGTGTCCGGATGGCCGTACTATACCTTCTGCCAGACTCCTGGACTATGAAGATAGAAGATTGAAGACTTCGTCCCGTGTCCGGAAGGGACTTTCCTTGGCGTGGAAGGCAAGCTTGGCGATACGTATATGTAGATCTCCTACCATTGTAACCGACTTTGTGTAACCCTAAACCTCTCCGGTGTCTATTTAACCGGAGGGTTTTAGTCCGTAGAACAACATACAGAACAACAAGCATACCATAGGCTAGCTTCTAGGGTTTAGCCTCTCCGATCTCGTGGTAGATCTACTCTTGTATTACCCATATCATCAATATTAATCAATCAGGACGTAGGGTTTTACCTCCATCAAGAGGGCCCGAACCTGGGTAAAACTTTGTGTCCCTTGCCTCCTGTTACCATCCGGCCTAGACGCACAGTTCGGGACCCCCTACCCGAGATCCGCCGGTTTTGACACCGACAACGAGCGATGGTCTTTTCCTACCAATCTATCCCCCTAGGAGCATGCGCGTAATACTTTGCTTTGATAACCTGTAGATTTTTGCAATAAGTATATGAGTTCTTTATGAATAATGTTGAGTCCATGGATTATACGCACTTTTCTTCCTTTCACCATTGCTAGCCTCACCAAATACCGAGCACCTTTCGCCGGTATCATACACCCACCATATATCTTCCTCAAAACAGCCACCATACCTACCTATTATGGCATTTCCATAGCCATCCCGAGATATATTGACATGCAACTTTCCACCGTTCCGTTTATTATGACACACTCCATCATTGTCATATTGCTTAGCATGATCATGTAGTTGACATCGTATTTGTGGCAAAGCCACCATTCATAATTCTTACATAAATGTCACTCTTGATTCACTTCATATCTCGGTACACTACCAGAGGCATTCATATAGAGTCATATTTTGTTCTAAGTATCGAGTTGTAATTGTTGAGTTGTAAGAAAATAAAAATGTGATGATCATCATTATTAGAGCATTGTCCCAGTGAGGAAAGGATGATGGAGACTATGATTCCCCCACAAGTCGGGATGAGACTCCGGACGAAGAATAAAATTAAAAAAGGGAAATAAAAGAGGCCATAAAAAAAGAGAAAAGGCCCAAATAAAAAATGAGAGTAAAAGAGAGAAGGGACAATGTTACTATCCTTTTACCACACTTGTGCTTCAAAGTAGCACCATGATCTTCATGATAGAGAGTCTCCTATGTTATCACTTTCATATACTAGTGGGAATTTTTCATTATAGAACTTGGCTTGTATATTCCAATGATGGGCTTGTTGGGGAACGTAGTAATTTCAAAAAAATTCCTACGCACACGCAAGATCATGGTGATGCATAGGAACGAGGGGGAGAGTCTGATCTACGTACCCTTGTAGATCGCAACGGAAGCGTTGACACGACATAGAGGAAGTAGTCGTACGTCTTCTTCCCGATCCGACCGATCCAAGCACCGTTACTCCGGCACCTCCCAGTTCTTAGCACACGTTCAGCTCGATGACGATTCTCGGGCTCCGATCAAGCAAAGCGTCGAGGAAGAGTTCCGTCAGCACGACGGCGTGGTGACGATCTTGATGTACTACCAACGCAGGGCTTCGCCTAAGCACTGCAACAATATGATCGAGGTGGAATTTGGTGGCAGGGGGCACCGCACACGGCTAAGGAACGATCTCAAGGATCAACTTGTGTGTCTATGGGTGCCCCCTGCCCCTGTATATAAAGGATGGAGGAGGAGGAGGCCGGCCAAGGGGGGGGGGGAAGGGAGAAGGAATAGGAGGAGAAGGAGAGGTGGCCAGCCCCCTTTTCCCTAGTCCAATTCGGACCAAAGGGGAGGAGGGGCGCAGCAGCCTTTCTCCTCTTCCCACTAAAGCCCATCAAGGCCCATTACTTCTCCCGTAACTACCCGGTACTCCCAAAAATACCCGAATCACTCGGAACCTTTCTGAAGTCCGAATATAGTCGTCCAATATATCGATCTTTACGTCTCGACCATTTCGAGACTCCTCGTCATGTCCCCGATCTCATCCAGGACTCCGAACTCCTTTGGTACATCAAAACTCATAAACTCATAATATAACTGTCATCGAAACCTTAAGCGTGCGGACCCTACGGTTCGAGAACAATGTAGACATGACCGAGACACGTCTCCGGTCAATAACCAATAGCGAGACCTGGATGCCCATGTTGGCTCCTACATATTCTACGAAGATCTTTATCGGTCAGAACGCATAACAACATACGTTGTTCCCTTTGTCATCGGTATGTTACTTGCCCGAGATTCGATCGTCGGTATCCAATACCTAGTTCAATCTCGTTACGGGCAAGTCTCTTTACTCGTTCCGTAATACATCATCTCGCAACTAACTCATTAGTTGTAATGCTTGCAAGTCTTAAGTGATGTGCATCACCGAGAGGGCCCAGAGATACCTCTCCGACAATCGGAGTGACAAATCCTAATCTCGAAATACACCAACCCAACATCTACCTTTGGAGCCACCTGTAATGCTCCTTTATAATCACCCAGTTACGTTGTGACGTTTGGTAGCACCCAAAGTGTTCCTCCGGCAAACGGGAGTTGCATAATCTCATAGTCATAGGAACATGTATAAGTCATGAAGAAAGCAATAGCAACATACTAAACGATCGGGTGCTAAGCTAATGGAATGGGTCATGTCAATCAGATCATTCAACTAATGATGTGATCCCGTTAATCAAATAACAACTCTTTGTCCATGGTTAGGAAACATAACCATCTTTGATTAACGAGCTAGTCAAGTAGAGGCATACTAGTGACACTCTGTTTGTCTATGTATTCAGACATGTATTATGTTTCCGGTTAATACAATTCTAGCATGAATAATAAACATTTATCATGATATAAGGAAATAAATAATAACTTTATTATTGCCTCTAGGGCATATTTCCTTCAGTCTCCCACTTGCACTAGAGTCAATAATCTAGATCACATCACCATGTGATTAACATCGATAATTCACATCATCATGTGATTAACACCCATAGTTCACATCGCCATGTGACCAACACCCAAAGGGTTTACTAGATTCAGTAATCTAGTTCACATCGCTATGTGATTAACACCCAAAGAGTACTAAGGTGTGATCATGTTTTGCTTGTGAGAGAATCTTAGTCAACGGGTCTGCCACATTCAGATCCACATTTATTTTGCAAATTTCTATGTCAACAATGCTCTGCATGGAGCTACTCTAGCTAATTGCTCCCACTTTCAATATGTATCTAGACCGAGACTTAGAGTCATCTAGATTAGTGTCAAAACTTGCATCGGCGTAACCCTTTACGACGAACCTTTTTATCACGTCCATAATCGAGAAATATATCCTTATTTCACTAAGGATAATTCTGACCGCTGTCCAGTGATCTACTCCTAGATCACTATTGTACTCCCTTGCCAAATCAGTGCGGGGTATACAATAGATCTGGTATACAGCATGACATACTTTATAGAACCTATGGCCAAGGCATAGGGAATGACTTTCATTCTCTTTCTATCTTCTGCCGTGGTCGGGCTTTGAGTCTTACTCAACTTCACACCTTATAATACAGGCAAGAACTCTTTCTTTGACTGCTCCATTTTGAACTACTTCAAAATCTTGTCAAGGTATGTACTCATTGAAAAAACTTATCAAGCGTCTTGATCTATCTCTATAGATCTTGAAGCTCAATATGTAAGCAGCTTCACCAAAGTCTTTCTTTGAAAAACTCCTTTCAAACACTCCTTTATGCTTTACAGAATAATTCTACATAATTTCCGATCAACAATATGTCATTCACATATACTTATCAGAAATGCTGTAGTGCTCCCACTCACTTTCTCGTAAATACAGGCTTCACCGCAAGTCTGTATAAAACTATATGCTTTGATCAACTCATCAAAGCGTATATTCCAACTCCGAGATGCTTGCACCAGTCCACAGATGGATCGCTGGAGTTTGCACATTTTGTTAGTACCTTTCGGATTGACAAAACCTTCTGGTTGCATCATATACAACTCTTCTTTTATAAATCCATTAAGGAATGCAGTTTTGTTTATCCATTTGCCAGATTTCATAAAATGCGGCAATTACTAACATGATTCGGACAGACTCAAGCATAGATACGAGTGAGAAACTCTCATCGTAGTCAATACCTTGATCTTGTCGAAAACCTTCTGCGACAATTCTAGCTTTGTAGATAGTAATACTACTATCAACGTCCGTCTTCCTCTTGAAGATCCATTTATTCTCAATTGCTTGCCGATCATCGGGCAAGTCAACCAAAGTCCATACTTTGTTCTCATACATGGATCATATCTCAGATTTCATGGCTTCAAGCCACTTTGCGGAATCTGGGCTCACCATCGCTTCTTCATAGTTCGTAGGTTCATCATGATCTAGTAGCATGACCTCCAGAACAGGATTACCATACCACTCTGGTGCGGATCTCACTCTGGTTGATCTACGAGGTTCAGTAGTATCTTGATCTAAAGTTTCATGATCATCATCATTAGCTTCCTCACTTATTGGTGTAGGTGTCGCAGAAACAGTTTTCTGTGATGTACTACTTTCCAATAAAGGAGTAGGTACAGTTACCTTGTCAAGTTCTACTTTCCTCCCACTCACTTCTTTCGAGAGAAACTCCTTATCTAGAAAAACTCCGAATTTAGCAACAAAATTTTTGCCTTCGGATTTGTGATAGAAGGTGTACCCAATAGTCTCCTTTGGGTATCCTATGAAGACATATTTCTTCGATTTGGGTTTGAGCTTACTAGGATGAAACTTTTCATATAAGCATCACAACCCCAAACTTTAAGAAACGACAACTTTGGTTTCTTGCCAAACCATAGTTAATAAGGCGTCGTCTCGACGGATATAGATGGTGCCCCTTTTTAACGTGAATGCAGTTGTCTCTAATGCATGACCCCAAAAACGATAGTGGTAAATCGGTAAGAAACATCATAGATTGCACTATATCCAATAAAGTACAGTTATGACGTTCGGACACACCATTATGCTGTGGTGTTCCAGGTGGCATGAGTAGTGAAACTATTTCACATTGTTTTAACTGAAGACCAAACTCGTAACTCAAATACTCTTTTCCACGATCAGATCGTAGAAACTTTATTTTCTTGTGACGATGATTTTCCACTTCACTCTGAAATTATATGAACTTTTCAAATGTATCAGACTTCTATTTCATTAAGTAGATATACCCATATCTGCTCAAATCATCTGTGAAGGTCAGAAAATAATGATATCCGCCACGAGCCTCAATATTCATCGGACCACATACATCGGTATGTATGATTCCTAACAAATCTGTTGCTCTCTCCATAGTACCGGAGAATGGTGTTTTAGTCATCTTGCCCAAGAGGCACGGTTCGCAAGTACCAAGTGATTCATAATCAAGTGGTTCCAATAGTCCATCAGTATGGAGTTTCTTCATGCGCTTTATACCGATATGACCTAAACGACAGTGCCACAAATAAGTTGCACTATCATTATTAACTTTGCATCTTTTGGTTTCAATATTATGAATATGTGTATCACTACGATCGAGATCCAATGAACTTGTTTCATTGGGTGTATGACCATCGAAGGTTTTATTCATGTAAACAGAACAACAATTATTCTCTGACTTTAATGAATAACCGTATTACAATAAACATGATCAAATCATATTCATGCTCAACGCAAACACCAAATAACACTTATTTAGGTTCAACACTAATCCCGAAATTATAGGGAGTGTGCGATGATGATCATATCAATCTTGGAACCACTTCCAACACACATCGTCACTTCATCCTTAACTAGTCTCTGTTTATTCTGCAACTCCTGTTTCGAGTTATTACTCTTAGCAACTGAACTAGCATCAAATACTGAGGGGTTGCTATAAACACTAGTAAAGTACACATCAATAACATGTATATCAAATATACTTATGTTCACTTTGCCATCCTTCTTATCCGCCAATCACTTGGGGTGGTTCTGCTTCCAGTGACCAGTCCCTTTGCAGTAGAAGCACTTAGTCTCAGGCTTAGGACCAGACTTTGGGCTTCTTCACTTGAGCAGCAACTTGCTTGCTGTTCTTCTTGAAGTTCCCCTTTTTTTTCCTTTGCCCTTTTCTTGAAACTAGTGATCTTGTCAACCATCAACACTTGATGCTCTTTCTTGATTTCTACCTTCATTGATTTCATCATCATGAAAAGCTCGGGATTCGTTTTCGTCATCCCTTGCATACTATAGTTCATCACGAAGTTTCTACTAACTTGGTGATGGTGACTAGAGAATTCTTTCAATCACTATCTTATCTGGAAGATTAACTCCACTTGATTCAAGCGATTGTAGTACCCAGACAATCTGAGCACTTGCTCACTAGTTGAGCGATTCTCCTCCATCTTTTAGCTATAGAACTTGTTGGAGGCTTCATATCTCTCAACTCGGGTATTTGCTTGAAATATTAACTTCAACTCCTGGAACATCTCATATGGTCCATGACGTTCAAAACGTCGTTGAAGTCCCGATTCTAAGCCGTTAAGCATGGTGCACTTAAACTATCAAGTAGTCATCATATTGAGCTAGCCAAACGTTCATAACGTCTGCATCTGCTCCTGCAATAGGTCTGTCACCTAGCGGTGCATCAAGGACATAATTCTTCTGTGCAGCAATGAGGATAAACCTCTGATCACGGATCCAATCCGCATCTTTGCTACTAACATCTTTCAACACAATTTTCTCTAGGAACATATCAAAATAAACATAGGGAAGCAACAACGCGAGCTATTGATCTACAACATAATTTGCAAAATACTACCAGGACTAAGTTCATGATAAATTTAAGTTCAATTTAATCATATTACTTAAGAACTCCCACTTAGATAGACATCCCTCTAATCCTCTAAGTGATCACGTGATCCAAATCAACTAAACCATAACCGATCATCACGTGAGATGGAGTAGTTTTCAATGGTGAACATCGTTATGTTGATCATATCTACTATATGATTCACGCTCGACCTTTCGGTCTCCGTGTTCCAAGGCCATATCTGTATATGCTTGGCTCGTCAAGTATAACCTGAGTATTCCGCGTGTGCAACTGTTTTGCACCCGTTGTATTTGAACGTAGAGCCTATCACACCCGATCATCACGTGGTGTCTCAGCACGAAGAACTTTTGCAACGGTGCATACTCAGGGAGAACACTTCTTGATAATTTAGCGAGAGATCATCTTATAATGCTACCGTCAATCAAAGCAAGATAAGATGCATAAAAGGATAAACATCACATGCAATCAATATAAGTGATATGATATGGCCATCATCATCTTGTGCTTTGTGATCTCCATCTCCGAAGCACCGTCATGATCACCATCGTCACCGGCGCGACACCTTGATCTTCATCGTAGCATCGTTGTCGTCTCGCCAATCTTATGCTTCCACGACTATCACTACCGCTTAGTAATAAAGTAAAGCATTACATCGCGATTGCATTGCATACAATAAAGTGACAACCATATGGCTCCTGCCAGTTGCCGATAACTCGGTTACAAAACATGATCATCTCATACAATAAAATTTAGCATCATGTCTTGACCATATCACATCACAACATGCCCTGCAAAAACAAGTTAGATGTCCTCTACTTTGTTATTGCAAGTTTTACGTGGCTGCTATGGGCTTAAGCAAGAACCAATCTCACCTACGCATCAAAACCACAACGATAGTTTGTCAAATAGACTCCGTTTTAACCTTCTCAAGGACCGGGCGTAGCCACACTCGGTTCAACTAAAGTTGGAGAGACAGTCGCCCGCAAGCCATCTATGTGCAAAGCACGTTGAGGGAACCGGTCTCGCGTAAGCGTACGCGTAAGGTTGGTCCGGGTCGTCTCGTCCAACAATACCGCCGAACCAAAGTATGACATGCTGGTAGGCAGTATGACTTGTATCGCCCACAACTCACTTGTGTTCTACTCGTGCAAATAACATCAAACCATAAAACCTAGGCTCGGATGCCACTGTTGGGGAACGTAGTAATTTCAAAAATTTCCTACGCACACGCAAGATCATGGTGATGCATAGCAACGAGGGGGAGAGTCTGATCTACGTACCCTTGTAGATCGCAACGGAAGCGTTGACACAACATAGAGGAAGTAGTCGTACGTCTTCTTCCCGATCCGACCGATCCAAGCACCGTTACTCCGGCACCTCCGAGTTCTTAGCACACGTTCAGCTCGATGACGATTCTCGGGCTCCGATCCAGCAAAGCATCGAGGAAGAGTTCCGTCAGCACGACGGCGTGGTGACGATCTTGATGTACTACCGACGCAGGGCTTCGCCTAAGCACTGCAACAATATGATCGAGGTGGAATTTGGTGGCAGGGGGCACCGCACACGGCTAAGGAACGATCTCAAGGATCAACTTGTGTGTCTATGGGGTGCCCCCTGCCCCTGTATATAAAGGATGGAGGAGGAGGAGGCCGGCCAAGGCAAAGGTGCGGCCAGGATAGGGAGTCCTACTAGGACTCCAAGTCCTAGTAGGAGTCCACCAAGAGGGGAGGAAGGGAGAAGGAATAGGAGGAGAAGGAGAGGTGGCCAGCCCCCTTTTCCCTAGTCCAATTCGGACCAAAGGGGAGGGGGGCGCAGCAGCCTTTCTCCTCTTCCCACTAAAGCCCATCAAGGCCCATTACTTCTCCCGTAACTACCCGGTACTCCCAAAAATACCCGAATCACTCGGAACCTTTCCGAAGTCCGAATATAGTCGTCCAATATATCGATCTTTACGTCTCGACCATTTCGAGACTCCTCGTCATGTCCCCGATCTCATCCGGGACTCCGAACTCCTTTGGTACATCAAAACTCATAAACTCATAATATAACTGTCATCGAAACCTTAAGCGTGCGGACCCTACGGTTCGAGAACAATGTAGACATGACCGAGACACGTCTCCGGTCAATAACCAATAGCGGGACCTGGATGCCCATATTGGCTCCTACATATTCTACGAAGATCTTTATCGGTCAGACCGCATAACAACATACGTTGTTCCCTTTGTCATCGGTATGTTACTTGCCCGAGATTCGATCGTCGGTATCCAATACCTAGTTCAATCTCGTTACCGGCAAGTCTCTTTACTCGTTCCGTAATACATCATCTCGCAACTAAGTCATTAGTTGTAATGCTTGCAAGGCTTAAGTGATGTGCATTACCGAGAGGGCCCAGAGATACCTCTGCGACAATCGGAGTGACAAATCCTAATCTCGAAATACGCCAACCCAACATCTACCTTTGGAGACACCTGTAATGCTCCTTTATAATCACCCAGTTACGTTGTGACGTTTGGTAGCACCCAAAGTGTTCCTCCGGCAAACGGGAGTTGCATAATCTCATAGTCATAGGAACATGTATAAGTCATGAATAAAGCAATAGCAACATACTAAACGATCGGGTGCTAAGCTAATGGAATGGGTCATGTCAATCAGATCATTCAACTAATGATGTGATCCTGTTAATCAAATAACAACTCTTTGTGCATGGTTAGGAAACATAACCATCTTTGATTAACGAGCTAGTCAAGTAGAGGCATACTAGTGACACTCTGTTTGTCTATGTATTCACACATGTATTACGTTTCCGGTTAATACAATTGTAGCATGAATAATAAACATTTATCATGATATAAGGAAATAAATAATAACTTTATTATTGCCTCTAGGGCATATTTCCTTCAGGGCTTCCTCAAAATGCCCTTGGTCTTCATGAGCAAGCAAGTTGGATGCACACCCACTTAGTTCCTTTTTATGAGCTTTCATATACTTATAGCTCTAGTGCATCCGTTGCATAGCAATCCCTACTCACTCACATTGATATCTATTGATGGGCATCTCCATAGCCCGTTGATACGCCTAGTTGATGTGAGTCTATCTTCTCCCTTTTTGTCTTCTCCACAACCACCATTCTATTCCACATATAGTGCTATATCCATGGCTCACACTCATGTATTGTGTGAAGATTGAAAAAGTTTGAGAATGTCAAAGGTATGAAACAATTGCTTGGCTTCTCATCGGGGTTGTGCATGATTTAAATACTTTGTGTGATGAAGATAGAGCATAGCCAGACTATATCATTTTGTAGGGATAACTTTCTTTGGCCATGTTATTTTCAGAAGACATAATTGCTTTGTTAGTATGCTTGAAGTTTTATTATTTTTATGTCAATATTAAACTTTTATCTTGAATCTTTTGGATCTGAATATTCATACCACAATTAAGAAGAATTACATTAAAATTATGCCAAGTAGCACTACACATCAAAAATTATCTTTTTTATCATTTACCTACTCGAGGACGAGCAGGAGTTAAGCTTGGGGATGCTTGATACGTCTCCAACGTATCTAGAATTTTTGATTGCTCCATGCTATATTATCTACTGTTTTGGACATTATTGGGCTTTATTATCCACTTTTATATTGTTTTTGGGACTAACCTATTAATCGGAGGCCCAGCCTAGAATTGTTTTTTGCCTATTTTAGGGTTTCGAAGAAAAGGAATATCAAACGGAGTTCAAACGGAATGAAACCTTCGGGAACGTGATTTTCTCACCGAACATGATCCAGAAGACTTGGACCCTACGTCAAGAAATAAAGGAGGAGGCCACGAGGTAGGGGGCGCGCCTACCCCCCCCCGCCCAGGCACACCCGCCACCCTCGTGGGCCCCCTGTTGCTCCACCGACATACTCCTTCCTCCAATATATACCTACGTACCCCCAAACGATCAGATACGGAGCCAAAACCCTAATTCCACCACCGTAACTTTCTGTATCCACGAGATCCCATCTTGGAGCCTGTTTCGGAGCTCCGTCGGAGGGGGCATCGATCACGGAGGGCTTCTACATCAACACCTTCGATGAAGTGTGAGTAGTTTAGCTCAGACCTTCGGGTCCATAGTTATTAGCTAGATGGCTTCTTCTCTCTTTTTGGATCTCAATACATTGTTCTCACCCTCTCTTGTGAAGATCTATTCGATGTAATCTTCTTTTTGTGGTGTGTTTGTTGAGACCGATGAATTGTGGGTTTATGATGAAGCCTATCTATGAACAATATTTGAATCTTCTCTGAATTCTTTTATGTATGATTGGTTATCTTTGCAAGTCTCTTCGAATTATCAGTTTGGTTTGGCATACTAGATTGAACTTTCTTGCAATGGGAGAAGTGCTTAGCTTTGGGTTCAATCTTGCGGTGTCCTATCCCAGTGACAGTAGGGGCAGCAAGGCACGTATTGTATTGTTGCCATCGAGGATAACAAGATGGTTTTTTTATCATATTGCATTAATTTATCCCTCTACATCATGTCATCTTGCTTAAGGCATTACTCTGTTTTCATGA
Source organism: Triticum monococcum (assembly GCA_034509565.1). Classification (NCBI taxonomy): domain Eukaryota; kingdom Viridiplantae; phylum Streptophyta; class Magnoliopsida; order Poales; family Poaceae; genus Triticum; species Triticum monococcum. The sequence continues at coordinate 174,007,509 of CM067847.1, read as the reverse complement.
ACTTAATACTCTAGATGCATGCTGGATAACGGTCGATGAGTGGAGTAATAGTAGTAGATGCAGGCAGGAGTCGCTCTACTTGTCTTGGACGTGATGCCTATATACATGATCATACCTAGATATTCTCATAACTATGGTCAATTATGTCAATTGCTCAACAGTAATTCGTTCACCCACCGTAAAATACTTATGCTCTTGAGAGAAGCCACTATTGAAACCTATGGCCCCTGGGTCTATCTTCATCATATTAATCTTCCAATACTTAGTTATTTGCTTTGCTTATTACTTTGGTTTTATTTTACTTTGCATCTTTATCAAAAAAATACCAAAAATATTATCTTATCGCATTGGTTGCGAGGAGTTATTTGCTTTGTGCAGGTACGAGGGACTCGCGCGTAGCCTCCTACTGGATTGATACCTTGGTTCTCAAAAATTGAGGGAAATACTTACGCTACTTTGCTGCATCATCCTTTCCTCTTCAAGGAAATCCAACGCAGTGCTCAAGAGGTAGCAGGACCCCACGGTGTGGATCGAAGACTTCATTCTCCACATTCATATGGCCCGTGACGATGACCTCGAAGCCATCAAATACCTCCCTTTAAAACCCAAGGGGCCAACTTGGCACTGGCTCAACAGTCTGCCTGCAAATTCTATTGGCAGCTGGGAGGACTTGGAAGAGGCCTTCATCGATAACTTTCAAGGTACATATGTTCGACCTCCGGACGCTGATGACTTAAGCCATATAGTTCAACAGCCCGGGGAGTCCGCCAGGAAATTCTGGACTAGTTTCTTAACTAAAAAGAACCAAATCGTCGATTGTCCGGATACCGAAGCCCTAGCAGCCTTCAAACACAGCATCCGCGACGAATGGCTCGCTCGCCACCTCGGCCAAGAAAAGCCAAAATCCATGGCAGCCCTCACGGCACTCATGACCCGCTTTTGTGCGGGCGAGGACAGTTGGTTGGCCCGTAGTAAAAACAATGCAAGCGACGCCGGCACCCCTGAAGCTAACTAGCAAAGACAAGTCTCGACACAACAGATCCAAGCGTCGAAACAACGGTGATGACACCGAAGACATGACAGTCAATGCCGGATTCAGGGGCTCTAAGTTCGGTCAACGGAAGAAGCCGTTCCAAAAGAAAATTTTAGGCCCATCCAGCTTGGACCGCATACTTGATCGTCCATGCTAGATTCATGGAACCCCAGCCAAACCACCCAATCATACAAATAGAGATTCGTGGGTTTTTAAACAAGCTGGCAAATTAAACGTCGAGAACACAGAAAAGGGATCGCAAAGCAAGGACGATGACGAAGAGCCCCAGCAACCAAATGCAGGGGGACAGAAGAAGTTTCCCCCTCAGGTCAAAATGGTGAACATGATATACGCTACCCACATCCCCAAGAGGGAGCGCAAGCGTGCACTCAGGGACGTCTACACAATAGAGCTAGTCGCCTCAAAATTTAATCCATGGTCGTCATGCCCGATCACCTTTGATCGTTGGGATCATCCGACCAGTATCCGTCATGGTGGCTCAGCCGCACTGGTCCTAGACCCAATAATTGTTGGGTTCCACCTGACTCGCGTCCTTATGGACGAGGGTAGCAGCATCAATCTGCGCTATCAGGATATAGCGCGAAAAATGGGCATTAACTCATCACAGATTAAGCCCACCAGGACTACCTTCAAAGGAGTCATACTAGGCGTAGAGACTCTCTGTACAGGCTCAATCACACTAGAGGTTGTCTTCGGATCTCCGGAAAACTTCCGAAGCAAGGAGTTAATCTTCGATATCGTCCCATTCCACAGCGGCTATCATGCACTGCTGGGACGAACTGTGTTTGCTCGATTCAATGCAGTACCACACTATGCTTATCTCAAGCTCAAGATGCCCGGTCCACGTGGCGTCATAACGGTTAATGGAAATACGGAACGCTCCCTCCATACAGAAGAGCACACAGCTGCCTTAGCAGCAGAAGTACAGAGTGGCCTTCTCAAGAAGAACCTTAATTCGACTGTCGAGCCCACGGACACCGCTAAGAGGGTCTGAACTACTCTGGAGCGGGGGAGCTCGGCTCGTCAGGAGCTTGACTAGCAATCCGGCCTCCATGTCAGTCCCGATCAAGTGGTGGCATTCGTGCCGCGTGTACATAACTACGCACTCAAAATCCCATGGGCATCGACGGAGGCATAGCTAGGTTGTGGTCCACACTACGGCTCAACCGACATCGGATACACACATAATTTCACTTTTACATGTTTACGTTTCAGGTCTCAATCCCACAGGCACCATCTGGTGGTCTGATCATTGGTCCTCTTGAAGGATAAACACACCAAGACGACGAGAAATGCAGACATATGGGGGACTTTTTAGGTGATTCGGTTAACGATAACTCTACCTGTTTTTCAGGACCCACATGCAGCTCTCCCTTGGTTTCGGCATGTCAAATAGCCTGTTGCTTATCACACTACGTGTATCAATGTGCCTTGACATACTAATTAAATTACAATGAGAACAGTTTGCGGCTGGAGCTGTACGACCCCAGCTTTTTACCTTTGTACCTTTTCTGTTTTTTTTCTCTTTTTCAGCTCCCCTGTGGATAGCCCTATCAGGTAGCACCCATACACTTTGGTACGTTTGATGTTTGCCAGGGGCTTCATAGCGCCCCACTTTACGGCAACAAAAGTTCGAACACTTTTTATAAGTATAGTTCGGCACCCCAAATTTAGCATTATATGCATTGGCTCCGAATCATATCTTTGGTCAATAGTTGGGTCGCTCGGCTCTTGTACTTGCTACCTTACGTTTCGCTATGTCGGCTAAGGTAGTAAAGGGAGAACTACCTGTTGGGGAACGCAGTAATTTCAAAAATTTTCCTACGCACACGCAAGATCATGGTGATGCACAGCAACGAGAGGGGAGAGTGTTGTCTACGTACCAACGCAGACCGACTGCGGAAGCGATCACACAACGTAGAGGAAGTAGTCGTACGTCTTCTTCCCGATCCAACCGATCCAAGCACCGTTACTCTGGCACCTCCGAGTTCTTAGCACACGTTCAGCTCGATGACGTTCCTCGGGCTCCGATCCAGCAAAGCGTCGAGGAAGAGTTCCGTCAGCACGACGGCGTGGTGACGATCTTGATGTACTACCGACGCAGGGCTTCGCCTAAGCACTGTAACGGTATGATCGAGGTGGAATTTGGTGGCAGGGGGCACCGCACACGGCTAAGGAACGATTAACTTGTGTGTCTTGTGGTGCCCCCTGCCCCCGTATATAAAGGCCAGGGGCAGGGGGTTCGGCCGGCTAGGGGGAGAGGGCGCAGGAGGAGTCCTACTCCCACCGGGAGTAGGACTCCCCCCCTCAATCCTATTCCAATTAGGACTCAAGGGGGAAAGAGAAGAGAGGGGGCCGGCCCACTTCTCCTAGTCCTACTAGGACTTGGGGAAAGGGGGGGCACCGGCCAGCTTGTGGGCTGCCTCTTTTCTCTTTTCCACTAAGCACCAATAGGCCCATTAGCCTCCCGGGGGGTTCCGGTAACCCTCCCGGTATTCCGGTAAAATCCCGATTTCACCCGGAACACTTCCGGTGTCCAAACATAGGCTTCCAATATATCAATCTTTACGTCTCGACCATTTCGAGACTCCTCGTCATGTCCGTGATCTCATCCGGGACTCCGAACAACCTTCGGTACATCAAAATGCATAAACTCATAATAACTGTCATCGTAACGTTAAGCGTGCGGACCCTACGGTTCGAGAACAATGTAGACATGACCGAGACACGTCTCCGGTCAATAACCAATAGCGGGACCTGGATGACCATATTGGCTCCTACATATTCTACGAAGATCTTTATCGGTCAGACCACATAACATCATACGTTGTTCCCTTTGTCATCGGTATGTTACTTGCCCGAGATTCGATCGTCGGTATCCAATACCTAGTTCAATCTCGTTACCGGCAAGTCTCTTTACTCGTTCCGTAATACATCATCTCACAACTAACTTTTTAGTTGCAGTGCTTGCAAGGCTTATGTGATGTGCATTACCGAGAGGGCCCAGAGATACCTCTCCGACAATCGGAGTGACAAACCCTAATCTCGAAATACGCCAACCCAACATATACCATTGGAGACACCTGTAGTACTCCTTTATAATCACCCAGTTACGTTGTGACGTTTGGTAGTACCCAAAGTGTTCCTCCGGTAAACGGGAGTTGCATAATCTCATAGTTATAGGAACATGTATAAGTCATGAAGAAAGCAATAGCAACATACTAAACGATCGGGTGCTAAGCTAATGGAATGGGTCATGTCAATCAGATCATTCTACTAATGATGTGACCTCGTTAATCAAATAACAACCCCTTGTTCATGGTTAGGAAACATAACCATCTTTGATTAACGAGCTAGTCAAGTAGAGGCATACTAGTGACACTCTGTTGGTCTATGTATTCACACATGTATTATGTTTCCGGTTAATACAATTCTAGCATGAATAATAAACATTTATCATGATGTAAGGAAATAAATAATAACTTTATTGTTGCCTCTAGGGCATATTTCCTTCAGTCTCCCACTTGCACTAGAGTCAATAATCTAGATTACACTGTAATGATTCTAACACCCATGGAGCCTTGGTGCTGATCATGTTTTGCTCGTGGAAGAGGCTTAGTCAACGGGTCTGCAACATTCAGATCCGTATGTATCTTGCAAATCTCTATGTCTCCCACATGGACTAAATCCCGGATGGAGTTGAAGCGCCTCTTGATGTGTTTGGTTCTTTTGTGAAATCTGGATTCCTTTGCCAAGGCAATTGCACCAGTATTGTCACAGAAGATTTTCATTGGACCCGATGCACTAGGTATGACACCTAGATCGGATATGAACTCCTTCATCCAGACTCCTTCGTTTGCTGCTTCCGAAGCAGCTATGTACTCCGCTTCACATGTAGATCCCGCTACGACGCTTTGTTTAGAACTGCACCAACTGACAGCTCCACCGTTTAAAGTAAACACGTATCCGGTTTGCGATTTAGAATCGTCCGGATCAGTGTCAAAGCTTGCATCAACGTAACCTCTTACGGTGAGCTCTTTTTCACCTCCATATACGAGAAACATATCCTTAGTCCTTTTCAGGTATTTCAGGATGTTCTTGACCGCTGTCCAGTGATCCATTCCAGGATTACTTTGGTACCTCCCTGCTAAACTTATAGCAAGGCACACATCAGGTCTGGTACACAGCATTGCATACATGATAGAGCCTATGGCTGAAGCATAGGGAATATCTTTCATTTTCTCTCTATCTTCTGCAGTGGTCGGGCATTGAGTCTTACTCAACTTCATACCTTGTAGCACAGGCAAGAACCCTTTCTTTGCTTGATCCATCTTGAACTTCTTCAAAATTTTGTCAAGGTATGTGCATTGTGAAAGTCCAATTAAGCGTTTTGATCTATCTCTATAGATCTTTATGCCTAATATGTATGCAGCTTCCCCGAGGTCTTTCATCGAAAAACTTTTATTCAAGTATCCCTTTATGCTATCCAGAAATTCTATATCATTTCCAATTAGCAATATGTCATCCACATATAATATTAGAAATGCTACAGAGCTCCCACTCACTTTCTTGTAAATACAGGCTTCTCCAAAAGTCTGTATAAAGCCAAATGCTTTGATCACACTATCAAAGCGTTTATTCCAACTCCGAGATGCTTGCACCAGTCCATAAATAGATCGCTGGAGTTTGCATACTTTGTTAGCTCCTTTTGGATCGACAAAACCTTCTGGTTGTACCATATACAACTCTTCTTCCAGAAATCCATTCAGGAATGCAGTTTTGACATCCATTTGCCATATTTCATAATCATAAAATGCGGCAATTGCTAACATAATTCTGACGGACTTAAGCATCGCTACGGGTGAGAAGGTCTCATCGTAGTCAACCCCTTGAACTTGCCTAAAACCTTTCGCGACAAGTCGAGCTTTATAGACAGTAATATTACCGTCAGCGTCAGTCTTTTTCTTGAAGATCCATTTATTCTCAATTGCTTGCCGATCATCAGGCAAGTCAACCAAAGTCCATACTTTGTTCTCATACATGGATCCCATCTCGGATTTCATGGCCTCAAGCCACTTTCCGGAATCTGGGCTCACCATCGCTTCTTCATAGTTCGTAGGTTCATCATGATCTAGCATCATGACTTCCAGAACTGGATTACCGTACCACTCTGGTGCGGATCTCACTCTGGTTGATCTACGTGGTTCAGTAGTATCTTGATCTGAAGCTTCGTGATCACCATCATTAGCTTCCTCTCTGATTGGCATAGGTGTCGCAGAAACAGTTTTCTGTGATGTACTATTTTCCAATAATGGAGCAGGTACAGTTACCTCGTCAAGTTCTACTTTCCTCCCACTCACTTCTTTCGAGAGAAACTCCTTCTCTAGAAATGATCCATTCTTAGCAACGAATGTCTTGCCTTCGGATCTGTGATAGAAGGTATACCCAACAGTTTCCTTTGGGTATCCTATGAAGACACATTTCTCCGCTTTGGGTTCGAGCTTATCAGGTTGAAGCTTTTTCACATAAGCATCGCAGCCCCAAACTTTAAGAAACGACAAGTTTGGTTTCTTGCCAAACCATAGTTCATAAGGCGTCGTCTCAACGGATTTAGATGGTGCCCTATTTAACGTGAATGCGGCCGTCTCTAAAGCATATCCCCAAAATGATAGCGGTAAATCAGTAAGAGACATCATAGATCGCACCATATCTAGTAAAGTACGATTACGACGTTCGGACACACCATTACGTTGTGGTGTTCCGGGTGGCGTGAGTTGCGAAACTATTCCACAATTTTTCAAATGTATGCTAAACTCGTAACTCAAATATTCTCCTCCACGATCAGATCGTAGAAATTTTATTTTCTTGTTACGATGATTTTCAACTTCGCTCTGAAATTCCTTGAACTTTTCAAATGTTTCAGACTTATGTTTCATTAAGTAGATATACCCATATCTGCTTAAATCATCTGTGAAGGTGAGAAAATAACGATATCCGCCGCGAGCCTCAATATTCATCGGACCACATACATCGGTATGTATGATTTCCAACAAATCTGTTGCTCTCTCCATAGTACCGGAGAACGGTGTTTTAGTCATCTTGCCTATGAGGCACGGTTCGCAAGTACCAAGTGATTCATAATCAAGTGATTCCAAAAGCCCATCAGTATGGAGTTTCTTCATGCGCTTTACACCGATATGACCTAAACGGCAGTGCCACAAATAAGTTGCACTATCATTATTAACTTTGCATCTTTTGGCTTCTACATTATGAATATGTGTATCACTATCTTCGAGATTCAACAAAAATAGACCACTCTTCAAAAGTGCATGACCATAAAAGATATTATTCATATAAATAGAACAACCATTATTCTCTGATTTAAATGAATAACCGTCTCGCATTAAACAAGATCCAGATATAATGTTCATGCTCAACGCTGGCACCAAATAACAATTATTTAGGTCTAATATTAATCCCGAAGGCAGATGTAGAGGTAGCGTGCCGACCGCGATTACATCGACTTTGGAACCGTTTCCCACGCGCATCGTCACCTCGTCCTTTGCTAGTGTCCGCTTATTCCGTAGTCCCTGTTTCGAGTTGCAAATATTAGCAACAGAACCAGTATCAAATACCCAGGTGCTACTGCGAGCTCTAGTAAGGTACACATCAATAACATGTATATCACATATACCTTTGCTCACTTTGCCATCCTTCTTATCCGCCAAATACTTGGGGCAGTTCCGCTTCCAGTGACCAGTCTGCTTGCAGTAGAAGCACTCAGTTTCAGGCTTAGGTCCAGACTTGGGTTTCTTCTCCTGAGCAGCAACTTGTTTGCTGTTCTTCTTGAAGTTTCCCTTCTTCTTCCCTTTGCCCTTTTTCTTGAAACTAGTGGTTTTGTTAACCATCAACACTTGATGCTCCTTCTTGATTTCTACCTCCGCAGCTTTCAGCATTGCGAAGAGCTCGGGAATAGTCTTGTTCATCCCTTGCATATTATAGTTCATCACGAAGCTCTTGTAGCTTGGTGGCAGTGATTGGAGAATTCTGTCAATGACGCAGTCATCTGGAAGATTAACTCCCATCTGAATCAAGTGATTATTATACCCAGACATCTTGAGTATATGCTCACTGACAGAACTGTTCTCCTCCATCTTACAGCTATAGAACTTATTGGAGACTTCATATCTCTCAATTCGGGCATTTGCTTGAAATATTAACTTCAACTCCTGGAACATCTCATATGCTCCATGACGTTCAAAACGTCGTTGAAGTCCCGATTCTAAGCCGTAAAGCATGGCACACTGAACTATCGAGTAGTCATCAGCTTTGCTCTGCCAGACGTTCATAACATCTGGCGTTGCTCCAGCAGCAGGCCTGTCACCCAGCGGTGCTTCCAGGACGTAATTCTTCTGTGCAGAAATGAGGATAATCCTCAGGTTACGGACCCAGTCCGTGTAATTGCTACCATCATCTTTCAACTTTGCTTTCTGAAGGAACGCATTAAAATTCAACGGAACAATAGCACGAGCCATCTATCTACAAGCAACATAAACAAGCAAGATACTATCAGGTACTAAGTTCATGATAAGTTTAAGTTCAGTTAATCAAATTACTTAGGAACTCCCACTTAGATAGACATCCCTCTAATCCTCTAAGTGATCACGTGATCCAAATCAACTAAACCATAACCGATCATCACGTGAGATGGAGTAGTTTTCAATGGTGAACATCGTCATGTTGATCATATCTACTATATGATTCACGCTCGACCTTTCGGTCTCTGTGTTCCGAGGCCATATCTGCATATGCTAGGCTCGTCAAGTATAACCTGAGTATTCTGCGTGTGCAAAACTGGCTTGCACCCGTTGTAGATGGACGTAGAGCTTATCACACCCGATCATCACGTGGTGTCTGGGCACGACGAACTTTGGCAACGGTGCATACTCAGGGAGAACACTTCTTGATAATTTAGTGAGAGATCATCTTATAAAGCTACCGTCAATCAAAGCAAGATAACATGCATAAAAGGATAAACATCACATGCAATCAATATAAGTGATATGATATGGCCATCATCATCTTGTGCTTGTGATCTCCATCTCCGAAGCACCGTCATGATCACCATCGTCACCGGCGCGACACCTTGATCTTCATCGTTGCATCGTTGTCGTCTCGCCAATCTTATGCTTCCACGACTATTACTACCGTTTAGTAATCTAGTAAAGCATTACATCGCGATTGCATTGCATACAATAAAGCGACAACCATATGGCTCCTGCCAGTTGCCGATAACTTAGTTACAAAACATGATCATCTCATACAATAAAATCAGTATCATGCTTTGACCATATCACATCACAACATACCCTGCAAAAACAAGTTAGACGTCCTCTACTTTGTTGTTGCAAGTTTTACGTGGCTGCTACGGGCTTAAGTAAGAACTCATCTCACCTACGCATCAAAACCACAACGATAGTTCGTCAAATAGACTCCGTTTTAACCTTCTCAAGGACCGGGCGTAGTCACACTTGGTTCAACTAAAGTTGGAGAGACAGTCTTCCGCAAGCCATCTATGTGCAAAGCACGTCGAGGGAACCGGTCTCGCGTAAGAGTACGCGTATGGTTGGTCCGGATCATCTCAACCAACAATACCGCCGAACCAAAGTATGACATGCTGGTAGGCAGTATGACTTGTATCGCCCACAACTCACTTGTGTTCTACTCGTGCATATAACATCAAACCATAAAACCTAGGCTCGGATGCCACTGTTGGGGAACGCAGTAATTTCAAAAAATTTCCTACACACACGCAAGATCATGGTGATGCACAGCAACGAGAGGGGAGAGTGTTGTCTACGTACCAACGCAGACCGACTGCGGAAGCGATCACACAACGTAGAGGAAGTAGTCGTACGTCTTCTTCCCGATCCAACCGATCCAAGCACCGTTACTCCGGCACCTCCGAGTTCTTAGCACACGTTCAGCTCGATGACGTTCCTCGGGCTCCGATCCAGCAAAGCGTCGAGGAAGAGTTCCGTCAGCACGACGGCATGGTGACGATCTTGATGTACTACCGACGCAGGGCTTCGCCTAAGCACTGTAACAGTATGATCGAGGTGGAATTTGGTGGCAGGGGGCACCGCACACGGCTAAGGAACGATTAACTTGTGTGTCTTGTGGTGCCCCCTGCCCCCGTATATAAAGGCCAGGGGCAGGGGGTTCGACCGGCTAGGGGGAGAGGGCGCAGGAGGAGTCCTACTCCCACCGGGAGTAGGACTCCCCCCCTCAATCCTATTCCAATTAGGACTCAATGGGGAAAGAGAAGAGAGGGGGCCGGCCCACTTCTCCTAGTCCTACTAGGACTTGGGGAAAGGGGGGGCGCCGGCCAGCTTGTGGGCTGCCTCTTTTCTCTTTTCCACTAAGGCCCAATAGGCCCATTAGCCTCCCGGGGGGTTCCGGTAACCCTCCCGGTATTCCGGTAAAATCCCGATTTCACCCGAAACACTTCCGGTGTCCAAACATAGGCTTCCAATATATCAATCTTTACGTCTCGACCATTTCGAGACTCCTCGTCATGTCTGTGATCTCATCCGGGACTCCGAACAACCTTCGGTACATCAAAATGCATAAACTCATAATAACTGTCATCGTAACGTTAAGCGTGCGGACCCTACGGTTCGAGAACAATGTAGACATGACCGAGACACGTCTCCGGTCAATAACCAATAGCGGGACCTGGATGACCATATTGGCTCCTACATATTCTACGAAGATCTTTATCGGTCAGACCGCATAACATCATACGTTGTTCCCTTTGTCATCGGTGTGTTACTTGCCCGAGATTCGATCGTCGGTATCCAATACCTAGTTCAATCTCGTTACCGGCAAGTCTCTTTACTCGTTCCGTAATACATCATCTCACAACTAACTTTTTAGTTGCAGTGCTTGCAAGGCTTATGTGATGTGCATTACCGAGAGGGCCCAGAGATACCTCTCCGACAATCGGAGTGACAAACCCTAATCTCGAAATACGCCAACCCAACATATACCATTGGAGACACCTGTAGTACTCCTTTATAATCACCCAGTTACGTTGTGACGTTTGGTAGTACCCAAAGTGTTCCTCCGGTAAACGGGAGTTGCATAATCTCATAGTTATAGGAACATGTATAAGTCATGAAGAAAGCAATAGCAACATACTAAACGATCGGGTGCTAAGCTAATGGAATGGGTCATGTCAATCAGATCATTCTACTAATGATGTGACCTCGTTAATCAAATAACAACCCCTTGTTCATGGTTAGGAAACATAACCATCTTTGATTAACGAGCTAGTCAAGTAGAGGCATACTAGTGACACTCTGTTGGTCTATGTATTCACACATGTATTATGTTTCCGGTTAATACAATTCTAGCATGAATAATAAACATTTATCATGATGTAAGGAAATAAATAATAACTTTATTATTGCCTCTAGGGCATATTTCCTTCACTACCGTGATTATGCCTTGGTTTATCCAACGGAGCACCTCAGTAGAGAAAGCCGGAAACTGACTGTCATGATGCGGCGAGAGCCGGTCAGCTGTTCGGAGGTTGCAGATCATTGGAGATTTCTTCCGCATTACGCGAAGGATTGGTACTTCTCGATAAGACGCTTATAGCACTCTAGTTCAGATACTAGGGGTTGGGCCCATGTTTTTATTGTCGCACTCCTATGGCTAAGTGAGGGCATTACAACCACATAGTCTGGTTGCCTGGTTCGTTGCGCTAAACATGTAGCGACCCGACCTCAAACGGTCAAGTCTCTATGCATCAGTGTCATCCCTGGATCGGTAATGTTGACACACACAGTACTCGAGAATTTATAACAGAGTAGAAATCACACACTTATTACATCGAAGGTCTCAAAAGAGAACTTATTACAATAGATATGGCTTAAGGCCATCTAATACGATAACAGCGGAAGGCTTGGAAGATAAACTGAGTCCATCAACTCCAACGGCATAGATGAGCTGCACGGCAATGACAAAACGAACCTTACTCCTCGTATGAAAAGTCTGCAACATAATACGTTGTAGCCCAAAAACGGGTCAGCACATGGAATATGCTGGCAAAATAACACAGTAGAGCAAGAACAGAATAATGCTATCACTACATGCATATTTGGCTGGTGGAAAGCTCTATGGTTATAGTTTTTGCGAAAAGCCAATTTTTCCCTACAACAAAGGAATAGATTTTATTTAACTATCATGGCAGTTGAAACATCATTGAGAAGGTTCCTCCAACTCAATCCCAATTAAAGTAATTAACAACCCAACAATATTATTTTAGAGTGATGACATACATAGGATACTCCAAGTACTAGATAGTCAAGATGTCCATAACCGGGGACACGGCTAACCATGATTAGTTCATACGCTCTGCAGAGGTTTGCGCACTTTTCCCCACAAGACTCGATCTCCTCCGTTGGATTTCTTGCACTACATGGTATTTGAGAAATGGATGACCGAGACACAGTCTTTCCGAAGCATTAACCCCTTACTCCGGGCAGACCATACCAACCTACATCCCTCTACCTGCTGATCCACCTCTTCGGGAGCTTCACGCAACTTACTCAACTATGCTAGAGCCCATAATAGCTTGTGGCTGCACACGGAAGTTTCTAGCATGAAAATATCTCAGTTCCCTTTAAGACTGGGTGGCGGACCATAGGATTATCACATGGGTACTCCGAGATATCCTAGGACAACACTGGATTCCCCAGGTGCCCAACAAACAACCCACCCAGATGTGTATTCAAGTTGCCACCTTAAGTTGAACCATTAATTAATAGTCTCACATCTGTCATGAATTTCACTCACCCAAACCACGTTTACGAGCATAGCATAGCAATATAAGCAATACATAGAAGTAACTCCAAAGGTTTGAATATAACAAGGCAATAGGTTCTACCTCATCAACTACTTCCCAACCCACATGTTAATCACATCCTAATCATGCAATGTTTGAGGATTTTAAACTAATGCATAAAAACTGGGTGATAAAGGGGCATGATCAAAGTGTTACTTGCCTGGCTGACGATCCGCAAAACCTAGGGACTCGTAGTAGCATGCTTCGCACTCCGGGTGTTCTATCACAAACAACAATAGCATACATAAGCAATCAAACAAAGAAACACAGGTAAATCTCAAATAAGAAGATCTAACTAGAAAGTTCAACTTAAGAACTCCGGTTTGCGTAAAGGATCAAATCAAACGGCGCAAACAAACTGAAACTTCGAAAGAAACAAGATCCATTTACTAATCTGAACTAAGTCAAATTTTACAGTACCAAAATCTTTTTCAAGTTGATTAAACAGAAAGAGGGTTTCAAGACGAAGATCTAGGCACTTGAATCGCCTGATTCCGATAAACGAGCGAAAAGATAAACTGAAACGAAAATCGGATCAGAAATCGCGATTGAAAATAACCGCGGAAAATCCGAGAAAAAGAAAACTAACGAACAGGCTAACGAACGAACGTTCTTTGTCTGTAACTAATGAGCAAAAGCAGTTCGTTAAACGAGCGTACGGACGAACGTCCGCAAAGTAACTAAACCGAGAAAAACCGGTGAACCAATCTAAAAAACGAACCTAGGGTTTCTAAAAAAATGGATCAGTTTTTTAAAGAAAACCGGCGGCGGCAGCTACCTCGTCGGATCTGGCGGGGCGCGGGGCTCTGGCAGGGCTAGGTGGCATCGGCGGGGGGCGGCGGCGCTAGGCGGCGACGCGGCAAGCGGCGGCGGCGACGGCACGCGGTGGGCGGCGGCTGCGGCTGCGGCTGCGGGGTGGTGGCAGCGGGGTGGGGCGGCATATAAAGGGGGAGGGGCCGGCTTGGGAAGGGGTAACCGAGGCAGCGTCAGACTCCCGGACTCCGGCGGAATCCGGTGCGGGCACGGGCGCGTGAGGGAGGGCGGTGGCGGCGCGGCGGCCGGCCTGGCTCGGCTGTGCTTCGGCCCAGTCGGGCATGAAAGTTTTTTTTTAAATAATTTCGTCAGAACTTAAATAAATCCTAGAAAATTAAATAAAAAATCTAAAAATGCCAAAACAAATTTCATCGTCTAAGTAAAATATTTAGAACAAGATGAACATTTTCTTGGCCTTAAAATGCAACTTTGAAAAACGTGCAATTTTTCTAATTCAAATAAAATAGCAATAAACTTCGGATAAAAGAATTGATTTTAATATTTTTCCTCCAATATTTCATTTATTTTGGAGAAGTCATATTATCTCCTCTCATATATTTTAACATGAAATATTTTCGGAGAGAAAAATAATTAAAACCAAAATACTCGTTTCAATATTTGATAAAATTCAAATATGAAAACAAAGAAATCCCCAACTCTCTCCGAGGGTCCTTGAGTTGCTTAGGTTTTCGAGGATCGAGAAATGAAATGCAATAAAATATGATATGCATGAATGATCTATCTATAACATTCCAAATTGAAAATTTGGGATGTTACAAACCTACCCCCCTTAAGATGAATCTCGCCCTCGTGATTCGGGTTGGCTAGAAAATAGGTGTGGGTGGTCTTTACGAAGATCATCCTCTCGTTCCCAGGTGGCTTCATCCTCGGTATGGTGGCTCCACTGAAGTTTGCAAAACTTGATAACCTTGTTGCGGGTGACTCGGCTAGCAAATTGAAGAATCCTGACTGGCTTTTCCTCATAGGTCAAATCACTTTCCAACTGAATCACCTCCAAGGGTACTGTATCTCTTAACGGTATATCGGCCATCTCAGCATGACACTTCTTCAGCTGTGAAACATTAAATACATCATAAACTCCTGACAGTCCTTCAGGTAACTCCAACTTGTAGGCAACTTCTCCCATACGTTCCAAAATTCGATATGGTCCTACAAATCTCGGGGCTAACTTTCCCTTAACTCGAAAACGTTTCACTCCTCGCAGGAGTGATGTAACACCACGATGCGGCTATACCTCCCACGTGTCGGAGCATGACTTAGAGGCATAACCGCATTTTAGGCATGTCGCAAGAAGGGTAATCTTTACAAATCCCATGTACTGAATAAGAAAGAGGTACAGAGTTGGCTTACAATCGCCACTTCACACAATACAAGAATAAAGCATTACATCAACCAGATACAATCAAGGTCCGACTACGGAACCAAAATACAAGAAGACTACCCCTAATGCTACAGACCCCCGATCACCTCAACTGGGCTCCACTACTGATCGAAAGGAAAACGAAACAAAACAACGAACACGATCTTTGTCAAGATCCTCCTTGAGCTCGGTTGCATCACCTGCACGGTTATCATCGGCACCTGCAACTGTTTGATGTAATCTATGAGTCACGAGGACTCAGCAATCTCACACCCTCACGATCAAGACTATTTAAGCTTATAGGTAGGGTAAAAGGTATGAGGTGGAGCTGCAGCAAGCACTAGCATTTATGGTGGCTAACTTATGCAAATGAGAGCAAGAAGAGAAGGCAAAGCACGATCGTGAACTAGAAGTGATCAAGAAGTGATCCTGAAACTACTTAAGTTCAAGCATAACTCCAACACCGTGTTCACTTCCCGGACCCCGCCGAGAAGAGTCCATCACGGCAACACACGCGGTTGATGCATTTTAATTAAGTTAAGTGTCAAGTTCTCTACAACCGGACATTAACAAATTCCCATCTGCCCATAACCACGGGCACGGCTTTCAAAAGTTCAAAACCCTAAAGGGGTGTCCCAACTTAGCCCATCACAAGCTCACACGGTCAACGAAGGATATTCCTTCTCCCAGGAAGACCCGGCCAGGCTCGGAATCCCGGATACAAGACATTTCGATAATGGTAAAACAAGACTAGCAAGACCACCCGCTGTGCCGACAAATCACGATAGGAGCTGCACATATCTCGTTCAAAGGGCACACCGGATAAGCTAAGCGTACGGGAGCCAACGTAACCCAAGTTGCCAAGCGACGGCCCCGCACAGTGCTCCGGGTTGGACCAACACTTAGAGAAGCACTGGCCCGGGGGTTTAAATAAAGATGACCCTTGGGTTGGCCGACGCAAGGGAAAAAAGACTAGGTGGCAAATGGTAAAACCAAGGTTGGGCCTTGCTGTAGGAGTTTTATTCAAGGTGAACTGTCAAGGGGTTCCCATTATAACCCAACCGCGTAAGGAACGCAAAATCAAGGAACATAACACCGGTATGACGGAAACTAGGGCGGCAAGAGTGGAACAAAACACCATGCATAAGGCCGAGCCTTCCACCCTTTACCAAGTATATAGATGCATTAACTAAAATAAGAGATATTGTGATATCCCAACAAATATCCATGTTCCAACATGGAACAAACTCCATCTTCACCTGCAACTAACAACGCGATAAGAGGGGCTGAGCAAAGCAGTAACATAGCCAAACAACGGTTTGCTAGGACAAGGTGGGTTAGAGGTTTGACATGGCAGTATGGGAGGCATGATAAGCAAGTGGTAGGTATCGCAGCATAGGCATAGAAAAAGAGCGAGCATCTAGCAAGCAAAGATAGAAGTGATTTCGAGGGTATGGTCATCTTGCCTGAGATCCCACAAGGAAGAAGAACGGGTCCATGAAGAAGACAAACGAACGTATCCGAACGGATCCTCACAAACGCGATTGTTATCGGAACCAACCAGAAGAAGCAACACCGGAAAGAAGCAAACAACATAGTAAACAACCACCGCATAAACATGGCATGATTCACAACCAAGTATGATGCATGTCCGGTTTAATGAAGCATGGCATGGCAAAGTGCAACAACCAAAACTACAAATTAAGTGGAGCTCAATATGCAATGGGTTGCATATTGACGGAACACCACATCAATTATTTAGTTCTCTCCCGGTTAGGTACTCAACAATATTAAATGTTGGTTAACATGGCAAGAGGTGAGTGAGGGAGTCCTGGATTAGGGGGTGTCCGGATGGCCGGACTATACCTTCAGCCGAACTCCTGGACTATGAAGATACAAGATTGAAGACTCCATCCCGTGTCCGGAAGGGACTTTCCTTGGCGTGGAAGGCAAGCTTGGCGATACGGATATGAAGATCTCCTACCATTGTAACCGACCTTGTGTAACCCTAACCCTATCCGGTGTCTATATAAACCGGAGGGTTTTAGTCCATAGGACAACATACACATCAACAATCATACCATAGGCTAGCTTCTAGGGTTTAGCCTCCTCGATCTCGTGGTAGATCTACTCTTGTACTACCCATATCATCAATATTAATCAAGCAGGACGTAGGGTTTTACCTCCATCGAGAGGGCCCGAACCTAGGTAAAACATCGTGTCCCTTGCCTCCTGTTACCATGCGGCCTAGATGCACAGTTCGGGACCCCCTACCCGAGATCCGCCGGTTTTGACACCGACATTGGTGCTTTCATTGAGAGTTCCTCTGTGTCGTCGCCATCAGGAAGGATCCCTCGCCCCGTCTTTAAAGACGGCACCATTGCTAAGGGAGCTTTGGCTGTCAGCCAAACCCTCCGGCTAGGTGGTTTTCTTATGACCGCCTGTTCGTCTTCTGCGTCGACGATGACCTCTTGAGCCATCGAGAAGAATCTTCATGTCAGCTCGGAACTCGCCAAGTAGTTAGATCCAATGGAGCTCTCCTCCATAAACGAGCTCTTGGATCGCTTCACCGCCCTGGGAGTCGCTACAGATTACGACCAGGTTGGGCCTAAACACGATCTGAGAGAGATTAACTCTCCCCAAGTCACCCGTCATGTTGCCGTGGTAGAGGGACAGTGCGGCGACCCTTCGTATATCTTAAGGACTCGCTACGTCCGGATTCCCGATCCCTCCAAGCCAGATACCCACGGAGGGGAGGATATCACTCAAGACCTAAACTTAGAGTCAGGCGACGGGCTGGATTCATTGGACAACACCCAGGGATCCAAATTTTCGAGTTCAGAAATTCCTTGGCCTCTGAGCCTCAGACGTGGTGAGGCTTCGGATTTAACTCCACCCACCCACCCCAAAATAAGCGATCTATCCAAAATCAGGCAAGAGCCCGACGAAACAGTACATCATTACTGGGCCAGATTCCTCCTGGTTAAGAACAGGCTAAGGGACTGCCGCAAGGAAGACGCAATCTCAATCTTCTGGAATAATTGCACGGACAAGGGAATACTCAATGCCATAAGTCGTCGTGATATTACACGCTTCGCCGACTTGGCGTCCATTGTACGAAAGTACTGTGCGATGGAAAGCGCCTGGAAAACCAAAATAAAATTTTGGGACAATCCGGCCCTAAATACAAACCCAGTCCGAAATAAAAGGGTGCATCATACCCAGACACCCGGGTCAAATACCAAAAAGCAAAAACCCTCTACAGGGCATGGAACCGTACTGGAAGGATGGCTTAATGGACCCTGTAAAATTCATAGTACAGAGGACGCCACACCAACTCACAGCCTTAGAGCATGTTGGATACTCCGGCAGGTTGCCAAAATTGGCGTAAACCTCCTAATTCCAGAGGCCACAGAAAGCCACCCCAGAGACACCAATACGGTATTAACAGTCTTCGAGACTTTCGCATCAAATAATATGCGAAAAAGGACACTCCGCAGCCTTGCCGAAGTCCACCAAGTAGCAACAATAAACCCATGGAGTGACACGGCTATTACCTTTAACGCCAGTGATGAACCTAAATTCCGAACAGCCCGAGCACCAGCCACATTGGTCCTCAGTCCAATAGTGGACGGCTTTCGTCTTACCAAGGTACTCATGGACGGCAGCAGCGGATTGAACCTCATTTACGAGGAAACCCTTCAAAAAATGGAAATAGACTAGAACCGCATTGAGCGAAGCAGCACAACCTTTAGAGGAATAATCCCCAGTCGGGAAGCGCGCTGTACAGGAAAAATCACACTAGATGTGGTGTTCGGCACGCCGGATAATTACAGGTACGAAGAGATCACGTTCCATGTGGCTCCGTTCAGCACCGGTTATCATGCTCTGCTAGGGCGGGATTCGTTTACAATCTTCCAAGCAATACCCCATTACGGTTACATGAAGCTCAAGATGCCCGGGCCTAACGGGATCATCACTCTCGCTAGTGATCCGGACATAGCACTCCGTGCCGAAAACAAGACAGCCGCACTGGCCCTCGAGGCACTAACCGAAGCCCTAGCGGCTGAGGAACTGACTGCGCTGCGCTCTACGGTGAATAGGGATGATGTGGTACTCGACAAAAGATCCGAGTCCACCTCCTTTAAACCGGCGGACGAAATAGTCAAATTCCAAGTCCATCCAACGGACCCCAATAAAATAGCTTCCATCGGGGCACAGTTAAACCCTGATGTAGACGCCGCACTGCGAGAGTTCCTATGAGAGAACTGGGACATTTTCGCCTGGCACCCTTCAGACATGCTAGGAATCCCAGGCAGGCTGGCCGAGCATAGCTTAAATATCCAAACAGGATCCAAACCTGTCAAACAGGCTCTTCGGCGCTTTTCCAAACCTGAGAGACAGGCTATTGGAGGCCGGATTCATCAGAGATATAAAACATTCGGACTGGCTAGCAAATCTGGTGATGGTACCAAAGAAGGACAAATCCTGGCGCCTGTGTGTTGATTTTAACGACCTTAACAAGGCTTGCCCAAAGGATCCCTTCCCCCTCCCACGCATCGACCAAATTATCAACGCTACCGCAGGACACGATTCATTGTGTTTCCTCGATGCATATTTCGGCTACCATCAAATCAAGATGGCAGAACCAGACCAAGCTGCAACGGCATTTATCACACCATACGGCCCATTCAGCTTCAACACGATGCCCTTCGGGCTCAAAAACGCCAGCGCAAGATATCAGCACATGATTCAGACATGTCTGGCAAGCCAGATCGGCAAAACAGTGGAGGCATATGTAGATGATGTGGTCGTCAAAACAAGACATGTTGAATCTCTAGTAGACGACTTGAGACTCACATTTGATAACCTCCGAACATACGACATCAAGCTCAACCCGGAAAAATGCGTTTTCGGCATTCCAGCCGGAAAGCTCTTCGGCTTCATTGTATCCGATAGAGGAATTGAAGCAAATCCAGCCAAGATCCGAGCTCTGTCGCAACTGGATATCCCAAAGGACCTCAAACAAATACAAAAATTAACCGGATGCGTGGCGGCTCTAAGCCGCTTTATCTCCCGCTTGGGAGAAAAGGCCCTACCCATCTACCGCCTCCTTCGACGCACCGAACACTTCAAATGGACGGATGCAGCCACGACCAGACTCGACGAAATAAAAGCCATGCTGGCAACAAACCCAGTCTTGGCCGCACCAAACATTGGTGAACCAATGCTATTATACATTGCAGCAACACATCAAGTTGTAAGCGCAGTACTCGTCGTCGAATGAGAAGCGGACGGACACAAATCCCCCCTTCAAAAGCCGGTCTACTACGTGTCCACTGTCCTCACTCCCTGCAAATCACGGTACCCGCATTATCAAAAGATTGCATACGCGGTATTCATGGCATCCCGGAAGCTACGACACTACTTTCAAGAGTGTTCAATAATAGTAGCCTCGGAAGTACCACTTAACGATATTATAAACAACCGTGACGCAACGGGACGGATTGCAAAATGGGCCATTGAGCTCCTCCCGTTCGACATAACTTATAAGCCATGGCGAGCCATCAAGTCGCAAGTCTTGGCCGACTTCGTCGCAGAATGGACGGAGGCCGAACTCCCTAAAGAGTACGGCACATATTCAAATTGGATCATGCATTTCGACGGCTCCAAGATGTTGGCCGGACTGGGGGCTGGCGTCATTTTGACGTCCCCCACAGGAGACACAGTTCAATACGTACTCCAGATTATGTACACGGACTCCAACAACGCAGCCGAATATGAGGCCCTTTTACATGGTCTCCGGATGGCAGTATCCATGGGCATTCAACGCCTAGAGGTGCGCGGGGACTCAAACCTCGCAATATCCCAAATAAATGGAGACTTCGATGCCAAGGATCCAAAAATGGCAGCTTACCGCAACGCCGTCCTAAAAATGTCAGCTCAGTTCGAGGGGCTTGAATTTCACCATATAGCCCGGTAAAATAATCAGGCGGCGGATGTCCTGGCACGGATCGGCGCAAAACGCGATGTAGTCCCCCCCCCAACATCTTCTTGGAAAGGCTGTTCAAGCCATCCGTAGTATGGGAAGGGGAGCCGAACAATAACACCCCGGACCCAACCAAACTGCCCGACACCGAACATTCTGACACAATCGGAGGCTCCGCCAATGAAATAACACCTTTAGCCCACGTAATAATGGTTGTCATCGCCCCGTGGACAGAACCATTCCTCGCCTACCTTACTAGGCAGGAACTCCCCGAGGACCAAAATGAGGCACGCTGCTTAGTGCGGCGATCCAAAGCCTACAGAGTCCACGAGGGAGAGCTTTATAAGAAAAGCACTACCGGAGTCCTTCAAAGGTGCATCTCCGAAGAGGAGGGGCGGAACCTCCTAGCTAAAATTCATGCCGGACTGGGCGGTCATGACGCTGCAGCTCGGTCCCTTGTAAGCAAGGCCTTCCGTACAGGCTTTTATTGGCCGACGGACCTGGCAGACGCTCAGGACTTAGTCCAACGATGCATCGGTTGCTAGCTCTTTGCAAACCAAAGCCATATGCCACCCACCGCCCTCCAAACCATCCCCATTACTTGGCCCTTCGCGGTCTGGGGGCTTGACATGGTTGGACCCCTTAAAGGCGGAACCCACAAGCAAAAATACTTACTGGTCATGGTGGATAAGTTCACCAAATGGATAGAAGCCAAGCCTGTTACGACGGCCGAATCCGGACCGGTGATAGACTTTATATCCGGGGTCGTACATTGTTACGGCGTTCCCCACAGCATCATCACTGATAACGGCACGAACTTCACGGCCGACGAGGTAAAACTCTGGTGCAAAAACATGGGCATCAAGCTCGATTATGCTTCTGTCTATCACCCACAAACTAACGACCAGGTCGAATGTGCAAATGGTCTTATCATGAGCGGCATCAAACCCAGATTAGTGCGGTCCCTCAAGGAATCTAACACGCACTGGGTAGAGGAGCTCGACTCTGTACTCTGGGGGCTACGGACCACGCCGAATCACACCACCGGATACACACCATTCTTTATGGTGTACAGCGCAGAGGCAGTTTTGCCCTGCGACATAATTCATGACTCACCTCGAGTGTGCATGTACGAAGAAAGAGAAGCCGAGCTCGATCGGCAGGACAGCTTAGACGCATTGGAGGAGGAGCGTGACGTGGCAAAAGCCCGTTCCGCATTCTATCAACAGCAGGCTCGAAGATACCAAAGCAGAGAAGTACGGGCCAAAAATTACAATGTTGGCGAATTAGTTCTACGACTACCGGACAAGAAAAAGGACAAACTCAAGCCCAAGTGGGAAGGTCCCTTCATAATTGACCAAGTCCTGGCTGGTGGAGCGTACCGCCTGCGAGATGCATTGGATAACCGACTCGAGCCGAACCCATGGAACGCAGCCCGTCTCCGAAGATTCTATGCCTAGCGCCGGACTCTATGTTCGTCTCCTTCCTCTGTCCATTTTTTATATATTTTCTGTCTTAAATTTCTCTTCTTCTCTCTCTCTCCATCTTATAGCCTTTAAAGGATCATAAAGTAACGCGCTATCTGCGCTCATTAAACCTGGGGGCTTCTTTAAACAAAAGCTTAATCATACGGGATTCATGCCCAACACATGCGTCACACTTCGGCATGTACCTTTTATTCACCATTATATGCATCGATATGACTTAAGTTTTGGCCAAGCTGGGTTGCCTGGCTCCTGTGCTTACCCCTACGTTCCCGATTGTTCGGCTAGGTGGTAAAGGGAGCACCTCTGCGATTGTTACTGCCGGGTCAGCCGGATGTGTACCTCAGACTGGGTGAAGCCGAAAGCTAGCGTTCTTAAGGGAATATTCGGTTGGTGAACTAAAGATGATCTTTTTTTATTTTTTATCTATATGCCCCCAGATGTTTTTCCTGCGTTTCTTTTCACAGCATGGACATGCACCTTAGGGCATGCCTCCCAGGGAAAGGAACCCCTAACAGAACTATTCTCCCTCGAAGATGTTTCTTACTAACCATGTAATATAACATAACTAGTCGGGCACTTGTCTGTTCACGCACTAATGACCCCTACGCCTGGTCTCCATGCATTCCCCGGTTCCTATATAACCGCATGGGAATTCGGACACACTCCGGACCGTTAGGTCCCGAGGCTGAAGCGAAAAGGTCGGCCATGACAAATGATCTACAATCTAGCTAGAAGGCATTATAAATGTCAATTAAATTACATAGTCATTTTGACTGATTGTATTCCTCTTCAATATCATCTAGCAGGCTGTCTAATTTACAGTCCTGCTGGGAATACTTCGCGGCCAACTCTACTTGGCCGTATACTAAGCTTACATGGATCTCCTTCCCATCGGGCCCTACAGGACCGACCTTGGCCATGTGGTTGGGGTCAGCCTTTGCATACCGCGTCTTCACCATGGCCCAAGCCTCCCCAGCGCCTTGACGGCAGGCCGATATCTTCCACAATTGGAAGCGCCACCGTGCTCCCTTTAGCTTCTCCGCAAGCCCTCCAAGACCTTCGGGCATGGAGACGGATGGCCACAGGGCCTGGGCGACGCCTTGCATCGCCTGCCGAACTCGATCGAGCAGTTGCGAGAGCTCGGGAAGAAGGTCACCCGTAGAACCGGGCATCTCCTCTGCAGGACGACCTGTTAGCACACCTACAGACATTGCTCTGTCAGTCGACTTCCCCGCCGAACTTTCTTTCAAAAGGTTCGTTCAAGCACTTACTAAATATGCCGCGCCGAAGCCGCTGATTCTCCTTCACGGAGTCTGACAGCTGGGCACGAACATCTTTCAGCTCGGCGCCCAGCTTGGTGTTGGCATCTTGGAGATCGTTCTTCTCCCCCATCGCCTTTATCAGCACCCTCTGACCAGCCTTTAGCTGGCGTAGGAGGTGTTGCCTTTCCGGATTCAATCTGGCGCCATCCGCAGTTTCATTTGTCAGATTCGCACCAAAGCCATGCTTCACAAAATACTTATCTTTCGAAGTGTATATTTCTAGAGGGGGTCTCCTTAGGCTCCCTTGCCACGGCTAGTGCGGCCTCAAGTTGGGCTTTGCACTCTTGCATCTCCTTGGACAGTAGGGAATTCTTTTCTGTAAGAACCTGCATAACAAATGATCCTTAAATCAGTTATTTTAAACTGTTTCAAGTCTCGGGGGCTACTGGTATCTATATATAATTACCAAAATTTTCTTACCCGTATGTCTTTTACATATTGCTCCGTGGCTCTGGCTAGACCATTTTTAGCGGCACGGAGGTACGCATCTCTCGATTTGAAGGCATGTAATGCCTCTTGGGAGAAACAAGCATCGCGAAGAATTGTCCGGCGACGCCTGTGGTTCATGGCACTCTCCACCTCAGAGTTGGTGGCAGACAACCTGTCCACATTCTCCGTCGGAGGAGCGTCCGGTGCACGCCTTGTGTTCGGCCCCGCTTCCGGGCCAGGCTTTGGAGCCTGGCTGGTGGAGGCGCGATTGGCGGTCTCTCCGAATATAGTTCAGCGAGGTCTCTTTGTCCTGAAGAGAGCACAAGTATTAGTATGCCTTGAAGGTATAACACCTGGGATAAGGGGGTGCGCCATACCTTTGCGCTGATGCCCCGGTCCGGACTGCACCTCTTTTTTGCCCACGGGGCCCTGCGGCCCCTCTATGGCTTGTCGGCATAGGTTCGGCCTCCCGTTTTTGGGAGGCCGGGATTAGCCCTGGATAATCAGCCGTAATGGCCACCAAGGCGTTGTCCTTACTCAACTGATGGAACACTCCATCAATCAGATCCACCGAAAGGTCCGGATCCTCTTGAGAGTCCGGGTCGAGGGACCGTCCTGGGTCCTCGGGTTGTGGAGGAGGGTTGTTTATTTCTTGAACAGCCTAGCGCAGTTCCTGCATCGAAATCACTAAGATTGAATATTTAACAATGGGGATATAAAGCGGATGGGCAAGATGCGACCACTTACCCAGCTTGGAGGATTGTACATAGAAAATCCACCCTTTGGGTCGACGCGGAGAAAATCCTCCTCTTCTCCCTTGTACAAAGCGAACAAGGTCTTTATTAGAGCCACAGCCGAATCTGGCCCCTTACGGCCGTAACGGGTGGTGTCGTCCTCCCCGTTGAAGTCCCACATGGGGTGGCCCCTATACTGTAGCGGCTGCACCCCTCGCATGATGCATGCGGCCATGACTCCGATCATGGTCAATCCGGAATGGGCTAACAATCTTATTCGGCACATCAGGTAAATGATGTCCCTGTCACTTTCCCTCTGAGGGCCCCGTGGGCGCCAGCTTAAGCGCTTCTTTAAGGGAGCGATGTTGAATTTAGGGAGGCCGATCCGGACAGGATCCGGCAGCGGGACATCTTCTATATAAAACCATTCCAAGGGCCAGTCTTCAGACGCCTTCTTTGGGGTTCCGGACAGATATCCGGTCCCGGTGATGCGCCACACTTCGGCTCCGCCCACTTGATACATTGACCCCTTCTTGGAACGGGGCACGAGGCAAAATAGCTCCTTCCATAGTCCGAAATGAGCTTCAACGCCCAAGAATAGCTCACGGAGGGCTACAAAGCCCGCGATATGCAATACTGAGGCAGGCGTGAGATGATGTAGCTGCAGGCCGTAGAACTCCAGCAGCCCCCGGAGAAATGGAAGGATTGGAAATCCGAGCCCCCTTATTAAATAAGGGACGATGCACACCCGCTCTCCTTTCGAGCGATTAGGGGTACTCTCTGCTTGCTCTCCGCCGTTACAGATGGCAAGACCGGCTTGAACTGGGATCATATAGGCCGGGGGGAGAAATCCCTTGGTCTGGAGCGTCACTAGCTCGCTATGCGGGATGGAGCATCTTTCCCAATATCCAGGTGTCGCGACGGCTGGCCATGGTGGAATGGACCTTTGTCGAATGTGCTCTGATGAACACTCGCGAAGGAGGGAAGGTGTGGTTTGGATCTAAATCCTCGTCCCCTTAAATAGGTAAGCTCATTTACGCGGCTAGGGGTGTGAATGTAAAAACACTTAGACCTTTCATATTTGTTTGACACATGGGAAGCGGCCATTATTGGGCGCAAAAGCCAAGGAGCGCAACATCTACAAGACACCGGACTTTATTCGACAGGTACATGGAATTTGGAGGAGAACCCGCCTTGCAATGCCGAAGATAATCTGCGCGCCGGACTCATCATCATTGTATCCTGGTTCGGGGGCTACTGAGGGAGTCCTGGATTAGGGGGTGTCCGGATGGCCGGACTATACCTTCAGCCGGACTCCTGGACTATGAAGATACAAGATTGAAGACTACGTTCCATGTCCGGAAGGGACTTTCCTTGGCGTGGAAGGCAAGCTTGGCGATACGGATATGAAGATCTCCTACCATTGTAACCGACCTTGTGTAACCCTAACCCTATCCGGTGTCTATATAAATCGAAGGGTTTTAGTCCGTAGGACAACATACACATCAACAATCATACCATAGGCTAGCTTCTAGGGTTTAGGCTCCTCGATCTCATGGTAGATCTACTCTTGTACTACACATATCATCAATATTAATCAAGCAGGACGTAGGGTTTTACCTCCATCGAGAGGGCCCAAACCTGGGTGAAACTTCGTGTCCCTTGCCTCCTGTTACCATCCGGCCTAGACGCACAGTTCGGGACCCCCTACCCGAGATCCGCCGGTTTTGACACCGACAGTGAGGCATAACAAAACTACACCATCTAAACAATTTAAATGGGGCCAGATATAACAAATAACGAATTCGGTAAATCCCCATATGCCATAGTAATTTATTGCAACAACAATCTAAACATTTTAAATGTTGTTATCATGATGCAGATGACATTGCAAGTTTATGCAGTATTTATGAAAACGTTGACATGATAAGATATGAGGCATTTGTCGCCATGGCGGAAGGGAAAAGGGGTGCCACGGTGGCGAAACGGAAATGTTACCATGGCAACATTCCGGTGATCCGGCAACTCAAATGAGATGCTAGTGCAAAGGAACAAGTGTGGGTGTGCGAAACGTGCAAGAGTGACGGGGAGTGATCCCGGATACCGGGTGTCCCACATGTCGGTGTCAAGGCAAAAGAGGGGCAACGTGCACCGATAGTTCGGACTCGAGGCGAACAAGGGTGCCTCTCATACAACATGCATTTATTCGTTCACGGGCTACTGAGGGAGTCCTGGGTTAGGGGGTGTCCGGATAGCTGTACTATAACCTTTGGCCGGACTCTCGGACTATGAAGATACAAGATTGAAGACTTCGTCTCGTGTCCAGATGGGACTCTACTTGGCGTAGAAGGCAAGCTAGGCAATATGGATATGTATATCTCCTCCTTTGTAACCGACATTGTGTAACCCTAGCCCTCTCCGGTGTCTATATAAACCGGAGGGTTTTAGTCCGTAGGACAATATACAATCATACCATAGGCTAGCTTCTAGGGTTTAGCCTCTCTGATCTCGTGGTAGATCTACTCTTGTACTACCCATATCATCAATATTAATCGAACAAGACGTAGGGTTTTTTACCTCCATCAAGAGGGCCCGAACCTGGGTAAAACATTGTGTCCCCTGCCTCCTGTTACCATCCGGCCTAGACGCACAGTTCGGGACCCCCTACCCGAGATCCGCCGGTTTTGACACCGATAGGCGTCATCTCGGGGTTATACCTTTCGACGCGTGCATTATCAGAACGGATCAAGTTCATAGAGGGAAGTAGGCGTTCTCGCGGCGGCGGTAGTGGAAGTAGTCGTTCTCGCTGCATAGACGTTCACACTCCATAGGTGTTCGGGGTCAACAAGAACTTGCCATCCACGGGTCTTCGAGGGTTGACGGTACATGTTCTGAAGACGTTCAGGTGGGGGTAGCGGTACACGTTTTCGTAGATGTTCGGGGTCATGGGTAGTTGAGCATGGTCGTTGTTGGACTTGCAGGGCCCGATGCCTCCGGGCGTAGTGGTACACGTTCACAGAGTAGGTCGTGCACGTCGTTGGTAGATGTTCACTTGACGGCCTTCAATGGCGGTAGTTGTTCTCGTTTCGTCGTGGAAGTAGTTGCACATCTCATAGTGGTACTTGACAATCTGGGAGACGGCGGAAGACGAACTTGGCGGTCCTTGTCGTCCTGCTACTTGGCATCATTCCCTGTTCAGTGACTCTTGGACTTGGCGTTAACAGCAAAAGGGCGCGATGCAGGGACTCAACACGTTCAACGTGTATGGCGGACGCCTTGCTGGACTTGGTGCGGTCACGAACGGGGCTGGAGGCGGCCATGGCAGCGACGACGAAGCAAAAGAGGCGGGCGGCGAGGTGGGCAAAGATGAGGCAGGTGCGGGACGAGTGGCCTCCTGCTCGTTGCAGAGGACGCGGAGGAGATGCGCACGGCGAGGGACTAGGGGACGAGCGCTTCGACGACGGGCGAGCGGCAGACCCGGGAGGTTGGGCGCGAGCTCGGGTGGTAGAGGAGGTCCTTTGCACCGGCGAGGTCGACGGGGAACGGCGGCGACTTGCGGGCGTAGAGGAAGAGGAGCTCGAGGGGAAGCTCGGGCATGAAGGAGCAGGGCGCGGGGACACGGCGAGCTTCGGCTAATCAAGGGACTTCGCGCCGCGGACTTGGGGGCGCCGGCGACGGGCGACGTCTGCGGCGCAGGTGCTCGAGGAGCTCCTCTCCTCGGACGCTTGGGAGACGGGGAGCTTGGTGAGGAGGAGGCGCGAGCGCGTCCTGTGCTGCAGAGGGAGGTGCGCGGGAGGCTGCGAGAGGAGGGAGAGAGAGAGACTGCAAGAGGATGGGGATTGTGTGTGGCGCTGTGGGAGAGAACGAGAGAACGAGGGGAGATGGGGATCGTGCCAGGGAGAGGGTTAGGGTTAGGAGGGGAGGAACTGGGCCTTGGAGGCCAGCCCAGAGCGGGGAAGTGGCCAGGGGCCTACCGGCTGTATGGGCCTCGCTGGAGCCCACTTCGGCCGGGCTCTCTCTACTCTCTCCCCTTTCTTCTAAAAAAACAAAGAAGTAGAAGAAAGGAAAAAGGAGATAGGAGAAGGTTGGAAGAGGAATTTGGACATGCGGTTAATTTTCTTGGAATCACAAAAATAAGTTTGACCCAAGAAAATTAGAAATGGCAAGGTTGAAAGATATAAACTCAAACTCATTTGAATTTAATTCAAATGGGTTTGAACTAGGACTTGGTAAAAGGAAGGTCCAAAAATGTTGAGGTTTTTGGTGGAATTCCGGAAAGCGACGAAAAAAAATTACAGACAAGGTTCGAGGTCAAGGAGCGAGATAACAAAGGGCATGAGGAAATTTGCAAGTGTGTTTTAGGTGATTCCATAAGAATGGATTATTTATCATAGCTTCCTAATATTGGGAGGGTATGTCATAAAGAGAACTCACCATGTGAATTCCCTTGGTTTAAATGGATCGAAGATCCATACGGTTTATTTAGTTGAGTTAAGAAAAAGAAATGACATGATGGAATGATGACATGATGCAATGCACACGATGCAAAGATGAATGCAACAGACGAAACAAAACACACAACGAAACCCGGAAACCCTGCAAGGCATCTGAAGCTCCGGTCTTGGGGCGTCACAACACTCCAGCACTACGAGAGGATCTTGTCCCGAGATCTAGGATGGCACCGGAGGGGAAAATGGAAGAGAAAGAGAAGAGGTAAAACTAAGTTGCTTCTTGACAATTGAGTGAAACCAAAGTACCTTGAGAGGTCGAACAAAACGAAAGAAAGAATACAACGAAGATGAACAAAGTCAAAAACACTCCGTTAGAAAAGAGGAAGAAGGAACATTACTAGAACCTTATAGTTTGAAGACGTCAGGAAAGGGTGCAGTGGATAAGAAGTGCATGCAAGCACTCCGGTTGAGACGAGATGCAAGACTTGATAAGGCGAAAAGAACTTGAGAAAAAGGGCACAACACTCGGTTAAATGGATAAGCATGAAAAGAACAAGGTCCTGACAAAAACAAAAGATGGGTTGAAGAGAGCAACATCACAATGCCTCCGAAAGAAAAGAGAGAATGGAATGGAATGAACAGAGGAGAAAAAACAATATCTTCTATCTCGAATGAGCTTGAAAGCATCTTTAGGAGAAGGATCGAACGTAGTTGTTGGAAAACCAACAACGAAAAGAGTAAGCTTGTAGTGGGCTTATGGAGAACATCTCAAAACTATGAGGTGAAATTCTTCCACTAACGGAAAATAATAGATTGGATTGATATCAACAAGGAGACGATAACCTTATTTCACCAGGAGGATAAATGAAGTACCTAGATCATTTATGAGCACCATAAATAGCAACAATCCTTAGGGAAGGCTTTACGTGAAACATGACACAAGATAACTCCAATGAAGAGGTTGATGGATTTAAAATACCTCATTCTTAACAACATGTGAATCATGAAACATGAACTCAAATTATCAAGAATGACATAATACCACCTCCGATGATATGGTAGAAAGAATTGCACTCCGGATTGCAAGATGAAGAATGCTTGAGGTCCTCTGAAAAGAATCTTGATGAACACTTCGAGAAGGAATTAAATCCTTTACGAACCAACATGTAGCGCCTCCATGAAGAACTCCAGTAAACAAAAGGATAACGAAAAGAAAGAGAAGTTGAAAACACAAGGTGAAACCTTGTAATGATTTAGATGGATCTCCGTGATAATTAGCGCTTGGAACTCCGAGAAAGAAAAGATGAACAAAAGAAAATCAAGAATTTATTTATCATGAACAAGCTCTGAAGGAAGGAATTTATCACTTGGATGAAACAAGAATAAGAATCATGTTATGCGTATCCTTCACCAATTTAAATTGATGACAAACAATGGATTTGTCATACTACTTATTCTCGTAGAAAGGATTAAGATAGATATAGCGCCAACTTGAGAAGGACTTCAACGAGCCACCGGTAGGATTTGGGAACAACGAATGAATCTGTATGATAACGAAGGAAGAGAATCTTGAGCAAACCACCGTAAGGATTGAAAAAGAAAGTGGCAAAGGCACAAATCACCAGGAAGAATTAGCAAATAAACGAAGATGCTTGAAAGAATTTAAATACATGAGAACGAAGAGATGACGAGCTGCTTAGAGAACACTTGAACGATGCACCTGTAATATTTGGAGAACAATAGTTGAAAGCTGAGGATGAATAAGACCTGAATTGATGTCCTTCGGAGAATCGAACTGAAGACTCCTGAAATGCTCCGGATGGTTGAACAGAATTCTCACAATCGAAAACAATTATCAGAGGATGGCACGAAGCTAGAGCCATGAATCTTGAAGAGAATGGAGCAAGATTGAGAGAAAAATCTTCTTCGGTCATCAAATGTAGAGAATGACGATGAGAAACACCACCATGAATTGTTGAGATACTCCAGGATGAAAATTAGAAAGGTTGAACCAACGATGAAAAGAATTTGAAAGATCTTGGAAAAAGACATTTGATTGATGATAATTCATTCTTTCAAACTTCGAAAAGAAATTTGAGGATACTTCCGGAAAAATAAGAAGAGTCGGGTAAGATCCTAGGAAAAGACCTGTGGGTTAGGGCCCACTCAAAAGAAACACCGTTAAAAAGGTCGCTTGGAAGATAGATTGCATCGGTTGAATTAAAAGGCTTGAATGAGGGAACATCCTCGAAAGATCTTGAACGAATGCAGAGTGGAAACACGAATCTTTGAGATATCTTGAGCACTCCGGAACAATTGAATAGCGAGAAATGAATGAATATGAGGAGCACTGGCATGAGAAGGTATTTGAAACGAGGAAAAATATATGATCAATAACGTTTGAATTGAACCACCAGAAAAGAAAAAGAAACGAGGAATGTTGAACTAGTAGAACATCTTCATGAGAACCACCGGGTAAGAATATTAACGGAAAAGAATGGAGAGACTTCACATCAATAAGTTGGATACTTTATTAAGAAATCTTAGTCCTTGAAGAAAAAGGGTGGGAGGGTGGGAAAAACAAAGATAACTTGGGACGGATGAAGCAAACACCGGTTGAAAAGGATTGACATGACAATATCGATTATCGAGAAGGATTGGTATTGACAAAGGAGTGTGAGAACACCGCTTAGGAAAGGTATGGAATCAACACTTGACTTCGAAGCAACTCGAATACCACAAACAAAACAAAACAAGGATTGGCTTGCAAAATAAGCTGGAACAAACATATGATAGAGATTTCATCCGAAGTTTTCATGGTGGGGCCCACACGGGCTCGATCGTACAACACCATCATGTACAAGGCAGTGCACATGACATACGAAGCGTCCCCGAGTCAGCATAGCCAAGGACTCTTTAAGACACAACGAGACCACAGTAAAACCAACCGTGGATAGGCGGACCACTAGACGTCGAACCCCAATTTCATATCATACATCTGTCGGAAAGATATCCTAGGAGCTACTTGAATTCCCACTTATAAACTCCCGAAACTTTCCGGCTATGCAATCAGGTGTTGGGGATACAGGGGAAGCACAATATCTCACCCAAAACTAGCAAATCGTACATCCAGCCGTATCCATCCTTCAACACATAACCAAGAAAACTTCGGAAATCGTTTACCTCAACCTTCGAAAAGCATCCCTTATACGAGTTATGGCAATACTCCCGAAGTCCCGCCCCAATACTGGGTGGCGTCGAGGTTATCTCACCAACAACTGCATAAAAGAGATTTTCGATGTCGGCGAACTCAGGTATCCCAGAACTACAACGATAAAATTGTGACGACAACACCTCGGAGCTCAACTCCCCGGGACACTACCACAACCCCTAAATGTCAGGAGGCACCAAGAACAATGTTCTCATCACAAAACCATCGAAACAATTCCAAGATACCCACGTGATCCTAAAAAAAATTAGTGAAATTTGAGAATAGAAGAGTCAAAACTCTACGTCAGGATGCCTCACCAGAGCGACGAAGGGACTAAGGAGTAAAAAGAATCCTACTCTCTGATATATATAATCCTAAATGACTCAAAACATTTTTTTCTAGAACCAACAACGCCAACAATTCGATCAAGCAGGGGGCTCCTAAGTTGGGGATGGCTCTGATTACCAACTTGTAACACCCACGATGCGGCTATATCTCCCACGTGTCGGAGGACGACTTAGAGGCATAACCGCATTTTAGGCATGTCGCAAGAGGGCTAATCTTTACACATCCAATGTACTGAATAAGAAAGAGGTACAGAGTTGGCTTACAATCGCCACTTCACACAATACAAGAATAAAGCATTACATCAACCAGATACAATCAAGGTCTGACTACGGAACCAAAATAAAAGAAAACTACCCCTAATGCTACAGACCCCCGATCGCCTCAACTGGGCTCCACTACTAATCGAAAGGAAAATGAAACAAAACAATGAACATGATCTTCATCGAGCTCCCCCTTCAGCTCGGTTGCGTCACCTGCGTGGTTATCATTGGCACCTCCAACTGTTTGAAGTAATATGTGAGTCACGGGGACTCAGCAATCTGACACCCTCGTGATCAAGACTATTTAAGCTTATAGGTAGGGTAAAAGGTATGAGGTGGAGCTGCACCAAGCACTAGCATATATGGTGGCTAAC
Organism: Triticum monococcum; assembly: GCA_034509565.1. NCBI lineage: Eukaryota > Viridiplantae > Streptophyta > Magnoliopsida > Poales > Poaceae > Triticum > Triticum monococcum. The sequence goes on along the minus strand of CM067847.1, from coordinate 173,973,742 downwards.
TTACGCAAATGAGAGCGAGAAGAGAAGGCAAAGCATGTCGTGAACTAGAAGTGATCAAGAAGTGGTCCTGAAACTACTTACGTTCAGGCATAACTCCAACACCGTGTTCACTTCCTGGACCCCTCCGAGAAGAGACCATAACGGCAACACACGCAGCTGACGCATTTTAATTAAGTTAAGTGTCAAGTTCTCTACAACCGGACATTAACAAATTCCCATCTGCCCATAACCGCGGGCACGGCTTTCGAAAGTTCAAAACCCTACAGGGGTGTCCCAACTTAGCCCATCACAAGCTCTCATGGTCAATGAAGGATATTCCTTCTCCCAGGAAGACCCGATCAGGCTCGGAATCCTGGTTACAAGACATTTGGACAATGGTAAAACAAGACCAGCAAGATCACCTGATGTGCCGACAAATCCCGATAGGAGCTGCACATATCTCGTTCTCAGGGCACACCAGATAAGCTAAGCATACGGGAGCCAACGTAACCCAAGTTGCCAAGGGACGGCCCCGCACGGTGCTCTGGGTTGGACCAACACTTAGAGAAGCACGGGCCCGGGGGTTTAAATAAAGATGACCCTTGGGTTGGCCGACCCAAGGGAAAAAAGGCTGGGTGGAAAATGGTAAAACCAAGGTTGGGCCTTGCTGGAGGAGTTTTATTCAAGGCAAACTGTCAAGGGGTTCCCATTATAACCCAACCGTGTAAGGAACGCAAAATCAAGGAACATAACACCAGTATGACGGAAACTAGGGAGGCAAGAATGGAACAAAAGACCAAGCATAAGGCCGAGCCTTCCACCCTTTACCAAGTATATAGATGCATTAATTAAAATAAGAGATATTGTGATATCCCAACAAATAACCATGTTCCAACATGGAACAAACTCCATCTTCACCTGCAACTAACAACGCTATAAGAGGGGCTGAGCAAAGTAGTAACATAGCCAAACAACGGTTTGCTAGGACAAGGTGGGTTAGAGGTTTTACATGGCAATATGGGAGGCATGATAAGCAAGTGGTAGGTATCGTATCATAGGCATAGCAAAAGAGCAAGCATCTAGCAAGCAAAGATAGAAGTGATTTCGAGGGTATGGTCATCTTGCCTGAGATCCCGCAAGGAAGAAGAACGGGTCCATGAAGAAGACAAACGGACATATCCGAACGGGTCCTCACAAATGCGACGTTATCGGAACCAACTCGAAGAAGAAACACCGGAAAGAAGCAAACAACATAGTAAACAACCACCACATAAACATGGCATGATGCACAACCAAGTATGATGCATGTCTGGTTTAATGAAGCATGGCATGGCAAAGTGCAACAACCAAAACTAGAAATTAAGTGGAGCTCAATATGCAACGGGTTGCATATTGATGGAACACCACATCAATTATTTAGTTTTCTCCCGGTTAGGTACTCAACAATATTAAATGTTGGTTAACATGGCAAGAGGTGAGGCATAACAAAACTACACCATCTAAACAATTTAAATGGGGCTGGATATAACAAATAACAAATCCGGTAAATCCCCATATGCCTTAGTAATTTATTGGAACAACAATCTAAACATTTTAAATGTTGTTATCATGATGCGGATGACATTGCAAGTTTATGTTGTATTTATGAAAACGTTGACATGATAAGATATGAGGCATTTGTCGCCATGGCGGAAGTAAAAAGGGGTGCCACGGCGGCGTAACAGAAATGTTACCATGGCAACATTCCGGTGATCCGGCAACTCAAATGAGATGCTAGTGCAAAGGAACAAGTGTGGGTGCGCGAAACATGCAAGAGTGACGGGGAGTGATCCCAGATACCGGGTCTCCCACATGTCGGTGGCATGGCAAAAGAGGGGCAACGTGCACAGATAGATCGGACTCAAGGCGAACAAGGGTGCCTCTCATACAACTTGCATTTATTTGTTCACGGGCGTCGTCTCAGGGTTATACCTTTTGACGCGTGCATTATTGAAACGGATAAAGTTCATCGAGGGAAGTAGGTGTTCTCGCGATGGCGGTAGTGGAAGTAGTTGTTCTCACTGCATAGACGTTCACACTCCGTAGGTGTTCGGGGTCAACAAGGAACTTGCCGTCCACGGGTCTGTAACGCCCCGAGACCGATGTGCCAGGTGTCCTCCAGTTATTCGTTGTTGTTGCCTTGTCATTGCTTGCGTGTCATGCATTGCATATCCTGTCATCATGTGCATTTCATTTGCATACATGTTCGTCTCCTGGATCCGAGCATTTTCCCCGTTGTCCGTTTTGCATTCCGGCGCTTCGTTCTCCTCCGGTGGTCATTTCTGCCTTTCTTTCATGTGTGGGGGTTAAACATTTCCGGATTGGACCGATACTTGCCAAGCGGCCTTGGTTTACTACCGGTAGACCGCCTATCAAGTTTCGTACCATTTGGACTTCGTTTGATGCTCCAACGGTTAACCAAGGGACCGAGAAGGCCTCGTGTGTGTCGCAGCCCAACACCCCTCCAAAATGGCCCAAAACCCACCTAAACCTCCTCCATCATCTTGGTCATTCGATCACGATCGCGTGGCCGAAAACCGCACCTCATTTGGACTCTCTGAGCTCCCTCTACCTATAAATATCTGCTCCCCTCCCAAAATTCCCGGATGAACCCTAGCCTTCCCCTTCCTCGCGCCGCCGGACACGTCCGCCGGCCACCTCACTCCGCCCAATGGCATTGCGCCACGCCACCTCTTCCACCGTCCGAACCAACCAACGCCCACCACCTCAGTGCGCCGCTCCACTCTCTCTCCTCCCGCGCCGCCGCGGACCGCGGGGCCCGAGGCAGGCCCGCACGGACCCAGAGCCGCCACCGCCGCACTCGCGCGCCCGCCCAGCACCTGGCCCCGCCCGAGCCGCTGTGCCACGCCTCGCTGTCACCGGGTGGCCGCACCGGCGAGCCACCGCCACCGCACCTCGACACCGGCGACCTCGTCGCCCGACCCCGCCGGCACCACCCCGCTCGCTCGTCGCCTCTCCAGCGCCGCCATGAGCTCCCTCGCCGAGCTCCTCCGTCGGGCCAAGTCTCTCCGCCCCGCTCGGCCCCGCCTCCTCCTCGTCGCGCCGCCATCTTCCACATCGCCGGCCATCGCCGGAATCGCCGCAGCTCGCCGAAGATCCAACTCCGGCCGGATTGGGTGAGATTGGATGAGATCCACCCATTCCCGCATCCAAACATCGTCCTCCGTCTCGGATCTCCTCATCCCGCACCGTCCCGTCCCGGGTTGACTTCTCGGAGATCTAAATTTCTACTAAGTCCCCAAGATTTCCATGTTTCAAATGCCCTTGTTCATCATGTCATAACTCATCATCCGTAGATCCGTTTTGGGCGTATAGCATATCAAAATGTTCAACTCAGAGTGTACATCATTTCTTCTCATTGCATCATTTTCATTTGAGTTCATATTGAGGCCCAAAATGCTATTGGAAGAATGCTATTTGAGATAATTGTCAGATATGCTGCTCCAATTAGATATTTGTCATTTTTGCCATGATTTTTGTGTGCATGATATGCACCTGAGCTCTACATATGTTTTGTTATATGCTTTTCCATCTTTCCAGAGGTGCTATCCATGTATTTTTGTGATGTGTGTGGTGACTAGCACAAGCTTGCAAAGTGGTGCATTCGTTAATGCTGATTTCAGGGACTTAGGATTTCTCTAAGTCCTTGATCTGTTTTTATCAATATGCCATATGTTCATGTTGTTTCCTAGTGATCCGTGCCTCTTTTGAGGTTGATCAGTAAGGATGTTTTGTTAATCTTATAGTGCTCTATCCATCCATGTCTTTTTTGCAATTATGGAGCATCCTAGCTTGAGTCAATCGGGCTCTACTTTTGCTATTTCGTGAATCTGGGCAGATTGTCTACTTGTTAGCGATTTTGCCGAGGATGTTGTAGATGATCCGTGCATGCTATGTTATTGTTCTTGCCATGTCGAGCTGCATAATGTGTATTCTTGATGGGTGTATGCTTAGATTGTCATGACATGCTCTGTAGTGAGTGCATCGAGCTCATAAACATGCCTACTTGGTATCTGATTTGCATGCTCCAGTTTTTCACTAAGTCTGTGACCTGATTATATTTTTGCCATGTTCACATGCTTGCAAATGTATTTTCTGATTCCTTTTGGCTCAAGGTCACTAAGGGACTTTTGTTAAGCTCTTTGAGTAGCTCCATGCCATGCTTTACTTTGCCATGTTCAGGTCCTGTAGCATATAGTTTTCATGCTCCAAAGTATGCTATCTGATCTGAAATTCCAGACAAGTGTTAATTTCACTAAGTCTGAAATCTGTTTACCAAATGCACTTTTGCCATGCTTGTTTGAACCTCTTAATGGATGTTTTGGCCGTAGTTCAGTGTTCCTTTTTTGTTAAGCATCATGAATGTATCCCTGCCAGGTATTTTGTTGCCATGTTTGAGTGTTGTAGCATGTTTAACTTGTTGCATTTAGATGGCTACTTCCTGTATATCGCAGACCGGTGCCATATTTGTTTTGCTTGCCATTTCCAAACCATGACTCTGATCCCGGTGATCTTTATATCGTTTTCAAGCAATTTGATGTCACCTTTCTAGTGGCACACTTGGATTTCCAAGTTGAGGCTAGGTTCATTCATTCCCTTGCAAATCATGCATATGCATCGCATACCGCATCCTGCATACCATACCATGTTCATGTGTTGGTTGTTTACTATGTTGTGTGCTTCTTTCCGGTGTTGCTTTTTTGGGTTGGTTCCGGTAACATCGTGTTGTGAGTATTCGTTCGACTTCGTCCATTTGTCTCCTTCATGGACTCGTTCTTCTTCCTTGCGGGATTTCAGGCAAGATGATCATACCCTCGAAATCACTTCTATCTTTGCTTGCTAGTTGCTCGCTCTTTGGCTATGCCTATGCTACGATGCCTACCACTTGCTTTTCATGCCTCGCATATTGTTGAACCAAGCCTCTAAACCACCTTGTCCTAGCAAACCGTTGATTGGCTATGTTACCGCTTTGCTCTGCCCCCTTATAGCGTTGTTAATTGCAGGTGAAGATTGAAGTTTGTTCCTTGTTGGAACATGGAGATCGTTCCTTGTTGGAACATTGCTTACTTGTTGGGATATCATATCACAATATATCTTATTTAATTAATGCATCTATATACTTGCTAAAGGGTGGAAGGCTCGGCCTTATGCCTGGTGTTTTGTTCCACTCTTGCAACCCTAGTTTCCACCATATCGGTGTTATGTTCCCGGATTTTGCGTTCCTTACGCGGTTGGGTTATAATGGGAACCCCTTGACAGTTCGCTTTGAATAAAACTCCTCCAGCAAGGCCCAACCTTGGTTTTACCATTCGCCACCTAGCCTCTTTTTCCCTTGGGTTAGGCCAACCCAAGGGTCATCTTTATTTTAACCCCCCCCCCCCCGGTGCCAGTGCTTGTCTAAGTGTTGGTCCGAAATGGGCAGCCTGCGGGGCCACCTCGGGGAAACTTGAGGGCTGGTTTTACTCGTAGCTTGACCTATCCGGTGTTGCCCCGAGAACGAGATATGTGCAACTCCCATCAGGATGTCGGCACATCGGGCGGCTTTGCTGGTCTTGTTTTACCTTTTCGAAATGTCTTGTAACCGGGATTCCGAGTCTGATCAGGTCTTCCCGCTAGAAGGAATATCCTTCGTTGACCGTGAGAGCTTGTCATGGGCTAAGTTGGGACCCCCTGCAGGGATTTGAACTTTCGAAAGCCGTGCCCGCGGTTATGGGCAGATGGGAATTTGTTAATGTCCGGTTGTAGAAAACCTGAAGTTGACCTTAATTAAAATACATCAACCGCGTGTGTAACCGTGATGGTCTCTTCTCGGCGGGGTCTGGGAAGTGAACACGGTGTTGGAGTTATGCTTGACATAGGTTGTTATAGAATCACTTCTTGATCATACTTTTATCGTCCATGCTTTGCCTTCTCTTCTCGCTCTCATTTGCGTATGTTAGCCACTATATATGCTAGTCGCTTGCTGCAACTCCACCTCATACCTTTTACCTTACCCATACGCTTAAATAGTTTTAATCGCGAGGGTGTGAGATTGTTGAGTCCCTGTGACTCACAGATACTTCCAAAACCAGCTTGCAGGTGCTGATGATGCCATTCTAGGTGACGCAACCAAGCTCAGGAGGAGCTCGATGAAGATCTTGTCCTTTGTGTTGTTTTCGTTCTAGTTGATCAGTAGTGGAGCCCAGTTGGGGTCGATCGGGGACCTTGTCGCTTTTGGGGTTCTTCTTTATTTTTGGTTCCGTAGTCGGACCTTGATTGTATTTGGATGTTGTAATGCTTTATTCACGTAATTGTGTGAAGTGGCGATTGTAAGCCAAATATGTATCTTTTCCCTTATGTATTCATGGGTTGTGTGAAGATTACCTCACTTGCGACATTGCTTTCAATGCGGTTATGCCTCTAAGTCGTGCTTCGACACGTGGGAGATATAGCCGCATCGAGGGCGTTACAAGTTGGTAATCAGAGCCATCCCCGAACTTAGGAGCCCCACTGATTGATCATTTTTAGCAGCCGTTGTTGAGTCTAGAAAAATGTTTTGAGTCATTTAGGAATTATATATCAGAGAGTTTAGGAATTCTTTTTACTCCCCAGTCCCCTCATCGCTCTGGTAAGGCATCCTGACGTAGAGTTTTGACTCTTCTCTTCTCAAATTTCACTAAAAAAATTTAGGATCACGCGGGTATCTTGGAATCGTTCTGATCGATTTGTGACGAGAACATTGTTCTTGGTGCCTCCTGTCATTTAGGGGTTGTGGCAGTGTCCCGGGGAGTTGAGCTCCGAGGTGTTGTCGTCACAATTTTATCGTTGCAGTTCTGGAATACCTGAGATTAGTTTCGCCGACATCAAAAATCTATTTTATGTAGTTGTTGGTGAGATAATCTCGACGCCACCCAGTACTGGGGCGGGAGTTCGGGAGTATCGCCATAACTCGTATAACGGATGCTTTTTGAAGGTTGGGGTAGACGATTTCCGAAGGTTTCTTGGTTATGTGTTGAAGGATGGATACAGCTGGATGTAGGATTTGCTAGTTTTGGGTGAGATATTATGCTTCCCCTGTATCCCTAACACCTGATTGCATAACCGGAAAGGTTCGGGAGTTTCATAGGTGGGAATTCAAGTAGCTCTTAGGATATCTTTTCGATAGATGTATGATATGAAATTGGGGTTCCACGTCTAGTGGTCCGACTATTCACGGTCGGTTTTATAGTGGTCTCGTTGTGTCTTAAAGAGTCCTTGGCTATGCCGACTCGGGGACGCTTCGTATGTCATGCGCACTGCCTTGTACATGATGGTGTTGTACGATCGAGCCCGTGTAGGCCCCACCACGAAAACTTCGGACGAAATCTCTATCATATGTTTGTTCCGGCTTATTCTACAAGCCAATCCTTTGTTTTGTTTTGAGTTGTGAAATTCGAGTTGCTTCAATGTCAAGTGTTGATTCCATGCCTTTTCCTAAGTGGTGTTCTCATACTCCTATGTGAATACTAATCCTTCTTGTTCATCGAGACTGTCATGTCAATCCTTTTTCAACCGGCGTGTTTCTCTTCAAGTGGATCCGTTTATGTTTAACATCCGCAAGATTCAATCTCAGCTTTCTAAACGGTGTTCGGTCATCCATCCTAAGTTGTCTTTGTTGTCCCTCCCTCCCACCCTTGTTTCTTAAGGACTCAGATTCCTTAATCAAGTATCCATGGTATCGATGGAAGTCTGTGCATTCTTTTATTTCAATGTTCGTGTCCGGTGATTCTCATGAAGATTCTAACGGAGCTTCAAGTTCGTCGCCCTTTACTCATGTTTTCTTCTCCAGTGGTTTAAATTCAAGCGTTATTGATCATATCGTTTCCTCATTTCAATACCTTCTCATACCGGTGCACCTCTTAATCATCTACTCCTCGCTATTCATTTGTTTCGGAGTGCCGAAGATATCTCAGAAGATTCATGTTTCCACTCTGCTTTCGTTCAAGATCTTTCGAGTATGTCACCTCATTCAAGCCATTTAATTCAACCGGTGCAACCTCACTTTTAAATCATTTCAACGGTGTTTCTTTTGAGTGGGCCCTAACCCACAGGTCTTTTCCCAGGATCTTACCTGACTCTTCTTATTTTCTCGGAGGTATTCTCAAATTCTTTTCGAAGTTTGACGTAGGAATGATTTACCATCAGTCAAATCTATTTCTCCAAGATCTTTCAAATTCTTTTCATCGTTGGCTCAACCTCTTCGTTTTGACTCTTCCGGAGTGTCTAAATAATTCTTGGTGGTGTTTCTCGTCGTCATTCTCAACATTTGAAGACCGAAGAAGAGTTTTTCCTCCATATCTTATCCATTCTCTCAGGGATTCATGGTTCTAGTTTGAGACCATCCTCTCATAATTGTTTTCGAATGTGAGATTTCTTTTCACCTATCCGGAGCAATTTAGGAGTCTTTTCAGTTTGATGCTCTGCAGGCCATCATATCAGAATTATTCATTCCAGCTTTCAGCTCTCATGCTCCAAATCTTACTGGTGCATCATTCAAGTATTCTCGTATCAGCTTGTGATCGCTTCGTTCTCATGTATCTAAATTCTCTCAAGCTTCTTCATTCATTTGCTAATTCTTCCCGGTGTTGTCCTTATCTTTTCTTTGTTCATTTTAATTCTTACGGTGGTTCGTTCAAGACTTCTCTTCCTCATCAATTTATTCGTTATTTCAATTCTACCGGTGGTTCGTTGAAGACCTTCTCAAGTTTTGATATATCTCTTTTAATCCTTTCTACGAGAATAAGTAGTATGCCAAATCCATTGATTGCATCAATTTAATTGGAGAAGGATAAGCATAATGTAATTCTTATTCTTGTTTCATCCAAGTGATTAATTCTTTTTTCCGGAGTGGTTCATCATATCATATTCTTAGTTCGATATGCCTTATCTTTTCTTTCCCGGAGTTCCAAGCCCTATTTATCACGAAGATCCATCTAAATCGTTACAAGGATTCAACTTGTGTTTTCAACTTCTCTTTCCTTTTGTTTGACCATTCTTTTATTTCTGGAGTTCTCATGAAGGTTCTACATGATGGTTCATCAAGGATTTATATTCCTTCTCGAAGTGTTAATCGAGATTCTTTTCTAAGGAGCTCAAGCATTCTTCACCTTGCATCCGGAGTGCAATTCTTTCTTCCATACCAATAGAGGTGGTATTACGTCATTCTTGATAATTTGAGTTGTTTCATGTTTCACAAGTTATCGAGAATGGGGTATTTTAAATCCATCAACATCTTCGTCGGAGCTATCTTGTGTCATGTTTCACCTAAAAGCTTTCCCTAAGCATGGTTGCTATTTACAGTGCTTACCAATGACCTAAGTTCTTCATTTATCCTCCTGGTGAAATAAGTTTTCTCGTCTCCTCGTTCATATCAATCCTATTCTTTTCCCGTGAGTGGCAGGTGGTCACCTCATGATTTGAGATGTATTCCATAAGACCATATCAAGCTTATTCTTTTCGTCGTTGGTTTTCCAACAACTCCGTTCTAGCATTTGTTGTAAGCGTGCTCCTTCAAGATCTTGTTTCCCTTCGTTAATTCCATTCCATTCTTAATTTTGTTCCGGAGGCTTTGTGTTGTTGCTCTCTTCAACCCATCTTCTTGCTTTGTCAGGATCGTGTTCTTTTCTGGGCTTATCCATTTAACCGGAGGGTTGTGTCCCTTCTGCTCAAGTTCTCTCATTTTATCAAGTCTTCATCTCTTTTCATCCTAAGTGCCACCCGAATCGGTTCTTTCTTATTCCTTTTTCTTTTCAATCAGAGTGTTGCCCGAAGTTGTTCTTCCTTGTTCCTTGTTCCTAACGGAGTGTTTTCAACTTCGTTCATCTCCGTGGCTTTCTTTCTATCTTTTGCTCAACCTCGCAAGGTTCTTTGGTTTCACTCGTTTGTCAAAGGAGCAACTTAGTTTTACCTCTCCTCTTTCTCTTCCGTTGTTCCTCCGGTGCCATTCTAGATCTCGGGACGAGATCCTCTCGTAGTGGTGGAGTGTTGTAATGCCCTGAGACCGATGTGCCAGGTGTCCTCCAGTTATTCGCTGTTATTGACTTGTCATTTCTTGCGTGTCATGCATTGCATACCATGTCATCATGTGCATTTCATTTGCATACATGTCCGTCTCATGCATCCGAGCATTTTCCCCGTTGTCCGTTTTGCATTCCGGTGCTTCGTTCTCCTCCGGTGGTCATTTCTGCCTTTCTTTCATGTGTGGGAGTTAAACATTTCCGGATTGGACCGATACTTGCCAAGCGGCCTTGGTTTACTACCGGTAGACCGCCTGTCAAGTTTCGTACCATTTGGACTTCGTTTGATGCTCCAACGGTTAACCAAGGGACCAAGAAGGCCTCGTGTGTGTCGCAGCCCAACACCCCACCAAAATGGCCCAAAACCCACCTAAACCCACTCCATCATCTCGGTCGTTCGATCACGATCGCGTGGCCGAAAACCGCACCTCATTTGGACTCTCTGAGCTCCCTCTACCTATAAATATGTGCTCCCCTCCCGAAATTCCCGGATGAACCCTAGCCTTCCCCTTCCTCGCGCCGCCGGACACGTCCGTCGGCCACCTCACTCCGCACAATGGCATTGTGCCACGTCACCTCTTCCACCGTCCGAACCAAGCAGCGCCCGCCACCTCAGCGCGCCGCTCCACTCTCTCTCCTCCCGCGCCGCCGCGGCCCGCGGGGCCCGAGGCAGGCCCGCCCGGGCCCGGAGCCGCCACCGCCGCACTCGCGCGCCCGCCCAGCACCTGGCCCCGCCCGAGCCGCTGTGCCACGCCTCGCTGTCGCCGGGTGGCCGCGCCGGTGAGCCACCGCCACCGCACCTCGACGCCGGCGACCTCGTCGCCCGACCCCGCCGGCACCACCCCGCTCGCTCGTCGCCTCTCCAGCGCCGCCATGAGCTCCCTCGCCGAGCTCCGCCGCCGGGCCAAACCTCTCCGCCCCGCTCGGCCCCGCCTCCTCCACGTCGCGCCGCCGTCTTCCACGTCGCCGGCCATCGCCGGAATCGCCGCAGCTCGCCGGAGATCCAACTCCGGCCGGATCGGGTGAGGATGGATGAGATCCACACATTCCCGCATCCAAACATCGTCCTCCCTCTCGGATCTCCTCATCCCGCACCGTCCCGTCCCGGGTTGACTTCTCGGAGATCTAAATTTCTACTAAGTCCCCAAGATTTCCATGTTTCAAATGCCCTTGTTCATCATGTCATAACTCATCATCCGTAGATCCGTTTTGGGCGTATAGCATATCAAAATGTTCAACTCAGAGTGTACATCATTTCTTCTCATTGCATCATTTTCATTTGAGTTCATATTGAGGCCCGAAATGCTGTTGGAAGAATGCTATTTGAGATAATTGTCAGATATGCTGCTCCAATTAGATATTTGTCATTTTTGCCATGATTTTTGTGTGCATGATATGCCCCTGAGCTCTACATATGTTTTGTTATATGCTTTTCCATCTTTCCAGAGGTGCTATCCATGTATTTTTGTGATGTGTGTGGTGACTAGCATAAGCTTGCAAAGTGGTGCATTCGTTAATGCTGATTTCAGGGACTTAGGATTTCTCTAAGTCCTTGTTCTGTTTTTATCAATATGCCATATGTTCATGTTGTTTCCTAGTGATCCGTGCCTCTTTTGAGGATGATCAGTAAGGATGTTTTGTTAATCTTGTAGTGCTCTATCCATCCATGTCTTTTTTGCAATTATGGAGCATCCTAGCTTGAGTCAATCGAGCTCTACTTTTGCTATTTCGTGAATCTGGGCAGATTGTCTACTTGTTAGCGATTTTGCCGAGGATGTTGTAGATGATCCGTGCATGCTATGTTATTGTTCTTGCCATGTCGAGCTTGCATAATGTGTATTCTTGATGGGTGTATGCTTAGATTGTCATGACATGCTCTGTAGTGAGTGCATCGAGCTCGTAAACATGCCTACTTGGTATCTGATTTGCATGCTCCAGTTTTTCACTAAGTCTGTGACCTGATTATGTTTTTGCCATGTTCACATGCTTGCAAATGTATTTTCTGATCCCTTTTGGCTCAAGGTCACTAAGGGACTTTTGTTAAGCTCTTTGAGTAGCTCCATGCCATGCCTTACTTTGCCATGTTCAAGTCCTGTAGCATATAGTTTTCATGCTCCAGAGTATGCTATCTGATCTGAAATTCCAGACAAGTGTTAATTTCACTAAGTCTGAAATCTGTTTACCAAATGCACTTTTGCCATGCTTGTTTGAACCTCTTAATGGATGTTTTGGCCGTAGCTCAGTGTTCCTTATTTGTTAAGCATCATGAAAGTATCCCTGCCAGGTATTTTGTTGCCATGTTTGAGTGCTGTAGCATGTTTAACTTGTTGCATTTAGATGGCTACTTCCTGTATATCGCAGAACGGTGCCATATTTGTTTTGCTTGCCATTTCCAAACCGTGACTCTGATCCCGGTGATCTTTATATCGTTTTCAAGCGATTTGATCTCACCTTTCGAGTGGCACACTTGGATTTCCAAGTTGAGGCCAGGTTCATTCATTCCCTTGCAAATCATGCATATGCATCGCATACCGCATCCCGCATATCATACCATGTTCATGTGTTGGTTGTTTACTATGTTGTGTGCTTCTTTCCGGTGTTGCTTCTTCGGGTTGGTTCCGGTAACGTCGTGTTGTGAGGATTCATTCGACTTTGTCCGTTTGTCTCCTTCATGGACTCGTTCTTCTTCCTTGAGGGATTTCAGGCAAGATGATCATACCCTCGAAATCACTTCTATCTTTGCTTGCTAGTTGCTCCCTCTTTGGCTATGCCTATGCTACGATGCCTACCACTTGCTTGTCATGCCTCCCATATTGTTGAACCAAGCCTCTAACCCACCTTGTCCTAGCAAACCGTTGATTGGCTATGTTACCGCTTTGCTCAGCCCCTCTTATAGCATTGTTAGTTGCAGGTGAAGATTGAAGTTTGTTCCTTGTTGGAACATGGAGATCGTTCCTTGTTGGAACATTGCTTACTTGTTGGGATATCACAATATATCTTATTTAATTAATGCATCTATATACTTGGTAAAGGGTGGAAGGCTCGGCCTTGTGCCTGGTGTTTTGTTCCACTCTTGCCGCCCTAGTTTCCGTCATATCGGTGTTATGTTCTTGGCGGGGTCCGGGAAGTGCACACGGTGTTGGTGTTATGCTTGACGTAGGTTGTTCTAGGATCACTTCTTGATCATACTTTTATCGACCATGCTTTGCCTTCTCTTCTCACTCTCATTTGCGTATGTTAGCCACCATATATGCTAGTCGCTTGCTGCAGCTCCACCTCATACCTTTTACCTTACCCATAAGCTTAAATAGCCTTGATCGCGAGGGTGTGAGATTACTGAGTCCCCGTGACTCACAGACACTTCCAAAACCAGCTTGCAGGTGCCGATGATGCCATTCCAGGTGACGCAACCAAGCTCAGGAGGAGCTCGATGAAGATCTTGTCCTTTGTGTTGTTTTCGTTCTAGTTGATCAGTAGTGGAGCCCAGTTGGGGTCGATCGGGGACCTTGTCGCTTTTGGGGTTCTTCTTTATTTTTGGTTCCGTAGTCGGACCTTGATTGTATTTGGATGTTGTAATGCTTTATTCATGTAATTGTGTGAAGTGGCGATTGTAAGCCAACTATGTATCTTTTTCCCTTATGTATTACATGGGTTGTGTGAAGATTACCTCACTTGCGACATTGCTTTTAATGTGGTTATGCCTCTAAGTCGTGCTTCGACACATGGGAGATATAACCGCATCGAGGGCGTTACAGGGTCTTCGAGGGTTGATGGTACATGTTCTGAAGACGTTCAGGAGGGGGTAGTGGTACACGTTTTCGTAGATGTTCGGGGTCGTGGGTAGTTGAGCATAGTCATTGTTGGACTTGCCGGGTCCGATGCCTCCGGGCGTAGTGGTACATGTTCACCGAGTAGGTCGTACACGTCGTCGGTAGGTATTCACTTGACGGCCTTCAACGGCGGTAATTGTTCTCGTTTCGTCGTGGAAGTAGTTGCACATCTCATAGTGGTACTTGACGATCTCGGAGACGCCGGAAGACGAACTTGGTGGTCCTCGTCGTCCTGGTACTTGGCATCATTCCCTGTTCAGTGACTCTTGAACTTGGCGTTAACAGCAACAGGGCACGATGCAGGGAATCAGCGCGTTCAACGTGTACGGCCGACGCCTTCTTGGACTTGGTGCGGTCGTGAACGAGGCTGGAGGCGGCCATGGCAGCGACGACGAAGCAAAAGAGGCGGACGGCGAGGTGGGGAAAGATGAGGCAGGCGCGGGACGAGCGGCCTCCTGCTTGTTACAGAGGACGCAGAGGAGATGCGCACGGTGAGGGACTCGGGGACAACGGGCGAGCGGTGGACCCGGGAGGTCGGGCGCGATCTCGGGTGGCGGCAGAGGAGGTCTTGTGCTCCGGCAAGGTCGACGGGTAATGGCGAGGACTTGCTGGCGCGGTGGCAGAGGAGCTCGATGGGAGGCTCGGGCATGAAGGAGCAGGGCACGGGGACGCGGCGAGCTCCGGCTGATCGAGGGACTTGGCGCCGCGGACTTGGGGGTGCCGGCGACGGGCGACGTCTGCGGCACAGGTGCTCGAGGAGCTCCTCTCCTCGGACGCTTGGGATACGGGGAGCTTGGTGAGGAGGAGGCGCGTCCTGTGCTGTAGAGGGAGGCGCGCGGGAGGCTGCGAGAGGATGGAGAGAGAGAGAGAGACTGCGAGAGGATGGGGATTGTGTGTGGCGCTGCAGGAGAGAACGAGAGAACGAGGGTAGATGGGGATCGTGCCAAGGAGAGGGTTAGGGTTAGGAGGGGAGGAACTGGGCCTTGGAGGCCGGCCCAGAGAGGGGAAGTGGCTAGGGCCCTGCCGGCTGTATGGGCCTCGCTGGAGCCCACTTCGGCTGGGGTCTCTCTACTCTCTCCCCTTTCTTCTAAAAAATAGAGAAGTAGAAGAAAGGAAAAAGGAGAGAAGAGAAGGTTGGAAGAGGAATTTGGACATGCCGTTAATTTTCTTGGACTCACAAAAATAAGTTTGACCCAAGAAAACTAGAAACGGCAAGGTTGAAAGATATAAATTCAAACTCATTTGAATTTAATTCAAATAGGTTTGAACTTGGACTTGGTAAAAGGAAGGTCCAAAAATGTCGAGGTTTTTGGTGGAATTCCGGAAAACGATGAAAAATTTTACGGACAAGGTTCGAGGTCAAGGAGCGAGATAACAAACGCATGGGGAAATTTGCAAGTGTATTTTAGGTGATTCCATAAGAATGGATGACTTATCATAGCTCCCTAATATTGGGAGGGTATGTCATAAAGAGAACTCACCATGTGAATTCCCTCGGTTTAAATGGATCGAAGATCCATACAGTTTATTTAGTTGAGTTAAGAAAAAGAAATGACATGATGACATGATGCAATGCACAGGATGCAAAGATGAATGCAACAGACGAAACAAAACACACAACGAAACCCAGAAACCCTGGAAGGCATCTGAAGCTCCGGTCTTGGGGCGTCATAGGTGACACTCGCAGGTATGCTCTATCTCCAATTTCATAGGTTATTTCCTTGCGTTTCGAATCACCATAACTCTTCTGTCTGGACTGAGCTAGCTTCAGTCTATCTCAGATCAACTTAACCTTTTCTTAAGACTCCTTGATCAAATCTGGTCCAAACAACTGTCGGTCTTCAACTTCATCCCACATCAACGGTTTTCTGCACCTTCGTCCATACAGGGCTTCGAACGGTGCCATCTTCAAACTGGCTTGGTAGCTATTATTGTATGAGAACTCCGCGTAGGGCAAATTGTCATCCCAACTAGATCGATAATCTAGCGCACAGGCCCTCAACATGTCCTCCAGAATCTGGTTGACTCTCTGTGTCTGTCCATCTGTCTATGGGTGGAATGTTGTACTAAACTCCAACCTTGTCCCCAAAGTTTGGTGCAGCTGATGCCAAAACTTTGAAGTAAACTGTGTTCCTCTATCTGATACGATGGTCCTCGGAACTCCATGCAGACATACGATCCTGGTCATATATATCTTGGCCAACTTTGCACTTGTATAGGTGGTTTTCACTGGGATAAAGTGAGCTACTTTGGTCAAGTGATCAACTACTACCCATATAGAATCATATCCTGATTTTGTCCTGGGTAATCCGGTGATAAAATCCATGCCAAGTTTATCCCACTTCCATTCGGGTATCGGCATAGGCTGTAACAATCCTGCTGGCTTTTGATGCTTAGCCTTCACTCTCTGACATACATCACATATGGCTACATACTCGGCAATATCCTTCTTCATACCAGTCCACCAGAAACGTTCCTTCAAATCCAAATACATCTTGGTGTTTCCGGGGTGTATCGGGTATGGTGAGTCATGAGCCTCCTGAAGTATTAACTTCCCGATCTCTGTGTTATTGGGCACATAAACACGGTCCTCAAACCATAAGGTGTCGTGCTCATCCTCACGAAAATCTTTGGCCTTTCCTTCGCTCATTCTCTCTTTTATCTCGGCAATCTCTTTGTCATCCTTCTGAGCTTCTCGAATATTTCCTAACAATGTAGACTGCACTTCCATCGTTGCAACAAAACCTCTAGGAACAATATCCAATCGAAGTTCCCTGAGATCCTCTGCTAACTCCTTTGGCAATCCCGTACTCACTAGGATATTAGCATAACTCTTCCGACTCAAAGCGTCAGCTACAACACTGGCCTTGCCTGGATGATAGTGAAGCTTCATGTCATAATCCTTTATAAGCTCCAACCATCTTCTCTGCCTAAGGTTCAGCTCCTTCTGTGTGAAAATGTACTTTAAACCCTTAGGATCCATGTACACATCACAATGATTTCCAATAAGGGAATGTCTCCAAGTCATCAACGCATCCACTACGGCAGCCAATTCCAAATCATGTGTGGCATAATTCAACTCGTCCGGCTTCAGTTGTCGTGAGGCATACGAAACAACTCTTCCGTCTTGCATAAGCACACTTCCAAGTCCTAGGTGAGAGGCATCGCAATACACATGGAAATCCTTGCGTATATCCAGCAGAATCAGCACTGGGGTTGTGGTCAAACGTTTCTTTAACTCCTGAAAACTCGCCTCACATTCTTCTGTCCATTTAAATTTGATATCCTTATTCAATAACTCCGTCATTGGCTTCGCAATTTTGGAAAAATTCTCAATGAATCTCCGATAGTATCCCGCGAGTCCAAGAAAACTACGGATCTCGCTAACTGAAGTGGGTGCCAACCACTCAGTGACTGACTGAACCTTGGTGGGATCTACTGCTACACCTTCTCCTGATATAACATGTCCAAGGAATCCGACTTCCTTCAGCCAAAACTCACATTTTTTGAACTTGGCATACAACTGGTGTTCCTTGAGTTTCTCAAGAACTAAATGCAAATGCTCTTCGTGCTCCTCCTCATTCTTCGAGTATACCATTATATCATCAATGAACACCACAACAAACTTATCCAAATATTCCATGAACACCTTGTTCATCATGCTCATGAAATAGGTAGGGGCATTAGTCAGTCCAAACGACATGACCGTATATTCATACAACATGTACCGTGTGGTGAATGTTGTCTTTGGTATGTCCTTCTCTCGTATCTTCAGCTGGTGATATCCAGATCGCAGATCGATCTTTGAAAACACCTTGGCTCCTTGCAGCTAGTCAAACAAATCATTGATCATCGGTAGTGGGTATTTGTTCTTGATCATCACCTCATTTAATGCACGATAATCAACAACCATTCTTAGAGACATATCCTTCTTTTCGACCAAAAGCACTGGGCTCCCCATGGTTAGGAACTCCGTCGAATGTAACCTTTCTCCAATAACTCCTTGATTTGTTTCTTAATCTCCTCCAGATCATTTGCGGGCATCCGGTATGGTCTCTTTGATATTGGCCCGGTACCTGGCAATAGCTCTATCAAAAACTCGATGTCTCGATCTGGCGGCATGCCTGGTAACTCCTCTGGAAAAACATCCGGATAATCCTTCACTACAGGCACTCCCTCCTAAACAACTCCCATGAGGGTATTCACTTGGCTACTCCTTGGCGCATGCCTAGATACATACTTAATACTTTTTCCCTTAGGGGTGGTGAGACAAATTGACTTACTAACACAGTCAATGCTTCCTCCCTACTTTGACATCCAGTCCATGCCTAATATCACATCCAATCCTTGTGACTCCAAGATTATTAGGTCGGATGGAAAATCATGGCTACCAATAGTTAAGGGTATCTGGTCGCACCATCGACTAGCCATATACTCTGCTCCAGGTGAACTCACAAACAGAGGGGCCCTAAGGGTTTGGGTTGGTAGTTTAAACTTATCCATGAATTCCCTTGATATGTATGAATGCGATGCACCAGTATCAAAAAGATCAAGGGCGGTAAACGACTTAACCAAAAATATACCAATAACTGCGTCTGGCTGCTCTTCAACCTCCTCCACGTTAACGTGGTTCACTTGTCCTTTGTTGGCTGGATTGGGCTTCTTTCCAGCGCTCCCATTACCGTTTCCATTCTTCGCTTCAGGGCACTCCGTGGCATAGTGTCCAGTCTTCCCGCACTTGAAACAAGTAACGTGGCATAGGTCTCTCTTAGCGGGTGTGGCTGGATTGGAACATTTCTGATTGTTTCTTCCTCCATTCTCATTCCCATTCCTTGGGCCAGTATGATTATGCTTACTTCCTCCATTGTGGGTGTGGCCTCCATGGTTATGAACAAGTCCTCCCGAGTTGGGGTTAGGCGAGGCTTCTGTTGAGCTCCTGAATTATACCTTCCTTATCCATACTTCCTCTTACGGCTCTCAATCTGCTACTGCTTCCCTTCAATCATAAGAGCCTTATCTACCAACTCCTGGTAGTTGTTGAATGTTGCCACCATCAACTGCATGCTCATCTCATCATTCAGCCCTTCTGACGGTGTCCTGGACTAGGGGGGACTCACCACGTCGTATCCCGGTCTGTTAGATTGGGCCGAGGACCCCCATGGCCGTATACTCATGGGCCAGTTCGGTCAGCTACCGCATACAAGGAAGATTCCACAAGACTTGGTGGTCAAGACAAGGACTCCACCCCCCCCCCCACCGGCGTATTCGCCTAGCACTCTTGTTATCCTAGGCCTCTGGTGCATTATATAAACCAGGCACAGGCTAGTCGATAGAGATACAAAAACAATCATACCATAGGCTAGCTTTTAGGGTTTAGCCTCTACGATCTTGTGGTAGATCAACTCTTTTAATACTCATATCATCAAGATCAATCAAGCGGGAAGTAGGGTATTACATCCATCGAGAGGGCCCAAACCTGGCTAAAAATCGTGTCCCCTACCTCCTATTACCATCGACCTTAGACGCACAGTTCGGGACCCCCTACCCGAGATCTGCCGGTTTTGACACCGACATTGGTGATTTCATTGAGAGTTCCGCTGTGTGATCGGCAAAAGGACTGATGGCTTGTCTGCAGGTCAACTGCGATGCCGGCATCTCCGTCGCCGGCTCGACTGATCACCTTGGCTCGACCGAGGACCGTGCTCCATCTCTGATCGTCATGTTCGGAAGAGCGCCTTCATCAACATCAACTCCGATATCTATCAAGATCATGGAGGAATCATCCATGGAGCTCGGGGGCTCAACGTCAACATTGCCCTCGGGCGACCGTGCTGTTTTTCCGAACAGCGAACTTGTATCCGCTGCCACCACCTCTTAGAGCATCGTTTTGACCATCCCTTTGGTGGAATTGTGCGGAACTGAGTCTACAATAACCATGCGAAATTTCGTTGAGTTTCGATGGAGGAATCTCCGGCAATCTACGATATACCGGAGCCCTATCAAATATGGACGGGAATCTAGACAAGTTTAGCGCGTGGTCTCCATCACCTATCTCGGACGTCCTTTGGAGGATACAACCGTTGATCAGCTGCGGAATTAATATATCTAACACCCCTCAAAATTTCAGCCTGATCCGACTGCCCAAACTCCGGGAACCTTCCGATTAGTGCATCACTTTTCGGGTCTGTTTTCTGCGCGAATACGGATCCGACCCGAATTCATGTTTCTTTATGAACGTGATATGGGACAACCTTTTTAAAGGAATTTTCTCCTAGGGTATTATACGTTGTTTTTAAACACGTGCCCATAAAATTTTAAGCCTCCTCTGAGGTAATCTTCACTATCATGCTGGTGTCAAACTAGTCCGGCAATACTGCTCCATGGCTACCGACCTGTGCTAGACACGCCGTCGTCTTTTGAGCCGAGCTCAACTTCTTCGGATCATCATCTCGGCGAACGAACAAGAGTTCGGAAACACCAAGGATAAATCATCACCAACATTGCCGCCCCACAGAATACACGGAGCGGGAACACAGGCATCGCCGCATGGTCACTTCATCAAACCGGCATTGACCGCGTCACAAGTTACGACCTGCGTCGGCATCGCCACACTGTTGCTTCTTCAAGCCGATGTCCATCACGCCGAACTGCTTCAACACCTCGGCTGACATGGCAGCTGCAATGTCCCCTTACCGACCTGCTCCGTCTCCTCGGCTAGTCTGAGGGCTTCACCATCCCTTCATCAACTTACTTCAGAGACTTCAGCGTCACCAGTCGACCAGCTTTATCACATTAGCTGGACCACAGGGTTTTCCTCAGGGAGCCAATATTTGCTAGCATCGTCATGCCACCGCTTCATCACCCATCAGGCAATGGGTGTGCGGATCAAGCCCCAATTTTGGGAGTAACCTTTCTCTAGATTGCTACAACAGATAAACCAGGTGCTAATAATCTTAGTATTTTTTTCTTGCTTGTGTTTATTTTTCCCAAGGAATTATTACTCCGGTTTGTTTCATCATCTATGCATAGGTCTATCAAATGGTGGCCACATTAGCAACGGCCGCGTGGTGGTTCGGTCAGTTTTCGTATATAGTTCGGCGAATGCCGCATCTGGAACTCACACCGGCCTGCGAATTCGGGCTTGGTCACGCCTTCACCGTGTCACGCTGACGTCCTGCATCGACATGACTTCGGCGCCAGGCCACATCTCTTTCAATAAATTATTTTTGCGAAAAGCAATTATCCTTTTTGGACTGCACTATTTTATGTGTGTAGGTGATCGACTTCGACGTCAAGCCGACGCCGTCGTCACAATCGGTGTAAATCGGCTCACGTGATCACCTTGTTGGTCGTGTTGCCATACCGACGTGTTCGGTTGCCTCGGGGACTTCGGCATCACTGAGAGAGCTCTACCTCATCGAGTGTTCGGCGCACAGGCCATATTTCTTTTATTACTCACTTTGCATAAATTATTGATTATGCAACAAAAATTTTTATTATTCCTACTATCTCCGGCTTGGACTATTTTCTGTGCACAGGTAGATAATCCGGGCAGCGCTATCACCGCGGCGTACCGATGTACCACGTCACCTTGGCTGACCGGGGGCTTCGTCATCACCTCATTAACACACGCTGGGGGCTTCGGCGTCACACTGCCGGCCTACTCCATCGCCGCGGTTGGACTGGGGTTTTCACCTCGCCCATCGAATATGCTGCGTCACCACTTCATCAAGCCGAGTTCTTTACTTGGACATCTCGGGACTGGCTTGGGGGCTGGGATCTTGTCCTGCCACAATCTCGGCCTGCGTCATCAACATCGAGCACATTAACCAGCTAAGTCGCTTTCATACTCAAAAACTTTTAGTTTTAAATTTTGTTCGGTTCGACCAAGAATTATACTTTTCGGCACAAAGTTGTTTGTGACAAAGTTCCTTGTCAAAACTTTGTTTGTGACTCGCATATTCAAATACCTCATTTATTTGGGGGATCCCTTGATGGAGCTTTTCCTCTTGCATATGATTATACTTGTACGGCTTCGTTCCTTGTTCGTGTATTACGCCACAATATGCACCATATTGACCTAAGCGATTTGCAAGTTGGGTTGCCTCGCTCCTGTGTTTACCCCTATGTTCCCGATTGTTCGGCTAGGGAGTAAAGGGAGCACCTCTGCGATTGTCATGACCGGGTCATCCGAGCACTGACCTCAGACTGGGTGAAGCCGAAAGCTAGCGCTCTTATTGTTTTCAATCATGGTCGGCATACAACGGAACTCATGACTACAAAAAATCTATTGCACATGTCTCATAGTAATAATGAGCACCGAAGAAAGGTTTCGGTGGGGGTACTATTTTCTTCGAAGATGCTTCTTACACTTCGTTAGTAATATAGCATAAGTTCCCTCAGCGCGCTTTGTTTGTTACAACCTTATGGCCTGATTGCCTGGTCATCAGAAACACTGTCGATACTCTCGACAGGCGGAGTACATGACACTTTTCGGCCCTTGGCCGAAGAGGGAGAAGCCGACAGCCGGTTAAGGCAAGTTTAAAGTTCGGGTGAACACATATATGATATAAGTACTTAGGTACATACAATCATTATACATAAAATTCTTTCACCCAAGTCACTTGGGGGCTCTTAAAATTTATATATGAGTTGTAAATGTGTTTTCTTCTTGGTCGTTGTCAAAACACGACAAAAGCACCATTTTTTTCTCTTCCAATTTTCGGAATGGCACCGAACACTTGATCTTGTTCAGACGTCATGTTTTTACTGACGTTTTTTTTGGTTTTCCAAGCTTTTGGAACTTTTAAACTATTTGTGTGTTTTCAGCACAAGTCTCGTAGTGCAACGCGGGACACCTTTAGAGATTCGGCAAAAACATTCTCGGATATTGCTATATATGCATCGGTTTCGAATTGTGTCTTCGGTCAATAGTTGGGTTGCCTGGCTCCTGCGCTTGCCTCCTACGTTCGCTTTGTTCGGCTAGGTGTGCAAAGGGAGAACCACTGCGATTGTGCTTCCCGCTCACATGGTTAAGCACCTCAGTGGAGAAAGCCAAAAACTGACTGTCACAATAAGCGTAAACTGGTTAGCGATCCGATGACTGTGTTAAATGATGGGACATTCATAACATTGGCTGAAGTGTTTACGCCTTGACCTCAATTGTCGCCGAACACTACCAGGGGCTAGTAACTGGCCTCCCAAACTAATCCTCAATATTTTGCTCTTACATTAGAGCTGAGGTTTTATGATCATGGTTAGCATAACAACCCAAAGAAAGGAACCGATAGCGGGACTATTTTCTTTCGAAGACATTTCTTATGTTAAACAGTAATATAACATATCTCTCTGCGAACCTTTGTTTATAAAACTGTATGGCCAGATTGCCTTGTTTGTCGTAAATCCTTGCCCTCATAAAGGCTTTATAAAGTAGGACAAACACTCCTCGGCTACTGGCCGAGGAGGTGGAAGCTGATGGTCGGTCAACAAAGTTTTGTACAATGCGGATTCGAGCATTAATGACGTAAAGTACTTGGATGCATAGAGTCATTACACGTAATTTGTGATTTTACTATGGATATCGATCCTTAATTCGGCCACCCGTGCCCGCATTAAGGCTCAGGGGCTACTGGGCTTCGGGCTTATTATTTACAAATATTAAAGGGGTACATCGATCCCCTGATCTGGTGTTTGTCGGATTTCGGGTTCCGGCAGACCCTTGAGGTTCGAACACTGGGGTGCGCGTGGAGATTTCGCCTCCTACCTACCTGCACCCCTCCGCCTCGCTAAGATCTAAACTATGGAAAGAACAACACAAGAGACACAGGGTTTATACTGGTTCGGGCCACCGTTGTGGTGTAATACCCTACTTCAGTGTGTGGTGTGGTGGATTGCCTCTTGGGCTGATGATGATGAACAATACAAGGAAGAACAGCCTCGCGAGGGTCTGTTCTTGGCTGGGGAGATGAACTGCTGGGAGGAGTTCAGTCCCACTTCTCTCTCTCTACCTGATCTTTTTATCCTTCGATCCCTCTCTCCTCTCCTTTTCTCTCTTGCGAGTGGCTGATCCTATTTATAGAGGCCCTGGTCCTCTTACCAAATATCGAGCGGGAAGGGAGCCAACAATGGCGGGCTAATTTGAAGGGGGACAGCTAGTATCAGCTATCCTGACAAAAGTAGTCTTCGCCTGCGCAAAGCTCTGGTGATGACGCCGTCTTGGGCTCCACGGTGACCTCCGTCTCGTAGTCCTCCTGGTCTTGGTCTTGTTGCACCGAAATGGCAACCTTTGCCTGATGCCTCGATACTCCGCGGCTGCGCTTGCCCCCTTTGCACCAAAGAGGAAAGGAGGACACTGCGCGGGCTGGCACCCGCCTGGCGCCCTTGGTCGCCATGGATTACGTCACGGGCACCTCATGAGGTATCCTGCCTCGGTCACTCCGCCTCCTCGTGAGCCGGCCTGATGAGGCCGTGCCTGAGGAAGCTCCACGTCGTCCGCCTCGCGAGGCTTGGCCCCTCGCGAGGGTCTTGGGTTTGTGTTGGTGAAGATGGGCCGCGCTGGGCCCCCTTTTGAGCCACGCGGCAGGCCGCAGGCAGGCAAGCCGGGGGACCCCCGTTCCCAGAATGCCGACAGTAGCCCCCGGGCCCAACGCGCGCCCGGACTTGACCGCGTAGGGAGGCGGAAGGGCAAGAGCGAAGCACCGTGAGCCCTAACAGCCTGCGGCCTTAGGCGCCGCCTGGCGGTTGATTGGACGTGGGCGGCACTGTTCCCCCACAGCCGTTCCCCTTTTTGTTGCTCGAGCGCCCTCTGTCCTTCCTCCGTTCGAACTCTGGTTTCTGTTTTCAACTCAATCTTGAACCTTCCCCCCTTCCCTTCCCATCGCCATGGCTCCGACGAAGAAGGAAAGAGGGAGGAAACCCGTGTCTCCGCCTTGCCCGCCGCCGTTGGCAGCCCCCGCCGAGGGTTTGGGCAAGGTCAGCTCGGCTCTGGCCACCATCTTCAATGAATGCGGGAGGACGATGGCCTGGCCCGCGTCCCACTTCTCCATCGACAGGATAGCCACCGAGGTCCCGTATTTTGCCGACACCCTGTGGGCGGGTCTGGTTCCGCCCTTTTCTGATTTCTTCAATGCCGTCCTTTCCCACTATCAGATCCACATGATGCATCTGGGTCCTGAATCCATCACTCTCCTTTTGGTCTTCGCCTTTGTTGGCGAGGCTATGATGGGCATCCTTCCTTCGGTCGCCTTGTTGCGCCACTTCTTCTTGTTGCGCCTTGTTGACCCTACCAAATGCTGGGCTGTAACGCCCCGAGACCGATGTGCCAGGTGTCGTTCAGTTATTCGTTGTCATTGCCGTGTCATTGCTTGCGTGTCATGCATTGCATATCATGTCATCATGCGCATTTCATTTGCATACGTGTTCGTCTCATGCATCCGAGCTTTTTCCCCGTTATCCGTTTTGCATTCCGATGCTTCATTCTCCTCCGGTGGTCATTTCTACCTTTCTTTCTTGTGTGGGGGTTAAACATTTCCGGATTGGACCGAGACTTGCCAAGCGGCCTTGGTTTACTACCGGTAGACAGCCTGTCAAGTTTCGTACCATTTGGACTTCGTTTGATACTCCAACGGTTAACCGAGGGACCGAAAAGGCCTCGTGTGTGTTGCAGCCCAACACCCCTCCATTTTGGCCCAAAACCCACCTAACTCTGCTCCATTGTCTCGGTCGTTCGATCACGATCGTGTGGCCGCAAACCGCACCTCATTTGGACTCTCCTAGCTCCCTCTACCTATAAATATGTGCCCCTCCACGAAATTTCAGATCAATTCACGGTCTAAACCTAGATCCACTCCTCTTCCGCGCGTCCGCACGCATCTGCGCCACGCCAGACATGTCCGTCGCTCCCCTCCACCTCACCCCAGCCAATCGCGCGCCGCCACCTCAGCAGAGCCGCCGCTCCAAGCCAGTGGCATCGCGCCACGTGTCCTGCTCCACCTCGCCAGCTTCCCCACTTCGCCGCACCATGCCGCAGAGCCCGCGAGGCCCGCCGCAGGCCCTCCCGGGCCCGAGGCTCCCCGCCGCGCCTCTCCTTCGTCCCCGCCGCCTCGGGCGCTTCGCGCCGCCACCGGTTTTCTCCGCCGCCGTGCGCCCTCGCCGCCGCGGGCCACCATCGCCGGCGCCGCCTTGCGCCGTCCCGACGCTGCCTTCCCTCGCCGTCGCCTCCCTTCCTCTGGCCTCGTCCAGATCCGGCATGGAGCTCGCCGGATCCACCGTCCTCGCCGGGCCCGAAGGCGTCACCGGTGACAGCCGCCGGAGCCGAGCTCCCTCAGGCCGCCGCCGCCCTTCAGATGGATCGGGAGGGACCCGATCTACTACTTCCATTGACCGCGCTCGCGTGGGCCGGCCCAATCGTCCTCGCAGCGGCCCGCGCCCTCCCGAAGGCCCAGCTCGCCCACGCCCCCGCGTCCGGCACAGCGCAGCGCCCCGCCTCGACCTGCCTTCCCCTCCTTCCTGGGCCAGGCCCAGGGTGAGCCGCCCCAGCGCCCCGCCTCTATATTTTTTTCCTCCTGTTGGGCCAGCTTGTTTCAGCCCGATGCATGTTTTTTTCCTGTGTTGTGATTTGTCTATTATCCAGAGATTGCAGTTTTACAGTTTAGACCCTCATGTTCATGTATTTAATAACTCACAAATGGTGCATCGGATTAAAATGATTTATATATAAAACTTGCTCAGAATTTTGTGTAGATTAATAATATCCAACTTTCATCTATGTTTGAAATGTTAAAATGTTGTTTGCATTAATTTGCCCCTATGCCATGCTAATATGATTTAATTCATAACTATTTAACCGTAGCTCCATTTTTAACAAACTTTATATATAAATGGGGTAGAATTTTGCCTAGTTTATCATGGTGACCTTACTTTGCATGTTAAATAACTCTAAAATTGTGTTTAGGGCAGAACAGTACCAAACCTAATTTTGCATATGGGGATTTACCGGAATTGTTGTCCGTTGCTTCCGGCCTCATTTAACCTTGACTAGATAGGTAGTTTTCATTTGCTTCACCCTCTTTCCATGTTAATCAACATTTAATATTGTTGGGTACATAAACGAGATCGAACTAAATAGTCATGTGGTGTTTCGTCAATATGCAACAGAGTTGCATATTGAGCTCCACTTAATTTGTAGGATTGTTTGTGCACTTTGCCATGCCATGTTTCATTAAACCGGACATGCATCATACTTCTTTGTGCATCATGCCATGCTTATGTGTTGGTTGTTTACTATGTTGTGTGCTTCTTTTTCGGTGATTGCTTCTTCGGGTTGGTTCCGGTAACGTCGCGTTTGTGAGGACCCGTTCGTCTACGTTCGTTTGTCTTCTTCATGGACTCGTTCTTCTTCCTTGCAGGATTTCAGGCAAGATGATCATACCCTCGAAATCACTACTATCGTTGCTATGCTAGTTTCCTCGCTCTTTTGCTATGCCATTGCTACGATGCCTACCACTTGCTTGTCAGCCTCCCAAATTGCCATGTTCAGCCTCTAACCCACCATTATCCTAGCAAACCGTTGATTGGCTATGTTACCGCTTTGCTCAGCCTCTCTTATAGCGTTGTTAGTTGCAGGTGAAGATTGAAGTTGTTCCTTGTTGGAATATGGAGATGTTGTTCCTTGTTGGAACATGTGTTACTTGTTGGGATATCACCATATATCTTATTTAATTAATGCATCTATATACTTGGTAAAGGGTGGAAGGCTCGGCCTTATGCCTGGTGTTTTGTTCCACTCTTGCCGCCCTAGTTTCCGTCATATCGGTGTTATGTTCCCGGATTTTGCGTCCCTTACGCGGTTGGGCTATAATGGGAACCCCTTGACAGTTCGCCTTAAGTAAAGCTTTTCCAGCAATGCCCAACATTGGTTTTACCTTTTGCCACCTAGCCTTTTCCCTTGGGAGTCGTGCATCCCGAGGGTCATCTTATTTTAACCCCCCCGGGCCAGTGCTTGTCTAAGTGTTGGTCCGAACTGAGTAGACTGCGGGGCCACCTCGGGGAAACTTGAGGGCTGGTTTTACTCGTAGGATGTCTCATCTGGTGTTGCCCTGAGAACGAGATATGTGCAGCTCCCATCAGGATGTCGGCGCATCGGGCGGTGTTGCTGGTTTAGTTTTACCCTGTCGAAATGTCTTGTTGTACCGGGATACCGAGTCTGATCGGAACGTCTCGGGTGGAGGTCTATTCCTTCGTTGACCGTGAGAGCTTATCATGGGCTAAGTTGGGACACCCTACTGGGATTTGAACTTTTGAAAGCCGTGCCCGCGGTTATGGGCAAATGGGAATTTGTTAACATCCGGTTGTAGAAAACCTGAAGTTGACCTTAATTAAAATGAATCAACCGCGTGTGTAACCGTGATGGTCTCTTTCCGGCGGAGTCCGGGAAGTGAACAAGGTTGTTGGAGTTATGCTTGACGTAGGTTGTTATAGGATCACTTCTTGATCATACTTTTATCGACTGTGCTTTGCCTTCTCTTCTCGCTCTCATTTGCGTATGTTAGCCACCATATATGCTAGTCGCTTGCTGCAGCTCCACCTCATACCTTTACCTTACCCATAAGCTTAAATAGTCTTGATCGCGAGGGTGCGAGATTGTTGAGTCCCTGTGGCTCACAGATACTTTCAAAGCCAGCTTGCAGGTGCCTATGAGACCATGCAGATGACGCAACCAAGCTCAGGAGGAGCTCGATGAAGATCTTGTCCTTTGTGTTGTTTCGTTCTAGTTGATCAGTAGTGGAGCCCAGTTGGGGTCGATCGGGGACCTTTGTCGCATTTGGGGTTCTTCTTTTTTTTGGTTCCGTAGTCGGACCTTGAGTGTATTTGTAAGATGTAATGCTTTATTCATGTATTTGTGTGAAGTGGCGATTGTAAGCCAACTATGTAACTCTTTCCCTTATATATTACATGGGTTGTGTAAAGATTACCTCACTTGCGACATATGCCTTCAATGCGATTATGCCTCTAAGTCGTGCCTCGACACGTGGGAGCTATAGTCACATCAAGGGTGTTACAAGTTGGTAATCAGAGCCTTCCCCGACCTTAGGAGCCCCCATTGCTTGATCGTTTTTAGCAGCCGAGTTGTGTCTAGAAAAATGTTTTGAGTCCTTTAGGAATTATATATCGGAGAGCTTAGGAATTCTTTTTTACTTCCCAGTCTCCTCATCGCTCTGGTAAGGCATCCTGACGTAGAGTTTTGACTCTTCTCTTCTCAAATTTCACTAAAAAAATTAGGATCACGCGAGTATCTTGGATTTGTTCCGATGACTTATGATGAGAATACTATCTTGGTGCCTCCTGTCAAGGGTTTAGTGGAAGTGTCCCGGGGAGTTGAGCTCTGAGGTGTTGTCATCATAATATTATCGTTGCAATTCTGGTATACTTGAGATATGTTCGCGACATCGAAAATCTCCTTTATGCAGTTCGTTGGTGAGATAACCTCGATGCCACCCAGTACTGGGGCGGGAGTTCGGGAGTATCGCCATAACTTGTATAACGGATGCTTTTCGAAGGTTGAGGTAGATGGTTTCCGAAGGTTTCTTGGTTATGTGTTGAAGGATGGATACAGCTGGATGTAGGATTTGCTAGTTTGGGTGAGATATTATGCTTCCCCTGTATCCCCAACACCTGATTGCATAACCGGAAAGTTTCGGGAGTTTCATAGGTGGGAATTCAAATAGCTCTTAGGATATCTTTCCGACAGATGTATGATATGAAATTGGGGTTTGACGTCTAGTGGTTCGCCTATTCACGGTCGATTTTACAGTGGTCTCGTTGTGTCTTAAAGAGTCCTTGGCTATGCTGACTCGGGGATGCTTCGTATGTCATGTGCACTGCCTTGTACATGATGGTGCTGTACGATCGAGCCCGTGTAGGTCCCACCACAAAAACTTCGGACGAAATCTCTATCATATGTTTGTTCTGGCTTATTCTGCAAGCCAATCCTTTTGTTTTTGTTTTGAGTTGTGGTATTCGAGTTGCTTCAATGTCAAGCGTTGATTCCATACCTTCCCCAAATGGTGTTCTCATAGTCCTATGAGAATACTAATCCTTCTTGATCATCAAGATTGTCTTTCCAATCCTTTTTAACCGGTGTGCTTCTCTTCAAGTGGATCCGATCACTTCAACATTCGCAAGATCAACTCAAGTCTTCTCAACGGTGTTTGTTTCATCCGTCTCCACGTTGCCTTTGTTTTTCCCGCCCTCCCTCTCTTGTGTTTCTTGAAGGACTCAGATTTCTTAATCGAGTATCCATTTATTGATGTGAAGTCCCTCCATTCTTTTCTATCAATATTCTTATCTGGTGGTTCTCATGAAGATTCTAACGGAGCTTCTAGTTAGTCTCTCATCACTCGTCTTCTTCTCCGGTGGAACCAATTCAAGTTGTTGGTGTTGATCATATCCCCTTCCTCATTTCAAGGTTTTCTCATGCCGGTGCAATTCTTAATCTTTCACTTCTCGCTATTCATTTGTTCCGGCGTGCTCAAGCTATCTCAAAAGGCTCGTCTTGTCATTCAAGATCCGTTCAACCTATTTCGAGGTTGATTATCTCATTCAAGCCTTTTAATTCAACCGGTGCTTTCTCTGTTGTTAATCGTTCAACGGTGTTTTCTTTCAAGTGGGCCCTAACCCACAGGTTCTTTTCCCAGGAGCTTACCTGACTCTTCCATTCTTTCTGGAGTTACTCCCAAATTCTTTTCAAAGTTGACGTAAGAATGGATTGTCATCAGTCATATGTATTTCTTCAAGATCTTTCAAATTCTTTTCATCATTGGATCAACCTCTTCGTTTCGATTCCTCCAGAGTGTCTAAATAATTCTTGGTGGTGTTTCTCGTCGTCATTCTTGGATTTTGAAGACCGAAGAAGAGTTTCTCTTTAATCTTGCTCCATTCTCTTCAAGATTCGTGATTCTGTCTTGTTGCCATCCTCTCATAATTATTTGCGATTGTGAGATATTCTTTTCAACCATCCGGAGTAATTCAGGAGACTTTTCAGTTTGTTCATCCGGAGCCCATCATTTAAGAAGACTTATTCATTCCAGCTTTCAGCTCTCATACTCTAAATCATACCGGTGCAGCGTTCAAGTGATCTCTAATCGGTCCATGATCTATTATATTAAACTCCATATAAATTCTCTCAAGCATCTTCGTCCATTTGCTAATTTTTCCCGTTGTCCCTTTATCTTTTCTTCGCTCATTTTCATTTCTTACGGTGGTTCGTGCAAGATTCCTCTTCTTTCGTTATCATATCGATGCATTCATTGTTTCGATTCCACCGGTGTTTCGTTGAAGGCATTCTCAAGTTGTGCTATATCTATCGTAATCCTTTCTACGAGAATAAGTAGTGTGCCAAATCCGTTGAGTGTCATCAATTTAATTGGTGAAGGATACGCATAACATAATTCTTATTCTTGTTTCATCCAAGTGATCTATTCTTTATTCCGAAGGTTCATCAAAATTCTTGATCTCAATTGTTCATCTTATCTTTTTCCGGAGTTCCAAGTTTCCACTCTATCTCGTCGGAAAGCTTCATCTAATCATTGCAAGGATTGTCCTTGTGGTTTCAATTTCTCTGTCTTTTTATTCTTTTGTTACCGGAGTTTTTCATAGATGTTCTACATGATGGTTCTTCAAGGATTTAATTCCTTCTCGAAGTGTTCATTGAGATTCTTTTCAAAGGAGCTCAAGCTTTCTTCATCTTGCTATCCGGAGTGCAATTCTTTCTTCCATGTTATTGGAGGTGGTATTATATCATTCTTGATAATTTCAGTTCTTGTTTTCATGATTCACATGTTGTCAAGATTGGGATATTTTAAATCCATCAATCTCGTCATTGGAGCTATCTTGGGTTATATTTCACCTAAAGACTTCCCCAAGGATTGTTGCTATCTATGGTGTTTATAAATGACCCAAGTTCTTCTTATATCCTCCCGGTGAAATAAGTTTCTCGTCTCCTTGTTCTTATCAATCCAATCCTTTTCCCGTGAGTGGCAGGTTTTTCATCTCTTAATTTGAGAGGTATTCCATAAGACCATATCAAGATTATTATTTTCGTTGTGGGTTTTCCAACAACTCCGTTCTAGCTTCTGTTGTAACCGTGCTCTCTCAAGATATTGTTTTCGTTCGTTCACTCCATTCCATTCTTACTTTTGTTCCGGAGGCATTGTGATGTTCATCTTTTCAACCCATCATCTCGTTTTGTCAAAGATCATGATCTTTCCATGCCTATACTTTTATCTGAGTGTTGTGTCCTCTTTACAAGTATCCTCTCATCTTGTCAAGTTCAATTCCTTCCATTTACAGACGGAGTGCTGTCCAAATTATATCACTCTTATTCCTTCCCTATCTTGCTTAACCGGAGTATTGTGCCCCTTTGTTCAAGTTCTTTTCGCCTTATCAAGTCTTGCATCCCTTTCTCAACCAGAGTGTCGTGTTTTCATTTGAGCTCTCTCATCTTATCAAATTTTGACTCCCTTCTCAACCGGAGTGCGGTCTGAGATCTTTCTTACCCCTTGTTCCATTCATTCAATAGTTCCGGTGGCAGTGTGTTGTGATTTCATCAAGTATCTTCTCATCTTATCAAGACCTTATTCAATTCCTTTTCTTTCCAACCGGAGTGCTGCCTGAATTTGCTCTTCCTCGTTCCTCTTTTCTAACGGGGTGTTTTCGACTTTGTTCATCTTCGTTGTATTCTTTCTTTCAATTTGTTCAACCTCTCAAGGTTCGTGGTTTCACTCGTTTGTCAAAGAAGCAATTTGTTTTACCTCTTCTCTTTCTCTTCTGTTTTTCCCTTCGGTGCCATTCTAGATCTCGGGACGAGATCCTCTCGTAGTGGTGGAGTGTTGTAACGCCCCGAGACCGATGTGCCAGGTGTCGTTCAGTTATTCGTTGTCGTTGCCGTGTCATTGCTTGCGTGTCATGCATTGCATATCATGTCATCATGCGCATTTCATTTGCATACGTGTTCGTCTCACGCATCCGAGCTTTTTCCCCGTTATCCGTTTTGCATTCCGACGCTTCGTTCTCCTCCGGTGGTCATTTCTACCTTTCTTTCTTGTGTGGGGGTTAAACATTTCCGGATTGGACCGAGACTTGCCAAGCGGCCTTGGTTTACTACCGGTAGACCGCCTATCAAGTTTCATACCATTTGGACTTCGTTTGATACTCCAACGGTTAACCGAGGGACCGAAAAGGCCTCGTGTGTGTTGCAGCCCAACACCCCTCCATTTTGGCCCAAACCCCACCTAACTCTGCTCCATCGTCTCGGTCGTTCGATCACGATCATGTGGCCGCAAACCGCACCTCATTTGGACTCTCCTAGCTCCCTCTACCTATAAATATGTGCCCCTCCCCGAAATTTCGGATCAATTCACGGTCTAAACCTAGATCCACTCCTCTTCCGCGCGTCCGGACGCATCTGCGCCGCGCCGGACATGTCCGCCGCTCCCCTCCACCTCACCCCAGCCAATCGCGCGTCGCCACCTCAGCAGAGCCGCCGCTCCAAGCCAGTGGCATCGCGCCACGTGTCCTGCTCCACCTCGCCAGCTTCCCCACTTCGCCGCACCACGCCGCAGAGCCCGCGAGGCCCACCGCAGGCCCTCCCGGGCCCGAGGCTCCCCGCCGCGCCTCTCCTTCGTCCCCGCCGCCTCGGGCGCTTCGCGCCGCCATCGGTTTTCTCCGCCGCCGTGCGCCCTCGCCGCCGCGGGCCACCATCGCCGGCGCCTCCTTGCGCCGTCCCGACGCCGCCTTCCCTCGCCGTCGCCTCCCTTCCTCCGGCCCCGTCCAGATCCGGCATGGAGCTCGCCGGATCCACCCTCCTCGCCGGGCCCGACGGCGTCACCGGCGACAGCCGCCGGAGCCGAGCTCCCTTAGGCCGCCGCCGCCCTTCAGATGGATCGGGAGGGACCCGATCTACTCCTTCCATTGACCGCGCCCGCGTGGGCCGGCCCAATCGTCCTCGCAGCGGCCCGCGCCCTCCCGAAGGACCAGCTCGCCCGCGCCCCCGCGTCCGGCCCAGCGCAGCGCCCCGTCTCGGCCTGCCTTCCCCTCCTTCCTGGGCCAGGCCCAGGGTGAGCCGCCCCAGCGCCCCGCCTCTATATTTTTTTCCTCCTGTTGGGCCAGCTTGTTTCAGCCCGATGCATGTTTTTTTCCTCTGTTGCGATTTGTCTATTATCCAGAGATTGCAGTTTTACAGTTTAGACCCTCATGTTCATGCATTTAATAACTCACAAATGGTGCATCGGATTAAAATGATTTATATATAAAACTTGCTTAGAGTTTTGTGTAGATTAATAATATCCAACTTTCATCTATGTTTGAAATGTTAAAAATGTTGTTTGCATTAATTTGCCCCTATGCCATGCTAATATGATTTAATTCATAACTATTTAACTGTAGCTCCGTTTTTAACAAACTTTATATGTAAATGGGGTAGAATTTTGCCTAGTTTATCATGGTGACCTTACTTTGCATGTTAAATAACTCTAAAATTGTGTTTAGGGCAGAACAGTACCAAACCTAATTTTGCATATGGGGATTTACCGGAATTGTTGTTCATTGCTTCCGGCCTCATTTAACCTTGACTAGATAGGTAGTTTTCATTTGCTTCACCCTCTTGCCATGTTAATCAACATTTAATATTGTTGGGTACATAAACGAGATCGAACTAAATAGTCATGTGGTGTTTCGTCAATATGCAACGGAGTTGCATATTGAGCTCCACTTAATTTGTAGGATTGTTTGTGCACTTTGCCATGCCATGTTTCATTAAACCGGACATGCATCATACTTGTTTGTGCATCATGCCATGCTTATGTGTTGGTTGTTTACTATGTTGTGTGCTTCTTTTCCGGTGATTGCTTCTTCGGGTTGGTTATGGTAACATCGCGTTTGTGAGGACCCGTTCGTCTACGTTCGTTTGTCTTCTTCATGGACTCGTTCTTCTTCCTTGCGGGATTTCAGGCAAGATGATCATACCCTCGAAATCACTACTATCTTTGCTATGCTAGTTTCCTCGCTCTTTTGCTATGCCATTGCTACGATGCCTACCACTTGCTTGTCAGCCTCCCAAATTGCCGTGTTCAGCCTCTAACCCACCATTGTCCTAGCAAACCGTTGATTGGCTATGTTACCGCTTTGCTCAGCCTCTCTTATAGCGTTGTTAGTTGGAGGTGAAGATTGAAGTTGTTCCTTGTTGGAATATGGAGATGTTGTTCCTTGTTGGAACATGTGTTACTTGTTGGGATATCACCATATATCTTATTTAATTAATTCATCTATATACTTGGTAAAGGGTGGAAGGCTCGGCCTTATGCCTGGTGTTTTGTTCCACTCTTGCCGCCCTAGTTTCCGTCATATCGGTGTTATGTTCCCGGATTTTGCGTCCCTTACGCGGTTGGGCTATAATGGGAACCCCTTGACAGTTCGCCTTAAGTAAAGCTTTTCCAGCAATGCCCAACGTTGGTTTTACCTTTTGCCACCTAGCCTTTTCCCTTGGGAGTCGCGCATCCCGAGGGTCATCTTATTTTAAACCCCCCCCCCGGGCCAGTGCTTGTCTAAGTGTTGGTCCGAACTGAGTAGACTGCGGGGCCACCTCGGGGAAAATTGAGGGCTGGTTTTACTCGTAGGATGTCTCATCCGGTGTTGCCCTGACAACGAGATATGTGCAGCTTCCATCAGGATGTCGGTGCATCGGGCGGTTTTGCTGGTTTAGTTTTACCCTGTCGAAATGTCTTGTTGTACCGGGATACCAAGTCTGATCGGAACGTCTCGGGTGGAGGTCTATTCCTTCGTTGACTGTGAGAGCTTGTCATGGGCTAAGTTGGGACACCCTGCAGGGATTTGAACTTTCGAAAGCCGTGCCCGCGGTTATGGGCAGATGGGAATTTGTTAACGTCCGGTTGTAGAAAACCTGAAGTTGACCTTAATTAAAATGAATCAACTGCGTGTGTAACCGTGATGGTCTCTTTCCGGCGGAGTCCGGGAAGTGAACACGGTTGTTGGAGTTATGCTTTACATAGGTTGTTATAGGATCACTTCTTGATCATACTTTTATCGACCGTGCTTTGCCTTCTCTTCTCGCTCTCATTTGCGTATGTTAGCCACCATATATGCTAGTCGCTTGCTGCAGCTCCACCTCATACCTTTACCTTACCCATAAGCTTAAATAGTCTTGATCGCGAGGGTGCGAGATTGCTGAGTCCCTGTGGCTCACAGATACTTTCAAAACCAGCTTGTAGGTGCCTATGAGACCGTGCAGATGACGCAACCAAGCTCAGGAGGAGCTCGATGAAGATCTTGTCCTTTGTGTTGTTTTGTTCTAGTTGATTAGTAGTGGAGCACAGTTGGGGTCGATCGGGGACCTTTGTCGCATTTGGGGTTCTTCTTTTATTTTGGTTCCGTAGTCGGACCTTGAGTGTATTTGTAAGATGTAATGCTTTATTCATGTATTTGTGTGAAGTGGCGATTGTAAGCCAACTATGTAACTCTTTCCCTTATATATTACATGGGTTGTGTAAAGATTACCTCACTTGCGACATATGCCTTCAATGCGATTATGCCTCTAAGTCGTGCCTCGACACGTGGGAGCTATAGTCGCATCGAGGGTGTTACATGGGCGTGTGTGAGCTTCGTTGCCACGTCTGAGACGGCGGCCTCTGGATTGACTTCAAGCTCCCTCCGCCCGTGGCTGGGTTCCGTGAGCGGTGGCTGTATGTGGATGCTGGGGTGCCTAGCCCCCTACTGGCGGAGCCAACTTCGCCTGCTGTCCCCAATTCGGGCTGGGGCCAGGAGACGCTCGAGAGCCCCCGGCTCATCTTCGTCTGGCACCGCTTCGCGTTCTTGAGGTCGCTTGGCGCGACAGCGCCCAAGGTGGTGAAGGAGTTCCTGCTACGCTGCGTTGCTCCTCTCCAGCGCCACTCCCGTCGGATGTGGGGCTTCAGCGGGCGCGATGATCGTATGAGGCTCCAGGAAGAGGACCTGACGCCTAAAGTGCTGAGGACGGCGCTCTTGACCCTGATGGGGGACCCCAACCCTGGCAGTATCCAGCAGGGAGGGGCCTTGCTGTACCTCTGCCAGAGCGGGGGCGATTTTGTGAGGCAGATACCTATCTTCGATGAGTGGGGGCTGTTGGAAATATGCCCTAGAGGCACTAATAAATTGGTTATTATTATATTTCCTTCTTCATGATAATCATTTATTATCCATGCTAGAATTGTATTGATAGGAAACTCAGATACATGTGTGGATACATGGACAACACCATGTCCCTAGTAAGCCTCTAGTTGACTAGCTCGTTGATCAATAGATGGTTACGGTTTCCTGACCATGGACATTGGATGTCGTTGATAACGGGATCACATCATTAGGAGAATGATGTGATGGACAAGACCCAATCCTAAGCCTAGCACAAAGATCGTGTAGTTCGTTCGCTAAAGCTTTCTAATGTCAAGTATCATTTCCTTAGACCATGAGATTGTGCAACTCCCAGATACCATAGGAATACTTTGGGTGCGCCAAACGTCACAGCGTAACTGGGTGGCTATAAAGGTACACTACAGGTATCTCCGAAAGTGTCTGTTGGGTTGGCACGAATCGAGACTGGGATTTGTCACTCCGTGTGACGGAGAGGTATCTCTGGGCCCACTCGGTAGGACATCATCATAATGTGCACAATGTGATCAAGGAGTTGATCACGGGATGATGTGTTACGGAACGAGTAAAGAGACTTGCCGGTAACGAGATTGAACAAGGTATCGGGATACCGACGATCGAATCTCGGGAAAGTATCATACCGATGGACAAAGGGAATTGTATACGGGATTGATTAAGTCCTTGGCATCGTGGTTCCTCCGATGAGATCATCGTGGAGCATGTGGGAACCAACATGGGTATCCAGATCCCGCTGTTGGTTATTGACCGGAGAACGTCTCGGTCATGTCTGCATGGTTCCCGAACCCATAGGGTCTACACACTTAAGGTTCGATGACGCTAGGGTTATAAAGGAAGTTTGTATGTGGTTACCGGATGTTGTTCGGAGTCCCGGATGAGATCCCGGACGTCACGAGGAGTTCCGGAATGGTCCGGAGGTAAAGATTTATATATGGGAAGTCCTATTTTGGTCACCGGAAAAGTTTCGGGGTTTATCGGTAACGTACCGGGACCACCGGGAGGGTCCCGGGGGTCCACCAAGTGGGGCCACTAGCCCCGGGGGGCTACATGGGCTGTAGGGGTGTGCGCCTTGGCCTATATGGGCCAAGGTCACCAGCCCCAAGAGGCCCATGCGCCAAGAGATAAGGGAAAGGAAGAGTCCTAAAGGGGGAAGGCACCTCCTAGGTGCCTTGGGGAGGATGGACTCCTCCCTAGCCGCACCCTTCCTTGGAGGAAGGGCCAAGGCTGCGCCCCCCCCCCCCTCTCCCTTGGCCCTATATATAGTGGGGGGAAGGGAGGGCAGCCACACCTAAGCCCTGGCGCCTCCCTCTCCCTCCCGTGACACATCTCCCTCCTCGTCTCTTGCGGTGCTTGGCGAAGCCCTGCTGGAGTGCCACGCTCCTCCACCACCACCACGCCGTTGTTCTGCTGCTGGATGGAGTCTTCCTCAACCTCTCCCTCTCTCCTTGCTGGATCAAGGCATGGGAGACGTTGCCAGGTTGTACGTTTTTGAACACGGAGGTGCTGTCCGTTCGGCACTAGGATCTCCGGTGATTTTGTTCAATATGCTTACCATTACTAGTCCAATCTTGATTCGGCGGCATTGTGGGATGAAGCGGCCCGGACCGACCTTACACGTACTCTTACGTGAGACTGGTTCCACCGACTGACATGCACTAGTTGCATAAGGTGGCTAGCGGATGTCTATCTCTCCCACTTTAGTCGGATAGGATTCGATGAAAAGGGTCCTTATGAAGGGTAAATAGCAATTGGCATATCACGTTGTGGTTTGCGTAGGTAAGAAATGTTGTTGCTAGAAACCCATAGCAGCCACGTAAAACATGCAAACAACAATTAGAGGACGTCTAACTTGTTTTTGCAGGGTATGCTATGTGATGTGATATGGCCAAAAAGAATGTGATGAATGATATGTGATGTATGAGATTGATCATGTTCTTGTAATAGGAATCACGACTTGCATGTCGATGAGTATGACAACCGGCAGGAGCCATAGGAGTTGTCTTTACTTATTGTATGACCTGCGTGTCATTGAACAACGCCATGTAATTACTTTACTTTATTGCTAACCGTTAGCTGTAGTAGTAGAAGTAATAGTTGGCGAGACAACTTCATGAAGACACGATGATGGAGATCATGATGCTGGAGATCATGGTGTCATGCCGGTGACAATGATGATGATGATCATGGAGCCCCGAAGATGGAGATCAAAAGGAGCAAAGTGATGATGGCCATATCATGTCACCTTTTGATTGCATGTGATGTTTATCATGTTTTTGCATCTTATTTGCTTAGAACGACGGTAGTAAATAAGATGATCCCTCATTAAAATTTCAAGAAAGTGTTCCCCCTAACTGTGCACCGTTGCGAAAGTTCGTCGTTTTGAAGCACCATGTGATGATCGGGTGTGATAGATTCTTACGTTCGAATACAACAGGTGTTGACGAGCCTAGCATGTACAGACATGGCCTCGGAACACATGCAAAACACTTAGGTTGACTTGACGAGCCTAGCATGTACAGACATGGCCTCGGAACACAAGAGACCGAAAGGTCGAGCATGAGTCGTATGGTAGATACGATCAACATGAAGATGTTCACCGATGTTGACTAGTCCATCTCACGTGATGATCGGACACGGCCTAGTTGACTCGGATCATGTAATCACTTAGATGACTAGAGGGATGTCTATCTGAGTGGGAGTTCATAAGATGAACTTAATTATCCTGAACATAGTCAAAAGGATTTTGCAAATTATGTCGTAGCTCGCGCTTTAGTTCTACTGTTTAGATATGTTCCTAGAGAAAATTTAGTTGAAAGTTGATAGTAGCAATTATGCGTACTAGGTCCGTAAACCGAGGATTGTCCTCATTACTTCATAGAAGGCTTATGTCCTTAATGCACCGATCAGTGTGCTGAACCTCGAATGTCGTCTGTGGATGTTGCGAACATCTAACATACACATTTTGATAACTACGTGATAGTTCAGTTAAATGGTTTAGAATTGAGGCACCAAAAACATTTTGAAATGTCGCGAAACATATGAGATGTTTCGAGGGCTAAAATTGGGATTTCAGGCTCGTGCCCACGTCAAGAGGTATAAGACCTCCGACGATTTTCTTAGCCTGCAAACTAAGGGAGAAAAGCTCAATTGTTGAGCTTGTGCTCAGATTGTGTGAGTACAACAATCATTTGAATCAAGTGGGAGTTGATCTTCCAGATGAGAAAGTGATGTTTCTCCGAAGTCATTACCACCAAGCTGCTAGAGCTTCGTGATGAACTATGATATATCAGGGACATATATGATGATCGTTGAGATATTCGCGATGTTTGACACCACAAAAGTAGAAATCAAGAAGGAGCATCAATTGTTGATGGTTGGTGAAACCACTAGTTTCAAGAAAGGCAAGGGCAAGAAGGGATACTTCATGAAACGGCAAATCAGCTGCTGCTCTAGTGAAGAAACCCAAGGTTGAACCCAAACCCGAGACTAAGTGCTTCTGTAATAAGGGGAACAGCCACTGGAGCAGAATTACCCTAGATACTTGGTAGATGAGAAGGCTGGCAAGGTCGATAGAAGTATATTGGATATACATTGTGTTAATGTGTACTTTACTAGTACTCCTAGTAGCACCATGGTATTAGATATCAGTTCGGTTGCTAAGTGTTAGTAAACTCGAAATAAAAGGCTGCGGAGTAAACGGAGACTAGCTAAAGGTGAGCTGGCGATATGTGTTGGAAGTTTTTCCAAGCTTGATGTGATCAAGCATCGCACGCTCCCTCTACCATCGAGATTGGTGTTTGCGTTGAGCATAGACATGATTGGATTGTGTCTATCGCAATACGGTTATTCATTTAAGGAGAATAATGGTTACTCTGTTTATTTGAATAATACCTTCAATGGTCTTGCACCAAAAATGAATGGTTTATTGAATCTCGATCGTAGTGATACACATGTTCATGCCAAAAGATATAAGATAGTAATGATAGTACCACCTACTTGTGGCACTGCCACTTAAGTCATATCGGTATAAAACGCATGAAGAAGCTCCATGTTGATGGATCTTTGGGCTCACTCGTTTTTGAAAAGTTTGAGACATGCGAACCATGTCTATTGGTGTATATGCATGAAGAAACTCCATGCAAATGGACCAGTTGGACTCACTTGATTTTGAATCACTTGAGACATGCAAATCATACCACATGGGTAAGATGACTGAAAGCCTCGGTTTTAGTAAAATGGAACTAGAAAGCAACTTGTTGGAAGTAATACATTTTGATGTGTGCAGTCCAATGAGTGCTGAGGCGTGTAGTGGATATCGTTATGTTCTTACTTCACAGATGATTTGAGTAGAAGTTGAGTATATTTACTTGATGAATCACGAGTCTGAATTATTGAAAGGTTCAAGTAATTTCAGGGTGAAGTTGAAAGATCGTCATGACAAGAGGATAAAATATCTATGATATGATCATAGAGATGAATATCTGAATTACGAGTTTGGCACAGAATTAAGACATTGTGGAAATTGTTTCACAACTAATATAGCCTGAAACACCATTGTATGATGGTGTGTCCGAACATCATAACTGCACCCTATTGGATATGATGCATACCATGATGTCTCTTATTGAATTACCACGATAGTTTATGGGTTAGGCATTAGAGACAACCACATTCACTTTAAATAGGGCACCACGTAATTCCGATGAGATGGCACTGTATGAACTATGGTTTAGAGAAACCTAAGCTGTCATTTCTTAAAAGTTTGGGGCTGCGACGCTTATGTGGAAAAGTTTCAGGCTGATAAGCTCGAACCCAAAGAGGATAAATGCATCTTCATAGGACACCCAAAACAGTTGGGTATACCTCCTATCTCAGATCCGAAAGCAATAAGGGATTGTTTCTAGAATCGGGTCCTTTCTCGAGGAAAGGTTTCTCTTGAAAGAATTGAGTGGGAGGATGGTGGAGACTTGATGAGGTTATTGAACCGTCTCTTCAACTAGTGTGTGGCAGGGCACAGGAAGTTGTTCCTGTGGCACCTACACCAATTGAAGTGAAAGCTTATGATAGTGATCATGAAACTTCAGATCAAGTCACTACCAAACCTCGTGGGATGACAAGGATGCATACTACTTCAGAGTGGTACGTAATACTGTCTTGGAAGTCATGTTGCTAGACAACAATGAACCTACGAGCTATGAAGAAGCGATGGTGGGCCCGGATTCCGATAAATGGCTCGAGGCCATAAAATCCGAGTGAGGATCCATGTATGAAAACAAAGTGTAGACTTTGGCAGAATGGCTTGATGGTCGTAAGGCTGTTAGGTACATATGGATTTTAAAAGGAAGACGGACAATGATGGTAAATATCACCATTAAGAAAGCTCGACTTGTCGTTAAGATGTTTTCCGACAAGTTCAAGGAGTTGACTATGATGAGACTTTCTCACTCGTAGCGATGCTAAGAGTCTGTTGGAATTATATTAGCGATTACTGCATTATTTATGAAATCTTGCAGATAGGATATCAAAACATTGTTTCCTCAACGATTTTCTTGAGGAAAGGTTGTATGTGATACAACCGGAAGATTTTGTCAATCCTGAAAGATGCTAATAAGTATGCAAAGCTCCAGCAATCCTTCTAAGGACTGGAGTAAGCATCTCGGAGTTGGAATGTATGCTTTGATGAGATTATCAAAGATTTTGGGTGTATACAAAGTTTATGAGAAAACTTGTATTTCCAAAGAAGTGAGTGGGAGCACTATAGAATTTCTGATGAATATATGTTGTTGACATATCATAGATCAGAAATGACGTAGAATTTCTAAAAAGCATATAGGGTTATTTGGAAAGTGTTTTTCAATGGAAAGCCTGGATTAAGCTACTTGAACATTGAGCATCAAGATCTATAAGGATAGATCAAAACGCTTAATGGTACTTTCAAATGAGCACATACCTTGACATGATCTTGAAGGTGTTCAAGATGGATCAATCAAAGAAGGAGTTCTTGCCTGAGTTGTAAGGTATGAAGTTAAGACTTAAAGCTCGACCACGGCAGAATAGAGAGAAAGGATGAAGGTCGTCCCCTATGCTTAAGACATAGGCTCTACAGTATGCTATGTTGTGTACCGCACCTGAAATGTGCCTCGCCATGAGTCAGTCAAGGGGTACAAGAGTGATCCAAGAATGGATCACAGGACAGCAGTCAAAGTTATCCTTAGTAACTATTGGACTAAGGAATTTTCTCGATTATGGAGGCGGTAAAAGAGTTCGTCGTAAAGGGTTACGCCGACGCAAACTTTGACACTAATCCAGATTATTCTGAGTAGTAAAACTGGATTCGTATAGTAGAACAGTTATTTGGAATAGCTCCAAATGTAGCGTAGTCGTTGCATCTACAAGATGACATAGAAGTTTGCGAAGTACACACGGATCTGAAAGATTCAGACCCGTTGACTATAACATCTCTCACAAGCATAACATGATCAAACCCAGAACTCTTTGGGTGTTAGTCCCATGGGGATGAGACCTTGAGTGTTAATCACATATCGATGTGAACTGGATTATTGACTCTAGTGCAAGTGGAAGACTGTTGGAAATATGCCCTAGAGGCAATAATAAATTGGTTATTATTATATTTCCTTGTTCATGATAATCGTTTATTATCCATGCTAGAATTGTATTGATAGGAAACTCAGATACATGTGTGGATACATAGACAACACCATGTCCCTAGTAAGCCTCTAGTTGACTAGCTCGTTGATCGATAGATGGTTACGATTTCCTGAACATGGACATTGGATGTCGTTGATAACGGGATCACATCATTAGAAGAACGATGTGATGGACAAGACCCAATCCTAAGCCTAGCACAAAGATCGTGTAGTTCGTTCGCTAAAGCTTTCTAATGTCAAGTATCATTTCCTTAGACCATGAGATTGTGCAACTCCCGGATACCGTAGGAATACTTTGGGTGTGCCAAATGTCACAAAGTAACTGGGTGGCTATAAAGGTACACTACAGGTATCTCCGAAAGTGTATGTTGGGTTGGCACGAATCGAGACTGGGATTTGTCACTCCGTGTGACG
Organism: Triticum monococcum; assembly: GCA_034509565.1. NCBI lineage: Eukaryota > Viridiplantae > Streptophyta > Magnoliopsida > Poales > Poaceae > Triticum > Triticum monococcum. The sequence continues at coordinate 173,929,543 of CM067847.1, read as the reverse complement.
GAGAGGTATCTCTGGGCCCACTCGGTAGGACATCATCATAATGTGCACAATGTGATCAAGGAGTTGATCACGGGATGATGTGTTACGGGACGAGTAAAGAGACTTGCCAGTAACGAGATTGAACAAGGTATCGGGATACCAACGATCGAATCTCGGGAAAGTATCGTACCGATGGACAAAGGGAATTGTATACGGGATTGATTAAGTCCTTGACATCGTGGTTCATCCAATGAGATCATCGTGGAGCATGTGGGAACCAACATGGGTATCCAGATCCCACTGTTGGTTATTGATCGGACAACGTCTCGGTCATGTCTGCATGGTTCCCGAACCCGTAGGGTCTACACACTTAAGGTTCGATGACGCTAGGGTTATAAAGGAAGTTTGTATGTGGTTACCGGATGTTGTTCGGAGTCTTGGATGAGATCCCGGATGTCACGAGGAGTTCCGGAATGGTCCGGAGGTAAAGATTTATATATGGGAAGTCCTATTTTGGTCACCGGAAAAGTTTCGGGGTTTATCGGTAACGTACCGGGACCACCGGGAGGGTCCCGGGGGTCCACCAAGTGGGGCCACTAGCCCCGGGGGGCTACATGGGCTGTAGGGGTGTGCACCTTGGCCTATATGGGCCAAGGGCACCAGCCCCAAGAGGCCAATGCGCCAAGAGATAAGGGAAAGGAAGAGTCCTAAAGGGGGAAGGCACCTCCTAGGTGCCTTGGGGAGGATGGACGCCTCCCTGGCCGCACCCTTCCTTGGAGGAAGGGCCAAGGCTGCACCCCCCCCCTCTCCCTTGGCCCTATATATAGTGGGGGGGAAGGGAGGGCAGCCACACCTAAGCCCTGGTGCCTCCCTCTCCCTCCCGTGACACATCTCCCTCCTCGTCTCTTGCGGTGCTTGGCGAAGCCCTGCTGGAGTGCCACGCTCCTCCACCACCACCACGCCGTTGTGCTACTGCTGGATGGAGTCTTCCTCAACCTCTCCCTCTCTCCTTGCTGGGTCAAGGCATGGGAGACGTCGCCGGGTTGTACGTGTGTTGAACGCGGAGGTGTCGTCCGTTCGGCACTAGGATCTCCGGTGATTTGGATCACGATGAGTACGACTCCGTCAGCCCCGTTCTCTTGCACGCTTCCGCTTAGCGATCTACAAGGGTATGTAGATGCACCCTCCTTCCCCTCGTTGCTGGTTTCTCCATGGATAGATCTTGGTGACACGTAGGAAAATTTTGAATTTGTGCTACGTTCCCCAACAGGGGCCGCGCCTCGCTGGCCTTCAAGGGCCTCGCGAGAACCCAGTGGTGGTGACTGCCCTTCCAGTCGGCCAAGGCGACTCTTCCTCAAGTGGCGGAGCAGGGAGGCACGAGGCGCCAGAGGCCGAGGGGGCTCCCGGCGGGGTGACAACGCTGGGCGAGGCTCATGAGGAAGCAGTTATCGGGGCCCGTGCCACTGAGGCTGAGGGAGACAAGCAGCTGCCCTCTGCGCCTATGACCGAGGCCACTGAGGCTCCGGCGGCTTCTCTTGGCGAGGCGATTGGCGGGGCACATCAGGCAGGTGACCCTGACGCAGATTGCCTTGACGCTCCATCTTCGTCGCAGGTTGATCCCTGCGCCCGACTCTTAGGCCGCTTCCGCATGGACTTTGAGGCCCTCCGGAAGAAAAGGGAGGCCCTGGGCAACGATTACCCTTGTCGCCTATTGCTCTTACTGACCCGTGCTCTGCAAGCCCCTTCCAGCCGATTTCGCGGAGACGGCTGAGGAGCCGTCCCCCTTGGCTTCGCCCCCTCCACCGTCTTCAAGCGCTCCAAGCAGTAGAGCCCTCATGGTGAGGGCGATCGACGAGGCGAGCTGTCCCGAGGCGTATCGTGGCCCCGCGCACCTCGCGATCCTTCGCATGCCTTCTCGTGGCATAGCCAGCCTGCCGTGGGCTTCTCACCTGGTCGTGGACTGCGATTGGCTGAGGCGCTTCCTGCGCTCTTCACCTGGGGACGAGCTGGCCCCAGGCCGGGCTTCTGACGTGGCGTGCCCGGCCATCGCGAGGGTGCCAGCCCCCAGCCCCCAGCCCGGAGGGGGAGTGCTGACTCACGGCCCCCAACGCTTGCTTGGGGCAGATGATGGTGTGGAAGACGTGCTCGAGCGCTCTCGGGAGCGTTGCGCTCTCCGCCAAGGATTCCTTCGAAGGGCGGCTGAGGCGGTAAGCCTGCTTGGAGAGGAGCTTGCCGATGAAGACGCGCGCCTTGAGGCCGAGGGCCTGCGCCTGGCTGCGGAGAGGCGCGAGCTGGAGGGCGCCATCGCCCTTACGCGCCGTCAGCGCGATCTTGACGACGCAGAGGCCAAGGCGTCGCTGGTGGCCTCTCGGGAGGCCCGATCTTGGGCCACTGAGGAGGCTCGGGAAGCTGACCGGCGGCGAACGGCGGCGGAGGAGCGGGCTCGGGAGCTCCTGGCCTGGTGCCACTAGTTGGAGGAGCAGGTGGAGCTGCGCGAGGCAGCCCTCGCGTCGATGAAGGTGGCCTCCGGCGACTCAGCAGAGCTCCAGAAGCGTGAGGTGGCGCTGACGCTAATCCGCCGAACGTACCCGTGAGTACGAGCGTCCAGAGATGAGGGAGCGCTTGGTGACGTAGGCGGAGGATGATGTTGCTACACAGGAAGCCCGCGTCCTGGAGGAGGTCGGACGTCGAGTGGCGATGGCGCATTTGAACCTCGAGCACGAGTTCAAAGAGAAGCTGGGGTTGATCCGGGCCGAAGCTGAAGGCAGGACTGCTGCCTTGAGGGCCAAGCTGGAGGAGGTGACGCAACGGGCCGACGCTTTCCGGGCCGCTCTTGAGGTGGCGCAAGGTGAGCTAACCGCCTCCCAGGCCGAGGTGCTCCTTCTCCGCCAGCGGGTGGAGGAGGCTGAGTTCGTCGCGGGCCAGAACACGGACGAGATACGTTAGCGGCGGATCCTGGAGCACGAGCACGGCCCCATGCTCACCACGCTCTAGGAGAGAGCCAACACAGCCTTGGGCAACATCTGCGAGGCGGCTGTTGGCGAGCCGCACGCATTCAACTATGCTGGCAATCTTCAATTCTTCACTGACGTGGTGACGCAGCTGGAGGCGCGGTCAGTCAGGGCTGACAGGTTGGTGGAGGAGAGGAGCCACGCCCTGCTTGGGCGCGCCTTTTCTCATGTCTTCAGCCACCTCCGGAACATGGATCCCCACTTTGATTTTGACGCCGCCATCGCCCCAGTCCCCCAGGCCGTCTGAGGCGATCTGGCGCACTGGGTGGAAGACAATGTGGATGCTCTTATCAGGGCCTTCGCCTCAGACAACGACAACGTGATCGTGGCGGCCGACGAGGGCGGCGTGATGGACAGCCCTGACGCCGCTGGCGGCGACACGGACAGCGATGGCGAGTTCAGCGACGCCAGCAACGGCTCGGGTGGTGCTCCTGAGAACGCATTGGGGGATTCATCCGACTGATTGTGCATCGCTCCTACTTCCTTACCCTGCATGAATAGAACTCAGGTTTTGGCCTGATTGCAGTCAGGGCATTTTGGAGGGGGTGCCCCTTATGTAAAACTTGTGTTCATCGTATTAGTAGACGCTACATTGCCCATGCACCCACGCCAAGTGGTTAGCCCAAGCGACGCGCTGGTCGGCTAGTTTACCTTTGTCCCGTGCTAGCCCTCAGGCAGCCCGTGGGAGGTTGTGGTGTCTCGAGTGTTCCCAGATTGGGTTCATAGGATCTACAGTAAAACACCCTCCTGAGAGGTCACGTCAGCGGCAGTCTGGGCTGCGCGCAAGCTAGGCCTGACCCGGCTCACAAGGGGCTCGCGAGGGGAGGCAGCTGAGGTGAAGTGGTAACCAAAACGCGAGAAATTGCTCGAACGAGACTAAGCACCCCTTCCCCGAACACACGCAAATCTCGAATTCGAATCCAACTTGAATCCAGCGGGGGAAAGCGACAACCAAAGGGAAGAGCAACGAAAGCAAACAAAAGGCCGCGTCCGGCACCTAGTCTAGTCTTGGACGTCTTCTCACCAGCGCGGAGCTAAGTGCTGCCACTGGGCGTGGGAGGGAGCCCCAGGGCCTGAGGCCGGCACCCCTGAGACTCCGGGGCGTGTACGGCCCCACTCATTATTACGTGAGAGTGTCACGGGGCGGCGAGCTTCATAGGCACTGGGCCTTCTTCACAGGTACTGGCCTTGCTTCATATCGCTAGATGAGGGCCCCATCTTGCGCCACACTCTAGTGCCATCAACGACGACCGGAAACCAGGACGCCGCCGATGGGGTAGAGCGGTCGCCAGCGGTTCCCCCGACGACCACGGGTCCTCCGCCGGGGGCAGGCCCTGAGGCACCTCCCCAGCAGAGGGCCTACCTCCTGAGAACACCTTGCTTCGAACGCCGCGGTGGTGATGTCGGATTGCGGCCCCTCTCCTGCAGCCCCCTGCGCCCTCCTCCCGAGGGGCAGGAGACTGTGGGAGCGGGGCAGCTGCTCGCTGTGGCGACCTGCACCTCCTGTGATCCATGGTTAGCGTATGCCTACTCCTGAAGAATTAGCGGTACCCGATAATCGTTGCCCCCAGCGTGGCCAGTGGGACCGTCTCGGGGCTCCCGGAAAGGCTCGGCTTCTGGCGCCTCGTCCCCCCAGCTTGGGCTGAGGAGCGAGCCTTGTTCACTCTCGTGTGGGTGTCCTTGGTCCATCATGAGGGGCACGTATTCCTCCGGTGCCGTCACCCCGAATGCCATGCCGTAATGCCCCGCATGCCACGCGGTCCTGCCTGACACGCCCACCATGGGGTGGCAGCGCGGCTGTCCACTAGGGCCGCGGGTCGCATCGAGTCCTTCTTCGCGGACCGGGAGCGGGGGCGGCGCCGCCGCCGGTCCGGCACTGACAGCTTCGCTGGCGTTGGAGTAGCCTTGGAGCCCGCGGGCACGCGCGGAGCCCTCGCGCGGGCCGCTCTAGGCTTGAGATGGGAGCTGGGTGGAGAAGGGGTGCGCCCCCGAGGCGGCGAAGCCCAGGAGCTCTGCCACTCGCTCCAGCAGCACGTCGCGGCCGCCCTCCAGCAGCCTGCACTGCAGCAGCTCTCGGGCCACTGTGAGCGCGGCCCTCGAGTTCGCCTGCTACCTGCAGGTGTACGGCGTCGTGGTCGCGGCGTGATTGGAGGCCCTTGCTGCCGACCGTGCCTACCTCGGTGTGAGAGCTGTCAAAGCCTGTCCGCGTCGCCCGCGGCCCGCAGCGCCCTGTGGACCGTGAGCTGCTCGGGGCACGGGGTCGCCCGAGGCAAGCGGCTCTGCGCAGGCGGGCCACGCTTCCCACGGATCTGGGTTGCCCGCCTGGTCGCCGGACATGGTGATGACGACGCGACGGGGCGTGAAGCGGTAGATGGTGGATTCTGGCGCACCCCTACCTGGCGCACCAAATGTCGGATTTCGGGTTCCGGCAGACCCTTGAGTTTTGAGCACTGGGGTGCGCGCGGAGATTTTGCCTCCTACCTACCTGCACCCCTCCGCCTCGCTAAGATCTAAACTATGGAAAGAACAACACAGGGTTTATACTGGTTCGGGCCACCGTTGTGGTGTAATACCCTACTCTAGTGTGTGGTGTGGTGGATTGCCTCTTGGGCTGATGATGATGAACAATACAAGGAAGAACAGCCTCGCGAGGATCTGTTCTTGGCTGGGGAGATGAACTGCTGGGAGGAGTTCAGTCCCACATCTCTCTCTCTCTACCTGATATTTTTATCCTTCGGTCCCTCTCTCCTCTCCTTTTCTCTCTTGCGAGTGGCTGATCCTATTTATAGAGGCCCTGGTCCTCTTCCCAAATATCGAGCGGGAAGGGAGCCAACAATGGCGGGCTAATTTGAAGGGGGACAGCTAGTACAAGCTATCCTGACAAAAGTAGTCCTCGCCTGCGCAAAGCTCTGGTGATGATGCCATCTTGGGCTCCACGGTGACCTCCGTCTCGTAGTCCTCCTGGTCTTGGTCTTGTTGCACCGAAATGGCAACCTTTGCCTAATGCCTCGGTACTCCGTGGCTGCGCTTGCCCCCTTTGCACCAAAGAGGAAAGGAGGACACTGCGCGGGCTGGCACCCGCCTGGCGCTCTTGGTCATCATGGCTTGCGTCACGGGCACCTCGTGAGGTATCCTGCCTCGGTCTCTCCGCCTCCTTATGAGCCAGCCTGACGAGGCCGTGCCTGAGGAAGCTCCGCATCGTCCGCCCCGCGAGGCTTGGCCCCTCGCGAGGGTCTTGGGTTTGTGTTGGTGAAGATGGGCCGCACTGGGCCCCCTTTTGAGCCACGCCGCAGGCCGCAGGCAGGCAAGTCTGGGGACCCCCGTTCCCAGAATGCCGACAGTGTTGCCACCCGACCAGTGTCTCAGGGGCTACTGCATTGCCTATCCAATGCAGAAAATTTTAAGTGCAATACAGTTTCCGAGGAGATTATGATCCTCAGGTTGGTCGGCCGCACCCAACCTGAGTCTCGAGGACTGAGCACGCCGCTTTTTGTGTCCCAAAGTATTCTGCCGAGCTAGGACTTGATCCTCAGGCCGATTTTGCAAATCAACCTGAGTCTCAGCGGCTACTTGGATCAGCGGTCTTACGTCATCCTTGAAGTACATCTCGGGTTTTAAACCGATACACACCTTGAGGGCTACTAGCTATATATCTCGGCAGAGAATAAATTGCACCAATCAAAAATATTGACAAAAATCGGCCCACAGTCGGGGTGGTGCACCACCTCGGAAGCAGCCTGGCTTAAAGCTCGGGCACTGGTGGCTGGCTCCATAGAGGGCATTTCCAGCATTAAGCTCGGCTAAACTCCTTCAAATTTTTTGAACCAAGGTGATATGACACCTCGGATATAGTCCGGTGTTGGAGCCCGGATACAGTCCGGCGTTGGAGTTTGGACATAGTCCGGCGTTGGAGCTCGGATACATTCCGGCGTTGGAGCTCGGAAAGCGGTCCGGCGTTGGTGCTCGGCTGCAAAAGATACCTCGAATGCAGTCCAGCGTTGGAGCTCGGACGCAAGAGGACGTTGCCGCCCGGGAACAACTTCAAACCCGAGGTGTGGCATAAAAATAACAAGGCATTGATAAAGGCCGAAGACTTAAAAGGCTCCTCGGATACCCGACATGTGAGATCTTCAGATTTAGCTCGGCAATCCTCAAGATAGAAGATGGGAAGATTTGTTGAACCATTTTTCAAGACCGACGACCGAAGGCAAAGAACAGTTCGGAAGAATCGAGGAGCGTCCCCAACTTGAAGACCAGTTCAGGGGGCTACTGACGGTGTCCTGGACTAGGGGGTACTCACCACGTCGTCTCCCGGTCTGTTAGATTGGGCCGAGGACCCCCATGGTCGTATACTCATGGGCCAGTTCGGATAGCTGCCGCATACAAGGAAGAGTCCACAAGACTTGGTGGTCAAGACAAGGACTCCTCCCCCACCGGCATATTCGGCTAGGACTCTTGTTATCCTAGGCCTCTGGTGCATTATATAAACCAGGGCCAGGCTAGTCGATAGAGATACAAAAACAATCATACAATAGGCTAGCTTCTAGGGTTTAGCCTCTACGTTGTCGTGGTAGATCAACTCTTGTAATACTCATATCATCAAGATGAATCAAGCAGGAAGTAGCGTATTACCTCCATCGAGAGGGCCCGAACCTGGGTAAACATCATGTCCCCTGTCTCCTATTACCATCGACATTAGACGCACAGTTTGGGACCCCCTACCCAAGATCTGCCGGTTTTGACATCGACACCTTCCATAAACTTCTCCTGCTTTGCCGCATCTGTGGCCACATCGTCAGGGGCATAGCGAGATAACTTGCTAAACTCATCCGCGTATTGAGCCATAGTACGGTTCCCCTGGCGTAAGTTGCGAAACTCACGCTTCTTCATACTCATAGCTCCTTTTGAGACATGGGCTATACGGAAAGCTTGCTGAAACTAGTCCCATGTAATAGTGGCTATAGGGTAGGTGACAGTGTAATTCTCCCACCATGAGGCTGCTGATCCATCCAACTGATGTGTGGCAAAACACACCTTCTCAACATCTGTACATCCTGCACTGGTTAACTCCCTTCCAATCATGCGGAGCCAATCATATGCCACTATTGGCTCGGTGCTACTGGAAAACACCGGTGGCTGCAACCTCAAAAAGCGGGCTAAGTTGTCAACCGGTGCTGGTGGCGGTGGGTTGTTGTTGTTGTTGTTGCCTTGATTCTGAACTAACAACTGCATCAGTGTATTCTACTATTGGATCAACTGAGTGAGCTCCGGTGGGAAAGTAAATTCGGGGTCACGTCTCGGAAGCATATGATGGGTTTAGAGGGGAGAGATTAGAATAGAATGAGGTCTAATGAGAAAACACTACCCATATGCACATGATACAAACACAATCATTTCACTCAATCAATCAAGAAAGGGCATACAATCGATCTAACTATCGTTACAAAAGTGATCTGACTATACTATATACATGGTGGAATACTACTACTGATGTGGTGGTCTACTAAAAATATTCCTTGGTTGAAGACTCCATGATGTCTGCTCTAGCTTCATCTTCATAGTCATCATCGCTATCGTCGGGGTCCGAGTCGGTGTCGTCGATGATGATGTAGTCCTCCAGGCGAATCTCCTTGGGCTCTTCGTCTTCTCCTCCTGGTGCGGGGTCTCTCATGAATACTCCTAGCTTCCTTTCCAGATCGTCATTCTTCTCCACTAGTACGACGATTTCCTCCTCATAATCTTCGCGAGTAGCCTTGAGTTCTTCTTCCAGTTCCGTGATCCTTGTCATTGCTTTCTTCATATCTATCATTCCTGCACACATCTGGTTCTCCTGGCGACGAGTGTGTTGGTTTAACTCCTGGATGAAAGCTGCAATTGATCTATCTATCCTGGTGCTGATCATCTCCCATTGCTCGTCTCGGCACCCACAAATCTGGTAGATGGTATCCTTAAGCTCCTTATGGTAAACTTCTCCAATGCGTCCCATGGTGATGTGAGCTGCCATACTCTTTCGTAGACTCCAGGTTGGTGCATCGAAGGAAAACTCTATGGGCTTAGTGACTGGCGTGATTGTCCTTCCTGGAAATTGAACTTGAATCATCCATCGCTCCTCTTCTGGTAAAGTGGCGTTGTAAGTCCCGGTGAAGCTTGGTATTCCAATGTTCAGGTACCTAGTGACTTCCTTCAAGTGTCGTCCAAAAGGTGCTTCTTCATCCGGTTGTGCAAACTTGTTCCTTGCGTCCGCCATCCTAAAGAGTAGAAAATGGAGAGGAGTTAGAAATGAGAAGAAAACAGTGATCTAGGGTTTTAGCTTAGTGGTCGTGTCCTACACTCAGCGTGTGCTATGATACCATCTTGTAGCGACCCGACCTCAAACGGTCAAGTCTATGTGCTTCAGTGTCATCCCTCGATCGGTAATGCTGACACACACAGTACTCGAGGATTTATAACAGAGTAGCAATCACACACTTATTACATCGAAGGTCTCAAAAGAGAACTTATTACAATAGATATGTCTTAAGGCCATCTAATACGATAACAGCGGAAGGCTTGGAAGATAAAGTGAGTCCATCAACTCCAACGGCATAGCTGAGCTGCACGGCAACGACCTAACGAACCTTACTCCTCGTCTGAAAAGTCTGCAACATAATACGTTGCAGCCCGAAAACGGGTCAACACATGGAATATGTTGGCAAAATAACACAGTAGAGCAAGAACAGAATAATGCTATCACTACATGCATATTTGGCTGGTGGAAAGCTCTATGGTTATAGTTTTTCCGAAAAGCCATTTTTTTCCTAAAACAAAGGAATATATTTTATTTAACTATCATGGTAGTTGAAACATCATTGAGAAAGTTCCTCCAACTCAATCCCAATTAAAGTAATTAACAACCCAACAATATTATTTTAGAGTGATGAGGTACATAGGATACTCCAAGTTATACTCAAGATGTCCATAACGGGGGACACGGCTAACCATGATTACTTTATACACTCTGCAGAGGTTTGCGCACTTTTCCCCACAAGATTCGATCTCATCCGTTGGATTTCTCCCACTACATGGTGTTTGAGAAACGGATGGCCGAGACACAGTCTTTCAGAAGCATTAACCCCTTACTCCGGGCAGACCATACCAACCTACATCCCTCTACCTGCTGATCCACCTCTTTAGGAGCTTCACGCAACTTAGTCAACTATGCTAGAGCCCATAATAGCTTGTGGCTGCACACTGAAGTTTCTAGCATGGAAATATCTCAGTTCCCTTTGAGCCTGGGTGGCGGACCATAGGATTATCACACGGTACTCCGGGATATCCTAGGACAACACTGGATTCCCCAGGTGCCCAACAAACAATCCACCCAGATGTGTATTCAAGTTGCCACCTTAAGTTGAACCATTAATTAATAATCTCACATCTGTCATGGATTTCACTCACCCAAACCACGTCTACGAGCATAGCATAGAAATATAAGCAATACATAGAAGTAACTCCCAAGGTTTGAATATAACAGGGCAATAGGTTCTACCTCATCAACTACTTCCCAACCCACATGTTAATCACATCCTAATCATGATGTTTGAGGATTTGAAAGTAATGCATAAAAACTAGGTGATAAAGGGGCATGATCAAAGTGTTACTTGCCTTGCTGACGATCCGCAAAACCTAGGGACTCGTAGTAGCGGGCGCGGGAGTTTTTTTTTTAAATAATAATTTTGCTGGAACTTAAATAAATCCTAGAAAATAAAATAAAAAATCTAAAAATGCCAAAACAAATTTTCAGCATTTAAATAAAATATTTAGAACAAGATGAACATTTTCTTGGCCCTAAAATGCAACTTTGAAAAACATGCAATTTTTCTAATTCAAATAAAATAGCAATAAACTCCGGATAAAATCAAATATTTGATTTTAATATTTTTCCTCCAATATTTCATTTATTTTGGAGAAGTCATATTATCTCCTCCCATATATTTTAATATGAAATATTTTCGGAGAGAAAAATAATTAAAACCAAAATCCTCGTTTCAATATTTGATAAAATTCAAATATGAAAACAAAGAAATCCCCAACTCTCTCCGAGGGTCCTTGAGTTGCTTAGGTTTTCGAGGATCGAGAAATGAAATGCAATAAAATATAATATGCATGAATGATCTATGTATAACATTCCAAATTGAAAATTTGGGATGTTACAAAACAACTCCTTCAAGGACCATCTAATTGGATCAAGATTGTTAAGATTCCATCCCGAACACCCCCGTACTACCTACGTGGGGGCAGAAGCTGACGACTAGTTAACCCTCAGATTTCATACAACACGGCCGCACAGGTAGTAAAAATTTAAAAACATAACAAGCATTATATTGCATAAACACTTTGTTTCATCATACAAGGCAGAGGGAGCTCGAATACATTCATTCAAAGATAGTGTCTTTCGCACAATGATCCGCAACAATACGGGACACTTCCAAGACATCGCCAAAATATCGCTCGAGTGTGCGGTGCTCCTTGCCCTCCGGCGGCCCCTCGGTCGCCAACTTGACGGCGTCCATCTTCGCCCACCAAACCTTGACATAGGAGAAGGCCAGACGCGCGCCTTCAATGCAGACGGACCACTTAATGACGTCCAGACAAGGACATGCATCAACCAGCCTCTTCATGAGGCCGAAGTAACTGCTGGGTATAGCTTCGGCTGGCCACAGCCGGATTATTAAATCCTTCATGGCCAGTTCGCACCCTGTGCAGCTCGACTAGCTGTTTTAGCTGATCCGGCGCAAGATATTGCGACCAGAACAACTTCTTCGAGGAGCCCCTTCTTCGGCTCGGAAGAACTCTGCAGTGTCGGTCACACTGCGTGGCAGATCAACAAAAGCCCCTGGAGAACTTTGAATTCGGGTCAGTAGAAGATATTTCCTCTTCACATTCTTGCTTTGCATATTGAATGCCTTACCCGCCGTGATCTTCCTGGCCTCCTGGATCTCCTGGAGGGCGCCCTGGGCTTCACTCCGGGCCGACTCCGCACTCTTACGAGCCTTCGCGAGTTCGGCCTCTTGAGCCGACGCATTGTGCTCCAAGGTCTCGCACTTCCTCACCATGTCTTGGAGCTCGTGTTGAACTTCGTTAACCCGGGCCTTGAGCCTCTTACGGGCAGCCTGCTCCTTTACATCCTTCCCCTCGGCCTCGACCAAGGCCGTTTTCAGGGCCTCGACCTCGATCGTCGCCTATGTACACATCATGGCATTTCGGTCATTGCATATCATTTTCCCTTTTTGGAATACATAACAGGTTATCACTTACCTTGTTTTTCCTGGAGCTGCCTCTTCACCTGGCCCAGCTCCTCCTCGGCCTCCGCCAGTTTCTGCTTCAGTCCGGAGACTTCGGCAATATGCGAGGCCGCGGCCAATAGCGACGCATGTGCATCTATTTTAGATAAATTTAGGTAGTTTCCTGCAATAGGAGATTGATCCTCTGTCCGGTTTTTTTCTTCCGAACACCGGACAGTGTCTCGGGGGCTACTGTCTATATTGGGATTTTCTCCTTTTTACGCTGCTTACCTCAAAACCTATCAAAAGGCTGTTGCAGGCTTCGGTTAGTCCGCTCTTGGTGGACTGAACCCTTTCAATTACCGTGCCCATAAGGACCCGATGCTCATCCACAATGGAAGCGCCTCGCAGCGCTTCCAGTAGATTATCTGGTGCCCCTAGTTGGACAGGGGTCACCAGGGGAACTGGCATCGCCCCTTCTTTAAAAGGAGGTTGCATGCCGGATTCCGAAGCCACATCAGACTCCGGAATCGAGTTTGGCTGAGGGCCGAACTGAATACGGCCCTTCCCGCCAGTCTCCATGGGGATTGACTCCCCCTGGTGTCCAGCGACGGGGGTTTTGCCTTCTGGCGCCTCCTGAGCCTCTCCCCCGCCTGGAACAGTCCTTAGGGACAGCACCTCCGCATCGTCCTTGGCTTCCGGGGAGTGAGCGGCCGCCGGTGAATCACTGGCCATCGCCTTTGAGTCCAGCGAACCTCCTGATGAGGATCGCTGGGAACTGTCGTGGGCTGGACTGCAATAGCATAACTAATTATATCAATACAACGAAGAGGAAAGCCTTGGTTTAAGGACGGATATGGGTTTTAGCACTTATGATGCGTCCCAAGGATTAGCGCGGGGGCATCTCTCCGGAATACTGTCGACGTCCCATGCAGTGTTATCCGCAAGGGATCTCTTCCCTTTCTTGGACGTCTCCGCCTCCCGATTCGCCGAAGCCGCCCTCTTCTTCCTACCCTCATCAGGGGAGGGTTGTTCTCCTCATCATCATCATCATCATCGTCTTCGGCGGTAGAGGAGCGGGTCTTATCTTCCGACGTCGCGTCCGGAGCACCCCTGCAGCGGGGGCCACTTCGGACCCCCTTGGCTTACCCGGCGGCCTTCTTCTCCAGCGCCTTATAGGGCGCTGGCACCAGCATCTTCACTAAAGGCGGGATGACTGGTTCTTTAGGAAGCGGAGCCGGACATTGGATCAGCTTCGCCTTCTCCATCCACTCCTGAAGAAGACATGCTAACAAAGGCTTAGACCTCATCGTTGAAACAAGCAAAGTAAGGGATGCAGTAAGAATAATATACCTCGTTGGTGAGGTGGTTGATGTCATGCCCGCGGTCCGAATCTGTGGCCAGCGGTGTTTCATTGCCCTTAAAAAGCAACCTCCAGGCATCTTCGTGAGTGGTTTCAAAGAGCCTCTTCAGGGTATAGTGCTTCTTCGGATTGAACTCCCAGAGAGGGCGGCTTCGGCTTTGGCATGGAAGAATCCGATGAACTAGCATCACCTGGATTATATCGACGAGTTTGATATCTCTATCCACCATGCTTTGAATGCGTGTCTGCACCGCTGTCAGCTCGTTTGACGAACACCAGTTCGGGCACGTCTCGACCCAGGAGGTGAGTCGCATGGGAGCGCCAGAGTTGAATTTGGCAGTTGCGGCCCAGGTGGTGCCGCGGGGCTCTGTGATATAGAACCAATGTTTCTTCCATTCTTTTACAGTCTACACGAAACTGCCTTTCGGCCACGAGACATTGGCCAGCTTGCTAACCATGGCGCCTCCGCACTCCGCGTGCTGGCCATCCACCACCTTTGGCTTCACGTTGAAGACCTTGAGCCACAGCCCAAAGTGGGGTTGGATGGGAAGGAAGGCCTTACACACGACGATGAACGCCGAGATGTTGAGAAGGGAGTTCGGGGATAGATCATGGAAATCTATCCCGTAGTAGAACATCAGCCCGCGGACGAAGGGGTGGAGTGGAAATCCTAACCCGCGGAGGAAATGAGGGATGAATACTACCCTCTCGTTGGGCTTCGGCATGGGAACGATTTGTCCCTGGGTCGGAAGGCGGTGGGTGATTCCCTTCACCAGGTACCCGGCTGCCCGAAGCTCGGCGATGTCCTCCTCCTGGACGGAGGAGGCCATCCACTTGCCTTGACCTCCGGATCTGGGCATGGTTGAGTTCTTGCTCGAGACGGAGAAGATGAGAACTTGGGCGCTGGAGCTCAAGAGTGGAAGTGCAGAGGAAGAGAGAAGGCGTGGGTGAAGAAAAGGGATTCTTATCTCCTTATAAAGGCAATAAATATTGAACGCCTCCACACTCGCCTTAAAATCCGCCTGCTCCCAAGGGCTGTGTAAACGGCATGGTTGGGTTACCCATGCCCGTATTGATGAGAATCCCGCAATAAGGGGACACGATCTCTGCTTTGACAAGACGTAACAATGGAAATCGCATCTCGAAACACGGGATGGTAGACAAACCCGTTCGATATAGTGACCGGGCAGACGTGATGTCATGTTGTAAAAAAGTTGTCAGCAGATTGGATTTGTGAAATATTATATTCTATCTACGGTTGTGTGTGATGTGAGTTACAGGTCCGGACACATCGGTATGTCCGAAGACTGTTTTGGAGTTCGGAAGGAGGAACACGCCTTGCAATGCCAAAGACAGATCTACGCGTCGGATACCTTATCATTGAAGCCAGGTTCAGGGGCTACTGAGGGAGTCCTGGACTAAGGGGTCCTCGGGCGTCTGGCCTGTTAGCCATGGGCCGGACTGATGGGCTGTGAAGATACGAAGACCGAAGACTGCACCCATGTCCGAATGGGACACTCCTTGGCATGGAAGGCAAGCTTGGCAACCGAACATATAGATTCGTTTCTTTGTAACCGACTTTGTGTAACCCTAGATCCTCCCGGTGCTTATATAAATCGGAGGACTTAGTCTGGAGGGGCAGATATTCATTACCATAGCCATACCAGCTAGACCTCTAGGGTTTAGCCATTACAATCTCGAGGTAGATCAACTCTTGTAATACTCGTATTCATCAATATCAATCAAGCAGGACATAGGGTATTACCTCCATAGAGAGGGCCCGAACCTGGGTAAAACATTGTGTCCCCTGTCTCATGTTACCATCGACCTTAGACGCACAGTTCGGGACCCCCTACCCGAGATCCGTCGGTTTTGACACCGACAGCCACCTTAACCTTTGAGTTATCACCAAAAGTGACATACTTTCGAGGGTCGTTATTTTCAGCAAGCTCACGAAACATATCCTTGTCTCCGGTCATATGATCGATATATCCACTATCAAGGACCCATTCCTTTCCTCCAGCCATGTAGCCGCGAAGATTTTCCATAAGACCAAAGTGTCTCATAGACTCATCGAGATCAAGGTCACTATCATCATCCTCATCAAAGTATCCATTTTCAACATTGTCTTGTGATGGATCAATTCCTAGAGAGGGTAATTCATTAGATAAATGGTCATCACAATAGTCATCTTTATGAATTCTAATGGCTTCGGAGATGATATTGCTAATGATTCCAACATCTCCTTTGGCACTCATAAGATTAGTAAGCTCAAATATACAATTGCCAAATTCGGGATCATTGGAACTCATCTTACTCAAGGCAATAGACTTATGAAGGATCTCATCTAAGTTTTTCAAGGAATAGTTTGGAAATCATTCCTCAAGGAATCTCCATATGGTGTAGGCACAATCAAGAGCAGGCAAGCTAGCAAGCAAGTTTCTAGGCAAACCTCTAGTGATCAAATTGACGGTTCTAAGATTACGGTCATGTCAATAGACCCATCAAGGGTAGGATGCAAAGGATCAACATGAAGTGCACAAGGGCTAGCAATGTACTTGTTCAAATGATATTCATTGAAAATCTCAAGCATCTCAATTTTCCACTCATGAAAGTACTCTCCATCAAGAATAGGCACTCTACGTCTAAGACTCCTCAACATAGACTCATCCATCTTCCTCCAAAGGTGTTTAAACCAAAGCAATGGAGACCAATGCTCTGATACCAATTAAAAGGATCGAGAAGAGGTGTCTAGAGGGGGGTGGATAGACTCTTAACAAGAAAAAGTTGCAGTTTTTAATTTCTTCAAGTTGAAGTGGAGTTTTAGCACAAGTTTAAACATTCACAATACATATCAAGCAAGCATGACAAGAGTATATGAGCAGTCAAAAGTAAAGCATGCAATTTGCGAGAATGTAAAGGGCTGGGATTGGAGTGTGCAAATGCAATTGGAGGCACGAGATTTTTGGCGTGGTTCCGATAGGTGGTGCTATCGTACATCCACATTGATGGAGACTTCAACCCACGAAGGGTAACGGTTGCACGAGTCCACGGAGGGCTCCACCCACGAAGGGTCCATGAAGAAGCAACCTTGTCTATCCCACCATGGCCATCGCCCACGAAGGACTTGCCTCACTAGGGTAGATCTTCACGAAGTAGGCGATCTCCTTGCCTATACAAACTCCTTGGTTCAACTCCACAATCTTGACGAAGGCTCCCAAGTAACACCTAACCAATCTAGGAGACACCACTCTCCAAAAGGTAATAGATGGTGTGTTGATGATGAACTCCTTGCTCTTGTGCTTCAAATGATAGTCTCCCCAACACTCAACTCTCTCTCACTGATTTGGATTTGGTGGAAAGATGATTTGAGTGGAAAGCAACTTGGAGATGGCTAGAGATCAAGATTTATGTGGTTGGAGTGGAACATCTTGACCTCAACACAACTGTAGGTGGTTCTCTCTCAGAAAATGTATGTTCTGATGGCTCTCTCCATTAATGAAGAGTGGGTGGGGGTATATATAGCCTCCACACAAAATCTTACCATTACACACAATTGACCAAACTCGGTGAGACCGAATCATGAAACTCGGTCAGACCGATTCAGTTCATGTGACCGTTAGGCTTTTCGGTGGGACCGACATGATCAACTCGGTGGGACCGATGTGCTAGGGTTAGGGTAAAACCTCATCTCGGTTTGACCGATTACACAAATTCGGTGGGACCGATTTGGGTAATAAGCAAAACAGAGAGTTGGTCAAGCAAACTCGATGGGACCGATTGCATATCTCGGTGAGACTGAGATTATTGCAATAGGCAACAGAGAGTTTGCAAGCCCATCTCGGTGATACCGAGATCCCATCGGTGTGACCGAATTGATTAGGGTTTGTGCCAATGGCTATGTCAAGAGAACTCGGTGGCGCCGGATGGAAAATTTCGGTGGGGCCGAGTTTGACTTTTGGTTTGGGACATATGTGGATATGATAAAGTGGTTGAGGGCTTTGGAGCATATCACTAAGAACTTTGAGCAAGCAAGCCATCAAGCAACACCTATCCCCTTTTAATAGTATTGGCTTTCCTATGGAATCAATGTTGTCTTGGATCACTAAAAGCAAAATGTAGAGTCTTGAGCTTTAGAGCTTGAGCCAATCTTTTGTCCTTAGCATTTTGAAGGGGTTCCACATCTTCTTGTCCATGCCACTCCATGTGTTGAACTTATCTGAAATACACTAGATAAAAACATTAGTCCAACAAGAGATATGTTGACATTAATTACCAAAACCACACAGGGAGCACTTGTGCTTTCAGTGGAGCAGACTCTACTTGAATTTTAAATTGCTCTTTACCAAGGGACATATACAGGATAGCATTGTATGGCGGCCTCCCACATCCGTGCCCACGGACTTGTCCCCTTGCCGCGGACGGATGCGGAAGAAATTGTTTTTTGAGCCAAAACCATAGAACAATTGTTCTACGGTATATATTCATTAAATATAATAGCTGTACAAAGACAAATTGAAAGAGAAAAGTATTAATCAACCAATGCCTTCTCTAGGGATCGACATAATTAAATTAGAGGTTCTGTTCCATCCAGGAGTGGGTCTTTTCAGCTTTGGATGCTTTAGCTTGAAGTTATGTAGCTTGGAGACCCTCTTTCAGATAATACTTCCAAGTATCCTGTGTGTGTGTGTGTTGCCATTCTGAAGATTTTATCATTTATGCTCATCCAAATGCCCCAGCATCCCACGATAACAATATCCAGAGCAATGTCCGATGGAAGTTTGTTCATGATCAGGTGAACTTCATCGAACTTCATCATATACTGAGATGCCTCTTTGTTTACTAGGAGTGATGGAACTTCAGCACCTCAAGGCAAATTGGCAATCCCAAAAGAGATGGGTTACTATTTCCTAAGTGGCTTCTGAACACATTGCGCAATTGTAATCCTACAGATACATGCTTTTTCTATGAATTAGATTCCTTGTGCTTATTCTATCACACAGATTAATAGCCAAAAGAAAATCTTGTGCCTGAGCCTGCATGTTGTTATCCATAAATGTCTGAAGATATTGTGTGTTGTGCCTTCCCCTTTAATGGATTTGTACATTTTCATGGATGAATATTTGGGTACTGACCATGCATAAGTCCAGTTATCTTGCTCTGTTGTAATAGCTCTATTGTTAAGGAAAGCTTGTAAAGAAGTGAATTTTTCAAAGGCTTGCCGAGATAGTGGTCTATGGAATAGCTGGCTTATGTCATTGTGTTGCATGACTCTGAGCAGTGAGGTATCCTGATTAATAACAAATGAGTGCAGCTCAGGGTATTTGGTATAGAGTGGTAATTCATGCCAATAGTCAGACCAAAAATAAGCAGAGTCCCCTCTTCCTACTTTACATATAGTGTGTTGCTTGAAAATTGGTAGCATCTTGAGTATAGACCTCCACCAGAATGATCCCACCTTTTGTTCCCCACGTAATCTGTCTAGGTAGTGCTTCTCCCAAATAATGTTCACCCAAGGAG
Source organism: Triticum monococcum (assembly GCA_034509565.1). Classification (NCBI taxonomy): domain Eukaryota; kingdom Viridiplantae; phylum Streptophyta; class Magnoliopsida; order Poales; family Poaceae; genus Triticum; species Triticum monococcum. Next base: position 173,910,407 of record CM067847.1, on the reverse strand, counting down.
TATCAGCCTTATTGAAAATTTTATGGAGGAACTTGATGAGCAATGCCTTGTTGTGTGTGTAGGTCTAGGACACCTATGTCGGCATTCTGGGAACGGGGGTCCCCAGACTTGCCTGCCTGCGGCCTGCGGCGTGGCTCAAAAGGGGGCCCAGCACGGCCCATCTTCATCAACACAACCCCAAGACCGTCGCGAGGGGCCAAGCCTCGCGGGGCGGACGATGCGGAGCCTCCTCAGGCGCTGCCTCGTCAGGCTGGCTCATGAGGAGGCGGAGAGATCAAGGCGGGGTACCTCACGAGGTGCCGGTGACGCAAGCCATGACGATTCAGGGCGCCAGGCGGGTGCCAGCCCGCGCAGCGTCCTCCTTCCCTCTTTGGAGCAAAGGGGGCAAGCACGGCTGCGGAGTACCGAGGTATCAGGCAAAGGTTGCCATTTCGGTGCAACGAGACCAACACCAGGAGGACTACGAGACGGAGGTCACCGTGAAGCCCAAGACGGCGTCATCACCAGAGCTTTGCGTAGGCGAAGACTACTTTTGTCAGGATAGCTGATACTTCCTGTCCCCCTTCAAATTAGCCCGCCATTGTTGGCTCCCTTCCCGCTCGATATTTGGGAAGAGGACCAGGGCCTCTATAAATAGGACCAGCCACCCACATAGCAAGGGGGTCGAGAGGACGATGAGCTGAGGGTTGAGGAAGCTCGGACGGCTGGTTGGAAGCAGAGAGAGAGAGAGAGAGAGAGAGAGAGGGAGAGGTGACTGAACTCCTCCCAGCAGTTCATCGCCTCAGCCAAGAACAGGCCCTCGCGAGGCTGTTCTTCCCTGTATTGTTCATCATCATCAGCCCATGAGGCAATCCACACACCACACACTAGAGTAGGGTATTACACCACAACAGTGGCCCGAACCAGTATAAACCCTGTGTCTCTTGCGTTGTTCTTTCAACAGTTTAGATCCTAGCAAGGCGGAGGGGTGCAGGTAGGTAGGAGGCGAAATCTCCGCGCGCACCCCAGTGTTCGAACCTCAAGAGTCTGCCAGAACCCGAAATCCGACATTTGGCGTGCCAGGTAGGGGTGCGCCGGAATCCACTTTCTACCGCTTCGTGCCCCGTCGCGTCGTCATCGCCATGTCCGGCGACCCGGTGGGCAACCCAGATCCATGGGCGGCGTGGCCCGCCCGCGCAGAGCCGCTAGCCTCGGGCGACCCCATGCCCCAGGCAGCTCGCGGTCCGCAGGGCGCTGCGGGCCGCGGGCGTCGCGGACAGGCTTTGACGGCTCCCACACCGCGACAGGCGCGGTCGGCAGCAAGGGCCTCCAATCACACCACGACCACGGCACCGTACACCCGTCGGGAGCAGGCGAACTCGAGGGCCGCGCTCACGGTGGCCCGGGAGCTGCAGCAGTGCAGACTGCTGGAGGGCGGCCGTGACATGCTGCTGGAGCGGGTGGCAGAGCTCCTGGGCTTCGCCGCCTCGGGGGCTCACCCCTTCTGCACCCAGCTCCCATCTCAAGCCCACGGCAGCCCGCGCGGGGAATCCGCGCGCGCCCGCGGGCTCAAAGGCTACACCAACACCAGCGAGGCTGTCAGCACCGGACCGGCGGCGGCGCTGCCCCCGCTCCCGGTCCGCGAAGAAGAGGGACTCGACGTGACCCGCGGCCCAAGTGGACAGCCGCGCTGCCACCCCACGGTAGGCGCGTCAGGCAGGACCACGTGGCATGCAGAGCACTACGGCGTGGCCTTCGGGATGACGGCACCGGAGGAGTACGTGCCCCTCATGATGGACCAAGGACACCCGTGCGAGGGCGAACAAGGCTCGCTCCTCAGCTCAAGCTGGGGGGACGAGGCGCCAGAAGCTGAGCCCCTCCAGGAGCCCCGGGACGGTCCCACCGGGCACGCTGGAGGCAATGAATATCGGGTACCGCTAATCCTTCAGCACGCATACGCTAACCATGGATCGCAGGAGGTGCAGGTCACCACAGCGAGCCGCTGCCCCGCTCCTACAGTCTCCTACCCCTCGGGAGGACGGCGCAGGGGGCTGCGGGAGAGGGGCAGGGATTCGACATCACCACCGCGGTGTTCGGAGCAAGGCGTCCTCAGGAGGTAGGCCCTCTGCTGGGGAGGTGCCTCAGGGCCTGCCCCCGGCGGAGGACCCGTGGTCGTCGGGGGAACCGCTGGCGACCGCTCTACCCCATCGGCGGCGTCCTGGTTTCCGGTCGTCGTTAATGGCACTAGAGTGTGGCGCAAGGCGGGGCCCTCATCTGGCGATATGAAGCAAGGCCAGTACCTGTGAAGAAGGCCCAGTGCCTGTGAAGCTCGTCGCCCCGTGACACTCTCACGTAATAATGAGTGGGGTTGTACATGCCCCGGAGTCTCAGGGGTGCCGGCCTCAGGCCCTGGGGCTCCCTCCCACGCCCAGTGGCAGCACTTAGCTCCGCGCTGGTGAGAAGACGTCCAAGACTAGACTAGGTGCCGGACGTGGCCTTTTGTTTGCTTTCGTTGCTCTTCCCTTTGGTTGTCGCTTTCCCCCGCTGGATTCAAGTTGGATTCGAATTTTAGATTTGCGTGTGTTCGGGGAAGGGGTGCTTAGTCTCGTTCGAGCGATTTCTCGCGTTTTGGTTACCACTTTGCCTCAGCTGCCTCCCCTCGTGAGCCCCTCGCGAGCCGGGTCAGGCCTAGCTTGCGCGCAGCCCAGACTGCCGCCGCCGCCGCGTCCTCTCAGGAGGGCGTTTTACTGCAGATCCTACAGATTCAATCAGGGGACACTCAGGACACCACAACCCCCGTGGGCTGCCTCATGGCCAGCGCGGAACAAAGGTAAATTAGCCAACCACTTGGCGCAGGTGCATGGGCAATGTGGCTCCTACAGATACGATAAACACAAGTTTTACATGAGGGGCTCCCCCTCCAAAATGCTCTCACAGCTATCAGGCAACGACCTGAGTTCTATTCATGCATGGTAAGGAAGCAGGAACGATGCACAATCAGTCGGATGAATCCCCCAATGCGTCCTCAGGAGCACCACCGGGGCTGTTGCTGGGGTCGTTGAACTCTCCATCGCTGTCCGCGTTGCCACCAGCGGCGTCAAAGCCGCCCATCACGCCGCCGCCGTCGGCCGCCACGATCACGTCATCGTTGTCCGAGGCAAAGGCCCTGATAAGAGCATCCACATTGTCTTCCACCCAGTGCGCCAGCTCGCCTCGGATGGCCTGGGGGACTGGGGCGATGGCGGCGTCAAAATCGAAGTGGGGATCCATGTTCCGGAGGTGGCTGAAGACGCGAGAAAAGGCGCGCCTGAGCAGGGCGCGGCTCCTCTCCTCCACCAACCTGTCAGTCCTGATCGACCGTGCCTCCAGCTGCGTCACCACATCAGTGAAGAACTGAAGATTGCCCGCATAGTTGACTGCGTGCGGCTCGCCGACGGCCTCCTCGCAGATGTTGCCCAACGCCGCATTGGCTCTCTCCCGGAGCGTGGAGAGCATAGGGCCGTGCTCATGCTCCAGGAGCCACCGCTGACGTATCTCGTCCGCATTCTGGCGTGCGACGGCCTCAGCCTCCTCCACCCGCTGGCGAAGAAGGAGCACCTCGGCCTGGGAGGTGGTTAACTCGCCTTGCGCCACCTCAAGGGCGGCCCGGGAAGCATCGGCCCGCCGCGCCGCCTCCTCCAGCTTGGCTCTCAAGGTGGTAGTCCTGCCTTCAGCTTCGGCCCGGATCAACCCCAGCTTCTCTTCCAACTTGTGCTCGAGGTTCAAATGCGCCATCGCCACTCGACGTCCAACCTCCTCCAGGACGCGGGCTTCCTGTGCAGCAACATCATCCTCCGCCTGTGTCACCAAGCACTCCCTCGTCTCCAGATGCTCGTACTCGCGGGCACGTTCGGTGGCTTCTAGTGTCAGCGCCCCCTCACGCTTCTGGAGCTCTGCTGAGTCGCCAGAGGCCACCTTCATCGACACGAGGGCTGCCTCGCGCAGCTCCACCTGCTCCTCCAGCGAGTGGCACCAGGCCAGGAGCTCCCGAGCCCGCTCCTCTGCAACCGTTCGTCGCTGGTCAGCTTCCCGAGCCTCCTCAGCGGCCCGAGACCAGGCCTCCCGAGAGGCCACCAACGACGCCTTGGCCTCAACTTCATCAAGATTGCGCTGACGGCGCTCAAGGGCGATGGCACCCTCCAGTTCGCGCCTCTCTGCAGCCAGGCGCAGGCCCTCGGCCTCAAGGCGCGCGTCTTCATCAGCGAGCTCCTCGCCAAGCAGGCTCACCGTGTCAGCCGCCCTTCGAAGGAACCCTTGGCGGAGAGCGCGACGCTCCCGAGCATGTTCGAGCACGTCTTCCACACCATCATCTGCCCCAAGCAAGCGCCGGGGGCCGCGGGTCAGCACTCCCCCTCCGGGCTGGGGGCTGGCACCCTCACAACGACCGGGCATGCCGTGTCAGAAACCCGGCCTGGGGCCAGCCCGTCCTTAGTAGAAGAGTGTAGAAAGCGCCTCAGCCGATCGCAGTCCACGACCAGGCGAGAAGCCCATGGCAGGCTGGCTATGCCACGAGAAGGCCCACGAAGGAGGATCGCGAGGTGCGCGGGGCCACGATACGCCTCAGGATGGTTCGCCTCTTCGATCGCCCTCACCACAAGGGCTCCGCTGCTCTGAGCGCTCGACGACGATGGAGGGGGCGAAGTCAAAGGGGATGGCTCCTCAGCCGTCTCCGCATGCTCGGCTGGAAGAGGCCTGCGGAGCAAGGGTCAGTATAAGTAACAGAAGGATCGGGAGTCGGGAAAGGAGAAGGCTTACTCATTAGTGGCGAAGTACTTTCTGCGCTTCAGCAGGCGACAAGGGTAACCGTCGCCCAGGGCCTCCCTTCTCTTCCGGAGGGCCCCAATGTCCATGCGGAAGCGGCCTAAGAGTCGAGCGCAAGGATCGACCTGCGACGAAGATGGAGCGTCAAGACGATCAGCGTCGGGGGCGCCTGCCTGATGTGCGCCGCCAATCGCCTCCCCAAGAGAAGCAGCTGGAGCCTCAAGGGCCCCAGTCGCAGGCGCAGAGGGCAGCTGTTTGTCACCCTCAGCCTCAGCGGCACGGGCCTCGATAACTGCTTGCTCATGAGCCTCGCCTGGTGCTGTCACCACGCCGGGAGCCCCCTCGACCTCTGGCGCCTCGTGCCTCCCTGCCCCGCCACTTGAGGAGGAGTCGCCTTGGCCGATTGGAAGGGCAGTCACCACCACTGGATTCTCGCGAGGTCCCTGGAGGCCGGCAGGGCGCAGCCCCCACTCATCAAAGACAGGCATCTGCTTCACAAAGTCGACCCTGCTCTGACAGAGGTACAGCAAGGCCCCTCCCTGCCTGACGCTGCCGGGGTCGGGGTCCCCAGCCAGGGACGGCAGGCGAGGTCGGCTCCGATAGCAGGGGGCTGGGCACCCCTGCGTCCACATACAGCCACCGCTCGCGAAACCCAACCGCGGGCAGGGGAAGCTTGAAGTCAATCCCAGAGGTCGCAGTATCAGGCGCGGCAACGGAGCTCACACAAGCCCAGCATTGGGTAGGGTCGACAAGATGCAACGAGAAGAAGTGGTGCAGCAAGGCAACCGAAGGAGGGATGCCCACCATAGCTTCGCAAACAAAGGCGAAGACCGAAAGGAGGGTGATGGATTCAGGACCCAGATGCATCATGTGGATCTGATAGTGGGAAAGCACGGCGTTGAAGAAATCGGAAAAGGGGGGAACCAGACCCGCCCACAGGGCGTCGGCAAGATACGGGACCTCAGTGGCTGTCCTGTCGATGGAGAAGTGCGACGCGGGCCAGGCCATCGTCCTCCTGCATTCATTGAAGATGGTGGCCAGAGCCAAGCTGACCTTGCCCAAGCCCTCGGCAGGGGCCGCCGACGCCGGCGGGCAAGGCGGAGACACGGGTTTCTTCCCTCTCCCCTTCTTCGTCGGAGCCATGGCGATGGGAAGGGGGGAAGGTTCGAGATTGAGTTGAAAACAGAAACCGGAGTTCGAGCGGAGGAAGGACGGAGGAAGGACGGAGGGCGCTCAGGCAATAAAAGGGGAACGGCTGTGTACGACTACGGGTCCGCCTAACACGGCGCAAGATAAGGAGGGCGTGGGGGAACAGTGCCGCCCACGTCCAATCGACCGCCACGCGGTGCCCAAGGCCGTAGGCTGTTAGGGCCCGCGGCGCTTCGCTCTTGCCCTTCCGCCTCCCTGCACGGCCAAGCCCGGGCGCGCCTTGGGCCCGGGGGCTACTGTCGGCGTTCTGGGAACGGGGGTCCCCAGACTTGCCTGCCTGCGGCCTGTGGCGTGGCTCAAAAGGGGGCCCAGCACGGCCCATCTTCACCAACACAAACCCAAGACCCTCGCGAGGGGCCAAGCCTCGCGGGGCGGACGACGCGGAGCCTCCTCAGGCGCGGCCTCGTCAGGCTGGCTCACGAGGAGGTGGAGAGATCAAGGCGGGGTACCTCACGAGGTGCCCGTGACGCAAGCCATGACGATACAAGGCGCCAGGCAGGTGCCAGCCCGCGCAGCGTCCTCCTTCCCTCTTTGGTGCAAAGGGGGCAAGCACAGCCGCGGAGTACCGAGGTATCAGGCAAAGGTTGCCATTTCGGTGCAACGAGACCAAGACCAGGAGGACTACGAGACGGAGGTCACCGTGGAGCCCAAGACGGCGTCATCACCAGAGCTTTGCGCAGGCGAAGACTACTTTTGTCAGGATAGCTGATACTTTCTGTCCCCCTTCAAATTAGCCCACCATTGTTGGCTCCCTTCCCGCTCGATATTTAGGAAGAGGACCAGGGCCTCTATAAATAGGACCAGCCACCCACATAGCAAGGGGGTCGAGAGGACGATGGGTTGAGGGTTGAGGGAGCTCGGACGGCTGGTTGGAAGCAGAGAGAGGGAGAGAGAGAGAGAAGAAAAGGTGACTGAACTCCTCCCAGCAGTTCATCGCCTCAGACAAGAACAGACCCTCGCGAGGTTGTTCTTCCTTGTATTGTTCATCATCGTCAGCCCAAGAGGCAATCCACACACCACACACTGGAGTAGGGTATTACACCACAACGGTGGCCTGAACCAGTATATACCCTGTGTCTCTTGCATTGTTCTTTCAACAGTTTAGATCCTAGCAAGGCGGAGGGGTGCGGGTAGGTAGGAGGCGAAATCTCCGCGCGCACCCCAGTGTTCGAACCTCAAGGGTCTGCCGGAACCCGAAATCCGACAACCTAGACATTCATGATCTTTGGGCCTGCTGACTTTATCCCAGGAAATTAGAACATTTCCTCTGTCATGGGTACCATATTTTCTCTAGAAATAGTTCATAAGGTGGGAGTTGATTTGCTTAATGACTGCTTTGGGAATCATCAATGTACACATGGAGAACATCGGCATGCTTGTGAAAATAGACTTAATGAGGGTCAGTTTGTCACCAGAAGAAAGCATGGTTGAGCAACTCACTAATATATTCTCTATTCTGTTCATCATAGGCACAAAGTCCTCCACTCTAGGTTTGGTACGACAGAGAGGTTGACCAAGATAAGTGTGGGGTAGTGTACCAATCTTGCAGCCTAGAAGGTTGGAGAGTTCATTCGTATTCTCAGCAGGTGTGTTGATTGAGATTAGTATAGACTTTGCATAGTTCACCCTGAGCTCAGTGTAATGAGCATAATGCAAGAGTAAGTTTTTGATGTGCTGGATCTGTCTGGTATCAGCCTTTGCCACTAGGATGGTATCATCTGCATATTGAATAATGGGGTAGTCTGGACAAGAGTTGTGGATGAGTGGAGCTTCTATCATGGCAGTCTGGTAGGCTTCATTAAAAATAGATTGAAGCAAATCAGCAGCAATCACAAAGATGAGAGGTGATAATGGATCTCCTTGCCTCACTCCTTTCTTACATAGAAATTGTTTTCCTGTAACTCCATTGAGTAGGACAGAGGAGAAACCAGTGCTATATATCATTTTCATCCACTGAATCCATTTGGCTCCAAAACCTTTGGCTTGCAGTATCTCAATTATAGTGTCATGGTTTAACATGTAAAATGCCTTTTCAAAGTCCAATTTAAGGAGTACGATTTCCTTTTTACTCTGATGACATTGGTGGATGTATTCATAAGACCAAGCTAAACAATCTTGGATGCATCTGCTATTGAAGAAACCATATTGATTCTTGTGAACCATTTTGAGAATGTACTTCTGTAATCTGTTAGCCAACAATTTAGTAATGATCTTGAGAGTGCAGTTCAACAATGAGATAGGCCTGAATTCAGCTGGGCTTGAGGCGGATTCCTTCTTGGGAATGAGGGTTATGAAGGAGTAATTGATACTTTGTATATTCACTTGACCGAAGTGAAAATCCTCAATGAGCTTATAGAAATCTGTGGCAATGATATCCCAGCAGTTTTTAAGGCTGCATTGAAACCATCTGATCCAGGGGATTTATCTGCAGGCATTTGTGATGACTCTGTCAATCTCTTCCTTAGTGAATGGAGCTTCCAATTCAGATAAATCATCGAAAGGTTGTAACAGGTGATGCTGTTGGAGTGGGTTTGTAGTTGGAACATATGTCCCCAACCTGTCCTTGTATACTCTGTATAAGATTGCTGCCTTGGCATGGTGATCATGGTGTTCATGTCCATATTCATCTCTTTCAACATTGCTATGCAATTATTTCTGAATTTAATTGTAGCTTTGGCTTGAAAGTATTTATTATTTGCTTCCCCCACTTTGACCTGCCTAATAGTTGCTCTTTATTTCCAGTATTGTCTTTGGTGGTCTAGAATGCTTTCGAGATGTGGCTTGAGGATGTCTCTGCCATTAGATTCTTTCAATGTTAAAGCCCTGAATTCCTCTATGATGTCAAAGCAAAGGATCATAAAGTTTGTGTCTGCTATAATCGTTTTCAGATCTGATAGCTCTTGTGCTTGTAGAGTGGTTTGCTTCGCTACTCCACAATGAGGAGATCCAAGTTTGAATCATGCGGAAGAAAATTTAAGGATCATCATTGGAGTGCTCTTATATATTCACGTGAGGAAGCTCTCCCTCGGGTGACGCTTCAAAAAATAAAAACCTCTACGAGCTGTTTTCCTTTTTGACCCTGTTTCCCTCATTAACTTGCCGCTCTGTATATTTTGCGTGACCCAAGTTTCATCCAGGAGAACTCTGACAAGATGGAATACTTCCTCTATTTCTTTTTACTTCGCATATAAGATTTGGTCAAAGTCAAACTACATAAAGTTTGACCAAATTTATATAGAAAAATATGAACATCTACAATACTAAAACTATATAGTATGAAAATATGTTTCATGGTGCATCTGATAATATTGATTTCATATTATGAATGTTTATATTTTTAATATAAAATTAGTCAAACTCTATAAAGCTTGACTTTGACTAAACCTTATATGGAGACTAAAAAACGGAGAGAGTATTTGCAAAGGACCGTGCATGTGCTTCATTTATTTCTAGGTGGGCCATTGGAATGTAATAGATGCTTATGATCTTTCGGATCGGAATATTTCCTCCATGACGTTGTAATGGCAGTGTCGGCCAACAGCGCAAAAGGCACGACGCAAAACAGTTGCACGCATGGACCGCCCTGCGCTTTAAAACGACCCGAGTTCGATCGGGCACCTCAACACGGATGAATCAAAGCCGGAAAAAAATCGGCACGTCCACTTCGGCAACATGGTGAGCTCACCACTCCATCCCAACAAGCACCTCCTCAAACCCCTCTACCAGCTGCTTGTGAACAACTTCCTCGCCGTCGTCGTCGTGCCGGCGACAGCCGTCGGCGTTCTCCGCAAAGCCGCGCAACTCGGCCCCGACGAGCTACTCACCCGGCTCCATGACTTGCGGCAGGTCCACGTTTTCCTGTTCGTCTTCCTTCCGTTCGCCTTGGTCATCCTCTACATCATGCGCCGCCCTCGCAGCGTGTACCTCGTGGACTACGCTTGCTGCCGGCCGAAACCCAATTGCCGCGTATCCATGGGCTCCTTCACCGAGAACGCTCGCAACATGCCGTACCTCGACGATGGCAGCTTCCGCTTCTTGACGCGCATGCTCGAGCGCTCGGGCCTCGGCGACCAGACGTACCTCCACCCTTCCTTGCACAATATCCCGCCGCGCTGCAGCCTGAGCGACAGCCGCGACGAGGCGGAGCAGGTCATCTTTGCAGCCATCGACGACCTGCTCGCCAAGACGGGCATAAGTCCCGGAGCGATCGACATCATCGTCACCAACTGCACCGCCTTCAACCCGACGCCGAGCTTCACCGACATGATCATAAACAAGTACAAGCTCCGAAGCGACATCCGGGACGCCCACATCTCCGGGATGGGGTGCAGCGCGGGGGTGATCTCCATGGAGGTCGCGAGGAACCTCCTGCGGGCGGCGCCGCGTGGCGCGCACGCCCTGGTGGTGTCCACTGAGACCACCTCGCTCATCAACTACACGGGGAAGAACCGCGCGATGCTGCTGCCAGCCGTCCTGTTCCGCATGGGCGCGGCCGCGGTGCTGCTATCGACGTGCAAGTCTACATCCCGGTTCCGGCTCACGCACGTCGTGCGGACGCTCACCGCCGCGCAGGACAGAGCTTACCGGTGCGCGTACCAGGAGGAGGACGACGAGGGACAGACGGGAATAAACCTGTCCAAGGACCTCGTGTCTATCGCCGGCGAGACGCTCAAGGCAAACATCGTCGCAATAGGGTCGCTGGTCCTCCCACCGTCGGAGAAGCTGCTCTTTGCGCTGTCGTTCGTTGCGCGGAAGGTGCTCAACAGAAAGACCAAGCTGTATGTTCCAGATTTCCGCACGGCCTTCCAGCACTTCTGCATCCATTCTGGTGGCCGTGCAGTGGTCGACGCGGTGCAAACTAGCTTATGCTTATCAGACGAGGACGTCGAGCCATCACGGATGACGCTTCACCGGTTCGGGAACACGTCCAGCAGCTCGTTGTGGTACGAGCTTGCATACATCGAGGCCAAGAGACGGACGCGCAAGGGCGACCGTGTGTGGATGGTCGGGTTCGGCTCTGGGTTCAAGTGCAACAGCGCCGTGTGGGAGTGCATCAGGTCGCCCAGCAACAGCCCTATTGGCGCGCCATGGGCTGATTCCATTCATCATTATCCAGTATTAGGGGTTGGGGCACCACCTGGTGGAGCCTCCTGAGGCGGGTTTATGCGCACTTATGTTGTCTCAGCACATTCAGCAGCCATGTTTCATCCGCAGTCTTGGATCAAATACATTAATATGAGTGTATGCTATAACATTAGGATCTCTTGATAAGTTGGATGTAGCCATATAAAATATTCATTACAACCATTCCTTGATGGATCAATAAGAAAAACTGTGAATAAGCTTATAATAGAATCAATTTCAATGTGTATGTATGATAAGTTGCTCCGCCATCTACAAAACTGAGAGATGGAAAAGGGAGAGAGAGCTGCCATTAGATGGAAACCTATATAAGAAAGAGGGGGAGGAAGAGCAACAAACCTAGGAGTGCGCAAGCTGTTGCTTCCTGGATCGAGCTGCTACTGCTTCCTTCCGTCGCCCTCATCCATCTCTACGTCTCCTCAATCCACACCACCTTGTCGGTGCCCTTTTTAGAGAGATTTAGAGGAATTGAGATGGAATCCAATTAACCTAATATGACATTCTAAGAAAAGAGATGTACATCAAAGTAAGCAAACCTTCCAGCAAAAGCATCATACAGGAGACATGATGATTACTATATCAAAACGATATCTTAACTGGAAAATTAAGCAACAAGAATATCACACTTGAATTGTTATAATTACTTAGGAATATAGATTCTTACTTTTTTTTTAGAGGCCCAATATCCTTAATCACTTTGAGCAAATTTTACTTAAACAAAATATCTAAGAGTAAGCTCTGGTTGATGTACTTGACATAAGTTCAGTTCAGCGAAAGTACGGAAGTAACACAAAGTTCTGAAGCTTTTAGCATTCTAAAGGCTTGAAGGATACCTGACCTAGACGGTGAGACAGTCGAACTGGACTACAGACCTCAGCAACGACATAGTCCCCAGTCAACACAGACAATTCAACCGCTTAGTACAGTACATCTCCCATCACCCGGTTTATGTGCAATATGAAATAACCAAGAGATTGAAATGGTACCTGTAACACATGGTTTGCAACACAGATGCCAAAATCAAACAGCAAGATCCAGAATATATCATTGACTTCGCAAGCTCCAACCTGGGCACCAAATCTGATAACATACGCAAACAAAAGAAAATTCACTTGCAGAACAATTCACACTACTGCAGTATGCTTACGTCTTAGGGGTAAGAAAGAATATGGCGGCTCACCTGAGCACCACATTCCGCAGCGGAGCAGGCCACAGCAGGCGGCGGCGATTACCACGACTGCTAGGCGTGTGGCGGAGACGGATTTGGGTATCTGACTAACAACCTACATCTACAAGTATTTAAATTGCAAGCTTTTCAAGTGTATTGCCCAGCATCACAAGTAATGTCAAGTTCAGGAATAGCTGACCCACCTGGGTTCTGTGATAATGGATTCTCCACAACAAGATCAGGAACACCGTCTTCATTCTTGGTGACCAGTAGCACATAACTTTCTTTTGTCAGTAGACACATCTAGCTTATTCAATTGAATCATTAAACCTGCTGATTATGAAAGCTCGTGGCGAAGATACATTGCTCAACACAATAATACAAGTTCATATGCACCTGTACTTCAGATTTAACATACATTGGTGTCGCAAAGAGAACACAGTATCCCTACTCGAAAATCTCATTCATTTGATCTCCCAGCAGAATTATTTTGAGCTAATATCACCATTGTGGTTTACCTGATTTGGCAAAGTATCAAAATGATTATAACTAAATGTATTCACAGTCTAAAGATGTCGAAAAAATATTTGAATAGGTAGCATGACAACTTAATCACCAATATTACAACACTAGTGCAGAACCGGGCAATAGCACCGGTTCGTAAGGCCCTTTAGTCCCGATTCGGTAACCGGCACTAAAGTGTGGGCACTAAAGGTTCCTCCCCCTTTAGTACCGGTTCAGCACGAACCGGTGCTAAAGGGCAACCACGTGGCACGAGCCAGCTCCGGGGGCAGGGAGCTCTTTAGTACCGGTTGGTGACACCAACCGGTATTAAAAGGTTGGGGGTTTTGGGTTTATGATTTCTTTTTCATTTAATTTTGTGTTTTCCATTTAATTTTTTTCGTTTGCTGGTATTTTACGATGCTACATATTGTACACGTTATGCATATATATAAATAGAATTTCTAGTAAAACCGATCATATATATATATATATATATATATATATATATATATATATATATATATATATATCATCGAATGTCTCACAACCACCATTAATTCACACATATATACACACATGTATATATGTATACAATTAGGTAGTTATATACAATTTCTTTTAATTGGTGTCTTCGGAGCCAGTGGCATTAGCCTAATTGGTGCCTTCGGAGCACGATGACAATTGGAAGTGGTTCATGGGGGCGGTAGCGGGTAAAAGTATTCTCCTTTGGGATCTATGACCTGGTCAAGCAAAAATCCCGCTATTTCCTCTTGAATTGCTTCTATGCGGTCCTCTTCTAGGAGCTGCTCCCGCACCTCTTTGAACTGTTAAGAAGGAGATCAATATGCATGTGTATTAGTTGTGTGACTAGATATCGATAATGGTGTAAAAATTGTGAATAGTGTTCTGACAAACGTACCCACTCCTGTCTTTGAGATCTGCTCCTTTCGGACGCCATCATGCGAATGTTCTCGCAAACGTAGTATGCACACAGATTATTCCCCGGCGCGTGCTTCAGGGCCTTTACGAGAATGGAATTTCATCAGATAATAATTAATCAAGCATGATAATTAAAGAGATGGCAGCTAGCTAGTACTACTTAATTACTTACCTTGGGTCGGTACCATTTCAGATTTCGTTTTCATTGGCCTGGAGTGACGCTGATGAACTTTGCCCAAGCCCTGCCCGTCGACAAAGAAAATGAATAAATGGGTTATTAAATAGTTGTTATCAGGAAATGATGAACTAATTAAATAGGCCGAGATATAGTTAATAATGATTGAAAATACCTATTGACTATCCCCTTCACGATGGTGTAGTCACTTACTTTTTTAAGTAGTGAGTCCAGTATTTCAACTGTTCCTTCATCAACTTTAATGATTAACAAGATCGAGTGAAATCTGCATGCACACACGTTTGCATGTCTTAATTAAGCGGGCATATGTAAGCAAAAACATATAGCTAGCTAGTAGGCAAAAACAGAATTTGTAGTACAAGACAGTGTGACTCACTCAAAGTTGTAAGGAAGTAGTATATCTTCATTGGTATTGAGGCAATTAAAGAACTCTAGCATCCTTTCCTCTACACTTTTTTCATAATATGGATCTAATTTCCATGTGTATTCATTAATGGTATTTGGGTCAATGAACCCAATGCCATAGCATCCACCTTTTTTCATTTCATAAATCTTCATCCTGCATAATACCACAGAAAAGAATATAATGAGGATAATTACGGGTAATGATTGATCAAAATGATCACTACATGTAGCTTGAGACTTAAATTACACAAAAAAATCACTTACAGACAATAGCAACTGAGGATAGATTTGTCGAGTGCGTCTTGATTGTATAACTGAAATAGTTCTGAATACTCAACGGACACAGCTTTCTCATGGTAGTAATGATCCTTCTTGACATTCACCATGAGGGACTCTCGATTGGAAATTTTGGTAATGTCCATGCACCATTGATGCAATTCATACATTCTCGTTGGGAGCTTCTTGACCTCGTCTGGCTCGACCAAAGGTTGGCCCCGGACATATTTCTGTTTTATTTCCTTCTCTCTAATCAGAGACATGGGCTCGATATCGAGGAGTTGTCCAACAGTGATCATGAGCCTTTTAGCCTGCTCAATATGCTCCTCGGTTATTACCACATCGCCCAGCTCGGGAACGTTAACGGTTTGCCCACAATAATATTGGGCATGCGTACTCTCATGTGTTGTTGGCACAACAAGCGGGGGGATTGATTGCGCCGCCTGTTCTCCCAGCTGTGGAACGGTTTTACTGCTCCTTTTGCCAGCTGATTTGCTTGAGCTCGAGCTCGCCTCTTTCTGTAGACGTGCTCGATTTAACTTCCTGAGGTGGCGCTCATAGTCTGTGTCAACAGGTTTGGGAGCTGGTGCTCTAGCCATACGAATGAAGTGGTCAATCTTTTCCTCAGGAACTTTCTCCCTTGGCGGCGGTGGCGGTTTCGGTGCAAAATGGGCTTCCACCTCGGCATTCGATATGGCTGCGTTTTCCTTCTCAGACTTGTCATAAGGCCTCTGCAGAAGAGGCGCGAGGCTGCTTGGACCATATTGAAATCGCTTGCCTCCGCCTGTACCTCTAGTACTACCTCGACTTGTACCGCTACGCACCATAGCTGAGGTGGCTCTCTTCCATGATTGCTGAGGCGCCGAAGACGGCTGACGTGGCTGAGTTGGAGGAGGAGGAGTGGCCTGAAGCTGTGCCAGACTTGGAGGAGGAGTGGCCTGACGCTTTGCAGGACTTGGAGGAGGAGGAGTGGCCTGAAGCTGTGCCGGACTTGGAGGAGGAGTGGCCTGACGCGTTGGTGGACTTGGAGGAGCGGGAGTCTGCTGACTCGGTGGCGGACTTCGACGAGGAGTCGGATGACGCGATGTCGGTGGCCTTCGAAAGATGATGCAATCCTTTCTCCATAGGATGATATGATGGTTGGCCTCTCTCAGTGTGTGCTCCTCGTCACCTCCATAAATGTCAAGCTCTAGCCCCGAATATTGGTCCACCACCTCATCAACCAAGACACGAGCATAGCCCACTGGAATCGGGTTGCAATGGAAGGTTGCCTCAGGGGGATTTGTAAAAGCAACGGCGTCCGCCACCTTCATGGATATGTTCTTCATTTTGAAGTGTAGCTCGCAGTTAGTGTTCTCCATGATGCCATCCACTGGGTAGCTATCCAGGAATGTGTCGCCTGAGGTGGAACCCACGCTGCTTCTCGGCATGGATGGGACGGTGCTATCCAATGTTGGATCATCCGCTAGCTGATGCAACTGCTGAGACCCCCTTTGCTGGCTAAGTGAGTCGATCTGCTCCTGTTGCCGCTAGAATTTGACTGCCAAGTCTGTGTGCGTTGATTCTAGGCCTTGAAGACGTTCATAGTCCAGCTTCCTCTACTCCTCCTCCATCTTCCTCTTCTTCTCCTTCGCAATCTTCTTTCCCGCACGGGTTCTGTAGTCGGCGTTCCAGTCCGAAAACCCCTCATACCACAGAATAGCGCCCTTACCTCATGTTCTTCCCGGGTGTTCAGGATCCCAGGGCACACGTAAGCTCGTCGTTCTCTCTGTTGGGCTCGAACATCCCCGATCGAGCCTCTTCTATTGCAACAAGTAGCTTATCTTCGGCTCCGTCCAGACATGCCTTCTTCGAAACTTTGCATGTCTTCGGGTCCAACTCCCCCCCCCCATGCGCATAGAACCAAGTCCTGCACCTGGGGAGCCAGCTCAATGTTTCTGGAGTGACACCTCCATCCTCCATCTCTTTCTCAGACTTATCCCACTTAGGCATTCCTACCGCATATCCACCTGGCCCCAGCTTATGGAACTTATCCTTTTTTGCGGCATTGGCCTTGTTTATTTCTGACCATTCCTTAGATAATCCTGATTCCTTGAATTTCACGAAATCGTCCCAATGAGCACTTTGCTTCTCTAGTGTTCCCTTGAATACTGGAGTCTTCTTTCCTCCCTTGACGTACTGGTCCCATATACGATTCTTGTGTTTGTTGAATGCAACTGCCATCTTCCTAAGAGCAGCATCCTTGACTTTCTCCACATTTGCATCTGTGAAATGATCTGGTAGGGTGAAATGTTCCATGAGCGTTTCCCAAAGCAGAAGTTTTTGTCTGTCATCGACAAAAGTAAGATCTGGACGTGGCTTTGCTGGTTCTCTCCATTCTTGAAGGGAGATCGGGAGTTGGCCCTTCACAAGAACTCTGCACTGACGAATGAACTTGTCCGCAATCTTCTTAGGCGCTAATGGTTCGCCAGTAGGTTTGATGGCCTCGGTATTGTACTTTACGCCCTCCTTCAACTTTTTGTTCGGGCCTCGTACTGTCCTGCTGCCTGAAGATTTGCCCGATCCGGATGGCTGAAAGAAGAAAGATCGATTCGTTAATATATATCTTCAAGTCATTTAAAACATATGATGATCACCAGATGCCTGCTTATATAAATATACCTCACCGGTCTTTGTTGTTTCAAGATCAACATTTTCTTCGTCATGTTCATAGTTCATGACTTCATCAATTTGGTCGTCGCGATCGAATATCATATCACCCTCCCAGTGTTGTTTAGATATTCAGAGCCGTCATAATCTTCTTCATTCTGATCATCATCTGGCCCGCGAGGATTGCGTATGATATTGAACAGGGCCTCTTCTCCCTCTCTGCCGGTATTGTCCGCCTAGGTTTTATTTAACTAATCCAAAAGAAATATATTCAAATTACAATGCATGGATGCAATCAATTAATAAGGAAAAACTAAATCAATCATAATACATAATAAGCATCATCGAATATAATCTCGAATACGTCGTCTCGAATAATAGATATAATCTCGAATACATCGTCTGGAATAATATATATATATATAATCTCGAATAAATCATCTCGAATATTATATAACGAATACATCACTAGCTAGCTAATAAAGATCGAATACTAGAGAGTAATCTAGGCGGTGCACAACCAAAGTGAAGGAACCATCACTGGATCATAGCTCGGGTGATCTCCCCAAAGAACCTGCCAGGTATTGGAGAACCTGACGCCCATAGCAGCCATGTAGCGATGGACGTGCTCGTCCTCCTCCCTGGCACGGCGACGTACCACCTCCGGCGGGGCCGGCTCCCTCCGCACCGAAAGTGGCCCACACGAACGCCACCAAAGGAGATGAGGGTCGACGACGGGACCCGGGGCCGGGTTCCTCACCAAGCGTCGCGCCCCTGAAGGTAGCACCTCCCAGTGCCAGCCCGGCGGAGCCCAGTCCCGGACATGGGTCCTCTGAAGCAGGACGTCGTCGCGAACGGGTCGACGGCGAGGATGCGGGCCGGACATCGTCGACAAAAAATACTATATGCAAATGTAACACTAATTATGCTATCATTGCATATGTCAAAATTCTATATGCTATTTCATACTAATTAAGCATCTAACACTAAAAACAGAAAAAAAAAACTTCTATACATCCATTAAAAACAGAAAAACAACATTATATAAAAAAGTTCCTTACTAATTAAACACTAATTGTATCCATCTAACATGCATTCATACATATATACTAGTGAAAAAATAATAATCTAAAAAATCTAAACTAATTAAACATACAAAATACATATATACTAATTAACTTAAGGAAATGTGTGTGTGTGTGTTCATCATGCTTGTGTGTGTGTATGGGCTCGGGGAGGGGCGGCGCCCATGGTGGCCGCCAGGGGCGAGGGAGAGGCGTTAGTGTTGGGGAACGCAGTAATTTCAAAAAATTTCCTACGCACACGCAAGATCATGGTGATGCACAGCAACGAGAGGGGAGAGTGTTGTCTACGTACCAACGCAGACCGACTGCGGAAGCGATCACACAACGTAGAGGAAGTAGTCGTACGTCTTCTTCCCGATCCGACCGATCCAAGCACCGTTACTCCGGCACCTCCGAGTTCTTAGCACACGTTCAGCTCGATGACGTTCCTCGGGCTCCGATCCAGCAAGCGTCGAGGAAGAGTTCCGTCAGCACGACGGCGTGGTGACGATCTTGATGTACTACCGACGCAAGGCTTCGCCTAAGCACTGTAACGGTACGATCGAGGTGGAATTTGGTGGCAGGGGGCACCGCACACGGCTAAGGAACGATCTCAAGGATCAAGTTGTGTGTCTATGGGGTGCCCCCTGCCCCCGTATATAAAGGACCAGGGGCAAGGGGGTTGGCCGGCTAGGAGGGAGGCGCAGGGAGGAGTCCCACTCCTACCGGGAGTAGGACTCCTTCCCCCAAATCCTATTCCTAATAGGACTCTTCGGGAGAAAGAGAAGAGAGGGGGGCCGGCCCCTTCTCCTAGTCCTAATAGGACTAGGGAAGGGGGGTTCGGCCGGCTAGCCTGTGGGCTGCCCCTTCTCTCTTTTCCACTAAGGCCCAATAGGCCCATTTGCCTCCCGGGGGGTTCCGGTAACCCTCCCGGTAATCCGGTAAAATCCCGATTTCACCCGGAACACTTCCGGTGCCCAAACATAGGCTTCCAATATATCAATCTTTACGTCTCGACCATTTCGAGACTCCTCGTCATGTCCGTGATCTCATCCGGGACTCCGAACAACCTTCAGTACATCAAAATGCATAAACTCATAATAACTGTCATCGTAACGTTAACCGTGCGGACCCTACGGTTCGAGAACAATGTAGACATGACCGAGACACGTCTCCGGTCAATAACCAACAGCGGGACCTGGATGCCCATATTGGCTCCTACATATTCTACGAAGATCTTTATCGGTAAGACCGCATAACAACATACGTTGTTCCCTTTGTCATCGGTATGTTACTTGCCCGAGATTCGATCGTCGGTATCCAATACCTAGTTCAATCTCGTTACCGGCAAGTCTCTTTACTCGTTCCGTAATACATCATCTCACAACTAACATATTAGTTGCAGTGCTTGCAAGGCTTATGTGATGTGCATTACCGAGAGGGCCCAGAGATACCTCTCTGACAATCGGAGTGACAAACCCTAATCTCGAAATACGCCAACCCAACATCTACCATTGGAGACACCTGTAGTACTCCTTTATAATCACCCAGTTACGTTGTGACGTTTGGTAGTACCCAAAGTGTTCCTCCGGTAAACGGGAGTTGCATAATCTCATAGTTATAGGAACATGTATAAGTCATGAAGAAAACAATAGCAACATACTAAACGATCGGGTGCTATGCTTATGGAATGGGTCATGTCAATCAGATCATTCTACTAATGATGTGACCTCGTTAATCAAATAACAACTCCTTGTTCATGGTTAGGAAACATAACCATCTTTGATTAACGAGCTAGTCAAGTAGAGGCATACTAGTGACACTCTGTTTGTCTATGTATTCACACATGTATTATGTTTCCGGTTAATACAATTCTAGCATGAATAATAAACATTTATCATGATATAAGGAAATAAATAATAACTTTATTATTGCCTCTAGGGCATATTTCCTTCAGTCTCCCACTTGCACTAGAGTCAATAATCTAGATCACATCACCATGTGATTAACATCAATAGTTCACATCATCATGTGATTAACACCCATAGTTCACATCGCCATGTGACCAACACCCAAAGGGTTTACTAGATTCAGTAATCTAGTTCACATCGCTATGTGATTAACACCCAAAGAGTACTTAAGGTGTGATCATGTTTTGCTTGTGAGAGAATCTTAGTCAACGGGTCTGCCACATTCAGATCCACATGTATTTTGCAAATTTCTGTGTCAACAATGCTCTGCATGGAGCTACTCTAGCTAATTGCTCCCACTTTCAATATGTATCTAGACCAAGACTTAGAGTCATCTAGATTAGTGTCAAAACTTGCATCGGCGTAACCCTTTACGACGAACCTTTTTATCACATCCATAATCGAGAAACATATCCTTATTTCACTAAGGATAATTCTGACCGCTGTCCAGTGATCTACTCCTAGATCACTATTGTACTCTCTTGCCAAATCAGTGTAGGGTATACAATAGATCTGGTATACAGCATGACATACTTTATAGAACCTATGGCCAAGTCATAGGGAATGACTTTCATTCTCTTTCTATCTTCTGCCGTGGTCGGGCTTTGAGTCTTACTCAACTTCACACCTTATGACACAGGCAAGAACTCTTTCTTTGACTGTTTCATTTTGAACTACTTCAAAATCTTGTCAAGGTATGTACTCATTGAAAAAACTTATCAAGCGTCTTGATCTATCTCTATAGATCTTGATGCTCAATATGTAAGCAGCTTCACCGAAGTCTTTCTTTGAAAAACTCCTTTCAAACACTCCTTTTATGCTTTACAGAATAATTCTACATTATTTCCGATCAACAATATGTTATTCACATATACTTATCAGAAATGCTGTAGTGCTCCCACTCACTTTCTTGTAAATACAGGCTTCACCGCAAGTCTGTATAAAACTATATGCTTTGATCATCTCATCAAAGCGTATATTCCAACTCCGAGATGCTTGCACCAGTCCACAGATGGATCGCTGGTGCTTGCACATTTTGTTAGCTCCTTTTGGATTGACAAAACCTTCTAGTTGCATCACATACAACTCTTCTTTAATAAATCCATTAAGGAATGCAGTTTTGTTTATCCATTTGCCAGATTTCATAAAATGCGGCAATTGCTAACATGATTCGGACAGACTTTAAGCATAGATACGAGTGAGAAAAACTCATCGTAGTCAACACCTTGAACTTGTCGAAAACTTTTGCGACAATTCTAGCTTTGTAGATAGTAACACTACTATCAGCGTCCGTCTTCCTCTTGAAGATCCATTTATTTTCTATGGCTTGTCGATCATCGGGCAAATCCATCAAAGTCCATACTTTGTTCTCATACATGGATCATATCTCAGATTTCATGGCCTCAAGCCACTTTGCGGAATCTGGGCTCACCATCGCTTCTTCATAGTTCGTAGTGTCATCATGATCTAGTAGCATGACTTCCAGAACTGGATTACCGTACCACTCTGGTGCGGATCTCACTCTGGTTGATCTACGTGGTTCAGTAGTATCTTGTCCTGAAGCTTCATGATCATCATCATTAGCTTCCTCACTGATTGGTATAGGTGTCGCAGAAACAATTTTCTGTGATGTACTATTTTCCAATAAGGGAGCAGGTACAGTTACCTCGTCAAGTTCTACTTTCCTCCCACTCACTTCTTTCGAGAGAAACTCCTTCTCTAGAAAGTTTCCGAATTTAGCAACAAAAGTCTTGCCTTCGGATCTGTGGTAGAAGGTGTATCCAACAGTTTCCTTTGGATATCCTATGAAGATGCACTTCTCCGATTTGAGCTTTGAGCTTATCAGGATGAAACTTTTTCATATAAGCATCGCTACCCCAAACTTTAAGAAACGACAACTTTGGTTTCTTGCCAAACCATAGTTCATAAGGCGTCGTCTCGACGGATATAGATGGTGCCCCTTTTAATGTGAATGCAGCTGTCTCTAATGCATGACCCCAAAAACAATAGTGGTAAATCGGTAAGAGACATCATAGATTGCACTATATCCAATAAAGTACGGTTATGATGTTCGGACACACCATTATGATGTGGTGTTCCAGGTGGTGTGAGTAGTGAAACTATTTCATATTGTTTTAACTGAAGACCAAACTCGAAACTCAAAAATTTGTCTCCGCGATCAGATCGTAGAAACTTTATTTTCTTGTCACGATGTTTTTCCCTTCACTCTGAAATTCTTTGAACTTTTCAAATGTTTCAGACTTATGTTTCATCAAGTAGATATTTCCATATCTGCTCAAATCATCTGTGAAGGTCAGAAAATAATGATACTTGCTGCAAGCCTTAATATTCATCGGACCACATACATCAGTATGTATGATCTTCAACAAATCTGTTGCTTACTTCATTGTTCCGGAGAACGGCGTTTTAGTCATCTTGCCCAAAAGGCACGGTTCGCAAGCATCAACTGATTCATAATCAAGTGATTCCAAAATCCCATCAGCATGGAGTTTCTTCATGCGCTTTACACCAATATGACCTAAACGGCAGTGCTACAAATAAGTTGCACTATCATTATTAACTTTGCATCTTTTGATTTCAATATTATGATTATGTGTATCACCATGATCGAGATCCAACGAACTATTTTCATTGGGTGTGTAACCATATAAGGTTTTATTCATGTAAATAGAACAACAATTTATTCTCTTACTTTAATGAATAACCGTATTGCAATAAACATGATCAAATCATATTCATGCTCAACGCAAAAACCAAATAACACTTATTTAAGTTCAACACTAATCCCGAAATTATGGGGAGTGTGCGATGATGATCATATCAATGTTGGAACCACTTCCAACACACATCGTCACTTCACCCTTAACTAGTTTCTGTTTATTCTGCAACTCCTGTTTCGAGTTACTAATCTTAGCAACTGAACCAGTATCAAATACTGAGGGTTTGCTATAAACACTAGTAAATTACACATCAATAACATGTATATCAAATATACTTATGTTCACTTTGCCATCCTTCTTATCCGCCAATCACTTGGGGTAGTTCCGCTTCTAGTGACCAGTCCCTTTGCAGTAGAAGCACTTAGTCTCAGGCTTAGGATCAGACTTGGGCTTCTTCACTTGAGCAGCAACTTGCTTGCCGTTCTTCTCGAAGTTCCCCTTCTTCCCTTTGCCCTTTTCTTGAAACTAGTGGTCTTGTCAACCATCAACACTTGATGTTTTTCTTGATTTCTACCTTCGTTGATTTCAGCATCACGAAGAGCTTGGGAGTTGTTTCCGTTATCCCTTGCATATTATAGTTCATCACGAAGTTCTACTAACTTAGTGATGATGACTAGAGAATTCTGTCAATCACTATCTTATCTGGAAGATTAACTCCCACTTGATTCAAGCGATTGTAGTACCCAGACAATCTGAGCACATGCTCACTAGTTGAGCGATTCTCCTCCATCTTTTAGCTATAGAACTTGTTGGAGACTTCATATCTCTCAACTCGGGTATTTGCTTGAAATATTAACTTCAACTCCTGGAACATCTCATATGGTCCATGACGTTCAAAACGTCTTTGAAGTCCCGATTCTAAGCTGTTAAGCATGGTGCACTAAACTATCAAGTAGTCATCATATTGAGCTAGCCAAACGTTCATAACGTCTGCATCTGCTCCTGCAATAGGTCTGTCACCTAGCGGTGCATCAAGGACATAATTCTTCTGTGCAGCAATGAGGATAAACCTCAGATCACGGATCCAATCCGCATCATTGCTACTAACATCTTTCAACACAATTTTCTCTAGGAACATATCAAAATAAACATAGGGAAGCAACAACGCGAGCTATTGATCTACAACATGATTTGCAAAATACTACCAGGACTAAGTTCATGATAAATTTAAGTTCAATTTAATCATATTACTTAAGAACCCCCACTTAGATAGACATCCCTCTAATCCTCTAAGTGATCACGTGATCCAAATCAACTAAACCATAACCGATCATCACGTGAGATGGAGTAGTTTTCAATGGTGAACATCGTTATGTTGATCATATCTACTATATGATTCACGCTCGACCTTTCGGTCTCTGTGTTCCGAGGCCATATCTGCATATGCTAGGCTCGTCAAGTATAACCTGAGTATTCTGCGTGTGCAAAACTGGCTTGCACCCGTTGTAGATGGACGTAGAGCTTATCACACCCGATCATCACGTGGTGTCTGGGCACGACGAACTTTGGCAACGGTGCATACTTAGGGAGAACACTTCTTGATAATTTAGTGATAGATCATCTTATAATGCTACCGTCAATCAAAGCAAGATAAGATGCATAAAAGGATAAACATCACATGCAATCAATATAAGTGATATGATATGGCCATCATCATCTTGTGCTTGTGATCTCCATCTCCGAAGCACCGTCATGATCACCATCGTCACCGGCGCGCCACCTTGATCTCCATCGTAGCAACGTTGTCGTCTCGCCAATCTTATGCTTCCACGACTATCACTACCGCTTAGTAATAAAGTAAAGCATTACACCGCGATTGCATTGCATACAATAAAGCGACAACCATATGGCTCCTGCCAGTTGCCGATAACTTGGTTACAAAACATGATCATCTCATACAATAAAATCAGCATCATGCCTTGACCATATCACATCACAACATACCCTGCAAAAACAAGTTAGACGTCCTCTACTTTGTTGTTGCAAGTTTTACGTGGCTGCTACGGGCTTAAGTAAGAACTCATCTCACCTACGCATCAAAACCACAACGATAGTTCGTCAAATAGACTCCGTTTTAACCTTCTCAAGGACCGGGCGTAGTCACACTTGGTTCAACTAAAGTTGGAGAGACAGTCTTCCGCAAGCCATCTATGTGCAAAGC
Organism: Triticum monococcum; assembly: GCA_034509565.1. Lineage (NCBI taxonomy): Eukaryota > Viridiplantae > Streptophyta > Magnoliopsida > Poales > Poaceae > Triticum > Triticum monococcum. Next base: position 173,885,204 of record CM067847.1, on the reverse strand, counting down.
ACGTCGAGGGAACCGGTCTCGCGTAAGAGTACGCGTAAGGTTGGTCCGGATCGTCTCAACCAACAATACCGCCGAACCAAAGTATGACATGCTGGTAGGCAGTATGACTTGTATCTCCCACAACTCACTTGTGTTCTACTCGTGCATATAACATCAAACCATAAAACCTAGGCTCGGATGCCACTATTGGGGAACGCAGTAATTTCAAAAAATTTCCTACGCACACGCAAGATCATGGTGATGCACAGCAACGAGAGGGGAGAGTGTTGTCTACGTACCAACGCAGACCGACTGCGGAAGCGATCACACAATGTAGAGGAAGTAGTCGTACGTCTTCTTCCCGATCCGACCGATCCAAGCACCGTTACTCCGGCACCTCCGAGTTCTTAGCACACGTTCAGCTCGATGACGTTCCTCGGGCTCCGATCCAGCAAAGCGTCGAGGAAGAGTTCCGTCAGCACGACGGCGTGGTGATGATCTTGATGTACTACCGACGCAGGGCTTCGCCTAAGCACTGTAACGGTACGATCGAGGTGGAATTTGGTGGCAGGGGGCACCGCACACGGCTAAGGAACGATCTCAAGGATCAAGTTGTGTGTCTATGGGGTGCCCCCTGCCCCCGTATATAAAGGACCAGGGGCAAGGGGGTCGGCCGGCTAGGAGGGAGGCGCAGGGAGGAGTCCCACTCCTACCGGGAGTAGGACTCCTTCCCCCAAATCCTATTCCTAATAGGACTCTTCGGGAGAAAGAGAAGAGAGGGGGGCCGGCCCCTTCTCCTAGTCCTAATAGGACTAGGGAAGGGGGGTTCGGCCGGCTAGCCTGTGGGCTGCCCCTTCTCTCTTTTCCACTAAGGCCCAATAGGCCCATTTGCCTCCCGGGGGGTTCCGGTAACCCTCCCGGTAATCCGGTAAAATCCCGATTTCACCCGGAACACTTCCGGTGCCCAAACATAGGCTTCCAATATATCAATCTTTACGTCTCGACCATTTCGAGACTCCTCGTCATGTCCGTGATCTCATCCGGGACTCCGAACAACCTTCGGTACATCAAAATGCATAAACTCATAATAACTGTCATCGTAACGTTAAGCGTGCGGACCCTACGGTTCGAGAACAATGTAGACATGACCGAGACACGTCTCCGGTCAATAACCAACAGCGGGACCTGGATGCCCATATTGGCTCCTACATATTCTACGAAGATCTTTATCGGTCAGACCGCATAACAACATACGTTATTCCCTTTGTCATCGGTATGTTACTTGCCCGAGATTCGATCGCCGGTATCCAATACCTAGTTCAATCTCGTTACCGGCAAGTCTCTTTACTCGTTCCGTAATACATCATCTCACAACTAACATATTAGTTGCAGTGCTTGCAAGGCGTATGTGATGTGCATTACCGAGAGGGCCCAGAGATACCTCTCCGACAATCGGAGTGACAAACCCTAATCTCGAAATACGCCAACCCAACATCTACCATTGGAGACACCTGTAGTACTCCTTTATAATCACCCAGTTACGTTGTGACGTTTGGTAGTACCCAAAGTGTTCCTCCGGTAAACGGGAGTTGCATAATCTCATAGTTATAGGAACATGTATAAGTCATGAAGAAAACAATAGCAACATACTAAACGATCGGGTGCTATGCTTATGGAATGGGTCATGTCAATTAGATCATTCTACTAATGATGTGACCTCGTTAATCAAATAACAACTCCTTGTTCATGGTTAGGAAACATAACCATCTTTGATTAACGAGCTAGTCAAGTAGAGGCATACTAGTGACACTCTGTTTGTCTATGTATTCACACATGTATTATGTTTCCGGTTAATACAATTCTAGCATGAATAATAAACATTTATCATGATATAAGGAAATAAATAATAACTTTATTATTGCCTCTAGGGCATATTTCCTTCAGTTAGAGGGGGAGAGCTCACAGCGGGGCGATGGCGACGGCGAGGCGACAACCGGGGGTGGCTACGGGCCGGGGCGTGACGGGGGCGACGACGCGGGGACGGCGCGACGGGGACAGGCCCAGGGCGGCGATGGGGACAGGGGCGCCGACGGGGACGGGGGCGGCGACGGGGATGAGGGCGGCGAGGGCAACAACGCGCGACGGGGACGGGGGCGGCGACGGCGTCGATCGATCGGGGCGGGCGGTGCTTCAATGGGGAAATAGAGGAAGAAACAGAGGGAGAATGAAATTTTTCGAAGTGATGTATATATAGAAGGCACCTTTAGTACCGGTTGGAGCCACCAACCGGTACTAAAGGCTTGTTTTGGCCAGGTCAAGCGGCGGGAAGGGCAGGCCTTTAGTATCTGGTGGAGGCTCCAACCGGTACAAAAGACCCCCCCCCCCTTAGTACCGGTTGATGCCACGGCCCGGTACTAAAGGGGGTGCGCTGCCAGGCGAGGGGCACAGAAGTTTAGTCCCACCTCGCTAGCCGAAGGGCGCGCGCACCTGCTTATAAGCCCCGCCGCTGCTGCTGTCTCGAGCTCCTCTCTAAAGCAGGCCTTCTGGGCCTACCTCTGCTACTCTACCCTGTGGGGCCTAATGGGCTTGCGGGCCTGCATCCTGGCCTAACAACAGGTTGGGTTTCTAGTCGTATGCAGGCCGTTGTGGCCCTGTAGGTGGGCTTTTTTTCATTTAGTTTTTTATTTTCTGCTTTATTTATTTTTAGTTGTTTTTTGCTGTATTTAGAGTTTCTTTGTGAATATTTTTGATAGTTTTTAGAAACTTTCAGTTAGTGCCGGTAGTTTTTAAATTTGAATAGTTTAAATTTTGAATTATTTGAAATTTGTGTGAATCACTAGTTTGTGAATAACTTAACTTTAAAAATACATTTTCCAGTGATTCTTTTTTATTATGTTTAATATTAGTGTGTTTTATCATTATATTCAATTTGGTAATGCTTAGGTTATTTAAAAAATGAAATGCCTTTTTAGCTGAAAAAATTAGTAAAGACATGAAAGAATTTGTTTGCACATAAAATTTCTTCGTGTTTCAAATGCCAAAACACATAACTACCCTAACTATTACAGAGATTCCTTCCTGGGTGTGAAACACAGAAGAAAGTGATGATAGTGAAGCCGATCACATTCTAGATCTTTGGGTGTGAAACTTTTTCTTCGCGTGTGTCCCTTTGTGCCGTAACCATGGAAAATCTTCATCATTTAACGGGATGCTTGGGTCAATATTCACTGTGAATGGAGCAATTTCACCAAACTTTTCATAATCTCCTGACATGTCTGTCTTGTCATCCACTTCCACGATGTTTCTCTTCCCAGAAAGAATTATGTGCCGCTTTGGCTCATCGTACGATGCATTCGCTTCCTTATCTTTTCTTTTTCTCGGCTTGGTAGACATGTCCTTCACATAGAAAACCTGTGCCACATTATTGGCTAGGACGAATGATTCGTCTGCATACGCAAGATTGTTGAGATCCACTGTTGTCATTCCGTACTGCGGGTCTTCCGTTACCCCGCCTCGTGTCATATTGACCCATTTGCACCCAAAACAAAGGGACCTTCAAACCACGTCGATAGTCAAGTTCCCATATGTCCTGTATATAACCATAATGTGTTTCCTTTCCCGTCTTGGTTTCTGCATCAAAGCGGACACCACTGTTTTGGTTGGTGCTCTTCTTATCTTGGACGATCGTGTAAAATGTATTACCATTTATCTCGTACCCTTTGAAAGTCATTATATTCGAAGATGGTAACTGGGACAGCAAGTACAGGTCATCTTCAATAGAGACGTCATGCATGGTACGTGTTTGCAACCAGCTGGCGAAAACTCCTGGTTTGTTCACATGTAATCCAGTCATCAGACCGCTCCGGGTGTTTGGAGCGTAGCAAATTCTTGTGTTCATCCATATACGGAGCCACCAAGGCGGAATTCTGTAGAACTGTGTAGTGTGCTTCAGTGAGAGAATGTCCGTCCATACATATTATTTGTTCCCCTCCTAGCATGCCTTTTCCATCCAGTCTGCCCTTATGCCGCGATTCAGGAACACCAATCGGCTTCAGGTCAGGAATAAAGTCAATACAAAACTCAATGACCTCCTCATTTTCATGGCCCTTGGAGATGCTTTCTTCTGGCCTAGCACGGTTATGAACATATTTTTTTAAGACTCCCATGAACCTCTCAAAGGGGAACATATTGTGTAGAAATACAGGACCCAAAACGTTAATCTCTTCGCATAGGTGAACTAGGACGTGCGTCATGATGTTGAAGAAGGATGGTGGGAACACCAACTCGAAACTGACAAGACATTGCACCAAATCATTCTCTGTCCTTGGTATGATTTCTGGATCGATTACCTTCTGAGAGATTGCATTGAGGAATGCACATAGCTTCACAATAGCTAATCGAACGTTTTTCGGTAGAAGCCCCCTCAATGCAACCGGAAGTAGTTGCGTCATAATCACGTGGCAGTTATGAGACTTTAGGTTCTGGAACTTTTTCTCTACCATGTTTATTATTCCCTTTATATTCGACGAGAAGCCAGACGGTACCTTAATACTGAGCAGGCATTCAAAAAAGATTTCCTTCTCTTCTTTGGTAAGAGCGTAGCTTGTATGACCCTGATGTATGCCGTCTTTTCCATGCATACGTTGCTGGTCCTTCCGTGCCTCAGGTGTATCTTTTGTCTTCCCATACACGCCCAAGAAGCCAAGCAGGGTCACACAAAGATTCTTCATCACGTGCATCACGTCGATTGCGGAGCGAACCTCTAGGTCTTTCCAATAGGGCAGGTCCCAAAATATAGATTTCTTCTTCCACATGGGTGCGCGTCCGTCAGCGTCATTTGGAACAGGTTGTCCACCAGGACCCTTTCCAAAGACCACCTTCAAATCCTTGACCATATCATGTACATCAGCACCAGTACGGTGGCGAGGCTTCATCCGGTGATCCGCCTCACCTTTGAAATGCTTGCCTTTCTTTCTTATGGGATGCCTGCTCAGAAGAAATCGATGATGTCCCAGGTACACATTCTTCTTACAATTAGCCAAATATATAATGTCGGTATCGTCCAAATAGTGCGTGCATGCGCGGTATCTCTTGTTTGTCTGTCCTGAAAGGTTACTGAGAGCAGGCCAATCATTGATGGTCACGAACAGCAATACCTTTAGGTCAAATTCTTCCCCCATGTGCTCATCCCACGCACGTACACCTGTTCCATTCCACAGTTGTAAGAGTTCTTCAACTAATGGCTTTAGGTACACATCAATATCGTTGTCGGGTTGCTTAGGGCCTTGGATGAGCACTGGCATCATAATGAACTTCCGCTTCATGCACAACCAAGGAGGAAGGTTATACAAACATAGAGTCACAGGCCAGGTGCTATGGTTATTGCTCTGCTTCCCAAAAGGATTAATGCCATCTGTGCTTAGACCAAACCATACGTTCCTTGCGTCATCTGCAAACTCCTTCTCGTACTTTCTTTCGATTTTTCTCCACTGCAATCCGTCAGCGGGTACTCTCAACTTTCCGTCTTTCTTACGGTCTTCTCTATGCCATTGCATCGCGTTGGCATGCTCTTTGTTTTGGAACAAACGTTTCAACCGTGGTATTATAGGAGCATACCACATCACCTTGGCAGGAATCTTCTTCCTGGGGCGCTCGCCCTCGACATCACCAGGATCATCGCGGCTGATCTTATAGCGCAATGCACCGCATACAGGGCAAGCGTTCAAATCCTCGTACTCACCGTGGTAGAGGATGCAATCATTAGGGCATGCATGTATCTTCTGCACCTCTAACCCTAGAGGGCAGACAGACTTCTTTGTTTCGTACGTACTCTCGGGCAATTCGTTGTCCTTTGGAAGCATATTCTTTATCATTACCAGCAACTTTCCAAATCCCTTGTCAGATACACCATTTTCTGCCTTCCATTCTAGCAATTCCAGTGTGGTGCCTAGCTTTTTCTTGTCACCTACGCAATTCGGGTACAACAATTTTTTGTGATCCTATAACATGTGCTGCAACTTCTTCTCCAAATCACTTGCGCAGTTTCTCTTTGCATCGGCAATGGCCCGACCTAGATCATCAACGGGCTCATCCGATGCCTCTTCTTCAGCTTCTTCCCGCATTGCCGGCTCAGCTTCTTCCTGCATTACCGGCTCAGCTTTTTCCCTCATTGTTGTATCATCGTATTCAGGGAACCCATGGCCAGGATAGCTGTCGTCGTCCTCTTCTTCTTCTTCATTGTCTTCCATCATAACCCCTCTTTCTTCATACTTGGTCCAAACATTATAGCGGGGCATGAAACCGGACTCAAACATGTGGACGTGAATGGTTCTTGACGTAGAGTAATTGTGACCATTCTTACAGCCAGCACATGGACAATGCATAAAACCATCCGCCCGCTTGTTTGCCTCAGCCGCAAGCAGAAAAGTATGCACGCCATTAATGAACTCAGGAGAGCATCGGTCATCTTACATCCATTGCCGGCTCATCTTCAATACACAGCACCGAAAACACCAAATTAATACAATACATAAAGTTCATACAACACTTAAATGCAACAAACAAATAACTCTCTAGCTAAAGAATTTAAATGCAACAACAAATGCGATCAAGATCGCAACTAAGGTAACAATTGATCCAACATCATAATGATACCGAGCCTCACTATGAATGGCATATTTTCTAATCTTTCTAATCTTCAAGCGCATTTTCTCCATCTTAATCTTGTGATCATCGACGAAATCGGCAACATGCAACTCCAATTCCATCTTCTCCCCCTCAATTCTTTTCAATTTTTCTTTCAAATCCTTGTTTTCTCTTTCAACTAAATTTAACCTCTCGACAATAGGGTCGGTTGGAATTTCCGGTTCAACTACCTCCTACATACAAATATCTATGTTAGCTTGATGGGCATAATTTGTCATAAACACGAAATGCAACAAATAGTTTTAAAAGATAATATACCACATCCGAATCATAACAAGGGCGAGGGCTGATGGGGACGGATATCAAAACCATGGCACTGTATAACAAACAACGTACGGGTAAGATAATTATACGAGTAACTATATATCCAAATCACACAAACATCAATTTTTTATATAAAATTTCAGGAACAAGAGGCTCACCACAAGGTGGTGCCGGCGACGGGACGGTGCGGGCGATCGACGGTAGTTACGACGGAGATTTAGAAGGCACTAAGTAAACCACACCTACATATGCAAACTAAGTGTTATTTTGACCTCAATTTGCATATAAATCAAATACTACCACATATAATTCCTCCCAAATTACTAAAACCCACAATTAATCACTATATAAACCAATGCAAGAGCTAATCTAGCAATGAGAGATGAAAGGACAAAGTTGCTAACCTTTGTGATCATTTGAATGGATGGGGGCCTGCAAATCTTGACAAATTTGGGGCAAATTTTGTGATGAACTTGAGAGGAAGAAGGGAAGAACAGAGGAGAGGGAGAGGGGAAAGGGGGGAGAACAGAGTGCTAGTGGACGAAGGGTTTATATAGGATGACCTTTAGTACTGGTTCGTGGCACGAACCGGTAGTAAAGGTGCTGCAGGGGCCCCACTCTGACAACATCCTGCCACCACTCTCATTAGTACCGGTTCGTGGCACGAACCGGTGCTAAAGGTTCGCCATGAACCGGTACTAAAGAGCTCCTCCCGCCTAGCCGTTGGAACCGGCACTAATGGACACATTAGTGCCGGTTCTGTTACAAACCAGGACTAATGTGTCGCACATTTGACCCTTTTTCTACTAATGCAAGGATGTCCATTGGAACAATGTGAATTGACTTGGAGCCTTTTGGATAACTAACATCAAACTATGTAGGCATGTTTGAAGACAAAATAAAAAGGTTTACCACTATTTGTCATCAGAAAAGGAAGAACCGAATATGCAAATAAGGAATCAGAACATACCATGTTGCATGTCCTTGCAAGCTAGTTCCTCCATGTGTCTCCAATAGAAAGTTAATGACACCTACTTGTACAGTCATGCATTCTGCAACCTATGCATAGTATAGCATATTAAACTTACTTGTATTTGAAATTTTGAACGGGCATATTTCTTCAATGAATTTCGATGTAATGAAATAGTTGTATAACTATAAAAAAAATACTATTACTAAAATAAAAGGTGCGGACAAAGGAAAATCTAGACATAAAGCAGGAACACAAAGCCAAGAAAGTTTGAATTTAGCTATGCTGAAAAACACGAACTATCTTGATGAATTTACAGTATAATCACCATTTCAATAGAGGCAGCTCTGAGTGACATATGGCCTTGAAATATATTTTTCTAATATGTATTAAATTAATGAACAACAAGTGCAATGAAGCCAACCTTATCAACATATCCATATCCAGTGTTTGTAGTTGGTGTAACGATGCGAACGACAGCGGCGGCCTTGCCTGAGTAATGGGTCCGCAAATAGTTGTAACTATTCACAGCCAAATATGAAATGGTTATGAATTCGGAACTACAAAGCTACAAGCCTACAACACACAGAGATCTAGCTATTTAAGCAACGAAGAAAAACATTAGAGAAGATCAAAGAAGTAGATCTGATTTTTTTTAATGCGTCATCCAGATATTACCAATGCTGGGTGGCGTCGTCTTCCCCTCCAAGACTTTAAAATTCTTCAGGTGGTCCTCAAGAACCTGTGAAGGAATATACTATGTGCGTCATCCAGATATATCCAAATAATCTCAGCATGCCGTCAATGCGTAACATCAACTTAAAAGTCTTAGGCCACAAGATTAAATACACTCACGGTCAGAACAATACAAAATGGTTGCCATAAAAAAGCCAAATATTTCAAAACTTTCATGCTCACTTGTCCAGTCCTTCAAGAGTAGTAAGAGCAACTCAACATTAGGCACATATAAGTACAATTTCAGTGTCTCGCTATTTCACAATTTAACTCACATGAAATGTTAATCACAAACCAACACCAGCACATCATATCACCTCAGAACCATATTAGTAACCCAGTTAGCAGCACTGGACTAAATCATCACATGGCATACAAGATGCGGGTGAGAATTTTATGTGCTAACATAGATAAACCTAAGCCTTCTGCAGGAGAATGGCGAATTGATCAAAGGATCTCGATGTCGCTGCAGAGCACAAAAGTAGGAACTCTGCATTGTTGGAGATTACCCAATGATCTCTTTCTTCCTAGATCTAGCACCATCAAGTCTATCCTCCTTTAGCACTCGAAGCAATCCCAACACCCAAAACTGCCGTAGAAGAGCGGCCTGCTTCTAACTACAGTGCTATGTGTACAATTATTTTCTCATAAAGAACAAGCCCACAAAAACTATAATATCAGTCAATGGGTTGTGTTTGGAGAACCATAATGATCAGATCTAGAAAACCATTTTCACACCGGTATTTGGAGACAACGTGTGCAACAGAAGCAGCTGGATGTTGAGAACAAAGAGCTAGTACCAAACAACATACCTCACATGTCGGCCACTGCGGTAGGCTCCCGCTCGAGGTGGTCAATGGCTATGGCTAGGAGCCCGCTGCCACCGAGGCTGAGCTCATTGGCATCGGCGGAGATGACGTGGTCAAGCGGCACTAAGCGCGCCGCCTTCCCCGTGTCCGCCTCCTTTCCCAACGACCTCGCCCAGCCATCGAACCAAACCGCGCCGCCGCAATCGAGCCATGCCGTGACGCCATCCACAAGACCGCTGTACCTATGCTAGAAGTGATGTGATCAGCTATTCGGGTAATGCAAGAGGTTTCACCATTTCAGAAATGCATCACTTCACGAGAAGTTCATCAATCATTTTGCCGCAGTACAATGGAGCAATGGTTGCTCAAATGAACAATTCAGATTCTGTCCAGCTGCGGTAATCATATCAAATCTCCTATATGGTGATAGTTCCATAGAGATCATTTTTACGCTGCCAGTTCGCTTTACCCTAAAATGGAAATAACTTCTCATTAGTAAGATTACAAGATCATTTCTCAGGAAATAGTCTAAATCTAGGAAACCGGTGAAAAATTATAGATTGACACTATGGTTTGGGTGTCTTGTAATGACGACCATACCAAAATACATATACCAATTATCATCCGTGTGTTAGAATCACTGTAGTGACACAAAAAATAGTATCACAGAGATACGCAGGCCTCATCATGTATAGAATGGGAAAACAATTGACCAGATTGAAATACAAAGCCTCGTCAAAATTTACCTATGAATCTGCAGTGTTCTCTACTGTATCCATACAAGGAAATCATGCATTTAGAAGAAGATATATGACCTCATATTTGAGGTAGGTAGCAATTCAACAACTGACTTTGTAGCTGAAACAATGAAATAGGAGTCAGTGACCAACAAGAAGTAACTCATGTTTCTATGAAACTACCAATAAACTGCAAAACAACCTCATCGACCCTCTCAGCCAGCCAAACACAGCTTCTTTATCCCAGCCGATGTCTCATCTCCTGTAGCATCAGGCACAAGCATGTGACACACAAGGGTACGGCCTGCTTGACAAGAGTGTTGCCGCCGCCATTAGGGCTTCGTAACGTGAAGTGAGGCTATGTTTGGGATAGAGTATCAAAGGAAACAAATAACTGATCTGCTACCTGATACATACTTGGTATCTGAATACGTAATATAGTTATGGATATAAGACATGCTATGGTGATTGTATAGGTATGCCTAGTTGGCTGGTTTACATCTTTACTCTTCAACGCATTTAACTAAAACAAAAAACTGGAGTCGTGTGTACCTGATTTCCAGATTCAACACCTAGTTGATCCACCAAAAGTATTTTGTATGGGGTAATATCAGCAATGCAGTTTGCCTGCTACAATGAAACAAGAAAATCACTATAACAAAATGCATTAGCAATCTTCCATGTGTATGTGTGCCTGGTGATTTGAGTGAAGAAATACAAAAAAATCACACTTAAATAGTCAGACTTTGATATTCCGTAGAAATTTCTAAGGAAAACCACAAGTTGTTTAATCCAATATTTATAAAGAGGTCTAATAGTGAACTTTCTATCAGCAATGAGCATCCATTTGCTTTTATCTTTTCCTCCTAACTTTCTAACATCATCACATCTTAATTTCAAATTGTTCCAGAACTCCAGGGTTTTCCCCACAAGAGTTCTTCTAAAAGTAAATCGCTCCCATGCTTTATTAATAACCTCAGTCACAGAAATATTATGATCATACTTAGATTATGCAACCTGGGATTTGAGAGTTTCAGAGGTTTATCCCCCACCCAGCAATCTTTCCAAGAATCTTGTATTTCCTCATGTCTAATCACCTTTTTACAATGTTGATTAAATAGATCTTTAACTTTCAAAATGCTAGGCCAAAAATGGTAATCTCAAACATTACGCTTGATGTGAGAATGCATTTCCCTTCAACATATTTAGTTATAAGAACCTCTTCCCATAGCTCAAATCCAGTTTCTAGCTTTCAGATCTATTTGGTCATGATAGATTTATTCATAAGTTCTACATTAAAATAGATAACCCCCCTGGTCTTTGGGTTGGCAGCAGGTTTTCAATTTCACCAAATGATATTATTTTTTGTCTTCTTCAGCCTTCGACACAAACCTAGCCCTATAAAAAACTCTTTTCTCCCTGATAGGAGTTGCATAGAAGGACATCAAAAAGACAAGGACGTTTGTCAAGAATGCCTGAACCAGAGTAACCCTACCAGCCATATTCAATAATTTTCGTTAGAAGCGCCCACACCTCTTCTCTATTTACTCTATCCCCCCATTCGAGTGTTTGTTTCTAGTTCTCACATTAGAAATAGGTATACCCGGATATTTTAGGGGATCAACATCTAATTCACAGGGAGAGATTTCATGATATAGATTGGCTTTTTTCACAGCATTGGCAAAAAGGAAGATCTCTTGGCATTTGTTCAAATGCACAGGAAATAATTTTCAAACTTATAGCACTATTCTCATGATCTCGCAATAGAGATGTAGTATGATCGGCATATGGCATCATATTCACCCTTTTTATAAAGAGTCTTCTAACACCCATTTAACAAAACATTTTCTTTAACTTTACCCATAATAATTCCCAAAGCATCAGTAGTCAGATCATCAAACAATAAAGGTGTGAAGGCATCTCCTTATCTCAAAATCCTTTATGAGCTTTAAAATAAGGCCCAATGTTAGCATTCAGTCTAATTTGCACATGTCCCCCCTTCACACCACACATCATCAAACCCTTTGAGCTTCAACATCTGATGCACAAAAGGCCCATTTGATTTTATCATAAGCTTTTTCGAAGTTAGATTTGAAGAGAAGGGCATTATGTTATCTATGATGTATAATATTCAAGGCTTAATGTAAAACTACCACCCCCTCCATAATATATTTGTCTTTCACCAGAGCAGTCTGAGTATGAGATATGACAGGGATCACCACTTTGCTAAGTTTGTTCATTAGGACTTTAGTAATAATTTTAAAGCTCACATTTAATAGGATGATAGGTCTAAATTTGTTTAGCATCCGTGGTCTTAAAAACCTAAGTAATAATACCATAATTCAATCTAGCAACATACTTTCATCTGGAAATCTTTAAGTTAGGAGTAAAAAGTTCACCATTTCTCATTTTTGGGGTGATTTCTCTCACCTCGGCTCATTTTGGGATAAAACTGTATTAACTCTATTTTTAATATGTGTGTGAAATAGATATAAGTAATGATGTTCTACGCGTAATTGTGCATGACACCTAGCTAGTTGTTATTATAGTAACAAAAAGGTGTACATATTTTTTTTTCTAAAATGCACACAATCATGTGTATCTTGCATTCGGAGAAGAAAGGGTACAACCGTACAAGGAACCATCCACCGTTTTACAAACGGGTCTGCAGCCCTGCCGCACACAAGACTACTCACGCCTAATCCACCTAGCTAGATCCATGCTAAACGCTTGTAGATTAGACCTTAGCAAACCCGTCATTATCCACCTTCCAACCTCCTTGAGAATTCATGCAATTAATGCCGGCACGGAGGGAGAAGCCCTGTCGAAGACAATTGCATTTCGATGCTTCCAAAGCTCCCAAAGTGCCAATAACAGTATGTTGTCGAACCCCTTTCTGGACTGAGTAGGAAAGCTATGAGATGTTCCTCATTGCAAGAGTGCATCCTGCGATGTTGTGGTCTCACCCGCCATACCATACACTATGAGCGGAGCGTGCCAGACCGATCGAGCGAACACACATCAAACAAGAAGGTGATCGATGTGTTCCTCCTCCTGGTCACAGATGGGCAAGCGGCTGATGCGGCAATCCCCACTTGGCCAGCTTCTCCGACATTCAACACCTGTTCAGAAAGGCGAGCCATGCGAAGAATTTGCACCGCAAAGGTGCACGACACTTCCAGATTACCATGGCCACATCCGTCTGACGACCAACAACACCTAGTCCATATGTACATATAATTTTGAGCGCAAATATTAACTGTATATGCTCTTCTAATAAGATTAACCAAAGTGACAAAAAAAAGGTTGCCTATGCATGTGTGCGGACCCTGTGTTAACTACTTACCAAAAAATGAAGGATTTACTAATTCTTAGCCAATCAGTGTTTTCTTAAGTATCAGTCGATTTCTGAAAAATGCAAATTCCGTGTAGTGCACTAAGTGTAGTGTGACTTCCACGTTTTTTTGGAGAAGTACAACTATGTGATAAAGTGTACGTCGTACTTTTCATAATGTGGATTGAGACATAAGAAAATCTCAATCAAACGATGGGCCCTAATAATAGAAATATTTCTGGTATGGCCTTTGTGGTTAAACAGTGCAAGCATTTATGCTAGCCGCTCTGTAATCCACGCCCCCTTCTTCACAATCCTTTGCTTCTTTATAAACCGTTATAAATACGTGCTCAGCAATCTAAACAGGAAATATAAGCTCCTACTTTCTCTTAATTTGCTTCGATTCATCTACCAAGTATCACTACCAGGTCGCCGTGAAGACGTTCACAATTTTCATAGCCGCCTCAGCCACCACACCACCACCACCATGGTACTGGTACTCCTAGTAGACAATCTACCTCTCATTTGGCATGATACTTCGGCACACATCCGCCTCTTCATGCTTTTTCTATGCGCTACCACTACGGTCACCCTGTACCTCATGAACCGTTCGCGCACTGTATACCTTGTCGATTATGCCTGCTTCAAGCCTAATGCCAACCACCGCATCAGCAAGGCCGCATGGATTGAGAACATTCACCACTCCCAGTCTGACAACAACGACGACGACAACCATCGCTTCTTGACCCGTATTTCTGAACGGTCAGGCCTTGGCGATGAGACCTACCTCCCGCCTCCCCACCACTATATCCCACCGTATTATTGTTTAAGCGAAGCCCGTGCAGAGGCGGAACTGTCCATCTTCACGGCCATAGATGAGCTGCTCGTGAAGACATCTATCAACCTTGATGCAATTTCCATACTCATCGTGAACTGCAGCGTTTTCAATCCAACTCCGTCGCTCGCTGACATGATCATGAGAAGATACAAGCTTCGAGATGATGTATGCAACGTGCAACTCTCTGGGATGGGCTGCAGCACAGGCCTCATCGCGGTGGGTCTTGCGAAGGACCTTCTGCAGACCGCTCCCTCCGACGCGCATGCCTTGGTTGTGTCCACAGAGATTATGAATAGGACCTACTACACTGGGAGGAAGCGTGAAATGCAGGTGTTCAACATGTTGTTCCGCATGGGTGGCTCCGCGGTGCTCCTCTCAACCTCGGGTACCAAAGCTCGTTTTGAGCTCGCGCACGTGATTCGGACATGCACCGGGTACCAAGACAATGCATACCAATGTGTGTTCCATGAGGAAGATGACAAGGGGAATCTTGGTCTCAATTTATCCAAGAACCTTGTGGACGTTGCTGGCAAGGCTCTCGGGGCTAACATCATCACAGTTGGACCTCTTATTCTTCCTTTGTCAGTCAAGATTGCAATTTTTCTCTCACACATTTCAAGGAAGGTGCTAAATGGAACCGCCAAGCCATATGTGCCCGATTTCCGCACAGCTTTCGACCATTTGTGCGTCCATGCGGGTGGACGAGCAGTGATTGATGCAGTGCAGCGTAGCCTCGGTCTGCTAGATGAGCATGTTGAGCCATCAAGGATGACACTTCACAGGTTTGGGAACACATCGAGTAGCTCGGTATGGTATGAGCTGGCCTACAGTGAGGCCAAGGGTCGAATGACAAAGGGGGACCGAGTTTGGATGATTGGGTTTGGCTCAGGATACAAGTATAACAGTGCGGTGTTGAAGAGCATCCAGCCAGCAAACAATGCTGATAAAGGCATCTCCAGCCGCGCCCCCAACAGGCCCTCCGCAGGCGATTTTGCCGCGCCGGCGCCAAAAAAAGGCCCCAGTCGCGCCCCCAGAAGGCTGTTTTTTGTTGGCTCGGGCCAAAACTGGTGCCGGCAGACCCAGGCCGAACCCGGCGCCCTGGGAGGCGCTTGGGGAGCCGGCGCAAGCGAAAAAGGCGCGTGGGCCCGCCCTGGAGGCGATCCGAGGGCCTTTTCCCGCCGTTTGTCGACGCTTTTCCCTCGCATCTCTCCCGCTCGCTCGCCCTCCTCCCGCCATTCTCCCCCTTTCTCCCGCCAAACCCCCTCCCGCTCGCCTTCCAGTCGCCGCCATGCCGCCGAAGAAGTACGCCATGCCGCGCGCGGCGGCAAACGCGACTGGCGCCATGGTCCAGCCGAAGCAGAGGAAGCCGAGGGCGCCGCCATCGAAGCCGCCGGGCCTGTCGAATGCCGAGTGGAGGGTGGAAGTTCAGCGGCGCGAAGCGGTCACCGCCGACAGGCGGAACAGGGCCATCGCCAAGAAGGCCCGCGACAACGCGGCGCGCGCGGCGGCGTCTTCCTCATCGGTCGACCAGGTGGGGATGAATCCACCCGTCGTCAGTCACGCCCAGTACGCGCCCTGGGGACAGCAAGGCGGCGGATCTCCATGGGGTTCATCGTCGCCTGGCTACGCCGACGGCGACGCGCACGGTGGGTTCAACCCAAACGTGACCTTCCCTCATGGTCACCCCGCTATGCGCACGCCCTCGCCCGCCTTCGTCGGCGTGCAGTACCCTCCATACAACTACTCGTCGCCCACCTCCTACGCGTCCACACCGACGCCCCATCTCTATCGTGGGTCTCTGCCCTTCTCGCACCTCGGCGACGCCGACGACACGGGAGCCGACATGGACGACATCATCGCGACAGGATCGACCGCGGCCGCCGCCTCTCCCGGGTTCGCCACCCAGGACGAGGTAGTGGATCTCAGCGGCGACATGGAGGCCGAGCTCGGCTACGTCTACGGCGAGGACGCGCAGGAACCCGAGGAGGAGGAGGAGGATGAGCCGGCTCCTGTTCCGACGAAGGGGCGCCAGAAGAAGAAGAAGCGGGCGGCCAGGTCAGGTGAACCGCGCATCAAGTGGACGTCCAAGGAGGAGGAATGCCTCGCCGAAGCATGGAAAGTCGTCTGCCTCGACCCGACCACCGGCGTGAACCAGAGCTTGGAGACGTACTGGGACCGCATCAAGGCCGAGTTCGACGAGCGGAAGCTCGTCGACCCCTACTTCAAAGGCGTCTACATGCAGTGCGGCTCCAAGGCGATGGCGAACCATTGGGGCCGTGTCCAGTTGGCGTGCAACAAATGGCATGGAATCGTCGAGGAGGTCGCGGCTCGCCCGGAGAGCGGCGCCAGCGTTGAGGATCAGCTGCTGCATATGTTCGCCATGTATCGGGGCGACAACCAAGACGCCGACTTCAAGCACCTCCACGTCTACAAGCGCATTGACAAGTGCGAGAAGTGTGCGGAAGTCCGACGTGCCCTCGACAAGGCCAAGGAGACATACAAGCCGGACGCGCCGACTCCGGGCGCGTCAGAGGGGCGGCCGGACGGCCACAAGTTGGCGAAGAAGGGGGAAAACGCCGACGCGGCAACCGCGCGAGTGCAGGAGTCCATCGAGCATTGCCTCGCCGACGCGCAGGCCCGGGCCGTCCTGCGTGAAGAGAAGACCGAGGCACGGTGGTCGTCGCTGATGAAGAACAACGCCATCAAACTCGACCTGCTCCGGACGAACGTCGCCGCGAAGAAGAGGAACACCGACATGGCTTTTCTGATGGGCGGGGCGGACATGCTTCAAAGCAATGACGAGAAGCTCAAGGCGTGGTACCTGGTGCAGCGCGGCCTCATCCTGAACGAGCTGCCGACAGCAACGCCGACGACGCCCACGACGCCCGCGACCACACGGACGCCAAGCCCAAACGACGCCTCTACGTCGCCGCCCAGCAGTGCCGAAGCCGCGCCGACACAACCCAGCACCGAAGCAGCTCCGACACCGCCGAGCCCGCGCACGCCGACTCCGCCAACGCCTGGAGCCGACCCCGCCGAGTGAATCATTGCGCATGCAAACTCTATTTTTTTAACGCCAGACTACGTCCGATCGCCGGATTTGCGGCGTCTTTTGTGAGCGGGAACGACCAAGTTTAAATTTCCTGCATCCTGGGGCCGGCGCGTGGGGGCGCGACTGTGTGCTAGGTCGCCCCCAGGGGCCGAACTAGTGCCAGCACACCCCCAGGCCGCTCTATTTAGGCGTCCTGGGGGGCCGAACGGCTGAAGATGCCCTAAGGCATGGCAAGATTGCATCTATCACTACCCAATAGATGTTCCTAAGGAGGTGTAGAGTATGGCCTCGGTTAAATGGCAGGCGGCCAAGAAACATACTCCAATATTTTTCATTTTTTTTAAATAGAGGCTTTAATTATCACCCTTCGAATTATATATGTGGATACTGCATACAACCAGTGTCATAATGTTGATTATCTACAGGGCCATCTCCAAGAATTTGGGGGCCCGGGGAGAAATGCAAATAAAATTTTAATTTTTTTATACTGAAGGACTATCTAAAAAATGTCTCATAGCTATCCAAGAAACACCTCATGCGAAAGCACACAAAAATTTGCTCAATTGCGCAATATATATAGAACTTAAACTCAATACTTAATGATCAAACAAAATAGATAAGACATATGACAAAAAGTACAAATAATAATAAGGGATACAAAAGAATAGCAAGTCAATAGTTTAATTCGTCCATATTCCTCCCATATGTCCTTGACTATTGTTGCACGCCACCAGTGAAAATATATCTGCATCTTATTTATTTTTTGTAACAGGGAATAAGACTGATATAAATATGCAACATCTTTCATTTAATCCATACATACATGTTTTTTCCGATTCAGTATCAGTTCAATGTTCAAATTCATCAATCTGGAAATGAACACACACATCATGTCGCATCTTGTATTGTTGTTTGCCAATCACGATCAAAGAAATTACCCATTGATCAGTGGCCGAGGAGGCGAGCAGTGCCGGTCTTTCTCGGATTTGGACGCACGGCCCGTTTTGGGCGTGGCTGAGGTAGGGCCAGCGCTCGGCGGCAGCAACACCACGGCCGCCGTGGCAATGCAGAGGAAGGGGAGCACTGCCAGACACCATGCGATGCCGCTAGCGCGGAGCATCTACCAGGCGGGACTAGACAACGGGAGAGCAGCCCGCGGCGGCGGTGTGCAACGGACCAGCAGTTTTTTATTTCTTCGCACAGGAGCATGGGAGATTGCGAGGCGGCGCACATGTGCGTGGACGGAGGAGAACTGGGGGAGGGTCGCGGCCCTAGGGTTCGGCAAACCCTATTCGGCACTGCAGGCGCCGGTTAAGTTTAGCTGGGCTGGCCTATTTATCTATTTTTTTTCTGGATGAAAGGTAAAAAATAGAACCGTACGCGGAGACGAGGGTTTCTAAAGCCACGTTCGGCTCCTCTCCACTCCCTCCACTCCGCTCCGAAGCGGACCAGGCTCTAGCTCATTTTCACGGAACGGCTAAAACTGAGCTCCACAACTCCGCAGAGTCAGGGCGGAGAGGAGGGATCCTGAACAAGGCTAAGTCAGGATCTGTAGGTTTCTCATCCCAGCGCATTGACCACTAGGGCAACTCAACCGATGTGAATTATTATATTCTGTTTTCTTTTTTACACTTTCTCCTGTTTGTGGGAAGCCTCGGTTTTGGAAAGCTTCTAAACTGGTTTTTCTCGGTTTGCTGGGCAGTTTTTCGTCCGTTCTTATTCTTTTTTTCTTGCTTGTTTTTTATTTTATTTTTTCTATTTCTATAAAAAAAATCAAATTTTATGAACTTTTTTCAAAAATTATGATTTTTTTCAAATTCGATGAACTATTTTTCAAAAACTATGAACTTTTTCCATTGTTGAGGAAATCGTTAACTGGTAGCTGCTCGGTCGGCTAGTGAGTAGGGGATTAATAGGCTAATTGGCAAGTTAATCGGCCATTTAATCAATTAATCGGACGATTTATCGGGTTATCGGCTACTCGGGAACCCTATGAATAGGGATTAATCGGCAAGTTAACTGGTTAATCGGATGAATTCTTGAACAGGGACTTTTTCTAAAATTTGTTGAACTTTTTTCAAAACCGATGAATTTTTTAAAAAATGATTATATTTTTTCAAATTCAATGAAATATTTTTTAAAACTATGAACTTTTTTCGAAATTAATGAACTTTTCTAAAATTCTTGAATTTTTTGAAAATTGATGAATTTTTTTTCAAAAACGATGAACTTTTTCCCAAATTAGATGAACCTTTTTTCAGATTCGATGACTTTTTTGGAATCGATGAACTATTTTCAAATTTGAATGAACTTCTTTCAAATTCATGATTTATTTTTTCAAATCGATGAACTTTTTCCAAAAAAAATCTAGTTTGTATTCTTTTTCTTGTTTTAAGTGCTGCAAGAGAAAGCAAGGAGCAGAAAAAATCGAACAAAAGAAAAATTATAGCGAACGTGGGAAGGAGTAGTGACGAACGGGAGAACGAGCGAAGGAATAGTGGGTCGAGGCCCAATAGGGGTCGCTAGTGTGCGCCACCTAAGTTTATTGGCGCTGAAGGCGCCATATAGGAGCTCCCGGGCTCTGGCTGTAGCTGGCGGCGCGCAGGCGGTTCACCTCTTGTTTTTTCTCCAATCAGGGCCCATAATTTTGGGGCCCTGTGTGGTCGGCTACTTCGGCCTCCTCATCGATGGGACTGACTATGTATCTATGCTGTGGATCAGCGAAATCACTAATTAAGAAGTACTCATTTTAAATATCGCTTCCATTTTTTTAGGTTGTAACAAGTGGCGCGCTGCATGGGTGCCACTTGCCGTAATCTGGGAGTTTTTCCTTTTTTTTCATAGATCCGTTTATTCAAAACATTTTATCTCTTAAACCATGCGTCTAAATTTTGAACCGTTTTCATCATTGTATTTCTTGCATCGAGATCTTTAAAACTAGATCTCATGATGGTAGATTTTGACGGACTTTTTTTTCACGAATAAAAAACAGATAAAAAACTGGAAACATGTTTTTTTTTCCTTTCCGAAAGCCATTTCCGAGAGGCTCTGTCATGCCTGTCGCGAAAGTAAAACCGTGCCTCACGCGAAAGGAAAAAAATGTGTATTTTGTTTCTGAAAGATATGACCATGCCTCTCGCAGAAGCAAAACCATACCTCTCGCAGAAGCAAAAACCATGCCTCACGCGAAAGAAAAAAATGTGTTTTTTGTTTCCGAGAGATATGACCATGCCTCTCGCGGAAGCAAAACCATACCTCTTGCAGAAGCAAAAACCGTGCCTCTCATGGATGAAAAAGAAAAAGAGAAAACACATTTTTCCCCTATTTCCGAGAGGCATGGTCGTGCCTCTCGCATAAGGAAAAAAGAAAAAACGTGTTTTTTTCGTTTTCGAGAGATACGGCCGTGCCTCTTGCGAAAGCAAAACTATGCCTCTCACGGAAGCAAACAAACACATTTTTTCATGCAAAAAATATATTTTAAAATAATTGTCCAAAAGCTTAGAAAGACCATAGGAAAAAACAAAAACCCGGGAAAATCGTCTAAAAAGTCAAAAACGCATGCGAAAAAATTAAAAATAAAATAAAATTCGAAGGGAGCGTTCAGAGCGTGACACATAGCGACGGCTGAGAACGCACCATATCCCACCCCAAATGATTGTTGGGAGGCTTTCGAAAGAACGCTCGCCAACTAGTTGCTCTCCATGAAGCAGTTGGTCGTGATAAAAAGGCTGGTTATAACAACTACTACCACTCCCCCAAAGGTCTCAATACTCTAACTCAATCCATGCAATAATATCATTGTTAAATAGATTTGTTCAAAAATACTTTCATCGCTCTACTTTCATAATGTAATGTTTCAATAGGAGTGTTGAGTTTCAACTTTCAACTAGAGAGGATGGAGATTATCTTTGCCGCGTTGAGTGGATTAGACGTGCAAAAAAAACTGTTCGCTAAGAGCAACTTCAATGGGGCGACCAATTTTGTTCGCTGGCGTCTGTTTGGGTCGGTGCGGACAGAAAAGTCGGCCCAACGCGCCAACCTAAACGAACGCGCGTCCGCTTGACGTTCGTCTGCCGACCCATTCCCGGTCTGTTTTTGAGTCGGTTTTGCGTCGGCGTGGACACGAGACGGCGCCTACTCCTCTTCCCGGGCCTGTCAGTCGGTGGAAGCCACCACCATTTCCTCCCATTTTCCCTAAAAACCATCCCGCCCGCGTGCTCCCGCCCCACACCCCGCCATGTAGGACGCCATCGACCTCGACGCCGCCGCCGGCCTCGCCTCCCTCGCCTCGTCCGGCTCCCCCGCCCCCGTCGGGAAAGGCAAACCTCGTGCCCCGCGCAAGACCGCTGCCGCAGCCAAGCCAAAGAAGCCTCTGACGCCCGCACAACGGGCAAAGGACTCGGCCAAGAGGAAGGACCGGAGGCACGCCGTGGACGCGAGGGATGAGGCCGCCGCGTAGGCCACCGTCGCGCAATAGGAGGTCATCAACGCCCGCATCACGGCGGCAACGAGGGAGGCGCTCTACATGCTGGGGTTAAACCCTGGCCAGCATGGCCTCCACAACGCCGTCGTCGCCGAGTCCAGCACCGGCTCATCGGCGTTTCCTCGGATGGTGCTGCCCAACTCGCCCCGCGCGTTGGCTTGCGACCCGGTGCCCGGCTTCCACGTGTACCCGCAGGCCTCCCGCCACTCCGGGAAGTGCTTGCCCGACGTGAGCGTGGTCGCGCCTTCCACGCCCGCTGATAAGTCTCCAACGTATCTGTAATTTTTGATTGCTCCATGCTATTATATTATCTATTTGGGATGTTAATGGGCTTTATTTTACACTTTTATATCATTTTTGGGACTAACCTACGGAGGCATAGCCCAAATTGCTGCTTTTTTTTGTGCCTATTTTAGAGTTTCGCCGAAAAGGAATACCAAACGGAGTCCAAACGGAATGAAACCTTCGGAAACGTGATTTTCTCAACAAACGTGATCCAGGAGACTTGGAGTGGGCATCAAGAAAGGATCAAGGAGGGCACGAGGCAGGGGGCGTTCCTACCCCCCTTGGCGCGCCATCCACCCTCATGGGCCCCTCGTTGCTCCACCGACGTACTTCTTCCCCCTATATATATATATATATATATATATATATATATATATATATATATATATATATATATATCCACGTACCCCCCAAACATCGAGGAGCACCACGAAAACCTAATTCCACCGCCGCAACTTTCTGTACCCGAGAGATCCCATCTTGGAGCCTTTTCTGGAGCTCCGTCGGAGGGGGCATTGATCACGAAGGGGCTCTACATCAACTCCATGGCCTCTCCGGTGATGTGTGAGTAGTTTACTTTAGACCTTCGGGTCCATAGTTATTAGCTAGATGGCTTCTTCTCTCTTTTTGGATCTCAATACAAAGTTCTCCTTGGTCTTCTTGGAGATCTATTCGGTGTATTCTTCTTTCGCGGTGTGTTTGTCGAGATCCGATGAATTGTGGGTTTATGATCCAGTTTATCTATGAACAATATTTGAATCTCCTCTGAATTCTTTTATGTATGATTGGTTTATCTTTGCAAGTCTCTTCGAATTATCAGTTTGGTTTGTCCTACTAGATTGATCTTTCTTGCAATGGGAGAAGTGCTTAGCTTTGGGTACAATCTTGCGGTGCTCGATCCCAGTGATAGAAAGGGAAACAACATGTATTGTATTGTTGCCATCGAGGATAAAAAGATGAGGTTTATATCATATTGCATGAGTTTATCCCTCTACATCATGTCATCTTATTTAAAGCATTACTCTGTTCTTATGAACTTAATACTCTAGATGCATGCTGGATAGCGGTCGATGTGTGGAGTAATAGTAGTAGATGCAGAATCGTTTCGGTCTACTTGTCACAGACGTGATGCCTATATACATGATCATACCTAGATATTCTCATAACTATGCTCAATTCTATCAATTGCTCGACAGTCATTCATTTACCCACTGTAATACTTATGCTCTTGAGAGAAGCCACTAGTGAAACCTGTGGCCCCCGGGTCTATCTTTTATCATATTAATCTTCCAATACTTAGTTATTTCTATTGCCGTTTTATTTTACTTTGCATCTTTATTTCTCTTTATCATAAAAATACCAAAAATATTAAATTATCATATCTATCAGATCTCACTCTCGTAAGTGACCGTGAAGGGATTGACAACCCCTTTATCGCATTGGTTGCGAGGTTCTTATTTGTTTGTGTAGGTGCGTGGGACTTGGGCATGATCTCCTACTGGATTGATACCTTGGTTCTCAAAAACTGAGGGAAATACTTACGCTACTTTACTGCATCACCCTTTCCTCTTTAAGGGAAAACCAACGCAGTGCTCAAGAGGTAGCAAGAAGGATTTCTGGCGCCGTTTCCGGGGAGATTCGCGCCAAGTCAAGTCAAGATTTAACTCCCGACAACGAGCCATTACTGGCACCGTTGCCGGGGAGTCTACGCACAAGTCAAGACATACCAAGTACCCATCACAAACTCTTATCCCTCGCATTACATTATTTGTCATTTGCCTCTCGTTTTCCTCTCTCCCACTTCACCCTTGCCGTTTCATTCGCCCTCTCTTTTCGTTGCCCTTCTCCTTTTCTATTTGCCTTTTTGCCCGTTTCTTGTTTGCTTGTGTGTTGGATTGCTTGCTTGTCACGATGGCTCGAGATAATACTAAATTGTGTGACTTTACCAATACCAACAACAATGATTTTCTTAGCACTCCGATTGCTCCTCTTACTGATGCTGAATCTTGTGAAATTAATGCTGCTTTGTTGAATCTTGTCATGAAAGATCAATTCGCCGGCCTTCCTAGTGAAGATGCCGCTACCCACCTAAATAGCTTTGTTGATTTGTGTGATATGCAAAAGAAGAAAGATGTGGACAATGATATTGTTAAATTGAAGCTATTTCCTTTTTCGCTTAGAGATCGTGCTAAAGCTTGGTTTTCGTCTTTGCCTAAAAATAGTATTGATTCATGGAATAATTGCAAAGATGCTTTTATCTCTAAGTATTTTCCTCCCGCTAAGATCATCTCTCTTAGAAACGATATTATGAATTTTAAGCAACTTGATCATGAACATGTTGCACAATCTTGAGAGAGAATGAAATTAATGATACGTAATTGCCCTACACATGGTTTGAATTTATGGATGATTATACAGATTTTTATGCCGGATTGAATTTTGCTTCTAGAAATCTTTTACATTCGGCCGCAGGAGGCACTTTTATGAAAAATCACTTTAGGAGAAGCTACCAAACTCCTAGATAATATTATGGTTAATTATTCTCAATGGCACACCGAAAGATCTACTAGTAAAAAAGTGCATGCGATAGAAGAAATTAATGTTTTGAGTGGAAAGATGGATGAACTTATCAAATTGTTTGCTAATAAGAGTGCTCCTACTGATCCTAATAATATGCATTTGTCTACTTTGATTGAGAATAATAATGAATCTATGGATGTGAATTTGGTTGGTAGAAACAATTTTGGTAATAACGCATATAGAGATAATTTTAATTCTAGGCCGTTTCCTAGTAATCCCTTTAATAATTATGGTAATTCCTACAACAATTCTTATGGAAATTTTAATAAGATGACCTCTGATTTTGAATCTAATATTAAATAATTTATTAGTTTGCAAAAGAGTTTCAATGCTTTGATTGAAGAAAAATTTCTTAAGATTGATGAGTTGGCTAGGAACGTTGATAAAATTTCTCTTGATGTTGATTCTTTGAAACTTAGATCTATTCCACCTAAGCATGATATCGGTGAGTCTCTCAAAGCCATGAGAATTTCCATTGATGAGTGCAAAGAAAGAACCGCTAGGATGCGTGCTAAGAAAGATTGCTTTGTGAAAGCGTGTTCTTCTAGTTTTCATGATAATAAGGATGAAGATCTAAAAGTTATTGATGTGTCCCCTATTAAATCTTTGTTTTGCAATATGAATCTTGATAATTATGGGACTGAATATGAGCCACCTTTACCTAGAAGGCGTTCCAAAAATTCAGAGTTTTTAGATCTTGATGCAAAAATTGTTAAAAGTGGGATTGAAGAGGTCAAAACTTTAAATAGCAATGAACCCACAATCTTGGATTTCAAGGAATTTAATTATGATAATTGCTCTTTGATAGATTGTATTTCCTTGTTGCAATCCGTGCTAAATTCTCCTCATGCTTATAGTCAAAATAAAGCTTTTACTAAACATATCGTTGATGCTTTGATGCAATCTTATGAAGAAAAACTTGAGTTGGAAGTTTCTATCCCTAGAAAACTTTATGATGAGTGGGAACCTACAATTAAAATTAAAATTAAGGATCATGAGTGTTATGCTTTGTGTGATTTGGGTGCTAGTGTTTCCACGATTTTGAAAACTTTGTGTGATTTGCTAGGTTTCCGTGATTTTGATGATTGTTCTTTAAACTTGCACCTTGCGGATTCCACTATTAAGAAACCTATGGGAAGAATTAATGATATTCTTATTGTTGCAAATAGGAACTATGTTCCCGTAGATTTCATTGTTCTTGACATAGATTGCAATCCTTCATGTCGTATTATTCTTAGTAGACACTTCCTTAGAACAATTGGTGCAATTATTGATATGAAGGAAGGGAATATTAGATTCCAATTTCCATTAAGGAAAGGCATGGAACACTTCACTGGAAAGAAAGTTAAATTGCCATATGAATCTATTATGAGAGCCACTTATGGATTGCCTACCAAAGATGGCAATACCTAGATCTATCTTCGCTTTTATGCCTAGCTAGGGGCGTTAAACGATAGCGCTTGTTGGGAGGCTACCCAATTTTATTTTTATTCCTTACTTTTCGTTCCTGTTTAGTAATAAATAATTTATATAGCCTCTGTTTTGGTTGTGTTTTTTGTGTTTAATTACTGTTTGTTCCAAGTAAGAACCGTTGGGAAGACTTGGGGAAAGTCTTTTTGATCTTACTGTAAAAAACAGAAACTTTAGCGCTCACGAGAATTGCTGTCATTTTATTCGGAAAGTGCTATTTAGTTAATTCTTTTTGCAGATGATTAACAGATAAATTCCTCACGTCCAGAAATTTATTTTAGAATTTTTCGTGTTCCAAAAGTTTGCTTTAGCTACATATTACTACAGACTGTTCTGTTTTTGACAGATTCTGTTTTTCGTGTGTTGTTTACTTATTTTGATGAATCTATGGCTAGTAAAAGAGTTTATAAACCATAGAGAAGTTGGAATACAGTAGGTTTAACACCAATATAAATCAATAATGAGTTCATTACAGTACCTTGAAGTGGTGTTTTGTTTTCTTTCGCTAACGGAGCTCACGAGGTTTTCTATTTGAGTTTTGTGTTGTGAAGTTTTCAAGTTTTGGGTAAAGATTTGATGGATTATGGAACAAGGAGTGGCAAGAGCCTAAGCTTGGGGATGCTCATGGCACCCCAAGGTAAAATTGAAGGACACCAAAAAGCCTAAGCTTGGGGATGCCCAGAAGGTATCCCCTCTTTCGTCTTCGTCTATCGATAACTTTACTTGGAGTTATATTTTTATTCACCACATGATATGTGTTTTGCTTGGAGTGTCTTGTATGATTTGAGTCTTTGATTTTTAGTTTACCACAGTCATCCTTACTGTAAACACCTTTTGAGAGAGACTCACATGATTTGAAATTTATTAGAATACTCTATGTGCTTCACTTATATCTTTTGAGTTATATAGTTTTTGCTCTAGTTTTTCACTTATATCTTTTAGAGCACGGAGGTGGATTTGTTTTATAGAAACTATTGTTCTCTCATGCTTCACTTATATTATTTTGAGAGTCCTTTAGAACAACATGGAAATTTGCTTTTAGGAACAATATAAAAACTTTCATAGAAGTGCATTGAATACAATGAGAAGTTTGATACTTGATAATTGTTTTGAGATATGGAGATGGTGACATTAGAGTCATGCTAGTTGATTAGTTGTGAATTTGAGAAATACTTGTGTTAAAGTTTGTGATGAAGTCAGAGCATGATTTATTTATTGATTGTCTTCCTTATGAGTGGCGGTCGGCGACGAGCGATGGTCTTTTCCTACCAATCTACCCCCCTAGGAGCATGCGCGTAATACTTTACTTTGATAACTTGTAGATTTTTGCAATAAGTATGTGAGTTCTTTATGACTAATGTTGAGTCCATGGATTATACGCACTCTCACCCTTCCACCATTGCTAGCCTCTCTAGTATCGCGCAACTTTCGCCGGTACCATAAACCCACCATATACCTGAAGGAAATATGCCCTAGAGGCAATAACAAAGTTATTATTTATTTCCTTATTTCATGATAAATGTTTATTATTCATGCTATAATTGTATCAACCGGAAACATAATACATGTGTGAATACATAGACAAACAGAGTGTCACTAGTATGCCTCTACTTGACTAGCTCATTAATCAAAGATGGTTATGTTTCCTAACCATAGACAAAGAGTTGTTATTTGATTAACGGGATCACATCATTAGGTGAATGATCTGATTGACATGACCCATTCCATTAGCTTAGCACCCGATCGTTTAGTATGTTGCTATTGCTTTCTTCATGACTTATACATGTTCCTATGACTATGAGATTATGCAACTCCCGTTTGCTGGAGGAACACTTTTTGTGCTACCAAACGTCACAACGTAACTGGGTGATTATAAAGGTGCTCTACAGGTGTCTCCAAAGGTACATGTTGGGTTGGCGTATTTCGAGATTAGGATTTGCCACTCCGATTGTCGGAGAGGTATCTCTGGGCCCTCTCGGTAATGCACATCACATAAGCCTTGCAAGCATTACAACTAATGAGTTAGTTGTGAGATGATGTATTATGGAACGAGTAAAGAGACTTGCCGGTAACGAGATTGAACTAGGTATTGGATACCGACGATCGAATCTCGGGCAAGTAACATACCGATGACAAAGGGAACAACGTATGTTGTTATGCGGTCTGACCGATAAAGATCTTCGTAGAATATGTAGGAGCCAATATGGGCATCCAGGTCCCGCTATTGGTTATTGACCGGAGATTTGTCTCAGTCATGTCTGCATTGTTCTCGAACCGTAGGGTCCGCACGCTTAACGTTACGATGACAGTTATTATGAGTTTATGCATTTTGATATACCGAAGTTAGTTCGGAGTCCCGGATGTGATCACAGACATGACGAGGAGTCTCGAAATGGTCGAGACATAAAGATTGATATATTGGATGACTATATTCGGACACCGGAAGCGTTCCGGGGAAGTTTTGGATAAAACCGGAGCACCGGGGGTTTACCGGAACCCCCCGGGAGGTTAATGGGCCTCATGGGCCTAAAGTGGAGAAGAGGAAGGGGCTGCCAGGGCAGGCCACACGCCCCCTCTCCCCTAGTCCGAATTGGACAAGGAGGGAGGGGCGGCGCCCCCCTTTTTCCTTCTCTTCTTCCACCTCTCCTACTTGGACAAGGAAAGGGAGGGGAGTCCTACTCCCGGTAGGAGTAGGACTCCTCCTGCGCGCCTCCTCTAGGGCCGGCCGCACCCCCCCTTGGATCCTTTATATACGGAGGCAGGGGGACACCCTAGGACACACAATTTGATCATCGTGATCGTTCCTTAGCCGTGTGCGGTTCCCCCTTCCACCATATTCCACCTCGGTCATATTGTAGCAGCGCTTAGGCGAAGCCCTGCGACGGTAGAACATCAAGGTCGTCACCACGCCGTCGTGCTGACGGAACTCATCCCCGAAGCTTTGCTGGATCGGAGCCTGGGGAGCGTCATCAAGCTGTACGTGTGCTAAGAACTCGGAGGTGCCGGAGTAACGGTGCTTGGATCGGTCGGATCGGGAAGACGTACGACTACTTCCTCTACTTTCCGTCAACGCTTCCGCTTTGGTCTACGAGGGTACGTAGACAACACTCTCCCCTCTCGTTGCTATGCATCACCAAGATCTTGCGTGTGCGTAGGAAATTTTTTGAAATTACTACGTTCCCCAACAGTGGCATCCGAGCCTAGGTTTTATGGTTTGATGTTATGTGCACGAGTAGAACACAAGTGAGTTGTGGGCGATATAAGTCATACTGCTTACCAGCATGTCATACTTTGGTTCGGCGGTATTGTTGGACGAAGCGGCCCGGACCGACATTACGCGTATGCTTACGCGACACCGGATCTCCTGACGTGCTTTGCACATAGGTGGCTTGCGGGTGACAGTTTCTCCAACTTTAGTTGAACCGAGTGTGGCTACGCCCGGTCCTTGCGAAGGTTAAAACAGCACCAACTTGACAAACTATTGTTGTGGTTTTGATGCATAGGTAAGATTGGTTCTTGCTTAAAGCCCGTAGCAGCCACGTAAAACTTGCAACAACAAAGTAGAGGACGTCTAACTTGTTTTTGCAGGGCATGTTGTGATGTGATATGGTCAAGACATGATGATAAATTTATTGTATGAGATGATCATGTTTTGTAACCGAGTTATCGGCAACTGGCAGGAGCCATATGGTTGTCGCTTTATTGTATGCAATGCAATCGCGCTGTAATGCTTTACTTTATCACTAAGCGGTAGCGATAGTCGTGGAAGCATAAGATTGGCGAGACGACAACGATGCTACGATGGAGATCAAGGTGTCGCGCCGGTGACGATGTTGATCACGACAGTGCTTCAGAGATGGAGATCACAAGCACGAGATGATGATGGCCATATCATATCACTTATATTGATTGCATGTGATGTTTATCTTTTATGCATCTTATCTTGCTTTGATTGACGGTAGCATTATAAGATGATCTCTCACTAATTATCAAGAAGTGTTCTCCCTGAGTATGCACCGTTGCGAAAGTTCTTCGTGCTGAGACACCACGTGATGATCGGGTGTGATAGGCTCTACGTTCAAATACAACGGGTGCAAAACAGTTGCACACGCGGAATACTCAGGTTATACTTGACGAGCCAAGCATATACAAATATGGCCTCGGAACACGGAGACCGAAAGGTCGAGCGTGAATCATATAGTAGATATGATCAACATAGTGATGTTCACCAATGAAACTACTCCATCTCACGTGATGATCGGACATGGTTTAGTCGATTTGGATGACGTGATCACTTAGAGGATTAGAGGGATGTCTATCTAAGTGGGAGTTCTTAAGTAATATGATTAAATTGAACTTAAATTTATCATGAACTTAGTCCTGGTAGTATTTTGCAAATTATGTTGTAGATCGATAGCTCGCGTTGTTGCTTCCCTGTGTTTATTTTGATATGTTCCTAGAGAAAATTGTGTTGAAAGTAGCAATGATGCGGATTGGATCCGTGATCTGAGGTTTATTCTCATTGATGCACCGCTAGGTGACAGACCTATTACAGGAGCAGATGCAGGCGTTATGAACGTTTGGCTAGCTCAATATGATGACTACTTGATAGTTTAGTGCACCATGCTTAATGGCTTAGAATCGGGACTTCAAAGACGTTTTGAACGTCATGGACCATATGAGATGTTCCAGGAGTTGAAGATAATATTTCAAGCAAATACCCGAGTTGAGAGATATGAAGTCTCCAACAAGTTCTATAGCTAAAAGATGGAGGAGAATCGCTCAACTAGTGAGCATGTGCTCAGATTGTCTGGGTACTACAATCGCTTAAATCAAGTGGGAGTTAATCTTCCAGATAAGATAGTGATTGATAGAATTCTCTAGTCACCATGACCAAGTTAGTAGAACTTCGTGATGAACTATAGTATGCAAGGGATGACGAAAACGACTCCCGAGCTTTTCATGATGATGAAATCGATGAAGGTAGAAATCAAGAAAAACATCAAGTGTTGATGGTAGACAAGACCACTAGTTTCAAGAAAAGGGCAGAGGGAAGAAGGGGAACTTCAAAAAGAACAGCAAGCAAGTTGCTGCTCAAGTGAAGAAGCCCAAGTCTGGACCTAAGCCTGAGACTGAGTGCTTCTATGTAGCGACCAAACCTCAAACAGTCTGATCTCTGTGCTCCGGTGTCATCCCTGGATCAGTAATGCTGACACCACACAGTACTTCGAAGGATTTATAGCAGAGTGGCAATCACACACTTATTACATCATTGTCTCCGAAGAGAACTTATTACATAAATATGGCTTAAGGCCATCTAAGATTGATAACAGCGGAAGACTTGGAAGATAAATGGGTCCATCAACTCCAACGGCATCACTGAGTATAGAACCACGACCTAAAAGCACCTTAATCGTCGTTTGAAAAGTCTGCAACATTAATGTTGCAGCCTGAAACGGGTCAGCACATGGAATATGCTGGCAAAGTAACACATAGAGAATGATGGAATGGAACAGCTATACTATATGCATATTTGGCTGGTGGAAAGCTCTATGGATTACTGTTTTGCGTAAAGCCAATTTTTCCCTACTGCAAAAGGAATAAATTTATTTAACTATCATGGTGGTTGTTAAACATTGAGAATGGTTGACAGCATTCTCAATCCCAATTAAAAGTGAACAATTAAAACCCAACAATATTAATTAGAAGTAACATGATGAGATTCACATGATATTCAAGTACTAGATACTCAAGATTGTCCATAACCGGGGACACGGCTAATCATGATTAGTTTATTACACTCTGCAGAGGTTTGCGCACTTTTCCCCACAAGACTCGATCGCCTCCGTTGGATTTCTCGCACTACTGGTGTTTGAGAAACGGATGACCGAGACACAGTCTTTCAGAAGCGCTAGCACCTTACGATGGAGTAGACCGTACCACCTACATCCCCTACATCTGCTAGTCTACCCCTATAAGAGTTCGCACAACTTAGTCAACTATGCCAGAGCCCATAATGGCTTGTGGCTGCACACGTAAGTATTTAGCATGAAAGATCTTATGATCCCTTTGAGCCTGGGTGGCGGTCCAAAATAAAACAGGCAAGTCCTGATAGACACCAGGTGCCTCAATCCACCCAGATGTGTGTTTAAGTTGCCACCTTAGATAAACCATTAAAATTATCAATCTCACATCTGTCATGGATATCACTCACCCAATCCACGTCTACTAGCATAGCATGGCATAATAAGCAAACGTAGAAGTAACTCCCAAAGGTTTCATAATAAACAGGTAATAGGTACTACCTCATCTACTTCCCATCCCACAATTTAATTAGATCCTAATCATGCAATGTGTGAGGATGGATCTAATGCAATAAAACTGGGTTGTGGAAAAGGTATGATCAAAGTGTTACTTGCCTTGCTGATGATCCGTGAGTCCTGGAGATTCGAAGTAACAGGCGGCGCAATCCGGGTAATCTATCGCAGACAAACAACAAGCATACAATAAGTACTCATCTAATGCACAGGTAAAACTCGAACAAGAGATCGAACCAGAAAGTTCAACTTAAGAACTCCGGTTGAGAAGAAAGAAAGAACCGAACAAAGAAACCGAAAACAAACGGCAGAAAACAACTCGGTTCTAGCAAGTTGAAACTAGGTCAAATTTTACCGTAGAAAAAACTAGTTTAAGTTGATTAGACGGAATGGCGGTTTCGAAACGAAACTCCAGGCGCTTGAATCACCTGATTCCGATAAACGAGCGAGAAGATAGACTAGAAAGAAGATCGGATTTGAGATCGTGATCGCGGAATAAATCCGACGAGAAGAAAAAGAAGAACGGTTGAACGAACGGACGTTCGTTAACCTAGAAGAATCTGGTGATCACGTTCGTTAGGACGAACGGTCCGGCGAACGGTCGCTAGGCAACTAAATCGAAAAAGAAAACGAATCCGATCTAGGGGTTTTCGGAGAAGAAAACCGAACGAAAAACCGATCTAGAAAACCGGAACGGTTTAGAGAAGAAAAGAATCGGAACGGTTAGAAGAAAACGATCCGATGAAAAGAAAAGAGACGCGGCGCGAGGCTACCTCTGGTGAGGTCTCCGGCGGCGTGGGCGTGGGGCGGCGGCGGCAAGGTGCTGCGGCGGCGGTGGTGCGGCGGCGGCGGGGCACAAGGGCGGCGCGGCGCGGGTGTGAGGCGCGGGGTGCGGTGGAGCTCTAGGCTTTGGGTTTGATGATTTAGAGGGGGGGTGCTTGGGTATTTATATTGGGGAGGGGAGGGTTTGCTTGCAGGAGGGATCAAGGAATTAGAATAGGAGTAGGAAAGATCTAGAAACAAAAACGGAATAACGGAAGTAGGACAAAAGTCCTGCTAGGACTCTAAAAAGAAACGGCGGCGGCGGCTCCTGTGCCTGGGGCGCGCGCGCGCGGCCTCCTGGCCTCCTGGCCGGCGGCTTGGTGGCTTGGGCCAGCGCTGGATTTTTTTTTAAATCGGTTCCGCGCTCAGAAAAAAAACAGAAAAACAAATCTACCGGACTCCAAAACTAATAAATTAAATTTTCCCCGACTCCTAAAAATGAGTCGAACAAAATGAACTTTTCTACGGGCCTAAAATGCAAATTTTTAAAACGCGCATTTTCCCTATCCAAATAAAAGGCAAATGAAACTCCCATAAAACCAATGATCCTTTCTTCAAAATTTGAGAAGACTCAAATATGAAAAAGACAAAATTTCCAACTCTCTCCCTTGAGTTGCGTGAAATTTCTAGGATCGGTAAAATGCAAGAAAATATGATATGCTTGATGATCTATGTGTATAACATTCCAAATTGAAAATTTGGGATGTTACAAACCTACCCCCCTTAAGATGAATCTCGCCCTCGAGATTCGGGTTGGCTAGAAAATAGGTGAGGGTGGTCCTTGAGCAAATCTTCTTCTCTCTCCCAAGTGGCTTCATCCTCTGAGTGGTGGTTCCACTGAACTTTGCAAAACTTGATAACCTTGCTGCGTGTAACTCTGCTGGCAAACTCGAGAATCTTGACTGGTTTCTCTTCATATGTTAAGTCATCCTTCAACTGAATTGCTTCAAGCGGCACTGTATCTCTTAACGGTACCTCCGCCATCCCGGCGTGACATTTCTTCAGCTGAGAAACATGGAATACGTCATGAACTCCTGATAGTCCCTCTGGTAATTCCAAATTATAAGCGACTTCTCCCATACGTTGCAAGATCTTATATGGTCCAACGAAACGCGGTGCTAATTTTCCCTTAACTCCAAATCGCTTAACTCCTCGTAGTGGGGATACTCGGAGATACACCCTGTCTCCGGTTTCGTAAACTGTCTCCTTGCGTTTAGAATCTGCATAGCTCTTCTGCCTGGACTGGGCTACCTTGAGCCTATCGCGAATCAACTTAACTTTCCGTTCAGACTCCTTAATCAAATATGGTCCAAAGAACTGACGGTCTCCAACTTCGTCCCATGACAACGGTGTCCTGCACCTCCTTCCGTATAAAGCTTCGAAAGGTGCCATCTTCAAACTGGTTTGGTAACTGTTGTTATAGGAAAACTCCGCATATGGCAAATTATCGTCCCAACTAGAACCATAATCTAGTGCACAAGCTCTCAGCATATCTTCCAAAATCTGGTTGACTCTCTCGGTCTGTCCATCTGTCTGTGGATGAAAAGCGGTGCTAAACTCTAGCCTGGTTCCCAAAGTTTCATGCAACTGATTCCAAAACTTTGAGGTAAATTGGGTTCCTCTGTCTGATACAATACTCCTCGGAACTCCATGCAAACAAATGATACTAGTCATGTATATCTTTGCCAACTTAGCACTGGTGTAAGTGGTCTTAACTGGAATGAAATGTGCTACCTTAGTCAAACGATCAACTACTACCCATATCGAATCATATCCTGCCTTCGTCCTGGGTAGTCCTGTGATAAAATCCATGCCTATCTTATCCCACTTCCATTCGGGTATCGGCAATAGTTGCAACAATCCGGCTGGCTTCTGATGCTCTGCCTTTACTCTATGACATACGTCACAAACTGCTACATATGCTGCAATATCCTTCTTCATTCCGGTCCACCAGAATGTCTCCTTCAAATCCAAATACATCTTGGTATTTCCTGGGTGAATTGAATATGGTGAATCATGTGCCTCTTGTAGAATCAACTTCCTGATCTCCGGGTCATTTGGCACATAAACACGGTCCTCAAACCATAGGTATCGTGCTCATCCTCATGAAATCCCTTTGCTTTTCCTTTGCTTAGTTTCTCCTTTATAGCAGCAATCTCCTTGTCAGATTTCTGAGCTTCTCTGATTTTATCCATCAATTTTGGCTGAATCTCCAATGCTGCCACATAGCCTTTCGGAACTATCTCTAAACTTAGTTCACGAAGGTTTTCTGCTAACTCCTTGGGTATACTTCCCGTTATTATCCTATTGACGTGGCTCTTACGGCTCAATGCGTCAGCTACTACATTAGCTTTACCGGGATGGTAATGCAATCTCATATCATAATCCTTGATGAGCTCCAACCATCTCCTTTGTCTGAGATTCAACTCCTTCCGCGTGAAAATGTACTTCAAACTCTTGTGATCTGTGTACACCTCACAATGATTTCCAATGAGGAAATGTCTCCATGTCTTCAATGCATGCACTACGGCTGCTAACTCCAAATCATGTGTGGCGTAATTCAACTCGTGAGGCTTCAGTTGTCGTGAAGCATACGAAACAACTCTCCCTTCCTGCATAAGCACTGCTTCAAGTCCTCGACGTGAAGCGTCGCAATACACCTCATAATCCTTGGTCTGATCTGGCAAGATCAATACCGATGAGGTAACCAATCGTTTCTTCAACTCCTGGAAACTAGCCTCACACTCCTCAGTCCATTTGAACTTGGTATCCTTCTTCAACAACTCCGTCATAGGCTTCGCAGTCTTTGAAAAATTCTCAATGAATCTCCGGTAATATCCTGCAAGTCCAAGAAAACTCCGGATCTCTCCAACTATTGTGGGTGCTTCCCATTCGGTTACGGTCTCAACCTTTGCGGGGTCAACTGCTATCCCTTTTTCGGTTATAACGTGTCCGAGAAATCCTACTTCCTTCAACCAAAACTCACATTTGCTAAATTTGGCATATAACTGATGTTCCCTTAGCTTCTCCAATACCAAACGCAAATGTTCCTTATGCTCTTCTTCATTCTTCGAATAAACCAGGATATCATCAATGAACACTATGACGAACTTGTCCAAAAACTCCATAAACACTTTGTTCATCAGGTTCATAAAATAGGCAGGTGCGTTAGTTAATCCAAATGACATAATGGTATACTCATACAATCTATATCTTGTGGTGAATGATGTCTTAGGAATATCCTGTTCTCGAATCTTCAACTGGTGGTACCCTGATTGCAAATCGATCTTGGAAAACACTTTTGCTCCTTGCAAACGATCAAACAGATCATTAATCATTGGCAGTGGGTACTTGTTCTTGATGGTTACTTCATTCAATCCTCGATAATCAACAACCATCCTTAATGATCCATCCTTCTTCTCCACTAGAAGTACGGGTGATCCCCAAGGCGAAGAACTTGGGCGTATGTAACCTTTCTCCAATAACTCCATAATCTGATTCTTAATTTCTACCAAATCTTTTGCTGGCATCCGGTATGGTCTCTTTGATATTGGGCCTGTACCTGGCAACAACTCAATCAAGAACTCAATGTCTCTATCCGGTGGCATGCCTGGCAACTCTTTTGGAAATACATCAGGAAAATCCTTTACCACTAGTACTTCCTCCTGCACAACTCCTGTCAGGCAATTTACTTGTGTCCTATTTGGCACATGCCGGGATACATACTTGATCCTTCTTCCTTCTGGCATTGTAAGCAAAATTGACTTACTAGCACAATCGATGTTTCCTCCATACTTTGATAACCAGTCCATGCCTAATATCACATCCAATCCTTGAGATTCCAATACTATTAGGTCTGAGGGAAAAACATAGTTACCAATCCTTAATGGTAACCGATCACACCATTGTCTAGCCATAAACTCCGCTCCTGGTGAGCTTACTAACATGGGTGACCTAAGGGCTTGGGTTGGCAGGTTATATTTATCCACAAATCCCCTTGATATGTATGAATGCGATGCACCAGTATCAAAAAGAATGAGTGCGTTAAATGACTTAACCAAAAACTTACCGATCACTGCATCAGACTGATCTTCAACCTCCTCCATGCTAACGTGGTTCACCTGTCCCCTATTGAAAGGGTTCGGCTTCTTCCCTGAGCTTCCATTGCCATTTCCATTCTGGCCTTTAGGACATTCATTGGCATAATGTCCGGTCTTGGAACACTTGAAACAGGTGACTTGACTCAGGTCTCTCTTGGATGGGGTTGATGGGGTGGTCTGGTTCTGGCCGTTGCTTCCTCCATTCCCATCACCAATCTTGTGGCCATTATGGTTGTGCGAGCTACCTCCTCCATGGGTATGCTGAAACTGAAATCCTGATTTAGGGGTAAAACGGGGCTTCTGCTGGGCTCCAGAGTTATACTTCCCCTGTCCATACTTCCTCTTGCGGTTCTCAATCTGCTGTTGCTTCCCTTCAATCATGATGGCACGATCTACCAACTCCTGGTAGTTGTTAAAACTTCCTACCATCAACTGCATGCTTAGCTCATCATTCAATCCTTCCAGAAACTTCTCCTGCTTAGCTGCATCCATAGCAACGTCATTTGGGGCATAACGTGCTAACTTGCTGAAGTCGTCAACATACTGGCCAACTGTCCTTCCTCCTTGGCGTAAGTTGCGAAACTCACACTTCTTCATGGCCATAGCTCCCGCTGAAACATGTGCGGTGCAGAAAGCTTGCTGAAACTGATCCCATGTGACTGTGTCAACTGGGAAAGTGGCTGTGAAATTCTCCCACCATGCTGCCGCGGGTCCTTCTAGCTGATGTGCGGCAAACTTCACCTTCTCACCATACGTGCATCCTGTAGTGGTCAACTCCCTTCCTATCTTGCGGAGCCAATCGTCTGCTACTATCGGCTCGATGCTACTAGAAAACACCGGCGGGTTTAGCCTAAGGAAACGGGCTAAGTGGTCAACAGGTGGTGGTGGTGGTGGCTTGTTGTTGTTGTTGTTGTTGTTGTTGTTCTGCTGGTTCTGGACTAACATCTGCATCAACTGATTCTGCTGTTGGATCAATTGAGTGAGCTCCGGTGGAAATCCATTGTCACGTCTCGGAGGCATCTGAGGGTTTAGAAAAGAAGAGAAATAAGAATAGAATGAGGTCTAAAGAGAAAACACTACCCCAATGCACATGAGCAAATTCACACAAAATCACTTCATTCAATCAAACAAGGGCTTACAATCGATCTAGCTATCACAAAAGTGCTCGAACTATAGTGTTTACATGGGGGAAAATACTACTAATATTTGGTGGTCATCTAGAAATTTGAACCGACGGAAGACTCCATGATGTCCGCTCCAGCTTCGTCGTCAAAGTCGGGTTCACTTGGATCCGAATCGGTGTCGTCGATGATGATGTAGTTATCCGGGCATGAGACGTGCTCGTCTTCCTCCTTGGATGCTAACTTCCTCTTGAGTTCTTCAATCTCTTGCTTAAGATCGACGTTGTGTCTTGCTAGAGCTACGATCTCGTCCATGTAGTCCTTGCATGTAGTCTTCAGTTCTCCTTCTAGCTCGATGATCCTTGTCTTCGCGTTCTTCAACTCCATCATATCATTGCACATCTGGTTCTCGTGGCGTCGAATGTGCTGGTTTAACTCCTGGATGAACGCTGCAATGGATCTATCCTTCTTGGTGATGACTAACTCCCATTGTTCATCTCGACGTCTGCAAATCTGGTAGATAGTGTCCTTGAGGTCTTCTTGATAAACTTCTCCAATGCGTCCTATGGTGATATGGGCTGCCATGCTCCTTCCAAGACTCCAAGTTGGTGCGTTGAAAACACTATCTATGGGCTTCGTGATTGGCGCGAATGTCATTCCCGGAATGTGAGCTTGAATCTTCCAGCGCTCCTCTTCAGGTAAAGTGGCGTTGAAGGTTCCCGTGAAACTTGGTAATCCAATGTTTAGGTACTTGGTGACTTCCTTCAAGTGAAATCCAAAAGGTGTGCCTTCATCCGGTTGAGCGTACTTAATCTTCGCGTCCTTCATCCTAAAGAGTAGAAAAGATGAGGAGTTAGAAATGGGGAGAGAATAGTGATCTATGGCTTTAACTTAGTGGTCGTGTCCTACAGTCAGCGTGTGCTCTGATACCATCTCTATAGCGACCAAACCTCAAACAGTCTGATCTCTGTGCTCCGGTGTCATCCCTGGATCAGTAATGCTGACACCACACAGTACTTCGAAGGATTTATAGCAGAGTGGCAATCACACACTTATTACATCGTTGTCTCCGAAGAGAACTTATTACATAAATATGGCTTAAGGCCATCTAAGATTGATAACAGCGAAAGACTTGGAAGATAAATGGGTCCATCAACTCCAACGGCATCACTGAGTATAGAACCACGACCTAAAAGCACCTTAATCGTCGTCTGAAAAGTCTGCAACATTAATGTTGCAGCCCGAAACGGGTCAGCACATGGAATATGCTGGCAAAGTAACACATAGAGAATGATGGAATGGAACAGCTATACTATATGCATATTTGGCTGGTGGAAAGCTCTATGGATTACTGTTTTGCGTAAAGCCAATTTTTCCCTACTGCAAAAGGAATAAATTTATTTAACTATCATGGTGGTTGTTAAACATTGAGAATGGTTGACAGCATTCTCAATCCCAATTAAAAGTGAACAATTAAAACCCAACAATATTAATTAGAAGTAACATGATGAGATTCACATGATATTCAAGTACTAGATACTCAAGATTGTCCATAACCGGGGACACGGCTAATCATGATTAGTTTATTACACTCTGCAGAGGTTTGCGCACTTTTCCCCACAAGACTCGATCGCCTCCGTTGGATTTCTCGCACTACTGGTGTTTGAGAAACGGATGACCGAGACACAGTCTTTCAGAAGCGCTAGCACCTTACGATGGAGTAGACCGTACCACCTACATCCCCTACATCTGCTAGTCTACCCCTATAAGAGTTCGCACAACTTAGTCAACTATGCCAGAGCCCATAATGGCTTGTGTCTGCACACGTAAGTATTTAGCATGAAAGATCTTATGATCCCTTTGAGCTTGGGTGGCAGTCCAAAATAAAACAGGCAAGTCCTGATAGACATCAGGTGCCTCAATCCACCCAGATGTGTGTTTAAGTTGCCACCTTAGATAAACCATTAAAATTATCAATCTCACATCTGTCATGGATATCACTCACC
The DNA here is from genome assembly GCA_034509565.1 of Triticum monococcum. Classification (NCBI taxonomy): domain Eukaryota; kingdom Viridiplantae; phylum Streptophyta; class Magnoliopsida; order Poales; family Poaceae; genus Triticum; species Triticum monococcum. The sequence continues at coordinate 173,844,597 of CM067847.1, read as the reverse complement.
CAATCCACGTCTACTAGCATAGCATGGCATAATAAGCAAACGTAGAAGTAACTCCCAAAGGTTTCATAATAAACAGGTAATAGGTACTACCTCATCTACTTCCCATCCCACAATTTAATTAGATCCTAATCATGCAATGTGTGAGGATGGATCTAATGCAATAAAACTGGGTTGTGGAAAAGGTATGATCAAAGTGTTACTTGCCTTGCTGATGATCCGTGAGTCCTAGAGATTCGAAGTAACAGGCGGCGCAATCCGGGTAATCTATCACAGACAAACATCAAGCATACAATAAATACTCATCTAATGCACAGGTAAAACTCGAACAAGAGATCAAACCAGAAAGTTCAACTTAAGAACTCCGGTTGAGAAGAAAGAAAGAACCGAACAAAGAAACCGAAAACAAACGGCGGAAAACAACTCGGTTCTAGCAAGTTGAAACTAGGTCAAATTTTACCGTAGAAAAAACTGGTTTAAGTTGATTAGACAGAACGATGGTTTCGAAACGAACCTCCAGGCGCTTGAATCACCTGATTCCGATAAACGAGCGAGAAGATAGACTAGAAAGAAGACCGGATCTGAGATCGCGATCGCGGAATAAATCCGACGAGAAGAAAAAGAAGAACGGTTGAATGAACGGACGTTCGTTAACCTAGAAGAATCCGGTGATCACGTTCGTTAGGACGAACGGTCCGGCGAACGGCCACTAGGCAACTAAATCGGAAAAGAAAACGAATCCGATCTAGGGTTTTTCGAAGAAGAAAACCGAACGAAAAACCGATCTAGAAAACCGGAACGGTTTAGAGAAGAAAAGAATCGGAACGGTTAGAAGAAAACAATCCGATGAAAAGAAAAGAGACGCGGCGCGAGGCTACCTCTGGTGAGGTCTCCGGCGAGGGGCTCCGGCGGCGTGGGCGTGGGACGGCGGCGGCAAGGTGCGGCGGCGGCGGGGCACAAGGGCGGCGCGGCGCGGGTGTGAGGCGCGGGGTGCGGTGGAGCTCTAGGCTTTGGGTTTGATGATTTAGAGGGGGGTGCTTGGGTATTTATATTGGGGAGGGGAGGGTTTGCTTGGAGGAGGGATCAAGGAATTAGAATAGGAGTAGGAAAGATCTAGAAACAAAAACGGAATAACGGAAGTAGGACAAAAGTCCTACTAGGACTCTAAAAAGAAACGGCGGCGGCGGCTCCTGCGCCTGGGGCGCGCGCGCGCGGCCTCCTGGCCTCCTGGCCGGCGGCTTGGTGGCTTGGGCCTTTGGCCCAAGGCGCTGGAATATTTTTTAGATCGGTTCCGCGCTAGAAAAAAAACAGAAAAACAAATCTACCGGACTCCAAAACTAATAAAGTAAATTTTCCCCGACTCCTAAAAATGAGTCGAACAAAATGAACTTTTCTACGGGCCTAAAATGCAAATTTTTAAAACGCACATTTTTCCCTATCCAAATAAAAGGCAAATGAAACTGCGATAAAACCAATGATCCTTTCTTCAAAATTTGAGAAGACTCAAATATGAAAAAGACGAAATCTCCAACTCTCTCCCTTGAGTTGCATGAAATTTCTAGGATCGGCAAAATGCAAGAAAATATGATATGCTTGATGATCTATGTGTATAACATTCCAAATTGAAAATTTGGGATGTTACATTCTACTGCAAAGGGACTGGTCACTGGAAGCGGAACTACCCCAAGTGATTGGCAGATAAGAAGGATGGCAAAGTGAACATAAGTATATTTGATATACATGTTATTGATGTGTACTTTACTAGTGTTTATAGCAACCCCTCAGTATTTGATACTAGTTCAGTTGCTAAGATTAGTAACTTGAAACGGGAGTTGCAGAATAAACAGAGACTAGTTAAGGGTGAAGTGACGATGTGTGTTGGAAGTGGTTCTAAGATTGATATGATCATCATCGCACACTCCCTATAAATTCGGGATTAGTGTTGAACCTAAATAAGTGTTATTTGGTGTTTACGTTGAGCATGAATATGATTTGATCATGTTTATTGTAATACGGTTATTCATTTAAGTAAGAGAATAAATTGTTGTTCTGTTTACATGAATAAAACCTTATATGGTTACACACCCAATGAAAATAGTTCGTTGGATCTCGATCGTAGTGATACACATAATCATAATATTGAAACCAAAAGATGCAAAGTTAATAATGATAGTGCAACTTATTTGTAGCACTGCCGTTTAGGTCATATTGGTGTAAAGCGCATGAAGAAACTCCATGCTGATGGGCTTTTGGAATCACTTGATTATGAATCAGTTGATGCTTGCGAACCATGCCTCATGGGCAAGATGACTAAGACTTTGTTCTTAGGAACAATGGAGCGAGCAACCAATTTGTTGGAAATCATACATACTGATGTATGTGGTCCGATGAATATTGAGGCTCGCGATAGGTATAATTATTTTCTGATCTTCACAGATGATTTGAGCAGATATGAGTATATCTACTTGATGAAACATAAGTCTGAAACATTTGAAAAGTTCAAAGAATTTCAGAGTGAAGTGGAGAATCATCGTAACAAGAAAATAAGGTTTCTACGATCTGATCGCGGAGACAAATATTTGAGTTACGAGTTTGGTCTTCAATTAAAACAATGTGGAATAGTTTCACAAATTCGTGCCACCCGGAACACCACAGCATAATGGTGTGTCCGAACGTCATAGCCATACTTTATTAGATATAGTGCAAATCTATGATGTTTCTTACCGATTTACCACTATCGTTTTTGAGGTTATGCATTAAAGACAGCTGCATTCACGTTAAAAAGGGGCACCATCTAAGTCCGTTGAGACGACACAATCTGAACTGTGGTTTAGCAAGAAACCAAAGTTGTCGTTTCTTAAAGTTTGGGGTTGTGATAATTATGTGAAAAAGTTTCATCCTGATAAGCTCAAAACCAAATCGGAGAAATATGTCTTCATAAGATACCCAAAAGGAGACTGTTGGGTACACCTTCTATCACAGATCCTAAGGCAAGACATTCGTTGCTTATAATGGATCCTTTCTAGAGAAGGAGTTTCTCTCGAAAGAAGTGAGTGGGAGGAAAGTAGAACTTGATAAGGTAATTGTACCTTCTCCCTTATTGGAAGGTAGTTCATCACAGAAATCTGTTCCTGTGACTACTACACCAATTAGTGAGGAAGCTAATGATGATGATCATAAAACTTCAGATCAAGTTACTACCGAATCTTGTAGGTAAACCAGAGTGAGATCCGCACCAGAGTGGTACAGTAATCCTGTTCTGAAAGTCATGTTACTAGACCATGACGAACTTGCGAACTATGAGGAAGCGATGATGAGCCCAGATTCCGCAAAATGGCTTGAGGCCATGAAATCTGAGATGGGATTCATGTATGAGAACAAAGTATGGACTTTGGTTGACTTGCCCGATGATCGGCGAGCCATAGAAAATAAATGGATCTTCAAGAGGAAGACGGACGTTGATAGTAGTGTTACTATCTACAAAGCTAGAATTGTCGCAAAAGGTTTTCGACAAGTTCAAAGTGTTGACTACGATGAGAGTTTCTCACTCGTATCTATGCTTAAGTCTGTCCGAATCATGTTAGCAATTGCCGCATTTTATGAAATCTGGCAAATGGATAAACAAAACTGCATTCCTTAATGGATTTCTTAAAGAAGAGTTGTATATGATGCAACCAGTAGGTTTTGTCAATCCTAAAGGTACTAACAAAATATGCAAGCTCCAGTGATTCATCTATGGACTGGTGCAAGCATCTCGGAGTTGGAATACACGCTTTGATAAGTTGATCAAAGCATATAGTTTTATACAGACTTGCGGTGAAGCCTGTATTTACAAGAAAGTGAGTGGGAGCACTACAGCATTTCTGATAAGTATATGTGAATGGCATATTGTTGATCGGAAATAACTTAGAATTATTCTTTAAAGCATAAAGGAGTGTTTGAAAGGAGTTTTTCAAAGAAAGACTTCGGTGAAGCTGCTTACATATTGAGCATCAAGATCTATAGAGATAGATCAAGACGCTTGATAAGTTTTTTCAATAAATACATACCTTGACAAGATTTTGAAGTAGTTCAAAATGGAACAGTCAAAGAAAGAGTTTCTTGCCTATATTACAAGGTGTGAAATTGAGTAAGACTCAAAGCCCGACCACGGCAGAAGATAGAAAGAGAATGAATGCCATTCCCTATGCCTTGGTCATAGGTTCTATAAAGTATGCCATGATGTGTACCAGATCTATTGTATACCCTACCACTGAGTTTGGCAAGGGAGTACAATAGTGATCTAGGAGTAGATCACTGGACAGCGGTCAAAATTATCCTTAGTGGAATAAGGATATGTTTCTCAATTATGGAAGTGAAAAAAGGTTCGTCATAAAGGGTAACGCCGATGCAAGTTTTGACCCTATCTAGATGACTCTAAGTCTCGGTCTAGATACATATTGAAAGTGGGAGCAATTAGCTAGAGTAGCTCTATGCAGAGCATTGTTGACATAGAAATTTGCAAAATACATGCGGATCTGAATGTGGCAGACCCGTTGACTAGGATTCTCTCACAAGCAAAACATGAACACACCTTAGTACTCTTTGGGTGTTAATCACATAGCGCTGTGAACTAGGTTACTGAATCTAGCAAACCCTTTGGGTATTGGTCACATGGCGATGTGAACTATGGGTGTTAATCACACGATGATGTGAACTATCGATGTTAATCACATGGTGATGTGATCTAGATTATTGACTCTAGTGCAAGTGGGAGACTGAAGGAAATATGCCCTAGAGGCAATAATAAAGTTATTATTTATTTCCTTATTTCATGATAAATGTTTATTATTCATGCTATAATTGTATTAACCGGAAACATAATACATGTGTGAATACATAGACAAACAAAGTGTCACTAGTATGCCTCTACTTGACTAGCTCGTTAATCAAATATGGTTATGTTTCCTAACCATAGACAAAGAGTTGTTATTTGATTAATGGGATCACATCATTAGGTGAATGATCTGATTGACATGACCCATTCCATTAGCTTAGCACCCGATCGTTTAGTATGTTGTTATTGCTTTCTTCATGACTTATACATGTTCCTATGACTATGAGATAATGCAACTCCTTACTTTTCGTTCCTATTTAGTAATAAATAATTTATATAGCCTCTGTTTTGGTTGTGTTTTTTGTGTTTAATTACTATTTGTTCCAAGAAAGAACCGTTGGGAAGACTTGGGGAAAGTCTTTTTGATCTTACTGTAAAAAACAGAAACTTTAGCGCTCACGAGAATTGCTGTCATTTTATTCGGAAAGTGCTATTTAGTTAATTCTTTTTGCAGATGATTAACAGATAAATTCCTCATCTCCAGCAATTTATTTTAGAATTTTTAGGGTTCCAAAAGTTTGCTTTGGCTACATATTACTACAGACTGTTCTGTTTTTGACAGATTCTGTTTTTCGTGTGTTGTTTACTTATTTTGATGAATCTATGGCTAGTAAAAGAGTTTATAAACCATAGAGAAGTTGAAATACAGTAGGTTTAACACCAATATAAATCAATAATGAGTTCATTACAGTACCTTGAAGTGGTGTTTTGTTTTCTTTCGCTAACGGAGCTCACGAGGTTTTCTATTTGAGTTTTGTGTTGTGAAGTTTTCAAGTTTTGGGTAAAGATTTGATGGATTATGGAACAAGGAGTGGCAAGAGCCTAAGCTTGGGGATGCTCATGGCACCCCAAGGTAAAATTGAAGTACACCAAAAAGCCTAAGCTTGGGGATGCCCAGAAGGTATCCCCTCTTTCGTCTTCGTCTATCGATAACTTTACTTGGAGTTATATTTTTATTCACCACATGATATGTGTTTTGCTTGGAGTGTCTTGTATGATTTGAGTCTTTGCTTTTTAGTTTACCACAGTCATCCTTACTGTACACACCTTTTGAGAGAGACTCACATGATTTTAAATTTATTAGAATACTCTATGTGCTTCACTTACATCTTTCGAGTTATATAGTTTTTGCTCTAGTTTTTCACTTATATCTTTTAGAGCACGGAGGTGGATTTGTTTTATAGAAACTATTGTTCTCTCATGCTTCACTTATATTATTTTGAGAGTCCTTTAGAACAACATGGAAAATTGCTTTTAGGAACAATATAAAAACTTTCATAGAAGTGCATTGAATACAATGAGAAGTTTGATACTTGATAATTGTTTTGAGATATGGAGATGGTGACATTAGAGTCATGCTAGTTGATTAGTTGTGAATTTGAGAAATACTTGTGTTAAAGTTTGTGATGAAGTCAGAGCACGATTTATTTATTGACTGTCTTCCTTATGAGTGGCGGTCGGGGACGAGCGATGGTCTTTTCCTACCAATCTATCCCCCTAGGAGCATGCGCGTAATACTTTACTTTGATAACTTGTAGATTTTTGCAATAAGTATGTGAGTTCTTTATGACTAATGTTGAGTCCATGGATTATACGCACTCTCACCCTTCCACCATTGCTAGCCTCTCTAGTATCGCGCAACTTTCCCCGGTACCATAAACCCACCATATACCTGAAGGAAATATGCCCTAGAGGCAATAATAAAGTTATTATTTATTTCCTTATTTCATGATAAATGTTTATTATTCATGCTATAATTGTATCAACCAGAAACATAATACATGTGTGAATACATAGACAAACAGAGTGTCACTAGTATGCCTCTACTTGACTAGCTCGTTAATCAAAGATGGTTATGTTTCCTAACCATAGACAAAGAGTTGTTATTTGATTAACAGGATCACATCATTAGGTGAATGTTCTGATTGACATGACCCATTCCATTAGCTTAGCACCCGATCATTTAGTATGTTGCTATTGCTTTCTTCATGACTTATACATGTTCCTATGACTATGAGATTATGCAACTCCCGTTTGCCGGAGGAACACTTTGTGTGCTACCAAACGTCAAAACGTAACTGGGTGATTATAAAGGTGCTCTATAGGTGTCTCCAAAGGTACATGTTGGGTTGGCGTATTTCGAGATTAGGATTTGTCACTCCGATTGTCGGAGAGGTATCTCTGGGCCCTCTCGGTAATGCACATCACATAAGCCTTGCAAGCATTACAACTAATGAGTTAGTTGTGAGATGATGTATTACGGAACGAGTAAAGAGACTTTCCGGTAACAAGATTGAACTAGGTATTGGATACCGACGATCGAATCTCGGGCAAGTAACATACCGATGACAAAGGGAACAACGTATGTTGTTATGCGGTCTGACCGATAAGGATCTTCATAGAATATGTAGGAGCCAATATGGGCATCCAGGTCCCGCTATTGGTTATTGACCGGAGATTTGTCTCAGTCATGTCTGCATTGTTCTCGAACCGTAGGGTCCGCACGCTTAACGTTACGATGACAGTTATTATGAGTTTATGCATTTTGATATACTGAAGTTAGTTCAAGTCCCGGATGTGATCACGGACATGACGAGGAGTCTTGAAATGGTCGAGACATACAGATTGATATACTGGATGACTATATTCGGACACCGGAAGCGTTCCGGGGAAGTTTCGGATAAAACCGGAGCACCGGGGGGGTTACCGGAACCCCCGGAGGGTTAATGGGCCTCATGGGCCTAAAGTGGAGAAGAGGAAGGGGCTGCCAGGGCAGGCCGCGTGCCCCCTCTCCCCCTAGTACGAATTGGACAAGGAGGGAGGGGCGGCGCCCCCCTTTTTCCTTCTCTTCTTCCACCTCTCCTACTTGGACAAGGAAAGGGAGGGGAGTCCTACTCCCGGTAGGAGTAGGACTCCTCCTGCGCGCCTCCTCTAGGGCCGGCCGCACCCCCCTTGGATCCTTTATATACGGAGGCAGGGGGACACCCTAGGACACACAAGTTGATCATCGTGATCGTTCCTTAGCCGTGTGCGGTGCCCCCTTCCACCATATTCCACCTCGGTCATATTGTAGCAGCGCTTAGGCGAAGCCTTGCGACGGTAGAACATCAAGATCGTCACCACGCCATCGTGATGACGGAACTCATCCCTGAAGCTTTGCTGGATCGGAGCCTGGGGAGCGTCATCGAGCAGTACGTGTGCTAAGAACTCGGAGGTGCCGGAGTAACGGTGCTTGGATCGGTCCGATCGGGAAGACGTACGACTACTTCCTCTACATTGCGTCAATGCTTCCGCTTCGGTCTACGAGGGTACGTAGACAACAATCTCCCCTCTCGTTGCTATGCATCACCATGATCTTGCGTGTGCGTAGGAATTTTTTTGAAATTACTACGTTCCCCAACAATACCTTCCTCAAAACAGCCACCATACCTACCTATTATGGCATTTCCATAGCCATTCTGAGATATATTGCCATGCAACTTTCCATCATTCCGTTATTATGATCATGTAGTTGACATCGTATTTGTGGCAAAGCCACCGTTCATAATTCTTCATACATATCACTCATGCATCATTGCACATCCCGGTACACCGTAGGAGGCATTCACATAGAGTCATATTTTGTTCTAAGTATCGGGTTGTAATTCTTGAGTTGTAAGTAAATAAAGTGTGATGATCATCATTATTAGAGCATTGTCCCAAGTGAGGAAAGGATGATGGAGACTATGATTCCCCCACAAGTCGGGATGAGACTCCGGACGAAAAAAAGGAGAGAAAAAAAAGAGGCCATAAAAAAGGCCCAAATAAAAAAATTGAGAGAAAAAGAGAGAAAGGACAATGCTACTATCTTTTTTCCACAGTTGTGCTTCAAAGTAGCACCATGATCTTCATGATAGAGAGTCTCCTATGATATCACTTTCATATACTAGTGGAATTTTTTTATTATAGAACTTGGCTTGTATATTCCAATGATGGGCTTCCTCAAATTGCCCTAGGTCTTCATGAGCAAGCAAGTTGGATGCACACCCACTTAGTTTCTTTTGTTGAGCTTTCATATACTTATAGCTCTAGTGCATCCATTGCATGGCAATCCATACTCACTCACATCGATATCTATTAATGGGCATATCCATAGCCCATTGATACGCCTAGTTGATGTGAGACTATCTTCTCCTTTTTTGTCTTCTCCACAACCACCATTCTATTCCACATATAGCGCTATATCCATGGCTCACGCTCATGTATTGCGTTAAGGTTGAAAAAGTTTGAGAACATCAAAAGTATGAAACAATTGCTTGGCTTGTCATCGGGGTTGTGCATGATTTAAATATTTTGTGTGGTGAAGATAGAGCATAGCCAGACTATATGATTTTGTAGGGATAACTTTATTTGGCCATGTTATTTTGAGAAGACATAATTGCTTAGTTAGTATGCTTGAAGTATTATTATTTCTATGTCAATATTAAACTTTTATCTTGAATCTTTCGGATCTGAACATTCATGCCACAATAAAGAAAAATTACATTGAGAAATATGTTACAAAGCATTCCACATCAAAAATTATTTTTTATCATTTATCTACTCGAGGACGAGCAGAAATTAAGATTGGGGATGCTTGATACGTCTCCAACGTATCTATAATTGTTGATTGCTCCATGCTATTATATTATCTATTTTGGATGTTAATGGGCTTTATTTTACACATTTATATCATTTTTGGGACTAACCTACTAACCGGAGGCCCAGCCCAAATTGTTGGGTTTTTTTGCCTATTTTAGAGTTTCGCCGAAAAGGAATATCAAACGAAGTCCAAATGGAATGAAACCTTTAGGACGTGATTTTCTCAACAAACGTGATCCAGGAGACTTGGAGTGGGCACCAAAAAACGATCGAGGAGGGCACGAGGCAGGGGGGGCGCGCCCTCCACCCTCGTGGGCCCCTCGTTGCTCCACCCTCGTGTGCGTTGTGTTCTACTCGTGCATATGACATCTACACATAAAACCTGGCTCTAATACCACTGTTGGGGAACGTAGTAATTTCAAAATTTTCCTACGCACACGCAAGATCATGGTGATGCATAGCAACGAGAGGGGAGATTGTTGTCTACGTACCCTCATAGACCGAAAGCGGAAGCATTAGCACAACGCGGTTGATGTAGTCGTACGTCTTCACGATCCGACCGATCAAGTACCGAACGCACGGCACCTCCGAGTTCTGCACACGTTCAACTCAATGACATCCCTCGAACTTCGATCCAGCCAAGTGTTGAGGAAGAGTTTCGTCAGCGCGACGGCGTGATGACGATGATGATGTTCTACCGACGCAGGGCTTCGCCTAAGCACCGCTACGATATGACCAAGGTGGATTATGGTGGAGGGGGGCACCGCACACGGCTAAGAGATCAAGAGATCAATTGTTGTGTCTTTGGGGTGCCTCCTGCCCCCGTATATAAAGGAGTGGAGGAGGGGGAGGGCTGGCCCTCTCTATGGCGCGCCCTATGGGAGTCCTACTCCCACCGGGAGTAGGATTCCCCCTTTCCTAGTAGAACTAGGAGCCCTTCCAAGTAGTAGGTGTTGGGGAACGCAGTAATTTCAAAAAATTTCCTACGCACACGCAAGATCATGGTGATGCACAGCAACGAGAGGGGAGAGTGTTGTCTACGTACCAACGCAGACCGACTGCGGAAGCGATCACACAACGTAGAGGAAGTAGTCGTACGTCTTCTTCCCGATTTGACCGATCCAAGCACCGTTACTCCGGCACCTCCGAGTTCTTAGCACACGTACAGCTCGATGACGTTCCTCGGGCTCCGATCCAGCAAAGCATCGAGGAAGAGTTCCGTCAGCACGACGGCGTGATGACGATCTTGATGTACTACCGACGCAGGGCTTCGCCTAAGCACTACAACGGTACGATCGAGGTGGAATTTGGTGGCAGGGGGCACCGCACACGGCTAAGGAACGATCTCAAGGATCAACTTGTGTGTCTTGGGGTGCCCCCCGCCCCCGTATATAAAGGTTGGAGGAGGGGGAGCCGGCCGGCCAGGGAGAGGAGGCGCAGGGGAGTCCTACTCCTACTGGGAGTAGGACTCCTCCCCCCAATCCTAATCCAATTAGGACTCCCGGGGGGAAAAGAGAGAGAAGGGGGGCCGGCCCCCTATCCTAGTCCTACTAGGACTTGGGGAAAGGGGGGCGCCGGCCAGCCATGGGCTTGTCCCTTTTCTCTTTTTCCACTAAGGCCCAATAGGCCCATTAGTCTCCCGGGGGGTTCCGGTAACCCTCCCGGTATTCCGGTAAAATCCCGATTTCACCCGGAACACTTCCTATGTCCAAACATAGGCTTCCAATATATCAATCTTTACGTCTCGACCATTTCGAGACTCCTCGTCATGTCCGTGATCTCATCCGGGACTCCGAACAACCTTCGGTACATCAAAATGCATAAACTCATAATAACTGTCATCGTAACGTTAAGCGTGCAGACCCTACGGTTCGAGAACAATGTAGACATGACCGAGACACGTCTCCGGTCAATAACCAATAGCGGGACCTGGATGCCCATATTGGCTCCTACATACTCTACGAAGATCTTTATCGGTCAGACCGCATAACAACATACGTTGTTCCCTTTGTCATCGGTATGTTACTTGCCTGAGATTCGATCGTCGGTATCCAATACCTAGTTCAATCTCGTTACCGGCAAGTCTCTTTACTCGTTCCGTAATACATCATCTCACAACTAACATATTAGTTGCAGTGCTTGCAAGGCTTATGTGATGTGCATTACCGAGAGGGCCCAGAGATACCTCTCCGACAATCGGAGTGACAAACCCTAATCTCGAAATACGCCAACCCAACATCTACCATTGGAGACACCTGTAGTACTCCTTTATAATCACCCAGTTACGTTGTGACGTTTGGTAGTACCCAAAGTGTTCCTCCGGTAAACGGGAGTTGCATAATCTCATAGTTATAGGAACATGTATAAGTCATGAAGAAAGCAATAGCAACATACTAAACGATCGGGTGCTAAGCTAATGGGATGGGTCATGTCAATCAGATCATTCAACTAATGATGTGACCTCGTTAATCAAATAACAACTCTTTGTTCATGGTTAGGAAACATAACCATCTTTGATTAACGAGCTAGTCTAGTAGAGGCATACTAGTGACACTCTGTTGGTCTATGTATTCACACATGTATTATGTTTCCGGTTAATACAATTCTAGCATGAATAATAAACATTTATCATGATGTAAGGAAATAAATAATAACTTTATTATTGCCTCTAGGGCATATTTCCTTCAGTCTCCCACTTGCACTAGAGTCAATAATCTAGATTACACTGTAATGATTCTAACACCCATGGAGCCTTGGTGCTGATCATGTTTTGCTCGTGGAAGAGGCTTAGTCAACGGGTCTGCAACATTCAGATCCGTATGTATCTTGCAAATCTCTATGTCTCCCACCTGGACTAAATCCCGGATGGAGTTGAAGCGTCTCTTGATGTGTTTGGTCCTCTTGTGAAATCTGGATTCCTTTGCCAAGGCAATTGCACCAGTATTGTCACAGAAGATTTTCATTGGACCCGATGCACTAGGTATGACACCTAGATCGGATATGAACTCCTTCATCCAGACTCCTTCGTTTGCTGCTTCCGAAGCAGCTATGTACTCTGCTTCACATGTAGATCCCGCTACGACGCTTTGTTTAGAACTGCACCAACTGACAGCTCCACCGTTTAAAGTAAACACGTATCCGGTTTGCGATTTAGAATCGTCCGGATCAGTGTCAAAGCTTGCATCAACGTAACCTCTTACGGTGAGCTCTTTGTCACCTCCATATACGAGAAACATATCCTTAGTCCTTTTCAGGTATTTCAGGATGTTCTTGACCGCTGTCCAGTGATCCATTCCTGGATTACTTTGGTACCTCCACGCTAAACTTATAGCAAGGCACACATCAGGTCTGGTACACAGCATTGCATACATGATAGAGCCTATGGCTGAAGCATAGGGAACATCTTTCATTTTCTCTCTATCTTCTGCAGTGGTCGGGCATTGAGTCTTACTCAACTTCATACCTTGTAACACAGGCAAGAACCCTTTCTTTGCTTGATCCATTTTGAACTTCTTCAAAATCTTGTCAAGGTATGGGCTTTGTGAAAGTCCAATTAAGCGTCTTGATATATCTCTATAGATCTTTATGCCTAATATGTAAGCAGCTTCCCCGAGGTCTTTCATCGAAAAACTTTTATTCAAGTATCCCTTTATGCTATCCAGAAATTCTATATCATTTCCAATTAGCAATATGTCATCCACATATAATATCAGAAATGCTACAGAGCTCCCACTCACTTTCTTGTAAATACAGGCTTCTCCAAAAGTCTGTATAAAGCCAAATGCTTTGATCACACTATCAAAGCGTTTATTCCAACTCTGAGATGCTTGCACCAGTCCATAAATGGATCGCTGGCGTTTGCATACTTTGTTAGCTCCCTTTGGATCGACAAAACCTTCTGGTTGTATCATATACAACTCTTCTTCCAGAAATCCATTCAGGAATGCAGTTTTGACATCCATCTGCCATATTTCATAATCATAAAATGTGGCAATTGCTAACATTATTCTGACGGACTTAAGCATCGCTACGGGTGAGAAGGTCTCATCGTAGTCAACTCCTTGAACTTGCCGAAAACCTTTCGCGACAAGTCGAGCTTTATAGACAGTAATATTACCGTCAGCGTCAGTCTTTTTCTTGAAGATCCATTTATTCTCAATTGCTTGCCGATCATCGGGCAAGTCAACCAAAGTCCATACTTTGTTTTCATACATGGATCCCATCTCAGATTTCATGGCCTCAAGCCACTTTGCGGAATCTGGGCTCACCATCGCTTCTTCATAGTTCGTAGGTTCATCATGATCCAGCATCATGACTTCCAGAACTGGATTACCGTACCACTCTGGTGCGGATCTCACTCTGGTTGATCTACGTGGTTCAGTAGTATCTTGTTCTGAAGCTTCATGATCATCATCATTAGCTTCCTCACTGATTGGTATAGGTGTCGCAGAAACAGTTTTCTGTGATGTACTATTTTCCAATAAGGGAGCAGGTACAGTTACCTCGTCAAGTTCTACTTTCCTCCCACTCACTTCTTTCGAGAGAAACTCCTTCTCTAGAAAGTTTCCGAATTTAGCAACAAAAGTCTTGCCTTCGGATCTGTGATAGAAGGTGTATCCAATAGTTTCCTTTGGATATCCTATGAAGACACACTTCTCCGATTTGGGTTCGAGCTTATCAGGTTGAAGCTTTTCCACATAAGCATCGCAGCCCCAAACTTTAAGAAACGATAACTTTGGTTTCTTGCCAAACCATAGTTCATAAGGTGTCGTCTCAACGGATTTTGATGGTGCCCTGTTTAACGTGAATGCGGCCGTCTCTAAAGCATAACCCCAAAACGATAGCGGTAAATCAATAAGAGACATCATAGATCGCACCATATCTAGTAAAGTACGATTACGACGTTCGGACACACCATTACGTTGTGGTGTTCCGGGTGGCGTGAGTTGCGAAACTATTCCACAATTTTTCAAATGTACACCAAACTCGTAACTTAAATATTCTCCTCCACGATCAGATCGTAGAAACTTTATTTTCTTGTTACGATGATTTTCAACTTCACTCTGAAATTCTTTGAACTTTTCAAATGTTTCAGACTTATGTTTCATTAAGTAGATATACCCATATCTGCTTAAATCATCTGTGAAGGTGAGAAAATAACGATATCCGCCACGAGCCTCAATATTCATCGGACCACATACATCGGTATGTATGATTTCCAATAAATCTGTTGCTCTCTCCATAGTACCGGAGAACGGTGTTTTAGTCATCTTGCCTATGAGGCACGGTTCGCAAGTACCAAGTGATTCATAATCAAGTGGTTCCAAAAGCCCATCAGTATGGAGTTTCTTCATGCGCTTTACACCGATATGACCTAAACGGCAGTGCCACAAGTAAGTTGCACTATCATTATTAACTTTGCATCTTTTGGCTTCTACATTATGAATATGTGTATCACTATCTTCGAGATTCAACAAGAATAGACCACTCTTCAAGGGTGCATGACCATAAAAGATATTATTAATATAAATAGAACAACCATTATTCTCTGATTTAAATGAATAACCGTCTCGCATTAAACAAGATCCAGATATAATGTTCATGCTCAACGCTGGCACCAAATAACAATTATTTAGGTCTAATATTAATCCCGAAGGTAGATGTAGAGGTAGCGTGCCGACCGCGATCACATCGACTTTGGAACCGTTTCCCACGCGCATCGTCACCTCGTCCTTTTCTAGTGTCCGCTTATTCTGTAGTCCCTGTTTCGAGTTGCAAATATTAGCAACAGAACCAGTATCAAATACCCAGGTGCTACTGCGAGCTCTAGTAAGGTACACATCAATAACATGTATATCACATATACCTTTGCTCACTTTGCCATCCTTCTTATCCGCCAAATACTTGGGGCAGTTCCGCTTCCAGTGACCAGTCTGCTTGCAGTAGAAGCACTCAGTTTCAGGCTTAGGTCCAGACTTGGGTTTCTTCTCCTGAGCAGCAACTTGCTTGCTGTTCTGCTTGAAGTTTCCCTTCTTCTTCCCTTTGCCCTTTTTCTTGAAACTAGTGGTTTTGCTAACCATCAACACTTGATGCTCCTTTTTGATTTCTACCTCGCAGCTTTCAGCATTGCGAAGAGCTCGGGAATAGTCTTGTTCATCCCTTGCATATTATAGTTCATCACGAAGCTCTTGTAGCTTGGTGGCAGTGATTGGAGAATTCTGTCAATGACGCAGTCATCTGGAAGATTAACTCCCATCTGAATCAAGTGATTATTATACCCAGACATCTTGAGTATATGCTCACTGACAGAACTGTTCTCCTCCATCTTACAGCTATAGAACTTATTGGAGACTTCATATCTCTCAATTCGGGCATTTGCTTGAAATATTAACTTCAACTCCTGGAACATCTCATATGCTCCATGATGTTCAAAACGTCGTTGAAGTCCCGATTCTAAGCCGTAAAGCATGGCACACTGAACTATCGAGTAGTCATCAGCTTTGCTCTGCCAGACGTTCATAACATCTTGCGTTGCTCCAGTAGCAGGCCTGTCACCTAGCGGTGCTTCCAGGACGTAATTCTTCTATGCAGCAATGAGGATAATCCTCAGGTTACGGACCCAGTCCGTGTAATTGCTACCATCATCTTTCAACTTTGCTTTCTCAAGGAACGCATTAAAATTCAACGGAACAATAGCACGAGCCATCTATCTACAATCAACATAAACAAGCAAGATACTATCAGGTACTAAGTTCATGATAAGTTTAAGTTCAGTTAATCAAATTACTTAGGAACTCCCACTTAGATAGACATCCCTCTAATCTTCTAAGTGATCACGTGATCCAAATCAACTAAACCATAACCGATCATCACGTGAGATGGAGTAGTTTTCAATGGTGAACATCGTTATGTTGATCATATCTACTATATGATTCACGCTCGACCTTTCGGTCTCTATGTTCCGAGGCCATATCTGTATATGCTTGGCTCGTCAAGTATAACCTGAGTATTCTGCGTGTGCAACTGTTTTGCACCCATTGTATTCGGACGTAGAGCTTATCACACACGATCATCACGTGGTGTCTGGGCACGACGAACTTTGGCAACGGTGCATACTCAGGGAGAACACTTCTTGATAATTTTAGTGAGAGATCATCTTATAATGCTACCGTCAATCAAAGCAAGATAAGATGCATAAAAGGGATAAACATCACATGCAATCAAAATAAGTGATATGATATGGTCATCATCATCTTGTGCTTGTGATCTCCATCTCCGAAGCACCGTCATGATCACCATCGTCACCGGCGCGACACCTTGATCTCCATCGTAGCATCGTTGTTGTCTCGCCAATCTTATGCTTCCACGACTATCACTACCGTTTAGTAATAAAGTAAAGCATTACATCGCGATTGCATTGCATACAATAAAGCGACAACCATATGGCTCCTGCCAGTTGCCGATAACTCGGTTACAAAACATGATCATCTCATACAATAAAATCAGCATCATGCCTTGACCATATCACATCACAACATACCCTGCAAAAACAAGTTAGACGTCCTCTACTTTGTTGTTGCATGTTTTACGTGGCTGCTACGGGCTTAAGTAAGAACTCATCTCACCTATGCATCAAAACCACAACGATAGTTCGTCAAATAGACTCCATTTTAACCTTCTCAAGGACCGGGCGTAGTCACACTTGGTTCAACTAAAGTTGGAGAGACAGTCTTCCGCAAGCCATCTGTGTGCAAAGCACATCGAGGGAACCGGTCTCGCGTAAGAGTACGCGTAAGGTTGGTCCGGATCGTCTCACCCAACAATACCGCCGAACCAAAGTATGACATGCTGGTAGGCAGTATGACTTGTATCGCCCACAACTCACTTGTGTTCTACTCGTGCATATAACATCAAACCATAAAACCTAGGCTCGGATGCCACTGTTGGGGAACGCAGTAATTTCAAAAAATTTCCTACGCACACGCAAGATCATGGTGATGCACAGCAACGAGAGGGGAGAGTGTTGTCTACGTACCAACGCAGACCGACTGCGGAAGCGATCACACAACGTAGAGGAAGTAGTCGTACGTCTTCTTCCCGATTCGACCGATCCAAGCACCGTTACTCCGGCACCTCCGAGTTCTTAGCACACGTACAGCTCGATGACGTTCCTCGGGCTCCGATCCAGCAAAGCATCGAGGAAGAGTTCCGTCAGCACGACGGCGTGATGATGATCTTGATGTACTACCGACGCAGGGCTTCGCCTAAGCACTACAACGGTACGATCGAGGTGGAATTTGGTGGCAGGGGGCACCGCACACGGCTAAGGAATGATCTCAAGGATCAACTTGTGTGTCTTGGGGTGCCCCCCGCCCCCGTATATAAAGGTTGGAGGAGGGGGAGCCGGCCGGCCAGGGAGAGGAGGCGCAGGGGAGTCCTACTTCTACCGGGAGTAGGACTCCTCCCCCCAATCCTAATCCAATTAGGACTCCCGGGGGGAAAAGAGAGAGAAGGGGGGCCGGCCCCCTATCCTAGTCCTACTAGGACTTGGGGAAAGGGGGGGGCGCCGGCCAGCCATGGGCTTGTCCCTTTTCTCTTTTTCCACTAAGGCCCAATAGGCCCATTAGTCTCCCGGGGGGTTCCGGTAACCCTCCCGGTATTCCGGTAAAATCCCGATTTCACCCGGAACACATCCTATGTCCAAACATAGGCTTCCAACATATCAATCTTTACGTCTCGACCATTTCGAGACTCCTCGTCATGTCCGTGATCTCATCCGGGACTCCGAACAACCTTCGGTACATCAAAATGCATAAACTCATAATAACTGTCACCGTAACGTTAAGCGTGCGGACCCTACGGTTCGAGAACAATGTAGACATGACCGAGACACGTCTCCAGTCAATAACCAATAGCGGGACCTGGATGCCCATATTGGCTCCTACATATTCTACGAAGATCTTTATCGGTCAGACCGCATAACAACATACGTTGTTCCCTTTGTCATCGGTATGTTACTTGCCTGAGATTCGATCGTCGGTATCCAATACCTAGTTCAATCTCGTTACCGGCAAGTCTCTTTACTCGTTCCGTAATACATCATCTCACAACTAACATATTAGTTGCAGTGCTTGCAAGGCTTATGTGATGTGCATTACCGAGAGGGCCCAGAGATACCTCTCCGACAATCGGAGTGACAAACCCTAATCTCGAAATACGCCAACCCAACATCTACCATTGGAGACACCTGTAGTACTCCTTTATAATCACCCAGTTACGTTGTGACGTTTGGTAGTACCCAAAGTGTTCCTCCGGTAAACGGGAGTTGCATAATCTCATAGTTATAGGAACATGTATAAGTCATGAAGAAAGCAATAGCAACATACTAAACGATCGGGTGCTAAGCTAATGGGATGGGTCATGTCAATCAGATCATTCAACTAATGATGTGACCTCGTTAATCAAATAACAACTCTTTGTTCATGGTTAGGAAACATAACCATCTTTGATTAACGAGCTAGTCTAGTAGAGGCATACTAGTGACACTCTGTTGGTCTATGTATTCACACATGTATTATGTTTCCGGTTAATACAATTCTAGCATGAATAATAAACATTTATCATGATGTAAGGAAATAAATAATAACTTTATTATTGCCTCTAGGGCATATTTCCTTCAGTAGGAGTAGGAGAGAAGGAAATGGAAGGGGAAAGGAGAAGGAAGGAAGGGGGCGCCCCCCTCCCTAGTCCAATTCGGACCAGTCCATGGGGAGGGGTGCGGCCAACCTTTGCGGCCTTTCTCTCCTTTCCCGTATGGCCCATTAAGGCCCAATACGAATTCCCGTAACTCCCCGGTACTCCCAAAAATACCCGAATCACTCGGAACCTTTTCGATGTCCGAATATAGTCGTCCAATATATCGATCTTTACGTCTTGACCATTTAGAGACTCCTCGTCATGTCCCCGATCTCATCCGGGACTCCGAACTCATTCGGTACATCAAAACACATAAACTCATAATATAACCGTCATCGAACTTTAAGCGTGCGGACCCTACGGGTTCGAGAACTATGTAGACATGACCGAGACACGTCTCCGGTCAATAACCAATAGCGGAACCTGGATGCTCATATTGGCTCCTACATATTCTACGAAGATCTTTATCGGTCAAACCGCATAACAACATATGTTGTTCCCTTTGTCATCGGTATGTTACTTGCCCGAGATTCGATCATCGGTATCTCAATACCTGGTTCAATCTCGTTACCGGCAAGTCTCTTTACTCATTCCGTAACACATCATCCCTCAACTAACTCATTAGTTGCAATGCTTGCAAGGCTTATAGTGATGTGCAATACCGAGTGGGCCCAGAGATACCTCTCCGACAATCGGAGTGACAAATCCTAATCTCGAAATACGCCAACCCAACAAGTACCTTCTGAGACACCTGTAGAGCACATTTATAATCACCCAGTTACATTATGACGTTTGGTAGCACACAAAGTGTTCCTCCGGTAAACGGGAGTTGCATAATCTCATAGTCATAGGAACATGTATAAGTCATGAAGAAAGCAATAGCAACAAACTAAACGATCAAGTGCTATGCTAACGGAATGTGTCAAGTCATCACATCATTCTCTAATGATGTGATCCCGTTAATCAAATGACAACTCATGTCTATGGCTAGGAAACTTAACCATTTTTGATTCAACGAGCTAGTCAAGTAGAGGCATACTAGTGACATACTGTTTGTCTATGTATTCACACATGTATTATGTTTCCGGTTAATACAATTCTAGCATGAATAATAAACATTTATCATGATATAAGGAAATAAATAATAACTTTATTATTGCCTCTAGGGCATATTTCATTCAGTCTCCCACTTGCACTAGAGTCAATAATCTAGTTCACATCGCCATGTGCTTTAACATCAATAGTTCACATCACCATGTGATTAACACCCATCGTCATGTGACCAACACCCAAAGGGTTTACTAGAGTCAATAATCTAGTTCACATCGCTACGTGATTAATACCCAAAGAGTACTAAGGTGTGATCATGTTTTGCTTGTGAGGAAAGTTTAGTCAACGGGTCTACTACACTCAGATCCGTATGTATTTTGCAAATTTCTATGTCAACAATGCTCTGCACGGAGCTACTCTAGCTAATTTCTCTCACTTTCAATATGTATCCAGATTGAGACTTTGAGTCATCTGGAACAATGTCAAAACTTGCATTGACGTAACCCTTTACGACGAACCTTTTGTCACCTCCATAGTCGAGAAACATATCCTTATTCCACTAAGGATAATTTTGACCAATGTACAGTGATCTACTCCTAGATCACTATTGTACTCCCTTGCCAAACTCAGGGCAGGGTATACAATAGGTCTGGTACACAACATGGCATACTTTATAGAACCTATGGTTGAGGCATATAGAATGACTTTCATTCTCTCTCTATCTTCTACCGTGGTCGAGTTTTGGGTCTTACTCAACTTCACACCTTGTAACACAGGCAAGAACTCCTTCTTTGACTATTCCATTTTGAACTACTTCAAAATCTTGTCAAGGTATGTACTCATTGAAAAACTTATCAAGCGTCTTGATCTATCTCTATAGATCTTGATGCTCAATATGTAAGCAGCTTCACCGAGGTCTTTCTTTGAAAAACTCCTTTCAAACATTCCTTTATGCTTTGCAGAATAATTCTACATTATCTCTGATCAACAATATGTCATTCACATATACTTATCAGAAATGCTGTAGTGCTCCCACTCACTTACTTGTAAATACAGGCTTCACCGCAAGTCTATATAAAACTATATGCTTTGATCAACTTATCAAAGCGTATATTCCAACTCCGAGATGATTGCACCAGTCCATAGATGGATCGCTGGAGCTTGCATATTTTGTTAGTACCTTTAGGATTGACAAAACCTTCTGGTTGCATCATATAAAACTCTTCTTTAATAAATCCATTAAGGAATGCAATTTTGTTTATCCATTTGCCAGATTTCATAAAATGCGGCAATTGCTAACATGATTCGGACAGACTTAAGCATAGATACGAGTGAGAAACTCTCATCGTAGTCAACACCTTGAACTTGTCGAAAACCTTTTTGCGACAATTCTAGCTTTGTAGATAGTAACACTACTATCAGTGTCCGTCTTCCTCTTGAAGATCCATTTAATCTCAATGGCTCGCCGATCAATGGGCAAGTCAATCAAAGTCCATACTTTGTTCTCATACGTGGATCTCATCTCAGATTTCATGGCCTCAAGCCATTTCACAGAATCTGGGCTCATCATCGCTTCCTCATAGTTCGTAGGCTCGTCATGGTCAAGTAACATGACCTCCAGAACAGGATTACCGTACCACTCTGGTGCAGATCTCACTCTGGTTTACCTACGAGGTTCAGTAGCAACTTGATCTGAAGTTACATGATCATCATCATTAGCTTCCTCACTAATTGGTGTAGTAGTCACAGGAACATATTTCTCTGATGAACTACTTTCCAATAAGGGAGCGGGTACAGTTACCTCATCAAGTTCTACTTTCCTCCAACTCACTTCTGTCGAGAGAAACTCCTTCTCTAGAAAGGATCCATTCTCAGCAATGAATATCTTGCCTTCGGATCTGTGATAGAAGGTGTACCCAACATTTTCTTTTGGGTATCCTATGAAGATGCACTTCTCCGATTTGGGTTTGAGCTTATCAGGTTGAAACTTTTTCACATAAGCATTGCAACGTCAAACTTTCAGAAACGACAGCTTAGGTTCTTGCCAAACCAAGTTCATACGGTGTCGTCTCAACGGATTTAGATGGTGCCCTATTTAACATGAATGCAGTTGTCTCTAATGCATAACCCCAAAACGATAGTGGTAGATCGGTAAGAGACATCATAGATCTGTTCGGAAACGTAGTAATTTCAAAAAAAATCCTACGCACACGCAAGATCATGGTAATGCATAGCAACGAGAGGGGAGTGTTGTCTACGTACCCTCGTAGACCGGAAGCGGAAGCGTTAGCACAACGTGGTTGATGTAGTCGTACGTCTTCACGGCCCGACCGATCAAGCACCGAAACTACGGCACCTCCGAGTTCTAGCACACGTTCAGCTCGATGACGATCCCTGGACTCCGATCCAGGAAAGTGTCGGGGAAGAGTTCCGTCAGCACGACGGCGTGGTGACGATCTTGATGTTCTACCGTTGCAGGGCTTCGCCTAAGCACCGCTACAATATTATCGAGGGTTATGGTGGAGGGGGGCACCGCACACGGCTAAGAGAACGATCACGAAGATCAACTTGTGTGTCTAGAGGTGCCCCCATGCCCCTGTATATAAAGGAGCAAGGGGGAGGCCGGCCGGCCCTTGAGGCATGCCAAGGAGGGGGGAGTCCTCCTCCTAGTAGGAGTAGGACTCCCCTTTCCTAGTCCAACTAGGAAGAGGGAAGGGGGAAGGAAAGAGAGGGAGAGGGAGAGGGAAAGAGGGGCCGCGCCCCCCTCCCCTAGTCCAATTCGGACTCCCCATGGGAGGGGGCGCGCCATCTCCTGGGCTGCTGCCCTCTCTCTCCCCTCAGGCCCACTAAGGCCCAATACTTCCCCGGGGGGTTCCGGTAACCCTTCCGGCACTCCAGTTTTCTCCAAAATCACCCGAACCACTTCCGATGTCCGAATATAGCCGTCCAATATATCGATCTTTATGTCTCGACCATTTCGAGACTCCTCGTCATGTCCATGATCATATCCGGGACTCTGAACAACCTTCGGTACATCAAAATATATAAACTCATAATGAAACTGTCATCGTAACGTTAAGCGTGGGGACCCTACGGGTTCGAGAACAATGCAGACATGACCAAGACACGTCTCCGGTCAATAACCAATAGCGGAACCTGGATGCTCACATTGGCTCCTACATATTCTACGAAGATCTTTTATCGGTCAGACCGCATAACAACATATGTTGTTCCCTTTGTCATCGGTATGTTACTTGCCCGAGATTTGATCGTCGGTATTTTAATACCTAGTTCAATCTCGTTACCGGCAAGTCTCTTTACTCGTTCCGTAATACATCATCCCGCAACTAACTTATCAGTTGCAATGCTTGCAAGGCTAATGTGATGTGCATTACCGAGAGGGCCCAGAGATACCTTTCCGCCAATCGGAGTGACAAATCCTAATCTCGAAATACGCCAACCCAACAAGTACCTTCGGAGACAGCTGTAGAGCATCTTTATAATCACCCATTTATGTTGTGACGTTTGGTAGCACACAAAGTGTTCCTCCGGTAAACGGGAGTTGCATAATCTCATAGTCATAGGAACATGTATAAGTCATGAAGAAAGCAATAGCAACAAACTAAACGATCAAGTGCTAAGCTAACGAAATGGGTCAAGTCAATCACATCATTCTCCTAATGATGTGATCCCATTAATCAAATGACAACTCATGTATATGGTTAGGAAACATAACCATCTTTGATCAATGAGCTAGTCAAGTAGAGGCATACTAGTGAAACTATGTTTGTCTATGTATTCACACATGTATTATGTTTCCGGTTAATACAATTCTAGCATGAATAATAAAAATTTATCATGATATAAGGAAATAAATAACTACTTTATTATTGCCTCTAGGGCATATTTCCTTCAGTCTCCCACTTGCACTAGAGTCAATAATCTAGATTACACAGTAATGATTCTAACACCCATGGAGCCTTGGTGCTGATCATGTTTTGCTCATGGAAGAGGCTTAGTCAGCGGGTCTGCAACATTCAGATCCGTATGTATCTTGCAAATTTCTATGTCTCCCACTTGGACTAGATCCCGAATGGAATTGAAGCATCTCTTGATGTGCTTGGTTCTCTTGTGAAATCTGGATTCCTTTGCCAAGGCAATTGCTCCAGTATTGTCACAAAAGATTTTCATTGGACCCGATGCACTAGGTATGACACCTAAATCGGATATGAACTCCTTCATTCAGACTCCTTCATTTGCTGCTTCTGAAGCAGCTATGTACTCTGCTTCACATGTAGATCCCGCCACGACGCTTTGTTTAGAACTGCACCAACTGACAGCTCCACCGCTCAGTAAAAACACGTATCCAGTTTGCGATTTAGAATCGTCCGGATCAGTGTCAAAGCTTGCATCAATGTAACGATTTACAGTGAGCTCTTTGTCACCTCCATATATGAGAAACATATCCTTAGTCCTTTTCAGGTATTTCAGGATGTTCTTGACCGCTGTCCAGTGATCCACTCCTGGATTACTTTGGTACCTCCCTGCTAGACTTATAGCAAGGCACACATCAGGTCTGGTACACAACATTGCATACATGATAGAGCCTATGGCTGAAGCATAGGGAACATCTTTCATTTTCTCTCTATCTTCTGCGGTGGTCGGACATTGAGTCTTACTCAATTTCACACCTTGTAACACAGGCAAGAACCCTTTCTTTGCTTGATCCATTTTGAACTTCTTCAAAACCTTGTCAAGGTATGTGCTTTGTGAAAGTCCAATTAAGCGTCTTGATCTATCTCTATAGATCTTAATGCCCAATATGTAAGCAGCTTCACTGAGGTCTTTCATTGAAAAACTCTTATTCAAGTATCCCTTTATGCTATCCAGAAATTCTATATCATTTTCAATCAATAATATGTCACCCACATATAATATCAGAAATGCTACAGAGCTCCCACTCACTTTCTTGTAAATACATGCTTCTCCAAAAGTCTGTACAAAACCAAATGCTTTGATCACACTATCAAAGCGTTTATTCCAACTCCGAGAGGCTTGCACCAGTCCATAAATGGATCGCTGGAGCTTGCACACTTTGTTAGCTCCCTTTGGATCGACAAAACCTTCTGGTTGCATCATATACAACTCTTCTTCCAGAAATCCATTCAGGAATGCAGTTTTAACATCCATTTGCCAAATTTCATAATCATAAAATGCGGCAATAGCTAACATGATTCGGATAGACTTAAGCATCGCTACGGGTGAGAAGGTCTCATCGTAGTCAATCCCTTGAACTTGTCGAAAACCTTTTGCAACAAGTCGAGCTTTATAGACAGTAACATTACCGTCAATGTCAGTCTTCTTCTTGAAGATCCATTTATTCTCAATTGCTTGCCAATCAACGAGAAATTCAACCAAAGTCCACACTTTGTTCTCATACATGGATCCCATCTCAGATTTCATGGCTTCTAGCCATTTTGCGGAATCCGGGCTCACCATCGCTTCTTCATAGTTCGTAGGTTCATCATGATCTAGTAGCATGACTTCCAGAACAGGATTACCGCACCACTCTGGTGCGGATCTTACTCTGGTTGATCTACGAGGTTCGGTAGTAACTTGATCTGAAGTTTCATGATCATTATCATTAGCTTGCTCACTAATTGGTGTAGGTGTCACATAAACCGGTTTCTATGATGTACTACTTTCCAATAAGGGAGTAGGTACAGTTACCTCATCAAGTTCTACTTTTCTCCCACTCACTTCTTTCGAGAGAAACTCCTTCTCTAGAAAAACTCCGAATTTAGCAACAAAAGTCTTGCCTTCAGATCTGTGATCGAAGGTGTACCCAACAGTCTCCTTTGGGTATCCTATGAAGACACATTTCTCCGATTTGGGTTCGAGCTTATCAGGTTGAAGCTTTCTCACATAAGCATCGCAGCCCCAAACTTTCAGAAACGACAACTTCGGTTTCTTGCCAAACCAAAGTTCATAAGGCGTCGTCTCAACGGATTTCGATGGTGTCCTATTTAACATGAATGCAGCCGTCTCTAAAGCATAACCCCAAAATGATAACGGTAAATCAGTAAGAGACATCATAGATTGCACCATATCTAATAAAGTACGATTACGACATTCAGACACACCATTACGTTGTGGTGTTCCGGGTGGCGTGAGTTGCAAAACTATTCCGCATTGTTTCAAATCTAGACCAAACTCGTAACTCAAATATTCTCCTCCACGATCAGATCGTAGAAACTTTATTTTCTTGTTACGATGATTTTCAACTTCACTCTGAAATTTTTTGAACTTTTCAAATGTTTCAGACTTATGTTTCATTAAGTAGATATACCCATATCTGCTTAAATCATCTGTGAAGGTGAGAAAATAACGATATCCGCCACGAGCCTGAAGATTCATTGGACCACATACATCTGTATGTATGATTTCCAACAAATCCGTTGCTCTCTCCATAGTACCGGAGAACGGCGTTTTAGTCATCTTACCCATGAGGCACGGTTCGCAAGTACCAAGTGATTCATAATCAAGTGGTTCCAAAAGTCCATCAGTATGGAGTTTCTTCATGCGCTTTATATCGATATGACCTAAACGGCAGTGCCACAAATAAGTTGCACTATCATTATCAACTCTGCATCTTTTGATTTCAACATTATGAATATGTGTATCACTACTATCGAGATTCATCAAAAATAAACCACTCTTCAAGGGTGCATGACCATAAAAGATATTACTCATATAAATAGAACAACCATTATCCTCTGATTTAAATGAATAACCGTCTCACATCAAAAAAGATCTAGATATAATGTTCATGCTCAATGCTGGCACCAAATAACAATTATTTAGGTCTAATACTAATCCCGAAGGTAGATGTAGAGGTAGCGTGCCGACCATGATCACATCGACTTTGGAACCATTTCCCACACGCATCGTCACATCGTCCTTAGCCAATCTTCGCTTGATCCGTAGCCCCTGTTTCGCGTTGCAAATGTTAGCAACAGAACCAGTATCAAATACCCAGGTGCTACTGCGAGCATTAGTAAGGTACACATCAATAACATGTATATCACATATACCTTTGTTCACTTTGTCATCCTTCTTATCCGCCAAATACATGGGGCAGTTCCGCTTCCGGTGACCAGTCTGCTTGCAGTAGAAGCACTTAGTTTCAGGCTTAGGTCCAGACTTGGGTTTCTTCTCCTGAGCAGCAACTTGTTTGCTGTTCTTCTTGAAGTTCCCTTTCTTCTTCCCTTTGCCCCTTTTCTTGAAACTGGTGGTCTTATTGACCATCAACACTTGATGCTCCTTCTTGATTTCTACCTCCACAGCTTTTAGCATTGCGAAGAGCTCAGGAATAGTCTTATTCATCCCTTGCATATTATAGTTCATCACGAAGCTTTTGTAGCTTGGTGGCAGTGATTGAAGAACTCTGTCAATGACACTATCAACAGGAAGATTAACCCCCAACTAGTCAAGTGATTATGATACCCAGACATTTTGAGTATATGTTCACTGACAGAACTATTCTCCTCCATCTTGTAGCTATAGAACTTATTGGAGACTTCATATCTCTCAATCCGGGCATTTGCTTGAAATATTAACTTCAACTCCTGGAACATCTCATATGCTCCATGACGTTCAAAACGTCGTTGAAGACCCGGTTCTAAGCCGTAAATCATGGCACACGGAACTATCGGGTAGTCATCAGCTTTGCTTTGCCAGACGTTCATAACATCTGGTGTTGCTCCTGCAGCAGGCTTGGCACTTAGCGGTGCTTCCAGGATGTAATTCTTCTGTGCAGCAATGAGGATAATCCTCAAGTTACGGACCCAGTCCGTGTAATTGCTACCATCATCTTTCAACTTTGCTTTCTCAAGGAACGCATTAAAATTCAATGGAACAACAGCATGAGCCATCTATCTACAATCAAACATAGACAAGCAAAATACTATCAGGTACTAAGTTCATGATAAATTTAAGTTCAATTAATCATATTTCTTAAGAACTCCCATGTAACGCCCCGAGACCGATGTGCCAGGTGTCGTGCAGTTATTCGATGTTGTTGCGTTGTCATGTGCTTGCGTGTTGCATCATGTCACGTCATCATGTGCATTGCATCATGTCATTTTGTCATCATGTCATAATCTTTTGCATCTCAACTAAATAATTCGTATGGATCTTCGATCCATTTAAATCGAGGGAAGGATGACTTCTCTTTATAATATATCCTCCCAATATTAGGGAGCTATAATAAATATTCCATTCTTTTGGAATTAACCGGAACACACTTGCAAAAATCCCAATGCCTTTTATTATTTCTTCTCTTGGCCTCTAACTTTGTCACATGTCCTTTCATCATTTTCCGGAGCTCCACCTAATATCTCAACATTTTGGGCACTCCTAGAACCTAGTCCTAGTTCAAACCCATTTGAATTAAATTCAAATGAGTTTGAATTTAAATCTTTCGATCATGCCACTTCTAATTTTCTCGGAACAGGTGCATTTTTGTGAGTCCGGGAAAATTATCCGCGTGTCCAACTTCTTCCCCTAACCCCCTCTTTCTTTTCTTTCTCTTTAATCGTTTTCTGCTAAAGAAAATTAGAGAAAGTGAGTAAGAGAGTCCAGCCCACCTGGGCCTCTCCATTCCCGCAGCCCACCTGGGCCTCTCCATTCCCGCCGGCCACCTGGGCCTCTCGGGCCGGCCCAAGGCCCATCTCCCCCATTCCTAACCCTAGGCTAGCGAGGCCCAACCATCCTCCTCCTGATCCCTCTCGAATCCCTCTTCACTGGCTCAACCGACCTCTCCCTTCCCTCGTTCTCTTTCCTCGCGCCGCCAGGAACCGCTGCCGATCCCATCCTCCTCCCGATCCCTCTCGAATCCCTCTCCCCTGGCTCGACCGACCTCTCCCTTCCCTCGTTCCCTTTCCTCGCGCCGCCAGGAACCGCTGCCGATCCCATGCTCCTCCCGATCCCATCCTCCTCCCGATCCCCATGGCCTCCTATGTCTGCCACCGCCGTCCTGCATACCCCACTGGAGCGCCCCGCCGCCTCGGGTCTCCTCCGCCCGGGTCCTCTCCTATCGCCACCCGCCGCCGTCGGCGACCACCAGGGGGACCACCCCGCGCCGTGCCCCTGGCCGGAGCCACCCTGCCGCGCCTCCTCCTCACCTATCTCCGCGTCGCCCAGGCGCCCGAGGAGAGGAGCGCCCGCGCCCGCGCCGGCAGCCGTCGTTCCCCTGCGCCCAACAGGAGCCCCGCCGGCTCCCATCGCCCCCGTCTGTGCTCCTCGCGGCTCTCCCCGCCATGGATGGCCGGCTCTGCCAAGCTCTGCCTTGCCGCCATCCTGCACTCGTTCTAGCCGGGAATCGAACGGATCCGTCTTCCCTCGTCCGTCCCCAACCTATTCTCCGGCAAGGTCCGCTCCGCCGTCGTCGTCTAGGGCCACCTCCTCCCTGGATACGTCCAGCCCGTCGCCTCCTACAAGCTGCAGCTGCTCGGCTTCCTCCATGTTGCCTGCCTCTGCAACGGCACAGATGCAAGCGCCCTCATCGGTTGACTACGTGGTCAACTCATATAAACGGGTCGCCCTTCTCTGCTTCGTTCCGTGGGTCACGCCCACTGCGCAGCTCGACAGGCCACAGAATCCAAGGATGCAAGGCCGTCTTCGGAGATCCCTTTTCGCCAAGTACCACGCCCGGTGAAGACCAAGACAGAGACCTCCTCGAGCAGGAATGTTTTTGGGATCGTCAAGGCCACCTCAAGTTCGACTATGTTTTGCCGCCTCGACGGAGACCAACAAGTACCACGACGACCGTTGTACGCCAAGTACCCCTTTGGATGCGCCAAGTTTGTCTACACAAAAACGCCAAGTACCCTTTCATGTCGGCAAGACCCGCTAATCGGATCCCGAACGATCGACGTCTCGTGGACCGGGTACAACTACCGTCGCCCCGAAGACGTTGGAGTCATCAAGTACCTCTCCGAACGAACGTGAACGACTACCGTCGCGAGAACCTCTACCATCGACCCTAGAGCGTGCGAGAACAACTACTTCCACAACGTCCGTGTACCACTATCATCGCGTGAACCACTACTTTCCTCGATGCCCGAGAACGACTACTTCCTCTACTCCCCTCGACGAACCCGAACCGTCCCGTTGACACGCTTCGAAGGTATAACCCCGAGACGACCGCCGCGAATGAATGCATGCGTGATGTATGAAATGCTCGTGTTTGCTCCGTGTCGGAGTTGTTCGGTGCACGTTACCCCTCTTTTGCCTTGCCACCATCTTGTGGGAACCCGGTATCCGGGATCACCCCACCTTCTATCGCTTGTCACACTCCCGCCGTACTTCCGTTTGCACCGGGATCTCAATCGAGTTACCGGAACCGACATGTTGCCGTGGCATCATTTTCGGATTCGTTGCCGTGACCCCCTTTTTCCTTCCACCACGGTGACAATGCTTCATAATGCTCTTATCAACATTTTGCATAAAAATTGCTTAAAACTTGATCATGTCATCCGCATCATGATAACAACAATTAAAATTGTTTAAATTGATGTTTGGTTAAATTCGCTTAAATGCCATGTTAAAATGATTTAATCCATATCTAAATAACCGTAACTCTGATTTTAATAATCTTTATATGTAATGGGGTAGAATTTTGCCTAGTTTAACATGGTGGCCTCATCTTGCATGTTTAACAACTCTAAAATTGTGTTTAGGACAGATCAGGACCAAACCTAAGATTTGCACATGAGGATTTTCCGGAATTGTTGTTCGTTGCTTCCGGCCTCATTTAAACTTGCCTAGATTAGATAGTTTCATCATGTTTCCCCTCTCGCCATGTTTAACAACATTTAACATTGTTGGGTACATAAACGAGATCGAACTAAATAATTGATGTGGTGTTTTGTCAATATGCATCTCGTTGCATATTGAGCTCCACTTAATTTGTAGAATTGTTTGTGCATTTTGCCATGCCATGCCCCCTTTAAACCGGACATGCATCATACTCGATTGTGCATCATGCCATGTTGATGTGTTGGTTGTTTACTATGTTGTTTGCTCTTTTTCCGGTGTTTGCTTCTTCGGGTTGGTTCCGATAACATCGTGTTTGTGAGGGCCCGTTCGTCTACGTCCGTTTGTCTTCCTCCTGGACTCGTTCTTCTTCCTTGCGGGATTTCAGGCAAGATGATCATACCCTCGAAATCACTACTATCTTTGCTATGCTAGTTTGCTCGCTCTTTTGCTATGCCATTGCTACGATGCCTACCACTTGCTTGTCAGCCTCCCAAATTGCCATGTTCAGCCTCTAACCCACCAATGTCCTAGCAAACCGTTGATTGGCTATGTTACCGCTTTGCTCAGCCCCTCTTATAGCATTGTTAGTTGCAGGTGAAGTTTGGAGCTTGTTCCTTGTTGGAACATGGATATTTTGTTGGGATATCATACTATATCTTATTTAATTAATGCATCTATATACTTGGTAAAGGGTGGAAGGCTCGGCCTTATGCCTGGTGTTTTGTTCCACTCTTGCCGCCCTAGTTTCCGTTATATCGGTGTTATGTTCCCGGATTTTGCGTCCCTTACGCGGTTGGGTATATGGGAACCCCTTGACAGTTCGCTTTGAATAAAACTCCTCTAGCAAGGCCCAACCTTGGTTTTACCATTTGCCACCTAGCCTCTTTTTCCCTTGGGTTAGGCCAGCCCAAGGGTCATCTTATTTTAACCCCCCCGGGCCAGTGCTTGTCTAAGTGTTGGCCCAACCCAGAGCACCGTGCAGGGCCATCCCTTAGCAACTTGGGTTACGTTGGCTCCTGTACGCTTAGCTTATCCGGTGTGCCCTGAAAACGAGATATGTGCAGCTCCTATCGGGATGTCGGCGCATCGGGTGGTTTTGCTGGACTTGTTTTACTATTGCCGAGGATGTCTTGGAGTACCGGGATACCGAGTCTGATCAGAATGTCTCGGGAGGAGGTCTATTCCTTCGTTGACCGTGAGAGCTTGTCGTGGGCTAAGTTGGGACACCCCTGCAGGGATTTGAACTTTCGAAAGCCGTGCCCGCGGTTATGGGCAGATGGGAATTTGTTAATGTCCGGTTGTAGAAAACCTGAAGTTGACCTTAATTAAAATGAATCAACCGCGTGTGTAACCGTGATGGTTTCTTTCCGGCGGAGTCCGGGAAGTGAACACGGTTGTTGGAGTTATGCTTGACGTAGGTAGTCCAGGATCACTTCTTGATCATACTTTTATCGACCGTGCTTTGCCCTCTCTTCTCGCTCTCATTTGCATATGTTAGCCACCATATATGCTAGTCGCTTGCTGCAGCTCCACCTCATACATTTACCTTACCCATAAGATTAAATAGTCTTGATCGCGAGGGTGCGAGATTGCTGAGTCCCCGTGGCTCACAGATACTTCCAAAACCAGTTTGCAGGTGCCGATGATTCCGTGCAGATGATGCAACCCAGCTCAGGAGGAGCGCAATGAAGATCTTGTCCGTTGTGTTGTTTCGTTCTAGTTGATCAGTAGTGGAGCCCAGCTGGGGTCGATCGGGGACCTTTGTCGCATTTGGGGTTCTTCTTTTATTTTGGTTCCGTAGTCGGACCATGAGTGTATTTGATTGATGTAATGTTTATTCATGTAATTGTGTGAAGTGGCGATTGTAAGCCAACTATGTAACTTTTCCCCTATTGTATTACATGGGTTGTGTGAAGATTACCTCACTTGCGACATTGCCTTCAATGCGATTATGCCTCTAAGTCGTGCCTCGACACGTGGGAGATATAGTCGCATCGAGGGTGTTACATCCCACTTAGAAAGATATCCCACTAATCCTCTAAGTGATCACGTGATCCAAATCAACTAAACCATGTCCGATCATCATGTGAGATGGAGTAGTATCAATGGTGAACATCAATATGTTGATCATATCTACTATATGATTCACGCTCGACCTTTCGGTCTCCGTGTTCCAAGGCCATATCTGTTATATGCTAGGCTCGTCAAGTTAAACCTGAGTATTCTGCATGCGCAACTGTTTTGCACCCGTTGTATTTGAATGTAGAGCCTATCACACCCGATCATCACGTGGTGTCTCAGCACGAAGAACTTTCGCAATGGTGCATACTCAGGGAGAACACTTATACTTTGATAATTTAGTGAGGGATCATCTTATAATGCTACCATCAACCAAAGCAAGATAAGATGCATAAAAGATAAACATCAAATGCAATCAATATAAGTGATATGATATGGCCATCATCATCTTGTGCTTGTGATCTCCATCTTTGAAACACCGTCATGATCACCATCGTCACCGGCGCGACACCATGATCACCATCGTAGCATCGTTGTCGTCTCGCCAATCTTATGCTTCCACGACTATCGCTACCGCTTAGTGATAAAGTAAAGCATTACAGCGCAATTGCATTGCATACAATAAAGCGACAACCATATGGCTCCTGCCAGTTGCCGATAACTCGGTTACATAACATGATCATCTCATACAATAAAATTTAGCATCATGTCTTGACCATATCACATCATAACATGCCCTACAAAAACAAGTTAGACGTCCTCTACTTTGTTGTTGCAAGTTTTACGTGGCTTCTACGGGCTTAGCAAGAACCGTTCTTACCTACGCATCAAAACTACAACGATAGTTTGTCAAGTTGGTGATGTTTTAACCTTCGCAAGGGCCGGGCATAGCCACACTTGGTTCAACTAAAGTTGGAGAAACTGACACCCGCCAGCCACCTGTGTGCAAAGCATGTCGGTAGAACCAGTCTCGCGTAAGCGTACGCGTAATGTCGGTCCGGGCCGCTTCATCCAACAATACCGCCGAACCAAAGTATGACATGCTGGTACGTAGTATAACTTATATTGCCCACAACTCACTTGTGTTCTACTCGTGCACAACATCAACGCATAAAACCTAGGCTCGGATGCCACTGTTGGGGAACGTAGTAATTTTAAAAAAAATCCTACGCACACGCAAGATCATGGTGATGCATAGCAACGAGAGGGGAGAGTGTTGTCTACGTACCCTCGTAGACCAGAAGCGGAAGCATTAGCACAACGCGGTTGATGTAGTCGTACGTCTTCACGGCCCGACCGATCAAGCACCGAAACTATGGCACCTCCAAGTTCTAGCACACATTTAGCTCGATGACGATCCCCGGACTCCGATCCAGCAAAGTGTCGGGGAAGAGTTCCGTCAGCACGACGGCGTGGTGACGATCTTGATGTTCTACTGTCGCAGGGCTTCGCCTAAGCACCGCCACAATATTATCGAGGATTATGGTGGAGGGGGGCACCGCACATGGCTAAGAGAACGATCACGAAGATCAACTTGTGTGTCTAGAGGTGCCCCCCTGCCCCTGTATATAAAGGAGCAAGGGGGAGGCCGGCCGACCCTTGAGGCGCGCCAAGGAGGGGGGAGTCCTCCTCCTAGTAGGAGTAGGACTCCCCTTTCCTAGTCCAACTAGGAAGAGGGAAGGGGGAAGGAAAGAGAGGGAGAGGGAGAGGGAAAGAGGGGCCGCGCCCCCCTCCCCTAGTCCAATTCGGACTCCCCATGGGAGGGGGCGCGCCACCTCCTGGGCTGGTGCCCTCTCTCTCCCCTCAGGCCCACTAAGGCACAATACTTCCCCGGGGGTTCCGGTAACCCTTCCGGCACTCCGATTTTCTCCGAAATCACCCGAAACACTTCCGGTGTCCGAATATAGCCGTCCAATATATCGATCTTTATGTCTCGACCATTTCGAGACTCCTCATCATGTCCGTGATCATATCCGGGACTCCGAACAACCTTCGGTACATAAAAATATATAAACTCATAATGAAACTTTCATCGTAACGTTAAGCGTGCGGACCCTACGGGTTTGAGAACAATGCAGACATGACCGAGACACGTCTACGGTCAATAACTAGTAGCGGAACCTGGATGCTTATATTGGCTCCTACATATTCTACGAAGATCTTTTATTGGCCAGACCGCATAACAACATACGTTGTTCCCTTTGTCATCGGTATGTTACTTGCCCGAGATTTGATCGTCGGTATCTCAATACCTAGTTCAATCTCGTTACCGGCAAGTCTCTTTACTCGTTCCGTAATACATCATTCCGCAACTAACTTATTAGTTGCAATGCTTGCAAGGCTTATGTGATGTGCATTACCGAGAGGGCCCAGAGATACCTTTCCGCCAATCGGAGTGACAAATCCTAATCTCGAAATACGCCAACCCAACAAGTACCTTCGGAGACACCTGTAGAGCACCTTTATAATCACCCAGTTATGTTGTGATGTTTGGTAGCACACAAAGTGTTCCTCCAGTAAACGGGAGTTGCATAATCTCATAGTCATAGGAACATGTATAAGTCACGAAGAAAGCAATAGCAACAAACTAAATGATCAAGTGCTAAGCTAACGAAACGGGTCAAGTCAATCACATCATTCTCCTAATGATGTGATCCCGTTAATCAAATGACAACTCATGTCTATGGTTAGGAAACATAACCATCTTTGATCAACGAGCTAGTCAAGTAGAGGCATACTAGTGACACTATGTTTGTCTATGTATTCACACATGTATTATGTTTTCGGTTAATACAATTCTAGCATGAATAATAAATATTTATCATGATATAAGGAAATAAATAACAACTTTATTATTGCCTCTAGGGCATATTTCCTTCAAGATCACACCATATCTAATAAAGTACGGTTATGATGGTCGGACACACCATTACACTATGGTGTTCCAGGTGGCGTGAGTAGTGAAACTATTTCACATTGTTTTAACTGAAGGCCAAACTCTTAACTCAAATATTTTACCTCTGCGATCATATCGTAGAAACTTTTATTTTCTTGTTACGTTGATTCTCCACTTCACTCTGAAATTCTTTGAACTTTTCAAATGTTTCAGACTTGTGTTTCATTAAGTAGATATACCCATATCTGCTCAAATCATCTGTGAAGGTCAGAAAATAACGATACTTGCCGTGAGCCTTAACACTCATCGGACCGCATACATGAGTATGTATTATTTCCAGTAAGTCAGTTGCTCGCTCCATTGTTCCGGAGAATGGAGTCTTAGTCATCTTGCCCATGAGGCATGGTTCGCAAGCAACAAGTGATTCCAAAAGTCCATCAGCATGGAGTTTCTTTATGCGCTTTACACCAATATGACCTAAACGGCAGTGCCACAAATAAGTTGCACTATCATTATTAACTTTGCATCTTTTGGCTTTAATATTATGAATATGTGTATCACTACGATTGAGATCCAATGAACCATTTTCATTGGGTGTGTAACCATATAAGGTTTTATTCATGTAAATAGAACAACAATTTATTCTCTTACTTAAATGAATAATCGTATTGCAATAAACATGATCAAATCATATTCATGCTCAACGCAAACACCAAATAACACTTATTTAGGTTCAACACTAATCCCAAAAGTATAGGGAGTGTGCGATGATGATCATATCAATATTGGAACCACTTCCAACACACATCGTCACTTCACCCTTAACTAGTCTCTGTTCATTCTGCAACTCCCGTTTCGAGTTACTACTCTTAGCAACTGAACCAGTATCAAATACCAAGGGGTTGCTACGAACACTAGTAAAATACACATCAATAATATGTATATCAAATATACCTTTGTTCACTTTGCCATCCTTCTTATTCGCCAAATACTTGGGGCAGTTCCGCTTCCAGTGACCAGTCCCTTTGCAGTAGAAGCACTTAGTCTCAGGCTTAGGTCCATACTTGGGCTTCTTCACTTGAGCAGCAACTTGCTTGACGTTCTTCTTGAAGTTCCCTTTCTTTCCCTTTGCCCTTTTTTTGAAACTAGTGGTCTTGTTAATCATCAACAGTTGATGCTCTTTCTTGATTTCTACCTTCATCGATTTCATCATCATGAAAAGCTCGAGAATCATTTTCTTCATCCCTTGCATACTATAGTTCATCATGAAGTTCTACTAACTTGGTGATGGTGACTAGAGAATTCTATCAATCACTATTTTATCTGGAAGATTAACTCCCACTTGATTCAAGCGATTGTAGTACTCAGACAATCTGAACATATGCTCACTGCTTGAGCTATTATCCTCATCTTTTAGCTATAGAACTTGTTGGAGATTTCATATCTCTCAACTCGGGTATTTGCTTAAAATATTAACTTCAACTCCCGGAACATCTCATATGGTCCATGACATTCAAAACGTCTTTGAAGTCCCGATTCTAAGCCGTTAAGCATGGTGCACTAAACTATCAAGTAGTCATATCATATTGAGCTAGCCAAACGTTCATAACGTCTGCATCTACTCCTGCAATAGGTCTGTCACCTAGCGGTGCATCAAAGACATAATTCTTCTGTGCAGCAATGAGGATAATCCTCAGATCACGGATCCAATCCGCATCATTGCTACAAACATTTTTCAACATAATTTTTCTCTAGGAACACAATAAACTGGGAGCAACATCGCGAGCTATTGATCTACAACATAGATATGCTAATACTATCAGGACTAAGTTCATGATAAATTAAAGTTCAATTAATCATATTACTTAAGAACTCCCACTTAGACAGACATCCCTCTAATCTTCTAAGTGATCACGTGATCCATATCAACTAAACCATGTTCGATTATCACGTGAGATGGAGTAGTTTCAATGGTGAACATCACTATGTTGATCATATCTACTATATGATTCACGCTCGACCTTTTGGTCTCCGTGTTCCGAGGCCATATCTTTTATATGCTAGGATCGTCAAGTTTAACCTGAGTATTCCGCGTGTGCAACTGTTTTGCACCCGTTGTATTTGAACGTAGAGCCTATCACACCCGACCATCACGTGGTGTCTCAGCACGAAGAACTTTCGCAACGGTGCATACTTAGGGAGAACACTTATACCTTGATAATTTAGTGAGAGATTATCTTATAAAGCTACCGCCGAACTAAGCAAAATAAGAAGTATAAAAGATAAACATCACATGAAATCATAATATGTGACATGATATGGCCATCATCATCTTGTGTATTTGATTTCCATCTCCAAAAAATCGTCATGATTTCCATCGTCACCGGCATGACACCATGATCTCCATCATCTTGATCTATATCAATGTGTCGTCACATGGTCGTCTCGCCAACTGTTGCTCTTGCAAATATTGCTATCGCATAGCGATAATTGCAATGCAATTATTTTGCGCTTGCATCTTATGCAATAAAGAGACAACCCTAAGGCTTCTACCAGTTGCCGATAACTTCAACAAAACATGATCATCTTATACAACAACTTATATCTCATCACGTCTTGACCATATCACATCACAACATGCCCTGCAAAAACAAGTTAGACGTCCTCTACTTTGTTGTTGCAAGTTTTACGTGGCTGCTACGGGCTGAGCAAGAACCGTTCTTACCTACGCATCGAAAACCACAATGATAGTTTGTCAAGTTAGTGTTGTTTTAACCTTCTCAAGGACCAGGCGTAGCCACACTCGGTTCAACTAAAGTTGGAGAAACTGACACCCGCTAGTCACCTGTGTGCATAGCACAGCGGTAAAACCAATCTCGCGTAATGTCGGTCCGGGCCGCTTCATCCAACAATACCGCCGAACCAAAGTGTGACATGCTGGTAAGCAGTATGACTTATATCACCCATAACTCACTTGTGTTCTACTCGTGCATATGACATCTACACATAAAACCTGGCTCTGATACCACTGTTGGGGAACGTAGTAATTTCAAAATTTTCCTACGCACACGCAAGATCATGGTGATGCATAGCAATGAGAGGGGAGAGTGTTGTCTACGTACCCTCGTAGACTGAAAGCGGAAGCGTTAGCACAACGCGGTTGATGTAGTCGTATGTCTTCAAGATCCGACCGATCAAGTACCGAACGCACGGCACCTCCGAGTTCTTCACACGTTCAACTCTATGACGTCCCTCGAACTCCGATCCAGCCGAGTGTTGAGGGAGAGTTTCGTCAGCACAACGGCATGATGACGATGATGATGTTCTACTGACGCAGGGCTTCGCCTAAGCACCGCTACGATATGACCAAGGTGGATTATGGTGGAGGGGGGCACCGCACACGGCTAAGAGATCAAGAGATCAATTGTTGTGTCTTTGGGGTGCCTCCTGCCCCCGTATATAAAGGAGTGGAGGAGGGGAGGGCCGGCCCTCTCTATGGCGCGCCCTATGGGAGTCCTACTCCCACCGGGAGTAGGATTCCCCCTTTCCTAGTAGAACTAGAAGCCCTTCCAAGTAGTAGGAGTAGGAGGGAAGGGAAAAGGAGAAGGAAGGAAGGGGGCGCCCCCCTCCATAGTCCAATTCGGACCAGTCCATGGGGAGGGGTGCGGCCAACCTCTGAGGCCTTTCTCTTCTTTCTCGTATGGCCCAATACGAATTCCCGTAACTCCCCGGTACTCCCGAAAATACCCGAATCACTCGGAACTTTCCGATGTCCGAATATAGTTGTCCAATATATCGATCTTTACGTCTCGACCATTTCGAGACTCCTCGTCATGTCCCCGGTCTCATCCGGGACTCCGAACTCCTTCCGTACATCAAAACACATAAATTCATAATATAACTGTCATCGAACTTTAAGCGTGCGGACTCTACGGGTTCGAGAACTATGTAGACATGACCGAGACACGTCTCTGGTCAATAACCAATAGCAGAACCTGGATGCTCATATTGGCTCCTACATATTCTACGAAGATCTTTATCAGTCAAACCGCATAACAACATATGTTGTTCCCTTTGTCATCGGTATGTTACTTGCCCGAGATTCAATCGTCGGTATCTCAATACCTAGTTCAATCTCGTTACTGGCAAGTCTCTTTACTCGTTCCGTAACACATCATCCCGCAACTAACTCATTTGTTGCAATGCTTGCAAGGCTTATAGTGATGTGCAATACCTAGTGGGCCCAGAGATACCTCTCCGACAATCGGAGAGACAAATCCTAATCTCGAAATACGCCAACCCAACAAGTACCTTCGGAGACACCTATAGAGCACCTTTGTAATCACCCAGTTACGTTGTGACGTTTGGTAGCACACAAAGTGTTCCTCCGGTAAACGGGAGTTGCATAATCTCATAGTCATAGGAACATGTATAAGTCATGAAGAAAGCAATAGCAACAAACTAAACAATCAAGTGCGATGCTAACGGAATGGGTCAAGTCAATCACATCATTCTCTAATGATGTGATCCCGTTAATCAAATGACAACTCATGTCTATGGCTAGGAAACTTAACCATTTTTGATTCAACGAGCTAGTCAAGTAGAGGCATACTAGTGACATACACTACAACAAAATTGACATACTATGACGAAAATCCTCATGACGATGGTGGACAACGTCACAAAAATTCCTAATGTGTGATGTTGACATAGGTGACGTCACCAATTACCGCAAATCGGTGACGATAAACGTCACCGAATTGCCTCGACCTTTCAGCACACCCGACTCCCAATTTTGGTGACATTTTGGCAATTTCCATGACGAGCCCGCTAGAGTCACCGAGTCCTATGAATTTTTGTATATCATGTTTGTCATGTTACATATAGTAGTTAGACCCGCCATAGCTAGGTCTTCGGTTATTGAGCGATTGGACCCATGCGTCCGTGTTGGCAATGGGACCTGCCATAGGTTTTTCGAAGGCTACTGAGTGTTGTCATTATTATTTTCAATATAATATAAATAGGCAGTGGGCATGGAAATACTTATAGTAATTATTTTTTATAAAGGTAAAACTTATTTTGTTCTTTTTAATATGGATAGGTAGTGGTTGGGCAAAAAACTTGAATCGAGCGTCAGTGAGCTGATGTTGTTTATCTCAAAAATAAAAATGAAAATAAGGGATCCAAGCGGAAATGAGTGAATATTATTTTCATATCTATAACATAATAAATAGTTAGCGGGTATGCAAAAAACCTTCAATGACCTTCAATGGCGTACTCGTGAGCTAATGTTGTTACATTTCTATCTCAAAAGTTAAAATTGAAATATAAGAGTCGATGGGATTTTTTAAATTCTTATCACCCACCTTTTAACACGATGCCACACCAAGAATTGAGAACCACAGAGCAAAAAAAGGAAAAGAATTCAGCTCCAAGCGTAGGTCTCTCTCATGTCACGCTTTGTGCCTCCAAATAAAACCCTAGCCCAAAAAATCCCCAAATACACCTGTATCCACTTGCACCTGACTCGGATCTCATCTCACCGGCGGCTCCTCCAAATTACTCGCCGCCAGCAGCGCCACCCGAGGTCCCTCCCTGCCTCCGCCCTCTAGTACGCCGCCCCACCCTCTCCGTTCGCTTCCCCGTCCCCAGCCACCACTACACCGACGCCAACCTGCCCCGGTTGCTGCCTAGTCCGACCTCCATGCTACCTCCACCGCCACTTCATGGATGGTTTGTCGACCATCGCCCACTCCATCTCTGGCGCCTTCCCAAGCTTCGTTTCTCACCTCGTGCCTCACCAAGATCTGGGCGCTGCCTCACCACCCCTCCATGACCCACTACTTGAGATGTAGATGGTGATTTAGAAGATTGGTTCTGTCCAGCGACCAACAAGACGGCGGCGGCGGGAGACACCAGGTTTGGGAGAGGCAACCCGATGATGCAGATAGGCTAGGGGATGGGTCGGATACTCTGCAAGGAACCCGACTACAGCACCATTAGATCTGCTCCCCTTCAACTACTCGAGGGTAATATTTCGCTGCTTCATTTTTCTTCCACAATTTCCTGATGTAAGATTTGTGATCTGGAATTTGATTCTTCTAACCACCTATTTGAGATCTGCTTTTCCTAGTTGCAGTTCATCTAATCAGGAGTAAGATCAATGTCCTTTGCTCTTATCAAAGGTATGGTTTATATTTCTATGTTCCTGACTATCTCTAAATTTCTACAATGAATAATTTCAACTCAAGTTTCCCCTTTAAGCTGCAAGATTATGCAATCTCCAGCATGCTCAAGAACATCTAATAGGTGACTAGACTCTATGTTCAGAATATTAACAGTGAAA
This sequence comes from Triticum monococcum, assembly GCA_034509565.1. Lineage (NCBI taxonomy): Eukaryota > Viridiplantae > Streptophyta > Magnoliopsida > Poales > Poaceae > Triticum > Triticum monococcum. The sequence goes on along the minus strand of CM067847.1, from coordinate 173,802,276 downwards.
CTGTACTAGGAATGGCCTTTTATTAGTAACTATGCACAAGAAGTCAATATTCTGTGATAACATTTAACAAGAATATGTCGAGGGCTTGTATCATGGGCCATACCATAAGATCTAGCTGCTAAAAAATCTGTATACTAAAAGGTTCATTCAGATGCTAATACTGTTAGGTAAAAGAGAAAACGATTATGTTATTCTGTAATATTTTTTCTCCATGTGAACACTTGCCAGTATATTGTTTCTCTACTGTTTTATTCCCCTATAATGCAGGTGCATTAATCGGCTGCTCACAGTAGGTACCAGGACTGGGTTTGCAATATCAAGATAATCATATCGACCTTGCTATGTTGGTAAAGTCTGAACCTTAAACTTTTTACTACTTGCTTGTTGCTTCTCCACTTTCTGTTTTCTTATAGTCCAGTACTTGACAATTCCTTACCTGGTTGTGTATGCCTAACATTTAAGCTCATCGTGTCCTTCCTTTGTGCATAACTTGTATTTTTATTTGTTATATTATTTTAGATCGAGGAAGCATTGTACAACTGCAGTGCAAGTACACAATTAGCTGTAGCTACCGGGGAAGGTGTAGACAGTACTAGTACTAGTTGCTTATGGCACTTAGTTGTAAATAAGGTGATGAACGGCCAAATTCATAGCGTGTCTGAATCAATTCAGATATGAGAAAACACACGGTTAATAGGAATTATTTGGCCTGTAGTGGTTGGGTGATGACCTCTAAATATTGCATTATTCTGAGATTGTTCAATATATTGAATGGATGAATGGATGTCACTCCTTACTAAAGAAACATTTTTGTGTTTTAGTCTGTGGTCTGCGAATTTTTAGTACATTACTGATCTGTTTTTTAGTGATGTGCTGATCTAAACTTCTGTAGTAACCAAAGCATCAAACAACTATACTTATGCAACTAATTATGAGATATGTCCAGTAGATTATTATAGTTCATTGTCGTACGCTGCCCTAGTGGACTCACTAGTCATTCACATGCTACTTAAGACTTTAAGCAGCACACTAGTTAAAAGTGCAGCAGGGTTCCATGTAAATTATTTTGACTGGCAATTTTTATACAAGTTTGTGTCTTCTTGTTTTGCCAAACTAATATACCGTTTTATTGGCCCATCTGCATACTCGCAAATCTAGTTAATAATTTACTCAGATTCACAATTTGGTAAATTGTATGCTTCTTAGTGGTACTGTTATACATTTTTATCTTGTATGTTTTCATCTCATTAAGATGCAACACGCTGTTGTGTTTCCTCAATTTATAGGCATTGGGGGAGTTAGTCGTGAGACTTGAAGCACAAGATAGAGCATTTGAAGAGATGCAAAGGAAGCATCAAGAAGAATTGAAAGCTATGAAGAAGAGACAACAAGAGAAGAATGAAGACTGGGAAAAGAAGCAGCGTGATACAGATAACCTGATTGGTTTTTTCTTCAGGGCTCAAGCAACTCAACAAGATTCCATTGTCTTGTCTATTGTCGTGTCAAACTTGAGTCAGTGTTATTTTTCATTTCTATTTAGAGGATGATTTGGCTAAGAGATTGAATATATAATATGATTTCTCATTTGTTTCAATTTATAATGTGATTTGGCTCATAACTTATTTATATAATGTGATGTGATGCTTGTTGTGATATGCATTTGCAATGTGGTGGATCTGATAATTCATTCCAAATTATTCAAAATATAGTAAATATATTTTGATGATGTCATCTTCATCAATAATGGAAGTAGTGATGCTAGTAGTGGGGTAATCTGTGTGGTTGTTGACGTGGCATGAAGTCAGTGATGTTGCTCCATCATTGAATATTGTATAATATGGCATCTTTGCTCCTAACTTGTGACATTAATCCACCGTCATAGAAATAGCAAGTTGTTGACATTCTAGAAAACGTCACCGAAGGTCCCATTTTTAGTGACATTGTTTTGCGCGCGTCGTCACCAGGAGTAATCTGTGACGGGGATTCCGTGACGATGCTTGTGACGCCCATAAAATGTCACTCAGGTGTAATTTGTGACGTTGTTAGCTGTTCGGTGACATTTTTTGGCTCGTCACACTAGGCCTAATCACTTGTAGTGATACTGTTTGTCTATGTATTCACACATATATTATGTTTCCGGTTAATACAATTCTAGCATGAATAATAAACATTTATCATGATATAAGGAAATAAATAATAACTTTATTATTGCCTTTAGGGCATATTTCCTTCAAGATATATATATATATATATATATATATATATATATATATATATATATATATCCACGTACCGCCCAAACATCCAGGAGCTCCACGAAAACCTAATTCCACCGCCGCAACTTTTTGTACCCGAGAGATCCCATCTTGAGGCCTTTTCCGGAGCTCCGCTGGAGGGGGCATTGATCACGGAGGTCCTCTACATCAACTCCATGGCCTCTCCAGTGATGTGTGAGTAGTTTACCTCAGACCTTCGGGTCCATGGTTATTAGCTAGATGGCTTCTTCTCTCTCTTTGGATCTCAATACAAAGTTCTCCTCGATCTTCTTGGAGATCTATTCGATGTAATCTTCTTTTGCGGTGTGTTTGTCGAGATCCGATGAATTGTGGGTTTATGATCCGGTTTATCTATGAACAATATTTGAATCTCCTCTGAATTCTTTTATGGATGATTGGTTTATCTTTGCAAGTCTCTTTGAATTATCAGTTTGGTTTGGCCTACTAGATTGATCTTTCTTGCAATGGGAGAAGTGCTTAGCTTTGGGTTCAATCTTGCGGTGCTCGATCCCAGTGACAGAAAGGGAAATGACATGTATTGTATTATTGTCGTCGAGGATAAAAAGATGGGGTTTATATCATATTGCATGAGTTTATCCCTCTACATCATGTCATCTTACTTAAAGCATTACTCTGTTCTTATGAACTTAATACTCTAGATGCATGCTGGATAGCAGTCGATGTGTGGAGTAATAGTAGTAGATGCAGAATCGTTTTGGTCTACTTGTCATGGACGTGATGCCTATATACATGATCATACCTAGATATTCTCATAACTATTCTCAATTATATCAATTGCTTGACAGTAATTCGTTTACCCACCGTAATACTTATGCTCTTGAGAGAAGCCACTAGTGAAACCTATGGCCCCCGGGTCTATCTTCCATCATATTAATCTTTTAATACTTAGTTATTTCTATTGCCGTTTATTTTACTTTGCATCTTTATTTCTCTTTATCATAAAAATACCAAAAATATTATCTTATCATATCTATCAGATCTCACTCTCGTAAGTGACCGTGAAGGGATTGACAACCCCTTTATCGCGTTGGTTGCGATGTTCTTATTTGTTTGTGTAGGTGCGTGGGACTCGAGCATGATCTCCTACTGGATTGATAACTTGGTTCTCAAAAACAGAGGGAATGCTTACGCTACTTTACTGCATCGCCCTTTCCTCTTCAAGGAAAAACCAACGCAGTGCTCAAGAGGTAGCACTCGCGCCCGCGCCCATCGACCTCAACGCCACCCCGGTGGCTGGTCGCTAGTGGCTCGTCATCCGATGGCGCGAGGAAACGCACACGACAAACGCCGACAGGCATGCTCCCGGAGGCCCGCAACCTGTTCGACGGAATGTCCTCCACCGTCGACGAGGACTACATGCAGAACCCCATCTTCGAGGGCGGTGCGCCGGCCGCTGGCTACGATCCCGAGGAGACACAAAGCCAGGACGACCGCGTGTCATTCAAGCCGGCCGCTGGCTATGATCCCGATCTGGCGGCCTTCATGCGTGATCAGGTCGGCATCGACCTGGACGGCTTCCCAGCTGACCACAATTTTCTGGACGACTACGGGCTAGAGGAAGAGGACGAGTGCGACATCGAAGTGGAGCCCTTGTTCGAGGACGAGCTCGCCAACCAAACCGCCGGTCCTAAGCCGAAGCGCAAGAGCAAGCGCACGAAGGCATACAGGGCAACCGAGGACAAGCTTCTTTGCGAGAGTTGGCGAGACATTGGACAAGACCCCAAGACCGACGTTGGCATGATGAGACATGGCCGCTGGCATGATCGGCCGCGGGCCTTTTTTTTAAAGTTGAGCGCGGACATGAAATGGGTCGGCACGTTGAGCGCACTGCCGACACAAATGCAAAACTGGACGGACGCCGGGGCGGGTGGCCGACCCAAACGGACAAAAAGCAGACAAATGCGCCGTCCATTTGGGTCGGCCCGTTGGAATTGCTCTAACAGCCTCAGAATTTGCAAGTTGGATTTTCTTTTCGATTAGGAACCAGTTGTCTTTACTTTCATTTCCATAAAACCGGTAAGAAAACATCCAAGCTTTTAGGTCCAATAGACAAGCTTTCAGCCAAGACAAAAAAATTGGACTCATCTCCCAAACTCCGCATGACTGTACTACATCTAAGAAACAACAAGCGGTACAAGTTTAAAGCGAAACATCCTTTCTACAAGGCCAAATGCCGGGCCTTAAAATCAACTTCCATAAAAGTGAGTTGTTCTGCTTTGGAGAAGCCATTAAGGCAGCAGCTGATTATGCTGACCTGTTTGGTTGTGCACAAGGCCAATTCTCAATTAAATATTTGGGAATTCCAATTCATTACCATCGTCTCACTAATGCAGAGTGGAAATATGTAGAGGAGCGTTTAGAGAAACGATTGAGCAGTTAGAATGGCAAGTTGCTCTCTGTTGGAGGACGACTGGTCTTGATTAACTCTGTTCTCACAAACATGGTTCTCTATATGCTTTTTTTCCAACTCCCAAGAGGGGTCTTGCAAAGACTGGATTATTTCAGATCCAGATTCTTTTGGCAAGGAGATAATGAAAAGAAAAAATATAGACTGGCAAAATGGAGCGTGGTTTGTAGGCCTAAAGACCAAGGTGGCCTTGACATTCATGACCTGCAAGTCAAGAATGATGCCTTACTTAGTAAATGGTTGTTCAGACTTCTTACTGAGGATGGTGTTTGGCAAACCCTGCTGCGCAAAAAGTATCTATGCCAAAAAGTTGTGTCTCGGGCCTATTGGAAACCTGGTGATTCACACTTTTGGGTAGGTCTAATGGCGGCAAAGAAACATCTTTTCCGCTTTGGATCTTTTGCGATTAAAGACGGGTGTGAGATTCGTTTCTGGGAGGACATCTGGCTAGGCAATGCCAGTCTCCGGAAACAATATCCAGCTTTGCACCGCATTGTTCGCAATAAGAATGAAACTCTTGCGCGGGTGCTCAGTTCCTTTCCACTAGATATTTCTTTCAGGCGGGATTTGATTGGCCCCCGTCTTGTGTCATGGCAACATCTTTTGTCCCGATTGGATACGATTAATCTGACACAAGGACGAGATGTGTTCCGCTGGAACCTCACTGCATCTGGGTCCTTCACAGCCGACTCGATGTACCGTGCGCTCACACATTCAGAGGTCCCGGTGGATAATAACAAGATCTGGAGATCGAAAATTCCACTGAAAGTTAAGATCTTCATGTGGTACCTTCGGAAGGGAGTGGTGCTAACCAAAGATAACCTTGCTCGTCGCAACTGGCATGGAAGTAAGAAGTGTGGCTTTTGTACTCATGACGAGACAATCAGACACCTCTTTTTCCAGTGCAAGTTTGCACGTTCTACATGGTCAATCATCCAAATAGCGTCTAATCTTTGTCCTCCCATAGGTGTTGCCAATATTTTTGGTCACTGGCTGGATGGTATTCCTTATAAATACAAAACGCTAATAAGGGTGGGAGCGTATGCCTTATTAGGGTCGCTTTGGTTATGTAGAAATGATTTGATTTTTAATGACAAACACTCTTCTGCTTTGCAGGTTATTTTCCATTGTACGCAATCTCTTCGTACGTGGTCTATGCTTCACCGTACGGAGTTCCAACCGCTGTTCAAGGCGGTGTGTATGCAATTGGAGCGAGTGGCCATGTAGGTTTTTTCTCAACATGGGTGGCAGCATAACCTCCGTATCGGCCCATCACATCCTTCAACATAGGCATAGTGACGGTCTTATTTGACTCTACTAGTGCCGATATGTCATCTTTTTATTTTCTTTCAGACTATTTATGTTTGGCTATGTGCATCCTAACTATGCAGAGACCGGGTGTTACTCATCATGATTTGTATCTTCTTGATGCTACGTTTTAAGTTAATAAAGACACCCTTTATCGGAAAAAAAGGCCAAATGTCTTCGACAAAGCTTCACTGTAACTGATACTTTTTTGTGTGTATAATTTCAAGCGCGCAATTGCATGTCCGGACCCCTCTCTTCCAATAGCGGAGGCAGGATTCATTAATTACTGATGTTCACAGGGAGGAGGCAATATAGAAATATAGAAAATATATAAGGGAATGGGTATTGTTGGTATTCAAAATACAAGGGGGTAGCTGATCTTGGGGAGGTTTGGGGCCCCGGTCGGTCCAAATATAGAAAATTCATGAATATCAAAATGAAAAACTTTCTTTAAATTTGTGGTTTTTTTTCTAAATCAGCGAACTTTTTTCAAAACCAATACCTTTCCATACTGTAGTGCCTATAGATTTTTTTCAAAAGTCAAACATTGCGAACTTTCACGTATTTACAGAGACAAATAGGTACATCTAGAATACTAAATTCACATCATTGAATACATCATAAGTTATATTTCCACAATGTACATATTTGATACTGTATATGTAGACAATTTTCTCTATAAACTTCGTCAAAGTTGGCAAAGTTTGACTTTCAGATAAATCTATATGCACCACACTATGGAATGAAAGGAGTAACTTTTTTAGAAATTCATAAAATTCTTGCAAATTAAAAAAATCAAGAACTTTTTCCCAAAAATTGTGATTTTTTTTAACTTCACGAATTAAAAAACTTCAGGAATTGTTCCCTTATCCACGAATTTTGTGTGTGTTTTTGCCAACTTTCTAGTGAACTCTTTTCAGTTTATTACAACTCTTTTTTAAAAATCAATGAACTTTATTCGAATCCTTGTTTTTTTAGTCCACAAACTTTTTTCAAAATTGTAATTTTTTTAAGAATTAATAAAACTTTTTAAATCCACGTTTTTTTCAGCATCACCATGAACTTTTAGAGTTCATGCACAATAATTCCAAACTCATGAACTTTTTTTAAATCCATGAATTCTTTAGAATTTACAAAAAAATATCAATTTACTTTGTATTGTTTTCTTTCTAAATGTCGATAATTGACCGATCAACTGGTCAACCTCGACCAGTCAACCATGACCGAGCGAACCAAGGCACACCCAAGGCAATTGAACATGTCCCATGATGTTGGGCCGGCCCAGAAATGTGGGCGCGTGGGCTGGTCCATGATGTTGGGCCAAGGCACACCCTAGGATGGATTCTCCGTCGCTAGGATTCATCGGTCCGAATTTGCAGAACAATAAATCTCAACCACTACATGGACTCACATGGGACTTGTGGCTTTATTTCTTCCGTTTTCTCATAACTTTTGGGGATGTTCAACAACCCTCTACTATAGATTTTTTTTCTCTCTGCCAGTATTATCATTTTTTTCAGGATTTCTGTTTCCTTTTTTTTCTTTCTTTGTTCACTTTTTCTTTTTTTCTTTTGTCTTTCATAAATATTTTTTAAAACTTGAGAATATTTTAAAAATTCTAGAACACTTTACACATGTTCATTTTTGAATTCTGTAACATGTTTTGAGCTCATGATCATTTTTGTACATATGGAAATTAAAAAAATTGACAATAAATTTAATAATTCCTTAACATTTTTTAATCGTGATTTTCTAAAAATTCATGAACATTTCTTTAATAGTGAACAAATTTTGAAATTCACATTATTTTAATTCCTTGATTTAAAAAACAGAAATTATTTTTAACAATAAATTGGTGGAAATAAAAAATACGATCAGAAAACAAATCCGAGTTGAGGGGCTAGGGCTTGAATCTGGTCGGTTGTCCTAGAGTGCCCTAGTTGAATAAGCATTCGTTTAAATCACTTGCTCGTCGATCCATGCCTCGCTCGCTCCACGGACTGGTTGAGATTTACCGTTGACCACTACCAGGTGGACCTGTTGACCGGTGGTTCAGTTAAGCATTGATCACTGGTTTAGTATCACAAGACTGTAGAAAAGAAAAACCTTGTAGGTTTCCCTCTCGTTAGGGTTTTCCTGCTCTTAGAGGCGCCGCCGCCGCCATCGAGTACCTACCTTTTTCCCTCCCGTCGATCTGCCCACGAGGGGTGTGGGGGGCGCTGGTTCCTGGCGGCACTCTCCTGGGAAGCGGCTCGGTGTAGGGTTCCACTGGTTCGTGTTAGCCTGGCGTTCTCTCTCGCGGGCTAGGGTTTTGGGATTATGGCGACGCAGATGGGACAGGAATTGGTGGAGGCCGATAACTCGTCATCTGAGTCGGAGATAGAGAAGATGATGGCGGAGCTTGGCCTGCGTGAAGATGACATGGACGATGTCGTGGTTGACGAGGGTGCTATACCCAGGGATGCGGCCCGGTGGATAGCTGTGGCTAGGGTACACATTGATAAACCCTATAGTCAAGGATGGTTCTTTCGCAACATGAGAGCTTCTTGGGATATTGCGCAAGTAGTGAACTTCAAGCCACTAGAGCCGAACCTGTATACACTCCAGTTTAATTGTCTTAGCGACTGGGAAAGAGTGATGCAGGAGGGGCCTTGGAATTTCAGAGGTCATGCGGTGATCATTACTCCCTATGATGGGGTGACCCAACCAACCCAAGTCAAGCTCGATACATTGGATATTTGGATCCAGATACATGATGTACGTATGCTATATGCACATTTGGTGCCTTCATTAGCGGCCAAAGTTGGGGAGGTCTTGTTTTCTGAGCCTGTCTCGCATGACTTTATGGGTAATTTTTACCGTGTATGGGTTAAGATCAATGTGTAAAAGCCATTGAAGAATGCCGTGTCATTGGTGAGAGATTCCAAAAGGCAGATTTACAGGGTTAAATACGAACATTTGCCGGACTGGTGTGCAGTTTGTGGGCACTTGGGCCACACTTTTAAGGAACATGGGGACGGTATCCATCCTAAATCCGCCCTGGTGTTCAAGGATCTTCGTGCATCTTGGTCACTGAGGCGAGGAAGAGGTCCAAGAGGAGAGAGAGGACGTCGTGGTGGCCGCAGAGGTGGCCGAGGACAGGGAAACAGAGGTGCGGACAGAGAGGATTCGGCCGAGTATGGCAGAGATGAAGAGTATGAAGAAAAGCAACACACTGGTTCGGAACACATGAGTGTGGATGGATCAAGCAGGAAGAGGGTTGACAGAGAAGAGCTGGGTAGAGGCATCACTCTCAGGGAACAGAAAAAGGGGGATCCAAAGAGCAATGAACTCGCAATTGTTCCTATGGGCTCGAACATTGTTAGTCCACCTCCTTGCAGGGACCCGAAACGCACCAAGAAAGAAGATGATGAAAGGGATAGTTCAAGCATTCCAGTGAAGAATTTGGCGGGCTCCTTTGAGGAGCGCCGCTGGGCCCAATGAGTACCTTTTGTTGGAACTGTCGTGGTGTGGGCAACGCCGCGATAGTCCAAGAACTTCGTGAATTTGCGAGGAAGGTTGCCCCTACCCTGTTGTGCATTGTTGAGACTCAGATAGATGGATCTAGGGTAGAAAATCTAGCTGGAACATTGGGTTATGAGAATGCTTATGTAGTTGATAGTCAAGGTAGGAGTGGAGGAATTGGTCTTTTTTGGAATAATGAAATAAAAGTTGAGATTTTGGGTTATTCTTGTTATCACTTGGATGTATCGGTTGAGGAAGAAGGTCATGAGGCGTGGCGGTTGACTTGTGTTTACGGTGAGGCCCAGACTCACTTGAGACACCAAACTTGGGATGTTTTAAAAAATATTAGCACTTCTAGCTCTCTCTCCCGTGGTTATGCATCGGTGACTTTAATGAAGTGTTGCGTGCAGCTAAGCATGATGGAATTGGGATGAGGAGTAATTCGCAGATACAAGCATTCAGAGAAACAGTGGACGTATGCATGCTTCTTGATATTGGTTACAAAGGACAGCCATGGACGTTTGAGAGGAGAGTGGCTGGAGGAACGTATACTCGATGTCGTCTCGATCGAGCCCTGGTGAGTGCACAATGGCTTGCAAGATTTCCATCGGCCAACCTTGAGCACTTAACGGCGGCAACGTCAGATCACAGTCCGTTGCTTCTTGACTTGGGACGCGGGCAATAACCTCTCCACAGAAGCTCTTTCCGGTATGAAGCCATGTGGGAGAAGCATGAGTCGCTTAAAGAAATAGTGTAGTCAGAATGGGAAGCTGCGGGTACATGCAATAATGCTCAAGATCTTCACAACAAGTTGATGCGTGTTTCCGCGGGGCTTTCAAAGTGGAGCAGAGAGAATTTCGGGAGTGTTAGAAAGGAGATAAAAGAGCTGAAGAGGAAATTGGAAGAACTCAGGGCTGATCCACTCCGGGTTGCTCCAACACACATTGAGATGAAAACCAACGAGAGGTTTGTTGAGCTTTATCATCGCGAAGAAATTATGTGGAGACAGAGGGCAAGGATTGATTGGCTGTCCTCAGGGGACAAAAACACTAAAAAAATTCACCTTCGTGCTAGCCTAAGGAAAAAGAAGAATATGATCCGGGCCCTAGAAAATTCTCTGGGAATATTGGTGCAGGAGCCGACTGAGTTGAGATCTATGGCTAATGCTTTTTATCAGAATCTATACACTACAGAGGGAGTCCAGGGTATCCAGGAGGTCATGGATCATGTCCCTCGCAAGGTCACTGATGCTATGAATGCAGGCCTGTGTGCGCCCTATACAAGTACTGAAGTCAAAAGTGCTCTTTTCCAAATGTTTCCTACTAAAGCTCCGGGTCCTGATGGATTTCCCGCCTTGTTCTATTAGAAGCATTGTGACGTATGTGGAGAAGATGTGATGAAAATTGTAATCAAAATAGTCAAAGGGGAGGAGAGCCCGGAGTGCATTAATGAGACAGTATTAGTACTGATTCCGAAGGTATCTAATCCCAACCTCCTCTCTCAATTCAGACCGATCAATTTGTGCAACGTCCTATATAAGATTGCATCAAAGGTTGTTGCAAATAGACTTAAGCTCGTTCTGCCAGAGATCATTTCAGAAGAGCAGTCTGCATTTGTGCCAGGTAGACTGATATCTGATAACATCATTTGTGCTTATGAGTGTTTACATTTTCTGAAGAGGAATAGGTCAAGAAATAACAGCTTCTGTGCACTAAAACTTGATATGATGAAAGCCTATGATAGGTTGGAGTGGCCCTATCTCAAGGCTATCATGCAGAAATTGGGGTTCGCAGCAAGTTGGATAGATACAGTTATGGCCATTGTTTCTTCAGTTTCCTATTCGGTGTTGTTCAATGGAGAAAGACTTGAACGTTTCCATCCATCCAGAGGGATTCGGCAGGGAGATCCTATCTCACATTACCTATTTTTTGATCGCACAGAGGGCCTTTCGTGCCTCCTAAAATCCAGTTCTCGGTCATCTTCACTGACAGGTATTAAAGTGGCGCCTACGGCCCCAGCCGTGAACCACCTACTATGTGTAGATGACAGCCTGCTACTTTTCAAAGCTAGTGTGGAGAGTGCAGAAAGTGTATCAAACCTACTGAATTTGTATTGCAATGCATCTGGGAAGAGAGTTAATACCGGAAAATCATCAATTTTCTTTAGTAAAGGATGCCCGCAAGGAATAAGAGATGGAGTGAAGAATCACCTCAGTGTTCATAATGAATCTCTTAATGAGCGTTACCTGGGAATGCCAACAGATGTAGGTCAGTCAAAGAATGGCACGTTCAAATATTTGCATGACAGAGTGTGGGAGAAGGTGAAGGGTTGGATGCAGAAACTCTTGTCCTCGGCAGGAAAGGAGATCCTCATTAAGTCAGTAGCGCAAGCAATCCCAGTTTACTCTATGTCTTGTTTCATACTGCCGAGAGGGCTTTGCGAGAATGTCACATCTATTATCCGTCAGTTCTGGTGGGGTAGCAAACGGGGGAAGCGTAAACCTGCTTGGGTGGCTTGGGATGTTATGACCAGACCGAAGCATATGGGAGGAATGGGTTTCTGTGATCTCGAGCTTTTCAATCTAGCTTTGTTGGCAAGACAAGCATGGAAGCTATTGAATGATACAGAATGTTTAAGTGCTCGTTTGCTCAAGGCAATATATTATCCAGGGACCTCGCTCCTCCTGGCTGAACTGGGTTCTCACCCCTCTCAGATTTGGAGAGCCATTATTGATGGGAGAGATGTAATGGCGCAAGGAATAATAAGAAGAATTGGGGATGTAACGGCCAATCACTTCCTTGCTTCAAGCACCTCCGCAGCTGGTGTCAGAACTGATTGAAACGGCCACGGCTTCTTGGAGGGAGGAGCTCATCCGAGCTACATTCATAGCCCTTGATGCTGAAGCTATCCTTCATATACCGCTATGCACTAGACGGATTGATGATTATTGGGCATGGAGTGAAGAGCCCCGAGGGAAATTTTCTGTTGGCTCGGCATACCGCATGTTGGTGCGCACCAAATACGATAGAGAGGATGGCTCGAGGGCAGGGAGACACCGTCAAGCAGTGAGGGAAACAATGAAGAGTGGAAGGCAATCTGGAAAACATGTGTACCATCAAAAATCAGGGTCTTCTTGTGGCGTTTGGCTGGACAATCAATTCCCTCCGGAGATGTTTTGCAACGTCGTAATATGGCTACACCCCGGGGCCTGTAATCTTTGTGGAGTGAATGACTCTTGGTGGCATGCTTTGTTGAATTGCCCAATATCTCGCTGTACGTGGGCGCTTTCCTCCGAGGCGATTCTGGATCAGATGAGTATTCAACAACATGAATGCCCCAAGCAGTGGCTGTTTGCAATGCAAAGTGTGTTATCGATGGACGATTTTGTGACATTTGCAGTATCTCTATGGGCTATTTGGGGCGCAAGGAGAAAAGGCAATCTATGAAGGCATATTCAAGACCCCTCAAACTATGCACGGTTTTATCAATTCCTACCTGTCCGAAATTCAAATATTGATGCCATCAAGGGAAGGTAGGAGAGTGGGTGAACGTCATCACGCTCGATGGATTGCTCCTCCAGAAGGCTACACTAAGTTGAATGTTGATGCTGCGGTCTGCCGAGGAGGGAGTTATGGAGCCGTTGTGGCGATTTGTAGAGCGCAAGATGGAAGTTTTCTTGGAGCGTCAGCACTAATACACAAGCATATATCTGATCCAACTACACTTGAAGCTTTGTCGGTCAAAGAGGGCCTTGATCTCGCTAATGATCAGAACGTTGCGCGGATGTATGCTGCTACAGATTGCAAATGGGTGGTTCAGGAAGTAGAAGGAAGAGGAGCTGCAGTTTATGGCCCAATAATCAGAGAGTTAAAGTTACAAATGTCTTCTTTTAATTCTTGTAATTTAGTTCATCAGTTTAGGAGCTCAAATTTTGATGCTCACAACTTAACAAAGCATGCGTCGAGTTTGGGAGCTGGCCGCCATGTTTGGTTAGGCCAGCGGGATGGACTTGCTTTCGTCCCTATAAACATTGTGACGACATAATAAAGCTTTGCGAGGTTGCCTAAAAAAACAAGACCGTAGAAAAAAAGAGCATCAACTATTGGTTCGACAGTTTTTCATAGATAAAAACATTACATCCAAAAAAGAGTAATGCTACATCTACAAATGTTTACTTAAAGATTTTACGTACAAACTGATGTGGAGGATTGTGATTGGTAATAAGGGGACGAGGGGGCCCACCCAACTTAAAATCGGGAGGGAGAGAGAGAATTACTTTGGAAGGTCAAGTATACCTCTGTAGGTCTTTGTAGGTGTAACATTATTGTTCAAAAAATGATCATATGTTAACGAATTTAAAAATGATTTATGAATATGAGAAAAGGTACAGTAATTCAGAAATAGTTCACGAATTGAAAAAAAGTTTTAATAATTTGACGAAAAGCTCACCATTTTTAAAAAATGTTTGTGAACCAATAGTTGATGCTCTTTTTCTATTGTCTTGTGCTACTTAACTGTTACAACCCACTACTCAGATACACTCAATCACTTAGGCAGTACAGGTTTGTGGTGGTTTTGATGTACACCGAGAGAGGATTGAGAGGAACCAGAGGTAGAAGAAAGAGAGCCAGAAGAAGCCGCCGCCGCCGCCAAGCCTGATCCTACGCGGATGGTCTGCTCGTTGCTTCCTCCCAGGTATAAGTAGGTGCAGCGCTTGAGGATTCCCAGCTGGGCCAGGCCCAAGTGATGTCCAGAGGCAAGCCCACATACATGTATGGGCTAGGGAAGGGCCCTGACATCCCCCCTTTCTTGAAATTCGGCTTGACCCCAAGCCGACTCCACCGAGAACCGCCCGGATCCCATTGCATGCGATGGTCTTTGACTGGCTCGACGTCTCGGTGGTAGCCGAGGACATGGTAAACTTCAGTGAGATACTTGTAATTGTGATCGTTGTCGGCACCGTTGTGGCCGAAATCGTGGTAGTAGCAGTGGCCGATGGGGGCTTGCTAAAAGAATGTAGCCAGAACTGTGACACCCCTCCCTCGTTGAAATTTTTCTGGCTGCAACCTGGTGAGAACAACTGGTGCCATGTAAAAATCACCGGGTTCCCATGGCACCTCCTTGCACTGCTTCCTTGTGGTTTCATCATCCAGACATTGAGCAGCTAACAGAGTTGTGTGACTCTGGCATAGCAGAATTAACCACGCATCAGGTATACCATTGTTATTTGAAAGGAGCAAGAATCCTCTAGCAACGGTATGTAACCCCGGATCCTTTGAACAGAGTGCAGCACAGAAACAAGAGGGAACACATTCGGCATGAATTGAGGCATCTAAGACTGGTATACGTTGGCAGCGTAGCACTCTTGCACACTCGTATACGTTAGCTTGTATTCGCTTGCTGTACTCTGTTTTCATTCACTCCGCTGCTGGGTTCGGAGAGTTTTGAAATTTCCTAAGAAAATTTTAAAACTCTCATTCACCCCCGCCCCTCTAATAGACATACTTCATTCCTACTGATGTTAGCTGTAAATTCATATGGCCTAGGATCCCTACATGGCTGGTGGTCGATGCATCAAGCCTTTCACACCATACCATCCTCTACCACCGTCCTCCGGTTTTGCCGGTGAGATGTGGGGCTAAGGGAAGCCACATTCATTTGCCCTTTTTTCCCATCTACCCGAAATAATAAAAGTTGAAAGTTGAATTATTCTTGACTTTTCCACAAAGAATGAAGAATCATTGTTGACTTCATCCATTACTTATTTTGATAAAAGTCCATCATGAACTTTTGAATGTGCCCATAGATCATTTTGTAAGCTTAGTCAAATTTATTTTAAAAAATAAGTGCTCAATGTTTGAATGTTTATCTCCAAAATTTAGAGAAATACATAGATTTTTTTATTTGTTTGTAGTCTTCCCCAAATATGGAGATGTCGATGTAACTTATCGCCAAAGACGATGGGTATACGGTAGGCCCTACGTAAATCGATGTAACTTTCAACTAAATTTTCTCTAGGAACGCATCTAAAACAGTAGAACTAAAGCGCGAGCTATGGCATAATTTGCAAAATCCTTTTGACTATGTTCAGGATAATTAAGTTCATCTTATGAACTCCCACTGAGATAGACATCCCTCTAGTCATCTAAGTGATTACATGATCCGAGTCAACTAGGCCGTGTCCGATCATCACGTGAGACGGACTAGTCAACATCGGTGAACATCTTCATGTTGATCGTATCTACCATACGACTCATGCTCGACCTTTCGGTCTCTTGTGTTCCGAGGCCATGTCTGTACATGCTAGGCTCGTCAAGTCAACCTAAGTGTTTCACGTGTGTAAATCTGGCTTACACCGGTTGTATGTGAACGTCTGAATCAAACACCCGATCATCACGTGGTGCTTTGAAACAACGAACTGTCGCAACGGTGCACAGTTAGGGGGAACACTTTCTTGAAATTATTATGAGGGGTCATCTTATTTACTACCGTCGTTCTAAGTAAACAAGATGCAAAAATATGATAAACATCACATGCAATCAAATAATGGTGACATGATATGGCCAATATCATATAGCTCCTTTGATCTCCATCTTGGGGCTCCATGATCATCTTGTCACCGGCATGACACCATGATCTCCATCATCGTGTCTCCATGAAGTTGCTCGCCAACTATTACTTCTACTACTACAGCTAACGGTTAGCAATAAAGTAAAGTAATTACATGACGTTTATGTTGACACGCAGGTCATAAATAAATTAAAACAACTCCTATGGCTCCTGCCGGTTGTCATACTCATCGACATGCAAGTCGTGATTCCTATTACAAGAACACGATCATCTCATACATCACATATATCATTCATCACATCCTTTGGCCATATCACATCACATAGCATACCCTGCAAAAACAAGTTAGACGTCCTCTAATTGTTGTTTGCATGTTTTACGTGGCTGCTATGGGTTTCTAGCAAGAACATTTCTTACCTACGCAAAGACCACAACGTGATATGCCAATTGCTATTTACCCTTCATAAGGACCCTTTTCATCGAATCCGATCCGACTAAAGTGGGAGAGACAGACACCCGCTAGCCACCTTATGCAACTAGTGCATGTCAGTCGGTGGAACCAGTCTCACGTAAGTGTACGTGTAAGGTCGGTCCGGGCCGCTTCATCCCACGATGCCGCCGAATCAAGATAAGACTAGTAACGGCAAGCAAATTGACAATATCGACGCCCACAACTACTTTGTGTTCTACTCGTGCATAGAATCTACGCAATAGACGTAGCTCATGATGCCACTGTTGGGGAACGTAGCAGAAATTCAAAATTTTCCTACGTGTCACCAAGATCTATCTATGGAGAGACTAGCAACAAGGGGAAGGACAGTGCATCTACATACCCTTGTAGATCGCTAAGCGGAAGCGTTCAAGAGAACGGGGTTGATGGAGTCATACTCGTCGTGATCCAAATCACCGATGATCCTAGTGCCGAACGGACGGCACCTCCGCGTTCAACACACGTACAGCCCGGTGACGTCTCCCACGCCTTGATCCAGCAAGGAGAGAGGGAGAGGTTGAGGAAGACTCCATCCAGCAGCAGCACAACGGCGTGGTGGTGGTGGAGGAGCGTGGCAATCCTGCAGGGCTTTGCCAAGCACCACGGGATATGAGGAGAAAGAGAGGGAGGGCTGCACCAACAGGAAGAGATCAAATTGCGTGTTATGGGCAGCCCCTAGGCCTCACTATATATAGGGGAGAGGGAGGAGGGTGCGCCCCCTCTAGGGTTCCCACCCCTAGGGGGGCGGCAGCCCTAGATGGGAAAGGGGAGGCGGCCAAGATGGGAGGGGGAGAGGGAGGCGCACCAGGATGGGCCCTAAGGCCCATACCCCTTTAGGGTTTGCCCCCTTTCCACCTCTTAGGCGCCTTGGGCCCTTGTGGGGGGCGCACTAGCCCACCTGGGGCTGGTCCCCTCCCACACTTAGCCCACGCAAGCCTCCGGGGTTGGTGGCCCCACTTGGTGGACCCCCGGGACCCTCCCGGTGGTCCCGGTACGTTACCGATAAACCCCGAAACTTTTCCGGTGACCAAAACAGGACTTCCCATATATAAATCTTTACCTCCGGACCATTCCGGAACTCCTCGTGACGTCCGGGATCTCATCCGGGACTCCGAACAACATTCGGTAACCACATACAAACTTCCTTAATAACCCTAGCGTCATCGAACCTTAAGTGTGTAGACCCTACGGGTTCGGGAGACATGCAGACATGACCGAGACGTTCTCCAGTCAATAACCAACAGCGGGATCTGGATACCCATGTTGGCTCCCACATGTTCCACGATGATCTCATCGGATGAACCACAATGTCAAGGACTTAATCAATCCCGTATACAATTCCCTTTGTCTAGCGGTACGATACTTGCCCGAGATTCGATCGTCGGTATCCCGATACCTTGTTCAATCTCGTTACCGGCAAGTCTCTTTACTCGTTCCATAACACATCATCCCGTGATCAACTCCTTGATCACATTGTGCACATTATGATGATGTCCTACCGAGTGGGCCCAGAGATACCTCTCCGTCACACGGAGTGACAAATCCCAGTCTCGATTCGTGCCAACCCAACAGACACTTTCGGAGATATCCGTAGTGTACCTTTATAGCCACCCAGTTACGTTGTGACGTTTGGCACACCCAAAGCACTCCTACGGTATCCGGGAGTTGCACAATCTCATGGTCTAAGGAAACGATACTTGACATTAGAAAAGCTTTAGCATACGAACTACACGATCTTTGTGCTAGGCTTAGGATTGGGTCTTGTCCATCACATCATTCTCCTAATGATGTGATCCCGTTATCAACGACATCCAATGTCCATGGTCAGGAAACCGTGACCATCTATTGATCAATGAGCTAGTCAACTAGAGGCTAACTAGGGACATGGTGTTGTCTATGTATCCACACATGTATCTGTGTTTCCTATCAATACAATTATAGCATGGATAATAAACGATTATCATGAACAAGGAAATATAATAATAACTTATTTATTATTGCCTCTAGGGCATATTTCCAACAGTCTCACACTTGCACTAGAGTCAATAATCTAGTTCGCATCGCCATGTGATTAACACTCACAGATCACATCGCCATGTAACCAACATCCAAAGAGTTTACTAGAGTCAATAATCTAGTTCACATCACTATGTGATTAGCACTCAATGAGTTCTGGGTTTGATCATGTTGCTTGTGAGAGAGGTTTTAGTCAACGGGTCTGAACCTTTCAGATCCGTGCGTGCTTTA
This sequence comes from Triticum monococcum, assembly GCA_034509565.1. Lineage (NCBI taxonomy): Eukaryota > Viridiplantae > Streptophyta > Magnoliopsida > Poales > Poaceae > Triticum > Triticum monococcum. The sequence continues at coordinate 173,783,453 of CM067847.1, read as the reverse complement.
CAAATCTCTATGTCATCTCCTAGATGCAGCTACCACGCTCTATTTGGAGCTATTCCAAATAACTGTTCTACTTGGAGCTATTCCAAATCATTGCTCCATTATACGTATCCGGTATCTCTACTCAGAGCTATCCGGATAGGTGTTTAAGCTTGCATCGACGTAACCCTTTACGACGAACTCTTTTACCACCTCCATAATTGAGAAAATTCCTTAGTCCACTAGTTACTAAGGATAACTTTGACCGCTGTCCTGTGATCCATTCTTGGATCACTCTTGCACCCCTTGACTGACTCATGGCAAGGCACACTTCAGGTGCGGTACACAGCATAGCATACTGTAGAGCCTATGTCTTAAGCATAGTGGACGACCTTCGTCCTTTCTCTCTATTCTGCCGTGGTCGAGCTTTAAGTCTTAACTTCATACCTTACAACTCAGGCAAGAACTCCTTCTTTGACTGATCCATCTTGAACACCTTCAAGATCATGTCAAGGTATGTGCTCATTTGAAAGCACCATTAAGCATTTTGATCTATCCTTATAGATCTTGATGCTCAATGTTCAAGTAGCTTAATCCAGGCTTTCCATTGAAAAACACTTTCCAAATAACCCTATATGCTTTCCAGAAATTCTACGTCATTTATGATCAACAATATGTCAACAACATATATTCATCAGAAATTCTATAGTGCTCCCACTCACTTCTTTGAAAATACAAGTTTCTCATAAACTTTGTATACACCCAAAATCTTTGATCATCTCATCAAAGCATACATTCCAACACCAAGATGCTTACTCCAGTCCTTAGAAGGATGCCTGGAGCTTTGCATACTTATTAGCATCTTTTAGGATTGACAAAACCTTCCGGTTGTATCACATACAACCTTTCCTCAAGAAAATCATCGAGGAAACAATGTTTTGACATCCTATCTGCAAGATTTCATAAATAATGCAGTAATCGCTAATATAATTCCAAAGACTCTTAGCATCGCTACGAGTGAGAAAGTCTCATCATAGTCAACTCCTTGAACTTGTCGGAAAACATCTTAACGACAAGTCGAGCTTTCTTAATGGTGATACATACCATCATTGTTCGTCTTCCTTTTAAAATCCATATGTACCCAACAGCCTTATGACCATCAAGTAGTTCTTCCAAAGTCTATACTTTGTTTTCATACATGGATCCTCTCTCGGATTTTATGGCCTCGAGCCATTTATCGGAATCCGGGCCCACCATCGCTTCTCCACAACTCGTAGGTTCATTGTTGTCTAGCAACATGACTTCCAAGACAGGATTACGTGCCACTCTGAAGTAGCACGCATCCTTGTCATCCCACGAGGTTTGGTAGTCACTTGATCTGAAGTTTCATGATCACTATCATAAGCTTCCACTTCAATTGGTGTAGGTGCCACAGGAACAACTTCCTGTGCCCTGCCACACACTAGTTGAAGAGACGGTTCAATAACCTCATCAAGTCTCCACCATCCTCCCACTCAGTTCTTTCGAGAGAAATTTTTCCTCGAGAAATGACCCGATTCTAGAAACAATCCCTTATTGCTTTCGGATCTGAGACAGGAGGTATACCCAACTGTTTTGGGTGTCCTATGAAGATGCATTTATCCGCTTTGGGTTCGAGCTTATCAGCCTGAAACTTTTTCACATAAGCATCGCAGTCCCAAACTTTTAAGAAATGACAGCTTAGGTTTCTCTAAACCATAGTTCATACGGTGTCATCTCATCGGAATTACGTGGTGCCCTTCTTAAAGTGAATGTGGTTGTCTCTAATGCCTAACCCATAAACTATCATGGTAATTCGATAAGAGACATCATGGTATGCATCATATCCAATAGGGTGCAGTTATGATGTTCGGACACACCATCACACTATGGTGTTCCAGGCTGTATTAGTTGTGAAACAATTTCCACAATGTCTTAATTCTGTGCCAAACTCGTAATTCAAATCTCTATGATCATATCATAGATCTTTTATCCTCTTGTCACGACGATCTTTCAACTTCATCCTGAAATTACTTGAACCTTTTAATAATTCAGACTCATGATTCATCAAGTAAATATACTCAACATCTACTCAAATCATCTGTGAAGTAAGAACATAATGATATCCACTACATGCCTCAGCACTCATTGGACTGCACACATCAAAATGTATTACTTCCAACAAGTTGCTTTCTAGTTCCATTTTACTGAAAACGAGGCTTTCAGTCATCTTGCCCATGTGGTATGATTTGCATGTCTCAAGTGATTCAAAATCAAGTGAGTCCAAACGGTCCATTTGCATGGAGTTTCTTCATGCATATACACCAATAGACATGGTTCGCATGTCTCAGACTTTTCAAAAACGAGCGAGCCCAAAGATCCATCAACATGGAGCTTCTTCATGCATTTTATACCGATATGACTTACGTGGCAGTGCCACAAGTAGGTGGTACTATCATTACTATCTTTTGGCATGAACATGTGTATCACTACGATCAAGATTCAATAAACCATTCATTTTAGGTGTATGACCATTGAAGGTATTATTCAAATAAACAGAGTAACAATTATTCTCCTTAAATGAATAACTGTATTGCGATAGTCATAATCAAATCATGTCTATGCTCAACGCAAACACCAAATAACAATTATTTAGGTTTAACACCAATCTCGATGGTAGAGGGAGCGTGCGATGCTTGATTATATCAACATTGGAAACACTTCCAACACATATCGTCAGCTCACCTTTAGCTAGTCTCCGTTTATTCCGTAGCTTTTATTTCGAGTTACTAACACTTAGCAACCGAACCGGTATCTAATACCTTGGTGCTACTAGGAGTACTAGTAAAGTACACATCAACACAATGTATATCCAATATACTTCTATCGACCTTGCCAGCCTTCTAATCTACCAAGTATCTAGGGTAATTCTGCTCCAGTGGTTGTTCCCCTTATTATAGAAGCACTTAGTCTCGGGTTTGGGTTCAACCTTGGGTTTCTTCACTAGAGCAGCAGCTGAATTGCCGTTTCATGAAGTATCCCTTCTTGCCCTTGCCCTTCTTGAAACTAGTGGTTTCACCAACCATCAACAATTGATGCTCCTACTTGACTTCTACTTTCGCGGTGTCAAGCATCGCGAATATCTCAAGGATCATCATATATGTCCCTGATATATTATAGTTCATCACGAAGCTCTAGTAGCTTGGTGGTAATGACTTCGGAGAAACATCACTATCTCATCTGGAAGATCAACTCCCACTCGATTCAAATGATTGTTGTACTCAGACAATCTGAGCACAAACTCAACAATTGAGCTTTTCTCCTTAGTTTGTAGGCTAAGAAAATCGTTGGAGGTCTTATACCTCTTGACGTGGGCACGAGCCTGAAATCCCAATTTCAGTCCTTGGAACATCTCATATGTTCTGTGACGTTTCAAAAAACGTCTTTGGTGCCTCAATTCTAAACCATTTAGCATTACACACTGAACTATCATGTAGTCATCAAAACGTGTATGTCAGATGTTCGCAACATCTACAACTGACGCTTGAGGTTCAGCTCACTGAGCGGTGCATTAAGGACATAAGCCTTCTGTGCAGCAATAAGGACAATCCTCAGTTTACGGACCTAGTCCGCATAATTGCTACTATCAACTTTCAACTAAATTTTCTCTAGGAACGCATCTAAAACAGTAGAACTAAAGCGCGAGCTATGGCATAATTTGCAAAATCCTTTTGACTATGTTCAGGATAATTAAGTTCATCTTATGAACTCCCACTGAGATAGACATCCCTCTAGTCATCTAAGTGATTACATGATCCGAGTCAACTAGGCCGTGTCCGATCATCACGTGAGACGGACTAGTCAACATCGGTGAACATCTTCATGTTGATCGTATCTACCATACGACTCATGCTCGACCTTTCGGTCTCTTGTGTTCCGAGGCCATGTCTGTACATGCTAGGCTCGTCAAGTCAACCTAAGTGTTTCGCGTGTGTAAATCTGGCTTACACCCGTTGTATGTGAACGTCTGAATCAAACACCCGATCATCACGTGGTGCTTTGAAACAACGAACTGTCGCAACGGTGCACAGTTAGGGGGAACACTTTCTTGAAATTATTATGAGGGATCATCTTATTTACTACCGTCGTTCTAAGTAAACAAGATGCAAAAACATGATAAACATCACATGCAATCAAATAATGGTGACATGATATGGCCAATATCATATAGCTCCTTTGATCTCCATCTTGGGGCTCCATGATCATCTTGTCACCGGCATGACACCATGATCTCCATCATCGTGTCTCCATGAAGTTGCTCGCCAACTATTACTTCTACTACTACAGCTAACGGTTAGCAATAAAGTAAAGTAATTACATGACGTTTATGTTGACACGCAGGTCATAAATAAATTAAAACAACTCCTATGGCTCCTGCCGGTTGTCATACTCATCGACATGCAAGTCGTGATTCCTATTACAAGAACACGATCATCTCATACATCACATATATCATTCATCACATCCTTTGGCCATATCACATCACATAGCATACCCTGCAAAAACAAGTTAGACGTCCTCTAATTGTTGTTTGCATGTTTTACGTGGCTGCTATGGGTTTCTAGCAAGAACATTTCTTACCTACGCAAAGACCACAACGTGATATGCCAATTGCTATTTACCCTTCATAAGGACCCTTTTCATCGAATCCGATCCGACTAAAGTGGGAGAGACAGACACCCGCTAGCCACCTTATGCAACTAGTGCATGTCAGTCGGTGGAACCAGTCTCACGTAAGTGTACGTGTAAGGTCGGTCCGGGCCGCTTCATCCCACGATGCCGCCGAATCAAGATAAGACTAGTAACGGCAAGCAAATTGACAATATCGACGCCCACAACTACTTTGTGTTCTACTCGTGCATAGAATCTACGCAATAGACGTAGCTCATGATGCCACTGTTGGGGAACGTAGCAGAAATTCAAAATTTTCCTACGTGTCACCAAGATCTATCTATGGAGAGACTAGCAACGAGGGGAAGGACAGTGCATCTACATACCCTTGTAGATCGCTAAGCGGAAGCGTTCAAGAGAACGGGGTTGATGGAGTCATACTCGTCGTGATCCAAATCACCGATGATCCTAGTGCCGAACGGACGGCACCTCCGCGTTCAACACACGTACAGCCCGGTGACGTCTCCCACGCCTTGATCCAGCAAGGAGAGAGGGAGAGGTTGAGGAAGACTCCATCCAGCAGCAGCACAACGGCGTGGTGGTGGTGGAGGAGCATGGCAATCCTGCAGGGCTTTGCCAAGCACCATGGGATATGAGGAGAAAGAGAGGGAGGGCTGCACCAACAGGAAGAGATCAAATTGCGTGTTATGGGCAGCCCCTAGGCCTCACTATATATAGGGGAGAGGGAGGAGGGTGCGCCCCCTCTAGGGTTCCCACCCCTAGGGGGGCGGCAGCCCTAGATGGGAAAGGGGAGGCGGCCAAGATGGGAGGGGGAGAGGGAGGCGCACCAGGATGGGCCCTAAGGCCCATACCCCTTTAGGGTTTGCCCCCTTTCCACCTCTTAGGCGCCTTGGGCCCTTGTGGGGGGCGCACTAGCCCACCTGGGGCTGGTCCCCTCCCACACTTAGCCCACGCAAGCCTCCGGGGTTGGTGGCCCCACTTGGTGGACCCCCGGGACCCTCCCGGTGGTCCCGGTACGTTACCGATAAACCCCGAAACTTTTCCGGTGACCAAAACAGGACTTCCCATATATAAATCTTTACCTCCGGACCATTCCGGAACTCCTCGTGACGTCCGGGATCTCATCCGGGACTCCAAACAACATTCGGTAACCACATACAAACTTCCTTAATAACCCTAGCGTCATCGAACCTTAAGTGTGTAGACCCTACGGGTTCGGGAGACATGCAGACATGACCGAGACGTTCTCCAGTCAATAACCAACAGCGGGATCTGGATACCCATGTTGGCTCCCACATGTTCCACGATGATCTCATCGGATGAACCACAATGTCAAGGACTTAATCAATCCCGTATACAATTCCCTTTGTCTAGCGGTACGATACTTGCCCGAGATTCGATCGTCGGTATCCCGATACCTTGTTCAATCTCGTTACCGGCAAGTCTCTTTACTCGTTCCATAACACATCATCCCGTGATCAACTCCTTGATCACATTGTGCACATTATGATGATGTCCTACCGAGTGGGCCCAGAGATACCTCTCCGTCACACGGAGTGACAAATCCCAGTCTCGATTCGTGCCAACCCAACAGACACTTTCGGAGATACCCGTAGTGTACCTTTATAGCCACCCAGTTACGTTGTGACGTTTGGCACACCCAAAGCACTCCTACGGTATCCGGGAGTTGCACAATCTCATGGTCTAAGGAAACGATACTTGACATTAGAAAAGCTTTAGCATACGAACTACACGATCTTTGTGCTAGGCTTAGGATTGGGTCTTGTCCATCACATCATTCTCCTAATGATGTGATCCCGTTATCAACGACATCCAATGTCCATGGTCAGGAAACCGTGACCATCTATTGATCAACGAGCTAGTCAACTAGAGGCTTACTAGGGACATGGTGTTGTCTATGTATCCACACATGTATCTGTGTTTCCTATCAATACAATTATAGCATGGATAATAAACGATTATCATGAACAAGGAAATATAATAATAACTTATTTATTATTGCCTCTAGGGCATATTTCCAACATTATCGTCGAAACTCATGCCAAATATGGAAAAAGAGTAGAGTGGGTGGTGCTGACAAGAAAGGGTTGTATGACGGGCTATTAGCTCAATACTGGAGAGCCCGTCATTATGCTTGGGTCATGAGGGCTCTCAGCTACATCGATAGTGCAGTGTGCTCACCGGCGTATGACCCAAAGATGTGGATCATTCAAGGCACATTAGTATGTGTACCCCATCCTATTAGAATCAAAGTTTGAACCCAAACAAACTTCTCTTCGGAAGGATAGATGGAGCGACATAAGAGAACCCATGTAGGTCATCTAACTTTGTTGTAGAAAGATTGTTAATCAACCGTCCACCATAGTTTGACAATGCCTGGAGTATAGATATACGTATGGACAAATGTGGATTCCATGAAAATCAGACCTCAAAAACGGTTGCCCTGGCGGGCGGACGCGGAGTATTTAGTCCCGAGCTCATATGCTCCCTAATGAACAGTAAATCAGAAAAAGTTTTTTTTTACAATTCTAATTTTTTTTTGGTCCAAACTTTGACAAATGTTCTCAATGTTTGCAAATTTCCATCCCAAAATAACATTCGTGGATGTCGTGGTAAAGAAATCAACACTCAAAGAATGATGTTTTAGAAAACACTTTGGAGTGCTGTTTTTTCTTCCATGACTTCTACAAATGTTATTTTGGGATGAAAAATTTCGAGCACCGAGAACATTTGTCAGAGTTTACATCAATTTTTTATACAATTTTCAGAATTAATTTACATTTCCTTTTGAAATTTACTATTCACCTCGAGCTCAAATGAGCTCAGGAGTAGAAGTTGGTAGGCTGAATCGTTCACAGTAACGCAACAGTACCTCAAGGATAGATATAACGGATGGACAGATGTGGATACCACCCAAATTAGACCCGAAAAACGTTGGCACGTTGCACTTAACGGTACGGTGCATCTCGTGCTGGCTAAGCAAAAGCAGTCATCACCATGCACGTGGGCTTACCAACCGACCTTCCCCGTCCGGCACCGACGGGCTGTCGATCGCCAACGCCACAGGCGGCGAACGTCGCCGCCTTTAACGGCTTGTTATGGCCTTCTATTTCAGGCCCCAAAATTACAAATCAGGCAAACTATGGTTGCCCCCCTCCAAAAAAAAAGAGGCAAACTATGGTTGCGTAAACTAACTGATGCCACTGCCTTTAACGGCCGCTCCGGCCTTCTATATATGCCAGCGACGAGCCGCTCCTGAAAAAGAACGAGACGTGAGGCTCATCATTCCTCTTCATTGCACCTCCTACGTACGTACTTGTCACGATACCAAATGGCAAAATGCAGCTTCATGGGCGCCCCATACATGCCACGGCCGCCCATGCCGACCTCGGGTCAACCAGCACCCATCCGGTTTTCAGGAAACAGAGCATGGGAGGGACGGACGGACGGCAGGCACGCATGCATGCATGCATGCATGGCGGTGCACCGCATTTCCTCTCCGACTCGTTCAAGGCTCCGATCGACGCTACATGAGTACGCATGCTACATTGCTTTCGAAGAGGACAATACGGCGCGCTTGAAGTCCGCTCCCATGCACTGTGCCAACGCCCCGCTTGCCATCCAACGAGAAAGACTCGGAGTGGGAATGCATGCATGCATGCTTGGACTTCCGGGTCTTGTTATTGAGACGTCAAGTCCTGCGCACAGTGAAAACAATTCCGCGTGTCCTTTGGCCCTTCTGCGCAGCAGGAGATCCTGCGCCAACAATAACGCCCCTCTTGGACTGCTGCAGGAGTCGCGGTGGCAAGCGCGTGCGAGCGCTGCCCGCCACCTGGTGCTGTGCAGCTGCACACTGGGCAGTAGCTGCCAGGGGTAGCTAGCTACCGCCTACAATGGACTGCTGCTGCCTTCAGCCATTCCCTTGACGTCCAGTAGGGACTAGCGTCTAGCGGCAACGCCAATTTGATACCGCCGGATTTTGCAAATCTAACCCCTCAAACGTCAGGGCATGTCTGTGAATACTGACCGAGCATAAATTAAACACTTTGTATCTGTCTTTTTTATATTTCATCCCTTAAATCCATACAAAACATGTAAAAGAAATTCTACGCGCTACATCTACGTACTACCCTAGCTACTCTTCATCGTCGGAGGCGTCCATGACGACGATGCCGGACGCTGGTTGGACGGGCGGGTAGGAGGGATCCGGCTCATCCTCCTCCTACTCGACCTCATCCATGTATGCGAACATCGCCGCCTCCTCCGCAGACTCTTGCGCCTCCATCTTCTATCGGCGACAGCGGCTTGCCTCCGTAGTCGACTCCGACCGGAGAGAATCGAGGGTGGCCTGCTGCTCCGCTTGTAGATCCCTGTCGCCAGCGTCCCCCCCATCCTCCTCCTCAAAGTCCTCTTCATCCTCCTCCTCTTCCTCCTCCAACTCCTCTGGACCCACTGCATCCGCAGGTAGCCCCCCGGCGATCCTGGCTTCGCGCATAGCCCGGATCTACTTAAGGAGCTCGAGTTGGTGCTCCGGCATCTGAAAGGGCTCGCTCCACACCCGGTAGCGTGGGGGCATGGCTACTAGTCGGGCAAGTGGAGTGGAAAGTGGCGGCGGCGGACAGGAGGAGGAAATTTTGGATGGATGGTAGGGTTTCGGTGCCCTCGTTTGACTTAAATAGCCGGGCAATGCATTATGCGGCCTACCGGTCCGACGGAGGAGACGAGTTTCAGACCGTCGGGTTTGAGGGCATTTCCGGCTGGGACCCCTTCGTCAGTGCGATGTGGCGGGCGTGCCCTGACGCCCCCATATCCGCCCCATATTTGGGAAGGATATGGGGGGTGCCGGTCAGGCCGGGTGTTTGAGGCCCGTTTGTTGCGTCCGTTTGGGTCGAAAAAAGTGACCGGTCAGTGACCGAACGGTCTGCCCTGGCGTATGAAGCGGGTTTGAGAGGTCCGGCTGTAGATGCTCTTAATGTTGTACTAGCACTAAGCAAAAAAATTCACGAGAATACTTCGAATCTTCATCAATTGTCAAGGTAGTACAAAGAACACCTTGTTGTAGTAGACAGTTGGAAAGTCGTCGTGTTAAGGCCTCGTACAACCAGCGCACCGGAACAACAACCGGCGGCGATGAGAAAAATGTAGATCAAAAGGATCAAACCTTTAGACGCATGAACACAGACGAATGAAAACGAGATCCATGTGGATCCACCAAAGACAAACGCCGACCGAATCCCGCGAGATCCACCGGAGACAAACCTCTACACACCATCTGATGATGCTAGAAACATCACCGGAACGGGAACAAGACGGGAAAAACCTTATTCCATCTTCAAAGAGCCGTCCCTGTCTCGCCTCTTTGATCAGGACACAAACTCTAACAAAATTCAAAAAACATTAAAAAAAAATGAAGCCCTTCCATCAGTAAAGGCCGAGATTTACCGTGCCTTCGTGGCCCTAAGACCATGAACGACTAGGTAGACTGATGAGGGCACCGCGGGAGGCACCTGAAATCTGACCCAAGGGGTCCTCTCTCTTGCACGGCACTAATCACTTTGCTCTCCCACTCTCCCTGTATTTCCAAGAAAAAGGGTAAAGCAAATTCTACTCGCTCTATTTAAGAGGCCACCTATGTGACAGTTGTCTGAAAATTTTAAACTCGAAGGGAACAAAATATCTCTGCTTGTTTTATTTGAACTCGATGAAGAACTTGCCCTGCTGTATTTCAATAAAAATAAAAATGATATGTTTGTTCTATTTAGATGCCAGTGCTCTTACTTCTCCAGCCTCCATGTTCCCCGAGATCTATCATCGGTCTATGATTAGTGGTCTGGTGGGAGAATAGTTAGTACTCTATAGTATTGACACTAAATATGGGCCCCGCAAATGCATTGAAACGACGAGGCTGTCCGTCCTATCACCGAGGGAGGCCGAGGCATGGTCCTGGATTAGCACCATCAATTATCTCATCGCCAGCATCAGAATTATCGGCGAACAAAAGCCCATGAGCGCTAGCAGCCTGTGCTCGTAAAGGCCAACGTGGCCCACCAACGTGGCCTTAACCTCCTTTTTATACCCGCTCCCGCTCCCGAACTCAACTCAGCACCAGCCGATCGGTACACGCGCGCGGCAGCCACAGTGACACACTCGCTCACGCGTGCGCGCAGTGCAAGCCGCAGCGGAGAGCGGGCAGCATGAGCTCCTCGTCGCCCCAGCTCCGGCGCCTCAAGCCGGCCTACCAGTGCGTGGTGAACAACTTCCTCGCCGTGCTCGCCGTGCCGCTGGCCGTCGCGGGCGCCGTCAGCGCGGCGCGCGTCGGGCCGGAGGAGCTTCTCGCCAGGATGCACGCGCTCCGGCCCGTGCACGTCTTCCTGGCCGCGTTCCTCCCGGCCGCCGCGGGCGTTCTGTACCTCATGATGCGGCCGCGCTCCGTGTACCTCGTCGACTACGCCTGCTTCCGCACCAAGCCCAGCCACCGCGTCCCGTTCGGCACGTTCCTCGAGCACGCCAAGCTGGTGACGTTCATCGAGGGGGCCTCCATTGACGAGCGCAGCGTCCGGTTCATGACGCGGCTGCTGGAGCGGTCCGGGCTCGGGGAGGAGACGTGCCTGCCCCCCGCGCACCACTTCATCCCGCCGTACCGGAACCTGGAGGCCTCGCGCGACGAGGTGGAGCTCGTCATCTTCTCCGCCATCGACGACCTGCTCGCCAAGACGGGCATCCGCCCCGACGCCATTGACTTGCTCGTCGTCAACTGCAGCCTCTTCGCGCCCATCCCGTCCTTCACTGACATGATCATCCGCAAGTACAAGATGCGCAGCGACATCCGCAACGTGCACCTCTCCGGGATGGGGTGCAGCGCCGGGCTCGTCTCCGTGGGGCTGGCGCGCAACTTCCTGCAGGTGGCGCCGCGGGGCTCGCACGCGCTGGTGGTGTCCACGGAGACCATCACGCCCAACTACTACGTCGGCAAGGAGCGCGCCATGCTGCTGCCCAACTGCCTCTTCCGCATGGGCGGCGCGGCGGCGCTGCTGTCCACGTCCCGCGCCAAGGCCCGCTTCCGGCTGTCCCGCGTGGTGCGCACGCTCACCGGCGCGCAGGACAACGCGTACCGGTGCGTGTACCAGGAGGAGGACGACGAGGGCCACCGGGGCATCAACCTGAACAAGGACCTCATGACCATCGCCGGCGACGCGCTCAAGGCGAACATCACGGCGATCGGGCCGCTGGTCCTGCCCGCGTCGGAGCAGCTGCTGTTCGCGCTGTCCTTCATCGCGCGGCGGGTGTTCAACAACAAGAGCATCAAGCCGTACCTGCCCGACTTCCGCATGGCGTTCGAGCACTTCTGCATCCACGCGGGCGGGCGCGCCGTGATCGACGAGCTGCAGAACAGCCTGGGGCTGTCGGACGAGCACGTGGAGGCGTCGCGCATGGCGCTGCACCGGTTCGGCAACACGTCCAGCAGCTCGCTGTGGTACGAGCTGGCCTACATCGAGGTCAAGGGGCGCATGCGCAGGGGCGACCGCGTGTGGATGATCGGCTTCGGCTCGGGGTTCAAGTGCAACAGCGCGGCGTGGGAGTGCATCGAGCCCGCGCGCGACGCGCAGGGCCCGTGGGCCGACTGCGTCAGCCGCTACCCGGTCGACATCCCGGAGGTGCTCAAGCATTAACCAACCAGCGTCTCGCGCCCACGCGGTCTACAACAGGATATCTCTCTCTGTCGCTTCCTCTCTCGATTTGTATCTCTAGACAACTACTCCTACTACTATGCCCCATGCATTTCTTCTACTGTTAGTCTGGTGTGTGTTTCCCTCGGTGGTAAACCTGACCGGTCCGACGGATCGGCCGGAGCGCTCGTGCCCATGGCATCGGGGAGGACACGGCCGGCTGGCCGGAGCCGCGGCTGGGCCGGCCGGCGTAATAGCTGCCGCGGTGGCCGAGTTAAATATGCCGGATCTGTCTGACGCGCGCATGTGAGGTGCAACCGACGGCCGGTGGTTGCGCTCCGGCACAAAGGGCTTAATTTCTTCCGGTCATTCATAAACGTATAATCGTGGTCCTCGATCGCGAATGTACTTCTTTTTTTTTTCATTTCTCTCTGGTTTATTTACTATTCTTCCTTCCCGTTCTCCCGGACCTCTTCTCTTTTGTTAATTTCAGCTCTTTACTGTATCTCCATTGAAGGAAAAAGTGAACGAAAATGTACTGCTACGAGTTTGACAATAAATCAATGTGCCGGAAATAGTTTACTACCATCTCCGTGTTGATAAGGAGATATGGTACATTATACATATGCACTTTTATTTACTATAGCTGCACATATATGTCACTGCATGAGTTTACCTTTCGGAGGTTTGTCCTCAAATGCCATCGGATTTGAAATCCAATGGCCTAAAAACTCATATCACAATAGCATATAAGCCTCATGAGCCGAAAATTCTATACCAACGGAGTAATATGGACGTTTTACAGGGTTCCATCGCTAACTAATCTTCACCGCCCCTGATTTTCAGGGGTGTGGGCCCCTCATCCCATTTTCTTCCAATCAGTTTATTCCAGCTAAGCATCCCGTAAATTTCCGTAAAAAATGCATGTGCCTGTAGCATTGCTCCTCATGAGCACCTGAAATTTTCCCGGTTTTTTTTAAACACAAATTTTCCCAGTCTTATATATGTACGAGCGTACGAAGGCCTGCATTTACCTTATCCTTGGCGTGCGCTTCCAAACTCCAACCCATCCTTGGGTGCTTCCTCTCCAGCGATGGAGGTCGAATTTATGGGCCTGGCGCTGGCAGTGGTGCCGTGCTGAAGCAAGGTAGGAAGAGTGGGAGGGCGGCCGTAAATGTGGCATGGAGGAGTTGGGGAGCAGTAGGCCGGGCTGCAACGGGGAGCCTTGAATGCCGCGTGCGCTCTTGCAGCCCCGTTCGTGAAGGCGAATCTTGCCGGTTTCGCTCTCGTTCTTCCTCGCCGTGGTGCCGTGCTGCTCCCATTATTGAACCTTGGTGTCGTGCCTAGAACGCGCAACGTAACGCCTCCCGATCCAGGCAGCAAGCATTGCCACATGTGGCTTTAAAATCGGCGCGGATTGATTGCCGAGGATCTGAGTCCATGCGCGCGTGGGGGAGGATCATCGCACAGATGCAGATGCATGCACCCGTTTCGTTCCTCTTGGTTTCCATTTTCATGGCGGACGGGACCCTCGCACGGGCTCGCCCCTGTCGATCGGTCGGCATTGGCGGTTGGTTGATGATGATTATACCTTGATGTCCCCTTCTTTTCTGCCGCCGATTTGCGACCGCTGATGGGATGTGATGTCCGCCAGCGTAAATGAGGAGACAGGAGTTCAGCTCAATTCAAGCCGACGAACAGTGAGCTGTGATTCTGCAGGAAGAACCAGTCAAGCTGTAGGCAGCTTCGTGAAGCCATGAATGATCGGGTCAATGGAGTCAGCTCTGTAAAAGCACCTGCAGCTCCGGGAAGACTGGATAACGTTGACAGAGTCAACAGATTCTGGAAATCGAACGTGAAATGAAGCTTCGTTCAGTTTCCGCCTGGTGCGTATGAGGTCGCCTCTGCAGGCGGGCATTTAATCGATTTCATGGCATGACGGAGGCGTCAATTTTACCATCCATGGTTTTCCATCGTAATATTAACATTCTCGCAACATAGCATGTCGGTGCGACGCGGACCAGGCCCTCATTTTTCCTAATCCTTTCTCTCTTTTCTCTAACTGCTCCTGAGAGCATGGTTTATATGAAGCTAACATGTCATCTAAAGCCAACATGTATAGTCCCTTTACAATAAGGTTGGCTATTAGACTACTCTTCTATCTTTCTTTTTCATTGTATCTATTATTTTTGTCTAGGAACACACATATAGCTAGACCCTTGCATGAGAGCTCACTTCCACCATTTTTTCATGCCTCTTTTCTTCACATAGGCAAAAGTTTCATGTAGGCGGGTTACAAGCCCATTATTGTACCTACTCTGAGAGTCGTCCTCGCCGGTGGGAGTGGGGATGGGAGAGGAGGGCGGATTGCTCCTGTAAGTAATTGGTCTAGGTTAGTGTTTAGAGTTAGACTTGCCTTGATGGCGATTGGCGCGATGCCGTGGATTGGCGCTCTGCCATGGTTGGAGCTTGGCTGTGGCAAGTCTTTTTCCTCTTTCACCCTTTTTCATAATGGATAGCAGTGGAATTGGCAAAAACTTCTCGTTCTGTCTCTCTCTCTCTCAACCCCCGCGTCGCCCCCGCTCGGACGACTCGGGCGGGTACCCAGCCCTAGCCGCCCTTGCTCCCGAATCCACCTTCCCTCACCCCCCCCTCCCCCTCCCGCCGCCGGGATGCGCCTGGGGGCTGACGGCGGTGGCGTGGATCCTCCACTCTCCCGCGTCTCACAGGTGGGGCGGAGCCCTTGCGCGTGTGGTGGCGCGACAGATCTGGCGGCTGTGGTGGCTGGCCCTGACGCGGGCGACGGCGACTACGGCGCGTCGGGCAGCCCGGTCACGGGCGGCGACAACTTTTGCTGTGGCGGCGCATCATCCGGCTTCGGATCGGTGACGACGTGGAGGGCCTGGTGGGCGGCTTCGCGGCACCTCAGGTTAGATATGATCTGGCTGGTGCAGCCGGCGATGGTGGCCATCTCCTCCGTCAGAGGTGGCCGGCCTGAGGCTGGATGATCAGATCTTGGGATCCGTCATCTAGTTCTGGTTGCGAGTCGGGAAGTGTTGGGGAACGCAGTAATTTCAAAAAAAATCCACGCACACGCAAGATCCATCTAGGTGATGCATAGTAACGAGAGGGGAGAGTGTTGTCCACGTACCCTCGTAGACCGTAAGCGGAAGCGTTATGACAACGCGGTTGATGTAGTCGTACCGTGACGCCCTCGATTCAATCGTACACTAATCATACACGCAAATGTGTACGATCAAGATTAAGGACTCACGGGAAGATATCACAACACAACTCTAGACACAAATTAAAATAATACAAGCTTTATATTACAAGCCAGAGGCCTCGAGGGCTCGAATACATAAGCTCGAATACACAAGAGTCAGCGGAAGTATCAATATCTGAGTACAGACATAAGTTAAACAAGTGTTGTCTTAAGAAGGCTAGCACAAAAGCAACATTGATCGAAAAGGCAAGGCCTCCTGCCTGGGAGCCTCCTAACTACTCCAAGTCGTCAGCGGCCGTCACGTAGTAGTAGGCACCCTCAGGGTAGCAGTAGTCATCAGTGATGTCATCTGGCTCCTGAAATCCGTCATCTGGTCGCAACAATCGGGTATGGGGGAAAAGAGGTAACAAAGCAGCCGTGAGTACTCATCCAAAGTACTCGCAAGACTTACATCCGATCTAAACTAAGTATGCATATGTATCAAAGGAAATGAGCTGTATCTATGGACTAAACTGCAGAATGCCAGAATAGAGGAAAGGCTTAGTCCTATCGATGACTAGCATCTTCTGGAAACCACCATCTTGCAGCAACAGGAGGGGGTAGAGTAGCATAAAGTAAAGTAGCAGTAATGTTATCAACCTCGGCCAGAGATCTTTTCTCGACTCCCTGCGAGAAAGCAATCCCAGAGCGATACTATCCAAGTGTCAACACATTCCAAATCTCATCACCATCCAGTTCTCATCACAAGTATCCTGTTCTAGTTGTATCGATCGGGATACAAATCCAAGTGTCCGTTACCATAGGACATGCTATCGATAGATGTTTTCTTCCCTGCAGGGGTGCACCAACTTACCCACCACGCTCGATTAACTCCGCCCGGACACACTTTCCTGGGTCATGTCCGGCCTCGGCCAAACAATACGCTGCAACCCGACCTAGGCTTAATAGAGAGGTCAGCATGCTGGACTAAACCTATGCCCCCAGGGTTCATGGGCCATCGCCCCGGGAACTCCCGCACGTTGCGAGGGCGGCCGGTGAGCAGACCTAGCTACCTCCTTAAACAAGGCAGGAGCTTATGCAGTCCAACCCGGCGTGCACCGCTCAGTCGCTGGCGTCTATTAAGCTTCGGCTGATGTATACGACGCAGAACGCCCATACTATGCCCACGTG
Source organism: Triticum monococcum (assembly GCA_034509565.1). NCBI lineage: Eukaryota > Viridiplantae > Streptophyta > Magnoliopsida > Poales > Poaceae > Triticum > Triticum monococcum. The sequence continues at coordinate 173,766,683 of CM067847.1, read as the reverse complement.
ATGGTTAGTGCTATCAGGCCAGAGGCCCCTCGGATCAAATGTCCAAACCGTAGTGGATTAGGAGCACGCAGTAACAAGCAGAGACTCACGATCAATGTGACCCCGTCGCCCCGTCTCGAGTACTTGCGGCAAGGGCTAAGAATGCCCGGCCACGCCTCGTAAGTATCTCGCGGGCACCTTCCAGGTCAACCCGACTCCACATCACTCGCTATTAAGCTCGCGCGGGTACCCCTCAGGGCCGACCCGTCTTTAGTAACATGGCTTAGTGTAAAGTCATAGTAACCATAGTAACTGTGTGTCTAACACCAAAGGGAAAACCCGAGGAATCACCCCCGGTGAATTCCACTCGATGTTGTCATCAAGGTGAACGTAAGAGGATGCACCCTCGAGGTTCACATTTGATGGGTTGCACGACAGAGCCGTAACGGAAGTGGTTAAGGAGGAAATCACCCTCGATGACCTCGACCATATAGCTACACTACGGAGATCTCATCAGGAGTGATGTAAGAGGTTCGACCCTCAGCACTCGATGGTAACTCTGCAGAGTCGTACAACTAATGGGGGTGATGTGCGGTGTCGGGTCCTGGACGTCGATCACGTTGATCGAGTCATCGAACATAAAGCGAGGCAACTGGGACAAGGTGGGGGTCACTGATGGATCTCTAACCAACCTATACTAAGCAGTTTACGATAAGGAGGTAAGGTATGAAAGCAGGTAACAAAAACAGGCTATGCATCAGAGTAGGATCATACATAAAGCAGTAGCAGTTCTAATGCAAGCATGAGAGGGAAAGAAATGAGCGATATCGGAATGCTCAAGGGGGGTTTGCTTGCCTGGTTGCTCTGGCAAGGAGGGGTCATCGGTGACGTAGTCGATCACAGGGGCAGCATCGGTCTCGGGGTCTACCGGAGAGAAGAGGGGGAAGAAACAATAAATATAAATCAAACATAGCATCACAAAGCATAACATGGGAATATGATGTGCCGGGGCCTCACCTAACGTATGGCTACAAGATAAAGGTGAAGGGGGAATTCAACCGGGAAGGTATTTCCGGTTCCGGACCTGTGTCAGACAGATGACCGGAGGGGGAATGTCCCATGTTTAGATAGTTAGAGGCATCTGACAGGTAAACGGACCGCGTGTCTGGATTCGTTGGATTTTTCTGAGCAACTTTCATGTAGAAAACATTTTCATCCGAGTTACGGTTTAATTTCTATGTAATTATAAAGATTAAAGCAATTTCTGGAATTATTAATATTAACAGAAAAGGAATATTGCATCAGCATGACGTCATAGTGACGTCAACAGTCAACAGGACGGTTGACCAGGTCAGACTGACCAGTGGGGCCACTGGGACCCACATGTCAGCCTCTGTTGGCTTAATAGTGGATTAACTAAACTAGCAGGGTCAATTAGGGGTGTGGGCCCCGGGTGTCAGTGAGTGTTTTAGGTTAAACTAATTACTTTTATTTATAAAATGTTATTAGACTAAAATAACAGAGGGGGCCCACACGTCAGTGGCTGGGGGCTGCCCAGTCAGCACGTTTGACTGGTCAAACCAGTCAACAGGGGTCAGGGGGTCCACTGGGGGCCATAGTCAGCGACTGGGGGCGGCCCTAGGTGGTGCCATGTAGGCGGGGCGCCGGAGAGAGCTCCGGCGAGCCTCTCCTGCGGCAGCTCATCACCGGAGACGGCCGGAAAAACGCTATGGGGCACGGGGGCAGGTGCGTCTAGGCGCGTTCGACGCCGCATACATCTACGGTGGCGGCGCGGCCCGTAATAGGCTGGAACGACGATGGCGAGAGGCGGGGCGGTCGCTGGTCGCCGGAGTTCGGCCGCTTTCAGGTTTGGCGCTACGGGGCACCAAAGCGTGTGCGGTTTGCGGCTACAGCTAGCTGGCGATGCGGCGCGTCCGATGGAGCAAGCAGCGGGGGTGGGGATGGCCGGAGTGGCACCGGCGACAAGCCGTGGAAGTGGTGAGCTACAGGCCCCGTCGGGGACGGTGCTACGGTGCGCGCGCGAGCGAAATAAACGGCTAGGCGCGGTCTACGTAGTGCGACGAGGCCAATGAGCAGCAGCGCGCATCCAAATGATCACCGGAACGACACCAGCGACGTGCTATGCGGCGGCGAGCTCGGGCAAGTCAAGGATGGCGGCTAGAGGGAGTAAACGGCGACGGAAGAGAGATAGGAGGGAGAAGAGGCTCACATGGAGCCTGCAGGTGTGCGAGAGTGAGCTCGGGGAGGCTCGAGGCGGCGAAACGTGGCGGCGATCGACTTCGGCCGTGCGGGGAAGACGAGCTCGGGGAGGTCGTTGTAGTGGCTACAAGCTTCAACGGAGAGGCGGAGGTGATGTAGTCGAGGGGGGCGACGGTGTACGACATGGCGGAGTGGCGATTAGGGCACGGTGGCCACGGGATCGAGCGGAGGGCGGCGACGGGGGCGCTCGGGCAGTGGGGAGAAATGGGGAGCGTGAGCGAGGGAGAAGAGGGGGAAGCGGGTGAGGCGGGGAAAGATCTCGACAGAAGCCAGGGCGCCGACGCTGGTGTCCTTATCTTCCCCACGGCGCCTATAGCGGCGGGGTCGGCGAGGTGGGTTCGGGGGCGACCGTGGGCACGGTCGCACGCACAGTGGGGAGGGGGAAGACGACAGGGGGGAGTGGGCCGGCTCGGGTGGGTTAGGTGGGTTCGGTCTACGGAGGGGTGGTTGCTCTCTCTCTCTCTCCCATGTCTTTTCCCTTTCCCTTTCTTTTTTTTTTCTTTTTTTTGCTCTGTTTTGCATTTTCTTTTAGTACCAAATGAGTTTTGTTTTGAACAAAACTTGGCACATAAAACTAACACAATACCTTGAGATGGAACAAAAAAGTTTGGGGGCAAAAGGAGTTGCCTAATTAATTTTAGAAATTGAAAAGGCCAATTTAAATGCTGCTGGGGCACTGAATTAATTCCCATGGGCATTTTGGGAATTCAGAAGAGGTTGGTTCCAACATGACAATTACTCAGTGATTATTTGCCACACTTTGAACATTTTAGTTTTCATGTTTGGAAAATTTGAATTTTTGACTTTGAATTTGAGTTTGAACATGAACAATGATTTGGATCAAGTGAGTATTAGCAACAGTAGTGTTGATGACATGGCACCATCAACAGGGGATTACTGTAGCATGGCACTGGGGGTGTTACACGTACGTCTTCACGATCCGAGCGATCCTAGCAACGAAGGTACGGTACCTCCGCGATCTGCACACGTTCAGCTCGGTGACGTCCCATGAACTCTAGATCCAGCTGAGGTCGAGGGAGAGTTTCGTCAGCACGACGGCGTGATGATGGTGATGATGAAGTTATCGATGCAGGGCTTCGCCTAAGCACTACAACGATATGACCGAGGTGGAATTCTATGGAGGGGGGCACCGCACACGGCTAAACAATCAACTTGTGTGTCTATAAGGTGCCCCCTCCCCTGTATATAAAGGAGTGGAGGAGGGGGAGGGCCGGCCCTCTATGGCGCGCCTCAAGGGGGGAGTCCTACTCCCGGTGGGAGTAGGATTCCCCCTTCCCTTGTTGGAGTAGGAGAGAAAGGAAGGGGAAGAGAGAGGGAAGGAAGGGGGGCGGCACCCCGCCCAATTCGGATTGGGCTTGGAGGGGCGCACCCTCCACCTTGGTGCCTCCTATTCTCTCACACTAAGGCCAAATAAGACCCCCGGTACTCCGGTAAATGCCCAAACTCATCCGGAACCATTCCGATGTCCAAACGTAGTCTTTCAATATATTGATCTTTATGTCTCGACCATTTCGAGACTCCTCGTCATGTCCGTGATCATACCCGGGACTCCGAACTAACTTCCGTAAATCAAAACACATAAATTCATAATACCGATCGTTAAGCGTGCGGACCCTACGGGTTCGAGAACTTTGTAGACATGACCGAGATTCATCTTCGGTCAATAACCAATAGCGGAACCTAGATGGTCATATTGGTTCCTACATATTCTACAAAGATCTTTATCGGTCAAACCGCATAACAACATACATGTGTTCTCTTTGTCATCGGTATGTTACTTGCCCGAGATTCGATCGTCGGTATCTCAATATCTAGTTCAATCTCGTTACCGGCAAGTCTCTTTACTCGTTCCATAATGCAACATCCCGTAACTAACTCATTGGTCACATTAGTGATGTGCATTACCGAGAGGGCCCAGAGATACCTCTCCGACAATCGGAGTGACAAATCCTAATCTCGATCTATGCCAACTCAACAAACACCATCGGAGACACCTGTAGAGCATATTTATAGTCACCCAATTATGTTGTGACGTTTGATAGCACACTAAGTGTTCCTCCGGTATTCGGGAGTTGCATAATCTCATAGTCATAGGAACATGTATAAGTTATGGAGAAAGCAATAGCAATAAACTAAACGATCACAGTGCTAAGCTAACGGATGGGTCAAGTCAATCACATCATTCTCTAATGATGTGATCCCGTTCATCAAATGACAACTCTTGTCCATGGCTAGGAAACTTAACCATCTTTGATTAACGGGCTAGTCAAGTAGAGGCATACTAGTGACACTCTATTTGTCTATGTATTCACACATGTACTAAGTTTCCGGTTAATACAATTCTAGCATGAATAATAAACATTTATCATGATAGAAGGAAATATAAATAACAACTTTATTATTGCCTCAAGGGCATATTTCCTTCAGGAAGACATAGTTGCCGGTGAAAACCAAGCCGATGGCAGGCTGCTACCTCTTGAGCATGCTTTGGTTTTCCCTTGAATAGGAAAGGGTGATGCAGCAAAGTAGCGTAAGTATTTCCCTCAGGTTTTGAGAATCAAGGTATCAATCCAGTAGGAGGTAACACGCAAGTCGCCTAGTACCTGCACAAACAAACAAGAACCTCGCAACCAACGCGATAAAGGGGTTGTAAATCCCTTCACGGTCACTTACAAGAGTGAGATCTGATAGAGATAATAATATAAATATTTTTGGTATTTTATGGTATAGATTGGAAAATAAAGATTGCAAAATAAACAATGACAGAAATAGCAAGTAGATATGAAAATAATATGATGGAAGATAGACCCCGGGGCCATAGGTTTCACTAGTGGCTTCTCTCAAGATAGCAAATTCTACGGTGGGTGAACAAATTACCGTCGAGCAATTGATAGAAAAGCGCATAGTTATGAGAATATCTAGGCATGATCATGTATATAGGCATCACGTCCGCGACAAGTAGACCGAAATGATTCTGCATCTACTACTATTACTCCACACATCGATCGCTATCCAACATGCATCTAAAGTATTAAGTTCATAAGAACAGAGTAACACATTAGGAAAGATGACATGATGTAGAGGGATAAACTCAAGCAATATGATATAAACCACATCTTTTTATCCTCGTTGGCAACAATGCAATACGTGCCTTGCTGCCCCTGCTTTCACTGGGAAAGGACACCGCAAGATTGAACCCAAAGCTAAGCACTTCTCCCATTGCAAGAAAGATCAATCTAGTAGGCCAAACCAAACTGATAATTCGAAGAGACTTGCAAAGATATTAAATCATACATAAAAGAATTCAGAGAAGAATCAAATATTGTTCATAGATAATCTTGACCATAAACCCACAATTCATCGGATCTCGACAAACACACCACAAAAGTATTACATCGAATAGATCTCCAAGAGAATCAAGGAGAACTTTGTATTGAGATCCAAAGAGAGAGAAGAAGCCATCTAGATAATAACTATGGACCCGAAGGTCTGAGATAAACTACTCACACATCATCGAAGAGGCTATGGTGTTGATGTAGAAGCCCTCCATGATCGATTCCCCCTCCGGCGGAGCGCCGGAAAAGGCCCCAAGATGGGATCTCACAGGTATAGAAGGTTGTGGCTGTGGAAATAGGGTTTCATGGTGCTCCTGAATGTTTTCAGGGTATATGGATATATATATATATATATATAGGAGGAAGAAGTAGGTCGGTGGAGCTACGAGGGGACCACGAGGGTGGGGGGCGTGCCCTCCTGCCTCGTGGCCTCCTTGCTTCTTTCTTGACGTCCACTCCAAGTCTCCTGGATCACGTTTGTTCCAAAAATAACTCTCCTGAAGGTTTTATTCCGTTTAGATTCTGTTTGGTATTCCTTTTCTGTGAAACACGGAAATAGGCAAAAAAACAGCAATTTGCATTGGGCCTTTGGTTAATAGGTTAGTCCCAAAAATAATATAAAAAGGTATCTTAAAGCCCATTAAACATCCAAAACAGATAATATAATAGCATGGAACAATGAAAAATTATAGATACGTTGGAGACGTATCACAGGCGATGGCGACGTTCTGCGTCGTTAACTTGATGAAGGCATCGTCGTGCAATGACTGTCAACCCACTCGTGCTGCTCCAGAGGAAACCCTAGTATCCGGTCTTCCAGATCGGACGATGGCGGCACCGCGGTGTCGTTTCTCTCTTGGGAGCATCGTTTGTGGAGCAATGCTGGAAGACAGAGGCAGGAGGTGGAGCGGCTTCGTCTTGCACGAAGCTTCGGTGGAGATGTTAAGTCATGCCTGGCCGACAGGTGGTACGCTGTGTCATGCCTGGTCGGCAGGTGCTACGCACGACAAATCTTCCAGAATCTTCACATCTGGATGGACGAGCGCGGGGCGGTGGCGCCATTAGGCGCTGTGGTGGCGTCGACGGATGGACGGACTGGTAAGGATGATGCAGATCTCTCTCCTAAAGATGGGTCAGCGGCCCGCAGATGATGGCGGCGTCTAAAACGTGTGCATGTGGTGTACGCTTTAGGTCTGCTGCACCGGTTGTTCGTTTCGATATTTTATGTGGATGGATTAGCGACGACACTAGTTTAGATATGTGAAGTGAGAACACTGCACATTATTGAGTTTTGTAGATCTGAGGGGTGGCTAAGGGTGGCTTGACGTATGTTCTTGTTAGACCTTCGTGGAATAATAAATAAAGATGGCGCATGCATCGATTGATGTAGAGGCCGATGGTTTAACCTCCTTTTCAAAAAAGGTATAGGCGTAGCTAGCATAGAAACATTGGGTGCAAAAGACACCAACGGAATTTAGCTGATACAGTAGCACTTTGTCCTGAACCCCAAAAAATTTTATAGTTGAACCCATTTACTGTTGGAAATATGCCCTAGAGGCAATAATAAATTGATGATTATTATATTCCCATGTTCATGATAATCGTTTATTATCCATGCTAGAAGTGTATTGATAGGAAACTCAGATACATGTGTGGATACATAGACAACACCATGTCCCTAGTAAGCCTCTAGTTGACTAGCTCGTTGATCAATAGATGGTTACGTTTTCCTGACCATGGACATTGGATGTCATTGATAACGGGATCACATCATTAGGAGAATGATGTGATGGACAAGACCCAATCCTAAGCCTAGCACAAGATCATGTAGTTCGTATGCTAAAGCTTTTCTAATGTCAAGCATCATTTCCTTAGACCATGAGATTGTGCAACTCCCGGATACCGTAGGAGTGCTTTTGGGTGTGCCAAACGTCACAACGTAACTGGGTGGCTATAAAGGTACACTACAGGTATCTCCGAAAGTGTCTGTTGGGTTGGCACGAATCGAGACTGGGATTTGTCACTCCGTGTGAACGGGGAGGTATCTCTGGGCCCACTCGGTAGGACATCATCATAATGTGCACAATGTGATCAAGGAGTTGATCACGGGATGATGTGTTACGGAACGAGTAAAGAGACTTGCCGGTAACGAGATTGAACAAGGTATCGGGATATCGACGATCGAATCTCGGGCAAGTATCGTACCGCTAGACAAAGGGAATTGTATACGGGATTGATTAAGTCCATGACATCGTGGTTCATCCGATGAGATCATCATGGAGCATGTGGGAGCCAACATGGGTATCCAGATCCCGCTGTTGGTTATTGACCGGAGAACGTCTCGGTCATGTCTGCATGGTTCCTGAACCCGTAGGGTCTACACACTTAAGGTTCGATGACGCTAGGGTTATAAGGAATAGATATACGTGGTTACCGAATGTTGTTCGGAGTCCCGGATGAGATCCCGGACGTCACGAGGAGTTCCGTAATGGTCCGGAGGTAAAGATTTATATATGGGAAGTCCTGTTTTGGTTACCGGAAAAGTTTCGGGTTTTATCGGTAACGTACCGGGACCACCGGGAGGGTCCCGGGGGTCCACCAAGTGAGGCCACAAGCCCCGGAGGGCTACATGGGCCAAGTGTGGGAGGAGACCAGCCCCAGGTGGGCTGGTGCGCCCCCCCCCCCCCCCCCCACAAGGGCCCAAGGCACCTCCAAGAGGGAAAGGGGGCAAACCCTAGAGCAGATGGGCCCTAAGGCCCACCCAGGTGCGCCTCCCCCTCTCCCCCTTGTGGCCGCCACCCAGATGGGATCTGGGGTCTGCCGCCACCCCTGGGGAAGGAACCCTAGGTGGGGGCGCAGCCCCTCCCCTTCCCCTATATATACTTGAGGTTTGGGCTGCCCAACATACACGAGTTCTTGACCTCTCCTTCTTGGCGCAGCCATACCCCTCTCTTTCTCCTCATATCTCGCGGTGCTTGGCGAAGCCCTGCTGGATCACCACGCTCCTCCACCACCACCATGTCGTTGTGCTGCTGCTGGATGGAGTATTCCTCAACCTCTCCCTCTCTCCTTGCTGGATCAAGGCATGGGAGACGTCACCGGGCTGTACGTGTGTTGAACGCGGAGGTGCCGTCCGTTCGGCACTAGGATCTCCGGTGATTTGGATCAGGACGAGTACGACTCCTTCAACCCCGTTCTCTTGAACGCTTCCGCTTAGCGATCTACAAGGGTATGTAGATGCACTCTCCTTCCCCTCTTTGCTGGTTTCTCCATAGATTGATCTTGGTGACACGTAGGAAAATTTTGAATTTCTGCTACGTTCCCCAACAGTGGCATCATGAGCTAGGTCTATGCGTATTTCTATGCACGAGTAGAACACAAAGTAGTTGTGGGCGTTGATTTTGTTCAATATGCTTACCGTTACTAGTCCAATCTTGATTCGGCGGCATTGTGGGATGAAGCGGCCCGGACCGACCTTACACGTACTCTTACGTGAGACTGGTTCCACCGACTGACATGCACTAGTTGCATAAGGTGGCTAGCGGGTGTATGTCTCTCCCACTTTAGTCGGATCGGATTCGATGAAAAGGGTCCTTATGAAGGGTAAATAGCAATTGGCATACCACGTTGTGGTTTTTGCGTAGGTAAGAAACGTTCTTGCTAGAAACCCATAGCAGCCACGTAAAACATGCAAACAACAATTAGAGGACGTCTAACTTGTTTTTGCAGGGTATGCTATGTGATGTGATATGGCCAAGAAGAATGTGATGAATGATATGTGATGTATGAGATTGATCATGTTCTTGTAATAGGAATCACGACTTGCATGTCGATGAGTATGACAACCGGCAGGAGCATAGGAGTTGTCTTTATTTATTGTAAGACCTGCGTGTCATTGAACAACGCCATGTAATTACTTTACTTCATTGCTAACCGTTAGCTGTAGTAGTAGAAGTAATAGTTGGCGAGACAACTTCATGAAGACACGGTGATGGAGATCATGATGATGGAGATCATGGTGTCATGCCGGTGACGATGATGATCATGGAGCCCCGAAGATGGAGATCAAAAGGAGCAAAGTGATGATGGCCATATCATGTCACCTTTTGATTGCATGTGATGTTTATCATGTTTTTGCATCTTATTTTCTTAGAACGACGGTAGTAAATAAGATGATCCCTCATTAAAATTTTAAGAAAGTGTTCCCCCTAACTGTGCACCGTTGCGAAAGTTTGTCGTTTCGAAGCACCACGTGATGATCGGGTGTGATAGATTCTTACGTTCACATACAACAGGTGTAAGCCAGATTTACACACGCGAAACACTTAGGTTGACTTGACGAGCCTAGCATGTATAGACATGGCCTCAGAACACAAGAGACCGAAAGGTCGAGCATGAGTCATATAGAAGATACGATCAACATGAAGATGTTCACCGATGTTGACTAGTCCGTCTCACATGATGATTGGACACGGCCTAGTTGACTCGGATCATGTAATCACTTAGATGACTAGAGGGATGTCTATCTGAGTGGGAGTTCATAAGATGAACTTGTTTATCCTGAACATAGTCAAAAGGATTTTGCAAATTATGTCGTAGCTCGCGCTTTAGTTCTACTGTTTAGATATGTTCCTAGAGAAAAATTAGTTGAAAGTTGATAGTAGCAATTATGCAGACAGTAAAAGGCTTATGTACTTAATGCACCGCTCAGTGTGCTGAACCTCGAACGTCGTCTATGGATGTTGCGAACATCTGACATACACATTTTCATAACTACGTGATAGTTCAGTTAAACGGTTTAGAGTTGAGGCACCGAAGACGTTTTGAAACGACGTGAAACATATGAGATGTTTCGAGGGCTGAAATTGGGATTTCAGGCTCGTGCCCACGTCAAGAGGTATAAGACCTCCGACGATTTTCTTAGCCTGCAAACTAAGGGAGAAAAGCTCAATTGTTGAGCTTGTGCTCAGATTGTCTGAGTACAACAATCATTTGAATCGAGTGGGAGTTGATCTTCCAGATGAGATAGTGATGTCTCTCCGAAGTCATTACCACCAAGCTGCTAGAGCTTCGTGATGAACTATAATATATCAGGGACACATATGATGATCCTTGAGATATTCGCAATGTTTGACACCACAAAAGTAGAAATCAAGAAGGAGCATCAATTGTTGATGGTTGGTGAAACCACTAGTTTCAAGAAGGGCAAGGGCAAGAAGGGATACTTCATGAAACGGCAATTCAGCTGCTGCTCTAGTGAAGAAACCCAAAAGTTGAACCCAAGCCCGAGACTAAGTGCTTCTGTAATAAGGGGAACAGTCACTGAAGCAGAACCACCCTAGATACTTGGTAGATGAGAAGGCTGGCAAGGTCGACAGAAGTATATTGGATATGCATTACAATGTGTACTTTACTAGTACTCCTGGTAGCACCAGGGTATTAGATACCGGTTCGGTTGCTAAGTGTTAGTAACTCGAAACAAAAGGCTATGTAATAAACGGAGACTAGCTAAAAGGTGAGATGACGATATGCGTTGGAAGTATTTCCAAGGTTGATCAAATATCGTACGCTCCCTCTACCACCGCGATTGGTATTAAAACCTAAATAATTGTTATTTGGTGTTTGCGTTGAGCATAGACATGATTGGATTACATCTATCGCAATACGGTTATTCATTTAAGGAGAATAATGGTTACTCTATTTATTTGAATAATACCTTCAATGGTCTTACACCTAAAATGAATGGTTTATTGAATCTCGATCGTAGTGATACACATGTTCATGCCAAAAGATATAAGATAGTAATGATAGTACCACCTACTTGTGGCACTGCCACTTAAGTCATATCGGTATAAAACGCATGAAGAAGCTCCATGTTGATGGATCTTTGGACTCACTCATTTTTGAAAGGATTGAGACATGCGAACCATGTTTGTTGGTAGATATGCATGAAGAAACTCTATACAGATGGATCGTTTGGACTCACTTGATTTTGAATCACTTGAGACATGCAAATCATACCACATGGGCAAGATGACTGAAAGCCTCGTTTTCAGTAAAATGGAACAAGAAAGCAACTTGTTGGAAGTAATACATCTTGATGTGTGCAGTCCAATGAGTGTTGAGGCATGTAGTGGATATCGTTATGTTCTTACTTTGCAGATGATTTGAGTAGATACTAAGTATATTTACTTGATGAAACATAAGTCTGAATTATTGAAAGGTTCAAGTAATTTCAGAGTGAAGTTGAACATCGTCGTGACAAGAGGATAAAATGTCTATGATATGATCGTAGAGATGAATATCTGAATTACGAGTTTGGCACAGAATTAAGACATTGTGGAAATTGTTTCACAACCAATACAGCGAGGAACACCATGGTGTGTCCGTACATCATAACTGCACCCTATTGGATATGATGCATACCATGATGTCTCTTATCGAATTACCATGATAGTTTATGGGTTAGGCATTAGAGAAAACCACATTCACTTTAAAAAGGGCACCACGTAATTCCGATGAGATGACACCGTATGAACTATGGTTTAGAGAAACCTAAGCTGTCATTTCTTAAAAGTTTGGGGCTGCGGCGCTTATGTGAAAAAGTTTCAGGCTGATAAGCTCGAACCCAAAGCGGATAAATGCATCTTCATAGGACACCCAAAACAGTTGGGTATACCTCATGTCTCAGATTCGAAAGCAATAAGGGATTGTTTCTAGAATCGGGTCCTTTCTCGAGGAAAAGTTTCTCTCGAAAGAATTGAGTGGGAGGGTGGTGGAGACTTGATGAGGTTATTGAACCGTCTCTTCAACTAGTGTGTGGCAGGGCACAGGAAGTTGTTCCTGTGGCACCTACACCAATTGAAGTGGAAGCTTATGATAGTGATCATGAAACTTCAGATCAAGTCACTACCAAACCTCGTGGGATGACGAGGATGCGTACTACTTCAGAGTGGTACGTAATCCTGTCTTGGAAGTCATGTTGCTAGACAACAATGAACCTACGAGCTATGGAGAAGCGATGGTGGGCCTGGATTCCAAAATGGCTCGAGGCCATATAATCCGAGAGAGGATCCATATATGAAAACAAAGTGTAGACTTTGGAAGAACTACTTGATGGTCGTAAGGCTGTTAGGTACATATGGATTTTAAAAGGAAGACGGACAATGATGGCAAGTATCACCATTAAGAAAGCTCGACTTGTCGTTAAGATGTTTTCCGACAAGTTCAAGGAGTTGACTACGATGATACTTTCTCACTCGTAGCGATGCTAAGAGTCTGTTGGAATTATATTAGCGATTACTGCATTATTTATGAAATCTTGCAGATAGGATATCAAAACATTGTTTCCTCGACGTTTTTCTTGAGGAAAGGTTGTATGTGATACAACCGGAAGGTTTTGTCAATCCTGAAAGATGCTAACAAGTATGCAAAGCTCCAGCAATCCTTCTAAGGACTGGAGTAAGCATCTCGGAGTTGGAATGTATGCTTTGATGAGATGATCAAAGATTTTGGGTGTATACAAAGTTTATGAGAAACTTGTATTTCCAAAGAAGTGAGTGGGAGCACTATAGAATTTCTGATGAGTATATGTTGTTGACATATTGTTGATCAGAAATGACTTAGAATTTCTGGAAAGTATATAGGGTTATTTGGAAAGTGTTTTTCAATGGAAAGCCTGGATTAAGCTACTTGAACATTGAGCATCAAGATCTATAAGGATAGATCAAAATGCTTAATGGTACTTTCAAATGAGCACATACCTTGACATGATCTTGAAGGTGTTCAAGATGGATCAGTCAAAGAAGGAGTTCTTGCCTGAGTTGTAAGGTATGAAGTTAAGACTTAAGGCTCGACCACGGCATAAGAAAGAGGAAGGACGAAGGTCGTCCCCTATGCTTCTGTCATAGGCTCTCTACAGTATGTTATGCTGTGTGCCGCACCTGATGTGTGCCTTGCCGCATATTTGGGAAGAGGGTACAAAGGTGATCTAGGAGTAGATCACCAAATAGCGGTCTAAATTATCCTTAGAGGAATAAGTATATGTTTCTCGGTTATGGAGGTGATAAAGAGTTCGACGTAAAGAGTTACGTTGATGCAAGCTTAACACCTATCCGGATAGCTCTGAGTAGAGATACCGGATATGTATAATGGAGCAACAATTTAGAATAGCTCCAAGTAGAACAGTTATTTGAAATGGCTCCAAATGTAGCGTAGTAGTTGCATATACAAGATGACATAGAGATTTGCGAAGTACATACGAATCTGAATGTTGCAGACCCATTGACTGAAACCTCTCTCACAAGCATAACATGATCAAACCCAGAACTCTTTGGGTGTTAGTCACATGGGGATGTGACCTTGAGTGTTAATCACATATCGATGTGAACTGGATTATTGACTCTAGTGCAAGTGGGAGACTGTTGGAAATATGCCCTAGAGGCAATAATAAATTGATTATTATTATATTTCCTTGTTCATGATAATCGTTTATTATCCATGCTAGAATTGTATTGATAGGAAACTCAGATACATGTGTGGATACATAGACAACACCATGTCCCTAGTAAGCCTCTAGTTGACTAGCTCGTTGATCAATAGATGGTTACGGTTTCCTGACCATGGACATTGGATGTCATTGATAACAGGATCATATCATTAGGAGAATGATGTGATGGACAAGACCCAATCCTAAGCCTAGCACAAGATCATGTAGTTCGTATGCTAAAGCTTTTCTAATGTCAAGTATCATTTCCTTAGACCATGAGATTGTGCAACTCCCGGATACCGTAGGAGTGCTTTTGGGTGTGCCAAACGTCACAACGTAACTGGGTGGCTATAAAGGTACACTACAGGTATCTCCAGAAGTGTATGTTGGGTTGGCACGAATCGGGACTGGGATTTGTCACTCCGTGTGAACGGAGAGGTATCTATGGGCCCACTCGGTAGGACATCATCATAATGTGCACAATGTGACCAAGGAGTTGATCACGGGATGATGTGTTACGGAACGAGTAAAGAGACTTGCCGGTAACAAGATTGAACAAGGTATTTCTGCTACGTTCCCCAACATTTACTCCCTGGCTGCACTAGACAAAAGCCTTTTAGCCCATGTATTCAGTACGAATTGTGCAAGCCCAAGTAAGATAAATCAATTAGGTAGCCCGTGGTTGGCTAGCAGCACGATCTCCAGATCGAGTTGTAGGTGAACGCAGTATTTCAAAAAAAAATCCTACGATCACGCAAGATCTATCTAGGAGATGCATAGCAACTAGAGGGGGGGGGGTATGTATACGTACACTCGTAGACCGAAAGCAGAAGCGTTATGAAATGCGGTTGATGTAGTTGAAGGTCTATGTGATACAACTGATCAAGTACCGAACGCACGGCACCTCCGCGATCTGCACACGTTCATCTCGGTGACATCCCTCGTACTCTTGATCCAGTTAAGGCCGAGGGAGAGTTTCGTCAGCACGACTGCGTGTTGCGGTGATGATGAAGTTACCGACGCAGGGCTTCTCCTAAGCACTACAACGATATGTCCGAGGTGGAATTCTGTGGATGGGGCACCGCACACGGCTAAACAATCAACTTGTGTGTCTATGGGGTGCCCCCTCCCCCGTATATAAAGGAGTGGAGGAGGGGAGGGTCGGCCCTCATAGGACGCGCCCAAGGGGGGAGTCCTACTCCCAGTAGGAGTAGGTTTCCGCCCTTCCTAGTAGGAGTAGGAGAAGAAGGAAGAGGGAGAGAGAGGGAAGGAAAGGGGGGCTGGCCCCCCACCCAATTCGGATTGGGCTTGGGGGGCGCCCTCCACCTGGCCACCTCCTCCTCTCTCCCACTGAGGCCCAATAAGGCCCATTGACTCCCCGGGGGTTCCGGTAACCCCCCGGTACTCCGGTAAATGCCCGATCTCATCCGGAACCATTCTGATCTCCGATAAATGCCCGATATCCAAACATAGCCTTCCAATATATCGATCTCTATGTCTCGACCATTTCGAGACTCCTCGTCATGTCCGTGATCACATCCGGGACTCCGAACTACCTTCGGTACATCAAAACACATAAACTCATAATACCAATCATCATTGAACGTTAAGCGTGCGGACCCTACGAGTTCGAGAACTATGTAGACATGACCAAGACTCACTTCCGGTCAATAACCAATAGTGGAACCTGGATGCTCATATTGGTTCCTACATATTCTACGAAGATCTTTATCGGTCAAACCGCATAACAACATGCGTTGTTCCCTTTGTCATCGGTATGTTACTTGCCCGAGATTCGATCATCGGTATCTCAATACCTAGTTCATTCTCATTACCAGCAAGTCTCTTTACTCGTTCCATAATGCATCATCCCGCAACTAACTCATTAGTCACATTGCTTGCAAGGCTTATAGTGATGTGCATTACCGAGAGGGCCCAGAGATACCTCTCCGATACATGGAGTGACAAATCCTAATCTTGATCTATGCCAACTCAACAAACACCATCGGAGACACCTATAGAGCATCTTTATAGTCACCCAGTTACGTTGTGATGTTTGATAGCACACTAAGTGTTCGTCCGGTATTCGGGAGTTGCATAATCTCATAGTCATAGGAACATGTATAAGTTATGGAGAAAGCAATAGCAATAAACTAAACGATCATAGTGCTAAGCTAACGGATGGGTCAAGTCAATCACATCATTCTCTAATGATGTGATCCCATTCATCAAATGAAAACTCATGTCTATGGTTAGGAAACTTAACCATCTTTGATTAACGAGCTAGTCAAGTAGAGGCATACTAGTGACACTCTGTTTGTCTATGTATTCACACATGTACTAAGTTTCCGGTTAATTAAATTCTAGCATGAATAATAGACATTTATCATGATATAAGGAAATATAAATAACATCTTTATTATTTCCTCTAGGGCATATTTCCTTCAGTCTCCCACTTGCACTAGAGTCAATAATCTAGATTACACAGTAATGATTCTAACACCCATGGAGTCTTGGTGCTGATCATGTTTTGCTCATGAGAGAGGCTTAGTCAACGGGCCTGCAACATTCAGATCCGTATATATCTTGCAAATTTTTATGTCTCCCTCCTTGACTTGATTGCGGATGGAATTGAAGTGTCTCTTGATGTGCTTGGTTCTCTTGTGAAATCTGGATTCCTTTGCCAAGGCAATTGCACCAGTATTGTCACAAAAGATTTTCATTGGACCCGATGCGCTAGGTATGACACCTAGATCGGATATGAATTCCTTCATCCGGACTCCTTCATTTGCTGCTTCCGAAGCAGCTATGTACTCCGCTTCACATGTAGATCCCGCCACGACGCTCTGCTTGGAACTGCACCAACTGACAGCTCCACCATTTAATAAAAATATGTATCCGGTTTGTGACTTAGAGTCATCCGGATCAGCGTCAAATCTTACATCAACGTAACTGTTTACGGCGAGCTCTTTATCACCTCCATAAATGAGAAACATATCCTTAGTCTTTTTCAGGTATTTCAGGATATTCTTGACCGCTGTCCAGTTATCCACTCCTGGATTACTTTGGTACCTCTCTGCTAAACTGGTAGCAAGGCACACATCAGGTCTGGTACACGGCATTGCATACATGACAGAACCTATAGCTGAAGCATAGGGAATGACTTTCATTTTCTCTCTATCTTCTGAAGTGGTCGGGCATTGAGTCTGACTCAACTTCACACCTTGTAACACAGGCAAGAACCCTTTCTTTGCTTCATCCATTTTGAACTTCTTCAAAACTTTATCAAGGTATGTGCTTTGTGAAAGTCCAATTAAGCGACTTGATCTATCTCTATAGATCTTGATGCCCAATATATAAGCAGCTTCACCAAGGTCTTTCATTGAAAAATTCTTATTCAACTATCCTTTTATGCTATTCAGAAATTCAGTATCATTTCCGATCAACAATATGTCATCTACATATAATATCAGAAATGCTACAGAGCTCCCACTCAGTTTCTTGTAAATACAAGCTTCTCCAAAAGTCTATATAAAACTATATGCTTTGATCACACTATCAAAGCGTATATTCCAACTCCGAGAGGCTTGCACCAGTCCATAAATGGATCACCGGAGCTTGCACACTTTGTTAGCACCTTTTGGATCGACAAAACCTTCTGGTTGCATCATATACAACTCTTCTTTAACATATCCATTAAGGAATGCAGTTTTGACATCCATTTGCCAAATTTCATAATTATAAAATGCGGTAATTGCTAACATGACTCAGACGGACTTAAGCATCGCTACGGGTGAGAAGGCCTCATCGTAGTCAACTCCATGAACTTGTCGAAAACCTTTCGCAACAAGTAGAGCTTTGTAAACAGTAACATTACTGTCAGCGTCAGTCTTCTTCTTAAAGATCCATTTATTCTCTATGGCTTGCCGATCATCGGGCAAGTCAACCAAAGTCCATACTCTATTCTCATACATGGATCCCATCTTAGATTTCATGGCTTCAAGCCATTTTGTGGAATCTGGGCTCATCATCGCTTCCTCATAGTTCGTAGGTTCGTTATGGTCCAGTAACATGACTTCCAGAACATGATTACTGTACCACTCTGGTGCGGATCTTACTCTGATTGACCTACGAGGTTCGGTAGTAATTTGATCAGAAGTTTCATGATCATCATCATTAGCTTCCTCACTAATTGGTGTAGGAATCACTGGAACTGATTTCTGTGATGAACTACTTTCCAATAAGGGAGCAGGTACAATTACCTCATCAAGTTCTACTTTCCTCCCACTCACTTCTTTCGAGAGAAACTCCTTCTCTAGAAAGGATCCATTCTTAGCAACGAATATCTTGCCTTCAGATCTGTGATAGAAGGTGTACCCAACAGTCTCTTTTGGGTATCCTATGAAGACACATTTCTCTGATTTGGTTTCGAGCTTATCAGGTTGAAGCTTTTTCACATAAGCATCGCAGCCCCAAACTTTAAGAAACGACAACTTGGGTTTCTTGCCAAACCACAGTTCATAAGGTGTCGTCTCAATGGATTTCGATGGTGCCCTATTTAACGTGAATGCAGTCGTCTCTAAAGTATAACCCCAAAACAATAGCGGTAAATCAGTAAGAGACATCATAGATCGCACCATATCTAATAAAGTGCGGTTACGACGTTCGGACACACCATTACGTTGTGGTGTTCCAGGTGGCGTGAGTTGCGAAACTATTCCGCATTGTTTCAAATGAAGACCAAACTCGTAACTCAAATATTCTCCTCCACGATCAGATCATAGAAACTTTATTTTCTTGTTACGATGATTTTCCACTTCATTCTGAAATTCTTTGAACTTTTCAAATGTTTCAGACTTATGTTTCATCAAGTAGATATACCCATATCTGCTCAAACTATCCGTGAAGGTCAGAAAATAACGATACCCGCCACGAGCATCAACACTAATCGGACCGCATACATCAGTATGTATTATTTCCAATAAGTTTGTTGCTCATTCCATTGTTCCGGAGAACAGAGTCTTAGTCATCTTGCCCACGAGGCATGGTTTGCAAGAATCAAGTGATTCCAAAAGTCCATCAGCATGGAGTTTGTTCATGCGCTTTACACCAATATGACCAAAACGGCAGTGCCGCAAATAAGTTGCACTATCATTATTAAAATTATATCTTTTGGCTTCAATACTATGAATATGTGTATCACTACTATCAATATTTAGTAAAAACAGACCACTCATCAAGGGTGCATGACCATAAAAGATATTACTCATATAAATAGAACAACCATTATTCTCTAATTTGAACGAATAACCGTCTCGCATCAAACAAGATCCAGATATAATGTTCATGCTTAACGTTGGCACCAATTAACAATTATTCAGTTCTAAAACTAATCCCGAAGGTAGATGTAGAGGTAGCGTGCTGACAGCGATCACATCGACTTTGGAACCATTCCCCACATGCATCGTCACCTCGTCCTTATCCAATCTTCGCTTAATCCGTAGCCCCTGTTTCGAGTTGCAAATATTAGCAACAGAACCGGTATCAAATACCCAGGCGCTACTGCGAGCATTAGTAAGGTACACATCAATAACACGTATATCAAATATACCTTTCACTTTGCCATCCTTCTTATCCGCCAAATACTTGAGGCTATTCCGCCTCCAGTGACCAGTCCCTTTGCAGTAGAAACACTTAGTCCAAGGCTTAGGTCCAGACTTGGGCTTCTTCACTTGAGCAGCTACTTGCTTGCTGTTCTTCTTGAAGTTCCCCTTCTTCCCTTTGCCCTTCTTCTTGAAACTGGTGGTCTTGTTGACCATCAACACTTGATGCTCCTTCTTGATTTCTACCTCCGCAGCCTTTAGCATTGCGAAGAGCTCGGGAATTGTCTTATCCATCCCTTGCATATTATAGTTCATCATGAATCTCTTGTAGCTTGGTGGCAGTGATTGAAGAAATTTGTCAATGACACTATCATCAGAAAGATTAACTCCCAACTGTGTCAAGTGGTTGTGGTACCCAAACATTCTGAGTATATGTTCACTGACATAACTATTCTCCTCCATTTTGCAGTTGTAGAACTTATTGGAGACTTCATATCTCTCAATCCGAGCATTTCTTGAAATATTAACTTCAACTCCTGGAACATCTCATATGCTCCATGACGTTCAAAATGCCGTTGAAGTCCCGGTTCTAAGCCGTAAAGTATGGCACACTGAACTATCGAGTAGTCATCAGCTTTGCTCTGCCAGACATTCTTAACGTTGTCAGCAACATCTGCAGCAGGCTTGTCACCCAGCGGCGCTTCCAGGACGCAATTCTTCTGTGCAGCAATAAGGATAATCCTCAAGTTACGGACCCAGTTCGTGTAATTGCTACCATCATCTTTCAACTTAGCTTTCTCTAGGAACGCATTAAATTTCAATGGAACAACATCACGGGCCATTAATCTACAACAACATAGACATGCAAAATACTATTAGGTACTAAGTTCATGATAAATTAAAGTTCAATTAATCATATTACTTAAGAACTCCCACTTACATAGACATCCCTCTAATCATCTAAATGATCACGTGATCCATATAAACTAAACCATGTCCGATCATCACGTGAGATGGAGTAGTTTTCAATGGTGAACATCACTATGTTAATCATATCTACTACTCCCTCCTTCCGAAAATACTTGTCATCAAAATGGACAAAATGGGATGTATCTAGAACTAAAATACATCTAGATACATCCACATTTATTCATTTTGATGACAACTATTTCCGGACGGAGGGAGTATATGATTCGTGCTCGACCTTTCGGTCTCAGTGTTCCGAGGCCATATCTGCATATGCTAGGCTCGTCAAGTTTAACCCGAGTATTCTGCTTGTGCAAAACTGGCTTGCACCCGTTGTATGTGATTGTAGAGCTTATCACACCCGATCATCACGTGGTGTCTCGGCATGACGAACTGTAGCAACGGTGCATACTCAGGGAGAACACGTATACCTTGAAATTTAGTGAGAGATCATCTTATAATGCTACCGACGTACTAAGCAAAATAAGATGCATAAAGGATAAACATCACATGCAATCAATATAGGTGATATGATATGGCCATCATCATCTTATGCCTTTGATCTCCATCTCCAAAGCACCGTCATGATCACCATCGTCACCGGCTTGGCACCTTGATCTCCATCGTAGCATCGTTGTCGTCTTGCCAACTATTGCTTCTGCGAATATCGCTACTGCTTAGTGATAAAGTAAAGCAGTTACATGGCTATTGCATTTCATACAATAAAGGGACAACCATATGGCTCCTGCCAGTTGCCTATAACTATGTTACAAAACATGATCATCTCATACAACAATTTATATAATCACGTATTGACCATATCACATCACAACATGCCCTGCAAAAACAAGTTAGATGTCCTCTATGTTGTTGTTGCAAGTTTTACGTGGTTGCTACTGGCTTAGCAAGAACCATTCTTACCTACGCATAAAAAAAACCACAACGCGGTATATTGATTGCTTTTTGATCTTCAGAAAGAACCCTGCTCATTGAATCGGATTCAACTAAAGTTGGAGAAACTGACACCAGCCAGCCACCTGTGTGCAAAGCACGTCGGTAGAACCAGTCTCATGAACACGGTCGTGTAATGTCGGTCCGGGCCGCTTCATCCAACAATACCGCCGAATCAAGAAACAACTAGTGACGGCAAGCAATATGTATATACCCACGCCCACAACTCCTTTGTGTTCTACTCATGCATATAACATCTACACATAGACCTGGCTCGGATGCCACTGTTGGGGAACACAGTATTTCAAAAAAATTCCTATGATCACGCAAGATCTATCTAGGAGATGCGTAGCAACGAGCGGGGGATATTATGTCTACGTACCCTCGTAGACCGAAAGCGGAAGCATTATGAAACGCGGTTGATGTAGTCGAACGTCTTTGCGATCCAACCGATCAAGTACCGAATGCACGGCACCTCCGCGATCTACACACGTTCAGCTCGGTGACGTCCCTTGTACTCTTGATCCAGTTGAGGCCGAAGGAGACTTTCGTCAGCACGACGGCGTGATGACGGTGATGATGAAGTTACCGACGCAGGGCTTCACCTAAGCACTACAACGATATGACCGAAGTGGAATTCCGTGGAGGGGGGCACCGCACACGGCTACACAATCAAATTGTGTGTCTATGGGGTGCCCCCTCCCCGTATATAAAGGAGTGGAGGAGGGAAGGGTCGGCCTTCATAGGGCGCGCCCAAGGGGGGAGTCCTACTCCTAGTAGGACTAGGTTTCCCCCTTCCTAGTAGGAGTAGGAGAAGAAGGAAGAGGGAGAGAGAGGGAAGGAAAGGGGGGCCCACCCAATTCAGATTGGGCTTGGGGGGCGCCCTCCACCTGGCCGCCTCCTCCTCTCTCCCACTAAGGCCCTATAAGGCCCATTGACTCCCCGGGGGGTTCCGGTAACCCCCCGGTACTCCAGTAAATGCCCGAACTCATCCGAAACCATTCCAATGTCGAAACATAGCCTTCCAATATATCGATCCTTATGTCTCGACCATTTCGAGACTCCTCGTCATGTCCGTGATCACATCCGGGACTCCAAACTACCTTCGGTACACCAAAATACATAAACTCATAATACCAATCGTCATCGAACGTTAAGCGTGCGGACCCTACGGGTTCGAGAACTATGTAGACATGACCAAGACTCACTTCCGGTGAATAACCAATAGCGGAACCTAGATGCTCATATTGGTTCCTACATATTCTACGAAGATCTTTATCGGTCAAACTGCATAACAACATACGTTGTTCCCTTTGTCATCGGTATGTTACTTGCCCGAGATTCGGTCGTCGGTATCTCAATACCTAGTTCAATATCATTACCGGCAAGTCTCTTTACTCGTTCCGTAATGCATCATCCCGCAACTAACTCATTAGTCACATTGCTTGCAAGGCTTATAGTGATGTGCATTACCGAGAGGGCCCAGAGATACCTCTCCGATACATGGAGTGACAAAGCATAATCTTGATCTATGCCAACTCAGCAAACACCATCGGAGACACCTATAGAGCATCTTTATAGTCACCCAGTTACGTTGTGACGTTTGATAGCACACTAAGTGTTCCTCCGGTGTTCGGGAGTTGCATAATCTCATAGTCATAGGAACATGTATATGTTATGGAGAAAGCAATAGCAATAAACTAAATGAGCATAGTGCTAATCTAATGGATGGGTCAAGTCAATCACATCATTCTCTAATGATATGATCTCGTTCATCAAATGACAACTCATGTCTATGGTTTGGAAACTTAACCATCTTTGATTAACGAGCTAGTCAAGTAGAGGCATACTAGTGACACTTTGTTTGTCTATGTATTCACACATGTACTAAATTTCCGGTTAATACAATTCTAGCATGAATAATAAACATTTATCATGATATAAGGAAATATAAATAACAACTTTATTCTAGCCTCTAGGACATATTTCCTTCACGAGTTGCTTCACTCCCGCAATGGACAGAAGCAAATAAATCTTTTCTTTTTTTGCGAATGAAAAATAAATCTGAATATTCTTGTCTCTTTCATCGCCCACACACTGGCAACCGGCAGCGGCAAGCCGACAATTGTTGTACAAAATAATTTTATCATATCTCTCGTGGCCCTCATGCTGGCAACCGGAAGCGGCAAGCTACTGACAATTGCTATTCAAAATATTAGTTCTTGCGATAGCACATCCTCTCTCTCTTGTATAAGTCTTATCCAATCTTAATTATCTGATTGTGTTTTGCTTGAACCTTGGTCTAGTATGGAACAAAATTTTGCAAAAAGAATGCTCATTATATCAAGATAATAAAGCAAGTACTTCAAGGCCACCCTTATACGCAAGCAAACAAATGTTGCGCTATTGCTAGCCCCACTTAGCCTTTTATTCAGGTAGAAACTGATTTAAATTAATTGTCATATTCTGACTAATAAGGTGGGAATTCCAGAATACTTAAAAAGCCTTAATAAAGCAAGATTGATGATGTTTATGACGTGGGGAGGTTACTGAAGCTAGATGAGTTTTATCCGAATGATTTTGATTCAGATAAACATCATATGTTGGTCCTGATGGAATTACCAATCTTGCTAAACTAATGGTGCAAGACAAATAAACATACTACTTTTACTTTGGTCTATCAACCTGTAAAGCTAGTACTGATGTTGTCACTTTCCATGGAATTAATTGTCTTGTGCTTTTAATATATGGTTGTTGTCAATAAAATATGTAACAAAATGGATGATCAATACAAGAGTGATTTTCTAATTTTCTAACGGATGAGAGTTTTTGTACCATTAATAAGTAGTAACAATGATGTGACTAATCGTTTTAAGAACATGAAAGATCAATCAATGAAACTTGGAAATGATATTGACTCTACATGTTCCGCTTAATTGTACTTATTTACAACTTAAGAAATTAACATGCCATTTTGGCTTTTTTTACAAGGAAGATCTAATCTAACTACTCATGAAACTACAAAGTTGTGCGTCTGACTACTTTATTTGAAACATGTGAAAAAGGGTTTTACGTTTTCATTCAACTGATATTTATTCATTATGTTTATGTAACAATTATATGTGGTATGATATTTCGGTTCCTTATGTTGTGTGTGTTAGGGGGGCATTGCCCCCAACCTTGGATAAGTGGTGAAGGATTTTGGGAGAGCTTAGCCTGGATTTATTAGCTGCCTCTGCCACTACAAACAATAGTTAGTTCATACCGAAATCCTTAGTGAACCCATTGGCAAAACTTCCTGACTCTACCCCTGGAAATGGGGAGTGGCATACCCTGGGTCGGTTGCGAGACGTGATGGACTTATTGTAAGCCATCTTATCCTGTTAGAACTTTTTCCTTTCAAGAAATTGTCCTTTCTATCTAATCCATAAAATCATTCGCAAGTTTCATTTGTTTGTCAGACACGACTTTTCCACCCTGGATCATCAATGTTGGTGATCACTTGTCTAGATCAGAGGTGCGAGACCATAGCCAGTGTGCATTTTGTGGGATGCAACGCCTCAACCAACAGTTGTATCTATGACCATGGTTACGGTAATGGAGAAAGTAATTTGGTGCACTTGCATGGTCCATCTACCCCTGCAAGATAGTTTTCAAGCATGCTTCTGCATCCTCTACTCCTCTAGTATCATTACTTGTCCCATCCATCAAATTACCATTCCATTTTACAACAGTGTACCACTTCATGGATGGGGCGACGGTCATAAGCCTCATTTGATGGGATTTTCGGCTTCGCACCATTTGGAATGTCCTTTATTTCACAGTTACATTCTCTTGGAGTATCAGCAAAGTTTTCACGCTATGCATGCACAGTCCAATGGGTGGTGGCATTTTTGCCTTTGGTGTAGCCGTGGAGCCAGGGTTGATGTACACATCACTTCTTCCGTCACCGTAAGTTTTCTAGCTTTAAATCAACATTTTATCACTTAGTTCCTTTTAGCATCATTTATCAAGTGTGCCAAATTATGCCAGTGCACATTACGGAGACCACCGATTAATTTTATTTTGGTAGTGGCACAAATCGTTTACGACACATTTGGTTTTTCACTGAACCTCATGACCAAATAGTCATAACGGGACAAATCTGTAGACCCTGAAGGGAACTAGAACGAATATATACATGCTCTGGTAGACCCCGAAGGGGGGGAGGGGGCATTGGCCCCCAACCTTGGATAAGTTCTGAAGGATATTGGGAGAGCTTACACTGCAGACAATAGTTAGTTCACACCCAAATCCTTAGTGAACCCATTGGGAAAACTTCCTAGCTCCGCCCATGAATAAAGGGAGGATGAATAGGAGACTACAAACTTTTAAGCTTTTCTTAACAAATTTGGTTGGTGCAAATAAAGTAAGTTCTCTAGATGTGTAATCGATGGTGAAAATAACCTATATGATGCAAACTAAGGTAGCAACAAGGTAGCAAGCAAGTAACAACATAAAGTAAAGATGCGGAAAAGATTAACCACAAGTTGGAGACCATGATGTATCCCTAAGTTCACACTTGGGGACTGCTAATCTCCATTGGGGATGTGCAGGGGCTAAAGATTCCTGAACGCAACCAATGGCTTACCCAAATCTCCTTTTGAGTAACCTCCATAGCCTGAAGTGTCACCACAAGATTGGTCCGCGCTACTGCTAGGCTTTTCCCTAGTAGTGTCACCGCAAGATTGAACCCAAAACTAAGCATCTCTCCCATTGCAAGAAGAACCAATCTAGTTGGCCAAACCAAACGATAATTCAAAGAGAAATACAAAGATATCAAATCATGCATATAAGAATTTAGAGAAGACTCAAATAATATTCATAGCAAAATTGATCATAGATCCATAATTCATCGGATCTCGACAAGCACACCGCAAAAGAATATTACATCGGATAGATCTACAAAAACATCGAGGAGAACATGGTATTGAGGATCAAAGAGAGAGAAGAAGTCATCTAGCTACTGGTTATGGACCCGTAGGTCTATGGTAAACTACTCATGCTTCATCGGAAGGGCAATAGAGTTTATGTAGGTGCCCTCCATGATCGAATCCCTCTCCGGCAGGGTGCCGGAAAAGGTTCCAAGATGGGATCTCACAAGAATAGAAGGTTACGGCGGCGGAAAAGTATTTTGGTGGACGCTTCTGGTCGTTTGGGAATATTTGGAAATTTATAGGCCAAGAATTAGGGTTGGAGGAGCTCCAAGGGGACCACAAGCCCTCGGGGCGCCCCCCTCCCGTAGGGCGCGCCCCTGAGGCTTGTGGCCTCTTCGGCACTCCTCCGACTTCTACGTGTGTCTTCTGGTCTAAGAAAAATCACCACGAAAGTTTTATTCCGTTTGGACTCCGTTTGATATTCCTTTTCTGTAAAACTCAAAATAAGGAAAAAACAGAAACTGGCACTGGGCTCTGGATTAATAAGTTAGTCCCAAAATAATATTAATGCATATAAAACATCTAAAACGGATAACATAATAGCATGGAATAAAAAAAATAGATAAGATGGAGACGTATTAGGTTCCTACATATTCTACAAAGATCTTTATCGGTCAAACCTTTATGACAACATACGTAGTTCCCTTTGTCTGTCGGTATGTTACTTTCCCGAGATTTGATCATCGGTATCTCCATACCTAGTTCAATCTCGTTACCGGCAAGTCTCTTTACTCGTTCCGTAATACATCATCTTGCAACTAACTCCTTAGTCACTTTGCTTGCAAGCTTCTTGTGATGTGTATTACCGAGAGGTTCTAGAGATACCTCTCCATCATACGGAGTGACAAATCCCAATCTTGATTCACGCCAACTCAACAGACACCTTTGAAGATACCTGCAGAGCATCTTTATGATCACGCAGTTACATTGTGACGTTTGATAGCACATAAGGTATTCCTCTTGCATCCGGGAGTTGCATGATCTCATGGTCGAAGGAATATGTATTTGACATTAAGAAAACAGTAGCAATAAACTAAACGATCATATGCTAAGCCAAGTGACGGGTCTTGTCCATCACATTATTCTTCTAATGATGTGATCCTGTTATCAAATGACAACACATGTCTAAGATTAGGAAACCTTAATCATCTTTTGATCAACGAGCTAGTCTAGTAGAGACTCACTAGGGACACAGTATTTGTTTATGTATTCACACATGTAATTAAGTTTTCTATTAATACAATTCTAGCATGAATAATAAATCTTTATCATGATTAAGGAAATATAATAATAACCACTTTATTATTGCCTCTAGGGCATATTTCCAACATAATATCCTTCTTAGAACCTTGAAACGAATGAATGGTCTTCAAGCAATGCATATGGACAAACCCTTCAAATATAAGGAGACCATTAGTCCATAGGCATTGTCATCAATTATCAAAAACCAAAAATGGGGGCACCATGCTCTTTTTCAAATAGGAACTGGCGCTTGACATTAAGTTAATAGGTTAGTCCACCAAAATGATATAAAATAGCATATAAAGCACACAAAATTGATAATTTAGTAGCATAAAATAATAAAAAATTATAGATACACCGAAGACGTATCAGTGATGTACATAGCAAGCATCCGGTGATTGTTAGGGCCAGCCGAATATTGTTCGGCGGTCCAACCATTCGCCGTATTTGCAAGGCTGGCTGAATGGCTCAGCTCGATATAGACGCCGAATAAATATCCAATGTTGTCGATCACCCGCCAAAACAAAGTAGGTTATAGATCTAATCTATGGTCGACGCTGAATCTTGGGATGCATGTGTGCCTCATACATTGGAATGGAGGGAGCAAAGCGATCTGGCTTGCCACAATAACCAGTGCAAATAAGCGAAGCTCCTCGTTCGTCATTATATACACACTCCACAGGAACAACGTGATGCTCCATCATAGAACCCCGTCGCTCGATCTCATGGGCATGGATCCAACCCACTTTCGCAAAGCCCCCTGATATGCACCAGCACCCCCTGGCAATGTCAGCCTTAAGCCGGTGGGCCTGTGCAGGGCTTTCTATGTGCTCCACCATTGGGTTGGTCCTTGTCACTCTGACCTGTTGTGGCAGCCTCGCTACTGATTGCGGTGGCCATCGATCTCCAGATTCGGTGGTTGATTTTGGCGGTGAGATGCAAGCTATGGACGACAGACTTGACACAGCGAGATGGTTGTGTAGTAGCGGTGATACATCGCCTCTAGCTGTTGGGATGGTGGAAAAGTGGTGACGACAATACATGAGTGACTTCGATGGTGGTACTTCTTGAGCACATGGTCTTGAGCTTCAGGGTGAAAGTCTAGTTCTGACCTGAGTTGGTTATAAGTGGCAATGACGATGCTTTCACATGGTTACCATGTTGAAGGCATTGCTCGGACTGGTACTTCAGGGTGAAAACCTAGAATGTCACCTTGGGTGGTTGGATCCTATGACGGTGACACTTGAGCGTCACTCACTTCCAGATGGCATTGCTGTCGAAGAATTTATTGTCTATGTGATGTCATGATTTGGTTGGTGTGGATATGGTCGTTGTTATAGTTTATCGATCATGGATCTGATCGCTTTTGTGGGCTTTTTTTGTTTTCTCGCCAGCGCATAACTTTGGTCTTGTATTACATTCCTATTTGCTGGCTTGATTTTTTAGGTGCGTACATTGATGTTGGTCGTGTGCATTTTAACTATGCATATGCGAAAAAGGGTTTTCCCCCGCTTTATATTATAAAGCACAATTCTAACTGTGCATATGCCGGGTGTGTGTTCGTTGTGTTTTTTATGCTCTATTTTAAGTCAATAAAATCCATCTTATGTTGAAAAAGTCATTGTGTTTTTATGCTCTATTTTAAGTCAATAAAAACCACCTTATATTGAAAAAAAATGGAGGTCAATCTCCGATAGCTTCATTGTACATGAGAACCAAATCAATAAGAAAAACGCGACATCCTTGCATCTTGTTTTACTCGTTGTGTGTTTGACCATTGTGGGTAAGGCGACCACGTCCAAAGATTCTCCAACATTTATAACGCAGCTGTGATCCTGCAGATATCACTAGTGCACCTGATCCTCTTTTTGACTAGTGCCGCCGTTTTCGATCATGTGAGCACTGCACCGGCGGTTGATGCGGACTGCAGATACTGTTGGATATCTGACCAGAGTTCAATAGGAGGTATGGCCTATCAAACTCAACCACTTCATGTGTGAGAACTGTCAAGACCTTTCGGAGGAGCAGGAGTTGAGAAATTGCTACTTTTGACCGGAACTCTGCACTGCATTCAAGTCGAGGGAAACGCAATCACAATTACAAGAACCGGCTAAGCCGAGGAACAGAAACAGCACTCTCAAACTACGAATTTGCTACTGGATGTTTTCTTTTCTTTTTTAGTTACTGAAATGAACGTGAACAAACCGGATGTTAAGAAAGACGATGATGTAGTTCTTGATTCTGCAAACCCAACAATTTTGGAAACCAATCAACTGGTCTCTGGAAGAAATGGTGTCAAAGGTAGGAAATCCAACGCCGCTGCTCTGCTTGAATACATGTGTTGCTTCATCTCTGATGCCTGATGAGATATTTCCGTCAGCTGGTCAATGCCCGCAGAATTGGCAACTTCTGAGAGTATATTTGCTCGAAACATTTGTAATGCTGCAAATGTATCAAACGCCTTCACCCAGAGATGGATTGCCTGTGGCGTCTGGGTACCTACCAAAAACTCAACAGAAGCTCCTAGACCGTACTAACTTTGAAGTCTGAATCCGAACAGTATGTTCATAACCACGACCATGCAGTTTTGTCTTTTTGGAAACAAGGCCGAGGCCCAATATTAAATCAATGACGCCCTTTACACACCCAGACAACACACACCACATCGACAGAACTAACAACAAACAAAAAAAGATACAAGACAACTAAGTGCATCTTCAACAAACGCGCTACATAAGCCGCGTTGTGGAAAAGATGCCTATATAGCGTGCGCGACCAAAAACATCGTTTTAGCAGAAGCTGTAAAATAAAGCACGCATAAAAATAAAGTTGTAAACTTTAGCGCACGCGGGCTGTGGGGCAGCAAATTTGGGGCGCTGGCTTGTGCACACAGGTTGCTGCATGTGGGGTCGCGGGGTTGGGTGCCGTGTTTTTGTGCGTCTGGTAAACCCCCCGCGCGTAAAAACACTATTTCAGTGTGCCGCGCTACCGCACGTCTGTTGGAGATGCTCTAAGAAATATGCTTTTTTTAAGAAACTAACAACATGCTAACAGACCGACATTAAGCACAAGCTCACAAGCTTGAGCAATGTAGTCTTTGGTCGACGCCGTGATCATGTCACAGAGGAGATGGAGCCATGAAGGTTGCTTGTCCACTGGAGGAAGCCCGTGTGTCGCCGAATCCTCGTCACAACACCATCGTCACGCCAGCTATCTCCGCCTCCGAAGAGGGCACCACCTTCCCTCTTGCCCTGGCTCATAGAGCGTCATCCCGTCGGCGGGCAGAGATGCTCCCATGAGCATGCAAGGACATGACCAAACGGTAGCCGGGGAAGGACGGCACACACAAGCGCCTCGCCTTGCGAAGCAGCCAGAGGCTTTCAGACTTGCACGTTGAAACAGAGCACAGATCAAATCCAAGCCGCCGGAAGGACTCGCCAAAGAAGATGCCAGGAGAATATGTGCAAGGAGAGTCCATGGAGCGGAGCCCAAGCACCTGCCACACTACTGCCGCACCACTGAAGAATATTGTCAAAGACTTGTGCGAGAGTCGAGCCCGCCCCTAATGTCTAAAGGCGGCGCCTTCAAGAATGTGACGACACCGAGGATGAAAGTGCAACTATCCCTTGGTGGTTTTGGTAATTCCTAACAACATATAGCTCATTGAGCTAACATTATTCCAAGATTAATATTTCAGGAAAAGCTCAATGAATGGCATGGCATGGATGAGAAAAGTGGACCCTTCAAAATACTAAGGACAAAAAGATTGGCTCAAGCTCAAAGCTCAACACTCTACATTTTATATTTTAGTGATCCAAGATCACATTGAGTCTATAGGAAAAAGCCAATACTACCAAGGAGGGATGATGTGTTGCTTGATGAGGTTCTTGCTTCGTAGTGCTTAGTGATATGCTCCAAAACCCTCAACTACCTTCCCACTTCCACATATGACCTAATCTAAAAGTCAAACTTAGCCCCACCGATTCTTTCTATCCGGCGCCACCGAGTTTCAGATGTCATAGCCACTGCCACAAACCCTAGGCAAATCGGTCTCACCGATAGGGATCTCGGTCACACCGAGATGGGGTTGTAATCTCTATGTTTCCCTTCGTAACGTTTCGGTCCTACCGAGATGAGCGATCGGTCCCACCGAGATTGCAATGTAAACTCTTCGTTTCTCTTTTGTAACATTTTGGTCCCACCGAAATGAGCGATCGGTCCCACCGAGTTTACCTGACCAACTCTCTGGTTAGCTTATTACCAAAATCGGTCCCACCGAGTTTGTGTAATCGGTCACACCGAGATTACGTTATGCCCTAACCCTAACCATATCGGTCCTACTGAGTTGCATCTTAGTCCCACCGAAAATCCTAACGGTCACTAGGTGTGCTAAATCGGTCTGACCGAGTTTCTCAATTCGGTCTCACCGAGATTGGTAAATTGTGTGTAACGGTTAGTTTTTGTGTGGAGGATATATATACCCCTCCACCCACTCTTCATTCGTGGAGAGAGCCATCAGAACATACCTACACTTCCAATACACATTTTCTAAGAAAGAACCATCTACTCATGTGTTGAGGCCAAGATATTCCATTCCCACCATATGAATCTTGATCCCTAGCCTTCCCCAAGTTGCTTACCACTCAAATCTTCTTTCCACCAAATTCATATCCTGTGAGAGAGAGTTGAGTGTTGGGGAGACTATCATTTGAAGCACAAGAGCAAGGAGTTCATCAGCAACACACCATTTGTTACTTCTTAGAGAGTGGTGTCTCCTAGATTGGCTAGGTGTCACTTGGGAGCCTCCGACAAAGATTGTGGAGTTGAAATAAGGAGTTTGTAAGGGCAAGGAGATCGCCTACTTCATGAAGATCTACCGCTAGTAAGGCAAGTCCTTCATGGGCGATGGCCATGATGGGATAGACAAGGTTGCTTTTTCATGGACCCTTCGTGGGTGGAGCCCTCCGTGGACTCGCGCAACCGTTACCCTCCGTGAGTTGAAGTCTCCATCAACGTGGATGTACGATAGCACCACCTATCGGAACCACGACAAAAACATCCGTGTCTCCAATTGCGTTTGAATTCTCCAAACCCTTCCCTTTACATTCTTACAAGTTGCATGCTTTACTTTCCGCTGCTCATAGACTCTTTGCATGCTTGCTTGAATTGTGTTAAGATTGCTTGACTTGTGCTAAGATAGCTAAAACCTGCCAAATACTAAAATTGGGAAAAGGATAGATTTTTATTTGGTCAACTAGTCTAATCACCCCCCTCTAGACATACTTTCGATCCTACAAGTGGTATCAGAGCTTTGGTCTCCATTGCTTTGATTTCCATAGCTTTTGGTGGCCATAGCCTTGGTTTCACAACCTAGGAGAGTATGGCGTCTAGCGAGGGAAATTATCACCGTAGAGGTCCTTACTTTGATGGTACTAATTTTGCTAGTTGGAAGCATAAGATGAAAATGCATATTCTTGGACATAACCCCGCCGTTTGGGCTCTTGTGTGTGTTGGCTTGCAAGGTGAATTCTTTGATGGGAGAGAACTGAATCGTGAAGCTACTGCGGATGAGTTGAAGATGCTAAAATACAATGCTCAAGCTTGTGATATCCTCTTCAACGGATTGTGCCCTGAAGAATTCAACAAAATCAGCCGTCTTGAGAATGCAAAGTAAATTTGGGATACTTTGATTGACATGCATGAAGGTACCGACTCCGTCAAGGAATCCAAGTTGGATGTGCTTCAAAGTCAACTTGACAAGTTCAAAATGAAGGATGGTGAAGGTGTCGCTGAGATGTACTCTAGGCTTGCTCTTATCACAAATGAGATTGTCGGCTTAGGAAGTGAAGAGATGACCGACAAATTCATCATCAAGAAGATCCTAAGAGCCTTGGATGGAAAATATGATACCGTATGCACATTGATCCAAATGATGCCAAATTACAAAGATCTCAAGCCAACGAAAGTCATTGGAAGAATTGTTGCTCATGAGATGTCACCCAAGGATAAGGAGGAGCTCCATAACAAGTCAAGTGGTGCTTACAAAGCCTCATGTGAAGCCCCCACATCATCAAGTGAGAAGCAAACCTTCAGTAAAGAATTGAGCCTAATGATGAAGAATTTCAACAAGTTCTACAAGAATAGAAACAAAGAGAGAAGTTCCAAGTCAAGGTCTTACAATGACAAAAGATCTTCTAGTCGAGAGCGAAACTGCTACAATTGTGGAAGAACCGGACACTACTCCAATGAGTGTACGGCTCCCCACAGGAGAAGAGAAGATTCTCCCAAAACAAGAAGTAGAAGAGAAGAATCACCATCAAGGGAGAGAAGTAGTAGGGATGATCGATATGAACGAAGACCCTCTCGGAGAAGCAAGGATTCAGAAAGGAAGGACAAGTCATCAAGGAGCTACACAAAACGAAGACATCAAGCTCATGTTGGTGAATGGGTATCCGGCTCCGACTCCGACAATGACTCAGAGAGAAGCTATCACTCCGACTCCGAATATACTCAAGATGAAGGTGTTGCCGGTCTAGCACTTGTGTCAACCAACTCCTACGACATATTTGATTCACCAAATGAAGGAATTGGAAGATGCTTCATGGCCAAAAGTCCAAAGGTATCACACCCCGAGTATGTTGATTTCAATAGTGATGAAGATGACTTGTTAGGTGATGATGATTTACTTGTTGACAACTATAGTGATGAATACTATGATGACTCGAATGACAATGATAAGGAGAAGATTGAGTCTCTAACTAAAGAACTAAACACTCTTAAGTTAGCCCATGAAACTATCTTAGGAGATCATCGAGAACTTTTAAGGACTCATGAGAAATTATGTTTTGAAAAGCTCCACCTTGAGCAAGAGCATGAGTTCTTAAAGGCAATCAATGATGATCTTCGCAAGAAAAGTTCTTCTTACATTGCCAAGCGTTTACTCTTATCCACTTACATGCCTCAAGTCAAGTCTAGTAACAAGAACAAGAAAGATTCTTCTTCTAGTAGTAACAATAATCATGCTAAATCCAATATTGTTGCTTCTAGTAGTTCTCTTGATTCCACTAATGATTCTCTTAGCCAAGTTACACTTGAGCAAGAAAATAGCTTATTGAAGGGAATTATAGATAAAGGTGTTTACAAGAGCCTTGCCGGGAGTAAGCAATTCTAGAAAATTGTACGCAAGCAAGGAAGGCACCGGAAGAATCAAGGTATTGGTTTTGAACGAAAGTTCAATGCCAATGGAGTTGAGTGGGAAGAAGATCAATACCCCAAGACGAAGTTTGTTCCTCAACAAGAGAAGTATGATCCTACTTCTTCCAAAGGGACACAAGCTCAAGATGATCTTCCACCACAAGACCACAAGTAAAAAGGCAAGGACAAGCTTCAAGAGGAAATTGATGCATTTTAAGAAGCTCCTAAGGCCTTGGTCAAGTGGGTTCCCAAGACTACATCAAGTTCCACTTCATCAAGTACAACTACAACTCTGAGGATTCCCATCAAGATGGTGTGGATCCCGAAAAAGAAGAACTAGAGAGTTCTTGAGGGTGACTCCGCCAACATACTTCACTCTTATCATTTTGGCAAGAACGAGTGCAATCAACTTCCACATCTTGCACTAGTTCAAGGAGTCACAAACCCTCTTGTTGGTAAGACAAGGGACAAGGTAACCTAAAGCTTTCATAGACATCATCTTGTGTGTGCATTACTCTATGTCTATGGATATCCTTGTTTGTTCCTTGTGGGACTAACCCGTGTAGGTATTGAAAGTGCAACTCACTCCAAAGGATAGATTCAAATGATCTACATCAACATTGAGCATCCACATCTTCAACATCTACATGAAGTCATCATCGACAAAACCCAAGGTTAGTTCATCCCTCTTAGGGGGGATCTCACATCTAGGGGGAGCTTTACTCTAACAATTGAGTTAATGCAACTCTAATGGTGTGAACACAACAACGCTTTATGTAAAAGTGGTAACCCCACTTGCGCTTAAACGATGAGTATGACCTATGATCAAATGTTCTCATTTGACTCCTAAGTCAATATACTCATATATAGATAACCTAGTCATCGCCAATTGCTTGATAGATGCTAGAATTGTTTGTGCATGCCTTGCCACATATTTCATTTGTCATTTTATTGTGTGAGCATGTTGGTTGCATAATTTTCTCATTCGAGGACATCCACTTGTTGTTTTGATTGATTGGTTTCTTTTTCTTTTGGCCAAGTGGATGGACAAGAATGCCTAAGAACCTTCTCTAGCTATCTATGCTTTTCTCGTCTCAAACTCTATTCATGCTGCATCACAAAATTTGATCAAGTCAGATTCGAACCACTCTGTGTGAGGAGCACTCGGAGTCCCCGATTCGTCATAGACTTAAACTTCCCAAAACTTCTTTGTGTGTTTCGGTCTGACCGATTCACCCATTTCGGTCATACCGAGATCACTAAGTCGATCTAGGTTTTCAATCTCGGTGCAACCGATTTGAACTTTTCGGTCACACCGAGTTTCAGTAACTGCTTGCAGTTATGAATCTCGGTGCCACCGAGTTGTTCCACTCGGTCACACCAACAGGGTCGGGCTATATATATCCACGGGTCAAATTTTGGAAAACTTTTCGAACCTCCTCGCCCGCGCTTAGCCCGCTCTGCCTTCTAGGGTCTCCGGATCGTCCTCCTCGTCACCAATTGTCTCCTGCCGCTGGTCTCCGCCGCCGTCAACGGGAATCACCCCCGCCGTTGCCGCCGTAGCGAGTTCATCGCCGAACTAGGGGTCTGCTGTCAGTGTTTGCAATATGTCTGATCAAAGTGACAGACAGAACAAGTCAGAGGAGCAGGTTCACTTCAGTGAGGGCACTAGTCCCTCTAGCAGCTCTGATGATGGTAGCAGGAGCACCCCAAGCAACTTACCCAAAGCTGCCACCAGGGCTAGAAAGAAGAAAACTTATGAATATAAGGATGAAGACTATGTGGCAGTTGAGGATGAGACCACTTCCTAGAAGAAAGTGGTTAAAAAGGAATATAGCACTGGTGCTTCCACTAAGCCTGGTATGAAAACCAAAGTGCCTGCAAAGAGAATTCCCATGTCTAAAGCCAGAGCCTCTACTCAAGTACCTTTGGAATCTGAACCCAAAGAAGCTGCTGCAAAAGGGGAGAAGAGGAAAGAGAGGGTCAAGAAGATCACTGCTAGAGTGCTTGGGAGATCCTCAATCATGAGAGACTCTAAAAAGGAAGAGGAAGAAGATGCTGCACCAGCACCCAAAGCTCAGAAGCTTATGGGTGATGCCATCAGGGCAGGGGCTGTTCCATCTAAGCCTAAGACTGCTCCTAAGGCTGCTGCTCTAGCTCCAAAGCCAAAACCAAAGAGGAGCACCAGGAACATCCCTGCTGAGGAGAAGAACAAGGCCCCAGTGCCTGAAGCTGAAATGGAAGAAGAAGATGATGAGTCACATGTCTTGAGGAAGTTGAAGCCAAAAATTCCAGATCACAATGATGCTCATCCAGTAGCTGAGAACATGAAGATAAGGAAGGATTCAGGGTTGAGGCTATGGAGAGGGTCTGATCCATATGCCACCAGGAGAAGGACTGCTATGGACTACATGTTTCATACCAAAGAATAGCAGGATTTCTATGAGACAGTGTTGCTTGACAAGAAACCAATAGTATGTGACATGAGATGGGTCGACTGGGAGTACATCAGGGAGAATGATGAACACTATCCAGGAGTATATGACAGTTTCAAGGCTTGTGGAGTTGATGAGTTTGTGGCTCAGAAGCTCACAAAATGGAATGATGAGCTTATCATGCAGTTCTACTCCACAGCTCACTTCTACCCAGATGAAAGGATTGTCTGGATGTCTGAAGGTACGAGGTACCAGTCAACGGTTGCTGAATGGGCGAAGTTGATCAATGCCCCAAAAGAGAGTGAAGCTAACTTGGATGTCTATGCCAACAAGAAGAAGGATCACAACACCATGGCACACATGTACAAAGAGATCCTAGATGCTGCTCTTGAGACACATAAGTTTGGATATGTACATTACCTTCTGTCAGGATTGCCAACTATCAACTGGATCCTCAGGCACACTCTCTTGCCAAAGTCAGGAGATCACAAAATGATCATAGGCCATGCAATAAACTTGCTTCACATCTTTGATGTCCCACAGAAGTTCAAAGTCATGAGACTAATAGTGGAAACCATAAAGAGGACAGCTGCAGATCAGAAGAGGAGTTGTGGGTATGCCCCACAGATCCAGGAGCTGATTAACTCCAAGATGGGCACTGGCACATATCTGCTGGACAAGGCGCACCTGCCCATCTACCCAGAATTTGAGGACAACATTGTGGTGATGAATGAAAATGAACCATCTTCTGTGCACGCACAAGCCAAAAAGGAGAAGGAAAAGGCTGCAAGGATGCCAACTACCGAAGAAGCATCTCAGTATCTTCTAAAGAGCAAGCAAGACTAGCTTGGCTACTTGATTGCCTCCACTCTGAGGATTGAGAAGGGACTGGCCACCCTGACTCAAAACCAAGAGAGCTTGGAGAGGATCGTAGAGCAAAAGTTCTATGACTTGGATGTGAAGGTAACTGAGATCCAGTCTATTGTGGAGCAACTTCAAGATGATATGCAGGAGAGGAAGGGCAAGACAACCACTGATGCATTTGCCAGAGTGCCTAGAGCTCAGAGGTCAGCAGCAGTGCCAGTTCTAGACACCAGAGCCACTTCATCTGCACCAGCTACAGCTTCAGTGCCACCAGCTCCAGCACCTACTCCATCAGCTCCATCTACATCGACTGAAGCCTTCGTTCTTGGAGTTATCCGGAAACCACCACCTGAAGACCAAGCCTGAGAGACGATTTAGTGCTATGTATTTTCTAGGAACTTTTTGGTAACTTGTTGCCAAAGGGGGAGAAAAATGTATAGATCATAGGCTTCGAGAGAGAGCGTTGCTTTTTTATTCTCTCTTGCTTTGGTGGTTGAAATTTATTTGCTTTGCTTGTTTGAGATACTTTTTGTCTGTGTGATACTTGGATGATTATGTGTGTTTGATCATATGCTACATTAATGCTTGTTGGATGACATCATCATTTTATCCCTATATGATCATTCACTTTGCTTGGTGATGAGTGCATGTATTTAATTATTATCATTTTGAGCACTCCATCAAGATGTATGTGACCTGAAAGAGTAACCCATAAGCCTAACTCTCTGTGCATTTGCAGTCCAAAGCAAATCATAAACTATGCACAAATTTAGGGGGAGCTCTTACTTTTCACATACTTCTCAAAGCGACAATGTTTTTCACTCTTATTATCATTTGTCGAAGCTTTTATCTATATGTTGTCATCAATTACCAAAAAGGGGAGATTGAAAGTGCAACTATCCCTAGGTGGTTTTGGTAATTCCTAACAACATATAGCTCATTGAGCTAACATTATTCCAAGATTAATATTTTAGGAAAAGCTCAATGAATGGCATGGCATGGATGAGGAAAGTGGACCCCTCAAAATACTAAGGACAAAAAGATTGGCTCAAGCTCAAAGCTCAAGACTCTACATTTTATATTTTAGTGATCCAAGATCACATTGAGTCTATAGGGAAAAGCCAATACTATCAAGAAGGGATGAGGTATTGCTTGATGAGGTTCTTGCTTCATAGTGCTTAGTGATATGCTCCAAAACCCTCAACTACCTTCCCACTTCCACATATGACCTAAACTAAAAGTCAAACCCGGCCCCACCGATTCTTTCTATCCGGCGCCACCGAGTTTCAGATGTCATAGCCACTGCCACAAACCCTAGGCAAATCGGTCTCACCGATAGGGATCTCGGTCATACCGAGATGAGGTTGTAATCTCTCTGTTTCCCTTCCTAACGTTTCGGTCCTACCGAGATGAGTGATCGGTCCCACCGAGATTGCAATGTAAACTCTCTGTTTCTCTTTTGTAACATTTCGGTCCCACCGAAATGAGCGATCGGTCCCACCGAGTTTACCTGACCAACTCTCTGGTTAGCTTATTACCAAAATCGGTCCCACCGAGTTTGTGTAATCGGTCACACCGAGATTACGTTATGCCCTAGCCCTAACCATATCGGTCCTACCGAGTTGCATCTCAGTCCCACCGAAAATCCTAAAGGTCACTAGGTTTGCTAAATCGGTCTGACCGAGTTTCTCAATTCGGTCTCACCAAGATTGGTAAATTGTGTGTAACGGTTAGTTTTTGTGTGGAGGCTATATATACCCCTCCACCCACTCTTCATTCGTGGAGAGAGCCATCAGAACATACCTACACTTCCAATACATATTTTCTGAGAAAGAACCACCTACTCATGTGTTGAGGCCAAGATATTCCATTCCCACCATATGAATCTTGATCTCTAGCCTTCCCCAAGTACCTTTCCACTCAAATCTTCTTTCCACCAAATTCATATCCTGTGAGAGAGAGTTGAGTGTTGGGGAGACTATCATTTGAAGCACAAGAGCAAGGAGTTCATCATCAACACACCATTTGCTACTTCTTGGAGAGTGGTGTCTCCTAGATTGGCTAGGTGTCACTTGGGAGCCTCCGGCAAAGATTGTGGAGTTGAACCAAGGAGTTTGTAAGGGCAAGGAGATCGCCTACTTCGTGAAGATCTACCGCTAGTTAGGCAAGTCCTTCGTGGGCGATGGCCATGATGGGATAGACAAGGTTGCTTCTTCGTGGACCCTTCGTGGGTGGAGCCCTCCGTGGACTCGCACAACCGTTACCCTCTGTGGGTTGAAGTCTCCATCAACGTGGATGTACGATAGCACCACCTATCGGAATCATGATAAAAACATCCGTGTCTTCAATTGCGTTTGAATTCTCCAAACCCTTCCCTTTACATTCTTGCAAGTTGCATGCTTTACTTTCCGCTGCTCATAGACTCTTTGCATGCTTGCTTGAATTGTGTTAAGATTGCTTGACTTGTGCTAAGATAGCTAAAACCTGCCAAAGACTAAAATTGGGAAAAGGATAGATTTTTATTTGGTCAAGTAGTCTAATCACCCCCCCCCCCCCTCTAGACATACTTTCGATCCTACAGAGGGCCACCGCTGCCCAAATCAACGATTCTAGTTTTCACCAGGGACCATGGGGGAAAGGGAAAGGTAGACCTCGATGATGCCTCCCAGGAGGTGGATGGCGCCCACAGCATCGTTGCCATCATGGCCTTCACCGTCGGGCAAGGGTTTCCCCGGTCATGTCTGGCACCTCGAGCCCCGAACCAGCCATCGGATCAGGGGACCAAAGGTCGCCGGCCGCGGGAGGAGGTTGGGCTGGACGGACCGCTCACACATGAGGCCACCACCTTCAGATCTTGCGATGGGAGCCGACGAGGACAGCCCCCGCTTCGCAAGCCACATCCGTCGCCACCTCGCCTGCGCGACCATGGAAGCGGCCCTCATCACCATCACCGGTCATCTACTGCGGGAACGACGATGCGCTCACTGTTGAGGCTACTGCCTCAGATCCAAAGTCCCCATGCGAGCCATGGAGCGGAGAGAAGCTTCGCCGCTACCATCCTTGGCGGCCGCGTGGCAAGCCCGGTGGCCCCCTCCGGCAGCGACAAGACGAGAGAGGTGGAGGGAGGAAGGAGTGGCGGCGCTAGGGTTGGCTCCCCCGAGTACGAGAGGGGTTGGGGTCACCTCAGGAGATTCATGGCCAAGGAGATCCCATGCAGTTTTGTCGAGAAGAAGGAATTGGACTACAAGAAATATAGTAATATTGAAATTATAGGATGGCTAATATTTCTATTGTTTGTTTTTGTATTGATCTGACGCTCGTATGGAGTATATATAGAGGTACATGATGGGGTAGAGATTTAGAGTACAAGACAAGACATAACATGTTTAAACTAATTCTATCTCTATCTTCTTATCTTTAACTCAAACCCAATATGTATTCTAACATTCCCTCCCCCTTCCCCCAATCCCCCGGTCGTAGTGGGAGTGAAGTGGATGATTTCGACTGAATTTGAAGTATCGTTCTCGCGTCGTCTTCTTCACTTCGACATCATCACTTGCGTCTCTGATGGGTCGACACCTGGGGCGGTGATTGCGTCCCCTTCCGGTGTCTTCCATGTCTCTCCTCTATTTCCTCCTGTAGTCGGAAGGGGAGTGGCATGGACGGTATGACTGGAGTTGTTGCCAGTAAGTTGTTGTAGACGTAGCCATTAATGTCGATGTCGAGATAGCCGATCATGATAATGTAGCCGTGGTCGATAGTGTAGTCATCGTAAATGATAAAGCTACATAAAGTCGGAGGCAAAAAAGTATGCTATGACAGAGCTACAAAGGTTTTCTATTATTATACTATTATTAGTAAGGGGGAGTTTGTTTACAGGGATTTATTGGTGTAGGGACTTAAAAAAAGTCCTTTTTAGTCTCGTCTAAATCAAACAAGAGGCACTTATAGAGACTTAAAGTGGGTATTTGGGACTTACGAAAGAAGACCCTTAAAGGAGAGTCTTTTTGGGACTTATAGTTGTAACATGGTCCATAAGTCTATGTTTAGTCTCAGAAACCAAACAGGTAGGGACTTTTTAGGGACTTGCGACTTTTTAAAGCAACTCCAATGGGGCGATCCATTTTGTCCGCCGCCGTCCGTTTGGGTCGGCGCGAACAGAAAAGGCCGCCCAGCGCGGCGACCCAAACGGACGCGCGTCCGCTTTCGTCCAGCTGCCGACCCATTCCCGGCCCATTTTTGAGTTGGATTTGCGTCGGCGTGCACACAAGACGGATGAACGAGCGCTCGCCCTCTCTCCTCCTCGGGCCCCCTGGTCGGTGGCACATTGGCCTCTCCCCATCGAACAACACACCGTCGCCCGCCTGCTTCGTCGCCGACGCCGCCAGCCATTTCTTCCGATAGAAAAAGGATACATAGATAGTTCTAGCATAGACAGATAAAAAAAGTAAAATACCTGTCGATTTCTGACTCCGAATCGGTAATGTCATCCTTCGACGTCTGAATGTAGGCGTCAACATACCCCTCGTCCTCGGAGTCCCAGAACGACGCTTCTCCTAGCTTTAGGTTCAATTGAGCGACTTGCTTCTGCGCACGCTTGTCCTCCCGATAGGCGGCTCGCTCCGTCCTCCTCGCGTCTCTCTCCACTCTCCTTTGCTTGTACAACTGGCGCTCGTTGACGATGTCCTGCGGAAAGCGTTCGCACCACACCACCATGGCTTCCACGTCCATCTCGACGATGGCGAGGCGGCGCCGCCGCCTCCGATGGTCATGACGATCCTTGTCGGTGAAAAGCCGTGGGAGAGGCGCGAGATCCTGCGCCCGCTGGCTCAACACGTCGGGGAAATTCATCTCCCGACGAGGCCTCAGGAGGCGCCACACCGCCGCATCGTGCGCGCGGGCCGCCTCCTCTGTGGTGTCGAAGGTGCCGAGAATGAGGCGTTTCTCGCCAAACCAAATCTCAGAGGAGAAGGCGCCGGAGCGGCGCTCGCGAACTCCGCGAAAATCCGAAGCGCCCAGGCGACGCATCAACATGGTGGCGCAGAGGCGGCGAGGCTAGTGAAAGGGGGCGAGACGAGTGGGCGGCAGACGGAGTGTGAAGGGAGCGCCTTTTTATAACGAGCGTCGGCCGCTCCAAACCCAGCACGCGAACCTTTCCCGCGCGCTAAAGCGTCAAAACCCGCACGCACGATCATGAAATGGGCCGGCGTGTTGGGCGCACTGCCGACCCAAATCTAATTAAGAGCAGACGCCGGGTGAACGGCCGACCCAAACGGACGAAAAAGGACAAAAGCGTCATCCGTTTGAGTCAGCCCGTTAGAGTTGCTTTTAGTTAGGACGTAAAAAAAAGTCCTAAAACTTATGAACCAAACAAGTCCTAAGAACAACGGATCGTCACCAAAGGTTGGGTAAATGCTGGTCGGCAATCTCTATGGCATCTTCATACTATAAGGTTTCTTTGGCAAGACAACAGTACTTTTAGTAGACGCCAGGACACCAAAGTGCAAAAGCCTTTGCAGTTACTTCTCTGCTGATCCCTCGATATCTGACCATAAAAAGGGGTTTCTCAGTACTAGCTTTTGATGGCGCCGTCTCTTCGGTTTCAATGACCCATTAACGACGGGCAGTACTGTACTGCGTAGGTAAAGCCCCTTCCAATGCTTTATCTTGTAGGATCCGACTTGCTTGTTTCCTTTCCGTGCTTTTATCCGTACTTTCATTTAATCTTATGACTGTTTTTTTCCTTTTTTATTTCTAATTTAATCATTTTTCCCCTAATTTTAAGGGGTGGGGCTGGGTCTTATTTTGTTCCAATCAAATCAAGCCACGTA
Source organism: Triticum monococcum (assembly GCA_034509565.1). Taxonomy (NCBI): domain Eukaryota; kingdom Viridiplantae; phylum Streptophyta; class Magnoliopsida; order Poales; family Poaceae; genus Triticum; species Triticum monococcum. The sequence continues at coordinate 173,722,518 of CM067847.1, read as the reverse complement.
GATGGGAGCATAAATGGGCACACGACGGGAGGGGGGGCAGGCAAGTCTCGTCCCACCTTGTACGGGTGCTAAGCATGCCACGTAGACGAAAAATCTGATGCGGCAAGGCAATTAAAAGGAGAGAGATGGGTTTGGTGACCCAGGAAGAACCAATGCCAAACGCGCAAACCTAGGCAAAACGTTTAAATGAAGTAAACTCATCAATGCATGAGAGAGTTTAGTAGCCAAATCATTAAATGAAGGGGGCTTAGGCTGGTCATAGTGGGGAGTAACTTAATGTCATACATATGACACTAGTCTATGTTACTACCTTCATAGTGCAAAATGTCATAGAAGTAGTATCATATATTATTGCATTTATTAGCTTATAAATTCAACATTTCTTGGGAAGCGTTATGTGATGGTAACATAATATGTTACTCCAAACACCTCTCTCCTTATTAACTAAGTGTCACATAAGCAAACTTGTCTTGAGATGTATTATGTTACTAGCTAAGTTACTCCCACTATGACTAGCCTTAGCTATAAGAAGCTAAGCACCTATGCATTGAGGAATTTAGTTACTAAGCTATTTAATATGTTTAGCAACCCATCTAAGTACCAGTCCATTGGGAACAGCCTAAGTGAGGATGCAAGTAACCTCGTAATCCAATATTCAGAATGACATGGAAACGCTAACTTTGTTGGACATGGAGTTTTGGCTTCCGAGCTCATGTGCACCATGTTGAACAGTACAGTCCGGAAAATGCCAAGAAAAAAGTAAACAAATATATTTGTGTGCCCAACTGCATCAAAATTTCCGTGAAAAAACAGCATTTGTTCTGCTATGTAAAACTCCATCGTGTAATCCATCCGTGACCCATCCTATCCGAATTTATCCGTTTGAGATAAAATACGACCCAGCAGTAATACCCAAACGGACAAAGTTGTCTTTTGGACACTTTTTTGTCTCGCCAACCCTAAACTTGAAGTAAACTTGGTTCAAGAATGCTCCCGAACGGACAGAAAACGAACACTCTCCTCGCCCCTCTCGTCCGTTCCTATCCGCCCGTGCCTTCCCTTTGGCCCACAAATCAGTGAGACCGAGAGGCTAGGGCGCGTGCGCAGGCTGGGCGGCGCCGCGACGAGGGCGTGGCCGAGGCTGGACGAGCGCAGGCGGGACGGCGGCGCAGGCGGGCGTGTGCACGCGGGCGGCGCGGCGCGGGCGGGGGCGGGTGCCGCGGCGCGGCCGGGGCGCAGGCGGGGCGGCGGCGCAGGCGCAGGTGTGACGAGGGGCGCAGGCGGGCGAATTGAGGGGCGCAGGCGCGGGCGGGCGGGCGCGTGCGGGAGGGCGCGATGGGCGCAGGCGGGCGGGCGGGCAGGCGCGGCCGGGGCGCGGGCGGGACGGCGGCGCGACGCAGGCGTGGCGCGGGCGCAGGCGCAGGCGGGCGAGCCGCAGGGGCGCAGGCGCAGGCGCAGGCGCAGGCGGGCGCGTGCGGGAAGGCGCGGTGCGGGAGGGTGCAGCGGGCGCAGACGGGCGCGACACGGCCGGGCGCAGGAGGCGCGGCGCGGCCATGGCGCGGGCGCGTGCGGACGCGGCGCAGGCGAGCGCGGAGCGGTGCCGCGGCGCGCGCCGGCCTGCAGGCCGCGACGAGGGCGAGGCTGGGCGGCGGCGAACTCGCGGCGAGGCGGAGGTTTGCGCGGGGCGGCATGGCGGGCTGGGGGCGAAGCAGGGCGGACTTCAAAGACCTTGTGCGCGTTGGGTGCAGATACCCCATACGTATGTCCGCCCTCCGGACGTCCGCTAAATCGCATCTCAAACGAACAAAAGTGGACGTTCGAATGGGTCATGGTGGGTCACGCGGTAAAGTTGGTCTCAAAACCTGCTCCAAATTTTCTATATTTGAAGCTTTTTATAACATTGATTTTATTTATTTATTGCTCCGAGCACTACGAATACTACTTTTTAGAGGAAAGGGGTCCAAAAGCCCTGGCTTCATTGCATTTGATCAATGAAACCAAGTTTCTTTTATCCCTAAAAAAATGAAACCAAGTTTTACCCTCAAATATTATTTCTTCATGAAAATTTGCACGAACATAATTTATTACTAACAAGTCATATTTTTCAATTAAAAGAAACATATATTTCCTTTCATTTTATTTATTGTTCATCCAGATGCATATGGACGCATGAGAGCTCATAATTGAATCATAACCCCATCTCTATTGTTTTTTAGGGGTAACCGTAACCCCCATCTAACTTGTTCAGCGCTTCAGGCGCTTGTATGGGACGGCCCATCTAGCCCTATGTGCTGTTCTTGCCTGATTTTTCGGTTGACCATTGACCAATTGACCATTCACTTTAAAAAATAACAGGAGTCTGAAGAAAATTCATGAATTGGAAAATTTTCAAAAATATAGAAAAAATGTGAATTACAAAAGTTTCACAAAACTGAAAAAAAATCCTGAATTTTAGAAAGTTCGCATTTTTTTTAAATATCTAAGATTTTTAAAAGTTCATAAATGTGAAAAATCAAACATTTAAAAAAATTCACGGAAGTAAAAAACGCTTATGAATTTGCAAAAATACAAAAACAGTGAGAAAAGTTCATGAATTATTAAAAATATCATGTATACAAATGAAAAATGAAAAATAAAAACACGAAACAAAACCAGGTCAAGAAACCAAAATGAAAAAAAATATAAAACAGACCGGGAGCTTCCATAAGCTTTCCAAAACCGAGGGAAACTTCCCATGAAGGTGCCTGGACCGCCCATTAGATTGAAGGGCGTGGGAGTCGTGTACTGATAGAGCTAAGAGTGGGGGCGCCAATGTCTCGCGTTCAATCAATCGAGGCTTCCAACTCGCTAAAGCGCGCGCAAGCATATTGGTCAGCCAAGTTTGGTGTAGTGCACTGCCTTTTTTTCATTTTTGTTTTTTCTCACATTTTTATTCCATTTTTTTACGTTTTTCCACTTTTATATATTCTAAACATATATATTACAAAGCAATATACTTTACATAATATATTGAAAAATGTAAATCGTGTATTTGAAAAATATTGAATGTGTATACAAAAACAGTTGACCATATATTACAAAAACGATAAAAATCTTTTGATCATGTACATAAAAATATTAATCAAAGCATTTGAAAAATGTTGAACAAGAATTTCAAAAATGTTAGACAAAGGATTTGAAATTTTTTAAATGTGTATAGAGAAAATGTTGACCATGTATTAGAAAAATATTAAAATTTCTCGATCATGTATATAAAAATGTTTGAAAAAATGTTAAACAAATATTTGAAAAATGTTGATCAAGCGTTTCAAAAATGTCAAATGTGCTTAGAAAAAATGTTGACCATGTATTAAAAATGATAAAAAAAATTTATCATGTATATAAACCTATTAATCAAGAATTTTGTAAATGTTGTATGTGTACAGAAAAATGTTCACCAACTGTTGAAAAAATGTTAAAATTGCATTTAGAAAATGTTAATCAAGCATTTGAAAAGACGTTAAATGTGCATAGAAAGATTGTTAACCATGTATTAGAAAATGTTAATATTGTATTTAAAAATCACAATCAACCATATGAAAAAGTTTAAAACCGTGTAGAGGAAAAGTGTTGACCATGTATTCAAATAATGTAACCAAGCGTTCGAGTTTTTTTAATAATGTGTAAAGAAAAAATGTTGATAATGTATTAAAAACACTAAATTTGTATTGAAAAAATGTTAAACATGAATTAGAAAAATATTGTTGACATATGCAAAAAAATATAGAATGAAAAACAAAATGAAAGAAAAAAGAAAACCCCAAAAAATGAAACTGAAAAAGGAATAAAATAAACTGATGAAAAAAGAAATGAAAAATAAATCCGAAGAAACAAATGCAGAAAAAATTAAAAAAAACAATAAAAACAATAAAAACCAAGAAAGAAACAAAAAAATTAAGAAGGATAGAAGGAAAATGAGTAAGAAAATAAAAACTGATAAAACAATGAAAGAAACAAAGAAAAACAATAAAATGGATAGGAATATAAGAAAACCAAACAAAAAAAGGAGAAAAGAAAAAACCAGGAGAAAACCGAAGAAATTAAGCAAAAATAAAGAAAATAAAAGAAAAGGAAATGAACCAGTTAAAAACCGGTGTTGTTTACTTGATTACTTCAAGTAAGTAAGCCCTAGGTATTAGACACTAATTTGATGGTGGCGCAGTGGCTAGCAGCGTCGCCTCACAATGAGGAAATCACAGGCTCGTTCCCCTGCGCGCGCACATTTTTCATTTTGTTTTTTCCGAAAAATTTATAGATGGATTTGCCTTTGAAGCCACTGTCCTTATATTATTGAAATCGCTAGTTGAGAAGTACTTGTTGCAAAGATCACTCCAACTCCCCAGGTTACGACAAGTGACGCACATACAGCACGCCACATGTTGCAACCTGTGGTTTTCCCTTTTTTTCGTAGATCCGTTTATTCAAAACGTTTTATCTTTTAATTCGTGTGTCTAAATCTCAAACCGCTTTCGCTGTTGGATTCTTCACATTGAGATCATCAAAACCAAATCTCATGTTGATAGGTTTTGACGAGCTTTTTTTTCACGAAAAAGACCGGACGAAAAAACTGAACCGGAAGCACGGGTTTTTTTTCCTTTCCAAAAGAGGCACGCTCATGCCTCTCACGAAATCACAACCGTGCCTCTCGCGGAAGCAAAACCGTGACTCTCACGAAAGGAAAAAAAATAAAACACATTTTTTTCCGTTTCCGAGGAGGCACGATCGTGACTCCCGCGAAAGCCCACCCATGCCTCTCGCGAAAGAAAAAAAAACAGAAAATGCTTTTTTTTGCGTTTTCGAGAGGCACGGCCGTGACTCTCGCGAAAGCACGCCCGTGCCTCTCGCGAAAACAAAACCATGACTCTCGCGAAAGGAAATAAATAGAAAACGCGTTTTTTTCGTTTTTGAAAGGCACTGCCGTGACTCTCGCATAAGCACACTTGTACCTCTCGCGGAAGTAAAACCATGACTCTCATGAAAGGAAAAACAAAAAATGTGTTTTTTTTTCGTTCTCGAGAGGCACGGTCGTGACTCTCGCGAAAGCAAAACTGTGCCTCTCGCGGAAGCACAACCGTGACTCTCGCGAAAGGAAAATAATAAAACACGTTTTTTCGCGAAAAAAATTTATGATTTTTTTGTCGAAAAGCTAAGAAAAACCGATGGAAAACCAAAACGTCAAAAAAATCCAGAAAAAACCATTTAAATAGCCGAAAACGCGTGCAGAAAAATAAAAAATAATAATACCCGGAGGGAGCGCCCAGAACGCGACACGTGGCGAATTGCTGAGAACGCGCCAAGTGACGCTGATTGTTGTGAGGCTCCCGAAGGAGCGCTTGTTAACTTTTTTTAGGACTAAGCTAAGCTTTATTGATCATAATCCACATGAAGTGGGATACAAGTCGGATTGTGAGGGTTAGCCAACCATATATGGCGCCCCACACCGAGAGAGAGTGCATGCTTAGCTAAACTATGAGCTTCACCGTTTGAAAAACGGTTTTCAAAAACGAAATTGCATGTAAAGTCCACATATCGAAGTTTAATTTCTATTATCACCGAACCATAAGATCCTTGGTTCCCGAGCTTGATGTCATCAACAACCTGCTTGCAATGCGATGCCACAATTATGTTCCCCTGGAGAAGATCTTCAGCCAAAGCAAGGCCTTCTCTGCATGCGATTGTCTCCAACGTAGTTGGTTCGATGATTCCTGGCAAAACCAAAGCCGAACTCCCCAGATAGTTTCCCACTTGGTCCCGGCAAACCGCCGCCACAGCTCCTCGTCGGTCGCGGAAGACCGTGCCATCAACATGTATCTTTGCAAATCCAACTGGTGGCTCTTTTGGCCTTGCATGTTTTGCTCCGATCACCCGAGGGGCTCCCTGCGAATTAATGTGGGGTTTTGCATGGATGAGCTCTAGTTCTTTGATGAACCTGCTCACGAAAAGATAAGTGGCCTGCGGGCTTTGTGTAATTCCCTCGTGTATGTACTTTCGCCTAGCCGTCCAGATAGACCACTGGGTAACCGCCACCCGAATGAAACTGCTGTGATTCAAAGACCCCATTAGAGTGAACATCCATTATTTCGCATTTGGTTCCGTCATGGCAATCAAATGGTCCACTGTCCACCATATTCTCACGCCCAAACGCATCTAGCCACCGAACACTCGAGCAGGGAGTGTCTCCATGAGTCATGCGAGCCACAAAGGCAACAAGAGGTGATGGTAGGCATATTGCGGTGAGCTCGTGCGTCTTCTATGGGGAGAGATTGTCCTGCTAATCACCATAGAAACATTCTGATTTTTGCTCGTACCTGAACATGCCAGAGTTGCTCCCATGACTTTTCATCAGTATGCACATTCGAGGATCCTGCCGCTCCTGCAAGCCAAGCTCCCCTGCGATTCTGTGTCGCCACCATCATTCTGTACGCCGAGTGTACTGAAAACCGGTCGTTCCTCTCGAAGTTCCAAGCCCAGTAATCATCAAAGTTGCGTGTGCATATTGGGATCGCTAGGATTCCTTCAACGTCCATAGGCATAAAAGTTTGCTCAACTTTCTGCTTGTCCCATGATGTCGTAGCTAAGTTGAAGTAGTCGGACACTAGCCTTGGTGGGTTGGCAATCTTGCTTCCATATGATCGGAGCATCTCATCCCTAGGTATCCAATTATCCAACCATACATTAGTAGAGTTCCCATTACCAATGCGCTTAATCAGGCCTAGCTTCAATATATCCACTCCTTGTTTGATAGCTCTCCAAATTTGACTCGGGCGGGAGCCTAACTCTGCTTGCAATATCGTTGATTATGGGAAGTACAAACTCTTTAGAATCCGGGCGCTCAAAGAATTTGGCTGTTGCAGAATCCTCCGTCCCTGCTTAGCAAGCATTGCAAGGTTAAAAAGTTCAAAATCCTTGAAGCCACCATAGCCTTCGGTTGAGGCTTCGCCTCCCACGATACCCAACTTGGCTTCCGCTGACCATCTTTGCTGCCCCACCAAAACTTCCTTATTAGCATATTGAGATGTTCACACAGTCCTCGCGGAAGTTTGAAGCAAGACATGGAAAAAACAGGTATAGCTTGTGCCACTGATTTTACCAATACTTCCTTGCCTGCTGTAGAGAGTGTCTTTTCAATCCACCCTTGTATCTTGCTCCATAATCTATCTTTCAAAAACTTGAAAGCTCCGTTCTTTGAAGACCCCACATCAGAAGGCATACCCAAATATTTCTCATTTAGAGTTTCATTAGGAACTTGGAGGATTTGCTTTATCTCACCTCGAACACTTTCCGGAACACCCTTGCTGAAAAATATTGATGATTTACCATAATTGATACGTTGTCCCGTGGCCTGACAGTAGATGTCCAAGACCTGGTTAACCTCATCTGCTCCCATACTATTTGCCTTGAAAAACAGCAGGTTGTCATCTGCAAAAAGAAGATGGTTTACATGTGGCGCCATGGGTGCCACTTGTACTCCAACAAGGTTTGATGACTCATCTTGAGATTTTAACAGGCACAAAAGGCCCTCTGCTGCTAACAAGAACAAGTATGGGGAGATTGGGTCCCCCTGTCTGATACCTCATGAAGGAATAAACTGCTCCAATTTTTTACCATTAAACATTACCGAGAATTTCACTGATGTGACATGCCCATGACAATATCCACCCATCTCTATGTGAAGCCAAGTTTAACCATAATAGCGTGGAGATATGCCCACTCCACCCTATCGTATGCTTTCATCATGTCCAATTTCACAGCACGGTGCTAATTCTTTTTTGCCTTATTTCTCTTCATGAAGTGTAGGCATTCATAGGCCGCAATTATGTTGTCAGTGATCAACCTCCCCGGGACAAAGGCAGACTGCTCCGGAGAGATAATATCAGGGAGTACTACTTTCAGTCGGTTCGACATCTCTTTTGAAGCAATTTTATATAGAACATTGCAAAGACTAATTGGGCAGAATTGAGTTAACTGGTTTGGATCCTTTACCTTGGGTATCAAAACTAACAAAGTCTCATTGATGCCTTCCATAGACTCATTGCCTTCAACTATGCTCAGCACCATTTTGGTGACTTCTTCCCCACACACACCCCAATACCTCTGGAAGAAGTGTGCGGGGAAGCCATCAGGACCCGGCGATTTCATGGGGAGCATCTGAAACAGGGCGTCCTTAACCTCTTGCTGTGAATATGGAGCATTCAAGTGGGCATTCATATCCTTCGTTACCTTCCTGGGCACGGTACCGATCACTCTCTCCATGTCATGTACTCCCTCAGACATGTATAAGTTTCTATAGAAAGCATTCACCATGTCCTCCATCTCCTCCGTTTCCTCTGTTACACTGCCATCAGGCCGGAGTAGGGCCTTAATCTTATTCTGCCTCCTCCTTCTGCTAGATCTAAGGTGGAAGAAATAAGTGTTTTTGTCCCCGTGCAATAGCCATCCAATTCTAGCCCGTTGGCGCCACAAAATCTCTACACGGTGGTAAAGTTCCACCAATCTGTCCATTACCTTTGTCTCTAGATGCATTGGCCCGGATCTGCCTGGTTGTGAACACAAGATATCCATGTTCGATTTCAGCTTCTTTATCTCTGCCAAAACTGAACCAAACTCCGTTCGGTCCTAAATGGACAAGCCTTTAGAGAGGTTTTTAAGTTTCCCATGCAGCCCCCCTACTGTGACAACAGACGAATTGTTCCAATTCTCACTCACGAAGTCCAAGAAATCCGGGTGTCGTTCCCACATAAGTTCATACTTGAACGATCGTGGTCGCACTACAAAAGCATTTTCATCTGCCGATGTTAAGAAAATAGTTGCATGATCCGAGCTGGCAGTGTTTTTGTGTTCAAGCTTTGCTGATGGAAAAGCTAAAGACCAGGCCGGCGATGCTACTCACCGATCCAGCCTTACCCAAGTAAAAGTGCCCCCTGTGACTCTTTTTTCAAACGTCCAAGGATTCCCCTGATATCCAATATCCGCTAAGCCACAGGTATCGAGTGCATCACGAAAAGCATCCATTTGGGCCTGACTCCTATTTCCAATTCCATCATGTTCATCTACTTGTAAGACCTCATTAAAATCCCCCAAGGCCGCCCAATGTAAATTGCTTGAGCTAGCTATACCTCGCAGCATATTCCATGTTTTGTACCTCTCATTCACCTGAGCCTCTCCATAGACGAAAATAAATCTTGTGTGAACACCTAATAATGAATCCACCTCAACATCCACATGGTACTCAGAGTAACCAATAATTTCAACCTTTATTGAATCATTCTAGAACACACCTATACCACCGCTCCTACCAGAGCTACTAACAGCAAAAGCTTTATTGTAACCAAGAGTTTCAGCTAAACTTTCCACACGGCTACCCTCTAACTGAGTTTCTACAATGCATACAATAGAGGGGGCAAATTGCTTCGCCATATTGTGAAGCTCTCGAACTGTCGCTGGTTTGCCAGCACCACGACAGTTCCACACGAGGATACTCATTGGGCCCGGTGGCGCCCATCATAGAGGCCCGTCTCACCTGGTTTAGCTGCTGCATTGTTGCCTTCAATTTCGTCAGAAGCTTTGACTCTTTTTGGATCCCTCTTGGGGGGGGGGGGGGGCTCATGGTATTTGAAGCAGATGGCACTATCGCCAAAGGATTGTCAAAGATTTTGAGCTGCTGTTGCATTCCGCTACCTTGGCCAGTATCTTCCCTGTCACCTCTCTTCCTATTAGCTTCAGCCATAGCTATATCCACCTCCACTGCCATGTGATCGTTGTGCACAGCTTCCATATCCATCGACGTGGTCTGCCCGATTCCTCTTGCCGCTGCCCGTCCTCCTCGAGAACCTCTGCCTCCCCGACGTCCACGACCCCCGCCAGGGCCAGAGCCAGTCCTCATCGCCCAAGAAGCGCGGAGGTCTTTAAAATACATTGCTGACGGTGGGTGAATCCCATTGTCGTGTTCCTTGTAGACATGGCCAAGATGCCCACAAACTGCACACCAGTCCGGGAGTTTTTCGTAGCGAACTCTATAGATCTGCCGTGAGCCATCCCTCACCATTGTGACATCATTCTTCAATGGTCTCAGAACATTGATCCTTACCCAGACACGGTAAAAGTTACCCGCGAAATCTTGGGATAGCTTCTCTGAGAAAAGGACTTCTCCCACCCTACTAGCGAGGGCATCCACCAGGTGTGCATATTTGTCCAAGACATCATGGATCTGAATCCATATGTCAAGTGTATCCAGCGGAACCATTGAGGGTTGTGTGATACCATCATACGGTGCAAGGATGACCGCGTTCCCACGAAAATTCCAAGGGCCATCCTGCATGACCCGTTCCCAATCTCCCAAACATACGAACTACACCGTATAGAGATTATCCTCCAAAGGACGGAACTTGCAATCCTAGGCCAGATCCCACGTTGCGTGCATATTCTTAAAGAACCAAAACTAGCTATAAGTCTTCTGGGTATGCACTCGCACCACAGCGATCCACCTAGCTGAATCAGGTGGTGCCTCCTTCTCATCATAGATCACATTGTCTAGGTCCTCCTTGCGCAGCCCAAGCTCCGCCATCATCCTCTCCATCTCCGCAACGGGGTCAGCTCCGGACATGCTTGCCGACGCTGAGCTTTTTGTTGCCATAATCGAAACCCTAACCCGATCTTGAAGTCACCAAGGAACCCCAAAACCCTAACCCTACCTCTGGAAGATCAAGCAAGGCCGGGTGGTGATGCAGGATCACCCCTTGATCAGCCCGAGTCGCTCCGGAGGGTAGATCAGGGAGGAGAGGGAAGGTCTCAACGGCAAAGCGCAAAATCACCTCCGAGAGGAGAAAAAACCCTAGCGAGAGGGAAAAATTACGCGCATGCCGGCAGTTAGGAGCGCTCGTTAACTAGTGGCTCCCTTATGTTACCCCGCACCATAAACTGGGTGGGATCTAGCTATTGGGCCAGCGTACGACTGTGAGGCAACACCATGCTCTAATGGGCCGACAACATAAGGTATGGATTGAGCAGTGAGCCAGCGCAAACGCTACTTCTCATCCGTTGCCAGTGGTGGTAATAGGTCTCGCCTACAATCGCGGCCCTAATCGTCCGACCATGTTCTATAGTTGCACGTGAGTTTTTTTTCCTATTGTTTTGTTATCATTTATTTCACTTTTTTGCAGCGGTCTTCTTTGCATTTTTCCTTTTTTCCACTTTATTTTATTTTTCTTTCTTTATTTGTTTGTTCCTTCGAATTTCTATGATTTCTTTTATTTTCCCTTTTTTCGTTTTATTATATCTTTTTTATATTTGGTCAACAAATGTCTAATTTTTTCATACACATTGTATATTTTTCTCATACATTAGGACTTTTTTTATACAAGCTTAACATTTTTTCATAAATATGTTTTGACGTCTACTTTATTCATACACATTGTATATTTTCCTATACATCTAAAACATGTTGTATATATTTAACCTTTGTTTAATACATGATTAACAGTTTCTCAAATGGTAATTTGAATATATTTTCTGAGAAATATGTGTTAAACATTTTTTGAATAACCGTTGAAACATTTTTTAGCTATGCCAAATATTACCATTTTTTAAAATGTCACATACATATTTTTGAAACGCCTGACGATTTTCTTAAATGCAACATGACGAGGTCATCTCTCACTGGGTAGGCCCATAGTGGCTTAAACCTAGTTGGAGCCCATGGAGACCTAAACTCACATTCACCGGGTTCTGGGGTAGCAGTCAATGTGACAGAGGTTTATTCACTCTTGCCTATCACCTGTAAGGAGATTCACTCGGACAAATGAAGCAAGACTCCACTCGGATGTACTTCGCTCGGATATATCCCACTCGGACAAAAGCAACCCAACGATAAAGAACATTGATTGAGCCGTTACTACACCTATGCATGGACAACCTGGCCCGGAGGCCCGAACGCAAAGCTATATATAGGTATGATAAATTAATATAATATCTCAAATATGATTAATTTAATTAAAAATGTCACTATTTATATGCTTTGGGCCGAGCTCAGGCTTGGGATTTTTCCTTTGGGCTTTGCCAAGCCCGACCAGAACTCGACCCAGCCCGAGGAATGATCAGGTTTAGCCGTTACCACTGCCCTGAAGGCCTGTCATTGAATCTAGGCTGATGGGCTAGAGTAGTCGGGCCGGTTCATTTTGCGCTCTATTAAGAAAAAGGGAAGAAAAAATGGAGAAAGGCAGGGACATCGGCTAGCCACCACGAGCACCAACTCTTCGTGTTAAATAGCGGGGGCACATCCTACTTGAAGCCACTCGAGCTGATTTTCTCCGGATTTTTTTTCCTTTTCTCATTTTTTGTTTCTTTTTTTATTCACCAGTTTTTTCTATTCGTGTTAAATAGCCCTGGCAGCAAAGTGGCGACATTTCACACAGGGCGCCACTAACTTGGGCCGGCCCATTTCTGGTGGCACCATCGCGAGATGAAAAAATGCAAAAACATAGAGCGCGTTTGAGCCGTGAATCGATTATGCGACTTCGTGGTCAATGGCGCGCTGTGTTAGCTACTGCGACAGTCAACATCAAGTGTTAGAATTGAAGCGTCATACTTAAAAGAAACACACAGCAGCGACATGATCGTACAGAAAACCTACTGCACGTGAGCAACGCTAATAGGCACCATAATTACTGGTATTTTGTACATAAAATGGCAGTCCGCCTTATATGCCGAAACACATTTAAAATTATTTTTAAAATTTTGAACATGATTTTCCTTTTGAAAAATCATAATATGTTTTGAAACGCAATTTTTTCATATTTTATAGCAAAATAATTTAAACATAAAACAATTTTGGCAATCTCAAAAAAAGGAACAACATGAAAATGACATTTTTTCAGAAATCAAGAAGAATTCTTGAAAGTGCAAAACATTTTCTGAAAAACGGGAACAAAAAACTGAACGTGAGAATTTTTTTTCAAAATTACCCACAAAAATTTCAAGACGTGAATTTTTTTTTGAACTCCCAATAACATTTTTGGAATTCAGGATCAAATTTTGTAAAAGATGACCATTTTGATGATGTGAACAAATTTGGAAAGCAGGGACATTTTTTCGAAATTCCCATTTTTTGAATTGGTGGACAAAAGTTAATAAATGTGAAAGTATTCGAAATTCCACGAACAATTTTTGAATTGGCGAACAAAAATTTAAAACAGGAGCATTTCTTGAATTTGTGCACAAATTTTGGAACCAGAACAATTTTTGAAAACGTCATATTTTTTAATTGGTGAACAAAAATTAAAATCAGGAACAATTCTTGAAAATTCAGAACCAAAATTTTGAAACAGAGAACAATTTAAATAACCCGAACAATTTTGTAAAAGCTATTTTTTTAAGTATACATGAACAAAAATATTAACAATAAAGGCATTTTTCTATAGCTTCAAACATTTTTGTAAAAGACGAATATTTTTATGTAAAACGCAAACAATTTTTGAAACTTCAAACAAATTTATTTAACATGAGCAATTTTTAAATTGTGAACATTTTTTGAAAACGAGTTCATTTCTTGAATTTTCAAAACTTATTTGAAGTTTTCGAAATCCCTGAACATTTTTTCAAACACAAACATTTTTTCAAATCATGAACTACATTTTGAAAACGAGAACAATTTTAGAAATATGAACATTTTCGCAAGAACCTATTTTGAAATTCCTGAACATTTTTTGAAACACCAACAAATTTTTTGAAATTGTGTACAAAATTTCGAACAAGCGCATTTTTAAAATTTGGAACAAAAAATTAGAAAATTTCAAACCAAAGAAACAGGAAAAATAAAAACCAAAAAGAAAAAGGAAAATAAAAATAATAACTAAAAAAAGAAAAATAAACACGAACATTAAAAGAAAAAAGAAACAGAGACAAAAAAAAAGAAAAGGAAAAGGGAAAATAGAATAACCAGTCCAGGAACTTTCTAGAAGGTTCGCAAAAACCGATTAAAATCCCTGGGAAACCTCTAGAAAACTCCTAAAACTGAGACCTTGTACGTACTATAGATGGGCCGGCCCAATTCCTAGTCTGTGCGTTTGCTCGACAGTTTGACCCAGTATGCGTCAAATAGGGAATTCTGTCCAGACTCGCGGCAACTATATCTCGCCTTCAGCGAGACCGTAGGATGCCTCGCTGATTGGCTAGAGTAGTCGGGCCGGTTCATTTTGCGCTCTATTAAGAAAAAGGAAAGAAAAAAATGGAGAAAGGCAGGGACCTCGGCTAGCCACCACTAGCACCAACTCTTCGTGTTAAATAGCGGGGGCTCATCCTACTTGAAGCCACTCGAGCTGATTTTCTCCGGATTTTTTTTCCTTTTCTCATTTTTATTTCTTTTTTTCTTTGTCAGTTTTTTTATTTTTTGGTTTATATTGTTTCTTTTTGGTTTTCTTTGTTTCTTTTGTTTTTAATTTCCATATTATTTTTAAATGCTTGATTAAAAATTTAAGACACGGTCAACAGTTTTTCTATACACATTTAGCATTTTGCAAATGTTTGATTAATATTTTTCAGATGCTTGTTCAATATTTTCTCAAATGCTTGATAACAATCTTTATATACATTATAAAAGAATCATCATTTTTTAATACATGGTCAACATTTTTTCTATACACATTTAATAATTGTCAAATGCATTGATCAACATTTTGCAAATACTTGTTGAATACTTTTTACGTTTCTCTATATTCGTTTGACATTTTACAAATGCTCATCACTATTTTTCAAATACTTATTCAACATTGTTTTCAAATGCTTGGTTAAAATCAATTTTTTAATACATGGTCAACATTTTCTATACACATTTAATATTTTTCAAATGTTTGACCAACATTTCTCAAATACTTGTTCAAAACAATTGAAATGCTTGGTTAACATTTTTTAAATACATGATTACATTCTGAATAAATTTTTATATGTTTTTTGAATACATGATAAACATTTTTATATGCATATTTAACATTTTTCAAATGCTTGGTCAACATCTTCCAAATGTTTTTATAGAGTGTTTTTTGCAATATATATATTTAGAATATTTTAAAGTATAAAAAGATAAAGCAAAAAAATGAAAACGTAAAAAAAGAAAAAGAAGGTTGTGGCTTCCCACGCTCTAGGGTCGGCCCATCTCGGTCTCTCCTTCAGCGAGGGTTCCTACCCTCTCGCTGAAGGCGAGATATAGAGGCTCCCACACTCCAGTACTCGGTTGCTACCTACCCATCTGCCTCAGCGACGGGATTCTCAAAAAGAAAAAAAATGCTAAGATGCAGCGAGGGGGGTGGGGGCGCCACGACGGACGGTACCAACAGTAGCGGATCTAGGATTTGACAATGTGGGGCCAACAATGAACAATATTACAATGGTTAGAAAAATATATATACTACACTACACCAAAATTAGTTTGATGAACAAACATTGCACTAGTAAAATAGAATTTGTATTTTATGTATGGGGGCAATAGCCCCCATGACCCCACCGCTAGATCCGCTAGTGGGCATTTGCAAGCAAGTCTTTGCCCTCCGTCGGTCCCAGCCTCCCAGGTCCCTGCCCTCTACTGATTCGCAGCTGTCAGCTGCTTGCCCTGCCTCGTCCTTGGCCCCGGCGCTCGCCACTGTAGACAGTTCCACGAGATCCATTCACCGGCCCAGATAATTTTCTCTTGTAATTTATAACTAATCCCAATTGTCTTTCTGAAATTAAAAACGAATCACTATATTGCTTGATGAAATTTAGTACGGAAATGTTTTTCCATGACACTACCACTGATTGCTACTTTTTCTGATAAAATTTAGAACAAATCACTGTATTGTTAGGTGAAGATAATTCTGGCATCATGTTGATGGTTAATGAATCCATTCCATCTGCAAACTATTAAAATGAAAACCATGATCAAGTAATCATTTAGGAATTTTCAGGCACATCAACTATGCAAGCTAGTTTAAAAGCAGCATCTTAAGCGGCATCGACACGAATATTGAAGCAGTTGCCATCTGGCTCGAGAGCCATGTAAGCATCCAGCATCGTGTGTGCGTCATCACCAGGGCCGGGCCGGCAATATCTGGGGCCCTGTGCCAAACTTCAAAATGGGGCCTATCTTTTAAGGGTGGAGCCACAAAGAAAAAAATCTAAGCTAAATGAGAGACCAGATTAATTTTCCCAAATCATATATCGTAGTATTTTAGTAATCCACAAAAAACAGTAGTATTTCAGTATAAATAGTAAATACTCAGTACCTTTTGTTCCATTGATTACGCGATCAGCAGATTCATCCTTGCAACAAGGCAAGCTCAATGGTGCCTAGGAAAACATAAGAGAACAGAGGGTTAAAGCTAACCTTGGAGCACTGAATCACTTGATGAAAGGCATCAAACCATTTGATAAATGGCATTAAAATAGAAGGGGAAGTACACTGAAAATTTGGACAGCATATAAACTAAAATTTAGACAGCCTATGCACTGAAATTTGGATAACACCAACACTGAATTTTTGGACAACAAAACACTGAAATTTGGACGGCACATACACTGAATTTTTGTACAACAAAATACTGAGTGGACAGCACATAAACTGAATTTTCTTAGCAAGAGGAATGAATTTTGGACAACAATCAACAATACTGAATCACGGAGCTACTCGTACGTCATCAACAAGATTCCAGTAGCACATAAACTGAATTTGCATAGTAAGAGGAAATGCGGCGCTACAGAATCTGGATGAGATTGATTTTGTTTTGACGAAGGGAGAGAAACTGTTGCTGACTCGCCGTGTCGCCCGTCGCCCGTCTGTAGCGACGCGAGTGGCTTTTGCGATAGATCCGACGATCTCGTTTCGGATGGAGCAGCGGCCTGCGGACGATCAACGCCTCTACTCACTTGGACGCGATAGCAGTCCAGCGCCATGCGTGGCCCAACGCCCAGGAGCAACTATGTAAAAATTTGAGGCCCCAGAATTTATGGGCCCTGTGCGGGCCGCATATTTTGGACAACTGTGTGCCCGGCCTTGGTTATCACTTAGTGTCACACATGTGGGCGCTCCTCGCTCGTACGAACACACGACGCTCACCCGAACATGTGGGCGAAACTGCTCTTTGCCCACACGACGCTCGCACGATGCCAAATGACAACTATAGTTGTGCATATGTGGCAACTAGTTAATAACACACGGCAACTATGGTTTAACCATACATGACAACTTCAATTAGTTACACATTGTGCATATGTGGCAATTAGTTAATCACACACGACAACTATAGTTGACCATACATGGTAACTATGATTTGACCACACGTGACAACTCTAATTAGTTACACATGGCAACTATATTTAATGATACATGACATGCATAGCAACTATAGTTAATTACACATGGCAACTAAAATAGATTATACACATGTTCGTGCTCACGGGATGGGGGCGAGCAGTTGCCACACCGGGTCGTGTGGGCCATCGTAACTGCACCCCAAACGTGTGGGCAGTTTTAATGTTCGCTCACACAGGGTCATGTGGGCTGGCTTCTGGATATGACCGAATGAGTAGTGTGGTCAGATGTCCATTGTGTCACATGTGTGTCAGTTATCGACGCTCATAAGAATATATTTTTCAGCAAGTATACTGCATATGTATTGTTCAATTTTCAAAATAAATCAAACCCAAGAAATTCTCTATATTGGCAAGTCCAAAACTCCAAAACTGCTATTAAATGTGACCACTTGAAACTCTGCTGGATAATTCATTGCCAGGCTTTGTAGATGTGTGCATTAGCAACTGATTGACTTTGTTTGATGAAGTTCTAGAACAAATCTGTTTTTTTTTCTTGTGTGCTTGTAATGTAAGAATCTGCATCATTTCGGACATTTGTGCAGGGTCCGGAAAAAGATCCAACCACTTTGGATCTATTGTATGCAGCGTTTCAAAAAAAATAATCTAACCCCACAACTTTCTATAATTCTATTCTATTACTTTTTTATTTATAATGAATACCAAAGAGCAAATTCCTGGCTCCACCACTACCGTGAGCCAGTAGCGGCAATCCTGTCTTTTCAGTTATGTTGGACAGACTTGGAGTGGGAACAACAAATGATAATTAATTTGTACTACTATTTATCATCACAGAGATCGCGGTGGCACATCTACTAAATCACACTTTTCAGCAAGGATTGTGGAAATTGTTCGTATTGGGAGGGTGGGTATTCTGATAGATATCACAAAGTCTAGAATAGACATAGACATGCATAAAAGCTACCCCCGGAGAATATCAGTAAGTTGCATTTACTTAAGAGGGTGTTTGGATCACTAGTGACTAGAGACTAGAGACTAGTAGTAGTCACTTTTAGTTAGTAAACCTCCAAACACCCCTGACTAATGGGTGACTACTACTAGTTTAGTCTCTAGTCACCTCACCCCCAACTAAAAGTGACTAAAGTCTCTCCTCTAATTAATTGGCGGGCCCATCCCCTTCGCATGTAGGCAGGGGGCCCATGCGGTAGTTGATGTTGCAAGGGAGAGAAGAGAGATAAATAAAAGGGAGAGAGAAGAATTTAATACTGAGACATTTAATGTTGACTAGTAGTAGTCACCTTCCAAACATGGTCTGACTAAAAACTTTTAGTCTGACTACTACTAGTCACATGACTAAAGAGTATCCAAACACCCTCCAAGTTTCCACTTACCAGTCCCTTGAACTTCAATTCATGCTCAACTTCAGTGTATCTACCACATAGATATTCTTGTACACACACGACACACGAGATTGCAATCATGGTGGCATTCCCTTCGCGGTGAATGGAGTACTGGCAAGTCAATTTTCACTTTTACGTACCTCCCACTGGTACTCATTTCACTGAATCATCATCCACAACAGTAGTGTTGGTCAAGCAACTTATTCATGCCCATGGAATTTTCATTGAACTTCGTCGTCTCTTGGACTGTCTACGCATAGAGTATCTTCAGCCGCGTCCCTAACAAGCCTTTCCCAGATGATTTTTCTGTGCCGGCGTTCAAAAATCGGGCCAGTCGTGCCTCCAGGGGTTCTTTTTCGCCGGCTAGGGCCGAAACTGGCGCTGGCAGACCCAAGCCGAACCCGGCGCTCTGGAAGCCCCGGGGTGAACGTTTTTGGCACGAAAGAGGATGAGCCCGCCGAGTTAGCGAGACGCCCCTTCGTCACCTCAGTTCCCGGGGGAATCAATGCAAAGGTTGCTGTGTCGGTCAGCCTCCATTGATGCCTTTCCCGCCACGCGTCGCCCGACATGCAGCCCATCGCCGCCCCAGCTATGGCTATAAAAGGCGACCTCCCCGCCGGACGCCACAGCTCTCATTTCCTCCCTCCCCGGCGCAGAAAGCAACACTCTCCCCTCTTTCTGCCGACGAACAGATGGCCGAGAGGTTCCCAGGCGACGGCGCGGCGGCGAACGGCTTCGGCCGCCGACACTTCCAAGAGCCGGAGGTGCGCCTGCTCTACGAGGCAGAGTACCCGGTGCCCCCGGACATGCGAGTGTCAGGGGCGTGGAGGCTGAGCGCCGGCGGCATCCCGGTGCCACCGGTGCCCGAAGGGGCGGCGCGGCGGGCCGAGATCGCCCGCATCCGCTCGTCCCTGACAGAGGGGCAGCAGAACAAGCTGCGCTACGCCGCCGACAGCCACACCCTCTGGACCATGTACTTCCAACGCCGCCGCGAGGAGCAGATCGCCTCCACCAACGGCGTCATCCCCCGCAGCCGCCTCAAAGCCGACGGGCGGTGCGTGCCAGGCCGCACCCTCAAGGCCGTCCTCGACCACATCGAGACCGGCAACGTGCCGCGCCTCGAGTACCCGCCGCGATAGTCCTTCTCTCTCCGCCGGGGGTAGCTCCTGGATGCCGCGGCGGATGGGGCCAGGGTCGTCCTCGTCGTCGGGCTCCGGCTCGCTAGCACTCCACCCTGTCAAGCACGAGTCGAAGGAGACGCCGCTCGGGCGCCGCACCCGCAGCGGCGCCCTCGTCATCAATGAGGGTGCCTGGCTCCCTCCGCCTGGTCCGGCCAAAGCCCGAGTCGGGTCTGCGCCCCGTGAAGCCGGAGCACGTCGAGATGGTGGCCCCCGACGACGAGTCCGCCCTCAAATGGGCGAAGGAGGACTACGCCCGGGAGCAGGTGCGCCGCCAGCGTCGGGCGTACGCGGAACTCCAGGCCCGGCGCCGCGGGTGCGAGGAGGGCGGCGTCATCGTCCTCGACAATGACGAGGAGGACGAGGCTGGGCCGTCCAGCGCCCCACCGCACGCCGGCAACCCTGGCCAGGGCTGCAGCAAGGACGGCGGCGGCACATGCGCGCAACGACGACAATGGCGACGGCGGTGACTACACCTGCTTCTACAGGCTTCTCGGTATGTAGACGACGGCGACAGCGGCTATGTGTAGTTTGGCGTAGTTTTCATGTTTTCATGTTTTTTGTACAAATTTCAATGAAGTTTCGTCGAGTTCGTGCCAAAATCGTCGAGTTTGCACATATTTATACGGAATATTGCCAAACCCGGGACGGCCTGTGGGCCGACAATTGGGAACAAAGTCACCCTCACACGCCAATCTAGCGCCGGTTCGCCTCCAGACGGCTTTTTTTCGACGCCTTGAGGGGGGCGAATGGGTGAAGATGCTCTAAGCCATTTCAATGGCATGCAACACACTAGCTTGAAATTTCAGAGGCTCTGATTGGGCCAATTCCGGCGGCTTTTGAAAGCGTCAAGACCCTTTACCAGCGTGCCAGGTTGCCTTTTCTCATGACCACGATACCTATCTCATCTTTTCTTATCACATTGCCCCAACCCGCCTAATCTTCTGACCCCACTACTCATCTGGGTTGATTAAGCAACGATCCGGTCAGGAAGATGCACTGAAAATGTGCTAATTGCCCGTGTCTTTATAGGATTTTCCATATCCTCTGATGAAGCTGAAGTGGGAGTGCGTGCTGAGTGCTAACACCCGAAGATAACAATCAGTACAAAACAAAACTTGAGGATAACTATACAAAACGGGGTACTGTGTTTTAAGCTAGTACCAAACCAAAGGGAATGCTATTTTATGAAATGGTACGGTATGATGATTATCAAATGGACAAGATTCGTGTGTGTCTCTGCGTGTGTTAACCGTTGACGAAATCCTCTTCTAACATTGACTGCTTCGATCATGTGTTCACACATTCTATGACCCAGCAGACGTCCCCCTCCATGGGTGAAACTGCACACCACCCCCGGCTTCTCCATCAGCGAGCGACCAGATGTAGCCGGATCCGAATTGTCAAATGCGTGATGCATATACGGCCATAAGAGACGATCTGAAAGCCTAACAAACCTGAAGATAATGAGCATGAGTTTGGCACGGAAAGACTGCATTTTTTTCCGATTCTGCTGCGCTCATTCCTACTCGTCTGTTTGCTCTTGTTTCTTCGCTTCAGTTCTCTACGAATATACTAGCAGAGAATGAAATACCTATCACTGAAAAAGGTAGAGTAGTAAAAAACTGCAGCTCCCGAAGTCCAAATGCGCGAGTTGGCGTGGTCAAAGAATTGGCTGGGGAAGTTGCGAGGCGCAAAGAAAGAAGGCGCGCACACTCTCGTAACGAAGGAAGTGACTGAGGTCAATTAGTGCCTTTGTGCTCTGGTTTGAAGCGTGCAGAAACTGCAAACCGCATGGCCGATTGACACCTACCCCGTCCGTCTCTGCTGCTGTAACTTTCCGGCTTCTTCATGCTCGAAATTCCCGGCGTGCGGATTAACTGGGCAGTGCGAAGCGCCGGCCAATCAATCGGTTTTCACCTGTGCAAGTCTTCAGTAGTATTTCCGTCTCCGTCGATCGTTTCGGTTGCCGTAGTAGTGGCCGTGTCATGATGTGAAGATGATGCTACGAAACCCCTCTCTCGCTCGTGCAGCGCGGTAGGTCAATTACGACCACTGGGCCTTTGCAAGTTGAATTCGCCGGGCTGCTCTCCGGCGACCGTCCGGCCCGGTCGCACGGTTGCTGTCCGGCGACCTTTATGATTTGTTAAGTAACGAACAGATCGATTAAGCACGAGGCTTTTACCCATTTCTGTTCATGTTCGCTCGTTTACCTTTTCTCTTTGAAGTAAAACTGGAATCCCTGCTCGCTTTTTCTTCCGTCTGCAAGTGTTGCTATGTTCTGGAAGTGCCAAAGAATAGTTGGCTCGGACACTAGCCTGTAGGCTGTTGAATACACAGTCGATAAGTTGGGGTCAGGTCAGGTGTCTACAGCACTCTCTTTAGCTGCGTCTTGAGATGGGATTGGTTCAAAACAGACCTATTCTAGCTAGCAAGATAGCATAGAAAATAAGCGCGACGAAATGCAATTTAAGCCCATAAATCTACCCGGTCTTTTCAATTTCATCATCGCCGGTCGCGTCCTGGGAACATGTCCATGAAAAATGTCGATTCAAGCAGACCAGTACCATCCTCCTGCATTATTTTGTACAGATGCAGTCATGCAACATGCTGCAAGGGTCCAAATAAACCGTGCTACGGAGCGCATTACCGAACAAAAGAGGCAGAAGAAAATTTGTGGAAGGCAAATTGATACAGTACTGTTGAAAGAAACAGGCAGGGCAATGCCGATCTTCCATGTCCTTTGTGCAGAAAGGACTCGCCACACGACGAGTCCCAAACAATTTAAGAGCGACAGACAGCCTTGTTTAAGTGATTTAACTCGCTGGTTGGTGAAGCATCCAACGCTGGGCCTATTCATGTCCTCAACCGTTTAATACTGGCTGGATGCACAATTGTTTTCAACAATTCTTATTTTTTCAACCCCCACTTCTAGAAGGTGTGTGTGTGTGTGTGTGTAGTAATCATGAAAAGTATAGATAACATGGTAAATATGGTTTATGCAGAGGCCGGGGGCCTACCTCCTTTTCAAAAAAATGGTAAATATGGTTTGGTCATTGGTGCATGCAGTCTTTCAAACCTGAAGCACACTCATGCTATGCACATGATCGAGAATCCAGACCAGTTTTGGTTGAACTCAGTCCCAGTCGGTGTGTGAATTTCGATCCTGAATATGGGTCCAAAAGGCACCAAGCGAGCCTTTCAGACACGCGAAACCGTCGGAGATGTTCAAAGCATCTCCCGAGCAAGTTAAAAACAGTCTGAACCACAAACCCCCTACACCATCATCACCGTCCTTTTCTCGACAGCGCCTTTCAGTTATATACACACAGTATCATCACGCTCGTCGTGCAGCGTTGAACACAATGAGAATCATCCAAATCCCGGAATAGAAAGATGCCTAACGGCTAACGCCAGCATTGTTTCAGGAAAGCAACAGTCTGCAGTTTTTGGGGCTCCAGAAATTCCTGAAACTTCTGAAATCCTGATATTACCGTTTGCCCATCTCCACATCCTGCTAGAAACACTCCTACACTCCAGAAATCCTGATTCATGTCCCCTCAAAGGCTCAGAGAACGATTGTTTGACTTGCCCTTGTTTAGCGTAGCATATTTCAAGGAAAACTGCCTCACTTTGCCAGCACCGGTAACCTCCAAATTTAGGCGAGCACAAGGGAGGACATGTGCTTTTTGTTTGGCGCCGCAAGGAGAAGCTCATAGTCAGTACACACTTGGCTAGAATAAGACATGCTTGCGGTTAGGACAAAGTCCTAATCATGCTATAAGCCCCACATAGAGCATACTAGTAGTGATCGATTTGGGGAAGCACTTGTGCTTCTTATCCGTAGCCATTATATAATGATGGGTCAAGCGGTGCAAAATTCGCTCCATGGATTCCGTTCTCTTTCACCAATTTCACGTGCCTAAAATTATGAAAATGTGTAAGAGAAAAAACTCGCGCATTCTTTGCTGACAAACGCGCAATTTAGGTAAGCCGGATTTCAAAGATTCTCGCAACCGAAATTAGTTATGCATGCTTCGATCTTGTGGCACATGGAGTATGACAAATGCGGCACACCTCATGATACCAGCATGGTATAATCTCCGCTTCTTTCCATGGACCCAACGTAAAGTGCAAGCATTCTCTTAGGCTGCATTCGGTTGGCATGCTTTTGAAGGGGTTTGGCAGGGATTAAATCCCATACAAGTCAAATCCCCGCCAAAACCACTTCAATCGCCTTGAGACAGGGTGTAACCGAACAAAACCTTACTATGGCTCCACTTCCGTAGCCCCATTTTGTCAATGGCTCTCCTGCTGAACTCAGAAGGCTCTCGCCGGCTTAATCCATGGAGCCATTCGCTCCGCGCATCACGGGCGATCGATCGATCGACAAAAGACCAACGTACTACGCTTCTGCAACGTACGTGTGGAAGAAGCGAGATTTTTTGCAGCCGGTTTCCAGTTGTTGTATAGTGCACATGTCTCCCGCGGCAGCATCTTCGTTTCCCGTCCCGCTCCGTCGCGTCGCCGTCGCAGCCGATGCTTCCAGCGACGGTGATCGGGAGAGAGAGAAGCAGAGCTAGCCATGTGTCCTGCGTGCCCCTGCGTGGTCAGCAAAGCTAGTTTTATACTAGTAGTACGTACATGTGGAGCCTGCGGGTGGCGTCGACGTAGGGCGGATGAACTGACGGTTACGCTCTCACGTCAGTGCTACTACCACTAGCTCGGGGTAGGAGTAGATGACGGAGCACTCTGGCGAACGCCGGCACGCTGGTCGATGGTGTTGGGACTCAAGATGACAACCGGGACGAAACTCACCGGGTTTGCTTGTCCAAACCCATCCCCATGAGTAAATCGTAAACCCGTTTCCGTCCCCATTAACGTATGTGGGGCTACATTTTTGCCCGTCCCTTAAATCCATCGGGTTTTCAAAACCCACGGGGAACCCGTCCCCACGAGCAGTCAAAGAAAACAACAACATTTGAAAGAAAAAAGAGAGCATATTACAGCAGCAGGCGACGGCTGGGGGACCTAGGTTTAGGTTTAGGTTTCGTGTTGTGTGGAAGAGAGAGTCCTAAAGAGCGAGCAACACTGCAGCGACACAGCGAGGGGTTGGTTTGTACTCCAGGGCCTCGACGCTGTGGGGCTTGGCTGCTCGGGCACTGTGGCTTTGGGCCACTTGAGTCAAGATGGATCGGTGCGTGCTAAATAATGTATTTTGACGGGTTTTGTCGGGTTTTGGATTCGGGTAGTACTCAAACGGGCTTAAACTCGCGAAACATGCCGGGTTTTATAATATACTTACGAGCAGCCCCGCGGGGATAGAAAATCATTCATCCTTGTCCCTTAATAAGATAAAAACCCGCGGGGATGCGGATTTCGGGGCCCCATTATCATCTTGAGTTGGGACGTGCGTGTGGCTAGGTGTGCACGTCAGGAGAAGTTGTGGACGGTGGGATGAATATGAAAGATCATGCATGCTCTCCACCAGCCTCAACTGAGACGGACAAAATGGAGCATATCGACTCAGAGAGGGGCCAATGCTCCCCGAATCTCCGCCCGTGCGTGCTCCCGGCCATTGGTTTCAGTCTCATGCAAAATTGCAATGACGAACCTTACTTGTTCGGAACTTCGGACTAGGTATCCGATTGATACTGTATGCTATCAAACTAATTATAGACGGCATGCTATCAGACCAATGATCATGTACGTTTCGGGTTGCGGAGGTATCGAGCCCGGGCGTGGCGACAAGTGGCAGTGATCCTTCTTTGGGCGGATGGCGCGTGACAATTTTCTGCTGATAATCACAGCCTTGGCGGGAGTGATTTCGATGGCGTTGTCTAGGGTGTCTGGATTTACCACCGACGAAAGCGTGAGATTAATGAATTGTCTTCAACGTGTGATTTCGATGGTGACGTCTTCTCTCATCCTGTGATCGATTGATTCGTGACTGACGACTATTCGCTCGGTGCGTGCATAGTTTACTGCTCGCGTGGATATCAACATTGGGCTACATGCGCTTACCTATTTTTTTTAGTGGTTGTAACTACTCGACGAGGATCAGTGTTGCTCTTTTTTTTTTCTTTATGTTTTTCATACGCTCGGGCATATCACTGGTCCTTCATGGCTTTGCTACTTGCAGACATGATCTTTTTTCTATGTGTGTTGATGTTGGTTGTATGTATTCTAGTTATGTAGAGGTTGAGTGTATGCTCATGGTATTTTGTATCCCCTTAATGCTTCATCATGAGTTAATACAAACATCTTTTTTTTTCTCGGGAAAACCACGCATAGAATACCCATCGTTTGTCGCTGCTTTGAGATTCATGTCATATTTTCATTTGTTTATTTTTTTTGTAATGTTTTACCAGATGCTTTTCTCATTTCAAAGTGTATCATAACATTTTGTTGTTATCCATAAAGAGGAGTGCACTTGTTTCATAGTGTGTTTTTGATATATAGTGAAACATTGTGATGCATTTTAAAAAAAAAACAAAACCATCAAAAAATTATGTAATATTTTGAAATAAGATATATTCCCCTATGAATCATAAAACATAGCACGCATCTGAATGCAAAAATGGTTGGTACATCTCAAATCAAGAAATGCTACTAGGGAAAAAAAGTACTTCATCTGTTTCAAAATATGTGTCGTTGCTTTGTATTAAATCAGCGGCACTTACGTCGTGGCAGACATTTTTTTTTGAAAAAGGAGGCTTGCCCCCGGCCTCTGCATCTAAACGATGCATGCAGCCATATTATTAAAAATCTTAAAATAGTATAAAGTCAAATAAATATTACAGCTCGCAAATGGAGCAAAGAAACATAAAAAAACTCAAAACACAACCAGTATGAATAAAAAGACAAGATCCTAGACTCATATCCTGTTATGCGACCGTCATTCAAACCGGTTGAAAATAGTCCGTGCTACCATCTCCCACTGGTTGCACCCAGTAACCAACGGCTCCCTGAAGTCCATAGGAGTGAGTAAGGACCATGTACGGATCCATGCCGTAGCTCTGAAGATGACCTGCAAGAAGGTTAGGTTTGTAGGAATTTCATAGGGTTTCTATAGGATAGGATTTGCATAGAAAATTTTCCTTTGAAGCCCTTTGGTTTGTAGGAATGGATTCCTATTCATATGTAGGATAGGAATCAATCCTTCACATTTTGGAGGGGAAAAAACATTAGCTAAGGCCTCTTTTGGTTCATAGGATAGGATTACCATAGGAATAGGAATCTTGTAAGAAATGAGATGACATGTATCTCAAATCCTATGAGTAGGAATATGAAACAAGATGTCATTTGGTTGACACCAAAGGAATTTTTCCATTAAGTTTAGGCTTTTTTTTTATTTTCGTATGAAATGTGGAGGATAGGAATCAATCCTATGTAGGAATAGGAATCCATTCCTATGAACCAAAGGGCTCTAAAGGAAAAAATTCTATAAGAATCCTATCCTCTAAATTTCCTATGAAATTTCTCTAAACCAAAGGAGGCCTGAGACTCAATGGAAACATTCATATTCTATGCATCAAATGACATCTCTTTCTCTATACGAATTGAGATACATGTCATCTCACTTCCTATGATCTTCTTATTCCTGTAACATTCCTATCCTATGAACCAAAGGAGACTTAAAATATGTTGTTTGTTAAAAATCATGTCGTTCCTGTAGAGAAATCTATAAATTATTAAAAATAATAATTCAGCGATACTTATTTGGGACAGGGAAAGTATATAACAAGACCACACGTATGACGTAACTCCTCACCACCGCAAACGCATGAGCAAGCGACTCAGGAATTCCAAAGCATTTCGCAGGATAATATGCGTCCCTGGAAATGGAAAATGGCTGAATACAAACTGTCTGCTTCGTGTTTGGCGTTCAGACCGACGAAGCACGACCTGCAGGGCACGGAGCTTTGACCCCAACAACCCCGCCGCCGCCGCTTCCCCGCACCAGCCGTCATGCTCATGCATCTCTGCCCGGCGGGCTGTTCCGCAGGCTAATCAGCATCACCGTCGACAGGGCGTCACCCACACACGCAGCACATCACCGGCGCGGTGCGAGTGCGAACGCGGCAAAAAACCATCGGCTCGAGCGCCTGGCTGCTTGCTCGCGTACGTGGTTTCAGCTGATCGCACCGCCACCGCGCGCCACGTCGCCGTGGACACCTACGTCCCCCCCTGCGACTTCGACGCGCCCGCGGCATGCACCAGCCACCGCGCCCGGCGGCCGGTTGATTGATCGCGCGCGGCCCCTGTCGCCGGCGCCACAGCCACCCGTCCAGCTGACCCGGCCAGTGCGAAGGCGTGTCGCATCTCACGCCCGCACGCAGGTGGCAGCCGGATGTACGCTCAGTCCTTGACATCTCCATGCCCCCAAAGTCGTTTGCCAGTGTGCATCAGGTCCAAAATAAGCGCTCCCCGCTGAAACTGGAGGATCTACCACGTACGGGTGTAGTGTCCATGAGCTTGACCATAGCGCCCACAGACGAGAGCAACGTACGGCATCAAACATATCTGCACACTGCAGGTGCGTACACACACAAACACACAACGGCTTTGCCGGCCTGTCCATGAGTCGCTCGACAACGTACGCGAACAGAGAGGACAAGAAGTGGACAAGGTACGGCGCCGTGATGATTAACGAACGCCTCTCTGGCCGCCGGGGAGACGTGTCTGCAAGTGCAACCGTCGAAAACGACGAGACAGATACAAAACGAGGCCAAAAACCAATAGATGGCTTCTAGCCTTTTACGTTGGATGGATGCCGTTGCAGATTCCATCATAAAGAGCACCATATGCAGATAAGCCCAACGACCGCAGCAGAAAGAGCACCATGCATGCATGCATCTACCATCATAAAGAGTACGTATCAGCCATGTTCTGCTTTGCTAGCTCCTGCCGGAAAGAAGGAATGAAGGTGCGTCGTGACGATCGAGCATATGTCATGTGGGATACGAGGTCAGGATCCTGGGAAGGTGGAGAGAGGAAAAGGAACACACGTGGTCTACGTTTGCACCTGCTGGTTAGTTTATGGGTCTCGGACGGTCGTGGCATAATTATTTTTTTTGAAACAGAGGCAAAAGACTTGCCTCATTCATTAATAAAGGAGGAGAGTTTTAGAGTATAAATTAGTGGCTCCACAGCATAGCCCGTCCGTTAATAAAAGGAAAATAACAACTACTCTCGCGGCATGATAATGCTTAGGTGCCTAGCTCCTGCCGTGACCCAAAGTTTGGCTTCATCTTGGATTAGTTTTAGAATGTAGAAGGGGGGCGTTGATTTCTTCCTAAAAACTCTAGCGTTCCTCTCATTCCAGATGGCCCAACCGACAAGCATAGTAAGGGAAGCCATGGCCTTCCGGTTCGCCGTATTGGGCTTCGACATGTTTGTCCACCAATGTTTGATGCTGCGCTCCGCCTGCCATTGATGGATCTCGAGAGCCCCTAGGCCAAGCCACTCCTTTACCAATCTCCATACGCGCAAGGTGAACCTGCACCGAAAGAAGAGGTGCGCGGACGTCTCGTTTGCCCTTCTGCAGAGGGTGCATAGGCCGCAATTCTCCCAACCTCGCTTCTCCAATCTATCCGCCGTCCATATCCTGTTTTGAATCGCTAGCCAAGAGAAGAACTTGACCTTGGGAGGTGCCCAAACCCTCCAAATAGTCTTGTTCATGGTTGTCGTCGTGGAGCCCAAGAACTGGATCCTATAAGCAGAGGCTGCCGAATACTCACCGTTGGCCTCAAATTTCCAGGACATGTCGTCATCAATGTCCGGTGAAAGCTGGAATTGCTCCAAGCGGACCCAAAGGTCAACAAACTCCACAATGTGGTTGATCGTTAGGTTGATGGAAGGATCGATCTTGTGCACCCAAGCATTGTCTCGCAGAGCATCCCTCACAACCCACTTCCTTCGCTTGGAGGCTGTGAAGATGAGGGGGGCGATATCCTTAGGTTTTTTCCCTCTCAACCATGGTGCCTCCTAGAAGGGCGTCTTCCCTCCATTTCCCACGGTAATGACGGTGGAGGCGTAGAAGAGGTCCATATCCACCTCAGAGCACGGGTTTCCTAATCCCACCCATAGTCTAGTCGGGTCCTTCCACTCCACCCACGGCCATCTCAACCTTAGAGCTCTTGCAAATTTCCCCAATTGTAGCACTCCAAGCCCGCCGAGATGCGTAGGGCGGCAAAAAGTCTCCCAGTTGACCTTGCATTTTGCACCTGAAGTTTGACTCTGAGCTGACCACAGGAAAGCACGCTCAATTCTATTGACATTGTGTAGCACGCCGGCGGGAATGTTCAGGGATGTGATGTGGTAGACGACTTGTGAAGTGAGGACCGATTTGACCAAGGCCGCCCGGCCTATTGTGGTGATGTTTCTCCCTTGCCATGGAGGAAGCCTCGCAGCCACCTTGTCCTCAAGGTGTTGGAAGTCCACCCTTTTCAGCTGCCAGATGGATAATGGGAGTCCCATGTACTTCAATGGGAAAGAAGTTCGCGAGGCGGGCAGACTGTGGAGTATGTCGTCAAGGTTTAGGTTGCCACAGCGAATTGCGACAACAGAGCTCTTCTGAAAGTTGGTGGACAGACCGGTGACCCCTCCAAAGGCACTAAGGATGGCCGCAAGGTTGGCCACGTCTTCCTGTGAGGGGGAGATGAAGATCGCTGCATCGTCGGCATACAGGGAGGTACGAACAGTAGATCCACGCCCTCGGATTTTCTGCAGCAGGTT
This sequence comes from Triticum monococcum, assembly GCA_034509565.1. NCBI lineage: Eukaryota > Viridiplantae > Streptophyta > Magnoliopsida > Poales > Poaceae > Triticum > Triticum monococcum. The sequence goes on along the minus strand of CM067847.1, from coordinate 173,691,866 downwards.
GTGACTGATGAAGTCATGTACCTACGGTAGGGACACGGACCCGTCCTAAAGAGCCCTACCACAGGACATCCTTAGAGGAAGTCACCTTTAAGACAACTTGAAGGTATCCCACTCAACGGGTTGAAGACACTCGACCAAGAAGCTGTCACTCGACCAAGAAGCCAACCACTCGACTGCCAGAAGACCTCAAGTCACTCCGCAGGCAAACGGTCGGCTATTAAGTAGTCTTTATGATTATTATGACACTTTATTAGGGACGTTATCAGTAACGCCCACCTTAAATGTACCTTAAACCCTGCATTACTGAGGGCAGGAGAGGGCTGGCGAACTCTATATAAGCCACCCCCTCCTCAGTATCAAGGGCTGGCACCCCTGTCATTTTACACACGCATAATCCAATCGACCGCCTCCGGGCACCGAGACGTAGGGCTGTTACTTCCTCAGAGAAGGGCCTGAACTCGTAAACCTTGCGTGCTTACAACTTCCCAATAGCTAAGGTCTAGCCTCTTCATACACACCCCCCTACCTCACTGTCAGACTTAGAACCACGACAGTTGGCGCCCACCGTGGGGCATTAGTCTTAGCGCCTAATTGGAGAAGTTGCGATTTTTCCGATCCACTTGATCATGTTTTCCTGCGGAGTTTTGGCGGAGGGCTGCGAGATCCGTCTCGGCGGACTCGCTTTCATCGCCGACGACTCCGCCTGGCTCCAGGAGGCGCCGCTTGACGTCGATGCGCTCCCCGTCCGCGGTGCGACGCACTTCCGCGCGTGCGTCCGTGGCGTCCTCCTGAGGCAGCGATCGACCCCATATCGGTCGACTCCCGTGCCATCTCCCCGTCCTGTCTCCCGCCAGCGCAAGCGCTCAGGTCGGTCGAGGCTCCAGCGGTGGATGAAGCACGCCGCGGCCCGCCAGTCGGCGACCCCGCAAGTCGCTACAATCGAGCCTGACGAATCCCTCTGCGGCCTGTTCGATCTGTCGACTGGCTCCACGGAGACCGCTTCCGAGTGTGACAGCAGCGACCCCTTGGCGGAGGTTCTGGCGGTCGAGGGGACACGCAGTCCCCCTGGATTCCATCGCGCTGATGATGGTGCCGATAGGGGCGATCCGTCGCACCCTCACGACGAATACCTCCCCGAGCCTCTTAAGTCATTGCAACGGGAGGAGCTTTGTCGCCGGAACATGGACGCGCTCTACACACCTATTGTTGGAGAAACCCCCGAGGCCCGGGCCTTGGAGGACGCACGCTTGGCTAATTTAGCCGAGCGCACTCGACTGGAGAATCTACAGCGAGCTCTCGACGAGCGGGCGCGTCAGCGGGCTCCCGAGTCCAGTCGACGCCAGCAAGCTCCCGAACCCAGTCGACGTCAGCTCTTCCCGCCACCGCAGGTGTACCGAACTCCGGTTCAGAACCTGGCTGCCGCGGCCCGCATAGCGGAGTCAATCCAGCCCTCCCAGTCGAAGGCCGGCAGAGGATTGCTGCAGATCAGAGCATTGCTCCGAGCGGCGGGAAATCAGAATTCCGCCGTCTCTCAGTCGCGGGACAGGATCCACAGTCGATCTGTCGCAACGGAGACCGTCCAGTCGGCTCACAGCCCGAGATCGCCCCGGAGGCGTGAGGGGCATGGAGACCGGCACGATCAGTATAGGAGGAACGAACAATATGATCACCGACTCGACCGTGATGATGGGCGTCGGGTGCCGTCCCCTCCCCCGAGGAGTGGATCATATGCACCTCGGCATCGAGACGACAGGCGCCCCCATAACACTGGGCAGAGGATCCCAGTCGACCCCAGAGACCCAGGCTTTGACGCGAGATCCATCCTCGTTCAAGGTCTGGTGGACAGGAACAGGGCTCATCGAGAGGGCCACAACAGAGATACGCCCACCGGCAGCAGGACACACGCCTCGGGGCCTGAATGTTTCAGTCGGGCCATCAGAGCTGCGGTGATCCCTCCCAACTTCCGGCTGGCGACTGGAATCAGCAAGTTCACCGGTGAGTCCAAGCCTGACACATGGCTCGAGGATTACCGAGTGGCTGTGCAGATTGGCGGCGGCAACGATGAGGTGGCCATGAAGCATTTACCCCTCATGTTGGAAGGCTCAGCTAGGGCGTGGCTGAATCAGCTGGCGCCCAGCAGCATTTACACTTGGGAGGATCTCTCCCGAGTGTTTATCACAACCTTCGAAGGGACATGCAAGCGCCCTGCAGGCCTTACGGAGCTGCGGTCTTGCGTACAGAAGCCGAATGAAACTCTGAGAGAATATATCCAGAGGTGGATCACACTGCACCACTCGGTCGAGAACGTGCCAGACCATCAAGCAGTTTGCGCTTTCAAGGAAGGCGTCAAGTACAGGGAGTTGAATCTGAAGTTTGGCCGGACCGGAGAGATGTCCCTTAATCGGATGATGGAGATTGCCACCAAGTACGCTAATGGAGAAGACGAGGACCGACTCTGAAGTGGCAAACTTAAGTCAGTCGCCCAAGAAACCGGAGGAAACTCCAGTCGGAAGCAGAAGCGGAAGGCCGAGCCAGCCGCCCCGGGGGAGGCCCTGGCTGTGGCTCGGGGAAATTTCAAGGGAAAGCCCAAGGGCACATGGAAGCCCAAGAAGGTTAAAGATCAGGATGGGAATGATGTTCTGGACCTGCCATGTCACATCCATACCAAGAAAGATGAAGAAGGAAATTTTATTTTCCCAAAGCATACCACTCGACTGTGTCGGCTTCTGATTCAGCAGTTCCAGGGCAAGCAGCCCAAGGATAAGGAAAAAGAGCCAGACAGAGTTGAAGACAAGGAAGATAGTGACGATGGATACCCCCAAGTCAATTCCACCTTGATGATTTTTGCTGATCTCTAAAGCAAAAGTCGACTGAAAATCATTAACCGTGAGGTCAACATGGTTGCCCCGGCAACTCCTAGTTACCTGAAGTGGTCTCAGACTGCCATCACGTTCGACCAGTCCGATCACCCGACGCACATTGCCACCCCTGGGAGGCAAGCTTTGGTGGTCGACCCAGTTGTCGAAGGCACTCGACTGACCAAAGTCCTGATGGACGGCGGCAGTGGCCTGAACATACTGTACGCTGAAACCTTGAAAGGAATGGGCATTCCGATGTCCAGACTCAGCACCAGTAACATGAGCTTCCACGGAGTCATTCCTGGGAAGAAAGCCGAGTCACTCGGCCAGATTGCTCTTGATGTGGTTTTCGGTGATTCAAAGAATTACCGCAAGGAAAAGTTAACGTTTGAAGTTGTGGACTTTCAGAGTGCTTATCATGCCATCTTGGGCAGGCCAGCTTACGCACGCTTCATGGCTCGACCATGCTACATGTATCTTAAATTAAAGATGCCTGGCCCCAAAGGTGTGATCACTGTTACGGGCAACCGGAAGAAAGCAGAAGAATGTTTCCAGAAGGGATCAAAGATCGCCGACGCTCAGATGGCAGTAGTCGAGCTGAAAGAGTACCAAAAGACTGCCGACCCGAGTGAATTGCTGCGGGCTAAGAAGCCTGCCTCCGAGTCAGCTTTTCAGTCGGCTGGCGAAACGAAGACAGTCCACATTCACCCGACTGATCCCGACGCAGCTCCGACTCACATCTCAACGACGCTCGACTCCAAATAGGAAGAAGCGCTCATCTAGCTCCTCCGTGAGAACTGGGACATCTTCGCATGGAAACCCTCTGACATGCCTGGAGTTCCCAGGGGGCTGGCTGAGCACCGCCTGCGAGTCGACTCAAAGTTCAAACCCGTGAAGGAACATCTGCGGTGGTCCGCCGTCCAGAAAAAACAAGCCATTGGCGAGGAAGTGGCTCGGCTCTTAGCAGCTGAGTTCATTCGAGAGATCTACCACTCCGAGTGGCTCGCCAATGTTGTCATGGTCCCCAAGAAGGACAAGTCACTCCGCATGTGCATTGATTTCAAGCATATCAATCGGGCCTGCCCGAAAGATCATTTTCCTCTCCCTCGCATCGACCAAATTGTCGACTCAACTGCGGGATGCGAGAGATTGTCTTTTCTAGATGCCTACTCCGGATACCATCAGATCCGTCTGTATGGGCCCGACGAAATCAAAACAGCTTTCATCACTCCATTCAGATGCTTCTGTTACGTCACCATGCCATCCGGCCTCAAGAACGCCGGAGCCACATTCATGAGAATGATCCAGAAGTGTTTACTCACTCAAATCAGTCGGAATGTGGAGGCGTACATGGACGATATCGTAGTCAAGTCCCGGAAAGGTTCCGACCTGCGGGCTGACCTTGCTGAAACCTTCGCCAACCTCAGGAGGTACGATATCAAGCTCAATCCGTCAAAGTGCACTTTCGGAGTTCCAGGTGGCAAGCTACTCGGTTTTCTCGTTTCCGAACGGGGAATCGACGCCAATCCTGAAAAAATTGGCACCATACTCTGGATGAAGCGTCCTGTATGTGTGCATGATGTCCAAAAACTTACAGGCTGCTTGGCCGCCTTAAGTCGATTCATTTCTCGACTCGGTGAAAAAGCGTTGCCTCTTTACCGACTGATGAAAAAGTCTGACAAGTTCGAGTGGACTCCAGAAGCTGATGCAGCGTTTGCAGAGCTCAAAGCTCAGCTCTCCACCCAGCCGGTGCTAGCTGCCCCAATCAGCAAAGAGCCTCTACTGCTTTACATTGCAGCCACGGGACAAGTTGTCAGTACAGTACTTACGGTCGAGCGGGAAGAGGAAGGGAAGACCTTCAAAGTTCAACGCCCTGTTTATTATGTGTCTGAAGTTTTGACCCCTTCAAAACAAAGATACCCCCACTACCAGAAGCTTGTATATGGGATTTACATGACCACGAAGAAAGTTGCACATTATTTCCCTGACCACTCCATTACAGTCGTCAGCGACGCCCCATTATCGGAGATCCTGCATAACAGAGATGCAATTGGTCGAGTGGCCAAGTGGGCGATTGAACTCCTTCCTTTAGACATCAAGTTTGAAGCAAAGAAAGCCATCAAGTCCCAAGCAATCGCGGATTTCATCGCCGAGTGGATTGAACAGCAACTTCCGACTCAAGTTCACTCGGAACACTGGACTATGTTCTTCGATGGATCCAAGATGCTGAATGGTTCGGGCGCGGGGGTAGTTTTGGTCTCCCCCCGAGGAGATAAGCTCAGATACATTCTCTAGATTCACTTCGATTCCTCCAATAACGAAGGAGAGTATGAAGCACTTTTGTACGGGTTACGCATGGCCATTTCACTCGGCGTCCGTCGCCTCATGGTCTATGGCGACTCAGATTTGGTGGTTAATCAAGTGATGAAGGAGTGGGACGTCAGGAGTCCGGCAATGACTGGATACTGCAATGCAGTGCGGAAGCTAGAGAAGAAGTTCGAGGGGTTGGAACTCCACCACATCCCCTGACTGAAAAACCAGGCAGCTGACGACTTGGCAAAGATAGGCTCCAAGAGAGAAGCCATTCCAAGCAACGTGTTCTTGGAACACATTCACTCGCCGTCAGTCCAAGAAGATCCTTTCACAGAAGAAGCCCCGCAGCCGAAAAGTGCCATGGATCCGACTGAAGTTGAAGTGCCTGCAGTAGTCGACCTAATCATGGAAGTCTTGGCAGTCACCCCTGACTGGACAATACCGTACATTGCATATATCCTGAGGAAAGAATTCCCGGAGGACGAGGAGGAGGCTCGACAGATCGTCCGCCGATCTAAGGCCTTCACGGTCATAAGGGGACAGCTGTACAGAGAAAGTGCGACCGGAGTCGGCCAGAAATGCATAACGCCAGAAGAGGGTCAAATAATCCTCAACGATATCCACTCGGGAACCTGCGGTCACCATGCGTCCTCTCGGACCATCGTGGCTAAGGCATACCGAGCTGGATTTTATTGGCCAAGGGCAAATGAGATGGCGAAAGAGATAGTCGACAGGTGCGAGGGCTGCCAGTTCTACTCCAACATGTCACACAAGCCCGCGTCAGCCCTGAAAACCATTCCGCTCGTCTGGCCCTTTGCCGTCTGGGGACTGGACATGGTCGCCCCCCTAAGAACGGGCAGGAGTGGATTCACTCATGTGCTTGTGGCAGTCGACAAGTTTACCAAATGGATTGAAGCTAAGCCCATAAAGAGCCTTGACGCTGGCACCGCTATCAGTTTCATCAGAGGATTGACATTCAGATATGGAGTCCCGCACAGCATCATCACTGATAACGGGTCAAACTTTGATTCAGACGGGTTTAGAGCATTTTGCGCTTCTCAAGGCACACGAGTCGACTACGCCTCAGTCGCTCACCCCCAGTCGAATGGACAGGCTGAGAGAGCAAATGGTCTGATTCTCAAAGGGCTAAAACCTCGGCTGATGCGCGATCTCAAGCACGCGGCAGGCGCTTGGGTCGATGAGCTTCCGTCAGTGCTATGGGGATTAAGGACCACCCCTAACCGGTCGACTGGAAGGACCCCATTCTTTCTGGTTTATGGAGCCGAAGCTGTCCTGCCAAGCGATCTCCTTCATAATGCGCCCCGAGTCGAACTTTACATCGAAGATGAAGCGGAGCAGGCCCGGCAAGACGCAATCGACCTCTTGGAGGAAGAGAGGGAGATGGCAATGATCAGATCGACCATTTACCAGCAGGACTTGCGTCGATTCCACGCCCGGAATGTGAAGAGTCGAGCCTTTCAAGAAGGAGATTTGGTCCTCCGAGTGGATCAACAGAAACCTCACAAGCTCGCTCCCACTTGGGAAGGCCCCTTCATCGTCACCAGAGTCCTCCACAACGGAGCATATCACCTTTACAATGTTGATCGACAAATCGACGAACCTCGAGCTTGGAACGCGGAGCTTCTCCGCCCCTTTTACACTTAAGTCCGCTCTCAAACCAGATGTAATAAGAAAAACTCCTGAAGTTCATTTTTATCAGAAATAAGAGTGCTCCAATAATTGCTGTCACTGTTGTATGTATCCGAAATCCCCCAGTGGGTGACTTAGCTGCGAATCCGATTCGCCTAAGTTTGAAAAATCCTACCGAGTGGAGAGCAAACCTCCCACTCGGGGGCTTAGCTGCAGTTCAGCACTCGCCTAAGTTCTCCACGAAGAGACTTAGCTGCAGTCAGACACTCGCCTAAGTTTGAAAAATCCTACCGAGTGGAGAGCAAACCTCCCACTCGGGGGCTTAGCTGCAGTTCAGCACTCGCCTAAGTTCTCCACGAAGAGACTTAGCTGCAGTCAGACACTCGCCTAAGTTTGAAAAATCCTACCGAGTGGAGAGCAAACCTCCCACTCGGGGGCTTAGCTGCAGTTTAGCACTCGCCTAAGTTCTCCACGAAGAGACTTAGCTGCAGTCAGACACTCGCCTAAGTTTGAAAAATCCTACCGAGTGGAGAGCAAACCTCCCACTCGGGGGCTTAGCTGCAGTTCAGCACTCGCCTAAGTTCTCCACGAAGAGACTTAGCTGCAGTCAGACACTCGCCTAAGTTTGAAAAATCCTACCGAGTGGAGAGCAAACCTCCCACTCGGGGGCTTAGCTGCAGTTCAGCACTCGCCTAAGTTCTCCACGAAGAGACTTAGCTGCAGTCAGACACTCGCCTAAGTTTGAAAATTCCTTCCAAGTGGAGAGCAAACCTCCCACTCGGGGGCTTAGCTGCAGTTCAGCACTCGCCTAAGTTCTCCACGAAGAGACTTAGCTGCGGTCAGACACTCGCCTAAGTTTGAAAAATCCTACCGAGTGGAGAGCGAACCTCCCACTCGGGGGCTTAGCTGCAGTTCAGCACTCGCCTAAGTTCTCCACGAAGAGACTTAGCTGCAGTCAGACACTCGCCTAAGTTTGAAACCCACCTTCTCCTGAAGAGCTCCGCCACAAATACAATGTGAGCTTCGTCCCACTCTACAGTAACAAGGCGTGGGTCGACTGCCACCTTTTCCCGAGAGCTCCACCACAAATACAATGTACAACAACAGGGTGTGGGTCGACTGCCACCTTTTCCCGAGAGCTCCGCCACAAATACAATGTACAACACCAGGGTGAGGGGCGGCCATCAAGCCCCACACGACAGTTCCAGACCACGAAGACATTCAGCAAAAATTATGTTCGGATAAAGCTTAAAAGGCCCTGGGCCCCGAATCAAAGTACTCGAGCCCTCAGCTCGGCAGAATTTAAACGATTACAAGTCCACTCGGCATTCCAAGGCTAATTTAAGGAAAGGCATAAAAGTTTTCTCACTCCTCAAGAGGAGGGCTGGCAGGAGCGACGAACTCATCCAGGTCAATTCCGTCCGCAATGCGAGTGGCTGCAGCGATGAAGGTCTCCATGAAGTCTTGGAAGCTGTGCCTCTTGGTATTGGCGACTTGGATGGCGGCCAGCTTTTCTTCTCGCGCCTCCTTACAGTGGACGCGGACTAAGGACAGAGCCACATCAACGCCGCACCGGGCAGAAGACTTCTTCCACTCCTGCACTCGATCAGGGATTTTGTCAAGTCGAGCCATAAGAGACTCGAGATCGTTCTGGAGCGTGGACGCTGGCCAGAGCGTCGAGTCGATCCGCGACATGGCGACCTTCAGTCGAGCCAAGTAATCCACGGCGCCGTCGATTCGAGATTCCAGTCGGAGCAGGTTCATAGAAGTATCATCTTTCACCGGAGAATTGATTGGGTCAAGACCCGTTTCGATCCGCCCGGTCTCCTCTTCAAAGTTCTGACAGAATTCTGCACACGAGACCTAAAGATAAGCCAACGATCGCAAGATTAAATCGACACAAAAGTACAAAACAATCAAAATTAGATGTGCACCTTCAAGTTTGATGTACAGCCTCTTGGCGAGGCTCCTCAGGTAACTCTCCAGGTCGTCCCTCCTACGGGCGATGCCTTCCATCTCCTCGCCCAAGAGGAGTTTCTTCTTCTTCCAACTGGCAGTCAGCCTGTTGGCATCAGTCAGAGCGGCCTGCAACCTGGTGTTCTCTTTTTCCAACTGGTCGACCGAAGCCAGCTTCTGTTCGGCCAGAGCCGTCTTGTCGTCAGCCTCCTTGCGGGCAACAGCCAGGTCCTGGTCCTTCCTCGCCAAAGCTTTTTCCAATTCTCCTACAAAGAAATGGCGATTGAATCGGAAACAGCAGAGGAATGCTCAAGCCTGAAAACAAGATCAGTCGACAAAGTCGCTTTACCTGCGGCGCCCTCCCTGACCTTCTGCAACTCCGTCCTGGCCAGCTCTAGATCAAGGTCCAGTTGAATCTTCTGCTTCTCCAATTCAGCATAGCGAGTGGCAAGTTCGCAGGATCTCTGCAAAAAGAAATACCAGCCGACAGACGGTCGAGATAAGTTGCTTCCGAGTAACTAAGGAACAATGGTGACGTTTCTAAGACCACAGCCGAATCAAAAATATTCGACAGTAGTCTCGGGGACTACACCCAGTGGGTGCACTCAGCGTGCCCCCACTGGTTCGACCAAAAAAAACGACTGCCCACAGTCGACAGGACACGGTCCCACTCGACCTGGCCAGACCAAACCAAGTGAAGAAGTACAGATTCACAAACGCAATACACAGACTACAGTCGACTGCCAGCAGTCCACCGTAGTCTCGGGGACTACACCCAGTGGGTGCACTCAGCGTGCCGCCACTAGTCCAAGAAAGAGAAAACACACCCACTGGGTGTACAGATACAGATACAAAGATCTTCAAAAAGAAAAAGAAAGAGGGAGAAAGACTCTTTAAACAAACAAGTATCAAGTCAACTGACCTGGACGTTCGAAGCGCCGAACTCGCGTCATAAGCCGCCTGGCTGGCCTCTCGAGCCTTCTTCACCTGCTCCATCATGACCCCTGCCTGGTGTATGGCCTCCTTCGCAGCGGCCACTTCGTCTTCAGGGACAGAGTACGCGACAAAGAGCGAAGTCGGATTGGCAGTCGACGCCGAGGGCTGCGCACTCGACAGGGGATTGGCGAAGGACACAGAAGCCCGAGAGGCATCGCCGCCGTCCCGAGCCGCGGCCTCAGGCGCCGGAGCAGGCTGGGGAGCCCTGTCAGTCGACGACCTCTCGGTCCTCCTTATCCTCAGCGGCTCATTGTCATCGTCATCCGGGAGGTCGATAACATGGGGAGGAGCTGCAGGAAGAACTTTCAATCGACCAGAATTGCAAGAAACGACCAAGCCAACTCAAAAACAGAAAGTCAATGATCATACCAGGGTTGGAGGTAGCAGCGTCCCCCATCTCTTGGTCGTCGTCCTTGGCAGAGACCTCGGAGGTAGCAGTACTGCAAATTTCGAAGAATCAGCCAGTTCAGCATAACGAGTCGACCGAGGATCCGTCCTCCAATCGACGAAAAAAGACAAGGCTTGTTACCCGGAAATAACAGGGATAGTTATCTTCATCTTTGGCAGAGTCTTGGGCGGCTTGGATTGCGTCGTGCGAGATTGCTTGGGAACCTTCCCAGTCGGTGTCGGAGAAGAAGTCCGAGGGCATTTCGACGATGGCCCGACGGAGGCAGTCGCCTGGCCACGTCCCTGCGCCGGGTCGTGTGCGAGCTTGGATCGCCTTTCCGGGCAGGGAGGTTCGGCCTCCTCCTCCTCCTCCTCGCTGGAGAAGACGTCATCGCCTCCCTCTCCTTCGCCGTCTGACTCCCACTCGCCCTGGTCGTCCCCACTCTCACCTACGCTCCCTTCTCCTTCCTCAGTCGACCCCTGTGCCCCGTTGGGCGTCGAATACATCTCAGTGGTCGCCTAAAAGATAGCAGACAAAATGGAAAGTCAGTCGACCCGCTCAAAAGAAGACCAATGCAGAAAACGAAGATTTCAGTCGGAAACATAAAGACGCACCTGGTCGACCTCATACGAGTTGTCGAGTGGAATGACCCTCCTAGCTCCTCGGGGGTTGTCCTTGTTCCCCGTGATGCTTGACAGCCACCCCTCCAACATCTCGTCGGTGACCTCCTCCGGGTGGATCCGAGTGGTGTCCTCGAGGCCAGAGTACAGCCACATCGGGTGGTCCCGAGCCTGGAGTGGTTGGATTCGCCTCTTGAGGAAGACTTCCAGCAGATCCATCCCCGTCACGCCCTCACGGACAAGTTCAACCACTCGACCCGCCAGTATCTTGACCTGGGCCTTTTCTTCGGGCGTCACCTTCAGAGAAGCAGGCTTGTGGGCTCGGTCGAGGGTGAAGGGTGGAAGTCCAGTCGACTGCCCTGGAGTCTCCTGATTCTGGCAGTAGAACCAAGTCGCCTGCCATCCTCGAACTGACTCCGGGAAGGTAATGGAGGGGAAACAGCTTTTTCCCCTTGTCTGGATCGCCAAGCCCCCGCACAGCTGGATCACCTGTGTCTTCTCGTCACTCGACTTGGCCTTCTTAACCGACTGAGAGCGAACGGTGAAGATGTGCTTGAAAAGTCCCCAGTGTGGGCGGCACCCCAGGAACGCCTCACACATAGAAATAAAGGCGGCAAGATAAACTATGGAGTTCGGAGTGAAGTGATGGAGCTGCGCCCCGAAGAAGTTCAGGAAGTTGCGGAAGAAAGAGTGGGGCGGCAGAGAGAACCCGCGGTCGATATGAGTCGCCAGGAGGACGCACTCACCATCGCGTGGCTGGGGCTCGATTTCTCCCCCTGGAAGACGCGCCGCCTTGTGGGGAATGGCTCCTCCCTCGACCAGGTCGTCGAGGTCCTCCTCACGGAGCACCGAGGGCATCCAGTCGCCCTGGATCCACCCCTTGGGCAGGGCCGTCCGAGAAGAAGAACCCCCGCGCGCAGACTTCTTTCCCTTCCCCCCCCCCCCGCCGCCGCCTTCTTCGCGCGCTCCAGAGCGGTCGTCTTACCCTTCACCATCGTCGCCGGCGAGGTCTCGAGCTGGTTTTGTGGTGGCGGGGCGAGAGCGAAGGAAGCGGAGGAGGCGACGGAGAAACAGAGAAGGAAGAGGAAGAGATGAGCACGCGTACTGATGAAAGGCTCCGGGCCAACTACTTATAAGGGGCCGCTCCCGAGTGGCTGGCAGGTAGGCCCGAGCTATCCAGTCAGATCCCGTGGCAGGCGCGCGCGCTGTACGTGGCGAAAAAGGCGGCGCGGGGATTGAGGAGCCTTCGCACTGTCGCTCCTGTTCCGCGCGCTTCCCAAAAAATCCGAATCCCGTGATCTCCCCCGGCTGCAGAACAACTTGACGAAACGGAAATCCCGCGCACGCCGGCGCCCGAAGCCTCACAGGTAAAGAAAGACCTGGAACGGATCAAGGCGACTGAAAGAGGTTAATGACGTCATCCGTGACAGTCGACCCAGAACGAAGCATCCATAATAACCCGAAGGGTCGGTTGGAAAGGTCCCTAACCCCTTTTCTCACTCCAGCCTCAATCCGTTCGGGGGCTAATGATGAAGTCATGTACCTACGGTAGGGACACGGACCCGTCCTAAAGAGCCCTACCACAGGACATCCTTAGAGGAAGTCACCTTTAAGACAACTTGAAGGTATCCCACTCGACGGGTTGAAGACACTCGACCAAGAAGCTGTCACTCGACCAAGAAGCCAACTACTCGACTGCCAGAAGACCTCAAGTCACTCCGCAGGCAAACGGTCGGCTATTAAGTAGTCTTTATGATTATTATGACACTTTATTAGGGACGTTATCAGTAACGCCCACCTTAAATGTACCTTAAACCCTGCATTACTGAGGGCAGGAGAGGGCTGGCGAACTCTATATAAGCCACCCCCTCCTCAGTATCAAGGGCTGGCACCCCTGTCATTTTACACACGCATAATCCAATCGACCGCCTCCGGGCACCGAGACGTAGGGCTGTTACTTCCTCAGAGAAGGGCCTGAACTTGTAAACCTAGCGTGCTTACAACTTCCCAATAGCTAAGGTCTAGCCTCTTCATACACACCCCCCTACCTCACTGTCAGACTTAGAACCACGACAGTGACTTGTGGCGATGTCGAGGAGCTGCTGCAAGGGGCCGATCGTGAGGACAAAGAGTAGGGGTGAAAGGGGGTCCCCTTGTCTGAGCCCTCGACCATGGTAGATGGCGGCCCCGGCAATGCCATGAGGAGGACGCGCGAAGAGGACGTGCATAAGAGGGCTGCCACCCAATCCCGAAAGCGGTCCGGAAATCCCAACCGACGGAGTAGGTCAAGGATGTACTCCCATCGTACCGAGTCAAAGGCCTTCCGGATATCCAACTTGAAGAGCAAGGATGGAGTTTTGTTTCTGTGTAGGCGTCGCGCGAGGTTTCTCTCTTGGGGAACGTAGTAATTTCAAAAAAATTCCTACGCACACGCAAGATCATGGTGATGCATAGCAACGAGAGGGGAGAGTGTTGTCTACGTACCCTCGTAGACCGAAGCGGAAGCGTTGACGCAACATAGAGGAAGTAGTCATACATCTTCCCGGTCTGACCGATCCAAGCACCGTTACTCCGGCACCTCCGAGTTCTTGGCACACGTTCAGCTCGATGACGCTCCCCGGGCTCCGATCCAGCAAAGCTTTGGGGAGGAGTTCCGTCAGCACGACGGCGTGGTGATGATCTTGAAGTTCTACCATTGCAGGGCTTCGCCTAAGCGCTGCTACAATATGACCGAGGTGGAATATGGTGGAGGGGGGCATCGCACACGGCTAAGGAACGATTACGATGATCAACTTGTGTGTTCTAGGGTGCCCCCCTGCCCCCGTATATAAAGGAGCAAGGGGGAGGCCGTCCGGCCCTTGGGACGCGCCAAGGAGAGGGGGGGAGTCCTCCTCCTAGTGGGAGTAGGAGTCCCCTTTCCTAGTCCAACTAGGAATAGAGAGGGGGAAGGAAAGAGAGGGAGAGGGAGAGGGAAAGGGGGGCCGCACCCCCCCTCCTAGTCCTATTTGGACTCCCCATGAGGGGGGGGGGCGCCACCTCCTGGGCTGCTGCCCTCTCTCTCCCCTCAGGCCCACTAAGGCCCATTACTTCCCCGGGGGGTTCCGGTAACCCCTCCGGCACTCCGGTTTTATCCGAAATCACCCGGAACAATTCCGGTGTCCGAATATAGTCGTCCAATATATCGATCTTTATGTCTCGACCATTTCGAGACTCCTCGTCATGTCCATGATCACATCCGGGACTCTGAACAACCTTCGGTACATCAAAATACATAAACTCATAATGAAACTGTCATCGTAACTTTAAGCGTGCGGACCCTACGGTTCGAGAACAATGTAGACATGACCGAGACACGTCTCCGGTCAATAACCAATAGCGGGACCTAGATGCCCATATTGGCTCCTACATATTCTACGAAGATCTTTATCGGTCAGACCGCATAACAACATACGTTGTTCCTTTTGTCATCGGTATGTTACTTGCCCGAGATTCGATCGTCGGTATCCAATACCTAGTTCAATCTCGTTACCGGCAAGTCTCTTTACTCGTTCTGTAATACAACATCCCGCAACTAACTCATTAGTCGCAATGCTTGCAAGGCTTAAGTGATGTGTATTACCAAGAGGGCCCAGAGATACCTCTCCGACGATCGGAGTGACAAATCCTAATCTCGAAATACGTCAACCCAACATGTACCTTTGGAGACACCTGTAGAGCACCTTTATAATCACCCAGTTACGTTGTGATGTTTGGTAGCACACAAAGTGTTCCTCCGGCACACGGGAGTTACATAATCTCATAGTCATAGGAACATGTATAAGTCATGAAGAAAGCAATAGCAACATACTAAATGATCGGGTGCTAAGCTAATGGAATGGGTCATGTCAATCAGATCATTCAACAAATGATGTGATCCCGTTAATCAAATGACAACTCTTTGTCCATGGTTAGGAAACATAACCATCTTTGATTAACGAGCTAGTCAAGTAGAGGCATACTAGTGACACTCTGTTTGTCTATATATTCACACATGTATTATGTTTCCGGTTAATACAATTGTAGCATGAATAATAAACATTTACCATGATATAAGGAAATAAATAATATCTTTATTATTGCCTCTAGGGCATATTTCCTTCAGTCTCCCACTTGCACTAGAGTCAATAATCTAGATTACACAGTAATGATTTTAACACCCATGGAGCCTTGGTGCTGATCATGTTTTGCTCGTGGAAGAGGCTTAGTCAACGGGTCTGCTACATTGAGATCCGTATGTATCTTGCAAATCTCTATGTCTCCCACCTGGACTAGATCCCGGATGGAATTGAAGCGTCTCTTGATGTGTTTGGTTCTTTTATGAAATCTGGATTCCTTTGCCAAGGCAATTGCACCAGTATTATCACAAAAGATTTTCGTTGGACCCGGTGCACTAGGTATGACACCTAGATCGGATATGAACTCCTTCATCCAGACTCCTTCGTTTGCTGCTTCTGAAGCAGCTATGTACTCTGCTTCACATGTAGATCCCGCCATGACGCTTTGTTTAGAACTGCACCAACTGACAGCTCCACCGTTTAATGTAAACACGTATCCGGTTTGCGATTTGGAATTGTCCGGATCAGTGTCAAAGCTTGCATCAACGTAACCGTTTACGAGGAGCTCTTTGTCACCTCCATATACGAGAAACATATCCTTAGTCCTTTTCAGGTATTTCAGGATGTTCTTGACCGCTGTCCAGTGATCCACTCCTGGATTACTTTGGTACCTCCCTGCTAAACTTATAGCAAGGCACACATCAGGTCTGGTACACAACATTGCATACATGATAGAGCCTATGGCTGATGCATAGGGAACATCTTTCATTTTCTCTCTATCTTCTGCAGTGGTCGGGCATTGAGTCTGACTCAACTTCACACCTTGTAACACAGGCAAGAACCCTTTCTTTGCTTGATCCATTTTGAACTTCTTCAAAATCTTGTCAAGGTATGTGCTTTGTGAAAGTCCAATTAAGTGTCTTGATCTATCTCTATAGATCTTTATTCCTAATATGTAAGCAGCTTCACCGAGGTCTTTCATTGAAAAACTCTTATTCAAGTATCCCTTTATGCTATCCAGAAATTCTATATCATTTCCAATCAGTAATATGTCATCCACATATAATATCAGAAATGCTACAGAGCTCCCACTCACTTTCTTGTAAATACAGGCTTCTCCGAAAGTCTGTATAAAACCAAATGCTTTGATCACACTATCAAAAGCGTTTATTCCAACTCCGAGAGGCTTGCACCAGTCCATAAATGGATCGCTGGAGCTTGCACACTTTGTTAGCTCCCTTTGGATCGACAAAACCTTCCGGTTGCATCATATACAACTCTTCTTCCAGAAATCCATTTAGGAATGCAGTTTTGACATCCATCTGCCAAATTTCATAATCATAAAATGCGTCAATTGCTAACATGATTCGGACAGACTTAAGCATCGCTATGGGTGAGAAGGTCTCACCGTAGTCAACCCCTTGAACTTGTCAAAAACCTTTTGCGACAAGTCGAGCTTTGTAGACAGTAATATTACCGTCAGCGTCAGTCTTCTTCTTGAAGATCCATTTATTCTCAATTGCTTGCCGATCATCGGGCAAGTCAACCAAAGTCCATACTTTGTTCTCATACATGGATCCCATCTCAGATTTCATGGCTTCAAGCCATTTTGCGGAATCTGGGCTCACCATCGCTTCTTCATAGTTCGTAGGTTCATCATGATCTAGTAGCATGATTTCCAGAACAGGATTACCGTACCACTCTGGTGCGGATCTTACTCTGGTTGATCTACGAGGCTCAGTAGTAACTTGATCTGATATTTCATGATCATTATCATTAAATTCCTCACCAATTGGTGTAGGTGTCGCAGAAACCGATTTCTGTGATGAACTACTTTCCAATAAGGGAGCAGGTACTGTTACCTCAGCAAGTTCTACTTTCCTCCCACTCATTTCTTTCGAGAGAAACTCCTTCTCTAGAAAGGATCCATTCTTAGCAACGAATATCTTGCCTTCGGATCTGAGATAGAAGGTGTACCCAACAGTCTCCTTTGGGTATCCTATGAAGACACATTTCTCCGATTTGGGTTCGAGTTTATCAGGTTGAAGCTTGTAACACCCTCGATGCGACTATATCTCCCACGTGTCGAGGCACGACTTAGAGGCATAATCGCATTGAAGGCATATGTCGCAAGTGAGGTGATCTTCACACAACCCATGTAATACATAAGGGAAAGGGATACATAGTTGGCTTACAATCGCCACTTCACACAAATACATGAATAAAGCATTACATCATTCAAAAACACTCAAGGTCCGACTACGGAACCAAAATAAAAGAAGAACCCCAAATGCGACAAAGGTCCCCGATCGACCCCAACTGGGCTCCACTACTGATCAACTAGAACGAAACAACACAAATAAACAAGGTCTTCAACAAGCTTCTCCTGAGCTGGGTTGCGTCATCTGCACGGACTCATCGGCACCTGCAAACTGGTTTTGGAAGTATCTGTGAGCCATGAGGACTCAACAATCTCGCACCCTCGCGATCAAGACTATTTAAGCTTATGGGTAAGGTAAAAGGTATGAGGTGGAGCTGCAGCAAGCGACTAGCATATATGGTGGCTAACATACGCAAATGAGAGCGAGAAGAGAAGGCAAAGCACGGTCGATAAAAGTATGATCAAGAAGTGATCCTGGACTACCTACGTCAAGCATAACTCCAACAACCGTGTTCACTTCCCGGACTCCGCCGGAAAGAGACCATCAGGGTTACACACGCAGTTGATTCATTTTAATTAAGGTCGACTTTAGGTTTTCTACAACCGGACGTTAACAAATTCCCATCTGCCCATAATCGCGGGCACGACTTTCGAAAGTTCAAATCCCTGCAGGGGTGTCCCAACTTAGCCCATAACAAGCTCTCACGGTCAACGAAGGAATAGACCTTCACCCGAGACATTCCGATCAGACTTGGTATCCCAGTACAACAAGACATTTTGACAGGGTAAAACTAAACCAGCAACACCGCCCGAATGTGCCGACAAATCCCGATAGGAGCTGCACATATCTCTTTCTCAGGGCACACTCAAATGAGCCAGACGTCGGGTAAGCCAGCCCAGAGTTGCCCCTGGTAGCCTCGGACATCGCTTAGTTGGACCAACACTCAGAGGAGCACTGGCCCGGGGGGGGGGTAAAAATAATGATGACCCTCAGGAGCGCGACTCCCAAGGGAAAAGAAAAGGCTAGGTGGCGAATGGTAAAACCAATGTTGGGCATTGCTGGAGAAGCTTTACTTAAGGCGAACTGTCAAGGGGTTCCCATTATAGCCCAACCACGTAAGGGACGCAAAATCCGGGAACATAACGCCGATATGACGGAAACTAGGGCGGCAAGAGTGGAACAAAACACCAGGCATAAGGCCGAGCCTTCCACCCTTTACCAAGTATATAGATGCATTAATTAAATAAGATATATAGTGATATCCCAACAAGTAAACATGTTCCAACAAGGAACAACATCTCCATGTTCCAACACGGAACAAACTTCAATCTTCACCTGCAACTAACAACGCTATAAGAGGGGCTGAGCAAAGCAGTAACATAGCCAATCAACAGTTTGCTAGGACAATGGTGGGTTAGAGGCTGAACATGGCAATTGGGAGGCTGACAAGCAAGTGGTAGGCATCGTAGCATTGGCATAGCAAAAGAGCAAGCAAACTAGCATAGCAAAGATAGTAGTGATTTCGAGGGTATGATCATCTTGCCTGAAATCCCGCAAGGAAGAAGAACGAGTCCATGAAGAAGACAAACGGACGAAGTTGAACGGGTCCTTACAGCACGACGTTACCGGAATCAACCCGAGGAAGCAATCACCGGAAAAGAAGCACACAACATAGTAAACAACCAACACATCAACATGGCATGATGCACAATCAAGTATGATGCATGTACGGTTTAAATATGCATGGCATGGCAAAGTGCACAAACAACACTACAAGTTAAATGGAGCTCAATATGCATCGGGATGCATATTGACAAAACACCACAACAAGTATTTAGTTCTCTCTCGTTTATGTACCCAACAATATTAAATGTTGATTAACATGGCAAGAGGTGAAGCACAACAAAACTACCTATCTAGGCAAGTTTAAATGAGGCCGGAAGCAACGAACAACAATTCCGGAAAATCCTCATATGCATAATTTAAGTTTGGTACTGATCTGCCCTAAACCACATTTTAGAGTTGTTTAACATGCAAGATGAGTGCGCCATGATAAAACTAGGCAATATTCTACCCCATTTACATATAAAGTTTATTTAATTCGGAGTTACGGTTATTTAGATATGAATTAAAGCATTTTAACATGGCATTTAAGCAAATTTAACCAAACATCAATTTAAACAATTTTAATTGTTGTTATCATGATGCGGATGACATGAACAAGTTTAAAGCAATTTTATGAAAAATGTTGATATGAGAAGGTGAAGCATTTTTCACCGTGGTGGAAGGAAAAAGGGGGGGTGCCACGGCAACGAATCCGAAATTGATGCCACGGCAACATATCGGTTCTGGTAACTCGCGGAGATACCGGCGCAAAAGGAAAAGTGACGGGAGCGTGACACGCGATAGGAGGTGGGGTGATCCCGGATACCGGGTTCCCACAAGATGGTGGCAAGGCAAAAGAGGGGCAACGTGCACCGAACAACTCCGACACGGAGCAAACACGAGCATTCCATACATCACACATCATACGTTCTCGGAAGGTCGTCTCGGGGTTATACCTTCGAAGCGTGTCAAGGGGACGGTTCGGGTTCGTCGAGGGGAGTAGAGGAAGTAGTCGTTCTCGGGCATCGAGGGAAGTAGTGGTTCACGCGACGATAGTGGTACACGGACGTCGTGGAAGTAGTTGTTCATGGGTTCGTCGGTAGAGGTTCTCGCGACGGTAGTCGTTCACGTTCGTTCGGAGAGGTACTTGATGACTCCAACGTCTTCGGGGCGACGGTAGTTGTACACGGTCCACGAGACATCGATCGTTCGGGATCCGATTTGTGGTTCTTGACGACACGAGCGGTACTTGGCGTTTTTGTGTAGACGAACTTGGCGCATCCGAAGGGGTACTTGGCGTACAACGGTCGTCGTGGTACTCGTCGTCCTGGTACTTGGCGTTCGGTGCGGTACTTGTGAATCCCGAAACGGTCTTAGGCGTCTTCGCGCGTAGGGGTACTTGGCGTTTTCCGAGATGATCTTGGCGTAACCGTGCATAGAGGTACTTTGCAAATCCGTGGAACTTGCGGGCTTGGTCTCGCCGAAAAGGGCTCTTGTCGGTTCCATTCAGGAAGGATGCAACGGATCGAAGCTAGCAACTGGTGGCACTTGACTCGGGCAGGGGCAACGCTGGGGAGGAAGCAGGAGCATGGCGAGGTGGAGCTTCTGCGGATGCTCGCCGAAGGCGAACGGCGGCGAGGCAGGGCATCGTCCTGCTGGTACGAGGGGCACAAGACCATGGCAAGGTGCGCGAGGAAGACGCCCAAGGCGCGGAGCTTCGAGGCGAGGAGGAGGCCATGGCAGGAGGCAGTGGAAGCGGCAGAGGCGAGGCACGTCCTCGCCGGAGTCAGCAGGGCGGCGAGGCAGGTGAGCGTGAGCGGCGGCGAGGCGCGCCGGGCGGCAACGGGACGCCGGCGGCGGGGCTCCATGGCCGCCTAAAGAGGAAAAGGGGCGACGCAGGTCGACGACGAGGGCGACGGGGAGGTCTGGTGGCGCGGCACCAAGGGCAGCAAGGAGGAGGTCGGGCCGAAGCTTGCCGGCGGAGGGAGAGATGGGGGTCGGCGCTGTGCAGGGGAGATGGGGTCGGGCCCCTGGTGCGATGCGTGTGGGAGCGAGAGGGAGATGGGTTCGATCCTCTCTCTCTGGCGGTGCTAGGAGGGAGAGAGGGATCGAGGGGGAGATCGAGAGAGAGAGAGGGCTAGCGAGCGAGGGGACTGGGCTAGGGTTAGGACTGCAGCGGGGCTGTTGGGCCGGCGCGAGAGGCCCAGGTGGCCGGCGGGGATGGAGAGGCCCAGGTGGGCTGGCGAGAGAGTGGCCTAGGGAGACCCAGTTGGGCTCTCTGCTCTCTCTCTCCCTCTCTCTTTAACAGAGAAGAGAAAAAAGAGAGTTAAAGAATTAGAAGAAGAGGCCATGATCAAGAATAAAAATGGTGGGACATATTTGTAAGGCTTTATGGAATATTTCCAACCCAACAAAAATGGTTCCAACAAAATAGGGGAAGTTAAATCCAAAATTATTTAACTTGCCCCGAAGGAGTTTGAATGGAGTCTAAACTTTAGGTGTGTCCAAAAATGTTAAGAATTTAGGTGGAGCTCCGGAAAATGACGAAAAGATATATGGCAAAGTTAGAGGCCAAGAATTGAAATAATAAAAGGCATTGGGATTTTGCAAGTGTGTTATGGTGATTCCAAAGAATGGATTATTTTATAATAGCTCCACTAATATCGGGAGGATATATTATAAAGAGAAGTCATCCTGTGAGTTCCCTCGATTTAAATGGACCGAAGATCCATGCAATTTATTTAGTTGAGTTGCAACAATTAATGATATGATGGCATGATGACATGATGCAATGCACATGATGACGTGACATGATGCAACACGCAAGCACATGACAACGCAACAACATCGAATAACTGCACCACACCTGGCACATCGGTCTCGGGGCGTTACAAAGCTTTTTCACATAAGCATCGCAGCCCCAAACTTTAAGAAACGACAACTTTGGTTTCTTGCCAAACCATAGTTCATAAGGCGTCGTCTCAACGGATTTTGATGGTGCCCTATTTAACGTGAATGCGGCCGTCTCTAAAGCATAACCCCAAAACGATAGCGGTAAATCAGTAAGAGACATCATGGATCGTACCATATCTAGTAAAGTACGATTATGACGTTCGGACACACCATTACGCTGTGGTGTTCCGGGTGGCGTGAGTTGCGAAACTATTCCGCATTGCTTCAAATGTACACCAAACTCGTAACTCAAATATTCTCCTCTACGATCAGATCGTAGAAACTTTATTTTCTTGTTACGATGATTTTGAACTTCACTCTGAAATTCTTTGAACTTTTCAAATGTTTCAGACTTATGTTTCATTAAGTAGATATACCCATATCTGCTTAAGTCATCTGTGAAGGTGAGAAAATAACGATATCCGCCACGAGCCTCAATATTCATCGGACCACATACATCTGTATGTATGAGTTCCAACAAATCTGTTGCTCTCTCCATAGTACCAGAGAACGGTGTTTTAGTCATCTGGCCCATGAGGCACGGTTCGCAAGTACCAAGTGATTCATAATCAAGTGGTTCCAAAAGCTCTTCAGTATGGAGTTTCTTCATGCGCTTTATACCGATATGACCTAAACGGCAGTGCCACAAATAAGTTGCACTATCATTATCAACTCTGCATCTTTTGGCTTCAACATTATGAATATGTGTGTTACTACTATCGAGATTCATCAAAAATAGACCACTCTTCAAATGTGCATGACCATAAAAGATATTACTCATATAAATAGAACAACCATTATTCTCTGATTTAAATGAATAACCGTCTCGCATTAAACAAGATCCAGATATAATGTTCATGCTCAACGCTGGCACCAAATAACAATTATTTAGGTCTAATACTAATCCCGAAGGTAGATGTAGAGGTAGCGTGCCGACCGTGATCATATCGACTTTGGAACCGTTTCCCACGCGCATCGTCACCTCGTCCTTTCCCAGTGTCCGCTTAATCTGTAGTCCCTGTTTCGAGTTGCAAATATTAGCAACAGAACTAGTATCAAATACCCAGGTGCTACTGCGAGCTCTAGTAAGGTACACATCAATAACATGTATATCACATATACCTTTGTTCACCTTGCCATCCTTCTTATCCGCCAAATACTTGGGGCAGTTCCGCTTCCAGTGACAAGTCTGCTTGCAGTAGAAGCACTCAGTTTCAGGCTTTGGTACAGACTTGGGTTTCTTCTCTTGAGCAGCAACTTGCTTGCTGTTCTTCTTGAAGTTCCCCTTCTTCTTCCCTTTGCCCTTTTTCTTGAAACTGGTGGTCTTGTTGACCATCAACACTTGATGCTCCTTTTTGATTTATACCTCCGCAGCTTTCAGCATTGCGAAGAGCTCGGGAATAGTCTTATTCATCCCTTGCATATTATAGTTCATCACGAAGCTCTTGTAGCTTGGTGGCAGTGATTGGGGAATTCTGTCAATGACGCAATCATCTGGAAGATTAACTCCCATCTCAATCAAGTGATTATTATACCCAGACATTTTGAGTATATGCTCACTGACAGAACTGTTCTCCTTCATCTTGCAGCTATAGAACTTATTGGAGACTTCATATCTCTCAATCCGGGCATTTGCTTGAAATATTAACTTCAACTCCTGGAACATCTCATATGCTCCATGACGTTCAAAACGTCGTTGAAGTCCCGATTCTAAGCCGTAAAGCATGGCACACTGAACTATCGAGTAGTCATCAGCTTTGCTCTGCCAGATGTTCATAACATCTGGTGTTGCTCCAGCAGCAGGCCTGACACCCAGCGGTGCCTCCAGGACGTAATTCTTCTGGGCAGCAATGAGGATAATCCTCAGGTTACGGACCCAGTCCGTGTAATTGCTACCATCATCTTTCAACTTTGCTTTCTCAAGGAACGCATTAAAATTCAACGGAACAACAGCACGGGCCATCTATCTACAATCAAACATACATAAGCAAGATACTATCAGGTACTAAGTTCATGATAAATTTAAGTTCAATTAATCATATTACTTAAGAACTCCCACTTAGATAGACATCTCTCTAATCTCCAAGTGATTACGTGATCCAAATCAACTAAACCATAACCGATCATCACGTGAAATGGATTAGTTTTCAATGGTGAACATCATTATGTTGATCATATCTACTATATGATTCACGCTCGACCTTTCGGTCTCCGTGTTCCGAGGCCATATCTGCATATGCTAGGCTCGTCAAGTTTAACCTGAGTATTCTGCGTGTGCAAAACTGGCTTGCACCCGTTGTAGATGGACGTAGAGCTTATCACACCCGATCATCACGTGGTGTCTGGGCACGACAAACTTTGGCAATGGTGCATACTCAGGGAGAACACTTCTTGATAATTTAGTGAGAGATCATCTTATAATGCTACCGTCAATCAAAGCAAGATAAGATGCATAAAAGATAAACATCACATGCAATCAATATAAGTGATATGATATGGCCATCATCATCTTGTGCTTGTGATCTCCATCTCCGAAGCACCGTCATGATCACCATCGTCACCGGCGCGACACCTTGATCTCCATCGTAGCATCGTTTTGTCTCGCCAATCTTATGCTTCTACGACTATCGCTACCGCTTTGTGATAAAGTAAAGCATTACACGGCGATTGCATTGCATACAATAAAGCGACAACCGTATGGCTCCTACCAGTTGCCGATAACTCAGTTACAAAACATGATCATCTCATACAATAAAATTTAGCATCATGTCTTGACCACATCACATCACAACATGCCCCGCAAACACAAGTTAGACGTCCTCTACTTTGTTTGTTGCAAGTTTTACGTGGCTGCTACGGGCTTAAGCAAGAACCAATCTTACCTACGCATCAAAACCACAACAATAGTTTGTCAAGTTGGTGCTGTTTTAACCTTCGCAAGGACCGGGCGTAGCCACACTCGGTTCAACTAAAGTTAGAGAAACTGACACCCGCCAGCCACCTGTGTGCAAAGCACGGCGGTAGAACTAGTCTCGCGTAAGCATACGCATAATGTCGGTCTGGGCCGCTTCATCCAACAATACCGCCGAACCAAAGTATAACATGCTGGTAGGCAGTATGACTTATATCGCCCACAACTCACTTGTGTTCTACTCGTGCATATAACATCAAACCATAAAACCTAGGCTCTGATACCACTGTTGGGGAACGTAGTAATTTCAAAAAAATTCCTACGCGCACGCAAGATCATGGTGATGCATAGCAAGGAGAGGGGAGAATGTTGTCTACGTACCCTCGTAGACCGAAGCGGAAGCGTTAACGCAACGTAGAGGAAGTAGTCGTACGTCTTCCCGGTCCGACCGATCCAAGCACTGTTACTCCGGCACCTCCGAGTTCTTGGCACACGTTCAGCTCGATGACGCTCCCCGGGCTCCGATCCAGCAAAGCTTCGGGGAGGAGTTCTGTCAGCACGACGGCGTGGTGATGATCTTGATGTTCTACCGTCGCAGGGCTTCGGCTAAGCGCTGCTACAATATGACCAAGGTGGAATATGGTGGAGGGGGGCACCGCACACGTCTAAGGAACGATTACGATGATCAACTTGTGTGTTCTAGGGTGCCCCCTGCCCCCGTATATAAAGGAGCAAGGGGGAGGCCGGCCGGCCCTTGGGGCGCGCCAAGGAGAGGGGGGGAGTCCTCCTCCTAGTGGGAGTAGGACTCCCCTTTCCTAGTCCAACTAGGAATAGAGAGGGGGAAGGAAAGAGAGGGAGAGGGAGAGGGAAAGGGGGGCCGCGCCCCCCTCCTAGTCCTATTCGGACTCTCCATGAGGGGGGGCGTGCCACCTCCTGGGCTGCTGCCCTCTCTCTCTCCCCTCAGGCCCACTAAGGCCCATTACTTCCCCGGGGGATTCCTGTAACCCCTCCGGCACTCCGGTTTTATCCGAAATCACCCGGAACAATTCCGGTGTCCGAATATAGTCGTCCAATATATCGATCTTTATGTCTCGACCATTTCGAGACTCCTCGTCATGTCCATGATCACATCCGGGACTCCGAACAACCTTCGGTACATCAAAATACATAAACTCATAATGAAACTGTCATCGTAACTTTAAGCGTGCGGACCCTACGGTTCGAGAACAATGTAGACATGACCGAGACATGTCTCCGGTCAATAACCAATAGCGGGACCTGGATGCCCATATTGGCTCCTACATATTCTACGAAGATCTTTATCGGTCAGACCGCATAACAACATACGTTGTTCCTTTTGTCATCGGTATGTTACTTGCCCGAGATTCGATCATCGGTATCCAATACCTAGTTCAATCTCGTTACCGGCAAGTCTCTTTACTCGTTCTGTAATACAACATCCCGCAACTAACTCATTAGTCGCAATGCTTGCAAGGCTTAAGTGATGTGTATTACCGAGAGGGCCCAGAGATACCTCTCCGACGATCGGAGTGACAAATCCTAATCTCGAAATACGTCAACCCAACACGTACCTTTGGAGACACCTGTAGAGCACCTTTATAATCACCCAGTTACGTTGTGACGTTTGGTAGCACACAAAGTGTTCCTCCGGCACACGGGAGTTACATAATCTCATAGTCATCGGAACATGTATAAGTCATGAAGAAAGCAATAGCAACATACTAAACGATCGGGTGCTAAGCTAATGGAATGGGTCATGTCAATCATATCATTCAACTAATGATGTGATCCCGTTAATCAAATGATAACTCCTTGTCCATGGTTAGGAAACATAACCATCTTTGATTAACGAGCTAGTCAAGTAGAGGCATACTAGTGACACTCTGTTTGTCTATATATTCACACATGTATTATGTTTCCGGTTAATACAATTCTAGCATGAATAATAAACATTTACCATGATATAAGGAAATAAATAATATCTTTATTATTGCCTCTAGGGCATATTTCCTTCATTCTCACGTACATGAAGTTGTCATGGATGCTTCGTTTCTTGATGAAAGCACTCTGTGCAGTGAAGACAAGGTTGTTCATAAAAGGGCCAAGGCGGGACGCCAACGCCTTGGCGATGATTTTAGCAATAGCATGGATGAGGCTAATGGGGTGGAAATCCCCGATCTCCTCCGCCCCATCCTTCTTGGGTATGAGCACAATGTTGGCCGAGTTGAGCCAGTGAAGATTTGTCATTCGGAGGCTACTGTACTGGTGAATGACTCTCATTACATCAACTTTGATAATGTGCCAACATTTCTTGAAGAAACTTCCCGTGAATCCATCCGGTCCCGGTGCCTTGTCACCCGTCATAAGATCAATGGCCGCTTTGACCTTGTCTTCAGTGATGTTGTCGTCAATGCCAGTGAGGTCAACCACCCTAAGGTCCAGGTTCTCCCAGTTTAGATCCATTGATCTGGGTTGTCCCCCTCCCAGACTGCTCGCAAAGTGGTCATGGATAATTTCCTCTTTTTCCTCATGGTCCGTGATCCATCCAGAATTCTTCTTGAGCCTGTGGATGTGATTCTTTCTTCGCCTCGAGTTGACCCTGAGGTGGAAAAATTTGGTATGGGCGTCCCCCTCCTTGATGTTAGCAATGCGAGCACATTGCTTTTTGCGTGCCCTCTCAACCGCTGTGAGGCTGACGACATGACCCTTGAGTCGAGCCCAAAGTTCCCTTTGTCCCATCGAAAGGACGCGCGTCTCTTGGGCAATGTCAAGACGAAGGATGACGAGGAGGGCCGCATGAAGATGCAACTTTGCCTTGGAGAAGAGTCTGTTACTCCATTTAGACAAATGACGCCCCGTTTGCTTGAGCTTATGGAAAAGCCGTTGGTATGGCTCCGTGTGGGCACACGGCTCCTCCCAAGCCTTGGACATGGTGTCAAAAAATCCTGGGATACATGACCAGAAATTCTCAAATCTGAAGCATCTTGGTCGCTTCGGCCCCCTGTCATCAGCAAGGAGAAGGGGGCAATGGTCTGATAGCGAAGAAGAAATGGCGTGAAGCACATGAGAATCAAAATGCATGTCCCAGTCAGCGTTGCAGAAAACCGAGTCCGGCTTGCACAGAGTAGGGTTCTGACGCTCGTTACTCCAAGTGAAGCGTCTATTCTGGAGGTGGATCTCTTTTAGTTCACAAGTGTTTAGTGTAGCACGGAAGCGGTTGAGGCGGCTGCGATTGATGTTCCGGTTATTTTTATCTCGTGCTCGGTAAATCTGGTTGAAGTCACCCATGACAATCCATTTACTGCCATTGATGGGTTTTGAGCGATCAACTCACTGAAGAAATCATCCTTTCTGTTGGAGGCCGTTGGACCATAGACACTAGTGATCTTGAAAGGGGTATTGGAATGAATGACGTTGACCGTTGCGGAAAGGCAGAACTCAATGATGTGGACATCGGATATGCGAACGACACTATCATCCCAGAGCATGAGGAGGCCCCCTCTGGATCCAGTGGCCGGACGCTGAGCAAACCTACGGAGTCTATTACCACCAAGGTAGGAGGCGACGTACTGATCGACGTTTTCCATCTTGGACTCCTGAAGGCAGACGATGTGGCATGAGGTGGAGGCGATTGTCTCGTGCACAGTCGCACGTCTGTCCGGGTCATTTAGCCCTCTGACATTCCAGCACAAAAAATTAACCTTTGGAACTATCATCAGGAAACTGGTATTCTCATGGCACTGCTAAACAACACCCAGCTGGATTGCAGCAAATGAGCATGCCAGACCAGCTGATTATACAACAGCAACAACCTGCCGTAGGGAGCAGTCGAGGGCGCAACTTTAGCCGTATGGGACATCAGGTGAGGATGGTTGCTGGATGCTGTAGACGTTGGAAGAAACAGGGTTGACATAATCTTCATTAAGCAATGGCGGCGACGAACAACAACAGTGTTACAACAAGATACCAAGGGGCTGCAATCTTCACGTGAACGGCGGGAACACATCCAACTAAAATTACTACTAGAGGACACAATAGGTTTTGCTAACATTGGAAACTAGTGGTAGCTCGACCTGCTGACTTTCGCGAGGCAGTTAGACCTCTCCTGTTGCATCACCAGCAACAGCCGCATGGTCCATGGCAGCCTGACCGCCGCGGCTGATCAGAGCATCTTCAATCGCTGTGGCATCATCGTCATCGAGCTTGAACAACGAACAGAGTGCCGACAGAACCGAGGGCGACAACTCGTGTTGGAAGTGGCGACTCAGCTCCTCTAGAGCGTCCTTGGTGACATCCTTACCATCCTACACTATGCCGAGGCTCCGGCAGACCAGCTTCTCAGCCTCCCTCGTGACCGGAACAGCACCGTGGCGCTCCTTGGCATGAGCAGTGGTGCGATGCAGGGAGAACCCTGGGTTGGTGTCAATGGCCACACCAGCCAAAGTCTTCCTCCGGTTGGCCAGGCTCCTGGGCGGGGCACGGGGCTGCCCAACTATGAGAGGTGCCTCTGGCTGCACAAAGAGGGGTGCCAGGTTGTCGTTGGAGTGGCCTGTCGGCGATGGAGTGCGGCGAGCGGGCTGGCCGGAGAGCAGGGGCGGCGTGACCTGAGCCGGGGACTGCTCAAAGCCTGGTGGACGTGGGGGAGTGGCCGTGGCCACCACCGAGGCTGGCGTCAGAGGCGCCTGGATGCGCAAGATGATGCTGGAGCCCGGGGTGGGCGCGTCCACAGGCGATGGCGGGGTTGGCAGGACGGATGTTGGGGAGATGGAGCGTGCCGCATCGAGGGGGTGCGTGCAGCGGGACGAGCCACCGCGAGCGCTGCGCATAGGACTGGTCGATGAGTGAACCGCAGAGCCCCGATGGCGATGGCCATCACGCCCCTCACGTCCGTCATTGCCGCCGCGGCCTTGGTCGCCGCAGCGGTCGCGAGTCTGGTTACGGGAGGCGCGAGAGCGGCTGCGGCCGAACCACCTCGAGCCCCTGTTGTCGCGCTCCTGGTCGCGGCCACGCCGCGCGGCATCGTCATCATCGTCGTCACGACGCTGTCCACGCCCAGGGTCGTCGCGAGGCTCCTCCCGACTCTCCGTTGGCATACGGTCACCGTCGACGATGCCATGCACCCAGGTGAACTCGTTGATGTCTGCGTTTGCCCTGGAGTCGTCGTCGCGCACATTGGAGAAGTCTTCGTGGAGACCCAAGTGGACGATGACGCGGTAGCGAAGCCGACGCCGGCCCCGCGCCGGCACCCGCTGCGGACCACGCCTCGCCGGTAGCGTTAGGTGCATGACGCACGGGATGGCGCTCGGGTTTGTCGCCCATGCCCAGATGCCCAGAGTCCTGGCATCCTCTTGGCGCATGGAGCGGGGCAGCACATAGTCCAGCTCGCTGTCAACTCCAATGACACGGCTGATCGTGTCGGTGTTCCAGGCATGCAGCGGGATGCCCTCCAGGCTCAGTTGCACGTGATGCTTCATGTCTTCATGCTCGGCATGGGCCTCCATGATCCAGGGCTTGGGGTGGAGCTCGAGGCGGTCATGCTATAAGTTCCCGCGGTTGACGACGTCGTCGCGGTGGTGAGGGTGAGTGAACGTTGCGAGGTAGTCTTCAGGGAAGTGCCTGACGATGGTGACCATGGACAGAGGGATGTTGAACTCCTTGTGCAGCGCGTCGGCGTCGGATGAAGACGAAGCCGGGCGGCGATCTCCTCCCAAGGAGATGAGGACGCGGTTGGTGGTGAGAGCGTCAGCTTGCACGCCCATCTCCGGCGTGGACGGCGCCACAACGCGCCCCATGGCCGGCCTGGAGTGCGGGTCACCCAGCCGAGGCATGACGAGGGCGTCGCGGATGGACCGAACAAGGGGCGCCGAAATCGTTGGCGCGGTAGGGAAGCCGCAGGGGGTGCTTGTCGGCGGAGCGGCCGGGCGAGGAACAGGAGTGGGAGCCCGAGCTTGCCATTGAACCAGTCGCGCCCTGCTTGGACAGCCCTTTGCACGGTGGCCGGATCTGAAACAGCTATTGCACCTCACCTCTTCCTTGCAATCTTTGGCTTTGTGGAGTGGAGAGAAACAATGAAAGCACTTGCCCACTAAATGGAGGGGGATTTGAAGCCGCCTGCGAGGAGCTGGAGGGGGAGGGGGCAGAGGAGGCTGTCACCGCGGACGGGGACCGGGCGCCGGCCCGACGCGCGTCCAGCCAGGTTCCAAGGGCGCATCCCGTGCGCCGTCTTCAAGTCGCCGCACAAGGGCGGCGTTGGCAGCGGAAGACTCGGCCTGGAGGAACATCGGCGTCCCATCGCCGCCCGTGCAGTCGTGCGCATTGATGGCGGCCTCTTCATTAATGCGCCGCAGAGTCACGTCGGACGCGACGATGATGGAAGCGACGCGCACACCCCCGCCTTGAAGGATAGGCGGCGTCTCCAGAACCTCGCCAGCAAGCTCAGCTGTGCGGATCCGCGCTCGCAAGGCCGGGGAGGGCGGATCTGAGCCGGGCGACCGATCTAGATCGGCCACAGGCGAGGCGTCAGCAGTTAGAGGGAGGACGACCGGGGAGAAATTTTCTGGCAGGCGGGGCGGCGGCGGCGGCAGCTGGAACGGGCGCAGGGAGAGGGCGCTGATGGAGGCCAGCGAGCCCGGGATGGCACGCGCCGGGAGAGGCTGGTGGGTTAACGGGCGCCGGGGAGGAGGGGAGCTCTCGCTCTCGCTCATTGTAGATGTGGGTTGCGGGCCGCTGCTGCTGGCCAAGATGTGAGTGAGATTGTCTGTCGTGGCACAATTGGTGGCAAGAGAAAGACTCGTTCTTCGTTGCTGCCCAGCTTGGTCGAGAGTTAGCGTACAGTATGTATATGGTTGACTAGTCTTTTTGTTGAACACTATGGTTGACTAGTCCAACGGGCTACAGTTGAGCTCATTTCACAGTACCATAATTTGCGTTGATCGCCGTAGCACTTTACCGCATAGAATATGATAGGGCATCTACAACGCGACTCACAAACCTACTGCATGCGTTTGGACCATGCTATCCGGACAGTAGAAGACATTCAATGCAGGTCTGTATCGGTCCACAAAGCGGTCTAAATGTGATTTTTCCCCGTAAATCAGAGACAAATGTGAGGGTTTTTGTGGGAGTCCGGGCCGATCCTACGTACGCCCTCTTCTGATCGCCCTGGCCCTGTAACGCCCAAGATGTGGCTATATCTCCCACGTGTCGAGGCACGACTTAGAGGCATAATCGTATTTTGGTACGATTGCAAGAAGGGTCATCTTCACGCAATTCCATGTAAAAAATAAGGAAGTAAATAGTTGGCTTACAATTGCCACGTTACACAATGATCAAATTTATCCATACATTAATCAGAGTACACACAAGGTCCGACTACGGACGAATCCATCGAAAAGAAGACAACCCCCATTGCTAAATCCCAATCACGTTCCTACTAGGCACTACTACTGATCATCCGGAAAGAAAACATAGTAACGGCCAAGGTCTTCGTCGAACTCCCACTTGAGCTCGGTGGCATCACCTGCATTGGTATCATCCGCACCTGCAACTGTTTTGTAGTATCTGTGAGTCACGAGGACTCAGCAATCTCAAAACCCGCGAGATTAAGACTATTTAAGCTTATAGGTAGGATATGTGTATAAGGTGGAGTTACAGCAAGCACTAAGCAAATATGGTCGCTAACGTACGAGCACAAGAGTAAGATGAGAAACTACGCAACAGTCGTAAACTAAAAGTGATCAAGAAGTGATCCTGAACTACTTACGTTCAAACATAACCCCGCCGTGTTCTCTTTCCGAACCTCGTCGAAAAGAGACCATCACAGTTACACACATGGTTGGTGTATTTTAATTAAGTCAAGTGTCAAGTTCTCTACCATCGGATATTAACAAATTCTCATCTGCCACATAACCGCGGGCACGGCTCTCGAAAATTTAAACCCTGCAGGGGTGTCCCAACTTAGCCCATGACAAGCTCACGACCCGCGGAGACAATCCTCCATCGCGGGACCCTCCGATCAGACTCGGAATCCTGGTGCACAAGATATTTCGACAATGTTAAAACTAGTCCAGCAAGAGCTCTGGCGTGTCGTCACCCTGATAATAGCCGCGGGTATCTCGTCTCAGGCCACGTCCGGATGAGCGAAGCGTACAGGTATATACCAAACACCCCAAGTTGCCTAGGGGCGGTCCCACACGGTGCTCTAGTTTGGACCAACACTCGCGAGGAGCACTGGCCTGGGTTGTTGATTAAGTCCACGGGGTCCGAAAAGTCCCTATGCAAGTTTTTGTTGTTATTAGGCAAATGGTAAAACCAATGTTGGGCCTTGCTGGAGGAGTTTTATTCAAAGCGAACTATCAAGAGGCCCCCATAAACCCTCACCGTGTTAGGGACGCAAAATCAAGGAGCATAACAACGGTATGACAGAAACTAGGGCGGCAAGAGTGGAACAAAACACCAAGCAAAAGGCCAAGCTTTCCACCCTTTACCAACTATATAATGCATTAATTAAATAAGAGATATTGTGATATCCCAACATATCCATGTTCCAACATGGAACAACATGACTGCACCTGCAACTAGCAACACTATAAGAGGGGCTGAGCAAAAGCGGTAACATAGCCATACAACAGTTTGCTAGGAAGGTGGGTTAGAGGCTCGACATGGCAATATGGGAGGCTTGATAAACAAGTGGTAGGTACCGCGACATAGCGATAGAACGAACAACTAGCAAGCAAAGATAGAAGTGATATCGGGGGTAATGATCATCTTGCCTGCAAAGTTCTAAGGGTTGTCGAAAGCTTGCTCCTCGTAAACATACTCAACAGGATCCTCGTTCATGAACTCGTCTCCCAGCTCTACCCAAAGCAAGAACACAAGCAACGGAATAACAATCAATGACGATGCAATGCACAAGCAATATGATGCAAGACATGGCATGGGATGCAAGATATGATGTGCAATGCATATGGGTACTCCGGAAGGGAAAAGATGATCATGGCATCAACTTGGCAAACCAAGCATGCCACTGGATAGGTTTGGAGATTTCGGTCGAAATCGATATAAAGATCATCGGAAATGGATGCACGGTTTGCAAATGATGAGCAAAACGAGAACAAAGCAAAACTGCGCCTAACAACATCATAACACTGAAGATGCATCATGAAAATAAGCTACAACACTCCAACATAGAAACAAGTGAAGTACAGGTGAATCTCTACAAATAATGAACAGTGAGCTCCTGCTAGAACTCACTAGAACAAGTGTAAAACAACATGGCAAAAATGCAAATGATAACAGTTTCACGGACTTAGCAGTTTTTCACTGATCATGGCAGAAACAACATCAGGTAGCAATGTTTAGGGCTAGTAAACTACATGCTACAGGAACATATCATGGCAAACAAGGGCATGGCATGCTAGTACTAAAGGCAATGAACAAAACTCCCTTACTGAACTTCAGCCAAAATTGCACAGAAACGATGGTAGCATCAATGCAAACATGGCAAGTGATACGTCTCCAATGTATCTATAATTTTTTATTGTTCCATGCTATAATATTATCTGTTTTGGATGTTTATGGGCTTTATTACACACTTTTATATTATTTTTGGGACTAACCTATTAACCCAGAGCCCAATGCCAGTTTCTGTTTTTTCCTTGTTTTAGAGTATCGCAGAAAAGGAAAATCAAACGGAGTCCAATTGACCTGAAACTTCACAGAACTTATTTTTGGACCAGAAGAAGCCCACGGAGTATCGGAGTTGGACCAGGAGAGTCTTGGGCTGCCCACGAGGGTGGGGGCGCGCCCACCACCCCTGGGCGCGCCCCCTGCCTCGTGGACAGCCCGAAGGTCCACCAACGTACTTCTTCCTCCCATATATACCCATATACCCTAAAAACTTCGGGGAGCACAATAGATCGGGAGTTCCGCCACCAGAAGCCTCCGTAGCCACCGAAAACCAATCTAGACCCATTCCGGCACCCTGCCGGAGGGGAAATCCCTCTCCGGTGGCCATCTTCATCATCCCGGCGCTCTCCATGACGAGGAGGGAGTAGTTCTCCCTCGGGGCGGAGGGTATGTACCAGTAGCTATGTGTTTGATCTCTCTCTCTCTCTCTCTCGTGTTCTTGAGGTGGTACAATCTTGATGTATCGCGAGCTTTGCTATTATAGTTGGATCTTATGATGTTTCTCCCCCTCTACTCTCTTGTAATGGATTGAGTTTTCCCTTTGAAATTATCTTATCGGATTGAGTCTTTAAGGATTTGAGAACACTTGATGTATGTCTTGCATGGGATACCTGTAGTGACAATGGGGTATTCTATGATCCACTTGTTGTATGTTTTGGTGATCAACTTGCGGGTTCCGTGACCTTGGGAATCTATGCATAGGGGCTGGCACACGGTTTCGTCTTGACTATCCGGTAGAAACTTTGGGGAACTCTTTGAGGTTCTATGTGTTGGTTGAATAGATGAATCTGAGATTGTGTGATGCATATCGTATAATCATACCCATGGATACTTGAGGTGACATTGGAGTATCTAGGTGACATTAGGGTTTTGGTTGATTTGTGACTTAAGGTGTTATTCTAGTACGAACTCTAGGGCTGTTTGTGACACTTATAGGAATAGCCCAACGGATTGATTGGAAAGAATAACTTTGAGGTGGTTTCATACCCTACCATAATCTCTTCGTTTGTTCTTCGCTATTAGTGACTTTGGAGTGACTCTTTGTTGCATGTTGAGGGATAGTTATGTGATCCATTTATGTTATTATTGTTGAGAGAACTTGCACTAGTAAAAGTATGAACCCTAGGCCTTGTTTCAATGCATTGCAATACCGTTTACGCTCACTTTTATCATTAGTTACCTTGCTGTTTTTTTATTTTTAGATTACAAAAACCATTATCTACCATCCATATACCACTTGTATCACAATCTCTTCGCCGAACTAGTGCACCTATACAATTTACCATTGTATTGGGTGTGTTGGGGACACAAGAGACTCTTTGTTATTTGGTTGCAGGGTTGCTTGATAGAGACCATCTTCATCCTACGCCTCCTACGAATTGATAAACCTTAGGTCATCCACTTGAGGGAAATTTGGTACTGTCCTACAAACCTCTGCACTTGGGGGCCCAACAACGTCTACAAGAAGAAGGTTGTGTAGTAGACATCAAGCTCTTTTCTGGCGCCATTGCCAGGGAGGTTAACGCTTGATGGTATATCTTTAGATCTTGCAATCGAATCTTTTTGTTTCTTATTTTAGCACCAGTTTAGTTTATAAAATAAAACTACAAAAAATTGAATTAAGGTTAACTCATATGCTTCATCTTTTTAATGTCTTCCGTGAGGATAAGGATTCTGATAATTGTGCTCAAGTGCTAGAAGAAGAATGCATTAGAATGTTTGGCACTAAATCTTTGTATGATGAGCATGATTGCAATGTTGTTAGTATGAATTCCTTGGATATCTATGATGCTAATGATATGCAAAGCCACAAGCTTGGGGATGCTATGTTTGATGAAGATGATATTTTCTGTCCCCCAAGTTTTGAGGAGCAAATTTATTATGATGAAAGCATGCCTCCTATTATTATGTTTATATTGATGAAAGTGGATTTGGAGAGGTCATGACTTTATTTTGTGATGAATCCACTATTTCAGAAGAGGTTCCAATTGATTATGAGAACAAAGTTGCTATCTATGATGATTATTGTGATGACTTGTATGCTATTAAGAATAATGATACCCATGAAACTTGTCATCATGATTTTAGTTTTCAATTGGATTATGCCTCACATGATAATTATTTTGTTGAGTTTGCTCCCACTACTATTCCGAATGAGAAGAATTTTGCTTATGTGGAGAGTAGTAAATTTTCTATGCTTGTAGATCATGAAAATAATAATTTATGTGATGGTTATATTGTTGAATTCATTCATGATGCTACTGAAAATTATTATGAGGGAGGAATATATGCTTGTAGGAATTGCAATAATACCAAGTTTCCTCTCTATGTGCTTAAAGTTTTAAAGTTATGCTTGTTTCGCCTTCCTATGCTAGTTGATTATTGCTCCCATAAGTTGTTTGCTCACAAAATCCCTATGCATAGGAAGTGGGTTAGGCTTAAATGTGCTAGTCATATTCTTCATGATGCCCTCTTTATGTTACAATTCTTATCTTTTATGTGAGCATCATTGAAATCATCATGCCTAACTAGGGGCGTTAAACGATAGCGCTTGTTGGGAGGCAACCCAACTTTATTTTTGTTCCTTGCTTTTTGTTCCTGTTTAGTAATAAATAATTTATCTAGACTCTGTTATGGTTGTGTTTTTTTGTGTTTAATTAGTATTTTTGCCAAGTAGAACCTTTGGGAAGACTTGGGGAAAGTCTTTTAGATCATGCTGTAAAAAACAGAAACTTTAGTGCTCACGAGAATTGCTGCCAATTTTTATTGGAGGGTGCTATTGAGTTAATTCTTTTTAAGATGATTAATAGACAAATTAATCAGGTCCACCAATTTATTTGAGAATTTTATGAGTTCCAAAAGTATACGTTTGATACAGATTACTACAGACTGTTCTGTTTTTGACAGATTTTGTTTTCTATGTGTTGTTTGCTTATTTTGATGAATCTATGAGTAGTATCGGAGGGTATGAACCATAGAGAAGTTGGAATATAATATATATTACACCAATATGAATTTAGAATGAGTTCACAACAGTACCTAAGTGGTGATTTATTTTCTTATACTAACGGAGCTTACAAGTTTTCTGTTAAGTTTTGTGTTGTGAAGTTTTCAAGTTTTGGGTGAAGATTCGATGAACTATGGAATAAGGAGTGGCAAGAGCCTAAGCTTGAGGATGCCCCGGATGGCATCCCCTCTTTCGTCTTCGTTCATCTGTAACTTTACTTGGAGCTATATTTTTATTCACCACATGATATGTGTTTTGCTTGGAGCGTCAATTTATTTTGTTAGTATTTGCTTTCTGTTATTTAGAACAATGTTTTGCATCTTTTATTTCAATAAAAGTGGCATTGATAGCCTTTACTATGCCTATTTTACAAGTCCACATGTTGTTGTTTGAAAACATAAAGTTTACCGTTGTTGCAAAAATTCCCTAGAAAAGTCAGAATGTGATAAAATGTTGAAACCTTTTGCATAATAAGCTCTGATAAATTTACTACAGTGGGAATTTTCTTTCATAATTTTTGGAGGTAGGGAAGTATGGATATTGCTGCACTCTTTGCAGACTGTCCTGTTTAGGCAGATTGATGTTATGTTTGCATATGTTTGCTTCTTTAATGATTCTATTTGAGGATAGGACTATTAAATATGCAGAGGCATTTAGTATGCAATGTTGAACAATAATTTTAGTGATTTTCTACAGTAGAGTATGGTAAGGTTTTTGCATTGGTTTATACTAACTTATCTCACGAGTCTTTGTTGAGTTTTGTGTGGATGAAGATTTTGAGATTTAGGGAGACCGTGATATGAGAGGAATTAAGGAGACACAAAAGCTCAAGCTCGGGGATGCCCCGGTTGGCATCCCACCTTTCTTCTTCAACAACTATCGGTTAGTTTCGGTTGATCCTAAGTTTTTGCTTCTTCACATGATGTTTGTCATTCTTAGAATGTTATTTTATTTAGTTTTGCTTGTTGTTTGAATAAAATACCAAGATCTAAAAGTCCTAAATGTTAGAGAGTCTTCACATAGTTGCATAATTATTTGACTACTCATTGATCTTCACTTATATCTTTCGGAGTAGTTTGTCATTTTCTCTAGTGCTTCACTTATATCATTTTAGTGCACGGTGGTGGTTTTATTTTATAGAAATATATGAACTCTCATGCCTCACTTATATTATTTTGAGTCTCTAAACAACATGGTAGTTTGCTTTGGTTATGAATTCAGTCCTAATATGATGGGCATCCAAGAGGGATATAATAAAAACTTTCATATAAAATGCATTGAATACTATGAGAAGTTTGATACTTGATGATTGTTTTGAGATATGAGGATGGTAATGTTAGAGTCATGCTAGTGAGTAGTTGTGAATTTGAGAGATACTTGTGTTAAAGTTTGTGATTCCCGTAGCATGCACGTATGGTGAACCGTTATGTGATGAAGTCGGAGCATGATTTATTTATTGATTGCCTTTCTTATGAGTGGCGGTCGGGGACGAGCGATGGTCTTTTCCTACCAATCTATCCACATAGGAGCATGCACGTAGTACTTTGTTTCGATAACTAATAAGATTTTTGCAATAAGTATGTGAGTTCTTTATGACTAATGTTGAGTCCATGGATTATACGCACTCTCACCCTTCCACCATTGCTAGCCTCTCTGATACCGCACACCTTTCGCCGGTATCATATACCCACCATATACCTTCCTCAAAACAGCCACCATACCTACCTATTATGGCATTTCCATAGCCATTCCGAGTATATTGCCATGCAACTTTCCACCATTCCGTTCATTATGACACGCTCCATCATTGTCATATTGCTATGCATGATCATGTAGTTGATATTGTATTTGTGGCAAAGCCACCGTTCATAATTCTTTCATACATGTCACTCATGAGTCATTGCACATCCCGGTACACCGCCGGAGGCATTCATATAGAGTCATATTTTGTTCTAACAATCGAGTTGTAATTCTTGAGTTGTAAGTAAATAAAAGTGTGATGATCATCATTATTAGAGCATTGTCCCGGTGAGGAGAGGATGATGGAGACTATGGTTCCCCCACAAGTCGGGATGAGACTCCGGACAAAAATAAATAAATAAAAGAGGCCAAAGAAGCCCAAATAAAAAAAGAGGCCATAAAAAAATGAAAGTCCCAAATAAAAAATGTATTAAAGAAATAAGAGAGAAGGAGCAATGCTACTATCCTTTTACCACACTTGTGCTTCAAAGTAGCACCATGATCTTCATGATAGAGAGTCTCCTATGTTGTCACTTTCATATACTAGTGGGAATCTTTCATTATAGAACTTGGCTTGTATATTCCAGTGATGGGCTTCCTCAAAATGCCCTAGGTCTTCGTGAGCAAGCAAGTTGGATGCACACCCACTTAGTTTTTTTGAGCTTTCATACACTTATAGCTCTAGTGCATACGTTGCATGGCAATCCCTACTCACTCACATTGATATCGATTGATCGGCATTTCCATAGCCCGTTGATACGCCTAGTTGATGTGAGACTATCTTCTCCTTTTTGTCTTCTCCACAACCACCATTCTATTCCACCTATAGTGCTATATCCACGGCTCACGCTCATGTATTGCGTGAAGATTGCAAAAGTTTGAGAACATCAAAAGTATGAAACAATTGCTTGGCTTCTCATCGGGGTTGTGCATGATTTGAATATTTTATGTGGTGAAGATAGAGCATAGCCAGACTATATGATTTTGTAGGGATAGCTTTCTTTGGCCATGTTATTTTGAGAAGACATGATTGCTTTGTTAGTATGCTTGAAGTATTATTGTTTTTATGTCAATATTAAACTTTT
Source organism: Triticum monococcum (assembly GCA_034509565.1). Classification (NCBI taxonomy): domain Eukaryota; kingdom Viridiplantae; phylum Streptophyta; class Magnoliopsida; order Poales; family Poaceae; genus Triticum; species Triticum monococcum. The sequence goes on along the minus strand of CM067847.1, from coordinate 173,651,821 downwards.
GTCTTGAATCTTATGGATCTGAATATTCTTGCCACAATAAGGAGAATTACATGGAGAAATATGTTAGGTAGCATTCCACATCAAAATTCTGTTTTTATCATTTACCTACTCGAGCACGAGCAGGAATTAAGCTTGGGGATGCTGATACGTCTCCAACGTATATATAGCTTTTGATTGTTCCATACTATTATATTATCTGTTTTGGATGTTTATGGGCTTTATTATGCACTTTTATATTATTTTTGGGACTAACCTATTAACCCAGAGCCCAGTGCCAGTTTCTTGTTTTTCCTTGTTTTAGAGTATCGCAGAAAAGGAAAATCAAATGGAGTCCAATTGACCTGAAACTTCACAGAACTTATTTTTGGACCAGAAGAAGCCCACGGAGTATCGGAGTTGGACCAGGAGAGTCTCGGGCTGCCCACGAGGGTGGGGGCGCGCCCACCCCCCTATGCACGCCCCCTGCCTCGTGGACTGCCCGGATGTCCACCGACGTACTTCTTCCTCCCATATATACCCATATACCCTAAAAACTCCGGGGAGCACAATAGATCGGGAGTTCCGCCGCCAGAAGCCTCCGTAGCCACCGAAAACCAATCTAGACCCGTTCCGGCACCCTGCCGGAGGGGAAATCCCTCTCTGGTGGACATCTTCATCATCCCGGCGCTCTCCATGATGAGGAGGGAGTAGTTCTCCCTCGGGATGGAGGGTATGTACCAGTAGCTATGTGTTTGATCTCTCTCTCTCTCTCTCTCTCTCTCTCTCGTGTTCTTGAGGTGGTACGATCTTGATGTATCGTGAGCTTTCCTATTATAGTTGGATCTTATGATGTTTCTCCCCCTCTACTCTCTTGTAATGGATTGAGTTTTCCCTTTGAAGTTATCTTATCGGATTGAGTCTTTAAGGATTTGAGAACACTTGATGTATGTCTTGCGTGGGATACCTGTGGTGACAATGGGGTATTCTATGATCCACCTGATGTATGTTCTGGTGATCAACTTGTGGGTTCCGTGACCTTGGGAATCTATGCATAGGGGTTGGCACACGTTTTCGTCTTGACTCTCCTGTAGAAACTTTGGGGCACTCTTTGAGGTTCTATGTGTTGGTTGAATAGATGAATCTGAGATTGTGTGATGCATATCGTATAATCATACCCACGGATACTTGAGGTGACATTGGAGTATCTAGGTGACATTAGGGTTTTGGTTGATTTGTGTCTTAAGGTGTTATTCTAGTACGAACTCTAGGGCTGTTTGTGACACTTATAGGAATAGCCCAACGGATTGATTGGAAAGAATAACTTTGAGGTGGTTTCGTACCCTACCATAATCTCTTCGTTTGTTCTCTGCTATTACTGACTTGGAGTGACTCTTTGTTGCATGTTGAGGGATAGTTATGTGATCCAATTATGTTATTATTGTTGAGAGAACTTGCACTAGTAAAAGTATGAACCCTAGGCCTTGTTTCAACGCATTGCAATACCGTTTACGCTCACTTTTATCATTAGTTACCTTGCTGTTTTTATATTTCCAGATTACAAAAACCATTATCTACCATCCATATACCACTTGTATCACAATCTCTTCGCCGAACTAGTGCACCTATACAATTTACCATTGTATTGGGTGTGTTGGGGACACAAGAGACTCTTTGTTATTTGGTTGTAGGGTTGCTTGAGAGAGATCATCTTCATCCTATGCCTCCTACGGATTGATAAACCTTAGGTCATCCACTTGAGGGAAATTTGCTACTATCCTACAAACCTCTGCACTTGGGGGCCCTACAACGTTTACAAGAAGAAGGTTGTGTAGTAGACATCAACAAGTGATATGAGACATGTTTCAGACTTAGAGGAAAATCATACGTGGTAGAAACAGATTCATGATAGCAACTTTGCAAGCTTGTGCCACTCACCACAAAGCATTTCATGGCACAACAAAGCAACCAACAGTAAGAAGACATATTTATGAAGTTAAACGTGGCAAGATCATAGTCATTGGGTGCATGGATCACTAGGGGCCTATTTGGTTGCTCGCATGCAGCCCAACCAGGCCCACGCGAGATGTGCGCGGCCTGTTTGGTAGCCCGCATACACTATTGGGCCTCCATCGCATGCTTCTTAAAGCACCTCAGGGCCTGGCTCACTGGGAACGCATGAATCGGCAGTTTCTCCAGGGCCAGACCCGAGCGGTGCACGTGGACGGGCGCGGCTGCATGCGCGCGGCCACCCTCGAGAAGCCGCATTGCTTCCTGAAGCACCGACAGTTATTAGCCTCACCGTCCGTCACCGCTCCCTCTCCCCACTCTTCCCCACTCTCCCAACTCTCATCGGCGACGGCGGATCGGAGCAGAGGAAGAAGACCACCGGACTCCATCACCGGCGGCGGCGGATCGGAGCAGAGAAAGAAGACCACCGGACTCCCTCAATGGCGGTAAGCACTTCTCTCTCTTTGACATGCACGCTAGATTCGATCCATGGCGATAGATTCGATCCATGACGGAGGGGAATCGGGAATAGAGGTAGATAAGCATAGGGGTAGTTCATACTAGTTCATAGCAGTTCATACGAGTTCATACATGCAAGATCGAAATGCATAAGGTAGATTTCGGGATAGGGTAATAGGGGGAAAGGGGGTACACAACGGACACCGGCTGACCGCGGCGGCCGTCACCGGCGTGCGGAGCGGCTGGTCGAGCCGTTGGCCTTCATCTTCTTCTTCATTGCCGTGCGGGCCGGCAGTTCGTCCTCGTCGTCCTCGGCGGAGTCGTGGTCGATCTGCTAGGTAGGACGGACTAGCTCCAGCGCCCTAGCTGGCATGTGCACCGCCTCTTCTTCCTCCTCCTTAGGCTCCCCGCCGATGACCGCCGCCGGCGCGATAGCCGTTTCCCAGTACACTGCGGCACGACGGTCATTAGGAGCCCAGTAGTTCTTGTACTTGCACCACTTCTTCCTGTGTTTAGGGTCTTCGAAGACGGCCTGATTCATGGCCCAACGAATGATGTCAACAGCCATCGCGCCCTTCGCTGGGTCAGGAATCAATGCCTTCAGCTCATCTTTAGTGGCCTTCATGAGCACGGCATTAGATTCGTTCTGCATGTCCGACATGGAGCCGAAGTTCGAACACACCTCCATGGTGTTCTCGAACTTGGTCCGGTCACCCGAGGAAGAAGGCCCTCCAGCCAATACCCCAAGGGAAGGGGTTGGCGTTGGAGCTGGAGCTAGAGCTCATGGCGATGGGGAGGAGGAAGGTTGATAGTGAGAGAAGAGAGGGGTTGGGTAAATAGTGGTGGGCAGGGTGAGTAAATATAGGGGGGATGGAGAGGAGGAGAAGAGTGACAGTCATGCCATTTTAACTACAAGCTCTTGAATAAGCCATGAACTCTGTGCAATGCCTGACTCCATGACTTGTGCGCAGATCAAGGACACGGAGGTGCTCCCGGCCGTTGACAGCAAGGGCAAGCAGCCCCTTCACCCAATGCCCGACGAGGTTGAGCTGCCGCCTGATATGTCTCCGTCGTATCTACTTTTCCAAACACTTTTGCCCTTGTTTTGGACTCTACCTTGTATGATTTGAATGGAACTAACCCGGACTGACGCTGTTTTCAGCAGAATTGCCATGGTGTTGTTTTATGTGCAGAAAACAAATATTCTCGGAATGACCTGAAACTCCACGGAACATCTTAAAAAAAATAATAATAAATCCTCGCCAAAGATGAAGACCAAGGGACCCACACCCTGTCCACGAGGGTGGGGGGCGCCCCTCCTAGGGTGCGCCCCCTACCTCGTGGGCCCCCTGGATGCCCTTCGACACCAACTCCAACTCTATATATTTGCTTTCGGAGAGAAAAAATCAAGGAGAAGAAATCATCGCGTTTTAGGATACGGAGCCGCCGCCAAGCCCTAAAACCTCTCGGGAGGGCAGATCCGGAGTCCCTCCGGGGCTCCGGAGAGGGGGATTCATCGCCGTCGTCATCATCAACCATCCTCCATCACCAATTTCATGATTCTCACCGCCGTGCGTGAGTAATTCCATCGTAGGCTTGCTGGACGGTGATGGGTTGGATGAGATTTATCATGTAATCGAGTTAGTTTTGTTAGGGTTTTATCCCTAATATTCACTATGTTCTGAGATTGATGTTGCTATGACTTTGCTATGCTTAATGCTTGTCACTAGGGCCCGAGTGCCATGATTTCAGATCTGAACCTATTATGTTTTCATGAAATATGTGAGTTCTTGATCCTATCTTGCAAGTCTATAGTCACCTACTATGTGTTATGATCCGGCAACCCCGAAGTGACAATAATCAGGACCACTCCCGGTGATGACCATTGAGGGAGTCCTGGATTAGGGGGTCTCCGGACAGCCGGACTATCTCCATTGGCCGGACTGTTAGACTATGAAGATACAAGATTGAAGACTTCGTCTCGTGTCCGGATGGGACTCTACTTGGCGTGGAAGGCAAGCTATGCAATACGATATCTCCTCCTTTGTAACCGACCTTGAGTAACCCTAACCCTCTCCGGTGTCTATATAAACCGAAGGGTTTTAGTCCGTAGGACAACAATCACAACATACAATCATACCATAGGCTAGCTTCTAGGGTTTAGCCTCTCTGATCTCGTGGTAGATCTACTCTTGTACTACCCATATCATCCATATTAATCAAGCAGGACGTAGGGTTTTACCTCCATCAAGAGGGCCCAAACCTGGGTAAAACATCGTGTCCCCTGCCTCCTGTTACCATCCGGCCTAGACGCATAGTTCGGGACCGCCTACCCGAGATCCGCCGGTTTTGACACCGACATTGGTGCTTTCATTGATAGTTCTGCTGTGCCGTCGCCATTAGGAAGGATGTCTCATCCCGTATTTAAAGACATCACTGTTGCTGAGGGAGCTTTGGCTATCAGCCAAACTCTCCGGCTAGGTGGTTTTCTTATGACCGCTTGTTCGGCCGCTGCGCCGACGATAACTTCTCGGGTCATCGAAAGCAATCTTCACGTCAACTCGGAACTCGCTGAGCAGTTAGATGCAATGGATCTCTCTTCCCTGAACGAGCTCTTGGATCGCATCGCCGCCCTGGGAGTCGCTACAGACTAAGATCAGATTGGGCCTAAACCCGAGCTGAGAGAGATCAACTCTCCCCAGGTCACCCATCATGTTGTAGTGGTGGAGGAACAATGCGGCAACCCTTCATCTATCTTAAGGACTAGCTATGTCCGGATTCCCGATCCCTCCAAGCCAGATACCCACGGAAGGGAAGGACTCTTTGCTTATCGCACTATCTGTATCACTCTGCTTTAACGCAATTTTTTAATAAACAATGCATGACATTACGACTATTATTGCATTCTTGTTATATATATATATATGTGTGTGTGTGTGTGTTCATTAATGACGCCTTGCAACCGTACACTATGGTACGACCAATACACCAGGGGCTTACGTACCCCACAATACGGTGTGAAAAGTCCGAACACTTTCACAAGTGCGGCACCCCAAACTTATAGCATTATATGCATCAGCTCCGAATCATGTCTTTGGTCAAATGTTGGGTTTGCCCGGCTCCTATGTTTTGGTACCTTACGTTCCGCTCTATCGGCTAAGGTAGCGCTAGGAGAACTACTGCGATTGTGCCCTGGTTCTGCCGGGCTTAGCACCTCAGTAGAGAAAGCTAAAACTGACTGTCATGATAAGGCGAGAGACTGGTCGCTGTTTGGCGAGGTTTTTCGAGTCCCTAAAGACTTATGCCGCTTAGGGCGAGGGGCCGGCCCTGTCCGGCTTACAGGAGTGTACCACGCCCCGAATTCGGCCTTCCGAATACCAGGGGCTTTGCCAAAATTTAAAATTATAGAATTCTATGGCTAAGTGAGAGTGATAAAGCATTATTAGTCCGGTTGCCTTGTTCGTTGTGCTGAGCACCTCCCTCGAAGGACCCAAATATGGGAACAAGAGTGCTCAGGTTTATCCCGAACATCCCAGCACTCGTGGCATGGGGGCAGAAGCCGAGGACTAGCCATCTCTCAGATTGGATAAACGGCCAAACAGAAGGTAATATTTTAAATTCACACAAGTGTTGCATAGCACATATGAAACAAGTTTTCATCATACAGGATAAAACGAGCAAGTCTCATTCAAATATTACATCTTTTGAACACTCGTCCGCGATGAGACGGGCACCCGGTAGAACACCCTCGTAGTACATCTCGGGGTGGCGGTGCTCCTTGCCCTCTGGCGGCCCCTCCTTGATTAGCTTCACGGCGTCTACCTTGACCCACTGCAATTTCACACGGGCGAAAGCCCGGCGTGCACCTTCAATGCAGACATATCGCTTGACGACCTCCAGCCGCGGGGAGGCATCCACAAGCCGCCTCATCGGGCCGAAGAAGCTGTTCGGAAGGGCGTCGCCAGGCCACAACCGGACTATAAAGCTCTTCATGGCCTGATCGGCCGCCTTATGTAGCTCGACCATCTGCTTCAGCTGGTCGCTCATTGGCATCGGATGTTTGGCCTCAGCATACTGAGACCAGAACAGCTTCTCCGTCGAGCTTCCGTCCTCGGCCTGGTAAAATTGTGCGGCATCGGACACATTGCGGGGCAAATCTGCGAATGCTCCTGAAGAGCTCCGGATCCGGGTAAGTAATCGGTAATTTAATTTTACATGCTTGCTTTGCATATAGAAAGCCTTACCTATCGCTATCTTCTTCATCGCGTCGATCTCTTGGAGGGCCTTTTGGGCTTCGGCCTTGGCACTTTTCACACTCTCGAGGGCCGCGGCAAGCTCAGACTCCTGCGTCTTGGAGTCAAGCTCCAACGCCTCGTGCTTCGCCACAAGAGCCTGGAGCTCTTGCTGCACCTCGCCCACCCGAGCCTCCTGCTTCTCTCGCTCGGTGCGCTCCTTGTCTGCTTTATCTTCGGCCTTGGTTAGCGCTTGCTTCAGGGTCGCCACCTCGGTCGTGGCCCCTGGCAAACATACGATGATCCTGTCATTTTGCAATCGCGTCCTCTTTTATATATATACATAAGACAGGGTATTACTTACCCTTGTTATCCTCGAGCTGCCTCTTGGCAAGGCCGAGCTCTTTCCTGGACCCCTCGAGGTCCTGCTTCAGTATGGCGACCTCCGCAGTTAGTGCGGCGGACGCCAGCAGCGAAGCCTGCATATGCATATTGACACACTTATATTAAACTCCTGCGATATTATTTGATCCTCTGTTCGGCTTTTCTTTGTGAACACCGAACAAAGCATCAGGGGCTACTGTCTATGCGGTAATATTTCTACTACACTTTAAAACACTTACCTTGAAGCCTGTTAGAAGGCTGGCACATGCTTCAGTCAATACGCTCTTGGCGGACTGAACCTTCTGGATCACCGCACTCATGATAGTACGGTGCTCCTCGTCGATGGAAGCGTTGCGAAGCGCTTCCAGCAGATTGTCCGGCTCCTCTGGATGGACAGAGGTCACCCGCACAGGCGTCTTGCCCCTCTTAGAAGGAGGCCGCCTGCCCGATCCTGGAACCGCTGGAGGTTCCGGCGCTGTGTTCGGCTGAGGGCCGAACTCGGAGCTCTCGGGGGCCCCGTCCCCTTGGCTCTCGGAGTCCGGAAGGTCGCCTTGAGGCGCCTCCGGGACTGTCTCCCCTCGATCCGGTGCCTCTTGAGACAACACCTTGGCGTCGTCGGCAGGATGAGGGGAGGTGGCGGTCGGGACTGGATCGCTATCCATGTCCGACAAGCCCAAGGAGCCGTCCGATGATACATCGATATTGGCTCGTGGCGGCCTGCATAATTGCGTTCGGCGTTAGGGAAAGCAGTGCGACAAAGGAATCCTATGAGTTACTCTGGTATCCGAATACTTAATATCTCCCTGGGGGCTTGACCCTGGGCAGCCACTCGTCTTCGCCTTCGTCGGCGGCGGTGGAACTGTCCGGAAGGAGAGTCCTTCCCTTCTTGGACCCTCCGGCCTCCCCGGTTGGGGCGGCCTTCCTTTTCTTGTCTCCCCTCGTCGGTGGGGGAGCATCTTCTTCTTCTTCCTCGTCTTCGGGGGAAGAGTGCGCCGCAGAGTCATCGGACGGTGAGTCCGACGACACCTGACGTCGGGAACTCTTTCGGGTTCCCTTGGCCTTCTTGGTCTTCTCCGGTACCGTATAAGGGGCCGGAGTCAACATCTTCGCCAGAAGAGCGTCTGCGGGGCCTTCGGGCAAAGGAGCCGGACAGTCGATCTATCCGGCCATCTTCTGCCAGTCCTATCAAAGGTACGGGAGTTTAGATCCCGCATAGAGTCAATCTATATAAAAATAATAAGTATGCTGTGAAAGGTAAAGTAGCTTACCGCACTGGCTTGGCGCTTCGCGCTGAATCCGCGATCCTCAGTAATAGGGGGGGGGACCTCGGCACTTTTGAAAAGCACCCTCCAAGCGTCTTCATGAGTCGTGTTGAAGAGCATGTTCAGAGTTCGGTGCTGCGTTGGATTGAACTCCCACAAGTTGAACTCCCGTTGTTGGCACGGGAGTATCCGGCGGATAAACATAACTTGGACTATGTTGACAAGCTTGAGCTTCTTGTCCACCATGTTTTGAATACATGTTTGGAGTCCGGTCAGCTCTTTCGAACTACCCCAGGACAGGCCCTTCTCTTTCCAGGAGGTGAGCCGCGTGGGGATGCCAGATCGGAACTTGGGGGCCGCTGCCCATACTGGGTCGCGCGGCTCGGTGATATAGAACCACCCCGATTGCCACCCCTTTATGGTTTCCACAAAGGAGCCCTTGAGCCATGTTACGTTGGGCATCTTGCCCACCATGGCGCCTCCGCACTCCGCCTGGCGGCCGCCCACCACCTTCGGCTTGACATTGAAGGTCTTCAGCCATAAGCCGAAGTGGGGCTTGATGCGGAGGAAGGCCTCACACACGACGATAAATGCCGAGATGGTGAGGATGAAGTTCGGGGCCATATCATGGAAATCCAGGCCGTAATAAAACATGAGCCCCCGAACGAAGGGATGGAGAGAGAATCCCAGTCCGCGGAGGAAATGGGTGAGGAATACTACCCTCTCATGGGGCCTGGGGGTGGGGATGAGCTGCCCCTCATCTCGGAGCCGGTGCGCGATGTCGTCGGGCAGGTATCCGGCTCTCCTCAGTTTCTTGATGTCTCCCTCCATGACGGAGGATACCATCCACCTGCCTCCCGCTTTGGACATGATTGGAGAAGGTCGAGGTGGGAAGAGCAGACTTAGGCGCTAGAGCTCGAGTGTGCGAAAACGGATGAGCAAAGGAGGAAGAAGGCGTGGATAGAAAAGTGAATCCTTATCCCTTTATATGGGCGGACGAAACTAAGCGTCCCCACTTGCCTGGTAAAACTCGCTTATCCCCCCAAGCGCTGCAATTGATGGCGCGGTTGGGTTACCCACGCCTGTATTGATGAGAATCCCGTAATAAGGGGACATGATGTCTACTTTGACAAGACGTGTCGAAAAACTGCCTCGCGTTATGTGCGGGGCTAGTTAAAAGAAACGGTTCGAATAATCACTGGGCCGTGATGTAACGTCATGCTGCCAAAACAAGCCAGCAAATTAGATCTGCAAAAATATTATTCTCTCTACGGTGGAATGTGGACCATATTTTGCAGGGTCGGACACTATCCTCGTATTCAAATTCTTCTGTGATGTATTCGGAGAAGGAACCCGCCTTGCAATGCCGAAGACAATACTACGCGCCGGACTCATCGTCATTGAAGCCTGATTCAGGGGCCACTGAGGGAGTCCTGGATTAGGGGGTCTCCGGACAGCCGGACTATCTCCATTGGCCGGACTGTTAGACTATGAAGATACAAGATTGAAAACTTCGTCTCGTGTCCGGATGGGACTCTACTTGGTGTGGAAGGCAAGCTAGGCAATACGATATCTCCTCCTTTGTAACCGACCTTGTGTAACCCTAACCCTCTCCGGTGTCTATATAAACCGAAGGGTTTTAGTCCGTAGGACAACAATCACAACATATAATCATATCATAGGCTAGCTTCTAGGGTTTAGCCTCTCTGATCTCATGGTAGATCTACTCTTGTACTACCCATATCATCAATATTAATCAAGCAGGACATAGGGTTTTACCTCCATCAAGAGGGCCCGAACCTGGGTAAAACATCGTGTCCCCTGCCTCCTGTTACCATCTGGCAAAATACCAAAAACATTACTTTTGCTGTGTTTACTTTTGTTGCCGCTACCACCACTATCATATTACCTTGCTACTAAACACTTTGCTGCAGATACTAAGTTTCCAGGTGTGGTTGAATTCACAACTCAGCTGCTAATACTTGAGAATATTCTTTGGCTCCCCTTGTGTCGAATCAATAAATTTGGGTTGAATACTCTACCCTCGAAAGCTGTTGCGATCCCCTATACTTGTGGGTTATCACCGCCCACCGCCGAGGAAGACCCGAAGATGCCTGAGGGTGGCGACAGCGAGGGCATGGAGGAGCCCCCCCAGCAACAAGCACCGCAACTACGACCACTACCATCGGGAGCATGTCCCAACTCACTTCTGCAAGGTCATCCTTGGACCGAAGCTTGAGTGCATCCCCATGCCCCTGGACTTCACCAAGCACTTCATCGCGGTGCTGACGGAGTTCAAGCTCAGGAACAACACCGGCTGCTCCTGGAAGGTGACGGTCAAGCTGATGAACGGTAGGGTGACCCTGGATCAGGGTTGGGCCACCTACGTAGCCGTTCATCAGATCAAGATCGGCTACATGGTGACGTTCAAGCTCCTCACTCCCGACACCCTCAAGGTCATCATCTTCGACGACGATGGCATTGAGGTCATCAACAAGTGCGGGAAGCACGACGAAGCCTTCGCCGCCAAGGAGTAGGGCTTGGCCACCTCTTTCGAGCGTACTATTGAGTCTGCTTTGAACATGTCTATGGTTTATGCATTGAACTGTTATGAAGTGTGGTATTGCTTATATCTGAATTCTGCTAGTTGATGCTCTGTTTATACTCTGTTGTGCTTATGATGTGTGCTGCCGAAGTGTGGTGGTAAGCTCACCAACTAGCCAAAGAGGTTACCACACACCAGGCGTTGCATACAACCAAACACCATGCCTTGTGTTTATCCACTAACATGCAGGCAACCAAACACCAGGCAGGGTGGTTCAACCCATGCAGGTAAGAGGGCATGCAGGCAACCAAACAACATGCATATGGTGCATTTGAGGCTGCATTTGCATAGCCAGGTTGGGTGGAGAAGTGTATGCAATACGGGTACTGTAGCACACGGCAACCAAACAGGCCCTAGCAAAAGACATGGCAAAAATGCATTTCCTGTTAACAGACTAACATCAATAATATTTTGTAAAAGGAAAACATGGTAATGACAAGCTACATTACCCCATAATTACAAACAAAGGCATGAATGGATAGAGCATAACCATATCTTCAAAACACCCTTACCGAACTTCATCAAAATATGCAAGGATTTACTTGTGGCAACAAGTCAACATAGCAACGTAATGTAACAGGAAAAGACTTAGCAGAAAAACTAAGTGGCTGAAATCAGCAACATCAAGTGGCCTACTTGGCATGCTTGTGCTAGTCACCACAGGGCACATAAAAATACGAGGATTGCACCAATGTAAATATGGCATGAAGATGCTCCTAAAACATGTATACATGATGCTCAAAAGATGAACACACTAAATGCTATGAAAAAGACAAAACAACAAGTTATGATAGTTCCCAGAAGATAACATCATTTAGCACTTTTGCAACAAATATTAGGGCATCAATATGGACAGTAACACGCATGCAAATGACACAAGCATGTAGAGCATCACGAGGTGAACATTTCGGTGTAACATGCACGCAAAACGGAGCTACGAGCACGGAGTTATGACATGTCAAATGGGCACACATGAAGTGGATTTCGTGGGGACTTAGGCGGAAATTTATACCTCCAGATCTAGGGTTCGTCAAGTGGCGCACGAACCGAGGTCGGACGACGAGGTCGCTGGAGATGTGGTGGTGTGGCCGGAGTTGGCGAGGAGGTCACCAGGGATGCGGGATCCGGTTGGGTCTCGCCGGATCCAGCGCCGGCGAAGGCGGGGTGAGGCCGGACGCGCGGGGTCGGCGAGGCGACGGGGCCGGACGGCGCGGCGGAGGCGGCGTGCGATGCCGGCGTCCAGTGGGGAGGTGTGGCGCGGCAGAGGCGGTGCGGACGGGTGGCGCGGGCGGCGGCGTGGTGCGGGCGCGGGGGAGGCGGCGGATGGGCTCGCGGGCCGATGGCGGTGGGAGGTGGCGTTGGGACCCGTGGCGCGAGCGGATTGGTGCGGGGCGGCGGCGGACGCGTCCGGTCGCCGGGCGGACACGTCCGGCTGCGTGGAAGGGGAGATGCTAGGGTTTCGCCCGTGAATTTGGGAGGGGGAGGCCTATTTATAGATTGTGGGAGCTAGGAGAGGGCTATTGAGGTATGGCTTTCGCCTGCACGATTGCGATCCAACAATGAAGAGCATGGAGGGGGTTTAGATGGGCTAGTGGGCTGTTGTGGAGGGGTGTTGGGCTGCAAGGACAGAGGGGTTTCAACGGTTACACGGTTATCCGTTGGGGCATCAAACGACCTCCAAATGGAACGAAATTTTACAGGCGGCCTATCGGTGGTGTACCAAGGCCACACGACAAATCTCGGCCCATTCCAAGAACGTTTTTCTCCCGCTCACGATTGCAAATGAGATGCACATGATGACATGAGATGAAATGCATGACATGAACAAAATGTAAAACGAGGACAAAATCCAACCACGGAGAATATAACATATAACATTGCCGGAAATGGCAAGAGTTGGAGTTACAATTATGGAATGTTACATCTGGGACGTTACAGGCCAACCCAAACCCCACCGCCCACGCGCATTCCCGCCCAGTGCCAGCTGCCTATATTCATGTCGTTGTAGAGCGTGCTGCTCAGAATTGAAGACGGCTCAGTGTGGACGTGATCTCTCACTGGCTCTGCCATTCAAGTGACGGGCCGGCCTAGGGCGCCGCCCGAGACGCGCCTCTCGTGTCTGCGGCTGTTCAAAGCCGGAGACGCATGACTGGACGGGACATGACCGATATCTACCACGCCCGTTCAATGTCATTACCCGTCCGGATGCCGCCATTAAGTAGGCTTGCCAGCCGAGAAACCCACTCCGGCGTCGCGAATTGATGCACCCGGACACCTCATCTCACCAAAATCCGCTATATAAAGGCGGCCACACCCAGCTAACTCCACACCACAACACAAGCTCCTCCCTATCCTTCTCCCTTGCACTGCATCCGCCATGACTGCAGGAGGCTAAGCTCCATGGGAGAGCCTTTCCACGGAGACGAAGCACGATGTGGCTGCCCTGGCCGCCGCCTGCCAGAGCCGTCGTGTAACGCCCCGAGACCAATGTGCCAGCTGTCCTCCAGTGATTCATTGTTGTTGCGTTGTCGTTTGCTTGCGTGTTGCATCTTATCATGTCATCATGTGCATTGCATCATCATGTTTTCAAAACTTGCATCAGTCCCGGTCTCCTTGTTCCACCCGTTGTCCGTTCTGAGCCCAGACACACTTGCACGCGCCCGCGGCACGTCCGAAATATTATTTTATAAGTGGCCGGAAAATGTTCTCGGATTGGGTTGAAATTTGGTGTGCGGTCTTATATTAGTGTAGACAGACAGCCTGTCAAGTTTCATCGCAATCGGAGTTCGTTTGACGCCCCAACGGATAATTATAGCGGCAATAGTAGCCGGTCTAACGTCGGACGTTTTCGGTCTCCGGAAACAGATGCCGGGCTTCCCTCTCTTCTCTTCTCTCAGCCCGGGACCGTCTACACAGCTCACTACCTACCGCCAGTCCTAGCCTAACCTCTCCCGTCAGCCCGCAGCCCCCCTCGCGTGCGTCCGAAAGCTGTCCCGGACCCGACCCGAACAGTCGTTACCGCTGTGTCCGGAACATCCCCAAACGTCTACAAAACATCACCGTTTTCTTATTTGGACTCCCGAGCCTATTTATTCTCGTCCGTCGGATTTCGATCGGATGATCCAACTTTCCTCTTTTCCTGTATATATAGTCTACCCCTAGTCTATTTTCGGACCAATCCCTAATCCCTAGGGATCCTCCTAGCCGCCACTCCACCTGTTTTCTTCCTCGGGATCCCTCCCGGACCAACCCGCATCAAACCCCCGATCCAAAATATCCTCTCGACCTCTCCCCACCAACCACGGCCATGTCGCTCCCCCTCGTTTTCAACGCCGCCCAACCAGCTCTCTCCTATGGATCACTTCGATCCACCAACCAGCGTCAACATACCCATAGAAGAGAGCCAGGGGCTCGATCCTTGTTCTTCCCGAGCTGCACCAGGCCCCGAGCCGCCGGAGCTCCATTCTCCCCGCGTCCACTCCATCCACTGCCTCGCTTGACTCCTCTCTGCACCCCCCTCGTCGAGCTCTGTCGTCCTTAGCATGGAGACCGACGCCGCCGCAAGAACCATGGCGCTCGGCCTCGCGCATCCTCCCGAGCAGGATCTCCCATGTCTGCCGCCGCCCTCGTGGCTACCCCGAGGGAGCTCCCCGCCGCCGGATCGGATCGCCTCCGCCCGGTTTCCCCGCCGCCAAGTCCATCCCCATCGAACACCATGGCGCCCGTGCTCTGGATCGGCCGCGCCGCCATGGATCCCGGTGGAGTCGGCCTCTGCTTCCTTCTTCATCAAGCAGGAGCTCGCTCAAGCCCGGCGCCGTCCAAGCCCGTTCCCGGCCAGATCCGCCGCCCTTCACTAGCGCGCCCTCGCCGGACCTCCTTCCTCTGCCAAGTTCGTCTGCTGCGTCCTCTGCTTCCAGCGAATCATGCCGCTCGTCCCCCCTCCTCGTTGACCCGATCTGGGGCCAGCGTGGACGAGCACCAGGCCCAGCGCCCCCTCTGCTTCGATCAGCCTGCCAGCGCCAGGCCCAGCTCCAGTGCTGCGTGGGCCACAGGCCTCCCGACCCAGCCTCGCCCTTGCTGGCCTTCCTCCTCCGTGTCAGGCCCAGCCAACGCCCACCGCCCTGCCGCTTCCACCGCATGGGCCAAGGCCCACTGGGTGAGGCCACCCCCTAGCGCCCCTCTTGTTTTTTTAACCTATTGGGCCAGCCTGTCAATTTCGGCCTATGTGATTTTTTTCCTGCCAGGACGATTTTATCTAATTTCCAGAGTCGGCAGTTTTTCAGAAAAGTCCTTGTACTTCATACATTTAATAACTAATTAACCGTGCATCGGATTAAAATATTTTATATATGAAACTTGCTCAGAATTTTGTGTAGATTAATAATATGCAATTTTCACCCATGTTTAAAATGATTAAAAAGTTGTTTGGTTAAATTTGCCCTTATGCCATGCTAAAATGATTTAATTCATAGCTAAATAACCGTAGCTCCGAATTAAATAAACTTTATATGTAAATGGGGTAGAATTTTGCCTAGTTTATCATGGTGGCATCACTTTGCATGTTAAACAACTCTAAAATTGTGTTTAGGACAGATCAGGACCAAACCTAATATTTGCACATGGGGATTTTCCGGAATTGTGTTCGTTGCTTCCGGCCTCATTTAAACTTGCCTAGGTAGGTAGTTTTGTTATGCTTCACCTCTTGCCATGTTCAACAACATTTAATATTGTTGGGTACATAAACGAGATCGAACTAAATAAAGCACGTGGTGTTCCGTCAATATGCAACTCGTTGCATATTGAGCTCCACTTAATTTGTAGGATTGCTTGTGCATTTTGCCATGCCATACCTCTTTAAACCGGACATGCATCATACTTGATTGTGCATCATGCCATGTTCATGTGTTGGTTGTTTACTATGATATTTTCTCTTTTCCGGTGATTGCTTCTTCGGGTTGGTTCCGGTAACGTCGAGCTTGTGAGGATCCGTTCAACTTCGTTCGTTTGTCTTCTTCATGGACTCGTTCTTCTTCCTTGCGGGATTTCAGGCAAGATGATCATACCCTCGAAGTCACTACTATCTTTGCTTTGCTAGATGCTCACTCTTTTGCTATGCCACTGCTACGATGCCTACCACTTGCTTGTCAGCCTCCCAATTGCCATGTTGAGCCTCTAACCCACCAATGTCCTAGCAAACCGTTGATTGGCTATGTTACCGCTTTGCTCAGCCCCTCTTATAGCGTTGTTAGTTGCAGGTGAAGATTGAAGTTTGTTCCTTGTTGGAACATGGAGTTCGTTCCTTGTTGAAACATTTGTTTACTTATTGGGATATCACTATATATCTTATTTAATTAATGCATCTATATACTTGGTAAAGGGTGGAAGGCTCGGCCTTATGCCTGGTGTTTTGTTCCACTCTTGCCGCCATAGTTTCCGTCATATCGGTGTCATGTTCCCGGATTTTGCGTCCCTCACGCGGTTGGGCTATAATGGGAACCCCTTGACAGTTCGCCTTAAGTAAAGCTTTTCCAGCAATGCCCAACTTTGGTTTTACCATTTGCCACCTAGCCTTTTCCTTTCCCTTGGGGGTCGCGCGCCTAAGGGTCATCATTATTTTAACCCCCCCCCCCGGGCCAGTGCTCCTCTGAGTGTTGGTCCGAACTGAGCTGCCTGCGGGGCCACCTCGGGAAAACTTGAGGGTTGGTTTTACTTGTAGCTAGTCTCATCTGAGTGTGCCCTGAGAAAGAGATATGTGCAGCTCCTATCGGGATTTGTCGGCACATTCGGGCGGTGTTGCTGGTTTAGTTTTACCCTGTCGAAATGTCTTGTTGTACTGGGATACCGAGTCTGATCGGAACGTCTCGGGTGGAGGTCTATTCCTTCGTTGACCGTGAGAGCTTGTTATGGGCTAAGTTGGGACACCCCTGCAGGGATTTGAACTTTCGAAAGCCGTGCCCGTGGTTATGGGCAGATGGGAATTTGTTAACGTCCGGTTGTAGAAAACCTGAAGTTGACCTTAATTAAAATGAATCAACCGCGTGTGTAACCGTGATGGTCTCTTTCCGTCGGAGTCCGGGAAGTGAACACGGTTGTTGGAGTTATGCTTGACGTAGGTAGTCCAGGATCACTTCTTGATCATATTTTTACCGACCGTGCTTTGCCTTCTCTTCTCGCTCTCATTTGCGTATGTTAGCCACCATATACGCTAGTCGCTTGCTGCAGCTCCACCTCATACCTTTACCTTACCCATAAGCTTAAATAGTCTTGATCGCGAGGGTGCGAGATTGCTGAGTCCCTGTGGCTCACAGATTACTTCCAAAACCAGCTTGCAGGTGCCGATGAGACCGTGCAGATGACGCAACCAAGCTCAGGAGGGGCTCGATGAAGATCTTGTCCTTTGTGTTGTTTCGTTCTAGTTGATCAGTAGTGGAACCCAGTTGGGGTCGATCGGGGACCTTTGTCGCATTTGGGGTTCTTCTTTTATTTTGGTTCCGTAGTCGGACCTTGAGTGTATTTGTATGATGTAATGTTTTATTCATGTATTTGTGTGAAGTGGCGATTGTAAGCCAACTATGTAACTCTTTCCTTATTATATTACATGGGTTGTGTGAAGATTACCTCACTTGCGACATATGCCTTCAATGCGATTATGCCTCTAAGTCGTGCCTCGACACGTGGGAGATATAGTCGCATCGAGGGTGTAACACGTCGTGCCAGGCGGATCAAGGTTGGCTTGCAGGCCAGCTCGCCCGAGGTCTCCGATGACGAGGACGAGATCACGATAGAGACGGGCCCCGACGACACCACCGTGGCTCGCGCTGCTCCTGTGCACGCCGACTTCACCATGGAGAAGTGTAGGATTGAAAATATGTCTAAAAAGGGATTTGATATTGTACTCAAAAGCTACCACACGCTGCAAAATCTCCAAGGACGGAAAGGAAACTAAGAAAGCATTGGCTCCATGAGGGACGGCTTTCCACTTCCATGATGTCCGGACTGAGGCGATCTTAGCGACTCAGCCTCCATTACAACAGCTGATAAAGAACCACCAAAAATCATAACCAAAGCAGTCGGGTGGCGCAAGATGCTCCTTGAGCAACGAGTCCGATAACTGCATTAACATTGCGTTAACCAAACCGCATCCACCGAGCAATGCAGTAGGCCTTGGTTGCTTGAGAATAGTGCAACAATGCAACGGGTGCTTGTTATTGTCGCAAATGTGACAGTAGTGAATGACCATACAATCTTTGGAGAGATGATCCTTTGTTCTGCATTTGAAACACCAAAGGCCAGTTTTTTTACCCTTCGGCACATGTCCAGTAGCGTCAACAGCGGCCAAAGCCACCTTATTGATGTCGCAGGAATCTTGATTCTGAGCATCCGGAGCCGCAGGGGCGGACCCAGGACAAAAATGTCCGGGGGTCCCATCTCTATCACATATATGTCAATCTCGTGTAATTATATAGATAAAAGTAACACACTTATAACAATACAATATACCAAGAATATAATATAACGTTAAATATGCTTACCAGAGATCTAAAATAAAAAGTTTCACTTGAAATATTAGTTGATAGCAGGAAATTGAACGTTGAAGAAGAACCGAAGTGTCCAGATTATGGATAAAGTATAACCGATGACAAGAAAATGCAACACTAGATCTTGATTGCCTACAAATCAAAAGAAGCAAAACCACTTAGAAAAATATTAATTACAGTTGGGCAATAATAAGTCTGATAAACCAAGGGATAGACAACATGTTTTCTTGTCTCCATTTTTTGAGAGACCTCACAAATATTACTTAAACCAGAGGAGCGATCATCTAGCTCGGACACAACAATGTAAAGATGAAGGTGATGTCTAAGGTCCCTGAGTTCTCCATCATCAAAATATTTTGGATAAAATTTAGCAAGACTCATCTAATGCACTATGTTGAAATTACGAAATAATTCATTTGGGCTCAAAGACGCCGAGCGAACAAGCAGTTCAGAATTTTTCTCCGTGAAGCTATTATCAAATTCTTGAAGCAACCAATCAATAACATCATTAGAAAAATCCACTTAAGAATAAGTACAAGGTTGAGATGGCCCATTGGCCAAATATTTCCTTCTTACCAAATCTTGCTGATTTGGATGGTACTCATCAATGCTTCTCCTTTTACCTCGATCAATTTTTTTCCTTCCCAATTGATCTCTTCTTCAGCTTGAAATGAATTCCTTGTATTATTGGTAGAACTCCATATCTGGAGGCATTATTTTGTCCATGTGGTGATGGCGGAGCGGGACATTAATCCTGTTCATGCGGTGAGGCATTACTTTGTCCATCTGATGGTGGTGGGAAAGAGACATCATTCTGATTATGTTCGTATGACGGACCAACATTTTCATCTTGCATTGAGGTTCTCCTCTTTTTCAGAAACCTTTCAATAAACCGAGCTTCACCTGAAATTTGTAATTTATTCAAATAATTAAAATTTGCAAGGAAGAAAGAACTATGAATTATGTGTACACACAGAATACTTGAATTGCAATTGCACGGTTGTAACACAAAAATTATTTGATATTGTGCTGCCGTCCTAGAGTGTTGCAATATTGGTCTCCACTCGGTGCGAAATTACTTAAAATAGTCCAATTACCCAATACAATCAAAATCTCTAGTCTTATATAGTAGCCCTAATTCCCTAGGGTTAGAGAGAAAAAAGCAATAATTAGAACCGGATATGCAATAGAGGCTGATGCAGACCGCATTGGGTTTGGGGACTGATGCAGCGTACCTGTTCCTTCTTTTCTCCACTGATTCGACGACTCGCCGTGATATGGCGATAGGCGGCGAGTACGGCGTACGGGGGGATACGGACGAAAGCCAAAGGTCAAGGGCACAAAGCGCAGCGTGGAGCTGACGAATAGGAAAGCACGTATGGATCTATTGATCGATCGATCCACTGCATGCATTAGACAGGTTGGACTAGGCATTCGTCACGCGCTGGGCTGCACTTGAGTTGTGCTGGGTGGAGCCTTGTATGGGTGTCCCTCTAGAAAAATTAAAGGTGTCCCAAGATACGTGGGCTCTATAGATATGACGTAAGACATTTTTTTTATCCGATGTCCTGTGCTACCTGCTGACACAACTTGGGCTCGTCCCGGGAGCCGCCACCATGCGGCGGGAACGTCACGGAGGGCGCGCAGCCCGAGGGACGGCACCGGCAGTAGCGGCATTGCGACGTCCCCCCCTTGTGCTTGTTCTTGTGGCGGCAAGCAGGCAGGCCCTCAGGGGCAGGCTGGTTGGCAGCACCGAAAATGACCGGCGGCGGCACCGAGGCCGTGACCCGCTGTACGGAAGGAGGAGCGTTGGAGCTTGAAGCCAGCGACGCAACGAAACGCATAAGGGCCGGCGGTGGTGCCAAAGCCGGCGGAGAGCAAAGGACATGTTTCTTTTTGTTTGACGCCGCAAGGATATGGTGCTCATAGTCAGTAGGAGTACACACTTGGCTAGAATAAGACAGGCTTGCGGATGGGACAAAGTGTACTCATCATGCTATAAGTCCCACATAAAGCTCAGGGAGGATCGATTTGGGGAAGCACTTGAGTTGCTTATCCGTCGCCATTATGCAAAGATGGATCAAGCACTGCAAAATTCGCTCCATGGATTCCGTTCTCTCTCACCACTTTCACGTGCCTATGGGGTTAAAAATGTGTAAGAAAAAAAAACCGCACATTCTTTGCTGACGAACGCAGAGTTTATGTAAGCTGGACTTCAAAGATTCTCGCAACCGAAGTTAGTAATGCTTGGATCTTCTGGCACATGGAATATGACAAATGTGGCACTCCTCATGATACTAGTATTGTATAATCTTGGTTTCTTTCCATGGACCCAACGAAAAGTGTGTGCATTCTCTTACTATAGGCTCCACTTCCGTAGCCCCATTTTGTGAATGGCTCTCCTGCTGAATTCAAAAGGCTCTGGCCGGGGAGCCATTCGCTCCGCGCATCACGGGCGATCGACAAAAGACAACGGGCATGTTCTGATCTTCTCCAACTTTTATCTTCTCAAAATTGTCGAGTGAAGCAGTCCCGAACAATTTAGCTTGTAGAAGCTGAAAACGAGAAGCTGAGCGATTCCATAATGCAAAAATGAGAAGCAACGAAAGCCCAGCTCCACAATACAAAGAAGCGAAGAGTCCCTACTAATTACAAGAGGATGCCACCGCGAAGTACAAAAAACGATTCGTGAAACAGCTCCCACCCGCTCGTGAGATGCTCGCCTCGCTCGTATCCTGTGCGAGCGCACGTGGCCAGTCCTCCTCCACACAACAATACAAGGTGGGCTGCCTTCATCCGGCCCAAAATGGCACCCAACAGCCCAATAGACTCTCAGCCGGGCCAAATCGCGGAGAGAAGCTACGAACACTGCCGACGAATGAAATCGCCAGGTGAAGTTTGAAGCAAGCTCCAGAAACTGATTTTGTGGAGTTTCAGAAGCTTAGAGAGGTTCAGAACAGGCCCTACTACGCTTCTGGAACGTGTGGAAGAAGCGAGAGTCTTTGCACAACTATTTTTGAAATACAATACTCGCTTCGTCTCATAATATAAGATCTTTTCGACATTATACTAGTATCAAAATATGCGAAGGAGTGAGTAGTTTGCAGAACTCGCAGCTGGTTTTCGGTTGTTGTGTAGTGCACATGTCTCCCGCGGCAGCATGGTTGTTTCCCGTCCCGCTCCGTCCCGTCGCCGTCGAGGCCGATCCAACCAGTGACAGTCAAAGCCTCATAAGAGAGAGGCAGAGAGAAGCATAGGTGGCCATGTGTCATGTGTGCTCCTGCGTGGTCAGCAGAGCTAGTTTTATACTCCTACGTGTGGAGCCTGCGGGCTGCGTCGACGTAAGGGGAACAAACCGACGGTTACGCTCTCATGTTAGTTGTACCAGCAACAGCAAGTCGTAGTAGGAGTAGATGACAAAGCAGTGTGGCGGACGCCGGCACGCTGATCGATAGTGCTGGGACGTACGTGTACACGTCAGGGGAAGTTGTGGACAGTGGGATGAAGATCATGCATGCTCTCCACGAGCCTCAACTGACATGGACAAAATGAAACATGTCGACTCGGAGGGGGGCCAGTGCTCGCCGAAGCTCCGTGCTCCTGGCCATTGGCTTCTGTCTCATAAAAAAACGTCAGTGCGAAAACATGACCCCCGAACCATAGAGGACTAAACTGAGGAGGACCTTAGAGCATATATAACCTGACTTAACAAATTTGGTCTCTCAAACGCTTGCGGACGCGTCTGCGGCCACTGGCCGGGCACTTCTCAAATGTTACGCCGCACACCCACATACAACAAATTCTGATCCTCAAATTCATACAAACCATGCAGATTGATCATACGGTACAAACTGCCTGAATGTCAAAGTTCGAAACAAAGCAAAGCAAATCATAGTTCAACAAACCGGACATGGCAAAATGAAATCAATGTCCGAGGGTGACGGATGACCTCGGATCACTAGCTCGGCGCCTGCTCCGAGTGGAATGCGTCCTTCTCGTCCTGCTCCGCCTGCATCCGGACCGCCTCCTCCGACTGCATCCGAGCCGCAGCTGTCCTCGTCGCCTCATACTTCCTACGATCGTTGATCTCCATCTTCTTGTCTGCAAGCCACTTCTTCGAATGCTCATCATAGAGGGTCTCGTCCGCCAACATGATCCTGGCATCTTCCGCGTCCCGTGCGAGTTGCAACATCTCCTTCTCGAGCTCTATGTTGCCAAATGTCTTGGCCTTCTCGCGCTCTCATTTGATTGCCGCTTGTTTCTTCTCCAACTTGATCTTCTTCCTCTCAATTTCGAGCTTCTTCTCCCCCCTCTTCCGGTCTCACTCTATCCTTTCCTTTTGCGCATCCAACATGAACTTGTACCTCTCCTCCTTCTTGCTCTCCCTCACCAAAAAATGCCCGTCCATGTTGACGATATTTTGGTAGCCGCGGCATCACGCGCGGCACATGCCTTCTCCCACTTGTTTCCCTTGACTTGGCGGTTGTCCTTTGGCACGATGCCTTTTTCATTCTCCATGACAACGTCATCCTCTTCATTGCCCAACCCAATTGATTGGTTGGAGTTTGAGTCATCATTCCTTTTCTTGCCGGGCTTGAGGTCGGCCACAACTTGGTTCCGCTTCAGCTTGCCATTCAATATGACCCAACAATGGCTAAAAGCAAATGGCTTCTTCTCCACCTCGTAATACAAAGTGGCGGCCACCGCCATCTAGCTAAGAACATATGTATGAGCACGAGAATACAAACACAAGAATCATATACAATGGACGACAATATGAGGCAATCGAGCTTACGAGAATTGCGACTCCCATCCCACTTTTGAGCGCTTGGCCACTTGTGCGTAGTAGCCTATGTGCTTGTTCACTTCCCCTTGAATGACACCCCAATGATGTTGGAGAGATGCCACATTGCGAGTGGTCACGATAGGATGCGGCACCACATACTCGTTTTGCTCGTGGTACTCCTTGAAATTCTTCGTCCAATTCCCCTTTTGCTCAGTGCCACATATTGGATCCAGCATTGTCGCCAACTAAGTTTTGACCAACAAGATGTCCTCAAATCTTGAGAATGCCGGACCTCTTGCCTTCGGTGTCTTGGTCTTCTTCTTCTTGCTCGGATGTTGTTCCATCTTCAAATGCGGTGGTGGCCTCCAAACCATACTCCATTTCGGTCGGTTCTTCATTGTCATTGATCATGTTCGACAAGAACGCCTCCTACATGATTCAAATTTGCAAGCATTCATCATGAGCAAATGAACTAGTGGTCTTTGCTAAAATATGATCGGACAAGAGTAAAGAAAACATACTGACTCTTGTTCGGTCATTTCGTCGAACACATTGAGGGCAGCCCGGGCACTGACGGAGCCTGTGCTCATCCACGCCCGAACGAGCTGCAGTGAGTCACTCACATCGATCGCCGGCATCTGCGTGGACGGAAAGCTCTCCGAAATGGCCCAGATGAAGGAAATATGCCCTAGAGGCAATAATAAAGCTGTTATTTATATTTCCTTGTATCATGGTAAATGTTTATTATTCATGCTAGAATTGTATTAACCTGAAACTTAGTACATGTGTGAATACATAGACAAACAGAGTGTCACTAATATGCCTCTACTTGACTAGCTCATTCATCAAAGATGGTTAAGTTTCCTAGCCATGGACAAAGAGTTGTCATTTGATAAACGGGTTCACATTATTAGAGAATGATGTGATTGACTTGACCCATCTGTTAGCTTAGCACGATGATCGTTTAGTTTACTGCTATTGCTTTCTCCATAACTTATACATGTTCCTATGACTATGGGATCATGAAACTCCCGAATACCGAAGGAACACTTAGCGTGCTATCAAACGTCACAACGTAACTGAGTGACTATAAAGATGCTCTACAGGTGTCTCTGATGGTGTTTGTTGAATTGGCATAGATCGAGATTAGTATTTGTCACTCCGAGTATCGGAGAGGTATCTCTAGGCCCTCTCGGTAATGTACACCACTATAAGCCTTGCAAGCAATGTAACTAATGAGTTAGTTGCGGGATGTAGCATTACGGAATGAGTAAAGAGACTTGACGGAAACAAGATTGAACTAGGTATGATGATAACGACGATCGAATCTCAGGCAAGTAACATATCAATGACAAAGGGAACAACGTATGTAGTTATGTGGTTTGACCGATAAAGATCTTCGTAGAATATGTAGGAACCAATATGAGCATCCAGGTTCCGCTATTGGTTATTGACCAGAGATGAGTCTCGGTCATGTCTACATAGTTCTCGAACCCGTAGGGTCCACGCGCTTAACGTTCGGTGACGATCAATATTATGAGTTTATGTGTTTTGATGTACCGAAGGTTGTTTGTAGTCCCGGATGTGATCACGGGCATGACGAGGAGTCTCGAAATGGTCGAGACATAAAGATTGATATATTGGAAGCCTATGTTTGGACATTGGAATGGTTCCGTGTGAGTTCGGGCATTTACCGGAGTACTGGGGGGGTTACCGGAACCCCCCGAGGAGTATATGGGCCTTATTGGGCCTTAGTGGAAAAGAGGAGAGGAAGGGAAAGGTGGAGGGCGCGCCCCCTAGCCCAATCCGAATTGGGTGGGGGGGCGCCCCCCCCCCCCCTTCCTTCCTTCTCTCTCCCCCTTCCTTCTATCCTACTCCTACAAGGGAAAGGGGGGAATCCTACTGCCGGTGGGAGTAGGACTCCCCATAGGGCACGCCATAGAGAGGGTCGGCCCTACCCTCCTCCACTACTTTATATACAGGGGAGGGGGGCTCCCCATAGACACACAAGTTGATCTCTTGGCCGTGTGCGGTGCCCCCCTCCACAGATTTCCACCTCGGTCATGTCGTTGTAGTGCTTAGGCGAAGCCCTGCGTAGGTAACTTCATCATCACCATCATCACGCCGTCGTGCTGACGAAGCTCTCCCCCGACACTCAGCTGGATCTATAGTTCGTAGGACGTCACCGAGCTAAACGTGTGCTGATCGCGGAGGTGCCGTACCTTCGGTGATAGGATCGGTCGGATCGTGAAGACGTACGAATACATCAACCGTGTTGTCATAATGCTTCCGCTTACGGTCTACGAGGGTACGTGGACAACACTCTTCCCTCTCGTTGCTATACATCACCATGATAGATCTTGCGTGTGCTTAGGATTTTTTTTGAAATTACTGCGTTCCCCAACAGTGGCATCCGAGCCAGGTCTATGCGTAGACGTTATATGCACGAGTAGAACACAAAGGAGTTCTGGGCGTGGGTATAAACATATTGCTTGCCGTCACTAGTTGATTCTTGATTCAACCGTATTGTTGGATGAAGCGGCCCAGACCGACATTACGCGTACGCTTACGCAAGACTGGTTCTACCGATGTGCTCGCACACAGGTGGCTAGTGGGTGTCTGTTTCTCCAGCTTTAGTTGAATCGGATTCAATGAACAGGGTTCTTTCTGAAGATCAAAAAGCAATCACGATACCGCGTTGTGGTTTTTGATGCGTAGGTAAGAACGGTTTTTGCTCAGCCCGTAGCAGCCACATAAAACTTGCAACAACAAATTAGATGACGTCTAAATGGTTTTGTAGGGCATGTTGTGATGTGATATGGTCAAGACATGATGCTAAATTTTATTGTATGAGATGATCATGTTTTGTAACAGAGTTATCGGCAACTGGCAGGTGCCATATGGTTGTCGCTTTGTTGTATGAAATGCAATCGCCATGTAATTGCTTTACTTTATCACTAAGTGGTAGCGATAATCATAGAAGCAATAGTTGGCGAGACGACGATGATGCTTCGATGGAGATCAAGGTGTCAAACCGGTGACGATGGTGATCATGACGGTGCTTTGGAGATGGAGATCAAAGGCACAAGATGATGATGGACATATCATATCACTTATATTAATTGCACGTGATGTTTATCCTTTATGCATCTTATTTTGCTTAGTTCGGCGGTAGCATTATAAGATGATCTCTCACTAAATTTCAAGGTACAAGTGTTCTCCCCGAGTATGCACCGTTGCTACAGTTCGTCGTGCCGAGACACCACGTGATGATCGGGTGTGATAAGCTCTATGTTCACATACAACGGGTGCAAGCTAGTTTTGCACACGCGGAATACTCGGGTTAAACTTGACGAGCCTAGCATATGCAGATATGGCCTCGGAACACTGAGACCGAAAGGTCGAGCATGAATCATATAGTAGATATGATAAACATAGTGATGTTCACCATTGAAAACTACTCCATCTCACGTGATGATCGGACATGGTTTAGTTGATATGGATCACGTGATCACTTATATGATTAGATGGATGTCTATCTAAGTGGGAGTTCTTAAGTAATTTGATTAATTGAACTTTAATTTATCATGAACTTAGTACCTGATAGTATTTTGCATGTCTATGTTGTTGTAGATAGATGGCCCGTGCTATTGTTCCGTTGAATTTTAATGCGTTCCTAGAAAAAGCTAAGTTGAAAGATGATGGTAGCAACTACACAGACTGGGTCCGTAACTTGAGGATTATCCTCATTGCTGCACCGAAGAATTACGTCATGGAAGCACCGCTAGGTGACAAACCCGCTGCAGGAGCAACGCCAGATGTTGTGAACACCTGGCACAACAAAGCTGATGACTACTCGATAGTTTAGTGTACCATGCTATACGGCTTAGAACCGGGACTTCAACGACGTTTTGAATGTCATGGAGCATATGTGATGTTCCAGGAGTTGAAGTTAATATTTCAAGTAAATGCCCGGATTGAGAGATATGAAGTCTCCAATAAGTTCTACAGCTGCAAAATGGAGAAGAATAGTTCTGTCAGTGAATATTGATACGTCTCCAACGTATGCATAATTTTTGATTGTTCCATGCTATTATATTATCTGTTTTGGATGTTTAATGGGCTTTATTATGCACTTCTATATTATTTTTTGGACTAACCTATTAACCGAAGGCCGAGTGCAAATTTTTGTTTTTTTGCCTATTTCAGTGTTTCGCACAAAAGTAATATCAATAGGAATCCAAATGGAATGAAACCTTCGCGACGATCATTTTTGGAACAAATGCAATCCAGGAGAATTGGAGTGGATGTCAAGGATGCAGCAAGGAAGCCACGGGGCAGGAGGGCGCGCCCCCCACCCTCATGGACCCCTCGTGGCTCCACCGACCTACTTCTTTCGCCTATATATACTCATATACCCTGAAAACATCCAGGAGCACCACGAAACCCTATTTCCACCGCCACAATCTTCTGTACCCGTGAGATCCCATCTCGGGCCTTTTCTGGTGCTCCGCCGGAGGGGGGAATCGATCACGGAGGTGTGACGCCCGGATCGTTAAGCTACAATAACCTCTACTAATGATGCCACGTCACCACGATTGATGTGGTTAATCTCACTTTAGTTCAAAACCGATCCAAAATTCAAATTTATAATAAAGTCAAACAATAAAGTTTTCAAACATTAAAACTAAAATGTTCTAGAGGTGGAAAATAATCCATAATAAATATTAGAGGAGAGACCACATTTTTATAATGTGCTTACATGTTCAAGAATAAACAAAATAGTGATTTAAACGTTTAATTAAATGCCTTTTATTATTATGAAATGCTAGACTATTTTCTTTAGTGGTCAAACTTGTTATTACAGAGGCTTAAATTACAACACTATTTTTGGTGCCAATTGTATATTTTAGAAAACAAAAACGAATTAAACAATAAAATAAAATAAAGAAGAAAATAAGTAAAAAGGAAAACAAAAACTAAAATAAAAGCAAAGGCCACCCCCCTCTCCCATGGGCCTCGCCCACCGGCCACCACCTAGGCCGACCCAACCCACCAGCCCCACGCCTGGGTCGTCTCCCTCCCTCTGCACTGTTCGTCTGACCGAACAGCGCACGCCCGCGCTCGGTGGTCGTCGCCCGACCACCTCGCCCGCTTCGCCTGGAGATAAGGCCGCGATGCCTCTGCCCCCCACCTACCACCACTCCCACTAGCGCCCCCTGCTGCTCCCACAGTCTCTCCCTCTCTTTCCCCCACGAGCCCGAGCGCACCTGTCGCCGCGCCTCGTCGTTGACGTGGCTACCGACCACCCCGAGCTACACTGCCGTGTCCAGGATGAGCGCCATCTTCGTCTTCGTCAACTACGGGCACGGGTTCGAGCAGCCTCGTGCCACACCATCGCTGTCGTGCTCTTCTTCAACCTCAGATCCGTTGGACGCCCGTCTTCGATTGCTTCGCTGTCAAGCCTTCCCCGACCTCTCCTTCGCCTACGTTAGACTCGTTGTGAGCTCCTCTACTTTTCCCCTCGACTCTCCCTCTCGCGGTCGTCCTCTAGCTAGTTTTCCCGCCGTGGCCATTAGCTCAGGCTCATCGTGTCCGAGCCGCCCCCATCGCACGCATTCGCCGGTGCCATCACGAGCCCGCCGTTGCCGCGTCCGGAGTCCCGCTCTCGTGCCCGCCCGCTGCTCCGCTCTCTCGCGCTCGCCCGCGCCTTGGCCGCGCTCGCGTGCTTGCTGCGTGCGTCCACACCTGCCGCCGCCGCCCCCGTGCGATGCTGTTGCACTGCGGCCGCCCCCGCCCGAGCACGCCGCCACTCGCCCCGCCTCCCGCCTCGTCTCCGCCTCCTGCCTCGGCTCCGCCACTCCAGGCCGCACCGGCACCGCCCCTCTCTTGCTGCCGGCAGCCTCTCCCGCCTCTGCAGACCCAGTCCCGCGCGCCCGGTGTCGCCTCTGGCCGTGGCCTGGCTGCGCCCGCGCCACGCCCCCACTTCGCCTGCGCACCTCCCCCCCACTTTGCCTGCGCATGCCCTCACCCTCCCGCTCGCCGCCGGTGGCCTTCTCGGCCATCCCCCGGCGAGTCGCCACCACCGCCCGATGCGGCACCTCGCCCAGGATCGGTTCCTCCCTCCACGCGCCCAACGGCCGCCGATGACGCGCGCCCGTTGCCCTCCAATGGCATCCATCGCGCCCCCGTAGTTGCCAGCCTCAAACACTAGCCGGCCGACGTGGCCCCACCACGTAGACCCTCCTTGGGTCGCTGGCAACGGGCCCCATAGGCCCTGTTGACCCAGTCGACGGCTGACTGGGCAATGCCCAGTCACTGCCAGTGGGTCCCTTGGGGGCCCTGTTGACTGGTCAACCGGTCAGCTGACCGCTGACACAGTGTTGATGTCATGCTGACATCACAAGTCACTATTTTGGATAATTTGAATTTAAATACTGAAATTAATTCCAAAAAATAGATAAAACTTTGAAAATTAATATCAAATAAACCGTAGCTCGTATGAAAATGTTTTCTACATGAAAGTTGCTCAGAACGACAAGCCGAATCCGGATACGCAGCTCGTTCATCCATCACACATCCCTAGCATAGTGAACACACAACTTTCCCCCTCCGGTTCATTTGCCGAAAACGCAAAACACCGGGGATATTTTCCTGGATGTTTCCCCCCTTCACCGGTACCACCTCATACCGCGTTAGGGCACCCCTAGCACCGATACTTGTCATGTCATGCATCGCTATGCATCTGTTTGCTTGATATTTATTGTTTCTTCCCCCCTCTTCTCTTGCTAGACACAGAGAGCGACGCCGCTGCTACCCAGTACGACTATGGTGTTGACGACCCCTCTCTCTTGCCAGAGCAACCAGGCAAGCCCCCCCTGATCACCAGATATCGCCTACTCTTCTCTATACTGCTTGCATTAGAGTAGTGTAGCATGTTACTGCTTTCCGTTAATCCTATTCTGATGCATAGCCTGTCATTGTTGCTACAGCTGTTGAAACCTTACCTGCAATCCTAAATGCTTAGTATAGGATGCTAGTTTATCATTAGTGGCCCTACATTCTTGTCAGTCTGCCATGCTATACTATCGGGCCATGATCACTCGGGAGGTGATCACGGGTATATACTTATATCTAATATATGATACTTGTGGTGACTAAAGACGGGTCGGCTCGAAGAGTACCCGCGAGTGATTCACGAATTGGTTCCGAAAGGACGTTTGTCCCGACGGCCCTCTGAGTGGATCTTTGTGGTGGAGCGATAGGGTAGGTTGAGACCACCTAGGAGAGAGCTGGGCCTGGCCCTGGTCGGCGTCTGTGGTTATTTCAAAATAACACGCTTAACAAGATCTGGGTATTTGATCTGAGTCTGGCCACTGGCATATACGCACTAACCAACTACGCGGGAACAGTTATGGGCACTCGATGTCGTAGTATCAGCCGAAGCCTTCGTGATGTCAGCGACTGAGCGGCGCGCGCCACATTGGACCGTAAGCTCGTGCTTGTATTAAGGGGGCTAGGTCTGCTTCCGGTCGCGTACGCAACGCGCAGGTGTGCAATGGGCGATGGGCCCAGACCCCTGCGCCATAGGATTTAGACCGGCATGCTGACCTCTCTGTTGTGCTTAGCTAGGGTTGCGACGTGTTGATCTTCTGAGGCCAGGCATGACCCAGAAAAGTGTGTCCGGACAAAGGGGATCGAGCGTGTTGGGAAATGTGGTGCACCCCTGCAGGGAAGTTAATCTATTCGAATAGCCATGATCTTCGGTAACAGGACGACTTGGAGTTGTACCTTGACCTTATAACAACTAGAACCGGATACTTAATAAAACACACCCTTCCAAGTGCCAGATACAACCGGTGATCGCTCTCTCACAAGGCGACGAGGGGAGGATCATCGGTTAGGATTATGCGATGCGATGTTACTTGGTGAACTTACCATCTACTCTCTTCTTCTGTTGCAAGATGGAGGTTACCAGAAGCGTAGTCTTCGACACGACTAGCTATCCCCGTCTTATTCCGGCATTCTGCAGTTCAGTCCACATATGCTACCCCTTGTTCATTTGATACCAATGCATACATATGTAGTGTAGCTCCTTGCTTGCGAGTACTTTGGATGAGTACTCACGGTTGCTTTGCTCCCCCTCCCCCCTTTCTATACCCGATTGATGCGACCAAACGTTGGAGTCCAGGAGCCAGACGCTACTATCGATGACGACTGCTACTACTCGGGAGGTGCCTACTAATACGTGCAGGCCGCTGATGACGACCAGGAGTAGTTTAGGAGGATCCCAGGCAGGAGGCATGCGCCTCTTTTAATCTGTATCCCAGTTTGTGCTAGTCTTTTTAAGGCAAACTTGTTTAACTTAGGTCTATACTCAGATATTGTTGCTTCCGCTGACTCATCTATGATCGAGCTCTTGTATTCGAGCCCTCGAGGCCCTTGGCTTGTAATATGATGCTTGTATGACTTATTTTATTTGTAGAGTTGTGTTGTGATATCTTCCCGTGAGTCTCTGATCTTGATCGTACACGTTTGCGTGTATGATTAGTGTACGATTGAATCGGGGGCGTCACAGGAGGGCTTCTACATCAACACCATAGCCTCTCCGATGATGTGTGAGTAGTTTACCACAGACCTTTGGGTCCATAGTTATTTGCTAGATGGCTTCTTCTCTCTGTTTGGATCTCAATACAAAGTTCTCCTCGATTTTCTTGGAGATCTATTCGATGTAATTCTTTTTGTGGTGTGTTTGTGTGAGTTTATGATCAAGATTATCTATGAACAATATTTGGTTCTTCTCTGAATTCTTTTATGCATGATTTAAATATCTTTGCAAGTCTCTTCGAATTATCAGTTTGGTTTGGCCTACTAGATTGATCTTTCTTGCAATGGGAGAAGTGCTTAGCTTTGGGTTCAATCTTGCGGTTCTCGATCCCAGTGACAGAAAGGGAACCGACACGTATTGTATTGTTGCCATCGAGGATAAAAAGATGGGGTTTATATCATATTGCTTGAGTTTATCCCTCTACATCATGTCATCTTGCCTAATGGGTTACTCTGTTCTTATGAACTTAGTACTCTAGATGCATGCTGGATAGTGGTCGATGTGTGGAGTAATAGTAGTAGATGCAAAATCGTTTCGGTATACTTGTCACGGACGTGATGCCTATATACATGATCATGCCTAGATATTCTCATAACTATGCGCCTTTCTATCAATTGCTCGACAGTAATTTGTTCACCCATCGTAGAATATGCTATCATGAGAGAAGCCACTAGTGAAACCTATGGCCCCCGGGTCTATTCTCCATTATATTATTTTCTCATGAACTAGCTATTTTTCTTGCCGTTTATTTTGCAATCTTTACTTTTCAATCTATACAACAAAAATACCAAAAATATTTATCTTATTATCTCTATTAGATCACACTTTTGCAAGTGGCCGTGAAGGGACTAACAACCCCTTTATCGCGCTGGTTGCAAGGTTCTTGATTGTTTCTGCAGGTAAGAGGGACTTGCGTGTAGTCTCCTATTGGATTGATACCTTGGTTCTCAAAAACTGAGGAAAATACTTACGCTACTTTGTTGCATCACCCTTTCCTCTTCAAGGGAAAACCAACGCATGATCAAGAGGTAGCAAACATATACTCAGAATGTCTGGGTAGCACAACCACTTGACTCAGCTGAGAGTAAATCTTCTTGATGATAGTGTCATTGAGTTCTTCAATCACTGCCACCAAGCTACAAGAGCTTCGTGATGAACTATAATACGCAAGGGATGGGTAAGGCGATTCCTGAGCTCTTCGCAATGTTAAAGGCCGCGGAAGAATAAATCAAGAAAGAGCATCAAGTGTTGATGGTCAACAAGACCACCAGTTTTCAGAAAAAGGATAAAGGGAAGAAGGGGAACTTCAAGAAGAACGGCAAGCAAGTTGCTGCTCAAGTGAAGAAGCCCAAGTCTGGACCTAAGCTGAGACTGAGTGCTTCTACTTCAATGGAACTGGTCACTGGAAGCGGAACCGCCCCAAGTATTTGGCGGAGAAGAAGGATGGAAAAGTGAAAGGTATATTTGATATACATGTTATTGATGTGTACCTTACTAATGCTCGCAATAGCGCCTGGGTATTTGATACTGGTTCAGTTGCTAACATTTACAACTCGAAACAGGGGCTACGGATTAAGCGAAGATTGGCTAAGAACGAGGTGACGATTGATACGTCTCCAACGTATCGATAATTTTTGATTGCTCCATGCTTTATTATCTACTGTTTTAGACATTATTGGCTTTATTATCCACTTTTATATTATTTTTGGGACTAACCTAGTAACCGGAGGCCCAGCCTAGAATTGCTGTTTTTTGCCTGTTTTAGGGTTTCGAAGAAAAGGAATATCAAACGGAGTCCAAACGGAATGAAACCTTCGGAAACGTGATTTTCTCATCAGATAAGATCCAGGAGACTTGGACCCTCCGTCAAGAAAGCCACGAGGTGGTCACGAGAGTAGGGGCACCCCCCCCCCCTAGGACGTGCCCCCTGCCTCGTGGGCCCCTCGAAGCTCCACCAACGTACTTCTTCCTCCTATATATATCCATGTACCCCCAAACGATCGGGGACGGAGCCAAAAACCTAATTCCACTGCCGCAACTTTTTGTATCCACGAGATCCCATCTTGGGGCCTGTTCCGGAGCTCCGCCGGAGGAGGCATCAATCACGGAGGGCTTCTACATCATCATCCAAGCCTCTCCGATGAAGTGTGAGTAGTTTACTTCAGACCTACGGGTCCATAGCTAGTAGCTAGATGGCTTCTTCTCTCTTTTTGGATCTCAATACAATGTTCTCCCCCTCTCTCGTGGAGATCTATTCGATGTAATCTTCTTTTTGCGGTGTGTTTGTTGAGACCGATGAATTGTGGGTTTATGATCAAGTCTATCTATGAATAATATTTGAATCTTCTCTGAATTCTTTTATGTATGATTGGTTATCTTTGCAAGTCTCTTCGAATTATCAGTTTGGTTTGGCCTACTAGATTGGTTGTTCTTGCCATGGGAGAAGTGCTTAGCTTTGGGTCCGATCTTGCGGTGTCCTTTCCCAGTGACAGAAGGGGCAGCAAGGCACGTATTGTATCGTTGCCATCGAGGATAACAAGATGGGGTTTTTTTTTATCATATTGCATGAAACTATCCCTCTACATCATGCCATCTTGCTTAAGGCGTTACTCTGTTTTTAACTTAATACTCTAGATGCATGCTGGATAGCGGTCGATGAGTGGAGTAATAGTAGTAGATGCAGAATCGTTTCGGTCTACTTGTCTTGGACGTGATGCCTATATACATGATCATACCTAGATATTCTCATAACTATGCTAAATTTTGTCAATTGCTCAACAGTAATTTGTTCACCCACCGTAGAATACTTATGCTCTTGAGAGAAGCCACTAGTGAAACCTATGGCCCCCGGGTCTCTTTCTCATCATATCAATCTCCATCACTTTATTGTTGCTTTGCTTTTACTTTGCTTTTACTTTATTTACTTTGCATCTCTATACCAAAAATACCAAAAATATTATTTATCATCTCTATCAGATCTCACTTTCGTAAGTGACCGTGAAGGGATTGACAACCCCTAAGCGCGTTGGTTGCGTTGAGCTATTGTTTTTGTGTAGGTACGAGGGACTCGAGCGTAGCCTCCTACTGGATTGATACCTTGGTTCTCAAAAACTGAGGGAAATACTTACGCTACTTTGCTGCATCATCCCTTCCTGTTCGGGGAAATCCAACGCAGTGCTCAAGAGGTATCAACGATGTGCGCGGGAAATGGTTCCAAAGTCGATGTGATCGCCGTCGGCACGCTACCTCTACATCTACCTTCAGGATTAGTGTTAGACCTAAATAATTGTTATTTGGTGCCAGCGTTGAGCATGAACATTATATCTGGATGTTGTTTGATGCGAGACGGTTATTCATTTAAATCAGAGAATAATGGTTGTTCTATTCATATGAGTAATATCTTTTCTGGTCATGCACCCTTGATGAGTGATCTGTTTTTACTAAATCTTGATAGTAGTGATACACATATTCATAGTATTGAAGCCAAAAGATACAAGTTTAATAATGATAGTGCAACTTATTTGTGGCACTGCCGTTTAGGTTATATTGGTGTAAAGCGCATGAAGAAACTCCATGCTGATGGGCTTTTGGAATCATTCGAATATGAATCACTTGATGCTTGCGAACCATGCCTCATGGGTAAGATGACTAAGACTCCGTTCTCCGGAACAATGGAGCGAGCAACATATTTGTTGGAAATAATACATACTGATGTATGCGGTCCGATGAGTGTTGATGCTCGCGGTGGGTATCATTATTTTCTTACCTTCACAGATGATTTGAGCAGATATCGGTATATCTACTTAATGAAACATAAGTCGGAAACATTTGAAAATTTTAAAGAATTTCAGAGTGAAGTGGAAAATCATCGTAACAAGAAAATTAAGTTTCTATGATCTGATCGAGGAGGCGAATATTTGAGTTATGAGTTTGGTCTTCATTTGAAACAATGCAGAATAGTTTCGCAACTCACACCACCAGGAACACCACAACGTAACTGTGTGTCCTAATGTCGTAACCGCACTTTATTAGATATGGTGCGATCTATGATGTCTCACACTGACTTACCGCTATCGTTTTGGGGTTATGCTTTAGAGACAGCTGCATTCACGTTAAATAGAGCACCATCAAAATCCGTTGAGACGACACCTTATGAAATGTGGTTTGGCAAGAAACCCAAGTTGTCGTTTCTTAATGTTTGGGGCTGCGATGCTTATGTGAACAAGCTTCAACCTGATAATCTCGAACCCAAATCGGAAAAATGTGTCTTCATAGGATACCCAAAGGAGACTGTTGGGTACACCTTCTATCACGGATCCAAAGGCAAGATATTTGTTGCTAAGAATGAATCCTTTCTAGAGAAGGAGTTTCTCTCAAAAAAATGAGTGGGAGGAAAGTAGAACTTGACGAGGTAATTGTACCTACTCCCTTATTGGAAAGTAGTTCATCACAGAAATCAGTTCCAGTGATTCCTACACCAGTAAGTGAGGAAGCTAATGATGATAATCATGACACTTCTGATCAAGTTACTACCGAACCTCGTAGGTCAACCAGAGTAAGATTTGCACCAGAGTGGTACGGTAATCCTGTTCTGGAGGTCATGTTACTTGACCATGATGAACCTACGAACTACGAAGAAGCGATGATGAGCCTAGATTCCGCAAAATGTCTTGAGGCCATGAAATCTGAGATGGGATCCATGTATGAGAACAAAGTATGGACTTTGGTTGACTTGCCCGATGATCGGCAAGCCATATAGAGAATAAATGGATCTTCAAGAAGAAGACTGATGATGACGGTAATGTTACTGTCTACAAAGCTCAACTTGTTGCAAAAGGTTTTCGACAAGTTCAAGGAGTTGACTATGATGAGACCTTCTCACCCGTAGCGATGCTTAAGTCCGTATGAATCATGTTAGCAATTGCTACATTTTATGATTATGAAATTTGGCAAATGGATGTCAAAACTGCATTAATAATGGATATCTTAAAGAAGAGTTGTATATGATGCAACCAGAAGGTTTTGTCAATCCAAAAGGTGCTAAAAAAGTGTGCAAGTTCCAGCAATCCATTTATGGACTGGTGCAAGCCTCTCGGAGTTGGAATATATGCTTTGATAGTATGATCAAATCATATGGTTTTATACAGACTTTTGGAGAAGTCTGTATTTACAAAAAAGTGAGTGGGAGCTCTGTAGCATTTCTGAGATTATATGTAGATGACATATCGTTGATCGGAAATGACACTGAATTTCTGAATAGCATAAAAGGATACTTGGATAAGAATTTTTCAATGAAAGACCTCGGGGAAGCTGCTTATATATTGGGCATCAAGATCTATAGAGATAGATCAAGACACTTAATTGGACTTTCACAAAGCACATACCTTGATAAAGTTTTGAAGAAGTTCAAAATGGATCAAGCAAAGAAAGGATTTCTTGCCTATATTACAAGGTGTGAAGTTGAGTCAGACTCAATGCCCAACCACTGCAGAAGATAGAGAGAAAATGAAAGTCATTCCCTATGCTTCAGCCATAGGTTCTATCATGTATGCAATGCTGTGTACCAGACCTGATGTGTGCCTTGCTATTAGTTTAGCAGGGAGGTACCAAAGTAATCCAGGAGTGGATCACTGGACAGCAGTCAAGAATATCCTGAAATACCTGAAAAGGACTAAGGATATGTTTCTTGTTTATGGAGGTGACAAAGAGCTCGTCATAAACGGTTACGTCAATGCAAGCTTTGACACTGATCCGGACGAATCTAAGTCAGAAACCGGATACGTATTTTTATTAAATGATGGAGCTGTCGGTTGGTGCAGTTCCAAGCAAAGCGTCGTGACGTGATCTACATGTGAAGCGGAGTTGTAACACCTCGGATGTAATTTACCTTATATGTATCTCCAACTCTTGCCGTTTCCGGCGCTAAGTTATTTTATTTCCTTAGGATCGGGTTTTTGTCTTCATGTGTTGTTGTCATTGTCATGCATCTCATATCATGTCCTCATGTGCATTGCATTTGCATACGTGTTCGTCTCATGCATCCGAGCATTTTCCCTGTTGTCCGTTTTGCATTCCGGCGCTCCTATCTCCCCCGGTGGTCCTTTCTACATCTTTTCGTGTGTGGGGGTTAAACATTCCGGATTGGACCAAGACTTGCCAAGCAGCCTTGTTTTACTACCGGTAGACCGCCTGTCAAGTTTCGTACCATTTGGACTTCGTTTGATACTCCAACGGTTAACCGAGGGACCGAGAAGGCCTCGTGTGTGTTGCAGCCCAACACCCTTCCTCTCCGCGCGCCGGATAACGTCCGGACGCGCCGGACACGTCCGCCCGCTCCGCCGGACGAACCAGCTCCTGCCACATGTCCAGGGCGGGCGCCCACATCGCCGCCGACCGCGTGGGCCCGCCGAAGCCCGTGGCCGGCCCCCGCGGCCCATCCGCCCCGCCGCCTGCACCGCCCGACTCCGCCCGAGCCCGCCTGCCGCCGCCACCGACATCGGCGGCGAGCTCGCGCCGCCGCCCTGCCTCGCTCCACCCAAGACGGCCACCGGATCCCTGCGCGCACGCGCGCCCGTGGAGGAGCTCGACGCCGCCCGCCTCCTCCTCCCT
Organism: Triticum monococcum; assembly: GCA_034509565.1. Classification (NCBI taxonomy): domain Eukaryota; kingdom Viridiplantae; phylum Streptophyta; class Magnoliopsida; order Poales; family Poaceae; genus Triticum; species Triticum monococcum. The sequence goes on along the minus strand of CM067847.1, from coordinate 173,613,352 downwards.
CACCGGCGCACCTCCTCGCCTCCCCGCACCGTCCTCCCAGCCGGCCACCGCGTCCCCATCTCCGGCGGCTACAGTAACTCTGGCGACCTCGACTTCCATGCCCGATCCGATCTGGATCTGGAAACCCTGACCGGTTGACTTTTTCGTCTAACTCCCAGATATTTTTAGCATTCTTTGTCATGGCATAACTTTGCACCCGTAGCTCCGTTTTGCGCGTGTAGCATATCAGAATGTTCGCCTCAGAGAGTACATCATTTCATCTCACAGCATCATTTTCATTTGAGCTCATCTTGATGCCCGAAATGCTGTTGGAAGAGAGCAATTTGAGATATTTGTCAGATCTGCTGCACCAAATAGCTATTTGTCATTTTTTCCATGATTAATGTGTGCATGATATGCCCCTGACCTCTACATGTGTTTTGTTATATGCCATGCCATCTTTACCGAGGTGCTATCCATGTATTCTGTTTGACATGTGTGGTGACTAGCACAAGCTTGCAAAGTAGTGCATTCGTTAATGCTGATTTCAGGGACTTAGAATTTCTCTAAGTCCTTGTTCTATTTTTATCAATATGCCATATGTTCATGTTGTTTCTTAGTGATCCGTGCCTCTTTTGGGGATGATCAGTAAGGATGATTTGTTAATATTGTGGTGCTCTATCCATCCATGTCTTTGTTTGCAATTATCGAGTACCCTAGCTTCAGTCAATCGAGCTCTACTTTTGCTATTTCGTGAATCCTGGCAGATTGTTTACTTGTTAGCGATTTTGCCGAGGATGTTGTTGTTGATTCGTGCATGCTATGTTGTTGTTCTTGCCATGTCTAGCTTCTATGATATGTATTCTTGATGGGTGTATGCTTAGGTTGTCATGCCTTGCTCTGTAGTGAATGCATCGAGCTCGTAAAAATGCCCACTCGTTAACAGATTTGCATGCTCCAATTTTTCACCAAGTCTGTAACCTGATTATGTTTTTGCCATGTTCACATGCTTGCAATTGTATTTTATGATACCTTTTAGCTCAAGGTCACTAAGGGACTTTTGTTAAGTGCTTTGAGTAGCTTCATGACATGCCTTGCTTTGCCATGTTAAGTTCCTGTAGCATTTAGTTTTCATGCTCCAAAGTGTGCTACCTGATCTGAAATTCTAGACTTGTGTTAATTTCACTAAGTTTGAAACCTGTTTATCATTTGCACTTTTGGCATGCTTGTTTGAACCTGTTAATGGATGAATTGGCCGTAGCTCAGTGTTCATCATTTCTCAAGCATCATGAGTGGATCCCTGCCATGTATTTTGTTGCCATGTTTGAGTGTTGTAGCATAATTATCTTGATGCTTTTAGATGGCTACTTGCTGTTTATCGCAGACCGGCACCATATTTGTTTTGCTTGCCATTTTCAAACCGTGCATCCGATTCCGGTGATCTTTATATCGATTTCAACCGAAATCACCTCACCTTTCCAGTGGCACTCTTGGATTTCCAAGTTGAGGCCAAGTTCAATCATTCCTTGTCAAATCTTGCATATGCATCACATATCGCATCCCGCATATCATACCATGTTTGCATCATGTTGTTCGAGCATTTGCACATGGTTGATTGTGTTCCTTTTACTTGTTTGTTCTGTTTGGGTAGAGCCGGGAGACAAGTTCGCTAACGAGGAGCCCGTTGAGTTTGCTTATGAGGATCAAGTCAACTCTGACAACTTTGCAGGCAAGATGATCATACCCTCGAAATCACTTCTATCTTTGCTTGCTAGATGCTTGCTCTTTTGCTATGCCTATGCTACGATGCCTACCATTTGCTTATCATGCCTCCCAAATTGCCATGTCAAACCTCTAACCCATCATGTCCTAGCAAACCGTTGATTGGCTATGTTACCGCTTTGCTCAGCCCCTCTTATAGCGTTGCTAGTTGCATGTGAAGATTGGAGATCGTTCCTTGTTGGAACATTGATTATTATTGGGATATCATTATATTATCTTGTTATCTTAATGCATCTATATACTTGGTAAAGGGTGGAAGGCTCGGCCTTTTTGCCTAGTGTTTTGTTCCACTCTTGCCACCCTAGTTTCCGTCATATCGGTGTTATGTTCCCGATTTTGCGTTCCTTACGCGGTTGGGTGATAATGGGAACCCCTTGACAGTTCACCTTGAATAAAACTCTTCCAGCAATGCCCAACATTGGTTTTAACATTTGCCACCTAGCCTTTTTTCCCTTGGGTTTCGCGGACTCAAGGGTCATCTTTATTTTAACCCCCTCGGGCCAGTGCTTATCTAAGTGTTGGTCCAACTGAGCGATGTCCGGGGCTACCAGGGGCAACTCTCGGCTGGCCTACCCGACGTCTGGCTCATCTAAGTGTGCCCTGAGAATGAGATATGTGCAGCTCCTATCGGGATTTGTCGGCACATTCGGGCGGTGTTGCTGGACTTGTTTTATCATTGTCGAAGTTGTCTTGTAGAACCGAGATACCGAGTCTGATCGGAATGTCTCGGGAGAAGGTATATCCTTCGTTGACCATGAGAGCTTGTGATGGGCTAAGTTGGGACTCCCCTGCAGGGATTTGAACTTTCGAAAGCCGTGCCCGCGGTTATGGGCAGATGGGAATTTGTTAATGTCCGGTTGTAGATAACTTGAACCTTAACTTAATTAAAATGAATCAACTGCATGTGTTACCGTGATGGTCTCTTCTCGGCAAAGTCCAGGAAGTGAACACGGTGTTGGAGTAATGTTTGCCGTAGGTTGTTCTATAGTTATTCGTTCGTGCTTTGCCTTCTCTTCTTGCTCTCTTTTGCGAACAGGTTAGCCACCATATATGCTAGTCGCTTGCTGCAGCTCCACATATACCTTTCCTTTCCTATAATCTTAAATAGTCTTGATCGCGAGGGTGCGAGATTGCTGAGTCCCCGTGGCTCACAGATTATTTCCAAACCAGATGCAGGGCCCGATGATTCCGTTCCAGATGATGCGCTTGAGCTCAAGTGGGAGTTCGATGAAGACTCACACCATTACTATGTGTCTTTCCCTGATGATCAGCAGTGGTGCCCACTTGGGGCGATCGGGACCGTGTCGCATGTTGGGGTTGATCTTTTATTTTGGTACCGTAGTCGGACCATGAGTGTATTGGATGATTGTAATGTTATTTATGTTCTTTGTGTGACATGGCGAGTGTAAGCCAACTATGTACCTTTTCCCCCTATTATCTATTTACATGGGTTGTTGTGAAGATTACCTCACTTGCGACACTGCTTTCAATGCGTTTATTCCTCTAAGTCGTGCTTCGACACGTAGGAGATATAGCCACGTCGAGGGCGTTACAAGTTGGTAATCAGAGCCTTCCCCGACCTTAGGAGCCCCCACTGCTTGATCGAATTAGCTGATGAGTTGAGTCTAGAAAAATGTTTTGAGTCATTTAGGAATTATATATCGAAGAGTTTAGGAATTCTTTTTACTGCCCAGTCCCTTCATCGCTCTGGTAAGGCATCCTGGCGTAGAGTTTTGTCTCTTCTCTTCTCAAATTTCACTAAAAAAAATTTAGGTTCACGCGGGTATCTTGGAATCGTTTCGATCGATTCGTGACGAGAACATTGTTCTTGGTGCCTCCTGTCATTTAGGGGTTGTGGCAGTGTCCCGGGGAGTTGAGTTCCGAGGTGTTGTCGTCACAATTTTATCGTTGCAGTTCTGGAATACCCGAGTTTAGTTCGCCGACATCGAAAATCTCTTTTATGCAGTTGTTGGTGAGATAACCTCGACGCCACCCAGTACTGGGGCGGGAGTTCGGGAGTATTGCCATAACTTGTATAACAGATGCTTTTCGAAGGTTGAGGTAGATGATTTCCGAAGTTTTTCTCGGTTATGTGTTGAAGGATGGATACAGCTGGATGTAGGATTTGCTAGATTTGGGTGAGATATTATGCTTCCCCTGTATCCCCAACACCTGATTGCATAACTGGAAAGGTTCGAGAGTTTCTTAGGTGGGAATTCTTGTAGCTCTAGTTCTTCTTCCACGGATATTTGGTTTGAGATTGGGTGATCCTTACCGAGTATTCGTTCTTGTTCCGTACCTTGTTGATTTTATTCTTCTACATAAATTCTAAGTGGCTTCTCAATTTATGGATATGTGACCATTTCAATTGGAATGCATTCGTTCATTTTTTTCGGATGTGAAGGCTATATGTTGCAATTTCAACCCGTTTGGTTCATCTTCAATATTTGTCTATCAATGTGCTAATGGATGTCAACCTCTTCAGGATGGCTCCTCCAATGCGCACGACTCCGAATCCTGATCCGCCACCACCACCTCCACCTTTGGAGGCATGGCGAGCTGTGATGGCCGCTACCAATGCAAACACGCAGTTGATCATGCAAATTCTTCAAGAGCGCAACCAAGCGAACCAAGGGAACCAAGGCAACAATCAGAATCACTTTGCTACACTCAACCAGTTCCTTGCTAACCAGCCAAAGACCTTCAGCAATTGCGTTGATGCAACTGACGCTGATGATTGGCTCGTGGACTTATGCAAGCATTTCGAGTGCAGTAATGTCAGGCCTGAGGACTTTGTCAAGTTCGCTTCCTTCCAACTCAAAGACCAAGCTGCAGAATGGTTTCAGAAGTACAAAGATTCCAGAGGAGGCCATGTGATTACCTGGGATGAATTCCGTCAAGATTTCAAAGCTCATCATATTCCTCAGAGCGTGGTTGAAAGCAAGCGTGAGGAATTCCGCAACCTGAAGCAAGGCTCTATGTTTGTCTATGACTACAACAAGATGTTTCAGAAGCCCACCCGCTTTGCTAAGCAGGACATCCCTGACGAGAAGAGCATGATATACCAGTTCAGGGGTGGTCTTAGAGAAGAAATCCAGCTAGCTCTCGTTCTCTTTGAGCCCAAGAGGTATGATGAGTTTTACAACATGGCATTGAAGCAAGAGTCTGCTCAACTAAAGTGTGATGCTTCCAAGAAGCGAGTCAGAGATGCTACTCCTTCTTCCTCAACTCAAGTGGCTAAACAGCAGAAGTGTTGGCTTCCTCCTCCTCCGTTCCGTCAGCCTTATAAACAGAAGAGCAAAGGTGGCAGTGGATCTTCCCACCCACCCAACCCTGGCTTCCAGAACAAGACTTCGTCTCAAGCTCCAAGATCGAGTGCTCCGTATCACCGTCCGCTTTCAGAGGTCACGTGCAACAAGTGCCAACAGAAGGGTCACTATGCCAACAAATGCTTCAATCAGAGGCGCCTCCCTCCTCCTCCTCCTGTGAGATCGGCAAGTATAGTTGTGGTCAAGCATAACCCCAAGCACGCCATGGTCAACTTACTGAATGCAGCTCAGGCATAGGACTCGTCAGATGTCATCATGGGTAACCTTCCTGTTAACGATGTTCCTGCACAAGTTCTTTTTGACACTGGTGCATCGCATTGTTTCATCTCGAGACCATTTGTTTCTAAGCATGAGTTGTCTTTACAAGATTTGCCTAGTCAGATATCCGTTGTTTCTCCGGGTAAATTCATGAATGCAAGCGCTATGGCCCCGGATGTTACTATCACGTTGGGCGACTACAAGTTTCTATCCTCTCCAGTGGTCCTTGGTAACTCGGATATTGATCTTATTCTTGGAATGGATTGGCTTTCTAAGCACAAGGCTCAGCTTGATTGTGTTGCCAGGAAGATTCAATTGACTCATTCGTCTGAGGATATAATTGTCTTTGTCACTCGTGATGATACCATCCGTCTGTTTTCTCTCAATGAGAAGGGTGAACTGGATGCCATCTCGCAAATTCCAGTCGTTTGCGAATATCAAGACGTCTTTCCACAAGAGTTTCCAGGAATGCCTCCGCACCGGCCAGTTGAATTCTTCATCGATCTTGAGCCCGGCACGGAACCTGTTTGCAAACGTCCTTACAAGCCCGAACCTGAAGAGTTGAAGGAGCTGAAGAAGCAACTCGATATTCAAGAGCGAATTGGTCTCATCCGACCTAGATCTTCTCCATGGGGTTGTGGAGTACTTTTTGTGAAGAAGAAGGATGGAACGGGCAGACTTTGTGTTGACTACCGTCCATTGAACAAGAAGACTATCAAGAACAAATACCCACTTCCCAACATCAATGAGCTGCTCGAACAACTCAAAGGTGCCCAAGTATTCTCAGCTTGATCTCCGTATGGGTTATCACCATATTCGAATCCATGAGCAGGATATTCCCAAGACGGCTTTCAGAACACGCTATGGTTCATATGAATACACTGTCATGTCTTTTGGCCTCGTCAACGCTCCTCCGACTTTGTCTGGCATGATGAACTTCATCTTCAACGCCTACACAAATGACTTTGTTTTGGTCTATCTCGATGACATTCTGGTCTTTTCGAAGAACAAGGAAGATCATGCCAAGCACTTGCGTTTGGTGCTCGATAAGCTCAGGGAACATCAGTTCTACGCCAAGTTCTCAAAGTGCGAGTTTTGGCTCAATGAGGTTCTCTATCTTGGGCATATCATCTCTGCCAAGGGCATTGCGGTGAATCCTGAGAAGGTGTCTGCAATTGTGAATTGGGAACCACCTCAGAACGTGAAGCAACTTCGCAGCTTCCTTGGTCTCGCAAGCTACTATCGAAGGTTCATTGAGAACTTTTCAAAGATCGCGAAGCCTCTTTCAAACCTTCTCCAGAAGCATGTCAAGTACGTTTGGTCTCCGGAATGTGACATCGCTTTCAACACTTTGAAAGAGAAATTGGTCACTGCTCCAGTTCTGACTCCTCCTGATGAATCCAAACCGTTCGAGGTCTTCTGCGATGCCTCTCTTCAAGGTCTTGGTGCAGTGTTGATGCAAGAGAAGAAAGTTGTGGCTTATACCTCTCGCTAGTTAAAGCCCAACGAGAAGAACTACCCCACTCATGACCTCGAGTTGGCGGCAGTTGTGCATGCTCTTTTGACTTGGAGACATCTCTTATTGGGAAGAAAAGTGGACATCTTCACTGACCACAAGATTCTCAAGTACATCTTCACTCACCCTAATCTCAACCTCAGGCAGACTCGTTGGGTCAAAATGATTCAAGAGTATAATCCGAGTATATAGTATTCTCCAGGCAAGGCCAATGTGATTGCTGACGCATTGAGCAGGAAGGCTTATTGCAACATCTGATTCTCAAGCCTTACCAACCCGAGCTTTGTGAAGCTTTCTGCAAACTCAATCTGCAAGTTGTTCCTCAAGGTTTCCTCGCCAACCTTCAAGTCTCTCCTACTCTAGAAGATCAGATTCGCGAGGCTCAACTTCTTGATACTATGGTGAAGAAGGTGAAGATTGGGATTGCCAAGAGTCAACCCAAGTACAAGTGATATCGCCTTGATGACAAGGATACTCTCTTCTTCGAGGATCGTATTGTTGTGCCCAAAGGTGACCTTCGTAAAGTTATCATGAATGAGGCGCACAATTCACTCCTCTCCATCCACCCTGGGAGTACGAAGATGTATCAGGACCTCAAGCAGGCTTATTGGTGGACTCGAATGAAGCGCGAGATTGCTCAGTTCATGAATGAATGTGATGTCTGCAGAAGAGTGAAGGCAGAACACCAAAGACCAGCTGGTCTCCTTCAACCTCTTGCCATTCCAGAATGGAAGTTTGACCACATTGAGATGGACTTCGTGACTGGGTTTCCAAAGTCCAAGCGTGGCAATGATGCTATATTCGTTGTCATCGACAAACTCACTAAAGTGGCTCACTTTCTGCCTATCAAAAAGTCTATCACTGCAGCTCAATTGGCAGAGCTTTATACCTCTCGGATTGTCTCTCTGCACGGCATTTCACAGCTGATATCTTCAGGCTGTGGCAGCATCTTTACCTCCAAGTTTTGGGATTCTTTTCAGAAGGCCATGGGCACCAACATCCGCTTTAGCACAGCTTTCCATCCTCAAACTAGTGGTCAAGTCGAGCGTGTCAATCAGATTCTTGAAGATATGCTCAGGGCTTGTGTGATCTCCTTCAGTATGAAGTGGGAAGATTGTCTTCCATATGCCGAATTCTCCTACAACAACAGTTTTCAAGCAAGTTCGGGCAAGGCCCCATTCGAAATTCTCTATGGCAGGAAGTGCCGTACTCCTCTTAACTGGTCAGAAACTGGTGAACGTCAACTTCTGGGAAATGACTTAATCACAGAGGCAGAGGAGATGTGCAAAGTCATTCGTGATAACCTCAAAGCAGCGCAATCGCACCAGAAGAGCTACTATGATAGTAAGCACCGTGATTTGGCCTTCGAGATCGGAGATCATGTGTACCTCCGCGTCTCTCCAATGAAAGGTACTCGTCGCTTCGGTATGAAAGGGAAGCTTGCCCCTAGATACGTGGGTCCTTTCAAAATCGTCAGCAAGTGAGGCGATCTCGCCTATCAACTCGAGCTTCCTTCAAATTTTGCAAATGTGCACGACGTGTTCCATGTCTCTCAGCTCCGCAAGTGCTTCAAGACTCCTGACCGCACCGTCAACTTCGAAGACATTGATCTTCAAGAAGACCTTTCTTATCGTGAGCACCCAGTTGCTATTCTTGAAGAGACTGAACGCAAGACTCGCAATAAGTCAATCAAATTCTTCAAAGTCAAGTGGTCACACCATTCCGACCGTGAAGCCACCTGGGAATGCGAGGATCACCTCCGTTCTGAGTACCCGGTGTTCTTCCAGTTCTAGATCTCGGGACGAGATCCTTTCATAGTGGTGGAGTGTTGTAACACCCCGGATGTAATTTACCTTATATGTATCTCCAACTCTTGCCGTTTCTGGTGCTAAGTTATTTTATTTCCTCGGGATCGGATTTTTGTCTTCGTCTGTTGTTGTCGTTGTCATGCATCTCATATCATGTCATCATGTGCATTGCATTTGCATACGTGTTCGTCTCATGCATCCGAGCATTTTCCCCGTTGTCCGTTTTGCATTCCGGCGCTCCTATCTCCTCCGGTAGTCCTTTCTACCTCTTTTCGTGTGTGGGGGTTAAACATTTCCAGATTAGACCGAGACTTGCCAAGCGGCCTTGGTTTACTACCAGTAGACCGCCTGTCAAGTTTCGTACCATTTGGACTTCGTTTGATACTCCAACGGTTAACTGAGGGACCGAGAAGGCCTCGTGTGTGTTGCAGCCCAACACCCTTCCAATTTGGCCTAAAACCAACCAAACCCCTCTCCATCTTCTAGAGCGTTCGATCATGATTGTGTGGCCGAAAACCGCATCTCATTTGGACTCTCCTAGCTCCCTCTATGCCTATATATAGACCCTCTCTCGAAATTTTCGGATCTTCTTCCCCAAAACCCTAGCTCCCCTTCCTCTCCGCGCGCCGGACAACGTCCGGACGCGCCGGACACGTCCGCCCGCTCCGCCGGATGAACCAGCTCCTGCCACGTGTCCCGGGCGGGCGCCCACATCACCGCCGACCGCGTGGGCCCGCCGAAGCCCGTGGCCGGCCCCCGCGGCCTATCCGCCCCGCCGCCTGCACCGCCCGACTCCGTCCGAGCCCGCCTGCCGCCGCCACCGACATCGCCGGCGAGCTCGCGCCACCGCCCCGCCTCGCTCCACCCAAGACGGCCACCGGATCCCTGCGCACACGCGCGCCCGTGGAGGAGATCGACGTCGGCCGCCTCCTCCTCCCTCACCGGCGCACCTCCTCGCCTCCCCGCAGCGTCCTCCCGGCCGGCCACCGCGTCCCCATCTCCGGTGGCTACAGTAACTCCAGCGACCTCGACTTCCGTGCCCGATCCGATCTGGATCTGGAAACCCTGACCGGTTGACTTTTTCGTCTAACTCCCAGATATTTTTAGCATTCTTTGTCATGGCATAACTTTGCACCCGTAGCTTCGTTTTGCGTGTGTAGCATATCAAAATGTTCGCCTTAGAGAGTACATCATTTCATCTCATTCCATCATTTTCATTTGAGCTCATCTTGATGCCCGAAATGTTGTTGGAAGAGAGCTATTTGAGATATTTGTCAGATCTGCTGCACCAAATAGCTATTTGTCATTTTTGCCATGATTAATGTGTGCATGATATGCCCCTGAGCTCTACATGTGTTTTGTTACATGCTATGCCATCTTTAGAGAGGTGCTATCCATATATTTTTGTGACATGTGTGGTGACTAGAACAAGCTTGCAAAGTAGTGCATTCGTTAATGCTGATTTCAGGGACTTAGAATTTCTCTAAGTCCTTGTTCTATTTTTATCAATATGCCATATGTTCATGTTGTTTCTTAGTGATCCGTGCCTCTTTTGGGGATGATTAGTAAGGATGATTTGTTAATATTGTGGTGCTCTATCCATCCGTGTCTTTTTTTGCAATTATGGAGCACCCTAGCTTGAGTCAATCGAGCTCTACTTTTGCTATTTCATGAATCCTGGCAGATTGTTTACTTCTTAGCGATTTTGCCGAGGATGTTGTTGTTGATCCGTGCATGCTATGTTGTTTTTCTTGCCATTTCTAGCTTCTATGATATGTATTCTTGATGGGTGTATGCTTAGGTTGTCATGCCTTGCTCTGTAGTGAGTGCATCGAGCTCGTAAACATGCCCACTCGTTAACAGATTTGCATGCTCCAGTTTTTCACTAAGTCTGTAACCTGATTATGTTTTTGCCATGTTCACATGCTTGCAATTGTATTTTCTGATCCCTTTTGGCTCAAGGTCACTAAGGGACTTTTGTTAAGTACTTTGATTAGCTTCATGTCATGCCTTGCTTTGCCATGTTAAGTTCCTGTAGCATATAGTTTTCATGCTCCAAAGTGTGCCACCTGATCTGAAATTCCAGACTTGTGTTAATTTTACTAAGTCTGAAACCTCTTTATCATTTGCACTTTTGCCATGTTTGTTTGAACCTGTTAATGGATGAATTGGCCATAGCTCAGTGTTCATCTTTTCTCAAGCATCATGAGTGTATCCCTGCCATGTATTTTTTTGCCATGTGTGAGTGTTGTAGCATAATTATATTGATGCTTTTAGATGGCTACTTGCTGTTTATCGCAGACCGGCGCCATATTTGTTTTGCTTCCCATTTCCAACCCGTCCATCCGATTCCGGTGATCTTTATATCGATTTCAACCGAAATCACCTCACCTTTCCAATGGCACTCTTCGATTTCCAAGTTGAGGCCAGGTTCAATCATTCCTTGTCAAATCTTGCATATACATCACATATCGCATCCCGCATATCATACCATGTTTGCATCATGTTGTTCGAGCATTTGCACGTGGTTGATTGTGTTCTTTTTACTTATTTGTTCTTTTTGGGTAGAGCTGGGAGACGAGTTCGCTAACGAGGAGCCCGTTGAGTTTGCTTACGAGGATCAAGTCAACTATGACAACTTTGCAGGCAAGATGATCATACCCTCGAAATCACTTCTATCTTTGCTTGCTACATGCTCGCTCTTTTGCTATGCCTATGCTACGATGCCTACCACTTGATTATCATGCCTCCCAAATTGCCATGTCAAACCTCTAACCCACCATGTCCTAGCAAACCGTTGATTGGCTATGTTACCGCTTTGCTCAGCCCCCCTTATGGCGTTACTGGTTGCAGGTGAAGATTGGAGATCGTTCCTTGTTGGAACATTGATTATTATTGGGATATCATTATATTATCTTGTTATCTTAATGCATCTATATACTTGGTAAAGGGTGGAAGGCTCGGCCTTTTGCCTAGTGTTTTGTTCCACTCTTGCCGCCCTAGTTTCCGTCATATCGGTGTTATGTTCCCGGATTTTGCGTTCCTTACGCGGTTGGGTGATAATGGGAACCCCTTGACAATTCTCCTTGAATAAAACTCTTCCAGCAATGCCCAACATTGGTTTTACCATTTGCCACCTAGCCTTTTTTTCCTTGGGTTTCGCAGACTTAAGGGTCATCTTTATTTTAACCCCATCAGGCCAGTGCTTATCTAAGTGTTGGTCCAACTGAGCGATGTCCGGGGCTACCAGGGGCAACTCTGGGCTGGCCTACCCGACGTCTGGCTCATCTGAGTGTGCCCTGAGAATGAGATATGTGCAGCTCCTATCGGGATTTGTCGGCACATTCAGGCGGTGTTGCTGGACTTGTTTTACCATTGTCGAAGTTGTCTTGTAGAACCGAGATACCGAGTCTGATCGGAATGTCTTGGGAGAAGGTATATCCTTCGTTGACCGTGAGAGCTTGTGATGGGCTAAGTTGGGACTCCCCTGCAGGGATTTGAACTTTCGAAAGCCGTGCCCGCGGTTATGGGCAGATGGGAATTTGTTAATGTCCGGTTGTAGATAACTTGAACCTTAACTTAATTAAAATGAATCAACTGCATGTGTTACCTTAATGGTCTCTTCTCGGTGGAGTCCGGGAAGTGAACACGGTGTTGGAGTAATGTTTGCCGTAGGTTGTTCTGTTGTTATTCGTTCGTGCTTTGCCTTCTCTTCTCGCTCTCTTTTGCGAACAGGTTAGCCACCATATATGCTAGTCGCTTGCTGCAGCTCCACATATACCTTGCCTTTCCTATAAGCTTAAATAGTCTTGATCGCGAGGGTGCGAGATTGCTGAGTCCCCGTGGCTCACAGATTACTTCCAAACCAGATGCAGGGCCCGATGATTCCATTCCAGATGATGCGCTTGAGCTCAAGTGGGAGTTCGATGAAGACTCACGCCGTTACTATGTGTCTTTCCCTGATGATCAGTAGTGATGCCCAGTTGGGGCGACCGGGACCGTGTCGCATGTTGGGATTGATCTTTTATTTTGGTACCATAGTCGGACCATGAGTGTATTGGATGATTGTAATGTTATTTATGTTCTTTGTGTGACGTGGCGAGTGTAAGCCAACTATGTATCTTTTTCCCCTATTATCTATTTACATGGGTTGTTGTGAAGATTACCTCACTTGCGACATTGCTTTCAATGCGGTTATGCCTCTTAGTCGTGCTTCGAAACGTAGGAGATATAGCCGCATCGAGGGCGTTACAGGAGTACATACCTGTTTCGGAAGCAGCAAATGAAGAAGTCTGGCCGGCCCTCTATGGTGCGCCCTAGGGGAGTCCCCCCTTTCCGATGTAGGTGTAATGTTTTGTGCATCGGGTCCAATGAAAATAATTTGTGACAATACTGGTGCAATTGCCTTGTCAAAGGAATCCAGATTTCACCAGAGAATCAAGCACATCAAGAGACGTTTCAATTCCATCCGCGATCAAGTCAAGGAGGGAGACATGGAGATTTGCAAGATACATATGGATCTGAATGTTGCAGACCCGTTGACTAAGCCTCTCCCACGAGCAAAACATGATCAGCACCAAGACTCCATGGGTGTTAGAATCATTACAATGTAATCTAGATTATTGACTCTAGTGCAAGTGGGAGACTGAAGGAAATATGCCCTAGACGCAATAATAAAGTTGTTATTTATATTTCCCTATATCATGATAAATGTTTATTATTCATGCTAGAATTGTATTAACCGGAAACTTAGTACATGTGTGAATACATAGACAAACAGAGTGTCACTAGTATGCCTCTACTTGACTAGCTCGTTTATCAAAGATGGTTAAGTTTCCTAGCCATGGACAAAGAGTTGCCATTTGATAAACGGGATCACATCATTAGAGAATGATGTGATTGACTTGACCCATCCATTAGCTTAGCACGATGATCGTTTAGTTTACTGCTATTGCTTTCTTCATAACTTATACATGTTCCTATGACTATGAGATCATGCAACTCCCGAATACCGGAGGAACACTTAGTGTGCTATCAAACGTCACAACGTAACTGGGTGAATATAAAGATGCTCTACATGTGTCTCCGATGGTGTTTGTTGAATTGGCATAGATCGAGATTAGGATTTGTCACTTCGAGTATCGGAGAGGTATCTCTGAGCCCTCTCGGTAATATACATCACTATAAGCCTTGCAAGCAATGTAACTAATGAGTTAGTTAAGGCATGTAGCATTACGGAACGAGTAAAGAGACTTGCCGGAAACGAGATTTAACTAGGTATGATGATAACGACGATCGAATCTCGGGCAAGTAACATACCGATGACAATGGGAACAATGTATGTTGTTATGCGGTTTGACCGATAAAGATCTTCGTAGAATATGTAGGAACCAATATGAGCATCCAGGTTCCGCTATTGGTTATTGACCAGAGATGAGTCTCGGTCATGTCTACATAGTTCTCGAACCCGTAGGGTCCGCATGCTTAACGTTCAGTGACGATCGGTATTATGAGTTTATGTGTTTTGATGTACTGAAGGTTGTTCGGAGTACCGAGTGTGATCATGTGCATGACGAGGAGTCTCGAAATGGTCGAGACATAAAGATCGGTATATTGGAAGCCTATCTTTGGACATCGGAATGATTCCGGTTGAGTTCGAGCATTTACCGGAGTAAAGGCGGGTTACCGGAACCCCCCGGGGAGTATATGTGTCTTATTGGGCCTTTGTGGAAAAGATGAGAGGAAGGGAAAGGTGGAGGGCGCGCCCCCCTAGCCCAATCCGAATTGGGTGCCCCCTTCCTTCCTTCTCTCTCCCCCTTCCTTCTCTCCTACTCCTACTAGGGAAAGGGGGAACTCCCCTAGGGCGCACCATAGAGGGCCGGCCCTTCCCCCTCCTCCACTCCTTTATATACGGGGGAGGGGCACCCCGTAGACACACAAGTTGTTCTCTTAGCCGTGTGTGGTGCCCCCCTCCACAGATTTCCATCTCGGTCATATCGTTGTAGTGCTTAGGCGAAGCCCTGCGTCGGTAACTTCATCATCACCATCATCACGCCGTCGTACTAACGAAGCTCTTCCCCGACACTCAGCTGGATCTAGAGTTCGTAGGACGTCACCAAGCTAAACGTGTGCTGATCACGGAGGTGCCGTACCTTTGATGCTAGGATCGGTCGGATTGTGAAGACGTACGACTACATCAACCGCGTTGTCATAACGCTTCCGCTTACGGTCTACGAGGGTACGTGGACAACATTCTCCCTCTCTCGTTGCTATACACCACCATGATAGATCTTGCGTGTGCGTAGGAATTTTTTTGAAATTACTGCGTTCCCCAACACCAGCCTGCGCTCGGATCATCCTGTGTCCGAAAGGGGGCGGACAGCGTAATCCACGTAGGTGCTCGGGAAGAAGAGGAGACAACTGCTCCACCACGGCCGAACCTCCCTGCGCCGCCGCTGTCTCCCTTTCTCGCTGTCGGCGTCGGTGCAACTTGCGGGCGACGTTCTCCGCCTTGCAAGTCGCCGACGACGACACCGCGCCTCCCACAGACGAGGCGGACTGCGTCTCCGTCGCGGCGGTGTGGCTCGGGCTCGATGGCATGTCCGGCGGTAGATCGAGACCGGAGGTGAGGATTAGGAGTAAGGGTGGAGGCCAGCGAGGATCCGGGCGGGGGAATGGTTGGAGGGCGGCGGGAGAAGGAGGAAGGGTTTCGTGGATTTGGTGCAATTTGAAGTGGGGTCGGGTCCGACGTGACGGACGTGCCCGGGCGCCCCATATCCGCCCATATTTGGCCTGGATATGGGGGGTGCCGGTCTGCCCGAGTGCTTGAGGACCGTCTGAGAGGCCCATCTCGATCAAAAAATTGTGAACGGGCAGTGACCGGACGGCCTGTCCGTGCGTTTGAGACGAGTTTGAGGGTTCGGTTGTAGATGCTCTTAATTACTTGTTCGGATAAGGTTTCAGATTGATACCGTATGTTATCAAACTAATAATAGATTGCATGTTATCAGATTACTAATAATTGTTGAAATATGAGATGGGCCTAGAGCCCATATAACAATTTCAGATTTGATCTCTAAGGGCCCATGTAGGTGACATGACAAGGTGGTGGGAAGTTTAGTCCCACCTTGGAAGTGGAAGGAGAGTTGGAGTGGTTTATAAGGGATTCTCTTCCTCATGCCATTGGAGCTTGAGAAGAGATGAGGCCCTCGCGCACTCCTCCTCCTCCGCTCGCCTCGCCACGCCACGCCTCGTCACGACGCGCTGCGGGTTGCGGGTTGCGGGATTGAGCCGAGCCGAGCTCACTCCTATGCGCTTCTTTTTGCCGGTCAGGAACGGAGAGTCTTTGACAGGTGGGGCCACGATCTGAGACGTCAGATCGTGGGCCACCGACTTGGACGTGGGTTTAGCCCACGTCTCTCCACGCGCAGCCGCACATATATATGTGGAGCGCTGCCAACCCTAGCCGCCACGAAACAGAATGCATCTCAGCCTCCACGCCCACGTTCCTCTGCTGCTGCTGCCGCCGGCGACTCCATCCCGTTCACCGCGTACACGGTTGACGGGAGAGCAGGTCTCCGAAACCCCGCCTCTCCGGATCCTGTACGGGAGAGGGGCGATTAGGTTTTTGGGTAGCGACTATGCGACTGCTCGCTTCTGTTCATCTACGTCCGCATCACCATGTCGACCGACGCCGAACGCGCCGCTGCTGAGAAGGTCGAGGCCGACAAGAAGGCCGCCGAGGATGCTGCGGCTACTGCCACCGCCACCGCCGCCGCATGGCCAATTGGAGGGTATACATCGTTCATCCCTCTCGTGTTTCTTTCTGTTGTAGCAGTACTAGCGATATGCATAGATGTTTCTACTATATGCGTAGTACATGCTCTGTTAGATCGTAATCAGTGTGTTATCAATGCTGTTATTGTCATGCTCATGATTTATTCATGGATTAATTTAATTGGAAAACTGCCTCTTTTCTTATCAATCCAAAAACCTAATTTGTGTAGGAGTTTTTCGAATTCTGGTTTTGCTACTGCACTGAAACCGTAGCCGTTTACGGGGACGTACTTTAAGCGTTGGCAGACTAAAACCACCTTATGGCTCACTGCCATGAACGTGTTCTGGGTCGCCGGTGTGACTCCCACAGGAACGATCGCTCCTGATCAGGAGAAGGCGTTCAAGGAGGCCACTGTCGTGTTCCTCGGGGCAGTTCTGAGCGTGATTGGAGATAAGCTGGTTGACGCATATTTGCATGTGCGGTCTGCCAAGGACTTGTGGGAGGCGCTCGAATCTAAGTTTGGGGCTGCCGATGCAGGGAGCGATATGTATATTATAGAGCAGTTCCATGATTACAAGATGGTTGAAAACCGTCCTGTATTGGAGCAGGCTCATGAGATAATATGCATTGTTATGGAGCTTGAGCTTCTTAAGTGCGAGTTACCGGACAAGTTTGTCGCGGGCTGCATAATCGCTAAGCTTCCCAATTCCTGGAGGAACTTTGCCACCACTCTGAAACATCAGAGGCGTGAATTCTCTGTGGAGGATGTCATTGGCCATCTGAGTGTTGAGCAGAATTCAAGGGCAAAGGACTCGCACGGAAAAGGGGTCGAAGGAACTTCTGTGGCCAACATGGTGCATCAGAAGAACTTCAATTCCCACAAGCCCAAGGGAAAGAACGGTGTCCAACAGAGTACCGACTTTAAGAAGAAGGGTAAGAAGACCTTCAAGAAGAACAAGAAGGATGAGGGCTGCTTTACTTGTGGTTCGCTTGAACATTGGGCCAACAAGTGCCCAAACAAGTATAAGAAGCAAGGGCAGGACTCCAAGTCTGTCAATATGATTGTGAGCAACAATGAGAGTGGTGCATCTGGGTACGGTAATCTATTTGCTGTATTTTCAGTTTGTCCGTCCACCGATTGGTGGGTCGACACAGGTGCAGGTGTCCATGTGTGTGCTGACATTTCATTGTTTTCTTCTTACCAGGCCACAGGTCACGGGTCCGTACTGATGGGGAATGGCGCGAGTGCTTCTGTTCTTGGTGTTGGCACGGTCGATCTGAAGTTTACTTCGGGAAGGATCGTGCAGCATGTCCCCGCCATCAAGAAAAACCTCGTTAGTGGCTCCCTTCTATGTAGAGAAGGGTTTAAGTTGCTATTCGAGTCTAATAAATTAGTTGTTACGAAATATGGACTATTTGTTGGAAAGGGTTATGAATGCGGAGGCATGTTCCGCCTTTCTCTTGCAGATCTATGTAATAAAGTCGTGAACAATATTCATTTGAGCGTTAATGAATCTGAAGTATGGCATTCACGTCTTTGTCACGTTAGTTTCGGTGTTATGACGCGGCTAGCAAAATCGAATTTAATCCCGAGTTTCACTTTAGCCAAAGGTTCTAAGTGCCATTCGTGTGTGCAATCTAAGCAACCTCGCAAGCCTCACAAGGCAGCAGAGGAGAGACACTTGGCGCCACTGGAACTCATACATTCTGATCTTTGTGAGATGAATGATGTGTTGACTAAAGGTGGAAAGAAATATTTCATGACTTTGATAGATGATTCCACTAGATATTGCTATGTGTATCTGTTAAGTACTAAAGATGAGGCTCTACACTACTTCAAAATCTATAAGGCAGAAGTTGAGAATCAACTTGAAAAGAAAATTAAACGAGTCCGGTCAGATCGTGGTGGAGAGTACTTCTCGAAAGAGTTTGATGCCTTTTGTGCGGAACACGGCATTATTCACGAGAGGACACCTCCCTACTCACCCCAGTCAAACGGGGTTGCCGAGCAGAAAAACCGTACTCTAACTGATTTGGTTAACGCTATGTTAGATACGTCGGGTTTATCCAAGGCATGGTGGGGGGAGGCTATAATGACATCATGTCATGTCCTGAATAAAGTTCCGACAAAGGATAACGAGATCACTCCTTACGAGAAGTGGACCAATAGAAGGACAACACTCTCGTACTTACGTACCTGGGGCTGCTTGGCGAAAGTTAATGTGCCGATCCCCAAAAAGCGTAAGCTTGGACCAAAGACTGTGGACTGTGTTAATTTGGGCTACGCTATGAATAGTGTTGGCTATAGATTTTTAGTAGTGAAATCCGAGGTACCTGACATAAAAGTCGGTACAATTATGGAGTCTAAAGATGCTACATTCTTTGAGGACATTTTCCCCATGAGAGATGTACAAAGCACTTCTAGACAGGAATCTGAGGAGACTCCTGAACCTGCCATTCCGATGGAATACTATAATCAAACACATGATGAAAATCCTGAGGAGGATAATGAGGAATCCCTTGGTAGGGGCAAGAGACAAAAGACTGTAAAGACCTTTGGTGATGATTTCTTCATATACCTCGTGGAGGATAATCCCACTTCTATTTCAGAAGCATATGCATCTCCAGAAGCTGACTACTGGAAGGATGCGGTCCGTAGCGAGATGGATTCCATCATGACTAACGGGACTTGGGAGCTTACTGAACGTCCTTATGGTTGCAAACCGTTGGGATGCAAGTGGGTGTTCAAGAAGAAGCTTAGGCCCGATGGTACGATAGAAAAATACAAGGCTAGGCTTGTGGCCAAGGGCTACGCCCAGAAAGAAGAAGAAGATTTCTTCGACACTTATTCACCTGTGGCCAGACTGACCACCATTCGAGTATTACTCTCGTTGGCGGCCTCGCATGGTCTTCTCATTCATCAGATGGATGTTAAGACGGCTTTCCTGAACGGAGAGCTAAAGGAGGAAATCTATATGCAACAGCCTGATGGCTTTGTGATGGATGGTCAGGAAGGAAAGGTGTGTAAGTTGGTGAAATCTTTGTATGGCCTGAGACAAGCACCTAAGCAATGGCATGACAAGTTTAATGAAACGTTGACGTCTGTTGGCTTTGTTGTTAATGAAGCCGACAAATGTGTATACTATCACTATGGTGGGGGCGAAGGGGTTATACTATGTTTGTATGTTGATGACATACTGATATTCGGGACTAATCTCAAGTTGATCGAGGAGGTTAAGTCTTTCCTATCTCAGAACTTTGAGATGAAGGATCTTGGAGTGGCTGATGTTATCTTGAATATCAAGCTATTGAGAGATGATGAGGGTGGGATTACACTTCTACAATCCCATTATGTTGAGAAGGTGTTGAGTCGTTTTGGATATTCGGACTGCAAACCATCTCAAACACCATATGATTCTAGTGTGCTAATTCGAAAGTCTAAAGGCACAGCTATAGATCAATTGAGATACTCTCAGATTGTTGGTTCACTCCAGTATCTAGCGAGCGCAACGAGGCCTGACATCGCATTTGCTATTAGCAAACTGAGCCGATTTGTTTCCAAACCGGGTGATGTACATTGGCGTGCTCTTGACAGAGTTATGCGCTATCTGAAAGGTACTATGAACTATGGACTTCACTATACCGGATACCCGTCGGTGCTTGAAGGGTATAGTGATGCGAATTGGATCTCTGATGCTGATGAGATGAAGGCCACAACTGGGTATATATTTACTCTTGGAGGTGGTGCTGTTTCCTGGAAGTCTTGCAAGCAAACGATCTTAACAAGATCGACAATGGAAGCAGAATTAACAGCATTAGACACATCGGGTGGCGAAGCAGAATGGCTTCAAGATCTGTTGATGGACTTGCCAGTGGTTGAGAAACCGGTTCCGGCCATCCTTATGAACTGTGACAATCAAACAGTTATTGTCAAGGTGAAGAGTTCAAAGGACAACATGAAGTCCAACAAACACATAAGAATGAGATTGAAAGCTGTCAGAAAATTGAGGAACTCTGGAGTGATAGCGTTGGATTATATTCAAACGGCTAAGAATCTGGCAGATCCCTTTACTAAAGGGCTATCACGTGTTGTGATAGATAACGCATCAAGGGAGATGGGTATGAGACCCACATGAGTTGCCATGGTAGAAACCCAACCTATGTGATCGGAGATCCCGTGAAGTAGGACCTGGGAAAACAAGCCAGTGGTGAACTGAGGAGAGTAACTTTACTAACCCACTCCGCTGAAGATGCAATACTCTCGGAAACTGTATGGAAGGATGACTACTGTCTTAATGTGTTCCAAGGCTTATATGCATAAGCAAGATGCTATCCTACAGAGCGATCTTTGGAGGAACACACCTATATGAGCCCGACTGCTGGTCACAGTCTATGAGATTGGGGTGATCTCTAGCAAGCTAATGAACAGGCCAGGAGTGTGACTAATATGCTCCACCCGAGGGGTCGGCCTTCGGCAGCCTCGTATCAGTGAGACTTGTGGTGAAACTTCTTGACGCCAAACTGACAATTCAAGGCATAGTCCATTGTTCAGTTGTGAAGGAGTGTAACTACTTGGTCTAGGTGGAGCTCAACCTTAATCGGTCTCCACTGAGATGCTGATATATCAAAACAGCGTTTGGAACAAAGGACAAACTGGGCCCCTGAGATCTGGTGGGGGATTGTTGAAATATGAGATGGGCCTAGAACCCATATAACAATTTCAGATTTGATCTCTAAGGGCCCATGTAGGTGACATGACAAGGTGGTGGGAAGTTTACTCCCACCTTGGAAGTGGAAGCAGAGTAGGAGTGGTTTATAAGGGATTCTCTTCCTCATGCCATTGGAGCTTGAGAAGAGATGAGGCCCTCGCGCACTCCTCCTCCTCCGCTCGCCTCGCCACGCCACGCCTCGTCACGACGCGCCGCGGGTTGCGGGATTGAGCCGAGCCGAGCTCACTCCTATGCGCTTCTTTTTGCCGGTCAGGAACGGAGAGTCTTTGACAGGTGGGGCCACGATCTGAGACGTCGGATCGTGGGCCACCGACTTGGACGTGGGTTTAGCCCACGTCTCTCCACGCGCAGCCGCACATATATATGTGGAGCGCTGCCAACCCTAGCCGCCACGAAACAGAACGCATCTCAGCCTCCACGCCCACGTTCCTCTGCTGCTGCTGCCGCCGGCGACTCCATCCCGTTCACCGCGTACACGGTTGACGGGAGAGCAGGCCTCCGAAACCCCGCCTCTCTGGATCCTGTACGGGAGAGGGGCGATTAGGTTTTTGGGTAGCGACTACGCGACTGCTCGCTTCTGTTCATCTACGTCCGCATCACCATGTCGACCGACGCCGAATGCGCCGCTCCTGAGAAGGCCGAGGCCGACAAGAAGGCCGCCGAGGATGCTGCGGCTACTGCCACCGCCACCGCCGCCGCATGGCCGATTGGAGGGTATACATCGTTCATCCCTCTCGTGTTTCTTTCTGTTGTAGCAGTACTAGCGATATGCGTAGATGTTTCTACTATATGCGTAGTACATGCTCTGTTAGATCGTAATCAGTGTGTTATCAATGCTGTTATTGTCCTGCTCATGATTTATTCATGGATTAATTTAATCGGAAAACTGCCTCTTTTCTTATCAATAGTCTGTCTAGTAAAGGATGACAGAGCATATGCATTTTTCTAGCACTCTGGCTATCACCGACGCGCTGATCGATACTGTTGGACGTACGTGTACGTAGGTGTATGTATGCATCAGGGAAGTTGTGAGCGGTAGGATGAAGATCATGCTCGCTTATTCACGAGCCTCGGCTGAAAGGGGACGAAATGGATCAGGATAGCTTGCATCCCTGGAAATTGATGGAATACAAACTGTCTGTTTCGTATTTGGCGTTCAGACCAACGAAACACGACCTGCAGGGCACGGAGCTTTGACCCCAACAACCCCGCCGCCGCCGCTTCCCCGCACCAGCCGTCATGCTCATGCATGCCCTTCTGCCCGGCCCGGCCGGGCTGTTCCGCAGGCTAATTTCAACCTTGCCGAGCAATCATGCATATAGCATCACCGTCGACAGTCGGCACCCACACGTAGCATATCACCGGCGCGGTGCTAACGCGGCAAAAAACCATCGGCTCGACCGCCTGGCTGCTCGCTCGCGTACTTGGTTTCAGCTGATCGCACCGCCACCGCGCGCCACGTCGCCGTGGACACCTACGTCCCCCCCTGCGACTTCGACGCGCCCGCGGCACCAGCCACCGCGACCGGCGGCCGGTTGATTGGTCAGGCACCCATCCAGCCGACCCTGGCAGTGCAAAGGCGTGTCGCATCTCACGCCCGCGCGCATGTGCCGGATGTACGTTCGGTCTTTGACATCTCCCAGCCCCAAAAATCGTTAACTGGTGTGCATCGAGTCCAAAATCAGCGCTCCCCGCTGAAACTGGAGGATCTGCCACGTACAGGCCTACTGTCCATGAACTTGACCATAGCGCCCACACACAAGAGCGACGTACGGTATGTCGGTATCAAGCATGTCTGCATGTTAGCAGGTGCCTGCAGTGCCTGCAGTGCATACACCCCACACCAGAGACAAGAGCTTGTCGATCGACACCCCGGCCGGGATTAACGGGCCCTGATCAGAACAGAGAGGACAAGAAATGGACAACGTACTGCGCCGTGCTTAGAGCCCACACCCCCAACGGCGCTCCAAAGACTTTTTTTTACACCGGTGCCCAAAAACCGGCCCGGTCGCATCTCGAGGAGCACATTTTTTTTTGATTTGACCTAAAACTTGTGCCGACGAACTCAAGCCGAACCCAACGCGCTGGGGGGCGTCCGAAGGTGCCGGGGCAATCGGTTTTGACGCAAACGAACGGCGGGCCCGTCGAGTCAACGACTCCCGCCTTGTCGTCCTCACGACGCCTTGTTTCCTGCGGAGAATCAATGCTAAGGCTGCCGCCGGTCAGCCTTTCATTGATTCCTCGTGGGCGGCGAGGTGCAGCGACGCGCCCCACACAACGCCCCCCTCCCCTCGGCCGCTATACAAAGCAGCACCTCCCTCGCCGGGGACACACCCGCCCGGCGCCCCCCTCTCTGCCCGTGCACAGCCGCCGCCGACGAAATTTTTCCGCCGCAGCAGACGATGGGCGAGAGGTTCCCCGGCGACGGGGCGACGACCAATGGCTTCGGCCGTCGCTCGCTACACGAGTGGGAAGCCCACCTCCTGCATGAAGCAAACATCCCGGTGCCGGCGTAGGCCGTCGGCAACCACCAAGCATGGTGTGACGCCCTCAATTCAATCGTACACTAATCATACACGCAAACGTGTACGATCAGGATCAGGGACTCACGGGAAGATATCACAACACAACTCTAAACACAAATGAAAGTCATACACGCTTCATATTACAAGCCAGGAGCCTCAAGGGCTCGAATACATAAGTGAGTCAGCGGAAACAACAATATCTGAGTACAGACATGAGTTAAACAAGTTTTGCCTTAAGAAGGCTAGCACAAAAGCAACAACGATCGAAGAGGCGAGGCCTCCTGCCTGGGACCTGCGCGCGGCAGGGGTGAGCGGGGCCGCGCGGAGCGAGGCGCGGGATTGCCGGGGGCGCGGCGAGCGGAACCAGCGGGTGCGGCGAGCGAGCGAGCAGTGGCGGCGTGGGAGGCTAGCGGAAGCAACAGTAGTTAGCGGTGGAGCTAGCAGCAATGGGGAGGGACACGGGCGGCGCCCCGCGACCAGGGGAGCAGAAACCAGCAGCAACAACAGTTTAGCAAAGCAACAGGAGCAAGCGGGAGAGGGCGACGCAGACGTGTTCGGAGGCGTGCTCGGACGATGGCTGTACATGGCGGCTACGGCAAGGGGAGCAGAGGAGAAAGAGGGAAGGGGACGCGCGGCTCACTGGGAGCCCGTAGTTGTGCAAACCGTGCTCGATGAAGGCTCGGTGTGGCCGGTGGTGGAGAGCAACGACGGCGATGGCGACGATGAGAACGACGCGACGGGCGATGCCGGGTGGCGCGGTGGCCTCGGGCGTGGAGGTGAGGGGCGCCCAGATCCAAGGGGAGGCGAGGAGGAAAGAGGAGTGGTCGGGGAAGCTAGGGTTGGGTTCAGGCGCCGGGAAGGAGTACATGTAGGCAGGGAGGGCGCGGTGGATGGGCAGCATCTGGCCAAGGCCATGGTCGATGCCCTCCACGACCCCCCCCCCCCTCGTGAACAGGAGGTGGGAGGAGGGTTATGTGGGCCAACTTTAGTTAGGTGTCTAACAAGCCCAGTAGCTTAGGTCTTTCTTCCTTTTCTTTTCTTTCATAATTTTTCTTTTATAGTTTTTGTTTTAAATTTCTTTTCCATTAGCAAATGACCATTAACATAAAATGTGACTTGGCCCACGATTAGAGATTCAATTATTTACATTGCCACAAAAGATTCGATTTTATTTAAAGTAGTTTGCTATTTTAGAAATTATAAAAGGCATTTTATTAATTAATATTGCCACTGTTCTAATCATTTTAATGCACCAAAACTTTTATAAAAGTTTGGTTTCCACCAATAATACTTATGAATTACTTGCCATAGCTTGCACATTTTAGTTTTGACATTTTGAAAACTTTTATTTTTGACTTAAATTTTAAATTTGAATTTGAACCGTTTTGAATCTAACGAGATTAGCAACAGTAAAAATGGTGACGTGGCCTCATTATAAGAGGATTACTATAGCTTAATTATCCGGACGTTACACGTGGGCGGCCTACTTTGAACGCTGGCAAGCGAAGCAGCTGGCCTCCACCAACAACGCACCAGTGGTGCGGGGGGCTAAGAACAGCGACGGTCGCTGCCTGTGGTGGGGCGCCCCCGGCCGCACACTCCACGCCGTCCTCGAGCACCTCGAGGGCGGCAACGAGCCGCCGTTCACGTACCCGACCGTCCCGGCCCCCCGCCGAAGCGGCGGCCAATGGATGCCGAGGAGGACCAACTCCGCTTCCTCCTCCTCCCATTCCTCCAGGTCGCCGGCGCTCTACAGCATCAAGGCCGAGCTCGAGGAGACGCCGCTCGGCCGGTGCACCCGAAGTGCCGGCATCGTCATTAACGAGGGCGGGCGCGCCTCCTCCCCACCTCGTCAAGCCGAAGACGGAGCCGGGGCTCGCCGCCATGAAGACGAAGCTCGACGACGCGGCGGCCATGAAGTGGGCGCGGGAGGACTGGGCGCGGCTGGAGTTGGGGCATCATGCCGCGCCCTAGAGGAGATCGTCGCTCGGCGCCGTCGTCCTCTACGACAATGACGACGACGACGCCCCGCCACCGGTCCGCCAGGGCGACTCCGGGCAGGGGTCCAATAGGGGCGGCCGCGTGAAGGAGGAGAAGGACGACGACGACTTCGCCGAGTTCAACGAGTTCTTCCTGTAGTCGCGGCCTTTCTTTTTTTAAGTAATTTAAGTTTGCTATGTAAAAGACTGCTTGAGTCGCCGAAGTTTATGCCCGTTTGCCGAACTATAGTCGAATTCTTGTTTTTTCTAAAACATTTTGGAGATGACCCTAGGGCCGGCGGCTGCCTGATCAGCTCCAAATCGATTTTAGTGCCAGATCACCCAAACGGCGATTTTTCAAGCCCTCTAGAAGGCCAACGACTGGAGATGCTTTTACGAGCGCTCTTGGACCGGGGAGACGTGTGTGCTAAGTGCAACCGGCGAAAACGACGAGATGGATAGCCAAAACCAATACATGGCTTTTAGCCTTTTACATTACAATAGGATGGATGCCGTTGCAGATTCCCTGCTGAGAAAGGAAGCATATGCAGATAAGCCCAACGACCGCAGCAGAAAGAGCAGCATGCATGCATCTACTATCATACTGTATATACGTATCAGCCATGTTCTGCTTTGCTAGCTCCTGCCGGAAAGCAGGAATGAACGTGCGTCGTGACGATCGGGCATATGTCACGTAGGATGCTGAGTCGGGATCCTGGGAAGGTCGAGAGAGGAAAACGAAGCACGTGGTCTACGTATATGGATTGGTAGGTCATGAGTCTCGGACGGTGGCAAGATAAAGACTCGTTCTTCGTTGCTGCCTAAATTCGTCCGGAGTTAGCGTACAGTGTCAACATGGTTGGCTAGTCTAACGAAACGAGCTACAGTATGGCTGGGTAGAAGCATACAGTGTGGGTTCAATTCGCGGTACCGTAATTTGTGTTGGTCGCCGTAGCACTTTACAACATACAGTGTTTTAGTACGCAAATTCGGAGGCGATTAACGTATAACCATGTAACCTAACTGTTCATCTTTAATATGGATAATTGACCAATTACGCGCTTATAGAACATCGAACATCTAACAGTATGAGAAAATGATCGACCGGAAATTCAAGGCGGAAGCACGGGCGGTTCAAACGTGCACAGGAGCAGGACATGCTTGCTCCCCGCCGGACTGAGATCCGGTGCCTTGGCACACATGAACAGTGCAATGCCTTGAGCTTTCAGCCGTTAGATCGGAAATCATGGTTTCAGATTTTAATGAACAATACCTCGCGCTATAATGTGTTCCTTAAGGCACGATACTATTCACGTGTGCCTTGTGTGTGCCAAGGTACCGGATCTCAGTCCCTCTCCGCCTACAGTTCGACCTACGACAAGACGGATCCGTGGATCGTCGGACTCCTCCCGGCACCCGATCCCGCGAAACGGACTGGCAGAGCGCCGGCTAAGCTATAGCCGCATTAATACGATGCATGCGCGCGGTTGACCTCGCCACCGCCCCCGGCGCAGGACATTAATTCCTCGATCCGATCCTGTGCCGTGACGGGCGCATGCAAAAAGGAAGACCTTGATTGCACCGATATGTGCCGTGAAGGACGTACCATGCGGGCGGGCGTCCGCCGTGGCGACTCCGGCGGTACGGCACGCGTGTTGTTGCCGGACCGCCATTAACTAGGCTTCGAGAACAATGAGACCAGGCCACGTACGAACCCACTTCTTCATACTAATAGAGGTTTTTTTTTGAGGGATCATATACTAATGGAGGTTATTGGTTATTGGTGCAAGATCAACGTCTAGTTTTCTTGTTTCTTTTTCGACATTACGTCTAGGGGTTTAAACTTTAAAATGAAGGCGAACTGTGCATGTAAACTTGGCCACGAAATAACAGGGCAGGCAGGCGACTGGTTGAACCCCATACGTTTTGCTAGCACGGTAAATGAGATGATGTGATCTGATGCTGAGAGAGGAGAAGCTGTGCCACAGACGCTGCTCGTGGTAATTAAAGTCTGTGGCTAATTCCCTCCCCACCAAATTAGGTACCAGGTCAGTTTTGCACACAAAGTACGGAGTATCTGGCTAATTTAAGTTTTACGCATGCACCATGCTTCTTCAGTTCTGCGCAGCCGAAGCAAACCTACCCTTTGCAGCCCTAAAATAACCAAGGCGTTCAGACCAGTAGTAAAAGATCGCAGTTGTACAAAGTTTTGCTTCGCTTGAAGTAACTTCTTGCTCTGATTCTGGAACGGCGAACTTAATTGGACGGTCAAAACGTGTTTTCATCTTTTGCTCATTGTTAATTAGACATGCATGCACTAGAACCCACTTTAACCTCCTCTCTTCCATTTCCACTTTCAGAGTGCTAAGCCATAGTGGGCGGCTAGCGAAGCTTTGTAGACGCCCAAGCAAGGAAAATAATATAGTTCCAGTCCACGTCAAGCTCAACAGCACTACTCGCGTGAACTCCCCACAACCTTTGACTCCCAACTCTTCCCCTACCCTGTGTACAGTACCCTTTTCTCTCGCCCGTTTTAAATCCCGGCACCCCACCAAGCACAAACGCCGCGAAGAACCCCGCGAACCGAACCCACGCCCCGCCTCACCTCACACCACCAAAGGGAAGAGGAGAGCGTAGCGTGGGAGCAAGGAGCGGCAGCAGCCGGCAGGCAATGGGCAACAGCATCGGCGGGCGGCGCAAGGGCGCCAAGGTGATGCAGCTGGACGGCACCGCCTTCAGGGTGAAGCCGCCGGCGCACGCGGGCGCGGTGCTGCGCGACCACCCGGGCTTCCAGCTGCTCGAGTCGGAGCAGGTCAAGCTGCTCGGCGTCCGCGCGCGCCCGCTCGACCACGACGCGCTGCTCCGGCCGGGCCGGCTCTACTTCCTCGTCGCGCTGCCCCGCCCCACCGCGCCCCCGCGCCGCGCCTGGTCCGGCGCGCTCCACGTCGGCGCGCGGGAGAGGCTCGAGTCGCTCATGCTCACGCGCCGCTCCACCTCCGACCTCTCCTTCCCGACCGCGCCGGCCTCCCCGATGTCCACCGCCTCCGAGGGCGGGCCGGTCCAGCTCAGGATGCGCCTGCCCAAGGCGCAGCTCGCCAAGCTCATGGGCGAGAGCCGGGACGCCGCCGAGGCGGCCGCTAAGATCATGCAGCTCTGCGCCGCCAACGGTGGGAACGGCGCTGCGACGCCGGAGCGGAGCCCGCGGTTATGGCCGACGGCGGACGGGGGCACTGGAGGGCTCGCGCAGACGCCAGAGCGGAGCCCTCGGTTCGTGCCTACGCCGGACAGGGGCGCCGGCAGGTTCGCGGAGAAGCCAGAGAGGAGTCCCAGATTCGCCGTAACGCCCGAGTGGGGTGCGAGGTTCATGATGCCGACGCCGGAGAGGGGTGCAGAGACGGCGAAGACGGCGGATAGGTGGTCCGCTCTACCCCGCACGCCGGAGTATGCATCAGCGGACGTCAAGGCCAGCCGCAAGGAGGTAATGCACTGCTTCTTTCAAAGTTTCTTATTCAAAATATATTTATGTATTTATTATCTTGATAGAGCCATGCTATTAAGGTCTGAATCAAATAACTTGATTCCAATCTTAAAATAATCACTGCTATTGGTCCTTTTGCATTGCTTTTCATTCATCTGCATTTGAATAAAAAGTTCTGCGGGAAGGGAAACTAAGTTTTTTCTTTCAAGCAACGGTGGTATCTCATTACCCGGTTGAGAAAATAATGCGGAAACTTTCACCCAAAAGTATGTATTACAACTATTTATTTTGACCAACACAGTTTTTAATAAATTAACAATAAGATGTTTTTGCTGTTCTGCAAAAACATCTTATATTTTGATACAAAAGAAGTATTATTTTTCGATACTCTGTTGGATATGCTTTTTTTTGCGGGTAGAAATATTGTATTACTCAACCCATAAAAGAGTTACAATCAGCGGTGACTAGCTCAAGCACTGCCGTGGGACCAGAGCCAATCCAAGTCATGGTTCTTCCCTCAGTACGAGCAAAATTTGCTAGACTATCGCTAACCTGATTTTGAGTCCGGTTTACATGAGTAATACAACTTTCACGAAGTGATAAAAGATATCTAATCTCTTTAACTAAGGAAGCATAAATAGACCTGTCTTTCTCCTGTCCTTGAATAAGCTTTATAGCAACAAGTGAATCCAATTCAATGGCCACTGCACGATCACTTCTTTGGATCTCTAAAGATAGCCCTTCCATGCAAGCACACAACTCCGCCTCCAAAGTTTCATGACACGAGTAGAGTGTTCTGCAAGCTGAAAAGATTACGCCCCCCGAAGGGTTCCGTAATACCATACCTGCTCCTGCCCTGCCACCAGCAAAAGAACCGTCCGTGTTTAGCTTTACCCACCCTTCTGGTGGAGCAGCCCACTTGGGGCCGGCCGGTGAGGGCGCTGCATCAGCCTGAAGTAGTGTGCGATCGAAGGAGATGATCGATGTCCCCTTGACTGGATCCATGTGTGTGTTCATTTTGATAGCAATTAGCGACTCCAGATAGCTAACAAGGAACCTCCTCGATACCTCAAGAGGCGGCGGAATCTTGTTGTGCACTATCTCAGTACGAATGAACCAACACCTCCAGAGTGTCATAAGAAGCATGGACCTCTCTATTTCATGTAGTGGCTGTAGCACTTGAAACATCCATTCCTTTCCAACATTCGCCACAGTATCAACCGGTGGAAGATTCCAAACATCCGACATATACAACCATAATTCCTGTGCTCTAGGGCATCGACAAAACGGATGGAAGTTGTCCTCCGGTTCCACGCCACACATCGGACATATGTTGGTGAATTCCAAGGTCCTTTTATGCTTGTTAACCCAAGTAGGAAGGGAATCTGAGACCACTCTCCAAGCAAAATTTTTGACTGTGGGGGGGGGGGGGGGGGGGACTTTCGTTTTCCATATCAAGTTCCAGATGGCCCGGCAGTCCTCTGGATTAGTGCTAGACGCAGGTTGATATTCTCTGTTGGCTTCCTCAAAAGCAAACTCATACGCCGACTTCACCGAGAATTGTCCAAACCTCCCTGGACCCCATGCAATTGTATCCTCCTCATGCCTCGGAGACGCTTTAATTTTAATGATTTCATTCACATCACAAGGCCAAAAGTAATTCTGCAGCAAGTTCATATTCCACGACCCATTGTCAGTAAGTAGTTCGGACACATAACGGATGCGGCAATTACCTCTTGGAGTGACCGGTTTGAAAGAATGGGGTCTAGGTATCCAATTGTCTCTCCACAAACAAATGCTTGCTCCATTGCCCACTCTCCAGACTATGCCTTTTTTCAGGAGCTCTAGTCCATAGCTTATGGCTTGCCATGACGAGGAGGCATTACCAGAAAAGACCGTGTCCTCAAACTGACCATTCGGATAATAACGAGCTTTTAACAGTCGAGCACAAAGGCTCTCCGGCCTCTCAATAAGTCTCCAAGCTTGGCGTGCGAGGAGGGCTTGGTTGAACAGTCTGTAATCGCGAAATCCAAGCCCTCCTTTACATTTTGGCTGCAACAAATAATCCCAAGACTTCCAATGAACTTTCCTGCGACCATCTTTAGAGCCCCAATAAAAGTTTCTCACCGTCCTTGTTAGGTCATCACAAACTGAGAACGGAAGTTTAAAAACGCCCATTATATATGTTGGGAGAGATTGTGCAACTGACTTGATTAGAACTTCACGGCCCGGTTGCGCCAGCCACCCATCTCCCCAGTCCCCACTGCATGAGTCTCTTAGTGAGACTAGCCTGCAAATTTTGGAAACCGTCCTTTAGACATCCGACCTACAGGTGTGCAAAATACTTTTCTCTGTTTCACTCTGTCCATGTAGGAATATGTAAACAAGCCATGAGTTTATCTCTATGGACTGTCAAAACTGAAAAAACTAAGAAATATTGGCACGCCATTGGATCCGTACGTGTCCAATGAGGCACCATCTGGAGCTGTTGACGGTGTGACCAGTATTTTGGGCCGATGCAGATAGTATTGAGTAGAAGAGTGTTTGAGGTTTTTTCTGACACGTTACTCCCTTCGTTTCTTTTTACTCTGTATATAAGATTTAATCAAAGTTAAACTACACAAATTTTGACTAAATATATATAAAAAATATGAATATCTATAATACTAAAACTATATAGTATGAAAATACGTCTGATAATGCATCTGATAATATTGATTTCATATTGTGAATGTTTATATTTTTATATACTAAAGTTAGTAAAACTTAATAAAACTTGAGTTTGACCAAACCTTATATGCGGATTAAAAAAAACGGAGGGAGTACTACGTTAGTTATTTGTTGGCGATCAATTCTAGGATTTGAATGATGGAGTGATGATACAAAATACAGTTGCTTGTCATACTCCTACTTGAATATCTGGCGGCATGAGACCATTCTCACTTTCTGGCTGCGGATGAATCACAGCAGTAGCAGTCATAGATCTACCATGGAAAATGCTTCACATGCTGAAGTTTCAGAGCAAGTTCTCTGAATCTTAAACGTTGTCAACAGATATTTTAGCAGCAATTGTGATGCTCCTTCCACATTTATAATAACTACTCTAGTGGAGCTGATCTACAGTCAGAGTTGTGGAAAGTCTATGCGTACCAAGGATGATCTTAAATTGCCGTTTCAAAACATTAGGCCTACCTGAATTTTATGGTAGCAGAAGAAACACGCTGAGCGTCACATGTCTGACCAAGTGTCTAGATCGAGAAATTTTCAGGGATCATAACGAGCCAAGTTGCTTGATCCGCTTTATGCCCATTATTAGTGTAGCTCCGGCCGATTCTTCCGGGTCACCGTCACTAATGTTGCAACTTACTTGTTTGATTTATTGTTGAGCACCTCAACGTCAAACCGGCAATCCAGACCATCAAACTAGCTTAGGCAGCAGCGGGCAGCCGTTAGATGATGATATGATACCATCTCACTGAGCTTTTCCCGGGGTGCCATCTCATTGAAGTTAACCTTATCACCATGACGATATGATAACTATCTCACCGAAGTTTTCTCTAGGGTAACTATCTAATTGAAGATTTGAAGTTAACTTTATCACCATGACAACATCAGCAATAGTTTTCAATCTGTGCCAATTTTTCTCGCTCGAAGTTAAGGGCTAATACATCAGCAGAGCCTTTCATCAGGATTTCCTTTGATTTTTTTGGTCAAAAATAAGTACGCTGAATTAATATTGGCTTCGTCACAGGATCTCGGTTCCCTGCACTTTCTGTTCAAATCTTTGCCTATCATTTTCGCGTAATGCGCAAACAGATTAGCGTTTGGCTTGAAACGAATTGTCCGTCGCTTTTGCTGACATCTTCTCCTGTGATTTCGTTTGTGGTGTTTCAGAAGCGAACGCGGTTCGTGGCCTTGCCGGATGAGATCATAGCATGACTTTTTTTCGTCCGCCTGAAGCGAGAGAGCTGGTTGATGGCCTCTTCAGATTCAAAGTGTGGAGAACGATAGGGTTAGTGATTTCATGGACGGTAACTCCGTCTCCGTGGAACGTCCAGAGGCTGCAAGAAGAGTTTATCCCAATGGAAGTCGAGGTGATCATTGATCAAGAGCCCGTCCCCATGGAGACAAGGTGATTTTTGGGCATGCTTTTTCGACAAGAAAGGCACGTTCACCATTCATTCAGCGTACAATATGCCGGGGAGTACCGAAACCAAGCTCGGATACTAGGAAGCAAGGGAAGAATTGGGTGAATATGTGGCAATACTTTGGAGGCAACCCGACTCATTGGGGAATTCGCTCGTGGACTGCACCATGGCGAAGTGCGTACGGGTGCTTGTAGATGAAGATTAGATCATTGATGGTGTGCGTTGCCGCGCCAGTCTATTGTACAGTAAATATATAAATGCACGGAACATATTAAATTTTGCACAAACATAAACGTCTATTAGTCGGTAAATTGGCTTTGGTATGACAATAAAACGGTGCACACTTAGTAAATATAGCTAATCGGTATCGTCCAGACCGATAATAAGCAGCAACAAATATAAAATAAACATGTAATATTATTAGGAGAAGAGAAGAAAAGAATAATGACAACTTCGATGGTCGATGGTTGTTCATGTTTAATGCTATCATAGGAAGCCTAGATCTGAGAGACATTGACCTCACGGGTAGGCAGTACACTTGGGCAAATAAGTTACATAATCCAACATATGAGAAGTTGGACAGAGTTTTGACGAGTATCGAATGGGAACAAAAATTTCCTCTAGTAACAGTGCGCGTGTTACATAGAGGAATGTCTGACAACACACCCCTTCTTGTTGATTCCGGTGATGCGGTACATCACGGAAACAAAAACATCTTCTTGTTTGAAACTGTATGGTTCAAGAGAGAGGACTTCCTTGAGCTAATTGCAAGGGAATGGGCCTTAGAGCAAAGGGGTGCATCAAATGTCGAAAAGTGGCAAATTAAGATTAGACACTTGCGACAATTTTTTAGGGGTTGGGCTAAGAATAATAGTGGTATATATAAGCAGCAGAAAAAGAGGTTGCTTAACATCATTAACGATCTCGATATAAAAGCTGAGAATAACTCACTCAACATTAATGAGCGGGTGGCTAAAGGAGAGGCTGAAGTCAGTTAGGCGAAGCTTCTCGGGGAAGAAGATACCAAATAGGCGCTTAAAGCTAAAGTGTGTCGCCTGGTTCCTTGGGATAATAATACACAATTTTTCTATATGATTGCCAATGGGAAACATAGGAAAAAGAGGATCATACAACTTGAACAACACGAAGATACAATTGTTGGCATGATAATCTTAAGATACTAACTTTCATAAAAAGTTGTTTGGGCCCGAGTAGACAATTATGTCTTACTAAACGAGAGTTTGGTTGAGGATATACCACAACTGGGCAAAGATGAGAATGAGGTTCTTACTTCCCCTTTTTCAGAGATGGAAGTGCTTGAGGTGTTGGGATATTATTAAGTTTGACTTGATGCCTATGTTTCATGATTTGTTTAATGGTCACTTACAGCTTTTTAAATTGAACTTTGGAACAATTACGTTGTTACCAAAGAAGGAATAGCGGTTCACATTGAGTAGTTCAGACCTATATGTCTAATTAGTGTGAACTTCAAGATCACAAAAGTTGGTACAAACCGTATGACACATACTGCTCATTCTATGGTTCAGCCGACTCAAACTGCCTTCATGCATGGGCAACACATACTTGAAGGGGTGGTCGTCCTCCATGAAACACCACATGAAATCCAGTCGAAGAAACTAGATGGAGTGATTTTCAAAATGGATTTTGAAAAGGCTTATGATAAGGTGAAATGGCCATTCTTACAACAAACCTTACGTATGAAAGGGTTCGATGTGGCCTGGAGGAAGCAGGTCGAATCTTTTGTACAGGAATGCGTGCTATTTGTGAGTTGTGTTAGGATTTCCTTGAAGAGGAGAGGATGATGTAGTACAGTAGGGATAAGTATTTCCCTCAGTTAAGAACCATGGCTGTCAATCTAGTAGGAGAACTGTCGTGGATCTAAGACTGACAGTAGAATGGGGGGTAAGTATGAGGAGGCAAGATCCTAGCTATGAAGGAGTTGTACACGCGAGTTTTACGAGTTCAGACCCTTCTCGGAGGAAGTAATAGCCCTACGTCTCGGTGCCCTGAGGCGGTCGACTGGATTATATGTGTGTGTGAGTTTACAAAAAGATGCGAACCCCTGTCCCAGAGGAAGGGGTGGCTTATATTGAGTGCGCCAGGACCCCATCCCCCCTCTGTTACACAGGATTCAATGTTCACAAAGGAAAGGCGTTACTGGTAACGTCTACAATAAAGCGTCATAAATGCTCATAATGCTATGGTTTAAGTCCTGACTGTTGCAGAGTGGAGGGTTCCTCATCTTCTGGTGGTCGAGTGTCTTCAAGGTGGTCGAGTGAGTGCATCTCCACGGTCGAGTGGTTGATGGTTTCTCTTCGACTGTTTCTGATTCTTTGTAGAGATGTCCTTGGGGAGGGTAAGTTGGACAGGTCCATGACCCTACCCTAGGTACATAGCTTCATCATTAGCCCCAATGGATCAGGGTTGAATGAGGAAGGGTTTGAGAACACTTCCGACCCACTCTTTGTGCTATGAATATGCCTTGTCTGGAACAATGAGTTGAGGTGACGATGTCGACTCCTTTCTCAATCGCCTTGGTCCATTCTTGGTTGTTGTCGAGTGAACCTTCATGGTAAAATTTCGAATGATGATGTAGAGGGTGTTTGTCTTCAGCCTGACAGGTTGTTCTGCTCTCCGCGGATCTCGCGGGATTCGAATTTTGGGAAGTGCGCCAGACGGGCGGAACCGAAGTTATCGGGACGGATTAGGCAAGTCTCCTCGATCTCCACGCCACCTTTTTCGCCACGTACTACGCGCGCGACTGTTCAGGATTTGTTTAGATCGCTTGGGTCCACCAGTCAGCCACTCGGTGAAAGGCCTTATAAAAGGCCCCGGGCCAGGCCTCTGCTCCGCGTGCTCCCATTCTCTCTTCTCTTTCCCCCGATCTCTCTGCCACTCTCGCTTCCGCTTCGTCGCCGGACCTCTGTTCGAGCTCGACCCATCACCATGGTGAAGGAGAAGACGGCGGCGCTGGAACACGCGAAGAAAGCGACCGTGAAGGCGAATGGCAAGCGGACCAGCCGGGGCGGATCCTCGTCGAGGTCCGGCCTGCCGGCGGGCTGGATCCAGGGCGACTGGATCCGCTCGGCAATCACGCAGGACGACCTCGACGACCTGGTGGAGGGGGGATTGATCCCTCACAAGTCGGCTCGGCTCCCGGGGGACGAAACCGAGCCGCAACCTAGAGAGCATGAGTGTGTCCTCCTCGCAACCCACATAGATCGCGGATTCTCACTGCCTCCCCACCCTTTCTTCCGGGGTTTTTTGAACTTCTTTCGGGCTTAGCTCCACCATTTCACTCTGAAAGTGCAACTATCCCTAGGTGGTTTTGGTAATTCATAACAACATATAGCTCATTGAGCTAATGCTATTCCAAGATGATTATTTCAGGAAAGCTCAATGATTGGCATGGCATGGATGTGAAAGTGGAACCCTCAAAATGCTAAGGACAAAGGATTGGCTCAAGCTCAAAAGCTCAAGACTCTTCATTTTATATTTTAGTGATCCAATATCACATTGAGTCTTTAGGAAAAGCCAATACTATCAAGGAGGGATGAGGTGTTGTTTAATGAGCCTCTTGCTTCATGTGCTTAGTGATATGCTCCAAAAACCCTCAACTACTTTCCCATATCCACATTTGACCTAAACCCTAAGCCAAACTCGGTCCTACCGATTCTTTCTATCCGGCGCCACCGAGTTTCACTTGTCATAAGCCACTGCGAAACCCTAGCAATTCGGTTCTACCGATAGGGATCTCGGTCTCACTGAGATGGGATTGCAAACTCTCTGTTTCCCTTTCGTAACTTTTCGGTCTCACCGAAAGAGCGGATCGGTCCCACCGAGATTGCAATGTAAACTCTCTGTTTCCCTTTTGTAACTTTTCGGTCTCACCGAAAGAGCAAATCGGTCCCACCGAGTTTGCCTGACCAACTCTCTGGTTAGCTAATTACCAAAATCGGTCTGACCGAGTTTGTGTAATCGGTCTCACCGAGATTACGTTATGCCCAAACCCTAACCATATCGGTCCTACCGAGTTGCATGTCAGTCCCACCAAAAATCTCTAACGGTCACTAGGTTTACCTTTTCGGTCCGACCGAGTTTTTTGATTCGGTCCCACCGAGATTGGTAAATTGTGTGTAACGGTTGGATCTTGTGTGGAGGCTATATATACCCCTCCACCTCCTCTTCATTCGTGGAGAGAGCCATCAGAACACATATACACTTCCAACTCATATGTTCTGAGAGAGAATCACCTACTCATGTGTTGAGACCAAGATATTCCATTCCTACCATATGAATCTTGATCTCTAGCCTTCCCCAAGTTGCTTTCCACTCAAACCTTCTTTCCACCAGATCCAAATCCTATGAGAGAGAGTTGAGTGTTTGGGAGACTATCATTTGAAGCACAAGAGCAAGGAGTTCATCATCAACACACCATTTGTTACTTCTTGGAGAGTGGTGTCTCGTAGATTGGCTAGGTGTCACTTGGGAGCCTCCGACAAGATTGTGGAGTTGAACCAAGGAGTTTGTAAGGGCAAGGAGATCGCCTACTTCGTGAAGATCTACCGCTAGTGAGGCAAGTTCTTCGTGGGCGATGGCCATGGTGGGATAGACAAGGTTGCTACTTCGTGGACCCTTCGTGGGTGGAGCCCTCCATGGACTCGCGCAACCGTTACCCTTCTTGGGTTGAAGTCTCCATCAACGTGGATGTAGGATAGCACCACCTATCCGAACCACGGGAAAAACATCCGTGTCTCCAATTGCGTTTGAATTCTCCAAACCCTTCCCTTTACATTCTTGCAAGTTGCATGCTTTACTTTCCGCTGCTAATATACTCTTTGCATGCTTGCTTGAATTGTGTGATGATTGCTTGACTTGTCCTAAAATAGCTAAAATCTGCCAAGAACTAAAATTGGGAAAAGGTTAAGTTTTTATTTGGTCAAGTAGTCTAATCACCCCCCTCTAGACATACTTTCGATCCCACAAGTGGTATCAGAGCTTTGGTCTCCATTTGCTTTGATTTCCATAGCTTTTGGTGGTCATAGCCTTGGTTTCACAACCTAGGAGGGTATGGCGTCTAGTGAGGGAAATTATCACCGTAGAGGTCCTTACTTTGATGGTACTAATTTTGCTAGTTGGAAGCATAAAATGAAAATGCATATTCTTGGACAGAACCCCGCCGTTTGGGCTATTGTGTGTGTTGGTTTGCAAGGTGACTTCTTTGATGGGAAAGAACCAAACCGTGAAGCTACCGCGGATGAATTGAAGATGTTGCAATACAATGCTCAAGCTTGTGATATTCTCTTCAACGGATTGTGCCCCGAAGAATTCAACAAAATCAGCCGTCTTGAGAATGCAAAGGAAATTTGGGACACTTTGATTGATATGCACGAAGGTACCGACTCCGTCAAGGAATCCAAGTTGGATGTGCTTCAAAGTCAACTTGATAAGTTTAAAATGAAGGATGGTGAAGGTGTCGCTGAAATGTACTCTAGGCTTGCTCTCATCACAAATGAGATTGCTGGCTTAGGGAGTGAAGAGATGACCGATAGATTCATCATCAAGAAGATTCTAAGAGCCTTGGATGGAAAATATGATACCGTGTGCACATTGATCCAAATGATGCCCAATTACAAAGATCTCAAGCCAACGGAGGTGATTGGAAGAATTGTTGCTCATGAGATGTCACTTAAGGATAAAGAGGAACTTCACAACAAATCAAGTGGTGCCTACAAAGCCTCATGTGAAGCCCCTACATCATCAAGTGAGAAACAAAACTTCAATGAAGAATTGAGCTTAATGGTGAAGAACTTCAACAAGTTCTACAAGAGTAGGAGCAAAGATAGAAGCTCCAAGTCAAGGTCCTACAATGACAAAAGATCTTCTAGTCGAGAGCGAAACTGCTACAATTGTGGAAGACCCGGACACTATTCTAATGAGTGTACGGCTCCCTACAAGAGAAGAGAAGACTCTCCAAAAAGAAGAAGCAAAGAATCACCACCAAGAGAGAGAAGGAGTAGATATGATCGTTATGAACGAAGATACTCACGGAGAAGCAAGGATCCGGAAAGGAAGGAAAAATCATCAAGGAGCTACACAAAACGAAGACATCAAGCTCATGTTGGTGAATGGGTATCCGGCTCCGACTCCGACAGCCACTCCGAGAGAAGTTATCACTCCGACTCCGAAGATACTCAAGATGAAGGTGTTGCCGGTCTAGCGCTTGTGTCAACCAACTCCTACGACATATTTGACTCACCAAATGAAGGAATTGGAAGATGCTTCGTGGCCAAAGGTCCTAAGGTAACACACCCCGAGTATGTTGATTTTAATAGTGATGAAGATGACTTGTTAGGTGATGATGATTTGCTTGTTGACAACTCTAGTGATGAATACTATAATGAAACGTCAATTAATCATGCTAATCAAGATAAAACGAATGACAATGATAAGGAGAAGATTGAGGCTCTAACTAAAGAACTAAACACTCTTAAGTTAGCTCATGAAACTATCTTCGAAGATCATCGAGAACTTTTAAGAGCTCATGAGAAGTTACGCTTTGAAAAGCTCAATCTTGAGCAAGAGAATGAGTTTTTAAAAGCAATCAATGATGATCTCCGCAAGAAAAGTTCTTCTTACATTGCCAAGCGTTTACTCTTATCCACTTACATGCCTCAAGTCAAGTCTAGTAACAAGAACAAGAAAGATTCTTCTTCTAGTAGTAACAATGATCATGCTAAATCAAATATTGTTGCTTCTAGTAGTTCTCTTGATTCCACTAATGATTCTCTTAGCCAAGTTACACTTGAGCAAGAAAATAGCTTATTGAAGGGAATTATAGAGAAAGGAGTGTACAAAAGCCTTGCCGGGGGTAAGCAATTCAAGGAAATTGTGCGCAAGCAAGGAATGCACCGGAAGAATCAAGGTGTTGGTTTTGAACGAAAGTTCAATGCCAATGGAGTTGAGTGGGAAGAAGATCAATACCCCAAGACAAAGTTTGTTCCTCAACAAGAGAAGTATGATACTTCCTTCAAGGGAACACAAGCTCAAGATGATCTTCCACCACAAGGCTACAAGCAAAAGGGCAAGGACAAGCTTCAAGAGGAAATTGATGCATTTGAAGAAGCTCCCAAGACCACGTCAAGTTCCACTTCATCAAGTACGACTACAACTCCAACGATTCCCAACAAGATGGTGTGGATCCAAAAGAAGAAGAACTAGAGAGTTCTTGAAGGTGACTCTGCCAACATACTTCACTCTTAATTTTGGCAAGAAGAAGTGCAATCAACTTCCATATCTTGCACTAGTTCAAGGAGTCACAAACCCTCTTGTTGGTAAGACAAGGGACAAGGTAACCTAAAAGTTTTCATGGACATCATCTTGTGTGTGCATCACTCTATGTCTATGGATATCCTTGTTTGTTCCTTATGGGACTAACCCATGTAGGTATTGAAAGTGCAATTCACTCAAATGGATAGCTCCAAGTGATCTACATCAACATTGAGCATCCACATCTTCAACATCTACATGAAGTCATCATCGACAAAACCCAAGGCTAGTTCATCCCTATTAGGGGGGATATCACATCTAGGGGGAGCTTTACTCTAAGACTTGAGCTAAAGCAACTCTAAAGATGTGAACACAACAATGCTTTATGTAAAAGTGGTAACCCCACTTGAGCTTAAACAATGAGTATGACCTATGATCAAGTGTTCTCACTTGACTCCTAAGTCAATATACTCATATATAGATGACCTAGTCATCGCAAATTGCTTGGTAGATGCTAGAATTGTTTGTGCATGCTTTGTCACATATTTTATTTGCCATCTTATTGTGTGAGCATGTTGGTTGCATATTTTACTCATTCGAGGACATCCACTTGTTGTTTTGATTGTTTGGTTTTGTTTCCTTTTGCCAAGTGGATGGACAAGAATGCCTAAGAACCTCCTCTAGCTATCTATCCTTT
The DNA here is from genome assembly GCA_034509565.1 of Triticum monococcum. Taxonomy (NCBI): domain Eukaryota; kingdom Viridiplantae; phylum Streptophyta; class Magnoliopsida; order Poales; family Poaceae; genus Triticum; species Triticum monococcum. The sequence goes on along the minus strand of CM067847.1, from coordinate 173,572,056 downwards.
TCTCGTCTCAAACTCTATTCATGCTACATCACAAAATTTGATCAAGTCAGATTCGAACCACTCTGTGTGAGGAGCACTCGGAGTCCCCGATTCGTCATAGACTTAAACTTCCAAAACCTCTTTGTGATTCTCGGTCTGACCGATATCCTACTTTCGGTCCTACCGAGATCATTAAGTTGATCTAGGTTTTCTATATCGGTGCAACCGATTTCAACCATTCGGTCACACCGAGTTGCAACAACTGTATACAGTTTTGCATCTCGATGCCACCGAGTTGTTCCACTCGGTCACACCGACAGGGTCGGGCTATATATAGTCACGGGCAAAAATTTGGAAAGTTCTCCGAACCCTTTCGCCCGCGCGATAGCCTGCTCTGCCAACGTGGTCTCCGGATCGTCTCCTCGCAGCCAGCCGCCTCCAGTCGCTGGTCTCTGTCGCCGTCAACGGGAATCAACCCCGCCGCTGCCGACGTAGCGAGTCTCTGCCGAACTAGGGTATGGACTCAACCTTTGTGCTATTCCCCAATCCGATTCTTAGCACATTGTGATCATCATGATTCTTGCCACGTTTGAAACACTTCTATCCAGTCAATGAACTCTTAGATTAGGTTTAATTTGAAAATTTTAGGGTTAGGTTTCCGCCAAAACTATCTCGGACCCACCGAGTTTAAAAACTCGGTCCCTCCGATTTGGCTTATGCCATTGCACAAGTGAGACTCGGTCTGACCGAGAATTACTTATCGGTGTGACCGATTTTGGAACTTTGTGAAACCCTAGCAGTCTTGGTGCCACCGAACCGTGACTCGGTCTGACCGAGTTCACTAGTTCAGGTGCCAAAACTGCTTTGGTATCACCGAGTTTAAAAATCGGTAGATCCGAGATGCTTTCAGTGGAAAACTAAAACTAAGTTTTTGAATTATTCTTTTGCAAAAATCTCTGCATTTTGTGATGCTCATCCACTCTATCTCATCTATAACCTATTCATAGGGTCAGCAGTCATAGTTTGCAACATGTCTGATCAAAGTGATAGCAAGAATTTGTCAGAGCAGCAAGTACAGATGAGTGAGGGCACTAGTCCCTCAAGTTCTTCAGATTATGGCAGCAGAAGTACTCCTAGCAACCTGCCAAAAGCTGCCACAAGACAGAGAAAGAAGAGAACCTCAGAATCAGAGGATGAGGATTATGTGGCAGAAGAGGAAGCAACTTCCAAGAGAGTTGAGACAGCTCAAGGCACAAAGCCAGGGTTAAAGATCAAAAGGCCAGCAGGCAGGCAGCCTATGTCAAAGGCGAGAGCTTCAACTGAGAAGCCCACTCCCGTAGAGCCAGTTGCTGCTGAGGGCAAGAAAAGAAAGGAAAGGGTCAAGAAGACCGTAGCCAGGGTGCTTGGAAAGGCTTCCATCATGGAAGATGAGGAGGAAGAAGAAGAGGTAGCTGCACCAGCACCAAAGGCACCCAAGCTAATGGGTGATGCCATAAGATCAGGGGCAGCTGCTTCCAAGGCCAAGCTAGCTCCAAAGCCAAAGCCAAAGAGGAATACAAGAAGCATCCCAGCTGCTGAGAAGAACAAGGCCCCAGTGCCTGAAGCTGCTGAAGAAGAGGATGAAGAGCAAGTTCTTAGAAAACTCAAGCCCAAGATCCCAGACCACAACGATGCTCATCCTGTGGCTGAGGACATGAAGCTCAGGAGAGATTCAGGGCTCCGGAAGTGGAGAGAAGCAGACCCGTATGCTTCAAGGAGAAGGACTGCTGTGGACTACAGATTTCACACCAAGGAACAACAGGACTTCTATGAGACAGTCCTACTAGATAAGAAGCCAATTGTATGTGATATGAGATGGGTTGATTGGCAATACATCAAGGACAACGAAGAGTACTACCCTGAAGTGTAGGACAGCGTCAAGGCATGTGGAGTAGAGGACTTTGTTGGGCAGAAGCTCACAAAGTGGAACGAGGAACTCATCATGCAGTTCTACTCCACTGCACATTTTTATTCAGATGGGAGAATCGTTTGGATGTCTGAGGGTACGAGGTACCAGTCTACAGTTGCTGAATGGGCTCAGCTGATCAATGCCCCACAAGAGCATGAGGATGACTTGGATATCTATGCCAAGAAGAAGATGGACCACAACTCAATGTCAAACATGTACAAGGAGATTCCCAATGAAGCACTTGACACTTTCAAGTTTCGCTCAATACACTATCTTCTGTCAGGGCTGCCAACCATCAATTGGATACTGAGGCACACCTTGTTGCCCAAGTCAGGTGATCACCAGATGATCAGAGGCCATGCGATCAATTTGCTACATATCTTTGATGTGCCACAGAAGTTCAAGGTGATGAGCCTCATGGTAGAGACCATCAAGAGGACGGCAGCGGACCAGAAGAGGAGCTGTGGGTATGCCCCACAAATTTAGGAGCTTATTAACTCCAAGATGGGCACGGGCATATACTTATTGGACAAGGAACACCTGCCCATCCGTCCAGATTTTGAAGATAATCAAGTTGTCATGACTGAGAATGAACCATCGTCTGCCCAAGCACAAGCCAAGAAGGAGAAGGCAAGAAAGGAGAAAGCTGCCAAGATGCCAACTCAAGAGGAGGCATCTGAATATTTCTTGAAAACCAAACAAGAGCAGCTTGGTTACCTGATTGCATCCACCCTGCGGATTGAGAAAGGATTAGCCACCCTAACTCAGAACCAGGCAAGCCTAGAGAGGATCGTAGAACAAAGGTTCTATGACTTGGATATCAAGGTGACAGAGATTCAGACTGCAGTGGAGCAGCTCCAAGATGACATGCAGGAGAGGAGAGGCAAGACTACAACTGATGCTTTTGCCAGAGTGCCACGAGGTCTGAGGTCGTCTGCAGTGCCAGTTGCTGACACCAGAGCCACCACTTCTGCACCAGCTACAGCCTCAGTTCCACCAGCTCCAGCGTCTACTTCAGCCTCGACTCCGACCACGTCTACAGAAGGCTTCGTCCATGGAGTGCTCCAGACTCCACCACCACCTAAAGATCAAGCCTGAGTGACGATTTAGCACTATGCATTTTCTAGGAACTTTTTGGTAACTTGTTGCCAAAGGGGGAGAAAATGTATAGATCATAGGCTTCGAGAGAGAGAGAGAGTGTTGCTTTTCTCTCTTGCTTTATTTGGTGGTTTTTCGAACTTTGTTTGCTTTTGAGTGCTTGAGTACTATGTTACTATGTCATTATCTGTGAGACATTGATGATCATGTGTTTGATCATAAGCTACACTTAATGCTGGCTTAATGCTATTATCCTATCTATCTTATGTGATCATTCACTATTCTTGGTGATGGGTGCATGTATTTCATTCTTATCATTTTAAGCGCTCCACCAAGATGTATGTGACATGGAAGAGTAACCCATGACTCTAACTCTTTGTGCATTTGAAGTCCAAAGCAAATCTTAAACATGCACAAATTTAGGGGGAGCTCTTACTTATCACATACTTCTCAAAGCGACGATATATTTCATGCCTATTATCATTTGTCAAAGCTTTGATCTATTTGTTGTCATCAATTACCAAAAAAGGGGAGATTGAAAGTGCAACTATCCCTAGGTGGTTTTGGTAATTCATAACAACATATAGCTCATTGAGCTAATGCTATTCCAAGATGATTATTTCAGGAAAGCTCAATGATTGGCATGGCATGGATGTGAAAGTGGAACCCTCAAAATGCTAAGGACAAAGGATTGGCTTAAGCTCAAAAGCTCAAGACTCTTCATTTTATATTTTAGTGATCCAAGATCACATTGAGTCTTTAGGAAAAGCCAATACTATCAAGGAGGGATGAGGTGTTGTTTAATGAGCCTCTTGCTTCATGTGCTTAGTGATATGCTCCAAAAACCCTCAACTACTTTCCCATATCCACATTTGACCTAAACCCTAAGCCAAACTCGGTCCTACCGATTCTTTCTATCCGGCGCCATCGAGTTTCACTTGTCATAAGCCACTGCCAAACCCTAGCAATTCGGTTCTACCGATAGGGATCTCGGTCTCACCGAGATGGGATTGCAAACTCTCTGTTTCCCTTTCATAACTTTTCGGTCTCACCGAAAGAGCGGATCGGTCCCACCGAGATTGCAGTGTAAACTCTCTATTTCCCTTTTGTAACTTTTCGGTCTCACCAAAAGAGCAAATTGGTCCCACCGAGTTTGCCTGACCAACTCTCTGGTTAGCTAATTACCAAAATCGGTCTCACCGAGTTTGTATAATCGGTCTCACCGAGATTACGTTATGCCCAAACCCTAACCATATTGGTCCTACTGAGTTGCATGTCAGTCCCACCGAAAATCTCTAACGGTCACTAGGTTTACCTTTTCGGTCCGACTGAGTTTTTTGATTCGGTCCCACCGAGATTGGTAAATTGTGTGTAACGGTTGGATCTTGTGTGGAGGCTATATATACCCCTCCACCTCCTCTTCATTCATGGAGAGAGCCATCAGAACACATATACACTTCCAACTCATATGTTCTGAGAGAGAATCACCTACTCATGTGTTGAGACCAAGATATTCCATTCCTACCATATGAATCTTGATCTCTAGCCTTCCCCAAGTTGCTTTCCACTCAAACCTTCTTTCCACCAGATCCAAATCCTATGAGAGAGTTGAGTGTTGGGGAGACTATCATTTGAAGCACAAGAGCAAGGAGTTCATCATCAACACACCATTTGTTACTTCTTGAGAGTGGTGTCTCCTAGATTGGCTAGGTGTCACTTGGGAGCCTCCGACAAGATTGTGGAGTTGAACCAAGGAGTTTGTAAGGGCAAGGAGATCACCTACTTCGTGAAGATCTACCGCTAGTGAGGCAAGTCCTTCATGGGCGATGGCCATGGTGGGATAGACAAGGTTGCTACTTCGTGGACCCTTCGTGGGTGGAGCCCTCCGTGGACTCGCGCAACTTTTACCCTTCGTGGGTTGAAGTCTCCATCAACATGGATGTAGGATAGCACCACCTATCCGAACCACGGGAAAAACATCCGTGTCTCCAATTGCGTTTGAATTCTCCAAACCCTTCCCTTTACATTCTTGCAAGTTGCATGCTTTACTTTCCGCTGCTAATATACTCTTTGCATGCTTGCTTGAATTGTGTGATGATTGCTTGACTTATCCTAAAATAGCTAAAATCTGCCAAGAACTAAAATTGGGAAAAGGTTAAGTTTTTATTTGGTCAAGTAGTCTAATCACCCCCCCCTCTAGACATACTTTCGATCCCACACACTCCGAACACTATAGTCTATCTGGCCGCTTTCGTGTCCATGTGCGAAAACTTCTTGGGCTGTAGACCGCACTGGGGGCTTTTCAAACACATCTTCACTTGCTGTTCCCAGTCGGTCAAAAAGGCCAAGTCGAGTGACGAGAGGACGCGGGTGATACAGATGTGCGGTGGTCTGTGAAGGAAATATGCCCTAGAGGCAATAATAAAGTTATTATTTATTTCCTTATATCATGATAAATGTTTATTATTCATGCTAGAATTGTATTAACCGGAAACATAATACATGTGTGAATACATAGACAAACAGAGTGTCACTAGTATGCCTCTACTTGACTAGCTCGTTAATCGAAGATGGTTATGTTTCCTAACCATGAATAAAAGAGTTGTTATTTGATTAACGGGTTCACATCATTAGAAGAATGATGTGATTGACATGACCCATTCCATTAGCTTAGCACCTGATCGTTTAGTACGTTGCTATTGCTTTCTTCATGACTTACACATGTTCCTATGACTATGAGATTATGCAACTCCCGTGTGCCGGAGGAACACTTTGTGTGCTACCAAACGTCACAACGTAACTGGGTGATTATAAAGGTGCTCTACAGGTATCTCGAACGGTACATGTTGGGTTGGCGTATTTCGAGATTAGGATTTGTCACTCTGATCGTCGGAGAGGTATCTTTGGGCCCTCTCGGTAATGCACATCACTTAAGCCTTGCAAGCATTGCAACTAATGAGTTAGTTGCGGGATGATGTATTACGGAATGAGTAAAGAGACTTGCCAGTAACGATATTGAACTAGGTATTGGATACCGACGATCGAATCTTGGGCAAGTAACATACTGATGACAAAGGGAACAATGTATGTTGTTATGCGGTCTGACCGATAAAGATCTTCGTAGAATATGTAGGAGCCAATATGAGCATCCAGGTTCCGCTATTGGTTATTGACCGGAGACGAGTCTCGGTCATGTCTACATTGTTCTCAAACCCGTAGGGTCCGCACGCTTAAGGTTTCGATGATAGTTATATTATGAGTTTATGAGTTTTGATGTACCGAAGGAGTTCGGAGTCCCGGATGTGATCACGGACATGACGAGGAGTCTTGAAATGGTCGAGACATAAAGATTGATATATTGGAAGCCTATGTTTGGATATCGGAAGTGTTCCGGGTGAAATCGGGATTTTACCGGAGTACCAGGAGGTTACCGGAACCCCCCGGGAGGTATATGGGCCTTAGTGGGCCTTAGTGGAAGAGAGGAGAGGTGGCCAGAGATGGGCCGCGCGCCTCTCCCCCCCTTGGTCCGAATAGGACAAGGAGAGGGGGCCGGCCCCCCTTCCTCCTCTCTCTCCTCTTTCCCCCCTCCACGAATCCTATTCCAACTAGGAAAGGGGGGGGGGGGAGTCCTACTCCCGGAGGGAGTAGGACTCCTCCTGGCGCGCCTCCTCTTGGCCGGCCGCCCCCCCCCCTTTGAGCCTTTATATACGGAGGCAGGGGCACCCCCTAGAGACACAAGTTGATCCACGTGATCATATTCTTAGCCGTGTGCGGTGCCCCCTTCCACCATAGTCCTCGATAATATTGTAGCAGTGCTTAGGCGAAGCCCTGCGACATTAGTACATCAAGATCATCACCACGCCGTCATGCTGACGGAACTCTTCCTCGACACTTTGCCGGATCGGAGTCCGGGGATTGCCATCGAGCTGAACGTGTGCTAGAACTCGGAGGTGCCGTAGTTTCGGTGCTTGATCGGTCGAGCCGTGAAGACGTACGACTACATCAACCGCGTTGTCATAACGCTTCCGCTATCGGTATATGAGGGTACGTAGACACCACTCTCCCGTCTCGTTGCTACGCATCACCATGATCTTGCGTGTGCGTAGGAATTTTTTGAAATTACTACGTTCCCCAACAGTGGTATCGGAGCCTAGGTTTTATGTGTTGATGTTATATGCACGAGTAGAACACAAGCGAGTTGTGGGCGATATAAGTCATACTGCTTACCAGCATGTCATACTTTGGTTCGGCGGTATTTTTGGACGAAGCGGCCCGGACCGACATTACGCGTACGCTTACGCGAGACCGGTTCTCCCGACGTGCTTTGCACATAGGTGGCTTGCGGGTGACAGTTTCTCCAACTTTAGTTGAACTGACTGTGGCTACGCCCGGTCCTTGCGAAGGTTAAAACGACACCAACTTGACAAACTATCGTTGTGGTTTTGATGCGTAGGTAAGATTGGTTCTTGCTTAAGCCCGTAGCAGCCACGTAAAACTTGCAACAACAAAGTAGAGGACGTCTAACTTATTTTTGCAGGGCATGTTGTGATGTGATATGGTCAAGACATGATGCTAAATTTTATTGTATGAAATGATCATGTTTTGTAACCAAGTTATCGGCAACTGGCAGGAGCCATATGGTTGTCGCTTTATTGTATGCAATGCAATTGCGCTGTAATGCTTTACTTTATCACTAAGCGGTAGCGATAGTCGTGGAAGCATAAGATTGGCGAGACGACAACGATGCTACGATGGTGATCAAGGTGTCGCGCCAGTGACGATGGTGATCACGACGGTGGTTCGAAGATGGAGATCACAAGCACAAGATGATGATGGCCATATCATATCACTTATATTGATTGCATGTGATATTTATCTTTTATGCCTCTTATCTTGCTTTGATTGATGGTAGCATTTTAAGATGATCTCTCACTAATTATCAAGAAGTGTTCTCCCTGAGTATGCACCATTGCGAAAGTTCTTCGTGCTGAGACACCACGTGATGATCAGGTGTGATAGGCTCTACGTTCAAATACAATGGGTGCAAAACAGTTGCACACGCGGAATACTCAAGTTATACTTGACGAGCCTAGCATATACAGATATGGCCTCGGAACACGGAGACCGAAAGGTCGAGCGTGAATCATATAGTAGATATGATCAACATAGTGATGTTCACCAATGAAACTGCTCCATCTCACGTGATGATCGGACATGGTTTAGTTGATTTGGATCACGTGATCACTTAGAGGATTAGAGGGATGTCTATCTAAGTGGGAGTTCTTAAGTAATATGATTAATTGAACTTCAATTTATCATGAACTTAGTCCTGGTAGTATTTTGCAAATTATGTTGTAGATCAATAGCTCACGTTGTTGCTTCCCTGTGTTTATTTTGATATGTTCCTAGAGAAAATTGTGTTGAAAGATGTTAGTAGCAATGATGCGGATTGGATCCGTGATCTGAGGTTTATCCTCATTGCTGCACAGAAGAATTATGTCCTTGATGCACCACTAGGTGACAGACGTATTGCAGGAGCAGATGCAGACGTTATGAATGTTTGGCTAGCTCAATATGATGACTACTTGATAGTTTAGTGCACCATGCTTAATGGCTTAGAATCGGGACTTCAAAGATGTTTTGAACGTCATGGACCATATGAGATGTTCCAGGAGTTGAAGTTAATATTTCAAGCAAATACCCGAATTGAGAGATATGAAGTCTCCAACAAGTTCTATAGCTAAAAGATGGAGGAGAATCGCTCAACTAGTGAGCATGTGCTCAGATTGTCTGGGTACTACAATCGCTTGAATCAAGTGGGAGTTAATCTTCCAGATAAGATAGTGATTGACAGAATTCTCTAGTCACCATCACGAAGTTAGTAGAACTTCGTGATGAACTATAATATGCAAGGGATAACGGAAACAACTCCCAAGCTCTTCGTGATGCTGAAATCAACGAAGGTAGAAATCAAGAAAAAACATCAAGTGTTGATGGTTGACAAGACCACTAGTTTCAAGAAAACGGCAAAGGGAAGAAGGGGAACTTCAAGAAGAATGCCAAGCAAGTTGCTGCTCAAGTGAAGAAGCTGAAGTCTGATCCTAAGCCCGAGACTAAGTGCTTCTACTGCAAAGGGACTGGTCACTGGAAGTGGAACTGCCCCAAGCATTTGGCGAATAAGAAGGATGGCAAGGTAAACAAAGGTATATTGGATATACGTGTTATTGATGTGTACTTTACTAGTGTTTATAGCAACCCCTCGGCATTCGATACTGGTTCAGTTGCTAAGAGTAGTAACTCAAAACGGGAGTTGCAGAATAAACAGAAACTAGTAAAGGGTGAGGTGACGATGTGTGTTGGAAGTAGTTCCAAGATTGGTATGATCATCATCGCACACTCCCTATACTTTCGGGATTAGTGTTGAAACTAAATAGGTGTTATTTGGTGTTTGCGTTGAGCATGAATATGATTTGATCATGTTTATTGCAATACGGTTATTTATTAAAGTCAGAGAATAATTGTTGTTCTGTTTACATGAATAAAACCTTCGATGGTCATACACCTAATGAAAATAGTTCGTTGGATCTCGATCGTAGTGTTACACATATTGATAATATTGAAGCCAAAAGATGCAAAGTTAATAATGATAGTGCAACTTATTTGTGGCACTGCCGTTTAGGTCATATCGGTGTAAAGCGCATGAAGAAACTCCATACTGATGGACTTTTGGAACCACTTATGAATCACTTGGTACTTGCGAACCATGCCTCATGGGCAAGATGACTAAGACTCCGTTCTCTGGAACAATGGAGCGAACAACAAACTTGATTGAAAATAATACAAACTGATGTATGCAGTCCAATAAGTGTTGAGGCTCGCGGCGGGTATCGTTATTTTCTGACCTTCATAGATGATTTGAGCAGATATGAGTATACCCACTTGATGAAACATAAGTCTGAAACATTTGAAAAGTTCAAATAATTTCAGGGTGAAGTGGAAAATCATCGTGACAAGAAAATAAGGTTTCTACGATCTGATCGCGGAGACAAATATTTGAGTTACGAGTTTGGTCTTCAATTAAAACATTGTGGAATAGTTTCACAAACTCATGCCACCTGGAACACCACAGCATAATGGTGTGTCCGATCGTCATAACCGTACTTTATTGGATATAGTGCAATCTATGATGTCTCTTACCGATCTACCACTATCGTTTTGGGGTTATGCATTAGAGACAGCTGCATTCACGTTAAAAAGGGCACCATCTAAATCCGTTGAGATGACACAATCTGAATTATGGTTTGGCAAGAAACCAAAGTTGTCGTTTCTTAAAGTTTTGGGTTGTGATGCTTATGTGAAAAAGTTTCATCCTGATAAGCTCAAACCCAAATCGGAGAAATATGTCTTCATAGGATACCCAAAGGAGACTGTTGGGTACACCGTCTATCACAGATCCGAAGGCAAGACATTCGTTGCTAAGAATGGATCCTTTCTAGAGAAGGAGTTTGTCTCGAAAGAAGTGAGTGGGAGGAAAGTAGAAAACTTGATAAGGTAATTGTACCTTCTCCCTTATTGGAAAGTAGTTCATCACAGAAATCTGTTCTTGTGACTACTACACCAATTAGTGAGAAAGCAAATGATGATGATCATGTAACTTCAGATCAAGTTACTACCGAATCTCGTAGGTAAACCAGAATGAGATCCGCACCAAAGTGGTAAGGTAATCCTGTTCTGGAAGTCATGTTACTAGACCATGACGAACTTGCGAACTATGAGGAAGCGATGATGAGCCCAGATTCCGCGAAATGGTTTGAGGCCATGAAATCTGAGATATGATCCATGTATGAGAAAAAAGTATGGACTTTGATGGATTTGCCCGATGATCGGCAAGCCATAGAAAATAAATGGATCTTCAAGAGGAAGACGGACGCTAATAGTAGTGTTACTATCTACAAAGCTAGACTTGTTGAAAAAGGTTTTTGACAAAGTTCAAGGTGTTGACTACGATGAAATTTTCTCACTCATAGCGATGCTTAAGTCTGTCCAAATCATGTTAGCAATTGCCGCATTTTTATGAAATCTGGCAAATGGATAAATAAAACTACATTCTTTAATGGATTTAAAGAAGAGTTGTATATGATGCAACCAGAAGGTTTTGTCAATCCTAAAGGTGTTAACAAAATATGCAAGCTCCAGCGATCCATCTATGGACCGGTGCAAGCATCTCGGAGTTGGAATATACGCTTTGATAAGTTGATCAAAGCATATAGTTTTATACAGACTTGCGGTGAAGCCTGTATTTAACAGAAAGTGAGTGGGAGCACTACAGCATTTCTGATAAGTATATGTGTATGACATATTGTTAATCGGAAATAATGTAGAATTATTCTGCAAAGCGTAAAGGAGTGTTTGAAAGGATTTTTTCAAAGAAAACCTCGGTGAAGCTGCTTACATATTGAGCATCAAGATCTATAGAGATAGATCTAGACGTTTGATAAGTTTTTTTTCCAATGAGTACATACCTTGACAAGATTTTGAAGTAGTTCAAAATGGAACAGTCAAAGAAAGAATTCTTGCCTGTGTTACAAGGTGTGAAATTGAGTAAGACTCAAAGCCCGACCACGGCAGAAAATAGAAAGAGAATGAAAGTCATTCCCTATGCCTTGGCCATAGGTTCTATAAAGTATGCCATGTTGTGTACCAGACCTATTGTATACCCTACACTAATTTTGGCAAGGGAGTACAATAGTGATCTAGGAGTAGATCACTGGACAGCGGTCAAAATTATCCTTAGTGGAATAAGGATATGTTTCTCGATTATGGAGGTGACAAAAGGTTCGTTGTAAAAGGGTTACGTCGATACAAGTTTTGGCACTGATCCGGATGACTCTTAGTCTTCATCTGGATACATATTGAAAGTGGGAGCAATTAGCTAAAGTAGCTCCGTGCAGAGCATTGTAGACATAGAAAATTGCAAAATACTTACGGATCTGAATATGGCAGACCCGTTGACTAAACTTCTCTCATAGGCAAAACATGATCACACCTTAGTACTGTTTGGGTGTTAATCACATAGCAATGTGAACTAGATTACTGACTCTAGTAAACCCTTTGGGGGTTGGTCACATATCGATGTGAACTATGGGTGTTAACCACATAAAGATGTGAACTATTGATGTTAGATCACATGGCGATGTGAACTAGATTATTGACTCTAGTGCAAGTGGGAGACTGAAGGAAATATGCCCTAGAGGCAATAATAAAGTTATTATTTATTTCCTTATATCATGATAAATGTTTATTAGTCATGCTAGAATTGTATTAACCGGAAACATAATACATGTGTGAATACATAGACAAACAGAGTGTCACTAGTATGCCTCTACTTGACTAGCTCGTTAATCGAAGATGGTTATGTTTCCTAACCATGAACAAAAGAGTTGTTATTTGATTAACGGGATCACATCATTAGAAGAATGATGTGATTGACATGACCCATTCCATTAGCTTAGCACCCGATCGTTTAGTATGTTGCTATTGCTTCCTTCATGACTTATACATGTTCCTATGACTATGATATTATGCAACTCCCGTGTGCTGGAGGAACACTTTGTGTGCTACCAAACATCACAACGTAACTGGGTGATTATTAAGGTTCTCTACAGGTGTCTCCAACGGTACATGTTGGGTTGGCGTATTTCGAGATTAGGATTTGTCACTCTGATCGTCGGAGAGGTATCTTTGGGCCCTCTCGGTAATGCACATCACTTAAGCCTTGCAAGCATTGCAACTAATGAGTTAGTTGCGGGATGATGTATTACGGAACGAGTAAAGAGACTTGCCAGTAACGATATTGAACTAGGTATTGGATACCGACGATCGAATCTCGGGCAAGTAACATACTGATGACAAAGGGAACAATGCATGTTGTTATGCGGTTTGACCGATAGAGATCTTCGTAGAATATGTAGGAGCCAATATGAGCATCCAGGTTCCGCTATTGGTTATTGACCGGAGACGAGTCTCGGTCATGTCTACATTGTTCTCAAACCCGTAGGGTCCGCACGCTTAAGGTTTCAATGATAGTTATATTATGAGTTTATGAGTTTTGATGTACCGAAGGAGTTCGGAGTCCCGGATGTGATCACGGACATGACGAGGAGTCTCGAAATGGTCGAGACATAAAGATTGATATATTGGAAGCCTATGTTTGGATATCGGAAGTGTTCCGGGTGAAATCGGGATTTTACCGGAGTACGGGGAGGTTACATGAACCCCCCGGGAGGTATATGGGCCTTAGTGGGCCTTAGTGGAAGAGAGGAGAGGTGGCCAGAGATGGGCCGCGCGCCTCTCCCCCCCTTGGTCCGAATAGGACAAGGAGAGGGGGCCGGCCCCCCTTCCTCCTCTCTCTCCTCTTTCCCCCCTCCACGAATCCTATTCCAACTAGGAAAGGGGGGGAGTCCTACTCCCGGAGGGAGTAGGACTCCTCCTGGCGCGCCTCCTCTTGGCCGGCCGCCCCCCCTTTGAGCCTTTATATACGGAGGCAGGGGCACCCCCTAGAGACACAAGTTGATCCACGTGATCATATTCTTAGCCGTGTGCGGTGCCCCCTCCCACCATAGTCCTCGATAATATTGTAGCAGTGCTTAGGCGAAGCCCTGTGACATTAGTACATCAAGATCATCACCATGCCGTCGTGCTGACGGAACTCTTCCCCGACACTTTGCTGGATCGGAGTCCGGGGATCGTCATCGAGCTGAACGTGTGCTAGAACTCGGAGGTGCCGTAGTTTCGGTGCTTGATTGGTCGAGCCTTGAAGACGTACGACTACATCAACCGCGTTGTCATAACGCTTCCGCTATCGATCTACGAGGGTACGTAGACAACACTCTCCCCTCTCGTTGCTATGCATCACCATGATCTTGCGTGTGCGTAGGAATTTTTTTGAAATTACTATGTTCCCCAACTGTCTGGGCATCTAGATGAGGAGCAAGAGTACTTTCCCAGCCATGATCCTTCCTGACTCGGTCCGGGTCTGGCAGTCGACTTGGTTCTACTGCAAGGATCAGCCAACCCCTGGCCAGTCGATTGGACTTCCTCCTTTTTACTTGACTCGAGTGGAGAAGCCTGCTCCCCTGAAGGTAGTTCCAGAAGAGAAGGCGCAGGTCAAGGTGCTGGTTGAACGGTCATCCAGCTTGTCCGCGACGGAGTGACCAGGATGGATCTGCTGGAGGTCTTTCTCGGTCGACGCATCCAACCTCTTCAGGCGCGCGATCATCCGATGTGGATGTACTCTGGGCTCGAGGATACCACTCGGATCCACCCGGAGGAGGTCAGCGAGGATATCTTGGAGAACTGGTTGAGGGGAATCACTGGCAACAAAGACAACCCTCGGGGGTCCAGGAGGGTGATTCCATTCGACAACTCGCACCAGCCGGAGCAGGTATATTTCTGTTTTATCAAGTGTCTTTCTGATTCACCATGTGATGTCCCATTTGTGGTCGACTGAATTTCCTTTGATTGTTATCCTTTCAGGCCCTCATTGAACTGTACTCGATGCCCAATGGAGTGCAGGACCCAGGCGCTGAGGAAGAAGGGAGCGGGGGCGAGAGCGGCGAGGAGCATTCGGAAGCCGAGGAGGACGAGGAGAGCGATGAATCGACTGATGAGGAAGAAGTCGACTCGCCTCCTCGCAGGGAGAGGAGGTCCAAGCACACTCATGACCCGGAAAGTGCTCCGGACTTGGTGGCTGCGCCAATCGGGCAGTCCTCGAAGCGCCCCAGGACGTCTACCCCGACGCCGACTGAGAAGGCTCCAAAGCAATCTAAGGTCGCGCCGCCCCCAGCGCCAAAAGTGCCGAAAGCCATCTCCTCCAAACTGTCAAAAGCTTTGCCCAGGATCAAACTGACCGTTCCTACTATCTCCGGGTAACCATCTGACTTGTCCTTTATGTGGATTCGATTAACTGGGTGTAACCGATTGAATGCGGGCCTTTGCAGTGCTGCTATGTCAGGGACCTCTTCATAGCAGTACCGGGACGAGGAAATGGAGGATGCAGTAACCTCCAACCCAGGTATAAACTCTTGCAATTTCGATTTGATCCTTTTAGGGTCGAGTGGTTCACTTGGGGTCGAATGTTCTGTCTTGCAGCTCCACCCAACATCATTGATCTTCCGGACAACGACGAAGACGTGGCTCCTAAGCCTAGGAAGAGCAAGAAGGTAACCGCTGGCAGGGTGGCTCGGCAAGAACCAACTGCAACGCATCCCGTCCATCAAGCTGAAGACGCGGGCAGGGCCACTGTGACGTTCACTGCACCCTTGCCGAGTGGGCATCCCACGCGGTCGACCGCACCTGTGGTTCCTTCAACTATCCAACTCCACACAACGGAGCTTCAAGCAGCCGCACCTGGGTCGTCTGCACACTTTTTCACCAGCTACCCCGTCCCAGACAACCAGTCGGAAGCGGCTGCGGAAGCCATCCGACAGGCTAATATGACGATGGAGCGGGTGAAGATAGTGCACGAGAGCAGTCAGGCAGCCTACGACGCTTGTGCCACCCTTCGGGCCAATGTCCAGGTGAGTAAACTTTCCGAGTGTTTTTGTTCTCGAAAAATCTTCTTCTGCACAATCTCATGTTGTTTGCGTCGAATTAGAGCACCCACTGGGTGTCGCTGTCGTTTTTGGTAGTTTCGCTCTTCCACTCGGTCTGGGCGAGTGGGACCAGATCTGGTGGGGGCACACTAAGTGCACCCACCGGGTGTAGTCCCCGAGACCACGGTTGACTGCTGGCAGTCGACTGTGGTCTGAGTTCTTCTTTCTTAACGGCGCAATTGTTCTTTCTCTCCTCTTTTTTTGCACTCGACTCCGGCAGGCCGGTCGAGTCGGATCAGAACCGGTGGGGGCACGCCAAGTGAACCCACTGGGTGTAGCCCCCGAGACCGCGGTCGACTGCTAGCAGTCGACTGGGGTCTGAACAACTTGTTTCCCACTTCTTTAGGTTTTATTCACTCGGAAATGAACTGCCTTCGAACCTATCAATTGATCTGTCTCTTGCCTCCTGCAGAAGTCTTGTACTCTTATCTCCAAGTTTGCCGAACTCGAAGAGAAGCAGAGGCAACTCAACTTAGACTTGGAATTGGCTCAGCAAAATCTGAAAAAAGCTCAAGACGAGGCCGCTGGTATGGAAGGTAACTGATTGCTGACTGAATTTCAATATATCTCTTTGATCTCTTCTTTGATTCTATTACTTCTTTGCAGAGAAAATGAAGTTGGCTCCGGACAAGAAGGACTCGGACCTCGCTGCCGCGCAAAAAGCAGCCCAAGACAAAACCGCTCTCGCAGACAAGAAGCTTGCTTCAGTCAGAACGCTTGAAGGAGAGGTGAATAGACTGAAATCTTGTCTTAATGAAGCTAACCGCAAAGTGACCAGCCTGAAGAAGGACAAGGTCGTCCTGAACGAAAAGTTGGAGTCTGCGATCCGCAAGAGGAATGACACAGAAGCTTATCTGAGGACCCTCGCCAAGAAGCTTTATCTCGTGTTGGAAGGTATTTATTTTAATCCGACTGTGTTGATGCTTGCAATTGGGTCTTGCTCGGTTGACGGACTGACTTTTGGCTGCAGAAGTCTGCGAAGACTTCGACGAAGAAACTGGAAGGGTCGAGACGGGTCTGGACCCTATCGCTTCCCCAGTCTGCGACGAAACTGCGATGAACGTGCTCCGACTGGAGTCCCGTATCGCTAGCGCCACAAGCTACCTCGCACGCCTGAAGGAGGTTGTCTCTCGAATCGACTCGACGCTTTGGCCGGGGGCGACGCTTCAGAGCGATCTGGAATCTCTGATGACTCGTCTGAACGAGATCCCTGACCGAGTGCAAGAATGGAAGAAACCCTCCGCCCGGTGTGGTGCTGATGTGGTGCTGTCCTTGGTGCGAGTCCATTGCAAGGAGGCTCGTGAAGACAAGCTCGCTGCGATCAAAGTTGCTAACACCAAAAATCACGACTTCCAGTCCTTCATGGAGACTTTCATTGCTGCCGCCACTCGGATCGCTGATGGGATTGATTTGGACTCATTTGTGGAGCCTGCCAACCCTCCTCCGGCCGAGTGAACAATCTTATGAAACTTGGATACGCTTTAAATTTGCCTCGGAATGTCGAGTGGTTTCTATAACCGTTAAACTCCTTCGGGCTTGGTGCCTGAATACTTTTGATTCGCTGCTTGGAACCTTTTAGGATTTATTTGAATTTGGTTTATCTCCGAATGTGCTTGTGTTTGCCTCTGGATGGACTTTGCTCACTGCACCTCGTCGCCCTTGCGGATAGGGATGGAGTGGACGTTGTATTTGTGCCGCAGCTCTGAAGGAGAAGGTTGCAGTCGACTTGCACCTCGTCGTCCTTGCGGGTGGGGATGGAGCGGACGTTGTATTTGTGCCGCAGCTTCGAAGGAGAAGGTTGCAGTCGACCTGCACCTCATCGTCCTTGCGGATAGGGATGGAGCGGACATTGTATTTGTGCCGCAGCTCCGAAGGAGAAGGTTGCAGTCGACCTGCACCTCGTCGTCCTTGCGGATAGGGATGGAGCGGGCGTTGTATTTGTGCCACAGCTCCGAAGGAGAAGGTTGCAGTCGACCTGCACCTCGTCGTCCTTCCGGATAGGGATGGAGCGGACGTTGTATTTGTGCCGCAGCTCCGAAGGAGAAGGTTGTAGTCGACCTGCACCTCGTCGTCCTTGCGGATAGGGATGGAGCGGACGTTGTATTTGTGCCGCAGCTCCGAAGGAGAAGGTTGCAGTCGACCTGCACCTCGTCGTCCTTGCGGATAGGGATGGGTCTCAAACTTAGGCGAGTATCATACTGTAGTTAAGCCCCTGAGTGGGAGGATTGCTCTCCACTTGGTAGGATTTTTTCAAACTTAGGCGAGTGCAGGACTGCCATTAAGTCTCTTAGTGAGAGGACTTAGGCGAGTGCTCGACTACAGCTAAGCCCCCGAGTGGGAGGATTGCTCTCCACTCGGTAGGATTTTTTCAAACTTAGGTGAGTGATGGACTACCGTTAAGCCTCGTAGTGAGAGAACTTAGGTGAGTGCTCGACTGCAGCTAAGCCCCCGAGTGGGAGGATTGCTCTCCACTCGGTAGGATTTTTTCAAACTTAGGCGAGTGCTGGACTGCCATTAAGTCTCTGAGTGAGAGAACTTAGGCGAGTGCTCGACTGCAGGTAAGACCCCGAGTGGGAGGATTGCACTCCACTCGGCAGGATTTTTTCAAACTTAGGCGAGTGTTGGACTGCCGTTAAGTCTCTTAGTGAGAGAGCTTAGGCGCGTGCTCGACTGCAGCTAAGCCCCCGAGTGGGAGGATTGCTCTCCACTCGGTGGGATTTTTTCAAACTTAGGCGAGTGCTCGACTGCCGTTAAGTCTCTTAGTGAGAGAACTTAGGCGAGTGCTCGACTGCAGCTAAGCCCCCGAGTGGGAGGATTGCTCTCCACTCGGTGGGATTTTTTCGAACTTAGGCGAGTGCTCGACTGCCGTTAAGTCACTTAGTGAGAGAACTTAGGCGAGTACTCGACTGCAGCTAAGCCCCCGAGTGGGAGGATTGCTCTCCACTCAGTGGGATTTTTCGAACTTAGGCGAGTGCTCGACTGCCGTTAAGTCTCTTAGTGAGAGAACTTAGGCGAGTGCTCGACTACAGCTAATCTCCACTCGGTGGGATTTTTTCAAACTTAGGCGAGTGCTTGACTGCCGTTAAGTCTCTTAGTGAGAGAACTTAGGCGAGTGCTCGACTGCAGCTAAGCCCCCGAGTGGGAGGATTGCTCTCCATTCGATGGGATTTTTTCGAACTTAGGCGAGTGCTCGACTGCCGTTAAGTCTCTTAGTGAGAGAACTTAGGCGAGTGCTCGACTGCAGCTAAGCCCCCGAGTGGGAGGGTTGCTCTCCACTCGGTAGGATTTTTTAGAACTTAGGCGGAACGGATTCGCGACTAAGCCCACCCACTGGGGGATTTTAAAAGTAAATAAGAACAACACAATCGAATGAGAGAACCGTAAGCTCTTGTCTTTGATAAACGAATTACAAAAGCTGTTGCTTATTACATTTTATTCGAGCGAGTGTTTAAGTATAAAAGGGGCGGAGCAACTCCGCGTTCCAAGCCCGTGGCTCATCTTTCTGATGCTTGATACTGTAAAGATGGTATGCTCCGTTGTGGAGAACTTTGGTGACGATGAAGGGGCCTTCCCAAGTTGGAGCGAGCTTGTGTTGTTTCTGCTGATCCACTCGAAGAACCAAGCCTCCTTCTTGAAAGGCCCGACCCCTCACATTCCTGGCGTGGAATCGACGGAAGTCTTGCTGATAAATGGTCGAGTGGATCAAGGCCATCTCTCTTTCCTCCTTTAGGAGATCGACTGACTCTTGCCGGGTCTGCTCTGCTTCCGCTTCGGAGAAGAGTTCAACTCGGGGTGCATTGTGGAGCAAGTCACTTGGCAGAACAGCTTCGGCTCCATAGACTAAGAAGAAAGGAGTTCTTCCAGTCGACCGATTAGGAGTTGTTCTTAAGCCCCACAGAACTAACGAAAGTTCATCAACCCAAGCACCTGCCGCATGTTTGAGATCATGCATCAGTCGGGGTTTAAATCCTTTGAGAATTAGGCCATTGCTTTCTGCTTGTCCGTTCGACTGCGGGTGAGCGACAGAAGCAGAGTCGACTCGAGTGCCCTGAGAGGCGCAGAAAGCTCTGAACTCATCGGAATCGAAGTTCGACCCATTGTCCGTGATGATTCTGTGTGGGACTCCATATCTGAATGTCAATTCCCTGATAAAACTGACAGCGGTGCTAGCATCAAGGTTCTTGATAGGTTTGGCTTCGATCCATTTGGTAAACTTGTCGACTGCAACAAGCACGTGAGTGAAGCCGCTTTTGCTGGTCCTCAGCGGTCCAACCATATCCAGTCCCCAAACAGTGAAGGGCCAGACGAGGGGGGTGGTCTTCAGGGCTGACGCTGGCTTGTGAGACATATCGGAGTAAAATTGACAGCCTTCATATCTGTCGACTATATCTTTCGCCATCTCATTTGCTCGTGGCCAATAGAATCCAGCTCGGTATGCTTTAGCCACGATGGCCCGAGAGGACGCATGGTGGCCACAGGTCCCCGAGTGGATGTCATTGATGATCATTCGACCTTCTTCTGGTGTTATGCACTTCTAACCGACTCCAGTCACACTTTCCCTGAGCAGCTGCCCTCTTATCACAGTAAAAGTTTTGGATCGGCGAACGATCTGTCGAGCTTCTTCTTCGTCCTCTGGGAGCTCTTTCCTGAGGATGTACGCAATGTAGGGCACCGTCCAGTCGGGAGTAACAACCAGAGCCTCCATGATTAGGTCGACCACAGCTGGGACCTCGACTTCAGTCGGATCTATGGCACTCTTGGGTTGTGGGGGCTCTTCAGTGAAAGGGTCTTCCTGAACTGTCGGCGTGTGAATATGCTCCAAGAACACATTGCCGGGAATGGCTTCTCTCTTGGAACCTATCTTTGCCAATTCATCGGCTGCTTGATTTTTCAATCGGGGGACGTGGTGGAGTTCTAACCCCTCGAACTTCTTCTCAAGCTTTCTCACCGCGTTGCAGTAACCAGTCATGGCTGGACTTCTGACATCCCACTCCTTCATCACTTGATTAACTACCAAATCTGAGTCACCATAGACCATGAGGCAACAGACGCCAAGTGAGATGGCCATGCGCAAACCATACGGAGTGCTTCATACTTTGCTTCATTGTTGGAGTAATCAAAGTGAATCTGGAGGACATATCTGAGCTTGTCTCCTTGGGGGGACACCAAAACTACTCCAGCACCAGAACCATTCAACATCTTGGATCCATCAAAGAACATGGTCCAGTGCTCAGAGTGAACTTGAGTCGGCAGTTGCTATTCGATCCACTCGGCGAAGAAATCTGCTATCGCTTGGGACTTGTAGCTTTCTTTGCCTCAAACTTGATATCCAAGGGAAGGAGTTCAATCGCCCATTTTGCCACTCGACCAGTTGCATCTCTGTTGAAAGAACATGTGGTGCCCCCATGTTTGGTTTTGGTAATTGATGACAATCTCTATGGACTAATGGTTGCCTTGAGTTATATTTGAAGGTTTTGTCCATAGGCTTTTCTTGGAGTACATGTGTTGGTTTCAAGGAGAGTTTGTGTCGACCAAGGTGCTATTCAAGGAATTACCTAAAGATTGGTCTTGTTTGAGGTTGATCAAGACTAAGTTAAAGAGTGAATCAAGTTGATCAACCCACAAAGCATAGAAGATGTACCGAGAGGGATCAAGTGATCCCATGGTATGGTAAGCATTGTCAATTACGCTTTGTGTACTAACCCATGGTCTTCGTGAGGGTTCTTTGTGGGGTTAGGTTGCGGTGTGCAAGTTCAAGTGGAGCACCACAAAGAGATCAAATGCTTGAAGCTTGCTGTCCTTTGTGGTGACAATGGACCTGTGAAGATGTGCGGAAGAGTAGCTCACCCATAGTAGAGTATGGGGGAGCAATCAACTAGTCTTCATCGACTCAACACAATCAAGAAAGGTTGCGGTGTGCAAGTTCAAGTGGAGCATCACGAAGAGATCAAATGCTTGAAGCTTGCCGTCCATTGTGGTGACAATGGACTTGTGAAGATGTGCGGAAGAAAGGCTCACCCATAGTGGAGTATGGGGGAGCAATCAACTAGTCTTCATCGAGCCAACACAATCAAGAAAGGTGGTCCAACTTGAGGAAGTCAAGATCGTCATCATCTAGCTCAAGTGGACCATGTGCAAGGCAAAGGTTTTCCCTTGATAGGTTTTCTATTTTACCGGTCTCATGATGGTAGTTGGGAGACCGGGTTATAGGATCGATTGCCGTACTATCAAGGAGGGCTCTCGATGAGTAGCTTGATCGTATCATTCGTTGAGAGCTCAAACCATTGCATACTTGCATCATCTTTCTTGGTTCTTGTTTGGTTCTCTTTGTGAGTCTTAGAGCTTATGGTCATCTTGATGACAAGCTTAAGTTCATCAAAAACGGAGTTCGCATGCATCTTCTATGATGTTTTCGATGTTGGAGGTTTTGCCGATTCTTCTCGGTTGGAGGTTTCACTCCTCTTTTTGTTAGGCATACCTCCCCTATTTTGATGCTACTCGTCGTCTTGTTTCCAACAAGCTTGAGTTTGCTCAATTCGGAGCTCATATGCAGAAGTTATGGCAGTTCTTGTTTTCTTGAGTGTGGTTTTTGTCAGGGTCCCAGCGGTAGTACCGTGGTACCTAGCGGTAGTACCGCTGAGGGGTCACAAGCGGTAGTACCGCTCCACAGCGGTAGTACTGGCGGTGACTCCGCAGCAGTACTACCGCTGGCTTACCAGGTCCCTACCGCGTCGATTCAAGGGGTCTTTTTCTGTGTCGGATTGTGCGGTACCTCGCTGCGGCAGTAGTACGGCAGTACCGCTCCTTAGCGGCAGTACCGCCCTTCCTCTGCGGTAGTACCGCCCGGTTCCCTCTTTCCCTTTACCCTTCGTTCTGTGCGGCAGTACCGCCGAAGGGAGCGGTAGTACCGCTTAACCCAGCGGTAGTACCGCTATCTCCTGCGGTACTACTGAAGGAAATATGCCCTAGAGGCAATAATAAAGTTATTATTTATTTCCTTATATCATGATAAATGTTTATTATTCATGCTAGAATTGTATTAACCGGAAACATAATATATGTGTGAATACATAGACAAACTTAGTGTCACTAGTATGCCTCTACTTGACTAGCTCGTTAATCAAAGATGGTTATGTTTCCTAACCATGAACAAAGTGTTGTTATTTGATTAAATGAGGTCACATCATTAGTTGAATGATCTGATTGACATGACCCATTCCATTAGCTTAGCACCCGATCGTTTAGTATGTTGCTATTGCTTTCTTCATGACTTATACATGTTCCTATGACTATGAGATTATGCAACTCCCGTTTACCGGAGGAACACTTTGTGTGCTACCAAACGTCACAACGTAACTGGGTGATTATAAAGGAGCTCTACAGGTGTCTCCAAAGGTAGATGTTGGGTTGGCGTATTTCGAGATTAGGATTTGTCACTCCGATTGTCGGAGAGGTATCTCTGGGCCCTCTCGGTAATGCACATTACATAAGCCTTGCAAGAATTGCAACTAATGAGTTAGTTGCGGGATGATGTATTACAGAACGAGTAAAGAGACTTGCCGGTAACGAGATTGAACTAGGTATTGGATACCAACGATCGAATCTCGGGCAAGTAACATACCGATGACAAAGGGAACAACGTATGTTGTTATGCGGTCTGACCGATAAAGATCTTCGTAGAATATGTAGGAGCCAATATGGGCATCCAGGTCCCGCTATTGGTTATTGACCGGAGATCTGTCTTAGTCATGTCTACATTGTTCTCGAACCGTAGGGTCCGCACGCTTAACGTTACGATGACAGTTATTATGAGTTTATGCATTTTGATGTACCGAAGTTAGTTCGGAGTCCCGGATGTGATCACGGACATGATGAGGAGTCTCGAAATAGTCGAGACATAAAGATCGATATATTGGAAGCCTATATTTGGACATTGAAATCGTTCCGGGTGAAATCAGCATTTTTTGGGAGTACCGGGGGGTTACCGGAACCCCCCGGGGATTTATTGGGCCTACATGGGCCTTGAGGGAGAAGAGAGGAGGCAGGAGGTGGCCGCGCGCCCCTCCCCTTCCTAGTCCGAATAGGACAAGGGAAGGGGGGCGCCGCCCCCCTTTCCTTCCTCTCTTCCTCCTCTTTCCCCCCTCTCTCTCCTTGTCCAACTAGGATTCCTACTCCTGGTGGGAGTAGGACTCCCTCTTGGCGCGCCACACCTGGCCGGCCGCCGCCTCCCCTTGCTCCTTTATATACGGGGGCAGGGGGGCACCCTAGGACACACAAGTTGATCCACATGATCGTTCCTTAGCCGTGTGTGGTGCCCCTGCCACCATATTCCACCTCGATCATATCGTTGTAGTGCTTAGGCGAAGCCCTGCGTCGGTAGAACATCATCATCGTCGTCACCACGCCGTTGTGCTGACGGAACTCATCCCCGAAGCTTTGCTGGATCAGAGCCCGGGGAGCGTCATCGAGCTGTACGTGTGCTAAGAACTCAGAGGTGCTGGAGTAACGGTGCTTGGATCGGTCGGATCGGGAAGACGTACGACTACTTCCTCTACGTTGCGTCAACGCTTCCGTTACAGTCTACGAAGGGTATGTAGACAACACTCTCCCTCGTTGCTATGCATCACCATGATCTTGCGTGTGCGTAGGAAATTTTTTGAAATTACTGCGTTCCCCAACAACTACCACCCCAAGGTTCATGTTTTTGTTGCTCATTTTTCCTGTTTCTTCCACCTGAGCAGTAGTACCGCTCGTGTGCGGGCTGAGCACTTAACGGTTGGATTTCCCCCTCCTATAAAAGGGGGTCTTCTTCCCCATTGAACCTTATCCTTTGAGCTCGTGTTCTTCCCCCATTGTTGACCTTCTTCGAGCTTGCTAACTCTCAATCCCTCCATGGATTCTTGCTAGTTTTTGAGGGAAAAGAGAGAGGAGATCTAGATCCACAGTTCCACCAATCACTTTCTCCTCTATGTGAGGGGAACCCCTTGGATCAAGATCTTGGAGTTCTTGGTGTTCTCCTTCTTGTTCTTCCTCTCATTTTCCTCCCTAGCATTAGTTGCTTCGGTGGGATTTGAGAGAGAAGGACTTGGGCACTCCGTGTGCCCTTGCCATTGCATTTGGTGCATCGGTTTGAGTTCTCCACGGTGATACGTGGAAGTGAAGGTTGAGAAGCTTATTACTCTTGGGTGTTTGGGCACCCTAGAGCTTGTTCCTCTTGGGTGCCTTGGCGCCCTAGACGGTTGGTGTTGTTCGGAGCTCAATTATTGTGGTGAAAAGCTACGGGCAAGCATCGGGGTCTCCAATTAGGTTGTGGAGATCGCCTCGAGCAATTTGACGGGTACCGGTGACCGCCCCCAAGGGTTGCCAAAGTGTACGGATTCGGTGACCGCCCCCAAGGGTTGCCATTTGTACGGGTTCCGTGACCGCCCTCAAGGGTCCCTTAGTGGAATCACGGCATCTTGCATTGTGCGAGGGCGTGAGGAGATTATGGTGGCCCTAGTGGCTTCTTGGGGAGCATTGTGCCTCCACACCGCTCCAAACGGAGATTAGCATCCGCAAGGGTGTGAACTTCGGGATACATCATCGTCTCCGCGTGCCTCGGTTATCTCTTACCCGAGCCCATTACTTATGCACTTTACTTTGTGATAGCCATATTGTTCTTTGTCATATATCTTGCTATCTCATAGTTGCTTATCTTGCTTAGCATAAGTTGTTGGTGCACATAGGTGAGCCTAGTTGTTTTAGGTTTTATGCTTGGCAAATTAACCGCTAGGTTTATTCTGCATTTGTTCAAGCCTAAACCGTAATTATTTTAAAGCACCTATTCACCCCCCCTCTAGGCGACATCGATGATCTTTCATCTGTTGTGCAGAATCTCTGACAATGGAGCGTCGCTGACGACTATAATAGATTGATCTGAGAAGTAGTGTGCAACCTTCTTCGTGGTCATGTAAATTCCATAGACAAGCTTCTGATAGTGAGGATATCTCTGCTTTGACGGGGTCAAGACTTCAGAGATATAATAAACTGGGCATTGGACTTTGTACGCTTTTCCTTCTTCTTCCCGCTCGACCGTAAGTACTGTATTGACGACTTGTCCAGTGGCTGCTATATAAAGTAGTAGAGGCTCTTTGCTGACTAGAGCAGCAAGCACCGGCTGGGTGGAAAGCAGGGCTTTTAGCTCTGCAAATGTTGTATCAGTTTCTGGATTCCACTCGAACTTATCTGATTTCTTCATCAGTCGGTAAAGAGGCAGCGCCTTTTCACCGAGGCGAGAAATGAATCGACTTAGGGCGGCCAAGCAACCCGTGAGCTTCTGGACATCATGCACACGCACAGGGCATTTCATTCGGAGTATAGCGCCTACTTTCTCTGGGTTAGCATCAATTCCTCGTTCGGAAACAAGAAAACCGAGTAACTTGCTGCCTGGAACTCCAAATGTGCACTTTGATGGATTGATCTTGATATCATACCTTCGGAGGTTGGCAAAGGTTTCAGCGAGGTCGGTCAGCAGGTCGGAACCTTTATGTGACTTGACCACAATGTCATCCATGTATGCTTCCACATTCCGACTGATCTGAGTGAGCAGGCACTTCTGAATCATCAGCATAAATGTGGCTCCGGCATTCTTCAAGCCGAATGGCATTGTGACATAACAGAAGCACCCAAACGGGGTGATAAAAGTTGTCTTTATTTCATCGGGTCCGTACAGACGGATCTGGTGGTACCCGGAGTAGGCATCCAAAAAGGACAAACGCTCGCACCCAGCAGTCGAATCGACTATTTGATTGATGCGAGGGAGAGGGAAGTGATCTTTCGGGCAGGCCCGATTGATATGCTTGAAATCGATGCACATGCGAAGTGAGTCATCTTTCTTTGGGACCATGACAACATTGGCTAACCACTCGAAGTGGTAAATCTCTCGGATAAACTCAGCTTCCAAAAGCCGAGCCACCTCTTCGTCGATTGCTTTTCTTTTCTGGACGGCGGACCATCGGAGATGCTCTTTGACTGGTTTCACTTTTGGGTCGACTCGCAAACGATGCTCAGCCAGTCCCCTGGGAACACCTGGCATGTCAAAAGGATTCCATGCAAAGATGTCCCAGTTCTCATGGAGGAACTGGATGAGCGCTTCTTCCTATTTGGAGTCGAGTGTGGTCAAAATGTGGGTCGGAGCTGCATTGGGGTCCGTCGGGTGAATGTGAACAGACTTCGTCTCGCCAGACGACTGGAATGCTGAATCCGTGGCTGGCTTCTTGGCTCGCAGCAAGTCACTCGGGTCTGCATTTTTCTGGTATTCTTGCAATTCTACCACGGCCATCTAGGCATGGGCGATCTTTGAGCCCTTCTGGAAACACTCTTCCACCTTTTTCCGATTACCAGAGATAGTGATCACTTCTCTGGGACCAGGCATCTTCAGTTTGAGGTACACGTAACAAGGTCGAGCCATGAATCGTGCATAAGCCGGCCTGCCCAGAATTGCATGATACGCACTCTGAAAATCCACGACTTCAAACGTCAACTTTTCTTTGCGGTAATTTTTGGCATCACCGAAAACCACGTCGAGTGCAATCTGACCGAGGGACGCAACCTTCTTGCCTGGGATGACCCCATGGAAACTCATATGGCTTTCATTGAGTCTGGACATCGGAATGCCCATTCCTTTCAACGTTTCTGCATATAGAATGTTCAGGCCACTGCCACCGTCCATCAGGACCTTTGTCAGTCGAGTGCCTTAAACCACCGGGTCGACCACCAGCGCTTGCCTCCCAGGGGTGGCGATGTGCGCTGGATGATCAGACTGGTCGAACGTAATGGCAGTCTGCAACCATTTAAAGTAACTAGGTGTCGCCGGAGCGACCATGTTCACTTCTCTGTTGATGACTTTCAATCGACTCTTGTTTTCAACATCAGCAAAAATCATCAGAGTGGAATTCACGTCAGGATAACCATCATCATCTTCTCCTTCACTCTCAGCCTTTTCTGCTTCCTTCTCCTTTTCCTTGGGCTGTTTCTCTCGGAACTGCTGGATTAGGAGCCGACACTGTCGAGTGGTATGCTTTGGGTAAATGAAATTACCTTCTTCGTCTTTCTTGGTGTGGATATGGCACGGGGGATCCAACACGTCATTTCCATCTTGATCTTTTACTTTCTTGGGGTTCCACAGCCCTTTGGGCTTCCCCTTGAACTTTCCTTGAAGCACAGCCAAGGCCTCACCCAGAGCAGCTGGTTCGGCCTTGCGTTTTTGTTTCCGACTGGAGTTTCCTCCTCTGGCTTCATGGGCGACTGCTTTGTGCTTGCCGCTCCGCAGTCGCTCTTCCTCTTCACCATTGGCATACTTGGTGGCAATTTTCATCATCCGAGTCAGAGTCATGTTTCCTGTCCGACCGAATTTCATATTCAACTCCCGGTACCTGACGCCTTCCTTGAAAGCACAAATTGCCTGATGATCAGACACATCTTCCACCGTGTGGTGCAGGGTGATCCACCTCTGAATATAATCTCTCAAAGTTTCATTCGGTTTCTGGACGCAACACTGTAATTCTGTCAAACCTGCTGGCCGTTTGCAAGTACCCTCAAACGTTCTGACAAACACTCGGGCGAGATCTTCCCAAGTATAGATGCTGCCAGGCGCCAACTGATTCAGCCACGCTCTAGCCGAGCCCTCCAACATCAGAGGAAGGTGTTTCATGGCCACCTCATCATTGCCGCCACCAATCTGGACAGCCACTCGGTAGTCCTCGAGCGAGGTGTCAGGCTTGGACTCTCCGGTGAATTTACTGACTCCAGTCGCCATCCTGAAATTGGGGGGAATCACCGCAGCTCTCATAGCTCTGTTGAAGCACTACGGGCCAGAGACATGCACCCTATTCCTGGTTTGCCGTAAGTGCATCTAGTGCCACCCCTAGTTGGTTTTGAAGTATTGACGACAAACCTAGTTGAGGGACTAATGTGTTTGTGAGAATTGCAGGATAACATAGGTAGAAGTCCCTCATTGATTCGATTTTCCTACCAGAGATGACCCCTAAAAATGCATGAAGACTTTGATGTCAAAGGTGGTATATGAAGATATTCACATTGAAGAGTATGACAAGAGAAGACACCGCATGAAGCCTATGGAGCTCAAAGACTTAGATCTTTCGTAGTTCTTTTTTCTTCTGTGTTGAGTCATAGGAACCACCGTATTGTTAAGTGGGGTCCAAGAGAACCAGTCAGAATGACTAAAGTGATGCTTAAACAAAACCTATGTCTTCGAGTGAAGACTATGAGAGTGAATCTTGTCCAGAGTCGGACAAGTCAGCTTTGCTGGTAGCCCAAGTAAAGTTGCCGTGTGAGTTTGAAATCTGACCGTTGGAACACGTGTCAGTTCCTTAGTGACCCAGGGTCATTTCGGACAAATCAGGTCGGGTTGCCTAGTGGCTATAAATAGCCCACCCCCTACAACCATAAACGGTTGGCTGCTCAGATTTAGAGTATGGCTTTTGTCGTTTGAGAGCAACCCACCTCGAAGCCTTTGAGAGAGAATTCCTTGTGAGGATAAAGCCCTAACCACCCAGAGCCAAAGAGAATTAGGCATCAGTTAAGTCTTCTTGTCTGTGTGATCTGAAGACTTATTACACTTGAGGACTGTGCATCCTCCAGCCGGTTAGGCGTCGCGTTCTGAGCATCCAAGAGACATTGTGGATTGCCGGTGAACGAAGTCTGTGAAGGTTTGGGAGTCTACCTTGAAGACTTACCAGAGTGATTGGGCGAGGTCTGTGTGACCTTAGCTCAAGGGGAATATGGTGAGGACTGGGTGCCCTGAGCTGCGTGTTCCGGACTGGGTGTCCGGGACTGTGTGTCCTCAGGTTTAAATACCTAGCCGCCCTAACCAGACGTACAGTTGTCACATCAACTGGAACTGGTCCAACAAATCATTGTCTTCAACGAGTCACTGGTTTCATCCTTCCCTTCCCTTTACTTACTGTTACTCCTTGTGAAGTCATTGTATGTTTGCACTATCTTTTGTCTTCACTGAGTGACTGTGTGTTCTGTGTGGCTTCATAATATCTTCCTATCTGATCCTTACTACATTGCTGCTATTAGTCATTGTGCTCTCACTTCATTGAATACTTGACTATGGTTTGCCTAGTGTAGTCTACCTTCTGCTGCATGGTAATAGGTTTATTTATATTGTTTGTCTTCGAAACTTCCACGTTTTGAAGACTTTCATAAAAATCGCCTATTCACCCCCCTCTAGTCGATATAACGCACTTTCAATTGGTATTAGAGCAAGGTGCTCCCTTGTTCTGTGTGATTCGGTTTAACCACCTGGAGTTTTAGCTATGTCAACTGCAGGGATAATTAAAGTCTCCGCTGCGTGCCTCGTATTCGATGGAACTGAATATCCCTACTATAAGAATAAGATGCGCATGCATCTTGAAGCCATTGACGTCGACCTATGGTATGTCGTCAAGAACGGTGTTCCCAAGGCTGGAGAAGGTGTCACTGCTGCTGATGTCAAGAAGTTCGTTCAACTGGACTCTACTGCCAAGAATATCATCTGTGGTCATCTGACCAAATGACAGTATGGCCGTGTGAGTGCTTTGGAAACATCTAAGCTGGTCTGGGACTGGCTCTCCAAGGTTAACGAAGGCGTCTCAACCCAGAGAGATCAGAGAATCAGTGTCCTTCGCAACCTCTTCAACCGCTTCAAGTGGAGTCTGAGGAGGAGTCCGATTCTAGCGTTGCAAGTCTGGCTACAGCATACGTTGCCAAGTCCATCTTCAACACTAAAGACAATGACTTCACCACCAACACCGATGCAAATGACAAGGACTACTCTGCTCCTACCTACTGCTTCATGGCACGCGGTGCCAAGGTAAACACACGCACTACTCACTATCAAACATCTAGTGACGATGACTCTGATTGTGGTTCAAGACCCAGCTACAAAACACTTGCTAAAATTGCAACTGAACAACAGAAAGCCATGGAACATATTCAAAAACTGTTAGACAAAAGCGATGATCTGTTGGGCGCTGAAATGACTCGATCTGAGTCCTTAATTGAAGACATAAAAAATCTTCACGTTAAGTATGAGGAACTTGAAAGTCGTCATGAAACGCTCTCAACAACTCATGAAAAGCTTTCCTATGATTATCTTCAAAGGAAGCAAGATCTTGAGAAGTTGAGAGCGGCTCATGAAGATCTTCAAAAGGAAAATGAGTCACTTCGCGCCGAACAGATCAGTTCCGCTCAGGAAGGATTTGAACCACCATGTCTTAAATGCATTGAGCGTGATAATGCTACTTCTGTTGCTGAATGTTCTACTGCTGCTACTATTGCAATATCTTCAACTGTTGATGTGGTAACTAACCCCTCTGCTGAGGATACCACTGCTATTGCTAATGAGAATGCTAGGTTGAAGACATTGCTTGAAACAGGGATGTACAAAAGCCTTAAAGGGCATCAGACACTATGTGATGTCCTCAAAAGGAAGATTCTGAACCGAAACCCGAGGAAAGAGGGTGTTGGGTTCGTAAGGAAAATGAATGCTGATGGCTCTTACTGAAAACCTGAACAGTACCCCAAAACCACATGGGTTGCTGCAAAGGAACCTTCAGCTGATCCATCCAATCTATCTGGCTTCACTTGTGCTAACCCCATTGTCATCGATGAATCCTTTGATGCAAACTATAAACTGTTTAAGAATCAGAATGGTGAAGTGTTTGCCAGGTACATTGGTACTAACTGCAGGAATGGACTGCCTATGAAGAAGATCTGGGTGCCCAAAAGGTGTTTGGAAAATCTTCCTGTGAATGTCGTCATGACACCATAATGAAGAAGACAAACCCCAGACCACAGGCTTCATACGGCCCAAAGGCTTCATACAGACAGAGGACTCACCTGAGTCGCACTAACGCAAATGTTTTGCAGGGAAACCATACTCAGGCCTATGAATATGAGCGCAGTTCATCAAACCGCCATGTTCATAAGACCAAGAACTATTCTGCTTATTCTTATGAGTACTATTGTCCGCGTGCAAGACTTTTTGCTAGAGCTCCAAAGCCAAAGTTCTCAGACGCTGCACTTAGACTTATTGCTTCTAAGCCACCCTTGAAGATGTGGGTGGCTAAGAAAGCTTAACTTTTTTTGCAGGGAAAGGTCTCCAGCAGAAAACCAAAATCTTCTGACGCTATTGCTGGGGACCTTAAACATCTTGTAGGGCGCAAGATCAAATGCCCGAATGGTCTTACTATGTACTTCGTTCCTGAATCGCTTGCTACTCTCCCTATCAGTCCTAATCTGGATCTAAGCTTTCATAACCCACTGGTTCATCAAATGTTTTTGCTTCACAATTCTCTTCGTGAAGCCTATCCCCCTAACTACACTGTAGGGTATGACACCAGCGTCTTCAGAATGGATTATTGATAGTGGGTGTACAAATCACATGACTGGCAAAAGAAGCCTTCTTATGGACTCAACCTTACGTCCATCCAACAAGAGCCACATCACATTTGTTGACACTGGTAAAAGTAAGGTATTGGGTCTAGGTAGAGTTGCAATCTCAAAGGATCAACACATGGATAAAGTCATGCTTGTTGAATCCCTTGGCTTCAACTTAATCTCTGTCTCAATGCTTTACGATTTGAACATGATCGTAATATTTGGAAAATATCGTTGCCTTGTTCTAATGGAATCTGACAAGTCTCTAGTGTTTGAAGGGTATCGGAAAGATGATTTGTACGTGGTAGATTTCTCAGCAGGACCACAGCTTGCCGTATGTCTTCTAGCAAAAGCTTCAGAATGCTGGCTCTGGCATCAGAGGCTTGGGCATGCTGGCATGAGGAACCTCCACACCCTTGCAAAGAAGAAGCATGTCATAGGCATCGAGGGCATCAAGTTCAAGAAAGATCACTTATGCGGTGCCTGTGAAGCAGGGAAGATGGCGAGGGCCAAATATCCCTCGAAGACAATCATGACTACTACTCGACCCTTCGAACTGCTTCACATGGATCTTTTCGGTCCCACTCATTACTCAACTCTTACTACAATTACTTGTCTCTATGGCTTTGTCATTGTTGATGATTATTCTAGATATACTTGGGTGCACATAATCCTCTACAAGACTGAAGTGCAGGATGTCTTCAGACGCTTCGCCAATCAAGCAATGAACAACTATGGCGCCAAGATAAAGCACATCAGAAGTGACAATGGCACTGAATTCAAGAACACTGGCCTTGATACATATATTGATACCTTGGGCATCACACATGAATTCTCAGCCCCGTACATGCCACAGCAGAATGACGTCGTCGAACGCAAGAACAAAACACTCATTGAGATGGCCAGAACGATGCTAGATCAATACAAGACTCCAAGAAAATTCTGGCCTGAAGCCATTGATACTGCATGCCATACAATCAATCATGTTTATCTTCACAAGCTTCTGAACAAGACATCTTATGAGCTCCTTACTGGCAAGAAGCCAAATGTCAGTTGCTTCAGAGTATTTGGCGCCAGGTGCTGGATCAAGGACCCACATCACACTTCAAAGTTTGCACCAAAAGCACATGAGGGTTTTATGCTTGGATATGGAAAGGATTCGCACTCCTATAGAGTCTTCAATCTCTTTCATTATAAAGTGGTTGAAACAGTGGATGTGCGGTTCGATGAGACTAACGGTTCACAAAGAGAGCACCTGCCAAATGTGCTAGATGAAGTTCCATCCAGTGAATCAATCAAGCTAATGGGAACTGGAGAAATCATACCTTCTGAAGCTCATCCTGAAGACCAACCTGAAGACAATGCTCAACCTAAAGACAGTCCCTCTAACAGCGACAATGATCAGCAAGAGCAAAATCTTCGCCCTGTACATCCTCGTGTTGCCAATGAAGTGCAGATTGAGAGAATAATTGACAGCATCAATGCACCTGGTCCGCTCACTCGATCAAGGGCAACTCAGCTGGCAAATTTCTGTGGGCACTTCGCATTCGTCTCAATAACAGAACCCAAGAAAGTGGAAGAAGCCTTCATGGAACCTGAATGGATTCAAGCTATGCAAGAAGAGCTTCAACAGTTTGAGCTGAATAATGTATGAGAACTGGTTAAGCGTCCTGATCCTCGGAAGCACAACATAATAGGCACCAAA
This sequence comes from Triticum monococcum, assembly GCA_034509565.1. Classification (NCBI taxonomy): domain Eukaryota; kingdom Viridiplantae; phylum Streptophyta; class Magnoliopsida; order Poales; family Poaceae; genus Triticum; species Triticum monococcum. The sequence continues at coordinate 173,538,245 of CM067847.1, read as the reverse complement.
TGGATATACCGCAACAAGCAAGATGAGCATGGTCAAGTTGTCAGAAACAAAGCTCGTCTCGTTGCTCAAGGATATACTCAAGTGGAAGGCATTGACTTCGATGAAACATTTTCTCCTGTGGCTAGACTTGAAGCCATACACATACTGCTGGCCTATGCCAACTGTCACAACATACTTCTATATCAAATGGATGTGAAGAGCGCCTTTCTCAATGGCAAGATTGAAGAAGAAGTGTATGTTGCACAACCGCCTGGCTTTGAAGATCCAAAACATCCTAACATGGTATACAAGCTCAACAAGGCACTGTATGGCCTCAAACAAGCCCCTCGGGCCTGGTATGACACACTCAAATACTTCCTGAAGAGCAAAGGCTTCATACCTGGTTCCCTCGACCCCACTCTCTTCATGAAGACATATGATGGTCAACTGTTTGTGTGCCAAATATATGTGGATGACATTATCTTCAGCTGCACCAATCAGAAGTACAGTGAAGAGTTTGGATATATGATGCAAGAGCAATATCAGATGTCCATGATGGGAGAGCTGAAATTCTTCCTCGGTCTTCAAATACGACAGCAACGCAACGGCATCTTCATATCTCAAGAGAAGTATCTCAAAGATTGCCTGAAGAAGTTCGGTATGCAAGACTGCAAAGGCTTCACGACGCCAATGCCAGCCAAGCATCATCTGGGTCCTGACGACAATCGTAAATAGTTCAATCAAAAGGTATACCGCTCCATAATTGGTTCTTTGCTTTATCTATATGCATCTAGGCTAGATATTATGCTTAGTGTTTGCATGTGTGCTCGATTTTAAGCGGCACCAAAGGAGTCGCATCACTTAGCTGTGAAGCGAATTCTTCGATATTTGGCTCACACCCCAACTCTAGGATTATGGTATCCAAAGGGCTCAGAGTTTGATCTGGTTGGATTCTCGGATGCTGATTATGCTGGTGACAAAGTGGATCGCAAGTCTACATCAGGCACATGTCACTTTCTGGGACTATCACTTGTATGTTGGTCTTCTAAGAAGCAGAACTATGTATCTCTCTCCACTGCTGAATCTGAATACATTGCTGCTAGATCTTGCTGCACTCAGCTTCTGTGGATGAAGCAAACACTCAAGGACTATGGCATTCATCTGAAGCAAGTGCCACTCTACTGTGACAACGAAAGCGCCATCAAGATTGCCAACAACCCAGTTCAGCACTCGAAGACAAAGCACATTGAAATTCGTCATCACTTTCTCAGAGATCATGTTGTGAACGAAGATATTGATATCATACACGTCAACACTGAAGAGCAATTGGCAGATATCTTCACCAAGCCCTTGGATGAGAAGAGATTTTGCAAGTTACGGTGTGAGCTAAATATCTTGGAATCCTCAAATGTCCTGTGATCAGGCACACATGCTAACACTTATGCATATTGATGACTTAGATGTGCAACACACGAAGTAAAGTATATCTTCAATCAATGAAGACATACATTTTAAGTGTGAATACATTAATGTGGAATTTGACTTCGGAGCGCCACGATAATTGTGCGCCGTGTCTGGGTCTAATACTTCCTATACGGTGGGTAACGCCACCACCAAATGTTCTGTTTGAAGTGTTTTACTCATGGCGTTACATTTGCTATGTCTGCACATTTGGTTTGGCTTCAATCTCAACATGTCTTCATGATTATCTTCACTATGTTGATTATATATATATATATATATATATATATACTAGTGTTCTATCCTCTACAGCATTCACTTATAGCTATGTCTTCTTGTTGAATCTTTTGAACTAAGTGAATGTGATCGGACCCTAACCTCTCTATGCTTTCTATCTCAAACTCTATCTCTCCAAATCATATGCATTCTATTGAAACTGTCGAATGTCATCTCTGCGTCCTTGTCAGCAGAAGATACAGAGACAAACATTAAGTTCGTTTTCAATGCTCCTTCCTTCACATGAAACCCGGAGAAGTGGGAACGACCACCCGACAATCCAGGTGTGCGTGGGACGTGGAACAAACCCCAATATGCTGCATGATGGCCACGTGTTCCTCAGATGCGAATCGCCAGAGGCACCTGTGTAATAACGCAGTGCCGCCCCTGTACCTATAAATACACACTTCACAGCAGTCATTATCTCTTCTTCCACTCTCGCACGAACCCTAGCGCCACTGCTAGCCCTCGACGACGCCGACGACGAAGCGCTTCGCTGCCGCAACCTCTCCGACGCTGTCTTCACGCTGACCGCGGACATCGTCCTCTCCGCCGTCGCCGTAGGTGTCCTCCATCGCCAAGTTAGGGTACGGAAGATCGAACTGCTCGGCCTCCTCTTCCACTCCGTCTAGCAGTTCTTAGTGTGGTAAATAAAACTTCCTTTTTACGGCCCCTTTGATCCAATGGCTTTGTCACTTTCTATCACAAGCAGTTTCTATTCACACAAGTTGGATCTCTTTCATACTGCATCTCGTAACATGCCTAGTATATTCACTTATGCTTCACAAAGTAGTTAGATTCCTCACTTGTACCGATCTCTGGATTCGTACAAATCTGGAACCAACTCCTTATCTATGAGTGAATGTCTTCGCACGATGAGGTCAATGTCTTCTAAACTGATTTATCTTCAAAATCTTCTGAGAATGCATATGACCTCTTCCCCTTCCCTCGCACCTTAATGCTGTCACAGGTACATGTCCATAGGAGAATCCCTTGGTTCTCATAGTCTGCATTCATTCGCAGAATTCTTACAGCATCATATAAATTCTCCCGAAGCCAGTTCCTGTCTGTCTAGCAAGCGAAAGCTGTTGAAGCCTTTGAACGTATTGAAGCCTTTCAGTTTAAAGTTCATGGCTTCAGAGAAATCAGCAAGGAAGGGTGGCAGAAACCGTCGTGGAGAAATATCAAGAGATCTGCCGGATGACCTCTCAGAACTGTACAAGACAGATCCTGAAGAGGATTACAATCAGCGCAAAACACGAATCCAATGGATTCGACGCTATTGGGCAGAACAGTGGTTCAAGTACAGATTTGTGACAAAGGAATATGCTGAAAAAAATGCCATCAAGCAACCATGGGGAGACATCCTCTACAAAAATCTTCAACCCAGGACCAGAGATGAAGCCATTGAACAAGGCTTCTATCCCTGCATGGTCCGTGGACCACAGCCTGCGGATGCTGACCCATCATCACTGCTATGGTGTCGTGACGACATTCTGTTCAAGCGCAACTTTCGGTTTGCCCAGAACTCAGCAAAGCAGAACAAGAAGACATTGAGATTAGACTTCAACCCTGGTCCTTCTGCTCCAAGGGCTGACGGCACACGAGATGCAGAACCCAATGTCGTCGGTCCTTTCTACAATCTTGAAGGCCTCATCACCCATATCTTGGTTCAAGGGACAGCTGTGAATGAGCCTGCAGCTGACGCTGAATCAGATGAAGCGCCTGCAGCACCGAAGCCAAAGAAGTTGAAGCAGCCTAAAGCTTCAAATTCTGCGTCTCCACCAAAAATCTCACGAGCGAAGCCACTGGCAACTGCACCTCCTGAAGACAGTGTGCAGTCTGAAGATTTGTCACGCATCTCCAAACCCCAGAAGGTCAAGATGCCTCTGCCACACATCGGCCAAAAGCTAACAGCTGCTGCCATTCTGCGCAATGATGCCATTGATCTGTCAAGTGATGAAGATCTTGCAGATGACGCTTGACGATGTCCTGGACTAGGGGGTACTCACCACGTCGTCTCCCGATCTATTAGATTGGGCTGAGGACCCCCGTGGCCGTATACTCATGGGCCAGTTCGGACAGCTGCCGCATACAAGGAAGATTCCACAAGACTTGGCGATCAAGACAAGGACTTCTCCCCACCGGCGTATTCGGCTAGGACTCTTGTTATCCTAAGCCTCCGGTGCATTATATAAACCGAGGCCAGGCTAGTCGATAGAGAGACAATATATACAACAATCATACCATAGGCTAGCTTTTACGGTTTAGCCTCTATGATCTCGTGGTAGATCTACTCTTGTACTACCCATATCATCAATATTATCAAGCAGGACGTAGGGTTTTACCTCCATCAAGAGGGCCCGAACCTGGGTAAAACATTGTGTCCCTTGCCTCCTGTTACTATCGATCCTAGACGCACAGTTCGGGACCTCCTACCCGAGATCCTCCGGTTTTGACACCGACATTGGTGCTTTCATTGAGAGTTCCGCTGTGTGATTGACAAAAGGATCGATGGCTCGCCTGCAGATCAACTGCGACTTTGGCATCTTCGTCACCAGCTCGACTGGTCACCTTGTTTGACCAAGAACTGCGCACCGTGTTTGGATCACCATGTTCGGACGAGGGCCTTCATCAAACATCAACTCCGATCTCTATCAAGATCATGGAGGAATCATCCATGGAGCTCGGGGGCTCAACGTCAACATTGCCCTCAAGCGACCATGCTGTTTTTTTAGACAGCGAACTCGTATCTGCTGCCACCACCTCCTCGAGTATCGCTTTGACGATCGCTTTGGTGGAATTGTGCGGAAGTGAGTCTACAACAACCCTGGAAAATTTCGTCGAGTTCCGATGGAGGAATCTCTCGCAATCCACGATATACCGAAGCCCTGTCAAATCTGGATGGGAATTTGGATGAGTTTAGGGCTTGTTGTCCAGCTTCTAGCTCGGACGTCCTTTGGAAGATCCAACCGTTGATCGGCTGTGGAATTCCTATATCTACCACCTCTCAAAATTTCAGCTCGATCCGACCATCCAAACTCCGGAAACCTTCCGATTAGTGCATCACTTTTCGGATCTGTTTTCTGCGCGAAAACGAATCCGACCCGAGTTCATCTTTTTTATGAACGGGATTTCGGACATCCCTTTTGAAGAAAGTTTTGTATGGGGTATTTTGTTTTGTTCCCGAACACATCTCACTAACTTTAAGATCTTTTGATCATGATCTTCAACATTATGCTGGTGTCAAACCAGTCCAGCAATATTACTCCACCCCCCGCAAAAAAAAGCAATATTACTCCACGACTGCCGACCTGCGCTAGACATGGCGTCACTTTGTTGAGCCAAGCTCAACTTCTTCGGACATCATCTCGGCAAGACGAACAAGAGTTCAGCATAGTGAAGGATAAATCATCACCAACATCGACGCCTCACGGATTACACGAAGCGGCATAACAGCATCGCCGCACGGTCACTTCATCAAGCCGGCATCGACCACGTCACTACCTGCATCGGCAGAGCCGCACTATTGCTTCTTCAAGCTGGTGTCCATCACGCCGACCTACTTCGACTCATCGGCTGACATCGAGGCTTTGACATCTCGGCTGGACCGGGGGCTTCATCATCTCTTCATCAACCTACTCCGATAACGGGTGTGCGGATCGAGTCCCAATTTTGGGAATCACCTTCCTTCGGATTGCTACAACAAATAAACCAGGTGCTATTAATCCCAGTATTTTTTGCTTGTTTGGGTTCATTTTTCCCAAGGAATTATTACTCTGGTTTGTCCATCATATGTACACAGGTCTATCAAATGGTGGCCGCATTAACGAGGTCGCATGATGGTCCGGTCAGTCTCCGTACATAGTCCGGCGAATGCCGCATCCGGAACTCGGACCGACCTATGAATTCAGGCTTTGCCACGCCCTTACCGCATCACGCCGACGCCCTGCATCGACATTGACTTCGGCGCCAGGCCATATTTCTTTTATTACTCACTTTGCATAAATTATTGATTATGCAACGATTTATTTATTATTATTACTATTATCTCCGGTTTGCACTATTTTATGTGGCACAGGAAAATGATCCAGCCGGACTATATCCTTTGGCGTCACCTCGGCTGGACGGGGGGCTTCGTCAACACTTCATTACCCCATGCCGGGGACTTCGGCATCACTCTGCCGGCCTGCATTGTCCGTGCTATGTCACCACTTCAGAGTGTCGAGCTCTTTGCTCCGCCACCTCGGGACCGGCTTGGGGGATGGCACCTTGTCCCGCATCAAGCTCGGACCGCATCATCAATACCGAACACATTAACCAGCTAAGTTGCCTTCATGCTCAAAGTTTTAAATTTTTAACTTGTGTTCGGCTCGACTAAGCATTATACTTTTTTGGAAAAAGTTGCTTGTAAAATTTCCTTGTCCAAACTTTGTTTGTGACGCATAAATTCAAATACCCCGTTTACTTGGGGGCTTCCTTTATGAAGCTTTTCCTGTTGCATATGATTATACTTGTACGGCTTCGTTCCTTGTTCATGTATTACGCCACAATATGCACCATATTGACTTAAGCGATTTGCAAGCTGGGTTGCCTCGCTCCTGTGTTTACCCCTACGTTCCCGATTGTTCGGCTAGGGAGTAAAGGGAGCACCTCTGCGATTGTCACGATCGGGTCACCCGAGCCGGACCTCAGACTGGGTGAAGCCGAAAGCTAGCGCTCTTATAGTTATTCAATGATGGTCGGCACATAACGGAACTCATGAGTACTAAAAATCTATTGCACAAGTCTCATAATAACAATGAGCACCGAAGAAAGGTATCGGTGGGGGTACTATTTTCTTCGAAGATGCTTCTTACTCTTCGTAGTAATATAGCATAAGTTCCCTGAGCGCGCTCTGTCTGTTACAGCCTTATGGCCTGATTGCCTGGTTATTGGAAACGCCGTTGATATTCTCGACCGATGGAGTACATAACACTTTTCGGTCCTTAACCGAAGAGGGAGAAGCCGACGGTTTGTTAAGACGCGTTTAAAGTTCGGTTGAACATAGATATGATATAAGTACTTCGGTACATGCAATCATTCTTCTACATACCTTTATTTATAAAACCGTATGGCCGGATTGCCTTGTTTGTCGTAAATCTTTGCCCTCATAAAGGCTTTATAAAGTAGGACAAACACTCCTCGGCTACTGGCCGAGGAGGTGGAAGCCGATGGTCGGTCAACAAAGTTTTGTACAATGCGGATCCGAGCATTAATGATGTAAAGTACTTGGATACATAGAGTCATTACACATAATTTGTGATTTTACTATGGATATTTATCCTTAATTTGGCCACCCATGCTCGCATTAAGGCTCGGGGGCTACTGGGCTTCGGGCTTATTATTTACAAATATTAAAGGGGTACATCGATCCCCTGATCTGGTGTTGCCACCCGACTAGTGTCTCGGGGGCTACTGCATTGCTTGACCAATGCAGAAAATTTTATGTGCAATATAGTTTCCGAGGAGATTTTGATCCTCAGGTTGGTCGGCCGCACCCAACCTGAGTCTTGAGGACTGAGCACGCCGCTTTTGTGTCCCGAAGTATTCTGCCGAGCTAAGACTTGATCCTCAGGCCGATTTTGCAAATCAACCTGAGTCTCAGCGGCTACTAGGATCGGCGGTCTTATGTCATCCTTCATGTGCATCTCGGGTTTTAGACCGATACACACCTTGAGGGCTACTGGCTATATATCTCGGCAGAGAATAACTTGCACCAATAAAAAATATTGACAAAAAATCGGCCCATAGTCGGGGTGGTGCACCACCTCGGAAGCAGTCCGGCATAAAGCTCGGGCGCTAGTGGTTGGCTCCATAGAGGGCATTTCCGGCATTAAGCTCGGCTAAACTCCTTCAACTTTTTTGAACCAAGGTGATATGACACCTCGGATATAGTCCGACATTGGAGCCTGGACACAGTCCGGCGTTGGAGCTCGGATATATTTCGGCATTGGAGCTCGGATATACAGTCCGGCATTGGAGCTCGGATACATAGTCCGGCGTTGGAGCTCGAATACATTCCGGCGCTAGAGCTGGGAAGCGGTCCGGCGTTGGTGCTCGGCTGCAAAAGATACCTCGAATGCAGTCCGGCGTTGGAGCTCGGACGCAAGAGGACCCTGCCTCCCGGGAACAACTTCAAACCCGAGGTGTGGCATAAAAATAAACAAGGCATTGATAAAGGCTGGAAACTTAAAGGGGCTCCTCGGATACCCGACGTGTATACTCGTCGAATGCATTTCGGCAATCCTTGAGATCGAAGATAAAGAAGATTTGTTGAACTAGTTTTCAAGACCGGCAACCAAAGATGAAGAACAGTTCGGAAGAATCGAGGAGTGTCCCTAACTTGAAGACCGGTTTAGGGGGCTACTGACGGTGTCCTGGACTAGGGGGTACTCACCACGTCGTCTCCCGATCTATTAGATTGGGCTGAGGACCCCCGTGGTCGTATACTCATGGGCCAGTTCGGACGGCTACCGCATACAAGGAAGATTCCACAAGACTTGGCAATCAAGACAAGGACTTCTCCCCACCGGCGTATTCGGCTAGGACTCTTGTTATCCTAGGCCTCCGGTGCATTATATAAACCGAGGCCAGGCTAGTCGATAGAGAGACAATATATACAACAATCATACCATAGGCTAGCTTTTAGGGTTTAGCCTCTATGATCTCGTGGTAGATCTACTCTTGTACTACCCATATCATCAATATTAATCAAGCAGGACGTAGGGTTTTACCTCCATCAAGAGGGCCCGAACCTGGGTAAAACATTGTGTCCCTTGCCTCCTGTTACTATCAATCCTAGACGCACAGTTCGGGACCCCCTACCCGAGATCCGCCGGTTTTGACACCGACAACGCTCTTGAGCAACTCATCAAGAGCATAGAAGAAGCAGAAATCTTCAATGATCTGCCTCTCTTTGATGTAACAATCGTCCACAACTTCATTGATGAGTGGTTTGACATGCCAAACATCAGCTTCGAAGATCTGCAACTACCCATTGGCCTCAGTGTCGCCTTCCATGGCGCCATTGCTTCAGAGTTAGCTATCGCCCGGCACATTGTTGAACTGAAGCGAAGATTGACTTTGAGAAATCTCAGTTCAAGAAGCATATGGCCAAGCTCAGCATGCAAGACGTGAAAGCTTCAAAGTTATGCTGCACGAGCTCAAGGAAGCCTTTCTCCAAAAACGTGTCGAAGCTCAGGGTTCTCGTGAGCGCATGAAGGTCTTGGCTGATAGGTGTGTGCAAGCCTACAATGAGGCTGAGAAGCGCAAGGCCCTTGGGCGTCCTGGCATCGACCCCAGGATGGCTGCCAAGAAGAAGAAGAAGCCCGCTATGGCTGAAACCGATGCACCAAGGCAGGAAGCAGATCCCATTGTCTTCCCAACTGGCATGACTGGCCCGAAGCCAAAGGCCAGGTCAACCGCTTCAGAACTGAAAAAGACCAGGACTGCTGAGGCTGAAGCAAGGAAGAGGAAACATCCTGAAGCCTCTGCTACTGCCCCCTCCAAGAAGAAAAGAAAGACCAAGAAGGAACGGGCTGCTCCCACAGAGCCCTTAATTGTTGAACCCATTTCCATGATTCACCCTAACGCTGAACCACAAGAACACCAACTAACTATCCATGAGCATGCTTTCACAGAGGCTCCTGAAGCTGAAGACATTCCAGCAGCTGATCCCATCGCTGCTGAAAACATTGGTCACCATGACCATGTTGAAGATGATGCAGTCCTTCCTCAGCTAGAGCACCAACAGGTATCATCGCCTGTGCTAACGCATAGTGAACTCATCAGCATTGGTCATCCTCTGACGCCAATTGCTCAGGATGCTTCATGGGCTGATCGCCCACAAGAGGAAGAAGACTTTGAGGCTTAGCCAACACCAACTCCACAGGCATCGCCCGCGTTGCGCAGGCTTCGCAAAGGTCTAAGGCCTCAAGTCTCTGCGTCTGAAGCTAAAACTGCTGAAGACATTCCGGCTGCATCAGCCGATGAAGAAGAAGTCCCACAAGCTGCTACTCCCCTGTCCCACCAAGAAGCGGTTCTCGAGGAGAATGTGATTGTGACCGACCCTCCAGCTCGTCAAGTGGAGGTTGAAAATCTTGAGGCTGCCACCACCAACACCACTGAAGCCACTGACGCTGTCATGGCTGAAGCTAATGTGGAGCCCTCACCAACAAACGCACCCGAAGTCAGCAAAGTCACTGATCCCGTTGCTTCTGTTCCTGTGTCTGCTGCCGGTCCCCAGTTTGACAATCATGTTGAGCACAGGCCTCATGTACATAAGCCTATCCCAAGATTGCCTAGGTTCCCAGGTCCTGCATCAGCACCTGGCTCCTTCAATATCAATGGCTTCAGAGCAGACAACACATTCTTCAATAGCTCCAGGAACCCCTACTCAAGGGAAAAAATATCATCTGATCGGTTCTGGAGCTATCCGCAGCGAAGCTATTACTCCTGCATTCTTTACAACCAAGGTCGCATGTTCCCACACAAGCGTCTTGACATTGAAGCAATAGCTGGTCTGCCCTGTCTGGAAGAAGCTCTGGATTGCTTCAAAGAGGTTGGACTGCTGCCGTTCGTCACTGACCAAGAGCATTGGAATAGAGAGTTGCTGCTCCAATTCTATGCCACACTTCACATCCGCGGGTATAACAGAGATCCGAAGACTTGGGTCCTGGATTGGATGACAGGAAACGTTCATCATGAAGCCAAAGCCTTTGACATCATTGAGCTCACTGGTTTGCCCACTCCTGGCGATCTCTACGAACATGGCTGTGAGCTTCATAGTGAAGCTGTTGAGAGCATCTTTCAGAAGACTGAACCTAACCTGAGTCAGATGCTCAGTATGATGAAGCCATTGCCCCAAGATGCTGCATATCCCACGGAGTTCTTCATTGAAGACCTAGAGTATCTGCCAAGGACTATCTATCACATCATAAGGCAAACTCTCTGGCCCATCAAAGGGCACTCTCCACATGCCAAGCTGGAAAGTGCAATGTGGTCTTCTATATTCTTCATGGAAAATGCTTCAATACACAGGATTTCTTTATTCGCCAACTTGCTGCATCAGGCTCTGATCTGTTTGGCTTGAAGTTCTACGCCCCTTGGGTGATGCGGCTGATCAAATTTCACTCCGCTATCTCATATCAGCCATCTGCCCGCAATCATCGGATCTTTCTACCTGATGTAGATATGTCTATTGAAGCCATCTATCCTGAGCCTGCCAAGGAACCTCTAAGTCTTCAGAATGCAGAGCATCAAAGTTTTTCTTAGAACATTGAAGGCGTTGAAGCAGTAACTCGTGTGTATCCTTTGGCTGGCACTACACGTGCACCGCATCCTGCTCTCACTGAAGCCACTGATAGCACCATTGCCCAACAACCCAAGAAGCGCACTCGTGTTCTCAATGACCGAGAGCTTCTGGTGGCTCTTCATCAGAAACAGGATAGGCATCATGACTGGCTGAAGCGTCAAATGCAAAGCCTCTTAGTGGATGTTAATCGCATTCGCAATCTTGCCACCAAGAATGCCTTTGTTGCTCATGAAACCTCTCGACGCACATGGAAAGGGCTGACGCTGATGTGTTCTGAAGATGATCTTCAAGAGGATGGCTTCTCTGAGCGCTTCAAGTTTGACTCCACACCTCCTCGAAGGGCAGTGCTGCGACGAACTCCATCTCTTGAAGACTCTGGGTTCTCTTCCTCTGCTGCAACTGTGAATGCCAGAGTGATCGAGGATGAAGACAATGCAACTTCACCACCACCTCCTTCAGCATGCGTCGACACTGCTCCAAGTTCTTCTGCACCGCCGAACACCACTGACGACCCTGCTGCTTCACCTACTCTTCATGGGAACGAGTACATGCTCTATGTCTTTGAACCTTTTTGGTCCTTACTGACAAAAGGGGGAGAAGCATATGAGTTTGATAGTCTTCAAGCGGGTCCATATGGGCGGGTGCTTTATATTTTGCTTCGTGTTTCCAACTCTCATTTTGATACATTTGGTTCTTTGAGTTGTAACACTTAAACTCGATGGTCGTCTGCTACTTATTTGCACCTTGTGATGCGATGATAAATTCCGCATGTGCGACGATAAATTCCGCACTTAGATCATTTTGCAGACGTCCATTTTCCATTATGCATGTCATTATCTTCACATACCTTCACATGCATAGTGGATTGTCATCATAAGTTGAAGTGGATCTCCACTAGCACAACCTGCCATGTGCATTTGCATTCCAAAAGCAAATTACTTATATGCACATCTTCAGGGGGAGCCCTTGCAACTTATGAAGACAACTCCTTATCCTTTACAATTTCACATATTATATTCCCCGTTGAAAACTTCAACTAGTTTGTCATCAATCACCAAAAAGGGGGACATTGTAAGTGCATCTAGTGCCACCCCTAGTTGGTTTTGGAGTATTGACGACAAACCTAGTTGAGGGACTAATGTGTTTGTGAGAATTGCAGGATAACACATGTAGAAGTCCCTCATTGATTCGGTTTTCCTACCAGAGATGACCCCTAAAAATGTATGAAGACTTTGATGTCAAAGGTGGTATATGAAGATATTCACATTGAAGACTATGACAAGAGAAGACACCGCATGAAGCCTATGGAGCTCGAAGACTTAGATCTTTCGTAGTTCTTTTTTCTTCTGTGTTGAGTCATAGGAACCACCGTACTGTTAAGTGGAGTCCAAGAGAACCAGTCAGAATGACTGAAGTGATGCTTAAACAAAACCTATGTCTTCGAGTGAAGACTATGAGAGTGAATCTTGTCCAGAGTCGGACAAGTCAGCTTTGCTTGTAGCCCAAGTAAAGTTGCCGTGTGAGTTTGAAATCTGACCGTTGGAACATGTGTCAGTTCCTTAGTGACCCAGGGTCATTTCGAACAAATCAGGTCGGGTTTCCTAGTGGCTATAAATAGCCCACCCCCTACAACCATAAACAGTTGGCTGCTCAGATTTAGAGTACGGCTTTTGTCGTTTGAGAGCAACCCACCTTGAAGCCTTTGAGAGAGAATTCCTTGCAGGGATAAAGCCCTAACCACCCAGAGCCAAAGAGAATTAGGCATCACTTAAGTCTTCTTGTCTGTGTGGTCTGAAGACTTATTACACTTGAGGATTGTGCATCCTCCAGCCGGTTAGGCGTCGCGTTCTGAGCATCCAAGAGACATTGTGGATTGCCGGTGAACGAAGTCTGTGAAGGTTTGGGAGTCTACCTTGAAGACTTACCAAAGTGATTGGGCGAGGTCTGTGTGACCTTACCTCAAGGGGAATACGGTGAGGACTGGGTGTCCTGAGCTGCGTGTTCAGGACTGGGTGTCCGGGACTGTGTGTCCTCAGGTTTAAATACCTAGCCGCCCTAACCAGACGTAGAGTTGTCACAGCAACTGGAACTGGTCCAACAAATCATTGTCTTCAACGAGTCACTGGTTTCATCCTTCCCTTCCCTTTACTTACTGTTACTCCTTGTGAAGTCATTGTATGTTTGCACTATCTTTTGTCTTCACTGAGTGACTGTGTGTTCTATGTGGCTTCATAATATCTTCCTACCTGATCCATACTACATTGCTGCTATTAGTCATTGTGCTCTCACTTCATTGAATACTTGACTATGGTTTGCCTAGTGTAGTCTACCTTCCGCTGCATGGTAATAGGTTTATTTCTATTGTTTGTCTTCGAAACTTCCACGTTTTGAAGACTTTCATAAAAATCGCCTATTCACCCCCCCTCTAGTCGATATAACACACTTTCATTTGCGGGTCTCTGTCACGGCCATCTCGGTGAGCTCTGTTTCTGTCGACCAAGCCCTGCATGAGAATAGATCTCGCATTAAAGCCTGGCTCCACGGGGTCGACTGGAATACCTCTTCCGACGTTGTTAGGGCGTCTGTCTTCATGTGGCCGCGTGTAACGCCCCATATGTAACCTTCCCCAATTGTACTCCAACTCTTGCCGTTTCCGGCATTAAGTTATATTTAATTCTCGGGTTCGGGTCTTTGTCTTCGTGTGTTGTTTTATTTTCGTGCATCTCATATCATGTCATCACGTGCATTGCATTTGCATACATGTTCATCTCATGCATTCGAGCATTTTCCCCGTTGTCCGTTTTGCATTCCGGCGCTTCGTTCTCCTCCGGTGGCCAATTCTAGCTTTCTTTCATGTGTGGGGATTAAACATTTCCGGATTGGGCCGAGACTTTCCATGCGGCCTTGGTTTACTACCGGTAGACCGCCTGTCAAGTTTCGGGTCATTTGGACTTCGTTTGATACTCCAACGGTTAACCGAGGGACCGAAAAGGCCTCGTGTGTGTGCAGCCCAACACCCCTCCATTTTGGCCCAAAACACACCAAACACTGCTCCAACATCTCGGTCGTTCGATCACGATCGTGTGGGCGAAAACCGCACCTCATTTGGACTCTCCTAGCTCCACTTATGCCTATTTATACCCCTCCATTTCGGATCTCTCCTTCCCCCGTCCAAACCCTAAAAAAACGAATCCCGCCGCCGCCGGACGTGTCCGCGCCAGACCGGACGCGTCCGCCGCCGCGCCCAGCCAGCCGCCGCCCGCCACGTGGCTCTCCTGCCACCGCGCCCGCGCCCCACATCGCCGGCCCGCGAGGGCCTGGGGCCGGCCCTCCCAGCCGACCGCTCGGGCCAGAGGAGCCCGCACGCCGCCGCCCTTCTTCTCTCGCTCTAGCCGCCGCCCCGCCTTCGCTCGTCGCCTCGCCGGGCCGCCGCACGCCGACCGGTGCCGCCCCGGCCGCCACCGCCCGCCACCGACCGGCGCCGCCCCGGCCGCCCGCGGTCGCCGCCTCCTCCACCGGCGCCGCCCGGCCTCCTCTCCCTCACCCCGGCCTCCTCTTCTTCTACTCCGGCCGCCTTCGATGAACTCCGGCGCCGGTCATCCTCGGGAAACGCGCCGGTGAACAGTGTCCGGTCGCTGGATCTGGATCTGGAATTACCCTCGGTTGACTTTTGACCTAATTCCCAGTATTTTTATGCATACTTTGACCTGCCATAACTTTGCATCCGTGGCTCTGTTTTGGGCATATGATATGTCAGAATCTTCGTCTCAACGAGTACACCATTTCATTCCATTGCATCATTTGCATTTGAGGTCATCTTGGTGCCCAAAATGCTGTTGGAAGGAGGCATCATGAGTTAAATTGCAGATCCGTTAGTTCAACATGCACTTTTGTCATTTTTGCCATGTTTAATCCGTGCATGATATGCCTGTGCCCCTTTGGGATGAATTGTTAAGCATGTTGTCTTCTTTCCAGAGGTGCCTCCCATGCATTTTTAGGATGTGTGTGTTGTCTTGTGCAAGCTTGCGAAGTAGGCTACCTGAGTTTACTGATTTCAGGGACTTAGTGCAAATCACTAAGTCTGGGATGTTTTAGTTCACGATGCTATATGTCCAGCTTGTTTCCTAGTGATCCGTGCCTCTTTTGAGGATGATCAGTAAGAGTGATTTGTTATGCTTGTTGTGCTTAATCCATCCATGTCTTTACTTGTTATGTTGGAGCACCCTAGGTTGACTCAATCGAGCTCAACTTTTGCATAGTTGCTGTTTTGGGCAGATCGTGAACTATTTTGCGATTTTGCCGGAGTGATTGCTAGTGATCCATGCATGCTATGCCATTGTTCTTGCCATGTATAGCTAGCATTTTGTGCCTTTTTAATGGATATATGCTTGCCTTGCCATGACTTGCACCGTAGTGGGTGCATCGAGCTCGTTAACATGCCTCCGTGAGTTATAGTTTCAGCATGTCCCAGTTTTCACTAAGTCTGAAAACTGATTGTGTTTCATCGATGTTCGTGTGCTCGGTAGAGTATTTTGTGAACCCTTTTGGCCCCAGGTCATTTTGGGTGTTTTGTTAAGCTTGTTGAGTAGCTCCATGCCATTTTCTTACTTGTCATGTTCAGGTTTTGCTTCATGTTGTTTTGCTGCTCCGAAGAGAGCATCGTGGTCTGAAATTCCAGACTAGCGTTAATTTCGCTAAGTCTGAAATCTGTTTTGCTTATTCAGTTTTGCCATGCTTGTTTGAAGCCCTTAATGGATGATTTTGCCTATGCCTCAGTCCTGGTGATTTGTTAAGCTTTTTGAGTACATCCCTGCCATGCAATTTGTTTTCATGTTGAGTGGCTGTAGCATGTTCATTTTGTTGCACATAGGAGCCTACTTGCTGTAAATCGCAGATCGGTTCGTTTAATAAATCGCTTGCCATTTCTAAACCGTAGCTCCGATTGCCATGATCTTTATATCGTTTTCAGGAGATTTCTCCCCCTCTATCCAGTGGCACACTTGGTTTTCCAAGTTGAGGCCAGGTTCATGCATTTCCTGTCACATCTTGCATTTTGCATCCCGCATCGCATCTCGCATAGCATATCATCTTTGCATCTTATTGGTTGCCTTTGCACGTGGTTGATTGTATCCTTGTTGCTTGTTTGTGTTGTTGGGTAGAGCCGGGAGACGAGTTCGCTAACGAGGAGCCCGTTGAGTTTGCTTTTGAGGATCCAGTCAATTCTGACAACTGTGCAGGCAAGATGATCACACCCTTAAAATCACTACTATCTTTGCTATGCTAGTTTGCTCGCTCTTTTGCTTTGCCAATGCTACGATGCCTACCACTTGCTTGTCAGCCTCCCAATTGCCATGATTGAGCTTCTAACCCACCTTTGTCCTAGCAAACCATTGATTGGCTATGTTACCGCTTTGCTCAAGCCCCTTCTTATAGCGTTGTTAGTTGCAGGTGAAGATTGGAGCCGTTCCTTGTTGGAAAATTTATTTACTTGTTGGGATATCATTATATTGCTATGTTATCTTTATTCATCTATATACTTGGTAAAGGGTGGAAGGCTCGGCCTCTCGCCTAGTGTTTTGTTCCACTCTTGCCGCCCTAGTTTCCGTCATATCGGTGTTATGTTCCCGGATTGTTGCGTCCCTCACGCGGTTGGGCTATAATGGGAACCCCTTGATAGTTCGCCTTGATTAAAGCTTTTCCAGCAATGCCCAACATTGGTTTTACCATTTGCCACCTACCCCTTTTTCCCTTGGGTTTCCGGAGCCCGAGGGTCATCTTTCTTTTAGCCCCCCACGGTCCAGTGCTCCTCTGAGTGTTGGTCCGGAACGTCAGCTGCCGATGGCCACCAGGGGCAACTCTGGGCTGGCCTACCGGAAGTTTAGACAATCTGAGTGTACCCTGAGAAAGAGATATGTGCAGCTCCTATCGGGATTTGTCGGCACATTCGGGCGGTGTTGCTGGACTAGTTTTGACCTGTCGAATCATCTTATTGTACCGGGATACCGAGTCTGATCGGTAGGTCCTGGGTGGAGGTCTATTCCTTCGTTGACCGTGAGAGCTTGTTATGGGCTAAGTTGGGACCCCCCTGCAGGGATTGATCTTTCGAAAGCCGTGCCCGCAGTTATGGGCAGATGGGAATTTGTTAATGTCCGGTTGTAGATAACTTGAACTTAAATAATTAAAATGAATCAACTGAGTGTTTTGCCGTGACGGCCTCTTCTCGGCGGAGTCCGGGAAGTGGACACGGTGTTGGAGTTATGTTTGCGTAGGCTGCTCTATTTAGTTTCCGCTCGTGCTTTGCCTTCTCTTCTCGCTCTCCTTTGCGAATAAGTTAGCCACCATATATGCTAGTCGCTTGCTGCAGCTCCACTTACTTTACCCCTTTCCTACCCATTAAGCTTAAATAGTCTTGATCGCGAGGGTGCGAGATTGCTGAGTCCTTTGTGGCTCACAGATTACTATTACACCAGATGCAGGGACCGATGATACTTCTCCAGATGGCGCGCTCGAGCTGAAGTGGGAGTACAACGAGGACTCTCAGCGATACTATGTGTCTTTTCCTGATGATCAATAGTGGTGCCTATTCGGAGTTCGATTCAGGGTTTAGTCGCTTGTTGGGGGTCTTTTCTATTTTGGCGCCGTAGTCGGGCCATGAGTGATTGTATGATGGATGTTATTTATGTACTTTGATGTGACGTGGCGAGTGTAAGCCAACTATGATTTTATTCCCCTTTATATTATATATGTACATGGGTTGTGTAATGATTCCCGACTTGCGACATTTCTTTCAATGCGCCTATGTCTCTAAGTCGTGCCTCGACACGTGGGAGACATAGCCGCATCGAGGGCGTTACACCGCGGCACGTATGACCCACTCCTTGGAGGAGGTGTGGTCACTCGACGGCGACCATCGCGATCAGCTCGACGATCATACTGCTCCTGGTTTCTGTACTGATCACGTCGCTGTCCACGTCCCTCATGCCTCGAGGGCGATCTCGGGCTATGGGCCGACTGGACCGTATCTGCGACCACAGATCTGCTATGGATCCTATCCCGCGACTGAGACACGGCCGTATTCTGCTCTCCCGCTGCCCGGAGCAAGGCCCTAATCTGTGCCAGACCTCGGCCAGCTTCTAACTGCGAAGGTTGAATCGACTCTGCTATTCGGGCAGCAGCTGCTAGGTTTTGGATCGGTGTTCGGTATACCTGAGCCGGAGGTGGAAAAATTTGGCGTCGGCTGGACTCAGGAGCATGTTGACGAGCGTGATCATTGAGTGCGCGCTGGAGGTTCTCCAGCCGAGTGCGCTCAGCTAGATTGGCCAGGCGAGCCTGCTCCAAGGCCTGGGCCTCGGGTGTATCTCCCACTATAGGAGTATGCAGGGTATTCATGTTTCGGCGACGAAGTTCTTCTCTCTGCTACGAGAAGAGAGGCTCGGGGTGGTACTCCTCGTGAACGTGCGATGGACCGCCGTTCCCGTCACCTCCGTCTTCACGATCGAAGCCAGGAGGGCCGCATGGTCCATTGACCACCAGGACTTCCGCTGCCGAGTCATTGCTGCCGCACTCGGATGCAGTCTCTACATGTGACGCCCCCAATTTAATCGTACACTAATCATACACGCAAACGTGTATGATCAAGATCAGGGACTCACGGGAAGATATCACAACACAACTCTAAGAATAAAATAAGTCACACAAGCATCATAATACAAACCATGGGCCTCGAGGGCTCGAATACAAGTGCTCGATCATAGACGAGTCAGCGGAAGCAACAATATCTGAGTACAGACATAAGTTAAACAAGTTTGCCTTAAGAAGGCTAGCAGAAACTGGGATACAGATCGAAAGAGGCGCAGGCCTCCTGCCT
Organism: Triticum monococcum; assembly: GCA_034509565.1. NCBI lineage: Eukaryota > Viridiplantae > Streptophyta > Magnoliopsida > Poales > Poaceae > Triticum > Triticum monococcum. Next base: position 173,519,307 of record CM067847.1, on the reverse strand, counting down.
GGGATCCTCCTAACTACTCCTGGTCGCCGTCAGCGGGCTGCACATAGTAGTAGGCACCTCCCGAGTAGTAGTAGTCGTCGACGACGGTGGCGTCTGGCTCCTGGGCTCCAACGTCTGGTCGCAGCAATCGGGTATAGAAAAGGGGGAAAAGAGGGAGAAAGCAACCGTGAGTACTCATCCAAAGTACTCGCAAGCAAGGAGCTACACTACATATGTATGCATTGATATCAACTGGAATAAGCCTATCATATGTGGACTGAACTACAGAATGCCGGAATAAGAGGGGGGTAGCTAGTCCTTTCGAAGACTACGCTTCTGGTAACCTCCATCTTGTAGCAGGAGAAGAGAGTAGATGGTAAGTTCACCAAGTAACATCGCATAGCATAATCCTAACCGATGATCCTCCCCTCGTCGCCCTGTGAGAGAGCGATCACCGGTTGTATCTGGCACTTGGAAGGGTGTGTTTTATTAAGTATCCGGTTCTAGTTGTCATAAGGTCAAGGTACAACTCCAAGTCGTCCTGTTACCGAAGATCACGGCTATTCGAATAGATTAACTTCCCTGCAGGGGTGCACCACATAACCCAACACGCTCGATCCCATTTGGCCGAACACACTTTCCTGGGTCATGCCCGGCCTCGGAAGATCAACACGTCGCAGCCCTACCTAGGCACAACAGAGAGGTCAGCACGCCGGTCTAAATCCTATGGCGCAGGGGTCTGGGCCCATCGCCCTTTGCACACCTGCACGTTGCGAACGCAACCCATGAGCAGACCTAGCAACCTCCATTACAAAGGAAGTTGCGTTACGCGGTCCAACCCGGCGCGCGCTGCTCAGTCACTGACATCACGAAGGCTTCGGCTGATACCACGACGTCGAGTGCCCATAACTGTCTCCGCATAGATGGTTAGTGCGTATAGGCTAGTAGCCAGACTCAGATCAAATACCAAGATCTCGTTAAACGTGTTATCTTGAAGACACCCCGAACGCCGACCAGGGCCAGGCCCACCTCTCTCCTAGGTGGTCTCAACCTGCCCTACCGCTCCGCCACAAAGATCCACCCAGAGGGCCGTCGGGACAAAGGTCATTTTAGCCCCCAATCCATGAATCACTCGCGGGTACTCCTCGAGCCAACCCGACTTTATTCATCACATGTATCATGTATAAAGTATATAGTATATACCCATGATCACCTCCCGAGTGATCACGGCCCGATAGTATAGCATGGCAGATGGACAAGAATGTAGGGCCACTGATGATAAACTAGCATCCTATACTAAGCTTTAGGATTGCAGGTAAAGGTAACAGCAGTAGTAGCAAGGACAGGTTATGCATCAGGATAGGATTAGTCGGAAAGCAGTAACATGCTACACTACTCTAATGCAAGCAGTAGAGAAAAGAATAGGCGATATCTGGTGATCAAAGGGGGGGCTTGCCTGGTTGCTCTGGCAAGAAGAAGGGGTCGTCGTCGATGTAGTCGATCACAAGGGTATCGGCAACGGTCTCGGAGCCTACCGGAAAGAAGTAACGGAGGGGGAACACAATAAATAACAGAGCAATAAAGTGTAACACAAAGCAAGACGCGGCAATACGTTGTGCTAGGGGTGACCTAACGCAGGAATAGGTGATACCGGCGAAGGGGGGAAACATCCGGGAAAGTATTACCGGTGTTTCGCGTTTTCGGATAGACGGACTGGACAGGGAAAGTTGCATGTTTGCTTTGTTAGGGACGTGTGGCTGATCAACAGACTGTGTATTCGGATCCGTCTCATCGTTCTGAGCAACTTTCATGTATAAAGTATTTTCATCCGAATTACGGATTATTTTATATGATTTTCCAAAGTTTAAATGATTTTCTAAAATTTCTGGATTTAATTATATTTCAAAATTAAAACAGAATATACTAAGTGTACCCATGGGTTTCCTAGACTATTGTGTGGCAAGTGGGGCCAGTGGGGCTGGGTTGAACCAGTCAACATTTGACTGGTCAACACATGAATAGTAGAAGTGGATCCCACATGTCATAGGCTATACCTAAACAAATAAATAAATACTAACCTAATTAATGGGGTCCACATGTCATCTGCTAGTAGCTAACCTACATACTAATTAACCCTAAACTAATTGAACATGGGGCCGGCCTCACAAACACAGAACACACACGCACACACACAACTAGGGGTTAATTATGTTCTTTGTTAACAGAAGATAGCCTTTTGTGATTTTCGTACGATTTAAGCCGTTCATCGAAAGGATTTGGTCCAATGGGATAAAATGAAGTTTGTCAAATATACTTTCTACTCATAATTTTCCTTGGCCTATTAGTAATTGTTTACCCGCTGATTAGAGGCTGTCAAGGGGGTTAGTCAGCGTAATATTCACAAAGTTAGCCATAGTTACAGTAGCATTCAGCAGCAGCAGTACGTTCAGAGTAGCAGCAGTCATCGGCATGGCGCGGAGGCGGCCAGGCAACGCCGCGCACGGCCGGATGCGGCCCGGGCCGCGTTGCCGGAGCTAGCTGCAGGCGGAGGCGGCGGCAAGGGTTCTGGCGGGCGCGGCAGGACTAGCAGGGGCGGCGGCAGCGTCGGCGAGCGCGCGTGCAGGAAGCTCGAGCGGCGCAGGCGAGCATGGCCATCCGGATGGGAGAGGCTGGCAGGTGCGGGTGACAGGGCAGCGCGGGCAGGGGAGCCCGGGGGCATGGCCGGTGCGAGCGAACAGCGCCAGGCGCGGTGTCGCGCGCGTGGACGGCGATGGCAGCCACGGCCGACGCGGTCAGGCGAGGCGGACGCATGGCAGCGGGTGAGCGACGGTAGGCGGAGGCGAGGCCACGGGTGGGCACGCGCGGGGGCACAGGCTGTAGTAGCGAACGAGCCTGCGCGACAGTAGCAGCAGTAGCGAAGGTGGTCGAAGCAAGAGGCCATGAGGACTAACGGCGGCCAAAGTTCAGTGGGGAACGACGGCTATAGGCATGGGTCGAGCAAGGAAGAGTGGGAATCGAGTGAGGACCTCACCGCGGTGTCGTAGGCGAGCTCGAGAAGGCCGGGGTGGAGCGATGGCGACGAATTCGTCGATGGCATCGCGGTGGTTGGAGGTTGAAGACGACGTCGATCCCTACGATCCAGGGGCTCCCGGCTCCAACTGGTGGACGTAATCGAAGGAGTGGACGTCGGCGAAGCTTGCGGACGAGGTGGCTGGGCGCGGGGAGCTCGGTGGGCGCGTGGATGTCGGAGGCCATGGCGATGCAGGTTCGGCCAAGGGTTGCGGGGACGAAAGCGGCACAGGGGAAAGGAAAAGGAGAGCTAGGGTTCGTCAACGCGTCGAGGGGGATCTTATAGACCGTCCAGGAGCCATGGATGCACGGCGCGTGGACTATCCGTCCATGGACGCACGAGCAACGGCCAGCACTCCCCTGATGAACAGGGGTTGAAGATGGGGAGCTGGTGGGCTGGGCCTGGTGGCCGGGATGCCCGGTTGGGCCGAACGGCCCAGGGGGAAGGGGGCTTGGTTTCTTTTGTTTTGTTTTATTCTTACCTTTGTTTTCTGTTTTCTTTTATTTCTTTAATAGTTTATAGTTTTACAAAAGTAAAACCCACACCTAAATTAAAGTTACAATTCCAACTACTGTCACGGAAAGTTTTACCCCTGAACAAAATAGTTTAGTATTTTATAAAATTCAAAAGGCATTTATTTAATTGTTTTAGCTACTATTTTATTCATTTTAGATTATTTAAAAATCTTATAAAAGTGTGGTTTCTTCACCATAATTACCTATGCATCATTTGTCTCCACCCGAACATTTAGTTTTAATATTTGAAAACTTTTATTGTTTGACTTTATTTTAAATTTGAAATTTGAACTGACGCGAGTTTATCAACAGTAACCGAGGTGACGTGTTATCATTAGCGGAGGTTCACTGTAGCTTAATTATCCGGGCGTCACACTACGGAGCCAGTCGACAGATCGAACAGGCCGTAGAGAGACTCGTCGGGCTCGATCGCCGCGACTTGAGGGGTGGCGGACTGGCGGGCCGCCGCATGCTTCACCCACGGTTGAAGCCTCGACCGACCGGTGCGCTTGCTCCGGCGGGTCGCGGGGAGGGGGAAAGTCGTTGGAGTCGACTGGTACTGGGTCGACGGTTGCCGCAGGAGGACGCCGCAGACGCACGCGTGAAAGTGCGTCGCCCCGCGGGCGGGGAGCGCGTCGACGTCGAGTGGTGCCTCCTGGAGCCAAGCAGAGTCGTCGGCGACAAACACGAGCGCGCCGAGACGGATCTCGCGGGCCTCAGCCAAACCTCCGCCTGGAATCATGATGATGGGGATCGGACAAATTACAACTTCTCCAATAAGTCGCTAAGATACCTGCCCCAAGGTGGGCGCCAACTGTCGTGGATCTAAGACTGACAGTAGAATGGGGGGTAAGTATGAGGAGGCAAGATCCTAGCTATAAAGGAGTTGTACACGCGAGTTTTACGAGTTCAGGCCCTTCTCAGAGGAAGTAACATCCCTACGTCTCGGTGCCCTGAGGTGGCCGACTGGATTATATGTGTGTGTGAGTTTACAAAAAAGATGTGAACCCCTGTCCCAGAGGAAGGAGGTGGCTTATATAGAGTGCGCCAGGACCCCAGCTCCCCTCTGTTACACAGGATTCAATGTTCATAAAGGAAAGGTGTTACTAGTAACGTCTACAGTAAAGCGTCATAAATGCTCATAATGCTATGGTTTAAGTCCTGACCGTTGCAGAATGAAGGGTTCCTCATCTTCTGGTGGTCGAGTGTCTTCAAGGTGGTCAAGTGAGTGCATCTCCATGGTCGAGTGGTTGATGGTTTCTCTTCAACTGTTTCTGATTATTTGTAGAGATGTCCTTGGGGAGGGTAAGTTGGACAGGTCCATGACTCTACCCTAGGTACATAGCTTCATCAAGAACCACGCAAAACCTCATGAACAACACCTACACACAAAAGAATAAATATGTGCACCTGATGCTATCAAAGGGGTTGTCAATCCCCTAGGTGGTTAATTGCAAGGATCAAGTCTGTTAATGGTAGATAGATAAACAAAAACACAAAATAAAATAACGATAAATAAATTGTAGGAAGGTATTTTTAGATTTTAATATATGATAAAGATAGATCCAGGGGCTATCGTTTTCACTACAGGCTTCTCTTTCGAACAAAAAGCATACGGTGGGTACACAAATTACTATTGGGCAATTAATAGAAAAGCGCATAGTTATGACGATATCCGAGGCAATAATCATGTATATAGGCATCACGTCCGAGACAAGTAGACGAACTCCTGTCGGCATATACTATTATTACTCCACACATCGACCGCTATTCAACATGCATCTATAGTAATAAGTTCAGAAAGAATGAAGTAGCGCCTTAAGCAAGATGACATGATGTAGACAAAGTTAACTCAAGCAACATGAATAAACCCCATCGTTTTATCCTTAATGGCAACAATACAAATACGTGTCTTGTTCCTTTCTGTCACTGGGATATAGATCACCGCAAGATTGAACCCATTACAAAGTATCTCTCCCATTGCAAGATAAATCAATCTAGTTGGCCAAACCAAACAGATAGATCGGAGGAAAATACGAAAATACAATAATCATGCATAAAAAAGTTTAGAAAAGACTCAAATAATAATCATGCATAAAAGCTATAATAATTATTTGCTTTTGTATCAATTGCCCAACAGTAATTTGTTTACCCATCATATGCTATTTTCAAGAGAGAAGCCTCTGGTGTAAACTATGGCCCCCGGGTCTACTTTTATCATATATTAAAACAAAAAATATCTTGTTGCATTTTTTTTATTTTTTATTTATTTTGTTTGATCTATCTATCTATCACCATACAATTTTATCTTGTCCGTAGGGATTGACAATCCCTTGTTCGCGTTGTGTTGCAGGGATTTGTTGTTTGTGTGCAGGTGCTACTAACGAAGTGTTGCTTGGTTCTCCTACTGAATTGATAACTTTCATTCTTAACTGAGAGAAATACTTATCTCTACTGTACTACATCATTCTCTCCTCTTCGGAAAAATCCCAACGCAGTTCACAAGTAGCACCACCCCCCTGGCCGCGCTATGGGCCCTTGTGGCTAGCCCTTAAGTCGGTTGGAGCCATTCTTTCGCCGCAAGAAAACTAATTTCTAGAGAAAAAATCCCTCAAAATGTTAGCCGGATCAAAATTATGGATCTCCGGCAATAAAAGAAATAGTGTTTGGACAGAAAACAGGAGTAAAAACAGAGAGACGGAGAAAAAGGATCCAGTCTTAGAGAGGCTACCGCCCCTCTGAGAACCATGATGGCCAATGACCAGAAGGGAGAACTTAGGGAAGGCCATGGATGAACAAGCCGTGGGGACCTCTCTCCCTCTCTCCCAGAGGTCAAAATGGTCAACTAGAGGTCAAAGGGCCAGGGGTTAAAAGGCAACTACCTTTTTTAGCAAAAAAAAAATTAAACCAGTAAAAAAAGAACGAATGAGTGGGCTTTCTAGATACAAGGCCGTAGTTAATGTTTGCTTTTTTCTTTGAGAAAGCACTGATTGTTTGATTTATCTATAAAAAATGGTGAATATTTGCTGCAGGGTTGTTGTTTTCATGTTACGCGTCACTGGATTCCACTGCATGCGTCATTGGTGCCGTAGATGCATGATGTTGTGGCTGAAATATCAAAAATATGCGTTTTCTTGAACCGTGGAAAATATTCATCTCCCATTCCGTTCGTCTCTCACAAAAAAAACGTCGAAAAGGACCCTTCATTTCAGTTTTTTCCTCCGTGATTGTATCACCCACAAATGTATCACTTTTAAGTAATCAATAAAGCTCATGATTTGCAAAACAAGGACCCTAACCGGGCGCGTCTTCCTTGTGTCCACATCGAATCAAACAATCACTTAAATTACATCCATTATTATTCGTCTTGAACCAAGTATGTATTTACAAAAGAAAAAACATGACCGGACGGCACGCGACGTGCGAAAGCCGAATGCAACAAGGTTGGGAGACGACCCGACGACGTCGGCAACGCAGGGCGGGTCCGATCTCCAACGTCACGCACAGGATCATATGTATTGTAAGTTTATACGGAGAGGTCCATATACATCTCCCCTAAGCTAACTACTGAGAGCACCACAGTTCGCAGCAATGTTATCGCAGGCTGAGGCCAACTTAGCTGTGAGAAAAGGAAAACAAACAGAGAGGAAAACGACGCCCCATGCCGTATGAAGAAGAAGAAGCGGGCGAGGCGCGAGGCAGGAAACCGTCGGCGGCCTCTCGTCTCCAGCTCCGGCAATCTGTGGTCGATCGATCTATCACTTCAGGTGAACGAGAAGTCATCATGCTATGATCTCATCCGGCAAGGCCAGGAACCGCGTTCGCTTCTGAAACACCACAGAAACAAAAATCACAAGAGAAGATGTCAGCAAAAGCGACGGGTAATTCGTGTCAACCAATTGCTAATCTGTTCACTCTTCAGGGGACGACAACGATAGGCCGAGATTTGCAAGATCAGAACATCAGGTACATGAAAAAGTACAGGCCGAGGCCAACAATAATTTACTTGTGAAATGAACTGAAAGAAAAATCCTAATGAACGGTTCTGCTGATGTAATATCCCTTATCTCCGAGAGAGAAAAACTAGCGTAGGTAGAAAGCGATCGCTAAATGGTGTCATGGTGATAAGATTAACTTCAAACAGATAGTTCCCCCGGAAAAAAAAAACTTCAGACAGACAGTTCCCCCCAAAAAAACTTCAAACATATGGTTCCCCTGAAAACAGCTTCAGTAAGATTGTATCGTGCCATCATCTAATGGTCGCCTGCTGCTGCCTAAACTACTTTAACGGTTACGATTTGCTGGTTTGACTTTAGGTGCTCAACAATAAATTAATTGAACCAGTAAGTTTTTTCTTTTTTATTGCAAGTTATTCACACAAAAAATTGTGAATAATTGAACCAGTAAGTTCACAGTACATTAGTGACGGTGACCGGAAAGAATCGGCCCAAAGGTACACTAATGGGTATAAACCGGATCAAGCAACTTGTCTCGTTATGATCCATGAAAATTTCTCTCTCGCTCTGGACACCTGGTCAGAGATGCGACTCTCGGCCTGTTTCTTCTGCTACCGTGGAATAATAATTCAGGTACTTCTAATGTTTTGAAATGGCCATTTAAGATCATCTCGGGTACGCAGGCATAGACTTTACATGTAGTTATTAGAAATGTGGAAGGAACGTCAGAATGGCTGCTATGCTGAATCCGCAGGCTAAAGACTATCCATACTACGAAACGCAACAGTTTTAGGTTGAAGATTGAACAGGGCTATTGCTGACTTCCTGTGCTAAAATATCTGTTGACAACGTCGAAGGTTCAGAGACCTCGTTCAGAAACTTCAGCACGCCAACTATTTTCCATGGTAGATCTATGACTGCTACAGCTATGTTTCATCCGCAGCCAGAAACTGAGAACTGTCTCGTGTCTCCAGATATTCAAGTAGGAGTATGACAAGCAACTGTATTTTGCATCATCACTCAACCAGTCATATCCTAGAATTGATCGCCAACAAATAATTACCGTAGTAACGTGTCATGAAAAACCTCAAACACGCTACTCAATACTTCCTCCATTCCATAATGTAGTGCTTCCTCTATCCCGTGCTTCAACTTTGATCATAAATTTAACTATCAAGACCGATTGCGGCGGGAGCAAAAATTATATGAGTGAATTCGTATTTGAAAGAAGTTTTCAATTATATTTTTTTTCTCCCGTCGCAGTTGGTCTCGTTAGTTAAATTTATGATCAAAGTTGGACTTCGGGAAGCGCGGATGCATTATATTTTGAAATGGAGGAAGTACTTAAGACACATCTGCATCGGCCGAGAATACTGGTCACACCATTAACAGCTCCAAATCGTTCCCCCTTGCATACGCAGGGATCCCATGGCGTATCAGTATTTGATGCTTTGACTTTTCACAGTCCATAACAAAGATATAGGCATGCTCCTATGGCTTGTTTACATGTTTCTAAACAAACCGCGTGAAAGAGAGAGAAATTTTTGCATGCTATGTTTAGCATACAAAAACGTCTTATATTTCGAGACAAAGGCAGTATGAATTAGTCGAAGCTAATTTTCATAGGAAAATTTATTGGATAATAAACAGTGCGGACCATTTATTTATCTGATTTACATAAATTATATACATTCTTTTTTTTTAATAAATTGTGTTGGTCAAACTAAACAATGTGGTAATACATTTTTTGGGGTGAAAGTTTCCGCATTATTTGTTTGACCGGGCAATGAGATACTCGCATTTATCTTGAATTTATTTTAGGATTTCTGGCGATGCACGTTTAGTGGGAAGAGACGTTCTTATTGGCTATGAGGCGTCAACGATGACTTTATAAAATCTCAAAATGATATATCGGCTTAGTCTCTTGGAGGTGCTTATAGGGGTAGAGTGTGTGTTCATAGAGGATGAGTGTATGGCGCATTTATATGAGCGTTTGCTTCTGTACTGTGTTAAAAAAACATTTTGTTTCCCTTTCACATGGAACTTTTTTTGAAATGCAGATGAGCGAAAAGCAATACAAAAGGACTAATTTATACAGTGATTTTTTTTTAGATTGCAAACAAGTTATTTGATTCAGACCATAATAACTTTGAATAAAGATAGTAGTAATACTCCCTAAAAAATGAGATAATAGTAATATTTTGAATAAAAAAACTTTGAAGGAAGCAGTGCATTACCTCCTTCCGGCTGGCCTTGACGTCCGCTGATGCATACTCCGGCGTGCGGGGTAAAGCGGGCCACCTATCCGGCGTCTTCGCCGTCTCTACGCCCCTCTCCGGCGTCGTCGGCATCATGAACCTGGCACCCCACTCGGGCGTGACGGCGAACCTGGGACTCCGCTCTGGGGTCTGCGCGAACCTGCCGCCGCCCCAGTCCGGCGTCGGCACAAACCGCGGGCTCCGCTCTGGCGTCTGCGGGAGCCCACCAGTGCCCCAGTCCGCCGTCGGCAGGAACCGCGGGCTCCGCTCCGGCGTCACAGCGCCGTTGGCGGCGCAGAGCTGCATGATCTTAGCGGCCGCCTCGGCGGCGTCCCGGCTCTCGCCCATAAGCTTGGCGACCTGCGCCTTGGGCAGGCGCATCCTGAGCTGGACCGGCCCGCCCTCGGAGGCGGTGGACATCGGGGAGGCCGGCGCGGTACCCGAGGTCGGGAAGGTGAGGTCGGAGGTGGAGCGGCGCGTGAGCATGAGCGACTCGAGCCTCTCGCGCGCGCCGACGTGGAGCGCGCCGGACCAGGCGCGGCGCGGGGGCACGGTGGGGCGGGGCAGCGCGACGAGGAAGTAGAGCCGGCCCGGCCGGAGCAGCGCGTCGTGGTCGAGCGGGCGCGCGCGGACGCCCAGCAGCTTGACCTGCTCCGACTCGAGCAGCTGGAAGCCCGGGTGGTCGCGCAGCACGGCGCCCGCGTACGCCGGCGGCTTCACCCTGAAGGCGGTGCCGTCCAGCTGCATCACCTTGGCGCCCTTGCGCCGGCCGCCGATGCTGTTGCCCATTGCCTGCCGGCTGCCGCTCCTTGCTCCCACGCTGCGCTCTCCTCCCGGCGGCGGCTGCGTTTTCTCTTGTCTTTGGCCGCCCCCTCTCCTCTTCGCTGATGGTGCGTGGGTTCGGTTCGCGTGGTTCTTTGCGGTGATTGTGCGTGTGGGGTGTGCGAGTTTAAAACGGGCGAGCGAAAAAGGGGCAGACAGGTTTGGGAGTCAAAGGTTCACGCGAGTATTGAGCTTGACGTAGACTGGAATTATACTGTATTATTTTATTCTATTTTGTGGGAATACTGTATTATTTTTTACAAAGCTTAGCTAGCCCCCCACTATGGCATAGATAGCACTGAAAGTGGAAGGCAGGAGGTTGAGGTCTAATTTAAGGATGAAAACACGTTTTTGACCGTCCAATTAAGCTCGCATTTCAAGATTCAGAAGCAAAACGCAGAACTAATCGTGATCTTACTACTAGTAACTTTTTAAGCGTACTTGTCTGAACACTTGGGTTATTTTAGAGTGGCAAAGGGTAGGTTCGCTTCGGCTATGCAGAACCGAGGAAGCATGCTGCAGGCGTAAAATTTAAACTAGATATACTCCGTACTTGTGCAAGGCTGACTTGGTACCTAATTTGGTGGGAGAAAATAAGCCAGAGCCTTCAATTACCACGAGCAGCGTTTGTGGCACAGCTTCTTCTCTCTCAGCATCATATCACATCATATTTACGTTAGTCAAAAAAAAAGATCATGTCATATTTAACGTGCTAGCAAACATAAAGAGTTCCGGCAGTTGGACATGATCTGCCTGCTCGACGGGAGAGAGGAAGAGAGGCCAGAGGTGAAAGAAAGGAGATGTGCTTTGAGATCCGTTTTTCCAGGTGTTATGATCGTGAGAGGGTCCCATGACACAGAACGTGCGACCCGGGTCGCATAAGATTTCTTTTCCACATTAGCACTGTGGAAATGGAAGCGAGGAGGTTAAAGTTGGTTCTAGTGCATGCATGTCTTAATTAACTATGAGTGCAGGATGAAAACACGTTTTGACCGTCCAATTAAGCTCGCAGTTCCAGAATCAGAGCAATAACTTTACTTCGAGCAAAGCAAAACTTAGCTGCTGGTCTGAACACTTCGGTTATTTTAGAGTGCCAAAGGGCAGGTTTGCTTCGGCCGCACAGAATCGAGGAAGCATGCTGCAGACGTAGAATTTAAATTAGTCATATGTATTCCCTCCGTTCGATGAAGAATGTATGTCTATAAAATTTTAGGATAAATTATGAAGTTGAGTAAAAAAATGCAATGAAAAGGTGCAAGCCACTATTTCTTTTTTTAATTACTCATCCTTCAATGAGCTAAGTGCATGTAGAAATTAAGAAGATCATGTGTAGATTGCTATTGGTCTTGATTACCGTGTGATGAGAGAGAAATATTTATTCTTACTTTAAGATGCATTGAGAAAATAAAAGTACACTCTTTTATGAACAAATTTTGAATATAGATGTACACTTTTCACCGAACGAAGGAAGTACTGCCTAATCTGGTGGGGGGGGACAAGAGGCTTTAATTACCACGAGCAGCGTTTGTGTCACAGCCTCTTCTTTCTCAGTATATATCAGATTCAGATCACATCATATTTACCGTGCTAGCAAACGCAAAGAGCTCGGCCAGTCGAAGAGCTCGCCGAAACCGGCCGCCCGCCGTGTCATCACGTGGCCAACTTTGCATGTGCCGTTCGCCTCCATTTTTAAACCCCTTGACGTTGATCCTGCACCTACAGCCATTAACCTCCATTTGTAGTAGTAAGTGGGTTCGTACGTGGCCTGGTCTCTTCGTTCTCGAAGCCATGGCACTCAAGCAACAGCAGCGCGGGTGCCGTACCGCCGGACTCGCCACGGCGGACGGCCCGGATCCAGATGGTGCGTCCTTCACGGCACAGATCGGTCCTCCTTTTTGCGCCCGTCACGGCACGGGGTCGGACCGAGGAATGTCCGGCGGCGGCGGCGGCGAGGTCAACCGCGCCCATGCATCGTATTAATGCTCTGCAAATCCGTTTCGCGGGATCGGGTGCCGGGAGGAGTCCGGCGGTCCACGGCAACCGTCGTGTCGCGTTGTGCATCTGCATGCAGACGGCCGTTGTCGTCTGTGGGACTGTAGCCGGGTTTGCCCTTCCGCTCAAGGCGAACGAGATCAGAGCACATGCTCATGTCCTCCTTGTGTGCACGTTTGAATCGGCCGAGTTTCCGTCGTGAAATACGTGACGTGGTCGTTTTCTCACACTGTTAGATGTTCTACGCGCCCAGTGGGTCAATTTTCTACAGTGCTGAAGATCTACAAAATGAACAGTTAGGGCATAACGTTACAGATTAATTACCTGGAAAATTTTGCAGCTGTATGAATATTTTTCTTGTAAAAGATGCTACGGCGACCAAGAAAAAATCACGGTACTGCGAAATAAGCTCACAACACTGTGTGCTGCTAACCAGTCGTACTGTATCTCGTTAGACTAGCAAACCATGTTGACACTGTACGCTAACCCTGGACCGGTCTAGGCAGCAACGAAGAACGATTCTCTCTCTCGCCACCAAGTGTGCCACGACCGTCCGAGACTCATGACCTACCAATCCATATACCAGGTGCAAACGCAGACCACGTGTGTCCCTTTTCCTCTATGTACCTTCCCAGGATCCTGACTCAGCATCCTACGTGACATGTGCTCGATCGTCACGACGCACCTTCCGTCCTCCTTTCCGGCCGGAGCTAGCAAAGCAGAACCAGAACATGGCCGATATCTGATACTACATGCATGCATGATGTTCTCTCTGCTGCGGTCGTTGGGCTTATCTGCATATGGTTCGTGCTCGATCAGCAGAGAATCTGCAACGGCATCCATCCAACGTAGTAAAAGGCTAAACGCCAAGCGTTGGTTTTGGCTCTGTTTTGTATCCGTCTCGTCGTTGTCGCCGGTTGCACTTGCAGAGACGTCTCCCCGGAGCCGGAGCGGAGAGCGCCGTACATTGTCCACTTCTTGTCCTATCTATTCTGATTGTCAGGGCCCATTCGCGTTATCGATCGACAAGCCGGCAAAGCCGTGGTGTGTATGCACCTGCGGCTATGTTTGCTGTCGTCCCGTTGCTGTTGTCCACGGTCAAGTTCATGGACAGTAGGTGCGTGCGTGGTATGCTCCTCCAGTTTCAGCGGCTGAGTGTTAATTTTGGACTCATACATGCTGATATGCACTGGTTAACGACTCTGGCGCAGCGATGTGAAGGACTGAACGTGCATCCGGCACATGCGTGCGGGTGTAAGATGCGACACGACTTTGCCTCGCAGGTCAGCTGAGTGGGTGGCTGTGGCGCCGCCGCGCCGGCGACGGCCTGCCTGGACAATCAATCGGCCGGCGGTCGCGGTTGTTGCTGGTGCGGCGCGAGCGCGCGAAGGCATCGAAGTCGCAGGGCAAGTAGGTGTCGCGCGGCAGGGCAGGGTGGCGGTGTGATCGGGTGAACCACGCCTCGAGGTCTCGCCGCCAGAGCCAACTAGCCTGGCCGATGATTTTCGGCGCATTCTCACCGTGCCGGTGGTATTCGACGCGACGGTGGTGCCACATGATTGCTCGGCAATGGTTGAAATTAGACTGGGAAGAGGCATATGGCTGGCTGGCGCGGGAAGCGGCGGGGGTTGTTTTTTTTTTTTAGCATCAGTACAGACACAAAGCGTTCATATACACGCGCATACACTCACCTCTATAAACGCACACAAGCACATCTTACCCCTATGAGCATCTCCGAGAGACTGAGCCGGCATATCATCTTGAGATTTACAAAGTCATCGTAGGCGCCTGGTTGTTGATGGGAACGTCTTCTCTCATTAAAAACGTATCGCCGGAAATCCTAAAATAAATTCAGAAATAATGCGAGCATCAGGATTTGAACCCTGATGGATTGGGATATCATTGTTCACCTAACCAACTCAACCACAGATTGATTCGTCCGGCGGGGATTGTTGGGGGAGGGTCAAAACTCCGTACCCTGCAGGTCATGTTTCGTTGGCCTGAGCGCCAAATACGAAACAGACGGTTTGTATTCCAGGGATGCATATCGCCCAGCGAAATGCCTGTTGATGCGTTTGCTACTGTGAAGGGTCATTGCCGTATGTGTCCGTATGTGTGGTCCTGCTACATGCTTTGGGTACGATCCACGTAAAGTTCCGGCCAAGTGTATTTCCAATGCTGACCCCTATGAAGAGTATTACATCTAGTAGTATCATGTAAACTAACTAGACAATTTTAACGAGGTTGCGTAAAATTAAATGATGAAAGAGATGATTGAGTATCATATTATGATACCATATCATAATAAATATATGTTACTATGTGTCATGAATAGCAATAAATCAAACTGCCTATAATACTACTCTATAATACTATGCACTATGGATATAGTATCATATGCATGATATTAATATATGATACTTCCCATTACGATCAGTCTAAAATGAACGCGTATGTGGAAACAGTTCGGATGCCCTTAAAGCCTCCTAGTTTGCATCTGATTTAAGAAAAAACAGACTTCTAGACCATTATGTGGACTAATATTATGTGGACTAATGAGCACTTTGGAAGTTCATGTTAAGGATGCCCTAATGAAACTTATTCATGAGCAATTTTAACATGATCCTGCTTACTCTCTCTTTTCGTGTAGAAGGTAAGAAGGTAAGAGTCAATCAAACCGACTACTTAATGCAATCAATGAGTAAGATCTATTTTATACTTTTACCTTTATGTGAAAAAGGGAAGTAAGAGGAAGCATGTTAAAAAAAATCTTCTTATCCATTACTTTCTGTTGTTCTAAAGATTTATGTATTCAGCTTATTTACTTTTGAAGATGTGAGTGTCCTTTTTTTCAGTTTTTGAAAAAGGACATGTATCTATTATAAAGGTTTATCAGAAGTACAAAACACCTCAAACATAATAAAAATTACGTCGAGGTCCAGACCATCGAACGACCAATGTCGCCGCTAGAATGAGCCGTCGATGTGTCACCGTCGTCTTTCTATACGGGAGCCAGCCCGACCATATTGATGACAACCGAAAAGTCTTCGTGTACGTGTGTAACGTGTCCCTAAGAACCAATGCTCTGGAGCTGCAGCCGTCACTGTCAAACCCTTGAATCGATCCGAAGAACATGACACGATGAGAAACCACCAACCTCGCCGCTCCGGGAAGCTGAGCGAAATCTAGGCCGGAGCTTCGTCGAATTCGCCCCGGCAACAAAACAGAGAAGGGTCGGAGTCCGGAAGAATGACTCGAAGGAGAAACATCGTGATCCGTCCATCCGGCGCCATTGCCAGGACCAAAACCCGAATTTACCTACTAGTCAAAGCCGCGGCACGAGGATTCCCCTCCCGACACCCGCCACCGGCCACGGGAGCGGCACGCAGAGGCGAGGCTAATCCACGGGCTCGTCGACAAAGATTGAGGAGGAAATCTTTACCCTAGTTGCCTTGCGACTGGGAAAAGAAAGACATAAACGATCTATTTTTGCGTCCTTTTTTACACACATTATACTCATGTTATCATAAGGCCTTTCCGGTTGTAACGGTTTTCACTTGTTTCATCATTTTTGCATTTCCACTCGGGTATTTATCAGGTTTATTCTTGTCAGTCAGACAAAACACAAAGATTCCTCTGCTTTCTTTCTTAGGGTGATCCTAAGCGGAAAACCGTCGTATGAATTATGAAAGAAACTGTGCAATGTTAGTGTTCATTATTATTATTAGAAGGGTTATATATAAAATAGTTAGTCTTATAGTAAATACGGTATATAATCAATTTGATTAAGGTCAGTCTACTCATCTGAGTACGGGAGCCATATTTTTGCAGGGACGACGTGCTGCCAACTTCTCACGAGAAAGAATCCAGTGGCCCGGAGCGTGCAGATATGCTCCATTTTGTCCGTTTCAGTTGAGGGTCGTGGAGAGCGTGACCTCCATCCCACTGTCCACAGCTTCCCCTGACGCACACCCCTACATACGTACACGTACCTACCAACACTATCGACCAGCGTGCCAGATTGCTAGAAAAACACAACGCTCTGTCACTCATCTACTACTAGTAGTAACACCGACGTAGAGCGTAACCGTCGATTTATTCCCCTCACGTCGACGCAGCCCGCAGGCTCCACACGTACGTATAAAACTAGCTCTGCTGACCACGTAGGAGCACACATAACACATGGCTACCTGTGCTTCCCTCCACCTCTCTCTTTCCTACGAGGCTATGACCGTCCCTGGAAGCATCGGCCTCGACGGCGACGGGACGGGAAACGAACATGCTGCCGCAGGAGACATGTACACTACACAACAACCGGAAACCAGCTGCAAAAAATCTCGCTTCTTCCTCCACACACGTTGCAGAAGCGTAGTACGTTGTCTTTTGTCGATCGATCGCCCGTGATGCGCGGAGCGAATGGCTCCATGGATCAAGCCGGCCAGAGCCTAATCACAATCAAGGAGAGCCATTGACGAAAGTGGGTTACGGAGGTGGAGCCACACGAGAATGGCTTGCGTTGCATTGCATCCATGGAAAGAAAAAAGATTGTATTGTATTGTGAAGAGTGTCAGATTTATGGTACTCCATATATATGCACTAATAGGTCCAAGGTAGTAACAAACTTCGGTTACGAGAATCTTTGAAATTCAGCTTACCTAAACTGTGCCTTCGTCAGCAAGGGAACGTGGGAGCCATTGACGAAAGTGGGATACGTAGTGGAGCCATGCGAGAATGACTTGCGTTGCATCAAGAAAATAACGACGCGTTTGGTTCGTTCCATTTTCGCTGTCTCCCGAATACAGTGGATCACGCTTACGTTACCAGCGTTTGTTTCGGCAGTGTCGGTTTCAGTTCCCCTGTAATCATAACCCGTCCTTCACAAAATCGAAAACACCCGATACCGGCTGGTATGGAATAACACCGCTCGTCTTGATCGTTTTCTTCCGCGCGAGGACCAAGCAACAACGACCATCCCCGTATCAATTCACCGCCGCTGAGCGCCGCCGATCTCCAGTCGCCTCCGCCGCCGGGCGCCGCCGATCTCCGGTCGCCTCCGCCGCCAAGCGCCGCCGATCTCCACTTGCCTCTGCCGCCGAGCGCCGTTGATCTCCATTCGCCGCCGCCGTCGTTGTGGGCAGCGCCGCCGATCTCTCTTCGCCGACGCCGTGGGCAGCGCCGCCGATGTCGCTTCGCTGCCGTGAGCAGCAGCGTTGTTCTGAACAGCCGGTGATCTCATTTTCCGCCAAGGGCCATCCCCAGCAGCCGTCCGTCCTCCGGTCCTCCGGCATAGTCTACAAGGCTGGCGACGGCACTCCACGGCTTCCTATTCCTTTGCGTGAACCAAACATATCATGTAATCACTTACTCTCAATCTAATACAGTGTATTCTCATTACAACAGTGAATACGTTACCTGAGCTCCAACCAAATGCGTCGTAAGATTTTGTAGTAGTGAGCAGTGCCAGAATTTTTATCATACCCCATGTGCACGTAGATCGAAGAATACCGAACTTCTGTTGCGAGAATATTTGAAGTACCTGAATTGCGCGTTCGTCAGCAAAGGAATGTGCGAGTTTTTTGTACACATTTTCCGTGTACGATTCTTATTCTAGGACAACAGCAAAGTCAATATTACAATGATGAAATGGGATTATATACAGAGACTTAAGCAGTGTGAACAATATGCGCCAACCTAACATGTGTTAGGACTCTATACCTGCTGCGAAAGTCAAGATATTAACTCCGGCTGATTCTTAAGAAACTGTTGTGCTGGCAGGGAAGTTTGAGCGATTTTAGACAAAAAAAGGTTGTATTTCTTTTTTGATCACCTGTTTTCAGTCCAGGAGTTGCTCTTTGATCCTGATCCTGATCACTCCAATGTGACATTCATGTTCCATGTCGCTCTTTTTTCTTCTGTTTTTCATAATTCGGTTGTCTGCATCTTCAATCTTTTGCTGACTTTTGACATTGTGTTGTCGTAGAGTTCGAATGTACTTGAGTAAATAGCATAAAACTACTACAATTTGGGTTAGGGTTCCAAAAAACTACTGGATTTTAATTTTTCGCTGATAACTACCAAGTCCGGGGTCGGCTGTTTCAAAAAACCCAAAATGTCGAGTGTTTCACAATTGATCACGATTATGATAGGTTGGGCCCGCACCTAAACCAACCATCTGTTTGACTGTTAACTGACATATGGGGCCCACATGTCATTTTCCTCTTCCTCTTCTCTTTCTTCTTCCTCTCTGTCTCTTCTCTTCTCTCCCCGGTGTCTCTCGAGCCGGCGATCCTCCCCTCCCCTCCCGAGCCGGCGACCACACTCCCTCCCCTTCCCAGCCTCCCCATGATCGTGGGAGGTGCTCGCCAAAGCTTGGTGGTGGAGTTGGCGACGAGGAGGCATACCTGCCCCGCTGCTGGAGTGCGCACCTCTGCCACCGCAGGCGAGGCAGGGCGTGGCGGTGGCCGCAGGCGAGGAACGGAGTGGATCCGGCCGCTGCAGGCGTGACTCGAGGCAAGGCAGGGCAGCGGCCGCAGGGAGGCAAGCACGGTGACCACAGGGAGGCAGGGTGAGGCGGCGGTCGCATGCAAGGCAAGGCGTGGCGGCGGCCGCAGGAGAGGAATGGTGCTACGGGCCCGGCTCGCAGGCCGCAGGAGATGCACGGCGTCAATCCGGCCGCTGCAGGCACGGCTCGCCGGCCGGGGGAGGCGGCGTTCGGGCAGAGCGCTCGGGATCGAGGTCCTGGCGACGCGGCTCCTCTGGATCGGGAGGAGGGACCTGATTGCTTTTTTGCAAAAACATGTAGGGACCTGATTGAAAACTCATAGGGACCTGATTTCTTTTTTAGAAAACTTACAGGACCCGATTACTTTTAGAAAACTTACAGGTGGGACCTACATGTAAGTTAACGGTCAAATTAAACGGTCAAACAAATGGTTATCTTACGTGTGGGCCTCAATTGTCATAATCATGATCAACTGATAAGGACTTGGCGTTTTGGGTTTTTTGAAACAGCCGACCTCGGACTTGGTAGTTATCAGCGAAAAAATAAAATTCGGTAGTTTTTTGGAACCCTAACCCGAATTGTAGTAGTTTTATGCTATTTACTCAATGTACTTGGTATCAGCTTGATATTAATAGTGTGTTACCCTTTATCTCTCTCTCTATATATATTAGGCCAAAAGGAATGATCTCTGGAGAAGGAATTTTCAAACTAGCTAGGGTGTGCCTAGTATTCCATGCTCCATAGGCACGTGAAACTGCTGAAAGAGAACGGAATCTATGGAGCGAATTTTGCACTGCTTGACCCATCTTTGTATAATGCCTACGGATTAGAACCACAAGTGCTTCCCCAAATGGATCACTACTAGGCTCTATGTGGGGCTTATAGCATGATTAGGACTTTGCCCTAACCGCAAGCCTGTCTTATTCTAGCCAAGTGTGTACTGACTATGAGCACCATCTCCTTGCGGCGCCAAACAAAAAGCACATGTCTTCCTTGTGCTCGCCTAAATTCGGAGGCTACCAGAGTGAGGCAGTTCCTTGAAATAAGCTAACGCTAAAACAAAGGGAAAGTCAAACACTAGCTCTTTGAGCTCTTGGAGGGGGCATGAATCAGGGGAACGATGTGGCCTCGCCGGCATAACTCTGAAGCGTAGGAGTGTTTTTAGCGGACTGCAGAACTTTCAGAGTGTGTCAGATGCCCAAAAACTGCAGACTGTTGCTTTCTTGAAACAATGTTGGCGTTAGCCGTTAGGCATCTTTCTATTCAGGGATTTGGATGGTTCCCACTCCCACTGTGTTCAACGCTGCACGACGGGCGTGTTGATACTGTGTGTGTATATATATAACTGAAAGGCGCTGTCGAGAAAAGGATGGTGATGATGGTGTAGGGGTTTTGTGGTTCAGACTGTTTTTAACTTACTCGGGAGAGGCTCTGAAGATCTCGAACGGTTTCGCGTGTCTGGAAAGGCTCGATTGGTTCCTTTTGGACCCATGTTCAGGCTCGGAATTCACACACTGACTGTGACTGAGTTCAACCAAAGCTGCCCTAGATTGTGGATCATGAGCATAGCATGCAAGCGTTTCACGCTTGAAAAACTGCATGCACCAATGACCAAACCCTATTATCATGTTATCTACTTTTCATGCTGATTACTGCACTGCACTGCACGAAGTGGTACCGAACTACAGATCGATCCACCGGGGTTCGAAGAATAAGAGTTGTCGACAACAATTATGGATCCAGCCAGCATTAGACAGTGCAGGATATGAATAGGCATAGCGATGACAGGCCCAACGGTGGATGCTTCACCAACCAGCGAGTTAAGGCTGGCCATAGTGGGGGTAACATAACCGATAATATGCATTTGGCACTAGCAAACATGCTTATGTGGCACATAATTAAAGAAAAGAGAGAGTGTTAGGCTGGTCACAATGGGCAAGAACATAGTCTAGTAACTTATACATTTCCTTAGACTATGTTACTACCTCCACAGTGGGTAGAAATATCTATGTAGTGTCATGCAACAATGTATTTATTAGATTATAGACTCATTGTTTCTTGGAGTGTGTGATGTTCCGGTAACTTAGCTAGTTACCACAAGCATCTCTCTCTTCATTAAATATGTGACACATAAGCAAAGTTGTATTGGAGTGTGTGATGTTACTTCTAAGTTCCTCCCCATTGTGACCAGCCTTAGAGTAACATAGGTACTCGCTTCTTTCCGGTTTATAGGGCTTATCTCAAAATTTTAGTTTTTCTATTTTATAAGGCTCAATTTGGTTGTTCCCCATCACATGTTCAGACTTCAAGATGCATTAAATCATTGCATGCAAGTATTAAGAAAAAACTGACCAATGCATGCACTTTATGCATGCATGCATTGCAATTAATGCATTTGTAAACATAATTTTTTGAGGAAAATAAGAGCATTAGTTGGGTGCTTTTGGAAACTACAAAAAATATTCCACCACTCATCATCTATCTTGGTTGGTGAGATTTTTGAATTGAGCCTTATAAACCAGAAAGGAGGGAGTAGATACCATATCATGTTAAATGCTATGCTACTTTGTGTCATGCTGGCAATGAATATAACCATCTATGATACTACTTTATGTTACTATGCACTATGAGGCTAGTCATAGTGGAAGTAACTTAGGTAGTAACATAGCACACTTTAAATTTTTTTTGCTTATGTGGCATGTATTTAATGAAGAGAGAGGTGTTTAGAGTAACATAATATGTTACTGTAACATAGCGTTTTCCGAGAAAGGATGAGTCTACAAGCTAATAAATAAACCCATTTATGACACTACTTTTATGTTACTTTGCACTATGGAGATAGTAACTTAGACTAGTGTCATGCATATGACACTAGTCTAAATTACTCCCCACTATGACCAGCCTAAAAGTAGTATCATACACTAGTATCATATGCATGATACTAGTATATGTTACTCTCCACTATGACCAGCCTAAATCGCTTAAACAAGGCAGTCTGTTGCTCTTAAATTGTCCGAGACTCCGATCGAGTTGCCGGACCATGACTCATGAGGGGCCCCTGGTGAGTCCTTTTTGCACAAAGGACATGGAAAATCAGCACGCCGGTTCCTTTCAGCAGTATGAAACGGCCTTCCACAAATTTTCTTCTGCCTCTTTTGTTTGGTAATGCACTAATCTAGTCCGTAGCACGGTTTGTTTGGACCCTTGCATGGCTGCCCCCGTAGAAAATGCAGGAGGAGGATGGTACTGAATCGACATTATTCTTGGACACATTCCCACGACGCGACTCATGATAATGAAAAGACCGGGTAGATTTCATGGGCTAAACTGAAATTTCATTTCGGCGTGCTTAATTTCCATGCTATCTTGCTAGCTAGAATAGGTTAGTTTTGAACCAATCCCATCTCAAGACGTAGATAATTAAAGAGAGTGCTGTAGACACCTGACCCCAACTATAGACTGTATAGTACGTTTTTCCTATTATACAGGGTCCTCTTGTTTGGTGGGCACTTCCAGAAGATAGCAACACCTGTAGTAGACTGAAGAAAAAGCGAGCAGAGATTCCAATTCCACTTCAAAGAGAAAAGGTAAACGAGAGAGCCTACATGAACAGTATAATCTGTAAATGGCCTCGTGCGTGCTTAATCAGGCCGTTACTTAACAAATCATAAAGGTCGCCGGACAGCAACCGTGCGACCGGACCGGACGGCCGCCGGAGAGCGGCCCGGCGAATTCAACCTGCGCAACGGGTGGTCGTAATTGACCTACCGCGCTGCACGAGCGAGAGAGAGATTTCGTAGCATCATCCTCACATCATGACACGGTCATTTCTACGGCAACCGAAAAGATAGAGACGGGAATACTACTGAAGCCTTGCACAGGTGAAAACCGATTGATTGGTCCGCACTTTGCACTGCCCAGTTAATCCGCACGCGGAGAATCTCGGGTCTGAAGTAGTCGGAAAGTTACAGGAGCAGAGACGGATGGGGTAGGTGATTGGCGAGACGAGAGCATCCATCGCGGCCGCAGAATCACAACCAGAAGTGGTGGGCTGGTGGCAGCTTAACTCGCTGAGTCTGTGTCCGGTCAATCGGTCGCAGGGTTTACAGTTCTTGCACGCTTCAAACCGGAGCACCAGGCCACCAATGGAGCGCATTTTTCCTTGGTTGCGAGAGCGTGCGCACCTTCTTTCTTTGCACCTCGCAACCAGCTTCCCCGGCCAATTCTTTGACCGCACCAACTCGTGCGTTTGGACTTCAGGAGATGCTACAAATTATTAGGGTAGTGCCTTTTTTTCAGCACCAGCAGACTAGCGGTTTGCTTCGGTGGTTGGTACTTCGCTGCAATATTCGTAGAAAACGGAACTGAAGAAACGGGAGCAAGCAGACGAGTGAGAGTGAGCGCAGGATTGAAAAAAAATGCAGTCTTTCCGTGCCGAACCGAATCCATGCTGCTAATCTTCAGGTGTGATCGGTTTTCAGATCGCCTCTACGTCCGTATGCGCATCACGCATTTGACAATTCGGACCGGGCTATATTTGGTTGGTCTCGCTGATGGAGAAGCCGGGGATGGTGTACAGTTTGACCCATGAAATGGGCATCTCTTGGGTCATGGAATGTGTGAACACATGATCGAAGCAGTCAAATGTTAGAAGAGGATTTCGTCAACGGTTAACACCCACACCCTCTCACAGACACACATGAGTCTTATTCGCAACACACACACACACACACACGAGTCTGGTCCATTGGTTAATCATAACACCAATCCATGCATAAAATAGCACTCAGCAGTTTGTATATTCTCTTTGGTTTGGTATATGGTAGCTAAAAAAACAGCACTCCGTTTGGTATAGTTATCCTCAAGTTTTGTTTTGTTTTGTTCTGTCATTGTTATCTTCGAGTGTTAGCACTTAGCACGCACTGCCCACTTCAGTTTCATCAGAGGATTTGGAAAATCCTATAAAGACACGAGCAATTAGCGCAAAGCTAGCATTATCTTCGTGATCTTTCTCTAATCAAAGTTCAGATGAGTAGTGGGGTCAGAAGATTAGGCGGGTTGGGGGCAGTCTGATAAGAAAGGATCAGAAAGGTTTCGTGGTATTGAGAAAAGGCAACCTGGCACGCTGGTAAAGGGTCTTGACGCTTTCAAAAGCCGCCGGAATTGGCCCAATCACGGCAATGTCAAGCTACTGTGTTGCATGCCATTGAAATGGAATTTTCATAGGCTTGAATAAGTTGCTTGACCAGCACTACTGCTGTGAATGATGATTCAGTGAAATGAGCACCAGGGGGAGGTAAAAGTGAAGATTGACTTGCTAGTACTCCATTCACTGCGAAGGGAATTACAGCATGAGTGCAATGTCGTGTGTCATGTGTGTACATGCATATGTGGTGTATACACTGTGGGTGAACAAGAATTGGAGTTCAAGGGACTCGTAAGTGGAAACTTGAGCACACGCAACTTGCCAATATTCTTCGGGAGTAGCTTTAGAGCATCTCTAGCAAACCACGCATAAGTGGTCAAACCTGTAAAAAGTTTGCGTTTTACAGTTTTGGGCGAAAAAAGTGTCCAAAACAGAAACCGTAAAAGTAGTCCAACCCGTAAAATTTTTAAGGGCCACCGCAAAAGCACAACCGAAACCCTTATCTTTGGAGGTTGGAAGGCCGAATATAGGGGGCCCCGTATATCGGTCAAACCTCGTCGGAGCAAACACGCCGCCGCGGAGTTTGCCGAAATCCGCCCTAAACTCGCCGGAATTCATCACCGCACATAGGAAAAGGCCGCTATACGCCGCAATCGATCGCCGCCGGTTCGAATTCGACGAGCTCGACATCGTCGTGGCCTCCCATGACCTCAGCCTGGCCGCCGGAATCCTCCCGACACGGCAGGCAAAGGGGCACGGCTCGCCTGGCAATAGAGCATGGCGCGGATGACAGAGGCGACGGGGCGTGGCCGGCAAGGCGAGGCGCGGACGACGGAGGTGACGAGGCGTGGCCGGCGAGGCTGGGCGCGACCGGCGCGGTGATGGGGCGCGACTGGCAGGGACGGGGCGTGACCGATGGGCGATGGGGCGCGGCCGACGAGCGACGGGGCATGGCCTGCGGCCGACGTGGTTGAGCGCGGCCGGCTGGAGGAAGGGGCGGCAACGACCGGACTGGAGGAAGGAGCTCTTTATTCCAGTTTTACAGTTTGTTTTACAGTATCTGTTCGGCCGCGCTAGTTTTCGATACGCAAACGTGATCTTCGTGAAACTACAAACGCGTTTTGCGGGTTAAGTTTTTACGGGGTTTGCTAGAGTTGCTCTTATGCCTGTCTATGACTATCCTAGACTCTGGTATCTATCTGAGCAGAGCACCCATCCTCCCAATACGAACAATTTCCACAATCCTTGCTCAAAAGTGTTAATGTAACTTAGTAAATGTGCCACCCCAATCTTTGTGATGATAAGTAATACTTCCTCCGTCCTAAAATAAAGTTGAGTTATTTATTTTGAAATGGAAGGAATATGTACTAGTAAGGAACGGCGGAGTATTTGGCAGGAGAGATACGGTCAATGAGCGGGACCTTGTGTCTCTCATTTTCCAAGAGCTCAAGCTTTGGTCTCTAGCGGGAAAGAAAAGAGTTTAACACACTAGTAGAAAACAGGACTTTGGTCACAGCTCAATATACAACCGAGACTAATGTGAGTATTAGTCCTGGTTCGAGCGGCTAAAGGCATTAGTCCCGATTCAAATGAGACATTTAGTCCCGATTCGTGTCTCAAACCAGGATTAAAGGGTGTGATGCCCTTCAGTTCCGATTCGTATCTCAAACCAGGACTAAAGATTAGACCTTTAGTCCCGGTTCGTGTCTCAAACCGGGACTAAAAGGGTTCGTGTCTCAAACTCTACCCCCCTGTGTATCGCCATTTTAGTTTTGAAAAAAACAAAAGAAAATGATAAAAACTTTAAAAAAATAAAATCATTCGAGATGTGTTTATATTACTACATGTACTAGTTAGAAAAATTAAAAAACTTAAATTTGGACATGTTTTGCAAAAAAGTGTTATGAAAAAGTAAAACGGCTATAACTTTTGCATACGATGTCGCAAAAAAACATATAATATATCAAAATGTTTAGCACGAAAATCCCCATCCAATTTTGACGGCCATAGGCCTTTTTGGAAAATTTTAGAATCCTCAAATTCTAAAAGGGAAAAAAGTTATGCTCAAATTTCAGTTTTATTGAATTTTGGTTAAATCTGGTCAAACTATGGCCAAACTACTTATTCAAGAAGTATTAGTGTTACTAAATAATTATTCAAGAATATTAGTGTTACTAAATAATTATTCAAGAATATTAGTGTTACTAAATAATTATTTTAGTTTTTTTTTGAATTTTGGTCAAATCTGGTCAAACCGTGGTCAAACTACTTATTCAAGAAATATTAGTGTTACTAAATAATTATTGTTTTTTTAGAATAATAGTTTCAAACTCAAACAGTGAAACATTTGACTTCATGCTCAAGCTAAACTCTTGAGGGTTAATAGGATTGACATCTTACTATTGTCAGGAAAACAACAAGTGCAGACTTGAAAACGAGAGGGAATAGAACCCGGAAGTTAAGGGTGCTCAGCTGGAGCAGTGAGGGGATGGGATGACCGGCCGAAAAGTTAGATTATTTGAAATGATGATGGGTGGTTAGAGATTAAATTGTAAAATAATTCAAAAATTTAAAAATCAGGAAAAAACCAAAACAAAAATTCAAAAAAAACTGTAAATTTTTCATTAGTCCCACCAACCGGGACTAAACGTGGAGCTCCAGACAGCGGATATGTGGAGGGCCTTTAGTCTCGGTTCGTAATAAAACCGGGACAAAAGTGTGTGTGTGGGGGAGGGGGGGGGTCTTTAGTCCCGACCCTCTGGAACCGGGACAAATGAGCCTTTTTCTACTAGTGACACTAGACCTAAGAGTACCATAAGCATGTCTCTTTTTATAAAGCCTTACTTTAAATATTTACATGCATGCAACCATTTTATTGATTGTAGCGAGAGGCATTGTTGATACTCCCATGGCTGAATAATAAATACACTGCATGCATGTTTTTCATTGGCTGCATCCTGCATGTTTGAGCTGCCATGTGAAAGAGTGCATTGAGAGTGGATAGAAGGATTAATATGAGCAAGCTATTATCTGCCATGGTTCAAGAGAAATGGTCTTCGGCCTAATAAACCCAGACAGAGAGAGTAGTTTTGTAGGAGTAGTGTGCTCTATCTGGCTTGTTCTCGTTTGTCATGCTAGCCAGTTTGTAATCTGTTGTAACTAATCTCTGTCTTCTATAAAGCTATAATACGCTTTAGGCTTACTCTAGAAAAAAAGTAATACTAGTAGGATTATATTTTTTTACGGGAATAAATAGTAGCATAAAAGTAGTTAGTATTTGATGTATCTCAAAATAAGTTCACGAATTCAAAAAGATCACGTTTTTCTGAAAAAAGTTCATGACGTTTGATAAAAGTTCAAGAAAAAATTATAGATTTTGGAAAAGTTCACATATTTGAAAAAGTTTATCAATTTTTAAAAACAAAGTTCACGAATTTGAAAAAAGTTTGCACATTTAAGAAAGAATCATAGAAATTTAAAAGAGTTCATGGATTTGAAGTCGTGCATTTCAAAAAATAATTTTTGGATTTCAAAAAAGTTTGCTAATTTACTAAAAGTTTTCATGGATTTGAAACACATTCACAAATTTAAGAAAACTTCATGAATATAAAAATGCTCATGTATTTAAGAAAGTATAAGAAAATGGAAAAGAAAAAAATCGAAAAAAAGGAAACCAGAGAGTGAAGGCGCTGGTTTTTTTTACTACTATTGCATTTGACTCGCAACAAGAAAGAAAGAAAAAGTGGTTACCGCGGTTGGTACTAAATCAGGTGTACGGATCTCACACGCGGACCTATTTTCTGAAGCTTATAGAAAAGGAAAGAATGTAAATGAGCCGAGCCCAGGACGGAACGGGGGTGTGCGTTGGTGGATCCGGCTTGCCTGCTCCCTCTCCATGCTCCCATTCGTGCACCCACTCCATCCTACGGCTGTCTTTTTCTCTTTTTCTTTCTAATCTAATCATCTCCCCCCTGATTTTAAGAAGGTGGAGCCGGGTCTTATTTTATTCCAATCAAATCATGCCACGTATGCGGGAACACGGATGGGCGCACGCCGGGGAGCAAGCAAGTCTTGTCCTGCGTTGGTTTGTAGAATTGCCAATAACCGGCGATTAGGGCACCAAATAGGTGGCGTGTGGAAAAAGATGGCCGGAGATCAGTTGTTCCGCATAAAGTTCAGCATGAAAATTTGTTGTAATGTTGGTTAGTTATTCCCCCCTCAGTAGTGAAATGCCTTTCTTCTGTAAACGATTAAATGATAGCAGGCTTATCTGCACCCAGTCAAAAAAAATCTGAAAATTGAATTATTTTTGCATGCTAGATAATTTGATACGTGCGGTGCACTTCAAATTTCAGATCATTTAGACATATGCGTAGCTCTCAGCAAAAAAAAAACAAATTGGGTCAGAATAATACATGAACAGTAAACTTTTTACATACTCCAAATTTGTTTTTTTTGTCGAGAGCTACTATGATGTCCAAATGATCTGAATTTGGAGCGCACCTCACGCATCAAATTATCTACCATGCATTTTTTTGAATTTGTTTAGTATTTTTTTTTAAATTTTTCCATCATCACGGATACAGATGAGCCTGAGCACCGAATTCCTGCTGTCATGACAAAACCCTCTAATGAGTTTTGCTCAGCTTCTTCACTATTTTGGACAAGAGATTTTATTTGTTACCACTAGCAGAATCTTTTTGCCATGAGTATGAAAATTCATGTCTACCCTCCATGAACAGCAGATAAAAAACATCGCGTGGCTCATGTAACAGCCTCGCCCAAGGACAACATTCAACTTCTTGTGCACAACCCGTTGGTGTCACAAAGACGGAAGTTGATGGTTCTAAACATTAGGGAGCATGAGTGTGTGTTTGGAGCTTCAGCTTCTGGCTTAACAGTTTGTGTTTACGACCATTAGTTTTCAGCTACGTGACAAATACGAGCTATGCTAGACCATCAGTTCTTGGTGCAGTGTCTTTGTGGTTCTAGGGGATTCTTTGATCGGCCTTATGTGAACCATGGTGTCATAAAGTCAGTTTTTTTGGCAGCTTAAAAAAATAAGATGCCTCCTTCCTAGCTTTTTTTATAAGCTATTTTTCATTGAGGCTTCTAAACTAGTTACGGATAACTAATTCAGAAGTCCCAGCAAATTTTATGAGCGATTTTTTTAAAAAATTGAGGAGAGGCAGCTTATTTTTAAGCCGCCCAAAAAAATTAGCCATAATCCCATGTGCATATGAATGGCTACCAAGAAACTCAAAAGCCATGCTCCACTCCACACGCTCCTCCTTGCTCGATTGTCCACTTTATCCTAAGAGCATCTCTAGCAGCACCCCCAACAGACCTTCATAGGCCATTTTTTCGGCGCTGACGCCAAAAAAACGCTCCAGTCACGCCCTCAGGACGCCGAAAAACGTCGGTTCGGCCCTTTTTTCCGCCCGGCGGTCACAGGCCGAACCCGACGCACTGGGGGGGGGGGGGGGGGCAGTTGGGGGTTCCGGCGCAAGGGAAAAGCACGCCTGGCCCACGTCGTCAGGGGAAAAGTCAATGTTTTCTTTCCCGACTCGCTTTCCACCCCCGGCGCCCTCGGCCGCTAGTAGCTATATCCCGGCGCCGCCTCTAGGTAGCCATTCCACGCCGGAAAAATAGCAGAGCTTCGCCGCGGCGGCCCCTCCAATAGCAGCTGGGCATTTCTGGCCGCGGAGGGGCAGTTGAACTATATAATTTGTATTGAACTATTTGTTGTTGTATTATTTTGTTAAAGTATTTGATATTTCTGTGATGAAATATGTGATAAAAACAATTTATGTGCATAATTGAACGCCGAACAACGGCGAACCACGCTGAATATGGGTCTATTGTCGTCCATATGAGCCATTTATTCACCGAAATGGGGCTGAAAAGTGAACCAATATCGGCGCCTGGGACGAGCTGGGGGCGACGATTGGACGCGGAATCGCCCCCAGCGCCGATTGTATCACCGGCTCACCTCCAAAAACAATTTTTATGCGTCCTGGGGGGGCAAACGGCTGGAGATGCTCTAAATTTCTTCTTCTTACTACTTCACTCGAAGGTCCTGTGATACAATACGATACGAAGAAGTGGGTTTATATCCACGGTGTTAGGATGCTGAGTAACTCATCCTTTGGTAGCTCACTCATTAATAATTCATTGTTTGGGAGTACACTAGTACTGTAGCACAACTTATCATACACGCGTCGCTAAAGGCTGGGCAGGACACGTCCAGAGATTTTTGCATGTTCTAATCTTCACACCCGTCCTTGTTAGCCAATGATTTCCATTCAATACCGTTGTTTAATGTGTGCTTTGTCTATTTAATACTCCTTCTGTAAATTAATATAAGAGCGTTTAGATCACTATTTTAGTATTCTAAACGCTTTTATATTAGTTTATAGAGGAAGTATATCTTGGCGTAACCACATTGTAATAGAGGAGTTGGTTATAGATTTTGGATGTTGTTTGGATATATCTATATCATTTTCTAGCACAGTCATTGTTTGTACTCCTTTCGGTCCTTTTTACTCCGTGTATTAGATTTGTGTCAAGTCAAATTTTAAAATGTTTGATTAAATATATATTAAAAAGTATGAACATCTACAATACCAAATATGTATTCCATGAAACTACATTTTGTAATGAATCTAACAATATTGATTTGACATTGTGAATATTAATATATTTTTTTTATAAATTTGGTCAAAATAGAAATACTTTGACTTCGGACAAAACTTATATGCAGACTAAAAAAGACCGAGGGGGGGGGGGGGGGGAGTAATTCACCGTATTGATGTGACAAGCACAAAACTTTGCAATTGATGAAAAATTGTGGCACTATGAAATACAATTACAAAATTAGGTGGCTGTGAAAAATATGAAGTAAGCTTCATACTGTAGTTGTAAAAACACCTCTTCATTGGGGTGGGGGATGATAGGAAATACCACACAGAAGTCACTTCCATACAAATCTTTTGTATTCCTTTACACTAGATAAAATGGTTATCAGCCAGCCTTGTCAGAATAATCTTCACACACTTTCTTTCCCCTCTCGCAAGGGAATTAGGAAAAAGCCTTTGTCCCCTTGATCTCCATCGATGAGCCTGTGGATTAGGCTCCCCTCCGCCTGCCACTGCAGCAGCCGACAAAGAGGAGGTGAATTCTGGTGCCTCGACTCCAGCTGGTTGAAAGGTTAGGGTTTTAGTCCTCACATGGATTGCGCTCGGACGGATGGAGACCCTTCTTATTTGAGTTAGTCTTTTAGGTTACGATCCCTCCTCAAGTTCCTCTGTCAAGGCAGATTAGATGGAGCTTTGGTAAAAATCCCACAATCTAAGTAGCTCGTCTAGCATGCAAAAGCGCACAACCCAAGCAGCTGCCGCCTAGCACGCAAAAGCCCTTCACGGTAGAACTGTAGTGAGGAAGAATTTCATCGCAAACCCAAATCCTATTCGGCATCCATTGCGCCGCTCAAAGGTGTTTTCACAAAGTTGCGCACAGCCCCTCCGTACTGGGCTCGACCCATTTTATCTTCTCATTTGCTCATGCAGTTGCATGCAACATCACGGGTCACTGGTGAATTCCGGTTTTGGGAAGCTTCCAGTAGCTTCCCAGTCCAGTTTTCTTTCAATTTTGTTCATTTTGTTTTCCTTCCGGGTTTTTTCATATTCGTTTCTCTTCTTCGTTTTCTTTCTCTTTTTTTGCTTTTTTGTTTTCATTTCTTTCTCTATATTTTCAAACCACATGATTTTTCTTTTTCAAATGTATGAAGTTTTGAAATGCATGACCATTTTTCAAATTAATGATTTTTTCAGACCCGCAAACATTTTCTAAAATTGTATGAACTTTTTTCAAAGTCGTGAACTTTTTCTAATTTATGAACTTTCAAAAAATGTATGAACTCTTTCACCGTATGTTTTTCACATTCCTGAATTTTTTTTGAATCAACGAATTTTCCCAAATTAATGAACCTTTTCAAATTTGTGAAGCTCTTTTCAAATTCGTGAACTTCTTTAAAATTTGTTAACCTTTTGAAAAAAAATATTCACAAACATTTCTTCAAAATTTTGAACTTTTGGAATTGACAAGCTTTTTAAAAATTGGTGAAATTTTCCAAATGTCATGAACTTCTCCAAAATTTTTTTTTCAGTTTGTCAACTTAGTTTGAAGTTTCGTGAACTTTTTCAAATCCATGCCTTTTTCCAAATCCTTGAATTTTTTTTAATACCCATTTTTTTCAAATTCACTAATCTTTTTAAAATGTGTAAACTTATTTTAGATTTATCATTTTGGTAAAATTCGTAAACTCTACGAAAGAGGTAGCAGAAATATCTTGCAAAAGAATCATTGGTGCGAACAACCTACGTACCGACGAGAGAAAAGCCGAACGACCGAAGGGGAACTAAATGGGCCGAAGAGGAGCTCTCCCGCGAATGCTATGTATTGTGGAACCAACTAGTTGGCGGATACCACATGCGGACCGGTTGTAGCGAACGCGCGGGAGCGCTGGGTGCACCATTGGATTTTTATATTCCTACAAGCGTTTTTGCATTATTTGGGGTTTTGGATCTTTTTCATGGTTTTTCCTATGTTTCATAAAACAAATGTTTTTTCTCACGTGAAGCACATGTGAAAAGCTTCTGCGTGAAGAGCAATTGTGCTTCCCGTTAGTCAAAAAGCATAGTTATGCTTTCAACAACTGTGCTTTCCGAAAAGTGAAAAGCACATATGTGCTTCATGGTGACGCACATATGTACTTCTCTAAAAGTGAAAAAGCACAAGTGTGCTTCCGAAAAAGAGTGAAAAGCACAAATATGCACAAGTTTCCGGGTTTTCGGTTTCCTTTTTTTAGTTTTTTTTTGTTTTCTGGATCTTTTTTGGTTTCTTCGTGAAAAAAAGCTCAGTCAAACCTATTAATATGGGATCCAGTTTCAAAGATCTTGAAGCGATAAACCCAACAGCAAAAACGGTTTGTGATTTGGATGTATGTTGTAAAAGATAAAATATTTTAAAAAACAAATTTATGAGAAAACCCGAAACTTCCTGGTCATGATAAGTGTCACACATCCAGTTCGCCACTTATCATGATTAGAAAAGGTGGGAGCAACCTTTGTAAGGGGTATCCCTGAACTACTGGTTTTGCTGTATCACTCTCTGCGAAATACCTATTTGACATGTGTTGCAGCAAATTGCCGATTGTGATAAGGGCCAGCCCATTTTAAGCTTTTTGGCAGGAACAACCCATTTTAAGCTGGTGTACGTTCAACAGAATTCCGGTTTTGAGAACCTTCTAGAAGGTTTGTGAACTACTTTTTTTTCTTTTACTGGTTTTATTCTGGTTGTTAACATTTTATTTTCTTTTTCTCGTTTTTAATAACATTCTCATATTTTGAAAATTGTTGATAACTTAAAAAATGCTTGCAAATTGTTATTTTTTTTAAAAACTATGTTCATCAAAATAATACATTTGGATTTTTTTAGTAAACTTGGAAAAAAACATATGTTAAAAAATATCTCAAAATTTGTAAAAAATAATATTTTAAAAATGTTTTCATAAATATGAAATATGTTTACAGTTTTGACAAAAAATTTATGTTTTCAAAAAAGTTCAAGTTTTATAAAAATGTTGGCAAATTTGAAAAAGCAATCGCATTTTCAAAATGTTCATATGAAAAGTACGTTTGCTACAGTATCATCGGTCCAGTTTGCTGGATTTGTCAGGTTTGATCTGCTACACCATTTTCTCGTGTGTGCTGCAGTCAGGGCACCTGTGCCGCTGTGCGTTTCCCCTATAATCCCCCGCTCTTTACAGGTGATGCGATAGCGATCACCCTCTACACTATATTGCGACCCATTTTGGGGCACTAGTATGAGTGCGGTGCGTGAACCTGCGGCTGGTTTTAGGATGCACCTTGAAGCTTCCTGAACCGGTGTTTTTATTTAATGGTGTTTACAGTTTCTTTTTTGTTTTTTTCCTATTTCTTGTTTATATATTTTAGCTTTTTACAAAATTACAAAATTTAAAAATTGTACAAAATCTCCAAAAATTGTTCACCTTTTCATAAAATGTTTGGGATTTCAAAAATTGTTTATGTTGTTCAATCTTTTTGTTTTCCACAAAATATTTGAAATTTCAAAAATTATTCACAATTTCAAAAAAAATGTTCTTGTCTTTCGAAAAATGTGGAATTTTAGAAATTATTTGATATTTCCAAAATTATTCAAGTCTTTCAATTTTTTTTCATGTTTTCAAAAAGTGTCTGTGTATTTCAAAAAAAAATGGAATTCAAATTTCTTTGCCTTAAAAAATGGTTCATGTCGTAAAATTATGTTCATGTTTTCTTAATTTTTTGAAAATTTCAAAAATTGTTCGTGTTTTTCAAATTTTGTTCAGATTTTAAAATTCTTCATAAATCCTTGAACATTTTTTTCGAATTCTTGAACTATTTTTGAATTTGTAAGCCATTTTTAAAATTTATGAACATTTTTTATCGGTGAACATTTTCAAATTATCAAACATTTGTCCAAAGAATTTCTTTATTACAAAATAAACCCAGACGAAGTAGAAAAAGAATTAAGCAAATAGGAGTAAAACATACGCTCGCTGTTGCTCCCATACATGGTGGTGATGTGAGCGAGCGCTCTCCTTCCAGCATGTTGGGTCTGGCCAATTTACCTGATTCCAACAAGCGAGCGATGCATTGCATGCTACTCGCTATGAGCTATCCATAGTTGCGGTTGAATTTCACGGTGACCATGATTTATAAAAGTGAGCAACTAGTTAATAGGTCCCCTTTTGGGGCTCACGCAGAGGTCAATTTTTGGGACCTGGTTGCACCCAACCGCCATGTGTCATGTGACGTGCGATTCCTTTGAATTTTCTTTTATTTTTATTTTTTCTGTACACATTTTTTAGTTTTAGATTTTTTTAAGGTTTTGATTGCCTCAGTTTTTTGCCTGGTTTTCCCTAGGTTTTGGAGGAAGCCTTTTGTTTTTCTTTTGGGAAGAAGTCCTTTTCCGGGAGATGTCACTCTATGCATTTTCAAACCGAACCGAAAAATCATACCATGTTTTGCATTTATACAATCATAATCCAAAACTTCCGCCAACTAAACGTCAACAAACTACTCGGTAATGTAGTGCACGGTATAAAACTATGTGCCAAACATGGATTTTAGCATGTATCACTCAGCTAGGCCCAACTCAGCCACATATCCAAATACCCCAAAATCCATGCAAACTATCTACCGCGCCCTTTATGAATTTATCTCATGCATGGTTGTGTGCATAGGCAGCCAGATTAGCTCCCAGGTAGGCCTGTTGGCTGCACGTAATTCACCAGCCCATCCCATGTGCCTTTGTGTGTGGACTGGCTACCAGATTGTGGAAGTGATGAACGGGTTTGTTTGCATTTTTAAATATGTTTTAAACAAAATTTTCTTTATCCGAATCTAAATTACAAACCGTTTTCACTCTTTCATTTCTCGCTACGAGATAGATTCGATGAACACTTTTCTGGTCAAATATAAGCTTTCAGCTAGTAATAACTTGTCTTTCCAACTAGCACCAGCTTGTGCTTCCAAAAGGATGCTCCCAACTAGCATTAACATGTGTGCTTTCGATATGTGCTTCCAACCAGCATTAACTTGTGTTCCACATAAATTCAAAAAAAGTGCTCCACGGGAGCACACCCGGGCTGCATGTGGGACCATATGTATACTTTGCACATAAGCACACATTGCACATGATGCATAGTATACCTCATAACACCATGAAACAACACATATGCATGACGTGCACAACACACTTGGACACATGCATATCCATCACAATAAATGTGAATAGAATGCACACACTTTGTAGCACACAACACAGTATAGGGTACAACAACACACAACATAGCAGCGCAGTACAAGATGGAGAAAATGTTGTGTTGTAGCTCAAAATGAACAAAACCAGACAAGATAACCCGGAGCAAAAAACCAGTAGTAGATCCCTCGTCCTTCCCTCCTAAGCCGCCACACGTCACGCTCCAAATGCTCCCGCATGAGAAAAATAGCCCACACGAGGGTAACCCTTCATTTAGTTGCTCCCACATAGTATAGATCTAGCATAGTTCGGCCTGAAAATCGAGTGAAGGCAAACGTCGCCAATGGCCTACATGTACATCTGCCCTTGTTTAATATTGAACCTTATGTGTCCTAAAATATATTATGTAAGGAGCATCACTACGTAACATTGATGTATGGTTGTCTTCTCATGCAACGACACATTTTGCTTCTGTTTTACATGAATCCACGACAAATAAGCATGGCATTTAGCAAAAGATTCTTTGAAATTTGAACTTAAGAAAGTTTTGTTTCCCAAACAGTTAAGCCGATTGACGATCAACTTTCACTATTAGCTTCTTTAAGGCGATATTTTTGAAACTAGATCTCATGTTGGTATGTTTTGATAAAAAAATAATCGGTTGGTATGTTTTGATAAAAAAATAATCGATACTTGCCAGATCATTGTTACTTGCTTGCCAAGTTATTAGCCACTTAGTGCCATATTGAACTTACTTAGTTGTGATATTACTGAATGTTGATATAAACAACAAAAAAAGACTTGCTTCATGATACTTGTGTGGATTGATATCTATTCTTTACAATTGTTAACACTAGAATACTCAATATCTGACTATACAAATCATTGCAGTATTTAAAAATATACAAACTATTAAACAATAACTATACACAATCATTGTGGCAACTATTCATGATTAAGATGACAACTATGATGGCATAATCTGGCAATTGGTGTTGACAAAGAAAGAATCAAAACATGTCAACACGAGGGCTTGTTTCGAAGTCCCCATCGAGAGAAAATCACCTATGAAAATGGATCACTAGTCAGATTGACGGTTTGTGAATAAATTATTTTTTAAAAGTAATTAATGCAATGATGTCACATGAGGCGTAAAATGGTGCATGTATTTGTGGGCTCTCTCTATGTATAGGCAACATTCCATTGGAATGCCGCATCACCCGAGTGCATGCATGCACACGTATGCAAAACAAATTTCCCTTCTACAACTAGCAGAGACTATACAAATAATATAAACATCTTCTAAGAAAATTGTGCATTAGAAACTATGAAGGTAAAGGTAGGAGACTGAAAGTAGGCTAGGGTGGATAGGGTAGGGGACTATCTGTAGACTATGCCGCCATCCATGTTGGGTAAAAATACACATGTGTGCCTGCTCCAAACATGTACACAACGTTGTAAACAATGGTCGGTGTTCCACTCGCTATAGAGAGGACCACATATATATGGAGTCAGTGCATTGACTCATACACAACCTGAAGGATATGCATATTTATCATTAAGCACCATGCAATTTCTACATAGCCACAACAACCATAATAAGGGAAACGCTTTGACCCTAATTAACGCACTAAACTTACGTGTTTCCATCTAGCTAGTGATCACACATATTGGCAACACTGTGAGGTGGTATAAGTTAGAGGCAACTTATATGACTGACCATGTAGCACACATAGAAGGGCAATGAAAGAAAATGTGTCTAATTGTCGTAGTGATGACAACATTTCTTACCCCCTTGCCAATTACGGCGAGTGATATTGTCCTTTGTCAAAACCACACCTCGACGAAGATACCATACATAAGTTTAATCATCAGTGTTATCCTCAACTCTCAGATTTTTTTAATTGCTACCCACTGAAACCTCATAATGGGTAAGTGCCCGTTACATGGAATCAACTGTACAAAGGCCATTATGTGTAAGGTTCCAAAGGAACTTGTCCCAACCTTGCATAAATTGGATGTGTTTCAGGCGCCCCAACAGTTGGTGCCATGATGTGGCGCAGGACTAACCAAGTCTCGCATAAAAGACAAATCAGACTGGGACAAGCTCAACAATTGCACGAGGGCATTCGTTGTCAAGGAGATCCTCTGTCTCTGTCGATCTTTATACAAGAGGTTGATGAAGGAAATATGCCCTAGAGGCAATAATAAAGTTATTATTTATTTCCTTATTTCATGATAAATGTTTATTATTTATGCTAGAATTTTATTAACCGGAAACATAATACATGTGTGAATACATAGACAAACAGAGTGTCACCAGTATGCCTCTACTTGACTAGCTCGTTGATCAAAGATGGTTATGTTTCCTAACCATAGACACGAGTTGTCATTTGATAAACGGGATCACAACATTAGGATAATGATGTGATTGACTTGACCCATTCCGTTAGCTTAACATTTGATCGTTTAGTTTACTGCTATTGCTTTCTTCATGACTTATACATGTTCCTATGACTATGAGATTATGCAACTCCCGATTATCGAAGGAACACTTTGTGTGCTACCAAACATCACAACGTAACTGGGTGATTATAAAGGTGCTCTACAGGTGTCTCCGATGGTACTTGTTGAGTTGGCATAGATCGAGAATAGGATTTCTCACTCCAATTGTCAAAGAGGTATCTCTGGGCCCTCTCCACTAGTAGAAAAAGGGTCAAATGTGAGACACATTAGTTCCGGTTTGTAACAGAACCGACACTAATGTGTCCATTAGTGCCGGTTCCAACGGCTAGGTGGGAGGAGATCTTTAGTACCGGTTTGTGGCGAACCTTTAGCACCGGTTCGTGCCACGAACCGGTACTAATGAGAGTGGTGGCAGGATGTTGTCAGAGTGGGGCCCCTCTACGAACCGGTACTAAAGGTCGTCCTATATAAACCCTTCGTCCACCAGCACTCTGTTCTTCCCCCTTTCCCCTCTCACTCTCCTCCGTTCTTCCCTTCTTCCTCTCGAGTTCATCACAAAATTTGCCCCAAATTTGTCAAGATTTGCAGGCCCCCATCCATTCAAATGATCACAAAGGTTAGAAACTTTGTCCTTTCATCTCTCATTGCTAGATTAGCTCTTGCATTGGTTTATATAGTGATTAATTGTGGGTTTTAGTAATTTGGGAGGAATTATATGTGGTAGTATTTGATTTATATGCAAATTGAGGTCAAAATAACACTTAGTTTGCATATGTAGGTGTGGTTTACTTAGTGCCTTCTAAATCTCCGTCGTAACCACCGTCGATCGCCCGCACCGTCCCGTCGCCGGCACCACCTTGTGGTGAGCCTCTTGTTCATGAAATTTTATATAAAAAATTGATGTTTGTGTGATTTGGATATATAGTTACTCGTATAATTATCTTACCTATACGTTGTTTGTTATACATAGTGCCATGGTTTTGATATCCGTCCCCGTCGGCCCTCGTCCTTGTTATGATTCGGATGTGGTACATTCTCTTTTAAAACTATCTGTTCCATTTCGTGTTTACGACAAATTATGCCCATCAAGCTGACATAGATATTTGTATGTAGGAGGTAGTTGAACCGGAAATTCCAACCGACCCTATTGTCGAGAGGTTAAATTTAGTTGAAAGAGAAAATGAGGATTTGAAAGAAAAATTGAAAAGAATTGAGGGGGAGAAGATGGAATTGGAGTTGCATGTTACCGATGTCGTCGATGATCACAAGATTAAGATGGAGAAAATGCGCTTGAAGATTAGAAAGATTAGAAAATTGCCATTCATAGTGAGGCTTGGTATCATTATGCTGTTGGATCAATTGTTACCTTAGTTGCGATCTTGATCGCAATTTTTGTTGCATTTAAATTCTTTAGCTAGAGAGTTATTTGTTTGTTGCATTTAAGTGTTGTATGAACTTTATGTATTGTATTAATTTGGTGTTTTCGGTCCTCCTTGGTTGTGCATGAAGCGGAAGTTCATTATGATGCCAGTGCTCATCCAAGGCCCTAAGCAACCCGGCAATGACATTGATGTGTACCTAAGGCCATTAGTTGAAGAACTCTTACAACTGTGGAATGGAACAGGTGTACGTGCGTGGGATGAGCACATGGGGGAAGAATTTGACCTAAAGGCGTTGTTGTTCGTGACCATCAATGACTGGCCTACTCTCAGTAACCTTTCAGGACAGACAAACAAGGGATACTGCGCATGCACGCACTGTTTGGACGATACCGACAATATATATTTGGCTAATTGTAAGAAGAATGTGTACCTAGGATATCGTCGATTTCTTCTGAGCAGGCATCCCGTAAGAAAGAAAGGCAAGCATTTCAAAGGTGAGGCGGATCACCGGACGAAGCCTCGCCACCGTACTGGTGCTGATGTACATGATATGGTCAAGGATTTGAAGGTGGTCTTTGGAAAGGGTCCTGGTGGACAACCTGTTCCGAATGACGCTGACGGACGCGCACCCATGTGGAAGAAGAAATCTATATTTTGGGACCTGCCCTATTGGAAAGACCTAGAGGTCCGCTCTGCAATCGATGTGATGCACGTGACGAAGAATCTTTGTGTGACCCTGCCTGGCTTCTTGGGCGTGTATGGGAAGACAAAATATACACCTGAGGCACGGGAGGACCAGCAACGTATGCACGGAAAAGACAACATACATCAGGATCATGCAAGCTACGCTCTTACCAAAGAAGAGAAGGAAATCTTCTTTGAATGCCTGCTCAGTATTAAGGTACCGTCTGGCTTCTCGTCGAATATAAAGGGAATAATAAACATGTCAGAAAAAAGTTCCAGAACCTAAAGTCTCATGACTGCCACGTGATTATGAAGCAACTGCTTCCGGTTGCATTGAGGGGGCTTCTATCGGAAAACGTTCGATTAGCCATTGTGAAGCTATGTGCATTCCTCAATGCAATTTCTCAGAAGGTAATCGATCCAGAAATCATACCAAGGTTA
This sequence comes from Triticum monococcum, assembly GCA_034509565.1. Taxonomy (NCBI): domain Eukaryota; kingdom Viridiplantae; phylum Streptophyta; class Magnoliopsida; order Poales; family Poaceae; genus Triticum; species Triticum monococcum. The sequence continues at coordinate 173,478,268 of CM067847.1, read as the reverse complement.
GAGAATGATTTGGTGCAATGTCTTGTCAGTTTCGAGTTGGTGTTCCCACCATCCTTCTTCAACATCATGACGCACGTCCTAGTTCACCTATGCAAAGATATTAACGTTCTGGGTCCTGTATTTCTACACAATATGTTCCCCTTTGAGAGGTTCATGGGAGTCTTAAAGAAATATGTTCATAACCGTGCTAGGCCAGAAGGAAGCATCTCCAAGGGCCATGAAAATGAGGAGGTCATTGAGTTTTGTATTGACTTTATTCCTGACCTTAAGCCGATTGGTGTTCCTAAATCGCGGCATAAGGGCAGACTGGATGGAAAAGGCACGCTAAGAGGGGATCAAATAATATGTATGGACGGGCATTCTCTCACTGAAGCACACTATACAGTTCTACAGAATTCCGCTTTGATGGCTCCGTATATGGAAGAACACAAGAATTTGCTATGCTCCAAACACCCGGAGCGGTATGATGACTGGATTACAAGTGAACAAACCAGGAGTTTCGCCAGCTGGTTGCAGACACGTACCATGCATGCCGCCTCTATTGAAGATGACCTGTACTTGCTATCCCAGTTACCATCTTTGAATATAATGACTTTCAAAAGGTATGAGATAAATGGTAATATATTTTACACGATCGCCCAAGATAAGAAGAGCACCAACCAGAATAGTGGTGTACGCTTTGATGCAGAAACCAAGACGGGAAAGGAAACATATTATGGTTATATACAGGACATATGGAACTTGACTATAGACGTGGTTTGAAGGTCCCTTTGTTTTGGTGCAAATGGGTCAATATGACACGAGGCGGGGTAACGGAAGACCCGCAGTACGGAATGACAACAGTGGATCTCAACAATCTTGTGTATGCAGACGGACCATTCGTCCTAGCCAATGATGTGGCACAGGTTTTCTATGTGAAGGACATGTCTACCAAGCTGAGAAAAAGAAAAGATAAGGAAGCGAATGCATCATACGATGAGCCAAAGCGGCACATAGTTCTTTCTGGGAAGAGAAACATCGTGGGAGTGGATGACAAGACAGACATGTCAGGATATTATGAAAATTTTGATGAAATTGCTCCATTCACAGTGAATATTGACCCAAGCATCCCGTTAAATGATGAAGATTTTCCATGGTTACGGCGAAAAGGGACACACGCGAAGAAAAAGCTTCACACCCAAAGATCTGGGATGTGATCGGCCTCACTATATATCATCACTTTCTTCTGTGTTTCACACCCAGGAGGGAATCTCTGTAATAGCTAGAGGTAGTTATGTGTTTTGGCATTTGAAACATGAAGAAATTTTATGTGCAAACAAATTCTTTCATGCATTTACTGATTTTTTTAGCTAAATTGAAAAACACTTCAAATGAACTCCGAAAAGGTTAAAAGTTGGCATGGTATCATAATTTCACCCACATAGCATGTGCAAAAAAGTAGAGAGGGTTACGGCAAAAACTGGATGCACTTCGTGTACAAAATGGACAATCTCTTTCGAACTATCAGGGTTTCGAATGAAAACTCATCTGTTACAAAGCCATTTCATTTTTTAAATAACCTAAGCATTACCAAATTGAATATAATGATAAAACACACTAATATTAAACATAATAAAAAAGAATCACTGAAAAATGTATTTTTAAAGTTAAGTTATTCACAAACTAGTGATTCACACAAATTTCAAATAATTCAAAATTTAAACTATTCAAATTTGAAAACTACTAGCACTAACAGAAAGTTTCTAATTTTTTGTACCTAAAGCAAAAATATTCACAAAGAAACTCTAAATACAGCAAAAAACAACTAAAAATAAATGAAACAAAATAAATAAAGTAGAAAAGAAAAAAACTAAATGAAAAAAAGCCCACCTACTGGGCCACAGCGTCCTGCATACGACTAGAAACCCAAATTCTAATTGGGCCAGGATGCAGGCCCGCTAGCCCAATAGGCCCATCAGGGCATAGCAGCAGACATAGGCCCGGAAGGCCTGCTTATGAGAGGAGCTCGAGAGAGCTACCACACTGGGGCTTATAAACCAGTGCGAGCGCCCCTCGGCTAGCAAGGTGGGACTAAACTTGTCGCACCGCACCTGTGCCAGCGCACCACCTTTAGTACCGGATGGTGGCTGGAACCGGTACTAAAGGATGGGTCTTTAGTACCAGTTCCAGCCACCACCCGATACTAAAGGTGTGCTCTTCCCGCCGCTTGGCCTGGCCAAAACAGGCCTTTAGTACCAGGTGGTGGCACCAACCGGTACTAAAGGTGTCCCCTATATAACAAACACTTCAAAAAAAAATTCAGTTTCTCATCTCCCACTTCTCTCTGGCGCCGCCCCGTCCCGCGCCGTCGCCGCCCCTGTTGCGCCGTCCCTGTCGACTCCGCGACGCCCCCATCCTCGTCGCGTCGTCCCCGTCGACTCCGCGCCGCCCCCGTCGCCGGCCCGTCCCCGTGGCCGCACCGGCCTGTCGTCGTCCCCTCGCCTCGCCGTCGCCTTGGATCGACCTCGCCTCACTGTCGCCGTCGCCTCGACCTCGCCCGTGCACGTTGTGAGCCCCTCCCCCGGCCCCTCTCCTCCCTCCAATCGATCAAATGCACCGCGCCATCGGCGCCGGTCGTAGCTACTGCACACACGCGCACGCGCGCGCACACACACACACACTACACGCGCGCGCGCGCACACACACACACACACACACACTACACGCGCGCGCGCACACACACACACACACACACACACACTACACGCGCGCGCGCGCACACACACACACACTACACGCGCGCGCACACACACACCATTTTTCTGTTTTTAGTTTTTTCTGTTTTTCTGTTTTTCATACAAAGTTTTAGATGAATTAATTATTTAGATTAGATTAATGTCAAATAGTATATAGAAATGTTAGTTATAATATATATAATGTCAAAGGTTTTTTCTGTTTTTTATACAAATGTTAGAAATTTTGAAAATGTTAGTTTTAGCTAGATGAATTAGATTAATTTCAAATTGTCAGACGATATTGATGTTTTTTTAGTTTCTTATATTTTTAGTTATAAAATTTAGAATTTGCATATATGAAATCACAATCCATCATTTAAAAAATGTTACTTTACTTTTGCGGCATATAGTATTTGTTGTCGACGATGCCCGGCCCGCATCCTCACCATCGACCCATTCGCGACGACGTCCTACTTCAGAGGACCCATGTCCGGGACTGGGCTCCGCCGGACTGGCACTGGGAGGTGCTACCTTCAGGGGCGCGACGCTTGGTGAGGAACCTGGCCCCGGGTCCCGTCGTCGACCCTGATCTCCTTTGGTGGCGTTCGCATGGGCCACTTTCGGTGTGGAGGGAGCCGGCCCCGCCGGAGGTGGTACATCGCCGTGTCAGGGAGGAGGACGAGCACGCCCATCGCTACATGGCTGCTATGGACGTCAGGTTCTCCAATACCTGGCAGGTTGTTCGGAGAGATCACCCGAGCTATGATCCAGTGATGGTTCCTTCACTTTGGTTGTCCACCGCCCGCGCCTCAGGAACCGCGAGTGGCCTAGATTACTCTTTAGTATTCGATCTTTATTAGCTAGCTAGCTAGCTAGTGATGTATTCGATATATATTATTCGAGACGATGTATTCGAGATTATATCTATTATTCGAGACGATGTGTTCGAGATTATATTCAGTGATGCTTATTATGTACTATGATTGATTCAGTTTTTCCTTATTAATTGATTGCATCCATGCATTGTAATTTGAATACTAAATTGTTTTATATTTCTTTTGGATTAGTTAAATAAAAGCTATGTCGGACAATACCGACAGAGAGGGAGAAGAGACCCTGTTCGATATCATACGCCATCCTCATGGGCCAGATGATGATTAGAATGAAGAAGATTATGATGGCTCCGGATATCTAAACAACATCGGGGAGGGTGATATGATATTCGATCGCGACGACCGAATTGATGAAGTCATGAACTATGATTATGATATTGATGACGAAGAAAATGTTGATCTTGAAACAATAAAGACTGGCAAGGTATATTTATATAAGCAGGCATCTGGTGATCATCACATGTTTTAAATGACTTGAAGATACTCCCTCCTTCCATCTATATAGGGCCTAATGCATTTTTTAAGACCGCGTTTGACTATTGACAAGATTAATAGTACATGACACGCACAACGTGAAAATTATATCATTGAAAGCTCCTTTCACACACGAATTTAATGACGTGCTTTGTGTAAGTTGCATGTCATATATTGTTGCTCCAATATTTGGTCAAAGTTAGCCTCGAAAAACACATTAGGACCTATATAGATGGAAGGAGGGAGTATATTAACGAATCGATCTTTCTTCTTTTGGCCATCCGGATCGAGCAAATCTTCAGGCAGCAGGAAACGAGGCCTGAACAAAAAGTTGAAGGAGGGCGTAAAGTACAATATCGAGGCCATCAAACCTAATGGCGAACCATTAGCGCCTAAGAAGATTGTGGACAAGTTCATTCGTCAGTGCGGAGTTCTTGTGAAGGAACAACTCCTGATCTCCCTTCAAGAATGGAGAGAGCCAGCAAAGCCACGTCTAGATCTTACTTTTGTCGGCGACAGACAAAAAGTTCTGCTTTGGGAAACTCTCATGGAATATTTCACCCTACCAGATCATTTCACAGATGTAGATGTGGAGAAAGTCAAGGACGCTGCTCTTAGGAAGATGGCGGTTGCATTCAACAACCAGAAGAATCGTGTATGGGACAAGTACGTCAAGGGAGGAAGGAAGACTCCAGTATTCGAGGGAACACTAGAGAAGCAAAGTGCTCATTGGGACGATTTCGTGAAATTCAAGGATTCAGAATTATCTAAGGAACGGTCGAGAATAAACAAGGCCAATGCCGAAAAAGGATAAGTTCCATAAGCTGGGGCCAGGTGGCTACGCGGTGGCAATGCCTAAGTGGGATAAGTCTGAGAAAGAGATGGAGGATGCAGGTGTCACTCCAGAAACATTGAGCTGGCCCCCTAGGTGCAGGGCTTGGTTCTATGCGCATGGGGGGGGGGGGAGTTGGAACCGAAGACAGGCAAAGTTTCGAAGAAGGCATGTCTAAACGGAGCCAAAGATAAGCTACTTGTTGCAATAGAAGAGGCTCGATCGGGGGTGTTCCAGCCCAACAGAGAGAACGACGATCTTACGCGTGCCTTGGGAAATCCTGAACACCCGGGAAGAACACGAGGCAAGGGCGCTATTCCGTGGTATGAGGGGTTTTCGGACTGGAACACCGACTACAGAACTCGTACGGGAAAGAAGATTGCGTAGGAGAAGAAGAGGAAGATGGAGGAGGAGCAGAGTAAGCTAGACTACGAACGCCTTCAAGGCCTAGAATCAGCGCACGCGGACTTGGCAGTCAAATTCCAGCGGCAGCAGGAGCAGATCGACTCACTTAGCCAGCAAAGGGGGTCTCAGCAGCTGCATCAGCTAGTGGATGATCCAGCATTGGATAACACCGTCCCATCCATGCTGAGAAGCAGCGTGGGTTTCGCCCTGGGCGACGCAGTGCTGGATAGATACCCTGTGGATGACATCATGGAGAACACTAACTGCGAGCTACACTTCAAAATGAAGAACATATCCATCAAGGTGGCGGATGCCATTGCTTTTACAAATCCCCCCGAAGCAACCTTCCATTGCAACCCGATTCCAGCAGGCTATGCTCGTGTCTTGGTTGATGAGGTGGTGGACCAATATTCGGGGCTAGAGCTTGACATTCCCGGAGGTGACGAAGAGCACACACTGGGAGAGGCCAAACATCGTATCATCGTATGGAGAAAGGATTGCATCATCTTTCGAAGGCCACCGACACCGCGTCAGCCGACTCCTCGTCGAAGTCCGCCACCGAGTCAGCAGACTCCCGCTCCTCTAAGTCCACCAACGCGTCAGGCCACTCCTCCTCCTCCAAGTCCGGCAAAGCGTCAGGCCACTCCTCCTCCAAGTCCGACACAGCGTCAGACCACTCCTCTTACAAGTCTGGCACAACTTCAGGCCACTCCTCCAAGTACGGCACAACTTCAGGCCACTCCTCCTCGTCCAGCTCAGCCACGTCAGCCATCTCCGCCGCCTCAGCAATCACGGAAGAGAGCCGCCCCAGCTATGGTGCGTCGCGGTACAAGTCAAGGTAGGACGGGAGGTACAAGCGGAGGCAAGCGATTTAAATATGGTCCAAGCAGCCTCGTGCCTCTTCCGTAGAGGCCTTACGACAAGTCCGAGGAGGAAAACACAGCCATATCAAAGGCCGAGGTGGAAGCCCATTTTGCACCAAAACCGCCACCGCCGCCAAGGGAGAAAGTGCCTGAGGAAAAGATTGACCACTTCATTCGTATGGCTAGACCACCACCTCCCAAGCCTGTTGACACAGACTATGAGCGCCACGTCATGAAGTTAAATCGAGCACATCTACAGAAAGAGGCGAGCTCGAGCTCGAGCAAATCAGCTGGCAAAAAAAAATGCGGTAAAACTGTTTCCTAGCTGGGAGAACAGGCGGCGCAATCAATCCCCCCGCTTGTTGTGCCAACAACACATGAGAGTAGGTGCGCCCAATATTATTGTGGGCAAACCGTTTACGTTCCCGAGCTGGGCGATGTGGTAATAACCGAGGAGCATATAAGGCAGGCCGAAATCCTCAAGATCACTGTTGGACAACTCCTCGAGATCGAGTCCATGCCTCCGCTTAGAGAGGAGGAAATAAAACGGAAATATGTCCGGGGCCAACCTTTGGTCGAGCCAGACGAGGTCAAGAAGCTCCCAACAAGAATGTATGAATTGCATCAATGGTACATGGACATTACCAAGATTTCCAATCGAGAGTCCCTCATGGTGAATATCAAGAAGGATCATTACTTCCATGAGAAAGCTATGTCCGTTGAGTATTTAGAACTATTTCAGTTATACAATCAAGACGCACTCGACAAATCTATCAGCAGTTGCTATTGTCTATAAGTGATTTCTTTCTGTAATTTAAATCTCAAGCTAGTTGTAGTGATCATTTTGATCAATCATTACCTTTAATTATCCTCACTATAATCTTTTCTGTGGTATTATGCAGGATGAAGATGTATGAAATGAAAAAAGGTGGACGCTATGGCATTGGGTTCATTGACCCAAATACCATTAATGAATACACATGGAAATTAGATGCATATTATGAAAAAAGTGTAGAGGAAAGCATGCTAGAGTTCTTCAAGCGCCTCAATACCAATGAAGATATACTACTTCCTTACAACTTCGAGTGAGTCACACTGTCTTGTACTACAAATTCTGTTTTTGACTACTAGCTACCTACATGTTTTTGCTTACATATGCCCGCTTAATTAAGACATGCAAACGTGTGTGCATGCAGATTTCACCGGATCTTGTTAATCATTAAAGTTGATGAAGGAACAGTTGAAATACTGGACTCACTACTTAAAAAAGAAAGTGACTACACCATCTTGTTTGGGATAGTCAACAGGTAATTTCAATCATTATTAACTATATCTCGGCCTATTTAGTTCGTCATTTCCTGATATGAACTATTTAATAACCCCTTTATTCATTTTCTTTGTCGGCGGGCAGGGCTTGGGCAAAGTTCATTAGCGTCACTCTAGGCCAATGGAAACGAAAGCTGAAATGGTATTGACCCAAGGTAAGTAATTAAGTAGTACTAGCTAGCTGGCTGCCATCTCTTTAATTATCATGCTTGATTAATTATTATCTGATCAAATTCCATTCTCATAAAGGCCCTGAAGCAGGCGCCGGGGAATAATCTGTGTGCATACTATGTTTGCGAGAACATTCGCATGATGGTGTCCGAAAGGAGCAGATCTCAAAGACAGTACTGGGTACGTTTGTCAGAACACTATTCACAATTTTTACACCATTATCGATATCTAGCCACACAACTAATACACATGCATATTGATCTCCTTCTTAATAGTTCAGGGAGGTGCGGGAGCAGCTCCTAGCAGAGGGGCACATAGAAGCAATTCAAGAGGAAATAGCGGGATTTTTGCTCGACCAGGTCATAGATCCCAAAGGAGAATACTATTACCCGCTACCGTCCCCATGAACCACTTCCAATTGTCACCGTGCTCCGAAGGCACCAATTAGGCTAATGCCACTAGCTCCAAAGGCACCAATTAGGAGAAATTGTATATAGCTAGCTAATTGTATATATATACATGTGTGTATATATATGTGTGAATTAATGGTGGTTGTGAGACATTCGATGATATATATATATATATATATATGATTGGTTCTACTAGAAATTCTATTTATATATATGCATAACGTGTACAATATGTAGTATCATAAAATACCAGCAAATGAAAAATAATTAAATGGAAAACACAAAATTAAATGAAAAAGAAATCATAAACCCAAAACCCCCAACCTTTTAATACCGGTTGGTGTCACCAACCAGTACTAAAGGGCTCCCTGCCCCCGGAGCTGGCTCGTGCCACGTGGTTGCCCTTTAGCACCGGTTTGTGCTGAACCGGTACTAAAGGGGGGGGGGGGGCTTAGGGCCCACACTTTAGTGCCGGTTACCAAACCGACACTAAAGGGCCTTACAAACCGGTGCTATTTCCCGGTTCTACACTAGTGCTCGGTAATGCACATCACTATAAGCCTTGCAAGCAATGCAACTAATGAGTTAGTTGCGGGATGATGCATTATGGAACGAGTAAAGAGACTTGCGGGTAACGATATTGAGCTAGGTATTGAGATACTGATGATCGAATCTCAGGCAAGTAACATACCAATGACAAAGGGAACAACGTATGTTGTTATGCGGTTTGACCGATAAAGATCTTCGTAGAATATGTAGGAGCCAATATGAGCATCCAGGTTCCGTTATTGGTCATTGGCCGGAGACGTGTCTCGGTCATGTCTACATAGTTTGTCGGATTTCCGGTTCCGGCAGACCCTTGAGGCTCGAACACTGGGGTGCACGCGGAGATCTCTCCCCTATCGATCTATGTCCGATCTCCTCGCGTGATCTAAACTTGAAACAACGAACAACACAAGGGACACAAGGTTTATACTGGTTCGGGCCACCGTTGTGGTGTAATACCCTACTCTAGTGTGTGGTGTGGTGGATTGCCTCAAGGGCTGATGATGAACAGTATAAGGGAAGAACAGCCTCGCGAGAGGTGTTCTTGAGCTGGTGTGATGAACTGCTTGGGCGAGTTCAGTCGCCTCTCTCTCTCTATCTCTCTTTTTCGATCCCTCCTGGGTGCCTCTCTCAGTTTTCTAGATGCCTCTACTCTGTGGTGGCTAGCTCTATTTGTAGAGGCCCCGGGCCTCTCCCCAAATAATGAGCGGGAAGGGCGCCAACAATTGGCCATTTTGAAGGGGAACATCTAATACAAGTTATCCTGATCAAAGGTGGTCTTCGGCTGCCAAAAGTACTGATGATGATGCCGTCTTGGGCTCCACGGTGACCTCCGTCCTGCCGCTCTGCTGGTCTTGGTCTCGTTGCATCGGAATGGTAACCTTTGCCCGATGCCTTGGCATGTGCTTGCCCCCTTTGCACCAAAGGGGAAACAAGGACACTACGTAGGCCGGCGCCCGCCTAGCGCCCGCCTGGTCTCGATCGTCATGGCTTGCGTCACAGGCTCCTCGCGAGGTACCCCTGCCTTGATCTCTCCGCCTCCTCGTGAGCCTGCCGGATGAGGCTGCCTCTGAGGAAGCTTCCGGTCGTCCGCCCCGCGAGGCTTGGGCCCTCGCGAGGGTCTTGAGCTTGAGCTGATGAAGATGGGCCGCGCTGGGCCCCCACTTGAGCCACGCCGTAGGCAGGCAAGTCTGGGGACCCCCATCCTCAGAACACTGACAGTAGGCCCCGGGCCCAAGGCGCGCCCGGGCTTGGCCTAGCAGGGAAGCGAAGGGGCAAGCGCGAAGTGCCGTGGGCCCTAATAGCCTGCGGCCTTGGGCGCCGCATGGCGATTGATTGGACATGGGCGTCTGAGCTTCCCCACGACGCCTCGGCAACTGTGCATCTGACAAAAGAGGTGCACGGGTCAGACTTACTTGCTTTGTTCTTGTTCGCCTCGCTCCCGATCCCCTTTCTCGCTCTCCTCCTTCTTGCTTCCGAAATCCTCCAGATCTGTCTCGATCCTTCTTGCCCGGCACGCCATGGCGCCTCACAAGTCCCCGAACAAGGCCTGGTACTCGCCGGCCCTGGATTCCCCGAACCTGCCAGAGAAAAACCTCGCCTCACGTGCCTGATGACGGTGGCGCAGGGTAGCAAGGGGGCGACTGTGCTCAAGGCTGGCTCCGACCAGCTTGAAGGAAGGGGAGCACCTTCTATCCGCTCTTTGTCAGCACCATCGTCGCCGGTCTGGTGCCTCCTTTCTCCGAGTTCTTCTTTGCTATCCTCCGCCAGTACAACTTGCAGGCTCTGCATCTCCACCCCAACTCTGTTCTTCTCCTAGCGATTTTTGCTTACTACTGTGAGGCTCATGTCGGGGTAAAGCCCTCGGTGGCTTTGTTGGACCACTATTTTCCCTTCGGGTTTCTGGTGGCCATGTCTCCGCATGTGCGAGCTTCATCGCATACTCCAATTCCAATGCCATCTCGAAGCCTGGGAAGAGAATCGAAGGCTCCCGGAGCAAGTGGGTCATGGTGGACGTCGGGCGTCTCCACCCCCGTCTGGTGTTGCCTACGGGGCAGCCCAAGGCTGTTGACGCGTGGTCCCACGTGGAGCTCATCGACCCCCGTGCGAGGGCGGTGCTGAAGAGGATGAACGCGGACCTGAGGCCGAGCAACTTGGGGACGGCGAAGCTGACTGGAGCCACGCTCCTGAGGGAGTTCTTGGAGCACCGGGTGGCTCCACTCCAGGAGCACTCGCTCCCGTTGTGGAGGCTTGGGGAAGTGGACGCCGCCTTGCGGCTGAGCTCGGAGGCCCTGACCGACGAGAATCTGGTCGCGGCCCTCCATTCCTTGGTTAGGGGAGACGTGGCGAAGCCGGTGGGTGCCCCCGTCCCCCTGTTCCTTCGCGACGACTGGGAGCAGGTGGTGAACACCATGCCCACCTTTAATGGCGATGGGCTGGTGCCCGCGGATGCTCCTGAGGGTCTTGCGGTGCTGGCGATGGTGAACGTGTCCTCCGGCAGCTCCAGCGAGAGTGAGGAGGAGGAAGAGGCAGAGGAAGAAGAGTCTAACTTTGAGGCGACTGGCGAGGAGTCGGGGGAGTCCTTCCCTCGGCTCAGGTCTCGGGCCCTCCGCTCCATGCCGGATGACAGCGATGCCGGCGCCAGGCGAGGAGGGGAGGACTCTCCCTTGGTCACAAGGAAGGGCATGTCGAGGCTGGTTCCCCCAGGGTCCGCTCTGATCCCTGGGCGGTCTCAGGCCAGCCCCAGCCCTCCCGACGTGGCTTCTGCTTCTGGGCTTCCCGAGGCTGATCCCAGCTGCAGGCTCTCGGGCTTTAAGTTCGGCCGGAGGTTGCTTGGGTCCGTGAGCGACGACCAGTAAGTGCTTGATTCCTGCTTTGCTTGGTTTCTGCCGCCGAGGCTTGATGTCCATATTCATTTGTCAGACCGGCGCCTGCGGTGAAGAAGTTGAAAGGGGCTTCTGCGGCCCCACTTTGGGCGAGTCCACCTGCCGAGATGGCGCCTTCGTCCACTAAGGGGAAAGACAGCGCGGCTCGCGCTTCCCCTGCCCGGTCGTCCTCGTGAGTCCGACTGGGACACTTCGGCAAGGAATCAGCCCCCGTGGCCCTGCTGACCCTGGAGTCGACTGTGCTCGATGCTGCAGCCGGGGCAGCCAAGGCCTAGGGGGTTCCTTCCCGCCAAACCGTGATCATGCTGCCGTCTTCTTCGCCCGCTCCGCAAGTTCCCGCTCCTTCTGCTGCCATCTTCGACCAGGTCGCCAGCGAACTGAGCCAGCTGCGGGTGGATCTTCTGAGCGCCGACCCTCGCCTAGCGGCGGGGCGCCTGGAGCTAGCTTCTGGCTGGGCCCGTTCCACTGCTTCCGTCCGAGCAGCGCTGAGCCAGGCCGCGACGGCCTCTGATGGGGAGAAGCAGGCTGCCAACCAAGCCAAGGCCGCTCGCGACGTTGCCCTGGGCGACGCCGCGGCTGCCAAGGCTCGCTGCAAGGAGCTGGAGGCCGAGCTGCAAGGCCTGTGCGATGAGCTCGCCAAGGAGGTCCACGGCCGCCGGGAGAAAGAGAAGGAGATGAAGGCTCGGGAGGCTGCCGTCAAGGACCGGGACGTCAAGCTTGATGACCGCCACGGCCGGTTAGAGACGCTGGACCGGTCGCTGAAGGCAGAGAGGACCGAGCTAGACGCCAAGGCGAAGGTCCTGACGGAGGATCGGGTGGCCTTCGTGAAGATGGAGAAGAGGGCTCGTGCTGCGCTGAAGACGCTTTACGAGAGCGGCTTAGAGGAGCCGCTGGCTGGCGTAGAGGACGGCCCCGCCAAGCTGCTTCCCTTCCTGGTCTGCACACTTGAAGATGTCGTAGATAGCCTTGGCCCCATGGCCGAGGCCGAGCCCCGCGCCCTGTCTTCGGTGGCGCCGACGCGTGTCCTCAGCCACGTCTACCTGCGCGACCCCAACGTCGACCTTGACAGCCTGCTGGAGCCCGTGAGCGGCGACCTTGCCACCGCTGCCGCTGAGGCCGTGAAAGGCCGAGCCGAAGCTTTGCTGGGGAGGTTCCGCGCCTTTAGCATCTTGCCCGGGCACGGTGCCGCTAGCTCCGCGGCCCCAGGAGGCGACGCCACTGGAGAGTGATCCCTTCGCGGCTTTTGTACTGTTTTTATTCCTGCAACATGCACCATGCCTCGCGGAGGAGTTTAAACTTGTGTTTGACGTCATGAAACAATCTATGGCTTGTAATATTTGCTTTGAATTTCCTGGAATTTGCATTTTTTTCTCCCCTACTTGCTCGCGCTCTAAGTCGGCAGGGCCCGGCCCCGCGCGTACCTCACCCAGCGTTAGCCCCGACCGGAAACCAGGACGGGACTAAGGAGTGAGGGGCTATGTGGCAAGTTAGGCTCCTGAGTCGCAATGCTCAAGAGTCCCCCTTGACGCACAAGCAACAAGTAGAAAAGGGGGGAACGAGTAGTGGATTGATCATTCTGCGTCGGTAGGGCCCGGCCCCACGCATACCTCACCCAGCGTTAGCCCCGACCGGAAACCAGGACGGGACTAAGGGGCAAGTTAGGCTCCCGAGTCGTGATGCTCAGGAGTCCCCCTTGACGTTCAAACGGGTTTCCATACCTTCGATCTGCTCGGGGAGGGGCGCGTGACGACCAGGTCCAAGGGACCTGGCTGGGTGGCATGCACTCAGGCAAGACCCGGGCGTAGCCCCCGTGTCCAGCCCCCTCACGCGGCGCTCCCGAGGGGAGGCGTTGCGATGGTGCCGGACACTGAGCTTTGGGCTCCCTGAGGTTAGTACGGCCGTAGGCCGCCCTCAGTTGTTAATCACCAGCGCGGAGCATAGCGCTTCCGTATGTGTATGGGCATAGCCGCTCCTCGGCAGTGTCATCAGCCAGTGCGGAGCATGGTGCTTCCATTGGTACATGGGAGGGGGCTCCCCTCTGGGAGGAGCCCCCGGGGCGTGTACAACCCCGCCCTGACACGTGGCCGGCACGGTAGGGCTAGGAGAGGTGTATCTGGGCACTCGTGAGCCAACGTGGGACTCACAAGGCCCTACCTCGAGGCGGGTTGCGCCTGGCTCTGGGCCTTTATCAATGGCGTGAATGCTCTACGTCCTCAGGTCCCGGCCCTCGAGCAAGCTCAGCCGCCGCTGGTATGACAGGTCGCGATGCCGTGGGTCAAGGCCAGGGGGTGAGGGCTGGAGAGCCAGTAGGAGCCCATGAGTAGCGATGCTCATGTACCCCCCTTTTAATGTGCAAGTGCTTTGCATGAAAGCGGAGAAGTCCGTGATAAGCAGTAGGTGACAATTAAGCGTGAAAGAGCAAATTTATTTTCAGTAAACGTGGGAAAAGCAGACGCCGCTGGGCCAGGCCCGAGCATCTCGGGGATGATGCAGCCCGACGGGCGCCCCCGGCAAGGTAAGTAAAGAGCATAAGCAAAATGGATACATGCCGCAGGGACGGACCCACACGACCTGGGAATAATGCGGCTCTGTGGGCGCTCCCAGCTAAAAACGGAACTTAGCAAGATGTCACCTGGTGCCGTTGAAGATGAAGTGATGCCGAAGAAGCGGGCGATCCGTGATGAAGACGTCGACCCTCACGAGCCCCCCAGGCCCAGGAGCCTCGGGAGGCTCCAGGGGCATAGGTGGGTCTCCGAGAGCCATCTCCATCTCCGCCAGGACCGCACCATGCCTGACCTCCAAGGCCTCTAGAATGCTCCTCAGCAGGCGCTGATGAGCGGCGACTGCGTCCGGCAGGCCGAAAGGCATGCGAACATAGCTGTGAGGTGGACCTCCGCAACGCCCCACGCGCGAAGGCCAGAGGCGCTCCTGAGATGCGGCTTGGTTGAGCCCTGGCACGTGGACGCAGATGCGCAGCCCACCATCCTCGCCTGGATGTAGGTCCATGGCGGGCAAGCGGCGGCTGCCGCGCATGACTCTCGACTCCTGTAGCTCCTAAGTGTTGCTTGCGATGAACTCCTGAGAGTTTGGTCTTCCTTGCCTTGTACCTTCCTAAGGGAAACGTGCCTGAAAGCACCCCTCCAAGTGGTGCCCGAGCGCCTCCCTCGCAACCTTGGCAAAGTCGGTGGCTCTCCAAGAAAGAGCCCCCGAGCCCTGCCTGAGGAGGGCGCCGGGCGCGCCTTCCTATGCAAGAGAGGGTGGCGCTCCCTGATTGGGCGCAGATCCTGACCCAACATCTCCGGAGGCGCCTGCCTCCTGATGGCTTGGGCCAGGCAAAACCTTCTTCTTCTTGGGGGTCGCCTCGGGAAGCCTTCCATTTTTGTGGTCTGGGTCTTCGATTGCTGCGGCTTGGAACGCACATTCAAGTGAACACACTGCGTCCCTTTCTTCACAGGGTACGGTGATGACTCCACCGCTTCCTGGCATCTTGAGGACATTATATCCATGGTGAGTCACTGCCATGAACTTGGCCAGGGCTGGGTACCCGAGGATGGCGTTGTATGGTAGACGGATGTGGGCGACGTCGAAGTCGATGAGCTTGGTGCGGTAGTTGTTGCGCTATCCGAAGGTGACTGGAAGGCGAACCTGCCCTATCAGAACAGTGGAACCATCAGTGACTCCTGAGAATGTCTTGGTTGGCTGAAGCTGATCGTACGACACTTGGAGATTGTCGAACGTCTCGACGGACATGACGTTGAGTCCTGCTCCGCCATCAATGAGGGTCCTGGTGACCTGCACGTTGCTGATGACTGGGGAGCAAAGCATAGGGAGGACTTCGGCAGTTACTGCACACTTGAGCTGATCCGCTGAGCTGAACGTGATAGCGCATGCAGACCACCTGAGAGGGCGCGTGGCCTCAAGCTTAGGGAGGACTGCATTCACCTCGCGAGCAAACTGCTTGAAGATGCGCTGTGAGGCTGGGGCCTGCGCGCCACCCAAGATGCAAGCGATTGCGTGCGGCTCCTGGAAGCCCCCAGCTCCCTCGTCTTGATCTTGGTCTTCGTTCCTCCTTGGCGGTGGCGGCAGAGGGGGAAGGCATGCGTTGCCGTGCGGGCGATCCTCACGAGGCCGACCTCTCCAGCCTCCCTCGCGAGGCTGGTCCTGCCAGTGATCCTCGCGAGGTCGGTCACGCCACTCTTGGCGAGGGCCACGGTCTTCCCATCGTCCGCCACCTCTTCCTCCTTCTCGGCCATAGCCCCTGTTGTTGCGCTCGTGGCGTCGGCCGACACGTCCATCTCTCACAGCCCTGAGCTCTTGACATTCGTTGGTGTTGTGGGTGTGGAGGTCGTGGTACACGTAGTACCGACTACCTTTGGATGACTCAGGCTGATCCCTGCCTCACTTGGTGTCTGGCTCCGCTGCAAGCATGACAGCCCCCTTGCACTTCACGTCCTTGGCCTTGGGCTTCTTCTCTTCTGGGTCGGCAGCCAGGAGTTCGAGGAGGGAAAGGCGCCCTTCCTCAGCCCTGGCGCACTTGGTCGCCAAGTTGAACAGCTCCAGGGATGTGCACAGGTCTTCATGAATTGCTAGCTCCTCCTTCATCTTAACGTCGCGTACGCCATTGGAGAACGCCAAGATGATGGCTTCTTCAGTCACCTTGGGGATCTTGAGGCGAGCATTGTTGAAGCGCTGGATGTACTTCTGCAGGGTTTTCCCTTGCTGCTGCTTGATGCGGCGCAGATCGCTCACGGCCGGGGGCCGGTCGCGAGTGCCCTGGAACTTGGTGATGAAGCGAGTGCGCATCTCATCCCAGGAGGAGATTGTGCCAGAAGCCAGGTTCAGGAGCCAGGTGCGGGCCCCGTCCTTGAGCGCCATGGGAAACCGGTTCGCCATGACCCTTTCGTCTCTGTTGGCGGCTTCGATGCATAGCTCATAGAGCTGCAGGAACTCTGCTGGGTCCGCCGTGCCATCGTAGCGAGGGGGCAGGTCAGGCTTGAACTTGCCTGGCCATGCGACGCCGCGTACCTCAGGGGTGAGGGCGCGGCAGCCTGCTGTGGCCACCGGTGCCTTTTGCTGGTACTGGGCTTGCTCCTGGGGATTACCGCACACCGCCGCTTGGAGCAGTGCGGGGTCTTGGCATGGAGGTGCAGGGACGCGATCTTGGCACGCCGGTGCTGGGAGCGCGCGAGCACCTCCTTGGGGACGAGGGATCGCTTGGCAGCTCCTTTCTTGCTGCGCAGGCGCCGGACGCGGAGGGTCTCGCCCTGGGGCTGCGCGGCTTGGAGCCAGGGAGCCTTCTTGGGGAGGAGGTGGTGGAGGCACCTCCTGATCCTCGCCTCCTGCGCGGAATGAAGGGCGAGGCAGCGAGAGGGACGGCAAGGGGGAGCCCCCTGTGGCGCTGACGAGCTCGGTGATGCGGGCGAGCCAGTCTTCATAGAGGTCGTCGATGGGGCGGTAGTGCAAGAGCTCTCTTGCCAGGAGCAGGGCGGCGTGCGCGTCCGTGGGGGCGTGACGGGCGTGGGACGACGAAGCGGCTGGAGTCAGCAATGGTGTGGCGGTGCGGCCCTCCCGCCGCACCGAAGGATGCTAGGAGGAGGCCTGCTGCTCGTTCCCCGCCGGGCCGATGTTGGCGTTGGCGGCAGGCGGCGGGGAACGACGAGGACATCCACCGACGGGCGCCGTCTGGGCGACGCAGGTAGCGAGAGCAGCCCGGCGCTCGGCGCGAGCCCGACGAGCGCCAGCCATGGACATGACGGAAGATCGTACGCGAACAGCGGAAGGAAGATTCCGGCGCACCCCTACCTGGTGCACCAAATGTCGGATTTCGGGTTCCGGGAGACCCTTGAGGTTCGAACACTGGGGTGCGCGCGGAGATCTCTCCCCTACCGATCTACGTCCGATCTCCTCGCGTGATCTAAACTGGAAACAATGAACAACACAAGGGACACAAGGTTTATACTTGTTTGGGCCACCATTGTGGTGTAATACCCTACTCCAGTGTGTGGTGTGGTGGATTGCCTCAGGGGCTGATGATGAACAGTACAAGGGAAGAACAGCCTCGCGAGAGGTGTTCTTGAGCTGTTGCGATGAACTGCTTGGGCGAGTTCATCCGCCTCTCTCTCTCTCTCTCTCTCTCTCTCTCTCTCTCTCTTTTTCGGTCCCTCCTGGGTGTCTCTCTTAGTTTTCTAGATGTCTCTACTCTGTGGTGGCTAGCTCTATTTATAGAGGCCCTGGGCCTCTCCCCAAATAATGAGCGGGAAGGGCGGCAACAATTGACCATTTTGAAGGGGAACATATAGTACAAGTTATCCTGACCAAAGGTGGTCTTCGGCTGCCAAAAGTACTGGTGATGACGCCGTCTTGGGCTCCACGGTGACCTCCCTCCTGCCGCTCTGCTGGTCTTGGTCTCGTTGCACCGGAATGGTAACCTTTGCCCGATGCCTTGGCCTGTGCTTGCCCCCTTTGCACCAAAGGGGAAACAAGGACACTGCGCAGGCCGGCGCCCGCCTGGCGCCCGCCTGGTCTCGATCGTCATGGCTTGCGTCACGGGCTCCTCACGAGGTACCCCTACCTTGATCTCTCCGCCTCCTCGCGAGCCTGTCGGATGAGGCTGCCTCTGAGGAAGCTTCCGGTCGTCCGCCCCGCGAGGCTTGGCCCCTCGCGAGGGTCTTGAGCTTGAGCTGATGAAGATGGGCCGCGCTGGGCCCCCACTTGAGCCACGCCGCAGGCTGCAAGCAGGCAAGTCTGGGGACCCCCGTCCTCAGAACGCCGACATAGTTCTCGAACCCGTAGGGTCCACACGCTTAATGTTCGGTGACGATCGGTATTATGAGTTTATGTGATTTCTTATACCGAAGGTAGTTCAGAGTCCCGGATGTGATCACGGACATGACGAGGAGTCTCGAAATGGTCGAGGCATAAAGATTGATATATTGGACGACTATATTTGGATACCAGAAGTGTTCCTGGTGATTTCGAAGAAAGCCGGAGTGCCGGAGAGTTACCAGAACCTCCCCGGGAGAAGTAATGGGCCACATGGGCATTAGTGGAGAGAGAGAGAGAGGGCCGGCCAGGGCAGGCCGTGTCCCCTCCCCCTTTGGTCCGAATTGGACTAGGGAAGGGGGGCGGCGCCCCCCTTTCCTTCTCCCTCTCCTCCTTCCTTCCCCCCTCCTAGTAGGATTAGGACAGGGGAGTCCTACTCCTACTAGGAGGAGGACTCCTCCTCCTGGCGTGCCCTGCAAGGGCCGGGAGGCCTCCCCCTTGCTCCTTTATATATGGGGCAGGGGGCACCCTAGGACACACAAGTTGATTGTTCCAAGCCGTGTGCGGTGCCCCCTCCACCATAATCCACCTCGATCATATTGTAGCGGTGCTTAGGCGAAGCCCTGCGTCGGTAGCAACATCATCACCGCCATCACGCCGTCGTGCCGACGGAACTCTCATGTGAAGCTCTGCTAGATCGGAGTTCATGGGACGTCATCGAGTTGAACATGTGCTGAACTAGGAGGTGCCGTACGTTCGGTACTTGGATCGGTCGGATCGTGAAGACGTACGACTACATCAACCGCGTTCTCAGAACGCTTCCGCTTATGGTCTACGAGGGTACGTGGACGATACTCTCCTCTCTCGTTGCTATGCATCACCATGATCTTGCGTGTGCGTAGGATTTTTTTTTGAAATTACTACGTTTCCCAACAGTGGCATCAGAGCCAGGTTTATGCGTAGATGTTATATGCACGAGTAGAACACAAGTGAGTTGTGGGCGATGCAAGTCATACTGCTTACCAGCATGTCATACTTTGGTTCGGTGGTATTGTTGGATGAAGCGGCCCAGACCGACATTACGTGTACGCTTACGCGAGACTGGTTCTACCGACGTGCTTTGCACACAGGTGGCTGGCGGGTGTTAGTTTCTCCAACTTTAGTTGAACCGAGTGTGACTACGCCTGGTCCTTGTTGAAGGTTAAAACAACACTAACTTGACAAAATATCATTGTGGTTTTGATGCATAGGTAAGAACGATTCTTGCTCAGCCCATAGCAGCCACGTAAAACTTGCAACAACAAAGTAGAGGACGTCTAACTTGTTTTTGCAGGGCATGTTGTGATGGGAGATGCTTGATAACCCTCAAGTATAGGGGATCCCAACAGTTTTCTATAAGTAAGAGTGTCGAACCCAACGAGGAGCTAAAGGCAGAACAAATATTCCCTCAAGTTCTATCGACCACCGATACAACTCTACGCACGCTTGATGTTCGCTTTACCTAGAACAAGTATGAAACTAGAAATACTTTGTCGGTGTTGTTGGATAGGTTTGCAAGATAATAAAGATTACGCAAATAAAAAGTAGGGGCTGTTTAGATAAAGAAACAGTAAAGTAAATATAGCGAGTGTGGAAAAGTGGTGGTAGGAGTTGCGAAATTGCCCCTAAGCAATTGACTACTTTACTAGACCGATAGCAAGTATTATGTGGGAGAGGCCACTGCTAGCATGTCATCCCTGACTTGGAATTCTATGCACTTATGATTGGAACTATTAGCAAGCATCCGCAACTACTAACGTTCATTAAGGTAAAACCCAACCATAGCATTAAGATATATTGGTCCCCCTTCAATCCCGTATGCATCAATTTCTATGCTAGGTTGAAGCTTCTGTCACTCTTGCCCTCCAATACATAGTCCTATCAACATACAACTAACCCTATGGTGTGATCCACGCGCGCGCTCATATGATGGGCACCAAAGGACAGCAACATAACCACAAGCAAATTAAATCAATCATAGCAATTCATCAACCACTGATAGGACAACGAAAATCTATTCAGACATCATAGGATGGCAACACATCATTGGATAATAATATGAAGCATAAAGCAGCATGTTCAAGTAGAGGGTACAACGGGTTGCGGGAGAGTGGACTGCTGTAGATAGAGGGGGGGAGGTGATGAAGATGTTGGTGAAGATGGCGGAGGTGTTGGTGTAGATCGCGGTGATGATGATGATGGCCACGGCAGCGTTCCGGTGCCACCGAAAGAGAAGGGGAGAGGGGGCCCCTTCCTCTTATTCTTCCTTGACCTCCTCCCTAGATGGGAGAAGGGTTTCCCCTCTGGTCCTTGGCCTCCATGGCATGGGAGGGGCGAGAGCCCCTCTGAGATTGGATCTGTCTCTCTGTCTCTCTCTATTTCTGCGTTCTCAGATTCTACCCTTTCACTGTTTCTTATATTCCCGGAGATCCATAACTCCGATTGGGCTGAAATTTTAACACGATCTCTATCCAGAAATTAGCTTTCTTGCGGCAAAAGAAGGGAATCAACCGCCTTACGGGGTGGCCACGGGGGTCAGGGGCGTGCCTGCCCCCTGGGGCACGCCCCCTGCCTCGTGCCCCCCCTCGGGCACCGTCTCGCGTGGATTTTTCTTCCCAAAAATCATATATATTCCAAAAAAATCTCCGTAAGTTTTTACCCCGTTTGGACTCTGTTTGATATGGATATTCTGTGAAACAAAAAACATGTAACAAACAGGAACTGGCGCTGGGCACTGGATCAATATGTGAGTCCCAAAAATAGTATAAAAAGTTGCCAAAAGTATATGAAAGTTGTAGAATATTGGCATCGAACAATCAAAAATTATAGATACGACGAAGATGTATCAGCATCCCCAAGCTTAATTCCTGCTCGTCGTCGAGTAGGTAAATGATAAAAAAGATAATTTTTGATGTGGAATGCTACCTAGCATAATCTTGATCACATATCTAATCATGGCATGAATATTAAGACACGGGTGATTCAAAGCAATAGTCTATCATTTTACATAAAAACAATAATACTTCAAGCCTACTAATAAAGCAATCATGTCTTTTCAAAATAACATGGCCAAATAAAGTTATCCCTACAAAATCATATAGTCTGGCTATGCTCCATCTTCACCACACAAAATATTCACACCATGCACAACCCCGATGAGAAGCCAAGCAATTGTTTCATACTTTTGACGTTCTCAAACCTTTTCAACTTTCACGCAATACATGAGCGTGAGCCATGGACATAGCACTATAGGTGGAATAGAATGGTGGTTGTGGAGAAGACAAAAAGGAGAAGATAGTCTCAGATCAACTAGGTGTATCAACGGGCTATGGAGATGCCCATCAATAGATATCAATGTGAGTGAGTATGGATTGCCATGCAACCGATGCACTAAGAGCTATAAGTGTATGAAAGCTCAAAGTGAAACTAAGTGGGTGTGCATCCAACTTGCTTGCTCATGAAGACCCTGGGCATTTGAGGAAGCCCATCATCGGAATATACAAGCCAAGTTCTATAATGAAAATTCCCACTAGTATATGAAAGTGATAACTCAAGAGACTCTCTATATGAAGAACATGATGCTACTTTGAAGCACAAGTGTGGTAAAAGGATAGTAACATTGCCCCTTCTCTCCTTTTCTCTCATTTTTTTGTCTTGTTTTTTTCCTTTTTTTGGGCCTTCTCTTTTTTTGGCCTTTCTCTTTTTTTTCGTCCGGAGTCTCATCCCGACTTGTGGGGGAATCATAGTCTCCATCATCCTTTCCTCATTGGGGCAATGCTCTAATAATGATGATCATCACACTTTTATTTACTTACAACTCGATACTAGAACAACGATATGACTCTATATGAATGCCTCCGGCGGTGTACCGGGATGTGCAATGATCTAGCGTAGCAATGACATCAAAAAACGGACAAGCCATGAAAATATCATGTTAGCTATCTTACCATCATGCAAAGCAATATGACAATGAATGCTCAAGTCATGTATATGATGATGATGGAAGTTGCATGGAAATATATCTCGGAATGGCTATGGAAATGACATGATAGGTAGGTATGGTGGCTGTTTTGAGGAAGGTATATGGTGGGTTTATGGTACCGGCGAAAGTTGCGCGGTACTAGAGAGGCTATCAATGGTGGAAGGGTGAGAGTGCGTATAATCCATGGACTCAACATTAGTCATAAAGAACTCACATACTTATTGCAAAAGTTTATTAGCCCTCGAAGCAAAGTACTACTACGCATGCCCCTAGGGGGATAGATTGGTAGGAAAAGACCATCGCTCGTCCCCGACCGCCACTCATAAGGAAGACAATCAATAAATACCTCATGCTCCGACTTTGTTACATAACGGTTCACCATACGTGCATGCTACGGGAATCACAATCCTCAACACAAGTATTTCTACTAATCCACAACTATCCACTAGCATGACTCTAATATCACCATCTTTATATTGCAAAACTATTGCAAGGAATCAAACATATCATATTCAGTGATCTACAAGTTTTATGTAGGATTTTATAACTAACCATGTGAATGACCAATTCCTGTCATCTCTCTAAATAGATATAAGTGAAGCAAGAGAGTTTAATTCTTTCTACAAAAGATATGCCCACTCTCTAACAAATATACGTGAAGCAAAAGAGCACTCTACAAATGGTGGCTGTCTATGTAAAGAGAAATAGGCAATCCAAATTCAAATGATATAAGTGAAGCACATGAAGCATTCTATAAAGCCATACTCAAAAGATGTAAGTGAAGTACAAATAGCATTCTATAAATCAACCAAGGACTGCCTCATACCAGAATGGTGCATAAAATAAAAATGAAAACTAAATGCAAAAGACGCTCCAAGATTGCACATATCGCATGAACGAAACGAATCCGAAACATACCGATACTTGTTGAAGAAAGAGGGGATGCCTTCCGGGGCACCCCCAAGCTTAGACGCTTGAGTCTCCTTGAATGTTTACTTGGGGTGCCTCGGGCATCCCCAATCTTGAGCTCTTGCCTCTCTTCCTTCTTCTCACATCGAGACCTTCTCGATCCTCGAACACTTCATCCACACAAAACTTCAACAGAAAACTCGGTAAGATCCGTTAGTGTAATAAAGCAAATCACTACCCTAAGTACTGTTGCAAATCAATTAATATTTTGTTTTTGCATTATAGCTACTGTAATATAACTTTTTCATGGCTTAATCCACTGATATTAAATGATAGTTTCATCAAAACAAGCAAACTATGCATCAAAAACAGAATCTGTCTAAAACAGAACAGTCTGTCACAATCTGAACATTCACCATACTTCTCATACTTGAAAATTTCCACCAAAATTAAGAAAAATAAAAAAATTGTATAGGAAGACAGTGCAAAAAGAATCAGAACCATTTGACATAACAACTAAAAATGTAAAATCGCGCACTACAGAAAAAGTTTCTGTCCTGCACCGTACAAACCATCAAGCAAATGTAAACATCCTAAATGCAAACCTTGGCACATTATTTTTATAATACAATGGAATTGTACAAGGGGATAATTATTTTTTTTGAAAAGTTTCTGTAATCAAGATTCACAAAGTTGCTGTGAGCATGAACAAAGTTCAAGGAGCTCTCCGACTTCAACAATGCTTGTCTTTCTCACTTTCACTTTCCTTTTTAAAAAAGTTTTGGGTTCCCATCTTTATTTTTGTTGTTTTTAAACTATATGAAAGCACTCAACAGAAATAAATGACTCTCTAAAACTTTCGGGTTGTCTTCCTAGCAGTGCTTTCTTTAAATCCATTAAGCTAGGCATATAGTGCTCAAGTAATGGATCCACCCGGATCCCAAGGTATATCAAAGCCAATTTTAATTAGCAATGATTTGTAATTTAGTAGTGAGCACAAAGCAACATATATCATGTAACAACAAAGTCTAAATCTCTTCCTATGCATCGGCATGTCATAAAAGAACAATTCATGCACACATAGTAAAGGCCAATGGATAGTATAAACAATTTCTTGCAATTTTGTTGTATTAGAAACATAAAGAGGCGGAGATGTAGTTCCTCTCTCATAATAATTGCAAGTAGGAGCAACAAGAACATGCATATTATATCTATCAAAATCATCATGTGTAATAGTAAAACGCAACCCATCAATATAGTCCTTAATAAGGGTAAACTTCTCCGATATAGTGTACTTGGGATAATTCAAAAGATAATAGGACTATCATGCATGGGTGCAATAGCAACAATTTCATGTTTAACATAAGGAACTATAGTAAGTTCATCTCCATAAGCATAATTCATATTGGCATCTTGGCCACAAGCATAGCAAGCATCATCAAAAAGGGATATTTCAAAAGAATCAACGGGATCATAGCAATTATCATAGCATTCATCATCCTTCGGTAAGCATGAAGGGGAATTAAACAATGTATGAGTTGAAGAGTTATTCTCATTAGAAGGTGGGCACGGGTGATCAATCCTCTCTTCCTCCTTTTGTTCTTCGCTCTCCTCCTCATCTTTTTCATCCAATGAGCTCACAGTTTCATCAACTTCTTCTTCCATAGATTCCTGCAAAATATTAGTCTCTTCTTGGACAACGGAGACTTTCTCAATAAGTGCCTTAATATCGGAATTGTATTCATAATTCTCATAGCAATATTTAAGGATAGTTAAATTTTTAGGTCTATAAACCGAATCATCAAAATCTTCAAACTCTTTAAACATAGATTCAATTTCATAAGCACCATAAAAGCAACAAATTCTTCCATTTGTTCCACATCATAGTAATCATATATACCATTAGCATAAGAAGCT
Source organism: Triticum monococcum (assembly GCA_034509565.1). Lineage (NCBI taxonomy): Eukaryota > Viridiplantae > Streptophyta > Magnoliopsida > Poales > Poaceae > Triticum > Triticum monococcum. The sequence goes on along the minus strand of CM067847.1, from coordinate 173,453,140 downwards.
AAGGATTTATTATCATTAAATTCGCATAAAAAGGGAAGGTGTGGAGCCTTCATCCTAGAGCAACAAGTATAATCATATCTCAGGCATAGTTGCCTAGCATACCACTTCAATATATGAATTTGATCCCATAATAGTTTCCCTTTTTGTGTCAAGCGGTAATCTCTAAAGTATTCATGTTGATCCAACGTTACTCCCATTACATAATTGAATGGGGTTTTCTCAGGATTATTAAAGTAGTACATAATATCTTTCACATAACCAGCATCGAGGGTTTTAGGAGGTTCCCCATCTCCATGAGCAGAAAGTACACCTAATTTTTTGGTATTTCGTGTTCCATATCCATAACTAAAGATAAAGAACAACTAAGAACAACAAATAAAAATTACTTAGTGATAAAGTAAACAAGCACACATGAGAATATTCACCCCACGCTATTGCTCCCCGGCAACGGCGCCAGAAAAAGGTCTTGATAACCCTCAAGTATAGGGGATCGCAACCATTTTTGATAAGTAAGAGTGTCGAACCCAATGAGGAGCCAAAGGCAGAACAAATATTCCCTCAAGTTCTATCGACCACCGATACAACTCCACGCACGCTTGATGCTCGCTTTACCTAGAACAAGTATGAAACTAGAAATACTTTGTAGGTGTTGTTGGATAGGTTTGCAAGATAATAAAGATTACGTTATTAAAAAGTAGGGGCTGTTTAGATAAAGAAACAATAAAGTAAATATAGCGAGTGTGGAAAAGTTGTGGTAGGAGTTGCAAAATTGCCCCTAAGCAATTGACTACTTTACTAGACCGATAGCAAGTATTATGTGGGAGAGGCCACTGCTAGCATGTCATCCCTGACTTGGAATTCTATGCACTTATGATTGGAACTATTAGCAAGCATCCGCAACTACTAACGTTCATTAAGGTAAAACCCAACCATAGCATTAAGATATATTGGTCCCCCTTCAATCCCGTATGCATCAATTTCTATGCTAGGTTGAAGCTTCTGTCACTCTTGCCCTCCAATACATAGTCCTATCAACATACAACTAACCCTATGGTGTGATCCACGCGCGCGCTCATATGATGGGCACCAAAGGACAGCAATATAACCACAAGCAAATTAAATCAATCATAGCAATTCATCAACCACCGATAGGACAACGAAAATCTACTCAGACATCATAGGATGGCAACACATCATTGGATAATAATATGAAGCATAAAGCAACATGTTCAAGTAGAGGGTACAGCAGGTTGCGGGAGAGTGGACCGCTGTAGATAGAGGGGGGAGGTGATGGAGATGTTGGTGAAGATGGCGGAGGTGTTGGTGTAGATCGCGGTGATGATGATGATGGCCACGGCAGCGTTCTGGCACCATCGGAAGAGAAGGGGAGAGGGGGCCCCTTCGTATTCTTCTTCCTTGACCTCCTCCCTAGATGGGAGAAGGGTTTCCCCTCTGGTCCTTGGCCTCCATGGCATGGGAGGGGCGAGAGCCCATCCGAGTTTGGATCTGTCTCTCTGTCTCTCTCTGTTTCTGCGTTCTCAGATTCTACCCTTTCACCGTTTCTTATATTCCCGGAGATCCATAACTCCGATTGGGCTGAAATTTTAACACGATCTCTATCTAGATATTAGCTTTCTTGCGGTGAAAGAAGGGCATCAACCGCCTTACGGGGTGTCCATGAGGGTCAGGGGAGCGCCTGCCCCCCTGGGGCGCGCCCCTGCCCCCCGGGACGCGCCCCCTGCCTCGTGGCCCCCTCGGGCACCGTCTCGCATGGATTTTTCTTCCCAAAAATCATATATATTCCAAAAAAAATTCCATCAGTTTTTATCCCGTTTGGCCTCCGTTTGATATGGATATTCTGCGAAACAAAAAACATGCAACAAACAGGAACTGGCACTGGGCACTGGATCAATATGTTAGTCCCAAAAATAGTATAAAAAGTTGCCAAAAGTATATGAAAGTTGTAGAATATTGACATGGAACAATAAACATTATAGATACAACGGAGACGTATCAATGCTATATTTTATTGTATGAGATGATCATGTTTTGTAATAGAGTTATCGGCAATTGGCAGGAGCCATATGGTTGTCGCTTTATTGTATGCAATGCAATCGCCCTAAATTGCTTTACTTTATCACTAAACGGTAGCGATAGTCATAGAAGCAATATTTGGTGAGACGATAATGTTGCTACGATGGAGATCAAGGTTTCATGCCGGTGACGATGGTGATCATGACGGTGCTTTGGAGATGGAGATCAAGGGCACAAGATGATGATGGCCATATCATATCACTTATATTGATTGCATGTGATGTTTATCCTTTATGCATCTTATTCTGCTTGATTGACGGTAGCATTATAAGATGATCTCTCACTAAATTTCAAGGTACAATTGTTCGCCCTGAGTATGCACCATTGCCAAAGTTCGTCGTGCTGAGACACCACGTGATGATCGGGTGTGATAAGCTCTATGTTCACATACAATGGGTGCAAGCCAGTTTTGCACACGCAGAAATACTCGGGTTAAACTTGACGAGCCTAGCATATGCAGATATGGCCTCAGAACACTAAGACCGAAAGGTCGAGCGTGAATCATATAGTAGATATGATCAACATAGTGATGTTCACCATTGAAAACTACTCCATTTCACGTGATGATTGGTCATGGTTTAGTTGATTTGGATCACGTGATCACTTAGATGATTAGAGGGATGTCTATCTAAGTGGGTGTTCTTAAATATGATTAATTGAACTTTAATTTATCATGAACTTAGTACGTGATAGTATTTTGCTTGTCTATGTTGTTGTAGATAGATGGCCCGTGCTGTTGTTCCGTTGAATTTTAATGCGATCCTTGAGAAAGCAAAGTTGAAAGACGATGGTAGCAACTACACGGACTGGGTCCGTAACTTGAGGATTATCCTCATTGCTGCACAAAAGAATTACATCGTGGAAGCACCTCTAGGTGCGAAACCCGCTGCGGGAGCAACGCCAGATGTTATGAACGTATGGCAGAGCAAAGCTGATGACTACTCGATAGTTCAGTGTGCCATGCTTTACGGCTTAGAACCGGGACTTCAACATCGTTTTGAACATCATGGAGCATATGAGATGTTCTAGGAGTTGAAGTTAATATTTCAAGCAAATGCCCGAATTGAGAGATAATAAGTCTCCAATAAGTTCTACAGCTGCAAGATGGAGGAGAATAGTTCTGTCAGTGACGTATACTCAGAATGTCTGGGTACCATAACCACTTGACTCAACTGGGAGTTAATCTTCCTGTTGATAGTGTCATTGGACCTAAGCCTGGGACTGAGTGCTTCCACTGCAAAGGGACTGGTCACTGGAAGCGGAACTGCCCCAAGTATTTGGCGGATAAGAAGGATGGCAAGGTGAACAAAGGTATATGTGATTGATACGTCTCCAATGTATCTATAATTTTTTATTGTTCCATGCTATTATGTTATGTGTTTTGGATGTTTATGTGCTTTATTATACACTTTTATATTATTTTTGGGACTACCTATTAACCCAGAGCCCAGTGTCAGTTTCTGTTTTTCCTTGTTTTAGAGTATCGCAGAAAAGGAAAATCAAACGGAGTCCAATTGACCTGAAACTTCACGGAACTTATTTTTGGACCAGAAGAAACCTAGAAGACTTGGAGTGCACGTTAGGGGATCAACGAGGAAGCCACGAGGCAGGGGGCACGCCCACCCCCTGGGCGCGCCCTCCACCCTCGTGGGCCCCTCGTCGCACCCCTGACGTACTTCTTCCTCCTATATATACCCATATACCCTAAAATGATCGGGCAGCACAATAGATCAAGAGTTCCACCGCCAGAAGCCTCCGTAGCCACCGGAAGCCAATCTAGACCCGTTCCGGCACCCTGCCGGAGGGGGAATCCCTCTCCGGTGGCCATCTTCATCATCCCGGCGCTCTCCATGACGAGGAGGGAGTAGTTCTCCCTCGGGGCTGAGGGTATGTACCAGTAGCTATGTGTTTGATCTCTCTCTCTCTCTCTCGTGTTCTTAATTTGGCACGATCTTGATGTATCACGAGCTTTGCTATTATAGTTGGATCTTATGTTTCTTCTCCCCCTCTACTCTATTGTAATGGATTGAGTTTCCCCTTCGAAGTTATCTTATCGGATTGAGTCTTTAAAGATTTGAGAACACTTGATGTATGTCTTGCCGTGCGTATCTGTGGTGACAATGGGATATCACGTGATTCACTTGATGCATGTTTTGGTGATCAACTTGCGGGTTCCGCCCATGAACCTATGCATAGGGGTTGGCACACGTTTTCGTCGTGATTCTTCGGTAGAAACTTTGGGGCACTCTTTGAGGTTCTATGTGTTGGTTGAATAGATGAATCTGAGATTGTGTGATGCATATCATATAATCACACCCACAAATACTTGAGGTGACATTGGAGTATCTAGGTGACATTAGGGTTTTGGTTGATTTGTGTCTTAAGGTGTTATTCTAGTACGAACTCTAGGGCTGTTTGTGACACTTATAGGAATAGCCCAACAGATTGATTGGAAAGAATAACTTTGAGGTGGTTTCGTACCCTACCATAATCTTTTCGTTTGTTCTCCGCTATTAGTGACTTTGGAGTGACTCTTTGTTGCATGTTGAGGGATAGTTATATGATCCAATTATATTATTATTGTTGAGAGGACTTGCACTAGTGAAAGTATGAACCATAGGCCTTGTTTCCTATCATTGCAATACCGTTTGTGCTCACTTTTATCATTAGTTACCTTGCTGTTTTTATAATTTCAGATTAGAAAAAGCTATATCTACTATCCATATTGCATTTGTATCACCATCTCTTCGCCGAACTAGTGCACCTATACAATTTACCATTGTATTGGGTGTGTTGGGGACACAAGAGACTCTTTGTTATTTGGTTGCAGGGTTGCTTGAGAGAGACCATATTCATCTTACGCCTCCTATGGATTGATAAACCTTAGGTCATCCACTTGAGGGAAATTTGCTACTGTCCTACAAACCTCTGCACTTGGAGGCCCAACAACGTCTACAAGAAGAAGGTTGTGTAGTAGACATCAAGCTCTTTTCTGAGGCCGTTGCCGGGGAGGTTAGCGCTTGAAGGTATATCTTTAGATCTTGCAATCGAATATTTTTGTTTCTTGTTTTAGCACTAGTTTAGTTTATAAAAGAAAACTACAAAAAATGGAATTAAGGATGCCTCATATGCTTCATCTTTTTAATGTCTTTCATGAGAATAAGGATTCCGATAATTGTGCTCAAGTGCTAGAAGAAGAGTGCATTAGAATGTTTGGCACTAAATATTTGAATGATGAGCATGATTGCAATGTTGTTAGTATGAATTCCTTGAATATCCATGGTACTAATGATGATTGCACTAGTTATGATGAAAATGTCTCCTATAAACATGTCAATTTTTGTGGAGTGCATTGGGTTTGTAAGTACACACCAAATAGGGAAGATAGATATTGCAAGAGGCATAAGTACTTAGAAACTAAATTGTTGCAAGAAAGGCTAGATGATTGTGCTGAAAATTTAAATTTTCTTGGCCATACTTGTGAGCTTTGCAATGAACGTGGTCATTTAACCATCCGATGCAAATTGTTTCATGATCTAATCGTTTCCAAATTTTTTGATGATTTGATTTCTCTTGCACATCATAATGAACTTAGTTTGCTTATGGGTTACGAAGAAATGAAACGTATAACTAACTATCTTCCAGAATTTGCCCATTATAAACTTCTTGGTTTTGATCTAGAGGAAATTTATATGCATTGTGCGGTGAATTGCATTGAAAATCCTTATATTGCCAATTACATAAAGAAAAAAAAAATAGGATGAAGAGAATACTAACGAAAGGGAAGAGACTTCCCAATACCCTTCTATTATTTCTTATGATGAATCAGGTAACGAGGAGGAGCCTCCTATTCAAGCAATCTCATTAATAAGGAGCTCCAAAAAGAGGATTGAACCCACACATAATGTGGTGAAGAAGAAGAAAAGAAAAAGGAAGAGAAGTAAAAAGATATCTCTCCCAAATAATGCTGCTCATATTACTATTGTGCCTCATGAAAATATAATTGTGGAAGATAATGATACTTCTTATGATCTTGAAAATCTTTTTGGCACTTGCTTGAAAGAATATGATAATTGCTATACTATTGGTGCTATCCATACTATTAATGATGAGAGTGATTATGCTTATGATATGAAAAGGCCCAAGCTTGGGGATGCTATGTTTGATGAACATGATGTTTTTGAGAATATATTTGCTGCAGTCAATGCTTGTCCCAAGCTTGGGGAAGCTATAGACGATATTTTTAGTCTCCCAAGTTTTGATATGCAAATTTATAATGATGATAGCATGCCTCCTACCTATGATGATTATTGTGATGATACTTATGCTATAAAAAGTAGTGATGATTATATTTATAATTTTTTTCATGATTATGATTACCCTTTTTCTGTACATTACTCTTTTAATGTGGAAACAATTTATAGTATTCGAGTTTCTTATGATACTTCCACTATTCCGAATGAGAAGAATCTTGCTTATGTGGAGAGTAGTAAATTTTCTATGCTTGTAAATCATGAAAAGAATGCTTTAGGTGCTGGTTATATTGTTGAATTCATTCATGATGCTACTGAAAATTATTATGAGGGAGGAATATATGCTTGTAGGAATTGCAATAATATCAAGTTTCCTCTCTATGTGCTTAAAGTTTTAAAGATATGTTTGTTTTGCCTTCCTATGCTAGTTGATTATTGTTCCAATAAGTTGTTTGCTCACAAAATCCCTATGCATAGGAAGTGGGTTAGACTTAAATGTGCTATTAATATTCTTCATGATGCTCTCTCTATGTTTCAATTCTTATCCTTTATGTGAGCATCATTGAAATCATCATGCCTAGCTAGGGGCGTTAAACGATAGCGCTTGTTGGGAGGCAACCCAATTTTATTTTTGTTCCTTGCTTTTTGCTTCTGTTTAGAAATAAATAATTTATCTAGCCTCTGTTATGATTGAGTTTTTGTGTTTTAATTAGTGTTTGTGCCAAGTAGAACCGTTGGGAAGACTTGGGGAAAGTCTTTGCGATCATGCTGTAAAAAACAGAAACTTTAGCGCTCACGAGAATTGCTGCCATGTTTATTTGGAAAGTGATATTTAGTTAATTCTTTTTGAAGACTATTAATAGATAAATTCCTCAGGTCCAGAATTTTATTTTATAATTTTTGGGGTTCCAGAAGTATACGTTTGATCCAGATTACTACAGACTGTTCTGTTTTTGACAGATTCTGTTTTTCGTGTTGTTTGCTTATTTTAATGAATCTATGGCTAGTAAAAGAGTTTATAAACCATAGAGAAGTTGGAATACAGTAGGTTTAACACCAATATAAATTAAGAATGAGTTCATTACAGTACCTTGAAGTGGTGTTTTGTTTTCTTTCGCTAATGGAGCTTACGAGTTTTCTGTTAAGTTTTGTGTTGTGAAGTTTTCAAGTTTTGGGTAAAGATTCGATGGACTATGGAATAAGGAGTGGCAAGAGCCTAAGATTGGGGATGCCCAAGGCACCCCAAGGTAATATTCAAGGACAACCAAGATCCTAAGCTTGGGGATGCCCCGGAAGGCATCCCCTCTTTCGTCTTCGTTCATCGGTAACTTTACATGGAGCTATATTTTTATTCGCCACATGATATGTGTTTTGCTTGGAGCATCATTTTATTTTATTTAGTTTTGCTTGCTGCTTGAATAAAATACCAAGATCTGAAATTCTTAAATGTTAGAGAGTCTTCACATAGTTGCATAATTATTCGACTACTCACTGATCTTCACTTATATCTTTCGGAGTAGTTTGTTGTTGCTCTAGCGCTTCACTTATATCTTTTTAGAGCACGGTGGTGGTTTTATTTTATAGAAATAGATGAACTCTCATGCTTCACTTATATTATTTTGAGAGTCCTAAACATCATGGTAATTTGCTTTGGTTATGAATTTAGTCCTAATATTATGGGCATCCAAGAGGGATATAATAAAAACTTTCATATAGAGTGCATTGAATACTAAGAGAAGTTTGATACTTGATGATTGTTTTGAGATATGGAGATAGTTATATCAAAGTTGTGCTAGTTGAGTAGTTGTGAATTGAGAAATACTTGTGTTGAAGTTTGCAAGTCCCGTAGCATGCACATATGGTAAGCGTTGTGTAACAAATTTGAAACATGAGGTGTTATTTGATTGTCTTCCTTATGAGTGGAGGTCGGGGACGAGCGATGGTGTTTTCCTACCAATCCATCCCCCTAGGAGCATGCGTGTAATGCTTGGTTTTTGATGACTTGTAGATTTTTGCAATAAGTATGTGAGTTCTTTATGACTAATGTTGAGTCCATGGATTATACGCACTCTCACCCTTCCATCATTGCTAGCCTCTTCGGTACCGTGCATTGCCCTTTCTCACATTGAGAGTTGGTGCAAACTTCGCCGGTGCATCCAAAACCCCGTGATATGATACGCTCTTTCACAGATAAACCTCCTTATATCTTCCTCAAAACAGCCACCATACCTACCTATTATGGCATTTCCATAGCCATTCCGAGATATATTGCCATGCAACTTTCCATCATTCCGTTTATCATGACACATTCATCATTGTCATATTGATTAGCATGATCATGTAGTTGACATAGTATTTGTGGCAAAGCCACCATTCATAATTATTTCATACATGTCACTCTTGGTTCATTGCATATCCCGGTACACCGCCGGAGGCATTCATATAGAGTCATATCTTGTTCTAAGTATCGAGATGTAATTCTTGAGTTGTAAATAAATAGAAGTGTGATCATCATCATTAATAGAGCATTGTCCCAAAAAAGGGCCAAATAAAGAAAGACCAAAAAAAGAAAGGCCAAATAAAAAAAATAAAAAAGGGACAATGCTATTATCCTTTTTCCACACTTGTGCTTCAAAGTAGCACCATAATCCTCATGATAGAGAGTCTCTTGTTTTTTCACTTTCATATACTAGTGGGAATTTTTCATTATAGAACTTGGCTTGTATATTCCAACAATGGGCCTCCTCAAGTGCCCTAGGTCTTCATGAGCAAGCAAGTTGGATGCACACCCACTTAGTTTCTTTTGTTGAGCTTTCATACATTTATAGCTCTAGTGCATCCGTTGCATGGCAATCCCTACTCCTTGCATTGACATCAATTGATGGGCATATCCCTAGCCCATTGATTAGCCGTGTCTATGTAAGACTTTCTCCTTTTTGTCTTCTCCACATAACCCCCTCATTATATTCTATTCCACCCATAGTGCTATATCCATGGCTCACGCTCATGTATTGCGTGAAAGTTGAAAAAAGTTTGAGATTACTAAAGTATGAAACAATTGTTTGGCTTGTCATTGGGGTTGTGCATGATGAGAGCATTCTTGTGTGACGAAAATGGAGCGTGACTAAACTATATGATTTTGTAGGGATGAACTTTCTTTGGCCATGTTATTTTGAGAGGACATAATTGCTTAGTTAGTATGCTTGAAGTATTATTATTTTTATGTCAATATTAAACTTTTGTCTTGAATCTTATGGATCTGAATATTCTTGCCAAAATGAAGAGAATTACTTAGAGAAATATGTTAGGTAGCATTCCACATCAAAAATTCTGTTTTTATCATTTACCTACTCGAGGACGAGCATGAATTAAGCTTGGGGATGCTGATACGTCTCCAACGTACCTATAATTTTTTATTGTTCCATGCTATTATGTTATGTGTTTTGGATGTTTATGGGCTTTATTATACACTTTTATATAATTTTTGGGACTAACCTATTAACCCAAAGCCCAGTGCCAGTTTCTGTTTTTTCCTTATTTTAGAGTATCGCAGAAAAGGAAAATCAAACGGAGTCCAATTGACCTGAAACTTCACGGAACTTATTTTTGGACCAGAAGAAACCCAGAAGACTTGGAGTGCACGTCAGGGGATCAACGAGGAAGCCACGAGGCAGGGGGGCGCGCCCACCCCCCCTGAGCGCGCCCTCCACCCTTGTGGGCCCCTCATGGCTCCCCTGACGTACTTCTTCCTCCTATATATACCCATATACCTAAAACGATCGGGGAGCACAATAGATTGGGAGTTCTGCTGCCAGAAGCCTCTGTAGCCACCGAAAGCCAATCTAGACCCGTTCTGGCACCCTGCCGAAGGGGGAATCCCTCTCCGGTGGCCATCTTCATCATCCCGGCGCTCTCCATGATGAGGAGGGAGTAGTTCTCCCTCAGGGCTGAGGGTATGTACCAGTAGCTATGTGTTTGATCTCTCTCTCGTGTTCTTGATTTGGCACGATCTTGATGTATCACGAGCTTTGCTATTATAGTTGGATCTTATGTATCTTCTCCCCCTCTACTCTCTTGTAATGGATTGAGTTTTCCCTTCGAAGTTATCTTATCGGATTGAGTCTTTAAAGACTTGAGAACACTTGATGTATGTCTTGCCATTCGTATCTGTGGTGACAATGGGATATCACGTGATTCACTTGATGTATGTTTTGGTGATCAACTTTCGGGTTCCGCCCATGAACCTACGCATAGGGGTTGGCACATGTTTTCGTCATGATTCTCCGGTAGAAACTTTGGGGCACTCTTTGAGGTTCTATGTGTTGGTTGAATAGATGAATCTGAGATTGTGTGATGCATATCGTATAATCATACCACGGATACTTGAGGTGACATTGGAGTATCTAGGTGACATTAGGGTTTTGGTTGATTTGTGTCTTAAGGTGTTATTCTAGTACTAACTCTAGGGTTGTTTGTGACACTTATAGGAATAGCCCAACGGATTGATTGGAAAGAATAACTTTGAGGTGGTTTCGTACCCTACCATAATTTTTTCGTTTGTTCTCTGCTATTAGTGACTTTGGAGTGACTCTTTGTTGCATGTTGAGGGATAGTTATATGATCCAATTATGTTATTATTGTTGAGAGGACTTGCACTAGTGAAAGTATGAACCCTAGGCCTTGTTTACTATCATTGCAATACCGTTTGTGCTCACTTTTATCATTAGTTACCTTGCTGTTTTTATAATTTAAGATTACAAAAACCTTTATCTACTATCCATATTGCACTTGTATCACCATCTCTTCGCCGAACTAGTGCACCTATACAATTTACCATTGTATTGGGTGTGTTGGGGACATAAGAGACTCTTTCTTATTTGGTTGCAGGGTTGCTTGAGAGAGACCATCTTCATCCTACGCCTCCTACGGATTGACAAACCTTAGGTCATCCACTTGAGGGAAATTTGCTACTGTCCTACAAACCTCTGCATTTGGAGGCCCAACAACGTCTACAAGAAGAAGGTTGTGTAGTACACATCAGTGATATACATGTTATTGATGTTTACCTTACTAAAGCTAGGACGAGGTGGCGATGCGCGCGGAAAATTGTTCCAAAGTCGATATGATCGCCGTCGGCACGCTACCTCTGCATCTATCTTTGGGATTAGTTTTAGACCTGAATAATTCTTATTTGGTGCCAGCGTTGAGCATGAACATTATATCTGGATCTTGTTTAATGTAAGACGGTTATTCTTTTAAATCAGAGAATAATGGTTGTTCTAATTATATGAGTAATATCTTTTTATGGTCATGCACCCTTGAAGAGTGGTCTATTTTTAATGAATCTTGATAGTAGTGACAGACATATTCATAATGTTGAAGCCAAAAGATGCAGAGTTGATAATGATAGTGCAACTTATTTGTGGCACTGCCGTTTAGGTCATATTGGTGTAAAGCGCATGAAGAAACTCCATTCTGATGGACTTTTGGAATCACTTGATTATGAATCACTTGGTACTTGCGAACCATGCCTCATGGGCAAGATGACTAAAACGTCGTTCTCCGGAACTATGGAGCGAGCAACAGATTTGTTGGAAATCATACATACTGATGTATGTGGTCTGATGAATGTTGAGGCTCGCGGCGGGTATCGTTATTTTCTCACCTTCACAGATGATTTGAGCAGATATGGGTATATCTACTTGATGAAACATAAGTCTGAAACATTTGAAAAGTTCAAAGAATTTCAGAGTGAAGTGGACAATCATCGTAACAAGAAAATAAAGTTTCTATGATCTGATCATGGAGGAGAATATTTGAGTTACGAGTTTTGTCTTCATTTGAAATAATGCGGAAGAGTTTCGCAACTCACGCCTCCCGGAACACCACAACGTAATGGTGTGTCCGAACGTCGTAATCGTACTTTACTAGATATGGTGCGATCTATGATGTCTCTTATTGATTTACTGCTATAATTTTGGGGTTATGCTTTAGAGACAGCTACATTCACGTTAAATAGGGCACCATCTAAATCTGTTGAGATAACGCCTTATGAACTATGGTTTGGCAAGAAACCAAAGTTGTTGTTTCTTAAAGTTTGGGGCTGTGATGCTTATGTGAAAAAGCTTGAACCTGATAAGCTCAAACCTAAATTAGAGAAATGTGTCTTCATAGGATACCCAAAGGAGACTGTTGAGTACACCTTCTATCACAGATCTGAAGGCAAAACATTTGTTGCTAAGAATGGATCCTTTCTAGAGAGTGAGTTTCTCTCGAAAGAAGTGAGTGGGAGGAAAGTAGAACTTGATGAGGTAATTGTACCTGCTCCCTTATTGGAAAGTAGTCCATCACAGAAACCGGTTCATGTGACACCTACACCAATTAGTGAGGAAGCTAGTGATGATCATCATGAAACTTCAGATCAAGTTACTACCGAACCTCGTAGGTCAACCAGAGTAAGATCCACACCAGAGTGGTACGGTAATCCTGTTCTGCAGGTCATGTTACTTGACCATAATGAACCTACGAACTATGAGGAAGCAATGATGAGCACAGATTCCGCAAAATGGCTTGAGGCCATGAAATCTGAGATGGGATCCATGTATGACAACAAAGTGTGGACTTTGGTTGACTTGCCCGATGATCGACAAGCCATCGATAATAAATGGATCTTCAAGAAGAAGACTGACGCTGACGGTAACGTTACTGTCTACAAAGCTCGACTTGTTGCGAAAGGTTTTCTACAAGTTCAAGGAGTTGACTACGATGAGACCTTCTCACCCGTAGCGATGCTTAAGTCTGTCCGAATCATGTTAGCAATTGCCGCATTTTATGATTATGAAATTTGGCAAATGGATGTGAAGAATGCATTCCTGAATGGATTTCTTGAAGAAGAATTGTATATGATGCAACCTCAACGTTTTATCGATCCAAAGGTTGCTAACAAAGTGTGCAAGCTCCAGCGATCCATTTATGGACTGGCGCAAGCCTCTCGGAGTTGGAATAAACGTTTTGATAGTGTGATCAAAGCATATGGTTTTATACAGACTTTTGGAGAAGCCCGCATTTACAAGAAAGTGAGTGGGAGCTCTGTAGCATTTCTAATATTATATGTGGATGACATATTGTTGATTGGAAATGATATAGAATTTCTGGATAACATAAAAGGATACTTGAATAAGAGTTTTTCAATGAAAGACCTCAGTGAAGCTGCTTATATATTGGGCATCAAGATCTATAGAGACAGATAAAGATGCTTAATTGGACTTTCACAAAGCACATACCTTGATAAAGTTTTGAAGAAGTTCAAAATGGATCAAGCTAAGAAAGGGTTCTTGCCTGTGTTACAAGTTGTGAAGTTGAGTAAGACTCAATGCCCGACCACTACAGAAGATAGAGAGAAAATGAAAAGTGTTCCCTATGCTTCAGCCATAGGCTCTATCATGTATGCAATGTTGTGTACCAGACCTGATGTGTGCCTTGCTATTAGTTTAGCAGGGAGGTACGAAAGTAATCCAGGAGTGGATCACTGGACAGCGGTCAAGAACATCCTGAAATACCTGAAAAGGACTAAGGATAAGTTTCTCGTTTATGGAGGTGAGAAAGAGCTCATCGTGAATGGTTATGTCGATGCAAGCTTTGACACTGATCCAGAAGATTCTAAATCGCAAACCGGATACATGTTTATATTGAACAGTGGAGCTGTCAGTTGGAGCAGTTCTAAACAAAGTGTCGTGGCAGGATATACGTGTGAAGCGGAGTACATAGCTGCTTAGGAAGCATCAAATGAAGGAGTCTGGATGAAGGAGTTCATATCCAATCTAGGTGTCATACCTAGTGCATCGGGTCCAATGAAAATATTTTGTGACAATACTGGTGCAATTGCCTTGGCAAAGGAATCCAAATTTCACAAGAGAACCAAACACATCAAGAGACGCTTCAATTCCATCCGCGATCAAGTCTAGGTGGGAGACATAGAGATTTGCAAGATACATACGGATCTGAATGTTGAAGACCCATTGACTAAGCCTCTCTCACGAGCAAAACATGATCAACACCAAGGCTCCATGGGTGTTAGAATAATTACTGTGTAATCTAGATTATTGACTCTAGTGCAAGTGGGATACTGAAGGAAATAATCCCTAGAGGCAATAATAAATTTATTATTTATTTCCTTATTTCATGATAAATGTTTATTATTCATGCTAGAATTGTATTAACCAGAAACATAATACATGTGTGAATACATAGACAAACAGAGTGTCACTAGTATGCCTCTACTTGACTAGCTCGTTGATCAAACATGGTTGTGTTTCCTAACCATAGACATGAGTTGTCATTTGATAAAAGGGATCACATCATTAGGATAATGATGTGATTGACTTGACCCATTCCGTTAGCTTAGCATTTGATCATTTAGTTTACTGCTATTGCTTTCTTCATGACTTATACATGTTCCTATGACTATGAGATTATGCAACTCCTGATTTCCGGAGGAACACTTTGTGTGCTACCAAACGTCACAATGTAACTGGGTGATTATAAAGGTGCTCTACATGTGTCTTCGATGGTACTTGTTGAGTTGGCATAGATCGAGATTAGGATTTGTCACTCCGATTGTCGGAGAGGTATCTCTGGGCCCTCTCGGTAATGCACATCACTATAAGCCTTGCAAGCAATGCAACTAATGAGTTAGTTGAGGGATGATGCATTACAGAACGAGTAAAGAGACTTGCCTGTAACGAGATTGAGCTAGGTATTGAGATACCGACGACCGAATCTCAGGCAAGTAACATACCGATGACAAAGGGAACAACGTATGTTGTTATGCGGTTTGACCGATAAAGATCTTCGTAGAATATGTAGGAGCAAATATGAGCATCCAGGTTCCGCTATTGGTTATTGGCCGGAGACGTGTCTCGGTCATGTCTACATAGTTCTCGAACCCGTAGGGTACGCACGCTTAACGTTCGGTGACGATCAGTATTATGAGTTTATGTGATTTGATGTACCAAAGGTAGTTCAGAGTCCTGGATGTGATATCGGATATGACGAGGAGTCTCGAAATGGTCGAGACATAAAGATTGATATATTGGATGGCTATATTTGGATACCAGAAGTGTTCCGGGTGATTTCGGAGAAAACTGGAGTGCCGGAGGGTTACCGGAACCCCCTGGGAGAAGTAATGGGCCACATGGGCATTAGTGGAGGGAGAGAGGGCCGGCCAGGGCAGGCCGCACGCCCCTTCCCCTCTGGTCCGAATTGGACTAGGGAAGGGGGGGCGGTGCCCTGATACATCTCCAACGTATCTATAATTTTTGATTGCTCCATGCTATTATATTATCTATTTTGGATGTTAATGGGCTTAATTTTACACTTTTATATTATTTTTGGGACTAACCTATTAACCGGAGGCCCAGCCCAAATTGTTGTTTTTGTGTGTGCCTATTTTAGAGTTTTGCCGAAAAATAATATCAAACGGAATCCAAACGAAATGAAACCTTCCGGAGCGTTATATTTGGAACAAACATGATCCAGGAGACTTGGAGTGGACTCAAGAATCAATCGAGGAGGCCACGAGGCAGGGGAGCACGCCCAACACCCTGGGTGCGCCCTCCACCCTCGTTGGCCCCTCGTTGCTCCATCGACCTACTTCTTCCTCCTATATATATCCACGTACCCTGCAAACATCCAGGAGCACCACGAAAACCTAATTCCACCACCGCAACTTTCTGTACCCAAGAGATCCCATCTTGGGGCCTTTTCCTGAGCTTCGTCGGAGAGGGCATTGATCACGGAGGGCCTCTACATCAACTCCATGGCCTCTCCGATGATGTGTGAGTAGTTTACTTCAGACCTTCGGGTCAATAGCTAGTAGCTAGATGGCTTCTTCTCTCTCTTTGGATCTCAATACAAAGTTCTCCTCGATTGTAACATCCCAAATTTTCAATTTGGAATGTTATACATAGATCATCATGCATATCATATTTTCTTGCATTTTGCCGATCCTAGAAATTTCACGCAACTCAAGGACCCTCGGAGAGAGTTGGAGATTTCGTAATTTTCATATTTGAGTTTTCTCAAATTTTGAAGAAAGGATCATTGGTTTTGTCGGAGTTTCATTTGCCTTTTATTTGGATAGGGAAAAATGCGCGTTTTAAAAATTTGCATTTTAGGCCCGGAGAAAAGTTCATTTTGTTCGACTCATTTTTAGGAGTCGGGGAAAATTTGCTTTATTAGATTTGGAGTTCGTTTAGATCTCTTTTTGTTTTTTTCCGAGCGCGGAACCGTTTAAAAAAAAAGAGAAAGTCCCAGCGACTTGGGCCAAAGGCCCAAGCCACCGAGCCGGCCAGGCCAAAGGCCAGCAACGCACGCACCCAGTCGCCAGGCGCCAGCGAAGGCAGCCGCCGCCGCCGCCCTGGTAGGAGTCCTACTCCGTTTCGTTTTTCCTTGTTTCGTTATTCCTAATCCTAGTCTATTTCCTTGACCCCTACCCCAAGTTTTCCTCCCCTCCCCAATATAAATACTCCCACACCCCCCTCTAAACACATCAAATCCAAAGCCCCAAGCACACCGCGCCCCTCACCCGTGCCGCGCCGCCCTAGTGCCGCACCACCCGCGCCGCGCCGCCGCCGCACCTTGCCGCCGCCGCACCACCCACGCCATCACCGCCCACGCCCACGCCGCCGGAGCCCCTCGCCGGAGACTTCACCGGAGGTAGCCCCGCGCTACATCTATTCTTCTCATCGGATCGTTTTCTTCTAATCGTTCCGATTCTTCTTTTCCGATACGTTTTTCTTCGCGAAACCGTTCCGGTTTTCTAGATCGGTTTTCTTCTCCAAAACCCTAGATCGGATTCGTTTTCTTCTCCGATTTAGTTGCCTCAAGACCGTTCGCCAGACCGTTCGTCCTAACGAACGTGAACACCGGATTTCTTCTAGGTTAACGAACGTCCGTTCGTTCAACCATTCTTCTTTTTCTTTCCGCCGGATTTATTCCGTGATCGCGATCTCAGATCCGATCTTCTTTCTAGTCTATCTTCTCGCTCGTTTATCGGAATCAGGTGATTCAAGCGCCTGGAGTTTCGTTTCAAAACCGCCGTTCCGTCTAATCAACTTTAACTAAGTTTTGCTGTGGTAAAATTTGACCTAGTTTCAACTTGCTAGAACCGAGTTGTTTTCCGCCGTTTGTTTTCGGTTTCTTTGTTCGGTTCTTTTCTTTCTTCTCAACCCGAGTTCTTAAGTTGAACTATCTGGTTCGATCTTTTGTTCGAGTTTTACTTGTGCATTAGATGAGTACTTATTGTATGCTTGTTGGTTGTCTGCGATAGATTACCCGGATTGCGCCGCTTGTTACTTTGAATCTCTAGGACTCGCGGATCATCAGCAAGGCAAGTAACACTTTGATCATACCTTTTCTACAACCCAGTTTTATTGCATTAGATCCATCCTCACACATTGCATGATTAGGATCTAATTAAATTGTGGGATGGGAAGTAGATGAGGTAGTACCTATTACCTGTTACTATGAAACCTTTGGGAGTTACTTCTACGTTTGCTTATTATGCCATGCTATGCTAGTAGACGTGGATTGGGTGAGTGATATCCATGACAGATGTGAGATTGATAATTTTAATGGTTTATCTAAGGTGGCAACTTAAACACACATCTGGGTGGATTGAGGCACCTGATGTCTATCAGGACTTGCCTGTTTTTTATGGACCGCCACCCAGGCTCAAAGGGATCATAAGATCTTTCATGCTAAATACTTACATGTGCAGCCACAAGCCATTATGGGCTCTGGCATAGTTGACTAAGTCGTGCGAACTCTTACAGGGTAGACTAGCAGATGTAGGGGAAAGTAGGTGTACCGGTCTATCCAACGTAAGGTGCTAGCGCTTCTGAAAGACTGTGTCTCGGTCATCCGTTTCTCAAACACCAGTAGTGCGAGAAAACCAACGGAGGTGATCGAGTCTTGTGGGGAAAAGTGCGCAAACCTCTGCAGAGTGTAACAAACTAATCATGATTAGCCGTGTCCCCGGTTATGGACAATCTTGAGTATCTAGTACTTGAATGTCATGTGAATCTCATCATGTTACTTCTAATTAATATTGTTGGGATTTAATTGTTCACTTTTAATTGGGATTGAGGATGCTGTCGACCATTCTCAATGTTTAACAACCACCATGATAGTTAAATAAATTTATTCCTTTGCAGTAGGGAAAAACTGGCTTTACGCAAAACTGTAACCATAGAGCTTTCCACCAGCCAAATATGCATATAGTATAGCTGTTTCATTCCATTACTCTCTATGTGTTACCTTGCCAACATATTCCATGTGCTGACCCGTTTCGGGCTGCAACGTTAATGTTGCAGACTTTTTAGACGACGATTAAGGTGTTTTTAGGTCGTGGTTCTATACTCAGTGATGCCGTTGGAGTTGATGGACCCATTTACCTTCCAAGTCTTCCGCTGTTATCGACACTAGATGGCCTTAAGCCATATTATTGTAATAAGTTCTCTTTTGAGACATCGTTGTACTAAGTGTGTGATTGCTACTCTGCTATAAATCCTTCGAAGTACTGTGTGGTGTCAGCATTACTGATCCAGGGATGACACCGGAGCACAGAGATAAGACTGTTTGAGGTCTGGTCGCTACATCGATTCTCTTGGAGATCTATTCGATGTAATCTTTTTTTGCGGTGTATTTGTCGAGATCCGATGAATTGTGGGTTTATGATAAAGTTTATCTATGAACAACATTTGAATCTTCTTTGAATTCTTTTATGTATGATTGGTTTATCTTTGCAAGTCTCTTCGAATTATCAGTTTGGTTTGGCCTACTAGATTGATCTTTCTTGCAATGGGAGAAGTGCTTAGCTTTGGGTTCAATCTTGCGGTGCTCGATCCCAGTGACAGAAAGGGAAACGACATGTATTGTATTGTTGCCATCGAGGATAAAAAGATGGGGTTTATATCATATTGAATGAGTTTATCCCTCTACATCATGTCATCTTGCTTAAGGCGTTACTCTGTTCTTATGAACTTAATACTCTAGATGCATGCTGGATAGCGGTCGATGTGTGGAGTAATAGTAGTAGATGTAGGCAGGAGTCAGTCTACTTGTCGCGGACGTGATGCCTATATACATGATCATGCCTACATATTCTCATAATTATTTGCTTTTCTATCAATTGCTCGGCAGTAATTTGTTCACCCACTGTAATACTTATGCTATCTTGAGAGAAGCCACTAGTGAAACCTATGGCCCCCGGGTCTATTTTCCATCATACAAGTTTCCCATCTACTTTATTTTGCTATCTTTTACTTTCAATCTATATCATAAAAATACCAACAATATTTATCTTATTATCATTTCTATCAGATCTCACTCTTGCAAGTGGCCGTGAAGGGATTGACAACCCCTTTATCGCGTGGGTTGTGAGGTTCTTATTTGTTTGTGTAGGTACGTAGTGACTCGCGCGTGGTATCCTACTGGAATTGATACCTTGGTTCTCAAAAACTGAGGAAAATACTTACGCTGCTTTACTGCATCACCCTTTCCTCTTCAAGGGAAAACCAACGCAGTGCTTAAGAGGTAGCAAGAAGGATTTCTAGCGCCGTTGCCGGGGAGATCTACGCCAAGTCAAGACATACCAAGTACCCATCACAACTCTTATCCTTCGCATTACATTATTTGCCATTTGCTTCTCGTTTTCCTCTCCCCCACTTCACCATTGTCGTTTTATTCGCCCTCTTTTCCTTTCGCCCTCTCTTTCCGTTCGCCTCTTTTTCGCTTGCCTCGTCATTATGGCTAGTCCTTTATCTACTCCCTTGTCTCCCGAGAATGAAGTTCTTAATTTTAAACAAAGGGAGGGAGAAAATCTAAAAGATGCTTGGTATAGAATTTGCAATGCGCAAAATAGATCTACTAGGAAGCAATCTACTTCCGTTCTTCTTCGCAATTTTTATGTAGGCATCATGCCTTGGAATAGATATATTCTTGATACCATTACCGGAGGAAATTTCTTGGGTAGCCATACTTTTTATTCTTATAATGCTATGATAGATTTGTTTGGCCCACCACCTCTTTTGGTTAATGGAACTACTTTAACTTTGGAACATATGATGCAAAGGCTTGAAATTATTGAAAATAAAGTTGCTACCGTAGAGTTGATTGAAAATTTGGATTGAAAGATCCACAACCAAGTTACCCAATACGGATCTAAGGTAGGAGTGGCTCTTAATTTTTTTAAAGAAAGGGGACATATGGTTAATGAAAATATAGATCAAGATTCCACTAGAATTGATAAAACTGAGGATATTATTACCAACCTTGGATCTGCCTTTTCTTCCTTAAAAAACACTCCTCCTAATGCTAACATTTCCAAATTGATGTATGATCCTAAAAATAAGGGTGAAACTTCTAGTAAGGAAAATGAAGACCTCAAATCCATAAGTGTTCACCCCAATTTTCTCACTATCCTTAAGGAATCTTTTGCTACAAATGGTTTTCTTGATTTCGTGCCTAGGAGTTTGATAATTAATAAAAAGAAAGAAACTCCTAAAAGTTATAGGTGTCTTATTGAAGAATTGCCTACCAAAGATGGCAATACCTAGATCTATCCTTGCTTTTATGCCTAGCTAAGGGCGTTAAACGATAGCGCTTGTTGGGAGGCAACCCAATTTTATTTTTATTACTTGATTTTTGCTCCTGTTTAGTAATGAAAAATTTATCTAGCCTCTTTTTTGGTTGTGTTTTTGTGTTTAATTAGTGTTTGTGCCAAGTAGAACCGTTGGAAAGACTTGGGGAAAGTCTTTTTGATCTTGCTGTAAAAAACAGAAACTTTAGCGCTCATGAGAATTGCTACCATTTTTTATTGGGAGTGATATTTAGTTAATTATTTTTGCAGATGATTAATAGATAAATTCCTCACGTCCATAAATTTATTTTAGAATTTTTGGGGTTCCAGAAGTTTGCGTTAGCTACAGATTACTACAGACTGTTCTGTTTTTGACAGATTCTGTTTTTCGTGTTTTGTTTGCTTATTTTGATGAATCTATGGCTAGTAAAAGAGTTTATAAACCATAGAGAAGTTGGAATACAGTAGGTTTAACACCAATATAAATAAAGAATTTGTTCATTACAGTACCTTGAGGTGGTGTTTTGTTTTCTGTCGCTAATGGAGCTCACGAGATTCTCTTGTTAAGTTTTGTGTTGTGAAGTTTTCAAGTTTTGGATAAAGATTCGATGGATTATGGAACAAGGAGTGGCAAGAACCTAAGCTTGGGGATGCCCATGGAACCCCAAGGTAAAATACAAGGACACCAAAAAGCCTAAGCTTGGGGATGCCCCGGAAGGCATCCCCTCTTTTGTCTTCGTTGATCGGTAACTTTACTTGAAGCCATATTTTTATTCGCCACATGATATGTGTTTTGCTTGGAGCGTATTGTATGATTTGAGTCTTTGCTTTTTAGTTTACCATAATAATCCTTGCTGTACACACCTTTTTGAGAGAAACACACATGAATTAGAATTTATTAGAATACTCTATGTGCTTCACTTATATCTTTTGAGCTATATAGTTTTTGCTCTAGTACTATACTTATATCTTTTAGAGCACGGCGGTGGTTCTATTTTATAGAAATAATTGATCTCTCATGCTTCACCTATATTATTTTGAGAGTCCTTTAGAACAACATGGCAATTTGCTTTTAGGCATAATAAAAACTTTCATATAAGTGCATTGAATACTAAGAGAAGTTTGATACTTGATGATTGTTTTGAGATATGGAGATAGTGATATTAGAGTCATGCTAGTTGAGTAGTTGTGAATTTGAGAAATACTTGTGTTGAAGTTTGTGATTCCCGTAGCATGCACGTATGGCGAACCGTTACTGATGAAGTCAGAGCATGATTTATTTATTGATTGCCTTCCTTGTGAGTGGCGGTCGGGGACGAGCGATGGTCTTTTCCTACCAATCTATCCCCCTAGGAGCATGCGCGTAGTACTTTGTTTCGATAACTAATAGATTTTTGCAATACTTATGTGAGTTCTTTATGACTAATATTGAGTCCATGGATTATACGCACCCTCACCCTTCCACAATTGCTAGCCTCTCTAGTACCGCGCAACTTTCGCCGGTACCATAAACCTACCATATACCTTCCTCAAAATAGCCACCATACCTACCTATTATGGCATTTCCATAGCCATTCCGAGATATATTGCCATGCAACTTTCCACCGTTCTGTTTGCTATGACACGCTTCATCATTTTCATATTGCTTTGCATGATCATGTAGTTGACATCGTATTTGTGGAAAAGCCACCATTCATAATTTTGTCATACATGTCACTCTTGATTCATATCCTGGTACACCGCCGGAGGCATTCACATAGAGTCCTATTTTGTTGTAATTCTTGAGTTGTAAGTAAAAAGAAGTGTGATGATCATCATTATTAGAGCATTGTCCCAGTGAGGAAAGGATGATAGAGACTATGATTCCCCCACAAGTCGGGATGAGACTCCGAATGAAAAAAAGAAAAAAAGAGGCCAAAAAAAAAGAAAAATAAGAGAAGGCCCAAATAAAAAATGAAATGAGAGAAAAAGAGAGAAGGGACAATGTTACTATCCTTTTTTCCACACTTGTGCTTCAAAGTAGCACCATGATCTTCATGATAGAGAGTCTCTTATGTTGTCACTTTCATCAACTAGTTGGAATTTTACATTACAGAACTTGGCTTGTATATTCCAATGATGGGCTTCCTCAAATTGTCCTAGGTCTTTATGAGCAAGCAAGTTGGATGCACACCGACTTAGTTTCTTTTGCTGAGCTTTCATACACTTATAGCTCTAGTGCATCCGTTGCATGGCAATCCCTACTCACTCACATTGATATCTATTAATGGGCATCTCCATAGCCCGTTGATACGCCTAGTTGATGTGAGACTATCTTCTCCTTTTTTGTCTTCTCCACAACCACCATTCTATTCCACCATAGTGCTATATCCATGGCTCACACTTATATATTGCATGAAGATTGAAAAAGTTTGAGAACATCAAAAGTATGAAACAATTGCTTGGCTTGTCATCGGGGTTGTGCATGATTTAATATTTTGTGTCATGAAGATGGAGCATAGCCAGACTATATGATTTTGTAGGGATAACTTTCTTTGGCCATGTTATTTTGAGAAGACATGATTGCTTAGTTAGTATGCTTGAAGTATTATTATTTCGATGTCAATATTAAACTTTTATCTTGAATCTTTCGGATCTGAACATTCATGCCACATTAAAGAATGATTACATTGAGAAATATGTTAGGAAGCATTCCACATCTAAATTCTGTTTTTATCATTTACCTACTCGAGGACGAGCAGGAATTAAGCTTAGGGATGCTGATACGCCTCCAACGTATCTATAATTTTTGATTGCTCCACGCTACTATATTATCTATTTTGGATGTTAATGGGCTTATTTTTACACTTTTATATTATTTTTGGAACTAACCTATTAACCGGAGGCCAGCCCTGTAGCGACCAGACCTCAACCAGTCTGATCTCTGTGCTTCAATGTCATCCCTGGATCAGTAATGCTGACACGAACAATACTTGAAGGATTTATAACAGAGTAGCAATCACACACTTATTACATTGAATGTCTCAAAAGAGAACTTATTGCAATAAATATGGCTTAAGGCCATCTAATAACGATAACATCAGAAGGCTTGGAAGATAAGTGAGTCCATCAACTCCAACGGCATCACTGAGTATAGAACCACGACCTAAAGGCACCTTACTCGTCGTCTGAAAAGTCTGCAACATGAACGTTGCAGCCCGAAAACGGGCCAGCACATGGAATATGCTGGCAATGTAACCATAGAGGGTAATGAAAGTATAAGGCTATACTACATGCATATATGGCTGGTGGAAAGCTCTATGGTTACAGTTTTTGCATAAAGCCAAATTTTCCCTACTGCAAAGGAATAAATTTTATTTAACTGTCATGGTAGTTGTTAAACATTGAGAGTGTAGACACCCTCTCAATCCCAATTAAGCATCATCATTAAAACCCAACAATATTAATTAGAGTAACATGATGAGATTCACATGATAATCCAAGTACTAGATACTCAAGACGTCCATAACCGGGGACACGGCTAACCATGATTAGTTTATACACTCTGCAGAGGTTTGCACACTTTTCCCCACAAGACTCGATATCCTCCGTTGGGATTCTCGCACTACATGATGTTTGAGAAACGGATGACCGAGACATAGTCTTTCAGAAGTGCTAGCACCTTACGAACGGGTAGACCGTACCAACCTACATCCCCTACATCTGCTAGTCTACCACTGTAAGAGTTCGCACGACTTAGTCAGCTATGCTAGAGCCCATAGTAGCTTGTGGCTGCACACGGAAGTATCTAGTATGAATAATCTCATGATCCCTTTGAGCCTCGGTGGCAGTCCATAAAGAAAACAGGCAATCGCTGAAATACCCAGGTGCCTCAATCCACCCAGATGTGTGTTCAAGTTGCCACCTTAAATAAACCATTAATTCAACAATCTCACATCTGTCATGGATACACTCACCCAATCCACGTCTACTAGCATAGCATGGCAATATAAGCAAACATAGAAGTAACTCCCAAAGGTTTGATAATAAAACAGGAAATAGGTACTACCTCATCTACTTCCCAAAACCCACAATTTAATTAGATCCTAATCATGCAATGTTTGAGGATTTATCTAATGCAATAAAACTGGGTAGTAAAGAGGTATGCCCAAAGTGTTACTTGCCTTGCTCATGATCCGCGAAACCTAGAGATTCAAAGTAGCAAGCGGCGCACTCCGGGTACTCTATCGCAAACAAACAAGCACACAATAAGCACTCATCTAATGCACAGGTAAAACTCAAATAATAGATCTAACCAGAAAGTTCAACTTAAGAATTTCGGTTTGCAAAAAGAATCAAATCGAACGAAGCAACGAAAGTCAAACGGCGAAAAAAACAAACTTCATTTACTAATCTGGATCTAGGTCAAATTTTACAGAAGAAAAAACTTGTTTGAGTTGGTTAAACGGAAAGAGGGTTTCGAGTCGAAACTCCAGGCGCTTGAATCGCCTGATTCCGATAAACGAGCGAAAAGTTATACTATAACGAAAATCGGATCAGAAATAATCGCGGAAAATCCGAGAAAAAAAAACAACGAACAGATTAACGAATGAACGTTCGTTTTCTGGAACTAAACAGTGAACGCGTTCGTTAAAATGAACGAACGAGCGAATGCTCGCTAAATAAACTAAACCGACAAAAACGGATCTAAAAAACGGATTAAAAAACCGAAAGAAAAACCGGCGGAAAACCAAACGGTTTTCTCGAGGAAAACCGCCGGCGGCGGGCCGAGGT
Source organism: Triticum monococcum (assembly GCA_034509565.1). Taxonomy (NCBI): domain Eukaryota; kingdom Viridiplantae; phylum Streptophyta; class Magnoliopsida; order Poales; family Poaceae; genus Triticum; species Triticum monococcum. The sequence continues at coordinate 173,427,379 of CM067847.1, read as the reverse complement.
CAACCTCGGCGGGGCAGCAGGGTCGGCGGCGGCGGCAGCGGTCGGCAGGGTCAACCTCGGCGGCGGCGGGCGGCGGGGTCGACGGCGGCGGGCTCCGGGGCAGCGGAGTCCGGCGGCGGCGGCGGCTCGCGGTAGCGGCGCCGCGGTGGCGGCGGCGGGCGCAAGGGTTTGGGGCGGCTCGGGCTGGGCTCCCGGCTTATAAAGGCCGACCGGACGGAGTGCTAGCCGATCACGACCCAAAGTCGGTTCCGCGTTTTTTTAAATAAATAATTACGTGCAGAAAAACAAATAAAAGAAATACTAAACGGACTCCAAAAATTCCTAAATAAATTTTCCTTGACTTCTAAAATCAAGCCGATCTAGACGAACATTTATTTGAGGCCTAAATGCAATTTTGAAAAATGCGCATTTTCCTAAATTCAAATTAAATAGCGAGAAAACTCCGAAATAAAATCCTATTTTTATTATTAAATCCTCAATATTTATTTATTTTGGGAAAGTCATTTTATTCCCTCTCTCATATTTTTATAATAGTAATAATTGAAGATAAAATAAATAAAATCAAATTGTCCTATTTTCAAAAATTGAGAAAACTCAAATATGAAAATAACGAAATCCCCAACTCTCTCCGAGGGTCCTTGAGTTGCGTAGAATTTCTAGGATCAAACCAAAAGCAAATAAAATATGATATGCAGTGATGATCTAATGTATAACATTCCAAATTGAATCTCACCCTCGAGATTCGGGTTGGCTAGAAAATAGGTGAGGGTGGTCCTTCAGTAGATCTTCCTCTCGCTCCTAGGTGGCTTCATCCTCGGTGTGGTGGCTCCACTGAACTTTTCAAAACTTGATAACCTTGTTGTGGGTGACTCGGCTGGCATACTCAAGAATCTTGACTGGTTTCTCCTCATAGGTCAAATCACTGTCCAACTAAATCGCTTCCAGCGGCACTGTATGTCTCAGCGGTATACCAGCCATCTCTGCGTGGCACTTCTTCAACTGGGAAACGTGGAATACGTTGTGAACTCCCGACAGTCCTTCGGGCAATTCCAACTTGTAGGCTACTTCTCCCATACGCTCCAAAACCTTGTATGGTCCTACAAAACGTGGCGCTAACTTTCCCTTAACTCCAAAGCGCTTAACTCCTCGAAGTGGAGATACTCGAAGATAAACTCGGTCTCCGACTTTGTAAACTATCTCCTTGCGTTTAGAATCCGCAGAGCTCTTCTACCTGGACTGGGCTACCTTGAGCCTATCGCGAATCAATTTCACCTTCTGTTCAGACTCGTTAATCAAATCCGGTCCAAACAACTAACGGTCTCCAACTTCATCCCGCGACAATGGGGTCCTGCACCTCCTTCCGTACAAGGCTTCGAAAGGGGCCATCTTCAAGCTGGATTGATAACTGTTGTTGTAAGAGAACTCTACGTATGGCAAATTGTCGTCCCAACTAGATCCGTAATCTAGCGCGCAAACTCTTAACATATCCTCCACAATCTGATTGACTCTCTCGGTCTGTCCATCTGTCTGTGGATGAAAAGTTGTGCTGAACTCTAGCCTGGTACCCAAAGTTTCGTGCAACTGATTTCAGAACTTTGAGGTAAACTGGTTCCTCTATCTGATACAATGCTCCTTGGAACTCCATGCAGACATACAATTCTAGTCGTCTATATCTTTGCCAACTTAGCACTGGTGTAGGTAGCCTTCACTGGGATGAAATGAGCTACCTTTGTCAAACGATCGACTACAACCCAAATCGAGTCATAGCCTGAACGGGTTCTGGGCAATCCCATAATAAAATCCATGCCTAGCTTATCCCACTCCCATTCGGGTATCAGCAATGGCTGTAACAATCCTGCTGGCTTCTGATGCTCTGCCTTTACTCTCTGACATACATCACAAACCGCTACATACTCCGCAATATCCTTCTTCATTCCGGTCCACCAGAAAGTATCCTTCAAGTCCAAATACATCTTGGTATTTCCTGGGTGAATCGAATATGGTGAATCATGGGCCTCCTGCAGAATTAACTTCCTGATCTCGGGGTCATTGGGCACAAAAACACGATCTTCAAACCATAGGGTATCGTGCTCATCCTCACGAAATCCTTTAACTTTTCCTTTGCTCATTTTCTCCTTTATAGCAGCAACCTCCTTGCCAGTCTTCTGAGCTTCTCTGATCTTATCCATCAAAGTAGACTGAATCTCCAATGCTGCTACATAGCCTCTCGGAACTATCTCCAAACATAGCTCACGAAGGTCCTCGGCTAACTCCTTCGCTAAATCTCCCGTCATTAGTGTGTTGACATGGCTTTTACGGCTCAGTGCATCGACTACTACGTTAGCCTTTCCGGGATGATAATGCAATCTCATGTCATAATCCTTGATGAGCTCCAACCATCTCCTTTGCCTGAGATTTAGCTCCTTCTGGGTGAAAATATACTTCAAACTCTTGTGATCCGTGTACACCTCACAATGGTTTCCAATGAGAAAATGTCTCCAAGTCTTTAATGCATGCACTACGGCTGCTAACTCCAAATCATGCGTGTCATAATTCAACTCATGAGGCTTAAGCTATCGTGAGGCATACGAAACAACTCTTCCCTCCTGCATAAGCACTGCTCCAAGTCCTCGACGTGAAGCGTCGCAATACACCTCATAATCCTTGTTCTGATCCGGCAAAATCAACACTGGTGATGTAACCAAACATTTGTTCAACTCCTAGAAACTGGCCTCACATTCCTCAGTCCATATGAACTTGGTATCCTTCTTCAACAACTCCGTCATAGGCTTTGCAATCTTCGAGAATTTTTCAATGAATCTCCGGTAGTATCCTGCAAGTCCAAGAAAACTCTGGATTTCTCCAGCTGTTGTTGGGGCTTCCCAATTTTTCATAGTGACAACCTTGGTGGGATCTACTGCTATACCTTCTCCGGATATAACGTGTCCGAGGAATCCAACTTCCTTCAACCAAAACTCACATTTGCTAAACTTGGCATATAACTGATGTTCTCTGAGCTTCTCAAGTACCAAACGCAAATGCTCCTTATGCTCCTCTTCATTCTTCGAGTAAACCAGAATATCATCAATCAACACTACGATGAACTTATCCAAAAACTCCATAAACACTTTGTTCATCATGTTCATAAAATAGGCAGGTGCGTTAGTCAGACCAAATGACATAACGGTATACTCGTACAGCCCGTACCTGGTGGTAAAAGCCGTCTTAGGTATATCCTGTTCTCGAATCTTCAACTGATGGTATCCTGATCGCAGATCGATCTTGGAAAATACCTTAGCTCCTTGCAATTGATCAAACAGATCATTGATCATCGGTAGTGGGTACTTGTTCTTGATTGTTACTTCATTCAATCCTCGATAATCAACAACCATCCTTAACGATCCATCCTTTTTCTCCACTAGAAGTACTGGCGATCCCCAAGGCGAAGAACTTGGGCGAATATAACCTTTATCCAGTAACTCTTTAATCTGCTTCTTAATCTCCTCCAAATCCTTTGCGGGCATCCTGTATGGTCTCTTAGATATTGGCCCCGTGCCTGGCAAAAGTTCAATAAAAAACTCAATATCTCTATCCGGTGGCATGCCTGGCAACTCCTCTGGAAATACGTCGGGGAAATCCTTCACCAATGGTACTTCCTCCTGTATAACCCCTGTTAGGGAATTTACTTGAGTCCTCTTAGGCACATGCCGGGATACATACTTGATTCTTCTTCCTTCTGGCGTTGTAAGCAAAATTGACTTACTGGCGTATTCAATGTTCCCTTCATACTTCGATAACCAATCCATGCCTAATATCACATCCAATCCTTGATATTCCAATACTATTAGGTCCGAGGGAAATACATAGTTACCAATCCTTAATGGTAACCGATCACACCACAAACTAGCCACATACTCTGCTCCAGGCGAGGTTACTAACATGGGTGACCTAAGGGCTTGGGTTGGCACTTTATACTTATCTACAAATCCCCGTTGAGATGTATGAATGCGATGCACCAGTATCAAAAAGAATGAGTGCAGTAAATGACTTAACCAAAAACTTACCTATTACTGCATCTGGCTGAGCTTCAACCTCCTCCACGTTAACGTGGTTCACCTGTCCCCTATTGAAAGGGTTCAGTTTCTTCCCAGAGCTTCCGTTACCATTTCCATTCTGGGATTCAGGACATTCATTGGTGTAATGTCCAGTCTTCTGACACTTAAAGCAAGTGACTTGGCTCAAGTCTCTCTTGGCTGGTGTTGATGGGTTGGTACGGTTCTGGTCGTTGCTTCTTCCATTCACATTACCATTCTTGGGGCCATTATGATTGTGCGAGCTTCCTCCCCCGTGGGTATGCTGAAAAGGTCCTCCCAGTTTAGGGGTAAAACGCGGCTTCTGCTGCACTCTAGAATTGTACTTCCCTTGTCCATACTTCCTCTTACGGTTTTCAATCTGCTGCTGCTTCCCTTCAATCATAAGAGCACTATCTACCAACTCCTGGTAGTTGTTGAAGCTTGCTACCATCAACTGCATGCTCAACTCATCATTCAGTCCTTCCATAAACTTCTCCTGCTTAGCTGCATCCGTAGCAATGTCATCTGGGGCATAACGTGCTAGCTTACTAAAGTCATCCACATATTGGCTAACTGTCCGTCCTCCTTGGTGCAAGTTGCGAAACTCACGCTTCTTCATGGCCATAGCTCCTGCTGAAACATGGGCAGTACGGAAAGCCTGCTGAAACTGGTCCCATGTCACCGTGGGTATAGGGTAGGTGACGGTGTAATTCTCCCACCATGATGCTGCTGGTCCATCCAACTGATGTGCGGCAAAGCACACCTTCTCAGCATCAGTACATCCTGTAGTGGTTAACTCCCTTCCAATCTTGCGGAGCCAATCATCTGCTACTATAGGCTCGGTGCTACTAGAGAACACCGACAGATTCAGCCTAAGAAAACAGGTTAAGTGATCAAGAGGTGGTGGCGGTGATGGGTTGTTGTTGTTCCCCTGATTCTGATTCTGGACTAGCAACTGCATCAACGTATTCTGCTGCTGGATCAACTGAGTGAGCTCCGGTGGGAAGGTAAATCCGGGGTCACGTCTCGGAGGCATCTGATGGGTTTAGAAAAGATGAGATTTAACAATAGAGAGAGGTCTAGAGAGAAAGCACTACCCATATGCACATGAGGCAAAAGCAAACAAATCACTTCATTCAATCAAACAAGGGCATACAATCGGTCTAACTATCGCAAAAGTGCTCAGACTACTCTATTTACATCGTGGAATACTACTACTGATGGGGTGGTCTACTAGAAATATTCTTCGGTTGCAGACTCCATGATATCTGCTCCAGCTTCATCAACATAGTCATCATCACTATCATTTGGGTCCGAGTCGGTGTCGTCGATGATGATGTAGTCTTCCGGGCGAATCTCCTTGGGTTCTTCGTCTTCTTCTACTGGTGTGTAGGGTCTCCCATGAATATTCCGATCTTCTTGATCAGGTCGTCATTCTTCTCCACTAGTATGCCGATTTCCTCCTCATAATCTTCACGTGTAGCCTTGAGTTCTTCCTCCAGCTCCGTGATTCTTGTCCTCGCCTTCTTCAGATCTATCAAGTCTGCGCACATCTGGTTCTCCTAACGTCGAATGTGCTGTTTTAACTCCTAAATAAAAGCTACGATTGATCTATCCTTCTTGGTGCTGATCATCTCCTAGTGCTCATCCCGGCGCCCACAAATCTGGTAGATAGTATCCTTGAGATCATTGCGGTAAACTTCTCCAATACGTCCCATGGCGATGTGAGCTGCCATGCTCTTTCCTAGACTCCAGGTTGGTGCATCAAAGGAAAACTCTATGGGCTCAGTGACTGGCATGAACGTCCTTCCTGGAACTTTAACTTGAATCACCCAGCGCTCCTCTTTAGGTAAAGTGGCGTTGTAGGTTCCGGTGAAGCTTGGTACTCCGATGTTCAGATATCTAGTGACCTCCTTCAAGTGATGTCCAAAGGGTGTATCTTCATCCGGTTGTGTAAACTTGTTCCTTGCATCCGCCATCCTAAAAGAGTAGAAAAGATGAGGAGTCAGAGATGAAAAGAGTGAGTAGTGATCTAGGGCTTTAGCTTAGTGGTCGTGTCCTACAGTCAGCGTGTGCTCTGATACCATCTTGTAGCGACCAGACCTCAACCAGTCTGATCTCTGTGCTTCAGTGTCATCCCTGGATCAGTAATGCTGACATGCACAGTACTTGAAGGATTTATAACAGAGTAGCAATCACACACTTATTACATCGAATGTCTCAAAAGAGAACTTATTGCAATAAATATGGCTTAAGGCCATCTAATAACGATAATAGCGGAAGGCTTGGAAGATAAGTGAGTCCATCAACTCCAACGGCATCACTGAGTATAGAACCACGACCTAAAGGCACCTTAATCGTCGTCTGAAAAGTTTGCAACATGAACGTTGCAGCCCGAAAACGGGTCAGCACATGGAATATGCTGGCAATGTAACACATAGAGGGTAATGAAAGAATAAGGCTATACTACATGCATATATGGCTGGTGGAAAGCTCTATGGTTACAGTTTTTGCATAAAGCCAATTTTTCCCTACTGCAAAGGAATAAATTTTATTTAACTGTCATGGTAGTTGTTAAACATTAAGAGTGTAGACACTCTCTCAATCCCAATTAAGCATCATCATTAAAACCCAACAATATTAATTAGAGTAACATGATGAGATTCACATGATAATCCAAGTACTAGATACTCAAGACGTCCATAAATGGGGACATGGCTAACCATGATTAGTTTATACACTCTGTAGAGGTTTGTGCACTTTTCCCCACAAGACTCGATCTCCTCCGTTGGGATTCTCGCACTGCATGATGTTCGAGAAATGGATGACGGAGACATAGTCTTTCAGAAGCGCTAGCACCTTATGAACGGGTATACCGTACCAACCTACATCCCCTACATCTGCTATTCTACCAATGTAAGAGTTTGCACAACTTAGTCAACTATGCTAGAGCCCATAGTAGCTTGTGGCTGCACATGGAAGTTTCTAGTATGAATAATTTCATGATCCCTTTGAGCCTGGGTGGCGGTCCATAAAGAAAACAGACAATCGCTGGAATACCCAGGTGCCTCAATCCACCCAGATGTGTGTTCAAGTTGTCACCTTAAATAAACCATTAATTTAACAATCTCACATCTGTCATGGATACACTCACACAATACACATCTACTAGCATAGCATGGCAATATTAGCAAACGTAGAAGTAACTCCCAAAGGTTTGATAATAAAACAGGAAATAGGTACTACCTCATCTACTTCCCAAAACCCACAATTTAATTAGATCCTAATCATGCAATGTTTGAGGATTTATCTAATGCAATAAAACTGGGTAGTAAAGAGGTATGACCAAAGTGTTACTTGCCTTGCTGATGATCAGCGAAACCTAGAGATTCAAAGTAGCAAGCGGCGCACTCTGGGTACTCTATCGCAAACAAACAAGCACACAATAAGCACTCATCTAATGCACAGGTAAAACTCAAATAAGATATCTAACTAGAAAGTTCAACTTAAGAACTCCGGTTTGCAAAAAAATTAAATCGAACGAAGCAACGAAAGTCAAACGGCGAAAGAAACAAACTTCATTAACTAATCTGGATCTAAGTCAAATTTTACAGAAGCAAAAACTTGTTTGAGTTGGTTAAACGGAAAGAGGGTTTCGAGACGAAACTCCAGGCGCTTGAATCGCCTGATTCCGATAAACGAGCGAAAAGTTATACTAGAATGAAAATAGGATCAGAAATCGCGATCAGAAATAATCGCGGAAAATCCGAGAAAAAGAAAAAAGACGAACAGATTAACAAACGAACGCTCGTTTTCTGGAACTAAACGGTGAACGCGTTCGTTAAAACGAACGAACAAGTGAACGCTCGCTAAATAAACTAAATCGAAAAAAACCGATCTAAAAAAACCGAACGAAAAGCCGGCGGAAAACCGAACGGTTTTCTCGAGGAAAACCGCCGGTGGCGGGGCGGGGTCAACCTCGGCGGGGCAGCGGGGTCGGCGGCGGCGGCGGCTCCGGTGTCGGCGGCGGCGGGCTCCGGGGCGGCGACGGGGTCGGTGGCGGCGGGCTCCAGGGCGGCGGCTGCTCGGGCGGCGGAGTCCGGCGGTGGCTCGCAGGTGCGGCGTCGGGTGCTAGGGTTTGGGGCGGCTCGGGCTGGGCTCCCCTGCTTATAAAGGCCGACCGGATGGAGTCCTAGCCGAACACGGCCCAAAGTCGGTTCCGCGTTTTTTAATAAATAATTACGCATAGAAAAACAAATAAAAGAAATACTAAACGGATTCCAAAAATCTTGAAATAAATTTCCCCGACTTCTAAGATCAAGCCGGTCTAGATGAACATTTATTTGGGGCCTAAATACAATTTTGAAAAACACGCATTTTTCCTAAATTCAAATAAAATAGCGAGAAAACTCCGAAATAATATCTTATTTGATTTTATTATTAAATCCTCAACATTTCTTTATTTTGGGAAAGTCATTTTATTACCTCTCTCATATTTTTATAATAGAAATAATTAAAGATAAAATAAATAAAATCAAATGATCCTATTTTCAAAATTGGAGAAAACTCAAATATGAAAATAACGAAATCCCCAACTCTCTCCGAGGGTCCTTGAGTTGCGTAGAATTTTTAGGATAAACCAAAAGCAAATAAAATATGATATGTAGTGATGATCTAATGTATAACATTCTAAATTAAAAATTTGGGATGTTACAAGCCCAAATTGCTTTTTTTTGCCTATTTTAGAGTTTCGCCGAAAGGGAATATCAAACGGAGTCCAAACAGAATGAAACCTTCGGGAGCGTTATTTTTGGGACAAATGTGATCCAGGAGACTTGGAGTGGACGTCAAGAATCAATCGAGGAGGCCACGAGGCAGGGGGCGCGCCCACCCCCTGGGCGCGCGCTCCACCCTCGTGGGCCCCTCGTTGCTCCACCGGCCTACTTCTTCCTCCTATATATATCCACGTACCCCGCAAACATCCAGGAGCACCATGAAAACCTAATTCCACCGCCGCAACCTTCGGTACCCAAGAGATCCCATCTTGGGGCCTTTTCCGGAGCTCCGCCGGAGAGGGCATTGATCTCGGAGGGCCTCTACATCAACTCCATGGCCTCTCCGATGATGTGTGAGTAGTTTACTTCAGACCTTCGGGTCCATAGCTAGTAGCTAGATGGCTTCTTCTCTCTCTTTGGATCTCAATACAAAGTTCTCCTCGATTCTCTTGGAGATCTATTCGATGTAATCTTCTTTTGCGATGTGTTTGTCGAGATTCAATGAGTTGTGGGTTGATGTTCAAGTTTATCTATGAACAATATTTGAATCTTCTCTAAATTCTTTTATGTATGATTGGTTTATCTTTGCAAATCTCTTCGAATTATCAGTTTGGTTTGGCCTGCTAGATTGATCTTTCTTGCAATGGGAGAAGTGCTTAACTTTGGGTTCAATCTTGCGGTGCTCGATCCCAGTGACAGAAAGGGAAACGATACGTATTGTATTGTTGCCATCAAGGATAAAAAGATGGGGTTTATATCATATTGCATGAGTTTATCCCTCTACATCATGCCATCTTTCTTAAGGCGTTACTCTGTTCTTATGAACTCAATAGTCTAGATGCATGCTGGATAGCGGTCGATGTGTGGAGTAATAGTAGTAGATGTAGGCAGGAGTCAGTCTACTTGTCACGGACGTGATGCCTATATACATGATCATGCCTAGATATTCTCATATTTATTTGCTTTTCTATCAATTGCTCGACAGTAATTTGTTCACCCACCGTAATACTTACGCTATCTTGAGAGAAGCTACTAGTGAAACCTATGGCCCCCGGGTCTATTTTCCATCATACAAGTTTCCCATCTACTTTATTTTGCTATCTTTTACTTTCAATTTATATCATAAAAATACCAAAAATATTTATCTTATTATCATCTCTATCAAATCTCACTCTTGCAAGTGACTGTGAAGGGATTGACAACCCCTTTATCGCGTTGGTTGCGAGGTTCTTATTTGTTTGTGTAGGTACGAGGTGACTCGTGCGTGGTGTCCTACTGGATTGATACCTTGGTTCTCAAAAACTGAGGGAAATACTTACGCTGCTTTACTGCATCACCCTTTCCTCTTCAAGGGAAAACAAACACAGTGCTTAAGAGGTAGCATGCCCCCTTTCCTTCTCACTCTGCTCCTTCCTTTCCCCCTCCTAGTAGGAGTAGGAAAGGGGAGTCCTACTCCTACTAGGAGGAGGAATCCTCCTCCTGGCGCGCCCTGCAAGGGCCGGCTGGCCTCCCCCCTTGCTCCTTTATATACGGGGGCAGGGGGCACCCTAGGACACACAAGTTGATTGTTCCAAGCCGTGTGCGGTGCCCCCCTCCACCATAATCCACCTCGATCATATCATAGCGGTGCTTAGGCGAAACCCTACATTGGTAGCAACATCATCACCGTCATCACGCCATCGTGCTGACAGAACTCTCCTATGAAGATCTGCTGGATCAGAGTTTGTGGGACGTTATCGAGCTGAATGTGTGTTGAACTCGGAGGTGCCGTACGTTCGGTACTTGGATCGGTCGGATCATGAAGATGTACGACTACATCAACCGCGTCCTCATAACGCTTCCTCTTATAGTATACGAGGGTATGTGGACGATACTCCCCTCTCTCGTTGCTATGCATCACCATGATGTTGCGTGTGCGTAGGATTTTTTTGAAATTACTACGTTTCCCAACAGTTGACTTACTTTAGGCATCAATTTATGATGTGTACCATAGCAACCGCATCCAGCTGTCGATTCCTTCCGATTGCTCTGCCTAGCCCGTGATTTAATACGCAAATGACACAATTGTGATCATGCCTGCAAATAGAGTTCATGCTAAACATATGAAGCAAATTCTAATCACATATGCTAGTTCTGTAGGCCTTCACATAAAATTTCAGAAATCTACCTTGACCTCATCAATTTGCAGCCTGGCATTGCTCAAAACCTTGCCTCTTTGTATGGATTTGTCAACAGTCATATGCCTTTTACGTACTTGGTCCTTCCTCTTGGTACCACTACTCCACTAGACCTTCAATATCAGATATCATTCCCCTAGTGGCTTCGATTGAGAGGAGGATTTCAGTTGCTGCTTCGCTCCTTGACATATGGCTCCAAACTTAACTTTGTTAATCAGTGATTATCTCGCTTGCCATCTGTGCGATGCATTCAATCAATATCCCACCGAAGCTTATTGAACATCTTGACAAGATCCACGGACATTGCTTCTGGAACAAGCAGACAGATGATGGCTCGAAGTGCAACTCTCTAGCAGCGTGGGAATTATTAATCTGAATGTTCATACAAGCAAGATAGCCCAATTCCCACTAGTTTATGAATGTTCATAACCAGGGCCTCTTGCTTAAGAATCTACACAAATTCCCAAAAGTAAAGGAGGGATGGGAATTATTAATCTGAATGTTCATAACCAGGGCCTCTTGCTTAAGAATCTACACAAATTCTATAACTAACACGATGTGCCCTGGGTGAAGTTGATATAGAATACATATTATGAAGGTTGTGTGCCGCATGCGTCTGATTCATCAGTTCCTTTTGGTGGCGCGACAACCTCCAAATGTCTGATATGTACAAGTGTGTAACTATGGTCAAGGTGGGCAATGATAGCTCAATCTTGTTTTGGAAGGATCTCTGGCATGATAATATCCTATCCGAATCACACCCCATATATTTCTCGTATGCCAAAAATAAAAATATTTCAGTTCATGTGTTCTTGAGTTCCATTGTTCAGTGTGATGCATTTATTCTGCCTTTGCCTTCTCTGCCTAGGAAGGAGGTGTGATCCTTGCAGCTTCTATCGACTGATATTGAATCCAGTAGCTCCCCTCATGATAAATGGATGAGTGACTGGGGAGGCAAAGAGTTTACCTCGAGTAATTTCCATGGATACTTCTTTAAATATATGCAAGCTAATGTTGCGTTTTCCTGAATCGGGCAACCCAAATGCAACATGAAATGGAAAGCATTTGCTTGGCTTCTGTTAGCAGATCAGTTGAACAATAGGAACATGCTGCGTAAACGCATCTGCCTCTTGTGCTCTGCTCCGCCTGAAGAAGCATTGGTCCATCTTTTTGCTCAAATGCCCTTTTGTGGTGGACTGTTGGAATACCATTGGCATAATCTGGCCATATCATGACTTTAGGCTTGCACTTCTCCATGCAGGGAAGGGAGCTTGTGATGGACAAATATTCATGAAGATTTTCACCATTGCTGTTGGGCTATATGGAAGGAGAGAAACAACATGCATTTCAGATGGGTTGTGCCCATCCCATGGATCTTGGCTGGCAAGGTTTGAAGGAGATATGTCCATGATGGTGCACAAATGCAAGCAAAGTCTCCACCCTTTTATCACATCTGTTGTTAACTCTCTTTAGGGGTTTGTCTCATATATATCTACTTTCACCTCCCTCCCTGTTGTAACTCTTCAAAACTTTACTCCACCCCTCCCACCCCCTTCTATACATCTGTCATTGTAACCTTAATAACTTTTAAATAAAAGTCTGTGGGACCCTATCCCACTGTCATAAAGTTAAAAACACACATGCATGAGGATATCATTCTTCCAGAGGGTGGCATTTCCAAGCCACTTATCATCCTAAAATCAGATCTCAGAGCCATCCTTCATCTCATCATGAAGGTTCCAAAGACGAAGAGATGCTTCTTTCCCGCATTAGACTAACCCAAAAATCTGCGTGCCTAGGTTTCCAACATGCCCGAGCAACAATTTATCGACCTAGATACTTGTTACGCAAGAGAGTTTGTCAGACCCCTTCCTCAGCGAGAAGCTTCTAAGGCCATTTACTAAGCAAGGCTTCATTTTTAGCTTGGAAATCATGTATAGCAAGACATCTTGTCTTTTTGGGTTGGAAAACCACACACCATTTGGTCAACCTATATATTTTTCCTTTCTGATGCCACTTTGCTAGAAAAACTTGGATCTAAAGTAATCCATCCTTTGCAGAAAAACCCTTTTGGCAGTTGGAAGGAGATCATATAGAGAACCATGTTCGTTAGTGCAGACTTGATTAGAACAAGCCGCCTCTCACCAGAGATTAGCTTGCCTTTCCAACTACTTAGACGGTTCTCTAATCGTCCCTCAAAATTTTTCACTCTTCATTGGTGAGGTGCCGATAATGTATCTGAATTCCCAAATATTTAATTAAAAATTGACCATGCGCGGAACCAAAGAACTCATCATATTGCATGACCACCTTAGTGTCTTCTCTAGAATAGAACAATTCACTTTTATGAAAATTTTAGACCCAAAAATTTCTTAAACAATGAAAGCAAATGAGGTTTATTTCTTTTCAAGGTCGTGTTCCATAATAAGAACAATGTTGTCGGTATACCGCAAAACCGAGAGGCCTCCATCAACGTGCGGTGGCACCACTCATACAATATGACTGTCCTATTTAACATGATCAATCAAGAAGGCCAACATGTATGCAAAAATGTTAAATACTAGAGATCTATAAATAATAATGTAGAAAAAGGGTCACATTGTCGTAGACATTTTTTTCATCTCAAAGTGATGACCAATGTCATCATTGATTTGTTTTTGAATTTTCGAGGGGGGGGGGGGGTCCCCATCTTAAAGTGATGACCAACGTCATCATTGATTTTAATAGTCACACTAGTATCGGAGACAAAATTATTTATCCATGCGCACATTTTTTGGAGGAGCTTTCATCCCTAGGAGAAAAAAATCTACTAACAACATAACAATAACCCAACAAAAAGTACCCAAAACAATAAGTACTTAGAGCATCTACAGCCGGGCGCTCCAAACCCGCCTCAAATGCCCGGGCGGATGGCCGGTCACAAAACAACAAGCTCGACGAGCGCCTCAAACGCGGGGGCTAACCGGCACCCCTCGACACTGAAACCCTACTCGCACACATTTCTCCCCTCTCGTCCGCCGCCGCCGCACTTTCCAATCGCCGTCCGCCACCACTAATAGCCATGCCCCCACGCCGTCGGGTAAGGAGCTACCCATATCTAACGTCAGAGCGCCAGCTACAGCTCCTTGAGCAGATCCGGGCAAGGTGTGAAGCCCGGATCACCGTGGGGCTACCTTCGGACGCGGTGGATCCGAAGGAGGACTTGGAGGTGGGGGAGGAGATGGTTGACGAGGAGGAGGATGTTGTGGAGGAGGAGGAGCTGGAGGAGGCTGTGGGGACGCTGGGGACACGGATCTGCAGGGGGAGCAGCAGGCGATCCTCGATTTCCTCCGGTCGGAGTCGGAGGCGGAGGCGAGACGCCGTCGTCGGCAGGAGGCGGAGGCGGAGCATGTTGCGGAAGTCGACGAGATGCTTGCGTATATGGATAAGGAGGAGGAGGAGCTCTAGCCCTCCTATGTGCCCATCTACCCGGTGCCCGACACCAATGTCGTGGACATCTCAGACTATGAAGTGCAGTGGCTAGCTTCACGTAGTACTTATGTTTATTTTGCATGGTTTGTATGAAACTAAGGAATGAAATGAGAGACTCGGATGCATAGCACTAAGTTTGAAGTGTGACCAGTCACTGTCCGTGGACGTACCCGGCTGCGTCCGCAGACATTTGATGGGTTAGATTTGTCAAGTCTGATTGCAGATGCTTTTATATAATATTTTTGCATCGCAGCGGTGAAACATTAGTTATGAGTACAAAACCCTTTTTGTGTCCTCTGCTAAATAGAGTATATACAAACACTGTAGACATCTTCTAAGCAAATTGTGCTTTAGAAAATGTGAAGATAAAGGCAAGCACACGTGTTCTCGTTCAGTCTCGGTTTTCCAAAGTCACATCTCACCAGGCAGGCAGGCGCCTCGTCATCCCAACCAACCTGAACCAATCCGACCTGATAGAATACCACATAGCCCACAAGCAAAATGATTTCAATTGGTCGACGTGCGACGGGTAGCTTTACATGTAGGATCGACGTCGGACAGGGATGGCCGTCGAACGTTAGGCATGGGTCCACGGTTTAAGTCGACAACTTAACCGCATCATCAGTGCGACGAGGACGCCGGCACCGGCCATTCGCGCCGTACCTTTCGCCCCACATGCGCATTTGGCTTGCACAGTGAAGCTGGGCAAGTACGCAGATATTTCCGATCGTGCACTCGAGTGGCCGTTGATGATGTTTACATCAGTAAACTAAAAGTGGCTGGTGCTTAATTCCACATGGTCCATCATTTTGGCATGGAATTTCTCTATTCTACGCCGGCGATCCGATGGAAGATGAAAGGATAGCACATCAGCAGGGCATTCTCGGGAGTCGGGATCACGTCGCCTCAGGCGCCGTGTACGCCTCTGGCGGGCGTGCATCGGTCGCCTGTCCATCTGTCATGGAGCCCAGCGCCGCCGAAAGGCGATCCGGGATAGCGACCAACTAGACCACGTCCAGGTAGGATCGAGAGGTACGCCGGCGGTCATTGCCACGGCGCAGCGCGACTACCGGCTCCGGCTGCAGCTTTGCTTGTGTTGTGCAATCAACAAATGTGCATGAACGGCTGGATTAAGATCAAGAGACTATTATACTCGTATCATAATATTCTTGTGTTGAAATTGAAGACAATGTTAGCTTTTCTTTCCCCTCTTGCAAGGCGACTACGGAAATCCTTCCTCCCCTCGATCTTCATCGACGAGTCCGTGGATTCGCTTCCCCTCTGCCTGCCGCTCCGGCGGCCGACGGTGAGGAGGGGGATTTTTGGTGCCCCGAATCCGGCTACTAGATAGGTAGGATTTTAGTCCTCGCAGGGATGGGGTTTGAACGGATGGCGACGCTTCTTCTTCGAGTCAGTCTTCCGGACTCCGATCCTCCTCAAGTTCGTCCGTTGGGACGGATTAGACGGAGCTCCGGCTTAGATTCCTACCAGCTCCTGGGACGGCGAGGTTAGGGTTTTTCGCCGTGCATACGCAACGACGATATTTGGTGTTAGGTTCTTCAAATCTACTAAAGGATTCATCAGCGATAATTGCGGCTTTGGAGCACTGGTCCTTAGAGGCACGTGCACGAAAATTTCCCGGCTGTAATCGACAAGGTTAGGCCGGCTCTGGTATGAGAGCGGCGACAGCAAAGCTTCGGCGGCTCGTTCTGGCAATGGCAATGGTTGTTCGGTGGTTCATGGACTTTAATGTAATTTTTATTATGGTTGAGGTGTTTTGCATTTTCGGTAAATCTTTTTAATAGATTTGATCCTTTTGGCAAAAATAAAATAAAATAATATTTTTGTGTTTTTTTAAACATCAGTACAGACACAAGCGCTCATATACACGCGCATACACTCATCCCTATGAACGCACACACGCACATCCCACCCCTATGAGCATATTCGAAAGACTGAGCCGACATATCATCTTGAAATTTACGAAGTCACCATAAGCACCTCGTCATCCACATTCCCTCTAACCATCCAACTACAGGTTGGTTCACATAATATTTTTGTGTTGGATAGCATGATCTTCTAGTTCACTAAAAGGCCATTATTTTTTAGATATTGATTTGTCATTCAGACAAAACGTTCATCACCCAAACACAATCATGTGTACTTTTGTGATTTTTTAAAAAGTATGTATGTCTTGTTGTGTGATTTGGACGTGAATATTGTAACATGCCCCTCTTGTTTGATAACAAAACACATCTTTTTTTTAACACATTATAGACACAGACGCTCATACATACAATCACCCCTATAAATGCAAATATGCACATCTACCTCTATGAACACCTTCTAGAGACTAAGACGACACATCATCTTTAGATTGATGAAGTCGCCACAAACGTCTTTGTAGTCGACGGAACGTTTACTCCCACTGAATTTACATCATTGGAAGGCCGGAAATAAATTCAGAAAAAAAAACACGAGCACCAATTTCAAGTCGAGAACTTGAACTCTAGTGGGATGAGAATATCAGGCCAACTCCACCGCGCGACCCTATCCTGTCCGCCCCCGTCCGTTTGGGGTAAAAGGGACAAACGAGAAGGCCCAGCGCGCGGGCGCAAATGGACTTTTGTCCGCTTTGTGTCTGCTTTCGACCCATCCCCGGCCCAAAGTTGCGCCGGTTTTGGGGTGAAACGGACAGCGCGCGGACGGGCGGGACGCGCGCGCTTGTCCTCCCCTGGTCCGCCTGTCGGTGGGAGAAACCAACCCCCCCCCCCACGCCCATTTGGCGCCATTTCTCCCAAACCCTCCCACGTCCCTCCCGCCGCCCCCTCTCTCCCCCATCCATGGCCGATGCCCCGCCGAGTTCTGGCGGCCTGGCCGTCGACCCGACCGCAAAGGTGAAGAAGAAGGCGCCAAGGAAGCCACGGTCGGAGTGCACGGCGGAGGAGATCGCCAAGTTGGACGCGGAATCGGCGAAGAGGAGGGAACGAAGAGCGACCGTCAAGATCAATGCCGCCGCGGCCAAGTTCGCCGCCCAGCGCGAGGAGCTGGAGGCCGCGCGGCGCAAGGCTGCTGCCGACGAGAAGGAGGACCCCTTCAACAAAGCGCACGCCATCCTCATGCTTGGCATGGGCCGTCCGGCGGGGTTCCATGCAGCGGCCGTCGGCCCGGCAAGCACAGGCTCGTCGGTCGCCCGGCCTCCGCACTGCCAGTCACCGACGTCGCGCGCCGCGCCCATGTCGCCCGGCTTTCCTCCGCCCAGGCACGACGGCCAGACCCGTTTCTCGGCATCGCCGAACGTGGGCTTGTTCGCGCCGTCCACACCACGCCCCGCGGCCGTCATCGACCTCAACGTCACGCCTGGGTCCAGCAGCGGCGGGCGGCCGTCCGTCGAGATGCAAAGAAAGCAGGCGCGTGCACCGTTCACGAGCACCATGCCGGCCCCCCGCGTGTTGTTTGACGGAATGCCAACCTCAACGCCAACGGTGGACGGCCCCTTCTACAACCAGTACATGGAGGACGTGATCTTCCAGGGTGGGCATGGCCGTGCCTACGACCCCGAGGAGACCCAAAGTCAGGATGGCCGCGCCCAGTACGTGCCCGATGAGGAGGCCGACGACCGTGCTGACTACAACCATGGTGATTCGTGGCATGAAGACGACGACATCTATGTCGAAGGTGAAGATGAAGATGAAGCCAATGATGTTGATATTAGTGGCGCTCCATTGTTCATAGACGAGCTCACCCAAAGAGCGGAAGCACAAAAGAAGCGGAAGAGCATTCGCACCGGTTCATATACACAAGATGAGGACAAGTTGATTTTTCAATGTTGGATGGAGATTAGCCAAGATCCAAGGACCGGCGCGCAACAAAAGGGCATTGTTTTTTGGACGAGAGTCCACAAAACATTCCATGAAAGGAAGATGTTTGAGCCCTATCAAATTACAAGCAACCGTGGCATCGGTTCGATTCAAAAAAGATGGTTGTTCATCCAACAAGAGTGCAACAAGTATTGTGCCGCATTTGAGAGCATTGAAGCACGGCCCGTGAGTGGTCTCGGCGTTGGGGACATGGTATGCTCTTCTCTTTCTAGCCCTTTCCTTGCTACGGCCATGATACTTCGGCCGTGTATATGTTTGCATGTTCACTTGTTGTTGATCATGTGGTGTAGGCATTTCAATCTTTGGAGGCATTCAAGGCCCGACACAATGGCAAGCCATTCACTCTTACGCATTGTTGGACGCTCATCAACAATTGCCCTAAGTTCAAGGATCAATACCGTGAACTTCAAAGGAAGAGAGGCAAGAAAACGGCCAAGTTCACCGGAGGTGGGGATGGCGAGGCGTTGAAGAGGCCGAGGGGCAAGACCAAATCCAAGGTGGACGACATACGTGACGCCTCAACCATGGCCTTGCATGAGACTTTGCATGGCATGATGTCACATAAGGATGTGAGGGACGAGAAGAACCGGCAAAGAAAGGACGAGCAAATGAAGCAATACCTAGACCTCCAAAGACAGAAGCTTGAGATGGAGGAGGCGGCCAAGAAGAGGAAGATAGACATGGAGGAGGCGGCCCGGCAAAGGCAGCTCGACATGGAAGAGGCCGCCCGGCAAAGGCAGCTCGACATGGAAGAGGCTGCCCGGCAAAGGCAGCTCGACATCGAGGCCGACAACGTCAAGGCCAGGCAGAGGCAGCTCGACATCGAGGCCACCAATGCCGCCACCAAAGCGAAGGAGGTGGCCCTTGCGATCATGAGCGTGGACTTGTCGAAGATGAGCGACAAGACGAGGGCCTGGTTCGAGGCCAAGCAGAAGGAGATGCTCGACGTCGAAGGCCTGAACTAGGTCGTCCGATCGGCGTGGCCGTTCTTTTTGGAGGCTGGCATGGGTGCCGCCCGCCCGCTGGGCCGCTGGCAGTGTGCCGGCGAAAAAACATTCACTTTGGAGGCCGGCTGTGTTGCCGGCCGCTGGCTGTGTTGCTGGCGAGGACAACTATTCATTTTGGAGGCTGGTTGTGTTGCCGGCCGCTGGCTGTGTTGCCGGCGATGGTCGTGTAGGCCGCTGGCTTTGTTGCCGGCGTGATGAACTGGGGTCGTGAATTGGGGCTTGCCATTTGAAACGTCCCTTTTTTTTTAAAATAGATGCGGATAGGATGGGGCAAAAGGATGCGTCCGCGCGGTGGGCGCACGGCCACCGCATCCCAGGACAGGCCCGGACACGACCCCAAATCCCTAATCAAAGGGACAAAAACAGGACAAAACAGACGTCCGTTTGGGGTCGCGCGGTGGAGTTGGCCTCACTGTCCTCCTAGCATAAGCACACAATTGACAAAATAACAAGTGCTCATCGTGACATGTTTGATAACAATATGCTTTTTGGAGAAAACGCACCGTGCGCTTTTGAAAGGCCACCAAACGAACTGTACATGGTTCGTGACAAACCATGTAGGCCGGCCAATAGGCAACATGTGTGGCCTATCTCATCCGACGTAGCAAATGGGAAAGAGTCCAGTCAGGAATAAATTACTTGCAATAAAACATGTAAAACAGGCCGCACCGGATGATTGTATACACTGTTGATGACGCTACCCCGTACGCAAACGGATAAGATAAACAAGAAAACCTCATCGCCACAGGAGTATTGAATTGATCATTGCCTCATATGACTCATGCGTCTCACCCTTTGTTGCACAAAAGTAGGCAGACGAGCAATTAAGAGTGGCTCGTTCTTGGGACTTTGTGAGGAATATATATGGTCGGTGCCCTAAAATAAAGTCCACTTCTCTTCCAAAGTCTTGTCTGCATTATTGTTTGGTACAGCATTATTGGAGCATGCTCAAATCATGTAAATAATAATAATGATATGCGACCACATACATGCATGAGTATGAACTAAATTATCTTTTTTTGTTGCAGGGAAGATTGAATTAAAAGGATGTTTGGTTCCAGGGATTTTTTTGTGTCGGGACTAGAAAAAGTCCCTAGCAAACCAAACATGGTGGGACTTTTTGCTAAAAGTCCTTAGAAGCGCCTCCTTGAGAGTCTTTTTTAAAAAGTCCTAGGGACTAGAAAAAGTCCTATGACTAAAGAACCAAACACCACCTAAATTCTAAAATTCAAGCACAATTTTTTTTGCATTATACACACATTTATATCATGTCTTTTCAATTTTATAAGCTGCATCGTAATTCAGCAGTTCATTCACATACCTAACAAATACTGAGGTGCCCAACAACAAAACAAACATGTACTGAGGCGTATGTGCGGACTGAAGAACAGTTTGTTGATTGGGGTTTCTTTTTGTGAAAAGTTACCTTTAGCGTAGGTGGAATTATGCATGACCAAACTCAATGTTGGTATTCCCTTCAATCTATATTAATTGTCCCTGATTTAGTACAGTACTAAATCAACGATAATTAACATGAATCGGTGGAAGTAACTTGTTTTTAACTAACATACAAGGCTTGGACAGTAACCGCAACATAGCATTGCACATTTTTGCCAAAGGAAAACATTGCATATGAATCGTTCCCACAACCACAATTAAACCTACAAATACGCTTACCGCCTCAAGTCAAAAGCTAATGTTAGGCAGCACGCATAAATTGCCATGGCACTGTTTGTGGGCGGCACAGACTTGTCCAATCACATTAGTCATTACAACTTGTTGCAACAATCCTACGTGGGTGCAGTTCGCCGTCATGCATGAGCGCTTCCATACTGTGTATCGTCGTCGTTCCCCTTCTACCCGAAGTCGTCTTGCAACTAAAGCCTCTCAAATGCTCCACGTTGGATCTGTTCTCATCTTCTTCTTCTTTAGATATTTTTTCCAAACCTCATATGTGTATGTAGAGCATGGAAAATGTTCATCTTGCCAGAGAAACTTAAACATGCGACCCCTACAAAAATCACGAAATGACCAAGAAACAATTTAATTGTCATTTCATGATTTTCGAAGAGACAACATGTGCTCATGTTCTCTGGAAAACAAAAATGGTCATGTTTAAGTTTCAAGATTTACATGCAGATACTTGTACCGATCCTCTATATGCATGGACTTCACTCATTTTTTGGCACTTGAAAAGTATTTCTTTTTACCAAATACCCCATAGGGTTCACATGTTCCCAGATCAGAAAATCAGCTCTAGTTAGAGCATCTCCAACAATAGTCCTTATATTGATTCTTAGAAGGTTATTTGAGGGTTTTTCTACTTTTCTAGCCCTTAATTTTTCTCTTGTTCAACAACATTCCATATTTCCTTGCTCCTTTTTTCATGCACACCAACACATGAGACCTACAGTGAGTTTATCTTCCCTTTTCTTCTTACTTTTCATCTCTCTCTCTTCCCAGTCACTGTGCTGGTGTTGACCCAGCGTGCTTGAGAACCGCACAATAGTGGGGACGGGGGTGAGGTGGTCGGTGCGTAGGGAGAAGGTATGGGTGTGATGCCATGAGGTGACATTGAGACGAAGGTGGTGTCTGCACGGGCATGCCGTCAAATCGGAATGGAAGAGTGGTGCCGCGAGGTGGACATTTATAACCCACGAGTGCAGGGAATTATTGTAGCACTGTCCAAATTGGATGTGGAAATATATGAGTGTCGATACCCCGTAGGAGCTAAAGTTATGTTTCCTATGCATTCCACTTACACAACTATCCGTGCACTTTATGTTTACTTTACCTAGACTCTCTATAACTAAGATAGGTTGAAAACGTGATAACTAAAGTATTTAGAAAGATAAAAATAAAAGCTAGGTGTTGTTATTAATTAGTTTGCAATAACAAAAAGAGAGCATGTGTTTGTTTTGTGAAGGTGGTGGCGAAATTATCCCTAGGCAATTGATAAGATAATATAATCGGTACACATGCTTGTTACAATTGGTATGCATGAGAGGTTTGTGCTTAGATGTTTTAAGACCATTGAATCAAATATACTTATGATTGAATCATTAGCAAGCATCCGCAAATACTAATAATAATTAAGGTAAACGCTGAATCATGGCCTTATCCTTTAGGTTTCCTCTCAAATCCCCTATGTTGTAACTCTGATACATTTTGACAGTATTTTGTCCTCCGACCTCCGCACACATATTCATCATAACACATTGCTAACCTCAAAGTGTGGTCCAATATAAGTGTGCACCTCTATATTAGCACAAAAGGGCAACACCATAGCAATTCATACTAATCATACTAGATTATCGATGCCATAGGTTGTTGTCAGATTACAATCACTTACTTGGCATTTTATTAGTCACTTATGTCATGCTAAATTAATTTGGTTTCCATGTTGTTGAAAGTCACTAGCCACAACTAAAATACTTGCTTCATGATACTTGTGTGTGTGGTGATATCTCTTCTTACTTATGGTCAACACTTGCATACTCAATCTCTAGCTCAAAAATAACATTGCAATCTTTAGAAACATACATAATTTTTGTGGGCGTTCTGGGAACGGGGGTCCCCAGACTTGCCTGCCTGCGGCCTGTGGCATGGCTTAAAGGGGGGCCCAGCACGGCCCATCTTCATCAACACAGACCCAAGACCCTCGCGAGGGGCCAAGCCTCGCGGGGCGGACGACACGGAGCTTCCTCAGGCATGGCCTCATCAGGCTGGCTCGCGAGGAGGCTAAGAGATCAAGGTGGGGTACCTCACGAGGTGCCCGTAACGCAAGCCATGACGACCAAAGGCGCCAGGCGGGTGCCAGCCCGCGCAGTGTCCTCCTTTCCTCTTTGGTGCAAAGGGGGCAAGCACAGCCGCGGAGTACCGAGGAATCAGGCAAAGGTTGCCATTTCGGTGCAACAAGACCAAGACCAGGATGACTGCAAGACGGAGGTCATTGTGGAGCCCAAGACGGCGTCACCACCAGAGCTTTGTGCAGGCGAAGACTACTTTTGTCAGGATAGCTAGTACTAGTTGCCCCCCTTCAAATTAGCCCGCCATTGTTGGCTCCCTTCCCGCTCGATATTTGGGAAGAGGACCAGGGCCTCTATAAATAGGACCAGCCACCCACAGGGCAAGAGAGAGATCAAAAGGGGGAAGAAAGGGAGAGAGTTTTAGGGGGATCGAGACCAACGATAGAAGAGAGAGAGAGAGAGAAGGGTGACTAAACTCCTCCCAGCAGTTCATCGCCCCAGCCAAGAACAGACCCTCGCGAGGCTGTTCTTCCTTGTATTGTTCCTCATCATCAGCCCAAGAGGCAATCCACCACACCACGCACTGGAGAAGGGTATTACACCACAACGGTGGCCCGAACCAATATAAACCCTGTGTCTCTTGTGTTGTTCTTCCCATAGCTTAGATCTTAGCGAGGCGGAGGGGTGCAGGTAGGTAGGAGGCGAAATCTCTGCGCGCACCCCAGTGTTCGAACCTCAAGGGTCTGCCGGAACCCGAAATCCGACATTTGGCGCGCCAGGTAGGGGTGCGCCAGAATTCGTCTTCCACCACCCCATTCTCCTCCGACCATCGCGCCCATGTCTGGCGCTCGTCGGGCCCGCGCCGAGCGCCGGGCCGCTCTCGCTTCCCGCGTCGCCCAGACGGCTCCTGTCGGCGGGCGTCCTCGCCGTTCCCCGTCACCTGCCGTCAACGCCGCCACCGGCCCGGCGGGGGACGAGCAGCAAGCATCGTCTCAGCATCCGTCCGTGCGGCAAGACGGCCGCACCGCTACTCCCTCGCTCACCCCGGCTGGTTCTTCGTCCCGCGCGCTCAGCGCACCCATGGAGGCTCGAGCTGCGCTCATCGCGGCAAACGAGCTCCTGCGCTACCGTCCCGTCGACGATGTCTATGAAGAATGGCTCGACCGCGTCGCCGAGCTCGTCCGCGCCGCAGGGGGCTCTCCTGTGCCGTCCGTTCTGCTGCACCGCACCCCGCCCCGCGCAGGCGACGAGGCTCCGGCGGCGCCCCGGCCGCCTCCTCCTCAAGAAGGCGCCATGGCTCCAAGGCGCGTGGCCCCTGGGCGGAACTCGCTCCGTCAGGTGCCAGCGCGACAAGAGCAGAGCTGCCAAGAAGTCCCTCGCCCGCAAGAAGCTGCCCGGGCGCTCCCTACTCCAGCACGTCGCGACCATGCTCCTGCTCCAGCACATCAAGACCCCGCGCTGCTCCCAGCTGCAGCGCGTGGGGACATGCAAGACCAAGCTCTCCGTCACCCAAGGCCTCCCGTGGCCACAGCAGGCTGCCGTGCCTTCACCACCGAGCTATGCAGCGTCGCGTGGCCTGGCAAGTTCAAGCTAGACCTGCCTCCTCGTTACGACGGCACGGCTGACCCTGCGGAGTTCCTCCAGCTCTACGAGCTGAGCATCGAAGCTGCCAACGAAGACGAGAAGGTCATGGCGAACTGGTTCCCCATGGCGCTCAAGGACGGGGCCCGCACCTGGCTCCTGAACCTGGCTCTAGGCACGATCTCCTCCTGGGATGAGATGCGCACCTGCTTCATCGCCAACTTCCAAGGTACTCGCGACCGGCCACCCGCCGTGAGCGACATGCGCCGCGTCAAGCAACAACCCAGGGAGACCTTGCAGAAGTACATCCAGCGCTTCAACAACGCACGCCTCAAGATTCCCAAGGTGACTGAGGAGGCCATCATCTCAGCCTTCTCCGACGGCGTGTGTGATGTCAAGATGAAGGAGGAGCTGGCGATGCATGAAGACCTGTGCACTTCCTTGGAGCTGTTCAACTTGGCAACCAAGTGCGCCAGGGCTGAGGAAGGGCGTCTCTCCCTCCTCGAGCTGCCTGCCGCAGACCTAGAAGAGAAGAAGCCCAAGGCCAAGGATGTGAAGCACAAGGGGGCTGTCGTGCTCGCGACAGAGCCAGACACCAAGCGGGGCAGAGATCAGCCCGAACCTTCCAAGGGCAATCGGTACTGTGTGTACCACGACCTCCACACCCACAACACCAACGAATGTGAAGAGCTCCGAGCCGTGCGAGAAGGAAGGATCGGCCGTCACCCCGACCGTGGTGACCGGGGCTACGGTCGAGGAGGAGGAAGGAACACAGGACGCCGGGAAGACCGTGGCCCGCGCCATGGGTGGCGCGATCAACCTCGCGAGGATCACAGGCAAGACCCGCATCGCGATGGAGACTGGAGGGATCAGCCTCGCGAGGATCGCCCGCAAGGCAACGCAGGCCTCCCTCCGCTGCCACCGCAGCCAAGGAGAAACGAGGACCGCCACCAGGACGAGGGGGCTGGGGGCTTCCAGGAGCCACGCGCGATCGCCTGCATGCTAGGCGGGGCGCAAGCCCCAGCCTCTCGACGCATCTTCAAGCAGTTCGCCCGCGGAGTGAATGCAGCCCTCCCCAAGCTCGAAGCCGCGCGCCCTCTCAGGTGGTCGGCGTGCGCCATCACGTTCAGCTCAGCAGATCAGCTCAAGTGTGCGGCTACAGCTGGAGTCCTCCCGATGCTTTGTTCCCCAATCATCAGCAATGTGGTGGTCACCAGGACCCTCATCGATGGCGGGGCAGGGCTCAACGTCCTGTCCGTGGAAACATTCAACAATCTCCAAGTGCCCTACAGCCAGCTTCAGCCAACCAAGCCCTTCTCCGGAATCACCGACGGCTCCACGGTCCCGATTGGGCAGGTCCGCCTCCCGGTCACCTTCGGGGCATGCGACAACTACCGCACCGAGCTCATCGACTTCGATGTCGCTCACATTCGCCTGCCGTACAACGCCATCCTTGGGTACCCGGCGCTGGCCAAGTTCATGGCCGTAACTCACCACGGCTACAACGTCCTCAAGATGCCAGGAAGTGGCGGAGTCATCACGGTGCCCTGTGAAGAGAAGGACGCGGTGTGTTCCCTGGAACGAGCCTTTCAGGCCGCGTCGCTGGAAGACCCGGATCACGGAAGCAGGAGGCTTCCCGAGACCGCCCCCAAGAAGAAGAACACATTGTCCGGCTCGGCCCCTCAGGAGGCAGGCCCCTCTGGGCCCATGCCTGCCCAGGGGGAACCTCCTTCCATTGCATAGGAAAGCGCGCCCGGCGCCCTCCTCAGGCAGGGCTCGGGGGCTCCTCCTTGGAGGGACATGGACCTGGCTAGGGTCATGAGGGAGGCGCTTGGGCACCACATGGAGGCGTGTTTCGAAGCATGTTTCCCTCAAGAAGGAGTAAGGCAAGGAGAGCCAGACCCTCAGGAGTTCGTCAGCAAGGCCATTCAGGAGCTACAGGAGTCAAGAGTCATGAAAGGCGGCCGCCTCCTACCAGCAGTGGCTCCCCATCAAGGCGAGGATGGTGGGCTGCGCGTCTACATCGACATACCAGGGCTCAACCGAGTCGCCTCTCTGGATCGCCTCTGGCCCTCGCGAGTGGGGCACTGCAGAGGTCCACCCCACAGCTACGTTCGCATGCCTTACGGCTTGCTGAACGCGGCTGCCACGTACCAGCGCCTCATGAGGGGCATCATGGAGGCACAAGAGGCCAGGCGGTCCGCGGCCCTGGCGGAGATGGAGATGGTCCGCGAGGAGCCACCAGCACCTCTGGAGCCTCCCGAGGCCCCTGGGCCTGGGGGCTCATGAGGATCGGCTCCCGCAGCCCACCGAGTCTGCTACACCAACACCCCTTCGTCCTCAACGTCATCAGGTGACATCTTTCAAGTTTTCACTTCCAGCTGGGAGCGCCCCCAGGGCTGCATTATTCCCAGGCCGCGTGGGTCCGTCCCTGCGGCGTGTATCCCTTTTATTTCATCTTGTTAGCTTACCTTGTTGGGGGCGCCCCTCGGGCTGCATGATCCCCAAGTCGCTCGGGCCTGACCCAGTGATGTCCGCCTTCCCAGCATCTATTTGAATGAATCCACTCCTTCGCGGCTAATGTGTTTGACCTAGCTGCCCGCTCAACTGACGCCAACTGACGGAACTGCTCCCAAACGGCACGACGCTCGCGCATGGGTATGTCCCTGCAACGCCGACAAACCTGGATGGCTGAGCTCTGGCCGCGGCAGCCCCGCATGGCGCCACCTCATCAAGCCTTCAGTGCCACATTACCCCTCGGAAGCAACCAACGGCTGACTGTCAATTGTCGTGGCAACCCCTCGTTCTTTCTCTGATGGGTCTACAGGATCTCTTGAAGGAGCTGCATCAGGTGAGGCCCTTGCGGTGTCTCCTTCACTCTCATCGCGCGAACTGCTTGCACGTTAAAGGGGGGGTGCCTGAGCATCGCGACTCAGGGCTCCTACTGGCTCTCCAGCCCTCACCCTCTGGCCTTGTCCACGACATCACGACCTGGCATACCAGCGACGGCTGAGAATCGCTCGAGGGCCGGGACCCGAGGACGTAGAGCAGAAAGGGGAGCAAAGGCGAGAGGGGAGGGACACGTGAGGACCTCGCCGAGCAACCTCATGCCTGCCGATGCACGGACCCGGCGACACACCAGAGAATGACCCCTGATTCTCGAGATAAGTCACCACCCGGAAGCGCCAGCTACCGTGGCACCATCCCCGCACCTAATGCAATCTCGTGTTAGCGACGCCGCTCCCCTTTCTCACCGAACGACGGCTGCTTGAGCGCCAAAGGGGGCCTCCTGAGCATTGCGACTCAGGGGCTCTTACCGGACTCCGGGTCGCTCACCTCCTGGCCTTGACCATGGCATCGCGACCTGGCATACCAGCGACGGCTGAAGCTGCCTTGGGACTAGGACCTGTCGGCGCAGAGCACCAAGCCCTCGTGAGGTTCGAAAGGGAGAACTGAGCTAAGACGGAATGAGAAACTCGAACAATTCTACGACAAGTGTTATATTAACAAAACAGGATCACAGGCACCTTACAAGCCCCCACGGGGCGCGTCTTTGATTCCTCGCAGGGAACAGATCGTAAAGGGACACTAACTACGCGCGCCCCGGCAAAAGACGCCATCATCAACAGTGGGCCGTCAAGCACTGGCGCCAACCCCATCCAGATCAGAGTCGGCGGCGGCCTGACGAGCCCGCCCTGCTCCAGGAGCGGCGCCAGCTCGGGGGCTCGTAGCTGTCGTTGCTCGTCTCCGGAGTCGCGAAGAGCTCGCCGGAGTCGCTGGAACCTCCGACGCCTCCATCGCCCGAGGAGCCGCCAAGGGAGCGGTCGGCAGGCCCAGTCCTCGCCGCAGCAGGGTCCCGACCACCTCTCCCAGGGCAGCACTCCAGCCGGCGCCCGTTCGCATCGAAGACCTTGAAGAACATCACCGAAGCACCGTCGTACTCCAAGTGGATCGCGAAGGCGCCTCTTGTTCTGCACACCTGGGCAATTTTGCTCCAGCCTCAAGTCATGAAGACCTCGCCCGGGGCAACGACCGCGACCTCTGCCTCGGTCGCGAGGGTGCTGCAGCCGGCGTGCTGCAGCCAAAGCTCCAGGGGCTCTCCCTGCGGGACAGTGGAGGCGAAGAAGGGAGGAAGGCGAATCCAAGACTGAGGAGGCATGGCGACATGGAGCACGAGCTCTCGGGAGGAGCCCTCGGTGTGGACCCCAGGGGGGACGACCCACACCTTCGTGACCCGTCGGCGCCGACGGCGGCGTCGCCCGTGGCGATCAGCATCACCTCCTTTAGGGCCCTCGATGTGGGCATACAAGGGAAGCGGGAACCCCGGCGGCGCCCGCTCGCACCAAGGCCTCGACACCACCTGATGGGCCCCCTCGTCCGGGCCACGGAGGACGAGCCGTTTCTTCGGCGAGAGCGG
This sequence comes from Triticum monococcum, assembly GCA_034509565.1. NCBI lineage: Eukaryota > Viridiplantae > Streptophyta > Magnoliopsida > Poales > Poaceae > Triticum > Triticum monococcum. The sequence goes on along the minus strand of CM067847.1, from coordinate 173,398,248 downwards.
GTCTGGTTCCTCTCGGGAGCCTTTCCCTTCTTTGCCGTCGAGAACCGGCGGATCGGAGCCATCGCAGCAAGACGGAGCAAGGACCGGGAAGAAGGAGAAGCAAGGAGGGATGGACTGGAAGGGCGCACGCCATTCCGTACTTATGGCCGGCGAAGGCCAACCGCCGACCTCCATGATCGCAGGTAATCATGACCCACTTTGCATGCAGGGACTTGTCCAATCCATGCAGTTGTCGAGGCGCCATGGGGAAGTGGAGACGCCCACGTCCAATCAACCGACACGCAGCGCCCAAGGCCGCAGGCTGTTAGGGCCCGCGGTGCTTCGCTCTTGCCCTTCCGCCTCCCTACACGGCCAAGTCCGGGCGCGCCTTGGGCCCGGGGGCTACTGTCGGTGTTCTGGGAACGGGGGTCCCCAGACTTGCCTGCCTGCGGCCTACGGCATGGCTCAAAGGGGGGCCCAGCACGGCCCATCTTCATAAACACAGACCCAAGACCCTCGCGAGGGGCCAAGCCTCGCGGGGCGGACGACACGGAGCTTCCTCAGGCACGGCCTCATCAGGCCGGCTCGCGAGGAGGCGGAGAGATCAAGGCGGGGTACCTCATGAGGTGCCCGTGATGCAAGCCATGACGACCAAAGGCGCCAGGCAGGTGCTAGCCCGCGCAGTGTCCTCCTTTCCTCTTTGGTGCAAAGGGGGCAAGCACAGCCGCGGAGTACCGAGGCATCAGGTAAAGGTTGCCATTTGGGTGCAACAAGACCAAGACCAGGATGACTGCAAGACGGAGGTCATTGTGGAGCCCAAGACGGCGTCACCACCAGAGCTTTGTGCAGGCGAAGACTACTTTTGTCAGGATAGCTAGTACTAGCTGCCCCCCTGCAAATTAGCCCGCCATTGTTGGCTCCCTTCCTGATCGATATTTGGGAAGAGGATCAGGGCCTCTATAAATAGGACCAGCCACCCACAGGGCAAGAGAGAGATCAAAAGGGGGAAGAAAGGGAGAGAGTTTTAGGGGGATCGAGACCAACGATAGAAGAGAGATAGAGAGAAGGGTGACTGAACTCCTCCCAGCAGTTCATCGCCCCAGCCAAGAACAGACCCTCGCGAGGCTGTTCTTCCTTGTATTGTTCCTCATCATCAGCCCAAGAGGCAATCCACCACACCACGCACTGGAGTAGGGTATTACACCACAACGGTGGCCCGAACCAGTATAAACCCTGTGTCTCTTGTGTTGTTCTTCCCATAGCTTAGATCTTAGCGAGGCGGAGGGGTGCAGGTAGGTAGGAGGCGAAATCTTCGCGCGCACCCCAGTGTTCGAACCTCAAGGGTCTACCGGAACCAGAAATCCGACAATTTTGTCTTGTAACTATACACAATCCATGCGGCAAATCTTCCTATAAAGATGAAAACTATGATGGCATAATCTGGCAATGGTAGCGGCAAAAGAAATTAACAGAAACATGTATGGGATATTGTTTTGAAGCCCTCGCCGAGGCGAACCCATGGGTGAAGACAAATTGCTAAACAGATCAACGATTTGCGAGATAAATCATTTTAAAATTTTGGATTTAGCAAGTAATGTGAGTATGTCAACATCATACTCCCTCTGTTTCAGTTTACAAGTCCTGCGCGTATAACTAGGTAGTCAATTTTATCACCTAATATAATCTATATAACACAAAAAATATACTGTTTGAAACTAGACCATCTAAAGTTTATATTGGTATATTTTTTTGTAATATATGACTTGTATTAGGTTTGTCAAATTGACGACCTAGAGGTACGCGCATGCCCTGTAAACTGAGAGAGAGGGATTATGTAAGATTCCTGCATGCATGTGCTCTCTCTAAATATAGGAAAAATTTCCTTGGTAAGTAGTTGCATGGGAAGGCACACATGCACACATTTGCTACCTAGAATTTTTCTTCTGTTAGTTTTTTTTTGTGTGGATCTTTGATGTCTTGACCAGCTCTTGATATCATGTTATCGCAGAGACTAGATGTAACTGGTATCTCCTTGATACTAATATATTATCTTTATCGAGAAAATATCATAGAACATCCCACTCCAGTCTACTCATCTACCCCTCGTGCAATGACACTTCCATGCCAAGAAGCCATATGTGTAGTAGTGTAGTAGTACAGAGAGACCTGGATACCTTCTTGTTCAAACCCGCAAATTCACCAACCATCCTCATTCTTTCTTCACCCTAATGGGAAGTGCTGATTCACTTTGGATCTGTTTGGTTGCCTGCATCAATTTTTTCCTACATCTTTGACTCAATTCAGTCTGGTGGAGGTAATACATGCTCTAGGCCATGTTGTGCAGTGTGTTCGGTTGCCCACAAAGAAGCTTGTTGCATTGTGGAAGGGAAAAAGGCCCATCATATTATTGCCTGCAATTTCGAGGTTTTGGGTTATTGTGAAGCGAACCACTATGTTTAGTTGCACGATTTTTGCCCGATATGGTTACCTTGTACCCCAGTGTGGTGAGTTTACTGTCACGACCCAGTCCCTGATAGGGGCTCGAATCTCTACGCTTACTGTGTCAGTCCCTGGATCAATAGCTGACACAAACAGTCGACTATGAAATACCAAGAATACATCACATGTCATAGTATTACATCGCAGATCCAGTGCTTTACAAATACACACCTGCTTAGCTCATGGGATAGCTTATAATACAATCATGTAACAGAGATAATGCTATAGTCTTGTGGCATCCATCCACTCACAGGCAAGAGTTGAGCATAGCGTCGTAACCCTACTTTGTAACTTTCCTTTGTTACGACAAACTTGCAACATGACACATTTCATCTACAAGAGTCAACACAATGAATGTATTGGCAAACTTCACCGGGATTGGCTTGTTAGAACATAATTATGCAATTTGGAGTGGTTGGGTTTTCCTTTGCGCGGAAAATAGTTTTCCCACCTTTGTATTAGTGGTCTAATCTAATAGTTGGACATGTCGTATCACGCGGTAGTCCTGGACAAATCGTATAATGCAACCATCCAATATAAGCATTTGAGCATGCGGGTTTCCGCATCGCACGGTTGCCACAAGCCTTTCTTTTGAGACCATGGGTCCTCCAGTCCTGTGAGATCAGCTCCACACCCCCTTTGGTTCAACCCATTGATTTTATTAGAAGATATGATGAGATCAAGCTGACAATTCTCCAAAGGAAGTGGCGGCCAAAAGAGGCAACAACGACAATCAGAAGGTACTGCCATACATTAGGAGAACTTCTCCAAAGGAAGTCCTCCCATCCAGAGTAGGATTTGTGGATTTGAGTATTAATGTTTTGGAAAGAAATGTTGCTGATCAGATTCCTAGAGAGATTTTCTCATTGAGAATTATAAAAAAGGAAGAGGGAAATCAGGGGACGGCTTTTAAATGCACATTTAGGGAGAAGAGAGAAATTAGGGGGATTTTAAGTAGGAAACTGTTGTTTCAAGACCCTTTATTTTTCTTTAAATGCACGAATTCCGTCCCGTTTGTGGCGAGGAGACACTATTTTAACACCGAGGGGGATTGCTCGAGGTTCGCAGTTCATCATAAAGGAAAAAAAGCCTCTGTTTTCCTATCGGGTTTTCTTGTCTAGACCTGCTAGTTTGGTGAAAATGGGAGAGATGTAGAGGAAAGGGGAGACGACAAAGGTAGGAAAGAGCTTCGAAAGTGTGCCGGCGATTATGGAGAAGAATCCTCCTGCTCCGGCCTCCTCGCCTGAGGGTGTGGGGAAGACGGCGTTGAGGCGGCCCCGTGGGGATGGATCCCCTCTGATCATCAACATGGAGGCCGCTCGGAGAGCGGTCAGAGGATGCTTGATGGTAGGGCGATTCCTCTCGCCTTTCCAAGTTAATCCTCAGATCCTAGTTGACGACCTTCATGCATCGTCGGCCTGGAGGTTGCAAGGCGGGGTCACTGTTCAGGAGGTGGCCAGCACCAACGGGAGGTTCATCCTCAACTTCTCCAACGACGTAGACAGACGTTTCGTGTTGAAGGCCCAGCCATGGCACCACAACCGCGATGTGATCATCTTTGCCGAGTTCAACGGCAAGGGCGACCCAGCGGAGGTGGACCTTGGATCCGTGGCTATATGGGCCCAGGTTCGTGACCTACCATTTGAGCTTAAAACTAAGGATGTGGGTCGGTCTCTAGGGGGCCAACTCGGTGAAGTGATCACTGTTTCACACCAGGATCATTTGATTGTTGAGAAGTACTTGCGTGTGCGTGTGAAAATCCCACTACATGAGCCAATCAAGAGTAGGGTAGAATTCACCCCTTTAGGTAGTAAAGAAAAGCTTCGGTTTGATGTTCGCTATGAAAAATTGCCATCGTATTGTGAATGTTGTGGGCTGGTAGGACATATGTCAGAGAGGTTTTGTAGTATCCCTAAGGATAGTAGAATAGCTAAATTTGCAAAAAATCTCAGTGTAGAGGCTTACTGGAAAGGTCAAACAGCTAGTAGAAGAGCTATGTTCACTGGTTATAGTAACAATAGCATGTCCAGGGCCACCGAAGGAATGGTGGTCAAAGTAACCAAAGCTGTAAATGATCTCACTATGGAAGAAAAAGGGGCTGCGTCGTCCACGGCGACGACTATCCGGTTGACTAGAGGTCAAGTCCAGGGAGGGCTTTTGCTCGGCTAGGAGGGCCGGGGTCATACGCTCTCCTTACTAGCTTCGCTCGGAGCGGCTTCAGACCAGGTGGTCCGGACTGGAGGGCCACCCGTCCATGCTAGCCTTGGCCAGGAGGGCCAGGGTTTAGCGGTAAGGGGGGCTTCCAACAAGGGAGTGCAGCAGCTCGGCCAGGCGGGCGGACCCCCTGCTGCATCTGTGAGCTTCCTAGGGGGCAGTGTCCCTTGTTAGGAGGTCCAGGGGGCAGCTCCAGCCCCTGTTCCCGCCGCTAGCCAAGGCCAGGAGGGCCAAGGGCAGGTGGCGATGACTGCTCACCCCACTGCTGTTGTGCCTGGACAGGAGGGCCAGGATGGGGTGCTAGTGGGGTTTGAAAACCCATCAAACAAGTCTGTTGCTGCTTTGGCTGGGTTCCAGCCGAGAGTTACTGGCCAGGAGGGTCAGGGGGTCATGCAACTGGGTAATCCTGAACATTTGCTCTTTAAACCCGGCGTGCCGGAGGCTCTCTCGGGAGTCGTTGCTGCAAGACTAGCTACTCAAAATGTAACCGATAACCCAGTTTTCACTTTCAATGCTTCAAAGAATTCCATGCAGGGCAAAATAAAAGGAAAGGGGAGGTACAGAAAGAGGGGAGGAGGAACTGGGTGTTCAGAGGAAGCACACAAAAACATCATAGGTAAAAAAAGAAACCTATTTGAAGCCCCAGCAGATGGTAGTGAGCAGGATTTCTCTTTTGAGAAAGCCATGGATAGTTATGAGCGTATGCTGTAGGAGGATATAAATGTATCTTCTAAGAGAGTGTGTACAGGTAGAGTGGAAACAGTGAGAGATGGGAATCGGGTGATAACACACGTAGCTAAAGAGGTTGAGGAGAAAGAAGACGTTGTCGGGCAGCAGGGAAGGGAATCGGTTGGAGATGATGGCGCATTGGCGGCCTCCGAAGAGGAGGTACGCCAGGCCAAATGAAAATAATCGGTTGGAAGTGTCGTGGTATGCTCTCTCCGATGGCAGTTCGCGAGCTCTCGGACCTACAGGAGCGCACCAAAGCGGAGTTAATTTTCCTTTCAGAGTCTCATTTGAATAAATGTAAAGCCGATGAGCTTCGTCGTGTTTTGAGTTTTGGTTCTATGTCTGTAGTGGAGAGTGATGGCCGAGCAGGTGGCCTTGTCTTGTTTTATCAGAAAGTGAATAAAGTTGATTTGAACTACGTGCCGAATAATTTTATTGATGTTCCTTTTATGAATGGGAATATTGTACAGTGGCGTTTCACCGGTTTTTATGGCCATTTGAATTGGAGTGACCGTGCTTTGTCATGGGACGATATTCGAAACTTGTATAATAATGGCGATCACCCCTGGGTACTTTTAGGAGATTTTAATGAAATTTTGTTCTCATCAGAGAAAGAGGGAGGGAATGTGAGACCAAATGCGATGATGCAAGATTTTCGTAATTGTTTGGGAGATTGTGGACTAGAAGATATGGGATGTATGGGTGACTTATTTACATGGAGGAGGGGCGAAATCAGGGAAAGACTGGATCGAGCGGTCTGTAATGTGGATTGGGCAAATAAATTCCCTCAAGCGGCGATTATAAACGAAGAGCGTGTTCACTCAGACCATCGCCCTATTATTTTAGACACGGAGTATTTTGACGATAATATTTTTGACAGCTCAAAAACTCGAAGGAGACAATTTGAAGCTCGATGGCTGAAAGAAGAGACGGTTACGGAAGTTGTACGTACAGCTTGGGAAAAATCAAAGATGTTGGGCATAGGGCCGTCTCTTGCTGATCGTACAAAAGCGGTACACGCAGATTTGCATACTTGGGATCGTGATATCCTCAAGGGCCCGAAAAAAAGAATTAATAAATTGAAAAAAGATTTAGAAAAACTATGGAGGGGGCCTATGAATGTTAATTCTCTTGCACGTCAAAAGGAGACTATTGTACTGATTGAAAATTTATTGGAACAAGAGGAGATATACTGGCTACAACGGGGTCGAGCTAACTGGTTATTGCATGGTGATCGCAATACTTCTTTTTTCCATAACGCCACAACAACTAGAAAGAAGGGAAATTAGATAAAAAAATTGCTTGACAATAATGGGGTTTGGGTAAAAGACACAGAGATGAAGAATCATATTCTGGGGTATTTTTCTAACCTGTTTACTTCAGAAGTTAATCAACCAAACCAAGAGGTTCTCTCCCTTGTAAAAAGGAAAGTAACAAATGAGATGAATAGGGCTCTCCTTGCCCCCTACACGGCAGAAGAGGTTCAGAAAGCCCTCTTTGACATTGGTGATTTAAAGGCGCCGGGGCCAGATGGCCTTCATGCCATTTTTTATAAGAGATTTTGGGCTATGTTAGGGGATGATTTGACTGAAGAGGTTCTCCAAGCGGTGAATTCATGTACTATACCTGATGGTTGGAATGATACTACAATAGTAATGATCCCAAAAGTTAACTCCCCGGAAAAGGTAACTCAATTTAGACCAATCAGTTTATGCAATGTGGTGTATAAGGTCATTTGAAAGATGATTGCTGCTCGTCTAAATACAATCCTCCCAGATATCATTAGCCCTACCCAAAGTGCTTTTGTGCCTGGAAGAATGATTACAGATAACATCTTAGTGGCTTATGAATGTTTCCGTAAAATAAAAAATAAAAGGACCGGTAAAGAGCGCTTGTGTGCAATCAAACTGGACATGCACAAAGCATATGACCGAGTGGAGTGTCCATTTTTAAAGGAAATCATGTTGAGACTAGGTTTTTAGCAGGATTGGGTGAATTTAATTATGGAATGTGTGTCCTCGGTGGAGTACCGAGTTCATTTTAACATGGAAGAAACAGAGAGCTTCAAACCATCTAGAGGGTTGAGACAAGGAGACCCTCTCTCCCTGTATTTATTTTTGTTATGTACGGAAGGCATGACTGCACTCTTAGCTAATGCAGAGGAGACTGGAAGTGTTTTCGGGATTAAAGTTAGCAGAGATGCCCCATCTGTTTCAAATCTCCTCTTCGCAGATGATTCTTTAATCCTGATGCAAGCTAATTCGATGAATGCAGAGGCGCGGAAATCAGTTTTGGATGCTTACTGTGCTGCATCGGGGCAAATGGTGAGTGTTGAGAAATCTAGTATATTTTTTAGTCCCAACACTAAAGTGGAAGATAAGGCGCATATATGTACTATTCTGAACATTATGACTGAAGCTCTTAGTGACAAATATTTGGGTCTGCCTTCAAATGTGGGTATGGACAAAAGTGATTGTTTTCAATTCTTAATAGATTGAATCATTATGAAAATCAGTGGTTGGAAGGAAAAGCTGCTATCAGCAGGAGGAAAGGAAATCCTTCTCAAATCGGTTGTACAAGCTATCCCAACTTATGCAATGTCCGTCTTTAAAATTCCTAAAAAAAATTGAAAAGGAATCATTGACGCGGTGTTGCATTTTTGGTGGGGTGACGAAGACAATCAGAAGAGAATGCATTGGATGGCATGGTGGAAGATGTGTGTACCAAAAGACCAAGGAGGAATGGGTTTTCGAGACATACATTGTTTCAATTTGGCCTTGTTAGCCAAACAAGCGCGGCGCCTGCTTGATAATCCCGATTCTCTATGTGCCACCATTTTGAGAGCTAAATATTTTCCGGATGGAGATTTAATGAATGTGAGTCTTCAAAAAGAATCTTCGTTCACTTGGCAAAGCATTATGGCGGGAGTGGATTCTCTAAAAAATGGTTATATTTGGAGAGTTGGAAATGGACAAAATATAGATATTTGGAGAGATGTATGGATCCCGAATGGGGCCAATAGGAAAATTATCACTCCTAGAAGAGGGCAGCTTCTAACAAAAGTTGCTGATCTTATAGATCCAATCAACAATTGTTGGGATGAAGATTTGGTGAGACAAACGTTGTGGCCAATTGGTGTCCAGAGGGTGCTTGCGATCCCCCTCCCCACGTATAACATGTTGGATTTCATAGCTTGGGGTTTTACAAAGAATGGACTGTTCACGGTTCGTTCTGCTTATCTGGAGGAATGGAAAAAGAAACATGGGAGGAAATTGCAACATTCTAATGGCATGGGAGGAATAAATGTCAATACGATTTGGAGAAACATTTGGAAATTATCTTGTCCAGCAAAAGTGAAGATTTTTATTTGGCGTACCTTACACGGAACCCTCCCGTGTCATGTTACACTTGCTAATAGACATATGAAAGTTTTGTCCACCTGCCCATCATGTTCGAGCGGGCCTGAAGATACTAAACACTTGTTATTTACGTGTCAAAAGGCAAAAGAGGTATGGGAGAAGCTGGGATTGCACGAAGCCATTAAAAAAGGTTGTGCGATCGATCGTGCGGGAGAGGCAGTACTCGAATTTTTACTTCTTATGCCAGAACACGAGCTATCTACAGTGGGCATATAGAATGTTCGCAAACTGGTCGCTATAACAGCCTGGTATTTATGATGGGAAAGACATTCGCTAGTCCATCAGGGGAAGACCCAAGATGCATACCAAATTTTGATGGGAGCACGTGCTATAATGACAAACTATGTTATTGCCCAATCCTCCGGGGCAACAAAGAGAACAAAGGGATGCACGAGACCCCCTCTTGGTTTTGTGAAATTAAATGTCGATGCTTCATTCGATCAAGACATGCTTAGAGGCACAGCAGGAGCTGTACTTAGAGATGATAAAGGAAGATTTATTGTTGGAGGGAATTGGAAGATGGATTGGTGCGCAGATGTTTTAACAGCGGAAGCCATGGCACTACGTTTTGGCATATTAGTTGCACAAAAGCCGGGAAGCAACCGACTTGTTGTTAACTCCGACAATTTGGAAGTAATTGATACAATGAAGAATGGAGGACATACAGCGGGAGCGGCGCCGGATGTATTTGATGATTGTTATTTTATGGCTTATGAGTTTCTGTTAGTTGAACATTGTAATAGGGAGGCAAGTAAAGTATCTCATGAAATTGCTAGAGTAGCTAAATTTTCTGAGACAAGGAATTCGTTTGAGGAACCTATGAGTGATATTGTAAATTTTCTCATAGACGATGTAACCATTATTACTAATAATAAATAAAAGGATGTTTCACTTCAAAAAAGCTGACAATTCTCCGATGAGTTTCTCAAAAGTCATCCGTAACCGGGGACACGGCTCATCATGATCAGTTTTTGTACTTTACAGAGGTTTGTGTACTTTACCTGCGATTTCAGATCACGCCCTTATGCTAGTAAACTTTACTTGTGAAGTAGCTAGGTAGATCAAGACAAGACTTTTGGGAAGTAGTAGCCCTCTCAAATGGCCAATGCAGTCCGGTTTCCCTACATGCAAAATTACTTCTATTGGTCAGACGGAAGCTACTTTTAAATTGTACAATCCCTTTGATACCTGGGTGGCATTCCCCACCAAGGACTACACTTTGATGACCCAATCAAAGCTAATCCACCCTGATTCATTCATTAATTAAGTAATAGTTAAGTAGTCAACCATAAATAACCTTTAATGTGATCCCAATCCATGTTACAACAGCTAAGCAACTACTCGTTGGTTACAAGGTTAGGGTATAATTGACCTACTCCTTCTACTGGGTTCTATCAAGCATAAAGTAAAAATCCTATAGGGGTTTCCTAGTGGAAAACAACTACTATGCGTGAAAACACAGGTTATGATCAAAGGTTCCACTTGCCTGGTATTGCCAATTCTTCAATCTCACAATCTTGATCAGTTACTCTTTGCTCTTCGTACAATCTGTCGTAAGTAAAGAGCAGCCGTAAATAACCATACAATACAAACAAACATACAATAAGTGTTGTGCATGGTGTCAGTGTCATCGTGCTGTGAGATCATGTGCCAGGTTAACTCATAAGGGATTGGAAAACAACATAGTGGTCATTAATCTCATAAGGAGTACGTATATGATGTTAAGTTGTGGTTGTCAAATCCAATCAGAAAGAATCTCACCAATAAAGTCAAGGTCTATGGATCTTGGATAGATAATGTTAAACAATATTCAAATTTTTATTTTATTTTTAAATTAGACTAAAAAGTAGCTAATATGAACTACGACTCACTAGGTTCAATCTGCAAAAAGAACCAATTTATTTTGTTTTTTAATTTGCAAGTTATGCCCTATTCAAATTCAAATTCATTCTGTTTGAATTAAAATTTTAAACTATTCAAACTCAAAATTTTATTTTCCTAGGTGAAAGTGCATTTCATAAGGGTCATTCTACAAAAAGAATCACTCAATTTGGATTGACACATAAAAAGTTGTGAGTGTTTGAAGTTCCACGTGGTTTTCTATAAAACTGCCAATTAATTTCATTTAACAGAAAATTGGGTGGATAATGTTTTGGGTAAGGCTATGACGTGTTGTGCTTTGATTGGCAAGTACCGATTCAGGTTTAAGTGATCTATGTGCATCATTGGATCAATATGAACGACCGAGATTACATGTGGATAGGGTTTCAGTGGCTCATCAGAGTTCTTCGCCGGAATCTCGCAGTTAAAGTCGAGGACGGTGGCACTGCATTTGGACCTTGTCGGAAATGGAGCTTCGGTGGTCGTTTGGCATCAGGAAGGGCCTAGCTGGATGCAGACGGGCACAGAGAAGTCGCTGGTGGTCCTGGCCAGGGCTGGGGACGGCGGTGATGAGCAGGATGAGCTCGTCAGAGTTCTGCAGAGGGCGGAGGTCGTCGGGTGTGGATGTGCATGACGTTTTAGAGCGCATGTGGACAAATGGATGGGACCAATAGATCCACATGAATGAAATGGAGATGATGGACATGGTCTTGGGGCAAAAAACTTACGGTGGTCACCGGAGTTGAGCTCGCGGCGGCGATGAGCTTTCGGTTGTCTATGAAGTCGAAGTTCTGGTGGGTTTTGGGAACAACGACGATTTCTACGGGGTTCGCTGGCGTGCGGTGGTTCGGTTTTTGGTGGTGGATGGTCGAGTTGTGGCTTGTGGTGGCTAGAATTGACTGACGACGAGCTAGGTCAGTGCGGCATTGGCGAGCTCGAGGCGGAGTGGCCTGCCGAGGATGTGGAGCGGAGGTAGAGCGGAGATCGTGGGTGCGGGTGTGCGTCGGGTGCGCGAACATTGGCGACGGTTGCGGGCGAGAGGTGGACGATGACCTTGACGTGCAGGGCCTGCATGTCAGCGGCTCGGGGGAGAGAGAGAGAGGGAGGTGCGGGCGGGGCCCGCCATGCAGGCCAAGACTTTCGTGCAATCCAAATGGGTAAAAACTACATCCACACAACCTAGCTGAGGAGCATGCGGACTATAAAACATGTCATTGAATCTTGCCAAGCCCTTCCTTTTTTAGTCTCCTGAGTCCTTTTTCAGCGTGCACTGATAGGAGTTTAAGTGTAACTGAGAAAAGGGAGCCTTATCCTATCGCCCCGATCGCTCCCGCGAGCGGCCGCTAGAGAGCCCCTATCCTCGGTCGTCCCCGCTCCCCTACCTCTTCCTTCATCCTTGTTGTCGCTAGGCGAAGCCTGGCCTGCCTAGGCGGGGGAGGGAGGGGGCTTCCTCTCCCATCGGCTGGTCGTGGCTCACGCGGGGCAGCCAATCCGAAGCTGGTGGCGGCAAGCTGACGGCAGAGCACGGTGGCACGGCGACGGGTGGCAGCAAGGGGAGCTCGTATGCGCTGTGCGGCCGCGGCTACACCTGGGAGTGGCATGGTGGGATACGTGAGGCCCGCCCGTGGCTACCATGGGGGCTCGATCTAGCACGGCCAGATCTGGCCGCCGGTGTCACGGCTGGCGTAGGGCTTCCCTCTACCGGCGATGTCTGGCACTGGCTGGGGCTCCTCCTTCGGTGGCAACTATTGCCTCCGGTTGGGGCATCCCCTGGCTCCGGGTTGGTGGCCTCGATGGGGGCAACTCATGGTGGTGGCATTGGTCGTTAGCGTGGTCGTGGCACGACAATTGGCGCTTGACAGCGGGGTGCAGGTGGTGGCCTCCCTTCTCCTAGGTTCATGCCGGCGACGCTTGTATGTCAGGGGTGGCTATGACCTAGGGTCTATGCTTGGGCGGGCCGGATTTGGGCCCCAGGCAGGTCGGAGCCGACGCTCTGGGTAAGTAAGGTCGGGCGTGGTCCGGGAGGTGCTTGTTGAAGGCGATGGGGTGGCGCGGCTGCTTTGGCTGGCGGCAGTGGATCCAGATTGTGGCGTCTTTTGGCATGCGGAGCGGATCTGGATTGTGGTGGTGAATGATGTCCGATAGTGTGCAGGTATGGGGTTGACTTGGTCTGCATTGGATGCCTTCCGTTGTGCCCTTCTTACTTGGTGCATGTTTGTGACATCGGTCTGAGGTTGGCTCTCTGGGCGCTGTTGTGCCATCGTACGGATTGGCGCTGGTGGCCACGGACATGGCGGCATTCAAGTGTGCTTGTCGGGTCCATCGGTAGTCACTGGGTTGTATCCACCCCCGGGTCCACCAGGACCAGCTGGGGACAGAAGCGTGGGCACTTCCTACAGTGGAGGTGCCGACTCAGAACCGGTGGCTGATGCCGTGCTAGGAGTGAAAGGAGGCCCCTTTCCCTCCTACTACTTTGGCTGGGTGGTCGTGATGTGGATGGTCGATTGTGCCTAGGGGCCTGGATGCTGGGGCAGCGGTTCTGGACGGCGGACTTCATGGTTGGCTTTCCGCCAGGCTTCGTGGTGGTGGTGGCGGCTCCATCTCTTGGTCGTGTGGGCGACAAGGGGTGTAGTGGCTGGAGGTTCGCGCTAGCAGTGCCCAGATCTAGGGTGGACAAGTTAGCCCTTGTTGAGGTGGTGGTCGGGACTCCTCTTGGTGGTGTAGGTGAGTGTCCGAGTGAAAACTTTACGTTTCTGACGACGGCGACGCCCGTAGGCGCCGCTTGCTTCTTGAAGACGTCGTTGTAGATCTCGTCCTTCTACCAGGGCTTCGGGTGAAAACCTTTGTCTATGTTCAGAATCGGCAGCGGCGACGCTTTGCACAATTGCCCTTCTAGGGGCGCTGTCATGGAGCTCAGGAGTCTTCGGTCGGGCCTCGGCAATGTGTTAGGCTTGTTCTACATTCTTGTTGTATCTTTCGATCTGCTCTGTAAGCGGGCCTTCCCATCATATTGTATCCTTCGGCCGTGTACTTTGATTAGTTGCTTTATATATAAAGTGGATGAGAGCCTATTTCAAGAGTTTAAGTGTAAGTGATATATGCATATATTTATCTTCGCGAGAACTTGCATGGAAAACCTACAAGGAGTCTACAACGCATTTTTGTGCAGCCGTTACTGCACCGCCCTTGTTTTTCCCTGCATCAAAAGTTCTTCAACCCTACACCAAGTCAGATTTTTTTTCTTTGTGAATCACCAAGTCAGTTGTTCGATGCTCTAACTTAACATGATATTTTTTTCTCTATATTGTACTCACTTTGTAAAGAAATATAAGAGCGTTTAGATCACTATTTTAGTTCTTTACAGGGGGGAGTACCTAGTATCATCTCTTAGTAGGCTGGTCGTTGATGATCTCGCTTATATTGGATAACTTTTTTCCATGGTACTAAACATTGTTGGAATTTTGCTAGTAGGCCTTTGGCCCAAAGCCCAACTAAAATTCTGAAATTCTCTTGGCCCATTCATGCACACATGTGAGTGGAGTGAATGAGGCTAAAGTTTAGTCCCACCTTGGAAGTTGAGAGAGAGTTGCACCTTTTTATAAGGTGAACTCTTCTACCACTTGTATGAGCATGAGAAGAGGAGACCTACACGCGCGCTCCTCCTCCTCGCTCGCCTCGCCACGCCATGCCTCGTCACAACGCGCCGCGGGTTGCGGGATTGAGCCGAGCTAAGGACAGAGCTATGCACGTTGTCTATATTTTTGCTGCATGGGAAAATCAATGAGTCATTAATTAATAATTAACGGACGCGTTAATTACTGAACCATTTCCGATTCTTTTGGATCGTGACGACTCGGACGTGGGGTTTACTCCCACGACCTACCCGGCCCGCAATATATAGTCAGGCAGACGTCTACCCTAGCCGCCGCTGCTTCGTATGGTTTCTCATCACTGTTCTAGATCATTGCGCCACCAAGCTAGTCTTCTCCATCCCTCCTTCTGGCGTGCACCACGAGAAGGGACAGCAGGCCTCCGGAACCCCGCCTCTCGTGATCCTGTATGGGAGAGGGGTGATCAGGTTTTTGGGGAGCGCACTCGCGCGACTGCTGGCAGCGACGACTTCGCGAACAATGACTTCTTCCCCGACCTCGGCAACCTCATCCTCGACGACATGGGCGACAACATCAACGCCGGCGGTGCTGCACCCGCTGCACCATATGTGATTCTATCCTTCCTGTTCGAGATCGTGGTAGAATTCATGTTTCTAATATGTGCCCTAGATGTGATATGTTCATCTGCTATGCTAGTTCGCATGATTAGTTTAATCTCTGCTGCTGTGGTCATGATTTATATTCTGTTTATTCGGATTAAATCTCGTGGTAATTTGCTCATATTTCCAACAATCCAAAAACCTGATTATAGGCAATTTACTCCGAGTGGTTTTGCTACGCATCTGAAATCGCCTGCCTTTAAGGGGGCGCAATATAAGAGGTGGTGCACGAGAGCAGTCTACTGGTTTCAGACCATGGGCTGCCTTGATGCCACCAAGGGCAAGCCTGAGGGCGATCTTAATCCAGCACAGCTGGAAGCTTTTGAGAAGATCGATACCCTCTTTAAAGGCGCTCTTCTGAGTGTTCTTGATGACTCCATTGTGGATTCGTATATGTTGTTTGACAACGGCAAGGACATGTGGGCTGCGCTCGAGGCCAAGTTTGGTGCCCCGGACGCTGGCAGCGAGTTGTACGTCATGGAGCAATTCTATAACTACAAGATGATTGATGAGCGCCCTATTGTACAGCAGGCTCATGAGATACAGTCGCTCGCAAAAGAACTTGAGTACTTCAAGTGTGTGTTGCCGGACAAATTTGTTGCCGGAGGCATCATTGCCAAGCTTCCACCTTCGTGGAACAATTTTGCTACTTCCCTGAAACACAAGAGACAGGAGTTTTCCGTTGCGGATCTCATTGGTACTCTTGATGTTGAAGAGAAGGCGAGAGCAAAGGACACATGTGCTCGAGTTGCTGAGGGAGGTTCTAGTGCCCACATGGTACAGAAGAAGAACTCCCAGCCCAACAAGTTCAAAAACAATAAGAACAAAACTCAGGGCAAAGGCAAGTTTGATACAAAGAACAAGCCATCACATTCTACCAACTTCAAGAAGAATTCTCATAAGAAGGGGAAGGGACTTTGCCATGTCTGCGGTGATCCTAATCACTGGGCTCCGAAGTGTCCTAACCGTTTTAAGGAGCGCGAACATGAGAAGAGCGGCAAGTCCGCTAATGTTGTCATCGGTGATACTGATATGAAGGAATCAGGGTACGGTATTTTTCCTACCATCCTTTCAGTATTTCAATCCCCTGATTGGTTAATTGACACCGGTGCCAATGTACATGTTTGTGCTGACGCCTCCATGTTTTCTTCTTACCAGGCAACAGGGACTTCACCCGTGCTAATGGGGAACGGGTCACATGCCATTGTTCGAGGTGTTGCTGCGGTCGATCTGAAGTTTACTTCGAGGAAGACTGTGCGTCTGAAGAACGTTCATCATGTGCCGTCCATCAATAAAAATCTCGTTAGCGGTTCCCGTTTATATCGAGATGGTTTTAAGTTGGTTTTCGAATCCAGTAAAGTTGTAATTTCTAAGTGTGGACAATTTGTTGGAAAAGGATATGAGTGCGGAGGCTTGTTCCCGCCTATCTTTGTCAGATATTTGCATTAAAGTTATTAATAATGTTTGCCACAATAATGAGTCTGATATTTGGCATTCACGACTCTGTCATATTAACTTTGGTTGCATGACGCGGTTAGCCAATATGAATTTAATTCCGAAAATCTCTACTATCAAAGGCTCCAAGTGCCAAGTATGTGTGCAAGCTAAGCAACCTCGCAAGTCCCATAAGACTGCAGAGGCAAGAGACTTGGCGCCACTAGAGCTTATACATTCTGATCTTTGTGAGATGAATGGCGTGTTGACAAAAGGTGGAAAGAGATACTTCATGACGTTGATTGATGACTCCACTAGATATTGTTATGTGTATCTTCTGAAATCAAAAGATGAGGCTTTGACTTTCTTTAAAAACTATAAAGCTAAGGCAGAGAACCAACTTGATCGAAAAATTAAACGGTTTAGGTCCGATCGTGGTGGAGAGTATTTTTTCAATGAATTTGATCTGTTTTGTGCGGAACATGGTATAATCCATGAGAGGACGCCTCCCTACTCACCCCAGTCAAATGGGGTAGCCGAAAGAAAGAACCGAACTCTAACTGATATGGTTAACACCATGTTAGACACTTCGGGTCTATCCAAGGAATGGTGGGGGAGGCGCTAATGACTGCGTGTCATGTCCTAAACCAAGTTCCCACAAAGCATAAGACCATGACTCCATTTGAGGAATGGGAAAGGAAAAGGTTGAAACTCTCTTACCTACGTACTTGGGGTTGTTTGGCGAAAGTCAATATACCAATTCCCAAGAAGCGCAAGCTTGGACCAAAAACCGTGGATTGTGTTCTTCTGGGCTATGCTTTTCATAGCATCGGCTATAGATTTTTGATAATAAAATCTGAGGTATCCGACATGCATGTTGGTACGATTATGGAATCAAATGATGCAACTTTCTTTGAGGACATATTTCCTATGAAGGATATGTCGAGTTCATCAAATCAGGAGATACCTACTCCATCTAGTGAGGAATTCACTATAATTCCTGAACCCACCATTGCGATGGAACACGTTGAGAATCCTGTTGAGGGTAACAATGGAACTCCTGTGAGGAGTAAGAGACAGAGGACTGCAAAGTCTTTTGGTGATGATTTCATTGTGTACCTCGTGGATGACACACCCAAGACTATTTCAGAAGCCTATGCATCTCCTGATGCTGACTACTGGAAGGAAGTTGTACGTAGCGAGATGGATTCCATCTTAGCTAACGGTACCTGGGAGATCACTGACCGTCCTTATGGGTGCAAACCTGTAGGATGTAAGTGGGTGTTCAAGAAGAAGCTTAGACCTGATGGTACGATTGAAAAGTACAAGGCACAGCTTGTGGCCAAGGGTTATACCCAGAAAGAAGGTGAAGACTTCTTTGATACTTACTCACCCGTGGCTAGACTGACCACAATTCGGGTGCTACTATCACTGGCTGCCTCACATGGTCTTCTCGTTCATCAAATGGACGTTAAGATGGCTTTCCTTAATGGAGAGTTGAAGGAGGAAATTTACATGGATCAGCCAGATGGTTTTGTAGTACCTGGTCAGGAAGGAAAGGTGTGCAAGTTATTAAAGTCTTTATATGGCCTTAAACAAGCTCCTAAGGAGTGGCATGAGAAGTTCGAAAGAACATTAACTGCTGCCGGCTTTGTAGTAAACGATGGTGACAAGTGCGTGTACTATCGCTATGGTGGGGGAGAAGGAGTTATTCTTTGTCTGTATGTCGACGACATATTGATCTTTGGAACCAAACTTGATTTAATCAAGGAGGTTAAGGATTTCTTATCTCGCTGTTTTGAAATGAAGGATCTAGGAGTAGCTGATGTTATCTTAAACATCAAGATGTTGAGAGATGAGAATGGTGGGATCACACTGCTTCAGTCTCATTATGTGGAAAAGGTCTTCAGTCGTTTTGGGTATAGCGACTGCACGCCTTCTCCAACTCCATATGATGCTAGTGTGTTGCTTCGAAAGAATCGACGGATTGCTAGAGATCAACTGAGGTATTCTCAGATTATTGGCTCGCTTATGTATTTGGCGAGTGCCACGAGGCCTGACATCTCTTTTGCTGTGAGCAAGCTGAGTCGGTTTGTGTCAAAACCGGGAGATGATCATTGGCATGCGCTTGAGAGAGTTATGCGCTATTTGAAAAGCACCGCGAGCTATGGGATTCACTACACCGGGTATCCAAGGGTACTGGAGGGTTATAGTGACTCAAACTGGATATCTGATGCTGATGAGATTAAGGCCACAAGTAGTTATGTTTTTACACTTGGTGGTGGCGCTGTTTCCTGGAAGTCTTGCAAGCAGACCATCTTAACGAGGTCAACTATGGAAGCAGAACTCACAACATTAGACACTGCCACTGTTGAAGCAGAGTGGCTTCGTGAACTCTTGATGGACTTACATATGGTTGAAAAACCAATACCCCCTATCCCGATGAACTGTGATAATCAAACTATGATCGTCAAGATAAACAGTTCTAAGGACAATATGAAGTCCTCAAGGCATGTGAAGAGGAGACTAAAATCTGTCCGAAAATTGAGGAACTCCGAAGTTATTACGTTGGATTATATCCAAACATCGAAAAACTTGGCAGATCCCTTCACAAAGGGTCTATCACGTAATGTGATAGATAATGCATCAATGGAGACGGGTTTGAGACCCACCGCATGAGTTGTCCATAGTGGTAACCCACTCTATGTGATCGGAGATCCCGTGAAGTAGAAGTGGGAGACAAGCTGTTGGTCAGCTGGGAGGAGAGTATCCCTATATTAATTATCCCACTCCGTGAAGATGCAATACTCTCCTGATCTGCATGGCAGGTTGATACTTATCTTAATGTGTTCCAAGTGGCTTATTCGGGTAAGCAGAGATGTTGTCCTGCAGAACATCTTCTGAGGAACACACCTATATGAATTTGACTGTCAACGTCGCAGTCTGTGAGAATTGGGTGTTCTCTAATAAATTCATGAAAGGCCCTGGAGTATGACGTATACGCTCCACCCGCGGGGAAGCCTTGCGGCAGCCCAGTATCGGTCAAGAATTTGTGTGAAACTAGTTTCACAGAAAACTTGTAGTTCAAGGCATAGTCCACTATTCAAGTTGTGATCTAGTGTAGTATAAATTTCTAAGTGGAAGTTCAACTTCACAGTCTCCAGTAAGCATCGATATATAAAACAATGTTTTGGAACTAAATGATCAGATGTGCCAATGAGACTTTGTGGGGGATTGTTGGAATTTTGCTAGTAGGCCTTTGGCCCAAAGCCCAACTAAAATTCTAAAATTCTCTTGGCCCATTCATGCACACATGTGAGTGGAGTGAGTGAGGCTAAAATTTAGTCCCACCTTGGAAGTTGAGAGAGAGTTGCACCTCTTTATAAGGTGAGCTCTTCTACCACTTGTATGAGCATGAGAAGAGGAGACCTACACGCGCGCTCCTCCTCCTCGCTCGCCTCGCGCACGCCTCGTCACGATGCGCCGCGGGTTGCGGGATTGAGCCGAGCCGAGGACAGAGCTATGCACGTTATCTATATTTTTGCTGCATGGGAAAATTAATGAGTCATTAATTAATAATTAACGGATCGTGACGACTCGGACGTGGGGTTTACTCCCATGACCTACCCGGCACGCAATATATAGACAGGCAGACATCTACCCTAACCGCCGCCACTTCGTATGGTTTTTCATCACCGTTCCAGATCATTGCGCCGCCAAGCTAGTCTTCTCCATCCCTCCTTCCAGCGTGCACCGCGAGAAGGGACAACAGGCCTCCGGGACCCCGCCTCTCGTGATCCTGTATGGGAGAGGGGCGATCAGGTTTTTGGGGAGCACACTCGCGCGACTGCTGGCAGCGACGACTTCGCGAACGACGACTTCTTCCCCGACCTCGGCAACCTCATCCTCGACGACATGGGCGACAACATCAACGCCGGCGGTGCTGCACCCGCTGCACCGTATGTGATTCTATTCTTCCTGTTCGAGATCGTGGTAGAATTCATGTTTCTAATATGTGCCCTAGATGTGATATATTCATCTGCTATGCAAGTTCGCATGATTAGTTTAATCTCTGCTGTTGTGGTCATGATTTATATTCTGTTTATTCAGATTAAATCTCGTGGTAATTTGCTCATATTTCCAACAAACATATCATCCCTTAGCAGTGACATCGCTTAAACGTTGCCGCCTAACCTATTTCCTTATGCAAGTACAACTATTCTTTTTTGAGAAATCTTAAGCAAGTACAACTGCTTTCTGGATTTCGGCCCCTCAGACTGAAAAAGCCTTTCGCGACTTCGGAAAGCCGCGGTGCATTCGGTGAATGTCACGTGGCGAGCTGCTGCAGCTCTTCCCTTTGTTTTCTCGAACGGAACTTCACTTTTCACGAGAGATGTCGCTGCAGCCTGCAGTGCAGATTCCTGCGGATGCCATCTCCAGGATCCCACGTCTCTGTACATGTCCAAGCGAGACAGGTCATCGGCTCGGAATGGACCAATCATCTCTGCACGAATCTCCGTCCTACACGTCTCTCTCCACCTCTGTCTTAATCCCTTTTTTTCTAAATCTTCGCCAGCGAACGCAGAGTCTTCGTTCACCGGTCACCTTTATGGCCGCCCCGTCTCTGTCAGGGCCACCTCGGCCAAACGTGCAACCTAAAACACAGTAGTGCGGGGCCACACCTAATGTGCTAGGCTCTAAATAGCTAAGTAGAGTAGATATTTCCACATTCACCAGAACGAATTTGTTCTTTGGTTTTTTTCGCCGTGTGTAAAGTTGTTGTATTGTTTGCCTCAGATGAGTAGGGCGTTTTGGAGGTCGAGCTTCGTGGATACCTTAATTTTAAATGTCAAAATTCTATTTTTTTTAATTTCAAAACATTCTGAAAACATAATATTAAGCAAAAGTGCAGAATTGTTTTTTATGTGGCTCTCATTTTAACGTATTTCATCATGAAATTCTACGCACATGTACATTATGTCTATGTGTATATGTGTATTATTTAAGAAAGTGGAACGTAAAAGTATGAATTTGAAAATTTCAAAATTAAGACCTCCATGAAACTCGGCCTTCATTTGACATTTTCGGCCTCAGGTAGTCTTTTGAGTTTGAAACTTCTAAAATTATAATAATTTCTAGCCCATATAAAAGGAATTACAAAAAATCAAAACAACACACTTGCTTGGTTATATGTAGAACCACACCACAGCAGGTGTTGTGGCAAGTTAGGTTATGTTATCATGGCATGGATGGTGCCATGCTAATGATTGTTCTGTTTCTTGTATGTTTGAACTAAGAAGATTTATTTGCCACATTTATACATACACATATAACACATTTGAGAAAATTTGCATTACAATAACTTTCATACGTAGCGCAGACAAGAAAGACAAATATGTACATAAAAAATGGGCCAAAAATTGTTTTTGTTGGCCTGAGATTTTTTTTTCATAGCTTGCAAATCAAAACATTTTTAATGAAAATTTACAGATCTGTTGTGAATACGCACAAGTTTTCACATGATTTTTTATTTTTTAAACTAGCAAAATATCTTTTTTTAAATAACGGGCTACATGTAAACCATCCTATACAATTCCCGACTCAATGTTTCAGGGGCTAAATTATAAGGGGTCGGTTAAAAATGCTCTTAGCGGACACCATATATACAGCGTTCAGGTATTACATGTGGGTGGTTTATATCGGGTATATACGCATGCATCTTCTTTTTTGTGGCACTTTGAGAACCATGCCAGCAGTCGCCCACCGACTTTCAATCCACTGTGCGGTATCTGCATTAAATCCGCATAGAGGTTTCACTTCTATCTAACTAACGTAATCTTCAACCACTTTTTTCCAGCCGCATTTTCATTGTGGCTGCTGATGTGAGTGAAGTTCGATCTCTGTTATCTCTAACCTGAACCAGAAACAATAGTAAAATAATGGCTGCACACCATAAGCTTACGGTTTACGGATTGAGTTATTATAAAACAAGACATAATCGGCAGGTTTAGGCTGGTCGTAATGGTAGTATCATGCATGCCAACTAGGCAATTTTGATGAGGTGTCATAGCATTAAATGAAGAAAGAGAGGGTGGAATATCATATCATGATACTGTATCATAATAAATGCTATGCTACTTTATGTCATGCATGACAATAAATAGAGTACTACATAATACTCCCTCCATTCCTTGATATAAGGTGTATAGATTTTTGAAAAAAAATCCGAAATATAAGGTGTATTGCGTTGCACCACTTGTTTGGATAATTGTTTTAGGGATTTGATTACATTTCCTTATATCATGTAAGCTCCTCTATTTTCTCATGTCAATTAGTCATGTATAATCTCACTCAAAACTTGTGAAATTTTCCCTCCACATGCGTTCTTTAATTTCCGTGCCAAAAACTATACACCCTATATCTAGGAACGGAGGGAGTACTAATATATGATACTATGCATTAGAAAGGTAGTATCATACACTAGTATCATATGCATGATACTAGAATATGATACTCCCCATTACAACTAGCCTTAGAGCCCAATCGTACATCCGCTGCGGTGCTACGGCTCGTAGTTAATTTCTGGAACAAATATACACAACCAATAATGAACCTTAGACATGGTGTTGCACCAGTCAGGCTCGTTGATTTCGGATCAGTATACGTCCCGATCTGTCAGGTTAAAAGCGACTGTTTTGAGTTTATGATCTCTTGGTGACGCTTAGCTCATGACGCGGTGTGTCCGGAAGCAGATGAGATGGGAGCATCACGCCGTCTATATTGTACTCCCATCTTGTTTCCATTTTGAACGGAGTCCTCAACTGCGCATTTGCATTGTTTTCGCCACCAAGCACAGGATCGCAGAGGCGATCGCTGCTACATAATTAAAGACATGGTATTAAACACATTAGGGCGCGGTAGAAAGGTGGCCAACCAGCTAAGCCATGTGACGCATGCTAGTTGGCCACGAAGAAAAAGTTTTTGATTTTTATAGGGTTTTTATTAACAGAAGTGAGACTTTTTGAAGAAAACTTTGTCTAGCCCTTTTTAGATGGATAAGATGTCCACACAGCGTGGGAATGTTTTTTTTTAATTTCAAGATGAAGATAAGATGCGCACAACTTCCTCTCAAGCGGCCCGCAATGACGGACCCCAATCATTAGTATATTATTAATGGTTAGACAAATATGCCTCTGCTAGACCATGACACAAACAACTCTTTTTTTAGAAAAGAAGATTTGCCCTAGCCTCTACGTCAGAACGATGCATGCAACCGTATTATTAAACGAGAAATTCAAAAGGTTTACGAAGGAGTACAAGTTCACTCGAAACTAAAAACAGAAGATGAAAAAATCTGCCACAACCTATTACTGGACCGCCATCCAAACTAGTTGTAGATATCCCGAATTACCATCTCCCACCGGGTACACCAAGTATCCAAAAGCTCACAGGCTTTCGCAGGAGTGAGTAACGATCATGTGCGATCCATGTTGCGGCCATGTAATAACCTGCAAAAAATTTATACGAGTTTGTCTTAAAAACCATGTCATTTTTTAAGTTTCATATAGCCCAAAGTAATGCGCATACTCCTATCCGAATATGTATCGCAGTGCTTGGCTCAACTCCACTTAGCCACATCCGACATAACGTGCTAATACTACTTGGAGGTTTGACATTAAAGGCTATATGAACCGCGCGCCACAAAAGTTTCGCAAGAGGACAAATGAGAAAAAGGTGCTTAGTAGTCTCACTCTGATCACAAAAGTAGCAACATTGACTACTCTCCCATCTTCGCTTTGCTAAGTTATCTTAGTCAGAATCACCTCCTTGTGAACAAATCATATGAAGACCTTGATTCTTAAAGGAACATTAATCTTCCAAATATGCAACGATTTCGGGATTGGGCCAAAGTCAATTAAGTCTGAGTACATTGATTTTACCGAGAAAATACCATTGACAGATAATTTTCAGTAAAACGCATCTGACTCATCAGACAAGGGAATGTCCATCAATCTCCGCACGAGATGCAGCCACACGTTCCATTGGTCTCCTACTAAAGATCTCCTTAACTGGATGTTTAGAGGGACATACTGTAATATTGTGGCGCCATAGGCATCTTTATGCTATACAATATTATAAAGAGACGGATATTGTATGGCTAGAGGCATCTCCCCTAACCATGTGTCCTCCCAGAATCTAGTGGAATTACTGTTACCGATGATGAATTTACTCCTATGAAAGAAGGCTTCTTGCATCCTCATTAACCCTTTCCAGAAAGGTGAATCATTGGGTCTAACGGTAACCTGGGCCAGGGTCTTAGTTTGTAGGTACTTATTACGCAAAATCTGTACCCACGTGTCTTCGGTCTCAAGTGAATGCCTATACAATCACTTATTGAGTAGGCATCGATTTTTAACCTCCAAATTCTCAATGCCAAGCACACCCTGGTCTTTCGGTCTACAAATAATGTCCTACTTGGTTAACCTATATGTTCTCTTCATTTCATCGCTTTGACAAAAAAATCATGATTGATAAAAGTCTAGCCTTTTCCGTACTCCTATAGGTACTTCAAAGAAAGACAATAGGAACATCAACATACTCGTTAGCATCAAATTTATTAGTACTAGCCAACCACCATAAGACATAAGCTTGCCCTTCTAGCAGCTTAGTTTTTTTTCAAATCGAACTTCTATACACTTGCACTCCTTGTTAGATAGCTTACAATGATGAATTGGTATGACCAAATAGCTAAACGGAAGGGCTCCAAGTTCACACCCGAACAATTGTCTATATGGGTCTTGTTCATCTTTGGCTCTCCCAAAGCAGAACAATTCACTTTTTTGAAATTGATCTTTAATCCCGACAAGTGCTCAAACATGCATAAAACTAGCTTCACATTTCGAGCTTTTGCCAAATCATGTTTGATGTCCAACGTATCTATAATTGATGAAGTATTCATGTCATGTTTACAATAATTTTATTTGGTTTTGGTGCACTTTTATATGATTTACATGGACTAACATATTAACCTAATGACCAGTGCCAGTTGTTGTTCTCCGCTTGTTTTTGGCTTTCCAGAAAATCCATACCAAACGAATTCATCACATGGCGAAACTTTTTGACAATTTTTTGGAACATAAGAGACCCCTGAAGCTTCATGGGAGGACCAGAAGACCCATGAGGCGGTGACAAGGCAACCCTACGTGCCCTGGGGGTATGCACGGGGTTGTTGCCTTATGGGCCTAACACCCTTTGGTGTGAAATCAACGCTGAAAATTCTTATAAATAGAGAAATCCCCACAAATAAACCTAAAACTTTGACTCTACCGCTGCAAGCCTTTGTTTCGAGAAGATCCCATATGGAGGCCTTTTCTCGTACCTTGCTGATGACCCACAAGTGTAGGGGATCAATCATAGTCCTTTCGATAACTAATAGTGTCAGACTCAACGAGGATGAGAAGGAAATGATAAGCGATTTTCAGCAAGGTATTCTCTTTGAGTACTGAAAGTAACGATAACATGTAGTTTTGTAGCAAGGTAATAATTCGTAAGAAGTAAAAAGTAGCAATAGTAACAAGGTACAACAAGGTGGCCCAATCCTTTTTATAGCAAAGGACAAGTCGTGGAGTTCTCTTATAGTAAGAAAAGTATTCTCGAGGACACATGGGAATTCTCATCTAGGCACGTTTATCATGTTTAGTTGATTTGTGTTTGCTACTTTGATAATTTGATGTGTGGGTGGACCGGTGCTAGGGTGCTGTTCTTACTTGAACAAGCAACCCTCTTATGATTACCCTCTCTCACAAGCATCCACAACTACGAAATAAAAATTAAGATAAATCTAGCCATAGCATGAAACATATGGATCGGAATCAGCCCCTTACGGAATAATGCATAAACTAGGGTTTAAACTTCTGTCACTCTTGCAACCCATGATCTACTTATTACTCCCCAATGTCCTCCCTTAGGCCCAAGTATGGTGAAGTTCCATGTAGTCGACATTCACATGACACCACTAAAGGAAGAACAACATACATATCATCAAAATATCGAACGAATACCAACTTCACATGATTACTTATAACAAGACTTATCCCATGTCCTCAAGAACAAAATTAACTACTCAGAAATCATATTCATGTTCAAGATCAAAGTTGTATTGAATATGCTTAAGGATCTGAACATATAATCTTCCATCAAATAAACCAACTAGCATCAACTACAAGATGTAATCAACACTAGTAGCAACGCACAAGTACCAACCTGAGGTTTTGGGACAAAGGTTGGATACAAAAGATGAACTAGGGTTTGAGATGAGATGGTGCTGGTGAAGACATTGATAAAGATTGGTCCTCCCACAATGAGAGGATAATTGGTGATGTCGATGGCTTTGATTTCCCCCTCTCGGAGGGAAGTATCCCTGGAGGAATCGCTCCGCCGGAGAGCAAACGTGCTCCTGCCCAAGTTCCGCCTCGAGACAGCGGCTCTTCATCCCCAAAGTCTTCCTCTTTATTTTTTAGGGCAAATGGCTTCATATAGCAGGAGGGGCGGAGGCTAGTTGTGAGGCCCATAAGGCATCAGGGCGCGCCCTGTTGCCTAATGAGCAGCAGGTGGCCCCCTCTGGTATTTTTTCATTCCAATATTTTTTTATAATCAATAAAAAATCTTCGTGAAGCTTCAGGTCATTTGGAGCTCCGTAGAATTGCTATCTCTATTGTAGCTCTTTTAGGTCCAGAATTCCATCTGCCGGTAATTTCCCTTTCCAGGTAGATCTTGCAAATTAAGAGAGAAAAGGCATTAGAATTACATCATAAAGTGAAGTAATGACCAAAAACATTATAAATATCAGTAGGAAAACATGATGCAGAATGGACGTATCACTTACCGGAGGGGGAAATCATCATCGGAGGCCATCTTCATCATCCAGGCGGTCTCCATGACGAGTAGGGAGTAGTTCACCCTCGGGGCTGAGGGTATGTACTAGTAGCTATGTGTTTGATCTCTCTCTCTCGTGTTCTTGATTTTGCACGATCTTGATGTATCATGAGCTTTCTTAATATAGTTGGATCCTATGGTGTTCTTCCCTCTCTATCTTGCTGTGATTAATTGAGTCTTGCTCTTTGAGGTTTGTTTGTGCTGGATTGAATATTATGAATTTGAAATTATTTGATGCATATCGAATAATTGATGCATGGATACTTGTGGTGACATTGGAGTATCTAGGTGACATTAGAGTTGATTGATGCGTATCATATGGTGTTCTTGTATTACGAACTCTAGGGCTGTTTGTGACACTTATAGGGATGGCTCAATAGATTGATCAGAAATATAACTTTGAGGTGGTTCGCTACCTACAAGAATTTCATCTTATGTTCTCCGCTATTGATAAGGACTTTGGAGTGATTCTTTGTCATACATTGAGGCATTATTATATGATTCAACTATGTTAGCACTGTTGAGAGATTGCACTAGTGAAAGTATGAACCCTAAGTCTTGTTTTTAAGCATTGATATACCGTTTACCCGTTGTTTGCTACTTGTTACCTTGCTGTTTTAATTTATTCAGATTATAAAAACCTATTCCTACCTTCCGTATTACACTTGTATCACCATCTCTTCGCCAAACTAGTACACCTATACAATTGACAACTGTACTGGGTGTGTTGGGGACACAAGAGACTCTTTGTAATTGATTGCAGGGTTGTTTGAGAGAGACCATCTTAATCCTACATTTCCCATGGATTGATAAACCTTAAGTCATCCACTTGAGGGAAATTTGTTGTTGTCCTCCATAACTCTGCGCTTGGAGGCCCAACAGAGTCTACAAGAATAAAAGTTGCGTAGTAGACATCAAGCTATTTCTAGCTCCGTTGCCGGGGAGGTGAGTTCTTGAAGGTATATCTTTAGATCTTGCAATTGAATCTTTTAGTTTCTTGTTTATTCACTAATTTGATTTATAAAAAAACTATAAAAAATGGAAGTGAAGTTGTGCCTAATTGCCTATCTTTGTAAAGTCTTCTTGAAAATGATGGATCAGAAAATTGTGCCATAGTGTTAAAAGAAGAATTCAATAAAATGTATGGCATAAAATCTTTGAATGATAAGAATGATTGCAATGTCATTAGTATGAATTCTTTGAATATCCATGATACTAATGATATGCAAAGCTCAGGGATGCTATGTTTGATGAAGATGATCTTTTTAGTCCCCTACTTTTGATGAGCAAATTTATTATGATGATAGCATGCCTCCTATTTATGATGATTAGAATGATGAAAGTGGGTTTGTAAGAGTGTCAAACTCTAGATAATGAGCCCACTATTTTGAAGGGTGTTGAATCTTATTGTAATAGTTATGAAAGTGGATTTGGAGAGGTCATGACTTTATTAATGATGACTCCACTATTTTGGAAGAGGTTTCAATTGATTATGACAACAAAGTTGCTATCTATGATTATTATTGTGATGACACTTATGCTATAAATAATAATGATAGCCATGAAACTTGTCATCATGATTTTAATGCTCAAATTGATTATGAAAATTAAGTGTCATATGATAGTTATTTCATTGAATTTGCTCCCACTATTATCGATGAGAATACATTTGCTTATCTGGAGAGTAATAAAATTTCTATGCTTGTCGATCATGAAAAGAATGCTTTATGTGATAGTTAAATTGTTGAATTTGTTCATGATGCTACTAAAAAATATTATGGGAGGGGAATATATGCTTATATATATATCAACAACATCAAGTTTCCTCTCTATGTGTTGGAAGTTTTGAAGTTATACTTATTTTGCCTTCCTATGCTAGTTGGTTCTTGGTACAATAAGTTGTTTGCTTATAAAATTCCTATGCATAGGAAGTGGGTTAGGCTTAAATGTGCTTGCTATATTTCTCATGACGCTCCCTTTGTGTTTCAGTTCATATGCTTTTATGAGAGTGATGCCAGTACACAACTTATTCTTGTAGACACGCGTTTTGTAGGGTAGTAGCAATTTTCAACTCAAGTGGATGACCTAAGGCTTATCAATCTATAGGAGGTGTAGGATGAAGATAGTCCCTCTCAAACAACCCTGCAACCAAATACAAGAAATCTCTTGTGTCCCCAACACACCAAATACGACGGTAAATTGTATAGGTGCACTAGTTCGGCGAAGAGATGATGATACAAGTGTAGTATGGATAGTAGATATAGGTTTTTCTAATATGAAAATATAAAAAAGCAAGGTAACAAGTGATAAAACAGAGCACAAACATCATTGCAATGCTTAGAAACAAGACCTATGGTTCATACTTTCACCAGTACAATCTCTCAATAGTTGTCATGGGTTTAACACGACAGATGCCCTAGCGAAAGGACTTAGGTGTGAGGCCATCTCTACGGTGACTAGCTTGAAGGGGTTGAACAGGACGAGAGACACGAGTTTAGCCAGGTTCGGCCCCTCATGATCGAGGTAAAAGCCAACGTCTTGCTTTGTGTTATGTTGCTTGAGTATCGATTACAAAGGAGCAGATTCGCTTAACCTAGCTATCGTTTGAGTCTAACCCCCCTTACCTGCCGCAAGGACTCGCCTTTATATACACAGGTCAAGGCCCTAGGCTTACAAGATTCTGGGTCAGGTTATACTTCATAACCGATCCCGGCTCTAAGTCGCCTTTCCTTCTTTGGCAAGTCACCATCGGGCGGCTTACACTTCCGGGTCACGCACCGTCTTCTGGCCTTGGGCCTTCATCCGGCCCACCTCGTAAGTCGCCTCCCTGGCTCCATGTCTTGGTATCTTGGGCCTGTCTAAGGCTTCATTGTTAAGTCGCCAACAGCCTAACCCTGCCCTTCTAAGGCGGGTTACACCGTGGGGTCATATCCCCAACATTAGGCCCCAGATTGATTTGAACTTGCTCATATCAATCTTCAAGGCCGTTGGTTGGCGAGTCTTCTTTGGTCCTTCTAAATTTTTAACCTTGAACAGATCTTCATAACCCGCCATATGAAAGGATGATGTCATCCTCATAAATTCAGAAAAATCCTCATGACGTTGGTACGTCTCTATTGTATCTACTTTTCCTAACACTTTTCCTCTTGTTTTGGACTCTAATTTGCATGATTTGAATGAAACTAACTCGGACTGACATTGTTTTCAACAGAACTACCATGGTGTTGTTTTTGTGCAGAAATAAAAGTTCTTAGATTGGAACGAAACTTTTTGGATAATTTTTATACAATAAAAGAAAAATACTGGAGCCAAGAACCACCGGAGGAGGGGTCCCTGGGGGAGCACAACCCACCAGGGCGGGCCCCCCCTCCTGTCGCGCTCACGTGGGTTGTGCCCACTGATAACCCACAAGTATAGGGGATCACAACAATTTTCGAGGATAGAGCATTCAACCCAAATTTATTGATTTGACACAAGGAGAGCCAAAGAATATTTGCAAGTATTAGCAGCTGAGTTATCAATTCAACCACACCTGGAGCTTAATTATCTGCAACAAAGTGATAAGTAGCATAGCAGTATGATAGTTTTGATAGTAGTAGCAACATCAATATTAACGGTAACAATGGTAGCAATGATTTTGTAGCAAGTGTAACAGCAACAGTAGCAGAAGTAATTTATCAAGATCAATATATAGGAAATTTGTAGTCATTGGATCGGTGGATTCGTTGGATGATAGTCATCATATAACAATCATAACCTAGGGTGATACAAAACTAGCTCCAGTTCATAAATATAATGTAGGCATGTATTCTGTAAATAGTCATACGTGCTTATGGAAAGAACTTGCATGACATCTTTTGTCCTACCCTCCCGTGGCAGCGGGGTCCATAAGTTAACTAAGGGATATTAATGCCACCTTTTAATAGAGAACCAGAACAAAGCATTAACACATAGTGAATACATGAACTCCTCAAACTACGGTCATCATCGGATAGTATCCCGAATACTGTCACTCCGGGGTTTACGGATCACAACACGTAATAGGTGAATATAACTTGCAAGATCGGATCTAGAACATAGATATAATGGTGATAACATAAATGGCTAAGATCTGATATCATGGTACCCGGGCCCAAAGTGACAAGCATTAAGCATGGCAAAGTCATATCAACATCAATCTAAGAACATAATGGATACTAGGGATCAAGCCCTAACAAAACTAACTCGATTACATGATGAATCTCATCCAAGTCCTCACCGACCAGCGAACCTACGAAGGAATTACTCACTCCCGGTGGAGAGCAACATGGAATTGGCAATGGCGAAGGGTTGGTGATGACGAAGACCGAAGATCCCCCTCTCCGGAGCCCTAAACAGACTCCAGATATGGCCTCCCGATGAAGAACAAGAGGTGGCGGCGGCTCCGTATCGTGAAACGAGATCATTCTTCCTCCCTTATTTTTTCTGGAAAAGTAGGTATTTATGGAGTTGGACTCAGGGTCTGCGGGGCCCCTGGGTGAGCACAACCTACCAGGGCGTGCTTCGTTCCAATCCGAGAACTTTTATTTCTGCACAAAAACAACACCGTGTTAGTTTTGCTGAAAAAATCGTCAGTCCGGGTTAGTTTCATTCAAATCATGCAAATTAGAGTCCAAAACAAGAGGAAAAGCGTTAGGAAAAGTAGATATGACGGAGACGTATCAACTCCCTCAAGCTTAAATCTTTGCTTGTCCTCATGCAATTCAGTTGATAAACTGAAAGTGGAAAGGAAAAACTTTTACGAACTCTTTTGCTCTTGTTTACATAAATAAGCTTAAGTAGCTGATACGTCCCCAACGTATCTATAATTTTTGATTGTTTCATGCTGTTATATTATCAATCTTGGATGTTTTATAATCATTTTATATCATTTTTTGGTACTAACCTATTAACATAGTGCCAAGTGACAGTTCCTGTTTTTTCCGTGTTTTTTACATCGCAGAAAATCAATATCAAACGGAGTCCAAATGCCACGAAACTTTACGAAGATTTTTTATGGACCAGAAGGAACAAGTTGGGCCCTGGTACCACTTAGGGGGAGTCTCGAGGAGGGCACAACCCACCAGGGCGCACCAGGAGGCCCAGGCATGCCCTGGTGGGTTGTGCCCACCTCGGGTGCCCCCCGGACTGCCTCTTTGCTCTATAAATACCCAAATATTCCCAAAACCCTAAGGGAGTCGACGAAATATTCATCCAGCCGCCGCAAAGTCCAGAACCACCAGATCCAATCTAGACACCATCTCAGATGGGGTTCACCACCTCCAATCCTCCATTGGTACCTCTCTAATGATGCGTGAGTAGATCTTTGTAGACCTTTGGGTCCGTAGTTAGTAGCTAGATGGTTTCATCTCTCTCTTGATTCTCAATACAATGGTCTCTTGGAGATCCATATGATGTAACTCTTTTGCGGTGTGTTTGTTGGGATCTGATGAACTTTGAGTTTATGATGAGTCATATCTTTTTATATCCATCAAAGTTATTTGAGTTTCTTTGATCTCTTATATGCATGATCTCTTATAGCCTCGTATTTCTTCTCTGATATTTGGGTTTTATTTGGCCAACTTGATCTATTTATCTCGCAATGGGAAGAGGTGCCCGGTAGTGGGTTCGATCTTACGATGCTGCATCATCCTTTCCTCTTTGGGGAAATACCGACGTAGTCCTAGCAGACAGAAGCTTTTCTAGCGCTACAACCATAGAGCAATCAAAAGGAATTTCTGGCGCCGTTGCCGGGGAGGATCTTCTTCATAACCATGTTCCTAATCACAAATCTCATCTCCTCACAATTTACATTATTTGCCTCTCTTTTTCCTCTCCCCCACTTCACAAAAAATTGCCATTTTATTCTCCTCTCTTTTTCCGTTTGCCGTCTTCTTGTCGGATCTGTTTTTGAGTGCAATCTTGTTGTGTGGTCATCATGACTCAAGAGAACACCAAGTTATGTGATTTCTCAAATACCAAGAACAATGATTTTATTGGCACTCCGCTTGCTCCTCCCGCCACTAGTGCAGAGACTTGTGATATTAATACTGCTTTGCTAAATCTTGTTACGAAAGACCCATTTTCCGGTACTCCTAATGAGGGTGTTGCGTCCCATCTTAATACCTTCATGGAATTATGCGATATGCAAAAGAAAAAAGATGTGGACAATGATGTGCTCAAGATGAAATTATTTCCATTTTCTTTGTGTGATTCTGCAAAAATTGGTTCTCTTCTTTGCCTTGCAATAGTATCGATTCTTGTAACAAGTGCAAAGATGCTTTTATCACTAAGTATCTTCCACCCGCAAAAATTATTTCCCTTAGAACCCAGATCATGAATTTCAAGCAACTTGAACATGAGCATGTTGCACAATCTTGGGAAAGGATGAAAATGATGCTAAGGAATTGCCCAACTCATGCGTTAAATCTTTGGATGATCACACAAAATTTTTATGCGGGGTTGAATTTCGTTTCTCGTAATCTTTTAGATTCTGCCGCGGTGGTGCTTTTATGGAAATTACTTTGGGTGAAGCCACCAAATTGCTTGACAATATCATGGAAAATTATTTGCAATGGCATACCGAAAGGGCTCCTACTAGTAAAAAGGTTAATTCGGTTGAAGAAATTTCTTCTTTGAGTGAAAAAGTTGATGCTCTTGTGAAATTGGTTGCTAGTAGAAGTTCTCCTATTGATCTTAATGATATGCCTTTGTATACTTTGATTGAGCAAAATAGTGATGCCATTGATGTGAATTTTATCTCTAGAAATAATTTCAACAACAATGCTTATAGAGGTAATTTTTATCCTGGACCTTTTCCTAGTAATTCCTCTAATAATTATGGTAATTCCTATGGAAATGAATCTTACAATAATAATAGGAACACCTCTGATCTTGAGAACAATATTAAAGAATTTATCAACACTCAAAAAGTTTTCAACACTTCCATAGAAGAAAAGTTGAATAAGATTGATGATTTGTCTAGAAGTGTTGATAGAATTGCTCATGATGTGGAAAATCTCAAGATGAAATTTTTTGTGCCTAAAGTTGATGAATTAATTAAAGCTTTTTATGTTTCTATGGATGAAAGTAAGAAAAGAACCGATATAGTTAGAGCTAAAGGAGAATTTTTACAAAAAGCGTTTTCTAGTGATTTCTTTCGCAAAAGTGATGAAGATCTTAAATGATTGGTGTTTCTTCTATTGATTTCTTGTTTAGTAAAGTTAATATTGATGAAAAAGGGACTAGAGAAGAGTCAACTTTAGGTAGAAGGCGTCCCAATATTTCGGAGGGTGAAAATCTTGTTGAAATTTTTTGATGAAAGTGGGTTTGAAGAGGTCAAAACTTTAACTAGTGATGTGCCCCCTCTTTTGGATTACAAAGACTTTAATTATGATAGCTGCTCTTTGATTGATTATATTTCTTTGTTGCAATCCATTTCACCCCATGCTTATGAACAAAATAAAGCTTTTACTAAACATATTGTTCATGCTATGATGAAAGCTCTTGAAGAAAAATTGGAATTAGAAGTTTCAATTCCTAGAAAATTGCATGATGAATGGGAACCTACTATGAAAGTCAAGATTAAAAATTATGAGTGTTTGCTCTGTGTGACTTGGGTGCTAGTGTTTATACAATTCCGAAATCTTTATGTGATGTGCTTGGTCTTACCGATCTTGAATCATGCTCTTTAAATTTGCACTTGGCGGATTCTACTATTAAAAAGCCTATGGGAATAATTAATGATGTTCTTATTCTTGCAAATATAAATTATGTGCCCATAGATTTTATTGTTCTTCATATTGATTGCAATCCATCTTGTCCAATTATTGTTGGTAGACCGTTTTTACGCACTATCGGTGCCGTGATTGATATGAAAGAAGGCAATATTAAGTTCCAATTTCCTTTGAGGAAGGGTATGGAACACTTTCCTAGAACTAGAATTAAGCCACCCTATGAATCAATCATGAGGGCATCTTATGGATCTCGAACCAAAGATGACAATACTTAGATCCTTGCTTTATGCCTAGCTAAGTGCGTAAAACTATAGCGCTTGTTGGGAGGCAATCCAATGAATAAAATTTATTTTTACTTTTTGCTTCCTGTTCTTGAGTGTTAGCACAATTATGATTGTATTTTTCATGTTTTAATTAGTGTTTGTGCCAAGTAAAGCCTTTAGGATCTTCTTGGGTAATGGTTGTTTGATCTTGCTGAAAAAACATAAACTTTTACGTTCATGAAATTAATTTTCATCTTTTACCAGAGAGCGATAAAATACCCGTTCCAATTTCAGCAGATCTTTATACAAATTTCTCGGGTCATCCTAATTTTGCAGAATTTTTGGAGTTACAGAAGTATTCGAAATAGTCAGATTGCTACAGACTGTTCTGTTTTGACAGATTCTGTTTTCTTTGTGTTGTGTGCTTATTTTGATGGCTCTATGATTTTCTTTGATGATTTTTTGCCATAGAAAAGTTGGAATGCAATAGATATGATACAAAAACAAAATATGAGTTGGTTTGATACAACACTTATAGTAGTGGTTTATTATTCTTATACTAACGGATCTCACGAAGGTTTTGTTGAGTTTTGTGTGATTGAAGTTTTCAAGTTTTGGGTTATCTTACAATTGATGAAGGAAGGATGGAAGAGCCTAAGCTTAGGGATGCCTCGGCATCCGAAGCTATTATCCAAGAATGAGCAACCAACTAAGCTTGGGGATGCCCTCGAGTGGCATCCTGCTTTCTTCCAACAACTATCGGTATTTTACTCGAGACTATATTTTTATTCGTCACATGATATGTGTTTTGCTTGGAGCGTCTTGTATGATATGAGTCTTTGCTTGTTTTATTTTGCGTTTTAAGTCATCAATCCTTGCTGGACACACCTATTTGAGAGATTCAAAATTATGTCATGACTTGTTAGAATTGCTCTCTATGCCTCACTTAAATCTTTATGAGCTAGGACTTGCTCTAGTGCTTCACTTATATCTTTTTGAGCACGGTGTGCTTAGTATTTTTGAAGAAATGCTCTCTTGCTTCACTTAGATTTATTTGATAGTTAGTAAAATTTTGAAGAAATTCTCTCTTGCTTCACTTAAATTATTTTGAGAGAAAGAAATATTATGCTCATGATCTTCACTTATATTTGTTTGAGCTTATGAAAAGAAACACATGGAAATTAGTCCCAAAGTGATAGATATCCAAGAAGGATAAAGAAAATAAAAATGTCATGAAGATCATTGGATAAAATAAACTTGATTCGTAGTAATAGCTTTGAGATATGATGATGTGATATGTGAGTTATGTTGATGAGTAATTATTCTCTACTAGGAATATTGGTGTTAATGTTTGTGATTCCCGAAGCATGCACGTATAGTCTCTCATTATGCTATGATGTTGGAGCATGACTTATTTTTGATTGTCTTCCTTATGAGTGGCGGTCGGGGACGAGCGATGGTCTTTTCCTACCAATCTATCCCCCTAGGGGCATGCGTAGTAGTACTTTGCTTCGGGGGCTAATAAACTTTTGCAATAAGTATATGAGTTCTTTATGACTAATGTGAGTCCATGGATTATATGCACTCTTACCTTTTCGCAAATTGCTAGCCTCTACGGTACCGTGCATTGCCCTTTCTCACATTGAGACGTGGTGCAAACTTCGCAGGTGCATCCAAACCCTGTGATATGATACGCTCTATCACACATAAGCCACATTATATCTTCCTCAAAACAGCCACAATACCTACCTATTATGGCTTTTCCATGGACATTACGAGATATATTGCCATGCAACTTCCACCGCTTCCGTTTGATGACTTGAGCATTTATTGTCATATTGCTTTGCATGATCATATAGCTGACATAGTGTTTGTGGCTCACCACCGTTCATCATTTTTCATACATGTTACGCTAGATCATTGCTAGATACATTCATATAGAGTCATATTTTGTCATAGGTATCGAGTTGTAATTTTTTCTTATGAGTTATAAGTAAATAGAAGTGTGATGATCATCATTATTCATTTTTAGAGCAGGCCCCAGTAAGGAAAGGATGATGGAGACTATGATTCCCCCACAAGTCAGGATGAGACTCCAGACAATGAGAGAGAAAAAGAAAAAAAGAAAAAAGAAAGAAAGAAAAAGAAAAATAAAAAAATAGAGAAAAAAACAAAGAGAGAAGGGGCATTGCTAGTATCCTTTTACCACACTTGTGCTTCAAAGTAGCACCATGTTTTTCATATGGAGAGTCTCCTATGTTGTCACTTTCATATACTAGTGGGAATTTTTCATTATAGGATTAGATGCACACCCACTTAGTTTTCGTATTGACTTTCATACACTTATAGCTCTTAGTGCATTCTTTGCATGGCAATTCCTACTCCTCACGTTGATATCGATTGATGGGCATCTCCATAGCCCATTGGTTAGCCGCATCGATGTGAGACTTTCTTACTTTTTTGTCTTGTCTATATTTACCCCTATCATCATACTCTATTTCACCCGTAGTGCTATATCCATGGCTTGAGCTCATGTATTTCGTGAGAGTTAAAAAAGCTAAAGCGCATTAAAAAGTATGAACCAATTGCTCGGCTTGTCATCGGGGTTGTGCATGATAAATACTTTGTCTTAGGAAGACAGAGGATGACAAGACTATATGATTTTGTAGGGATAAATTAATTTAGCATTGATATTTTGAAAGACATGGTTGCTTGTTGATATGCTTGAGTATCTAAATTATTATGTCAACACTAGACTATTGCTTTGAATCACATAAAAGTCCAATTGTCCATGCTATAAAGAAAAGAATATGATATGACATGTTAAACAGCACTCCACATCAAAAATTCTGTTTTTATCACTTACCTACTCGAGGACGAGTAGGAGTTAAGCTGGGGGATGCTGATACGTCTCCAGCGTATCTATAATTTTTGATTGTTTCATGCTGTTATATTAGAAATCTTGGATGTTTTATAATCATTTTATAGTCATTTTATATCATTTTTTGGTACTAACCTGTTGACATAGTGCCAAGTGCCAGTTCCTGTTTTCCGTGTTTTTTACATTGCAAAAAATCAATATCAAATGGAGTCCAAATGCCACGAAACTTTATGGAGATTTTCTATGGACCAGAAGGAACAAGTTGGGCCTTGGTAGCACCTGGGGGAGTCCCGAGGACGGGACAACCCACCAGGGCGCGCGAGGAGGCCCAGGCGCGCCCTGGTGGGTTGTGCCCACCTCGGGTGCCCCTCGGACCGCCTCTTTGCTTTATAAATACCCAAATATTCCCAAAACCGTAGGAGAGTCGGCGAAATATTCATCCAGCCGCCGCAGAGTCCAGAACCACCAGATGCAATATAGACACCATCTCGTATGGGGTTCACCACCTCCATTGGTGCCTCTCCGATGATGCGTGATACGTCTCCAACGTATCTATAATTTTTGATTGCTCCATGCTATATTATCTACTGCTTTGGACATTATTGGGATTTATTATCCACTTCTATATTATTTTTGGGACTAACCTATTAACCGAAGGCCCAACCCAGAATTGCTGTTTTTGGCCTGTTTTAGGGTTTCGAAGAAAAGGAATATCAAACGGAGTCCAAACGGAATGAAACCTTCGGGGACGTGATTTTCTCAACAAACAAGACCCGGGAGACTTGGACCCTACGTCAAGAAAGGAAAGAGGAGGCCACGAGGTAGGAGGGCGCGCCTACCCCCCTCCAGGCGCGCCCTCCACCCTCGTGGGCCCCCTGTTGCTCCACCGACGTACTCCTTCCTCCTATATATACCTGCATACCGCCAAACGACCAGATACGGAGCCAAAACCCTAATTCCACCACCGCAACTTTCTGTATCCACGAGATCCCATCTTGGGGCCTGTTCTGGAGCTTTGCCGGAGGGGGCATCGATCACGGAGGGCTTCTACATCAACACCATAGCCTCTCCGATGAAGTGTGAGTAGTTCACCTCAGACCTACGGGTCCATAGTTATTAGCTAGATGGCTTCTTCTCTCTTTTTGGATCTCAATACAGTGTTCTCGCCCTCTCTCGTGGAGAACTATTCGATGTAATCTTCTTTTTGCGGTGTGTTTGTTGAGACCAATGAATTGTGGGTTTATGATCAAGTCTATCTATGAACAATATTTGAATCTTCTCTGAATTCTTTTATGTATGATTGGTCATCTTTTCAAGTCTCTTCGAATTATCAGTTTGGTTTGGCCTACTAGATTGATGTTTCTTGCAATGGGAGAAGTGCTTAGCTTTGGGTTCAATCTTGTGGTGTCCTTTCCCAGTGACAGTAGGCGTAGCAAGGCACGTATTGTATTGTTGCCATCGAGGATAACAAGAAGGGTTTTCTTCATATTGCATGAGTCTATCCCTCTACATCATGTCATCTTGCTTAAGGCGTTACCCTGTTTTTTAACTTAATACTCTAGATGCATGCTGGATAGCGGTCGATGAGTGGAGTAATATTAGTAGATGCAGGCAGGAGTCGGTCTACTTGTCTCGGACGTGATGCCTATATAGAAGATCATACCTAGATATTCTCATAACTATGCTCAATTCTGTCAATTGCTCAACAGTAATTTGTTCACCCACCGTAGAATACTTATGCTCTCGAGAGAAGCCACTAGTGAAACATATGGCCCCTGGGTCTATCTTTATCATATTAATCTCCTACTACTTAGTTATTTCCTTTGCTATTTCCTTTGCCTTTATTTTACTTTGCATCTTTATCACAAAAATACCAAAAATATTATCTTATCATATCTATCAGATCTCACTCTCGTAAGTGGCCTTATAGGGATTGACAACCCCTATTTGCATTGGTTGCGAGGATTTATTTGTTTTGTGCAGGTACGAGGGACTCGCGCATAGCCTCCTACTGGATACCTTGCTTCTCAAAAACTGAGGGAAATACTTACGCTACTTTGCTGCATCATCCCTTCCTCTCCGGGGAAAACCAACGCAGTGCTCAAGAGGTAGCAAGAAGGATTTCTGGCGCCGTTGCCGGGGAGGTCTACGCAAAAGTCAACATACCAAGTACCCATCGCATACCCTTGTCTCCCGCATTAC
Source organism: Triticum monococcum (assembly GCA_034509565.1). Lineage (NCBI taxonomy): Eukaryota > Viridiplantae > Streptophyta > Magnoliopsida > Poales > Poaceae > Triticum > Triticum monococcum. The sequence goes on along the minus strand of CM067847.1, from coordinate 173,357,788 downwards.
ATTATTTTCCATTTGCCTCTCATTTTCCTCTCCCCCACTTCACCCTTGCCGTTTTATTCGCCCTCTCTCTCTATCCTCCCTCTCTTTCTCTATTTGCCTCTTTTTGCCCGTTTGCTTCTTGTTTGCTCGTGTGTTAGTTTGCTTGCTTGTCACGATGGCTCAAGATAATACTAAATTATGTGACTTCAGCAATACCAACAACAATGATTTTATTAGCACTCCGATTGCTCCTTTTACCGATGCTGAATCTTGTGAAATTAATACTGCTTTGCTGAATCTTGTCATGAAAGATCTGTTTTTTGGCCTTCCTAGTGAAGATGCCGCTACCCATCTAAATAGCTTCGTTGATTTGTGTGACATGCAAAAGAAGAAAGATGTGGATAATGATATTGTTAAATTGAAGCTATTTCCTTTTTCGCTTAGAGATCGTGCTAAAGCTTGATTTTCGTCTTTGCCTAAAAATAGTATTGATTCATGGAATAAGTGCAAAGATGGTTTTATCTCTAAGTATTTTCCTCCCGCTAAGATCATCTCTCTTAGAAACGATATTATGAATTTTAAGCAACTTGATCATGAACATGTTGCACAAGCTTGGGAGAGAATGAAATTAATGATACGTAATTGCCCTACTCATGGTTTAAATTTGTGGATGATTATACAAAATTTTTATGCCGGATTGAATTTTGCTTCTAGAAATCTTTTAGATTCGGCCGCGGGAGGCACTTTTATGGAAATCACTTTAGGAGAAGCCACTAAACTCCTAGATAGTATTATGGTTAATTATTCTCAATGGCATACTGAAAGATCTACTAATAAAAAGGTGCATGCGATAGAAGAAATTAATGTTTTGAGTGGAAAGATGGATGAACTTATGAAATTATTTGCTAATAAGAGTATTTCTTCTGATCCTAATGATATGCCCTTGTCTACTTTGATTGAGAATAATAATGAATCTATGGATGTGAATTTTGTTGGTAGAAACAATTTTGGTAACAACACGTATAGAGGAAATTTCAATCCTAGGCCTTATCCTAGTAATCCCTATAATAATTATGGTAATTCCTACAACAATTCTTATGAAAATTATAATAAGATGCCCTCTGATTTTGAATCTAATATTAAAGAATTTATTACTTCCCAAAAGAATTTCAATGCTTTGATTGAAGAAAAAATGCTTTAGATTGATGATTTGGCTAGGAACGTTGATAGAATTACTCTTGATGTTGATTCTTTGAAACTTAGATCTATTCCACCTAAGCATGATGTCAATGAGTCTCTCAAAGGCATGAGAATTTCCATTGGTGAGTGCAAAGAAAGAACCGCTAGGATGGGTGCTAAGAAAGATGCCTTTATAAGAGCGTGCTCTTCTAGTTCCTATGAAAATAATGATGAAGATCTAAAAGTTATTGATATGTCCCCTATTAAATCTTTGTTTTGCAATATGAATCTTGATAATGATGGGACTAAATATGATCCACCTTTACCTAGAAGGCATTCCAAGAATTCGGAATTTGTTGATCTTGATGCTAAAATTGATAAAAGTGGGATTGAAGAAATTAAAACCCTAGATGTTGCTAAACCCATTATTATGGATTTCAAGGAATTTAACTATGAAAATTGCTCTTTGATTGATTGTATTTCCTTGTTACAATCCGTGCTAAATTCTCCTCATGCTTATAGTCAAATAAAGCATTTACTAAACATATCGTTGATGCCTTGATGCAATCTTATGAAGAAAAACTTGAATTGGAAGTTTCTATCCCTAGAAAGCTTTATGATGAGTGGGAACCAACTATTAAAATTAAAATTAAAGATCATGAATGCTATGCTTTATGTGATTTGGGTGCTAGTGTTTCCACGATTCCAAAGACTTTGTGTGATTTGTTAGGTTTTCGTGATTTTGATGATTGTTCTTTAAACTTGCACCTTGCGGATTCCACTATTAAGAAATATATGGGAAGAAGTAATGATGTTATTATTGTTGCAAATAGGAATTATGTGCCCGTAGATTTTATTATTCTTGACATAGATTGCAATCCTTCATGTCCTATTATTCTTGGTAGACCTTTCCTTAGAACGATTGGTGCAATTATTGATATGAAGGAAGGAAATATTAGATTTCAATTTCCATTAAGGAAAGGCATGGAACACTTTCCTAGAAAGAAAATTAAATTACCTTATGAATCTATTACGAGAGCCACTTATGGATTGCCCACCAAAGATGGCAATACCTAGATCTATTCTTGCTTGTTATGCCTAGCTAGGGGCGTTAAACGATAGCGCTTGTTGGGAGGCAACCCAATTTTATTTTTTACTTGCTTTTTGCTCCTGTTTATTAATAAATAATTTATCTAGACTCTGTTTTGGTTGTGTTTTTTTGTGTTTAGTTAGTGTTTGTGCCAAGTAGAACCATTGGGAAGACTTGGGGAAAGTCTTGTTGAACTTGCTGTAAAAAACAGAAACTTTAGCGCTCACAAGAACTGCTGCCATTTTTATTTGGAAAGTGCTATTTAGTTAATTCTTTTTGAAGATGATTAATAGATAAATTCCTCACGTCCAGAAATTTATTTTACAATTTTTGGAGTTCCAGATCTTTATCTAGATACATATTACTACAGGCTGTTCTGTTTTTGACAGATTCTGTTTTTCGTGTGTTGTTTGCTTATTTTGATGAATCTATGGCTAGTAAAATAGTTTATAAACCATAGAGAAGTTGGAATACAGTAGGTATAACACCAATATAAATAAATAATGAGTTCATTACAGTACCTTGAAGTAGTCTTTTGTTTTCTTTCGCTAACGGAGCTCACGAGATTTTCTACTTTAAGTTTTGTGTTGTGAAGTTTTCAAGTTTTGGGTAAAGATTTGATGGGTTATGGAACAAGGAGTGGAAAGAGCCTAAGATTGGGAATGCCCATGGAACCCCCAAGATAATCTAAGGACACCTAAAAGCCAAAGCTTGGGGATGCCCCGGAAGGCATCCCCTCTTTCCTCTACTTCTATCGGTAACTTTACTTGGAGCTATATTTTTATTCGCCACATGATATGTGTTTTGCTTGGAGCGTCTTGTATGATTTGAGTATTTATTTGTTAGTTTACCACAATCGTACTTGCTGTACACACCTGAGATAGCCATACATGATTTGGAATTTGTTAGAATACTCTATGTGCTTCGCTTATATCTTTTGAGTTATATAGTTTTGCTCTAGTACTTCAGTTATATCTTTTAGAGCACGATGGTGGATTTGTTTTACAGAAACTATTGATCTCTCATGCTTCACTTAGATTATTTTGAGAGTCTTAAATAGCATGGTAATTTGCTTAAAATCCTAATATTCTAGGTATTCAAAGTTAGTAAAATTTTCTTAAGAGTGTTTTGAATACTAAGAGAAGTTTGATGCTTGATGATTGTTTTGAGATATGGAGGTAATAATATCAAAGTCATGCTAGTTGAGTAGTTGTGAAATTGAGAAATGCTTGTGTTGAAGTTTGCAAGTCATGTAGCATGCACGTATGGTAAACGTTATGTAACAAATTTGAAACATGAGGTGTTATTTGATTGTCCTCCTTATGAGTGGCTGTCGGGGACGAGCGATGGTCTTTCCTAGAAATCTATTCCCCTAGGAGCATGCGCGTAGTACCGAGGTTTTTGATGACTTGTAGATTTTTGCAACAAGTATGTGAGTTCTTTATGAATAATGTTGAGTCCATGGATTATACGCACTCTCACCCTTCCATCCTTGCTAGCCTCTTCGGTACCGTGCATTGCCCTTTCTCACATTGAGAGTTGGCGCAAACTTCGCTGGTACATCCAAACCCCGTGATATGATACGCTCTTTCACACATAAACCTCCTTATATCTTCCTCAAAATAGCCACCATACCTACCTATTATGGCATTTCCATAGCCATTCCGAGATATATTGCCATGCAACTTTCCACCATTCCGTTCATCATGACACATTCATCATTGTCATATTGCTTAGCATAATCATGTAGTTGACATAGTATTTGTGGCAAGGCCACCATTCACAATTCTTTCATACATGTGACTCTTGGTCCATTGCATATCCCGGTACACCGCCGGAGGCATTCATATAGAGTCATACTTTGTTCTAGTATCGAGTTGTAATCTTTGAGTTGTAAATAAATAGAAGTGTGATGATCATCATTAATAGAGCATTGTCCCAAAAAAAGAAGAAAGGCAAAAAAGGCCAAAAAAGAAAAGAGAAAATAAAAGGGACAATGCTACTATCCTTTTACCACACTTGTGCTTCAAAGTAGCACCATGATCTTCATGATAGAGAGTCTCTTGTTTTGTCACTTTCATATACTAGTGGGAATTTTTCATTATAGAACTTGGCTTGTATATTTCAACAATGGGCCTCCTCAAGTGCCCTAGGTCTTCGTGAGCAAGCAAGTTGGATGCACACCCACTTAGTTTCTTTTGTTGAGCTTTCATACATTTATAGCTCTAGTGCATCCGTTGCATGGCAATCCCCACTCCTTGCATTAACATCAATCGGTGGGCATCTCCATAGCCAATTGATTAGCCTCGTTGATGTGAGACTTTCTCCTTTTTGTCTTCTCCACATAACCCACCTCATTATATTCTATTCCACCCATAGTGCTATGTCCATGGCTCGCGCTCATATATTGCATGAAAGTTTATAGGTTTGAGATTACTAAAGTATGAAACAATTGCTTGGCTTGTCATCGGGGTTGTGCATGATGAGAGCATTCTTGTGTGACGAAAATGAAACATGACTAAACTATATGATTTTGTAGGGATGAACTTTCTTTGGCCATGTTATTTTTAGAAGACATAATTGCTTAGTTAGTATGCTTAAAGTATTATTATTTTTATGTCAATATGAACTTTTCTCTTGAATCTTTCGGATCTGAATATTCATACCACAATTAAGAAGAATTACATTAAAATTATGCCAAGTAGCACCCCGCATCAAAAATTCCTTTTTATCATTTACCTACTTGAGGACGAGCAGGAATTAAGCTTGGGGATGCTTGATATGTCTCCAACGTATCTATAATTTTTGATTGCTCCATGCTATATTATCTATTGTTTTGGACATTATTGGGCTTTATTATCCACTTTTATATTATTTTTGGGACCAACCTATTAACCGAAGGCCCAACCTAGAATTGCTGTTTTTTTTTTCTGTTTTAGGGTTTCGAAGAAAAGGAATATCAAACGGAGTCCAAACGGAATGAAACCTTCAGGGACGTGATTTTCTCAACGAATAAGACCCGGGAGACTTGGTCCTTACGTCAAGAAAGAAAAGAGGAGGCCACGAGGTAGGGGGGCACGCCTACCCCTCCCCCCAGGCGCACCCTCCACCCTCATGGGCCCCCTGTTGCTCCACCGACGTACTCCTTCCTCCTATATATACCTACGTACCCCCAAACGATCAGATACGGAGCCAAAACCCTAATTCCACCCCCGCAACTTTCTGTATCCACGAGATCCCATCTTGGGGCCTGTTCCGGAGCTCCGCCTGAGGGGGCATCAATCACGGAGGGCTTCTACATCAACACCATAGCCTCTCCGATGAAGTGTGAGTAGTTCACCTCAGACCTACGGGTCCATAGTTATTAGCTAGATGGCTTCTTTTCTCTTTTTGGATCTCAATACAATGTTCTCCCCCTCTCTTGTGGAGAACTATTCGATGTAATCTTCTTTTTGCTGTGTGTTTGTTGAGACTGATGAATTGTGGGTTTATGATCAAGTCTATCTATGAACAATATTTGAATCTTCTCTGAATTCTTTTATGTATGATTAGTTATCTTTGCAAGTCTCTTCGAATTATCAGTTTGGTTTGGCCTACTAGATTGATCTTTCTTGCAATGGGAGAAGTGCTTAGCTTTGGGTTCAATCTTGCGGTGTCCTTTCCCAGTGACAGTAGGGGCAGCAAGGCATGTATTGTATTGTTGCCATCGAGGATAACAAGATGGGGTTTTCTTCATATTGCATGAGTCTATCCCTCTACATCATGTCATCTTGCTTAAGGCGTTACCCTATTTTTTAACTTAATACTCTAGATGCATGCTGGATAGCGGTCAATGAGTGGAGTAATAGTAGTAGATGCAGGCAGGAGTCGGTCTACTTGTCTCGCACGTGATGCCTATATACATGATCATACCTAGATATTCTCATAACTATGCTCAACAGTAATTTGTTCACCCATCGTAGAATACTTATGCTCTCGAGAGAAGCCACTAGTGAAACATATGCCCCCCGGGTCTATCTTTATCATATTAATCTCCTACTACTTAGTTATTTCCTTTGCCTTTATTTTACTTTGCATCTTTATCACAAAAATACCAAAAATATTATCTTATCATATCTATCAGATCTCACTCTTGTAAGTGGACTTATAGGGATTGACAACCCCTATTTGCATTGGTTGCGAGGATTTATTTGTTTTGTGCAGGTACGAGGGACTCGCGCGTAGCTTCCTACTAGATTGATACCTTGGTTCTCAAAAACCGAGGGAAATACTTACGCTACTTTGCTGCATCATCCCTTCCTCTTCGGGGAAAACGAACGCAGTGCTCAAGAGGTAGCAATGCATGAGTAGATCTTTGGAGACCTCCGGGTCCATAGTTAGTAGCTAGATGGCTTCATCTCTCTCTCTCTCTTGATTCTCAATACAATGGTCTCTTAGAGATCCATATGATGTAACTCTTTTGCGATGTGTTTGTTGGGATTTGATGAACTTTGAGTTTATGACCACTCATATCTTTTTATATCCATGAAAGTTATTTGAGTTTCTTTGATCTCTTATATGCACGATCTCTTATAGCCTCATATTTCTTCTCCAATATTTGGGTTTTGTTTGGCGAACTTGATCTATTTATGTTGCAATGGGAAGAGGTGCCCGGTAGTGGGTTCGATCTTACGGTGCTTGATCCCAGTGACAGAAAAGGGAATCGACACGTATGTATCGTTGCTACTAAGGATAGAAAGATGATATCTATATCTACGCATTAGATAAACGGATCTTGTCTACATCATTTCATCGTTCTTATTGCATTACTCTGTTTTCCCATGAACTTAATACGCTAGATGCATGCTGGATAGCGGTCGATGTGTGGAGTAATAGTAGTAGATGCAGGCAGGAGTCGGTCTACTAATCTTGGACGTTATGCCTATGTAATGATCATTGCCTGGATATCGTCATAATTATTTGAGGTTGTATCAATTGCCCAACAATAATTCGTTTACCCACCGTTTGCTATTTTTCTCGACAGAAGCCACTACTGAAACCCACGGCCCCCGGGTCTTCTTCCTCATATATTTGCTAGCGATCTACTTTTCCTATGCATTTTTATTCAGATCTATTAAACCAGAAATACAAAAAATACTTTGCTGCAATTTATTCTATTTGTGATCTATTATTTCAATATACTATAATTTTCTGGCATCATTACCCGAAAGGGATTGACAACCCCTTTAACACGTCGGGTTGCGAGGTGTTTTTATTTGTGTGCAGGTGATGTTTACGTTGTGTTGCTTGGTTCTCCTACAAGTTCGATAACCTTGGTTTCTTCACTGAGGGAAATACCTACCGTCGTTGTGCTGGATCATCCCTTCCTCTTTGGGGAAATACCGACGTAGTCCTAGAAGATAGAATCTTTTCTGGCGCTACAACGAGAGAGCAATCAGTAGCACTCAGGATTTCAGCAAAGATTATAACTAACCATGTCAACAATAACTCTTAAAAATTATATTAACTCATATCAATGACATAATCAACTAGCGAGCAATAACGACATATCTCGAATGACAGCACCTTGTCAAAACAATCATGATATAATATGACAACAATGGTATCGTGCTAGCCCTTTCTGAGACCGCAAAACATAAATGCAGAGCACCTCCAAAGTTCAAGCTGCGACTAAACATTGTAATTCATGGTAGAAAAAAAATCCAATCACGATGCATCCAATATTAACTATACATAGTGCATGAGGATGACAATAGTGCTCTTAGAATCTGGCACTTATTTGAGAGGGTGATGACTCAACATAATATTAAATAGATGGTCCCTTCACAGAGGGAAGCAGTGATTTGCAGTGGTGCCAGAGCTCAGTTTTTAAAACAAAGGTAAATGAAATTTTGAGAAATGCACCCTTCCTGTTTACTTCGCGACCATTAGTTATCGATATCTTCCATGCTAAACACATTAGTGCCAGTTCCCAAGCGATAAAACTAAAGGATTACTCCCCCTCCACCAACAATCACACTCCACGGCTAGCCGAATCCTCGGGTATTGTCCATACCGACATCAGTCCTGGGGTGTTTTGTTTAATTGTTTGCAATTTGATTTCGGAACTGGGAATCCCTATTACCGCCCCTCTCATGCAATGATGACTGAATAAACACTCATCATGAGAATAACCCTCTTAGCATGGAAGATACCGACTACCTCATGTCGCTCTATGAACAATCGAGGCACACAAAAAAGGATCTTTATTTGAAGTTTTTAGAGGTGGCACATGCAAATTTACTTAGAACGGCAGGGTAATACCGCATATAGGTAGGTATGGTGGACTCATCTAGATTAACTTGGGTTTTAGGATTTTGATGCACAAGCAGTATTTCCCCTTAGTACAGGCGAAGGCTAGCAAATAGGTTGGGAAGCGACTAGATAGAGAGCGAAAATGGTCATGAACATGTTGTAAGGGCATATTTATCCCTTAGTTGTTTTGGTGATTGATGACAATGCATTTTCAGACTAATCGTGTGCATGGAGTTTTTCATATATATCATGACTAGGCACAAGATGATATGGTACCCCTCGAAGACTATTGAAGACGGCGTTTCTCTACATTTCTTTTCGGTGGTTTTGAGTCGTAGGAAAGTCGTACTATTAAGAGGGGTCCGCTTTGGAAAGGTTTGGGTGGAATCATCACGTACACGTCTACTCCTTTTGCACCACCTTTCCTTTGGCCCTTTGGAGCATCCTCCGTCTCTCCTTGTCTATGCAAAATGAAGGTCTCCTTATGTTGCTGAACTAGGGCATGCGGTAGTACCGCTCCTCTGGAGCGGTAGTATCGCAGGCCCTTGCGGTAGTACCGGCCTCTGGCACAGTAGTAACGCAAGGGTTCACGGTAGTACCGCACCTCGGGAGCGGTAGTACCGTGGCCTCAGGCCAGGGGCTGCCGCTAGTGCGGTAGTAGGGGCGGATGTAATTTTTTACATTCGCGCCATATGCGGTAGTACCGCTCCATGGGGGCGGTAGTACCGTGCACTCTGGCTAGGCTCAGCAGCATGAACGGTAGTAGGGGCAGATGTAATTTTTTACATCCGCGCCCTACGTGGTTGTACCGCTCCAGGTCTGCGGTAGTAACGTGTTGGATTTTTGCATGGATCAAAACTCAGCGGAAGTTGTCATGGATGTATTTTTATATGTCCGTGCCTTTCGGGTCTAGTCAATTCCTGCCTTGCGGTAGTACCGCAAGGGGGTGTGGTAGTACCGCGCTAGCGGTTCTACCGCTCCTTGCCTTAGCGCTTCAGGACGGGTCTTAGGCCCTGCCGTGGCAGCGATAGTACCACAGTTCTCTGCGGTAGTACCGTGAGCCCTCGCGGTAGCACCGCTTGTTTGGTGCGGTAGTACCGCATGTTGCGGGCTGGTTAAGTGGATAACGGTTGGATTTATTCTTTCACTATAAAAGGGGTGTCTTCTTCTCCGAGTTGACTACCTCTTCCACCTCCAAGCTCCATTGTTGCTCTAAGCTCCATTTTCGCCCGATCTCTCTCCATAGCCGATCAAACTTGTTTATCTCCTAGGGATTGGTTGAGAAGGCCTAGATCTACACATCCACCAAGTGATATTTGATTCCCCCCACTAATCCCTCGCGGATCTTGTTACTCTTGGGTGTTTGAGCACCCTAGACGGTTAAGGTCATTGCGGAGCCATACTCCATTGTGGTGAAGCTTCGTGGTGTTGTTGGGAGCCTCCAATTAAGTTATGGAGATTGCCCCAACCTTGTTTGTGAAGGTTTGGTCGCCGCCTTCAAGGGAACCAATAGTGGAATCACGGTATCTCGCATTGTGTGAGGGCGTGAGGAGAATACGGTGGCCCTAGTGGCTTATTGGGGAGCATTGCCTCCACACCGCTCCAACGAAGACGTACTTCCTCTCAAAGGGAAGGAACTTTAGTCACACATCCTTGTCTTCACCGACTCCACTCTTGGTTATCTCATCCCTTTACTCGTGCAAGCTTATCTTGTGTTACTTCCCTTGCTTGCTTGTTTACTTATTGTTGTTGCATCATATTGGTTGCTCACCTAGTTGCATATCTAGACAACCTACTTTGATGCAAAGTTTAAATTGGTAAAGAAAAGCTAAAAATTGTTAGTTGCATATTCACCCCCTCTAGTCAACTATATCGATCCTTTCAATTGGTATGAGAGCCTCGTATCTTTATTAAGGACTTTGCCGTCTAAAGAGTATGGTTGACACCGTAGACGGTGAGGAGGAGCACCCCGGTGTGATTTCGTCCTCGTCTACGGCCGATGGGGGAACCTCAGTCTCACGTGAGGAACTCAATGTGGCCTTGGACACATTTAAAACCTCCATGACGGCCGAGGTCAGAGGCATGCTTAAGGATTTTCTTGATGGTCTTAAATTATCCACCGCACCATTGGAAGTGGTTGATCCCACTAACAAGGTGACGGATGCTAACTCCGACAAGGGGAAGCCTCTAGTGGTAAAGTTCCTTTGTCTGGTGGTAAAAGTGGAAATGGCATCTTTGCCCATGTGGAACCTCCACTTACCTATGGAGGACCGATTCCCTCCACTCATTTAAATCATGCCGGTTCTCCTCCTAAGATTATGAAAAATGAGGATTTTGACGCTTGGGTATATCGCTTTAAACGTCATTTAAATCATGTGAATACTAACCTTTGGAGAATCATTGAGCAGTGTTTCTATCCGCATGACCCAACAAGCAACTTCACCCCAAGAGAAGCCGCAGATCATCAATTCAACGAGAATGCTCTCTTCATCATCCAAGATGCAATCCCTCCCGAAGATATTGCGCATCTCCGACCATTCACCGTGGCACAGGAAGCATGGCACGATGTTGTTTCCCTTTACAAGGGAAGCACAAGCATTCAACGCTCCAACTATGAAGTGGTGCAAGATGAAGCCAATGAATTTGCTATGAATGAAGGTGAAGAACCTCATGAGCTCTACCGGAGACTAACCACTCTCGCGGTCTCACTCCGAGATCATGGGAGCAAGGATACAAATGACAATTGGATCAAGCGAAAATTTCTCAAAGCCATGATGCCTTACCATAAGGCCATGTCCTCCGTCATCCGTCAAAGGCCGGACTTCCACACCTTGTCCTCTAGCAAAGTGTTGGATAAGTTTGTGGCAATGAGTATCTTGGACAAGACCGCCGACAATGCGGTATTGCGTTCTCAAAGTGCCAAGAAGCCCAATCTTGCTTTGAAGGCCAAGGCTAGTGTGTAAGAAGAGGAGGAATAGGAAGAAGAGGAGAGCAACCCCGAGGATACAAAATATGATTATCACGAGCACATGGCTCTCACTTCAAGACAATTTGGAGCAAGAAGAACTCAAGGCCCAACTTCAACAAGAGCAAGTCAAGTGGCGTCAAGGGCAAGCAACATGTGAGGACTTGCTACAATTGCGGCAATGTGAGCCACTTTGTTGCGGAGTGCCCCTATGAGAAGAGGGAAGACAATGGTGGCAAACTCATCCGGAAGGACAAGGCCAAGTCTTTCCCCAACAAGAACCACTTCACCAAGAAGGCTCCTCCCAAGGGATTGGTGGCACAAGAAGAGTACAATGAGGATGAAGATGGCGAGACGGTTGCCATGGCCTCCGTGGCCATTGCGACAATACCTCGGGCATCCCTCTTCGACTCACCCAATGAGAACATCACCGCCAAGTGCCTCATGGCTAAAGCCACCAACAAGGTAACCCCCAACATCAAAACTACCATCATTACTCATCCTTCTTTGACGGATTGCATTCATGAAAGTGGGGGGTCCAACGTGGAGGAAAATAAGTTTGAGTCTTTTATGAGTAAGCTTAAGGGTAAATCCAAGAAGCACATCGTTGCTCTCTTGGAACAACTTGGTGAAGCCAATGACATGGTCGAGGCTCACGAAGACACCATCTCTAACATGGAGGGGCATAGTCGTGACTATGCCGTTGAGATATCGGGTCTCTCTAATGCTCTTGAGGAAGAGCGTGGTCATCGCTTGGCTCTTGAGGATTCACACAACGATGACCATGCTAAATTAAAGAAAGATCTTGATCATGCTCTTGTTGTGTCTCGTGTGCTAAATTCCGAGAAGGCCAAACTTGGTGTTGATCTTGCTAGACTCAAGGAGGAGTTTGATATCCTTGACAAGGCTCAGAAGGCCTTGGAGAGTACTCATGCTAGTCTTAAAGAGTCTCATGATCAACTCCAAGTGAGGCTAAGCAAGGAGAAAGCCACTTTTCCTCATATGGTTTTAATTGATAATGCAAATGCTACTAACCCTTGTTGTGAGCATGTGCATCTTGTTGAGGAGAATGCAAAGTTGAAGGAGCAACTTGAGAAAGGCCTTGTGTTGTGTATACAAGGTGAGAAGAACCTCAACGATCTTTTGAGCAATCAAAAGGAAGTTGTGGCTAAGGAAGGGATTAGGTTTGCACCCAAGTCCAAGAACAAGAAGAAGAATGACAAGGCCAAACAACCTCCTCCTCTCATGCAAACCTTTGTCAAAGAGGGAGAGGGTGCCTCTAAGAAGAATAAGAACAATTTTAAGGGTGGTGGTGTCAAGAAGGGCAATGCCACCCCTTCCAACAACGCCGGCGACTTTAACCCTTCCTATGTGTTATGTCGTGCTAGTGATGGGCATGTTTATGCTAAATTTGTTGGTTCTTCTTATGAGTACATTGAATGGTCTATTTGGGTTCCTAAGACCCTTGTCACTAACATCAAAGGACCCATTACAAAATGGGTACCTAAAACCAAGCATTGATCTTTTGTAGGTCTTTGCTTCCGGTGGGGGATCATGGTTGCTCGATAGTGGATCCACTAATCATATGATCGGAAGCAAGGACTTGGTGGTGGACGTGCAAAAGATTCCATCTATGGCCACCAACGTTGAGTGGGTGATGCCTCGTCCTCTAAGGTATTGGGGCTTGGCAAGGTTGTCATTTCTCATGATCTCACGATCGAGAAGGTCATGCTTGTTGAGTCCCTTGCATACAATTTACTTTCCATTCGTCAACTTGCAATCATGGGCTTTGCCACTTTCTGTGACATTGATATCGTGGCCCTCTTGTGGAGCAAGACTCTTAAAGTAGCCTTTGTTGGGCATGTCTAGAACGGTCTCTATGTGATTAACTTTTCGGAGCGACCCACTAAGACCGCGACATGCCTAATGGCTAAAGTTGACGTGGGATGGCTTTGGCATCGCCGTTTAGCCCATGTCAATATGAGATCTTTGCAAAGTCTTCTCAAGGGGACCATGTCCGTGGACTAACAAATGTCAGTTTTGCCAAAGATCGTGCTTGTAGTGCTTGCATTGAAGGAAAGCTACATGAGAAGGCTCACCCTCCCACGACTATCATCTACTCAAAGAGGCCTTTGGAGCTCCTTCACTTGGATCTCTTTGGTCCTCCATCCTTTGATAGTCTTGGGGGTAGAAAGTATTGCTTGGTGATTGTGGATGATTATTCAAGATACACTTGGGTGTACTTCTTCAAGAGGAAGAGTGAGACCCAACAAACCGTCATTGACTTTGCAAATGAAGCTCAACGTCAACACAATGCAAAGATCTTAACAATAAGGAGTGAAAACGACACCGAGTTCAAGAACTACACCTTGGATTAGTTTCTTAGTTATGAGGGGATCAAACATCAATATTCCGAACCTTACACCCCTCAACAAAATGGTGTAGCGGAGAGGAAGAACTGGACGTTGATGGATGCGGCAAGAACCATGATGGCGGAGTTCAAGTCTCCATACAAATTTTGGGCCGAAGCCATCAACACCGCGTGTCATGCATCCAATCGGCTCTACCTCCGCAAAGGCTTGCACAAGACTCCATATGAGATATTCATCGGTAACAAGCCCAACCTCAAATACTTCCGGGTGTTCGGGTGTAAGTGTTTCATTCTCAAGAAAGGTGCTCGTTTGTCTAAATTTGAGGCTAGAGCTCATGAGGGCATATTTGTTGGTTATGTGACAAACTCTAATGCTTATCGTGTCCTCAATAAGTCCAGGGGACTTATTGAGGAGACGTGTAACATGGAGTTTGATGAGAATAACGGCTCCCAAGTGGAGCAAAGTGGTACTTGTGATGTAGGTGATGAAATTCCTCCCCAAGACATAAGAAGAATGTGTGTTGGTTTTATCCTACTCATTGAGGAACCCCTTGTGACCGAAGGAGAAGGACAATGTTCCACTCAAGTGGAACCATCACCAACCCAAGACCCACACGCTTACGAAGAACAAAGTGAAGGCCCTCAACCTCATGAACAAGACCAAGGGCAAGATCAACCTCAAGATGGCGTTGAACCACCAAGTGATGCCCAAGGTCAAGTTCTCTCCTCCGAGCAAGCTCAAGATCAAGAACAAGCTCAAGACAACGCTCAAGATGATCAAGTAACCACTCCTCAACTCACTCATGAGGAGGAATTAGAGCGTCGTGCCGCCAAGATTGCATCCAAGCTATCTACCAAGGGTCATCTCATGATAGATGTGCTTGGAAGCATACGAAAGGGGGTAAGCACTCGTAGACAATTGGAAAACTATTGTGAACATCACGCGTTTGTCTCTTGTGTTGAACCCCAAAAGGTCTATGAGGCGCTTGAAGATCTGGATTGGCTTAATGCCATGCATGAAGAACTCAACAACTTCAAGCACAACCAGGTGTGGTGATTGGTGCCCAGGCCAACGGGGAACCATAATGTCATTGTAACCAAGTGGATATTCAAGAACAAGCAAGATGCTCATGGAATTGTTGTCCGCAACAAGGCTCGCTTGGTAGCTCAAGGCTACTCCCAAGTTGAGGGTATCGACTATGGTGAAACCTTTGCTCCCGTTGCTCGCCTTGAATCTATTCGTTTGTTGATCGCTTATGCTTCTCATCATAACTTCAAGTTGCAACAAATGGATGTGAAGAGTGCTTTCCTTAATGGTCCTATTAATGAGTTGGTGTATGTCAAACAACCCCCCGGGTTCGAGGTTCCCTATTTCCCCGATCATGTGTACCAACTCGATAAGGCACTCTATGGGCTTAAACAAGCCCCACATGCATGGTATGACCACCTTACCGAGTTGTTGCAAGATCGTGGGTTTGGAATTGGGAAAATCAACCCCACTCTTTTTACTAAGAAGGTCAAAGGGGAGTTGTTTGTGTGCCAACTATATGTTGATGACATTATCTTTGGTTCTCCTAACAAAGCTTTCAATGAGTAATTTGCCACTCTCATGACCTTGAAGTTCAAGATGTCCATGATGGGAGAGTTGAAGTTCTTTCTCGGGTTCGAAATCAAGCAACAAAGAGAAGGAACCTTCATCAACCAAGCCAAATACACTCAAGACATGCTTAAGAGATTCAAGCTAAGTGAAGTCAAGCTGGCTTCCACTCCAATGCCCGTCAAATGACAACTTGACATAGATTCCAATGGTAAAGCGGTGGATCAAAAGGTATATCGCTCCATGATTGGCTCCTTGCTTTACCTTTGTGCATCTAGACTAGATATCATGTTGAGTGTGGGAATTTGTGCACGGTTTCAGGCCGCACCTAAGGAAAGTCACTTTGTGGCGGTCAAGAGAATCTTTCGATATTTGGCTCATACCCCAAACTTTGGCTTATGGTACCCAAGAGGAGCAAACTTCAACCTTGTAGGCTATTCAGACTCAGATTGGACGAGAGACAAAGTGGATAGGAAGTCAACTTCCAGAGGGTGCCAACTCCTTGGTTGCTCTTTGGTGAGTTGGTCTTCCAAGAAGCAAAGTTGTGTGTCTCTCTCGTCCACCGAAGCGGCGTATGTGGCCGCCGGTAGTTGTTGCGCAAAACTTCTATGGATGAGGCAAACTTTAAAGGATTATGGTGTCATTTGTGACAAAGTGCCTCTGTGGTGTGACAATTAAAGTGCCATCAAGATTTCTCTCAACCCGGTGCAACACTTCAAGACGAAGCATATTGAGATTCGGTATCACTTCATCCGGGATCATATTAGGTGAGGGGAGATCGAGCTCAACTATGTCAACACTCATGATAACCTTGCAGATATCTTCATGAAGCCTTTGGATGAAGCAAGATTTTGTGAGTTAAGGCATGAGCTAAATATCATTGATTCGAGCAATGTTGCTTGAACCCTTGCACACCCCACCATACTCAACTTGTTATCTTGTTTAGGTGTAGGCATAGACATAGGGGGAGTGTTGTTCTATAAATGAACTCTCCCTTCCCCCATTATGCATAAATTGATCAACTCTTTCACATTAGCCATTTGTGATGGTACTTGTGCTTCAAAGACGAGTTTTGGTCATGGGCCCAAGGATAATTCTTCGCGGTGCCATACCAATTGACTCAAACATAGGTGGCTCCGGCCACCGCCCTCTCTTTGGAGAGGTTGTGTCTCGCGGTTGGTGCTTGTTGTCTTTTGCCCTCCCTTCTTCGTGCCGAGCTTGTGTTTGAGTTGCCTCATGTGTTAGTTCTTTGGTGTGTTCGTTCGCAAGGTTGCATTGCATAGGCCCCTTTCTTCTCTGTTTTTGAAACTTGCATTTTCTTGGGTCTACGGTACTACCGCGGCTTGCCACGGTACTACTGCAGGAGCTGTGCACAGTACTACCGCAACCAGCGTGGTAGTAAATTTTCACTGCCACTGGAGGAGCAGTACTACCGCCCACGATGCGGTACTTCCGCCTGAGTGGTACTACCGTGATGACATGCATTACTACCGCGCAGTTGCGAGCGCGTGGGGGTTAAGAGCGGGCAGGGCGAGTTCCAACTCCCCCATACCCATTCAACTCTTTTTCCCCACGCCATCTCTCTCTCCTGCCCAAGAATAGCGCCGGAGAACCTCGCCGGCTCTCCGTCTCTGGCCGCTCTCCTCGCATTCCTTCCAGTGGGATCGTTCCCCACCCCTTCCTCTTGCCATGGAACAAGGTTTCTCCCCAACTCCCTCTCTCTTTGGTTCGTTCTTTCGTTTCTAGGTTTTTGGGGAGATGCATGTTGTTCTTGAGATTTTAGGCCAAATCTTGGCACGAGTAGGATGTAGGAGAGTAGTAATGCGTAAAGATGGTACTTGGTATGTTGTCCCCCTGGTAGATTTGATCAACCATAGTACCGCTCCATTGTCACGATTGTGCTCAGATCCGTTTGTGGTTCAGATCTGACCCGTGCGATACTACCGCACCTCCCGTGCGGTACTACTGCTCGTACGGTACTACCGCTCCTCAGGAGCGGTACTACCGGGCGAGGCGCGACACTAAAATTTTACTTCCGCTCCAAGCCGCGGTACTACCATGCCATCCTGGCGCAGTACTACCATGACTAGGAGCAGCACTAAAATTTTAGTCCCGCACATCCATGCAGTACTACCGTTGTTGTCAAATCTCCCAAGTGGCAATTACCCAATACTAGTTCTACTTGTTTCCCTTGTTTTGTTGTGGTCTTTGCATTAATCCTTCTCGTTTCTCTTGCGTATTCTTGTGTTGTGTGTCATAGGTGGTGGCTCCGGTTCCAATGTCCGTCATTCGAACCCCGTTCGCGACACGGGCTCGAAGCGTCTGCGCAACCAAGATGAAGCTCTAGAGGGCTCCAATGCCCCCAACGCAGAACCAAGTCAACCGCAACCAAGCAGAAGTAGCCAGCAATGAGCATGGATGAGATGCCACTAGCTGAGTTTGTCAATCGAAGGAAGATAAACCACTATGTGAATCCCCGTGCAAACTTCAGAGAGAATGAGTTGTTATGGACCAAGCAGCAGTATCTTATCTATCTGGATGTGATCAAGGCAAGGTAGAACTTATATGTGGACACACACTGGATTAACATGCATCATATGAGGGAGGATAAGCACCGCACCTATTTTGCTAAGGCTTTGGACCTGCTGGAGCAGTTTGGGATTGAGGACTTGATCACGTTCCACATGGACTTTGACCCTGAGATTGTGGCTAAGTTCTTTGCCTCGGTCCACTTCCACTCTGTTGAGGAACGGACTTTGACATGGATGACAAATGGACAAAAGTTTACCGCCACATGGAAGGACTTCATGGATCTGCTGCATGTTCGTGATGAGGGGCTCGACAAGCCCGTTGGTGTTCGCCCTCATGCCAACTCTGAGTCTGCTAACAAAAACAAGCTCCAGCCATACTATGTTGAGAAGAAGCTTCCCAGTGGCAAGAAGACTTGGGTACTGAACCCATTCCTTGACATCATGTATCGGATCTTCCACAACACCTTCTTCCCACGTATTGGTGACAAGGATGAGGTACATGCCTATCTCGTGGATATGATGCTCATTTGTGAGGAGGCGCGTCGTGCTCAGACGCAACCACTTGATGTCTCACGTATCATGTGGTGTGAGCTTCGGTTTGCGGTGTTCAACTGTAAGGTACCCATCTATGGTCCTTACCTGTTTCACCAGATCTCGAATACTTGGGAGAAGCTCTATCCCAATGTTGAGTTTGAGGCCCTCGACTGGACCCGTCACGAGCCCATCAAGCTCCGCGTCAAGCCTAAGTGGGCTAACACCACTACCCGTTCTGAGGTAGCGGCTGCTCAGATGGACGTTGATGAGAATGATATTGAGGAGGGGGAAGCAGATGAGGATAGCTCTGCTCGGTATGCTCCTCCCTCTACTGAGCCCTCATGGGCTAAGAAGCTGAAGGCCAAGATGAAGGCCTTGTTTTGCATGCAATTCAATGGGCAATACAAGACTCATGTTGCTTCCAAGGAGAGTCGCCGCCACGACAAGAGGATCTTGAGGACGTTTGGCGAGGACATATCTAGTGGGTCCGAGAAGCACATCACTCTATAGGCCGAATGGATGGCGGAGCAGGTTTACAAGTGGACTGATTCTGAGGAGGAGCCCATCCCCACTGCTGAGACCGACAAGGAGCATGACGAGTGATTGTTTCAACTTGAGCCACCACTTGTGTCGTAGGTGTCCTCTCTGCCTTTTTGGTGTCTCGATGCCAAAGGGGGAGAGAGTGTAGGATTTGCGTGTCGTGTGTCGTGTTTCATCCTGTCGCTTTGCTTTCGTTTCGTTGAACCTCGTTTGCTTTGGTTTGGTTTGTGCTTGTGAGACCTTTCTTTCATATGGTGTAAGAAATATGCACCCTTGCGTACCTTACTGAGCCTATGATATCTTGTGCACTTTACTTTATGCTCATAGTTATTATCTTGTTTAGTGTTAACTTTATTATCTTTACAAGATTTGCCTTGTCTATAAAATATATGGGGAGTGTTGATCCTAGTATGTGTGTCGTGTAGTCCAAAGCACTTCTCTAGTTAGCACACATCTAGGGGAAGCACGTCTATATTTTATAGATGTGGGGTTTGCCCTTTCTTTTTGTCTCCCTTTGTGCAAATCCCGTATTGTCATCAATCCACTAAAAAGGGGGAGATTGTAAGGGCATATTTATCCCTTAGTTGTTTTGGTGATTGATGACAATGCTTTTTCGGACTAATCGTGTGCATGGAGTATTTCAGATATATCATGACTAGGCACGAGACAATTTGATACCCCTCGAAGACTATTGAAGACATCGTTTCTCTACATTTCTTTTCGGTGGTTTTGAGTCATAGGAAAGCCGTACTATTAAGAGGGGGTCCGCTTTGGAAAGGTTTGGGTGGAATCATCACGTACACGTCTACTCCTTTTGCACCACCTATCCTTTGGCTCTTTGGAGCATCCTCCGTCTCTCCTTCTCTATGCAAAATGAAGGTCTCCTTTTCTTTTGAACCTTAAAATGAAGGTCTCCTTGTGTTGATGAACCGGGGCATGCGGTAGTACTGCTCCTCTCGAGCGGTAGTACCGGCCTCTGGCGTGGTAGTACCACAAGTGCTCATGGTAGTACCGCACCTCGGGAGCGGTAGTACCGTGGCCTCAGGCCAGGCGCTGCTACTAGTGCGGTAGTAGGGGCGGGTGTAATTTTTTTACATCCGTGCTGTGCGCTGTAGTACTGCTCCATGGGGGTGGTAGTACCGTGCGCTCTGGCTAGGCTCAGCAGCATGGACAGTAGTAGGGGCGGATGTAATTTTTTACATCCGCGCCCTATGCGGTAGTACCGCTCTATGTCTGCAGTAGTACCGTGTCGGATTTTTGCATGGATCAAAACTCAGCGGAAGTTGGCACAGATGTATTTTTATATGTCCGTGCCTTCCCGGCCTAGTCCATTCCTGCCTTGCCGTAGTACCGCAAGGGGGTGCGGTAGTACCGCGCCAGCGGTTCTACCGCTCCTTGCCTTAGCGCTTCAGGATGTGTCTTAGGCCCTGCCATGGCAGCGGTAGTACCGCGGTTTTCTGCGGTAGTACCGTGAGCCTCGCGGTAGTACCACTTGTTTGGTGCGGTAGTATCGCAGGTCAATGGCTAGTTAAGTGGATAACGGTTGGATTTGTTCTTTCACTATAAAAGGGGTGTCTTCTTCTCTGAGTTGACTACCTCTTCCACCTCGAAGCTCCATTGTTGCTCTAAGCTCCATTTTCACCCGATCTCTCTCCCTAGCCGATCAAACTTGTTGATCTCCTAGGGATTGGTTGAGAAGGCCTAGATCTACACATCCACCAAGAGATATTTGATCCCCCCCACTAATCCCTCGCGGATCTTGTTACTCTTGGGTGTTTGAGCACCCTAGACGGTTGAGGTCATCGCGGAGCCATACTCCATTGTGGTGAAGCTTCGTGGTGTTGTTGGGAGCCTCCAATTAAGTTGTGGAGATTTCCCCAACCTTGTTTGTAAAGGTTTGTTCGCTGCCTTCAAGGGCACCAATAGTGGAATCACGACATCTCGCATTGTGTGAGGGCGTGAGGAGAATATGGTGGCCCTAGTGGCTTCTTGGGGAGCATTGCCTCCACACTGCTCCAATGGAGACGTACTTCCTCTCAAAGGGAAGGAACTTCGGTAACACATCCTCGTCTTCACCGACTCCACTCTTGGTTATTTCATCCCTTTACTCGTGCAAGCTTATCTTGTGTTACTTCCCTTGGTTGCTTGTTTACTTATTGTCGTTGCATCATATAGGTTGCTGACCTAGTTTCATATCTAGACAACCTACTTTGATGCAAAGTTTAAATTGGTAAAGAAAAGCTAAAAATTGTTAGTTGCCTATTCACCCCCTCTAGTCAACTATATCGATCCTTTCACATGCATTATGCATAATGAACATTGGATATATACTAGCACGAGTAGGATATGAACACCATGGCTGCAAGCTCATGGGATTTTGGTGAGGTCTGCTCAACCTTGGATTAGATCGGTGGGTCTTTTTGAGCTACGGGGTGCTGCTGTTAGATTTTCACTTCTTCAGATGCCGCCTCAACCCCTGGGTAATGATCGTTTTGTTCGGTTTATGAAGCATGATGAGGGGGAATCTTTTAGAGGGGCTCAGGGTTTCCGACAAGGTTTGCTTATGTTTTTGGGGATTCCGCTTGATCTTTGCAATGAGCATGGTCTTCGGGCAGCAGTCAACACCTTTGGGAAGTTTCATCATTGGATTAGTGAGGACCCATATCTGGTGCGCTCCTTGGTCTTTGCCTCTTTCCCGGAGGATATTCTTGTGCCCCGGGACGTGGTGTTCATGGAGTATGCAGCTTGGGGTGGTGCCAGAGTGTCTTGGACGGCGCCATTGTATATTCTGGGTGCCAATTTCGCTGAACAAATGCCTCAAGATGAGGACTGGATGCCCATCAATGGCAACCCCCATCCCCAGCCTGGTGTGCCCTTCCCAGAGATACCGCCTTTTATCCTGCCCCCCGTTCCCTGCTCTGGGGTGGAACGATGTGCCACCGCCGCCTGCACCTGACCATGAACAACAGGACAATTGGGGCAACTGGGATGAGCCTGCTATGGAACCAGTTGTGGAGGACCAAGAGTCCATGGTATTTGATGCTTCGGCACAACAAAGCTCTACCCAGCCAAGTTCAGATGTGCAGCTCCAGGAGTCTCCTGCAGTCATTATAGTTGGTGACATTGCAACGGAAGTCCGAATTGATTCTGAGAACATTGCCATGGACGTGGAAGACTCTAGCAATTGGGTGATCATGGTTTATCAACCCCCAGTTGTTAATGTTCTGGCCCTTGCTCAACCTGTTATCAAGGTCCCTTTTGGGCCCCCTCTGCCCCCAAAAATGATATGGAGGCGTTTTTTTGAGAACTTGCTGAATGCACCAGTGCGGTTTCTGATACCGCAACCCCTGATGCCTAAACCTTTGTCGCCAGTTAAGAGAAGATGGAGCTTTGCTTTCCAGTCTGACGATCTTCCTTTACTGACATGGAAAGAGCCAGATGCAGTTAGACCTGTGGCAAGAGCCCTTTTTGTGGATGAACCGGATGAACCTACGCCTGCTGTGGTCCCCTCTCCACCTGTATGCGCAAGACCACAGAGGCCTCGCAAAACTAGGGCGCCAACGCCTCTGGTTGAAACGTCTGTTCGCAGATGTACCAGAAGTTCGGCCCAGCGTGATGGGTTTAAGCCCACTTTCTATGAGCTGGTTCTGCAGCCCAAGAAGAAGAAGCCCAAGGCTAAGCCCATTCCTACTGAGAGGCCCAGCACCACTGCACATGGAGATGTCCCTCCTCCCACTCCTATCAGTCATCTGCAAGCTATTAGCAAGGAGTTAGACATTGATGCAGCTCTGCTCACTGAGGATGCACTTATGGTGGACCCTTCTGCCACAACCAACAAAGCCTCCAATGAATAGTGTGCTATCCAAATGCTGGGTTTTGCAAGCCCCAAAATTTGCTCCCTGCATGTTTTTACTTTATGAACTTTGGATATGTAATAATGCTGGTTCAGACCTTAATGTGGCTTTTGGACATATGGCATTGTGTGCCATGTGGTTTGGGGAACTGTTTATGATCTTTATCTATGAATCCTCATTGTAAAAACTGGAATGTCTTGTGCTGGAATGTCAGGGGTTTAAACTCTGAAACTAGGCAAAGAGCTATCAGGCAAAAGATCGATGAGAGTCACTATGCAATTGCATGTTTGTAGGAAACTAAATGTGCTTCTTTTGACTCCAGATCAGTCAAAAGTTTTTGTCCTAAAAGATTTGACAGTTTTGCTTTTGCCCCTTCCATGGGGGCCTCTGGTGGAATCATAGTTGTTTGGAACTCCTCTGTTTTTGAGGGGACGTTATTAGAAATCCAACAATTTGCAGTAGTGATTGAGTTTGTTTCTAGACAAAATAATGAGAGGTGGACTCTTGTTGCTGTTTATGGTCCTTGTCAGGGGAAGCTAGGGATAATTTTGTTACTTGGTTGTACCACCTCAATATTCCAGTGGATGAAAATTGGCTACTCCTGGGGGATTTCAATTTTTTGCGCTCGCAGGATAACAGAAATTTGCCTGGAGGGGACCTGAATGACATGTTTATCTTCAATGAGATCATAGGGCACTTGGGCCTTTTGGAATTGCCTATCAAAGGCAGATCATACACTTGGTCTAATATGTAGGATAATCCCCTCCTTGAGCAGCTAGATTGGTTTTTCACTTCTGTTGATTGGATATCTGATTATCCCATGACTAAGGTGAGGCCTCTGGCAAAAACTGCATCTGACCATGTGCCATGTGTGGTTTCAATCAAAACTTCTATTCCCAAGTCTAACACTTTTAGATTTGAGAAGTATTGGCTAGAGCTAGAGGGTTTTATGGATTGTGTGGACTCTTCATGGCAAAGACCTTCTAGAAAGGGGCATATCACAGCTAGAATAGCTGACAAATTCAAATCCCTTAGAATGTGTCTCAAGAGATGGCAGATGAACATCTCCAAACTGAAAATGCTTGTCTGTAAATGTAATAAGGTTATTCTGTTACTAGATGAACTTGAGGAGCTCAGACCATTGTACAGGCATGAATCCAATTTTAGAAGAGTGGTCAAAAGTCATGTGGAAAAGATACTCCACCTTTAATGGCTTTATTGGAAAAAGAGATGTACTATCAGATATATTAAGGTGGGTGGAGAAAACACTAAGTTCTTTCATGCTATGGCTACTGAGAGGCATAGAAGGAATTCTATTGCTAGTTTAAAACTACCTGATGGCACTGTGGTATCTGAACACTCTCAAATGGAGGGTATTATCTGGAATTGTTTTAAAAACAGAATGGGCTCTTCAAGGGGAATCCACATGGGCTTTGATCTCACCTCTTTAATTGTTCCAGTGGAGGGTTTAGATGTCCTTACTAAGCCCTTTGAGAAAGAGGAAATGGACAAGATTGTCAAACATATGCCAGTTGATAAAGCCCCAGGCCCAGATGGTTTTAATGGGCTTTTCTTCAAAAGGTGCTGGCACATTATCTCTTCAGATTTTTATGAACTGGCACATGCTTTCTATGATGGTACTGCTCATCTAGAAAACATCAATGATTCATATATCACATTGGTGCCTAAGAAACATTCACCTGAGGAGGTGGGGGACTTCAGACCTATTTCTTTAACAGGAATGGGTCTTAAGTTCCTTTCCAAAATGACAGCAAATAGGTTCCAAGAAATAATAATGCAATGTATCCATAAGAACCAGTATGGGTTTATAAAAAGCAGAACTATTCAGGACTGTATTGGATGGACTTTTGAGTACTTACACCAGTGTCATCAGTCCAAGAGACCAATTGTCATACTTAAATTGGATTTTGAGAAGGCCTTTGATTCTCTTGAGCATGAGGCAATTGTCCAAATCTTGAGACATAAGGGTTTCAATGAAAAGTGGATTCTTTGGATGACACAGCTTTTGTCTACAGGTACATCACCTGTCCTGCTAAATGGTGTTCCTGGTAGGAAATTCATATGCAAAAAGGGGGTTAGGCAGGGTGATCCAGTTTCTCCTCTGCTTTTTGTATTAGCAGTAGACTTATTGCAGACTGTAATTAATGACATGTTCAGAAGAGGCATACTTCATCTCCCAATACCTTGTCATGACCAGGACTATCCTGTGATTCAATATGCTAATGATACCTTGATTATCTTGCCTGCTGACAAGGTACAGTTAATTGCTCTAAAGGACATGTTGCAGGTGTTCTCTGTGTCTACTGGGCTGGATGTGAATTATCATAAATCTTTTTTCATTCCAATCAATGTGGACAATGCTGTCATGATAGATTTAGCTGCTACTTTTGGATGTCAAATTGGGAAAATGCCTTTCACATACCTTGGATTGCCAGTAGGCACTACTAGGCCTAAAATGGTGGACTTCATGCCTCTGGTGGACTGCATGGAGAGAAGAATGACAGCTAGCTCCTCTTTTTTAAACCAGGGGAGAGATTACAGTTTCTGAACTCAGCTTTGTCTTCTATGCCCATCTTCTTTCTTTCTAGTTTGGCTGTCCCTGCTAGCATTCTAAAGCAATTGGAGAGAATTCAGAGACAATGCCTATGGAGGAAAAACAGGGCTGAACCTGCCCCTTCTCTGGCTGCTTGGGACCTTATTTGCAAGCCAAAAAACAAGGGAGGCCTTGGTATTCTAAACCTGGGTGTTCAGAATGTGGCTCTACTACTCAAACATGCAAATAACTTCCTCAATAAAAAGGATATACCTTGTGTGTCCTTAATTTGGGACTCTTACTATCATGGCAGAGTACCCCAAGGAACTTCTGATTGTGGCTCCTTCTGGTGGAAGGATATATGCAAGGTCTTGCAAAACTTTAGGGACTGTGCTTGGGTTCAGATCAATGAAGGAGACACTGAACTCATGTGGTCAGACACTTGGAAGCTTGATGATCAGGACTCTAAGCTTCAATTCAGATTTCCTAGGCTTTTTTCATATGTCAAAGATCCCTGGATTTCTATGAAGGATTTCTTGGACTCTCAGGACACGTTTCACAACTTCCATCTTCCTTTGTCTAGCCAGGCCTTTGATGAGCTGGTAATGCTTCAATCTCTGTTAGAAAACCATGATAGAGACACTGGGTCCAAGGATATTTGGCTTTGGAATGGCACGGCCAAGGAATACTCTCCGAAGCTTTTTTACTCCCATGTGTTTGTGTCACAATCTTTCAACCCCCTAACAGCTTGGATCTGGAAGTCCTCTTGCACTATGAAAATAAAGGTCTTTGCTTGGATGCTCATTATGGATAGGCTTAATGCCAAAGATATGGTGGAACGGAGGCATTGACATTTGGAGGATGGAGTAAACTGTGTTCTCTGCCCTTTGCAGGCTAGGGAAACAAGAGATCATCTTTTCTTCAATTGCAATTTTAGTGTCAGGGTTTGGAACTATTTGCAAATTGATTGGTCATCAGGTGACTCGATGAAGGAGCTGGTTATCAATGCCAAACGGAGTTTGAGGAAACCTTTCTTCACTGAAGTGGTCTTTATAGCTTGCTGGAATATATGGATTGTCAGAAATGCTAAGGTCTTTAGGCATGAGAGAGCTGGATTTAATAAATGGAGAGCAGCTTTTCTACATGATATTGCTTTAATGCAATATAGGATTAAGCCTGCTTATAAGGATGATCTCCTTAAATGGATCTCTTTTCTACCACCTTGAGCCTGTTTGTTGCTTTCCTACTTTATTTAGATTAGCTTGATTACCCCTTGTAATCCCCCTTGCACTTGTAATTGTTCTGCCTTTTAATAAAGTTTTGATATGTTGTGGGGTTTTTTCCCTACAGTCCCCAGTCAAAAAAACATAAATATCATAGAGGCTATGTTGGTTTTGATTCAACTACATGCATGAGCATGTTCCAAGTCAAGCCACTCGAAACATTCAGAGGAGGATACCATATCATCATACTACATCACAATCCTTTTAATGTAATGTTGACATCCAAGATAAATCATTATCCACTCCTAGCTACTTAAGCATGGCATGAGAAACTATAATCTCTAATTGTCATTGCAAACATGTTTGATCATAATATGCTAAATCATGGATACTAGGTTAAACATATTTACAAAAATAGAACAAGTTGAGTTCATACCCATTTCTCTCTGCCACAGCCAGTTCACCAAATATCGTCCTTATTTCCTTCCACTTGCACGACCGAACGATTTGAAAATAATAATAGTGCAAGAGTGTCGTGACTAAGCTGGAATCTGCAAAAGAAATATTCAAAGGGAGAAGACAAGATATTTGGGTTCTTTATTAGATCAACAATAATGCATATGAGAGTCACTCTACATTTTCATCGTGGTCTTCTCCTTGGTATGACTCAATAAAAAGAATATAATTTCAGAGAAACACATTGAAATATTTTTGGAGTTTTTAGTTTTTCTTGGAGAAGGCAAATCAAAAGGAAGAAAAAAAGAGAAAAACTATTTACACGGGAAAGCTACCAACAAGCAAAAGAAGAATCGAGAAATCTTTTTGGGGTTTCTTTAAATGCTACAACTTATTAAAATGGAAAGAAAAACGGAGAAGAGGCGGGAAATATTTTTGGGTTTTCTCAAAGTTTTCCAAACACAGAAGAAGAAAGCGAGAAAATAAATCTAGCATGGATAGTACAATAAAAAAGTGTGAACACTGACAAATGGAATAAAATGTATGAGCATAAATATAATGTCGGTGGAAACACGCACTCCCCCAAGCTTAGGCTTTTGGCCTAGCTTGGTAATCACCGCTCGTAGTAACCATCCTGTCCCACGTTGAAGTGCTATGGAGCAGGCACCTGAGCGTCCCACTCCCGAGGCTCCTCCTCTGCTACCGCCTGGGCATTCCGGTAGGCAATGATGTCATCTGGCATGATCCTGCATCCGCCCCTAGCAATAGAATCAAACAAAGCAGGTGCAGGCATGGAATAATATCACGAGTATCCTCACTGAAAACTAGGTTTTAAGGAATATGAATAGTAGTGTTCTCGCCATCAATAAATTGATGAGCTGCCATAGCCTGGCGATCTAAGTAAACCTTGGGCAAGCAATAATCATGTTAGCGTATCTAAACATGAAAGTGACTCGCTAAACGAGTGGCATAGATACCGCCATGAATTTTACCCTTGGTCATGTGGTGTAGACGATGTGCAAATAGCTCCTAGGCTATAAATGTTATCGCAGTATAGTGTACAGGGTAAGATGGCGAAATTGGGGGCACTAAGTGCACCAAACTTATCTCTAGCAAGTAAACACTTCGTGATAAATAGAGCAAAATAGTGCACAGAAGGAAATGCAAGCTAGTGGCAGTGACACTCGACACCCCTCCCTCATCTCCCACTGATAGAGTACAATAAAATTCTTCAAACTCTGCAGGCCTAGGCTCTCTTATATGAAGGAAATATTCCCTAGAGGAAATAATAAAGTTATTATTTATTTCCTTATATCATGATAAATGTTTATTATTTATGCTAGAATTGTATTAACTGGAAACTTAGTACATGTGTGAATACATAGACAAACAGAGTGTCACTAGTATGCCTCTACTTGACTAGCTCGTTGAATCAAGGATGGTTAAGTTTCCTAGCCATAGACATGAGTTGTCATTTGATTAACGGGATCACATCATTAGAGAATGATGTGATTGACTTGACCCATTCCGTTAGCTTAGCATTTGATCGTTTAGTATATTGCTATTGCTTTCTTCATGACTTATACATGTTCCTATGACTATGAGATTATGCAACTCCCGTTTATCGGAGGAACACTTTGTGTGCTACCAAATGTCACAACGTAACTGGGTGATTATAAAGGTGCTCTACAGGTGTCTCCGATGGTACTTTTTGAGTTGGCATAGATAGAGATTAGGATTTGTCACTCCGATTGTCGAAGAGGTATCTCTGGGCCCTCTCGGTAATGCACATCACTATAAGCCTTGCAAGCATTGTAACTAATGAGTTAGTTGCGGGATGATGTATTACGAAACGAGTAAAGAGACTTGCCGGTAACGAGATTGAACTAGGTATTGAGATACCGATGATCGAATCTCGGGCAAGTAACATACCAATGACAAAGGGAACAACGTATGTTGTTATGTGGTTTGACCGATAAAGATCTTCTTAGAATATGTAGGAGCCAATATGAGCATCCAGGTTCCGCTATTGGTTATTGACCGGAAATGAGTCTCGGTCATGTCTACATAGATAACTTTACCAAGACTGGTTCTACCGCCGTGCTTCGCACACAGGTAGCTAGTGGGTGTCTGTTTCTCCAACTTTAGTTGAATTGGTTTCAATGAACAGGGTTCTTTCTGAAGATCAAAAAGCAATCACTATAGTACGTTGTGGTTTTTGATGCAAAGGTAAGAATGGTTCTTGCTCAGCCCGTAGCAGCCACGTAAAACTTGCAACAACAAAGTAGAAGACGTCTAACTTGTTTTTGCAGGGCATGTTGTGATGTGATATGGTCAAGACGTGATGAGATATAAATTGTTGTATGAGATGATCATGTTTTGCTAAAGTTATCGACAACTGGTAGAAGCCTTATGGTTGTCTCTTTATTGCATAAGATGCAAGTGCCATGTAATTGCTTTACTTTTATCGCTATGCGATAGCAATAGTTGCAAAAGCAATAGTTGGCGAGACGACCATGTGACGACACATTGATAGAGATCAAGATGATGGAGATCATGGTGTCATGCCGGCGACGATAGAGATCATGATGGTACTTTGGAGATGGAGATCAAAGGCGCAAGATGATCATGGCCATATCATGTCACATATTTTGATTGCATGTGATGTTTATCCTTTATGCATCTTATTTTGCTTAGTTCGGCGGTAGCATTATAAGATGGTCTCTCACTAAATTTCAAGGTATAAGTGTTCTCCCTGAGTATGCACCGTTGCGATAGTTTGTCGTGCCGAGACACCACGTGATGATCGGGTGTGATAAGCTCTACGTTCACATACAACGGGTGCAAGCTAGTTTTGCACATGCGGAATACTCGGGTTAAACTTGACGAGCCTAGCATATGCAGATATGGCCTCGGAACACTGGACACCGAAAGGTCGAGCGTGAATCATGTAGTAGATATGATCAACATTGTGATGTTCACCATTGAAAACTACTCCATCTCACGCGATGATCGGACATGGTTTAGTTGATATGGATCACGTGATCACTTAGATGATTAGAGAGATGTCTATCTAAGTGGGAGTTCTTAAGTAATTTGATTAATTGAACTTTAATTTATCATGAACTTAGTCCTGATAGTATTTGCATATCTATGTTGTAGATCAATTGCTTGCGATGTAGCTCCCCATTTATTTTTGATATATTCCTAGCGAAAAATAAGTTGAAAGATGTTAGTAGCAATGATGCGGACTAGCTCCATGATCTAAGGATTATCCTCAATGCTGCACAGAAGTATTATGTCCTTGACGCACCACTAGGTGACAGAACTGTTGCAGGAGCAGATGCAGACGTTATGAACGTTTGACAAGCTCAGTATGATGACTACTTGATAGTTTAGTTCACCATGCTTTACGGCTTAGAACCGGGACTTCAAAAATATTTTGAACGACATGGAGCATATGAGATGTTCCAAGAGTTGAAATTGGTATTTCATGCTCATGCCCGTGTCGAGAGGTATGAGACCTCTAACAGTACTTTGCCGACAAGATGGAGGAGAATAGCTCAACCAGTGAGCATGTGCTCAGATTGTCTGGGTACTACAATTGCTTAAATCAAGTGGGAGTTAATCTTCCAGATAAAATAGTGATTGACAGAGTTCTCTAGTCACTATCACCAAGTTACTGGAACTTCGTGATGAACTATAATATTCAAGGGACGACGAAAGTAATTCTCAAGCTCTTCGCGATGCTGAAATCAGCGAAGGTAAAAATCAAGAAAATCATCAAGTGTTGATGGTTGACAAGACCACTAGTTTCAAGTAAAATGGCAAGGGAAAGAAAGGGAACTTCAAGAAGAATGACAAGCAAGTTGCCACTCCCATGAAGAAGCCCAAATCTAGACCCAAGCCCGAAACTGAGTGCTTCTACTGTATAGGAAATGGTCACTGGAAGTGGAACTGCCCTAGATACTTGGCGGATAAGAAGGATGGCATACTGAACAAAGGTATATTGTATATACATGTTATTGATGTGTACTTTACTAGTGTTTATAGCAAACCCTCGGTATTTGATACTGGTTCAGTTGCTAAGAGTAGTAACTTGAAACGGAGTTGCAAAATAAATAGAGACTAGTTAAGGGTGAAGTGATGATGTGTGTTGGAAGTGATTCCAAGATTGATAAGATCACCATCGCACACTTCCTTTACCTTTGGGATTAGTGTTGAACCAAAAATAAATTTGGTGTTTGCATTGAGCATGAATATGATTGGATCATGGTTATTGCAATACAGTTATTCATTTAAGTCAAAGAATAATTGTTGTTCTATTTACATGAATAAAACCTTCTATGGTCATACACTCAATATAAATGGTTTATTGAATCTCGATCATAGTGGTACACATATTCATAATATTGAAGCCAAAAGATGCAAAGTTAATAATGATAGTGCAACTTATTTGTGGCACTGCCGTTTAGGTCATATTGGTGTAAAGCGCATGAAGAAACTCCATGCTGATGGGCTTTTGGAATCACTTGATTATGAATCAGTTGATGCTTGCGAACCATGCCTCATAGGCAAGATGACTAAGACTCCGTTCTCTAGAACAATGGAGTGAGCAATTGACTTATTGGAAATAATACATACTGATGTATGCGGTCTGATGAGTGTTGAGGCTCGTGGCGGGTATCATTATTTTCTGACCTTCATAGATGATTTTAGCAGATATGGGTATATCTACTTGATGAAACATAAGTGTGAAACATTTGAAAAGTTCAAAGAATTTCAGAGTGAAGTGGAAAATCATCATAACAAGAAAATAAAATTTCTACAATCTGATCGCGGAGACAAATATTTGAGTTACGAGTTTGGTCTTCAACTAAAACAATGTGGGATAGTTTCACAAATTCATGCCACGTGGAACACCATAGCATAATGGTGTGTCAGAATGTCATAACCGTACTTTATTGGATATAGTGCAATCTATGATGTCTCTTACCGATTTGCCACTATCATTTTAGGGTTATGCATTAGAGACAACTACATTCACATGAAAATAGGGAACCGTCTAATCCATTGAGACGACACCGTATGAACTATGTTTGGCTAGAAACCTAAGCTGTCGTTTCTTAAAGTTTGGGGTTGTGATGCTTATGTGAAAAAGTTTCAGCCTGATAAGCACAAACCTAAATCGAAAAAGTGCGTCTTCATAGGATACCCAAAAGAAACTGTTGGGTACACCTTCTATCACAGATCCGAAAGGCAATATCTTCGTTGCTAAGAGTGGATCCTTTCTAGAGAAGAAGTTTTTCTTGAAAAAAGTGAGTGGGAGGAATGTAGAACTTGTGTGACGCCCGGGTAATTAAGCTACAGTAATCCTCACTAATGATGCCACGTCACCTCTGTCACTGTAGTTAATCTCGGGTTAAATCAAAACAGTTTCGATATTCAATTCAAAATTATGATGGTAGTAAAAGTTTTCAAAAAAAAAATAAAACAAAAATGTTCGGTGGTTGCCAAATATTACAAAGATAATTATGGTGTATGGTTCACAATTTTATAAAATGCCTAAGTGTTTATAAATAAATAAAAACAGAAAAGAAAATAAATAAAAAGAAAACAGAAAAACAAACAACAACAAAAAAATATAAAAGGGACCCCCCCCCCACTGGGCCTGGCGGCCCAACCGGCCAGGCCACCACCGGCCCAACTGGGCAAAGGCCCAGCCGGCCACACCCCCCTCCCATAACCCCACCCCGAAACCCTAGCACCCACTTCCTGCCCCACTCGCCCCCCCACGCCGCCACTCCCCTCGCACCCACCCGCCCCCCCGATCCAGATCGGATCGGGGCACGACCCCGCCGCCTCGTCAACACCCGCCCTCGCCTGACGCTCCCCGGATCCCGTCGCCGGAACCACGCCGCTCGCCTCTCCGTCGTCGACGCGTCCCCGTCCTCCTCCCTGCCGGCCTGCCTCCCCATCGCGCGTCGTCCCCGTCGACTTCCCCGAGCCCCGCTGCCTTTGACCCCACGAATCCGTGGTGAGGCCCCGGCCTCTCTTCCTCGTTGCTCCTCGCACCGTCCCGCAGCCGTGCACGCGCCGCCCGGTGCTCGTGCTCGCGGTGAGCACGCGTGCACCCGCGCGCCAGCCTCGCTTCGCTGGCGATGCCATCCAGATGCCGCACGCCTTCCCGCGCCGCTACCCCACTGCTGCGCGCCTGCTCCACTCCCGTCTGCAGCGCCGCCACGCTTGGAGCTCCGCTCCCTGGCCCCTGCCCGCTTCACTCGCGTCTACCTGCCGCTACTGCGCCCCCCCTTGCTGTGCGCTGCCGCGGCCACTACAACCGGCGCCCCGCCCCGCTCCCTCACTCACTACGCGCCCTGGCCGCGCTGGCTTCGCCCAGCCGAGCCCGCGCTAGGCTAGCGCGCCCCAGCCGCCTGCCTCGGTCACGGCCACCTCCACGGTTGCTGGCGCCAGCCCGCAAGCCCCCCCTTTTTTTCGCCTGCTGCCCCGTAGCTCCCTGCCGGGTGGGCGGGCACTCGTCGCCGGCCCCGCACTCCATCCCCTGCGCCACCCACGCCGCCGCGCCGTCGGCCATCGCGGCCGCCGTGACTTGGCCTCGCCCCGCCGCTCCCTGCAGGCGAGCGCCCGCATAGGCGCCTGTAGCGCCTGCACACCCGCATCGGCCCCTGGGGCCTATGACAGATGGGCCCCATGCCCAGAATGTTTTAATAATAATAATAATAAAAGAATTAAAAAAATAATTAAAATAATTAAATAAATAATAATTATTAAATTAATTAATTAATTAAAAAAATTAATTAAATTAAATTAACTAATCTTGATTAGATTTACCTAATTACTAGTTAACTTAATTAACCCCTGATTAGCCTAATCAATCAATGACATGTGGGACCCACGCGTCAGTTTGACCCAGTCAACGCCCTGTTGACTGCTGACGTCATGCTGACGTCATGATGACGTCAGCAGACACTATTCTGGATAATGTTGGTTAAATTAAATAAATAAATCCTAAAAATGATTTAAATCTTTTAAAATTAATATAAAATAAACCGTAGCTCGGATGAAAAAACTTTGTACATGAAAGTTGCTCAGAACGACGAGACGATTCCGGATATGCAACCCGTTCGTCCACCACACCTCCCTAACCTATCGAACTCGCAACTTTCCCCCTCCGGCCCCTCTGCCCGAAAACGCGAAACGCCGGGGATACTTTCCCGGATGTTTCCCCCCTTCACCGGTATCACCTACTACCGCGTTAGGGCACCTCTAACGCCGTTACTTGTCATGTCATGCATCACTATGCATATGCTTGATTAAATATTTATTGTTTCCCCCCCTCTTCTCTCGATAGACACCGAGACCGACGCCGCTGCTACCCAGTTCGGCTACGGTGTGGACGACCCATCTCTCTTGCCAGAGCAACCAGGCAAGCCCCCCCTTTGATCACCAGATATCGCCTACTCTTCTCTATACTGCTTGCATTAGAGTAGTGTAGCATGTTACTGCTTCTCGTTAATCCTATACTGATGCATAGCCTGTCCTTGCTACTACTGTTGTTACCTTTACCTGCAAACCTAATGCTTAGTATAGGATGCTAGTTTATCATCAGTGGCCCTACATTCTTGTCCGTCTGCCATGCTATACTATCGGGCCGTGATCACTCGGGAGGTGATCACGGGTATATACTATATACTTTAAACATGATACATGTGGTGACCAAAGTCGGGTTGGCTCGAGGAGTACCCGCGAGTGATTCACGGATTGGGGGCTGAAAGGACCTTTGTCCCGACGGCCCTCTTGTGGATCTTTGTGGCGGAGCGGCAGGGCAGGTTCCGACCACCTAGGAGAGAGGTGGGCCTGGCCCTGTTCGGCGTTCGCGGACACTTAACACGCTTAACGAGATCTGGGTATTTGATCTGAGTCTGGCCATTTGGTCTATACGCACTAACCATCTACGCGGGAGTAGTTATGGGTATCCCGACGTCGTGGTATCAGCCGAAGCCTTCGTGACGTCAGCGACTGAGTGGCACGCGCCGGATTGGACTGGAAAGCCACTAGGCTAGGTTTGCTTCCGGCCGCGTACGCAACGTGCAGGTGTGCAAAGGGCGATGGGCCCAGACCCCTGCGCCATAGGATTTAGACCGGCGTGCTGACCTCTCTGTTGTGCCTAGGTAGGGCTGCGACGTGTTGATCTTCCGAGGCCGGGCATGACCCAGAAAAGTGTGTCCGGCCAAATGGGATCGAGCGTGTTGGGGTATGTGGTGCACCCCTGCAGGGAAGTTTATCTATTCGAATAGCCGTGTCCCTCGGTAAAAGGACGACCCGGAGTTGTATCTTGACCTTATGACAACTAGAACCGGATACTTAATAAAACACACCCTTCCAAGTGCCAGATACAACCGGTGATCGCTCTCTCACAGGGCGACAAGGGGAGGATCATCGGTTAGGATTATGCTATGCGATGCTACTTGGAGGACTTCAGTCTACTCTCTTCTACATGCTGCAAGACGGAGGCTGCCAGAAGCGTAGTCTTCGACAGGATTAGTTATCCCCCTCTTATTCTAGCTTTCTGCAGTTCAGTCCACTGATATGGCCTTTACACATATATCCATGCATATGTAGTGTAGTTCCTTGCTTGCGAGTACTTTGGATGAGTACTCACGGTTGCTTTCTCCCTCTTTTCCCTCTATCCCTTCTACCTGGTTGTCGCAACCAGATGTTGGAGCCCAGGAGCCAGACGCCACCGTCGACGACGACTCCTACTACACCGGAGGTGCCTACTACTATGTGCTGCCCGCTGACGACGACCAGGAGTAGTTTAGGAGGATCCTAGGCAGGAGGCCTGCGCCTCTTTCGATCTGTATCCCAGTTTGTGCTAGCCTTCTTAAGGCAGACTTGTTTAACTTATGTCTGTACTCAGATATTGTTGCTTCCGCTGACTCGTCTATGATCGAGCTCTTATATTCGAGCCCTCGAGGCCCCTGGCTTGTAATATGATGCTTGTATGACTTATTTTATTTGTAGAGTTGTGTTGTGATATCCACCCGTGAGTCCCTGATCTTGATCGTACACGTTTGCGTGTATGATTAGTGTACGATTAAATCGGGGGCGTCACAAGTTGGTATCAGAGCCGACTGCCTGTAGGAATCCCCCTTCTACACTCCTTGGTCGAAGTCGAGTCTAGACACTGCAAAAACTTTTTACTAACTTGGCTGTGTGCCTTACGGGCCCACGTCGCCATCGGGTGATACTAGGATCTTTTACTCCTCGACCTTTGCTCTGGGACTCTTAACTCTCTTCTACTCGGGTTAAACAAATTTACTAACTCTGACACTAGGATCCCGTTACGACGTTCACCCCAAAGTTGGATAAAGCCATAGTTAATCCTTAGTATAGTATTTTGAACAATTTCCACGCTGGCAATTGACTCCTTTGAAGCATCTTTGTTTTCGGATGGAATCCACGAGGCAGGTCGTGCGCCACACGACGGCCATTGGTGCCTCGGGATCACCTGCCGTGCTAGCTGAGATGATGACCTATCTGGGTTATCGCTGGCACCCCGAGTACACCGTCACCGAGGAGTACCAGGACTTTAACCAGGAGCAGTACCGTGCCACCGTCCACCTCTACTCCCGGGAGTATGACTCCACTACTGTGCTGCACACCGCTTATGGTGTTGGAGTGACCATCGATATGGCAGTTCACGATGCTGCCTATGCTGCTCTGACACGCCTTCGTAGGGAGTACCGAGAGTTGGACACCTCCCCCTTCAGGCACATTGCTATCGCATCTGATATTGGTGCGGAGGGCTACTACACTGCTGCCTACTCCACTGTCACCCGCGAGCCCTTCCACCATCAGAACGTTGTTCTGCATGCTGATGGTCTGGATCGAGCTAACCGAGCTCTTCGCCACGAGTTGTACACCACTCGTCAGCACCTCTACCGTGCTTTGACGATGTTACACCCCTTTGTTGGATCTGGGGAGCTGCCGCGTTCTGCTATCTACCCCGCCAGGACCGTGATGCCTCAGGGTGTCGGTTGGCCAGAGGTGGGAGGCTACTCTCCTGCCCTTGGTCCTCTCCTGCCACCTGAGCATCGGGTTCCGCACCAGAGTATCCGCGGACCCCAGGCTACTCACGTGGAGGTCTTCCCTTCGCGTCGCTACCAGCTGTCGGGCTACACCTACCTCCACAGTACCGCGTGGGACTGATGTAGGCTTGCTTGTTACTGTTAGTTGCATTCGCCGCGAGCCTGCGTGCCGCCTATGATGTCTTAGACTTTGTACCGAACTCTGTGTAACGAGCTCTATGCATGGTCTCTTTTGTAAGATATGCCGACTACTATGTAGTATCTATCGTACTGCTTTCGTTGTGCATGTTTCTTCATGAATGATTCTTGTGTTTGCAAATTTCTAAA
This sequence comes from Triticum monococcum, assembly GCA_034509565.1. Lineage (NCBI taxonomy): Eukaryota > Viridiplantae > Streptophyta > Magnoliopsida > Poales > Poaceae > Triticum > Triticum monococcum. Next base: position 173,320,182 of record CM067847.1, on the reverse strand, counting down.
TGCTGAACTACCCCTGTTATATATTAGCAGGATGGTTAGACCAGGTGGTCGTGGTCGTGGTGGCAACCCCCCACCACTGCCTGAGTACATGGCTGGGATGATGCAACAGTTTGAGCTGAATCGTCAGTTCATGGAGAATATTATGGCTCAGTTCCCTCATCCCAATATGAACCAGCAGCCAACCCAAGTGACTCTGCAGGATTTCATGCGCCTGAACCCGACCGTGTACCGCAGCTCAACTCAGCCTTTGGATGGTGATGACTGGCTCCGTGACATCACCTATGAGATGGAGTCTGCTGATGTAGCCCCTGCCAGCTATGTCACCTTTGCTTCATTCTTCCTGAAAGGACCCGCAGCTCAATGGTGGGACAGCCACAGGCGTACCCTGCCAGCTGGGACAATCATCACCTGGCCAGACTTCCAAGCTGCCTTCCGTGCTCGCTTCATTCCCCAGGGAATCATGGACCGGAAGAAGCATGAGTTCCGCAACCTCACCCAAGGCAACAAAACGGTGGAAGCTTATCAGCGGGAGTTTCTGGACTTGTCCCGCTACGCTGAAGAGGACATTGCAACTGATGCACGCAGACAGGAGAAGTTCCGGGATGGCCTTCAAGCTGACATCAAGCTCGCACTTCTAGTGCATGACTTTGTTGATTTCGCCACTCTGGTGAACAAAGCCATCAATGTCGAAACTGGTCTGCAGGAATACCAGAGCTCTCACAGGCGCAGCCGTGACACGGGCTCATCTTCGGGCCCGTCCTCGCAGAAGCGCAAGATATGGATTCCCAACAGCATGTACCAGCCGAATGCACCTGCCCCAAGGCAGTCCTATGCTGCACCTCGTCTGCCTACGGCTCCAACTAGGCAGCCAAGGCTTCCAGCTCCACCACCCCAAGCTCCTGTTCCTACTCCCGAGAATGGTTTGTGCTTCAGGTGTGGACAACCAGGTCACCGTGCTAGGGAATGCAACCAGAAACAGAATCAACTGGCCTTTCCAGCAACTGGCCGTGGAAACAACCAGCCCCGCAACAACAATGCCAAGTCTTATGGTCGCGTTCATGCCAACCATGTTGATCTGAACGAAGCCCAAGACCAGCCTGCTACCGTGATGGGTACACTCCTCGTAAACTCAGTACCTGCATCTGTTTTATTCGATTCAGGAGCATCGCATTCATTCATGTCAGAAGATTTTGCATACAAGCATGACATTAAATGTGAGGAGATGAACACTTCGGTATTGGTAAAAACCGCCGTGGGACAATGTCAAACCTCATTGGTTGGCATCGATGTCCCCGTGGAAATCGAAGGGCTGGAATTCTATGCCTCTCCCATTATCTTGAAGTCGTCTAACATAGACCTCATTCTGGGAATGGATTGGTTGAAAGCGCATACTGCTTCTATAGTTTGCGCCACTAAGGTCGTCCATCTGCTACACCCTTCTGACGAAATAATAGCTTACCAAGCTCATCTAGTTCAGAACGCCGAGGCACGACTTTATGCCTTGAATGCGTTGAACACTGCACCACTCGAGGGCATTGAAAACATTCCCGTCGTTCATGAATTCCAAGATGTCTTCCCAGAAGAACTTCCAGGGATTCCCCCTGCTAGAGCTGTCAAATTCATCATCGACTTGAAACCCGGCACCACCCCTATAGCTAAACGACCCTATAAGATGCCGCCGCATGAACTCATTGAGCTTAAGGAGGAAATCGACAAATCTCTTGTCAAAGGTTTCATTCGCCCAAGTTGCTCTCCTTGGGGAGCACCTTCTCTCTTTGTTAGGAAGAAGGATGGGACAAACCGATTGGTCCAAGACTACCGTCCTATAAACCAAGCTACCATTCAGAATAAATACCCTCTTCCTCGGATCAATGATCTTTATGATCAACTGGCTGGTTCATCAGTGTTCTCCAAACTCGACTTGAGGTTGGGTTACCACCAGATCCGTGTTCGTGAAGAGGACATCCCAAAAACCGCCTTCGTGACTCGGTATGGGTCATATGAGTACACCGTCATGTCATTCGGCTTAACGAATGCTCCCGCCACCTTCTCTCGTCTGATGAATTATATATTCATGGATTACCTCGACAAGTTCGTCGTGGTATATCTGGACGATATCCTTGTATTTTCCAAGAACGAGGAAGAACATGCTGTACATCTGCGTCTTGTGCTAGAGAAGCTTCGAGAACATCAGCTGTATGCTAAGTATTCCAAGTGTGAATTCTGGCTTCCCGAAGTAACCTATCTTGGGCATGTCATCTCCAAAGATGGTATTGCCGTCAACCCTGAACGAGTTCAGGCTATTCTCAATTGGACTCCTCCGAAGAATGTGAAGCAAGTCCGAAGTTTTCTCGGTCTCTCCAGCTATTGCCGTCGATTCGTCGAGAACTTCTCCAAGATTGCCAGGCCTCTGACTAGTTTATTGCATAAGGGTGTCAAGTTCGACTGGACAGACAAGTGTCAGGAAAGTTTCCAGGCGCTCAAAGACAAATTGACTTCTGCCCCCGTGCTTGCACCACCTGATACTAAGAAGGACTTCGTCATTTACTGCGACGCTTCCCGTCAAGGATTAGGCTGTGTCCTAATGCAAGAGCGCAGAGTGATTGCTTATGCCTCTCGTCAACTGCGCCCTCATGAAGAAAACTACCCAGTTCACGACCTCGAGCTTGCTGCTGTCATTCATGCACTGAAGCAGTGGCGACATTACCTTCTCGGTAATCGTTGCGAGATCTTCACCGACCATCAAAGTCTGAAGTATCTGTTTACTCAGCCAGATTTGAACCTACGTCAGCAAAGATGGATGGAGACTGTTGTAGACTTTGACGTGGGTATATCCTATACCCCCGGCAAGGCTAATGTAATGGCTGATGCCTTGAGCCGCAAGTATTACTGTAACCACCTCCAGGTTCACAAAGTTCACCCATCGCTTGTTGAAGAATTTAGAAGGCTGAACCTCCATATTGTTCCTCCGGGATCACTCGCTCCCCCTCCCGAAGGTTTCCCCAAACAGAACCTCCATGTTGTTTCCAAGGCTTCTCTCAATACCCTGGTTGCGAAACCAGATCTTGTGGACACCATCAAATGGATACAGAAGTGTGACGATGAAGTCCTCAAGATTAAGCGCGACCTCAAAAGGGGAAAGCCCTCATTCTTCACGATCGCCGACGATGGCGCCTTGTATTTCAAAGGCCGCTTAGTGGTACCTTGTTCGAAGAAAAACCTGGATAAAACTAAAGGGGTTATGCAAGAAGCCCATGATACGCCTCTGTCCATCCATCCTGGTAGTACAAAGATGTACCAGGATATTCGTCAAAGATTCTGGTGGTCTAATATGAAGCAGGACATTGCTCGTTATGTTGCTGAATGTGACGTTTGTCGCCGAATCAAAGCAGAGCATCAAAGGCCTGCTGGAACTCTGCAACCTATCTCTATTCCTGAATGGAAATGGGACCATGTTGAGATGGACTTCGTCACTGGTTTTCCCAAATCGCAGAAAGGTAATGATGCTATTCTTGTCGTCATTGACCGGCTTTCCAAAGTTGCCCATTTTCTGGCGGTCAAAGAGACAATCACGGCTAGTCAGCTTGCTACTCTCTACATGGCCAGAATTGTTTCACTTCACGGTATCCCACTGGTTATCAGTTCAGACCGTTGCAGCTTATTCACTTCAAGGTTTTGGGCAAGTTTCCAAGAAGCTATGGGGACTCATCTGTCGTTCAGTACTGCGTTCCATCCTCAGTCACAAGGGCAAGTTGAACGTGTCAACCAAGTTCTCGAAGACATGCTTCGGGCTTGTGTAATCTCATTCGGCAAGAAATGGGAGGAATCTCTTCCATATGCCGAGTTCTCTTATAATAATAGCTATCAAGCTAGTCTGAAGATGTCCCCCTTTGAAGTGCTTTATGGACGGAAGTGTCGAACCCCTCTGAACTGGTCAGAAACTGGGGAACGCCCACTCTTCGGTCCGGATATTATCCAACAGGCCGAAGAACAAGTTCGCATTATTCGCGAGCATCTCAAGACTGCTCAGTCACGTCAGAAAAGTCAGTATGACCGTCATCACCAAGACATGGTCTATCAACCTGGCGAAAAGGCTTACCTTCGAGTTACACCAATGAAGGGTGCTCACCGCTTCGGGATCAAAGGGAAGCTAGCTCCCCGCTATATTGGCCCATTCACTATTCTGGAAAGGCGTGGAAAAGTGGCATATCAACTGGAGCTTCCGTCGAACCTTTCTCAGGTTCACGATGTGTTCCACGTGTCACAACTCTGACGCTGCTTCAAGGACCCAATCCGAGCAGTGGATCATGAAGTGCTCGAATTGCAGCAGGACCTCTCCTATAAAGAGCATCCGGTCCGCATTCTTGACCAAGCTGAACGCCGCACACGTCAGAAGGCGATCAAATTCCTCAAAGTCCAGTGGTCGAATCACTCTGAGGACGAAGCCACCTGGGAACGCGAGGATCGTCTGCGTGATGAATACCCCGCACTCTTTCCTTCTACCTCCTAAATCTCGGGACGAGATTTCTTGCAGTGGAGGAGAATTGTGACGCCCGGGTAATTAAGCTACAGTAATCCTCACTAATGATGCCACGTCACCTCTGTCACTGTAGTTAATCTCGGGTTAAATCAAAACAGTTTCGATATTCAATTCAAAATTATGATGGTAGTAAAAGTTTTCAAAAAAAAAATAATAAAACAAAAATGTTCGGTGGTTGCCAAATATTACAAAGATAATTATGGTGTATGGTTCACAATTTTATAAAATGCCTAAGTGTTTATAAATAAATAAAAACAGAAAAGAAAATAAATAAAAAGAAAACAGAAAAACAAACAACAAAAAAATATATAAAAGGGACCCCCCCCACTGGGCCTGGCGGCCCAACCGGCCAGGCCACCACCGGCCCAACTGGGCAAAGGCCCAGCCGGCCACACCCCCCTCCCATAACCCCACCCCGAAACCCTAGCCCCCACTTCCTGCCCCACTCGCCCCCCCCACGCCGCCACTCCCCTCGCACCCACCCGCCCCCCCCGATCCAGATCGGATCGGGGCACGACCCCGCCGCCTCGTCAACACCCGCCCTCGCCTGACGCTCCCCGGATCCCGTCGCCGGAACCACGCCGCTCGCCTCTCCGTCGTCGACGCGTCCCCGTCCTCCTCCCTGCCGGCCTGCCTCCCCATCGCGCGTCGTCCCCGTCGACTTCCCCGAGCCCCGCTGCCTTTGACCCCACGAATCCGTGGTGAGGCCCCGGCCTCTCTTCCTCGTTGCTCCTCGCACCGTCCCGCAGCCGTGCACGCGCCGCCCGGTGCTCGTGCTCGCGGTGAGCACGCGCGCACCCGCGCGCCAGCCTCGCTTCGCTGGCGATGCCATCCAGATGCCGCACGCCTTCCCGCGCCGCTACCCCACTGCTGCGCGCCTGCTCCACTCCCGTCTGCAGCGCCGCCACGCTTGGAGCTCCGCTCCCTGGCCCCTGCCCGCTGCACTCGCGTCTACCTGCCGCTACTGCGCCCCCCCTTGCTGTGCGCTGCCGCGGCCACTACAACCGGCGCCCCGCCCCGCTCCCTCACTCACTACGCGCCCTGGCCGCGCTGGCTTCGCCCAGCCGAGCCCGCGCTAGGCTAGCGCGCCCCAGCCGCCTGCCTCGGTCGCGGCCACCTCCACGGTTGCCGGCGCCAGCCCGCAAGCCCCCCCTTTTTTCGCCTGCTGCCCCGTAGCTCCCTGCCGGGCGGGCGGGCACTCGTCGCCGGCCCCGCACTCCATCCCCTGCGCCACCCACGCCGCCGCGCCGTCGGCCATCGCGGCCGCCGTGACTTGGCCTCGCCCCGCCGCTCCCTGCAGGCGAGCGCCCGCATAGGCGCCTGTAGCGCCTGCACACCCGCATCGGCCCCTGGGGCCTATGACAGATGGGCCCCATGCCCAGAATGTTTTAATAATAATAATAATAAAAGAATTAAAAAAATAATTAAAATAATTAAATAAATAATAATTATTAAATTAATTAATTAATTAAAAAAATTAATTAAATTAAATTAACTAATCTTGATTAGATTTACCTAATTACTAGTTAACTTAATTAACCCCTGATTAGCCTAATCAATCAATGACATGTGGGACCCACGCGTCAGTTTGACCCAGTCAACGCCCTGTTGACTGCTGACGTCATGCTGATGTCATGATGACGTCAGCAGACACTATTCTGGATAATGTTGGTTAAATTAAATAAATAAATCCTAAAAATGATTTAAATCTTTTAAAATTAATATAAAATAAACCGTAGCTCGGATGAAAAAACTTTGTACATGAAAGTTGCTCAGAACGACGAGACGATTCCGGATACGCAACCCGTTCGTCCACCACACCTCCCTAACCTATCGAACTCGCAACTTTCCCCCTCCGGCCCCTCTGCCCGAAAACGCGAAACGCCGGGGATACTTTCCCGGATGTTTCCCCCCTTCACCGGTATCACCTACTACCGTGTTAGGGCACCTCTAACGCCGTTACTTGTCATGTCATGCATCACTATGCATATGCTTGATTAAATATTTATTGTTTCCCCCCCTCTTCTCTCGATAGACACCGAGACCGACGCCGCTGCTACCCAGTTCGGCTACGGTGTGGACGACCCATCTCTCTTGCCAGAGCAACCAGGCAAGCCCCCCCTTTGATCACCAGATATCGCCTACTCTTCTCTATACTGCTTGCATTAGAGTAGTGTAGCATGTTACTGCTTCTCGTTAATCCTATACTGATGCATAGCCTGTCCTTGCTACTACTGTTGTTACCTTTACCTGCAAACCTAATGCTTAGTATAGGATGCTAGTTTATCATCAGTGGCCCTACATTCTTGTCCGTCTGCCATGCTATACTATCGGGCCGTGATCACTCGGGAGGTGATCACGGGTATATACTATATACTTTAAACATGATACATGTGGTGACCAAAGTCGGGTTGGCTCGAGGAGTACCCGCGAGTGATTCACGGATTGGGGGCTGAAAGGACCTTTGTCCCGACGGCCCTCTTGTGGATCTTTGTGGCGGAGCGGCAGGGCAAGTTCCGACCACCTAGGAGAGAGGTGGGCCTGGCCCTGTTCGGCGTTCGTGGACACTTAACACGCTTAACGAGATCTGGGTATTTGATCTGAGTCTGGCCATTTGGTCTATACGCACTAACCATCTACGCGGGAGTAGTTATGGGTATCCCGACGTCGTGGTATCAGCCGAAGCCTTCGTGACGTCAGCGACTGAGTGGCGCGCGTCGGATTGGACTAGAAAGCCACTAGGCTAGGTCTGCTTCCGGCCGCGTACGCAACGTGCAGGTGTGCAAAGGGCGATGGGCCCAGACCCCTGCGCCATAGGATTTAGACCGGCGTGCTGACCTCTCTGTTGTGCCTAGGTAGGGCTGCGATGTGTTGATCTTCCGAGGCCGGGCATGACCCAGAAAAGTGTGTCCGGCCAAATGGGATCGAGCGTGTTGGGGTATGTGGTGCACCCCTGCAGGGAAGTTTATCTATTCGAATAGCCGTGTCCCTCGGTAAAAGGACGACCCGGAGTTGTATCTTGACCTTATGACAACTAGAACCGGATACTTAATAAAACACACCCTTCCAAGTGCCAGATACAACCGGTGATCGCTCTCTCACAGGGCGACGAGGGGAGGATCATCGGTTAGGATTATGCTATGTGATGCTACTTGGAGGACTTCAGTCTACTCTCTTCTACATGCTGCAAGACGGAGGCTGCCAGAAGCGTAGTCTTCGATAGGATTAGTTATCCCCCTCTTATTCTAGCTTTCTGCAGTTCAGTCCACTGATATGGCCTTTACACATATATCCATGCATATGTAGTGTAGTTCCTTGCTTGCGAGTACTTTGGATGAGTACTCACGGTTGCTTTCTCCCTCTTTTCCCTCTATCCCTTCTACCTGGTTGTCGCAACCAGATGTTGGAGCCCAGGAGCCAGACGCCACCGTCGACGACGACTCCTACTACACCGGAGGTGCCTACTACTACGTGCTGCCCGCTGACGACGACCAGGAGTAGTTTAGGAGGATCCCAGGCAGGAGGCCTGCGCCTCTTTCGATCTGTATCCCAGTTTGTGCTAGCCTTCTTAAGGCAGACTTGTTTAACTTATGTCTGTACTCAGATATTGTTGCTTCCGCTGACTCGTCTATGATCGAGCTCTTATATTCGAGCCCTCGAGGCCCCTGGCTTGTAATATGATGCTTGTATGACTTATTTTATTTGTAGAGTTGTGTTGTGATATCCACCCGTGAGTCCCTGATCTTGATCGTACACGTTTGCGTGTATGATTAGTGTATGATTAAATCGGGGGCGTCACAACTTGATGAGGTAATTTTACCTTCTCCCGAATTGGAAAGTTGTTCATCACAGAAATCAGTTCTAGTGATCTCTTCACCAATTAGTGGGGGAGCTAATGATGATGATCATGAAACTTCAGATCAAGTTAGTACTGAACCTCGTAGGATAACCAGAGTATGGTCTGCACCAGAGTGGTACGGTAATCCTTTCTGGAAGTCATGTTACTAGACCATGACGAACCTACGAACTATGAGGAAGCGATGATGAGCCCAGATTCCGTGAAATAGCTTGAGGCCATGAAATCTGAGATGGGATCCATGTATGAGAACAAAGTATGGACTTTGATTGACTTGCCCGATGATTAGTGAGTCATGAAGAATAATTGGATCTTAAAGAGGAAGACGGACGCTGATAGTAGTGTTACTGTCTACAAAGCTCAACTTGTTGCAAAAAGTTTTTCGACAAGTTCAAGGGGTTGACTACGATGAGACTTTCTCACCCATAGCGATGCTTAAGTCTGTCCGAATCATGTTAGCAGTTCCGCATTTTATGAAATCTGGCAAATGGATGTCAAAACTACATTCCTTAATGGATTTCTTAAAGAAGAGTTGTATATGACGCAACCAGAAGGTTTTGTCGATCCTAAAGGTGCTAACAAAGTGAGCAAGCTCCAGCGATCCATCTATGGACTAGTGCAAGCATCTCGGAGTTGGAATATATGCTTTGATAAAGTGATCAAAACATATGGTTTTATACAGACTTGCGGTGAAGCCTGTATTTACAAGAAAGTGAGTGGGAGCACTACAACATTTCTGATAAGTATATGTGAATGACATATTGTTGATCAGAAATAATGTAGAATTTTTTGGAAAGCATAAAGGAGTGTTTGAAAAGAGTTTTTCAAAGAAAGACCTCGATGGAGCTGCTTACACATTGAGCATCAAGATCTATATAGATAGATCAAGACGCTTGATAAGTTTTTTCAATGAGTACATACCTTGACAAGATTTTGAAGTAGTTCAAAATGGAACAGTCAAAGAAGGAGTTCTTGCCTATGTTGCAAGGTGTGAAGTTGAGTAAAAACTCAAAACCCGACAACAGCAGAAAATAGAAAGAGAATGAAAAGTCATTCCCTATGCCTCAGTCATAGGTTCTATAAAGTATGCTATGCTATTTACCAGTCCTATTATATACCTTAGCATGATTCTGGCAATTGAGTACAATAGTGATCTAGGAGTAGATCACTGGACAGCGGTCAAAATTATCCTTAGAGGACTAAGGAAATATTTCTCGGTTATGGAGGTGATAAAAGAGTTCGTCGTAAAGAGTTACGTTGATGCAAGCTTTTTACATCAATCTAGATGACCCTAAGTCTCGATCTGGATACATATTAAAAGTGGGAGCAATTAATTAGAGTAGCCCCGTGCAGAGCATTGTAGACATAGAAATTTGCGAAATACATATGAATATGAATGTTGCAGGCCCATAGACTAAACTTCTCTCACATGCAAAACATGATCACTCTTCGGATGTTAATCACATAGCGATGTGAACTAGATTATTAACTCTAGTAAACCCTTTGGGTATTAGTCACATGGAGATGTGAATTAATCACATAAATATGTGAACTAGATTATTGACTCTAGTGCAAGTGGGAGACTGAAGGAAATATGCCCTAAAGGAAATAATAAAGTTTTTATTTATTTCCTTATATCATGATATATGTTTATTATTCATGCTACAATTGTATTAACCGGAAACTTAGTACATGTGTGAATACATAGACAAACAGAGTGTCACTAGTATGCCTCTACTTGACTAGCTCGTTGAATCAAAGATGGTTAAGTTTCCTAGCCATAGACATGAGTTGTCATTTGATTAACGAGATCACATCATTGGAGAATGATGTGATTGACTTGACCGATTCCATTAGCTTAGCATTTGATCATTTAGTATATTGCTATTGCTTTCTTCATGACTTATACATGTTCCTATGACTATGAGATTATGCAACTCCTGTTTACTAGAGGAACACTTTGTGTGCTACCAAACATCACAACGTAACTGGGTGATTATAAAGGTGGTCTATAGGTGTCTCCGGTGGTACTTGTTGAGTTGGCATAGATCGAGATTAGGATTTGTCACTCCGATTGTCGGAGAGGTATCTCTGGGCCCTCTCGGTAATGCACATCACTATAAGCCTTGCAAGCATTGTAACTAATGAGTTAGTTGCAGGATGATGTATTATGGAACGAGTAAAGAGACTTGTCGGTAATGAGATTGAACTAGGTATTGAGATATCGACGATCAAATCTCGGGCAAGTAACATACCGATGACAAAGGGAACAACGTATGTTGTTATGCGGTTTGACCGATAAAGATCTTTGTAGAATATGTTGGAGCCAATATGAGCATCCAGGTTTCGCTATTGGTTATTCACTGGAAATGATTCTCGGTCATGTCTACATAGTTCTCGAACCCGTAGGGTCCGCACGCTTAACGTTCGGTGACGATTAGTATTATGAGTTTATGTGTCTTGATGTACCAAAGGTTATTCGGAGTCCCGAATGAGATCAGGGACATGACGAGGAGTCTCGAAATGATCGAGACGTAAATTTTGATATATTGGAAGGCTATATTCAAACATGGGAAAGGTTCTGAGTGGTTCGGGTATTTATCGGAGTACCGGAGAGTTACAGGAATTCGCCGGGGAGTATATGGGCCTTATTGGGCTTTAGGGGAAAGAGAGAGGGGAGGCTGCACCCCCCAAGGCCTAGTCCGAATTGGACTAGGGGGAGGGGCGGCGCCCCCTCCTTCCTTCTCTTCTCTTTTCCCTTTCCTTCTCTCCTACTCCTACTACATGGAACGGGGATCCTACTCCCGATGGGAGTAGGACTCCCCAGGGCGCGCCATAGTAGAGGGCCGGCCCTCCCCCTCCTCCACTCCTTTATATACGGGGGAGGGGGCATCCCATGGACACACAAGTTGATCAATTGATCTTTTAGCCGTGTGCGGTGCCCCCCTCCACCATAATCCACCTCGGTCATATCGTAGCGGTGGTTAGGCAAAGCCCTGCGTTAGTAGCATCATCATCACCGTCATCACGCCGTCATGCTGACGGAACTCTCCCTCGAAGCTCTGCTGGATCAGAGTTCGTGGGACGTCACCGAGCTGAACGTGTGCTAAACTCGGAGGTGCCGTACGTTTGGTGCTTGGATCGGTCAGATCGTGAAGACGTACGACTACATCAACCGCGTTCGCATAACGCTTCCGCTTATGGTCTACGAGGGTACGTGGACGACACTCTCCCCTCTCGTTGCTATGCATCACCATGATCTTGTGTGTGCATAGGGAATGTTTTGAAATTACTGCGTTCCCCAACATTATATCCCCGCCAGAAAGGATCAAGCATATATCACAAAATTCAGTAAGTGGTATCTGATGAGATTCAACATATAAATTAAACCACACCCCAGGAGGGTTATTCCTACTTAGAAAATGGAAGCTTTCCACAAAGGAATTTGTAAGGAGATGGTATTGTTCACACCCAGCTGTGATGAAGTCGGTGAGGACAACATTAGCAGCAAATTGTGCGAACTCTTGACGGATTCTGGCTCCATCCATGAAGGGGTTGTGCGGCCATTCGCACGGGCACACTTCCGCCATGCTCTGAGTATAGAGGTCTCTGTTCGATGATTCCCCAATGACTCCCTTAGAGTTCTTCTTGGAAGCAGACTTCCTAAAGAAACTCATCTTATTCCTATAAAAAAATTCTAAAAATTTTAGTCCACAAATTTTTTCTCAACAAAACTTCACAAGATTGATAGCAACTACTCATAGAGATGCATAGAGGCCATTTCAAGCAATCAAACTACATAGAACTCTAAGAATTCAACATGCAAGCTCATCTATAGCAGTACCAAGAGTAGATATTATTCAAAATATAAACCACTAAAGCAAAAACTAATTGGACCAATGAAGGAGTCACATACCAAGTAGCAATCCCCCAAACTAGTTCCGGAAACGGAGCTTCGAGCAAAGAGATCGAAATCCACCGGTTTGAGAGCAAGAACATGGGAGAGAGAGCAATGGTGAATTATTTCTAGAGGTAGGTGATGACATGGGGTAAAGAGATAAGTGAGGGGGCCATGTGGGGATCACAACCCACCAGGGCGCGCCCGGGGCTGCGGGAGCGCCCAGGTGGGTTGTGCCCACCTAGTGCACCCCCTCTGATGTTATTTGCACTAAAAATTCAGTAATATTTAGAAAAATCGCATTAAATTTCTAGGGCATTCTAGAACTTTTATTTTTGGTTCATTTTTTATTGCACAAAAAATCCAGAAAACAGGATAAACATGGCATTTTATTTTATTTCACTAAGAAAAACTGAAAGCAAAAGGCAAGGACAGAAGGTTGTGCTACTATGTTCATCAACTTCCTACCTATCAAAAGTGACCCATTAATAAGGTTGATCAAGTCTTATTAACAACCACCTTCAATTTGCATGAAACTGAAGAACTTTCGTAAAACACTAAGTTACCTCAACGGGGATATGCATATCCCCAACAATAAGTATATCATATTTCTTTTTGGCAGAAGGTAGAGGTAGTTGAAAACTTCCAATAGTGAGTGTCGGAGATTTTTCAATAACATTTATACCATTCACTTGGAATTGTTTCTTTGGAAAGTGCACCGTATGCTCATTATCATTGATATGAAAAAGTGACCTTGCTTTTATTGCAATCAATAATAGCCCCTGTAGTATTTAAAAAGGTTCTACCAAGGATAATCAACATGTTGTCATCCTCGGGCATCTCAAGTATAATAAAGTCAGTTAAGATGGTAACATTTGCAACAACAACGGGCACGTCCTCTCAAATAATGATAGGTATAGCAGTTGACTTATCATCCATTTGCAAAGATATTTCAGTAGGTGTGAGTTTATTCAAGTCAAGTCTTTTTTATAAAGAAAAAAGCATAACACTAACAATAGCACCTAAATCACACAAAGCAGTTCTAACATAGTTTCTTTTGATGGAGCAAGGTATAGTTGGTATTCCCGGATCTCCAAGTTTTTTAGGTACTCCATCCTTAAAATAATAATTAGCAATCATGGTGGAGATTTCAGCTTTCGGTATTTTTCTCTTATTGGTGATGATGTCTTTCATATACTTTGCATAAGGGGCCATCTTTAATATATCAGTCAAGCAAGTGCGCAAAAAGACTAGCGTAAGCATTTCAGCAATGCATTGAAATTCATCATCATCTTTATTCTTAGTTAATTCGTGTGGAAAGGGCATGGGTTTTTGAACCCATGGTTCTCTTTCTTTACCATGTTTTCTAGCCACAAAGTCTCTTTTATCATATATATTTTTAGGTTGTGGGTTATCAAGATCAACAACTGGTTCTATCTCAACATCATTATCTGGTTCTTTATCATTGTTTGATTGAGTGTCTTCATGAACATCATCATTATCTTTTTCATTATCACTAGGTGAATGTTCATTACCAGATTGAGTTTCAGCATTAGAGATAGAAACATCATTATTATCTTCAGGAGGTTTTTCTACTTCAGGTTCACTAGAGGTATGCAAAGCCCTATCATTTTTCTTTTTCTTTTTCTTTTTAGAAGGACTAGGTGCATCAATGTTAATTCTCTGAGAGTCTTGTTCAATTATTTTAGGGTCTCCCTCAGGATAAAGTCGTTCCTGTGTCATTCTACCTCCTCCAGTCATTACTCTAACAACATGATCATTGATATTATTGTTCATTTCATCAAGCAATTCTCTTTGATATTTAGCAACTTTTCTCACTAAGTATGAACCATAGAGGCATGTTTTCCTACACCTCTAACATCATTACCGATTCTAAATAACAAGTCACTCAAAGGAGCAATCATATCAGAGTTGTATTTCAATTGTTTCGTAACATTTTCATTGACATGATCTTGTTTTCTAATATAGTTACCGAACTCATAAAGGCATTGACTAGGATGCATATTACAAGGATTGTCTTTTTCATCAAATTTCGTCAAAGAGCTTACCTCTACCACCTTGGATGGTGGTGTATCAAGTCCATGTATCTTTTCAATAGGAGGTAAATTTTTAACATCCTCTGCTTTAATACCTTTTTCTTTCGTACTTTTCTTTGCCTCTTGCATATCTTCAGGGCTAAGATATAAGATACCCCTCTTCTTCGGAGTGGGTTTAAGAGGTGGTTCAGGAAGAGTCCAATCATCAATGTTTTTAAATATGTTGTATAATTCCTCAGCTTGTTCAACAGTTCGTTCCCTGAAAACACAACGAGCACAACTATCTAGGAAGTCCCTAGAAGCATCGGTTAGTCCATTATAGAAGATATCAAGTATTTCAGTTTTCTTAAGTGGATGATCAGCAAAGCATTAAGCAATTGGAGATGCCTCCCCCAAGCTTGTGGGAGACTCTCTTCTTCAATTTGCACAAAGTTAAATATTTCCTGTAAGGCAGCTTGTTTCTTATGAGCAGGAAAATATTTTTCAGAGAAGTACTAAATCATATCCTATGGACTATGCACATAACCAAGAGCAAGAGTATTGTACCATATGTTAGAAGCACCCTTTAATGAGAATGGAAATAATTTGAGGATATAATAAAAGTGAATCTTCTCATCATGAGCAAATAGGGTGGCTATATCATTTAATTTGGTAAGGTGTGCCACAATAGTTCCAGTTTCATAACCATGGAAAGGATCAGATTCAACCAAAGTAAGTAACTCCGGGTCGACAGAGTATTCATAATCCTTGTCATCAACAAAGATAGGTGAAGTAGCAAACTTAGGATCACATTTCATTCTAGCATTCAAAGATTTTTTCCTTCAGTTTGCATAATAATTTCTTTAGATCATCTCTATCATTGCAAACAAGAAAGTCCCTAGTTGTCTCCTCATCCATAACATAACCTTCATGTATCTTAAGCATTTCATACCTAGGAGGGCTAGGTCTAATAGGTGTTTCAAGATTTTCAATTTCAATGATCTCATCAATTTTAGTAATTTAATTCTCTTTAGCTCTAGCAATTTTTTCATCAAGGAAATCACCTAGTGGCACACCATCATCAAGCAAGGTACTAGCATCATCATGAGTAGCATTCATAGAAGTAGCATCATCAATAACTTGTGACATATCAGGATTAATAGCATGTGGTTCTGTTGCAAGTCTACTCAAAACAGGAGGTGAATCAAGTGCAGAGTCTGATGGTAGTTCCTTACCTCCGCTTGTCCTAGAGGGAACGATCTTGGTCTTTGAATCCTTCAAATTCTTCATAGTGATAAATAGATAATAATCCCAAGTCACTCAACAAATATAGCTATGCTCCCCAGCAACGGTGCCAAAAAAAGGTATTGATAACCCACAAGTATAGGGGATCACAACAGTTTTTGAGGGTAGAGTATTCAACCCAAATTTATTGATTCGACACAAGGGGAGCCAAAGAATATTTGCAAGTATTAGCAACAGAGTTGTCAATACAACCACACCTGGAGATTAATTATCTGCAGCAAAGTGACTAGTACTACAGTAGAATGATATTTTTGATAATAGTAGCAACAACAATAGTAACGATAACAGTGGTAGCAACCATTATATCTATGTTCTAGATTTGATATTGTAATTTATTGTTGTTGTTACACTTGCTATAAAATCATTGCTACCACTGTTATCGTTACTATTGTTGCTGCTACTATTATCAAAAATATCATTCTACTGTGCTACTGGTCATTTTGCTGTAGATAATTAATCTCCAGGTGTGGTTGAATTGACAACTCTGCTGCTAATACTTGCAAATATTCTTTGGATCCCCTTGTGTCGAATCAATAAATTTGGGTTGAATACTCTACCCTCAAAAACTGTTGTGATCCCCTATACTTGTGGGTTATCAATACCTTTTTCTGGCACCGTTAATGGGGAGCATAGCTATATTTGTTGAGTGACTTGGGATTATTATCTATTTATCACTATGAAGAATTTGAAGGATTCAAAGACCAAGATCGTTCCCTCTAGGACGGGTGGAGGTAAGGAACTACCATCAGACTCTGCACTTGGTTCACCTCCTGTTTTGAGTAGACTTGCAACAGCACCACATGCTATTAATCCTGATATGTCACAAGTTATTGATGATGCTACTTCTATGAATGCTACTCATGATGATGCTAGTACCTTGCTTGATGATGGTGTGCCACTAGGTGACTTTCTTGATGAACAAATTGCTAGGGCTAAAGAGAATGAAATTGCTAAAACTGATGAGATCATTGAAACTAGAAATCTTGAAATGCATATTAGACCTAGCCCTCCTAGATATGAAATGCCTAAGATACCTAAAGGTTATGTTATGGATGAGAAGACGACTAGAGACTTTCTTGCTTGTAATGATAGAGATGATCTACAAAAATTATTATGCAAACTAAAAGAGAAATATTTTAATGCTAGAATAAATGTGATCCTAAGTTTGCTACTTCGCCTATCTTTGTTGATGATAAGTATTATGAATTCTCTAGTGACCCAGAGTTAATCATTTTTGTTGTATTTGATCCTTTCCATGGTTATGAAACTAAAACTGATGTGCTACACCTTACTAAATTAAATGATATAGCTACACTATTTGCACATGATGAGAAGATTCGCTTTTATTATATCCTCAAATTATTTCCGTTCTCATTAAAGGGTGATTCTAAGATATGATACAATACTCCTGCTCCTGGTTGTGTGCATAGTCCCCAGGATATGATTTACCACTTCTCTGAAAAATATTTTCCTGCTCATAAGAAACAAGCTGCCCTACAGGAAATATTTGACTTTGTGCAAATTGAAGAAGAGTGTCTCCCACAAGCTTGGGGGAGGCTTCTCCAATTGCTTAATGCTTTGCTGATCATCCACTTAAGAAAACTGAAATACTTGGTATCTTCTATAATGGACTAACCGATGCTTCTAGGGACTTCCTAGATAGTTGTGATCATTGTGTTTTCAGGGAATGAGCTGTTGAACAAGCTCAGGAATTATTGAACAACATAATGAAATTTTGATGATTGGACTCTTCCTGAACCACCTCTTAAACCCATTCCAAAGAAGTGGGGTATCTTATATCTCAGTCCCAAAGATATGCAAGAGGCAAAGAAAAGTTTGAAAGAAAAAGGTATTAAAGCAGAGGATGTTAAAAATCTACCTCCTATTATAAAGATACATGGACTTGATACACCACCATCCAAGGTGGTAGAGGTAAACTCTTTGATGAAATTTGATGAAAAAGACAATCTTTATAATATGCATCCTAGTCAGTGTCTTTCTGAGTTTGATAACTACATTAGAAAACAAGATAACTTAAATGAAAATGTTATTAAACTATTGAAATACAACTCTGGTATGATTGCTCGCTTGAGTGACTTGTTATTTAGAATCTCTAATGATGTTAGAGGTGTAGGAAAACATGCCTCTATGGCTCATACTCAGTTAGAACAAGTTGCTAAATCTCAAAGAGAATTGCTTGCTGAAATGAACAATAATATCAATGGTCGTGTTGTAAGAGTAATCACTAGAGGGGGGTAGAATGACTCAGGAACCACTTTATCCTAAGGAACACCCTAAAAGAGTTGAACAAGACTCTCAAAGAATTAACACTGATGCACACGGTCCTTCTAAAAATAAAAAGAAAAATGATAGGACTTTGCATACCTCTAGTGAACCTGAAGTAGAAAAACCTCCTAAAGATAATAATGATGCTCCTATCTCAGATGCTGAAACTCAATCTGGTAACGAACGTTCACCTAGTGATAATGAAAAATATAATGATGATGTTCATGAAGACACTCAACCAAACATTGATAAAGAACCAGATAACGATGTTGAGATAGAACCAGCTGTTGATCTTGATAACCCACAACCTAAAAATAAAAGATATGATAAAAGAGACTTTGTTGCTAGAAAACATGGTAAAGATAGAGAACCATGGGTTCAAAAACCCATGCCCTTTCAAACTAAATAAACTAAGAAGAAAGATGATGAAGAATTTGAACGCTTTGCTAAAATGCTTAGGACAGTCTTTTTGCGGACTCACTTGACTGATATTTTAAAGATGGCCCCTTATGCAAAGACATCATCACCAATAAGAGAAAAATTCCAGAAGCTGAAATCTCCAACATGCTTGCTAATTATTCTTTTAAGGATGGAATACCAAAAAACTTGGAGATCCAGGAATACCAACTATACCTTGCTCCATGAAAAAAAACTATGTTAAAACTGCTTTATGTGATTTAGGAGCTAGTGTTAGTGTTATGCCTTTCTCTTTATACAAAAGACTTGACTTGAATAAACTCACACCTACTAAAAAATCTCTGCAAATGGCAGATAAATCAACTGCCATACCTATCGGTATTTGTGAGGATGTGCCCGTTGTTGTTGCAAATGTTACCATCTTAACTGACTTTGTTATACTTGAGATGCCTGAGGAATACAACATGTCGATTATCCTTGGTAGACCTTTTTTAAATACTATAAGGGCTGTTATTGATTGCAATAAAAGCAAGGTCACTTTTCATATCAATGGTAATGAGCATACGCTGCACTTTCCGAAGAAATAATTCCAAGTGAGTGGTATTAATGTTATTGAAAAATTTCCGACAATCACTATTGGAAATTTTCAACTACCTCTACTTACTGCCAAAAAGAAATATGATATACGTATTGTTGGGGACATACATATCCTCGTTGAGGTAACTTAGTATTTTACAAAAGTTCTTCGGTTGGATGCTAATCGAAGGTGGTTATTTATAAGACTTGATCAACCTTATTAATGGATCGTTTTTGAGAAGTATGAAGTTGATGAATTTAGTAGGCACTACCTTCTGTCCTTATCTTTTGTTTTCTGTTTTTCTTAGTTAAATAAAATTAAATGCCATGTTTATCCTATTTTCTGGATTTTCCATGCAATAAAAAGGACCTAAAAATAAAAGTTCTTAGAGTGTCCTAATAATTTAATACGCCTTTTTTTCTGAATATTTCTGAACTTTTAGTGCAAATAACATCAAAGGGGGTGCACCAGGTGGGCACAACCCACCTGGGCACGCCATCAGCCCCAGGCGCGCCCTGGTGGGTTGTGGCCCCACGTGGGCCCCTCACTTATCTCTTTAGCCCATGTCACCACCTACCTCCAGAAAAAAATCAACATTGCTCGCTCTCTCTCTCTCATGTGTTCTTGCTCTCAAACCCGCGGATTTTGATCTCTTTGCTTGAAGCTCCGTTTCCGAAACTGTTTTGGGGGATTGCTACTTGGTATGTGACTCCTCCATTGGTCAAATTAGTTTTTGCTTTAGTGGTTTATATTTTGAATAATTAATTACTCTTGGTGCTGCTGTAGATGAGTCTTCATGTTGAATTCTTAGAGTTCTAAGTAGTTTGAATGCTCAATATAGCCTCTATGCATGCTTATGAGTAGTTGCTATCAATCTTGTGAAGTTTTGTTGACAAAAATTTTGTGACCCAATTTTTTTTCTTCAGAAAATTGTATGCAAATACGATGAACCTCTTTCGAAGGAGTTATTCGAGGCGGAGGTCCTCTGAGGCATCTTTTAGTAGTGGCTCAACCCGTCGATCTTATGTTGAAACAAGTGCAAGTTCAATACGGGATGCCGCCACCAAATCATGCTTATGGTCGTGCGGCGATTTCATGATGATGTCAGGTATTAAAGAAGAATTTGAGCAATGTGTTCACAATGCCAAGCTCGGTCCCTACATTGAAGATAAGTGCAACCATCATCTTAGTCTCACAGAATCGTTTACTAAAGAGTTTATATTTCATTCTCGTGAGTCTAGAGTTTTGTTTAAACTTTATGACCGTTCGATCACCATGCCTCTAGACGCATTTAGTGGTGTGTGTAAAATTCCATTTTGGGGTTCATTGGACGAACCACCAAGGTCTGAGTATGAGTCATTTCTAACTAGTATTTGCTATGGTGAGAATAGATGGGTGACACAAGGTAGAATAAAAAGTATTCATTTCCCATCAATTCAATACTTTGCACTGTTTAATGGAAAACACATCGTAGGCAAACAAGACTGTAGTACACCATGTGCTCCTAATTTGAGCCTGATACACACTGCTCTCACTGGTATCAAATTTTATAACCTTGGAGCGATTGTTGCACGCAGATTGCAACACAACACTGGTAGTGGATATTTTTATGGTGGGATCTACGCTTCATGTTTAGCATGGGAGTTGGTGTATCACTTTGGCCTAGTGACCCCATCCTACCTACTCAGTACTTAGACTTTGAGGCCATGAAGCACCATAAGTTCCTTAAGGGTGAGATCAGTAATTATACTTATGCCATGCTATTCAATAAAGTTTTCATTGTGCACACCTTTTTGCCTACACCTGCTGAGGGAGTCTTGGACTAAGGGGTCCTCGGGCATCCGGCCTGTTGGACATGGGCCAGACTGATGGGCTATGAAGATACAAGACCGAAGACTCTCAACCGTGTCCGGATGGGACTCTCCTTGGCATGGATGGAAAGTTTGGCATTCGGATATGAAGATTCCTTTCTCTGTAACCGACTTTGTATAACCCTAGTCCCCTCTGGCGTCTATATAAACCGAAGGGTTTAGTCTGTAGAGGCAGGGACAATCATAATCACATAGGCTAGACTTCTAGGGTTTTAGCCATTACGATCTCGAGGTAGATCAACTCTTGTAATACTCATATTCATCAAGATCAATCAAGCCGGAAGTAGGGTATTACCTCCATAGAGAGGGCCCGAACCTGGGTGAACCTCATGTTCCCTGTCTCCTGTTACCATCAGCCTTAAACGCACAGTTCGAGAACCCCTACCCGATATTCGCCGGTTTTGACACCAACACCCGCTCTCTTTGATTATCACAGGAATAGAAGAAATTATGTTCATGAGAGAGAGGCCCGCGGACACAACACAAAAGTTGTGGCTGCTCGGCGGGCTGAGAAGGCTGCACCAAGAGCCTCCGTGAGCTAGTGTCGGTGTCAAGACCGGCGGATCTCGAGTAGGGGGTCCCGAACTGTGCGTCTAAGGTTGGTGGTAATAGGAGATAGGGGACACGAAGCTTTACCCAGGTTCGGGCCCTCTTGATGGAGGTAATACCCTATGTCCTGGTTGATTGATATTGATGAATATGAGTATTACAAGAGTTGATCTACCACGAGATCGTAATGGCTAAACCCTAGAAGTCTAGCCTGTATGACTAAGGTATTGAGTATCCCCTATCTGGACTAAGTCCTCTGGTTTATATAGACACCAGGGGGGGTCTAGGGTTACATAGAGTCGGTTACATAACATGGAATCTTCATAGTTGTTCGCCAGGCTTGCCTTCCACACCAAGGAGAGTCCCATCCAGACACGGGCACCGTCTTCGGTCGTCATATCTTTACAACCCATCAGTCCGACCCATAGATAACAGGCCGGACGCCCGAGGACCCCTTAGTCCAAGACTCCCTCAGTAGCCCCCGAACCAGTCTTCAATAGCGAGGTGTTCGGCACACGGATTATCTTTGGTATTGCAAGGCGAGTTCCTCCCTTAAGAAGTGTATTCGTCCGTAGATTCGATGTCTCTCCTTGGCTTTTGCACGCTTAATGTCCTCGTTTTCCTCGTGTCGAGCGAATGCGGACAGTCAGGGTATTTTTGCAAATAACACCCTGGCCCTGTAAGGAAGAGTATCTATTCAAAGGGATTGGATCTCAGATCCCTTTGGCACCAAGCGGAGAAAATCCTCAGAGACCGCCAGGCAGGACCATTCCAACATGGCCAACAACCCCAGCTCCTCTTCTCATTCCAACCTAGAGAGAAGCGAGTGGGAGAGGTGCTCTGTGCCCCATAGCCGATTGGCAAAGCTTCAAACGCAGGGATTTCTCCCTCCAGCAGATCCAGTCCCTGTTCGAGCAGGGTTGGCCTCCTTCAACGGAAAAACCCAGGCAGAGTATTCTCCCAATACGTCTGCGGGAGAATGGGTATGCTTCGTCCCCTATCTACTGAGGGAGGTGGGGTTTCCAATTCACCCATTCCCCCGAGGGCTGCTAGAGTACTACGGCCTCCAGCTGCACAATTTTACCCCCGGCTCCATCCTCCACATGAGGGTTATGTCGCCTTATGCGAACTATTCTTGGGTTGCGAGGCCCATTTTGATTTATGGAGAAGACTATTCTGCCTCGTCCCTCGCAATCAAGGTGGATCAATCTTTGAAGTGGGAGGAGCCGAAGTGTGGCGCATTGCCGAGAACGGATATCTGTCCGGCATGCCGAAGAAAGCTCCCGAAGAGTGGTCTTCTGAATGATTCTACATTGACGACGTCGCTCTACCTGACCCCGTCCGCATAGGCCTCCCTGAGTTTTTAAATGCTTCGCTGAAGAAGCGCCACATCTAGCGTCTTTGGAGCCTCGAGGAAGAGGGTAGCGCGGAAATCAGCTTGCTACGGGGCAAGATTAAAACGCTTGCCCAGTCCGGATTGTCAATAGTCGAAGTGATGGCAATTTCCATAATGCGGGGGGTCCAACCACTCCAATACCGAGGACTGCCCATGTGGCATTATAACGGAGAAGACGACGCCTCATGTTATGGCCGAAAAGGCCCGAAGACCCCCGCCGCTCTAGCCAAGATCCTGTCCGAGCTGTATAAAGGGGAGAAGGTGGAGTTTAGCCATCTCCAACATCGAGAAAGACTTTCCATGTACAATCCTCCCAGCTGGGTAAGGTTCGGCTTCACTTAATTTATCTTGTCCTTGGATCATTCGTTGACAGGCAGCATCTTATCTGCGCATAATAGGAATGGCGAAAGGCTATCGAGGGGATCCATGACCCAGCCCCTCATCCGGAGAATCGCAACCGGGGTCTTGACCCCGGATATGAAGAAGACCCGGACATATTCGTCGAGCTTGAGGAGGGAACGTTCTATCAGATGAGGTACGACGGTACATATGTACCCATCATCGCCGATTGCCCCGGCCTCCTTCTAGCTTCACATGTAAGTGATCTGAAGACACCTTATTCAAAAGAAATCTCTCCTTCCTTCTTACCCACCGCACTATCCTGTGGTCAAAAGGGGAAGGGTTCAGCGCGACGTACCGCTCCAAGGGTACCTCCGAAGACAGCGTCCCCTACTCCGGGCGAGTCTTCCAAGAGGAAAGCAAACAAAGACACGGCCGCACCTTCATCGAAGAGGTACGAATCCGCCAACATGCACCTGAGCAGTCACGTCCAACCGTGACCTTCCCGTTTTCCATGTGTCAGGAGAAAGGTGCGCCGGACTATATCTGGAGGTTCGAGTGGCCGTACTTCCCGCAGCCAGGATTCAAATCCTTCTGTGAAGACGGGGGCTGATGCAGGGGTGACGCCGGACTGTCCTCCAGCTGAGGACTCGGACGATGTATCTGTCACCAACTCGGAAGTGGAGTGTGCCATGAATCATCGGCACCGCTGGCCCATTTTACAAGACCCTGGCTTTTCAGAAGAGTCGTTTAACGCATTCAGCTCGGCCAATGCATACATTCGAGCTGCTCGAGATGGAATTAACAGGGCCACAAAGCAACATTTGAAAGATGTGCAGGTAAATTTGTTTTGTCTGACTATGATAACCATATGCCAGTAGCCCCTGAGACTTAAAGGAGTTGAAACAACTGATTTAAGGATCAATGTACAACCAGGTGCTTGCGGAGAAGAACACCAAGCTAGCTCAGGAACTAGAAAAGTGCCAGCGCCAGCTGCTTGCTACCAATGCCGAACTGGAGAAATACAAGGCATCTCTCGTTAATATTTCCCTTTATCAAAAATTCATAATAATACACTAATAGTCTGAATCTGGGTACTTATCTGTGTGTTGGGTCGTTAGACCAAGTACAGGAGCAGCTGGACGCTGCTCGAAGCGAAGAACACGGAGCCAAAAAGTTATTAGCAGCGGGCGAGCGTGTATTGACAAAAGTCGTCGAGGAGAAAAATAAACTCCAGGATTCGAATGCCAAACTGGGTGAAGAACTGAAAGATGTGCGGGCTCAGCTAGCGTATTCTGTGAAGGAGAACAAGAAGCTCTGAGGCGGCATACTCAGTACACGGCCGCTTTTATCTTATAACAGTTTGGAGGTAACGGTAGCTGATATAGCTGTAATTGCAGGTGTATTGACGAACTGCCCTGAAGAGGAGGTGTCCGGATCATCAAGTGATCTTCTGCAAGGGCTGTCGCAGTTGCACGAGCAAGCTCGGTAGGCGATGCGGAGTGTAGCCAAGGCCTTATGGCCATCCGACTCCCCTCCAGGAAGCATGGAGAAGCTGGTAGAGCTGTTCAAGGGAGCGCGGCCGCATGTCCGGCTGTGGAAGATATCAGCCTGCCGAGAGGGTGCGCGAGAGGCCTGGGCCATGGTGAAGACGCGATATACTAAGCTGGATCCTAATCACATGGCTCGTGTTGGACCGCTAGGGCCGAATGGGGAAGAAATTCCCGTTAGTTTAGTATATGACCAAGTAGAGGTGGCCGCCAAATATTCCCAACAGGATTGTAAATTAGACCGCCTTTTGGACGGTATAGAGGAGGAAGTGTTTGAGTCGTAAGCGACTATGTACTTTCCTTCTAGCATGATAATAAAGACAATTGTCATCGCCGACCTTTTTGCTTCAACCTCTTGACCCGAAGGTTCAGAGTGTTTCCGAATACTGTAGCGGTAGAATATACCGTGGTATGCGTGGAAACCAGGCGTAGGGGTCATAATTGCTCAAATAGACAATGTGTATCCGGCTAGTTATGTTATATTACATTATGTAAGGAACATCTTCCAAAGAGAATAGTTCCGTTAAGGGTTCCTTTCCCTGGGTGTGCATGCATGTTAATGTGCATGTCCGAACTATGATTGATAAAATCGTAGAGTAAGTAACATATGGGGTTCACAATAGAGTGAATGTGGAAACACCTTTAATTCGCCGACTGAATATTCCCTTAAGAACGCTAGCTTTCGGCTTCACCCAGTCTGTGGTACACATCCGGGTGACCCGGCAGTAACAATCGCAGAGGTGCTCCCTTTATGCCCTAGACGAATGGGAACGTAGGGCATAAGCATAGGAGCCAGGCAACCCAGCTTGGCCAAAACTTAGGTCATATCGATGCATATAGTGGCGAAGAAAAGGTACATATGGAAAAAGGAACACATATGTGCTGAGCTTGATGCTCGAAGAATAGTCGCAAGCTTCTGTACGAGAAGCCCCCAGGTATAATGAACGTACATATTTAGAGATGTACGCGTCAGCTAGGGATGGTCTAGCCGCACTAAAGCCGTAAGGCTAAAGAGAAAACAAAAAAAGGTAAAATATGAAAAGAGAAAAATAAATAAATAATAGTAATAACAGGAGGGAGGAAACGAACACAGAGTTCAGCGTTAGGCATAAAATTGTCGTAGTCTGGCCGCGTTCCAGGGGTTCGGCTCCAGGTGATTATCTGACGCATCACGTAGGTGGTACGCTCCTCTAGTGAGAACTTTGTCAATGATGAAGGGACCCTCCCACTTGGGCTTGAGTTTGTCCTTTTTCTTCTCTAGCAAGCATAGAACGAGTTCACCAACATTATACGTCTTGGCCCGTACTTCTCTACTTTGATACCTACGAGCCTGCTGTTGATAAAATGTAGAACGGGCTTTGGCGACGTCACGCTCCTCCTCCAAGGCATCTAAGTTGTCCTGCCGATCAAGCTTGGCTTCTCTCTCTTCGTACATACGCACTCGAGGTGAGTCATGAATAATATTGCAGGGTAACACTGCTTCCGCACCGTACACCATGAAGAAGGGTGTATATCCAGTAGAGCGGTTGGGCGTGGTCCGCAGTCCCCAGAGTACGGAGTCAAGTTCGTCCACCCAGTGCTTATTTGATTCCTTCAAAGACCACACTAGTCTGGGTTTGATGCCGCTCACAATAAGACCATTAGCCCGTTCGACTTGACCGTTTGTTTGCGGGTGATAGACAGAGGCATAATCGAGCTTAATGCCTAGATTAGTGCACCAGGTTTTCACCTCATCGGCTGTAAAATTGGAGCCATTGTCGGTGATTATACTATGCGGGACACCGTAATGGTGTACCACGCCGGATATGAAATCTATTACTGGCCCCGCTTTGGCCGTTTTAACTGGTTTGGCCTCTATCCACTTAGTGAATTTATCCACCATGACCAGCAGATACTTTCTCTTATGGCTTCCTCCTTTAAGGGGTCCGACCATATCGAGTACCCAGACCGCAAAAGACCAAGTGATGGGGATTGTTTGTAAGGCAGTGGGGGGCATATGGCTTTGATTGCCAAAGAGTTGGCATCCGACGCAACATTGGACAACGTCTTGTGCATCTGCTCGAGCCGTCAGCTAATAAATCCCTGTACGGAAGGCCTTGCTAACAATGTCCCGAGCTGCGGCATGGTCACCGCCGAGTCCGGCATGAATTTCAGCCAAGAGCTGCCGCCCCTCTTCCTCGGATATATATCATTGAAGGACTCCGGTGGCGCTTTTCTTATAGAGCTCTCCATCATGAACCATGTACGCCTTTGAACGCCGAACAATGCAGCGGGCCTCATTCTGGTCCTCAGAAAGCTCTTTCCTGTTAAGGTAGGCCAGAAAGCGTTTAGTCCATGGGGCAATGACTACCATGATGAGATGCGCCGATGGTGTTACTTCGGTGGCTGGGCCCCCGGCGACGTCAGTGTTTCCGGGATCTGGGGTTATGTTTGGATCTGGACTAGTATTGTCGTTTTCCCCCTGCCACACCATGGATGGCTTAAAGAGCCTTTCAAGGAAAATATTAGGTGGGACGGGGTCGCGCTTCACGCCGATACGGGTAAGAACATCCGCTGCTTGATTACTTTCTCAAGCCACATGATGGAACTCGAGCCCTTCGAACCGGGCCGACATTTTTATGACTGCATTACGATACGCTACCATCTTCGGATCTTTGGTGTCGAAATCTCCTTTTATTTGAGATATTGTAAGGTTTGAGTCCCTGCGTACTTCTAAGCATTGTATGCCCATGGAGACAGCCATCCGGAGACCATTCAATAAGGCCTCGTATTCGACTACATTATTGGAGCCTGTGTATAGTATTTGGAGAACGTACTGGACAACGTCTCTAGTAGGAGATGTTAAAACGACACCCGCTCCTAACCCTTCCAGCATTTTGGTGCCGTCGAAATACATGACCCAATTGGAGTACATGCCATACTTTTTAGGGAGTTCGGCCTCTGTCCGTTCGGCGAAGAAGTCGACCAATACTTGGGATTTGATTATTCGACGTGGCTTATATGTAATGTCAAATGGGAGGAGCTCGATGGCCCATTTGGCAATCCGTCCCGTGGCATCGCGGTTGTTTATAATGTCATTGAGTGGTACTTCGGAGGCCACCGTGATTGAACACTCCTGGAAGTAGTGACGAAGCTTTCGGGATGCCATGAAGACCGCGTACGCTATATTTTGATAATGAGGGTACCAGGATTTGCAAGGTGTAAGGACAGTAGATACGTAGTATACTGGCTTCCGAAGCGGGAATTTATGTCCGTCCTATTCTCGTTCAACGACGAGTACGGCGCTCACCACCTAATGTGTTGCTGATATGTATAATAACATCGGTTCATCGGCATTTGGTGCGGCCAGGATTGGATTGCTCGCAAGAAGGGTTTTTATTTCCTCCAGTCCGGCTGTTGCCGTGTCCGTCCACTCAAAGTGGTCGGTTCGCCGTAGAAGGCGATAGAGTGGCAGTGCCTTTTCTCCCAATCTGGAGATAAAGCGGCTTAGAGCTGCTACGCAACCCGCGAGCTTTTGAACTTGTTTAAGGTCTGTTGGCTTAGCCAATTGTGACAAAGCCCGGATTTTGGCTGGGTTTTCTTCAATTCCTCAATTGGGAAATGATGAAGCCCAGCAGTTTTCCAGCAGGGACGCCGAAAACGCACTTCTCTGGATTGAGCTTAATGTCATACATGCGGAGGTTGTCGAACGTGAGACGTAAATTGTCTATTAGTGTTTCGACGTGCCTAGTTTTGATAACGACGCCATCCACGTAAGCTTCAACTATCTTACCGATCTGTTTCTCCAGCCATGTTTGAATCATGCATTGGTATGTGGCGCCGGCGTTCTTGAGTCCGAAGGGCATAGTGTTGAAGCAGAATGGCCCATATGGGGTGATGAATGCCATTGCAGCTTGATCGGATTCCTTCATTTTGATTTGATGGTATCCGGAATATGCGTCAAGAAAACACAGTGAGTCGTGTCCTGCGGTGGCGTCAATGATTTGATCGATGTGGGGGAGGGGGAAGGGGTCCTTGGGGCATGCCTTGTTGAGGTCTTTAAAATCGACACACAACCTCCAGGATTTGTCCTTCTTTGGTACCATCACCAAATTTTCCAGCCAGTCCGGATGTTTTATTTCTCTAATGAATCCGGACTCGATTAGCTTGGCAAGCTCTTCCCCCATAGCTTGGCGTTTGGGTTCGGAGAAGCGCTGTAGTGTTTGCTTGACCGGTTTGTGCCCCTTCAATATATTGAGGCTGTGTTCCGCCAACTCGCGTGGGATTGCTGGCATGTCAGAAGGGTGCCAGGCGAATATATTCCAATTCTCGCGTAGGAACTCTCAGAGAGCGGCATCAACCATTGGGTCTAGTTGTGCTCCTATGGATGCTGTCTTCTTTGGGTCCGTTGGGTGGACTTGGAATTTGACTATTTCTTCTGCCGGATTGAAAGGTGGATTTAGGTCGTTTGTCTAGGACCACATCGTCTCTGTTCACCATGGAGCGCAGCGCGGTTAGTTCTTCGGCCGCGAGGGGTTCAGATAATGCCTCAAGGGCCAGGGACGCGGTTTTATTCTCGGCGCGGAGTGCTATGTCCAGATCACTAACTAGAGTGATTATGACGTTGGGCCCGGGCATCTTAAGCTTCATGTACCCGTAATGGGGTATTGCGTGAAAGCGCGTGAATGCATCTCGCCCAAGAGGGCGTGATATCCGCTGTTGAAGGGGGCCACCTAGAAAGTTATTTCTTCGGGCCGATAGTTCTCCGGCGTGCCGAATACCACGTCGAGTGTGATTTTTCCCGCGCACCGTGCCCGACTGGGAATGATTCCTCGGAAGGTCATGCTGCTTTGCTCAATGCAGCTCCTGTCTATTTCCATCTTTCGTATTGTATCCTCATAGATGAGGTTTAGTCCGTTGTCGCCGTCCATGAGAACCTTGGTGAGCCGAAAGCCATCCACAATTGGGCTGAGGGCCAAGGCGGCTGGTGCTCGAATTGTCCTGTGTTTTGGTTCGTCGCCAGCGTTAAAGGTTATCACTGTGTCGTTCCAGGGGTTTATTGTTGCGATCTGGTAGACTTTGGTGAGTTCGCGGAGTGCCCTTTTGCGCCTATTGTTTGAAGTGAATGTCTCAAAGACTGTTAGAACTCTGGGTTCGTCGTCTTCTGGAGGGTGTTGCTCCGGGATGTCCTTGGTGAGGATGTCCTCGCCGTTTTTGGCTACCTGCCGGAGTATCCAACATGCTCTAAGGCTGTGGTTGGTATACTATCCGCTGTGGTGTGTATTTTGTAGGGTCCATCAAGCCATCCCTCCAGAACGGTTCCGCGCCACGTAATGGGTTTGTATTTCTTGGCTATTGGTGTGGGCGCGTTACAGGGGTGCACCCTTTTTACCTGGACCAGTGGTTGAGTTGGGGCCGATAGCTCCCAAACTGTGTGATTTCTCCAGGCGCTCTCCATCACTTCTGTACAATAGTTGCCAAGTCAGTGAAGTGTAGTATGCGGCGGCGATTAATGGCGTTGAGGAGTCCTTCGTTCATGCAGTTATTGCGGAACATTGATATCGCGTCCTCGTTGCGGCAATCCTTGACCTTGTCCTTGACAAGGAGAAATCTGGCCCAAAAGTGGTGGAATGTTTCTCGAGACTACTGTTTTGTGCTTGTGAGAGCACTAATGTCTGGGTGGGTGGGTGGAATTGGATCTGAACCCGGACCCGATCGATGATCCGGAGTCTGAGGTTTTTCCAGACTGAATAGTCCGGGCTCCGGAGTGTCTTCTGATTTTTGAAGCCTACCGTCCGACTCTAAGCTCGGAGGCCAAGGCGTGTCCTTCTGCCAATTGGTGTCCGGCTTCTTGAGGTCAGTGATCCGAACATAATTCGTCCTCAATATAGAGGAAGGGTTATCTTGCTCCTTGACTACCACTATCTGGTGGGTGATCGGTGGAGAATTAATCTCTCTCTGGTCGGGTTTAAGCCCAATCCGATCATAGTATGTAGCGACTCCCAAGGCGGTAATGTGATCCAGGAGTTCGTTCAAAGACGATAACTCCGTTGGATCCATCCATTTGGCATATACAGAATCAATGCAGATGCATTTTTCGATGACTCAAGAGGTCACCCTCGCTGGCTCAGAGGCCGAGCGGGCGATGATGGTAAAATCGCCCAGCCGGAGGGTTTGGCCCGAGGCTAGAGCTCCTCCGGAGGTAATATTTTCCTTGACGATAAGTCGAGCCATCAACCTCTGCGACGACGACAAAGTGGAACTCTCAGTGAAAGCACCAATGTCGGGGTCAAAACCGGCAGATCTCGGGTAGGGGGTCCTGAACAGTGCGTCTAAGGTTGGTGGTAAGAGGAGACAGGGGACACGAAGGTTTGCCCAGGTTCGGGCCCTCTTGATGGAGGTAATACCCTACGTCCTGCTTGATTGATATTGATGAATATGGGTATTAAAAGAGTTGATCTACCACGAGATCGTAATGGCTAAACCCCAGAAGTCTAGCCTGTATGACTAAGGTATTGAGTATCCCCTATCAGGACTAAGTCCTCCGGTTTATATAGACACCGAGGGGATCTAGGGTTACATAGAGTCGGTTACATAACATGGAATCTTCATAGTTGTTCGCCAAGCTTGCCTTCCACGCCAAGGAGAGTCCTGTCCAGACACAGACACCGTCTTCGGTCTTCATATCTTCACAACCCATCAGTCCGGCCCATAGATAACAGGCCGGACGCCCGAGGACCCCTTAGTCCAGGACTCCCTCAGCTACCACTCTAACTACTATGCAGGCCGCGAATGGTGATTACCAAGCTAGGGCAAAATCCTAAGCTTGGGGGAGTACGTATTACGACCAACAATATATTCATGTTCACACATTTCATTCCAGTTGTCTGTGTTCACACTTTTTCATTGTATCATCCATGCAAGATTTATTTTCTCGCTTTGTTCTTATGTGTTTGAAAAACTTTGAGAAAACCGAAAAATATTTCTTGCTTTTTTCGGTTTTTATTTCTAGTTTTATTAGCTATAGTATTAAAAGAAAACCAAAAAATATTTCTCAATTCTTCTTCTTGCTTGTTGGAAGCTTTCCCGTGTAAATAGTTTTTTCTCGTTTTTGTTTTTCTTCCTTTTAGTTTGCATTTTTCAAGAAAAACTAAAAAATCCAAAAATATTTTAGTGTGTCTCTCTGAAATTCTTTTCTTTTTATTGAGTCATATATACCGAGGAGAAGACCATGATGAAAATATTGAATGGCTCTCATATGCATTACTGTTGATCTAACGAAGAGCCCATATTACCTTGTCTTCTCCTTTTGAATAAAATGTTTGCAGATTCCAGCTTAGTCCACGACACTCTTGCATTATTATTATTATTATTTATATATCATTTGGTCATGCAAGTGAAAGGCAATAATGACGATATTTGATGAACCAACCGTGGCAGAGAGAAACGAGTATGAACTCAAGTTGTTCTGTTTTTGTAAATACGTTTAACCTGGTATCCATGATTCAGCCTATTATGATCAAACATGTTTGCAATGAAAATTAGATATTATAGTTTCTCATGCCATGCTTAAGTAGTTAGGAGTGGATAATGATTTATCTTGGATGTCAACATTGTTGGATTCTGGGCTCCGTAGACCCTGGATAGATTCAAACTCTGGGGTGCGTGCGAGGAACTCAAGCTCCTCAGTCTGACTACTCGCCCCTCTCACGGCCTAGCTCGATGAACTAGAAAGAAACGGGACAAGGTGGTTTACCCAGGTTTGGGTCACCTTGCGGTGTAAAATCCTAGTCCTGCTTTGTGGTGGATTAGCCTCAAGGTGGGCTGAGGATGAACTAGTAAAGTGGAAGAACGACTTCAGGAGGCGTGTCCTTGAGCTGGTGAGGAAGAGGATGATTTGAATGATCCGCCCCTTTGTATGGTGGTGGCTAGGCTATCTTTATCATGGCCTTGGTCCTCTTCCCCCAAAATGTAGGCAGGAAGGGATCCCACAACGGCCAAATTCGAAGGGAGACAACTAGTACATCTTATCCTGACGAAAGGTGGTCTTCGCCTGCAAAGCTTCTGGTCGTGACGCCGTGGTGGGTTCGGCGATGTCCTCTATCTTGCCGTCCTGTCGGTCTTGGTCTTCTTGCATGGAAATGGAAACCTTCGGCTGATTCCTCGGGACTCCGCACCTACACTTGCCTCCTTATCACAAAAGAGGAAAATGATGTACTATGCTTGTCGGCTCCCGCCTGCATTGGTCGTCATGGCTTGCGTCATCCGAACCTCATGAGGTGGGGGCTAGCACAGAGATCTCCGCTCCTCAGGAGCCAACCTGAGGAGGCCGCTCCTTCTGGAGGTCTGGGTTTCATCCGCCTCGCGAGGCTTGGCCCCTCGCGAGGGTCTTGAGTTGTTGATGTTGAAGGTGGTCTGTACTGGGCCGTTGATGGAGCCATGTCGTGGGCCGCAGGCAGCCAAGTCTGGGTACCCCTGTTCCCAGAAGGCTGACAAACATGCTTTAAAACAATTGTGATGTAGTATGATGATATGGTATCCTCCTCCGAATGTTTCGACTGGCTTGACTTGGCACATGTTCACGCATGTAGTTGAATCAATACCAGCATAGCCTCTATGATATTTATGTTCATGGTGTTCATATCCTACTCATGCTAGTATTCAATGTTTATTATGCATAATGCATGATCATGACCGTTTTCGCTCTCTAGCTGGCCGCTTCTCAACCTATTTGCTAGCCTTCGCCTGTACTAAGCGGAAATGCTGCTTGTACATCAAAATCCTAAAACCCAAGTTATTCCAGATGAGTCCACCATACCTACATATATGTGGTATTACCCTCCTGTTCCAAGTAAATTTGCATGTGCCACCTCAAAAACTTCAAATGAATATTTGTTTTTGTGTGCCTGGATTGTTTATAGAGTGACATGGGTAGTCAGTATCTTCCATGCTAAGCAGGTTATTCTCATGATGAGTGTTTATTCACTTGTTCTTGCACAAGAGGGGTGGTAATAGGGATTTCTAGTCCCGAAATAAAAAATTGCAAGTAAATAAACAAAACTCCCCCAGGACTGATGTTGGTATGGACGGTACCCATGGATTCAGCCAGTTGTGGAGTGTGTTTGTTGGTGGAGGGGAGTAAACCTTTACTTTTATCACTTGCGAACCGCCACAAATGTGTTTAGCATGGAAGATATTGATAGATTTTGGTCATGAAGTAAATAGGAAGGGCACATTTCCCAAAATTTCATTTTCTCCGTTTTAAAGCTTCAAGCTTTGGCACCGCTGGAAATCCCTGCTTCCCTCTGCGAAGGGGCTATCTATTTACTTTCATGTTGTGTCGTCACCTTCTCAAATAAGCACCAGATCTGAGAGCATTATTGTCATCCTCATGCATTGTGTATACTTACCGTTGAATGCATCATGACTTGAATCTTCTACCATGAATTACAATGTTTTGTCGCTGCTTGAACTTTGGAGGTGCTCTACATTTATGTTTTGCAGTCTCAGAAAGGGCTAGCGAGATACCACTGTTGTCATATTATATCATGATTGTTTTGAAAAATTGTTGGCATTTGAGACATCTTATTATTACTCACTAGTTGATTATGCCATTGATATGAGTTAATATAATTGCTAAGAGTTATTGTTGACACAGTTAGTCATTATCTTTGCTGGAAACCTGGGTGCTACTTAAGCTTATTTATGTAAACAAGAGCAAAAGCGTTCGTAAAGGTTTTTCTTTTTCACTTTCAGTTTATCAACTGAATTGCTTGAGGACAAGCAAAGGTTTAAGCTTGGGGAGTTGATACGCCTCCGTCGTATCTACTTTTCCTAATGCTTTTCCTATTGTTTTGGATTCTAATTTGCATGATTTGTATGAAACTAACCCGGACTGGCATTGTTTTCAGCAGAACTACCATGGTGTTGTTTTTGTGCAGAAATAAAACTTCTTGGATTGGAACGAAACTTTTTGGAGATTTTTGTACAATAAAAGAAAAATACTGGAGCCAAGACCACTGAAGGGGGGTCGCTGGGGGAGCGCAACCCACCAGGGTGCCCCCTCCTGGTGTGCCAGGTGGGTTGTGCCCACCTGGTAGCCCCGCAGACCCTATCTCCAATGCTATAAAATCACATTTCCAGAGAAAAAAATCAGGGAGGAAGAAATATCTCGTTTCACGATACGGAGCCACCGCCACCTCCTATTCTTCATCGGGAGGCCGGATCTGGAGTCCGTTTGGGGCTCCGAAGAGGGGGATCTTCGATCTTCGTCATCACCAACCCTCCTTCATTGCCAATTCCATGATGCTCCCCACCGGGAGTGAGTAATTCCTTCGTAGGCTCGCTGGTCGGTGAGGAGTTGGATGGCATTCATCATGTAGTCGAGTTAGTTTTGTTAGGGCTTGATCCCTAGTATCCATTATGTTCTAGGATTAATGTTGATATGACTTTGCCATGCTTAATGCTTGTCTCTTTGGGGCCGGGTGACATGATTTCAGATCTGAACCTCTTAAGTTATCACCAATATAGATATGTTCTAGATCCGATCTTGCAAGTTATATTCACCTACTACATGTTATGCTCCGTAAACCCAGGAGTGACAGTATTCTGGATACTTTCCGGTGATAACCGTAGTTTGAGGAGTTCGTGTATTCACAATGTGCTAATGCTTTGTTCCGCTTCTCTATTAAAAGGAGACCTTGATTTCCCTTAGTTTCCATATGGACCCCATTGCCACGGGAGGGTAGGACAAAAGATGTCATGCAAGTTCTTTCCATAAGCACGTATGACTATTTACCGAATACATGCCTACATTATATTTATGAACGAGAGCTAGTTCTGTATTGCCCTAGGTTATGACTATTATATGATGAATATCTTCCAATTAATCCACCGATCCAATGCCTACAATTTTCCTACATATTGATCTTGCTAAGTTACTAATGTTACTGTTACTGTTACACTTGCTACAAAATCATTGCTATCACTGTTACAGTTAATATTGCTATTGCTACTACTATCAAAACTATCATATTATTGTGGTACTAATCACTTTGCTGCAGATAATTAATCTCTAGGTGTGGTTATATTGACAACTCAGCTGCTAATACTTGCAAATATTCTTTGGCTCCCCTTGTGTTGAATCAATAAATTTGGGTTGAATACTCTACCCTCAAAAACTATTGTGATCCCCTGTACTTCTGGGTTATCAGACGTCACAGCG
This sequence comes from Triticum monococcum, assembly GCA_034509565.1. Classification (NCBI taxonomy): domain Eukaryota; kingdom Viridiplantae; phylum Streptophyta; class Magnoliopsida; order Poales; family Poaceae; genus Triticum; species Triticum monococcum. The sequence goes on along the minus strand of CM067847.1, from coordinate 173,284,359 downwards.
GATTCCTTGCATTAATCGACCATTCAAAACTGAAGGCGCCCTTTTTGTTGTAAAAGTTATTGCGCCTCCTTGATTTTGGCATATGCCTGTTACTGTGCCCCCTTTTTTCCTTATCTGTAGGCACGGGGGGCCTGCCTTTTTCACTTTTCACCCCGTCGCATCCACTTGTTCTTCTTCCTCGCAACGCCCACCGTGATCGAAGCTCCATCATCCCCGTCAAGCTGCACCAGCTAGTCCCAGTCGAGGTCACTACATCATCCCGTCGTCGTCAAGACTCAGCGGCACACCTTCACCTTCCTCTACCGCCATGAGATTCCACCTTCCTCATTTCTCAGATTTGCATTAGGTCACCTGTGTTCCTAAGAGTTCATCGGCATTCATCGTACTTCTTCATACCTTTGAATAGAACCTGTATCAAATCCAAAACTCCACAGAAATACTGCGGCAGCTAGTTTAGCATTCATCTTTTATCTTGAGTAGATTGCTTCTTCTTCAGAATCAGTACATAGCCTACTAGCTCTTCACCACTGCCTTTAGGTTTAGCATTTATTTTTCTTTTTGAACTACTTGTAGATCCATGAATATAGCTGCAAATTGTAAAACATTTTTGTCCATACTTAGCAATAGCTTCAATAAGTCTCTGCTTAGACAACCTGCCAGCATGCTGCCGGCTTATACTTTCATGATTTAACCCGCCGTATTCTAACGGTGTGATAGTCACCTCACTCCCATAGTTAGGGCGGCTCATAACTTCTCAATGGTTCACGATAACATGTTTTGTTGTCTTATAGTCATAACTGGCCTGTTATTGCTGATATATCATGCAATCACTTAGGCGGATTATAATCGCAGTTTTAACTGCCAAACTCTTATTCCTTGTCCGAAGCTTTTTAACCCGGCCATTCATGTCTAAAGTTCCCACTTCTAGTGACTAGGTAGCCTAAAAATTCTCAAAGCTCATGCTCAATGAATATGTGGATATGGGTGTTTTATCGACTAAGGAAGTTATCCACTAGCGGGTTCCCGGTCCTGAAACTATTCCTGAACCCGGAGAGGGTGAAGTTGTATTTTTTACAGATCACCTCCTTCGTGGCTTTTCACCATCCAGGTCAAAAAAAATTCTGGGACACTCTGCATTTTTACAAGCTTCATCCTAAAGATATCGGTCCCAACTCTGTCTCTAATATGTACCAATTTCAAGTATTCTGTGAAGTGTATCTACAAGAAGATCCCATTGTTGATTCCTTCAAAGATTTCTATTATATCAACTGCCAGACTGAAATGAAAGACATACCCAATTTAGAGCTTGGAGGCGTTTCCATCCAGAGGCGAAGAGATGTAACCTTTCCCTCAGTTGTACTGCCAAGCCATCCCAAGGGCTCGAACAACACTTGGTTCAATTGCAGAAACACTACTCCGGCTGAAGAAAACCCCTTGTCGGGTTATCGCCCCTACCGGCTCAGTACCATCAGTGAGCTTCCTCGTCGATTAACCGCCACAAAACATGCTCAGTATACGCACATATTTTAATATATAAGGGCTTTAATAGCCAACGGCTTAACCAGAGTCGACTTGGCCTGCTACTGGGTTTCATGGAGGATTTTATCGCTGAGCCGGCGCAGCGGCTTAATGTGCCAATATACTGGTGATGTGAAGGACCCGCAACGCTATAATCAAAAACCTATGAATGATAAGGAGATGAATGAAATGGTTAAGTCACTCCTTGGGAGCCTCAAGAAGCCTGCAATAAAACATGGTTGAGTCCTTTCTGCATTTCTAACCTGGCTCCCGCAGTAAGTACTTTGAGTAAATCTTCATCTTGCTTATCTATCCTTTGTGCTTCATATCCTTTTAAATTACTACCAATATATGTATGTATACATGTTGATTCTACTTTTTGGAAGAAGAAAATAATAGCAGCCATGCTAGCTAAGAAGAGTAAAGCAGTGAAGCCTCGTGGTCCGGGTCGCCGTAATAAATAGATAGCACAGGAGCTACTCCAGCTAGATGAGTCGGAGGTAGAACTTGACTCCCTTGGTCTTCTTTTCATGCAACTTATTGATGTTGATTCCCCTCAGGATGAAGTGGAGACAAGCCAGGCCAACGAAGCAGAGGTAATTCCTGTCTCCTCCGACTCATAACCCTTGCCAAGAAAGAAAACACGGCGGGTCGTCCGGAAATTAAGATTTTCTCACCCTCTTGCTTATTTGGACCCCAACTTTCTTTTGAGGAAATAGCAGCATGAGTCCAGGCGTCAGACCCCAAGTGGCGGCTCTGAAGATCTCGTGGCCAGTTTATCCAACATGTCGGATCCTCGGAAACGTCGCAATGAGGTGCCTCATAGCCCAACTCTGTCTCTTCCACGAGTCGGTCTCGTGCGGCAACTTCTTAACCCTTCTGACTCCAACTATCAGAGTACGCCTCTGTCATCTGGCGACTCAACTAGGACACAGCTTCCTGCCTTCATTGTTAACCCAGGGTAAGTGTTTTCATTTTTTAACAAAAACTTGTTGTCATATACTCATAATATTTTATATTCTTGTCACAGGGCCAAGGCAAAAACTGGTAAAAAGTAAAAGGTAGGCGGCTCTTCCAAGGCTCCTGAGGTCTCTGAGCCGGAGAAAGAGGTGTTTAAAACCTCCAAGGTCCCAATCCAGAATCTTGAAGAACCTATCAATCCACAGAATGATCCGCCTCCACAAACTGATGCAACACCTTCTGAGGCCATGGACACTGACACTAACCTGGCAGATAGCCATGACCCGCCAAATCCGACTCTTATCAAACCAGTTGAAGAAATCCCTTCTGATAAAAGTACTGATGATGTTACTATCACTGGTATGGGTTATAAGGCGCCAGGAGCCTCCACTGTTCTAGCTAAGCACACTGCTAATAAGCGCCTTTATTGGAGAAAGGCAAGACAAAACTGGATCTGCAAAGCCATACCGAATTTAGTGCGGGCGAGTTGCACGCGGGCTTTCTAAGCTGCCTTCATACAAGCCGTGATATGGAAGACGACTTAGTAAACATGATGAAGCAAAAGTATGAGGTATGAACTGAACCCCTCTCCGTCTTACACATACATACTCACACTACTGCAGGATGCTACTAACGCGACACTACGATCGGAGACCCTTTGACGAAACTGTGTGGGATGCATTAATCGCAAACGGTGGTGTAAAAACCGTTAAAAAGGTGCAAAACATTTGCGATGGCGGAGCCATCAAACATGGCTCATATTTTAGTTGCGTGTGCGATGCAGGGCACACGGTTAATCCATTTGAACTGTTTCTGATGAGGCAGAACAACAGAAACGGGCAGCCATATCAATGTATGTGTGATATACGGCATACAGTCTGCTCCGAAGAACTGTTTGCTATTAGGGAGTGCAACAGAAACGGTTAGCCAGATCAGGGTGTGTGTGATATACGGCATACGGTTCACTCGGACAAACTGTTTTCGATTAGGGAACACAACAGAAACGGTTCAACTTAACAAGATGTGTGTGATATGTGGCATACAGTTCACATGGATGAACTGTTTGTGATGAGCCAAAAGAACACAAATGAGTCGTGTAAACAAGATGTGTGTGATACGTTGCAAACAACCGACTCGGATGAACTGTTTGCGATGAGAAATTACAACACAAATGGTTAATATAGTTAGTTAGTGTGCGAATCTGTGTGTACAAAAAACTAGTTGCTTGCACTGGCTAGGAGTATCGCACAAGATGCATCTATGAGTACTCATGTCCGATGATTATTAAGTTACACATACGTTTCCTTATGTTAACACGTGTGTGAATTTGCAATACGGACAGTTAATATGCAAATGCCTTCTCGACATTAGGCACACGCTTAAACTCAATGAACTGTGTACAATACTAATAGTTTCCATGAAAATTTAAGAACTTGGGTAACAACATTTGAGTCACATATATATAGTGGTTACACTATTTGACAAAAGGAGGATCTTCGTAACACGGTTTTGACAACCATATGGTCCATATCTACATACTTAACATAGTAACAGCTAGCACATTTTAAGAGGCTAAGGGCTAATAACCACAACTATCTGCTAGAAGCAGCTTGATCATGGCGACTCGACATCTCGTCAATGAAAAGGAAGAGTCCTCCTGTGCCTTGGTAGAGCATGAGTAGAACAGTGTCTCCAATTTTCCAATATGAATGCATTGTCATGACAAGCAGGAACATGTTAATTTGAATGGTTCCATTTCTGCGCGAAATGCAGTACCTTGCAACCACTTTGGCGTTATTAGCAGGCACACGTGTAATTCGACCACGTTGGGAAATCGAGCCAGGAACTGCTATAGCGGGCAATTTCTGTTGACATGTAGAATAAAAACCAATTGTAACATATCATTGAAGATATATATAGTTTATGAACATCAACATTAAAATAAGACTTTTTACCAGCATTTTGTGCACACAATTGGTCTTGGTCAATGTGTGCACAATAGGTATAATTAATCCCGTCCAAAATCCAACATTCATACGCTGTGCTATCTCTGTCAGATTATCAACAAAGTTTATGACATGCTTCAAGTCCTTCCAGTGAAATTTGGTATGCTTAGTAACATACAGATCATGCACTATGCATCCAACATATCCTGCTTAAAAGGTGGAAAGGTATTATTTATTTAGAACATGTCAGAAGAATATATAGTGTGCATAAATTGTTAAATAGAATTTGTTACTGCCTAGGAATGGAGTCGGAAAATGAAATCACAATTGGTTGCTTAAATAGTGATTAATTAGTCTGAACAAATACCCCGATTTTGCTAAGTAATATGACAGCATGGAGAAATTCAAAAGGACACTAACCTCGATCAAACTTTGATCGGATGATGACGCCGGGGAAGTAAACATACATGTTAATTGGACCAGGCTGCGGTGCACGCACTAGAATTTTATTGCCAGCTTTCAGTTCATAAAACTTAGACATTTTTCTCCAAAGGTCCGCACTAAAATAGGAGTGACCATCTTTATCAAGTTTTACGCTAACTGTCATTGTAAATCCATGCCGCGTTGTCAATATGACATCCTAGGAGTCATCAACAAAGTAAAGCCCAAGATTTCCTTCTACTCCTGTTCTTGCAAAGCAAGTGATGTATTGCTTGAAATGAAAATTAAGATCGTAAATTAGATATATTGAAATAACAAAGCAAGATGCAAATATGAGAGTAACTGATAGAACAGATCAATATATGGATGAAAGCAAAGTACAAAAATATATATTTTGATAATAGATAATGTAACAAAGATTTGATGCAAATATACAGATAATGTAGCAACAGATGGTATATGTTCACAAATTTAGGCCACGCCTACCGTGGTAGGTTGAGATTGAACATACCGAGCGCTCCCTAAAGTCATCCGGAATGGTGAGATAGAACTTCGTTTCCGACTGGCCACGACCACACTTGCCCGATTTATTCTCGCACTGTGCACACATGAATGAACACCCACGAATCAGCTAGAACCAAAATGATTCCACGGCGATTTCCGTCGGTTGATTAACAGCGACAGATAGACTGTGATAAGAGATGTGGGAATATTTCGCTAAGTTGATTACCTTCTCCATGAGAAAAATCCCCGGCCCAATCCTGCAGAAAACCCTAGTATGTGCCATTTGGAGCGCGACCTCCTCCCGCGGACAACAGCCGACGAGCTTAGGGTGGCCGCCGCGATAGAAGTTGATGAGGTGTAGAGTTGCAGAGGAGTCCGCGACGAGTGGGTGGGGATGAAGTGGGCGAGGGTTTTCTTTTTTCCTTTTGCATGTGTGAGTGAACACACACGGTTCGTAGAGACGAAGGAGTTGAATCATGTGCAATAGTAAATCACCAAGATTGTATGGGAATCCAAATTTCCTTTGTCCTTTGTCCATGAGTTTTTTTCTACGATGAACATAAACCATGCAAATCACCGTGTTCAAAGTTAGCATTTTTTCGGGTTCATTTACAATATTTAGGGGATTATGTGCATTTTCTAGGCATTAATGCACATAATTCAAATTCAAACAATCGATGCTTGAAAAGGTGCACGAGAACAGTCTGGAAAACCATGATCGTGCTATTTAGTAAATTCTCATGCCTTTTACAAGGAATGGGAAGATATTTGAAGGAAATGTGTTTACTAGGTACTATACAAAAATGAAATACATGCTTGGAAAACATGACGCCTGGCATGTGATACGTCCATTTTGCATGATGCTTTTATACCAATATTTATTGCATTATGGGCTGTTATTACACATTATGTCACAATACTTATGCCTACTCTCTCTTATTTTACAACGTTTACATAAAGAGGGAGAATGCCGGCAGCTGGGATTCTTGCTGGAAAAGGACCAAATATTAGAGACCTATTTTGCATAGCTCCAAAAGTCCTGAAACTTCACGGATGATGTTTTCCAACTATATAAAAAACATCGAGCGCAAGAACTTCACCAGGGGCCACACCCTGCCCACGAGGGTGGGGGGCACACCCTACCCCCCTGGGAGCGCCCCCTACCTCGTGGACCCCCTGGTGGCCCTCCGTGACCATCTTCTGCTAAATGGACTCTTTCGATGGGAAAAAAAATCATAAGCCATCTTCTCTGACGAAACTCCGCCGCCACGAGGCGGAACCTTGGCAGAGCCAATCTAGGGTTCTGGCGGGGCTGTTCTGTCAGGGAAACTTCCCTCCCGGAGGGGGAAATTGTCGCCATCGTCATCACCAACGCTCCTCTCATCGGGAGAGAGCAATCTCCATCAATATCTTCATCAACACCATCTCATCTCAAAACCCTAGTTCATCTCTTGTATCCAATTCTTGTCTCCAAGTCCGGGATTGGTGCTAGTAGGTTGCTAGTAGTGTTAATTACTCCTTGTAGTTGATGCTAGTTGGTTTAATTGGTGGAAGATCATATCTTTAGATCCTATATGCACATTAATACCCCTCTGATTATGAACATGTTTATGCTTTGTGAGTAGTTACTTTTGTTCCTGAGGACATGGGAGAAGTCTTGCTATAAGTAGTCATGTGAATTTGGTATTCGTTCGATATTTGATGAGATGTATGTTGTCTCTCCTCTAGTGGTGTTATGTGAACATCGACTACATGACACTTCACCATTGTTTGGGCCTAGAGGAAGGCATTGGGAAGTAATAAGTAGATGATGGGTTGCTAGAGTGACAGAAGCTTAAACCCTAGTTTATGCGTTGCTTCGTAATGGGCTGATTTGGATCCATATGTTTCATGCTATGGTTAGGTATACCTTAATACTTTTGTTGTATTCGCGGATGCTTGCAATAGAGGTTAATCATAATTGGGATGTTTGTCCAAGTAAGGGCAGCACCCAAGCACCGGTCCACCCACATACCAAATTATCAAAGTACCGAACGCGAATCATATGAGCGTGATGAAAACTAGCTTGACGATATTCCCATGTGTCCTCGGGAGCGCTTTACATCATATAAGAGTTTGTTCAGGCTTGTCCTTTGATACAAAAATGATTGGGCCACCTTGCTGCACCTTATTTACTTTTGTTACTTGTTGCTCATTACAAATTATCTTATCACAAAACTATCTGTTACCACTTATTTCAGTACTTGCAGAGAATACCTTGCTGGAAACTGCTTATCATTTTCTTCTGCTCCTCATTGGGTTCGACACTCTTACTTATCAAAAGGACTATGATAGATCCCCTATACTTATGGGTCATCAAGACTCTTTTCTGGCACCGTTGCCGGGGAGTGAAGCGCCTTTGGTAGTTGGAATTTGGTAAGGAAAAATTTATATAGTGTGCTGAAATTTACTATCACGTGTTACTATGGAAAGTAATCCTCCGAGGGGCTTGTTCGGCGTATCTTCACCCCGACCAGTAGAGCAAAGAGTTGCTCCTCAACCTACTGAACCTACTGAAAATTAAAATGCTTGCTTTGAAATTCCTTTGGGTATGGTAGAAAAACTGCTAGCTAATCCTTTTTTCGGAGATGGAACAAAACATCCTGATGAGCATCTAATATATGTGGATGAAATTTGTGGGTTATTTAAGCTTGCAGGTGTACCCGGAGATGTTGTTAAGAAGAAGGTCTTCCCTTTATCTTTGAGGGGATATGCATCAACATGGTATAGGCTATGTGATGATATGGAGTCTTGGAATTACAAACGATTGAAATTGGAATTTCATCAAAAGTTTTATCCTATGCATCTAGTTCATCGTGATCGCAATTATATATATAATTTTTGGCCTCGCGAAGGAGAAAGCATCGCTCAAGCTTGGGGGCGGCTTAAATCAATGTTATATTCATGCCCCAATCATGAGCTCTCAAGAGAAATGATTATTCAAAAATTTTATGCTCGGCTTTCTGATAACAATCGCACCATGCTTGATACTTCTTGTGCTGGCTCTTTTATGATGAAGACTATTGAATTCAAATGGGATTTATTGGAAATAATCAAACACAACTCCGAAGATTGGGACCTCGACAATGGTAAGGAGTCAGGTATGACACCTAGTTTTGATTGTGTTTAATATTTTATGGATACCGATATTTTCCGTAAATTCAGCACTAAATATGGACTTGACTCTGAGATAGTAGCTTCTTTATGTGAATCTTTTGCTGCTTAAGTTGATCTCCCCAAGGAGAAGTGGTTTAAATATCATCCTCCCATAGAAGTAAAAGTAGCTGCACCTATTAAAGTTGAAGAAAAGACTATTACTTATAATGATCCTATTGTTCCTACTTCTTATGTTGAGAAACCACCTTTCCCTGTTTGGATCAAGGATCATGCTAAAGCTTCAACTATGGTTCATAAAAGCAATATTAAAACATATACACCTCCTGAGCAAGTTAAAGTTGAACCTAATATTGCTATTGTTAAAGATCTCTTGTCTGATAATATGGATGGGCATGTTATTTATTTCTGTGATGAAACTGCTAGAGTTGCTAACACTACAGGAATCAGCTACTTTGCCGTCTGCCATGGCGGACGGCAAAGGCACGAACGGCGGACGGCAAAGGCCTTTGCCGTCAGCGGCGGACGGCAAAAGGCTCCGGCAAAGTAGGCTTCGGTAAATAGGTTATTTGCCGTCTGCTACTGACGGCAAGGTCTTTGCCGTCTGCGGCGGACGGCAAAGAGAGAGCGGCAGACGGCAAAGACGGCGGATGGCAATAGTTGCGCTGTCAGTCCGTTAATTGGCTAACGGAAGGCCTTTGCCGTCCGCCGCTGACGGCAAAATTTCTAGGGTCTTTGCCGTCCGCCGTATGATGTCATCTACACGTCACTATGTGGCAGGTTCTTTGCCGTCTGCCACTGACGGCAAAGTCTTTGCCGTCTGCCACTGTAGGCAAACTGACCAAACGGGTCAGCTCCCAGGAAGCACAGGTGGACGCCACGTGGCTTCTTTGCCGTCCGCGGCAGACGGCAAAGAGCCCGTTGCCGTCGGTGGCAGACGGTAAAGAGCCTAAAACTAAAAAACAGAAAAAAGGAAAAAACTAAATCTAAAAACCTAAAACTAAACTAAGACTAAACCTAAACCTAAAACTAAACCTAAAACTAAAACTGAAACTAAATCTAAACTAAACATAAACCTAAAACTAAAAAACAGAAGAAAAAAAGAAAACAGAGGAGAGGTAGAGCTCACCTGGGCCGGTGGAGGAGGGGGGCTGGGCGGCCTGGGGCGGCGGCGCCGGGCCCAGGGCGGTGGGGCGCGGGGGGGGGGGGGGGGGGGTGCGGCGGCGCTGAGACAAGGGGCCGGTGGAGGAGGGGGGGCGGGGCGGCGGCAGTGGCGACGAGGCGGGGGGCCGGTGGAGGAGGAGGGCGGGGAGGAGGGGGGCGGGGCGGCCTGGGGCGGCGGCGCCGGGCCCAGGGCGGTGGGGCGCGGGGGGGCGGGGGGCCGGGGCGCGGCGGCGCTTAGACGGGGGGCCCATGGAGGAGGGGGGCGGGGCGGCGGCAGTGGCGACGAGGCGGGGGGCCGGTGGAGGAGGGGGGGCGGGGCGGCAGCGCCGGGCCCGGGGCACTGGGGCGCGCGGGGGGGGGGGTGGCGGGCAGGGCGCGGCGGCGGCGAGTGGTGCTGGCGGCGGCGCGCGTATGGGAGCAGGGGAGAGAAACAGAGAGAGAGGGCGCGGGGTGGGGGGCGCGCCGTTAGATATGTTAAATCTTTGCCGTCCGCCCCCCTTTGCCGTCCGCTTATTTGCTCTTTGCCGTCTGCTAGCAGACGACAAAGAGGGGGGCCCGTTAAGTTATTTTTTAAGTAGCTCGTCAGTGGGGCCCCTCCCTCTTTGCCGTCAGCTAGCAGACGGCAAAGAATCTTTGCCGTCAGCTAGCGGACGGCAAAGAACTGGCTGATGGCAAAGGCTTTCTTTGCCATCAGCCAGTTCTTTGTCGTCTGCTTTCTGGCAGCTGATGGCAAAGAGCTGGTAGATGGCAAAGTTGCTGATTCTAGTAGTGTAAGCCCCGTGATACAGATAAACCTAGACCTGTGGTAGGTATGCCTGTTATTTCTGTTAAAATAGGAGATCATTGTTATCATGGCTTATGTGATATGGGTGCTAGTGCTAGTGCAATACCTATTGACTTATACAAAGAAATTATGCATGACATTGCACCTATTGAGTTAGAAGATATTGATGTCACAATTAAAATTGCCAATAGAGATACTATTTCACCAATGGGAATTGTTAGAGATGTTGAAGTCTTGTGTGGGAAAACTAAATATCCTGCTGATTTTATTGTTCTTGGTTCCCCAGAAGATAGCTTCTGTCCCATTATATTTGGTAGACCCTTCTTAAATACTGTTAATGCTACCATAGATTGCAAAAGAGATGTTGTTACTGTCAGTTTAGATTATATGACTCATGAATTTAATTTTTCTAAATTTAGTAGACAACACCGTGAAGAAGAATTATGTAGTAAGGATGAAATTATTGGTCTTGCTTCTATTGCCGTACCTCCTAGTGATCCTTTAGAACAATATTTGCTAGACCATGAAAATGATATGTTTATGAATGAAAGAAGGGAATTAGATGAAGTATTCTTTAAAGAGGAACCTATTCTGAAACACAATTTACCTGTTGAAATCCTAGGGGATCCTCCTCCACCCAAGGGTGATCCCGTGTTTGAGCTTAAACCATTACCGGATACTCTTAAATATGGTTATCTTGATGAGAAAAAGATATATCCTGTTATTATTAGTTCTAACCTTTCAGAACATGAAGAAGAGAGATTATTGAAAACTCCGAAGAAGCACCATGCGGCTATTGGGTATACTCTTGATGATCTTAAGGGCATTAGTCCCACTCTATGTCAACATAAAATTAATTTGGAAGAAGATGCTAAACCAGTTCGTGATCATCAACGTCGTCTGAATCCTAAAATGAAAGAAGTGGTAAGAAAGGAGATACTAAAGCTCCTCGAGGCAGGTATAATTTACCCCGTTGTTGATAGTTAGTGGGTAAGCCCTGTCCATTGTTTCCCTAAGAAGGGAGGTATTACTGTTGTTCCTAATGACAAAAATGAATTGATTCCTCAAAGAATTATTACTGGTTATAGGATGGTAAATGATTTCCACAAATTAAATAAGGCTACTAAAAAGGATCATTACCCCTTACCTTTTATCGATCAAATGCTAGAAAGATTATCCAAACATACACATTTTTGCTTTCTAGATGGTTATTCTAGTTTCTCTCAAATACCTGTGTCAGCCAAAGATCAATTAAAGACTACTTTTACATGCCCTTTTGGTACTTTTGCTTATAGACGTATGCCTTTTAGTTTATGTAATGCACCTGCTACCTTTCAAAGATGCATGATGGCTATATTGTCTGACTTTTGTGAAAAGATTTGTGAGGTTTTCATGGATGACTTTTCCGTCTATGGATCTTCTTTTGATGATTGCTTAAGCATCCTTGATCGAGTTTTGCAGAGATGTGAAGAAACTAATCTTGTCTTGAATTGGGAAAAGTGCCACTTTATGGTTAATGAAGGTATTGTCTTGGGGCATAAAGTTTCTGAAAGAGGTATTGAAGTTGATAAAGCCAAGGTTGATGCTATTGAAAAGATGCCATTTCCCAAGGACATCAAAGGTATAAGAAGTTTCCTTGGTCATGCCAGTTTTTATAGGAGGTTCATTAAGGACTTCTCAAAAATCTCTCAGGCTCTGACTAATTTATTACAAAAATATATACCATTTGTCTTTGCTTATAATTGTGTAGAAGCATTTGAAATACTTAAGAAAGCATTAATCTCTGCACCTATTGTTTAGCCACCTGATTGGAATTTACCCTTTGAAATTATGTGTGATGCTAGTGATTATGTTGTAGGTGCTGTTCTAGGACAAAGAGTTGATAAGAAACTAAATGTTATTCAATATGCTAGTATAACTCTAGACAATGCTCAAAGAAATTATGCTACTACTAAAAAATAATTCTTAGCAGTTGTATTTGTTTGTGATAAGTTTAGACCTTATATTGTTGATTCTAAAGTAACTATTCACACTGATCATGCTGCTATTAAATATCTTATGGAAAAGAAATATGCTAAACCTAGACTTATTAGATGGGTCCTCTTGCTTCAAGAATTCAATTTACATATTGTTGATAGAAAGGAGCCGAGAACCCCGTTGCAGACAACCTGTCTAGGTTAGAAAATGTGCTTGATGACCCACTACCTATTGATGATAGCTTTCCTGATGAGCAATTAAATGTCATAAATGCTTCTCATACTGCTCCACGGCATGCTGATTATGCTAAGTACATTGTTGCTAAGTTTATACCACCTAGTTTCACATACCAGCAAAAGAAGAAGTTCTTCTATGATTTGAGGCATTACTTTTGGGATGACCCACATCTTTATAAAGAAGGAGTAGATGGTGTTATTAGACGTTGTGTACCTAAGCATGAACAGGAACAGATCCTACGCAAGTGTCACTCTGAAGCTTATGGAGGGCACCATGCTGGAGATAGAACCGCACATAAGGTACTACAATCTGGTTTTTATTGGCCTACTCTCTTCAAGGATGCCCATAAGTTTGTCTTATCTTGTGATGAATGTCAAAGAATTGGTAATATTAGTAGATGTCAAGAAATGCCTATGAATTATTCACTTGTTATTGAACCATTTGATGTTTGGGGCTTTGACTATATGGGACCTTTTCCTTCCTCTAATGGTTATACACATATTTTAGTTGCTGTTGATTACGTCACTAAGTGGGTAGAAGCTATTCCAACTAGTAGTGCTGATCATAACACCTCTATTAAAATGCTTAAAGAAGTTATCTTTCCAAGGTTTGGAGTCCCTAGATATTTAATGACTGATGGTGGTTCACATTTTATTCATGGTGCTTTCCGTAAAATGCTTGCTAAATATGATGTTAATCATAGAATCGCATCCCCTTATCACCCTCAGTCCAGTGGTCAAGTAGAATTGAGTAATAGAGAACTCAAATTAATTTTGCAAAAGATTGTTAATAGGTCCAGAAAGAATTGGTCCAAGAATTTGATGATGCATTATGGGCCTATAGAACTGCATATAAAAATCCTGTGGGTATGTCTCCGTATAAAATGGTCTATGGAAAAGCATGTCACTGACCTCTCGAACTAGAACACAAGGCTTATTGGGCTATTAAAGAACTCAACTATGATTTTAAACTTGCCGGTGAGAAGAGGTTATTTGATATTAACTCACTTGATGAATGGAGAACCCAAGCGTATGAAAATGCCAAGTTGTTTAAAGAAAAAGTTAAAAGGTGGCATGATAAAAGAATACAAAAGCGTGAGTTTAATGTAGGTGATTATGTATTGCTATACAACTCTCATTTAAGATTTTTTTGCAGGAAAACTTCTCTCTAAATGGGAGGTCCTTACGTTATCGAAGAGGTCTACCATTTCGGTGCCATAAAAATCAACAACTTCGGAGGCGCAAATCGGAAGGTGGTAAATGGTCAAAGAATCAAACATTACATCTTAGGTAATCCCATAAATGTCGAAACCAATGTTATTGAAACCATAACACCGGAGGAATACATAAGGGACACTTTCTGGAACGTTCCAGACTCCGAAAAGGAATAGGTATGTGGTACGGTAAGTAAACCAACTCCAAAACAGTTTTTAAGGCAATATTTCTCCGTTTTGGAATATTTAGAAAAATAGAAAAACAAGCAGCAGTCCGGAAAGGACACGAGGGCTCCACGAGGGTGGAGGGCGTGCCCTACCCCCGCGCCCCCTACCTCGTGGGCACCTCGTGTGCTCTCCGGACTCCGTTTTCTTACAAGACACGTATTTTGGTCGGTAAAAATTCATTATATAACCTCCCGGGGTTTTTGCCTCCCGTATCACGCAAAATTCTCTTGTTTTTGTTTTAAGCTGTCCTGTTGCAGACAGAGCAACATGTCGTCCCAGGATTCGGAAGGAGAAAGCTATGTGGCTGATTACCTCGTAGATCCTAAGGTCTATGTGGATGTGGAGCACTATGATTGGACTACGGAAGAAGAACAGGACTATGAAACCAAGGGAAAGGAGGAGACGAGCTCAGATGAAGATGAAGTCCCACTACTCAACCTGGGGACATGCATGTGGAGTTAAAAAAGTCAAGCCTCCCGGATAGGGTAAAGAAACCTAAGATCGAGTTTATCCCTTTTCGCCTATTGCAGGAGAACAAGAAGGAACTATGCAAAAAGATACTGAGCTTGGAGCAGGAGATCGAGGACCTAAGGGACCAAAATTCTGTCCTCAAACACAAATTACGGAAGAAGCCCACGCCATCAACAAAATCACCACCGTCTCCTCCAACAAAGAAGAATTGAGTATCTGGTATGGGCACTCCACTTGGCAACTGCCAAGCTTGGGGGAGTGTCCCGGTATCGTATCACCATCACTTTTATCTTTACTGTTTTTCTTAGTTCAATCCTTTTGGTAATATCTTGATCTAGTAGAATAAAAGTCCTTAGTATGATCTAGTTGTGAGTTTTGCTTTGTTATCCTTCTATGTGATCGAGTCCGTGAGCTATATAATAAAGATCAGTGTTGAGTCAAGGGCTTGCTTATTTTTGCCATGATCCCAAATAAAAGAAAAGAAAAGAGAAAGAAATAAAAAGAAACAAAGAGATCATGTGACTCTTATGGAGAGTAATGAGCTCACATAGAAAGAATATGATGAATAAAAGTTATTGAGGGTTGACAAACATAGTTTTGGTCATCGTTGCAATTAATAGGAAGTAATAAAGAAAGAGAGGTATTCACATATAAATATACTATCTTGGACATCTTTTATGATTGTGAGTACTCATTAAAATATGACATGCTAAAGAGTTGACATTGGATAAGGAAGACAACATAATGGGTTATGTTTTGTTACTTCTGAGATAAATTATATTGTCTTGGATCGTCCAACATGTTGAGCTTGCCTTTCCCCCTCATGCTAGCCAAATTCATTGCCCCAAGTAGAGATACTACTTGTGCTTCCAAATACCCTTAAACCAGTTTTGCCATGAGAGTCCATCATACCTACCTATGGGTTGAGTAAGATCCATCAAGTAAGTTGTCATCGGTGCAAGCAATAAAAATTGCTCTCTAAATATGTATGATTGATTAGTGTGATAGAAATAAGCTTTATACAATCGTGTGATATGGAAGTAATAAAAGCAACAGACTGCATAATAAAGGTCCATATCACAAGTGGCAATATAAAGTGACGTTCTTTCGCATTAGGATTTTGTGCACCCAACCATAAAAGAGCATGACAACCTCTGCTTCCCTCTGCGAAGGGCCTATCTTTTACTTTTATCTCCTATACTGCAAAAGAGTCAAGGTGATATTCACCCTTCCTTTTTACATTTTATCCTTTGGAAAGCACAATATGTTGGAAAGATCCTGGTATATATGGCTAATTGGATGTGGGTTTTCATGAACTATTAATGTTGACATTACCCTTGAGGTAAAACATTGGGAGGCAAAACTATAAGCCCCTATCTTTCTCTGTGTCTGATTAAAACTCCATACCCATAAGTATTGTGTGAGTGTCAGCAATTGTGAAATACTATATGATAGTTGAGTATGTGGACTTGTTGAAAAGCTCTTATACATTGACTCTTTCCTATCTTATGATAAATTGCAATTGCCTCAATGACTGAGATCAGTTTTCAATGAAGTTTACGATTCATACTTCATATTGTGATTGAATTATTACTCTAGCATAAGATGTCATATGACAAGAATTATATAAATTGATGTTCTAATAATGATCATGATGCCCTCATGTCCGTATTTTATTTTTATCAACACCTTCATCTCTAAACATGTGGACATATTTTTCGATTTCGGCTATTCGCTTGAGGACAAGCGAGGTCTAAGCTTGGGGGAGTTGATATGTCCATTTTGCATCATGCTTTTATATCAATATTTATTGCATTATGGGCTGTTATTTGTAACGCCCTTGATGCGGCTATATCTCCCATGTGTCGAAGCACGACTTAGAGGCATAACCGCATTGAAAGCAATGTCACAAGTGAGGTAATCTTCACACAACCCATGTAATACATAAGGGAAAGAGATACATAGTTGGCTTACAATCACCACTTCACACAATTACATGAATAAAGCATTACATCATCCAGATACAATCAAGGTCCGGCTACGAAATCGAAATAAAAGAAGACTACCCCAAAAGCTACACAGATCCCCGATCGACCCCAACTGGGCTCCACTACTGAACGACTAAGACGGAACAACACAAAGGACAAGATCTTCATAGAGCTCCTACTGGAGCTTGGTTGCGTCACCTACACGGTATCATCGGCACCTGCAAACTAGTTTTAGAAGTATCTGTGAGTCACGGGGACTCATCAATCTCACACCCTCGCGATCAAGACTATTTAAGCTTATAGGAAGGGTAAAAGGTACGGGGTGGAGCTGCAGCAAGCGGCTAGCATATATGGTGGCTAACATACGCAAATGAGAGCGACAAGAGAAGGAAAAAGCACGGTCGAACAACTATGATCAAGAAGTAAATCTAGAACAACCTACGTCAAGCATTACTCCAACACCGTGTTCACTTCCTGGACCCCGCCGAGAAGAGACCATCACGGTAACACACGCGGTAGATGTATTTTAATTAAGGTTAACTTCAGGTTTTCTACAACCGGACATTAACAAATTCCCATCTGCCCATAACCACGGGCACGACTTTCGAAAGTTCAAAACCCTGCAGGGGTGTCCCAACTTAGCCCATCACAAGCTTTCACGGTCAACGAAGGATATTCCTTCTCCCAAGACCCGATCAGACTCGGCATCCCGGTTACAAGACATCCTCGACAATGGTAAAACAAGTCCAGCAACACCGCCCGAATGTGCCGACAAATCCCGATAGGAGCTGCACATATCTCGTTCTCAGGGCACACTCAAATGAGACATCCTACGAGTAAAACCAACCCTCAAGTTGCCCCGAGGTGGCCCCGCAGTCTACTCGGTCCGGACCAACACTCAGAGGAGCACTGGCCCCTGGGGGTTAAAATAAGATGACCCTTGAGTCCGTGGAACGCAAGGGAAAAAGTGGCTAGGTGGCGAATGGTAAAACCAATGTTGGGAATTGCTGGAGGAGTTTTATTCAAGGCTAACTGTCAAGGGGTTCCCATTATAACCCAACCATGTAAGGAACGCAAAAACCGGGAACATAACACCGATATGACGGAAATTAGGGCGGCAAGAGTGGAACAAAACACCAGGCATAAGGCCGAGCCTTCCACCCTTTACCAAGTATATAGATGCATTAATTAAATAATAGATATTGGGATATCCCATCAATAATCATGTTCCAACATGGAACAAACTCCAATCTTCACCTACAACTAACAACGCTATAAGAGGGGCTGAGCAAAGCGGTAACATAGCCAAACAACGGTTTGCTAGGACAAGGTGGGTTAGAGGTTTGCCTTAACAATATGGGATGCATGATAAGCAAGTGGTAGGTATCGCAGCATAGGCATAGCAAAAGAGTGAGCATCTAGCAAGCAAAGATAGAAGTGATTTCGAGGGTATGGTCATCTTGCCTGAAATCCCGCAAGGAAGAAGAACGAATCCATGAAGAAGACAAACGTACGTAGTCGAACGGGTCCTCACAAACGCGACGTTATCGAAACCAACCCGAAGAAGCAACACTGGAAAGAAGCACACAACATAGTAAACAACCAACACATGAACATGGCATGATATGCGGGATGCGGTATGCGATGCATATGCAAGATTTGGAAAGGAAAGATTGAACCTGGCCTCTACATGGAAAACCAAGGGTGCCACTGGAAAGAAGAGTTGATTTCGATTGAAATCGATATAAAGATCACCGGAATCGGATGCACGATTTGGAAATGGCATGCAAAAGAAATATGGCACCGGTCTGCGATAAACAGAAAGAAACCATCTAAATGCATCAAGATAAATATGCTACAGCACTCAAACATGGCAAAAAAATACATGGCAGGGATACACTCATGAAGCTTGACTAAAGATGAACACTGATCTATGACTAATTCACACAATAGCAGGTTCAAACAAGCATGGCAAAAGTGCAAACGATAACAGGTTTCAGACTTTGTGAAATTAACATGTCAAGAATTATCATCAGAAAGCAATGTTTAGAGCATGAAAACTACATGCTACAGGAACATATCATGGCAAAGCAAGGCATGGCATGAAGCTACTCAAAGCATATAACAAAAGTATCTTAGTGACCATAAGCCAAAAGGGATCAGAAAATACAATTGCAAGCATGTGAACATAGCAAAAACATAAACAGATTCAGACTTAGTGAAAAACTGGAGCATGGCAAAACAGTTAACAAGTAGGCATGTTTATGAGCTCGATGCACTCACTACAAGGCATGGCATGACAAACTAAGCATACACCCATCAAGAAGACATGGCATAGAAGCTATACATGGCAAGAACAACAACATAGAATGCACGGGTCAATAGCAACAACCTCGGCAAAATCGCTAAACATGTTAACAATCTGCCAAGAACATTTTATAGCAAAAGTAGAGATCGATTGACTCAAGCTAGGGTGCTCCATAAAAGCAAACAAAGACACGAATGGATAGAGCACCACAATATCTACAAAACATCCTTACTTATCATCCTCAAAAGAGGCATGGATCACTAGGAAACGACATGAACATATGGCATAAAAATAATGACAGGGCAAGGACTTAGTGAAATTCTAAGTCCCTGAAATCAGCATCATCGAGTAAGCTACTTTGCATTCTTGTGCTAGTCACCACGAAGATCCCAAAAATACATGGCAAGCACCTCTGTAAAGATGGCATGGCATTCTACAAAACACATGTAGAGCTCAGGATCATAGCATGCACACATTAATTATGGCAAAAATGACAAAAGGCCATTTGCTGAAACAGATCTGACATAATCATCACATAGCCCTCTTCCAACAACATTTCGGGCATCAAGATGAGCTCAAATGAAAATGAGGCAATGGGATGAAATGATGTACTCGTCGAGACGAACATTTTGATATGCTACACGCCCACAACGGAGCCACGAATGCAGAGTTATGATGCGATGAATAAAGCTAAAAAACTAGGGACTTAACCATTTTGAGAAAAAAACGGGATGAGCATAGGATACTAAAAGACGCATGGGGAGGGACTTAGCGCAGTTCGCAGAAGAGGGAGGAGGCTGGCATGGACTGGGCCGGTGCTTGACCACGCGGAGAGGGGCCCAAGCACGAGCGCGGCTGCGCGTGTGCCCGCACGCACGCAGGGTCGAGGAAGGTCGCGCCATTGGTGTTCTCCAGCGAGGGGCGGCATACTGGCAATGGAGAAGGCCAGGAGTGGGGGCGCGGGGCGCATCCGGCAAGAGCGGGGCCGGCAGAGGCCGGGTCTGGCCGGAGAAACGGTTGCAGGGCGGCGCGGCGGTGCAGATCCGGGGTGGCGACGTGGTGGCGGGGAGCTCCGGCGATGCGAGGCGCAAGGCGGCGGCGCCGGACACCGGCGAGCAGGGCGCACGGCGGCGCAGACCCAGCAGCGAGGATGCGGGCGGCGGGGATCCGGGCCCGAGCGGGCCGGATCTGGGTCTCCTCGGGCCCGCGGTGGGAGGAGAGAGAGCGCGGTGATGTGGCGGCGCCGGATAGGCTAGCGGCGGCGGCGGAGTGACGTGGTGCGACACCATTGGGCGGAGTGAGGTGGAGGCTGTACGTGTCCGGCGGGCGCGGACATGTTCGGCGGCGTGGAGGAGCGGGGCTAGGGTTTCATCCGCGAGATTTTCGGGGGACACACATATATATAGGTAGAGGGAGCTAGGAGAGTCCAAATGAGGTGCGGTTTTCGGCCACGCGATCGTGATCGAACGACCGAGATGATGGAGGGGGTTTAGGTGGGTTTTTGGGCCACTTTGGAGGGGTGTTGGGCTGTAACACACACGAGGCCTTTACGATCCCTCGGTTAACCGTTGAAGTATCAAACAAAGTCCAAATGGCACGAAACTTGACAGGCGGTCTACCGGTAGTAAACCAAGGCCGCATGACAAGTCTCGGTCCAATCCGAAAACGTTTAACACCCACACACGAAAAGAGGTAGAAAGGGGCACTGGGTGACATAGGAGAGCCGGATTGCAAAACAGACAACGGGGAAAATGCTCGGATGCATGAGACGAACATGTATGCCAATGAAATGCACATGATGACATGATATGAAATGCATGACACGCAAACAATTGACAAGGCAACACAGCGAATAACTGGAAGACATGTGGCACATCGGTCTCAGGGCATTACAACACTCCACCACTATGAGAGGATCTCGTCCCGAGATCTAGGATGGCACCGGAGGGAAAAACGGAAGAGAAAGAGAAGAGGTGAAACTAAGTTGCTTCTTTGACAAACGAGTGAAACCACAAGCCTTGAGAGGTTGAGCAAATTGAAAGAAAGAATGCAACGAGAAAGAGCAAAGTTGAAAGCACCCCGTTAGGAAAAGGAACAAGGAAGAACAAATTTGAACAACACTCCAGCTGGAAAGATATGTAAGGCTTGATAAAATGAAAGAACTTGAGCAGCGGGCACACACTCCGATTAAATGGATAGGCATGAAAAGAACATGATCTTTGACAACATGAGATGATGGGTTGAAAAGAGCAACATGACAATGCCTCCGGAACAAAAGAATAGAACGTAGATAATTGAAATAGGAGAATGGAGAAGAAAATGCCAACTTCTGCTACAAAAGAGCTTGAAAAGGCATCTTTAGGAGAAGGTTCAATGGAGTTGTTGGAACACCAACAATGAAAAAGAGTAAGCTTGTAGTGGGCTTATGGAGAACAACTCAAAATTTATGAGGTGAAATTCTGCCACTGACGGAAAAACAAAAGATTGGATTGATAAGAACAAGGAGACGAGAAACTTATATCACCGGGAGGATAAATGAAGGGCTTGGGTCATTTATAAGCACCATAATTAGCAACAGTCCTTAGGGAAGGCTTTAGGTGAAATATAACCCAAGATAACTCCAACGAAGAGGTAGATGGATTTAAGTTATCTCATTCTTGACAACATGTGAATCATGAAACATGAACTCAAATTATGAAGAATGACATAGCACCATCTCAAAAGATGAGGTAAAAAGAATTGCCCTCCGGATTGCAAGATGAAGGATGCTTGGCCTCCTCTTAAAAGAATGTTGATGAACACTTCGAGAAGGAATTAAATCCTTGATGAACCATCATGTAGAACCTTCATGAAGAACTCCGTTAAACAAAAGAATGATCAAACGGAAGGAAAGAGGAGTTGAAAACACAAGGTGAATCCTTGTACCGATTTAGATGAACCTCCGGAATAAGGAATTAATCACTTGGATGAAACAAAAATAAGGATTACATTATGCGTATCCTTCACCAATTTAGATTGATGACAAACAATGGATTTGGCATACTACTTATTCTCGTAAAAAAAGATTAAGACAGATATTGCGCAACTTGGGAAGTTCTTTAGCGGACCACCGGAAGGGTTGAAACAACGAATAAATTGATATGAGAACCATTGAATAGAATCTTGAGCAAATCACCGTAAGAATTAAAAAAACCGAATAAAACATGAAGGAACACCGGGAAGGATTAGAGAACGAATCAGGATACTTGAGAGAACTTAGATACATGAGAACAAAGAGATCACGAGCAAGTTAGAGGATATTTGAACAATAGACCGGTAAGATTTAGAGAAAGAGAGCTGAAATCTGAGAATGAATAATCCTGAATTGATGGATTCCTGATAACAAACTGAGAAGACTCTTGAATTGCTCTGGATAGGTGAAAAGAATTCTCATAACCAAAACATGTGGACATATTTTTTGATTTTGGCTTTTCGCTTGAGGACAAGCGAGGTCTAAGCTTGGGGGAGTTGATACGTCCATTTTGCATCATGCTTTTATATCAATATTTATTACATTATGGGCTGTTATTACACATTATGTCACAATACATATGCCTATTCTCTCTTATTTTACAAGGTTTACATAAAGAGGGAGAATGCCGGCAGCTGGGATTCTGGCTGGAAAAGGAGCAAATATTAGAGACCTATTCTACACCACTCCAAAAGTCCTGAAACTTAACGGATGATGTTTTCCAAATATATAAAAACATTGAGCGCAAGAACTTCACCAAGGGGCCACATCCTGCCCACGAGGGTGGGGGCGCGCCCTACCCCCCTTGGCGTGCCCCCTACCTCGTGGGCCCCCTGGTGGCCCTCCGGTGACCATCTTCTGCTATATGGACTCTTTCAATGGGAAAAATATCATAAGCCATCTTCTCTGACGAAACTCCGCCGCCACAAGGCGGAACCTTAGCGGAGCCAATCTAGGGTTCTGGCGGGGCTGTTCTGCCGGGGAAACTTCCCTTCCAGAGGGGGAAATCATTGCCATCGTCATCACCAACGCTCCTCTCATCAGGAGAGGGCAATCTCCATCAACATCTTCATCAGCACCATCTCATCTCAAAACCCTAGTTCATCTCTTGTATCCAATTCTTGTCTCCATGTCCGGGATTGGTGCTAGTAGGTTGCTAGTAGTGTTAATTACTCCTTGTAGTTGATGCTAGTTGGTTTAATTGGTGGAAGATCATATGTTCAGATCCTTTATGCACATTAATACCTCTCTGATTATGAACATGTTTATGCTTTGTGAGTAGTTGCTTTTGTTCCCAAGGACATGGGAGAAGTCTTGCTATTAGTAGTCATGTGGATTTGGTATTCGTTCGATATTTTGATGAGATGTATGTTGTCTCTCCTCTAGTGGTGTTATGTGAACGTCGACTACATGACACTTCACCATTGTTTGGGCCTAGAGGAAGGCATTGGGAAGTAATAAGTAGATGATGGGTTGCTAGAGTGACAGAAGCTTAAACCCTAGTTTATGCGTTGCTTCGTAAGGGGCTGATTTGGATCCAAATGTTTCATGCTATGGTTAGGTTTACCTTAATACTTTTGTTGTATTTGCGGATGCTTGCAATAGAGGTTAATCATAAGTGGGATGTTTGTCCAAGTAAGGGCAGCACCCAAGCACTGTTCCACCCACATACCAAATTATGAAAGTACCAAACGCGAATCATATGAGCGTGATGAAACCTAGCTTGACGATATTCCCATGTGTCCTCGGGAGCGCTTTACATCATATAAGAGTTTGTTCAGGCTTGTCCTTTGCTACAAAAAGGATTGGGCCACCTTGCTACACCTTATTTACTTTTGTTACTTGTTGCTCATTACAAATTATCTTATCATAAAACTATCCGTTACCACTTATTTCAGTACTTGCAGAGAATACCTTGCTAGAAACCGCTTATCATTTCCTTCTGCTCCTCGTTGGGTTCGACACTCTTACTTATCGAAAGGACTGCGATACATCCCCCATACTTGTGGGTCATCAGCGTGGTGCCCTGGATGGCCTCACCATGCCCTGGTAAAAATTTGAGAATGTTTGTCTTATGTCGTCATGCACGCCATTCATAAATCGAACCATCATCGAGGAAATTTCGTGGTTCACTAGTACATCGAGGTGCTAAACAAATGAGTTTTAACCCCTTTCCAGGACGGCATTTGGAACCGTCGCCAAGTGAGTGTGGGCTATAGGGGGTCCTTCCCACACGACTCGGAAATCGTCGGGGATATGCCCTCCTGGCACACACGCTCGGCAAAATAAGGTCGTGTGCGACCGGTGAGCACTCAAATAAAGAAATACATACAATAGTGCTAGAAAATACAATTATACATGCGAAATCATTTCCGGTCGTAAGTACATCCCACACAGTCAGCCAGCACTAAATATTTCCGTTCGTATATACATCCCACACAGTCGCTCCAAGGAAAACGTTTTTGTTCACAAGGACATCACACACAATTTTCCCGGTTAAATCGTTTGTGATAGTGTTTCCATTGCACACGGTATTAACCATTTTATCGTTTGCGTTATTGAATTCATCACACACGGTGCCTAGAAGAAACTGTGTGTCAAGGGTTGTCCATCACACACAGTTTTTATGTGGTAAACGTTTGCGCCAGGTGGCCTAACGCAAACAGTTTTCAAGAGGATGTCGTGTGTGATTGTTCATTAATCTAACACGGTTTATTCCTAGAAACTGTGTGCGTTATTGAATGCATCGCACACAGTGTTTTCTCAATAACCGTTTGCAATAGAAAAACCCAATTAGTATGCTAATTATCCGATTATTCATAATCCATTTATTAATCTAATTGACATTTCATATTAAGCACATAATATATTTCATTTTCATAATTGAAATACATCAGAGTACAACATCATATAGCTTCAGCACTCAGGTACCCCATTACACAACTACACCAGGACCAAGTTTCACGTGCAACATCTACAACCTTTCAAAATTAGCATCATAGACGGTACATAGACATATGTATCTCATCTGGAAAATTGCTGAAGGAGAAGGTGAATATTGAGCCTTCATTGATGTTGAAGGTCTTTGTAACTTTAGGACAGTGCCTGTGGATGATTGACCGTCCATCCTTCGTCCTCTGCAGGAACACTTCAATATTGAACCATGGCTGTTGTATGAATACCTTCCTCGCCTCCTGACCATACAGGTGGTTTGAGAGGTAATCATCGGTGAACTGCTTTGGATAGGCCTGAAAACAAGGATGTGCATAAATATGTTCTCTATATTGGAAATGGGGCAAAGGAATAAAAAGGGAAGGTATAATAGTTAGTACCATCCTGTAGTGAACTGATGTCTTCTTCATTGTGCAGATAAAGATTCTGTTGTTTTTTGTCGCTAATTTCTTTATCCTAACAATCTTTCTGAGTTTCTTGACTTGACTGATATTCATGGACAACTCATTTCCCCATATGCAAAAAGGGTCGAACAGTGGGTCAAAACCTCTGACAGCAGGACCTACATGTGCAAGACCAAATTGTTAAAAACCTAAATATTAGAATGGTTCATGCAATTGTGCAATAATGTGCTATTAGACAACAGACCATGCACGTGCTAACCTCAATTGTAAACCTTAGTGCTTCCCATTGTTTCCCTGCAACACATATAAGGTAGTTAGTCATCATGTTAAGTAAGGGTTCACATGCTATCAGTAAAATATGTTGATGAAAAATCAGCACATTGAGGATTCATCAGATTAATTCAAGCCACATGGAAAACCCATTTATCCAAACCTAGCATGATTAAGAACTAGGAAATATAGCACTTGTAAATGTTTCTCATGTATTAAGTGCAGCCAAATTAGATTTATTCCTCACATGCACAACAATACATAATTCTACCCACGACAATTGGACATCGTAGTGTAGAATTGAACCAAGCAGTTAGCTAAACACCACAACAAATGAACCAAACATTAACTGAGCACCACATTGCACAATATAACATACTCCTAATAGAAGATCAGACAGTTAACCAAACCAAGCATGCTTAACAACTTGGAAATATAGCAATTATATTTTTTGTCATGTATTTACTACAGCCAAATTCAATTTATTCCTCACATGGTATACAATAATAAGATTCACCCACAACTATTGAACATCGCATTGCAGAATTGAACCAAACAAAATAGTTAACTAAACACCACAACAAATGAACGAAACGTTAACTGAGCACCACATTGCACAATATAACATACTCCTAATAGAAGATCAGACAGTTAACCAAACCAAGCATGCTTAACAACATGGAAATATAGCAATTGTATTTGTTTCTCATGTATTTAGTACAGCCAAATTCGATTTATTTCTCACATGGTATACAATAACAGAATGCACCCACAACAATTGAACACATTGCAGAATTGAACCAAACAACCAACCGTGTCGCGTCGTCGGCACGCGGGGCATCGACGGTGGCCTCGACAGCGAGCTGCTCCTCCAAGATCAGGGGGTCGACCCGAATGGCAGCCATCGTGACCTCATCGACGCGTGCGGCCGCGATTTGCTTCGCCGCTGCCAAATGGTCCTTGGGATCCTGGCTATACTACGCGCACCATGGCTTAGGGCGGCACTTATTTGATGGAGGGGTCGGTGATTTGGGTGGAAGGTGTCGCGCTGGCGGTCGGGGCATGTGGGATGTGGAAGGAGAAGGAGGATGGGTGTCGGGTGTGGATTACCTGCCTGGATAGGCGAGGCCGAGCAGCGTCGAGGAGGGTCACTGGTGAGGAGGCGGCGTTGTAAACAAGGATTTAAGGTTTCAACTTGGAAAGGAAGGCCGAAACAGGGGAAATGTGGCTTTTGGTAAGGGGGAGGGGGCGGGGAGGTAGATATTTCTGCGGAAGCCAAAAATTTGGAATCGCTTCAGCGAAAAAACTGGCGCGGAAAGTGTCATCACACACGGTCCCTTATTTAGAACTATGTACGATATGTGAACATCACAAACGATTCAGATTGCTTAACCCGTGTGTGTTGAGTTTGAATGTAAAAAATTATGGTTTGAATTTCCCTGGTTACAGTGGTCATCCATGTCATTGCATAATTTGGGTACACAAAGGAGACTAACTTCTTAATCGAGCAAGTTTAGCAATTAAACAGAGCTAGATGACCTAAACATTACTATAACAAATTACACACCGGCGCTCTTAATTAAACAAAACAAAGAGTACTACTACGGCCGGTGCTCGTCGATCTCCGCCACCGCCTCCATGTCCAGCTCGCGCCCGACGATCTCCTGGGGATTGTGCTCCATTGCATCAATTACACCATACTCGGCAAGCACCTCGCCATCCGTGTCTGACATATCTTTGGAATAGGCCGCCACGAGTTGGGCATGGACGGCCGCGATCTGGGCGCTGGCGGGCTCTATCGTGGCAAGGTATGCCATGCAAGAACAGACGGCTGCTCGAACTCTCTCGGCAATTGCCAACTCTTTGGCCGTGGCTTGCAGACCTTTGTCAGAGAAGCTTCATTTGATTTGTGCGGTGACTGCCATGAGCTGGGCATGGACGGCCTCGACATAGTAGAGGGAGGCCTCCATTAGGGATAGGTCACCGCTGCAGAACGGACAATTGTTGTGCCTCTCTCGCCAGTTGCTATCCCCGAGGCAGATGCTGCGGCCAACGCCTAAGAAGCAACACTGGTCGTTTGGGCTGCCTCGGTCGCCCGGACGCAGACTGCGGTCGCCCTCACGAATCTTGTTACCACACATCTGGCGGCTACAGCCGCGCTTTCGCCGGAGTTGGCCGCCGAAGTTGCCCTCACGAGGTGGGTCCACGTCCCCATCTTTCACCGACGACGAATGAATAGTTTAATGATATTTGGGGAGTAAGCTAGTGTGCTTGACACGCCGGCTGTGGACTATAGCCGACGCACCTTCTCGCGCAAGCCATAGAGATACTATACACCGACGTGCTCCAAGATATTTTGTGCTACATCTCGCATGGTTGGTGATAATAAACTGCGTGCGTCTACTTGATTTATCGTCTTGATTTGAATTACGTAATGGGGTCACAACTACAAAGGACGGTGTTTGAATTGCTAGAACTTTTATCTACAGTGAACATGCAACTATAGGTGTGTCGTCAAAAAAATTGGAATTATCCAGGGTTCGTTTTGACGTTTTTATACATTAACTTGGTTTTGTAGGCATTTCAGGTGCATAATTCTAATTTAAACTACGTGCACATGCTCCAGTGCATATAAACGGGGTGAAAAATCAAATATGTGTCCTTGGTTGCATGCTTAGGTCCCATGCAAGAAATGGGAATGAATTTCAAACACCAGGGCATCGTTGATTGCTGGCAAAACATTGAGATGCCTGGTTTTTAAATTCTAGTAAATCCAAAACCCGTCTGAAATTCATGAAACTTGGCATGCTATCATGGAGCGGCATCAACATGTCGTGGTAAAATTTTTGTCCCATCTCGGGCAGGTTTGGGTATATACTTCTCACAAACCGGAGCTTCTCACAACAAGCATGATGGTTTTCGGTGGGGAATATCCCACCTTTGGGGACGAAACGATATCCATTGCCTCTTATTGCTTTCAAATTTTTTCTCATGTCAACATAGAACAACATGAGTGTTGTGTGAATTTTTGTTATTTTTCGGGGTTCGTTTGGACATTTCTATGCATTAACTGGGTTTTCAATGCATTTATGTGCATAATTCAAATTTGAACTACATGCACATGCTCAAGTGCATATAAATTGGTTGAAAAAATCAAATATGTGTCCTTGGGTGCATCACTAGGTCCCATGCAAGAAATGGGAATGAATTTCAAACACCAGGGCACCGCTGATTGCCGGCAAAACATTGAGATGCCTGGTTTTTAAATTCTAGTAAATCCAAAACCCATATGAAATTCATGAAACTTGGCATGCCATCATGGAGCGACATCAACATGTCGTGGTAAAATTTTTGTCCCATTTGGGGTAGGTTTGGGTATATGCTTCTCACAAACCGGAGCTTCTCACAACAAGCATGATGGTTTTCGGTAGGGAACATCCCACCTTTGGGGACGAAACGATATCCATTGCCTCTTATTGCTTTCAATTTTTTTTCGTGTCAACATAGAACAACAGGAGTGTTGTGTGAATTTTTGTGATTTTTCTGGGTTTGTTTGGACATTTTTATGCATTAACTGAATTTTCAATGCATTTATGTGCATAATTCAAATTTGAACTACATGCACATGCTCCAGTGCATATAAATTGGTTGAAAAATCAAATGTACGTCCTTTGGTGCATGCTTAGGTCCCATGCAAGAAATGGGAATGAACTTCAAACACCAGGGCATCGTTGATTGCCAGCAAAATATTGAGATGCCTAGTTTTTAAATTCTAGTAAATCCAAAACCCGTCTGAAATTCATGAAACTTGGCATGCTATCATGGAGCGGCATCCACATGTCGTGGTAAATTTTTTGTCCCATTTGGGGAAGGTTTGGGTATATGCTTCTCACAAACCGGAGCTTCTCACAACAAGCATGATGGTTTTCGGTGGGGAATGTCCGACCTTTGGGGACGAAACGATATCCATTGCCTCTTATTGCTTTCAAATTTTTTCTCATGTCAACATAGAACAACAGGAGTGTTATGTGAATTTTGGTGATTTTTCGGGGTTCGTTTGGACATTTGTATGCATTAACTAGGTTTTCAATGCATTTATGTGCATAATTCAAATTTGGACTACATGCACATGCTCCAGTACATATAAATTGGTTGAAAAATCAAATCTATATCCTTGGGTGCATCACTAGGTCCCATGCAAGAAATGGGAATGAATTTCAAACACCAGGGCACTGTTGATTGCCGACAAAACATTGAGATGTCTAGTTTTTAAATTCTAGCAATCCAAAACCCATCTGAAATCCATGAAACTTGGCATGCCATCATGGAGCGACATCAACATGTCGTGGTAAATTTTTTGTCCCATTTGGGGCAGGTTTGGGTATATGCTTCTCACAAACCGGAGCTTCTAAAACAAGCATGATGGTTTTCGGTAGGGAGCATCCCACCTTTGGGGACGAAACGATATCCATTGCCTCTTATTGCTTTCAATTTTTTTTCGTGTCAACATAGAATAACAGGAGTATTGTGTGAATTTTTGTGATTTTTCGGGGTTTGTTTGGACATTTTTATGCATTAACTGAGTTTTCAATGCATTTATGTGCATAATTCAAATTTGAACTACATGCACATGCTCCAGTGCATATAAATTGGTTGAAAAATCAAATCTACGTCCTTTGGTGTATGCTTAGGTCCCATGCAAGAAATGGGAATGAATTTCAAACACCAGGGCACCGTTGATTGCCGGAAAAACATTGTGATGCATGGTTCTTAAATTGTAGTAAATCCAAAACCCATCTGAAATTCATGAAACTTGGCATGCTATCATGGAGCGGCATCAACATGCCGTGGTAAAAAAATTGTCACATTTGGGGCAGGGTTGGGTATATGCTTCTCACAAACCGGAGCTTCTGACAACAAGCACGATGGTTTTTTGTAGGGAATGTCCCACCTTTGGGGACGAAATGATATCCATTGCCTCTTATTGCTTACAATTTTTTTCTTATGTCAACATAGAACAACAGGAGTGTCGTGTGAATTTTTGTGATTTTTCGGGGTTCGTTCAGACATTTTTATGCATAACTGAGTTTTCAATGTATTTATGTGCATAATTCAAATTTGTACTACGTCCACATGCTGCCGTGCATATAAATTGGTTGAAAAATCAAATCTGTGTCCTTGGGTGCACACTTAGGTCCCATGCAAGAAATGGGAATGAATTTCGAACACCATGGCACCGTTGATTGCCGGCAAAACATTGAGATGCCTGAGTTTTAAATTCTAGTAAATCAAAAACTCATCTGAAATTCATGAAACTTTGCATGCTATCATGGAATGGCACCTGACATGCTGTGGTGTTTTTATACATTAACTGAGTTTTCAATGCATTAATGTGCATAATTCAACTTTGAACTACATGCACATGCTCTAGTGCATATAAATTTGTTGAAAAAATAAATTTGTCTCCTTGGGTGCATGCTTCGGTCCCATGCAAGAAATGGGAATGAATTTCAAACACCAGGGCATCGTTGATTGCCAGAAAAATATTGAGATGCCTGGTTTTTAAATTCTAGTAAATCCAAAACCCGTCTGAAATTCATGAAACTTGGCATACTATCATGGAGCGGCATCAACATGTTGTGGTAAATTTTTTGTCCCATTTGGGGAAGGTTTGGGTATATGCTTCTCACAAACCGGAGCTTCTCACAACAAGCATGATGGTTTTCGGTGGGGAATGTCCCACCTTTGGGGACGAAACGATATCCATTGCCTCTTATTGCTTTCAAATTTTTTCTCATGTCAACATAGAACAACAGGATTGTTATGTGAATTTTTGTGATTTTTCGGGGTTCGTTTGGACATTTGTATGCATTAACTGGGTTTTCAATGCATCTATGTGCATAATTCAAATTTGAACTACATGCACATGCTCCAGTGCATATAAATTGGTTGAAAAATCAAATCTGTGTCCTTGGGTGCATCACTAGGTCCCATGCAAG
Organism: Triticum monococcum; assembly: GCA_034509565.1. Lineage (NCBI taxonomy): Eukaryota > Viridiplantae > Streptophyta > Magnoliopsida > Poales > Poaceae > Triticum > Triticum monococcum. Next base: position 173,252,832 of record CM067847.1, on the reverse strand, counting down.
AAATGGAAATGAATTTCAAACACCAGGGCACCGTTGATTGCCGGCAAAACATTGAGATGTCTAGTTTTTAAATTCTAGCAGTCCAAAACCCATCTGAAATACATGAAACTTGGCATGCCATCATGGAGCGACATCAACATGTTGTGGTAAATTTTTTGTCCCATTTGGGGCAGGTTTGGGTATATGCTTCTCACAAACCGGAGCTTCTAACACAAGCATGATGGTTTTCGGTAGGGAACATCCCACCTTTGGGGACGAAACGATATCCATTGCCTCTTATTGCTTTCAATTTTTTTTCGTGTCAACATAGAACAATAGGAGTGTTGTGTGAATTTTTGTGATTTTTCGGGGTTTGTTTGGATATTTTTATGCATTAACTGAGTTTTCAATGCATTTATGTGCATGATTGAAATTTGAACTACATGCACATGCTCCAGTGCATATAAATTGGTTGAAAAATCAAATCTACGTCCTTTGGTGCATGCTTAGGTCCCATGCAAGAAATGGGAATGAATTTCAAACAGCAGGGCACCGTTGATTGCCGGAAAAACATTGAGATGCCTGGTTTTTAAATTCTAGTAAATCCAAAACACATCTGAAATTCATGAAACTTGGTGCGCTTTCATGGAGTGGCATCAACATGCCGTGGTAAAAAAGTTGTCACATTTGGGGCAGGGTTGGTTATATCCTTGTCACAAACCGGAGCTTCTCACAACAAGCATGATGGTTTTCGGTAGGGAACGTCCCACCTTTGGGGACGAAATGATATCCATTGCCTCTTATTGCTTTCAATTTTTTTCTTATGTCAACATAGAACAACAGGAGTGTCGTGTGAATTTTTGTGATTTTTCGGGGTTCGTTCGGACAATTTTATTCATAACTGAGTTTTCAATGCATTTATGTGCATAATTCAAATTTGAACTACATCCACATGCTGAAGTGCATATAAATTGGTTGAAAAATCAAATCTGTGTCCTTGGGTGCATGCTTAGGTCCCATGCAAGAAATGGGAATGAATTTCGAACACCAGGGCACCGTTGATTCCCCTTCAAAACATTGAGATGTCTGGTTTTTAAATTCTAGTAAATCCAAAACTCGTCTGAAATTCATGAAACATGGCATGCTATCATGGAATGGCACCTAACATGCTATGGTATTTTTATACATTAATTGAGTTTTCAATGCATTTATGTGCATAATTCAACTTTGAACTACATGGACATGCTCCAGTGCATATAAATTGGTTGAAAACATAAATTTGTGTCCTTGGGTGCATGCTTAGGTCCCATGCAAGAAATGGGAATGAATTTCATACACCAGGGCATCGTTGATTGCCGGAAAAACATTGAGATGCCTGGTTTTTAAATTCTAGTAAATCCAAAACTCGTCTGAAATTCATGAAACTTGGCATGCTGTCATGGAGCGCCATCAACATGACATGGTAAAATTTTTGTCCCATTTGGGGCAGGTTTGGGTATATGCTTCTCACAACAAGCATGATGGTTTTTGGTAGGGAACGTCCCACCTTTGGGGACGGAACGATATCCATTGCCTCTTATTGCTTTCAATTTTTTTTCTCATGTCAACATAGAACAACAGGAGTGTTGTGTGATTTTTTGTGATTTTTCGGGGTTCGTTTGGACATTTTTATGCATTAACTGAGTTTTCAATGCATTTATGTCCATAATTAAAATTTGAACTACATGCACATGCTCCAGTGCATATAAATTGGTTGAAAAATCAAATTTGTGTCCTTGGGTGCATGCTTAGGTCCCATGCAAGAAATGGGAATGAATTTCAAACACCAGGGCATAGTTGATTGCCGACAAAACATTGAGATGCCTGGTTTTTAAATTCTAGTAAATCCAAAACTCATCTGAAATTCATGAAACTTGGCATGCTATCATGGAGCGGCATCAACATGCCATGGTAAAATTTGTGTGCCATTTGGGGCAGGTTTGGGTATATGCTTCTCACAAACCGGAGCTTCTCACAACAAGCATGATGGTTTTCTGTAGGGAACGTCCCACCGTTGGGGACGAGACGATATCCATTGCCTCTTATTGCTTTCAATTTTTTTCTCGTGTCAACATAGAACAACAGGAGTGTTGTGTGAATTTTTGTGATTTTCCGGGGTTCGTTTGGTCATTTTTATGCATTAACTGAGTTTTCAATGCACTTATGTGCATAATTCAAATTTGAACTAAATGCACATGCTCCAGTGCATATAAATTGGTTGAAAAAATCAAATCAGTGTCCTTGGGTGCACGCTTAGGTCACATGCAAGAAATGGGAATGAATTTCGAACACCAGGGCACCGTTGATTTCCAGCAAAACATTAAGATGCCTGGTTTTTAAATTCTAGTAAATCCAAAACTCGTCTGAAATTCATGAAACTTGGCATGCTATCATGGAATGGCACCTGACATGCTGTGGTATTTTTTGTGTCCATTTTGTGAGAAGGCGCACTCGAATAATGACAGGCAACAAAGGCATTTTGAAAAAATAGCTGCCACTTTAATATCTCAAACGATTGTATAATTCAAACCGTGTGCGTGCTACTAACCATTCACGTGACGCCACGTGTATTGGTTTTAATGGTTGTAGGAGGTGACGTGCAAACAGCTTCTTGACCTTGACTGAATGGGAGGCGTGCGAGCGCCGTCTGGTGCACAGGCTGACCAAGAGGCGTGCAAGCTGTCCTCGAATGCGCGGGCTCACCGGGAAGCGTGCAAGTTGTACGCTGCACAGGCTCACTAGGGAGCGAGCCGTTTGACTTCCATGGCCACCCGCCTTGCTCGCATCCTCTCCATTAATGGAACCCAAGCCGCAGTTTAATTTGCTTTTTAAATATAATCCACTAATCACAAACGTTTTATTTAGAACACCCTTATGCAAACTGACAGCTTCCCGAGGAAGCCAAGTAAAAATGTGCCGAGCAGGATTTCTGCAGCTCTTGATCGCAAACGTTTTAGATAAAGCACCTGTATGCAAAGTGAGAGCAGCGCAGGATTTGTGCATCCCTTCAATGCAAACGGTTGTTTTGGATGACCCGTGAGCAACCACGTACAAACAATTTGGTAAGATTTATCAATCCTTGTAACACTGCGATTTGTCAAAATATGAAGCTAAAAATCACTAGCAGTTTCTAATTTGTGCAACTAAAATTCAGTAATTAAGCATAGATTTCATTCATAGATTAAGCAATCATTCTTAATTTATTCAATAAGTTCAACTCGACAGCTGAACTGACCAATCTTTTCCCCAATTGTTGCCAACCACGTACTGAAATAGCTAGTTCAACTATATATACTAGCTAATTTTAAGTACGTTGTACAGTTCCACCACATCTATAGTCAGATGAACTAAACAAAATAGCCCCTAAATACTACTAATACTGCGGAGGGGCTTTGTACTACTTCCGGCTTCCTCTCCTCTAACGAGCGCGTTCAGTAAGAAGCGGAGGAGGAGGAGCCTACCGACGAGCTGGGTAACCGCAATATGGTGCATGCCGCTGTTGCAGCTTCAGCGACGCACACCTCGAATGCCCTCTGCCACTCCAGACGACCCCTCTCGAAGTAGTGATTCTCCTCGTAGATCTCCTGATTCCTCACCTCTGAGGCGGCGTGTGCTGCGACCATAGCGGCGGTAAGGCTCTTTGCGTGCTCGACGAGGCGCTCGTCCTCCTCCCGCGGGAACTCGGTGTAACGTGCAAGGTCGTTGACGCACGTGCGGGTATCCACCTCTGCCCTCCGCCTTCAGGCGGCGGTGGCGGAGTGGGTGATGACCCCGGCGGTTGACGATGGGCTGGCGGCCACGACGGCCGACGATGGGGTGGCGGCCACGACCACCACCTCCCGCCTTTGGGCCGCGGTGGCGGAGCGGGTGATGGCCACAGTGGCCCGCAGTGGGGTGGCGGCCACGACGGCCACCTCCCGCCTTTGGGCCGTGGCGGCAGAGCACGCGATGGCCCTGGCTTTCCATGGTGGTGTGGCGGCAACGGCAGCCGGCAACAGCTGCCGACGGGCACCGGCGGTGGAGCGTGTAGTGGGTGTTCCGCGCACACCCAACAGGGACGCCACGCGCACTACACTACGCCGGGAACTACGTGAAGAAAATATGCCCTAGAGGCAATAATAAAGTTATTATTTATTTCCTTATATCATGATAAATGTTTATTATTCATGCTAGAATTGTATTAACCGGAAACATAATACGTATGTGAATACATAGACAAATAGAGTGTCACTAGTATGCCTCTACTTGACTAGCTCGTTAATCGAAGATGGTTATGTTTCCTAACCATGAACAAAAGAGTTGTTATTTGATTAACGGGATCACATCATCAAAAGAATGATGTGATTGACATGACCCATTCCATTAGCTTAGCACCCGATCGTTTAGTATGTTGCTATTGCTTTCTTCATGACTTATACATGTTCCTATGACTATGAGATTATGCAACTCCCGTTTGCCGGAGGAACACTTTGTGTGCTACCAAACGTCACAACGTAACTGGGTGATTATAAAGGAGCTCTACAGGTGTCTCCAAAGGAACATATTGGGTTGGCGTATTTCGAGATTAGGATTTGTCATTCCGATTGTCGGAGAGGCATCTCTGGGCCCTCTCGGTAATGCACATCACATAAGCCTTGCAAGCATTGCAATTAATGAGTTAGTTGTGAGATGATGTATTACGAAACGAGTAAAGAGACTTGCCGGTAACGAGATTGAACTAGGTATTAATATATCGGCGATCGAATCTCGGGTAAGTAACATACTGATGACAAAGGGAACACCGTATGTTGTTATGCGGTCTGACCGACAAAGATCTTCATAGAATATGTGGGAGCCAATATGAGCATCCAGGTTCCGCTATTGGTTATTGACCGGAGACATGTCTCGGTCATGTCTACATTGTTCTCGAACCCGTAGGGTCCGCACGCTTAAGGTTTCGATGATAGTTATGTTATGAGTTTATAAGTTTTGATGTACCGAAGGAGTTCGGAGTCCCGGATGAGATCAGAGACATGCCGAGGAGTCTTGAAATGGTTGAGACGTAAAGATCGATATATTGGACGACTATATTCGGAAATCGGAAAGGTTCCGAGTGATTCGGGTATTTTCAGAGGTACCGGGGAGTTACGGGAATACGAGGAAGAAGCGATGGGCCGTAATGGGCCTTAGTGGGAAGGACCAGGAGGTGGCGCGCGTCCCTCCCAAGCCCCGTCCGAATTGGACATGGGGTTTGGGGCGCGGACCCTCTCTCCCTTCCTTCCCCTCTTTCCCCCTTTCCCCCCTTCTCCTAGTTGGACTAGGAAAGGAGGAAACCTACTCCAACTAGGAGTAGGAATCCTACTCCCCTGGCGCGCCCCTCCTAGGGCCGACCTCCTTCCCCCTTGCTCCTTTATATACGGGGGCAGGGACACCCCTAGACTCACAAGTTGATCCTGGTGATCGTTTTCTTAGCCGTGTGTGGTGCCCCCTTCCACCATACTCCTCGATAATATTGTAGCGGTGCTTAGGCGAAGCCCTGCGATGGTAGAACATCAAGATCGTCACCATGCTGTCATGCTGACGGAACTCTTCCCCGACACTTTGCTGGATCAGAGTCCGGGGATTGTCATCGAGCTGAACGTGTGCTAAAACTCAGAGGTGCCATAGTTTCGGTGCTTGATCGGTTGGGCCGTGAAGACGTACGACTACATCAACCGCGTTGTCATAACGCTTCCGCTATTGGTCTACAAGGGTACGTAGACAACACCCTCCCCTCTCGTTGCTATGCATCACCATGATCTTGCGTGTGCGTAGGAATTTTTTTGAAATTACTAAGTTCCCCAACACTGCGCCGCCCAGCTGGAGCTGTCCTCTGATGATGGCAGAGTGGCTGAGCGACGATGACGAACCGGTGCCATTGGCGATTGTGGGAGAAGCAGACGAGATAAGCTACAAGGAGGGAGGGGAAAATGCAACGCAGGACTCGCCGGCCGTGAGGGTTTTTATAGCAGGCCGATAAGCATTGGGATTTTGGGGAATTTCATCGAGTCGGGCAGGAAGCTTGCGTGGGAACCTACGGGGTTGCACAGGAATGGGCTCACCGACGATTCCTTGGCGCCACCGTTTGGCCAAAAGAACGCCCCCGCACGCTGCGCAAGCTTGCGTTGTAAGCCATCTGTGGCAGTGGGGTGACAAGACGTGCGAGAGGAGGACGAAAGGCCATGTACACATATGGTTAATAAAAAAACCTTTGCGACGTAATTACCTACTATACCACCGTCATAGTTTATAAGTATGATTTAACTAATAAAATACGAATGCATGTCGCCAAAGATTATATAGTTGGATTTGTATTTGAACATTGTTTCCAATTATATAATTTTTAAAACATGCATTAACATTTTGTTGGTTAAATTTGATGGAAAAGTATGGCACAGAATATAAATGAGACTATAGACTAGACGGAGGTGGTAGCACATGGCAGCTCTCTACGCAGCGACGCAACTGTCGGCCGACTTGTAGGCAACCATTTCCTATCTGTTCAACTGCTTTATGCGTGTGGTTTCTTGCGGTTCAGGCGGCTACGGCGCGCTCTGCTTGCATCCCGCTATGCGCACTCTGCTCTCGTGTCCCTCCAGGTGCTCTGCCCTCGCCCCTCCACGTGCACTGCCAGTGTTTGGGGCCGGTGCATGATCACACATGTTCGTGTGCAAGCGGTTGCGTTGGGCGCGGCGCGACGATGCAGTTACCCGCTGCAAAAACTGCCATGCGAGCATGCCGAGAATCCATGCCGCCCGGCCCCCTTTTATTCCTACGGCCATTTACCTTCATCTCTCGTCTCACACGACACAATAAGCACACCCACGAGGACACATAGAGAGAGGACATCCAACGTTTCTAATGGCGCTCCATGTGGCTCCAATGGCGCTCCCAGCGGCCGATGACGACAACGGCGGACAGTTCACCATGCATCACGTAGTGGACACCCACGTGAGGGGAAGTCCCTCTTAGTGGTGTACATGAACGATCCAGTCTCGGTGGAGAGCTCCATCCAAACTATGGAGCAGTTCCTTGCCGAGGACAAGTACCGAGTGGTCGGCTTCGACCTCGGGTACACCATCGGTCATGCCGGGCATGATCAGAAGGTTGTCGCCGCGCAGTTGTGTGTGCGACATGACATCGTCGTCTACCACTACCACCTTGCCACAAGGCCTTGCGAGCGTTTCTCTAGGTTTATCAACAACTCTGACTACAGTTTCGCTACGGTGGACACCACCAACGATCTAAAAGCGCTCAAGGTTTCGGACATGAAATGCCCGAATCTTGTCAACATCCAGCACCACTACAATAGTCACTTATGTTATTCTACTGTAGACAGAGCAATTCACACAGCTTATTAGCGCAATTTTTTGTGTTGTTATTGGTCTTCGCACACATTTCTGATTATGGACCTATTTGACGCGTATCACACACACCTTGATCTGGCCAATTGTTTCTTTTCTGTTGCCTAATCACAAACAATTCATCTGAGTGAACCGTATGCTCTATATCACACACGCCTTCATCAGGTTGCCTATTTCTTTTGTTCTGCCTCATCGCAAACAGTTCATTGAGCTGAACCGTATGCCCTGCATCACACACGCAACTAAAATCTGAACCGTGTTTGATAGCTCCACCATCGCAAATGTTTTGCACCTTTTTTGACAGTTCTTTTACATCACCGTTTGCGATTATGGCATCGCACACAGTTTCGTCAAAGGGTCTCTAATCATAGTGTCGCGTTTGGACCATCCTGCAGTAGTGGTTTACTTTATTTGTGTGTGGAAATGCCATGTGTGTAGTAGCCACCTATGTAATTATGCATGTAATAGTTTACTTTGGTGTGTGCAAATGCCATGGTTGTAGCAACCACCTATGTAAGTGGATGTTTAATTTGGTCATGCAAGCAAGTCCTTATAAGTGTGTGTGTGTGTGTGTGTATGTTGTTGTTCTGTATGCAATCCCATCGCACAACACACATGTCTTATTAGCATCAACCGTCTGTGTTATTATTGGTCTTCACACGCAATTCTGATTACAGACCTGTTTGCCACGTATCAAACACATCTTGTTAAGTTGAACCGCTTTTGTTCTCATGTATCAACGCAAACCGTTCATCCGAGTGAACCACATGCCGTATATCACACACACCATCATCTGGTTGAATGCTTCTTTTGTGTTGCCTAATCACAAACAGTTCATGCGAGTGAACCGTATGATGTATATCGCACACACCTCCATCCGGCTGCCCGTTTCTTATACTCCTCCTCGTCGCAAATAGTTAATTGAACTGAACCGTATGCCCTACAACACACACGCAACTAAAATCTGAACCATGTTTGATGGCTCGGCCATCACAAACGTTTTGCATCTTTTTTGATGGTTTTTTACACCACCATTTGCGATTATGGCATCGGACACGGTTTCGTCGAAGGGTCTCTGATTGTCGGAGTAAATAGCCATGGGTAGCCTAGCCGGCTTCCCCTGGCCCATCAGAAAAAATTACAAGCCTGGCCGACTTTCAAGAAGATTCGAGACCTAGGGCCGCCTCCCCCCTCAGCCGGCTACCTCCTTGGCTGGCTTCGGGGGCGGCCCGCCCTTTACCCTCATAAAGAAAGCTGTGGAGGGCCGACTACGAGAAGCCGGCTACAGCAGGGCCGGCTACGAGAAGCCGGCTCCCATAAAGCAGTCAAAGCCGTACCCGCAATGTACGCGTCCACCCTGTGATGATGAAGCGGGGCGTGGCTACAGTGGAGCCTGCCACCCCAAGACCCGGAGCACGCCTGGTACAGTGTGTCGTACGGGTGGCCACGACCCGTCCGGCGCGGCACTGTTGCCACGGCGGCTCCGACGCCGTCCACGACGGGCCGCCAACGTGGCCCCCGAGGCGGTGGGCCCCTTCGGGCAGAGAGATACCGAAGGCGGCCGCACCTCCTCTCAAGCCGGCAAGATAGAGGGCCGGCTTCCCATAGACGGCCTACCACTTTCCTCGAAGGAGACGCCCATTAAGGAGAAAAGATACGGCGGGGCTACAGTAATCGCCCGCCAAGGCGGCGTTACTGTAGCCACGCTTACCCCGACCAAGCCTGCGTCAACAGCACGGAGCAACAGTAACCAGCCACCGACCAGGCCCTGGCCTGTGGGGCCTGCCTGTCGACCAAGGAGCCGACAACCGGCGGGACCCACCAGCCGGCGGGCCCCAGTAGCCGGCGCAGAAGCCGGCGAGCATAGTCACAGACAGCTGGGTCCCGCGCCCAGCTGCATTACCATTGTACCCCCGGGGGGTAGGCCTATATAAACCCCCCGGTGCACCCATGCAAAGGGTTGGATTCTCAAGTTAGACCTAGACACAAAACAAGGAGAGGAAGCAAGCTAAGCTGATCCCTTCTTCCTCCTTCCACCCAAAACAGCTCAAGGAGCATCGTAGCTACTTGTTCATTTAGCAACCATGCGGAGACCCCGCAGAGCAGCAGTAGGGGTGTTATCTCCTCGGAGAGCCCTGAAGCTGGGTAAGATTCGCCGGCGTGCATGTCTACGCCTTATCCCGTTTCCAGGCACCGGTGATGTTTTATTGGCTCCCACAATGATAAGCCACCCGTTGGCATATGTCGCTCCTACCACCCGACATTTGGCGCCCACCGTGGGGCCAGGTGCACCGTCGTCCAGAGACCTGTTCTGGACGGGAACCCTTTTCCTTCCCCGCGAGCGTAGCCAGCCCGGCTCGCCCGATGGCGCTTGCCGCGACGCGCTGCATGGCGTCACCAACTTCTGCCCGGCGAGCAGCCTCGCCGACCTCTTCGACAAGGCCCGCATCTCCGACGAGCTTGCCTCCGATGCCGGCACCGATCATCTCGCCAACCTCCTCGGCCAGCTACACGTCTCCGGCGAGCCCCCTGCGGATCTGGAGTCGGTTGGTTCCACCGACCCGATGCCTGTCGACTCCAACACGGCATCCTACGATACCTTCCCCACCAACGTCACGATCTACAATGACTTGCTCCCTCCGGCTGGTGATCGCGATTCTGACACTACCGAGGTGATGGTTATCGGCCTCGACGGCCCGACTGACGAGGGCGCCCGCGACGCCCCGCGCGCGGCGGCCCACGACTTGTCCGCCCCCCTTCCGGCTGACGCCAACGACGAAGTACTGGAGGCACGCCGCCTCGCCCTCCTCGCGGAGGGCCGGCGGCTGGCCTCCGTAAGACGCCTCATCGAGGCCTACCAGCGCGAAGCTGACCGCGCCGCCTTCGGCACGCCGGCTCCGGCTGGCCCTAGCCGGGCCGGTGCTGTCAGGCAATGCGGCGCCGTCATCGCCGACACGCTTGGAGTGGATCGCCCGGTCTACGCCACCCCGCTCGAGAACCTGCGCGCCGCCCAGGCGGCCGTAGACGAGCTGGACAGCTTGGAAGCCGAAGACCTCCCCCACATGACACGGTGCATCCAGCAACTAATCGACGCGGCCGCTCGGCGGCACGAAGCCGACGCCTGCGCGGGGAGCCCTCCCCCGCGCCGCGATCACGGCGCGACTTCCTGATCGCCGACTACAAGCAACACCCGCGCGCGGCACGAAAAAGAGCCGGCTTCCAGCCGAAGCCGGACCCAAATCTCCATCGAGCGAGATGCGGACGGCCGCCCCCGGGCCATGGAATGGCGGGGCACCCGACTCTCAGCGGCCGGCTTGGTCGCCGCGAAGGAGTCGGCGAAAACGACGCCCGCCACCGGATCGACCGCCTGGCCCGATCCCTGGCGCTAGAAGAAGAAGATGATGTCGGCCCGCCTTGTTTTGGCCCCCGCATCCGTGACGAGCCCTTCCCCAAAGGGTTCTCGCTTCCAAGAGACACGCCCAAGTACAATGGCTCGGTGAAGCCGGAAGACTGGCTGACCGACTACTCCACAGCCGTCAGCATCGCCAATGGCAACCGGCGCGTTGCCATGAAGTACGTGCCCCTCATGCTGCAAGGCACGGCACGGACCTGGCTTAACAGCCTCAAGCCTCTCAGCATCAACAGCTGGGTGGATTTCACTGAAGCCTTCGTTCGCAACTTCACCAGCACCTACAAGCGGGCTCCCAAGCCCAGACAGCTCTCCCTGTGTGTACACGGCCCAGCCGAGTCCACTCGCGACTACCTCACGTGTTGGGCCAAGCTCCGCAATTCCTGCGAAGGGGTGCATGAGGTGCGAGCCATCAAATACTTCACTGCCGGGTGCCGAGAAGGCACCCTCCTCAAGCACAAGCTTCTCTGCGATGAGCCGACTACCCTCGACGAGCTCCTGAAGATCGCCGACAAGTACGCCACCGCAGACTCCTCGATGAAGACCGAGCTCCGGGTGGACGCGTCCGGAAAAGTGCTCAATCCGGCGCCCCAAGCACCGGCTGGCGATCCCGGCCGATGCCAACACCAGAATGATCAGAAGCGCAAAGGCCCTGCGCCGCATCCCGCTAGCCGGCAGGTGGCCACGGTCGAAGATACGCCGCCTGAGGGGCGGCCCGCGCCCAAGAAACCCTAGGGCGGCCGGCCGGCTTGGCAGCCGGCCTTCTCCTACGAGCAAACCCTTGATGCCCCGTGCAAATTCCACAGCGGCGCGAAGCCGTCCAACCACACGACGCGCAAATGTAACTGGCTCGCCCGAATCTCCAAGGGCGAAGGGCTCACGCCGACTCCGCCTGCCGGCCCGCCGCCTCCGGCTCCACCGCCCAAGGCCGCTCGGCCCGCGGTCGACGCCTTGCAGGACGAGTTCCCCGATGAGCAAGCATCTTACGTTGTCTTCACGAGCCAGCCCGAAGACCGGCGCAGCAAGCGCCGAGAGCAACAAGAAGTCAATGTGGCCACCGCCAACCCAGCCGGCCACATGCATTGGTCAGAGAAATCCATCAGTTGGAGCCGGGCCGACCACCCAGAGGTGATGCCGTCCCCCGGCTCCTACGCTTTGGTCCTGGAGGCCACCCTTGCGACGGACACGCGTGCCGCCCGCTTCTCCCGCATGCTGATCGACGGTGGAAGCAGCATCAACATCCTATACCACGACACCATGGAGAAGTTGGGTGTCAAGACAAAACAGCTTGCGCCGACTCGAACGGTGTTTCATGGCATCGTACCCGGTTTGTCCTGCGCCCCCATCGGCAAGATCAAGATCGATGTACTCTTTGGGGGCAAGGATCATTTCCGCCGGGAAGCAATCTGGTTCGAGGTGGTGGACCTGGAGAGCCCTTACCATGCCTTGCTTGGCCGACCCGCCTTGGCCAAGTTCATGGCGGTCCCCCACTACGCTTACCTCAAGATGAAGATACCAAGCTCCAAGCGTGTCATCACCATCGCCGGCGACTACAAGAAGTCCGCCGACTGCGCCGCGGCCAGCAGCCGGCTGGCCGAATCCCTCGTGATTGCCGAGGAGAAGAAGACGCTGAACAGGGTCGTGGCCCTGGCCAGCAAGCAGCTAAACCAACCCGCCAACTCCAAGGAGTATGATGCCCAAGGATCTTTCCAGCCGGCCAAGGAGACCAAGAAGATACAGCTCGACCCCGAGCACCCCGAGAGGTTTGCTATCATTGGGGCGAGCCTGGATAGCAAATAGGAAGGCGAGCTCGTCAATTTCCTCCGTGAGAATCGGGATATCTTTGCTTGGTCCCCCAAGGACATGCCGGGTGTTCCGAAGGATATTGCCGAGCAAAAATTACATGTGCGGGAGGATGCCAAACCAGTCAAGTAGCCTTTCCGCCGACTGTCAGAGGAGAAGAGAAGGATCGTAGGGGAGGATATAGCCCGGCTTCTCGCAGCCGGCTTCATCATGGAAGTTTTCTTCCCCGAGTGGCTCACGAACCCGGTTCTCGTGCTGAAAAAGACTAACAAGTGGCGCATGTGTATAGATTACACAAGCCTCAACAAAGCCTGCCCAAAAGATCCGTTTGCTCTGCCCAGAATTGATCAAGTGATAGACTCGACAGCCGGATGCGAGCTGTTGAGCTTTTTGGATGCCTATTCGGGATACCACCAGATAAAGCTGAACCCGGATGACCGATTGAAGACCGCCTTCATCACGCCGTTTGGAGCCTTCTGCTACTTGACTATGACGTTCGGCTTGAGGAATGCCGGCACCACTTTTCAGCGTTGCATGCAGAAGTGCCTCCTCACGCAGCTCGACAAGAACGCCCACGTCTACGTGGATGATATTGTGGTGAAGACGGAGAAGCGTGGCACTCTGCTGGAAGACTTGAAGGAGACATTCGAGAACCTGCGCCGGTTCTGAATCAAGCTCAACCCGGAGAAATGCGTGTTCGGAGTGCCAGCCGGCCAGCTCCTAGGCTTCCTGGTCTCCGAACGCGGCATAGAGTGCAACCCTGTGAAGATCAAGGCCATTGAGAGGATGGCGGTCCCAACCAAGCTTAGAGAGATTCAGAAGTTCACCAGGTGCCTGGCCTCTCTGAACCACTTCATCAGCCGGCTTGGAGAGAAAGCCCTCCCTCTCTACCGCCTCATGAGGAAGAGCACTCACTTCGAGTGGAATGACCAGGCCGACCAAGCTTTCCACGAGCTGAAGAAAATGCTCTCCACGCCGCCTGTCTTGGCGGCACCGACTGAAAAAGAGCCCATGCTCCTTTATATTGCCGCCACTAGCCGGGTGGTCAGCACCGTCATTGTGGTCGAACGCCCCGAAGAAGGCCGAGCCCAGCCGGTCCAGAGGCCGGTTTATTACCTGAGCGAGGTGCTGTCCGCCTCGAAACAAAATTACCCGCACTACCAGAAGATGTGCTACGGCGTGTACTTCGCCGCCAAGAAGCTGAAGCCGTACTTTCAAGAACATCCCATCACGGTCATATGCACTGCCCCGCTGGCCGAGATCATAGGCAGCCGGGATGCATCTGGCCGGGTGGCTAAATGGGCCATCGAGCTGGCCCCCTACACGATCTTCTACCAGCCCCGCACTGCCATCAAGTCGCAAGCACTGGCCGACTTCCTCGTCGACTGGGCCGAGACCCAGTACTTACCGCCAGCTCCCGACTCCACCCATTGGCGCATGCACTTTGACGGATCAAAGATGCGCACCGGCTTGGGAGCCGGCGTCGTCCTTACCTCTCCCAAGGGCGACAAGCTCAGATACACGCTGCAGATCCACTTCGCCGCCTCCAACAACGTAACCGAGTATGAGGCGCTCATACATGGGCTCCGGCTTGCCAAGGAACTCGGCATCCGCCGGATCCTGTGCTATGGCGACTCGGATTTGGTGGTGCACCAATCTTCTGGCGACTGGGACGCCAAGGACGCAAACATGGCGAGCTACCGCTTTCTGGTGCAACAAATCAGTGGATACTTTGATGGATGTGAGTTCCTCCATGTACCGCGAGCTGACAACCAGCCAGCAGATGCCCTGGCCCGAATAGGCTCCACGCGGCAAGCAATACCAACCGGCGTCGCCCTACAGCGCCTCCTCAAGCCATCCATCAAGCCGTCTCTGGAATCCGACTCCATCTTCGTGCCGCCTAACCCCGATGGGGCCGGGTCCGGCTCGAAGAATCAAGCAGCCGGCCTGGGGACTTCAATACTCGGCTCGGGGACTGCAGTACCCGGCTTAAGGACTGCCGCACCCGGCTCGGGGACCACGGTAGCCAGCCCGGGGACTTCTTCAACACAGCAAGCGGCGGCCGATTCCAGCACTTCATTACCCAGCCCGCCCACCCTGGTGGCTGTAGCCACATTGGTGGCAGAGGAAGTCGCCGCTCCATCATGGGCCCAAACCATCCGCAACTTTTTGGTGAACCAAGATCTGCCGGCTGACAAAAACGAAGCGAGACAAGTCCAGCGCCGAGCCGGAGCATACACAATCGTCAACAGAGAGCTTGTCAAGCGCAGCGTCACCGGAGTCATACAGCGATGCGTCGAGCAGGAGAAAGGAATTGCAATCCTCAGGGATATACACCAAGGAGAGTGCGGCCACCACGCCGCATCAAAATCACTTGTCGCCAAAGCCTTCCGCCATGGCTTCTTCTGGCCGACTGCTTTGGACGACGCCAAAGAGCTAGTCAAACACTGCAAAGGCTGCCAGCTTTTCAGCTCCCAGCAACACATGCCGGCTTCGGCACTCAAGACCATTCCCATCACCTGGCCCTTTGTCGTCAGGGGTTTGGATATGGTGGGCCCATTCAAGACGGCGCGCGGCGGCATGACACATTTGCTCGTCGCCGTCGACAAATTCACCAAGTGGATCGAGGCGAAGCTGATCAAGAAACTGAATGGGCCGACTGCGGTGACTTTCATTGCAGATATAACAACCCGGTACGGCGTACCACACAGCATCATCACCGACAACGGCACGAATTTTGCCAAAGGTGCCTTGGCACGGTTCTGCGCGGCACAAGGTATCCGGCTGGACCTTGCGTCCGTCGCCCACCCGCAGTCAAACGGCCAAGTGGAGCGAGCAAATGGCCTCATCCTATCCGGCATCAAGCCCCGACTGGTCGTACCTCTGGAGCGTTCAGCCGGCTGTTGGCTCGATGAGCTGCCGGCTGTCCTATGGAGTCTGCGTACTACCCCCAACAGATCAACCGGCTTCACTCCCTTCTTCCTTGTATATGGTGTCGAGGCAGTCATCCCAACAGATATCGAGTTCGACTCGCCTCGGGTAACCATGTACACAGAAGCAGAAGCCAAAGAAGCAAGAGAAGACGGCGTCGACCTGCTGGAAGAAGGCCGGCTATTAGCCCTCAGCCGGTCTGCCATCTACCAGCAGGGTTTGAGCCACTACCACAGCCGGAGGGTCCGACCAAGATCCTTCCAGGAGGGCGACCTTGTGCTTCGGCTGATCCAGCGAACAGCCGGCCAGCACAAGCTCGCAGCCCCCTGGGAAGGCCCCTTCATCGTCAGCAGAGCTTTAGGCAACGATGCCTACTACCTCATCGACGCGCAGAAGCCGAAGGCATGCAAGAGAGACGACTCCGGCAAGGAGTCGGAGCGACCATGGAATGCAAATCTTCTCCGGAAGTTTTACAGTTAAAATGCAGTATGTATTATGTCCACTTTTGTATTAAGTACGAAACAATAGGCTCCCCGAGGAGGACTCGGGGACTGCCATCCTTTATTTTATGAATGAAAGTTATCATGCGTATGATATCACCTGTTCATTTATTTTGTCCGGCACCGGGTCCGACGAGTCGGCCTGGGGACTAGCCGACTAGCGTTATATTAGGAGCCCTACCCGCAGTCAAACAAGTAATGTGCCGACACCCAGGCTTGGCTCTTGCCAAAATCACAGTTCGAAGAACCGACTGCCCGGCTGGCAAGAGTCATAAGCCGGAAAGGGTGCGCACATGAAAAACGGCTAGGGACTAACGGGCTTATATATAACAAAAGCCGGCTTGCCGCCTCCCGCCGACCGACTACCAGAATAGCCGGCCGGCCGGCTTACATTCAGTTTGCTTCGAATCCAAGAAAGCTCGAGTACTTGCCTTCCCAAAGAGGGAAGGCGGCAAAGGAAAAAGCCTAAGGATAAAAAAGTGCACTTGAATGGAAGCCAACACATGCATACATTAATATTTACACAAAAGACCTCCAGAGAGGTCAACATCCAACATTGTTCGATACACCCCCAGTGGGTGGAATTGCGGAAACTTAAAATTGTTTGAAAAAGCAAAAGCAGGAACAATAGGAACGGCAGATCAAGCCGGCGGGGCCGCTGACAAGTCGGGCTGGGCGGTGGAGGCGGTCGTGCCGGCTGAAGGAGCGGCCGGCTGGCCAACTTCGGCTTGATCATCGCCTCCGGCAGAGGGCGTGCTCCCGTGTGGCTCGTTGCTGGAGGCACGGTCGGCTTGAGGGCGGTCGGCCGCCTCGCCAGTCGGCTCGACGTCTCCGCCATCTTCCTCCTCGTCGTCCTCGCCCTCGTCGCTGGAGGCGATCTCCTCGGCCGAGTCCTTGCCTTCCGCCGGGTTCAGACCAAACCACTCCTCCGGCTGGGCGACGCCGTCGTCATTGAGCTCCGGCGCGAAGACGCTGGTGTCGGTGCACTCGGCGATCGTCGAGGCACGCTGCGCGATCTCCGGCCGCACCTCCTCCAGTTCCGCGTCGGCCTCCAGTCGCCAAGTCCGCAACTGGTCCAGGCTCAGCCCTGGGTACCACGCGCGGACGAACTCCAACGCATGCCCGGCCCCGAGACGGGCTGCGGACGCCTTCCACGCCTCGAAGCGGCCGACTACGACTTCTAGCCAGTCGGTAGTCCGGCTTGGAGTGCGGGGAATCGTCTGGCCGGGCCAGAGCGCGGCCAGCACCTGCGCCCCGACACGTTGGAGCCGGCGGAGCATCCGATGGGCCGGCTGCAGTCGCGCTTGGATGGCGACGAGCTGCTCCGACAATGTCCGATTCGCATCCGGCGGGATAACGACTCCGGCCTGACGGCGCGCCTCGCGATGGGCCTCGATGGCTTGGGCGGCGAGGATGGAGTGGCCGGGAAAGTATTCTGCGCAAGATAGCAAGCACAAGTCAAAACAAAACCTCAGGCGGCCGGCAGATGGAGGAAGGGCAAGAAAGGCGGCTTACCATCGATCAGATCCTCGATTCGGCCGAAGCCTTCTTCCAGCGCGTGGCGCGTCTCGGCCCAGCTCGCCTCCCTGGTCTCGAACTCCGCCTTCAGGGCAGCCTCGCCGTCCTGCGCCTTCTACAGGGCCGCCTTATGGCTTTCCTCCTGGTCGGCCAGTTTCTTGACCAGGCGGTCGCGCTCCTGAACCAAGTCGGCGTACTCGGCATCCCTGGCACAAAGAGCGGCCTGCGCTTCGCCGAGTTCCCTCCGCAAGTCGGCGTTGGCCTCTGCACGAGCAAAAGACAAAGAGAAAAAGTCAGCAAGGGAAAAGTCGTCAAGGAAGATCCGACCCGACTGCTCTGCAGTCGGCCCGAATCTCGGGGACTACACCCAGTGGGTGCGCTGTCGCGCCCCCACAAGAAACAGATAAAAGCAATACACTTATGTTGGCTGCTGGCCAGGTCTTCGGTCCTCCGGCTCAGCTCCCGAGCCTGGGAGTTGAAGGCGGCGGCACGAGAGTTGTGATAATCCTAAAGATCAGACAGGAAATAGTTAAGATAGTCGTCGAGTAAGATCTGACCCGACTGCGCTGCAGTCGGCCCGGATCTCGGGGACTATACCCACTGGGTGCGCTAGCGCGCCCCCACGGAAAAAATCAGAGGACCAGAACGGTCAACAAATAAAAAACTTACCCGGATTGCAGACCGCGTCGACAGAAACTCCTGAGTGAATTGCCTCAGGAGGCCGGCCTGTGCCTACAGCCGGCTCCGAATCCCTTGGGCCGCGACGTTCAGCTCGCCGCTTCCTCCGCTGGGAGTCCACCCGGACGTGGCGAAGCTGGCCGCCTCCAAGGCGTCTGCCGTCTGGTCGGCACCCGCGGCTCGGCGCGTGTCCGGCGGGACCGTGCCCCCTCCGGCGCGCTGGCTCGCCGCCAGCTCGATCTCAAAACCGGCTCCGGCCTCGGGTGCGGCCCGGGCCAGCTCCTCCGGCACCGCCGACGACTGGCCGCCTTCGCCTGCTCCGGCTGGCGCTGCCGGCAGCGTCCTCTCCGTGAAGATCTCGAAGAGTTCATCCCTCTGCACCGGCGGCTGATCGGGGGTGATCTCCTCCGCCGTGGGCAGCGGGATGTCTGGGTCCAAGGTGTGGAGGGGGATGGCGAGCAGCGGAGGCCGGCTATGCGTGCCCTCCGCCTCCGTCTCCGCGGCCGCCCGCTCCAATGGAGTCTCGACCGCCGCGCTCGCTTGCTCCGTCGCCGCCCGGGCGGCCTCCCGCTCCGCCGCCTCCCTCTCTCGTCGCGCCTCGCGAGCATTCCACTCCGTGGCTTCTGCAAGATCGGCGCGGGGGTCCACGTGGCGGGGCCCTGAAGATCCAGCACCCGGCCCGACCACAGAGCCGCCTGGGCCTCGCTCGAGGGCAAGCGGCGCCCTGCTCAGAAATCAAAGAAGAATTAAGACAAGGAAGACAACAAAGTGACAAGCACGCAAGCGGCCGGAGGGCTTACGCGGAGACTGCTGGAGGCTTCTTCACGGCCTTCCGGAAGCGGGCCGCCTTCGCCGCCGCTTCGTCTCGTTTCGTGGCCGCGGCGGAGGCCTTCGTCTTTTTTGGCCGGCTGCCGAAGAGGGGAAGCGCGGCCCGGCGCTTCGCCTTTCCACCACCGGTAGCCGGCGCGGTGGACGTACCCGCGCTGTGACGGTCGGCTGCCGGCTGGTGGCGCGGGATTTCTTGAACATCGGCGTCATCCGGCCAGTCGTCGAAGCTGGCCGAGAGCCCCGTGCCTCCGGGCTCGGCGACGTCTCCCGTGGCGGCGTCCTCCATGGCGACCGCAGCCAAGTCCGGGTCGTCGAGGTCGTCCACCGTGCGGTCCGGGGCATACTGGCGTTCGACTCCTGCCGCCCCGGCTGGCGGCGGGAGAAGAGGGTTCTGATAACAAAGAGAAAAGAGAAGAGCCGCCTGGTCAGAAGCCGGCCGACTCATGCCGGCTGATGACAGAAAGAAAGACTCACCACAGGTGGAGGATGGGCGCGGGAGTACGGCGCCTTGCTGTACTGCCAGTCGTCGGTGAGCTTGAGGTTGGCGACGTAGTTCACCATGAGCGCCACCTCGGCGTGGGGCATCTCCCATGTGCTCAGCCGGCAGGGGTCGAAGAGGCCGCTCATCTGGCACAGCATGTGGGGCCGGCTCTGAAGGGGAAGGATCCGGCGCTCGACGAAGGCGGCCACCAAGTCGGCTCCGCGCAGGCCCTCCGACTGGATCATCACCCGCAGCCGGGCGATGGAGGCCTTCCCGGCCTGAGACAAGGACTTGGCCCGGAAGCCCCAAGACGGCCGCCTCCCGGCCAGCGGGCCGGCTACGTAAGCCGGCAGATTGACATAGTCGCCTTGCGGGCCGACGTTCTTGACGTAGAAGTAAGATTTCTGCCAGAGTTTGACAGATTGGATTAGAGGGATGTGCGGGAAGGGGTTGTTGTCGCTTGCCCTCTTCATCGCGATGAAGGCCCCGCAGGGAGCTGGCACGCTGGCGGAGACGGTGCCGAGCTTGTTCTGGAAGAGCTCCACCCAGAGCTCCAGCGTCGGCAGCACTCCCAAGAAGCCTTCGCAGAGAGAGACGAAGGCCGACAGCTGCATCACCGCGTTGGGCGTGAGGTGATGCAGCTGGAGGTTGTAGAAGTCGAGGAAGGATCGCATGAAGCCGCTCGCCGGGAAGCCGAAGCCATGCAAGAAATGCGTGCGGAAGACGACGCGCTCGCCTTCCTCTAGCACCGGCGAAATCTCCGTCTCCGGCGCCAGGCGAGCCTGCATGAGGTTGGCGGCGGGCAGGCGCCGGGTCTGGCGGAGAAACTCGATGTGGTCTTCATGGACGTTGGACCCGTCCCACGAGCTTGACATCGCCATGGACATGGCGGCGTGGGCGGGCTGCGGGGGGAGGCTGCGGGGGGAGGCTGCGTCGGGCGCGAGGAAGAAGAAAGGGAAGAAGAAGAGCAAGGAGGGACGGGGAGCGGGGGAGCGAACGAGCCTTTGTCTCTCCCCTCCCCCTCCTACTTGTAGGCTCGTGCACCGGAGCCGAGGAGGCACGGCGTGTGGGATCGTGGGTATCGATCGTGCCCATCTCCCCCACGCCCCACGTTAATTGCGCGCCTTGATGACACGAGGAAACGGCCGCGGGGAGGCGAGCAGTCCCATCGGGCCGCAGAAGATCTGCGCCCGGGCCGAGGCCATGGAGTGGCGGGCCCGGGCCTACGGCGGCGTCCCGTCGCGCGCGTGCGACGGCAGGACTTCTCCGCCACGTGGCCCGTCGTGGGGCCCGCGGGTCAGCCGCGGTCATATTAATACACAAGGAAGCTCTCCGAAGTCAGCTTACAACAACGAGGCCGGCTCCTCAGGGTATGAAGATGACCAAGCTTCTCGTCCCTCTGTCCGCCGTGAAGCTCGCCCAGCTTCGGGGACTACTGTCGGAGTAAATAGCCATGGGTAGCCTAGCCGGCTTCCCCTGGCCCATCAGAAAAAATTACAAGCCTGGCCGACTTTCAAGAAGATTCGAGACCTAGGGCCACCTCCCCCCTCAGCCGGCTACCTCCTTGGCCGGCTTCGGGGGCGGCCCGCCCTTTACCCTCATAAAGAAAGCTGTGGAGGGCCGACTACGAGAAGCCGGCTACAGCAGGGCCGGCTACGAGAAGCCGGCTCCCATAAAGCAGTCAAAGCCGTACCCGCAATGTACGCGTCCACCATGTGATGATGAAGCGGGGCGTGGCTACAGTGGAGCCTGCCACCCCCAAGACCCGGAGCACGCCTGGTATAGTGCATCGTACGGGTGGCCACGACCCGTCCGGCGCGGCACTGTTGCCACGGCGGCTCCGACGCCGTCCACGACGGGCCGCCAGCGTGGCCCCCGAGGCGGTGGGCCCCTTCGGGCAGAGAGATACCGAAGGCGGCCGCACCTCCTCTCAAGCCGGCAAGATAGAGGGCCGGCTTCCCATAGCCGGCCTGCCACTTTCCTCGAAGGAGACGCCCATTAAGGAGACAAGATATGGTGGGGCTACAGTAATCGCCCGCCAAGGCAGCGTTACTGTAGCCACGCTTACCCCGACCAAGCCTGCGTCAATAGCACGGAGCAACAGTAACCAGCCACCGACCAGGCCCTGGCCTGTGGGGCCTACCTATCGACCAAGGAGCCGGCAACCGGCGGGACCCACCAGCCGGCGGGCCCCAGTAGCCGGCGCAGAAGCCGACGAGCATAGTCACAGACAGCTGGGTCCTGCGCCCAGTTGGATTACCATTGTACACCCGGGGGGTAGGCCTATATAAACCCCCCGGTGCACCCATGCAAAGGGTTGGATTCTCAAGTTAGACCTAGACACAAAACAAGGAGAGGAAGCAAGCTAAGCTGAGCCCTTCTTCCTCCTTCCACCCAAAACAGCTCAAGGAGCATCGTAGCTACTTGTTCATTTAGCAACCATGCGGAGACCCCGCAGAGCAGCAGTAGGGGTGTTATCTCCTCGGAGAGCCCTGAAGCTGGGTAAGATTCGCCGGCGTGCATGTCTACACCTTATCCCGTTTCCAGGCACCGGCGATGTTTTATTGGCTCCCACAATGATAAGCCACCCGTTGGCATATGTCGCTCCTACCACCCGATACTGATCATAGTGTCACATTAGTAGCATCCTGCAGTAGTGGTTTCGAGGGGGGAATTAGCAATATTGAAGGGACTGGGAATCCAAATTTCCTTCCTAGCTTGTCATTCAGATTTTTCTACAATCAACATACCCCCTTGAATGCAACTTGTTCAAATTTGGCATTTTTTTTCAGGCTCATTTACCATATTAGGGATTATGTGCATTTTCTAGGCATTAATCTACATAATTCAAATTTGAACAATCAGTGCATGAAAAGGTGCACAATAATGGTCTGGAAAAACCATACTCGTTGTATTTAGTAAATACTCAAGGGTTTTACAAGGAATGGGCAGAGATTTCAAGGGAATGTGTGGCAATAGTCAACCACAAGCGCGTCATTTACTGGGTTATCAACTATAGAAAAATGAAATACGTGCTTGTAAAACATGACGCCTGGCATGGTGCCATGGTATGGCCTGACCATGGCCTAGTTAAAAGCTGGGAAGGTTTGATTTATGTCATCATGCACGCCCTTCGTAAATCGAACCATCACCGAGGAAGTTCCATGCTTTCAAGAGGGAAATCACCAAGATTGAAGGGGAATCCAAATTTTCGTCCTAATTTGTCATTCAGTTTTTTCCAACGATCAACATACCACCTCAAATGCAACGTGTTCAAATTAGACATTTTTGTGGGCTCATTTACCATATTTAGGGGATTATTTGCATTTTCTAGGCATTAATGCACATAATTCAAATTCGAACAATCGGTGCATGAAAAGGTGCACAAGAATGGACTGGAAAACCATGCTCATTCTATTTAGTACAATCTCATGCCTTTTATAAGGAATGGGCAGATATTTCAAGGAAATGTGTGGCAATATTCAACCATAAACGCGTCACTTACGGGGTTAACAACTATACAAAAATTAAATACATGCTTGGAAAACATGACGCCTGGCGTGGTGCCATGGTAAGGCCTCACTATGCCTGGTGAAAAATTTGAGAATGCTTTCCTTATGTCGGCATGCACGTGTTTCATAAATCGAACTATCACTGAGGAAGTTTCATGGTTTCGAGGGGGAAATCACCAAGATTGAAGGGTGATCCAAATTTCCTTTGTCCTTATTCCATGAGTTTTTTTTCTACGATGAACATACACCCTGCAAATCACCATGTTCAAATTTGGCATTTTTCCGTGTTCATTTACCATATTTAGGGGATTATGTGCATTTTCTAGGCATTAGTGCACATAATCCAAGTTCGAACAATCGGTGCATGAAAGGGTGCACAAGAACGGCCTGGAAAACCATGCTCGTGCAATTTAGTAAATTCTCATGCCTTTTACAAGGAATGGACAGATATTTCGATGAAATGTGTGTTAATAGTCAACCACAAACGTTTGTTTATTGGATTTTTAACTATAGAAAAAATGAAATAAAAATGCTTGAAAAACATGACGCCTGGCATGGTGCCATGGTATGACCTCACCATGCCCTGGTAAAAATTTGAGAAGGTTTGGCTTATGTCGTAATGCACGCCCTTCATAAATCGAACCATCACCGAGGAAGTTCCATGCTTTCGTGAGGGAAATCACCAAGATTGAAGGGGAATCCAAATTTTCTTCGTTCTTTACCCTGGAGGTTTTTTTCTACGATGAACATACACCCTACAAATCACCTGTTCAAATTTGGCATTTTTCCGGGCTCATTTACCATATTTAGGGAATTATTTGCATTTCCTAGGCATTTAGCGCATATAAACCCAATCTAGCTACAGCTACACGTGTGTGATGTGAGGGACGTGGATTGCCGTTTGGTCACGGCGCGTCCTACGGTGCACACGCGTGATCCGCGTGGATGGGGTTCTCGCCAATCATAACGCAACACACAATAGGCTCAGCACACACTATTTCCGGAAGCGGCGGAGATGAATCGTGTGTGATAATGAACGAGGAAAATTGTAAGGGAAGCCAAATTTCCTTTGTCGTTGAGCTCTTAAATACCACCTCACTGTACGGCTACCCGACCCTCCACCGCAGAGCTCTCACCAAGTGTCATTCATGGCACCGCGATGCACAGTAACTGGTAAGGAAGCGATGGCATCCCACCGCGCCACGTTCCTCGCCGCTCGCGACCGCACACATGGTAAGAAAGCGATGGCATCTCGCCGCGCTGAGTTCATCACCGCCGGCGGCCACACAGTTACGTGGGCGGACTTTGAGGCTGTCATGGCCGAATGGGTGCTGGATCTAGAGGCGGCCAAAGACACACAGAAAGAGCGGAAAAGGCAAAAGGCAGTCAAGAAAAGAGAGTCCCGCCATCGCAAGAAAGAAGAGGCTGCACGCCGTGGTGAGGAGAGCTTGGCGGAGATCGAAGCATGGTGGGCTGCCGCCTACAAGGCCGGGAAGGAGAACGCCAACGTCTGGCCAGCATGCCCCGATGGCAGCATGTGAGAAGTAGTTTAAGTTTGTAGTATTAGAGCAAATTACTAGTAGTACTTTAAGTTTGTAGTATTAACGTACAATGTGGGTAAGAGCATCCGTTGAGGACTTTGAGCGTTGATTAGCATGTGTGCCCGTGTGTGTTTTTTTGCGTTAATCATTAGAAGATCACAAAACACACGGTGTCTATGTCATGCCCATGTGCGTTTTTTTGCGTTAATCATTAGAAGATCACAAAACACACGGTTTCTATGCCATACCCGTGTCCGTTTTTGTGTGTTAATGATCCATAAGTTAGTTACATGTGCGATGTTTCCTAATAAACCAGGCGTACCATTGACCGAAAAAAAATCAACTACATGTGTACATTTTTTTGGAGACGGGATCTGCCAATTTTCCGTTTTCTCACACATGAGTATTTTACGCACGCGTGATTTCAGAATGTATTCCTCCAACCACATCCCCACCCATCAAATTTCCTCAGTATCTCCCCCCCCCCCCCCGCACCTCCCCCTACCGGCGGCTCAAACCACTCCCGTCGCAACCATAGCTTCAACCACATCTACATTATTCTCGGATCCAGTCAGGTAACCCACCAATATCTATCACGGCCCCGACCTGATTGCTTAAATGGCCCCTGTCCACGTACTTACGCAGGGTCATAACGGCTGATGTTGTTGTTTGGCATCGAGGTTAGTTGCATCCCATGTCTTACAACATTTCACACCATTTGTGCAATTGCAGTTTAACTTCTACCATTTACTGGTTGCCTGTAGGTACACATGTTAGTGGCACTGATCCACGCTTCGACCCGGAGAAATTGCTCGCCTCCGCCGCCATTGACTTTGGGCGGGCTCTGTCCAAGATGAAGTGCCCCAGCAACTACCACTCAGGACTTACCAAGTATGTACTCACCAGTTCAATCTTACCAATACCAGTTGCTATAATGGCTATGTTCTGTCCGGTCGATGTATTAAGCATGTTCTAGTAAACATGCCTAACACGTTTTAGCTACTTTCCCTACCTTTTTATAGACAACTAGGTTGTTCTCTGCTCTGGTAGCACCTGCCTTGTGATGTTTAACTCTGCCAATTGCATTTTTATCAGTACCGGTTTCAACGGCTATTAAGCTTGTTGCAATTAACAGTTGAATCCCTTTTTTACACAGTTGTATTTCAATGGCTACAAACTTACAAAACATGACTTAGGATGCTATTAAGCCTGTTGCAATTAACAGTTGTATCCATTTGTTAACCTATCCCTTTGCTACCATGCTACCCTCTGCAATGAAGATATACTAGAGATGTTGCCCATTTGCTATGTTTGGTGGATGCTAACCCTGTTGTACTTAACATGCCTATCCATGTACTTACGCAGGGTCATGACAACCGTTTCTGTTGTTTGTTATCGAGGTTAGGTGCATCCCATGTCTTACAGTATTTCACATCATTTGTGCAATTGCAGTTTAACTTTTACCATTTACTGGCTGCATGTAGGTACACATGTCAGTGGCACTGATCCAGGCTTCGACCCGGAGGAACAGCTCACCTCTGCCGCCGCTGACTTTGGGCGGGCTCTGGCCAAGATGAAGTGCCCCAGCAACTACCTCTCAGGACTTATCAAGTATGTACTCACCAGTTCAATCTTACCAATACCAGTTGCAATTAATGGCTATGTTCTGTATGGTCGATGTATTAAGCATGTTCTAGTAAACATGCCTAATATGTTTTAGCTACTTACCCTACCTTTTTATAGACAACTGGGTCATTCTCTACTCTGCCAGCACCTGCCTTGTGATGTTTAAGTCCGCCAATTGCATTTTTATTAGTACTGGTTTCAATGGCTACTAAGCCTGTTGCAAATAACAGTTGAATCCTTTTTTAAATAGTCATATTTCAATGGCTACAAACTTACAAAACATGACTTAAGATGCTGTTAAGCCTGTTGCAATTAACAATTGTATCCATTTTTTAATCTGTCCCTGTGCTACCATGCTACTCTCCACAATGAAGATATACTAGAGATGCTGCCCATTTGCTATTCTTGGTGGATGCTAACCCTGTTGTACTTAACATGCCTGTCCATGTACTTACGCAGGATCATAACGGACGATTCTTTTGTTTTCCATTGAGGTTAGCTGCATCCCATGTCTTACAGTTTCACATCATTTGTGCAATTGCAGTTTAACTTCTACCATTTACTGGTTGCTTGTAGGTACACATGACAGTGGCACAGATCCACGCTTTGACCTGGAGGAACAGCTCGCCTCCACCGCTGATGACTTTGGGTGGGCTCTGGCCAAGATGAAGTGCCCCAGCAACTACCTCTCAGGACTTACCAAGTATGTACTCACCAGTTCAATCTTAGCAATACCAGTTGCAATTAATGGCTATGTTTTGTACGGTTGATGTACTAAGCATGTTCTAGTAAACATGCCTAACACGTTTTAGATATTTTCCCTACCTTTTTATAGACAACTGGGCCATTATTTGCTTTGGCAGCACCTACCTTGTGATGTTTAACTCTGCCAATTGCATTTTTATCAGTACCGGTTTCAATGGCCATTAAGCATGTTGCAATTAAAAGTTGTATCAATTTTTAAACAGTTGTATTTCAATGGCTACAAACTTATAAAACATGAATTAGGATGTTGTCAAGCCTATTGCAATTAACAGCTGTATCCATTTTTTAATCCACCCCTTTGCTACTATGCTACTCTTTCGCAATGAAGATATCAATACAGATGCTATCGTTTTATTACCACTTGCTATTTTTGGTGGATGTTAACCCTGTTGTAGTTAACATTGGCTTTCCATGTACTTACACAGGGCTACAATGGGTGATGTTGTTGTTTGCCATCGAGGTTAGCTGCATCCCATGTTTTGTACACCATCTATTCCTAAATATAAGTATTTTCGGAGATTCCAACATCCGTATGTAGTTCATATTGAAATCTCTAAAAATACTTGTACTTAGGAACTTAGAAGTTGTATTTCACATCATTTGTGCAATCTCAGTTTAGCTTCTAACATTTACTGGTTGCTTGTAGGTACATATATGAGCGGTACTGATCCACGCTTCGATCCCTTTTGCGTATGGGGCAATGAGATATTCATGAACAAGCGTCAAGTGAGGAAACTAAGAAAGATTGTTAGGCGAAAGAAATAGGTGATGGGAATTAAGCTCTTTATTTACACTTTTTCCAAGACAACAGGGAACTTTAGGATGGTAAGAAATGTGTTGCTTTTTCCCCTGCCCACAACAAGTTACTCTATTAGACCTCGGTATCTGATATTTTTCTCTTTCGGTGGTTTCCGAAGCTATTTACAGATGATTACCTTGCAAACTACATGAACGGAGTGGAGGAAATTAAGGTTAAAGTATATAATTCATGCTACCATGATAATGCTCTAGAAGTCTTCCTGAAGGCGGTGAAGGATGGGCGGGTGATCGTCACAAGGGGTTGGACAAAAGTAGTTCATGCCTATGGCATACAGGAAGACACATTATGGGCATTCCGCTTCTTCAACACCATCAGCAGTCAAAATGATTTACACTTGTCTCTTCACCTTTACCGCCTATAAATATTGTGGTTCATCATAGTTAATTGCTATCTAATCCTATAATTACTGAACATATTGTACTGACAATTTTATTTATGGATTCGTTGTTGAACCATTGTGCCAGGAATTCGAATTGCACGTTTCATATTTCAAAATTTCCAATTCGAATAATAAATTACAGGCAAAAATAAAAATATACAGGGGTGAATAAAATAATGTGCACATGGTTAGAAAGAAAACAGTGTTTGCGATGACAAAAAGAGAACAGACGGTTCTTTGACGTGAAACGTTTGCGATGCCCGATGGACACACACACGGTTTCGTCTCATATGCGTGTGTGATTCATGGTAATACGGCAAACGTTTCACACCAATGTGCGTGTGTGATAGGAATACCAATCGCACACAGTTATGAAAATGTACACGTTGGCGTTAGTAGAGGCACCACACACATTTTACGATCTTGAGCCATGTGCGATAACATACCTATCACAAACATATTAGCAGATTAAATGTTGATGCCCACCTTTTTCACATGACTATAGCGGCGTAATCGTTTGGGATGTCTCTCTGATCAGAAACGTAATGTCGAGATGTAACATGTGGGACTGGGGCGGCTTCTCATATGTTTATTCTATGGCGATCATCAGTAGCTGCTCGCCCATCCCCGACGGTTTCTGGGACATGTGGGAAGGACCCCCTATATCCCGCACTCACTTGGCGACGGTTCCAAATGCCGTCACGGAAAGGGGTTGTTAAAAACCATTTGTATAGCACCTCACTATACCAGTGTCATGTAGCCAACAAGGGCCGGCTTATATTGATAAGATGAGCCGGGCCTTTTAAATAACAACTTTGAATAGAATCGCCTGTAGCCCCCAAGGGCCGGCTTATCTTGATAAGATGAGCCAGTTCTTCTTTGTAGAATAGACTGTAAAAATAATCACACATTAGCCCCAAGTGCCAACGATATTGCTTGCAATGTGATTGGGACTTAAATACTTCAATGCCGATTCCATCAATGTAGTAATCATTTGACTGACATTATTCTGTATAATCCTTAGCAGGAAGCATTAAGCATGGGCGAGTCAAACATGGCCGGCTTCAAGAAAGATTTGGAAACAGCACGAGCTGAACAGGCCAAGGCTAAGTCAAAACTGAAGTCTGCTCTAGAGGACTTAGAAAAACTGAAATCCAACTTTGACGCTGGTAGAGCCACTCTGGAATATGAGAAGGCTACCTTACTGAAGCGTTCGGAAGGCACTGAAAAGCAGCTTAAGCTGGTAACTGAAGAGCCGGCTTAAGATAGCACATATCCCAAATGGCAGTCGCCATCTTTAGTAAGTTTAAACCTGTGTTCAATTTAAGCAACTCATAAACTATTTAAAGTGCTTTAACTCTCCCGACGACTCAAAATACTTGATTTTTAACTCACCTGACTTGTTCCTTGACTGTATGATAGGTGCCAGGAGTGCCAACCTTGGCCAAAATATGCTGGTGAAGCTAAAAGCTATCTATTCATTAATGGAGAAGCTATACGCTAGAAGCTTGCAAACACTTGTAGCCATATCAAACGGCAAGAAACCTCCAACACTTGTCAAGACTGTGTTAGATCATCTATCAACGGTGCCAGAGCAGATTAAGGAAATAAAACTATCAGCTGCCCGCTCAGGAGCCATTACTGCACTAAGCCGGGCAAAAGCTTGGCAATCAGAGCTGGACCCAACAGAGGTGGTTGGCGGGTGTCCAGAATTTAGCGATGATGGATCTGTCTTCAATGAAGAAGACTTTGCCAAATGTGTCAAAGAGATGAGGCCTCTAGCATGTCAACTTGTGCAAGAGCTGGATCTGACAAAGTACCAGCCGGCTTACAACAACAATAATGCTCGTATCAAGCCGCCTTTGCATGAAATTGTGGACTTAACTCCTCAAAGGCGTATGTATATTTTTTTCCTGAAATTGACCCTTCTCTTATCCTTAATGATGAAGCAACCTTTGAGGTGTTAATTGGCATCGACTGGAACAATCTCCAGATTCCAAGTGACGAAGAGCCAGCACGGGATGACCCGGAAACCTCAACTGTAAGGCACCATGAAGATATTAACTCGGCTGGTCATAGCCCGGACGGCTTTGAGGCCGGTTCAAAGCAGTGATGCAACTCTTAAAAAACTTAGTTGAAAAACTTTTGGGCTCAGTTACAGCCTTGTAATAGCTTAGTTAAAAACAGTTATCTGCCTGGCCTTGCCTTCATGCATGTTCTTATCAACTTGTGCTCGAGCAGCTGAACCTTTTTGTATGCTTGACGAAGCTATGGATGCCTATTTTGCTTGTCAATATCTCTGTGTTTATTTGAGTCTAATCTGTAAAAGATTCATCATGTCTTGTATTGGAGACTTACAACCGCAGACTAGGGCGGGTTACAACCCAACGACCCATGGTCATATCCAATCTTTGAATAGATTTCTTTAGCGGCTTATAACCACAATAGGCTCACTTTGGAGCAATTCAACCCGGATCTCTATGATCCCGAAGCTCATCATCTGTACATAAGCATGATTAAAGGACATAAAAGTTTTTGCAAAACAGAAATAGAGAATATAAACATGTATATCTCAAATATTTGTTAAGCCGACTTGTAAGGCATGACCAAAAAAGACTGGTTTTGAAAAACTCGAGTTTTAATTCAAAGAAGCTTGGCATGATAGCCTTTCATCCTGTAAGCTGGCTCTCTCGTGACATAAATCCGTCATTTTAATCTTAACAAGTTGAGGGTCATCTGAGAAGATTGACTGTTATGAGTACGACGGGCCACATAGGGGAGTAGCAACAAGGAGACATGCGAGTTTATCCTAGCTCTCTGTAAGTCAGCTCTCATGTGACATAAGCCGGCGTTTTAACCTTGACAAGTTCAGGGTCATAAAAGATTGACTGTTAAGTGTACGGCGAGTCACCTGGTGGAGTAGCAAGTTGTAAACAGGTAGGTTTAACCCATAATATGGCATGTAAAGTCGGTCAAGTGGGTATGAAAGCTAAACTCGGTGAGTTGGAAGCCCCCAAGTGACCTTATGATCAACCAATAAAGACTCATGCACAGAAAATATGAGATGAAATGACAAAGGCCCCGAAATTTGGGGATGCCAGCATTATTATGTTGACATAAAAAGATATGTACATCGATGAAGGTATATTGATGGGAGCCGGTGGCTCAAGTGTAGTAAGGCCGAAGATGAGCAATGATCCAGGGCCTGTGGGTCTCCTCCTCAGATGTGCGCGAATCCTTGTTCTCACGTATGTCGATGATGTAGTATGACCCGTTGTTGAGGTTTTTGCTGACCACAAAATGTCCTTCCCAATGAGGTGAAAGCTTATGCATCCCTATCTGATCTTGAATCAAACGAAGCACTAAGTATCCCTCCTGAAAGGTCCGGCTTCGAACCCTACGGCTGTGATAGCGGTGTAGGTCTTGCTGATAGATTCCTGAACGAGCCACCGCAAGATCACACTCCTCCACTACAAAAAAATACACTTCCGTGATGAAACATGTTTTTCATAGTAGGTCGTGTTTTTTGTCATGCATGTACATCCATGACGATTTTATGACAGAATCAAGATAGCCATACCTGCGCTGTCATAGAAGTGTTCCATGACATTACCAAAATTATCATCACGGAAGTGTGCACTTCCATGACGATAAATCGCGCGTCACAAAAGTGCTTTCGTCAAGGGTGACCGACACGTGGCATCCGCCGTAACAGAACGCCGTTAAGCTATCGGGTCGGGTTCTGGATCCCATAACCCGTTAACAGCCCCGACCAATGGGGATTTCCATGTGTAAAATCATCATTGGCTAGAGGAAACATGTGTCGGCTCATCGTTGGGACAGATGTCATCCACTCATTGGACAGAAGGCACGTATGATACGTCGACACGTGGCACGGCCCAACAGAGGCCCATTCCTGTGAAAAGGCTGCCCCATTTGACTTGGTCAAAAGGTGGCGGGCCGGCCCATGGAAAGCCTGTTAATGGCTTGTTTGCATATAGCCCATTTACATCTCGCTAACCCAAGGCCCATTACACCCTATCCGAATTAGGCCCAATAGCGTCATCTGGGCCATCCAATATGATTCCAGCTCGTTTTCACTTCTGGCCCATGACGTCTTTCGGCCCATATGAGGCCCTATGTAACTCTTGGCCTATTAACGACCTGTGGTGAAACTGGCCCGTAATGAACAGTGTATCACTTTACACCCATTAACGGCCCGTGGTGAAACTGGCCCATAATGAACGGTGTATCACTTTATACCCATTAACGGCCTGTTATTCCGTTGGGCCGTTTCCAGCCCATGTTATCTTTCGGCCTTCTCAGAGCCCATTTATTCTTGGGGTCATTTCCAGCATTCGTTTACTTACGGCCCGTTACTGTCATTTTCTGCTTGTGGGCCAAATTCAGCCCATGGTTACAGTCGGCCCGTTTGTGGTCCGTTAATACGTTGGGCCATTTTCATAGCGTCATCAAATACGGCCTATTAACGATGGCCTGTTATGGTCGGCCCATGAACGGACGATTCCAACTCTAGCCCGTTTACGACCATAATGCGGCCTGTTATTGGCCCATGTTTGGCCAATCGATCATACGGCCCGTATAAGGCCCATTGATGATACGGCCCGTAGAAGGCCCATTGTTTCTACGACCCGTAGAAAGCCCATTGTTTCTACGGCCCGTAGAAGGCCTACTGTTTCTACGGCCCGTAGAAGGCCCACTGTTTCTACGGCCCGTAGGAGGCCCAGTGTCACTACAGTAAATATTAGCCCATGGTTATTGTGGCCTAGTTTTAAAAAAATAGGTTATTGCAGCCACTAGCAAACCACAGAAAAAGAACTGCACTGACTACAATCAAACAAATAAACAAGAAAACAATGAAATAAATAAGCAAGCAACTTATGCTAGGCTATCACGGCTATTACACATATTACATCCACTGGGCATCAAAGTTCTCCACCAGTGCAAATATAGGGAACAAAGCAGCATATAAACGCCGCAGCAAAACAAGTCCAGAACTGAAACCACTTCAGAAGAGTTCAAGAAACAATATCCTGGGTACCCATAATGCTGGCAAGATGCTTAGCAAGCTTATTAACTTTCTCTTGTTTGGCGCTTAAATCCTCCAGCGCTTGCTGTTGCACAAGAAAGTACGCATCTAAATTCTGCAGGGACTTCCTCAGTCCTTCGGCTTCTTGCCGCAGCACAGCTGACTGATGCCTTTTAGCTTGTAGCTGAGACTGAAGAAGCCGAAGTGATTCAGGCAACGAGTTCGAAGAGCCCGTGCCAGCGGTACTGGCCAGTAACTCGAACACTACATCAACGCAGAACTATGGGGTTTTCTCACTATCTGCAAGATCATTTTTATCACCTTTCTTGGAGACCAACATGGTTGTCTCACTATCTTGAACCTTATCTACATTACTTTCTCTACCATTGCATAGTGGGTGCTCTTCTCCAATATTCTGTTTGCATACTACAAGAGAAACAAGCAGACAGATCACAGGTTTAGCTTGTAGTATACGAAACTCATTTTGGTAAACCGGTTCAGTAGTAAGGTGGACAGGATAACAACATGAAACAAACATACATCTATGTACTATGGTCACTGTACTGTCCATATCATTCTAGTTTATGTTCCCTAATCAAGATAGAGACATAGTTCAACTCATATATTTTGAAGACACATCAGCATAGACAGAATATAAGTGTGAGAAACTACACAGCATTGGCAGCACTTGTAATGTGCATCACATGAGAACATAACTGTTTATACAACTTAAACTGAGATCAACATAGAGCAAGAAGTTAGAACAGCAATCCAGTTAAAGAAATAGGTTTGAAACATACCTGTTGCACCATTGGAGTTTCAATTGGATCCTTCAAATTCGAAAGTAGTTGGTATGAGTAAATACAGTGATGCAACAGCAAAGGATTATGGACCATAGCTACGGAATCTGACCTAAGAACAGTTGCTCTTCTGCTTTAAACGTGGAGTTTGGGTTAGCTGTGGTGGTCTTCGTGCTTTGGGCACTGCAGTAGCTTTACAAATTGCTTGTGCGGGGGTACTCTGTGGTGGACATGGTGCTTTGTCAACTATAAGTGGGTTACTAGCCGCTGGGGTTGCGGTTAGATGGGTTGTAGCTGGTTCTCTGCTCAACGGTGTAAGTGTGCAATCTGGAAGAGTCTCGATTATGTGTGGTGCGGCTAGTTTGTAGGCTAGTACAACCATGGTTCTATCTGCATCGACGGGTAGCACTGTCTTTTGTGAAGAACGGGTTTTTGCTCCCTTAGATACTGCCATCACCCCCTCCAATTCAAATGGTTGATAAACAAGAAAAGAAATTGAACGTACAGACATTGTATGATAGACAGATGTGGCAATTCACATATATGTTGTCTAACCAAACAGGACAACATGACACAGTTTCACATATATGATGCCTAACTAAACAGGATATCATGACACCGTTTCAGATATATGATGGATAACTTAACAGGACATAATGGCATAATTCAACATATGATGAGTACCTAAACAGGATGACATGACAAAACTATATGATGTCTTTCTAAAATAGGTTGGGATGAAATAATTCACATACATGTTGTCTAAGTATACAGGATGGCATGATATAATGGACATAATTGGTTCATATACTAAGTAGCTGGCACTCGCATGTATGATCTCTAAACTAAGCAGATAGAATTCAATAGTGTGCATATGATGTCTAAACTAAGCAATGCAAGACACCATATGCATCATATGAGAAATATAAACATTGCAACTTAGAGCATACACCCCAGGTGGGATATAGGACTAGTCATCTGTCTATGAATCCTCCTCTAAGGAGCCCCTGTAACCATCGAGATATATGCTTCAACAGGTATCATTGCCTGCTTTGAAGACCTTGTTTTCACTCCAGATTTTTCCATAACCGGCTTAAATGGCTGATACACATGAAGAGTAGTTTAATATACACAGATTTTCGACAAATGGAATATGTAATGAAAAAAAGATAGCATGAGATAATTCACATATATGATGCCTGGCTCCATGGCGGTGCATAATTCACATATATGATAGCTGGCTGAAAAACATGGCATTGCATAATTCACACATCTGATATAGAAAGCAAACATGAGGCATTCACACAAAGCATGTCTAATCTAAGTAGATGGCATGGCAATGCAAGACACCATATGCATGATATGAGCAATATAACCCAGCCAAGTTAGAGCATGCACCTCGGTGGGGGGGATACGATTGGTCATCTCTCTCTGAATCCTCCTCTAAGGAGCTATCTGTAACCAGTAAGAAATCTGCATTGACAGGTAGCATTGACTTCTTAGAAGACCTTATTTTCACTCCAGATTTTTCCCATGACCGACTCAAATGGCTGATGCACAGGAAGAGTAGATGAATGTATAAAAATTGTTGACAATTGGAAAACATTATGGAAAAAAATATGGCACGATACAATTCACATATACGACGACTGGCTAAACAGGATGGCATTGCATGATTCACGTATATGATGCCTGGCTAAATAAGATGGCATTGCATAATGCCCATATACTCCCTCCGTTCCTAAATATTTGTCTTTTTAGAGATTTCAAATGGACTACCACATATAGATGTATATAGATACATTTTAGACTATAGATTCACTCATTTTGTTCCGTATGTAGTCACTTGTTGAAATCTCTAAAAAGACAAATATTTAGGAATGGTGGGAGTATGATATAGAAACCAAACAGGTGGCATTCACACAAAGCAAATCTAAACTAAGCTGATGACATATAAGATGTATAATGTAAGCAATGCAAGGTGCCATATGCATGATATGACCAACATCAACACGCCAGGTTAGAGCAAACACCTCAGGTGGTAAACAGGTGTGGTCGGCTCCTTCTGAATCTCCATCTGAACAGTTATATTCCTCTAGAATACAATTTGGAAATGCAGGAGGGGGCCACTTTGCCCACCATGGAGCGGCGTCTGCATGACATTATATTCGCATGCAACAGTCTTCTCTTTTTCTGTACATGTTCAGTACGATTGTGTACAATATCTGACATGCATAACAAAAAAAAAGTTAGATTTTGTAAGGCCTAAGGGGTGCATGCAAAAATCAAGACTGATGGTAGCAAACGAGTGGATGGATCCAAAACTAATGATAGCAGGTAGATTATAGCTTCAGTTTAAAAAGATAGACAATGGATCATCTATTGTTTGTTGCCCACCCAACATGAACCACATAGAAGACCCCAGATGAACCAGATAGTAGACAGATACTATTCGTTGTTGGCTCGATATGAGACCCATGGGCAATTCAAAACTCAAGATTGAACGATAAATTAGTAGGTAATAATAACCGATGTATAATGTAAGCAAACACGAAAGACTGCAACCTCTCTTCCGGAACTGTGTAGTCCTCAGGTTCATCTGCTCAGTCGATGATGGTAATGTAGTTGGCGTG
This sequence comes from Triticum monococcum, assembly GCA_034509565.1. NCBI lineage: Eukaryota > Viridiplantae > Streptophyta > Magnoliopsida > Poales > Poaceae > Triticum > Triticum monococcum. The sequence continues at coordinate 173,216,158 of CM067847.1, read as the reverse complement.
GCTGCTGGCAGCAGGGACGATGATCTGAGGCGGCGAAAGGAAGTCTGCAGGGGGGATCTCTACTGCAGTGAACACTTCTGTCGATGGTGCACCTCAGGTGGGGTGGATGACGGCACGACAGGAGCAGGACATAACACACAGAGTTTTCTTTGATGCCTATCTAAAAATGAAGTAAATCTGTAAGGGCTCCTTAGAATTGGAGGATTCTATAAATTTAGGGACAGTAAAAACACAGGAATAGGATAGGAATGCACGTGCAAAACAGAGCATTTGCAAACATAGGATTTCAGTCAACCTGGGTGTTTGGCTCACATGAATTGGAAGAACAGAGGAATGGAGAAACAAAGTGATGCGACGAGTGTACAACCTCTTTGGCATAGCCTTGTGGACCTCAGCATCATTGGGTTGGACGTGGAGGATGGTGATGATGCTGGTGTGACTGTCGGAGGCGGGGAAGAAGATCCGAGGCCTCTAGAAACAGCGTCGAGGGTACTGCTCCGCTATGATGGACGGTTCTGTTGTTGGAGCAGCTCCGCTAAGGTGTACGGCGACGAGGCTGAAGCATGACAGATTGGACAACATTAATCTGAAGTGGGGACCTAATATCATATGCAATAGATGATGTAAAATACATCACCAAAAAGTGCTAGATATAAAACGCATCAGCCGCGCCACGGCCGCTCCGATAGATGCTGTAAGTACTATTCACTCTGAACTTAACTGAAGAAAATGAACTTCACAGTCGAAACTAAATTTTACTATCGAAACTGATTGAACTAGTAATAGAGCATTGCAATAGATGTTTAGGGCGTTCGAGCACTAGTAGCAGAGAAGCAGTGATCTAAATCAGCAGACGCTCGAGCAGGGAACACACTAGCAGAGAGCAAGTCGTCCAGTAGCACTGTGAGCGAGTGCTAAAGTAGCAACTCCTGTAGCTGCCAGAGGTCGTGCAGCAGTGCAAGCGAGAGCAAGAGCAGAGCAGCAGCACGAACGAAAGCAGGAGCAGTGCAGCAACGCGACCGACAGCAAGAAAAGAGCCGCATCGCGAGCAAGAGCCGGAGCAGCTGTAGCTAGTGCCATTGTGGAAGTCGCCGCCGAGGAAGCAACGAAATGGGGGAGAGACATCGTGGATGATGTGGCCAGCGATGGCACCGTCGATGGAGACACGCCATGTCTGCTCGGTATCGAGCACTGGCAGCCCCTTGAGATTGAATAAAAGATAAAATGCGGCGGTGAGTGCAGAACCTCCTTGGTGGCGCCGAGTTGGCCTCGGCTTCATTGGAGGAATTGGTGAGGGTGCTGCGGTTCCAGTGGGGCAGGTCAAGACGGCGCTGTGGGGATTGAGGTGACGCGATAGATGAGGCGAACGTTGGCGCAGCTCCTTGGAGGTGGAGGACGGGGCGGCTGATCCGGCGGGACGACGAGATCGACAACGGATCCTCATCCGGTACGGTGGATGTGGGACGGCGAGCTGTTGCGGTGGTCGACGTAGTCGGGGAAGAGTCTCCGGCTGGGCGGTGGTCGGGAGGCCGACGGAGGAGCGTGGGGTTTCGCGGGTTTTGGTGGCCTCGGTGTATGAATGGGGGGGGCGAAGGGGGAGGGGGAGCCAAGCTTAGGGACGCGCTTGTCCGAAATGTTGGGTAAGTTACCAGTGTACCCCCACCGGTTTTGACACCGCGACGTGGAGCTTCATTTCTGGCTAAGGGGTAGAAGGGGGATTTCACGTGTCTGGGCTGCGGGAGCGATTTTGGATGAGGAGGGAGTTCTTGCGCGCGTCCAAATTTCGGGATAACAAGGCACGGCGCGGGTTGAAGAAGCGGGAGTTTCAAAGCAGGTGAGACAAAAGATACTCAAGCTTGAAAATTTCGGGATAACAAGGTGCAGATTCCTTGTTCGGCAGAACAAACTTAACGTGTAAAAAAACAATTCATACAAGATACAAGAGAGTCATGTCCCCTTTTACTATATTGCTATAGATGCCATTGAAAAAACTACAAGAAAAATGTAAGAAAATCAGGAGAATAAGATTATCCTGCTCAGTACCGAATAGATTAGCACTTCCCTCAACAACAACAAAAAACAAATCAATTCCCACCAAATAAAGAGTAATGTCCCTTTTTATATGATTACAGATGCCATGATCTCGAATTTCAATTTTTGAATCCACGTTATGTTGAATTCGAATATATCGTTAAGTGACCTTGCGGTTTATAATTGATGTAGTCATACATTTTGATCTTCCATCATATATGAACATTTTACTCCACCATGTGAACATATATATTTTCGTCTACCATATGGACTAAATTTGAATCAATTTTATTTATTTGAATACGATTGTTGTCAAGTTATACAATAATTTAAATATTATCTTGATAACAAAAAACATACATATAGCAGTAATCATATTTCACTATGAACTACATGTACCATACACTCTCCAATTTAAATATGTGTATCCATTTTATGTTCAATTCAAATCATAGTACATTATTGGTCTAGGTAGCGAGATGTTTGGGATAATCTAAACCATGTTTTCATACATATAATTTTTGGCTGAATTGGGACAAGTTTTGGTATAAGCCTCTTGCAAAACCGGAGATTCTCTCAACAAGCCTCGTGGTTCTGAGAGGGAACGTGTCACCTTTGTGTGCAAAACGATATACGCTGCCTCCCCCTGATTTTATTTACAGAGGCAACATAGAACTATATGAGTGCCCTGTTAAATTTTGGAATTATTTCAGGTTCATTTGGCCTTTTTATACATTAATTGAGTTTCTGGACTTTTAATGTGCATAATCTAAATATGAATTGCATGCACATGCTCCGGTGCACCAAAGTGGGTTGAAAAATCACATGTGTGTCCTTGGTTGAATTTCTAGGTCCCATGGAAGAAATGAGAATGAAATTCAAACATCTGGGCGTCATGACTCGGCTGAGAACATTGAGAAACTTTGATTTTTAATTCATGTAAATCCAAAACTCGCCTGGAAATCATGAAACTTGGCATGGTGTCATGTCATGGCACTAACATGTTGTCGTAAAAAATTGGGCCGATTTGGAAGCTCGTGGTTCTAAGAGGGAACGTGCCACCTTTGAGTGTGAAACGATATATGATGCCCCCCCTTGAGTTTCTTAACAAAGGCAACATAGAACTACATTAGTGCCCTATTAAATTTTGGAATTATTCCGGGTTCGTTTGTCGTTTTTATACATTAATTGAGTTTCTGGTCATTTAATGTGCATAAGTCAAATTTGAACTACAAGCACATGCTCTCATGCACCAAAGTTGGTTGAAAAATCACATTTGTGTCCTTGGGTGAATTTCTAGGTCCCATGCAAGAAATGAGAATAAAATTAAAACATCTGGGCATCGTGGCTCGGCCGAGAACATTGAGAAACTTGGTTTTAAAATTCTTGTAAGTCCAAAACATGTCTGAAAATCATGAAACTTGGCATGGATGTCATCTCATGGTACTACCATGTTGTGGTAAAAAAATTGGCCGAATAGGAACATATTTTGGTATAAGCTTTTGCAAACCGAAGCTTCTCTCAAGAAGGCTCGTGGTTCTAAGAGGGAACGTGCCACCTTTGAGTGTGAAATGATATACATTGTCCCCCTTAAGTTTATTTACAAAGGCAACATAGAACTACATGAGTGCCCTGTTAAATTTTGGAATTATTCCGGCTTCGTTTGGCCTTATTTACACATTAATTGAGTTTTTGGTCATTTAATGTGCATAATTCAAATTTGAACTACAAGCACATGCTCCCGTGCACCAAAGTTGGTTGAAAATGACATTTGTGTCCTCGGGTGAATTTCTACTCCCTCCTTCCATCTATATAGGTCCTAATGCGTTTTTCGAGGCTAACTTTGACCAAACGTTAGAGCAGTAATATATGACATGCAAGTTACACAAAGCATACCTTCAATTTTGTATGTCAAAGGAGCTTCCAATAATATAATTTTCATAGTATACATCTCATGTGCTATTAATCTTGTCAATAGTCAAAGGCTGTCTTGAAAAACACATTAGGCCCTATCTAGATGGAAGGAGAGAGTAGGTCCCATGCAAAAAATGAGAATAAAATTCAAACATCTGGGCATCGTGGCTCGGTCGAGAACAATGAGAAACTTGGTTTTAAAATCATGAAACTTGGCATGGTGTCATGTCATGGTAGTACCATGCCGTGGTAAAAATAATTGGCCGAATAGGAACAAATTTTGGTATAAGCTTCTTGCAAATCGGAGCTTCTCTCAAGAAGGCTCATGGTTCTGGGAGGGAACGTGTCACCTTTGTGTGCATAATTCAAATTTGAAATACAAGCACATGTTCCAGTGCACCAAAGTTGGTTAAAAAACCACATGTGTGTCCTCGGGTAACTTTCTAGGTTCCATGCAAGAAATGGGAATGAAATTCAAAATTCTGGGCATCGTGGCTGGGTTGGAAACATTGAGAAACTTAGTTTTTTAATTCCTGTAAATCCAAAACACGCATGAAAATAATGAAACTTGGCTTGGTGCCATGACATGCCACCAACATGTTGTGGTAAATTTGCAGTCTGATTTGCGAAGGCGCACAAATTAACAATCAACAAAGTCATTTTGGAACAAGTGCTGTCACGTTACAATCGGAAACACAAGTATTATTGAAACCGTGGGCGCTCTACTTACTAGCCATTTATGTGCCACCACGCGTTCCCATTTTTTTATTAGCTAGGAGGCGCCATGCAGGGTAGCTATTTGAGTACGAGAGGCGTGCGATCAGACCCCCCCTCCCCCCGTGCTTATCGAGAGGAGAGCCCTTTGACCTCCATCTACCGTCCACCTCTCTCCCAAGGTCTCTATTAATGGCGCCCGAGCCTCTGTTTAATGGCGTGGCTATGTCTCACTCGACTGAGATTTAAGAGAGAAAAAAAGAAAATCTGAAAGCATGGATCTTGATGTAAGATCCGACGGACCTATATAACATCTACTGCGACTTATAGCAAGACTAATGAATATATAAGGACGATTAAATTTTTTTTGATCAAAGAAGGGCTTGCCCCTTCCGATTTTCATTACTGAAAACCACCACAATTCACAAGAAGTTCACCACAACTCTGATAACCCACAAGTATAGGGGGTCGCAACAGTTTTCGAGGGTAGAGTATTCAACCCAAATTTATTGATTCGACGCAAGGGGAGCCAAAGAATATTCTCAAGTATTAGCAGCTGAGTTGTCAATTCAACCACACGTGGAAACCTAATATCTGCAGCAAAGTGTTTAGTAGCAAAGTAATATGATAGTAGTGATAATGGTAGCAAAAGGTAACAATAGTAAAACTAATGTTTTTTGGTATTTTGTAGTGATGATAGCAATAGCAACGGAAAAGTAAATAAATGAAGAACAATATATGGAAAGCTCGTAGGCACTGGATCGGTGATGGAGAATTATGCCGGATGCGGTTCATCATATAACAGTCATAACTTAGGGTGACACAGAACTAGCTCTAGTTCATTGATATAATGTAGGCATGTATTCTGAACATAGTCATACGTGCTTATGGAAAAGAACTTGCATGACATTTTTTGTCCTACCCTCCCGTGGCAGCGGGGTCCTTACGGAAACTAAGGGATATTAAGGCCTCCTTTTAATAGAGAACCGGAACAAAGATTAACACATAGTGAATACATGAACTCCTCAAACTACGGTCATCACCGGTAAGTATCCCGATTATTGTCACTTCGGGGTTAACGGATCATAACACATAATAGGTGACTATAGACTTGCAAGATAGGATAAAAAACACTCATATATTGATGAAAACATAATAGGTTCAGATCTGAAATCATGGCACTCGGGCCCTAGTGACAAGCATTAAGCATAGCAAAGTCATAGCAACATCAATCTCAGAACATAGTAGACACTAGGGATCAAACCCTAACAAAACTAACTCGATTACATGATAGATCCCATCCAACCCATCACCGTCCAGCAAGCCTACGATGGAATTACTCACGCACGGCAGTGAGCATGATGAAATTGGTGATGGAGGATGGTTGATGATGACGATGGCGACGGATTCCCCTCTCCGGAGCCCCAAACAGACTCCAGATCAGCCCTCCCGAGAGGTTTTAGGGCTTGGCGGCGGCTCTGTATCGTAAAACGTGATGATTTCTTCTCTCTGATTTTTTTCTCATCGAAACTCAATATATGGAGGTGGAGGTGGAGTCGGAGAGGCAACAGGGGGCCAACGAGGTAGGGGGGCGCGCCCCCACCCTCGTGGAGAGACGGTGGCCCCCCTGGCTTTCATCTTTGGCAGGTATTTTTCTTATTTTCTGAAAAGTGTCTCCGTGAAGTTTCAGGTAATTCCAAGAACGTTTGCTCCTGCACATAAATAACACCATGGTAATTCTGCTGAAAACAACGTCGGTCCGGGTTAGTTCCATTCAAATCATGCAAGTTAGAGTCCAAAACAAGGGCAAAAGTGTTTGGAAAAGTAGATATGTTGGACACATATCAACTGTCCCAAGCTTAAACCTTTTCTTGTCCTCAAGCAATTCAGTTGATAAGCTGAAAGTGATAAAGAAAAACTTTTACAAAATCTATTTTCTCTTGTTGTTGCTAATATGTAAAGCCAGCATTCAAGTTTTCAGCAAAGATTATAACTAACCACATTTGCAATAACGCATAGGTCTCAAGTTTACTCATATCAATAGCATAATCAACTAGCAAGCCATAATAATAAAACTTGGATGACAACACTTTCTCAAAACAATCATAATATGATATAACAGGATGGTATCTCGCTAGCCCTTTCTGAGACCGCAAAACATAAATGGAGAGCACCTTTAAAGACCAAGGACTGACTAGATATTGTAATTCATGGTAAAAGAGATCCAGTCAAGTCATACTCAATGTAAACTAATAGTAATGAATGCAAATGACAACGGTGCTCTCCAACTGGTGCTTTTTAATAAGAGGATGATGACTCAACATAAAAGTAAATAGATAGGCCCTTCGCAGAGGGAAGTAGGGATTTGTAGAGGTGCCAGAGCTCGGTTTTGAAATAGAGGTGAATAATATTTTGAGCGGTATACTTGCATTGTCAACATAACAACCAAGAGATGGCGATATCTTCCATGCTGCACACATTATAGGCGGTTCCCAAACAGAATGGTAAAGTTTATACTCCCCCTTCCACCAACAAGCATCAATCCATGGCTTGCTCGAAACAACGAGTGCCTCCAACTAACAAGAGTCCCAAGGGGAGTTTTGTTTGCAATTATTTTGATTTAGTTTGCATAAAGCATGGGACTGGGCATCCCGGTGACCAGCCATTTATCTCGTGAGTGAGGAGCAGAGTCCACTCCTCTTGAGAATAACCCGCCTAACATGGAAGATATAGATAGCCCTAGTTGATACATGAGCTATTCGAGCATACAAAACAGGATATTTATTTGAAGGTTTAGAGTTTGGCACATATAAATTTACTTGGAACGGCAGGTAGATACCATATATAGGTAGGTATAGTGGACTCATGTGGAATAACTTTGGGGTTTAATGGATTGGATGCACAAGCAGTATTCCCGCTTAGTACAGGTGAAGGCTAGCAAAAGACTAGGAAGCGACCAGCTAGAGAGCGACAACAGTCATGAAGATGCATTAAAATTAATCAACACCGAATGCAAGCATGAGTAGGATATAATCCACCACGAACATAAATATCGTGAAGGCTATGATGATTTTGTTTCAACTACATGCATGAACATGTGCCAAGTCAAGTCACTTAAATCATTCAGAGGAGGATACCACCGTATCATACCACATCATAACCATTTTAATAGCATGTTGGCACGCAAGGTAAACCAGTATAACTCATAGCTCATCAAGCATGGCATACGAAACTATGATCTCTAGTTGTCATTGCAAACATGTTTATTCATAATAGGCTGAAAGAGGAACGATGAACTAATCATATTTACAAAAACAAAAGAGGTCGAGTTCATACCAGCTTTTCTCACCTCAGCCAGTCCATCATATATCATCATAATTGCCTTTCACTTGCACGACCGAATAGTGTGAATAATAATAATAGTGCACGTGCATTGGACTAAGCTGGAATCTGCAGGCATTCAATAAACAAGAGAAGACAAGGCAATAGGGGCTCTTTTGTCAGATCAATAATAATGCATATAAGAGCCACTTCAACAATATAATTATGGTCTTCTCCTATAAACCCCAAACAAAAGAAAAGAAATAAAACTATTTACATGGGAAAGCTCCCAACAAGCAAAAGAAGGACAGGAAATCTTTTTGGGTTTTCTTTTTAATTATTACTACAAGCATGGAAAGTAAACTAATTAAAAGCTACAACTAATTTTTTGGTTTTTCTTAAGGTTTATTAAACACACAAGAAAAAGGCATAAAAAGGAAAATAAACTAGCATGGATTGTATAATGAAAAAGTATGAGCACCAACATCTAGCAATGAGTGTGTGAGCATAAATGTAATGTCGGTGGGAATTACGTACTCCCCCAAGCTTAGGCTTTTGGCCTAAGTTGGTCTATGGCCACGGCTGGCCTGGCGGATATCCATAATAATAGTTGGGGTCGTACTGTGGTGCAGACGAGGAAGACTCCGATTGCCACTGGCTGAAAATCATCTCTGGATCCCACTGGTAATTAGACTGTCGTGAAGGATCAAATTGTGGTTCTGGCTCTGGCTCCTCGCGTGGTGCACGGTTCCGGTAGGCGTGGATAGCCATCAACGGAACAAGGTACGTGCCTACAGTCAAATCAAACAAAGAAGGAGCAGGCAAGGTAATAGTCTCAGGATGATGTTTATTAAAGAACAATTGATATTTAAGCTCTCCTTGCCTATTCTTAACAATAAAATCATGCGCCACCATACTTTTATAATCTAGATAAACATGAGTCATCAGTTTTTCTTCCTTCTCAGCATGCCTAATAGGTATGTTAAAATGTGCAGCTAGGCGTGTAGCATAGATGCCTCCAAAGATGGGGCCCTTGGTACGGTTCAGACTTAACCGTTTGGCAATAATGCCACCCATACTAAAAGAGTTATCACCGTATAGACCATGGTGCAAAATAATAATATCAGGGATACTCAGGTTTCCACAGTTTCCGCGACCAATTAAGCAAGACTGGCAAATAATGCAAAGTAACGTAAAACAGGAAAACGTATGCTAGTGATTCGTGCATCGGAAACCTTCCTTGTTTCCCCTATAGTGATAGTGTCAATAAATCCCTCCACCTCATCACGATGTGGTTCTTCTATGTTGCCCTCAAAAGGGACTAAACAAATCCGACAGAAATCATAAAGTGACATCTCCTTATGCTCATCATATAAATGAAACTCCACCATAGGTGGTGAGTTCCTAGAATGAAAATGAAAGTTTTGCACAAAGGTATTTGTGAGCAAGAGATACTGATCGCATTGGTCGTGGAGGAAAGCGGTAAGGCCTGCAGTCTGAGCCAACTCATGAAAATCTTCATAAATCCCGGCTGCTCTCAAGAAATCCTCGGAAGGCCATTCACACGCCCGAACCTCCGCGGTGCGAGGCAGATTATACTTAGGCTTTGGTGCCTTTTCCTTTGAACTTTGGCTCGATGAGCCCCTCAAAAGTCTCATCATTTTCTGAAAAATTCTGAAATTTTTATTAACTTCAAAATAAAAGTAAACAAACTCAATAATATTGATAGCAACTACTCCTACAAGTGCCTAGGGCCCATATCATGCATCAAAACTACTTTTGACCATATAAATTTGACATGCAAGCTCAAGAACAGGGTCACCTACGCATCAAATTTTTTTAATGAATAAAACACTAGAACCAAAACTAAATGGACCAATGGAGGAGTCACATACCAAGGAACAATCTCCCCAAGCAGTTTTGTGGGAGGTGCTTTGAGCAAGGAGATCGAAAATGGCAGCAAAACGAGCTTGGACTCGGGTTTGAGCTGGTTATTCGTGTTTGGGGGAGGAAGATGAAGTGTATAGGTGAAAGGATAAGTGGAGGAGGGCTACCGTGGGCCCACAAGGCAGGGGGCGTGCCCTAGGGGGTGGGCGCACCCTCCACCCTCGTGGCAAGGTGGTTGGCCCCTGGTGTGTTCTATGTTCCATAAATCCTCAAATATTCTAGAAAAAATCATATTTAATTTTCAAGGCATTTGGAGAACTTTTATTTTCGAGGTATTTTTATATTGCACGGATAATCAGATAACAGACAGACAAATATTTATTTTTATTTTATTTAATATAAATAACAGAAAGTAAAAGTGGGGTACAGAAGGTTGTGCCTTCTAATTTCATCCATCTCATGATCATCAAAAGGAATCCACTAACAAGGTTGATCAAGTCTTGTTAACAAACTCATTTCGAATAACATGGAACCGGAGAAATTTCGAATAACACTATGTTATCTCAACGGGGATATGCACATCCCCAATACTAAGAATATCATATTTCTTCTTGACAGTAGGAAGAGGAAATTCAAAACCTCCAAATATAATCGATGGAATTTTTCCAATAGAGTTGATACTGTGAACTTGAGGTTGTTTCCTCGGAAAGTGTACCGTGTGCTCATTACCATTAACATGAAAAGTAACATTACCTTTAGTGCAATCAATAACAGCCCCTGTAGTATTCAAAAAGGGTCTTCCAAGAATAATAGACATACTATCGTCCTCAGGAATATCAAGAATAACAAAGTCTGTTAAAATAGTAACATTTGCAACTACAACAGGCACATCCTCACAAATACCGATACGATAGCAGTTGATTTATTAGCCATTGGCAAATATATTTTAGTAGGTTTCAACTTATTCAAATCAAGTGTACGATATAAAGAGAGAGGCATAACACTAACACCGGCTCCAAGATCACATAAAGCAGTTTTAACATAGTTTCTTTTAATGGAGCATGGTATAGTGGGCACTCCTGGATCTCCAAGTTTCTTTGGTATTCCACCCTTATAAGTGTAATTAGCAAGCATGGTGGAAATTTCAGCTTCCGGTATCTTTCTTTTATTTGTAATATTATCTTTCATGTACTTAGCATAAGGATTGGTTTTGAGCATATCAGTTAATCGCATACGTAAAAAGATAGGTCTAATCATTTCAGCAAAGCGCTCAAAATCCACATCATCCTTTTTCTTGGATGGTTTGGGAGGAAAAGGCATGGGTTTCTGAAACCAAGGATCTCTTTCTTTACCAAGTTTCCTAGCAACAAAATCTTTCTTATCATAACGTTGATTCTTTGATTGTGGGTTATCAAGATCAACAGCAGGTTCAATTTCTATATCATTATCATTACTAGGTTGAGCATCATCATGAACATTATCATTAACATTATCACTAGTTTCAGGTTCGTTACCAGATTGAGTTTCAGCATCACAGATAGAAATATCATTTGGATTCTCAGGTGTTTCAACAATAGGATCACTAGGAGCATGCAAAGTCCTATCATTTTTATTTTTCTTCTTTTTAGAAGAACTAGGTGCATCTAAATTATTTCTCTGAGAATCTTGTTCAATTCTCTTAGGATGGCCTTCAGGATACAAAGGTTCCTGAGTCATTCTACCAGTTCTAGTAGCCACTTTAACACCATTACCATTATTTTTACAATTCAATTCATTGAGCAAATCATTTTGAGCTTTAAGTACTTGTTCTACTTGAGTGGTAACCATAGAAGCATGTTTACTAATAAGTTTAAGTTCACTTTTAACGTTAGCCATATAATCACCCAAGTGTCCAAGCATATTTGAATTGTATTTCAGTTGTCTACCAAAATAAGCATTAAAGTCTTCTTGCTTAGCCATAAATTTATCAAACTCATCTAAGCATGGGCTAGCAATTTTAGTAAATGGGATTACAGCTTTATCATATCCATAGAAAGAATTTACCTTTACTACCTGTGTCGGGTTATCAAGACCATGAGTTTCTTCAATAGGTAAAGGATTTGGATTATATGTTTCTTCAATAGGCGGTAAATTAAGAACACGTATTTCTTCAATAGGAGGTAAACTCTTAAAATCTTCAGCTTTAATACCCTTTTCTTTCATAGATTTCTTTGCCTCTTGCATATCTTCAGGACTGAGAAATAGAATACCCCTCTTCTTCGGAGTTGGTTTAGGAATAGGCTCAGGAATTGGCTCTGGAGGTGTCCAATTATTTTCATTTGTCAACATATTATTCAATAGAATTTCAGCTTCATCCGGTGTTCTTTCACTAAAAACAGAAGCAGCACAACTAGGTAATCTCTGGAGGCATCAGTTAGTCCATTATAAAAGATATCAAGTATTTCATTTTTCTTAAGAGGATGATGAGGCAAAGCATTAAGTAATTGGAGAAGCCTCCCCCAAGCTTGTGGGAGACTCTCTTCTTCAATTTGCACAAAATTATATATATCCCTTAAAGCAGCTTGTTTCTTATGAGCAGGGAAATATTTAGCAGAGAAGTAATAAATCATATCCTGGGGACTACGCACACAACCAGGATCAAGAGAATTAAACCATATCTTAGCATCACCCTTTAATGAGAACGGAAATATTTTAAGGATATAAAAGTAGCGAGTTCTCTCATCTTTAGTGAATAGGGTGGCTATATCATTCAGTTTAGTAAGATGTGCCACAACAGTTTCAGATTCATAACCATGAAAAGGGTCAGATTCAACCAAAGTAATTATATCAGGATCAACAGAGAATTCATAATTCTTATCAATAACAAAGATAGGTGAAGTAGCAAAAGCAGGGTCAGGTTTCATTCTAGCATTTAGAGATTGCTTACTCCATTTAGCTAATAATTTTTTAAGTTCAGTTCTATTTCTACAAGCTAAAATAGCTAAAGAAGCATCTTGATCAAAAACATAACCCTTAGGAATAGCAAATGGTTCTTCATCATCACTTTCATCAGTATCATCAGATTCAATATTTTCAATTTCTCTAGCCCTAGCAAGTTGTTCATCAAGAAAAGCACTAAGTGGCATAGTAGTATCATGCATAGTGGTAGTTTCATCATAAGTATCATGCATAGCAGAAGTGGCATCATCAATAACATGCGACATATCAGAATGAATAGTAGAAGCAGGTGTAGGTGTCACAAGCTTACTCAAAACAAAAGGTGAATCAAGTGCAGAGCTAGATGGCAGTTCCTTACCTCCCCTCGTAGTTGAGGGATAGATCTTGGTTTTTGGATCTCTCAAGTTCTTCATAATGATAAGCAGATATATATCCCAATTGACTCAAAGAACAGAGCTATGCTCCCCGGCAACGGCGCCAAAAAATAGTCTTGATAACCCAGAAGTATAGGGGATCGCAATAGTTTTCGAGGATAGAGTATTCAACCCAAATTTATTGATTCGACACAAGGGGAGCCAAAGAATATTCTCAAGTATTAGCAGCTGAGTTGTCATTTCAACAACACCTGGAAACTTAATATCCACAACAAAGTGTTTAGTAGCAAAGTAATATGATAGTAGTGATCATGATAGCAAAAGGTAATAGTAGTAAAAGTAATGTTTTTGGTATTTTGTAGTGATGATAGAAATAGCAACAGAAAAGTAAATAAACGAAGAACAATATATGGAAAGCTCGTAGGCAATGGATAGGTGATGGAGAATTATGCCGGATGCGGTTCATCATGTAACAGTCATAACCTAGGGTGACACAGAACTAGCTCCAGTTCATTGATATAATGTAGGCATGTATTTTGAACATAGTCATACGTGCTTATGGAAAAGAACTTGCATGCCATCTTTTGTCCTACCCTCCTGTGGCAGCGGGGTCCTTACAGAAACTAAGGGATATTAAGGCCTCCTTTTAATAGAGAACCGGAACAAAGCATTAACACATAGTGAATACATGAACTTCTCAAACTACGGTCATCACCGGTAAGTATCCCGATTATTATCACTTCGGGGTTAACGGATCATAACACATAATAGGTGACTATAGACTTGCAAGATAGGATCAAGAGCACTCATATATTGATGAAAACATAATAGGTTCAGATCTGAAATCATGGCACTCGGGCCCTAGTGACAAGCATTAAGCATAGCAAAGTCATAGCAACATCAATCTCAGAACATAGTAGACACTAGGGATCAAACCCTAACAAAACTAACTCGATTACATGATAGATCCCATCCAACCCATCACCGTCCAGCAAGCCTACGATGGAATTACTCACGCACGGCAGTGAGCATGATGAAATTGGTGATGGAGGATGGTTGATGATGACGATGGCGACGGATTCCCCTCTCCGGAGCCCCAAACAGACTCCAGATCAGCCCTCCCGAGAGGTTTTAGGGCTTGGCGGCGGCTCTGTATCGTAAAACGTGATGATTTCTTCTCTCTGATTTTTTTCTCATCGAAACTCAATATATGGAGGTGGAGGTGGAGTCGGAGAGGCAACAGGGGGCCAACGAGGTAGGGGGGCGCGCCCCCACCCTCGTGGAGAGACGGTGGCCCCCCTGGCTTTCATCTTTGGCAGGTATTTTTCTTATTTTCTGAAAAGTGTCTCCGTGAAGTTTCAGGTAATTCCAAGAACGTTTGCTCCTGCACATAAATAACACCATGGTAATTCTGCTGAAAACAACGTCGGTCCGGGTTAGTTCCATTCAAATCATGCAAGTTAGAGTCCAAAACAAGGGCAAAAGTGTTTGGAAAAGTAGATATGTTGGACACATATCAACTGTCCCAAGCTTAAACCTTTTCTTGTCCTCAAGCAATTCAGTTGATAAGCTGAAAGTGATAAAGAAAAACTTTTACAAAATCTATTTTCTCTTGTTGTTGCTAATATGTAAAGCCAGCATTCAAGTTTTCAGCAAAGATTATAACTAACCACATTTGCAATAACGCATAGGTCTCAAGTTTACTCATATCAATAGCATAATCAACTAGCAAGCCATAATAATAAAACTTGGATGACAACACTTTCTCAAAACAATCATAATATGATATAACAGGATGGTATCTCGCTAGCCCTTTCTGAGACCGCAAAACATAAATGGAGAGCACCTTTAAAGACCAAGGACTGACTAGATATTGTAATTCATGGTAAAAGAGATCCAGTCAAGTCATACTCAATGTAAACTAATAGTAATGAATGCAAATGACAACGGTGCTCTCCAACTGGTGCTTTTTAATAAGAGGATGATGACTCAACATAAAAGTAAATAGATAGGCCCTTCGCAGAGGGAAGTAGGGATTTGTAGAGGTGCCAGAGCTCGGTTTTGAAATAGAGGTGAATAATATTTTGAGCGGTATACTTGCATTGTCAACATAACAACCAAGAGATGGCGATATCTTCCATGCTGCACACATTATAGGCGGTTCCCAAACAGAATGGTAAAGTTTATACTCCCCCTTCCACCAACAAGCATCAATCCATGGCTTGCTCGAAACAACGAGTGCCTCCAACTAACAAGAGTCCCAAGGGGAGTTTTGTTTGCAATTATTTTGATTTAGTTTGCATAAAGCATGGGACTGGGCATCCCGGTGACCAGCCTTTTAATAGAGAACCGGAACAAAGCATTAACACATAGTGAATACATGAACTCCTCAAACTACGGTCATCACCGGAAAGTATCCCGATTATTGTCACTTCGGGGTTAACGGATCATAATACATAATAGGTGACTATAGACTTGCAAGATAGGATCAAGAACATGCATATATTGATGAAAACATAATAGGTTCAGATCTGAAATCATGGCACTCAGGCCCTAGTGACAAGCATTAAGCATAGCAAAGTCATAGCAACATCAATCTCAGAACATAGTGGACACTAGGGATCAAACCCTAACAAAAATAACTCGATTACATGATAGATCCCATCCAACCCATCACCATCCAACAAGCCTACGATGGAATTACTCACGCACGACGGTGAGCATTAGGAAATTGGTGATGGAGGATGGTTGATGATGACGATGGCGACGGATTCCCCTCTCTGGAGCCCCAAACGGGCTCCAGATCAGCCCTCCCGAGAGGTTTTAGGGCTTGGCGGCGGCTCCATATCGTAAAACGCGATGATTTCTTCTCTTTGATTTTTTTTCTCATCGAAACTCAATATATGGAGGTGGAGTTGGAGTCGGAGAGGCAATAGGGGGCCCATGAGGTAGGGGGCGCGCCCTAGGGGGGCAGGCGCGCCCCCACCCCCGTGGAGAGACGGTGGGCCCCCTGGCCTTCATCTTTGGCAGGTATTTTTCTTATTTTATGAAAAGTGTCTTCGTGAAGTTTCAGGTCATTCCGAGAATGTTTTCTCCTGCACATAAATAACACCATGGTAATTCTGCTGAAAACAGCATCAGTCCGGGTTAGTTCCATTCAAATCATGCAAGTTAGAGTCCAAAACAAGGGCAAAAGTGTTTGGAAAAGTAGATACGTTGGAGACGTATCAAACTCCAGCCTAACACAAAGGACTAATAGCTACCAGATTGAAATCGCAACATCCCAAGAGGCCAACAAAGGCCAAACATCCATGCTAGAACCCAACATTTCACAACCAACGACATAATCCACATCCTAAACCAATTATTACATCAAAAGAAACCAGGAAACTAGTCTTCGCGACGAGCAGCGATGAGCTCTTTTGTGTCATCAAGACGCTGCTTGAGAACATCCACAGATTCCTCCACCAGCCTTTGGCGCTCGTTGCGGAGCATGTCATTCTCGTCCATAAGTTTCTTCAACAAGGCACTAGTCTCCTCCTATAGGTCTGCACTTCGGACGATCTTCTCCCTTAGCAGGTCGCGCTCGGCGCGGAGCCTCTCATTGCCCTCCCTTAGTTGTCGGATGACGTCGGTAGCCTGTTCAAATGAGGCTATCATGTCGTCCTGCAACATCGCCGAGCCAGAGATCAGATCCATCTGGTTATGGACGATCGCATGCATGCGCCTGTAACAGTCGTTGCCTGCCCATGAGAAATTTTCCTTGGCCGCCGCGGCGCGGCGGGACATCTCTGCTGCATTCGTGGTGTGGCGGGACATCTCTGCTGCTTCCGCGGCACGGCCGGACAAGTCTGCTGCATAGACGGCATGGCGGGACCTCCGTGCTGCTTCAGCGGCGCAGCAGGACCTCTGTGATGCTACTTCCGCGTGGCGGGACATGTCGGCCACTCTCGCAGCAAGGCGGGACATCTCTCGTGCTTCCGCTTCCATGCTCGCCTCTCCCTGGTGGCAATCTCTCGACCCAGAACTCACGCTGGCCATGGCAGACGCAAGGGAAGGATGCTGAATAACTTGTTTGTGTTTTGTGGATGAGGAGTATAGAGGAATGTGCAGTCATCTTGGAATACTAGTATTTATAACCGAGTACTAATACGCTCCTAAGTGGGAAACCATTTAGGTTGTGATCAGTGTGAACATGTTTGCAATTCAATATAGCGTGGAGTAATTTGGAACGTGACGAGACGCAAGCTCAAAATTTATTGACGGTTCTACTTTCGAAGTGCGGCACTATTCCCGGATGGAGTACTTCTTTTTCTACTCCCTCCTTTCCGGTTTTATAGGGCTTATGTCAAAATTTTAGTTTTTCCATTTTATAAGGCTCAATTTGGTTGTCCCCAACACATGTTCAGATTCCAAGGTGCATTAAATCATTGCATGCAAGTATTAAGAGAAAATTGATCAATGCATGTACTTTATGCATGCATGCATTGCAATTAATGCATTAAACCTATCTCTCGGGACTTCTCGCACGCACCGTCATGCCACCCACAAAAACTTGTACTCTGAGTTTAGTAGTACGTTATACAGGAAGAGAAGAGGTGCACACACTCGTCCTCTCACACACGCGTCTGTTTTTTCTCGAAAAGGAGGATGATGACCCCCGGCCTCTACATCTGGGAGTCACACACGCAAATTATTGAAATATATCGAGTGCAGTGCTTTGATGTGTCGCGTCAACTCGTACATCAACGAGAAGTTTGATTATCCTCTCCCTCACGGACTTAACTGCACCTGCCTTTGGCTCTATGACAGGTTGGCCACACACCTGTAGGGCCCACCTGTCATACACGCAAAGGCAGGAGCGTCCCCCCTCGCCCATGAGCGTGGTGGCTGGCAAGACTAGGAGAAGCTTTCACTACACGCTCTCCCTCCCGCACACGGTGGACATGTAGCAGTTCAATCGGTGTCAGATGGCCATAAGCGTACTGTAGTACTCCTCCAGTGTAGTAGTGTTCCATCATTGTTTGACTTCCCGAAGAGGCGAAGAGCCAAGCGCAGCCCGGACGCTCGTGTGCCAGTTTCATGTGCATGATTAAAGCGAAATCATGCCGTCATGTCTCCTTGTTTGTGCTGTGCAAACATGTTGTGCAAACAGGAATACTCAACTAGAGATGTTGTGATGGTCAAGAGCATTCGCCAAGTTCTTCGATTGTATGACATGGCAAGCCAAGATGGATTTAATCCCGATATTCACTTTATCAAAAGGCTCTAATGTGTTGGTTCTGAATCTTGCAAGCTGGGAATCAGTGAGATGTGTAGGCATCTTTGTTGTACTTATTATTTGGATCTTATTTGTTGGTTCTGAATCTTGCAAGCTGGGAATCAATGAGATGTGTAGGCATCTTTGTTGTACTTATTATTTGGATCTTATTTGTTGGTTCTGAATCTTGCAAGCTGGGAAACACGACATGATGATGCAGAGGACAACAACCATAACCAGCAGTTCAAACTTGGTAGTATTATCTTTGTGAAAGTGCGACAAATGTGCTGATCGTGTGCGTCCTGAGAATAATAATTCTAATTGTTGTGCATGTTGATCCTGTGGCACTGATAGAACGAGCGAATGCATTACTTGTTTTAAGTACAAATTTCTATTAAAGATAATTAAATTTAAGTAAAGTGACCACTAACTCCTATTATTACAGTACCAATACAGACTCGCTCGTGAACCGACGTGTGGCCGAGGGTGCATCTTCTGTCAGGCGTGCAGCGGAAGAGGGAGGGGTAGTAACTGTTGTCGCCTGTACAGACTCAGCTTACTGTTGAATCCAGTTCCCCAAGAGCTGAGAAACGAACTGCTGCCGCCGCCTACACACTCGTTCACTCGAAGAGACTCTAATGTCGATCCAAGGGGTAAGCCTGCTAGATATGGACTTTGGCAAGGAGTTCCCCTTTGAGTTTGCCGTACAGTCCTATGGCTGCACCAAGTTGAATGTGATGTACACCAACGATACAGACTCGGTGAAGCTCTGCCTCGCCTCAGTCCTGTGGCTGCACCAGGTTCTGGAGCATTTGCCCGTTTCATTGGCAGTGCCGACTGCACCTTCGCTACGGTGGAGAGAGGGAAGAACGCGACGATTCGGCCATCTGGTGCAACAAGCTTGTTGACATCCAGAAGCAATACAAGATCATCAACAACGGGCAGGAGAAGGACTCCGTGGTTGACCTCGCTGAGACCATCATCGACCCCTGATACGCCAACATGAAAGAAGACGACCTAAACACGTGGGAGGTACCTCCGAATCTAGCCTACATAACCTATGCGGCCAAGGACGCATACGCATGCTACGACATGTACAGGCAGATCTTGGACATGAGGGCGTGTCTGCTTCCCGTAACCGACGAGTACACGGACAACCGCAGCGTCATGATCAAGCGTGCCAGGAAGGTCTAGATGTTGTACTTTATCTGTTTATAAGCACATTTATCATCTGAGTGTTTCATGCATTAGCCTATGTGTCGTAATTATCTGTTTTGTCCGAAATATTTCTTTTAAGAACCCATTAACCTGATTGCTTTTTTAGTGGCTATTTGCTTATGTATGTAAACTAGTTCACTTGTCCATAAAAAAACTAGTTCACTCGGCTGCCGTGCTTTGAATCTCCTTCCTCCCAACATATTCCCCTCCTCAGGTGGATCCAGCAAGTCTCTGAATTTTCTCCCACTTTCTTTTTCGATGTAAACTGAGTTTTCTCCTAGTACTTTTCCCTAGAACCAACTCAACTGTCCCACGTCTAGCCTAAAAAATAATAATACCCCACGTACTATTAACTCATCAAATTAAAATTATATTTTATTTCATAAGTTGAAAGTTCTTACAAAATAATAATAATAATTCTTTATATTTAAGTAGGCAAATAAACTCCTAGTGATTGCGTACATAAGCTTGCAAAGATTTTACTGACGTGCAATCATGTGTTTATGTTTTTATAACATTTCTCCGTCTAGCCCAACATGATATTTTCACCCAGCCCAACAAGTCCGCGGATTTCGAGAAAAATGCAAATGGGATTTAAACAGGCTGCATAGATTCTACATCATTGTTTCACCCAGCCCACCAAATGGACTGAAAAACAAATGGACTGACAGCTGGGTCCACGGCCACAGCCTAGTTTTTTTGTGATTTGCCAAGTAAGTCGCTTTGTCAGGCCTGTTGGGCTGCAAATCTTTCAAGACGAGGAGAGCTTTCATTCGGCTGGCCGAGGAAATGGCCCATCAGTAATGAGAAATGGGCTGTACATTTTTAAAACACATCAAACCGACAATTAGTTTCAAATATCTTTTTTTTCATTTCGAGATTTTAAATTACATTAATTTTTATGCGGGGAGAATTTGTTGGATTTTATATTGATATACATTTATTTTTAAAATCAGTTCGAATGTGAGTCGAAATTTCAGGATTAAAAAATAGTTTGGACCGCACCGAAATATGCAAAATTTCGTATAATTTTTTAACTGTGGCCACAATATGGGCTGTAATGCTAACAAAAAGAATATGGGCTCCAAAAAAACCTTAATAATTAGCAAATGGGTTGTAAATTATTAGAAATAATGGCAGATGGGCTGTATGCTGTTTTCCACAGATTTGAGGCTTACCTAAAAAAAGGTTGACGCACAAGCAGTGACTGTTGGATAGCCATTTAGCGGCCGTCGTGCTTCTTCAATCTCTGCTCTTCCTGCTCCAGCCGCTCAAACAAGCACCGACGGGACTGCCTGCTCCCTCCTCCCCACGGCCGGCTCGGCTGCCGCGCAGGCCTCACCGCCCCACCGTACTCCCATCTTGGCCTAGCCATCCCTCTACTCACCCACACCTGCTATTATTCTCCAGCGACGGTAGACAAACCAGTAAACCCTCATACAGTCGTACTCCCCTCCGCGTGGGAAACAACTGCCGAGTCTTCCCTGCCTCCGTGTCGTTCCCTTCCCAGGCCTCGCCGTCGTCCACCGCCCTGGTGCTCTCGGCGCGGCCTGGTCAACATGGTCAACGACCGACATGCATCTGAAGTGGACTGTACGTGGAGAGGCTGACAGCTGGGTCCACGGCCGCAGCAAGGAACTGCCTCCTTATTACGTGCAAAATAATTATTCCTCCACCTGACAGCGGGGACCCACCGGATGTGCCACCGTATTTCACGAAAAAAACATTTGCCCCTGACTACTGGGACCCACCAGCTACATCTTCGCACACAAGGAAGTGCGTCCGGGCAAAAAAAAACGATTCACCCCCTGACTACTGGGACCCACCAGCTACATCTTCGCAGGCAAGGAAGTGCCTGATAGTTGGGACCCACCTGGTCGAAGCGTACGTAGCGTTGTCATTCTGGTCGTGAACGTGTACGTACATATATACTGGTGGATGTAGAGGCGCGCATGTGTCTCAGTAGAGGCACGTATGTGTCGTAGTAGAGGCGCACACGTAGCATGTACATGTATGTACAGCGGCCAGGGTGCAAGAAACAAAATACGGCCACGTATGTGTACATACGGGCGGGGTCTCGAACGGCTACTCTCGCATACGTACGACCAGGGCTCGTGTACATGGCTGGGTCGGAACGGAGAAACAGCATCGTCGTCGTGTTGATGGGGAGGTAGCGTCGTTGTCATGTTCATGGGGAGGCAACGGAATGCATCGTGTTCATGGGGAGGCAACATAATGCGTCATGTTCATCGGGAAGCAACAGAACGCGTGGGAGCCAACCAACTGGGTCGGAACAGAATGCGTGGTCGTGTTCATCGGGAGGGCTTGGACGGAACAGGCGATGGAAACGAGGCCTGAACAGGGTCCTGTTGATCGGGAGGGGTCTGGCGTACCGCAAAATGGTGGAAACGGACCTCCTACGGTCGAAACGGGGGTCCTGTTGATTGGGAGGGGTGTGGCGTACCACAAAACGGACGAAACGGACCTCCTACGGTCGAAACGGGGGTCCTGTTGATCAGGAGGGGTGTGGCATACCGCAAAACGGACGAAACGGACCTCCTACGGTCGAAACGGGGGTCCTGTTCATCGGGAGGGGTGTGGCGTACCACAAAACGAGACTCGGTGGGATACTGTTCATCTCCACCGTCGACCTCTGCCAGCCTCCACGGGCTACCGTTGACCTCCTCTAGCATCCATGGTCTCCTGTTCATCCAGCCTCCACCGTGCGCTACTCCACCGGCTACTGTTCAACCACCCCTCCATCGTATACTGTTCATCCAGCCCTCCACCACACCACGGGGTCCTGTTCATCCAGAGGCAACGCCACCACTCACTGTTCATCCAACCCCCTGCAATGCTCACTGTTCATCCCAGAGGCAGCATCGATTGGCTTCAGTTATCAGCAGTTGCTCGATCGGGTTCAGTTAACAGCCATCGATCGATCGCTTGGGTTCAGTAATGCATAGCCTGCAGTGCAATCACTTGGGTTCAGTTAGAGCCCAATGCCTCGCTCGGGTTCAGTTAGAGCCAACACCTTGCACACACGCGCGTACGTGTACGAGAGAAATGCGCATCGCTCGGCCCCCGACCTCCCACCGTAACCGGGAACTCCTCGAAATTTTCCTCCCCCTCACTTGTACCACGGTTTTTTCCGTCATGGGCGGCCCAAAGAATGTCATGCAGCTGCGTCTCTGGCCCGCCCAGGACGAAAAGCCCATTTTTGTCATGATTTCTTGTCATAGAAGTAGGAGCCTACCACATCTATGATGATACCGTGTTTTGTCACAATTATCGTCATAGAAGTGTCATATGTATGACAAAAAAAAATTTCGTTTGGCCCAAAATGTCATGGATGTGTCTTTTTTTTTGTAGTGCTCCTTGAGAGCAACCAAAGCATTCTAACATGCCGTCTCATTGTTAGTCTCCACATAAGCCTCCACTCTGGGCAAGTCATGACGAATATCGCTTAGGAGAACTGCTTCAACACCATAAACCATGAAGAAGGGTGTATAACCCATTGATCTATTGGGGTGGTCCTAATGCTCCAAAGAACCGAAGGAAGCTCTTGCACCCAACAACCTGGAGACCTCTTTAAAGGAACCATGAGCCAGGGTTTGATTCCTCTCAAGATCTCCTGGTTAGCACATTGTGCCTGACCATTGGACTGAGGATGTGCAACTGATGAAACATCAAGCCTGATGTGCTCTCTTTGACAAAATTCTTTCATAACACCTTTAGACAAATTCGTCCCATTATCAGTGATGATAGTATGAGGATAACCAAAGAAATCAACTTCTTGACAAACTGAACTGCAGTAGCCGCCTCACAATTACTGACCGGCTCTGCCTCAACCCACTTAGTAAACTTGTCCACCGCCACCAGAAGGTGGGTCTTCTTGTCCTTAGATCTCTTGAAAGGTCCAAACTTATCAAGCGCCCATACCACAAACGACCAAGTGATTGGGATCATCCGCAATTCCTAAGCCGGCACGTGAGGTTGCCTTGCGAATTTCTGACACCCATCGCACTTACTAACAATATCCTCTGCATCCGCATGAGCCGTCAACCAAAAAAATCCATGACGAAATGCTTTAGCCACCAAAGATCGTGAGCCGGCATGATGACCACAATCGCATGCATGTATCTCTTGTAAAATCTTGTGGCCCTCTTTGGGAGAGACACAATGTTGGAAAACACGAGTCACACTGCATCGATGTAACTCACCATTGATAATAGGCATAGACTTAGAACGCCGTGTGATCTACCACGCCAAATTTTCATCCTCGGGTAACTCGCCACGAGTGAGATAAGCCAGATAAGGCAGCATCTAGTCAGGAATAGCATGAAGAGCTGCCACGAACAGTCCTTCCGGGTTAGGTATAGCAAGATCTTCCTTAGATGGTAACTGAACCGAAGGGTTGTGTAACACATTGAGGAACACATTGGGGGGGCACCGACTTACATTAAGACCCAAGCCGAGATAGTGCATCAGCCGCCTCGTTTTTTCCGTCGATCGATGTGATCCACCTGATAACCGTTATGAAATATTGTCAACTACTTGATGATAAGCTGCCATAAGCGGGTCTTTAGAGTCCCACTTGCTGAAACTTGCTGAGTCACGAAGTCTGAGTCGCACAGACATCTAACCCGGCTTAAATTCATCTCATTGGCCATACGAAGTTCATACTCAGCCGCATTATTAGTACAAGGAAACATTAGCCTTAAACAATAACAAAATTTATCACCTCGAGGGGAAGTCAAAATAACTCCAGCCGCCGAGCCTTCCAATTGCCTGGACCCATCAAAGTGGATTATCCAGTATGTGTTGTCAAACTTATCCTCGGGTGCTTGCAACTTTGTCCATTCATTTATGAAGTCCACCAAAGCTTGAGACTTGATGGTTTTTCTTGGCACATACTTCATATTATCAGGTCCAAGCTCAATTGCCCATTTAGCGACCCGACCAGTGGATTCTCTATTTTGAATAATGTCCCCTAACGGAGCAGAGCTGACCACAGTAATAGGATGCCCAAGGAAATAATGTTTCAACTTGCGACTAGCCATGAACACCCCAAATACCAGCTTCTACCAATGTGGATATCTTTGCTTAGATTCATTCGGGACCTCACTGACATAGTAAGCCGGCCGCTGGACTAGGTACTCTTTACCTGCCTCCTTGCACTCCACGACAACTGCTACACTAACGGCCTTATTATTAGCCACCACGTACAGGAGAAAAGGCTCTTCGTCTATGGGAGTAGCTAAGATGGGCGGCTCAGCTAACTGTTTCTTAAGGGCCTCAAACGCTTCATTGGCGGCATCACTCCAAACAAAGTGATTTGTCTTCTTCTTCATCTAATATAGAGGAATTGCCTTCTCCCCTAGGCAACTTATGAACCGGCTTAAAGCCGCAATGCGACCCGCCAGGCGCTGGACATCATTGACACACACCGGCGTAGAAAGTGAGGTGATGGTTGTCGATGTCAAAACCGGCGGATCTCGGGTAGGGGGTCCCGAACTGTGCGTCTAAGGTTGATGGTAACAGGAGACAGGGAACACAAGTTCGGGCCCTCTCGATGGAGGTAAAACCCTACGTCCTGCTAGATTAATATTAATGAGTATGGGGGTTACAAGAGTTGATCTACCACGAGATTGTAATGCCTAAAACCCTAGAAGTCTAGCCTACCTGATTATGATTATGATTCTTCGTCTCTACGGACCAATCCCTCCGGTTTATATAGACACCGGGGGGCTAGGGTTGTACAAAGTCGGTTATAGAGAAAGGAATCTTCATATTGGGATGCCAAGCTTGCCTTCCACGCTAAGGAGAGTCCCGTCCAGACACGGGAGATAATCTTCAGTCATGTATATTTATAGCCCATCAGTCCAGACCATGTACCATAGTCCAAACGCCCGAGGACCCCCTAATCTAGGACTCCCTTAGTAGCCCCTGAACCAGGCTTCGATGACGAGGTGTCTGGCGCGCAAACTGGCTTCGGCATTGCAAGGCGGGTTCCTCCTCCGAATACTCCAACACAGTCTTCAGACGCAACGAACGTGTCCGGCTCTGCAAAACAAATTATACGCACAACCGTAGAGAGTATAATGAAGATTGAGTCCAATCCGCTGACAACTATTGGTAATGTGACACCACGTCACCACCAGGTCATTATTTCAAACCATTTTTCGGCCTGCCGCTTCGAGATGCGGTCTCATTGGCACGTCTTGTCAAAGCAGAGATCGTGTCCCCTTATTGCGGGATTCTCATCAATACGGGCTTGGGTAATCCAACCGCGCCGTTCACACGGCCCTTGGGAACAGGCGAGTTTCAAGGCGAGTGGGGAGGCGCTTGATATTCACTGCCTTTATAAGGAGATAAGGATTCCCTTCTTTCACCCACGCCTTCTCCTTCTCTTTGCCCTCACATTCGCAAGCTCCAGCACCCGATTCGTCATCTTTCCCGCCTCAAGGAAGAACTCGACCATGTCTAGATCTGGAGCGCAAGGCAAATGGATGGCCTCCTCCATCAAGGAGAAGGACATCACCAAGCTTCGGGAGGCCAGGTATCTGGCGAAGGAAATCGCCCATCGGCTTCCAGCCAAGGGGCAAATCGTCCCCACCCCGAAGCCCAATGAGAGGGTGGTGTTTATCCCCCATTTCGTCCGCGGGTTAGGGTTTCCTCTCCACCCTTTCGTCCATGGACTCATGTTTTATTACGGGCTAGATTTCCATGATCTAGCTCCAAACTCTTTCCTCAACATCTCAGGCATTCATTGTCGTGTGTGAGGCCTTCCTCCGCATTCCACCCCACTTCGGACTATTGCTCAAGATCTTCAACGTGAAGCCGAAGGTGGTGGATGGCCAACACGCGGATTGTGGAGGCACCATGGTGAGCAAGCTGCCCAACGTCACATGGCCCAGGGGTAATTTTGTGGAGACCGTCCAAGAGTGGCAGAAACTATGGTTC
Organism: Triticum monococcum; assembly: GCA_034509565.1. Lineage (NCBI taxonomy): Eukaryota > Viridiplantae > Streptophyta > Magnoliopsida > Poales > Poaceae > Triticum > Triticum monococcum. The sequence continues at coordinate 173,189,536 of CM067847.1, read as the reverse complement.
TATATGACAGAGCCCCGCGATACCACCTGGGTCGCGGCTCCCGAATTCAAGTCCGGAGCTCCAATGCGGCTCACCTCCTCGATAGAGAAGGGCCCGAATTGGTCCTCATCGGACAAGCTGATCGCGCTACAAATGCACATCCAAAGCATGGTGGACAAAAACATCAAGCTCGTCAACATGATCCAGGTGATGTTAGATCGTCGGATCCTTCCATGCTAGAGCCGGACTTGCCCTTTGTGGGAATTCGATCCGGAGAAGCACCAGACCATGGAGAGGCTCTTCGGAACCATGCATGAAGATATCTGGAAGTTGCTCTTCAAGGGCAACGAGACACCGCTGGAGACGGACGAGGACCGTGGGCACGATCTGGCCCATCCTGCAAGTGCGATAAGTCTTTCGCATTTCAAGATGTATCCTCTACTTACTTTTTCAAGGAAGATACCTAAACTCCACCGGTTATTTTTTCAGGTATGGACAGAGAAACAGGAGCAGATTAAGTGTCCGGCTCCGCTGCCCGAGGAATCAGCCATCCCTCTTCTGACGAAGATGCTGGTTTCGGCGCCTTACCAGGCGCCAGAGAAGAAGGCCAAGAAAAAGGCCAAGGGTGCCCAGAGTGGCCTCCGTCATAAAGGAGCTTGGGACAGGACATCCGAAGAGAACGAGACTCCCTCCTCCGCCGCTGAAGACAACGATGAGGACGAGGAGGAAAGCAGCTCTCCCCCTGAGGGGGGAAAGAAGTAGAGGGCGGCCTCCACAAATCTGGAGGCAGAGGCGTCTAAGAGGGGGAAGAGCTCCCTCGCGGATAACTCCGCGTGGGACATCGACAGCAGCCCAGAGCCGCGCCGCCGAAACAAGCTCCTGACTGCATTGTGAGTACTCAAAACACTTTGACATATTCATATATTCGGCCTCTTCGGTTCATAGTTTTAATGGGTTAAATCATGCGCTTGTAGTCCGGCCCACGACAGCTCCCTGCGATCCTCATCTGGAGGTTCGCTGGATTCAAAGGCGATGGCCAGCGAGTCACCGCCGACCGCTCAATCTCCCACAACCAAGGGTGATGACGAGGTGCTGTCCCAAAAGACCTTCTCGGGCCAGGGAGAGGTTCAGGAGGTTGTCCGGGTGCCGCCAGAGGGTGACCCCTCGGCCGCCGGACACCTGGGAGAGAGAAACCCATGGAGACTGGCGATGCGGGCTGTGTCCGGTTCGGACCCCAGCCGAATACGGTTCTGGAGACCTATATGGCTCTGGAATCTGGCAAGAAGCCTCCTTTCAAAGAAGGAGGTGTGCCTATTCCGCCAGTGACCTCTGTCCAGCCAGAGGCACCGGATAATCTGCTGGAAGCGCTGTGAGGCGCTTCGATTGTGGAGGAACAATGTATCCTTATGTGTACGGTGGTTGAGAGGGTTCAGTCCATCAAGACCAGGCTGGACGAAGCCTACACCAGCCTGCTGACAGGCTTTGAGGTAAGCGATGCGAAAGAGAAGGTCATAGTATAGACTATGTAGCCCCTGAGACACTGTCCGGTGTTCGGAAAGAAAAGCCGGACATAGGATCAAGTAATTTTCATAGGAAACTAACTAAATATGTCTTATGAACACAGGCATCGTTGCTGGCCGCCACCTCTCATGCCGCTGAGGTCTCCGGACTAAAGCAAAGTCTGCAGTAGGTCGAAGAAGAGCTCAGCCTTGTGAAAAGGCAGTTGGAGGACAAGCAAGGTATGTGTAGACTTGTTGTATATTCGGAAAGAATAAATGATGTATATTGATTGTAGTGCCGTGATATTTGTAGGAGCGGCGACTGAGGTTGAAACCCTCAAGAAAGCGCTGGACGAGGCCGAGGAGAGGACGGCGAAGGAACAAGCCGTCCTTAAGAAGCATGAGGCAAGGGTTGGGGAGGTCCAGCAGGAGCTCTAGGACGCTTTGAAGAAATACGAGTCCTTGGAGCGTCAGCTTGCGGACGAAGAGTCTGAACTTGAGAAGGCCCGCCAAAGCGCACAAGAGGCCCGGACCGAAGCCCAAGGCACCCTCCAGGAAATCCAGGAGGCCAAAAAGATCACGGCAGGTAAGGCTTTTATTATGCAAAGCAAGTATGTGAAGAAGTGGTATCTCTTACTGACCCAGATTTGGAGTTCTCCAGGGGCACTTGCGGATCTGCCGTGCACCATTTCTGACGCTGCTGAATTCTTCCGAGCCGAAGAGGGGAGCTTGATGGAGAAGTTGTTCTAATTGCAATACCTTGTGCCAGAACATCCGGTGCCCTTGAGCGACCAGCTAAAACAGCTAGTCGAACTGCATAGGGTGGCCGAACTGGACATGAAGGACTTAATAGTCCGGCTATGGCCAGCTGAAGCTATACCCAGCAGCTACTTCGGTCTCGTGAAGCGGCTAGTCAACGCCTGCCCTCGGCTTGACGCCATCAACCGGTCGGTTTGTATCGAAGGTGCGTGGATGGCCTTCACCCGTGTCAAGATGCAGTGGGCGAAGATGAATGCTGCCACGGTCGGGACCGAAGGACCGCCCGTGGGCAAGGAGCACCACACGCCCGAGCGATATTTTAGCGAAGTCCTTCAGGGATCCCGCATTGTGGCGGAGCAGTGTACGAAGGATGCAATCTTTGAATGAATACAGTTATATTGTCTGGACCTGTATTATAAAAACAAGTTCGGCTATGTAATATAATGTTTGTTTAATATTTTACCTCCTGTGCGGCCGTGTTTATGAAATTTTGAGGGTTTGCCAGTCATCAGCTTTAGCCCCCACGTAGGTAGTACGGGGGTGTTCGAGATGGAATCTAAACACTCTTGATCCAATTTTTTTTGTCCTTAGAGGAGGTGTTTAGCGCAACAAACCAGGCAGTCGGACTATGTGGCGTTATCACCCTCACTTAGCCATAGGAGTTCTACAATGAAAATTTAGGCGCAACCCCTAGTATCCGAACTAGGGTACTGTAAACACCTGATCGGGCAAAAAGCCGATTCATCGCATAATGCGGAAAAAATCGCTAAAGATTTGAAACCTCCAAATAGCTTACCGGCTCTCGCCGCATCATGACAGTCAGTTTTCGGCTTTCTCTACAGAGGTGCTCTTCCGGATAAACCAGGACACAATTGCAGTAGTTCTCCCTTTACTACCCTAGCCGGTATAGCGGAACGTAAGGTAGTAAGCACAGGAGCCGGGCAACCCAACTATTGACCAAAGACATGATTCAGAGCAAATGCATATAATGCTAAATTCGGGGTGCTGAACTATTTTGTAGAAAGTGTTCAGACTTTGTTGCTGTATTATGGGTCGCAATGAAGCCCGTGGCAGTTTAAAGCGTACCAAAGTGTATGGTCGCAACTTTGAGAAAATCATCAAAGAAAAAGGAAAAAAGGTAGTAAGCTAATGCCGCAGAAGTTGGGCAGCAAACTATTTCCATTATAGTTTGATTAATACGTCTGAGCATATTTGTACAAGTGGTGCGATAAGCAACCGGGCTACTTAACATGCCACAACCAAGGGAGAGCTGCGTGCGGGTCCTGAGAGAAGGTAGAGTGATCGTTAAAGAGAGCATCTAAGAATTCCCTTGTACTCTAGTGCTTCTTGCCATCTTGGTGTATCCATCCTGCCGAGAGGACTGATGATCAGGTTGTCAGAAGAAACCTGCGGAAAAAGACCTAAAAAGGATAAAAAGGAAAAATTGAAAGTATGTGTGTCCAGGAGCGGTCGAGCCATATCATGGATCACAACATAGTTATGCCTCCGTCTATGCCCATGGTATTTTGAGTGTGTAGTTATGTACACACGGTATGAATGCTGCTTCTTGGTTGGGACTGGGATGGAGGCCGAATTGCTAGTCGAGCTCTTGACGAGTTGGGCTGTCCTGCTGCAGAGTAGTCCGGACTCATTTGACAGTGTCCGGGAGCTCGGCCGACGAATTAAGGTTCTGCTTGAGGAGGCCACTCTGTACTTCTGATGCTAACGCAGTGGCATGCTCCTCGGTGCGAAGGGAGCATTCCGTGTTTCCATTGACTGTTATGACGCCGCATGGACCGGGCATCTTGATCTTAAGATAAGCATAGTGTGGCACCGCGTTGAAGTGTTCAAATGCGGTTCGTCCGAGCAGTGCATGATAGCCGCTGCGAAAGGGGACGATATCGAAGATCAGCTCTTCGCTTCGGAAGTTGTCCGGAGATCCAAAGACAACCTCTAGTGTGATTGAGACCGTACAGCGGGCCTCAACACCTGGTATGACTCCTTTAAAGGTAGTCTTTGTGGGCTTAATTCTTGATGGATTAATGCCCATTTTGCGCGTTGTATCCTGATAGAGCATGTTCGGGCTGCTACCACTGTCCATGAGGACTCGCGTGAGGTGAAATCCATCAATGATTGGGTCCAGGACCAGTGCGGCTGAACCACCATGATGGATACTGGTCGGATGGTCCCTGCGATCAAAAGTGATCGGGTGGGAAGACCATGGGTTGAACTTTGGGGCGACTGGCTCCATCGTGTAGACGTCCCTGAGCGCGCGCTTGCGTTCCCTCTTGGGGATGTGGGTAGCGTATATCATGTTTACCGTTTTAACTTGGGGGGGGGGGCTTCTTTTGTCCCCTTGTGTTCGGTGGCTGGGGCTCCTCGTCATCATCTTCGCTTTGCGACCCCTTCTCCTTGTTCTTGGCATGTAACTTGTCGTCCTATTTAAAAACCCAACAGTCTCTATTGGTGTGATTGGCTGGTTTGTCAGGAGTGCCGTGTATCTGGCATGGGCGATCAAGTATGCGGTCCAAGCTGGATGGGCCCGAATTGTTCCTTTTGAACGACTTCTTCCGCTGGCCGGACTTGGAGCCGCTGAATCCGGCGTTGGCCGCCGTGTCATCGGTATTATCACCGTTGTTTCGACGCTTGTGTCTGTTCCGTCGGGTCTTGCCGTTCCTATTTTTGGCTTCTGCAGTGCTAGGTTCGCTTGCACTGTTATTGCTATGGTCTAGCCAACTATCTTAGCCTGCGCAAAAGCGGGTCATAAGTGCCGGAAGGGCTGCCATGGACTTCGGCTTCTCTTGGCCGAGGTGTCGGGCGAGCCATTCGTCCCGGATGCTGTGTTTAAAGGCCGCCAAGGCTTCGACATCTGGACAGTGATGATATGGTTCTTTTTAGTTAAGAACCTAGTCCAGAGTTTCCTTACTGACTCTCTGGGCTGGTGAATTATGTGACTTAAGTCATCAGCATCCGGATGTCGAACATATGTACCTTGGAAGTTGTCAAGGAAGGCCTCTTCCAAGTCCTCCCAGCTGCCGATGGAGTTTTCAGGAAGACTGTTCAACCAATGCCGGGATGGTCCTTTGAGTTTTAGTGGGAGGTATTTGATGGCATGGAGATCATCCCTGCGGGCCATATGAATGTGAAGAAGAAAGTCCTCGATCCATACCGCGGGGTCTGTTGTCCCATCGTATGATTCGATGTTTACGGGTTTAAACCCTTCTGAGAATTCGTGCTCCATTACTTCATCGGTGAAGCAAAGTGGGTGAGCGGCGCCTCTATATCGACCCACGTCACGACGTAGCTCGGATGGAGTCCGTCTGTGGTTCTTGGCCTAGGCGTGGGAATGACTATTGCGTGCGGCTAGATAGTCGTTATCGCGTGTCGGGGCACGTCCCCGTGATCCATAGATCGATCTGTTCTGACCTGCTCTACTGTCCAAGTCCTATCGTAGGTCATATGCGTGTCTCCGAGCTGTTTTATCTCTACCTTTACGGTGAGGTAGGGTAGGCTGGTGTTCGGCTTGAGTTGCCACTTTATCCCGACCACGTACCGGTCGGTCAGCCGTATTGCACGATGATGGTACGGGGTCCAATGCCTCGTCATCGAACTGAGTTAGCAAGTTGCGCTTCAGGTAACTTATGGCTGGGCGCTTGAGGCCGTATTCCTCGGCTGCCAGGACATCGGTCCATCTACCATTGAGCAGATCTTGATCAGCTTGAACCTGCTCTTTTTCTGGCTCCTTGCAGTGGCTATTAGCTGGCGCTTGAATTGCTCCTGCTCGAGCGGTTCCTCAGGCACGATAAAATCCTCGGTGCCGAGGCTCGCCTCCTCCTTGGAGAGTGGAAGATAATTAATATCCTTCGAGTCTTCGTGCGTGGCCTGTTCATCAGGGTCAACTTACCCATCTTCCCATTCATCTTGTTCGGAAGTTTCCTCAACGGGGTCTTCATTGTCCTCGGCACCGTCCGGAGTATTATCTTCTCCTGTGCCGGTGTTGCTGTCTTTGCTGCGGCGTGACTTAGAGCGGCGCCGCAGACGCCGGCACTTTGTCTATATCTCGGGAGGTTTATCCTCAACTGGATCTTCCTTGTCATCGCCGCTATTCTCTTTTGGTGCATCCACCATGTATACATCATACGAGGAAGTAGTCGTCCAGCGTCTGGTAAACGGCGGGTTTTGGCCTTTTGGGCCTCTTCTTCTCTGGCATCATCATCCATATCGTCGATGTCGTCGGAGCCGTAATCGAGCATGTTAGTTAAGTCTTCGATAGTGGCGATTAAGTGGGTGTGGGTGGGAAGCGAAATTCTCCGCCATCAGCCTCCAGTTCGAACCGGATATAATTCGGTTGTGAGTCCCCCGCTAAGGAGAGTGTTTTTAATGAGTTTAGCACGTCGCCTAAAGGCAAGTGCCAGAAGATGTCCGCGAAGCTAAATTCAACGATCGACGCACGATCAAGCTGGTCGTGCACGGACGCACATGCTTCGGAACCTGTAGCCGGAAACATGTCTGAGGTTCTGGTAACATAGATCTCACATGAGGTTGGGTCTGTGTGCGGTTCCAACGCCGCATCTGCGGCCTCCGTGGCGGGGTTGAGCCTCCCGTCCTCGGATGGTGTGATCTGCTCTGGATCTAGAGCAAGAGCAGTTGCAGGTTCTATCTCCTGGGTGTGGTTCAATGACAGATTTAAGTCATGTTCATCATGGTGACAGGGAGCGGCTACTGCCGTGGTCTTGAATCCGTCGAAGATAAAGTCTCTGCGGATGTCCGCGACATAGTTCAAGCTTCCAAATCTGACCTGATGGCCAGGGGCGTAGCTATCGATCTGCTCTAGATGGCCAAGCGAGTTGGCCCGTAGTACGAAGCCGCCAAACACGAAGATCTGTCCGGGGAGGAAGGTTTCTCCCTGGCCAATGTTGTTGTGGATGATTGATGTGGCCATCGAACCTCTTGACGACGACACATCAGAACTCTCAATGAAAGCACCAATGTCGGTGTCAAAACCAGCGGATCTCGGGTAAGGGGTCCCGAACTGTGCATATGAGGTTCATGGTAACAGGAGACAGGGAACACAATGTTTACCGAGGTTTGGGCCGTCTCGATGGAGGTAAAACCCTACGTCCTGCTAGATTAATATTTATGAGTATGGGGGTTACAAGAGTTGATCTACCACAAGATTGTAATGGCTAAAACCCTAGAAGTCTAGCCTATCTGATTATGATTATGATTCTTCGTCTGTACAGACCAAGCCCTCGGTCGTCATGGCTTGCGTCACGGGCACCTCGTGAGGTACCCTGCCTTGATCTCTTCGCCTCCTCGCGAGCCAGCCTGATGAGGCCGTGGCTGAGGAAGATCCATGTCATCCGCCCCGCGTCAATGAAGACGGGTCGTGCTGGGCCCCCTTTGAGCCACGCCGCAGGCCGCAGGCAGGCAAGTCTGGGGACCCCCGTTCCCAGAACGCCGACAGCTGCCATCGGAATAGTGATATGTCTCCAACGTATCTATAATTTATGAAGTATTCATGCCATGTTTACAACAATTTTACATGGTCTTGGTATGATTTTATTAGAACTAACCCAGACTGACACTAATTTCAGTAGAACTACCATGGTGTCATTTTTTGTGCAGAAATAAAAGTTCTCAGAATGGGCTAAAAATTTACGGTGATTTTTTATGGACTAAAAGAGAATCCCGAAGCACCGGAGGTGGGCCAGAAGAGTCCCGAGGAGGCCACAAGCCTCCAGGGCGCGCCCTAGGGGGTTCCCTGAGGGCTTGTGGGCCCCTCGGGCACACCCATGACTTGTTTCCAATGCCTAAAATTCTTATAAATACATAAACCCCCGAAAAGAACCCTAGAACGAAAGTTCCACCGCCGTAAGCCTCTGTAGCCATGAAAAACCAATTGGGGGCCCGTTTCGGCACCCTATCAGAGGGGGAAACCATCACCGGAGGCCATCTTCATCATTTGGGGGGTCTCCATAACAAGGAGGGAGTAGTTCACCCTCGGGAATGAGGGTATGTACCAGTAGCTATGTGTTTGATCTCTCTCTCATGTTCTTGATTTGGCATGATCTTGATGTACCGCGAGCTTTGTTACTATAGTTAGATCATATGGTGTTTCTCCCTCTCTATCTTCTTGTGATGAATTGAGTTTTACCCTTGAGGTTTCACTATTATCGGATTGAATACTTTTATGGATTTGAGAACACTTGGTGTTTGTCTTGCGTGGGATACCCGTGGTGACAATGGGGTGTTCTATTGACTCACTTGATGTATGTTTTGGCACTCAACTCGCGGATTCCTGAGGTGACATTGGGGTAATCTATGCATAGGGGTTGATGCACATTTTCGTCCTTGTTTCTCCGATAGGAATCTTGGGGCACTCTTTGAGGTTCTTTGTGTTGGACTGAATATTATGAATTTGAAGTTGTTTGATGCATATCTATAATTGACCCATGTATACTTGTGGTGACATTGGAGTATCTAGGTGACATTAGGGTTGATTGATGTTATCATATGGTGTTATTTTACTATGCACTCTAGGGCTATTTGTGACACTTATAGGAATAGCTCAATGGATTGATCGGAAAGAATAGCTTTGAGGTGGTTTCATACCCTACAAACAATTTCATCTTATCTTCTTCGTGATGGGAACTTTGGAGTGACTCTTTGTTTCATGTTGAGGGATTGTTATGTGATCCAAATATGTTATCATTGTTGAGAGACTTTGCACTAGTAAAAGTATGAACCCTAGGCCTTGTTTTCAAGCATTGCAATACCGTTTGTGCTCACTTTTGTTACTAGTTACCTTGCTGTTTTTATATTTTCGTATTACAAAAACCTATATCTACTATCCATATTACACTTGTATCACCATCTCTTCGCCTAACTAGTGCACCTATACAATTTACCATTGTATTGGGTGTGTTGGGGACACAAGAGACTCTTTGTTATTTGGTTGTAGTGTTGTTTGAGAGATACCATCTTCATCCTATGCCTCCCATCGATTGATAAACCTTAGGTCTTCCACTTGAGGGGAAATTGCTATTGTCCTACAAAACTCTGCGCTTGGAGGCCCAACACGAGTCTACAAGAAGAAGGTTGCGTAGTAGACATCAAATAGCCCCCAAGCCTACCGTCTTGAAGCTGGTAAATTGACCTTCGTCTCTCCGGTTGAGGACTCATCACCTGAGTAGATGAGAGTCTCTCCTCCAGATGCAGAATCTTCCACAAGCTCCATGCCTTGCGCGAGACCGACGAAAACACGCTTCTGGCCGGGTTGAATCCGGGCAGGTAGCTTGCTTCGAGCTGACTCGACGAGGTCAGTGTAGGTGTCCGGCTCAGGCTCAGATCCGCCAATCTTTCCGATGAAGGCATGGATTCCAGCAAAGGGGACCTGGTACCCATACTCGTTTGAGTCGACCTCGAGGCCCCAGCCAGTGTCGTCGATGTATATATAGAGCTTGTTGTGGCGACTCTTGGTCATCCTTCAAATGGTGTATCCCTTGATCCCTGGGAAAGAGCCCTTCAAGAACTCGAAACCACCGTACACTGGCCCCATGGTGGGCGCCAACTGTCGTGGGGTTAACACGGTAGATGACCTAGAGAAAGGACTTAGGTGCGAGGCCATCACTATGGTGACTAGCTTGAAGGGGTTGAACAGGACGAGAGACACGAGTTTACCCAGGTTCGGCCCCTCAAGATCGAGGTAAAATCCTACATCCTGCTTTGTGTTATATTGCTTGAGTATCGATTACAAAGGAGCAGATTCGCTTAACCTAGCTATCGATTAATTCTAACCCCCCCCCCTTACCCTCCACAGGGACGTGCCTTTATATACACTCTTTGAGGCCCTGGGATTACAAGAGTCTGGGTCGGGTTATACTTTGTGATCGATCCTGGCTCTAAGTCGCCTTGCCTTCTTTGGGAAGTTGCCATCGGGCGGCTTACACTTCTGGGTCACGCACCGTCTTCTAGCCTTGGGCCTTCATCCGGCCCACCTCGTAAGCCGTCTCCCTGGCTCCATGTCTTGGTCTCTTGGGCCTATCTAAGGCTTCATTGTTAAGGCAACAACAGCCTAACCCGACCCTTCTAAGGCGGGTTACACCATGGGGTCATATCCCCAACAATAGTGCTAACATAATTAAATCATATAGCAATCCCTCAACGTGCGACAAAGAATCACTCTGAAGTTCTTATCTAGCGGAGAACTGACCCTCAAAGTTATCTTTTCCGATCAATCTATTGAGTCATCCCTACAAGTGTCACAAACAGCCCTAGAGTCCGTACTAAAATAACACCATATGATACAAATCAACCAACCCTAATGTCACCTAGATACTCCAATGTCACCACAAGTATCCGTGAGTTGATTATTCGATATGCATGAAACAACTTCAGATTCATAATATTCAATCCAACGAAAAGAACTTCAAAGAGTTCCCCAAGGTTTCTACCGAAGAAAGTAGGATGAAAATGTGCATCAACCTCTATGCCTAGATTACCCTGTGTCACGATAATCCGCAAGTTGAGTACCAAAACATATATCAAGTGAATCAATAGGACACCGCATTGTCATCACGGTTATCCATATGCAAGTCATACATCAAGTGTTCTCAAATCCAAAATATTCAATCCGATAGTAGTGAAACCTCAAAGGTAAAAACTCAATTCATCACAACAAGATAGAGAGGGAGCAACACCATATGATCCAACTATATTAACAAAGTTCGCGATACATCAAGATCGTGCCAAATCAAGAACACGAGATAGAGAGAGAGAGAGAGATCAAACACATAGCTACTAATACATACCCTCAGCCCTGAGGCTGAACTACTCCCTCCTCGTCATGGAGACCGCCGGGAGCATGAAGATGGCCATGGTGATGATTTCCCCCTCCGGCAGCATGCTGGAACAGGGCTCCAGATGGGATATCTTTGGTACAGAGGCTTGCGGTGGTGGAGTAAAAGTTTGAGGGTTACTTTTGGGGTTTTGGTATTTATAGGATTTTTCAGAGTTGGAATCACACGAAGTGGGGCTAAGATGGGCCCACAAGGCACTTGGGCACGACCACCCCATGAGTCTGCCCAAGTGGTGAGTGGGGCCCTGGTGGCTCTTTTGGTCCTCCCACAAAGCTTCGGGGCTATCTTTTGTTCCAAAAGAATCATCAAAAAGTTTCAGTCGATTCCAAGAACTTTTATTTCTGCACAAAAAATAACACCACAGTAGTTCTACTGAAAATAGCGTCAGTACGGGTTAGTTCCATTCAAATCATACCAAAAACATATAATTTGTTTGTAAACATGGCATGAATACTTCATAAATTATTGATACTTTGGAGACGTGTTAGCATCTCCAAGCTTAATTCTTGCTCGTCCTCGAGTAGGTAAATGATAAAATAAATAATTTATGAAGTGTGAATGCTAGCATAGTGCATAAGTTTGATCAATGACAAGTTCAATCACTTTTCTAGCATCATAACAGAAACTCTTTCTCATAAAACTCATCATGATAGTAGCAATCAATTTACATGTTATGGTCCAAACAATTCATTCTCTGGAAACTTAACTACCTATGTTCTTAGTCACCAAACAATTTCAATGCATATTATTTTCACCAAAGTCTAAGTAAGAGCGTCACATACTCAATCATCATATAGTATTTTATGATTGCTAATACCCATATCATATTTTTAGAACAAATAGCATCAATCGAACACAGAGAAAGATAGGGGCTTAATGTTTCGACTCCCAACTTATTTATCATATAGATAATTGTCAATAATAATAATTCATGATCAAGTGTATTTGAATGGCCATATCTGCCTGGATCTTTCCCCACCAACCACATGATGCTTGCCAACTAAAGAATAGGTTGGAATAAGAAATTGAATCAACAAAATAAAAATAACTGAAAAGGTAAAAGATAAGCCCTTCATAGAGGGAAGCATGGATTTGCAGAGGTGCCAGAGCTCATTGCTTAAAACAGAGATGAATACATTTTGAGAGGTGTACTTCTCCTATCAATGTCACGACTGAGAGTTCTCAATATCTTCCATGCTAAACACATTATAGGCAGTTCCCAAGTGAAAAGGTAAAGTTTACTCCCCTCAACCATTGAAACACAAGTCATGGCTAACCAAATCTTCGGGTGTCCTCCATACAATCAACTTTCCGGGGGAGTTTGTTTCATTATTTATCGTTTTGATCATTCGACTAGGCATCCCAATTAATTACCACCCTCTCTTGTGCAATGACAAGTGAATAAACACTAGAACCATTGGATCACAAGTATGTTCTTAGTTTGTGTTGTAGGGTTGCTTGACTGAGGCTACAAGTGTTATCTCTGTGAACTGATACTTTGGTTCTTAATTGAGGGAAAAGTGTCATTTGCTGCAAACGCTTGCTCTTGGGGACCAAAAAGCTCGATCAAGTGTGATTCCTTTGAGTAGAAAGTGCTCAAAAGAGGAGGAGGAGGATGCACTATGCCATTGTCGATAAGGACGCCTTGCTCGAAATAGAGAAACCAAGGAGGACAACCTCGTTGCTGACACTAAGATAACAACTTGATGCTAGCAAAACCCAAAGCCCCCTCTCTATATTTTGTGTATTTATAATAAATAGGGCGTGTATGTTGGTTTATCTCTACTACTACTATAGTACACCAATTTTTAAACTTGGATTAGTCACCCGTAGTGACGCAGAAGCTTTTGCTAGCCGTTGATTTCTTCCGCATGTTGAATCACTACCATTTATCAATGTTAAAGCCAACTGATCCAACGGTCGTGCTTTCTGGGATTCGCTCCTCACAGCTACGTGCATAAAAAGGTCGGGAGAATCTTTCTAGAGTTAACTACACCTGCCATCTAACCAAAGTTTTGCTCAAGAGCTTTCACGTGCGGAGCTAGCTTTATGTTGCGAACTAGCCCGTTAGACAAGGTAGTATTCCAGTACAGGCTAGAAGCATCTAAACAAGTGTGCATATAGAGGCTAGCAGCCTATATTACTACACTAGCAATTTCCACCTCACATGAGTACAGTTGAATGTGTTAAATTGTGATCCAAATTCTAGTACCGGGTTGGACTAGATGTAGTACAACCGGTGTGGGCTTTTGCGTTGGCGTCGACGCGTGCGAGTACAACTCGTTTACTTGTCCTACAAGGACTCCTATGGGTTGCCCCTCTTATATACCCCATGTAGTCGCATCTCAGACGGTCTGTCGTCTCGTGCTTGTAATACTCCTCCTCATAGTGATTGCGCCTTAGTGCGTCCGTGGTTTTCTCCTGCAAGGGTTTCCACGTAAAAATCCGTGTCTCTCTGTCTCGTTTATTCTCATTATTATCTAACAAGTGGTATACAGAGCTGAGGTTTCTATACGAGATTAGAGATCGAGGAAATTAGGGTTGCGGCCTCCTGCACGCCGCCGCCGACGCGACCTGGCAATCCATCAATCTGAAGCCAGATCGATTTCGGCTGCACCGTCGCCGAGTTGCCGAGACCGACACAATTTCTGCCGTAGTCGTTGTTATCTAATCCGTGGATTTCCGCTGCTGCTCCACGTCTACGTACGGGTCAAGTCCCGAGGAGCAATCTGTCCAGCCGCTAGAGTTGCTGCTGCTACAGGCGTCCTGATCTGCTGCCGCTGCTGCGCCATTACGCAGCGTCCGTGTGCTGCTTCGAGGGAATCAACCGTAGCTGCCAGGCTACTTCCACTAGTACTACGTGACGTGAAGGCTAGTACTAGTTTATCTCTACTAGTTCACCTCCAATTGCTACGTCTACCCGAGGCTTACCAGGTGCTATTTACTCAATACTTTTCCGTCTGCGCTGAAAATTAATTCTGTCAAGAATTATTCTGCTTCCGACTTGTACTACTTTGTGCACAGATTTTATCAACTCATGGCATCCATGAAGTACGATTTTCCGCTGCTGGATCGTGACACAAGGTTTACCCTATGGCAAGTCAAGATGCGGGCGTTGTTGGCACAGGCCGACTATGATGTAGCACTGGATAGTTTTGGGAAGAAGCGAATTGAGGAGTGGACTGCTGAGGAGAAAAGAATTGCTTGTAAGGCTTTGTCACAAATTCAACTCCATTTGCATAATAATATTTTGCAGGAAGTTTTGAGCGAGAAAACTGCCGCCGCTCTATGGTTAAAGCTGGAAGGGATTTGCATGACTAAAGATCTCACCAGCAAGATGCATCTGAAGCAAAAATTATTCCTACACAGGTTACCCGAGGGAGGTAATGTTTTGAATCATATTTCTGAATTTAAAGAGATCATATCCGATCTAGCTGCAATGGAGGTCAAGTATGAAGAGGAAGATACTGCTTTAATGCTACTTTGTTCACTGCCAAGTTCCTATATCAATTTTAGAGACACCATATTATATAGTCGTGATACTCTCACGCTTAATGAAGTTTATGAAGCTTTGAACTCTAAGGAGAAGATGAAACTAATGGTGCCTCATGATGGTTCGAGTTCATCCCAAGCAGAGGGATTATTTGTTCGTGGCAGGACAAAGGAGAAGAACTCCAATAATGGAAACAGAGGCAAAAGTAAGAACGGCTACAGGGGCCGGTCGCAATCCAGAGACAAGAAGTATTGCAGGTATTGCAAGAGAGACGGGCATGACATCTCTGAGTGTTTCAAGTTGCAGAACAAGGAAAAGAGGAAAGGTAACAAACCAGGTGAAAATTCTGCTAATGTTGCTCGTGATGATAGTTCCGATGATGCTCTTGTCGTTATTGCTGGACGTGCTGAGACCAATGATGAGTGGGTACTTGACACTGCATGCACTTTTCATATGTGTCCACATAGAGATTGGTTTAATACTTTTGATTCCACTACTTCTGCGGGTTCCGTTTTGGGTTTTGATAATTCACCATGCAAGATTGAAGGCATAGGTTCTATTCGAATCAAGATGTTTGATGGCATAATCAGAACTTTGACAGATGTTCGGTATATTCCGAAGATGAAGAGAAATCTTATTTCTATGAGTGCCCTTGATGCAAAGGGATACAAGTATTCAGGTGGAGATAGTGTTTTGAAAGTCGCCAAAGGTTCCCTTATTGTGATGAAAGGTGATTTAAGTTCGACCAATGGTCTTTATTACCTTCGAGGTTCTACAGTTTCAGGTAACGCTACTCCAGTTGTTTCAAAGAATTCTGATTGTGATGCTGCTAACCTTTGGCATATGCGTCTTGGACATATGAGTGAACTTGGTTTAGCAGAGTTAAATAAGAGAGGTCTTCTTGATGGATATGAACCTGGTAAATTGAAATTTTGTGAGCATTGTATCTTCGGCAAACACAAGAGGGTGAAGTTCAATACTTCGGTTCATACAACTGAAGGTATTCTTGATTATGTGCATTCTGATTTATGGGGACCATCTCGCAAGAAGTCACTAGGTGGTGCTAGTTATATGCTGACTATTATTGATGACTATTCGAGAAAAGTTTGGCCTTATTTCTTGAAGCATAAATATGAAGCATTCTCAGCATTTAAGGAATGGAAGATTATGATTGAAAGGCAGACTGAAAAGAAGGTAAAAAAACTTCGCACTGATAATGGTATGGAATTCTGTTCTAAGCAATTTAAGAATTATTGCAAGTCTGAAGGCATTGTCAGACATTACACCGTTCCTTATACTCCTCAACAAAACGGTGTTGCTGAGCGTATGAACAGGACCATTATTTCCAGAGCCCGTTGCATGTTGTCCAATGCAGGTTTGCATAGGCGTTTTTGGGCTGAGGCCGCTTCCACTGCTTGTTATCTCATTAACCGTTCACCATCTATTGCTCTTAATAAGAAAACTCCAATTGAGGTATGGTCTGGTTCACCTGCTGATTATTCACAGTTGAGAGTTTTTGGTTGCACTGCTTATGCTCATGTGATAATGGAAAGTTGGAGCCTAGGGCTGTTAAGTGCATCTTTCTTGGTTATAAGTCTGGTGTTAAAGGTTTTAAATTATGGAATCCTGAAACCCAGAAGGTTGTTATTAGCAGAAATGTTATCTTTAATGAATCTGCTATGTTACATGATGTTTCATCTACTAATGTTCCCGTTGAGAGTGAACAGCAGCCTATTGTTCAGGAGCCTACTGTTCAGGTGGAGCATGTTATTGATTCAGGTGATACATCTCGTAATGAAATTGTTGATGCACATGATGAACCCGTCGTTAATGATGATCATGTCACTCCCACTCCAAATCAGCCTATTGTTCCACCCAGTTGGAATCTTGCACGTGACAGAGTTAGGCGGGGTACTAACAAACCTGACAGGTTAATTGAAGAGTGCAATATTGTTTCTTTTGCTTTATCTGTTGTAGAAGAAATTGAAGGTAATGCTGAGCCTTCTTCATATTCCGAGGCTATTATTTCTAGTGATAGTAATAAGTGGATGACCGCTATGCATGATGAGATGGAATCACTTGAAAAGAATGGCACTTGGGATTTAGTAAGATTACCTAGAGAGAAGAAACCTATTCGTTGCAAGTGGGTTTTCAAGAGGAAAGAAGGTGTTTCCCCTAATGATGAGACAAGATATAAAGCAAGGTTAGTTGCTAAAGGTTACAGTCAGATTCCAGGTATTGACTATAACGAAGTTTTTTCTCCTGTTGTGAAGCATAGCTCTATTCGCACTTTACTCAGTATTGTTGCCATGCATGATCTTGAGCTTGAACAATTGGATGTTAAAACTGCATTCTTACATAGAGAATTAGAAGAGGATATTTATATGGAACAACCTGAAAGTTTTGTTATTCCTGGAAAAGAAAAGCTTGTCTGTAAGTTAAAGAAATCTCTGTATGGATTGAAGCAATCCCCTAGACAGTGGTACAAGAGATTTGACACCTTTATGCTCTCTCAAGGTTTCAAAAGGTCTAATTATGATAGTTGTGTTTATTTGAAAACTGTCAAAGGTTCAACTATTTATTTGCTCCTTTATGTTGATGATATGCTAATTGCTGCAAAGAGTATGTCAGAGATTAATGAACTAAAGAAGCAATTGAGTAATGAATTTGAGATGAAGGATTTGGGTGCAGCAAAGAAAATACTTGGCATGGAAATATCCAGAGATAGACCATCTGGAAAAGTGTATCTCAGTCAGAAGGGATATATTGATAAAGTTCTTCGTCGTTTTAATATGCATAATGCCAAGCCAGTAAGTACTCCGTTAGCTGCACACTTCAAATTATCATCAGCTTTATGTCCTAAGTCAGATGCAGATATTGAGTACATGTCTAGAGTTCCCTATTCAAGTGCAGTTGGTTCACTTATGTATGCCATGGTTTGTTCTCGTCCGGATTTATCATATGCATTGAGTGTTGTTAGTAGATACATGGCTAATCCTGGAAAAGAGCATTGGAGAGCAGTTCAGTGGATTTTCAGATACCTGTGTGGTACTTCTAATGCTTATTTACAGTTTGGGAAAACTAGAGATGGACTTGTTGGTTTTGTTGATTCTGATTTTGCTGGTGATTTGGATAAGAGAAGATCACTCACAGGTTATGTTTTCACCATTGGTGGTTGTGCTGTGAGTTGGAGAGCAACTTTGCAGTCTATTGTGGCTTGCTCCACTACTGATGCCGAGTATATGGCTATTTCTGAGTCATGCAAAGAAGCTATCTGGTTGAGAGGTTTGTACACTGAGCTTTGTGGAGATTCATCTTGCCCTACCATATTTTCTGACAGTCAAAGTGCCATATATCTTACAAAGAATCCAATGTATCATGAGAGGACAAAACACATTGATGTCAGATTTCATTATATTCGAGATGTTGTTGCTGAAGGCAATTTGAAGGTATGCAAGATAAGTACTCATGATAATCCTGCTGATATGATGACAAAGCCAGTTCCGACCAATAAGTTTGAGCTTTGCTCAGGCTTAGTTGGTATTTCTCACTAGTCCTATGGACTTTGACGCACAAGGTGTTTAAGCTGATTTGGATGGAGTTATTCACTTTCTTCGACTACTGGAGGGAATTTGGCTCAAGGTGGAGATTGTTAAATTGTGATCCAAATTCTAGTACCGGGTTGGACTAGATGTAGTACAACCGGTGTGGGCTTTTGCGTTGGCGTCGACGCGTGCGAGTACAACTCGTTTACTTGTCCTACAAGGACTCCTATGGGTTGCCCCTCTTATATACCCCATGTAGTCGCACCTCAGACGGTCTGTCGTCTCGTGCTTGTAATACTCCTCCTCATAGTGATTGCGCCTTAGTGCGTCCATGGTTTTCTCCCGCAAGGGTTTCCACGTAAAAATCCGTGTCTCTCTGTCTCGTTTATTCTCATTATTATCTAACAGAATGCATGCATGGAAGCATTTCTTATTTTTCTCAAAATATTAGTACACTGTAGAAAAAAAGAGTACGCGTGCCAATATTGTTGTTCATTGAGATAAATATCCAAACAGCCAGTATAAGATTTAGAATTATATTTACTTTATTTTAATGGGATATTAAATTATTTAAAACATTGTGTGGTCGAGAACACACAAATGAAATAGAGTTTATAAGAAAACGCTGAGTTGATGGTGTGGGAAGGTGAAAATTATAACATCAAACTAATTTTATATATCCCCAAAAAATAACTATATATATTTCAAATTTGAATTTCAAAAACTAAAATATTTCACAAACGCGCTAGTAAGATTTTATTTTGGAATAAAATTATATGTTTCGCCTAATGCATTCTTCATGTAGAAATTTGTTGCGCCACTGTGATTTGATGCGAGTTGTAAATAAAAATTCCATGAGTTTCAACTAGAAACACAAATGTACTTTTGAAAATTACATGTTACTACTTTTATTATAACATAGGATATTTACTTTTAATTTGAATGATTTAGTATTGTGATTATACATAAGAATCTAACGTGCAAAGCATGTACAAATTACTAGTATTTCTAGGATACTTTGAAATATGTAGCATATATGTATATAAATTTCTTGTGAAATATAAAGGAAAAATTTGAATATAATTGCAATTGCTTGATGAAATATATAGCATAGTCAGTAATGTGTATCATAAACAGTAAGTGTTATCTTGACATAACCTATAAATGTAAATTTAGTGTTTGGCATATAATTTAAATGAAAGATATGAAGAAAAGATGTATGATTACCTTGTCATGGCCATGTCCTAAAGTCCTTGGCCCTCAAATGTGGGACAAGTTTCACCATGTTGTGGGTAACTTCTAGCCACAAAGATTCCTTCTTTAGGTTTTCAAGAACGCCATAAGAAGTAAATGTCAAGTATTAGTCATGTATAGTTTTTTATTGTACTTAATTAGATGATATAGGCAAACCAATTTGTGGTTGGATGTTTAGAGGGACAGTGATATCCCCAGCCCACCAGGGTTCAAGTCCTGGTGCTCGCATTATTCCTGGATTTACTTCAGGATTTCCGGCGATGCACTTTCAGTGGGAGGAGACGTTCCCGTTGATGATGAGGCGCCTACGGTGACTTCATAAATCTCAAGATGATATGCCGGCTCAGTCTCTCGGAGGTGCTCATAGGGTAGGGTGTGCTTGTTTGCATTCATAGGGGTAAGTGTATGCACGTATGTATGAGCGCTTATGTCTGTACTATGTTAAAAAAGATGATATAGAAGAATTGTTTTATGTATTAGGGAATACATTAAACCAAAAGTGGTGACACAAAGTATTAAATTTCCCTATCTTGCATATCCTTTAACCACCAATGTACTCTGTCTAATGCCCTATGTGCTTAATCACTAGGCAATGAACAAGACGATGACCTGGTCCTCATAGGAACAAATATATCTACCTTGTCCCATATGTGCATTATTACAACTCATACCCAATGATAGCTGCAAAAGTTTGTCAAGTGGCTGTCAATCATTTAACATTGAGTTTCAACATTTAAGTATGTTGTCCAGCTTACTCTTTTTGTACAGGAGAAGTATAAATTTATGTTATCATGAGTCATCATTATGTGGAGAAAGTGATTCTAGACTCTTTTCTCTTCTATGGCAATATATTTCTTAGATGCATAAGTGTGGGTCAATGAAACTAATCACTTCTTTCATTTCTTTGAATCATCAATCATGCGCCTAAGTACAAAAAGGGAAAGAGTTAAAATGTACTCTTAGCAAAAGTCTCTTAAATGTTGGTGACAACTGTTAAATACTTATAATGTGAAGCATGTCATTAGGGGAAGGGATGAGCTCCCGATTATTTAAGAGGAGGAACAAGTCATCGAAGTCTATCATGCAAGTAGCCACCTCATGAAGGTATTCATCTATCTTGAAATACACATGCGGATTCACTTCAAATTTTGAGTGTCGATTGGACGACTATCGATGAATATACCCATTTTGTAATAATACCATATATGTACAAGACATGATGAATTATAAATGTCTAGTATGATGTGCTACAAAATGTTGAAACCCTATCATCAGGACTCATGCGCGGATAAGAAGTAAACTACAAGGAATCTAGAGTTAAAGCCAACCAAGAGCTATGTTTCCTTAGGCTGGTAAGATGTAAGAGGCCTAATCGGATTGGATCTTGCCTTGGATGCTAAGTAATGAAGTGTATAAAAGGACTTCGAGGTTATGGAAAAAAATCATATATGAGAAACATAAGAAATAGAGAATAAAAACGAGAGTTATTTCCTCCATGAGTTTAGATTTAGCCTCAAGCAACATTATAATCTTAATCGAAGTATAAGAAAAGCACCAGAAAGTTGGACATACGAATTTTGCTTGCATTAGGAGCTTGACCATGGGTGTATCATGCCCCATGTCTCATCAATCTCATCAGAGTTAGTTGATAGGGTCCTTGTATCACCTCACCCATCATTTGCTACCACATATACCCTTGTATACGATATACACAATATTTTTACCGAAAACTAGTGCCACTATGGGAGGATATACTGATCTCATCTAGGAGAACTTAACGTTGAGGAATTAAATTAATGACCTCTCCATCACCAGTCTTCCTAGAGAAATTGTCTTCCACATGTTTCTCCCGTGAGGGCTTCTACGACAACCCTAGTGACGGAGTCCCGGATTATGGGGTATCCAGACAGCCGGATTATATCCTTTGGCCAGACTGTTGGATTATGAAGATACAAGATAGAAGACTTCGTCTCGTGTCCGGATGGGACTCTACTTGGCGTGGAAGGCAAGCTAGGCAATACGGATATGTATATCTCCTCCTTTGTAACCGACCTTGTGAAACCCTAGCCCCCTCCGGTGTCTACCTGGCGTGGAAGGCAAGATAGAAGACATGATGAATTATAAACTGGAGGGTTTTAGTCCGTAGGACAACAGACAATCATACCATAGGCTAGCTTCTAGTGTTTAGTCTCTCACATCTCGTGGTAGATCAACTCTTGTAATACTCATATCATCAAGAATAAATCAAGCAGGACGTAGGGTTTTACCTCCATCAAGAGGGCCCGAACATGGGTAACATCATGTCCCCTGCCTCCTGTTACCATCCGCCTTAGACGCATAGTTCGAGACCCCCTACCCGAGATCCGCCGGTTTTGACACCGACATTGGTGCTTTCACTGAGAGTTCCTCTATGACGTCGCCGTAAGGAAGGATGCCTCATCTCGTTGTTAAAAACAATGTTACCGCCGGGGGAGCTCTGTCTATCGGCCAAACTCTCCGGGTAGGCTGTTTCGTCATGATCGCCTGTTCGGTCGCTGCACCGACGATGACTTCTCGGGTCATCAAAAACAGCCTCCACGTCGGCTCGGAATTCGCCGAGCAGATGGATCCAATGGAGCTCTCTTCCCTAAACTAACTCTTGGATCGCATCGCCACCTTGGGAGTCGTTACGGACTATGATCGGATTGGGCTTAAACCAGATCGAAGGGAGATTAACTCTCCACCGGTCACCCATCATGTTGCGGTGGTGGAGGAACAATGCGGCGATTCTTCATCTATCTTGAGGACTAACTATGTCCGAATTCCTGAGCTCTCCGAGCCGGATACCCATTTACGGGAGGACATCACCCAAACCCTGAACCTAGAGTCAGGCAGCGGGCCAGACTCATCGGGCAACATACCGGAATCCGAACCTCCAAGATCGGAAACCCCTCGGACGCTAGGTCTCAGATCGGGTAGGGGTCCAGACTCAAATCCACCCACCCACCCAAACATAAACGATCTTTCCCACATCAGGCAAGAGCCCCATGAAACAGTACATCATTATTGGGCCAGATTCCTCCTTGTGATGAACAAGGTTAAGGACTGCCGCGAGGAAGACGCGGTCTCACTTTTCTGCAATAACTACACGGACAAGGGAATCCTTAACGCCATAAGTCACCGTGACATATCACGCTTCGCCGACTTGGTGTCCATAGTACGAAAGTACTGTGCGATGGAAAGTGCCTGGAAAACCGAAACAGAATTTTGGGATAATCCGGCTCCGAATATGCACCCAGTCCGAGGTAAAAGGGTGCACTATCATAAGACACCCGAGTTCATTATAAAGAAATAAAAACCCTCGACAGGGCACGGAACCGTATTGGAGGGATGGCTTAACGGACCCTGCAAAATTCATACCACAGCAGATACAATACCAACCCATAGCCTTAGAGCATGTTGGATACTCCGGCAGGTGGCCAAAAGTGGTGAGGATCTTCTTATCCCAAATACCACAGAGCACCATCCCATGGATAACAATACAGTTTTAAAGTCTTTGAGACCTTTGCGTCAAATAATAGGCGTAAGCGAACACACCGCAGCATTGCCGAAATCTGCCACGTAGCAGCAATAAATCCATGGAGTGACACGACTATTACCTTCAATGCCAGTGACGAAGCTAAATTCTGAATAGCCAGAGCACCAGCCGCACTGGTCCTCAGTCCAATCGTGGACGGCTTTCGACTCACCAAAGTACTCATGGACGGCGGCAGCGGATTAAACCTCATCTATGAGGAAACTCTTCAAAAAATGGAAATAGACTGGAACCGCATTGAGCAAAGTAGCACAACCTTCAGAGGAATCATGCCCAGTCGGGAAGCACGATGCGCTGGGAAAATCACACTAGATGTGGTATTCGGTACGCCAGAGAACTATAGGTCTGAAGAAATCACATTTCAAGTGGCCTCGTTCAGCAGTGGATACCACGCCCTTTTAGGACGTGAGGCGTTCACGATCTTCCAAGTTGTACCCCATTATGGGTACATGAAGCTCAAAATGCCCGGGCCCAATGGAATCATCACTCTCGCCAGTGATCCGGACACAGCACTCCGCGCCGAAAACAAAACAGCCGCACTGGCCCTCAAGGCATTATCCAAAGCCCTCTCGGCCGAGGAATTAACCATGCTACGCTCCACGGTGGACAGGGACGACGTGATACTCAACAAGAGATCCAAGTCCACCTCTTTTAAACCAGCGGATGAAATAGTCAAATTCCAAGTCCACCCAACGGACCCTACAAAACCATCCTCCATCGGGGCACTGTTAAACCCCTCCATGGACGCCGCACTACGAGAGTTCCTGCGCGAGAATTGTGTCAGATTTCGGGTTCCGGCAGACCCTTAAGGTTCGAACACTGGGGTGCGCGTGGAAATCACGTCCTCAACCTCCCCGTCTCACAAAGATCTAAACTACTAAAGGAATCACAC
Source organism: Triticum monococcum (assembly GCA_034509565.1). NCBI lineage: Eukaryota > Viridiplantae > Streptophyta > Magnoliopsida > Poales > Poaceae > Triticum > Triticum monococcum. The sequence goes on along the minus strand of CM067847.1, from coordinate 173,165,680 downwards.
AAGAGACACAAGATTTATACTGGTTCGGGCCACCATTGTGGTGTAATACGCTACTCCAGTGTGCGGTGGATGGATTGCCTCCTGGGGCTGGTGATGATGAACAATACAAGGAAGAACAGCCTTGCGAGGGTCTGTTCTTGGCTGGGGCGACGAACTACTGGGAGGAGTTCAGTCTCCTCTCTCTCTCTACCTACTGGCCGGATCCACGTGCCGAACCGAACCCTCTACTCTGTGTGCCTTCTCATGAAAACCGAACCCCCTGCTACGTGGGTGGCCGGTCCCTATTTATAGAGGCCCTGGTCCTCTTCCCAAATATCGAGCGGGAAGGGAGCCAACAATGGAGGACTAATTTGAAGGGGGACAGCAAGTACTCTTATCCTGACTAAAGGTGGTCTTCGCCTGCGAAAGACTCTGCGGTGACGCCGCGCTGGGCTCCATGGTGACCTCCGTCTCGTAGTCCGCTTGGTCCTGGTCTCGTTGCACCGAAATGGCAACCTTTGCCTGATGCCTCGGTACTCCGCAGCTGCGCTTGCCCCCTTTGCACCAAAGAGGAAAGGAGGACGCTGCGCGCGCTGGCGCCCGCCTGGCACCCTCGATCGTCATGGCTTGCCTCACTGGCACCTCGCGAGGTACTCCACCTTGATATCTCCGTCTCCTCGCGAGCCAGCCTGAGGATGCGCCGTGTCGTCCGCCTCGCGAGGCTTGGCCCCTCACGAGGATCTTGAGTCTTGTGTTGTTGAAGATGGGCCATGTTGGGCCCCCACTTGAGCCATGCCGCAGGCCGCAGGCAGGCAAGTCTGGGGACCCCCATTCCCAGAACGCCGACAATAGCCCCCGGGCCCAAGGCGCGCACGGACTTGGCCGTGCCGAGAGGCGAAAGGGCAAGGGCGAAGAGCCGCGGGCCCTAACAGCCTGCGGCCTTGGACGCCACGTGGGGGTTGATGGGACGTGGGCGACTCCACTTCCCCATGACGCTTTGGTGATCGCGCGAGCTGGACAAGTCCCTGCATGCAGATCATGTCATGATTACCTGTGATTGTGGAGGCCGGCGGTTGGCCTTCGCCGGCTATAAGTACTATACGGCGCGTGCCCTTCTAGTCCATTCCTCCTTGCTTTCTCCTTCTTCCCGATCCTTGCTCCGTCTTGGTGTGATGGCTTCGATCCGCCGATTCTCCGCAGCGGGGAAGGGAAAAGCTCCTCAAGAGGGGCCAGACCCGTTCCCGCCAAAGAAGCGGCTCGCCCTTTGCAGCCGGGGCGAGGAAGACCGTCAGGTGGAGCCGAGGCCCCGGTGCGAGCGGGCTCCGCAGGGGTTCCCGCTTCCTTTGTACGATCCCGCCGAGGGCCCCGAGGGTGTCGGTGCTGATCTCCGCGGCCGGCGCCGTCGTAGGCGCCGTCGGGTCACGAAGGCGTGGGTTGTTCCTCCCGGAGTCCATGCCGAGGGCTCCTCCGACGAGTTCGTGCTCCAGGTCGTCGTTCCTCTTCAATCCTGGATCCGTCTACCTCCCTTCTTCGCCTTCGTCGTCCCTCCAGGAGGGCCTCTGGAGCTCTGGCTGCAGCACGCCGGCTGCAGCGCCCTTGCGACCGAGGCAGAGGTCATGGTCGCTGCCCCGGGCGAGGTCTACTTGTCCCGCGGCTGGAGAGAAGTCGCCCGGGTTTGCAAGGAGAGGGGCGTCTTCACGGTCCACCTGGAGTATGATGGCGCGGCGGTGATGTTCTTCAAGGCCTTCGACGCGATCGGGCACCGGCTGGAGTGTTGCCGCGGGAGAGGTGGCCAGGACCTTGCCCTGGTGAGGGCTAGGCCCGTCGACCGCTCCCTTGGAAAAGGCGCCGGGGGGTCCAGCGACTCCACCGAAGTCTTCGCGACTCCGGAGACGAGCGACGACAGCTACGAGCCCCCGAGCCGGCGCCGCTCCCGGAGCAGGGCGGGCTCGTCAGGGCGTCGCCGACCCTGATCTGGATGGGGTTGGCACCGGCGCCCGACGGCCCACTATTGATGATGGCATCTTTTGCTGGAGCCCATGTAGTTAGCACTCCTTAGGATCCGTTCCCAGCGAGGAATCAAAATGCGCCCCACGGGGGCTTGTAAGGTGTCTGTAGTCCCGTTTGTTAATATATGACCTTCGCTATGGATTTGTGCGAGTTGCTGATTTCGTCATAGCTTAGTTCTCCCTTTCGAAACTCGCGAGGGCTTGGCGCTCTAAGCCGACAGGTCCCAGTCCCAAGGCGGTGTCAGCCGTCGCTGGTATGCCAGGTCGCGATGCCGTGGTCAAGGCTAGGAGGTGAGCGACCCGGGGTCCGGTAAGAGCCCCTGAGTCGCGATGCTTAGGAGGTCCCCTTTGGCACCCAAGAAGCCATTGCTTGGTGAGAAAGGGAAGCAATGTCGCCAGTACGGAATTGCCTTAGGTGCGGGGGCTGTGTCACGGTAGCCAGTGCTTTGGATGGTGACTTATCTTGAGGATCGAGGATTATTCCTGGTGTGCTGTCAGGTTCGCGCGTCGGTAGGAGCGGAATCGCTTGGCAAGGTCCTCGCGAGCCCCTTCTCCCTCGCCTCTGTTCCCCTTTCTGCTCTATGTCCTCGGGTCCCGGCCCTTGAGCTTGTCTTAGCCGTCGCTGGTATGCCAGGTCTCGATGGCATGGACAAGGCCAGAGGGTGAGGGCTGGAGAGCCAGTAGGAGCCTTGAGTCGCGATGCTCAGGCACCCCCCTTTAACGTGCAAGCGGTTCGCATGGGCGAGGGCGAAGGAAACCTCGTGAGGGCCTTGGCTAGCGCAGTTCCCTCCAAGGATCTTGCAGAGTCATCACAGAAAGAAGATGGTGTTGCCATGGCGGCCATTAGTCGATCGTTAGTCACTTAAGAGCTTGCTGGTTGGAGTAGGTGAGGTGTATTTGGGCACCTGTGAGCTAGCGCGGGACCCACGAGGCCCTACCTCTAGGAGGGTTGCGCCTGGCACTGGGCCGTATCTTGAGATGTGTCCCTACAAAATTTGGTTAGATGCCGGTACTCTACGTCCTCGGGTCCCGGCCCTCGAGCCTGTCTCAGCCGTCGCTGGTATGCCAGGTCGCGATGCCGTGGACAAGGCCAGAGGGTGAGGGCTGGAGAGCCAGTAAGAGCCCTGAGTCGCGATGCTCAGGCACCCCCCCTTTAACGTGCAAGTAGTCGACATGGAGAAGAAGGGATGCCGCGGATGGGCATCATGCAATCAAGCGTGATAGGCAAATGCACAGTTGGAAATAAACGCGATGGAGATACATGCCGCTGGTCCTAGCCCCAGCGGCCTGGGGATGATGCAGCCCGAGGGGCGCCCCCAATCAAGGCAAACTAACGACCGAAAAGTAAATGCAGATACATGCCGCGGGGACGGACCCACACGGCCTGGGAGTGATGCAACCCTGGGAGGGCGCTCCCAGCTGGGAATGAGGCTTGGAAGATGTCACCTGAGAATGTCGTTGGCGAAGTGGTGTTGGTGCAGTAGGCTCGGTGGGCTGCGGAAGCCGATCCTCACGAGCCTCCAGGCCCCGGGGCCTCGGGAGGCTCCGGAGGCACTGGTGACTCCTCGCGAGCTGCCTTCATCTCCGCCAAGGCCGCGGAACGCCTGTCTTCTTGAGCCTCCATGATGCTCCTCATGAGGCGCTGGTACGCCGCAGCCATGCTCGGCAGGCCGTAGGGCATGCGAACATAGCTGTGGGGTGGGCCCCCGCAGTGCCCCACTTGTGAGGGCCAGAGACACTCCGTCGTGGTGATCCGATTGAGCCCCGGTACGTCAACGCAGACGCGCAGCCCGCCATCCTCGCCTGGATGTGGGGCCACAGCTGGTAGGCGGCGGCAACCTCTCATGATCCTTGACTCCTGTAGTTCTTGAATGGCCTTGTCAACGAACCCCTGCTAGTCTGACCTTCCTCGCTTGGCTCCTTCCCGGGGGAAACGTGCCGTGAAGCACGCTTCCACATGGTGCCCAAGCGCCTCCCTCGTGACCCTGGCTAGCTCGGTGGCCCTCCAGGTGAGAGCCCACGAGCCCTGCCTGAGGAGGGCGCCGGGTGCGCTTCCCTATGCGATGGAAGGAGGGTCCCCCTGGGCAGACACGGGCCCTGAGGGGCCTACCTCTTGAGGGGCCGAGCCTGACGATGTCTTCATCTTCTTGGGGGTGGCCTTAGGAAGCCTCCTGCTTCCGCGATCTGGGTCTTCTAGCGACGCGGCCTTATAGGCTCTCTCCAGGGAACACACTGCATCCTTCTCTTCACAGGGCACCGTGATGACTCCGCCACTTCCTGGCATCTTGAGGACGTTGTAGCCGTGGTGAGTCGCAGCCATGAACTTGGCCAGCGTTGGGTACCCGAGGATGGCATTGTACGGCAGGCGGTTGTGGGCGACGTCGAAGTCGATGAGCTCGGTGTCGTAGTTGCTGCGAGCCCCGAAGGTGACAGGGAGGCGGACCTGCCCGATCGGGACCGTGGAACCGTCGGTGATCCCGGAGAAAGGCTTGGTCGGCTGAAGCTGGTCATAGGGCACTTGGAGGTTGTTGAAGGTCTCCACGGACAGGACATTGAGTCCTGCCCCTCCGTCGATGAGGGTCTTGGTGACCAGCACGCTGCTGATGACTGGGGAGCAGAGCATCGGGAGGACTCCGGCCGTGGCTACGCACTTGAGCTGGTCTGCCGAGCTGAACGTGATGGCGCACACCGACCACCTGAGGGGGCGCGTTGCTTCGAGCTTGGGGAGAACTGTATTCACTTCGCGGGCAAACTGCTTGAAGATGCGTTGGGAGGCTGGGGCTTGAGCTCCACCCAGGATGCAGGCGATTGCGCGCAGCTCCTGGAAGCCCCCAGCCCCCTCATCTTGATGGCGGTCTTCGTTCCTTCTTGGTGGTGGCGGCAGAGGAGTTAGGCCTGCGTTGCCATGAGGGCGATCCTCACGAGGCTGATCCCTCCAGTCTCCCTCGCGAGGCAGGTCCCGCCAGCGGTCCTCGCGAGGCTGGTCGCACCACCCCTGGCGCGGGCCGCGATCTTCCCAGCGCCCTGGGTTTCTTCCTCCTCCTCGGTCGTAGCCCCGGTCAGCACGGTCAGGGCAACGGCCGATCCTTCCTTCTCGCACGGCGCGGAGTTCTTGACATTCGTTGGTGTTGTGGGTGTGGAGGTCATGGTACACACAGTACTGGCTGCTTCTGGAGGGTTCGGGCAGATCCTTGCCCCGTTTTGTGTCTAGTTCTGCCGCGAGTACGGCAGCCCCCTTGCGCTTCACGTCCTTGGCCTTGGGCTTCTTCTCTTCTGGATCTGCGGCTGGCAGCTCGAGGAGGGAGAGGCGTCTCTCCTCAGCCCTGGCGCACCTGTTCGCCAAGTTGAACAGCTCCAGGGAGGTGTAAAGGTCTTCATGCATCGCCAGTTCCTCCTTCATCTTGACGTCGCGCACGCCGTCGGAGAAGGCCTAGATGATGGCCTCCTCGGACACCTTGGGGATCTTGAGGCGCGCGCTGTTGAAGCGCTGGATGTATTTTTGCAGGGTCTCTCCGGGTTGTTGCTTGATGCGGTGCATGTCGCTCACGGCGGGTGGCCGGTCGCGAGTACCTTGGAAGTTGGCGATGAAGCGGGTGCGCATCTGGTCCTAGGAGGAGATCGTGCCTGGAGCCAGATTCAGGAGCCAGGTTCGAGCTCCTTCCTTGAGCGCCATGGGGAACCAGTTCGCCATGACCTTCTCATCCCCGCCGGCAACCTCGATGCCCAGCTCATAGAGCTGGAGGAACTCTGCGGGATCAGTTGTGCCGTCGTAGCGAGGTGGCAGGTCAGGCTTGAACTTGCCGGGCCACGCGACGCTGCGCAGCTCAATGGTGTAGGCGTGGCAGCCCGCGGTGGCCACGTAAGGCTTCGGTTGGTGGAGAGTTTGGTCTTGAGGGTCCCCACGCGCTGCAGCTAGGAGCAGGGCGGGGTCTTGGCGCGCCGGAGCTGGAGCAGGGTCGCGGCATGCCGGAGTAGGGAGCGCCCTGGCGGCCCCTTGTGGGCGAGGAACTTCTTGGCAGCTCCACTCTTGCTGCGCTGGCGCCTGACGGAGCGGGTTCCGCCCAGCGGCCAAGCGCCTTGGAGCAATGGCATCTTCTTGGAGGGAAGGCGGCTAGTGCGCCTCTGGAGCTTCGTTGCCCGTGCGGGGCGGAGTGTGGCGCAGAGGGACAGACGGCGCGGAAGAGCCCCCTGTGGGGTGGACATGCTCGGCGATGCGGTCGAGCCACTCCTCGTAGACGTCGTTGACGGGGCGGTAGCGCAGGAGCTCGTTTGCCGCGAGGAGCGCAGCTCGAGCCTCCAAGGGTGCGCGGAGCGCGCGGGATGAAGAACCGGCCGGTGCGAGCGATGGAGTGGCGGTGCGGCCGTCTTGCCGCACGGACGGGTGCTGAGACGATGCTTGCTGCTCGCCCCCCACCGGGCCGGTGGCGGCGTTGATGGCGGGCGACGGGGAACGACGAGGACGCCCACCGAAGGGGGCCATCTGGGCGACGCGAGAAGCAATGGCGGCCCAGCGCTCGGCGCGGGCCCGACGAGCGTCAGACATGGATGCGACGGTCGGAGGAGAATGGAGCGGTGGAAGACGAATTCCGGCGCACCCCTACCTGGCGCGCCAAATGTCGGATTTCGGGTTCCGGCAGACCCTTAAGGTTCGAACACTGGGGTGCACGCGGAAATCACGTCCTCAACCTCCCCGTCTCACAAAGATCTAAACTACTAAAGGAATCATACAAGAGACACAAGATTTATATTGCTTCGGGCCACCATTGTGGTGTAATACCCTACTCCAGTGTGCGGTGGATGGATTGCCTCCTGGGGCTGGTGATGATGAACAATACAAGGAAGAACAGCCTCGCGAGGGTCTGTTCTTGGTTGGGGCGACGAACTACTGGGAGGAGTTCAGTCTCCTCTCTCTCTCTCTACCTGCTGGCCGGATCCACGCGCCGAACCGAACCCTCTACTCTGTGTGCCTTCTCATGAAAACCAAACCCCCTGCTACGTCGGTGGCCGGTCCCTATTTATAGAGGCCCTGGTCCTCTTCCCAAATATCGAGCGGGAAGTGAGCCAACAATGGCGTGTTAATTTGAAAGGGGACAGCAAGTACTCTTATCCTGACTAAAGGTGGTCTTCGCCTGCGAAAGACTCTGCGGTGACGCCGCGCTGAGCTCCATGGTGACCTCCCTCTCATAGTCTGCTTGGTCCTGGTCTCGTTGCACTGAAATGGCAACCTTTGCCTGATGCCTCGGTACTCCGCGGCTGCGCTTGCCCCCTTTGCACCAAAGAGGAAAGGAGGACGCTGCGCGCGCTGGCGCCCGCCTGGCACCCTCGATCGTCATGGCTTGCGTCACTGGCACCTCGCGAGGTACCCCGCCTTGATATCTCTGTCTCCTCGCGAGCCAGCCTGATGAGGCTACGCTTGAGGATGCGCCGTGTCGTCCACCTCGCGAGGCTTGGCCCCTCGTGAGGGTCTTGAGTCTTATGATGGTGAAGATGGGCCATGTTGGGCCCCCACTTGAGCCACGCCGCAGGCCGCAGGCAGGCAAGTCTGGGGACACCCGTTCCCAGAACACTGACGAATTGGGACATATTCACCTGGCATCCCTCAGACATGCCAGGAATCCCACGCAGGCTGGCCGAGCATAGCCTCAATATCCTAAAGGGATTCAAGCCGGTAAAGCAGGCTCTTCGGTGTTTCTCCGAACCTAAGAGACATGCCATGGGAGAGGAACTAGCCTAGTTATTGGAGGCCCGATTCATCGGAGAAATAAAACACCTGAACTGGCTAGCAAACCTGGTGATGGTACCAAAGAAGGATAAATCCTAGCGCCTTTGTGTCAATTTCAAGGACCTCAATAAAGCTTGCCCAAAGCATCCCTTCCCCCTCCCCTGCATTGATAAAATTATTGATGCTACCGCAGGACACGAGTCATTGTGTTTCCTCGACGCATACTCTGGTTACCACCAAATCAAGATGGTGGAGTCCGACCAAGCCGCAACGGCATTCATCACACCATACAGTCCCTTTTGTTTCAACACCATGCCTTTTGGGCTCAAAAACGCCAGCGCAACATATCAGCGCATGATTCAGACATGTCTGGAGAAACAAATCGGCGAAACAGTAGAGGCATACGTAGATGATGTGGTCATCAAAACTAAACACGTTGACTCTCTGATAGACGACTTGAGGCTCACATTCAACAACCTCCGAACATACGACATCAAGCTCAATTCAAAAAAATGCATTTTTGGCGTACCAGCCGGAAAGCTCCTGGGTTTAATTGTCTCCATTAGAGGTATTGAAGCTAATCCGGCCAAAATCCGAGATTTGTCACAGTTGGCTACCCCAACAGACCTCAAACAAATCCAGAAGTTAACTGGATGTGTGGCGGCTCTAAGCCGCCTTATCTCCCTCTTAGGAGAAAAGGCATTACCCCTTTATCGCCTCCTTCGGCGCACCGAACACTTTGAGTGGACGGACGCTACCACAGCCGGATTGGAAGAAATAAAAGCCATACTGGCAACCAACCCAATCTTGGCCGCACCAAACATCGGTGAACGAATGCTATTATACGTCACGGAACTCATCAAGTTGTAAGTGCAGTGCTCGTCGTCGAACGAGAAGCGGACGGACATAAATTCCCTCTTCAAAAGCCGGTATATTATGTCTCCACTGTCCTCACTCCATGCAAATCACGGTACCCACATTATCAAAAGATAGCCTATGCGGTATTCATGGCATCCCGGAAACTGCGACACTACTTTCAAGAGTGTTCGATTACAGTAGCCTCGGAGGTGCCACTCAATGATATTATAAATAACCATGACGCCACGGGCCGGATTGCCAAATGGGCCATTGAGCTCCTCCCATTCGACATAACATACAAACCCTGGCGAGCCATTAAATAGCAAGTATTGGCCGACTTTGTCGCCGAATGGACGGAAGCCAAACTCCGTAAAGAGTACGGCGCATACTCCAATTGGATTATGCACTTCGACGGCTCCAAAATGCTGGCTGGACTCGGGGCTAGATTCATCCTGACGTCCCCAACCGGAGATACAGTTCAATACGTACTGCAGATACTGTACACAGACTCCAATAATGCAGCCGAATACGAAGCCTTGTTACATGGTCTTCGGATGGCAGTTTCCATGGGCATCCAACGCCTGTAGGTGCGTGGGGATTCGAACCTCCCAATATCCCAAATAAATGGAGACTTTGATGCCAAGGATCCGAAGATGGCGGCCTATCGTAACGCCGTCCTAAAGATGTCAGGCCGGTTCGAGGGGCTCAAATTTCACCATGTGGCTTGGGAAAACAATCAGGCGGCGGATATCCTCGCCCGCATCGGCGCAAAACGCGATGCGGTCCCCCCAACAGCTTTTTAGAGAGGTTGTTTAAACCATCCATAGTATGGGAGGGGGGCACCGGCAATATTAGTTCGGACCCGGCCACAACACTCGATACCGAACACTTTGACATAATCGGAGGCTCTGCCACCGAAATAACACCTTCAGCCCACGTAATAATGGCCATCATAGCCCCGTGGACAAAACCATTCCTGGCCTACCTAACTAGGCAGGAACTTCCAGAGGACCAAAATGAGGCACGCTGCATAGTGCGGCGATCTAAGGCCTACAGAGTCCATGAGGGAGAATTGTATAAAAAAGCACTACCGGAGTCCTTCAAAGGTGCATCTCCGAAGAGGAAGGGCGGAACCTTTTGGCAGAAATTCACGTCGGACTCGGCGGCCACCACACTGCAGCCCGGGCTCTTGTAAGCAAGGCCTTCCGTACAGGATTCTATTGGCCGACGTCCTAGGCAGATGCACAGGACTTGGTCCAACGCTGCACCGATTGCCAACTTTTTGCAAATCAAAGCCACATGCCACCCACCTCCCTTGAAACAATCCCCATTACGTGGCCCTTCGCGGTCTGGGGGCTTGACACAGTTGGACCCATTAAAGGGGGAACCCACAAGAAAAAATACTTACTGGTCATGGTGGATAAATTCACCAAATGGATAGAAGCCAAACCGGTTAAAACAGCCGAATCCGGACCGGTGATTGACTTCATATCCGGGGTCGTACAACATTATGGTGTCCCCCACAGCATCATCACTGACAACGGCACGAACTTCACGACCGATGAGGTAAAACTCTGGTGCAGTAAAATGGGCATCAAGCTCGATTATGCTTCACTCTAAAACCCACAAACCAACGGCCAAGTTGAGCGAGCAAATGGTCTTATAATGAGCAGCATTAAACCCAGATTAGTGCAGTCCTTAACGGAGTCTAACACGCACTAGGTAGAGGAGCTCGACTCCGTACTCTGGGGGTTGGGGATCTCGCCGAATCGTAGTACCGGATATACACCCTTCTTTATGGTGTACGGCGCAGAGGCAGTCTTGCCCTGTGACATAATTCATGACTCACCTCGAGTGCGCATGTACAAAGAAAGAGAAGCCGAGCTCGATCGGCAGGACAGTCTGGACACCCCGGAGGAGGAGCGCGACATGGCAAAAGCCCGTTCCGCATTTTATCAGCAACAGGGTCGCAGATACCAAAGCAGAGAAGTACGGGCCAAAACTTATAACGTTTGCGAACTAGTTCTATGCCTGCCGGATAAGAAAAAGAACAAGCTCGAGCCCAAATGGGAAGTTCCCTTCATTATCGACCAAGTTCTGACCAGTGGAGCATACCGTTTGCGGGATGCATCGACTAATCGACTCGAGCCGAATCCATGGAACGCGGCCAGGCTCCGAAGATTCTATGCCTAGCGCGAGCCTCTATGTTCGTCTCCTTCCTCTGTCCATTTTTTTTGCATTATCTGTCTTGTTTTTCTTTCTTTCTTTCTTTCTTTTATTCTTTCTCTAGGCCTTCAAGGGCTAACTTGTGCCTCGCTTGCACATTATAGATGCGCTAGCCGCGCTCATCATAACTGGGGGCTTCTTTCGCAGAAGCTTAATTATTTATCTAGGCCTCATGCCCCGCACATGTGTTATACTTCCGCATGTACCTTTTTTGCCATTATATGCATCGATATGACTTAAGTTTTCGCCAAGATGGGTTACCTGGCTCTTGTATTTATGCCCTACGTTCCCGTTAATTCGGCTAGGGCATAAGGGGAGCACCTCTGCGATTGTTACTGTCGGGTTAGCCGAATGTGTACCTCAGACTAGGTGAAGCCGAAAGCTAGCATTCTTATGGGAATATTCGGTCGGTGAACAAAAGATGATTTTTATTTATTTTCCATATGTGCCCCCAGATGTTTTTTCCTGCGTTTTCTATCGTAGTCCGGACATGCACTTTAGGGCATGCGTACCCAGGGAAAGGAAGCCTTAACGGAACTATTCTCCCTGGAAGATGTTTCTTACTACCCATGTAATATAACATAACGAGTTCGGCACATGTCTGTTCAAGCACTAATGACCCCTATGCCTGGTCTCCACGCATACCCCGGTTCTTGTATAACTAAGCGGGTATTCGGATACACTCAGGACTATTGGGTCCTGAGGTTGAAGCGAAAAGGTCCGCCATGACAAATGATCTACAATCCGGCTAGAAGGCATTATACATGTCACTTTAATTACATAGTCACGCAGACTGACTAAATTCCTCGTCTATACCATCCAACAGGTGGTCTAGCCTACAATCCTGTTGGGAATACTTTGCGGCTAATTCTACTTGCCCATAAACTAAGCTAACGGGAATCTCTTTCCCGTGGGGCCCCATAGGTCCGACCTCGGCCATGTGATTTGGGTCAGCCTTGGTATACAACGTCTTCACCATGGCCTTGGCTTCCGTAGCACCTTGACAGCAGGACGATATCTTCCATAATCAGAAGCGCCGCCGTGCTCCCTTGAGGTTCTCCGTAAGCTCTGCAACGCCTTCTGGCAAGGAGCCGGATGGCCATAAGGCCTGGGCAACCCCTTGCATCACCTGCTGAACTTGTTCATGCAGTTGTGAGAGCTCGGATGGAAGATCACCCACAAACCGATGCATTTCCTTCATGGGACGACCCGTCAGCATACCTACAGACATAACGCTGTTAGTCGGCTTCTTTGCCGAACTCCTACAAAAGGATTCGTTCAAGCACATACTAAAAATGCCGTGTCGAAGCCGCTTATTCTCCTTCTCGGAGTCTGCAAGCCGGGCTTGAACGTCTTTTAGTTCCACGCTCAGCTTGGTATTGGCGTCTTGGAGATTGTTTTTCTCCCGCCAGACCTCCGTCAACACGCGTTCGCCAGCCTGTAGCTGTCGCACGACATGCTGGACCTCCGGATTTTTTCCGGATTCATCTGCAACATCTATTGTTAGATCTGCAGCCACACTGCACACTATATGGTAACCATCATTCTTTAAAATGTTACCAGCGGGGGACTTTTTCAATTCCTTCAATGCGGCAACAGCGGCTCGCATTTGGGTCCTGCATTCCTCCAGGTCCTGTGATAGCCGAGTATTCTTCTCTATAAGAACTTGCACAATAAAAATGATTCTTAAATCAGTTCTGCTAACTGTTTCAAGTCTCAGGGGCTACTGATACATATAATCATCAGATTTACTTGCCCGTACATCCTTTACATACTGATCCGTGGCTCTGGCTAGACCATCTGAGCAGCACGGAGGTACGCCTCTCCAGAATTGAAGGCATCAAATGCCTCTGGTGAGAAACAAGCGTCGCGGAGTACGGCCCGGCGGCGCCTATGATTCATGGCGCTTTCCACTTCTGAATTTGTGGCGGATAATCTGTCCGCATCCTCTGTAGGAGGATTATCCTGCGCCCGCCCCATGTCGGTTTCCGCCTCTATGTCCAGTCCTGGCGCCCGACTGGTGGAAGCGTGATTAGCAACATCGCCGGCCATATTCCGGCGAGCATTTTTTCTGTTAAAGAAACACGAGCGTCATTACATTTCGAGAGAGACGACAACCACAGAGCGGGGCTTCTATTATACCTTTGCGCCGGCATCTCCGTCCTGACCGCCTTCCTTTTTGGCCTTCCCGGCCTTGCCGCCTCTTATTGGCGAGTTACTGCGGGTTCGGCAGGGCATCCTGAATGCCTTCCCTATAAAAGCGCCATATGTATATGGTAGGTGAAGTGTCTAAAAGGGGATCCTAGTTTTTGGAGTTGGGATTTTTGGTTTTTCTTACATGCGATGCAGGAAGTAGTCCAGGATAGTCGGCCGTAATGGCCACCATGGCATCGTCGCAGCTTAGCTGATAGAACTGTCGTTCTATCAGCTCCTCGAATATGACCAGATCTTCTTCAAGTCCGGAGTCGAGGGCCCGGTCAGGGTCCTCTGGTTGTGGAGAGGGGCTGCTGACCTCCTTTACGGCTTTTCGCAGTTCCTGCCGCAAAATGGCAAGGTGAATACTTACGACAAAGAGTACGTGAAGAATGGGAGTAAGGGGATATAACTTACCCAGCTTGGAGGATTGTACATAGAGAATCGATCCCGTGGCTTGATGTGGACGAACTCCTCTTCCTCTCCCTTGAACAATTCGGACAGATTTTTTGCTAAAGCGGCAGCATTGTCCGGACCCTTACGCCCGCAGCGGGTGGCATCATCCGCCCCGTTAAAACACCACAAGGGATGCCCATGATATTGAAGTGGTTGCACTCCCCGCATTATGCAAATCGACATAACTTCGATTACTGTCAATCCTGATTGAGCCAGTGCTTTAATCTGGTTCATCAGGTAAAGGACTTCTCCATTGTCTTCCTCCTGGGGGCTCCGTGAGCGCCAACTTCGGCATTTCTTCAGATGAGCATTGCTGAATTCAGGAAGACCCCGCCGAACAGGGTCCGGAAGGGGAACGTCCTCCATATAAAACCATTCTGAAGGCCAGTCTTCGGACGACTTTTTCAGGGTACCGGACAGGTATCCGGTTCCGGCGATGCGCCATATTTCGACTCCGCCCACTTGATAAAGTGACCCCCTCTGTGTGCGAGGGACGAGGCAAAATAGCCTTTTCCACAGCTTGAAATGAGCCTCGCAGCCCAGGAACAACTCGCAGAGAGCAACATAGCCGGCGATGTGTAGAATGGAGGCAGGGGTGAAATTGTGTAATTGGAGGCCGTAGAACTCCAGGAGCCCGCGGAGGAACGGATGAATTGGAAATCTAAGTCCCCTTAATAAATAAGGAACAAGGCAGACTCGCTCCCCCATAGAGGGACTGGGAAAGCTCTCCGCTTGCTCCCCGCCATTGTAGGTGGCAAGCCCGGCTCAAATGGGCACCATGTATGCCGGAGGGAGAAATCACTTAGTCTGCAGTTCGATTAATCGACTGTGTGGGACTGAACACCTCTCCCAATCACCGGGCTTAGGGCTACGGGGGCGGGAGGAGGAGCTGCAGAGGTCGGCCATGATGGAGTGGATCTTTCCGAAGCGCGCTCTGATGGATTCTCTCTGGGGGAGGATGGTATGGATTGGATGTGAAAATCCCCATCCTTTTAGTAGACAATTTATTTATCTGGCTAGGGGGCGAATATAAAAACGCCCTGGCGCCTCGTATTCATTCGACGCTTGGGAGATAGCTCTTATTGGGCACAGAAGCCAAGAGGTCCAAACATTTATGGGACCGAACACTGCTTCACAAATGTTAAAAATATGGAGAAGAACCCACCTTGCAATGCCGAAGACAACACTGCGCGCCGGACTCATCGTCATTGAAGCCTGGTTCGAGGGCTACTAAGGGAGTCCTGGATTAGGGGGTATTCGGATAGCCGGATTATATCCTTTGGCTGGACTGTTGGATTATGAAGATACAAGATTGAAGACTTTGTCTCGTGTCCGGATGGGACTCTACTTGGCGTGGAAGGCAAGCTAGGCGATACGGATATGTATATCTCCTCCTTTGTAACCGACCTTGTGAAACCCTAGCCCCCTCCGGTGTCTATATAAACCGGAGGGTTTTAGTCCGTTGGACAACAGACAATCATACCATAGGCTAGCTTCTAGGGTTTAGCCTCTCTGATCTCGTGGTAGATCAACTCTTGTAATACTCATATCATCAAGAATAAATCAAGCAGGACATAGGGTTATACCTCCATCAAGAGGGCCCGAACCTGGGTAAAACATCGTGTCCCCTGCCTCCTATTACCGTCCACCTTAGACACACAGTTCGGGACCCCCTACCCGAGATCCGCCGGTTTTGACACCGACACCTAGCCTCTCATTGAGAAGCATATTTAATGGCTCTTGCCCTAGGGTGCCCTCTTCGATGTTTCTTGCTGTTCATGTGTCTGTAGGATCATTATATGTTTAGATGGGGTGAATAGACTACTAAACCTAATTCTACCAAAATCTCAAGGACTTTTCCCATTTGAAGTCATTGGCAAACTTTAATCTTAACTAATGATTGCCTAAAGCACCCTACACATGCAAGTCTATGGAGAGTAAAGTTTGGAATAAAAACTTGCGCGGAAGTAAGGGAGTAAGGTTAGAAGATTGCAAGTAGGGGGAGGCTTGACTATGTTTTCCCATAGTTCAGATAATTGGCACTATCGTACTCCATCATTGATGGAAGCTCTAAACCACAAAAAGTTCTACAATCATAAAGATTGTGATTGCTAAGTCTATGGAGGACTATGCCAATGGAGGGCTCATGAAGAGAAGCCAACTTATTACATCATGCTTTAAGATCACAAAGGTCTTGCCTCGCTCAAGTAGATCTTCATGAAGTATGTGGTTTTATTACCCTTCCAAACTTCTTGGCTCCTTCACAACTTGGAGGCTCCCAAGCATATCTAGCCAATCTAGGAGGGACACACTCTCCAAAATTGACAATACTAGGTTGCTTGGTGATGAATATCTTTCTTGTTCTTCAAAACATAATTTCCTGCACAATCAAACTCTTAAAAGGTGAACTTCGGATTAGAGATGTTGGGTTTTTGTATGATAGGCTTAGAATCAAACATTATAATTAGATTCAAAGGTATGTCACGATTGTTGGTGTTGAATGCCCTTTGAAATCAACACAAGTCTTGAAGCACACTCATAAAATGGATGTTTTAATATGAAGTTTAATGACTTGGTGAGATAGGTGGGGTATGTGTAGGTTGGACCTGGAAATGTGCTCATTAAGACCCTCTTCATACAACTCAGAGGAACTAAATTATCACCTCAAAGGCTCCGAATTGTGAAACTGAAGATAGAGATAATGGGAAATGGTTGAGGTGTTTATGTTATTGGATTTTGATCTCTAAGCACATAGTAAGAAAAGTATCACCACTATCTTTGATCCCATTTTGATAGTATTAGCATACCTATGGACTCAGTGTGATCTTGGATCACTAAAAGATAAAAATCAAGGTCCTTAGCTTTAACCAAAAGAAAGAGCTCGCTAAATGATTTTGGTTCCTTATACCCATAGTTTTATTGAATTGGATAGAAGCCTTTATATCTTGGAGTGAAAGGTGTCGAGCTTGCTTGCTTGGTCAAAACAGGCTTACTTGACAACTTTATTGTCGGCGTTCTGGGAACGGGGGTCCCCAGACTTGCCTGCATGCGGCGTGGCTCAAAGGGGGCCCAGCACGACCCATCTTCATCGACACAAGACTCAAGACCTTCGCGAGGGGCCAAGCCTCGCGGGGCGGACGACACGGAGCTTCCTTAGGCACGGCCTCGTTAGGCTGGCTCGCGAGGAGGCGGAGAGGTCAAGGCGGAGTACCTCGCGAGGTGCCCGTGACGCAAACCATGACGACTCAGGGCGCCAAGCGGGTGCCAGCCCGCGCAGCATCCTCCTTTCCTCTTTGGTGCAAAGGGGGCAAGCGCAGCCACAGAGTATCGAGGCATCAGGCAAAGGTTGCCATTTCGGTGCAACGAGACCAAGACCAGGAGGACTACGAGACGGAGGTCACCGTGGAGCCCAAGACGGCGTCATCACCAGAGCTTTGCGCAGGCGAAGACTGCTTTTTTCAGGATAGTTGATACTTGTTGTCCCCCTTCAAATTAGCCCGCCATTGTTGGCTCCCTTCCTGCTCGATATTTGGGAAGGGGACCAGGGCCTCTATAAATAGGACTAGCCACCCACATAGCAAGGGGTTGGCCGGCAATTAAGAGTAAAGTAGTGAGTGAGAGAGAGAGAGAGAGAAAGGTGGTTGAACTCCTCCCAGCAGTTCATCGCCCCAGCCAAGAACAGACCCTCGCGAGGCTGTTCTTCCTTGTATCGTTCATCATCATCAGCCCCAAGAGGCAATCCACCCACCACACACTGGAGTAGGGTATTACACCACAACGGTGGCCCGAACCAGTATAAACCTTGTGTCTCTTGTGCAGTTCTTTCAGTAGTCTAGATCTTTGCGAGACGGAGAGGTAGAAGGCGTAATCTCCGCGCGCACCCCAGTGTTTGAACCTTAAGGGTCTGCCGGAACCCGAAATCCGACATTTGGCGCGCCAGGTAGGGGTGCGCCGGAATTCGTCTTCCACCGCTCCGTTCTCCTCCGATCATCACGCTCATGTCTGACGATCGTCGAGCCCGCACGGAGCGCCGGGCCGCCCTCGCCTCCCGCGTCGCCCGGACAGCCCCTGTCGGCGGGCGTCCTCGCCTTCACCGTCACCTGCCGTCAATGCCGCCACCGGCCCGGCGGGGGACGAGCAGCAAGCATCGTCTCGGCATCCATCCGTGCGCCAAGACGGCCGCACCGCAACTCCCACGCTCGCCCCAGCTGGATCTTCGCCCCGCGCGCTTAGCGCGCCCATGGAGGCTCGGGCTGCACTCATCGCGGCAAACGAGCTCCTGCGCTGCCGCCCTCCGACGACGTCTACGGGGAATGGCTCGAGCGCGTCGCCGAGCTTGTTCGCGCCGCAGGGGGCTCTCCTGCGCCGTCCCATTGCGCTACACCAACACCCCCGGTCGTCGCGGCCCTCCTGGGCGGCTCGCAGGCGCCGCCCACAAGTCACCACGTCAAGCCGTTCATCCGCCGGGTCAGCGCCGCTTCCACGCGACAAGGGGCTCCCCCGGATCGGACGGCGCCCGAGACCGGCTTGACCTTCAGTTCGGAGGACCACCCCTCCAACTCGGCTTGCTCGGGCGCGCTCCCAATGTTGTGCACCCCCACCATCTGCCAGGTGGCCGTCACCAGAACCCTCGTTGATGGCGGTGCGAGCCTCAGCGTGCTCTTGGTCGAGGCCTTCATCCTCCTCCGCATACCCCTGGAACGGCTGCAACCCAGCCGGCCTTTCTCAGGTGTCGGGGGCAAGTCGTCCAGTTCCTTGGGGCAGATCCGGCTCCCAGTGACCTTCGGCACCTACGACAACTTCCGCACGGACCTGGTTGACTTTGATATCGCCCCCATCGGCCTCCCCTACAACGCCATCCTCGGCTACCCATCGCTGGCCCGATTCATGGCTGCGACGCACCCGGCGTACAACCTCATGAAGATGCCCGGGAACAGCAGTGTCCTTACTGTGCACGGGGACACCAGGGACGCGCTGCGGGCGCTCAAGCTCGCCTTCAAGACGGCGGCGTCGGCACAGCCTGCCGACTTGGAGACCCCCGGGCCCAAGGGGCCTGCACCCGCCAAGAAGAAGCAGTTGTTCACCCAAGACAAGGCAGAAACCAAGCAGATACTCGTCAATGAGGATGGGTCCACCAACGCCACTTTCACCATAGGCGCCCACCTCAAACCCGAGCAGGAGGAGGCCCTGGTCGGGTTCCTGCGCGCAAACAAGAAGGTATTCGCTTGGGAGCCGGACCAGTTGGCAGGGATCCCCAGGAGTGTAATCGAGCATCACCTCAACGTGAGCCCCAACGTGCGCCCTGTGAAGCAGAAGGCCAGGCGACAGTCCACAGAAAAGCAAGCCTGCTAATTAGAGGCCGTTGGGTTTATCCGCGAGGTCCGATACCCAGATTGGTTGGCCAACCCTGTTGTTGTGCCAAAGAAGGGAGGGAAGGAGCATATGTGTGTCGACTTCACCAACCTCAACAAAGTATGCCCGCAAGATCCGTTCCCGCTCCCCCGCATCGACCAGATCATCGATTCCACTACGGAATGCGACCTGCTATGCTTCCTGGATGCCTTCTCTGGGTATCACCAGATCAAGATGGCGGTAGAAGACATCGAGAAGATAGCCTTCCTAACCCCGTGTGGGGTATACTTCTACACGTGCATGCCATTCGGGCTGCGTAATGCAGGGGCGACCTTTCAGCGGCTGATGCACATCACCTTGGGCCCGCAGCTCGGGAAGAATGTTGAAGCTTACGTCGATGACATTGTGGTAAAGTCTCGGGAGGCCGGGACCTTGATACAGGACTTGGAGGAAACCATCGCGAGCCTCAACGCAGTAAACCTACGGCTCAACCCAGAGAAGTGTGTGTTCGAAGTCCCCTCGGGCAAGCTCTTGGGTTTCCTCGTGTCCCACCGAGGCATCTAGGCTAACCCAGAGAAGGTCAAGGTGGTGGAAGACATGAGCCCGCCAAAGACCCTCAAAGAAATGCAGAAGCTCATGGGGCGCGTGACCGCGCTAGGGCGCTTCATCTCCAAGTTGGGAGAACGAGCCCTGCCCTTCTTCCAGCTAATGAAGAAAAAGGGGCCCTTCGAGTGGACTGAAGAGGCCGACAAGGCGTTCCAAGATCTCAAGAGATACCTGACCAGCCCACCGGTCATGGTGGCACCGCGCCCTCAGGAGCCCGTGGTGCTTTACCTCGCCGCCACTCCCTACTCCGCCAGCGCAGCCTTGGTGGTAGTCAGAGAGGAGCGTCGAATCAAAACCACGTCAGCAGCCCGGGACAAGGCAGAACAGGGACAAGGAAGGCCTACAGAAACCACCACTGCGGCTGAGGACGATCAGCCGCCGCGGAGGGGTGCACCAAAGGCGGAAGAGGCCCCTCTTCCAGATGGCCAGTCTCAGGAGGCCTCATTGCCTCAAGAGGCGCCACGGTCTCCGGAAGGAGCCACCAGCACTGACGCACTCCGCCTCATTGAGCACCCAGTGTACTTCGTCATCACAGTGCTGCGGGATGCAAGAGCACGGTACCCCATGCCTCAGAAACTCCTCCTCGCGCTACTGGTGGCTTCGCGCAAGCTGCGGCACTATTTTCAGGGTCACCCCATCAAGGTCGTATCGTCATACCCCCTGGAGAGAGTGCTCAGGAGCCCTAATTCAGCTGGAAGGGTCGCTGAGTGGAACATAGAACTGCAAGCGTTTCAGCTCGAATTCAGCACGACCAGGGTCATCAAGGGAGCAGCGTTGGCGGATTTTGTGGTAGAGTGGACGGAGGTGCCAGGCCTCAAGGCCGATGAGGATTGGTCCCTATCCCCGGGAAGCGAGGCGCCAGAAGGCTGGGTCATGTACTTCGATGGGGTGTTCTCCAGGCATGGCGCTGGAGCTGGGGCGGTGCTTATATCGCCCACACAGGACAAGCTCTATTACGCCGTGCAACTCTGTTTCCAGCAAGGTGAAAAGGTCTCCAACAACATAGCAGAGTATGAAGGTTTAATAGGAGGCTTGAAGGCTGCAGCCGCCCTGGGAGTGAAATGACTCACCATCAAGGGCGATTCACAGCTCCTAGTCAATTTTTCCAACAAGGTGTACGAACCGAAGGATGAGCACATGGAAGCCTACCTTGCGGAAGTCCGCAGGATGGAGAAGCAATTCTGGGGGTTGGAGTTGCAGCATGTGCCCCGTGGCACCAATCAGGAGGCTGACGATATCGCCCAACGCGCGTCCATACGGTTACCCCAGGAGCCTGGCGTTTTCGAGGAGAGGCTCTTCAAGCCCTCAGCTCTGCCGTCATTATCAAACACGGCTCAGCCCTGGGAGGAGCTCCCCCAGCAACCTGCCTCAGGAGCTCTGACCTGTGGCCCGGCCTCAGGAGCGCGCCTGCCCCTGCCGATGTAACCTCAGGAGGGATGTTGGATCACGGAGCTCTGGAGCTACTTAGCGCAAGGGGCCTTGCTGGAGAAGGAGGAGGAAGCGGAGCGAGTGGCACGCCAGGCCATGGCATACTGCATCAGAGACGGAGAGCTCTACCGGAAGTGACCAAACGATGTGTCCCTGCGCTGCATCTCCAGGGAGCAAGGGAAGGAACTACTGGAAGATATACACAGCGGAGACTACGGACATCATTCATCATCGCAGACCCTCGTCGGCAAGGCGTTCTACAGTGGGTTTTATTGGCCCACCGCGCTCAATGACGCCGTGGAACTAGTGAAAGCTTATGAAGCCTGCCAGTTCCACGCCAAGCAGATCCATCAGCCAGCAGGAGACTTGCAGACTATCCCCCTTTCGTGGCCATTCGCAGTCTTGGGGCTGGACATCTTGGGCCCATTTCCTCGGGCCCCAGGGGGCTACCGCTACCTCTACGTTGCCGTTGACAAATTTACCAAGTGGGCTGAAGTAGAGGTTGTCCGCACCATTCCCGCGGGTTCTGCGGTCAAGTTCATCAAGGGCATTGTAAGCCGGTTCGGGGTGCCGAATCGCATCATCACATGCAACGGTTCACAGTTCACCAGTAACCTCTTCAAAACATACTGTGCTAACCTTGGAACGCAGATATGCTACGCCTCAGTGGCGCACCCCCGAAGCAACGGCCAGGCCGAGCGAGCCAACGCGGAGGTCCTGAGGGGCCTCAAGACCAGGACGTTCAAGAAGAAGCTAGAGGCCTGTGGCAGAGGTTGGTACAACGAGCTTCAGTCCGCGCTGTGGTCCATCCGCACCACCGCGACCAAACCGACTGGAGAGACCCCGTTCTTCCTGGTCTACGGAGCGGAAGCGGTCCTCCCTCACGAGGTTAGACGTCGCTCCGCGCGGGTCCTGGCGTTCGACGAGGTGCAGCAGGACGCCATGCGGGGGATGGACCTCGTGCTGGGGGAGGAACGTCGCCGAGAAGCCGCGCTGCAAGCGGCGAGGTACCAGCAAGCGCTGCAGCGATATCACTGCCGCAACATCCGTCCCAGGACTCTTGAGGTAGGAGACCTCGTGCTCAGGCGGGTTGTCTCCAGGGAGGGACTGCACAAGCTCTCTCCCATGTGGGAGGGCCCGTTCAAGGTTGTTCATGTTTCCAGGCCCGGCTCCGCACGCTTGGAGACTCAGGAGGGAGTGCCTGTCCAGAATGCATGGAACATCCAGCACCTCCGGAGGTTCTACCCCTGAAAAGGCCCAGAGCCTGTGAAGCAAGGCGAGTGCCTGTGAAGCTATCGTGTTTTGGAAAAGGCCCAGAGCCTGTGAAGCAAGGTGAGCGCTTGTGAAGCTATCGCGTTTTGGAAAAGGCCCAGAGCATGTGAAGCAAGGCGAGCGCCTGTGAAGCTATCATGTTTTGGAAAAGGCCCAAAGCCTGTGAAGCAAGGCGAGTGCCTGTGAAGCTATCGCGTTTTGCAAAAGGCCCAGAGCCTGTGAAGCAAGGCGAGCGCCTGTGAAGCTATTGCATTTTGGAAAAGGCCCAGAGCCTGTGAAGCAAGGTGAGCGCCTATGAAGCTATCGCGTTTTGGAAAAGGCCCAGAGCCTGTGAAACAAGGCGAGCGCTTGTGAAGCTATCGCGTTTTGGAAAAGGCCCAGAGCCTGTGAAGCAAGGCGAGCGCCTATGAAGCTATCGCGTTTTGGAAAAGGCCCGGAGCCTATGAAGAAGGCCAATGCATGTGAAGCTCGCTGCCCGTGACACTCTCACGTAATAATGAGTTGGGGTTGTACACGCCCCGGAGTCTCAGGAGCGCCGGCCTCAGGCCCTGGGGCTCCCTCCCACGCCCAATGGCAGCACTTAGCTCCGCGCTGGTGAGAAGACGTCGAAGACTAGATTGGGTGCCGGACGTAGCTTTTCATTTGCTTTCCGCAGTTGGCTTGTTCCTTCACATTTGAAGTTTTATTGAAGTTGTTGCCGTCTTTGGCTTGCGGTTCTTCGGCTTTTCACTCTCCTGCCTCGATTTCTCTTGCGCAAGGCCTCACGAGCGTTCCTATCCTAGTCATTCAAAGAGTTCGCGACCTAGGCCCCTTACAAGAGCACCCCTCCAGTCCGTGCCCCACGGGCACCGCGACACAAACAAAGGGCATGGGTCGGTCGACCCCCCCATGGCCGGGGTCGAGAACTATCCATGCTCGGGCACATAGCCGGAAGGAACGGTGACGAAAGCAAAACGATGATTAACAGCAATAACCCAAACACGCCCCCACGGGGCTCCGCACTATTGTCTTTGTTATGCAGGAAAAAGGGAAAAGGAAGAACAAATCCGGCGCGGCTCGCCTCACACCGGCCCACGAGGAAGGCCCGAGCTGCCTCTGGGGCTCAGGCGGACTCCGTCTCGCGCTTCACCAGGGCGCGGCGGCGTGCGGACACATTGCTACCCCCAAGCAGATACGATGGCGTGGAGGCTGATTGCAGCCACCGCTGGAGGAGTCGCCGCCTGAAGAAGAATGGGAGAAGCTTGAGGAACCCCAAACGCCGCCAGCCGCGCGAGCGCTGCTCCCTCCATCGTCACCGTTGCTGGGTTCCCACCCACGGTCGTCACCCTCGGGGCAACACCCTGCGCGGCGACCATCTTCCCCAAACGCCCTCATGTAGAGGGTGGCGTCGCCGTCGAACTTGAAGTGTAGGGTGCACCGACAGCTCAGGCCACGCGCACGGGCAAACGTCTGCCAACCGCGGGCCAGGGACAGGCTCCCGGCCGCGGAGACCTCCAGGGAGACCCATGAGGCCCGGCTGCAGCAGTCGTCGGCCTAGAGCCAGAGGCCGCCCGGGGCGCCGGCCGGGAGCTCGCCAAGGAGGAAGCGAGGAAGCGGGAGCCGGGTGCTAGCCGGCTCCGCCGACCACACGCCGAACTCCGGCAGCACAAACGCACGGCCTGGGGGGACACGCAGCCGGAGCGCGCCCCCCGGCTGCAGCAATCCGCCTGTTGCCGTGCTGAAGATCACCTCCACGGCCGCGAGGAGCCACCGTGGTGGCCACAGGATGCTTGCGAGGGCGCCCTCTGCCGCGCTTGGGTGGGGGAGAGACAGGCTCAACCCGACAAGCCTTCCCCTTCTCGGCGGCCGAGAACCTCCTCGATGAAGCCATGAAGAAAAAGGAGAAGCAAGGGGGGATGAACTGGAAGGGCGCGCGCCGGCCCGTACTTATAGCCGGCGAAGGCCAACCGCCGCCCTCCACGATCATAGGTAATCATGACACGATTTGCATGCAGGGACTTGTCCAACTCGCGCGATCACCGAGGCATCATGGGGAAGCGGAGACACCCACGTCCCATCAACCGCCACGCGGCGCCCAAGGCCGCAGGCTGTTAGGGCCCGCGGCGCTTCGCCCTTGCCCTTTCGCCTCTCGGCACGGCCAAGTCCGGGCACGCCTTGGGCCCGGGGGCTACTGTCGGCGTTCTGGGAACGGGGGTCCCCAGACTTGCCTGCCTGCGGCCTGCGGCGTGGCTCAAAGGGGGCCCAGCACGACCCATCTTCATCGACACAAGACTCAAGACCCTCGCGAGGGGCCAAGCCTCGCGGGGCGGACGACACGAAGCTTCCTCAGGCACGGCCTCGTTAGGCTGGCTCGCGAGGAGGCGGAGAGGTCAAGGCGGGGTACCTCGCGGGGTACCCGTGACGCAAGCCATCACGACTCAGGGCGCCAGGCGGGTGCCAGCCTGCGCAGCGTCCTCCTTTCCTCTTTGGTGCAAAGGGGGCAAGCGCAGCCACAGAGTACCGAGGCATCAGATAAAGGTTGCCATTTCGGTGCAACAAGACCAAGACCAGGAGGACTACGAGACGGAGGTCACCGTGGAGCCCAAGACGGCGTCATCACTAGAGCTTTGCGCAGGCAAAGACTGCTTTTGTCAGGATAGTTGATACTTGCTGTCCCCCTTCAAATTAGCCCGCCATTGTTGGCTCCCTTCCCGCTCGATATTTGGGAAGAGGACCAGGGCCTCTATAAATAGGACCAGCCACCCACATAGCAAGGGGTTGGCCGGCAAGTAAGAATAAAGTAGTGAGTGTGAGAGAGAGAGAGAGAGAAAGGTGGTTGAACTCATCCCAGCAGTTCACCGCCCCAGCCAAGAACAGACCCTCGCGAGGCTGTTCTTCCTTGTATTGTTCATCATCATCAGCCCCAAGAGGCAATCCACCCACCACACACTGGAGTAGGGTATTAAACCATAACGGTGGCCCGAACCAGTATAAACCTTGTGTCTCTTGTGCAGTTCTTTCAGTAGTCTAGATCTTTGCGAGACGGAGAAGTAGAAGGCGTAATCTCCGCGCGCACCCTAGTGTTCGAACCTTAAGGGTCTGCTGGAACCCGAAATCCGAAATTTATATTTCATTATCTTGCTTGGATATGTTTGGATTTTTCTTACTCATTCACCAATCTGTCATGACCGTTTTCTTTACCTTCCCTTCCCTTGGCTAACACTTGTCATTGAGGAACTAGGGGTCAACAACCATCTTCGTAGTTGCATATTTTGGTACATAATCTCAAATACACTTGAATGATAATTCATCCCTTGAGATAATCAAACCACGTAGGGGATAGAGATACATTTTCAATGTCCCCCTTCTTAGTGATTGATGAGAACATTGTCGAAAGCTTTGTATAAGATTTTAGGTAAGTGTATGAGCCTTTATTGAATATATATACAAGAATTCCCCCTAAAATTTTGCATTATTAAGATTCTACTTTCGGAATGCAATTGCATTATTATTTTGGTACATGAGAAACTCTCTTCAATCAAATGAATTCCATGGGAGTGCACATCTTTTAGAAAAACTAGAAAATACCCTGCGTGTTGCTGCGGAGACTTGTTGTGACTTTTCTTAATGGTTCATAGCAAAAAAATATGAACAATGTCATAGTACATTAGCATGCCACACTACTTAAAGAGGCAATGTGTTACAAATGAGAGAGGAGGCAAGGAGAAGAAGATATAAGAATGGTGGCTACATTGCGAAAGCTTATGAACTTATCCATACACTTAACTTTTGTATTGAGCATACAAGCAAATTATATGTTCTATTTCGAATTCGTCATTCTATTAAGGGTCCCTTCTATTTACTATTAATGGCTATACAGTCGAGAAGGTCTTCCATTTTTTAACTCACCGGAACAACAACGGATATGAAATGACTAAACAATATATGAACTTAGTTATGGAGCAAAGTCACGTGCAAACACCATGAGGATACTATAAATATGTCAACTTCAGAAGCCGCAGTTGAAGCAAAATAGCATCTTTTGACGGTGATATCTAAGAAAGTAGTTGACACATTATTATTCAATTTCAAAACTTGTGATGAGAGAAATATGTATACTTTTGAATATGAGAAGATGGCAATAGGGATTAGTTAGAAGTTATTAGTTGCTTGAGTGTAATTTTTATTAAAGGTATATGCTACTATAATACCTTATGTCAGATATAGAAACTAGACTTGATGCACTAGTTTTTTGATGCAGATTGTGCAATCGTGAAAAAAGAACATGCTATTTGCATACTTCTCCAAAGTAACTTCAAAGTGAATAATCTTATTCATGTCAACTGAAACCTGAATATCTATGAAAAACATCATAATAACATGGGATTACCTGGCCTGATGATTTGAGAATCAAGATTAATCACGTCGTCTTCTCAAGGGGAGGTTTGAACTCTTTGTGCTTGCTCATAACATTGAAATAATGTGTCCTGCTTGAGAATTGATAAGTAGTTGGATATAATGGGCATAATGGTTACCTCAATCTGGATTGGATACTCGTATTGTTGTGCCCTTTACCTAGAGATCCTAGGTTTATTAAACAATGGGAAGTATGGTGCTAGTAAAGGATGTCTAGCAAGTTCCTAGCGTCTTAGTCATCTATTGTTTGCTGGATCAAATGCTGCAAGTATTAGTAATGTGAAACTAGTATGAGAGTTATAATCAATATTATAGAAATCGGTCAGGACAAAGAGTTTCACTTATAACCTCGTACCCATGTGTGGTATCACAAGATGCGTTATGGACTAATTGTCCAACCTTGTCCCTATTCTAGCTCATGGAGTTATATCAGTTATTAAGGATGAATCGTACAAACAATTTAGTGTTCTATGGTAAAATCATTACTCCCCAATGATTTGGAAAGAACTATCCTATCCTTATTGGCACTGGTCTTTAGTATAGTCATCTGCACCTCCTTGCTATCTACCATTCTTTGTCCGACGTTCGAAGCATCGATACACATGATTCCTAGGAACAAGAAGAGACAAACGACCAAATCACATCACTAATATAATATAATAAACATACTATGAATCCCAATTGAATGATGTGTGTAGGTTTCAAGGCTAGGCCTCCACCGTTAGCCCATGAGATTACTCACACATCATGGCTGAACCACGAACAAGAGACATTATGATAGGTTTCTTTAAGATAAGTGACTGAACCATCTGAAAATATCGTCAATCACAAAGGAGGAATGGCTATGGTGGTGGTAGTGAATATTGGAGAGGACAACCGCAAAGGATGGATGGTGAATAACTCTCTAAATGGGGCGGTTGGCGAAGAGACAAAGATGGTCTCCTCCTTCTCCTTTAAATAGTGCAGATCTTCTAGTTAGGGTTTTAGGAGCACAATGTCATGAATTGGTATAGGGCCCCTTCATAGAGATGACTCGGGTTCATGTCATGGGCCCAGAGGTACCTGGAATCTGGTACGAGGTGCCACGCCCATACCAGCGCTCCGCTACTATTTTGGAAGTGTTGCTAGTGACCATCTTTATATGGAAATGATCCTTTTGTGACCTACTGATACGTCTCTGTCGTATCTACTTTTCCTAATGCTTTTCCTCTTGTTTTGGTCTCTAATTTGCATGATTTGAATGAAACTAACCCAGACTGGCGGTGTTTTCAGCAGAACTACCATGGTGTTGTTTTTGTGCTGAAATAAAACTTCTCGGAATGGCATGAAACTTTTTGGAGATTTTTAGGGGGGCCCTGGGTAAGCACAACCAACCAGGGTGTGCACTGAGGGAGTCCTAGATTAGGGGGTCCCCTGGCGTCTGGGCTATGTGACATGGGTCGGACTGGTGGGCCGTGAAGATACAAGATAGAAGGCTTCCCCCGTGTCCGGATGGGACTCTCCTTGGCGTGGAAGGCGAGCTTGGCGTTCGGATATGAAGATTACTTTCTCTGTAAACTGACTATGTACAAACCCTAGCCCCCTCCGGTATCTATATAAATTGGAGGGTTTAGTCCGTAAAGGCAATCATAATCATACAGGCTAGACATCCAGGGTTTAGCCATTACAATCTCGAGGTAGATCAACTCTTGTAACCCCTATACTCATCAAAGTCAATCAAGCAGGAAGTAGGGTATTACCTCCATTAAGAAGGCCCGAACCTGGGTAGACATCGTGTCCCTGCCTCCTGTTACCTTTGATCCTTGGACGCACAGTTCGGGACCCCCTACCCGAGATCCGCCGGTTTGGACACCAACATTGGTGCTTTCATTGAGAATTCCTCTGTGTTGTCGATGAAGGACTCGATGGCTCGTTCAATCATCCACAATGATGCTGTTTCGGGGGAGATTTTTCCCCGGGGCCATATTTTCGTGTTCGGCGGCTTCGCGCTACGAGCCAACTCGATTGGTCACCTTGAGCAGATCGACAGCTACGCCCCTGGTCATCAGATCAGTTTCAGGAATTTAAACTATGTCGCTGATATCTGAGGATATTTGATCTTTGAAGGGTTCGTGGCTCCAATTGCCGCTCCGACCTTAGATCCAGAGCAAGCCGACAGGTCCGAGGATGGGAGTCTACAGCTCGCCGAACTCGCTGCACTTATGGAGCTTGCTGCCGGAGAAGCACCGAACACTCCGCCGGACTCTAAGTCCGAACTCTCGAGGTCTGTGTCAAGTGGGCGCCGTCAGCAGACTCCGACTCCGAACAGCCCCATGGACTCTCGTTTCTATGTCCAACCCTCACCTTTAAACGAGGCCCTGGACTTAATGCGATCACTCGCCATTACGGAAGGATCACTTTCGAACTACGCCCAGCCCAGACTAGGGGCTGAGAGCAGGGAATTTTGCGTCCCACCCACCACCCACTTCATAGCCACTATCGAAGATTTAACCGTCATGTTGGATTATGCCTCCGAAGACATCGACAATATGGACAACGATGCCAGAGACGAACAAGGCAAAAACCCTTCGTTGACCGGACGATGGACGGCCACCTCCACATACAACATGTACATGGTGGACACACCCAAAGAGGTTGGCAAAGACGACAAGGAGAATCAGGTTGGGGACAAGCCTGCTGAAGCACCTCCAAAACATCAACGCCAGCGGCGCCGCTCAAAATCGCGTCGCCAAAATGACAGCAATATTGGCACCGAAGAGGATAACACTCCAGAGAATGCCGAAGACCCTGAAGCCCCTGTAGAGCCAACATCCGAATAGGATGATCGGGAGGATGGGCAAGTAAACCCCGATGATCCTGTCGGGAACGAGGACTCGGAGGATAGTAATTACCTACCGATCTTGGAAGAGGATGTGAGCCTCAGCGACGAAGAATTCATCGTGCCAGAGGAACCCCTCGAACAAGAGCGCTTTAAGCTCCGGCTAATCGCCACTGCGAGAAGCCTGAAAAAGAGGCAGCAACATCTTCAAGCTGGTCAGGATTTGCTCAACAACAAATGGACTAATGTCCTAGCAGCCGAGGAGTATGGTCTCGCACCCCCGAAGAGCTACCCGAAGCACAAGCTACTGCCACAATTTAACGACGAGGCCCCGGAGCCCATACCACCAATGTGCGATGCTGACAAACCTGACCGACCGCCGCGTGGTGGGGACAGAGCAGCAGCTCGAGCCGAACACCATCCCGCACCACCTCCCCGTAGAGGCAGAGAACCAGCAGCCCCAGGATACACCTATGACCTATGACAAGACCTGGTCAATAGAGCCGGCCAGACCAGATCAATCTACGGATCAAGGGGGCGTGCTCCAACGCGTGAGGATGGCCATCAGACTTGGCATGACAGACACAACCTCACACGGGCTGAAAACCGCATATGGCCTCCGTCCAAACTACACCGCGATGTCGCCCGGTACAGAGGCGCCGCACACCCCCTATGCTTCACCGATGAGGTAATGGAGCACCAATTCCCAGAAGGGTTTAAACCCATTAACATCGAATCATACGACGACACGATAGATCCTGCAGTTTGGATAGAAAGATTTTCTTCTCCATATTCACATGGCTCGCGGTGACGATCTACATGCCATCAAGTACCTTTTGCTCAAATTAAAGGGACCAGCTCGGCACTGGTTAAACAACCGTCCATAGAATTCTATTGGCACCTGGGATGATTTGGAAGATGCCTTTAGAGACAACTTCCAGGGTACCTATGTACGGCCCCCAGACGCCGATGACCTTAGTCACATAGTTCAGCAACCCGGAGAGTCAGCCCGGAAACTATGGACAAGGTTCTTAACTAAAAAGAACCAAATTGTTGACTGTCCGAGCGTCGAAGCCCTTGCAGCATTCAAGCACAGCATCCGGGACAAATGGCTTGCCCGACACCTCGGCCAAGAGAAGCCAAAGTCCATGGCAGCCCTTACAGCAATCATGACCCACTTTTGCGCTGGAGAGGATAGATGGTTAGCCCACAACAATAATGGTACCAGCGACGCAGGTACGTCTGAAACCAGAAATGGCAACGGCAGGCCCTGACATAACAAACACAAGTGTCGGAGCAACAATGATAATACCGAAGACACAGCGGTCAATGCTGGATTTAATGGCTCTAAATCCGGTCAACGGAAGAGGCCATTCAAAAAGAATAAAGGCGGTTCATCTAACTTGGACTGAATACTTGATCGACCTTGCCTGATTCACGGCACTCCAGACAAGCCTGCCAACCATACCCACAGAAGCTGTTGGGTCTTCAAACAGGTCGGTAAGCTGAATACCGATCATAAGGAGAAGGGGTCACCTAGCGAGGACGACGACGATGAACCCCATCCGTCGAACACACGGGGACAGAAGAAATTCCCCCCGGAAGTCAAAATGGTGAATATGATATACGCTACTCATATCCCCAAACGGGAGGGCAAGCGCGCTCTGAGGGACGTCTACGCGATAGAGCCAATCGCCCCAAAATTCAACCCATGGTCAGCCTGCTCGATCACTTTCGATTGCAGAGACCATCCGACTAGTATTCGTCACAGAGGCTCGGCCGCATTGGTCCTCGACCCAATTATCAATGGATTCCACCTTACGCGAGTCCTCATGGCCTCATGGATGGTGGTAGCTGAGGGAGTCCTGGACTAAGGGGTCCTCGGGCGTCCGGCCTGTTGGACATGGGTCGGACTATTGGGCCATGAAGATACAAGATAGAAGACTTTCTCCCGTGTCCGGATAGGACTCTCCTTTGCGTGGATGGCAAGCTAGGCGGCCAGATGTAGTATTTCCTTTCTATGTAACCGACTTTGTACAACCCTAGTCCCCTCCGGTGTCTATATAAACCAGAGGGTTTATTTCATAGGGACAATCATATCAGATAGGCTAGACTTCTAGGGTTTTAGCTATTATGATCTCGTGGTAGATAAACTCCTGTAACCCCCGTACTCATCAATATTAATCTAGAAGGACGTAGGGTTTTACCTCCATCGAGAGGGCCCGAACCTGGGTAAACATTGTGTTCCCTGTCTCCTATTACCATCAACCTCAGACGCACAGTTCGGGACCCCCTACCCGAGATCCGCCGGTTTTGACACCGACATTGGTGCTTTCATTGAGAGTTCCGCTGTGTCGTCATCAGGAGGTTCGATGGCCCCGTCAATCGTCTACAACAACGTTGTCCAGGGAGAAACCTTCCTCCCCGGACAGATCTTCGTATTCGGCGGCTTCGCACAGTGGGCCAACTCATGTGGCCATCTAGAGCAGATCGATAGCTACGCCCTGGCCGTCAGGTCAGATTTGGAAGCTTGAACTACATCGCGGATATCCGCGGAGACTTGATCTTCGATGGATTCGAGACCATGGCAGCCGCTCCCTGCTGCCACGATGAACATGACTTAAATCTGTCATCAGACCATGCCCAAGGGATAGCGCCTGTAACTGCTCCGACCCTGGATCCGGAGCAGATTGCGCCATCCAAGGACGGGAGGCTCAACCCCGCCACGGAAATCACAGACTCAGCGGCGTCAGAGCCGCACACCGACCCAACCTCGAGTCGGATCCATGCACTGGAACCCTAGACCCATTTCCGACTACAAGTTCTGAACCATGTGCGTCCGCGCACGACAAGCTTGATCAGGCATCGATCGTCGAATTCACTTCCGCAGACATCTTTCGGCACTTGCCTTTAGGCGACGTGCTAAACTCATTAAAAACACTCTCCTTAGCGGGGGACTCTCAGTCGAATCATATCCGGTTTGAACTGGGGGCTGACAACAGAGAATTCCGCTTCCCACCCCCACCCACTTAATAGCCACTGTCGAATACTTAACCGACATGCTCGATTATGGCTCCAAAGACATCGACAGTATGGAAGACGATGCTAGAGAGGAGTAGGCCGAAAACCCACCGTTCACCGGACGATGGACGGCCACCTCCTCATACGATGTATACATGGTACATGCACCAAAAGAGAATAGTGGCGATGAAAAGGAAGATCCAGTTGAGGATAAACCTCCTAAGATACAACCAAAACGCCGGCGTCAACGGCGCCGCTCTAAATCACGCCGCAGCAAAGACAGCAACACCGGCACAGGAGAAGATAACACTCCGGACGGTGCCAAAGACAATGATGACCCCGTTGAGGCAACTTCCGAACAAGATGAACGGGAAGATGGGCGAGTCAGCCCTGATGAACAGGCCGCACAAGAAGACTCGGAGGACAACAGTTATCTTCCAGTCTCTGAGTATGAGGTGAGCCTCGGCAACGAGGATTTTATCGTGCTTGAGGAACCTCTCGAGCAGGGGCGCTTCAAGCACCGGCTAATAGCCACTGCAAGGAGCCTAAAAAAGAAGCAGCAACAGCTTCAAGATGATCAAGATCTGCTCAATGACAGATGGACTAATGTCCTAGAAGCCGAGGAGAACGGCTTCAAGCGACCACTGAAAAGTTACTCTAAGCGCAAATTACTACCTCAATTCGATGACGAGGCGTTGGAGCCCGTGCCATCAGTGCACAATGCGGCTGACCGACCACCACGTGGTTGGGACAAAGCGGCAACCCAAGCCGACCACCAGCCCGTACCACCTCGTCGTAAACACAGAGAAAAAACTGCTCAGGGATACACATATGATCTCCGGCAGGGCCTGAAGAATAAAGCAGGTCCGGCCAGATCGATCTATGGATCACGGGGGCGTGCCCCGACGCGCGACGACGGCTATCGAGCCGAACATGGCAAGCATAGTTACGTCCGAGCCGAAAATCACAGACGGACTCCATCCAAAATACGTCGCGACTTGGCCCGATATAGAGGCGCCGCACACCCCCTCTGCTTCACTGATGAAGTAATGGAACATGAATTCCCATAAGGGTTCAAACCCGTGAATATCGAATCACATGATGGAACCACAGACCCTGCGGTATGGATTGAAGACTTTATCCTCCATATTCACATGGCGCGCGGCGATGATCTTCATGCCATCAAATACCCCCCCCCCTAAAACTCAAGGGGCCAGCCCGACACTGGCTGAACAGCCCGCCTGAAAACTCCATTGGCAGCTGGGAGGACTTGGAAGAAGCCTTCATTGACAACTTCCAAGGTACATATGTTCAACCTCCGGATGCCGGCGACTTAAGTCACATAATCCAACAACCCGGAGAGTCGGCCAGGAAATTCTGGACTAGATTCTTAACCAAAAAGAACTAGATCGTCGACTGTACAGACGCAGAAGCCCTAGCGGCATTTAAACATAGCATCCAGGACAAATGGCTCACCCGACACCTCGGCCAAGAAAAGCTGAAGTCCATGGCAGCCCTCACGGCACTCATGACCATTTTTTGCGCGGTCGAAGATAGCTAGCTAGCCCATACTAATAACAATACAAACGAACCTGGCACTTCGGAAGCCAGAAATAGCAACGGCAAGCCCTGACGCAACAGACATAAGCGTCGAAGCAACGGTGACAATATCGATGACACGACGGTGAACGCCGGATTCAGTGGCTCCAAGTCCGGTCAGCGAAAGAAGCCATATAAAAGAAATAAGCAGGGGCCTTGTAGCCTGGACCGCATACTCGATAGCCCATCTCACATCCATGGCACCCTTGATAAACCAGCCAATCATACCCACAGGAGTTGTTGGGTCTTCAAACAGGCCGGCAAGTTAAATGCCGAAGACAAGGAGAAGGGCTCGCAAAGTGAGAACGACGACGAGGAGCCCCGTCCACCGAACACGGGGGGACAAAAGAAGTTTCCCCCTCAAATCAAAATAGTGAACATGATATACACTACCCATATCCCCAAGAGGGAGCGCAAACACGCGCTCAGGGACGTCTATGCTATAGAGCCAGTCGCCCCAAAATTCAACCCATGGTTGTCATGCCCGATCACTTTCGATTGTAGGGATCATCCGACCAGTATCCGTCATGGCGGGCCAGCCGCACTAGTCCTCGACCCAATAATTGATGGATTTCACCTCACACAAGTCCTCCTGGATGGCGGTAGGAGCCTCAACCTTCTTTACCAGGATACACTGCGCAAAATGGGCATCGATCCATCAAGGATCAAGCCCACCAACACTACCTTTAAAGGAGTTATACCAGGTGTAGAGGCCTGGTGATCAGGCTCAATCACATTTGAGGTCCTCTTTGAATCTCCGGACAACTTCCAAAGCGAGGAGTTAATCTTCGCAGTGGCTATCGCGCACTGCTCGAACGAACTGCGTTTGCCCGATTCAATGCGGTGCCGCATTATGCTTATCTCAAGCTCAAGATGCCCGGACCATGCGGTGTCATAACAGTCAATGGAAATACGATGCGCTCCCTCCGTACCGAGGAGCACACTGCCGCCTTGGCAGCAGAAGTACAGGGCAGCCTTCACAAGAAGAACCTTAATTCGGTAGCCATACTCCCGGACACTATCAAACGAGTCTGGACTACCATGCGCCAGGACAGCCCAGCTCGTCAAGAGCTCAACTAGAAATTCGTCCTCCATCCTAGACCACACCAAGTGCCAGCGTTCGCGCCGCGCGTACATAACTATGCACTCAAAATACCATGGGCATAGACGGGTTACTAGATTGTGATCCATAATAAGGCTCGACCTCCCCTTGACACACATACTTTCACTTTTTCTTTTTTCCTCTTTAGGTCTCATTTCCACAGGCCCCTCTCGCCGGCCTCATAATCGGCCCTTTCGAAGGACAGACACTCCAAGGTGGCAAGTAGCACAGACGTGCGGGGGAATCTCTAGATGTCCTTCTTGGCGGTCACTCTACCTATTTTCAGGACCCGTACGTAGCTCCTCCTTGGTCTTGGCATGTTAAATAGCCATTGTTGCTTCTTGCACTTTTTGTTCAAGTACGCTCTAACATATTAATTAAAATTATAATGAAAACAGTTTGCGGCCCAACATCTATGGCACTAGCTTCTTCTTTAATTTTATTTTCTCTATTTTAATTTGCACCCGTACACCTTGGTACGCCGTAATCCGCCAGGGGCTTTATTGCGCCCCACACTATGGCAACAAGTCCGAACCCTTTTACAGTATAGTTCGGCACCCCGAATTTAGCATTATATGCATTGGCTCCAAATCATGTCTTTGGTCAATAGTTGGGTTGCCTGGCTCCTGTGCTTACTACCTTACGTTCCGCTATATCGGCTAGGGTAGTAAAGGGAGAACTACTGTGATTGTGTCCTAGTTTATCTGGATGAGCACCTCAGTAGAGAAAGCCAAAAACTGACTGTCATGATGCGGCGTGAGCCGGTCAGCTCTTCGAAGGTTTCAAATCTTTAGCGATTTTACCTACATTATGCGACGAATCGGTTCTTATCCGATCAGGTGTTTACAACACCCTAGTCTGGATACTAGGGGATGCGCCTATATTTTCATTGTCAAACTCCTATGGCTAAGTGAGTGTAATAAAGCCACATAGTCTGATTTCCTGGTTCGTTGCGCTAAACACCTCCTTTAAGGAGCAAACTCTCTTGGATAAAGAGTGTTTAGATTCATCCCGAACACCCTCGTACTACCTACGTGGGGGCTGAAGCCGCCGACTGGCCAACTCTCAGATTTGATGAAATGGCCGCACAGGAGGTAAATTTTTTTAAATAAACAAAACAACAAAGCATTATATTACATATCAAGCCTTGTTTTCATCATAAAGGACGGGATTACATGAATGTATTCATTCAAAAATAATGTCCTTAGCACATTGTCCACCACAATGCGGGATCCCTTCAGAACATCTTCAAAATACTGCTCGGGCATGCGGTGCTCCTTGCCCGCGGGCGGTCCTTCGGTCGCGAGCTTCACGGCATCCATCTTTTCCCATTATATCTTGATGCGGGCGAAGGCCATCCGCGCACCTTCTATGCAGACCAGCCGCTTGATGGCATCAAGCCGAGGGCAGGCATTGACCAGCCGCTTCACGAGGCCGAAGTAGCTGCCGGGTATAGCTTCTGCAGGCCACAGCCAGATTATTAAATACTTCATGGCTAGTTCGGCCACCCTATGCAGCTCGACCAACAGTTTTAGTTGGTCGCTAAAGGGCAGCGGATGTTCTGGTGCAAGGTATTGCGACCAGATCAGCGTCTCCGTTGAGCTCCCCTCTTCGGCCCGGAAGAATTCCACAGTGTCGGAAACACTCCGCGGAAAATCGGCAAATGCCCTTGGAGAACTCCAAATCCGGGTCAGTAAGAGATACCTCTGGCTCACATACTTGCTTTACATAATAAAAGCCTTACCCGTCGCGATCTTCTTGGAGTCTTGAATCTCCCGGAGGGCGCCTTGGGCTTCGGCCCGGGCCTCTTGTGCGCTTTGGTGGGCCTTAGTGAGTTCGGACTCTTGGTCTGCATTCTGGCACTCCAAGGACTCGCATTTCTTCACTACGTCCTGGAGCTCCTGCTGGACCTCACCAACCCTAGCCTCATGCTTTTCTCGGGCGACCTTTTCCTTTACCGCTCTCTCCTCGGCCTCGGCCAGCGCCTTCTTGAGGGACGCTACCTTGGTCGCCACCCCTAATAAATGTCATGGCACGATGATCAGCTTACATCATTCACCCCTTCCAGACATACACAAGATCATTGCATACCTTGGGCATCCTCCAGCTGCTTTTTCGCACGGCAGAGCTCTTCCTCCGTCCGTTCCAGTCTGCTTCAGTCCAGAGACTTCAGCAGCATCAGAAGTCGCGGCCAGCAGCGACGCCTGCTTATTCACAAAGACATATATGATTAGTCTCCTGCGAAAAACTATTTGATCCTCTATTCGGCTTTTCTTTCCAAACACCAGACAGAGTCTCAAGGGCTACTGTCTATAATGTAACTTTATTTTCACACAAGTGCAGTGCTTACCTCAAAGCCTGTTAGAAGGCTCGCGCAGGCTTCGGTCAGTCCACTCTTCGTAGACTGAATCTTCTCAATCTGCACCCATGAGGGAAAGGTGTTCCTCAAAGATGGAAGCACTTCGCAGCGCCTCCAGTAGACTATCTAGCGCCTCTGGTTGGACAGAGGTCACCGGCAGAATGGGCACACCTCCTTCCGATGAAGGAGGCTGCTTGCCGGATTGCGGAGCCGTATCGGTCTCCGGGAGCGTATTTGGCTGGGGGCCGAATTGGACATGGCCCCCATCTCCAGTCTCCATCAAGATCTGCTCCCCCATGTGTCCGGCGGCCGAGGTCTCATCCTCTGGCGTCGTCCTGACGGCCTCCTGCGTCTCTCCCTGGCCGGGGGTCCTTTGGGACAACACCTCGGTGTCATCCATGGCCTTGGGAGATGAGGCCGTTGGAAGGGACCCGTTGTCCATCAGCTTCGGATCCAGCGAGTTCCCCGAAGACGAGGATCGCTCGAGGGCGGAACGAGTGGGACTGCAAATGCATGATTCAATATGATAGAATTATGAAGTGAAAGAGGAGGATATATGAATGCATCAGGGTCTTCGGATACTCAGGATTCGGCCAGGGGCTTGTTTCGAGGGCGTCGCTCTGGGCTGCTATCGACGTCCCACGCAGAGCTATCCACGAAGGAAGCCTTTCTCATCTTGGACGCCTCTGCTTCCAGATCTGTGGAGGCCACCCTCTTCTTTCCCCCCTCGTGGAGGGGGAAGTTGCTTTCTTCCTCCTCCCCCTCCTCCTCGTCGTCTTCGGCAGCGGAGTGAGTTTCGGCGTATTCAGACGCCACGTCTGAAGTACCCTTGGGACGGAGGCCTCCACTGGTCCCCTTGGCCTTCTTCTTGGCCTTCTTCTCCGGCGCCAGGTAGGGCTCCAGAACCAGCATCTTCATCACAAGCGGGATGGCTGGTTCCTCATGTAAAGAAGCCGAACACCGAATCCGCTCCGCCATCTTTGTCCAACCCAGAAAAGGAAAAATAGGGAAGTGGGGACATCCTCCTTGAGCAAGGCAGAAAGGGATACGCCTTGAAACATGGAAAACTTACCAAACTGGCGGAACGGGCCAGATCGTGCCCGCAATCCTCGGTTGTCTCCGGCCACATCTCATCGGCCTTGAAGAGCACCTCCTAGATGTCTTCGTGCGTAGTCCCGAAGAATTGTCGCAGGGTCTTGTGCTTGGCCGGATTGAACTCCGATAGATGGCAAGCCCAGTTCTGGCATGGAAGGACCCGGCGAATTAGCATCACCTGAATCACATCGATGAGCTTCACACTCTTGTCCATCATGCTCCTGATGCGCATCTGAAGCGTAGTCAACTCGTCCGACGAAGGCCAATCTAGGCCCTTCTCCTGCCAGGAGGTAAGCCGCATTGGGCCCCCGGACTTGAATTCGGGAGTCGCGGCCCAGGCAGCGTCGTGGGGCTCAGTGATGTAGAACCACAACTTCTGCCACCCCTTGACGGTCTCCACGAAGGTGCCTTTGGGCCACGGGACGTTGGACATTTTTCTCACCATGGTGCCTCCACGTTCTACGTGTTTGCCGCCCACCACCTTCGGCTTCACATTGAAGGTCTTCAGCCATAGTCCGAAATGGGGGGATGCAGAGGAAGGCCTCACACACGACGATAAACGCTGAGATGGTGAGAAAGGAATTGGGGGCCAGATCATGGAAATCCAGCGCATAGTAGAACATGAGTCCGCAGACGAATGGGTGGAGAGGAAATCCCAGCCCGGGGATGAAGTGAGGGATGAATACGACCCTCTCATGGGGCTCCAGAGTGGGGAAGATTTGCCCCTTAGTAGGAAGCCGATGGGCGATCTCCCTGGCCAAATATCCGGCCTCCTGAAGTTGGGTTATGTCCTTCTCCTTGACGATCGAGGCCATCCACTTGCCCTTCGCTCCGGACATGGTTGGAGTGCTTTCTTGGGCCAGCAAAGATGAGAACTTGGGCGCTGGAGCTCGAAAGTGGGTAGGCGGAAAGAGAGAAGGTGTGGGTGGAAGAGATGAATCATTATCTCCTTATAAACGCAGTGAATATCAAATGCCTCCCCACCCGCCATGAAACTCGCCTATTCCCTAGGTGTCGTGCGGGCGGCACGATTGGATTACCCATACCCATATTGATGAGAATCCTGCAATAAGGGGACACGATCTCTGCTTTGACGAGACGTGCCAATAAAGCCACATCATGAAATATGGAGCGGCAGGCCAAGAAATGGTTCGAAATAATAACCGGGCAGGGACGTGATGTCACGTTACAAAAAGTTGTCAGCAGATGGGACTTGTGAAATATTATACTCTCTGTGGTGGTGTGTGCTACTTGTTTTGCAGATCCGGACAAGTTCGTTGTTCGAAGATTGTGTCAGAGTATTCGGAGAAGGAACTCACCTTGCAATGCCGAAGACAATCTGCGCGCCGGGCACCTCGTCATTGAAGCTAGGTTCAGGGGCTACTGAGGGAGTCCTGGACTAAGGGGTCTCGGGCGTCCGGCCTGTTGGACATGGGCCGGACTATTGGGCCATGAAGATACAAGATAGAAGACTTTCTCTCGTGTCCGGATAGGACTCTCCTTTGCGTGGATGGCAAGCTAGGCGGCCGGATGTACTATTTCCTTTCTATGTAACCGACTTTGTACAACCCTAGTCCCCTCTGGTGTCTATATAAGACGGAGGGTTTATTTCATAGGGACAATCATAATCAGATGGGCTAGACTTCTAGGGTTTTAGCTATTACGATCTCATGGTAGATCAACTCTTGTAACCCCTATACTCATAAATAAAAATCTAGCAGGACGTAGGGTTTTACCTCCATCGAGAGGGCCCGAATATGGGTAAACATTATGTTCCTTGTCTTCTATTACCATCAACCTCAGACGCACGGTTCGGGACCCCCTACCCGAGATCAGCCGGTTTTGACACCGACAATAGCAGTCTTAACTTGCTCTACCAGGACACGGTCCATAAAATGGGTATTGATTCGTCAAGAATCAAACCCACCAAAACTACCTTTAAAGGAGTAATACCTGGAGTAGAGGCCCATTGCACGGGCTCAATCACATTGGAAGTCATCTTCAGCTCACCAGACAACCTCCAAAGCGAAGACTTCATCTTCGACATCGTCCCCTTCCCCAATGGCTATCATGCACTGCTCGGACAAGCTGCGTTTGCTCGCTTTAATGCGATCCCGCACTATGCCTACCTCAAACTCAAGATGCCCAGACCCCGTGGTGTCATAACAGTCAATGGAAACACGGAGCGCTCCCTCCGTACTAAGGAGCACACCGCGGCCCTTGCAGCGAAAGTCTAGAATGGCCTTATAAAAAATACTACATTGGCAGTCAAGCCCCGGGACATTGTTAAACGTGTCCGGACAACCCAGAAGAGCAACGATCAAGACCATCAGGAGCTCGATTAGCAGTTCGGCCTCCGTCTTAGCCCCAACTGCATCGCGGCATATGTACCACGCGTACATAACTACGCACTGAAGATACCATAGGAAAAGCCGGAGGCATATTAAAAATAAAATCCATAATACGGCTCGACCCTATGTGGACCCCCATATCATTCCTCTTTTCCTTATTTTTTTGCTTTTTCAGGTTCCTTAAACCCACGTCAACTTTTGATGGTACCAAGGGAACCGTGTCCAGTCCCTTTGGGAAAAAACAATCGTTGATCCTCTTGAAGGATCACACACCAAGAAGCAACACTGCACAGTTGTGCGGCATGGTAACTTAAGGATCTTTGAAGATCGCCTCTTCCCCTTTAGGACCCGTAAACACCTTTCCCTGGTATTCGGCATGTAAAATAGCCTAGATGCTTGTCACATCATTTGTAAAAATATTTTTTGACGTATCAGTCAGACTATAATGGAAATAGTCTTTCGCCCAGCGTACTCGGTACCGGCTTATTTCCTAATCTGTATTCCTTCTTTTTTCTCCTGATTGCCATGTAAACCTTGGTATGACCTAAATCGCCAGGGGCTCCATTCGGCCACGTACATGTCTTAAAATAAAATAAGTCGGAAACACTTTTGCAGTGCAAATTCGGCGTCATGAATATAGCATTATATGCATCGGCTCCGAATCATATCTTTTGTCAATAGTTGGGTTGCCCGGCTCCTGTGGTTATTGCTTTACGTTCTGCTTTTTCGGCTAAGGCAGTAAAGGGAGAACTGCTACGATTGTGTTTCCGGCACATCCGGATAAACACCTCAGTAGAGAAAGCCGAAAACTGACTGTCATGATGCGGCGAGGGCTGGTAAGCTATTCGGCGAGTAACTACAAATCTCTTGTGATTTTGCCTGCATTACGCGAAGGACCGGTCTATGCCCAATCAGGCATCTACATCACCAAGCTTGGACAATCAAGCAACACCAGGGGTTGTGCCTATAACCTCATCGTCAAACTCCTATGGCTAAGTGAGAGTGATAAAGCCCCATAGTCTGATTGCCTGGTTCGCCGCACTAACACCTCCTTCAAGGACCATGCTGGTTGGGTCAAGTGTGTCTAGGTGCCTGAGGTTGTCCTGGATTAGGGGGTCTCCAGACAGTCGGACTATATCCTTTGGCCGGACTGTTGGACTATGAAGATACAAGATTGAAGACTTCGTCTCGTGTCCGGATGGGACTCTACTTGGCGTGGAAGGCAAGCTAGGCAATACGGATATGTATATCTCCTCCTTTGTAACCGACCTTGTGTAACCCTAGCCCCCTCTGGTGTCTATATAAACCAGAGGGTTTTAGTCCGTAGGACAACATACAATCATACCATAGGCTAGCTTCTAGGGTTTAGCCTCTCCGATCTCGTGGTAGATCAACTCTTCTAATACTCATATCATCAAGAATAAATCAAGCAGGACGTAGGGTTTTACCTCCATCAAGAGGGCCTGAACCTGGGTAAAACATCGTGTTCCCTGCCTCCTGTTACCATCCGCCTTAGACGCACAATTCGGGACCCCCTACCCGAGATCCGCCGGTTTTGACACCGACATTGGTGCTTTCATTGAGAGTTCCTCTGTGTCGTCGCCATTAGGCTTGATGGCTCCTACGATCATCGATAGCGATGCATTCCAGGGTGAGACTTTTCTCCCCAGATAGATCTTTGTGTTCGGCGGCTTCACACTGCGGGCCAACTCGCTTGGCAATCTGAAGCAGATCGAAAGTTACGTCCCTGGCCACCAGGTCAGGTTTGGAAGCTTAAATTACACGCTTGATATCCACGGAGACTTGATCTTCGATGGATTCGAGCCCCTCCCTTGCGCGCCACGGGGTCACGATGAGTATGATTTAGCTCTACCATCGGACCATATTCAGGAGATCGCACCAGCAGCCGCTCCGAGCCTCAATTCGGAGCCAGTTGCGCCATCCATGGACGGGTGGATAGACCCCGTCACGGAGGCTGTATCCTCAGCGGCGATCGAGCCGAATATGGACCTTACCCTTCACGAGAGCCGCGTAGCCAAATGCCGGATCCTTCTCCGGCCACGGGCTCCGAACCGCCTACGCCCATCGAATCCGATTGGGCGCCGATCATGGAGTTTACCTCCGCGGATATTTTTCAGCACTCGCCCTTTGGCGACATACTGAACTCATTAAGGTCTCTCTCCTTGTCAGGAGAGTCCTGGCCGAACTACGTCCGGCAGGATTGGGATGCGGATGACGAAGAAATTCGCCGCCCACCCACCACCCACTTAGTAGCCACTTGTAACGCCCCGCGACCGATGTGCCAGGTGTCCTCCAGTTATTCGATGTTG
This sequence comes from Triticum monococcum, assembly GCA_034509565.1. NCBI lineage: Eukaryota > Viridiplantae > Streptophyta > Magnoliopsida > Poales > Poaceae > Triticum > Triticum monococcum. The sequence goes on along the minus strand of CM067847.1, from coordinate 173,122,509 downwards.
CTATCGTGTCATTGCTTGGGTGTCATGCATTGCATATCATGTCATCATGTGCATTTCATTTGCATACATGTTCGTCTCATGCATCCGAGCACTTTCCCCGTTGTCCGTCTTGCAATCCGGCGCTCCTATGTCACCCGGTGTCCCTTTCTACCTCTTTTCGTGTGCGGGTGTTAAACATTTTCGGATTGGACCGAGACTTGTCATGCGGCCTTGGTTTACTACCGGTAGACCGCCTATCAAGTTTCGTGCCATTTGGACTCCATTTGATACTCCAACGGTTAACCGAGGGACCGAAAAGGCCTCGTGTGTGCTGCAGCCCAACACCTCTCCAAAGTGGCCCAAAACCCACCTAAACCCCCTCCATCATCTCGGTCATTCGATCACGATCATGTGGTCGAAAACCGCACCTCATTTGGACTCTCCTAGCTCCCTCTACCTATAAATATGTGGCCTCCCCCGAAAATTCCGCGGTACAAACCCTAGATCTCTCGTCTCCACGCCGCCGGACAAGTTTCCCACCGCCCGGACATGTCCATCGCCGCCTTCGTCCAATCTGGAGCCGCCAAGTGTCAGGTGCGCCTTCCCCGCTGCCGCGGCCCGTCGGGGCCCGCCCGGCCCAGGACGCCACCGCCGCCACCCGCGAGACGCGCGAGCGGCGCACGCCTCCCTCCGCCGCGTCAGGAGCTCGCCGACGTACGCCTCGCCGCCGCCGCCCTGTTCGCTGGCGTCCTGCCCCGCCGCCTCGGTCACCGGACCACCCTGCACCGCCACCTCGCTTCGCCCGCACCGCCACCCTGCTGCCTCGCCGCCCGCGCGCGCTTCCGGTGTTGGCCACCACCGCGGCGACCTTCGCCGGCCCCGGTGACTCCGGCGAGCTACCTATTCTCTGGCGAGCACTGCCCCTGCTCTGGCAAGCACTCCGGCGAGCTTGAGTTCATCATCGGGATGCGTGCCGATCTGGATCTAGGAGATTCCTCGGGTTGACTTTCTCCTCCCGAAACAATAACTTTTATGCCATATTCAACATGCCATAACTCTGCATCCGTAGCTCCGATTCGTGCGTGTAGCATATCAACATGTTTGTCTCAACGAGTACATCATTTCATCTCATTGCATCATTTTCATCTGAGCTCATCTTCATGCCCGAAATGCTGTTGGAAGAGGGCTATGCGATGAATTTGTCAGATCTGTTTCAGCAAATGGCATTTTGTCATTTTTGCCATGATTAATGTGTGCATGCTATGACCCTCAGCTCTACATGTGTTTTGTTATATGCCATGCCATCTTTACATAGGTGCTTGCCATGTATTTTTGTGATCTATGTGGTGACTAGCACAAGCATGCAAAGTAGCGTAATCGTTAATGCTGATTTCAGGGACTTAGAATTTCACCAAGTCCTTATCCTGTTTTTGCTTTTATGCCATATGTTCATGTTGTTTCCTAGTGATCTATGCCTTTTTTGAGTATGATCAGTAAGGATGTTTTGTTAACATTGTGGTGCTCTATCCATCCATGTCTTTGTTTGCAATTATGGAGCAGCCTAGCTTGAGTCAATCGAGCTCTACTTTTTCTATAAAATGATCCTGGCATATTGTTGACATGTTTTAGCGATTTTGCCGAGGATGTTGCTATTGATCCATGCATGCTATGATGTTGTTCTTGCCATGTCTAGCTTCTATGCCATGGATTCTTGATGGGTGTATGCTTAGTTTGTCATGCCATGCTTTGTAGTGAGTGCATCAAGCTCGTAAACATTCCTACTCGTTAACTGATTTGCATGCACCAGTTTTTCCCTAAGTCTGAAATTTGTTTATGTTTTTGCCATGTTCACATGCTTGCAATTGTATTTTCTGATCCCTTTTGGCTCAAGGTCACTAAGGGACTTTTGTTAAGTGCTTTGAGTAGCTTCATGCCATGCCTTGCTTTGCCATGTTAAGTTCCCATAGCATGTAGTTTTCATGCTCTAAAGTGTGCTTACCGATGATAAATTCCAGACTTGTGTTAATTTCACCAAGTCTGAAACCTGTTATCATTTGCCCTTTTGCCATGCTTGTTTGAACCTGTTAATGGATGATTTAGCCGTAGCTCAGTGTTCATCCTTTGTCAAGCATCTTGAGTGGATCCCTGCCATGTATTTTGTTGCCATGTTTGAGTGATGTAGCGTATTTATCTTGATGCATTTAGATGGCTACTTGCTGATTATCGCAGACCGGTGCCATATTTGTTTTTGCTTGCCATTTCCAAACCGTGCATCCCATTCCGATGATCTTTATATCGATTTCAACCGAAATCACCTCCCCCTTCTAGTGGCACTCTTGAATTTCCAACTTGAGGCCAGGTTCAATCATTCCTTTGCAAATCATGCATATGGATCACATACCGCATCCCGCATATCATACCATGGTCATGTGTTGGTTGTTTACTATGTTGTGTGCTTCATTCCGGTGTTGCTTCTTCGGGTTGGTTCCGATTACGTCGCGTTTGTGAGGACCCGTTCGACTACGTCCGTTTGTCTTCTTCATGGACTCGTTCTTCTTCCTTGCGGGATCTCAGGCAAGATGACCATACCCTCGAAATCACTTCTATCTTTGCTTGCTAGTTGCTCGCTCTTTTGCTATGCCTATGCTGAGATACCTACCACTTCCTTATCATGCCTCCTATATTGATGAGCCAAGCCTCTGACCCACCTTATCCTAGCAAACCGTTGTTTGGCGATGTTACCGCTTTGCTCAGCCCCTCTTATAGCGTTGTTCGTTGCAGGTGAAGATTGGAGTTTTGTTCCTTGTTGGAACATGGATATTTTGTTGGGATATCACAATATCTCTTATTTAATTAATGCATCTATATACTTGGTAAAGGGTGGAAGTCTCGGCATTATTCCTGGTGTTTTGTTCCACTCTTGCCGCCGTAGTTTCCGTCATGTCGCTGTTATGTTCCCGGATTTTGCGTTCCTTACGCGGTTGGGTTATAATGGGAACCCCTTGACAGTTCACCTTGAATAAAACTCCTCCAGCAAGGCCCAACCTTGGTTTTACCATTTGCCACCTAGCCTTTTTCTTTCCCTTGGGTCGGCCAGCCCAAGGGTCATCTTATTTTACCCCCCCTGTCGGGACCCCGATTATAAGTCACACCAATCTAGCATGTAACACCTCATATCACTTTGCAGCCTCACGCACGGTATCCCCACGGGTGTCGCCTTACCATGGCCCGGGACCGTTTACGCCTTTTGGCTCACGTATATGATAGTGTCGCTAGCATCCATATGACAGAGAACCCGGGCCGACATGGCTAGTCGTGAACCCAAAGCGGCACTAACTCATGAGGACAGGCAGACATGAATCACATCGAGCATGTCGGTCATCAACGTGTGAATCCGGGCTGTAGCACTGGGCTAACAGGACTCCAGATGTCACCGCGTGACATTTCCCCGAAGGGACAGACACAGGAACAAAGTGAAACACATGCCGGCCAGTCAAGTGTCCTGAGCAGTAGTGTTGGGCTAGCAGGACTCCGGTGAACCGGGCTGTAGCGGACTACTATGGCTCAAGGAAGCACTAGACTACATTTCCCCATAAGAGAGACTGCCAAGGATAAACAACTGGATTGTCGGATCCCACACATAGCAATACACGTCACACGTACGCATAACATGCAAGTATGTGTTGTACAACATGGCATCACAACATAACGCAAACTCATATAGATAAAGGCCCAAAAGAGCCACATAGCATTAAATACAAGCAAGGGTCACATGACCCATCATTCAGAGCATACAAGCAACGGAAGCATTACATGTCTTAGTACAGACAACTACAAAGAAAAGAGCTGGAAAGCCTGACTATCTACAAGACCCTCCCAAGGGTACCAGATCGTAGCTGAGGTAACAAGCTCCTCGTCGAAGTCCAAGCGGAACTACTAGTAAGACAGATGTACCACGTAAGTGGTCTATGTACTTTAAGTGGTCTATGTACCACGTAAGCATCCAAGAAGTCCATAACCGAGGACACGGCTATTCGAATAGATCATGATAACCCTGCAGGGGTGTACTTCATCACACACGCTCTCGCCACTTACCGCCATGTACACATCATGTATCTCGGCAACCTTCAAGCGGAAGCCTGGCGAGGGTGTCAGCCCCGACCTGACTAACCACACAAGACTCTAGTCCAGGTTTATCGCCTATTCGGGTTCCATCTGCAAGGAGATCCGGCCGAGGTTTCGCTCACAGCCCCAAACGATGTGTACAGGGTTCCCGAGCCCACCATCCGGGTGCCACTCGGTACACCGAGCCACGTGTGCCTAGTCTATCCCAAGTCCACACTGCCGGGTGCCACTCGGTAGAGAATTAGCACTACCTACACACACCAGAAACTATTTGCAACTCCTGGATAGAGCTCAAGGTGGTTAATAAGTCGAGAGAGCTTGGAGTGCCCGGAGCCCAATGTGTGGTAGTAGCTAGTCATTGGACAACTTACACAGAACTCAGTTCTTAAGGACGGTCCCATTGAGACAACCCACCATGTACTCCTACATGGCCTCTCACCGCTACCTTTACCAAATCGTGTTCACACGCTTAACTCTCAGCACCAGAACATATCATAACACTCCAATTCATTCCCGATGAATCAGACCTGACACAACTCTAAGCAATAGCAGGCATGGCATGGTAGGAACACAACAAGGCTCAAACAACTCCTACACATGCTAGTGGGTTTTAACTATTTGCTGTGGCAATGACAGGTCATGCAGAGGAAAGGGGTTCAACTACCGCAGCATAAAGTAGCAGTTGAATCGTTGTTGTCCTAATGCAATAAGTGAGAGCAGGGGCGAGAGAGTGGGATTGTATCGGAATGAACAAGGGGGGTTGCTTGCCTGGTAGAACAACAAGGAAGGCACTGCTCCACAGACAGGTACTCTGGAACGGTCTCTGGAGCAGGACCTATCGAGAAGGAACGGTGTCGACAATCAAACACAAGCATATGCAACATTATGATGCATGAACATGGCATGAAGATGTGATGTTGTTTGAGCTAATGCAACTAGCATTCATTTGGTTAAAGCCCATTTGAACTAAGGATTCAAATGCAACTCCAAAATAAGCTCTTAATTATGCCATAAGTGTGTTTTCACATATACAGCATGTATAGGTTGGTTTGTCATGCATGAAAATGGTACAGATGGATAGATTGAATTTTTTTGATAATTTTTCATATATAAATTATTTCGATCTGAGCTACGGTTGAATTTCTATGATTTTTTGAAGTTTATATCAATTTCTGGAATTTCCTAATTTATTTTAATTCCAGAACAGGTATATTGCGTCAGCATGACAACAGCATTGCGTCAGCAGGTCAAAGGCAGCTGACCAGGTCAAACCTGACATGTGGGGTCCACACGTCAGTGTCTGTGGCTAATCCTAAATTAAATTAAACCTAAACTTATTTAGCTAATGGGTTTGGGCCCACACGTCAGTGACCCATTTAATTAAAAGGGTTAAATTAGTTGTAAAACTAATCCTAACTAAAGATTAATAGGGCCAAGCCCCACATGTCAGCGACCCACGAGAGGTCAAACCTCCTGGTCAGCGGGGTCAACACCCGCCGGCGGCTTGACGCCGGCGAGCCAGACACGGCGGAGGGGCTCGGGATCGCTGCTCCGGCGACCATTCGGGCGGCGGAGCTCATCTACGCGATGCCCAGACTCGCGCGCATCCAGTGGGACACACGGGAGGCTGCAGGGCGGCCGGAGCTCGCCGGAGCGGGGCTCGAGGCGGCGGCCGGAGTTTGGCTCCGGGTGAAAACGGGCTGCGGGGCACGGTAGGGCAAAACCGCGAGTGCTACGGGTTCCTGGGAATGCGCTGAGTGGGTTTATAGGTTCAGACACGAGCGGCGGTGGCTAGAACGACGGCGGTGACATGCGCGGCAGAGCCGAGCTCTCGGCCATGGCGGAGATGCGTCCTGGAGCTCGCGAACGCGAGGGAGAAGAGAGGGGTTCGACGCGGAAGCTCACAGCGGAGGTGACGGGATGGTCAGCGGGCTCGGGGACGAGTCGGAGACGACGGACGGGCGCCGGCGATCTCGGGCGGCCGGGGGTGGAGAAGACGGCGATGACGGCTCCACGGGGCATCCCCGCTTGCGCGGCTCGGCGGAGAGCTTCAGAGGGAGGAGGCGGAGCCCCTGGACTCGAAGAGAGGGCGAGGAGGAGGCGGTGGCCGCAGCAATGGCGAACAGCGGCGACAGCAGCGCTCGGCCGTGAGCGAGAAAGCGAGGGAGAGGAGAGAGCTGGGGGGGAGTCAGAGAGGGCCGAGGGGGATGCGTGGCGTCGTCAGGTGCCTCCAGCGGCGAGCGAGGAAGCAGGAGGTGGCCGAGCACGTGTGTGCGCGCCATGGCCACATGCCCTCCGTCCTCCTGGCGCGATGGAGACGATGACTGGCGTCGGCCAGCCAGCTGGGCCGAGCTGCTGGGCCGATCTGGTAAGTGGCCCAGGTAGGTCTCTCTCCCTTTTCTGTTTCCTTTTTTATTTTTCTGACATTTGTTTTGATTTAATAAAATACTAAATCACTTTTATATTCTCCTGAAAATTATTGTAGGAACTAATTGGATTATTCCAAAGCCCCACAGTAAAAATCAGAATTATTGGAGTATATTTGAATATATAACAAATATAAATCCAATGCAAATAATTATGCATTAATTCAAATGGACAAAAATAAATACTTCTGAGCTCCCAAAAATATTGGTTGGAATTTTACCTCTGGCCAATATTTTTAGAGAAAATCAGGAACATTTTCTTGGGCCAAATTGAAGCAATTTTTATCTGGGTCATTTCCAGAAATGATTTCTGAGGGTTTCACAAATCCCCATTTCAAATTTAAATGGAGTTTAAACATGATGAACCATGAAGGGATAGCCTAGGTCATACCAGAACTAGGGATGTGACAACTCGCCCCCACTCGAAGAAATCTCGTCCCGAGATTCAGGAGTCGGCGGGAAGAAAGCGGGGTACTCAAGTCGAAGACGATCTTCACGCTCCCATGTAGCTTCTCTCTCAGAATGATGAGACCACTGAACCTTGAGAAACTTGATGATATGACGTTGAGTGACACGCTCTGCTTGATCAAGGATGCATAGAGGGTTCTCTCGATAAGTGAGGTTATCTTGGAGATCAAGCATTGTCCACTTCGCGGATGGGATCCGAGAAGCAGCGCCTGAGTTGAGAGACGTGGAAGACATCATGAACTCGAGAAAGATGTGGGGGTAGTTCCAACTGGTAGGCAACCTCTCCTCGTTTAGCGAGAATGCGAAAAGGACCAATGTAACGAGGAGCCAACTCTCTCTTGATACCGAATCGATGGGTACCCTTCAAAGGGGTAACCCGAAGGTAAGCTTTGTCACCAATTTCATAAGCCACTTCCTTATGACGACAGTCATACTGGCTCTTTTGACGAGATTGGGCGGTTTTCAAATTCTCACGAATGATGCGAACTTGCTCTTCTGCCTCCTGGATCATATCTGGTCCAAAGAATTGTCTTTCAACGGTTTCTGACCAGTTCAAAGGTGTTCGACATCTTCGTCCATACAGAACCTCAAAAGGAGCTTTCTTGAGGCTGGATTGATAGCTATTGTTATAAGCAAACTCGGCAAAAGGAAGACACTTCTCCCAATCCATACCGAATGAGATAACACAAGCTCTAAGCATGTCTTCAAGAATCTGGTTGACCCTTTCCACCTAACCACTTGATTGAGGGTGGAAAGCGGTACTGAAAGAAAGATGGGTGCCCATGGCAGTTTGGAAACTCTCCCAGAAATGAGAAGTGAAAAGACTACCACGGTATGAATTGATCTCTAGTGGAACACCATGAAGTGACACTATTTGAGAAATATATAAGTCAGCGAGCTGACTAGCAGTGATACTCTCTCGAACGGGTAGGAAGTGAGCCACTTTGGAAAGACGATCAATGACCACGAAGATAGCGTTATTCCCTTTCTTGGTCCTGGGAAAGCCGGTGATGAAGTCCATACCAACTTTATCCCATTTCCACTCAGGAATAGCTAAAGGTTGAAGGGTGCCAGCAGGCCTTTGATGCTCTGCCTTAACGCGACGACAAACGTCACAGTTAGCAATAAACTGAGCAATTTCTCTCTTCATCCTAGTCCACCAGAACCTCTGGCGTAGGTCCTGATACATCTTAGTACTACCGGGATGAATCGTGAGAGGGGATTCATGCGCCTCCCTAAGGATTAACTGTCGAAGATGTTGATTCTTGGGAACCACCAAGCGACTCTCAAAGAAAACAACACCACGATCATCTATAGAGAAACTACCAGCAACTCCCTTGTTAATGTTTCTCTTGATCCGGGAAATTCCCGTATCCTGCTTCTGAGCAGAGATGATTTGATCCACAAGAGTAGGTTTCGCCACCAAGGTAGAAAGGAATCCGTGAGGAGCAAGGTGGAGGTTAAGCTTACATAATTCCTCATGGAGAAGCGGTTGGCCCTGCTGCAACATGAGATTGTTACAATAGGACTTACGACTTAGCGCATTAGCCATAACATTTCCCTTGCCTGGGGTGTTGGTAATCCCTAAGTCGTTATCTGAGATCAACTCCAACCAACGTCTTTGCCTAAGGTTCAGATCTGGTTGGGTGAAGATATACTTGAGACTTTGGTGATCGGTGTAAATCTCGCAATGTTTACCAAGAAGGTAATGTCGCCAGGTCTTAAGTGCATAGACTACGGCTTCAAGCTCTAGATCATGTGTAGGATAATTCTCCTCATGTGGGTGCAACTGTCGAGATGCATAGGCAATCACATGGCGATCTTGCATAAGAATGCAACCTAGTCCCTGTCGTGAGGCATCACAATAGATAACAAAGTCCTTCGTGAAGTCCAGTGGCACAAGTATGGGAGCAGAAGTAAGACGTCTTTTCAGTTCCTGAAAACTGTGTTCACACTGTGGGGACCACTCAAACTTTTTATCTTTCTTGAGAAGTTTCGTGAGAGGTTTGGCCACTTTGGAGAAGTTCTCAATGAAGCGGCGACAATAACTAGCTAGACCAAGGAAACTCCTAACTTGTTTAACTGTTTCAGGCAGAGTCCAATCAAGAACGGCCTGAACTCTTTCGGGATTCACAGCAATGCCCTTACAAGAGATTACGTGGCCGAGATAGGTCACTTCTGGCAACCAAAATTCGCACTTGGAGAACTTGGCATAAAGGCGGTGCTCTCTGAGTTTTTCTAGCACAAGTCTAAGATGTTCGGCATGATCTTCCTCGTTCTTCGAGTAAATAAGAATATCATCAAGGTAAACCACGACGAACTTATCTAAGTACTCCATGAAGATCGAGTTCATCAAGCGGGAGAAAGTAGCTGGAGCGTTGGTTAGACCAAAGGACATGACGGTATACTCATACTGGCCATAACGAGTGACAAAAGCCGTCTTAGGAATGTCCCCATTTCTGATCTTGATTTGGTGGTAGCCTAACCTCAAATCCAACTTGGAAAAGACTGAGGATCCAGCGAGCTGATCATACAGGTCGTTGATCCTGGGAAGCGGATACTTGTTCTTTATCGTGACCAAATTAACGGGACGATAATCTACAACCATCCGGTCCGTACCATCCTTCTTCTTAACGAAGATAACGGGGCAAGCCCAGGGAGAAGAACTGGGACGGATGAAACCCTTTTCAAGGATTCACCGAGTTGTTTCTTAAGCTCAGCTAGTTCTAAGGGTGCCATCTTGTAAGGTCTCCTAGAGATTGGAGCGGTTCCTGGGATAAGATCTATGACAAATTCTACATCTCTGTCAGGTGGAATACCTGGCAGTTCCTCTGGAAAGACATCCGGAAAGTCACGGACTACCGAGATATCTTCAAGGTCAGGAAGAGGGTTGGCATTAAGAGAATAGAGCTGACGCTTTGCAACTCTAGTGGAGACGGTGACTATCTTGCCAGATGGATGTATGAGCTGAACAGACCTGGTGTAACAATCAATCTTGGCATAATGAGGTTTCATCCAGTCCATACCCAAGATGATGTTAATATCTGTAGACTTGAGGGCTATAAGTGATGCAAGGAATACAAGTCTGTCAACAAGGATTTTATTACCATGGCTTATTCTGGTAGTTTGCCATCTAGACCCTGGAGTTTGGATTTCTAGTGGAGTTGGCATATTATAAAATGACATGTTCTGCAAACGAGCATAGCCTTCAGAGATGAAGGAGTGAGATGCTCCGGTATCGAACAGAACCAAAGCTGGATGGCAATTGACAAGGAGGGTACCAAGAACGACATCCGGATCATCATGAGTGTCTTTAGCTGAGATGTGATGCACACATCCACGTTCAGTGGGAGCTGACTTGACACTAATCATCTTGTGTGATGGCTTATCACGGCCAACAGACTTCTCAGGCTGGGGTGGAGCGTAGTTGGTTTTAGAGCAGTCACGTGCATAGTGTCCAGGCTCTCCGCATGTGAAGCAAGTCCCTGAAGTAGGACGTGGCCCCGCATTGACAAGCAGTCTACCAATAGGCCTGGGTGGAGCATGTAACGGAACTGGGTGAGGTGCCACATAAGAGGGCCTCGGTGAATAATCGGGTGGAAGAGCGGAGCTCGGAACCCAAATCCGGCGCTTCTGCAAGGTAGAACCGGAGGAAGAAACCAAATCACGGGTGTGCTTACGAGACTCCTCGTAAGTGAGCTGAGTTGTCTCCGCATTAATGGCCTTGTTCACAAGAGCCTGGAATGTATTGCAATGATGCAAGTGGAGATCACGACGCAACTTGGGGTTGAGACCCTTCCGGAACCTAGCCTGCTTCTTGGCGTCTGTGGACACTTCTTCTGTAGCATAGCGGGCAAGGTTCTCAAACTCTCTACTGTAAGCATCAAAAGCCATCTTACCTTGGGTGAAACTACAAAACTCTTCTCTCTTGCGATCAACGAGAGCCTGAGGAACGTGATGCTCGCGGAAAGCCTCAGTGAAATCTCTCCAGGTGATTATCTGGCCAGCTGGAAGCATAGCCTCGTAGTTCTGCCACCAAATACTAGCAGGACCTTCCAAGTGATAAGCAGCATAGGTGACCTTGTCACCTGCAGCTACGTTCGCAGAACACAGCTTGTGAGTAATACTACGGAGCCAGTCATGTGCATCGAGTGGTTCAATGGAATGATGGAAGGTAGGTGGTTTCAGACCGATGAAGTCATGGATGGACACAAACTCTTTGTGCTGGCGGGAGGTGTTCTCCTCAATACGTGCTAACAAGCGGTTAGACTCTCGCTTGTTCTTCTCAACCTCTAACATGAAGTCTGCCAACGAAGACTGGTCAGGAGGATCCTCATCCCTACCATCTCCGTGGTTCCGGATATGATCAACAGAACTTCGGTTAACCGGCAACATCCTGAAGAACCAACCAAGGAAACAAGGATGGATTCAGTATCATCATAAGGATGTAGATTATAGTACGAGAAAAATACTATCTCTTGAACTCCTAGGACAAATCCGGCAGCATAACGGCAGTAAAATGCTCGAAATGAGACATTCTGCAAAATACGGAGTAGCACCATACTCAACATCATCACTCAAGGTTCTGAGATGTTACTAAACAGGCTACACCAGAGGTACTCGAACTGGGATATGACTCTGATCAACCAATCCTAAGAGACTACGGAGTAGTAACACGTGATCCTGATAGACGGAAGAGAAAGCCTAGTTCCTTAACCCCGTAGGAAAGATAGGATGACTCAGATCAGAAGGGCATGAGATATAAGAAGTAAAAAGAGCCTTGCGTTCCCTTCCAGAATCAATTCCCCTACATAACTAAAGAATTTCTAGACTCAACTTCGACCAGGTTGGCTTGGAAATCTTACAGGCAGTCAGGCTCTGATACCAAGGCTGTCGGGACCCCGATTCTAAGTCACACCGATCTAGCATGTAACACCTCATATCACTTTGCGGCCTCACGCACGGTATCCCCACGGGTGTCGCCTTACCATGGCCCGGGACCGTTTGCGCCTTTTGGCTCACGTATATGATAGTGTCGCTAGCATCCATATGACAGAGAACCCGGGCCGACATGGCTAGTCGTGAACCCAAAGCGGCACTAACTCATGAGGACAGGCATACATGAATCACATCGAGCATGTCGGTCATCAACGTGTGAATCCGGGCTATAGCACTGGGCTAACAGGACTCCAGATGTCACCGCGTGACATTTCCCTGAAGGGACAGACACAGGAACGAAGTGAAACACATGCCGGCCAGTCAAGTGTCCTGAGCAGTAGTGCTGGGCTAGCAGGACTCTGGTGAACCGGGCTGTAGCGGACTACTATGGCTCAAGGAAGCACTAGACTACATTTCCCCATAAGAGAGACTGCCAAGGATAAACAACTAGATTGTCGGATCCCACACATAGCAATACACGTCACACATACGCATAACATGCAAGTATGTGCTGTACAACATGGCATCACAACATAACGCAAACTCATATAGATAAAGGCCCAAAAGAGCCACATAGCATTAAATACAAGCAAGGGTCACATGACCCATCATTCAGAGCATACAAGCAACGGAAGCATTACATGTCTGAGTACAGACAACTACAAAGAAAAGAGCTGGAAAGCCTGACTATCTACAAGACCCTCCCAAGGGTACCAGATCGTAGCTGAGGTAACAAGCTACTCGTCGAAGTCCAAGCGGAACTACTAGTAAGACAAATGTCTCATCTGCAAAACATAAATAAAGCAAACGTGAGTACAAAGGTACTCAGCAAGACTTACATCAGATCCTATCATATATGCATCAGTATCAAGAAGGTAATGTGGGGTTTAGTTGCAGCAAGCCAGCTTTGACTCAGTGGCTATCCTATTCTACGACAACGAGAAACTTCTTTGAGATGAGGCAGCGCACACGAGTCCACTAATCACCACATCAATACACCACTAAGGATTCATCCTCGTCTCCCTACGAGAAGGCCATCCATAGCACTCACACTTGTCTTGAGCATTTTAGAGTATCCACTTTAAGTGGTCTATGTACCACGTAAGCATCCAAGAAGTCCATAACCGAGGACACGGCTATTCGAATAGATCATGATAACCCTGCAGGGGTGTACTTCATCACACACGCTCTCGCCACTTACCGCCATGTACACGTCATGTATCTCGGCAACCTTCAAGCGGAAGCCTTGCGAGGGTGTCGGCCACGACCTGACTAACCACGCAAGACTCTAGTCCAGGTTTATCGCCTATTCGGGTTCCATCCGCAAGGAGATCCGGCCGAGGTTTCGCTCACGGCCCCAAACGATGTGTACAGGGTTCCCGAGCCCACCATCCGGGTGCCACTCGGTACGCCGGACCACGTGTGCCTAGTCTGTCCCAAGTCCACCCTGTCGGGTGCCACTCGGTAGAGAAATAGCACTACCTACAAACACCAGAAACTATTTGCAACTCCTGGACAGAGCTCAAGGCGGTTAATAAGTCGAGAGAGCTTGGAGCGCCCGGAGCCCAATGTGTGGTAGTAGCTAGTCATTGGACAACTTACACAGAACTCAGTTCTTAAGGACGGTCCCATTGAGAGAACCCACCATGTACTCCTACATGGCCTCTCACCGCTACCTTTACCAAATCGTGTTCACACGCTTAACTCTCAGCACCAGAACATATCATAACACTCCAATTCATTCCCGATGAATCAGACCTGACACAACTCTAAGCAATAGCAGGCATGGCATGGTAGGAACACAACAAGGCTCAAACAACTCCTACACATGCTAGTGGGTTTTAACTATTTACTGTGGCAATGACAGGTCATGCAGAGGAAAGGGGTTCAACTACCGCAGCATAAAGTAGCAGTTGAATCGTTGTTGTCCTAATGCAATAAGTGAGAGCAGGGGCGAGAGAGTGGGATTGTATCGGAATGAACAAGGGGGGTTGCTTGCCTGGTAGAACAACAAGGAAGGCACTGCTCCTCAGACAGGTACTCTGGAACGGTCTCTGGAGCAGGACCTATCGAGAAGGAACGGTGTCGACAATCAAACACAAGCATATGCAACATTATGATGCATGAACATGGCATGAAGATGTGATGTTGTTTGAGCTAATGCAACTAGCATTCATTTGGTTAAAGCCCATTTGAACTAACGATTCAAATGCAACTCCAAAATAAGCTCTTAAGTATGCCATAAGTGTGTTTTCACATATACAGCATGTATAGGTTGGTTTGTCATGCATGAAAATGGTACAGATGGATAGATTGAATTTTTATGATAATTTTTCACATATAAATTATTTCCATCTGAGCTACGGTTGAATTTCTATGATTTTTTGAAGTTTATATCAATTTCTGGAATTTCCTGATTTATTTTAATTCCAGAACAGGTATATTGCGTCAGCATGACAACAGCATTGCGTCAGCAGGTCAATGGCGGCTGACCAGGTCAAACCTGACGTGTGGGGTCCAGATGTCAGTGTCTGTGGCTAATCCTAAATTAAATTAAACCTAAACTTATTTAGCTAATGGGTTTGGGCCCACACGTCAGTGACCCATTTAATTAAAAGGGTTAAATTAGTTGTTAAACTAATCCTAACTAAAGATTATTAGGGCCGGGCCCCACATGTCAGCGACCCACGGGAGGTCAAACCTCCTGGTCAGCGGGGTCAACACCCGCCGGCGGCTTGACGCCGGCGAGCCAGACATGGCGGAGGGGCTCGGGATCACCGCTTCGGCAACAATTCGGGCGGCGGGGCTCATCTACGCGATGCCCAGACTCGCGCGCATCCAGTGGGACACATGGGAGGCTGCGGGGCGGCCGGAGCTCGCCGGAGCGGGGCTCGAGGCGGCGGCCGGAGTTCGGCTCCGGGCGAAAACAGGCTGCGAGGCACGGTAGGGCGAACCCACGAGTGCTACGGGTTCCTGGGAACGCGCTGAGTGCGTTTTTAGGTTCAGACACGAGCGGCGGTGGCTAGAACGACGGCGGTGACATGCGCGGCGGAGCCGAGCTCTCGGCCATGGCGGAGATGCGTCCTGGAGCTCGCGAACGCGAGGGAGAAGAGAAGGGTTCGGCGCGGAAGCTCACAGCAGAGGCGGCGGGATGGTCAGCGGGCTCAGGGACGAGTCGGAGACGACGGACGAGCGCCGGCGATCTCGGGCGGCCGGGGGTGGAGAAGACGGCGATGACGGCTCCATGGGGCGTCCCGGCTTGCGTGGCTCGGTGGAGAGCTTCAGAGGGAGGAGGCGGAGCCCCTGGACTCGAAGAGAGGGCGAGGGGGAGGCGGTGGCCGCGGCAATGGCGAACGGCGGTGACAGCAGCGCTCGACCGTGAGCGAGAAAGCGAGGGAGAGGAGAGGAGAGAGCTGGGGGGAAGTGAGAGAGGGCCGAGGGGGATGCGTGGCGTCATCAGGTGCCTCCAGCGGCGAGCGAGGAAGCAGGAGGTGGCCGAGCGCGTGTGTGCGCACCATGGCCACACGCCCTCCGTCCTCCTGGCGCGATGGAGACGATGACTGGCGTCGGCCAGTCAGCTGGGCCGAGCTGCTGGGCCGATCTGGTAAGTGGCCCAGGTAGGTCTCTCTCCCTTTTCTGTTTCCTTTTTTATTTTTCTGACATTTGTTTTGATTTAATAAAATACTAAATCACTTTTATATTCTCCTGAAATTTATTGTAGGAACTAATTGGATTATTCCAAAGCCCCATAGTAAAAATCAGAATTATTGGAGTATATTTGAATATATGACAAATATAAATCCAACGCAAATAATTATGCATTAATTCAAATGGCCAAAAATAAATACTTCTGAGCTCCCAATAATATTGGTTGGAATTTTACCTCTGGCCAATATTTTTAGAGAAAATCAAGAACATTTTCTTGGGCCAAATTGAAGCAATTTTTATCTGGGTCATTTCCAGAAATGATTTCTGAGGGTTTCACAAATCCCCATTTCAAATTTAAATGTAGTTTAAACATGATGCAAGCATGAAGGGCTAGCCTAGGTCATACCAGAACTAGGGATGTGACACCCCCCCCCCCGGGCCAGTGCTTCTCTAAGTGTTGGTCCAACCCAGAGCACCGTGCGGGGCCGTCCCTTGGCAACTTGGGTTACGTTGGCTCCCGTACGCTTAGCTTATCCGATGTGTCCTGAGAAAGAGATATGTGCAGCTCCTATCGGGATTTGATGGCACAGAGGGTGGTCTTGCTGGACTTGTTTTACCATTGTCGAGGATATCTTGTAACCGGGATTCCGAGTCTGATCGGGTCTTCCCGCTAGAAGGAATATCCTTCGTTGACCGTGAGAGCTTGTGATGGGCTAAGTTGGGACACCCCTGCAGGGATTTGAACTTTTGAAAGCCGTGCCCGCGGTTATGGGCAGATGTGAATTTGTTAATGTCTGGTTGTAGAAAACCTGAAGTTGACCTTAATTAAAATACATCAACTGCGTGTGTCGCCGTGATGGTCTCTTCTCGGTGGAGTCCGGGAAGTGAACATGGTCTTGGAGTAATGCTTGACGTAGGTTGTTCTAGGATCACTTCTTGATCATAGTTGTTCGACCATGCTTTTGCCTTCTCTTCTCACTCTCATTTGCGTGTGTTAGCCACCATATAAGCTAGTCGCTTGCTGCAGCTCCACCTCATACCTTTGCCTTACCTATAAGCTTAAATAGTCTTGATCGTGAGGGTGCGAGATTGCTGAGTCCCCGTGACTGACAGATACTTCCAAAACCAGTTTGCAGGTGCAGATGTTACCGAGCAGGTGAAGCAACCAAGCTCAAGGAGGAGCTCGATGAAGATCTTGTCCTTTGTGTTGTTTCGTTCTAGTTGATCAGTAGTGGAGCCCAGTTGGGGTTGATCGGGGATCTGTGTAGTTTTGGGGTAGTCTTCTTTTATTTTGGTTCCGTAGTCAGACCTAGATTGTATCTGGATGATGTAATGCTTTATTCCTGTATTGTGTGAAGTGGCGATTGTAAGCCAACTATGTATCTCTTTCCCTTTATGTATTACATGGGTTGTGTGAAGATTACCTCACTTGCGACATTGCTTTCAATGCAGTTATGCCTCTAAGTCATGCTTCGACCCCGTGGGAGATATAGCCACATCGAGGGCATTACAAGTTGGTATCAGAGCCTTCCCCGACTTTAGGAGCCCCCTGCTTGATCAAATCACTGGCGTTATTGAGTCTAGAAATGTTTTGAGTCTTTTAGGAATTATATATATCGGAGAGTTAGGACTTCTTTTTACTCACCAATCCCTTCGTCGCTCTGGTGAGGCATCCTGACGTAGAGTTTTGACTCTTCTCTTCTAAAATTTCACTATTTTTTTAGAATCACACGGGTATCTTGGAATCGTTCCGATGGTTTTGTGACGAGAACATTATTCTTGGTGCCTCCTGACATTTAGGGGTTGTGGCAGTGTCCCGGGGAGTTGAGCTCCGAGGTGTTGTCGTCACAATTTTATCGTTGCAGTTTTGGAATACCTGAGTTTAGTTTTGCCGACATCGAAAATCTCTTTTATGCAGTTGTTGGTGAGATAACCTTGAGGCCACCCAGTACTGGGGCGGGAGTTCGGGAGTATTGCCATAACTCGTATAATGGATGCCTTTCGAAGGTTGAGGTAGACGATTTCCGAAGGTTTCTTGGTTATGTGTTGAAGGATGGATACAGCTGGATGTAGGATTTGCTAGTTTTGGGTGAGATATTATGCTTCCCCTGTATCCCCAACACCTGATTGCATAACCGGAAAATTTTGGGAGTTTATAAGTGGGAATTCAAGTAGCTCTTAGGATATCTTTCTGGCAGATGTATGATATGAAATTGGGGTTTGACATCTAGTGGTCCGCCTATCCACGGTTGGTCTTAAAGTGGTCTCGTTGTGTCTTAAAGTGTCCTTGGCTATGCCGACTCGGGGATGCTTTGTATGTCATGTGCATTGCCTTGTACATGATGGTGTTGTATGATCGAGCCCGTGTAGGCCCCACCACGAAAACTTCGGACGAAATATCTATCATATGTTTGTTCCGGCTTATTCTGCAAGCCAATCCTTTGTTTTGTTTGAGTTGTGGTATTCTAGTTGCTTCGAAGTCAAATGTTGATTCCATACCTTTCCTAAGTGGTGTTCTCATATTCCTATGGGAATACTAATCCTTCTTGATAACCGAGATTGTCATGTAAATCCTGTTCAACCGGTGTGTTTTCTCTTCAAGCGGATCCGTTCATTTTCAATATCCGCAAGATTCAATCTCAACTTTCTCAACGTTGTTCGTTTCATCCATCCCAAGTTGTCTTTGTTTTTCCCACCCACCCACCCTTTTTCTTCAAGGACTAATATTTGTTAATCAAGTATCCATCTTATTGATGCGAAGTCTTTTCTTTCTTTTCTTTCAATATTCTTATCCGGTGATTCTCATGAAGATTCTAACAGAGCTTCTAGTTCATCATTATTCGTTCTTCTTCTTCTCCGGTGGATCGAATTCAAGTTTTGGTGTTGACCATATCTTTTCCTTGTTTCACATGTTTTTTTCCATGCTGGCGCACCTTATAATCATTCCCCGTTTGCTATTCAATTGTTCTGCAGTGCTCAAGCTACCTCGAGGTTGTTATCTCATTCAAGTCTTTTAATTCAACCGGTGCAATCTGTCTCCTTAAATCATTTCAACGGTGTATCTTTTGAGTGGGCCCTAACCCACAGGTCTTTTCCCAAGATCTTACCTGACTCTTCTTATTTTACCGGAGCCTCTCTAATTCTTTTCCAAGTTTGACGTAAGAATGAGTTATCATCAGTCAAATGCCTTTCTCCTTGATCTTTCAAATTCTTTCATCATTGGTTCAACCTTTCCATTTTTCATCTCGGAGTATCTCAACAATTTGGTGGTGTTTCTCATCGTCGTTCTCAGATATTGAAGACCGAAGAAGAGTTTCTCTTTAATCTTGCTCCATTCTCTTCAAGATTCATGGTGCTAGCTTGTTGCCATCGTCTCATAATTATTTTCGATCGTGAGAATGCTTTTCACCCATCAGGAGATATTCAAGGGTATTTTCAGTTCGATTATCCGGAGCCCATCATTTCAGAAGACTTTTTCATTATCAGCTTTCAGCCCTCATTCTCCAATCTTACCGGTGCGTCATTCAACTATTCTCTCTAATCATCTCGTAATCTCTTCGTTCTCATGGATCTAAATTCTCTCAAACATCTTCGTTCATTTGCTAGTTCTTACCGGCGATTCATTCCTTTATTTCGTTCGTTTTTCAATTCTTATGGTGGTTCGTCCAAGAGTTCTATTCTTGGGTTATCATATTAATTTATTCGTTGTTTCAACCCTTCCGGTGGTTCATTGAAGACCTTCTCAAGTTTACGCTATATCTGTCTTAATCCTTTTCTATGAGAATAAGTAATATGCCAAATCCGTTGATTGTCATCAATTTAAATTGGTGAAGGATAAACATAATGCAATTCTTATTCTTGTTTCATACAAATGATTAATTCCCTATTCCGGAGGTTCATCAAAATTCTTGATGTCAGTTGTTCATCTTATCTTTTCCCGGAGTTCCAAGTTCTCTCAATTATTTCATCGCGAAGATCCATCTAATCATTGCAAGGATTCACCTTGTGTTTTCAACTTCTCTTTCCTTTCGTTTGATCATTCTTTTATTACCGAAGTTCTTCATGGAGGTTCTAGACGATGGTCCATCAAAGATTTAATTCCTTCTAGAAGTGTTCATCAAGATTCTTTTCAAAGGAGCTCAAGCATTCTTAATCTTGCATTCCGAAGTGCAATTCCTTCTACCGTATCATTTGAGGTGGTGCTATGTCATTCTTCATAACTTGAGTTCATGTTTCATGATTCACATGTTATTAAGAATGAGGTATTTTAAATCCATCAATCTCGTCATTGGAGTTACTTTGGGTTATATTTCACCTAAAGATTTCCCTAAGGATTGTTGCTATTTATGGTGCTTAGAAAGGACCCAAGTTCTTCTTTATCCTCCAGGTGAAATATTTTCTCGTCTCCTTGTTCATATCAATCCAAATTCTTGTCCTGTGATTGGCAGGTTGTCACCTCATAATTTGAGATGTATTCCACAAGACCATATCAAGCTTATCCTTTCGTTGTTGGTTTTCCAACAACTCCGTTCGACCCTTCTCCTAAAGATACCTTTTCAAGCTCTTTTGTGGCAGAAGTTGACATTTTCTTCTCCATTCTCCTATTTCAATAATCTATTTTCTATTCTTTTGTTCCGGAGCCATTGTGATGTTTCTCTTTTCTCTCATCATCTTGGATCGTGTTCTTTTCGTGCTTATCCATTCAACCATAGTGTTCTGTCCTTTTTGCTCAAGTTCTTTTCGCCTTATCAAGCCTTGCATCCCTTCTCAACCGGAGTGCTGCCCAAAGTTATTCTTCCTTGTTCCTCTTTGCTAACAGAGTGTTTTCAACTTCATTTATCTCCGTTGTATTCTTTTCTCGAAATGGTTTAACCTTTTTTTCAAGGTTCTTTGGTCTCACTCGTTTGTCAAAGGAGCAACTTAGTTTTACCTCTTCTCTTTCTCCTCCGTTTTTCCCTCTGGTGACATTCTAGATCTCGGGACGAGATCCTCTCATAGTGGTGGAGTGTTGTAACGCCCCGCGACCGATGTGCCATGTGTCCTCTAGTTATTCGCTATTGTTGCCGTGTCATTGCTTGCGTGTCATGCATTGCATATCATGTCATCATGTGCATTTCATTTGCATACATGTTCGTCTCATGCATCCGAGCACTTTCCCCGTTGCCCGTCTTGCAATCCGGCGCTCCTATGTCACCCGGTGTCCCTTTCTACCTCTTTTCGTGTGTGGGTGTTAAACGTTTTCAGATTGGACCGAGACTTGTCATGCGGCCTTGGTTTACTACCGTTAGACCGCCTGTCAAGTTTCGTGCCATTTGGACTTCGTTTGATACTCCAACGGTTAATCGAGCGACCGAAAAGGCCTCGTGTGTGTTGCAGCCCAACACCCCTCCATCATCTCGTTCGTTCGATCACGATCGCGTGGCCGAAAACCGCACCTCATTTGGACTCTCCTAGCTCCCTCTACCTATAAATAGGTGGCCTCCCCCGAAAATTCCGCGGTACAAACCCTAGATCTCTCCTCTCTGCACCGCCGGACAAGTTTCCCACCGCCCGGACATGTCCGCCGCCGCCTTCGTCCAATCCGGAGCCACCAAGTGTCAGGCGCGCCTTCCCCGCCGCCGCGGCCCGCCGGGGCCTGGATCGGCCCTCCCGCCCCAGGACGTCGCCGCCGCCACCAGCGAGACGCCCGAGCGGCGCGCGCCTCCCTCCGCCGCCTCAGGAGCTCGCCGCCGTACGCCTCGCCACTGCCGCCCTGTTCACCGGCGTCCTACCCCGCCGCCTCGGTCGCCGGACCACCCCATGCCGCCACCTCGCTTCGCCCGCACCGCCACCCTGCTGCCTCGCTTCGCTCGCACCGCCACCCTGCTGCCTCGCCCCCCGCGCGAGCTTCCGGCGCCGGCCCCGGTGACTCCGGCGAGCTACCTCCTCTCCGGCGAGCACCGCCCCTGTTCTGGCAAGCACTCCGGCGAGCTCGAGTTCGTCATCGGGATGCGTGCCGATCTGGATCTGGGAGATTCCTCGGGTTGACTTTCTCCTCCCGACACCCTAACTTTTATGCCATATTCATCATGCCATAACTCTGCATCCGTAGCTCCGATTCATGCGTGTGGCATATCAAAATGTTTGCCTCGACAAGTACATCATTTCATCTCACTGCATCATTTTCATTTGGGCACATCTTGATGCCCGAAATGCTGTTGGAAGAGGGTTGTGTGATGAATTTATCAGATCTGTTTCAGCAAATGGCATTTTGTCATTTTTGCCATGATTAATGTGTGCATGCTATGACCCTGAGTTCTACATGTGTTTTGTTATATGCCATGCCATATTTACAGAGGTGCTTGCCATGTATTTTTGTGATATATGTGGTGAGTAGCACAAGCATGCAAAGTAGCGTAATTGTTAATGCTGATTTCAGGGACTTAGAATTTCACGAAGTCCTTGTCCTGTTTTTGCTTTTATGCCATATGTTCATGTTGTTTCCTAGTGATCCGTGCCTCTTTTGAGTATGATCAGTAAGGATGTTTTGTTAACATTGTGGTGCGGTGGTGCGCTATCCATCCATGTCTTTGTTTGCAATTATGGAGCACCCTAGCTTGAGTCAATCGAGCTCTACTTTTGCTATAAAATGATCCTGGCAGATTGTTGACATGTTTTAGCGATTTTGCCAAGGATGTTGCTATTGATCTGTGCATGCTATGATGTTGTTCTTTCCATGCCTAGCTTCTATGCCATGTATTCTTGATGAGTGTATGCTTAGTTTGTCATGTCATGCTTTGTAGTGAGTGCATTGAGCTCGTAAACATGCCTACTCGTTAACTGATTTGCATGCTCCAGTTTTTCCCTAAGTCTGAAATCTATTTATGTTTTTGCCATGTTCACATGCTTGCAATTGTATTTTCTGATCCCTTTTGGCTCAAGGTCACTAAGGGACTTTTGTTAAGTGCTTTTAGTAGCTTCATGCCATGCCTTGCTTTGCCATGTTAAGTTCCTGTAGCATGTAGTTTTCATGCTCTAATGTGTGCTTACTGATGGTAAATTCCAGACTTGTGTTAATTTCACTAAGTCTGAAACCTGTTATCGTTTGCCATTTTGCCATGCAAGTTTGAACCTGTTAGGATGATTTAGCCGTAGCTCAGTGTTCATCTTTTGTCAAGCATCTTGAGTGGATCCCTGCCATGTATTTTTTTTGCCATGTTTGAGTGTTGTAGCATATTTATCTTGATGCATTTAGATGGCTACTTGCTGATTATCGGAGACCGGTGCCATACTTGTTTTGCTTGCCATTTCCAAACCGTGCATCCGATTCCGGTGATCCATATATCGATTTCAACTGAAATCACCTCCCCTTTCCAGTGGCACTCATGGATTTCCAAGTTGAGGCCAGGTTCAATCATTCCTTTGCAAATGCATATGCATCACATACCGCATCCCGCATATCATACCATGGTCATGTGTTGGTTGTTTACTATGTTGTGTGCTTCTTTCCGGTGTTGCTTCTTCGGGTTGGTTCCGATTACGTCGCGTTTGTGAGGACCCGTTCGACTACGTCCGTTTGTCTTCTTCATGGACTCGTTCTTCTTCCTTGCGGGATCTCAGGCAAGATGACCATACCCTCGAAATCACTTCTATCTTTGCTTGCTAGTTTCTCGCTCTTTTGCTATGCTGTTACGCCCTCGATGCAGCTATATCTCCCACGTGTCGAAGCACGACTTAGAGGCATAACCACATTGAAAGCAATGTCGCAAGTGAGGTAATCTTCACACAACCCATGTAATACATAAGGAAAGAGATACATAGTTGGCTTACAATCGCCACTTCACAAAATTACATGAATAAAGCATTACATCATCCAAATACAATCAAGGTCCGACTACGGAACCAAAATAAAAGAAGACTACCCCAAATGCTACACAGATCCCCGATCGACCCCAACTAGGCTCCACCACTGATCAACTGAAAAACAGAACAACATAACGAACAAGGTCTTCATCGAGCTCCTCCTTGAGCTAGGTTGCGTCACCTGCACGGTATCATCGGCACCTGCAAGCTGATTTGGAAGTATCTGTGAGTCATGGGGACTAAGCAATCTCACAACCTCGCGATCAAGACTATTTAAGCTTAAAGGTAAGGCAAAGGTATGAGCTGGAGCTGCAGCAAGCGACTAGCATATATGGTGGCTAACATACGCAAATGAGAGCGAGAAGAGAAGGCAAAGCACGGTCGATAAAACTATGATCAAGAAGTGATCCTAGAACAACCTACGTCAAGCATTACTCCAACACCGTGTTCACTTCGCGGACTCCGCCGATAAGAGACCATCACAGTTACGCACGCGGTTGATGTATTTTAATTAAGATCAACTTCAGATTTTCTACAACCGGACATTAACAAATTCCAATCTGCCCATAACCGCGGGCACGGCTTTCGAAAGTTCAAATCCCTGCAGGGGTGTCCCAACTTAGCCCATGACAAGCTCTCACGGTCAACGAAGGATATTCCTTCTAGCAGGAAGACCCGATCAGGCTCGGAATCCCGGTTACGAGACATTTCGACTATGGTAAAACAAGACCAGCAAAGCCACCCAGATGTGCCGACAAATCCCGAGAGGAGCTGCACATATCTCATTCTCAGGGCACACCGGATGAGCCAGCCGTCGGGTAAGCCAGCCCAGAGTTGCCCCTGGTAGCCTCGGATATCACTTAGTTGGACCAACACTTAGAGAAGCACTGGCCCAGGGGGTGTTAAAATAAAGATGACCCTTGAGCCGGCCGACTCAAGGGAAAGAAAAGGCTAGGTGGCAAATGGTAAAACCAATGTTGGGCCTTACTGGAGGAGTTTTATTCAAGGCGAACTGTCAAGGGGTTCCCACTATAACCCAACCGCGTAAGGAACGAAAAATCCGGGAACATAACACCGATATGACGGAAACTAGGGCGGCAAGAGTGGAACAAAACACCAGGCATAAGGCCGAGCCTTCCACCCTTTACCAAGTATATAGATGCATTAGTTAAATAAGAGATATTGTGATATCCCAACAAAATAACCATGTTCCAACAAGGAACAAGCTCCAATCTTCACCTGCAACTAACAACTCTATAAGAGGGGCTGAGCAAAGCGGTAACATAACCAAACAACTGTTTGCTAGGACAAGGTGGGTTAGAGGCTTGGCTTAACAATATGGGAGGCATGATAAGAAAGTGGTAGGTATCGCAGCATAGGCATACCAAAAGAGCGAGCATCTAGCAAGCAAAGATAGAAGTGATTTCGAGGGTATGGTCATCTTGCCTAAAATCCCGCAAGGAAGAAGAACGAGTCCATGAAGAAGACAAACGGACGTAGATGGACGGATCCTCGTAAACGCAACGTTATCGGAACCAACCCGAAGAAGCAACATCGGAAATAAGCAAACAATCGTGGTAAACAACCACCCTATAATCATGGCATGATGCACAATCAAGTATGATGCATGTCCTGTTTAATAAAGCAAGGCATGGCAAAGTGCACAAGCAACCCTACAAATTAAGTGGAGCTCAATATGCAACGGAGTTGCATATTGAAGAAAACACCACATGACTTATTTAGTTCTGTCTCGTTTATGTACCCAACAAGGTTAAATGTTGTTAGCATGGCAAGAGGTGAAGCATGATGAAACTATCTAATCTAGGCAAGTTTAAATGAGGCCGGAACAACAAAACAACAAGTCCGGAAACTCCTCATATGCATATATTAGGTTTGGTACTGTTCTGCCATAAACACAATTTTAGGGTTATTAAACATGCAAAGTGAGTACACCATGTTAAACTAGGCATTTTTCTACCCCATTTACATATAAAGTTTATTAAATTCGGAGTTACGGTTATTAAGTTATGGAATAAAACATTTTAACAAGTTATTTAAGCAAATTTAAACAAACAACATATTAAACATTTTGAACAAGGATGGAAATGACATATTATGAAACTACACAAAATTCTAAGCAACTTTAATATATAAATCATTTTAAACTGGTGCATAGAAGATGAGGTATTATATGCATGAAACAAGAGGGTTTTTCTGTACAAATTGTTGCCTCTAGAAAATAGACAAATCTCCAGATAATAAAAAAACATTACGGGGCCAAAACTGGGGCGGACTGGACCTCACCAAGGGCCAAGCCCAGTTAGTGGAGGAGCTTGTAGGCCGCCAGCTGGGCCGAGGCGAGGCCGGCCCAGACGCGTGCGGTCGATCTGGGATCGGTCAGCGCGAGCGGCCGAGGCACTCTGCTCGTTTCTGAAGCGAAACGACAACGGCAGGTTCAGGCTGACACCGGGATCGGTACTCCGGCGAGCGGGACGAAGGGGCGGCGAGGTGAGGGACTTGGCGAGGGCTCCCGGCAACTCCAGGCGACGAAGGGTGATGAGGAGGAGGGCGCGAGGCAGGGGCCTTGGCGCGGCGGACGGCGAACTTGGCGCGAGGGAACTCCGGCGAAGGCAGGGCCTGGAACGGGAAGCTCACTTCTGACGGCGAAGAGGGAGAATCCGGTCCAGAACGGGGCCTGACACGAACTTGAATGGCGGCGCTGGTGGTCCTGCAGGGAGGCCTCGGGTGCCATGGCGGCGGGAGGAGGCGGCTTCAGCCTGAACTGGACGACGGGGCGAGCAGCAAAGCAGCCTCGGGTTCAGGTGTTGGCCGCGGTCAGGCGATCAATGGGCACGGCGGCAAGAATGAGCAGACAGGGTGGCGTGGAACTTGGCGGGGCGGCGGAGCCGAGGCCTTGGGAGACGGCAGCGGACTTGAAGGAGCAAGCGGGGCTGGGGGCAGCGCTTGGGCTGCGGCACGAGGACGACGGCGGTGATGCATACGGAGCTCCTGCTTAAAATGATGAGGGAGAGAGATTAGAGGAAGGGGGAGCAAGCGAAGAAAAGAGCCAATAGGGGAGGCGCTCATCTGCAGGCTCCTGCCAGATGCTGGCTCCGCGGAAGGCAGCTGGCTACGGCCAGAGGAAGGTGGAGGTCATTGGGCGGTAGTGGAGGCACTGGTGGTGGTGAGAGGATGGGGTCGAGGATGAAATCAAGCAGGGAGATGGTTGCAGGTGGTTGGTTCGATCGGATCTGGGAGGATCCCAAGGTGGGAGGCGAGTGGGTGGATGTCTGGCGGCGGGGACGATACTAATGGGACAAACCTCCTAAAGATTAGGGTTGGACTAGTTTATACACGCCTGCGGATTAGGTTCGGGGCTATCCCGTCCCTCCGATCAAAATCGAACGGCCAGGAAAAATAGGCTAGGGAGTCCAAAGAAGAAAACAGTGACGTTTGGTAGACGTTTGGGGATGATCCGGATCCAACGATGACGAATGTCCGGGTCGGGTCCGGGACAGCTTTTCGGACGCGCGCGCGAGGGGGGTTTGATGCACTGAGCAGACAGGGTTTCGGACCGTGCAATCACATCGGACAACTCTGGAAGCGAAGAGGGGAAGGAGGACGGACTAGATGGGTTGTGGCGAGACTGCGAGGGGGGGGAAGAGAGAGAGAGGGCCCGGCATTTGTTTCCGGAGACCGAAAACGTTCGACGTTAGACCAGCTATAATGCCGCTATAGTTTAACGGTTGGGCTATCAAACGAACTCCAAATGCGATGAAACTTGGCAGGCGGCCTATCTACACTATAATAAGACCGCACGCCAACTCTCAACCCATTCCGAGAAAAAAATTCTGGCCACTTATAAAATACTATTTCGGACATGCCGCGGGCGCGTGCAAGTGTGTCTGGGCTCAGAATGGACAACTGATGGAACTGGGAGACCCGAACGGATGCAAGTTTTGAAAACATGATGATGCAATGCACATGATGACATGATGAAAAGCAACACGCAAGCAAAAGACAAGGCAACAACAACGAATAACTGGAAGACACCTGGCGCATCGGACTCGGGGCATTACAACACTCCACCACTATGAGAGGATCTCGTCCCAAGATCTAGAATGGCACCGGAGGGAAAAGGAAGAGGAAGAGAAGAGGTAAAACTAAGTTGCTTCTTTGACAAACGAGTGAAACCAAAGAACCTTGAGAGGTTGAACAAAATGAAAGAAGGAATACAACGAAGATGAACAAAGTTGCAAACAACCGATAGAAAAGAGGAACAAGGAGCATTACGAGAACCTTGTAGGTTGAAAGACATAAGAAAAAGGTTACAATGGATAAGAATTACATGCAAGCACTCCGATAGAAACGAAATGTACAAGGAATGATATGATCAATTATGACAATACTCCGGTTAAATGGATAGGCTAGAAAAGAATGTGATCTTGGCAAAAATGAGTTGATCGGACGAAGAGAGTAACAACACAATGCCTCCGGAAGGAAGAATAGAAGATATATCATTGGAATAACAAAATGGAGAAGAAAATGACAACTTCTGCCACAATTGAGATTGGAAAGCACCCTTCCAATATGATTATAATGGAGTTGTTGGAAAACCAACAACAAAGAGAGTAAGCTTGTTATGGACTTATAGAAGACATCTCGAAATTATGAGGTGACAACTTGCCGCTAACGGAAACAATGGATTTGGATTGATATGAACAAGGAGACGAGAAAGCTATTTCACCGGGAGGATAAAAGAAGAACTTGGGTCATTTATAAGCACCATAAATAACACGATCCTTAGGGAAGAGCTTTAGGTGAAATATAACCCAACATAACTCCAACGAAGAGATTGATGGATTGAGAAGAGCTCATGCTCGAAGAAATTGATGGGTAGAAAAGATGAGTTGAGCGAAGAGAAAATGATGGATTTAAATATGTCATTCTTGGAAAACTTGTGATCCATGAAACACGAAGGGAAATTATCAACAATGACATAACACCACCTCAAAAGATAAGATAGAATGAATTGCACTTCAGAATGCAAGATGAAGAATGCTTGAGCTCCTCTGAAAAGAATCTCAATGAACACTTGGAGAAGGAATTAAATCCTTGGTGAACCATCATGTAGAGCCTCCATGAATAACTCCGGTAAACAAAAAGAATAACGAAAATAAAGAGAAGTTGGAAACACAAGGTGAAACCTTGTAATAATTTAGATGGATCTCCGTGATAATTAGAACTTGGAACTCCAGGAAAGAAAAGATGAACAAAAGAAAATCAAGAATTTGATGAGCCTCCGGAATAAAGAATTAAATTCACTCGATGAAACAAGAATGAGAATTACATTATGCTTATCCTTCACCAATTAAATTGATGACAAGCAACGGATTTGGCATACTACTTATTCTCGTTGCAAAGGATTAAGAAAGATATAGCATAAACTCAATGGACCACCGGTAGGATTTAACCAACGAATAAATTGATATGATAATGAAGGAATAGAAATCTTGAACGAACCACCATAAGAATTGAAAATGAACGAAGAAAAGATAAAGAAACACCGGAAAGAATTAGCAAATGAACGAAGCAGCTTGAGGGGATTTAGATACATCAGAACAAAGAGATCAAGAACTGATTAGAGGATATTTGATTGATGCACCGGTAAGATTTGGAGAATGTGAGCTGCCAGCTGAAATGAATAATATTTGAAAAGATGGCTTTCGGAGGAAAGAAATGGAAAACAACTCAGGAAATGCTTCGGATGGGTGAAAAGAATTCTCATGATCAAAACAATTATGAGATGATGGTCTCAAATTAGAACCACGAATCTCTGAGAGAACGGATAATATATAGAGGTAAAACTCTTCTTCGGTCTTCAAATGTTGAGAATGATGACAAGAAACACCACCATGAATCGTTGAGATGCTCCAGAATGAAGAAGAATGGAAAAGTTGAAACAACGATGAAAAGAATTTGGAAGATCTTGGAGAAAGACATTTGACTGATGAAAAATCATTCTTACGTCAAACTTCGAAAAGAAATTTGAGGATAGCTCCGGGAAAACAAGAAGAGTCAGGTAAGATCCTGGGAAAAGACCTGTGGGTTAGGGCCCACTGAAAAGATACACCATTGAACTATTTAAAAGGAAGATTGCGCCTGTTGAATTAAATGGCTTGAATGAGGTAACATCCTCAAAATATCTTGGATGGAAAGATAATGGAGACACAAATCTTCTTAGATATTATCAGCACTCTGGAACAAATGAATAGCAAGAAATGACTAAATGTGAGGTGCACCGGCATGAGAAGGAATTTGAAATACGGAAAAGAATATGATCAACACCGAAAGCTTGAATTGGATTCACTGGAGAAGAAAAGAATGAAAGGTGACGAACTAGTAGTACATCTTCATGGAAACCACCGGGTAAGAACATTGACGGAAAAGAATGGAGAGACTTCACAAGAATAAAAGGATACTTGATAAAGAAATCTTAGTCCTTGAGGAAAAAGGGTGGGTGGGCGGGAAAAACAAAGGCAACCTGGAGACGGATGAAAGAAACACCATTGAGAAGAACTGATAATTGATCTTGCGAATGTTGAAGTGATCGGATCCACTTGAAAAGAGACACACCGGTTGAAAAGGATTGACATGACAGACTCAATGATCGAGAAGGATTAGTATTCACCTCAGAGTATGAGAACACTGTTTAGGAAAGCTATGGAATCAACACTTGACTTCGAAGCAACTCGAATACCACAACTCAAAACAAAAACAAAGGATTGGCTTGCAAAATAAGCCGGAACAAACATATGATAGAGATTTCGTCTGAAGTTTTCCTGGTGGGGCCTACACGGGCTCGATCGTACAGCACCATCATGTACAAGGCAGTGCACATGACATACGAAGCATCCCCGAGTCGGCATAGCCAAGGAGTCTTTAAGACACAATGAGACCACTGTAAAACCAACCGTGGATAGGTGGACCACTAGACGTCGAACCCCAATTTCATATCATACATCTGTCGGAAAGATATACTAAGAGCTACTTGAATACCACTTATAAACTCCTGAAATTTTCCGGTTATGCAATCAGGTGTTGGGGACACAGGGGAAGCATAATATTTCACCCAAAACATGCAAATCCTACATCCAGCTGTATCCATCCTTCAACACATAACCAAGAAACCTTCGGAAATCATTTACCTCAACTTTTGAAAAGCATCCGTTATATGAGTTATGGCAATACTCCCGAACTCCCGCCCCAATACTGGGTGGCGTTGAGGTTATCTCACCAACAACTGCATAAAAGAGATTTTCGATGTTGGTGAAACTAAACTCAGGTATTCCAGAACTGCAACGATAAAATTGTGACGACAACACATCGGAGCTCAACTCCCCGGGACACTGCCACAACCCCTAAATGTCAGGAGGCACCAAGAACAATGTTCTCGTCACAAAACCATCGGAACGATTCCAAGATACCCGCGTGATCCTAAATTTTTTTTAGTGAAATTTGAGAAGAGAAGAGTCAAAACTCTACATCAGGATGCCTCACTAGAGCGATGAAGGGACTGGGAGTAAAAAGAATCCTACTCTCTGATATATAATTCCTAAATGACTCAAAACATTTTTCTAGACTCAACAATGCCAACGATTCGATCAAGCAGGGGGCTCCTAAGGTCGGGGAAGGCTCTGATTACCAACTTGTAACGCCCTCGATGCGGCTATATCTCCCACGTGTCGAAGCACGACTTAGAGGCATAACCACATTGAAAGCAATGTCGCAAGTGAGGTAATCTTCACACAACCCATGTAATACATAAGGAAAGAGATACATAGTTGGCTTACAATCGCCACTTCACAAAATTACATGAATAAAGCATTACATCATCCAAATACAATCAAGGTCCGACTACGGAACCAAAATAAAAGAAGACTACCCCAAATGCTACACAGATCCCCGATCGACCCCAACTAGGCTCCACCACTGATCAACTGAAAAACGGAACAACATAACGAACAAGGTCTTCATCGAGCTCCTCCTTGAGCTAGGTTGCGTCACCTGCACGGTATCATCGGCACCTGCAAGCTGGTTTGGAAGTATCTGTGAGTCATGGGGACTAAGCAATCTCACAACCTCGCGATCAAGACTATTTAAGCTTAAAGGTAAGGCAAAGGTATGAGCTGGAGCTGCAGCAAGCGACTAGCATATATGGTGGCTAACATACGCAAATGAGAGCGAGAAGAGAAGGCAAAGCACGGTCGATAAAACTATGATCAAGAAGTGATCCTAGAACAACCTACGTCAAGCATTACTCCAACACCGTGTTCACTTCGCGGACTCCGCCGATAAGAGACCATCACAGTTACGCACGCGGTTGATGTATTTTAATTAAGATCAACTTCAGGTTTTCTACAACCGGACATTAACAAATTCCAATCTGCCCATAACCGCGGGCACGGCTTTCGAAAGTTCAAATCCCTGCAGGGGTGTCCCAACTTAGCCCATCACAAGCTCTCACGGTCAACGAAGGATATTCCTTCTAGCGGGAAGACCCGATCAGGCTCAGAATCCCGGTTATGAGACATTTAGACAATGGTAAAACAAGACCAGCAAAGCCACCCAGATGTGCCGGCAAATCCCGATAGGAGCTGCACATATCTCGTTCTCAAGGCACACCGGATGAGCCAGACGTCGGGTAAGCCAGCCCAGAGTTGCCCCTAGTAGCTTCGGACATCGCTCAGTTGGACCAACACTTAGAGAAGCACTGGCCCAGGGGGGTTAAAATAAAGATGACCCTTGAGCCGGCCGACTCAAGGGAAAGAAAAGGCTAGGTGGCAAATGATAAAACCAATGTTGGGCATTGCTGGAAGAGTTCTATTCAAGGCGACTGTCAAGGGGTTCCCATTATAACCCAACCGCGTAAGGAACGCAAAATCCGGGAACATAACACCGATATGACGGAAACTAGGGCGGCAAGAGTGGAACAAAACACCAGGCATAAGGCCGAGCCTTCCACCCTTTACCAAGTATATAGATGCATTAATTAAATAAGAGATATTGTGATATCCCAACAAAATAACCATGTTCCAACAAGGAACAAGCTCCAATCTTCACCTGCAACTAACAACGCTATAAGAGGGGTTGAGCAAAGCGGTAACATAGCCAAACAACGGTTTGTTAGGACAAGGTGGTTTAGAGGCTTGGCTTAACAATATGGTAGGCATGATAATCAAGTGGTAGGTATCGCAGCATAGGCATAGCAAAAGAGTGAGTATCTAGCAAGCAAAGATAGAAGTGATTTCGAGGGTATGGCCATCTTGCCTGAAATCCCGCAAGGAAGAAGAACGAGTCCATGAAGAAGACAAACGGACGTAGATGGACGGATCCTCACAAACGCAACGTTATCGGAACCAACCCGAAGAAGCAACACCAGAAAGAAGCAAACAATCATGGTAAACAACCACCACATAATCATGGCATGATGCACAATCAAGTATGATGCATGTCCGGTTTAATGAAGCAAGGCATGGCAAAGTGCACAAGCAACCCTACAAATTAAGTGGAGCTCAATATGCAATGGAGTTGCATATTGAAGAAAACACCACATGACTTATTTAGTTCTCTCTCGTTTATGTACCCAACAAGGTTAAATGTTGTTAGCATGGCAAGAGGTGAAGCATGATGAAACTATCTAATCTAGGCAAGTTTAAATGAGGCCGGAACAACAAAACAACAAGTCCGGAAACTCCTCATATGCATATATTAGGTTTGGTACTGTTCTGCCATAAACACAATTTTAGGGTTATTAAACATGCAAAGTGAGTACACCATGTTAAACTAGGCATTTTTCTACCCCATTTACATATAAAGTTTATTAAATTCGGAGTTACGGTTATTAAGTTATGGAATAAAACATTTTAACAAGTTATTTAAGCAAATTTAAACAAACAACATATTAAACATTTTGAACAAGGATGGAAATGACATATTATGAAACCACACAAAATTCTAAGCAACTTTCATATATAAAATCATTTTAAACCGGTGCATAAATGATGAGTTATTATATGCATGAAATAGGAGGGTTTTTTTGTAAAAATTGCTGCCTCTGGAAAATAGACAAATCTCCAGGCAATAAAAACATTTATGGGGCCAAAACTGGGGCGGACTAGGCCTCACCATGGGCCAAGCCCAGTTAGTGGAGGAGCTTGTAGGCCGCCAGCTGGGCCGAGGAGAGGCCGGCCCAGACGCATGCGGTCGATCTGTGATCGGTCAGCGCGAGCGGCCGAGGCACTCTGCTCGTTTCTGAAGAAGAATGACAGCGGCAGGTTCAGGCTAACACTGGGATCGGTACTCCGGCGAGCGGGACGAAGGGGCGGCGATGCGAGGGACTTGGCGCGGGCTCTCGGCGACTCCAGGCGACGAAGGGCGATGAGGAGGAGGGCGCGAGGCAGGGGCCTTGGCGCGGCATATGGCGAACTTGACACGAAGGAACTCCGGCGAAGGCAGGGCCTGGCGCGGGAAGCTCGTTCCTGACAGCGGAGAGGGAGAATCCGGTCTAGAATGGGGCCTGACGCGAACTTGAATGGCGGCGCTGGTCCATGGCGGCACTGGTGGTCCTGCAGGGAGGCCTCGGGCGCCATGGCAGCTGGAGGAGGCGGCTTCGGCCTGTACTGGACGGCGGGGCGAGCAGCAAAGGAGCCTCGGGTTCAGGTGCTGGCCGCGGTCAGGCGATCAATGGGCACGACAGCAAGAATGAGCAGACAGGGCAGCGTGGAACTTGGCGGGGCAGCGGAGCCGAGGCCTTGGGAGACGGCAGCGGACTTGATGGAGCAGGCGGGGCTCGGGGCAGCGCTTGGGCTGCGGCACGAAGACGACGGTGGTGACGCATACGGAGCTCCTGCTTAAAATGATGAGGGAGAGATATTAGAGGAAGGGGGAGCAAGCGAAGAATAGAGCCAATAGGGGAGGCGCTCATCTGCAGGCTCCTGCGAGATGCTGGCTCCGCGGAAGGCAGCTGGCTACAGCCAGAGGAAGGAGGAGGTCATTGGGCGCAGTGGAGGCGCTGGTGGTGGTGACAGGATGGGGTCGAGGATGAAATCGAGGAGGGAGATGGTTGCAGGTGGTTGGTTCGATCGGATCTGGGAGGATCCCAAGGTGGGAGGCGAGTGGGTGGATGTCTGGCGGCGGGGACGATACTGATGGGACAAACCTCCTAAAGATTAGGGTTGGAGTAGTTTATATACGCCTGCGGATTAGGTTAGGGGCTATCCCATCCCTCCAATTTTAATCAGACGGCCAGGAAAAATAGGCTAGGGAGTCCAAAGAAGAAAACGGTGACGTTTTGTAGACGTTTGGGGATGATCCGGATCCAACGGTGACGACTGTTCGGGTCGGGTCTGGGACAGCTTTTCGGACGCGCGCGCGAGGGGTGTTTGATGCACTGAGGAGAGAGGGTTTTAGACCGTGCAGTCGCATCGGACAACTCCGGAAGCGAAGAGGGGAAGGAGGACGGACTAGATGGGCTGTGGCGAGACTGCGAGGGAGAGAAGAGAGAGAGAGAGAGGGCCCGGTATCTGTTTCCGGAGACCGAAAACGTCCGACGTTAGACCGGCTATAGTGCCGCTATAGTTTAACGGTTGGGCTATCAAACGAACTCCGAATGCGATGAAACATGGCAGCCGGCCTATCTACACTATAATAAGACCGTACGCCAACTCTCAACCCATTCCGAGAACATTTTTCCGGCCACTTATAAAATACTATTTTGGACATGCCGTGGGCGCGTGCAAGCGTGTCTGGGCTCAGAACGGACAATGGATGGAACTGGGAGACCCGAACGGATGCAAGTTTTGAAAACATGATGATGCAATGCACATGATGACATGATGAAAAGCAACACGCAAGCAAAAGACAAGGCAACAACAACGAATAACTGGAAGACACCTGGCGCATCGGACTCGGGGCGTTACATATGCCTATGTTGTGATACCTACCACTTGCTTATCATGCCTCCTATATTGTTGAGCCAAGCCTCTAACCCACCTTATCCTAGCAAACCGTTGTTTGGCTATGTTACCGCTTTGCTCAGCCCCTCTTATAGCGTTGTTAGTTGCAGGTGAAGATTGGAGTTTTGTTCCTTGTAGGAACATGGATATTTTGTTGGGATATCACAATATCTCTTATTTAATTAATGCATCTATATACTTGGTAAAGGGTGGAAGGCTTGGCCTTATGCCTGGTGTTTTGTTCCACACTTGCCGCCCTAGTTTCCATCATATCGGTGTTATGTTCCCGGATTTTGCGTTCCTTACGCGGTTGGGTATAATGGGAACCCCTTGACAGTTCGCCTTGAATAAAACTCCTCCAGCAAGGCCCATCCTTGGTTTTACCATTTTCCACCTAGCCTTTTTCTTTCCCTTGGGCCGGCCAGCCCAAGGGTCATCTTATTTTAACCCCCCAGGCCAGTGCTTCTCTAAGTGTTGGTCCAACCCAGAGCACCGTGCGGGGCCGTCCCTTGGCAACTTGGGTTATGTTGGCTCCCGTACGCTTAGCTTATCCGGTGTGCCCTGAGAACGAGATATGTGCAGCTCCTATCGGGATTTGTCGGCACAGCGGGTGGTCTTTCTGGACTTGTTTTACCATTGTCGAGGATGTCTTGTAACCAGGATTCCGAGTCTGATCAGGTCTTCCCGCTAGAAGGAATATCCTTCATTGACCGTGAGAGCTTGTGATGGGATAAGTTGGGACACCCCTGCAGGGATTTGAACTTTCGAAAGCCGTGCCCGCGGTTATGGGCAGATGGGAATTTGTTAATGTCCGGTTGTAGAAAACCTGAAGTTGACCTTAATTAAAATACATCAACCGCGTGTGTCACCGTGATGGTCTCTTCTCGGCGGAGTCCGGGAAGTGAACACGGTGTTGGAGTAATGCTTGACATAGGTTGTTCTAGGATCACTTCTTGATCATAGTTGTTTGACCGTGCTTTTGCCTTCTCTTCTCGCTCTCATTTGCGTATGTTACCCACCATATAAGCTAGTTGCTTGCTGCAGCTCCACCTCGTACCTTTGCCTTACCTATAAGCTTAAATAGTCTTGATCGCGAGGGTGCGAGATTGCTAATTCCCCGTGACTCAGATACTTCCAAAACCAGTTTGCAGGTGCCGACGTTACCGAGCAGGTGACGCAACCAAGCTCAAGGAGGAGTGATGCGGAGCATCCTATGGACATCACCATGTCAAGAGTTCATTCGGCAAGTGACACGTGCGACATCTACTTCACATACATAAAGGTGAATCCTCTCCTTTACACGTGCTCACTTGACCCCTTCGAGGACGGTATACTACTTGACCCTCCATCGTGCATGCATAGGTATTGTCGGAGCTTCACGGATGACGAGGAGGAGTGCATGCGCCAAAGATCACCTACACCATCCGCGAGGGAAGCCTGGAAGAGAAGACGCAAGATGAAGAGTTTTCGAAGCAGCTCCAGCCACCGGACGACCGGTCGGGTCCAGACGTCCGGCGCCTGAAGATCCACCGGACGACTGGTCCAGACTGGACGACCGGTGTCCCTACAACCGAGCCAGACGAGCGGATGTCCGATGCCAGCGGACGACCGACGACCGGACGACCGGCCACCCTCCGGAAGTCCGGCACTCCTGCGTCAGAGCTAAATCGAGCGGACGTCCGATGTCTACCGGACGTCCGGCCACCCGTGAGTCTCCGGACATCCGACGCCCACCGGACGTCCGACCCCTGGCTGTGTCCAGTTGCGGGCTGAGGCCCATGTATCCCTCTCCCACTTACCCCTTCGTGGACCTAGACTATATATACTCCTCCACCTCCTCCTAGTTAGGGTTAGCGTTGTGATAGCTCATTTGAGAGATAGAGCTACGCTCATCCATTACGGATCTACTCCACGAGAGAGACCGCGGCCCCTCTACGGAGAAGATCCCCTTGGATTCAAGACCCCCTCTTGGGTGGCCCCATCAAGACCTCCTCACGGAGAAGAACCGGTTACCGTGTATCGTCCGTTGTTGACTTTGGATCTTGTATCTCTCTTTGTGTTTCGAGGATCTAGCACATGTGTGATCTATTTCTTGTTGGTTGAGTGTTTCTCTTGTGTTTCTGTCGGCGTTCTGGGAACGGGGGTCCCCATACTTGCCTGCTTGCGGCCTGCGGCGTGGCTCAAAGGAGGCCCAGCACGGCCCATCTTCATCAACGCAAGACTCAAGACCCTCGCGAGGGGCCAAGCCTCGCGAGGCGGACGACACGGAGCTTCCTCAGGCACGGCCTCGTCAGGCTGGCTCGCGAGGAGGCAGAGAGATCAAGGCGGGGTACCTCGCGAGGTGCCCGTGATGCAAGCCATGACGACTCAGGGCACCAGGCAAGTGCCAGCCCGTGCAGCGTCCTCCTTTCCTCTTTGGTGCCAAGGGGGCAAGCGCAGCCGCGGAGTACCGAGGCATCAGGCAAAGATTGCCATTTCGGTGCAACGAGACCAAGACTAGGAGGACTACGAGACGGAGGTCACTGTGGAGCCCAAGACGGCGTCATCACCAGAGCTTTGCGCAGGCGAAGACTGCTTTTGTCAGGATAGTTGATGCTTGCTGTCCCCCTTCAAATTAGCCTGCCATTGTTGGCTCCCTTCCCGCTCGATATTTGGGAAGAGGACCAGGGCCTCTATAAATAGGACCAGCCGCCCACAGGGCAAGGGTTTTTTTTCGGTGGTTCGGTTCAGGGTTTCGTTCGTTCGGTTGGCAGACAAGTAAGAGTAGGTGAGAGAGAGAGAAAGAGAGAGGTGGATGAACTCCTCCCAGCAGTTCATCGCCCCAGCCAAGAACAGACCCTCACGAGGCTGTTCTTCCTTGTATTGTTCATCATCATCAGCCCCAAGAGGCTATCCACCCACCACACACTGGAGTAGGGTATTACACCACAACAGTGGCCGGAACCAGTATAAACCTTGCGTCTCTTGTGCAGTTCTTTCAGTAGTCTAGATCTTTGTGAGACGGAGAGGTAGAAGGCGTAATCTCCGCGCGCACCCCAGTGTTCGAACCTTAAGGGTCTGCCGTAACCCGAAATCCGACATTTGGCGCGCCAGGTAGGGGTGCGCCGGAATTCGTCGTCCACCGCCCCGTTCTCCTCCGACCGTCGCATCCATGTCCGACGCTCGTCGGTCCCGCGCCGAGCGCCGGGCCGCCATCGCTTCCCGCGTCGCCCAGACGGTGCCCGTCGGCGGAGGTCCTCGTCGTTCCCCGTTGCCCGCCATCAATGCCCCCATCGGCCCGGCGGGGGGTGAGCAGGAAGCGTCGTCTCGGCATCCGTCTGTGCGGCAAGACGGCCGCACCGCTACTCCATCGCTCGCACCAGCTGGTTCTTCGTCCCGCGCGCTCCACGCCCCCTTGGAGGCTCGAGCTGCGCTCCTCGCGGCAAACGAGCTCCTGCGCTACCGTCCCGTCGACGACGTCTACGAGGAGTGGCTCGACCGCGTCGCCGAGCTTGTCCGCGCCGCAGGGGGCTCTCCCGCGCCATCAGTTCCGCTGCGCCACACCCCGCCCCGCGCGGGCAACGAAGCTCCGGAGGCGTACCAGCCGCCTCCTCTCCAAGAAGATGCCATGGTTCCAAGGCGCGTGGCCCCTGGGTGGAACCCGCTCCGTCAGGTGCCAGCGCAGCAAGAACGGAGCTGCCAACAAATCCCACGCCCGCAAGGAGCTGCCCAGGCGCTCCCAGCTCCGGCACGCCGCGACCCTGCTCCAGCTCCGGCATGCCAAGACCCCGCGCTGCTCCTAGCTGCAGCGCGTGGGGACCCTCAAGACCAAGCTCTCCACCAGCCGAAGCCTTTCGTGGCCACTGCAGGCTGCCGTGCCTACACCACCGAGCTGCGTAGCGTCGCGTGGCCCGGCAAGTTCAAGCAAGACCTGCCTCCTCGTTACGATGGCACGACTGACCCTGCAGAGTTCCTCCAGCTCTAAGAGCTGGGCATCGAAGCTGCCAGCGGGGACGGGAAGGTCATGGCGAACTGGTTCCCCATGGCGCTCAAGGAAGGAGCTCACACCTGGCTCCTGAATCTGGCTCCAGGCACGATCTCTTCCTGGGACCAGATGCGCACCCGCTTCATCGCCAACTTCCAAGGTACTCGCGACCGGCCACCCAACGTGAGCGACATGCGTCGCATCAAGCAACAACCTGGAGAGACCCTGCAAAAGTACATCCAGTGCTTCAACAACACGCGCCTCAAGATCCCCAAGGTGTCCGAGGAGGCCATCATCTCGGCCTTCTCCGATGGTGTGCGCGACGTCAAGATGAAGGAGGAGCTGGCGATGCATGAAGACCTGTGCACCTCCCTGGAGTTGTTCAACCTGGCGACCAAGTGCACCAGGGCTGAGGAGGGATGCCTCTCCCTCCTCGAGCTACCTGCCGCAAACCCAGAGGAGAAGAAGCCCAAGGCCAAGGACGTGAAGCGCAAGGGGGCTGCCGTGCTCGCAGCAGAACCAGACACCAAGTGGGGCAAAGATCTGCCTGAGTCCTCCAGGGGCAGCCGGTACTGTGTGTACCACGACCTCCACAACCACAACACCAAAGAATGCCCAGAACTCCGCGCCATGCAGGAAGGAAGGATCGGCCGCCGTCCCGACCGCGCCGATCGGGGCTATGGCCGAGGAGGAGGAAGAAACGCAGGACGCTAGGAAGACCGCGGTCCGTTCCAAGGGTGGTGCGATCAACCTCGCGAGGATCGCTGGCGAGACCTGCCTCGCGAGGGGGACTGGAGGGATCAGCCGAGTGAGGATCGCCCATAGGGCAATGCAGGCCTCCCTCCACTGCCGCCTCAGCCAAGGAGGAACGAGGACCGCCATCAAGACGAAGGGGCTGGGGGCTTCCAGGAGCCACGCGCAATCGCCTGCATCCTGGGCGGAGCTCAAGCCCCAGCCTCCCAATGCATCTTCAAGCAGTTTGCTCGCGAGGTGAACACAGTCCTCCCCAGGCTTGAAGCAACGCGCCCTCTCAGGTGGTCGGCATGCGCCATCACATTCAGCTCAGCGGATCAACTCATGTGTGCGGCCATAGCCGGAGTCCTCCCGATGCTTTGCTCCCCAGTCATCAGCAATGTACTGGTCACCAGGACCCTCATCGATGGTGGGGCAGGGCTCAACGTCCTGTCCGTGGAAACGTTCAACAATCTCCAAGTGCCCTACGACCAGCTTCAGCCAACCAAGCCCTTCTCCGGAGTCACCGACGGCTCCACGGTCCCGATTGGGCAGGTCCGCCTCCCTGTCACCTTCAGGGCACGCGACAACTACCGCACCGAGCTCATCGACTTTGACGTCGCCCACATCCACCTGCCGTACAACGCCATCCTTGAGTACCCAGCGCTAGCCAAGTTCATGGCCGTAACTCACCATGGCTACAACGTCCTCAAGATGCCAGGAAGTGGCGGAGTCATCACGGTGCCCTGTGAAGAGAAGGATGCAGTGTGTTCCCTGGAGCGAGCCTTTCAGGCCGCGTAACTGGAAGACCCGGATCGCGGAAGCAGGAGGCTTCCCAAGACCACCCCCAAGAAGAAGAAGACATCGTCCAGACCGGCCCCTCGGGAGGCGGGCCCCTCAGGGCCCGCATCTGCCCAGGGGGAACCTCCTTCCATCGCATAGGAAAGCGCGCCTAGTGCCCTCCTCAGGCAGGGCTCGGGGGCTCTCCCCTGGAGGGCCACCGACCTGGCCAGGGTCACGAGGAAGGCGCTTGGGCACCAAGTGGAGGCGTGTTTCGAAGCACGTTTCCCTCAAGAAGGAGCAAGGCAAGGAAGGTCAAACCCGCAGGAGTTCGTCGACAAGGCCATTCAAGAACTACAGGAAGCAATAATCATAAGAGGTTGCCGCCATCTACCGGCTCTGGCTCCCCATCCAGGCGAGGATGATGGGCTGCGCGTCTGCATCGACATACCAGGGCTCAACCAAGTCGCTATGATGGAGCGCCTCTGGCCCTCACGAGTGGGGCGCTGCGAGGGTCCGCCCCACAGCTACGTTAGCATGCCTTACGGCTTGCCGAGCGCGGTTGCTACGTGCCAGCGCCTCATGAGGGGCATCATGGAGGCTCAAGAAGACAGGCGTTCCGCAGCCTTGGTGGAGATGGAGATGATTCGCGAAGAGCTACCAGTGCCTCCGGAGCCTCCCGAGGACCCTCGGCCTAGGGGCTCGTGAGGATCAGCTTCCGCAGCCTACCGAGTCTGCTGCACCAACACCCCTTCGCCCTCGACACCCTCAGGTGACATCTTACAAGTTTCATTTCCAGCTGGGAGTGCCCTCCCAGGGCCGCATCGTTCCCAGGCCACGTGGGTCCGTCCCTGCGATATGTATCCCTTTTATTTCATGTCGTTAGCTTGCTTTGTTGGGGGCGCCCCTCGGGCTGCATCATCCCCAAATCGCTCGGGCCCGACCTAGCGATGTCTACCTTCCCAGCATCTGTTTGAATGAATCCCCTCCTTCGCGGCTAACATGTTAGATCTAGTTGCCTGCTCAACTAACGCCAACTGACGGAATTGCTCCCACAACGGCATGACGCTTGCGCATGGGTCCGTCCCTACAACGTCGACAAACCTGAATGGCTGAGCTCTGGCCGCGGCAGCCCCACATGGCGCCACCTCGTCAAGCCTCCAGTGCCTCACCTCCCCTCGGAAGCAACTAACGGCAGACTGATAGTTGTCATGGCAACCTTTTCTTCCTTCTATGACGAGTTTACAGGATCCCCTAAGGGAGTTGCACCGGGCAAGGCCCTCTTGGTGTTCCTTTCACTCTCGTCCGCGCGAACCGCTTGCACGTTAAAGGGGGGGTGCCTGAGCATCGTGACTCAGGGCTCCTACTGGCTCTCCAGCCCTCACCCTATGGCCTTGACCACGGCATCGCGACCTGGCATACCAGCAACGGCTGAGACTAGCTCGAGGGCCAGGACCTGAGGACGTAGATCAGAAAGGGGAGCAAAGGCAGGGGAGAAGGGGCACGCGAGGACCTCGCCGAGCGATTCCGCTCCTGTCGACGCGCGGACCCGACGACACACCAGGAATAATCCCCGACTCTTGAGATAAGTCACCGCCCGAAAGCACCGGCTATCGCAGCACTACCCCCACACCTAATGCAATTCCGTGTCAGCGATGCCACTCTCCTTTCTCGCCGAACGACGGCTGCTTGGGCACCAAAGGGGACCTCCTGAGTGTCACGACTCAAGGGCTCTTACCGGACCTCGGGTCGCTCACCTCCTGGCCTTGACCACGGCATCGCGACCTGGCATACCAGCGACGGCTGACGCCGCCTTGGGACTGGGACCTGTCGGCGCAGAGCACCAAGCCCTCGCGAGGTTCGAAAGGGAGAACTGAGCTAAGACGGAATCAACAGCTCGCACAGCTCTATAGCAAGGTTTATGTATTAACAAACGGGACTACAGGCACCTTACAAGCCCCCATGGGGCGCATTTTGATTCCTCGCAGGGAACGGACCCTAAGGGATGCTAACTACACGTGCTCCTGCAAGAGATGCCATCATCAACAGTGGGCTGTCAAGCACCGGCGCCAACCCCATCCAGATCAGAGTCGGCGATGGCCACACGAGCCCGCCCTGCTCCAGGAGCGGCGCCGGCTCGGGGGCTCGTAGCTGTCGTCGCTCGTCTCCGGAGTCGCGAAGATCTCGCCGGAGTCGCTGGATCCTCCGGCGCCTCTGTCGCCTGCAGAGCCACCAAGGGAGCGGTCGACGGGCCTAGCCCTCACCATGGCGAGGTCTTGGCCACCTCTCCCGGGGCAACACTCCAGCCGGTGCCCGTTCGCGTCGAAGACCTTGAAGAACATCGCCGAAGCGCCATCATACTCCAAGTGGACCGCAAAGACGCCCCTTTCCCTGCAAACCCGGGCGATCTCTCTCCAGCCACGAGACATGTAGACCTCGCCCGGGGCAACGACCACGACCTCTGCCTCGGTCGCGAGGGTGCTGCAGCCGGCGTGCTGCAGCCAGAGCTCCAGGAGCTCCCCCGGCGGGATGATGGAGGCGAAGAAGGGAGGCAGACAGATCCAAGACTGGAGAGGAATGGCGAAATGGAGCACGAACTCTTGGGAGAAGCCCTCGGCGTGGACCCCAGGAGGAACAACCCACACCTTCGTGACCCGTCGGCGCCGACGACGGCGCTGACCGCAGGGATCAGCATCGACACCTTCGAGGCCCTCGACATGGGCATACAAGGGAAGCGGGAACCCCGGCGGAGCCCGCTCGCACCGAGGCCTCGACACTGCTTGACGGTCCTCCTCGTCCCGGACGGAAAGGGCGAGCCGTTTCTTCGGCGGGAGCGGGTCTGGTCCCTCTCGAGGGGCCTTTCCCTTCTCCGTTGCAGAGAACCGGCGAATTGGAGCCATCGCGGCAAGACGGAGCAAGGATCGGGAAGAAGGAGAAGCAAGGAGGGATGGACTGGAAGGGCACGCACAGTTCCGTACTTATAGCCGGCGAACGCCAACCGTCGGCCTCCATGATCACAGGTAATCATGACACGATTTGCATGCAGGGACTTGTCCAACTCGTGCGATCACCGAGGCGTCATGGGGAAGCGGAGACGCCCACGTCCCATCAACCGCCACGCGGCGCCCAAGGCCGCAGGCTGTTAGGGCCCGCGGCGCTTCGCCCTTGCCCTTTCGCCTCTCGGCACGACCAAGTCCGGGGGCTACTGTCGGTGTTCTGGGAACGGGGTCCCGAGACTTGCCTGCCTGCGGCCTGCGGCGTGGCTCAAAGGAGGCACAGCACGGCCCATCTTCATCAACGCAAGACACAAGACCTTCGCGAGGGGCCAAGCCTCGCGAGGCAGACGACACGGAGCTTCCTCAGGCACGG
This sequence comes from Triticum monococcum, assembly GCA_034509565.1. Taxonomy (NCBI): domain Eukaryota; kingdom Viridiplantae; phylum Streptophyta; class Magnoliopsida; order Poales; family Poaceae; genus Triticum; species Triticum monococcum. Next base: position 173,078,221 of record CM067847.1, on the reverse strand, counting down.
CCTCGTCAGGCTGACTCGCGAGGAGGTAGAGAGATCAAGACGGGGTACCTCGCAAGGTGCCCGTGACGCAAGCCATGACGACTCAGGGCGCCAGGAAGGTGCCAGCCCGCGCAGCGTCCTCCTTTCCTCTTTGGTGCAAAGGGGGCAAGCGCAGCCGTGGAGTACCGAGGCATCAGGCAAAGGTTGCCATTTCGGTGCAACGAGACCAAGACCGGGAGGACTACGAGAAGGAGGTCACCGTGGAGCCCAAGACGGCATCATCACGAGAGCTTTGTGCAGGCGAAGACTGCTTTTGTCAGGATAGTTGATGCTTGCTGTCCTCCTTCAAATTAGCCTGCCATTGTTGGCTCCCTTCCCGCTCGATATTTGGGAAGAGGACCAGGGCCTCTATAAATAGGACCAGCCGCCCCACAGGGCAAGGGGTTTTTTTCGGTGGTTCGGTTCGGGGGTTCGTTCGTTCGGTTGGCAGACAAGTAAGAGTAGGTGAGAGAGAGAGAGAAAGAGAGAGGTGGCTGAACTCCTCCCAGTAGTTCATCGCCCCAGCCAAGAACAGACCCTCGCGAGGCTGTTCTTCCTTGTATTGTTCATCATCATCAGCCCCAAGAGGCAATCCACCTACCACACACTGGAGTAGGGTATTACACCACAACGGTGGGCCGAACCAGTATAAACCTTGCGTCTCTTGTGCAGTTCTTTCAGTAGTCTAGATCTTTGTGAGACGGAGTGGTAGAAGGCGTAATCTCCGCACGCACCCCAGTGTTCGAACCTTAAGGGTCTGCCGGAACCCGAAATCCGACAGTTTCCCCTCGTTTTCCCCCTCGTGTTCTTCGTGTTCCTCGTAGGGATCCGCTCCTTTTGTGAAAGATCGACCATCTAGGGTTCCACCCTACATCATATTGGCATCAGAGCTTAGGTTTATCACGAATTTGGAGCCTCCCCGTTGTGTTTTCTAGCCTAATTTTGTTGTGTTCTTCCCCAATTTCGAAAATCCCCACCAAAAATAGCCCCAAATTTTTTTTGTGAATTGTTGGTTTGATGATGTTTTGTTGATTTTGATCCATGGATTTGGTGGATCTAGCATTTCCCCAATTTTCCCCACTTTCCATCCATGAAATATCATCAATTTTGACCCCAAAATCCCCAAATTCCGCCCAAAATCGCGTCCCGGATCTGAAATTTCGCGTTGACCTCGACCACCGGACGACCGTCACTTTACCGGACGTCCGGAGCCCCTGGAACGACCGGACGTCCGTCATCCACCGGACGACCGGAACCCCTAACCCGGATGGAAATTAGCAGATTTCCGAGCTCACCGTACGTCCGGCCACCGGACATCCGTCCATTAGCGGACGTCCGCTACCTGTAAAAACTGACTTCGGCTGATTTTTGTTTCGGCCATAACTAATTCATCCGAACTTCGATTTTGACGTTCTTTAGCTCGTTTGAAGCTCTTGACATCCTCCTTCCCACAAAAATACCACCAAAGTCATTTGACTCCATCAAATTTTCTGAAATTTGGCAAGTTTGCCTAGGCCCTCCACCATATCATCCGCTAAACCACCATAGCCTTCCGCAACCTAACCAATTTTGTTCCCCATCGCATTAGTGGTTGCTAGAGGAGTGACTTGAGTCTCCTAAGGTCTCTAGGCTACTTAGGGACGGTTGCTTCTTCTTCAACCACCACCACCACTTCCGCATAGGCTTGACCACTATACACTTCTGCCACCCCAACTTAACCCAATTTTGTTTGTGTTGTGAGTTGTGTCTCCTAAGGTGTTTCGGCTACTTAGGGACCATGCTTTCAACTCCGACGCCGTGTATAGTCCACCACCATAACCTCCACTTTCGCATTGCCTAGTGCAACACCACCGCATTCCGCTACCACCATTGACATTTGAGATTTTGAGTTCGCGATTTTTCCGTTTCCTAAGGTGTTTCGGCTACTTAGGAACGAGTCTCCATCATCTTGGTATCTCCATCAAGATCACCGCCACTCATCATCGACACGGACGGTAACCTCCATATCATCTTGGTATCGTGGTATCCCTCCATTGTATATTCCCTTGCCATTGCATTGATAACCCCTAGCCCATTTTGCGTTACTTGCCTATCGAGACTAGCCATTTGAGTATTGCCGGCAACGTTACTTGTGCACATTAGTGATCTACACCATACATTGCATACATACCATATCATATTGGCATCATATCATCTCATGTGCCTCAAGTTTGTTCCCGCATATACACAATAGCTATCTTGGTTTGTGCATTGTGCAAAAGCAGCCATACAAAAAAAAGAATAAGCTTTTAAGCAAAGAAAAGGAGTGAACAAAGAGCTTGTAAGCAAGTGCCATAGAATCATCCCACATTACACATAAGATTGTCATATCCGATCATCTTGGATCAAGCCCCGGGAACCATATATACATAGCATACTTGGGATAGAAGTCATTGCATTTTTGTCTCCTATAGGTTGTGCACAAGTGTCATATCCGCCTATTGAGCAATCGTGCTAGCGTCTCTCTAGAGTTGTGCAACAAGAGCATTTTCCGTGGATTCCACATTTTGAGCTCATCATTGGTTGCACGACCCCATTTATCTATCCGTGTGTGCGTTTCCATGTGCCACCCATATTGCTATTGGTCTACTTGTTTCACTTGCGAATTTGTTAATCTCTTTCAACATTATTGACTCTTGCTAACATTTTACATCAAATTTTTGTGCCACTATCCTCACCGAGCTCCACCATAAGCCTTACTTGTGTAGGTGTGAGAAACCGACAAGAATTGGTACCAATTGTGCTACTTCCTTGTCCACATTGGAGTGATCATTGATCCATTTTCAACTTCGGTCAAGGTACATTTGGTATTCGTTCTTCTCTTTCTCCACTCATATTGGCTCGAATCTTGTGATGGATAGGCAAGGCATTTCATCTCCGGTCTTCCACAACAACGACGGCGTGTACAACTACATCAACAACAAGCTTTCCGCACAAAAGGAGGAGCAAGATGCAAGGATGGAGGAGATTCGGACCTTGTTGATCAACCGTTCTTCCCCTTCATCATCCTCAAGGCGGCGACGTTCAAGTCACAAGTCTTCGGAGCGCAAAAATGGTGCAAGCGTAAGTCGTCCACGTCCACATCTCCATGGCGACCACCATCACGTTCGTGATCCACCTCGTCATGAAGGGCAAGTCACCTCCAAGCAACATGTGCACGACGATGATGAACGACATCTACTACGAGCTCAAGTGCGACAACACCACCATCAACATGAAGATGCTCGAGATGAGCCTACCTACAAGTCGCAACAAGCCCTACTTCACGCCAAGTCCAAACTTCATGACCACAAGAGAAGACCGCGAGACAAGCACCACCAAGACGGAGCTACGGCTACACCAACCACTTTGGCATCTTCGCCAAGTGACTTCAAGGCATCTTCGCATTCAGATATATGGCATCTTCACAAACAAGCACCTCAAGACTACGCTCAAGAGAAGCTCCCCAAGCTCAAGTCCGCGACTTCCACGAGCTACTACGACCTCGACATCGACCAAACGATTCCTTTCTATGGGACTCAAGAACCCGAGGAGTATCTCGAGTGGGAGCATTTGATGGACGACTACCTCAAGGTACATCAAGTCCCTCCCGAAGATCAAGTGAAGTGCGCCACAAGGAACTTCCACGACTACGCGTCCACATGGTGGCTTCACACACCTTCGGAGAGCTACGACATGAGTTGGCCAAAGATGAAGAGAGCTTTGCGGCGAGAGTTTGTGCCTCCAACCTACACGGAACAACTTCAACGCCAATTGGAGAACACTGTCCAAGGATCCAAGTCCATCGTCGAGTACTTCAAGGAGATGAAGATTACCTTGCGACGAGCCGGCTTGGATGACCCCATTTCGATGAAGTTCCACTTCATGATGGGATTAAACAACAACATCTCCAAGACGATCTTCCTCGAGAACTACAAGTCCCTCGACGACAACTACATTGATGCTCTCAAGGCGGTACAAGAACTCATGAAGGCCAAAGCTTCTCCACCCCAAGCTCACTTCGCGATGACCAAGCTCCATGAGAACGAGCATGAGGATAGTACCACCAAGATGTCCAAGCCCGACGAGCTCCCAGACGATACTCCCAAGTCCGACGCCATCCCTCTTTGTGGCATTGACGATGCCGAGTCCTCCATGACTCTTTTTCAAGACGGTACGGTGACGAGTACGACTACGGAGACCCTCAAGGACCAAGCTTTGGAGGCGAGCGACACGGTGGCAAGCAATGATGATGCTTCCATCTTAGGAGGCAAGAGTGATGATGTGCCATCTTCGGCCTTCATCCACGGCGACAACAACGAGATGGTTGAGCATGGGATTTTCCCTTCAACCACAGCGACATGTGATGACTTGAGTGACTTTAGCCACCATATTGAGAGTGAGAGTGATTTCACCACTAGCCCCATATATGATGTGTTTCCACTATTCCCATGTGAGGAGAGCCACAACCCCCACCTCTTGAGTGAGACGAGTAACTCCACCATATGTGAGTTTGAGTGCACCTATTTTGAGGGAGTGAGTGGACCACCACATAGAGAGAGTGAGATAGTTGATAGGTCATGTGAGGCCACTTTTAACACTAACGACTTGATCTCTCCCTCTATTGTGTCTTCTCATTTGGTGCTAGGTCCCTTATATGATGACGCGCCGATTCTCGACGACTTCGTCCTACATTTGGATAAGACGATGGCCATGGTGGAATATGATGCACCCCCACATGGTTCCATCAATATGAAGATGACCACCATTTGGTCTTTCCCACCTCACCTACACCATTTGAGTGGAATGAAAATGGTAACATAGGTGACGGTGATGCTTTAGTCCCACTAGTGGACATTCTTGACATTGATTGCTTTCATGCTAGTATGATTTCCCCATGCGTTGATTTACCCATTTATGATGAGTATGATGATTGCCATGTGGAGTCTCTTAGTTGTGATGCCATGTTACATAGGATTTCTTGTGCTAATTCTCTCGGTCACATCATGTTTGCCAATCCGCTTGACTTGTCATATGCTATGCATGAGATCAATCATATGTCATATTTGCAATCTCTTCATAGTGACTATGCACATGCCATTAATATAAACCCAATTTGCACATATGGCATAGATGACAAGCCCATGGTTATTGGCATTTGTTTCTCTTGTGATGATATTGATATGCTCCCTTTGCATCATTTATCTCATATGACATGCCATGACCACCTAGCTTCGGATATGCATTGTTTTGGATGTTGTCCATTTTCTCCATATGATGTTTCCAACATTGCTCATGAGGAGACCCCCATAGTTTCCTCATACATGTTTGGAGATTTTGATCACTCTCATCCATTGCATGATCCCAATACTTATGTGCACAATATGCTTCCCATGAATAAACATGCTATTGATGTGCCATATACTTGTATGCTCAATTTGCATCCCCATCATGTTATACACAATAACTATTCCTTCATGATGGATGACATGTTCTTATACCATGCATCAAACTTCTTTGAGCAACGCTTATCTTGTGCTAACTTTCATATGCACATCCACATCATGATGGATGATGTGTACATTTACCATACACACAATTTCTTCCATTTGTGTCTCTTTTGTGTAGGTACCCATGAATTCTTGTCAACCTCGCAATCCCACGAGTTGACAAAATGAGCTCTAGAGAGCAACCATGACTTGGGATCCCATGGATTGTCTTTCCCACCGCTCTCTTCACGCAAAGACTTCACGCAATTCTTCTACATGACCCTCACTTGGCTATGGGTTATTGTCCACTACATATTCTATGCCCATCTTGCCATGTTCACTTTGCATGATATGCTCATTACTATGATTTTGCCATGCATTCGTGCCCCATGCTTTGCATTACACATGATGATTGATTCTCATACTTGTATGTGCATTTGCAAGCTTGGTGGAGACATTGCTTGTTATTGCCATGTTTGCTTTGTGCCCCATGCCTATGATGATAATTTCATCTTGCTTTGTGTTCGTCCTTGCGATATGTCATGTGCATTGCCTATGCCTATTATTTTCTCTCATGACATGATTGCCATGATTTACTCTAGTATTTGCATCTTCGCACTACTAGCTTGCACGACTTGATTACTATGCTTGACTTGATTGCCTCACACATGATGAACAATTGCTCTTTGTATTGTGTTGAGTGCCACACTATATTCACTACACCCCATGCACATTATGTTTGGATTGTCTTGCACTTGACCCATGTGTTTAGACACTTCATTTTACTTGGTGTTGTGAATGATTCATATGCCTACCATCGACCTTACATTGAGCAATTTGTGAATGCTTGCTATGAACTTGAGGTAGATGCTTCTTCTCATGCCACACATATTTGCATCACTACCTCACATTCACATGCTTGTTTCCATGATGTCCTTCTTTGTGCTCAATTTATCTGCTTACATGCCATGTCCCAATCCTTTGTCACACCATATGCTATGCTTGATGACAATACTTGTTGGGTGAATCACCTCTTGAATGCTTGGTTTTGCACTAACGCTAACCGCATTTGTTTTTCCAAGTGTTTGTTCTCCTTGCTCCTTTTGAAGGACTCACGAGACGGTGCGACATTGAAGAGTGCCCATTTCAAGCTTCAAGATGACGAGAACTTGGTGATCGACCACTACTACATGGCGATGCCATCTCTTTCCCATGGTGATTTGGATTTCGATTCGAGGTCGGATCTTTCCCAAGGGGGAGGGGATGATGCGGAGCATCCTATGGACATCACCATGTCAAGAGTTCATTCGGCAAGTGACACGTGCGACATCTACTTCACATACATAAAGGTGAATCCTCTCCTTTACACGTGCTCACTTGACCCCTTCGAGGACGGTATACTACTTGACCCTCCATCATGCATGCATAGGTATTGTCGGAGCTTCACGGATGACGAGGAGGAGTGCAAGCGCCAAGGATCACCTACACCATCCGCGAGGGAAGCCTGTTGCAGACGCAAGAAGAAGAGTTGTCGGAGAAGCTCCAGCCATCGGACGACCGGTCGGGTCCGGACGTCCGGCGCTTGAAGATCCATCGGTCGACCGGTCCAGACCGGACGACCGGTGTCCCTGCACCCGAGCCAAATGAGCGGATGTCCGATGCCAGCGGACGACCGACGACCGGACGACCGGCCCCCCTCCGGAAGTCCGGCACTCCTGTGTCTGAGCCAAATCGAGCGGACATACGACGTCTACCGGACGTCCGGCCACCCGTGAGTCTCCGGACGTCTGACGCCCACCGGACGTCTGACCCCTGGCTGTGTCGTGTTGCGGGCTGAGGCCCATGTATCCCTCTCCCACTTAACCCTTCGTGGAGCTAGACTATATATACTCCTCCACCTCCTCCTAGTTAGGGTTAGCGTTGTGATAGCTCATTTGAGAGATAGAGCTACGCTCATCCATTACGGATCTACTCCACGGGAAAGACCGCGGCCCCTCTACAGAGAAGATCCCCTTGGATTCAAGACCCCCTCTTGGGTGGCCCAATCAAGACCTCCTCACGGAGAAGAACCGGTTACCGTGTATCATCCGTTGTTGACTTTGGATCTTGTATCTCTCTTTGTGTTTCGAGGATCTAGCACATGTGTGATCTATTTCTTGTTGGTTGAGTGTTTCTCTTGTGTTTCCCCTCATTTTCCCCCTCGTGTTCTTCGTGTTCCTCGTGGGGATCCGCTCCTTTCGTGAAAGATCTGCCATCTAGGGTTCCACCCTACATCAAGGAGCTCGATGAAGATCTTGTCCTTTGTGTTGTTTCGTTCTAGTTGATCAGTAGTGGAGCCAAGTTGGGGTCGATCGGGGATCTGTGTAGTTTTGGGGTAGTCTTCTTTTATTTTGGTTCCATAGTCGGACCTTGATTGTATCTGGATGATGTAATGCTTGATTCCTGTATTGTGTGAAGTGGCGATTGTAAGCCAACTATGTATCTCTTTCCCTTTATGTATTACATGGGTTGTGTGAAGATTACCTCACTTGCGACATTGCTTTCAATGCGGTTATGCCTCTAAGTCGTGCTTCGACACGTTGGAGATATAGCTGCATCGAGGGCGTTACACCACTGTCGATGACTTAACCGACATGGTCGACTTTGACTCCGAAGACATCGACGGTATGGACGACGATGCGGGAGGCGAAGAGGAACCACTACCCACAGGGTACTGGACGCCCACTTCATCACATGACGTATACATGGTGGACATACCCAAAGAAAATAACGACGAGGAACGGAAGGACGCAGCGAAGGGTGGTTCCCTCGAGCAGCAGTCAAAGCGGCGGCGTAAACGCCGCTCCAAATCCCGCCTCGGCAGAAATAATGATCACATAAACCCAGCATTGGAGCAGGGTGAACCATTGCCCGACCACGGCAACACGGAAAATCAAGCCGAACAACCCAACCCCGTCGAAGATAACAGTCTGGACGACATCACACCGGACAGGCGCCAGGAGAAACATAATGCCCACCAAAGGCTTGTTGCCATGGCAGGAGTCTGAAAAAACAGAAGCAAAGGCTCAAGGCTGCACAAGACACACTCAAAATCAAATGGAGTGAAGTACTCAACACCACAGCGAAATACGGCAGTAATCGCCACACCAATAGCTACTCGAAGCGAAAGTTGCTTCCTGAATTTGATGAGGAGGCCTTAGATCCTCCACAATTAAAAAATAAAATGGCCATCCGGTCGGATAGACGACCTCATAGCCAACATAAAGTGGCAATCAACGCCGCACATAAACCAGTACGCGATCCGCGTAAGGGCTCGCATCAAAAGGACGGCACAACCAGATCCATCTATGGACCAGCAGGCGCGCTCCAATATACAATGCAACACAACGAACATCCGAACACCACGGTACACCCAAATACAGGGCTGCCGCACACCCTCTATGTTTCACCGACGAGGTGCTGGATCATGAATTTCCAGGGGGATTCAAACCCGTAAACATAGAGGCGTACGACAGAACAACAGACCCTGGGGTCTGGATTAAGGACTACATCCTCCATATCCATATGGCTGGAGGAGATGATCTCCATGCCATCAAGTACTTACGCCTCAAGCTCAAAGGGCCAGCTCGGCACTGGCTTAAAAGCCTCCCTGAAAACTCCATCGGAAGCTGGGAAGAGCTCGAAGACGCCTTTCGGGGAAATTTTCAAGGGACATATGTCCGACTACCGAATGCAGATGATTTAAGTCATATAACTCAACAGCCCGGTGAGTCAGCCCGAAAACTTTGGAACAGGTTCCTCACTAAAAAGAACCAAATAGTTGACTGTCCAGACGCCGAAGCCTTAGCAGCCTTCAAGCATAGCGTTCAAGACGAATGGCTTGCCAGACACCTCGGTCAAGAAAACCCGAGAAGAATGGCAGCATTAACAAGCCTCATGACCCATTTTTGCGCGGGCGAGGACAGCTGGTTAGCCCGATGCAGCACCAGCGACCCAAGTACATCCGAAGTGAGGGATGGAAACGGGAAATCACGACGTAGCAAGAATAAGCGCCGGAATAAAGAAGACAACCTGAAGAGCATGACGGTAAACGCCGGATTTAGAAGCTCTCGGCCAGGGCAGCAGAAGCCGCCCTCCAAAGGCAATAGAGACGAATTGTCTAGCCTAAACAAAATTTTGTACCAAATATGTCAGATCCATAGCACCCCTGATAAACCTGCAAATCATACCCACAGAGAATGTTGGGTCTTCAAACAGTGCGGCAAGCTCAACGCCGAACACAAGGGGCGGGATACACCAAGTGAAGACGAGGACCAGCCTCGCAAGCAAAGCACAGGGGAACATAAGAAATTCCCACCAGAACTCAAAACGGTCAACGTGTTACACATGATAAAAGGGAGAAACAAAGCGGCACGTTTAGAGGAATATGCCCCAGGGCCTATCACCGCGGAGCTCCGCCACTTGTCGTCCCAACCGATCACCTTCGACCATCGGGATTACTCGGCAAGTATCCGGCGGGCAGGATGGGCTGCCTTGGTATTAGATCCAATAATTGATGGATACCACTTCACCTGAGTCCTGATGAACGGCGGCAGCAGTTTAAATCTAATATATCAGGACACAGTCCGCAAAATGGGGATAGACCCAACAAATATTTGCCGCAGCAATTCTACCGTTAAAGGAGTAACGCCAGGCCTAGAGGCTCACTTCAGGGGCTCCCTGCTACTAGAGGTTATATTCGGCTTCCCTGACAACTTCCGCAGCGAAAATTTAACTTTCCACGTCGCTCCGTTCCAAAGTGGCTATCAAGCACTACTCGTACGCGAAGCTTTCGCTCGCTTTGACGCAATACCGCATTACGCTTCCCTCAAGCTCAAGATGCCCGATCCATGCGGCATCATTACAGTACATGGAAATATTGAGCGCTACTTGCGCGCCGAAGACGGTGCGGCCGCCTTGGCCACCGCACAATAAATGGCCTCACCAACTCAAGCATTTGACAGGTCGTTAAGACCACAGACACGGCTAGACGAGTCCGGCTCAGCTATATGTAATTAATACAGATGACCATCGTGCTACACCTGTCCAGGATACGGCACAACGGAGACACAGGCGCAGACGTGCAGCAGGGACCCGTTCCAAGGATTCTTTGTAGATTAAGACCCTGCGTAAACCTTTTTTACGGTCTCTTGTTGATTTACATCCCTCGGATTCTCAGTACAACCGAGAAGGATGCTGACATCTTGGCATGTGGCCACGCCATAATAATGCATGTACCTGGACACCAGGGGCTTATTACAAAGGGTGCTATCTAGACCCGGTTTACACCATAAAGACCGAATACCTTAGGGAGTGTTCGGCGTTGCGAGTTTAGCCTTATATGCATCAGCTCCGAATCATGTCTTTGGTCAAATGTTGGTTTTGCCCGGCTCCTGTGTTTTGCTGCCTTACGTTCCGCTCTATCGGCTAAGGCGGCACCAGGAGAACTACTGCGATTGTGCCCTGGTTCATCCGGACGAGCACCTCAGTAGAGAAAGCCGAAAACTGACTGTCATGATATAGCGTGAGACTGGTCAACCACTCAATGACCTCTTGGAATCTTCGGGATTCCTCCGCATTAACGAAGGGCCGTTTCCTGACCAGGCATGTATGCACCCCGAATCCGGACGAGTGCGGAGCCACCAGGGGCTATATAGTAGCCCCACTGTCAAACTCCTATGGCTAAGTGAAAGTGTTAAAGCATTATAGTCCGGTTGCCTAGTTCGCTGCGCTATCACCTCCTTATTAGGACCAAGACGTTGGATTAAGTGTGAATACGCGCCTTCTGCGAACACCCCCGCATTATATGCGTGGGGGTTGAAGCCGACGACTCCAATCTTTCAGGTTATATACATGTATACATAAAACGGCCGCACAGGAGGCATCACAATACTTTCGGGCAAAAGTGTAAATAAAGCCTTGATAAATTCAATAAAATGTTGTATTTACAATGGGAATACATGTCACTCAAACATAACATTCTTCAAGCACTGGGCCTCTATCGTACAAGCACCCTCAAGAACTTCTTCAAAATAGCGCTCGGCAGCCACTCAGCCTATGGCCGAACCCTACGCCACGAAAGTGGTGGCATCCATCTCCGCCCAGTATGTTTTGACACGGGCAAGGGCCATCCGTGAGCCTTCTATGCATGCCGACCTCTTCATCGCATCAATGCACGTCACCGCACCAAGGAACTGCTGCACCAAGATAAAATAGTTGTTCAGCTTCGGCCTTTCCGGCCACAGATGATCCACGACAGACCTCATGGCGATTCCGGACTATCTATTGAGTTCGGCCCATTCGGCAAGCTGATCAGTCAATGGAAGTTGACGCTCTGGAATGTTAAATTGCGACCAGAACAGCTTGTCCACTTCACGATTTGTCTGATCTTGGAAGTATTCGGTCACATCGACAGCGCTCGCGGCTAAGTCCAGATATGCGTCGGCCGAAGTCCACAACCGATCCAGAGGGACATACCGCGGGTCGCCGAACTTCCTCCGCAGCATAAAGGGCTTCCCAGCCACAATGTCCCTGGCTTCACGCAGTTCCTCCTTCTCCGCTCTCATTGCAGAGCGGGTGTCTTTGGTCGCCATTGTGGCCTTTTCAAGGTCCGTAGCCTTCGCCCGGTTTTCTTCCTCAAGAAACTGGCAGCGGTCGGCACTGTCTTTTAACTTCACAGCCATTTTGGCCATTTTCTCTTTGCTCTCGCTATGAGTGGCCTTCTCGGCTTTCAACTCTTCGGCCGCCTTCAAAGCGGCCACATTACTACTCCTTGCTTGCTCCTTGGCTCGGGCAAGCTCCGCCCGCAGGGCCTCCACGATGGCAGCTCCATCTGCAGTCACAACATATTAAAGATACTGGCATCACACTGCTCTTACTATGTGACATTCACTATAAATATCACCTACCCTGGGCCTCGTCAAGCCGCTTGTTAACAAGGATGATGTCGGCATCCGCCGCATCCAGTTGCCGCTTTAGTTCGGCAACCCCATCAATCCGGCTAGCCACCGGAGCTTCAGACACCTGCACATAATGACAATCTGGTCATTACCTGGGACTACGATCCTCTATTCGCCGCTGTTTTCGATGACAACCAGAGTCTCAGGGGCTACTATCTACATAGGGCACACCTAAAAATGTGCAGATGCATATCATTTCACGTACCTCAAAGCCCGTCAGAAGACTCATAAAGGCTTCATGCAACCCGCTTTCGGCGGACGAAATCCTTTCAATCACCGTACCCATCAATGTACGATGCTCTTTTGAGATAGTGGCTCGCCCTAGAAGATCCCTCAGTGCGTCCGACCGCATACCAGACGGTGCTGGATTCTTTTGGTTGCTCTCTTCAAGAGCCAGATACTGAAGGCTTCGGGTGACCATGGGATTACCTTCTGGCCTTGCCGGATCCGGAGAAACTCTCCGTGATGACACTTCAAGGTCGCCCGCTTCTTGAGCCCGGGAGTCCGGTGGAGGCGTTTCGCTCTCCATCATCTCCGGAAGAAGATCCCCCGAAGACGAGCTCTGCTGAGAAGGGCTCAGATCCGAACTGCAACATAGATGCTTCGGTTATCTTCCTTAGAAGTAAGGTAGAATATCTTCACTATTAAGTACTTTTGGATTACTTACAGCTCGTTAGAGGGCTGATCCCCGCACGGACTTTGTGCAGCAAGAGCACCCTCCGAGACGGGACCCTCTGGTGGAGTTTTCTTCTCCCGTTTGGAAACCTTGGTTTCTGGGTCATCAGAGCTAGTCCTCTTCCTCCCCCGGGGCGAGGGAATGTCAGATTCCTTCCCTTGGTTATCCTCCCTCGCGGAGGCGCTCGTTCCCTCGGTTGGAACAGGTAGCAGTGGGGGCCCGCTTTCGCCCTCTTTATTCCCCCCTTCATCTTCCTTTGAGGGTACTAGGCAAGGTGCTGGCTCAAGCATCTTTTCCAGCACCGGATTGTCCAAACCTTCGGGAAGGGGGGCCGAACACCGGATCATCTTCGCCTTTGTTATCCAGTCCTGGTCAAAAAGCGATTCTTCAGAATGACGTCATGATAAATGAAAGATAGTGTGTTCGGCTAGAGGATTACTTACTTGGGTCGCGGTGCGGTTGCTGCTTAGGCCCACGTCCTCGGAGGTGTCTGGACACTCTATTTGGGGTCCGAAGAACGACTTGTACATCTCCTCGTGCGTCAGGCCGAGGAAATTCTGAATAGCACGTGGTCCTTCTGGGTTGAATTCCCACAAGCGGAGGGGCTGGCGTTTGCAAGGATGGACTTGAAGAACCAGCATGACTTGCACTACCATAACTAAACTAAAATCTCCCTCGAAGAGATCCCGGATGCGGCTCTGCAGTATGGGCACATCCTTGGCTGGACCCCAGCTCAGCCCCCTGCTGATCCATGACATCAGTTGTGGTGGAGGGCACGAGCGAAAGGCGGGGGAAGCTACCCACTTGGCACTTCTGGGAGCGGTGATGTAGAACCACTCTCGTTACCATAATCCGGACACCTATGGAAAAGAACCTTTTGGTCACGGAGCTCCGGCAATCTTGCTTATTAATGCACCCCCGCACGCTGCATACTGCCCTTCGACCGTCTTCGGCTTCACATCAAAGGTCTTGAGCCATAGGCCGAAGTGAGGGGTAATGCGGAGGAAGGCCTCACATACGACAATAAATGACGAGATGTGGAGAAAGGAATCCGGGGCTAGATCGTGGAAATCAAGCCCGTAATAGAACATCAAACCCCTTACGAAGGGATCCAGAATGAGGCCTAGTCCTCGGAGGAAGTGGGAGATGAACACGACGTCTTCATTGGGTTCAGGAGTAGGGACGACCTGCCCTTGGGCGGGAAGCCGATGTGAGACTTCGGCGGTCAGGTATCTTGCCTCCCTTAACTTCTTGATATCCTCTTCCGTGACGGAGGAGGGCATCCACCGGCCCTGGAGGCTAGATCCGGACATGATTGAAGATCCGAAGCACCTGACCTAGGCTTTGAGTGTTAGAACTCGAGGCGGGGGAGGGATTCGATTGAGAACGGGAGGTAAAAAGTAAAAGCCTTGACCCTTTATAAAGACGGTGAATATCAAGCGTCCTCCTCATGGCCGTTTGGGACTTGCCTAAAATCTAGGAGTCCTAGGCGTGGTTGGGTTACCCACGACCGTATTGATGAGAATCCCGTAATAAGGGGGACACGATCTTTGCTTTGACAAGACGTGTCAAGAAACTGCCTCGTGTTATGTGCGGGGCTAGTTAAAGAAAAACAGTTCGAGTAATCACTGAGCCATGGCGTGATGTCATGTTGCCAAAACGTGTCAGCAGATTAGATTTGTGGAAATATTATTCTCTCTACGGTGGTATGTGGAACTTATTTTGCAGGGTCGGACACTATCCTTGTATTCAATTTCTTCCGTGGTGTATTTGGAGGAGGAACCCGCCTTGCAATGCCAAAGACAATACTGCGCGTCGGACTCATCGTCATTGAAGCCTGGTTCAGGGGCTACTGAGGGAGTCCTGGATTAGGGGGTCTCCGGACAGCCGGACTATATCCTTAGGCCGGACTGTTGGACTATGAAGATACAAGATTGAACACTTCGTCTCGTGTACGGATGGGACTCTACTTGGCGTGGAAGGCAAGCTAGGCAATACGGATATGTATATCTCCTCCTTTGTAACCGACCTTGTGTAACCCTAGCCCCCTCCGGTGTCTATATAAACCGGAGGGTTTTAGTCCATAGGACAACATACAATCATACCATAGGCTAGCTTCTAGGGTTTTGCCTCTCCGATCTCATGGTAGATCAACTCTGGTAATACTCATATCATCAAGAATAAATCAAGTAGGACGTAGGGTTTTACCTCCATCAAGAGAGCCCGAACCTGGGTAAAACATCATGTTCCCTGCCTCCTGTTACCATCCGCTTTAGACGCACAGTTTGGGACCCCCTACCCGAGATCCGCCGGTTTTGACACCGGCAATGCCCTTCCGAACACCCCTATACTACATACATGGGGGCTGAAGCCGACGACTGGCCAACTCCCAGATACCGTAAACGGCCGCACAGGAGGAAAGGATTTCAAAGTAAGACAAGCAACACATTATACATATATAAGCCTTGTTTTATAATACAAAGTATGGGCACTACAGGTACATTCATTCAAAGATAATGTCCTTCGAACACTGGCCCTCTACAATGCGGGAACCTTCCAAGACTTTGTCAAAATACCGCTCTGAAGTATGGTGCTCCTTGCATGCAGGCAGTCCCTCGGTTGCGAGCTTGACGGCGTCCATCTTCGCCCACTGCACTTTGACATGGACGAAGGCCATCCACGCACCTTCGATGCAGACCGACCGCTTCACGGCATCAAGCCGAGGACAGGCATTAACCAGCTGCTTCACGATCCCAAAGTAGCTGCTGGGTATGGGTTCGGCAGGCCACAGACAGATTATAAAATCCCTCATGGCCATTCCAGACACTCTATGTAGTTTGGCCAACTACTTTAGCTGATCGCTGAGGGGCACGGGATGCTCAGGCGCAAGGTACTGCGACCAGAACAGTTTTTCCGTCCAGCTCCCCTCTTTGGCTCGGAAGAACTCCGCAGCATTGGCAACACTCCGGGGAAGGTCTGCAAACGCTCCTGCAGAACTCCAAATCCGGGTTAGTAAGATGTATTTCCTTCTAACAAATTTGCTCTTCATATTAAAGGCCTTACCAGCCGCAATCTGCTTCGCCTCTTGGATCCCCCAGCAGGCATTCTGGGCTTCAGCCCGGGCCTCCTGTGCACTTTGGAGGGCCTTAGCAAGTTTGGATTTTTTTATCTGAAATTTCGCGCTCTAAGGACTCACATTTGTTTATAGCATCCTTGAGCTCTTGCTGGACTTCCTCCACCCTTGACTCATGTTTTAGGTGGGCGGCTCGTTCCTCCTCCGCCTCTTTCTTGGCCTCGTCCAGCGCGCTCTTAAGGGTATCGACCTCAAACGCGTCAGCTATGAGCAAAGTTATAACACTCATTCAGATGACAAGTTATTGCTGATATTATTTCAGACCCATTTTCGGTATCACATACCTTGCTTTTCCGCTAACTTCCGCCTCAGCTCAGACGCTTCGATGGCATGGGAAGTTGACGCCTGCATCGCAGCCTGTTTGATTCAAATAGATATGTATGTTAACCTCCTGTATGAGTTATTAGATCCGCTATTCAGCCTTTCTTTCTGAACACATAATAGAGTCTCAGGGGCTACTATATATACACAGGTATTTTTCTTATATAGCCAAAAGGCATCATATTACATACCTGAAAGCCTCTCAGAAGGACAGTGTAGGCCTCGTTCAATCCGCTTTTAGCGGACTGAACCCTTTCAACCACCGTACCCATAAGGGTACAATGTACTTCCACAATGGTGGCACTCTGAAGCGCTTCCACAATAGTATCCGGCGCCTCCGGATTGACAGAGGTGGTCGGTGGGATTGGCGCACCCCCTTCTTTCGAAGGAGGTTGCTCACCTGATTCCAGAGCCGTGTGGGTCTCCGGAATAATGTCTGGTTGAGGGCCGAATTGGGCATGGCCCCTGTCGCCAGTCTCCATGAGGGTCGGACCTCCTGTGTTTTCGGCAGCAGAGGTATCGCCCTCTGTCGCCACCTCGACGGCTTCTCGCACCTCTCCCTGACCCGGAAGGGTCCTTCGGGACAACACTTCAGCATTGTCCATAGCTTTGGGGGAGGAGGCCAACGAAGGAAGCCTGCTATCCATCATGTTCGGATCCAGCAAATTCTCCGAAGATGAGGATTGCTGGGGGAAGACGTGAGCCGGACTACAGCACGTAACTCAGTATATTAAAATTACATGGCAGAAAACCGGATAGATATATAAGTACAAGTTCCTTTGGGGTACTTACAATCTGGCCAAGGGCTTCGGCCTGGGGCGCCACTCATCAGCGTCCGATTCGGAGTCATCCGTGAGGGAGATTCTCCCTTTCTTGGATGCCCCCGCCTCCAGATCCGTTGAAGCCCCCCTTTTCTTCTCCCCCCTCCCTTAAGGGGAGAATTACTCTCTTCCTCCTCCCCTTCGTCTTCGTAAGGGGAGGAGTGAGTCTTGGTGTCTTCCAACACTACGTCTGAAGCACCTTTACGGCGGAGGCCACTTTTGGCCTCATTGCCCTTCTTCTTGGTCTTCTTTTCCGGTGCCTGATACGATGCCGGAACCAGCATCCTCGCTAATAGAGGGATGGCTGGGTCTTCGGGTAGTGGAGCCAGACAATGAATCCACTCCGCCGTCTCCGTCCACCCCTATGGGAAGAATGGAAAGCTTGGTATGACCCTTGGATTTACAAATAGTAAAGTTATCATGAAAACTTACGGGGGACACTGCGTGAGTAAAGCTGAGGCTGAGGTCATCGGTTGTTTTCGGCCACGCCTTTTGGGTCTTGAACAGCAGCTTCCACATGTCTTCACGCTTCGTGCTGAAGAACCGCTACAGGGTCCAAGGACCGGCCGGGTGGAACTCCCACATGTGCGGAGTTCGGCCTTGGCAGGGGAGAATCTGATGAAAGAGCATTACCTGGATTACACTGGCAAGGCTGGTATTCTTGTCTACCATACTCTTGATGTGCTTCTGCAGCATCATCACCTCGTCGGATGATGCCCAGTCTAGGCCCTTGTTGAGCTAGGATGCCAGCCGCAGTGGAGGCCCGGACTTGAACTCGGGAGGAGCAGCCCATGTGGAGTCACTGGGGCCCGTGACATAGAACCACTCTTGCTGCCACCCATTCAGGGTCTCCACAAAGGTGCCTTTGGGCCAAGTGACATTGGGGAGCTTGCTCACCATGGCGCTGCCGCAATCCGCGTGTTGACCATCCACCACTTTTGGCTTCACATTGAAGACCTTGAGCCATAGACCGAAGTGGGGAGGGATGTGGAGGAAAGCCCCGCACATGATGATGAACGCCGAGATGTTGAGGAATGAATTTGGGGCTAGATCATGGAAATCTAGCCCGTAGTAGGTCATGAGTCCGTGGACGAAAGGGTGGAGAAGAAACCCTAGCCCGCGAAGGAAGTGGGGAATACTACCCTCTCATTGGGCTCTAGTGTGGGAAAGATCTACTTTTTGGCAGGGAGTTGATGGGTGATTTCCTTGGCTAAATACCTTGCCTCCCGAAGTTCTTTGATGTGCTCCTCCGTCACGAAGGAGGCCATCCACTTGCCCTGTTCTCCAGATCCGGACATGGTTGGAGCGTTTGTTGGGGACAAAAAGGGTTGAAGCTTGGGCACTGGAGCTCGAGGGTAGATGGGCTGAGGAGGAAGAAGGCGTGGGGTAAAAAGGTGGATCCTTGTCTCCTTATAAAGACAGTGAATATCAAGCGTCAACCCACGAGCCTTAAAACTTGCCTACTCCCTAGGAGTCGTGCGAGTGGCACGGTTGGATTAATCAAATCTGTATGGATGAGAACCCCGCAATAAGGGGACACGATCTCTGCTTTGACAAGACGTGTCAATGAATATCACGTCTCGAAATGCGAAATGGGAGGTTGGAAATGGTTCAAAATAATAATAAGGCCGGAACACAATACCTTGCCGAAAAAGTTGTCAGAAGACATAATGTATTTTTTAAAGTGTTTTGCCCTCGAGGGTCAGGGTTGCAACTATTGTAAAGAGCCGGATATAGTTTTTTGATCAACTAATTTGGAGTATTCGGAGGAGGAACCCCGCCTTGCAATGCCGAAGACAATCTGTGCACCAGACACATCGCCATTGACGCCTGGTTCAGGGGCTACTAAGGGAGTCGTAGATTAGGTGGTCCCTGGGCATCCGGGCTATGTGACGTGGGCCGGACTGGTGGGCCGTAAAGATACAAGATAGAAGGCTTCCACCGTGTCCAGATGGGACTCTCTTTGGCATGGAAGGCGAGCTTGGCGTTCGGATATGAAGATTCCTTTCTCTATAAACCGACTCTGTACAAACCCTAGCCCCCTTCGGTATCTATATAAACTGGAGGGTTTAGTCTGTAGAGGCAATCGTAATCATACAGGCTAGACATCTAGGGTTTAGCCATTACGATCTCGAGGTAGATTAACTCTTGTAACCCCTATACTCATCAAAGTCAATCAAGCAGGAAGTAGGGTATTACCTCCATTAAGAGGGCCCGAACCTAGGTAAACATCATGTCCCTTCCTCATGTTACCTTTGATCCTTAAACGCACAGTTCGGGACCCCCTACCCGAGATCCGCTGGTTTTGACACCGACATGCACCCCCTCCTGGCATGCCCAGGTGGGTTGTGCCCACCTGGTGGCCCCGCAGACCCTGATTGCAACTCTATAAACTCCTATTTTTGGAGAAAAAATCAAGGAGAAAGAATTATCACGTTTCATGAGACGGAGCCACGGCCACCTCCTATTCTTCATCGGGAGGCCAGATCTGGAGTCCATTTGGGGCTCCGGAGAGGGGGATCTTCGATATTTGTCATCACCAACTCTTGTACATCACCAATTCCACGATGCTCCCCACCGAGAGTGAGTAATTCCTTCATAGGCACGCTGGTCAGTGAGGAGTTGGATGAGATTCATCATGTAATCGAGTTAGTTTTGTTAGAGCTTGATCCCTACTATCCATTATGTTCTGAGATTGATGTTGCTATGACTTTGCCGTCCTTAATGCTTGTCACTTTGGGCCCGGGTGCCATGATTTCAGATCTGAACCATTTATGTTATCATCATTATATCTATATTCTAGATCTGATCTTGCAAGTTATAGTCACCTGTTTACGTGTTATGATCTGTAAACCCCCGAGTGACAGTAGTCGGGATACTTTCCGGCGATGACCGTAGTTTGAGGAGTTCATGTATTCACTATGTGCTAATGCTTTGTTTCGTTCTCTATTAAAAGGAGGCCTTAATATCCCTTAGTTTCCATATGGACCCCGCTGCCACGAGGGGGGGGGGGGTGGCAGGATAAAAGATGGCATGCAAGTTCTTTCCATAAGCATGTATGACAATTTACGGAATACATGCCTACATTATATTTATGAACTGGAGCTAGTGCTGTATCACCCTAGGTTAAGATTGTTATATGATGAATATCATCCAACAAATCCACCGATCTGATGCCTACAAATTTATCTTATATTGTTCTTGCTAAGTTAGTACTGCTACTATTACTGTTACACTTGCTACAAAATCATTGCTATCACTGTTACCGTTACTATTGTTGTTGCCACTACTATCAAAACTATCATATTACTTTGCTACTGATCGTATTGTTGTAGATAATTAATCTCCGGGGGTGGTTGAATTGACAGCTCAGCTGCTAATACTTGCAAATATTCTTTGGCTCCCCTCTTGTCGAATCTATAAATTTGGGTTGAATACTCTACCCTCGAAGACTGTTGCGATCCCCTATACTTGTGGGTTATCAAGACCTTTTTCTAGCGCTGTTGCCGGGGAACATAGCTATATTTGTTGATTCGCTTGGGATTATTATCAATCTATCACTAGGAAGAATCTGAAGGATATTAAGACTAAAATATTTCCCTCTGAGACGAGGGGAGGTAAGGAACCGCCATCTAGCTCTGCACTTGATTCACCTTCTATTTTGAGTAAACTTGCAACACCACCACATGTTATTAGTTTTGATATGTTGCAAGTTATTGATGATGCTACTTCTGCTATGGATAATTCTAATGATGATGCTAGTACCTTGCTTGATGATAATGTGCCACTAGGTGAATTTCTTGATGAACAAATTGCTAGAGCTAAAGTTGTTGAGGATGATGAAACTGATGAAATCATCGAATCTGAAAATCTTGAGACAGCTATTAAACCTAGTCCTCCTAGATATGAGTTGCCTAAGATACCAGAAGGTTATGTTATGGATGAGGAGACAACTAGAGACTTTCTTGCTTGCAATGATAGAGATGATCTTAAGAAAGTATTATGCAAACTGAAAGAAAAAAATCTTTGAATGCTAGAATGAAATGTGATCCTAAGTTTGCTACTTCACCTATCTCTATTCATGATAAGGATTATGAATTATCTATCGACCCAGAGTTAATTAATTTGGTTGAATCTGATCCTATCCATGGTTATGAAACTAAAACTATAGTGGCACACCTCACTAAACTAAATGATATAGCCACCCTATTTGCTCATGATGTGTCGGTGTACAAAACTAGGGGCTCTCCTTTTGCACCCCTTTACTTGTGCACGGGCAGTCACAGCCGCTCCCACGGCCACATTGAGCAGAGGAGGGATGCCGGAGTGCAAGACATCTAGATCAACGCCAAGACTAGGAGCGCAAAGAGAGCAAGAGGGTGAGGTGGACTCCCCTGGCAAGACCCTTGTCGGGGTGGCTTCTACAGCCCCGGCAAGATCCTTGCCGGGGCAACTTGCTTGACGCCAGCAGAGCACACCACACTTGAGCCCAAGGGTTTCCGACGCCATCAACCACATTGGAACCAAGGCTCGGGAGGCACCTCCATGGTGGCATGCAGATCTTTGTACAGATCATGAATACACAAGATCATACGAGAACCAGAAGACGACGATCCTTAGCAAGATCCTTGCCGAGGATGACCGCGGTGCTGCGGCAAGACCCTTGCCGAGGGTGTCTGCGTGGCCACAGCCAGGCCCACGCCTGCCAAGACTCCACCGCCGCTCCCATGCAGCTGCCAGCTCGACCCGCTGGGCAGGCATCTGCATGGCAGCGCGCGGCCTCCACACCAACTTAGCAAGCACCTGCGTGGTGGCATGCAGATCTTCGTGAGGGCCCCACCACCGCACCAGCCCAGCAGCCAGCCAATGCGGTGCTACAATGCCTTGTCAGCACGGACGCGTGTCGGAGCCAGGCGAGGCGGCGATAGCTGGGACGAGCTTCTTTGTCGTCCCCAATAAAGCAAGAGGGGCACATCGGCACCGCATTAAATGCGTTTATCTGACAAAGCCGGAGGATAGACTCAGCCACTGTACACCCTTCCACCTCATGTGTGCCACTGTGGCGACCCGTTTTGTCTATAAAAGGAGGGCCGAGGCATACTGGAGAGGGATTTAGATCTTTTGGACTATACCGACACGGTGGCTAGTTCAAGAACACAAGAACACTCAAATATACATCAAAGTAGGACTAGGGTTTTACGCGTCCCCGTGGCCTGAACCTGGGTAAACGATTTGCGTGCTGACCCCCAGACCCGCTCTTTGCACAACCCCGCGCCCGCCAACCGTAGAAGGGATCCCAGTGACCCCATAGGTGTCGTTTCACATCTCTGGCGTGCTAGGTAGGGGGTGCGCAGTTGTGAAAATCCAGTCTGGTTGAAGCAGTGGCTTCATCGTGGTCGTCACTTCATGGAAGAAGACGACTGAACCGGTGGTGTCCTTGGTGGACGCAGTGAACGCTCACGCAGTGGCAGAAAAGCTAAGTCGTGCAAAACTTTGAGTAATTCCTTTTTATATATATGGTTATCGTCCTCGATGATCTTGCCCTATGTATGGAGAACCTGCATGCAATGAGGCCCTACAACTATTGGCAACGCCCTCGTTCTATTTCGAGTCCGCTCAAAACTTCGAGCGGCTGCGTCGAGAACGACAGGGTGACCTTCTGCAATTGGCAACGCTCTTGTTCTGTCTCGAGTCCGCTCGACAGCTCGAGTGGCCGCGTTAAGAGCAGTGAGGTGGTTTGCCCGGCAGCAAGCATACCCAGCAGGCCATTGGGAATCCGTCCTCAAGGCGCCGCGACCTAGGTTCCACGCCGGCAAGCCTACCCAATTAACGTAGGGTGGACATACAAAGGGAGATCAAACGGGAAAATAACATGCATCGTTTCAAAAGTACTGCAGAGTTATATTACATCATTTGTTGCTGCGGTTCTAACTTAAGATAAAAATTGTCTTGGTCATGAACCTGCAGCGACGATAAGAAACGGGGTGCCTAATCCTGGCGCTGGCCTTCTATCCTCTGAACTCCGTCGATGCAGCTAATGACGGGCTCGATACGCTCCTCGAGCGGAGCAAGGTCCATGCCCTCCGGCAAGCTATCCGACGAAGCTTCGAAGTCGAGGTCAGGGTTCCAGTACGCCATCTTGGTGAGGACCTTGGTCATGGCACCCCAGCAAAGCCTCCGGGCCTCATCGGCCAGAGAGGCTGCTCTGTTGGAGTAGAACCGCTCCAGGGCCCCGAGCACACCCTCAAAGAACTGCGTCAGTCTGGCATTAGGACTCACGTTTGGTTCCGGGATGTACCTCATGTGTGGCATCCCCATGGTAGCCAGCTGCGTGGTGATCCTGCCGGCGACATCGGCGAGGCGGCTGATCCAGAGTTTCTCGCCCGCCATGAAATCCGCGTGGCTGACGGTGTCGTTCTTCCGCAGCTTCCTCTCCTCCTCCAGATTCTTGGTTAGGGTCTCCTCCCGGGCCCTGACCTCTGAGAGTTTCCCCTCAAGACCCTCCAGCTTCAGCTGCAGGTCCTTGATGGACTCGTTGGCCGTGGAGAGTAGCTCGACCTTGTCGACGACTGCGACCTGTGCATCAGCCAAGGCGCCCTTGGACGCGTCCCTCTCACCCATCAGCTCCTGGATCTGCTTCTTCAAGCCGTCCCGCTCCACCTCCAGCTCGTTCAACTTGTCGGCATGGGCCTGGGCCTGAGCAATGAGGGCCTCCTCGTGCCTCTGCTCAAGTTCCTAGGTCCGCTGCACGACAAGCTCCTTGACCTCCTCGTCGTTGCCGCGGAGTGTCGCGGTGAGTTTCTCCTCGCGAGCGGCAAGGTCCTCCTCCTGGGAGTTTAGCTCGACCTGGTGCTAACGCTGAGCGGCCTCCTCCTTGGCGGCATGTTGACTCGCCGCCTCCTGGACCTTCTCGACATCGGCCTGCTTCATGACAAGCTCCAGCTTGCGCTTGGCCAGCTGATCCTGGGCGGTCTTCAGTTCCTCACAGGCCTGGTGGAACCAAGCCTGCGCCTCGGTGACGCGCCCTTCGAGGTCCGCCTCTGCCTTGTCCACTACTACCTCCTGGCCTTGGCCTTGTCCAGGCGGGCACGGTGAAGCACCTGAAACTTGTGGAAGTTGGCGCTCATGCTCTGGAGGAGCCGCTCTTCCTGGGAGCCGCCGCCACCAACACTCGGTCCGTCAACGACCTTGATCCCGGCGGTGGCAAGCACCTCATCGTCAAACACCTCCCCCTTGGCGGGCGCCATGGCGCTCACCGTCCATGGGAGGTGGATGAACAGGTCGTCGCCCACCTTCAGATACTTGCCCGAGCTAGAGGCGGCGGAGGAGGAAGGCTGGTCGTCAGCCACCTCCTCCTTGGCAGTGGCCTTGCTGGCCTCCCCGGTAGGCCCCTTGTCGGCCTCGCCGACCTCCTCGGTAGACCCCTCAGCTGTGTCCTCAGCAACATCTTTGGCGGCCTCCTCAGCGGCGATCTCGTTGGCCTCGGCCGTGGCCTCCCTAGCGACCTCCCCAATGACAGTGTCCACATCCTCCCGATCCGCCGAGGAAGGATCTGGGTACCGAGAAGGAGAATGAGGCGAAGTCAAGATCAAAATTCAAAAAAATAAAAAGTGTGCGGGAACAGGAGGCAAACAACTCACCTGTGCCAAGCTGGGACAAAGTGGCCCCCTCCCCACTGACATTCAGTACCGGGACGGAGCCGCCGGCGCCCGGGGCCTCCTCCTCCTCCTCCTGCGCATGGGCTCGATGCTTGGCGCCCTTGCCGGGGACGCCCCTCGGGGCGGCGTGTTGAGGGTGGCCCTCAGTGGCTCCTCCTGCTGCCGTTCTCCTCCTGCAACCACGGCAAGGTCAGCACCAAGAAATCGTGCCCCAGCACACGTCGATGGGGGCGAGTGATGAACGTACGTTGGGAGCTACGCCGGGGGCTGCTCTCCGGGCTACTCTCCACCACCAGCGGCGTACTCGAGGTGCCCACCGAGGGCTGGCCACCCAACAAGGCCCTGGCCCTCTTCGCCACCCTCTGGGCCATTGTCTCCATATCCCTGCAAAGATGAAGACAAGTCAATAAAAACGGCACGGTCCGAGGGGACAAAATGACAAAAGACCAGATACTTACTCATTCTCCGCCTCCTCTTCCACTACCCAAAGTCGAAGATGACCTCCGCGTCATCACCTGCGGGAGAAGGGGAAGCGGGTGGAGTCCGAGGACGCTTGGACGAAGAAGAGGCCGTCGCTTTCTTCTTCACCACCATAGCCTTCACCGCCTTCCCCGCTGCCGCGACCCTCGTCTGGCGCATGGACGCCTCTTGAGGTTGTTGCGGTTGTGCAGCCCTGCCAGGATGGACTGGCTCACCAGAGATGGCCCATCGCAGGACACGCCCTCTCCCCATGGCTGGGGGCTCGACAGCCTCGGCCTCCTCCCTAGACGACGCATCGACCTCATCTTCAATGAGAGGGGCCTCGGTGCCGGCACTGCTGGCCTTCCCAGCAGATTCCGCCCACTGGGCGAGCTCCTTCTCGTTGCGGCGCCGCGGCCTTGTCCTCCACTCCACCAGTGCTACCGGCCTCCTTAGCGAGCGCCGCCTCCGTTGCCCTAGCGGCGATATAATCCAGCTCCTCTTGGGTGGTGTCTTGGATGAGCAGCGGCTCTTCGCCGACGTACTTCTCCGACAGGGTGTCGAAGAACTCCTGCTCCTGGTCTGCCTCTGGCTCGACCCAATTCGGGTCAAGGCCATGCGCATTACAGTCTGGCATCATGGCGATGATGTCGGTCTAGTGGGAGTTGTTGCTCAGCGGGACCACCCCCGCCAGCAACCCGAACATGGGCCCCTTGGCGACTTGCTGGCCTTCACGAACTTGCCAGTCCTCTCGGCCCTGCCATCGCGGTTCACGTCGAGCTGAAAGAGCCGCTGGCAGAAGTGGGTGTGCCCCATCACTGTGAAGTTGTGGTTCAGGCCGGGGCGGAGCCGCATGATGTCAGCCGCATTGCTGAAGAGCCAGGCCGGCCTCCCCTTGTTGTGCAAAGGAGTGATACGGTGGCGGATGAAATCCTCCCCGATCATCTCCGGGGTGAGCCCGGCAACGACGAGGCGATGGGTTCTGGTGATGGCAACCGTGAGCTTCCCATCCTGGGCATCGACATCACCCCAGTCGTCTCGGCGAACCGGCGGCGCCTGGCGAACCTGGAAAAATTCATATGGGTCCTCCTCCTCAATCCAGCACCACCGGCTCCACCACTCCTCCCACCTCTCCTTCTGGGCACCCTCTGGATATGTCCCCTTCTCTAGGGTCCTTGGGATCCATGTGACACAACCAAAAATGGCGCCTCCCCTCTGTATCCGAGGATAGAAGTAGTGGCGGAAAAGCGCCATGTTGGGATGCACTCCGGCGAAGCCCTCACAGAGATGGGCGAAAAGGGCCATGCACGCCACAGCATTTGGAGTAAAATCCAGGAGGTGGAAGCCGTAGGTGTGCATGACGTCGTGGAAGAAATCGGAGGAAGGGGTAGAGGCCACAGGAAAAGTAGTCGACGAAGAATGGGTACCGATTTAGGGTGGACTTGGCGCAATCAACGGGGATGACGCACGTGGCCGGGTGCCCCGTCGTCTCTCCCCCCGTCTTGCACACCCACAGGGGCCTGATGTTGTCCCGGAGGTGGACCGCGTCGACCATCGAGGGAAAGTAGGCGAGCTGCATCCGCCACGCCACCAACTCGCTCTCCGGCGGCTCCGTCCCCCGGCGTCCTTGACCACTCCTTTGCCTTCGCTGGTTTTGGGTGCCATGGCGGCTGCGGGGGGTGAAGGAGGAAGGGTAGCGAAAACGCGGCGGTGGAGAGCAAGAGCAAGAGCTTGAGGAGGAAGAAGGAGGGGACGGCCGTTCCGAGATTGGAGAAGGCACGGAGGGTAAATGAGCAGAGCGCCCGTGGTTATTCCTTTTTACGGGGAAGGCGCGGGCCGCCTCTTTACCATCCACCACGATGTGACGCATGCGTGCGGAAACCGCCCCACGCATGACCCCCACGTCACGCATGACCCTGATAACCCACAAGTATAGGGGATCGCAACAGTTTTCGAGGGTAGAGTATTCAACCCAAATTTATTGATTCAACACAAGGGGAGCCAAAGAACATTCTCAAGTATTAGCAGCTGAGTTGTCAATTCAACCACACCTGGATAACTTAATATCTTCAGCAAGGTATTTAGTAGCAAGGTAATATGATAGTAGTGGTAACGGTAGCAAAAGGTAATGATAACAAAAGTAATGTTTTTGGTATTTTGTAGTGATTGTAACAATAGAAACGTAAAAGTAAATAAGCGAGGAACAATATATGGAAAGCTCATAGGCAATGGATCGGTGATAGAGAATTATGCCGGATGTGGTTCATCATGTAACAGTCATAACCTAGGGTGACACAGAAGTAGCTCCAATTCATCAATGTAATGTAGGCATGTATTCCGAATATAGTCATACGTGCTTATGGAAAAGAACTTGCATGACATCTTTTGTCCTACCCTCCCGTGGCAGCGGGGTCCTAGCGGAAACTAAGGGATATTAAGGCCTCCTTTTAATAGAGTACCGGACCAAAGCATTAACACATAGTGAATACATGAACTCCTCAAACTACGGTCATCATCGGGAGTGGTCCCGATTATTGTTACTTCGGGGTTGCCGAATCATAACACATAATAGGTGACTATAGACTTGCAAGATAGGATCAAGAACACTCATATATTGATGAACATAATAGGTTCAGATCTGAAATCATGGCACTCGGGCCCTAGTGACAGGCATTAAGCATAGCAAATTCATAGCAACATCAATCTCAGAACATAGTGGATACTAGGGATCAAACCCTAACAAAACAAACTCGATTACATGATAAATCTCATCCAACCCATCACCGTCCAGCAAGCCTATGATTGAATTACTCACGCACGGCGGTGAGCATCATGAAATTGGTGATGGAGGATGGTTGATCATGACGACGGTGATGGATTCCCCTCTCCGGAGCCCCGAACGGACTCTAGATCAGCCCTCCCGAGAGGTTTTTGGGCTTGGCGGTGGCTCCGTATCGTAAAACGCGATGAATCCTTCTTCTTAATTTTTTTTCTCCCTGAAAGTGAATATATAGAGTTGGAGTTGAGGTCAGAGGAGCTCCAGGGGCCCACGAGGTAGGGGGGCGTGCCCAGGGGGGCAGGCGTGCCCCCAACCCTCGTGGCTAGGGTGTGGGCCCCTGGTCTTGATCTTTTGCTAGTATTTTTTATTATTTCCAAAAAGACGTTCCGTGGAGTTTCATGTCATTCCGAGAACTTTTGTTTCTACACATAAATAACACCATGGCAATTTTGCTAAAAAAACAGCGTCAGTTCGGGTTAGTTCCATTCAAATCTTGCAAGTTAGAGTCCAAAACAAGGGCAAAAATGTTTGAAAAAGTAGATACGACGGAGACGTATCAACTCCCCCAAGCTTAAACCTTTGCTTGTCCTCAAGCAATTCAGTTGACAAACTGAAAGTGATAAAGAAAAACTTTTACAAACTCTGTCTGCTCTTGTCATTGTAAATATGTAAAGCCAGCATTCAAGTTTTCAGCAAAGATTATGAACTAACCATATTCACAATAACGCTTAGTCTCATGTTTACTCATATCAATGGCATAATCAACTAGCGAGCAATAATATTAAATCTCGGATGAAAACACTTTCTCAAAACAATCATAATATGATATAACAAGATGGTATCTCGCTAGCCCTTTCTGAGACCGCAAAACATAAATGCAGAGCACCTTTAAAGATCAAGGACTAACTAGACATTGTAATTCATGGAAAAAGAGATCAAGTCAAGTCATATTCAATGTAAACTAACAGTAATGAATGCAAATGACAGTGGTGCTCTCCAACTGGTGCTTTTTAATAAGAGGATGATGACTCAACATAAAAGTAAAAAGATAGGCCCTTCGCAGAGGGAAGCAGGGATTTGTAGAGGTGCCAGAGCTCGGTTTTGAAATAGAGGTGAATAATATTTTGAGCGGTATACTTTCATTTTCAATATAACAACCAAGATATGGCGATATCTTCCATGCTACACACATTATAGGCGGTTCCCAAACCGAATGGTAAAGTTTATACTCCCCCTCCACCAACAAGCATCAATCCATGGCTTGCTCGAAACAACGAGTGCCTCCAACTAACAAGAGTCCCAGGGGGAGTTTTTTTTGCAATTATTTTGATTTAGTTTGCATAAAGCATGGGACTGGGCATCCCGGTGACCAGCCATTTTCTCGTGAGTGAGGAGCGGAGTCCACTCCTCTTGAGAATAACCCGCCTAACATGGAAGATATGGACAGCCCTAGTTGATACATGAGCTATTCAAGCATACAAAAAAGAATGTTTATTTGAAGGTTTAGAGTTTGGCACATATAAATTTACTTGGAACGGCAGGTAGATACCGTATATAGGTAGGTATGGTGGACTCATATGGAATAACTTTGGGGTTTATGGAGTTGGATGCACAAGCAGTATTCCCACTTAGTACAAGTGAAGGCTGGCAAAAGACTGGGAAGCAACCAGCTAGAGAGCGACAACAGTCATGAACATGCATTAAAATTAATCAACACCGACTGCAAGCATGAGTAGCATATAATGCACCATGAACATAAATATCGTAGAGGCTATGTTGATTTTGTTTCAACTACATGCGTGAACATGTGCCAAGTCAAGCCACTCGAATCGTTCAAAAGAGGATACCACCCTATCATACCACATCACAATCATTTTAATAGCATGTTGGCACGCAAGGTAAACCATTGTAAGCTCCAAGATAATTAAGCATGGCATAAGAAACTATGATCTCTAGTTGTCATTGCAAACATGTTTATTCATAATAGGCTAAATCAGGAATGATGAACTAATCATATTTACAAAAACAAGAGAGGTCGAGTTCATACCAGCTTTTCTCATCTCAGTCAGTCCATCATATATCGTCATAATTGCCTTTCACTTGCATGACCGAACGATGTGGATAATAATAATAGTGCACGTGCATTGGACTAAGCTGGAATCTGCAAGCATTCAATAAACAGGAGAAGACAAGGCAATATGGGCTCTTTTGTCAGATCAAGAATAATGCATATAAGAGCCACTTCAACAATTTAATTATGGTCTTCTCCTATCAACCCCCAAAGAAAAGAAAAGAAATAAAACTATTTACACGGGAAAGCTCCCAACAAGCAAAAGGAGAACAGGAAATCTTTTTGGGTTTTCTTTTTAATTACTACTGCAAGCATGGATATTAAAACTAGCTAAAAGCTACAACTAAATTTTTTTTGTTTTTCTTAAGGTTTATTAAGCACACAATAAGAAAGCATAAAAAGGAAATAAACTAGCATGGATATTACAATGAAAAAGTATGAGCACCGACATCTAGCAATGAGTGTGTGAACATGAATGTAATGTCGGTGAGAAATATGTACTCCCCCAAGCTTAGGCTTTTGGCCTAAGTTGGTCTATGGCCATGGTTGGCCTGGCGGATATCCATAGTAAATAGTTAGGGTCGTACTGCGAAGAAGAAGACTCTGATTGCCACTGGTTGGCAATCATCTCCGGATCCCACTGGTAATTAGACTGTCGTGGAGGATCAACTTGTGGTTCCGACTCTGGCTCTGTGGCTGATGTAGGGTTTCGGTAAGCGTGAATGTCCTCCGACGAGACGAGGTACTGGCCTGTAGATAAATCAAACAAGGAAGGAGCAGGCAAAGTGATAGTCTCAGGATGACGTTTATCAAAGAACAATTTGTATTTAAGCTCCGCTTTCCTATTCTATATAATAAAATTATGCGCTACCATACTCTTATAATCTAAATAAACAATAGGCAGAAATTTTTCTTCTTTTTCATAGTGCCTAATGGGTATGTTATAATATGCAACAAGGCATGAAGCATAGATACCACCAAAGATGGGGCCCTTTGTATGGTTCAGACTTAACCGTTTAGCAATAATACCGCCCATACTAACAGAGTCGTCACGGAATAAACCATGGAACAAAATAAAAATATCAGGAACACTAAGGTTTCCATAGTTTCCGCAACCAATTAAGCAACGACTAGCAAATATTGCAAAGTAGCGTAAAACAGGAAAATGTATGCTAGTGATTCATGCATCAGAAACCTTCCTAGTTTCCCCTACGGTTATAGTGTCAATAAACCCATCCACATCTTTACGATGTGGTTCCTCTAAGCTACCCTCGAAAGGTATTTTGCAAACCCTACAAAATTCATATAGTGACATCTTCTTAACCACATCATATAAACAAAACACTACTGAAGGAGGTGATTCCCTAGGATAATAGTAGAAGTTTTGCACAAAGGTATTGGTGAGTAAGAGATACTATTCATGTTGGTCGTGGAGGAAGTTGGTGAGGCCTGCATTCTTAGCCCATTCATAAAAAATCCTCATTAATCCCGATTTCTCTCAAGAAATCATCGGAGGGCCATTCACACGGCCCAACCTCCGCGGTGCGAGGCAGATTATATTTGGGCTTCTTTGCTTCTTCATTTTGCTTTTCCTTCGGCTCGATGAGCCCCTCAAAAATCTCTTCATTATTTTCTGAAATTTTTAGTAACTTCAAAATAAAAGTGAACCAAATTCAACAAAATTGATAGCAACTACTTATGCAAGTGCCTAGAGCCTATATCAAGCATCAAAACTACTTGGAACCACATAAATTTGACATGCAAGCTCAAGAACATGGTCACCTAGGCAGCAGAAATTTGCAATGAATAAAGCACTAGAACAAAAACTAATTGGACCAATGGAGCAGTCACATACCAAGGAACAATCCCCCCAAGCAGTCTTGTGAGAGGTGCTTTGAGCAAGGAGATCGAAAATGGCAGCAAAATGAGCTTGGAGTCGGGTTTGAGCTGCATAATAGTGTTTGTGGGAGGAAGAAGGAGTGTGTGGGTGCAGGAATAAGTGGAGGAGGGCTACCATGGGCCCACGGGGCAGGGGGCGCGCCCAGGGGGTAGGGCGCGCCCTCCACCCTCGTGGCCAGGTGGATGCCCCCCTGTTGTGTTCTTAGTGCTGAATATTCTCAAATATTCCAGAAAAAATCATATTTAAATTTTAGGGCATTTGGAGAACTTTTATTTTCAGGGTATTTTTGTATTGCATGGATAATTCAGATAATAGACAGAAAATACTATTTTTATTTTATTTAATATAAATAACAGAAAGTAAAAGGAGGGTACAGAGAGTTGTGTTTTCTAAATTTATCCATCTCATGATCATCAAAAGGATTCCATTAACAAGGTTGATCAAGTCTTGTTAATAAACTCATTCTGAATAACATGGAACCAGAAAATTTTCGAATAGCACTAGGTTACCTCAACGGGGATGTGCACATCCCCAACAATACGAATATCATATTTCCTCTTGATAGTAGGAAGAGGAAATTCAAAACCTCCAAAAATATTCGATGGAATTTTTCCAATAGAATTGATATTGTGGACTTGAGGTTGTTTCCTCGGAAAGTGTACCATATGCTCATTACCATTAACATGAAAAGTGGCATTGCCTTTGTTGCAA
Source organism: Triticum monococcum (assembly GCA_034509565.1). Taxonomy (NCBI): domain Eukaryota; kingdom Viridiplantae; phylum Streptophyta; class Magnoliopsida; order Poales; family Poaceae; genus Triticum; species Triticum monococcum. Next base: position 173,045,169 of record CM067847.1, on the reverse strand, counting down.
TCAATAACAGCCCATGTAGTATTCAAAAAGAGTCTTACAAGAATAATGGACATACTATCGTCCTCGGGAATATCAAGAATAACAAAGTACGTTAAAATAGTAACATTTGCAACCACAACAGGCAGATCCTCACAAATACCGATAGGTATAGCAGTTGATTTATCAGCCATTTGCAAAGATATTTCAGTAGGTGTCAACTTATTCAAATCAATTCTACGATGTAAATAGAGAGGCATAACACTAACACCGGCTCCAAGATCACATAAAGCAGTTTTAACATAGTTTCTTTTAATGGAGCATGGTATAGTGGGTACTCCTGGATCTCCAAGTTTCTTTGGTATTCCACCCTTAAAAGTATAATTAGCAAGCATGGTGGAAATTTCAGCTTCCAGTATCTTTCTTTTATTAGTAACAATTTCTTTCATGTACTTAGCATAAGGATTCATTTTAAGCATATCAGTTAATCGCATACGCAAAAAGATAGGTCTAATCATTTCAGCAAAGCGCTCAAAATCCTCATCATCCTTTTTCTTGGATGATTTGGGAGGAAAAGGCATGGGTTTTTGAACCCATGGTTCTCTTTCTTTACCATGTTTCCTAGCAACAAAGTCTCTCTTATCATAACATCGATTCTTTGATTGTGGGTTATCAAGATCAACAGCAGGTTCAATTTCTATATCATTATCATTGCTAGGTTGAGCATCAACATGAACATTATCACTAGTTTCAGGTTCATTACCAGATTGTGTTTCAGCATTAGAAATAGAAATATCATTTGGATTCTCAAGTGTTTCAGTAATAGGTTCACTAGAAGCATGCAAAGTCCTATCATTTTTCTTTTTCTTCCTTTTAGAAGGACTAGGTGCATCTATATTATTTCTCTGAGATTCTTGCTCAATTCTCTTAGGGTGGCCTTCGGGATACAAAGGTCCCTGAGGCATTCTACTAGTTCTAGTAGCCACTCTAACAGCAAAATCATTATTTTTACTATTCAATTCATTGAGCGAATCATTTTGAGCTTTAAGTACTTGTTCTACTTGAGTGGTAACCATAGAAGCATGTTTACTAATAAGCTTTAGTTCACCTTTGACATTAGCCATATAATCACCCAAGTGTTCAAGCATATCAGCACTGCGTTTTAATTCTCTACCAACATAAGCATTGAAGTCTTCCTGCTTAACCATAAATTTATCAAACTCATCTAAGCATGGGCTAGCAAACTTAGTAAATGGGATTTCAGCTTTATCATATCTATAGAGAGAATTTACATTTACTACCTATGTCGGGTTATCAAGACCATGTATTCATTCAATAGGAGATGGATTAAAATTATGCATTTCTTCAACAGGCGGTAAATTAAGACCATGTATTTCTTCAATAGGAGGTAAATTCTTAGCATCTTCAGCTTTAATACCCTTTTCTTTCATGGATTTCTTTGCCTCTTGCATATCTTCAGGACTGAGAAATAGAATACCTCTCTTCTTCGGAGTTGGTTTAGGAATAGGATCAGGAGTTGGCTCAGGAAGTGTCCAATTATTTTCTTTTGTCAACATATTATTCAATAGAATTCCAGCTTCATCTAGTGTTCTTTCCCTGAAAACAGAACCAGCACAACTATCCAGGTAATCTCTAGAAGCATCGGTTAGTCCATTATAAAAGATATCAAGTATTTCATTTTTCTTAAGAGGATGATCAGGCGAAGCATTAAGTAATTGGAGAAGCCTCCCCCAAGCTTGTGGGAGACTCTCTTCTTCAATTTGCACAAAATTATATATATCCCTTAAAGCAGCTTGTTTCTTATGAGCAGGGAAATATTTAGCAGAGAAGTAATAAATCATATCCTGGGGACTACGCACACAACCAGGATCAAGAGAATTAAACCATATCTTAGCATCACCCTTTAATGAGAACAAAAATATTTTAAGGATATAAAAGTAGCGAGTTCTCTCATCGTTAGTGAATAGAGTAGCTATATCATTTAATTTAGTAAGATGTGCCACAACAGTTTCAGATTCATAGCCATAAAAAGGATCAGATTCAACCAAAGTAATTATATCAGGATCAACAGAGAATTCATAATCCTTATCAGTAACACAGATAGGTGAAGTAGCAATTGCAGGGTCAGGTTTAATTCTGGCGTGGAGTTTTAGGTCATTCCGAGAACTTTTGTTTCTGCACATATATAACACCATGGCAATTCTGCTGAAAACAGCGTCAGTGCGGGTTAGTTCCATTCAAATCATGCAAGTTAGAGTCGAAAACAAGGGCAAAAGTGTTTTGAAAAGTAGATACGGCGGAGACATATCAGACCCCCATGTCGCGCGTTCAACGCGGGTCATGGGGAAGCGTAGTGGACGGAAACATTACTGCAGTAAAAATCCGCCCCACCTGCCCGCGCACCATTCTGGGCCTAGCCCAACAACGCGTCGCACTTATGTGTGGCCCAGGCCAGGGGGCTCCTATCGGTGTACAAAAGTAGGGGCTCTCCTTTTGCACCCATTTACTTGTGCACGGGCAGTCAGAGCCACGCCCACGGCCACACTGAGCAGGGCAGAGGAGGGATGCTGGAGCGCAAGACAGCCAGAGCAACGCCAAGACTAGGAGCGCAAAGAGAGCAAGAGGGCGAGGTGGACTCCCCTGGCAAGACCCTTGCCGGGGTGGCTTTCGCAGCCCCGGCAAGATCCTTGCTGGGGCAACTTGCCTGACGCCAGCAGAGTGCGCCACCCTTGAGCCCAAGGGTTTCTGACGCCATCAACCACGTTGGAACCAAGGCTCAGGATGCACCACTGTGGTGGCATGCAGACCTTGTAGAGATCATGAATACACAAGATCAGACGAGAACCAAAAGACGACGATCCTTAGCAAGCTCCTTGCTGAGGACGACCATGGTGCCGCGGCAATATCCTTGTCGGGTCCCCGCCAAGGCCCTTGCCGAGGGCGTCTGTGGGGCCGCAGCCAAGCCCACACCAGCCAAGAATCGACCGCCGCTCCCATGCAGCTGACCAGCTGGGCAGGCATCTGTGTGGCAGCGCACGGCCTCCACACCAACTCAGCAAACACCTGCGTGGTGGCATGCAGATCTTCGTGAAGGCTCCACCACCGCGCCAGCCCAGCAGCCAGCCAACGTGGCGCTACAACGCCTTGTCAGCACGGACGCAGGTCTGAGCCAGGTGAGGCGGTGACAGCTGGGACGAGCTTCTTTGTCGTCCCCAATAAAGCAAGAGGGGCACGTCGGTAGCGCATTAAATGTGTTTGTCCGACAAAGCCGGAGGATAGACTCAGCCACTGTACACCCTGCCACCTCCTATGTGCCACTGTGGCGACCCCTTTTGTCTATAAAAGGAGGCCCAAGGCGTACTGGAGAGGGATTCGGATCTTTTGGACTAGACCGACACTGCAGCTAGTTCAAGAACACAAGAACACTCAAATATACATCAAAGCAGGACTAGGGTTTTACGCGTCCCCGCGGCCCAAACCTGGGTAAACGATTTGCGTGCTGACCGCCAGACCCGCTCTTTGCACAACCCCACGCCCGCCAACCGTAGAAGGGATCCCAGTGACCCCATAGGTGTTGTTTCCCACCGACATGATGAGAAGATTCGCTACTGTTTGTCAAATTATTCCCATTCTCATTAAAGGGTGATGCTAAGTCTTGGTATAATACTCTTGCTCCCAGTTGTGTGTGTAGTCCCTAGGACATGATTTACTACTTCTCTAATAAATATTTTCCTGCTCATAAGTAACAAACTGCCTTATAGGAAATATTTAACTTTGTGCAAATTGAAGAAGAGAGCCTCCACAAGATTGGGGGAGGCTTCTCCAATTGCTGAATGCTTTGCCTAATCATCCTCTTAAGAAAAATGAAATACTTGATATCTTCTATAATGGACTAACCGATGCCTCTAGGGACTTCCTAGATAGTTGTGCTGGTTGTGTTTTCAGGGAATGAACTGTTGAACAAGCTGAAGAATTATTGAATAACATATTGAAAAATTATGATGATTAGACTCTTCCTGAACCACCGCCTAAACCCACTCCGAAGAAGAGGGGTATCTTATATCTCAGTCCTGAAGATATGCAAGAGGCAAAGAAATGTATTAAGGAAAAAGGTATTAAAGTTGAGGATGTCAAAATTTTACCTCCTATTAAAGAAATACATGGGCTTGATACACCACCACCCAAGGTGGTAGAGGTAAATTCTTTAATGAAAGTTAATGATAATGAAAATCCTTATAATATGCATCCTAGTCAATGCCTTTATGAGTTTGGTAACTATATTAGAAAACAAGATCACTTCAATGCAAATGTTATGAAACAATTGAAATTCAATTGCGATATGATTGCTCGCTTGAGTGACTTGTTATTTAGAATCTGAAATGATGTTAGAGGTGTAGGAAAACATGCTTCTATGGTTCAAACTCAACTAGAACAAGTTGCTAAATCTCAAATAGAATTTCTTGATGAAATGAACAATAATATCAATGATCATGTTGTTAGGGTAATGACTAGAGGAGGTAGAATGACTCAAGAACCACTTTATCCCGAGGGACACCCTAAAAGAATTGAACAAGACTCTCAAAGAATTAATACTGATGCACCTAGTCCTACCAAAAGGAAGAAGAAAAAGAAAAATGATAGGACTTTGCATACCTCTAGTGAACCAGAGATAGAACAACCTCCTGAAGGTAATAATGATGTTTCTATTTTTTATGCTGAAACTCAATCTGGTAATGAACACTCACGTAGTGATAATGAAAAAGATAATGATGATGTTCATGAAGACACTCAACCAAACAATAAAGAACAAGAGAATGATGTTGAAATAGAACGAGCTGTTGATCTTGATAACCCACAACATAAAAATAAAAGATATGATAAAAGAGACTTTGTTGCTAGGAAACATGGAAGAGAAAGGGAACCATCAGTTCAAAAACCCATGCTCTTTCCACCTCAATCAACTAAGAAGAAAGATGATGAAGAATCTGAACGCTTTGCTGAAATGCTTAGGCCCGTCTTTTTGTGCACTTGTTTGACTGGTATCTTAAAGATGGCACCTTATGCAAAATATATGAAAGACATCATCTCTAATAAAGAAAGATACCTTAAGATGAAATCTCCACCATGCTTGCTAATTATTCTTTTCAGGATGGAGTACCTAAAAAACTTGGAGATCCGGGAATACCAACTATACCTTGCTCCGTCAAAAGAAATTATGTTAAAACTGCTTTGTGTGATTTAGGAGTCGGTGTTAGTGTTATGCCTTTCTCCTTATATAAAAGACTTGATTTGAATAAACTCACACCTACTAAAATATCTTTGCAAATGGCTAACAAATCAAATGCTATACCTATCGGTATGTGAGGATGTGCCTGTTGTTGTTGCAAATGCTACTATCTTAACTGACTTTGTTATACTTGAGATGCCCGAGGACGACAACATGTCGATTATCCTTAGTAGACCCTTCTTGAATACTGCAGGGGCTGTTATTGATTGCAATAAAAGCAAGGTCACTTTTCATATCAATGGTAATGAGCATACGGTGCACTTTCCAAGAAACAATTCCAAGTGAATGGTATTAATGTTATTGAAAAATCTCTAACAATCACTATTGGAAGTTTTCAACTACCTCTACCTACTGCCAAAAAGAAATATGAAACACTTATTATTGGGGACGTGCATATCCCCGTTGAGGTAACCTAGTGTTTTACGAAAGTTCTTCGGTTTCATGCTAATCGAAAGTGATTGTTAATAAGACTTGATCAACCTTATTCATGGATCATTTTTTAGAGGAATGAAGTTGATGAATTTAGTGGCCACTATATTCTTTCTTTACCTTTTATTTTCTATTATTCTTAGTTAAATAAAATAAAATTCCATGTTTTGTCTATTTTCTAAATTTCCCGTGCAATAAAAAAATGACCCAAAAATAAAAGTTCTGAGAATGCCCTGGAAATTTAATACGACTTTTCTGAATATTTCTGAATTTTTTATGCAAATAACATCAGAGGGGGTGCACCAGGTGGGCACAACCCACCTGGGCACGCCAGCAGCCCCAGGGGCGCCCTGATGGGTTGTGGTCCCCATGTGGGCCCCCTCACTTATCACTTTAGCCCATGTCATCACCTACCTCTAGAAAAAATTCACCATTTCTCTCTCTCTGTCTCTCTCGTGTACTTGCTCTCAAACCCGCGGATTTTGATCTCTTTGCTCGAAGCTCCGTTTCTTAAACTGTTTTGGGGGATTGCTATTTGGTATGTGACTCCTCCATTGGTCCAATTCGTTTTTGCTTTAGTGGTTTAGATTTTGAATAATTAGCTACTCTTGGTGCTATTGTAGATGAGCTTGCATGTTGAATTTTTAGAGTTCTAAGTAGTTTGAATGCTTGATAAGGCCTCTATGCATCCCTACGAGTAGCTGCTATCAATCTTGTGAAGTTTTGTTGAGAAAAATTTTGTGGACTAAAAATTTCCGAATTTTGTTCATAGGAAAAAGATGAATTTCTTTAGGAAGTTTGCTTCCAAGAGGAGCTCCAAGGGAGTCATTGGGGAGTCATCGGATAGATGCCTCCATACTCGGAGAATGGCGGAAGTGCACCCATGTGAATGGTCGCATAACCCCTTCATGGATGGAGCCGGAATCCGTCAAGAGTTTGCACAATTTGCTGCTAATGCTGGCCTCACCGACTTCATCATAGCTGAGTGTGAACAATATCATCTCCTTACAAATTCCTTTGTGCAAAGTTTTCATTCCATAAGTAGGAATAACCCCCCTGAGGTGCATTTTAATTTATATGTTGAAACCCGTCAGATATCACTTACTGAATTTTGTGATATATGCTTGATCCCTTATGACGAGGAAATAAGGGAACCTAGGCCTGCAAGGTTCGGGGACTTTTATCGTACTCTATTAGTGGGAGATGAGAGAGGGGTGTCGAGTGTCACTGCCACTAGCTTGCAGTTTTCTTATGTGCATTATTTTGCTCTATTCATTGCGAAGTGTTTCCTTGCTAGAGAGAAGGTTGGTGCACTTAGTGCCACCGATTTCGCTGTCTTGCTCGTGCACTATACGGCGATAACACTTTTAGCTTAGGAGCTATCATTGCACGCCGCTTGCACCTTAACATATCCAAGGGTAAAATTCATGGCGGTATTTATGCAACTCGTTTAGCGAGTCATTTTAACATTCAGATATGCCTGCATGATTATCGCTTTCCCAAGGTTTACTTAGATCACCAGGCTATGGCAGATCATTAGTTTATTGATGGCGAGAACACTGATATTCCTGTTCCTTACAACCTGGTTGTTAGCGAGAATACTCATGATATTATTCTATTGCCTGCACCTGCTTTGTTTGATTCTATTACCAGGGGCAGATACAGGATCATGCCAGATGATATCATTGCCTACCGGAACAGCCAGGCGCAGCAGAGGGGGAACCTTAGGAGCGGGATGCTCATGTGCCTGCTCCCCAGCACTTCAATGTGGGACCTGATGGCTTATTCAAGTGGTGATTACCAAGCTAGGCCAAAAGCCTAAGCTTGGGGGAGTACGTATTTCCACCGACATTTCATTCATATTTACACATTTCATTCCAGTTGTCGATGTCCCCACTTTTTTATTATATTATCCATGCTCAATTTATTTCTCACGCTTTCTTCTTGTGTGTTTGAAAAACTTTGAGAAAATCCAAAAAATGTTGTTTGCTTCTTTTCGGTTTTTATTTTCTAGTGTAGTTAGTTGTAGTATTAAAAAGAAAACCCAAAAGATTTCTCGATTCATCTTTTGCTTGTTGGGAGCTCTCCCGTGTAAATAACTTTTCTCATTATTTTTCTTTCGTTAATTTGCTTCCTTCAATAAACACTAAAAAACTCAAAAAAATATTTCAGTGTGTTTCTCTGAAATTCTTTTTATTTTTATTGAGTCATACCGAGGAGAAGACCACGATGAAAATGTTGAGTGGCTCTCGTACACATTATTGTTGATGTAACGAAGAGCCCATACCTTGTCTTCTCCTTTTGAATAAAATTGTTTGTAGACTTCATCTTAGTCCACGGCACTCTTGCACTATTATTATTTTCATATCATTCGGTTGTGCAAGTAAAAGGCAATAATGACGATATTTGATGAACTGGCTATGGCAGAGAGAAACGGGTATGAACTTAACTTGTTTTGTTTTTGTAAATATATTTAACCTAGTATCCATGATTCAACCTATTATGATCAAACATGTTTCAATGACAATTAGAGATTATAGTTTGTCATGCCTTGCTTAAGTAGCTAGGAGTGCATAATGATTTATCTTGGATGCCAACATTGTGTTAAAATGATTGTGATGTAGTATGATGCTATGGTATCCTCCTATGAATGTTTGAGTGGCTTGACTTGGCACATGTTCATGCATGTAGTTGAATCAAAACCAACATTGCCTCTATGATATTTATGTTCATGGTGTTAATATCCTACGCATGTTAGTATTCAATGTTACTTATGCATAATGCATGTTCATGACCATTCTCGCTCTCTAATTGGCCGCTTCTAACCCTATTTGCTAGCCTTCGCCTGTACTAAGCGGGAATACTGCTTGTGCATCAAAATCCCAAAACCCAAGATATTCCAGATGAGTCCACCATATATCTACCTATATGCGGTATCACTTGTCATTCCAAGTAAATTTGCATGTGCCACCTCTAAAACTTCAAATAAACATATGTTCTTGTGTGCCTGGATTGTTCACAGAGTGACAGGAGGTAGTCAGTATCTTCCATGCGATGCGGGTTATTCTCATGATGAGTGTTTATTCACTTGTCCTTGCACAAGAGGGGTGGTAATAGGGATTCCCAATCTCGAATTCAAAACTGCAAATAACTAAACAAAACTCCCCCAGAATTGTTTTTGGTATGGACGGTACCCGTGGATTCGGTTAGCCGTGGAGTGTGTGTTGGTGGAAGGGGGGTAAACCTTTACTTTTTATCACTTGGGAACCGCCACTAATATGTTTAGCATGTAATATACCGATAACTAATGGCTGCGAAGTAAACAAGAAGGGTGCATTTCTCAAAATTTTCATTTATCTCTATTTTAAAAATCTGAGCTCTGGCACCGCTGGAAATCACTGCTTCCCTCTGCAAAGGGACTATCTATTTACTTTTATGTTGTGTCATCACCTTCTCAAATAAGCGCAGACCTGAGAGCACTATTGTCATCCTCATGCATTGTGCATAGCTAATGTTGGGTGCATCATGACTGGATCTTTTCTGCCATGAATTACAATGTTTAGTCGCTGCTTGAACTTTGGAGGTGCTCAACATTTATGTTTTGCTGTCTCAGAAAGGGCTAGAGAGATACCACTATTGTCATACTATATCATGGTTGTTTTAACAAAGTGTTTTCATTTGAGATATCTTATTGTTTCTCACTAGTTGATTATGCCATTGATATGAGTTAATATAATTTTTAAGAGTTATTGTTAGCATGGTTAGTCATGATCTTTGCTGAAAACCTTGGTGCTACTTAAGCTTATTTATGTAAACAAGAGAAAAAGAGTTTGTAAAAGTTTTTTTTATTTTTCACTTTCAGTTTATCAACTGAAGTGCTTGAGGACAAGCAAAGGTTTAAGCTTGGGGGAGTTGATACGTCTCTGTCGTATCTATTTTTCCTAACGCTTTTCATCTTGTTTTGGACTCTAATTTGCATGATTTGAATGAAACTAACCCGGACTGACATTGTTTTTAGCAGAACTACCATGGTGTTGTTTTTGTGCAGAAATAAAAGTTCTCAGAGTGGCACGAAACTTTTTGGAGATTTTTTATGGAATAAAAGAAAATTACTGGAACCAAGAACCACCGGGGGGTCGTGGGTGAGCACAACCCACCAGGGCGCGCCTGTCCTGGTGCGCCCAGGCGGGTTGTGCCCACCTGGTGGCCCCGCGGACCTTGATTCCAACTCCATAAAATCCTACTTTTGGAGAAAAAATCAGGGAGAAAGAATTATCGTGTTTCACGAGACAGAGCCGCCACCACCTCCTGTTCTTCATCGGGAGGCCAGATCTAGAGTCCGTTTGGGGCTCTGAAGAGGGGGATCTTCGATCTTCGTCATCACCAACCCTTCTCCATCGCCAATTCCATGATGCTCCCCACCGAGAGTGAGTAGTTCCTTCGTAGGTTCGTTGGTTGGTGAGGAGTTGGATGAGATTCATCATGTAATCGAGTTAGTTTTGTTAGGGCTTAATCCCTAGTATCCATTATGTTCTGAGATTGATGTTGTTATGAATTTGGCATGCAAAATGCTTGTCACTTTGGGTCTGGGTGCCATAATTTCAGATCTGAACCGTTTATGTTATCATCATTATATCTATGTTCTAGATCCGATCTTGCAAGTTATAGTCACCTATTACGTGTTATGATTCATAAACCCCGAAGTGACAGTAGTCGCGATACTTTCTGGTGATGACCGTAGTTTGAGGATTTCATGTATTCACTGTGTGCTAATGCTTTATTCTGGTTCTCTATTACACTACAAAAAAATACACTTCCGTGATGATACGTGTTTGTCACAGTAGGTCGTGTTTTCTGTCATGCATGTACATCCATGACAAATTTATGACAGAATCAAGATAGTCACACCTGTGATGTCGTAGAAGTGTTACATGACATTGCCAAAATTATCATCATGGAAGTGTCCACTTCCATGACGATAAATAGCGCATCACAGAAGTGCTTTCGTCAAGGGTGACCGAAACGTGGCATCCACCGTAACGGAACGCCGTTAAGCTATTGGGTCGGATTTTGGATCCGATAACCCGTTAACAGCCACGACCAATGCTGATTTTCCACGTGTAAAATTCTCATTGGCTGACGGATCCAACGGGCAAGATGGGCCTATGATATGTTGACATGTGGACCGGCCCAAAAGTGGCCCACAAAGATTAAATGGGCCGGCCCAACCGAAGGCCCATAAGATTTAGCAGACCATAATGGGCTGGCCCAGCTAAAGGCCCACAATATTTAGCGGACCATAATGGGCCGGCCCAGCTAGGACCACAAAATTTAGCGGACCATAATGGGCCGGCCCAGCTAAAGGCCCACAAGATTTTGTGGACCATAATGGGACGGGCCAGCTAAAGGCCCACAAGATTCTGCCGACCATAATGGGTCGGCCCAGCTAAAGGCCCAACATTCTCTGTCAAATTGGCCCATCAACGGCATGTCCTAAACTTGTAATCAACGTGGCCCATGGTCACTTCTGGCCCGTTAATAGTCCGCTAAGTAATTGGGCCGAATTATGGCCCGGTGTATTTCCGGCCTGTTAAAGGTCCGGCTTCATTTGGGCCCATTTACAGGCCATCAAAACTTTCGGCCCATAAACGACCGTGAAGGATTTGGGTCATATTCGGCCATGTCTGACATTCGGCCTGTTAGAGGCCCACTATAGCTTTGGGCCACTTTCGGCATGTTGTCATTTTCGGCCTGTTAAAGCCGGACGTAAACCATGGGCCATATGTGGCCCAACGTCATATCGGGCCAATTAATGGCCCATATAGAAATGATGATAATCTAGCCTGACCAAAGTTCCGGCCTGTTAAAGGCCCATGTATTAGGTCGGCGCATTTACGGCCCGTCCGAATTTCGGCCTGTTAAAGTCCAGTGGGTTATTTGGCACAATCAGGGCCGAATCTCACTTTCGGCCTATTAAAGGCACATGTATTTTATGGGCTCGAGATATTTACACCTGTAAATGGCCTATTTTTACTTGAGGGCCCAGATTATGTTTAGGCCTGTTAAAGGCCCACTATGGGCACAGGCCTACCAGAAAAATATGAAAACTTATGCTGATTTAGGCCCAGATATTTTTAGTGGGCTACATGCCAATTTCGGCCCGTAATCGTTTTTAGCCCAATTGGAATGGGCCCGACGAATGTTGGATTGTTGGTCTCCTACGAAGCTTTCGGCCGATTACAATACTAAGATAAACCTACACTATACAAAAATAGCATCGTAATTATTGCAGCCTGAGGCAGCATCATAAATGTTGTATCACAACAAAATAAATTCCAACCATACAACAAAAGGCTTGTTGGCATAAAGTTTACAGTCCTTCCAGATAAAAGCACCATCAGATGTATAGAAGCACAGATCATTTGACTTGAGTGCAAATGTTTCAGGCTGTAGAATCTGATGGAGCAGCACGATCTCCACCTTTTTCCGCCATTGCTCTTGAACAACGAAGCGAATGTCTGATAGTCTGGTTTCAAAACCTTTCATATCTTGACGACATTTCTCAACCACTATTCTTGTTTCCAAAACAACGTCCATTAGGGATTGGACTTGTGTCTGGAGCACAGATATATCACTCTGTCTAGCAGGAAGATTTTGTTCAGTAGGCGATTTGGATGAGGTTGCCTTGACAACCAACCCAGAATTACGCAGGAAGGTGCTTTTTGCACTGTTAGTGGAGAGATACTGACGCACTGCAGCAAGAGGTGACATTGTGCCTGTAGTAGCCTCATCACCTTCAGGTGGTTGTGGCTATTCAATCATTTGTTCCATAGCTTCCTGAAAGTTTGAACTTGTAGATTAGTGTACCAGATAAGTTACTAATGAGACAAAAACAAAGTAGGTTAAACATTTATACATAACTTATTTTGGTGAACTACTGTAATACATTAGCATGTATTATAGTGCCAACTACATAATAAAATCACTTTCGGAACATATGTCCATGTAGCATGCCTACTGTATTGTCTATTTCCTCACATTCGTTGACATCTAAGGATAAAGAGACATAGTTTAAAGTAGGATGAACATAATATGACATCATTCATATCATGGGCAAACAAATATAAAACAAACAGGCTATTTTATCATTGTGTGCGCACGTGAACATAACAACTAGATTACAGATCAAGACCAAAAGAATATCCTTCATCTCTTTTAAACCATGTAAGGTGAAATGATACGTTAAGACAACTCTGAATAAAAGTGAACAGAGTAACTGACATTGGCTGCAAACCAAGTAGTTAAATGAACACATCACAGTACCAATCAGTTCAAGGCAGCAGGAGTAAGGACTTACAACAGCGGCTTGGACTGGTGTGCTCATGCCCTTCATCTTGCTCGTGTGGCAATCCTTGAAGATTTGCACTGCATTCGGTTCAGGTTCGTTTTGGTCCGCATGGGATTTCCTCTGTATTTGGAACAAGTCAATATAGATACAATAATATGGCACAAAAAAAGAAGGAAGTAGCAGCTATTTACAAGAGCCTCGCAGTGTGCAATATAGCTACGAGATCATGTGGTCTGTTGGAATTTCACTTTAGAACGGTTGGTTTTGTTCTTCAAACAGTTAGCCTAGAAGAAGATACACTTGTAAGGTACATACATAAATACAAGTTGAATATGTGGTCTGATCAAATACATATAGCCTACCTGATACTTTGGATCAGACCAGTGTTTAACGAGGGCTGTCCAGTCTTCATCTGTAATATATTCCACTGGAGATGTTTGGGCGATTTCATTGCTAGCCTTGCCTTCAAAGTGAGATTTTCTAAGGTGGTGCCGATACTATCACAGAGCAGACTGAAAAACATGAGTGCATGCTTGTCTAGTTGCATCATCTTTCGCATCCAACTTGAACTTCATCTGTTGAAAAAAGAATGTGAGTCTTATTAGGAGGTATCTAGAAAGTATGGGACAGAGCAAGACAATATTACTAATTGTGATGAATAACATTACTTATGGATAAATGGTCAAGGAAGGTGTTAAACTAGGTATTGTCTTTCTCATTCCTGTACTGGATCCACGTTGGGAGGATACGTGCATGACACCTAACGGCAACGGCTGCCTTTGATACTAACTTGACTGACTCTGTAGCATCACGTGGCCTTTTTAAACCTGCCTCAAAATGGATCTCCATTCTTCCCCCTTTAGATTTTGTTAATCTGTCAAGCATTATCCCTGATGTCTGTTTCCGCTTGCGCCGTGGTGCTAGTTCAACAACGAATATGGAAAGTGTTAGTGTACATCAAACTGTGAGAGTACATATAAAGGAGCATGCAACTGCAACTTGACTCGGTCAGGTACTGTCTTGGTGTTGATGCTCATGAGGTTCATCTAATCTTGCCAAGTCCTGTTGTGTCAGCAGTGCTTCGGAAGTAGTCTTAGGTGTGAAGGCAGCTTGGGAACTGGCCAGTTCCGGAGCAAACGAATGAGTAACTGGTTGAGATGCTGGTATAGTTGAAGCGGATGCTGCAGCTGGTGGAGCAGGTGATACTGTGTTTGTAGATTTAGCCGGTGGACTTGGACCTTCTACTGCACTATAAGTACCAGCAGAATCTCGACGGCAGAACCTTTTCCGTTTCACCGGACGAGTAACAGCACTCCCTACTATATTATTTTCCTTGCTCTTTTTTGACTTTGCCATGTCAAGTTGTACCCACAACACAAAAGAATAAAATCACTCTTCAGAACTCATTGATGCATGATACAGACAAGCAATACTTTGATGTAAGACAACCGTATGAGGATGGAATATGTAAGAAAAATAGGACGGCATCACATATTCACAGCTACGATGTGCAAACTAAGCAGAAGGATTTTCAAGAAAATAGAAGTAATGCAAGCTAGACACCATATGAAAGATGCAACCAATATTACTCTGCCAAGTTAAAAGTTTTTTTTGTCATAAGTGGCAATTCAAAAAATTAGAAGCAGTACAACGTAGAAATCAATGCAAGACGCAACCACTATCAAACTGCCATGTTAAAAGCGTCCAATCATGAGTGACTGATGCGGGATACACAACAGCAGTACTTTGATGTAAGAACATGGTATTATAGATAGATGCAGTGTATTGTAGACACAGAAAGCCGTGTCATATGCACATGTATAACGTATAAACTCAGCATGTGCAATTTAATCAAAATAGAAGAAATACAGGCTAGACAACATATGCAACATGAAACCAATTATCACACTATCAACTTAGAGCAAGCACCTATGATGGTGGAGTACGGGAGATGAACTCATCATGTAGACTTGGGACTTCAACTTCATTAGCAGTAGCAGTGGAAAATCTAGAGAGTCTCTGTTTGCGTCGGTGCGGAGGACCACCAACATCCCCTAACTTACTCTTTTCCTTCCTATTTTCTGATATTGCCTTATGAAGTCAAAACCACAAGAAGATGAATAAAATTAGCTCAGCATAACTGGTTGATGCATGATACAGACGAACACTACTTTGATGTAAGGTAAGCGCAGGATAGGAGGATGGAATATATACAAAAAGAGGCAGTGTTTCATATTCATACGTACGATAGCGTGTCTTATGGGTAAGTAATTGTTGCAGGTATGAGTTGTAAGCTACGTAGATGCAATTCAACATAATCAGAAGCAATACAAACTAGACATCATACGGAAAATGCAACCACGTATAACAGTTCCAAGTAAGAGCAAGCACCGGTGATGGTGGAGTAGGGGAGATGTGCTCATCATGTACATGTATGTTCTAGAAACAGGAACACGTGTCATATTCACAGGCATTATGTGTAAAGTAAGCAGATGCAATTCAAGTTAGAAGCAATACAAGCTAGACATCATACGCAACATGCAACCACATATAATAGTGACAAGTTAGAGCAAGCACCTGTGATGGTGGAGTAGGGGAGTCATCATCTACACAGCTACGTTGACTGTCCAGCCTTGTGTTGTCTTGCGAATCTTGTTGGGAGGATGGCGGAGTAGAATCTGCAGAGACCCCCTGTTTGAGTTGCTCCGAAGGACCACCATCATCCACTGCCGGACTAATTTCCTTCAGCTATAATGATTTTGCATTGTGAAGTCAAACTGATAAGAAAAAGGGATTAGAAACACTGCAAGACACCATATGGAAGGTGCAACCAATATCACTCTGCCAAGTTAAAACTGTCTCGTCATAGGTGGCATTCATCAAACTAGAAGCAATACATGCTAGAAATCATACTCAAGACACAAACCAATATCACACTGCCAACTTAAAGGTGTCCCATCATAAGTGACTGATGCAGGATACACAAGAAGAGTAGTTTCATGTAAGAACATGGTGTGATAGACAGATATAGTATGTACCAAAAACAGGAAAGCGTGTCATATTCACATGTATCATGTGTAAGCTAAGCAGATGCAGTTTACAATAATTAGGAGCAATACGAGCTAGACACCATATGCAACATGCAACCAGATATCACACTGCCAAGTTAGAGCAAGCACCTTGGATGGTGGAGTAGGGGAGCGGAGACTTGGACCTTGTAATGCACTATCAGTACAAGGAGAATCGGTACAGATGCTCCGTTTACGTTGCTGCAGAGGACCACCATCATCGCCTTCCTTACTCTTTTCCTTCCTCTTTCTTGATTTTTCCTTTTCAAGTCAAACCCACAAGAAAAAGGAATAAAATTTGCTCTTCAGAACTCATTGATGCATGATACTGATGAACACTACTTTCATGTAAGGCAGACGCATGATAGGAGGATGGAATATGTATGAAAAACAGGACGGCGTGACATATTGACATGTATGATGTATAAAGTGTAAACTAAACACAAGGTGCTTGAACTTGTTAGAATCGATGCAAGCTAGAAACCATATGAAAGATGAAACCAATATCACTCTGCCAAATTAAAAGGGTGCCCTAACAAATGTATTTGACCAAATTAGAAGCAATACATGGCAACAGGCTAGAAATAATATGCAATATGCAACGAATAAAGGTGACTCATCGTAAGTGATTGATGCAGGATACAGAAGAGAGGTAGTTTCATGTAAGAACAAGGTTAACACATAGATGTAGTGTGTACCAAAAATAGGAAGGCATGTCATATTCACAGGTATAGTGTGTAAACTAAGCAGATGCAATTTACCCTAATTAGAAGCATTACAAGCTAGACACCGCATGCAACATGCAACCACATATCACACTGCCAAGTAAGAGCAAGCACCTGCGATGGTGGTGTGGGGGAATTGCGGTGATCAACTAGAGAGTTGTGTTGACTATCTTCATTTAGCCTTGCTGTTTCTTGAGAATCATGTGGGGAGGATGACACTACACTCTTTAAATGAGTATGGGGTCTCACAGTAACCCACCCGGGTGAATGTCTCATCATAAGTGATTGATGAGGGATACAAAAGAGCATTAGTTTGATGTACGAACATGGTTAATAGACATATGTAGTATGTATCGAAAACAGGAAGGCATGTCATTATCAAAGGTATAATGTGTAAAGTAAGCAGATGCAATTTAACCAAATTGGAAGCAATACAAGCTAGACACCATATGGAACATGCAACCACATTTGACAGCGCAAAGTTAAAGCAAGCACATGGGATGGTTGTGTGTGGCAATTGAGATCATCAACTGCAGAGCTACATTTACTGTCTCCAACTGCTGACACTGCACCCGTTAGAGCGCTGGAACGCTTAGTGCTTATCTTTGAATTACACTGGAGCGACTTCTGTCTTTTCTTTTCTGCATTCATCAACACTGTGTCAGAGTCTGAAATACCCATGCATAAAAAAACAATAGTGTGAGTATGGGTGAAGTGTGTGCACAATTAGTACAGTGTAAAGGTAGCAGATAGCAGGTCGGTGAGAAATAAATGACGGGAGACATATGATAGCTCTACAACATGCATGGCACACTAAATTACTACAGGATTCTATGAAAATAACAGTCGACTGAAAGCAAATAGGTCAGTCCATTTTTTCTGCATCGTCTGATGTACAAAGAACGGGCAGATCGCCTTCATCTACCTCTAGCCAGTCAGTGTTGACGATCTTCCTTGAAACGCCAGCGACCACCGGCCTAGTATTCCTCCCCTGCCTGCGCCCTCCCCTCGACCTCACCGCACCGCCGTGCTTGGCACCCCCCTCGGCCATCCATTCAAGCCCTCCCGACCTCCAGATCGGGCGCAAGCAGCTCCTGCGCCCCACACCCTACTTCCCCGGGGAGTAGGTGGACTAGGTGCTCCGCGCACCTAAGTGGGTGCTACTTCTTTTAATTGCGGTTCGACTGACCCTGAATTGAAATCCAGGTGGGCTACTGACCTCTAACAAAGGTGAAATAGTAAAAGGGAGGAAACCTTGTGCATTTAGTATCACGAAGAAGATGCAGTAAGAAGCGCTCAACTAGTTTCTTTCGTGGGATGAATACGGTGTGAGCGGAGGCGTAAGATTTGCACGAATATGGGAAGAGGAGTACCTCTTTCTGCTGGCGGTGTTGTGTCCTCCTTCTGTTTTTCCTACGATCTTCTTGTTGTTCGTCGGAAACCAGAAGTTGTGGAGGACGGTGCAGCCTTGGACGAACCCATGGCCAAGTTGTTGAGTGTGGTGCGGTGGCCGTCTATCGGCCGCAGGGAAGCAGATCCGAGGTGGCGAACAACGGCGTAGCGGGAACAGCTCCAGTGTGGTGGACGGTTGCGACAGTGGAGCCGCAGCAGTGAGGCGCAAGATGGCGTGGTCGGAGTGGTTCTGGTACGGCGCACGTCGGCGTCGGTGTCGTGGAGGCAGCTCTGCCTCGGCTTCAGCTGCTAAGTCCTTGAGAGCGTTGCGGTTGCGGTTGCGTTGGACGACGACGTCGGGGTACCGGCTCTGGCGTGATGGAGGAGGGCGGCAGTGGATTGGCCGCTATGGGGTGGAGGACGGAGGAGACTGGGGTTTCGCGGCTGGTGGAGAGGGCGTTTTCGCGCCCATAGAGTATGAATGGGGAAACGGAGGGAGGCGGGGAACTAAGGGCAAACAATGTTTCAGTTTGAGACGCGCTTGTTTGAAATTTGGGGAAAGTTACAAACTTTCCCCCCATCTAAAATTTCAGACATATTGCGGGTTGGGGGTAGGACAGTCATGTCAGGTGTCCCAAATGTGGGCGGGGTAGATTTCGGCCGAGCGCATGGGTAGGCGCCCACGGCGTATGAATGCTTCTCTGGCGTCTTGGTGAAGTTACAAACCTACCCCGGTTTAGACCTTTGGACATCGGGCCGATAGGCTACACAGGCCAGAGTCAGGACAGTAATTTCCTACCACCAAAACATTAGTCTCACGCGGGTGACCAGAGGCCTATTTGGCGCTTCGTTCTATATTTGGGAGCAGAAGCATTAACGTTTTCGGTTCTCTTGAATTGAACTTTCAGGATTTGTCAAACTTCACAAATCTTTACTCTTGAAAATCCTAAAGCTACGATTATTTTGGAATGGAGGGGGTACATTTGAATATACATTGTACATGAGTATATATTAAAAAATATGCAACTTACCTCAGTTCATGCATGGTTCCAGATATAATCTCCTTGGTTGCAAAAAAAGTTAGATATGTGTATGAATATATATATAGCATGTTCAAACTCACAACAAAGATTGATGCCCCCTTTTACATCTGATTTACAAATGCCATTATCTCGGGTTCAAATAGATGAATGCACTTCCTATGAATTCGAATCTTCGAAACCCCCTTTATGTTGAATTCGACATGTATTCTATTTCATAGCTAGCAATTTGGAATGTATCCATGCAAGTGACAAATGTATAAAGTTCTTCACACTAACAACATGGAGTGCACTAATTAATGCTTATATATGAATTGCAAAAGCATCCATTGCCTGTATTTCAAACCGCTCTCACTCTATGGATCGATAATATGAAATAAACACATGCACATGCTAGAATTCAATTGCAGTTGAAGAAAGAGCCTACTCCTGGTACTGTATATTAGTGATAGGGGTGTGTACAAAGTACACGTGAATACCAGGCATTGTGCGTGTGTGGATACTATCGACGAACTTGGACCCAAGCTTGTATAACATACTAAGGGCCTAGGGTTACAAATCATATATAGTCGGCTTATCGCCAGTGGGGATAGAGTCCTCCGTGACTCTGGTAGCTTCGTGTTGTACGCCGAGTCCTCCACATGGGTCTTCGTATAACATGTCTCGGTCCAACCTATATGTGGCGCAGTGTGGAACCGACCCATGAGTCTTCATGTTGACCCACCACAACTAGAAATGATGTGTCCACCACACCACACACACAATCGGCCACTAAGAGAATAAGCATATACAATAGTACAACGGTATCTAGCTCACGATACGTCTCCATATTTTGTTTATGACACTGACGGACTTTGCATTTGATGCGTGCTCCGTATTTTGTTGACAACAGTTACGGTCATTGTATTTGAAGCGAATGCACGATATGGTCACTGGACTTCAGAATAAGCTCATCACGGTCACCACATACATTTTGTCGTGCTAACCAACATGTGGTTGGATGGTTAGAGGATAGTGGTTTCTCGATCCCACCAAAGTTAAAGTCCCGGTGCTCGCATTTATCTTGTGTTAATTTCAGTATTTTCCGGCGACGTACGTTTAGTGGGAGGAGACGTTCCACTCGACTACGAGGCACCTATGGTGACTTCGTAAAATCTCAAGATCATATATGCTGGCCCACTCTCTCGAAGGTGCTCATAGGGGTCAGGTTCGCGTGTGTGCGCTTATAGCGGTGAGTGCTTGCGCGTATATATGAGCCCTTGCGTCTGTACCGTATTAAACAAATACATATCATGATTATACGGTCACTAGCTCACCCGTACAACTCTGTATTTTGTTGATGACACAATCAATTGACCAGTCAAACATTCCACGCGGCGCAACTAGTGTTGCACCATCGGGGCGCGTAACCGTGGGGCCCACCTGTCAGCCCGTATATGAAACATAGAAATGGTAGTTTGAGTCTGTACTATGTTAATAAAATAGGAGTACATTTTAGGGTGATCGTACGGTCACTGGCTCACCATACAGCTCCGTAATTTGTTGATAACACGATCAATTGACCAGTCAAACAGTCCACACTCAGCAGCGCACATTACCATAGGGCCCACCCGTCCGCGCGTATATGAAGGACAGAAATGGTAATAAATTAGTGGTCGGCGGGTATTCGAAGTCGTGAGACCTCTGGTTGGCAGTCACCGGCAGTTGGGGGCGTTCATTGGGCGGTGGGGTGGGGATCCCCGGAGAAAAAGCTCGGCGGGAGGGGGGCTAGAGGGATGGCCGGTGCGGCGATGGGCCGCCGGTGGGGAGTGGTTTCGGGGAGGGCAGGCCGGCCGCGGGTGGCGGGGGCAGGCGGTTCGGCCGGTGGTGGCTGGTGGCTCCGGGGGGTGGAGTTTGATGATAAACTGGAGGCCCTTGATTTCGTATCCAACGGCTAGAAAATCTAATGACCAGAGATGAAAAAGTCAGTCGATTGACGTGTAGCCTCACCCCGCACGTACACATGCACGCACGCATGTAGGCGTGCAACACTGACACGTACACACGCACGCATGCTGGCGTGCAACACTGACACGTACACATGCACTCATGAACACGCGTGCGTACGCACCCATGCATGCAACACTGAAACGTACCCTTGCACGCACGCAACACTCGCACGCCTGCATGCACACAGCACACGATGCAACACACGTTCAACCTATACGTGCATGCACCCTTTGTTAAGGACATGGATTGTTACGGGTATTAACCAATCTTATCTGTGATAAGCAGAACATTGATGTTTGCAGCGGTCTTTATGAATCACAACGTATCGAACGGGCTATCAACACAGTAGGCTTATCTACATGAAAAAGATGACATCACACTCAATGAACAATCATCGGTTTATGAAATGCCCACTTCTGACCGCCCTGGCCCACCAAAGGTTCCTCTGCTGTGCGCTGCCTGCGTTGGGTCACTGACATGCAGGCCATGCACCCAAAGAGCCCACACGTCAGTGGAAGAACGGCGTGGTGTCCTAGGTCAGAGTCGAGGGCGCCACTCGCGGCACGCCCGGCTGAACACGCCTCCGTGCCGCATTCAAATGCCTCCATGAAACCCGCCCATGTGGAAGCCGAGGAACCCACTCTGGACACACGTCCGTTCATGACCGGGCCGGCGTTAAACACAACGCCGGCCGAGCACCTGCCGTCCGCCGTCTATTTAATCTCCTATTTAAATGAGGCCAAATGCCGGCCAAGAATCGCACACCTCCGCCGCTCCCCTATCTCCTCCACCATTTTGTCCACTCTTACAATGGCTTACGAAGAGTAGTTATTCCGCATCCAAGCCGGCTGGGTAGCCCGCCGGATACGACCTATGCAGCTCGCTGATCCACCTCCCTCCCCTCGCCCGACGAAGCCAGTTGCTGCCCCAAGCCGGTGCGCAGTTTAGCAACTCGCCGCTCCAGGCCAGCTCGACGAGGAGCGGCGCATGGGCGTCGTTGCTGCCGTCCACGGCGCCGCCTCGTACAGCGTCTCCCGTTTCTATGGCCGAGACTCCCATGCCGGCGGCCGTGCCATGCAAGCAGCGAGAGAAGCCGGGTGCGTGGAGAGCGGCGAGTCGGTGGCCAGCGCCTCCGCGTCCGCCACCATCATCGAGGAGAAGTAGAACACGGGAGGCCACCGCCGCTTGGGTCCCATGAAGGCCACCGCGGAGGCGACACCGGCATACATAGCAGGTGTCTTGCCGGATCCTTCACTACTGGAATCAGCTAATTTGCCATCTGCCAGCTCTTTGCCATCTGCTAGCTGATCGCAAAGCAGCTCTTTGCCATCAGCTACCAAAAAGCAGACGGCAAAGAACTGGCAGACGGCAAAGAAGCTCTTTGCCGTCCACCAGTTCTTTGCCGTCTGCTGGCAGATGCCAAAGAATCTTTGCCGTCAGCTGGCAGACGGCAAAGAGAGAGGTGGCCCCCACCCCCCGCCCGTTTGGGAAAAACGTAACGGGCCACCTCTTTGCCGTCCGCCAGCAGACGGCAAACAGGCAAAGTGGCGGACGGCAAAGAGAGGCGGACGGCAAAGAGGGCACTATCTAACGGCCCGTGCCCCCCGCCCGCCTCTCTGATCTCACCACTTCGTCCCGCCCTGCGCCCCACCACGCACCCCCGCCGCCGCCACCCGCCGCGCGCCCCCGCCTCTTGCCCCCGCCGCCGCTCGCCGCGCGCCGCCACCCCGTCGCCCCCCCCCCCCCCCCCCGCCCCGGCCCCCCGCCGCCCCGGCGCCCCAGCCCCGCGTCGCCCGGGCACCCCAGCCCCCCGCCGCCCCGGCGCCCCGCCGCCCCGCGCCCCACCGCGCCGGGCCCGGCCCCCCGCCGCCCCAGGCCGCCCCGCGCCCCGGCCAGCTCCTCCACCGCCCCGCCGCCTCCCCCACCGGCGCTGCAGAAGGTGAGCCCCGGCCTCCTTTTTCTGTTTTTTTTTTCTGTTTTTTTTCCTTTTTAGTTTTAGTTTAGATTTAGTTTTAGTTTTAGTTTTAGGTTTAGTTTTAGTTTAGTTTTAGGTTTAGATTTAGTTTTTTCCTTTTTTTTCTGTTTTATTTGTTTTAGGTTTATGTTTAGTTTAGATTTAGTTTTAGTTTTAGTTTTAGTTTTAGTTTTAGGTTTAGTTTAGTTTGAGGAAAGAAGAAGAAGAAGAGAAAAAGAGGAGAGGAGGAGAAGAAGAAGAGGAAGAAGAAGAAGAGGAGGAGGAGAAGAAAAAAGAAGAAGAGGAAAAAGAAGAAGAAAAAAGAGGAGAGGAGGAGAAGAAGAAGAGGAAAAAGGAAAGGAGGAGGAAGAAGAAGAAGAAGAAGAAGGAAAAAAAGGAAGAAAAGGAAGAAAAGGAAGAAGAAGAAAAGGAAAAAAGAGAGGAAAAACCCCCGACCCGACACGGCACCCCGACCCGACACGGCACCCCGACCCGACACCGCACCCCGACCCCGACCCGGCACCCCGACCCCTAGACCCCGACCCCGACCCCGACAGCCCGACCCCGACCCCGACACCCCGACCCCGACCCCGACCTCGACACCCCGACCCCGAGCCTGACCCGACACCCCGACCCCGACACTGACACGGCACCCCGACCCCAACCCGACACCCCGACCCCGAGACCCCGACCCCGACACCGACACGACACCCCGACACCGACACCCTGACACACCACACCCACCCTTACCCCGACACCGACACGGCACCCCGACCCCGACCCGGCACCCCGACCAGACACCCCGACCCCGAGACCCCGACCCCGAGCCTGACCGACACCCCGACCCCGAGACCCCGACCCCGAGACCCCGGGCCTGACCCGACACCCCGACCCCGACACTGACACGGCACCCCGACCCCGACCCGACACCCCGACCCCGAGACCCCGACCCCGACCCCGACCGCGAGTCGGACCCGACACCCCGACCCCGACACCGACACGGCACCCCGACCCCGACCCGGCACCCCGACCCGACACCCCGACCCCGAGACCCCGACCCCGACACGGCACCCCGACCACCGACACCTCCCGAAAATTAAGGTGTTCTTTGGCCTTCCAGAGGCCGACGGGGTCATATATTTGTGAATTATTAGTTAGGTCATATATTTTTCGATTTAGTTATGAAAAACATCATATATAATTGTGTTGATCGTGTAGTTTTAAATGTGCAGTTGTTTCATCGCTGTGAGGTTTGGTGTTCGACGACCTCGCCGTGCGTTTGACGAGCTCTGCCCCTTCGTTCGTGGGTAAGCACAAATGACAAGTCCTCCTCTGTAACGCCCCATATGTAACCTTCCCCAATTGTACTCCAACTCATGCCGTTTCCGGCATTAAGTTATATTTAATTCTCGGGTTCGGGTCTTTGCCTCCGTGTGTTGTTTTCGTTTTTCGTGCATCTCATATCATGTCGTCATGTGCATTGCATTCGCATACATGTTCATCTCATGCATTCGAGCATTTTCCCCGTTGTCCGTTTTGCATTCCGGCGCTTCCTTCTCCTCCGGTGGCCATTTCTAGCTTTCTTGCGTGTGTGGGGATTAAACATTTCCGGATTGGGCCGAGACTTGCCATGCGGCCTTGGTTTACTACCGGTAGACCGCCTGTCAAGTTTCGGGTCATTTGGACTTCGTTTGATATTCCAACGGTTAACCGAGGGACCAAAAAGGCCTCGTGTGTGTGCAGCCCAACACCCCTCCATTTTGGACCAAAACCCACCAAACTCATCTCCATCGTCTCGGTCGTTCGATCACGATCGTGTGGGCGAAAACCGCACCTCATTTGGACTCTCCTAGATCCCTCTATGCCTATATAAAGCCCCCCCGTTTTTCGGATCTCCTCCCACCTCCGAAACCCTAAAATCCATCTCCGCGCGGCCGGACGTGTCCGCCCGCCGCCGGACGAAAAATCCCACCGCCCCGCCGCCACGTGGCAGCTTCCAGTTCGCCGCCGCCTTCTCTCTCCTCCGCCGCCGTCGGGGCATGCCGCGGCCCGTGGCCGGCCCGCCCGCGCCCGCGTCCGGGCCAGAGGGAGACCGCGCGCCCGCGCTCTTCTTCCATGGCGCCGGCCGCCGTCCTCGCCCGGCCACCTCGTCGCCGGTGCGCCTCGCCGGGCCGGAGCCGGACCTCCTCGCCGACCATCCCCGCGCCGCCCGGCGTCCTCCGCCGCCGCACGCCGCCCCGGTCGCCGGATCCGGCCCCGGCGACCACCGTCCTCGCCCGGCCGGCCTCGTCCCCGGCCCCCCTCGTCGCCGGCCGCCTCGCCATCGCCGGATTCGGCGAGGTCCGGCGCCGTGAACAGTGCGCGCCGGCGTGCCTCGGAATCCGCGCCGATCTAGATCTGGGAGGCTCCTCGGTTGACTTTTTCATCCCCAAACCCTAATTTTCTTGCTACTTTGACCGCTCATATCTCCTCCTCCGTAGCTCCGTTTTGGGCGTATTATATGTCAAAATCTTTGTCTCGACGAGTATATCATTTCATTCCATTGCATCGTTTGCATTTGAGGACATCTTGTTGCCCAAAATGCTGTTGGAAGGAGGCATGTTGAGTTAAATTGCAGATCCGTTAGTTCAACATGCACTTTTGTCATTTTTGCCATATTTAATCCGTGCATGATATGCCTGTGCCCCTTTGGGATGAATTGTTAAGAATGTTGTATTCTTTCCAGAGGTGCCTTCCATGTATTTTTAGGATGTGTGTGTTGTCTTGTGCAAGCTTGCGAAGAGGGCTGCCTGAGATTATCGATTTCAGGGACTTAGTGAATTTCACCAAGTCTGGGCCGTTTTAGTTCACGATGCTATATGTCCGGCTTGTTTCCTAGTGATCTGTGCCTATTTTGAGGATGATCAGTAAGAGTGATTTGTTATGCTTGTTGTGCTTAATCCATCCATGTCCTTACTTGTTATGTTGGAGCCCCCTAGGTTGACTCAATCGAGCTCAACTTTTGGATAGTTGCTGTTTTGGGCAGATCGTGAACTCTTTTGCGATTTTGCCGGAGTGATTGCTAGTGTTCCATGCACGCTATGCCATTGTTCTTTCCATGTCTAGCTAGCATTTTGTGCCTTCTTTATGGATATATGCTTGCCTTGCCATGACTTGCACCGTAGTGAGAGCATCGAGCTCGTTTACATGCCTCCGTGAGTTATTATTTCAGCATGTCCCAGTTTTCACTAAGTCTGAAAACTGATTGTGTTTCATCAATGTTCGTGTGCTCGGTAGAGTATTTTGTGAACCCTTTTGGCCCCAGGTCATTTTGGGTGTTTTGTTAAGCTTGTTGAGTAGCTCCATGCCATGCTCTTGCTTGCCATGTTCAGCTTTTCCTTCATGTTGTTTTGCTGCTCCGAAGAGAGCATCGTGGTCTGAAATTTCAGACTAGCGTTAATTTCGCTAAGTCTGAAATCTGTTTTGCTTATTCAGTTTTGCCATGCTTGTTTGAAGCCCTTAATGGATGAATTTGCCTATGCCTCAGTCCTGATGATTTGTTAAGCTTGATGAGTACATCACTGCCATGTAATTTGTTTTCATGTTGGGTGGCTGTAGCATGTTCTTTTTGTTGCATTTAGGAGCCTACTTGCGGTAAATCGTAGATCGGTTCGTTTAGTAAATCGCTTGCCATTTCTAAACCGTAGCTCCAATTGCCATGATCTTTATATCGTTTTCAGGGGATTTCTTCCCCTCTATCCAGTGGCACACTTGGTTTCCCAAGTTGAGGCCAGGTTCATGCATTTCCTGTTACATGTTGCACTTTGCATCCCGCATCGCATCCCGCATAGCATATCATCTTTGCATCTTATTGGTTGCCTTTGCACGTGGTTGATTGTATCCTTGTTGCTTGTTTGCGTTGTTGGGTAGAGCCGGGAGACGAGTTCGCTAACGAGGAGCCCGTTGAGTTTGCTTTTGAGGATCCAGTCAATTCTGACAACTGTGCAGGCAAGATGATCACACCCTTGAAATCACTACTATCTTTGCTATGCTAGTTTGCTCGCTCTTTTGCTTTGCCAATGCTACGATGCCTACCACTTGCTTGTCAGCCTCCCAATTGCCATGATTGAGCCTCTAACCCACCTTTGTCCTAGCAAACCATTGATTGGCTATGTTACCGCTTTGCTCAAGCCCTTCTTATAGCGTTGATAGTTGCAGGTGAAGATTGGAGCCGTTCCTTGTTGGAACATTTATTTACTTGTTGGGATATCATTATATTGCTATGTTATCTTTACTCATCTATATACTTGGTAAAGGGTGGAAGGCTCGGCCTCTAGCCTAGTGTTTTGTTCCACTCTTGCCGCCCTAGCTTTCGTCATATCGGTGTTATGTTCCCGGATTGTTGCGTCCCTTACGCGGTTGGGCTATAATGGGAACCCCTTGATGGTTCGTCTTGATTAAAGCTTTTCCAGCAATGCCCAACATTGGTTTTACCATTTGCCACCTACCCTTTTCTTTCCCTTGGGTTTCCGGAGCCCGAGGGTCATCTTTATTTTAGCCCCCCCACGGGCCAGTGCTCCTCTGAGTGTTGGTCCGAACCAGGCAGCCTGCGGGGCCACCTCGGGGAAACTCGAGGGTTGGTTTTACTCGTAGCTTGACCTATCCGAGCGTGCCCTGAGAAAGAGATATGTGCAGCTCCTATCGGGATTTGTCGGCACATTCGGGCGGTGTTGCTGGACTAGTTTTGACCTGTCGAATCATCTTGTTGTACCGGGATACCGAGTCTGATCGGTGGGTCCTGGGTGGAGGTCTATTCCTTCGTTGACCGTGAGAGCTTGTTATGGGCTAAGTTGGGACCCCCCTGCAGGGATTGATCTTTCGAAAGCCGTGCCCGCGGTTATGGGCAGATGGGAATTTGTTAATGTCCAGTTGTAGATAACTTGAACTTAATTAATTAAAATGAATCAACTGCGTGTGTTGCCGTGATGGCCTCTTCTCGGTGGAGTCCGGGAAGTGGACACGGCGTTGGAGTTATGTTTGCGTAGTCTGCTCCATTTAGTTTCCGCTCGTGCTTGCCTTCTCTTCTCGCTCTACTTTGCGAATAAGTTAGCCACCATATATGCTAGTCGCTTGCTGCAGCTCCACTTACATTACCCCTTCCCTACCTATTAAGCTTAAATAGTCTTGATCGCGAGGGTGCGAGATTGCTGAGTCCTTTGTGGCTCACATATTACTATTACACCAGATGCAGGGACCGATGATACTCCTCCGGATGGCGCGTTCGAGCTGAAGTGGGAGTACGACGAGGACTCTGAGCGATACTATGTTTCTTTTCCGGATGATCAGTAGTGGTGCCTATTCGGGGTTGGATTCAGGGTTTTAGTCGCTTGTTGGGGGTCTTTTCTATTTTGGCGCCGTAGTCGGGCCATGAGTGTTTGTATGATGGATGTTATTTATGTACTCTGATGTGACATGGCGAGTGTAAGCCAACTATTATTATTATTCCCCCTTTATATTATATATGTACTTGGGTTGTGTAATGATTCCCGACTTGCGACATTGCTTTCAATGCGCCTATGTCTCTAAGTCGTGCCTCGACACGTGGGAGACATAGCCGCATCGAGGGCGTTATAAGTTGGTAATCAGAGCCTTCCCCGACCTTAGGAGCCCCATTGCTTGATCGTTTCTAGCAGCCGAGTTGTGTCTAGAAAAATGTTTTGAGTCCTTAGGAATTATATATCGGAGAGCTTAGGAATTCTTTTTACTTCCCAGTCTCCTCATCGCTCTGGTAAGGCATCCTAACGTAGAGTTTTGACTCTTCTCTTCTCAAATTTCACTAAAAAAATTTAGGATCACGCGAGTATCTTAGTTTTGTTCAGATGGCTTATGATGAGAATACTGTCTTGGTGCCTCCTGTCAGGGGTTTAGTGGAAGTGTCCCGGGGAGTTGAGCTCTGAGGTGTTGTCATCATAATTCTATCGTTGCAATTCTGGTATACTTGAGATATGTGCGCGACATTGAAAATCTCCTTTATGCAGTTCGTTGGTGAGATAACCTCGACCCCACCCAGTACTGGGGCGGGAGTTCGGGAGTATCGCCATAACTTGTATAACGGATGCTTTTCGAAGGTTGAGATAGATGGTTTCCGAAGGTTTCTTGGTTATGTGTTGAAGGATGGATGCAGCTAGATGTAGGATTTGCTAGCTTGGGTGAGATATTATGCTTCCCCTGTATCCTCAACACCTGATTGCATAACCAGGAAGTTTCGGGAGTTTCATAGGTGGGAATTCAAGTAGCCTTAGGATATCTTTCCAACAGATGTGTGATATGAAATTGGGGTTCGACGTCTAGTGGTTCGCCTATTCACGGTCGATTTTACAGTGGCCTCGTTGTGTCTTAAAGAGTCCTTGGCTTTGCTGACTCGGAGACGCTTCGTATGACATGTGCACTTCCTTGTACATGATGGTGCTGTACGGTCGAGCCCGTGTAGGTCCTACCACGAACACTTCGGACGAAATTTCTATCATGTGTTTGTTCCGGCTTATTCCGCAAGCCAACCCTTGGTTTTATTTTGAGTTGTGGTATCCGTTCTTCTTCGACGTCATATGTTGATTCCATCCCTCGTTGATGTACCTCTTCTACCTGATTCTTCGTGGCTTCGCAATTTAGGAATATGTGACCACTTCAAGAGTAGTGCATTCGTTCATTTTGTTTGGATGTGAAGACTTTATGTTGCAATTTTCATTCCGTTGGATTCACCTTCTATATTTCTCTATTTGTGTGCTAATGGTGGTCAACCTCTTCAGGATGGCTCCTGCTAAGAGCACCAGTCAGAACCAGAATCAAGATCCTCCGCCACCTCCGCCTCCTCCGGAAGCATGGCAGGCTGTGATGGCTGCTACTAATGCAAATACTCAGCTGATCATGCAAATCATCCAAGAGCGGAATCAAAGCAGTCAAGCGAATCAAGGCAACAACCAGAACCAGTTTGCAACTCTGAATCAGTTCCTCGCAAATGGTCCAAAGACGTTCAGCAACTGCGTTGAGGCTACCGATGCTGATGATTGGTTAGTCGATCCGGGCAAGCATTTTGAATGTAGCAACGTCAGACCTGAAGATTTCGTCAAGTTCGCGTCTTTCCAGCTCAAGGATCAGGCCGCAGAGTGGTTTCAGCAGTACTGGGATTCCAGAGGTGGACGTTTGATCACTTGGGATGATTTCCGTCGTGATTTTCGCGCTCATCACATTCCTTAAAGTGTGACTGAAAGCAAACATGAAGAATTCCGCAATCTGAAGCAAGGCTCTTTGTCTGTCTATGACTACAACAAGTTGTTCCAGAAGCTCGCCCGTTTTGCCAAGCAGGATGTTCCTGATGAGAAGAGCATGATCTATCAGTTCAGGGGTGGTCTTCGCGAAGAAATTCAGCTCGCTCTTGTCCTCTTCGAGCCGCTGAGATACGATGAGTTCTACAACATGGCACTGAAGCAAGAGGCTGCTCAGCTCAGGTGTGATGCTTCCAGGAAGCGAGTCAGAGACACTACGTCTTCGTCCTCTACGCAAGTGGACAAGCAGCAGAAGTATTGGCTTCCTCCTCCTCCGTTCCGTCAGCCGTATCAGCAGAAGAGCAAAGGTGGCAGTGGTTCTTCCCACCCACCCAACCCAGGCTTTCAGAACAAGACTTCGTCTCAAGCTCCAAGATCGAGTGCTCCGTACCACCGTCCGCTCTCAGAGGTCACGTGCAACAAGTGCCAATAGAAGGGTCACTACGCCAACAAGTGTTTCAACCAGAGGCGTCTTCCTCCTCCTCCTCCTCCTGTCAGATCGGCAAGTACAGCTGTGGTCAAGCATAATCCCAAGCACGCCAAGGTCAATATGGTGAATGCAGCTCAAGCAGAGGATTCGTCAGATGTGATCATGGGTAACCTTCCTGTTAATGATATTCCTGCAAAAGTTCTTTTTGACTCTGGTGCATCGCATTGTTTCATGTCTAAGCCATTTTTTACCAAGCATGAGTTCGTTTCTTCGCATTTGGGTAAACAAATGGATATTGTTTCTCCTGGAAAATGATTGAGTGCAAGTCTGGAGGTGCCAGATGTCTCTATCACGTTGGGCGATTTCAAGTTCTTGGCTTCTCCAATGGTTCTTGGCAATTCTGATATTGACCTCATTCTTGGGATGGACTGGCTCTCTAAACATAAAGCTCAGCTGGATTGTGCAGCCAAGTAGATTCAACTGACTCATCCGTTTGAGGAAGTAATTGTTTTTGCTGCTCGGGATAATACCATCCGGTTATTCTCTCTCAATGAAAAGGGTGAATTGGATGCTATTTCACAGATTCCGGTTGTTTGTGAGTATCAAGATGTCTTCCCTGAAGAACTCCCAGGCATGCCTCCAAACCGGCCTATTGAATTCGTTATTGAACTTGAGCCCGGTACGGAACCGGTGTGCAAATGGCCTTACAAGCTCGGCCCCGAAGAGTTGAAGGAGTTGAAGAAACAACTCGATGTGCAAGAAAGGATGGGTCTCATTCGGCCTAGTACTTCTCCGTGGGTTTGTGGTGTTCTTTTTGTGAAGAAGAAGGATGGAACGGACCGTCTTTGTGTTGATTACCGTCCATTGAACAAGAAGACCATCAAGAACAAATATCCACTTCCCAACATTAATGAGCTGTTCGAACAACTCAAGGGTGCCCAAGTATTCTCCAAGCTTGATCTCCGTATGGGTTATCATCAAATTCGCATTCGTGAACAAGATATTCCAAAGACGGCGTTCAGAACAAGCTATGGGTCATATGAATACACAGTTATGTCTTTTGGCCTCGCCAATGCTCCTCCGACGTTCTCTCGCATGATGAACTTCATCTTCAACCCCTACACCAACGACTTTGTTTTGGTCTATCTCGATGATATCCTGGTTTTCTCGAAGAACAAGGAAGATCATGCCAAACACCTGCGTTTGGTTCTTGACAAGCTAAGGGAACATCAATTCTATGCCAAGTTCACTAAGTGTGAGTTTTGGCTCGATGAGGTTCTTTATCTTGGGCATATTATCTCTGCCAAGGGCATTTCCGTGGATCCTGAGAAGGTGTCTGCAATTGTTAATTGGGAACCTCCTCAGAATGTGAAGCAACTCTGTAGCTTCCTCGGTCTTGCAAGTTATTGCCGAAGATTCGTTGAAAACTTCTCCAAGATCGCGAAGCCTCTCTCAAATCTTCTTCAGAAGCACGTCAAGTACGTTTGGTCTCCGGAGTGTGATGTTGCTTTCAACGCTTTGAAAGAGAAATTGATCACTGCTCCAGTTCTAACTCCGCCTGATGAAGCCAAGCCGTACGAGGTCTTTTGTGATGCCTCTCTCCAAGGTCTCGGTGCAGTACTGATGCAAGAGAAGAAAGTTGTTGCTTATACCTCTCGCCAGTTGAAGCCAAATGAGAAGAACTACCCCACTCATGATCTTGAGTTGGTGGCAGTTGTGCACGCATTGTTGACTTGGAGACATCTTCTCTTGGGAAGGAAAGTGGACATTTTCACTGATCACAAAAGTCTCAAGTACATCTTCACTCAGCCTAATCTCAACCTCAGGCAGACTCGATGGGTCGAAATGATTCAAGAGTAAAATCCGAGTATCGAGTATACTCCAGGCAAGGCTAATGTGATTGCTGACGCTTTGAGCAGAAAAGCATATTGCAACAGTCTGATTCTCAAGCCTTATCAACCCGAGCTTTGTGAAGCCTTCCGCAAACTTAATCTGCAAGTTGTTCCTCAAGGTTTCCTTGCCAACCTTCAAGTTTCTCCTACCTTGGAAGACCAGATTTGCCAAGCCCAGCTTCTTGATGCTATGGTGAAAAAGGTGAAGATTGGTATTGCAAAGAGTCAGTCCAAGTACAAGTGCTACCGACTTGATGACAAGGACACTCTCTTCTTCGAGGATCGAATTATTGTGCCCAAAGGTGAACTTCGTAAAGTGATCATGAATGAGGCTCACAACTCTCTCCTCTCCATCCACCCTGGGAGAACGAAGATGTATCAAGACCTGAAGCAAACTTATTGGTGGACTCGAATGAAGCGCGAGATCGCTCAATTCGTGAATGAATGTGATGTCTGCAGAAGAGTGAAAGCAGAACACCAAAGGCCAGCAGGTCTTCTCCAACCTCTCGCCATTCCAGAATGGAAGTTTGACCACATTGAAATGGACTTCATGACTGGGTTTCCTAAGTCCAAGCGTGGCAATGATGCTATATTCGTTGTCATCGACAAGCTGACCAAAGTGGCTCATTTCTTGCCTATCAAAGAGTCAATCACTGCAGCTCAATTGGCGGAGCTCTACACCTCTCGCATTGTCTCTCTGCACGGTATTCCTCAAGTGATATCTTCAGACTGTGGAAGCATCTTTACCTCCAAGTTTTGGGATTCTTTTCAGAAGGCCATGGGCACCATCATTCGCTTCAGCACTGCTTTCCACCCTCAAACAAGCGGTCAAGTCGAGCGTGTCAACCAGATTCTTGAAGATATGCTCAGGGCTTGTGTTATCTCCTTCGGCATGAAGTGGGAGGATTGCCTTCCTTATGCTGAATTCTCGTACAACAACAGTTTCCAAGCAAGCTCCGGCAAGGCCCCGTTCAAAATTCTGTATGGTAGGAAGTGCCGTACACCTCTCAACTGGTCTGAAACCGGTGAACGTCAGCTGCTGGGTAATGACCTGATCACAGAGGCAGAAGAAATGTGCAAGGTCATTCGTGATAACCTCAAAACAGCCCAATCTCGTCAGAAGAGCTATTACAACAGCAAGCACCGTGATTTGGCTTTCGAGATCGGAGATCATGTCTACCTCCGCGTCTCTCCTATGAAAGGGACTCGTCGCTTCGGTATCAAAGGGAAGCTTGCCCCAAGATATGTCGGGCCTTTCAAGATCATCAGCAAGAGAGGCGACCTCGCCTATCAACTCGAGCTTCCTGCAACCTTTGCCAATGTTCATGATGTGTTCCACGTCTCGCAACTCCGAAAGTGCTTCAAGACGCCCGAGCGCACCATCAACTTCAAGGACATTGAGCTCCAAGAAGATCTCTCCTACCGTGAGCACCCAGTTGCAATCCTTGAAGAGACTGAACGCAAAACTCGCAACAAGTCAATCAAGTTTCTCAAAGTCAAGTGGTCACACCATTCCGACCGTGAAGCTACCTGGGAACACGAGGATCACCTCCGTTCTGAGTACCCGGAGTTCTTTCAGTCCTAGATCTCGGGACGAGATCTTTTCGTAGTGGTGGAGTGTTGTAACGCCCCATATGTAACCTTCCCCAATTATACTCCAACTCATGCCGTTTCCGGCATTAAGTTATATTTAATTCTTGGGTTCGGGTCTTTACCTCCGTGTGTTGTTTTTGTTTTTCGTGCATCTCATATCATGTCGTCACGTGCATTGCATTCGCATACATGTTCATCTCATGCATTCGAACATTTTCCCCGTTGTCCGTTTTGCATTCCGGCGCTTCCTTCTCCTCCGGTGGCCATTTCTAGCTTTCTTGCGTGTGTGGGGATTAAACATTTCCGGATTGGGCCGAGACTTGCCATGCGGCCTTGGTTTACTACCGGTAGACCGCCTGTCAAGTTTCGGGTCATTTGGACTTCGTTTGATATTCCAACGGTTAACCGAGGGACCGAAAAGGCCTCATGTGTGTGCAGCCCAACACCCCTCCATTTTGGCCCAAAACCAACCAAACTCAGCTCCATCATCTCGGTCGTTCGATCACGATCGTCTGGGCGAAAACCGCACCTCATTTGGACTCTCCTAGCTCCCTCTATGCCTATATAAAGCCCCCCCGTTTTTCGGATCTCCTCCCACCTCCGAAACCCTAAAATCCATCTCCGCGCGGCCGGACGTGTCCGCCCGCCGCCGGACGAAAAATCCCACCGCCCCGCCGCCACGTGGCAGCTTCCAGTTCGCCGCCGCCTTCTCTCTCCTCCGCCGCCGTCGGGGCCCGCCGCGGCCCGTGGCCGGCCCGCCCGCGCCCGCGTCCGGGCCAGAGGGAGACCGCGCGCCCGCGCTCTTCTTCCACGGCGCCGGCCGCCGTCCTCGCCCCGCCACCTCGTCGCCGGTGCGCCTCGCCGGGCCGGAGCCGGACCTCCTCGCCGGCCATCCCCGCGCCGCCCGGCGTCCTCCGCCGCCGCACGCCGCCCCGGTCGCCGGATCCGGCCCCGGCGACCACCGTCCTCGCCCGGCCGGCCTCGTCCCCGGCCCCCCTCGTCGTCGGCCGCCTCGCCATCGCCGGATTCGGCGAGGTCCGCCGCCGTGAACAGTGCGCGCCGGCGTGCCTCGGAATCCGCGCCGATCTAGATCTGGGAGGCTCCTCGGTTGACTTTTTCATCCCCAAACCCTAATTTTCTTGCTACTTTGACCGCTCATATCTCCTCCTCCGTAGCTCCGTTTTGGGCGTATGATATTTCAAAATCTTCGTCTCGACGAGTACATCATTTAATTCCATTGCATCATTTGCATTTGAGGTCATCTTGTTGCCCAAAATGATGTTGGAATGAGGCATGTTGAGTTAAATTGCAGATCCGTTAGTTCAACATGCACTTTTGTCATTTTTGCCATATTTAATCCGTGCATGATATGCCTGTGCCCCTTTGGGATGAATTGTTAAGCATGTTGTCTTCTTTCCAGAGGTGCCTTCCATGTATTTTTAGGATGTGTGTGTTGTCTTGTGCAAGCTTGCGAAGAGGGCTGCCTGAGATTATCGATTTCAGGGACAGTGAATTTCACTAAGTATGGGCCGTTTTAGTTCACGATGCTATATGTCCGGCTTGTTTCCTAGTGATCCGTGCCTATTTTGAGGATGATCAGTAAGAGTGATTTGTTATGCTTGTTGTGCTTAATCCATCCATGTCCTTACTTGTTATGTTGGAGCCCCCTAGGTTGACTCAATCGAGCTCAACTTTTGGATAGTTGCTGTTTTGGGCAGATCGTGAACTCTTTTGCGATTTTGCCGGAGTGATTGCTAGTGTTCCATGCATGCTATGCCATTGTTCTTGCCATGTCTAGCTATCATTTTGTGCCTTCTTTATGGATATATGCTTGCCTTGCCATGACTTGCACCGTAGTGAGAGCATCGAGCTCGTTTACATGCCTCCGTGAGTTATTATTTCAGCATGTCCCAGTTTTCACTAAGTCTGAAAACTGATTGTGTTTCATCAATGTTCGTGTGCTCGGTAGAGTATTTTGTGAACCCTTTTGGCCCTAGGTCATTTTGGGTGTTTTGTTAAGCTTGTTGAGTAGCTCCATGCCATGCTCTTGCTTGCCATGTTCAGGTTTTCCTTCATGTTGTTTTGCTGCTCCGAAGAGAGCATCGTGGTCTGAAATTTCAGACTAGCGTTAATTTCGCTAAGTCTGAAATCTGTTTTGCTTATTCAGTTTTGCCATGCTTGTTTGAAGCCCTTAATGGATGAATTTGCCTATGCCTCAGTCCTGATGATTTGTTAAGCTTGATGAGTAAATCACTGCCATGTAATTTGTTTTCATGTTGAGTGGCTGTAGCATGTTCTTTTTGTTGCATTTAGGAGCCTACTTGCGGTAAATCGCAGATCGGTTCGTTTAGTAAATCGCTTGCCATTTCTAAACCGTAGCTCCAATTGCCATGATCTTTATATCGTTTTCAGGGGATTTCTTCCCCTCTATCCAGTGGCACACTTGGTTTCCCAAGTTGAGGCCAGGTTCATGCATTTCCTGTTACATGTTGCATTTTGCATCCCGCATCGCATCCCGCATAGCATATCATCTTTGCATCTTATTGGTTGCCTTTGCACGTGGTTGATTGTATCCTTGTTGCTTGTTTGTGTTGTTGGGTAGAGCCGGGAGACGAGTTCGCTAACGAGGAGCCCGTTGTGTCTGCTTTTGAGGATCCGGTCAATTCTGACAACTGTGCAGGCAAGATGATCACACCCTTGAAATCACTACTATCTTTGCTATGCTAGTTTGCTCGCTCTTTTGCTTTGCCAATGCTACGATGCCTACCACTTGCTTGTCAGCCTACCAATTGCCATGATTGAGCCTCTAACCCACCTTTGTCCTAGCAAACCATTGATTGGCTATGTTACCGCTTTGCTCAAGCCCTTCTTATAGCGTTGATAGTTGCAGGTGAAGATTGGAGCCGTTCCTTGTTGGAACATTTATTTACTTGTTGGGATATCATTATATTGCTATTTTATATTTACTCATCTATATACTTGGTAAAGGGTGGAAGGCTCGGCCTCTAGGCTAGTGTTTTGTTCCACTCTTGCCGCCCTAGCTTCCGTCATATCGATGTTATGTTCCCGGATTGTTGCGTCCCTTACGCGGTTGGGCTATAATGGGAACCCCTTGATAGTTCGTCTTGATTAAAGCTTTTCCAGCAATGCCCAACATTGGTTTTACCATTTTCCACCTACCCTTTTCTTTCCCTTGGGTTTCCGGAGCCCGAGGGTCATCTTTATTTTAGCCCCCCCTCGGGCCAGTGCTCCTCTGAGTGTTGGTCCGAACCAGGCAGCCTGCGGGGCCACCTCGGGGAAACTCGAGGGTTGGTTTTACTCGTAGCTTGACCTATCCGAGCGTGCCCTGAGAAAGAGATATGTGCAGCTCCTATCGGGATTTGTCGGCACATTCGGGCGGTGTTGCTGGACTAGTTTTGACCTGTCGAATCATCTTGTTGTACCGGGATACCGAGTCTGATCGGTGGGTCCTGGGTGGAGGTCTATTCCTTCGTTGACCGTGAGAGCTTGTTATGGGCTAAGTTGGGACCCCCCTGCAGGGATTGATCTTTCGAAAGCCGTGCCCGCGGTTATGGGCAGATGGGAATTTGTTAATGTCCGGTTGTAGATAACTTGAACTTAATTAATTAAAATGAATCAACTGCGTGTGTTGCCGTGATGGCCTCTTCTCGGCGGAGTCCGGGAAGTGGACACGGCATTGGAGTTATGTTTGCGTAGTCTGCTCCATTTAGTTTCCGCTCGTGCTTGCCTTCTCTTCTCGCTCTACTTTGCGAATAAGTTAGCCACCATATATGCTAGTCGCTTGCTGCAGCTCCACTTACATTACCCCTTCCCTACCTATTAAGCTTAAATAGTCTTGATCGCGAGGGTGCGAGATTGCTGAGTCCTTTGTGGCTCACAGATTACTATTACACCAGATGCAGGGACCGATGATACTCCTCCGGATGGCACGTTCGAGCTGAAGTGGGAGTACGACGAGGACTCTGAGCGATACTATGTTTCTTTTCCGGATGATCAGTAGTGGTGCCTATTCGGGGTTCGATTCAGGGTTTTAGTCGCTTGTTGGGGGTCTTTTCTATTTTGGCGCCGTAGTCGGGCCATGAGTGTTTGTATGATGGATGTTATTTATGTACTCTGATGTGACGTGGCGAGTGTAAGCCAACTATTATTATTATTCCCCCTTTATATTATATATGTACTTGGGTTGTGTAATGATTCCCGACTTGCGACATTGCTTTCAATGCGCCTATGTCTCTAAGTCGTGCCTCGACACGTGGGAGACATAGCCGCATCGAGGGCGTTATATCCTCCCCCATTAATTATTTGATCTATTCCGATGTAACTTGATAGCTAGCTATATATGTGTCTTGAATCATCAGTATGCGTAACCAATATGTGTCTCCCGTTCGAAAGCGTCATAGTTATAAATATGCATGCATTTGCATATTTATAACCTTGATTCTTTCGAATTGTGCAACGCTATCCATGGACAGCCCGAGTATGTGTAGATTGGGTTCGTTTTCCCATATGCTTTGCTCCGGATCCGATGCATATATTTCGTCAGTGCCTCCCCTGTTGTTCTCCGGGTACACATCCTCTCTGTTTATTGCAGAGACGTGTATCAGGAGAACAGCGGGGAGGTGCTGCCGAAATTTTGCGTCGGATCCGGAGCATAGCATGGGAAAATGAACCCAATCTACACATACACGGGTGGGATTAGGACCTATCATTACCTATTAGAGTGTAGGTTGCATGGACGTAATAAAATTGACAAAGTAGATCAATGGATGAATGTATACATGGTGAATTACATATATAATTGTTGTGTGTCCAGTACCTCTGAAAGTCAAGATGAGTGACCGTGCTTGGATGTATACCGGTCACACTGGTCAGAACAAATGGAGCGCTGAATGGTTCACAAAAACTAAGTGGTTTGTGCAAGACGCATTTGCAAATGGCCAAAAGAAAACCTGGTGCCCCTGTTTCCGGTGCGGCAATTGGGAAAAGAAGACAGAGGCTGAAATGGGCAAACACCTGCAGAAGAGTGGTTTTACGCCCGATTATACGGTGTGGACATTTCATGGTGAGTCTGCCCAACGTGACCGAGCTGAGGTGGATCGTCGTCGCACCGACGAGCATGGTACCGGGATGGAAAACATGGTGCAAGACCATGATGATGCTCGGGATTCGGGCGAGGAGATGGAGGAATCTGCAAAGGCCTTCAATGAAATGTTGGAGTCTTCGAAACGTCCGCTCCACGAGCACACTGAGCTTTGTCAGTTGGATGCCATCTCACAAGTAATGGCTCTGAAGGCTCAGTTCAACTTGGGCAGAGAATGCTATGACGCAATTATGACAGTATTTGGACGCTTTCTACCCAAAGGCCATGTAATGCCTGCAAACCTGTACCAGTCGGACAAAATCCTCCGTGCACTGAAGATGCCCTATGAGAAGATACATGCCTGTGAGAAAGGATGTGCCTTATTTAGGCTTGACTATGCGGACTTGAACTATTGTCCCATTTGCAAGTCTTCCAGGTATATTGTGGTAGACAACGGTATGGGTGAGAAGACACAGACCAAAATCCCTGTTAGTGTTCTTCGGTATATGCCAATCGTACCAAGACTTCAACGTCTTTTCATGGTCAAAGAGACGGCCAGACAGATGACATGGCACAAAACAGGCAAAAGAACCGAACTAGATGCAGATGGGAATCTGATGATGGTACACACATCGGATGGTGTTGCGTGGAAAAAGTTTGATGAATTACATGCTGACAAAGCGATAGATCCGAGGCATCCTCGAGTCGGCATCAGCACGGATGGGTTCAGTGTGTTTGGTATGATGGCAGCCCAATATAGTTGTTGGCCCGTATTTGTCTTTCCACTCAATCTCCCCCCCCCGGACAGATTATGCAAAGAAAGAACATTTTCCTGACGTTGATAATTCCAGGACCAAACTATCCGGGCAAAAATATGAATGTGTACATGCAGCCGCTTAAGGACGAATTGCAAGAAGCCTGGGATAATGGGTTCAAGACATACGACGCCTTTAGCAAACGGAACTTCATAATGCGTGTCTGGTACATGTACTCGACGCTTGACTTGCCGGCGTATGCGCTATTCGTTGGCTGGTGTGTGCATGGAAGGTTCCCGTGCCCCACATGCAAGGGAGCTCTTGAGTTTCGTTGGCTTCAGGCCGGTCGCAAGTTTTCTTGCTTCGACATGCATAGACAGTTCCTGGATCCTCGCCATAAGTTCAGGAAAGACAAGAAGAACTTCATCAGGGGTAGAGTTGTCAAAAACTCTGCACCACCTGCATTGACAGGCCAACAGACCCTGGATCAGTTAAACGCTCTCGAGCCAGATCCACAACGTCCAGGGTACTTCAAGGGGTATAATACTAAGCACGCGTGGACTCACAAAACATGCTTATGGGATCTGCCTTACTTCAAAGACCTCCTTTGCCCACACAACATCGACGTGATGCACACTGAGAAGAATATCGCCGAGGCACTTTTTGGTACATTGTTCGGCATAGATGGGAAGTCAAAGGATAATACTAAGGCTAGAGTTGATCTGGAGGCGCTATGTGATAGGCCGTTACAAAACATGAAAGAACCGAAAGGAAAGCAGAACTGGACGAAGCCAAAGGCATGGTTCAATCTTGGAAGGCCAGCTATGAGGGAAATTCTCTTGTGGGTGCAACAGCAGTTGATGTTTCCCGATGGGTATGCAGCGAATCTAAAGAGGGGAGCGAATCTTGATAAACTGAAGATATTTGGTCTCAAGAGTCATGATTGGCACATATGGATTGAGCGGGTAATGCCGGTGATGTTGCGTGGCTTCATCCCTGAGGATGAATGGCTAGTACTGGCAGAACTCAGCTATTTCTTCCGTGTTCTTTGTGCGAAAGAACTATCGCCTGGCGTGCTAGAAGAAATGGAAGAGTTGGCACCGGAGTTGATCTGCAAGTTAGAGAAGATCTTTCCACCGGGCTTCTTTAATCCAATGCAGCATTTGATTTTGCATCTCCCGACCGAGGCAAGATTGGGGGGGGGGCCCGTGCAAAATCGTTGGTGCTACCCAACTGAGAGGATGCAGAAGACGCTTCGAGAAAAATGTAAAAATAAACGTAGAATTGAAGCATCGATGGCTGAGGCATTCATTACAGAGGAGGCGGCAAACTTCGTAACAGCGCACTACGAAGCCAAAAATCGTCATTTGCTTAATCCGAAGCCTCGGTACAATGCTGACGAGCCTAAAAAGGGTGGATCCAACCTCAGCCTATTCAAAGGGAATCTCGCACCAGCTAGTGTTTCACATCCAGTAGCTCAAAACCGATCCATTTTACCTTAGTTAGCTCAAAAACGATTCATTTCACCTTAGTTAGCTCAAAAATGATCCATTTCACCTTAGTTAGCTCAAAAATGATGCCCTTCACCTTAGTTAGCTCAAAAACGATTCATTTCACCTTAGTTAGCTCAAAAACGATCCATTTTACCTAAGTTAGCTCATAAACGATCCATTTTACCTAAGTTAGTTCTAAAATGATCCATTTTACCTTAGTTAGCTCATAAACGATCCATTTTACCTACGTTAGCTCTAAAATGACCCATTTAACCTTACTTAGCTCATAAATGATCCATTCTACCGAAGTTAGCTCTAAAATGACCCATATTACCTAGGTTAGCTCCAAAATGATCCATCTTACCTAGGTTACCTCTAAAATGATGCATTTTACCTAAGTTTGCTCATAAGCGATCCATTGCACCTAGGTTAGCTCATAAACGATCCATTTCACCTAAGTTAGCTCACAAATGATCAATTTCACCTAAATTAGCTCATAAATGTCATATATTCTTCTTCTTCATTTTCTTCTTCTTCTTCTAATCTTCTTCTTCTAACTTTCTTATTTCCCATTTTGCAGAATTCATTCACTTCACAGAAGCTTGCATAGATGGAGTGCTTGTTTGGATGAACTATGTTTCCTTTGTATCTATGAACTATGCATGTATGGTAGGATGACACTATTGTAATATGTATGGTTGGATGCATGTATGTCGAACTTGCTATGTATGGTTGATGGAACTATGCATGTATGATGAAATTATATGTGTTGGATATCTCATATGTTTGCTGTGAACTTGCCATGTGAAAAATATATATGTATCATCTATTTGCTGTGAAAATGGTTGGGTATATGAAAAAACAGAAAAAAAAAAAGAGCCAATATGCAGGCTCTTTGCCGTCTGCCACCGATGGCAACGGGCTCTTTGCCGTCTGCCGCGGACGGCAAAGAAGCCACGTGGTGTCCACCTGTGCTTCCTGGGAGCTGACCCATTTGGTCAGTTTGCCTACAGTGGCAGACGGCAAAGACTTTGCCGTCAGTGGCAGACGGCAAAGAACCTGCCACGTAGTGACGTGTAGATGACATCATACGGCGGACGGCAAAGACCCTAGAAATTTTGCCGTCAGCGGCGGACGGCAAAGGACTTCCGTTAGCCACTTAACGGACTGACAGCAATATTATTGCCGTCCCCCGTCGTTGTCGTCTGCCTCTCTCTCTTTGCCGTCCGCCGCAGACGGCAAAGACTTTGCCGTCAGTAGCAGACGGCAAAGAACCTGTTTACCGAAGCCTACTTTGCCGGAGCCTTTTGCCGTCCGCCGCTGACGGAAAAGGCCTTTGCCGTCCGCCGTTCGGGCCTTTGCCGTCCGCCGTGGCGGACGGCAAAGTAGCTGATTCCTGTAGTGCTTTTGTTGCGAGAACCTTCGTCGACCCCGCATGGGCTCCACAGAAGAGGGTAATGTTAGGATGAACTCGAGCCGGTGCCGGCCATGGCGAAGTAGTCGCCAATATTTTGGCTACCCCGGGCAAGATCCAAACAGCCC
Source organism: Triticum monococcum (assembly GCA_034509565.1). NCBI lineage: Eukaryota > Viridiplantae > Streptophyta > Magnoliopsida > Poales > Poaceae > Triticum > Triticum monococcum. The sequence goes on along the minus strand of CM067847.1, from coordinate 173,001,833 downwards.
CTCCCAACAGATTCAAATCCCTCGTTCACCGTGGAATTTTGCCATGTGTTGTTTTCATGGACTAGCAAGATGCATGTGCATTGCACGGAACATCAAGATGCATTTTTTTACAAACCCCCGCATGCATGCAAGGGATAATTAATGTCCTCCTTTGCTAGTACCACGAGGCAAACACCATTAATATTGCATCGATTAGTGTTAGTGGCCTTGTATATCTGCAAATTGTAATTTTGATAGTGGCCCCTTGTATATAAAAATGGAGGGAGAAAGATGAGAGATAAGGCGAGGAGGAGTGGGGCGTGGTGGTGACTGGTGGTCGGACTGGGCGGAGGCATGGGGATGGACGGCGCATTATGTCTAGGTTTGTATCTCTCTCACACACACACCCACGTAGGTGGGGGACGTGCACGAAGAGAAGAGGTGCACGCACGGCGCACGTACTCCCGTCTCTTTCCCAACCACACCCGTGCGGGTACACGGTGGAGCTCATTTCTGTACAAAAAAGGCAGCCCACGTGGTAATTTGGCACGTGTACTGGTTGTCCACTTGGTGGAGGGAGGATCGTCTACCACGGGTGAACAAACAAATTGCGACTTGACGCATTATGTTAAATTAAAAAAAGAGGCAAACCATGTGGGGCCTACCTTAGAGGCAAGGCTCTATACACTGGAGTACTTTTGATGTGTCCCGTCAACTCACAGAACGAGGAGAAGCTTGCTTAGTACGGCGCCTCCCCCGCCCACGGGCGCGGTGGCTCGCAGGATGAGGTGAAGCTTGCTTACCACGCCTTACGCCCGCTCCCTCGCCCACGCGCGCGGTGGCTCACAGCCCGAGGAGAAAATTTTACTACTCCCTCCGTTTACTCCTCGTCCCTACTACGTACTTTGGTTAGTACTCCCTCCATTTACTTATACAAGGCCACTATAAAAAATACATTTTGCATCTATACAAGGCCACAAATAGTAATCGAGACAAAAGTTACTACTCCCTCCTTTCCAGTTTATGGCTCAATTTCAAAATCTCTCCAACCAAGGTAGACGGTGAGTGGTCGAATTAATTTCGTAGTTTGCACAAGTAATTAGTACACTCATTTTTCCCAAGAAGTAGTGTTTACCGAGGCATTAATTAGAACGAATGCATGAATGACCACTAAATTTCCATGAACTTGTACATGCATTGGTTAGTTTCCTCTTGACGCTGCTTGCGTCGGGTGATCTAACACACCTCGAAATCCAACATGTAATGGTACTACTACTAGTATACTACTCCCTCTGTCCCAGAATATAAGAACGTTTTTGATACTATGTTAGTGTTAAAAACGTTCTTATATTTTGGGACGGAGGGAGTAGAATTGAGACTTATCAAACGGAAAAACGAATGTTTTTTAGATGAGCCCTATAAACCCTAGTGGGTACGTACTTCGTAAAAACATATTTTTCCAAAACTAAGTCGCTCCCTTTCATGAATTCCGTAGTGGTATACTCCTCCATCGATGCTCCCTTTCATGAATTTTGTACTTCCTGTCGCCGACATGTGGGACATATAGCAACCGGGTCGACGTGTCAAGCACCAAATAACAGTGCAGAACAGCAGGGGGACGCACCCCACTCGTACCGGCCCAGTAGTAGTAATGAGCAATGAGACGTCAAATCACAATGCCGCACTTTCCCAGACGGACGAAGCAACCCTTATTTCACACTTCGGTTCGCCATCATCTCAAACCACGTACTAGTATCGCTTCTGCCTCAAGAGGGACACGTGCATCGCCTTGGTACATCATGACACGTGGGACCGCATGACAAGCCATGCTCCCCCATCGATCGCTCGGTAAAATCACCTCATTTTTACTATACTTCCTCCGTATCGGTTTACTACATGGCATGCATGTCGTTCTAGGTTGAGAATTTAACTGGCTATATATGTGATGAACAGTACTCTAGCCTTTTAAAAAATGTATACTTTTGTACAGTAGTACTATCGATGGATTGTGCCATGGAGCAGAACTTGAAATTAAAAAAACGGTGGTACATATAGAGAGTGCTGGTCACCAAATTATGCATATAGTACTATTAAAAAAGCTAGTACGTGCTTAATTGGGGTGCTAAATTCAATTAAAGAAATACTAGTAGTATGTACATACTGAAGAGTTAAAGTAACGAGAAGAAACATAACATAGTTCTGCTGGGGGCTCAGCACAACACACCCCTCAAATTAAACTAAGCACACCTGAAATTAAACTATGCAACTAATCTGGTAGACACTGCATTAGAAGTTTAGAACCACCATGAGCAACGACACTGCCACCTTACTCGGAGTCCTCGTCCACGTCCTCGACTTCGTCCTTGTCCCTATTCCTCTTGGCCGATACTTCTTTGCTTGAACCGCACACTTGGCTGTTGCTCTTCATCCAACCCTTGTAGATATTGAACCAAAGGTAGCCATCCATTGCAGCGTAGTGGATGTGTTCTATATCTAGTACATTCCACTGCCATGCATGACGATGAAACGTGTATGGAGGTTTCATCAGTTTACCGTACGAAGGATGAACCATGGCTCCTGCCAGGGTCTGCATTGAAGGCTGACGAGAGGGCACCAGCCGATTCTTCTGGAGGTCGAAGGGGTTGCCAACAACGAGGCCTATCCGACCCAGGATTTCTTTGTCGTTACCAAAACCTACAGTAACAAATTTGACTAGGTTGCTCCCGAGGAAGTCCTTAATATCCTGGCACTCAACATCGGCATGGGATATGTGGTAGACCAAGCATAAGTCATGCACGCAAACCTGGATCGCGGCGGGCTTCTTCCTCTCTTCGTCCTTTAGATCCTTCTCTCATCCCAGGACTGCGGTGTACTCAACATCTAGCCCAGCGACCCACTCATCATCTGAGTTTTCGAACATGCGTCTGAAGCGAGAAAGGCATCCTTTCACCGTCGCGGAAGAACGGGTGTAGATGACATCGAACTCATCGCTAGTGATGGTTCTAACCTTGTACTCATCGCCGATCATGGAGGTTTGGGACGCCATGGATTTGGGAGGAGGGTTAGGATTAGTGGAACTGCCGTAATGTGAATGGACGGGACGACTAGGAGCGACCCGCCGTAGTATTGAAGGACGTGCGGGGACGAGTAGGAGCGAACTGCCAGCGTGCGAACGGCAGGGTAGTGGCTTTCCATTCTCCCATGATACGGGCTTCCGAGAGCCCTTGGATCTGAGATCGAACGGTTGCATGGCGTGATTCTAGACCTATGGGTGAATATCCTATCCTGGAGGGTTATTCTGCAAATTTTCAGCAACTTAGCATGCGACCGTTTGATCTCAGATCCAAGGGCTGCCAGCAGCCCGTATCATGGTCGCGCCTACCACGACCATCGTGTCTCTTGCGTGGTCGCGCCCTTGGAGATTTAACACAGTGCATTAGGCTATCTAATGTTGGCATTTCATACATAGTCATCACTTAGTCACTCATACTACAACAAGGTTGGCTATAAGTGTATTTTTTTGTTACTCCTCTCTATCTCTTTCTTCATACTCAAGGAAGAAACGGTGCTAGTAAGCGCGTGTATTTATTGCATTTGCCAAGGAGTGACCTCTTCCAATGAAATGGTGTTGCTAAGTTTGCTTCATTTAATTAGCTATAGACTCAAAATTGTCTTTTCACCTAGGTACACGCGCTTAGCACCGTTTCTTCCTTGGGTCACCAAACTAGTCTCTCTCTTCTTGATTAACTTGCCACATTAGACTTTATGCCTATGTGGCAAGCTTAAGCACCTGTAGGAGCAAGTAAAAGTAAGTACAATAGTGCGCTTTACATGGCATTTTTGCATATGTGGAGGAAAGAGAGGCAAGTAAAAAGTGGAGAAGTGGGCTCTCATGCAAGAGCCAGCCTCTACTACATGGTGGAGCATTGGGAGAGGCACCTGTATGGAGGTGGTCAGGAATCTAGGAGACTCACGCCGGTCGTAGCGCTGCAGTTAAAATGATAATGGCAAGTCAAATCACGGGGCCCCACCTACCAGCAGTAACTCGCTGTCAAATCACACAGCCCTACGTTTGCAGCAACTACTCCCTCGTCTTCTCGCATCTCTGTCGAACCGACTAGGCGAAACTGCCCCGCCGCCTACTGCGCAGGAAAAGCCCCGCCCTTGACTTTTAAATACAACTACATCCACTTAAGAATCCAATGATATACTTTTTGTGACATAGTAACTCCTATTTAGTTAGTCAAATGGATGACCTAGAACTACGTGCAGGCCCTATAAACCAAGACGCCTAAAAATAAAAAAACCGAGATGGAGAGGGTAGTTCAGCACATATCTTTTTAGATCAATATAGTCGGGATTCACCAAGGAGCAAAACCAAGTGGTAGGCTGCTCCTGTCGTGTTGGCGTAGCAACTCAAGCAGGGTCAGTCCGCACACGAAATGGCGACACACTTAACAGGACCCCTTTGGCCGACATGTGGCTCATCCACCGTCTTGTTCCACGTGCGATGCACCAAATTACAGTTCGGAGCAGCGGTTGGAATTGGAGGCACCCCGGTCGTAGCGCCGCAGTAGTAGAAAATGGGCGATGAGGGGTCAAATCACAAAGCCCCACCTTTCCCGCATTAAGCTGGACGGACAAAGCAACCATCATTTCACTCTAGGGCGCAAGAGCATAAAGAAAAGAGAAAACAATGATGTGTGCGGCAGCTACCTAGGGCACCCTAGGGTAGGGGTCTCCACTGCAGATCCTTTTTTTAAGCGCCTCCACTACAAATTGGCTTCTCCCTCGTCCTCTTGAAGAAAACCGATGATGAGTGCGGCGGTAGGGTTTGTAGGAGTACTACAGCGTGCGGGGCCACGTCGTAGTAAACGGGTTCGAGCCGACGCCTTAAATATGTGTGGGCCGCTTGGTTTTACGGGAATGAGGCAGCATTTTGGGTTCGGGAACCAGTGGAGATATAGTACGTACAAAAAATTGTGGACGTAGGTTCGACCGAAAGGCAATCATGCATGGGCCCTGCATTTTGATATACCCGGGGCCGCGTGAAATTTGATACTCTACTCAAAACTACTATTAAGGTACTCCCTCTGTCCATGAATAAGTGTACTTATAGCTTTTGTCTTAAGTCAAAGTTTTAAAACTTTGACCAACTTTATAGGGAAAAGTAGCAGCATTTAGGACACTAAATTAGTATCACTAGACTCGTTTTGAATTGTAATTTCATAATATATCAATTTTATGTCATATATGTTACTACTCTTTTGTATATATTTGGTCAAAATTTTAAAACTTTGACTTAGAACAAAGGCTAGAAGTACACTTATTCGTGAACGGAGGGAGTACACATGTATTGAACGCATGAGATTTCAAAACCAAATTATGAATAAATACACACTATAGCATGTAAAGCTTTGAGTCATATATGCATGATGTAAATGTTCCTTTAGTTCTTATAGTTCATCTCATTCAAAATCAATAAGTTTTATAAAAATGTTAAGATTCATGGGGTTGTGCATTGTACTCCCTCCGTTCCAAAATAGATGACCCAACTTTGCACTAACTTTGAGTTAGTGCAAAGTTGGGCCATCTATTTTGCAATGGAGGGAGTAAATCATAAAGTAAAAAATAAATAATGGCAATTCATTTAGAAAAAAATAATCAATTATGATATAGAAGATTCTAGAACAAAGGAGAAGTGCTTGTGTTTTGAGGTTTGTGCATTATGCTTAAGTTCAACCATGGAGTCTTCTAAATTGTACATGTGGCAGATCTGGTGGAATGTTGATGATATCCAACGGCCAATAGTGCTCGGATTTGCCTATCTCTGCACTGTCGGGTTAGCTTCATCCAGCGACCATCTTTCAAAGTTATTGGCACACTATATAGTTCTTGTGCCATAGTTGCATGTTTTGGGAAAAAGCTACTAGTGGGTAGTATTATCTATTTAGGAATAGAAGATGTATACATGGAAGTTGTAGGGAAAGAGATGACATGGAGCATCTCAATTCCTATGAGTAGGGATTGGAAAAGAGATGTCATTTGGTTCACATCATAGGAACTTTTCTATTGAATCTAGAGATGACATGTATCTCAATTCCTATGAGGAGGGATTAGAAAAGAGATGTAATTTGGTTCATATCATAGGAACTTTTCTATTGAATATACGCTAATGTTTATTTTCCTTTGAAATTAAGGGAGTATAGGAATCCATTCATATGAACCAAGTGGCTCTGAAGCTATAGAAATGATATCATGTTTATTTCCTTTGAAATGTGGAGTATATGAATATATTCCTATGAACCAATTGGCTCTAAAGGAAAAAATCCTATCAAAATCATATCATATAGAGTTCCTATGATATTCCTCGACACTAAAGGATGCTTGAAATTGCTGCGGGTGATACGATGGTCTTTCTTTGTAGACTCCTCTCCCAACTTTATAGTTACCTCTCAAAGATGAATGAAACGACATATACATGGTATTCTACATGTGCAATTTGGTACATGAAAACTTGGTAGAAGTTTGTGAGGTTCGAATTTTCAATAAAGCTATATGCACTGCATTTCGGAACGGATGGAGCATACGGCAGTTGCTAACACTCACGTGGAAGATCTGTGTGTAGGAGGAGTGGCTGTTCTGTTAAATGACATGGCAAAACTGACACTGTCGGATGCCGATCTAACAGTTCTTACGGCGTTCATTAGGAAAAGGCTTGTGGCGAATGTTTGTCGGATAATGATTTACGAACACATGCATTGCATTGATACGTGCCCCCCTCTCTCTCACGCACACGCACCCTCACGAGTCACGACTCTCCCGAGTCCTCTCGCAGACTCGCACGTCACACCCACCGTCTATCTGCAGGTAGACGTCACACACATATGTGCTCTTCACACCCTACCCTCAGAACTTCTAAAAAACAAAAGACGGTGCGCACATTTTATTTTAGCTCACACGTCACACACTTGTACTATTACTCTTGCGGAGAACATTCTTTGGGCATAGTATATTGTACTCTCACGAAGAGAAGCGGTGCACACACGCACTAGTTCTCTCACACCCACTTGCGGGTACACGTAGGAGCGCATTTTTTTGAAGCTGGTACAACAAAATCACTCCACTATATATAAAAGCAGGAGCATTAGCGCTTGCTTTACTAGGGTTCCTCTCGTTCACTCTCTCATGCTCTCCAGATCTAAGCAACACATAGGTGGCCACACTCTCTCTTAGCTCACGGCTGGTCACAAATCCGGCCGGACAACCTCGACCGGGGCAGGGGTGTAGGTGCATCGTTCACGCTGTCATCGGCGGCGAGGGAGGAGACCAACGGCTGCCCATGCGTCTCGATCGGCGGCCGTGCCGTTCTCTCCGAGAGAGCGCCGGCTCGGGAGGGCCTCCGACCCCTTCTTCCTCCCTGCGGTATTGTGGCCAAGATGCGGCCTCCCGACGCCATCTTTGCGACATGCCGACGACCCTCAAGTATATATTCCTTCGAAACCTGCCTTGCTCTACTACCCCAACTCCATTCGTGTGGATCCTTTTCTACTTCCGTCCGCTGTTCCAAAGCCACCTAGACTTCTACTATTATTAGAAGTAAAGCTATTTCATACAGTCGACTCAAAGCGTTGGTTCAAACAGGGAAGAAAGTGGGAAAGCTGTAGCATGAATCTAGGACTTGGTTCTAAGAGGAAACGGGGGAAAGTAGTAATATCTGTCACTGTTTAAATAACCATAGTTCTTATTTGCGCAAACAGGGATGTCTGTCTCCATATCGTTTCGGGATGTCTATCTCCGTATCGTTTCTATCTGCACAATCAAAAGAACACACCTCAGTTTTAGTACAAATGCGCAAAATGAGATGGCTATCCCTCGTTGCCGTCATCTAACCTCCCGTCTTCAAGGTATCCCTACATTGGTAGTAACTAAGGTAGAATGACCAACGCAATCTAAAAGAAGCTGATTCATATGTTTTACTTCCTAATTGCAGTGCAGGGACGAGCGAAAACAATTGCATCCTAGTGCGGAATGCACTTTCTACCAGTTCATCCATGGACCGAGGACTAGCTGGCACGGCTGCACGGCGGTTTTTTGGATAGGTGCGCGGATAAGAGACATTGTGGTCTTCTTATTTCTGCAAATAGCGGTGCTTAAATTTAGTGGAATGCAGAAGAATTTCACCTGGTCAGTACACTGCATGGTTCAGTTCAGCATTCCAGCTAAGACCACAATTATAATTGGTTATTCTGGAATGAGAGAACCTAACCCTGAATGGTGGCAACAAGAAAAAACCAGAGTGAACTCCAGGAAATTTAAGCCTCCCGGGAGGCCCTTTGCTCAGAGAGAAGCCTTGCTTGTTTTTTCCTGATTTGTAAACCTTCTCACAACTTTGTCTTTTGCTGTGAACTAGTATATGTTTGATATGTTCTATGAATCATTGAGATGTATAAAATTGCTAAACTTATGCTTTTCAAGTTTTTTATGAAGACGAGTTTAATGTGAGTGTTCCACATGAGCGCTGGACTAGCGTGTGAACGTTTGGAATTTATTATGTTGTGGCCTCAATTAACTACATGAACCACTGTAACAAGATACATAGTTGCTTATATGTTAGACAGCAGATTGTTGATTGTTAGCTGGTCGATAGCCTAGTGTTGAAGCGAGCTGAGCCAATGTGTCGTGTTTTGCACAACTGCTTACAAGTGGGGTAGCACCAACAGTGCTTACAAGTACTTATGTATACGTTGGCGCATGGTTCTCGAACGAGTGCTCTATTTCATCAAAACACACATGGCTCGTATGATAAACCGTGACAACTTATGTCTTACCATGCCATATTCATGAAAAAACTAGTGAGGATGCATCTATTTCAGCAACAATTATGATGGTTCTCACATGATTCACGGGCACACAAAAGTAGCAGCAGTTCCCATAGACGGATTCAAACAGGGTACTAGCCCCGGAGGGGTCGATAACAGGCAAGGTTCGGATAATTAGACACAATCCAAACTACTATTAAACACTAGCTGGGGCAACTATTTCATGCCTCGATCTAATTTGGGCTGGACACAAGACGGACCTTGCCATGAACATCATCAAGGACGTCCCGCAGCAGCTCAATCCTGTGAACCTTCATGAAGACAACCTTGTGGCCTTGCCACTGATAAACTTGTTTGTGGAGGCATGCCACGTCATCTTCCTGCGTAAGCTTGACAAGAACAGTATTCCTCACAAATGAAGGAGTAGCTTTGAACTTCTTGTGCTTCAGTACACCCTGGACAACACGCCTGACAACAGTGAGGCTGGAATACAACTCTTCATTGGTATAACCGCAAATGGCTTCCAGGATCCAATAGCCTAAGAACTCTGTTTTCCCAGTGCGTATATTCAGGTCGTCCGCCTCATAGCGAGCGACATGTACAACCACACAATCCTTGTCTGCATCAGGGCTCTAATTGAAACAGAAACAAATTCTGAATTACTTTTCAGTATAAGAAACACAAGTTATTTAAACACTACGTATACCATGGCATCGAAGCTAATAAAATTTTGCATTATTAATCACCACATACTTCCTTTTCTAAAAAATCACCACATACTTAGATGGAAAACCACAATCAAGATCGGCAAAGAAGGAAATCACCTTGGGCAGCTCAGGGGGGGACACATCCTCGAAGGGGAAAACTGCTCCTGCAATGCCACGGGGGTTGTAACCTCAAACGGGGCGTTGACCAGCTCAATATCTGGGGTCGCCTCGGTGGTTGCCTCCATCTTCTTGGAGCTCTCTGTCTCGTGGGGATCAGCCTCCCGCATCTGCTCCAATATCGGCAGATCTTTGCCTGGTTCTCCTTGGTCCATCATGAAACTGACGAATACTAGGAGACCACTGAAAGGAAAACACAATCGCAATGACAATGAAACAAAAAAGAGAGTGAGGATCGGTTACTTCTTTGCAAAAGTTCTTTTTTTTCTTTGAACGAAAATATACCAACATCACGGATCCGCTTACCTTCCCTTCGTTCGGAGAGAAGAACAGTGGTAGATGCAAGTGTTGCCTTTCTTGAAGACGGTGAGGGAGAAGGGGATTCAGTGAAGAGTGAAATGATGGTTGCTTCGTCCGTCAAACTTAGACTGCGGGGAGGTGGGGTTTTGTGATACGACGGCTCGTTACTGCCGCGCTACGACCGGGGTGACTCTCCGCCTGGATACTGCCTTCTAATTTGGTGGATGGAATTTGGGCCCGCGCGTTGCATGGCCCGCATGTTGGTGAACAAAAGTATAACGGCATTCAGTAGAGGGAGACATTTCAATGACCTAGGAGGAGCCAGAAGCGGTAGAGTGTCTCCACTGTACTAGTAGTAATTGTTTTTCTAGGTAGCTGTAGAGTGTCTCCACTGTACTAGTAGTAATTGTTTCTCGGGTCCCAAGACAAAACAGCCCATCCACACTAGTATAATAGTAAAATCAATTCAAAAGCCCATATATTTACTGAATGAGATGCGCTACCCACACCCAGCACACCGCCCCCCCCCCAAAAAAAACCTGGGTGCTCTTCTTCCTCCTCGCTCCTACAGAAAACCCCAGCTCCCCTTCTTCCTCACTCCTACAGAAAACCCCCAGCTCCCCTTCTTCTTCGCTCGCACTACAACTAGGCTCGTCATTCGTTACTCTGCTCAAATCCGTGAGCGCGACGCCCTCGAGGAAAATGGAGTCGGTTGACCCCAGCGCCAAGAAGATGAGGCTCCCGCCAGCGGCGACGCCTATTGTAGATCCCGCACCCGGCAGCGCGGGGAGAAGCGGCGACCCCTCCCCCACCAGATCCCAGGAACCCGTAGAATCTCGGGTGGACCGCATCAGCGATCTCCTGGACGCCATCCTTGGGGAGATCATCTCGCTTCTCCCCACCAAGGATTGTTGCCGCACCCAAATCCTCTCAATTTGGTGGCGCCCTCTATGGCGCGCCGTTCCCCTTAATCTCGACTGTCGTCAGCCATCTCTCTTCAATGATTTTGAAATCCCCAGAGCCATCATCTCCTCCCACTAGGGCTCCGTTCAAAGCCTCTGCATCCCGTCATGCTACCTGAGCAAGCATACCATGCCCTGGACGGTGGACGCCTGGCTGGAATGCCCTGAATTCACAGAACTACATCTGCTTGAGTTCTACTATTCCCCTGGAAATCACATACCACGTACCGAACGCCATGAACTTGTGCCCTCAGCACCGATGTCCATCTCGGGGTTTTCGTCCTCTCTCCACACCGCCACCTTTGCGCAGTGCTACCTACCAGACAATCTGGTACTAAACCTTCGACTCCCATTTCTCAAGAAACTTTCACTTGTGTGGGTTCGTATATCGGAGGCCTCATTGCACAGCATCATACACTCCAGTTGCCCTGCGCTGGAGTGCTTGGTGCTTATTTTCACAGTTAGAATCAGTTGTCTCCAAATAAAGTCGCCTAACCCTGTAAGAATTGGAATTTCTTTTGACGGAAGGCAGCTCATCATCCAAGATGCTCCTTCACTTCAAAGGTTGATCCTTGATTCTAGTTATTCACCGTTGCAAATAACCGTCCTCTCTGCGCCTAAACTGGAGACCTTGGGTGTAATACATGATCTTTGTGCTCATTTCAATATGGTGTTTGGCTCCACAGTTCTTCAGGTACTTTATATTATCATCTACACTTGTAACCATAAGCTGCATTTTAAATTTCTGCGCATAATTTATATATCATCTTGGAGTACACATTTTATATTAATATTATGTTCTATGCTCAATGAAGAGTTTCTCCATGGATGGCCTATCAATGGTGCTGGATTCTGTCAAGATCTTATATATCCAAATGAATAGTTTTGATCTGAACAAGATTATTGGCTTGCTGCAATGCTTTCCATGTCTGGAGAAGTTGTATATAAAGGTGATAATTTCACGCACATTGGAAGCCCGCATATAGTGTACTAGAATTAACCGTTCAGCTGTTGCTCTTTCGACACTCTTCTTTTAGACCTTAACTGTTTTCAATCTTCATGTCTATTTAGGCAACAGGACGGGGTAAGAAAGTTATAACCAATCGGTGGATTCGTAAGCATCGGTATTTTCTCACTTCTCATGAGATTCGATTGAAGACAATAACGCTAGAACGATATGTAGCCAACCGTGCAAACACAAGATTTGTCACATTCTTCCTGCTGAATGCGAGGTTACTATTGTCCATCAGGCTTAAGTTTATCAGCAGCATGGTTTTGACAGATGGGTATGTCGAAGAGCAAAAAAAGGAGTTTCAGGTGGGCAAAAGAGCTTCTGAATGTGACGGGCTTCTATTTACAACATATTGTGGTCATAATCCAGTAAATTTTACGACCCAGGATGTTCATTCTATGGACCTGACCAATCCATTTGACTATGACTACCGAAAACAGTGCTGGAGTTAGATGTTGTTTCCCTTTTCAATCTGGTTTTTTTTGTAAACCTGATGAACAATTAACCCGCGTTCTTTTGTACAGTTTGTAAGCTGGAGTTAGATGTTCCTGCCCTTTTCAACTCGGATGTGACTGTCATATTTTCTTTGAAACAAGGCAAATGGCTTGCCATTCGTTTAATTTAGAGTGAAATATTGTAACAAATCCAAACCAAGGGAAATAACATCACTCTCGCTGGCTGCTTGAGCTCACTGTGCATTATAGAAGCCAAGTGATTAGCCCCCACCAGCACCCACAAACTTATTTCGAACTAGCACATCAAATGGGCTCTAAATTTTCATAGGAAAGGCTGGACATCTGGGGCTCACGCCATTGTCAATGTAGTCAATAAACGAGAGAATTACACTATGAGCGGCTGACACCAGGGACCCAGCAAGTCGCGTAGTTTTTTTTGAGGAACAAGCAGTTGTTATTTATACTAGTTTTAGCGACGGATCAGGGTAACAATGGGGCTATGCGGGGGCTGTGGCCCGTCTAGCCAGGGTTTTATTTATGTTTACCACATCATGAGCCCAGTTGTGTTTTTTTCTTGCTGAAAATGGCTAGCCCAGTTCTATTTTTTTAAGAAATACCCAAATAAGGCCTACTTGCTTTATCGGCCCTACTGGGCTGCAAATCTTTCAGGACGAGGAGAGTTTCATTCGGTTTGCCCAGAAATGGGTTGTACATTTTTAAAACACATCAAACCAGGAATTAGTTTCAATTTTTTTTCATTACAAGATCTTAAATTCCATTGATTTTTATGCGTGGACAATTATTTGGATTTTATATTTATATAAATTATTTTTCAAAATAGTTTGAATGTGAATCGATATTTCTGGATTAAAAACAGTTAACCGCACCGAAATATGCAAAATTTCGTATACTTTTTAACCATGGCCACAATATGGGGTGTGATGCTAACAAAAAGAAGATGGGCTCCAAAAAATGCTTAAGAATTAGCAAATGGGATGTACATTATTAGAAATAATGGCAGATGGGTTGTATGCTGTTTTCCACAGATTTGAGGCTGACTTGTGCGCCTACTACAGGTTGACGCGTATGCTTTCATAAAAAAAGGTTGACGCACACGCAACGCCCTGTCAACTTAGTCAACACACGAGAGCAGTGACTGTTGGATGTCCATCCAACGGCTGTCATGCTTCTTCAATCTCTGCTCTTCATGCTCAAGCCGCTCAAACAAGCACCGGCGGGACTGCCTGCTCCCTCCTCCGCACGGTCGGCTGTGCTGCTGCGTAGGCCTCACCGCCCGACCGTACTCCCATCGCTGGCCTAGCCATCCCTCTACTCACCCACACCTGCTGTTATTCTCCGGTGACGGCAGACGAACCAGTAAACCCTCGTACAGTCATACTCCCCTCCGCGTGGGAAACAACTGCCAAGTATTCCATGGCTCCGTGTCGTTCCCTTCCTAGGCCTCGCTGTCGTCCACCGCCCTGGTGCTCTCGGCGCGGCCTGGTCAATGTGGTCAATGAATGACATCCATCGGAAGTGGACTGTATGTGGAGAGGCTAACAGCTGGGTCCATGGCCGCACGCAAGGAAATGCCTCCTTATTACGCGCAAAATAATGATTCCTCCACCTGACAGCTAGGACCCATAGGAAGGGCCTCTGTATTTCATGAAAAAAACGTTCCCCCTGCTGACAGGTCGGACCCACCAGCTATATCTTCGCACGCAAGGAAGTGCCTCCTTATTACGCCCCAAAAAATGAATACCCCCTGCTAGCTGGGACCCACCATATTGTTCGGCTGACTTGTGGGCCTACTAAGTTGACAGGGACGGAGAGCTTTGTCAACTTAGTCAATACTCTAGTGACCGTATGATGTCCATCCAATGGCCATAGTGCTTCTTCAACCTCTTCTATTCTTGCTCCAGCCGCCCAAAGCAGCGCCAGTCGTGCCGCCTGCTCCTGCCTCCCGTGGCCGGCTGTGCTACCACGGAGGCCTCACCACCCCCATACTACTCCCACCACTGTCCAGGCCATCCCTCCACTCACCCACACGCCTTGTTATTCTGCGCCGACGGCAGCCTCACACCGCAGCCGAACCAGTGAATGCTCGTACTCCTCTCCACGTGGGCAGCCACTGCTGCGTCTTGCACGGCTCTGCGTCGTCCCCTTCCTAGGCCTCGCCGTCGTCCACCGCCATGGTGCTCTCGGCACGGCGTGGTCAATGTGGTCAATGACTGACTTCCATCGGAAGAGTACTGTATTTGGAGAGGCTGACAGCTGGGTCCACGGCAGCCGCAAGGAAGTGCCTCCTTATTACGCGGAAAATAATTATTCCTCCACCTGACAGCGGGGACCCACTGGACGGGCCACCATTATTTTGTGAAAAAATCATTTCCCCCTGACTGCTGGGACCCACCTGACGGGCCATCGTATTTCGTGAAAAAAAACGTTCCCCCCGCTGTCAGCTCGGACCCACCAAAGTGCCTCCTTATTACGCACAAGAAAATGAATACTCCCCCGGCTAGCTGGGACCCACCTTGTTGGGAGGCTAACTTGTGGGCCTACGAAGTTGACGGGGACGAAGGGTTTGTCAACTTAGTCAATATGAACGATTCTAGTTCCAGTGACTGTACGATGTCCATCCAACGGCCTTAGTGCTTCTTCAACCTCTGGTCTTCTTGCTCCAGCCGCCCAAAGCAGCGCCGGTCGTGCCGCATGCTCCTGCCTCCCGTGGTCGGCTGTGCTGCCACAAAGGCCTCACCGCCCCCTACTATTCCCACCGCCGGCCAGGCCCTGCGGCGACGGCAGCCTCACACCGCAGTCGAACCAGTGAACCCTCGTAGTCCTCTCCGCGCGGGCTTCCACTGCCGCGTCGTCCCCTTCCTAGGCCTCGCCGTCGTCCACCGCCGTGGTGCTCTCCGCGCGGCATGGTCAAGGAACGGCTTCCATCGGAATAGTACTGTACATGGAGAGGCTGACAGCTGGGTCCACGGTCACAGCCCAGTTTTTTGTGATTTGCCAAGTAAGTCGCTTTGTCAGGCCTGTTGGGCTGCAAATCTTTCAAGACGAGGAGAGCTTTCATTCGGCTGGCCGAGAAAATGGCCCATCAGTAATGAGAAATGGGTTGTACATTTTTTAAACACATCAAACCGGCAATTAGTTTCAAATATCTTTTTTTCATTTCAAGATTTTAAATGACATTACTTTTATGCGTGGAGAATTTGTTGGATTTTATATTGATATACATTTATTTTTAAAATCAGTTTGAATGTGAGTCGAAATTTCGGGATTAAAAATAGTTCGGACCACACCGAAATATGCAAAATTCCGTATAATTTTTTAATCGTTGCCACAATATGGGTTGTAATGCTAACAAAAAGAATATGGGCTCCAAAGAAAACCTTAAGAATTAGCAAATGGGCTGTAAATTATTAGAAATAATGGCAGATGGGATGTATGCTGTTTTCCACAGATTTGAGGCTTTCCTAAAAAAAGGTTGACGCACAAGCACTGACTATTGGATGTCCATCCAACGGCCGTCGTGCTTCTTCAATCTCTGCTCTTTCTGCTCCAGCCACTCAAACAAGCGCCGGCGGGACTGCCTGCTCCCTCCTCCGCGCAGGCCTCACCGCCCGACCGTACTCCCATTGCTGGCCTAGCCATCCCTCTACTCACCACACATGCTGTTATTCTCCGGCGATGGCAGATGAACCAGTAAACCCTCATACAGTCGTACTCCCCTCCGCGTGGGAAACAACTGCCGAGTCTTCCCTGCCTCCATGTTGTCCCCTTCCTAGGCCTCGCCGTCGTGCACCGCCCTGGTGCTCTCGGCGCGGCGTGGTCAACGTGGTCAAGGAACGACTTCCATCGGACGTGGACTGTACGTGGAGAGGCTGACAGCTGGTCCACGGCGGCAGCAAGGAAGTGCCTCCTTATTACGCAGAAAATAATGATTCCTCCACCTGACAGCAGGGACCCACCGGACGGGCCATCGTATTTCGCGGAAAAAACGTTTCCCCCCTGACTGCTGGGACCCACCAGCTACACCTTTGCACGCAAGGAAGTGCGCCCGGGCAAAAAAAAATGATTCGCCCCCCTGACTGCTGGGACCCACCAGCTACATCTTCGCAGGCAAGGAAGTGCCTGACAGTTGGGACCCACCTAGTCGAAGCATACGTAGCGTTGTCATTCTGGTCGCGAACGTGTACGTACATATATACTGGTGGATGTAGAGGCGCGCATGTGTCGTAGTAGAGGTGGCCAGGGTGCAAGAAAGAAAATACGGCCACGTATGTGTACATACGGGCGGGGTCTCGAACGCCTACTCGCGCATACGTACGGTGAGGGCTCGTGTACATGGCTGGGTTGGAACGGAGAAATAGCGCCGTCGTCGTGTTCATGGGTCGGAACGGAATGCGTGGTCATGTTCATCAGGAGGGCTTGGACAGAAGAGGCGATGGAAACAAGGCATGGCGTACCGCACGACAGAGGAAACAGACCTCCTACGGTCGAAACGGGGGTCCTTTTGATCGAGAGGGGTGTGGCGTACCGCAAAACGGAGGAAACAGACCTCCTACAGTCGAAACGGGGGTGCAGTTGATCGGGAGGGGTGTGGCGTACCGCAAAACGGAGGAAACAGACCTCCTAAGGTCGAAACGGGGGTCCTGTTGATCGGAAGGGGTGTGGCGTACCGCAAAACGGAGGAAACGGACTTGTGTTGGAGCGCTACGGTCGAAACGGGGGTCCTGTTCATCGGGAGGGGTCTGGCGTACCACAAAACGGGACTCCACCGGATACTGTTCATCTCCACCGTCGACCCCCTCCAGCCTCCACGAGCTACTGTTCATCCACCGTCGACCTCCTCCAGCCTCCACGAGCTCCTGTTCATCCAGCCTCCACTGCGCGCTACTCCACCGGCTACTGTTCAACCACCCCTCCACTGTCTATTGTTCAACTAGCCCTCCACACCACAGGGTCCTGTTCAACCACCCCTCCACGGGCACCCCTCCATCGTCTACTGTTCATCCTTCCCTCCACACCATGGGGTCCTGTTCATCCACCCCTCCACGGGCACCCCTCCATCATCTACTGTTCATCCAGCCCTTCACCACACCACGGGGTCCCGTTCATCCAGAGGCAATGCCACCGCTCACTGTTCATCCAACCCCCCCCCCCCCCCCCGCAACGCTCACTGTTCATCCCATCGATCGGCTTCAGTTAGCAGCAGTAGCCAAGGAATCGCTCGATCGGGTTCAGTTAACAGCCATCGATCACTCTGGT
This sequence comes from Triticum monococcum, assembly GCA_034509565.1. Lineage (NCBI taxonomy): Eukaryota > Viridiplantae > Streptophyta > Magnoliopsida > Poales > Poaceae > Triticum > Triticum monococcum. The sequence goes on along the minus strand of CM067847.1, from coordinate 172,984,142 downwards.
TCAGTAATGCGTAGCCTGCAGTGCAATCGCTCGGGTTTAGTTAGAGCCAACGCCTCGCACACATGCGCGTACGTGTATGAGAGAAACGCGCATTTCTCAGCCCCGACCTCCCACCGTAACCGGGAACTCCCCGAAATTTTCCTCCCCCTTGCTTCGACCACGGTTTTTTCCGTCATGGACGGCCCAAAGAATGTCATGCAGCTGCGTCTCCGGCCCACCCAGGACGAAAAGCCCATTTTCTGTCATGATTTTTTGTCATAGAAGTAGGAGCCCACCACATCTATGATGATACCGGGTTTTGTCACAATTATCGTCATAGAAGTGTCATATGTATGACATAAAAAAATTTCGTTCGGCCCAAAATGTCACGGATGTGTCTTTTTTTGTAGTGTTAAAAGGGGGCCTTAATATACCTTAGTTTCCATATGGACCCCGCTGCCACGGAAAGGTAGGACAAAAGATGTCATGCAAGTTCTTTCCATAAGCACGTATCACAATTTACGGAATACATGCCTACATTATATTTATGAACTGGAGAGAGTGCCACATCGCCCTAGGTTATGACTGTTATATGATGAATATCATCAAACGATTCCACCAATCCAATGCGTACGAATATCTCTTATATTGTTCTTGCTAAGTTACTACCTCTACTGTTACTGTTACACTTGATACAAAATCATTGCTATCACTGTTACTGTTACTATTGTTGTTGCTTCTACTATCAAAACTATCATATTACTTTGCTACTGATCATACTGCTGCAAATAATTAATCTTCAGGTGTGGTTGAATTGACAACTCAGCTACTAATACTTGCTAATATTCTTTGGCTCCCCTTGTGGAGAATCTATAAATTTGGGTTGAATACTCTACCCTAAAAAACTATTGCGATCCCCTATACTTGTGGGTTATCACCTACTTTCTTGATATGTCTTCATTTCCTCCTTTCTATGTACGTATCCGCAACGACCTCACAAGACAAGGAGATTTGCACATCTTTGCAATTGTTAGTGATTAGTAGGCAAGTTGAATTGAAACAAAATATATGAGAACACTAAGTCTCAACTTAATAAAAGTTGGGTGTAAAAATAACAAAATCAACACTTCAAAATGCTTTTGAAAATAGTCTTTTTAAGCATTATGAACGTTATTTCCTCACGAAAATTTGCACGTATGTAGAACATTCAACCATGTTTGTTGTAAAAAAATAGATTTTTTGAATTCTTTTACCCTTTTTTATTTTACTATTCATGAGGGTATATTTGAGCTTGGGAACAGCGTACTAATTGACCCCCCCCCCCCCGATTTTCTCAAGAAATTCTTGTACACTAATGCCTTTGAACTCAGTTTCTTGTCGCTCCTTGTAACAAAGATAACCAAATTGAGTTAGCCTAGAGATATTCTTGCAGAAAAACACGATTTCACGTGTCTTGCTCTTCTCTAAAAATATATCCAAATGAAAAAGAGAATAATATGAACTACAATACCATATTTATTACCCCTGATGCTTTGACAAGCTAGAGACAAAAAGATCCATGTGAAGGAACTGCAACAGGGTTGTGATTATAAGGTTGTTCTTGATGGGCAAGGCTTTTTTTACATTTAACAATAATTGTAAGGTTACAAAATGGACCTTACTATGATAACTTGGTGATGACTAAGACTCAACAACATAGGTGTGATCGAAATTAGTGAGTACCGACTGATTATAGGTTGACAGAATGAAAAAAAGCCCCCCCCCCCGCATCACCTGCTCTAGCGACTCGGGGGAAACCCTAGTTGCGCCTCCGCCGGCGCCTCCCCCCACCCCTCCCCTCCCCTGCTTTGCTACCGCCGGAGGGGACGCGGGCTAACCCGCGTGTGCCCCAGGGATGGTGGCGGCAAGGCTCTCCACGCAGATCCGTTAGGCGGCCTCTCATCGCAGTGTCCCATACGAGCGGAGTAGGCGCCGGTGGCCACGTCATGCGGCGGCTCGGATGGCGGCCACAGGCGACAATGGACTCTCTGCGGCGGCTGCCGTGCTCAGATCTGGGTCTCCCAGTTGGGGAACGTAGCATGCAATTTCAAAAAAAATCCTATGATCACACAAGATCTATCTAGGAGATGCATAGCAACAATAGGGGAAGACTGTGTGCACGTACCCTCGTAGACCGAAAGCGGAAGCGTTAGGTTAACACGGTTGATGTAGTCGAATGTCTTCACGATCCAACCGATCCTAGTACCGAATGTACGGCACCTCCATGTTCAGCACACGTTCAGCTCGATGACGTCCCTCGAACTCTTGATCCATTAGAGGGTCGAGGGAGAGTTCGTCGGCACGACGGCGTGGTGATGTGATCCACGCAGGGCTTCGCCTAAGCACTACGACGCTATGACCGGAGGAGCAAACTGTGGAGAGAGACGCCGCACACGGCTTGGAACAATTGTTGTTTCTCCAAGGGGTGCCCTCCCCATGTATATAAAAGAGGGAGAGGGAGGAGGCCGGCCATAGGGGGCACACCATAAGGGGGATTCCTACTAGGACACCCAGTCCTAGTAGGATTCGCCCCCCCCCCCTTCTTTTCCTTCTCATGAAGGGGGAAAGGGGGAAAGGAGAGGGAGTAGGAGAAGGAAAGGGGGTGGCGCCCCCTTCCCTAGTCCAATTCGGCCTCATCCCTTGTTGGGAGCGCAATAGCCCCTTGTGGGCTGGTTAGCCTCCCTCCTATGGCCCATATGGCCCATATCTTTCCCCGGGGGTTCCGGTAACCCCTCTGGTACTCTAGTATGTACCTGATACACTCCGGAACCTTTTCGTCATCCGAATACTACCTTCCAATATATCAATCTTTACCCCTCAACCATTTTGAGACTCCTCGTCATGTCTGTGATCTCATCTGGGACTCCGAACAAACTTCGGTCACCAAAACACATAACTCATAATACAAATCGTCATCGAACATTAAGCGTGCGGACCCTACGGGTTCGAGAACTATGTAGACATGACCGGGACACATCTTCGGTTAATAACCAATAGCAGGACCTGGATGCTCATATTGGTTCCTACATATTCTATGCAGATCTTTATCGGTCAAGCTGCAATAACAACATACCTTATTCCCTTTGTCATCGGTATGTTACTTGCCCGAGATTCGATCGTCGGTATCATCATACCTAGTTCAATCTCGTTACCGGCAAGTCTCTTTACTCGTTCTGTAATGCATCATCCCGTAACTAACTCATTAGTCACATTTCTTGCAAGGCTTATAGTGATGTGCATTATAGAGAGGGCCCAGAGATACCTCTTCGATACTCGGAGTGACAAATCCTAATCTTGATCTATGCCAACCCAAGAAACACCTTTGGAGACACCTATAGAGCATATTTATAATCACCCAGTTATGTTGTGATGTTTGATAGCACACAAGGTGTTCCTCCGATATTCGGGAGTTGCATAATCTCATAGTCAGAGGAATATGTATAAGTCATGAAGAAGCAATAGCAATAAAACTTAACGATCATTATGCTAAGCTAACAGATGGGTATTGTCCATCACATCCTCCTCCTAATGATGTGATCTCGTTCATCAAATGACAACACATGTCTATGGTTAGGAAACTTAAGCATCTTTGATTAATGAGCTAGTCAAGTAGAGGCATACTAGGGACGGTTTGTAATGTCTATGTATTCACACATGTATCAAGTTTCTGGTTAATACAATTCTAGCATGAATAATAAACATTTATCATGATATAAGGAAATATAAATAACAACTTTATTATTTCCTCTAGGGCATATTTCCTTCACTCCCTGCACGAGGTGGCGGCGGTAGGGACTCTCCTCGGCCTCGGGCACGCGGTGTCGGGCTCCTGTGCTCCACTAGTCCACCCTGGGCACGCGCAGGTGGCGTCCTGCCTGTGGGTGGTCTAGCCTGGGCTCAAGCTTGCGGCGTCCTACCTGCGCCTCGCATTGGTGGTGGTTCGCGCGGTTTGCTGGTGGTGGTTCGCTGGCCTGGCTGGATCCGGATGGTCTGGCCTGTGGTGGTCCGGCTTGTGGGGAACATAGTATTTCAAAAAAATCCTACGATCACGGAAGATCTATCTAGGATAAGCATAGCAACGAGCGGGGAGAGTGTGTCCACGTACCCTCGTAGACCAAAAGCGGAAGCATTTAGTAACGCGGTTGATGTAGTCGAATGTCTTCGCGATCCAACCGATCAAGAACACACGACACCTCCGCGATCTGCACACATTAAGCTCGATGACGTTCCTTGAATTCTAGATCCAGCCGAGGTCAAGGGAGAGTTTCGTCAGCACAACGGTGTGGTGACGGTGATGATGAAGTTATCGATGCAGGGAATCACCTAAGCACTACGACAATATGACCGAGGTGGAAAACTGTGGAGGGGGGCACTGCACACGGCTAAGAAATCAACTTGTGTGTCCATGGGGTGCCCCGTCCCCCGTATATAAAGGAGGGGCCGGCCGGCCTCAAGGGGCGCGCCCAAGGGGGGGAATCCTACTCCTACTAGGAGTAGGTTCCCCCCTTTCCTAGTCCAACAAGGAGGGGAAGGAAGGAGGAAGGGGAGAGAAGGAAGGAGGGGGTGCCGCCCCCACCCCTTGTCCAATTCGGACTGGGGGGCACGCGCCACCTCCTGGCTGGCCCTCTATCCTCTAAGGCCCATAGTGGCCCATTAACTTCTCGGGGGGCTCTGGTAACTCTCCGGCACTCCGGTTTTATTCGAAACTCTCCAGAACACTTCCGGTGTCCGAACAACATGGTCCAATATATCAATCTTTATTTCTCGACCATTTTAAGACTCCTCGTCATGTCTGTGATCTCATCCGGGACTCTGAACAACCTTCGGTACATCAAATCACATAAATACATAATACCAATCGTCATCGAACGTTAAGCGTGCGGACCCTACAGGTTCGAGAACTATGTAGACATGACCGAGACACTTCTCCGGTCAATAACCAACAGCGAAACCTGGATGCCCATATTGGTTCCTACACATTCTACGAAGATCTTTATCGGTCAAACCGCACAACAACATACGGTGTTCCCTTTGTTATCGGTATGTTACTTACCCGAGATTTGATCGTGGGTATCATCATACCTAGTTCAATATTGTTACCGACAAGTCGCTTTACTCGTTCTATGCCAACTCTATGTTTACCTCTCCGACAATCGGAGTGACAAATCCTAATCTCGATCTATGCCAACTCAACAAACACCATCGGAGACACCTGTAGAGCATCTTTATAATCACCTAGTTACATTGTGACATTTGATAGCACACTAAGTGTTCCTCCGGTATTCAGGAGTTGCATAATCTCATAGTCATAGGAACATGTATTGTCGTAGACCGAAAGCGGAAGCGTTTAGTAATGCGGTTGATGTAGTCGAACGTCTTCGCGATAAAACCGATCCAAGTACCGAACGCACTGCACCTCCGCGATCTGCACTCGTTCAGCTCGGTGATGTCCCTCGAACTCTTGATCTAGTTGAGGCCGAGGGAGAGTTTCGTCAGCACGATGGCGTGGTGACGGTGATGATGATGTTACCGGTGCAGGGCTTCGCCTAAGCACTACAACGATATGACCAATGTGTTAACTATGGAGGGGGGCGCCGCACACGGCTAGGACACAATTGATGTGTGTTCTAGGGGTGCCCTCCCCATGTATATAAAGGAGGGAGAGGGAGGGCGGCAGCCTAGGGCGCGCCCAAGAAGGAGGAATCCTACTTGGGCCCCTAGTCCAGTTCGGCCCCCCTTACCATATTTGGACAAGGGGGAAAGGAAGGAGGGGGTAGGGGAAGGAAGTAGGAGTCCTACTTCATACTCTTTTTTTGACTATATACTGCAAGGCAACAGCCTCACAGCTCTTTATTCAAAACAAAACAAAAGATCACAGCACAACAAACGGAGGGAGGAAAGTATAAAGGAAAGCTATCATACTTACAAAGAGAGTTAGGGGAGGGAGGCTATCCAGGCTAATAAACTGTCCCTATATTTACATTTGATCCTATGTGTCAGTAAGGATATATCATGCACAAAATTCCTCCTCCAAGCTCTGAAACTTGGAGTCTCATCTCTGAAGATCTTGCCATTCCTCTGTGTCCAGATGTTCCAAGTGGCAGTAAAGACCACCTCAGAGAAGAAAGGCCTGTTGAAATCCCTCTTAGAAGCTGCAGCCATCGTATAGGTAGTCTGATTGGGCTTTACAGACCAGGATATCCCAAGATAATTCCAAACTCTTTGACTGAAGTTGCAAGAGAAGAAGAGGTGTACTCTATCTTCATGGAGTGAAGATTGGCATAACACACAAGTATCATCTTGGATATTCCAGTGTCTTCTCTGCATCATGTCACGTGTGTTGAGGCAATCCATCAATAAAAGCCATCCAAAAACCTTGATCTTGAGGGTACAGGAGCTTTTCCAAATATACTTGAACAATGGGGCAATCCTCAAATGGGAGAGGGTGAACTCATAATATAGTTTGGATTGATATTCTCCAGATTTGGATGGCCATTTCCAAACATCATTCTCCTCAGACTGCAAACTTATGGGTTGTAGCAAGTTCTGCAGTTGTGTTAGTTCCAGATATGCCTCCTCTGAGAAAGGTAGGAGAAAACCTTCCATAATCGTCTGATAAGAAAGAAAGCCCTTAACTGTTATTGTATCATCCATGGCAAATGAGTGAAGTCGAGGGAAACGATCCTTAAGGGCAATCATACGGTTGTCAATTTGCCAACGATCAAGCCAAAAAACCACAGTATCCCCAGCATGTACTTCTGGTGTGGCTAACAACACAAACTTGTCATACAACCTGAGCACATCTCGCCACCAAAATGAGCCACAGAGCTGAGTGACTTGTGGAGGTGAGGAGTGATAGTAAGAATCCCAGATTAGATTCACCCATGGAACATCTTTCTTGTTGAAAAACTTGAACAGATGCTTGAGCAGAAGAGCTTCATTTTGCACTCCCAAATGGGTGACCCCTAGCCCTCCAAACTTTTTTGGTCTACATACCAAATCCCAAGCTGCTAGAGATTGCCTTGGAGCTTCAGTATTCCCCCTCTAGAGACATTGCCGTTCGATCCTTTCAATCTGTTTGAGGATGCCCTGCGGTATTGATAAGGAACAGAGAAAGTAGATGGGCATGGATGTGAGGACAGACTGCAAAAGTTGGAGTCGACTGCCTTGGTTGAGGAGACAGGAAGATGCCGAGAGTCTTCTCTCAATGCGATCAACAAGAGGCAGCAGGTCATAAATGGTCGGTCTAGAGGTGCCCATGGGCAAGCCAAGATAAGTAAATGGCATTGATCCAACAGAGCAGCCCAGTAAATCAGCAATACGAGCTACTTCTTCTGCAGACATGTTCATTGGGATGAGAGATGATTTGCTGAAATGGACCCGCAGACCCGTGGATGTAGCAAAGTTGTGTAACATCTCCTTGAGGGCAATGAGTTGGCTGTCCACCGCTGGCAAAATTATCAGAGTATCATCCGCATACTGCACAATCGGGTAATCATTAGATCTCGTTGGGATTGGCAAGGTGAGGACATTACGGGCACACATGTCATTCACGACAGCTTGTAAAAGATCCACCGCAATGACCAAGAGGAGGGGCGATAGGGGATCACCTTACCGAACACCACATTTGCACTGGAAATGCTGGCCCGGTACTCCATTTAACAATACCGAAGAAGAACCCGACGATAGGAGGTTACTGACCCAGTCATTCCAACGGTCATCAAAGCCCTTATGCTTAAGAATTGTGAGGATGGCATCATGCTCAATCATGTCAAATGCTTTTGTGAAATCGAGTTTCAGTAAAACAATGGGCCTCTTTGATGCTTTGCACTGGTGTATATATTCAAAACACCATGCAAGACAGTCCTGGATAGAGCGACACTTGAGAAAACCATATTGGTTATGATGTATGCATTGGAGGATTACTTTCTGCAACCGATTCGCTAGAAGTTTGGTCAAGAATTTTAGACATGTATTGGTTAAAGAGATTGGCCGAAAATCACCAACAGACTCCGGGCTTAACTTCTTAGGAATGAGAGTAATGAGGGATGTGTTCAAACATTCCAGGTTGCAATTTCCTTCATAGAACTCATTAGCTAGCTTCATGAAATCTGGCTTAAGAACGCTCTAGCATTTCCTGAGGAAAAGGCTAGTAAATCCATCCGGTCCCGGGGCACAGTCTGTTGGTAAATGTTTAATGACCTCCTCCACTTCATCATCAGAGAAAGGCCTGGATAACTCCTCAAGACCCTGGACTCTAGGCAGCAAGGCGTCAAGATTAAAGATCATGTGAATCCCCTTAGATTGGCCCATACGTTGTTTGAAATCTGACCAGAACATGGAAGCTAACTGATGGTGATCAGTGACAACCTCTCCTGCAGCGTTTTTAATGGAGGTGATTGTATTCCTTCGGTAGCGCTCAGTGGCCATGGCGTGGAAGAACTTCATGTTTTCTTCCCAAACTTTGATAGATCTGATAGTGCATCGCTGTTTCCAGTATATAAATTGCAACCGAAGAATATCCTCAAGATGAAGTTTAACAATTCTACGAAAGTTCATCTCTGGCCAAGTGAGCACCCTTAGTTCCTCCAAGCCATCAAAGTGCAGGATCACCTTGTTGCAATCAGCAATAAGGGTTTTAACCTTCGAGAGACTAACATGCCACCTCTTAAGAGCATAACGAAGGGCTTTAAATTTGGCCGAGATTGTGGCAGCAGTAGAAGCCCTGTGGATAGGCCTGTTCCAGACTTTAGAAACACAGTCAGCAAAACCAGGTAGATTTACCCAATAGTTTTCAAAACGGAAAACTTTGGCTTTTGGGATAGAAGTGGCAACCGAGACCACACAAGGTACGTGGTCTGATGCAGTCCTTGCTAGGGGCAAGACCATCGTATTAGGGTGGTCAGAGGTCCAAGCTACTGTGGTAAAAAAACCAGTCAATCTGTTCGAGGAGAGGATTTGTTTGCATATTGGACCAGGTAAACTGCCGTCCTTTTATTGGTAGTTCAACCAAGCCTAAATGGCCAATGATTTCATTAAAAAGGAAGATATCATTAACATCACCCCCTGGTAGGTTACGGTTGTCCAAGGATCGCATGAAATTGAAATCACCAAGCAACGGCCAATTCTCATCCATTTGAATGTTGAGATTATATAACCACTGAACAAATTCAGCTCGAGCTGGGTTCTGACAAGGACCATAAACTGACACTAAAGTCCAAACTTCATAAGTGTGAGCAGATTTGAACTCAACAATAATACCATATGGAAGCGCCTGAATTAATCTGCCAGAGAAGAAAGCTGAATTCCAAATAACCAGAATCCCACCAGAAGCCCCAGCTGAAGGTATATACGCGAAATTATCAAAGCGTCGAGGACAAAATATCCTAAGGAAACGCTGATCAATGTGCATGCATTTAGTTTCTTGCAAACAGACTATGGAGCACCCACTTTCATCTATCTTTTGTTTGACTGCAAGTTGTCGCGCTTCGGAGTTAAGACCACGCACATTCCAACACAAAATCTTCCAGTCTCTAAGGTTTGTCTGATTCATTACAAACTAACAGAAAGAAAATCAAAAGTAGATCACATAATGACCTACAGCCTCCATCAAACAGCATCACAAAGTTCCACAGCAGGTAGAGCAAATAAAGATAAGTGGCGATTGAAGGGGTTCGCCAGCAACCCTTGATGCAACTGGCTTCATTCATCATCTGTATCCCTAGAGGTAGAGGCTTCAGAAGGATCAGCTACAAGCTTTTCCATCGTGATCTTCTCAGGGGCAATCTTCAGGCGTGCGCCAATGCGTTGCAGGTCAGCAATGGCAGTTGGAGGAGGCAGCACTGTCTCGTCAGGAGCGGGTGCAGACTGAGCGGGCCGAGCACAAGTTTTACGCTTCTTTGTATGCCTGACAGATTGTGGTGTGTCTATTCTTGGGGGTACCTGACAAAAACCATCGCGCAGGGAGCGAAGCGGCGCGCTACGTCGAACTTCTGACTCCAGGAACGGTCCAGTAGAAGCAGATTTGCGTGAGCGCTTGGTAGTTGTTGCAGGCATAGCAAAGAACTGAAATTTCTCGGTGACAGGTTCAGACAACTCAGCAGGCTCTTCAAAGCAGAGTGCCCGAGCAACAGGGCGCTTGGTTGGAGAAAACTGGTAGGATGATTCAGTAGTAATCGGTGGTGGCAACAAGCTGAGGTTCACACTCCCAGTAGAAAGATGCGGATTCCAGGACTGCTTGATGTAGTTGAACAAAGGCATCTGCAATGGACGTGGGATGACTGTTGAAGCAAACTGTGGCATGTCCTTATAGAAGGTACGGGTCCACTGCATCTGGGGAGGCAGGATTGGGCCAAAGACCGTGAGCACCTGGCCAATGTGGAGGACCTGTTGAGGAGCCACAGGGTGGAAAGGCGCAATCTCTGCATTGTGAGCATCTTCTGGACCATTGTCATTATTCACAGAATTATCAGACACTTGCAACACCATGGATTCTTGAGACTGAACTTCAATAGGTTCATCAGGAACTGCCATATTTGCAGGAGCAGCCTCATGCTGATTATTAGCATTATCCACAACGGATGGCGGCACGTCATTCCACCCAATCTCAGGAAACTCTGGCAGAACCCAGTTGTGGTTGTCGAAGTGTAGATTACCAGGCAGGCGGTGAGGATTTCCATCAAAAGGCATGGGGTCTTCATCTGCAGGCAGCACGTCTGCAAAATCCGCAAAAAGGACATATACAGGAGCAGACCATGAAACCCTAGTCCCACCAAAGTCCCCAAACTCGCGATAAACCACATCTCGTGGTACTAGTGATGGAGCAGGGAAGGACACATATGCCAGAGTCCGCGCCAGTAAAGGATCCACCTGATGCCAGTAATGGAAGCGACCAAAAGTGCTGATTACATCTGCAACGTACTGCGGCCTACGATAATCCAAAGGGATCCCAAGAAGCATGACCCATCCACGACGAAAACCCTGAACAGCTCTGTAATTGATCCCCTCATCGTGCAGAATAAAACGGACAAAGCGGTCGTTACCCAAATCAAAGGGAGGGTGATCTACCATGATGTGCCTAGAGATGGCACTACGAAACCGGAAAAGCCCGACACCTTGAATCCATGGCTGGACATCCAGAATTTCTCTTTCCAACTGATTGACAACAAAATCACTAACCATATTGCGGTAGAGTTGAAGCCCGACACCTTGAATCCATGGCTGGACATCCAGAATTTCTCTTTCCAACTGATTGACAACAAAATCACTAACCATATTGCGGTAGAGTTGAATCTCCTCAGGCAGTGGCGCTGGCTCAACGATGCCAATCGCGTAATCCTCATGCCTTCTGTCAGGCGCAGCGGCTGGGGCAAAGAACGTGCGAGGAAGACGGAGCGGTCCACCATCGATGATCTCAAAGCCGGGCGGCACGTATGGCAGTGGGTCAAGCTCGAAGTTGGCCATCTCTGGAGATGCTGGCGGAGAGCGCTGCAATGGCGGGGGTGTTGTGGGTGGAGGTGGCGGCGTGTGTGGCGGTGGGGCGGACGGTGGTGCTGGTGTAGGTGGTGCAAGGGGGGGTGGTGGCGGAGGCGGAGCTGGAGGGGAAGAGGGTAATGGCGTAGGCTCAGATGACGATGCTAGATGGAACTCGTCGATGGGACGTATCAATGGGAAGGCGGCAGTGTCAGGTTGGAGGGAACTCGAGGCGTCAAGCCGTATAGATGGTGGTGGGTGGTCAGATGGACTCTCAATGCCACGCGGGACCCACCTAAGACCTCCTGCCGGCGCAGATCTTGTGCAAGATTTTGCCCTGTGGCCTGGCCGAAAACATCGGCGACAACGCGTTTGATTGGTGCAATTAGCGGTGATATGTGCCATAGAAAAGCAGTTGTGGCATTTCCAAACATTGAAAACCATATCATCAACCATAGAAGAAAATCCATCCAAATCCGCCACAGACCGGCCCATATCGTGGGTAGGAGATTTGTCATTGACTTGCCATGCATTGGGAGATTCAGCATTGACTGGGCCTATAGAAGTGTCGCGTGATACAGTAGACGGGCTGTTGGGCTGGGTAGTATTGGTCCTGGCTGACCCAGTTGATCCAGCAATTGTAGGTAAGACCGGAGGATTTGAAACAATCGCTGACCCGCCCAACAAATGCTCCGAAGATTGAGGAGTCAGCTCGCGCGAGATTGACGCAGATCGAGCGAGCGGCGTGGGAACCGTACCAAAACACATCGGTGGCGAGGCCACCGTCCACTGGAGCTCCGGCGCCGGAGGTGGATGAATAATAACACTCTCACATTGGTGAAGAACATAACCTGCCTCCCGTACAATGTCAACGCAATCTTGCGTGGCAGGGTACTGGTATCCTTTGCAAACTGGATAGTTTTGAAACGTGGCAAAAGAAAGTTTCTTCCTGCAACTGGGGGCAGATTTGAGCGAGGATTTAACAGGAGGTTTATGCATGGCTAACATGCCCAGTGTAGCCCGACGTTTTTTAGGGCTAACAAAAATCCATTCAGCGTCACACTCTTTCCTCCATATCAAAACCTCACGTCTCCAATTTGGCCCACCATGTCCCCAAAGATGGAAGAAGCATTTGAAATGCTTACAAATAAAAGACCTAAGGGCAAGAACGTGGAGACCAACTTTTTTGCATGAGACATGAAAGGAGAATACCTTGTCACGTATTAGTGAAACCATGAACTCAATCGCTGATCCACCAATAGCGGCCTCGAGTGCTGCAGCAACTGAATCCTTTAAGAGTCGGAAATCATGCCTACTGAATGATACCACCATGATGAAAGGATCCATGCCATCAGTAGGATGAACCGAGACGCCAAGAGATCTATAGATCTCATTTGCAAAAACTAGCCCCTTGGAGAAATCCAAGCCAAGGGTGGAACCAGAACCCTGATCCATCAAAGATGGTGATCCACGTGGAGAGGAGATGACGCCGGAGACGATGAGTGGATGGGTTTTCCTTATCCTCCTCTCATTTTCCTTTCTCCCCACGTGGATGGCCCTATAGGGGGCGCACCTGACCCTTGTGGGCTGGTGTGTTCCCTTACTTGGCCCATTAAGCCCATTATCTTTGTCGGGGTTTGCCCGGAACCCCTTTCGGTGACCCAGTATCACCCGGAACACTTCCGGTGTCCGAATATAGCCTTCCAATATATGAATGTTTACCTCTCGACCATTTCGAGACTCCTCGTCATGTGCGTGATCTTATCTGGGACTCCAAACAAACTTCGATTCATCAAATCACATAACTGATAATACAAATCATCATTGAATGTTAAGCATGTGGACCCTACAGGTTTGAGAACTATGTAGACATGACCGAGACACATCTCCGGTCAACAACCAATAGCGGAAACTGGATGCTAATATTGGCTCCGATATAATCTACAAAGATCTTTATCGGTCAAACCGCATAACAACATACGTTGTTCCCTTTGTCATCGGTATGTTACTTGCCCGAGATTCGATCGTCGGTATCATCATACCTAGTTCAATCTCGTTACCAGCAAGTCTCTTTACTCGTTTCGTAATGCATCATCCCGCAACTAACTCATTAGTCACATTGCTTGCAAGGCTTATAGTGATGAGCATTACCGAGAGAGCCCAGAGATATTTCTCCGATACACGGAGTGACATATCCTAATCTCGATCTATGCCAACTCAACAAACACCATCGGAGACACCTGTAGAGCATCTTTATAATCACCCAGTTATGTTGTGACATTTGATAGCGGACAAGGTGTTCCTCCGGTATTCGAGAGTTGCATGGTCTCATAGTCAGAGGAACATGTATAAGTCATGATGAAAGCAATAGCAATAAAACTAAATGAACATTTATGCTAAGCTAACGGATGGGTCATGTCCATCACATCATTCTCTAATGATGTGATCCCATTCATCAAATGACAACACATGTCTATGGTTAGGAAACTTAACCATCTTTGATTAACAAGCTAGTCAAGTAGAGGCATACTAGGGACACTCTGTTTGCCTATGTATTCACACATGTACTAAGTTTCCGGTTAATACAATTCTAGCATGAATAATTAACATTTATCATGATATAAGGAAATATAAATAAAAACTTTATTATTGCCTCTAGGCCATATTTCCTTCAGTCTCCCACTTGCACTAGAGTCAATAATCTAGTTCACATCGCCATGTGATTGAACACCAAAATAGTTCACATCATCATGTGATTTAACACTCTATAGTTCACATCGCCATGTGACCAATACCCAAAGGGTTTACTAGAGTCAATAATCTAGTTCACATCGCCATGTGACACCTAAAGAGTACTAAGGTGTGATCATGTTTTGCTTGTGAGAGAAGTTTAGTCAACGGGTCTGCCACATTCACATCCATATCTATTTTGCAAATTTCTATGTCTACAATGCTCTGCACGGAGATACTCTATCTAATTGCTCCCACTTTCAATATGTGTCTAGATCAAGACTTAGAGTCATCCAGATCGGTGTCAAAGCTTGCATCGACGTAACTCTTTATGACGAAATCTTTGTCACCTCCATAACCGAGAAACATTTACTTATTCCACTACGGATAATTTTTACCGATGTCCAGTGATCCACTCCTGGATCACTATTGTACCCTCTTGCCAAACTCATGGTGAGGTACATAATAGGTCTGGTACACAGCATAGCATACTTTATAGAACCTATGACTGAGGCATAGGGAATGACTTTTCATTATCTTTCTATTTTCTGTTGTGGTCGGGTTTTGAGTCTTTACTCAACTTCATACCTTGCAACACAGGCAAGAACTCCTTCTTTGACTGTTCCATTTTGAACTACTTCAAAAACTTGTCAAGGTATGTACTCATTGAAAAAATTTATCAAGCGTCTTGATCTATCTCTATAGATCTTGATGCTCAATATGTAAGCAGCTTCAATGAGGTCTTTCTTTGAAAAACTCCTTTCAAATACTCCTTTATGCTTTCCAGAAAATCCTACATTATTTCCGATCAACAATATGTCATTCACATATACTTATCGGAAAGGTTGTAGTGCTGCCACTCACTTTCTTATAAATACAGGCTTCACCGCAAGTCTGTATAAAACTATATGCTTTGATCAACTTATCAAAGCATAAATTCCAACTCCGAGATGCTTGCACCAGTCCATAGATGGATCGCTGGAGCCTGCGCATTTTGTTAGCACCTTTAGGATTGACAAAACCTTCTGGTTGCATCATATACAATTCTTCTTTAAGATATCCATTAAGGAATGCAGTTTTAACATCCATTTGCCAAATTTCATAAAATGTGGCAATTGCTAACATGATTTGGACAGACTTTAAGCGTCGATACAAGTGAGAAAATATCATCGTAGTCAACATCTTGAACTTTCAAAAACCTTTTTTGACAAGTCAATCTTTGTAGATAGTAACACTACTATCACCGTTCGTCTTCCTCTTGAAGAACCATTTATTCTCAATGGCTCGCCGATCATCGGGCAAGTCAGTCAAAGTCCATACTTTGTTCTCATACATGGATCCCATATCAAATTTCATGGCCTCAAGCCATTTCGCGTAATCTGGGCTCATCATCGCTTCCTCATAGTTCGTAGGTTCGTCATGGTCTAGTAACATGGCCTCTAGAACAGGATTACCGTACCACTCTGGTGCATAACATACTCTGGTTGACCTACGAGGTTCGGTAGTAACTTTATCTAAAGTTTCATGATCATCATCATTAACTTCCTCACAAATTGGTGTAGGCATCACTGGAACTAATTTCTATGATGAACCATTTCCAATTCGGGAGAAGGTACAACTACCTCACCAAGTTCTATTTCCTCCCACTCACATCTTTCGAGAGAAAGCCCTTCTCTGGAAAGGATCCATTCTTAGCAATAGATAACTTGCCTTCGGATCTGTGATAGAAGGTGTACCCAACGGTTTCCTTTGGGTATCCTATGAAGACGCATTTCTTCGATTTGGGTTCGAGCTTATCAAGTTGAAACTTTTTCACATAAGCATCACAACCCCAAACTTTAAGAAACGACAGCTTAGGTTTCTTGCCAAACCACAATTCATATGGTGTCATCTCAACGGATTTAGATGGTGCCCTATTTAACGTGAATGCAATTGTCTCTAATGCATAACCCCAAAATGATAGTAGTAATTCGGTAAGAGACATCATAGATCGCACCATATCTAATAAAGTACGGTTATGACGTTCGGACACACCATTATGCTATGGTGTTCTAGGTGGCATGAGTTTGTGAAACTATTCCACATTGTTTTAATTAAAGGCCAAACTCATAACTCAAATATTCGCCTCTGCGATCAGATCATAGAAACTTTATTTTCTTGTTACGATGATTCTCTACTTCACTCTGAAATTCTTTGAACTTTTCAAATGTTTCAGACTTGTGTTTCATCAAGTAGATATACCCATATCTCATCACATCATCTGTGACGGTCAGAAAATAATGATACCCGCCGCGAGCCTTAACACTCATCGGACCGCATACATCGGTATGTATTATTTCCGATAAGTTAGTGGCTCCATTGTTCCGGAGAATGGAGTTTTAGTCATCTTGCCCATGAGGCATGGTTTGCAAGCATCAAGTGATTCCAAAAACCCATCAGCATGGATTTTCTTCATGCGCTTTACACCAATATGATCTAAACGACAGTGCCACAAATATGTTGCACTATTATTATCAACTTTGCATCTTTTGGCATCAATATTACGAATATGTGTATCACTACGATCGAGATTCAATAAACCATTTATTTTGAGTGTATGACCATAGAAGGTTTTATTCATGTAAATATAACAACAATTATTCTTTGACTTAAATTAATAATTGTATTGCAATAAACATGATACAATCATATTCATGCTCCGCGCAAACACCAAATAACATTTATTTTAGGTTCAACACTAATCCTGAAGGTAAAGGGAGTGTGCGATGGTGATCTTATCATCCTGGGAGTCATTTCCAACACACATCGTCACCTTGCCCTTAACTAGTCTCTGTTTATTTTGCAACTCTTGTTTCGAATTACTACTCTTTGCAACTGAACCAATATCAAATACTGAGGGGTTGCTATAAACACTAGTAAAATACACATCAATAACATGTATATCAAATATACCTTTGTTCACTTTGCCATCATTCTTATCCACCAACTATTTGGGGTAGTTCCGCTTCCAGTGACCGTTCCCTTTGCAGTAGAAGCACTCGGTTTCAAGCTTAGGTCTAGCTTTGGGTTTCGTCACGGGAGTGGCAAGTTGCTTGCCATTCTTTCTTGAAGTTCCCTTTCTTTTCCTTTGCCCCTTTTCTTGAAACTAGTGGTCTTGTTAACCATCAACACTTGATGCCATTTCTTGATTTCTACCTTCGCTGATTTTATCATTGCGAAGAGCTCAGGATCATTTTTGTCATACCTTGCATATTATAGATCATCATAAAGTTCCAGTAACTTGGTGATAGTGACTAGAAACTCTATCAATCACTATCTTATCTGGAAGAGTAACTCCCACCTGATTCAAGTGATTGTAGTCCTCAGACATTCTGAGCACATGCTCACTGGTTGAGCTATTCTCCTCCATCTTGTAGGCAAAGTAATTGTCAGAGGTCTCATACCTCTCGACTCGGGCATGAGTTTGAAATACTAATTTTAGCTCTTGGAACATCTTATATGCTCCGTGGCATTCAAAATGTTTTTAAAGTCCGGGTTCTAAGCCGTAAAGCATGGCGCACTAAACTATCAAGTAGTCATCATACCAAGCTTGCCAAACGTTCATAACGTCTGCATCTACTCCTGCAATAGGTCCGTCACCTAGTGGTGCATCAAGGACATAATTCTTCTATGCAGCAATGAGGATAATCCTTAGATCACAGACCAAGTCCGCATCATTGCTACTATCATCTTTCAACTCATTTTTCTCTAGGAACATATCAAAATAAACAGGGAGCTACATCGCAAGCTATTGATCTACAACATGGATATGCAAATACTATCAGGACTAAGTACATGATAAGTTAAAGTTCAATTAATCATATTACTTAAGAACTCCCACTTAGATAGACATCCTCTAGTCATCTAAGTGATCACTTGGTCCAAATCAACTAAACCATGTCTGATCCTCACGTGAGATGGAGTAGCTTTCAATGGTGAACATCACTATGTTGATCATATCTACTATATGATTCACGCTCGACCTTTTGGTCTCAGTGTTCCGAGGTCATATCTGCATATGCTAGGCTCATCAAGTTTAACCCGAGTATTCTGCGTGTGCAAAACTGGCTTGCACCCGTTGTATGTGAACGTAGAGCTTATCACACGCGATCATCACGTGGTGTCTTGGCACGACGAACTGTAGCAACGGTGCATACTCAGGGAGAACACTTATACCTTGAAATTTATTGAGAGATCATCTTATAATGCTACTGCCGTCCTAAGCAAAATAAGATGCATAAAAGATAAACATCACATGCAATCAAAATATGTGACATGATATGGCCATCATCATCTTGTGCCTTTGATCTCCATCTCCAAAGTACTGTCATGATCTCCATCGTCACCGGCATGACACCATGATCTCCATCATATTGATCTTTATCAACATGTCGTCACATGGTCGTCTCACCAACTATTGCTATCGCATAGCGATAAAGTAAAGCAATTATATGACACTTGCATCTTATGCAATAAAGAGATAACCATAAGGCTCCTGCCAGTTGTTGATAACTTTAACAAAACATGATCGTCTTATACAACAATTTATATCTCATCATGTCTTGACCATATCACATCACAACATGCCCTGCAAAAACAAGTTAGACGTCCTCTACTTTGTTGTTCCAAGTTTTACGTGGCTGTTACGAGCTTCTAGCAAGAACCGTTCTTACCTACGCATCAAAACCACAACGATTTTTCGTCAAGTGTGTTGTTTTAACCTTCAACAAGGACCGGGCGTAGTCAAACTCGATTCAACTAAAGTTGGAGAAACAGACACCTGCCAGCCACCTATGTGCAAAGCACGTCGGTAGAACCAGTCTCATGAACGTGGTCATGTAATGTCGGTCCGAGCCGCTTCATCCAACAATACCACCGAATCAAAGTAAGACGTTGATGGTAAGCAGTATGACTATTATCGCCCACAACTCTTTGTGTTCTACTTGTGCATATAACATCTACGCATAGACCTGGCTCGGATGCCACTGTTGGGGATCATAGTATTTCAAAATTTCCTACGATCACGCAAGATCTATCCAAGAGAAGCATAGCAACGAGCGGGGAGAGTGTGTCCATGTACCTTCGTAGACCGAAAGTGGAAGCGCTTAGTAATGCGGTTGATGTAGTCTAACATCTTCGCGATCCAACCGATCCAAGTACCAAACGCACGGCACCTCCACGATCTGCACACGTTCAGCTCGGTGACGTCCCTCGAACTCTTGATCCAGTTAAGGCCGAGGGAGAGTTTCGTCAGCACGACGGCGTGGTGACGGTGATGATGATGTTACCAGCGCAAGGCTTCGCCTAAGCACTACGACGACATGACCGAGGTGTTAACTATGGAGGGGGGCGCCGCACACGGCTAGTGTTGGGGATATTACTACTGGAGGTAAACCGACCGTATGTAGCTGGGTGGACTCTTTGAAGATTAAAATCCCAGGAAGATGCAAGGATGATGGCGCTTCACGAAGGCCCAAGGCCCAAAGGCGGGTTAAGGCCTGTAAATGTAAACCGGCCTAGTCATGAAACTTGTATTATAAGATAGGAAGAATAGAGATCGAATCGGATACGTTTATGATCTGGCTTTGGGACTCTGTAGCCCGGTGGGCGTCAACCTATGTATATAAAGGGACGACCCGGCCGTGGTTTAGGGACAGACAACAACTCGAGAGCCAAACAAAGCGGATTCGCTCCCTGGCCTTCGAAACCCTAGCAATACCAATCACAACTAGATGTAGGCTTTTACCTTCCTCGAAGGGGCCGAACTAGTATAAAACTCCTCGTGTCCCCTTGTCCGGTTTAACCCCTTTAAGCTAAACCATAGCGATTGCTCCATGACTAAGTCCCTTCACAAGGACATCTTCCGTGACAAACCCACGACAGTTGGCGCCCACCGTGGGGCTATCGCACGATGGTTTTGAGTTCTTGAAGGGCAGCTTCGATGGACTTAAGGGATACGCTATGGGTCGGATGACGAAGAGTCGTCGCGGCAAGCTCTACATCGACAACGCAAGATGGGGTCCCGAGGCCGATTCAATCGAATACGGGTATCGGGTCCCCTTTGGTGGGATTCACGTCTTCATCGGCAAGATCGGTGAACCGGCCCCTGAGCCGGACATCTACACCGACATCATCGAAATGGCTCGGCGTGCAAGTTCTTCGCCGGTTCAGCCCGAGGCAAGGCATGTTTTCGTGGGTGTCATCCATGGATCGAGGTACGAGGATGGGCCTGTGTCCGATGGAGAGACCGTGGTCTGTTCTGATGACGAGTCTTCTAGAGAGACCGAATCACTTTACCAGTTGCAGGACGGCCGGATTGATGGAGGATCCGAGGGCAACAGTATTCCGGATTCCCCTGATCTGCCAAACCAGGCCGCCATCTTCATGGCCGGCACACAATCAGCGCCTCATTCATCTACCTCAGTAGCAATGCTCTCCGTTTCAACAACGGCCACACTAGTAGGGGCAGGAAGCTCAGCACCGCCTCCAACCCAAGTCATGTCTAATTTGTTCGACGCTTTGGCCATGTTGATGGCCGCAGAGGTGGATGCAACAGCCAGGGATCAGCACAATGTGGAGATTACAAAAGTGAAAGATCAGATAACCCAGGCTAAAGCGGACCTGGCGATAGAGAATGCTAGGATGGCTACAGAGCAGGCTGAATTGGAAGCACAGGCCTACCGGATTAGGCTGGATCAGAATGCTTCAGAGGAAGTCATGAGAAGAAGGTACCGATCGCGTCTCCTGTCGGTTTATGAGCCGTAGAATCTCTTCAACGCACCACGAGCAGGAGTTGGTAACCAACCCATACTAAACCGGGCGGAGGCGCCGGGAACATGGGCGCCGGTTCAATCGCGCACGATGGACCCGCCTCACCAGAACAACGTTGTGCCACAGTATGTACCAACACCTCCTGGGCATTATGCCAACCCGTTGGACAACATTGTGGCCGCCGCTTCACGCCTAGCGGCCCTCCCAACCGACGGCGAGTCACCAGTTGTAGTGGAAGCACGTCGGCCCAGGGATCTCCTTCAAACAGCACTAAATCAATAGCAGGCGTATTCACACAGTCGTGAGAGGATTCATTCCACTCCCCGTCCAAGCCGGAACTATAGCAGACATGTAGAGGATGAACCGGCCGTGTCCAGTAGTTCACGTCGCCGAAATTCACCACGAGGAAACAACCCGGCGGGGGGAGGTGCTAATGCGCAGGATGTTGTGGACCATGGCCGCGCACGTCGGGAGGCCGAGTTGGCAGCTCGACACGGAGCACGACAACATACTCCGGTTCACCCTACGGCCTTAGCGGAGCCAGGTGTGGTGTTCAGTTCCTTAGGGGTGCCGTGTCTTACCCCCGCTTTGCGTAATGTGAGACTGCCCAATGATTTCAAGGGACCTCGTAAGGTACCAAATTACACCGCCGATTTGCAACCAGAGGCGTGGGTGGAGAGCTATGAGATGGCAATGGAGATGTTAGATGTGGATGAGGCAGTGTGTGCTAAATATTTCACCATGATGTTGGAAGGAACAGCTCGCACTTGGTTGAAGAGCTTACCAACCAATTCTGTCGGATCATGGGCTGAGTTAAAGCACCGGTTTATCCAGAACTTCAAAGATACTTGTAAGCAGCCGATGTCAATCATGGATCTGGCCGCTTGTGTCCAAGAGGAAGGGGAGTCCATGACCCATTGGGTCAAACGGGTCTCAGTGATTTTGCATTCATCAGATCGTATCAATGCAGACATTGCAGTGTTAACATTAGAGGGCAATTGCCGTTTCTTACCACTCAAACCGAAGTTGGGAAGACTCAAACGTCACTGCAATGATATGTCAACGCTCATGGCCGCTTTGGTTAAATACGCCGATTCAGATAATACCAAGGACCCGGACTCAGAGGAGGATAAATCGGGGAAAGGTAAGAAGAATGGCAATGCCAAGGGTCAGCAGCATAATCCGGCAGGCCATGGAAATGGCGGTAAGCGCAAGGCCGACAGCAGCTTGGACTTTGTTTCTAACACCAATGCACAGGAGAATGGCCAGAGCCGTAAGGGCAAGCAGCCCCAGAGGGGCGGAGGTTCAGGCCCCAATTTGGAGCGCCTGTTAAATCAGCCCTGTCCAAAGCATGGATCAAAGGAGAAGCCGGCATCACATCTTTGGAAGGACTGTTATATCATGCGGGATTTCAAGAATTCCAATATGTTCTAGTATGATAACAACCCACCCGGCGGTTCAGGAGGAGGTTTCCATGGGCCGGGCTACGGAGGTGGTGGTTCTGGTTTAGGGTTTCAAGGCAACCAAACCGGACACGTCAATCAAGGGCACCAAGGCAACCAGGGAGGTTACAACCATCAGGGGAATCAGCAGTAGCAGCAGTCGGGTTATTAGAGCAATCCCAAACAGCTAAACAGTGGGCAATATCATGTCTTCACTACTAGTTTGTGTAAACGTGATCAGAAGCTTCACAAAAGGGCAGTAAACTCTGTTGAACCGGCAGTACCTCAGTATTTACGCTGGTCTGAGCAACCTATTTTGTGGAGTATAGAGGATCACCCACCCCGGGTTGATAATCCAGGTCACTTGGCCCTGGTGGTAGCCCCTCAAGTTGGGGGATACAAGTTTACCAAAGTACTCATGGATGGGGGAAGTAGTATCAACATTTTATATTATGATACATTCCACCGTATGGGGTTGACAGATAAGAATCTTAAACCGTCAAATACAGTCTTTCATGGTGTGGTGCCTGGTAAGTCTGCATATCCTGTTGGCAAGATAGCCTTAGAGGTAGCTTTTGGAGATGACTATGATTCAAGGTCAAAAACATTGACATTTGAGGTTGTAAAGATCAAAAGTCCATGCCATGCCTTGTTTGGGTGGCCGACTTATGCTAAATTCATGGCGAGGCCGTGTTATGTTTATCTACAGCTTAAAATGCCCGGTCATATGGGGACTATCACAGTACATGGAAGCAAAAAGGTTGCTTTGGAGTGTGAGGAAGGTGATGCGGCTTATGCTAAGTCGGTTTGTGCCACGGAAGAGTTGAAATTCTATAAGGAGCAAGTTGATCTGGCAGACATGACCTCTTTGAAAAAGCCGACTACAGAACATGATCCAGCGTTGAAGTTCTAATCGGCTACAGATACTAAGATGGTTGACTTTGTTCCTGGCGATTCATCCAAACAATTCAGCATCAGCGCTAACCTGGATCCCAAATAGGAAAGTGCGCTCATCAAGTTCATCCATGAGAATCGGGACATCTTTGCATGGAAACCTTCTGACATGCCAGGTGTACCGAGGGAACTCGTTGAGCACACACTCAACATTGATCCTAAGTTTAAACCAGTCCGGCAGTTCCTCCACCGCTTCAATGAAGAAAGACGTAAGCCTATCAGTGTTGGCCGCAGGGTTTATTGTAGAGGTTTTTCATCCAGAGTGGTTGGCTAACCCGGTGCTGGTTCTTAAGAAAAACGACACTTGGTGCATGTGTGTGGCTTACACAGATTTAAACAAGGCTTTCCCTACAGACCCCTTTGCTCTCCCTCGCATTGATCAGATAATTGATGCTACGGCGGGTTGTGACCATTTGTGTTTTCTGGATGCTTACTCTGGTTATCATCAGATCAAAATGGCGGTTAAGGACTAGGAGAAGACAGCTTTCATAACTCCCTTTGGAGCCTTCTGCTATCTTTCCATGCCTTTTGGACTCAAGAGTGCCCAGGCAACTTACCAGCGTTGTGTTTAGAATTGCCTTCATAAACAAATTGGGCGCAATGTTCATGCATATGTGGATGATATTATGGTAAAGTCCAAAAAGGAGGAAGCGTTGATAGAGGATTTAAGAGAAACCTTTGACAATCTCCGGATTTAGAAGATGATGCTCAATCCGGAGAAGTCTGTTTTTGGTGTCCCGGCAGGCAAGCTCTTGGGTTTTTTGGTGTCAAACAGAGGCATTGAGGCTAATCCGGAAAAAAATTGCAGCAATTACATCCTTGGCTAAACCGGCGTGTATCAATGATGTTCAACGTCTGGCCGGCCGGATTACAGCCTTGAGCGTTTATCAGTCGCCTTGGAGAGAAGGCCATCCCCTTATATCAGATGCTCAAGAAAACAGATAACTTTGTCTGGAGTGAGGCAGCTGATAAAGCGTTCGAGGATCTGAAGAGGCAGCTAGCTGAACCGCCCGTGCTTGCAGCGCCAATCGATAAAGAGCCATTATTATTATATGTGGCTGCTAATGCCCGGGCTGTTAGCGTAGCCATTGTGGTAGAGCGCAAGGAGCTTGGCAAGGAATATCTGGTTCAACGGCCAGTTTATTATATCAGCGAGGTGCTCATTGAGTCAAAGCAGAGGTATCCACATTGGCAGAAGCTGGTGTATGGAGTGTTTATGGCAAGCCGTAAGCTTAAACATTATTTTCAGGGCCATCCCATCACAGTGGTCAGTTCAGCTCCTCTGGGCGACATCATTCAAAATAGAGAAGCAACTGGCCGGATTGCCAAGTGGGCTATTGAACTTGGACCTCATGGGCTCAAGTATATACCCTGCACAGCGATCAAATCCCAGGCACTCGTGGACTTCATCAATGATTGGATGGAGTTACAAGCACCTGAAGATAAACCAGATAATACATATTGGACCATTCATTTTGATGGGTCCAGACAGTTGGAGGGCTCGGGGCTGGAGTCATACTAACTTCCCCACGAGGTGACAAGTTTTGTTATGTCCTCCGTTTAATGTTCCCTTGCACTAACAATGCAGCTGAATATGAGGCTTTGCTCCACGGTCTTCGGATGGCTAAGGAGATGAATTTGAGCCGGGTTAAGTGCTTCGGCGATTCAGATCTAGTGGCTCAGCAGGTGTCTGGCACTTAGGATTCTAAGGACCCACTCATGGCTGCATATCGGCGAGAGGTGATCATAGTGGCTGGTCACTTTAAGGGTTATCAGGTGGACCATATAGACCGGCGGAAGAATGAAGCGGCGGACGCTTTAAGTCGTCTTGGTTCCCAGCGTAAACCGGTCCCGCCCAATGTCTTTCTTGATGTGTTGCATAATCCGTCAGTCAAGGTGCCAACCGAAGAAGATTTGGTTGTTCCTGATCCGGAGGCTCAGTTGGTGGCAGCTCTGCATGCCATACCGAATTGGACAATCCATATCTGGCTTACATGAACCGGGGCGAGTTACTAGACAACGAATCGTTGGCCCGACAGATAATCCGGCGCTCCAAGTCCATGACCATACTCAACGGGGAGTTACATCGCTACAGCGTTTCAGGAGCAATTCAGCGTTGTGTTTCTCCTCAAGAAGGTTGTGAGATTTTGCGAGAAATCCATGAAGGGGATTGCGGTCACCATGCCGGTTCAAAGTCTTTGGTTGCTAAAGCTTTTTGCCACGGTTTTTACTGGTTGATGGCGCATGCTGATGCGGAAGATTTAGTCAAGAGATGTGACGGGTGTCAAAAATTTGCCCGCCGTGCGCACGTTCCGGCTCAAGAGTTGCGGATGATTCCAATTACGTGGCCGTTTGCAACTTCGGGGCTTGATATGGTTGGACCCTTTAAGTGCTCTAAGTACAAAAAGACCCACCTGTTAGTAGCAGTTGATAAATTCACCAAATGGGTGGAGGCAGAGCCAGTCAGCAAGTGTGATGCAGCCACGGTGGTTCAATTCATCAAGAAGGTGATATTCCGGTTTGGCTTTCCACACAACATTATAACAGATAATGGTACTAACTTGTCAAAGTGGGAGATGAAAGAATTTTGTCAACATGAGCACATCCGGCTCGATCTAGCATCGGTGGCTCACCCCCAATCTAATGGTCAAGCAGAGAGGGAAAATCAAGAGATTCTACGGGGTATCAAACCCAGGCTTATGGTTCCCTTAAAGCGGATACCGAGTTGTTGGGTTGAGGATCTACCTTCTGTATTATGGAGCATCAACACCACACCTCTGTATTATGGAGCATCAACACCACACCCAGTAGGTCTACGGGTTACACACCGTTCTTCATGGTCTATGGAGCGGAGGCCGTTCTTCCTAGTGACATCCGTCACGATTTGCCCCGTGTAACAGCTTATGTTGAAACTGATAATGAGAAGGCACGTCAGGATTCTCTGGACCTGTTGGATGAAGAGTGTGATCTTGCAGCAGCACGATCAGCGATTTATCAACAAGATCTCCGACGTTATCACAGCCACCGGGTTAAAACCAGAACCTTTCAAGAAGGCGATTTGGTGCTCCGGCTCATCCAGGATCAGACTGATATGCACAAGTTATCCCCACCTTGGGAAGGACCCTTTGTGGTCAGCAAAAATCTGCACAACGGGTCTTACTACCTCATTGATGTTCGAGAGCATAGAGACTCAGGTCACTCAGAGGAGGAGACCAAGCGGCCATGGAACATAGCTCTTCTTCGGCCTTACTATACTTGAGCCATATGCTCTTCATATGTGCATATTTATGACGATGTATATATTATATAATAAACCGGGGCCTCCATTAAAGCGGGGTCTCTGTTCTTTTTACATCATGTGTGAGCTTACAAGAGTTTCTACTGACAAATTGGAGTTTTTGTTAAACCATTCTCTACAGCCGCACGGATATAAAGAATATCACTAGGGGGCTTGGTCATATCTGAACCATAGCTACACCTCTTGATCGGTTTGACACGACAAAGGGATGTCACTAGGGGGCTTGGTTGTTATCACACCACAGCTACACCTCTTGATAGGCGTTTAGCCAGAAAAGAAATTATGTGGGGCCAAAGAGAGTGTTGCACAAAGCACAAACTCAAACATGGGCACCCACTGAGCACAGCTCACAAAGTTACTTGGGGGCTCTTTGTGCAAAGCAACAAAGAGTTTGAAAGGACCCTTGTAATTGGCTATCAAGCCACGGCTTGGAAGCCTGATGTATTCACCTAAAAACCCGGGTTAACCTGCCTTCATCAAGTAAGCCACTCCTGTCCAGGTAATCCTGGTATGACCCATCAAACGTTTGACATGTCAATCTTTTATAGACCCTGAACTTGTCAAAGTTAAAACGATGATTGATTAATTGGAGGCCCATCTTAAAAGGCTTTGTTAAATGGTTTAACTCAGAGGCCTGGCAGCCCATGAAAAGCCTCGATTTGGAGCCTGGCAGCTCATAAAAAGCCTTGCATAAATTCCTTTTTGAGTTTTATTTGTTGAAGTTCATAAGTATTTTTGATAAACCGGCGTCCTTGACCCGGCTTGCTTCGCAACTACAAGTTGTTGGCACATGATCAGTTATAAACCGGTGTTTATTGACCTGGTCTGGTTTGACTAAATCACCAGTGTTATAAAGAAAGCCCGGTAGTGATACCGGTCCGGTTTAATATATAAACCGGCAATACAGAGATAAGGTTATTAATGTTCCAGATTGGTATTAACACCTTTGCTGTATACACCGTTGGTCAACCAATGAGGTATGTTATGTATATTGTTTTTTGTACAAACACTTTGATTATTTCACCTATATCCTGTACACTTCCTGGATATATTGACCCGTCTAGCGGTAAACCGCTAGACACTTTTTAAGTTGTTGAACCCAGGAACACAACTCATCATGGGTTATGCATAAATATATCCCAAAGGGTGGCACAAGTTGTCATGAGGCATTACAAAACATGCTCGATGGCATGGCAAATAAAGGAGTTTGGCTATCCTATTACAAGAAGCCTTCAAAGTGGCTCCAATGGCATAATTGTTTTTCATAAGATCGGCACACGGTGGACAGTAAACCGGTGACCGGTTCAGAACGCTTTGTCTGGACGGTTTGATGGTTGAGGGTCAGTTGGTGTGGGCACTTCTTCATCCCTCCCCAGTCGCTGGAAATCAACCTTGACCAATCGATTCCAGTTAAATCTTGAAACACTGCTTCTTCATGGATAAGATTGGAGGGGTTAATATCAGGTGCATAAGTGTGCTTACGAATCAAAGGCACAAGTTCTTCAACTTCATGGATGTCGGCCGGCTGCCTCTTCCCCTCCGCATTGTAAAACGGTTGAAAATGGGACAAATCGGTATCATCGGCCAACTTGCTGGCTGCTGGCCGCATCTGTTTGGTCAGCCGCTGGAGATCATCATTATCAAAGTTGGAACCATCTTATTTAACTCCTGGGTATCCTTTAATTATGTCCTCCGCTTCAAGATCTGGAATCCAGGCTTTTGCTCAAATAAGTGCAGTTAAAGCTCCGGCTCTGGCAGCTGCTTTCTTCAACTCGGCGATGCGGGCTGGTAACATGGCCAACTTCTCAAGCGTTTCTTTAATCAAAGTTGGGGCCAGTTTGTTATAAGCTGTCGTGCTAATAGCCCGCTGAGACCTAGAGTATAGCTCTTCAACCAATGTGTATGCCGCTTTGAGCTTCATCCGCATATCTGTACCAAGATGAGCGATCCGAGTGCCTGCCAAAGATTTATCAACATTTTGGTCAGTTGTAAGGTTCATCGACTTGTGCAACACACATAAGCAGGCACTTACCAAAGATAGCAGAGGTCATAGCATTGATTTGGCGTTTCAAACTGGCTAGTTCATCAACCACTGGCTTCAGGGCTGCCTCGGCGTCTACAGCTCTTTTGGTTAAACCAGATTTCTCGGTTTCCCAGTCAGCACGATCTTTGTTGAAAGATTCTTTCAACTTTTCCATCATGGCCAGGGCCTGGGTCAGCTCCTCTTTGGCTTTTTCAGCCTCGGTTTGTTGTGACTTCACATTCTCTGGCAAGTCAGAATTTCGGGCTTCTTTGCTTCTCAGTTCAGCCCGCCACGTTGAAGGTATATTAAACAAACAGCATATATATGTGCTAAGTACAAAGCGTATAACAAGTTATGCACTTAATACTTGGGGGCTAATGCCTATTTGCTCTCAAGTACTACACTTTATACAAGTATCCATAATAATGCAAGTGTTACAAAGACCCGGTTTATGATTAATAATCATAAAATGGCCCTTGGGGGCTACTTGGGATAGTAGTTCAGCTATAAATCAATAAAAAGGGAGAGGAATTTACCTCATATCGCTCTTTCATCAAGTTCACCAAACCGGCTTCATAATCCCGGTTTGAGTGCAGACGGTTCAAGAAGCCAGAATGAAGCTCATAAGCGTTAAGATGAGCATAGCTTGATAAATCGCTGCTCCATTTACCTTTTTCCCTAGTAGCTTGTTCTTCTTTGGCACTGTGTTGAGCCAAAATGACAGGATGGCCAGGAGAGCCGTGGCCCATTCCAGTAATAATAACGTCATCACCTTGACCTTCAGGGTTTTTGGTTGATGATATTGGAATTTCAGCATCTTTCACCGGACTAGCCCGGTTTGGTTCTGCCGGTTCAGCATCAGGCGCGGCAGGATCAGCGTCTGCTGGTTCATCAGTATTTTGGCTTTCAAGGGGCGGGTTATCAGAAGCAGCTTCAGGATGAGGGCTTTCCGGTTCACAAGTTTGTTCCGGTTCACCTCTTGGTTCTTCTTCTTCGGCGACCGGATCTTCGAGCGGATTGGTGGTCCGAGCTTTCTTGTTGGGTCTGGCTTTGGCCCTGCAAACAGAATAAAAGAGGATTAACATCCTATTCAAAGGATTTATGACGCATTGAAAGGAAAGGTTTTTACAACTTACCCGGCCACAATTTTCAAAGGGGGGAGTTGAGTTGTTGTCGATTCACCAGAAGATGAAGGAGGTGTCACCTGATAATTGGAATCGGACGGATTAAGAGGCTGTCTGAAATAACCTGCCTTGGGGTAAGAATGGTCAGAAGTAGGAGAGACCTCAGACCGGCGCTTCCGAACCGGAGTATCAGGTAAACTGGCTGAAGTGACCTGTTGGCCGCTGTGCCGGGTTGTCCGGCGAGCTTCATGCTGCTGAGTCTTCAAAATAAATGTTGGATCCAAGTGAGCAAGAGGATGAGAAAAGCTTACTTTCCGGACTGCTTGGCGGGATTTTTGTGTTGGCATAGAGTCTGAACTGGAGGAAAGGGTAATTACCTCTACATCATCG
Organism: Triticum monococcum; assembly: GCA_034509565.1. Lineage (NCBI taxonomy): Eukaryota > Viridiplantae > Streptophyta > Magnoliopsida > Poales > Poaceae > Triticum > Triticum monococcum. The sequence goes on along the minus strand of CM067847.1, from coordinate 172,953,881 downwards.
GCATGACTAGCTTCTGCGTCCTCCTGAGGAAGATAATTGTTAATGAGATGCATGAAAAGAGAGCCAAGTGAGTCAAGTTCTACCTCAACTTCTGGATCATCAGTATCATCATCAAGCTCCATGTTAATCCGGTCAGCCATTTTCCATTTTGACGTCCGTTTTACGGCTTTGGTTTTTGGGCAGGATGGCTTGGCCGCTTTGTCTCCAGTCGGCTTTGCCGCTTTCTCTACGGTTTTCCATTTCCAGAAGGGGTCATCACCCTACATACAAAGAAGAAGGATTACAGGTTGCATAAAATATTAGAGATGAAGGGGAAGTATAATGCTTATAGCAGGCGGTTTGTTCTTGGCATAGAAGGGACTCAGACCGGTTTGACTACAGATCAGTTCCGATTCATTCAGAATCTTCTTTACACCTTCAGTGACTTCTTCCTCAGATAATTGGATGTTGTAATGGCGTTGAGGGTCGTCAACCTCACCGGTATATTCACACATTAAACCGGGACGCCGGCTTAGCGGCAAGATACTCCAGGATATCCAACAGCGCACAAAGTCCACGCCTGTTAAACCATTCGCCATAAAGGCCCGGAGTTTGGCGAGTTGAGGAGCGTATTTCGCCCTTTGTGAAGAGCTCAGGCGTTGTGGCATTGGGTGAGTGTTGGATAGTCTATGATCATGAAAGCCGGGGAGGGGATTTTCAGCTTTAGGCGAAGTGTCTCTGCAATAAAACCAAGTTTGGTTCCATTCCTTTGGGTGGCTATGATGTTTGGCATGAGGAAATTCAACTTCTTTCCGCTTTTGAATCGAGACACCACCAAGTTCTGTGTTCGGGCCATTTACAAACTCTGTGTGCTGGTTTAAGTGAAAGAAATCCCGGAACAGTTCTGCAGTTGGTTCTTCTTGTAAATATACTTCACAGAAGACCTGGAAGTTGCATAAATTGGAAACCGAGTTGGGACCAATATCTTGCGGATGAAGTTGGAAGCTGGCAAGCACATCTCGATAAAACTTTGACCCTGGCGGTTTGAAGCCACGACCTATATGGTCAACAAAGACCACCACCTCGCCCTGCCTTGGGGTTGGAGGATTTTCTGTTTGTGGAACTCGCCATTTGATTTCAGTTTTCTTAGGCAGGGAGCCGATGCTGGCCATCTCATTCAACTTAGTCTCAGTAACCCGGGAACGAGCCCAGTTGCAGGCAGTGAATTGTTTGGCCGTTGCGAAACAAACAAGCTGAAAATGAAAGGTCGGATTATAAATTACGCATGATTATATGCAAGATACAAGGGAGTAAGAAACATACTGATATGTGAAATGGCGTAAACCGGAGACCAATGCAATAAAAAAAGGCAATACCAGGACAGGAATATTCAGACATTGTTAAACCGGAGTACAACTATGAAGGTAAAGGGCTCCTCCGGTTTATCAGAGGGCTAATGGTACAGATTGATTATGCAAAGTTAAACCGCTTATGATGGTGTGAGGAGAAACAGATTTCACAGAGATGTATAAATATTTCAGATCTAAGATAAGACAGAAAAGCAAAATATTTCGACCTAAAAAAGGTAAGACCCGAAACAGTTTATGAAGGACTGCAGCAGTTTTTTGCGTATAAGGATTTGTGAGGGTAACAGAAGATTCATCACGGCAAGGGATATGATAAGTATGAAGCATTCATCTACGGGCCAAGGAAGAACAGCGCTATAAGCTCTGATGAACATCAAGAACAGCGAGGAAACCCTAATGGGGAAAAGGGGAAAGGACTTACTGCAACCACAGAAGCAGCGGAAGGGCGCTGTGGAACTCTGGTGCGAACAGGTTGATGCAGCGGCCAACGACGAAGCAGAGGCGAAGTTCGAAGATGACGGCGGCGCTCGAGTGAGGGGTCGTCGAGAGGAAGAATAAGAGATGAATGGGTAGTGGAAAGAAAAGAAAGGGGTCCTCTGCCCCTATTTATAAGGCGAAGCGATAAAACAGCAAGTGCGGGAATCGAGGAGCCCAAACAATGGATAAGTTAATAAAGGTGTCGCCTCGGTGACTGAATACACATTAAATGAAGGTAATCTTCGACATCAACGGGTGGATGACGTCAGGGCGGTTTATCATAATCTGGAAGTATGACGTCACGGTGGTTTACAAGATCAAACTGAAGATGATGAGGGAGGAATTTTTCTAAAGTATAGAAGATTGACATGAACAAGTTCAAACCAATCTGGGGCCAAATGCTGGGGATATTACTACTGGAGGTAAATCGGCCGTATGTAGCCGGGTTGACTCTCTGAAGATTAAAAGCCCAGGAAGATGCAAGGATGATGGCGCTTCACGAAGGCCCAAGGCCCAAAGGCGGGTTAAGGCCTGTAAATGTAAACTAACCTAGTCATGAAACTTGTATTATAAGATAGGAAGAATAGAGATCGAACCGGATACATTTATGATCCGGCTTTGGGACTCTGTAGCCCGGCGGGCGTCAACCTATGTATATAAAGGGACGACCCGGCCGCGGTTTAGGGACAGACAACAACTGGAGAGCCAGACAAAACGGATTCGCTCCCTGGCCTTCGAAACCGTAGCAATACCAATCACAACTAGACGTAGGCCTTTACCTTCCTCGAAGGGGCCGAACTAGTATAAAACTCCCCGTGTCCCCTTGTCCGGTTTAACCCCTTTAAGCTAACCCATAGCGATGGCTCCACGATTGAGTCCCTTCACAAGGACATCTGACGTGACAAACCCACGACAGCTAGGAACAATTGATGTGTGTTCTACGGGTGCCCTCCCCGCGTATATAAAGGAGGGAGAGGGAGGGAGGCAGCCTAGGGCGCACCCAAGTAGGAGGAATCCTACTTGGGCCCCTAGTCCAATTCGCCCCCCCCCCCCCACCCCTACCATATTTGGACAAGGGGGAAAGGAACGATGGGGAGGGGAAGGAAGTAGGAGTCCTACTTCATACTTTCCTTATCCTCCTCTCCTTTTCCTTTCTCCCCACGTGGTTGGCCCTATAGGGGGTGCACCAGCCCCTTGTGGGCTGGTGTGTGTCGGCGTTCTGGGAACGGGGGTCCCCAGACTTGCCTGCCTGCGGCCTGCAGCGTGGCTCGAGTGGGGGCCCAACATGGCCCATCGTCATCAAGCACAAGACTCAAGACCCTCGCGAGGGGCCAAGCCTCGCGAGGCGGACGACACGGCGCATCCTCAGGCACAGCCTCCTCAGGCTGGCTCGCGAGGAGGCGGAGAGTTCAAGGCGGGGTACCTCGCGAGGTGCCCGTGGCGTAAGCCATGACGATCGAGGGCGCCAGGCGGGCGCCAGCGCGCGCAGCGTCCTCCTTTCCTCTTTGGTGCAAATGGGGCAAGCGCAGCCGCGGAGTACCGAGGCATCAGGCAAAGGTTGCCATTCCGATGGAACAAGACCAGGACCAAGCGGACTACGAGACGGAGGTCACCATGGAGCTCAGCACGGCGTCATCACCAGAGCCTTTTGCAGGCGAAGATCACCTTTTGTCAGGATAGACGTACTCGCTGTCCCCCTTCAAATTAGCCTGCCATTGTTGGATCCCTTCCCGCTCAATATTTGGGAAGAGGACCAGGGCCTCTATAAATAGGACTAGCCACCCACATTGCAAGGGGTTCGGTCGGTTGGTCAGTTGGGATCTGGAAGAGAGGTAGAGAGAAAGAGAGAGATAGAGAGAGGTGGCTGAACTCCTCCTAGTAGTTCAGCACCCCTGCCAAGAACAGACCCTCGCGAGGCTGTTCTTCCTTGTATTGTTCATCATCACCAGTGTCGGGTGGTAGGTGCGACATATGCCAACGGGTGGCTTATCATTGTGGGAGCCAATAAGACATCGCCGGTGCCTGGAAACGGGATGAGGCGAAGACATGCATGCCGGCAAACTTTACCCAGCTTCGGGGCTCTCCGGGGAGATAACACCCCTACTGCTGCTCTGCGGGGTCTCTGCATGATCACTAGATGAATAAGTAGCTACACAGTGCTCCTTGAGCTGTCTTGGTGGAAGGAGGAAGAAGAGCGCGGCTAGCCTGCTTCTTCTCCTCCTAAGGTGTCTAAAACTAGTTGGGGGTCGAACCCTTTGCATGGGTGCACCGGGGGGTTTATATAGGCCTACCCCCCGGGGGTACAATGGTAATCCGGCTGGGCGCGGGGCCCAGCTGTCTGTGACTATGCTCGCCGGCTTCCGTGCCGGCTGCTGGGGCCCGCCGACTGGTGGGTCCCGCCGGCTGCCGGTGCCTTGGTCGACAGGCAGGCCCCACGTCCAGGGCCTGGTCGGTGGCTGGTTACTGTTGCTCTATTCTGATGACGCGGGCTTGGTCGGGGTAAGCGTGGCTACAGTACCGCCGCCCTGGCGGGCGATTACTGTAGTCCCTTCGTGTCTTGTCTCCTTAATGGGGCGTCTCCTTCGAGGAGGATGGCAGGCCAGCTATGGGGGGGCGGCTCTCCATCTGGCCGACTTGGGAGGAGGTGTGGCCGCCTTTGGCATCTCTCTGCCCGAAGGGGCCCACCGCCTCGGGGGCCACGCTGGCGGCCCATTGTGGACGGCGTCAGGGTCGCCGAGGCAACAGTGCCACGCCGGGCGGGTCGTGATCACCCGTACGGCACACTGTGCTGGGCGTGCTCCGGGTTTCGGGGGTGGCAGGCTTTACTGTAGCCACGCCCCGCTTCATCATTGCTGGGTGGACGCAGACTTCGAGGGTACGATCTTGACTGCTTTATGGGAGCCGGCTTCTTGGAGTCGGCCTTCTTGCGGCCGGCTTCTCGAAGTCGGCCCTTCCACGGCCTCCTTCATGAGGGCGAAGGGCGCCCCCCCCCCCCCCCCCGAAGCCGGCCTAGAAGATAGCCGGCAGGTGGAAGGCGGCTCCAGGTCTTGAGTTCTTTGAGAGCCGGACGGGCTCGTAATTTTTTCAGAAGGGCCAGGGGAAGCCGGCTAGGCTACCCACGGCTATTTACTCCGACAGTAGTCCCCGAAGATGGTCGAGCTTCGAGGCGGACAGAGGGACGAGAAGCTTGGTCAGCTTCTTATCCCGAGGAGCCGGCTTTGCTGATGTAGGTCGTTTTCAGAGACCTCTTGTATCTTGCGGCCGGGATGGTGGCTGACTTGCATGCTGATCACGGGCCCCCCATGGGCCACGTGGCGGCGGAATCCTGCCCATGCACGCGCACAACGGGACGCCGCCGCAGGCCCGGGCCCGCCACTCCCTAGTCTCGGCCCGAGCGCTGATCTTCTGCGGCCCAGGGAGACGGCTCGCCTTCCTGTGGCGTCTTGAATTCGCCATTAGGGCGCAATAAAGGCGGGACGTGGGGGAAGTGGGCACGATCGATCCCCACGTTCCCCCACACCGCGCCTGCTCGGCTCCGCCACCCGAGCCTACAAGTAGGGGGAGGAGGGGGAGAGGCAGAGGTTCGCTCGCTCTCCCACACTCCGTCCCTCCTCGTCTTCCTTCTACTTCTTCTTCCTCTTGTTGCCGTCGGAGCTTCTCACCGCAGCACCCCCACCGCGCCCTGCTCCATGGCGTTATCAAGCTCATGGGACGGCTTCAACATTCACAACGATCACGTGGAGTTCCTCCGCCAGACGCGGCGCCTGCCCGGTGCCAATCTTGTGCAGGTTCGCTTGGCGCCCGCGACGGAGGTCTCACCGGAGCCGGAGGAAGGCGAGCGGGTCGTCTTCCGCTCGCACTTCCTGCGCGGCTTCGGCCTGCCGGCGAGCAGATTTCTGCGCTCCTTCCTGGAGTTCTACAACTTGTAGCCGCACCATCTCACGCCCAACGCGGTGATGCTACTGTCGGCCTTCGTCTCCCTCTGTGAAGGCTTCCTGGGCGTGCTCCCCACGCTGGAGCTCTGGGGAGAGTTCTTCCAGAGCAAGCTCGGCACCGTCACCGCCGGCGTGCCTGCCCCCTGCGGAGCCTACATCGCCATGAGGAGGTCAGGCAAGAACAATCCATTCCCTCTCATCCCCCTAATCCAGTCGGTGAAGATCTGGCAAAAGTCATATTTCTATGTGAAGAACACCGGCTCGCCCCCGAGAGGAGACAACGTCAATCTGCCAGCCTACGTAGCCGGCCCGCCGGCTGGGAGGCAGCCCTCATGGAGCTACCGGTCTAGGTCCCTGTCTCCGGCCGGGAACACCGCCATCGCCCGGCTTCGGGTGATGATCCAGTCGGAAGGTCTGCGCGGATCCGATTTGGTGGCCGCCTTTGTGGAGCGCCGGATTCTTCCTCTTCAAAGCCGGCCCCATATGTTGTGTCAGATGAGCGGCCGCTTCGACCCAAGCCGGCTGAGCACATGGGAAATGCCGCACGCGGAGGTGGCGCTCATGGTCAATTACATCGCCAACTGCAAGCTCGCCAGGGACTAGCAATACGGCAAGGCGCCGTACTCTCGCGCCAATCCTTCGCCCGTGGTAAGCTTCTCTCTCTATCTTCTTTTTGTTGTCAGCCGACTCCATGATGGCCGGCTTCTGATCAGCCGGTTTTTGTTAGCAGAACCCCCTTCTTCTGCCGCTGGCTGGGACGGCAGGGATCGAACGTCAGTACGCCCCCGACCGTACGGCGGACGATGTTGACAACCCGGACTTGGGGGCGGCCGCCATGGAGGAGGCCGTCGTGGGGGACAACATCGAGCCCGGAGGCACGGGGCTCTCCGCCAGCTTCGAGGACTGGGCAGACGACGGTGAAGCCGAAGAAGTCCCGCGTCGCCAGCCGGCGTCCGACCGCCAAAGCGCGGGCTCGTCTGCCGCGCCGGCTGCAGGCGGCGGCGCCCCGAAGCGCCGGGCCGCGTCAACTCTCTTCGGCAGTCAGCCGAAGAAGTCCAAAGCCTCCGTCGCAGCGACGAAGCGAGACGAGGCGGCTGCGAAGGCGGCCCGCTTCCGGAAAGCGGTGAAGCATCCCCAGACGGTCTCGGCGTAAGCCTCCAACTGCTTGTATGCTTGTTTTGCTGTGTTCTTCTGCTCGAATCATTCTTCCTGACTTTTCTCCATTTTCTGAGCAGGGCGCCGCTTTCTCTTGAGCGGGGCCCAGGCGGCTCCGTCGTCGGGCCGGCTGGAGGGTCTTCAGGCCCCCACCGCGTGGATCCCCGCGCCGATCTCATGGAAGCCACAGAGCGGAATGCTCTTGAAAGTAGGGCTTCAGCTTCTTGGCGGTGAAGTACACGCTGTAGCACATCTTCTGGTAGTGCGGGTAGTTCTGCTTTGAGGCGGACAGCACCTCGCTCAAGTGATAGACCGGCCTCTGGACCGGCTGGGCTCGGCCTTCTTCTGGGCGTTGGACTACGATGACGGTGCTGACCACCCGGCTGGTCGCGGCAATGTAAAGGAGCATGGGCTCTTTCTCAGTCGGCGCCGCCAGGACAGGCGGCGTGGCCAGCATCTTCTTCAGTTCGTGAAAGGCTTGATCGGCCTGGTCGTTCCACTCGAAGTGAGTGCTCTTCTTCATGAGGCGGTAGAGAGGGAGGGCTTTCTCTCCGAGCCGGCTGATGAAGCGGTTCAAAGAGGCCAAGCACCCAATGAAATTCTGGATTTCTCGAAGCTTGGTGGGGATCGCCATTCTCTCGATGGCCTTGATCTTCACTGGATTGCACTCGATGCCACGTTCGGAGACCAGGAAGCCTAGGAGCTGGCCGGCTGGCACTCCAAACACGCATTTCTCGGGGTTGAGCTTGATTCGGAACCGACGCAGGTTCTCGAATGTTTCTTTCAGGTCTTCCAGCAAGGTGCCGTGCTTCTCCGTCTTCACCATGATATCATCCACGTAGACGTGAGCGTTTTTGCCGAGCTGCGTGAGGAGGCACTTCTGCATGCAATGCTGAAAAGTGGCACCGGCATTCGTCAAGCCGAATGTCATGGTCAGGTAGCAGAAGGCTCCAAATGGCGTGATGAAGGCGGTCTTTAGGCGGTCATCCGGGTTTAGTTTTATCTGGTGGTATCCTGAATAAGCATCCAAAAAACTCAACAGCTCGCATCCGGCTGTGGATGCTATCACTTGGTCAATTCTTGGCAGGGCGAAGGGAACTTTTGGGCAGGCCTTGTTGAGGCTTGTGTAGTCTATACACATGCGCCACTTGTTATTCTTCTTCAGCACGAGAACCGGGTTGGCAAGCCACTCTGGAAAGAAAACTTCCATAATGAAGCCGGCTGCCAGAAGCCGGGCTATCTCCTCCCCTATAATCCTTCTTTTCTCCTCTGACAGTCGGCGGAGAGGTTGCTTGACTGGTTTTGCGTCTTCTCGTACGTGTAGCTTGTGCTCAGCAAAATCCTTCGGAACACCCAGCATGTCCTTGGGGGACCATGCAAAGATATCCCGATTCTCATGGAGGAAATCGGCGAGCTCGCCTTCCTATTTGCTGTTCGGGCTTGCCCCAATGATGGCAAACCTCTCGGGGTGCTCGGGGTCAAGAGGTATCTTCTTGGTTTCCTTGGCCGGCTGGAAAGATCCTTGGGCATCATGCTCCTTGGAGTCAGTGGGCTGGCTCAGCTGCTTGCAGGCCAGGGCCATGACCCGGTCCAGCGTCTTCTTTTCTTCGGCAATCACAAGGGACTCGGCCAGCCGGCTGCTGGCCGCAGCGCACTTGGCAGACTTCTTGTAATCGCCGGCTATGGTGATGATGCCCTTGGAGCTTGGTATCTTCATCTTGAGGTATGCATAGTGGGGGACCGCCATGAACTTGGCCAAGGCGGGTCGGCCAAGCAACGCATGGTAAGGGCTCTCCAGGTCCACCACTTCGAACCAGATCGCTTCCCGGCGGAAATGCTCCTTGTCCCCAAAGAGTACGTCGATCTTGATCTTGCCAATGGGGGCGCAGGACAAGCCGGGTACGATGCCGTGAAACACTGTCCGAGTCGGCACAAGCTGCTTCATCTTGACACTTAACTTCTCCAGGGTGTCGCGGTACAGGATGTTGATGCTGCTTCCGCCATCTATTAGCACGCGGGAGAAGCGGGCGGCGCGTCTGCCCGTCGCGAGGGTGGCTTCCAGGACCAAAGCATAGGAGCCGGGAGACGGCATCACCTCTGGGTGGTCGGCCCAGTTCCAGCTGATGGGTTTCTCTGACCAATGCATGTGTCCGGTTGGGTTAGCAGCGACCACACTGATTTCATGATGCTCTCGGCGCTTGTTGCGTCGGTCTTCGAGCTGGCTCGTAAAGATGACGTAGGATGCTTGCTCGTCGGGGAACTCGTCCTGCACGGCGCCGACTGCGGGCCGGGCGGCCTGGGGCGGCGGAGCCGGAGGTGGCGGGCCGGCGGGAGGAGGCGGCGTGAGTCCTTCGCCCTTGGATATTCGGGCGAGCCAGCTACACTTTTGGGTTGTGTGGTTGGACGGCTTCGCGCCGCTATGGAACTTGCACGGGGTGTCAAGAGTTTGCTTGTAGGAGAAAGCCGGCTGCCAAGCCGGCCGGCCGCCCTTGGGCTTCTTGGGCACGGGCCGCCCTTTAGGCGGCGTGTCTTCGACCGTGGCCACCTGCCGGCTAGCGGGAGGCGGCGCAGGGCCTTTACGCTTCTAGTCGTTCGGGTGCTGGCGTCGGCCGGAATCTCCTGCCGGCGTCTTGGGCGCTGAGTTAAGAACTTTCCCAGACGCGTCTACCCGGAGCTCAGTCTTCATCGAAGAGTCGGTGGTGGCGTATCTGTCGGCTATGTTCAGAAGCTCGTCAAGGGTAGTCGGCTCGTTGTAGAGAAGCTTGTGCTTGAGGAGGGTGCCTTCTCGGCACCCGGCAGTGAAGTATTCAATGGCCTGCACCTCGTGCACCGCTTCACAAGAATTGCGGAGCTCGGCCCAACGCGTGAGGTAGTCGCGAGTGGACTCGGCTGGGCCCTGTATGCACAGGGAGAGTTGCCTGGGCTTGGGAGCCCGCTTGTAGGTGCTGGTGAAGTTGCGAACGAAGGCTTCGGTGAAATCTACCCAGCTGTTGATGCTGAGAGGCTTGAGGCTATTAAGCCAAGTCCGTGTCGTGCCTTGCAGCATGAGGGGCACGTACTTCACGGCAACTCGCTAGTTGCCGTTGGCTATGCTGACTGCCGTGGAGTAGTCGATCAGCCAGTCTTCCGGCTTCACGGAGCCGTTGTACTTGGGCGTGTCTCTTGGGAGCGAGAACCCTTTGGGGAAGGGCTCGTCGTGGATGCGGGGGCCGAAACAGGGCGGGTCGACATCATCATCTTCTTCCAGCGCCAGGGACCTGGCCAGGCGGTCGATCCGATGGCAGGCGTTGTTCTCGCCGACTCCTTCACGGCGACCCAGCCGGCTGCTGAGAGTCAAATGCGCCACTGGCGGCGGGGTGGGGTATCTCTCTCCACGAGCCCGAGGCGGAGGCGGGCTGCCCCGCCATTCCATGGCTCGGGGACGGCCGTCCGCGTCTCGCTCGATGGAGATTCGGGTCCGGCTTCGGCTGGAAGCCGGCTCTTTCTCGCGCCGCGCGCAAGTATTACTCCTAGTCGGCGTCCGGGACATCGCGCCGTGATCCCGACGCGGGGGTGGGCTTCCCGCGCGAGCGTCGGCTTCGTGGCGCTGAGCGGCCGCGTCAATCAGTTGATGTATGCGTCGGGTCATGTGGGGGAGGTTTTTGGCCTCCAAGTCGTCCAACTCGTCCATGGCCGCCTGGGCGGCGCGCAGGTTCTCGAGCGGAGTGGCATAGACCGGGCGGTCGACTCCCAGCGTGTCGACGGTGACGGCGCCGCGTTGCTTGACAGCACCAGCCCGGCTTGGACCAGCCGGGGCCAGCGTGTCGAAGGCGGTGAGGTCAGCTTCGTGCTGGTAGGCCTCAGTGAGGCGTCTCACAGTAACCAGCCTCCGGCCCTCCGCGAGGAGGGCGAGACGGCGTGCCTCCAGTGCTTCGTCGTCGGCATCAGCCGGGAGGGGGACGGACAAGTCGTGGGCCACTGCGTGTGGGGCGTCGTGGGCGCTCTCGTCGGTCGGGCCGCCATGGCCGATAACCATCACCTCAGTGGTGACAGTATCGCGATCGTCGGTCCGAGGGAGCGGGTCGTTGTAGATCGTGACGTTGGTGGGGAAGGTGTCGTAGGAGGCCGTGTCAGAGTCGACAGAGTCGACAGGCATCGGGTCGGTGGAGCCAACCGACTCCAGATCCGCAGCAGGCTCGCTGGAGACATGGAGCTGGCCAAGGAGGTTGGCGAGGTGGTCGGTGCCCGCATCGGAGGCGAGCTCGTCGGAGATGCGGGCCTCGTCGAGGAGATCGGCGAGGTTGCTTGCCGCACAGATGCTGGCGACACCTTGCAGCGCGTCGTGGCAAGCGCCATCGGGCGTGCCGGGCTGGCTATGCTCGCTAGGGAGGAAGACGGTTCCCGTCCAGAATAGGTCTCCGGACAACGGTGCACCTGGCCCCATGGTGGGCGCCAAATGTCGGGTGGTAGGTGCGACATATGCCAACGGGTGGCTTATCATTGTGGGAGCCAATAAGACATCGCCGGTGCCTGGAAACGGGATGAGGCAAAGACATGCACGCCGGTGAACTTTACCCAGCTTCGGGGCTCTCCGGGGAGATAACACCCCTACTGCTGCTCTGCGGGGTCTCCGCATGATCACTAGATGAATAAGTCGCTACACAGTGCTCCTTGAGCTGTGTTGGTGGAAGGAGGAAGAAGAGCGCGGCTAGCCTGCCTCTTCTCCTCCTAAGGTGTCTAAAACTAGTTGGGGGTCGAACCCTTTGCATGGGTGCACTGGGGGTTTATATAGGCCTACCCCCCGGGGGTACAATGGTAATCCGGCTGGGCGCGGGGCCCAGCTGTCTGTGACTATGCTCGCTGGCTTCCGCGCCGGCTGCTGGGGCCCGCCGACTGGTGGGTCCCGCCGGCTGCCGGCACCTTGGTCGACAAGCAGGCCCCACTGTCCAAGGCCTGGTCGGTGGCTGGTTACTGTTGCTCTATTCTGATGACGCGGGCTTGGTCGGGGTAAGCGTGGCTACAGTACCGCCGCCCTGGCGGGCGATTACTGTAGTCCCTCCATATCTTATCTCCTTAATGGGGTGTCTCCTTCGAGGAGGATGGCAGGCCGGCTATGGGGGGCCGGCCCTCCATCTGGCTGACTTGGGAGGAGGTGTGGCCGCCTTTGGCATCTCTCTGCCCGAAGGGGCCCACCGCCTCGGGGGCCACGCTGGCGGCCCATTGTGGACGGCATCAGGGTCGCCGAGGCAACAGTGCCACGCCGGGAGGGTCGTGATCACCCGTACGGCGCAGTGTGCTGGGCGTGCTCCGGGTTTCGGGGGTGGCAGGCTTTACTGTAGCCACGCCCCGCTTCATCATTGCTGGGTGGACGCAGACTTCGAGGGTACGATCTTGACTGCTTTATGGGAGCCGGCTTCTTGGAGTCGGCCTTCTTGCGGCCGGCTTCTCGAAGTCGGCCCTTCCACGGCCTCCTTCATGAGGGCGAAGGGCGCCCCCCCCCCCCCCCCGAAGCCGGCCTAGAAGATAGCCGGCAGGGGGAAGGCGGCTCCAGGTCTTGAGTTCTTTGAGAGCCGGACGGGCTCGTAATTTTTTCAGAAGGGCCAGGGGAAGCCGGCTAGGCTACCCATGGCTATTTACTCCGACAACCAGCCCCCAAGAGGCAATCCATCCACCACACACTGGAGTAGGGTATTACAACACAATGGTGGCCCGAACCAGTATAAATCTTGTGTCTTTCGTGCAGTTCTTTTAGTAGTTTAGATCCCATCGAGACGGAGGGGTTGAAGGCGAGGTTTCCACGCGCACCCCAGTGTTCGAACCTTAAGGGTCTGCCGGAACCCGAAATCCGACATTTGGCGCGCCAGGTAGGGGTGCACCGGAGTCCGTCTTCCACCACTCCGTGCCCCGTCGCGTCTTCATCACCATGCCCGGCGACCAGGAGGGCAACCCCGACCCGTGGGCTGCGTGGCCCAAACACGCGGAACTGCTCGCCTCGGGCGACCCCGCGCCCCAGGCAGCTCGCGATCCGCAGGGCGCTGCGGCCCGCGGGCGACGCGGACAGACTTCGGCAACTCTTACGCTGTGGCAGGCTCGGTCAGCAGCAAGGGCCTCCAATCACGCCGCGACAACGACACCATACACCCGCCGGGAGCGGCCGAACTCGAGGGCCACGCTCACAGTGGCCCGGGAGCTGCTGCGGTGCAGGCTGCTGGAGGGCGGCCACGACGTGCTGCTAGAGCGAGTGGCGGAGCTCCTGGGCTTCGCCGCCTCAGGGGCTCACCCCTTCTCCACCCAACTCCCATCTCAAGCCCAGAGCGACCCGCACGGGGGCTCCGCGCGCGCCCGCGGGCTTCAAGGCTACTCCGACGTGAGTGAAGCTGTCAGCACCGGACCGGTGGCGGCGCTGCCCCCGCCCCCGGCCCGCGAAGGAGAAGGGCTCGACGCGACCCGTGGCCCCGGAGGGCGGCCGCGCTGCCACCCCATGGCAGGCATGACAGGTGGGGCCGCATGGCATGCGGGGTGCCACGGCATGGCATACGGGATGACGGCGACGGAAGAGTACGTGCCCCTCATGATGGACCAAGGACACCTCACGAGGACGGGCAGGGCTCACTCCTCGACCCCAGCTGGGGGGACGAGATTATGGAGGCTGAGCCCTTCCAGGAGCTCCGGGACGAGCCCACTGGCCACGCTAGAGGAAGCGATCACCGGGCGCCGCTAACTCTTCAGGGGCAGGTATACGCTAACCATGGATCGCAGGAGGTGCAGGTCATCGCGGCAAGCGGCTGCCCCGCTCCTACAGTCTCCCACCCCTCGGGAGGAGGGTGCAGGGGGCTGCAGGGGAGCGGCCGGGATCCGACATCACCACCGCGGCGTTCGGAGCAAGGCGTTCTCAGGAGGTAGGCCCTCTGCTGGGGAGGTGCCTCAGGGCCTGCCCCGGCAGAGGACCCGTGGTCGTCGGGGGAACCGCTGGCGACCGCTCTACCCCATCGGGCGGCGTCCTGGGTTCCGGTCGTTGCTGATGGCACTAGAGTGTGGCGCAAGGCGGGGCCCTCATCTGGCGATATGAAGCAAGGCCAGTACCTGTGAAGAAGGCCCAGTGCCTGTGAAGCTCGCCGCCCCGTGACACTCTCACGTAATAATGAGTGGGGCTATACACGCCCTGGAGTCTCAGGGGTGCCGGCCTCAGGCCCTGGGGCTCCCTCCCACGCCCAGTGGACAGCACTTAGCTCCGCGCTGGTGAGAAGACGTCCAAGACTAGATTAGGTGCTGGACGCGGCCTTTTATCTGTCTTTTGTTGCCCTTCCCTTTGGTTGTAGCTTTTTCTCTCGCTGGATTTAAGTTGGATTCGAATTTGAGATTTGCGTGTGTTCGGGGAGGGGTGCTTGTTCTCGCTCGAGCTATTTCTCGCGTTCTGGTTGCCGCTTCATCACAGCTGCCTCCCCTCGCGAGCCCCTCGCAAGTCGCGTCAGGCCAGGCTCGTGCACAGCCCAGGCTGCCGCCGTTGCTCCCACTCGGGAGGATTTTCGGGTGACTGCGGAGGTTGCCCTATTCGGAAAAGGCCCGGAGCCTGTGAAGCAAGGCGAGTGCCTGTGAAGCACTCGCGCTCAAGGAAAAGGCCCGGAGCCTGTGAAGCAAGGCGGGTGCCTGTGAAGCTCTCGCGCTCAAGGAAAAGGCCCAGAGCCTGTGAAGCAAGGCAAGTGCCTGTGAAGCACTCGCGCTCAAGGAAAAGGCCCGGAGCCTGTGCAGCAAGGAGAGTGCCTGTGAAGCTCTCACGCTCGAGGAAAATCCCAGAGCCTGTGAAGCAAGGCGAGTGCCTGTGAAGCTCTCGCGCTCAAGGAAAAGGCCCGGAGCCTATGAAGCAAGGTGAGTGCCTGTGAAGCTCTCGCGCTCGAGGAAAAGGCCCAGAGCCTGTGAAGCAAGGCGAGTGCCTGTGAAGCTCTCGCGCTCGAGTAAAAGGCCCAGAGCCTGCAAAGCAAGGCGAGTGCCTGTGAAGTCATCGCGCTCGGGAGAAGGCCCAGAGCCTGTGGAGAAGGCCAACGCATGAGGAGTTTCTCGTCAGCGACAACCTCACATCCTGAGGACCCAACTAGAAACCGCCCAAGGCGTCGCGCCCTCCTGCAGGCCGCCTCGGAACCAGCGTGGGACAAAGGTAAACCAGCCCACTGCCAGGCACGAGCGCAGTTTGATTACTACTGATATGATGGACATAGGCTTTTACATGAGGGGCTTCCCCTCCCAAAATGCTCTCACACACCACCAGGTCAAAGGCATGAGTTCTATTCATGCAGAGTGAAAAAGACAGGAGCGATACACGCTCAGTCGGACCAATCCCCCAATGCGTCCCCGGAAGCACCTCCTGAGCCTTCGCCGGAGTCGCCAAGCTCGCCATCGACGCCTGCGCCGCTGCCGGCGGCCGCGCCATCCTCGTCAACACCCACGACCACGTCGCTGTCATCCGAAGCGAAGGCCCTGACAAGGGCGTCCACATTATCCTCCACCCAGCGCGCCAAGTCGTCTCGGACGGCCTGGGAGACTGGGGCGATGACAGCGTCAAAATCAAAGCGGGGATTCATGTTCTAGACATGGCTGAAGACACGGGAAAAGGCGCGCTTGAGCAAGGCGCGGCTCCTCTCCTCCACCAACCTGTCGGCCCTGACCGACCGCGCCTCCAGCTGCGTCACCACGGCGGTGAAGAACTGCAAGTTACCGGCATAATTGACCGTGTGTGGTTCGCCGACGGACGCCTCGCAGATGTTGCCCAAGGCCACGTTAGCCCTCTCCCTAAGCGTGGTGAACATGGGGCCATGCGCGTGCTCCAGGAGTGGCCGCTGGCGTATTTCATCGGTGTTCTGGCGCTCAACGGCCTCGGCCTCTTCCATCCGCTGGCGAAGACGGAGCACCTCGACTTGAGAGGCGGCCAGCTCCTTTTGCGCTGCCTCAAGGGCGGCCCGGGAGGCGTCAGCCAGCCGCATCGCCTCGTCCCGTTGGGTCCTCAGGGCCGCGGTTCTGCCTTCGGCTTCGACCCAGATCATCCCCAGCTTCCCCTCGAACTCACGCTCGAGGCCCTAGCGCGCCGTCGCCACCCGACGACAAACCTCCTCCAGGACACGCGCTTCCCGCGCAGCGACATCGTCCTCCGCCTGCGTCACTAGGTGCTCCCTCATCTCCAGCCTCTCGTACTCGTGGGAGCGTTCGGCGGCCTCCAGCACCAACGCTTCCTCGCGCTTCAGAAGCTCAGCTGGGTCGCCGGAAGCCACCTCCATCGCCGCAAGGGCTGCCTCGCGCAGCTCCGCTTGTTCCTCCAACGAGTGGCATCGGGCCAGGAGCTCGTGAGCTCGCTCCTCCACCGCCTCTCGCCACCCGTCAGCTCTCCGGGCCTCCTCGATGGCCTGGGAGCGGGCCACTCGGGAGGCCTCCAGTGACGCCTTCGCCTCTTCATCATCAAGGTCACGTTGGCGGCGCACAAGGGTGACGGCGGCCTCTAGCTCGCGCCTCCCTGCAGCCAGGCGCAGGCCCTCGGCCTCCAGGCGAGCATCTTCAGCGGCAAGCTCTTCTCCATGCAGGTCCACCGCGTCAGCCGCTCGTCGAAGGAACCCTTGGCGGCGAGTGCGACGCTCCCGGGCGCGCTCAAGCACATCTTCCACGCCATCGTCCGCCCCAAGCAAGCGCCGGGGGCTGCGAGTCATCGTCCCTCCTCCGGGCAGGGGGCTGGGGGCTGGCGCCCACGTGGTGGCCGGACGCGCCACATCAGAAGCCCGACCAAGGGCCAGCCAGCCTCCAGATGAGGGGCGTAGGAGGCGCCTCAACCTGTCGCAGCCCAAGACCTGACGGGAGGCATCTGACAGACTGGCTATCCCCTGAGAAGGCCCGCGAAGGAGAAGCACGGGGAATGAAGGGCCGCAGCACACCTCGGGATGATCCGCCCCATCAAACGCCCTCACCACGAGGGAAAGAGCTGCTCGGAGCACTTGAGGATGGCGGGGGAGACGAAGCCAAAGGAGGTGGTACCTCGGCGACTTCCGTGACCTCCACTGGAAGGGGCCTGCAGAGCAAGGATCAGCGAAAGCAACAAAAAGATCAGGAGTCAGAGAGGAAAAAGACTTACTCGTCGGTGGCAAAGTACTTCCTGCGTTTCAGCACGCGACAAGGGGAGTCATCACCCAGAGCCTCCCTCTTCCTCTGGAGGGCCTCGAAGTCCACGCGGAAGCGGCCCAAGAGAAGAGCGCAAGGATCAACCTGCCGCGAGGACGAAGCATCAGGACAGTCCGCGTCGGGATCGCCCGCCTGGCGTGTGCCACCCATCACCTCGTCAGAAGGCGGGACTAGGGCCTCCAAGGCCTCAGCCCCGGGTGCTGTAGGCGGCTGCCTACCACCTTCAGCCGCAGCAGCACGGGCCTCAGGAGCTGCCCCCTCGCGAGCGGCACCCAACGCTGCCACTTCATCAGGAGCCCCCTCGGCCTCAGGTGCCTCCTGCCTCCCTGCTCCGCCACTTGAGGAGGAGTCGCCTTGGCCGATTGGGAGGGGAGTCACCACTACAAGGTTCTTGCGAGGTCCTTGGAGGCCGGCGGGGCACAGCCCCCACTCATCGAAGACGGGCATCTGCTTCACGAAGTCAGCCCTGCTCTGGCAGAGATACAGCAAGGCCCCTCCCTGCCGGATGTTGCTAGGATTGGGGTCCCTGGCCAAGGTCAAGAGCGTCGACTTCAGCGCCGCAGGAGCCAGGTCTTCTTCCTGGAGCCTCATGTCGTCCTCGCACCCCCGGAAGGCCCACATTCGGCGAGAGTGGCGCTGCAGGGGAGCGACGCGGCACAGCAAAAACTCCTTCACCACTTTGGGCGCCGTCACGCCGATTTTCCTCAGGAGCGCGAAGCGGGGCCAGACGAAGACAAGCCGGGGGTTCTTCAGCATCTCCTGGCCCCAACCCGAATTGGGGACAGCAGGCGAGGTCGGCTCTGATAGCAGGGGGCTGGGCACCCCTGCGTCCACGTACAACCACCGCTCGCGGAACCCAGCCGCGGGCTGGGGGAGTTTGTAGTTAATTCCAGATGCCTCGGTCTCAGGCTCGGAAGCAAAGCTCGCGCATGCCCAGCGCTGGGAGGGATCGACAAGACGCAGCGAGAAGAAGTGGCACAGCAAGGCAACCGAAGGAGGGATGCCCACCATGGCTTCGCAAATGAAGGCGAAGACTTAAAGGAGGGTGATGGACTCAGGACTTAGATGCATCAAGTGGATCTGATAGTGGGAAAGCACGGCATTGAAGAAATCGGAGAAAGGGGGAACCAGACCCGCCCACAAGGCATCGGTAAAACATGGGACCTCGGTTGTTGTCCTGTCAATGGAGAAGAGGGACGCAGGCCAGGCAGTCGTCCTCCCGCACTCGTTGAAGACGGTGGCCAGAGCCAAGTTGTCCATGCCCAGGCACTCTTGGTTGAGTATGGTCGACTGGCCGGCGGCGGGGGCAACCGCCGGCGGCGCACAAGATGAAGGCATGGGTTCCTCCACTCTCTCCTTCCCCGTCGGAGTCATGGCGACAAGAAGGAGGGAGGATTTGAGATTGGATTGAAGGCAGGAGCAGGTGTTTGAAGGAAGGAAGAACAGGGGACGCCCGAGCAATAGGAAGGGGAGCGGCTGTGTACAACTACTAGTCCGCCTAGCAGGGCGCACAATAAGGAAGCGAGGGGGAACGGTGCCGCCCACGTCCAATCAACCGCCATGCGGCGCCCAAGGCCGCAGGCTGTTAGGGCCCGCGGCGCTTCGCCCTTGCCCTTTCGCCTCTCGGCACGGCCAAGTCCATGCGCGCCTTGGGCCCGAGGGCTACTGTCGGCGTTCTGGGAACGGGGGTCCCCAGACTTGCCTGCCTACGGCCTGCGGCGTGGCTCGAGTGGGGGCCCAACATGGCCCATCGTCATCAAGCACAAGACTCAAGACCCTTGCGAGGGGCCAAGCCTCGCGAGGCGGACGACACGGCACATCCTTAGGCACAGCCTCCTCAGGCTGGCTCGCGAGGAGGCGGAGAGTTCAAGGCGGGGTACCTCGCGAGGTGCCCGTGACGTAAGCCATGACGATCAAGGGCGCCAGGCGGGCGCCAGCGCGCGCAGCGTCCTCCTTTCCTCTTTGGTGCAAAGGGGGCAAGCGCAGCCACGGAGTACCGAGGCATCAGGCAAAGGTTGCCATTCCGGTGCAACAAGACCAGGACCAAGCGGACTACGAGACGGAGGTCACCATGGAGCTCAGCACGGCGTCATCACCAGAGCCTTTCGCAGGCGAAGACCACCTTTTGTCAGGATAGACGTACTCGCTGTCCCCCTTCAAATTAGCCCGCCATTGTTGGATCCCTTCCCGCTCAATATTTGGGAAGAGGACCAGGGCCTCTATAAATAGGACTAGCCACCCACATAGCAAGGGGTTCGGTCGGTTGGTCAGTTGGGATCTGGAAGAGAGGAAGAGAGAAAGAGAGAGATAGAGAGAGGTGGCTGAACTCCTCCTAGTAGTTCAGCACCCCTGCCAAGAATAGACCCTCGCGAGGCTGTTCTTCCTTGTATTGTTCATCATCACCAGCCCCCAAGAGGCAATCCATCCACCACACACTGGAGTAGGGTATTACACCACCATGGTGGCCCGAACCAGTATAAATCTTGTGTCTTTCATGCAGTTCTTTTAGTAGTTTAGATCCCACCGAGACGGAGGGGTTGAAGGCGAGGTTTCCGCGCGCACCCCAGTGTTCGAACCTTAAGGTTCTGCCGGAACCCGAAATCCGACAGTGTGTTCCCTTACTTGGCCCATTAAGCCCATATCTTTGTCGGGGTTTGCCAAGAACCCTTTCCGATGACTCCGTATCACCCGGAACACTTCTGTTATCCAAATATATCCTTCCAATATAAGAATCTTTACCTCTCGACCATTTCGAGACTCCTCGTCATGTCTGTGATCTCATCCGGGACTCCGAACAAACTTTGATACTTCAAATCACATAACTCATAATACAAATCATCGTCGAATGTTAAGCGCGCGGACCCTACAGGTTCGAGAACTATGTACACATGACCGAGACACAACTCCGGTCAATAACCAATAATGGAACCGGATGCTCATTTTGTCTCCTACATATTCCACGAAGATCTTTATCGGTCAAACCGCACAACAATATACGTTGTTCCCTTTGTCATCGGTATGTTACTTGCCCGAGATTCGATCATCGATATCATCATACCTAGTTCAATCTCGTTACCGACAAGTCTCTTTACTCATTCTGTAATGCATCATCCCACAACTAACTCATTAGTCACATTGCTTGCAAGGCATATAGTGATTAACATTACCGATAGGGCCCAGAGATACCTCTCTGATACATGGAGTGACAAATCCTAATCTCGATCTATGCCAACTCAACAAACACCATCAGAGACACCTGTAGAGCATCTTTATAATCACCCAGTTACATTGTGACGTTTGTTAGCACACAAGGTGTTCCTCCGGTATTCGGGAGTTGTATAATCTCATAGTCAGAGGAACATGTATAAGTCATGATGAAAGTAATAGCAAAAAAAACTAAATGATCATTTATGCTAAGCTAATGGATGGGTCATGTCCATCACATCATTCTCTAATGATGTTATCTCATTCATCAAATGGCAACACATGTTTATGGTTAGGAAACTTAACCATCTTTGATTAACGAGCTAGTCAAGTAGAGGCATACTAGGGACACTCTGTTTGTCTATGTATTCACACATGTACTAAGTTTCTGGTTAATACAATTCTAGCATGAATAATAAACATTTATCATGATATAAGGAAATATAAATAACAACTTTATTATTGCCTCTAGGGCATATTTCCTTCAGTAGATCCCGCCACGACACTCTATTTAGAATTGCACCAACTGACAGCTCCACCATTCAATAAAAATACGTATCCAGTTTGTGACTTAAAGTCATACGGATCAGTGTGAAAGCTTGCATTGACGTAACCACTTACGACGAGCTCTTTGTGACTTCCATAAACGAGAAACATATCCTTACTCCTTTTCAGGTATTTCAGGATGTTCTTGACCGCTGTCCAGTGATCCACTCCTGGATTACTTTGGTACCTCCCTGCTAAACTAATAGCAAGACACACATCAGGTCTAATACACAGCATTGCATACATGATAGAACCTATGGCTGAGGCATAGGGAATGACTTCCATTTTCTCTCTATCTTCTGAAGTGGTCGGGCATTGAGTCTGACTCAACTTCACACCTTGTAACACAGGCAAGAACCCTTTCTTTGCTTGATCCATTCTGAACTTCTTCAAAACTTTATCAAGGTATGTGCTTTGTGAAAGTCCAATTAAGCGTTTTGATCTATCTCTATAGATCTAGATGCCCAATATGTAAGCAGCTTCACAGAGGTCTTTCATTGAAAAATTCTTATCCAAGTATCCTTTTATGCTATTCAGAATTCAGTATCATTTCCGATCAACAATATGTCATCCACATATAAAATCAGAAATGCTACGGAGCTCCCACTCACTTTCTTGTAAATACAGGCTTCTCCAAAAGTCTGTATAAAACCATATGCTTTGATCACACTATCAAAGTGTATATTCCAACTCCGAGATGCTTTCACCAGTCCATAAATGGATCGTTGGAGCTTGCACACTTTGTTAGCACATTTTGGATCGACAAAACCTTTTGGTTGCATCATATACAACTCTTCTTTAAGATGTCCATTAAGGAATGCAGTTTTGACATCCATTTGCCAAATTTCATAATCATAAAATGCGGCAATTTCTAACATGATTCGAACGGATTTAAGCATCGCTACAGGTGAGTAGGTCTCATCGTATTCAACTCCTTGAACTTGTCGAAAACCTTTCGCAACAAGCCGAGCTTTATAGACAGTAACATTGCCGTCGGCGTCAGTCTTATTCTTGAAGATCCATTTATTCTCTATGGCTTGCCGATCATCGGGCAAGTCAACCAAAGTCCACACTTTGTTCTCATACATGGATCACATCTCAGATTTCATGGCCTCAAGCCATTTTGCGGAATCTGGGCTCATCATCGCTTCCTCATAGTTCGTAGGTTCGTCATGGTCAAGTAACATGACCACCAGAACAGGATTACCGTACCACTCTGATGCGGATCTTACTCTGGTTGACCTAAGAGGTTCGGTAGTAACTTGATTAGAAGTTTCATGATCATCATCATTAGCTTCCTCACTAATTGGTGTAGGAATTACTGGAACTGATTTGTGTGATGAACTAGTTCCCAATAAGGGAGAAGGTACAGTTACCTCATGAAGTTCTACTTTCCTCCCACTCACTTCTTTTGGGAGAAACTCCTTCTCTAGAAAGGATCCATTCCTAGCAACGAATATCTTGCCTTCGGATCTGTGATAGAAGGTGTACCCAACAGTCTCCTTTGGATATCCTATGAAGACACATTTCTCCGATTTGGGTTCGAGCTTATCATGTTCAAGCTTTTTCACATAAGCATCGCAGCGCCAAACTTTAAGAAATGACAACTTGGGTTTCTTGCCAGACTGTCGGCGTTCTGGGAACGGGGGTCCCCAGACTTGCCCGCCTGCGTCCTGCGGCGTGGCTCGAGTGGGGGCCCAGTGCGGCCCATCTTCATCAACAAGAGGCTCAAGACCCTCGCGAAGGGCCAAGCCTCGCGAGGCGGACGACACGGCGCGTCCTCAGGCGCAGCCTCGTTAGGCTGGCTCGCGAGGAGGCGGAGAGTTCAAGGCGGGGTACCTCGCGAGGTGCCCATGACGCAAGCCATGACGACACGGGGCACCAGGCGGGTGCCAGCGCGCGCAGTGTCCCTTTTTCCTCTTTGGTGCAAAGGGAGCAAGCGTATCAGCGGAGTACCAAGGCATCAGGCAAAGGTTGCCACTTCAGTGCAACGAGACCAAGGCCAGGAGGACTACGAGACGGAGGTCACCATGGAGCCCAGCGAGGCGTCATCACCAGAGTCTTTGGCAGGCGAAGACTGCTTTTGTCAGGATAGATGTACTCGCTGTCCCCCTTCAAATTAGCCCGCCATTATTGGATCCCTTCCCGCTCAATATTTGGGGAGAGGACCAGGGCCTCTATAAATAGGACTAGCCACCCACATGGCAAGGGGGTGGGATTTTGGTTCGTTCGGTTCGCAAGTAGAGAGAGAGAGAGGGTGACTGAACTCTTCATAACAGTTCATCACCACAGCCAAGAACAGACCCTCGCGAGGCTGTCCTTCCTTGTATTGTTCATCCACACCAGCCCCGGGAGGCAATCCATCCACCACACACTGGAGTAGGGTATTACACCACATCGGTGGCCCGAACCAGTATAAATCTTGTGTCTTTCGTGCAGCTCTTTTAGTAGTTTAGATCCCCTCGAGACGGAGAGGTTGAAGGTGAGATTTCCGCGTGCACCCCAGTGTTCGAACCTTAAGGGTCTGCCGGAACCCGAAATCTGACACAGACCACAGTTCATATGGTGTCGTCTCAACAGATTTCGATGGTGCCCTATTTAACGTGAATGCAGCCGTCTCTAAAGCATAACCCCAAAACGATAGCGGTAAATCAGTAAGAGACATCATAGATCGCACCATATCTAATAAAGTGCGGTTACGATGTTCGGACACACTATTATGCTGTCGTGTTCCAGGTGCGTGAGTTGCAAAACTATTCCGCATTGTTTCAAATGAAGACCAAACTCATAACTCAAATATTCACCTCCACGATCAGATTGTAGAAACTTAATTTTCTTGTTAAGATGATTGTCTACTTCACTCTGAAATTCTTTAAAATTTTGAAATATTTCAGACTTAAGTTTCATCAAGTAGACATACCCTATCTGCTCAAATCATCTGTGAAGGTCAGAAAATAACGATACCCACCACGAGCATCAATACTCATTGGACCGCATACATCAGTATGTATTATTTCCAATAAGTCCGTTGCTCGTTCCATTGTTCCGGAGAATGGAGTCTTAGTCATCTTGCCCATGAGGCATGGTTTGCAAGCATCAAGTGATTCATAATCAAGTGATTCCAAAAGCCCATCAGCATGGAGTTTCTTCATGCGCTTTACACCAATATGACCTAAACGACATTGCCACAGATAAGTTGCACTACCATTATTAAACTTATATCTTTTGGCTTCAATACTATGAATATGTGTATCACTACTATCGAGATTCAATAAAAAATAGACCACTCATCAAGGGTGCATGACCATAAAAGATATTACTCATATAAATAGAACAACCATTATTCTCTGATTTAAATGAATAACCGTCTCGCATCAAAAAGAACCAGATATAATGTTCATGCTTAACGCTGGCACCAAATAACAATTATTAGGGTCTAATACTAATCCCGAAGGTAGATGTAGAGGTAGCATGCCAATGGCGATCACATCGACTTTGGAACCATTTCCCACGCGCATCGTCACCTTGTCCTTAGCCAATCTTCGCTTAATTCGTAGCCCCTGTTTCGAGTTGCAAATATTAGCAACAGAACCAGTATCAAATACCTAGGCGCTACTACGAGCATTAGTAAGGTACACATCAATAACATGTATATCAAATATACCTTTCACTTTTCCATCCTTCTTATCCGCCAAATACTTGGGGCAGTTCCGCCTCTAGTGACCAGTCCCTTTGCAGTAGAAGCGCTCAGTCTCAGGCTTAGGTCCAGACTTGGGCTTCTTCACTTGAGCAGCAACTTGCTTTCCATTCTCCTTGAAGTCCTCCTTCTTCCCTTTGCCCTTTTTCTTAAAACTAGTGGTATTGTTTACCATCAACACTTGATGCTCCTTCTTGATTTCTACCTCCGTAGCTTTTAGCATTGCGAAGAGCTCGGGAATTGTCTTATCCATCCCTTGCATATTATAGTTCATCACGAAGCTTTTGTAGCTTGGTGGCAGTGATTGAAGAACTCTGTCAATGACACTATCATCAGGAAGATTAACTCCCAGTTGAGTCAAGTGGATGTGGTACCCAGACATTCTGAGTATATATTCACTGACAGAACTATTCTCCTCCATCTTGCAACTGTAGAACTTATTGTAGACTTCATATCTCTCAATCCGGGCATTTGCTTGAAATATTAACTTGAACTCCTGGAACATCTCATTTGCTCCATGATGTTCAAAACGTCGTCGAAGTCCCGATTCTAAGCCATAAAGCATGGCACACTAAACTATCGAGTAGTCATCAGCTTTGCTCTGCCAGACGTTCATAACATTTGGTGTTGCTCCTGCAGCGGGCTTTGCAACCTAGCGGTGCTTCCAGGACGTATTTCTTCTATGCAGCAATGAGGATAATCCTCAAGTTACGGACCCAGTCTGTGTAGTTGCTATAATCACCTTTCAACTTAGCTTTCTCTAGGAACGCATTAAAATTCAAAGGAACAGTAGCATGAGCCATTTATCTACAACAACATAGACGTGCAAAATACTATCAGGTACTGATAAATTAAAGTTCAATTAATCATATTACTTAAGAACTCCCACTTAGATAGACATCCCTCTAATCATCTAAGTGATCATGTGATCCATATCAACTAAACCATGTCTGATCATGACATGAGATGGAGTAGTTTTCAATGGTGAACATCACTATGTTGATCATATCTACCATATGATTCATGCTCGACCTTTCGGTCTCAATGTTCCGATGCCATATCTGCATATGCTAGGCTCGTCAAGTTTAACCTGAGTATTCTGCTCGTGCAAAACTGGCTTGCACCCGTTGTATGTGAACGTAGAGCTTATCACACCCGATCATCACGTGGTGTCTCGGCATGACGAACTGTAGCAACAGTGCATACTCAGGGAGAACACTTATACCTTGTAATTTAGTGAGAGATCATCTTATAAGGGCCAATTCCAGTTTTGCCCCTAACTCGAACCCACTACTCAGTTTTGCCCCTAATTTTCAGGTATGCTCAGTTTTGCCCCTCCGCCGTTAGTGTCACTTATAGAAATGCCCTTTTGCGTCATTACCGTCCGGTCAAAGTACTTTGACCATCCAGAAACAAATAGCAAAAAAATCAAAAAAATATGAAATTTGGTGGGATCGAAGATAGTCATGTCCGCAAGGCGCGTGCACAATTTTGTGTTGGTTGGACACTCTGGGAGCTCGTGGCAAAGGAAAAAAATAATTTATGCCTATGAACAGTAAATTCGAAAAAATAGCAAAAAAGTTCAAAAAAAAAATTGTATTTATTTGGCGTCAAAGAGGCTTGAGTGCACAAGGTGCTTGCAAGTTTGGTGATCAAATGACGTACGAGGCGCTCTAGAGAAAAAAACAAAATACTGCATTTTTTCAAAGTTTTTTTGAGCTAAATTTTTTTTTCTCCACGAGCTCCTACGATGTCCAAACACAACAAAAACGTGCACACATCTTGCGAACCTGAATATCTTCAGTCCCACGAACTTTCATATTTTTTTTGATTTTTTTCTATTTTTTTTTAGTTTACTGCTCGCATGCATACAAAATTTATGTTTTCCTTTGACACGAGCTCCCGGAGTGTCCGAACGGCATGAAAATGTGCACGCGCCTTGCGGACATGACTATCTTCGATCCCACCAAATTTCATATTTTTTTATTTTTTTGCTATTTTTAGGACGGTCAAAGACCTTTGACCGGACGGTAACGGCAGAGAAGGGCATTTCTATAAGTGAAACTAACGGTGGGGTGGCAAAACTGAGCATACCTAAAAATTAGGGGCAAAACTGAGTAGTGGGTTCGAGTTAAGGGCATAGATGTAAATGTCCCATCTTATAATGCTACCGCCGTACTAAGCAAAATAAGATGCATAAAGGATAAACATCACATGCAATCAAAATAAGTGATATGATATGGCCATCATCATCTTGTGCCTTTGATCTCCATCTCCAAAGCACCATCATGATCACCATCGTCACCGGCTTGACACCTTGATCTCCATCGTAGCATTTTTGTCGTCTCGCCAACTATTGCTTCTACGACTATCGCTACCGCTTAGTGATAAAGTAAAGCAATTACATGGCGATTGCAGTTCATACAATAAATCGACAACCATATGGCTCCTGCCAATTGCCGATAACTTTGTGACAAAACATGATCATCTCATACAACAATTTATATAATCACGTCTTGACCATATCACATCACAACATGCCCTGCAAAAACAAGTTAGACGTCCTCTACTTTGTTGTTGCAAGTTTTACGTGGCTGCTACGGGCTTGGCAAGAACCGTTCTTACCTACGCATCAAAAACCACAACAATTTTTTTGTCAAGTGTGATGTTTTAACCTTCAACAAGGACCTGGTGTAGTCACACTCAATTCAACTAAAGCTGGAGAAACAGACACTCACTAACCACCTGTGTGCGAAGCACGTCGGTAGAACCAGTCTCATGAACGCGGTCATGTAATGTCGGTTTGGGCCGCTTCATCCAACAATACCGCCGAATCAAAGTATGACATGCTGGTAAGCAGTATGACTATTATCGCCCACAACTCTTTGTGTTCTACTCGTGCATATAACATCTACGCATAGGCTGGCTCTGATGCCACTTTGGGGAACGTAGTATTTCAAAAAAAATCCTACGATCACGCAAGATCTATCTAGGATAAGCATAGCAGCGAGCGGGGAGAGTGTGTCCACGTACCCTCGTAGACCGAAAGCGGAAGCGTTTAGTAACGCGGTTGATGTAGTCGAACGTCTTCGCAATCCAACCGATCAAGTACCGAACGCACGGCACCTCCACGATCTGCACACGTTCAGCTCGGTGACGTCCCTCGAATTCTAGATCCAGCTGAGGCCGAGGGAGAGTTTTGTCAGTACGACGGCGTGGTGACGGTGATGATGAAGTTACTGACGCAGGGCTTCGCCTAAGCACTACGACAATATGACCGAGGTTGGAAACTGTGGAGGGGGGCACCGCACACGGCTAAGAAATCAACTTGTGTTTCCATGGGGTGCCCCTCTCCCCCGTATATAAAGGAGGGGAGGAGGGGGTCGGCCGGCCTTAAGGGGCGCGCCCAAGGGGGGAATCCTACTCCTACTAGGAGTAGGTTCCCCCCTTTCCTAGTCCAACAAGGAGGGGAAGGAAGGAGGAAGGGGAGAGAAGGAAGGAGGGGGGCACCGCCCCCACCCCTTGTCCAATTTGGACTAGGGGTGCGTGCCACCTCCTGGCCGGCCCTCTCTCCTCTAAGGCCCATGGTGGCCCATTAACTTCGGGAGGGTCCGGTAACCCTTCGGCACTCCGGTTTTATCTGAAACTCTCTGGAACACTTCCGGTGTCTGAACAACATGGTTCAATATATCAATTTTTATGTCTCGACCATTTCGAGACTCCTCGTCATGTCCGTGATCTCATCAGGGACTCCGAACAACCTTCGGTACATCAAATCACATAAACTCATAATACCAATCGTCATCGAACATTAAGCATGCAGACCCTACGGGTTCGAGAAATATGTAGACATGACCGAGACACTTCTCCGGTCAATAACCAACAGCGGAACCTGGATGCTCATATTGGTTCCTACACATTCTACGAAGATCTTTATCGTTCAAACCGCACACCAACATATGTTGTTCCCTTTGTCATGGGTATGTTACTTGCCCGAGATTCGATCATCGGTATCATCATACCTAGTTCAATCTCGTTACCGACAAGTATCTTTACTCGTTCCATAGTGCATCATCCCACAATTAACTCATTAGTCAAATTGTTTGCAAGGCTTATAGCGATGTTGTCGGCGTTCTGGGAACGGGGGTCCCCAGACTTGCCTCCCTGCGGCCTGCGGCGTGGCTCAAAGGAGGCCCGGCATGGCCCATCTTCATCAACACAAGGCTCAAGACCCTCGCGAGGGGCCAAGCCTCACGGGGCGGACGAGACGGCGTATCCTCAGGCGCAGTCTCCTCAGGCTGGCTCGTGAGGAGGCGGAGGAATCAAGGCGGGGTACCTCGCGAGGTGCCCATGACGCAAGCCATGACGATCGAGGGTGCCAGGCGGGCGCCAGCGCGCGCAGCGTCCTTCTTTCCTCTTTGGTGCAAAGGGGGCAAGCACAGCCGCGGAGTACCGAGGCATCAGGCAAAGGTTGCTGTTTCGGTGCAACGAGACCAGGACCAAGCGGACTACGAGACGGAGGTCACCGTGGAGCCCAAGACGGCGTCATCACCAGAGCTTTGCGCAGGCGAAGACTGCTTTTGTCAGGATAAGTGTACTTGTTGTCCCCCTTCAAATTAGCCCGCCATTGTTGGCTCCCTTCCCGCTCGATATTTGGGAAGAGGACCAGGGCCTCTATAAATAGGACCAGCCACCCACATGGTAGGGGGGATGAAATCAGAGAGAGAGAGAGAGAAGGGTGACTGAACTCCTCCTAGCAGTTCATCGCCCCAGTCAAGAACAGACCCTCGCGAGGCTATTCTTCCTTGTATCATTCATCATCATCAGCCCCAAGAGGCAATCCACCCACCACACACTGGAGTAGGGTATTACACCACAATGGTGGCCCGAACTAGTATAAATCTTGTGTCCCTTGTGCAGTTCCTTTAGTAGTTTAGATCTTTGTGAGACGGGGAGGTAGAGGATGTGATCTCCGCGCGCACCCCAGTGTTCGAACCTTAAGGGTCTGCCGGAACCCGTGAATCCGACATTTGGCGCGCCAGGTAGGGGTGCACCGGAATCTGTCTTCCACCACTCCGTTCTCCTCCGACTGTCGCATCCATGTCCGACGCTCGTCGGGCCCGCGCCGAGCGCTGGGCCGCCATCGCTTCTCGCGTCGCCCAGACGGCCCTCGTCGGTGGGCGTCCTCGTCGTTCCCCGTCGCCCGCCGTCAACACCGCCACCTGCCCGGTGGGGGGCGAGCAGCAAGCGTCGTCTCAGCATCCGTCCATGCACCAAGACGGCCGCACCGCTACTCCATCACTCGCACCAGCCGGTTCTTCGTCCCGCGCGCTCCGCGCACCCTTGGAGGCCCGAGCTGCGCTCCTCACCGCAAACGAGCTCCTGCGCTACCACCCCGTTGATGACGTCTACGAAGAGTGGCTCGACCGCGTCGCCGAGCTTGTCCGCGCCGCAGGGGGCTCTTCCGCGCCGTCCATTCCTCTGCGCCACACCCCGCCCCGCGCGGGCAACGAAGCTCTAGAGGCGCACCAGCCGCCTCCTCTCCAAGAAGATGCCATGGCTCCAAGGCGCTTGGCCCCTGGGCGGAACCAGAACGGAGCTGCCAAGAAGTCCCTCGCTCGCAAGGAACTGCCAGGGCGCTCCCTGCTCCGGCACGCCGCGACCCTGCTCCAGCTCCGGCGCGCCAAGACCCCGCTCTGCTCCTAGCTACAGCGCGTGGGGACCCTCAAGACCAAGCTCTCCATCAGCCGAAGCCTTTCGTGGCCACCGCGGGCTGCCGCGCCTACACCACTAAGCTGCGTAGCGTCGCGTGGCCCAACAAGTTCAAGCCAGACTTGCCTCCTCGCTACGACGGCACAACTGATCCCGCAGAGTTCCTCCAGCTCTATGAGCTGGGCATCGAGGCTGCCAGCGGGGATGAAAAGGTCATGGCGAACTAGTTCCCCATGGCGCTCAAGGAAGGAGCTCAAACCTGGCACCTGAATCTGGCTCCAGGCACGATCTCCTCCTAGGACCAGATGCGCACCCGCTTCATCGCCAACTTCCAAGGTACTCGCGACCGGCCACCCGCCGTGAGCGACATGCGCCGCATCAAGCAACAACCCGGAGAGACCCTGCAAAAGTACATCTAGCGCTTCAATAGCGCGCGCCTCAAGATCCCCAAGGTGTCCGAGGAAGCCATCATCTCGACCTTCTCCGATGGCGTGCGCGACGTCAAGATGAAGGAGGAGCTGGCGATGCACGAAGACCTCTGCACCTCCTTGGAGCTGTTCAACTTGGCGACCAAGTGCGCCAGGGCTGAGGAGGGACGTCTCTCCCTCCTCGAGCTGCCTGCCGTGGACCCAGAAGAGAAGAAGCCCAAGGCCAAGGACGTGAAGCGCAAGGCGGCTGCCGTACTCGCCGCAGAACCAGACACCAAGCAGGGCAAGGATCTGCCCGAATCCTCCATGGGCAGCCGGTACTGTGTGTACCACAACCTCCACACCCACAACACCAACGAATGCCAAGAACTCCACGCCATGCAAGAAGGAAGGATCGGCCGTCGCCCCGACCGTGCTGACCGGAGCTACAGACGAGGAGGAGGAAGAAACCCAGGATGCTGGGAAGATCGTGGCCCGCGCCAGGGGTGGCGCGACCAACCTCGCAAGGACCGCTGGCGGGACCTGCCTCGCGAGGGAGACTGGAGGGATCAGCCTCGTGAGGATCGCCCTCATGGGAACGGAGGCCTACCTCTGTTACCGCCTCAGCCAAGGAGGAACAAAGACCGCCATCAAGACAAGGGGGCTGGGGGCTTCCAGGAGCCGCGCGCAATCGCCTGCATCTTGGGCGGAGCTCAAGCCCCAGCCTCTCAACGTATCTTCAAGCAGTTTGCCCGCGAAGTGAATGCAGTTCTCCCCAAGATCGAAGCAACGCGCCCCCTCAAGTGGTCGGCGTGCGCCATCACGTTCAGCTCAGCAGACCAGCTCAAGTGCGCGGCCACGGCAGGAGTCCTCCCGATGCTTTGCTCCCCGGTCATCAGCAACGTGCTGGTCACCAAGACCCTCATCGATGGTGGGGTAGGGCTCAACGTCCTGTCCATGGAAACATTGAACAATCTCCAAGTGCCCTACGACCAGCTTCAGCCAACCAAGCCTTTCTTCGGAATCACCGACGGTTCCACGGTCCCGATCGGGCAGGTCCGCCTCCCTGTCACCTTCGGGGCCCGCAGCAATTACCGCACCGAGCTCATCGACTTTGACATCGCCCACATCCGCCTGCCGTACAACGCCATCCTCGGGTACCCAGCGCTGGCCAAGTTCATGGCCGTGATTCACCACGGCTACAACGTCCTCAAGATGCCAGGAAGTGGCGGCGTCATCACGGTGCCTTGTGAAGAGAAGGATGCAGTGTGTTCCCTGGAGCGAGCCTTTCAGGCCGCGTCGCTAGAAGACCCAGATCGCGGAAGCAGGAGGCTTCCAGAGACCACCCCCAAGAACAAGAAGACATCGTCAGGCTCAGCCCC
Organism: Triticum monococcum; assembly: GCA_034509565.1. Taxonomy (NCBI): domain Eukaryota; kingdom Viridiplantae; phylum Streptophyta; class Magnoliopsida; order Poales; family Poaceae; genus Triticum; species Triticum monococcum. The sequence continues at coordinate 172,921,886 of CM067847.1, read as the reverse complement.
TCAGGAGGCAGGCCCCTCAGGGCCCGTCTCTGCCCAGGGGGACCCCCCATCCATCGCATAGGAAACCGCACCCGGCGCCCTCCTCAGGCAGGGCTCGGGGGCTCTCATCTGGAGGGCCACCGACCTAGCCAGGGTCACGAGGGAGGCGCTTGGGCCCCATGTGGAGGCGTGCTTCGAAGCACGTTTCCCCCGAGAAGGAGCCAGGCAAGGAAGGTCAGACCAGCAGGAGTTCGTTAACAAGACCATTCAAGAACTACAGGAGTCGAGGATCATGAGAGGTTGCCGCCGTCTACCAGCTGTGGCCCCACATCCAGGCGAGGATGGTGGGCTGCGCGTCTACGTCGACGTACCAGGGCTCAATCAGATCGCCACAATGGAGCGTCTCTGGCCCTCACAAGTGGGGCGCTGCGGGGGCCCGCCCCACAGCTATGTTCGCATGCCTTATGGCATGCCGAGCATGGCTGCGGCGTACCAGCGCCTCATGAGGGGCGTCATGGAGGCTCAGGAAGACAGGCGTTCCGCAGCCCTGGCGGAGATGAAGACAGCTCGCGAGGAGTCACCAGCGCCTCCGGAGCCTCCCGAGGCCCCGGGGCCTGGGGGCTCGTGAGGATCAGCTTCCGCAGCCCACCGAGTCTGCTGCACCAACGCCACTTCACCGACGACATCCTCAGGTGACACCTTTCAAGCTTCATTCCCAGCTGGAGCGCCCTCCCAGGGTTGCATCACTCCCAGGCCGCGTGGGTCCGTCCCTGCGGCATGTATCCCCTTTATTTTCCGGTCATTAGTTTGCCTTGATGGGGGCGCCCCTCGGGCTGCATCATCCCCAAGCCCCTCGGGCTAGGCCCAGCGGCGTGTATCTCCCTCGCGTTTATTTCCAACTATGCATTACCTATCACGCTTGATTGCTTGATGCCTGCCCGCGGCATCCTTTCTTCTCCATGTCGGCCACTTGCATGTTAAAGGGGGGGTGCCTGAGCATCACGACTCAGGGCTCTTACTGGCTCTCCAGCCCTCACCCTCTGGCCTTGTCCACGGCATCACGACCTGGCATACCAGCGACGGCTGATACAAGCTCGAGGGCCGGGACCCGAGGACGTAGAGTACCGGCATCTAACCAAATTTTGCAGGGACACATCTCAAGATACGGCCAAGTGCCAGGCGCAACCTGCCTAGGGGTAGGGTCTCGTGAGTCCCGCGCTGGCTCACGGGTGCCCAGATACACCTCACCTACTCCAACCAGCGAGCTCTCGAGCAACTAACGATCGACTAATGACTGCCATGGCAACCCCATCTTCTTTCTGTGATGAATCTGCAGGATCCTTGGAGGGAACTGCGCTAGCCCAGGCCCTCACGGAGTTCCCTTCACCCTCGCCCGCGCGAACCGCTTGCACGTTAAAGGGGGGGTGCCTGAGCATCGCGACTCGGGGCTCTTACTGGCTCTCCAGCCCTCACCCTCTGGCCTTGTCCACGGCATTGCGACCTGGCATACCAGCGACGGCTGAGACCAGCTCGAGGGCCGGGACCCGAGGACGTAGAGCAGAAAGGGGAGCGGAGGCGAGGGAGAAGGGGCGCGTGAGGACCTCACCGAGCAACTCTGTCCCAACTACCCCATGGACCCGATGATGCGCTGGGGGCGATCCCCGATCCTCACGATAAGTCACCATCCGAAGCACTGGCTACCGTGGCACTACCCCCGCACCTAAAGCAATTCCGTACTAGCAACGTTGCTTCCCTTTCTCACCGAGTGACGGCTGCTTGGGCGCCAAAGGGGACCTCCTGAGCATCGCTCACCTCCTGGCCTTGACCACGGCATCGCGACCTGGCATACCAGCGACGGCTGATGCCGCCTTGGGACTGCGACCTGTCGATGCAGAGCACCAAGCCCTCGCGAGGTTCGAAAGGGAGAACTAAGCTATGATGAAATCAGCAACTCACACAAATCCATAGCAAAGGTCATGTATTAACAAACGGGACTACAGACACCTTACAAGCATTTTGATTCCTCGTAGGGAACGGATCCTAAGGAGTGCTAACTACACGGGCTCCTGCAAAAGATGCCTCATCAACAGTGGGCCGTCAGGCGCCGGCGCCAACCCCATCCAGATCAGGGTCGGCGACGGCCTGACGAGCCCGCCCTACTCCGGGAGCGGCGCCGGCTCGGGGGCTCGTAGCTGTCGTCGCTCGTCTCCGGAGTCGCGAAGATTTTGCTGGAGTCGCTGGACCCTCCGGCGCCTCCGCCAAGGGAGCGGTCGACGGGCCTAGCCCTCACCAGGGCAAGGTCCTGGCCACCTCTCCCGGGGCAGCACTCCAGCCGGCGCCCGTTCGCGTCGAAGAACTTGAAGAACATCACCGCAGCGCCATCGTACTCCAAGTGGACCGCGAAGACGCCCCTTTCCCTGCAAACCCGGGCGATCTCTCTCCAGCCGCGGGACAAGTAGACCTCGCCCGGGGGAGCGACCACGACCTCTGCCTCGGTCGCGAGGGCGCTGCAGCCGGCATGCTGCAGCCAGAGCTCCAGGGGCCCTCCTGGAGGGACGGTGGAGGCGAAGAAGGGAGGCAGACGGATCCAGGACTGGAGAGGAATGACGACGTGGAGCATGAACTCTTGGGAGGAGCCCTCGGCGTGGACTCCAGGAGGAACAACCCACGCCTTCATGACACGACGGCGCCTACGACGGCGCCGACCGCGGAGATCAGCATCGACACCTTCGGGGCCCTCGACGTGGGCATACAAAGGAAGTGGGAACCCCGGCGGAGCCTGCTCGCACCGGGGCCTCGGCTCCACCTGACGGTCTTCCTTGCCCCGGCTACAAAGGGCGAGCCGTTTCTTCGGCGGGAGCGGGTCTGGCCCCTCTCGAGGAGCCTTTCCCTTCTCCGCTGCAAAGAACCGGCGGATCGGAGCCATCGCAGCAAGACGGAGCAAGGATCGGGAAGAAGAAGAAGCCAGGAGGAATGGACTGGAAGGGCACGCACAGCTTCATACTTATAGCCGGCGAAGGCCAACCGCCGGCCTCCACGATCGCAGGTAATCATGACATGATTTGCATGCAGGGACTTGTCCACCTCGTGTGATCACCGAGGCATCGTTGTAACGCCCCATATGTAACCTTCCCAATTGTACTCCAACTCTTGCCGTTTCCGGCATTAAGTTATATTTAATTCTCGGGTTCGGGTCTTTGTCTCCGTGTGTTGTTTATGTTTTCATGCATCCCATATCATGTCATCACGTGCATTGCATTTGCATACATGGTCATCTCATGCATTCGAGCATTTTCCCCGTTGTCCGTTTTGCATTCCGGCGCTTCGTTCTCCTCCGGTGGCCATTTCTAGCTTTCTTTCGTGTGTGGGGATTAAACATTTCCGGATTGGACCGAGACTTGCCATGCGGCCTTGGTTTACTACCGGTAGACCGCCTGTCAAGTTTCGGGTCATTTGGAGTTCGTTTGATACTCCAACGGTTAACCGAGGGACCGAAAAGGCCTCGTGTGTGTGCAGCCCAACACCCCTCCAATTTGGTCCAAAACCCACCAAACTCTGCTCCATCGTCTCGGTCGTTCGATCATGATCGTTTGGGCGAAAACCGCACCTCATTTGGACTCTCCTAGCTCCCTCTATGCCTATATATACACCCCCCATTCCAAATCTCAGATTCTCCCCGTCCTCCTCCTAAAAAAAAGAATCTCAGATCCGCGCGCCGACGGACGTGTCCGTCCGCGCCCGCCGCCGCCACGTGTCTCCCGCTGAGTGGGCGGGGCGCCGCGCCCACTTCGCCGTCCTGCCACCCGCACGGGCCCGCCGCAGCCCAGGCCGGGCCCCCGCCCCCCGGCCCGCATCGCCGCCCGACCGAGGCCGCGGGCGCCCGCCTCGTCCCACCACCGTCTTCCTGCTCTCCGGTGGCCCGCGCCCCGCGCCATCGCCGCCCCGTCGCCGAAAGCCCGCCGCGCCTCCTCGCCGGCCTCGGCGTCCGAGCCCTCCGGCGACGTCCGCCGTCCCGCCGCCGCCTCCCGCGCCGGCGTGCGCCGCCAAGTCCGCCCCGGCCACCTTCTTCCCTCGCCGGCGAGCTCAAGTCCTGGACATGAACAGTGTTTCTCGGCGATCTCCTCGGTTCGCGTGCCGCCACCGTGAACAGTAAATCGGGATCTGGATCTGGTTGACCCCTCTCCCCCGAAACCCTAATTCCTTCTTTTTTTATGCATACTTTGACCTGCCATATCTTTGCATCCGTAGCTCCGATTTGGGCATATGATATATCAAAATCTTCGTCTCGACGAGTACATCATTTCATTCCATTGTGTCATTTGCATTTGAGGTCATCTTGGTGCCCAAAATGCTGTTGGAAGGAGGCATCATGAGTTAAATTGCAGATCCGTTAGCCCTACATTGACTTTTGTCATTTTTGCCATGATTATTGTGTGCATGATATGCCTGTGCCCCTTTGGAAGAATTGTTAAGCATGTTGTCTTCTTTCCAGAGGTGCCTTCCATGCATTTTTAGAATGTGTGTGTTGTCTTGTGCTAGCTTGCAAAGAGGGGTACCTGAGTTTACTGATTTTAGGGACTTAGTGAAAATCACCAAGTCTGGGATGTTTTAGTTCACGATGCTATATGTCCAGCTTGTTTCCTAGTGATCCATGCCTCTTTTGAGGATGATCAGTAAGAGTGATTTGTTATGATTATTGTGCTTAATCCATCCATGTCTTTACTTGTTATGTTGGAGCACCCTAGGTTGACTCAATCGAGCTCAACTTTTGCATGGTTGTTGTTTTGGGCAGATCGTGAACTCTTTTGCGATTTTGCCGGAGCTATTGCTAGCGATCCATGCATGCTATGTCATTGTTCTTGCCATGACTAGCTAGAATTTTGTGCCTTCTTAATGGATATATGCTTGCCTTGCCATGACTTGCACCGTAGTGAGTTCATCGAGCTCGTTTACATGCCTCCGTGAGTTATATTTCAGCATGTCCCAGTTTTCACTAAGTCTGAAAACTGATTGTGTTTCATCGATGTTCGTGTGCTCGGTAGAGTATTTTGTGAACCCTTTTGGCCCCAGGTCATTTTGGGTGTTTTGTTAAGCTTGTTGAGTAGCTCCATGCCATGCTCTTACTTGCCATGTTCAGGTTTTGCTTCATGTTGTTTTGCTGCTCCGAAGAGAGCATCGTGGTCTGAAATTTCAGACTAGCGTTAATTTCGCTAAGTCTGAAATCTGTTTTGCTTATTCAGTTTTGCCATGCTTGTTTGAAGCCCTTAATGGATGAATTTGCCTATGCCCCAATGCTGGTGATTTGTTAAGCTTCTTGAGTACATCACTGCCATGCACTTTGTTTTCATGTTTGGTGGCTGTAGCATGTTCATTTCGTTGTATTTAGGAGCCTACTTGCTGTAAATCGCAGATCGGCTCGTTTAGTAAAACGCTTGCCATTTCCAAACCGTAGCTCCGATTGCCATGATCTTTATATCGTTTTCAGGGGATTTCTTCCCCTCTATCCAGTGGCACACTTGGTTTTCCAAGTTGAGGCCAGGTTCATGCATTTCCTGTCATGTCTTGCATTTTGCATCCCGCATCGCATCCCGCATAGCATATCATCTTCGCATCTTATTGGTTGTCCTTGCCCGTGGTTGATTGTATCCTTGTTGCTTGTTTGTGTTGTTGGGTAGAGCCGGGAGACAAGTTCGCCAATGAGGAGCCCGTTGAGTTTGCTTTTGAGGATCCAGTCAACTCTGACAACTGTGCAGGCAAGATGATCATACCCTCGAAATCACTACTATCTTTGCTATGCTAGTTTGCTCGCTCTTTTGCTTTGCCAATGCTACGATGCCTACCACTTGCTTGTCAGCCTCCCAATTTCCATGATTGAGCCTCTAACCCACCTTTGTCCTAGCAAACCATTGTTTGGCTATGTTACCGCTTTGCTCAGCCCTTCTTATAGCGTTGTTAGTTGCAGGTGGAGTTTGGAGCCGTTCCTTGTTGGAACACTTATTTACTTGTTGGGATATCATTATATTGCTATGTTATATTTATTCATCTATATACTTGGTAAAGGGTGGAAGGCTCGGCCTCTCACCTAGTGTTTTGTTCCACTCTTGCCGCCCTAGTTTCCGTCATATCGGTGTTATGTTCCCGGATTGTTGCGTCCCTTACGCGGTTGGGCTATAATGGGAACCCCTTGATAGTTCTCCTTGATTAAAGCTTTTCCAGCAATGCCCAACATTGGTTTTACCATTTGCCACCTACCCCTTTTCTTTCCCTTGGGTTTCCGGAGCCCGAGGGTCATCTTATTTTAACCCCCCCGGGCCAGTGCTCCTCTGAGTGTTGGTCCAACTGTCAGCTGCCGGTGGCCACCAGGGGCAACTCTGGGCTGGCCTACCCGTACCTAGGACAATCTGAGTGTGCCCTGAGAAAGAGATATGTGCAGCTCCTATCGGGATTTGTCGGCACATTCGGGCGGTGTTCCTGGACTAGTTTTGACCTGTCGAATCATCTTGTTGTACCGAGATACCGAGTCTGATCGGTGGGTCCTGGGTGGAGGTCTATTCCTTCGTTGACCGTGAGAGCTTGTTAAGGGCTAAGTTGGGACCCCCCTGCAGGGATTGATCTTTCGAAAGCCGTGCCCGCGGTTATGGGCAGATGGGAATTTGTTAATGTCCGGTTGTAGATAACTTGAACCTTAAATAATTAAAATGAATCAACCGAGTGTGTTGCCATGATGGCCTCTTCTCGGCGGAGTCCGGGAAGTGGACACGGCGTTGGAGTTATGTTTGCGTAGGCTGCTCGATATAGTTTCCGCTCGTGCTTTGCCTCCTCTTCTCGCTCTACTTTGCGAATAAGTTAGCCACCATATATGCTAGTCCCTTGCTGCAGCTCCACTTACATTACCCCCTTTCCTACCTATTAAGCTTAAATAGTCTTGATCGCGAGGGTGCGAGATTGATGAGTCCTTTGTGGCTCACAGATTACTATTACACCAGATGCAGGGACAGATGATACCTCTCCGGATGGCGCGCTCGAGCTGAAGTGGGAGTACGACGAGGACTCTCAGCGCTACTATGTGTCGTTTCCTGATGATCAGTAGGGGTGCCTATTCGGGGTTAGATTCAGGGCCTAGTCGCTTGTTGGGGGTCTTTTCTATTTTGGCGCCGTAGTCGGGCCATGAGTGATTGTATGATGGATGTTATTTATGTACTTTGATGTGACGTGGCGAGTGTAAGACGACTATGCTATTATTCCCCTTTATATTATATATGTACATGGGTTGTGTAATGATTCCCGACTTGCGACATTGCTTTCAATGCGCCTATGTCTCTAAGTCGTGCCTCGACACGTGGGAGACATAGCCGCATCGAGGGCGTTACAAGTTGGTAATCAGAGCCTTCCCTGACCTTAGGAGCCCCATTGCTTGATCGTTTTTAGCTGTCGAGTTGTGTCTAGAAAAATGTTTTGAGTCCTTAGGAATTATATATCGGAGAGTTTAGGAATTCTTTTTTACTTCCCAGTCTCCTCATCGCTCTGGTAAGGCATCCTGACGTAGAGTTTTGACTCTTCTCTTCTCAAATTTCACTAAAAAAAATTAGGATCACGCGAGTATCTTAGTTTTGTTCCGATGGCTTGTGATGAGAATACTGTCTTGGTGCCTCCTGTTAGGGGTTTAGTGGAAGTGTCCCGGGGAGTTGAGCTCTGAGGTGTTGTCATCATAATTCTATCGTTGCAATTCTGGCATACTTGAGATATGTGCGCGACATCGAAAATCTCCTTTATGCAGTTCGTTGGTGAGATAACCTCGACGCCACCCAGTACTGGGGCGGGAGTTCGGGAGTATCGCCATAACTCGTATAACGGATGCTTTTCGAAGGTTGAGGTAGATGGTTTCCGAAGGTTTCTTGGTTATGTGTTGAAGGATGGATGCAGCTGGATGTAGGATTTGCTAGCTTGGGTGAGATATTATGCTTCCCCTGTATCCCCAACACCTGATTGCATAACCGGAAAGTTTCGGGAGTTTCATAGGTGGGAATTCAAGTAGCCTTAGGATATCTTTCCAGCAGATGTGTGATATGAAATTGGGGTTCGACCTCTAGTGGTTCGCCTATTCACGGTCGATTTTACAGTGGCCTCGTTGTGTCTTAAAGAGTCCTTGGCTATGCTAACTCGGGGACGCTTCGTATGTCATGTGCACTGCCTTGTACATGATGGTGCTGTACGGTCGAGCCCGTGTAGGTCCTACCACGAAAACTTCGGACGAAATTTCTATCATGTGTTTGTTCCGGCTTATTTCGCAAGCCAACCCTTGGTTTTATTTCGAATTGTGGTATTCGTTCTGCTTCGACGTCATATGTTGATTCCATCCCTCGTTGATGTACCCTCTTCTACCTGATTCTTCGTGGCTTCGCAATTTAGGAATATGTGACCACTTCAAGAGAAGTGCATTCGTTCATTTTGTTCGGATGTGAAGACTTTATGTTGCAATTTTCATTCCGTTGGATTCACCTTCAATATTGCTATATTTGTGTGCTAACGGTGGTCAACCTCTTCAGGATGGCTCCCGCTAAGAGCACCAGTCAGAACCAGAATCAAGATCCTCCGCCACCTCCGCCTCCTCCGGAAGCATGGCAAGCTGTGATGGACGCTACTAATGCAAATACATAGCTGATCATGCAAATCATCCAAGAGCGGAATCAAAGCAGTCAAGCGAATCAAGGCAACAACCAGAACCATTTTGCAACTCTGAATCAGTTCCTCGCAAATGGTCCAAAGACGTTCAGTAACTGCGTTGAGGCTACCGATGCTGATGATTGGTTAGTCGATCTGGGCAAGCATTTTGAATGTAGCAATGTCAGACCTGAAGATTTCGTCAAGTTCGCGTCTTTCCAGCTCAAGGATCAGGCCGCAGAGTGGTTTCAGCAGTACCGGGATTCCAGAGGTGGACGTTTGATCACTTGGGATGATTTCCGTCGTGATTTCCTAGCTCATCACATCCCTCAAAGTGTGACTGAAAGCAAACGTGAAGAATTTCGCAATCTGAAGCAAGGCTCTTTGTCTGTCTATGACTACAACAAGTTGTTCCAGAAGCTCGCCCGTTTTGCCAAGCAGGATGTTCCTGATGAGAAGAGCATGATCTATCAGTTCAGGGGTGGTCTTCGTGAAGAAATTCAGCTCGCTCTTGTCCTCTTCGAGCCGCTGAGATACGATGAGTTCTACAACATGGCACTGAAGCAAGAGGCTGCTCAGCTAAGGTGTGATGCTTCCAGGAAGCGAGTCAGAGACACTACGCCTTCTTCCTCTACTCAAGTGGCCAAGCAGCAGAAGTATTGGCTTCCTCCTCCTCCGTTCCGTCAGTCGTATCAGCAGAAGAGCAAAAGTGGCAGTGGTTCATCCCACCCACCCAACCCAGGCTTTCAGAACAAGACTTCGTCTCAAGATTCAAGATCGAGTGCTCCGTACCACCGTCCGCTCTCTGAGGTCACGTGCAACAAGTGCCAACAGAAGGGTCACTACGCCAACAAGTGTTTCAACCAGAGGCGTCTTCCTCCTCCTCCTCCTCCTGTCAGATCGGCAAGTACAGCTGTGGTCAAGCATAACCCCAAGTCCGCCAAGGTCAACTTGATGAACACAGCTCATGCAGAGGATTCTTCAGATGTCATCATGGGTAACCTTCCTGTTAATGATATTCCTGCAAAAGTTCTTTTTGACACGGGTGCTTCGCATTGTTTCATTTCAAGGCCATTTACATCTAGGCATGAATTGGTTTCACAAGTTCTGCCTAGCCCATTAGCGGTTGTTTCTCCTGGTAAGCGTATGCAGGCTAACTCCATTGTTCCGGATGTTACAATCACTTTGGGTGATCATAAGTTTCTGGCTTCTCCAACGGTTCTTGGTGATTCTGATATCGATCTTATTCTTGGGATGGACTGGCTCTCTAAACACAAGGCTCACCTCGATTGTGCAGCCAGGCAGATTCAACTGACTCATTCGTCTGAAGATGTCATTGTTTTTGCTGCTCGGGATAATACCATCCGGTTGTTCTCTCTCAATGAAAAGGGTGAATTGGATGCTATTTCGCAGATTCCGGTTGTTTGTGAGTATCAAGATGTCTTCCCAGAAGAACTCCCAGGCATGCCTCCAAACCGGCCGGTTGAATTTGTTATTGAACTTGAGCCCGGCACGGAACCTGTGTGCAAACGTCCCTACAAGCTCGGCCCCGAGGAGTTGAAGGAGTTGAAGAAACAACTCGATGTTCAAGAAAGAATGGGTCTCATTCGTCCTAGTACTTCTCCGTGGGGTTGTGGTGTTCTTTTTGTGAAGAAGAAGGATGGAACGGACCGACTTTATGTTGATTACTGTCCATTGAACAAGAAGACCATCAAGAACAGATACCCACTTCCCAACATTAATGAGCTGTTTGAACAACTCAAGGGTGCCCAAGTATTCTCCAAGCTCGACCTCCGTATGGGTTATCACCAAATTTGCATTCGTGAGCAAGATATTCCCAAGACGGTGTTCAGAACAAGCTATGGGTCATATGAATACACTTTCATGTCTTTTGGCCTCGCCAACGCTCCTCCGACGTTCTCTCGCATGATGAACTTCATCTTCAACCCCTACACCAACGACTTCGTTTTGGTCTATCTCGACGACATTCTGGTTTTCTCGAAGAACAAGGAAGATCATGCCAAACACTTGCGTTTGGTTCTTGACAAGCTAAGGGAACATCAGTTCTACGCCAAGTTTTCCAAGTGTGAATTTTGGCTCGATGAGGTTCTTTATCTTGGCCATATCATCTCTGCCAAGGGCATTTCCGTGGATCCTGAGAAGGTGTCTGCAATTGTTAATTGGGAACCTCCTTAGAATGTGAAGCAACTCCGTAGCTTCCTCGGTCTCACAAGCTATTGTCGAAGATTCGTTGAAAACTTCTCCAAGATTGCGAAGCCTCTCTCAAATATTCTTCAGAAGCACGTCAAGTACGTTTGGTCTCCGGAGTGTGATATTGCTTTCAACGCTTTGAAAGAGAAATTGATCACTGCTCCAGTTCTAACTCCGCCTGATGAAGCCAAGCCGTACGAGGTCTTTTGTGATGCCTCTCTCCAAGGTCTAGGTGTTGTACTGATGCAAGAGAAGAAAGTTGTTGCTTATACCTCTCGCCAGTTGAAGCCTAATGAGAAGAACTACCCCACTCATGATCTCGAGTTGGCGGCAGTTGTGCACGCATTGTTGACTTGGAGACATCTTCTCTTGGGAAGGAAAGTGGACATTTTCACTGATCACAAGAGTCTCAAGTACATCTTCACTCAGCCTAATCTCAACCTCAGGCAGACTCGATGGGTCGAAATGATTCAAGAGTACAATCCGAGTATCGAGTATATTCCAGGCAAGGCTAATGTGATTGCTGACACTTTGAGCAGAAAAGCATATTGCAACAGTCTGATTCTCAAGCCTTATCAACCCGAGCTTTGTGAAGCTTTCCGCAAACTTAATCTGCAAGTTGTTCCTCAAGGTTTCCTCGCCAACCTTCAAGTTTCTCCTACCTTGGAAGACCAGATTCGCCAAGCCCAGCTCCTTGATGCTATGGTGAAAAAGGTGAAGATTGGTATTGCAAAGAGTCAGTCCAAGTACAAGTGCTACCGACTTGATGACAAGGACACTCTCTTCTTCGAGGATCGAATTGTTGTGCCCAAAGGTGAACTTCGTAAAGTGATCATGAATGAGGCTCACAACTTTCTCCTCTCCATCCACCCTGGTAGCATGAAGATGTATCAAGATCTGAAGCAAACTTATTGGTGGACTCGAATGAAGCGCGAGATCACTCAATTCGTGAATGAATGTGATGTCTGCAGAAGAGTGAAAGCTGAACACCAAAGGCCAGCAGGTCTCCTCCAGCCTCTTGCCATTCCAGAATGGAAGTTTAACCACATTGAAATGGACTTCGTGACTGGGTTTCCTAAGTCCAAGCGTGGCAATGATGCTATATTCATTGTCATCGACAAGCTCACCAAAGTGGCTCATTTCCTGCCCATCAAAGAGTCAATCACTGCAGCTCAATTGGCGGAGCTCTATACCTCTCGAATTGTCTCTCTGCATGGTATTCCTCAAGTGATATCTTCAGACCGTGGCAGCATCTTTACCTCCAAGTTTTGGGATTCTTTTCAGAAGGCCATGGGCACCAGCATTCGCTTCAGCACTCCTTTCCACCCTCAAACAATCGGTCAAGTCGAGCGTGTCAACCAGATTCTTGAAGATATGCTCAGGGCTTGTGTTATCTCCTTCGGCATGAAGTGAGAAGATTGTCTTCCTTATGCTGAATTCTCATACAACAACAGTTTCCAAGCAAGTTCCGGCAAGGCCCCATTTGAAATTCTGTATGGTAGGAAGTGCCGTACACCTCTCAACTGGTCTGAAACCGGTGAACGTCAGCTGCTGGGTAATGACCTAATCACAGAGGCAGAAGAAATGTGCAAGGTCATTCGTGATAACCTCAAAGCAGCCCAATCCCGCCAGAAGAGCTACTATGATAGTAAGCACCGTGATTTGGCTTTCGAGATCGGAGATCATGTCTACCTCCGCGTCTCTCCTATGAAAGGGACTCGTCGCTTCGATATCAAAGGGAAGCTACGTCGGGCCTTTCAAGATTGTCAGCAAGAGAGGCGACCTCGCCTATCAACTCGAGCTTCCTACAAACTTTGCCAATGTTCATGATGTGTTCCACGTCTCGCAACTCCATAAGTGCTTCAAGACGCCTGAGCGCACCGTCAACTTCGAGGACATTGAGCTCCAAGAAGATCTCTCCTATCGTGAGCACCCAGTTGCAATCCTTGAAGAGACTAAACGCAAAACTCGCAACAAGTCAATCAAATTTCTCAAAGTCAAGTGGTCACACCATTCCGACCGTGAAGCTACCTGGGAACGCGAGGATCACCTCCGTTCTGAGTACCCGGAGTTCTTTCAGTCCTAGATCTCGGGACGAGATCTTTTCGTAGTGGTGGAGTGTTGTAACGCCCCATATGTAACCTTCCCAATTGTACTCCAACTCTTGCCGTTTCCGGCATTAAGTTATATTTAATTCTCGGGTTCGGGTCTTTGTCTCCGTGTGTTGTTTATGTTTTCGTGCATCTCATATCATGTCATCACGTGCATTGCATTTGCATACATGGTCATCTCATGCATTCGAGCATTTTCCCCGTTGTCCGTTTTGCATTCCGGCGCTTCGTTCTCCTCCGATGGCCATTTCTAGCTTTCTTTCATGTGTGGGGATTAAACATTTCCGGATTGGACCGAGACTTGCCATGCGGCCTTGGTTTACTACCGGTAAACCGCTTGTCAAGTTTCGGGTCATTTGGACTTCGTTTGATACTCCAACGGTTAACCGAGGGACCGAAAAGGCCTCGTGTGTGTGCAGCCCAACACCCCTCCAATTTGGTCCAAAACCCACCAAACTCTGCTCCATCGTCTCGGTCGTTCGATCACGATCGTGTGGGCGAAAACCACACCTCATTTGGACTCTCCTAGCTCCCTCTATGCCTATATATACACCCCCCCCATTCCAAATCTCACATTCTCCCCGTCCTCCTCCTAAAAAAAGAATCTCAGATCCGCGCGCCGCCGGACACTTCTCCCGCCGACGGACGTGTCCGTCCGCCCCCGCCGCCGCCACGTGTCGCCCGCTGAGTGGGCGGGGCGCCGCGCCCACTTCGCTGTCCTGCCACCCGCGCGGGCCCGCCGCAGCCCAGGCCGGGCCCCCCCGGCCCGCATCGCCGCCCGACCGAGGCCGCGGGCGCCCGCCTCGTCCCGCCGCCGTCTTCCTGCTCTCCGGTGGCCCGCGCCCCGCGCCATCGCCGCCCCGTCGCCGGAAGCCCGCCGCGCCTCCTCGCCGGCCTCGGCGTCCGAGCCCTCCGGCGACGTCCGCCGTCCCGCCGCCGCCTCCCGCGCCGGCGTGCGCCGCCAAGTCCGCCCCGGCCACCTTCTTCCCTCGCCGGCGAGCTCAAGTCCCGGCCGTGAACAGTGTTTCCTGGCAATCTCCTCGGTTCGCGTGCCGCCGCCGTGAACAGTAAATCGGGATCTGGATCTGGTTGACCCATCTCCCCCAAAACCCTAATTCCTTCTTTTTTATGCATACTTTGACCTGCCATATCTTTGCATCCGTAGCTCCGATTTGGGCATATGATATATCAAAATCTTCGTCTCGACGAGTACATCATTTCATTCCATTGCATCATTTGCATTTGAGGTCATCTTGGTGCCCAAAATGCTGTTGGAAGGAGGCATCATGAGTTAAATTGCAGATCCGTTAGCCCTACATTGACTTTTGTCATTTTTGCCATGATTATTGTGTGCATGATATGCCTGTGCCCCTTTGGATGAATTGTTAAGCATGTTGTCTTCTTTCCAGAGGTGCCTTCCATGCATTTTTAGAATGTGTGTGTTGTCTTGTGCAAGCTTGCAAAGAGGGGTACCTGAGTTTACTGATTTCAGGGACTTAGTGAAAATCACAAAGTCTGGGATGTTTTAGTTCACGATGCTATATGTCCAGCTTGTTTCCTAGTGATCCGTGCCTCTTTTGAGGATGATCAGTAAGAGTGATTTGTTATGCTTGTTGTTCTTAATCCATCCATGTCTTTACTTGTTATGTTGGAGCACCCTAGGTTGACTCAATCGAGCTCAACTTTTGCATGGTTGTTGTTTTGGGCAGATCGTGAACTCTTTTGCGATTTTGCCGGAGCTATTGCTAGTGATCCATGCATGCTATGCCATTGTTCTTGCCATGACTAGCTAGCATTTTGTGCCTTCTTAATGGATATATGCTTGCCTTGCCATGACTTGCACCGTAGTGAGTGCATCGAGCTCGTTTACATGCCTCCATGAGTTATATTTCAGCATGTCCCAGTTTTCACTGTCTGAAAACTGATTGTGTTTCATCGATGTTCGTGTGCTCGGTAGAGTATTTCGTGAACCCTTTTGGCCCCAGGTCATTTTGGGTGTTTTGTTAAGCTTGTTGAGTAGCTCCATGCCATGCCCTTACTTGCCATGTTCAGGTTTTGCTTCATGTTGTTTTGCTGCTCCGAAGAGAGCATCGTGGTCTGAAATTTCAGACTAGCGTTAATTTCGCTAAGTCTGAAATCTGTTTTGCTTATTCAGTTTTGCCATGCTTGTTTGAAGCCCTTAATGGATGAATTTTCCTATGCCCCATTCCTGGTGATTTGTTAAGCTTCTTGAGTACATCACTGCCATGCACTTTGTTTTCATGTTTGGTGGCTGTAGCATGTTCACTTCATTGCATTTAAGAGCCTACTTGCTGTAAATCGCAGATCGGCTCGTTTAGTAAAACGCTTGCCATTTCCAAACCGTAGCTCCGATTGCCATGATCTTTATATCGTTTTCAGGGGATTTCTTCCCCTCTATCCAGTGGCACACTTGGTTTTCCAAGTTGAGGCCAGGTTCATGCATTTCCTGTCACGTCTTACATTTTGCATCCCGCATCGCATCCCGCATAGCATATCATCTTCGCATCTTATTGGTTGCCTTTGCCCGTGGTTGATTGTATCCTTGTTGCTTGTTTGTGTTGTTGGGTAGAGCCGGGAGACGAGTTCGCTAACGAGGAGCCCGTTGAGTTTGCTTTTGAGGATCCAGTCAACCCTGACAACTGTGCAGGCAAGATGATCATACCCTCGAAATCACTACTATCTTTGCTATGCTAGCTTGCTCGCTCTTTTGCTTTGCCAATGCTACGATGCCTACCACTTGCTTGTCAGCCTCCCAATTGCCATGATTGAGCCTCTAACCCACCTTTGTCCTAGCAAACCATTGTTTGGCTATGTTACCGCTTTGCTCAGCCCTTCTTATAGCGTTGTTAGTTGCCGGTGGAGTTTGGAGCCGTTCCTTGTTGGAACACTTATTTACTTGTTGGGATATCATTATATTGCTATGTTATCTTTATTCATCTATATACTTGGTAAAGGGTGGAAGGCTCGGCCTCTCGCCTAGTGTTTTGTTCCACTCTTGCTGCCCTAGTTTCCGTCATATCGGTGTTATGTTCCCGGATTGTTGCGTCCCTTACACGGTTGGGCTATAACGGGAACCCCTTGATAGTTCGCCTTGATTAAAGCTTTTCCAGCAATGCCCAACATTGGTTTTACCATTTGCCACCTACCCCTTTTCTTTCCCTTGGGTTTCCGGAGCCCGAGGGTCATCTTATTTTAACCCCCCGGGGCCAGTGCTCCTCTGAGTGTTGGTCCAACTGTCAGATGCCGGTGGCCACCAGGGGCAACTCTGGGCTAGCCTACCCGTACCTCGGACAATCTGAGTGTGCCCTGAGAAAGAGATATGTGCAGCTCCTATCGGGATTTGTCGGCACATTCGGGCGGTGTTGCTGGACTAGTTTTGACCTGTCGAATCATCTTGTTGTACCGGGATACTGAGTCTGATCGGTGGGTCCTGGGTGGAGGTCTATTCCTTCGTTGACCCTGAGAGCTTGTTATGGGCTAAGTTGGGACCCCCTGCAGGGATTGATCTTTCGAAAGCCGTGCCCGCGGTTATGGGCAGATGGGAATTTGTTAATGTCCGGTTGTAGATAACTTGAACCTTAAATAACTAAAATGAATCAACCGAGTGTGTTGCCGTGATGGCCTCTTCTCGGCGGAGTCCGGGAAGTGGACACGGCGTTGGAGTTATGTTTGCGTAGGTTGCTCTATATAGTTTCCGCTCGTGCTTTGCCTCCTCTTCTTGCTCTACTTTGCGAATAAGTTAGCCACCATATATGCTAGTCGCTTGCTGCAGCTCCGCTTACATTACCCCCTTTCCTACCTATTAAGCTTAAATAGTCTTGATCGCGAGGGTGCGAGATTGATGAGTCCTTTGTGGCTCACAGATTACTATTACACCAGATGCAGGGACAGATGATACCTCTCCGGATGGCGCGCTCGAGCTGAAGTGGGAGTACGACGAGGACTCTCAGCGCTACTATGTGTCGTTTCCTGATGATCAGTAGGGGTGCCTATTCGGGGTTAGATTCAGGGCCTAGTCGCTTGTTGGGGGTCTTTTCTATTTTGGCGCCGTAGTCGGGCCATGAGTGATTGTATGATGGATGTTATTTATGTACTTTGATGTGACGTGGCGAGTGTAAGCCGACTATGCTATTATTCCCCTTTATATTATATATGTACATGGGTTGTGTAATGATTCCCGACTTGCGACATTGCTTTCAATGCGCCTATGTCTCTAAGTCGTGCCTCGACACGTGGGAGACATAGCCGCATCGAGGGCGTTACAGTCGTGGGGAAGTGGAGACGCCCACGTCCCATCAACCGCCACACGGCGCCCAAGGCCGCAGGCTGTTAGGGCCCGCGGCGCTTTGCCCTTGCCCTTTTGCCTCTCAGCACAGCCAAGTCCATGCGCGCCTTGGGCCCGGGGGCTACTGTCGGCGTTCTGGGAACGGGGGTCGCCAGACTTGCCTGCCTGCGGCGTGGCTCAAAGGAGGCCCGGCATGGCCCATCTTCATCAACACAAGGCTCAAGACCCCCGCGAGGGGCCAAGCCTCGTGGGGCGGATGACACGGCGTATCCTCAGGCGCAGCCTCCTCAGGCTGGCTCACGAGGAGGCGGAGGAATCAAGGCGGGGTACCTCGTGAGGTGCCCATGACGCAAGCCATGACGATCGAGGGTGCCAGGCGGGCGCCTGCGCGCGCAGCGTCCTTCTTTCCTCTTTGGTGTAAAGGGGGCAAGTGCAGCCGCGGAGTACCGAGGCATCAGGCAATCGTTGCCGTTTCGGCGCAACGAGACCAGGACCAAGCGGACTACGAGATGGAGGTCACCGTGGAGCCAAAGACGGCATCATCACCAGAGCTTTGCGCGGGCGAAGACTGCTTTTGGCAGGATAAGTGTACTTGCTGTCCCCCTTCAAATTAGCCCGCCATTGTTGGCTCCCTTCCCGCTCGATATTTGGGAAGAGGAACAGGGCCTCTATAAATAGGACCAGCCACCCACATGGTAGGGGGGATGAAATCAGAGAGAGAGAGAAGGGTGACTGAACTCCTCCTAGCAGTTCATCGCCCCAGTCAAGAACAGACCCTTGCGAGGCTGTTCTTCCTTGTATCGTTCATCATCATCAGCCCCAAGAGGCAATCCACCCACCACACACTGGAGTAGGGTATTACACCACAATGGTGGCCCGAACCAGTATAAATCTTGTGTCCCTTGTGCAGTTCCTTTAGTAGTTTAGATCTTTGTGAGACTGGGAGGTAGAGGGTGTGATCTCCGTGCGCACCCCAGTGTTGAACCTTAAGGGTCTGCCGGAACCCGTGAATCCGACAGATGTACATTACCGAGAGGGCCCAGAGATACCTCTCCGACAATCGGAGTGACAAATCCTAATCTCAATCTATGCCAACTGAACAAACACCACCGTAGACACCTATAGAGCATCTTTATAATCACCCAGTTACGTTATGACGTTTGATAGCATAATAAGTGTTCCTCCGGTATTCGGGAGTAGCATAATCTCATAGTCATAGGAACATGCATAAGTCATGAAGAAAGTAATAGCAATAAACTAAACGGTCATAGTGCTAGGCTAACGGATGGGTCTTGTCCATCACATCATTCTCTAATGATGTGATCCTGTTTATCAAATGACAACACATGTCTATGGCTAGGAAATTTAACCATCTTTGATTAATGAGCTAGTCTAGTAGAGGCATACTAGGGACACTCTGTTTGTCTATGTATTCACACATGTACTAAGTTTCCGGTTAATATAATTCTAGCATGAATAATAAACATTTGTCATGATGTAAGGAAATACAAATAACAACTTTATTGTTGCCTCTAGGGCATATTTCCTTCACGGCTTGGGACAGAGAATGGTGTCGTTGGTGGTGCTGGTGGGTGGTGGCGGTTCTGCTGCAGTCGGTTCTTGATCTCCCTGCCTTCAGTCAGCACAGTGTCGCATTGGTTCTAGTCTCCGACGGGCGTCTGGCGGCATGCATGGCGCGTGTCAGCGCGTCTGATGTATGGCTGCAGCCCGGACTATGGTGGTTCCTGGCCTCGGGCAGTGCTCCTCTGCTCCTTGCCGGCATGGTGCTTGGCAGGGGACGGCGGCCCGTGCTGCGTCCGGTGGCCCTGCGCTCGGTCGGCCTTTGGTGGATTCGGCGCCTAGTGCTGATGTTTGGCCGTCCATAGTCTCCGCAAGGTGCGGTTGGCTCCGGCGGTTCGTCGTGCTTCTTCGTACTTGGATGTTCGATGGTGGTGGTGGTCGGCTATCATCTTGTTGTAGGGATGTGCTTAAACTCCGGGTGAGAACCCTACATTGGCTTTGTCGATGTCGGCGGCAACAACGTCTTTGGACATCATTTCCTCGCAGGAGGTGTCGTTGTGGAGCTCCAGCACCTACAATACTTTGCTTTGTGGTCTTCGGGTGAAAACCTAAGATCGGGCTTGCCGGATCGAATGACGGTGTTGTGTCTCGACAACACTACCTCCTTGGAGGCATTGTCTTGCAGACCCAAATGATGGCTCCTGTTGCTGCTTGTGGTTGTGGGTGGTGTGTTTGGTGGTGGTGTGGCCTGCTTGAGACCGATGGTGGTGTTCTTCATATGTTTCTCTTCGGCTGTCCTTCGTGTGGTCTCCACCCTGTTGCTCTGCATGCTCAAGACCCTCCCTTGGTGGCTATTTTGTTGAGGCAAGCTTCGGGCTCTTGGTGTCATCTCGGTTCATCTTTGCTCAATGACGATGCAATGATGCCTCCCCAACTTGCTAATCGTCTCGAACTCCTGTGGCGGAGCTCCTAGTCAAGGTTCGTGTTTAGCTTTGGCACTCATTGGCTGTGGTGGCTCCTCTGTTGTGTCGTGGGTTTGATATGCACGCTGGTGCGGTGCGTTGGGCTGTTTGTAGAGTCTTGGTATTGTGATCCCTTGATTACACCCCTCTTCTACTTGTTCCGTGCTAATGGTCTTCCTGTCTGCTAGCTAGGTCGTGCTTCTCCTAGACATCCATCTCTTCCTTTTAACTTTGTTTCCTATACGGTTTTCGGCTCGGTTTTGTCGGGTTTCGGGTTTCGGCAGACCCTTGAGGTTCAAACACTGGGGTGCATGCGGAGATCTCTCCCCTACCGATCTATGTTCGATCTCCTCGCATGATCTAAGCTGGAAACAACGAACAACACAAGGGACACGAGGTTTATACTGGTTCGAACCACCGTTGTGGTGTAATACCCTACTCCAGTGTGTGGCGTGGTGGATTGCCTCAGGGGCTGATGATGAACAGTACAAGGGAAGAACAGCCTCGCGAGAGGTGTTCTTGAGCTGGTGCAATGAACTGCTTGGGTGAGTTCAGTCGCCTCTCTTTGTCTCTGCTAGGGCTCTATCAGATCTCTAGATGTCCTCTCCTCCTTCTGTCCGATCTCTAGATGTCCTTCCCCTGTGGTGGCTAGCTCTATTTATAGAGGCCCTCGGCCTCTCCCCAAATAATGAGCGGGAAGGGCGCCAACAATTGGCCATTTTGAAGGGGAACATCTAGTACAAGTTATCCTGACCAAAGGTGGTCTTCGGCTGCCAAAAGCACTGGTGATGACGCCGTCTTGGGCTCCACGGTGACCTTCGTCTTCCCGCTCTGTTGGTCTTGGTCTCGTTGCACCGAAATGGTAACCTTTGCCCGATGCCTTGGCATGTGCTTGCCCCCTTTACACCAAAGGGGAAACAAGGACACTGCGCGGGCCGGCGCCCGCCTGGTCTCGATCGTCATGGCTTGCGTCACGGGCTCCTCGCGAGGTACCCCTGCCTTGATCTCTCCGCCTCCTCGCGAGCCTGCCTGATGAGGCTGCCTCTAAGGAAGCTTCCGGTCGTCCGCCCTGCAAGGCTTGGCCCCTCGCGAGGGTCTTGAGCTTGAGCTGATGAAGATGGGTCGCGCTGGGCCCCCACTTGAACCACGCCGCAGGCCGCGGGCAGGAAAGTCTGGGGACCCCCGTTCCCAGAACGCCGACAGTAGCCCCCGGGCCCAAGGCGCGCCCGGGCTTGGCCTAGCAGGGAACCGAAGGGGCGAGCGCGAAGCACCACGGGCCCCAACAGCCTGCAGCCTTGGGCACCGCGTGGTGATTGATTGGACGTGGGCGTCTGCGCTTCCCCACGACGCCTCGGCGACCGCACGACTTGACAAGTCCCTACATGCAGAGAAACTGGTCATGATTACCTGCGATCGTGGTGCTCGGCGGTTGGCCTCCTCCGGCTATAAGTACGAGGCTACGCGCGCCCCTTCAGTCCATCCCTTCCTGCTGCTCCTTTCCTTCTTCTTCCTTGTTCTTGCTCCTCCTTACGCCAATGGCACCAATCCGCCGGTTTTCTGCAGAAGAGAAAGGAAAGTCCCCCCGATAGGGTCCTGACCCACTTCCGCCACCGAGATGAGGGTGCTCAGCAGGAGGCATCGAGGCCCTGGTACGAGCAGCCGCCGCCTGGGTTTCCGCTACCCTTGTACGCCCGTGTCATGGGTCCTGGGGGAGAAGGCGTCGAGCGACATCGACGGTGCCACCATCGATGCCGGCGAGTCACAGTGGTGCGCGTCGTTCCTCTTGGAGTCCACGCCGAGCGCTCCTCTCGCGAGCTCGTGCTCCATGCCGCCATGCCTCCAAGCTCTTGGATTCGCCTCCCTCCTTCCTTCGCCTTCAAGATGCCGCCGAGCGGGGCTCTGGAGCTCTGGCTGTAGCATGCTGACTGCAGTACCCTTGCAACCGGAGCGGAGGTCGCGGTCGTCACTCCGGGCAAGGTCTTCATGACCCGGGGCTGGGGCGAAATCGCCCAGGTCTGCCGGACAGTAGGTGCCCTCGTAATTCATCTTGAATACAACGGCGCCTCCCTGATGTTCTTCAAGGTCTTCGATGCTGAAGGACGCCGGCTGGAGTGCTGCCCCAGGGAGAGTGGCAGGGGCAACGAACTGGCGAGGACTTGGCCCGCCCATCGGTCCTCCATCAGCTCTTCAAGCAGCAGCGGAGGAGCTGGGGAATCCAGCGGCTCCCCCGAGCTCCTCGCGACTCCGAAGACGAGCGACGACAGCTACGAGCCCCCGAGCTCGCGTCGTGCTCGGAGCGGGGCAGTTGCATCTAGCCGCCGACGTCACTGATCTAGATGGGGTTGGCGTCGACGTTGGGCAGCCCACTGTTGATGATGGCGTCCCTTGCGGAGGTGCGGGCGATTAGCGTTCCTTAGGATTAGTACTTTTGTTCCCTGCGAGGAATTGAACCAACACCCCGTCGGGGTATGTAAGGCGCCTGCCATGTCTTTTGGGAACATTATGTCTTAATATGAATCAATGCGAGGTGCTTGTCCTCTCTCGCCTCGGCTCCCCCTTTCTATCCTCACGAGGACTTGGTGCTCTGCGCTGACAGGTCCCAGTCCCCAGGCAGGCTTCGGCCGTCCCTGGTATGCTAGGTCCCGATGCCGTGGTCAAGGCCAGGAGGTGAGCAGCCCGACGTCCGGTAAGAGCCCCTGAGTCGCGATGCTCGGGAGGTCCCCTTTAGCGCTCAAGCAGCCCTCGCTGGGCGAGAAAGGAAGGCAACGTCGCCGTGACAGAGCCGCACTGGGCGAGGGTTTTGCGCTGCGTTGGTCCAACTCCTGTAAGGGCGTGACTTATCTCTTGAGTCTGGTGTAGTTCCTCGACGAAGCGCCCGGTCCGAGTGGTGGCAGCCGAGGCACTGCTGGGTTAGGTCCTCGCGAGCTTCTTCCCACTCCCCGGCACTTTCCTTAATGCTCTACGTCCTCAGGTCCCGGCCCTCGAGCGAGCTCAGCCGCCGCTGGTATGACAGGTCGCGATGCCGTGGGTCAAGGCCAGGGGGTGAGGGCTGGAGAGCCAGTAGGAGCCCATGAGTCGCGATGCTCAGGCGCCCCCCTTTTAACATGCAAGCGGTCCGTGCCGGAGAGAGGGAGAGGCAGCTCGTGACGTCCCCAGCGTTGCTCGTGGAGTAGGTCCTGTACACCAATCATGAAGAGAAACAAGACCTGTTGTTACGGTTGCCAGCCAACCTTTGATCGCTCTGGGGAAGTGATTGAGGCACTGAGGGCCTG
Organism: Triticum monococcum; assembly: GCA_034509565.1. Classification (NCBI taxonomy): domain Eukaryota; kingdom Viridiplantae; phylum Streptophyta; class Magnoliopsida; order Poales; family Poaceae; genus Triticum; species Triticum monococcum. Next base: position 172,898,863 of record CM067847.1, on the reverse strand, counting down.
GTGAGGTGGCGCCTTGCGGGGCTGCCGTGGCCAGAGCTCGACCACTCAGATTTATCGGCATTGCAGGGACGGACCCGTGCGCAAATGCCATGCCAGAGCGAGCGGCTCCATAGGTAGGCGTCAATCGAGCAGGCGATTAGGTCGGGTACATTAAGCACGTGGGAGGAAATTCATTTTAAGTAGACGCGGGAAAAGCAAACACCGCTGGGCCAGGCCCGAGCAGCTCGGGGTTGATGCAGCCCGAGGGGCGCCCCCAACAAGGTAAGTAAAGAGCATAAGAAAAACGGATACATGCCGCAGGGACGGACCCACGCGACCTGGGAATGATGCGGCCTTGTGGGCGCTCCCATCTAAAAACGGAACTTAGAAAGATGTCACCTGGTGCCGTTGAAGATGAAGTGATGTTGAAGAAGTGGGCGATGCGCGATGATGACGTCGACCCTCACGAGCCCCCAGGCCCAGGAGCCTCGAGAGGCTCCGGAGGCGCAGGTGGGTCTCCGCGGGCCATCTCCATCTCCGCCAGGACCGCACAATGCCTGACCTCCTGGGCCTCCAGAATGCTCCTCGGCAGGCGCTGATGAGCGGCGACCGCGTTCGGCAGGCCGAAAGGCATGCGAATGTAGCTGTGAGGTGAACCCTCGCAACGCCCCACGCACGAAGGCCAGAGGCACTCCTGAGACATGGCTCAGTTGAGCCCTGGCACGTCAATGCAGACGCGCAGCCCACCATCCTCGCCTGGATGTGGGGCTACGATGGGCAAGCGGCGGCTGCCGCGCATGACTCTCGACTCCTGTAGCTCCTGGGTGTTTCTTGCAATGAACTCCTAAGGATTTGGTCTTCCTTGCCTTGTACCTTCCTGAGGGAAACGTGCCTGGAAGCACCCCTCCAAGTGGTGCCCGAGCGCCTCCCTCGCAACCTTGGCAAAGTCGGTGGCTCTCCAAGAAAGAGCCCCCGAGCCCTGCCTAAGGAGGGCGTCGGGCGCGCCTTCCTATGCGAGAGAGGGTGGCGCTCCCTGATTGGGCACAGATCCTGATGCAACACCTCCGGAGGCACCTGCCTCCTTATGGCTTGGGCCAGGGGAAACCTTCTTCTTCTTAAGGTCCGCCTCGGGAAGTCTTCCGTTCCTGTGGTCTGGGTCTTCGATTGCTGTGGCTTGGAACGCGCGCTCAAGTGAACACACTGCGTCCCTTTCTTCACAGGGTACGGTGATGACTCCACCGCTTCCTAGCATCTTGAGGACATTGTATCTGTAAGTGCATCTAGTGCCCCTTAGTGATTTTGGTGTATTGAAGACTTATAGGTTAAGGGACTAATGCGTTTGTGAGTGTACACAGGTCTATAAGTCTATGAGGAGCTTGATATTTACAGAGAAAGTCGACCCCTAAAAATGAAGTTCTTCGAGTGAAGACTTTGGATCTCTGAAGACTTTGAAAGTGAAGAAATTGGTGTGACCGTGAAGACTTGGTATTCATTCGAGGAACATGAAGCGTGAAGACTCTTGTTTTCGTAGTTTCATTTTCTCTTTCTTGAGTCATAGGAAACACCGTACTGTTAAAGGGGGTCGAGGAAATACTAAGGAAAAATTTCCATGTGATGCTCAACTCAAAATCCTACACCTACCAATCCCTTCGAGTGAAGCCATTGGAAATCTCATACAGTTCAGTCAATTTCTTCAGTGACAGAGACGAAGTTCTTCTAGTCTCTAAGGAATTTGTCCTAACTGAGGAGTTAGGAATTCGCCAGTGCGGATTGCCTACACAGTGAGGAACATGATAGCCCTGAGGATTTTGCTCCTCAAAATTCCGACCGTTGTTGTGCTATGCGCCAGCTGTCCCAAAATATCTATCCACCTAATGGTCATATCATTGAAGGGCATTTAGGTCTTATCATGTCGGGCTGCTCCCTAGGCTATAAATAGCCGCCCCCTACAACCACTAGTTGGTTGGCTGCTCTGAGAGAAACTGACACTTGTCATTTGAGAGCAACCCATCCTCCGAGGACTTTGAGAGAAAATCATCAAGTGAGGAAAAACCCAAAACCCAAACACCTACAAACCCCAAGTGATTGAGCATCACTGAAGAGATTGATCTTGCGTGGATCCGATGCTTGTTACCTTTGAAGACTGTGCTTCTTCCAGATGGTTAGGTGTCACGGTCTAGAGCATCCAAGAGGAATTGTGGATCGCCGAGTGACCAAGTTTGTGAAGGTTCGGAAGTCACCTGAAGACTTACCACGAGTGATTGGACGAGGTCTGTGTGACCTTAGTTCAAGGAGAATACAGTGAGGACTGGGTGTCCTGAGCTGCGTGTTCAGGACTGGGTGTCCGGGACTGTGTGTCCTCGAGTTTAAATACTCAGCCGCTCCAACCAGACGTACAACTGAGACAGCAGTTGGAACTGGTCTACCAAATCATTGTCTTCACCAAGCTTACTGATTCTATTTCCTCAACTCTTTCATTTCCTCATAACTGTGTTGTGTTCTTGTTCATATCTGTGTTTGAAGACTTTGACTGAAGACTTTCTCAATTTCCTCAGTTCAATTTCTTCAGTCTGTTTGTCTTCATCCTGTGTTATCATGTGCTTACGCTTCTGTACTCTGTGCCTGTCTTCATTTCATCATGATGACTATGCTTGTATTCTGTTATGTTTACTTTTGAGTACTCATTCCACTGCTAGTAGTTCTTCGCTAAGGAATTTCCTCATCGGCAAATTCCACAATGAAGAATTTCATAAAAATCGCCTATTCACCCCCCTCTAGTCGATATAACGCACTTTCAATTGGTATCAGAGCAAGGTACTCCCTTGTTCTGTGTGATTTTGGTTTAACCGCCTGGAGTTTTAGTTATGTCGATCGTAGGTATGATCAAGGTCTCTGCTGGGTGTCCTACCTTCGATGGGACGGACTACCCCTACTGGAAGAATAAGATGCGAATGCATCTTGAAGCAATTGATAACGATCTCTGGTATGTTGTGGAAAATGGTGTTCCCTCAGTCACACCTTCTCTGAATGCTGCTAATGTGAAGAGATTCAAGCAACTCGACTCTCAAGCGAAGAATATCATATGTGGCCATCTGAGCAAAGGACAGTATGGCAGAGTGACTGCTTTGGAGACAGCGAAGCTTATCTGGGACAGGTTGTCCAAAGTGAATGAAGGAGTCTCAACTCAGCATGACTCTCGAGTTGATGTTCTTCGCAATCTCTTCAACCGCTTCAAAAGACTCGACAATGAAAATGTTCAACAAACCTTCGATCGCCTCACTGACATCTCAAATGAGCTTCAAGCACTTGGTGCCACTGACATCACCGACCATGAGGTGGTGAAGAAATTGATGAGATCGCTTGATTCCTCATTTGACACACTGACATTGATGATACAAGAACGTGCTGATTACAAGTCACTTGATCCCGCTGATATTCTCGAAAGGCTAAATACTCATGAGTTCCAACTTGCTGAAAAGAGAGATCTCTATGGTTCAAGCTACGGCAGAACACGTGCACTGAAGGCCAAGGTAGTATCTGAGTCCGAAGATGAAGACTCTAGTAGCAGCCTTGGTGATCCTGAAGAACTAAGCCATGATCTGGCTCTGCTTGTGAAGAAGTTCCAAAAGTTCTCAAGACGTGGTCGCCTTGGAAGACCCTCAAGGAGCAGTGATTCCTCATCCAGTGACTACAAGAGGAGGCTCTGCAACAAATGCAAGAAGCTTGGACATTACATTCAAGATTGTCCTCAATGGGAAAAGGAATCAAAGAAGAAGAAATACAAGGATTACAGTTCTGATGATGTGAAGAAAAAGAAGAAATCCACAAAATCCTCATCATCAAAATCCTCAAGGCCTTCATATCACAAGAAGAGCAGCTCCAAGAAGGCCAGGGCATTCATTGGCAAGGAAATGGACTCTGAGGCTGAATCTGAAGAAAATGAGGAAGAGGAGTCATCTGAGGAGTCCGAATCCGGAGTGGCGAGCCTAGCTCTCGCTACTGCATTCGTCAGCAAGTCTATCTTCAACACTAAAGAAAATAACCTCACCAACAAAGCTGATGAAGGGGATGATGACTACGCTCCCACCTATTGCTTCATGGAAAAGGGTGCCAAGGTACTCAAATATACCTCATCTGAATCAAGTGAGAATGAATCTGATGAAAATCTTAAGCCCATCTATTCTAAACTTGCTAAGATTGTTGTAAAACAACAAAGGGCTTTAGAAAAGGTTCAAAACATGCTAGACAAAAGTGATGATATGTTGGGTGAAGAAATGGATCGCACTAAAGCCTTGACTGAAAATCTTCAGAGATTTCAGACTAGGTTTGACAATCTTCAAAGTCATCATAACACTCTCTTATCCGATCATGAGAAGCTTTCTTATGAATTTCTTCAAAGAAAGCAAGATCTTGAAAAGCTAAGAGTGAGTTATGAAGATCTTCAGAAGGAGCGCGATTCATTACTTGCTCAACAAATCAGCGCATCTCAGGAAGAATTTGTTCCTCCATGCTTGAAGTGCATTGAACGTGAATCTTCTAATTCTTCACCTGAATGTTCAAATGCTGCTCATGTTCCAAATTCTTCACATGCCTCTGCTATCACTAATTCCTCATCTAAGGACATTGCTAGTATCACTGGCGATGCAGGGCTGAAGGAATTGTACATGACATGCATGTACAAAAGCCCCAAAGGGCATCAGACTCTTTGTGATGTGCTTAAAAAGCAGATCCTCAACAGGAACCCTAGGAAAGAGGGTATTGCCTTTGGGAGGAAACTCAATGCTGATGGTACATATTGGAAGCCTAAGCAGTACCCCAAAACTACATGGGTTGCTGCAAAGGGACCTCCAGTTGATCCATCTAACTTATCTGGATTTGCATGTGAATCTCCTCATTCTGATGATGAGTCAATTGACTCCAACTATAAACTGTTCAAAAATCAGAATGGTGAAGTATTTGCTAGATATGTTGGCACTAACTGCAGGAACGGCTCCCCTATGAAGAAAATCTGGGTTCCCAAAAGATGCCTTGAAAATCTTCAAGTGAATGTCATCATGATGCCACCTGTGAAGAATAGGAACCCAGATCAAATTCTTCTTATGGACCAAATTCTTCATATGGATCCAAGTCCTCATACGGACCAAACTCCTCACATGGATCATATTCCTCAAAAGGATCAAAGTCCTCATATGAACATCATCGTGCTAACCCGTCTGTTTCGCAGGAAAGATCTAAGGATTATGGATATATGCATTATTCTTCAAATTATTATGTCCATAAGTCCTCGAGGAATTTCTCTGCTTACTCTTATGCTTATTCTAACCCCTCTTATGTGAAACGAAATGGATTGGCTTCTATACCATCCTTCTCGTATGGGGCTCGCAAAATGATGAACTCTTTGCCACCCCTTCAGATGTGGGTGGTGAAGAAAAAGAACTAATCTCTTCTGCAGGGTCAGGTCTCCAGACGTATGTAATCGTCTGAAGAATTTGCTGGAGACCTGAGCATGCCTGATAGGACGCAGGCTAATCATGAAGAAATGAACTTTCATTTCTCACGTCCTCATATTGCTTTATCTGTTCTTTTGCTTGATGAAATTGATCTGATGAATTGATGTCATATTCTTCACTGATGAAGTATATGAGTTTGTAAGCTGCACTAATTCATCTGCAGGATGATCAAACCAAAGCCACTGAGTGGGTCCTCGACAGTGGATGTACAAACCACATGACTGGTGACAAGAATCTATTGATGAATGCTCCATTATGTCCCTCGCATCTGAAGCATATCATCTTTGCTAACAAAGGCAAAAGTCAGGTATTGGGTCTAGGTAAGGTTGCGATCACAAAGGATCGACACATGGACAAAGTCATGCTTGTTGAGTCCTTAGGATACAACCTTATGTCTGTCTCAATGCTTTGTGATCTTGATATGGTTGTTGTCTTTGGCAAGTACCATTGTGTTGTGGTCATGGAAGCTGACAATTCCAAAGTCTTCGAAGGCTTTAGGAGAGTGAAAGTACATGTAGTCCCCATGTGTGGTTTTGGTAATTGATGACAATCCTAATGGACTAATGTTTGCATTGAGTTATACATTTGAAGGAAAGTTCCATTTCCAATGCATGAAGAATATTGGATGAACTAAAGGATGTTTGTTCCATGGTGATGCAAGAAGGAGATAGAATGGATTCGAAATGAATGCCATATACATATTGTTGTGCATGCATCAAGGCTTATGGGTTGAACCATGATGAATCAAGATATTGGGAGAATCATTGAAGAGAAAAATCTACATATGCTTGAAGATAGGATCAATATGAGCTCATATGTTGAGTCATGGATTATTATGTCTTGAAGCAAGTAATTCAAGTGAAGAATTCATTGTGCCTCTCAAGATACTACGTTGGAGCATGAGAACGAGAAAATGATGTCCAATATGATATTCAAGGAGAAACTTGATATGGTCATGGTGAATTGAGATATTGGTTATTATGTCTTGAAGAAATGAAGCATAGTGAAGATATCAATAGGGCCTTCAAGACATAAATATTAATCATGGAGCAAATATAAATGTTGACCAAGATAAAGATCAAAGATTGACCTCTAAGATGGTCAACATACAAGCGCATATCATGTGCCACATGAGATCTTGTGGTATGGTAAGAATTTATCGATTGCGCTTTGTGTACTAACCCATACTATGTGTTGTTTATGTTATGTGGGTTAGGTAATTCTCATGAGCTTGGTGCTCATCAAATTATGTCATCATGTAATTAATGATGATGGACAAGTAAAGATGAATGCAAAGCAAAGCTTTCCACATTGTGTATGGGGGAGCTACTTGAAGACTTCTCCAATGTCTTGCCTTCAACTTGAGCCATGAAGAAACATCAATATAAAGCTCAAGTGAAAGGCTCTAGTCAAAGGTATTAGTTCCTTTGGCTTTAGATGTGAGGATCGATGACCATCGAAAAGGATATATGCTCAAGAATGAGTTTTCAGTAGCTATCTAGTATAGTTCTTTTATGATTCTTGAGTTATAGGGATCCCGCACTATTAAGAGGGGATCAAAGGGGTTAGTGATGGATTTGCTCAAGTCAACATCATCTATTTCTATTCTTCACACATCATATTCCAACATAGGCATATTTCACTCCTATCCAATACAAATACAATATGCCTACATATCTCAAAAGAAAATCCAAAGCCAACTAGGTTCCCCAAAGTATATGTCTAACCTTTCCATACTTTGCACCCTCCATTTTGGTTTATCTTGGGTGGTTCTCTATATGAGGACCTGGAGCTTTTCCATACCTTCAAAACGAGCCCAAGATCATCAAAATCGGAGTTCGGATGTGAAAGTTATGCATGTTTTAGTTTTGGGGTTCCTGCTGTTATTTTGGCCGGACGTCCCGTAACGTCCAGAAATCCGGTGCGCCGATCCAGAAGCAAATAGACGGATTTCCGGTACTTATCGGACATCCGGTGCCCGAATGTCCGGCCAGTATCGAATGTCCGACAAACCTGTTTCGCAAATATCCTGCTACATTCGTCTGATGGCATGCTACGGCCGTCGGACGTCCGGTGTTCCACCGGACGTCTGACACTTTCCTGAGCAGAATTCTCCCCAACGGCCACATTTGGGGCCACACTATAAATACCCCTTCACTACTTCATGGAGGGGTTGAGCAACACAACTATCTTGACCCAAACTTGAAGAAAAGCTCCGTCTCATTTATCCTACCTCAAATCTTAGATCCCGGAGAGATTTGTGAGAGTTCTTGAGAGAGATTTCACTCAAGTGAAGATCCACTCCCTCTCCTTCTCTTGACCAAAGGAATTCGTGATTTGAGCAAGTCTTGAGCATTTCCCCTTTGTTCTTGTTACTCTTGGAGGTTGGAGACTCCTAGGCGGTAGGAGTGCTCCGATGAGGAATCAACTTGTGATTTGTCCCCTGGAAAGTTTGTGAAGGTTTGGAGGCTGCCTCAAGGTCTACCACTAGTGGATGAGAATCGCCTTCGTGGTGATATCTCAAGGAGAATAGGGTGAGCCTTCGTGGCATTGGTGTGCCTTCGTGGTAACATCCACCTCTCTAACGGTGACTAGCTTCCCTCCAAGGAAGTGAACATCGGGATACATCCTCGTCTTCGTGACTTTGGTTATCCCTAACCCCAACTCCTTACTTTTGGTTTACTTTGGTCACTTGACCGTGCATTCACTATATCTTGTTGTCCTCATTATATTGTGTTGGCCATTCCCTTGAAGAGATTATTTAGGCCTACACTTTATATTCGCAATTCATACTTTCTACTATTGTTCTATCTTATGCTTAGTGTGAATTGCTAGCTTATAACATTCATTTCCATATCTTGTGACATAACTTGTGTAAGCTTGTAGTTCTTACTTGAGTTTGCTTGTATCATTCAATTCCATATATTGTGATACAATTTGTGTAAGCTTGTATTGTTTACTTGTGGTTTTGTGTATTATTCATTTCCATATCTCGTGATATACATTGAGTAAGTTTGTGTGACTTACTTGTGCTTACTCATATCCTCGTTGTTCTCATCTTGTTTATCCTAAGTTGTTGGTGCACTTAGTGAGCCTAGTATATTTAGGATTTGTTATTGAAAAGTATCCGCTTAGTTTATTTCCGCATTAGGATATAGCCAAATCCGTAAAAGATTTTAAAACGCCTATTCACCCCCCCCCTCTAGGCGACATCGTGATCCTTTCAATTGGTATTAGAGCCCGGTCTCTCCTTATTAGGCTTCACCGCCTAGAGAGTAACGATGTCGACTAGTGAACTAGTGCAGGATGACACATCTTGTTTTAATGGAACAAATTACATTATGTGGATATTACACATGCTTTGTCACTTTCGGGCCATGGGTCCAAATGCTTTGCGGATTGTTGTTGTAGGGGATTCAAATCTAAAGGATGGACAATCTCCATCACTTGAGGATATGCATATTGATAGTCAAGTTTTGAGTGCCATTCACCAAGCTATATCCTTCGAAGTGTTTAAGGAAATCTTGACTTGCAAGTCGGCTCATGAGGCTTGGACCAAACTTGAAGATATATATGGTGGGTCCAATCTTGATGAAGACAATATTCTTTTCGGGGAGTTAATGGAGGATTTCTCCACATTTTTAAATCATGAAGAACTCTATATTGCTTCCACCTCCAATTACTTGGACACTTCAATATCTTACACTTCACCATCATGTGGCGTGCCACAAGGTAATGACATGGTGAGTGAAGAAATATCTTGTGATGATGGTGGTAAGCTCATTTCTGATGATATGCTTGATCTCCCATGTTGCCATGATAGAAATGATTTGGTTTCCTCTAGTTGTTCTATGACTAACCATGTAGAGGAAATCAAGAAAGATGAGGCATGCTTGATTGATGAAGAACCCTCTTCTCCAAAAGAATCATCATCACCCCCCTTTGTTCACATGTGCCTCATGGCAAGAGGTAATGATGAGGTATCATCTTCTCTTAGTGATAATGATGATAGTTGTAATGAATATGATGATGATGACTTGACTCAAAATCTCTATGAGATTGGGAAAACTCTTCATAGAGCTAAAGATAACACTTATAGAAGGTTCCAAGATGTTCTTGCTTGCTTTCAAAAACGTAATGACTTATTTCTTAACGAGCAAGCGAAAAGTGAACAACTTGAACATGAACTTGCTAAGGCTCATCAATGTCTTAGTGACTTGAGGTCTTTAAAAGAAGAGATTGAAGTTACTCATTGTAAACTTAAAGAGGGTTTTGAACACCTTGACCTTGGCTACAAGAATGTCAAAGGAGAGCTCACCAAACTCTCTAAGTCTCATGGGGAACTTCAAGCTACTCATGCGGAATCTCTAGTTTCTACATGCTCCTCGCATATTGATAATGATGATTGTGCTACTAACTCTATCTTGTGTGAAGCACCGATGTTGAAAGAAAATGTTGAGCTAAGGACTCAACTTGATTTGCTAACTAGCAATTATGGGAAATTGGAAGAAAGTTATGAAAAGCTCTCGGGCACTCATGAGGATCTTCTAATCTCTCATGATGGGCTAAAGTTAGCTCATGAGGCTATGTTCACGAAGGTAAAATGTGTGAGTCTCATGTGGATATTAGCACATCTTCTACTCAAAATGCCTTATTTCCATGTGCTAGTCCTTGCAATTCCTCTCTACATAATAGTGATACACCTCATGATGAATTTCTTACCTTGTCTTGTTGCTCTAACCATGAAGTTTCTACTTCCACTAGTCCTCTTGTTTCTAGTCTTGAAACTAACCATGTAGAGGAAATTAATGAGCTCAAGGCCCAAGTTACTAGTTTGAAGAAAGACTTGGAAAAGTGCGATGATGGACATAGTTTTCACTCCAACAAGAAGAAATCCATGAACAAGAAAAGGGGGCAAGACCAAGCCAAGAACGAGTCCAACATTTCTTGCTTTAAGTGCAAAAAGGTTGGACATCATGTAAGATCTTGTCCATTGAACAAAAAGGCTTATAAAGGGAAGCTAAATGGGAAGCGACCTCAAGCTCAATCTCAAGTTCAACCTCAAGTTGAAGAACGGCCACTATCCATGATGAAACATGTTATTACTTCCCAAGTTGAGAAAATAAAGAATAAGAGAAGGAGGAGGAGTACATGTTGTTATATTTGTCGTAAGAAGGGACACATAGCTTCATCATGTCCCAACGGTAACATCTCTAAGCCTCCAATTATCAATGATCATTATTCACTTAGGAAGGATGTTGATGGTAATATGTGTGCCAAGTATGTTGGTGCCCAAAGTGATTTGAAAGTGGATAAGACCATTTGGGTTGCCAAGCCTATTGTTACTAACTTCTTAGGACCCAACGTGGTTGGGGACCATCGAGCTCAAACTTGATCAATAGGTGTGTGGAGGGCATTGGAGACGTGGCTTGTTCATGAAGAAAAATGATTCTCACCATTCATTATGGTTCAAACCAAGTGAAGTGAATTATCATCATATTTGTCATTCTAATGCTCCTTGTGGCGGTAACTTGTATTTGTATTATCTACATTGAAATTTACTAGCCCCATGCATGTTTAGGTTTTGTACCTAGCATGTGTTTGTATATGTTGTGTCTCCTAATATGCTTGATTTGTGTTATCTAGCATGTGTAGGTTGCAATGCACGTTATATATTTGTGTGTGTAGTCTCGAGCCTTTATTACTTCATTAGTTGAATCTTCCTTGTTTTTTGAGATATTCATGGTTAAACATATTATGGGGGAGTGATATGCTTTGTGCATATCACAATCCTTGTTAAATGTTAACAATTATGGGATGCCACTTAGAATATATTTCAGATTATCTTATATCTTTGTGGCATGTAATGCCTTGTTTACATATGGCATTCTTGTGCGGTTTTGCCCATGGCTATCTTCAAAATCATATTCAGAAAATCGTTTGATTAAAGCTATTCAAATTTTTGCTTTGCATGATAATCTATCTAATTGGAATGTTAATAATATACTATCCAAGCATTGCGTTTATTTCTAAACTCTCATGATATGCTTGTGTTAGTATAGATGATCATGTACTTATGTGGTTTCCACGCAGAATGATAACTCGAAATACCATTTTGTTCGAGTTCATCTTATTGGTTTGTATGGAGTTATGGGAGTTTGTCATCTCATTGTTTATAGTATCATATATCTACTTGAGTGAGATATTCCTATGAGTATGTGTGCAATGCATATCCTATATGCTCATTGTTTTTTTCCTTGGTTCATATGTTGAACTTTGTGTGCTATCATATGTTGATTTTTCACTTTGATTTATTTTGGACAACATGAATGACTAGTGATGTTATTGGAAGTATTAGTGGTTATGTGTTCTTTTGTCCATTTTGTATCTCCTTGGATTTTGGTAGGCATGTGCATGCATAGTTACTATGTGTAAATTCGCATGCCTTGTTTGCTTTATTTGATCCCATATATATGGTAAATCCATAAAATTCTTAATAGCTAAGATGTGCATGAAATTCAAATTTATATCGATATGCACATACTCAAGTGGCTTACCATATGTGTTGTAGTTATGCTAACTACTTCGGACCCAATAAGTTTGGGGACCATATATTGTACTTAAAATGTTTTAGGTACATTTGAGAAGCATTGGGTTCTTGGCTTATTCATGAAGGTGGTGGCACTACGAGGAAATTAGAGCCAAGCTTGGACATTTTATTGATCTACGACTCCATACCAATGCTATCTCGGTAACAAGTATTTACTTCATGCATATATATAGAAATGGGGTCAACCTTGTGTAGGTTGCATCATGGCATGAATTTCTTGACTCGTTCCTGTGATACTTGTTTCCTTTCTCAAAGCATCCCAATAATGATCTCTTGTTGCTAGTTGTGATGTCTTTGATGGTTGTGTGTTTGGAGTTTATTAATATACAATAAGATAATATTAAGCCATGTGCTATGCTTTCAAGCAAAGATCTCATTGGTATATTTTATGACTCCCGTTTGGATATCTTATTCTTTCCTTTTGTAACTATTTCATGTGTACATGATTCTCTGTGGATATATATCACCATGATTGTCATCTACCTAGAATCTTATACACGTGAGAGAAGTTACATCTCTAGTTGATATCCCTATTCTTTCATGTCCACCGTTTCATTCTCTTTTTATATCTTTGGTGGCTCCATGGAAGCATTCATTGTATGAGTGCGTGTCTTACCTCTTTCAATCTTAGTGCGCTCATGTTTGGTGAAGTTTGTTGTCCTTGTGCTTTTCTTGACAAGCCTATTATTTCCTATCTTCACCATGGGTTGTCACAAGCTTTGATTTTTAATTTGCTATTAGTGAGGTTGTGAACCCATTTGCTTGATGTGTGTGTGACCTGCTTAACTTCGTGTGTGTGGGAAGGACATGTCTGGCACCTTGTATCTAATTTACTCAAGACTATGTTGATGCCTAATTCTCATCCTTATATTAGTCTTCTCAATTGCTTTGACGTGACTCACACACATCATTTTGGTTGTGCCTATTATTAGGTTGCCTCATTTACATGTTGCTCAACCATATGTTTGCTTTCAATTGTTTTGTGTTCCTATTGATTTTGGCGGAGTGATGATCCTATTTTGTGCACTTGTATCCAAATAAAAAATCTAAATAGTGCACAAATCATGGGGAGATTCTCTATTTTCCTTAGAACACTCCTTTGCTCAAATCATAATATTCTTTTATCCTTCTAGCTCGTCAGATCTTTTGATTGCTTGCATCACTTTGTGTTATGCAAGTGAGATCAATTTGTTCCATGTACTTTGTGCCATGTGCCTTGCTCTTATGCTAGGTTCAAAATTGTATAATAGTGGATTCACCCATGGATATCATATTCTTATCAATTACAACCTCTTTTGTGTATACAGGTTTCTTTGTGGATACATATCATGATTATTATTGGCCACTTAGAAATTTTTATACATAAGAGAGTTCATATATTTCCTTGATATCATTTATTCCTTGTCGTCCACTCTGTGTGGTGTGGCTTCGGTAAGAGGTTGTGTCGTAAGTGCTTGTATGCATTGCATATATCCTTGCGCACTCTTGTGTTTTGGATGTATTTTGGACCCATACTTGACATGATGATCACATTGGATATTCCTATTTTATCTTGTCCAAAATATGTTCTTTGGATCTTTTGAATGTTTTCCTCCCATGTTTAATCTTATTTTCATATCATACTATCATGTTGCATTCTAGATCCTAAATATGGGTTGAGATCCTCAAATTTTTCATCATTGAATATGTGCATTTGATTTCACTCACATTTTTGCGATATGCACACATTAAGGAGTAACTCATACTACATTAGTCCCCTAGATTTTTTTTCATCCATTTTGGCATTTGTTGCCAATGGGGGAGAAGGTTAGAGGGTTTAAGATTAGTATTTTTGTAAGTGCTTGTTGTCACTCATGCTTATCTACCCTGGTTATATATGTTTATTGCATGAATGAATATATAGATAAAACTAGCACCTAGTGTATGCCAACCAATATATGAAAGGAAATTCAAAGTTCATTCACACATGCATATATTGTGGGGGAGCTGGCTCTATATATTGTGGTTCCACTAACATCAAATACTTGTGTAGTGTTTCAATGTTAGTACACTGAGTGTGATAAACTCAAGTATCTTTGTGACACTTGATGCTATCAATACTATCCCAAGTATATAATTTATCCTCGGGTAAATTGCATACTTGTGTTAAAATTCATTATATAAACCCTCTTGTTGAGATTGTCATCAATTACCAAAATAGGGGAGATTGAAAGTACATGTAGTCCCCATGTGTGGTTTTGGTAATTGATGACAATCCTAATGGACTAATGTTTGCATTGAGTTATACATTTGAAGGAAAGTTCCATTTCCAATGCATGAAGAATATTGGATGAACTAAAGGATGTTTGTTCCATGGTGATGCAAGAAGGAGATAGAATGGATTCAAAATGAATGCCATATACATATTGTTGTGCATGCATCAAGGCTTATGGGTTGAACCATGATGAATCAAGATATTGGGAGAATGATTAAAGAGAAAAATCTACATATGCTTGAAGATAGGATCAATATGAGCTCATATGTTGAGTCATGGATTATTATGTCGTGAAGCAAGTAATTCAAGTGAAGAATTCATTGTGCCTCTCAAGATACTATGTTGGAGCATGAGAACGAGAAAATGATGTCCAATATGATATTCAAGGAGAAACTTGATATGGTCATGGTGAATTGAGATATTGGTTATTATGTCTTGAAGAAATGAAGCATAGTGAAGATATCAATAGGGACTTCAAGACATAAATATTAATCATGGAGCAAATATAAATGTTGACCAAGATAAAGATCAAAGATTGACCTCTAAGATGGTCAACATACAAGCGCATATCATGTGCCACATGAGATCTTGTGGTATGGTAAGAATTTATCGATTGCGCTTTGTGTACTAACCCATACTATGTGTTGTTTATGTTATGTGGGTTAGGTAATTCTCATGAGCTTGGTGCTCATCAAATTATGTCATCATGTAATTAATGATGATGGACAAGTAAAGATGAATGCAAAGCAAATCTTTCCACATTGTGTATGGGGGAGCTACTTGAAGACTTCTCCAATGTCTTGCCTTCAACTTGAGCCATGAAGAAACATCAATATAAAGCTCAAGTGAAAGGCTCTAGTCAAAGGTATTAGTTCCTTTGGCTTTAGATGTGAGGATTGATGACCATCGAAAAGGATATATGCTCAAGAATGAGTTTTCGGTAGCTATCTAGTATAGTTCTTTTATGATTCTTGAGTTATAGGGATCCCGCACTATTAAGAGGGGATCAAAGGGGTTAGTGATGGATTTGCTCAAGTCAACATCATCTATTTCTATTCTTCTCACATCATATTCCAACATAGGCATATTTCACTCCTATCCAATACAAATACAATATGCCTACATATCTCAAAAGAAAATCCAAAGCCAACTAGGTTCCCCAAAGTATATGTCTAACCTTTCCATACTTTGCACCCTCCATTTTGGTTTATCTTGGGTGGTTCTCTATATGAGTACCTGGAGCTTTTCCATAGCTTCAAAACGAGCCCAAGATCATCAAAATCGGAGTTCGGATGTGAAAGTTATGCATGTTTTAGTTTTGGGGTTCCTGCTGTTATTTTGGCCGGACGTCCCATAACGTCCGGAAATCCGGTGCGCCGATCCAGAAGCAAACAGACGGATTTCCGATACTTATCGGACATCCGGTGCCCGGATGTCCGGCCGGTATCGAATGTCCGACAAATCTGTTTCGCAAATATCCTGCTACATTCGTCTGATGGCATACTACGGCCGTCGGACGTCCGGTGTTCCACCGGACGTCCGACACTTTCTTGAGCAGAATTCTCCCCAACGGCCACATTTGGGGCCACACTATAAATACCCCTTCACTACTTCGTGGAGGGGTTGAGCAACACAGCTATCTTGACCCAAACTTGAAGAAAAGCTCCGTCTCATTTATCCTACCTCAAATCTTAGATCCTGGAGAGATTTGTGAGAGTTCTTGAGAGAGATTTCACTCAAGCGAAGATCCACTCCCTCTCCTTCTCTTGACCAAAGGAATTCGTGATTTGAGCAAGTCTTGAGCATTTCCCCTTTGTTCTTGTTACTCTTGGAGGTTGGAGACTCCTATGCGGTAGGAGTGCTCCGGTGAGGAATCAACTTGTGATTTGTCCCCCGGACAGTTTGTGAAGGTTTGGAGGCCGCCTCAAGGTCTACCACTAGTGGATGAGAATCGCCTTCGTGGTGATATCTCAAGGAGAATAGGGTGAGCCTTCGTGGCATTGGTGTGCCTTCGTGGTAACATCCACCTCTCTAACGGTGACTAGCTTCCCTCCAAGGAAGTGAACATCGGGATACATCCTCGTCTTCATGACTTTGGTTATCCCTAACCCTAACTCCTTACTTGTGGTTTACTTTGGTCACTTGACTGTGCATTCACTATATCTTGTTGTCCTCATTATATTGTGTTGGCCATTCCCTTGAAGAGATTATTTAGGCCTACACTTTATATTCGCAATTCATACTTTCTACTATTATTCTATCTTATGCTTAGTGTGAATTGCTAGCTTGTAACATTCATTTCCATATCTTGTGACATAACTTGTCTAAGCTCGTAGTGCTTACTTGAGTTTGCTTGTATCATTCAATTCCATATATTGTGATACAATTTGTGTAAGCTTGTATTGCTTACTTGTGGTTGTGTGTATTGTTCATTTCCATATCTCGTGATATACATTGAGTAAGTTTGTGTGACTTACTTGTGCTTACTCATATCCTCGTTGTTCTCATCTTGTTTATCCTAAGTTGTTGGTGCACTTAGTGAGCCTAGTATATTTAGGATTTGTTATTGAAAAGTATCCGCTTAGTTTATCTCCACATTAGGATATAGCCAAATCCGTAAAAGATTTTAAAACGCCTATTCACCCCCCCCCCCCTCTAGGCGACATCGTGATCCTTTCAGAGAGGAGACCTGTATATTGTTGATTTCTCTACAGGACCACAACCAGCCGTGTGCATACTTGCAAAAGCTTCAGAAGGCTGGCTCTGGCATCGACGACTTGGTCATGCAGGCATGAGGAATTTGCACATGCTTGCGAAGAAGAAGCATATCATTTGCATCGAAAATGTCAAATTCCTCAAGGATCACCTATGCGGAGCCTGTCAAGCTGGGAAGATGATGAAGGCCAAGCATCCAGCGAAGACTATCATGACCACCACTGTAACATCCCAAATTTTCAATTTGGAATGTTATACACTAGATCATCATGCATATCATATTTTCTTGCATTTTGTTGATCCTAGAAATTTCACGCAACTCAAGGACCCTCGGAGAGAGTTGGAGATTTTGTTATTTTCATATTTGAGTCTTCTCAAATTTTGAAAAGAGAATCATTGGATTTGTCGGAGTTTATTTGCCTTTTATTTGGATAGGGAAAAATGCGCGTTTTCAAAAATTGCATTCTAGGCCCGGAGAAAAGTTCATTTTGTTCGAATCATTTTTAGGAGTCGGGGAAAATTTACTTTAGAAGTTTTGGAGTTCGTTTAGATCTCTTTTCTGTTTTTTTTCTGCGCGCGTAACCGTTTTTTAAAAAAATCGCGCAGTGCCCCGCCGGGCCAAGGCCCAGCCGCAAGGCCAGGCCGGCCTCTCCCCTCGTGCGCGCGCGCCGCGCCAGGTGCCCAAGGCCGCCGCCGCCGCCCTCTAGGCAGGAGTCCTAGATGGACTCCGTTTCGTTTTTTTTTCTTTCCTCTCTTTTCTTTCTTTCCTTTTCCTACTCTATTTTCTTGCCCCCTACCCCAAGTTTCCTCTCCCCTCACCAATATAAATACCCAAGCCCCCCCTCTAAATCCCACACCAAAGCCCCAAGTCCTCCACCGCGCCCTCACCCGCGCCGCGCCCAAGCCACCGCCGCCCATGTGCCGCGTCGCCGCCCTGCGTCACCGCCGCCGCCTAGCAACATCGCCGCCGCCGCCCAATCCCGTCGCCACCGTTCGCCGGAGACCTCGCCGGAGGTAGCCCCACGCCGCGTCTCTCTTTCTTTTCCTCGGATCGTTTTTCTTCTAAATCGTTCCGATTCTTTTCTTCTCTAAACCGTTCCGGTTTTCTAGATCGGTTTTTCGTTTCGATCTCTTTTCCGAAACCCTAGATCGGATTCGTTTTCTTTTCCAGTTTAGTTGCCCAGAGACCTTCGCCGGACTGTTCGTCCTAACGAACGTGATCACCGGATTATTCTAGGTTAACGAACGTCCGTTCGTTCAACCGTTCTTCTTTTTCTTCTCGTCGGATTTATTCCGCGATTGCGATCTCAGATCCGATCTTCGTTCTAGTTTATCTTTTCGCTGGTTTATCGGAATCAGGTGATTCAAGTGCCTGGAGTTTCGTTTCGAAACCACCGTTCCGACTAATCAACTTAAACTAGTTTTTGCTACGGTAAAATTTGACCTAGTTTCAACTTGCTAGAACCGAGTTGTTTTCCGCCGTTTGTTTTCGGTTTCTTTGTTCGGTTCTTTCTTTCTTTGCAACCGGAGTTCTTAAGTTGAACTATCTGGTTCGATCTCTTGTTTGAGTTTTACCTGTGCATTAGATGAGTACTTATTGTATGCTTGTTGTTTGTCTGCGATAGATTACCCAGATTGCGCCGCCTGTTGCTTCAAATCTCTAGGACTCGCGGATCATCAGCAAGGCAAGTAACACTTTGATCATACCTTTTCTACAACCCAGTTTTATTGCATTAGATCCATCCTCACACATTGCATGATTAGGATCTAATTAAATTGTGGGATGGGAAGTAGATGAGGTAGTACCTATTACCTGTTTATTATGAAACCTTTGGGAGTTACTTCTACGTTTGCTTATTATGCTATGCTATGCTAGTAGACGTGGATTGGGTGAGTGATATCCATGACAGATGTGAGATTGATGATTTTATTGGTTTATCTAAGGTGGCAACTTAAACACACATCTGGGTGGATTGAGGCACCTGATGTCTATCAGGACTTGCCTGTTTTTTATGGACCGCCACCCAGGCTCAAAGGGATCATAAGATCTTTCATGCTAAATACTTACGTGTGCGGCCACAAGCCATTATGGGCTCTGGCATAGTTGACTAAGTCGTGCGAACTCTTATAGGGGTAGACTAGCAGATGTAGGGGATGTAGGTGGTACGGTCTACTCCATCGTAAGGTGCTAGCGCTTCTGAAAGACTATGTCTCGGTCATCCATTTCTCAAACACCAGTAGTGCGAGAAATCCAACGGAGGCGATCGAGTCTTGTGGGGAAAAGTGCGCAAACCTCTGCAGAGTGTAACAAACTAATCATGATTAGCCGTGTCCCCGGTTATGGACAATCTTGAGTATCTAGTACTTGATTATCATGTGAATCTCAACATGTTACTTCTAATTAATATTGTTGGGTTTAATTGTTCACTTAATTGGGATTGAGAATGCTGTCAACCATTCTCAATGTTTAACAACCACCATGATAGTTAAATAAATTTATTCCTTTGCAGTAGGGAAAATTTGGCTTTACGCAAAACAGTAACCATAGAGCTTTCCACCAGCCAAATATGCATATAGTATAGCTGTTTCATTCCATCATTCTCTATGTGTTACTTTGCCAGCATATTCCATGTGCTGACCCATTTCAGGCTGCAACATTAATGTTGCAGACTTTTCAGACGATGATTAAGGTGCTTTTAGGTCGTGGTTCTATACTCAGTGATGCCGTTGGAGTTGATGGACCCATTTATCTTCCAAGTCTTCTGCTGTTATCTTTATTAGATGGCCTTAAGCCATATTATTGTAATAAGTTCTCTTCGGAGACATCGATGTAATAAGTGTGTGATTGCCACTCTACTACAAATCCTTCGATGTACTGTGTGGTGTCAGCATTACTGATCCAGGGATGACACCGGAGCACAATAGACTTGATCCATTCGGGTCTGATCGCTACAACCACTCGCCCATTTGAATTGCTTCACATGGATCTCTTTGGTCCTAATCATTATTCTGCTATTTCAAATGAAGCACCTCAATATGGCTTTGTTATTGTTGATGATTATTCTCGCTACACATGGGTACACCTTGTTACTTACAAACATGAAGTGCAGGAAGTCTTCAAACGATTTTCCTCGAGGGCTTCAACCAACTTTGGTGTGAAGATCAAGCACATCAGAAGTGACAATGGCACTCAGTTCAAGAATTCTGGTCTCGATGACTATCTTGATGAACTTGGTATTACTCATGAGTTATCTGCTCCTTATACTCCTTAGCAGAACGGCGTCGTGGAGCGTAAGAACAGGACTCTTGCTGAGATGGCTCGCACTATGCTTGATGAATACAAAACGCCTCGTTGGTTCTGGACTGAGGCAATTGATACTGCGTGCCACATCATCAACAGAGTATATCTTCACAAATTCTTCAAGAAAACTACCTATGAACTCCTCACTGATAAGAAACCCAATGTAAGTTATTTCAAAGTCTTCGGTGCTAAATGTTGGATTAGAGATCCTCATCACAACTCAAAATTTGCACCAAAAGCACATGAAGGTTTTATGCTTGGTTACGGAAAGGACTCGCACACCTACAGAGTCTTCAACAACGTTCTTCACAAGGTTGTTGAAACTGTAGATGTGTGGTTCGATGAAACTAATGGCTTGCAAAGAGAGCACCTACCTACTGTGATAGATGAACCAGCACCTGAGGAAACTATCAAGTTCAAGGCTACTGAGGATGTCATTCCCACTGAAGAATCTGCTGAAGAATTCATTCTAGAACATGAAGAATGTTGAGCTAATGCACCTGAAGAAAATGGTGTTGAAGAAAACGCTGATCAAATTCTTCAACGGCAACCAGCTCATCCTCGCATTACAAAAGAAGTGCAAGTTGAAAAGATCATCAATGACATCAAAGCGCCAGGTCCTCTCACACGCTCAAAAGCTTCACATTTATCTAACTTTTGTGGGCACTATGCTTTTGTCTCTATTACAGAGCCCACTAAGGTAGATGAAGCATTTCTGGAGCCTGAGTGGATTCAGGCCATGCAAGAAGAATTACATCAGTTCGGGCTCAACAATGTCTGGGAACTGGTCAAACGTCCAGATCCTCGTAAGCACAATATCATCGGCACAAAGTGGATCTACCGCAACAAGAAAGATGAAAATGGCCTTGTGGTGAGGAATAAGGCACGACTTGTAGCTCAAGGCTACACACAGGTTGAAGGAATTGATTTCGATGAAACTTTTGCACCTGTTGCTAGACTTGAGGCTATTCGCATATTACTTGCTTATGCTAACCATCATGATATCACTTTATATCAAATGGATGTGAAAAGTGCATTCCTCAATGGTAAGCTTGAGGAAGAAGTATATGTTGCTCAACCCCCAGGTTTTGAAGATCCAAAGAATCCTGACAAAGTCTTCAGACTCAACAAGGCCCTCTATGGCCTCAAGCAGGCCCCACGGGCATGGTATGATACTTTGAAGGAATTCCTCATGACGAAAGGCTTCAAACCCGGTTCACTCGACCCTACTCTTTTCACTAAATCTTATGATGGTGAATTGTTTGTGTGCCAAATATATGTTGATGATATTATCTTTGGTTGTACTGACCAACGTTATAGTGATGAATTTGCCTATATGATGAGTGAAGAATATCAAATGTCTATGATGGTAGAGTTGAAATTCTTCTTAGGTCTTCAAATTCGTCAACAACGCAATGGCATATTCATATCTCAGGAGAAATACCTCAAGGATGTACTGAGAAAATTCGGCATGCAAGATTGCAAAGGCGTCAAAATTCCTATGCCCACAAATGGTCATCTGTGCACTAATGAAAATGGTATTGAATTCGATCATAAGGTATACCGCTCCATGATTGGTTCTTTATTGTACTTATGTGCATCTAGGTCAGATATAATGCTTAGTGTTTGCATGTGTGCCCGATTTCAAGCTACACCGAAGGAATCACACCATAAGGCTGTGAAGCATATTCTTCGATATCTAGCTCACACACCAACACTTGGATTATGGTACCCCCAAGGGCTCGGCTTTTGATCTCATTGGATATTCTGACTCTGACTATGCTGGTGATCGTGTGGACCGCAAGTCAACATCTGGTACATGTCATTTCTTCAGACGATCTTTGGTCTGTTGGTCCTCGAAGAAACAGAACTGCGTATCACTATCTACTGCTGAAGCTGAGTACATTGCCGCTGGTTCTTGCTGTGCTCAACTGCTATGGATGAAGAAAACTCTCAAGGACTACGGCGTCAACATGAAGAATGTGCCTCTCTTCTGTGACAATGAGAGTGCCATCAAGATTGCTCACAACCCAGTTCAGCACTCGAAGACAAAGCACATTCAGATTCGTCATCATTTTCTTCGTGATCATGTGTTGAAGGGCGACATTTCTATTGAGCATGTGAAGACTGAAGAACAGCTAGCCGATATCTTCACAAAGCCCTTGGATGAGAAGAGATTTAGCAAGTTGCGGTGTCAGCTAAATATCCTAGAATCTTCGAATGTTCTTTGAAAAGGACACTCATCCTAACACTTATGCAAAATTGATGACTTAGATGTGCAACACATGAAGAAACGTTTTTCTTCAATTCAATAAAGAACAACACTCTTAGTGTGAAGAAATTAACGAAGAATTTGATTCTCAGAACCCTACGATAATTGTACGCAGTGTCTGAAATCATCATTCTTATACGGTGGGTCACGCCACCACCAAAAGTTGAAATTCCTCAATTATTCATATTCTTCAACTTTGCATTGTCTTCACTGCTTCCGTCGTTTTTCTTCATTGACTATATATATATAAGTTTATGTCCTATACAACATTCACTTATTGCTAATTCTTCAAGTTGGTTTTTCTGCTAAGTGAATGTGATCAGACCCTTCCCCCTCTATGCTATACTCAACCCAATCGATTCACAAATTCTTCATGTGCGTTCTATTTGAAACTCGTTCAAAATCTTCACTGTATCCTTGTCAGCTGAAGAAATTGCGAACAGAACTTTAAAACCTATCTTATCAAAATTTTCGGCTTTGCCGCTCAAACCGTTCTGCATCCCACGTTATACTTATCTACTCACCCACGATCGCACACGATCTCCACCTCTCAGTACGTGGGTGACACATGTCAAGCGAATGAGAAGGGTCAGGGGCACGTTCGTCCAATTTCTTCGGGCGAGCAGTTTTTCACCGTGGCTATAAATACCCCCCCGCCCCTTCCTCACTTCTTTTACTCCGCTCGACCTCTCTCTCCAGCTCGAGCTTCTCAAACCCTAGCGCCGCCGCTACTTCATCGTCGCCGGTGAGGAAGAGCTTCACTGCCTCGACCTCGTCGTCGATGTACTCGCGCCGACCGCAGAAATCTTCGCTCCGACGCCGCCGTAGCCGTCTTCCTCCGCCAAGTTAGGGCGTGGAAGATCTGCACAGACGAACTTCACATCTCCTTACTCCAGTTCGTCGTGTTCTTCGTCCAGGGTAATTAAAAGTTACTTTTACTACCCTCGTTGATTCGAATGATTATCTTCAAAATCTTCAAAGGTGTTTTTCTTCATAGTTTCACACACTAAACACCTCACAAGTCATTTGTTCTTGATTCGTTTCTCTAAGCATCATTTTTCTTCAAGATTCCTCAATTGTGTGGATCTTCGATCTATACAACTCTGGAACCTAAGACAAAGAACGCTTAGTGAAATTCTTCAAGACTCATCTAGTCAAATTCCTCAAACTTGTTCTTTTGAAAAACCCTCTGAGAACGCATATGACCTCTCCAAATTCCTTGCAACTATACTCTGTTCACACGTACACATGTCAGCTGCTGAATCACTAGGTTCTCATCAACTTAACTCATTTGCAGCGTTCCTCGAAGAAAAGTTGCATACTTCTTCAGATAATTCAATTGTCCAAATTCCTCGACTGAAGAAAATGGCTGACGGTAAGAAGCCACAGAAGGGAGGAAAGAGGCCTGAGGTCAATACAGCGTTTGAGATCCCTGATGAAATATATGCTGGGTACTGCACACCTACTGAGGAAACCAAGAATGAGCGCAAAGTGCGCATTCAGAAGATAGAGAGGAGATGGGCAAGAGAATGGAGTGTTGGGGAACGTTGCAGAAAACAAAAAATTTCCTACGGTTTCACCAAGATCCATCTATGAGTTCATCTAGCAACGAGTGATCGGATGCATCTACATACCTTTGTAGATCGCGAGCGGAAGCGTTCACTAGAACGTGGATGATGGAGTCGTACTCGCCGTGATCCAAATCACCGATGACCAAGCGCCGAATGGACAGCACCTCCGCGTTCAACACACGTACGGAGCGGATGACGTCTCCTCATTCTTGATCCAGCAAGGGGGGAGGAGAGGTTGATGAAGATCCAGCAGCACAACGGCGTGGTGGTGGATGCAGTTGTCACATGCAGCAGGGCTTCGCCGAGCGTCTACGCGAGAGGGAGAGGTGTAGCAGGGGAGAGGGGGGCACCAAGATGCAAGGGTGCGGCTGCCCCCTCCCTCCCCCCCCCTTTATATAGGCCCCCCTGGGGGGCGCCGGCCCTTGGGAGATCCAATCTCCAAGGGGGGCGGCGGCCAAGGGGGGTGGAGTGCCCCCCAAGGCAAGTGGGGCGCCCCCCCCCCCACACCCTAGGGTTCCAACCCTAGGCGCAGGGGGTGGGCCTAGGGGGGCACACCAGCCCACTAAGGGCTGGTTCCCCCTCCCACTTCAGCCCATGGGGCCCTCCGGGATGGGTGGCCCCACCCGGTGGACCCCCGGGACCCATCCGGTGGTCCCGGTACAATACCGGTGACCCCCGAAACTTTCCCGATGGCCGAAACTGCACTTCCTATATATAATTCTTTACCTCCGGATCATTCCGGAACTCCTTGTGACGTCCGGGATCTCATCCGGGACTCCGAACAACTTTCAGATTACTGCATATACATATCTTTACAACCCTGGCGTCACCGAACCTTAAGTGTGTAGACCCTACGGGTTCGGGAGACATGTAGACATGACCGACATTGCTCTCCGGTCAATAACCAACAGCGGGATCTGGATACCCATGTTGACTCCCACATGCTCCTCGATGATCTCATCGGATGAACCACAATGTCGAGGATTCAAGCAACCCCGTATACAATTCCGTTTGTCAATCGGTATGTTACTTGCCCGAGATTCGATCGTCGGTATCCCAATACCTTGTTCAATCTCGTTACCGGCAAGTCACTTTACTCGTACCGTAATGCATGATCCTGTGACCAGACACTTGGTCACTTTGAGCTCATAATGATGATGCATTACCGAGTGGGCCCAGTGATACCTCTCCGTCATACGGAGTGACAAATCCCAGTCTTGATCCATGTCAACCCAACAGACACTTTCGGAGATACCCGTAGTATACCTTTATAGTCACCCAGTTATGTTGTGACATTTGGTATACCCAAAGCACTCCTACGGTATCCGGGAGTTACACGATCTCATGGTCTAAGGAAAGGATACTTGACATTGGAAAAACTCTAGCAAACGAACTATACGATCTTATGCTATGTTTAGGATTGGGTCTTGTCCATCACATCATTCTCCTAATGATGTGATTTCGTTATCAATGACATCCAATGTCCATAGTCAGGAAACCATGACTATCTGTTGATCAACGAGCTAGTCAACTAGACGCTTACTAGGGACATGTTGGTGTCTATTATTCACACATGTATTACGATTTCCGGATAACACAATTATAGCATGAATAAAGACAATTATCATGAACAAGGAAATATAATAATAATGCTTTTATTATTGCCTCTAGGGCATATTTCCAATAGTCTCCCACTTGCACTAGAGTCAATAATCTAGTTACATTGTGATGAACCGAACACCCATGGAATTCTGGTGTTGATCATGTTTTGCTCTAGGGAGAGGTTTAGTCAACGGATCTGCTACATTCAGGTCCGTATGTACTTTACAAATATCTATGTCTCCATCTTGAACATTTTCATGAATGGAGTTGAAGCGACGCTTGATGTGCCTGGTCTTCTTGTGAAACCTAGGCTCCTTGGCAAGTGCAATAGCTCCAGTGTTGACACAGAAGAGTTTGATTGGCCCCGACGCATTGGGTATGACTCCTAGGTCGGTGATGAACTCCTTCACCCAAATTGCTTCATGTGCTGCCTCCGAGGCTGCCATGTACTCCGCTTCACATGTAGATCCCGCCACGACGCTCTTCTTGCAACTGCACCAGCTTACTGCCCCACCATTCAAAATATACACGTATCCGGTTTGTGACTTAGAGTCATCCATATCTTTGTCGAAGCTAGCGTCGACGTAACCCTTTACGACGAGCTCTTCGTCACCTCCATAAACGAGAAACATTTCCTTAGTCCTTTTCAGGTACTTCAGGATATTCTTGACCGCTGTCCAGTGTTCCTTGCCGAGATTACTTTGGTACCTTCCTACCAAACGTACGGCAAGGTTTACATCAGGTCTGGTACACAGCATGGCATACATAATGGAACCTATGGCTGAGGCATAGGGGATGACACTCATCTCTTCTATATCTTCTGCCGTGGTCGGACATTGAGCTGAGCTCAATTTCACACCTTGTAACACAGGCAAGAACCCCTTCTTAGACTGATCCATATTGAATTTCTTCAATATCTTATCAAGGTATGTGCTTTGTGAAATACCTATGAGGCGTCTTGATCTATCTCTATAGATCTTGATGCCTAATATATATGCAGCTTCTCCAAGGTCCTTCATTGAAAAACTCTTATTCAAGTAGGCCTTAATGCTGTCTAAGAGTTCTATATCATTTCCCATCAAAAGTATCTACATATAATATGAGAAATGCTACAGAGCTCCCACTCACTTTCTTGTAAACACAGGCTTCTCCATAAGTCTGCGTAAACCCAAACGCTTTGATCATCTCATCAAAGCGAATGTTCCAACTCCGAGATGCTTGCACCAGCCCATAAATCGAGCGTTGGAGCTTGCACACCTTGTCAGCATTCTTAGGATCGACAAAACCTTCCGGCTGCATCATATACAATTCTTCCTTAAGGAAACCATTAAGGAATGCCGTTTTGATGTCCATTTACCATATCTCATAATGATAGAATGCGGCAATTGCTAACATGATTCGGACGGACTTTAGCTTTGCTACCGGTGAGAAAGTCTCATCATAGTCAACCCCTTGAACTTGTCGATAACCCTTAGCGACAAGCCGAGCTTTATAGATGGTCACATTACCATCCGCGTTCATCTTCTTCTTAAATATCCATTTATTTTCTATGGCTCGCCGCTCAACAGGCAAGTCGGTCAAAGTCCATACTTCGTTTTCATACATGGATCCTATCTCGGATTTCATGGCTTCTAGCCATTTGTCGGAATCCGGGGCCGCCATCGCTTCTTCATAGTTCGAAGGTTCACCGTTGTCTAACAACATGATTTCCAAGACAGGGTTGCCGTACCACTCTGGTGCGGAACGTGTCCTTGTGGACCTACGAAGTTCAGTAGCAACTTGATCTGAAGTTTCATGATCATCATCATTAACTTCCTCTCTAGTCAGTGCAGGCACCTCAGGAACATTTTCTTGAGTTGCGCCATTTTCCGGTTCAAGAGGTAATACTTCATCAAGTTCTACTTTCCTCCCACTTACTTCTTTCGAGAGAAACTCTTTCTCTAGAAAGGATCCATTCTTGGCAACAAAGATCTTGCCTTCGGATCTGAGGTAGAAGGTATACCCAATAGTTTCTTTAGGGTATCCTATGAAGACGCATTTTTTCGACTTGGGTTCGAGCTTTTCAGGTTGAAGTTTCTTGACATAAGCATCGCATACCCAAACTTTTAGAGATGACAGCTTAGGTTTCTTCCCAAACCATAATTCATACGGTGTCGTCTCAACGGATTTCGACGGAGCCCTATTTAAAGTGAATGCGGCAGTCTCTAAAGCATAGCCCCAAAAAGATAGCGGTAAATCAGTAAGAGACATCATAGATCGCACCATATCTAATAGAGTGCGATTACAACGTTCGGACACACCATTACGCTCAGGTGTTCCAGGCGGCGTGAGTTGTGAAACTATTCCACATTTTCTTAAGTGTGTGCCAAATTCGTGACTCAAGTATTCTCCTCCACGATCTGATCGCAAAAACTTGATTTTTTTGTCACGTTGATTCTCAACCTCACTCTGAAATTCCTTGAACTTTTCAAAGGTTTCAGACTTGTGTTTCATTAAGTAGACATACCCATATCTACTCAAGTCATCAGTGAGGGTGAGAACATAACGATAGCCACCGCGAGCCTCAACGCTCATTGGACCGCACACATCAGTATGTATGATTTCCAATAAGTTGGTTGCTCGCTCCATTGTTCCTGAGAACGGAGTCTTGGTCATTTTACCCATGAGGCATGGTTCGCACGTGTCAAATGATTCATAATCAAGAGACTCTAAAAGTCCATCTGCATGGAGCTTCTTCATGCGCTTGACACCTATGTGACCAAGGCGGCAGTGCCACAAGTATGTGGGACTATCATTATCAACCTTACATCTTTTGGTATTCACACTATGAACATGTGTAGCATTACGCTCGAGATTCATTAAGAATAAACCATTCACCATCGGAGCATGACCATAAAACATATCTCTCATATAAATAGAACAACCATTATTCTCGGATTTAAATGAGTAGGCATCTCGAATTAAACGAGATCCCGATACAATGTTCATGCTCAAAGCTGGCACTAAATAACAATTATTGAGGTTTAAAACTAATCCCGTAGGTAAATGTAGAGGTAGCGTGCCTACGGCGATCACATCGACCTTGGAACCATTCCCGACGCGCATCGTCACCTCGTCCTTCGCCAGTCTCCGCTTATTCCGCAGCTCCTGCTTTGAGTTACAAATGTGAGCAACTGCACCGGTATCAAATACCCAGGAGCTACTACGAGTACTGGTAAGGTACACATCAATTACATGTATATCACATATACCTTTTGTTTTGCCGGCCTTCTTGTCCGCTAAGTATTTGGGGCAGTTCCGCTTCCAGTGACCACTTCCCTTGCAATAAAAGCACTCAGTTTCGGGCTTGGGTCCATTCTTTGGCTTCTTCCCGGTAGCTTGTTTACCGGGCGCGGCAACTCCCTTGCCGTCCTTCTTGAAGTTCTTCTTACCCTTGCCTTTCTTGAACTTAGTGGTTTTATTCACCATCAACACTTGATGTTCCTTTTTGACTTCTACCTCTGCTGATTTCAGCATTGTAAATAATTCAGGAATGGTCTTTTCCATCCCCTGCATATTTAAGTTCATCACAAAGCTCTTGTAGCTTGGTGGAAGCGACTGAAGGATTCTGTCAATGACTGCGTCATCCGGGAGATTAACTCCCAACTGAGTCAAGCGGTTATGTAACCCAGACATTGTGAGTATGTGCTCACTGACAGAACTATTTTCCTCCATCTTACAGCTGAAAAACTTGTCGGAGACTTCATATCTCTCGACCCGGGCATGAGCTTGGAAAACCATTTTCAGCTCTTCAAACATCTCATATGCTCCATTTCGCTCAAAACGCTTTTGGAGCCCCGGTTCTAAGCTGTAAAGCATGCCGCACTGAACGAGGGAGTAATCATCAGCACGTGTCTGCCAAGCGTTCATAACGTCTTGGTTCTGTGGGACGGGTGCGTCACCTAGCGGTGCTTGTAGGACATAATCTTTCTTGGCAGCTATGAGGATGATCCTCAGGTTCCAGACCCAGTCCGCGTAGTTGCTGCCATCGTCTTTCAGCTTGGTTTTCTCTAGGAACGCATTGAAGTTGAGGACAACATTGGCCATTTGATCTACAAGACATATTGTAAAGATTTTAGACTAAGTTCATGACAATTAAGTTCATCTAATCAAATTATTCAATGAACTCCCACTCAGATAGACATCCCTCCAGTCATCTAAGTATAACATGATCTGAGTTAACTAGGCCGTGTCCGATCATCACGTGAGACGAACTAGTCAACGTCGGTGAACATCTTCATGTTGATCGTATCTTCTATACGACTCATGCTCGACCTTTTGGTCTTCTGTGTTCCGAGGCCATGTCTGTACATGCTAGGCTCGTCAAGTCAACCTAAGTGTTTGCATGTGTAAAACTGTCTTACACCCGTTGTATGTGAACGTTGGAATCTATCACACCCGATCATCACGTGGTGCTTCGAAACAACGATTGTTGCAACTGTGCACAGTTAGGGGGAACACTTTCTTGAAATTATTATGAGGGATCATCTTATTTACTACCGTTGTTCTAAGCAAACAAGATGTACAAAACATGATAAACATCACATGCAATCAAATAATAATAGTGACATGATATGGCCAATATCACATAGCTCCTTTGATCTCCATCTTGGGGCTCCATGATCATCTTGTCACCAGCATGACACCATGATCTCCATCATCGTGTCTCCATGAAGTTGCTCGCCAACTATTACTTCTACTACTATGGCTAACGCGTTTAGCAATAAAGTAAAGTAATTTACATGGCGTTTCTCAATGACACGCAGGTCATACAAAAATAAAGACAACTCCTATGGCTCCTGCCGGTTGTCATACTCATTGACATGCAAGTCGTGATTCCTATTACAATAGCATGAACATCTCATACATCACATATATATCATTCATCATTCATCACAACTTTGGCCATATCACATCACAGAACACTTGCTGCAAAAACAAGTTAGATGTCCTCTAATTGTTGTTGCAAGTTTTACGTGGCTGCAATAGGGTTCTAGCAAGAACGTTTTCTTACCTACCTGAAAGCCACAACGTGATTTGTCAACTTCTATTTACCCTTCATAAGGACCCTTTTCATCGAATCCGCTCCAACTAAAGTGGGAGAGACAGACACCCGCGAGCCACCTTATGCAACTTGTGCATGTTAGTCGGTGGAACCGGTCTCACGTAAGCGTACGTGTAAGGTTGGTCCGGGCCGCTTCATCCCACAATACCGCTGAAGCAAGATAAGACTAGTAGCGGCAAGAAAGTTGACAACATCTACGCCCACAACAAATTGTGTTCTACTCGTGCAAAGAGAACTACGCATAGACCTAGCTCATGATGCCACTGTTGGGGAACGTTGCAGAAAACAAAAAATTTCCTATGGTTTCACCAAGATCCATCTATGAGTTCATCTAGCAACGAGTGATCGGATGCATCTACATACCTTTGTAGATCGCGAGCGGAAGCATTCACTAGAACGTGGATGATGGAGTCGTACTCGCTGTGATCCAAATCACCGATGACCAAGCGCCGAACGGACAGCACCTCCGCGTTCAACACACGTACGGAGCAGATGACGTCTCCTCCTTCTTGATCCAGCAAGGGGGAAGGAGAGGTTGATGAAGATCCAGCAACACGACGGCGTGGTGGTGGATGTAGTTGTCACGTGCAGTAGGGCTTCGCCGAGCGTCTGCGCGAGAGGGAGAGGTGTAGCAGGGGAGAGGTGTTGGCTCCCACATGCTCCTCGATGATCTCATCAGATGAACCACGATGTCGAGGATTCAAGCAACCCCGTATACAATTCCCTTTGTCAATCGGTATGTTACTTGCCCGAGATTCGATCGTCGGTATCCCAATACCTTGTTCAATCTCGTTACCGGCAACTCACTTTACTCGTACCGTAATGCATGATCCCGTGACCAGACACTTGTCACTTTGAGCTCATAATGATGATGCATTACCGAGTGGGCCCAGTGATACCTCTCCGTCATACGGAGTGACAAATCCCAGTCTTGATCCATGTCAACCCAATAGACACTTTCGGAGATACCCGTAGTATACCTTTATAGTCACCCAGTTACGTTGTGACGTTTGGTATACCCAAAGCACTCCTACGGTATCTGGGAGTTACACGATCTCATGGTCTAAGGAAAGGATACTTGACATTGGAAAAACTCTAGCAAACGAACTATACGATCTTATGCTATGTTTAGGATTGGGTCTTGTCCATCACATCATTCTCCTAATGATGTGATCTCGTTATCAATGACATCCAATGTCCATAGTCAGGAAACCATGACTATCTATTGATCAACGAGCTAGTCAACTAGACGCTTACTAGGGACATGTTGGTGTCTATTATTCACACATGTATTACGATTTCCGGATAACACAATTATAGCATGAATAAAGACAATTATCATGAACAAGGAAATATAATAATAATGCTCTTATTATTGCCTCTAGGGCATATTTCCAACATGGAGGGAGTACAGATATGTCACTCCTTAGTATATGAAGAAATTCGCACTCAATCCTCCATGCCCAAGAGCTCCATTGGCACCTGGCCAAATCGCTGATCCCACCAGCCTCAAGCGCGGTGAGGACTATCCTGATGAATGGGCCAAGCGCCAAGCCAAGTTGGCTAAGCAAGCCAAATAAGCAGTGAGGAAATTCAATGAAGACTCTGCTGCCGCTGCCTCTGCTGAGGCCTTTGCTGTCAAGCCAAAGAAGGCTATGTCAAAGAAGCATGCGTGCAAGCCAAGTGCTTCACCAACAATGCCCTCAAGGCCAAGTTCCTCAGCAATGCCCTCATGGACAGAATCCTCAAAGCCCTCATGGCCAATTCCTCATGCTGCTCCTGTTCCTCCAAAGTCCTCGGCTCCTCCGCCTAAGCCCTCAACTGTTCCGACTAAATCCTCAGCACCTGTGCATCTCGCCTCGTGCTAAAGGACTGCAGACATCTCCATTGCCTCAGGTGTCTCAGCTAGTTCCTCAGCCGCCCCAAGTTCCTCAGCTAGCCCCTCACTGCTGAAGACAAAGGCCACTGCTGGACGAGGTCCTCGCCCAAGTCCTCAAAATAAACAAGTCGCTTTCCAAGTACCGTTTGAAGAAGACGAAGCTGATGATGATGAAATTGCAGAAATCATCAGAGACAGACAAGTCAGGGCCGCTAGAGCCAAAGGATCAGAGGTGCCACTGCTTTTGGATCCCAAGTTGATCCTCGACTACATTGATGTCTGGCACAAGGACCCCAACACTCCCATGCCTGACTTCAAGCTGACTCCTGGCCAAAGTCACATGCTGACCCACTTCATTCAAGAAGAAAAGTGGAAATTTGAGAAGGCCAGGTAGATCAAGAAAGCGCAGTACAAGAAAGAGCACTATCTGAAGAAAAACGTTGTCTCTATGAAAACTGAAGAACTTGTCACTATTCAGACTGAGATCAAGAAAATCAGTGATGACTTTGACGCATATCGCGCTGATTGGCTTGGAGCCCAGGTTCGTTTTGTGAAACTTGCGGATAACTTCACTTCCAATGTTGCAGCCCCAATGCAACAGGAAATTCCTCAGGCTGAAGCATCTGCTCAGCCTACTGAAGAAAATGCCAGCACCGCTGATGACAATCAGGCTGCTGAAGAAAATGTGAGCTCCAGGGCTGATGACTGCATTCCAGCCACTGAAGAAATTGCCAGGGCACCCACTAGTGGTGCACCTGAAGAAAATGAAGAACTCAGGGCAACTGCATCAGTTGTGCCTGAAGAAAATCAACCAGATTCCTCAGCTACTCCTGCACCAACTTCAACTCCAATCCTTCCATCTACATCAGATGTGAAGAAGACCAAGGCTGCAGAGCATGCTGCAGTGAAGAAAAGGAAAGCATCAGTTGCTTCAGATTCTTCATCTCCGAAGAAAATGAAGCCTGTGACAAGTTCATTTGCTAATAAGATTGATGTTGTTCCCATCTCAACCAGGCCATCAAAGGACCTTGTTCCTTTTGATGCAGAATATGTGATCCCCAGCGGATCTGATGAAGAAACTCCTTCTGCTGCTTCGTCTGAGCCGTTGGATGAAGAAATTGAAGTGGATGCGATCCCTTCAACACCTATCATCTCCTCGCCCATGCCTCAGTTCACAGGTGAAGAGGCTGGCCTTGAAGAAATGGAAGATGAAGATGTGGACGTTGGCTGCTCCACACCCGTAATCAGTGATGAATTCTGGGAAAGTCAGCATCCAAACTCTCCAATGTTCACACCGCTGTAGAAAATACCTCAGTCGCCCGCACCAACTGTTCAAATGGGCTCTGAAGAAACTCATCCCACTGCATCTGTCCATGAGGAAATTCCAGCCACTAGCGCTGAAGAAACTGCTGCTGAACAACCAACGATGCAGACTGCCACTGAGGAGGAACTAGAAATTCCTCAGCCCGAAGAACCTGCGATTGAGATTCCTGAGGTCGTGATGCAACTCACTGACACTCCTCTACCGAACCCAAAGGATCCATTCTCACGCAAGCAAAAGTTTAAGGCTGATGATTTCTTCGGCGAGCACGTATTCTTCGAAGATTACAACCCATATAACTCTGCTCGCATTAGGAAGAGGCGTTTCTGGACTGCTAGTCAAGCAAATTTCTATTCCTCAGTGTTGTTCAATAAGGAGAAGATTTTCTACCATGAGCATATTCCTCACGTGGATATGGAATCTCTGCCATGCTTCGCACCAGTCCTTAGTGTTCTTCACGACGCTGGACTGCTAAACTTTTGCTCTGACATCTGCGATTGGAATGAAGAACTGATTCTTCAATTCTATGCAATGTTGCACATCACCGGAGATGCTGAAGATGTGAATTCATGGGTGCTGGACTGGATGTCTGAAAACACTCACTACACTGCACCAGCCTCTGAATTGTTTTGTGCTCTATCGCTCAGTCCTCCCCTTGAAGAAGCTCGCTGCATCTACAGTGAACCTGAGCTCACACATAATTACATGCAGGTGCTGATGAAACCTTTGAAGCCGGGTCAAGCACCAAGAACCAAATTCCTCGTGAAGGAATTGCCATACGTGCCCAGAACTGTCTATCGTATTCTTACGAGGATAATCAGTCCTATCAAAGGCCACGACTCATCTGATGAGGAAATTGTTGGCATCATGAAGAATCTGGTATTCAACATCGTTCATGGCATTCCTGTCAATTATCATGATTTCTTCATGAGGACTATGGCAAATGTTGCACTCTCTCCGTTTGAGCTGAAGCCTTATGCACCTTGGATTATGAGATTCCTCAGGACAAGGTCTTCACTCAACTACAAAGCTAATTTCCAGAATCACCTCAGCTACTTGCCCCCAATTGAAGTCCTCAAGCAGACATATTCCTCAGTTGATGGAAAGGGCAAGGCACCAACTGTAATAGATGGAGGCATTCGTCCATTGGATGGTCAGTTTCACAAAGCTGCATCTTTTTCCACCAATGATGACTCTGCCACACATGACTCTGCCAATGCACCCAAGTCCACTCCTCAAGCCACTGCTCCACGCGTGATGACTGGCCGTGAACTTCTGCTTAGTCTTCACCAGAAGGTGGATCGAAATCACAAATGGGTTAAGCGTCAGTTTGGTTCACTTCTTCACAACATGATTGCCACACACAATGCAGTGAAGAAAAACCACTACTACCTCCATCAAGTCTTCGGTCGCCCCTGGGCAATCCTGTCACATCTGTATAGTGAAGAAGATCTGAAGAAAATGGGTCTCAAAGAAGATTTTGACTCGTCTGCACCTCCACCGAAGAAATTCAAGAAGGTCAAGGTTCCTTCTCTGGTGGCCAGCTCATATTCTTCATCGCGTGACACTGATGAAAATGAAGACTTGGATGACACTGCGGCAGGCCCTACTACGACAAACGACCCCAACAACGCTGGCGCTCCTTCATCAACTTGATATTCTTCAGGGGCGTTAGTCCTCATATTTGATCCTTTTGGTCATTTGATGACAAAGGGGGAGAATTTTGAGTTAGTCTTCAAGCGGGTCTTTCTATATGGGCGTTTTTTTGTTAAGTTACAACTCTCGTTCTTCTGAGACTTTATTGGATCAAGTTGTAAACTTAAACCTGATGGTGCTCTGATACTTTTGATATGATTTTCTGGATGCTTATTCCTCATATATGCTAATGCACGCATGCTGAATTACATCAGTCACCATATTTCATCATGCATTTCAAATTCTTCATTGTGATATGTCAAATGCGTGTATGAATTACAAGATATAGGGGGGGATCTCCATGATTCAACTCTTCAAGTGTGCATTGCTTCAAAAGTAAATTCCTCACTATGCACATCTTCAGGCGAAATTCTTCTATATCTTGCAATCAAATTCCTCAATATCAGTAGTTACACTTCATATGTTTATCCCCGTTGAAAACTTAACCTATATTGTCATCAATCACCAAAAAGGGGGAGATTGTAAGTGCATCTAGTGCCCCTTAGTGATTTTGGTGTATTGAAGACTTATAGGTTAAGGGACTAATGCGTTTGTGAGTGTACACAGGTCTATAAGTCTATGAGGAGCTTGATATTTACAGAGAAAGTCGACCCCTAAAAATGAAGTTCTTCGACTAAAGACTTTGGATCTCTGAAGACTTTCTGAAGACTTTGAAAGTGAAGAAATTGGTGTGACCGTGAAGACTTGGTATTCATTCGAGGAACATGAAGCGTGAAGACTCTTGTTTTCGCAGTTTCATTTTCTCTTTCTTGAGTCATAGGAAACACCGTACTGTTAAAGGGGGTCGAGGAAATACTAAGGAAAAATTTCCATGTGATGCTCAACTCAAAATCCTACACCTACCAATCCCTTCGAGTGAAGCCATTGGAAATCTCATACAGTTCAGTCAATTTCTTCAGTGACAGAGACGAAGTTCTTCTGGTATCTGAGGAATTTGTCCTGACTGAGGAGTTAGGAATTCGCCAGTGCGGATTGCCTACACAGTGAGGAACATGGTAGCCCTGAGGATTTTGCTAATCAAAATTCTGACCGTTGTTGTGCTATGCGCCAGCTGTCCCAAAATATCTATCCACCTAGCGATCATATTATTGAAGGGCATTTATGTCTTATCATGTCGGGCTGCTCCCTAGGCTATAAATAGCCACCCCCTACAACCACTAGTTGGTTGGCTGCTCTGAGAGAAACTGACACTTGTCATTTGAGAGCAACCCATCCTCCGAGGACTTTGAGAGAAAATCATCAAGTGAGGAAAAACCCAAAACCCAAACACCTACAAACCCCAAGTGATTGAGCATCACTGAAGAGATTGATCCTGCGTGGATCCGACGCTTGTTACCTTTGAAGACTATACTTCTTCCAGACGGTTAGGCGTCATGGTCTAGAGCATCCAAGAGGAATTGTGGATCGCCGAGTGACCAAGTTTGTGAAGGTTCGGAAGTCACCTGAAGACTTACCATGAGTGATTGGACGAGGTTTGTGTGACCTTAGTTCAAGGAGAATACGGTGAGAACTGGGTGTCCTGAGCTGCGTGTTCAGGACTGGGTGTCCAGGACTATGTGTCCTCGAGTTTAAATACTCAGCCGTTCCAACCAGACGTACAACTGAGACAACAGTTGGAACTGGTCTACCAAATCATTGTCTTCACCAAGCTTACTGGTTCTATTTCCTCAACTCTTTCATTTCCTCATAACTGTGTTGTGTGCTTGTTCATATCTATGTTTGAAGACTTTGACTGAAGACTTTCTCAATTTCCTTAGTTCAATTTCTTCAGTCTGTTTGTCTTCATCATGTGTTATCCTGTGCTTACGCTTCTGTACTCTGTGCCTGTCTTCATTTCATCATGATGACTATGCTTGTATTCTATTATGTTTACTTTTGAGTACTCATTCCGCTGCTAGTAGTTCTTCGCTAGAATTTCCTCACCAGCAAATTCCTCGGTGAAGAATTTCATAAAAATCGCCTATTCACCCCCCTAGTCGATATAACGCACTTTCAGTATCCATGATGAGTCATTGCCACGAACTTGGCCAGGGCTGGGTACCCAAGGATGGCGTTGTATGGCGGACGGATGTGGGCGACGTCGAAGTCGATGAGCTCGGTGCGGTAGTTGTTGCGCTGCCTGAAGGTGACTAGAAGGCGAACCTGCCCTATTGGAACACTGGAACCATCAGTGACTCCTGAGAAGGGCTTGGTCGGCTGAAGCTGATCGTACGACACTTGGAGATTGTCGAACGTCTCGACGGACATGACGTTGAGTCCTGCTCCGCCGTCAATGAGGGTCCTGGTGACCTGCACGTTGCTGATGACCGGGGAGCAAAGCATCAGGAGGGCTCCGGCCGTTGCCGCGCACTTGAGCTAATCCGCTAAGCCGAACGTGATAGCGCACGCAGACCACCTGAGAGGGCGCTTGGCCTCAAGCTTGGGAAGGACTGCATTCACCTCGCGAGCAAACTGCTTGAAGATGCATTGTGAGGCTGGGGCCTGCGCGCCACCCAAGATGCAAGCGATTGCGCGCGGCTCCTGGAAGCCCCCAGCTCCCTCGTCTTGATGTTGGTCTTCGTTCCTCCTTGGCGGTGGCGGCAGAGGAGGAAGGCATGCGTTGCCGTGCGGGCGATCCTCACGAGGCTGATCTCTCCAGCCTCCCTCGCGAGGCTAGTCCTGCCAGCGATCCTCGTGAGGTCGGTCACGCCACCCTTGGCGAGGGCCATGGTCTTCCCATCGTCCGCCACCTCTTCCTCCTCCTCGGCCATAGCTCCTGTCGTTGCGCTCGGGGCGTCGGCCGATACGTCCATCTCTCACGGCCCCGAGCTCTTGACATTCGTTGGTGCTGTGGGTGTGGAGATCGTGGTACATGCAGTACCGGCTGCCCTTGGATGACTCAGGCTGATCCCTGCCTCGCTTGGTGTCTGGTTCCGCTGCAAGCACGGCAGCCCCATTGCGCTTCACGTCCTTGGCCTTGGGCTTCCTCTCTTCTGGGCTGGCAGCCGAGAGTTCGAGGAGGGAAAGGCACCCTTCCTCAGCCCTGGCGCACTTGGTCGCCAAGTTGAGCAGCTCCAGGGATGTGCACATGTCTTCATGGATTGCTAGCTCCTCCTTCATCTTGATGTCGCGTACGCCATCGAAGAAGGCCGAGATGATGGCTTCTTCAGTCACCTTGGGGATCTTGAGGCGAGCGTTGTTGAAGCGCTGGATGTATTTTTGTAGGGTTTCCCCTTGCTGCTGCTTGATGCGGCGCAGATCGCTCACGGCCGGGGGCCGGTCGCGAGTGCCCTGGAAGTTGGCGATGAAGCGAGTGCCCAGGAGGAGATTGTGCCAGGAGCCAGGTTCAGGAGCCAGGTGCAGGCCCCATCCTTGAGAGCCATGGGGAACCAGTTTGCCATGACCCTTTTGTCTCCGTTGGCGGCTTCGATGCATAGCTCGTAGAGCTGTAGGAACTCCGCAGGGTCCGCCGTGCCATCGTAGCGAGGAGGCAGGTCAGGCTTGAACTTGCCTGGCCATGTGACGCTGCGTAGCTCGGGGGTGAGGGCATGGCAGCCTGTTGTGGCCACCGACGCCTTTTGCTGGTGCTGGGCTTGTTCCTGGGGATTACCGTGCGCCGCCGCTTGGAGCAGCGCGGGGTCTTGGCATGGAGCTGTAGGGACGCGATCTTGGTGCGCCGGTGTTGGGAGCGCGTGAACACCTTCTTGGGGACGAGGGATCTCTTGGCAGCTCCTTTCTTGCTGTGCAGGCGCCGGACGCGGAGGGTCTCGCCCTAGGGCTGCGCGCCTTGGAGCCAGGGCGTCTTCTTGGGGAGGAGGTGGTGGAGGCACCTCCTGATCCTCGCCTCCTGCGCGGAAAGGAGGGCGAGGCAGCGAGAAGGACGGCAAGGGGGAGCCCCCTGCGGCGCTGACGAGCTCGGTGATGCGGGCGAGCCAGTCCTCATAGAGGTCGTCGACGGGGCGGTAGTGCAAGAGCTCTCTTGCCAGGAGCAGCGCGGCGTGCACGTCCGTGGGGGCACGACGGGCGTGGGACGACGAAGCGGCTGGAGTCAGCGATAGTGTAGCGATGTGGCCCTCCCGCCGTACCGAAGGATGCTGGGACGAGGCCTGCTGCTCGTTCCCCGCCGGGCCGGTGGCGGCGTTGGCGGCAGGCGACGGGGAACGACGAGGGCGTCCGCCGACGGGCGCCGTCTGGGCGACGCGGGTGCCGAGAGCAGCCCGGCGCTCGGCGCGAGCCCGACTAGCGTCAGCCATGGACTTGACGAAAGATCGCACGTGAACAGCGGAAGAAAGATTCCGGCACACCCCTACCTGGTGCGCCAAATGTCGGGTTTCGGGTTTCGGCAGACCCTTGAGGTTCGAACACTGGGGTGCGCGCGGAGATCTTTCCCCTACTGATCTACGTCCGATCTCCTCGCGTGATCTAAGCTGGAAACAACGAACAACACAAGGGACGCGAGGTTTATACTGGTTCGGGCCACCGTTGTGGTGTAATACCCTACTCCAGTGTGTGGCGTGGTGGATTGCCTCATGGGCTGATGATGAACAGTACAAGGGAAGAACAGCCTCGCGAGAGGTGTTCTTGAGCTGGTGCGATGAACTGCTGGGTGAGTTCAGTCGCCTCTCTCTGTCTCTGCTAGGGCTCTATCAGATCTCTAGATGTCCTCTCCTCCTTCTGTCCGATCTCTAGATGTCCTTCCCCTGTGGTGGCTAGCTCTATTTATAGAGGCCCTCGGCCTCTCCCCAAATAATGAGTGGGAAGGGCGCCAAGAATTGGCCATTTTGAAAGGGAACATCTAGTACAAGTTATCCTGACCAAAGGTGGTCTTTGGCTGCCAAAAGCACTGGTGATGACGCCGTCTCGGGCTCCACGATGACCTCCTTCCTGCCGCTCTGTTGGTCTTGGTCTCGTTGCACCGGAATGGTAACCTTTGCCCGATGCCTTGGCCTATGCTTGCCCCCTTTGCACCAAAGGGGAAACAAGGACACTGCGCAGTCCGACGCCCGCCTGGTCTCGATCGTCATGGCTTGCGTCGCGGGCTCCTCGCGAGGTACCCCTGCCTTGATCTCTCCGCCTCCTCGCGAGCCTGCCTGATGAGGCTGTCTCTGAAGAAGCTTCCGGTCGTCCGCCCCGCGAGGCTTGGCCCCTCGCGAGGGCCTTGAGTTTGAGCTGATGAAGATGAGCCGCGCTGGGCCCCCACTTGAGCCACGCCGCAGGCCGCAGGCAGGCACGTCTGGGGACCCCCGTCCCCAGAACGCCGATAGGTTTTCCTCATAAAGGGGTTAACTTGTGAAGGTTTTTGATCCGGTTTATTTTATAAACTGAATCAGCAAAAATCTAGGGGTGACCCTTGATTTTTGCCGTTTTGAGCAATATATTCAGGTGGAAGAACCCCTCCCCCTCCCCCCCCCCCCCCGCGGTGATTCCTTATAAAAAATTAGTGGGTACCACAATTTTGTCTTCAACTTTGTTTCCTATACGGTTTTCCTCATAAAGGGGTCAACTTGTGAAGGTTTTTGATCCGTTTTTTCTTATAAACTGAATCAGCAAAAGTTTTTGCCGCTTTTGAGCAATATATTCAGGTGGGAGAACCCCCCCCCCCCCCCCCCCGGGTGATTCCTCATAAAAAATTAGCGGGTACCACAATTTTGTGTACAACTTGTGACACAGTTTCATATATTTTCTTGATTATTTTGTGCAAAATATATTTTATTAAAATTGTGACGACTTTAGTATATTCTCCGTTTGGTCTTTGGGGGACAACATGTCCCTATTTGACAAAATCACGAAATATGAGGTGAAATGGCGCTCAAGGTTTCTCAACATGAAAATGACATCAAAGACCTCGTGCAATCAAAACAGAGCACAACGCACATGTTGCAAAGTCTCAATAGGGAACACCTTTTGTCAAATGGAAGAAAATAACTTTTGAACATAGAGAAAAGGCAACTCAAACCTACAATCCGGATTTTGCTTCACCACATAACATACTGCCCAGCCCCATCATAATTCATAAAAGGAAAGAAACGCAATATATTTTTTCTCAGATTTTTTTCCTATCAAGAAATACAAGTCCTGATTTTTTTCCTACTATAAAAAAGACAGAAGTCAAAAGAAAGGCAAATTCATAAAAGGAAAGAAACGCAATATATTTTTTCTCAGATTTTTTCCTATCAAGAAATAGAAGTCCTAATTTTTTTCCTACTATAAAAAAAGACAGAAGTCAAAAGAAAGGCAAAAGGAAAGAAGATAATCGAATTATAAAAGGCAGGAAAAACAATAAAACCAAAACCAACGGCACCCACCGAACTCTTTTTTTTTTCCTCCTTTCTCCTACCGCGCTTACCTTTTTCTCTACTCTATATCTTCCTCCATTCCCCTCACACGCAAAAGCTTCCCCTCCATGGGCACCTTCGCCTTCCCCTCACCCTCCTCCGCCTCCCCCTACCCCGGACTCCGCTCGCCCTTCGACTCCGCCGCCGACGCGCCCCTCCCGCAGCAACCACTGGACTGTGGAGCTTCGAGCGATGCTGCTGCCCTCCTGCCCGCTACATGCTCGAGGAAATGCCTTGGATGTGCAGATCCCAAGAAACGCTAGGATTAGGCGCTCTGCGGGGTCCCTTTTAGCTCCCCTCTAACGGTTTGTGGCTCCTCGTTTTGGCGTGCTTGTTTTCCCGTGATTTGTGGTGTGTAATTTGGTACAGGGTCTACTGAGAAATCAAGAAGTTGCTAGGTTTGGGCCTCCCCGGCAGTTGGTTTTTGTGGTTTTTGCTGCTTTTATGGGAGTTCCCGTCGCGCGGAAGTCCGATTCTTGGGTTACCGACCTTGCGATGACGGACTGCGGCGCTGGCGACCGCTCCGACCTCGGCGTCCGGCCTATTAACGGTGGCCGAGGTGCCGCCATGG
This sequence comes from Triticum monococcum, assembly GCA_034509565.1. NCBI lineage: Eukaryota > Viridiplantae > Streptophyta > Magnoliopsida > Poales > Poaceae > Triticum > Triticum monococcum. The sequence continues at coordinate 172,856,144 of CM067847.1, read as the reverse complement.
AGCAGCGCGGTGACGGGTTGGATGGGGCTACCATGTCCCCACCGGAGCGTGTCCCGACACCGTCTTCGTCGAGGTCTGCTGGGTGGCGGCGTTTCTCCTCACCTGGCCCTCTCCGATGCTCAACGCCAGGGTGAGTATTTGACTTCCTTACATTCCTTGGAGGGCATAACCTGATATGTTGACTGAATAAAATTTGTTGGATGTAGGAGTATTGGTTATGAAGATGGTGAGGACTCAGACCGAGACCGGTATTTCTCCCCGGGCAGTGAGTTTTCTCAAGATACTTCTGATACGGATTCCGTGAGCACAAATATTAGTAGGCTGTACACATTCAGGTTGGGAAATTCGAGCCCGTTATATAGTCCTATGAGACGATCGGGACAAGTAGGCACAAGTCCTCCCTCCGGGATAAATGGTCATGCCAGCCAAAATTCTCCTATATACTCTTTGAATTCTGGCCATGGCTATGATGATGGTGATTATTTGATGGATTCACCCAATTGCGATGATGAACATCATGACAATATTATACAGCCAATTGATTTTGAGAGTAATAATGGACTCATATGGCATCCTCCGCCGCCTCAAGATGAGGGTGATGACTCCGAAAACGGTTTCTTTCAATATGATGACGACGATGATGACAGTGCTATTGGTGATGGGAAGACCTTTGAACGTGTTAACCATGAGTGCGGTGGTAGTGAGGATTTACCAGGGACCAAAGGAAAACAGAATATAGCTCATAAAGAGTTCTTAAGGAATGCTTTACATGGGCATTTCAGGGCTCTTGTGTCCCAATTGCTCCAAGGTCATGGAGTTGACCTCGTGGATGGATGGTCGGACATAGTATCCTTATTAGCATGGCAGGCAGCTACCTTTGTGCAGCCAGATACAAGCAAGGGTGGTAGCATGGATCCCACCAACTATGTCAAAGTTAAATGCGTAGCATCAGGGACTCCCAACGATAGGTATGCCCTATAATGATTCAGCTGTGCTGAGTGATTATATGATATTTTTCATGGTATTTTTGGAGCTAAAGGATTATTCATCTGTTTATTTGCAGTACTTTCATTAAAGGCGTTGTTTGTTCTAAGAATGTAAAACATAAACGCATGGTGTCAAAGCATGAGAATCCTAGAATTCTTCTTTTGGGAGGAGCACTGGAACATCAAAAGGTTACAAACAAACTAGCATCGATAAACAGCATTCTTGAACAGGTAATGCCTACATTCTTTGTCAGCTGAAGTGTATTTATCCTAATAGCTCTCAGTATGTCCGTAGTTAACATTGAAAGTGTGATATGTACAGGAAAAGGAATATCTTAAGAATGCTGTTGCAAAGATAGAGGCCCAACGGCCTCATGTCTTGTTGGTTGAAAAGAGTGTGCCGATGTATGCTCAACAGCTTCTTGCAAAAGATATATCTTTAGTACTGAATGTCAAGAGATCACTTCTAGAACGGATATCACGCTGCACAGGTGCTAAAATTGCTTCATCCATTGACAATATCACTTCAGCAAGACTTGGACAATGCCAAGCTTTCTGGATTGAAAGAGTTGCAGAATCTTTAGCTCCGAAGGACTCTAACAGAAAATCTATCAAGACACTGATGTTCTTTGATGGTTGTCCAAGACGCTTGGGCTGCACGGTAATGCACATAGAACTGTTTGCTACCTTTAGCGATCTTGCTCCATTTCATAAAAGAAAAAATGAAGGGTCAATTCTCATCATATTGTTACTTTGGTCCTAATTTTATACACGTATTCTTCAATACTATTTTTTGGCATTATTTTACTCTCTGCTGAGGATGGCAATCTTGAGCTCCGCTTTGTGCCTATCTATTGTGGCAGTTTAATTGTGCAAGACATATCTAATACAACCAACAATTTTTTTTCCTAGGTCCTCCTAAGGGGCACATCCTATGAAGAGTTAAGGAAGGTCAAACTCGCTCTGCAATTTGCTGTATTTGCAGCATATCAACTATCACTGGAGACTTCATATCTTGCAGATGAGGGTGCAACACTACCAAAGACCCCTTTGGATCTTCCAGTCCGTCCACTTGAGAAGCATATGAATGGTGGAGATATTTCCTCGAGTAATTCTCGGCAGAATTTGAATGATTTTCAAATCATTGGTGACAGAACTTCAGAAAAGGGCTGCATCGTGCCTCTAAATTTCCTTGATGGTTCTTCAAAAGTGTTAACTATTGACCAATCCCTTTTGAAACCTGACCTTGGTCAGGAAGAATACATTCCTGGAACTGATGACACGTTTTCTCATTCCCCAACATTGTTTATCGATAATGATTGTGAATCACCTCTAGTTGGAAAAGGGACACCAACAGATTTGCAATACCCTGATGACGTTCATCGAGATGAGATGGTTGGTGGGATTTATAGAGTTGAAAGTGAGTTGGAAAATGGTTGCCATCATACATCAGACGAAGAACATGCAGGAGTAACCGTACCTGATCATAACGAGAACCCCACCGAGTATTTCCCAACATCCGAGAATGCACAGAGCATTTTGGTTTCCTTGTCCGTTGCATGCCCTCAGAAAAGAATTGTATGCAAGCAATCTCAGCTCTTCCGCATAAAGTTCTACGGTAATTTTGATAAGCCACTCGGGAGGTATTTTCGTGAAGATTTATTTTATCAGGTACTGTATTGTCATCCATTTTCCTGTTTGGTTCCAAGCAGATACCTAGTAGGCTGCTACTGCCTTATTAATATGTTCCATCGTTGTTGCAGACTTCGTGCTGTGAGTCTTGCAAAGAACCTGCAGAATCTCATGTCCAATGTTATACTCATCAACAAGGCAGTCTTTCAATAGGTGTTAGAAATCTTGAATCTGTAAAGCCGTTACCTGGACGGAATGATGGGAAGATATGGATGTGGCACAGGTGCCTCCGGTGCAAACAAAAAAATGGAAACCCTCCGGCAACACACAGAGTAGTGATGTCTGATGCGGCATGTGGACTTTCTTTTGGGAAGTTTCTTGAACTTAGCTTTTCGAATCACACAACAGCCAATCGAGTTGCCTGCTGTGGACATTCCCTCCAGAGGGACTGTCTTCGTTTTTATGGGTATGTGGTGGATTCTTGTATTCAACCTTCTCAAATTTAAGGTCAATGTAACTGTTGCCATTCTCCTTGAACAGGTTCGGAAGCATGGTTGCTGTCTTCCGTTATTCTCCTGTGGACATCCTATCTGTCAACTTGCCACCCTCAGTATTAGACTTTGCTTATCCAGTAGCACAAGATTGGCTCATCGAGGAGGCTGGTGATGTATGTTCATTTGAATATAAGTTTGTTTATTTACGGCCTGTTTGGCCTAGCTTAAAGTTGAAGCTGAGTAAATCACCCAGCTTTTTAATAAGCTGAAGCTTAAGTTGTGGTGGAGTTGCTTCTTAGCCTTTCACCCTCCTATCTCCCACCTCTCTAGCCGACTTCCGTTATAAGCTAATGCACTCTGAGAAGCTAGTTTTGTGGGCTTCACCATTTGGCCCTAAAGCTAGCTTTATGGAGCAAAGTTAAGCTGGGTGTTGGAAATGCCCCTTTTGACATATTTCTGTGTAATTTATTGCCCTATTTAAATGGTTAACTTGTCTTGCAGGTAGCCAATAGGAAGGATAACTTTTACAGGGTGATTTTTGACAATCTTGACTGCATTGAAAAGACAGTTTCAGCCCAAGAAGATGTGAGCATGAAGGCGGGCTTGTATAAACATGTTGTTGATCTTAAAGACCTGATTAAAGTTGAGTGGAAGAAATATGACGTAAGTTAAACTGTTACATGGTTTTATTCTGCTGTCAAAGTATGTGGTAGGCTACATACTGTGCTGGTGGGTTGATTTTTTTTTTCCGTATTTGCACACCATTTTTCAGGTTTTGTCGGGGTTTGGTAGCATACAGAAGTTACAAACAATTGGAGAACCTGTAGATGTTCTAGAGCTCAACCGCCTGAGGCGAGAGCTTGTACTTGATGCACATGTATGGGATCGCCGTTTGCACATGATGCACTCACTCACCAAGAAAAACTGTACTGCGGCAACTGATGCACAGTGTCCTAAGAAATTTCCTGAAAGCGTGTTAGAAGATTCAAAGGCTGAGATTTCCATCACACAGGAAAATATGGAGAAGTCACTAGAATATTCTCAGTCAAGTTCTTTTATCACAGATAGTGGGAAGCCATTGCTCAGAAGAGAACATGGTGACACAACTGTGTCACATTCTGGGTTGACCAACATAGATGAAGTATACCACCAGTCTGTTGAAGGCTCTGCTAGTTCTGCTGGTCTCCACATTGTCCCGCACCCATGTGAAGTACAGAGCAATGGGGTGGTGGCTGATGAACTTAAGCTTGAGAAGACATTGGAGAAGTCAGAGTCTTCTCCATCAAATCTTTCTGATAGAATTGACTTGGCATGGACTGGCTCTGGTGTGGAGACACTTCTAGTCGCACCTACTGCTCTGATGAATGGCTCCTCATACCAGAATGTTATGGCTCCAATTAGAATTAAATCATTTGATTCTGGAATCAATTTCAGAAATGGGTTATCACCTGTCGACGATTCAAATGTAAGCATAAGAAGAGCTTATTCCCAAAGGCCTCCTAGGGCGCTTGAGAGAACAGGCAGGGGTTTGTCCCCGACCTTCACAAATAAGCTGTCACTTCCTGGTATGGTTGATGGTGAGGGTCGTTTTCTTCTATCACAAAGTGTTTCAGATGTTGTTGTTCCAGTGTATGATGATGAGCCGTCCAGTATGATAGCCCATGCCATGACTGTTCCAGAATATCGTAGTTTCATGTTGCCAGTGCTGAATCTGCATAATGAATTGGACAGACCTAGTGTTTTGAACTCTCTGGATCAGAATTCTACTTCTAGAAGCTGGTCAGATGTATCTCAAATGAATTCCAAGGATATTCATTTGACGGTTTCTTTTGAGGATGAAGACTCATGTTCTGTGGATAAGGCAAAATTTTCTGTCATATGTTATTTTGCAAAGCAGTTTGATTCAATCAGAAAAAAGTGTTGTGCAGATGAACTGGATTACATTCGTTCTTTGAGCCGGTGCAAGAGATGGAGTGCTCAAGGTGGCAAGAGTAATGTATACTTTGCCAAGACACTGGATGACAGATTTGTCATAAAGCAAGTGACACGGACGGAATTAGATTCATTTGAGGACTACGCAACTGAGTACTTCAAATATATAACAGAGTCTGTATCCTCTGGAAGCCCAATTTGCCTTGCTAAAGTTCTTGGTCTTTACCAGGTTTGTACCGCTTTAAGTTTATTCTCATGTGTTTCTAGGGTCCTGTAAGGTTAAATTATTTTTAACTTAACTGCGACCCATCTGTGCACTAGGTCGTTGCCAAGAACATGAAAGATGGAAAGGAACTGAAGATGGAATTAATGGTCATGGAAAACATATTTTTCAAGAGGAAGGTATCAAGAATATATGACCTGAAAGGATCCCTGCGTTCCCGTTACAACCCTGATACATCAGGAAACAACAAGGTTCTCTTAGATCTCAATCTATTAGAGACACTTCATACAAAACCCATTTTTCTTGGAAGCAAAGCAAAAAGAAGGTTGGAACGAGCTGTCTGGAACGATACTTCTTTTCTGGCAGTAAGTGACTTTACTCACTGTGTTGTGTATGTCTGTTGTTTACATGCTTGTAATATATTCTAGGGTGCACCGACCTAGCATGTCTAGAAGGCCTCGGATACCAAGATGACAAGATCTTGAAAGCTGCTCGATTTCAACCAATTTATATGTGGTTCCAGTGAAAGCTAGGCGGGTTAAATAGTTATGCACATGTTTCCACTTTTCAGTTTTCACACTTAGTACTTCGAAATATTGTTTTCTGAAATAATAATGCTGAAATAGCTATGAATCTTGGAGCCTGTAGCTCAACTTTTGGTGCAGCCACGGGGGCCTAACTAGAGATAAGATAATCTATTTACTTGATATTGGAGATGGGTTTCTTGAGGGTTAACCATTTAAGGGGTTGTAGTTTTATTTCTATGGATTATAAGGAAGCTATAAGAAATATATCAACACAGTCCTGGTCCCCTTTTCTGCCAACTGTGGTGCGCCTGCGGTCACAGCATGGTCGTGCTACTCTGGTCCAGATCCCCATCTGATTCTAGTCCATGACTTGACTTAATTTTGCATGTTTCTAGGTAGACAGCACACGGGTCCCTTGTTTCTTTTACTGAAACAGTAGAAGTTTCCTTAAATCTGTTAAATGTTTCCTACCTTCATGTTGCTGACATCCAAAGTGGTTATAAAGATAAACTTATAAAACAATACTGGTGAGAAGCTAAAGGATTGATGTGAAGGTGAACAACCCTTTGATGTGTTTTCTGTTTCCAAAAGTTGAAACATTTTTTGTTGCCAGACTGGTGGATGATTTTGGTTGGCCAACGTGGCAACTATCAGTCGAGTTATTAGTTCATTCGCCTATTCGGATCTGGCTTGGTCAAGTCAACGGCCACCCTGGGCTTGGCTTAGCATCTTTAGTATATTTCCCGTATCTGTTTGACAAAATCGATCTGAATGATTAGTATTGTTGAGTTGTAGCATATGAAGTGAATATTGTATGTCTCCAGCTGCTCTTTGGCATGCATGATCCATTCTCATTCGCGCTGCCTGTTTCCTTGTTTGCAGTCGGTGGGTGTGATGGACTACTCCCTCCTGGTTGGCATCGACGAGGAGAAGAAAGAGCTGGTGATGGGGATCATTGACTATCTCCGGCAGTACACATGGGACAAACAGCTGGAGACCTGGGTGAAGGCGTCGGGGATTCTAGGGGGCTCCAAGGACGGGATGCCCACCATCATTTCTCCAGACCAGTACAAGAAGAGGTTCAGGAAGGCCATGTCAAAGTACTTCCTGACTGTCCCCGACCAATGGTCACCTTGAACCGTCGCCACTTGATGCCTACTATTATTTGCCTATTCGAGTGCAAGATGGGGTGATAGCAGCTGGGAAGCGGCACATTGTTTTCTTTCTGTTTTTTTCTTTGGTTTTGTTAGAATAGTCGATCGATCTGCGCCTTTTGTATGTTATTTTTGCTCGCATCAGGCTGGACTGGGATCGCTGGAGGGGCGTACGGTAAAGGTTGCCCCCATCCAGGTAGAGCCTAGGGATCGATATGTGTATATTATATATAACAATGCTACACTGTAACATGAAATGAAATGCAGAGGAATTAAAATGCGTGAGTTTGCTTACAAAGGCAACGGTCGATCCTTTCCTTGCTGGCGCTCTTAACAATGAACTTACTAGTGACTTCCCTCCAAAAAATAGAAACTTACGTTACTACTGCCTTCATTCCATAATATGGCCTGTATAGATTTTTGTAAAGTTTGATCAAGTATATAGAGAAAATTATCTACATCTTTGATACCAAATGTATAATCATTGGATACGCCATGAGACATACTTTTATATTATTTTTATCTGATGTTATTGATGTTGATATTTTTCTCAATAAACTAGGTCAAACTCTACAATGTTTAACTTTTGAAAAAAAAAATACGGAGCAAGGCTGAATATCTGCATTTGAAATCTGACATTATATTTTTAGACATGGCAAATCAAATGTTTTCCATGACAATTTATGTTGGTGCAAGGATGGAAAATTTAGTTTGCAAGCACAGCAATTTCCTGGCAAAAAGTGAAGTGAGGCGGATTTGCCATGCTCGATCGCCAACTAAACTTGTCATCCTCGACAAATATAATTTGCCATAAAAACATTTAATTTGTCATGTCTAAAAATCTGATGTTCGCTAGATATTCCAATCCTTCTCTTGTGACTGCTGCCCAGGAAGTTTAGCCTTCCAAAGTTGTACGCATTGTTTTTCTAGAGGGTCTGTTTAGAAAAGTAATATGCATAACTATTGGATGCTGTTCAGCCTTTCAATGTTTTAACTGTGGATAGTTTCTCTCTTCAAGTTCACTGGAAGAAACACCATGTGACATATGTGGTAAGCAATTCAAACCAATTCAAAAAAAAAAGTTCACTGAAAGAAAAGTAAACGAAGTCACCACATACAACGCACATCGTTGGAAAGACTGAAATAAATTCAGAAAAATACAAGCATAAGTGTAAGTTTAAAACTTAAACCCTGATGAACTAAGAATACCAGGGTCTTCTAACCATCCAACCACCTTCGTTTGACTCAGATCGTTAGGAAACTGATTTATTCATTGGCTCACGTGTTGTGAGGTGGGATAATTCCACCATAGGTCTCGAGTGCTTCAAGCCCATCCATGTACTGCGCTATGGGTAATAGGTGGGACCAGCATTGAGTGCATTGTCGACTTTGCTTCAAGCCCACCCATTGCACGGAGGTTGCAATGTGGCGGGGGATAGGTGTCGGTTGTCCATCTTGCTCGATTTCTTCGAGCCTGTTCGGCAGCCCTCGGCTCCGCAGCACAGCTCCTGGAGCGGCGAGCGTGGCACTGAACGCGTTAGCGTCACGCTTTCCTCGAAGCGGAGCGGAGCGGACAGCAGGCCATTTTCTTGGAGTGGCCCAAGTGACGCTCCGTGCGCTCCGCGCGCTCCGCATCTACATGGAGCAGGGAGTTGAGAAGTGAGGAGCAGAGGGCTGCCGAACAGGCCCTTCGTAGCTGTAATTTGGGCATCTTTGACCAGCTGAAATCCAGTTTAACAAAAGACCTTGCAAACTAAATGCAGCTTAGATGATTAGCTTTTTATGCTGAAAATCATTCTATTATGATTCAAGTCCTAAACTTTAAACGCTTGCTCACATTTTTCAGATTTATTTTAGGAATTTTTATAACGTTTTGTTTAGTAAAAGATGATGTTTTTATCGACCACTACAACTTCTTTGGGATGACTTCGTCACGAAGACTTTCTAAAGAAAACCCAAGACAAATCACTCATGCCGTTACACACCAAATCCGAGTCTGATGTCAAGATCCAAGACCATGCACCACACCATCTTCTCCGGAGATCATCGCACTGGACCATTTGTGCTGTTGTCAAGCATCGGTTGCAGACCATACCTCGGCCACTCATCTCTGTCGCAGACCCACAACGCCCACCAACTTCTCCACAACAGGCCCCCCCACGATCAGCAACCTCGTGGCTGCAGCGGCGAGAGGGAGAGAAGGTGGGGTGGCGGTGTCACGCCCCTAGATCAGGAGGTGATAAATCGATATCGAACAACACCAAATCCATGGATACAAGTGTTCCTCATGTATGAATTAAATCACCAAACCAAGGTTCACAACGGAACTACAATCCAGAGAAGAGAATCAAGGATGAGAAGAGCATAGAATTAAGGTAGGCAGCAAGAGAGAATCAGGGAGAGGGGATACACTCGTCTGGTACGAGGAAAGGGAGGAGCTGGAGGAGGAAGAAGGCCAAGCCAATTCTATTCTGTTCGATCCCCTTTCTCGTTGTCGACCTCTGTCTTTTGTAGCTGCAGGTTAGGCCTACTGGGCCAAAGTCCATATGACCCACGGCCCAACAGCCTATGTGTTAGAGTATGTAATGGGCCTAATAGCCTGGGCTGGCGGTATAGCCCGTTAGTCTTAGGGTTAATTAGAGATAAGGGTCGCTTACTTAGGGGTCAAGTAAGCCTTCCTTGAGAGTCAAGTAAACCTCTCTATATAAAGAGAGGAGATGTATCAATCTAATCAAGCAAGAATTAAGAAGGAAATCCCTTCCCCCTTGCCCGGCCGTGGGCAAAAAGGCCCCCGGCCGGCCCCCTCGCGCCCTCGTTCTAGCAGCGCCATAACAATTTGGTATCAGCTAGCTTCGGTTCGATCATGTCTTCACCGCCGCCCAACCCGTCTCTTCCGCTGCCGGGATCCTCCGTCGCGCCCGTCCCCGCTGTCCTCACCCCGGAGGAGGTGTCCGGGGTGTTGCGGGACCTAACCCAGGCGGTCCAGGAGATCCACCTGTTCTCGGCCGGGTCCTACGGGTCGCACCCGACTGCGCCGCCCATCGCCGCCACCGCGCCGCCGTGGCTGCCGTGGCAGCCGCTGCACCAAGCGGCCTCTGGCGCGCTCGCCGGGTGGCTCCAGCAGCCGCTGCAGCTGCCATCCACCGCCCCGCCCTGGCTGCAGTGGCAGTCACCGCTCCTGGCACCCTCCGCCGCGCCCGGCGCTCCGCCGCAGCAGCCGCTGCTGCTGCCCTAGGGCGTCCTTGCTGCGCTCGCCGGGCCGCTACAGCAGCCGCTACAGCTGCCATCCACTGCCACCACCGCCCCGCCCTGGCTACAGTGGCAGCCGCCGCTCCTGGCGGCCTCCGCCACACCCGGCGCTCCGCTGCAACAGCCACCGCCGGTCAGCTCCGGCCCCGCATCGACCGCGCCGGCGGGAGTCCCGATCCACCAGATCAAGTTACCGTCGTCGCCATTACCGCTTCCCCAGGGCGTCCCCATCCAGCAGATCAAGTTCCCGCCGTCACCGTCGCCGTCACCGCTTCCGGCTTGGATCACTACCCGCCACGTGTCGGCGGCGGTGAGGCTGCAGGCTGCTGCGCGCGGCCTCCTAGCGCGTCGGCGTGTGCAGGAGATGCGTGGTCTGCAGCTGCCGCTCCTCCCAGTTGCGTTTCTCCGCGCAAAGGACCTCGATCTCGTCCGCTGCGTCGGGGATCTTGGGCATGCTGTTTTCCCCGCGGGCAGCGACCTCAAAGTCTGCGACATCGGTAGTTGGGGGGCGCACCCCTCCTCGTCATTCTCCATCGCAAGCCCTCCACTCTTCCCTGTGCGGTGCTGACCAACAGCCATACACATGCACTCTTTTTGTCCAGGTGGTGTCCATGGGATCCAGGTGGCTGTACACATGCACGTCCGACATGCGGATGATGTCCACTTTTTGTTAAGGGGTCCAAAATAAATCGTCCTAGTCCATTTCAGGTTGAGAGTAATAAAACAAGTCGAGATGTAAAAGGCTTGTTGTTAGGTGTTAGGTTTGTGTTGCGTCTAGTCATGGTTATAAGTTGGTTAGGCTGCCGCACGAGGACAAGCTGCACGTCTAGGTGGGGTGTAGTGTTAGAGTATGTAATGGGCCTAATAGCCTGGGCTGGCGGTATAGCCCGTTAGTCTTAGGGTTAATTAGAGATAAGGGTCGCTTACTTAGGGGTCAAGTAAGCCTTCCTTAGGAGTCAAGTAAACCTCTCTATATAAAGAGAGGAGATGTATCAATCTAATCAAGTAAGAATTAAGAAGGAAATCCCTTCCCTCTTGCCCGGCCGTGGGCAAAAAGGCCCCCGGCCGGCCCTCTCGCGCCCTCCTTCTAGCAGCGCCATAACACTATGGCCCAATCTGGACTAGGTGCGGGTGTTACACTACCGCCCCTAGAAAACATTGCTTGTCCCCAAGCAATGGATGTTGATAGCAGTACAGTACTGGAGCTCCCACAATGACATAGAACATTCTTGCTCAGCCCAGAAGTCAGACAACAAGCGCCCCTCAACAACAGTGTGAAACATCCCCCAGGATCCCAGGCCATTCCATCAAGCGTTGGCACACAACATAGTTGAGGAATCTTGAACCCAAACAACCTGTACTATAGGTGGAAGTAGCATTCTAAGCTGATTGTTTTTGAGCGAGCACTACTAGTCATCCTGTAAGTGCATCTAGTGCCACCCCTAGTTGGTTTTGGAGTATTGACGACAAACCTAGTTGAGGGACTAATGTGTTTATGAGAATTGCAGGATAACACAGGTAGAAGTCCCTCATTGATTCGGTTTAGCTACCAGAGATGACCCCTAAAAATGTACGAAGACATTGAAGACAATGGTGGTTTATGAAGATATTCATATTGAAGACAATGACATGTGAAGACTCCCTATGAAGCTTATAGAACTCGAAGACTTAGATCCTTCGTAGTTATATACTTCATTTATGTTGTGTCATAGGAACCACCGTACTGTTAAGTGGGGTCCAAGAGAACCAGTCAGGATGACTGAAGTGATGCCTAATTCAAATCCTATGTCTTCGAGCGAAGACTATGAGAGCAAATCTTGTCCAGAGACGGACAAGTCAGCTTTTCTTGTAGCCCAAGTAAAGTTGCCGTGTGAGTTTAAAATCTGACCGTTGGTACACGTGTCAGTTCCTTAGTGACCCAGGGTCATTTCGGACAAATCAGGTCGGGTTGCCAAGTGGCTATAAATAGTCCACCCCTACAACCATAAACGGTTGGCTGCTCAGATTTTATTGCACGGCTTTTGTCGTTTGAGAGCAACCCACATCGAAGCCTTTGAGAGAAAATTCCTAGCGAGGAAAAAGCCCTAACCACCCAGAGCCAGAGTAAATTGGGCATCACTTAAGTCTTCTTGTCTGAGTGATCTGAAGACTTATTACACTTGAGGACTGTGCATCCTCCAGCCGGTTAGGCGTCGCGTTCTGAGCATCCAAGAGAAATTGTGGATTGCCGGTGAATGAAGTCTGTGAAGGTTTGGGAGTCTACCTTGAAGACTTACCAGAGTGATTGGGCGAGGTCTGTGTGACCTTAGCTCAAGGAGAAAACGGTGAGGACTGGGTGTCCTGAGCTGCGTGTTCAGGACTGGGTGTCCGGGACTGTGTGTCCTTTGGTTTAAATACCTAGCCGCTCCAACCAGACGTACAGTTGTCACAGCAACTGGAACTGGTCCAACAAATCATTGTCTTCAACGTGTCACTGGTTTCATCTTCACTCCCTCTTACTTTCTGTGACACACTGTGAAGCCATTGCATGCTTGCTTTATCTTCTGTCTTCACAACTTAACTGTATGATTTGTTTGGCTTCATAACGTCTTCCTACCTGATCCTTATTACACTAAAGCTGGTTGTCACTGTGCTTGCACTATATTGAATACTTGACCATGGCTTGCCTTGTGTAATCTAACTTCCGCTGCATAGTGATAGGCTTGTCTATTCTGTTTGTCTTCATAACTTCCACGTTTTGAAGACTTTCATAAAAATCGCCTATTCACCCCCCTCTAGTCGATATAACGCACTTTCAATTGGTATCAGAGCAAGGTGCTCCCTTGTTCTGTGTGATTCGGTTTAACCACCTGGAGTTTTAGCTATGTCGACTGCAGGGATAATTAAAGTCTCTGCTGCGTGCCCCGTCTTCGATGGAACTGAATATCCCTACTAGAAGAATAAGATGCGCATGCATCTTGAAGCCATTGACGTCGACCTATGGTATGTCGTCGAAAACGGCGTTCCCAAGGCTGGAGAAGGTGTCACTTCTGCTGATGTCAAGAAGTTCACTCAACTCGACTCTACTGCCAAGAATATCATCTGTGGTCATCTGACCAAGGGACAGTACGGCCGTGTGAGTGCCTTGAAGACATCCAAGCTGGTCTGGAACTGGCTCTCCAAGGTCAATGAAGGCATCTCAACCCAGAGAGATCAAAGAATCAGTGTTCTTCGCAACCTCTTCAACCGCTTCAAGCGAAATGACAATGAGAATGTCCAGCACACATTTGACCGGCTCACTGACATCACAAATGAGCTTCAAGCCCTCGGTGCCACTGAGATCACCAAACATGAAATCGTCAAGACGCTGCTGAGATCACTTGACAGTTCGTTTGACATCCTAGCCCTGATGATTCAAGAACGTCCAGACTTCAAGACACTCGATCCGTCTGACATACTTGAGAGGCTCAACACACATGAGTTTCAGCTTTCTGAGAAAAGAGATATCTACGGTCCAAACTATGGGCGAACTCGTTCCTTGAAGGCAAAAGCTGTGTCCTCATCTGAAGAAGAATCTGACAGCAGTTCTGATGATCCTGAAGACATTGGAAGGGAACTTGCAATGCTAGTGAAGAAGTTCCAGAAATTCACCAAGAAGAAAGGCTTCAGAAAGTCTTCACGATCAAGCTCAAGGAATGATGAAGCTTCTGCTCATGACTACAAGAAGAAAACATGTCACAAGTGCAAGAAAACTGGACACTTCATCTCTGAGTGTCCACAATGGGACAATGAGAGCAGAAAGAAGAACAAGAGCAAGGAATATGACTCTGACGACAAGAAGAAGAAGAAATACTCAAAGTCTTCTTCCAAGTCTTCCTCAAAGTCTTCATCACACAAGAAGAGTTCAACTGGCAAGGCTCGTGCGTTTGTGAAAGTGCGTTATATCGACTAGAAGGGGGGGGGGTGAATAGGCAATTTTTATGAAAGTCTTCAAAACGTGGAAGTTATGAAGACAAACAGAGTGGACAAGCCTATCACTATGCAGCGGAAGTTAGCTTACACAACGCAAGCCATAGTCAAGTATACAATATAGTGAAAGCACAGTGACAAACAACTTCAGTGTAATGAGGATCAGGTTGGAAGAAGTTATGAAGCCAAACAGATCATACAGTCAAGTTGTGGAGACAGAAGATAAAGCAAGCATGCAATAGCTTCACAATATGTACTGGTAAGTAAAGGGAGGTGAAGATGAAACCAGTGACACGTTGAAGACAATGATATGTTGGACCAGTTCCAGTTGCTGTGACAACTGTACGTCTGGTTGGAGCGGCTAGGTATTTAAACCAAAGGACACACAGTCCCGGACACCCAGTCCTGAACATGCAGCTCAGGACACCCAGTACTCACCGTTTTCTCCTTGAGCTAAGGTCACACAGACCTCGCCCAATCACTCTGGTAAGTCTTCAAGGTAGACTCCCAAACCTTCACAGACTTCGTTCACCGGCAATCCACAATTTCTCTTGGCTGCTCAGAACGCGACGCCTAACCGTCTGGAGGATGCACAGTCCTCAAGTGTAATAAGTCTTCAGATCACTCAGACAAGAAGACTTAAGTGATGCCCAATTACTCTGGCTCTGGGTGGTTAGGGCTTTTCTCCTCGCTAGGGATTTTCTCTCAAAGGCTTCGAGGTGGGTTGCTCTCAAACGACAAAAGCCGTGCACTGAAATCTGAGCAGCCAACCATTTATGGTTGTAGGGGTGGACTATTTATAGCCACTTGGCAACCCGACCTGATTTATCCGAAATGACCCTGGGTCACTAAGGAACTGACACGTGTACTAACGGTCGGATTTCGAACTCTCACGACAACTTTACTTGGGCTGCAAGTAAAGCTGACTTGTCTGACTCTAGACAAGATTTTCTCTCATTGTCTTCACTCGAAGACATAGGATTTGAATTAGGCATCACTTCAGTCATCCTGACTGGTTCTCTTGGACCCCACTTAACAGTACGGTGGTTCCTATGACACAACATAAATGAAGTATATAACTACGAAGGATCTAAGTCTTCGAGTTCCATAAGCTTCATAGGGAGTCTTCACATGTCATTGTCTTCAATATGAATATCTTCATAAACCACCATTATCTTCAATGTCTTCGTACATTTTTAGGGGTCATCTCTGGTAGCTAAACCGAATCAATGAGGGACTTCTACCTGTGTTATCCTGCAATTCTCACAAACACATTAGTCCCTCAACTAGGTTTGTCGTCAATACTCCAAAACCAACTAGGGGTGGCACTAGATGCACTTACAATCTCCCTCTTTTTGGTGATTGATGACAAACTAGTTGAAGTTTTCAACGGGGAATATAATTTGTGAAATTGTAAAGGAATTGTCTTCATAAGCTGCAAGGGCTCCCCCTGAAGATGTGCATATAAGTGATTTGCTTCTGGAACGCAAATGCACATAGCAGGTTGTATTTTTGGGAATCCACTTCAACTTATGATGACAATCCACCATGCATGTAAAGATATATGAAGATAATGACATGCATAATGAAAAATGGACGTCTGCGAAATGATATAAGTGCGGAAATTATCGTCGTACATGCGGAATTTATCTTCGCAAAAACACAGTGGCAAACATAGTAGCAGACGACCATCAAGTTTAAGTGTTACAACTCAAAGAACCAAATGTAGCAAAACGAGAGTTGTAAGCACGAAGCAAAATGCAAAATATAAAGCACCCGCCCATATTATTGACCCGCTTGAAGACTATAAACATCATATGCTTCTCCCCCTTTTGTCAGTGATGACCAAAAAGGTTTGAAGACATAGAGTTTTCTATGCGTTCCCAGGCGCAGCAGGGTCGGTGGAGGCGTTTGGTGGTGCTGGCGAGCTTGGTGCAGTGACGACGCGCGCTGAAGAAGGTGGTGGTGATGTAGCGTCGTCTTCCTCCTCAATGATTTTTCCAGTCACTGTGGCAGCAGAGGAAGAGAACTCTGATTCTTCAAGCGACGGAGTTCCACGCAACACAGCTCTTCTGGGGGGTGTGGAGTCAAACATGAATCTCTCTTTGAAGCCATCCTCTTGCAGTTCAGCTTCAGTACACATCATGGTGAGGCCTTTCCAAGTGCGGCGACAGGTTTCATGTGCGACAAAGGCATTCTTGGTGGCCAGATTCCTGATGCGATTGACGTCTTGCATGATACTGTGCATCTGCCTTTTGAGCCAGTCGTGATGCCTATCTTGCTTTTGATGCAGAGCCACAAGAAGTTCACGGTCAGTGAGTGTACGAGCGCGTTTCTTGGGTCTCTGTGCAGCCGTGCTGTCAGTGGCTTCATTTGATGCAGGGGCACATGTGGTGCCAGCCATTGGATAGACTCTGGAAATGGCTTCAACACCTTCATTATGCTAAGTGAAGCTCTGGTGTTCTGCATTCTGAAGACTTAATGGCTGCTTGGCAGGCTCAGGATAAATTGCTTCAGCAGAGGTGTCCACATCAGGTAAGAAGATTCTGTGGTTGCGGGCAGAGGGTTGATAGGATATAGCAGAGTGGAGCTTGATGAGCCTCATAACCCATGGACCATAAATCTTCAGACCAAAGAGATCTGAGCCAGACGCTGCAAGTTGGCGTATAAAGAGATCCTGGGCATTGAAGCATTTGCCATGCAGGATGCAGAAGATGAGAGTCTTCATGGCACCTTCAACCTTGGCATATCGAGAGTGCCCCTTAATGGGCCATAGAGTCCACCTGACGATGTGATAGATAGTTCTGGGCAGGTACTCTAAGTCTTCAACGAAAAACTCGGTTGGGTAAGGTGCATCAGGAAGCAATGGCTTCATCATTGAGAGCATCTGACTCATATTTGGCTCAGGTCGCTGAAATATGCTCTCAACTGCTTCAGCATGGAGTTGGCAGCCTTCTTCGAAGAGTTCGCCAGGAGTGGGTAGGCCGGTGAGCTCAATGATATCGAATGCATTGGCTTCATGATGGACATTGCCGGTCATCCACTCCAGGACCCAAGTCTTCAGATCTCTGTTGTAGCCTTTGATGTGCAGTGTGGCATAGAACTGGAGCAGAAGCTCTTCATTTCAGTGCTCTTCATCTGTGACAAACGGCAGCAGGCCAACTTGCTTGAAGCAGTCCAGTGCTTCTTCCAGACCAGGCAGACCAGCAATAGCTTCAACCTCAAGGCGCTGGTGTGGAAAGATACGGCCTTGGTTGTAGAGGACGCAGGAGTAGTAGCTGCGCTGTGGGTAGCTCCTGAACCTATCTGATACAATCCGTTCCCTTGAATAAGGGTTCTTGGAGCGGTTGAAGAAAGTGTTGTCTGCCTTGAAGCTGTTGACATTAAAGGTGCCAGGAGCTGTTGCAGGACCTGGGAACCTTGGCAGTCGTGGGATTGGCTTCTGGACCTGGGGCCTGTGCGCAATATGATAGTTGAACTGTGGACCGGCAGCAGACTCAGGCATAGAAGGTTCAGAGGCAGTAGCTTCAGTATCTCTTGAAGCTGTTGGTTGGTCGGGCTCCACAAATGCTTCAGTATTGGGTGTGGCAGCCGCAATGGTGTCAGCCTTATCACGTGTAGTGAGAGGGATGGATTCAGGTACGTTCTCCTTGAGAACTTCTTCTTGTTGGTGCGGGGGAGATGGAGCTTGAGGTTCTTCATGCTCTTCTTCATGTTCTTCGGTTGATGCAGCCGGAATGTCGTCAGCAGTCTGAGCCCTTGACCCTTTGCGAAGCCTACGGAATGCAGGCGACGCCGGTGGAGGTGCAGTGGGCTGGGGCTCATCCTCTTCCTCCTGCGGGCGATCTGCCCACGATGCATCTTGGGTGATTGGCGTCAAGGGACGACCAATGCTGATCATTTCGCTCGTTTCGAGCTGAGGAAGGACTGCATCACCTTGCACATTGTCTTGGAGACCAATGTCTTCAGCAGCGTTGGGGTTGGCTGCTGGAATGTCTTCAGCGTGCGGAGCCTCTGTGAAAGCAGGCTCATGCACGGTCAGCTGACGATCTTCGTGCGGAAAGCGAACGGAGAGGGGTTCGACTATCAAGGGCTCTGTGGAAGCAGCCCGAGATTTCTTGGTCTTGCGTTTCTTGATGGTGGGGTCTGAAGGAGAGGCTTCATGGTGTTTCCTCTTCCTTGCTTCAGCTTCGGCTGTCCTTGTCTTCTTAAGCTCTGAAGTGGTTGAGCGGTGCTTTGGCTTCGAGCCAGTCTTGGTAGTGGGGAAGACAATCGGAACAGCTTCTTGCCTTGTGGCCTCTTGTTCAGCCATAGTGGGCTTCTTCTTTTTCTTCGCGGCCATCCTGGGGTCGATGTCGGGACGCCCAAGTGCTTTTCGCTTCTCGGCCTCATTGTAGGCCTGCACACAGAGATCAGCCAAATTCTTCATGCGCTCACGCGAACCCTGAGCCTCTGCACGTTTCTGCATAAAGTTTTCCTTCAACTCGTGCAGCATGACTTTGAAGTCTTTGACTTCTTGGACGCTGAGCGTGGCCATGTTCTGCTTGAACTGAGCCTTTTCAAAATCTATCTTCTGCTTCAGTTCCACTATGCGCTGGGCAATTGCGAGTTCTGAAGCAATAGCTCCTTGGAAGGCTACGCTGAGGCCAATGGGCAGCTGCAGATCATCGAAGCTGATGTTGGGTGTATCAAACCACTCATCAATGAAGTTGTGGATGATTGCTGCATCGAACAGAGGCAGATTGTTGAAGATTTCAGCCTCCTCCTTGCTCTTGATTAGCTGCTCAAGAGCGTCATCGGCAAGATCTTCGTCACTTGACAGATCAATGGCCTCGCAGCGCAGAATGGCAGTGGCAGTGAGCTCTTTGCCAGTGTGTGGCTGAGGCTTCTTGGCTTCTTGGGGTTTGGAGACTCGTGATAAGTCTTCAGACTGCACACTTGCTTCAGGAGGTGCAGTGGCCAATGGCTTCGCTCTGGAGATCTTAGGAGAAGCGGCTGGCTTGGAAGCTTTTGGCTTCTTCTTCATCTGCTTCGGCTCCGGTGCAGGAGCGTCATCAGACTCAGTGTCTGTTGGAGGGTCGTTCATAGCAGCCCCTTGGACTAAAATGCGAGTGATGAGGCCTTCGAGGTTGGCATACGGCCCGATGATATTGGGATTTGCGTCGCGTGTGCCATCTGCCCTTGGTTTAGAGGGACCAGGGTTGAAGTCCAATCCAAACTCCTTCTTGTTTTGCTTCTCAGAGTTCTGAGCAAATTGGAAGTTGCGCTTGAATAGATTGTCATCGCGACACCAGAGAAGTGATGACGGATGTGCTTCAGCTGGCTGTGGTCCTCTGACCATGCATGGATAGAAGCCTTGAGCAATGGCTTCGTCTCGGGACCGGGGTACGAGATTTTTGTACAAGACATCTCCCCATGGTCTCTTGATGGCGCACTTCTCTGCATATTCCTTGGTGACGAAGCGGTATTGGAACCATTGCTCTGCCCAATATTTTCGAATCCATTGGATTCGTGTCTTGCGCTGACCATAGCTTTCTTCAGGATCAGTTTGGTACATTTCTGCCAAGTCTTCAGGCAGATCCTTAGACGTTTCACCACGTCTCTGTTTGCCTCCCTTCCTCGCTGGTTTTTCTGCTGCCATGAAGCTTAACTTGGAAGGCTTCAGATTCAAAGTCTTCAAAGGCTTCCTTTTGCTTGACCAACAGGAACTTGCTTCGGGAGAATTGATGTGACGCTGTAAGAACTCTGCAAATGAATGCAGACTATGAGAACCAAAAGATTCTCCCACGGACATGTACCTGTGACAGCATTAAGGTACGAGGGAAGGGGAAGAGGTCATATGCATTCTCAGAAGATTTTGAAGATAAATCAGTTTAGAAGATATTGACCTCATCACGCGAAGACATTCACTTTATAAAAAAGAAGTTGGTTCCAGATTTGTACTAACCTATAGATCAGTACAAGTGACGAATCTAACTACTTCATGAAGAACAAGTGAATATGCTAGGCAGGTTATGAGTTGCAGATGAGAGAGATGAAACTTGTGTGAATGGAAACCTCTTTTGGCAGAAAGTGATGGAGCTATAGGATCAAAAGAGGCTGTAAAAAGATGTGTTATTTACCAGACTTGGAACTGCTAGACGAGGTGAGAGTTGAGGCCGAGCAGTTCGATCCTCCGTGCCCTAACTTGGCGACGGAGGACACCTACGGCGACGGCGGAGTGACCGATGTCCGCAGTCGGCGTGAGAACGGCGTCGGAGAGGTTGCGGCAGTGAAGCACTTCGTCGCCGGCGTCGTTGAGAGTTAGCGGTGGCGCTAGGGTTCGTGTGAGGGTGGAAGAAGAGATAATGACCGCAGTGAAACATGTATTTATAGGGATATGGGTGGCACTGCGCTATTACTCAGGTGCCCCTGGTGATTCGCATCTGATCAGTACGTGGCCAGCATGCGGAATTGTGGGGGCAGTTTCACTCCACGCACGCCTTGTTTGTCGGGAGCCGTTCCTACTTCTCCGGATTTCTTGTTGATGGAATAACATTGAAAGTTGTTTTAAAGTTTGTCTCTGTGTCTTCATCTGACAAGGATGCAGTGAAGACATTCGACAGTTTCAATAGAATGCATATGACTTGGAGAGATAGAGTTTGAGGTAGGAAGCATGGAGAGGTTAGGGTCCGATCACATTCACTTAGTTCAAAAGATTCAAACAAGAAGACATAGCTATAAGTGAATGTTGTAGAGGACAGAACACCAGTACATATATAATCAACATAGTGAAGATAATCATGAAGACATGTTGAGATTGAAGCCAAACCAAATGTGAAGACATAGCAAATGTAATGCCATGAGTGAAAACACTTCAAGCAGAAAATTTGGTGGTGGCATTACCCACCGTATAGGAAGTATTAGACCCAGACACGGCGCACAATTATCGTGGCGCTCCGAAGTCAAATTCCACGTTAATGTATTCACACATAGAATGTATGTCTTCATTGATTGAAGATATACGTTACTTCGTGTGTTGCACATCTAAGTCATCAACATGCATAAGTGTTAGGATGTGTGCCTGATCACAGGACATTTGAGGATTCCAAGATATTTAGCTCACACCGTAACTTGCAAAATCTCTTCTCATCCAAGGGCTTGGTGAAGATATCTGCCAATTGCTCTTCAGTGTTGACGTGTATGATATCAATGTCTTCCTTTGCAACATGATCTCTGAGAAAATGATGACGAATTTCAATGTGCTTTGTCTTCGAGTGCTGAACTGGGTTGTTGGCAATCTTGATGGCGCTTTCATTGTTGCAGTAGAGTGGCACTTGCTTCAGATGAATGCCATAATCCTTGAGGGTTTGCTTCATCCATAGAAGCTGAGCGCAGCAGGATCCAGCAGCAATGTATTCAAATTCAGCAGTGGAGAGAGATACACAGTTCTGCTTCTTTGAAGACCAACAGACAAGTGATCGGCCCAGAAAGTGACATGTTCCTGATGTGGACTTCCAATCGACCTTGTCACCAGCGTAATCAGCATCCGAAAATCCAACCAGATCAAACTCTGAGCCCTTTGGGTACCATAACCCTAGAGTTGGGGTGTGAGCCAAATATCGAAGGATTCGCTTCACAGCTAAGTGATGCGACTCCTTTGGTGCCGCTTGGAATCGAGCACACATGCAAACACTAAGCATAATATCTGGCCTAGATGCACATAAATAAAGTAAAGAACCAATCATGGAGCGGTATACCTTTTGATCGAACTCTTTACCATTGTCGTCAGGACCCAGATGATGTTTGGCTGGCATTGGTGTTGTGAAGCCTTTGCAATCTTGCATACCGAACTTCTTCAGGCAATCTTTGAGATACTTCTCTTGAGATATGAAGATGACATTGCGTTGTTGCCGTATTTGAAGACCGAGGAAGAATTTCAGCTCCCCCATCATAGACATCTGATATTGCTCTTGCATCATATATCCGAATTCCTCACTGTACTTCTTATTGGTGCAGCCGAAGATAATGTCATCCACATATATTTGGCACACAAACAGTTCACCATCATATGTCTTCGTGAAGAGAGTGGGATCTAGGGAACCAGGTATGAAGCCTTTGCTCTTCAGGAAGTATTTGAGTGTATCATACCAGGCCCGAGGGGCTTGTTTGAGGCCATATAGTGCCTTTTTGAGCTTGTAAACCATGTCAGGATGTTTTGGATCTTCAAACCCAGGTGGTTGTGCAACATACACTTCTTCTTCAATTTTGCCATTGAGGAAGGCACTCTTTACATCCATTTGATACAGAATTATGTTGTGATGATTTGCATAGGCCAGGAGTATACGGATGGCTTCAAGTCTGGCAACAGGAGCAAATGTTTCATCGAAGTCAATGCCTTCCACTTGAGTATATCCTTGAGCAACGAGACGAGCCTTGTTTCTGACGACTTGGCCATGCTCATCTTGCTTGTTGCGGTATATCCATTTGGTGCCTATTATGTTATGCTTCCGTGGATCAGGACGCTTAACCAACTCCCATACATTGTTCAGCTCAAATTGTTGAAGCTCTTCTTGCATAGCTTGAATCCATTCAGGTTCCATAAAGGCTTCATCAATTTTCTTGGGTTCTGTGATTGAAACGAATGCGAAGTGTCCGCAGAAATTTGCCAGTTGAGTTGCCCTTGAACGAGTCAGTGGACCAGGTGCATTGATGCTATCAATTATTCTGTCAATCTGCACTTCATTGGCAACACGAGGATGTATGGGTCGAAGACTTTGCTCTTGCTGATCTACGTTGTCATGGGGAGGAATGTCTTCAGGCTGAGCATTGTCTTCATGTGGATCAGGTGCTGAGATGATAAGTTCTTCTTCAGGATGAGCTTCAGAAGGTATAATTTCTCCAGTTCCCATTAGCTTGATTGATTCACTGGCTGGAACTTCATCTAGCACATCTGGTAGTTGCTCTCTTTGTGACCCATTGGTCTCATCGAACCGCACATCCACTGTTTCAACCACTTTGTAGTGAAAGAGATTGAAGACTCTGTAGGAGTGCGAATCCTTTCCATATCCAAGCATGAAGCCCTCATGTGCTTTTGGAGCAAATTTTGAGGTGTGGTGAGGGTCCTTGATCCAGCATCTTGATCCAAATACTCTGAAGTAACTGACATTTGGCTTCTTGCCAGTCAGAAGTTCATAAGATGTCTTGTTCAGCAGCTTGTGAAGATATACACGGTTGATAGTATGACATGCAGTGTTAATGGCTTCAGTCCAGAATTTTCTTGGTGTCTTGTACTCATCTAACATTGTTCTGGCCATCTCAATGAGTGTTCTGTTCTTGCGTTCGACGATGCCATTCTGTTGTGGCGTGTATGGAGCTGAGAATTCATGAGTGATGCCCAATGTATCAAGATATGTGTCAAGGCCAGTGTTCTTGAATTCTATGCCATTGTCACTTCTGATGTGCTTTATCTTGGCGCCATAATTGTTCATAGCCCGATTTGCGAAGCGTTTGAAGACATCCTGCACTTCAGTCTTGTAAAGGATTATGTGCACCCAAGTATATCTAGAGTAATCATCAACAATGACGAAGCCATAGAGGCAAGCAGTAGTGGAAAAAGTTGAGTAGTGAGTGGGACCGAAGAGATCCATGTGAAGCAGTTCAAAGGGTTGAGTAGTGGTCATGACTGTCTTCGAAGGATGTTTTGCCCTTGTCATCTTCCCAGCTTCACAGGCACCGCATAAGTGATCTTTCTTGAACTTGACGCCCTCGATGCCTATGACATGCTTCTTCTTCGCAAGGGTGTGGAGGTTCCTCATGCCAGCATGCCCAAGTCTTCGATGCCAAAGCCAGAATTCTGAAGCCTTTGCGAGAAGACATACTGCAAGCTGTGGCCCTGCTGAGAAATCTACCACGTACAAATCATCTTTCCGATACCCTTCAAACACTAGAGACTTGTCAGATTCCATTAGTACCAGGCAACGATATTTTCCAAAGATTACAATCATGTTCAAATCGCAAAGCATTGAGACAGACATTAAGTTGAAGCCAAGGGATTCAACAAACATGAATTTATCCATGTGTTGATCCTTTGAGATTGCAACTCTACCTAGACCCAGTACCTTACTTTTACCAGTGTCAGCGAATGTGATGTGGCTCTTGTCAGATGGACGTAAGGTTGAGTCTATAAAGAGACTTCTTTTGCCAGTCATGTGATTTGTACACCCACTGTCAATAATCCATTCTGAAGACTCTGAAGTCACTGGTGTCGTACCCTACAGTGCAGTTAGGGGGATAGGCTTCACGAAGAGTGTTGTGAAGCAAAAACATTTGACGAACCAGTGGATTATGAAAACTTAGATCCAGGTTAGGACAAGTAGGGAGAGTAGCATGCGATTCAGGTATGAAATACATAGTGATGCCATTCGGGCATTTGATCTTGCGCCCCACAAGATTTTTAAGGTCCCCAGCAATAGCGTCAGAAGATTTTGGTTTTGTGCTGGAGACCTTTCCCTGCAAAAGAGAGTTAAGCTTTCTTAACCACCCACATCTTCAAGGGTGGCTTAGAAGCAATAAGTCTAAGTGCAGCATCTGAGAATTTTGGCTTTGGAGCCCTAGCAAACAGTCTAGCAGGTGGGCAATAGTACTCATAAGAATAGGCAGAATAGTTCTTGGTCATATGAGAATGACGGTTTGAAGAATCGCTCTCATATGCCTGAGCATGGTTTCCCTGCAAAACATTTGTGTTAGTGCGACTCAAGTGAGTCCTCTGCCTGTATGAAGCCTTTGGACCATATGAAGCCTTTGGTCTGAGGTTTGTCTTCTTCATGTGAGGTGTCATGAGGACATTCACAGGAAGATTCTCAAGACACGTTTTTGGAACCCACATCTTCTTCATAGGCGGTCCATTCCTGCAGTTAGTACCAATGTACCTGGCAAATACTTCACCATTCTGATTCTTAAACAGTTTATAGTTTGCATCAAAGGATTCATCAATGATAATAGGATTAGCACAAGTGAAGCCAGATAGATTGGATGGATCTGCTGAGGATTCCTTTGCAGCAACCCATGTGGTTTTGGGGTACTGCTCAGGTTTCCAGTAAGAGCCATCTGCATTAATTTTCCTCACGAACCCAACACCCTCTTTCCTAGGGTTTCGGTTCAGAATCTGCTTCTTGAGGACATCACATAATGTCTGATGTCCTTTGAGACTTTTGTACATCCTTGTTTCAAGCAATGTCTTCAACCTAGCATTCTCATCAGCAATAGCAGTGGTATCCTCAACAGAGGGGTTAGTTACCACTTCAACAGTTGAAGATATTGCAACAGCAGTAGCAATGGAACATTCAGCAACAGAAGTAGCATTATCACGCTCAATGCATTTAAGCCATGGTGGTTCAAATCCTTCCTGAGCAGAACTGATCTGTTCGGCTCGAAGTGACTCGTTTTCCTTTTGAAGATCTTCATGATCCGCTCTCAACTTCTCAAGATCTTGCTTCTTTTGAAGATAATCATAGGAAAGCTTTTCATGAGTAGTTGAGAGAGTCTCAAGACGATCTTCGAGTTCCTGATACTTAACATGAAGATTTTTTATGTCTTCAATTAAGGATTCAGAACGAGTCATTTCAGCACCCAACAGATCATCGCTTCTGTCTAATAGTTTTTGAATATGTTCCATGGCCTTTTGTTGTTCAGTTGCAATTTTAGCAAGTGTTTTGTAGCTGGGTTTTGAATCACAATCAGAGTCATCGTCCCTGGATGTTTGATAGTGAGTAGTGCGTGTGTTTACCTTGGCACCACGTGCCATGAAGCAGTAGGTAGGAGTAGAGTCGTCCTTGTCATTTGCATCGGTGTTGGTGATGAAGTCATTGTCTTCAGTGCTGAAGATGGACTTGGCGACGTAGGCTGTAGCCAGACTCGCAATGCCTGAATCAGACTCCTCCTCAGACTCCACCTCTGCCTCCTCAGAAGCGGACTCCTCCTCTGAATCCATTTCCTTGCCAACAAACACACGAGCCTTGCCAGATGAACTCTTCTTGTGTGATTAAGACTTTGAGGAAGACTTGGACGAAGACTTTGAGTATTTCTTCGTCTTCTTATCGTCAGAGTCGTATTCCTTGCTCTTCTTCTTCTTTCTGTTCTCATTGTCCCACTGTGGACACTCAGAGATGAAGTGTCCAGTTTTCTTGCACTTGTGACATGTTTTCTTCTTGTAGTCATGAGCAGAAGCTTCATCATTCCTTGAGCTTGATCGTGAAGACTTTCTGAAGCCTTTCTTCTTGGTGAATTTCTGGAACTTCTTCACTAGCATTGCAAGTTCCCTTCCAATGTCTTCAGGATCATCAGAACTGCTGTCAGATTCTTCTTCAGATGAGGACACAGCTTTTGCCTTCAAGGCACGAGTTCGCCCATAGTTTGGACCGTAGATATCTCTTTTCTTAGAAAGCTGAAACTCATGTGTGTTGAGCCTCTCAAGTATGTCAGACGGATCGAGTGTCTTGAAGTCTGGACGTTCTTGAATCATCAGGGCTAGGATGTCAAATGAACTGTCAAGTGATCTTAGCAGTGTCTTGATGATTTCATGTTTGGTGATCTCAGTGGCGCCGAGGGCTTGAAGCTCATTTGTGATGTCAGTGAGCCGGTCAAATGTGTGCTGGACATTCTCATTGTCATTTCGCTTGAAGCGGTTGAAGAGATTGCGAAGAACACTGATTCTCTGATCTCTCTGGGTTGAGATGCCTTCATTGACCTTGGAGAGCCAGTCCCAAACCAGCTTGGATGTCTTCAAGGCACTCACACGGCCGTACTGTCCCTTGGTCAGATGACCACAGATAATATTCTTGGCAGTGAAGTCCAGTTGAGTGAACTTCTTGACATCAGCAGCAGTGACACCTTCTCCAGCCTTGGGAACGCCGTTTTCGACGACATACCATAGGTCAACGTCAATGGCTTCAAGATGCATGCGCATCTTATTCTTCCAGTAGGGATATTCAGTTCCATCGAAGACGGGGCACGCAGCGGAGACTTTAATTATCCCTGCAGTCGACATAGCTAAAACTCCAGGTGGTTAAACCGAATCACACAGAACAAGGGAGCACCTTGCTCTGATACCAATTGAAAGTGCGTTATATCGACTAGAGGGGGGGTGAATAGGCAATTTTTATGAAAGTCTTCAAAACGTGGAAGTTATGAAGACAAACAGAGTGGACAAGCCTATCACTATGCAGCGGAAGTTAGCTTACACAACGCAAGCCATAGTCAAGTATACAATATAGTGAAAGCACAGTGACAAACAACTTCAGTGTAATGAGGATCAGGTTGGAAGAAGTTATGAAGCCAAACAGATCATACAGTCAAGTTGTGGAGACAGAAGATAAAGCAAGCATGCAATAGCTTCACAATATGTACTGGTAAGTAAAGGGAGGTGAAGATGAAACCAGTGACACGTTGAAGACAATGATATGTTGGACCAGTTCCAGTTGCTGTGACAACTGTACGTCTGGTTGGAGCGGCTAGGTATTTAAACCAAAGGACACACAGTCCCGGACACCCAGTCCTGAACACGCAGCTCAGGACACCCAGTCCTCACCGTTTTCTCCTTGAGCTAAGGTCACACAGACCTCGCCCAATCACTCTGGTAAGTCTTCAAGGTAGACTCCCAAACCTTCACAGACTTCGTTCACCGGCAATCCACAATTTCTCTTGGATGCTCAGAACGCGACGCCTAACCGTCTGGAGGATGCACAGTCCTCAAGTGTAATAAGTCTTCAGATCACTCAGACAAGAAGACTTAAGTGATGCCCAATTACTCTGGCTCTGGGTGTTTAGGGCTTTTCTCCTCGCTAGGGATTTTCTCTCAAAGGCTTCGAGGTGGGTTGCTCTCAAACGACAAAAGCCGTGCACTGAAATCTGAGCAGCCAACCGTTTATGGTTGTAGGGGTGGACTATTTATAGCCACTTGGCAACCCGACCTGATTTGTCCGAAATGACCCTGGGTCACTAAGGAACTGACACGTGTACTAACGGTCGGATTTCGAACTCTCACGGCAACTTTACTTGGGCTGCAAGTAAAGCTGACTTGTCTGACTCTGGACAAGATTTTCTCTCATTGTCTTCACTCGAAGACATAGGATTTGAATTAGGCATCACTTCAGTCATCCTGACTGGTTCTCTTGGACCCCACTTAACAGTACGGTGGTTCCTATGACACAACATGAATGAAGTAAAACTACGAAGGATCTAAGTCTTCGAGTTCCATAGGCTTCATGGGGAGTCTTCATATGTCATTGTCTTCGACATGAATGTCTTCATGAACCACCATTGTCTTCAATGTCTTCGTACATTTTTAGGGGTCATCTCTGGTAGCTAAACCGAATATATCAGGGACTTCTACCTGTGTTATCCTGCAATTCTCACAAACACATTAGTCCCTCAACTAGGTTTGTCGTCAATACTCTAAAACCAACTAGGGGTGGCACTAGATGCACTTACAGTTTGTTGGCAAGGAAATGGATTCAGAGGAGGAGTCCGCTTCTGAGGAGGCAGAGGTGGAGTCTGAGGAGGAGTTTGATTCTGGCATTGCGAGTCTGGCTACAGCCTATGTCGCCAAGTCCATCTTCAACACTGAAGACAATGACTTCATCACCAACACCGATGCAAATGACGAGGACGACTCTACTCCTACCTACTGCTTCATGGCACGCGGTGCCAAGGTAAACACACGCACTACTCACTATCAAACATCTAGCGACGATGACTCTGATTGTGATTCAAAACCCAGCTACAAAACACTTGCTAAAATTGCCATTGAACAACAGAAAGCCATGGAACATATTCAAAAACTGTTAGACAGAAGCGATGATTTGTTGGGTGCTGAAATGACTCGATCTGAATCCTTAATTGAAGACATAAAAAATCTTCATGTTAAGTATCAGGAACTTGAAGATCGTCATGATACTCTCTCAACAACTCATGAAAAGCTTTCCTATGATTATCTTCAAAGGAAGCAAGATCTTGAGAAACTGGGAGCGGCTCATGAAGATCTTCAAAAGGAAAACGAGTCACTTCGTGCCGAACAGATCAGTTCCGCTCAGGAAGGATTTGAACCACCATGCCTTAAATGCATTGAGCGTGATAATGCTACTTCTGTTGCTGAATGTTCCACTGCTACTGCTGTTGCAATATCTTCAACTGTTGAAGTGGTAACTAACCCCTTTGCTGAGGATACCACTGCCATTGCTGATGAGAATGCTAGGTTGAAGACATTGCTTGAAACAGGGATGTACGAAAGTCTCAAAGGACATCAGACATTATGTGATGTCCTCAAGAAGCAGATTCTGAACCGAAACCCTAGGAAAGAGGGTGTTGGGTTCGTGAGGAAAATTAATGCAGATGGCTCATACTAGAAACCTGAGTAGTACCCCAAAACCACATGGGTTGCTGCAAAGGAATCCTCAGCAGACCCATCCAATCTAGCTGGCTTCACTTGTGCTGATCCTATTATCATTGATGAATCCTTTGATGCAAACTATAAACTATTTAAGAATCAGAATGGTGAAGTATTTGCCAGGTACATTGGTACTAACTGCAGGAATGGACCGCCTATGAAGAAGATCTGGGTTCCAAAAACATGTCTAGAGAATCTTCCTGTGAATGTCCTCATGACACCTCACATGAAGAAGACAAACCTCAGACCAAAGGCTTCATATGGGCCAAAGGCTTCATACAGGCAAAGGACTCACCTGAGTCGCACTAACGCAAATGTTTTGCAGGGAAACCATGCTCAGGCATATGAGAGCGGTTCTTCAAACCGTCACGCTCATATGACCAAGAACTATTCTGCCTATTCTTATGAGTACTATTGCCCGCCTGCTAGACTGTTTGCTAGGGCTCCAAAGCCAAAATTCTCAGATGCTGCACTTAGACTTATTGCTTCTAAGCCACCCTTGAAGATGTGGGTGGTTAAGAAAGCTTAACTCTCTTTTGCAGGGAAAGGTCTCCAGCAGAAAACCAAAATCTTCTGACGCTATTGCTGGGGACCTTAAAAATCTTGTGGGGCGCAAGATCAAATGCCCGAATGGCATCACTATGTATTTCATACCTGAATCGCATGCTACTCTCCCTATTAGTCCTAACCTGGATCTAAGTTTTCATAACCCACTGGTTGGTCAAATGTTTTTGCTTCACAATACTCTTCGTGAAGCCTATCCCCCTAACAGCACTGTAGGGTACGACACCAGCGACTTCAGAGTCTTCAGAATGGATTATTGACAGTGGGTGTACAAATCACATGACTGGCAAAAGAAGTCTTTTTATGGACTCAACCTTACGTCCATCCGACAAGAGCCACATCACATTTGCTGACACTGGTAAAAGTAAGGTATTGGGTCTAGGTAGAGTTGCAATCTCAAAGGATCAACACATGGATAAAGTCATGTTCGTTGAATCCCTTGGCTTCAACTTAATGTCTGTCTCAATGCTTTGCAATTTGAACATGATTGTAATCTTTGGAAAATATCGTTGCCTGGTACTAATGGAATCTGACAAGTCTCTAGTGTTTGAAGGGTATCAAAAAGATGATTTGTACGTGGTAGATTTCTCAGCAGGGCCACAGCTTGCAGTATGTCTTCTGGCAAAGGCTTCAGAATGCTGGCTTTGGCATCGGAGGCTTGGGCATGCTGGCATGAGGAACCTCCACACCCTTGCAAAGAAGAAGCATGTCATAGGCATCGAGGGCGTCAAGTTCAAGAAAGATTACTTATGCGGTGCCTGTGAAGCAGGGAAGATGACAAGGGCAAAACATTCTTCGAAGACAATCATGACCACTACTCGACCCTTCGAACTGCTTCACATGGATCTCTTTGGTCCCACTCACTACTCAACTTTTTCCACTACTGCTTGCCTCTATGGCTTTGTCATTGTTGATGATTACTCTAGATATACTTGGGTGCACATAATCCTTTACAAGACTGAAGTGCAGGATGTCTTCAGACGCTTCGCAAATCGGGCTATGAACAATTATGGCGCCAAGATAAAGCACATCAGAAGTGACAATGGCACTGAATTCAAGAACACTGGCCTTGATACATATCTGGATACCTTGGGCATCACGCATGAATTCTCAGCTCCGTACACGCCACAGCAGAATGGCGTCGTCGAACGCAAGAATAGAACACTCATTGAGATGGCCAGAACAATGCTAGATGAGTACAAGACTCCAAGAAAATTCTGGCCTGAAGCCATTGACACTGCATGCCATACAATCAACCGTGTTTATCTTCACAAGCTTCTTAACAAGACATCTTATGAACTTCTAACTGGCAAGAAGCCAAATGTCGGTTACTTCAGAGTATTTGGCTCAAGATGCTGGATCAAGGACCCACACCACACCTCAAAATTTGCACCAAAAGCACGTGAGGGCTTTATGCTTGGATATGGAAAGGATTCGCACTCCTACAGAGTCTTCAATCTGTTTCACTACAAAGTGGTTGAAACAGTGGATGTGCGGTTCGATGAGACCAATGGTTCACAAAGAGAGCAACTGCCAGATGTGCTAGATGAAGTTCCAGCTAGTGAATCAATCAAGCTAATGGGAACTGGAGAAATTATACCTCCTGAAGCTCATCCTGAAGAAGAACTTATCATCTCAGCACCTGATCCACATGAAGACAATGCTCAGCCTGAAGACATTCCTCCCCACGACAACATAGATCAGCAAGAGCAAAGTCTTCGACCCATACATCCTCGTGTTGCCAATGAAGTGCAGATTGATAGAATAATTGACAGCATCAATGCACCTGGTCCACTGACTCGTTCAAGGGCAACTCAACTGGAAAATTTCTACGGACAGTTCGCATTCGTTTCAATCACTGAACCCAAGAAAGTTGAAGAAGCTTTTATGGAACCTGAGTGGATTCAAGCAATGCAAGAAGAGCTTCATCAGTTTGAGCTGAACAATGTATGGGAGTTGGTTAAGCGTCCTGATCCACGGAAGCATAACATAATAGGCACCAAATGGATATACCGCAACAAGCAAGATGAGCATGGTCAAGTTGTCAGAAACAAAGCTCGTCTCGTTGCTCAAGGATATACTCAAGTGGAAGGCATTGACTTCGATGAAACATTTGCTCCTGTGGCCAGACTTGAAGCCATCCGTATACTGCTGGCCTATGCAAATCATCATAACATACTTCTATATCAAATGGATGTGAAGAGTGCCTTTCTCAATGGCAAGATTGAAGAAGAAGTGTATGTTGCACAACCACCTAGGTTTGAAGATCCAAAACATCCTGACATGGTGTATAAGCTTAATAAGGCACTATATGGCCTCAAACAAGCCCCTCGGGCCTGGTATGACACACTCAAATACTTCCTGAAGAGCAAAGGCTTCATACCTGGCTCCCTAGATCCCACTCTCTTCACGAAGACATATGATGGTGAACTGTTTGTGTGCCAAATATATGTGGATGACATTATCTTCGGCTGCACCAATCAAAAGTACAGTGAGGAGTTCGGATATATGATGCAAGAGCAATATCAGATGTCTATGATGGGGGAGATGAAATTCTTCCTCGGTCTTCAGATAAGACAACAACGCAATGGCATCTTCATATCTCAAGAGAAGTATCTCAAAGATTGCCTGAAGAAGTTCGGTATGCAAGACTGCAAAGGCTTCACAACACCAATGCCAGCCAAACATCATCTGGGTCCTGACGACAATGGTAAAGAGTTCGATCAAAAGGTATACCGCTCCATGATTGGTTCTTTGCTTTATTTATGTGCATCTAGGCCAGATATTATGCTTAGTGTTTGCATGTGTGCTCGATTCCAAGCGGCACCAAAGGAGTCGCATCACTTAGCAGTGAAGCGAATTCTTCGATATTTGGCTCACACCCCAACTCTAGGGTTATGGTATCCAAAGGGCTCAGAGTTTGATCTGGTTGGATTCTCGGATGCTGATTATGCTGGTGACAAGGTTGACCGGAAGTCCACATCAGGCACATGTCACTTTCTGGGCCGATCACTTGTATGTTGGTCTTCAAAGAAGCAGAACTGTGTATCTCTCTCCACTGCTGAATCTAAATACATTGCTGCTGGATCCTGCTGCGCTCAGCTTCTATGGATGAAGCAAACCCTCAAGGATTATGGCATTCATCTGAAGCAAGTGCCACTTTACTGCGACAACGAAAGCGCCATCAAGATCGCCAACAACCCAGTTCAGCACTCAAAGACAAAGCACATTGAAATTCGTCATCATTTTCTCAGAGATCATGTTGCAAAGGAAGATATTGATATCATACACGTCAACACTGAAGAGTAATTGGCAGATATCTTCACCAAGCCCCTGGATGAGAAGAGATTTTGCAAGTTATGGTGTGAGCTAAATATCTTGGAATCCTCAAATGTCCTGTGATCAGGCACACATCCTAACACTTATGCATGTTGATGACTTAGATGTGCAACACACGAAGTAACGTATATCTTCAATCAATGAAGACATACATTCTAAGTGTGAATACATTAACATGGAATCTGACTTCAGAGCGCCACGATAATTGTGTGCCGTGTCTAAGTCTAATACTTCCTATACGGTGGGTAACGCCACCACCAAACGTTCTACTTGAAGTGTTTCACTCATGGCGTTACCTCGCAATGTCTTCATATTTGGTTTGGCTTCAATCAATTTGTCTTCATGATTATCTTCACTGCGTTAAATATATATATATATATATATGTACTGGTGTTCTGTCCTCTACAGCATTCACTTATAGCTATGTCTTCTTGTTTGAATCTTTTGACCTAAGTGAATGTGATCGGACTCTAACCTCTCCATGCTTCCTACCTCAAACTCTATCTCTCCAAGTCGTATGCATTCTATTGAAACTGTCGAATGTCTTCACTGCATCCTTGTCAGCTGAAGACACAGAGACAAACTTTAAAACCATATTCATTTTTTTAAGGAATCCGGAGTAGTAGGAACGACACCCGACAATCAAGGCAAACGTGGGATGTGGAACTGCCCCCACAATACCGCATGATGGCCACGTGCTGTTCAGATGCGAATCGCCAGGGGCACCTGAGTAATAGCGCAGTGCCGCCTCTATCCCTATAAATACACGATTCACTGCGGTCATTATCTCTTCTTCCACCTTCGCACGAACCCTAGCGCCACCGCTAGCTCTCGACGACGCCGGCGACGAAGCGCTTCACTGCCGCAACCTCTCCGACGCCGTTTTCACTCTGACAGCGGACCTCGCTCTCTCCGCCGTCGCCGTAGGTGTCTTCCGTCGCCAAGTTAGGGCACGGAGGATCGAACTGCTCGGCCTCAACTCCCACTTCGTCTAGCAGTTCCAAGTGGGGTAAATAAAACCTCTTTTTACAGCCTCTTTTGATCCCATAGTTCAGTCACCTATTGCCATAAGTAGTTTCTGCTCTCAGAAGTTACATCTCTCTCAATCTGCATCTCATAACTTGCCTAGAATGTTCACTTGTGCATCATGAAGTAGTTAGATTCCTCACTTGTACTGATCTATGGGTTCGTACAAATCTGGAACCAACTTCTTTTCTATAAGTGAATGTCTTCGCATGATGAGGTCAATATCTTCTAAACTGATTTATCTTCAAAATCTCCTGAGAATGCATATGGCATCTTCCCCTTCCCTCGCACCTTAATGCTGTCACAGGTACATGTCCGTGGGAGAATCTTTTGGTTCTCATAGTCTGCATTCATTTGCAGAGTTCTTACAGCGTCACATCAATTCTCCTGAAGCCAGTTCCTGTTGGTCCAGCAAAAGAAAACCTTTGAAGCCTTTGAACGCTTTGAAGCCTTCCAAGTTAAGCTTCATGGCAGCAGAAAAACCAGCAAGGAAAGGAGGCAGACAGAGACGTGGTGATACGTCTCAAGATCTGCCTTATGACTTGGCAGAAATGTACAAAACTGATCCTGAAGAGAGCTATGGTCAGCGCAAGACACGAATCCAATGGATTCGAAGATATTGGGCAGAGTAGTGGTTCCAATACCGCTTCGTCACTAAGGAATATGCAGAAAAGTACGCCATCCAAAGACCATGGGGAGACATATTGTATAAAAATCTCGTACCCCGGTCCAGAGAAGAAGCCATTGCTCAAGGCTTCTATCCTTGCATGGTCAGAGGACCACAGCCTGCTGATGCTCATTCGTCATCACTTCTCTGGTGTCGCGATGACAATCTGTTCAAGCGCAACTTCCAATTTGCTCAGAACTCTGCGAAGCAAAACAAGAAGGAGCTGGGGCTGGACTTCAACCCTGGTCCCTCTAAACCAAGGGCAGATGGCACACGCGATGCCAATCCCAATATCATCGAGCCATATGCCAATCTTGCAGGCCTCATCACTCGCATTCTAGTCCAAGGGACTACCGTGAACGACCCTCCAGCAGACACTGATTCTGATGACTCTCCTGCTGCATCAGCCGAAGAGCATGAAGAAGAACCTCAAGCTCCGTCTCCCCCGAACCAACAAGAAGCAGTTCTCAAGGAGAACGTACCTGAATCCGTCCCTCTCACTACATGTGTTGAGGCTGAAAACATTGAGGCTGCCACAACCAACACTGAAGCAATTGTGGAGCCTGACCCACCAACAGCTTCAAGAGACACTGAAGCTACTGCATCTGAACCTTCTGTGCCTGAGTCTGCTGCCGGTCCACAATTCAACTATCATGTTGCGCACAGGCCCCAGGTCCAGAAGCCGATTCCACGACTGCCAAGGTTCCCAGGTCCTGCATCAGCTCCTGGCTCCTTCAACGTCAACAGCTTCAGGGCAGATAACACGTTCTTCAACAGCTCCAAGAACCCTTATTCAAGGGAACGGATTGTATCAGATAGGTTCTGGAGCTACCCGCAACGCAGCTACTATTCATGCATCCTATACAACCAAGGTCGCATCTTTCCTCATCAGCGCCTCGAGGTTGAAGCTTTTGCTGGTCTGCCTTGTCTGGAAGAAGCACTGGATTGCTTCAAGCAAGTGGGTCTGCTGCCGTTTATCACCGGTGAAGAGCACTGGAATGAAGAGCTTCTGCTCCAGTTCTATGCCACCCTGCATATCAAAGGCTATAACAGAGATCCGAAGACTTGGGTCCTGGAGTGGATGACCGGCAATGTCCATCATGAAGCCAATGCATTCGATATAATTGAGCTTACCGGCCTACCCACTCCTGGCGAACTCTTCGAAGAAGGCTGCCAACTCCATGCTGAAGCAATTGAGAGCATATTCCAGCGGCCTGAGCCAAATATGAGTCAGATGCTCTCAATGATGAAGCCATTGCCTCATGATGCACCTTATCCAACAGAGTTCTTTGTTGAAGACTTAGAGTACCTGCCCAGAACCATATATCACATCGTCAGGCGGACTCTATGGCCCATTAAGGGGCACTCTCCATATGCCAAGGTTGAAGGTGCCATGAAGACTCTCATCTTCTGTATCCTGCATGGCAAATGCTTCAACGCACAGGATCTCTTTATACGCCAACTTGCAGCGTCTGGCTCAGATCTCTTTGGTTTGAAGATTTATGCTCCTTGGGCTATGAGGCTAATCAAGCTCCACTCTGCTATCTCCTATCAGCCCTCTGCCCGCAACCATAGAATCTTCTTACCTGATGTGGACACCTCTGCTGAAGCTATATATCCTGAGCCTGCCAAGCAACCATTAAGTCTTCAGAATGCAGAACACCAGAGCTTCACTCAGAATGATGAGGGTGCTGAAGCCATCTCAAGAGTATATCCAATGGCTGGCACCACACGTGCCCCTGCATCAACTGAAGCCACTGATAGCACAGCTGCCCTGAAACCCAAGAAACGCGCTCGTACACTCAATGACCAAGAACTTCTTGTGGCTCTCCACCAAAAGCAAGATAGGCATCACGACTGGCTCAAGAGGCAGATGAGAAGCATCATGCAAGACGTCAATCGCATCGGAAATCTGGCCACCAAGAATGCCTTTGTCTCACACGAAACCTGTCGTCGCACTTGGAAAGGCCTCACCATGCTGTGCACTGAAGCTGAACTTCAAGAGGATGGCTTCAGCGAGAGATTCAAGTTTGACTCCACACCCCCCAGAAGAGCTGTGCTGCGCGGAACTCCGTCCCTTGAAGATTCTGAGTTCTCTTCCTCTGCTGCCACCGTGTCTGCAAGAATCATTGAGGAAGAAGACGACGCTACATAACCACCGCCTACTTCAGCGCGCGTCAACCCTGCACCAAGCTCTTCCGCACCACCAAACGCCTCCACCGACCCTGCTGCGCCTGGGAACGCGTAGAAAACTCTATGTCTTCAAACCTTTTTGGTCATCACTGACAAAAGGGGGAGAAGCATATGATGTTTATAGTCTTCAAGCGGGTCATTATGGGCGGGTGCTTTATATTTTGCTATATTTTGCTTCGTGCTTACAACTCCCGTTTTGCTACATTTGGTTCTTTGAGTTGTAACACTTAAACTTGATGGTCGTCTGCTACTTGTTTGCCACTATGTTTTTGCGAAGATAAATTCCGCATGTACGACGATAATTTCTGCACTTATATCATTTCGCAGACGTCCATTTTTCATTATGCATGTCATTCTCTTCATATACTTTTACATGCATGGTGGATTGTCATCATAAGTTGAAGTGGATTTCCACAAGTACAACCTGCCATGTGCATTTGCGTTCCAAAAGCAAATTACTTATATGCACATCTTCAGGGGGAGCCCTTGCAGCTTATGAAGACAATTCCACTACAATTTCACAAATTATATTCCCCGTTGAAAACTTCAACTAGTTTGTCATCAATCACTAAAAAGGGGGAGATTGTAAGTGCATCTAGTGCCACCCCTAGTTGGTTTTGGAGTATTGACGACAAACCTAGTTGAGGGACTCATGTGTTTGTGAGAATTGCAGGATAACACAGGTAGAAGTCCCTCATTGATTCGGTTTAGCAACCAGAGATGACCCCTAAAAATGTACGAAGACATTGAAGACAATGGTGGTTTATGAAGATATTCATATTGAAGACAATGACATGTGAAGACTCCCTATGAAGCTTATGGAACTCGAAGACTTAGATCCTTCGTAGTTATATACTTCATTTATGTTGTGTCATAGGAACCACCGTACTGTTAAGTGGGGTCCAAGAGAACCAGTCAGGATGACTGAAGTGATGCCTAATTCAAATCCTATGTCTTCGAGCGAAGACTATGAGAGCAAATCTTGTCCAGAGACGGACAAGTCAGCTTTGCTTGTAGCCCAAGTAAAGTTGCCGTGTGAGTTTGAAATCTGACCGTTGGTACACGTGTCAGTTCCTTAGTGACCCAGGGTCATTTCGGACAAATCAGGTAGGGTTGCCAAGTGGCTATAAATAGTCCACCCCTACAACCATAAACGGTTGGCTGCTCAGATTTTAGTGCACGGCTTTTGTCGTTTGAGAGCAACCCACCTCGAAGCCTTTGAGAGAAAATTCCTAGCGAGGAAAAAGCCCTAACCACCCAGAGCCAGAGTAAATTGGGCATCACTTAAGTCTTCTTGTCTGAGTGATCTAAAGACTTATTACACTTGAGGACTGTGCATCCTCCAGCCGGTTAGGCGTCACGTTCTGAGCATCCAAGAGAAATTGTGGATTGCCGGTGAACGAAGTCTGTGAAGGTTTGGGAGTCTACCTTGAAGACTTACCAGAGTGATTGGGCGAGGTCTGTGTGACCTTAGCTCAAGGAGAAAACGGTGAGGACTGGGTGTCCTGAGCTGCGTGTTCAGGACTGGGTGTCCGGGACTGTGTGTCCTTTGGTTTAAATACCTAGCCGCTCCAACCAGACGTACAATTGTCACAGCAACTGGAACTGGTCCAACAAATCATTGTCTTCAATGTGTCACTGGTTTCATCTTCACTCCCTCTTACTTTCTGTGACACACTGTGAAGCCATTGCATGCTTGCTTTATCTTCTGTCTTCACAACTTAACTGTATGATTTGTTTGGCTGCATAACGTCTTCCTACCTGATCCTTATTACACTAAAGCTGGTTGTCACTGTGCTTTCACTATATTGAATAATTGACCATGGCTTGCCTTGTGTAATCTAACTTCTGCTGCATAGTGATAGGCTTGTCTATTCTGTTTGTCTTCGTAACTTCCATGTTTTGAAGACTTTCATAAAAATCGCCTATTCACCCCCCCTCTAGTCGATATAACGCACTTTCACATCCAGTGCACCACTTCAAGCAGTTCCATTTCTTTGATCAGGCAAGTGCAAACACGAGGCCCGAGACTAAAACGGCCTCTGCTCCGAGGTGGCATAATGTCCATCACAGAGCGAGCACTTGCAATCAATTTTAGCGTGCAAATTGAATGCACAAGGGTTACTTGCCAACCTCCAGGATCCCACAATTGTTCCAACCTGAAAACAAAAATTTCAGTTATAGGAATTCTATCGGAAGTAAGCTCTGACATCTCTTTTCAGGTCCCACATATTGTAGACTGCAGTACGTCGGGATGCCAATGCCAGCACATTTGCATATAAGCCTTCACTTTCAGTTCCAGGGTCATGAGATTTCCATGTATATTCATATTCTGATCGTGCAAAATGACCCAGCTGAACAATTGTTTTGTAGTTGCAGTGGCCACATTATTCAAATTGAAATCAACTTCGAATGTATGACTTGATACGTATATTGGCAGCACCTCAAGCAAACACAAGGAAGAAAGAATTTGCATAACTTGATCCGTAAGCTGATTGGTGAACTCCACCAGAAAAACAATAGAAAATGAGCATTTGCACCTAAGCATGAAATGGCCATGTATCTGGATTGCACACTGGGATGTCACATCAAAAATGTGTTTTTCTGCTTTGTAGTCAAGAACTACCATGCATAAGGATCCTTCATAGATGTATATTGTTGCCAAGATACGACTTCCGTTTCATGTCATCAGGGTTCACTTCGAATCTGAATCCCTTTTGTATGATGCACGTGACATCTCCCAGCATAAGGTTTAACAGTATGCCCACCACATGTTTGCCAACCTCCACAGTGCACTTGTACAAAGCCAACCGCTTCACTGAAGATGTGTCCAACCTTGCCAGAATAATGGAAATACAATCAACTTTTGCCTCCTTTCTGTATGTTATGAAAAATGAGCACTGCTAACGAACACCAAGACTTTCTTGAGAGAGCCCTTGATCCAAAACTGTGAAAAAAACACTCTTTCTTCAGTTATAAAAACACTCTTTCCTCAGTTATAAATTTGGTGAAACTTTTATGGGATTTGTGGAGAAATCAGCGGGTGGATCGAATGGCTCTGAATACCAATTGTCACGCCCCTAGATCAGGAGGTGATAAATCGATATCGAACAACACCAAATCCATGGATACAAGTGTTCCTCGTGTATGAATTAAATCACCAAACCAATGTTCACAATGGAACTACAATCCAGAGAAGAGAATCAAGGATGAGAAGAGCATAGAATTAAGGTAGGCAGCAAGAGAGAATTAGGGAGAGGGGATACACTCGTCTGGTACGAGGGAAGGGAGGAGCTGGAGGAGGAAGAAGGCCAAGCCAATTATATTCTGTTCGATCCCCTTTCTCGTTGTCGACCTCTGTCTTTTGTAGCTGCAGGTTAGGCCTACTGGGCCAAAGTCCATATGACCCACGGCCCAACAGCCTATGGCCCAATCTGGACTAGGTGCGGGTGTTACACTGCCGCCCCCAGAAAACATTGCTTGTCCCCAAGCAATGGATGTTGATAGCAGTACAGTACTGGAGCTCCCACAATGACATAGAACATTCTTGCTCAGCCCAGAAGTCAGACGACAAGCGCCCCTCAACAATAGTGTGAAACATCCCCCAGGATCCCAGGCCATTCCATCAAGCATTGGCACACAACATAGTTGAGGACTCTTGAACCCAAACAACCTGTACTGTAGGTGGAAGTAGCATTCTAAGCTGATTGTTTTTGAGCGAGCACTACTAGTCATCCACTGCACCACTTCAAACAGTTCCATTTCTTTGATCAGGCAAGTGCAAACACGAGGCCCGGGACTAAAACGGCCTCTGCTCCGAGGTAGCATAATGTCCATCATAGAGCGAGCACTTGCAATTAATTTTAGCGTGCAAATTGAATGCACAAGGGTTACTTGCCAACCTCCAGGATCCCACAATTGTTCCAACCTGAAAACAAAAATTTCAGTTATAGGAATTCTATCGGAAGTAAGCTCTGACATCTCTTTTCAGGTCCCACATATTGTAGACTGCAGTACGTCGGGATGCCAATGCCAGCACATTTGCATATAAGCCTTCACTTTCAGTTCCAGGGTCATGAGATTTCCATGCATATTCATATTCTGATCATGCAAAATGACCCAGCTGAACAATTGTTTTGTAGTTGCAGTGGCCACATTATTCAAATTGAAATCAACTTCGAATGTATGACTTGATACGTATATTGGCAGCACCTCAAGCAAACACAAGGAAGAAAGAATTTGCATAACTTGATCCGTAAGCTGATTGGTGAACTCCACCAGAAAAACAATAGAAAATGAGCATTGGCACCTAAGCATGAAATGGCCATGTATCTGGATTGCACACTGGGATGTCACATCAAAAATGTGTTTTTCTGCTTTGTAGTCAAGAACTACCATGCATAAGGATCCTTCATAGATGTGTATATTGTTGCCAAGATACGACTTCCGTTTCATGTCATCAGGGTTCACTGCGAATCTGAATCCCTTTTGTATGATGCACGTGACATCTCCCAGCATAAGGTTTAACAGTATGCCCACCACAAGTTTGCCAACCTCCACAGTGCACTTGTACAAAGCCAACCGCTTCACTGAAGATGTGTCCAACCTTGCCAGAATAATGGAAATACAATCAACTTTTGCCTCCTTTCTGTATGTTATGAAAAAATGAGCGCTGCTACCGAACACCAAGACTTTCTTGAGAGAGCCCTTGATCCAAAACTGTGAAAAAAAAACACTCTTTCCTCAGTTATAAAAACACTCTTTCCTCGGTTATAAATTTGGTGAAACTTTTCTGGGATTTGTGGAGAAGTCAGCGGGTGGATCGAATGGCTCTGAATACCAATTGTCACGCCCCTAGATCAGGAGGTGATAAATCGATATCGAACAACACGAAATCCATGGATACAAGTGTTCCTCGTTTATGAATTAAATCACCAAACCAATGTTCACAACGGAACTACAATCCAGAGAAGAGAATCAAGGATGAGAAGAGCATAGAATTAAGGTAGGCAGCAAGAGAGAATCAGGGAGAGGGATACACTCGTCTGGTACGAGGGAAGGGAGGAGCCGGTGGAGGAAGAAGGCCAAGCCAATTCTATTCTGTTCGATCCCCTTTCTCGTTGTCGACCTCTGTCTTTTGTAGCTGCAGGTTAGGCCTATTGGGCCAAAGTCCATATGACCCACGGCCCAACAGCCTATGGCCCAATCTGGACTAGGTGCGGGTGTTACACTACCGCCCCCAGAAAACATTGCTTGTCCCCAAGCAATGGATGTTGATAGCAGTACAGTACTGGAGCTCCCACAATGACATAGAACATTCTTGGTCAGCCCAGAAGTCAGACAACAAGCGCCCCTCAACAACAGTGTGAAACATCCCCCAGGATCCCAGGCCATTCCATCAAGCGTTGGCACACAACATAGTTGAGGAATCTTGAACCCAAACAACCTGTACTGTAGGTGGAAGTAGCATTCTAAGTTGATTGTTTTTGAGCGAGCACTACTAGTCATCCATTGCACCACTTCAAACAGTTCCATTTCTTTGATCAGGCAAGTGCAAACACGAGGCCCGGGACTAAAACGGCCTCTGCTCTGAGGTGGCATAATGTCCATCACAGAGCGAGCAATTGCAATCAATTTTAGCGTGCAAATTGAATGCACAAGGGTTACTAGCCAACCTCCAGGATCCCACAATTGTTCCAACCTGAAAACAAAAATTTCAGTTATAGGAATTCTATCGGAAGTAAGCTCTGACATCTCTTTTCAGGTCCCACGTATTGTAGACTGCAGTATGTCGGGATGCCAATGCCAGCACATTTGCATATAAGCCTTCACTTTCAGTTCCAGGGTCATG
Source organism: Triticum monococcum (assembly GCA_034509565.1). NCBI lineage: Eukaryota > Viridiplantae > Streptophyta > Magnoliopsida > Poales > Poaceae > Triticum > Triticum monococcum. The sequence goes on along the minus strand of CM067847.1, from coordinate 172,812,935 downwards.
AGATTTCCATGCATATTCATATTCTGATCGTGCAAAATGACCCAGCTGAACAATTGTTTTGTAGTTGCAGTGGCCACATTATTCAAATTGAAATCAACTTCGAATGTATGACTTGATACGTATATTGGCAGCACCTCAAGCAAACACAAGGAAGAAAGAATTTGCATAACTTGATCCGTAAGCTGATTGGTGAACTCCACCAGAAAAACAATAGAAAATGAGCATTTGCACCTAAGCATGAAATGGCCATGTATCTGGATTGCACACTGGGATGTCACATCAAAAATGTGTTTTTCTGCTTTGTAGTCAAGAACTACCATGCATAAGGATCCTTCATAGATGTATATTGTTGCCAAGATACGACTTCCGTTTCATGTCATCAGGGTTCACTGCGAATCTGAATCCCTTTTGTATGATGCACGTGACATCTCGCAGCATAAGGTTTAACAGTATGGCCACCACAGGTTTGCCAACCTCCACAGTGCACTTGTACAAAGCCAACCGCTTCACTGAAGATGTGTCCAACCTTGCCAGAATAACGGAAATACAATCAACTTTTGCCTCCTTTGTGTATGTTATGAAAAATGAGCGCTGCTAACGAACACCAAGACTTTCTTGAGAGAGCCCTTGATCCAAAAATATGAAAAAACACTCTTTCCTCAGTTATAAAAACACTTTTTCCTCAGTAATAAATTTGGTGAAACTTTTCTGGGATTTGTGGAGAAATCAGCGGGTGGATCGAATGGCTCTGAATACCAATTGTCACGCCCCTAGATCAGGAGGTGATAAATCGATATCGAACAACACCAAATCCATGGATACAAGTGTTCCTCGTGTATGAATTAAATCACCAAACCAATGTTCACAACGGAACTACAATCCAGAGAAGAAAATCAAGGATGAGAAGAGCATAGAATTAAGGTAGGCAGCAAGAGAGAATCAGGGAGAGGGGATACACTCGTCTGGTACGAGGGAAGGGAGGAGCTAGAGGAGGAAGAAGGCCAAGCCAATTCTATTCTGTTCGATCCCCTTTCTCATTGTCGACCTCTGTCTTTTGTAGCTGCAGGTTAGGCCTACTGGGCCAAAGTCCATATGACCCACGGCCCAACAGCCTATGGCCCAATCTGGACTAGGTGCGGGTGTTACACTACCGCCCCCAGAAAACATTGCTTGTCCCCAAGCAATGGATGTTGATAGCAGTACAGTACTGGAGCTCCCACAATGACATAGAACATTCTTGCTCAGCCCAGAAGTCAGACAACAAGCGCCCCTCAACAACAGTGTGAAACACCCCCCAGGATCCCAGGCCATTCCATCAAGCTTTGGCACACAACATAGTTGACGAATCTTGAACCCAAACAACCTGTACTGCAGGTGGAAGTAGCATTCTAAGCTGATTGTTTTTGAGCGAGCACTACTAGTCATCCACTGCACCACTTCAAACAGTTCCATTTCTTTGATCAGGCAAGTGCAAACACGAGGCCCGGGACTAAAACGGCCTCTGCTCCGAGGTAGCATAATGTCCATCACAGAGCGAGCACTTGCAATCAATTTTAGCGTGCAAATTGAATGCACAAGGGTTACTTGCCAACCTCCAGGATCCCACAATTGTTCCAACCTGAAAACAAAAATTTCAGTTGTAGGAATTCTATCGGAATTAAGCTCTGACATCTCTTTTCAGGTCCCACATATTGTAGACTGCAGTACGTCGGGATGCCAATGCCAGCACATTTGCATATAAGCCTTCACTTTTAGTTCCAGGGTCATGAGATTTCCATGCATATTCATATTCTGATCGTGCAAAATGACCCAGCTGAACAATTGTTTTGTAGTTGCAGTGGCCACATTATTCAAATTGAAATCAATTTCGAATGTATGACTTGATACGTATATTGGCAGCACCTCAAGCAAACACAAGGAAGAAAGAATTTGCATAACTTGATCCGTAAGCTGATTGGTGAACTCCACCAGAAAAACAATAGAAAATGAGCATTTGCACCTAAGCATGAAATGGCCATGTATCTGGATTGCACACTCGGATGTCACATCAAAAATGTGTTTTTCTGCTTTGTAGTCAAGCACTACCATGCATAAGGATCCTTCATAGATGTGTATATTGTTGCCAAGATACGACTTCCGTTTCATGTCATCAGGGTTCACTGCGAATCTGAATCCCTTTTGTATGATGCACGTGACATCTCCCAGCATAAGGTTTAACAGTATGCCCACCACAGGTTTGCCAACCTCCACAGTGCACTTGTACAAAGCCAACCGCTTCACTGAAGATGTGTCCAACCTTGACAGAATAATGGAAATACAATCAACTTTTGCCTCCTTTCTGTATGTTACAAAAAATGAGCGCGGCTAACGAACACCAAGACTTTCTTGAGAGAGCCCTTGATCCAAAACTGTGAAAAAAACACTCTTTCCTTAGTTATAAAACACTCTTTCCTCGGTTATAAATTTGGTGAAACTTTTCTGGGATTTGTGGAGAAATCAGCGAGTGGATCGAATGGCTCTGAATACCAATTGTCACGCCCCTAGATCAGGAGGTGATAAATCAATATCGAACAACACCAAATCCATGGATACAAGTGTTCCTCGTGTATGAATTAAATCACCAAACCAATGTTCACAACGGAACTACAATCCAGAGAAGAGAATCAAGGATGAGAAGAGCATAGAATTAAGGTAGGCCGCAAGAGAGAATCAGGGAGAGGGGATACACTCGTCTGGTACAAGGGAAGGGAGGAGCTGGAGGAGGAAGAAGGCCAAGCCAATTCTATTCTATTCGATCCCCTTTCTCGTTGTCAACCTCTGTCTTTTGTAGCTGCAGGTTAGGCCTACTGGGCCAAAGTACATATGACCCACGGCCCAACAGACTATGGCCCAATCTGGACTAGGTGCGGGTGTTACACTACCACCCCCAGAAAACATTGCTTGTCCCCAAGCAATGGATGTTGATAGCACTACAGTACTGGAGCTCCCACAATGACATAGAACATTCTTGCTCAGCCCAGAAGTCAGACAACAAGCGCCCCTCAACAACAGTGTGAAACATCCCCCAGGATCCCAGGCCATTCCATCAAGCGTTGGCACACAACATAGTTGAGGAATCTTGAACCCAAACAACATGTACTGTAGGTGGAAGTAACATTCTAAGCTGATTGTTTTTTAGCGAGCACTACTAGTCATCCACTGCACCACTTCAAACAGTTCCATTTCTTTGATTAGGCAAGTGCAAACACGAGGCCCGGGACTAAAACGGCCTCTGCTCCGAGGTGGCATAATGTCCATCACAGAGCGAGCACTTGCAATCAATTTTAGCATGCAAATTGAATGCACAAGGGTTACTTGCCAACCTCTAGGATCCCACAATTGTTCTAACTTGAAAACAAAAATTTCAGTTGTAGGAATTCTATCGGAAGTAAGCTCTGACATCTCTTTTCAGGTCCCACATATTGTAGACTGCAGTACGTCGGGATGCCAGTGCCAGCACATTTGCATATAAGCCTTCACTTTCAGTTCCAGGGTCATGAGATTTCCATGCATATTCATATTCTGATCGTGCAAAATGACCCAGCTGAACAATTGTTTTGTAGTTGCAGTGGCCACATTATTCAAATTGAAATCAGCTTCGAATGTATGACTTGATACGTATATTGGCAGCACCTCAAGCAAACACAAGGAAGAAAGAATTTGCATAACTTGATCCGTAAGTTGATTGGTGAACTCCACCAGAAAAACAATAGAAAATGAGCATTTGCACCTAAGCATGAAATGGCCATGTATCTGGATTGCACACTCGGATGTCACATCAAAAATGTGTTTTTCTGCTTTGTAGTCAAGAACTACCATGCATAAGGATCCTTCATAGATGTGTATATTGTTGCCAAGATACGACTTCCGTTTCATGTCATCAGGGTTCACTGCGAATCTGAATCCCTTTTGTATGATGCACGTGACATCTCCCAGCATAAGGTTTAACAGTATGCCCACCACAGGTTTGCCAACCTCCACAGTGCACTTGTACAAAGCCAACCGCTTCACTGAAGATGTGTCCAACCTTGCCAGAATAATGGAAATACAATCAACTTTTGCCTCCTTTCTGTATGTTACAAATAATGAGCGCTGCTAACGAACACCAGGACTTTCTGGAGAGAGCCCTTGATCCAAAACTGTTAAAAAAACACTCTTTCCTCAGTTATAAAAACACTCTTTCCTCGGTTATAAATTTGGTGAAACTTTTCTGGGATTTGTGGAGAAATCAGTGAGTGGATCGAATGGCTCTGAATACCAATTGTCACGCCCCTAGATCAGGAGGTGATAAATCGATATCGAACAACACCAAATCCATGGATACAAGTGTTCCTCGTGTACGAATTAAATCACCAAACCAATGTTCACAACGGAACTACAATCCAGAGAAGACAATCATGGATGAGAAGAGCATAGAATTAAGGTAGGCAGCAAGAGAGAATCAGGGAGATGGGATACACTCGTCTGGTACGAGGGAAGGGAGGAGCTGGAGGAGGAAGAAGGCCAAGCCAATTCTATTCTTTTCGATCCCCTTTCTCGTTGCCGACCTCTGTCTTTTGTAGCTGCAAGTTAGGCCTACTGGGCCAAATTCCATATGACCCACGGCCCAACAGCCTATGGCCCAATCTGGACTAGGTGCGGGTGTTACACTACCGCCCCCAGAAAACATTGCTTGTCCCCAAGCAATGGATGTTGATAGCACTACAGTACTGGAGCTCCCACAATGACATAGAACATTCTTGCTCAGCCCAGAAGTCAGACAACAAGCGCCCCTCAACAACAGTGTGAAACATCCCCTAGGATCCCAGGCCATTCCATCAAGCGTTGGCACACAACATAGTTGAGGAATCTTGAACCCAAACAACCTGTACTGTAGGTGGAAGTAGCATTCTAAGCTGATTGTTTTTGAGCGAGCACTACTAGTCATCCACTGCACCACTTCAAACAGTTCCATTTCTTTGATTAGGCAAGTGCAAACACGAGGCCCGGGACTAAAACGGCCTCTGCTCCGAGGTGGCATAATGTCCATCACAGAGTGAGCACTTGCAATCAATTTTAGCATGCAAATTGAATGCACAAGGGTTACTTGCCAACCTCCAGGATCCCACAATTGTTCCAACCTGAAAACAAAAATTTCAGTTGTAGGAATTCTATCGGAATTAAGCTCTGACATCTCTTTTCAGGTCCCACATATTGTAGACTGCAGTACGTCGGGATGCCAATGCCAGCACATTTGCATATAAGCCTTCACTTTCAGTTCCAGGGTCATGAGATTTCCATGCATATTCATATTCTGATCGTGCAAAATGACCCAGCTGAACAATTGTTTTGTAGTTGCAGTGGCCACATTATTCAAATTGAAATCAACTTCGAATGTATGACTTGATACGTATATTGGCAGCACCTCAAGCAAACACAAGGAAGAAAGAATTTGCATAACTTGATCCGTAAGCTGATTGGTGAACTCCACCAGAAAAACAATAGAAAATGAGCATTTGCACCCAAGCATGAAATGGCCATGTATCTGGATTGCACACTGGGATGTCACATCAAAAATGTGTTTTTCTGCTTTGTAGTCAAGAACTACCATGCATAAGGATCCTTCATAGATGTGTATATTGTTGCCAAGATACGACTTCCGTTTCATGTCATCAGGGTTCACTGCGAATCTGAATCCCTTTTGTATGATGCACGTGACATCTCCCAGCATAAGGTTTAACAGTATGCCCACCACAGGTTTGCCAACCTCCACAGTGCACTTGTACAAAGCCAACCGCTTCACTGAAGATGTGTCCAACCTTGCCAGAATAATGGAAATACAATCAACTTTTGCCTCCTTTCTGTATGTTACAAAAAATGAGCGCTGCTAACGAACACCAAGACTTTCTGGAGAGAGCCCTTGATCCAAAACTGTTAAAAAAACACTCTTTCCTTAGTTATAAAAACACTCTTTCCTCAGTTATAAATTTGGTGAAACTTTTTTGGGATTTGTGGAGAAATCAGCGAGCTGATCGAATGGCTCTGAATACCAATTGTCACGCCCCTAGATCAGGAGGTGATAAATTGATATCGAACAACACCAAATCCATGGATACAAGTGTTCCTCGTGTATGAATTAAATCACCAAACCAATGTTCACAACGGAACTACAATCCAGAGAAGACAATCAAGGATGAGAAGAGCATAGAATTAAGGTAGGCAGCAAGAGAGAATCAGGGAGAGGGGATACACTCGTCTGGTACGAGGGAAGTGAGGAGCTGGAGGAGGAAGAAGGCCAAGCCAATTCTATTCTGTTCGATCCCCTTTCTCGTTGTCGACCTCTGTCTTTTGTAGCTGCAGGTTAGGCCTACTAGGCCAAAGTCCATATGACCCACGGCCCAACAGCCTATGGCCCAATCTAGACTAGGTGCGTGTGTTACACTACCGCCCCCAGAAAACATTGCTTGTCCCCAAGCAATGGATGTTGATAGCAGTACAGTACTGGAGCTCCCACAATGACATAGAACATTCTTGCTCAGCCCAGAAGTCAGACAACAAGTACCCCTCAACAACAGTGTGAAACATCCCCCAGGATCCCAGGCCATTCCATCAAGTGTTGGCACACAACATAGTTGAGGAGTCTTGAACCCAAACAACATGTACTGTAGGTGGAAGTAGCATTCTAAGCTGATTGTTTTTGAGCGAGCACTACTAGTCATCCACTGCACCACTTCCAATAGTTCCATTTCTTTGATCAGGCAAGTGCAAACACGACGCCTGGGACTAAAACGGCCTCTGCTCCGAGGTGGCATAATGTCCATCACAGAGCGAGCACTTGCAATCACTTTTAGCGTGCAAATTGAATGCACAAGGGTTACTTGCCAACCTCCAGGATCCCACAATTGTTCCAACCTGAAAAAAAAATTCAGTTGTAGGAATTCTATCGGAAGTAAGCTCAGACATCTCTTTTCAGGTCCCACATATTGTAGACTGCAGTACGTCGGGATGCCAATGCCAGCACATTTGCATATAAGCCTTCACTTTCAGTTCCAGGGTCATGAGATTTCCACGCATATTCATATTCTGATCGTGCAAAATGACCCAGCTGAACAATTGTTTTGTAGTTGCAGTGGCCACATTATTCAAATTGAAATCAACTTCGAATGTATGACTTGATACGTATATTGGCAGCACCTCAAGCAAACACAAGGAAGAAAGAATTTGCATAACTTGATCCGTAAGCTGATTGGTGAACTCCACCGGAAAAACAATAGAAAATGAGCATTTGCACCTAAGCATGAAATGGCCATGTATCTGGATTGCACACTGGGATGTCACATCAAAAATGTGTTTTTCTGCTTTGTAGTCAAGAACTACCATGCATAAGGATCCTTCATAGATGTGTATATTGTTGCCAAGATACGACTTCCGTTTCATGTCATCAGGGTTCACAGCGAATCTGAATCCCTTTTGTATGATGCACGTGACATCTCGCAGCATAAGGTTTAACAGTATGCCCACCACAGGTTTGCCAACCTCCACAGTGCACTTGTACAAAGCCAACCGCTTCACTGAAGATGTGTCCAACCTTGCCAGAATAATGGAAATACAATCAACTTTTGCCTCCTTTCTGTATGTTATGAAAAATGAGCGCTGCTAACGAACACCAAGACATTCTTGAGAGAGCCCTTGATCCAAAACTATGGAAAAAAAACACTCTTTCCTCAGTTATAAAAACACTCTTTCCTCAGTTATAAATTTGGTGAAACTTTTCTGGGATTTGTGGAGAAATCAGCGGGTGGATCGAATGGCTCTGAATACCAATTGTCACGCCCCTAGATCAGGAGGTGATAAATCGATATCGAACAACACCAAATCCATGGATACAAGTGTTCCTCGTGTATGAATTAAATCACCAAACCAATGTTCACAACGGAACTACAATCCAGAGAAGAGAATCAAGGATGAGAAGAGCATAGAATTAAGGTAGGCAGCAAGAGAGAATCTGGGAGAGGGGATACACTCGTCTGGTACGAGGGAAGGGAGGAGCTGGAGGAGGAAGAAGGCCAAGCCAATTCTATTCTTTTTGATCCCCTTTCTCGTTGTCGACCTCCGTCTTTTCTAGCTGCAGGTTAGGCCTACTGAGCCACAGTCCATATGACCCATGGCCCAACAGCCTATGGCCCAATCTGGACTAGGTGCGGGTGTTACACTACCGCCCCCAGAAAACATTGCTTGTCCCCAAGCAATGGATGTTGATAGCAGTACAGTACTTGAGCTCCAACAATGACATAGAACATTCTTGCTCAGCCCAGAAGTCAAACAACAAGCGCCCCTCAACAACAGTGTGAAACATCCCCCAGGATCCCAGGCCATTCCATCAAGCGTTGGCACACAACATAGTTGAGGAATCTTGAACCCAAACAACCTATACTGTAGGTGGAAGTAGCATTCTAAGCTGATTGTTTTTGAGCGAGCACTAATAGTCATCCACTGCACCACTTCAAACAGTTCCATTTCTTTGATCAGGCAAGTGCAAACACAAGGCCCGGGACTAAAACGGCCTCTGCTCCAAGGTGGCATAATGTCCATCACAGAGCGAGCACTTGCAATCAATTTTAGCGTTCAAATTGAATGCACAAGGGTTACTTGCCAACCTCCAGGATCCCACAATTGTTCCAACCTGAAAACAAAAATTTCAGTTGTAGGAATTCTATCGGAAGTAAGCTCTGACATCTCTTTTCAGGTCCCACATATTGTAGACTGCAGTACGTCGGGATGCCAATGCCAGCACATTTGCATATAAGCCTTCACGTTCAGTTCCAGGGTCATGAGATTTCCATGCATATTCATATTCTGATCGTGCAAAATGACCCAGCTGAACAATTGTTTTGTAGTTGCAGTGGCCACATTATTCAAATTGAAATCAACTTCGAATGTATGACTTGATACGTATATTGGCAGCACCTCAAGCAAACACAAGGAAGAAAGAATTTGCATAACTTGATCCGTAAGCTGATTGGTGAACTCCACCAGAAAAACAATAGAAAATGAGCATTTGCACCTAAGCATGAAATGGCCATGTATCTGGATTGCACACTGGGATGTCACATCAAACATGTGTTTTTCTGCTTTGTAGTCAAGAACTACCATGCATAAGGATCCTTCATAGATGTGTATATTGTTGCCAAGATACGACTTCCGTTTCATGTCATCAGGGTTCACTGCGAATCTGAATCCCTTTTGTATGATGCACGTGACATCTCCCAGCATAAGGTTTAACAGTATGCCCACCACAGGTTTGCCAACCTCCACAGTGCACTTGTACAAAGCCAACCGCTTCACTGAAGATGTGTCCAACCTTGCCAGAATAATGGAAATACAATTAACTTTTGCCTCCTTTCTGTATGTTACGAAAAATGAGCGCTGCTAACGAACACCAAGACTTTCTTGAGAGAGCCCTTGATCCAAAACTGTGAAAAAAACACTCTTTCCTCAGTTATAAAAACACTCTTTCCTCGGTTATAAATTTGGTGAAACTTTTTTGGGATTTGTGGAGAAATCAGCGAGTGGATCGAATGGCTCTGAATACCAATTGTCACGCCCCTAGATCAGGAGGTGATAAATCGATATCGAACAACACCAAATCCATGGATACAAGTGTTCCTCGTGTATGAATTAAATCACCAAACCAATGTTCACAACGGAACTACAATCCAGAGAAGAGAATCAAGGATGAGAAGAGCGTAGAATTAAGGTAGGCAGCAAGAGAGAATCAGGGAGAGGGGATACACTCGTCTAGTACGAGGGAAGGGAGGAGCTGGAGGAGGAAGAAGGCCAAGCCAATTCTATTCTGTTCGATCCCCTTTCTCGTTGTCGACCTCTGTCTTTTGTAGCTGCAGGTTAGGCCTACTGGGCCAAAGTCCATATGACCCACGGCCCAACAGCCTATGGCCCAATCTGGACTAGGTGCGAGTGTTACACTACCGCCCCCAGAAAACATTGCTTGTCCCCAAGCAATGGATGTTGATAGCAGTACAGTACTGGAGCTCCCACAATGACATAGAACATTCTTGCTCAGCCCAGAAGTCAGACAACAAGCGCCCCTCAACAACAGTGTGAAACATCCCCCAGGATCCCAGGCCATTCCATCAAGCGTTGGCACACAACATAGTTGAGGAATCTTGAACCCAAACAACCTGTACTGTAGGTGGAAGTAGCATTCTAAGCTGATTGTTTTTGAGCGAGCACTACTAGTCATCCACTGCACCACTTCAAACAGTTCCATTTCTTTGATCAGGCAAGTGCAAACACAAGGCCCGGGACTAAAACGGCCTTTGCTCCGAGGTGGCATAATGTCCATCACAGAGCGAGCACTTGCAATCAATTTTAGCGTGCAAATTGAATGCACAAGGGTTACTTGCCAACCTCCAAGATCCCATAATTGTTCCAACCTGAAAACAAAAATTTCAGTTGTAGGAATTCTATCGGAAGTAAGCTCTGACATCTCTTTTCAGGTCCCACATATTGTAGACTGCAGTACGTCGGGATGCCAATGCCAGCACATTTGCATATAAGCCTTCACTTTCAGTTCCAGGGTCATGAGATTTCCATGCATATTCATATTCTGATCGTGCAAAATGACCCAGCTGAACAATTGTTTTGTAGTTGCAGTGGCCACATTATTCAAATTGAAATCAACTTCGAATGTATGACTTGATACGTATATTGGCAGCACCTCAAGCAAACACAAGGAAGAAAGAATTTGCATAACTTGGTCCGTAAGCTGATTGGTGAACTCCACCAGAAAACAATAGAAAATGAGCATTTGCACCTAAGCATGAAATGGCCATGTATCTGGATTGCACACTCGGATGTCACATCAAAAATGTGTTTTTCTGCTTTGTAGTCAAGAACTACCATGCATAAGGATCCTTCATAGATGTGTATATTGTTGCCAAGATACGACTTCCATTTCATGTCATCAGGGTTCACTGCAAATCTGAATCCCTTTTGTATGATGCACGTGACATCTCCCAGCATAAGGTTTAACAGTATGCCCACCACAGGTTTGCCAACCTCCACAGTGCACTTGTACAAAGCCAACCGCTTCACTGAAGATGTGTCCAACCTAGCCAGAATAATGGAAATACAATCAACTTTTGCCTCCTTTCTGTATGTTACGAAAAATGAGCGCTGCTAACGAACACCAAGACTTTCTTGAGAGAGCCCTTGATCCAAAACTGTGGAAAAAAACACTCTTTCCTCAGTTATAAAAACACTCTTTCCTCAGTTATAAATTTGGTGAAACTTTTCTGGGATTTGTGGAGAAATCAGCGGGTGGATCGAATGGCTCTGAATACCAATTGTCACGCCCCTAGATCAGGAGGTGATAAATCGATATCGAACAACACCAAATCCAAGGATACAAGTGTTCCTCGTGTATGAATTAAATCACCAAACCAATGTTCACAACGGAACTACAATCCAGAGAAGAGAATCAAGGATGAGAAGAGCATAGAATTAAGGTAGGCAGCAAGATAGAATCAGGGAGAGGGGATACACTCGTCTGGTACGAGGGAAGGGAGGAGCTGGAGGAGGAAGAAGGCCAAGCCAATTCTATTCTGTTCGATCCCCTTTCTCGTTGTAGACCTCTGTCTTTTGTAGCTGCAGGTTAGGCCTACTGGGCCAAAGTCCATATGACCCACGGCCCAACATCCTATGGCCCAATCTGGACTAGGTGCGGGTGTTACACTACCGCCCCCAGAAAACATTGCTTGTCCCCAAGCAATGGATGTTGATAGCAGTACAGTACTGGAGCTCCCACAATGACATAGAACATTCTTGCTCAGCCCAGAAGTGAGACAACAAGCGCCCCTCAACAACAGTCTGAAACATCCCCCAGGATCCCATGCCATTCCATCAAGCGTTGGCACACAACATAGTTGAGGAACCTTGAACCCAAACAACCTGTACTGTAGGTGGAAGTAGCATTCTAAGCTGATTTTTTTTGAGCGAGCACTACTAGTCATCCACTGCACCACTTCAAACAGTTCCATTTCTTTGATCAGGCAAGTGCAAACACGAGGCCCGGGACTAAAACGGCCTCTGCTCCGAGGTGGCATAATGTCCATCACAGAGCGAGCACTTGCAATCAATTTTAGCGTGCAAATTGAATGCACAAGGGTTACTTGCCAACCTCCAGGATCCCACAATTGTTCCAACCTGAAAACAAAAATTTCAGTTGTAGGAATTCTATCGGAAGTAAGCTCTGACATCTCTTTTCAGGTCCCACATATTGTAGACTGCAGTACGTCGGGATGCCAATGCCAGCACATTTTCATATAAGCCTTCACTTTCAGTTCCAGGGTCATGAGATTTCCATGCATATTCATATTCTGATCGTGCAAAATGACCCAGCTGAACAATTGTTTGGTAGTTGCAGTGGCCACATTATTCAAATTGAAATCAACTTCGAATGTATGACTTGATACGTATATTAGCAGCACCTCAAGCAAACACAAGGAAGAAAGAATTTGCATAACTTGATCCGTAAGCTGATTGGTGAACTCCACCAGAAAAACAATAGAAAATGAGCATTTGCACCTAAGCATGAAATGGCCATGTATCTGGATTGCACACTCGGATGTCACATCAAAAATGTGTTTTTCTGCTTTGTAGTCAAGAACTACCATGCATAAGGATCATTCATAGATGTATATTGTTGCCAAGATACGACTTCCGTTTCATGTCATCAGGGTTCACTGCGAATCTGAATCCCTTTTGTATGATGCACGTGACATCTCCCAGCATAAGGTTTAACAGTATGCCCACCACAGGTTTGCCAACCTCCACAGTGCACTTGTACAAAGCCAACCGCTTCACTGAAGATGTGTCCAACCTTGCCAGAATAATGGAAATACAATCAACTTTTGCCTCCTTTCTGTATGTTACGAAAAATGAGCGCTGCTAACGAACACCAAGACTTTCTTGAGAGAGCCCTTGATCCAAAACTGTGAAAAAAACATTCTTTCCTCAGTTATAAAAACACTCTTTCCTCGGTTATAAATTTGGTGAAACTTTTCTGGGATTTGTGGAGAAATCAGCGGGTGGATCGAATGGCTCTGAATACCAATTGTCACGCCCCTATATCAGGAGGTGATAAATCGATATCGAACAACACCAAATCCATGGATACAAGTCTTCCTCGTGTATGAATTAAATCACCAAACCAATGTTCACAACGGAACTACAATCCAGAGAAGAGAATCAAGGATGAGAAGAGCATAGAATTAAGGTAGGCAGCAAGAGAGAATCAGGGAGAGGGGATACACTCGTCTGGTACGAGGGAAGGGAGGAGCTGGAGGAGGAAGAAGGCCAAGCCAATTCTATTCTGTTCGATCCCCTTTCTTGTTGTCGACCTCTGTCTTTTGTAGCTGCAGGTTAGGCCTACTGGGCCAAATTCCATATGACCCACGGCCCAACAGCCTATGGCCCAATCTGGACTAGGTGCGGGTGTTACACTACCGCCCCCAGAAAACATTGCTTGTCCCCAAGCAATGGATGTTGATAGCAGTACAGTACTGGAGCTCCCACAATGACATAGAACATTCTTGCTCAGCCCAGAAGTCAGACAACAAGCGCCCCTCAACAACAGTGTGAAACATCCCCCAGGATCCCAGGCCATTCCATCAAGCGTTGGCACACAACATAGTTGAGGAATCTTGAACCCAAATAACCTATACTGTAGGTGGAAGTAGCATTCTAAGCTGATTGTTTTTGAGCGAGCACTACTAGTCATCCACTGCACCACTTCAAACAGTTCCATTTCTTTGATCAGGCAAGTGCAAACACGAGGCCCGGGACTAAAACGGCCTCTGCTCCGAGGTGGCATAATGTCCATCACAGAGCGAGCACTTGCAATCAATTTTAGCGTGCAAATTGAATGCACAAGGGTTACTTGCCAACCTCCAGGATCCCACAATTGTTCCAACCTGAAAACAAAAATTTCAGTTGTAGGAATTCTATCGGAAGTAAGCTCTGACATCTCTTTTCAGGTCCCACATATTGTAGACTGCAGTACGTCGGGATGCCAATGCCAGCACATTTGCATATAAGCCTTCACTTTCAGTTCCAGGGTCATGAGATTTCCATGCATATTCATATTCTGATCGTGCAAAATGACCCAGCTGAACAATTGTTTTGTAGTTGCAGTGGCCACATTATTCAAATTGAAATCAACTTCGAATGTATGACTTGATACGTATATTGGCAGCACCTCAAGCAAACACAAGGAAGAAAGAATTTGCATAACTTGATCCGTAAGCTGATTGGTGAACTCCACCAGAAAAACAATAGAAAATGAGCATTTGCACCTAAGCATGAAATGGCCATGTATCTGGATTGCACACTGGGATGTCACATCAAAAATGTGTTTTTCTGCTTTGTAGTCAAGAACTACCATGCATAAGGATCCTTCATAGATGTGTATATTGTTGCCAAGATACGACTTCCGTTTCATGTCATCAGGGTTCACTGCGAATCTGAATCCCTTTTGTGTGATGCACGTGACATCTCCCAGCATAAGTTTTAACAGTATGCCAACCACAGGTTTGCCAACCTCCACAGTGCACTTGTACAAAGCCAACCGCTTCACTGAAGATGTGTCCAACCTTGCCAGAATAATGGAAATACAATCAACTTTTGCCTCCTTTCTGTATGTTACGAAAAATGAGCGCTGCTAACGAACACCAAGACTTTCTTGAGAGAGCCCTTGATCCAAAACTGTGGAAAAAACACTCTTTCCTCAGTTATAAAAACACTCTTTCCTCAGTTATAAATTTGGTGAAACTTTTCTAGGATTTGTGGAGAAATCAGCGGGTGGATCGAATGGCTCTGAATACCAATTGTCACGCCCCTAGATCAGGAGGTGATAAATCGATATCGAACAACACCAAATCCATGGATACAAGTGTTCCTCGTGTATGAATTAAATCAACAAACCAATGTTCACAACGGAACTACAATCCAGAGAAGAGAATCAAGGATGAGAAGAGCATATAATTAAGGTAGGCAGCAAGAGAGAATCAGGGAGAGGGGATACACTCGTCTGGTACGAGGGAAGGGAGGAGCTGGAGGAGGAAGAAGGCCAAGCCAATTCTATTCTGTTCGATCCCCTTTCTCGTTGTCGACCTCCGTCTTTTGTAGCTGCAGGTTAGGCCTACTGGGCCACAGTCCATATGACCCATGGCCCAACAGCCTATGGCCCAATCTGGACTAAGTGCGGGTGTTACACTACCGCCCCCAGTAAACATTGCTTGTCCCCAAGCAATGGATGTTGATAGCAGTACAGTACTGGAGCTCCCACAATGACATAGAACATTCTTGCTCATCCCAGAAGTCAGACAACAAGCGCCCCTCAACAACAGTGTGAAACATCCCCCAGGATCCCAGGCCATTCCATCAAGCGTTGGCACACAACATAGTTGAGGAATCTTGAACCCAAACAACCTGTACTGTAGGTGGAAGTAGCATTCTAAGCTGATTGTTTTTGAGCGAGCACTACTAGTCATCCACTGCACCACTTCAAACAGTTCCATTTCTTTGATCAGGCAAGTGCAAACACGAGGCTCGAGACTAAAACAGCCTCTGCTCCGAGGTGGCATAATGTCCATCACAGAGCGAGCACTTGCAATCAATTTTAGCGTGCAAATTGAATGCACAAGGGTTACTTGCCAACCTCCAGGATCCCACAATTGTTCCAACCTGAAAACAAAAATTTCAGTTGTAGGAATTCTATCGGAAGTAAGCTCTGACATCTCTTTTCAGGTCCCACATATTGTAGACTGCAGTACGTCGGGATGCCAATGCCAGCACATTTGCATATAAGCCTTCACTTTCAGTTCCAGGGTCATGAGATTTCCATGCATATTCATATTCTGATCGTGCAAAATGACCCAGCTGAACAATTGTTTTGTAGTTGCAGTGGCCACATTATTCAAATTGAAATCAACTTCGAATGTATGACTTGATACGTATATTGGCAGCACCTCAAGCAAACACAAGGAAGAAAGAATTTGCATAACTTGATCCGTAAGCTGATTGGTGAACTCCACCAGAAAAACAATAGAAAATGAGCATTTGCACCTAAGCATGAAATGGCCATGTATCTGGATTGCACACTCGGATGTCACATCAAAAATGTGTTTTTCTGCTTTGTAGTCAAGAACTACCATGCATAAGGATCCTTCAGAGATGTGTATATTGTTGCCAAGATACGACTTCCCTTTCATGTCATCAGGGTTCACTACGAATCTGAATCCCTTTTGTATGATGCACGTGACATCTCCCAGCATAAGGTTTAACAGTATGCCCACCACAGGTTTGCCAACCTCCGCAGTGCACTTGTACAAAGCCAACGCTTCACTGAAGATGTGTCCAACCTTGCCAGAATAATGGAAATACAATCAACTTTTGCCTCCTTTCTGTATGTTACGAAAAATGAGCACTGCTAACGAACACCAAGACTTTCTTGAGAGAGCCCTTGATCCAAAACTGTGAAAAAAACACTCTTTCCTCAGTTATAAAAACACTCTTTCCTCGGTTATAAATTTGGTGAAACTTTTTTGGGATTTGTGGAGAAATCAGCGGGTGGATCGAATGGTTCTGAATACCAATTGCCACGCCCCTAGATCAGGAGGTGATAAATCGATATCGAACAACACCAAATCCATGGATACAAGTGTTCCTCGTGTATGAATTAAATCACCAAACCAATGGTCACAACGGAACTACAATCCAGAGAAGAGAATCAAGGATGAGAAGAGCATAGAATTAAGGTAGGCAGCAAGAGAGAATCAGGGAGAGGGGATACACTCGTCTGGTACGAGGGAAGGGAGGAGCTGGAGGAGGAAGAAGGCCAAGCCAATTCTATTCTGTTTGATCCCCTTTCATGTTGTCGACCTCTGTCTTTTGTAGCTGCAGGTTAGGCCTACTGGGCCAAAGTACATATGACCCACGGCCCAACAGCCTATGGCCCAATCTGGACTAGGTGCGGGTGTTACACTACCGCCCCCAGAAAACATTGCTTGTTCCCAAGCAATGGATGTTGATAGCAGTACAGTACTGGAGCTCCCACAATGACATAGAACATTCTTGCTCAGCCCAGAAGTCAGACAACAAGCGCCCCTCAACAACAGTGTGAAACATCCCCCAGGATCCCAGGCCATTCCATCAAGCGTTGGCACACAACATAGTTGAGGAATCTTGAACCCAAACAACCTGTACTGTAGGTGGAAGGAGCATTCTAAGCTGATTGTTTTTGAGCGAGCACTACTAGTCATCCACTACACCACTTCAAACAGTTCCATTTCTTTGATCAGGCAAGTGCAAACACGAGGCCCGGGACTAAAACGGCCTCTGCTCCGAGGTGGCATAATGTCCATCACAGAGCGAGCACTTGCAATCAATTTTAGCGTGCAAATTGAATGCACAAGGGTTACTTGCCAACCTCCGGGATCCCACAATTGTTCCAACCTGAAAACAAAAATTTCAGTTGTAGGAATTCTATCGGAAGTAAGCTCTGACATCTCTTTTCAGGTCCCACATATTGTAGACTGCAGTACGTCGGGATGCCAATGCCAGCACATTTGCATATAAGCATTCACTTTCAGTTCAAGGGTCATGAGATTTTCATGCATATTCATATTTTGATCGTGCAAAATGACCCAGCTGAACAATTGTTTTGTAGTTGCAGTGGCCACATTATTCAAATTGAAATCAGCTTTGAATGTGTGACTTGATACGTATATTGGCAGCACCTCAAGCAAACACAAGGAAGAAAGAATTTGCATAACTTGATCCGTAAGCTGAGGTGAACTCCACCAGAAAAACAATAGAAAATGAGCATTTGCACCTAAGCATGAAATGGCCATGTATCTGGATTGCACACTCGGATGTCACATCAAAAATGTGTTTTTCTGCTTTGTAGTCAAGAACTACCATGCATAAGGATCCTTCATAGATGTGTATATTGTTGCCAAGATACGACTTCCGTTTCATGTCATCAGGGTTCACTGCGAATCTGAATCCCTTTTGTATGATGCACGTGACATCTCCCAGCATAAGGTTTAACAGTATGCCCACCACAGGTTTGCCAACCTCCACAGTGCACTTGTACAAAGCCAACCGCTTCACTGAAGATGTGTCCAACCTTGCCAGAATAATGGAAATACAATCAACTTTTGCCTCCTTTCTGTATGTTACGAAAAATGAGCGCTGCTAACGAACACCAAGACTTTCTTGAGAGAGCCCTTGATCCAAAACTATGAAAAAAACACTCTTTCCTCAGTTATAAAAACACTCTTTCCTCGGTTATAAATTTGGTGAAACTTTTTTGGGATTTGTGGAGAAATCAGCGAGCGGATCGAATGGCTTTGAATACCAATTGTCACGCCCCTAGATCAGGAGGTGATAAATCGATATCGAACAACACCAAATCCATGGATACAAGTGTTCCTCGTGTATGAATTAAATCACCAAACCAATGTTCACAACGGAACTACAATCCAGAGAAGAGAATCAAGGATGAGAAGAGCATAGAATTAAGGTAGGCAGCAAAAGAGAATCAGGGAGAGGGGATACACTCGTCTGGTACGAGGGAAGGGAGGAGCTGGAGGAGGAAGAAGGCCAGGCCAATTCTATTCTGTTCGATCCCCTTTCTCGTTGTCGACCTCTGTCTTTTGTAGCTGCAGGTTAGGCCTACTGGGCCAAAGTCCATATGACCACGGCCCAACAGCCTATGGCCCAATCTGGACTAGGTGCGGGTGTTACAGTCGGCTAGGGTTTTAGCCGCCCGCTTGACCCTCTCACGAAATAAGTGGAATTTTATTTCACATGTCACAAATTACGACTAGATAACAAGTCCTCATTATACATCAAAGGCAAAACTAATCTCTCAACCATGAACTGGAGCACCGGTAAGTTACTGCGATTTACTATTTTTTGTTAATTTATTTCTTCACGCAACTGTATCAGTGCTTTATTACGAAACTGGTTCGGGCAGTTCGCTGTCACAAGCCTAGCAGGATCGCTAAAATGGCGATGCAACACCTAATGGTGGAGTGTTGCTGGCTTCAATTTCTCATTGTATCGCTACATTCAGGCTTTCCCTGCAGATCCGAAGAGGCGCATCTTCTCTGCTACAACAGCTTTCATTGCTTCCTTGGCGGACGCCATGACCTGAACCAGGTCCTTTTCTGGCTTCTTGAGTGACTGCAGGTAGCTGTTGCGGACCTCCGTGTTAACGTTGAATTTCCTCACCCCCAAATCTATGCACTCCTGCTCCACAAGTTGGTCACAGGTTATTATCACTTGCACAACAACATTTCAAATATGACAGTAGTTGATAATAAAAGCGGTTTCATCAACTCATAAGCTCTAGTATAATTATTTCACAAAAGGAAGCGTATTACTGATCCTTTGCAAAACTATGAAGCTGATATAGACACAGAAACTCTAGCCCTCCAGCATTTTTAACCTTGTCGATGAATTATTTTATGCACTGCAACCATGATTGATGATTGTCTTATAGAGGGCAACTATTGCCCCCCGATTCTCCTATAACTTGAACCTTTCCGGATATAAGTTGGTGCGGGAAACTCAACAAGAACTACTGCAAGGTACAGATTCACTGATCTTAATAAAGAAGGAAACAGTTTATCAAACCTTTACAAGTTCATGAGGGAGGCCAGATGCTCCATGAAGTACCAAGCTAACTCCTTTCTTCATAGTTAATGCGCGGAGTTCCTGCCATCGTTTCAATGAAAAAAAATACCGAGTCCATTACTCAAAAGAAGTCGCTTGCAAAAAGCACAAATTTACTTGGTAATTCTTTACAGAATACTTTACAAGCCGTTGAAAAAAAACACTTTACAACCCTGAACCATTGCAGAAGTTCATTTTTCAATCTTAAACTCAAAAACCAGAAAACCAGTTGTCTTAAACCTTGAACTGTTGAATATGTTTACTGGTTTACCCCCTTGGTTCTATTCCAAGCGGTTCAAGCTGACTCAAACAACACATGGAAGACAGATAGCATCACATATACGCATTAGCACCTTGTCATGTTACCAGATAAGTAAAACACACACAAAATCAGAGAAGGATCATACTTTTTTGGAAAAATCTTAACAATTTTAGAAAAATCGGAAAATCAGAAAACAGGGTTAAAGATCTGGTAACACACACATAATCTGAAAGATCAAACAAAGATTTTCATAGCTGTTCTGTAAACCTTTAGCAAGTCAAGTCTCAGGTTTGGTCCACTGGGAGGATATTTTCCGTGAACATTCCCAATGCATACTGCTAATGCATCAATACCAGTTTCATCAATAAACTGCTCAGCCTGAAAATATGTAACATATAAGTTAAGCATTATTACAGGATTGTAATGATAGAATGCCATAGAGTTGAAATTTGTTGGGAAGATAAAATAACCTGAGCAATATCAGTAAATCTCGCTTCATATTCTTCAACTGTCAGGCCATCTTCAGTGCCTGATAGTCTCCCAAGTTCAGCTTCCACAAGCATGCCTTTAGCATGAGCCAGGGAAGATATGTTCTTTGTGTATAAGATGTTCTCTTCTAAAGTTAGATGGGAACCATCCACCATGACTGAATCAAATCCCTGAAAAATAAAAGGTCATAGTAGATGGTCCAGAGAATTAAGATTCAGATGTAGTCATTTATCATTCATGATTAGGAAAACATTTTGGTACTGCAAATTTGAGAAAACAACACATTTTTTCGCTTACCATTTCAAGAGCTCCAAGCAAATCATGCTTGTCAGCCCCGTGATCATAATGGACGGTGATAGGTACCTGAGTGACAATCACAGAATGATCACCTTTAAAGAACATAAAACAAGGATGGCTATCTGTTTCAAAAAACAAGGATGGCTAGAAGAAAGTAATATGTGGGAACCCAAGTTATATAAAAATTTATGAACTATTTTTATCCAGATCACTGGCTGTCCACATTTACTCTTTAAGCATGCTAGGTTCTGTTTGTCTTACGCTGGCTCGTTCTGCTGCAGCAATGCAGCATGCTACCAACGGAACTCCACCTTGCTTCAGGGAACTGGGATGAACCTAAATAACAACCACAATAAGTGTGGTTAGAAATCAAGACGATACGTATCATCTACAAAAAATATGGATAATGAGTTCAGGGAGCATGGGTGCAGAAAAGACCAATGCAATTCTCTCTACGGAAAAAACACGGGTAGGAATCCATTTCAGGATCTATGTGGTATTGCTTCTATCCCTCTGGAGCTAGTTGTTGCGACCTACTTACTAGTCCTATCATAACGTACTCCAGTAAAGAGTGGTATCAGAGGACACCCAACATGATAAATTACATAATTTTCACCATAAACTGCCAAAGAAACATCCAATACTAACAAAGAATTCCTAACCTGCAGGATGGCAGGACTTTCTTCAACCTCAGCAGCTGCAATTACAGCTTCAATTCCCTCAAGATTATATACATTAAAAGCACCAACTGCATAGCCACTCTTCTCCGCGTTCTTCACAATAAGAAAAAATAGCTGATTAAGTATTTAAAGCAATACACAACGATGTAATATGTATAACCTTGATGAGAAGTAGACGGTGGATAAGAACTTACAAGGAGAAGTTCTTTTGTTGAACTTCTAGAAGGGCAAGCCCAATTCTGGACCACTTCTGCAAGAGCACTGTTATCACCAACATTACCTGTCATTGGGGGAGTGGCAAGATAGTTTCTTGAGTAAAAAGGTAACGTTATTTATCTGTTGGTACGGAAATGAGATATATTTATTACCAGGAAAAACAATGTAGGGGACACCAGGATGTCTACTCTCAGGGCCAAGCTGCCACAGAGGCACACCAGCTAAAGCTTGTCCCATTACTTTGGCACGCCGAGCTTCCAAAGCTTTTGTAGCAAGATCAGATGAAGTGATTCCTCCCTGTATAAAGAATATAGTAAGGAGTACCTTCAGAAGTATTCCATGCACAACTTGTGGAATCAATCATTTTGTTTGATATGGACAGTTGAATTTGCAGGCACTTTCTTTTTTGTAGATACTATTCTTTTTTCTTTATTTTTGTTCTCATGAATGAAACATGTAAACATGTAACCAGGTGTAATGCTATCTCAATATTTCATTAAGTATTTAATGGCATAGGTCCAATAAAAGAGAACAAATATTTTGACCTAACAGTAACAGCTCCAGAGATTGGCAAATTTCCAGGAACCAAGTAACGGCTAAATTTTAATTTTTTTCAGAAAGAAGAAATAGGCTGTGCAATTTTACCTTTGCAAGGATGTAACGGGGTCGACTATCAATTCCTCGCACAATCTCTACTAGTGCTGAGCTCACTTTGTAATTAATCTCTAAGCTTTCTTCAGGAGCTGCAACATGACAGGTACAATCTTGTTAGGTGATCAAACTACTTCAGGACAGATATCCAAGAAAGAAATTATCTTCTTTCGTTTGGCACACAAAAGGTAGCAAACAATACTAATAGGTCAGTTTGTACTGCTAATGCTTACATGAAGATAACAGCGGCAGTTCTTGAACATACTGTTTTCAAAAGCTGAGTTAGGTATCTCCCGTCAAAAAAAAAACTGAGTTAGGTATCTAGACTCTAGCACACAATTTCAGGAATGTATACTGAAGTTAGTTTGGTTTTGGTCACTAGAACAGATTATGCTGCAAACTGGGATGTTCTATTTAAATGATTGGGACAATGCGCTCACGTTGTGATTGTGGTTGTGGTTCAATGTAGAGATTCATGGCTCTACCGGTGACTAATGCATTTTTGGGCTTGACTTTGACAACAATAAGCAACTTTATTTTATCAGTTTGACCTGTCTTCCAATACAGTTAGCCCTAGACTCCCGGTTCATGCCTATAATATGATAAAAGAAAACAAGCTATCTCCCCAGATAAGTCCCATGCCTGGGAATGGCTGTCAGTTGAGTGATCATGGCAGATTATAGATGACAATGTTGGTGGTGGTTGACTGCTGATCTGAGTTGAGCTCAGGGACTAGAATTAGGCTGAGAGCCTCTGATACGGTGTGGAGTTTGGCGGCAATTGTGTGCTAGCCCTGAGGATCTCCACATCGTTCGTTAGTAAACAGTTCCTTACCAGTACAACTTGCTCAACAATTCAGCAGGTAGGATGTGGCTGAGGAATTGTTGGCATTAAGAAACTAGAAATCAAAATTGACACAGCATTTGATCACTGTATTTGCTAATGGAACAAACAACACATTTAGCCATATGAAATCAGAAAGATGCTAACTTTTTCCAGTAATGAGTTGGCGGCTGGTGACGACTAGTGTGTCTCTCCCGGACTGTATATAAGCATTTCCCAATTCAACAATTCTGCTGATTTCTTGGTCTCTCTCCTCAGTTGATTTCAGTGAGATCATCTCAACAGATACCTACAGTGAGGAAAAAGAGAACATGATACTAACACCAGAAATTGATCTCGAGCAAAACCATCCAACTTAAAACAGTACCATCCACAAATTATATCCAAGTAGATGTATACGATGGTTGCTGGTTCATGTTTAGGCATGCCAGCCAAGATATAAATTACCTCTATCACTCTGAGGGATTGTGCGCATTGTGAGCGAAGCTCGTCGACCTAACAAATGCAAAAAGAACATGTGAATGAGATAAATATGACTGATAAAATCTTAAAGCATTACAAGGCAAACCTGCTTCGTAGTTTTTGGCACATAAGAACCAACAACTATGAGGCCTCCCGCTAAATTTCTTTTTAATCCGAGGTCATTTGGGCGGATAGGTGGCTTCGGCTTGATTCCAATTCTAGCACTCACAAAACTAGCAGCTGTGCGACATAGAAACCGCTTTCCTTGCAATTCAGCCTGTTGAGTTAACGTAAAAGGAAAAGGAAGAATAGCAGATCAAAACAGAGCATCAATACTTGAATAAGACGTATTATCATATCTTTCGTAAGGAAAGGTACTAAGAACAAATGCTTCTCGTAGAAATGGAGCGGCAT
The DNA here is from genome assembly GCA_034509565.1 of Triticum monococcum. NCBI lineage: Eukaryota > Viridiplantae > Streptophyta > Magnoliopsida > Poales > Poaceae > Triticum > Triticum monococcum. The sequence goes on along the minus strand of CM067847.1, from coordinate 172,788,839 downwards.
AACATGCCTGGATCATTCCAGCAGCAAAGACATTCATGTCCCTCTCACTAGCAGCATTGACAATACACACAGAGCCCTAAAAAGAGTCAAAATGCCTGTCAGAAAATTCTCCAGCTAAATCAAGAAGAGAGGGAATCAAAACAGGATTTATGATACTATATGGTCGAATCGGCCAGTACAATTCTAGGGTCCCTAAAGCGCCTGCAACATTTTATTAGCCATTTCAAGTACATAGCTGCCATAAGTGCATACAGAAATGAGAATATAAAATATCAACAAAACTAAATATTTATAATTATATCCAAAAAAAGTTTAAACTGACTCAAAAATAACTCTTCATATGCACTGGAGGGGCATAGTGGAGACCAAGGTGCGCCTTGGCCTGCCCTTAATCTTGTATACTTTATTTAAATAGGTGAAGCTTCTTTGCTAATTAAACAACAAAAATACATCTTAATTCATCTAACAATTAGTGTTGGCCTCTCCTTCATTTTGTTCCAAGCTCCGCCAATCATATGTTCCATGTTTATTATCATATACCTTCTCCAAGCTGCAGAGAAGCTGACAGACTGCATCTGGTCCTTCTTTACGTAAAAGACTTATGGAAATTGTTGAAACTTGGTTCTCCAAAATCCTTCCTTTAGTCTTTTCTTCAACCCACTGTACATTCATGTACAAAGCAAGTTACTAAGGTCTTGCTCTTGGCTTTACCAATCAAACAATTCTACAACAGTACCTGTTTGAGATTGGAAGATGTATAGCCAAAAGCTGCATCCTTGGCAAACTCAGTCTCACCAGCAGGAATCAATCTGTTAGAGAATGTTGGACCTCAATATTGTTATGTGTTATTTTTGTATTCAAATACATTGCATAGTGATAGTGGACAGACTACCTTTCAGAGTCTGCAACATAATGAATATCATCAACAGTGTACCGCCCACCTTGAAGGAAGAATGGGCATATTATCCAAGCATCCATGTCACCTAATACTGAAACAACTGCATCAGCTTCCTGGAAAGTAGAAGAATATGATATGATCAAAGAAATGAAATGGAAAAGAAAAACAGAGAGAATTTCAGATATTAACCTCTGGGAAATGGCCACGTAGAGTGGAATCACCTCGCAAGACCACTGTATAACTAATACCAGGGACAGTCTTTGCTGCAGCTTCAAGATTTCTGCAGATATCTTTTACTAACAGTGCGGCCTATGAAAGTGAGAAGGCTTTAAATATATATTTAAAGACCCTAAAGATAAACTGTTTAAGACTGCACTTTCCTACCTTATCAGCAATCATTGAACGGGAGTTTGTCAAAATGAAAAAGCAGGTTGGTAGTTTCAGAAACTGCTCTGTGAGGGCTTCAACTGGCCTGCAGTTCAGCATTACAAGCAAAGCTTATGGAACTATGTACGGAACATGGGCAAAACGAAAATGCTAGCAGAAAACATATGTAATCTAAAAGACAATATGCTTTCGTTTACCATTCAGTTAAGACGTCTATATCATGAACTGTTTGAGTTCCAGTTGGATCATCATCTAAAACTACAAGAACCTTTTTGCTATCATGAGATGCAGAGGAAACAAGATCATCCATTGGAACTTCTGGCCACTCAACAGGAAGAGAACGCAGGACATCTTCTTTATTAAGCATGGGTGGTCTTCCTTCTACTTTTACTCCAGATAATGTCTCATATACCTGTGCCAGGCGCAATCAGCGGGCACGTTTAGGAAAGGGAATTAAATTAAGGCTATCAGTATATCATATTTTGGCATAAGTTCTGTCTACTGAGAGCTGTGAGCTGCTCACCTTTACAACAGCACTATCATCATATCGACCCCATCCAGAAGCAGAGCCTGTTGGAATGTATCAAATGAATAAAACAATAGCCATCCTAGTTTAAGACTGTTATCCAAACAATAACTTTAAGCTGATTTGTTTTCTTCTAGAACTAACTGTAATATACTACTAGTATAGAAAACAGAGGGGATGGCCATGCAACATTCTGTTAATTTGAGTAAGTACTTCCATTGAAGATAAGAAATATAGCATGACTTGATGAACATTGGAACCAAAACATAGAATGGAAAATGATCTTTGATTTATCACAGACAATTACCTGAAACAAACAGCTGATGAGCAACACTAGAGACATGCAATGGGATCCTCAAGTGGGAGCTTTCACGAGATACTATACCCTGAAATAGACGAGATAAATGCATTATTATCTTTTGTTAGTACTCCCTCTGTTCCCAAATGTAAGAGGTTTTTTGCAGTTCAAGACGAGATAAATGCATTATTATCTTTTGTTAGTACTCCCTCTGTTCCTAAATGTAAGACGTTTTTGCAGTTCAATTTACGAACAGAGATAATAGTTCATAAAACGAATAAGTTAATAGCTTGGTTATCCATACAAGATCCTTGACGAATATGTCCACCGCAGATAAAGGTGTATAATCATTATCAAGCATGTGTGGCACACGGTTTCCAAACATCCTGCAATATGAACATTGAGTGTATCAATCATCAGATAGCCACCTTCACTCATGCTAGAACACACCACTAGATATCTGAAAGACTGACCTACAAGGAGCTGATAGCAAAAACAAGTAGAAATAATTGTTTCGTATCTTTCTCATAATCATTTTATTACTTGGCCAATATTAGCAAGTCTAAACAGTGAAGAGTAAAAAAGGAAGATTCATTAGAGTGGATTAAACAATGACACATACCATGAGTAACCTCTTGCATGTTGAATAATTTCAAAAACTCTTCTTGTTCGCAAATTTAATCGAGCACCAAATGCCATTGCTTCAGCTGCTGAGGCTATATGGACCCCAGCAAGAAGTTGGTTCACCATTTTAACAGAACTGGGAAAAATAGCAGAAGAGAGATGTTGATTCACAAGCGCCAGCACTAATGAAAAAAGAGCCATTGTGCAGAAATAAGACCCTGTAAGGAAGGTATATGACTACAAAATGTGTGTATTACCTCGCAGCTCCGCAGCCTCCTTTGATGAGATATAGTTTCTCACTTAGTGCTGTTACGCAAAAAAAAAGATAATAGTTATCGACCAGTTTCCGTACTTTGCATACAGCATATGATGGTGTTCAGATAACCTTTTTCATACCTGACAAAACTCTACCCGTACAATGCAGAGCTTCATCTGTTCCCGAAACAATTACCTGTCAAAAGAAGTGCAAATATTTATATCCATAAAGGTTACATCATCACTTCTACTAGATTAAATGTTTCGCTAATCATACAGTTAGTGTCCCATCCGCTGCTCTCTTGACACCACCAGATACCGGAGCATCAACCAACTTTATCTCTCGGCATTCGGCTGTATAGAAGTAGTTAAAGATTCCAAAAGATTCATCAGTGAAAGCAGTAAACAACATTGCCGACATATTTAAAATGTAGAGAATGGTTCTAGTACTACAAGGCCTTGGTGTATTACGGGAAACAATATAAAAAGTGACAAAAAAAAGTGCCCTCGACTCAATTTACATGACATAAATCTAACGAGATACAGGTTTAACCTACACGTGGAGAAAACAAAATTCAGATTCCTTTCGACAATAGCTGAAAACGATTGAAGCTTCTATCACAGCTTTCTTGATCATAGGTCAAATATGGATCTGATTTGTTTAGTAATAGATTCATCTTCTGTTAGCGTTGTACTACTTTTTGGATGTTTCTGTGACTTTTGGAACCTGGGTAACACCCCAAAGGCCTTCTGCCGGAACATTTCCCTTAAAATGCAACTTCAACTTCATGGCAACATCCCAACACAAAATACAGGCTAGCTGTCACAGCAGTCATTGCAACTTCTTCTGCAAATGATTATAAATCTGGTGTTTTATAATGAGAAAAGGTTAACGAACATTACTTGTCAGACACTGAAGCTACAGGACTCAACTCTCACCCGGAATCACAAACAGAAGATTTTCGATTTTCATGAGTTGGATTTATGAGTTACACAATGTGGTTTTTGTTGACCAGTAATGTTTGTGGTATTCTTTCTTATTTTTAATGCAAACATGCCCAGGAGAGATAAAAAAAGAGCGGCTACCTTCCAATCTTCCTTTGAGTTGAGTCACAAAGCCAGGAGAAACTGTAGATGACAGAATGATGGATGTTCCCGCTGGCAAAACTGAAAGTGAAAGACAAAGGATATTCACAACCATGTAAGTACAGCTCAAAAAATAGTTAGCCTACCTGGGAGATGCTAATAATCAGCAGAACCAGGGAGGAGGGGGGGGGGGGGGGGGGGGGGCTCTATATGTTACCTGACACAGCCCCAGCATTTCCATATAGGACACTTTCAGCTTGAACTTCATTTGCAACCATGATGATAAGGATTTCCACATCTGAAACCAATTTATGGTTAATACTTCAGACACGGTATCACGGTTGATACATCATAAACGGTATTTCCATTCCATGCTATTGCTCTTAAGTAGTGATGAGGTGGGGCTGGGCCCACATGTCATTTACCTTTTGACTCGATGAATGGCACAAAAATAAAGAATAAGATAAATACAAGAGAATAATGAGGTCTGAACTAATTTCATTCAGTCAGAAAATCATATAGTACTGATTACACTGTTATAGGTAACAAATGTAAACTTAAGAAGCGAGAATTATACTTTATACTAGAAGGTTGCAACGTACCTCTTGATACTTCCTCAGGAGAATCTTTAGTCAATCCACCTAAAGCAGCAAACCTGGCCAGTGTTGGCTTGTAGACCTAATGGGTAAAGGGTATAAAATTATTCACGTGTGGATCTGAAGAACTTTTTTTTACAGAAGAACATGCATAACACTATAGGTTTATAACATCGTTTACAAACAAAAGATATATAAGTTGAAAAGGGTGAACAGTATCCTATTTCCTCAACTGTATATTTGTGTAAATTCAGAGCACCCAATGGACTACTGAAAAGAGAAGAGTTTGTGATCTATTCGTTTATTATTCGAATTACTGCTGCCCTTTCTGATACCTTAAGATTAATCTAAGCCATCCACAGTTTCATCTAGCAAAATATATAGGCTTAAAACCACAGATGTCAAATCTATGATCCATAAGATTGTTCAGGGTACTTGAAATGCAACATATGTACAGAAGCACTAATGCAGAAGAAACCAAGTGAAGACCCTTTCATTCTTTGTATTTTGAATTGAAGCAATTCAAACGGTCAATTATGCAGTTGGGAAGAACAAGAGCAGAAGAGTTCCTACATCATAAGCAGTTACGGAGAACCCTGATTTTAGCAAATGAGATGCCATTCCAAAGCCCATAGCTCCAAGACCAATAAAGCCGATCCTCTTTGCTGCTTTCGAGGCCATAACAAGCTGGTCAGCTAATTTGCTTGCGTCATAGATTTGTTGACTGGCAGCATCTACGATGTTTACTCCAAATAGTTGTTCCCAAACCTGCAAAATGATGATTTAAATTAAGATAATTTTGATAAATTGAAGCATCTTGAGAAAGCTGACCGTTATTCCACACCTTCAATGGCGAAGCGGATTCATCTCCAATTACTGCTGAAGAACCTGAAGATAAGTACAAAAAACGTGCATGAATAAGAAGGTACTAGCATGTTCGGACTACCAGGAGAATTTCAAGATGTATTGGAAGAAAAGAAACTTTAACATCATACCATGTATTAATTGTTGATAGGCAACAGCTAGAAGTGGCAGAGGGAACGTTGCTGCTTTAGCCGTATCCATCACGTAGCTCTATATTGTTTAAGAGTGAAAACTTTGTTTTAATAAACAGAAGCATTCAGGCAATCAGCCATGCAGTAGCAATATTCCTTTACAGTTTGTAAGATCAGAGTGGCACATTACTAATTAACCATTTAATCCTCTCTCAAAAATGGGGTTGACTTACAAGATTAAGAGCATGGAACTGGACACAAAACTGAAATGCAAACTATAGTTAAAAGAAAGTGTGCAAAAAATTCACTGAAATATCTCAAATATGCTGCTAAATGAGTAAGTCCACGGGATTAGCTAGCTTTCTTAAGTAACTTGATTGCTATCTATCAAGGTACAATGTGATAGACCCGCAAAAAAAAGGTACAATGTGATACTCCTACTATTTATCACTTCTCACCATTTCCCAGAGATGAAGCTGCCTTGTAGGCATAGGGTCAATTGACCCCAATGAAATTAGGAAATCCTTCATTAATTTAGTACTAAACAATATCTATTTATTGAAGATGACCCCACTGCCATAGACATGACCCCAACAAACATTTTTCCTAGCTTCGTCCCTGCCTTTTTCCCCTCCCCTGGTTTTTCAGCACCCTGCCACCTTTGCCGCGGCAACATTCTCATGTATATCTAATCTCCTGTCCAGTACCTACCCTATTTTTGGGAAGAGGATTGAATACCTTGATCAAACAAGAAATCTCCTCTCTTCCAATTGCTAGTCCCGGACCCTCCATTTTCAATATCACATCCCAGCTACCCTGCTCTTACCACCGGTCATGGCTCCAATACGCATAGGATGCCTTCATTCATTGTCCATACAAACTCCGTAGCAATAAATGCGCACGTCACCTACGTATTTATATCTTTTACTTAAAATAACATTCTAGTTTGTGCAATCCCCTCTTTCATAAAAGGGAGAAAAGGGACATACTTAATTATATGCACTGTTCATTTATTGTGTAAAGTATCCTAAGAATCCCATACCATGCCCCAAAGGAGAAGCAAAGGAACTTACTGCATGTTTCTTTAGTGACTTCAGAAAATCAATAAGCAATGGATCTTCACTCAAAATTTTCGGAACCACCTCCACAAAAATCCTGTCAATAAATTGTATGATCATAAGTTGAAATATAAACCTACAAGTATCACGAGTTCAGACAGAACACAAAGAATTCAATAATCCTTGTAACCTTGAGCTTCCTGCAGCATTTGATATTATGTCGTAGATAATTGATGGATGAATCCCAGCTCGAACACCAATAAACATTGCTTCAGTAGAAGCAACAAAATGGATGCTCTCCAGCAAATCATTAACCAACCTGATTTTGCTGTAAAAATAAATGGCATACGGTTCAAATTGTGACAATAATAGTTACACGATTTAGTACGGTAAATATATGGAAGGGGTGAAAATTGATATCTCGACTAGCTTATATTTGCTATTTTCAGGAAAGAAAGCAACCTGCTGCAGCCAAATTCACCTTCGACAAAGTAAATGGTTTTGTCGAGACCTGGAATGTAAGATAGCTTAAAATTTCAGCATCATAAGATGAGGACCCGGAAGAAAATATTAGTAAGGTACACAAATTTGGAACTACCGGAGAAGAATCTCCCAGCTCTTTCTGCCACATCCTTTCTCCCAGATGCAACAACCTGACATTCAAAAGCTAAATTGTGATAACAGAATAACCTAAGCATACAAGCACACAGTTCAGATTCTCAGCTGTGTATCACTTACGACAATATTTTGCTTCAGTTCATCAGATAAACCACTAAAAATGTAAGCATCAAGAAGGAAGATACCCTTCTTCTCATCTGCAAAAAATAAAAGAATAAAAAATAAAAAATCCAGATTAACTAGTACAGTCATTCATCACCAACATCCTGTGAACCATCCAAGGTCATCACTAAAAAAAATCCCTGTAGGAAACTATAGTAGTACATGAAATTCCAATCATGTGTTTATTCCTATTCCTATGTTCTTTAATTCCAGTCATCCAAAGAGGGCCTTACAAATGTTAAATGTGCAGCTTTCTAATTCTTAAAAGTGCACATAAAATTGTAAGCAGAGCAGCTACTGTTCGCAGCTAAGACAATATATGCACAAATTAGCATTATACCTGCAAGCTTCTGCCCCAACTTCTCAAGGTGGCTAGGCACCAACGTCGACTGAATTAATACAACGGCCTCTTTGCACAATCCTATGAAATGCTCAAGCATACATCATATCAAATGTCAAGTATATATATAACTTGTACAGAAACAGGTGCATGAGATTGACAGACTGGCAGGCAACACAATAGCACACACGTGGTACATACCTTTCACTATGCCCTGAGCTCCAAAGAACAACTCATCTACACCGTCGGCGTCACTGAGCACAACGACTAGCGCAGAATCTGCAGGCGCCAAGAGTTTTTGATAGATCAGATAGAAGCAACACGCACACGGCACGAAGTATTCTTCAGCACGTAAGAGCATTGGTCTCTTCGGCATTCCAACAAACGGCTCGTACGCACGCGCGCCACGAGAAGGACGTATCTCGAATCGGTCCAGTGCAGGAAACCGTTATATACGCTCACCTCGCGTGGCTTCAGCGGGGCTGGCGCATCGGACGCCGCCGCCCTGCTCCGCGAGCGCCGTCGCCGCCGATCCATCCGCCTGCACGGGCACGCACCGTCAGGACAGAGCATCCCGCGGAAACACCTCCGAGAGGAGGCAAAACCAAAACGGGGGTGAAAGGAACGGGGAAACGAGGGAAAGGCGATCGAGCGAAGGCGACCTTGGGGTCGATGTAGAAGCGGACGATCGCGCCGGAGCGGGCGAAAGAAGCGGCGAGCGCGGCGCTCAGCCCGTCGGCGCCGACGAAGGCGACGGCCTTCGCCGCCGAGGACGAAGGCGACATCCCGCGAGTGGCGTGTGATCTCGCTCGCCGACGGCGACGACCAGCCCGAAGCAGAGGCGAGCAGAGTGGAAGCGGACAGGGGAGTGAGCAAGTCAGGAAAGAGTGACGCACGAGGACTCCACTGCTCTAGGCTTTTTACCCAGCCGCTCCGTGTCCCTGGATCGCGGGCCCGGCGCGCGGTGCTAGTCCTACGTGGCGCATGTGGGCTAGGACGGAACCACGTTTGGATTTCGGACGAGGACGCCACGCGGGCTCCATTTTTTTAGCGCGACGAGACAGAAGGCTCACGGGTTCTGAGCGTGTGGGCCCTGTGAGCGGAAAGATGATGATGCGATTCTGTACTAGTACAGCGTGCCGATCGTAGAACTGGACTTTGCACAGGAGTGTATGTCCCATGAGATTTTAAAATTTGAAGTGCAGGTGACAAATGGGACACCGCGCAATCTAAGGATCTTGGTTTTGGCTTTGCTAAAGATAATCATTTTTATATATAGCATATATATAAACATCAACTTGCTTGGTAGGTCGCCGGTTGATCTCGATATGGAACAGTTCATAAACAATGCGTCCAAGTGTAAGGATTTCCCTTGCACAAAAGTTAAAACCAGGTCAAAGGTGTACATGGGTGAAACCATTATCTACTTTGGCAAGGCTTAAACGGTCTAGCACATTTTAGAGGATGGATAAGATGTCATTTGATGTCAGCTTTCATACACAACAACCGGTGAGTGATTTGAGATCTTGAGTCAAAAGTTGCAGTTTTGTCTCGTTTCGACAGGTTGAGAGAGCCAACCAGCTCGATGTTTGGCAAAGTGTCAATTTCAATATTTAGGAGAATCCTGACCGGAAGTATCATACCCATCCAACGGCAATCACTCAGGTAGTTGGTTTCTAGTTTCTACTATAGCCTCCAAGGATGAGGTTTTGGCTTTCTTTTGGCAAAAGCTCGATTGTTTTCAGCCGGAGAAGTAAGTTTGTTCGAGATAGCACAGGTGAAGACCTGCCCTCCCCTTGCTTGGACGACGGCGGCATCCGGTGCCGTGCTCCTTCTTGAAGGCGTCTTCCGGGGATTGCTCGTGTGGGGAGGAACTGCTTGTGGCGCGGTGACGGTGTGAGGCGGCATGTTCTTCTATGTGGTTGCCGCTGTGGTCTCGGTTGTGGAGTTCCAATCCCTGACCGCTTGGTTGTGCCCCCTTTTGGCCTTCTCCGTGGGTCTTCGCCTTCGTTCGACGACTTGCGACCGACGTCTTGTCCTGCGGCTTCCGACGACGGTGCTCTTTGGTCGGCTTCCGGTGCGTGTGGGTCTGCATCTGCTGTTTACCTATGGTGGCTCGGCGCCCTGGTCTGGGTTCATGTGGAACCTCTCTGTCGTCCGCCGGTGAAAGGGTTGTGGCCCTTTGCGGCGGCAGAGACAGATCTTGTGCTGCTCTTGTCCGCCCATGCGGTTGCAGTTAGCGGCACAATACAAGCCCGGAGTTGTCGTCCTCTTGTAGCCTTAGTTTGGTTGCTTGTTTGGCATTGCGGTGGTCGTTGGCAACACTGTTTGTTGTTGCCTTTGAGCCGTTCCGCTTAGCACTATGTATCTCTGCTCCGCTTGTTTCCTTCTCTTTGTAATGTGGTTCCTTGTAATCCTGGCCGGTTGATGGCTTTGTTAATTCAAAGCCGGGCTAGGTTTGAGCCCTCTCTCGGGTTCGGCCGATGCCTTTCCTCTAAAAAAAAGTTTGTTCGAGATGGGAAGAGTGCCCTCGAGATACTATTTCATTAATAAAATGTTAACACACATGCTCTCCGAACCTCGCAAAGTTTTTGTTCACACTACGTAGTTCAGCTCGGAAGAAACGTTACCAAAACAAACAACGCAAGTGTAAAATTGTCTCACAAAAATTCGGAGATTCTCGCTATGAATAAAAAAATAAGAGCCTCGGTTTTAAGGAGGAAAATGGGCCTTTATGTCAAACAAAGGAAAGGCTTTATCTACGTGGTGGACCTCTTCTGCTAGTAATTCAATTGGGGCCAATCCCGTCTCATCCACTTCCTTCTAGTCGTGTTTCGAGAAATGTGAAGTTAGATGAAAGAGATAAGCTTTTGGTCAACCCTTGGAAGGGACTCCCATCCCGGAGTGTTAAAAACATCATTTTCTTTGGGTATCTCGAATGCCAGTTTGAGGTTGTGCTTGCTAATCTGATCCAAAAAAATGAACATTGTTAATTTCTGAAGGAAATATGCCCTAGAGGCAATAATAAAGTTGTTATGTATATTTCCTTATATCATGATAAATATTTATTATTCATGCTAGAATTGTATTAACCAGAAACTTAGTACATGTGTGAATACATAGACAAAATGAGTGTCACTAGTATACCTCTACTTGACTATCTCGTTAATCAAAGATGGTTAAGTTTCCTAGCCACGGACAAGAGTTGTCATTTGATGAACGGGATCACATCATTAGATAATAATGTGATTCACTTGACCCATCCGTTAGCTTAGCTCTATGATCGATTAGTTTATTGCTATTGCTTTCTCCATAACTTATACATGTTCCTATGACTATGAGATTATGCAATTCTCGAATACCGGAGGAACACTTAGTGTGCTATCAAACGTCACAACATAACTGGGTGACTATAAAGATGCTCTACAGGTGTCTCCGATGGTGTTTGTTGAGTTGGCATAGATCGAGATTAGGATTTGTCACTCCGTGTATCGGAGAGGTATCTCTGGGGCCCTCTCGGTAATGCACATCACTATAAGCCTTGCAAGCAATATGACTAATGAGTTAGTTGCGGGATGATACATTACAGAACGAGTAAAGAGACTTGCCAGTAACGAGATTGAACTAGGTATTGAGATACCGACGATCGAATCTCGGGCAAGTAACATACTGATGACAAAGGGAACAACGTATGTTGTTATGCGGTTTGACTGATAAAGATCTTCGTAGAATATGTAGGAACCAATATGAGCATCCAGGTTCCGCTATTGGTTATTGACCGGAAGTGAGTCTCGGTCATGTCTACATAGTTTTCGAACCCGTAGGGTCCGCACACTTAATGTTTGGCGACGATCGGTATTATGAGTTTATGTGTTTTGATGTACCGAAGGTAGTTCGGAGTCCCGGATATGATCACGGACATGACGAGGAGTCTCGGAATTGTCGAGACATAAAGATCGATATATTGAAAGGCTATGTTTGGGCATCGAAATGGTTCCGGGTGAGTTCGGGCATTTACCAGAGTACCGGGGGGTTACCGGAACCCCCCGGGGAGTGTATGGGCCTTATTGGGCCTTAGTGGGAGAGAGGAGGAGGCGGCCAAGGTGGAGGGTGCGCCTCCCAAGCCCAATCCGAATTGGGTGGGGGCCGGCCCCCCCTTTCCTTCCCTCTCTCTCCCCCTTCCTTCCTCTTCTACTCCAACTAGGGAAGGAGGAATCCTACTCCCACCGGGAGTAGGACTCCCCCCTTGGGCGAGCCATGAGAGGGCCGGCCCTCCCCTCCTCTACTCCTTTATATACGGGGGAGGGGGCACCCCATATACACACAAGTTGATTGTTTAGCCGTGTGCGGTGCCCCCTCCACAGATTTCCACCTCGGTCATATCGTTGTAGAGCTTAGGCGAAGCCCTGCGTTGGTAACTTCATCATCACCATCATCACGTCGTCGTGCTAAGAAAACTCTCCCTCGACCTCAGCTGGATCTAGAGTTCATGGGGTGTCACCGAGCTGAACGTGTGCAGATCGCGGAGGTGCCGTACCTTTGGTGCTAGGATCGGTCGGATCGTGAAGGCATACAACTACATCAACCGTGTTGTCATAACGCTTCCGCTTACGGTCTACGAGGGTACATGGACAACACTCTCCCCTCCCGTTGCTATGCATCTCCTAGATAGATCTTGCGTGATCGTAGGAAATTTTTTGAAATACTATGTTTCCCAACAATGGCATCCGAGCCAGGTCTATGCGTAGATGTTATATGCACGAGTAGAACACAAAGGAGTTGTGGGCGTGGGTATATACATATTGCTTGCCATCACTAGTTGATTCTTGATTCAGCTGTATTGTTGGATGAAGCGGCTCAGACCGACATTACGCGTACGTTTACGCGAGACTGGTTCTACCAACATGCTCCGCACACAGGTGGCTAGTGGGTGTCTGTTTCTCAAACTTTAGTTGAATCGGTTTCAATGAACAGGGTTCTTTCTAAAGATCAAAAAGCAATCACTATACTATGTTGTGGTTTTTGATGCGTAGGTAGGAATGGTTCTTGCTAGAAGCCCGTAGCAGCCACGTAAAACTTGCAACAACAAAGTAGAGGACGTCTAACTTGTTTTTGCAGGACATGTTGTGATGTGATATGGTCAAGACGTGATTATATAAACTGTTGTATGAGATGATCATATTTTGTAACACAGTTATCGACAACTGGCAAGAGCCATATGGTTGTCGCTTTATCGTATGAAATGCAATCGCCATGTAATTGCTTTACTTTATCACTAAGCGATAGCGATAGTCGTAGAAACAATAGTTGGCGAGACGACAACGATGCTTCGATAGAGATCAAGGTGTCAAGCCGGTGACGATGGTGATCATGACGGTGCTTTGAAGATGGAGATCAAAGGCACAAGATGAAGATGGCCATATCATATCACTTATGATTGCATGTGATTTTTATCCTTTTTGCATCTTATTTTGCTTAGTTCGGCGGTAGCATTATAAGATGATCTCTCACTAAATTTCAAGGTACAAGTATTCTCCCTGAGTATGCACAGTTGCTACAGTTCGTCGTGCCGAGACACCATGTGATGATCGGGGTGATAAGCTCTACGTTCACATACAACGGGTGCAAGCCAATTTTGCACACACAAAATACTCGGGTTAAACTCGACGAGCCTAGCATATGCAGATATGGCCTCGGAACACTGAGACTGAAAGGTTGAGCGTGAATCATATAGTAGATATGATCAACATAGTGATATTCACCATTGAAAACTACACCATCTCACGTGATGATCGGATATGGTTTAGTTGATATGGATCACGTGATCACTTAGATGATTAGAGAGATGTCTATCTAAGTGAAAGTTCTTAAGTAGTATGATTAATTGAACTTTAATTTATCATGAACTTAGTACATGATAGTATTTTGCATGTCTATGTTGTTGTAGATAGATGGCACGTGCTGTTGTTCCATTAAATTTTAATGCGTTCCTAGAGAAAGCTAAGTTGAAAGATGATGGTAGCAACTACACGGACTTGGTCCGTAACTTGAGGATTATCCTCATTGCCGCACAGAAGAATTACGTCCTAGAAGCACCACTGGGTGACAAACCTGCTGCAGATACTACTGATAACCCACAATTATAGGGGATCGCAACAGTTTTCGATAAGTAAGAGTGTCGAACCCAACGAGGAGCTAAAGGTAGAACAAATATTCCTTCAAGTTCTATCGACCACCGATACAACTCTACGCATGCTTGACGTTTGCTTTACCTAGAACAAGTATGAAACTAGAAGTACTTTGTAGGTGTTGTTGGATAGGTTTGCAAGATAATAAAGAGTACGTAAATAAAAAGTAGGGGCTGTTGTAAGTAAAGAAGCAATAAAGTAAATATAGCGAGTGTGGAAAAGTGGTGGTAGGAGTTGTGAAATTGCCCCTAAGCAATTGACTACTTTATTAGACCGATAGCAAGTATTATGTGGGAGAGGCCACTGCTAGCATGGCATCCCTGACTTGGAATTCTATGCACTTATGATTGGAACTATTAGCAAGCATCCGCAACTACTAATGTTCATTAAGGTAAAACCCAACGATAGCATTAAGATATATTGGTCCCCCTTCAATCCTGTATGCATCAATTTCTATGCTAGGTTGAAGCTTCTGTCACTCTTGCCCTCCAATACATAGTCCTATCAACATACAACTAACCCTAGGGCGTGATCCACACGCGCAATTATATGATGGGCACCAAAGGACAGCAACATAACCATAAGCAAATTAAATCAATCACAGTAATTTATCAACCACCGATAGGACAACAAAAATCTACTCAGACATCATAGGCCGGCAACACATCCTTGGATAATAATATGAAGCATAAAGCACCATGTTCAAGTAGAGGGTACAACGGGTTGCGGGAGAGTGGACCACTGTAAATAGAGGGGGGAAGGTGATGGAGATGTTGGTGAAGATGGTGGAGGTGTTGGTGTAGATCGCGGTGATGATGATGATGGCCACGGCAGCGTTCCGGCGCCACCGGAAGAGAAGGGTAGAGGGGGCCCCTTCGTCTTCTTCTTCCTTGTCCTCCTCCCTAAATGGGAGAAGGGTTTACCCTCTGGTCCTTGGCCTCCATGGCATGGGAGGGGCGAGAGCCCCTCTGAGATTGGATCTGTCTCTCTGTCTCTCTCTGTTTCTGCGTTCTCAGATTCTTCCCTTTCACTGTTTCTTATATTCCCAGAGATCCGTAACTCCAATTGGGCTGAAATTTTGACACGGTCTCTATCCGGATATTAGCTTTCTTGCGGCGAAAGAAGGGCATCAACCGCCTTACGGGTGGCCCACGAGGGTCAGGGGTGCGCCTAGGGGGGCAGGCGTTGTTGGGGAACGTAGTAATTTCAAAAAATTTCCTACGCACACGCAAGATCATGGTGATGCATAGCAACGAGGGGGGGAGTCTGATCTACGTACCCTTATAGATCGCAACGGAAGCGTTGACACAACGTAGAGGAAGTAGTCGTACGTCTTCTTCCCGATCCGACCGATCCAAGCACCGTTACTCCGGCACCTCCGAGTTCTTAGCACACGTTCAGCTCGATGACGATCCTCCGGCTCCGATCTAGCAAAGCGTCGAGGAAGAGTTCCGTCAGCACGACGGCGTGGTGACGATCTTGATGAACTACAGCAGCAGGGCTTCGCCTAAACTCCGCTACAGTATTATCGAGGAATATGGTGGCAGGGGGCACCGCACACGGCTAAGGAACGATCTCAAGGATCAACTTGTGTGTCTAGAGGTGCCCCCTGCCCTGGTATATAAAGGATGAGAGGGGGAGGGCTGGCCGGCCAAGAGGAGGGAGGCGCAGGAGGAGTCCTACTCCTACCGGGAGTAGGACTCCTCTCTCCAATCCTAGTCCAACTAGGTTTCTCAAGTGGGAAAGGGAGAGAGGGGGGCCGGCCACCTTCTCCTAGTCCTAATAGGACTAGAGAGAGGGGGGAGGCGCGCAGCCCTATGTGGGCAGCCCTTTTACCTTTCCACTAAGGCCCATGTTGGCCCATTTGGCTCCCGGGGGGTTCCGGTAACCCTCCCGGTAATCCGGTAAAATCCCGATTTCACCCGGAACACTTCCGATGTCCAAACATAGGCTTCCAATATATCAATCTTTACGTCTCGACCATTTCGAGACTCCTCGTCATGTCCCCGATCTCATCCAGGACTCCGAACTCCTTCGGTACATCAAAACTCATAAACTCATAATATAACTGTCATCGAAACCTTAAGCGTGCGGACCCTACGGTTCGAGAACAATGTAGACATGACCGAGACACGTCTCCGGTCAATAACCAATAGCGGGACCTGGGTGCCCATATTGGCTCCTACATATTCTACGAAGATCTTTATCGGTCAGACCGCATAACAACATACGTTGTTCCCTTTGTCATCGGTATGTTACTTGCCCGAGATTCGATCGTCGGTATCCAATACCTAGTTCAATCTCATTACCGGCAAGTCTCTTTACTCGTTCCGTAATACATCATCTCACAACTAACTCATTAGTCACAATGCTTGCAAGGCTTATGTGATGTGTATTACCGAGAGGGCCCAGAGATACCTCTCCGACAATCGGAGTGACAAATCCTAATCTCGAAATACGCCAACCCAACATCTACCTTTGGAGACACCTGTAGTACTCCTTTATAATCACCTAGTTACGTTGTGACGTTTGGTAGTACCCAAAGTGTTCCTCCGGCACACGGGAGTTGCATAATCTCATAGTCACAGGAACATGTATAAGTCATGAAGAAAGCAATAGCAACATACTAAACGATCGGGTGCTAAGCTAATGAAATGGGTCATGTCAATCAGATCATTCAACTAATGACATGACCTCGTTAATCAAATAACAACTCTTTGTTCATGGTTAGGAAACATAACCATCTTTGATTAACGAGCTAGTCAAGTAGAGGCATACTAGTGACACTCTGTTTGTCTATGTATTCACACATGTATTATGTTTCCGGTTAATACAATTCTAGCATGAATAATAAACATTTATCATGATATAAGGAAATAAATAATAACTTTATTATTGCCTCTAGGGCATATTTCCTTCAGTCTCCCACTTGCACTAGAGTCAATAATCTAGATCACATCACCATGTGATTAACATCGATAGTTCACATCATCATGTGATTAACACCCATATTTCACATCGCCATGTGACCAATACCCAAAGGGTTTACTAGATTCAGTAATCTAGTTCACATCGCTATGTGATTAACACCCAAAGAGTACTAAGGTGTGATCATGTTTTGCTTGTGAGAGAATCTTAGTCAACGGGTCTGCCACATTCAGATCCACATGTATTTTGCAAATTTCTATGTCAACAATGCTCTGCATGGAGCTACTCTAGCTAATTGCTCCCACTTTCAATATATATCTAGACCGAGACTTAGAGTCATCTAGATTAGTGTCAAAACTTGCATCGGCGTAACCCTTTACGACGAACCTTTTGTCACGTCCATAATCGAGAAACATATCCTTATTTCACTAAGGATAATTCTGACCGCTGTCCAGTGATCTACTCCTAGATCACTATTGTACTCCCTTGCCAAATCAGTGTAGGGTATACAATAGATCTGGTACACAGCATGGCATACTTTATAGAACCTATGGCTGAGGCATAGGGAATGACTTTCATTCTCTTTCTATCTTCTTTCGTGGTCGGGCTTTGAGTCTTACTCAACTTCACACCTTGTACTACAGGCAAGAACTCTTTCTTTGACTGCTCCATTTTTGATCTACTTCAAAATCTTGTCAAGGTATGTACTCATTGAAAAAAAAACTTATCAAGCGTCTTGATCTATCTCTATAGATCTTGGAGCTCAATATGTAAGCAGCTTCACTGAAGTCTTTTTTTGAAAAACTCCTTTCAAACACTCCTTTATGCTTTACAGAATAATTCTACATTATTTCCGATCAACAATATTTCATTCACATATACTTTATCAGAAATGTTGTAGTGCTCCCACTCACTTTCTTGTAAATACAGGCTTCACCGCAAGTCTGTATAAAACTATATGCTTTGATCAACTTATCAAAGCGTGTATTCCAACTCTGAGATGCTTGCACCAGTCCATAGATGAATCGCTGGAGCTTGCATATTTTGTTAGCACCTTTAGGATTGACAAAACCTACTGGTTGCATCATATACAACTCTTCTTTAAGAAATCCATTAAGGAATGCAGTTTTGTTTATCCATTTGCCAGATTTCATAAAATGCGGCAATTGCTAACATGATTCGGACAGACTTAAGCATAGATACGGGTGAGAAACTCTCATCGTAGTCAACACTTTGAACTTGTCGAAAACCTTTTGCGACAATTCTAGCTTTGTAGATAGTAACACTACTATCAGCATCCGTCTTCCTCTTGAAGATCCATTTATTCTCAATTGCTTGCTGATCATCGGGCAAGTCAACCAAAGTCCAAACTTTGTTCTCATACATGGATCATATCTCAGATTTCATGGCCTCAAACCATTTCGCGGAATCTGGGCTCATCATCGCTTCCTCATAGTTCGCAAGTTCGTCATGGTCTAGTAACATGACTTCCAGAACAGGATTACCGTGCCACTCTGGTGCGGATCTCACTCTGGTTTACCTACGAGATTCGGTAGTAACTTGATCTGAAGTTACATGATCATCATCATTAGCTTCCTCACTAATTGGTGTAGGTGTCACAGAAACTGGTTTCTGTGATGTACTACTTTCCAATAAGGGAGAAGGTACAATTACCTTATCAACTTTTCTACTTTCCTCCCACTCACTTCTTTCGAGAGAAACTCCTTCTCTGGAAAGGATCCATTCTCGGCAACGAATATCTTGCCTTCGGATCTGTGATAGAAGGTGTACCCAATAGTCTCCTTTTGGGTATCCTATGAAGACATATTTCTCCGATTTGGTTTTGAGCTTATCAGGATGAAACTTTTTCACATAAGCATCACAACCCCAAACTTTAAGAAACGACTACTTTGGTTTCTTGCTAAACCACAGTTCAGATTGTGTCGTCTCAACGGACTTAGATGGTGCCCCTTTTTTAACGTGAATCCAGCTGTCTCTAATGCATAACCCCAAAACGATAGTGGTAGATCGGTAAGAGACATCATAGATCGCACTGTATCTAATAAAGTACGGTTATGACGTTCGGACACACCATTACACTATGGTGTTCCATGTGGCGTGAGTAGTGAAACTATTTCACATTGTTTTTAATTGAAGGCCAAACTCGTAACTCAAATACTCTTCTCTACGACCAGATCATAGAAACTTTATTTTCTTGTTACGATGATTTTTTTTCACTTCACTCTGAAATTCTTTGAACTTTTCAAATGTTTCAGACTTTATGTTTCATCAAGTAGATATACTCATATCTGCTCAAATCATCTGTGAAGATCAGAAAATAATGATACCTGTCGCGAGCCTCAATATTCATCGGACCACATACATCAGTATGTATGATTTCCAACAAATCTGTTGCTCGCTCCATTGTTCCGAAGAACAGAGTCTTAGTCATCTTGCCCATGAGGCATGGTTCGCAAGCATCAACTGATTCATAATCAAGTGATTCCAAAAGCCCATCAGCATGGAGTTTCTTCATGCGCTTTACACCAATATGACCTAAACGGCAGTGCTACAAATAAGTTGCACTATCATTATTAACTTTGCATCTTTTGGTTTCAATATTATGATTATGTGTATCATTACGATCGAGATCCAACGAACTATTTTCATTGGGTGTGTAACCATATAAGGTTTTATTCATATAAACAGAACAACAATTTATTCTCTTAAATGAATAACTGTATTACAATAAACATGATCAAATCATATTCATGCTCAACGCAAACACCAAATAACACTTATTCAGGTTCAACACTAATCCCGAAAGTATAGGGAGTGTGCGATGATGATCATATCAATCTTGGAACCACTTCCAACACACATCGTCACTTCACCCTTAACTAGTCTCTGTTCATTCTGCAACTCCCGTTTCGAGTTACTAATCTTAGCAACTGAACTAGTATCAAATACTGAGGGGTTGCTATAAACACTAGTAAAGTACACATTAATAACATGTATATCAAATATACTTATGTTCACTTTGCCATCCTTCTTATCTGCCAAACACTTGGGGTAGTTCCGCTTCCAGTGACCAGTCCCTTTGCAATAGAAGCACTTAGTCTCAGGCTTAGGATCAGACTTAGGCTTCTTCACTTGAGCAGCAACTTGCTTGCTGTTCTTTTTGAAGTTCCCCTTCTTCCCTTTGCCCTTTTCTTGAAACTAGTGATCTTGTCAACCATCAACACTTGATGCTCTTTCTTGATTTCTACCTTCATTGATTTCATCATCATGAAAAGCTCGGGAGTCTTTTTCGTCATCCCTTGCATACTATAGTTCATCATGAAGTTCTACTAACTTGGTGATGGTGACTAGAGAATTCTGTCAATCACTATCTTATCTGGAAGATTAACTCCCACTTGATTCAAGCGATTGTAGTACCCAGACAATCTGAGCACATGCTCACTAGTTGAGCGATTCTCCTCCATATTTTAGCTATAGAACTTTGTTGGAGACTTCATATCTCTCAACTCGGGTATTTGCTTGAAATATTAACTTCAACTCCTGGAACATCTCATATGGTCCATGACGTTCAAAACGTCTTTGAAGTCCCGATTCTAAGCCATTAAGCATGGTGCACTAAACTATCAAGTAGTCATCATATTGAGCTAGCCAAACGTTCATAACGTCTGCATCTGCTCCTGCAATAGGTCCGTCACCTAGCGGTGCATCAAGGACATAATTCTTCTGTGCAGCAATGAGGATAAACCTCAGATCACGAATCCAATCCGCATCATTGCTACTAACATCTTTCAATATAATTTTCTCTAGGAACATATCAAAGTAAACACAGGGAAGCAACAACGCGAGCTATTGATCTACAACATGATTTACAAAATACTACCAGGACTAAGTTCATGATAAATTTAAGTTCAATTAATCATATTACTTAAGAACTCCCACTTAGATAGACATCCCTCTACTCCTCTAAGTGATCACGTGATCCAAATCAACTAAACCATGTCCGATCATCACGTGAGATGGAGTAGTTTCAATGGTGAACATCACTATGTTGATCATATCTACTATATGATTCACGCTCGACCTTTCGGTCTCCGTGTTCCGAGGCCATATCTGTATATGCTTGGCTCGTCAAGTATAACCTGAGTATTCCGCGTGTGCAACTGTTTTGCACCCGTTGTATTTGAACGTAGAGCCTATCACACCCGATCATCACGTGGTGTCTCAGCACGAAGAACTTTCGCAACGGTGCATACTCAGGGAGAACACTTCTTGATAATTTAGTGAGAGATCATCTTATAATGCTACCGTCAATCAAAGCAAGATAAGATGCATAAAAGATAAACATCACATGCAATCAATATAAGTGATATGATATGGCCATCATCATCTTGTGCTTGTGATCTCCATCTCCAAAGCACCGTCATGATCACCATCGTCACCGGCGCGACACCTTGATCTCCATCGTAGCATCGTTGTCGTCTCGCCAATCTTATGCTTCCATGACTATCACTACCGCTTAGCAATAAAGTAAAGCATTACATCGCGATTGCATTGCATACAATAAAGCGACAACCATATGGCTCCTGCCAGTTGCCGATAACTTGGTTACAAAACATGATCATCTCATACAATAAAAATCAGCATCATGCTTTGACCATATCACATCACAACAAGCCCTGCAAAAATAAGTTAGACGTCCTCTACTTTGTTGTTGCAAGTTTTTACGTGGCTGCTACGGGCTTAAGCAAGAACTCATCTCACCTACGCATCAAAAACCACAACGATAGTTTGTCAAATAGACTCCGTTTTAACCTTCTCAAGGACCGGGCGTAGCCATACTCGGTTCAACTAAAGTTGGAGAGACAGTCGCCCGCAAGCCATCTATGTGCAAAGCACGTCGAGGGAACCGGTCTCGCGTAAGCGTACGCGTAAGGTTGGTCCGGGTCGTCTCTTCCAACAATACCGCCGAACCAAAGTATGACATGCTGGTAGGCAGTATGACTTGTATCGCCCACAACTCACTTGTGTTCTACTCGTGCAAATAACATCAAACCATAAAACCTGGCTCTGATACCACTGTTGGGGAACGTAGTAATTTCAAAAAAATTCCTACGCACACGCAAGATCATGGTGATGCATAGCAACGAGGGGGAGAGTCTGATCTACGTACCCTTGTAGATCGCAACAGAAGCGTTGACACAACATAGAGGAAGTAGTCGTACGTCTTCTTCCCGATCCGACCGATCCAAGCACCGTTACTCCTGCACCTCCGAGTTCTTAGCACACGTTCAGCTCGATGACGATCCTCGGGCTCCGATCCAGCAAAGCGTCGAGGAAGAGTTCCGTCAGCACGACGGCGTGGTGACGATCTTGATGAACTACAGCAGCAGGGCTTCGCCTAAACTCCGCTACAGTATTATCGAGGAATATGGTGGCAGGGGGCACCGCACACGGCTAAGGAACGATCTCAAGGATCAACTTGTGTGTCTAGAGGTGCCCCCTGCCCCCGTATATAAAGGATGAGAGGGGGAGGGCTGGCCGGCCAAGAGGAGGGAGGCGCAGGAGGAGTCCTACTCCTACCGGGAGTAGGACTCCTCTCTCCAATCCTAGTCCAACTAGGTTTCTCAAGTGGGAAAGGGAGAGAGGGGGGCCGGCCACCTTCTCCTAGTCCTAATAGGACTAGAGAGAGGGGGGAGGCGTGCAGCCCTATGTGGGCAGCCCTTTTACCTTTCCACTAAGGCCCATGTTGGCCCATTTGGCTCCCGGGGGGTTCCGGTAACCCTCCCGGTAATCCGGTAAAATCCCGATTTCACCCGGAACACTTCCGATGTCCAAACATAGGCTTCCAATATATCAATCTTTACGTCTCGACCATTTCGAGACTCCTCGTCATGTTGCCGATCTCATCCGGGACTCCGAACTCCTTCGGTACATCAAAACTCATAAACTCATAATATAACTGTCATCGAAACCTTAAGCATGCGGACCCTACGGTTCGAGAACAATGTAGACATGACCGAGACACGTCTCCGGTCAATAACCAATAGCGGGACCTGGGTGCCCATATTGGCTCCTACATATTCTACGAAGATCTTTATCGGTCAGACCGCATAACAACATACGTTGTTCCCTTTGTCATCGGTATGTTATTCGCCCGAGATTCGATCGTCGGTATCCAATACCTAGTTCAATCTCGTTACCGGCAAGTCTCTTTACTCGTTGTGTAATACATCATCTCGCAACTAACTCATTAGTCACAATGCTTGCAAGGCTTATGTGATGTGTATTACCGAGAGGGCCCAGAGATACCTCTCCGACAATCGGAGTGACAAATCCTAATTTCGAAATACGCCAACCCAACATCTACCTTTGGAGACACTTGTAGTACTCCTTTATAATCACCCAGTTACGTTGTGACGTTTGGTAGTACCCAAAGTGTTCCTCCGGCACACGGGAGTTGCATAATCTCATAGTCACAGGAACATGTATAAGTCATGAAGAAAGCAATAGCAACATACTAAACGATCGGGTGCTAAGCTAATGAAATGGGTCATGTCAATCAGATCATTCAACTAATGACGTGACCTCGTTAATCAAATAACAACTCTTTGTTCATGGTTAGGAAACATAACCATCTTTGATTAACGAGCTAGTCAAGTAGAGGCATACTAGTGACACTCTGTTTGTCTATGTATTCACACATGTATTATGTTTCCGGTTAATACAATTCTAGCATGAATAATAAACATTTATCATGATATAAGGAAATAAATAATAACTTTATTATTGCCTCTAGGGCACATTTCCTTCAGGCGCACCCCCCTGCCTCGTGGCCACCTCGGGCACCGTCTCGCGTGGATTTTTCTTCCCAAAAATCATATATATTCCAAAAAAAATATCCTTCAGTTTTTATCCCGTTTGGACTACGTTTGATATGGATATTCTGTGAAACAAAAAACATGCAACAAATAGGAACTGGCACTGGGCACTGGATCAATATGTTAGTCCCAAAAATAGTATAAAAAAGTTGCCAAAAGTATATGAAAGTTGTAGAATATTGGCGTGGAACAATAAAAAATTATAGATACGATGGAGACGTATCAACTGCTGACAATGTTCAGAACATCTGGCGGAGCAAAGCTGATGACTACTCGATAGTTCAGTGTGCCATGCTTTACGGCTTAGAACCGGGACTTCAAGGACGTTTTGAACGTCATGGAGCATATGAGATGTTCCAGGAGTTGAAGTTAATATTTCAAGCAAATGCCCGGATTGAGATATATGAAGTCTCCAATAAGTTCTACAGCTGCAAAATGGAGGAGAATAATTCTGTCAGTGAACATATACTCAGAATGTCTGGGTACCACAACCACTTGACTCAACTGGGAGTTAATCTTCCTGATGATAGTGTCATTGACAGAGTTCTTCAATCACTGCCACCAAGCTACTAGAGCTTCATGATGAACTATAATATGCAAGGGTTGGATAAGACAATTCCTGAGCTCTTCGCAATGCTAAAGGCTGCGGAGGTAGAAATCAAGAAGGAGCATCAAGTGTTGATAGTCAACAAGACCACTAGTTTCAAGAAGAAGGGCAAAGGGAAGAAGGGGAACTTCAAGAAGAACAACAAGCAAGTTGCTGCTCAAGTGAATAAGCCCAAGTCTAGACCTAAGCCTGAGACTGAGTGCTTCTACTGCAAAGGGACTGGTCACTGGAAGCGGAACTGCCTCAAGTATTTGGCGGATAAGAAGGATGGCAAAGTGAAAGGTATATTTGATATACATGTTATTGATGTGTGCCTTACTAATGCTCGCAATAGCGCCTAGGTATTTGATACTGGTTCTGTTGCTAATATTTGCAACTCAAAACAGGGCTACAGATTAAGCGAAGATTGGCTAAGGACGAAGTGACGATGCACGTGGGAAATGGTTCCAAAGTCGATGCGATCGCCGTCGGCACGCTACCTCTACATCAACCTTTGGGATTAGTATTAGACCTAAATAATTGTTATTTGGTGCTAGCGTTAAGCATGAACATTATCTCTGGATCTTATTTGATGCGAGACGGTTATTCATTTAAATCAGAGAATAATGGTTGTTCTATTTGTATGAGTAATATCTTTTATGGTCATGCACCCTTGATGAGTGGTCTATTTTTACTAAATCTCGATAGTAGTGATACACATATTCATAGTATTGAAGCCAAAAGATATAAGTTTAATAATGATAGTGTAACTTATTTGTGGCACTGCCGTTTAGGTCATATTGGTGTAAAGCGCAAGAAGAAACTCCATGCTGATGGACTTTTGGAATCACTTGATGCTTGCAAACCATGCCTCATGGGCAAGATGACTAAGACTCCGTTCTCCGGAACAATGGAACGTGCAATAGACTTATTGGAAATAATACATACTGATGTATGTGGTCCAATGAGTGTTGATGCCCGTGGCGGGTATTCTTATTTTCTGACCTTCACTGATGATTTGAGCAGATATGGGTATATCTACTTGATGAAACATAAGTCTGAAACATTTGAAAAGTTCAAAGAATTTTAGAGTGAAGTGGAAAATCATCATAACAAGAAAATTAAGTTTCTACGATATGATCGTGGAGGTGAATATTTGAGTTATGAGTTTGGTCTTCATTCAAAACATTGCGGAATAGTTTCGCAACTCACGCCACCTAGAACACCACATCGTAATGGTGTGTCCAAATGTCATATCCGCACTTTATTAGATATGGTGCGGTCTATGATGTCTCTTACTGATTTACCGTTATCGTTTTGGGGTTATGATTTAGAGACGGTTGCATTCACGTTAAATAGGGCACCATCGAAATCCATTGAGATGACACCTTATGAACTGTGGTTTGGCAAGAAACCCAAGTTGTCGTTTCTTAAAGTTTGGGGCTGCGATGCTTATGTGAAAAAGCTTCAACCTGATAATCTCGAACCCAAATCGGAGAAATGTGTCTTCATAGGATACCCAAAGGAGACTGTTGGGTACACCTTCTATCACAGATCCAAAGGCAAGATATTCGTTGCTAAGAATGGATCCTTTCTAGAGAAGGAGTTTCTCTCGAAAGAAGTGAGTGGGAGGAAAGTAGAACTTGATGAGGTAACTATACCTGCTCCCTTGTTGGAAAGTAGTTCATCACAGAAATCATTTCCAGTGATTCCGACACCAGTAAGTGAGGAAGCTAATGATGATGATCATGAAACTTCTGATCAAGTTACTACCGAACCTCATAGGTCAACCAGAGTAAGATCCGCACCAGAGTGGTACGGTAATCCTGTTCTGGAGGTCATGTTACTTGACCATGACGTATCTACGAACTATGAGGAAGCGATGATGAGCCCAGATTCTGCAAAATGGCTTGAGGCCATGAAATCCGAGATGGGGTCCATGTATGAGAACAAAGTGTGGACTTTGGTTGACTTGCCCGATGATCGGCAAGCCATAGAGAATAAATGGATCTTCAAGAAGAAGATTGATGCTGACGGTAATGTTACTGTCTACAAAGCTTGACTTGTTGCAAACGGTTTTCGACAAGTTCAAGGAGTTGACTACGATGAGACCTCACCTGTAGCGATGCTTAAGTCCGTCCGAATCATGTTAGCAATTGCTGCATTTTATGATTATGAAATTTGGCAAATGGATGTCAAAACTACATTCCTTAATGGATATCTTAAAGAAGAGTTATATATGATGCAACCAAAAGGTTTTGTCGATCCAAAAGGTGCTAACAAAGTGTGCAAGCTCCAGCGATCCATTTATGGACTAGTGCAAGCCTCTCGGAGTTGGAATATACGCTTTGATAGTGTGATCAAAGCATATGGTTTTATACAGACTTCTGGAGAAGCCTGTATTTACAAGAAAAGTGAGTGGGAGCTCTATAACATTTCTGATATTATATGTGGATGACATATTGTTGATCGGAAATGATACTGAATTTCTGAATAGCATAAAAATATACTTGAATAAGAATTTTTTAATGAAAGACATCGGTGAAGCTTCTTATAAATTAGGCATCAAGATCTATAGGGATAGATCAAGACGCTTAATTGGACTTTCACAAAGCACATACCTTGATAAAGTTTTGAAGAAGTTCAAAATGGATCAAGCAAAGAAAGGGTTCTTGCCTATGTTACAAGGTCTGAAGTTGAGTCAGACTCAATGCCCGACCACTACAGAAGATAGAGAGAAAATGAAAGTCATTCCCTAAGCTTCAGCCATAGGTTCTATCATGTATGCAATGCTGTGTACAAGACCTGATGTGTGGCTTGCTATAAGTCTAGCAGGGAGGTACCAAAGTAATCTAGGAATGGTGAAGGAAATATGCCCTAGAGGCAATAATAAAGTTGTTATTTATATTTCCTTATATCATGATAAATGTTTATTATTCATGCTAGAAATGTATTAACCAGAAACTTGATACATGTGTGAATACATAGACAAACAGAGTGTCCCTAGTATGCCTCTACTTGACTAGCTCGTTAATCAAAGATGGTTAAGTTTCCTAGCCATAGACATGTGTTTTCATTTGATGAACAGGATCACATCATTAGAGAATGATGTGATGGACAAGACCCATCTGTTATCTTAGCACTATGATCATTTAGTTTATTGCTATTGCTTTCTTCATGACTTATACATGTTCCTATGACTATGAGATTATGCAACTCACGAATACCGGAGGAACACTTAGTGTGCTATCAAATGTCACAACATAACTGGGTGATTATAAAGATTCTCTACAGGTGTCTCCGATGGTGTTTGTTGAGTTGGCATAGATCGAGATTAGGATTTGTCACTCCGATTGTCGGAGAGGTATCTCTGGGCCCTCTCAGTAATGCACATCACTATAAGCCTTGCAAGAAATGTGACTAATGAGTTAGTTGCGGAATGATGCATTATAGAAAGAGTAAAGAGACTTGCCGGTAACGAGATTGAACTAGGTATGAGGATACCGACAATCGAATCTCGGGCAAGTAACATACCGATGACAAAGGGAACAATGTATGTTGTTATGCAGTTCGACTGATAAAGATCTTCGTAGAATATGTAGGAGCCAATATGAGCATCCAGGTTCCGCTATTGGTTATTGACTGGAGATGTGTCTCGGTCATGTCTACATAGTTCTCGAACCCGTAGGGTCTGCACGCTTAACGTTCGATGACGATTTGTATTATGAGTTATGTGATTTGATGTACCGAAGGTTGTTTGGAGTCCCAGATGAGATCATGGACATGACGACGAGTCTTGAAATGGTCGAGATGTAAAGATCGATATATTGGAAGGCTATATTCGGACATCAGAAAGGTTCCGAGTGATTCGGGTATTTTTCGGAGTACCGAAAAGTTACGGGAATTCGCTGGAGGAAGTAGTGGGACTTAATGGGCCATACGGGAAAGGAGAGAAGGGCCTCAAGGGGTGGCCGTGCGCCCCCCATGGGCTGGTCTGAATTGGACTAGGGAGGGGGCGGCGCCCCCCTCTTTCCTTCTCCCTCTCATCTCCTTCCTTCTTCTCCTACATGGACTAGGAAAGGGGAAACCTACTCCTACTAGGAGTAGGAATCCCCCCTTTGGGCGTGCCCCTTGAGGCGGCCCTCCTCCTCCTCCCCTCCTTTATATACGGGGGAAGGGGGCAGCCCATAGACACACAAGTTGATTGTTTAGCCGTGTGCGGTGCCCCCCTCCATAGATTTCCACCTCGGTCATATCGTTGTAGTGCTTAGGCGAAGCCCTACGTCGGTAACTTCATCATCACCGTCATCACGCCGTCATGCTGACAAAACTCTCCCTCGGCCTCAACTGGATCAAGAGTACGAGGGACGTCATCGAGCTGAACATGTGCAGATCGCGGAGGTGCTGTATGTTCGGTACTTGATCGGTTGGATCGCGAAGACGTTCGACTACATCAACCACGTTTCATAATGCTTCCGCTTTTGGTCTACGAGGGTACATGGACATACTCTTCCCCTCTCATTGCTATGCATCACCTTGATGGATCTTGCGTGTGCGTAGGAAAATTTTGAAATACTGCGTTCCCCAACAGTGGCATCCGAGCCAGGTCTATGCGTAGATGTTATATGCACGAGTAGAACACGAAGGAGTTGTGGGTGTGGGTATATACATATGCTTGCCGTCACTAGTTGTTTCTTGATTCGGCGGTATTGTTGGATGAAGCGGCCCAGACTGACATTACATGACCGCGTTCATGAGACTGGTTCTACCGACATGCTTTGCACACAGGTGGCTGGCGGGTGTCAGTTTCTCCAACTTTAGTTGAATCGGATTCAATGAACAGGGTTCTTTCTAAATATCAAAAAGCAATCACTATACCGCATTGTGGTTTTTGATGCGTAGGTAAGAACGGCTCTTGCTAAGCCCGTAGCAGCCACGTAAAACTTGCAACAACAAAGTAGAGGATGTCTAACTTGTTTTTGCAGGGCATGTTGTGATGTGATATGGTCAAGACGTGGTTATATAAATTGTTGTATGAGAATCATGTTTTGTAACACAATTATCGGCAACTGGCAGGAGCCATATGGTTGTCGCTTTATTGTATGAAATGCAAATCGCCATGTAATTGCTTTACTTTATCACTAAGCGGTAGCGATAGTCATAGAAACAATAGTTGGTGAGGCGACAATGATGCTTCGATGGAGATCAAGGTGTCAAGCCGGTGATGATGGTGATCATGACGGTGCTTTGGAGATGGAGATCAAAGGCACAAAATGAGGATGGCCATATCATATCACTTATACTGATTGCATGTGATGTTTATCCTTTATGCATCTTATTTTGCTTAGTACGGCGGTAGCATTATAAGATGATCTCTCACTAAATTTCAAGGTACAAGTGTTCTCCCTGAGTATGCACCGTTGCGACAGTTCGTCGTGCCGAGACACCACGTGATGATCGGGTGTGATAAGCTCTACGTTCACATACAACGGGTGCAAGCCAGTTTTGCACACGCAGAATACTCGGGTTAAACTTGATGAGCCTAGCATATGCAGATATGGCCTCGGAACACTGAGACCGAAAGGTCGAGCGTCAATCATATAGTAGATATGATCAACATAGTGATGGTCACCATTGAAAACTACTCCATCTTACATGATGATCGGACATGGTTTAGTTGATATGGATCACGTGATCACTTAGATGATTAGAGGGATGTCTATCTAAGTGAGAGTCCTTAAGTAATATGATTAATTGAACTTAAATTTATCATGAACTTAGTCCTGATAGTATTTGCAAATCTATGTTGTAGATCAATTGCTCGCGTTTAGATTCCCCATTTTATTTATGATATGTTCCTAGAGAAAAGTATGTTGAAAGATGTTAGTAGCAATGATGTGGACTAGGTCCGTGATCTGAGGATTATCCTCATTGCTGCATAGAAGAATTATGCCCTTGATGCACCGCTAGGTGACAGACCTATTGCAGTAGCAGAGCAGACGTTATGAATGTTTGGCAAGCTCGGTATGATGACTACTTGATAGTCTAGTGTGCCATGCTTTACGGCTTAGAACCGGGAATTCAAAGACGTTTTGAACGCCATGGAGCATATAAGATGTTCCAAGAGCTGAAATTGGTATTTCAGACTCATGCCCGAGTCGAGAGGTATGAGATCTCTAACAAGTACTTTGCCTACAAGATGGAGGAGAGTAGCTCAGCTAGTGAGCATGTGCTCAGAATGTCTGAGTACAATCACTTGAATCAACTGGGAGTTAATCTTCGAGATAAGATAGTGATTGACAGAGTTCTCTAGTCACTATCACCAAGTTACTAGAACTTCGTGATGAACTATAATATGCAATGGATAACGGAAACGATTCCCAAGCTCTTCGCGATGCTGAAATTGGCGAAGGTAGAAATCAAGAAAGAGCATCAAGTGTTGATGGTTGACAAGAGCACTAGTTTCAAGTAAAAGGGCAAGGGAAAGAAAGGGAACTTCAAGAAGAATGGCAAGCAAGTTGCCACTCCTGTGAAGAATCCCAAAGCTAGACCTAAGCCTAAAACTGAGTGCTTCTACTGCAAAGGGAATGGTCACTAGAAGCGGAACTACCCCAAATACTTTGCGGATAAGAAGGATGGCAAAGTGAACAAAAGTATATTTGATATACATGTTATTGATGTGTACTTTACTAGTGTTCACAGTAACCCTAGGGTATTTGATACCGGTTCAGTTGCTAAGATTAGTAACTCGAAACAGGAGTTGCAAAATGAACAGAGACTAGTTAAGGGCAAGGTAACGATGTGTGTTGGAAATGATTCCAAGGTTGATAAGATCACCATCGCACACTCCTTTTACCTTTGGGATTAGTGTTGAACCTAAAATAAATGTTATTTGGTGTTTGCTTTGAGCATGAATATGATTGGATCATGTTTATTGCAATACGATTATTCATTTAAGTCAAAGAATAATTGTTGTTTTGTTTACATGAATAAAACCTTCTATGGTCATACACTTAATAGAAATGGTTTATTGAATCTCGATCGTAGTGATACACATATTCATAATATTGATGCCAAAAGATGCAAAGTTGATAATGATAGTGCAACATACTTGTGGCACTGCCGTTTAGGTCATATTGGTGTAAAGCACATGAAGAAACTCCATGCGGATGGACTTTGGAATCACTTGATTATGAATCATTTGATGCTTGCGAACCATGCCTCATGGGCAAGATGACTAAGACTCCGTTCTCCAGAACAATGGAGCGAGCCACTGACTTATTGGAAATAATACATATCGATGTATGCGGTCCGATGAGTGTTGAGTCTCGCGGCGGGTATCGTTATTTTCTGACCTTCACAGATGATTTGAGTAGATATGAGTATATCTACTTAATGAAACACAAGTCTGAAATGTTTTAAAAGTTCAAAGAATTTCAGAGTGAAGTGGAGAATCATTGTAACAATAAAATAAAGTTTTTACGATCTGATCATGGAGATGAAATATTTGAATTACGAGTTTGGCCTTCAATTGAAACAATGTCGAATAGTTTTCACAACTCACACCACTTGGAACACCACAATGTAATGGTGTGTCCGAACGTCATAACCATACTTTATTAGATATGGTGCGATCTATGATGTTTCTTACCGATTTACCACTATCGTTTTGGGGTTATGCATTAGAGACAGCTGCATTCACGTTAAATAGGGCACCGTCTAAAAATTCGTTGAGATGACACCATATGAACTCTGGTTTAGCAAGAAACCTAAGCTGTCATTTCTTAAAGTTTGGGGTTGCGATGCTTATGTGAAAAAGTTTCAGCCTGATAAGCTCAAACCAAATTGAAGAAGTGTGTCTTCATAGGATACCCAAAAGAAACTGTTGGGTAGATGATACGTCTCAAACGTATCTATAATTTTTGATAGCTCCATGCTATTATATTATCTATTTTGGATGTTAATGGGCTTTATTTTACACTTTTATATAATTTTTGGGACTAACCTATTAACCGGAGGCCTAGCCCAAATTGTTGGTTTTTGCCTATTTCAGTGTTTCGCAGAAAAGGAATATCAAACGGAGTCCAAACAGAATGAAACCTTCGGGAACGTGATTTTCTCAATGAACGTGATCCAGGAGACTTGGAGTGAGCGTCAAGAAACAATCGAGGAGGCCATGAGGCAAGGGGCGCGCCTACCCCCCGTGGGCACGCCCTCCACCCTCGTGGGCCCCTCGTTGCTCCACCGACCTACTTCTTCCTCCTATATATATCCATGTACCCCCCAAACATCCAGGAGCACCATGAAAACCTAATTACACCACCGCAACCTTCTGTACCCGAGAGATCCCATCTTGGGGCCTTTTCCGGAGCTCCGCCGGAGGGGGCATTGATCACGGAGGGCCTCTACATCAACTCCATGGCCTCTCCGGTGATGTGTGAGTAGTTTAGTTCAGACCTTCAGGTCCATAGTTATTAGCTAGATGGCTTCTTCTCTCTCTTTGGATCTCAATACAAAGTTCTCCTCGATCTTCTTGGAGTCCTATTCAATGTAATCTTCTTTTGCGGTGTGTTTGTCGAGATCCGATGAATTGTGGGTTTATGATCAAGTTTATCTATGAATAATATTTGAATCTCCTCTTAATTCTTTTATGTATGATTGGTTTATCTTTGCAAGTCTCTTCGAATTATCAGTTTGGTTTGGCCTACTACATTGATCTTTCTTGCAATGGGAGAAGTGTTTAGCTTTGGGTTCAATCTTGCGGTGTCCTTTCCCAGTGACAGCAGGGGCAGCAAGGCACGTATTGTATTGTTGCCATCGAGGATAAAAAGATGGGTTTTATATCATATTGCATGAGTTTATCCCTCTGCATCATGTCATCTTACTTAAAGCATTACTCTGTTCTTATGAACTTAATACTCTAGATGCATGCTGGATAGCGGTCGATGTGTGGCGTAATAGTAGTAGATGCAGAATCGTTTTGGTCTACTTGTCGCGGATGTGATGCCTATATACATGATCATACCTAGATATTCTCATTACTATGCTCAATTCTATCAATTGCTCAACAGTAATTCGTTTACCCACCGTAATACTTATGCTCTTGAGAGAAGCCACTAGTGAAACCTATGGCCCCTGGGTCTATCTTCCATCATATTAATCTTCCAACACTTAGTTATTTCTATTGCCGTTTATTTTACTTTGCATCTTTATTTCTCTTTATCATAAAAATACCAAAAAAATTATCTTATCATATCTACCAGATCTCACTCTTGTAAGTAACCGTGAAGGGATTGACAACCCCTTTATCGCGTTGGTTGCGAGGTTCTTATTTATTTGTGTAGGTGCGTGGGACTCGAGCGTGATCTCCTACTGGATTGATACCTTGGTTCCCAAAAACTAAGGGAAATACTTACGCTACTTTACTGCATCACCCTTTCCTCTTCAAGGGAAAACCAACGCAGTGCTCAAGAGGTAGCAATACACCTTCTATCACAGATCCGAAGTCAAGATATTTGTTGATTAAAATGGATCCTTTCTAGAGAAGGAGTTTCTCTCGAAAGAAGTGAGTGGGAGGAAAGTAGAACTTGATGAGGTAATTGTACCTTCTCCCGAATTGGAAAGTGGTTCATCACAGAAATCAGTTCCAGTGATGCCTACACCAATTAGTGAGGAAGTTAATAATGATGGTCATGAAACTTCGGATCAAGTTACTACCGAACCTCGTAGGTCAACCAGAGTACGTTCCGCATTAGAGTGGTATGGTAATCCTGTTCTGGAGGTCATGTTACTTGACCATGACGAACCTACGAACTATGAGGAAGCGGTGATGAGCCCAGATTCCGCAAAATGGCTTGAGGCCATGAAATCTGAGATGGGATCCATGTATAAAGAACAAAGTATGGACTTTGATTGACTGGCCGATGATCGGCGAGCCATTGAGAATAAATGGATCTTCAAGAGGAAGACGGACGCTGATAGTAGTGTTACTATCTACAAAGCTCGAATTGTCGCAAAAGGTTTTCGACAAGTTCAAGGTGTTGACTACGATGAGATTTTCTCACTCGTATCGATGCTTAAAAGTCTGTCCGAATCATGTTAGCAATTGCCACATTTAATGCAATCTCGCAAATGGATATCAAAACTACATTCCTTAATGGATTTATTAAAAAAGAGTTGTATATGATGCAACCAGAAGGTTTTGTTAATCCTAAAGATGCTAACAAAGTGTGCAAGCTCTAGCGATCCATCTATGGACTGGTGCAAGCATCTCAGAGTTGGAATATGCGCTTTTATGAGTTGATCAAAGCATATAGTTTTATAGAGACTTTTGGAGAAGCCTGTATTTACAACAAAGTGGGTGGGAGCTCTGTAGCATTTCTGATATTATATGTGGATGACATATTGTTGATCGGAAATGACACTGAATTTCCGGATAGCATAAAAGGATACTTGAATAAGAATTTTTTAATGAAAGACCTCGGTAAAGCTGCTTACATATTGGGCATCAAGATCTATAGAGATAGATCAAGACGCTTGATAAATTTTTCAATGAGTACATACCTTGACAAGTTTTTGAAGTAGTTCAAAATGGAATAGTCAAAGAAGACTGTGTTGCAAGGTTTGAAGTTGAGTAAAGACTCAAAACCCGACCACGGTAGAAAATAGAAAGAGAATGAAGAAGTCATTCCCTATGCCTCAGTCATAGGTTCTATAAAGTATGCTATGCTGTGTACTAGACCTATTGTATACCTTAGCATTATTTTGGCAAGGGAGTACAATAGTGATCTAGGAGTAGATCACTAGACATTGGTCAAAATTATCCTTAGTGGAATAAGGATATGTTTCTCGGTTATGGAGGTGACAAAAAGTTCGTCGTAAAGAGTTACGTCGATGCAAGTTTTGACACCGATCTGGATGACTCTGAGTCCCAATATGGATACATATTGAAAGTGGGAGCAATTAGTTAGAGTAGCTCCATGTAGAGCATTGTAGACATAGAAAATTTTGCAAAATACATACGGCTCTGAATGTGGCAGACCCGTTGACTAAATTTCTCTCACAAGAAAAACATGATCACTCTTTGGGTCTTAATCACATAGCAATGTGAACTAGATTATTGACTCTAGTAAACCCTTTGGGTATTAGTCACATGGATATGTGAACTAATCACATAAAGATGTGAACTATTGGTGTTAAATCACATGATGATGTGAACTAGATTATTGACTCTAGTGCAAGTGGGAGACCGGAGGGAATATGCCCTAGAGGCAATAATAACGTTGTTATTTATATTTCCTTATATCATGATGAATGTTTATTATTCATGCTAGAATTGTATTAACCGGAAACTTGATACATGTGTGAATACATAGACAAATAGAGTGTCCCTAGTATGCCTCTACTTGACTAGCTCGTTAATCAAAGATGGTTAAGTTTCCTAGCCATAGACATGTGATGTCATTTGATGAACGGGATCACATCATTAGAGAATGATGTGATGTACAAGACCCATCCGTTAGCTTAGTACTATGATCGTTTAGTTTATTGTTATTGCTTTCTTCATGACTTATACATGTTCCTATGACTATGAGATTATGCAACTCCTGAATACCGGAGGAACACTTAGTATCAAACGTCACAACGTAACTGGGTGATTATAAAGATGCTCTACACGTGTCTCCGATGGTGTTTGTTGAGTTGGCATAGATCGAGATTAGGATTTGTCACTTCGATTGTCGGAGAGGTATCTCTGGGCCCTCTCGGTAACGCACATCACTATAAGCCTTGCAAGCAATGTGACTAATGAGTTAGTTGCGGAATGATGCATTACGGAACGAGTAAAGAGACTTGCCGGTAACTAGATAGAACTAGGTATGAGGATACCGACGATCGAATCTCGGGCGAGTAACATACCGATGATAAAGGGAACAACATATGTTGTTATGTGGTTTGACCGATAAAGATCTTCATAGAATATGTAGGAGCCAATATGAGCATCCAGGTTCCGCTATTGGTTATTGACTGGAGATGTGTCTCGGTCATGTCTACATAGTTCTCGAACCCGTAGGGTCCGCACGCTTAATGTTCGATGATGATGTGTATTATGAGTTATGTGATTTGATGTACCGAAGGTTGTTTGGAGCCCCGGATGAGATCACGGACATGACGAGGAGTCTTGAAATGGTCGAGACGTAAATATCGATATATTAGAAGTCTATATTCTGGCATCGGAAAGGTTCCGAGTGATTCGGGTATTTTTCGGAGTACCACAGAGTTACGGGAATTCGCCGGAGGAAGTAGCGGGCCTTAAAGGGCCATACGAGAAAGGAGAGAAGGCCCTCAAGGGGTGGCCGCGCGCGCCCCATGGGCTGGTCCGAATTGGACTAGGGAGGGGGCGGCGCCCCCCCTCTTTCCTTCTCCCTCTCCTCTCCTTCCTTCTTCTCCTACATGGACTAGGAAAGGGGAAACCTACTCCTACTAGGAGTAGGAATCCCCCCTTTGGGCGTGCCCCTTGAGGCGGCCCTCCTCCTCCTCCCCTCCTTTATATACGGGGGAAGGGGGCACCCCATAGACACACAAGTTGATTGTTTAGCCATGTGCGGTGCCCCCCTCCATAGATTTCCACCTCGGTCATATCGTTGTAGTGCTTAGGCGAAGCCCTGCGTCGGTAACTTCATCATCACCGTCATCACGCTGTCGTGCTGACGAAACTCTCCCTCGGCCTCGATCAAGAGTACGAGGGACGTCATCGATCTGAACGTGTGGAGATCGCGGAGGTGCCGTACGTTCGGTACTTGATCGGTTGGATCGCGAAGACGTTCGACTACATCACCCGCATTTCATAACGCTTCCGCTTTACATGGACATACTCTTCCCCTCTAGTTTCTATTCACCACCTAGATGGATCTTGCGTGTGTGTAGGAAAATTTTGAAATACCGCATTCCCCAACAAATGGATCACTGGACAGCGGCCAAGAACATCCTGAAATACCTGAAAAGGACTATGTATATGTTTCTCGTTTATGGAGGTGACAAAGAGCTCGGTGTAAACGGTTATGTTGATGCAAGCTTTGACACTGATCCGGATGACTCTAAGTCACAAACCGGATACGTATTTTTATTGAATGGTGGAGCTGTCAGTTGGTGCAGTTCCAAGCACAGCGTCGTGGCAGGATCTACGTGTGAAGCGGAGTACATATCTTCTTCGGAAGCAGCAAATGATGGAGTCTGGATGAAGGAGTTCATATCCGATCCGATCTAGGTGTCATACCTAGTGCATCGGGTCCAATTAAAATATTTTGTGACAATACTGGTGCAATTTCCTTGGCAAAGGAATCCAGGTTTCACAAGAGAACCAAGCACATCAAGAGACACTTCAATTCCATCCGCGACCAAGTCAAAGAGGGAGACATAGAGATTTGCAAGATACATACGGATCTGAATGTTGTAGACCCGTTGACCAAGCCTCTCTCACGAGCAAAAAATTATCAACACCAAGACTCCATGGGTGTTAGAATCATTACACTGTAATCTAGATTATTGACTCTAGTGCAAGTGGGAGACTGAAGGAAATATGCCCTAGAGGCAATAATAAAGATGTTATTTATATTTCCTTATATCATGATAAATGTTTATTATTCATGCTAGAATTGTATTAACCAGAAACTTAGTACACGTGTGAATACATAGACAAAATGAGTGTCACTAGCATACCTCTACTTGACTAGCGCGTTAATCAAAGATGGTTAAGTTTCCTAGCCATGGACAAGAGTTGTCATTTGATGAACGAGATCACATCATTAGAGAATAATGTGATTGACTTGACCCATCCTTTAACTTAGCTCTATGATCGTTTAGTTTATTCCTATTGCTTTCTCCATAACTTATACATGTTCCTATGACTATGAGATTATGCAACACCCTAATACCGGAGGAACACATAGTGTGCTATCAAATGTCACAACGTAACTGGGTGACTATAAAGATGCTCTACAGGTGTCTCCGATGGTGTTTGTTGAGTTGGCATAGATCGAGATTAGGATTTGTCACTCCTATTGTCGGTGAGGTATCTCTGGACCCTCTCGGTAATGCACATCACTATAAGCCTTGTGATACGTCTCCAACGTATCTATAATTTTTGATTGTTCCATGCTATTATATTATCTGTTTTGGATGTTTAATGGGCTTTATTATACACTTTTATATTATTTTTGGGACTAACCTACTAACCCAAGGCCCAGTGCAAATTGTTGTTTTCTTACCTATTTCAGTGTTTCGCAGAAAAGGAATATCAAACGGAATAAAACCTTCGGGAGAGCTATTTTTGGAACAAACATGATCCAGGGGACTTGGAGTAGACGTCAAGAAAGAAACGAGGTGGCCACGAGGCAGGGAGGCGCGCCTGCCCCCTGGGCGCGCCCCACCCTCGTGGGCCCCTCGCAGCTCCACCGACCTACTTCTTCCTCCTATATATATCCATATACCTCGAAAACATCCAGGAGCACCATGAAACCCTATTTCCACCGCCGCAACCTTCTGTACCCAAGAGATCCCATCTTGGGGCCTTTTCCGGAGCTCCGCCGGAGGGGGAATCGATCACGTAGGGCTTCTACATCAACACCATAGCCTCTCCGATGATGTGTGAGTAGTTTACCACAGACCTTCAGGTCCATAGTTATTAGCTAGATGGCTTCTTCTCTCTCTTTGGATCTCAATACAATGTTCTCCTCGATCTTCTTGGAGATCCATTTGATGTAACTCTTTTTGTGGTGTGTTTGTCGAGATCCGATGAATTGTGGGTTTATGATCAAGTTTATCTATGAAAAATATTTGATTGGTTATCTTTGCAAGTCTCTTAGAATTATCAGTTTGGTTTGGCCTACTAGATTGATCTTTCTTGCAATTGGAGAAGTGCTTAGCTTTGGGTTCAATCTTACAGTGTCCTTTCCCAGTGACAGTAGGGGCAGCAAGGCACGTATTGTATTGTTGCCATCGAGGAAAAAATATGGGGTTTATATCATATTGCTTGAGTTTATCCCTGTACATCATGTCATCTTGCCTAATGCATTACTCTGTTCTTATGAACTTAATACTCTAGATGCATGCTGGATAGTGGTCGATGTGTGGAGTAATAGTAGTAGATGCAGAATCGTTTCGGTCTACTTGTCGCGGACGTGATGCCTATATACATGATCATGCCTAGATATTCTCATAATTATGCACTTTTCTATCAATTGCTCGACAGTAATTTGTTCACCCACCGTAATACTTATGCTATCTTGAGAGAAGCCACTTGTGAAACCTATGGCCCCGGGGTCTATCTTTTATCATATAAGTTTCCAATCTATTTTGCAATCTTTACTTTCAATCTATATCATAAAAATACCAAAAATATTTATCTTATTATCTCTGTGAGATCTCACTCTCGTAAGTGACCGTGAAGGGATTGAAAACCCCTTTATCGCGTTGGTTGCGAGGTTCTTATTTTTTGTGTAGGTACGTGTTGGGGAACGTAGTAATTTCAAAAAAATTCCTACGCACACGCAAGATCATGGTGATGCATAGCAACGAGGGGGAGAGTCTGATCTACGTACCCTTGTAGATCGCAACGGAAGCGTTGACACAACGTAGAGGAAGTAGTCGTACGTCTTCTTCCCGATCCGACCGATCCAAGCACCGTTACTCCGGCACCTCCGAGTTCTTAGCACAGGTTCAGCTCGACGACGATCCCCGGGCTCCGATCTAGCAAGGCTTCGGGGAGGAGTTCCGTCAGCACGACGGCGTGGTGATGATCTTGATGTACTACCGACGTAGGGCTTCGCCTAAGCACTACAACGATATGATCGAGGTGGAATTTGGTGGCAGGGGGCACCGCACACGGCTAAGTAACGATCTCAATGATCAACTTATGTTTCTAGAGGTGCCCCCTGCCCCCGTATATAAAGGTTGCCAGGGGGAGGGCTGGCCGGGAAAGGAGGAGGGCGCAGGAGGAGTCCTACTCCTACCGGGAGTAGGACTCCCCCCAATCCTAATAGGATTCCTCGAGAGAGAGAGAGAGAGAGAGGGAGAAGGGGGCCGGCCACCTCTCCTAGTCCTAATAGGACTAGGGGAGGGGGGAGGTGCACAGCCCACCTTGGGCTGCCCCTTTCACCTTTCCACTAAGGCCCAATAAGGCCCATTTGGTTCCCGGGGGGTTCCGGTAACCTCCCGGTACTCCGGTAAAATTCCCGATTTCACCCGGAACACTTCCGATGTCCAAACATAGGCTTCCAATATATGAATCTTTATGTCTCGACCATTTCGAGACTCCTCGTCATGTCTGTGATCACATCTAGGACTCCGAACAACCTTCGGTACATCAAAATGCATAAACTCATAATAACTGTCATCGTAACGTTAAGCGTGCGGACCCTACGGTTCGAGAACAATGTAGACATGACCAATACACGTCTCTGGTCAATAACCAATAGCGGGACCTGGATGCCCATATTGGCTCCTACATATTCTACGAAGATCTTTATCGGTCAGACCGCATAACAACGTACGTTGTTCCCTTTGTCATCGGTATGTTACTTGCCCGAGATTCAATCGTCGGTATCCAATACCTAGTTCAATCTCATTACTGGCAAGTCTCTTTACTCGTTCCATAATACATCATCTCACAACTAACATCTTAGTTATAATGCTTGCAAGGCTTATGTGATGTGTATTACCGAGAGGGCCCAGAGGTACCTCTCCGACAATCGGAGTGACAAATCCTATTCTCGAAATACGCCAACCCAACATCTACCATTGGAAACACATGTAGTACTCCTTTATAATCACCCAGTTACGTTGTGACGTTTGGTAGCACCCAAAGTGTTCCTCCGGCAAACGGGAGTTGCATAATCTCATAGTCATAGGAACATGTATAAGTCATGAAGAAAGCAATAGCAACATACTAAACGATCGGGTGCTAAGCTAATGGAATGGGTCATGTCAATCAGATCATTCAACTAATGATGTGACCTCGTTAATCAAATAACAACTCGTTTGTTCATGGTTAGGAAACATAACCATCTTTGATTAACGAGCTAGTCAAGTAGAGGCATACTAGTGATACTCTGTTTGTCTATGTATTCACACATGTATTATGCTTCCGGTTAATACAATTCTAGCATGAATAATAAACATTTATCATGATATAAGGAAATAAATAATAACTTTATTATTGCCTCTAGGGCATATTTCCTTCAGTCTCCCACTTGCACTAGAGTCAATAATCTAGATTACACAGTAATGATTCTAACACCCATGGAGCCTTGGTGCTGATCTTGTTTTGCTCGTGGAAGAGGCTTAGTCAACGGGTCTGCAACATTCAGATCCGTATGTATCTTGCAAATCTCTATGTCTCCCACCTGGACTAGATCCCGGATGGAGTTGAAGCGTCTCTTGATGTGTTTAGTCCTTTTGTGAAATCTAGATTCCTTTGCCAAGGCAATTGCACCAGTATTGTCACAAAAGATTTTCATTGGACCCGATGCACAAGGTATGACACCTAGATCGGATATGAACTCCTTCATCCAGACTCCTTCGTTCGCTGCTTCCGAAGCAGCTATGTACTCCGCTTCACATGTAGATCCCGCTATGATGCTTTGTTTAGAACTGCACCAACTGATAGCTCCACCGTTTAAAGTAAACACGTATCCGGTTTGTGATTTAGAATCGTCCGAATCAGTGTCAAAGCTTGCATCAACGTAACCTCTTACGGTGATCTCTTTGTCACCTCCATATACGAGAAACATATCCTTAGTCCTTTTCGGGTATTTTAGGATGTTCTTGACCGCTGTCCAGTGATCCACTCCTGGATTACTTTGGTACCTCCCTGCTAAACTTATAGCAAGGCACACATCAGGTCTGGTACACAGCATTGCATACATGATAGAGCATATGGCTGAAGCATAGGGAACATCTTTCATTTTCTCTCTATCTTCTGCAGTGGTCGGACATTGAGTCTGACTCAACTTCACACCTTGTAACACAGGCAAGAACCCTTTCTTTGCTTGATCCATCTTGAACTTCTTCAAAATCTTGTCAAGGTATGTGCTTTTTGAAAGTCCAAT
Organism: Triticum monococcum; assembly: GCA_034509565.1. Lineage (NCBI taxonomy): Eukaryota > Viridiplantae > Streptophyta > Magnoliopsida > Poales > Poaceae > Triticum > Triticum monococcum. Next base: position 172,746,291 of record CM067847.1, on the reverse strand, counting down.
TAAGCGTCTTGATCTATCTCTATAGATCTTTATGCCTAATATGTAAGCAGCTTCCCCGAGGTCTTTCATCGAAAAACTTTTATTCAAGTATCCCTTTATGCTATCCAGAAATTCTATATCATTTCCAATCAGCAATATGTCATCCACATATAATATCAGAAATGCTACAGAGCTCCCACTCACTTTCTTGTAAATACAGGCTTCTCCAAACATCTGTATAAAACCAAATGCTTTGATCACACTATCAAAGCATTTATTCGAACTCCGAGAGGCTTGCACAAGTCCATAAATGGATCGCTGGAGCTTGCACACTTTGTTAGCTCCCTTTGGATCGACAAAACCTTCTGGTTGCATCATATACAACTCTTCTTCCAGAAATCCATTCAGGAATGCAGTTTTGACATCCATCTGCCAAATTTCATAATCATGAAATGCGGCAATTGCTAACATGATTCTGACAGACTTAAGCATCGCTACGGGTGAGAAGGTCTCATCGTAGTCAACCCCTTGAACTTGTCGAAAACCTTTTGCGACAAGTCGAGCTTTATAGACAGTAATATTACCGTCAGCGTCAGTCTTTTTCTTGAAGATCCATTTATTCTCAATTGCTTGCCGATCATCGGGCAAGTCAACCAAAGTCCACACTTTGTTCTCATACATGGATCCCATCTCAGATTTCATGGCTTCAAGCCACTTTGCAGAATCTGGGCTCACCATCGCTTCTTCATAGTTCGTAGGTTCATCATGATCTAGTAGCATGACTTCCAGAATTGGATTACCGTACCACTCTGGTGCGGATCTCACTCTGGTTGATCTACGTGGTTCAGTAGTATCTTGTCCTGAAGTTTCATGATCATCATCATTAGCTTCCTCACTAATTGGTATAGGTGTCGCAGAAACAGTTTTCTGTGATGTACTATTTTCCAATAAGGGAGCAGGTACAGTTACCTCGTCAAGTTCTACTTTCCTCCCACTCACTTCTTTCGAGAGAAACTCCTTCTCTAGAAATGATCCATTCTTAGCAACGAATGTCTTGCCTTCAGATCTATGATAGAAGGTGTACCCAACAGTCTCCTTTGGGTATCCTATGAAGACACATTTCTCCGCTTTGGGTTCGAGCTTATCAGGTTGAAGCTTTTTCACATAAGCATCGCAGCCCCAAACTTTAAGAAACGACAACTTTGGTTTCTTGCCAAACCATAGTTCATAAGGCGTCGTCTCAACGGATTTTGATGGTGCCCTATTTAACGTGAATGCGGCCGTCTCTAAAGCATAACCCCAAAATGATAGCGGTAAATCAGTAAGAGACATCATAGATCGCACCATATCTAGTAAAGTACGATTACGACGTTCGGACACACCATTACGCTCTGGTGTTCCGGGTGGCGTGAGTTGCGAAACTATTCCACAATTTTTCAAATGTACACCAAACTCGTAACTCAAATATTATTCTCCACGATCAGATCGTAGAAACTTTATTTTCTTGTTACGATGATTTTCAACTTCACTCTTAAATTCTTTGAACTTTTCAAATGTTTCAGACTTGTGTTTCATTAAGTAGATATACCCATATCTGCTTAAATCATCTGTGAAGGTGAGAAAATAACGATATCCGCCACGAGCCTCAATATTCATCGGACCACATACATCGGTATGTATGATTTCCAATAGATCTGTTGCTCTCTCCATAGTACCGGAGAACGGTGTTTTAGTCATCTTGCCTATGAGGCACGGTTCGCAAGTACCAAGTGATTCATAATCAAGTGGTTCCAAAAGCCCATCAGTATGGAGTTTCTTCATGCGTTTTACACCGATATGACCTAAACGGCAGTGCCACAAATAAGTTGCACTATCATTATCAACTCTGCATCTTTTGGTTTCAATATTATGAATATGTGTATCACTACTATCGAGATTCATCAAAAATAGACCACTCTTCAAAGGTGCATGACCATAAAAGATATTACTCATATAAATAGAACAACCATTATTCTATGATTTAAATGAATAACCGTCTCGCATTAAACAAGATCCAGATATAATGTTCATGCTCAACGCTGGCACCAAATAACAATTATTTAGGTCTAATATTAATCCCGAAGGTAGATGTAGAGGTAGCGTGCCGACCGCGATCACATCGACTTTGGAACCGTTTCCCACGCGCATCGTCACCTCGTCCTTTGCTAGTGTCCGCTTATTCCGTAGTCCCTGTTTTGAGTTGCAAATATTAGCAACAGAACCAGTATCAAATACCCAGGTGCTACTGCGAGCTCTAGTAAGGTACACATCAATAACATGTATATCACATATACCTTTGTTCACCTTGCCATCCTTCTTATCCGCCAAATACTTGGGGCAGTTCCGCTTCCAGTGACCAGTCTGCTTGCAGTAGAAGCACTCAGTTTCAGGCTTAGGTCCAGACTTGGGTTTCTTCTCCTGAGCAGCAACTTGCTTGCTGTTCTTCTTGATGTTCCCCTTCTTCTTCCCTTTGCCCTTTTTCTTGAAACTAGTGGTCTTGTTGACCATCAACACTTGATGCTCCTTCTTGATTTCTACCTCCGCAGCTTTCAGCATTGCGAAGAGCTCGGGAATAGTCTTGTTCATCCCTTGCATATTATAGTTCATCACGAAGCTCTTGTAGCTTGGTGGCAGTGATTGGAGAATTCTGTCAATGACGCAATCATCTGGAAGATTAACTCCCATCTGAATCAAGTGATTATTATACCCAGACATTTTGAGTATATGCTCACTGACAGAACTGTTCTCCTCCATCTTGCAGCTATAGAACTTATTGGAGACTTCATATCTCTCAATTCGGGCATTTGCTTGAAATATTAACTTCAACTCCTGGAACATCTCATATGCTCCATGACGTTCAAAACGTCGTTGAAGTCCCGATTCTAAGCCGTAAAGCATGGCACACTGAACTATCGAGTAGGCATCAGCTTTGCTCTGCCAGACGTTCATAACATCTGGTGTTGCTCCAGCAGCAGGCCTGGCACCCAGCGGTGCTTCCAGGACGTAATTCTTCTATGCAGCAATGAGGATAATCCTCAGGTTACGGACCCAGTCCGTGTAATTGCTACCATCATCTTTCAACTTTGCTTTCTCAAGGAACGCATTAAAATTCAACGGAACAACAGCACGAGCCATCTATCTACAATCAACATAAACAAGCAAGATACTATCAGGTACTAAGTTCATGATAAGTTTAAGTTCAGTTAATCAAATTACTTAAGAACTCCCACTTAGATAGACATCCCTCTAATCCTCTAAGTGATCACGCCATCCAAATCAACTAAACCATAACCGATCATCACGCGAGATGGAGTAGTTTTCAATGGTGAACATCGTTATGTTGATCATATCTACTATATGATTCACGCTCGACCTTTCGGTCTCTGTGTTCCGAGGCCATATCTGCATATGCTAGGGTCGTCAAGTTTAACCTGAGTATTCTGCGTGTGCAAAACTGGCTTGCACCCGTTGTAGATGGACGTAGAGCTTATCACACCCGATCATCACGTGGTGTCTGGGCACGACGAACTTTGGCAACGGTGCATACTCAGGGAGAACACTTCTTGATAATTTAGTGAGAGATCATCTTATAATGCTACCATCAATCAAAGCAAGATAAGATGCATAAAAGGATAAACATCACATGCAATCAATATAAGTGATATGATATGGCCATCATCATCTTGTGCTTGTGATCTCCATCTCCGAAGCACCGTCATGATCACCATCGTCACCGGCACAACACCTTGATCTCCATCGTAGCATCGTTGTCGTCTCGCCAATCTTATGCTTCCACGACTATCACTACCGCTTAGTAATAAAGTAAAGCATTACATCGCGATTGCATTGCATACAATAAAGCGATAACCATATGGCTCCTGCCAGTTGCCGATAACTTGGTTACAAAACATGATCATCTCATACAATAAAATTTAGCATCATGCCTTGACCATATCACATCACATCATGCCCTGCAAAAACAAGTTAGACGTCCTCTACTTTGTTGTTGCATGTTTTACGTGGCTGCTACGGGCTTAAGCAAGAACTCATCTCACCTACGCATCAAAACCACAACGATAGTTTGTCAAATAGACTCTGTTTTAACCTTCTGAAGGACCGGGCGTAGCCACACTCGGTTCAACTAAAGTTGGAGAGACAGTCACCCGCAAGCCATCTATGTGCAAAGCACGTCGAGGGAACCGGTCTCGCGTAAGCGTCCGCGTAAGGTTGGTCCGGGTCGTCTCGTCCAACAATACCGCTGAACCAAAGTATGACATGCTGGTAGGCAGTATGACTTGTATCGCCCACAACTCGCTTGTGTTCTACTCATGCAAATAACATCAAACCATAAAAACCTAGGCTCGGATGCCACTGTTGGGGAACGTAGTAATTTCAAAAAAATTCCTACGCACACGCAAGATCATGGTGATGCATAGCAACGAGGGGGAGAGTCTGATCTACGTACCCTTGTAGATCGCAACGGAAGCGTTGACACAACGTAGAGGAAGTAGTCGTACGTCTTCTTCCCGATCCGACCGATCCAAGCACCGTTACTCCGGCACCTCCGAGTTCTTAGCACACGTTCAGCTCGATGACGATCCCCGGGCTCCGATCCAGCAAGGCTTCGGGGAGGAGTTCCGTCAGCACGACGGCGTGGTGACGATCTTGATGTACTACCGACGTAGGGCTTCGCCTAAGCACTACAACGATATGATCGAGGTGGAATTTGGTGGCAGGGGGCACCGCACACGGCTAAGGAACGATCTCAATGATTAACTTTTGTGTCTAGAGGTGCCCCCTGCCCCCGTATATAAAGGTTGCCAGGGGAGGGCTGGCCGGCCAAAGGAGGAGGGCGTAGGAGGAGTCCTACTCCTACCGGGAGTAGGATACCGGGAGTAGGACTCCCCCCCAATCCTATTCCTAATAGGATTCCTCGAGAGAGAGAGAGGGAGAAGGGGGGCGGCCACCTCTCCTAGTCCTAATAGGACTAGGGGAGGGGGGAGGCGCGCAGCCCACCTTGGGCTGCCCCTTCCACCTTTCCACTAAGGCCCAATAAGGCCCATTTGGTTCCCGGGGGGTTCCGGTAACCTCCCGGTACTCCGGTAAAATTCCCGATTTCACCCGGAACACTTCCGATGTCCAAACATAGGCTTCCAATATATCAATCTTTATGTCTCGACCATTTCGAGACTCCTCGTCATGTCCGTGATCACATCCGGGACTCCGAACAACCTTCGGTACATCAAAATGCATAAACTCATAATAACTGTCATCGTAACGTTAAGCGTGCGGACCCTACGGTTCGAGAACAATGTATACATGACCGAGACACGTCTCCGGTCAATAACCAATAGCGGGACCTGGATGCCCATATTGGCTCCTACATATTCTAGGAAGATCTTTATCGGTCAGACCGCATAACAACATACGTTGTTCCCTTTGTCATCGGTATGTTACTTGCCCGAGATTCGATCGTCGGTATCCAATACCTAGTTCAATCTCGTTACTGGCAAGTCTCTTTACTCGTACCATAATACATCATCTCACAACTAACATCTTAGTTATAATGCTTGCAAGGCTTATGTGATGTGTATTACCGAGAGGGCCCAGAGGTACCTCTCCGACAATCGGAGTGACAAATCCTATTCTCGAAATACGCCAACCCAACATCTACCATTGGAAACACCTGTAGTACTCCTTTATAATCACCCAGTTACATTGTGACATTTGGTAGCACCCAAAGTGTTCCTCCGGCAAACGGGAGTTGCATAATCTCATAGTCATAGGAACATGTATAAGTCATGAAGAAAGCAATAGCAACATACTAAACGATTGGGTGCTAAGCTAATGGAATGGGTCATGTCAATCAGATCATTCAACTAATGATGTGACCTCGTTAATCAAATAACAACTCTTTTGTTCATGGTTAGGAAACATAACCATCTTTGATTAACGAGCTAGTCAAGTAGAGGCATACTAGTGACACTCTGTTTGTCTATGTATTCACACATGTATTATGTTTCCGGTTAATACAATTCTAGCATGAATAATAAACATTTATCATGATATAAGGAAATAAATAATAACTTTATTATTGCCTCTAGGGCATATTTCCTTCAGTACGAGGGACTTGCGTGCAGTCTCCTACTGGATTGATACCTTGGTTCTCAAAAACTGAGGGAAATACTTACGCTACTTTGCTGTATCACCCTTTCCTCTTCAAGGGAAAACCAACGCAGTGCTCAAAAGGTAGCACCTTGCAAGCAATGTGACTAATGAGTTAGTTGCAGTATGATACATTACAAAATGAGTAAAGATACTTGTCGGTAACGAGATTGAACTAGGTACTGAGATACCGACGATCGAATCTCGGGCAAGTAACATACCGATGACAAAGGGAACAATGTATGTTGTTATGTGGTTTGACCGATAAAGATCTTCGTACAACATGTAGGAACCAATATGAGCATCTAGTTTGCGCTATTCGTTATTGACTGGAAGTGAGTCTCGGTCATGTCTACATGGTTCTCGAACCCGTAGGGTCCGCACGCTTAACGTTCGGTGACGATCGGTATTATGAGTTTATGTGTTTTAATGTACTGAAGGTAGTTTGGAGTCCCGGATATGATCACGGACATGACGAGGAGTCTCAAAATGGTCGAGACATAAAGATCGATATATTGGAAGGCTATGTTTGGACATCGGAATGGTTCCGGGTGAGTTCGGGCATTTACCGGAGTACCGGGGGGTTACCGGAACCCCCCGGGGAGTGTATGGGCCTTATTGGTCCTTAGTGGGAGAGAGGATGAGGCGACCAAGGTGGATGGTGTTGGGGAACGCAGTAATTTCAAAAAAAATCCTACGCACATGCAAGATCTATCTAGGTGATGCATAGCAACGAGAGGGGAGAGTGTGGTCCACGTACCCTTGTAGATCGTAAGCGGAAGCGTTATGACAATGCGGTTGATGTAGTCGTACGTCTTCACGATCCGACTGATCCTAGCACCGAAGGTACGGCACCTCCGCGATCTGCACATGTTCAACTCGGTGACGTCCCACGAACTCTAGATCCAGCTAAGGTCGAGGGAGAGCTTCGCTAGCACAACGGCGTGATGACGGTGGTGATGAAGTTACCGACGCAGGGCTTCGCCTAAGTACTACAACGATATGACCGAGGTGGAAATCTGTCGAGGGGGGCACCGCACGCGGCTAAGAGATCAACTTGTGTGTCTATGGGGTGCCCCCTCCCCCATATATAAAGGCGTGGAGGAGGGGAGGGCCGGCCCTCTCTATGGCGCGCCCTAGGGGGAGTCCTACTCCCACCGGGAGTAGCATTCCCCCCTTTCCCTAGTAGGAATAGGAGAGAAGGAAGGAACGGGGCCCGGCCCCCACCCAATTCGGATTGGGCTAGGGGGGCGCCCTCCACCTTGGCCTTCCTCTCCTCTATTCCACTAAGGCCCAATAAGGCCCATATACTCCCCGGGGGCTTCCGGTAACCTCCCGGTACTCCGGTAAATGCCCGAACTCATCCGGAACCATTCCGATGTCCAAACATAGGCTTCCAATATTTTGATCTTTATGTCTCGACCATTCCGATACTCCTCATCATGTCCGTGATCATATCCGGGACTCCAAACTACCTTCGGTACATCAAAACACATAAACTCATAATACCGATCATCACCGAACGTTAAGCGTGCAGACCCTACGGGTTCAAGAACTATGTAGACATGACCGAGACTCATCTCTGGTCAATAACCAATATTGGAACCTGGATGCTCATATTGGTTCCTACATGTTCTACGAAGATCTTTATCAGTCAAACCGCATAACAACATACGTTGTTCCCTTTGTCATCGGTATGTTACTTCTCGAGATTCGATCGTCGGTATCTCAATACCTAGTTCAATCTCATTACCAGCAAGTCTCTTTGCTCATTCCGCAATGCAAAATCTCGTAACTAACTCATTAGTCACATTGCTTACAAGGCTTATAGTGATGTGCATTACCGATAGGGCCCAGAGATACCTCTCCGATACACGGAGTGATAAACCCTAATCTCGATCTACGCCAACTCAACAAACACCACCGGAGACACCTGTAGAGCATCTTTATAGTCACCCAGTTACATTGTGACGTTTGATAGCACACTAAGTGTTCCTCCGGTATTCGAGAGTTGCATAATCTCATAGTCATAGGAACATGTATAAGTTATGAAGAAAGCAATAGCAGTAAACTAAACTATCAAAGTGCTAAGCTAATGGATGGGTCAAGTCAATCACATCATTCTCTAATGATGTCATCATGTTCATCAAATAACAACTCTTTGTCCATGGCTAGGAAACTTAACCATCTTTGATTAACGAGCTAGTCAAGTAGAGGCATACTAGTGACACTTTGTTTGTCTATGTATTCACACATGTACTAAGTTTCCGGTTAATATAACTGTAGCATGAATAATAAACATTTATCATGATATAAGGAAATATAATAACAACTTTATTATTGCCTCTAGGGCATATTTCCTTTAGAGGGCGCGACCCCACAAGCCCAATCCGAATTGGGTGGGCCCCCCTTTCCTTCCTTCTCTCCCCGCTTCCCCGTTGGTGGGCCATGGGAGGGTCGTCCCTCCCCTCCTCCACTCCTTTATATACTGGGGAGGGGGCATCCCATAGACACACAAGTTGATTGTTTAGTCGTGTGTGGTGCCCCCTCCACAGATTTCCACCTCGGTCATATCGTTGTAGAGCTTAGGCGAAGCCCTATGTCGGTAACTTCATCATCACCGTCATCACGCCGTCGTGCTGACGAAACTCTCCCTTGACCTCAGCTGGATCTAGAGTTCGTGGGACATCACCGAGCTGAATGTGTGCAGATCGTGGAGGTGCCGTACCTTCGGTGCTAGGATCGGTCGGATCGTGAAGACGTACGACTACATCAACCGCGTTGTCATAGCGCTTTCGCTTATGGTCTACGAGGGTACGTGGACAACACTCTTCCCTCTCATTGCTATGCGTCTCCTAGATAGATCTTGCGTGATCGTAGGAAATTTTTGAAATACCGCATTTCCCAATAATTTCCACCTCTTTTTTTGTTCCGTGGTGCTAGAATTTTGCGTATTTTACCGCCCTCGCGCACCTCTTTTATCTGTTTTCACCAGGTTGTCACTTTCAGAAACATCTGGGAGTTAAAGGAAAGATCGTCAATATATGGTGATAAAATCACATTAATTAAGGTGCAATATTATTACCATAAAAGAATAAAGCAAAGGGGAGAAGAGAAAAAACTCACGAAGGAGTCCAGAGCGCTCGACGATGCACGGTACGAGCACACCCACTCGTACCACGTGTCGTCGATGCCGCCTGGTCGACAACTTCACCCCCGCACGAAGCTAGGATCAAACACACATAGCCACCAAAAACTCATCTAGAACGACAAACCCTAGCCTCCGGGGGGAATTGATAGAAGGGCTTCGCAGTCGCGTCGTTCCATCGAGGAGGCATCATCATCACCTGTCTATTGCGGTGACCCAGCATATTGCTACATGGTGTAATATGTCAATCTTTGATATAACGCCCATAAGACACCGTCTCATGAACCACACATCCCTTGGAGTGTACAACAGAAACATAGCTTGTCCAAACCACCATATATATTACAAACTTATTCAAACCAAATTCAAAAGTGCCAAAGATTCAAACTACTAGTGTCGAAATACATGGTACCACTATTGATCATGTGATCACTTATTGGGTTCAGGTCACGATGCACATGACCGGTCTTGCTGCTATCACTACTACTGTTCTACTCTTGTCGTTTTGGGTCTCGTTCTCCATGGTCGGCTACATATGCGATGATGTAGTCGACACCTTCTACTCCCCCGGATAGGTCTGGCTCCTCATAGAAGTACTCGGCAGTGTTGGGGTCTTCCAACATCTCCTCCAAAAATTTAGAGTCTGCGGGGTATGATTACAAATGGACGAGTATAGGGGGTACTCAGCAAGTCCATAAATATTGTGAGGCGGATCTGCACTACAACTACCACTGATTCAAATAGGTCTCAGCAATGATTATGAAAAATATCTTATAGAAGTTAAATTGTATTTAAAACGTGTTCATCAGACTTCACGGGTTGCTAGAATCTTCGATAGACTCCTTTCCCGCCGCGTTCACAGATCTTCCCCAGATTAGGGAGTGACAAGCCATAGTTCCTTGCTCTCTGCAGGGATGTGCTACTTGAAGGAAATTTGCCCTAGAGGCAATATTAAAGTTGTTATTTATATTTCCTTATATCATGATAAATGTTTATTGTTCATGCTAGAATTGTATTAACCAGAAACTTAGTACATGTGTGAATACATAGACAAAACAGAGTGTCCCTAGTATGCCTCTACGTGACTAGCTCGTTAATCAAACATGTTTATGTTTCCTGACCATAGACATGTGTTGTCATTTGATAAATGGGATCACATCATTAGAGAATGATGTGATGGACAAGACCCATCCGTTAGCTTAGCATAATTATCATTTAGTTTTATTGCTATTACTTTCTTCATGACTTATACATGTTCCTATGACTATGAGATTATGCAACTCTAGAATATCGGAGGAACACTTAGTGTGCTATCAAACGTCACAACGTAACTGGGTGATTATAAAGATGCTCTACAGGTGTCTCCGATGGTATTTGTTGAGTTGGCATAGATCGAGATTAGGATTTGTCACTCCTATTGTCGGAGAGGTATCTCTGGGCCCTCTCGGTAATGCACATCACTATAAGCCTTGCAAGCAATGTGACTAATGAGTTAGTTGTGGGAGATGCATTACAGAATGAGTAAAGAGACTTGCCGGTAATGAGATTGAACTAGGTATGGTGATACCGATAATCGAATTTCGGGCAAGTAATTGATGACCCACAAGTATAGGGGATCTATCATAGTCCTTTCGATAAGTAAGAGTGTCGAACCCAATGAGGAGAAGAAGGAAATGATAAGCGGTTTTCAGCAAGGTATTCTCTGCAAGTACTGAAATAAGTGGTAATAGATAGTTTTGTGATAAGATAATTTATAACGAGCAACAAGTAACAAAGTTAAATAAAGTGCAGCAAGGTGGCCCAATCCTTTTTGTAGCAAAGGACAAGCCTGGACAAACTCTTATATAAGGAAAAGCGCTCCCGAGGACACATGGGAATATAGTCAAGCTAGTTTTCATCATGTTCATGTGATTCGCGTTTGGTACTTTGATAATTTGACATGTGGGTGGACCGGTGCTTGGGTGTTGTTCTTACTTGAACAAGCATCCCACTTATGATTAACCTCTATTGCAAGCATCCGCAACTACAACAAAAGTATTAAGGTAAACCTAACCATAGCATGAAACATATGGATCCAAATCGGCCCCTTACGAAGCAACACATAAACTAGGGTTTAAGCTTCTGTCACTCTAGCAACCCATCATCTACTTATTACTTCCCAATGCCTTCCTCTAGGCCCAAATAATTGTGAAGTGTTATGTAGTCAACGTTCACATAACACCACTAGAGGCTAGACAACATACATCTCATCAAAATATCAAACGAATACCAAATTCACATGACTACCAATAGCAAGACTTCTCCCTTGTCCTCGGGAACAAACGTAACTACTCAAAAAGCATATTCATGTTCATAATCAGAGGGGTAATAATATGCATAAAGGATTTGAACATATGATCTTCCACCAATTAAACCAACTAGCATCAACTACAAGGAGTTATTAACACTACTAGCAACCTACTAGCACCAATCCCGGACTTGGAGACAAGAATTGGATACAAGAGATGAACTAGGGTTTTGAGATGAGATGGTGCTGATGAAGATGTTGATGGAGATTTCCCTCTCCCAATGAGAGGAGCGTTGGTGATGACGATGGCGATGATTTCCCCCTCCGGGAGGGAAGTTTCCCCGGCAGAACAGCTCTGCCGGAGCCCTAGATTTGTTCCGCCAAGGTTCCGCCTCGTGGCGGCAGAGTTTCGTCCCGAAAGGTTAATTATTATTTTTTTTCTCGACAAAAGACTTCATATAGGAGAAGATGGTCATCGGAGAGCCACCAGGGGGCCCATGAGGTAGGGGGGCACGCCCTAGGGGGGCGCCCCCTCACCCTCGTGGAAAGGGTGTGGGCCCCCTAGTCTTCATCTTTGGCGAGGATTTTTCATTATTTATTATAAGGTATTCCGTGGAGTTTCAGGACTTTTGGAGTTGTGCAGAATAGGTCTCTAATATTTGCTCCTTTTCCAGCCCAGAATTCCAGCTGCCGGCATTCTCCCTCCTTATGTAAACCTTGTAAAATAAGAGAGAATAGCCATAAGTATTGTGACATAATGTGAAATATCAACCCATAATGCAATAAATATCGATATAAAAGCATGATGCAAAATGGACGTATCAACTCCCCCAAGCTTAGACCTCGTTTGTCCTCAAGCGAAAGTCGATAACAATAAATATGTCCCCATGTTTAGAGGTAGAGGCGTCGATAAAAATAAAATACGGACATGAGGGCATCATGATTATTCTCATAACAGCAACATACATAGATATTGTCATATGATTACTTATGTTCAAGTGATGATCTATTTACGATGCAAAAGTATGAATCATAAACCTTATTGAGAACCAACAAACTATAACCTCAGTCATTGAAGCAATTGCAATTTATCATAACATCAGAAAGAGTCTATGTCAGAGCTAAAAAGCAAGTCCACATACTCAACTATCATCTAGTCCTTCATAGTTGCTAACACTCACGTAATACTTGTGGTTACGGAGTTTTAATCGGACACAGAGAAAGATATGTTGGAGAACGTTGCAGAAAACAAAAATTTTCCTACTCGATTCACCAAGATCATCTAGGAGTTCATCTAGCAACGAGTCACGAGATGCATCTACATACCTTTGTAGATCGCGTGCGGAAGCGTTCAACGAACGGGGATGAAGTAGTCGTACACAACGTGATCCAAATCACCGATGACCAGCGCCGAACGGACGGCACCTCCGCGTTCAACACACGTACGGGACGGGAGACGTCTCCTCCTTCTTGATCCAGCAAGGGGGAAGGAGAGGTTGACGAAGATCCAGCAGCACGACGGCGTGGTGGTGGATGCAGGGCGTCGCGGCAACAGGGCTTCGCCTATACCACGAGGAAGAGAGACGTAACGGGGAGAGAGGGAGGCGCCAGGGGCTGGTGTGTCAAGTCCCTCCTCTCCCCCACTATATATAGGGGTGCCATGGGGGGGCGCCGGCCCTAGTAGATGGAATCTACTAGGGGGGTGGCGGCCTAGGGTGGGGCTTGCTCCCCAAGGCAAGGGGGCGCCCCACCTAGGGTTTCCCCTTAGCCCTAGCCGCATGGGCCCCCAATGGGCTGGCGCCCCAGCCCACTATGGACTGGGTTCCCTCCTATTTCAGCCCATGGGGCCCTCCGGGATAGGTGGCCCCACCCGGTGGACCCCCGGGACCCTTCCGGTGGTCCCGGTACAATATCGGGTACCCCGAAACTTGTCCCGATGGCCGAAACTGCACATCCTATATATAATTCTTTACCTCCGGACCATTCCGGAACTCCTCATGACGTCCTGGATCTCATCTGGGACCCCGAACAACATTCGGGTTACTGCATATACTTATCTTCACAACCCTAGCGTCACCGAACCTTAAGTGTGTAGACCCTACGGGTTCGGGAGACAAGCAGACATGACCGAGACGACTCTCCGGTCAATAACCAATAGCGGGATCTGGATACCCATGTTGGCTCCCACATGCTCCACGATGATCTCATCGGATGAACCACGATGTCGAGGATTCAATCAACCCCGTATGCAATTCCCTTTGTCAATCGATATATTACTTGCCCGAGATTCGATCGTCGGTATCCCAATACCTCGTTCAATCTCGTTACCGGCAAGTCACTTTACTCGTACCGTAATGCATGATCTCGTGATCAGACACTTGGTCACTTTGAGCTCATTATGATGATGCATTACCGAGTGGGCCCAGTGATACCTCTCCGTCATATGGAGTGACAAATCCCAGTCTTGATCCGTGTCAACCCAACAGACACTTTCGGAGATACCCGTAGTATACCTTTATAGTCACCCAGTTACGTTGTGACGTTTGGTACACCCAAATCACTCTTACGGTATCCGGGAGTTACACGATCTCATGGTCTAAGGAAAAGATACTTGACATTGCAAAACTCTAGCAGACGAACTATACGATCTTTATGCTATGTTTAGGATTGGGTCTTGTCCATCACATCATTCTCCTAATGATGTGATCTCGTTATCAATGACATCTTATGTCCATAGCCAGGAAACCATGACTATCTGTTGATCAACGAGCTAGTCAACTAGAGGCTTACTAGGGACATATTGGTGTCTGTTATTCACACATGTATTACGATTTCCGGATAACACAATTATAGCATGAATAAAGACAATTACCATGAACAAGGAAATATAATAATAAGGCTTTTATTATTGCCTCTAGGGCATATTTCCAACAGTCTCCCACTTGCACTAGAGTCAATAATCTAGTTACATTGTGATGAATCGAACACCCATGGAATTCTGGTGTTGATCATGTTTTGCCCTAGGGGGAGGTTTAGTCAACGGATCTGCTACATTCAGGTCCGTATGTACTTTACAAATATCTATGTCTCCATCCTGAACATTTTCACGAATGGAGTTGAAGCGACGCTTGATATGCCTTGTCTTCTTGTGAAACCTGGGCTCCTTGGCAAGTGCAATAGCTCCAGTGTTGTCACAGAAGAGCTTGATCGGCCCCGACGCATTGGGTATGACTCCGAGGTCGGTGATGAACTCCTTCACCCAGATTGCTTCATGTGCTGCCTCCGAGGCTGCCATGTACTCCGCTTCACATGTAGATCCCGCCACGACGCTCTGCTTGCAACTGCACCAGCTTACTGCCCCACCATTCAAAATATACACGTATCCGGTTTGTGACTTTGAGTCATCCAGATCTGTGTCGAAGCTAGCGTCGACGTAACCCTTTACGATGAGCTCTTCGTCACCTCCATAAACAAGAAACATCTCCTTAGTCCTTTTCAGGTACTTCAGGATATTCTTGACCGCTGTCCAGTGTTCCTTGCCTGGATTACTTTGGTACCTTCCTACCAAACTTACGGCAAGATTTACATCAGGTCTGGTACACAGCATGGCATACATAATAGAACCTATGGCTGAGGCATAGGGGATGACACTCATCTCTTCTATTTCTTCTGCCGTGGTCGGACTTTGAGCCGAGCTCAATTTCATACCTTGCAGTACAGCCAAGAACCCCTTCTTAGACTGATCCATATTGAACTTCTTCAATATCTTATCAAGGTATGTGCTTTGTGAAAGACCTATGAGGCGTCTTGATCTATCTCTATAGATCTTGATGCCTAATATATAAGCAGCTTCTCCAAGGTCCTTCATTGAAAAACTCTTATTCAAGTAGGCCTTGATGCTGTCCAAGAGTTCTATATCATTTCCCATCAAAAGTATGTCATCTACATATAATATGAGAAATGCTACAGAGCTCCCACTCACTTTCTTGTAAACACAGGCTTCTCCATAAGTCTGCGTAAACCCAAATGCTTTGATCATCTCATCAAAGCGAATGTTCCAACTCCGAGATGCTTGCACCAGCCCATAAATCGAGCGTTGGAGCTTGCATACCTTGTCAGCATTCTTAGGATCGACAAAACCTTCCGGCTGCATCATATACAATTCTTCCTTAAGGAAACCATTAAGGAATGCCGTTTTGACGTCCATTTGCCATATTTCATAGTCGTAAAACGCGGCAATTGCTAACATGATTCGGACGGACTTCAGCTTCGCTACCGGTGAGAAAGTCTCATCGTAGTCAACCCCTTGAACTTGTCGGTAACCCTTAGCGACAAGCCGAGCCTTATAGATGGTCACATTACCATCCGCGTCTGTCTTCTTCTTAAAGATCCATTTATTTTCTATGGCTCGCTGTTCAACAGGCAAGTCAGTCAAAGTCCACACTTCGTTTTCATACATGGATCCTATCTCGGATTTCATGGCTTCTAGCCATTTGTCGGAATCCGGGCCCGCCATCGCTTCTTCATAGTTCGAAGGTTCACCGTTGTCTAACAACATGATTTCCAAGACAGGGTTGCCGTACCACTCTGGTGCGGAACGTGTCCTTGTGGACCTTCGAATTTCAGTAGGAGCTAGATCAGAAGTATCTTGATCATTATCATTAACATCCTCTCTAGTCGGTGCTGGCACCTCAGGAACATTTTCTTGAGTTGCGCCATTTTCCGGTTCAAGAGGCAATACTTCATCTAGTTCTACTTTCCTCCCACTTACTTCTTTTGAGAGAAACTCCTTCTCTAGAAAGGATCCATTCTTGGCAACAAAGACCTTGCCTTCGAATCTGAGGTAGAAGGTATACCCAATAGTTTCTTTAGGGTATCCTATGAAGATGCATTTTTCCGACTTGGGTTCGAGCTTTTCAGGTTGAAGTTTCTTGACATAAGCATCGCATCCCCAAACTTTTAGAAACGACAGCTTAGGTTTCTTCCCAAACCATAATTCATACGGTGTCGTCTCAACGGATTTCGACGGAGCCCTATTTAAAGTGAATGCGGCAGTCTCTAAAGCATAGCCCCAAAAAGATAGCGGTAAATCGGTAAGAGACATCATAGACCGCACCATATCTAATAGAGTGCGATTACGATGTTCGGACACACCGTTACGCTGAGGTGTTCCAGGCGGCGTTAGTTGTGAAACTATTCCACATTTTCTTAAGTGTGTGCCAAATTCGTGACTCAAGTATTCTCCTCCACGATCTGATCGTAGAAACTTGATTTTCCTGTCACGTTGATTCTCAACCTCACTCTGAAATTCCTTAAATTTTTCAAAGGTTTCAGACTTGTGTTTCATTAAGTAGACATACCCATATCTACTCAAGTCATCAGTGAGAGTGAGAACATAACGATAGCCACCGCGAGCGTCAACACTCATTGGACCGCACACATCAGTATGTATGATTTCCAATAAGTTGGTTGCTCGCTCCATTGTTCCTGAGAACGGAGTCTTGGTCATTTTACCCATGAGGCATGGTTCGCACGTGTCAAATGATTCATAATCAAGAGACTCTAAAAGTCCATCTGCATGGAGCTTCTTCATGCGTTTGACACCTATGTGACCAAGGCGGCAGTGCCACAAGTATGTGGGACTATCATTATCAACCTTACATCTTTTGGTATTCACACTATGAACATGTGTAGCATTACGCTCGAGATTCATTAAGAATAAACCATTCACCATAGGAGCATGACCATACAACATATCTCTCATATAAATGGAACAACCATTATTCTCGGATTTAAATGAGTAGCCATCTCGAATTAAACGAGATCCCGATACAATGTTCATGCTCAAAGCTGGCACTAAATAACAATTATTGAGGTTTAAAACTAATCCCGTAGGTAAATGAAGAGGCAGCGTGCCGACGGCGATCACATCGACCTTGGAACCATTCCCGACGCGCATCGTCACCTCGTCCTTCGCCAGTCTCCGTTTATTCCGCAGCTCCTACTTTGAGTTACAAATGTGAGCAACTGCACCGGTATCAAATACCCAAGAGCTACTACGAGTACTGGTTAGGTACACATCAATTACATGTATATCACATATACCTTTTGTTTTGCCGGCCTTCTTGTCCGCTAAGTATTTGGGGCAATTCCGCTTCCAGTGACCACTTCCCTTGCAATAAAAACACTCAGTCTCGGGCTTGGGTCCATTCTTTGGCTTCTTCCCGGCAGCTTGCTTGCCGGGCGCGGCAACTTCCTTGCCGTCCTTCTTGAAGGCTTTCTTACCCTTGCCCTTCTTGAACTTAGTGGTTTTATTGACCATCAATACCTGATGTTCCTTCTTGACTTCTACCTCTGCTGATTTCAGCATAGCAAATACTTCAGGAATGGTCTTTTCCATCCCCTGCATATTGAAGTTCATCACAAAGCTCTTGTAGCTCGGTGGAAGCGACTGGAGGATTCTGTCAATGACCGCATCATCCGGGAGATTAACTCCTAGCTGAGTCAAGCGATTATGTAATCCAGACATCGTGAGTATGTGCTCACTGACAGAACTATTTTCCTTCATCTTACAGCTGAAGAACTTGTCAGAGACCTCATATCTCTCGACCCGGGCATGAGCTTGGAAAACCATTCTCAGCTCTTCGAACATCTCATATGCTCCATGTCTCTCAAAACGCTTTTGGAGCCCCGGTTCTAAACTGTAAAGCATGCCGCACTGAACGAGGGAGTAGTCATCGGTACGTGCCTGCCAAGCGTTCATAACGTCTTGTTCAGCAGGGAGGACAGGTGCGTCACCCAGCGGTGCTTGTAGGACATAATCTTTCTTGGCAGCTATGAGGATGACCTCAGGTTCCGGACCCAGTCCGTGTAGTTGCTGCCATCGTCTTTCAGCTTGGTTTTCTCTAGGAACGCGTTGAAGTTGAGGACTACGTTGGCCATTTGATCTACAAGACATATTGTAAATATTTTAGACTAAGTTCATGATAATTAAGTTCATCAAATCAAATTATTTATGAACTCCTACTTAGATAGACATCCCTCTTCTAGTCATCTAAGTATAACATGATCCGAGTTAACTAGGCCGTGTCCGATCATCACGTGAGACGGACTAGTCAACGTCGGCGAACATCTTCATGTTGATCGTATCTTCTATACGACTCATGCTCGACCTTTCGGTCTTCTGTGTTCCGAGGCCATGTCTGTACATGCTAGGCTCGTCAAGTCAACCTAAGTGTTTGCATGTGTAAATCTGTCTTACACCCGTTGTATGTGAACGTTAGAATCTATCACACCCGATCATCACGTGGTGCTTCGAAACAACGAACTGTCGCAACGGTGCACAGTTAGGGGGAACACTTCTTGAAATTATTATGAGGGATCATCTTATTTACTACCGTCGTTCTAAGTAAACAAGATGCAAAACATGATAAACATCACATGCAATCAAATAATAAACGTGACATGATATGGCCAATATCACATAGCTCCTTTGATCTCCATCTTGGGGCTCCATGATCATCTTGTCACCGGCTTGACACCATGATCTCCATCATCATGATCTCCATCATCGTGTCTCCATGAAGTTGCTCGCCAACTATTACTTCTACTACTATGGCTAACGCATTTAGCAATGAAGTAAAGTAATTTACATGGCGTTTCTCAATGACACGCAGGTCATGTAAAAGAATAAAGACAACTCCTATGGCTCCTGCCGGTTGTCATACTCATCGACATGCAAGTCGTGATTCCTATTACAATAGCATGAACATCTCATACATCACATATAGATCATTCATCATTCATCACAACTTTGGCCATATCATATCACAAAGCACTTGCTGCAAAAACAAGTTAGACGTCCTCTAATTGTTGTTGCAAGTTTTACGTGGCTGAATTACGGTTCTAGCAAGAACGTTTTCTTACCTACGTTAAAGCCACAACGTGATTTGTCAACTTCTATTTACCCTTCATAAGGACCCTGTTCATCGAATCCGCTCCAACTAAAGTGGGAGAGACAGACACCCGCCAGCCACCTTATGCAACTAGTGCATGTTAGTCGGTGGAACCGGTCTCACATAAGCGTACGTGTAAGGTTGGTCCGGGCCGCTTCATCCCACAATACCGCTGAAGCAAGAAAAGACTAGTAGCGGCAAGAAAGTTGACAAATCCACGCCCACAACAAATTGTGTTCTACTCGCGCAAAAGAACTACGCATAGACCTAGCTCATGATGCCACTGTTGGAGAACGTTGCAGAAAACAAAAATTTTCCTACTCGATTCACCAAGATCATCTAGGAGTTCATCTAGCAACGAGTCACGAGATGCATCTACATACCTTTGTAGATCGCGTGCGGAAGCGTTCAACGAACGGGGATGAAGTAGTCGTACACAACGTGATCCAAATCACCGATGACCAGCGCCGAACGGACGGCACCTCCGCGTTCAACACACGTACGGGACGGGAGACGTCTCCTCCTTCTTGATCCAGCAAGGGGGAAGGAGAGGTTGACGAAGATCCAGCAGCACGACGGCGTGGTGGTGGATGCAGGGCGTCGCGGCAACAGGGCTTCGCCTATACCACGAGGAAGAGAGACGTAACGGGGAGAGAGGGAGGCGCCAGGGGCTGGTGTGTCAAGTCCCTCCTCTCCCCCACTATATATAGGGGTGCCATGGGGGGGGGGGCGCCGGCCCTAGTAGATGGAATCTACTAGGGGGGGTGGCGGCCTAGGGTGGGGCTTGCTCCCCAAGGCAAGGGGGCGCCCCACCTAGGGTTTCCCTTAGCCCTAGCCGCATGGGCCCCCAATGGGCTGGCGCCCCAGCCCACTATGGGCTGGGTTCCCTCCTATTTCAGCCCATGGGGCCCTCCGGGATAGGTGGCCCCACCCGGTGGACCCCCGGGACCCTTCCGGTGGTCCCGGTACAATATCGGGTACCCCGAAACTTGTCCCGATGGCCGAAACTGCACATCCTATATATAATTCTTTACCTCCGGACCATTCCGGAACTCCTCGTGACGTCCTGGATCTCATCCGGGACCCCGAACAACATTCGGGTTACTGCATATACTTATCTTCACAACCCTAGCGTCACCGAACCTTAAGTGTGTAGACCCTACGGGTTCGGGAGACAAGCAGACATGACCGAGACGACTCTCCGGTCAATAACCAATAGCGGGATCTGGATACCCATGTTGGCTCCCACATGCTCCACGATGATCTCATCGGATGAACCACGATGTCGAGGATTCAATCAACCCCGTATGCAATTCCCTTTGTCAATCGATATATTACTTGCCCGAGATTCGATCGTCGGTATCCCAATACCTCGTTCAATCTCGTTACCGGCAAGTCACTTACTCGTACCGTAATGTATGATCCCGTGATCAGACACTTGGTCACTTTGAGCTCATTATGATGATGCATTACCGAGTGGGCCCAGTGATACCTCTCCGTCATATGGAGTGACAAATCCCAGTCTTGATCCGTGTCAACCCAACAGACATTTTCGGAGATACCCGTAGTATACCTTTATAGTCACCCAGTTACGTTGTGACGTTTGGTACACCCAAAGCACTCTTACGGTATCCGGGAGTTACACGATCTCATGGTCTAAGGAAAAGATACTTGACATTGCAAAACTCTAGCAGACGAACTATACGATCTTTATGCTATGTTTAGGATTGGGTCTTGTCCATCACATCATTCTCCTAATGATGTGATCTCGTTATCAATGACATCTTATGTCCATAGCCAGGAAACCATGACTATCTGTTGATCAACGAGCTAGTCAACTAGAGGCTTACTAGGGACATGTTGGTGTCTGTTATTCACACATGTATTACGATTTCCGGATAACACAATTATAGCATGAATAAAGACAATTACCATGAACAAGGAAATATAATAATAAGGCTTTTATTATTGCCTCTAGGGCATATTTCCAACAAGATAAGGGCTTATAGTTTCGCCCCACAACCTTTTACCTCGAGGGTAATGTCAACAATAATAACTCATGCCCCCTACATCCAATTAGATATATATATCAGGTTCTTTCCAACATGCTGGGCTTGCCAAAGGATAAAATGAAAAAGGGAGAGGTGAAGATCACCATGACACTTGCATAAGGTAGAAGATAATAATAGAAGATAGGCCCTTCGCAGAGGGAAGCAGAGGTTGCCATGCGCTTTTATGGTTGGATGCACAAAATCTTAATGCAAAAGAATGTCACTTTATATTGCCCCTTGTGATATGAACTTTTATTATGCAGTCTGTCGCTTTTATTACTTCCACAGCACAAGATCGTATAAAGCTTATTTCTCCCACACTACTCATACATATTTAGAGCAATTTTTATTGCTTTGCACCGATGACAACTTACTTGAAGGATCTTATTCAATCCATAGGTAGATATGGTGGACTCTCATGGCAAAACTGGTTTAAGGGTATTTGGAAGCACAAGTAGTATCTCTACTTGGTGCTGAGAATTTGGCTAGCATGAAGGGGAAAGGCAAGCTCAACATGTTGGATGATCCATGACAACATACTTTATCTCAGATATAAGAAAGCATAACCCATTATATTGTCTTCCTTGTCCAACATCAACTCTTTAGCATGTCATATTTTCATGAGTGCTCCCAATCATAAAAGATGTCAATAATAGTATATTTATATGTGAAACCTCTCTTTCCTTATTACTTCCTATTAATTGCAACGATGGCCAAAGCTATGTCTGCCAACTCCCAACAACTTTTAATCATCACACTCTTTCTATGTGAAGTCATTACTATCAATAAGATCAATAAGAACTTTTGTTTCTTCTTATTTTTTTCTCTTTTCTTTTATTCACCCAAGATCATAGCAAGAAAATCAAGTCCTTGACTCAACACTAATCTTTATTAGATAGCTCATGGACTCGATTACATAGAGAGATCATAAAGCAAAACTTAAAACTAGATCATGCCATAAACTTTATTCTACTAGATCAAAATACTACTAATAGGATCAAACTAAGGAAAACGGTAAAGATAGGAGTTGTGATTGTGATACGATACTGGGGCACCTCCCCCAAGCTTGGCGGTTGCCAAGGGGAGTGCCCATACCCATGTTATTATATCTCCTTGGTTGGTGAAGAAGGTGGGGTGTTGTTGATGATGCGGGCTTGTCATCCATCTTCCAAGGCATAGGTTCACCATCATAGAAGGATGATCGAGTCTCCCGAATCCTCGAATCTGTAGCCAAACTCATTCTTTTGAATCTATATTCATACTCACAGTTTTGGTTTTGCAAGTCATAGATTTAGGCTTGGAGGTGCTCGATCTTCTCATGTAGCTTGAAGATGGCCCCCTTGGTGTTCTTGGCATCTGGCTTGTAGCTGTTAGTGAACTCCGCGAGCATCTTGTGGCTAGCATTGAGTCCATGATCCACCATCCCCTAGCACTTGAAGAGTTGTTGCTCCATTGCTTCGAGCCTCGTCTCCATGCTTTCGGTTCCCTTTGGTCCCTCAGCATCGCGGATGTACAGCAACCCATCACGCATCTCAATGGTTTGAGGGTGTCGCAGCACCTCCGCGAGGTAAGGGTTGATGACCTTCTCGAAGAACTTGTCCTTAGAAGCACTTGGGACGTCATGATAATCTAGATCTGTCAGAAAAACAGCTCGAAACAAGAACAGAGAATATTTGCGTGATACGGGAGTCAAAACCTTCGGGAGAATATATAATGAATTTTTACCGACCAAAATACGTATCGTGCAAGAAAACGGAGTCCGGAAGGCACACGAGGAGCTCACGAGGTAGGGGGCGCCCAGGGGGGTAGGGCGCGCCCTCCACCCTCGTGGGGCCCTCGTGTCCTTCCCGGACTGCTACTTAATTTTCTATTTTTCTAAATATTCCAAAACAGAGAAATATTGCCTTAAAAATTGTTTTGGAGTCGGTTTACTTACCGTACCACATACCTATTCCTTTTCAGAGTCTGAAACATTCTGGAAAGTGTCCCTAATGTATTCCTCCGGGGTTACGGTTTCAATAATATTGGTTTCAACATTTATGGGATTACCTGAGATATAATGTTAGATTCTTTGACCGTTTACCACCTTCGGATTTGTGCCTTCGAAGTTGTTGATTTTTATGGCACCGGAACGATAGACCTCCTGGATAACATAGGGGCCTTCCCATTTAGAGAGAAGTTTTCTTGCAAAAAATCTTAAATGAGAGTTGTATAACAGTACATAATCACCTACATTAAACTCACGCTTTTGTATCCTTTTGTCATGCCATCTTTTAACCTTTTCTTTAAACAACTTGGCATTTTCATCAGCTTGGGTTCTCCATTCATCAAGTGAGCTAATATCAAATAACCTCTTTTCACCGGCAAGTTTAAAATCATAGTTGAGCTCTTTAATAGCCCAATATGCCTTATGTTCTAGTTCGAGAGGTAAGTGACATGCTTTTCCATATACCATTTTATATGGAGACATACCCATAGGATTTTTATATGCAGTTCTATAGGCCGATAATGCATCATCAAGTTTCTTGGACCAATTCTTTCTAGACCTATTGACAGTCTTTTGCAAAATTAATTTGAGTTCTCTATTACTCAACTCTACTTGACCACTAGACTGTGGGTGATACGGAGATGCAATTCTATGATTGACGTCATATTTAGCAAGCATTTTACGGAAAGCACCATGAATAAAATGTGAACCACCATCAGTCATTAAATATCTAGGGACTCCAAACCTCGGAAAAATAACTTCTTTAAGCATTTTAATAGAAGTGTTATGATCAGCACTACTAGTTAGAATAGCTTCTACCCACTTAGTAACATAATCAACAGCAACTAAAATATGTGTATATCCATTAGAGGCAGGAAAAGGTCCCATATAATCAAAGCCCCAAACATCAAACGGTTCAATAACAAGTGAATAATTCATAGGCATTTCTTGACGTCTACTAATATTACCAATTCTTTGACATTCATCACAAGATAGGAAAAACTTACGGGCATCCTTGAAGAGAGTAGGCCAATAAAAACCAGATTGCAATACCTTATGTGCAGTTCTATCTCCCGCGGGGTGTCCTCCATAAGTTTCGGAGTGGCACTTGTGTAGGATCTGTTCCTGTTCATGCTCAGGTACACAACGTCTAATAACACCATCTACTCCTTCTTTATAAAGATGTGGGTCATCCCAAAAGTAATGTCTCAAATCATAGAAGAACTTTTTCTTTTATTGGTATGTGAAGCTAGGTGGTATGAATTTAGCAACAATGTAATTAGCATAATCAGCATACCAAGGAGTACTACGAGAAGTACTTATGACATTTAATTGTTCATCAGGAAAGCTATCATCAATAGGTAGTGGGTCATCAAGAACATTCTCTAACCTAGATAAGTTGTCTGCAACGGGGTTCTCAGCTCCTTTTCTATCAACAATATGCAAATCAAATTCTTGTAGCAAGAGAACCTATCTAATAAGTCTAGGTTTCGCATCTTTCTTCTCCATAAGATATTTAATAGCAGCATGATCAGTGTGGATAGTTACTTTAGAATCAACAATATAAGGTCTGAACTTATCACAAGCAAATACAACTGCTAAAAGTTCTTTTTCAGTAGTAGCATAATTTCTTTGAGCATTGTCTAGAGTCTTACTAGCATAATGGATAACATTTAATTTCTTATCAACTCTTTGCCCTAGAATAGCACCTACGGCATAATCACTAGCATCACACATAATTTCAAAGGGTAAATTCCAATTAGGTGGCTGAATAATAGGTGCAGAGACTAATGCTTTCTTAAGTATTTTAAATGCTTCTACACAATCATCATCAAAGACAAATGGTATATCTGTTTGTAATAAATTAGTCAGTGGCCGAGAAATTTTTGAGAAGTCCTTAATGAACCTCCTATAAAATCCGGCGTGACCAAGGAAACTTCTTATACCTTTGATGTCCTTGGGACATGGCATCTTTTCAATAGCATCAACCTTGGCTTTATCAACTTCAATACCTCTTTCAGAAACTTTATGCCCCAAGACAATACCCTCATTAACCATAAAGTGGCACTTTTCCCAATTCAAGACAAGATTAGTTTCTTCACATCTCTGCAAAACTCGATCAAGATTGCTCAAGCAATCATCAAAAGAAGATCCATAGACGGAAAAGTCGTCCATGAAAACCTCACAAATCTTTTCACAAAAGTCAGAGAATATAGCCATCATGCATCTTTGAAAGGTAGCAGGTGCATTACATAAACCAAAAGGCATACGTCTACAAGCAAAAGTACCAAAAGGGCATGTAAAAGTAGTCTTTGATTGATCTTTAGCCAACACAGGTATTTGAGAGAAACCAGAATAACCATCTAGAAAGCAGTAATGTGTATGTTTGCATAATCTTTCTAGCATTTGATCGATAAGAGGTAAGGGGCAATGATATTTCTTAGTAGCCTTATTTAATTTGCGGAAATCAATTACCATCCTATAACCTGTAATAATTCTTTGTGGAATCAATTCATCTTTATCATTAGGAACAACAGTAATACCTCCCTTCTTAGGGCACAATGAACAGGACTTACCCATTGACTATCAGCAAGGGGATAAATTATACCTGCCTCCAGAAGCTTTAGTATTTCTTTTCCTACCACTTCTTTCATTTTAGGATTCAGACGTCGTTGAGGATCACGAACTGGTTTGGCATCTGCTTCCAAATTTATTTTATGTTGACATAGAGTGGGACTAATGCCCTTAAGGTCATCAAGAGTATATCCAATAGCAGCACGGTGCTTCTTTGGAGTTTTCAATAATCTTTCTTCTTCATGCTCTGAAAGGTTAGCACTAATAATAACAGGATATATCTTCTTTTCATCAAGATAAGCATATTTAAGATTATCAGGCAACGGTTTAAGCTCAAACACGGGATCACCCTTAGGTGGAGGGGGATCCCCTAGGATTTCAACAGGCAATTTGTGTTTCAGCATAGGTTCCTGTTTAAAGAATACTTCATCTATTTCCCTTTTTTCATTCATAAACATATCATTCTCATGGTCTAGCAAATATTGTTCTAAAGGACCACTAGGAGGTACGGCAATAGAAGCAAGACCAATAATTTCATCCTTACTAGGCAATTCTTCTTGACGGTGTTGTTTACTAAATTTAGAGAAATTAAATTCATGAGCCATATCATCCAAGCCAATAGTAACAACATTCTTTTTGCAGTCTATCTTAGCATTAACAGTATTTAAGAAGGGTCTACCAAATATAATGGGACAAAAGCTATCTTGTGGGGAACCAAGAACAAGAAAATCAGCAGGATATTTAGTTTTCCCACACAAGACTTCAACATCTCTAACAATTCCCATTGGTGAAATAGTATCTCTATTAGCAAGTTTAATAGTAACATCAATTTCTTCTAACTCAATAGGTGCAATGTCATGCATAATTTCTTTGTATAAGTCAATAGGTATTGCACGAGCACTAGCACCCATATCACATAAGCCATGATAGCAATGATCTCCTATTTTAACAGAAATAACAGGCATGCCTACCACAGGTCTAAGTTTATCTGTATCACGGGGTTTAGCAATTCTAGCAGTTTCATTACAGAAGTAAATAACATGCCCATCTATATTATTAGCCAAGAGATCTTTAACAATAGCAATATTAGGTTCTACTTTAACTTGCTCAGGAGGTGTATATGTTTTAATATTGCTTTTACGAACCACAGTTGAAGCTTTAGCATGATCCTTTATCCTAACAAGGAAAGGTGGTTTCTCAACATAACAAGTAGGAACAATAGGATCATTATAAGTGACAGTCTTTTCTTCAACTTTAATAGGTGCAGCTACTTTTACTTCTCCTTAGGGAGATCAACATAAGTAGCAAAAGATTCACAGAAAGAAGCTACTATCTCAGAATCAAGTCCATATTTAGTGCTAAACTTACGGAACGTATCGGTATCCATAAAAGATTTAACACAATCAAACTTAGGTGTCATACTTGACTCCTTACCTTTGTCGAGATCCCAATATTCAGAGTTGCGTTTAATTCTATCCAGTAAATCCCATCTAAATCCAATAGTCTTCATCATAAAAGAGCCAGCACAAGAAGTATCGAGCATGGTGCGATTATTTTCAGAAAGTCGAGCATAATTTTTTTGAAGAATTGTTTCTCTTGGGAGCTCATGATTGGGGCATGAATATAACATTGATTTAAGCCTCCCCCAAGCTTGAGCGATGCTTTCTCCTTCGCGAGGCCAAAAATTATATATATAATTGCGATCACGATGAACAATATGCATAGGGTAATACTTTTGATGAAATTCCAATTTCAATCTTCTATAATTCCATGATCTCGTATCATCACATATCCTATACCATATCAATGCGTATCCCTTCAAAGATAAAGGGAAGACCTTCTTCTTAGCAACATCATCGGGTATACCTACAAGCTTAAATCAGGGTCGGGCCCATAGGTGTACAGATTGTGCGGCCCGCACAGGGCCCACAAATTTTAGGGGCCCCAAAACTTTTATACAGGCCCATGACTTCTGGGCGTTGGGCCGCTATCGCGTCCAGCTGAGTCGCGATTGGAAATTGGATCCTTAGATCGATCGCAAAAGCAAATCGGCACTCGCGTCACCACAACCTATAGGAAACGCGATCATACGTTCAGAAACGGGGTCATTGGATCGTAAATGGGATCGTCAAATCGACCGGCGATGGCGACACGGCAAGTTGGCGATAGTTCCTCTCCTCCCGCGAAAACAAAATCGACATCAGACTCCAGAGCGCCGGCGACAGTTCCTCTCGCGAGGTAGCCTGCTGCTGGCTATGTGTTAGTGCTAGAACCCTTCCATGAGTTAGAGTACAGATGGATGATTAGTCATTCCGTCTGAGTTTTTTTATAACATCAGCCTTTTGAGTTTACCATGTCTGTTAGTTAGACCATGACGTGAATAAATCTACCAAGATGAGTTTCCTCAGTTGTGATGGTCCAAGTCTTTGTATAGGTTTCAGAACGTAAATGAACTTGAAGATTATGAATTCAGTAGGCAGGTTAGAGGCAATAGTACATAGTTACAGTTCGTAGAGTCCTCTTTTCTGATTAGCTTCGGCTTCAACTCCTACTCCTGATTCCTAACTAACTTTTGGTAGGAATCATCAGAGATCTGTTCTTGCCGCCTTGATTAAAGATCACAGTCTAGCAGTTCAACCTGGGACTAGGTGAGTTAGACGGTTCATCTAATTGCCAAACATTGACACATAATCTTCAATTAATATTTCTTCATCTTTTGTATCTTGTGTTTCAATAATATAGATTTGAGTCATCATGGGGAAACATTGGTCTGATTCCAAGAAGTGCAAGAGAAAAGAAAAAGAAAAAGAACAAAAATATTATGCAACCGGGAGTTGAATTGGTATGATATTTATATACCCAATTGTTATGTAGTAAGACATTATATCACATGCATTATAATTTCTCGTTAGTTCAGTTTTTCCTAGTGAGGTAGGGCCCCATTTTTTAGTTCCGCACAGGGCCCCACATTTTGCTTGCCCGGCCTTGGCTTAAATAATCCACAAACTTCATCCACATATATTAGGTGTTCATCAGGATGCTTTGTTCCATCTCCTGTAAAAGGATTAGCTAGCAGTTTTTCTATCATGCCCGAAGGATACTCATAAGGAATTTCATTTTCAATAGGTTCAGTAGGTTGAGGAGCAACTCTTTGCTCTACTGGTCGGGGTGAAGATACCCGGAACAAGCCCCTCAGAGGATTACTTTCCATAGTAACAAGTGACAGTAAATTTCAGCACACTATATAAATTTTTCCTTACCAAATTCCACCTACCAAAGGCGCTTCACTCCCCGGCAATGGTGCCAGAAAAGATTCTCGATGACCCACAAGTATAGGGGATCTATCATAGTCCTTTAGATAAGTAAGAGTGTCGAACCCAACGAGGACCAGAAGGAAATGATAAGCGGTTTTCAGCAAGGTATTCTCTGCAAGTACTGAAATAAGTGGTAACAGATAGTTTTGTGATAAGATAATTTGTAACGAGCAACAAGTAACAAAAGTAAATAAAGTGCAGCAAGGTGGCCCAATCCTTTTTGTAGCAAAGGACAAGCCTGGACAAACTCTTATATAAGGAAAAGCGCTCCCGAGGACACATGGGAATATAGTCAAGCTAGTTTTCATCACGTTCATATGATTCACATTCGGTACTTTGATAATTTGACATGTGGGTGGACCGGTGCTTGGGTCCTCTTCTTACTTGAACAAGCATCCCACTTATGATTAACCTCTATTGCAAGCATTCGCAACTACAACAAAAGTATTAAGGTAAACCTAACCATAACATGAAACATATGGATCCAAATCAGCCCCTTACGAAGCAACGCATAAACTAGGGTTTAAGCTTCTGTCACTCTAGCAACCCATCATCTACTTATTACTTCCCAATGCCTTCCTCTAGGCCCAAATAATGGTGAAGTGTTATGTAGTCGACGTTTACATAACACCACTAGAGGCTAGACAACATACATCTCATCAATATATCGAACGAATACCAAATTCACATGACTACTAATAGCAAGACTTCTCCCTTGTCCTCAGGAACAAACGTAACTACTCACAAAGCATATTCATGTTCATAATCAGAGGGGTAATAATATGCATAAAGGATCTGAACATATGATCTTCCACCAATTAAACCAGCTAGCATCAACTACAAGGAGTAATTAACACTACTAGCACCAATCCCGGACTTGGAGACAAGAATTGGATACAAGAGATGAACTAGGGTTTTGAGATGAGATGGTGCTGATGAAGATGTTGATGGAGATTGCCCTCTCCCGATGAGAGGAGCATTGGTGATGATGATATCCCCCTCCGGGAGGGAAGTTTCCCCGGCAGAACAGCTCTGCCGGAGCCCTAGATTGGTTCCGCCAAGGTTCCGCCTCGTGGCGGCGGAGTTTCGTCTCGAAAGGTTGCTTCTTATTTTTTTCTCGATGAAAGACTTCATATAGGAGAAGATGGTCATCGGAGAGCCACCAGGGGGCCCACGAGGTAGGGGCGCGCCCTAGGGGGGGCCACCCTCGTGGAAAGGGTGTGGGCCCCCTGATCTTCATCTTTGGCGAGGATTTTACATTATTTATTATAAGGTATTCCGTGGAGTTTCAGGACTTTTGGAGTTGTGCAGAATAGGTCTCTAATATTTTCTCCTTTTCCAGCCCAGAATTCCAGCTGCCGGCATTCTCCCTCCTTATGTAAACCTTGTAAAATAAGAGAGAATAGCCATAAGTATTGTGACATAATGTGAAATAACAGCCCATAATGCAATAAATATCCATATAAAAGCACGATGCAAAAAGGACGTATCAGTAACATGCCGATGAAAAAGGAAACAACATATGTTGTTATGCGGTTTGACCGATAAAGATCTTCGTAGAATATGTAGGAACCAATATGAGCATCCAGGTTCCGCTATTTGTTATTGACCGGAGATGTGTCTCGGTCATGTCTACATAGTTCTCGAACCCGTAGGGTCCGCACGCTTAACGTTCGATGATGATTCGTATTATGAGTTTATGTGATTTGATGTACCGAAGGTTGTTCGGAGTCTCGGATGAGATCACGGACATGACAAGGAGTTTCGAAATAGTCGAGACATAACGATTCATATATTTGAAGGCTACATTCAGACACCGGAATGGTTCGGGTCGTTTCGGATAAGTTTCGGAGTACCGGGGTTACCGGACCCCCCCCCCCCCCCGGAAGTTATTGGGCCTCATGGGCCTAATGGTGGAAGAGAGGAGGGAGGCCAAGGTGTGGCGTCCCCCCCAGCCCAAACCGAATTGGACTAGGGCTAGGCCCCCCCATTTCCTTCTCTTCTTCCTCTCCTTCCTTCTTCTCCTACTAGGACTAGGAAAGGGGGGAACCTACTCCTACTAGGAGTAGGATTCCCCCCCCCTTGGGCGCACCCCTTGTGGCCGGCCCTCCTCCTCCTCCCCTCCTTTATATACGGGGGAGGGGGCACCCCATAGATACACAAGTTGATCTTTAGCCGTGTGCGGTGCCCCCCTCCACAGTTTTCCACCTCGGTCATATTGTTGTAGTGCTTAGGCGAAGCCCTGCATCGGTAACTTCATCATCACCATCACCACGCCGTCGTGCTGACAAAACTCTCCCTCGGCCTCAACTAGATCAAGAGTTCGAGGGACGTCACCGAGCTGAACGTGTGCATATCGCGGAGGTGTCATTTGTTTGGTACTTGATCGATTCGATCAAGAAGACGTTCGACTACATCAACCGCGAAACGTTTCCACTTTTGGTCTACGAGGGTATGTAGACACACTCTCCCCCGCTCGTTGCTATGCGTCTCCTACATAGATCTTGCGTTATTGTAGGATTTTTTTTGAAATACTACGTTCCCCAACACTACTTTACCCATGAGTGGTTAACTTTAACTTAGCCCTTTTGCCAGGTATGTAACCTTGCACATCCAAGATCGTGGCCAGGTCTAAGATCTGAGTTTTTCACCCTTCCGTGTAAGTCGTAGCCCCTTCTGGAGGCTCTTGAGGTATTCCCTTAGTTACCCTTCTCAACAACTTGTAGGGTTTATACAACCCCATGACTTATAGTGATTCATGCTCGCTTGGCGATAAATGATTCAGGCCCTCTGTCGATAAGGAAATCACGACTCCTTAAACAAATAGGGAATCATGGCCCCCTTGCCAGAGAGATTCACGCCCCCTTGGCGATAATATATAGGTGCAAGGTAACATACGATAATAAGAAGGCGTGACTAATCCTTACCCGTCTCATTCCAGGCTCTGTGGTCAACGCTGTCGCTAAGGTGCTAGAATGCATACTGACTTGGTTATTAAACCTAGTGCAATGGGACTCTCCACTGTGTAACTATCATGAGTTCCATCGCCCATCATGCCAGTAATAAACCGGCAGACCTCGGGGTAGGGGGTCCCAAGTTGTGGATCTTGGATCCATGGCAGGAGACGACAATATTTACCCAGGTTCATGCCCTCTCGAAGAGGTAATACCCTACGTCCTACTTTGATTGTACTGATGATGATGTATCGGGTACAAGCTTGATCTACCCCGAGATTGTAAGTTGTGTTCTAACCCTAAGCTAGGTGGCTGTAATTGTGATAGTGGTCTCTATGAACTAAACCCCTCAGCTTATATAGACGTTGGGGGTACCTAAGGTTACACATGGTCGGTTGCCCATCTAGGGATACACATGCCGACGGCCGATGCTGTCCTTGGAGTACACGTCAAGTCTTCGGCAGAATCCATCTTGACCACATCAAAGTGTGACGCTCCCGGAGTCCTTCCTTATGAGAAGGTGGGCCGTAAGCCTGGCCCATGGACTGTGGGCTAACTAGGTTGGTACCCCATGGTCTAGGACATCATCACATCACATTTGATCAATACTGAAAGTATAATGCAATGAATAAGTATGGTATGCAATAGAATTTTGATAAATGTGCTTTTTGCAAAAAAAACATAAACAAAGGTCATGAGCAAGATACGAACTTGCCTCTAGGACTAGTGCTGCAAGAAAACTTGGTAGCATGCTATGATGCATATGATGCTATGGTTTTTCTCCCCCTAACCCTGATCATTAATGAACTTCTTTAAAGTCTTTATTAAATTTATCACTGTCAACTCTTGTTTTCCATAGTTTAATTTATTAAAGTTGTATTTAATTTATATTTTTATTAGACTAGAAACATTACTCTGTAAATTTTTAACATTTTAAAATAATTTTTTGATCCCTTAAATATTTAATTATTTTATTAATTTGGTCAGAAAATTATGAAATTATTTTTATTAAATCATAAATTTTATTACATTTTTATTGTGTTTGAGATGCTTTGTACTCCCTCTGTAAAAAACATACGAGCATTTAGATCACTACTTTAGTGATCTAAACACTCTTATATTTCTTTACAGAGGAAGTACTTTTGAAGAACTTTTATATTCTTCTCGCAAAAAAGAAGAAGAACTTTTATAATAGATCTGATCTTTTTCACACACAAAAAAAAGAGACAAGAAAGTAGTTGGTCCCAGGAACAAGAGCTAGTACATCTAAACAAATGGGCTGCACCAAGGCAAAATAATTCTGGCCCACAAGAATTATTCCATGAATGAGCTCACCAACAAACAAGCCCAAATCAGTTCGCCTGGGCTACCAAAAAACATTATCATCAACAATTCCTATATGCGAGAGGCATGGTTAGAGGGCTCGGTCGCATCATCCAGTAATCACGTCGATGAAGCTTCTTGGAAGTCTCTTTGGAAAACTGCAGTCCCAGCAAAAGTATGCATGTTTCTATGGACAATCACTACCGACTGAGGATGTGAGGGCTCAACGTCATATGTCAACGACTAACTCTTGCGGTCTCTGTGGAGCTCCCGACTCCTGGCGTCACTCTCTTTTGGAGTGCACGGTCTCCAGATGCATATGGGCGTTGGTAGATGAGGACTTGGGCTGCAGCCTGGTTGCATCAACATAGACGAGAGCGAAGAGTTGGCTCTTTGGACTAATGGACTAGCTGACGCACGAGAAGTTCACTCTGCCGTCGATCACCTTGTGGGAGATCTGGACTTCGAGGAGAAAAGCTATCCATGAATCCATATTCCAAACACCTTGGGCGACCAAGGAGTTTATAGTCCGCTTCATGGCTGATATGGGTACGGCTTCACTTCCTCTAAAGATTACCCCAGTGGCTGCGACACCGAGGCCGAAGGCACCACCTTCCAGCTATGCTAAGATTCACGTTGATGTGGCAGTAAGATTTCAGAGAGGGGGTACAGCGGCAGCCATATGCAGAGATAGCCAAGGCGTCTACCTGGGGAGTTCATCACTTGTCATTGCGGGAGTATGCGACCCAGTGACACTCAGGCTATTGTTGGGGAATGTAGCCGAATTTTAAAATTTTCTACGCATCACCAAGATCAATCTATGGAGTCATCTAGCAATGAGGGAAAGGGGAGTGCATCTACATACCCTTATAGATTGCAAGCGGAAGCGTTCAAGAGAACGGGGTTCATGGAGTCGTACTCGTCGTGATCCAAATCACCGATGACCGAGCGCCGAACGGACGGCACCTCCGTGTTCAACACACGTACGGTTGGGGAAGACGTCTCCTCCTTCTTGATATAGCAAGGGGAAGGAGAGGTTGATGGAGATCCAGCAGCACGACGGCGTGGTGGTGGAAGCAGCGTTGATCTCGGCAGGGCTTCGCCAAGCTCAGCGAGAGGGAGAGGTGTCACGGGAGGGAGAGGGAGGTGCCAGGGGCTTGGGTGCGCAGCCCTTCCTCCCCCCTCTTTATATAGGGGTCCGGGGGGCGGCGGCCCCTCTAGATCCCATCTAGATGGGGGGGCGGCCAAGGGGGGTGGCTTGCCCCCCAAGCCAAGTGGGGCGCCCCCACCCCTAGGGTTTCCAACCCTAGGAGCAGGGGGAGGCCCAAGGGGGGCGCACCAGCCCATCAGGGGCTGGTTCTGTCGTGGAATTGTCACGGCAGATGTCCTTAGTGTCAGGACTTAGTCGCGAGGCCAACGCATCTATGTGGTAGCTTGAGAGGGGTTGAGCGGGACGAGAGACGCGATGTTTTACCCAGGTTCGGCCCCTTACGGTGGAGGTAAAAGCCTACATCCTGCTTCATTGATATTGATGATGATGATCACAATTACAAGAGTGATCTATCTTGAGAGCTATTGTCTAAACCTAACTTGTCCCCCTTTGAGGAACTTGTGAATCTTGTCCCTTTTGGGGAGCCCTGCCCCTCCTTATATATGTTGGAGGGGCGGGTTACATGTAGAGTCCTATTAGGATTAGGACTAGTCTATCTCTAATACAAACGGATACAAGTCCTGGTCTTAACTCCTTGTAAGGTAAATATTCCTCATGCCTTTCCTCTTAAACCGGCCCAGCATTAAACGTGAACCGGCCTTCTGGGCCTTGGGCCTTGTCATCCGTCTGTCCCGTACGCCGGACCACCAGTGAGTCATAATGACCAGGTGGGTTGCTTGTAAACCGCTAGGTCAGGGCGGGTCGCCAGTGAATCGCCAAGTGTCAGTCGGATCTCAAGTAAACCGCCAACTCCGGCCGCGTTATACTTCCGGCCGGTTTACGCCGCGGGGTATATCCCCGACATTAGCCCCAAGTTTAATTTGGATTTATCCATGTTAAACTGATCTGCAACATAAACACAAGAACAAATTTGGCGGGTTTGTGTTCCGGGTTAAGAATTCTTGTAGACCGGCACCTGATCATCCTTAAGTCCTTGTCATTCCCTTCTTCTAGGAAATCCGGATCAATAACCAGCTTCATACTTTAAATTGCTGACGTTGGTTTCTCATAGAAAAATATTGTGAAGAATAATCCACTTGAGTCGGCTTCAAAAACGCCGGCTTAAGAAATTTTGGTCTTGAAATACTCATCTGATATCCATCCGGTTTGAAGATGTAGAACTTGCCGGTTTATCATTGCTAAAACTGCCGGGTTATAAAAATTGATAATTCCGGGTTATGATTGTTGCCAACGCCGGTTCATGATTGTTGATGACACCAGGTTATGATTGTTGCAGACACCGGGTCAATCTGGTTTGCTCAAGACTGAGAATTTTGAAAATATTTCTCCTTATATGCATATTACCTGTAGCCCCCAAGTCTTGAGCAGAACAAAGTGATGGTTTAAGACTTGCTTCAATATAAATACTGCCACTTTTGAAGAAATCCATGTTGTTCATCCCAGTCACTAGTAAAAACTGAACACTCCATATTATGTAGCCCCCAAGTGCCGGGTTGTCATGCTTGCAGCAACCTGGGACTTGTAATTGCTTATAAAAACTTCAATCAGTGTAGCCCCCAAGGGCCGGGTCATTATACAATAATGAGCAGGGACTTTGTAAATATAAGCATGTAGATTTTAGCAGTGATGTGTAGCCCCCAAGGGCCGGCTCATTATAATATGATGAGTCGGGTCTTCAATAAGACTAATAAAAATGACTTTGCATTAGCCCCCAAGTGTCATGGTGCATGCTTGCAGCGACATGAGACTTGCATGTAATCTCAATTTGAATAATGTAGCCCCCAAGTGCCGGGTTGTAAGCCTGCAGCGATTCGGGACTATCCCTTCCATTGTAGAATAAATCATATCCTTTGATAAAATAATAGCCATTGCGCTAAAGCGACTTTGAAAACTCAATAATACCGGTTATTAATAACCATAAAAATCCAGCCATGTTGGCTATTCAAGATAATATAATCCGGTATGAAAACCTTATTCATTCAATATCCTAATGAAAAATTCAGCCAAGTTTGGCTATTTGAATAATATAACCCAATGATTTATCAGCGCATGATTCCAATGGCGCAATCCAAATATGTATATACTGGCGACTTATAGTCCAAAGCCAGGCCGGTTTAACAAGCCTGTTTCTGCATACAACAAGTTTAAAGTGTCCTGGCGGTTTACCGCCGGACGGATCATAACGCCCAACATATAACCCGGGTTTATAACCAAGGCTGCACTTAAGAATAATCAAATATGAAATAGATCATACCTGTGACATTGAATCACATTGTTGGTTTTACCAACTTTTTGTAGTAAAGGTGATAACCCCAATCTTGAGTACTGATAACTCCTTCCATATTGTGCCGGTTTATGATAAAACCGTGCCGGGTTGTGATAAACACCGGTTTACTCCATAATAGGATGGTAACAGAAAATCAAACCAGGCAGATAGTCTCCAGATTAAGATTTGACCGTGTTCCGTCAATTTGTAATTGACAGTTTGAACCGGTTTAAAAACTTTCTCGGTTTAAAAACGTAACAAAAATAAAAGAAACAGTTATCAAGGCAAATATTGAAGCAAAGGCAATGATAAAACCATTTGCAAAAAGAGGCTTATTTGAGCTGATCAGATGGCGTTACCATGGTCGAACACGACCAAGCTCCCGATAGGTGTAGCTATGGTTCAAGTCAGCCAGGTCCCCAAATGAAACCGTGGCATTTATGCCGATCAAGTGGCATGGCAATGGTTCGGGTTCGACCAAGCCCCCAAGTGATTCTGTGGCCTTAGGCCGATCAAGAGGCATGACTGGTTCAGACATGACCAAGTCCCCAAGTGATCTGGTGGCTCTCGCCTATCAAGAGGTATTGCATTGGTTCGGACACGACCAAGCCCCCAAGTGATGTTTATAAAATTTTCAAGGGGTAAACCGGAGGCCGCTTTAAGACAGAACAGCTCCGTGTAACCATGCATGATGTAAAAGAACAGAGACCCCGCTTTATGAAGCAGAAGCCCCCATGTGATCAATAATATGTCAGGCCAGTAAGGCGGGATACCCATGTTTGAACCGCGCATCATGGCAGCAGGTCCTCTTTGGCAATTTTTAACTTTTTTGCAAGAGATAAATTCTTCTTGAACCGGGATCTTGAACCAGATATTGAGAGCTTCAAAGCTTTGTGGGAGACATCTTTCCCTTGAACCGGATTTTAAACCGGAATCTTCATTTTTAGCCGGAAATTTTCTGACAGCCTTTAAACTCGAACTTGCGAGAAGTTAATTCCTTTTTGAACCGGAAATTCTTAAACCAGATTTGAGAGTTTTAGAGCTTTGTCAGATAACAAATTTCCCTTGTACCAGATTGTAAACCGGAATCCTTTTCTGATGACCCGAAACTTCTTCATTGAGCCGGGATTTTGTAACCGTCATATACTTTCTAATCCGGAAATCTTCTGACAGCACGATGTGAATCCGGGACCGGGTTATCTTTCCCTCCAACGTATTGGGGTTCTTGACTTCACTGAAAACCGGCAACGTTTGCTAAGTCATATCATTGTAGCCCCCAAGTCTCAAGGTGACTCGAGGAGTTGGCTTGAGATTCTCCATATTTGACCGTGATATAAACCGGCATAACTTGGTGTTGATAGCACGATGTGAATCCACAGAAGGTTGAGGTGACTGCGGCGGGTTGTAAATGATCCCGTATGAGTCGTGTCAGTAACTCGGCCAATGGTTCCTTCCAACTGGTGATTTGAAGCTAACCAAACTGTAGTGGCGGCGATTTGTGCGCCTGCCTATTGAACCATCCAGTGCAGACGGCGGCTGATAATATATGATAATTTACCTCCAATTTGTTGGAAGAAAACCGGGCTTCCCAAGTAGTGACTTGCTCATAGTCAATAAACAGTTCATCCAGAGAAGTGCGGCCCGGTATGTTGATGTAGACCAGGACGCGAGAGACGGACGACAAAGACGACCGCAGCATCAGAGGCAGCTCAGACAGATAAGTCGGCCGCGGCATTATACGCCGGTGCGGACGGGAGAATCGGCCGCAGCGTTGTAAACCGGCGCGCACGCGTGAACCGGCCGCGAGAGCGGACGGGTGAGTCGTTCGTGGAGTTGTAAGCTGGTGCAGACGCGTGAGTCAATCACAGGCGCAGTCCCGGCTAATTGATGTAGACCGGGCTGTACGGGCGGCAGCTTGTACGCGTTCATTCACCGTGTAATATGGCGCGGACGACCACCGGGCAGGACGTTGCCAGCGCGTACTCCGTACCCATGGTATAAACCATGTTTTATAATGAATAATTGTCCTGCATATCATAATATCCGGTCCAAAGTAATTGTTCCCTTGATAAAAAAAATATATACCAAGAAACTAGATTTAGATGGATATCACCTGATGTTTTTTGTTCGGACAACGGATGATCTGTTCGTCGCGACAGAGGCGGTTTAGGCTGGTCGGCGACTCAATATGGTCCCGGCGGTTCAAGCAGAAACCCTCCGGGTTATTCTCCAGGTCTTTAAACGCCCGGCACGGGCGGTGCAGATGTATACGTTGCCTCCGGCGCCGGTGCACGAGGACCGGATCATACCTTGGCCATGAGTCCGTTGACCTGTGTATAGCATAGCATACCGTGAAAAAAGCTTTGGATGATACTTAATTATACCAGTAAAAGTTTAGAAAAATAGCATCTGATTTATTCGTATGACAGATGATCCATATATAAATTTGGGAGTGAAGCGCGGCAGAAGAGGCAGGTAAGCCGACAGGCGTAGCGGTGAAACGCCGTGGTGAGGTCAGCGGAAACGCGGCTAGCTCGTGACTTTAGCGACTTGGAGCAGAGGACGGCTTCAGGTCGTAGCTACTCCTCCTTTTTTTTATCTCGGGGTGCGGCAGAACCAGCGCGGGCGGGTCACGTGCCGCCGGTAGGCGGACGGCAGCTTGAATCCGGGCACGGCCCGATGCAGCGATCGAGGTCGGCCGATGGGGGCAGCTTGTAGGCGAGGCCATGGAGATGGCGGTTCAACGGCAGACTACGGGGCTGTTTGGTTTCCAGCCACACTTTGCCACGCCTAACCTTAGGCAAGTTTGACCAAGTTAGGTAGGTGTTTGGTTCTAGCCACACCTAAGGCAAGGATTATTTTATGAACAGTGAACCCCACATATCATAGACACAAAAAGTGTGGCAAGATTCCCTTAGGCAAGCCAAATTATGGCTAACAATTTGAGCAACTCAACTAAGACAAGTATGACAAAAATCATGTAACAATATATGGCAAAAATAATCACAATCCAAACAGCCCCTACATGCAGCTTGGCGTGTCGATACGGAGCCGGTCCGGGGTGGCGCAGGAGGCCAGGCGCTGCGCAAGCAGCGATAGCAGAGTCCAAGTCGTGGTGGATTTGACCGATCCACATCGGGTTGCTGTTGTTTCCTTCCTTTTTTTTTTCTTTCTGACGATGATCTGGCAGCAGCACTTGATCTCTTCCGACTCGGATGGATGCAGTAGCCGAGGGAAACAGGACATCTGATCTAGTAGTACTATTCAAGTAGCGCTGGCCCTTTTCCCAAAAAAGAACAGTTGATGATAGATTTCACGTGGCATGGTACTAGCTTAAGTAGTACTAGTCTAGTACTTTTGATTTGGTCTTGATTGGACCGTGAGTAGATGTTTGCACGTACGTGCGCTGGCTCCCCCGTATAAACGGCAATCGGACAGCGAAGTACTTTGAACCAGTCTCGGTTTCGCCGGTTTGCACGGCCGTTCCGGCGGAAATCAACTTCACTTGGACCGGCGGATCAATAGGTCACGTGCGATGGCGCGCACGGAATCCTAGCTTCTTTTGATCTCATGTACTACCGGCTCCAAAGTTTAATCCTGTTCCTGATCACAAAATAACCAACTTGCCGGTTCTTTCTCATCCGACGAAATCACGAGCTCGTCGATCCCTAGATGAGATCTCTTCAAGACTCAACACCACTGTGCGTGAGCTCTACGGTGAGCGCCAACTGTCGTGATTTTGTCACAGCAGATATCCTAGAAAAATGATTTAGTCGTGGAGTCATCGCGACGGGTTAGCTTGAAGGGGTTAAAGCGGACACAGGGACGCAAGAAAGTTTATACTAGTTCAGCCCCTTCAATGAAGGTAAAAGCCTACGTCTAGTTGTGATGGAATTGATGGGGTTTCGATGACTAGGGAGCAAACAAGCTTCGCCTATGTCTCGAGTTGTTGTTTTTCCTCCCCTTGAACCGTCGTCGGGTCATACTGTTATATACACGGGTGACACCCGTCGGTTCACAGAGTCCCAACACCGGTCGATATTCGTATCCGGGTTGGTCTCTCCTTATTCCTAACTTACAATACAAGTTTATATACAAATCTCGGTTTACAGCTACAAGTCTTGAACCGGCTACGGGCATTAGGCCCTCATCTGCCTTCTTGGGCTTTATCACTTCTGGAACTACTGATGAAGTTGATCCGGCCCAGATAGGCCGGTTTACGCCCAGTAGTAATATCCCCAATAGGTTCCCCTCCCACTTCAGCCCATGGGGCCCTCCGGGATAGGTGGCCCAACCCGGTGGACCCCCGGGACCCTTCCGGTGGTCCCGGTACAATACCGATGACCCCCGAAACTTTCCCGGTGGCCGAAACTGGACTTCCTATATACAATTCTTCACCTCCAGACCATTCCGGAACTCCTTGCGACGTCCGGGATCTCATCCGGGACTCCGAACAACTTTCGGGTTACCGCATACTAATATCTCAACAACCCTAGCGTCACCGAACCTTAAGTGTGTAGACCCTACGGGCTCGGGAGACACGCATACACGACCGAGACGACTCTCCGGTCAATAACCAACAGCGGGATCTGGATACCCATGTTGGCTCCCACATGCTCCTCAATGATCTCATCGGATGAACCACGATGTCGAGCATTCAATCAATCCCGTGTACAATTCCCTTTGTCAATCGGTACGTTACTCGCCCGAGACTCGATCGTCGGTATCCCAATACCTCGTTCAATCTCGTTATCGGCAAGTCACTTTACTCGTACCGTAATGCATAATCCCGTGATCAACCACTTGGTCACATTGAGCTCATTATGATGATGCATTACCGAGTGGGCCCAGAGATACCTCTTCGTCATACGGAGTGACAAATCCCAGTCTCGATTCGTACCAACCCAACAGACACTTTCACAGATACCCATAGTGCACCTTTATAGTCACCCAGTTACGTTGTGACGTTTGGCACACCCAAAGCACTCCTACGGTATCTGGGAGTTGCACAATCTCAATGTCTATGGAAATGATACTTGACATTCGGAAAAGCTCTAGCAAACGAACTACACGATCTTGTGCTATGCTTAGGATTGGGTCTTGTCCATCACATCATTCTCCTAATGATGTGATCCCATTATCAATGACATCTAATGTCCATAGTCAGGAACCATGACTATCTTTTGATCAACGAGCTAGTCAACTAGAGGCTCACTAGGGACGTGTTGTGGTCTATGTATTCACACATGTATTACGATTTCCGGATAACACAATTATAGCATGAACAAGGAAATATAATAATAACCATTTTATTATTGCCTCTAGGGCATATTTCCAACGGTCTCCCACTTGCACTAGAGTCAATAATCTAGTTACATTGTGATGAATCGAACACCCATAGAGTTTTGGTGTTGATCATGTTTTGCTCTAGGGAGAGGTTTAGTCAACGGATCTGCTACATTCAGGTCCGTATGTACTTTAAAAATATCCATGTCTCCATTTTGAACACTTTCACGAATGGAGTTGAAGCGACGCTTGATATGCCTGGTCTTCCTGTGAAACCTGGGCTCCTTGGCAAGGGCAATAACTCCAGTGTTGTCACATAAGAGAGTCATCGGGCCCGACGCATTGGGAATGACTCCTAGGTCGGTAATGAACTCCTTCATCCAGATTGCTTCTTGTGTTGCCTTCAAGGCTGCCAGGTACTCCGCTTCACATGTAGATCCCGCCACAACGCTTTGCTTGCAACTGCACCAGCTTACTGCCCCACCATTCGAAATATACACGTATCCGGTTTGTGACTTAGAGTCATCCAGATCTGTGTCGAAACTAGCATTAACATAACCCTTTACGATGAGCTCTTCGGCACCTCCATAAACGAGAAACATATCCTTAGTCCTCTTCAGGTACTTCAGGATATTCTTGACCGCTGTCCAGTGTTCCATGCCGGGATTACTTTGGTACCTTCCTACCAAACTTATGACAAGGTTTACATCAGGTCTGGTACACAGCATGTCATACATAATAGACCCTATGGCCGAGGCATAGGGGACGACACTCATATTTTCTCTATCTTCTGTCGTGGTCGGGCATTGAGCCGTGCCCAATTGCACACCTTGCAATACAGGCAAGAACCCCTTCTTGGACTGATCCATATTGAACTTCTTCAATATCTTGTCAAGGTACGTACTTTGTGAAAGACCAATGAGGCGTCTCGATCTATCTCTATAGATTTTGATGCCTAATATATAAGCAGCTTCTCCAAGGTCCTTCATTGAAAAACACTTGTTCAAGTAGGCCTTTATGCTTTCCAAGAATTCTATATCATTTCCCATCAATAGTATGTCATCCACATATAATATGAGAAATGCTACAGAGCTCCCACTCACTTTCTTGTAAACACAGGCTTCTCCATAAGTCTGTGTAAACCCAAATGCTTTGATCATCTCATCAAATCGAATGTTCCAACTCCGAGATGCTTGCACCAGCCCATAGATTGAGCGTTGGAGCTTGCACACCTTGTTAGCATTCTTAGGATCGACAAAACCTTCCGGCTGCATCATATACAATTCTTCCTTAAGAAAACCGTTAAGGAATGCCGTTTTGACGTACATTTGCCATATCTCATAATCATAGAATGCGGCAATTGCTAACATGATTCGGACGGACTTCAGCTTCGCTACGGGTGAGAAAGTCTCATCGTAGTCAACCCCTTGAACTTATCGATAACCCTTAGCGACGAGTCGAGCCTTGTAGATGGTCACATTACCATCTGCGTCTGTCTTCTTTTTAAAGATCCATTTATTTTCTATGGCTCGCCGATCATCGGGCAAGTCATTCAAAGTCCATACTTCGTTTTCATACATGGATCCTATCTCAGATTTCATGGCTTCTAGCCATTTGTCGGAATCTGGGCCCGCCATCGCTTCCTCATAGTTCGAAGGTTCACCGTTGTCTAACAACATGATTTCTAAGACAGGGTTGCCGTACCACTCTGGTGCGGAATGTGTCCTTGTGGACCTACGAAGTTCAGTAGCAACTTGATCTGAAGTTTCATGATCATCATCATTAACTTCCTCTCTAGTCGGTGCAGGCACCTCGGGAACATTTTCCTGAGTTGCGCCACTTTCCGGTTCAAGAGTGAAGGAAATATGCCCTAGAGGCAATAATAAAGTTATTATTTATTTCCTTATTTCATGATAAATGTTTATTATTCATGCTATAATTGTATTAACCGGAAACATAATACATGTGTGAATACATAGACAAACAGAGTGTCACTAGTATGCCTCTACTTGACTAGCTCGTTAATCAAAGATGGTTATGTTTCCTAACCATAGATAAAGAGTTGTTATTTGATTAACGGGATCACATCATTAGGTGAATGATTTGAT
Organism: Triticum monococcum; assembly: GCA_034509565.1. Lineage (NCBI taxonomy): Eukaryota > Viridiplantae > Streptophyta > Magnoliopsida > Poales > Poaceae > Triticum > Triticum monococcum. The sequence goes on along the minus strand of CM067847.1, from coordinate 172,701,684 downwards.
TGACATGACCCATTCCATTAGCTTAGCACCCGATCGTTTAGTATGTTGCTATTGCTTTCTTCATGACTTATACATGTTCCTATGACTATGAGATTATGCAACTCCCGTTTGCCGGAGGAACACTTTGTGTGCTACCAAACGTCACAACGTAACTGGGTGATTATAAAGGTGCTCTACAGGTGTCTCCAAAGGTACATGTTGAAGGAAATATGCCCTAGAGGCAATAATAAAGTTATTATTTATTTCCTTATATCATGATAAATGTTTATTATTCATGCTAGAATTGTATTAACCGGAAACATAATACATGTGTGAATACATAGACAAACAGAGTGTCACTAGTATGCCTCTACTTGACTAGCTTGTTAATCAAAGATGGTTATGTTTCCTAACCATGAACAAAAGAGTTGTTATTTGATTAACGAGGTCACATCATTAGTTGAATGATCTGATTGACATGACCCATTCCATTAGCTTAGCACCCGATCGTTTAGTATGTTGCTATTGCTTTCTTCATGACTTATACATGTTCCTATGACTATGAGATTATGCAACTCCCGTTTGCCGGAGGAACACTTTGGGTGCCACCAAACGTCACAACGTAACTGGGTGATTATAAAGGAGTACTACAGGTGTTTCCAATGGTAGATGTTGGGTTGGCGTATTTCGAGAATAGGATTTGTCACTCCGATTGTTGGAGAGGTACCTCTGGGCCCTCTCGGTAATACACATCACATAAGCCTTGCAAGCATTATAACTAAGATGTTAGTTGTGAGATGATGTATTACAGAACGAGTAAAGAGACTTGCCAGTAACGAGATTGAACTAGGTATTGGATACCGACGATCGAATCTCGGGCAAGTAACATACCGATGACAAAGGGAACAACGTATGTTGTTATGCGGTCTGACCGATAAAGATCTTCGTAGAATATGTAGGAACCAATATGGGCATCCAGGTCCCGCTATTGGTTATTGACTGGAGACGTGTCTCGGTCATGTCTACATTGTTCTCGAACCGTAGGGTCCGCACGCTTAACGTTACGATGACAGTTATTATGAGTTTATGCATTTTGATGTACCGAAGGTTGCTCGGAGTCCCGGATGTTATCACGGACAAGACGAGGAGTCTCGAAATGGTCGAGACATAAAGATTGATATATTGGAAGCCTATGTTTGGACATCGGAAGTGTTCCGGGTGAAATCGGGAATTTTACCGGAGTACCGGGAGGTTACCGGAACCCCCCGGGAACCAAATGGGCCTTATTGGGCCTTAGTGGAAACGTGAAAGGGGCAGCCCAAGGTGGGCTGCGCGCCTCCCCCCTCCCCTAGTCCTATTAGGACTAGGAGAGGTGGCCGGCCCCCTTCTCCCTCTCTCTCTCTCTCGAGGAATCCTATTAGGAATAGGATTGGGGGGGGAGTCCTACTCCCGGTAGGAGTAGGACTCCTCCTGCGCCCTCCTCCTTGGCCGGCCAGCCCTCCCCTTGGCAACCTTTATATACGGGGGCAGGGGGCACCTCTAGACACACAAGTTGATCATTGAGATCGTTCCTTAGCCGTGTGCGGTCCCCCCTGCCACCAAATTCCACCTCGATCATACCGTTGTAGTGCTTAGGCGAAGCCCTGCGTCGGTAATACATCAAGATCGTCATCATGCCGTCGTGCTGAAGGAATTCTTCCTCGACGCTTTGCTGGATCGGAGCTCGAGGATCGTCATCGAGCTGAACGTGTGCTAAGAACTCGGAGGTGCCGGAGTAACGGTACTTGGATCGGTCGGATCGGGAAGAAGATGTACGACTACTTCCTCTATGTTGTGTCAACGCTTCCGCTGCGATCTACAAGGGTACGTAGATCAGACTCTCCCCCTCATTGCTATGCATCACCATGATCTTGCGTGTGCGTAGGAATTTTTTTGAAATTACTACGTTCCCCAACAGTGGCATCCGAGCCTAGGTTTTATGGTTTGCTGTTATTTGCACGAGTAGAACACAAGTGAGTTGTGGGCGATACAAGTCATACTGCCTACTAGCATGTCATACTTTGGTTCAGCGTTATTGTTGGACGAGACGACCCGGACCAACCTTACGCGTACGCTTACGCGAGACCGGTTCCCTCGACGTGCTTTGCACATAGATGGCTTGCGGGCGACTGTCTCTCCAACTTTAGTTGAACCGAGTGTGGCTACACCCGGTCCTTGAGAAGGTTAAAACGGAGTCTATTTGACAAACTATCGTTGTGGTTTTGATGCGTAGGTGAGATTGATTCTTGCTTAAGCCCGTAGCAGCCACGTAAAACTTGCAACAACAAAGTAGAGGACGTCTAACTTGTTTTTGCAGGGCATGATGTGATGTGATATGGTCAAGGCATGATGCTAAATTTTATTGTATGAGATGATCATGTTTTGTAACCAAGTTATCGGCAACTGGCAGGAGCCATATGGTTGGCGCTTTATTGTATGCAATGCAATCGCGATGTAATGCTTTACTTTATTACTAAGCGGTAGTGATAGTCGTGGAAGCATAAGATTGGCGAGACGAAAACGATGCTACGGTGGAGATCAAGGTGTCGTGCCGGTGACGATGGTGATCATGACGGTGCTTCGGAGATGGAGATCACAAGCACAAGATGATGATGGCCATATCATATCACTTATATTGATTGCATGTGATGTTTATCCTTTTATGCATCTTATCTTGCTTTGATTGACGGTAGCATTATAAGATGATCTCTCACTAAATTATCAAGAAGTGTTCTCCCTGAGTATGCACCATTGCCAAAGTTCGTCGTGCCCAGACACCACGTGATGATCGGGTGTGATAAGCTCTACGTCCATCTACAACGGGTGCAAGCCAGTTTTGCACACGCAGAATACTCAGGTTAAACTTGACGAGCCTAGCATATGCAGATATGGCCTCGGAACACAGAGACCGAAAGGTCGAGCGTGAATCATATAGTAGATATGATCAACATAACGATGTTTACCATTGAAAACTACTCCATCTCACATGATGATCGGTTATGGTTTAGTTGATTTGGATCACGTGATCACTTAGAGGATTAGAGGGATGTCTATCTAAGTGGGAGTTCTTAAGTAATATGATTAAATTGAACTTAAATTTATCATGAACTTAGTCCTGGTAGTATTTTGCAAATTATGTTGTAGATCAATAGCTCGCGTTGTTGCTTCCCTGTGTTTATTTTTGATATGTTCCTAGAGAAAATTGTGTTGAAAGATGTTAGTAGCAATGATGCGGATTGGATCCGTGATCTGAGGTTTATCCTCATTGCTGCACAGAAGAATTATGTCCTTGATGCACCGCTAGGTGACAGACCTATTGCAGGAGCAGATGAAGACGTTATGAACGTTTGGCTAGCTCAATATGATGACTACTTGATAGTTTAGTGCACCATGCTTAATGGCTTAGAATCGGGACTTCAAAGACGTTTTGAACGTCATGGACCATATGAGATGTTCCAGGAGTTGAAGATAATATTTCAAGCAAATACCCGAGTTGAGAGATATGAAGTCTCCAACAAGTTCTATAGCTAAAAGATGGAGGAGAATCGCTCAACTAGTGAGCATGTGCTCAGATTGTCTGGGTACTACAATCGCTTGAATCAAGTGGGAGTTAATCTTCCAGATAAGATAGTGATTGACAGAATTCTCTAGTCACCATCACCAAGTTAGTAGAACTTCGTGATGAACTATAATATGCAAGGGATAACGGAAACAACTCCCAAGCTCTTCGTGATGCTGAAATCAACGAAGGTAGAAATCAAGAAAAACATCAAGTGTTGATGGTTGACAAGACCACTAGTTTCAAGAAAAGGGCAAAGGGAAGAAGGGGAACTTCAAGAAGAACGGCAAGCAAGTTGCTGCTCAAGTGAAGAAACCCAAGTCTGGTCCTAAGCCTGAGACTAAGTGCTTCTACTGCAAAGGGACTGGTCACTGGAAGCGGAACTGCCCCAAGTATTTGGCGGATAAGAAGGATGGCAAAGTGAACAAAAGTATATTTGATATACATGTTATTGATGTGTGATTTACTAGTGTTTATAGCAACCCCTCAGTATTTGATATTGGTTCAGTTGCTAAGAGTAGTAACTCGAAACAGGAGTTGCAGAATAAACAGAGACTAGTTAAGGGTGAAGTGACGATGTGTGTTGGAAGTAGTTCCAAGATTGATATGATGATCATCGCACACTCCCCTATACTTTCGGGATTAGTGTTGAACTTAAATAAGTGTTATTTGGTTTTTGCGTTGAGCATGAATATGATTTGATCATGTTTATTGCAATACGGTTATTCATTAAAGTCAGAGAATAATTGTTGTTCTGTTTACATGAATAAAACCTTCGATGGTCATACACCCAATGAAACAAGTTCGTTGGATCTCGATCGTAGTGATACACATATTCATAATATTGAAACCAAAAGATGCAAAGTTAATAATGATAGTGCAACTTATTTGTGGCACTGCCGTTTAGGTCATATTGGTATAAAGCGCATGAAGAAACTCCATGCTGATGGGCTTTCGGAATCACTTGATTATGAATCACTTGATGCTTGCGAACCATGCCTTTTGGGCAAGATGACTAAAACGCCGTTCTCCGGAACAATGGAGCAAGCAACAGATTTGTTGGAAATCATACATACTGATGTATGTGGTCCGATGAATATTTAAGGCTTGCAGCGGGTATCACTATTTTCTGACCTTCACAGATGATTTGAGCAGATATGGGTATATCTACTTAATGAAATAGAAGTCTGATATATTTGAAAAGTTCATATAATTTCAGAGTGAAGTGGAAAATCATCGTAACAAGAAAATAAAGTTTCTACGATCTGATCGTGGAAAAGAGTATTTGAGTTATGAGTTTGGTCTTCAGTTAAAACAATGTGAAATAGTTTCACTACTCACGCCACCCGGAATACCACAGCGTAATGGTGTGTCCGAACGTCGTAATCGTACTTTACTAGATATGGTGCGATCTATGATGTCTCTTACTGATTTACCGCTATCATTTTGGGGTTATGCTTTAGAGACGGCCGCATTCACGTTAAATAGGGCACCATCAAAATCCGTTGAGACGACGCCTTATGAACTATGGTTTGGCAAGAAACCAAAGTTGTCGTTTCTTAAAGTTTGGGGCTGCGATGCTTATGTGAAAAAGCTTCAACCTGATAAGCTCGAACCCAAAGTGGAGAAATGTGTCTTCATAGGATACCCAAAGGAGACTGTTGGGTACACCTTCTATCACAGATCCGAAGGCAAGACATTCGTTGCTAAGAATGGATCATTTCTAGAGAAGGAGTTTCTCTCGAAAGAAGTGAGTGGGAAGAAAGTAGAACTTGACGAGGTAACTGTACCTGCTCCCTTATTGGAAAATAGTACATCACATAAAACTGTTTCTGTGACACCTATACCAATTAGTGAGGAAGCTAATGATGATGATCATGAAACTTCAGGACAAGATACTACTGAACCACGTAGATCAACCAGAGTGAGATCCGCACCAGAGTGGTACGGTAATCCAATTCTGGAAGTCATGCTACTAGATCATGATGAACCTACGAACTATGAAGAAGCGATGGTGAGCCCAGATTCCGCAAAGTGGCTTGAAGCCATGAAATCTGAGATGGGATCCATGTATGAGAACAAAGTATGGACTTTGGTTGACTTGCCCGATGATCGGCAAGCAATTGAGAATAAATGGATCTTCAAGAAAAAGACTGACGCTGACGGTAATATTACTGTCTATAAAGCTCGACTTGTCGCAAAAGGTTTTCGACAAGTTCAAGGGGTTGATTACGATGAGACCTTCTCACCCGTAGCGATGCTTAAGTCTGTCAGAATCATGTTAGCAATTGCCGCATTTTATGATTATGAAATTTGGCAGATGGATGTCAAAACTACATTCCTGAATGGATTTCTGGAAGAAGAGTTGTATATGATGCAACCAGAAGGTTTTGTCGATCCAAAGGGAGCTAACAAAGTGTGCAAGCTCCAGCGATCCATTTATGGACTGGTGCAAGCCTCTCGGAGTTGGAATAAACGCTTTGATAGTGTGATCAAAGCATTTGGTTTTATACAGACGTTTGGAGAAGCCTGTATTTACAAGAAAGTGAGTGGGAGCTCTGTAGCATTTCTGATATTATATGTGGATGACATATTGCTGATTGGAAATGATATAGAATTTCTGGATAGCATAAAGGGATACTTGAATAAGAGTTTTTCAATGAAAGACCTCGGTGAAGCTGCTTACATATTGGGCATTAAGATCTATAGAGATAGATCAAGACGCTTAATTGGACTTTCACAAAGCACATACCTTGACAAGATTTTGAAGAAGTTCAAAATGGATCAAGCAAAGAAAGGGTTCTTGCCTATGTTACAAGGTGTGAAGTTGAGTCAGACTCAATGCCTGACCACTGCAGAAGATAGAGAGAAAATGAAAGATGTTCCCTATGCTTCAGCCATAGGCTCTATCATGTATGCAATGCTGTGTACTAGACCTGATGTGTGCCTTGCTATAAGTTTAGCGGGGAGGTACCAAAGTAATCCAGGAGTGGATCACTGGACAGCGGTCAAGAACATCCTGAAATACCTGAAAAGGACTAAGGATATGTTTCTCGTATATGGAGGTGACAAAGAGCTCACCGTAAGAGGTTACGTTGATGCAAGCTTTGACACTGATCCGGACGATTCTAAATCGCAAACCCGATACGTGTTTACTTTAAATGGTGGAGCTATCAGTTGGTGCAGTTCTAAACAAAGCGTCGTAGCGGGATCTACATGTGAAGCGGAGTACATAGCTGCTTCGGAAGCAGCGAACGAAGGAGTCTAGATGAAGGAGTTCATATCCGATCTAGGTGTCATACCTAGAGCATCGGGTCCAATGAAAAGCTTTTGTGACAATACTGGTGCAATTACCTTGGCAAAGGAATCCAGATTTCACAAAAGGACCAACCACATCAAGAGACGCTTCAACTCCATCCGGGATCTAGTCCAGGTGGGAGACATAGAGATTTGCAAGATACATACGGATCTGAATGTTGCAGACCCGTTGACTAAGCCTCTTCCACGAGCAAAACATGATCAGCAGCAAGGCTCCATGGGTGTTAGAATCATTACTGTGTAATCTAGATTATTGACTCTAGTGCAAGTGGGAGACTGAAGGAAATATGCCCTAGAGGCAATAATAAAGTTATTATTTATTTCCTTATATCATGATAAATGTTTATTATTCATGCTAGAATTGTATTAACCGGAAACATAATACATGTGTGAATACATAGACAAACAGAGTGTCACTAGTATGCCTCTACTTGACTAGCTCGTTAATCAAAGATGGTTATGTTTCCTAACCATGAACAAAAGAGTTGTTATTTGATTAGCGAGGTCACATCATTAGTTGAATGATCTGATTGACATGACCCATTCCATTAGCTTAGCACCCGATCGTTTAGTATGTTGCTATTGCTTTCTTCATGACTTATACATGTTCCTATGACTATGAGATTATGCAACTCCCGTTTGCCGGAGGAACACTTTGGGTGCTACCAAACGTCACAATGTAACTGGGTGATTATAAAGGAGTACTACAGGTGTTTCCAATGGTAGATGTTGGGTTGGCGTATTTCGAGAATAGGATTTGTCACTCCGATTGTCGGAGAGGTACCTCTGGGCCCTCTCGGTAATACACATCACATAAGCCTTGCAAGCATTATAACTAAGATGTTAGTTGTGAGATGATGTATTACGGAACGAGTAAAGAGACTTGCCAGTAACGAGATTGAACTAGGTATTGGATACCGACGATCGAATCTCGGGCAAGTAACATACCGATGACAAAGGGAACAACGTATGTTGTTATGCGGTCTGACCGATAAAGATCTTCGTAGAATATGTAGGAACCAATATGGGCATCCAGGTCCCGCTATTGGTTATTGACCGGAGACATGTCTCGGTCATGTCTACATTGTTCTCGAACCGTAGGGTCCGCACGCTTAACGTTACGATGACAGTTATTATGAGTTTATGCATTTTGATGTACCGAAGGTTGTTCGGAGTCCTGGATGTTATCACGGACATGACGAGGAGTCTCGAAATGGTCGAGACATAAAGATTTATATATTGGAAGCCTATGTTTGTACATCGGAAGTGTTCCGGGTGAAATCGGGAATTTTGCCGGAGTACCGGGAGGTTACCGGAACCCCCCGGGAACCAAATGGGCCTTATTGGGCCTTAGTGGAAAGGTGAAAGGGGCAGCCCAAGGTGGGCTGTGCGCCTTCCCCCTCCCGTAGTCCTATTAGGACTAGGAGAGGTGGCCGGCCCCCTTCTCCCTCTCTCTCTCTCTTGAGGAATCCTATTAGGAATAGGATTGGGGGGGGGGGAGTCCTACTCCCGATAGGAGTAGGACTCCTCCTACGCCCTCCTCCTTGGCCGGCCAGCCCTCCCCTTGGCAACCTTTATATACGGGGGCAGGGGGCACCTCTAGACACACAATTTGATCATTGAGATCGTTCCTTAGCCGTGTGCGGTGCCCTCTGCCACCAAATTCCACCTCGATCATACCGTTGTAGTGCTTAGGCGAAGCCCTGCGTCGGTGATACATCAAGATCGTCATCATGCCGTCGTGCTAACGGAATTCTTCCTCGACGCTTTGCTGGATCGGAGCCCGAGGATCGTCATCGAGCTGAACGTGTGCTAAGAACTCGGAGGTGCCGGAGTAACGGTACTTGGATCGGTCGGATCGGGAAGAAGACGTACGACTACTTCCTCTACGTTGTCTCAACGCTTCTGTTGCGATCTACAAGGGTACGTAGATTAGACTCTCCCCCTCGTTGCTATGCATCACCATGATCTTGCGTGTGCGTAGGAAATTTTTTGAAATTACTACGTTCCCCAACACATGTTGGGTTGGCGTATTTCGAGATTAGGATTTGTCACTCCGATTGTCGGAGAGGTATCTCTGGGCCCTCTCGGTAATGCACATCACTTAAGCCTTGCAAGCATTGCAACTAATGAGTTAGTTGTGAGATGATGTATTACGGAACGAGTAAAGAGACTTGCCGGTAACAAGATTGAACTAGGTATTGGATACCGACGATCGAATCTCGGGCAAGTAACATACCGATGACAAAGGGAACGACGTATGTTGTTATGCGGTCTGACCGATAAAGATCTTCATAGAATATGTAGGAGCCAATATGGGCATCCAGGTCCCACTATTGGTTATTGACCGGAGACGTGTCTCGGTCATGTTTACATTGTTCTCGAACCGTAGGGTCCGCACGCTTAAAGTTACGATGACAGTTTCATTATGAGTTTATGTATTTTGATGTACCGAAGGTTGTTCGGAGTCCCGGATGTGATCATGCACATGACGAGGAGTCTCGAAATGGTCGAGACATAAAGATCAATATATTGGACGACTATATTCGGACACCGGAATTGTTCCGGGTGATTTCGGATAAAACCGGAGTGCCGGAGGGGTTACCGGAACCCCCCGGGGAAGTAATGGGCCTTAGTGGGCCTGAGGGGAGAGAGAGGGCAGCAGCCCAGGAGGTGGCGCCCCCCCTCATGGGGAGTCCGAATTGGACTAGGAGGGGGGGCGCGGCCCCCCTTTCCCTCTCCCTCTCCCTCTCTTTCCTTCCCCCTCTCTATTCCTAGTTGGACTAGGAAAGGGGAGTCCTACTCCCACTAGGAGAAGGACTCCCCCTCTCTCCTTGGCGCGCTGCAAGGGCCGACCAGCCTCCCCCTTGCTCCTTTATATACGGGGGCAGGGGGCACCCTAGGACACACAAGTTGATCTTCGTGATCGTTCCTTAGCCGTGTGCGGTGCCCCCCTCCACGATATTACACCTCGATCATATTGTAGCGGTGCTTAGGCGAAGCCCTGCGATGGTTAAACATCAAGATCGTCACCACGCCGTCGTGCTGACGAAACTCCTCCCCGAAGCTTTGCTGGATCGGAGCCCGGGGTGCGTCATCGAGTTGTACGTGTGTCAAGAACTCGGAGGTGCCGGAGTAACGGTGCTTGGATCGGTTGGACCGGGAAGACGTACGGCTGCTTCCTCTACGTTGCGTCAATGCTTCCGCTTCGGTCTACGAGGGTACATAGACAACACTCTCCCCTCTCATTGCTATGCATCACCATGATCTTGCGTGTGCGTAGGATTTTTTTTGAAATTACTACGTTCCCCAACAATGGCATCCGAGCCTAGGTTATATGGTTTGATGTTATATGCACGAGTAGAACACAAGTGAGTTGTGGGCGATATAAGTCATACTGCTTACCAACATGTCATACTTTGGTTCGGCGGTATTGTTGGATGAAGCAGCCCGGACCGACATTACGCGTACACTTACGCGAGACTGGTTCTACCGCCGTGCTTTGCACACAGGTGGCTGGCGGGTGTCAGTTTCTCAACTTTAGTTGAACCGAGTGTGGCTACGCCCGGTCCTTGCGAAGGTTAAAATAGCACCAACTTGACAAACTATCGTTGTGGTTTTGATGCGTAGGTAAGATTGATTCTTGCTTAAGCCCGTAGCAGCCACATAACACTTGCAACAACAAAGTAGAGGACGTCTAACTTGTTTTTGCAGGGCATGTTGTGATGTGATATGGTCAAGACATGATGCTAAATTTTATTGTATGAGATGATCATGTTTTGTAACTGAGTTATCGGCAACTGGCAGGAGCCATATGGTTGTCGCTTTATTGTATGCAATGCAATCGCCCTGTAATGCTTTACTTTATCACTAAGCGGTAGCGATAGTCGTAGAAGCATAAGATTGGCGAGACGACAACGATGCTATGATGGAGATCAAGATGTCGTGCCGATGACGATGGTGATCATGATGGTGCTTCGGAGATGGAGATCACAAGCACAAGATGATGATGGCCATATCATATCACTTATATTGATTGCATGTGATGTTTATCTTTTATGCATCTTATCTTGCTTTGATTGACGGTAGCATTATAAGATGATCTCTCACTAAATTATCAAGAAGTGTTCTCCCTGAGTATGCACCGTTGCCAAAGTTCGTCGTGCCCAGACACCACGTGATGATCGGGTGTGATAAGCTCTACGTCCATCTACAACGGGTGCAAGCCAGTCTTGCACACGCAGAATACTCAGGTTAAACTTGACGAGCCTAGCATATGCAGATATGGCCTCGGAACACGGAGACCGAAAGGTTGAGCGTGAATCATATAGTAGATATGATCAACATAATGATGTTCACCATTGAAAACTAATCCATTTCACGTGATGATCGGTTATGGTTTAGTTGATTTGGATCACGTGATCACTTAGAGGATTAGAGGGATGTCTGTCTAAGTGGGAGTTCTTAAGTAATATGATTAATTAAACTTAAATTTCTCATGAACTTAGTCCTGGTAGTATTTTGCAAATCATGTTGTAGATCAATAGCTCGCGTTGTTGCTTCCCTGTGTTTATTTTGATATGTTCCTAGAGAAAATTGTGTTGAAAGATGTTAGTAGCAAAGATGCGGATTGGATCCGTGATCTGAGGTTTATCCTCATTGCTGCACAGAAGAATTATGTCCTTGATGCACCGCTAGGTGACAGACCTATTGCAGGAGCAGATGCAGACGTTATGAACATTTGGCTAGCTCAATATGATGACTACTTGATAGTTTAGTGCACCATGCTTAACGGCTTAGAATCGGGACTTCAAAGACGTTTTGAACGTCATGGACCATATGAGATGTTCCAGGAGTTGAAGTTAATATTTCAAGCAAATACCCGAGTTGAGAGATATGAAGTCTCCAACAAGTTCTATAGCTAAAATATGGAGGATAATCGCTCAACTAGTGAGCATGTGCTCAAATTGTTTGGGTACTACAATCGCTTGAATCAAGTGGGAGTTAATCTTCTAGATAAGATAGTGATTGACAGAATTCTCTAGTCACCATCACCAAGTTAGTAGAACTTCATGATGAACTATAGTATGCAAGGGATGACAAAAACGAATCCCGAGCTTTTCATGATGATGAAATCAATGAAGGTAGAAATCAAGAAAGAGCATCAAGTGTTGATGGTTGACAAGATCACTAGTTTCAAGAAAAGGGCAAAGGAAAAGGGGGAACTTCAAGAAGAACAGCAAGCAAGTTGCTGCTCAAGTGAAGAAGCCCAAGTCTGGTCCTAAGCCTGAGACTAAGTGCTTCTACTGCAAAGGGACTGGTCACAGGAAGCGGAACTACCCCAAGTGATTGGCAGATAAGAAGGATGGCAAAGTAAACATAAGTATATTTGATATACATATTATTGATGTGTACTTTACTAGTGTTTATAGCAACCCCTCAGTATTTGATACTAGTTCAGTTGCTAAGATTAGTAACTCGAAACGGGAGTTGCAGAATGAACATAGACTAGTTACTGGTGAAGTGACGATGTGTGTTGGAAGTGGTTCCAAGATTGATATGATCATCATCGCACACTCCCTATACTTTCGGCATTAATGTTGAACCTAAATAAGTGTTATTTGGTGTTTGCGTTGAGCATAAATATGATTTGATCATGTTTATTGCAATATGGTTATTCATTTAAGTTAGAGAACAATTGTTGTTCTGTTTACATGAATAAAACCTTCTATGGTCATACACACCAACGAAAATGGTTTGTTGGATCTCGATTGTAATGATACACATATTCATAATATTGAAGCCAAAAGATGCAAAGTTAATAATGATAGTGCAACTTGTTTGTGGCACTGCCGTTTAGGTCATATTGGTGTAAAGCGCATGAAGAAACTCCATGCTGATGGGATTTTGGAATCACTTGATTATGAATCGCTTGATACTTGCGAACCATGTCTCTTGGGCAAGATGACTAAAACGCCGTTCTCCGGAACAATGGAGCAAGCAACGGATTTGTTGGAAATCATACATACTGATGTATGTGGTCCGATGAATATCAAGGCTTGCAGCGGGTATCATTATTTTCTGACCTTCACAGATGATTTGAGCAGATATGGGTATATCTACTTGATGAAACATAAGTCTGAAACATTTGAACAGTTCAAAGAATTTCAGAGTGAAGTGGAAAATCATCGTGACAAGAAAATAAAAGTTTCTACGATATGATCGCAGAGGTAAAATATTTGAGGTACGAGTTTGGCCTTCAATTAAAACAATGTGAAATAGTTTCACTACTCACGCCACCTGGAACACCATAGTGTAATGGTGTGTCCGAACGTCATAACCATACTTTATTAGATATAGTGCGATCTATGATGTCTCTTACCGATCTACCACCATCTTTTTGAGGTTATGCATTAAAGACAGCTGCATTCACGTTAAAAGGGGGCACCATCTAAGTCCGTTGAGACGACACAATCTGAACTGTGGTTTGGCAAGAAACCAAAGTTGTCATTTCTTAAAGTTTGGGGTTGTGATGCTTATATGAAAAAGTTTCATCCTAATAAGCTCAAACCCAAATCGGAGAAATATGTCTTCATAGGATACCCAAAGGAGACTGTTGGGTACACCTTCTATCACAGATCCGAAGGCAAGACATTCGTTGCTGAGAATGGATACTTTCTAGAGAAGGAGTTTCTCTCGAAAGAAGTGAGTGGGAGGAAAGTAGAAAAGTTGATAAGGTAATTGTACCATCTCCCTTATTAGAAAGTAGTTCATCACAGAAATCTGTTCTTGTGACTACTACACCAATTAGTGAGGAAGCTAATGACGATGATCATGTAACTTCAGATCAAGTTACTACCGAATCTCGTAGGTAAACCAGAGTGAGATCCACACCAGAGTGGTACGGTAATCTTGTTCTGGAAGTTATGTTACTAGACCATGATGAACCTACGAACTATGAGGAAGCGATGATGAGCCCAGATTCCGCAAAATGGCTTGAGGCCATGAAATCTGAGATGGGATCCGTGTATGAGAACAAAGTATGGACTTTGGTTGACTTGCCCGATGATCGGCAAGCCATAGAAAATAAATGGATCTTCAAGAGGAAGACGGACGTTGATAGTAGTGTTACTATCTACAAAGCTAGAATTTTCGCAAAAGGTTTTCGACAAGTTCAAAGTGTTGACTACGATGAGAGTTTCTCACTCGTATCTATGCTTAAGTCTGTCCGAATCATGTTAGCAATTGCCGCATTTTATGAAATCTGGCAAATGATAAACAAAACTGCATTCCTTAATGGATTTCTTAAAGAAGAGTTGTATATGATGCAACCAGAAGGTTTTGTCAATCTGAAAGGTACTAACAAAATGTGCAAGCTCCAGCGATCCATCTTTGGACTGGTGCAAGCATCTCGGAGTTGGAATATACACTTTGATGAGTTGATCAAAGCATATAGTTTTATACAGACTTGCGGTGAAGCCTGTATTTACAAGAAAGTGAGTGGGAGCACTACAGCATTTCTGATAAGTATATGTGAATGACATATTGTTGATCGGAAATAATGTAGAATTATTCTGCAAAGCATAAATGAGTGTTTGAAAGGAGTTTTTCAAAGAAAGACCTCGGTGAAGTTGCTTGCATATTGAGCATCAAGATCTATAGAGATAGATCAAGACGCTTGATAAGTTTTTTCAATAAATACATACCTTGACAAGATTTTGAAGTAGTTCAAAATGGAACAGTCAAAGAAAGAGTTTCTTGCCTATGTTACAAGGTGTGAAATTGAGTAAGACTCAAAGCCCGACCACGGCAGAAGATAGAAAGAGAATGAATGTCATTCCCTATGCCTTGGTCATATGTTCTATAAAGTATGCCATGCCGTGTACCAGATCTATTGTATACCCTACCACTGAGTTTGGCAAGGGAGTACAATAGTGATCTAGGAGTAGATCACTGGACAGCGGTCAAAATTATCCTTAGTGGAATAAGGATATGTTTCTCGATTATGGAAGTGAAAAAAGGTTCGTCGTAAAGGGTTACGCCGATGCAAGTTTTGACACTAATCTAGATGACTCTAAGTCTCGGTCTAGATACATATTGAAAGTGGGAGCAATTAGCTAGAGTAGCTCCATGCAGAGCATTGTTGACATAGAAATTTGCAAAATACATGCGGATCTGAATGTCGCAGACCCGTTGACTAAGATTCTCTCACAAGCAAAACATGATCACACCTTAGTACTCTTTGGGTGTTAATCACATAGCGATGTGAACTAGATTACTGAATCTAGTAAACCCTTTGGATGTTGGTCACATGGCGATGTGAACTATGGGTGTTAATCACATGATGATGTGAACTATCGATGTTAATCACATGGTGATGTGATCTAGATTATTGACTCTAGTGCAAGTGGGAGACTGAAGGAAATATGCCCTAGAGGCAATAATAAAGTTATTATTTATTTCCTTATTTCACGATAAATGTTTATTATTCATGCTATAATTGTATTAACCGGAAACATAATACATGTGTGAATACATAGACAAACAAAGTGTCACTAGTATGCCTCTACTTGACTAGCTCGTTAATCAAAGATGGTTATGTTTCCTAACCATAGACAAAGAGTTGTTATTTGATTAATGGGATCACATCATTAGGTGAATGATCTGATTGACATGACCCATTCCATTAGCTTAGCACCCGATCGTTTAGTATGTTGCTATTGCTTTCTTCATGACTTATACATGTTCCTACGACTATGAGATTATGCAACTCCCGTTTGCCGGAGGAACACTTTGTGTGCTACCAAACGTCACAACGTAACTGGGTGATTATAAAGGTGCTCTACAGGTGTCTCCAAAGGTACATGTTGGGTTGGCGTATTTCGAGATTAGGATTTGTCACTCCGATTGTCGGAGAGGTATCTCTGGGCCCTCTCGGTAATGCACATCACTTAAGCCTTGCAAGTATTGCAACTAATGAGTTAGTTGCGAGATGATGTATTACGGAACGAGTAAAGAGACTTGCCGGTAACAAGATTGAACTAGGTATTGGATACCGACGATCGAATCTCGGGCAAGTAACATACCGATGACAAAGGGAACGACGTATGTTGTTATGCGGTCTGACCGATAAAGATCTTCGTAGAATATGTAGGAGCCAATATGGGCATCCAGGTCCCGCTATTGGTTATTGACCGGAGACGTGTCTCGGTCATGTCTACATTGTTCTCGAACCGTAGGGTCCGCACGCTTAAAGTTACGATGACAACTTCATTATGAGTTTATGTATTTTGATGTACCGAAGGTTGTTCGGAGTCCCGGATGTGATCATGGACATGACGAGGAGTCTCGAAATGGTCGAGACATAAAGATCGATATATTGGACGACTATATTCGGACACCGAAATTGTTCCGGGTGATTTCGGATATAACCGGAGTGCCGGAGGGGTTACCGGAACCCCCCAGAGAAGTAATGGGCCTTAGTGGGCCTGAGGGTAGAGAGAGGGCAGCAGCCCAGGAGGTGGCGCGCCCCCCCTCATGGGGAGTCCGAATTGGACTAGGAGGGGCGGTGGCCCCCTTTCCCTCTCCCTCTCCCTCTCTTTCCTTCCCCCTCTCGATTCCTAGTTGGACTAGGAAAGGGGAGTCCTGCTCCCACTAGGAGGAGGACTCCCCCTCTCTCCTTGGCGCGCCCCAAGGGCCGGCCGGCCTCCCCCTTGCTCCTTTATATACAGGGGCAGGGGGGCACCCTAGGACACACAAGTTGATCTTCGTGATCATTCCTTAGCCGTGTGTGGTGCCCCCTCCACGATATTACACCTCGATCATATTGTAGCGTTGCTTAGGCGAAGCCCTGCGACGGTTAAACATCAAGATCGTCACCACGCCGTCGTGCTGACGAAACTCCTCCCCGAAGCTTTGCTGGATCGGAGCCCGGGGTGCGTCATCGAGCTGTACGTGTGTCAAGAACTCGGAGGTGCCGGAGTAACGGTACTTGGATCAGTTGGACCGGGAAGACGTACGACTGCTTCCTCTACGTTCCGTCAACGCTTCCGCTTCGGTCTACGAGGGTACGTAGACAACACTCTCCCCTCTCGTTGCTATGCATCACCATGATCTTGTGTGTGCGTAGGAATGTTTTTTGAAATTACTAGGTTCCCCAACAAATAGGTAATACTTCATCAAGTTCCACTTTCCTCCCACTTACTTCTTTCGAGAGAAACTCTTTCTCTAGAAAGGATCCATTCTTGGCAACAAAGATCTTGCCTTCGGATCTGAGGTAGAAGGTATACCCAATAGCTTCTTTAGGGTATCCTATGAAGACGCATTTTTCCGACTTGGGTTCGAGCTTTTCAGGTTGAAGTTTCTTGACATAAGCATTGCATCCCCAAACTTTTAGAAACAACGGCTTAGATTTCTTCCCAAACCACAATTCATACGGTGTCGTCTCAACGAATTTCGACGGAGCCCTATTTAAAGTGAATGCGGCAGTCTCTAAAGCATAGCCCCAAAATGACAGCGGTAGATCGGTAAGACACATCATAGATCGCACCATATCCAATAGAGTGCGATTACAATGTTCGGACACACCATTACGCTGAGGTGTTCCAGGCGGCGTGAGTTGTGAAACTATTCCACATTTCCTTAAGTGTGTGCCAAATTCGTTACTCAAGTATTCTCCCCCACGATCTGATTGCAAGAACTTGATTTTCCTGTCACGTTGATTCTCAACCTCACTCTGAAATTTCTTGAACTTTTCAAAGGTCTCAGACTTGTGTTTCATTAAGTAGACATACCCATATCTACTCAAGTCATCAGTGAGGGTGAGAACATAACGGTAGACACCGTGAGCCTCAACACTCATTGGACCGCACACATCAGTATGTATGATTTCCAATAAGTTGGTTGCTCGCTCCATTGTTCCTGAGAACGGAGTCTTGGTCATTTTACCCATGAGGCATGGTTCACACATGTCAAATGATTCGTAATCAAGAGACTCCAAAAGTCCATCTGCATGGAGCTTCTTCATGCGTTTGACACCTATGTGACCAAGGCGGCAGTGCCACAAGTATGTGGCACTATCATTATCAACCTTACATCTTTTGGTATTCACACTATGAATATGTGTAACATTATGCTCGAGATTCATTAAGAATAAACCATTCACTAGTGTGGCATGACCATAAAACATATCTCTCATATAAATAGAACAACCATTATTCTTGGATTTAAATGAGTAGCCATCTCGAATTAAACGAGATCCTAATACAATGTTCATGCTCAAAGCTGGCACTAAATAACAATTATTGAGGTTTAAAACTAATCCCGTAGGTAAATGTAGAGGTAGCGTGCAGACGGCGATCACATCGACCTTGGAACCATTCCCGACGCGCATCGTCACCTCGTCCTTCGCCAGTCTCCGCTTATTCTGCAGCTCCTGCTTTGAGTTACAAATGTGAGCAACCGCACCGGTATCAAATACGCAGGAGCTACTACGAGTACTGGTAAGGTACACATCAATTACATGTATATCACATATACCTTTAGTGTTCCGGCCTTCTTGTCCGCTAAGTATTTGGGGCAGTTCCGCTTCCAGTGACCACTTCCCTTGCAATAAAAACACTTAGTCTCGGGCTTGGGTCCATTCTTTGGCTTCTTTCCGGCAGCTTGCTTACCGGGCGCGGCAACCCCCTTGCCGTCCTTCTTGAAGTTCTTCTTACCCTTGCCTTTCTTAAACTTAGTGGTTTTATTCACCATCAACACTTGATGTTCCTTTTTGGTCTCCACCTCCGCTGATTTCAGCATTGAATATACCTCAGGAATGGTCTTTTCCATCCCCTGCATATTGAAGTTCATCACAAAGATCTTGTAGCTCGGTGGAAGCGACTGAAGGATTCTGTCAATGACCGCGTCATCTGAGAGATTAACTCCCAGCTGAGTCAAGCGGTTGTGCAACCCAGACATTTTGAGTATGTGCTCACTGACAGAACTATTTTCCTCCATCTTACAACTGAAGAACTTGTCGGAGACTTAATAT
Source organism: Triticum monococcum (assembly GCA_034509565.1). Taxonomy (NCBI): domain Eukaryota; kingdom Viridiplantae; phylum Streptophyta; class Magnoliopsida; order Poales; family Poaceae; genus Triticum; species Triticum monococcum. The sequence goes on along the minus strand of CM067847.1, from coordinate 172,682,755 downwards.
CTCTCGACCCGGGCATGATCTTGGAAAACCATTTTCAGCTCTTCAAACATCTCACATGCTCCGTGTTGCTCAAAACGCTTTTGGAGGCCCAGTTCTAAGCTGTAAAGCATGCCGCACTGAACGAGGGAGTAATCATCAGCACGCTGCTCCAAGCGTTCATAACGTCTTGGTTCTCTGGGATGGGTGCGTCACCTAGCGGTGCTTCTAGGACATAATCTTTCTTGGCAGCTATGAGGATGATCCTCAGGTTCCGGACCCAGTCCGTATAGTTGCTGCCATCATCTTTCAGCTTGGTTTTCTCTAGGAACGCGTTGAAGTTGAGGGCAACATTAGCGTGGGCCATTTGATCTACAAGACACATTGTAAAGATTTTAGACTAAGTTCATGATAATTAAGTTCATCTAATCAAATTATTCAATGAACTCCCACTCAGATAGACATCCCTCTAGTCATCTAAGTGAAACATGATCTGACTCAACTAGGTCGTGTCCGATCATCACGTGAGACGGACTAGTCAACATCGGTGAACATCTTCATGTTGATCGTATCTTCTATACGACTCATGCTTGACCTTTCGGTCTTCCGTGTTCCGAGGCCATGTCTGTACATGCTAGGCTCGTCAAGTCAACCTAAGTGTATTGCGTGTGTAAATCTAGCTTACACCCGTTGTATTCGAACGTTAGAATCTATCACACCCGATCATCACGTGGTGCTTCAAAACAACGAACCTTCGCAACGGTGCACAGTTAGGGGGAACACTTTCTTGAAATTATTACGAGGGATCATCTTATTTAAGCTACCGTCGTTCTAAGCAAATAAGATGTAAAACATGATAAACATCATATGCAATCAAATAGTGACATGATATGACCAATATCATTTTGCTCCTTATGATCTCCATCTTTGGGGCGCCATGATCATCATCGTCACCGGCATAACACCATGATCTCCATCATCGTGTCTTCATGAAGTTGTCTCGTCATCTATTACTTCTACTACTATGGCTAACGGTTTAGCAATAAAGTAAAGTAATTACATGACGGTATATATTGACACGCAGGTCATAAATAAATTAAGACAACTTCTATGGCTCCTGCTGGTTGTCATACTCATCGACATGCAAGTCGAGATTCCTATTACAAGAACATGATCAATCTCATACATCACATATATCATTCATCACATCCTTTTGGCCATATCACATCACACGGCACATGCTGCAAAAACAAGTTAGACGTCTTCTAATTGTTGTTGCAATTTTTTTTACGTGGCTGCTATAGGTTTCTTAGCAAGAACGTTTCTTACCTACGCCAAAACCACGACGTGATATGCCAATTTCTATTTACCCTTCATAAGGACCCTTTTCATCGAATCTGATCCGACTAAAGTGGGAGAGACAGACACCCGCTAGCCACTTTATGCAACTAGTGCATGTCAGTCGGTCGAACCAGTCTCACGTAAGCGTCCGTGTAAGGTCGGTCCGGGCCGCTTCATCCCACGATGCCGCCGAATCAAGATAAGACTAGTAACGGTAAGTAAATTGACAAAATCAACGCCCACAACAACTTGTGTTGTACTCGTGCATAGAAACTACACATAGACCTAGCTCATGATGCCACTGTGGGGAACATAGCAGAATTTTAAAATTTTCTACGCATCACCAAGATCAATCTATGGAGTCATCTAGCAACGAGGGAAAGGGGAGTGCATCTACATACCCTTGTAGATCGCGAGCGGAAGCGTTCAAGAGGAACGGGGTTGATGGAGTCGTACTCGTCATGATCCAAATTACCGATGACCGAGCGCCGAACGGACGGCACCTCCGCGTTCAACACACGTATGGTTGGGGAAGACGCCTCCTCCTTCTTGATCCAGCAAGGGGAAAGGAGAGGTTGATGGAGATCCAGCAGCACGACGGCGTGGTGGTGGAAGCAACGGTGATCTCGGCAGGGCTTCGCCAAGCTCAGCGAGAGGGAGAGGAAGGCGCCAAGGGGCTTGGGTGCGCAGCCCTCCCTCCCCCCCTCTTTATATAGGGGTCCGGGGGGGGCGCTGGCCCCTCTAGATCCCATCTAGATGGGGGGCGGCCAAGGGGGGTGGCTTGCCCCCCAAGCCAAGTGGGCGCTTCTACCCCTAGGGTTTCCAACCCTAGGCGCAGGGGTGGCCCAAGGGGGGCGCACCAGCCCATCAGGGGCTGGTTCCCCTCCCACTTCAGCCCATGGGGCCCTCCGGGATAGGTGGCCCCACCCGATGGACCCCCGGGACCCTTTCGGTGGTCCCGGTACAATACCGGTGACCCCCGAAACTTTCCCGGTGGCCGAAACTGGACTTCCTATATACAATTCTTCACCTCCGGACCATTCCAGAACTCCTCGTGACGTCCGGGATCTCATACGGGACTCCGAACAACTTTCGGGTTACCGCATACTAATATCTCAACAACCCTAGCGTCACCGAACCTTAAGTGTGTAGACCCTACGGGTTCGGGAGACACGCAGACATGACCGAGACGACTCTCCGGTCAATAACCAACAGCGGGATCTGGATACCCATGTTGGCTCCCACATGCTCCTCGATGATCTCATCGGATGAACCACGATGTCGAGGATTCAATCAATCCCGTATACAATTCCCTTTGTCAATCGGTACGTTACTCGCCTGAGACTCGATCGTCGGTATCCCAATACCTCGTTCAATCTCGTTACCGGCAAGTCACTTTACTCGTACCGTAATGCATGATCCCGTGATCAACCACTTGGTCACATTGAGCTCATTATGATGATGCATTACCGAGTGGGCCCAGAGATACCTCTCCATTATACGGAGTGACAAATCCTAGTCTCGATTCGTGCCAACCCAACAGACACTTTCGGAGATACCCGTAGTGCACCTTTATAGTCACCTAGTTACGTTGTGAAGTTTGGCACACCCAAAGCACTCCTACGATATCCGGGAGTTGCACAATCTCATGGTCTAAGGAAATGATACTTGACATTCGGAAAAGCTCTAGCAAACGAACTACACGATCTTGTGCTATGCTTAGGGTTGGGTCTTGTCCATCACATCATTGTCCTAATGATGTGATCCCGTTATCAATGACATCTAATGTACATAGTCAGGAAACCACGACTATCTTTTGATCAACGAGCTAGTCAACTAGAGGCTCACTAGGGACGTGTTGTGGTCTATGTATTCACACATGTATTACGATTTCCGGATAACACAATTATAGCATGAACAATAGACAATTATCATAAACAAAGAAATATAATAATAACCATTTTATTATTGTCTCTAGGGCATATTTCCAACAGCTATAGCATGTCGTGATGCTATCGCCCTAGTAGAAGCCCTGAATGCACAACGATTTGTTGTGGCCTCGGACTGTAAACAAATGATTGGCGACATTACTAAGGACAACCAGGGTCCATATGAAGCTATAATCAAAGAGATAAAGTTGAGATCATCACCACTTCTGTGTAACTTCATTTTCGAGAGTCGAGCTGTCAATGTTGAAGCTCACAAGTTAGCTAAGTTTTCTTTATCGTTACCATCAGGGCGTCATGTGTGGCTTGGCCAGCCTCATGACCAACGTTGTGTCCCACACACTGTGGAATTTGATTAATAAAGTTGGCTTTACCTTTAAAAAAACAATTCCTATATGCCGTTTGAAAAAAAAAACAATTCCTATATGCGGTGATCCGGAGCCTGTACTGGACGGGAACGGCAACGGCAACGCTGCATGTGGCGGCAAGCGGGGTTGCCCATCTAGCTAGCAGTGGCACCAGCTATCCACTGAAACGCATCATGGTTGCCATCAGGAGAAGCACCTGGCCTGAGGCCCCTCAATCCCTCCACCTTGCCACGGATCACACACTTGTCACTCCTCCCCTGCGAAGAATATTGCGGCAGCCAAGCACGAGCCCAGATCACGAGAGGAACATCAACTGGAACATTCTGTGTTCAAGTGAACATTTGCCCTTCGGACCATTTCCCTTGCTCGACTTGCGCAGCAGCACTTCAGAAAGCATTTTTTTCTCGTGTGGTTTCGCTACTGTTCGTGTCTGTATGCACATCCGGTGGGTAGCAAGGATGTTGTAAAACTAGTCAACTTTTTATGGTTGAGCATACATAACAAACGGGGTGAACAAACCACCTCGTAACACTAAATGAACCACGAGCTTGGCATGCATGCATGCTTGCCAAGAAGGTCAAAGAAGCGGCGACGCGGCCGTCGTCACGCGCGCGCGTCATGACAATCGGCGCCATCAGCCCCTTCTCGGACCCAAAAAGTCTCCTGCACCGCCGCATGCAAACTCGGAAGCTGACACAGCCGCGCTGACGCTCACACCGGCAGTTTGCGCGGCGCATCCATCGATCTCGCCAAGAGAGACGCGCGCATACCACGTTCGGATCGATACAGACCAGCCCTGCTCGCATCACAACACGGTCGTCGGGATTTCCTCTTTCTTTATCGAGATTCATTCAGCAAACACCCGAGCATGGATCGGCATGGCCTGATCATGCATTTCTTCCGAGTTCCAAGAAAAGCTCAGGTGGGCATGGCGGTAACATTGAGACATGGAAGCTAAGCTGCTAGCTAGGGGAGGGGAGGGGAGGGGAGATCGGACTGGTGAAGAAGCGGATCTATGATCGGTCTATGTGCATTGCTGGTAGGATCGATGGCGTCACGGCCATGCTTCTTGGTCGAAGCCTGCGGGGTCCGGGTAGTAGTGGTCGAACGGGTCGACGCCCAGGCCGCCGGGGACGACGAAGCCGGCGTCCCAGCCGGAGCCGACGTCCATGATGCCGTCCATGCCGAGGAGGTACATGGGCTCCGGCCACTCCGCCGCCTCCAGACCGGACGCCGCGGACGAGGAGGAGCAGGACGGCGAGATGACCGAGGCAGGGGAAACAGAGCAGTTGCTGCTTGCGGTGGGCGGCGCCGCCGTGACCTCGTGTGGCTGGATCAGCGGAACCGCCTTCACGTCCTCGTCCTCCGCTTGCTGGGCGCCCTCCTGCTGCTGCCACATGGTGGTGACGGTGGTCGGCGGCGGCTGTTCCGGCTGTTGCAGGGGAGGAGGGGCCTCTTGGTCCAGCGGGCGGTGAGTGACGGGGTCGATGCCCATCTTGCGGAGCTTCTTCTTGATGTGGGTGTTCCAGTGGTTCTTGATCTCGTTGTCCGTCCTCCCGGGCAGCTGCGCCGCGATCTTGGACCACCTGCGCGCACCGCCACGGGTCCATGAGCGCCGCCGGCCACCGCAGGAGACCGAGACTCCAAATTAAAACTGGAGCTACACACTAGACACGCACCTGTTGCCGAGCTGCGCGTGCAGGTCGATGACGAGCTGCTGCTCCTCGTCGGAGAGGAGGCCCCGCTTGAGGTCGGGCCGCAGGTAGTTGGTCCACCTCAGTCTGCAGCTCTTCCCGCACCTCAGCAGCCCTGCGCACACAGTGCAACATATCCATGCCAAGTGAGAACGTCAAGCCGGAGCAGAGAACTGACGGGTTCCATTCCATGCATGGCATGCCCACGTTGGGGTCGACTCACCTGCGAGCTTGGGGACGACGCGCCAGCAGTAGTGGCCGTGGGTGAGGAGGAAGCCGACGAGCTTCTGGTCCTCGTCCGCCGTCCACGGCCCCTTCTTCAGCCCCACCTTGTCGCAGCACGGCTGCCTCCCCATCTGCCCCTGACGGAGTGATGGCTCGATCGCTCTGCCCTTCTCACCCGGGAATCTCGGGAGCCGCTGTTCGCCGCGACTGTGTGTGATCGTTCCAAGTAAGATCGGTGCACCGGAGCTGCATTTATAGACGGAGGAGGGTCAGTCAGGTCACGGTGGAAGGAGGGAGGGAGAGAGAGACGTTGCGGGGCGAGGGGGTACGTGGCGGGAAGAGAGGGCGGGGAGGGTCGTACGTGTGAGCCCTTCTCTGAGCCAGGCGCCATGCTGACGGCGGCAACTGTCGCCGGGCCGGGCTCCAGTAACGCCACCATGCACCTCCTCGACTATGTTCACTGCTCATCCTTTCTGACTTTCTCCCAGTAACTGAACTCTCAGGTATGTATGTATGTATGTACGTCGCTCCAAACTTGACGCTGCATGGGCTTTCAAGCCCAGAAGACATTTTTCTCTTCCCCACAAAATTCCATATAATGATATAAAGAGCTAAAAGCATAAAAAAAATTGTCAAAACTTCATCCTGCATTGTTTTCTCCTTTTGCCCCGTACATTGTTGCACGCTCGCAGCCTTGCACCTCGCTCCTTTTGTTTTGTGCCGGCAAGCCGTCACGGCATGGTCAAAACACGGCTCTTAATTAAGCTCCCCTCTTTTCCAGGGAGAACTGGCAGAGAATGTCAACGAGAATTCTAGGGAAGAGGCAACATCATGCGACCCTTCACAAAAATCTTAATCCAAACTCCAAAACATAGGGTGTACACTACTAGAAATGATTCGAAGTTGACATGCAAATCTTCTCCGCGTACCCTTTCCAAGTGTTGGCGAAACAGAAGCACGGCGATCACCGTCGCCCTTTACGTGCGGGCGTTTCACCCCTCTCCTTTTAGATGGCAGCAAGAAGTGGATTTGTTACGTGGGTCTTTTGTTGGAGTGGAGTACAGCTTTGTTTGAACTACTAGCATCTGGTGAAGTCACGTCCCATCATTGATCGAGTCATGGGAGTCACTAGAAAAATAAATAAATAAATATAGGTCAACGAAAAACAAACAGTAAAATCACGTCTTACCTCCGAAAGTATGCTTCTAATCTCCAGCTCAAATGCTCATACATCGTGTTTCCTACTGTATAGTTTACACCAGTTGCACAGGTTTGATGCAATTTGAGGAGCTTCATGCATGTACTCCCTCCGGTCTTTTTCACTCCGTGTATTAAATTTGGGTCTAGTCAAACTTTGCAAAGTCTAACTAAATTTATATCTAAAAATATCACCACCAACAATACTAAATATATGAACTATGAAACTTCATTTCATAATGAATCTAACAATATTGAGTTGGCGATGTGAATGTTGATGTTTTCTTCTATAAGTTTGGTTAAAGTAGGGATACTTTAACTTCGGACAAAACTTATATGCTGGCTAAAAATGACCGGAGGGAGTATATTTACCAAATTATACCAAATTTGTGTATCCCGACCAGTTCAACATGAAATTAACTATGCTGGGCCATGAGAAAAATAGTATCATGTCTACCCCCCATGTTTGAACATGTCTTTGGGCGATATGAAATACTAGAAATGATATGATTTTTAATGGGACAAACTCATGAATTTATTGCAGGTAATCTACAGAGCTACAACGTGGATCCGTATGTGATCATTACTCACTCATGTGGACTCTAGGGAGCTTTTGGTTACTGGGTGCAACCGTTGGGGGACGGTAGCACGGGCTATCTTCAGCCGATTTGGATGGCGTGCTGATAATAGACTAGGTGTATAAGTATCGCAGTCTGATCTGTATCAACGGATGTGGCATTTTTCTTTTATTTTATTTCGTTTGGCACTTTGATTATGGGCTCCTAGTGACCCTAAGACTTTGTTATTTTATGGTTAATAAGATAGCTACATGCATCGATTGATGCTGAGGCCGGGGGTTTTGCCTCCTTTTCCAAAAAAAAACCATGTCTAGAATACTTCAAAGATTCCGTGGATAGGTCATAGGCCTGGTGGCAAAAAAGATAGAGTTTGTTTATTTAGACTCTCTCAGGTTTAATTTCTTATTTCATAGTGTGAGACGTTTTTTTGTTTTAAATGTAAGCACAAAGCACGCTTTTGTGATGAAAAAGTCAACAACACAAGTGAATGAATCTAGCGCCCAAAGTTACACAATGTGTCGGATCCAGATTAAAAAGGGGAATTCCATCACCCAAAATGAGAAAATGTCGAGAGACGACGCCAAAAAGGGGAATTATGGTGTCAAAACTTGGAGCGGAGGAAAATGCCAATGTGGGACACTATATCAGATAGAAGACTATTTAAAACGGAGTTACTAAGAGAACCAAAGTGTTGGCGTCGTCGAAATGATGAGGAAGACACCACCATGAACGAAGATGAATTAATAAAGAAGCGGCGGATTCCAGCCCCTCTCAACCCTTCTTCTACCGAACACTTCGGCGGAGGAGGAGGACCAGAAGGAGAAGGAGAAGGAAAAGAGAGGATACATCGGAAAGGCTCGAAAGGGCACACGAGCACATATCCATGAGGGAGGAGAGAAATAGGAGCCTGTGCACATTTTTTTTAAAGTAGAGCATTTTGTTTTTACGTTAAAAGTGGTCATTGGCGCCTCCAAGTTTTTTTTCTTTGTCATGTATAGGAAATACGCCCATGGTGTGTTGTGTGGGAGAGGGTGAGGCATGCATTTTGTGTATTGTACTCACATGGAAAAGGCTTACAAAGATGTTGGATGAGTTTAACTCAAGAAGATGTTCACATGTGAAATACTTCATGTGTAAACTAAAATACATCTTTCACCATAAAACTAATGTATTTTCCTTTTTTAAGGGCAGTAATCCGTCCGTGAGTCTGGCATCACTCTTTTAAGTGTGTTTTTATGAAGGGTTTGTGCTATATTGTGAGAGGATTTGTGCTATTTATAGTATGTTTCTTTTTTGTTGACCTGAAACTGTGAGAATTATTTATTTCTCACAGTGTATTTTCATAGATTTTCCAAGTTTATACAGGGCAAAACAGCAAGAGAAAGAAGTATAAAAAACTAGAATAGGCAAAACCCCTAAAAATCCCCTGAAAATACACGCACCACAACCCAGGAATATATCTCAGCACTTCGTCGCCGAGCCGGGAAACCCGTACGTCGATCGACGCGGCAGATCCGAGCCGACGGGCGACGGCTCCGCTCCCCGCCTCCCCGGCGCGACACGTCGGGCGATCGATCCATCGGTCACGTCCCGCGCACGCCAGCGGGCCAGCTAGCTCCCACGACGGCAGCGCAAAGATCTCGCACGATCCATGGCCGGGGCCGCGCCTCCACCGAAAGGCGGAGGTGTCCCGCGCGCGAACCGACCCCTGGCGCGCGCCCCCGGGCACTCCATCCATCTGACCCGCGGAGGAGCGCGACGTGTTGACCCCGTCCGGCCGCGCGAGCTCGCGAGTGGGAGTGGCGGGGAATATGAGGATGGATGGGTCGCCGGACGGCGACCGGAGCGCTTTTCAGCGCGTGCACCTGGCAGGCCGCCAGTCGACGGCGCTGGATTTCGTCGAGCGGGATGGGAATGTTCCGGATCGGAGTGTTGGTAGGGGCGAGGGCGACGCCGGCGTCGTTGTGTGATGAGTGATGCGTTGATGTTGCGTTTTTAACCGTGGTGGTTGCATGGTCAGATCGTGTGGGGTCGGGAAGTAAATGGACAGAAAAATGGTGGGTGATTAGGGTGATGATTACGGATCCCTGTTGCCTGGTCAAACGGGTTGAGTAGTATACGATTACGAACACGGCAGCAGCAGCATGATGCCAGAAACAGGCCGGGGAGCGCGTCATGTTCTTCTCTTCTTCTCGTGACCTTATTACTTGTCCGGCTTTCGACCCGATTTTTCTTATAAATGGATTGCCTTGTATAGGTTTTTGATTTGATTTCCCCTATAAACTGGATTACTCTTTCCGTATAATGGCCATTTTGAAGTAATATATTCAGGTTAAGGGACTTCCCCCGGTGATTTTTAAAGAAAGAAACCAAACCATACGAACTTGCTCACACCAAGCACGCGGCGGGGAGTTTTCAGATGCGCCGCAGCGTTCCGAGGAGGAAGCGGAGAACTTGTGTCCTGGTCAGCGTCGCGTAAGAACCGCCAGTGTTTTCTCATCCCTGGTGGCTTGGTGCTCTTGAATTTGAACTGCTCCGAAGGAGGGAGAAAATATAAGAATTGTTCTCTACAGTTACTCGGTTAAATAACGGCTCTGCTTTTTTAAAAAAACTTTATTAATTAGAAATAACGGTTACTAGTCTATTAGAGGTTGTACAATTTCGACCAAAGGCTCCTCAAACCAATCCCTTGCCTCAGAAAATTTAGCTAATCTGACAAGTTTATGATCTATCTTATTTGCTTCCCTATTACAATGCTCAAAACTAATAAGAGAAAAATCACACGCTAAAAAATAACAATCAGCAAACACTGCCGCCGCCGCTGCTGCTGAACGTCCTCCATTCTTCATGCTATCAATGACTTCCATATTGTCAGCATTAATGACAAAGCGATTGCAACCCGCCTTATGTGCAAGAGATAATCCGAACCTTAGAGCCAAAGCTTTTGTCGTCAGGGCATCAACACACCAATCAGTCTTCCATTTCCGCCAACAATGAATTTTCCTTTATCATCTTTGAGAACAGCACCAGCCGTGCCTTTAAGCAAGTCATGATCAAAAGATGCATCCACATTAAACTTCACAAAACCCATTGGAGGTCTAGTCCATGCCCCTCTTTTTACCGACTGCATTTGGTGAGAAAGCATTAACAAAGTTTGCCGCTATAGCACGGATACCCATAGAGGTTTGCTGAGCATCTTGAAACTTTCCTTCATGGACCAGTCTACATCTATCCCACCATAAGTTCCAAGTGGTGATAGCGATTAGTTCGTGGGCCTTCTGGGGACCCAATATAGCTACATCATGATCTGGCATAAGAAGTAAAAATTCAAATGGGTCGGCCCATCCATGCAATGTGCGTGGCGCCATGAACACCATCCATGCTGCAGAGAGTACTGCTTCAGGTGGGTCGACCCATCTGTTTCCGATCGCCACATGATATCAATTGCTACGTAGTACGAGCCTCCCAGGGAGTGAGCGGGCACAAGTTTTTAAAATTGGTTTTGAAAAAAATTGTAAATTTGAAAAATGTTTGTGGATTTGAAAAATTCTTAAATTTGAAAAATATTCACAAATTTGAAAAATCTTTGTGAATGTAAACAATAATCATGAATTTTAAAAGGTTCACAAATTCAAAAAAGGTTCGTGAGTCTTAAAACATTTCATGTATTTTAAAAGCGGTTAATGAATTTGAATGTTGACAAATTTCTAAAAGTGTTCACAAATATTAAAAAAGATCATTAATTTGAATTTTTAAAAAGGTTTGTGTTTCTTTCAAAATTTGTGATTTTTTTAAAAATTGGCCAACATTTTGAATATTAATGAACTTTTTTCAAAATTGATATTTTTTAAAAGGCTGAGCTTTTTTTTCAAAATCGATTGACTTTTTCTTCAAAATCAACAAACTTTTTCAAAATTTTGTGAACTTTTTGAAATGATGAGCTTTTTAAAAATCAATGTACTTTTGTCAGATTTGTGAACTTTTCTAAAAATTGATGATCTTTTTTCCAAAATCAATGAACTTTTTTCAAATGGATGATATTTTTGATAATCCGTAAACCTTTGTAGATTTCACAAAAAAACCCTCATAAGTATTAAAAACTGGCCAGCTTTTTTCTACCAGATCAACAAATACAAAAAAGGCTGCAGTCTGCTTGGGGAGTGCCTAAGCAAACGAAGCGACTGCGTGAGCGAAGGAAGCGATTGCGTGAGAGCATCTCCAGCCGTTCGACCCTCCAGGGCGCCCAAAAAAAGCGGCATGGGGGCATACCGGCGTTAGATTGTCCCTGGGTGTGTCCTGGCTCCCAGCCACGCCCCCATGCGCCGCCTCCCAAGCCGCGGCAAATTCAAACGTGGTCATTCCCGCTCACAAAAAAAACGCCACAAGTCCGGCGATCATAGCGGCCCAGTTCGGCAATCATCACCTCGCCACAGTTCGGCGATCGAATGAAAAGTTTGGCGTACAAAAAAGAAAGGACGCGCGTGCAACACGTCACACAGCGGGGGCGGCCTCCGGCGTCGGCCGAGCCGGCATGCGCGAGCTTGGCGGTGTGGGAGCTTCTTCCGTGCCGCGCGGCGTCGGCGCGGCTTCTGTGCTGCTGGGCGTCATGGAGACATCATCGCTCGGCCTTGGCGTCGTCGTTGGCGTGGGCGTGGGAGTTGGCGGCGCCGTCGACGGCAGCTGGTACAGGATGAGGCCGTGCTCCGCCAAGTACCACGCCTTGACCTGCTCGTCGTTGCTCTGGAGCATGTCCGCCCCGCCCAGCAGGAAAGCCAGGTCGGTGTTCCTCTTCTTCGCAACGATGTTGATCCGGATTAGGTTAAGCTTGACGGCGCTGCTCGTCATCAACGCCGACCACCGCGCCTCGGTCTTCTCTTCACGCAGGGCATCCTGGGCATGTGCGCATGCCGAAAAGGAGTGGGAGACCGGCGTGCCATACCCGATCCTCAATGTTGGCGCCGCTCACCGGGCGAGCCGTGATCTCGTCGACGATCCCATGCCATTTGTTGCACGCCGACTGGATGAGCCCCCAATGGATTGCCATTGCCTTCGACCCGCGCTGCATGTAGACGCCTTTGAAGTAGGGGTCGACGAGCTTGCGCTCATCGAACTCAGCCTTGATGCGCTCCCAATACGTCTCGATGCTCTGGTTCATACCGATGATCGGATCAAGGCAGATGACTTTCCACGCTTCGGCGAGACATTCCTGCTCCTTGGACACCCACTTGATGTGCGGCTCGCTGGTCCTGGCCGCCCCCTTCTTCTTCTTGCTTCTCCTCGCCGGAACCGGCGCCAGCTCCTCCTCCTCCTCCCCGTCCTCCTCCTCTTGCTCGTCCGGCTCCTCCTCGCCGTACTCGAGCTCGCCGTCCATGTCGCCGTCGAGGTCCATTGTCTTGTCCTGGGTAGCGAACCCGGGGGACGCGGAGGCGGCGGCCAAGCCTGCTGTGATGATGTCGTCCATGTCGACTTCGGTCGCGTCGGTGTCACCGAGGTGCGACGTGGACACTTGTGAGAAGGTCATGAAGGAAATATGCCCTAGAGGCAATAATAAAGTTATTATTTATTTCCTTATTTCATGATAAATGTTTATTATTCATGCTAGAATTGTATTAACCGGAAACATAATACATGTGTGAATACATAGACAAACGGAGTGTCACTAGTATGCCTCTACTTGACTAGCTCGTTAATCAAAGATGGTTATGTTTCCTAACCATGGACAAAGAGTTGTTATTTGATTAACGGGATCACATCATTAGATGAATGATCTGATTGACATGACCCATTTCATTAGCTTAGCACCCGATCGTTTAGTATGTTGCTATTGCTTTCTTCATGACTTATACATGTTCCTATGACTATGAGATTATGCAACTCCCGTTTGCCGGAGGAACACTTTGTGTGCTACCAAACGTCACAACGTAACTGGGTGATTATAAAGGAGCTCTATAGGTGTCTCCAAAGGTACATGTTGGGTTGGCGTATTTCGAGATTAGGATTTGTCACTTCGATTGTCGGAGAGGTATCTCTGGGCCCTCTCGGTAATGCACATCACATAAGCCTTGCAAGCATTACAACTAATGAGTTAGTTGCGAGATGATGTATTACGGAACGAGTAAAGAGACTTGCCGGTAACGAGATTGAACTAGATACTGGATACCGACGATCGAATCTCGGGCAAGTAACATACCGATGACAAAGGGAACAACGTATGTTGTTATGCGGTCTGACCGATAAAGATCTTCGTAGAATATGTAGGAGCCAATATGGGCATCCAGGTCCCGCTATTGGTTATTGACCGGAGATGTATCTCAGTCATGTCTACATTGTTCTCGAACCGTACGGTCCGCACGCTTAACGTTACGATGACAGTTATTATGAGTTTATGCATTTTGATGTACCGAAGTTAGTTCGGAGTCCCGGATGTGATCACGGACATGAAGAGGAGTCTCGAAATGGTTGAGACATAAAGATTGATATATTGGACGGCAATATTCGGACACCGGAAGTGTCCCGGATGATTTCGGATAAAACCGGAGTGCCGGAGGGGTTATCGGAACCCCCCGGGGAAGTAATGGGCCTTATTGGGCCTGAGGGGAGAGAGAGGGCAGCAGCCCAAGAGGTGGTGCCCCCCCTCAAGGGGAGTCCGAATTGGACTAGGAGGGGGGGCCCTTTCCCTCTCCCTCTCCCTCTCTTTCCTTCCCCCTCAAGTCTCCTAGTTGGACTAGGAGAGGGGAGTCCTACTCCTACTAGGAGGAGGACTCCTCCTCCCCTTGGCGCGCCCCATAGGCTGGCCGGCCTCCCCCTTGCTCCTTTATATACGGGGGCAGGGGGGCACCCTAGAACACACAAGTTGATCATTGTGATCGTTCCTTAGTCGTGTGCGGTGCCCCCTGCCACCATATTCCACCTCGATCATATCGTTGTAGTGCTTAGGCGAAGCCCTGCGTCGGTAGAACATCAAGATCGTCACCACGCCGTCGTGCTGACGGAACTCCTCCCCAAAGCTTTGCTGGATCGGAGCCCGGGGATCGTCATCGAGTTGTACGTGTGATAAGAACTCGGAGGTGCCGGAGTAACGGTGCTTGGATCGGTCGGATCGGGAAGAAGACGTACGACTACTTCCTCTACGTTGTGTCAATGCTTCCGTTGCGATCTACAAGGGTACGTAGATCAGACTCTCCCCCTCGTTGCTATGCATCACCATGATCTTGCATGTGCGTAGGAATTTTTTTAAAATTACTACGTTCCCCAACAGTGGCATCCGAGCCTACGTTTTATGGTTTGATGTTATATGCACGAGTAGAACACAGGTGAGTTGTGGGCGATATAAGTCATACTGCCTACCAGCATGTCATACTTTGGTTCGGCGGTATTGTTGGATGAAGCGGCCCGGACCGACATTACGTGTACGCTTACGCGAGACCGGTTCCCCCGACGTGCTTTGCACACAGGTGGCTTGCGGGTGACTGTTTCTCCAACTTTAGTTGAACCGAGTGTGGCTACGCCCGGTCCTTGCGAAGGTTAAAACAAAGTCTATTTGACAAACTATCGTTGTGGTTTTGATGCGTAGGTGAGATTGGTTCTTGCTTAAGCCCGTAGTAGCCACGTAAAACTTGCAACAACAAAGTAGAAGACGTCTAACTTGTTTTTGCAGGGCATGTTGTGATGTTATATGGTCAAGACATGATGCTAAATTTTATTGTATGAGATGATCATGTTTTGTAACCGAGTTATCGGCAACTGGCAGGAGCCATATGGTTGTCGCTTTATTGTATGCAATGCAATCGCGATGTAATGCTTTACTTTATCACTAAGCGGTAGCGATAGTCGTAGAAGCATAAGATTGGCGAGATGACAACGATGCTACGATGGAGATCAAGGTGTCGCGCCGGTGACGATGGTGATCATGACGGTGCTTCGGAGATGGAGATCACAAGCACAAGATGATGATGGCCATATCATATCACTTATATTGATTGCATGTGATGTTTATCTTTTTATGCATCTTATCTTGCTTTGATTGACGGTAGCATTATAAGATGATCTCTCACTAAATTATCAAGAAGTGTTCTCCCTGAGTATGCACCGTTGCCAAAGTTCGTCGTGCCCAGACACCACGTGATGATCGGGTGTGATAAGCTCTACGTCCATCTACAACGGGTGCAAGCCAGTTTTGCACACGCAGAATACTCAGGTTAAACTTGACGAGCCTAGCATATGCAGATATGGCCTCGGAACACGGAGACCGAAAGGTCGAGCGTGAATCATATAGTAGATATGATTAACATAAAGATGTTCACCATTGAAAACTAATCCATTTCACGTGATGATCGGTTATGGTTTAGTTGATTTGGATCACGTGATCACTTAGAGGATTAGAGGGATGTCTATCTAAGTGGGAGTTCTTAAGTAATATGATTAATTAAACTTAAATTTATCATGAACTTAGTCCTGGTAGTATTTTGCATATTATGTTATAGATCAATAGCTCGCGTTGTTGCTTCCCTGTGTTTATTTTGATATGTTCCTAGAGAAAAACTATGTTGAAAGATGTTAGTAGCAATGATGCGGATTGGATCCGTGATATGAGGTTTATCCTCATTGCTGCACAGAAAAATTATGTCCTTGATGCACCACTAGGTGACAGACCTATTGCAGGAGCAGATGCAGACGTTATGAACGTTTGGCTAGCTCAATATGATGACTGCTTGATAGTTTAGTGCACCATGCTTAACGGCTTAGAATCGGGACTTCAAAGACGTTTTGAACGTCATGGACCATATGAGATGTTCCAGGAGTTGAAGTTAATATTTCAAGCAAATACCCGAGTTGAGAGATATGAAGTCTCCAACAAGTTCTATAGCTAAAAGATGGAGGAGAATCACTCAACTAGTGAGCATGTGCTCAGATTGTCTGGGTACTATAATCGCTTAAATCAAGTGGGAGTTAATCTTCCAGATAAGATAGTGATTGACAGAATTCTCTAGCCACCATGACCAAGTTAGTAGAACTTCGTGATGAACTATAGTATGCAAGGGATGACGAAAACGACTCCCGAGCTTTTCATGATGATGAAATCGATGAAGGTAGAAATCAAGAAAAACATCAAGTGTTGATGGTAGACAAGACCACTAGTTTCAAGAAAAGGGCAGAGGGAAGAAGGGGAACTTCAAGAAGAACAGCAAGCAAGTTGCTGCTCAAGAGAAGAAACCCAAGTCTGGACCTAAGCCGGAGACTGAGTGCTTCTACTGCAAAGGGACTGGTCACTGGAAGCGGAACTACCCCAAGTGATTGGCAGATAAGAAGGATGGCAAGGTGAACATAAGTATATTTGATATACATGTTATTGATGTGTACTTTACTAGTGTTTATAGCAACCCCTCAGTATTTGATACTAGTTCAGTTGCTAAGATTAGTAACTTGAAACGGGAGTTGCAGAATAAACAGAGACTAGTTAAGGGTGAAGTGACGATGTGTGTTGGAAGTGGTTCCAAGATTAATATGATCATCATCGCACACTCCCTATAAATTCGGGATTAGTGTTGAACCTAAATAAGTGTTATTTGGTTTTTGCGTTAAGCATGAATATGATTTGATCATGTTTATTGCAATACGGTTATTCATTAAAGTCAGAGAATAATTGTTGTTCTGTTTACATGAATAAAACCTTCGATGGTCATACACCCAATGAAACAAGTTTGTTGGATCTCGATCGTAGTAATACACATATTCATAATATTGAAACCAAAAGATGCAAAGTTAATAATGATAGTGCAACTTATTTGTGGCACTGCAGTTTAAGTCATACTGGTGTAAAGCGCATGAAGAAACTCCATGCTGATGGGCTTTTGGAATCACTTGATGCTTGCGAACCATGCCTTATGGGCAAGATGACTAAAACGCCGTTCTCCGGAACAATGAAGCAAGCAACAGATTTGTTGGAAATCATACATACTGATGTATGTGGTCCGATGAATATTAAGGCTTGCAGCAGGTATCATTATTTTCTGACCTTCGCAGATGATTTGAGCAGATATGGGGATATCTGCTTGATGAAACATAAGTCTGAAACATTTGAACAGTTCAAAGAATTTCAGAGTGAAGTGGAAAATCATCGTGACAAGAAAATAAAAGTTTCTACGATATGATCGCAGAGGTAAAATATTTGAGTTACGAGTTTGGCCTTCAATTAAAACAATGTGAAATAGTTTCACTAACCACGCCACCTGGAACACCATAGTGTAATGGTGTGTCCGAACATCATAACCGTACTTTATTAGATATGGTGCGATCTATGATGTCTCTTACCGATTTACCGCTATCGTTTTGGGGTTATGCTTTAGAGACGGCCGCATTCACGTTAAATAGGGCACCATCAAAATCCGTTGAGACGACGCCTTATGAACTATGGTTTGGCAAGAAACCTAAGCTGTCATTTCTTAAACGTTTGAGGTTGTGATGCTTATGTGAAAAAGTTTCATCCTGATAAGCTCAAAACCAAATCGGAGAAATATGTCTTCATAGGATACCCAAAAGGAGACTGTTGGGTACACCTTCTATCACAGATCTTAAGGCAAGACATTCGTTGCTTATAATGGATCCTTTCTAGAGAAGGAGTTTCTCTCGAAAGAAGTGAGTGGGAGGAAAGTAGAACTTGATAAGGTAATTGTACCTTCTCCCTTATTGGAAGTAGTTCATCACAGAAATCTGTTCCTGTGACTACTACACCAATTAGTGAGGAAGCTAATGATGATGTTCATAAAACTTCATATCAAGTTACTACCGAATCTCGTAGGTAAACCAGAGTGAGACCGCACCAGAGTGGTACAGTAATCCTGTTCTGGAAGTCATGTTACTAGACCATGACGAACTTGCGAACTATGAGGAAGCGATGATGAGCCCAGATTCCGCAAAATGGCTTGAGGCGATGAAATCTAAGATGGGATTCATGTATGAAAACAAAGTATGGACTTTGGTTGACTTGCCCGATGATCGGCAAGCCATAGAAAATAAATGGATCTTCAAGAGGAAGACGGACGTTGATAGTAGTGTTACTATCTACAAAGCTAGAATTTTTGCAAAAGGTTTTCGACAAGTTCAAAGTGTTGACTACGATGAGAGTTTCTCACTCGTATCTATGCTTAAGTCTGTCCGAATCATGTTAGCAATTGCCGCATTTTATGAAATCTGGCAAATGATAAACAAAACTGCATTCCTTAATGGATTTCTTAAAGAAGAGTTGTATATGATGCAACCAGAAGGTTTTGTCAGTCCGAAAGGTACTAACAAAATGTGCAAGCTCCAGCGATCCATCTTTGGACTGGTGCAAGCATCTCGGAGTTGGAATATACACTTTGATGAGTTGATCAAAGCATATAGTTTTATACAGACTTGCGGTGAAGCCTGTATTTACAAGAAAGTGAGTGGGAGCACTACAGCATTTCTGATAAGTATATGTGAATGACATATTGTTGATCGGAAATAATGTAGAATTATTCTGTAAAGCATAAAGGAGTGTTTGAAAGGAGTTTTTCAAAGAAAGACTTCGGTGAAGCTGCTTACATATTGAGCTTCAAGATCTATAGAGATAGATCAAGACGCTTGATAAGTTTTTTCAATGAGTACATACCTTGACAAGATTTTGAAGTAGTTCAAAATGGAGCAGTCAAAAAAAGAGTTCTTGCCTGTATTACAAGGTGTGAAGTTGAGTAAGACTCAAAGCCCGACCACGGCAGAAGATAGAAAGAGAATGAAAGTCATTCCCTATGCCTTGGCCATAGGTTCTATAAAGTATGTCATGCTGTATACCAGATCTATTGTATACCCCGCACTGATTTGGCAAGGGAGTACAATAGTGATCTAGGAGTAGATCACTGGACAGCGGTCAGAATTATCCTTAGTGAAATAAGGATATGTTTCTCGATTATGGACGTGACAAAAAGGTTCGTCGTAAAGGGTTAAGTCGATGCAAGTTTTTGACACTGATCCAGATGATTCTAAGTCTCAATCTGGATACATATTGAAAGTGGGAGCAATTAGCTAGAGTAGCTCCGTGCAGAGCATTGTAGACATAGAATTTTCCAAAATACATACGGATCTGAATTTGGCAGGCCCGTTGACTAAATTTCTCTCACAAGAAAAACATGATCACTCTTTGGGTGTTAATCACATAGCGATGTGAACTAGATTATTGAATCTAGTAAACCCTTTGGGTGTTAGTCACATGGAGATGTGAACCAATCACTTAAAGATGTGAACTATTGGTGTTAATCACATAGCGATGTGAACTAGATTATTGACTCTAGTGCAAGTGGGAGACTGAAGGAAATATGCCCTAGAGGCAATAATAAAGTTATTATTTATTTCCTTATTTCATGATAAATGTTTATTATTCATGCTAGAATTGTATTAACCGGAAACATAATACATGTGTGAATACATAGACAAACAGAGTGTCACTAGTATGCCTCTACTTGACTAGCTCGTTAATCAAAGATGGTTATGTTTCCTAACCATGGACAAAGAGTTGTTATTTGATTAACGGGATCACATCATTAGATGAATGATCTGATTGACATGACCCATTTCATTAGCTTAGCACCCGATCGTTTAGTATGTTGCTATTGCTTATTTCATGACTTATACATGTTCCTATGACTATGAGATTATGCAACTCCCGTTTGCCGGAGGAACACTCTGTGTGCTACCAAATGTCACAACGTAGCTGGGTGATTATAAAGGAGCTCTACAGGTGTCTCCAAAGGTACATGTTGGGTTGGCGTATTTCGAGATTAGGATTTGTCACTCCGATTGTCGGAGAGGTATCTCTGGGCCCTCTCGGTAATGCACATCACAGAAGCCTTGCAAGCATTACAACTAATGAGTTAGTTGCGAGATGATGTATTACGGAACGAGTAAAGAGACTTGCCGGTAATGAGATTGAACTAGGTATTGGATACCGACGATCAAATCTCGGGCAAGTAACATACCGATGACAAAGGGAACAACGTATGTTGTTATGCGGTCTGACCGATAAATATCTTCGTAGAATATGTAGGAGCCAATATGGGCATCCAGGTCCCGCTATTGGTTATTGACCGGAGATGTATCTTAGTCATGTCTACATTGTTCTCGAACCGTAGGGTCCGCACGCTTAACGTTACGATGACAGTTATTATGAGTTTATGCATTTTGATGTACCGAAGTTAGTTTGGAGTCCCGGATGTGATCACGGACATGACGAGGAGTCTCGAAATGGTCGAGACATAAAGATTGATATATTGGACAGCTATATTCGGACACCGGAAGTGTTCCAGATGATTTCGGATAAAACCGGAGTGCCGGAGGGGTTACCGGAACCCCCCGGGGAAGTAATGGGCCTTATTGGGCCTGAGGGGAGAGAGAGGGCAGCAGCCCAAGAGGTGGCGCCCCCCCTCAAGGGGAGTCCGAATTGGACTAGGAGGGGGGGGCCCTTTCCCTCTCCCTCTCCCTCTCTTTCCTTCCCCCTCAAGTCTCCTAGTTGGACTAGGAGAGGGGAGTCCTACTCCTACTAGGAGGAGGACACCTCCTCCCCTTGGCGCGCCCCATAGGCCGGCCGGCCTCCCCCTTGCTCCTTTATATATGGGGGGCAGGGAGGCACCCTAGAACACACAAGTTGATCATTGTGATTGTTCCTTAGCCGTGTACGGTGCCCCCTGCCACCATATTCCACCTCGATCATATCGTTGTAGTGCTTAGGCGAAGCCCTGCGTCGGTAGAACATCAAGATCGTCACCACGCCGTCGTGCTGACGGAACTCCTCCCCGAAGCTTTGCTGGATCGGAGCCCGGGGATCGTCATCGAGCTGTACATGTGCTAAGAACTCGGAGGTGCCGGAGTAACGGTGCTTGGATCGGTCGGATCGGGAAGAAGACGTACGACTACTTCCTCTATGTTGTGTCAACGCTTCTGTTGCGATCTACAAGGGTACGTAGATCAGAATCTCCCCCTCGTTGCTATGCATCACCATGATCTTGCATGTGCGTAGGAATTTTTTTTTGAAATTACTACGTTCCCCAACAGGTCAGTGCACCACGGGAAAGAGGGGGCGTCGGGGAGGACACGTAGGCCGGCGGTGAGTAGTTGTATGGTGGGTACTGCACGCCGGCGAAGGCGGGCGAGGGCGTGCGCTGGGCCGGGTGACCATGGGGGAAAATGATGTTGGGGTTGAACCCACCGTGTGCGTCCCTGTCAGCGTAGCCCGGCGATGGCGTACATCCCCAGGGTTGCGGCGACAACGAGAAGCCGGCTGGTGAACCGACACTTTGCTGGCTCCAGGGCACGTACTGGGCGTTGCTGCCGGATGGATTCATCATCCCCATGCGAGCCGCCTCGGCTTGTTCGGCCGAGCGCTCCGCTTGATCCGCCGCAGCCCCAGCCGCGATCGCCGCACTGTCATGGGCCTCTTGGCGTTGGTCCTGTTCCGCCGGTCTGTGGTGACAGCCTCCCGATATTGAACTTCCGCCCTCCAGTCGGCGTTGGACATGCCCGGTGGTTTGGACGGCGGTGCCCTTGTGATGACCCACAAGTATAGGGGATCTATCGTAGTCCTTTCGATAAGTAAGAGTGTCGAACCCAACGAGGAGCAGAAGGAAATGATAAGCAATTTTCAGTAAGGTATTCTCTGCATGCACTGAAATTATTGGTAACAGATAATATTGTGATAAGGTAATTTGTAACGAGTAACAAGTAATGAAAGTAAATAAGGTGCAGGAAGATGGCCCAATCCTTTTTGTAGCAAAGGACAGGCCTAGACAAACTCCTATATAAAGGAAAATGCTCCCGAGGACACATGGGAATTATCGTCAAGCTAGTTTTCATCACGTTCATATGATTCGCGTTCGGTACTTTGATAATTTGATATGTGGGTGGACCGGTGCTTGGGTACTGCCCTTCCTTGGACAAGCATCCCACTTATGATTAACCCATCTTGCAAGCATCCACAACTACAAAAGAAGTATTAAGGTAAACCTAACCATAGCATGAAACATATGGATCCAAATCAGCCCCTTACGAAGCAACTCATAAACTAGGGTTTAAGCTTCTGTCACTCTAGCAACCCATCATCTACTTATTACTCCCCAATGCCTTCCTCTAGCCCCAAACAATGGTGAAGTGTCATGTAGTCGACGTTCACATGACACCACTAGAGGAGAGACAACATACATCTCATCAAAATATCAAACAAATACCAAATTCACATGACTACTTATAGCAAGACTTCTCCCATGTCCCCAGGAACAAACATAACTACTCACAAATCATATTCATGTTCATAATCAGAGGGGTATTAATATGCATAAAGGATCTGAACATATGATCTTCCACCGAATAAACCAACTAGCATCAACTACAAGGAGTAATCAACACTACTAGCAACCCACATGCACCAATCCGAGGTTTTGGGACAAAGATTTGATACAAGAGATGAACTAGGGTTTGAGATGAGATGGTGCTGGTGAAGATGCTGATGGAGATTGACCCCCCCCCCCCCCCCCGATGAGAAGATCGATGATGATGACGGTGGTGATGATTTCCCCCTCCCAGAGGGAAGTTTCCCCGGCAGAATAGCTCCGCTGGAGCCCTAGATTGGTTCCGCCTCGTGGCGGCGGAGTTTCGTCCCGTAAGCTTTCTTATGATTTTTTTCCAGGGCAAAAGACCTCATATAGCAGAAGATGGGCACCGGAGGCCTTCCAGGGGCCCACAAGGCAGGGGGCGTGCCCCCACCCTCGTGGATGGTGGGTGGCCCCCCTGTGGTACTTCCTTCGCCCAATATTTTTTATATATTTTGAAACATGCTCCCATGAAGTTTCAGGACTTTTGGAGTTGTGCAGAATAGGTCTCTAATATTTGCTCCTTTTCCAGCCCAGAATTCCAGCTGCCGGCATTCCCCCTCTTCATGAAAACCTTGTAAAATAAGAGAGAATAGGCATAAGTATTGTGACATAATGTGTAATAACAGCCCATAATGCAATAAATATCTATATAAAAGCATGATGCAAAATGGACGTATCAACTCCCCCAAGCTTAGACCTCGCTTGTCCTCAAGCGGAAGCCGAAATCGAAAAATATGTCCACATGTTTCGAGATAGTGGTGTCAATAAAATAAAATACAGACATGAGCGCATCATGATCATTCTTATAATAGAAACACACACACACACACACACACACATATATATATATATTGTCATATGATCTCTTATGCTAAAGTAACAATTCATTCACAGTTTCAAGTATGAATCATAAACTTCACGGAAAACTAACAAACTATAATCTCAGTCATTGAAGCAATTGCAATTTATCATAACATCGGAAAGAGTCAATATAAGAGCTTTTCAGCAAGTCCACATACTCAACTATCATTTAGTCTTTCACAATTGCTAACACTTACACAATATTTATGGGTATGAAGTTTTAATCGGACACGGAGAAAGATAGGGGCTTATAGTATTGCCTCCCAACCTTTTAGCTCAAGGGTAATGTCAACAATAATAGTTCATGAAAACTCACATCCAATTAGCTATATATATCAGGATCTTTCCAACACATTGTGCTTGCCAAAGGATAAAATGTAAAAAGAAAAGGTGAAGATCACCATTGCTCTTGTATGAAGTATAAGACAAGAATAAAAGATAGGCCATTCACCATGTGCTTTTATGGTTGGATGCACGAAATCTTAATGCAAAAGAACGTCAGTTTATATTGTCACTTGTGATATGGACCTTTATTATGCAGTTTGTCGCTTTTATTTCTTCCACATCACAAGATTGTATAAAGCTTATTTTCTCCACACTAATAAATCATACATATTTAGAGAGCAATTTTTATTGCTTACAACAATGAGAACTTACTTGAAGGATCTTACTCAATCCATAGGTAGGTATGGTGGAATCCCATGGCAAAACTGGGTTTAAGGATATTTGGAAGCACAAGTAGTATCTCTACTTGGTGCAAATAATTTGGCTAGCATGAGAGGAAAAAGCAAGCTCAACATGTTGGTTGATCCATGACAATATAATTTATTTCGGATGTAAGAAAACATAACCCATTACGTTGCCTTCCTTATCCAACATCAACTCTTTAGCATGTCATATTTTAATGAGTTCTCACAATCATAAAAGATGTCCAAAATATTATATTTATATGTGAAAACCTCTCTTTCTTTATTACTTCCTATTAATTGCAACGATGACCAAAACTATGTTTGTCAACTCTCAACAACTTTTATTCATCACACTCTTTATATGTGAAGTCATTACTCTCCATAAGATCCATATGATCTCTTTAATTCTTTTTTATTATTTCTCCTCCTTTTTATTTTTTATTCCCCCAAGATCATAGCAAGATGGCAAAGCCCTTGACTCAACACTAATCTTTATTATATATAGCTCACGGGCTCGATTACATAGAAGGATCATAAAGCAACACTCAAAACTAGATCATACTAAAACTTTATTCTACTAGATCAAGATATTACCAAAAGGATCGAACTAAGAAAAACAGTAAAGATAAAAAGGTGATGGTGATACGATACCGGGGCACTCCTCCAAGCTTGGTAGTTGCGAAGGGGAGTGCCCATACCCATGTGTTTATGTCTCTTTCTTCGGGGGTGGTGATGAGATATTCTTGGCGATGATGCCCCTTAGGATACGATTCTCTTCCTCGAGCTTATTGACTTGCTGCTTGAGGTCCATCATTTCCTTACGGAGCTTGCCCGTGATGGCTAAAGCTCCTTTCACCCAAGGATGTTACATAGCTGCGGGAGAACAAGTAACACTCTTTTTCATATTTTCATAAGAAAGAAATCTAACATTGGAAGGGATGACCGAGTTTGGAATAGCTGAGCTCTGTAGTTCCCCCATCATGAATCCGGCTCGGAAACGAGAAGTAACTTCTTGATCCTCCTCCATGGCATCTATCCTTTTCAAGTCGGCCTCCATCTCTTCCTCAGTTGATGGCCCAAAGTGTTCAGCATCGCTGTTTGCTCTTGGCCCTAGTATCGGATGAGACACCCGACTCTCCCCGGCTGACTCCTGAGAAGACATCTTGCTCTAGATCTGCAACAAAAATAGATCAAAACAAAAACAGAAGATATTCGCGTGATACAGTGGTCAAAACCTTTGGGGGAATATATAGTGAATTTGTACCGACCAAAAGAAGTATTGTGCAAGAAAATGGAGTCCGGAGAGCACACGAGGTGCCCACGAGGCAGGGGGTGCGCCCTCCACCCTCGTGGACGCCTCGTGTCCTTCCTGGACTACTTATTTTCCTATTTTCTTAAATATTCTAAAATGGAGAAAAATTGCTATTAGAACTGTTTTGGAGTCGGTTTACTTACCGTACCTCATACCCATTCCTTTTCGGAGTCTGAAACATTCTGGAAAGTGTCCCTTATGTATTCCTCCGGGGTTACGGTTTCAATAACATTAGTTTCAACATTTATGGGATTACCTGAGATATAATGTTTGATTCTTTGACCGTTCACCACCCTTGGATTTGTGCCTTCGAAGTTGTTGATTTTTCTGGCACCAGAATGATAGACCTCCTCGATGACGTAAGGACCTTCCCATTTAGAGAGGAGTTTTCCTACAAAAAATCTTAAACAAGCTTTGTATAGCAATACATAATCACCTATATTAAACTCACGTTTTTGTATCCTTTTGTCATGCCATCTTTTAACTTTTTCCTTAAACAGTTTGGCATTCTCATAAGCCTGGGTTCTCCATTCATCAAGTGAGCTAATGTCAAAAAGCCTCTTCCCACCGGCAAGTTTGAAATCATAATTGACCTCTTTAATGGCCCAATATGCCTTATGTTCTAGTTCAAGAGGTAAGTGACACGCTTTTCCATAAACCATTTTATACGGAGACATACCCATAGGATTTTTATATGAGTTCTATAAGCCCATAATGCATCATCAAGTTTCTTTGACCAATTCTTTCTAGATCTATTAACGGTCTTTAGCAAAATTAATTTAAGCTCTCTATTACTCAGTTCTAGTTGACCACTAGACTGTGGATGATATGGAGATGCAATTCTATGATTAACATCATACTTAGCAAGCATCTTACGAAAAACACCATGAATAAAATGTGAACCGCCATCAATCATTAAGTATCCAGGGACTCCAAACCTCAGAAAAATAACTTCTTTAAGCATCTTAATAGAGGTGTTATGATCAACACTACTAGTTGGAATAGCTTCTACCCACTTAGTAACGTAATCAACAACAACTAAAATATGTGTATACCCATTAGAGGAAGAGAACGGTCCCATATAATCAAAGCCCCAAACATCAAATGGTTCAATAACAAGTGAATAATTCATAGGCATTTCTTGACGTCTACGAATGTTACCAATTCTTTGACATTCATCACAAGAAAAGACAAACTTACGGGCATCCTTGAAGAGAGTAGGCAAATAAAAACTGGATTGCAATACCTTATGTGCAGTTCTATCTCCAGCATGGTGTCCTCCATAAGCTTCGGAGTGACACGAGCGTAGGATCTGTTCCTGTTCATGCTCAGGTACACAATGTTTAATAACACCATTTACTCCTTCTTTATAAATGTGTGGGTCATCCCAGAAAAATCATAGAAAAACTTTTTCTTTTGCTGGTATGTGAAACTAGGTGGTATAAATTTAGCAACAATGTAATTAGCATAATCAGCATACCATGGAGCAGTACGAGAAGCATTTATGACAGCTAATTGTTCATCAGGAAAGCTAGCATCAATGGGTAGTGGGTCATCAAGAACATTCTCTAACCTAGACAAGTTGTCTACAACGGGGTTCTCAGCTCCCTTTCTATCAATAATATGCAAATCAAATTCTTGTAGCAAGAGAACCCATCTAATAAGTTTAGGTTTAGCATCTTTCTTTTCCATAAGGTATTTAATAGCAGCATGATCAGTGTGAATAGCTACTTTAGAATCAACAATATAAGGTCTAAACTTATCATAAGAAAAAACAACTGCTAAAAATTCTTTCTCAGTGGTAGCATAATTTCTCTGGGCACTGTCCAAAGTCTTACTAGCATATTGGATAACATTTAATTTCTTATCAACTCTTTGTCCTAGAACAGCCCCTACAGCATAATCACTAGCATCACACATAATTTGAAAGGGTAAATTCCAATCAGGTGGCTGAACAATAGGTGCAGAAATCAAGGCTTTCTTAAGTATTTCAAATGCTTCTACACAATCATCATCAAAGACAAATGGAACATATTTTTGTAGGATATTAGTTAGAGGCCTAGAAATTTTAGAGAAGTCCTTAATGAACCTCCTATAAAAACTAGCATGACCCAGGAAACTTCTTATACCTTTGATGTCCTTAGGACAGGATATCTTTTCAATAGCATCTACCTTAGCTTTATCAACTTCAATACCTCTTTCAGAAATTTTATGCCCCAAGACAATACCTTCATTAACCATAAAGTTACACTTCTCCCAATTCAAGACAAGATTAGTTTCTTCACATCTGTGCAAAACTCGATCAAGGTTGCTTAAGCAATCATCAAAAGAAGTTCCATATACGGAGAAATCATCCATGAAAACCTCAACAATCTTTTCATAAATGTCAGAGAATATAACAGTCATACATCTTTGAAAGGTAGCAGGTGCATTACATAAACCAAAAGGCATACGTCTATAAGCAAAGGTACCGAAAGGGTAGGTAAAAGTGGTCTTTTTCTTGATCCTCTTTTGACATAGGTATTTGAGAGAAACCAGAATAACCATCTAGAAAGCAAAAATGTGTATGTTTGAATAATCTTTCTAGCATTTGATCAATAAAAGGTAAAGGGTAATGATCCTTTTTAGTAGCTTTATTTAATTTGCGGAAATCAATTACCATTCTATAACCTGTAACAATTCTTTGTGGGATCAATTCATCTTTATCATTAGGAAAAACAGTAATACCTTCCTTCTTAGGGACACAATGGACATGACTTACCCACTGACTATCAGCAACAAGAAAAGCAGCAAGATATTTAGTTTTCCCACACAAGACTTCAACATCTCTAACAATCCCAACTGGTGAAATAGTGTCTCTATTGGCAAGCTTAATTGTAACATCAATTTCCTCTATCTTAGCAGGTGCAATATCATGCATAATTTCTTTATATAAGAAATGAGGTATTGCATTTGCACTAGCACCCATATCACATAAGCCATGATAGCAATGATCTCCTATTTTAACAGAAATAACAGGCATGCCTACAACAGGTCTATGTTTGTTTTTAGTGTCAGGTCTAGCAATTCTAGCAGCTTCATCACAAAAGTAAATAACATGCCCATCAATATTATCTGCCAAGAGATCTTTAACCATAGCAACACTAGGTTCAACTTTAATTTGCTCAGAGGGTGTAGGTGTTCTAGTATTACTCTTATGAACCACAGTTGAAGCTTTAGCATGATCCTTTATTCTAACAGGGAAAGGTGGTTTCTCAATATAAGCAGTAGGAACAACAGAATCATTATAAGTGATAGTCTTTTGTTCAACTTTAATAGGTGCAACTAATTTTACTTCAATGGGAGGATTATATTTACACCACTTCTCCTTGGGGAGATCAACATGAGTAGCAAAGGATCCACAGAAAGAAGCTACTATCTCAGAGTCAAGTCCATATTTAGTGCTAAGTTCACAGAAAACATTCGTATCCATAAAAGATTTAACACAATCAACTTAGGTGTTATACCTGACTCCTTACCTTCATCGAGATCCCAATCTTCAGAGTTGTGTTTAATTCTTTCCAATAAATCCCATTTGAATTCAATAGTCTTCATCATAAAAGAACCAGTACAAGAAGTATCGAGCATGGAGCAATTATCGAGAGAAAGCCAAGCATAAACTTTTTGAATAATAATTTCTCTTGAGAGCTCATGATTGGGGCATGAATATAACATTGACTTAAGCCTCCCCCAAGCTTGAGCGATGCTTTCTCCTTCGCGAGGCCCAAAATTATATATATAATTATGATCACGATGAACAAGATTCATAGGATAAAATTTCTGATGAAATTCCAATTTCAATCGGTTGTAGTTCCATGATCCCATATCATCACATAGCCTAAACCATGTCAATGCCTTTCCCTTCAAAGATAAAGGGAAGACCTTCTTCTTGATAACATCCTCGGGCATACCTGCAAGCTTAAATAATCCACAAACTTCACCCACATAGATTAGGTGCAAATCGGGATCCAATGTTCCATCTCCTGTAAAAGGATGAGCTAGTAGTTTCTTTATCATGCCCGAAGGAATATCGAAATAAACATTTTTAGTAGGTTCAGTAGGTTGAGGATCAACTCTTTGCTATACTGGTCGGAGTGAAGATACCCCGAAAAAGCCCGTCAAAGGATTATGTTCCATAGTAACAAGTGACAGTAAATTTCAGCACACTATATAAATTTTTCCTTACCAAATTCCACCTACCAAAGGCTCTTCACTCCCCGGCAACGGAGCCATAAAAGGGTCTTGATGACCCACAAGTATAGGGGATCTATCATAGTCCTTTTGATAAGTAAGTGTGTCAAACCCAACGAGGAGCAAAAGGAAATGATAAGCAGTTTTCAGTAAGGTATTCTCTGCAAGCACTGAAATTATCGGTAATAGATAGTTTTGTGATAAGGTAATTTGTAACGGGTAACAAGTAATGAAAGTAAATAAGATGAAGCAAGATGGCCCAATCCTTTATATAGCAAAGGACAAGCCTGGACAAACTCTTATATAAAGGAAAACGCTCCTGAGGACACATGGGAATTATCGTCAAGCTAGTTTTCATCACGTTCATATGATTCGCGTTCGGTACTTTGATAATTTGATATGTGGGTGGACCGGTGCTTGGGTACTGCCCTTCCTTGGACAAGCATCCCACGTATGATTAACCCCTCTTGCAAGCATCCGCAACTACAAAAGAAGTATTAAGGTAAACCTAACAATAGCATGAAACATATGGATCCAAATCAGCCCCTTACGAAGCAACTCATAAACTAGGGTTTAAGCTTCTGTCACTCTAGCAACCCATCATCTACTTATTACTCCCCAATGCCTTCCTCTAGGCCCAAACAATGGTGAAGTGTCATGTAGTCGACGTTCACATGACACCACTAGAGGAGAGACAACATACATCTCATCAAAATATCGAACGAATACCAAATTCACATGACTACTTATAGCAAGACTTCTCCCATGTCCTCAGGAACAAATGTAACTACTCACAAATCATATTCATGTTCATAATCAAAGGGGTATTAATACGCATAAAGGATCTGAACATATGATCTTCCACCAAATAAACCAACTAGCATCAACTACAAGGAGTAATCAACACTACTAGCAACCCACAGGTACCAATATGAGGTTTTGGGACGAAGATTGGATATAAGAGATGAACTAGGGTTGGAGATGAGATGGTGCTGGTGAAGATTTTGATGGAGATTGACCCCCTCCTGATGAGAGGATCGATGATGATGATGGTGGTGCTGATTTCCCCCTCCCGGTGGGAAGTTTCCCCGGCAGAACAGCTCCGCTGGAGCCCTAGATTGGTTCCGCTTCGTGGCGGCAGAGTTTCGTCTTGTAAGCTTGCTTATGATTTTTTCCAGGGAAAAAGACCTCATATAGCAGAAGATGGGCACCGGAGGCCTGCAAGGGGGCCCACGAGGCAGGGGGCGTGCCCAGGGGGTAGGGCGCGCCCCCACCCTCGTGGATGGTGAGTGCCCCCCTCTGGTACTTTCTTTGCCTAATATTTTTTATATATTCTGAAACGTGCTCCCGTGAAGTTTCAGGACTTTTGGAGTTGCGCAAAATAGGTCTGTAATATTTGCTCCTTTTCTAGCTCAGAATTCCAGCTGCCGGCATTCCCCCTCTTCATGTAAACCTTGTAAAATAAGAGAGAATATGCATAAGTATTGTGACATAATATGTAATAACAGCCCATAATGCAATAAATATCAATATAAAAGCATGATGCAAAATGGATGTATCACGTTGGCTTCCTCTACTTCGGCTGGGCGACGACAGCGGTCAAAGCCGTCGCGGCGCGAGGGAGCATGTACTTCTTCGGTGTCATGGCGGCCGGCTAGGAGGGGAGGAGGAGGGAGATTTGCGGGAGGAATTGAGAGAATGAGAGGGAAGCCGGGGAGAAAGCGGGGAGAAACGGCGGGAAACGGCTCTCAACTCGTCGACAGAGCGGCCTCACGCCTCTTTTCGCTCGTGCCGGCGCCCCAGGTGCCCCAAGCACGCCGGGTTCGGCTCGGATGTGCTGGCTGTTATTTCAGCCCAACCCGGCGAAAAAGGGACTCATAGGGGCGCGACTGGACCGATTTTGCCCGCCGGCGCTAAAAAAACGTCCGGTGGGGGCCTCTTGGGGGCGCGGCTGGAGATGCTTTGAGCGGTCGAGCGGTCAGCGGCGCTGGTTGGGCCGGCCCACATAACCTGGCGCCTGAAGCGGCACATGGGAGCACAACATACTCTCCCAAAATAAGTGCGCTAGTTTAGTATAAAATTGTGACACTTATTTTAGGACAGAGGAGTATATTGCATTTTTCTGGATTTATTTTAGGTTTTTCGGGGTTGTGTGTTCAGTGGAAGGAGACATTCTCATGGACTACAAGATCTTATGATATTGTGCCAGCTCAGTATCTTAAAGGTTCTCATAAAGATAAGGTGTGCATATGTGCATTTATACGGTTAAGTATATGTACATGTATGTGAGCTCTATGTTTGTACTGTGTTAAAAAAATACTCCCTCCGTTTCATAATTTAGGACCTTTTTTAACACTCTCAGTGTTAAGAAAGGAGAGTGTTAAAAATGTCTTATATTATGTGATAGAGGGTTTTCCAACTAAAAAAGCAGAGAGGATATGTTCTTTCTTTTATATACTCCCTCCGTTTTTAAATATAAGTCTTTTGGAGATGCGACCCGCGTCCCCTCCCCCTCCGCCGTCGGGCGCTCCCGCGAGGACCGGAGGGAGCATCACTATAATAGCGGCACCTCCCACCTGCTCCCACACGTCGACGACCACTCCGGCCCCGGCGTCTGTCTCTCCGACCGCGCCGCCCAGCCTGCGGCCATGGCCTCGTCCCCTCCCCCCTTCGCCGTCGGGCGCTCCCGCGATGACCGGTGGCTAGAGTCGAGCCCTTCGTCTGTCGGGTCGCCGCTCACCTACTGCTAGGCCCTCTGCTGCCCGCCGGCGCTCCCCTCCCAGGAATCTTCCCCCCTCGTGCTCGCCGTCTCCCTCGCCGCCGCTGGGGGGCCCTCCGCCGCCGCCTGCCCCGCGCCCACCCCTCCGCCTCCGAGGTATGCCAGACATCCTTTGAGGAGGTGGATTCGTGCGTGCCTTGGTAGGTCGTGGGGAACCGTAAGCGGCCCCGTTCGCACAAGCTACGCAGCCGCCGACGTGGCCCGGATACGAGATCCCGCCCCAGGCCGTCCTGACTTCGAGAGGGCGACTGCCCCTGGTGCCTGGGGTCCGGCCACCCCCTCTCTGAGTGCCGGAAAGACATCCGGTGCATGCATTGTCGGTTCTTTGGCCACAAGGCCAAGTTTTGCACCCTCCCTCGGGCCGTCACGTCCTCCTCCGACAGCTCCGCCCCTCCTCCACTCTGGCGTCGTGTTCCCGCTCCGGTCGCCGCGGATGGCCGCCCATCGTCCTCGAGTTCGGCGGCTACCATGCGCTGCTCCTCGGGCTTGCTCACGCCCGCGTCCTCCGGTGCTTCTATTGGCGCTGGCGCGCCCAACGCCCATGCACCCGTGCTCTCCGGGTCTGCTGATGTCGCCGGCTCACATCTTGACCTCGCATCCCCCGAGTCCTCCGGGTGGACGGCGGTTGCCTCGTCTCGGGCCGCCCTGCCGTCTCCAGGCTCCTCCGCGGCGGCTGCCTCATCGTGGCCCTCCTCACCGGCCTCGGTGGCTTCCTCCGTCGCCACCCCACTCTCTGTACATCAAGCGTTTTGCCCTGCCGCCGCAATTTGCTACCTTCCGCGCTCCCAAGAGGTCCTCGAGGTGGAGCACGGGCTGGAGCACACGCTGGAGCGTGCTGCTTGTCATCATGGCGAGCAGCCGCGCGGGTGTGATCCGCGAGGAGGTGGCCGGCGCCATCCGCTCCTGCTACCTCTTTTAGCACTGCGTTGGTTTTCCCCGAAGAGGAAGGGATGATGCAGCAAAGTAGCGTAATTATTTCCTTCAATTTTTGAGAACCAAGGTATCAATCTAGTAGGAGGCTACGCATGAGTCCCTCGCACCTGCACAAAACAAATAAATCCTCGCAACCAACACAAATAGGGGCTGGCAATCCCTATAGGGCCACTTACGAGAGTGAGATCCGATAGATATGATAAGATAATATCTTTGGTATTCTTTATGATAAAGATGCAAAGTAAAATAAAGGCAAAGTAAATAACTAAGTAGTAGGAGATTAATATGATGAAGATAGACCCAGGGGCCATAGGTTTCACTAGTGGCTTCTCTCGAGAGCATAAGTATTCTACGGTGGGTGAACAAATTACTGTTGAGCAATTGACAGAATTGAGCATAGTTATGAGAATATCCAGGTATGATCATGTATATAGGCATCATGTCCGAGACAAGTAGACCGAATCCTACCTGCATCTACTACTATTACTGCACTCATCAACCGCTATCCAGCATGCATCTAGAGTATTAAGTTAAAAACAGAGTAACGCCTTAAGCAAGGTGACATGATGTAGAGGGATAGACTCATGCAATATGAAGAAAACCCCATCTTGTTATCCTCGATGGCAACAATACAATACGTGCCTTGCTGCCCTTACTGTCACCAGGAAAGGACACCGCAAGATTGAACCCAAAGCTAAGCACTTCTCCCAATGCAAGAAAGATCAATCTAGTAGGCCAAACCAAACTGATAATTTGAAGAGACTTGCAAAGATAACCAATCATACATAAAAGAATTCAGAGAAGATTCAAGTATTATTCATAGATAGACTTGATCATAAACCCACAATTCATCGGTCTCAACAAACACACCACAAAAGGAAGATTACATCGAATAGATCTTCACAAGAGAGGGGGAGAACATTGTATTGAGATCCAAAAAGAGAGAAGAAGCCATCTAGCTACTAACTATGGACCCATAGGTCTGAGGTAAACTACTCACACTTCATCGGAGGGGCTATGGTGTTGATGAAGAAGCCCTCCGTGATCGATGCCCCCTCCGGCGGAGCTCCGGAACAGGCCCCAAGATGGGATCTCGTGGATACATAAAGTTACGATGGTGGAATTAGGGTTTTGGCTCCGTATCTGATCGTTTGGGGGTACGTGGGTATATATAGGAGGAAGAAGTACATCGGTGGAGCAACAGGGGGCCCACGAGGGTGAAGGGCGCGCTTGGGGGGAGGCGCGCCCCCTACCTCGTGGCCTCCTGTTACGTGTCTTGACATAGGGTCCAAGTCTCCTCAGTTGTACTCGATGAGAAAATCACGTTCCCGAAGGTTTCATTCTGTTTGGACTCCGTTTGATATTCCTTTTCTTCGAAACCCTCAAACAGGCAAAAAACAACAATTCTAGGCCGGGCCTCCAGTTAATAGGTTAGTCCCAAAAATAATATAAAAGTGGATAATAAAGCCCAATAATGTCCAAAACAGTAGATAATATAGCATGGAGCAATCAAAAATTATAGATACGTTGGAGACGTATCAAGCATCCCCAAGCTTAATTCCTGCTCGTCCTCGAGTAGGTAAATGATAAAAACAGAATTTTTGATGCAGAGTGCTACTTGGCATAATTTTAATGTAATTCTTCTTAATTGTGGTATGAATATTCAGATCCGAAAGATTCAAGACAAAAGTTCATATTGACATAAAAATGATAATACTTCAAGCATACTAACAAAGCAATTATGTCTTCTCAAAATAACATGGCTAAAGAAAGTTATCCCTACAAAATCATATAGTCTGGCTATGCTCTATCTTCACCACACAAAATATTTAAATCATGCACAACCCCGATGACAAGCCAAGCAATTGTTTCATACTTTTGCCATTCTCAAAACTTTTTCAATCTTCACGCAATACATGAGCGTGAGCCATGGATATAACACTATAGGTGGAATAGAGTGGTGGTTGTGGAGAAGACAAAAAGGAGAAGATAGTCTCACATCAACTAGGCGTATCAACGGGCTATGGAGATGCCCATCAATAGATATCAATGTGAGTGAGTAGGGATTGCCATGCAACGGATGCACTAGAGCTATAAGTATATGGAAGCTCAAAAAGAAACTAAGTGGGTGTGCATCCAACTTGCTTGCTCATGAAGACCTAGGGAAATTTGAGGAAGCCCATCATTGGAATATACAAGCCAAGTTCTATAATGAAAAATTCCCACTAGTATATGAAAGTGATAACATGAGAGACTCTCTACTATGAAGATCATGGTGCTACTTTGAAGCACAAGTGTGGTAAAAGGATAGTAACATTGTCCCTTCTCTCTTTTTCTCTCATTTTTTATTTTTATTTTTTATTTGGGCCTTTTCTCTTTTTTATGGCCTCTTTTCTTTCTCTTTTTTTATTTGGACTTATTTGGCCTCTTTTATTTATTTTTCGTTCGGAGTCTCATCCCGACTTATTGGGGAATCATAGTCTCCATCATCCTTTCCTCATTGGGACAATGCTCTAATAATGATGATCATTACACTTTTATTTTTCTTACAGCTCAACAGTTACAACTCGATACTTAGAACAAAATATGACTCTATATGAATGCCTCCGGTGGTGTACCGGGATATGCAATGATGCATGAGTGACAAGTATGAAAGAATTATGAACGGTGGCTTTGCCACAAATACTATGTCAACTACAAGATCATGCTAAGCAATATGACAATGATGGAGTGTGTCATAAACGGAACGGTGGAAAGTTGCATGGCAATATATCTCGGAATGGCTATGGAAATGCCATAATAGGTAGGTATGGTGGCTGTTTTGAGGAAGGTATATGATAGGTGTATGATACCAGGGAAAGGTGCGCGGTGTTCGAGAGGCTAGCAAAGGTGGAAGGGTGAGAGTGTGTATAATCCATGGACTCAACATTAGTCATAAAGAACTCATATACTTATTGCAAAAATCTACAAGTTATCAAAGCAAAGTATTACGCGCATGCTCCTAGGGGGATAGATTGGTAGGAAAAGACCATCGCTCGTCCCTGACCGCCACTCATAAGGAAGACAATCAATAAATAAATCATGCTCCGACTTCATCACATAACGGTTCACCATACGTGCATGCTACGGGAATCATAAGCTTCAACACAAGTATTTCTCAAATTCACAACTACTCAACTAGCATGACTTTAATATCACCATCTCCATATCTCAAAACAATTATCAGGTATCAAACTTCTCATAGTATTCAACACACTCATCAGAGAGTTTTGTTATTAATCTTGCATACCAAGTATATTAGGATTTTAAGCAAATTACCATGATATTAAGACTCTCAAAATAATCTAAGTGAAGCATGATAGATCAATAGTTTCTATAAAACAAATCCACCACCGTGCTCTAAAAGATATAAGTGAAGCACTAGAGCAAAATTATATAACTCAAAAGATATAAGCGAAGCACATAGAGTATTCTAACAAATTCCATATCAAGTATGGCTCTCTCAAAAGGTGTGTACAGCAAGGATTATTGTGGTAAACTAACATGAAAAGACTCAAATCATACAATACGCTCCAAGCAAAACACATATCATGTGGTAAATAAAAATATAGCTCCAAGTAAAGTTACCGATAGAAGTAGACGAAAGAGGGGATGCCTTCCAGGGCATCCCCAAGCTTTGACTTTTAGGTGTCCTTAGATTATATTGGGGGTGCCATGGGCATCCCCAAGATTAGGCTCTTGCCACTCCTTGTTCCATAATCCATCAAATCTTTACCCAAAACTTGAAAACTTCAGAACACAAAACTTAAAGTAGAAAATCTCGCGAGCTCCGTTATCGAAAGAAAACAAAAGACCACTTCAAGGTACTGTAATGAACTCATTATTTATTTATATGAGTGTTATACCTACTGTATTCCAACTTCTCTATGGTTTATAAACTATTTTACTAGCCATAGATTCATCAAAATAAGCAAACAACACACGAAAAACAGAATCTGTCAAAAACAGAACAGTCTGTAGTAATCTGTAGCTAAGGCAAGATGAGGAACCCCAAAATTCTAAAATAAATTGCTGGACGTGAGTAATTTATCTGTTAATCATCTGCAAAAATAATTAACTAAATATTACTTTCCAAATAAAAATGACAGCAGTTCTCGTGAGCTCTAAAGTTTCTGTTTTTTACAGCAAGTTCAACAAGACTTTCCCCAAGTCTTCCCAACGGTTCTACTTGGCACAAACACTAATTAAACACAAAAAAAAACAACCAAAACAGAGGCTAGATAATTTATTTATTACTAAACAGGAGAAAAAATCAAGGAATAAAAATAAAACTGGGTTGCCTCCCAATGAGCGCTATCGTTTAACGCCCTTAGCTAGGCATAACAAGCAAGAATAGATTTAGGTATTGCCATCTTTGGTAGGCAATCCATAAGTGGCTCTCATAATAGATTCATAAAGTAATTTAATTTTCTTTCTAGGAAAGTGTTTCATGCCTTTCCTTAATGCAAATTGGAATCTAATATTTCCATCCTTCATATCAATAATTGCACCAATCGTTCTAAGGAAAGGTCTACCAAGAATAATAGGACAAGAAGGATTGCAATCTATGTCAAGAATAATAAAATCTACAGGCACATAATTCCTATTTGCAACAGTATTAACATAATTAATTCTTCCCATAGGTTTCTTAATAGTGGAATCCGCAAGGTGAAAGTTTAGAGAGAAATCATCAAAATCACGGAAACCTAACAAATCACACAAAGTCTTTGGAATCGTGGAAACACTAGCACTCAAATCACATAAAGCATAGCATTCATGATCTTTAATTTTAATTTTAATAGTTGGTTCCCACTCATCATAAAGTTTTCTAGGGATGTAAACTTCCAATTCAAGTTTTTCTTCATAAGATTGCATCAAGGCATCAATGATATGTTTAGTAAACGCTTTATTTTGACTATAAGCGTGAGGAGAATTTAGCACGGATTGCAACAAGGAAATACAATCAATCAAAGAGCAATTTTCATAGTTAAATTCCTTGAAATCCATAATAGTGGGTTTAGCAACATCTAGGGTTTTAATTTCTTCAATCCCACTTTTAGCAAATTTAGCATCAAGATCAAAAGATTCAGAATTCTTGGAACACCTTCTAGGTAAAGGTGGATCATATTCAGTCCCATCATTATCAAGATTCATATTGCAAAACAAAGATTTAATAGGGGACACATCAATAACTTTTAGATATTCATCATTATTTTCATAGCAACTCGGTTTAGCGGCCATCTTATTAACTAGGGTAGCCCGCTTATCTGAAATTTTAGCAGTTAATTTCTCAAGATGAGCAAGTTGGGATCTTAAACCATTGAATTCTTTAGACATATCATCAAGCTCTTTATTCAGAAAACTCATAAAAGTTTTCTGTTCTTTAAGGTGAAGGTCACCAAATTTAGGTAGAGCCTTCGTGACAAGCAAGCAAACTAACACACAAGCAAACAAAAAGCAAGCGGGCAAAAAGAGGCAAATAGAGAGGGAGGATAGAGAGAGAGAGAGGGCAAATAAAACGGCAAGGGTGAAGTGGGGGAGAGGAAAACGAGAGGCAAATGGCAAATAACGTAATGCGGGAGATATGGGTATGTGATGGGTACTTGGTATGTTGACTTTTGCGTAGACCTCCCCGGTAATGGCGCCAGAAATCCTTCTTGCTACCTCTTTTAGCACAGCGTTGGTTTTCCCCAAAGAGGAAGGGATGATGCAGCAAAGTAGCATAAGTATTTCCCTCAGTTTTTGAGAACCAAGGTATCAATCTAGTAGGAGGCTATGCGCGAGTCCCTCGCACCTGCACAAAACAAATAAATCCTCGCAACCAACGCAAATAGGGGTTGTCAATCCCTATAGGGCCACTTACGAGAGTGAGATCTGATAGACATGATAAGATAATATTTTTGGTATTTTTTATGATAAAGATGCAAAGTAAAATAAAGGCAAAGAAAATGGCAAAGTAAATAACTAAGTAGTAGGAGATTAATATGATGAAGATAGACCCGGGGGCCATAGGTTTCACTAGTGGCTTCTCTCGAAAGCATAAATATTCTACGGTGGGTGAACAAATTATTGTTGAGCAATTGACAGAATTGAGCATAGTTATGAGAATATCTAGGTATGATCGTGTATATAGGCATCACGTCCGAGACAAGTAGACCGACTCCTGACTGCATCTACTACTATTACTCCACTCATCGACCGCTATCCAGCATGCATCTAGAGTATTAAGTTAAAAACAATGTAACGCCTTAAGCAAGATGACATGATGTAGAGGGATAGACTCATGCAATATGAAGAAAACCCCGTCTTGTTATCCTCGATGGCAACAATACAATACATGCCTTGCTGCCCTTACCGTCACCGGGAGAGGACACCGCAAGATTGAACCCAAAGCTAAGCACTTCTCCCATTGCAAGAAAGATCAATCTAGTAGGCCAAACCAAACTGATAATTCTAAGAGACTTGCAAAGATAACTGATAACCCACAAGTATAGGAGATCGCAACAGTTTTCGAGGGTAGAGTATTCAACCCAAATTTGTTAATTCGACACAAGGGGAGCCAAAGAATATTCTCAAGTATTAGCAGCTGAGTTGTCAATTCAACCACACCTAGAAACTTAATATCTGCAGCAAAGTATTTAGTAGCAAAGTAGTATGATAGTAGTGGTAACGGTAGCAAAAGGTAACAGTAGTAAAAGTAATGTTTTTGGTATTTTGTAGTGATGATAGCAATAGCAACGGAAAAGTAAATAAGCGAATAACAATATATGGAAAGCTCGTAGGCAATGGATCAGTGATGGAGAATTATGCCGGATGTGGTTCATCATGTAACAGTCATAACCTAGGGTGACACAGAACTAGCTCCAGTTCATTGATATAATGTAGGCATGTATTCCGAATATAGTCATACGTGCTTATGGAAAAGAACTTGCATGACATCTTTTGTCCTACCCTCCCGTGGCAGCGGGGTCCTTACGGAAACTAAGGGATATTAAGGTCTCCTTTTAATAGAGAACCGGAACAAAGCATTAACACATAGTGAATA
Source organism: Triticum monococcum (assembly GCA_034509565.1). Taxonomy (NCBI): domain Eukaryota; kingdom Viridiplantae; phylum Streptophyta; class Magnoliopsida; order Poales; family Poaceae; genus Triticum; species Triticum monococcum. The sequence continues at coordinate 172,642,165 of CM067847.1, read as the reverse complement.
CATGAACTCCTCAAACTACGGTCATCACCCGTAAGTATCCGGATTATTGTCACTCCGAGGTTAATGGATCATAACACATAATAGGTGACTATAGACTTGCAAGATAGGATCAAGAACACTCATATATTGATGAAAACATAATAGGTTCAGATCTGAAATCATGGCACTCGGGCCCTAGTGACAAGCATTAAGCATAACAAAGTCATAGCAACATCAATCTCAAAACATAGTGGACACTAGGGATCAAACCCTAACAAAACTACCTCGATTACATGATAGATCCCATCCAACCCATCACCGTCCAGCAAGCGTACGATGGAATTACTCACACATGGCGGTGAGCATCATGAAATTGGTGATGGAGGAGGGTTGATGATGACGATGGCGACGGATTCCCCTCTCTGAAGCCCCGAATGGACTCCAGATCAGCCCTCCCGAGAGGTTTTAGGGCTTGGCAGCGGCTCCGTATTGTAAAACGCGATGATTTCTTCTCTCTGGTTTTTCTCTCCCCGAAACTCAATATATGGAGGTGGAGTTGGAGTCGGAGAGGCAACAGGGGGCCCACGAGGTAGGGAGGCGCGCCCCCACCCTCGTGGCAAGGTGGTGCCCCCCTGGCCTTCATCTTTGGCAAGTACTTTTCTTATTTTCTGAAAAGTGTCTCCGTGAAGTTTCAGGTCATTCCGAGAACATTTGCTCTTGCACATAAATAACACCATGGTAATTCTGCTGAAAACATCGTTAGTCTAGGTTAGTTCCATTCAAATCATGCAAGTTAGAGTCCAAAACAAGGGCAAAAGTGTTTGGAAAAGTAGATACATTGGAGACGTATCAACTCCCCTAGGCTTAAACCTTTGCTTGTCCTCAAGCAATTCAGTTGACAAACTGAAAGTGATAAAGAAAAACTTTTACAAACTCTGTTTGCTCTTGTTGTTGTAAATATGTAAAGCCAACATTCAAGTTTTCAGCAAAGATTATAACTAACCACATTCGCAATAACGCATAGGTCTCAAGTTTACTCATATCAATAACATAATCAACTAGCAAGCCATAATAATAAATCTCGGATGACAACACTTTCTCAAAACAATCATAATATGATATAACAAGATGGTATCTCGCTAGCCCTTTCTGAGACCGCAAAACATAAATGCAGAGCACCTTTAAAGACCAAGGACCGACTAGACATTGTAATTCATGGTAAAAGAGATCCAGTCAAGTCATACTCAATGTAAACTAACAATAATGAATGCAAATGACAGCGGTGCTCTCTAACTGGTGCTTTTTAATAAGAGGATGATGACTCAGCATAAAAGTAAATAGATAGGCCCTTCGCAGAGGGAAGCAGGGATTTGTAGAGGTGCCAGAGCTTGGTTTTGAAATAGAGGTGAATAATATTTTGAGCGGTATACTTTTATTGTCAACATAACAACCAAGAGATGGCGATATCTTCCATGCTACACACATTATAGGCGGTTCCCAAACAGAATGGTAAAGTTTATACTCCCCCTTCCACCACAAGCATCAATCCATGGCTTGCTCGAAACAACGAGTGCCTCCAACTAACAAGAGTCCCAGGGGGAGTTTTGTTTGCAATTATTTTGATTTAGTTTGCATAAAACATGGGACTGGGCATCCCGGTGAGCAGCCATTTATCTCGTGAGTGAGGATCGGAGTCCACTCCTGTTGAGAATAACCCGCCTAACATGGAAGATACAGACAACCCTAGTTGATACATGAGCTATTCGAGCATACAAAACATGATATTTATTGGAAGGTTTAGAGTTTGGCACATACAAATTTACTTGGAACAATAGGTAGATACTGTATATAGGTAGGTATAGTGGACTCATGTGGAATAACTTTGGGGTTTAAGGAGTTTGGATGCACGAGCAGTATTCCCGCTTAGTACAGGTGAGGGCTAGCAAAAGACTGGAAAGCGACCAGCTAGAGAGCGACAACAGTCATGAACATGCATTAAAATTAATCAACACCAAATGCAAGCATGAGTAGGATATAATCCACCATGAACATAAATATCGTGAAGGCTATGTTGATTTTGTTTCAACTACATGCGTGAACATGTGCCAAGTCAAGTCACTTAAATCATTCAGAGGAGGATACCGCCCTATCATACCACATCATAACCATTTTAATAACATGTTGGCACACAAGGTAAACCATTATAACTCATAGCTAGTCAAGCATGGCATAAGAAACTATGATCTCTAGTTGTCATTGCAAACATGTTTATTCATAATAGGCTGAATCAGGAAGGATGAACTAATCATATTTACAAAAACAAAAGAGGTCGAGTTCATACCAGATTTTCTCATCTCAGTCAGTCCATCATATATCGCCATAAATGCCTTTCACTTGCATGACCGAATAGTGTGAATAATAATAATAGTGCACGTGCATTGGACTAAGCTGGAATCTGCAAGCATTCAATAGACAGGAGAAGACAAGGCAATATGGGCTCTTTTGTCAGATCAACAATAATGCATATAAGAGCCACTTCAACAATTTAATTATGGTCTTCTCCTATCAACCCCCAAGGAAAAGAAAAGAAATAAAAATATTTACACGGGAAAGCTCCCAACAAGCAAAAGAAGAACATGAAATCTTTTTGGGTTTTCTTTTTAATTACTACTACAAGCAGGGAAAGTAAACTAATTAAAAGCTACAACTATTTTTTTGGTTTTTCTTAAGGTTTATTAAACACACAAGAAGAAAGCATAAAAAAGGAAAATAAACTAGCATGGATGATACAATGAAAAAGTATGAGCACCGACATCTAGCAATGAGTATGTGAGCATAAATGTAATGTCTGTGAGAAATACGTACTCCCCCAAGCACAGGCTTTTGGCCTAAGTTGGTCTATGGCCACGGCTGGCCTGACTGATATCCATAATAGTAGTTGGGGTCGTACTGCGATGATGAAGAAGAAGGCTCCGATTGCCATTGGCTAGCAATCATCTCCGGATCCCACTGATAATTAGACTGTTGTGAAGGATTGAATTGTGGTTCCGTCTCTGGCTCCTCGGCTGGTGCAGGGTTCCGGTAGGCGTGAATAGCCGTCAACGGAACAAGGTACGTGCCTATAGTCAAATCAAACAAAGAAGGAGCAGGCAAGGTAATAGTCTCAGGATGATGTTTATTAAAGAACAATTGATATTTAAGCTCTCCTTCCCTATTCTTAACAATAAAATCATGCACCACCATACTTTTGTAATCTAAATAAACACGAGGCAGCACCTTTTCTTCCTTCTCATAATGCCTAATAGGTATGTTAAAATGTGCAACTAGGCGTGTAGCATAGATGCCTCCAAAGATGGGGCCCTTGGTACGGTTCAGACTTAACCGTTTGGCAATAATGCCACCCATACTAAAAGAGTTATCACCGTATAAACCGTGGTGCAAAATAATAATATCAGGGATACTCAGGTTTCCACAGTTTCCGCGACCAATCAAGCAACGACTAGCAAATAATGCAAAATAACGTAAAACAGGAAAGTGTATGCTAGTGATTCGTGCATCGGAAACCTTCCTTGTTTCCCCTACATTGATAGTATCGATAAATCCCTCCACATCATCACGATGTGGTTCTTCTATATTGCCCTCAAAAGGGACTAAACAAATCTGACAGAAATCATAAAGTGACATCTCCTTATGCTCATCATATAAATAAAACTCCACCATAGGTGGTGAGCTCCTAGAATGGAAATGAAAGTTTTGCACAAAGATATTTGTGAGCAAGAGATACTGATCACATTGGTCGTGGAGGAAAGCGGTAAGGCCTGCAGTCTGAGCCAATTCATGAAAATCTTCATAAATCTCAGCTGCTCTCAAGAAATCCTCGGAAGGCCATTCACACGCCCGAACCTCCGCGATGCGAGGCAGATTATACTTAGGCTTTGGTGCCTTTTCCTTCGAACTTTGGCTCGATGAGCCCCTCAAAAGTCTCCTCATCATTTTCTGAAAAATTCTGAATTTTTTTGTAACTTCAAAATAAAAGTAAACCAAACTCAATAATATTGATAGTAACTACTCCTACAAGTGCCTAGGGCCTATATCATGCATCAAAACTACTTTTGACCATATACATTTGACATGCAAGCTCAAGAATAGGGTCACCTAAGCAGCAAAAATTTGCAATGAATAAAGCACTAGAACAAAAACTAATTGGACCAATGGGGGAGTTACATACCAAGGAAGAATCTCGCCAAGAAGTTTTGTGAGAGGTGCTTTGAGCAAGGAGATTGAAAATGGCAGCAAAACGAGCTTGGAGTCGGGTTTGAGCTGGTTATTCATGTTTGGGGGAGGAAGAAGGAGTGTATGGGTGAAAGGATAAGTGGAGGAGGGCCATCGTGGGCCCATGAGGCAGGGGGCACGCCCTAGAGGGGTAGGCACGCCCTCCACCCTCGTGGGCAGGTGGTTGGCCCCCCTGGTGTGCTTAGTTCCATAAATCCTAAAATATTCTAGAAAAAATCATATTTAATTTTCAGGGCATTTGGAGAACTTTTATTTTCAAGGTATTTTATATTGCACGGATAATCAGATAACAGACAGACAAATATTTATTTTTATTTTATTTAATATAAATAACAGAAAGTAAAAATGGGGTACAGAAGGTTGTGCCTTCTAGTTTCATCCATCTCATGGTCAACAAAAGGAATCCACTAACAAGGTTGATCAAGTCTTGTTAACGAACTCATTCCGAATAACATGGAACCGGAGAAATTTCGAATAACACTATGTTACCTCAACGGGGATATGCACATCCCCAATAACAAGAATATCATATTTCTTCTTGACAGTAGGAAGAGGAAATTCAAAACCTCCAAATATAGTCGATGGAATTTTTCCAATAGAGTTGATACTATGAACTTGAGGTTGTTTCCTCGGAAAGTGTATCATGTGCTCATTACCATTAACATAAAAAGTGACATTGCCTTTAGTGCAATCAATAATAGCCCCTGCAGTATTCAGAAAGGGTCTTCCAAGAATAATAGACATACTATCGTCCTCGAGAATATCAAGAATAACAAAGTCCGTTAAAATAGTAACATTTGCAACTACAACAGGCACATCCTCACAAATACCGACAGGTATAGCAGTTGATTTATCAGCCATTTGCAAATTTATTTCAGTAGGTGTCAACTTATTCAAATCAAGTCTACGATATAAATAGAGAGGCATAACACTAACACCGGCTCCAAGATCACATAAAGCAGTTTTAACATAGTTTCTTTTAATGGAGCATGGTATAGTGGGTACTCCTGGATCTCCAAATTTCTTTACTATTCCAACCTTAAAAGTATAATTAGCAAGCATGGTGGAAATTTCAGCTTCCGGTATCTTTCTTTTATTTGTAATAATATCTTTCATGTACTTAGCATAAGGATTTGTTTTGAGCATATCAGTTAATCGCATACACAAAAAGATAGGTCTAATCATTCCAGCAAAGCGCTCAGAATCCTCATCATCCTTTTTCTTGGATGGTTTGGGAGGAAAGGGCATGGGTTTCTGAACCCAAGGCTCTCTTTCTTTACCGTGTTTCCTAGCAACAAAGTCTTATCATAATGTTGATTCTTTGATTGTGGGTTATCAAGATCAACAATAGGTTCAATTTCTATATCATTATCATTACTAGGTTGAGCATCATCATGAACATTATTATTGACATTTTCACTAGTTTCAGTTTCATTACCAGGTTGTGTTTCAGCATCAGAAATAGAAATATCACTTGGATTCTTAGGTGTTTCAACAACAGGTTCACTAGAAGCATGCAAAGTCCCATCACTTTTCTTTTTCTTCCTTTTAGAAGGACTAGGTGCATCTATTTTATTTCTCTGAGAATCTTGCTCAATTCTCTTAGGGTGGCCTTCAGGATACAAAGGTTCCTGAGTCATTCTACCAGTTCTAGTAGCCACGATAACAGCATTATTATTATTCTTACTATTCAATTCATTGAGCAAATCATTTTGAGCTTGAAGTACTTGTTCTACTTGAGTGGTAACCATAGAAGCATGTTTACTAATAAGTTTAAGTTCACCTTTAACATTAGCCATATAATCACCCAATTGTTCAAGCATATTTGAATTGTATTTCAATTGTCTACCAAAATAAGCATTAAAGTCTTCTTGCTTAGTGTCGGTGTCAAAACCGGCGGATCTCGGGTAGGGGGTCCCGTACTATGCGTCTAGGCCGGATGGTAACAGGAGGCAATGGACACGAAGTTTTACCCAGGTTCGGGCCCTCTCGATGGAGGTAAAACCCTACGTCCTGCTTGATTAATATTGATGATATGGGTAGTACAAGAGTAGATCTACCACGAGATCAGAGAGGCTAAACCCTAGAAGCTAGCCTATGGTATGATTGTTGATGTGTATCTTGTCCTACGGACTAACCCCCCCCCCCGGTTTATATAGACACTGGAGAGGGTTAGGGTTACATAGATTCGGTTACAATGGTAGGAGATCTGAATGTCCGCATCGCCAAGCTTGCCTTCCGGACCAAGGAAAGTCCCTTCCGGACATGGGACGGAGTCTTCAATCTTGTACCTTCATAGTCCAGGAGTCCGGCTGAAGGTATAGTTCGGCTATCCGAACACCCCCTAATCCAGGACTCCCTCAGTAGCCCCTGAACTAGGCTTCAATGACGACGAGTCCGGCGCGCAAATTGTCTTCGGCATTGCAAGGCGGGTTCCTCCTCCAAGTACTTCATAGAAGATTTTAAACACAAAGATAGCGTCCGGTTCTGGAAGATAAGTTTTCCACATATTGCCATAGAGATAATAATATTTACACAAATCTAATCTGCTGACGTATTCCGTGGTGCGACACACCACGACCAGGCCTTTATCCGAGTCATTTAATTATCCCACCTCAGCGCGTCATGCGAGGCGGCTTCCTTGGCGCGTCTTGTCAAAGCAGAGATCGTGCCCCCTTATTCCGGGATTCTCATCAATACGGGCGTGGGTAACCCAACCGCGCCTTTGATTACGGCGCTTGGAGATAAGCAAGTTTTACCAGGCTGGTGGGGACATGTAGTCGCGTTCACCCATATAAGGGGATAAGGATCCACCTTTTCACCCACGCATTCTTCCTCCTTTGCCCTTCCATTCTTGCGCACTCGAGCTCCAGCGCCCAAGTCCGCACTACCACCTCGACCTTCTCCAGTCATGTCCGGAGCAGGAGGCAAGTGGATGGTCTCCTCCGTCACGGAGGGACACATCAAAAAGCTGAGGAAGGCCGGATATCTGGCTAGCAACATCGTGCACCGGCTTCCTGAAAAGGGGCAGCTCATCCCCACTCCTAGGCCCCATGAGAGGGTGGTATCCCCCCCCCCATTTCCTCCGCAGACTGGGCTTCGCTCTGCATCCATTTGTCCGGGGCTCATATTCTACTACGGCCTGGATTTCCATGATCTGGCCCTGAACTTCGTCCTCAACATCTCGGCGTTTATTGTCGTGTGCGAGGCTTTCCTCCGCATCCGCCCCCATTTCGGCCTATGGCTTAAGACTTTCAACGTCAAGCCGAAGGTGGTGCGCGGCAGCCAGGCGGAGTGCGGCGGTGCCATGGTTGGAAATATGGCCAACGTCCTGTGGCTTGAGGGCTCCTTTGTGGAGACCCTGAAGGGGTGGCAATCATGGTGGTTTCACGTCACCGAGCCGCGCGACGCCAAATGGGTCGCACCCCCTGAGTTTCGATCCGCCCCCCCTACGCGGCTCACCTCCTAGAAGGAGACATGCCTGTCTTGGGGTAAAAAAGGAGAGCTGACCGGACTCCAAACATGCATCGAAACCCTGGTGGACAAGAAGCTCAAGCTTGTCAACGTAGTCCAGGTTATGCTCATCCGCCTGATCCTCCCGTGTCAACGACGGTTCTTCAATCTGTGGGAGTTCGACCCGGCGCGGCATCAAACTCTAAACAGGCTCTTCGACACGACGTACGAGGATGCCTGGAGGATGCTTTTCAAGGGCGCCGAGGCTCCCGCATCCGCTACCGAGGATCGCGGATTCAGAGCGCAGCGTCACGCGTTCGCGGTAAGCTGTTTTTTCCTTTTACAGGGTATCAGTTTTCCATAGTTTGACTCTATGCGAGATCTAAGCTCCCTTTCCTCTGACAGGATTGGCAGGTGACGTCCGGACAGATCAACTGTCCGGCCCCTTTGCCCGAAGGCCCAGTGGATGCTCGCTTGGCGAGGCTGCTTGTTCCGGCGCCCTATGTGGTGCCGGAGAAGAAGGCCACGAAAAGGGCCACGGGGACTCGAAAGAGCGCCCGGCGCCAGGAGGTGTCGGATTCATCATCCGACGGTCCCGAAGCGCCTTCCTCTCGCGAAGACGAGGAGGAAGAAGAAGAGACCTCCCCCCGTCCAGCGGGAGGAGAGAAGAAAAGGAAGGCCGCCCTCTCTGAGGAGGCCGGAGGGTCCAAGAAGAGGAAAACCCTTCCTCCGGACTACTCCGCCGACGCCGACAATGACAGAGATGAGTGGCAGCCCAGGGCCAAGCCCCTGGCAAAATCGTAAGTATCCAGATACCGGAGTAATTCATAGTATTCGTTTATTGCACAACTTTCCCTTATGTCGAATATGCTTATGCAGCCTACCCAAAGACCGGCTCGATGCATCGTCGAGCGGCTCACTGGACTCGTCGGATGTGAACTCGCTTCCGACGGATTCCTCCCCCTGCCCTACGGACGACACCGAGGTGTTGTCCCAACAGGTTCCAAGCAGGGAGGTGGTGGTCCCGGAGGCGCCGCAAGGCGACCTCCCGGACTCCAGGAGTAAAGGGGATGAAACCCCCCAGGGCTCCAAGTCCGGCTCTAGGCCGGACACCGCTCCGGAACCTTCAAAGGTTCCGGAGTCCGGCGGGGGACCTCTTTCCAAGAGGAGCAAGTCCACTGTGCCGGCGGCCTCCATCCAACCGGAGGCGCCGGACAATATGCTGGAGGCGCTCCAAGGCGCCACCATCGACGAGGAGCACCGCGCTATTATGAGTGCGGTGGTCCAGAAGGTTCAGTCCGCAAAAAACAGACCAACTGAAGCTTGTACTAGCCTTTTGACAGGCTTCGAGGTAAGTAAAGAAAGTGTAAATAATAGTACCGCATAGACAGTAGCCCCTGATGCTCTGTTTGGCGTTCGGGAAGAAAAAGCCGAATAGAGGATCAAATAGAATTCACAGGAGTCTAACAAAAATGAGTAAATATGCATGTGCAGGGTACCCTGCTTGCATCCACCGCACTGACTACGGAAGTGGACACGCTAAAGCAGGACCTCGAAAGGTCCAAGCAAGAGCTCGAGCGTGCAAAGAAGCAGCTCGAGGACAATGAAGGTAAGAAATACCTTGTTAAATATATATATATATATATATATATATATATATATATATATATATATATAAGGTGCAATTGAAAAAAATGACAGGACTATCGTGGCTATTTTAGGGGCCACGTCTGAGGTGGCGACCCTTAAGCAAGCGCTGGACGAGGCCGAGAAGAATTCGGCCTCGGAGCGCACCGAGCGGGAGAAGTATGAGGCCGAGGTTGGCAAGGTGCGGCAAGAGCTCCAGGCTCTCATGGAAAAACATGAGAGTTTGGAGCGTGACTCGAAGACGCAAGCGTCCGAGCTTGCGGTGGCTATTGAAAATGCCAAATCTGCCAAGGACGAATCCCAGAAGACCCTCCAGGAGTTGGATGAGGTGAAGAAGATAGCGGCGGGTAAGACATTATTTATGCAAAGTAAACACATAAACGTGAGTTACTTGATACTTACCCAAATCTGGAGCTCTCCAGGGGCATTTGCAGATCTTCCCCGGAGTGTATCCGATGCCGCCGCATTCTATCGAGCCGAGGAGGGTAGCTCGACGGAGAAGGTGTTTTGGTCTCAGTATGCTGAGGCCGGACACCCGGTGCCCCTGAGCGACTAGCTGAAGCAATTGGTCGATCTCCACAAGGCGGCCGAACAGGCCATGAAGGGCCTCCTAGTTCGGCTGTGGCCTGGAGAGGCTCTGCCTAGGAGCTATTTCGGGCTGGTGCGGCGGCTGGTGGAGGCCTGTCCAAGGCTCGAAGTCATCAAGCGCTCCGTCTGTATTGAAGGTGCCCGTAGGGCCTTTGCCCGTGCTAAGGTGCACTGGGGCAGGCTGGATGCGGAGAAGCCTGTGAAGGATGGGCCACCAGCGGGGAAAGAGCATCGCAAGCCCAAAAATTACTATAAGGATGTTCTGAAGGGTGCCCGCCTTGTGGCGGATGAATGTACTAGTGATGTAATTTTTGAGTAAAACTCGCTTGTGTTTGTCCTGTGCATTGAAACTTGTTCATATGCGCTGAGCAATGCTGCTTGAATTTAAAATATAACCTTCTGTGCGGCTGTTTATCAATACTGAGAGATGGCGAGTCGTCGGCTTCTGCCCCCTTACCGCTAGTGCTGGGGTGTTCGGGGATAAACCTGGGCGCTCTTTTTCCCATATTTGGGTCCTTCGAGGGAGGCGCTCAGCCCAATGAACGAGGCAATCGGACTATAATGCGTGAACACTCTCACTTAGCCATAGAATTCTATAATTTTAAATTTCGGCGAAGCCCCTAGTATTCGGAAGACCGAGTTCGGGGCGCTATCCACGCCTTGGCCGGACAGAGCCGACTCCTCGCCCTAAGCGGCATAAGTCTTTAGGGACTCGAAAAAACCTCTCGAATAGCGACCAACTCTCGCTTCATCATGACAGTCAGTTTTAGCTTTCTCCACTAAGGTGCTTAACCCAGGTCAACTGGGGAACAATCGCAGTGGTTCTCCTAGTGCTACCTTAGATGATATAGCGGAACGTAAGGCACCAAAACATAGGAGCCGGGCAAACCCAACTATTGACCCAAGACATGATTCGGAGCCGATGCATATAGTGCTATAAGTTTGGGGTGCCGCACTTGTGAAAGTGTTCGGACTTCTCACACCATATTGAGGGGTGCTAAAAGCCCCTGGCGTATTTTGGCCGTACCAAGTTGTACGGGTGCAACATGTCGTTAAGGAACATTTATTTATAAAAAGATAATGCAAAAAATAGACAAAAGCTATGCATTGTTTATTAAAAATAGCAGCGATCAAAGCAGAACGATACAAGTAATGCGATAAACGAAAAGTTGGACTATTTAACATGTCTGCTCCAGGGGCAAGCTGCGGAATAGTATGCGAAACAGGTATACTGCTCGTGATAGAGACCACCTGGGATTTCCATAATGTGGCATGGCTTGTCTGCTTCCCTGGTTCTTGCATCGTTTGTGCGGCAATTGAACTGCCGAATAGGCCTTCCGAAGAGTAGAGTCCTGGAAGTAAGAGAAAAGTAAAAAATCGGCAGCCCCTGGTGCGGTTTAAGCCGTGTTTTGGGCGTGCCGTGATGGTGCCCCTCCCCCTATGCCCATGGTATTTCTAGAGCGTAATTATGTACGTGAAGTACTGGCGTCGCCTTTTTTCTAGGGTTGGGGTTGGGGCCGTATTGCTACGCCTGCTCGGAACGTGCCAGGCGGTCTTGTTGTAGGTTACTCCGGGCGCGCTTGACGGTGTTCGGACGTTTAATGGCCGGACTGGAGAACTGCCTGGAGAGGCTGCTTTGTACTTCCGCTGCAAGGGCCGCCGTGTGCTCCTCCGTTCGGAGGGAGCGTTCGGTGTTTCCATTGACCATAATTACTCCACGAGGGCCTGGCATCTTGAGCTTAAGGTATGCGTAGTGCGGTACCACATTGAATTTGGCGAATGCGGTTCATCCGAGCAGTGCATGATAGCCATTGCGGAATGGGACTATGTCGAAGATCAATTCCTCGCTTCGGAAATTATCCGGGGATCCGAAGACCACTTCAAGTGTGACTGAGCCTGTATAGTTGGCCTCTACACCTGGTATTACGCCTTGAAAGGTCGTTTTGGTGGGCTTAATCCTCGAGGGATCGATGCCCATTTTTTGCACTGTATCCTGGTAAAGCAGGTCCAGGCTGCTGCCGCCGTCCATGAGGACTCTAGTGAGATGAAATCCGTCAATAATTGGGTCTAGAACCAATGCGGCAAATCCGCCACGACGGATGCTAGTGGGATGGTCTCTTCGATCAAAGGTGATCGGGCATGAGGACCATGGGTTGAACTTTGGGGCGACTGGCTCTACCGCGTATACGTCCCTTAATGCGCGCTTCCGCTCCCTTTTGGGGACGTGGGTGGCGTATATCATGTTCGCCATCCGCACTTGTGGGGGAAAAACCCTTCTGTCCATTGTTGTTCGGTGGCCGGGGCTCCTCGTCGTCATCGCTATGCAGCCCCTTGTCTTCATTGTCGGCGCTTAACTTGCCTGCCTGCTTGAACACCCAACAATCCCTGTTGGTGTGATTGGCCGGCTTTTCGGGGGTGCCATGTATTTGGCACAAGCGGTCGAGTATTCGGTCCAAGATGGACGGGCCCCTAGGATTCCTTTTGAATGGCTTCTTCCGCTGACCGGATTTAGAGCCTCTGAATCCGGCATTAACTGCCGTATCCTCAGCATTGTCGCCGTTAATGCGACGCTTCTGCTTGTTGTGACGCGACCTGCCACTAATGTCCCTGTTGTCCGAACTACCAGGGTTCTTGGTCATATTGTTTCTACGAGCGAGCCAGCTATCTTATCCCACGCAAAAGCGGGTCATGAGTGTCGTGAGTGCTGCCATAGATTTCGGCTTTTCCTGTCCGAGGTGCCGGGCCAGCCACTCGTCACGGATATTGTGCTTGAAGGCTGCTAGGGCCTCAGCGCCCGGACAGTCGACTATTTGATTTTTCTTTGTTAGGAACCATGTCCAGAATTGTCTGGCCGATTCCTCTGGCCCCTGGATTACGTGACTTAGGTCATCGGCATCTGGGGGTCGCACATAAGTGCCTGGAAATTGTCGAGGAATGCGGCTTCCAGGTCCTCCCAACAACTGATTGATCCTATTGGCAAGCTGTTGAGCCAATGCCGAGCTGGTCCTTTAAGCTTGAGTGGGAGGTATTTGATGGCGTGAAAATCGTCGCCGCGGGCCATGTGGATATGAAGGAGATAATCCTTGATCCATACCACAGGGTCTGTTGTGCCATCATATGATTCGATGTCAACGGGTTTGAAACCCTCGGGGATTTGATGATGCATTATTTCGTCTGTAAAGCACAGTGGGTGTGCGGCGCCTCTGTACTGGGCGATATCATGACGTAGCTCCAATGAGTTTTGTCTACTGTGTTCGGCCCTGTCGAATTTGTGGCCGGCGTGACGGTTACCGTCTCGAGCCGTGGGGTGCCCACGCGATCCGTAGATCGATCGTGTTTGCCTTGCCTTGTCCTCTAACATGTCTCGTAAGTCCGGCGCATATTCCCGTGCCTTGGTACGGGGTGCGGCTTGAGTGGAGGGCCGGGAAGCCTCTTTGTCGCAGCCATGAGGTGGCCGTTCGGCCGCATCAGGTGCTTTCTCCTCTAATTGGGGTAGCAACCTGCACTTTGGGTAACTCTTGGAGGGGCGTTCGAGTTTATGCTCTTCAGCCGCAAGGACTTCGGTGCATCTGTTGACCAGCAAATCTTGATCAGCTCGGAGCTATTGCTGTTTTTTCTTGAGGCTTCTTGCCGTGGCCATGAGCCTATGTTGGAAACGCTTTTGCTCAACATGATCCTCTGGCATGACGAATTCGTCGTCGTCGAGGCTTGCCTCGTCTTCGGAGGGAGGCATATAATTATCGTCCTTGACCTCTCTGTCTGCCGCTCTCTCATGAGGGCTGGTTTCTCCATCCTCCTGAGCTAAACCTTGCTGGAGGGGGTTTTTTTGACACTCTCCGGAGTATTATTATCTCCCGTGCTGGAATCACCGTTTTTGTGTTGGCGGGATTTTGGGCGGCGCCGCTGATGCCGGCGCTTGGGCTGTTTCTTGGAGGGGTCATCCTCTGCTGTTCCATCGCCCTCTCCCTCTTTTGGGATGTCCACCATGCATATGTCATATGACGAGGTGGCTTTCCAGGGCCTAGTAGGAGCTGGTTCTTCATCATCTCCTTCATCGGCATCCATACCGTCGATGTCTTCGGAGTCGAAGTCGAGCATGTCGGTTAAGTCGCCGACAGTGGCTACAAAGTCGGTGATGGGTGGGTTTTGAATTTTTTCATCGTCCATACCCCAACCTTGCTGACCGTAGTCCGGCCAGGGCTCTCCTGATAAAGAGAGAGACTTCAGTGACTTCAGGATATCGCCGAAAGGCGAGTGCTAAAAGACGTCCACGGCCGTGAACTCCATGATCGGCGCCCAATCGGATTCGATCGGTAGGGGTGCGGAGGGTTCGGAGTCTGGAGAAGAATCCGGCTCCATGGAGTCACGAGTCTCGCAGAGTACGGGGCTGGTGTTCGGCTCAACCGCCGTTGGGATCATAGCCCCCGAGGTGGCGTCCAACCGCCCATCCTCGATTAGCGCGGTTGGCTCCGAACTAAGGGTCGGAGCCGATGCGGGTGCGGCCTCCAGGGCACTGTTCGGCGGCAGAGCTAGATCATGCTCGTCGTGACTGTGTGGCGTGCTTGGCGGTGGTTCGAATCCGCCGAAGATCAAGTCCCCGCGGATGTCAGCCGTGTAGTTTAAATTTCCGAATCTGACGTGACGGCCAGGGGCGTAGCTTTCGATCTGCTCTAGATGGCCGAGTGAATTGGCCCGCAGTGCGAAGCCGCCAAAGATGAAGATCTGTCCGGGAAGGAAGGTCTCACCCTGGACTGCATCGCCATTGATGATCGTAGGAGCCATTGGGCCTGACGGCGACGGCACAGAGGAACTCTCAATGAAAGCACCAATGTCGGTGTCAAAATCGGCGGATCTCAGGTAGGGGGTCCTGAACTGTGCGTCTAGGCCAGATGGTAACATGAGGCAAGGGACACGAAGTTTTACCCAGGTTCGGGCCCTCTCGATGGAGGTAAAACCCTACGTCCTGCTTGATTAATATTGATGATATGGGTAGTACAAGAGTAGATCTACCACGAGATTAGAGAGGCTAAACCCTAGAAGCTAGCCTATGGTATGATTGTTGATGTGTATCTTGTCCTACGGACTAAAACCCCCGATTTATATAGACACCGAAGAGGGTTAGGGTTACATACAGTCGGTTACGATGGTAGGAGATCTGAACGTCCACATCGCCAAGCTTGCCTTCCACGCCAAGGAAAGTCCCTTCCGGACACGGGACGGAGTCTTCAATCTTGTATATTCATAGTCCAGGAGTCCGGTTGAAGGTATAGTTCGGCTATTCGAACACCCCCTAATCCAGGACTCCCTCACTTAGCCATAAATTTATCAAACTCATCTAAGCATGGGCTAGCAATTTTAGTAAATGGGATTACAGCTTTATCATATCTATAGAGATAATTTACCTTTACTACCTGTGTCGGGTTATCAAGATCATGAATTTGTTTAATAGGTAAAGGATTAAGATTATATGTTTCTTCAACAGGCGGTAAATTAAGACCATGTATTTCTTCAATAGGAGGTAAATTCTTAACATCTTCAGCTTTAATACCGTTTTCTTTCATAGATTTCTTTGCCTCTTGCATATCTTCAGGACTGAGAAATAGAATACCCCTCTTCTTCGGAGTTGGTTTAGGAATAGGTTCAGGAATTGGCTCCGGAGGTGTCCAATTATTTTCATTTGTCAACATATTATTCAATAGAATTTCAGCTTCATCCGGTGTTCTTTCCCTGAAAAAAGAACCAGCACAACTATCCAGGTAATCTCTGGAAGCATCGGTTAGTCCAATATAAAAGATATCAAGTATTTCATTTTTCTTAAGAGGATGATCGGGCAAAGCATTAAGTAATTGGAGAAGCCTCCCCCAAGCTTATGGGAGACTCTCTTCTTCAATTTGCACAAAATTATATATATCCCTTAAAGCAGCTTGTTTCTTATGAGCAGGGAAATATTTAGCAGAGAAGTAATAAATCATATCCTGGGGACTACGCACACAACCAGGATCAAGAGAATTAAACCATATCTTAGCATCACCCTTTAATGAGAACGGAAATATTTTAAGGATATAAAAGTAGCAAGTTCTCTCATCTTTAGTGAACAAGGTAGCTATATCATTCAGTTTAGTAAGATGTGACACAATAGTTTCAGATTCATAACCATGAAAAGGATCAGATTCAACCAAAGTAATTATATCAGGATCAACAGAGAATTCATAATCCTTATCAGTAACAAAGATAGGTGAAGTAGCAAAAGCAGGGTCAGGTTTCATTCTAGCATTTAGAGATTGCTTACTCCATTTAGCTAATAATCTTTTAAGTTCAGTTCTATTTCTGCAAGCTAAAATAGCTAAAGAAGCATCTTGATCAAAAACATAACCCTTAGGAATGGCAAGTGGTTCTTCATCATCACTTTCATCAGTATCATCAGATTCAATATTTTCAATTTCTCTAGCCCTAGCAAGTTGTTCATCAAGAAAAGCACTAAGTGGCACAGTAGTATCAGGCATAGAGGTAGTTTCATCATAAGTATCATGCATAGCAGAAGTGGCATCATCAATAACACGCGACATATCAGAACGAATAGCAGAAGCAGGTGTAGGTGTCGCAAGCTTACTCAAAACAGAAGGTGAATCAAGTGTAGAGCTAGATGGCAGTTCCTTACCTCCCCTCGTAGTTGAGGGATATATCTTGGTTTTTGGATATCTCAAGTTCTTCATAGTGTCCAGCAGATATAAATCCCAAGTGACTCAAAGAATAGAGCTATGCTCCCCGGCAATGGCGCCAGAAAAAGGTCTTGATAACCCACAAGTATAGGGGATCGCAACAGCTTTCGAGGGTAGAGTATTCAACCCAAATTTATTGATTCGAATAAGGGGAGCCAAAGAATATTCTCAAGTATTAGCAGCTGAGTTGTCAATTCAACCACACCTGAAAACTTAATATCTACAGCAAAGTATTTAGTAGCAAAGTAGTATGATAGTAGTGGTAACGGTAGCAAAAGATAACAGTAGTAAAAGTAACGTTTTTGGTATTTTGTAGTGATGATAGCAATAGCAACGAAAAATTAAATAAGCGAATAACAATATATGGAAAGCTCGTAGGCAATGGATCAGTGATGGAGAATTATGCCGGATGCGGTTCATCATGTAACAGTCATAACCTAGGGTGACACAGAACTAGCTCCAGTTCATTGATATAATGGAGGCATGTGTTCCGAATATAGTCATACGTGCTTATGGAAAAGAACTTGCATGGCATCTTTTGTCCTACTCTCCCGTGGCAGCGGGTCCTTATGGAAACTAAGGGATATTAAGGTCTCCTTTTAATAGAGAACCGGAACAAAGCATTAACACATAGTGAATACATGAACTCCTCAAACTACGGTCATCACCGGTAAGTATCCCGATTATTGTCGGTTCGGGGTTAACGGATCATAACACATAATAGGTGACTATAGACTTGCAAGATAGGATCAAGAACACTCATATATTGATGAAAACATAATAGGTTCAGATCTGAAATCATGGCACTCGGGCCCTAATGACAAGCATTAAGCATAGCAAAGTCATAGCAACATCAATCTCAAAACATAGTGGACACTAGGGATCAAACCCTAACAAAACTAACTCAATTACATGATAGATCACATCCAACCCATCACCGTCTAGCAAGCCTATGATGGAATTACTCACGCATGGCGGTGAGCATCTGAAATCATGGCACTCGGGCCCTAGTGACAAGCATTAAGCATAGCAAAGTCATAGCAACATCAATCTCAAAACATAGTGGACACTAGGGATCAAACCCTAACAAAACTAACTCGATTACATGATAGATCACATCCAACCCATCACCGTCTAGCAAGCCTATGATGGAATTACTCACTCACTAGGTAGGGGCAGGGGGCACCTCTAGACACAAGTTGATCTGTTGATCTCTCCCAGCCGTGTGTGGTGCCCCCTCCACTAGAATCCACCTCGATCATATCGTAGTGGTGCTTAGGCGAAGCCCTGCGTAGTAGCATCATCATCACCGTCATCACGTCGTCCTGCTGAAGGAACTCTCCCTCAAAGCTCTGCTGGATCGGAGTTCGTGGGATGTCATCGAGCTGAACGTGTGCTGAACTCGGAGGTGTCGTACGTTCGGTACTTGGATCGCTCGGATCGTGAAGACGTACGACTACATCAACCGCGTTGTGCTAATGCTTCCGCTTTCGGTCTACGAGGGTACGTGGACAACACTCTCCCCTCTCGTTGCTATGCATCACCATGATCCTGTGTGTGCATAGGATTTTTTTTGAAATTATTACGTTCCCCAAAAGTGGCATCCGAGCCAGGTTTTATGCGTAGATGTTATATGCACGAGTAGAACACAAATGAGTTGTGGGTGATACAAGTCATACTGCTTACCAGCATGTCATACTTTGGTTCGGTGGTATTGTTGGATGAAGTGGCCCGGACCGACATTACGTGTACGCTTACGCGAGACTGGTTCTACCGACGTGCTTTGCACACAGGTGGCCGGCGGGTGTTAGTTTCTCCAACTTTAGTTGAACCAAGTGTCGCTATGCCCGGTCCTTGAGAAGGTTAAAACAACACTAACTTGACTAACTACCGTTGTGGTTTTGATGTGTAGGTAAGAACAGTTCTTGCTCAACCTATAGCAGCCTATGATGGAATTACTCACGCACGGCGGTGAGCATCATGAAATTGGTGACGTCGGAGGGTTGATGATGACGATGGCGACGGATTCCCCTCTCCGGAGCCCCGAACGGACTCCAGATCAGCCCTCCCGAGAGGTTTTAGGGCTTGGCGGCGGCTCCGTATCGTAAAACTTGATGATTTCTTCTCTCTGATTTGTTTCTCCCCGAAACTCAATATATGGAGGCGGAGTTGGAGTCAGAGAGGCAAAAGGGGGCCCACGAGGTAGGGGGGCGCCCTAGGGGGGTAGGCGCGCCCCCACCCTCGTGGCAAGGTGGTGCCCCCCTGGCCTTCATCTTTGGCAGGTATTTTTCTTATTTTCTGAAAAGTGTCTCCGTGAAGTTTCAGGTCATTCCGAGAACGTTCGCTC
This sequence comes from Triticum monococcum, assembly GCA_034509565.1. Classification (NCBI taxonomy): domain Eukaryota; kingdom Viridiplantae; phylum Streptophyta; class Magnoliopsida; order Poales; family Poaceae; genus Triticum; species Triticum monococcum. The sequence continues at coordinate 172,623,139 of CM067847.1, read as the reverse complement.
CTGCACATAAATAACACCATGGTAATTCTGCTGAAAACAACGTCAGTCCGGGTTAGTTCCATTCAAATCATGCAAGTTAGAGTCCAAAACAAGGGCAAAAGTGTTTGGATAAGTAGATACGTTGGAGACGTATCAATAACCAATCATACATAAAAGAATTCAGAGAAGATTCAAATATTATTCATAGATAGACTTGATCATAAACCCACAATTCACCGGTCTCAAAAAACACACCGCAAAAAGAAGATTACATTGAATAGATCTCCACAAGAGAGGGGGAGAACATTGTATTGAGATCCAAAAAGAGTGAAGAAGCCATCTAGCTACTAACTATGGACCCGTAGGTCTGAGGTAAACTACTCACACTTCATCAGAGGGGCTATGGTGTTGATGAAGAAGCCCTCCGTGATCGATGCCCCCTCCAGCGGAGCTCCGGAACAGGCCCCAAGATGGGATATCGTGGATACAAAAAGTTACAGCGGTGGAATTAGGGTTTTGGCTCCGTATCTGATCGTTTGGGGGTACGTGGGTATATATAGGAGGAAGAAGAACGTCGGTGGAGCAACAGGGGGCCCATGAGGGTGGAGGGCGCGCCTCGGGGGGGGGGGGGAGGGGGGGGGGGAGGGGGGGGGGGGGTAGGCGCGCCCCCTACCTCGTGGCCTCCTGTTACGTGTCTTGACGTAGGGTCCAAGTCTCCTGAGTTGTATTCGATGAGAAAATCACATTCCCGAAGGTTTCATTCCGTTTGGACTCTATTCGATATTCCTTTTCTTCGAAACCCTAAAACATGCAAAAAATAGCAATTCTGGGCTGGGACTCCGGTTAATAGGTTAGTCCCAAAAATAATATAAGTGGATAATAAAGCCCAATAATGTCCAAAACAGTAGATAATATAGCATGGAGCAATCAAAAATCATAGATACGTTGGAGACGTATCAGCTCCCAGTGTGATCTTGCCGACAAGGATTTCTCCGTCCACAAGCATGCCCCTAAGGATTTCCTCCTATGCTTCCCCAGCCTGGAGCACCATGCTCGCATCGCAATTGAAGGAAATATGCCCTAGAGGCAACAATAAAGTTATTATTTATTTCCATATTTCATGATAAATGTTTATTATTCATGCTGGAATTGTATTAACCGGAAACATAATACATGTTTGAATACATAGACAAACAGAGTGTCACTAGTACGCATCTACTTGACTAGCTCGTTAATCGAAGATGGTTGTGTTTCCTAGCCATGGACATGAGTTTTCATTTGATTAATGGGATCACATCATCATTAGGAGAATGATGTGATTGAGTTGACCCATTCCGTTAGCTTAGCACTTGATCGTTGAGTATGTTGCTATTGCTTTCTTCATGACTTATACATGTTCCTATGACTATGAGATTATGCAACTCCCGTTTACCGGAGGAACACTTTGTGTGCTACCAAACGTTACAACGTGGGTGATTATAAAGGTGCTCTACAGGTGTCTCCAAAGGTACTTGTTGGGTTGGCGTATTTCGAGATTAGGATTTGTCACTCCGATTGTCGGAGAGGTATCTCTGGGCCCACTCGGTAATGCACATCACTATAAGCCTTGCAAGCATTGTTACTAATGAGTTAGTTACGGGATGATGTATTACGGAACGAGTAAAGAGACTTGCCAGTAACGAGATTGAACTAGGTATTGAGATACTGACGATCGAATCTCGGGCAAGTAACATACTGATGACAAAGGGAACAACGTATGTTGTTATGCGGTTTGATCGATAAAGATCTTCGTAGAATATGTGGGAGCCAATATGAGCATCCAGGTTCCGCTATTGGTTATTGGCCAGAGACGTGTCTCAGTCATGTCTACATAGTTCTCGAACCTGTAGGTTCCTCACGCTTAAAGTTTTGGTGACATTGTATTATGAGTTTATGTGATTTGATGTACCGAAGGTAGTTCGGAGTCCCAGATGAGATCGGGGACATGACGAGGAGTCCCGAAATGGTCGAGACGTAAAGATCAATATATTGGATGACTATATTCGGACATCGTAAAGGTTCCGAGTGATTCGGGTATTTTCGGAGTACCGGGGAGTTACGGGAATTCACCGGGAGAAGTATTGGGCCTTATTGGGCCATACGGGAATAGAGGAGAGAGGCCAAAAGGAAGGAGGCGCGTGTCGTGGTTCTAAGTCTGACTGTGAGGTAGGGGGGTATGTATGAAGAGGCTAGACCTTAGCTATTGGGAAGTTGTAAGCACGCAAGGTTTACGAGTTCAGGCCCTTCTCTGAGGAAGTAACAGCCCTACGTCTCGGTGCCCGGAGGCGGTCGATTGGATTATGCATGAGTAAGATCACAGGGGTGCGAACCCTTCATACTGAGGAGGGGGGTGGCTTATATAGAGTTCGCCAGCCCTCTCCTGCCCTCAGTAATGCAGGGTTTAAGGTACATTTAAGGTGGGCGTTACTGATAATGTCCCTAATAAAGCGTCATGATGATCATAAAGACTACTTAATAGCTGATCGTTTGCCTGCGGAGTGACTTGAGGTCTCCTGGCGGTCGAGTGGTTGGCTTGTTGGTCGAGTGTCTTGGACCCGTCGAGTGGGATACCTTCGAGTTGATTGAAAGGTGACTTCCTCTAAGGATGTCCTATGGTAGGGCTCTTAGGACGGGTCCGTGCCCCTACCGTAGGTACATGCCTTCATCATTAGCCCCCGAACGGATCGAGGCTGGAGTGAGAAAAGGGGTTAGGGACCTTTCCAACCGACCCTTCAGGTTATTATAGGTGCTTCGTTCTGGGTCGACTGTCACGGATGACGTCATTAACCTCTTTCAGTCACCTTGATCCGTTCCAGGCCTTTCGTCGAATGGATTCTTCTACCTGCGAGGCATCGAGCGCCGGCGTGCGCGGGATTTCCGTTTCGCCAAGTTGTTTTGCATCCAGCGGAGATCGCGGGATTCGGATTTTTTGGGAAGCGCGCGGGACGGGGGCGGCCGCAGTAATCGAGAGCGACAGTGCGAAGGCTCCTCGATCCCCGCGCCACCTTTTTCGCCACGTACAGTGCGCGCGCCTGCCACGGGATTTGACTGGATAGCTCGGGCCTACCTGCCAGCCACTCGGGAGTGGCCCCTTATAAATAGTTGGCCCGGAGCCTCTCTTCAGTACGCGTGCTCATCTCTTCTGCTCCTCTCTCTGTCTCTCCGTCGCCTCCTCCGCTTCCTCCGCTCTCGCCCCGCCACCACAAAACCAGTCTGAGACCTTGCCGGCGACGATGGTGAAGGGCAAGACGACCGCTCTGGAGCACGCGAAGAAGGCGATGGCGGCCGGGAAGGGGAAGAAGTCTGCGCGGGGGCTCTTCTTCTCGGACGGCCTTGCCCAAGGGGTGGATCCAGGGCGACTGGATGCCCTCGGTGCTTCGTCAGGAGGACCTCGATGACATGGTCGAGGGAGGAGTCATCCTCCACAAGGTGGCGCGTCTTCCGGGGAGAGAAATCGAGCCCCAGCCACGTGACGGTGAGCGCGTCCTTCTGGCGACTCACATTGACCGTGGTTTCTCCTTGCCGCCCCACTCTTTTTTCCGCAATTTCCTGAACTTGTTCGGGGCGCAGCTCCACCACTTCACTCCGAACTCCATAGTCTATCTCGCCGCTTTTATTTCTATGTGTGAGGCGTTCCTGGGGTGCCGCCCACACTGGGGACTTTTCAAGCATATCTTCACCGTTCGCTCTCAGTCGGTGAAGAAGGCTAAGTCGAGTGACGAGAGGACGCAGGTGATCCAGCTGTGCGGGGGCTTGGTGATCCAGACAAGGGTGAAAAGTTGTTTTCCCTCCATCACTTTCCCGGAGTCAGTTCGAGGGTGGCAGGCGACTTGGTTCTACTGCCAGGATCAAGTGACCCCAGGGCAGTCGACTGGACTCCCACCCTTCACCCTCGACCGAGCTGAAAAGCCGGCTTCTCTGAAGGTAACGCCCGAAGAAAAGGCCCAGGTCAAGATACTGGCGGGTCGAGTGGTCGAACTTGTCCGCGAGGGCGTGACGGGGATGGACCTGCTCGAAGTCTTCCTCAGGAGGAGAATCCAACCCCTCCAGGCTCGGGATCACCCGATGTGGTTGTACTCCGGCCTCGAGGACTCCACTCGGGTCCACCCAGAGGAGGTCACCGACAAGATGTTGGAGGGGTGGCTGTCAAGCATTACAGGGAACAAAGACAACCCCCGAGGAGCCAGGAGGGTCGTTCCACTCAACAGCTCTTATGAGGTCGATCAGGTGTGTCTTTGTGTTTTCGACTGAAATCTTGCTTTCTGCATTGGTCTTCTTTTGAGCGAGTCGACTGACTTTCCATGTTGCCTGCTATCTTTCAGGTGACTACTGAGATGTATTCGACGCCCAACGGGGCGCAGGGGTCGACTGAGGAAGGTGAGGGGAGCGGAGGTGAGAGCGGGGACGACCAGGGCGAGTGGGAGTCAGACGGCGAAGGAGAGGAAGGCGACGACATCTTCTCCAGCGAGGAGGAGGAGGAAGAGGCCGAACCTCCCCGCCCAGAGAGGCGATCCAAGCTCGTGCACAATCCGGCGCAGGGACGTGGTCAGGCGACTGCCTCCGTCGGGCCATCGTCGAAACACCCTCGGACCTCTTCTCCAACACCGACTGGGAAGGTTCCCAAGCAACCGTGCACGACGCAGTCCAAGCCGCCCAAGACTTTGCCGAAGATGAAGATAACTGTCCCTATCATCTCCGGGTAACAAGCTTTGACTTCTTTCGTCGATTGGAGGACAGATCCTCAGTCGACTCATTATGCTGAACTAGTTGATTCTTCGAAATTTGCAGTGCTGCTACCTCCGAGGTCTCAGCCAAGGATGACGACCAAGAGATGGGGGACGCTGCAACCTCCAACCCTGGTACGATCAAAGACGTTTTGTTTTTGAGTTGGCTTGGTCGTTTCTTGCAATTCTTGTCGATTGAAAGTTCTTCCTGCAGCTCCTCCTCAAGTTATCGACCTCCCGGATGACGATGACAACGAGCCGCTGAGGATAGGGAGGACCAGGAGGCCGTCGACTGACAGGGCTCCCCAGCCTGCTCTGGCGCCTGAGGCCGCGGCACGGGATGGCGGCGATGCCCCTCGGGCCTCTGTGTCCTTCGCCAATCCCCTGTCAAGTGCGCAGCCCTCGGCGTCGGCTGCCAATCCGGCTGCCCATCCTCTGTCGAGTGCGCAGCCCTCGGCGTCGACTGCCGATCCGACTTCACTCTTTGTCGCGTATTCTGCCCCTGAAGACGAAGTGGCTGCTGCGAAGGAGGCCATACACCAGGCAGGGGTCATGATGGAACATGTGAAGAGGGCTCGGGAGGCCAGCTAGGCGGCTTACGACGCGAGTTCGGCGCTTCAGAGTAACGTCCAGGTCAGTTGACTTGATGTTTGTTTGTTTGAAGAGTCTTTCTCTCTCTTTCTTTTCCTTTTTTGAAGATCTTTGTATCTGTACTTGTACACCCGCTGGGTGTGTTTTCTCTTTGGTCAAACCAGTGGGGGCACGCTGAGTGCACCCACTAGGTGTAGTCCCCGAGACTACGGTGGACTGCTGGCAGTCGACTGTAGTCTGTATATTGTGTTTGTGAATCTGTACTTCTTCACTCGGTTTGGTCTGCCAGGTCGAGTGGTACGTGTCTTGTCGACTGTGTGCAGTCGTTGTTTTTTTTGGTCGAACCAGTGGGGGCACGCTGAGTGCACCCACTGGGTGTAGTCCCCGAGACTACGTTCGAATATTTTTGATTCGGCTGTTGTCTTAGAAACGTCACCATTGTTCCTTAGTTACTCGGGAGCAACTTATCTCGAACGCCTGTCGGCTGGTTTTTCCTTTTGCAGAGATCTTGCGAACTTGTCGCTCGTTATGCTGAATTGGAGAAGCAGAAGATTCAGCTGGACCTTGATCTAGAGCTGGCCAGGACGGAGTTGCAGAAGGTCAGGGAGGGTGCCGCAGGTAAAGCGACTTTGTCGACTGATTCTGTTTTCGGGCTTGGGCATTCCTTTGCTGTTTCTGATTCAATCGCCGTTTCCTTGTAGGAGAATTGGAAAGAGCTTTGGCGAGGAAGGACCAGGACCTGGCTGTTGCCCGTAAGGCGGCTGACGATAAGATGGCTCTGGCCGAACAGAAGCTGGCTTCGGTCGACCAGTTGGAACAAGAGAACATTAGGTTGCAGGCCGCTCTGATTGATGCCAACAAGCTGACTGCCAGTTGGAAGAAGAAGAACCTCCTCTTGGGTGAGGAGATGGAAGGCGTCGCCCGTAGGAGGGACGACCTGGAGAGCTTCCTGAGGAGCCTCGCCAAGATGCTGTACATCAAACTTGAAGGTGCACGTCTAATTTTGACTATTTTGTACTTTTTGTGTCAACTCAATCTTGTGATCGTTGGCTTATCTTTAGGTCTTGTGTGCAGAATTCTGTCAGAACTTCGAAGAGGAGACCGGGCGGATCGAAACGGGTCTTGACCCAATCAATTCTCCGGTGAAAGACGACACTGCCATGAACTTGCTCCGACTGGAATCTCGAATCGACGGCGCCGTGGATTACCTGGCTCGCCTGAAGGTTGCCGTGTCGCGGATCGACTCGACACTTTGGCCAGAATCTGCGCTCCAGACGATCTCGAGTCTCTTATGGCTCGACTTGACAAAATCCCTGATCGAGTGCAGGAGTGGAAGAAGTCCTCTGCCCGGTGCGGCGCTGACGTGGCCCTATCCTTAGTCCGCGTTCATTGCAAGGAGGCGCGAGAAGAAAAGCTGGCCGCCATCCAAGTCGCCAATACCAAGAGGCACAGCTTCCAGGACTTCATGGAGACTTTCATCGCTGCAGCTACTCGCATTGCGGACGGAATCGACCTGGATGAGTTCGTCGCTCCTGCCAGCCCTCCTCTTGAGGAGTGAGAAAACTTTTTATGCTTTTCCTTAAATTAGCCTCGGAATGCCGAGTGGACTTGTAATCGTTTAAACTCTGCCGAGCTGAGGGCTCGAGTACTCTGATTCGGGGCCCGGGGCCTTTTGAGCTTTATCTGAACTTTATTTTTGCTGAATGTCTCCGTGGTCTGGAACTGTCGTGTGAGGCTTGACGGCCGCCCCCACCCTGTGGTTGTACATTGTATTTGTGGCGGAGCTCTCGGGAGAAGGTGGCAGCCGATCCACACCCCGTTGTTGTACATTGTATTTGTGGCGGAGCTCTCGGGAGAAGGTGGCAGTCGACCCACACCCCGTTGTTGTACATTGTATTTGTGGCGGAGCTCTCCACTTGGTAGGATTTTTCAAACTTAGGCGAGTGTCTGACAGTAGCTAAGTCTCTTCGTGGAGAACTTAGGTGAGTGCTGAACTGCAGCTAAGCCCCCGAGTGGGAGGATTGCTCTCCACTCGGTAGGATTTTTCAAACTTAGGCGAGTGTCTGACTGCAGCTAAGTCTCTTCGTGGAGAACTTAGGCGAGTGTCTGACAGCAGCTAAGTCTCTTCGTGGAGAACTTAGGCGAGTGCTGAACTGCAGCTAAGCCCCCGAGTGGGAGGATCGCTCTCCACTCGGTAGGATTTTTCAAACTTAGGCGAGTGTCTGACTGCAGCTAAGTCTCTTCATGGAGAACTTAGGCGAGTGCTGAACTGCAGCTAAGCCCCCGAGTGGGAGGATCGCTCTCCACTCGGAAGGATTTTTCAAACTTAGGCGAATGTCTGACTGCAGCTAAGTCTCTTCGTGGAGAACTTAGGCGAGTGCTGAACTGCAGCTAAGCCCCCGAGTGGGAGGATTGCTCTCCACTCGGTAGGATTTTTCAAACTTAGGCGAGTGTCTGACTGCAGCTAAGTCTCTTCGTGGAGAACTTAGGCGAGTGCTGAACTGCAGCTAAGCCCCCGAGTGGGAGGATTGCTCTCCACTCGGTAGGATTTTTCAAACTTAGGCGAGTGTCTGACTGCAGCTAAGTCTCTTCGTGGAGAACTTAGGCGAGTGCTGAACGGCAGCTAAGCCCCCGAGTGGGAGGATCGCTCTCCACTCGGTAGGATTTTTCAAACTTAGGCGAGTGTCTGACTGCAGCTAAGTCTCTTCGTGGAGAACTTAGGCGAGTGCTGAACTACAGCTAAGCCCCCGAGTGGGAGGATTGCTCTCCACTCGGTAGGAATTTTCAAACTTAGGCGAGTGTCTGACTGCAGCTAAGTCTCTTCGTGGAGAACTTAGGCGAGTGCTGAACCGCAGCTAAGCCCCCGAGTGGGAGGATTGCTCTCCACTCGGTAGGATTTTTCAAACTTAGGCGAGTGTCTGACTGCAGCTAAGTCTCTTCGTGGAGAACTTAGGCGAGTGCTGAACCGCAGCTAAGCCCCCGAGTGGGAGGATTGCTCTCCACTCGGTAGGATTTTTCAAACTTAGGCGAACCGGATTCGCAGCTAAGTCACCCACTGGGGGATTTCGGATACATACAACAGTGACAACGATTATTGGAACACTCTTATTTCTTATAAAAATGAACCCTAGGAGTTTTTCTTATTACATCTGGTTTGAGAGCGGCCTTAAGTGTAAAAGGGGCGGAGAAGCTCCGCGTTCCAAGCTCGAGGTTCGTCGACCTGTCGATCAACATTGTAAAGGTGATATGCTCCGTTGTGGAGGACTCTGGTGATGATGAAGGGGCCTTCCCAAGTGGGAGCGAGCTTGTGAGGTTTCTGTTGATCCACTCGGAGGACCAAATCTCCTTCTTGAAAGGCTCGACTTTTCACGTTCCGGGCGTGGAATCGACACAAGTCCTGCTAGTAAATGGTCGATCTGATCATTGCCATCTCCCTCTCTTCCTCCAAGAGGTCGACTGCGTCTTGCCGGGCCTGCTCCGCTTCATCTTCGGTGTAAAGTTTAACTCGGGGCGCATTATGAAGGAGATCGCTTGGCAGGACAGCTTCGGCTCCATAAACCGGGAAGAACGGGGTCCTTCCAGTCGACCGGTTAGGGGTGGTCCTTAATCCCCACAGCACTGACGGAAGCTCGTCGACCCAAGCACCTGCCGCGTGCTTGAGATCGCGCATCAGCCGGGGTTTTAGCCCTTTGAGGATCAGACCATTTGCCCTCTCAGCCTGTCCGTTCGACTGGGGGTGAGCGACTGAGGCGTAGTCGACTCGTGTGCCTTGAGAAGCGCAAAATGCCCTGAATTCGTCCGAATCGAAGTTTTACCCGTTATCAGTGATGATGCTGTGTGGGACTCCATATCTGAATGTCAACCCTCTGATGAAACTGATAGCGGTGCCAGCGTCAAGGCTCTTTATGGGCTTAGCCTCGATCCATTTGGTGAACTTGTCGACTGCCACAAGCACGTGAGTGAACCCACTCCTGCCCGTTCTCAAGGGGCCAACCATGTCCAATCCCCAGACAGCGAAGGGCCAGACGAGCGGAATGGTTTTCAGGGCTGACGCGGGCTTGTGCGACATGTTGGAGTAGAACTGGCAGCCCTCGCACCTGTCGACTATCTCTTTCGCCATCTCATTTGCCCTTGGCCAATAAAATCCAGCTCGGTATGCTTTAGCCACAATGGTCCGAGAGGACGCATGGTGACCGCAGGTTCCCGAGTGGATATCGTTGAGGATTATTTGACCTTCTTCTGGCGTTATGCATTTCTGGCCGACTCCAGTCGCACTTTCTCTGTACAGCTGTCCCCTTATGACTGTGAAGGCCTTAGATCGGCAGACGATCTGTCGAGCCTCCTCCTCGTCCTCCGGGAGTTCTTTCCTTAGGATATATGCAATGTATGGTATCGTCCAGTCGGGGGTGACTGCCAAGACTTCCATGATCAGGTCGACTACTGCAGGCACTTCAACTTCAGTCGGGTCCGCGGCACTTTTCGGCTGCGGGGCTTCTTCTGTGAAAGGATCTTCTTGTACTAACGGCGAGTGAATGTGTTCCAAGAACACGTTGCTTGGAATGGCTTCTCTCTTGGAGCCTATCTTTGCCAAGTCGTCAGCTGCCTGGTTTTTCAGTCGGGGGATGTGGTAGAGTTCCAACCCCTCGAACTTCTTTTCTAGCTTCCGTACTGCATTGCAGTATCCAGCCATTGCCGGACTCCTGACATCCCATTCCTTCATTACTTGATTAACCACCAGATCTGAGTCGCCATAGACCATGAGGCGACAGACGCCGAGTGAAATGGCCATGCGCAACCCATACAAAAGTGCTTCATACTCTGCTTCGTTATTGGAGGAATCGAAGTGAATCTGGAGAACGTATCTGAGCTTATCTCCTCGGGGGGAGACCAGAACTACCCCCGTGCCCGAACCATTCAGCATCTTGGATCCATCGAAGAACATAGTCCAGTGTTTCGAGTGAACTTGAGTCGGAAGTTGCTGTTCAATCCACTCGGCGATAAAATCCGTGATCGCTTGAGACTTGATGGCTTTCTTTGCTTCAAACTTGATGTCTAAAGGAAGGAGTTCAATCGCCCACTTGGCCACTCGACCAGTTGCATCTCTGTTATGCAGGATCTCCGATAATGGGGCGTCGCTGACGACTGTAATGGAGTGGTCAGAGAAATAATGTGCAACTTTCTTCGTGGTCATGTAAATCCCATATACAAGCTTCTGGTAGTGGGGGTATCTTTGTTTTGAAGGGGTCAAAACTTCAGACACATAATAAATAGGGCATTGAACTTTGAAGGCCTTCCCTTCCTCTTCTCTCTCGACCGTAAGTACTGTACTGACAACTTGTCCCGTGGCTGCAATATAAATCAGCAGAGGCTCTTTGCTGATTGGAGCAGCTAGCACCGGCTGGGTGGAGAGCAGAGCTTTGAGCTCCGCAAATGCTGCATCAGCTTCTGGAGTCCATTCGAACTTGTTAGAATTTTTCATCAGTCGGTAAAGAGGCAACGCCTTTTCACCGAGTCGAGAGATGAATCGTCTTAAGGCGGCCAAGCAGCCTGTAAGTTTTTGGACATCATGCACACGTACGGGACGCTTCATCCGGAGTATGGTTCCAATTTTTTCAGGATTGGCGTCGATTCCCCGTTCGGAAACGAGAAAACCAAGTAGCTTGCCACCTGGAACTCCGAAAGTGCATTTTGACGGATTGAGCTTGATATCGTACCTCCTGAGGTTGGCGAAGGTTTCAGTAAGGTCAGCCTGTAGGTCGAAACCTTTCCGGGACTTGACTACGATATCGTCCATGTACGCCTCCACATTCCGACTGATTTGAGTGAGTAAACACTTCTGGATCATTCTCATGAATGTGGCTCCGGCGTTCTTGAGGCCGAACGGCATGGTGACATAACAGAAGCATCCGAATGGAGTGATGAAAGCTGTTTTGATTTCGTCGGGCCCATACAGACGGATCTGATGGTACCCGGAGTAGGCATCTAGAAAAGACAATCTCTCACATCCCGCAGTTGAGTCGACAATTTGGTCGATGCGAGGGAGAGGAAAATGATCTTTCGGGCAGGCCCGATTGATATGCTTGAAATCAATGCACATGCGGAGTGACTTGTCCTTCTTGGGGACCATGACAACATTGGCGAGCCACTCGGAGTGGTAGATCTCTCGAATGAACTCAGCTGCTAAGAGCCGAGCCACTTCTTCGCCGATAGCTTGTTTTTTCTGGACGGCGGACCGCCGCAGATGTTCCTTCACGGGTTTGAACTTTGAGTCGACTCGTAGGCGGTGCTCAGCCAGCCCCCTGGGAACTCCGGGCATGTCAGAGGGTTTCCATGCGAAGATGTCCCAGTTCTCACGGAGGAGCTGGATGAGCGCTTCTTCCTATTTGGAGTCGAGCATTGTTGAGATGTGAGTCGGAGCTGCATCGGGGTCGGTCGGGTGAATGTGGACCGTCTTCGTTTCGCCGGCCGACTGAAAAGCTGATTCGGAGGTAGGCTTCTTAGCCCGCAGCAATTCACTCGGGTCGGCAGTCTTTTGGTACTCTTTCAGCTCGACTACTGCCATCTGAGCGTCGGCGATCTTTGATCCCTTCTGGAAACATTCTTCTACTTTCTTCCGGTTGCCTGTAACAGTGATCACACCTTTGGGACCAGGCATCTTTAATTTAAGATACACGTAGCATGGTCGAGCCATGAAGCGTGCATAAGCCGGCCTGCCCAAGATGGCGTGATAAGCACTCTGGAAGTCCACAACTTCAAACGTTAACTTTTCCTTGCGGTAATTCTTTGAATCACCGAAAACCACATCAAGAGCAATCTGGCCGAGTGACTCGGCTTTCTTCCCAGGAATGACTCCATGGAAGCTCATGTTACTGGTGCTGAGTCTGGACATCGGAATTCCCATTCCTTTCAAGGTTTCCGCGTACAGTATGTTCAGGCCACTGCCACCGTCCATCAGGACTTTGGTCAGTCGAGTGCCTTCGACAACTGGGTCGACCACCAAAGCTTGCCTCCCAGGGGTGGCAATGTGTGTTGGATGATCGGATTGGTCGAACATGATGGCCGTCTGGGACCACTTTAGGTAACTGGGAGTTGCAGGGGCAACCATGTTCACCTCCCGGTTTATGACTTTCAGTCGACTTTTGCTTTCGACATCGGCAAAAATCATCTGGGTGGAATTGACCTGGGGGTATCCATCGTCGCTATCATCCCTGTCCTCAACCCTGTCCGGCTCTTTCTCTTTATCCTTGGGCTGCTTGCCCTGAAACTGTTGGATCAGGAGCCGGCATTGTCGAGTGGTATGTTTGGGGTAAATAAAATTACCCTCTTCGTCTTTCTTGGTGTGGATGTGACATGGCAAATGCAAAACATCATTCCCATCCTGATCCTTGACTTTCTTGGGCTTCCAAGTGCCCTTGGGTTTTCCCTTGAAGTTTCCCTGGGTCACAGCCAGGGCCTCCCCGGGAGCGGCTGGCTCGGCCTTCCGCTTTTGCTTCCGACTGGAGTTTCCTCCGGTTTCTTGGGCGACTGGCTTAAGTTTGCCGCTTCGGAGTCGGTCCTCGTCTTCCCCATTAGCGTACTTGGTGGCAATCTCCATCATCCGATTAAGGGACATCTCTCCGGTCCGGCCAAATTTCAGATTCAACTCCCTGTACTTGACCCCTTCCTTGAAAGTGCAGACTGCTTGATGGTCAGGCACGTTCTCGACCGAGTGGTGCAGTGTGATCCACCTCTGGATGTATTCCCTCAGTGTTTCATTCGGCTTCTGTACGCAAGACCGCAGCTCTGTAAGGCCTGCAGGGCGCTTGCATGTCCCTTTGAAGGTTGTAACAAACACTCGGGAGAGATCCTCCCAAGTGTAAATGCTGCTGGGCGCCAGCTGATTCAGCCACGCCCTAGCTGAGCCTTCCAACATGAGGGGTAAATGCTTCATGGCCACCTCGTCGTTGCCGCCACCGATCTGCACAGCCACTCGGTAATCTTCGAGCCACGTGTCAGGCTTGGACTCCCCGGTGAACTTGCTGATTCCAGTCGCCAGCCGGAAGTTGGGTGGGATCACCGCGGCTCTGATGGCTCGACTGAAACACTCAGGCCCCGAGGCATGTGCCCTGCTGCCGGTGGGCGTATCTCTGTTGTGGCCCTCTCGATGAGCCCTGTTCCTGTCCACCAGACCTTGAACGAGGATGGATCTCGCGTCAAAGCCGTGGTCTCTGGGGTCGACTGGGATCCTCTGCCCAGTGTGATGAGGGCGCCTGTCGTCTCGATGCTGAGGTGCATATGATCCACTCCGTGGAGGAGGGGACGGCACCCGACGCCCATCATCACGGTTGAGTCGGTGATCGTATTGCTCGTTCCCCCTATACCGATCGTGCTGGTCTCCACGCCCCTCACGCCTCGGGGGCGATCTCGGGCTGTGAGCCGACTGGACGGTCTCCGTTGCAACGGATCGACTGTGGATCCTGTCCCGCGACTGAGAGATGGCGGAATTCTGATTCCCCGCTGCTCGGAGCAATGCTCTGATCTGCAACAATCCTCTTCCGGCCTCCGACTGGGAGGGCTGGATCGACTCCGCTATGCGGGCCGCGGCAGCCAGGTTCTGAACCGGAGTTCGGTACACCTGTGGTGGCGGGAAGAGCTGCCGTCGACTGGGTTCGGGTGCCTGCTGGCGTCGACTGGATTCGGGAGCCTGCTGGCGTCGACTGGACTCAGGAGCCCGCTGACGCGCCCGCTCGTCGAGAGCCCGCTGTAGATTCTCCAGTCGAGTGCGCTCGGCTAGATTAGCCAAGCGCGCATCCTCCAAGGCCCGGGCCTCGGGGGTTTCTCCAACAATAGGTGTGTAGAGTGCGTCCATGTTCCGGCGACGAAGCTCCTCCCGTTGCAACGACGTAAGAGGCTCGGGGAGGTATTCGTCGTGAGGGTGCGACGGATCGCCCCTGTCGGCACCATCGTCAGCACGAGGGAATCCGGGGGGACTGCGTGTCCCCTCGACCGCCAGGACCTCCGCCAGGGGGTCGCTGCTGTCACACTCGGAAGCGGACTCCATGGAGCCAGTCGACAGATCGAACAGGCCGCAGAGGGATTCGTCAGGCTCGATTGCAGCGACCTGCTGGGTCGCCGACTGGCGGGCCACGGCGCGCTTCTTCCACCGCTGGAGCCTCGACCGACCCGAGCGCTTGCGCTGGCGGGAGACAGGACGGGGAGATGGCACGGGAGTCGACCGATATGGGGTCGATGGCTGCCTCAGGAGGACGCCACGGACGCACGCGCGGAAGTGCGTCGCACCGCGGACGGGGAGCGCGTCGACGTCAAGCGGCGCCTCCTGGAGCCAAGCGGAGTCGTCGGCGATGAAAGCAAGTCGGCCGAGACGGATCTCGCGGCCCTCCGCCAAAGCTCCGCAGGAAAACATGATCGAGTGGATCGAAAAAATCGCAACTTCTCCAATTAGGCGCTAAGACTACGGCCCCACGGTGGGCGCCAACTGTCGTGGTTCTAAGTCTGACAGTGAGGTAGGGGGGTATGTATGAAGAGGCTAGACCTTAGCTATTGGGAAGTTGTAAGCACGCCAGGTTTACGAGTTCAGGCCCTTCTCTGAGCAAGTAACAGCCCTACGTCTCGGTGCCCGGAGGCGGTCGATTGGATTATGCGTGAGTAAGATCACAGGGGTGCGAACCCTTCATACTGAGGAGGGGGGTGGCTTATATAGAGTTCGCCAGCCCTCTCCTGCCCTCAGTAATGCAGGGTTTAAGTTACATTTAAGGTGGGCGTTACTGATAACGTCCCTAATAAAGCGTCATGATGGTCATAAAGACTACTTAATAGCTGACGGTTTGCCTGCGGAGTGACTTGAGGTCTCCTGGCGGTCGAGTGGTTGGCTTGTTGGTCGAGTGTCTTGGACCCGTCGAGTGGGATACCTTCGAGTTGATTGAAAGGTGACTTCCTCTAAGGATGTCCTATGGTAGGGCTCTTAGGACGGGTCCGTGCCCCTACCGTAGGTACATGCCTTCATCAGCGCGCGCCCCCCCTCTGGTCCGAATTGGACAAGGGGTGCAGCCCCCTTTTCCTTTTCCCTCTCCCCCTCTTTCCTTCTCTTCTACTCCAGAAAGGAAAGGGGAATCCTACTAGGACTTGGGAGTCCTAGTAGGTCTTCCCACATTTGGCGCGCCCCCTCTAGGGCCAGCCTCTCCCTCCCTCCTTTATATACGGGGGCAGGGGGCACCTCTAGACACAAGTTGATCTGTTGATCTCTCCCAGCCGTGTGTGGTGCCCCCTCCACTAGAATCCACCTCGATCATATCGTAGCGGTGCTTAGGCGAAGCCCTGCGTAGTAGCATCATCATCACCGTCATCACGCCGTCTTGCTGAAGGAACTCTCCCTTAAAGCTCTGCTGGATCGGAGTTCGTGGGATGTCATCGAGCTGAACGTGTGCTGAACTCGGAGGTGTCGTACGTTCGGTACTTGGATCGCTCGGATCGTGAAGACGTACGACTACATCAACCGCGTTGTGCTAATGCTTCCGCTTTTGGTCTACGAGGGTACGTGGACAACACTCTCCCCTCTCATTGCTATGCATCACCATGATCCTGTGTGTGCATAGGAATTTTTTTGAAATTATTACGTTCCCCAAAAGTGGCATCCGAGCCAGGTTTTATGCGTAGATGTTATATGCACGAGTAGAACACAAATGAGTTGTGGGTGATACAAGTCATACTGCTTACCAGCATGTCATACTTTGGTTTGGTGGTATTGTTGGATGAAGCGGCCCGGACCGACATTACGTGTACGCTTAAGCGAGACTGGTTCTACCGACGTGCTTTGCACACAGGTGGCCGGCGGGTGTTAGTTTCTCCAACTTTAGTTGAACCGAGTGTCGCTATGCCTGGTCCTTGAGAAGGTTAAAACAACACTAACTTGACTAACTACCATTGTGGTTTTGATGCGTAGGTAAGAACGGTTCTTGCTCAACCTGTAGCAGCCTATGATGGAATTACTCACGCACGGCGGTGAGCATCATGAAATTGGTGACGTCGGAGGGTTGATGATGACGATGGCGACGGATTCCCCTCTCCGGAGCCCCGAACGGACTCCAGATCAGCCCTCCCGAGAGGTTTTAGGGCTTGGCGGCGAAAAATTATGTCCTTGATACACCGCTAGGTGACAGACCTATTGCAGGAGCAGATGAAGACGTTATGAACGTTTGGCTAGCTCAATATGATGACTACTTGATAGTTTAGTGCACCATGCTTAATGGCTTAGAATCGGGGCTTCAAAGACGCTTTGAACGCCATGGAGCATATAAGATGTTCCAAGAGTTGAAATTGGTATTTCATACTCATGCCTGTGTTGAGAGGTATGAGACCTCTGACAGTACTTTGCCTACAAGATGGAGCGAAATAGCTCAACCAGTGAGGATGTGCTCAGATTGTCTGAGTACTAAAATTGCTTGAATCAAGTGGGATTTAATCTTCCAGATAAGAGAGTCATTGACAAAGTTCTCTAGTCACTATCACCGAGTTACTAGAACTTAGTGATGAACTATAATATGCAAGGGATGACAAAAGTAATTCCCAAGCTCTTCGTGATGCTGAAATCGACGAAGGTAGAAATCAAGAAAAGCATCAAGTGTTGATGGTTGACAAAGACCAGAAGTTTAAAAAAAAGGGAAAGGGGAAGAAGGGGAACTTCAAGAAGAACGACAAGCAAGTTGCTGCTCAAGTGAAGAAGCCCAAGTCTGGACATAAGTCTGAGACTGGGTGCTTCTACTGCAAAGGGACTGGTCACTAGAAGCGGAACTGCCCCAAGTATTTGGCAGATAAGAAGGATGGCGAGGTGAACAAATGTATATTGGATATACATGTTATTGATGTGTACTTTACTAGTGTTTATAGCAACCCCTCGGTATTTGATACTAGTTCAGTTGCTAAGAGTAGTAACTTGAAACAGGAGTTGAACAGAGACTAGTTAAGGGTGAAGTGACGATGTGTTGTGGAAGTAGTTCCAAGAATGATTTGATCATCATCGCACACTCCCTATACTTTCGGGATTAGTGTTGAACCTAAATAAATGTTATTTGGTGTTTGCGTTGAGCAAGAATATGATTTGATCATGTTTATTGCAATAAGGTTATTCATTTAAGTTAAAGAATAATTGTTATTCTGTTTACATGAATAAAACATTCTATGGTTATACACCCAATAAAATGGTTTGTTGGATCTCGATCGTAGTGATACACATATTCATAATATTGAAGCCAAAAGATGCAAAGTTAATAATGATAGTGCAACTTATTTGTGGCACTACCGTTTAGGTCATATTGGTGTAAAGCGCATGAAGAAAATCCATGCTGATGGGCTTTTGGAATCACTTGATTAATGAATCAGTGGATGCTTGCGAACCATGCCTCATGGGCAAAGATGACTAAGACTCCGTTATCCGGAACAATGGAGCGAGCAACTGACTTATTGGATATAATACATACTGATGTATGAGGTCCTATGAGTGTTGAGGCTCACGGCGGGTATCGTTATTTTCTGACCTTCACAGATGATTTGAGCAGATTGGGTATATCTACTTGAAGAAACATAAGTGTGAAACATTTGAAAAGTTCAAAGAATTTCAGAGTGAAGTGGAAAATCATCGTAACAAGAAAATAGAGTTTCTATGATCTGATCGCAGAGGCGAATATTTGAGTTACGAGTTTGGCCTTCAATTAAAACAATGTGGAATAGTTTCACAAACTCATGCCACCTGGAACACCACAGTGTAATGGTGTGTCCGGACGTCATAACCGTACTTTATTTGATATAGTGCAATCTATGATGTCTCTTACCGATTTACCACTATCGTTTTGGGGTTATGCATTAGAGACAGCTGCATTCACATTAAAAGGGCACCATCTAAATCCATTGAGACGACGCCTTATGAACTATGGTTTGGCAAGAAACCAAAGTTGTCATTTCTTAAAGTCTGGGGCTGCGATGCTTATGTGAAAAAGTTTCATGTTGATAAGCTCGAACCCAAGTCTAAGAAGTGCGTCTTCATAGGATACCCAAAAGTAACTGTTGGGTACACCTTCTATCGCAGATCCGAAGGCAAGATATTTGTTGCTAAAAATGGATCCTTTCTAGAGAAGGAGTTTCTATCGAAATAAGTGAGTGGGAGGAAAGTAGAACTTGATAAGGTAATTGTACCTTCTCCTGAATTGGAAAGTAGTTCATCACTGAAATCAGTTCCAGTCATGCTTACACCAATTAGTGAGGAAGTTAATGATGATGATCATGAAAGCTTCGGATCAATTTACTACCGAACCTCGTAGGTCAACCAGAGTATTTTCCGCACCAGAGTGGTACGGTAATCCTATTCTGGAGTTCATGTTACTTGACCATGACAAACCTACGAACTATGAGGAAGCGATGATGAGCCCAGATTCCACGAAATGGCTTGAGGCCATGAAATCTGAAATGGGATCCATGTATGAGAACAAAGTGTGGACTTTGGTTGACTTGCCCTCTAATCGTCAAGCCATAGAAAATAAATGGATCTTCAAGAGGAAGACGGACGCTGATAGTAGTTTGACTATCTACAAAGCTAGACTTGTCGAAAAATGTTTTTGACAAAGTTCAAGTTGTTGACTATGATGAGATTTTCTCACTCGTAGCGATGCTTAAGTCTGTTCGAATCATGTTAGCAAATTGCCACATTTTATGAAATATGGCAAATGGATAAACAAAATTGCATTCCTTAAAGGATTTATTAAGAGTTGTATATGATGCAACTAGAAGGTTTTGTCAATCCTAAAGGTGCTAACAAAATATGCAAGCTCCAGCGATCCATCTATGGACTGGTGCAAGCATCTCAGAGTTGGAATATACGCTTTGATAAGTTGATCAAAGCATATAGTTTTATACATACTTGCGGTGAAGCATGTATTTACAACAAAGTGAGTGGGAGCACTACAACATTTCTGATAAGTATATGTGAATGACATATTTTTGATCGAAAATAATGTAGAATTATTTTATAAAGCATAAAAGAGTGTTTGAAAGGAGTTTTTCAAAGAAAGACCTCAGTGAAGCTTCTTACATATTGAGCATCAAGATCTATAGAGATAGATCAAGACGCTTGATAAGTTTTTTCAATGAGTACATACCTTGACAAGATTTTGAAGTAGTTCAAAATGGAACAGTCAAAGAAAGAGTTCTTGCCTGTGTTACAAGGTGTGAAATTGAGTAAGACTCAAAGCCCGACCACGGAAGAAGATAGAAAGAGAATGAAAGTCATTCCGTATGCCTCAGCCATAGGTTCTATAAAGTATGCCATGCCGTGTACCAGATCTATTGTATACCCTACACTATTTTGGCAAGGGAGTACAATAGTGATCTAGGAGTAGATCACAAGACAACGGTCAAAATTATCCTTAGTGGAATAAGGATATGTTTCTCGATTATGGAGGTGACAAAAGGTTCGTCGTAAAGGGTTACGTCGATGCAAATTTTGACACTGATCTAGATGACTCTAAGTCTCAATCTGGATACATTTTGAAAGTGGGAGCAATTAGCTAGAGTAGCTCCATGTAGAGCATTGTTGACATAGAAATTTGCAAAATACATACGGATCTGAATATGGCAGTCCCGTAGACTAAACTTCTCTCACAAGCAAAACATGATCATACCTTAGTACTCTTTGGGTGTTAATCACATAGCGATGTGAACTAGATTATTGACTCTAGTAAACCCTTTGGGTGTTGGTCACATGGCGATGTGAACTATGGGTGTTAATCACATGGCGATGTGAACTATGGGTGTTAATCACATGGTGATGTGAACTATTCGTGTTAAATCACATGGCGACGTGAACTAGATTATTGACTCTAGTGCAAGTGGGAGACTGAAGGAAATATGCCCTAAAGGCAATAATAAAGTTATTATTTATTTCCTTATTTCATGATAAATGTTTATTATTCATACTGGAATTGTATTAACCGGAAACATAATACATGTGTGAATACATAGACAAACAGAGTGTCACTAGTACACCTCTACTTGACTAGCTCGTTAATCGAAGCTGGTTGTGTTTCCTAGCCATGGACATGAGTTGTCATTTGATTAACGGGATCACATCATTAGGAGAATGATGTGATTGACTTGACCCATGTTGGAAAAATGATTACCAAATGATTTTATTAACAGAAATATTAGATAAAGCATGACTAATATAACAGTGACAAAACTAGCCATGCGATCTGACAAAGAGAAGGTAAATAACATATGCATATAGGAACTGTAACCAAGTTTCGCTAGAGCAGATAGTAGGACAAGTTTCATATATGAAGTAGGACCTAACATATCTATGGCAAACAAAATAACAAGGAACTGTGGCAGGACCTCAAACAGGAAGGAGAAGAACACATACGGGATAGCAGCAGCAGCAACACTGGACTTGGGGTCGGTGTCCTCGCTGGCCATGTCGTCGAGGAGGTTGTCGACATTGGGGAAGAAGTCGTTATCGGGGAAGTAGTCGTCGGAGTCAGGGGCGTCCATGACGAAGAAGTCAGTAGTCGCGTTGAGCGCTCCTCAAAAACCTTATCACCCTTCTCCCGTACAGGACTCAAAGAGGTGCGGTTCAGAGGCCTACTATCCCGACTCGCGGTGCATGCCGCAAGCCGGGATAAGGAAGACAGCCGCAGCTCAGAGATTGGAACCGGTGGCGAGAGGAAGAAGTTCTGGTGCGTCTCTCTGAGAGGAGCGACCTCCTTTTTATAGGCGCAGGAGAAGGAGGCGAGAGGCTACGCCTGGAGCTGAAGGGAACGCAGGAGACGAAACAAACAGGCAGCAGCCGAAGGGTGCGGCGTTCGTATTCAATGTCCACTACAGCAAAAACTTTCCAGCTCCCGAGTGGCCTTTTGTATACCCGTAGTGCGTGGCAAAAATTTAGACATCGACTCGGCTCATTCCCACAACCCGCAGCGCGTCGTGACGAGGCATGGCATGGCGAGGCGGGCGGCAGCGGAAGAGCGCGCGTGGATGTCCCTCTTGTTCTCATGCTCATACAAGTGGGGAAAGAACCTCCCTTATAAAGAGGTCCAACTCCCTCTAAACTAGCAATGTGGGACTAAACTTTAGTTCCACCTCTTGCCTTGCACGAATGGGCTGCATGGGCCTCTAGGATTTATTAGGAATTTCTGAAACTGCTATTGGGCTAGGCCCAAAATAGACAAAGTTCCAGCAATCCCCCACCAGATCCCAAAGGCACACAGAATTTGTCTTTGGTTCCAAAACATTGTTTTATATACTGGTACTGCAGTGGAGACTGTTAAGTTGAACTTCCACCTAGAACTCTATGCTACACTAGTAAGCAACTTGAACAGTGGACTGGGCCTTGAACTGCATGTTTTCTGCGAATCTAGCTTCACATAAAGCCTTGACTGATACGTGGCTACCGTGGGTCTTCCCTGCGGGTGGAGCTTATGCGTCATACTCCGAGACCTTTCATGAGTTTACTAGAGAGAACCCTACTCTCATAGATTGCGACATTTAACAATCGGACTCATATAGGTGTGTTCTTCAAAAGATGTTCTGCAGGACAACATCTCTGCTTAAATGAGCCACTTAGAACACATTAAGATATACATCATCCTGCCATGCAGATTTAGGAGAGTATTGCATCTTCATGGAGTGGTATTGTTAATAGTAAGGATACTCCCCTCTCAGTTGACCAACAACTTGTCTTCCACATCTAATTCACGGGATCTCCGATCACATAGACTAGGTTACCACTGTGAACAACTCATATTGTGGGTCTCATACCCATCTCACTCGATGCATTATCTATCACATTACGTGATAGACCCCTAGTGAAAGGATCTGCCAGATTTTTAGACGTTTGGATATAATCCAATGCAATAACTCCGGAGTTTCTCATTTTCCTGACAAACTTTAACCTTCTCTGAACGTGTCTTGATGACTTCATGTTATCCTTTGAGCTGGTCATTTTCGTGATCACAGTTTGATTGTCGCAGTTCATAAGGATTCCCGATACAAGTTTCTCAACAACCGATAAGTCATTCAAGAGCCGGCGAAGCCAATCTGCTTCGACCGTAGTTGTATCTAGTGCCCTGAGTTCTGCTTCCATTGTTGACCTCGTTAAGATGGTCTGCTTGCAAGACTTCCAAGAAACAGCGCCACCTCCATGAGTGAATACATAACCGCTCATGGCCTTTATGTCATCAGCATCTGAGATCCAATTTGAGTCACTATACCCTTCAAGAACCTTTGGGTGCCCGGTGTAGTGAATTCCATAATTCGCAGTGCCTTTCAAATAACGCAAAACTCTCTCTAGAGCTTTCCAATGCACATCTCCTGGTTTTGAGACAAACCGACTCAGTTTGCTAATAGGAAAAGAGATGCCAGGTCTTGTAGCACTGGCTAAGTACATAAGCGAGCCAATAATCTGAGAATACTTCAATTGGTCTCTAGCAATTCTTCGATTCTTTCGAAACAACACACTAGCATCATATGGTGTTGGAGAGGGCTTGCAGTCACTGTAGCCAAAGCGACTCAAGATCTTTTCCACATAGTGAGATTGAAGCAATGTAATCCCACCATCATCATCTCTCAACAACTTGATGTTCAGAATGACATCAGCCACTCCTAAATCCTTCATCTCAAAACAGCGAGATAGGAAATCCTTGACCTCCTTAATAACATTCAGATTTGTTCCAAAAATTAGTATGTCATCAACATACAAGCAAAGGATAAATCCCTCGCCCCCAGCATGGCGATAATACACACATTTGTCAGCTTCATTTACAAAAAAGCCTGCAGCTGTTAAAGTTCTTTCAAACTTCTCATGCCACTGTTTGGGTGCTTGCTTAAGTCCGTACAAAGACTTCAGCAACTTGCAAACTTTCCCTTCCTGACCATCTATTTCAAACTCATATGGTTGTTCCATAGAAATTTCCTCGTCCAACTCTCCATTTAGGAAAGCAGTCTTAACATCCATTTGATGAACGAGAAGACCATGCGAGGCAGCTAGTGAAAGTAGAACTCGACTAGTGGTCAGTCGAGCCACAGGTGAGTAAGTATCAAAGAAGCCTTCACCTTCCTTTTGGGTATAACCCTTAGCCACGAGCCGAGCCTTGTACTTTTCAATAGTACCATCAGGCCTAAGCTTCTTCTTGAATACCCATTTGCATCCTATAGGTTTGCACCCATAAGGACGATCAGTTATCTCCCAAGTTTCATTAGCCAAGATAGAATCCATCTCGCTACGAACCGCTTCCTTCCAGTAGTCAGCATCTTCAGATGCATAGGCCTCTGAAATAGAACTGGGAGTGTCATCTATGAGATACACAAGAAAATCATCACCAAAGGACTTTGCAGTCCTCTGTCTCTTGCTCCTAGTAGGAACTTCATTTTTCACCTCCACAGGACTTTCAAAGTGTTCCATCGAAATGGTAGGTTCGGTAATTGTAACTGGTTCCTGATTCGATGAACTAGGCATCTCCTGATTAGATGAGGTAGACATATCCTTCATGGGAAAGTTATCTTCAAAGAAAGTCGCATCATTCGACTCCATGATCGTACCGACATGCATGTCAGGTACCTCAGATTTTACAACCAAGAATCTATAACCAATGCTATGAAAAGCATATCCCAGGAAAACACAATCCACGGTCTTTGGTCCAAGCTTGCGCTTCATTGGAATTGGCACATTGACTTTCTCCAAACAACCCCAGGTTCGTAGATAAGAGAGCTTTAACCTTTTCTTCTCCCATTCCTCGAATGGAGTTATCTCTTTGTTCTTTGTGGGGACTCGATTTAGGACATGACATGCTGTCAATATCGCCTCCCCCCACCATGCCTTGGAGAGACCCGATGTGTCTAAAATGGCGTTAACCAAATCAGTTAGAGTACGATTCTTTCTTTCGGCCACCCCATTTGACTGAGGTGAGTAGGGAGGTGTTCTCTCATGGATTATACCATGTTCCGCACAAAAATCATCAAATTCATTGGAAAAATACTCTCCATCACGGTCGGACCTAAGCCTCTTGATTTTTCGATCAAGTTGGTTTTCCACTTCAGCTTTATAAATCTTGAAAAAGTTCAAAGCCTCATCCTTAGATTTCAGAAGATACACACGGCAGTATCTAGTGGAGTCGTCAATTAACGTCATGAAATATTACTTTCCACCTTTTGTCAAAACATCATTCATTTCACATAGATTTGAATGTATAAGCTCTAGTGGTGCAAGATTTCTCGTTTCCGCAGTCGTGTGAGACTTACGAGGTTGCTTAGCTTGCACACAAACTTGACACTTGGATCCCTTGACAGTGGTGAAACTAGGGATTAAGTTCAACTTCGCTAGTCGCAACATGCAACCAAAGTTAACATGACGAAGACGTGAATGCCACACATTTGATTCACTATTGTTGCAAACATGATTAACAACTTTATTGCAAACTTCTGATAAGGATAAACGAAACAGGCCTCCTGACTCATAGCCTTTACCAACAAAGGTTCCATACTTGGATATTACAAATTTATTCGACTCAAACACAAGCTTATAGCCATCTCTACACAGAAGAGATCCGCTAACAAGATTTTTATTGACGGTGGGGACATAATGCATGTTCTTCAGCCGCACGATCTTCCCCGAAGTAAACTTCAAATCGACCGTGCCAACACCACGAACAGAAGCACTTGAATCGTTGCCCATCAGCACGGTTGAAGTCCCTGCAGTCTGATAAGACGAAAACATGGAAATACCACTGCATACATGCACATTAGCACCCGTGTCAATCAACCAATCAGGAGAACGACATACTGAAAGAATAGTGGGAAATATACCATACCCAGCATCCTTCATGTCAATGTCTCCAATGACAACATTAGCAGTCTTGCCGCCTTTCCCAGGATGACGCTTGTCATAGCGATTAGGGCAACTAGGAGCCCAATGATCAGGATCCCCACACACATGACAAACACCTTTCTTCTTGTCATTCTTCTTCTTGAAGTTCGTGTGTTGCACATCCTTGTTCTTCCCATCAAACTTTGCTTTACCATCAAATTTTCCCTTGTTCTTGAACTTGTGGGGCTGGAAGTTCTTCTTCTGTACCAGATTGGCACTAGATCCTCCCTCAATACCTCGAGCACGTGTGTCCTTTGCTCTCGCCTTTTCTTCGACATCAAGAGTACCAATGAGATCCGGAACGGAAAACTCCTGTCTCTTATGCTTCAGTAAGGTAGCAAAGTTCCTCCACGAAGGAGGAAGCTTGGTGATGATACCTCTGACAACAAACTTGTCTAGTAGAATACAGTTGAAGTGCTCAAGCTCTCTGGCAAATGACTGTATCTCATGAGCTTGCTCAACCACGGAGCGCTCTTCAGTCATCCTGTAATCATAGAATTGCTCCATGATGTAAAGCTCAGTGCCGACATCCGAGACCCCAAACTTGGCCTCGAGTGCGTCCCACATATCTTTTCCATTGTCAATTGATGCATAAGCATCAACTATGTTCTCACCAAGAGCACTCAAGAGAGCAGCCTTAAACAGAGTATCCATTTTCTGAAAAGCTTGTTCCTATTGGGCATTAAACTCCCCTTCGGGCTTGCCAAGCGTGGCGTCATAGCAACTCATGGTTTGAAACCATAAGACTGCTCTCACACGCCACCTCTTATAGTGGATACCCTCAAACATAGGAGGTCTCATGGAAGCAGCAAAACCACTTGGGGTAAATTGCCTATAATAAGGTTTTTGGATTGTTGGAAACATGAGAAATTTACCAAATGATTTTATTAACAGAAATATTAGATAAAGCATGACTAATATAACAGTGACAAAACTAGCCATGCGATCTGACAGAGAGAAGGTAAATAACATCTGCACATAGGAACTGTAACCAAGTTTCTCTAGAGCAGATAGTAGGACAAATTTCATTTATGAAGCAGGACCTAACTTATCTAGGGCAAACAACAGAACAAGGAACTATGGCAGGACCTCGAACAGGAAGGAGAAGAACACATACGGGACAACAGCAGCAGCAACACTGGACTTGGGGTCGGTGTCCTCGCCGGCCATGTCGTCGAGGAGGTAGTCGATGTAAGGGAAGTAGTCGTCAGAGTCGGGGGCGTCCGTGATGAAGAAGTCAGTAGTCGCGCTGAGCGCTCCCCAAAAACCTTATCACCCTTCTCCCGTACAGGACTCAAAGAGGTGCGGTTTCGGAGGCCTACTGTCCTGACTCGCGGTGCACGCCGCAAGCCGGGATGAGGAAGACAGCAGCAACTCAGAGATTGGAAGCGGTGGCGAGAGGAAGAAGTTCTGGTGCGTCTCTCTGAGAGGAGCGACCTCCCTTTTTTAGGCGCAAGATAGGGAGGTGAGAGGTTGCGCCTGGAGCTGAAGGGAACGCAGGAGACGGAACAAACAGGCAGCAGCCGAAGGGTGTAGCATTCGTATTCAATGTCCACTACAGCAAAAACTTTCCAGCTCCCGAGTGGCCTTTTGTATACCCGTAGTGCGTGGCAAAACTTTAGACATCGTCTCGGCTCATTCCCGCAACCCGCGGTGCGGCGCGTCGTGACGAGGCGAGGCGAGGCGTGGCATGGCGGGCGGCGGAGGAGGAGCGCGCGTGGATGTCCCTCTTGTTCTCATGCTCATACAAGTGGGGAAAGAACCTCCCTTATAAAGAGGTCCAACTCCCTCTAAACTAGCAATGTGGAACTAAACTTTAGTTCCACCTCTTGCCTTGCACGAATGTGTTGCGTGGGCCTCTAGGATTTATTAGGAATTTCTGAAACAGCTATTGGGCTAGGCCCAAAATAGACAAAATCCCGCAACCCATTCTGTTAGCTTAGCACTTGATAGTTTAGTATGTTGCTACTGCTTTCTTCATGACTTATACATCTTCCTATGACTATGAGATTATGCAACTCCCGTTTACCAGAGGAACACTTTGTGTGCTACCAAACGTCACAACGTAATTGGGTGATTATAAAGGTGCTCTACAGGTGTCTCCAAAGGTACTTGTTGGGTGGCGTATTTCAAGATTAGGATTTGTCACTCTGATTGTCGGAGAGGTATCTCTGGGCCCACTCAGTAATGCACATCACTATAAGCCTTGCAAGCATTATAACTAATGAGTTAGTTATGGGATGATGTATTACGGAATGAGTAAAGATACTTGCCAGTAACGAGATTGAAATAGGTATTGAGATACCGACGATCGAATCTAGGGCAAGTAACATACCGATGACAATGGGAACAACGTATGTTGTTATGCGGTTTGACCGATAAAGATCTTCGTAGAATATGTGGGAGACAATATGGGCATCCAGGTTCCGCTATTGGTTATTGGCCGGAGACGTGTCTCTGTCATGTCTACATAGTTCTCGAACCCGTAGGGTCCGCATGCTTAAAGTTTCAGTGACGATTGTATTATGAGTTTATGTGATTCGATGTACCGAAGGTAGTTCGGAGTCCCAGATGAGATCGGGGACATGACGAGGAGTCTCGAAATGGTTGAGACATAAAGATCGATATATTGAACGACTATATTCGGACATCGGAAAGGTTCCGAGTGATTCGGGTATTTTCGGAGTAGCGGGGAGTTACGGGAATTCATCGGGAGAAGTATTGGGCCTTATTGGGCCATACGGGAATAGAGGAGAGAGGCCAAAAGGAAGGAGGCGTGCGCCCCCTCTGGTCCGAATTGGACTAGGGGTGCAGCCCCCTTTTCCTTTTCCCTCTCCCCCTCTTTCCTTCTCTCCTACTTCGGAAAGAAAAGGGGAATCCTATTAGGATTTGGGAGTCCTAGTAGGACTTCCCACACTTGGCGCGCCCCCTCTAGGGCCGGCCTCTCCCTCCCTCCTTTATATACGGGGGCAGGGGGCACCTCTAGACACAAGTTGATCTGTTGATCTCTCCCAGCCGTGTGCGGTACCCCCCTCCACCATAATCCACCTCGATCATATCGTAGCGGTGCTTAGGCGAAGCCCTGCGTCCGTAGCATCATCATCACTGTCATCACGCCGTCGTGATGACAGAACTCTCCCTTGAAGCTCTGCTGGATCGAAGTTCGTGGGACGTCATCGAGCTGAACGTGTGCTGAACTCAGAGGTGCCGTACGTTCGGTACTTGGATCGGTCGGATCGTGAAGACATACGACTACATCAACCGCGTTGTGCTAACACTTCCGCTTTTGGTTTATGAGGGTACGTGGACAACACTCTCCCTTCTCGTTGCTATGTATCACCATGATCCTGTGTGTCCGTAGGATTTTTTTTGAAATTACTATGTTCCCCAACAGCCATGAGCCGGGTGCACACTCCTTGGTTCCGGCTCATCTTCCACCCTTGGGGCAGAGAGGCCGACTCCGAGCCCGTCAAGGCGCTCTTCCTTGTGTCCCTCGAGCTCTATGGCATCCCTGATCACAGTTGGTACCAGGCGTCAGCCGAGACTCTGCTCTCCCCCTTCTGCAAGGTCGAGCACCTCGCCCCTGAGACCCGCAGCTTGGCCGACATGTTTGTTTTCAGGTTGTTCGCTTGGACCATCAACCCTGACGCGATTCCGCGCTCCTCCTGCCGGGCGACGACGTCGTGGACGTTCACGCCGACCCGGACCGTGCCGAGCGCCTCGTGCTAGGGCTCGCACACTTCCCCATCAGGATTCACGTTGCTTCATGTGTCACTACCGCCGGCCGCCTCCGCCACCTCCGCCACCACCTGTGTTCAATGACGGGGCTGCGCAAGACTCCCCCTGCTTCCTTCGAGATGGACGCAACACCATCAGTTTCCTCCTGCCCGTTCCGGCGGCTCACGGCGGCCCCCTGGTCAGGGCGGTCGTCGGCACGGGCGTTGCCACGCGCACATGCCTCCTCCATGCCATGGCTGGGAGGGAATCCTGGGGCCCCACCCTCGTGCCTTTTCCTTTGCTGACTAGGTCTCCACGCGGTTCCGGTTGGGCAACCCCCTTCTTTTGATCGGAGCTGGGCCCCGCGACGAGCAGAACGCGTCATCTCCTGCGCTGGATGCCAGCCTGTCCGACCCTGTGTAGACCGCTGGGTCCCAGGCATCTCGGGACGTGTGCGATTCAAACCTACGAACCAGCACCGCGCCTTCCTCTCGAAGCCCTGCTGCTCCATCCCAGACGATCCCGATCAGCCTACTAGGGGGCGACAACTCTCCACCTCGTGCCGCTGGCCCTGCGCCATGCCTGTCGTTGGGAGATAGGGAGGGGCCTACCCTGGTTGCCTCGCTAGCCTTGGTGATAACCCACAAGTATAGGGGATCGCAACCGTTTTCGAGGGTAAAGTATTCAACCCAAATTTATTGATTCAACACAAGGGGAGCCAAAGAATACTCTCAAGTATTAGAAGTTGAGTTGTCAATTCAAACACACCTGGAAACTTAATATCTGCAGCAAAGTGTTTAGTAGCAAAGTAATATGATAGTAGTGATAACGGTAACAAAAGGTAACAGTAGTAAAAGTAATGTTTTTGGTATTTTGTAGTGATGATAGCAATAGCAACGGAAAAGTAAATGAGCAGAGAACAATATATGGAAAGCTCATAGGCAATGGATTAGTGATGGAGAATTATGCCGGATGCGGTTCATCATGTAACAGTCATAACCTAGGGTGACAAAGAACTAGCTCCAGTACATTGATATAATGTAGGCATGTATTACGAACATAGTCGTACGTGCTTATGGAAAAGAACTTGCATGACATCTTTTGTCCTACCCTCCCGTGGCAGCGGGGTCCTTACGGAAACTAAGGGATATTAAGGCCTCCTTTTAATAGAGAACCGGAACAACGCATTAACACATAGTGAATACATGAACTCCTCAAACTACGGTCATCACCAGGTAAGTATCTCGATTATTGTCACTTCGGGGTTAACGGATCATAACTCATAATAGGTGACTATAGACTTGCAAGACAGGATCAAGAACACTCATATATTGATGAAAACATAATAGGTTTAGATCTGAAATCATGGCACTCGGGCCCTATTGACAAGCATTAAGCATAGCAAAGTCATAGCAACATCAATCTCAGAACATAGTGGATACTAGGGATCAAACCCTAACAAAACTAACTCGATTACATGATAGATCCCATCCAACCCATCACTGTCCAGCAAGCCTATGATGGAATTACTCACGCACGGCGGTGAGCGTCATGAAATTGGTGATGGAGGATGGTTGATGATGACAATGGCGACGGATTCCCCTCTCCGGAGCCCCGAACGGACTCCAGATCAGCCCTCCCAAGAGGTTTTAGGGCTTGGCGACGGCTCCGTATCGTAAAACACGATGATTTCTTTTGTCTGATTTTTTTCTCCCCGAAACACAATATATGGAGTTGGAGTTGGAGTCGGAGAGGCAACAGGGGGCCCATGAGGTAGGGGGTGCACCCTAGGGGGGCGGGCATGCCCCCCACCCTCGTGGAGAGGTGGTGGGCCCCCTGGCCTTCATCTTTTGCAGGTATTTTTCATATTTTCTGAAAAGTGGCTCCGTGAAGTTTCAGGTCATTCCGAGAACGTTTGTTTCTGCACATAAATAACATCATGGTAATTCTGCTGAAAACAGCATCAGTCCGGGTTAGTTCCATTCAAATCATGGAAGTTAGAGTCCAAAACAAGGGCAAAAGTGTTTGTAAAAGTAGATACATTGGAGACGTATCACTTGGTGACAACCCCAGGCCCACCTGGCGATGCGACGGACGAGGGAGATTCCTCCGCAGCCAATCCCACCTGGCGATGCGACGGAAGAGGGAGATCCCGACTGCCCCTGCGCAGCTCGGATCCCGCGCCTAATGTGCAGGCCCCACCCTGCTTGACCGCTGCCCCCCACGACGACCCGTACACGCGATGGAACTGAAGCGCTTGGACCGCGCTTATCCCGCGCATGTGGTGGGCCCACCCTGCATGGATGATGTGCTACATGTTGCACCACACCACGACGCATCCTTTGGCTCTTCGGATGACAGTTTGTTGGGGAACATAATAATTTCAAAAAAAAATCTACGCACACGCAAGATCATGGTGATGCATAACAACGAGAGAGGAGAGTGTTGTCTACGTACCCTCGTAGACCGTAAGCGGAAGCATTATGACAATGCGGTTGATGTAGTCATATGTCTTCACGATCGACCGATCCTAGCACCAAAGGTACGGCACCTCCGCGATCTGCACACATTCAGCTCGGTGACGTCCCATGAACTCACGATCCAGCAGAGTGTCGAGGGAGAGCTTCGTTAACACGACGGCGTGATGACGGTGATGATGATGCTACCATAATAGGGCTTCGCCTAAGCACCGCTACGATATGACCGAGGTGGATTATGGTGGGGGGGGGAGGGGACACAGCAAACGGCTAAGAGATCAATGATCAACTTGTGTGTCTATGGGGTGCCCCCCTCCCCCGTATATAAAGGAGTGGAGGAGGGGAGGGGCCGGCCCTCTCTATGGCGCGCCCTAGGGGAGTCCTACTCCCACCGGGAGTAGGATTGGTTCGGGGGGGGGGGGGGCGTGCCTCCCACCTTTTCCATCCCTCCCCTCTTTTCCACTAAGGCCCAAAAAGGCCCATATACTCCCCGGGGGGTTCCGGTAACCTCCCGGTACTCCGGAAATGCCCGAACTCATTCGGAACCATTCCGATGTCCAAACATAGGCTTCCAATATATCGATCTTTATGTCTCGACCATTTCGAGACTCCTCGTCATGTCCATGATCAAATCCTGGACTCCGAACTATCTTCGTTAGATCAAAACACATAAACTCGTAATACCGATCGTCATCGAACGTTAAGCATGCGGACCCTATGGGTTCGAGAACTATGTAGACTTGACCGAGACATGTCTCCGGTCAATAACCAATAGCGGAACCTGGATGCTCATATTGGCTCCTAAATGTTCTACTAAGATCTTTATCGGTCAAACCGCATAATGGTATACGTTGTTCCCTTTGTCATCGGTATGTTACTTACCCGAGATTTGATCGTCGGTATCTCAATACCTAGTTCAATCTCGTTACTGGCAAGTCTCTTTACTCATTCCATAATGCTAAATCCCGTAACTAACTCATTAGCTACATTGCTTGCAAGGCTTATTGTGATGTACATTACAGAGAGGGCCCAGAGATACCTCTCCGACAATCGGAGTGACAAATCCTAATCTTGATCCATGCCAACTCAACAAACACCATCAGAGAAACCTGTAGAGCACCTTTATAATCACCCAGTTATGTTGTGACGTTTGGTAGCACACAAAGTGTTCCTCCGGTATTCGGGGGTTGCATGATCACCCAGTCATAGAAACATGTATAGTTATGGAGAAAGCAATAGCAAAAAACTAAATGATCATCGTGCTAAGCTAACAGATGGGTCAAGTCAATCACGTCATTCTCTAATGATGTGATCCCGTTAATCAAATGACAACTCATGTCTATTGTTAGGAAACATAACCATCTTTGTTTCAATGAGCTAGTCAAGTAGAGGCAAACTAGTGACACTCGGTTTGTCTATGTATTCACACATGTACTAAGTTTCCGGTTAATGCAATTCTAGCATGAATAATAAACATTTATCATGATATAAGGAAATATAAATAACAACTTTATTATTGCCTCTAGGGCATATTTCCTTCAAGGTCGACCCCGCAGGCCATGCAACCCATGCAACCTACACACGTTCCCGCGCATGACGCGCCTCTCGCTTCCTTCGTTCATGCTATCTCTATCAAGACGCCCTCGCTGCTCCCCGTGCCAAAACCACGGCAACGTAAGAAGGAGCTGCCGGCCAACTTTACTCCTAGACGCAGCTTCCGTATCGCGCGCTGACCTTGGACTCAGCTCCAAAATGAAAGCTAAATGGGTGCTGCTTTGACATCTCGGCCTCATTGCAAGCGATGATGCGCCAATCTACGATGAGGTGCTTGACAAATATGCTCTCCTCTTCGAGCAGCTGCTGGCTCTGGACGTGCTACGAGCTTTCGCTGACTTCTTCGGGTGGCAGCTCCCCCCACGTTGCCTGCTACCCCGGGGCGACTCATTGAAGCCTAGTTGGCTGTGTTTCGACGTCTCTAACGTGCACCCCCTCCTTCCCTATGGATTGTAACTTAGAAGCAGTTTTTTGGAATGTTCGTGGTCTTAACTCCGGTGCTAAACGCACCGCCGTTCGCAGCATGATTTCCGCTGCCGCACCTAGCATCGTATGTCTTCAAGAGACAAAGCTCGCCCATGTCTCCGATGCCATTGTCTTGGACATGCTCGGTCCATCTTTCGAGGACTACTTCTTCCTCCCCGCGGCTGGCACATGCGGCGGCATCCTCCTTGCTTGGCAACGCTCTACCATTCCCTCTCCAATCCTCTTGTCGGCGAGCATCATGTAACGGCCTTGGTCACTTCTCTGGCTGGTGATGGACATTGGTGGCTCACGGGATTGTACGGGCCACAAGACGATGACACCAAGCTAGAGTTTCTTGCTGAGTTGCATGATGTGCGTGAGTCCCGCATCAGTCCTTGGTTAATTGGTGGTGACTTTAACATGATCACTTCGGCCTTGGAGAAGAACAACTCGAACATCAACCATCGCACCATGAACAGATTTAGGCGCTTCATCACTGACGAGGAGCTTCGTGATCTCTACATGCACGGCCGGCAATATACTTGGTCCAGCGAGCGCGAAGCCTCGACGCTTGTTCGCAATGATCACAACCTATGCACCTCCATGTGGGAGATCGCTCACCCGCACTACCTGCTCCACTGCCTCTCCTCCGCAGCCTCCGACCATTGCCCGCTCTTGGTCGACTGCGTGGCCCGCCCACCGGGAGCGCGACGATTCCACTTAGAGAGATTTTGGACAAAGTTGGAAGGTTTTCACCATGTGGTCTCCGGGGCTTGGGCCTCTGTTACGCCTGACGCCGATCCCTTCCGGAGGATCATGACACATCTTAAGGTGACTGCCAGGCAGCTGCAGAGCTGGAGTGCTCGCTCGATCGGCAACGTCTCCTTGCAACTTAAGGTGGCTCGCGAGCTCATCGCATGACTCGACGCTGCTCAAGATTCGCGTCCGCTATCCCTCCACGAGACCTGGCTTCAACGCAAGCTCAAGGAATCCTACCTAGGTCTTCCTTCCCTCAAGCGGTCTATAGCGAGGCAGCAGGTGTGCCTCTCCTGGCTCCAGAGCGACGATGCGGCCGTCTCCTACCTTAAAGTGCACACTGCTCACCGCAAAGAGAGAAACCTCATGGCGAGTTTGCACGTCGGCACCCAAACTATCACCGATCATGATGATATCACTGAGGCCGCCTTTGCCCACTTCTCCAACGTCCTTGGCAGCACTTCCGAGCGCGACATCATGCTTGATCTTCATGCCCTGCGGGTGCTGCAATTTAACCTACTCGAGCTTGATGCGCCATTCATAGAGGAGGAGATTTGGAATGTCGTCAAGAGTCTGCCGACCGGGAAGGCACCTGGCCTCGATGGTTTCACCTCCGAGTTCTTGGTTGCTTGTTGGGACACGATCAAGCATGACTTCCTTGCGGCGTTTGACAAGTTCTACACCATGAATGGCAGAGGCCTGCAAAAACTCAACGAGGCCCTCCTAACGTTGCTCCCCAAGCATGCGGATGCGCAATCCCTCTTTGATTATAGACCCATCAGTCCATACATATCTTTACCAAGCTGGTCGCGAAGCTTCTCTCCCTCCGCCTTGCTCCACGACTGAGCACCTTGGTCTCCACCAACCAAAGTGCGTTCATTGCGGGACGTTGCATCCATGACAACTATCTTCTTTTGCAACAGACGACTCACCTCCTGCAGAACCTCAAGGCACCGCGCATGCTACTCAAGTTGGACATCACTAGATCCTTCGATAGCTTGTCTTGGCCCTTCTCCAGCTTCTGCAGCACCTTGGGTTTGGCCCATGTTGGCGCGAGTGGATGTCCATGCTCCTTTCCACGGCCTCTACGAGAGTACTCATCAACGGCTATCCAGGGCCTCCGATCGACCACGCTCACGGCCTTCGATAGGGCGACCCGGTCTCCCCCATGCTCTTCACTCTGGTCATCGACGTCTTGAACTCCATGTTGCTCCGTGCGGTCGAGCTATGCCTCCTTCATCGCTTGACTACCCATTGTGCGGCTTCGAGCATATCCCTTTATGCCGACGATGTGGTCATTTTCTGCCACCCGGGCTCCCACGACATCGCCACGGTGCGCATGCTCCTTCATGTCTTTGGCCTTGCCTCTGTGCTTCACACCAACTTTGACAAGTGTTCGGCCACTCCAATCCAAGGCACCGATGACCACATCGCCACGATCGCCGTGGAGATGAAGTGCCCCGTTCCCCAGTTCCCTATCACTTACCTTGGGCTACCCCTCTCAGTCTGCAAGGCCTCATCGACGAGCTTGCAACCGATCATCGACAAACTAGGACGCAAGCTTTCCACATGGCGGGCATCTATGCTATCCAAGGGAGACCGCCTATCCCTTGTGCGCCATGTCCTAAGTGCCGTCCCCACGCACTTCCTCACCGCCATTGCCTTCAACAACACTGCCATCAAGAAAGTGAACCGGATCATCCGAGGATTCCTTT
Organism: Triticum monococcum; assembly: GCA_034509565.1. Lineage (NCBI taxonomy): Eukaryota > Viridiplantae > Streptophyta > Magnoliopsida > Poales > Poaceae > Triticum > Triticum monococcum. The sequence continues at coordinate 172,587,219 of CM067847.1, read as the reverse complement.
GGGCAGGATCTGACAAGGCCAACGGTGGCCAGTGCCTTGTCAACTGGCAGCGTGTATGCCGGCCCATCTCCCTCGGTGGCCTTGGCATCCGAGATATCCATCGTACAGGCATCTCTCTCCGTGTTTGTTGGCTATGGACGCAACATACTGACGCTTCTCGCCATTGGAGCCACCTACACATACCCCACGACGCGGACGCGAGTGCAATTTTCAGAGCCTCCACAACTTGGCAGCTTGGTGTTGGAGATACTTGCAGGTTTTGGACCGACCACTGGATCTATGGCAGGTCTGCGGCCAAGATTGCCCCACTCGTCTTCGCTCTCGTCGCAAGGCGTCTCCGGAGGGAGCATTGAGTTCGAGACGGTCTGCACCTGCGCTCCTGGGTACAGGACATCCGAGGCGCGCTTGGGCCGGCGGCCATGGTGCAGTACGTCGAGCTCTAGCGCCTGGTGCGACACACTAATCTCTCCACCAATCCAGATACGGTACGTTAGCGTTGGACTTCTTCCGCTACATACACAACAAGTTCCTGCTACAAGGCTCTATTCATAGGTGCTTCCGAAGACCCATACTGGCGGCTCACTTGGCGACCTTGGGCTCCTCTCCGCGTCAAGTTTTTCTTATGGTTGGCCATGCAAGACCGCTGCTGGACCGCAGAGCGCCTAGTACACCGCGGGTTACCCCATGATGATGCATGCACCCATTGTGATCAGGAGGAGAAACCCATGCGACACCTCCTTGTTGGCTGCTCTTTCTCTCGCCAAGTTTGGCACGAGATTCTCGGTTGGGCCCGTGCACCCATCGGCCTCCCCGCCCCCGACATGCCATTTCAGCTCTGGTGGAGCTCCTCTCTCGACCTAGCACCGGCATCCATGTGCAAGGGCCTATCCTCCCTCATAATCCTGTCAGCATGGTGGATATGGAAGCACCGCCACGCTTGCATTTTTGAGGGAGATAGGCCATCGATCACCGTCACCTTCGACACCATCAAGGACGAGGCGCGCCTCTCGGCCAAGGCGGGCGCCACCGGACTACGAAACATCATCCCCGGCGCTTAGTCTCTAGTTTTTGTTGTGGAGCTGAGCATACCCCCCGTTTTGTTGTGCTCCTTAACTTGTACACCGTGCCTAGTGCGTACATGGCCTTGTAAGCGTTGTAACCCCGTGCTTGTTCTCTTCTTCTATCAATGAAAAGATACACATCTTGCATATTCGCGAAAAAAGAGTCTTTTGGAGATTTCAATAGGAATTACATAGGGATGTATATAAACATATTTTAGAATATATGTTCACTTTGTATGTAATTTATATTGGAATCTTGAAAAAAAATTATATTTAAGAACCGAGGGACTAGAGCATATAGAGAAGAAGTTAAACCACACAAAAAAATAGGAGTCCCACGATGGTCTAGGGTCTGCAGCGAGATGAATAGACGGAACGAGATGCCCACGAGAGACACAGAACTTTTGGACTGGTGTGCAAACATGAATGGAAGCGAAGCCAACGGCAAAGACATCAAGACCATTACACTTCTCGTCATGTGGGAGCTATGGAAGCACCGAAACGTGTTTGTCTTCGATGGCGCTACTCCCTCCTTACAACACATTATCAAAAAAATAGAAGTGGAATGCAAGTGTTGGAAGACGATGGGTATCCTCAAGATGGACATAGTCAATTTCACACTGGCGCTCACGGTGGGTGATGACGCGAGGAGTTAGCACTAGCTCGAGTCCTGTGGACGTGGATATGTATATATATGTAAATACTCTTGTAACGAAACCATGGATGGGGCTCTTCACCCCTCTTCTCCTTTAATATAATAAAGTGCGTATTAAAAAACAGAGGTCCCACCTGAACAAACAAAATAACCTGTGAGAAACAAAGGCCGAAGGGGGTGAAGAGCTCCATGACGGAAGGGCTCCCCCGCTCCCCCGACCTAGGGTTCCTCCCTCCCTTCCCCCGCCGCCGCCGGCCGTCCTAGACCCCGCTGCCGCCGCCAGTCACCGGCCACCCCTGCCCCTTTCTCCTCCCCCTTCCCCGGATCCGCTCTGCGCCGCCTCCCCGGGAGGTGGCCGGGGCGGCGCGAGCCCTGCCACCCCTTCGGTCGCCCTCGTCGCTCCTTCCCTCCCTGCCGCCGCCGACGGGGGCCCCCGACGCTGGCCGGGTGGTGTTGGCGGCGGCGGGGCCTGCCTGTCCCCGCGCGCGCGGCTCCTTGCCCGGGGCATGGGGGCGGCGGCGATGCCCCTCGGCCTGATGATGGCCCGATGTCCCGACGCGGTGGCCGGCGGCTCGCTCGGTGGTGGCGCGGCCTCTTGGCGGCGAGACGGCGTGGTGGCGCTGGTTGGCCGGTGGCGCGCCCCCGGCCCAGATCGGGGCCCGCCCCATCTGGGTCCTAGCGGGCTGGCCCCCGGCGTGGCTTCGTCGTCGTCTGTGTGGTGAGGTGGTGGAGCAGCTTAGACGGGGGGCAGCGACGCCGACGGCATGCCAGCTGCGGCGCGGAGGCGGGAGTTGTCCGGACCTCTGAGGGCCCGGCCGGGCCTGTGGGACCACGAGCCCGACAGGCTCGCGCTTTGGTGTCCGGTCGGCTACCGTCGTGGACGGTGGAGGCGGGGCCCTCCAGTATGCTGACGGTGCTGCCGCCCTAGTCCCGGCTCCCCTTCCTCGTTGTGCAGGACATCTTCGCGATGTCGTGGTGAGACAGCGTGGGAAGCTTCGTGTCCGTGTGCACTGGGTGGTGGTCGGTTTGGTGATGAGCACCAGAGTGCCTGAGGTGGAGGATGGGATCGGGAGAAATCCCTGTTGGCTTGGCCGACACCGACGCGGTGGCGCCTGAGAATGCGATTGGACCTTCCTGGAGGGCATCGGGGCTACCCTTCCTCTTTCCTCACCGTGTACCGGGGGAAACCCTTGACAGCAGCGCCATCATCGTCGCGTCCGTTCTTGGAGATGTTGATTGGTATCGGCGCTTCGGAGTCTCGGAGCTTAGGGGACGATTTCTGGTGGAAGCAGTGTCGTGGTTCTAAGTCTGACAGTGAGGTAGGGGCGTGTGTATGGAGAGGCTAGATCTTAGCTATTGGGAAGTTGTAAGCACGCAAGGTTTACGAGTTCAGGCCCTTCTCGGAGGAAGTAACAGCCCTACGTCTCAGTGCCCAGATTCGGTCGATTGGATTATGCGTGTGTAGATAACAAGGGTGCGAACCCTTCATACTGAGGAGGGGGTGGCTTATATAGAGTTCGCCGGCCCCCTCCTGCCCTCAGTAATGCAGGGTTTTAGGTACATTTAAGGTTGGGTGTTACTGATAACGTCCCTAATAAAGTGTCATAACAACCATAAATACTACTTAATAGCCGACCGTTTGCCTGCGGCGTGACTTTAGGTCTTCTGGCAGTCGAGTGGTTGGCTTCATGGTCGAGTGGTCGTTCTTTGGTCGAGTGTCTTGAACCCGTCGAGTGGGATGCCTTCCAGTTGTTTGAGAGGTGACTCATTCTAGGGATGTCCTTGGGTAGGGCTTTTTAGGACAGGTCCGTGCCCCTACCCTAGGTACATGGCTTCATCATTAGCCCCCGAATGGATCGAGGCTAGAGTGAGAAAAGGGTTGGCGACCCTTCCGACTGATTCTTCGGGTTGTATGAGTGCCTTGTTCTGGGTCGACCGTCACGGATGACGTCATCAACCTCTTTCAGTCGCCTTGATCCATTCCAGGCCTTTCGTCGACTGGATTTCTTTACCTGTGATGTACCGAGCGCCGGTGCGCGCGGGGTTTTCTGTTTTGACAAGTTGTTCTGCAGCCAGTGGATATCACGGGATTCGGATTTTTTGGGAAGCGCGCGGGACGGGGGCGGCCGCAGTAATCGGAAGTGACAATGCGGAGGCTCCTCGATCTCCGCGTCGCCTTTTTCGCCACGTACTGCGCGCGCGCCTGCCGCGGGATTTGACTGGATAGCCTGGGCCTACCGGTCAGCCACTCGGAAGCGGTCCCTTATAAGTTGCCGGCTCGGAGTCCCCCAACAGTGCGCGTGCTCTTCTCTTCTCCTTCTTCCTCTCTTTCTTCACAACCTCTTCCGCTACCTCCGCTCTCGCCCAACCACCGCAAATCTGTTCGAGATCTCGCCGGCGACGATGGTGAAGGGCAAGACGACTGCTTTGGAGCGTGCGAAGAAGGCGGCGGCGACGGGGAAGGAGAAGAAGTCTACTCGTGGCGGATCTTCCTCTAGGACGACCCTGCCCAAAGGTTGGATCCAGGGCGATTGGATGCCGTCGGTGCTCCGGCAGGAGGATCTCGACGACATGGTCGAGGGGGGAGCCATTCCCCATAAAGCCGCGCGTCTTCCGGGGGAGAGATCGAACCTCAACCTCGTGACGGTGAGTGCGTGCTCCTGGCCACTCACATCGACCGAGGGTTTTCTCTGCCGCCCCATCCTTTCTTCCGAAATTTCTTGAACTTCTTCGGAGCGCAGCTCCATCACTTTACCCCAAACTCCATTGTTTACCTCGCTGCTTTCATTTCCATGTGTGAGGCGTTCCTGGGTTGCCGCCCACATTGGGGGCTTTTCAAGCACATTTTTACTTGTCGCTCTCAGTCGGTCAAGAAGGCCAAGTCGAGTGATGAGAAGACGCAAGTGATCCAGTTGTGTGGGGGCTTGGCGATCCAAACGAGGGGGAAGAGCTGTTTCCCATCCATCACTTTCCCGGAGTCGGTCCGAGGTTGGCAGGCAACTTGGTTCTACTGCCAGGACCAGGCGACTCCAGGGCAGTCGACTGGTCTCCCGCCTTTCTCTCTTGTCCGAGCCGAAAAACCTGCTTCTCTGAAGGTGACGCCGGAAGAAAAAGCCCAGGTCAAGGTGCTGGCGGGTCGAGTGGTTGAACTTGTCCGTGAGGGTGTGACGGGAATGGATCTACTGGAAGTCTTCGTCAAGAGGCGAATCCAACCGCTCCAGGCTCGTGACCACCCGATGTGGCTGTACTCTGGCCTCGAGGACACCACTCGGATCCACCCGGAGGAGGTCACCGATGAGATGTTGGAGGGGTGGTTGTCGAGCATCATGGGGAACAAAGACAACCCCCGAGGAGCCAGGAGGGTCATTCCACTCGAGAATTCATACGAGGTTGACCAGGTGTGTCTTTATGCTCCCGACTGAAATCTTCGTTTTCTGCGTTGGTCTTCTTTTGAGTAGGTCGATTGAGTTTCGTTTTGTCTGCTGTTTTCCAGGCGACCACTGAGATGTACTCGACGCCCAACGGGGCACAGGGGTCGACTGAGGAAGGGGAAGGGAGCGGAGGCGAGAGCGGGGATGACCAAGGCGAGTTGGAGTCTAATGGTGAAGGAGAGGGAGGCGATGACATCTTCTCCAACGAAGAGGAGGAGGAGGAGGTCAAACCCCCCCCCCCCCCCCGCCCGGAGAGGCGATCCAAGCTCGCACACGACCCGGCGCAGGAACGTGGCAAGGCGACTGCCTCCGTTGGGCCGTCGTCAAAACGCCCTCGGACTTCTTCTCCAACACCGACTGGGAAGGTCTCCAAGCAACCACGCACGACGCTTTCCAAGCCGCCCAAGGCTCTGCCCAAAATGAAGATAGCTGTCCCTACCATTTCCGGGTAATAAAGCTTGTTTTCCTTCGTCGACCGTGGAAGGATCCTTGGTCGATTCATTGAGCCAACTGACTGACTTTTCGAGATTTGCAGTGCTGCTACCTCTGAGGTCTCTGCCAAGGACGACGACCAAGAGATGGGGGATGCTGTTACCTACAACCCTGGTACGATTGCTGACGTCCTGTTTTTGAGTCGACTGGTCATTTCTTGCAATTCTGGTCGATTGAAAGTTTCCCTTGCAGCCCCTCCTCATGTTATCGACCTCCCGGATGACGACGACAACGAACCGCTGAGGATGAGGAGGAACAAGAGGTCGTCGGCTGACAGGACTCCCTAGCCTACTCCGGCGCCTGAGACCATGGCTCGGGATGGTGGCGACGCCCCTCGGGCTTCTATGACTTTCGCCAACCCTCTGTCGAGTGCGCAGCCTTCGGCGTCGACTGCAGATCCAACTTCGCTTTTTGCTGCGTACCCCGTCCCTGAGGACGAAGTGGCTGCTGCAAAGGAGGCTATACGCCAGGCGGGGGTCATGATGGAGCAGGTGAAGAAGGCTCGGGAGGCCAGCCAGGCAGCCTATGACGCGAGTTCGGCGCTTCAGAGCAACGTCCAGGTCAGTCGACTTGACGCTTGATCGTTTGACGAGTCTTTCCCCCCTTTTTTCAAGATCTTTGTATCTGTACACCCACTGGGTGTGTTTACCCCTTCTTGGACTAGTGGGGGCACGCTGAGTGCACCCACTGGGTGTAGTCCCCGAGACTACGGTGGACTGCTGGCAGTCGACTGTAGTCTTTACATTGTGTTTCTGTATCTGTATTCCTTTTCTTGGTCTGGTCAGGCCACGCCGAATGGAGCTGTATCCGGTCGACTGCGGACAGTCGACTTTTCGCTTTTTTTTGAACCAGTGGGGGCACGCTGAGTGGACCCACTGGGTGTAGTCCCCGAGACTACTGTCGAATGTTTTTGATTCGGCTGTAGTCTTAGAAACGTCATCTTTTTCTCTCAGTTACTCGGAAGCAACTTATCTTGGATGTCTGTCGACTGATTTTTCCTTTTGCAGAAATCCTGCGAACTTGCATCTCGCAATACTGAGTTGGAGAAGCAGCGGATTCAACTGAACCTTGATCTGGAGCTGGCCAGAACAGAGCTGCAGAAGGTCAGAGACGGCGTTGCTGGTAAGACGACTTTGTCGACTGGTTTTGTTTTTAGGCTTGAGTACCCCTTCTGCTATTTCTGAACCAATCATCGTATCTTTTGCAGGAGAACTGAGCGAGGCCCTGGCGAAGAAGGATCGCGACTTGGCTGCTGCCCACAAGGAGGCTGACGACAAGATTGCTCTGGCTGAACAGAAGTTGGCTTCGGTCAGCCAATTAGAAGATGAGAATACCAGGCTGAAGACCGCTCTGAATGAAGCCAACAGGGAGTGCACACGTTGGAAGAAGGAGAACCTCTCCCTGAGCGAGCAAATGGAAGGCGTCGCTCGCAGGAGGGACGACCTGGAGAGCTACTTGAGGAGCCTCGCCAAGAAGTTGTACATCAAGCTTGAAGGTGCACATTCAATTCCGACTGGTTTTCTTTTTGTGTCGACTCAGTCTATGAAAATTGACTTATCCTTGGATCGTGTATGCAGAGTTTTGCCAGAACTTTGAGGAGGAGACTGGGCGGATTGAAACGGGTTTGGATCCAATCAACTCTCCGGTGAATGACGATGCTGCCATGAATCTGCTCCGACTGGAATCTCGTATTGACGGCGTCGTGGATTACTTGGCTCGGCTGAAGGTCGCCATGTCGCGGATCGACCCGACACTTTGGCTAGAGTCTACGCTCCAGAACGACCTCGAGTCTCTGATGACTCGACTCGACGGAATCCCTGACCGAGTGCAGGTGTGGAAGAAGTCTTCTGCTCGGTGCGACTCTGATGTGGCTCTGTCTCTAGTCCGCGTCCATTGCAAGGAGGCGCAAGAAGAGAAGATGGCCGCTATCCAAGTTGCTAATACCAAGAGGCACAGCTTTCAAGACTTCATGGAGACCTTTATTGCTGCTGCCACCCGTATTGCGGACGGATTCGACTTGGATGAGTTTGTCGCCCCTGCCAGTCCTCCACCTGAGGAATGAAAAAAATTTATGCTTCTCCTTAAATTTGCCTCGGAATGCCGAGTGGATTTGTAACCGTTTAAACTCTGCCGAGCCGAGGGCTCGAGTACTTTGATCCGAGGTCTGGGACCTTTTAGGCTTTATCCGAACTTGATTTCTTGCTGAATATCTTCACGGTTTTGATCTGTCATGTGGAACTTTGGTCTTGTATTTAGACGAGTGCTGGACTGCAGCTAAGTCCCTGAGTGTGAGGTTTGCTCTCCACTTGGTAGGATTTCTTAAACACTTAGGCGAGTGCTCGACTGTAGCTAAGCTTCCGAGTGGGAGAACTTAGGCGAGTACTGGACTGCCGCTAAGCCCCCGAGTGGGAGGTTTGCTCTCCACTCGGTAGGATTTTTTCAAACTTAGGCGAGTGCTCGACTGCAGCTAAGCTTCCGAGTGGGAGAACTTAGGCGAGTACTGGACTGCAGCTAAGCCCCCGAGTGGGAGGTTTGCTCTCCACTCGATAGGATTTTTTCAAACTTAGGCGAGTGCTCGACTGCAGCTAAGCTTCCGAGTGGGAGAACTTAGGCGAGTACTGGACTGCAGCTAAGCCCCCGAGTGGGAGGTTTGCTCTCCACTCGGTAGGATTTTTTCAAACTTAGGCGAGTGCCCGACTGCAGCTAAGCTTCCGAGTGGGAAAACTTAGGCGAGTACTGGACTGCAGCTAAGCCCCTGAGTGGGAGGATTGCTCTCCACTCGGTAGGATTTTTTCAAACTTAGGCGAGTGCTCGACTGCACCTAAGCTTCCGAGTGGGAAAACTTAGGCAAGTACTGGACTGCAGCTAAGCCCCCGAGTGGGAGGATTGCTCTCTACTTGGTGGGATTTTTTCAAACTTAGGCGAGTGCTCGACTGCAACTAAGCTTCCGAGTGGAAAAACTTAGGCGAGTATTGGACTGCAGCTAAGCCCCCGAGTGGGAGGATTGCTCTCTACTCGGTGGGATTTTTTCAAACTTAGGCGAGTACTGGACTGCAGCTAAGTCTCTAAGTGGGAGAACTTAGGCGAGTACTGGACTGTAGCTAAGCCCCCGAGTGGGAGGATTGCTCTCCACTCGGTAGGATTTTTTCAAACTTAGGCGAGTGCCTGACTGCAGCTAAGTCTCTAAGTGGGAGAACTTAGGCGAGTACTGGACTGCAGCTAAGCCCCCGAGTGGGAGGATTGCTCTCACTCGGTAGGATTTTTGAACACTTAGGCAAGCACTGGGCTGCAGCTAAGCCCCCGAGTGGGAGTCTGGCTCTCCACTCGGTAGGATTTTTGAACACTTAGGCAAGCACTGGGCTGCAGCTAAGCCCCCGAGTGGGAGTCCGGCTCTCCACTCGGTAGGATTTTTCAAACTTAGGCGAAATGGATTCGCAGCTAAGTCACCCACTGGGGGATTTTGTATGCAAACAAAAGTGATAGCAATTATTGGAACACTCTTGCCTTTGATAAAAATGAACTGCAGAATTTTTTTCTTATTACATCTCGTCCAACGGAGAACTCAAGTGTAAAAGGGGCGGAGCAGTTCCACATTCCAGGCTCGCGGCTCGTCGATCTAGCGATCAACATTGTAGAGGTGATACGCTCCACTGTGGAGGACTCTGGTGACGCTGAAGGGGCCTTCCCAAGTAGGAGCAAGCTTGTGTGGTTTCTGTTGATCCACTCGGAGGACCAAATCTCCTTCTTGGAAGGCTCGACTCTTCACATTCCTGGCATGGAATCGACGCAAGTCTTGCTGATAAATGGTCGATCTGATCATGGCCATCTCCCTCTCTTCTTCTAGGAGGTCGACTGCGTCTTGCCGGGCTTGTTCTGCTTCATCTTCGGTATAAAGTTCGTCTCGGGGTGCGTTGTGAAGAAGATCACTCGGCAGACCTGCCTCGACTCCATAAACCAGAAAGAATGGAGTTCTTCCAGTCGACCGGTTCGGGGTGGTCCTCAATCCCCACAGAACTGACGGAAGCTCGTCGACCCAAGCACCTGCCGCGTGCTTGAGATCACGCATCAGTCGAGGCTTTAGTCCTTTGAGAATCAGACCATTTTCTCTCTCTGCTTGTCCATTCGACTGGGGATGGGCGACCGATGTGTAGTCGACTCATGTGCCTTGAGAGGCGCAAAAAGCTCTGAACTTGTCCGAATCAAAGTTTGACCCATTGTCAGTGATGATGCTATGCGGGACTCCGTATCTGAATGTTAGCCCTCTGACGAAACTGATAGTAGTGCAAGCATCAAGATTCTTGGTGGGCTTAGCTTCAATCCATTTGGTAAACTTGTCGACTGCCACAAGCACATGAGTGAAACCGCTCCTGCCTGTTCTCAGTGGACCAACCATGTCCAGTCCCCAGACGGCAAAGGGCCAAACGAGTGGAATGGTCTTCAGGGCTGATGCAGGCTTGTGTGACATGTTGGAGTAGAACTGGCACCCTCCAAACTTGTTGACTATCTCTTTTGCCATCTCATTTGCTCTTGGCCAGTAAAATCCCGCTCGGTATGCTTTAGCCACAATGGTCCGAGAAGACGCATGGTGACCACAGGTCCCCGAGTGGATGTCATCAAGGATTATCTGACCCTCTTCTGGTGTTATGCAACTCTGACCGATTCCAGTCGCGCTTTCTCTATACAACTGTCCCTTTATGACTGTGAAGGCCTTGGATCGGCGGACGATCTGTCGAGCCTCTTCCTCGTCCTCCGGGAGTTCCTTCCTTAGGATATACGCGATGTACGGTATCGTCTAGTCGGGAGTGATTGCCAAGACTTCCATGATTAGGTCGACCACAGCAGGAACTTCGACTTCAGTCGGATCTGTGGCACTTTTCGGCTACGGGGCTTCTTCTGTAAAAGGATCTTCTTGGACTGACAGCGAGTGAATGTGTTCCAGGAACACGTTGCTGGGAATGGCTTCTCTCTTGGAGCCTATCTTCGCCAAATCGTCAGCTGCCTGATTTTTCAGTCGGGGGATGTGATGAAGCTCCAACCCCTCGAATTTCTTTTCTAGCTTTCTCACTGCATTGCAATAACCAGTCATTGCCGGACTTCTGACGTCCCACTCCTTCATCACCTGATTAACCATCAAATCTGAGTCGCCATAGACCATGAGGCGACGGACGCCGAGTGAAATGGCCATGCGCAACCCATACAAAAGTGCTTCATATTTTGCTTCATTATTGGAGGAATCAAAGTGAATCTGGAGAACGTATCTGAGCTTATCTCCTCGGGGGGAGACTAATACTACCCCAGCACCGGAACCATTCAGCATCTTAGATCCATCGAAGAACATGGTCCAGTGCTCTGAGTGAACTTGAGTCGGAAGTTGCTGCTCGATCCACTCGGCGACGAAATCTGCAATTGCTTGGGACTTGATAGCCTTCTTTGCTTCAAACTTGATATCTAAGGGAATGAGTTCAATCGCCCACTTGGCCACTCGGCCAGTTGCATCTCTGTTGTGCAGAATCTCTGATAGTGGGGCATCGCTGACGACTGTAATGGAGTGGTCAGAGAAGTAATGAGCAACCTTCTTCGTGGTCATATAAATCCCATATACAAGCTTCTGGTAATGAGGATATCTTTGTTTTGAAGGGGTCAAAACTTCAGACACATAATATACTGGGTGCTAAACTCTGAAGGCCTTTCTTTCTTCTTCCCGCTCGACCGTAAGTACTGTACTGACAACTTGTCCCGTGGCCGCAATGTAAAGCAGAGGCTCTTTACTGATTGGGGCAGCAAGCACCGGCTGGGTGGAGAGCAGAGCTTTGAGCTCTGCAAATGCTGCATCAGCTTCTGGAGTCCACTCGAACTTGTCAGACTTCTTCATCAGTCGGTAAAGAGGCAACGCCTTTTCACTGAGTCGAGAAATAAATCGACTTAAAGCGGCCAAGCAGCCTGTAAGCTTTTGGACATCGTGCACGCGTACGGGACGCTTCATCCGGAGTATGGTGCCAATTTTTTCAGGATTGGCGTCGATCCCCCGTTCGAAAACGAGAAAACCGAGTAACTTTCCACCTGGAACCCCGAAAGTGCACTTTGATGGATTGAGCTTGATATCGTACCTCCCGAGGTTGGCAAAGGTTTCAGCAAGGTCAGCCCGTAGGTCGGAACCTTTCCAGGACTTGACCACAATATCATCCATGTATGCCTCCACATTCCGACTGATTTGAGTGAGTAAACACTTCTGAATCATTCTCATGAATGTGGCTCCGGCGTTCTTGAGGCCGAACGGCATGGTGACGTAACAGAAGCATCCGAATGGAGTGATGAAAGCTGTTTTGATCTCGTCGGGCCCATACAGACGGATCTGATGGTACTCGGAATAGGCATCTAGAAAAGACAATCTCTCGCACCCGCAGTTGAGTCGACTGTTTGGTCGATGCGAGGGAGAGGAAAATGATCTTTCGGGCAGGCCCGATTGATATGTTTGAAATCAATGCACATGCGGAGTGACTTGTCCTTCTTGGGGACCATGACGACATTGGCGAGCCACTCGGAGTGGTAGATCTCTCGGATGAACTCAGCTGCTAAGAGCCGAGCCACCTCCTCGCCAATGGCTTGCTTCTTCTGGACGGCGGACCGTCGAAGATGTTCCTTCACGGGTTTGAATTTTGGGTCGACTCGCAGACGGTGCTCAGCCAGCCCCCTGGGAACTCCAGGCATGTCAGAGGGTTTCCATGCGAAGATGTCCCAGTTCTCACGGAGGAACTGGATGAGCGCTTCTTCCTATTTGGAGTCGAGCATCGTCGAGATGTGAGTCGGAGCAGCGTCGGGGTCGGTCGGGTGAATGTGAACTGTCTTTGTTTCACCAGCCGACTGAAAAGCTGACTCGGAGGCAGGCTTCTTAGCTCGCAGCAATTCACTTGGATCGGCAGTCTTTTGGTACTCTTTCAGCTCAACCACTGCCATCTGAGCATCAGCGATCTTTGATCCCTTCTGAAAACACTCTTCTGCTTTCTTCCGGTTGCCCGTAACAGTGATCACACCCTTGGGGCCAGGCATCTTCAATTTAAGATACACGTAACATGGTCGAGCCATGAAGCGTGCGTAAGCTGGCCTGCCCAAAATGGCGTGATAAGCACTCTGGAAGTCCACAACCTCAAATGTCAACTTTTCCTTGCGGTAATTCTTTGAATCACCAAAAACCACGTCAAGAGCAATCTGGCCGAGTGACTCGGCTTTCTTCCCAGGAATGACTCCGTGGAAGCTCATGTTACTGGTACTGAGTCTGGACATCGGAATGCCCATTCCTTTCAAAGTTTCAGCATACAGTATGTTCAGGCCACTGCCGCCATCCATAAGGACTTTGGTCAATCGAGTGCCTTCGACAACTAGGTCGACCACCAAAGCTTGCCTCCCTGGGGTGGCAATGTGCGTCGGGTGATCAGACTGGTCGAATGTGATGGCGGTCTGAGACCACTTCAGGTAACTGGGTGTTGCCGGAGCAACCATGTTCACCTCGCGATTAATGACTTTCAGTCGACTTTTGCTTTCGACATCAGCAAAAATCATCAAGGTGGAATTGACTTGGGGGTATCCATCGTCACTGTCATCCTTGTCCTCAACTCTGTCTGGCTCCTTTTCCTTATCCTTGGGCTGCTTGCCCTGAAACTGCTGGATCAGGAGCCGGCACTGTCGAGTAGTATGCTTTGGGAAAATAAAATTACCCTCTTCATCTTTCTTGGTGTGGATGCGACACGGCAGGTCCAAAACATCTTTCCCATCCTGATCCTTAACTTTCTTGGGCTTCCAGGTGCCCTTGGGTTTCCCCTTGAAGTTTCCCTGGGCCACGGCCAGGGCCTCCCCAGGGGCGGCTGGCTAGGCCTTCCGCTACTGCTTCCGACTGGAGTTTCCTCTGGTTTCTTGGGCGACTGATTTGAGTTTTCCACTTCGGAGTCGGTCTTCGTCTTCACCATTAGCGTACTTGGTGGCAATCTCCATCATCCGATTCAGAGACATCTCTCCAGTTCGACCGAACTTCAGATTCAACTCTCTGTATTTGACGCCTTCCTTGAAAGCGCAAACTGCTTGATGGTCTGGCACGTTCTCAACCGAGTGGTGCACCGTGATCCACCTTTGGATGTATTCCCTCAGTGTTTCATTCGGCTTCTGTACGCAAGACCGCAACTCTGTAAGGCCTGCGGGTCGCTTGCATGTTCCTTTGAAGGTTTTGATAAACACTCGGGCGAGGTCCTCCCAAGTGTAAATGATGCTGGGTGCCAACTGATTCAGCCACGCTCTGGCTGATCCTTCCAACATGAGAGGCAAATGCTTCATGGCCACCTCATCATTGCCACCGCCAATCTGCACAGCCACTCGGTAATCTTCGAGCCATGTGTCGGGCTTGGATTCACCGGTGAACTTGCTGACTCCAGTCGCCAGCCTGAAGTTGGGAGGAATCACCGCAGCCCTGATGGCTCGACTGAAACATTCTGGCCCCGAAGCATGTGCCCTGCTGCCGGCGGGCGCGTCTCTGTTGTGGCCCTCTCGATGAGCCTTGTTCCTGTCCACCAAACCTTGAACGAGGATGGATCTCGCGTCAAAGCCTAGGTCCTTGGGGTCGATTGGAATCCTCTGCCCAACATTATTTGGGCGCCTGTCATCCCGATGTCGAGGCGCATATGACCCACTCCTCGGGGGAGGGGATGGCACTCGACATCGATCATCGCGGTCGGGTCGGTGATCATACTGCTCATTTCTCCTGTACTGATCGTGCCGGTCCCCACGTCCCTCACGCCTTGGGGCGATCTCGGGCTGTGAGCCGACTGGACTGTTTCTGTTGCAACGGATCGACTGTGGATCCTGTTCCGCGACTGAGAGACGGCGGAATTCTGATTCCCTGCCGCTCGGAGCAGCGCTCTGATTTGCAACAAGCCCCTGCCAGCCTCCGACTGGGAAGGCTGAATTGACTCCGCTATACGGGCCGCGGCGGCCAAATTCTGAACCGGAGTTCGGTACACCTGCGGCGGCGGGAAGAGCTGACGTCGACTGGATTCAGGAGCTTGCTGTCGTCGACTGGAATCGGGAGCTCGCTGACGCGCTTGCTCGTCGAGTATTCGCTGCAGATTTTCCAGCCGAGTGCGCTCGGCCAGGTTAGCCAAGCGCGCGTCCTCCAAGGCCCGGGCCTCGGGGGTTTCTCCAACAATAGGAGTGTGGAGCGCGTCCATGTTCCGGCGGCGAAGCTCCTCTCGCTGCAATGACGTGAGAGGTTCGGGGAGGTACTCGTCGTGGGGATGCGATGGATCGCCTCTATCCGCACCACCATCAGCGCGATGGAATCCGGGAGGACTGTGTGTCCCCTCGACCGCCAGAACCTCAGCTAAAGGGTCGCTGCTATCGCACTCGGATGCGGTCTCCTCGGAGCCAGTCGACAGGTCGAAGAGGCCGCAGAGGGATTCGTCGGGCTCGATTGCCGCGACTTGTGGGGCCGCCGACTGGCGGGCCACGGCGTGCCTCACCCACCGCTGGAGTCTCGACCGACCTGAGCGCTTGCGCTGGTGGGAGACGGGGCGGGGAGGCGACACGGGGGCCGACCGATATTGGGTCGACGGCTGCCGCAGGAGGACGCCACGAATGCACGCGCGGAAGTGCGTCGCACCGCGGACGGGGAGCGCGTCGATGTCGAGCGGCGCTTCCTGGAGCCAGGCGGAGTCGTCGGCGATGAAGGTGAGCGCGCCGAGACGGATCTCGCGGCCCTCTACCAAAACTCCGCAGGAAACCATGATCAAATGGATCGGAAAAATCACAATTTCTCCAATTAGGCGCTAAGACTAATGCCCCACGGTGGGCGCCAACTGTCGTGGTTCTAAGTTTGACAATGAGGTAGGGGGGTGTGTATGGAGAGGCTAGATCTTAGCTATTGGGAAGTTGTAAGGACGCAAGGTTTACGAGTTCAGACCCTTTTCGGAGGAAGTAACAGCCCTACGTCTCGGTGCCCAGAGGCGGTCGATTGGATTATGCGTGTGTAGATAACAAGGGTGTGAACCCTTCATACTGAGGAGGGGGTGGCTTATATAGAGTTCGCCAGCCCCCTCCTGCCCTCAGTAATGCAGGGTTTTAGGTACATTTAAGGTTGGGCGTTACTGATAACGTCCCTAATAAAGTGTCATAACAAGCATAAGTACTACTTAATAGCCGACCGTTTGCCTGCGGAGTGACTTTAAGTCTTCTGGCAGTCGAGTGATTGGCTTCATGGTCGAGTGGTCATTCTTTGGTCGAGTGTCTTGAACCCGTCGAGTGGGATGCCTTCCAGTTATTTGAGAGGTGACTCATTCTAGGGATGTCCTTGGGTAGGGCTTTTTAGGATGGGTCCGTGCCCCTACCCTAGATACATAGCTTCATTAAGCAGCGGTTGCGAGGCTCCGTCGTCTTTGTCGATCCGCCGTTATCGGCATTTGTTTTTTTTTTCTTTTTTCTCTTTCTTTTCCTTTTAAGCGTGGTTAAGCTGCTTCCGCCCCAGCATCTATTGTTGGTTGTATTAGATGTTTGTTTTGTAATACAAAGAGGGAAACCCTTTTTCTCGAACAAAGGCGGAAGTTTAAGGAAAGAAGGCTGTGGTGAGAATCGCAGGTCGAGCGCACGGAAACTACAAATTCTCTCGCTGTTTACGGCTCGCAATTGAAGCCCCGGCTAAACCATGTCGGCGGCGGCCGATACGCGCTCGGATCCCGTCGCCATGTAGTGCCTGCAGAGGGGGCAGGTATGGCTGCTCTTCTTCCACACGTCGACGCACCTCCGGTGGAAGAAGTGGCGGCACGCCGGCACCTCGCCGCATGCCTCCCCGTGCAGCAACTCGTCCAGGCAGATCGCGCACGCCAGCTTCTCTTCCGACGACCTCCTGCCCCGCGTCGAGTACGGGAAGTACCGCAGCACGACCGGAGCCGCCGTCATCTGCACCGCTGGCGCCGCCTGCGCGACCCGTCCTTGTCCTTCCGCGCTCTCCGGTTTTGGGTTGGAGAAGTAGCACACGCCGAGCAGTAGCAGGCAGAACGCACAGTACAGCACGATAGATGCGATGTCCGCCGCCGTCGCTGGCATCGCCGTGCTCGCTCTCGGTATTTCTAGGGCTCTGGAGTTTGGTTTCTGTCGATGGCAAGATGGATACCGTACTCGGACATTCGGATTCTGATATGGTATAGTTTGGTAGTAGCACAATACTGCTTGGTTTCAGGATTAGAACGGGAAGAATATTGCAGGATAAACTTGGTACGGATGACTTAAAAGGCTTGGATACTTCCTTGGGAATCATGGCTGTTAGTTACTTATTAGGGTTTCGGGCCCAAAGCTCAACTATGAAAAAATTAGTAAAGGTCTCACTTGCTTATTAGAGGAAATTGCACACACCAACAATTACTGGGGATGAATTTGCAGAGAACGCATGCTTCTCATGTTTTTGCACAAAACATATGTTTTTTTTTGACTGTGCACAAAACATATGTTGGTGTAATCTGTTGCAGATAGTTCTAATCCGTCATTTCATTATGTTGACATGATTTTTTTTTCTTGACCATGATAAGTGGCACACGTGCGGCATGAACACATGGCAACTCCGAACGTTTTTATGGTAAGTTTAGTGACACGAAGATGACAACTTTGCGGACGCGGCTCCATCACTGATAAGCAGCTTTGCGGACCTTTAAGATAGCTCTCCAAAAATGAAGCCATTATCGTTGAACGAATCAGACCGGGGCAACACCCTGGACACACCATCAAAATTCATATCTAACACCCCATCATGACTAAGACACCGAAAGGAGAAAATCACACCTGCTATCCACCAATCACGAACCCAGTACATGTTTCGTCTTTCTGATGTCGTCGATGCAGACCACGACAATCTGCATTCGCTCCTGGACTACCTCTTAAGCTCCGCGCCGATGCTGGAGCAGACGTCGTCGCAACAGCAGAGGACGAGGACGCAAGTCCACCATGAGGATGTCGCCTCCGCCACATCATTCTTTCTTGAACAGACTGGATTTCAAATCCATCCCCAATGATAGGACCAATTGTTTCGTCAGAGTAGGATCTGAAGAAATTTTATTTAGCGCCGTCATTACTGTCGCCGAAGTCATAACGATGAACAACCTAAAAAATTAAGGTACTTTGGTCTAAAACTATCCACATGCGTGGATCCAGCGACTCCCTTCACCGCCGATGACCGAGGTCGTCGACGGAGAGGAGCCGGCGGAGCGCGAGTCCCTGACGGCGGAAAGCTAGATTGCTTTTCGTTCCTTCGGGAGGAAGATAGGAAAACACTTCTCCGTAGTTGTAGCAACGCTCTAACTAAATCGTGTAATGGTACATCAACACCATGCATAATACATACTACCATCTAGTAGCTGAAATGTATATGAAAAACACGTTATACATTATACAAGGAAGTAAAAGCGATTCACGCACATGGATTCGGCGACCCGCCTCATCATCGACGGCTGGGTGATATAAGAAGCCGCCGTTGGCTTGTCTTCCTGAGCAGAATACAAGCTCTAACTAAATCGTGTAAAGTGGTACACCATGCATCATACATACCATGTAGTAGCTGGAATGTATATGAAAAAACACATTATACATTAAAATACTTGCACTAATCTTGATGTAATCCGATGGTTATGCCATGCACCTAATGCGTACGCTAGAAAATCCTCACCCGCCTCGCCCGTCTAAAGGGCATATCCGGGCCCAACGAGATCACAAGACGGCTGAATCGATCGATCACGCAGAGGCGACGCCATGACCAAGCTAGCTAAACCATGTCATCGGCAGCTGACACTCGTTCCGATCCGGCCACGATACTCCGCCTGCACAGCGGGCAGGTGGTCTTGCTGCTCCTCCTCCACACCTCGATGCAGTCCCGGTGGAACAAGTGCCGGCACGCCGGCACCTCGCTGCACATCTGCCCCTGCAGGAACTCGTCCTGGCAGATCGCGCACACCAGCTCCTCCGACGCCAGCCCGCCCTCCGCCGAGTACGGGGAGCATCCCAGCTCCACGACCGGCGCCGGCGCCGCCAGCCTCATCAACCCTTCGAACGCCTCCAGCAGCGCGGCCAGACGCTCCGCGGCTGCGATCTCTTCCGCCGTCGGTCCTCCTCGGCATAGCCCGTGCGCCGTCCGCGCCAGCTCATACCCCGTCCGCAGCACCGCCAAGCTTTCCGTGGCCGCGTTCTGTTCCGCCGAACGTCCTCGGAACAGTTGGTAAGCCACCAGCGCCAGCTCGTACGCCGCCTGCGCATTCGCCAAGTCTCCGGCGGCCGCGCTCTCCTCCGCCGCGCTGTCTTGTGCTGCTTGCTCTCGCTCTCCGCCACAGTTGCATATTATTGCAATCAAAGCTAGCACGAACGCCGCTGCGAAGAACAAGATCGAGAACCACACCATTACGAGGCCTAGGACCTCGTTCGCCTCCCCGAACAACGTCGTCGTCATCGTCGAATTCATCGGTCAGTTCAGATGCGAGCGGGGCTTGTCTCCTTGTCGGGACGAGGAGATCTTTACTCGTATCAATCAACAACAGCCGGTACCTTGTTTCTATATATGTCGTATTAGTTATTAGTACGTTGTAAATCGAGTCGGAGATGGATGCTAATACGTCGTCTCGGAGAAGACCTTAACGGGAACGGGGGACGAGATCGATACATATACAGTGTTGTAGTAAAATCTGCTCTCTGCTGTTTGAAGCGTAGAGGCGTCCGGCGATAACCTGAGAATTGGTAAACTAACGGTGAGGCTAGCTAATGGAGAAGAATCCACCGTGGGTGTGGTTATGGAGATTGGTGTGGTCACTTCAAGTGTAATTTGCATCGCATTTTTCTGAAACAATACATCTGTATAGTGTAGGGGCATCTTCAAATCGAACCCTCAAATCGCCCCTCAAATGTACAAAGCTGTCCGAACGTAGTTTGTCATTCAACATCGTCCACATCCATCAAAAGCAAACTGGGGAGTCTGGATCGCTGCCACGTAGAATTTTAACACCCTCAGCCCGCCCAAAACCCCACTTGGACCCAGCGTCTCCATCCGTTTCTCCATCCGTTTCCTCTTTTCATGCATCTGTTCCGTCCCTCGGAGCAGGCACCAATCTACACCCCGGCCTTCGGCCAAGCCCTTCTCGGACCTCTGTGACCTACGTCGCTCCACCGATCGCCACGCCGTTTTGCCTAGCCAACCAGTCCACACCTTTCGTCCGTCCACCGTGCAGGTACCATCCGTCCCTACGGTCCATACCTCTTGTCTGCTTATCACGTCTGACAAGTGTTTGGTAGAATGACCATGTTAGAAAAAAAAAGGCACTTCCTTGATGCAATGGATTCGGACATGGAGTACATGTACGAGCACTACTTGAGAGAGTCAACTGTCACAAACATCGAAAGGCTCTTGGCAATGTCTAAATTGTTGAAATATGAGATGGGCCTAGAGCCCATATCACAATTTCAGATTTAATCTCGAAGGGCCCATGTAGGTGGCATGACAAGGCCCTCGCGCACTCCTCCTCCGCTCGCCCCGCCCCGCCCTGCCCCGCCCCGCCCCGACCCGACCCGACCCGCCCCGCCCTGACCCGACGCGGGATTGAGCCGAGCCGAGCCCACTCTTATGCGCTTCTTTTTGCCGGTCAGTGTTAGAATAAATTCGAGGCACTCCGTTGATCATCTGAGGACCAAGCAATCCACATGAACACGACACCGAGATTTGTTAACGAGGTTCACCGATATGGCTACATCCTCGGGGCTTGACTACGGGCACTCCTCCCCGTGACACCGTCACAATACCGCACACCGGCCACCCGGGCGCCGGCACACGCCGCCGGCTCCCCCTTGCGCGCCTGTGCTAATATGTTGGCATAGGTTACATCATGTGTCTAGCCCCGCTATATATGAGAGGCCTAGGATACAAGTGTCCTATTAAGACACGACTCCATATCCTATCTAAACACAATACAATTACAGAGTCCAATTGTAACCTAACTTGTACACAATATTCGACACAACTCTAACAAACTCCACCTTGGCGAATATTCTCCACCACCCTGGATTTGTCCATGCGTCAAACTTCCATGTACATTGGACTTGAGCTTATCCCATGAGTATCGCTACTACTCCAAAAACTCCATGTGACTCCACCTACAACTTGTAGTCCCTTTTTTTCTTGACCACTGTCAACACTCGAGCAAAATTAAGTTCCTCTTTACTCTAGTGTATGCTCCCAACTTCCAGAGCTCCGCTCAACGCATCACACACTGATCACTGACCTGCGTGAAAATGAACAACTCACATATTGGGTATCACACATAAGAGTTACCTGAACTCAACATCACTGCTCCTTTCTTGACCGTCTGTCTGAAAATTGAAGGAATTTCACCGTTGCTTGTAGTCATCCCGAGTCAAATTCGCAGTTGTCTCACCACATGTATGACCACCAGAGCCCTGGCCCGTCTCCATGTTCCGTGCGTACCGCACGCCTCGTCGCTATTACCGCGTCGAGCCTCTGCTGTCCCGGTCGAGGCTCAAGGGTCGTGAACCACACCACTCAACCCCCACTGCAGAGTATTATCGATCATCCATGACCGATGACGAGTTTCACACTTCCATCAGACCACTGGGCTTCAGTCCGAACTGCATGTCACTCGCTGTTCCCGCTGAATAGGCTTCGATTCTCTGGATCCTACACCGTAGCCCCTCAATCCAGCTCCACCTTCAACATGACTCCATGGTAGATGATCAGTCCACCCTCGCGTCCCGTCGATTTCAAGCTCACATGCATACGCCATCTTGAATCAATCACACGCCATAGTCTTGTCGAAGCCACACAAGCCTCGGGCCTGCACCACGTGTTTCCACACCCAGAAGTCGGTCACTATCAGCATCACACTCTTATGCCGCCGTCGCAGATCCCACCACAATCTTCTGTATCAATCGACTTGCGTCGATCCGTCAGATTGTCCGGTCCGACCAAGCCGAATTTATCCGGCTACGGGACACACTCCAGGCTCTCAAATCGTCTTCAGCAAATTCTAAACCATCACATGATAAAATCATCTTAGCTGACATGACTTCCCGCAACGCCTTCAAGCATTTGTGTTGTGCCAACAAATCTTTCACCCTTGTCCGCCATAACCCAAGATTTTTAGTTCCTTGAACTTCTTCACCTCAAACCTGGTACCCGCTGGCGCCCTGGTTCTTCATACGGCAGACTCTATGAAAAAATTATCTAACCTTTCCACGCAAGGCGCCAAGTACACGAACACTGCTACTAGCAAAACCAACCAAACTTAGTCTTCACGTGAGCAGCTCTTGTTTTGGCTTTCACTCCTGATGCTAATTGCTCTTGCCTTGCCAATGCCTTTTGCCAATTCCCGATGGATGTGAATCACGTGTCAAGGATTTTCCCTTCCGTCGAAACGATCGGTCTCCTGTCTCGCTGTGTGACACGAGGACTCGGTCCTCCTTTTTTCTCTCAAAACAAATCTCACGTCTAACTTTCAGTGCAACACATCAAGGCACTCTTGGCCGAGGCAGCTCTCTTGCGCGACGCACATGGGCCTCGGGCTCACGTGCTCCAGGCACCTCCTGCCAGACCGCTGCTCAGCTGGCTTTACGATGCTACGCCAACGCGCACCCCAACAGGCCGCTTCCAGGCGCCGCACCAATCGATCTGCCAGCTGCTTCCATGATATGTCGTCGATCTTGCCGACTCCGCTCCTGAATGCTTCTTCTAGTTGACACGCTTCCGAGTTCCCGTCGATTCCATGCTTTTCGGCAACTTCGATCTCTTCCGAGCTTCGCTCCGCATAGCACATATCAAACCGATCTCTTTTGCGATTTCTTTCAACTTTTCTCCATGTCAGGATGATCTGCAGCCTCCGAACAACCTAGCTCATGATACCATTTGCTAGAATAAATTCGAGGCACTCCGTTGATCATCTAAGGACCAAGCAATCCACACGAACACGACACCGAGATTTGTTAACGAGGTTCACCGATATGGCTACATCCCCGGGGCTTGACTACGGGCGCTCCTCCCCGTGACACCGTCACAATACCGCACACCGGCCACCCGGGCGCCGGCACACGCCGCCGGCTCCCCCTTGCGCGCCTGTGCTATTATGTTAGCATAGGTTACATCGTGTGTCTAGCGCCGCTATATATGAGAGGCCTAGGATACAAGTGTCCTACTAGGACACGACTCCATATCCTATCTAAACACAATACAACTACAGAGTCCAACTGTAACCTAACTTGTACACAATATTCGACACAACTCTAACAGTCAGAAACGGAGAGTCTTTGACAGGTAGGGCCACGATCTGAGACGTCGGATCATGGGCTACCAACTTGGACGTGGGTTCAGCCCACGTCTCTCCACGCGCGGCCGCACATATATATGTGGGGCACTGCCAACCCTAGCCGCCGCGAAAACCAGAACGCGTCTCCATCTCCGCTTCCACGCCCACGTCGTTCCTCTGCTGCTGCTACCGCCGGCGACTCCATCCCGTTCACCGCGTACACGGTTGACGGGAGAGCAGGCATCCGAAACACCGCCTCTTCGGATCCTGTACGGGAGAGGGGCGATTAGATTTTCGGGTAGCGACTACACAACTGCTCCCTTTTGTTCATCTACGTCCGCACCACCTTCGTCATCACCATGTCGACCGACGCTGACCGTGCCGCCGCTGAGAAGGTCGAGGCCGACAAGAGGGCCGCCGCGGCTGCTGTCACCACAACCACCACCGTGTGGCCGATTGGAGGGTATACATCGCTTATCCCTCCTATGTTTCTTTCTGTTGTAGCAGTACTAGCGATATGCGTAGATGTTTCTACTATGTGCGTAGTACATGCTCTGTTAGATCGTAATCAGTGTGTTATCAATGTTGTCCATGTCATGCTCATGATTTATTCATGGATTAATTTAATCGGAAAACCGCCTATTTTCTTATCAATCCAAAAACCTAATGTGTGTAGGAGTTTTTCGAATTCTGGTTTTCCTGCTGCACTGAAACCGTCCCCGTTTACGGGGACGTACTTTAAGCGTTGGCAGACTAAAACCACCTTATGGCTCATGGCCATGAACGTGTTCTGGGTCACCGGTGTGACTCCCACAGGAACGATCGCTCCTGAACAGGAGAAGGCGTTCAAGGAGGCCACTGTCGTGATCCTCGGGGCAGTTCTGAGCGTGATTGGAGATAAGCTGGTTGACGCATATTTGCATGTGCGGTCTGCCAAGGACTTGTGGGAGGCACTCGAATCTAAGTTCGGGGCTGCCGATGCAGGGAGCGAGATGTATATTATAGAGCAGTTCCCCTATTACAAGATGGTTGAAACCCGTCATGTATTGGAGTAGGCTCATGAGATAATATGCATTGTTAAGGAGCTTGAGCTTCTTAGGTGCGAGTTACCGGGCAAGTTTGTCACGGGCTGCATAATCGCTAAGCTCTCCAATTCCTGGAGGAACTTTGCCACCACTCTGAAACATCAGAGGCGTGAATTCTCTGTGGAGGATGTCATTGGCCATCTGAGTGTTGAGCAGAATTCAAGGGCAAAGGACTCGTACGGAAAAGGGGTCGAAGGAACTTCTGTGCCAATATGGTGCATCAGAAGAACTCCAATTCCCACAAGCCCAAGGAAAAAAACGGTGTCCAACAGTGCCGACTTTAAGAAGAAGGGTAAGAAAACCTTCAAGAAGAACAAGAAGGATGAGGGCTGCTTTACTTGTGGTTCGGTTGAACATTGGGCCAACAAGTGCCCAAACAAGTACAAGAAGCAAGGGCAGGATTTCAAGTCTGTCAATATGATTGTGAGCAACAATGAGAGTGGTGCATCTGGGTACGGTAATTTATTTGCTGTATTTTCAGTTTGGCCATCCACTGATTGGTGGGTCGACACAGGTGCAGGTGTTCATGTGTGTGCTGACATTTCATTGTTTTCTTCTTACCAGGCCACAGGTCAGGGGTCCGTACTGATGGGGAATGGCGCGAGTGCTTCTGTTCTTGGTGTTGGCACGGTTGATCTGAAGTTTACTTCGGGAAGGATCGTGCAGCTGAAGAACGTGTAGCATGTCCCTGCCATCAAGAAGAACCTCGTTAGTGGCTCCCATCTATGTAGAGAAGGATTTAAGTTGGTATTCGAGTCTAATAAATTAGTTGTTACGAAATATGGACTACTTGTTGGAAAGGGTTATGAATGCGGAGGCATGTTCCGCCTTTCTGTTGCAGATCTATGTAATAAAGTCGTGAACAATATTCATTTGAGTGTTAATGAATCCGAAGTCTGGCATTCACGTCTTTGTCACATTAGTTTCGGCGTTATGATGCGGCTAGCAAAATCAAACTTAATCTCGAGTTTCACTTTAGCCAAAGGTTCTAAGTGCCATTCGTGTGTGCAATCTAAGCAACCTCGCAAGCCTCACAAGGCAGCAGAGGAGAGACACTTGGCGCCACTGGAACTCATACATTCTGATCTTTGTGAGATGAATGGTGTGTTGGCTAAAGGTAGAAAGAAATATTTCAGGACTTTGATAGATGATTCCACTAGATATTGCTATGTGTATCTGTTAAATACTAAAGATGAGGCTCTACACTACTTCAAAATCTATAAGGCAGAAGTTGAGAATCAACTTGAAAAGAAAATTAAACGAGTCCGGTTAGATCGTGGTGGAGAGTACTTCTTGAAAGAGTTTGATGCCTTTTGTGCGGAACACGACATTATTCACGAGAGGACGCCTCCCTACTCACCCAGTCAAACGGGGTTGCCGAGCGGAAAAACCATACTCTAACTGATTTGGTTAATGCCATGTTAGATACGTCGGGTTTATCCAAGGCATGGTGGGGGGAGGCTATAATGACATCATGTCATGTCCTGAATAAAGTTCCGACAAAGGATAACCAGATCACTCCTTACGAGAAGTGGACCAAGAGAAGGACAACACTCTCGTAATTACGTACTTGGGGCTGCTTGGCGAAAGTTAATGTGCCGATCCCCAAAAAGCGTAAGCTTGGACCAAAGACTGTGGACTGCGTTAATTTGGGCTACGCTATGAATAGTGTTGGCTATAGATTTCTAGTAGTGAAATGTGAGGTACCTGACATGAAGGTTGGTACAATTATGGAGTCTAAAGATGCTACATTCTTTGAGGACATTTTCCCCATGAGAGATGTACAAAGCACTTCTAGACAGGAATCTGAGGAGACTCCTGAACCTGCCATTCCGATGGAATATTATAATCAAACACATGATGAAAATCCCGAGGAGGATAATGAGGAAACCCTTGGTAGGGGCAAGAGACAAAGGACTGTAAAGACCTTTGGTGATGATTTCTTCATATACCTCGTGGAGGATAATCCCACTTCTATTTCAGAAGCGTATGCATCTCCACAAGGTGACTACTGGAAGGATGCGGTCCGTAGCGAGATGGATTCCATCATGGCTAACGGGACTTGGGAGCTTACTGAACGTCCTTATGGTTGCAAACCATTGGGATGCAAGTGGGTGTTCAAGAAGAATCTTAGGCCCGACGGTACAATAGAAAAGTACAAGGCTAGGCTTGTGGCCAAGGGCTACGCCCAGAAAGAAGAATGTGACGCCCTCGATTCAATCGTACACTAATCATACACGCAAATGTGTACGATCAAGATCAAGGACTCACGGGAAGATATCACAACACAACTCTAGACACAAATTAAAATAATACAAGCTTTATATTACAAGCCAGGGGCCTCGAGGGCTCGAATACATAAGCTCAAATACATAAGCTCGAATACACAAGAGTCAGCGGAAGCAACAATATCTGAGTACAGACATAAGTTAGACAAGTTTGCCTTAAGAAGGCTAGCACAAAGGCAACAACGATCGAAAAGGCAAGGCCTCCTGCCTGGGAGCCTCCTAACTACTCCTAGTCGTCTGTGGTCTTCACGTAGTAGTAGGCATCCTCCGGGTAGTAGTAGTCATGAGTGGCATCGTCTGGCTCCTGGGATCCGTCATCTGGTCGCAACAATAGGGTATGGGGGAAAAATAAGTAGCAAAGCAACCGTGAGTACTCATCCAAAGTACTCGCAAGACTTACATCAGATCTAAACTAAGTATGCATCTGTATTAAAGGAAAAGGGTTGTATCTGTGGACTAAACTGCAAAATGCCAGAAAGAAGGGGAAAGGCTTGCCTATTGAAGACTAGCATCTTCAAGCATCTTGCAGCATATAGAAGAGTACAGACCAACACAATGTAAAGTAGGTAGTGTTATCAACCTCGGCCAGAGATCCTTTCTCGACTCCCTGCGAGAAAGCAATCCCAGAGCCATACTATCCATTCATCATAATCATGTCTCATAACCATTTCTCATCTCAAGTTTCCAGTTCTAGTTGTATCGATCGGGATACAACTCCAAGTGTTCGTTACCGTAGGACAGGCTATCGATAGATGTTTTCTTCCCTGCAGGGGTGCACCAACTTACCCACCACGCTCGATTAACTCTGGCCGGACACACTTTCCTGGATCATGCCCGGCCTCGGCCAAACAATACGCCGCAACCCGACCTAGACTTAATAGAGAGGCTAGCACGCCGGACTAAACCTATGCCCCCACGGGTCATGGGCCATCGCCCCGGGAACTCCTGCACGTTGCGTGGGCGGCCGGTGAGTAGACCTAGCTACCTCCTTCAACAAGGCAGGAGCTTACATAGTCCAACCCGATGCGCGCCGCTCGGTCGCTGACGTCTATTAAGCTTCGGCTGATGTATACGACACAGAACGCCCATACTATGCCCACGTGATGGTTAGTGCTATCAGGCCAGAGGCCCCTCGGATCAAATATCCAAATCATAGTGGATTAGGAACGCGCGGTAACAAGCAGAGACTCACGAAAGATGTGACCCCGTTGCCCCATCTCAAGGACTTGCGGCAAGGGCTAGGAATGCCCGGCCATGCCTCGTAATTATCTCGTGGGCACCCTCCAGGTCAACCCGTCTCCACATCACTCGCAATTAAGCTCGCGCGGGTACCCCTCAGGGTCAACCCGTCTTTCCAAGTAACAGGGGTAAAGTCCAAGTATCCGTGTGTCCAAACATCAAGGGGAAAACCCGAGGAATCACCCCCGGTGAATTCCACTTGATGTGATCATCAAGGTGAACATAAGAGGATCCACCCTCGAGGTTCACACTTGAGGGGTTGCGCGACAGAGCTGTATCGGAAGTGGTTAAGGAGGAAATCACCCTCGATGACCACGACCGAATAGCTACACTACAGGTTAACAACAGAAGTGCTTAAGATGTCTCACCCTCGGCACTCGATAGTAACCCAGTAGTGTCGAGCAACTAAGGGGAAAGTGATGTGCGGTGTCGGGGCCTGGTCTTCGATCCCTTTGATCGAGACATCAAACATTAAGCGGGGCAACTAGGACAAGGTGGGGGTCAATGATGGATCACTAACCAACCTATACTAAGCAGTTTAGGATAAGCAGGTAACGTATGAAAGCAGGTAACAAAAACAGGCTATGCATCAGAGTAGGATCATACATAAAGCAGTAGCAGTTCTAATGCAAGCATGAGAGGGAAAGAAATGGGCGATATTGGAATGCTCAAGGGGGGTTTGCTTGCCTGGTTGCTCAGACAAGAAGGAGGGGTCGTCGGTGACGTAGTCGATCATAGCGGCATCATCGGTCTCGGGGTCTATCAGAGAGAAGAGGGGGAAGAAACAGTAAATACAGAGCAATCAATGCACCACAAGGCATAACATGACGACGGGCAGAGCTAGGGTTGCCCTAACATAGTACTACACGTTGCAGACGGAGGGGATAAACATCCGAGGATGAATTCCCGGCGTTAGGCGGATTCCGGACCGAGGAAAAGAGGGGGGAAAGTTCCATGTTAAGAATGCCAGGGGCATGTGACAGATGAACTGACCGCGTATTCGAATTCGTTGGATTTTTCTGAGCAACTTTCATGTAGAAAACATTTTCGTCCGAGCTACGGTTTAAAAGTTACGAATTTTCGAAGTTTAAACCAATTTCTGAATTATTTTAAAAGCAGAAAAGGTTTATTGCGTCAGCAGTGACGTCAGCACTGCTTCAGCTCTCCTGACCAGTCAAACTGACAGGTGGGACCCACCTGTCAGCCTCTCTGTCTAACAGAGGCTTAACTAAACTAACAGGGTTAGTTAGGGGGTATGGGCCCCAGCAGTCAGTGACTAGTTAGTACTAATTAACTAACTAATCTAACTAACGTTTTAATTATTCATTTTATTTATTAAAAAACATTTTACTCGCGGGACCCACATGTCAGTGAGCCAGAGCTACCACGTGGGCAGTTGACTTGGTCATCTGGGCCCGCGGGGCCCAGCGGTCAGCGGCCCAACGCGTGGGGCCCATGGCCACGCTGGCGCCACGTCGGACGCGTCGTCGGAGCTGCTCCGGCGACCCAAAGCACGGCGGCGCGCGGCGGAGCAGCCCGAAAAGGCGCTAGAAGGCACCATTTGCCGCGCGGTTGGCTGCGTTCGGACGAGTCCTCGCCCGCGAGTCGAACGGTGGTGTTGGCTTCGCCGGAGTTGGCCGGGAACGGCGCCGGCGACGAGGGGTGGCGGAGGCGAGGTTCAGGCGGCGACGGAACCGGTGTTGCGGTGCGCGTTTTGGCAAACTAAGGAGCTGGGCGAGGTCTACGCGGGGCATGGAGCTTGTTGGACATGTTGGCGGGACCAAAAGGTCAACGGGTCCACGCCGGCGACGAGCTAGGTGGCAACGGGTTCGGCCACGCAAACGACGGTGGCTACGGGGCGAGAGAGAACTAACGGAGAGGGGGAGAAGGTGCGAAGCTCACCGGGAGGGCACACGAAGGCCCGGCGAGAGGCTTACGAGCTGCAAGGTTCGCCGGAGACGACGATGGTGGCCAGCGACAGAGGCGGAAGGGGGGCGGCGGCGCTCGGTAGCTGTAGAGGTCCCTGGCTCCACCTGAAGGCTCCAGTCGAACGGGAGGACGACGGTGGCTCTCCTGGACAACGCGAGCGGCCGGATCGGTGCCGGTCGCCGCGGTGGCGACGGAGGACGGCGGCGATTCCGCTCGACCGGAGAAGAGGACGATGACGACGCGGCAGCTACGGGGTTCCCCGACTCCAACCGAACGCAACAGGGGAAGGGGAGGACGCTGGCAGAGCTTGCCGTTGCAGTCAACAATCACGGGGCCGCTGGTAGCCGAGGAAACGACGGAGCCGCGCGGCGATGGCGTTCGGTGAGGGGGGAGAGAAGGGGATCTGGGGGAGAGGGAGAGGCAGGGGGATGGAGAGGCGGCAATGGCGGTAGGTGAGGGGGAGGACTCGAGGCATCCAGGGGCGTGGAGGACTTATCCTCTCGCGGGTTTCATCGCCGGTGAGGTGGTTTGGCGGCGACCAGCCTCCTGTAGCGACGCGAACTGGGGGAACAGTGGGGGAGACGACCGGGGCGGCAAGCTGGGCCTGTCTCTATGGCCTTTGGCCCAGGGGCAGGAGGGTTCCGTTTTCCTTCTTCCTTCCCCCTTTTTGCACTTCTATTTCTTTTTAGCCAATAAAAATTGAGCAAAAATTATGCCATTGGCCAAAATAATCTCAAAGAAGTATATTGCACTGCCACAAAATATTGTGTGACTTTAGAAAAAGATTGCCAATTTTATAAATTAAAAAGGCATTTAATTTATTGCTTAGGTCACCGTTTTAAGTAGCTTAGGCCACTTAAACCCTTTGCAAAAAAATGTTGGTTCACCACCAATATTAGTTGTGGAATATTTGGCACATGATGAACATTTTTGTTTTCATGTCTGAGCATTTTGAATTTCACACAGAATTTGAATTTGAATTCAACTGGAATTTGAAAGAACATGAGACAATAATGATCAGGCACATGTTTAGCAAAACGATTAACTTAACCCCAGGGGTTACTGTAGCATCATTACACCGGGGTGTTACAACTCTCCTCCTCTAAAAGAAATTCTCGTCCCGAGAATTAAGAGGTAGAAGGGAACAGGTCGGGGTATTCGGCACGGAGGTTATCCTCGCGTTCCCAAGTGGCTTCATCCTTAGAGTGATTTGACCATTGCACCTTGAGGAACTTGGTAACCTTCTGGCGTGTTCGACGTTCAGCTTCTTCAAGAATGCAGATGGGATGCTCCTTGTATGTGAGATCATCTTGAACTTCAATCAATTCCGAATCCACTTCACGTTTCGGATCCTTGAAGTATCGACGAAGTTGCGACACATGGAAGACATCATGAACATGAGAGAACTAAGGTGGCAACTCCAGTTGATAAGCCACTAGTCCACGACGGGCCAGAATGCGGAAAGGACCAATGTAGCGTGGAGCTAGCTTGTCCTGGACTCCGAACCGATGAGTGCCTCTCAAAGGAGTGACACGCAGATAAGCTTGTTAACCAGGTTGATAAGTTGAACCCCAGTGTTTTCGGTCATAGTTGCTCTTCTGGCGGGACTAGGCCGCCTTGAGATTATCCCGGACAATGCAAACCTGCTCTTCAGCTTGTTGAATAATGTCTGGACCAATGAGCGTCCGTTCCCCAGTTTCTGACCAATTCAGAGGGGTTCGGCACTTGCGTCCATAAAGCACTTCAAAGGGTGCCATTTTCAAGCTGACTTGATAGCTGTTGTTATAAGAGAACTCCGCATAAGGGAGAGATTCTTCCCACTTCTTACCTAAAGAAATAACACAAGCTCGAAGCATTTCTTCAAGAATTTGTTTGACTCGCTCGACTTGGACTTGGGATTGGGGATGATAAGCAGTGCTCCAGGTAATATGAGTTCCCATTGCCTCTTGGAAACTATCCCAGAACTTTGAAGTGAATATACTGCCACGGTCTGAACTGATCTCCTTCGGAATGCCATGGAGTGACACAATTCTGGAGATATACAAGTTTGCTAATTGAGTAGCAGTGATAGTCTCCTTGACTGGCAGAAAGTGAGCAACCTTCGAGAATTGGTCGATGACGACAAAGATTGCATCGTTACCTTTCTGAGACTTTGGAAGGCCAGTGACGAAGTCCATCTGAATCTTATCCCATTTCCATTCAAGAATAGGGAGAAGTTGCAGAAGTCCAGCCGGTTTCTGATGTTCTGCTTTGACGCGACGACAAACGTCACATTCTTCAATATATCGAGCAATGTCTTGCTTCATATTAGACCACCAGTACTTCTGACGGATGTCTAGATACATCTTGGTACTTCCCGGATGAATAGAGAGAGGGGTATCATGCGCTTCTTTCATCACCTTCTCTGTCATAAGGTCGAACCGGGGTACGACAATGCGATCTCTGAAGTATAAGGTTACATCTTCACCAAGTGAGAAATCTCTGGATTTCTCTAAGGCAAGATCCTTTTTCATCAAATCCACGTGAGCATCTTTGGCTTGAGCAGACTTAATTGCTTTCAGCAGAGTTGGTTCCAGGACAAGGTTATTCAGAGAACCTTGTGGAACTAGTTGAAGGTTCAGCTTGCATAGCTCTTCATAAAGGTGGGGTTGATCTTTGAAGACCATGTGATTATTGCAATAAGACTTACGGCTCAGGGCATCGGCCATTACATTAGCCTTGCCAGGTGTATAAGATATATCGCAGTTGTAGTCAGCAATAGCTTCCATCCATCGCTGCTGACAGAGGTTCAGATCTGGCTGAGTAAACAAATACTTCAGACTCTGATGATCGGTGAAGATCTCGCAACGATTACCGAGAAGGTACTGTCGCCATAGCTTCAGTGCATAGATAACCGCAGCAAGCTCGAGGTCATGAACTGGGTAGTTCTCTTCATGAGAACGCACTTGACGAGAGGCATAAGCAATCACTCTGCGCTCTTGCATTAGGACACAGTCTAATCCTTGACGTGAAGCGTCGCAATAGATGAAAAAGTCCTTGCGATAATTAGGGGGAGCAAGCACTGGGGCAGATGTCAGCTTGTCTTTGAGTGCCTGGAAACTTTCCTGACATTTGTCTATCCAATCGAACTTAACGCCTTTGTGAAGCAGATTGGTCAGTGGCTTGGCAATCTTGGAGAAGTTCTCGACAAAGCGACGACAATAGCTGGCAAGACCGAGAAAGCTTCTGACTTGCTTGACAGTCTTCGGAGGGGTCCAGTCAAGAATAGGCTGAACGCGCTCTGGGTTGACGGCAATACCATCCTTGGAGATGACATGACCAAGGTAGGTGACTTCCGGAAGCCAGAATTCGCACTTGGAATACTTGGCATAAAGTTGATGTTCTCGAAGCTTCTCTAGAACAAGTCGAAGATGTTCAGCATGTTCTTCTTTGTTCTTCGAATATACCAGAATATCATCTAGATAGACTACGACGAACTTGTCGAGGTAATCCATGAATATGTAGTTCATCAGACGAGAGAATGTGGCTGGAGCATTGGTCAAGCCAAAATACATGACGGTGTACTTGTAAGAACCATAACGAGTGATGAATGCGGTCTTGGGAATATCCTCTTCATGAACACGGATCTGGTGGTAACCCAACCTCAAGTCGAGTTTAGAGAATATCGATGAACCAGGCAGTTGATCATACAGATTATTGATCCGAGGAAGGGGATATTTGTTCTGAATTGTAGCTTGGTTGATAGGACGATAGTCTTGGACCAAACGGTTCGTTCCATCCTTCTTCTTCACAAAGAGAGAAGGTGCTCCCCAAGCTGAGGAACTTGGACGAATGAAACCACTGCGAAGAGATTTGTCGATTTCCTCCTTAAGTTCAAGGAGTTTGTGAGGCGGCATCTTGTAGGGTCGTTTGGCAATAGGAACGGTGCCTGGTTTCAAGTAGATGATGAACTCGACAACCCAAGTAGGAGGTATTCCTAGAAGTTCTTCTGGAAAGACGTCTAGGAAGTCGCAAACAACTGGAATCTTTTCAATTCCCTCAAGAGGTGCTGCATTCAACGCATTCAAAGCATAAAGTCGTGCTTCAGCGTTTTGAACAATCTGAGCATGGTAGCTTACTATCTCATCGGAAGGATGTAGGAGATGAACGACTTTGGTGGCACTAACGATAGAGGCAGTATGTGCTTTCAACCATTCCATTCCCAGAATGAGGTCAATGTTGGAAGACTCCAGAATAATGGGAGAAACATGAAATTACAACCCTTCAATTTCAACGGGGACGTCGCGACCAATCATGGTAGTTCGACACTGACCCGTAGGGGTGCGTACCACTATCGGAGTGTTCATGGGCTCGCATCGAATGTCGTGTGCATATGCAAAATTTTCTGACATGAATGAATGCGATGCTCCTGAATCAAATAAAACAGATTCTGGTACTGAATTAACAAGGAGAGTACCCATCACAGTAGCAGGCTGGTCTTGAGCTTCATTCAGATCAACATGATTAGCCTTACCACGACCATAAGGTCTCGCATTGTTGTTGTGGGGCTGGTTGTTACGGCCAGTTGAAGGCAAAGCCAGCTGGTTCTGATTCTGAGGGCAGTTCCTGGAACGATGGCCCGGAAGGCCACACTTGAAGCACATTTTGGGGAACGTAGTAATTTCAAAAAAATTCCTACGTACACGCAAGATCATGGTGATGCATAGCAACAAGAGGGGAGAGTGTGATCTACGTACCCTTGTAGATCGACAACGGAAGCGTTTGGTTGATGTAGTCGTACGTCTCCACGGCCCGACCGATCAAGCACCGAGACTACGGCACCTCCGAGTTCTAGCACATGTTCAGCTCGATGACGATCCCCGGACTCCGATCCAGCAAAGTGTCGGGGAAGAGTTCCGTCAGCACGGCGGCGTGGTGACGATCTTGATGTACTACTGTCGCAGGGCTTCGCCTATGCACCGCTATAATATTATCGAGGACTATGGTGGAAGGGGGCACCACACACGGCTAAGAATATGATCACGTGGATCAACTTGTGTGTCTATGGGGTGCCCCCTGCCCCCGTATATAAAGGAGTGGAGGAGGGGAGGGCCGGCCCTCTCTATGGCGCGCCCTAGAGAAGTCCTACTCCCACCGGGAGTAGGATTCCCCCTTTCCTAGTCCAACTAGGAGTCCTTCCATGTAGTAGGAGTAGGAAACAAGGAAGGGGCGCAGCCCCTCCCACTAGTCCAATTCGGACTAGGCCTTGGGGGGGCGCGCGGCCTGCCCTAGGCAGCCCCTCTCTCTTTCTCGTATGGCCCAATAAGGCCCAATACTTCGCCCGGTGAATTCCCGTAACTCTCCGGTACTCCGAAAAATACCCGAATCACTCGGAACCTTTCCGATGTCCGAATATAGTCGTTCAATATATCGATCTTTATGTCTCGACCATTTCGAGACTCCTCCTCATGTCCCCGATCTCATCCGGGACTCCGAACTCCTTCGGTACATCAAAACTCATAAACTCATAATATAACTGTCATCGAAACCTTAAGCGTGCGGACCCTACGGGTTCGAGAACAATGTAGACATGACTGAGACATGTCTCCGGTCAATAACCAATAGCGGAACCTGGATGCTCATATTGGCTCCCACATATTCTATGAAGATCTTTATCGGTCAGACAGCATAACAACATACGTTGTTCCCTTTGTCATCGGTATGTTACTTGCCCGAGATTCGATCGTCGGTATCTTAATACCTAGTTCAATCTCGTTACCGGCAAGTCTCTTTACTCGTTTCGTAATACATCATCTTGCAACTAACTCATTAGTTGCAATGCTTGTAAGGCTTATGTGATGTGCATTACCGAGAGGGCCCAGAGATACCTCTCCGACAATCGGAGTGACAAATCCTAATCTCGAAATACGCCAACCCAACATGTACCTTTGGAGACACCTGTAGAGCTCCTTTATAATCACCCAGTTACGTTGTGACGTTTGGTAGCACACAAAGTGTTCCTCCGGCAAATGGGAGTTGCATAATCTCATAGTCATAGGAACATGTATAAGTCATGAAGAAAGCAATAGCAACATACTAAACGATCGGGTGCTAAGCTAATGGAATGGGTCATGTCAATCACATCATTCTCCTAATGATGTGATCTCATTAATCAAATGACAACACATGTCTATGGTTAGGAAACATAACCATCTTCGATTAACGAGCTAGTCAAGTAGAGGCATACTAGTGACACTTTGTTTGTCTATGTATTCACACATGTATTATGTTTCCGGTTAATACAATTCTAGCATGAATAATAAACATTTATCATGAAATAAGGAAATAAATAATAACTTTATTATTGCCTCTAGGGCATATTTCCTTTAGCACAGACCATCATTGGGATTGTGAGCAGAAGCTTGGGGTGGTAGAACCCGAAGGGGCTGCCTCTATGGTGGAGCAGGTAGACGAGGTGCGGCATAGGACTGTCTTGGTGCATGTGCAGCTGGACGATACATGTTGTGGGGAATCCATATCCGACGCTTCTGCGCTGACGGGCCCGAAGATGAGCCAGCGTCATGGCTGCGCCTAAGGGATCCCTGGTGTTCCTGAAGACCAGTCTCAACCTGAATAGCCTTGTTCACCAAGGTGGCGAAGTCGGCAAAGTCATGAGCGAGCAGTGCTAGCTTAATATCAGGGTGAAGTCCATCACGGAACTTTTCTTGCCTACGAGCATCAGTTGCAATGTATTCTTCAACATAACGAGACAAGTCCAGTAATTCCCACTGATAAGCATCTACAGTATTGTTGCCTTGGATGAGGTTGCAGAAATCTCGCTTCTTCCTGTCCATGATTCCCTGAGGAATGAAGCGGGCACGGAAGGCAGCTTGGAAATCCGACCAAGTGATGAACGTTCCAGCAGGTAGGGTACGCCTGTGGCTGTCCCACCATTGAGCAGCGGGACCCTTCAGAAAGAAAGATGCAAAGGTGACATAGCTAGCAGGGGCCACACTAGCAGACTCCATTTCATATGTGATGTCGCGGAGCTAGTCATTCAGCATCAAGGGGTTGAGTTGAGCTGCGGTAGATAGTTGGGTTGAGACGCATGAAGTCCTGCAGAGTTCCTGGGGTTGGCTGTTGATTCATGTTCGGACGAGAAAACTGAGCCATCATTCCTTCCATGAATTGACGATTCAGCTCAAACTGTTGCATCATTCCAGCAAAGAATTCAGGCGGTGGTGGATCGTTGGCACCACGGCCACGGCCAGCGGGTCTAACCATCGTGCTAACAAGTAACAGGGGGTAGTTCAGCATTGAGCAATTGTAAAAACAAGGATCATTCATGATGAAACATGCATAATGAACGAGGTACGATGGATACCACTTCGTTATCATCACGACGGTGTGTGTACTACCCAGAATACTATTCTAAGGAAAAGTATGGCTTATCCAGCTTTGGGGTGAATGTGGTCACGGGATCCTAATGTTAGAGTTAGTAAAACCATTTTAACCCATATAGAAGAGAGATCAGAGTCCCAGAGTATGGACGAGGAATAAAAGATCCTAATACCACCCATATGGCGACGTGGGCCCGTAAGACACACATCCAATGTTAGTAAAAGTTTTTCAGTGACTAGACTCAACTTTGGCCAAGGAGTTGGAAAGGGGGCGACCTATAGGCAGTCGGCTCTGATACCAACTTGTGACGCCCTTGATTCAATCGTACACTAATCATACACGCAAATGTGTACGATCAAGATCAAGGACTCACGGGAAGATATCACAACACAACTCTAGACACAAATTATAATAACACAAGCTTTATATTACAAGCCAAGGGCCTCAAGGGCTCGAATACATAAGCTCGAATACACAAGAGTCAGCGCAAGCAACAATATCTGAGTACAGACATAAGTTAGACAAGTTTGCCTTAAGAAGGCTAGCACAAAAGCAACAACGATCGAAAAGGCAAGGCCTCCTGCCTGGGAGCCTCCTAACTACTCCTAGTCGTCTGCGGTCTTCACATAGTAGTAGGCATCCCCCGGGTAGTAGTAGTCATCAGTGGCGTCGTCTGGCTCCTGGGATCCGTCATCTGGTTGCAACAATCGGGTATGGGGAAAAAGAAGTAGCAAAGCAATCATGAGTACTCATCCAAAGTACTTGCAAGACTTACATCAGATCTAAACTAAGTATGCATCTGTATCAAAGGAAAAGGGTTGTGTCTGTGGACTAAACTGCAAAATGCCAGAAAGAAGGGGAAAGGCTAGCCTATCGAAGACTAGCATCTTCAAGCATCTTGCAGCATATAGAAGAGTACAGACCAACACAATGTAAAGTAGGTAGTGTTATCAACCTCGGCCTGAGATCCTTTCTCGACTCCCTGCGAGAAAGCAATCCCAGAGCCATACTATCCATTCATCATAATCATGTCTCATAACCATTTCTCATCTCAAGTTTCTAGTTCTAGTTATATCGATCGGGATACAACTCCAAGTGTCCGTTACCATAGGACAGGCTATCGATAGATGTTTTATTCCCTGCAGTGGTTTACCAACTTACCCAGCACGCTCGATTAACTCTGGCCGGACACACTTTCCTGGGTCATGCCCGGCCTCGGCCAAACAATACGCCGCAACCCGACCTAGACTTAATAGAGAGGCCAGCACGCCGGACTAAACATATGCCCCAGGGGTCATGGGCCATCGCCCCGGGAACTCCTGCACGTTACGTGGGCGGCCGGTGAGCAGACCTAGGTACCTCCTTCAACAAGGCAGGAGCTTACGCAGTCCAACCCGACACGCGCCGCTCAGTCGCTGACGTCTATTAAGCTTCGGCTGATGTATACGACGCGGAACTGAAAGAAATATGCCCTAGAGGCAATAATAAAGTTATTATTTATTTCCTTATTTCATGATAAATGTTTATTATTCCTGCTAGAACTGTATTAACCGGAAACGTAATACATGTGTGAATACATAGACAAACATAGTGTCACTAGTATGCCTCTACTTGACTAGCTCATTGATTGAAGATGGTTATGTTTCCTAACCATAGACATGAGTTGTCATTTGATTAACGGGATCACATCATTAGGAGAATGATGTGATTGACTTGACCCATTTCGTTAGCTTAGCACTTGATTGTTTAGTTTGTTGCTATTGCTTTCTTCATGACTTATACATGTTCCTATGACTATGAGATTATGCAACTCCCGTTTACCGGAGGAACACTTTGTGTGCTACCAAACGTCACAACGTAACTGGGTGATTATAAAGGTGCTCTGCAGGTGGCTCCGAAGGTACTTGTTGGGTTGGCATGTTTCGAGATTAGGATTTTTCACTCCGATTGTCGGAGAGGTATCTCTGGGCCCTCTCGGTAATGCACATCACATAAGCCTTGCAAGCATTGCAACTAATAAGATAGTTGCGGGATGATGTATTACGGAACGAGTAAAGAGACTTGCCGGTAACGAGATTGAACTAGGTATTGAGATACCGACGATCAAATCTCGGGCAAGTAACATACCGATGACAAAGGGAACAACGTATGTTGTTATGCGGTCTGGCCGATAAAAGATCTTCGTAGAATATGTAGGAGCCAATATGAGCATCCAGGTTCCACTATTGGTTATTGATCGGAGACGTGTCTTGGTCATGTCTACATTGTTTTTCGAACCCGTAGGGTCTGCACGCTTAACGTTACGATGATAGTTTCATTATGAGTTTATATATTTTGATGTACCGAAGGTTGTTCGGAGTCCCGAATGTGATCATGGACATAACGAGGAGTCTCAAAATAGTCGAGACATAAAGATTGATATATTGGACGACTATATTCGGACACAGGAATGGTTCGTTGGATTTTTCTGAGCAACTTTCATGTAGAAAACATTTTCATCCGAGCTACGGTTTAAAAGTTACGGATTTTCGAAGTTTAAGCCAATTTCTGAATTATTTTAAAAGCATAAAAGGTTTATTTGCGTCAGCAATGACGTCAGCACTGCGTCAGCTCTGCTGACCAGTCAAACTGACAGGTGGGACCCACATGTCAGCCTCTCTGTCTAACAGAGGCTTAACTAAACTAACAGGGTTAGTTAGGGGGCGTGGGCCCCAGCAGTCACTGACTAGTTAGTACTGATTAACTAACTAATCTAACTAACGTTTTAATTAATCATTTTATTTATTAAAAAAATGTTTTACTCGCGGGACCCACATGTCAGCGAGCCAGAGCTGCCATGTGGGCAGTTGACTTGGTCAACTAGGCCCGCGGGGCCCAGCGGTCAGCGGCACAACGCATTGCCGCCTAGCTCGTCACCGGGTCACCGGGTCACCGGGTCCGCGCCGGCGACGAGCTAGGCGGCAATGGGTTCGGCCACGCAAACGACGGTGGCTACGGGGCGAGAGAGAGCTAATGGAGAGGGGGAGGAGGTGTGAAGCTCACCGGGAGGGCACACGAAGGCCCGGCGAGAGGCTTAGGAGCTGCAGGGTTCGCCGGAGACGACGAAGGTGGCCGGCGACAGAGGCGGAAGGGGCCGGCGTCGCTCGGTAGCTGTAGAGGTCCCCGGCTCCACCTGAAGGCTCCAGTCGAACGGGAGGACGACGGTAGCTCTCCTGGACAACGCGAGCGGCCAGAGCGGTGCCGGTCGCCGCGGTGGCGACAGAGGACGGCGGCGATTCCACTCGGCCAGAGTAGAGGACGATGATGACGTGGCAACTACGGGGTTCCCCGACTCCAACCGAATGCAACAGGGGAAGGGGAGGACGCTGGCGGAGCTTGACGTTGCAGTCAGCAATCACGGGGCCGCTGGTAGCCGGGCAAAACGACGGAGCCGCGGCGGCGATGGCGTTCGGTGAGGGGGGAGAGAAGGGGATCTGGGGGAGAGGGAGAGGCAGGGGGATGGAGAGGCGGGAGTGGCGGTAGGTGAGGGGGAGGACTCGAGGCGTCCAGGGGCGTGGAGGACTTATCCTCTCGCGAGGTTCATCGCTGGCGAGGTGGTTCGGCGGCGACCAGCCTCCTGTAGCGACGCGCACTGGGGGAACAGTGGGGGACACGACCGG
Source organism: Triticum monococcum (assembly GCA_034509565.1). NCBI lineage: Eukaryota > Viridiplantae > Streptophyta > Magnoliopsida > Poales > Poaceae > Triticum > Triticum monococcum. Next base: position 172,546,682 of record CM067847.1, on the reverse strand, counting down.
GGCGGCGAGCTGGTCCTGGCCGGCTAGGCCTGTCTCTGTGGCCTTTGGCCCAGGGGAAGGAGGGTTCCCTTTTCCTTCTTCCTTCCCCCTTTTTGCACTTCTATTTCTTTTTAGCCAATAAAAAGTGAGCAAAAATTATGCCATTGGCCAAAATAATCTGAAAGAAGTATATTGCACTGCCACAAAATATTGTGAGACTTTAGAAAAAGATTGCCAATTTTATAAATTAAAAAGGCATTTAATTTATTTCTTAGGTCACCATTTTAAGTAGCTTAGGCCACTTAAACCCTTTGCAAAAAATGTTGGTTCACCACCAATATTAGTTGTGGAATATTTGGTACATGATTAACATTTTTGTTTTCATGTCTGAGCATTTTGAATTTCACACAACATTTGAATCTGAATTCAACTGGAATTTGAAAGAACATGAGACAATAATGATCAGGCACATGTTTAGCAAAAATATTAACTTAACCTCAGGGGTTACTGTAGCATCATTACACCAGGGTGTTACAAAGAAGAAGATTTCTTCGACACTTATTCACCTGTGGCCAGACTGACCACCATTCGAGTATTACTCTCATTGGCGGCCTCGCATGGTCTTCTCATTCATCAGATGGATGTTAAGACGGCTTTTTTGAAGGGAGAACTAAAGGAGGAAATCTATATGCAACAACCTGATAGCTTTGTGATGGATGGTCAGGAAGGAAAGGTGTGTAAGTTGGTGAAATCTTTGTATGGCCTGAGACAAGCGCCTAAGCCATGGCATGACAAGTTTAATGAAACATTGACATCTGTTGGCTTTGTTGTTAATGAGGCCGACAAATGTGTATACTATCGCTATGGTGGGGGCGAAGGAGTTATACTGTGTTTGTATGTTGATGACATACTGATATTTGGAACTAATCTCAAGTTGATCGAGGAGGTTAAGTCTTTCCTATCTCAGAACTTTGAGATGAAGGACCTTGGAGTGGCTGATGTTATCTTGAACATCAAGCTATTGAGAGATGGTGAGGGTGGGATTACACTTCTGCAATCCCATTATGTTGAGAAGGTGTTGAGTCGCTTTGGATATTCGGACTGCAAACCATCTCAAACACCATATGATTCTAGTGTGCTGATTCGAAAGTCTAAAGGCACAGCTATAGATCAATTGAGTTACTCTCAGATTGTTGGTTCACTCCAGTATCTAGTGAGCGCAACGAGGCCTGACATCGCATTTGCTATTAGCAAACTGAGCCAATTTGTTTCCAAACCGGGTGATGTACATTGGCGTGCTCTTGGGAGAGTTATGCGCTATCTGAAAGGTACTATGAATTATGGACTTCACTATACCGGATACCCGTCGGTACTTGAAGGGTATAGTGATGCGAATTGGATCTCTGATGCTGATGAGATGAAGGCCACAACTGGGTATATGTTTACTTTGGAGGTGGTGCTGTTTCCTGGAAGTCTCGCAAGCAAACGAGATTAACAAGATCGACAATAGAAGCAGATCTAACAGCATTAGACACATCGTGTGGCGAAGCAGAATGGCTTCGAGATCTGTTGATGGACTTTCCAGTGATTGAGAAGCCGGTTCCGGCCATCCTTATGAACTGCGACAATCAAACAGTTATTGTCAAGGTGAAGAGTTCAAAGGACAATATGAAGTCCAACAAACACATAAGAATGAGATTGAAAGCTGTCAAAAAATTGAGGAACTCCGGAGTGATATCGTTGGATTATATTCAAACGGCTAAGAATCTGGCAGATCCCTTTACTAAAGGGCTATCACGTGTTGTGATAGGTAGCGCATCAAGGGAGATGGGTATGAGACCCACATGAGTTGCCATGGTAGTAACCCAACTTATGTGATCGGAGATCCCGTGAAGTAGGACCTGGGAAAACAAGCCAGCGGTGAACTGAGGAGAGTAACTTTACTAACCCACTCCGTTGGAGATGCAATACTCTCGGAAACTGTATGGAAGGATGACTATTGTCTTAATGTGTTCCAAGGCTTATATGTATAAGCAAGATGCTATCCTACAGAGCGATCTCTGGAGGAACACACCTATATGAGCCTGACTGCTGGTCACAGTCTATGAGATTGGGATGATCTCTAGCAAGCTCATGAACAGGCCAGGGGTGTGACTAATATGCTCCACCCGAGGGGTCGGCCTTCGGCAGCCTCGTATCAGTGAGACTTGTGGTGAAACTTCTTGACGCCAAACTGACAATTCAAGGCATAGTCCATTGTTCAGTTGTGAAGGAGTGTAGCTACTTGGTCTAGGTGGAGCTCCACCTTAATCGGTCTCCACTAAGATGCTGGTATATCAAAACAGCGTTTGGAACAAAGAACAAAGTGGGCCCTGGGATCTGGTGGGGGATTGTTGAAATATGAAATGGGCCTAGAGCCCATATGACAATTTCAGATTTAATCTCTAAGGGCCCATGTAGGTGGCATGACAAGGTGGTGGGAAGTTTAGTCCCACCCCGGAAGTGGAAGGAGAGTTGGAGTGGTTTATAAGGGATTCTCTTCCTCATGCTATTGGAGCTTGAGAAGAGATGAGGACCTCGCGCACTCCTCCTCCTCCGCTCGCCTCGCCACGCCACGCCACGCCTCGTCATGACGCGGCACGCCGCGGGTTGCGGGATTGAGCCAAGCCGAGCTCACTCCTATGCGCTTCTTTTTGCTGGTCAGGAACGGAGAGTCTTTGACAGGTAGGGCCACGATCTGAGACGTCGGATCATGGGCTACCGACTTGGACGTGGGTTCAGCCCACGTCTCTCCACGCGCGGCCGCACATATATATGTGGGGCACTGCCAACCCTAGCCGCCGCGAAAACCAAAACGCATCTCCATCTCCGCTTCCACGCCCATGTCGTTCCTCTGCTGCTGCCGCCGCCGGCGACTCCATCCCGTTCACCGCGTACACGGTTGACGGGAGAGCAGGCCTCCAAAACCCCGCCTCTCCGGATCCTGTACGGGAGAGGGGCGATTAGGTTTTTGGGTAGCGACTACGCGACTGATCCCTTCTGTTCATCTACGTCCGCACCACCTTCATCATCACCATGTCGACCGACGCCGACCGTGCCGCCGCTGAGAAGGCCGAGGCCGACAAGAAGGCCGCGGAGGATGCCGCGGCTGCTGTCACCGCAACCACCACCGTGTGGCCGATTGGAGGGTATACATCGCTTATCCCTCTCGTGTTTCTTTCTGTTGTAGCAGTACTAGCGATATGCGTAGATGTTTCTACTATGTGCTTAGTACATGCCTTGTTAGATCGTAATCAGTGTGTTATCAATGTTGTCCATGTCATGCTCATGATTTATTCATGGATTAGTTTAATCGAAAAACTGCCTATTTTCTTATCATAAATAAGAGGCTGGCCACATTTGTTCGGGTATCTTAAATGCATGCACTAAAGATGAAAGAACCGCCCAAAAGCTCTATAAGGGAAATACCAGGGCATGTTAAGAAGCTCACCATCATTCTTGAAATAGTTGTATTCAGAACGTTTGGATTTGGCGCACTTTATTTGGCATGCCCGGATCTCATAATGACATCAATATGTTACAACGGTCTTCATTGTTTGTTAGGTTGACTAAAGGGAAAGCTCCTACTTGCAACCATACTATCAACGGGCATTAATACAACACGGGCTACTATCCTCCGTGGGCTATATTCATCAAGACCATCTCTGAGCCAGTTCTTTAGAAAATATCTAACCCTGCCAAACAAAACGAGCTAGAAAAGGATGTGAAAGGGGCATTTGGAGTGCTCCAAACCCGTTTTATGGTTGTTTGTGGACCTACTAAACATTAGAATTTGTAAACCCTGTGAGAGGTTATGACATGTTGTGTGAACACTTATCATGCACATCATGACCGTCGAGGATGAAGGTGAAGATGTTGCCGGAGGTCTAGAATTTGAGAACATGGGTGATCAGAATCATGCCACGTTTGATGAGTTTGTTCAAATGCATTAATAAATTTGGCATCGAGCAACTCATGAGTAGCTCAAGGAAGATTTGATTGACTATTAGTGGGCAGTTAAAGAGGACAACTAGAACATATGTGTGAGTTGAATTCAAGTTTGAACTATTGTATTTAAATATTTAGTTGGATTGTAACCAAAAGTACTATCGCATTTCAATATTTTTATGCTATTATTTTGAGCTCATGAACTAAATAAATAGATGCGCCCATTTAGGGGATATGATTGGATGTTTGGCTCCCGTATCACTCTCCACGGACCGGTCCAGATTAGTCATCGGACAAAGACATTGTCTTTATTGACGAGCGGCGTTGGAGATGTCCTAACAACTTCTAAATAGACATATGAATACAGTTGCATGCACCCGACAACTGACTTTTGTCGGATCTTTTTCTTTATATTTTTATTGTGACATTCTAAATGAACAGCAACTTTTACATCAAAATTTCACTCTTGAATTTTGTTATATACAGTACTATCTTATTTCAGGGCACTAAGACCTTTAAAACAAGACCAACCACATACATTTTGACTAGTATGAATTTTGTTGTTTCTATCATATTATGAAGTTTTCAAATATGTAGTTGAAATAATTGAAATCACTATTTTTTAAATAATGAAATAGTTTTCTGATTTAATGAAATGTCATAAATAGCTATTTTGAAATAACTAAAATCATAGTTTTGAAATAATTGCAATACGTTTAGTGAAATATGAAATCAATTCCGTTTTATTTAATCAAACTCTTTTGAAACATTGACATCACTTATTTTGAAATAATTAAAACCACTTTTTCAAATATGGATTTAAAAAAGTCACAAAAGCTTTGAAATAATCTGACCCCATTTATGATAAATCAATAGTTTTTATACTTAATTTTATAAAAATAACTATTTTGGAATAAATATAATTTTATGCTTAATTGTTCGTATCACTGTTATAAACTAATCGAATCCTGTTTTATGGAGAAAAAAATTGTTTTCGAGTTAATCGAATGACTGAAATGTCTATTTTGAAATAACCGAGTCTCCATTACCTAAGGAATAAAACTCCCTTTATCCTCGCAAAGAAAAAACTGAATCTCCATTTTGAATTAAAAATCGCTTTTGTCGAATATGATTTGTGAACGGAGGAGTATCTCTATAGTGGTGGAACCATATATGTACCAGTAAACACTATTGGTGATTAATAAAGTCTAGCGAGACCGCCTTAAAAGAACATATCAGCACCGCTATAAACCTCTTTGTGCGCTAAGCTAAACCATGTCATCGGCCACGACATTCCTTCTGCACAGCGGGCAGGTGGCCTTGCTCTTCATCCACACGTCGATGCAGTAGTGGTGGAAGACGTGCCGGCACGCCGGCACCTCGCTGCACGCCTGCCCCTGCTGGAACTCCTCCAGGCAGATGGCGCACACCAGCCTCTCCGACGCCCGCCTGCCCTCCGCCGAGTACGGGAAGTACCCCAGCTCCACCGCCACCGGCTCTGGCGCCACCGTGGCCGGCCTCATCTGCTGCGCCCGTTCAATGGCCTCCATCACCTCGGCCAATCGGCCCAATCGTCGTCCGGGTGCGTTCGCTTCCGCCGCCCGCTCGCCGCCGCAGGCGCTCCAGAGGCACACTGCGATTGCCGCCAAGAACCCCACAATAGGCATCAAGAGCAGAAGCCACGCCATTATGAGGCCTGGGACCCCGTCCACCGGCCCGAAGAACGAGTTCATCATCGCGCCGATGATGGCGGGCTTGTCGATTCTTGGATGCGTGACGAGAGTTGGGACGCAGAGATTTTTTGTAGTATCTAAATCAGGGAAGCCGGTACTCTGCTTCTATATGGCGTACGTATTCGGGAGTGGCCGGTTGTAGATCGAGTCGGAGGTGGGTGCTGATACTCCGTCTCGGAGAAGACCTTGACTTTAACGGATGTGCTCCGCGATAAAGCCGACGCAAACGTTGTGGCCTAGGAATCATACTCTGGTATAATCTGCTCTCTGCTTTGATTAATTTGACTTAATTCACCGACTGTCCGAGTACATTAAGTTTGGTATGTAGACGTATAGTGGAGATGGACGAGACACGAAAATGTGTCGACGTTGCCATGGTGGCACAGGGTCTGTCTGCTTGGAATCTTGATCGGATTGTTCAAGGCTGGGGAGGCGGCGCGGCGTGGGAGGATGATCCGACGACGGGAGGCGCAGAGGTGGTGCCGTTGCCATTCACGGGCCTCGCGGCGGGCGAGGCGCGGGGCGCGGAGGCGGTGCCGTTGCCGTGCACAGGCCGCGCGCCCGGCGCGGCGCGGGGGGCGGGGGTGGTGTTGCCGCCACGCACTGCGGGCCGGGGAGGCGGCACGGGGCGTGGTGACCGGACGACGCGAGGCGCGTCGGAGACGGTGGCGTTGCCCTGCTGCACGTCGCCGGCGCTCACCATGTCGGCGTAGAGGCGGCCAGCGATGACCTGGTTGGCCGCGTCGGAGGTGTGGTACGCGTCCCAGAACACGAACTGGCTGCGGTCGTCGCAGACGTCCGCCGTCGGCAGGCACAGGCCCCCCACCGACGTGTCCACGTCGCAGCACGACGTGTGGGACGTCGTGAAACCTGCACGCGCACGGATCGAATAATGACCATTAGCTTGCAGTGATGTCGTCCAGCTTTCATGCGAGACAGTGCATCTCCTGTGTTGGCATGTGTCTATCCTTACCGTATTTCTTAGGGTGCTCGATGAGCTCCATGACGACGGAGTAGCAGTCGGCGAGGGACATGCGCGCGCCGGGGAGCTTAGCGTTGAGGCGGTCCAGCAGCTCCTTGGCCGCGGCGTTGAACTGAAGGGCGTACGCGTTCACGTCTTCCAGACACTCGCCGTTGTCCGAGAGGACGCGCTGCGACGGGATGCAGCCGAGCGGCGCCAGCCCCGTGAACCACACATTACGCGCCCCGAGATGGTACAGCCTCTGCACAAACAAAATCATTACGGCAATGGTACGTATTACTCCTACTGACATCGATCGTTCGGCTGATCGGCCCGTCTTATGTACCGTGAGCTGCTGGTCGATGGTGTCCATGAGCAGGCCGATGAACTGGTCGTGGGTGTACACGAGGCCGTCCGCCATGAACGGCCGCAAGAAGTTGTTGACGTAGTCGTTGCTCCCTGCAAAGCAAAGGGCATGCCCGTCGTATCAATCAACTTGTACATTGCGTGCGGGGCAACTGATTGATGAGCTGAAGCAAATCAAATGTTTTTAAACTGTACCAAGCCCGATCTGGAAGATTGCGCCATTGACCACCTCCTCGGCGGCCTTCTTGCCGATCTTGCCGACCATGGCGTTCTTGATCTGCTCGAAGTAGGATATCTGGTTGTCGAACGACAGGTACTCGACCTGCATGCAAGATCGCATTGACCCCCATATATCATCATCATGCTTCCGGCTGCCAAAGAAAGCATATTCTGCAACAATTAACGAGGAGATGAAACACCATGGCTCGATCGCTTACGAAGTAAATGCCGGTCTCGTTGAGAAGTCCCGCGCCGCCGGACGCGAAGTTGACGCCGCCGAGGACCTCATCGTCGGTCATATACAGGGAGAGGAACGGCGGCGGCGGCGGGACGCCAAACTTGGCAGCTGCAGACACGCAAGCCCCCGAATAAGCACATCACATTTTGCCATTCATGTGGATGCATGTGGAGCAGCAGAAACAGGCAGCTTACGTACCCATGATGTCTCCGATGGTCCTGCCATTGGTGAACCTCCCCGTGGGGTAGCCACCTTCGTAGTCAATCCCGTACCAGGGGTAGTTGCACTTGGCGATGGAGAGGAGGAGGTAGTTGTTGTTGCCCACGTCCGACATCGAGTCGCCGAATATGTAGATCACCGGCCCCTTCTTTGCCGCCGCCGTCGTCCCTAGAGCTACCCCGGCCATGGTCGCGAGCGCAAGGATGGCAATCGTCCCTAGAGCTGCCATTGCTGCGCCTTCTGTTTTCCTCCTCGGTGCTTGTGTTGGGCAAGTAGCTGGTGGTGACTGGTGATGGTCTAGAGTGCACCGAGTGGCGTTGGTTTTATAGCACGGCTGCACGGGTGTGGAGTGGCACCATGACATTTCCTGCAAGTTTGGGCCTTCTGGTAGCGAGAGAATTTTGTGCCTGCGATTGGGTGTGGTGATTGAATTGCAACGGCTAATCGTGTGAGAAAAGGCTTGGACGTTAAACACAGTGGGAGGGATTAATCGGTAGTGTCGTGAGCTGGGCTGAGGTGGTAGCTGTGGCTGTTGTGGAAATGTCGTTCTCGTCTTGCAAACGGTTTTTCATGGCTTTGGGGTAGCGTGGTGCTAGAAAGGAGAATTTGGTTGGAATGCGACTACGGGAGAGATAGAAATAGGACGCTAATGAGGGAAGAAGATGCTAAAAAAAGTAGTGTACGTATCTGATCCGAACAATTGGACCCAAAAATGGCCATTTTCCTGTGACATGAAGAATAAAAATGTCATTATCCAAAAATAAAGTTGCCGTGATATGTATTTTCTTTGCCATAACAGAAAAATCAAAACAAGATGAAACAATCCGATGATCCACTAAGAATGCCATGATGCACATAATAAAAAAATACCATAATGTTCAAATTGACCGGGGATTGATCGTGGCAGATTTGCGTATTAACTAAAAAAAGGCATACATAAAATTAAAAAATGTGCTTTCAGAAAGGCAGAAAAATGTCATGTCGATAAAATGAAAAATAGATATTAAAGAAAATGTCATGATAAATCTAATAAAATTTCCATGTTCCAAATAAAAAATTGCCATGTTGTAAAAATAATGAAAAATGCCGTGCTCTAAAATAATAAAACTGCCATGCTCCAAATATAAAAATTGCTATGGTCTAAAAAAAGAAAAAAATCCATCATTTAAATAATAATAATGACATATACCAAATAATAAATATGCCATGCTACCTACAATAAAACTACCATGGTTCTAACTAATTAAAATACCATGCTCTAACAAAATAAGAAAGTGCCATGTTAGCTTAGTCATATAAACATGGAAATTTTTTGTTATATTTTATTCTTTTGGAAAAAGAGAAAATTGTGCTTTGAGAAACGCAAAAAATGCCATGTCGATAAAAATGTAAAAAGTATATAAAAAGAATTTACAAAGGTATGTTAAAATATGTCATTCTAATTCCAATAAATTTTCCATGTTCCAAAATTATAATAAATAATATTGGTGTAAAAAATAAACAAATAATGCCATGCTTTAAAAAAATCCATGGTCTGAAAACATGCCAAAAAATACATGTCAGTTTGCAAATAATTGCCACGGTTTTAGGGAAAAAATCACTTATTTTTGCCATGCTACATAACATATAGGGGCGTGCTATGCGTCCGCTGGCTGATCTTTCTGAAAGATCGGCTGGGTCGCCAGCCATCGGATGTGGCGCCATCGAGCGGCTGACTCGCACGCTCGACCATTGCAACGGAGATAATGTTGTAGAAACCTTTGCAACATGGGTCATGTTGCAGAAACTTTTGCAAGAGGTTACGTTGCAGATTTTATTTTTTTGCAACAGAGATCATGTTATAGAAATGGTTATAGATTATTTTTTGCAACAGAAGTTATGTTACAGATTTTTTTGCAGCAGACATCATGTTGCGAAAATGTTTGTAGAATTTTTTTTGCAACTAAGGTTACGTTATAGTTTTTTTGCAACATGGATCATGTTGCGGAAATGTCCGTAGAATATTTTTCAACACAAGTCATGTTGCAGAATTTTTTCACAACAGAAATTAAGTTGCATAATCTGTTGTTGCGCAGCCATGGACTCAGGTGCTCCTCCAGGACGGCTGTGACATCGATGGAGATTAAGGTGTCGTGACAGTGATGATGAAGATCATGTCGATGTTTTGGAGATGGAGATCAAAAGTACAAGATGATGATGGACATGTCATATCACATATTTTGCTCACATGTGATGTTTATCGTTTATGCATCTTATTTTGCTTAGAACAACAGTAGCATTATAAGATGATCCCTTCACTTAATTTCAAGATAAAAGTGTTCTCGCTGAGTATGCATCATTGCCAAAGTTTGTCATTTTGCACCTCGTGATGATCGGGTGTGATAGATTCTATGTTCACATACAATAGGTGTAAGCCAGTTTTGCACATGTAGAATACCTGAGTTAAACTTGACGAGCCTGGCATGTACATAGATGGTCTCGGAACACTGAAGATCGAAAGGTCGAATGTGAGTCATATAGTAGATATGATCAACATAGAGATGTTCACCATTGAAGACTACCCCATCTCACGTGATGATCAGGCATGGGTTAGTTGATTTGGATCATGTATCACTTAGACAACTTAACGGATGTTGATTTAAGTGAGATTTCATTAGTAATTTGATTATTTGAACTAAAATTTATCATGAACTTAGTCTTAATAGTTTTTGCATATCTATATTGTAGATCAATGGCTCATGCTACCATTCCCTTGAATTTTAATGCGTTCCTAGAGAAAACTAAGTTGAAAGATGATGGTAGCAACTGATACGTCTCCAACGTATCTATAATTTTTGATTGTTCCATGCTATTATATTATCAACCTTGGATGTTTTATATGCATTTATATGCTATTTTATATGATTTTTGGGACTAACCTATAAACCTAGAGCCCAGTGCCAGTTTCTGTTTTTCCTTGTTTCAGAGTATCGCAGAGAAGGAAAATCAAACGGAGTCCAATTGACCTGAAACTTCACGGAACTTGTTTTTGGACCAGAAGAAGCCCAAGGAGTATCGGAGATGGACCAGAAGAGTCCCGGGCAGCCCCCGAGGGTGGGGGCGCGCCCACCCCCTGGGAGCGCCTCCCTGCCTCGTGGACAGCCCGGAGATCCACCGATGTACTTCTTCCTCCCATATACACCCATATACCCTAAAAACATCGGGGAGCGGAATAGATCAGGAGTTCCGCCGCCAGAAGCCTCCGTAGCCACCGAAAACCAATCTAGACCCATTCCGGCACCCTGCCGGAGGGGGAATCCCTCACCGGTGGCCATCTTCATCATCCCGGTGCTCTCCATGACGAGGAGGGAGTAGTCCACCCTCGAGGCTGAGGTCATGTACCAGTAGCTATGTGTTTGATCTCTCTCTCTCTCTCTCTCTCTCTCGTGTTCTTGAGGTGATAAGATCTTGATGTATCGCGAGCTTTGCTATTATAGTTGGATCTTATGATGTTTCTCCCCCTCTACTCTCTTGTAATGGATTGAGTTTTCCCTTTGAAGTTATCTTATCGGATTGAGTCTTTAAGGATTTGAGAACACTTGATGTATGTCTTGTGTGGGATACCCGTGGTGACAATGGGGTATTCTATTGATCCACTTGATGTATGTTTTGGTGATCAACTTGCGAGTTCCGCCCATAAACCTATGCATAGGGGTTGGCACACGTTTTTGTCTTGACTCTCCGGTAGAATCTTTGGGGCCCTCTTTGAAGTACTTTGTGTTGGTTTGAATAGATGAATCTGAGATTGTGTGATGCATATCGTATAATCATACCCACGGATACTTGATGTGACATTGGAGTATCTACGTGACATTAGGGTTTTGGTTGATTTGTGTCTTAAGGTTTTATTCTAGTATGAACTCTATGATAGATTGAACGGAAAGAATAGCTTCATGTTATTTTACTATGGACTCTTGAATATATCGATCAGAAAGGATAACTTTTAGGTGGTTTCGTACCCTACCATAATCTCTTCGTTTGTTCTCCGCTATTAGTGACTTTGGAGTGACTCTTTGTTGCATGTTGAGGGATAGTTATATGATCCAATTATGTTATTATTGTTGAGAGAACTTGCACTAGTGAAAGTATGAACCCTAGGCCTTGTTTCCTAGCATTGCAATACCGTTTGTGCTCACTTTTATCATTAGTTACCTTGCTATTTTTACATTTTCCAGATTACAGAAACCATTATCTACTATCCATATTGCACTTGTATCACCATCTCTTCGCCGAACTAGTGCACCTATACAATTTACCATTGTATTGGGTGTGTTGGGGACACAAGAGACTCTTTGTTATTTGGTTGCAGGGTTGCTTAAGAGAGACCATCTTCATCCTACGCCTCCCACGGATTGATAAACCTTAGGTCATCCACTTGAGGGAAATTTGCTATTGTCCTACAAACCTCTGCACTTGGAGGCCCAACAACGTCTACAAGAAGAAGGTTGTGTAGTAGACATCAAGCTCTTTTCTGACGCCGTTGCCGGGGATGTGAGTGCTTGAAGGTATAACTTTAGATCTTGCAATCGAATCTTTTTGTTTCTTGTTTTAGCACTAGTTTAGTTTATAAAAGAAAACTACAAAAAATGGAATTAAGTTTGCCTCATACGCTTCATCTTTTTAATATCTTTCATGAGTATGATAGAAAGGAAAATTGTGCCAAAGTGTTAGAATAAGAATGCATGAAAAGGTTTGGCACTAAATATTTGAATGATGAGCATGATTGCAATGTTGTTAGTCTGAATTCCTTGAATATCCGTGATACTAATGATATGCAAAGCCACAAGCTTGGGGAAGCTATGTTTGATGAAGATGATATTTTTTGTCCCCCAAGTTTTGATGAGCAAATTTATTATGATGAAAGCATGCCTCCTATTTATGATGATTATATTGATGAAAGTGGATTTGGAGAAGTCATGACTTTATTTTGTGATGAATCCACTATTTCGGAAGAGGTTCCAATTGATTATGAGAACAAAGTTGCTATCTATGATGATTATTGTGATGACTTGTATGCTATAAATAATAATAATATCCGTGAAACTTGTCATCATGATTTTAGTTTTCAATTGGATTATTCCTCACATGATAATTATTTCGTTGAGTTTGCTCCCACTATTATTCATGAGAAGAATTTTGTTTCTGTGGAGAGTAATAAAATTTCTATGCTTGTAGATCATGAAAAGAATGCTTTAGGTGTTGGTTATATTGTTGAATTCATTGATGATGCTACTGAAAATTATTATGAGGTAGGAATATATACTTGTAGGAATTGCAATAATATCAAGTTTCCTCTCTATGTGCTTAAAGTTTTGAAGTTATGCTTGTTTTGCCTTCCTATGCTAGTTGATTATTGTCCCCATAAATTGCTTACTCACAAAATCCCTATGCATAGGAAGTGGGTTAGACTTAAATGTGCTAGTCACATTCTTCATGATGCTCTCTTTATGTTTCAATTCTTATCCTTTATGTGAGCATCGTTGAAATCATCATGCCTAGCTAGGGGTGTTAAACGATAACGCTTGTTGGGAGGCAACCCAACTTTATTTTTGTCCCTTGATTTTTGCTCCTGTTTAGTAATAAATAATTTATCTAGCCTCTGTTATGATTGAGTTTTTATGTTTTAATTAGTGTTTGTGCCAAGTAGAACCATTGGGAAGACTTGGGGAAAGTCTTATTGATCTTGCTGTAAAAAACAGAAACTTTAGCGCTCACGAGAATTGCTGCCAATTTTTATTGGAGAGTGATATTTAGTTAATTCTTTTTGAAGATGATTAATAGATAAATTACTCACGTCCAGCAATTTATTTTAGAATTTTTGGGGTTCCAGAAGTTTGCGTTAGTTACAGATTACTACAGACTGTTCTGTTTTTGACAGATTCTGTTTTTCGTGTGTTGTTTGCTTATTTTAATGAATCTATGGCTAGTAAAAGATTTTATAAACCATAGAAAAATTTGAATACAGTAGGTTTAACACCAATATAAATAAATAATTAGTTCATTACAGTACCTTGAAGTGGTGTTTTGTTTTCTTTCGCTAACGGAGCTTACGAGTTTTCTGTTAAGTTTTGTGTTGTGAAGTTTTCAAGATTTGGGTAAAGATTCGACGGATTATGGAATAAGGAGTGGCAAGAGCCTAAGCTTGGGATTCCCAAGGCACCCCAAGGAAACATTCAAGGAGAACCAAAAGCCTAAGCTTGGGGATGCCTTGGATGGCATTCCCTCTTTCGTCTTCGTTCATCGGTAACTTTACTTGGAGCTATATTTTTATTTACCAAATGATATGTGTTTTGCTTGGAGCGTCATTTTATTTTATTTAGTTTAGCTTGCTGTTTAAATAAAATAATAAGACTTGAAATTCTTAAATGTTAGAGAGTCTTCACATAGTTGCATAATTATTCAACTACTCATTGATCTTCACTTATATCTTTCGGAGTAGTTTATCGTTGCTCTAGTGTTTCACTTATATCTTTTTAGAGAACGGTGGTGGTTTTATTATATAGAAATAGATGAACTATCATGCTTCACTTATATTATTTTGAGAGTTCTAAACAGCATGGTAGTTTGCTTTGGTTATGAAACTAGTCCTAATATGATGGGCATCCTAGAGGGATATAATAAAAACTTTCATATAGAATGCATTGAATACTAAGAGAAGTTTGATACTTGATAATTGTTTTGAGATATGGAGATAGTGATATTAAAGTTGTGCTAGTTGAGTAGTTGTGAATTTGAGAAATACTTGTGTTGAAGTTTGCAAATCCCGTAGCATGCACATATGGTAAACGTTGTGTAACAAATTTGAAACATGAGGTGTTATTTGATTGTCTTCCTTATGAGTGGCGGTCGGGGACGAGCGATGGACTTTTCCTACCAATCTATCCCCCTAGGAGCATGCGCGTAATACTTGGTTTTTGATGACTTGTAGATTTTTGCAATAAGTATGTGAGTTCTTTATGACTAATGTTGAGTCCATGGATTATACGCACTCTCACCCTTCCATCATTGCTAGCCTCTTCGGTACCGTGCATTGCCCTTTCTCACCTTGAGAGTTGGTGCAAACTTCGCCGGTGCATCCAAACCCCGTGATATGATACGCTCTATCACACATAAACCTCCTTATTGTTGGGGAACGTAGCAGAAATTCAAAATTTTCCTATGTATCACCAAGATCTATCTATGGAGAGACCAGCAACGAGGGGAAGGAGAGTGCATCTACATACCCTTGTAGATCGCTAAGCGGAAGCGTTCAAGAGAACGGGGTTGATGGAGTCGTACTCGTCGTGATCCAAATCACCGGAGATCCTAGTGCCGAACGGACGGCACCTCCGCGTTCAACACACGTACAGCCCGGTGACGTCTCCCATGCCTTGATCTAGCAAGGAGAGAGGGAGAGGTTGAGGAAGACTCCATCCAGCAGCAGCACAACGGCGTGGTGGTGGTGGAGGAGCGTGGCAATCCTGCAGGGCTTCGCCAAGCACCACGGGATATGAGGAGAAAGAAAGGGAGGGCTGCACCAACGAGAGAGATCAAATCACGTGTATTGGGCAGCCCCTAGGCCAAGTATATATAGGGGAAGGGGAGGGGCTGCGCCCGCTTTAGGGTTTCCACCCCTAGGGGTGGCGGCCAGCCTAGATCCCATCTAAGGGAGGCGGCCAAGGGGGAGGGGGAGAGGGAGGCGCACCAGGATGGGCCTTAGGGCCCATCTGCCCTAGGGTTTGCCCCCTTCTCCTCTCCCTTGCGCCTTGGGCCCTTGTGGGGGGGCGCACCAACCCACTTGGGGCTGGTCCCCTTCCACACTTGGCCCATGAAGCCCTCCGGGGCTGGTGGCCCCACTTGGTGGACCCCCGGGACCCTCCCGGTGGTCCCGGTACGTTACCGATAAACCCCGAAACTTTTCCGGTGACCAAAACAGGACTTCCCATATATAAATCTTTACCTCCGGACCATTCCGGAACTCCTCGTGATGTCCGGGATCTCATCCGGGACTCCGAAAAACATTCGGTAACCACATACAAACTTCCTTTATAACCCTAGCATCATCGAACCTTAAGTGTGTAGACCCTACGGGTTCGGGAGACATGCAGACATGACCGAGACGTTCTCCGGTCAATAACCAACAGCGGGATCTGGATACCCATGTTGGCTCCCACATGTTCCACGATGATCTCATCGGATGAACCACGATGTCAAGGACTTAATCAATCCTGTATACAATTCCCTTTGTCTATCGGTACGATACTTGCCCGAGATTCGATCATCGGTATCCCGATACCTTGTTCAATCTCGTTGCCGGCAAGTCTCTTTACTCGTTCCGTAACACATCATCCCGTGATCAACTCCTTGATCACATTGTGCACATTATGATGATGTCCTACCGAGTGGGCCCAGAGATACCTCTCCGTCACACTGAGTGACAAATCCCAGTCTCGATTCGTGCCAACCCAACAGACACTTTCGGAGATACCCGTAGTGCACCTTTATAGTCACCCAGTTATGTTGTGACGTTTGGCACACCCAAAGCACTCCTACGGTGTCCGGGAGTTGCACAATCTCATGGTCTAAGGAAATGATACTTCACATTTAGAAAAGCTTTAGCATACGAACTACACGATCTAGTGCTATGCTTAGGATTGGGTCTTGTCCATCACATCATTCTCCCAATGATGTGATCCCGTTATCAACGACTTCCAATGTCCATGGTCAGGAAACCGTAACCATCTATTGATCAACGAGCTAGTTAACTAGAGGCTTACTAGGGACATGGTGTTGTCTATGTATCCACACATGTATCTGAGTTTCCTATCAATACAATTCTAGCATGGATAATAAAAGATTATCATGAACAAGGAAATATAATAATAATCAATTTATTATTGCCTCTAGGGCATATTTCCAACAGTCTCCCACTTGCACTAGAGTCAATAATCCAGTTCACATCGATATGTGATTAACACTCAAGGTCACATCCCCATGTGACTAACACCCAAAGAGTTCTGGGTTTGATCATGTTATGCTTGTGAGAGAGGTTATAGTCAACGGGTCTGAACCTTTCAGATCCGTATGTACTTCGCAAATCTCTATGCCATCTCCTAGATGCAGCTACCACGTTCTATTTGGAGCTATTCCAAATAACTGTTCTACTATACGAATCTAGTTTGCTACTCAGAATAATCTAGATTAGTGTCAAAGTTTGCATCGGCGTAACCCTTTACGACGAACTCTTTTACCACCTCCATAATCGAGAAAATTCCTTAGTCCACTAGTTACTAAGGATAACTTTGACCGCTGTCCTGTGATCCATTCTTGGATCACTCTTGTACCCCTTGACTGACTCATGGTAAGGCACACTTCAGGTGCGGTACACAGCATAGCATACTGTAGAGCCTATGTCTTAAGCATAGGGGACGACCTTCGTCCTTTCTCTCTCTTCTGCCGTGGTTGAGCTTTAAGTCTTACAACTCAGGCAAGAACTCCTTCTTTGACTTATCCATCTTGAACACCTTCAAGATCATGTCAAGGTATGTGCTCATTTGAAAGTACCATTAAGTGTTTTGATCTATCCTTATAGATCTTGATGCTCAATGTTCAAGTAGCTTAATCCAGGTTTTCCATTGAAAAACACTTTTCAAATAACTCTGTATGCTTTCTAGAAATTCTACATCATTTCTGATCAACAATATGTCAACAACATATACTCATCAGAAATTCTATAGTGCTCCCACTCACTTCTTTGGAAATACAAGTTTCTCATAAACTTTGTATAAACCCAAAATCTTTGATCATCATCAAAGTATACATTCCAACTCCGAGATGCTTACTCCAGTCCTTAGAAGGATTGCTGGAGCTTTGCATACTTATTAGCATCTTTCAGGATTGACAAAACCTTCCGTTTGTATCACATACAACTTTTCCTCAAGAAAATCATCGAGGAAACAATGTTTTGACATCCTATCTGCAAGATTTCATAAATAATGCAGAGACTGCTAACATAATTCCAACAGACTTTTAGCATCGCTACGAGTGAGAAAGTCTCACCGTAGTCAACTCCTTGAACTTGTCGGGAAACTTCTTAACGACAAGTCGAGCTTTCTTAATGGTGACATTTACCATCGTTGTCCGTCTTCCTTTTAAAATCCATTTGTACTCAACAGCCTTACGACCATCGAGCTGTTCTGCCAAAGTCTACACTTTGTTTTCATACATGGATCCTCTCTCGGATTATATGGCCTCGAGCCATTTATCGGAATCCGGGCCCACCATCGCTTCTCCATAGCTCGTAGGTTCATTGTTGTCTAGCAACATGACTTCCAAGACAGGATTACGTACCACTCTGAAGTAGTACGCATCCTTGTCATCCTACGAGGTTTGATAGTGACTTGATCTGAAGTTTCATGATCACTATCATAAGCTTCCACTTCAATTGGTGTAGGTGCCACAGGAACAACTTCCTGTGCCCTGCCACACACTAGTTGAAGAGACGGTTTAATAACCTCATCAAGTCTCCACCATCCTCCCACTCAATTCTTTCGAGAGAAACTTTTCCTCGAGAAAGGACCCGATTCTAGAAACAATCCCTTATTGCTTTCGGATCTAAGACAGGAGGTATACCCAACTGTCTTGGGTGTCCTATGAAGATGCATTTATCCGCTTTGGGTTCGAGCTTATCAGCCTGAAACTTTTCCATATAAGCGTTGCCGCCCCAAACTTTTAAGAAATGACAGCTTAGGTTTCTTTAAACCATAGTTCATACGGTGTCATCTCATCGGACTTACGTGGTGCCCTATTTAAAGTGAATGTGGTTGTCTCTAATGCCTAACCCATAAACTATCGTGGTAATTCGATAAGAGACATCATGGTATGCATCATATCCAATAGGGTGCAGTTATGATGATCGGACACACCATCACACTATGGTGTTCCAGCCTGTATTAGTTATGAAACAATTTCCACAATGTCTTAATTCTGTGCCAAACTCGTAATTCAGATATTCATCTCTATGATCATATCATAGATCTTTTATCCTCTTGTCACGACGATCTTTCAACTTCACCCTGAAATTACTTGAACCTTTCAATAATTCAGACTCATGATTCATCAAGTAAATATACTCAACATCTACTCAAATCTTTTGTGAAGTAAGAACATAATGATATCCACTACATGCCTCAACACTCAATGGACTGCACACATCAAAATGTATTACTTCCAACAAGTTGCTTTCTAGTTCCATTTTACTGAAACCGAGGCTTTCAGTCATCTTGCCCATGTGGTATGATCTGCATGTCTCAAGTGATTCAAAATCAAGTGAGTCCAAACGATCCATCTGCATGGAGTTTCTTCATGCATATACACCAATAGACATGGATCGTATGCCTCAAACTTTTCAAAAATGAGTGAGTCCAAAGATCCATCAACATGGAGCTTCTTCATGCGTTTTATACCGATATGACTTAAGTGGCAGTGCCACAAGTAGGTGGTACTATCATTACTATCCTATATCTTTTGGCATGAACATGTGTATCACTACGATCGAGATTCAATAAACCATTCATTTTAGGTGCAAGACCATTGAAGGTATTATTCAAATAAACAGAGTAACCATTATTCTCCTTAAATGAATAACCGTATCGCGATAGACATAATCCAATCGTGTCTATGCTCAATGCAGACACCAAATAACAATTATTTAGGTTTAACACCAATCTCGATGGTAGAAGGAGCGTACGATATTTGATCATATCAACATTGGAAACACTTCCAACACATATCGTCAGCTCACCTTTAGCTAGTCTCCGTTTATTCCGTAGCTTTTATTTCGAGTTACTAACACTTAGCAACCGAACCAGTATCTAATACCCTGGTGCTACTAGGAGTACTAGTAAAATACACATTTAATATAATGTATGTCCAATACATACTTTTGTCAACCTTTCCAGCCTTCTCATCTACCAAGTATCTAGGGTGGTTCTGCTCCAGTGGTTGTTCCTCTTATTACAGAAGCACTTAGTCTCGGGTTTGGGTTCAACCTTGGGTTTCTTCACTAGAGCAGCAGCTGAATTGCCGTTTCATGAAGTATCCCTTCTTGCCCTTACCCTTCTTGAAACTAGTGGTTTCACCAACCATCAACAATTGATGCTCCTTCTTGATTTCTACTTTTGTGGTGTCAAACATCGGGAATATCTCAAGGATCATCATATATGTCCCTGATATATTATAGTTCATCACGAAGCTCTGGCAGCTTGGTGGTAATGACTTCGGAGAACTATCACTATTTCATCTGGAAGATCAACTCCCACTTGATTCAAGCGATTGTTGTACTCAGACAATCTGAGCACAAGCTCAACAATTGAGCTTTTCTCCCTTAGTTTGTAGGCTAAGAAAATCGTCGGAGGTCTTATACCTCTTGACGTGGGCACGAGCCCGAAATCTCAATTTCAGCCCTCAAAACATCTCATATGTTTCGCGATGTTTCAAAACGTCTTCGGTGCCTCATCTCTAAACGTTTAACTGAACTATCACGTAGTTATCCAAACGTGTATGTCAGATGTTCGCAACATCCATAGGCGACGTTCGAGGTTCAGCACACTGAGCGGTGCATTAAGGACATAAGCCTTCTATGAAGCAATGAGGACAATCCTCAGTTTACAGACCTAGTCCGCATAATTGCTACTATCAACTTTCAACTAAATTTTCTCTAGGAACATATCTAAATAGTAGAACTGAAGCGCGAGCTACGACATAATTTGTGAAGACCTTTTGACTATGTTCAGGATAATTAAGTTCATCTTATGAACTCCCACTCAGATAGACATCCCTCTAGTCATCTAAGTGATTACATGATCCGAGTCAACTAGGCCGTGTCCGATCATCACGTGAGACGGACTAGTCAACGTCGGTGAACATCTTCATGTTGATCGTATCTTCTATACGACTCATGCTCGACATTTTGGTCTTCTGTGTTCCGAGGCCATGTCTGTACACATGCTAGGCTCGTCAAGTCAACCTAAGAGTTTCGCATGTGTAAATCTGTCTTACACCCGTTGTATGTGAACGTTAGAATCTATAACACCCGATCATCACGTGGTGCTTCGAAACAACGAACTGTCGCAACGGTGCACAGTTAGGGGGAACACGTTCTTGAAATTTGAATGAGGGGTCATCTTATTTACTACCGTCGTTCTAAGTAAACAAGATGCAAAAACATGATAAACATCACATGCAATCAAATAGTGACATGATATGGCCATCATCACTTTGCTCCTTTTGATCTCCATCTTCGGGGCTCCATGATCATCATCGTCACCGGCATGACACCATGATCTCCATCATCATGATCTCCATCATCGTGTCTTCATGAAGTTGTCTCGCCAACTATTACTTCTACTACTACAGCTAACGGTTAGCAATAAAGTAAAGTAATTGCATGACGTTTATGTTGACACGCAGGTCATAAATAAATTAAGACAACTCCTATGGCTCCTGCCGGTTGTCATACTCATCGACATGCAAGTCGTGATTCCTATTACAAGAACATGATCAATCTCATACATCACATATCATTCATCACATTCCTTCTTGGCCATATCACATCACATAGCATACCCTGCAAAAACAAGTTAGACGTCCTCTAATTGTTGTTGCATGTTTTACGTGGCTGCTATGGGTTTCTAGCAAGAATGTTTCTTACCTACGCAAAGACTACAACGTGATATGCCAATTGCTATTTACCCTTCATAAGGACCCTTTTCATCGAATCCGATCCGACTAAAGTGGGAGAGACAGACACCCGCCAGCCACCTTATGCAACTAGTGCATGTTTGTCGGTGGAACCGGTCTCACGTAAGCGTAGGTGTAAGGTTGGTCCGGGCCGCTTCATCCCACAATGCCACCGAATCAAGATTGGACTAGTAACGGTAAGCATATTGAACAAGATCAACGCCCACAACTACTTTGTGTTCTACTCGTGCATAGAATCTACGCAATAGACCTAGCTCATGATGCCACTGTTGGGGAACGTAGCAGAAATTCAAAATTTTCCTACGTATCACCAAGATCTATCTATGGAGAGACCAGCAACGAGGGGAAGGAGAGTGCATCTACATACCCTTGTAGATCGCTAAGTGGAAGCGTTCAAGAGAACGGGGTTGATGGAGTCGTACTCGTCGTGATCCAAATCACCGGAGATCCTAGTGCCGAACGGACGGCACCTCCGCGTTCAACACACGTACAGCCCGGTGACGTCCCCCATGCCTTGATCCAGCAAGGAGAGAGGGAGAGGTTGAGGAAGACTCCATCCAACAGCAGCACAATGGCGTGGTGGTGGTGGAGGAGCGTGGCAATCATGCAGGGCTTCGCCAAGCACCACGGGATATGAGGAGAAAGAGAGGGAGGGCTGCACCAACGAGAGAGATCAAATCACGTGTATTGGGCAGCCCCTAGGCCAAGTATATATAGGGGAAGGGGAGGGGCTGTGCCCCCTTTAGGGTTTCCACCCCTAGGGGTGGCGGCCAGCCTAGATCCCATCTAAGGGAGGCGGCCAAGGGGGAGGGGGAGAGGGAGGCGCACCAGGATGGGCCTTAGGGCCCATCTGCCCTAGGGTTTGCCCCCTTCTCCTCTCCCTTGCGCTTTGGGCCCTTGTGGGGGGGCGCACCAGCCCACTTGGGGCTGGTCCCCTTCCACACTTGGCCCATGAAGCCCTCCGGGGCTGGTGGCCCCACTTGGTGGACCCCCGGGACCCTCCCGGTGGTCCCGGTACGTT
This sequence comes from Triticum monococcum, assembly GCA_034509565.1. Taxonomy (NCBI): domain Eukaryota; kingdom Viridiplantae; phylum Streptophyta; class Magnoliopsida; order Poales; family Poaceae; genus Triticum; species Triticum monococcum. The sequence goes on along the minus strand of CM067847.1, from coordinate 172,524,180 downwards.
ACCGATAAACCCCGAAACTTTTCCGGTGACCAAAACAGGACTTCCCATATATAAATCTTTACCTCTGGACCATTCCAGAACTCCTCGTGACGTCCGGGATCTCATCCGGGACTCCGAACATCATTCGGTAACCACATACAAACTTCCTTTATAACCCTAGCGTCATCGAACCTTAAGTGTGTAGACCCTACGGGTTCGGGAGACATGTAGACATGACCGAGACGTTCTCCGGCCAATAACCAACAGCGGGATCTGGATACCCATGTTGGCTCCCACATGTTCCACGATGATCTCATCGGATGAACCACGATGTCAAGGACTTAATCAATCCCATATACAATTCCCTTTGTCTATCGGTACGATACTTGCCTGAGATTCGATCGTCGGTATCCCGATACCTTGTTCAATCTCGTTACCGGCAAGTCTCTTTACTCGTTCCGTAACACATCATCCCGTGATCAACTCCTTGATCACATTGTGCACATTATGATGATGTCCTATCGAGTGGGCCCAGAGATACCTCTCCGTCACACGGAGTGACAAATCCCAGTCTCGATTCGTGCCAACCCAACAGACACTTTCGGAGATACCCGTAGTGCACCTTTATAGTCACCCAGTTATGTTGTGACGTTTGGCACACCCAAAGTACTCCTACGGTGTCCGGGAGTTGCACAATCTCATGGTCTAAGGAAATGATACTTGACATTTAGAAAAGCTTTAGCATACGAACTACACGATCTAGTGCTATGCTTAGGATTGGGTCTTGTCCATCACATCATTCTCCCAATGATGTGATCCCGTTATCAACGACTTCCAATGTCCATGGTCAGGAAACCGTAACCATCTATTGATCAACGAGCTAGTTAACTAGAGGCTTACTAGGGACATGGTGTTGTCTATGTATCCACACATGTATCTGAGTTTCCTATCAATACAATTCTAGCATGGATAATAAACCATTATCATGAACAAGGAAATATAATAATAATCAATTTATTATTGCCTCTAGGGCATATTTCCAACACTTATATCTTCCTCAAAACAGCCACCATACCTACCTATTATGGCATTTCCATAGCCATTCCGAGATATATTTCCATGCAACTTTCCACCGTTTCATTTATAACACGCTTCATCATTGTCATATTTCCTTGCATGATCATGTAGTTGACATCGTATTTGTGGCAAAGCCACCATGCATAATTTATCACACATGTCACTCTTGATTCATTGCCCATCCCGGTACCGCCGGAGGCATTCATATAGAGTCATACTTTGTTCTAGTATCGAGTTGTAATCTTGAGTTGTAAATAAATAGAAGTGTGATGATCATCATTAATAGAGCATTGTCCCAAAAAAAGGGGCCAAAAAAAGGGCCAAAAAAAGAAAAGGCCAAATAAAAAAATAAAAAGAAAGAAAGGCCAAATAAAAAAATAAAAGGGACAATGCTACTATCCTTTTTTCCACACTTGTGCTTCAAAGTAGCACCATGATCTTCATGATAGAGAGTCTTTTGTCTTGTCACTTTCATATACTAGTGGGAAATTTTCATTATAGAACTTGGCTTGTATATTGCAACAATGGGCTTCCTCAAATGCCCTAGGTCTTCGTGAGCAAGCAAGTTGGATGCACACCCACTTAGTTTCTTTTGTTGAGCTTTCATACATTTATAGTTCTAGTGCATCCGTTGCATGGCAATCTCCACTCCTTGCATTGGCATCAATTGATGGGCATCTCCCTAGCCCATTGATTAGCCGCGTCGATGTGGGACTTTCTCATTTTTTGTCTTCTCCACATAACCCCCGCCATCACATTCTATTCCACCCATAGTGTTATATCCATGGCTCACGCTCATGCATTGCGTGAAAGCTGAAAAAAGTTTGAAATTACTAAAGTATGAAACAATTGCTTGGCTTGTCATCGGGGTTGTGCATGATGAGATCATTCTTGTGTGACGAAAATGGAGCATGACCAAACTATATGATTTTGTAGGGATGAACTTTCTTTGGCCATGTTATTTTGAGAAGACATGATTGCTTAGTAGTATGCTTGAAGTATTATTATTTTTATGTCAATATTAAACTTTTGTCTTGAATCTTATGAATCTGAATATTCTTGCCACAATAAAGAAAATTACATGGATAAATATGTTAGGTGGCATTCCACATCAAAAATTCTGTTTTTGTCATTTACCTACTCGAGGACGAGCAGGAATTAACCTTGGGGATGCTGATACGTCTCCAACGTATCTATAATTTTTTATTGTTCCATGCTATTATATTATCAACCTTGGATGTTTTATATGCATTTATATGCTATTTTATATGATTTTTGGGACTAACCTATTAACCTAGAGCCCAGTGCCAGTTTTTGTTTTTTCCTTGTTTCAGAGTATCGCAGAAAAGGAAAAATCAAACGGAGTCCAATTGACCTGAAACTTCACTGAACTTATTTTTGGACCAGAAGAAGCCCACGGAGTATCGAAGATGGACCAGAAGAGACTCGGGCTGCCCACGAGGGTGGGGGGCGCGCCCACCCCCCTGGGCGCGTCCACTGCCTCGTGCACAGCCCGGAGATCCACCGATGTACTTGTTCCTCCAATATATACCCATATACCCTAAAACATCGGGGAGTAGAATAGATTGGGAGTTCCGCCACCAGAAGCCTCCATAGCCACTGAAAACCAATCTTGACCCGTTCTGGCACTCTGCCGGAGGGAGAATCCCTCACTGGTGGCCATCTTCATCATCCTGGCGCTCTCCATGACGAGGAGGGAGTAGTCCACCCTCGGGGCTGAGGGTATGTACCAGTAGCTATGTGTTTGATCTCTCTCTCTCTCTCGTGTTCTTGAGGTGATACGATCTTGATGTATCGGGAGCTTTGCTATTATAGTTGGATCTTATGATGTTTCTCCCCCTCTACTCTCTTGTAATGGATTGAGTTTTCCCTTTGAAGTTATCTTATCAGACTGAGTCTTTAAGGATTTGAGAACACTTGATGTATGTCTTGCGTGGGATGCCCATGATGACAATGGGGTATTCTATTGATCCACTTGATGTATGTTTTGGTGATCAACTTGTGGGTTCCGCCCATGAACCTATGCGTAGGGATTGGCACACGCTTTCGTCTTGACTCTCCGATAGAATCTTTGGGGCACTCTTTGAAGTACTTTGTGTTGGTTTGAATAGATGAATCTGAGATTGTGCGATGCATATCGTATAATCATACCCACGGATACTTGAGGTGACATTGGAGTATCTAGGTGACATTATGTAACACCCTCGATGCGACTATATCTCCCACGTGTCAAGGCACGACTTAGAGGCATAATCGCATTGAAGGCATATGTCGCAAGTCAGGCAATCATCACAAACATCCCATGTAATATAGATAAATAAAAGGGATAACATAGTTGGCTTACACTCGCCACGTCAATCAAGTACATAAATAATATACATCATCCAAACACTCATGGCCCGAGTACGGCGCCAAAATGAAAGACAACCCAACAAGCGACATGGTCCCGATCACCCCCAACTGGGCACCACTACTGATCATCAGGAAAATAAACATAGTATCGTTGAGAGTCCTCGTCGAACTCCCACTTGAGCTCGAGCGCGTCACCTGGAGCGGAATCATCTGGACCTGCATCTGTTGTAATAGTAATCTGTGAGCCACAGGGACTCAGCAATCTCGCACCCTCGCGATCAAGACTATTTAAGCTTAAAAGGTAGGGTAAGGTAAATATAAGTGGAGCTGTAGCAAGTGACTAGCATATGAGGTGGCTAACATATTCGCAAAAGAGAGTGTGGGATCGAAAGTATGTCTAGAGGGGGGGTGATTAGACTACTTGACCAAATAAAAACTTAACCTTTTCCCAATTTTAGTTCTTGGCAGATTTTAGCTATTTTAAGACAAGTCAAGCAATCATCACACAATGCAAGCAAGCATGCAAAGAGTATATTGGCAGCGGAAAGTAAAGCATGCAACTTGCAAGAATGTAAAGGGAAGGGTTTGGAGAATTCAAACGCAATTGGAGACACAGATGTTTTCCCGTGGTTCGGATAGGTGGTGCTATCCTACATCCACGTTGATGGAGACTTCAACCCACGAAGGGTAACGGTTGCGCGAGTCCACGGAGGGCCCCACCCACGAAGGGTCCACGAAGAAGCAACCTTGTCTATCCCACCATGGCCATCGCCCACGAAGGACTTGCCTCACTAGCGGTAGATCTTCACGAAGTAGGCGATCTCCTTGCCCTTACAAACTCCTTGGTTCAACTCCACAATCTTGTCGGAGGCTCCCAAGTGACACCTAGCCAATCTAGGAGACACCACTCTCCAAGAAGTAACAGATGGTGTGTTGATGATGAACTCCTTGCTCTTGTGCTTCAAATGATAGTCTCCCCAACACTCAACTCTCTCTCATAGGATTTGGATCTGGTGGAAAGAGGGTTTGAGTGGAAAGCAACTTGGGGAAGGCTAGAGATCAAGATTCATATGGTAGGAATGGAATATCTTGGTCTCAACACATGAGTAGGTGATTCTCTCTCAGAACATATGAGTTGGAAGTGTATATGTGTTCTGATAGCTCTCTCCATGAATGAAGAGGAGGTGGAGGGGTATATATAGCCTCCACACAAAATCCAACCGTTACACACAATTTACCAATCTCGGTGGGACCGAATCAACAAACTCGGCCGGACTGAAAAGGTAAACCCAGTGACCGTTAGAGATTTTCGGTGGGACTGACATGCAACTCGGTAGGACCGATATGGTTAGGGTTTGGGCATAACGTAATCTCGGTGAGACCGATTACACAAACTCGGTGAGACCGATTTTGGTAATTAGCTAACCAGAGAGTTGGTCAGGCAAACTCGGTGGGACCGATTTGCTCTTTCGGTGAGACCGAAAAGTTACAAAAGGGAAACAGAGAGTTTACATTGCAATCTCGGTGGGACCGATCCGCTCTTTCGGTGAGACCGAAAAGTTATGAAAGGGAAACAGAGAGTTTGCAATCCCATCTCGGTGAGACCGAGAACCCTATCGGTAGAACCGAATTGCTAGGGTTTGGCAGTGGCTTATGACAAGTGAAACTCGGTGGCGCCGGATAGAAAGAATCGGTAGGACCGAGTTTGGCTTAGGGTTTAGGTCAAATGTGGATATGGGAAAGTAGTTGAGGGTTTTTGGAGCATATCACTAAGCACATGAAGCAAGAGGCTCATTAAGCAACACCTCATCCCTCCTTGATAGTATTGGCTTTTCCTAAAGACTCAATGTGATCTTGGATCACTAAAATATAAAATGAAGAGTCTTGAGCTTTTGAGCTTGAGCCAATCCTTTGTCCTTAGCATTTTGAGGGTTCCACTTTCACATCCATGCCATGCCAATCATTGAGCTTTCCTGAAATAATCATCTTGGAATAGCATTAGCTCAATGAGCTATATGTTGTTATGAATTACCAAAACCACCTAGGGATAGTTGCACTTTCAATCTCCCCCTTTTTGGTAATTGATGACAACATATAGATCAAAGCTTCGACAAATGATAATAGGCATGAAATATATCGTCGCTTTGAGAAGTATGTGATAAGTGAGAGCTCCCCCTAAATTTGTGCATATTTAATACTTGCTTTGGACTGCAAATGCACAAAGAGTTAGAGTCATGGGTTACTCTTCCATGTCACATACATCTTGGTGGAGCGCTTAAAATGATAAGAATGAAATACATGCACCCATCACCAAGAATAGTGAATGATCACATAAGATAGATAGGATAATAGCATTAAGCAAGCATTAAGGGTAGCTTATGATCAAACACATGATCATCAATGTCTCACAGATAATGACATAGTAACATAGTACTCAAGCACTCAAAAGCAAACAAAGTTCGAAAAACCACCAAATAAAGCAAGAGAGAAAAGCAACACTCTCTCTCTCGAAGCCTATGATCTATACATTTTCTCCCCCTTTGGCAACAAGTTACCAAAAAGTTCCTAGAAAATGCATAGTGCTAAATCGACACTCAGGCTTGATCTTCAGGTGGCGGTGGAGTCCGGAGCACTCCAAGGACGAAGCCTTCTGTAGACGTGGTCGGAGTCAAGGCTGAAGTAGACACTGGAGCTGGTGGAACTGAGGCTGTAGCTGGTGCAGAAGTGGTGGCTCTGGTGTCAACAACTAGCACTGCAGATGACCTCGGACCTCGTGGCACTCTGGCAAAGGCATCAGTTGTAGTCTTGCCTCTCCTCTCCTGCATGTCATCTTGGAGCTGCTCCACTGCAGTCTGAATCTCTGTCACCTTGATATCCAAGTCATAGAACTTTTGTTCTACGATCCTCTCTAGGCTTGCCTGGTTCTGAGTTAGGGTGGCTAATCCTTTCTCAATCCGCAGGGTGGATGCAATCAGGTAACCAAGCTGCTCTGGTTTGGTTTTCAAGAAATATTCAGATGCCTCCTCTTGAGTTGGCATCTTGGCAGCTTTCTCCTTCCTTGCCTTCTCCTTCTTGGCGTGTGCTTGTGCTGAAGATGGTTCATTCTCAGTCATAACAACTTGATTATCTTCAAAGTCTGGACGGATGGGCAGGTGTTCCTTGTCCAATAAGTATATGCCCATGCCCATCTTGGAGTTAATGAGCTCCTGAATTTGTGGGGCATACCCACAGCTCCTCTTCTAGTCTGCTGCAGTCCTCTTGATGGTCTCTACCATGAGGCTCATCACCTTGAACTTCTGTGGCACATCAAAGATATGTAGCAAATTGATCGCATGGCCTCTGATCATCTTGTGATCACCTGACTTGGGCAACAAGGTGTGCCTCAGTATCCAATTGATGGTTGGCAGCCCTGATAGAAGATAGTGTACTGAGCCAAACTTGAAAGTGTCAAGTGCTTCATTTGGAATCTCCTTGTACATGTTTGACATTGAGTTATGGTCCATCTTCTTCTTGGCATAGATATCCAAGTCATCCTCATGCTCTTGTGGGGCATTGATCAGCTGAGCCCATTCAGTAACTGTAGACTGGTATCTCGTACCCTCAGACATCCAAACAATTCTCCCATCTGAATAAAAATGTGCGGTGGAGTAGAACTGCATGATGAGTTCCTCGTTCCACTTTGTGAGCTTCTGCCCAACAAAGTCCTCTCCTCCACATGCCTTGAAGCTGTCCTGCACTCCAGGGTAGTACTCTTCGTTGTCCTTGATGTATTGCCAATCAACCCATCTCATATCACATACAATTGGCTTCTTATCTAGCAGCACTGTCTCATAGAAGTCCTGCTGTTCCTTGGTGTGAAATCTGTAGTCCACAGCAGTCCTCCTCCTTAAAGCATACGGATCTGCTTCTCTCCACTTCCGGAGCCCTGAATCTCTCCTGAGCTTCATGTCCTCGGCCACAGGATGAGCATCGTTGTGGTCTGGGATCTTGGGCTTGAGTTTTCTGAGAACTTGCTCTTCATCATCTTCTGCAGTGTCAGGCACTCGGGCCTTGTTCTTCTCAGCAGCTGGGATGCTTCTTGTATTCCTCTTTGGCTTTGGCTTTGGAGCTGGCTTGGCCTTGGAAGCAGCTGCCCCTGATCTTATGGCATCACCCATCAGCTTGGGTGCCTTTGGTGCTAGTGCAGCTACCTCTTCTTCTTCTTCCTCCTCATCTTCCATGATGGAAGCCTTTCCAAGCACTCTGGCTATGGTCTTCTTGACCCTTTCCTTTCTTTTCTTGCCTTCAGCAGCAACTGGCTCTATGGGAGTGGGCTTCTCAGTTGAAGCTCTGGCCTTTGACATAGGCTGCATGCCTGCTGGCCTTTTGATCTTTAACCCTGGCTTTGTGCCTTGAGCTGAGCCGTGTTCCTTCTCAAGCACTACTCTCTTTGAAGTTGCTTCCTCTTCTGCCACATAATCCTCATCCTCTGATTCTGAGGTTCTCTTCTTTCTCTGTCTTGTGGCAGCTTTTGGCAGGTTGCTAGGAGTACTTCTGCTGCCATCATCTGAAGAACTTGAGGGACTAGTGCCCTCACTCATCTGCACTTGCTGCTCTGACAAATTCTGGCTATCACTCTGATCAGACATGTTGCAAACTCTGACTGCTGACCCCTAGTTTGGCGGAGACTCGCTACAGCGGCAACGGCGGGGTTGATTCCCGTTGACGGCGACGGAGACCAGCGACTGGAGGCGGCTGGCGGCGAGGAGACGATCCGGAGACCACGTTGGCAGAGCAGGCTATCGCGCGAGCGAAGGGGTTCGGAGAAATTTCCAAAAAAATTCCCGTGACTATATATAGCCCGACCCTGTCGGTGTGACCGAGTGGAACAACTCGGTGGCACCAAGATGTAAAATTGGATACGGTTGTTGCAACTCGGTGTGACCGAATGGTTCAAATCGGTTGCACCGAGATAGAAAACCTAGATCAACTTAATGATCTCGGTAGGACCGAAAGTAGGATATTGGTCAGACCGAGAATCACAAAGAGGTTTTGGAAGTTTAAGTCTATGACGAATCGGGGACTCCGAGCGCTCCTCACACAGAGTGGTTCGAATCTGAGTTGATCAAATTTTGTGATGTAGCATGAATAGAGTTTGAGACGAGAAAAGCATAGATAGCTAGAGGAGGTTCTTAGGCATTCTTGTCCATCCACTTGGCAAGAGGAAATAAAACCAAACAGTCAAAACAACAAGTGGATGTCCTCGAATGAGTAAAATATGCAACCAACATGCTCACACAATAAGTTGGCAAATAAAATATGCGACAAAGCATGCACAACCAATTCTAGCATCTATCAAGCAATTTGCGATGACTAGGTCATCCATATATGAGTATATTGACTTAGGAGTCAAGTGAGAACACTTGATCATAGGTCATACTCATCGTTTAAGCTCAAGTGGGGTTACCACTTTTACATAAAGCATTGTTGTGTTCACATCTTTAGAGTTGCTTTAGCTCAAGTCTTAGAGTAAAGCTCCCCCTAGATGTGATATCCCCCCTAAGAGGGATGAACTAACCTTGGGTTTTGTCGATGATGACTTCATGTAGATGTTGAAGATGTGGATGCTCAATGTTGATGTAGATCACTTGGAGTTATCCATTTGAGTGAATTGCACTTTCAATACCTACATGGCTTAGTCCCACAAGGAACAAACAAGGATATCCATAGACATAGAGTGATGCACACACAAGATGATGTCCATGAAAACTTTTAGGTTACCTTGTCCCTTGTCTTACCAACAAGAGGGTTTGTGACTCCTTGAACTAGTGCAAGATGTGGAAGTTGATTGCACTTGTTCTTGCCAAAATGATAAGAGTGAAGTATGTTGGCGGAGTCACCCTCAAGAACTCTCTAGTTCTTCTTCTTTTGGATCCCCACCATCTTGATGGGAATCCTTGGAGTTGTAGTCATACTCGATGAAGTGGAACTTGACGTGGTCTTGGGAATCCACTTGACTAAGGTCTTAGGAGCTTCTTCAAATGCATCAATTTCCTCTTGAAGCTTGTCCTTGCCTTTTTGCTTGTAGCCTTGTGGTGGAAGATCATCTTGAGCTTGTGTTCCCTTGAAGGAAGTATCATACTTCTCTTGTTGAGGAACAAACTTTGTCTTGGGGTATTGATCTTCTTCCCACTCAACTCCATTGGCGTTGAACTTTCGTTCAAAACCAACACCTTGATTCTTTTGGTGCATTCCTTGCTTGCGCACAATTTCCTCGAATTGCTTACTCCCGGCAAGGCTTTTGTACACTCCTTTCTCTATAATTCCCTTCAATAAGCTATTTTCTTGCTCAAGTGTAACTTGGCTAAGAGAATCATTAGTGGAATCAAGAGAACTACTAGAAGCAACAATATTTCATTTAGCATGATCATTGTTACTACTAGAGGAAGAATCTGTCTTGTTCTTGTTACTAGACTTGACTTGAGGCATGTAAGTGGATAAGAGTAAACGCTTGGCAATGTAAGAAGAACTTTTCTTGCGGAGATCATCATTGATTGCTTTTAAAAACTCATGCTCTTGCTCAAGATTGAGCTTTTCAAAGCATAACTTCTCATGAGCTCTTAAAAGTTCTCAATGATCTTCGAAGATAGTTTCATGAGCTAACTTAAGAGTGTTTAGTTCTTTAGTTAGAGCCTCAATATTCTCCTTATCATTGTCATTCGTTTTATCTTGATTAGCATGATTAATTGACGTTTCATCATAGTATTCATCACTAGAGTTGTCAACAAGCAAATCATCATCACCTAACAAGTCATCTTCATCACTATTAAAATCAACATACTCGGGGTGTGTTACCTTCGGACCTTTGGCCATGAAGCATCTTCCAATTCCTTCATTTGGTGAGTCAAATATGTCGTAGGAGTTGGTTGACACAAGTGCTAGACCGGCAACACCTTCATCTTGAGTATCTTCGAAGTCGGAGTGATAACTTCTCTCGGAGTGGCTGTCGGAGTCGGAGCCGGATACCCATTCACCAACATGAGCTTGATGTCTTTGTTTTGTGTAGCTCCTTGATGTTTTTTCCTTCCTTTCCGAATCCTTGCTTCTCCGTGAGTATCTTCGTTCATAACGATCATCTCTACTCCTTCTCTCTCTTGGTGGTGATTCTTTGCTTCTTCTTTTTGGAGAGTCTTCTCTTCTTTTGTAGGGAGCCGTACACTCATTGGAATAGTGTCCGGGTCTTCCACAATTGTAGTAGTTTCGCCCTCGACTAGAAGATCTTTTGTCATTGTAGGACCTTGACTTGGAGCTTCTATCTTTGCTTCTATTCTTGTAAAATTTGTTGAAGTTCTTCACCATTAAGCTCAATTCTTTATTGAAGTTTTGTTTCTCACTTGATGATGTAGGGGCTTCACATGAGACTTTGTAGGAACCACTTGATTTGTTGTGAAGTTCCTCTTTACCCTTAATTGACATCGCATGAGCAACAATTCTTCCAATCACCTCCGTTGGCTTGAGATCTTTGTAATTGGGCATCATTTGGATCAATGTGCACACGGTATCATATTTTCCATCCAAGGCTCTTAGAATCTTCTTGATGATGAATCTATCGGTCATCTCATCACTCCCTAAGCCGGCAATCTCATTTGTGATGAGAGCAAGCCTAGAGTACATTTCAGCGACACCTTCACCATCCTTCATTTTGAACTTGTCAAGTTGACTTTGAAGCACATCCAACTTGGGTTCCTTGACGGAGTCGGTACCTTCGTGCATATCAATCAAAGTGTCCCAAATTTCCTTTGCATTCTCAAGACGGCTGATTTTGTTGAATTCTTCGGGGCACAATCCGTTGAAGAGAATATCACAAGCTTGAGCATTGTATTGCAACATCTTCAACTCATCCGCGGTAGCATCACGGTTTGGTTCTCTCCTATCAAAGAAGTCACCTTGCAAACCAACACACACAATAGCCCAAACGGCGGGGTTATGTCCAAGAATATGCATTTTCATTTTATGCTTCCAACTAGCAAAATTAGTACCATCAAAGTAAGGACCTCTACGGTGATAATTTCCCTCGCTTGACGCCATACTCTCCTATGTTGTGAAACCAAGGCTATGACCACCAAAAGCTATGGAAATCAAAGCAAATGGAGACCAAAGCTCTGATACCACTTGTGGGATCGAAAGTATGTCTAGAGGGTGGGTGATTAGACTACTTGACCAAATAAAAACTTAACCTTTTCCAAATTTTAGTTCTTGGAAGATTTTAGCTATTTTAGGACAAGTCAAGAAATCATCACACAATTCAAGCAAGCATGCAAAGAGTATATTGGCAGCGGAAAGTAAAGCATGCAAGTTGCAAGAATGTAAAGGGAAGGGTTTGGAGAATTCAAACGCAATTGGAGACACGGATGTTTTCCCGTGGTTCGTATAGGTGGTGCTATCCTACATCCACGTTGATGGAGACATCAACCCACGAAGGGTAACGGTTGCGCGAGTCCACGGAGGGCTCCACCCACGAAGGGTCCACGAAGAAGCAACCTTGTCTATCCCACCATGGCCATCACCCACGAAGGACTTGCCTCACTAGCGGTAGATCTTCACGAAGTAGGCGATCTCCTTGCCCTTACAAACTCCTTGGTTCAACTTCACAATCTTGTCGGAGGCTCCCAAGTGACACCTAGCCAATCTAGGAGACACCACTCTCCAAGAAGTAACAAATGGTGTGTTGATGATGAACTCCTTGCTCTTGTGCTTCAAATGATAGTCTCCCCAACACTCAACTCTCTCTCATAGGATTTGGATCTAGTGGAAAGAGGGTTTGAGTGGAAAGCAACTTGGGGAAGGCTAGAGATCAAGATTCATATGGTAGGAATGGAATATCTTGGTCTCAACACATGAGTAGGTGATTCTCTCTCAGAACATATGAGTTGGAAGTGTCTATGTGTTCTGATAGCTCTCTCCACGAATGAAGAGGAGGTGGAGGGGTATATATAGCCTCCACACAAAATCCAACCGTTACACACAATTTACCAATCTCGGTGGGGCCGAATCAACAAACTCGGTCGGACCGAAAAGGTAAACCTAGTGACCGTTAGAGATTTTCGGTGGGACTGACATGCAACTCAGTAGGACCGATATGGTTAGGGTTTGGGCAGAACGTAATCTCGGTGAGACCGATTACACAAACTCGGTGAGACCGATTTTGGTAATTAGCTAACCAGAGAGTTGGTCAGGCAAACTCGGTGGGACCGATTTGCTCTTTCGGTGAGACCGAAAAGTTACAAAAGGGAAACAGAGATTTTACATTGCAATCTCGGTGGGACCGATCCGCTCTTTCGGTGAGACCGAAAAGTTACGAAAGGGAAACAGAGAGTTTGCAATCCCATCTCGGTGAGACCGAGATCCCTATCGGTAGAACCGAATTGCTAGGGTTTGGCAGTGGCTTATGACAAGTGAAACTCGGTGGCGCCGGATAGAAAGAATCTGTAGGACTGAGTTTGGCTTAGGGTTTAGGTCAAATGTGGATATGGGAAAGTAGTTGAGGGTTTTTGGAGCATATCACTAAGCACATGAAGCAAGAGGCTCATTAAGCAACACCTCATCTCTCCTTGATAGTATTTTCTTTTCCTAAAGACTCAATGTGATCTTGGATCACTAAAATATAAAATGAAGAGTCTTGAGCTTTTGAGCTTGAGCCAATCCTTTGTCCTTAGCATTTTGAGGGTTCCACTTTCACATCCATGCCATGCCAATCATTGAGCTTTCCTGAAATAATCATCTTGGAATAGCATTAGCTCAATGAGCTATATGTTGTTATGAATTACCAAAACCACCTAGGGATAGTTGCACTTTCAGAGAGCGAGAAGAGGAGGCAAAGCGCGAGCGAGAAACTAGAGAATAACCTGCACAAGCATTACTCCAACACCGTAACACACTCGGTTGATTCCTTTTAATTAAGTTAAGGGTCAAGTTATCTACAACCGGACATTAACAAATTCCCATCTGCCCATAACCGCGGGCACGGCTTTCGAAGTTCAAATCCCTGCAGGGGAGTCCCAACTTAGCCCATGACAAGCTCTCATGGTCAACGAAGGAATAGACCTCCTCCCGAGACGTTCCGATCAGACTCGGTACCTCGGTTCTTCAAGACACTTCGACAGGTTAAAACAAGTCCAGCAACACCACCCGCGGTGTCGACAAATCCCGATAGGAGCTGCACATATCTCGTTCTCAGGGCACACCGGATAAGCTAAGCGTACGGGAGCCAACGTAACCCAAGTTGCCAAGGGACGGCCCCGCACGGTGCTCTAGGTTGGACCAACACTCAGAGGAGCACTGGCCCGGGGGTTTAAAATAAGATGACCCCTGAGTCTGCGAAACCCAAGGGAAAAGGCTAGGTGGCAAATGGTAAAACCAAGGTTGGGCATTGCTGGAAAAGCTTTAATCAAGGCGAACTATCAAGGGGTTCCCATTATAACCCAACCGCGTAAGGAACGCAAAATCTGGGAACATAACACCGATATGACGGAAAACTAGGGCGGCAAGAGTGGAACAAAACACTAGGCGAGAGGCCGAGCCTTCCACCCTTAACCAAGTATATAGATGCATTAAGATAACATGGCAAAATAATGATATCCCAACAAGTAAATAAATGTTCCAACAAGGAACGGTCTCCCATCTTCACCTGCAACTAGCAACGCTATAAGAGGGGCTGAGCAAAGCGGTAACATTGCCAATCAACGGTTTGCTAGGACATGGTGGGTTAGAGGTTTGACATGGCAATTTGGGAGGCTTGAAAGCAAATGGTAGGCATCGTAGCATTGGCATAGCAAAAGAGCGAGCAATCTAGCATAGCAAAGATAGTAGTGATTTCGAGGGTATGATCATCTTGCCTGCAAAGCTATCAGAGTTGACTGGATCCTCGAAAGCAAACTCAATGGGCTCCTCGTTAGCGAACTCTTCTCCCGGCTCTAACCAAACAAGACAAACAAACAAATGGGAGACAATCAACCACGTGCAAGGATCAAACAATATGATGCAATGATGATATGCTATGCGGGATGCGATGCGGGATGCATATGCAAGATGTGACAGGTAATATATGAACCTGGCCTCAACTTGGAAATCCAAGTGTGCCAATGGAAAGATGAGATGAAATCGCTTGAAAACGATATAAAGAACACCGGAATCGGAGTTACGGTTTGGAAATGGCAAGCGATTCAAATATGACACCGGTCTGCGATTTACAGCAAGTAGTCATCTAAATGCAATGAGATGAACATGCTACAGCACTCAAACATGACAACAAAATACATGGCAGGGATGCTTTCAAGATGCTTAACAAAAGCCTAGCACTGAGCTACGACCAATTCATCCATTAACAGGTTCAAACAAGCATGGCAAAACTGCATATGACAAACAGATCTCAGACTTAGTGAAATTAACACTTGTCTGAAATTTCAGATCAGGTGGCACTCTTTGGAGCCACAAAACTACATGTTACAGGATCTGAACATGGCAAAGTAAGACATGGCATGGAGCTACTCAAAAAGCTTAACAAAAGTCCCTTAGTGACCTTGAGCCAAAAGGGATCAGAAAACATATTAGCAAGCACGTGAACATAGCAAAATTGCAAACAAGTTGACAATCTGCCCAGATTCACAAAGTAGCAAAAGTAGAGCTCGATTGACTCAAGCTAGGGTGCTCCATAATTGCAAACAAAGACATGGATGGATAGAGCACTACAAGATTAATAAAACACCCTTGCTGATCATCCTCAAAAGAGGCACGGATCACTAGGAAATAACACGAACATATGACAACATGAGGTAAACAGCTCAAGGACTTAGTGGAAATGCTAAGTCCGTGAAAACAGAATTACCAAGTGCACCACTTTGCAAGCTTGCACTAGTCACCACACACATCACAAAAATACATGGGTTGCACCTCTAGAAAGATGACAAAACCCTTAACAAAACATATGTAGAGCATCAGGGCATATCATGCACACATTAATCATGGCAAAAATGACAAAAAGCTAAATGGAGTAGCAGATCTGGCAATTATCTCAAGTAGCCTCCTTCTAACAGCATTTCGGGCATCAAGATGAACTCAAATGAAAATGATGCAATGTAATGAAATGATATACTCTCTTAGATGAACATTTTGATATGCTATATGCATGAATCAGAGCTATGGATGCAAAGTTATAGCCTGACGAACATGGGCACTTGAAACAGGAAAAATGTCGGGGACTTAGTAGAAATCGACCTCCGGATCTAGGGTTCTTCGGCACGTGAACTGAGGAGAAATCCGGCGAGGTGGCGGCGGCTCCGGCGAGCACAAAGAGGCGGCGGGGAGGTGAGGGAGAGGCGGATCCGGCCTCTCCCCGTCCGGATCCGGCGGCGGGTGGTGGCTCCGGCCACCGGGGACGTTGAGGAGGCGCGGGGCGGCGAGCTCGCGGCTCCGGCAAGCTCCTGCTGGCCGGCGGCGAGGCAAGGCGGCGGCGGGCGAAGCCGGGCGGCGGGGCGCGGCGTCGGCTCGGGAGGAGAAGGCGGTGGGCGGCGGAGAGGCGGCTACGGGCCGGGAGGGCCGCGGTCGGGCCCCACGGGCCTCGGGCGGCGGCAGGCGGCGGGACGCCACTGGTGCGGGCGGCGGCGGCGATTTTGTCTGGCACCGGTGGACACGTCCGGCGCGCGGATGAAGAAAGGGCTAGGGATAGGGAAAGAGTGGTACCGCGAATTTTGAGAGGGTGGACTATATATTGACATAGGAGGAGCTAGGAGAGTCCAAATGAGGTGCGGTTTTCGGCCACGCGATCGTGATCGAACGCTCGAGATGATTGAGCAGGTTTAGGTGAGTTTTGGGCCAAATTGGAGGGGTGTTGGGCTGCAACACACACGAGGCCTTTTCGGTCCCTCGGTTAACCGTTGGAGTATCAAACAAAGTCCAAATGGCACGAAACTTGACAGGCGGTCTACTGGTAGTAAACCAAGGCCGCTTGGCAAGTCTCGGTCCAATCCGGAAATGTTTAATCCCCACACACGAAAGAAAGCTAGAAATGACCACCGGAGGAGAACGAAGCGCCGGAATGCAAAACGGACAACGGGGAAAATGCTCGAATGCATGAGATGAACACGTATGCAAATGCAATGCACATGATGACATGATATGAGATGCATGACCACGATAACAACACACGGAGACAAAAACCTGAACCCGAGAAAATAAAATAACTTAACGCCGGAAACGGCAAGAGTTGGAGTACAAATTGGGGAAGTCATATCCGGGGTGTTACAACACTCCACCACTACGAAAGGATCTCGTCCCGAGATCTAGGACTGAAAGAACGCCGGGTACTCAGAACGGAGGTGATCCTCGCGTTCCCAGGTAGCTTCACGGTCGGAATGGTGTGACCACTTGACTTTGAGAAATTTGATTGACTTGTTGCGAGTCTTGCGTTCAGTCTCTTCAAGAATAGCAACTGGGTGCTCACGATAAGAGAGATCTACTTGGAGCTCGATGTCCTCGAAGTTGACTGTGCGGTCAGGAGTCTTGAAGCACTTTCGGAGCTGAGAGACATGGAACACATCATGAACATTTGCAAAGTTTGAAGGAAGCTCGAGTTGATAGGCGAGATCGCCTCTCTTGCTGACAATCTTCAAAGGTCCCACGTATCTGGGGGCAAGATTCCCTTTGATAGCGAAGCGACGAGTACCTTTCATAGGAGAGACGCGGAGGTAAACATGATCTCCGATCTCGAAAGCCAAATCACGGTGCTTACTATCATAGTAGCTCTTCTGGCGGGATTGGGCTGCTTTGAGGTTATCACGAATGACTTTGCACATTTCCTCTGCTTCTGTGATTAAGTCATTACCCAAAAGCTGACGTTCACCGGTTTCGGACCAGTTGAGAGGGGTACGGCACTTCCTGCCATACAGAATTTCAAATGGGGCCTTGCCCGAACTTGCTTGAAAACTGTTGTTGTAGGAGAATTCAGCATAAGGAAGACAATCCTCCCACTTCATGCCGAAGGAGATCACACAAGCCCTGAGCATATCTTCGAGAATCTGGTTGACACGCTCGACTTGACCACTAGTTTGAGGATGGAAAGCTGTGCTAAAGCGGATGTTGGTGCCCATGGCCTTCTGAAAAGAATCCCAAAACTTGGAGGTAAAGATGCTACCACGCTCTGAAGAGATCACTTGTGGAATACCGTGCAGAGAGACAATTCGAGAGGTATAGAGTTCCACCAATTGAGCCGAAGTGATTGACTCTTGGATAGGCAGAAAGTGAGCCACTTTGGTGAGTTTGTCGATGACAACGAATATAGCATCATTGCCATGTTTGGACTTTGGAAACCCAGTCACGAAGTCCATTTCAATGTGGTCAAACTTCCATTCTGGAATGGCAAGAGGTTGGAGGAGACCAGCTGGCCTTTGGTGTTCTGCCTTCACTCTTCTGCAGACATCACATTCATTCACGAATTAAGCAATCTCTCGCTTCATTCGAGTCCACCAATAAGCCTGCTTGAGGTCCTGATACATCTTCGTACTCCCAGGGTGGATGGAGAGGAGAGAATTGTGAGCCTTGTTCATGATCACTTTACGAAGTTCACCTTTGGGCACAACAATACGATCCTCGAAGAAGAGAGTATCCTTGTCATCAAGGCGGTAGCACTTATACTTGGGTTGACTCTTGGCAATCCCAATCTTCACCTTTTTCACCATAGCATCAAGAAGCTGAGCTTGGCGAATCTGGTCTTCCAAGGTAGGAGAGACTTGAAGGTTGGCGAGGAAACCTTGAGGAACAACTTGCAGATTAAGTTTGCGGAAAGCTTCACAAAGCTCGGGTTGATAAGGCTTAAGAATCAGACTGTTGCAGCAAGCCTTCCTACTCAAAGCGTCAGCAATCACATTGGCCTTGCCTGGAGTATACTCGATACTCGGATTATACTCTTGAATCATTTCGACCCATCGAGTTTGCCTGAGATTGAGATTAGGCTGAGTGAAGATGTACTTGAGACTCTTGTGATCAGTGAAAATGTCCACTTTTCTTCCCAATAGAAGATGTCTCCAAGTCAAAAGAGCATGCACAACTGCCGCCAACTCAAGATCATGAGTGGGGTAGTTCTTCTCATTAGGCTTCAACTGGCAAGAGGTATAAGCAACAACTTTCTTCTCTTGCATCAACACTGCGCCAAGACCTTGGAGAGAGGCATCACAAAAGACCTCGTACGGCTTGGATTCATCAGGCGGAGTCAGAACTGGAGCAGTGATCAATTTCTCTTTCAAAGTGTTGAAAGCAATGTCACACTCCGGAGACCAAACGTACTTGATGTGCTTCTAGAGAAGATTTGAGAGAGGCTTCGCGATCTTAGAAAAGTTTTCCACGAATCTTCGGCAATAGCTTGCGAGACCGAGGAAGCTACGGAGTTGCTTCACGTTCTGAGGAGATTCCCAATTCACAATTGCAGACACCTTCTCAGGATTCATGGCAATGCCCTTGGCGGAGATGATATGACCAAGATAAAGAACCTCATCGAGCCAAAATTCGCACTTGGAGAACTTGGCGTAGAACTGATGTTCCCTGAGCTTATCGAGTACCAAACGTAAGTGCTTGGCATGATCTTCCTTGTTCTTCGAGAAAACCAGAATGTCGTCGAGATAGACCAAAACGAAGTCATTGGTGTAGGCGTTGAAGATGAAGTTCATCATGCGAGAGAACGTCGGAGGAGCGTTGACGAGGCCAAAAGACATGACAGTGTATTCGTATGAACCATAGCTTGTCCTGAAAGCCGTCTTGGGAATATCTTGCTCACGGATTCGAATCTGATGATAACCCATACGGAGATCAAGCTTGGAGAATACTTGGGCACCTTTTAGTTGTTCGAACAGCTCATTGATGTTGGGAAGTGGGTATTTGTTCTTGATGGTCTTCTTGTTCAATGGACGGTAATCAACACAAAGTCGGTCCGTTCCATCCTTCTTCTCCACAAAAAGAACACCACAACCCCACGGAGAAGAACTAGGCCGGATGAGACCCATTCTTTCTTGAATATCGAGTTGTTTCTTCAGCTCCTTCAACTCTTCAGGTCCGAGCTTGTAAGGACGCTTGCACACAGGTTCCGTACCAGGCTCAAGATCAATGACGAATTCAACTGGCCGGTGTGGAGGCATTCCTGGAAGCTCTTCTGGAAAGACGTCTTGATATTCGCAAACGACTAGAATTTGCGAGATAGCATCCAGTTCACCCTTCTCATTGAGAGAAAATAGATGGATGGTATCGTCATTCGCAGCAAAGACAATTACATCCTCAGACGAATGAGTCAATTGAATCTGCCTGGCTGCACAATCAAGCTGAGCCTTGTGCTTAGAAAGCCAATCCATTCCGAGAATAAGATCAATATCCGAGTTACCAAGAACCATTGGAGAAGCCAGAAAATTGAAATCACCCATCATGATAGAAACATCCGGGACTATTGAAGTAGCCCTCATAGACTTAGCCGGAGAAACCACTCCCATAGGTTTACCCAACATTTGTGAAACGAAGTCATGCTTGGAAACAAATGATCTTGACATGAAACAATGCGATGCACCAGTGTGAAAAAGAACTTTTGCGGGAAAAGAGTTAACTGGAAAGTTACCCATGATGACATCTGATGAGTCCTCTGCCTGAGCTGCATTCAGCAAGTTGACCTTGGCGTGCTTGGGGTTATGCTTGACCACAACTATACTTGCCGATCTCACAGGAGGAGGGGGAGGAAGACGCCTCTGGTTGAGACACTTGTTGGCATGGTGACCCTTCTATTGGCACTTGTTGCACATGACCTCTGAAAGTGGACGGTAGTACGGAGCACTCGATCTTGGAGCTTGAGACGAAGTCTTGTTCTGAAAGCCAGGGTTGGGTGGGTGGGAAGAACCACTGCCACCTTTGCTCTTCTGCTGATACGGATGACGGAACGGAGCAGGAGGAAGCCAATACTTCTGCTGCTTGGCCACTTGAGTAGAGGAAGAAGGAGTAGCATCTCTGACTCGCTTCTTGGAAGCATCACACCTCAGTTGAGCGGCCTCTTGCTTCAGTGCCATGTTCTAGAACTCATCGTACCTCAAGGGCTCAAAGAGAACAAGAGCTAGCTGAATTTCTTCTCTGAGACCACCCCTGAACTGGTATATCATGCTCTTCTCATCTGGGACGTCCTGCTTGGCAAAGCGGGCGAGCTTCTGGAACAACTTGTTGTAGTCATAGAAAGACAAAGAGCCTTGCTTTAGGTTGCGGAATTCCTCATGCTTACTTTCAACCACGCTCTGAGGGGTGTGATGAGCTCGGAAATCTTGACGGAATTCATCCCAAGTGATAACACGTCCACCTCTGGAATCCTTGTACTGCTGGAACCATTCTGCAGCTTGATCTTTGAGTTGGAAGGAAGCAAACTTGACTAAATCTTAAGGCCTGACGTTACTGCACTCAAAATGCTTACACAGATCCACATGCCAATCGTCAGCATCGGTTGCCTCAACACAATTGCTGAAAGTCTTTGGCCCGTTAGCAAGGAACTGGTTGAGTGTAGCAAAGTGATTCTGATTGTTGCCTTGATTCCCTTGGTTGCCTTGATTGCGCTCTGGGAGAATTTGCGTGATCAACTGCGTGTTTGCATTGGTTGCGGCCATCACAGCTTGCCATGCCTCCGGGGGAGGTGGAGGTGGTGGCGGATCTTGATTCTGATTCTGATTGGTGCTCTTAGCGGGAGCCATCCTGAAGAGGTTGACCACCGTTAGCACATAGACAGATAAAATGAAGCTGAATCCAACGGAATGAAAATTGCAACATAAAGTCTTCACATCCGAACAGAATGAACGAATGCATTCCTCTTGAAATGGTCACATATCCATAAATTGAGAAGCCACATAGAATTAAGGTAGAGAAATAAATCAACAAGGTACGGATCAAGAACGAATAATCGGTAAGAAATCCCAATCTCAAACCAATATCCATGGAAGAAGAACTAGAGCTACGAGAATTCCCACCTATGAAACTCCCGAACCTTTCCGGTTATGCAATCAGGTGTTGGGGATACAGGGGAAGCATAATATCTCACCCAAATCTTGCAAATCCTACATCCAGCTGTATCCATCCTTCAACACATAACTGAGAAAAACTTCGGAAACCATCTACCTCAACCTTAGAAAAGCATCCGTTATACAAGTTATGGCGATACTCCCGAACTCCCGCCCCAGTACTGGGTGGCATCGAGGTTATCTCACCAACGAACTGCATAAAAGAGATTTTCGATGTCGGCGTACTAAACTCCCGCCCCACTAAACTCAGGTATTCCAGAATTGCAACGATAAAATTATGACGACAACACCTCAGAGCTCAACTCCCCGGGACACTTCCACTAAACCCCTGACAGGAGGCACCAAGACAATGTTCTCATCATAAAACCATCGGAACGATTCCAAGATACCCGCGTGGTCATAAAAAAATTTAGTGAAATTTGAGAAGAGAAGAGTCAAAACTCTACGTCAGGATGCCTTACCAGCGCGATGAGGAGACTGGGAAATAAAAAAAATTCCTAAACTCTCCGATATATAATTCCTAAATGACTCAAAACATTTTTCTAGACACCACTCGACTGCTAAAACGATCAAGCAATGGGGCTCCTAAGGTCAGGGAAGGCTCTCATTACCAACTTGTAACACCCTCGATGCGACTATATCTCCCACGTGTCGAGGCACGACTTAGAGGCATAATCGCATTGAAGGCATATGTCGCAAGTCAGGCAATCATCACAAACATCCCATGTAATATAGATAAATAAAAGGGATAACATAGTTGGCTTACACTCGCCACATCAATCAAGTACATAAATAACATACATTATCCAAACACTCATGGCCCGAGTACGGCGCCAAAATGAAAGACAACCCAACAAGCGACATGGTTCCGATCACCCCCAACTGGGCACCACTACTGATCATCAGGAAAAGAAACATAGTATCCCTAAGAGTCCTCGTCAAACTCCCACTTGAGCTCGAGCGCGTCACCTGGAGCGGAATCATCTGGACCTGCATCTGTTGTAATAGTAATCTGTGAGCCACAGGGACTCAGCAATCTCGCACCGTCGCGATCAAGACTATTTAAGCTTAAAAGGTAGGGTAAGGTAAATATAAGTGGAGCTGCAGCAAGCGACTAGCATATGAGGTGGCTAACCTATTCGCAAAAGAGAGCGAGAAGAGGAGGCAAAGCGCGAGCGAGAAACTAGAGAATAACCTGCGCAAGCATTACTCCAACACCGTGTCCACTTCCCGGACTACGCCGGGAAGAGGCCATCACGGTAACACACTCGGTTGATTCATTTTAATTAAGTTAAGGTTCAAGTTATCTACAACCGTACATTAACAAATTCCCATCTGCCCATAACCGCGGGAACGGCTTTCGAAAGTTCAAATCCCTGCAGGGGAGTCCCAACTTAGCCCATGACAAGCTCTCACGGTCAACGAAGGAATAGACCTCCTCCCGAGACGTTCCGATCAGACTCGTTACCTCGGTTCTTCAAGACACTTCGACAGGTTAAAACAAGTCCAGCAACACCACCCGCTGTGCCGACAAATCCCGATAGGAGCTGCACATATCTCGTTCTTAGGGCACACCGGATAAGCTAAGCGTACAGGAGCCAACGTAACCCAAGTTGCCAAGGGACGGCCCCGCACGGTGCTCTAAGTTGGACCAACACTCAGAGGAGCACTGGCCCGGGGGTTTAAAATAAGATGACCCTTGAGTCCGCGAAACCCAAGGGAAAAGGCTAGGTGGAAAATGGTAAAACCAAGGTTGGGCATTGCTGGAAAAGCTTTAATCAAGGCGAACTATCAAGGGGTTCCCATTATAACCCAACCGCGTAAGGAACGCAAAATCCGGGAACATAACACCGATATGACGGAAAACTAGGGCGGCAAGAGTGGAACAAAACACTAGGCGAGAGGCCGAGCCTTCCACCCTTACCCAAGTATATAGATGCATTAAGATAACATGGCAAAATAATGATATCCCAACAAGTAAATAAATGTTCCAACAAGGAACGGTCTCCCATCTTCACTTGCAACTAGCAACGCTATAAGAGGGGCTGAGCAAAGCGGTAACATAGTCAATCAACGGTTTGCTAGGACATGCTGGGTTAGAGGTTTGACATGGCAATTTGGGAGGCTTGAAAGCAAATGGTAGGCATCATAGCATTGGCATAGCAAAAGAGCGAGCAATCTAGCATAGCAAAGATAGTAGTGATTTCGAGGGTATGATCATCTTGCCTGCAAAGCTGTCAGACTTGACTGGATCCTCGAAAGCAAACTCAATGGGCTCCTCGTTAGCGAACTCATCTCCCGGCTCTACCCAAACAAGACAAACAAACAAACGGGATACAATCAACCACGTGCAAGGATCAAACAATATGGTGCAATGATGATATGCTATGCGGGATGCATATGCAAGATGTGACAGGTAATGTATGAACCTGGCCTCAACTTGGAAATCCAAGTGTGCCAATGGAAAGATGAGATGAAATCGCTTGAAAACGATATAAAGAACGCCGGAATCGGAGTTATGGTTTGGAAATGGCAAGCGATTCAAATATGACACCGGTCTGCGATTTACAGCAAGTAGTCATCTAAATGCAATGAGATGAACATGCTACAACACTCAAACATGACAACAAAATACATGGCAGGGATGCTTTCAAGATGCTTAACAAAAGTCTAGCACTGAGCTACGACCAATTCATCCATTAACAGGTTCAAACAAGCATGGCAAAACTGCATATGACAAACAGATCTCAGACTTAGTGAAATTAACACTTGTCTAAAATTTCAGATCAGGTGGCACTCTTCGGAGCCACAAAACTACATGCTACAGGACCTGAACATGGCAAAGTAAGACATGGCATGGAGCTACTCAAAAAGCTTAACAAAAGTCCCTTAGTGACCTTGAGCCAAAAGGGATCAGAAAACATATTAGCAAGCACGTGAACATAGCAAAAGCATAATCAGTTTTCAGACTTAGTGAAAACTGGCACATGCTGAAACATAACTCAAGTAGGCATGTTAACGAGCTTGATGCACTCACTACGGTGCAAGTCATGAAAAGCTAAGCAAACATCCATCAAGAATACACAAAATGCAAGCTAGACATGGCAAGAACAAAAGCATAGCATGCACGGATCAACTACAACAACATGTGCAAAATTGCAAACGAGTTGACAATCTGCCCAGATTCACAAAGTAGCAAAAGTAGAGCTCGATTGACTCAAGCTAGGATGCTCCATAATTGCAAACAAAGACATGGATGGATAGAGCACTACAAGATTAATAAAACACCCTTGCTGATCATCCTCAAAAGAGGCACGGATCACTAGGAAACAACACGAACATATGACAACATGAGGTAAACAGCTCAAGGACTTAGTGGAAATGCTAAGTCCCTGAAAACAGAATTACCAAGTGCACCACTTTGCAAGCTTGCACTAGTCACCACACACATCACAAAAATACATGGGTTGCACCTCTGGAAAGATGACAAAACCCTTAAAAACATATGTAGAGCACCAGGGCATATCATGCACACATTAATCATGGCAAAATGACAAAAAGCTAAATGGAGTAGCAGATCTGGCAATTATCTCAAGTAGCCTCCTTTTAACAACATTTCGGGCATCAAGATGAACTCAAATGAAAATGATGCAATGGAATGAAATGGTCTACTCTCTGAGATGAACGTTTTGATATGCTATATGCATGAATCAGAGCGACGGATGCAAAGTTATAGCCTAACGAACATGGGCACTTGAAACAGGAACAATGTCGGGGAATTAGTAGAAATCGACCTCCGGATCTAGGGTTCTTCGGCACGCGAACCGAGGCAGAAATCTGGCAAGGTGGCGGCGGCTCCGGCGAGCTCGAAGAGGCGGCGGGGAGGTGAGGGAGAGGCGGATCCGGCCTCTCCTCGTCCGGATCCGGCGGCGGGTGGTGGCTCCGGCCACCGGGGACGCTGAGGAGGCGCAGGGCGGCGAGCTCGCGGCTCCGGCGAGCTCCTGCTGGCCGGCGGCGAGGCAAGGCGGCGGCGGGCGAAGCCGGGCGGCGGGGTGCGGCGTCGGCTCGGGAGGAGAAGGCGGCGGGCGGCAGAGAGGCGGCTACGGGCCGGGAGGGCCGCGGTCGGGCCCCGCGGGCCTCGGGCGGCGGCAGGCGGTGGGCGCCACATGGCGGGACGCCACTGGTGCGGGCGGCGGCGGCCATTTTGTCCGGCACCGGCGGACACGTCCGGCGCGCGGATGGAGAAAGGGCTAGGGTTAGGGAAAGAGTGGTGCCGCGAATTTTGAGAGGGTGGACTATATATAGACATAGGAGGAGCTAGGAGAGTCCAAATGAGGTGCGGTTTTCGGCCACGCGATCGTGATCGAACGCTCTAGATGATTGAGCAGGTTTAGGTGGGTTTTGGACCAAATTGGAGGGGTGTTGGGCTGCAACACACACGAGGCCTTTTCGGTCCCTCGGTTAACCGTTGGAGTATCAAACGAAGTCCAAATGGCACGAAACTTGACAGGCGGTCTACCGGTAGTAAACCAAGGCCGCTTGGCAAGTCTCGGTCCAATCCGGAAATGTTTAATCCCCACACACGAAAGAAAGCTAGAAATGACCACCGAAGGAGAACGAAGCGCCGGAATGCAAAACGGACAACGGGGAAAATGCTCGAATGCATGAGATGAACACGTATGCAAATGCAATGCACATGATGACATGATATGAGATGCATGACCACGATAACAACACACTGAGACAAAAACCCGAACCCGAGAAAATAAAATAACTTAACACCGGAAACGGCAAGAGTTGGAGTACAAATTGGGGAAGTCATATCCGGGGTGTTACACATTAGGGTTTTGGTTGATTTGTGTCTTAAGGTGATATTCTAGTACGAACTGTATGATAGATTGAAAGGAAAGAATAACTTCATGTTATTTTACTACGGACTCTTGAATAGATCGATCAGAAAGGATAACTTTGAGGTGGTTTCGTACCCTACCATAATCTCTTCGTTTATTCTGCGCTATTAGTGACTTTGGAGTGACTCTTTGTTGCATGTTGAGGGATAGTTATATGATCCAATTATGTTATTATTGTTGAGAGAACTTGCACTAGTGAAAGTATGAACCCTAGGCCTTGTTTCCTAGCATTGCAATACCGTTTGTGCTCACTTTTATCATTAGTTACCTTGCTGTTTTTATATTTTCAGATTACAAAAACCATTATCTACTATCCATATTGCACTTGTATCACCATCTCTTCGCCGAACTAGTGCACCTATACAATTTACCATTGTATTGGGTGTGTTGGGGACACAATAGACTCTTTGTTATTTGGTTGTAGGGTTGTTTGAGAGAGACCATCTTCATCCTACGCCTCCCACGGATTGATAAACCTTAGGTCATCCACTTGAGGGAAATTTGCTATTGTCCTACAAACCTCTACACTTGGAGGCCCAACAACATCTACAAGAAGAAGGTTGTGTAGTAGACATCAACAACTACATGGACTGGTTCCGTAACTTGAGGATTATCCTCATTGCTGCATAGAAGAATTATGTCCTTGATGCACCGCTAGGTGACAGACCTGCTGCAGGAGCTAAAGCAGATGTTATGAACATCTGTCAGGCTGAATCAGATGACTACTCGATAGTTCAGTGTGCCATGCTTTACGGCTTAGAACCGGGACTTCAAAATTGCTTTGAACGCCACAGAGCATATGAGATGTTCCAAGAGCTGAAGTTAATATTTCAAGCAAATGCCCAGGTTGAGAGATATGAAGTCTACAACAAGTTCTTTAGCTGTAAAATGGAGGAGAACGGTTCTGTCAGTGAACACATACTCAAAATGTCTGGGTATGATAACCACTTGACTTAGCTGAGAATTGATCTTCCAGTTGAGAGTGTTATTGACAGAGTTCTTCAGTCACTGACACCAAACTAAAAAGGCTTCGTGATGAACTATAACATGCAAGGGATGACGAAAATGATTCCCAAGCTCTTCGCGATGTTGAAATCGGCGGAGGTAGAAATCAAGAAGGAGAATCAAGTGTTGATGGTTAACAAGACCAGTAGTTTCAAGAAAAATGGCAAGTGAAAGAAAGGGAACTTCAAGAAGAATGGCAAGCAAGTTGTCGCTCCCGTGAAGAAGCCCAAAGCTGGACCCAAGCCTGAAACTGAGTGCTTCTACTGCAAAGGAAATGGTCACTGGAAGCGGAACTGCCCCAAATACTTGGCAGATAAGAAGGATGGCAAAGTAAACAAAGGTATATTTGATATACATGTTATTGATGTGTATCTTACTAATGCTCATAGTAGCGCCGGGGTATTTGATACTGGTTCGGTTGCTTATATTTGTAACTCGAAACAGGAGCTACAAAATAAATGAAGATTGGCTAAGGATGAGGTGACGATACGCGTCGGGAATGGTTCCAAGTTTGATGTGGTCGCTGTCGTCCAAGATTTTAAATAGGGGATAGCGGGGTGATAGCGGATTGAGGTCGGCGTAGCGGAATACGGATAGCGGGTGATATTGCGGACGCTATGCGCCCGCATAGCACTTTTGTAAAAGCACTTGCAAATTACATATTATTATGTATATTTCTAATCAGTTGAAAACAATATGACACTTGAATTGAATAATTGGTCCATCAGGAAATATTCAACCATGTAAGTAGTAACCATGCAACCATGTAAGCACTTGAATTGAACAGAATTATGCAAATAGGCAACCATATCATGATATCAAACAACAACCACCAGCATATTTGGTTCATAGGCACTCATCGTCAAATAAATAAGTTCAGACTTTGTAGTGTACATCCATCAAGCCATGACCTAATTACCATCCATCCATCATAGAATGAAAAACAGAAATGAGTGCATGACACATTAACAAAGTTGAGAAGTGACAACAAGAGTGCACGAAACCGTCAGGCCATGACCATCACGCAAAATAAAAACATATTCAAGTCAGATCATGCAAGAAGCAAGATTCAAGTCATTCACCATCCTCTTCATCTTCAACAGTCAGATCGGTGTCCACTTCTTGGTCTTCATCATTGTCCTCCTCAGCTTCTTGGTTCTCATCCTCTTCTTCCATTTCCTCTTCTTCTGCCACTTCCTCCTCTTCCTCCTCATCTTCAACATCTTGATTTGTACGAGCTCTTTTGCCTCTAGTTCTTGAAGCTACAGATTTTTGTTTCCCCTTTGAATTGATGTCAATTTCAGCTTCATCTTCAGATGACTCATCATCTTGTAGTAGCTCTTCATCCAACATCCACTCATTTGGTGGCTCATCTTTAATGTATTTTGCAAGCAGTGGGTCCCTTTCCCTCTCAGAGTACTTCGAGTCTAGCCTCTTGTTGAACATCACATAAACAAGATCATTCAACTTCTTCTGGCCTAGTCTGGTCCTCTTCTTTGAATGTACCTAAAACACAAATACAATAGTACATTCCATTTAGTAATTCACATGATGCAAACAAAAAATGGTAAGAAACTAAGCAATTGAGGAATAGCTTAATTGGGGATGTTATTACCCTCTCAAATGCAGACCAATTTCTTTGACATGCCGAAGAACTACAAGTTAAGCTCAAGATTCTAATAGCCATCTTCTTCAAGTCCTTTGCAGAAGTTCCATGGACGGTCCACCATCTTGCTGCAAACAAGCAAGTCAAACAAATAAATAAGTACATCACTACCAGGTTGCAACATTCAGGAAAGACTCTCACAAGTTCTAGCATTCTTACCAGGAGTGATAGTTGCTACTTTGCGTTGTCTAATGGCCATGTCAGTTCCAAATGAATCTATGGCCTCAGTATAATAAGTAAGCTGGGAGACAATATTGTCTTGCACCTCTATGTTATTTTTGTACATAACAGATGCACAATCTATGAATGCTTCCATGAAATCTTCTTCAGCCATTTCACTCTGTCTATCATAGTAGAAGAAAGGGTTCAAAAAATAACCAGCTTTGTGCAGTGTTGTTTTCATCTTGTTATCCCACCTTCTACCTATGATCTCCCAAATAGGACCATATTTTTTCTCAACATGGTTGAGCCGGACTACTATTTCCTGCTTTGCTTGGAGAAGATCACCATATAAGAACCCCATGGCTGGAGTGTCTCCATCAACCCGCCTAAGCACATTGGCGAGTGGCTCAAAATAATTCACTAGTAGGTTTATCTTGGCCCAAAACTTATTGTCCATTACGAGCTTGTACACACGTTTGCCCAATGGCTTCTTAGCATAACTATTGCCAGCCCAATCATTTGATGCAAACATTAGCTTCAGCTGCTTCCTCTTCCCATACAAACTCTTCAAGTTCAAGTAGTGACTTGCAAATCGAGTAGCACCAGCTCTGACTAAATCACCTTTGGCATACTTGCAAAGAATAGCCAACAATCTAGTGTGTGCATAAAAGAAATTTGTGATGGTCTTACCATTGGTAATTGTTGAGCTGACTATGGGTATATTTCCAATGTCTTGGAGCATTAGGTTGATTGTGTGGGCCGCACATAAGGTCCAGAATATTTGAGGATGCTTCTGCTTAAGTAATTTGGCTGCTGCAATATTGTTACTTGCATTGTCCGTGACTACTTGAACAATCTTTTCAGCACCAATTTCAGAAATGCAAGACATGACCAAGCTAAAGATGAACTTGGCATCGTGAACCTCCATTGAAGCTTCAATGGCACGGAGGAAACACACGCCTCTGGAAGAATGGGCAACCAAATTCATTAAGCTCATTCCTCTTCAATCTGTCCAAGCATTAGTCATTATAGAGCATCCAGTAGCAACCCATGCCTCCTTTTGGACCTTCAAAATTTCATCTACCTTGCTAACTTGTATCTTCAACAAAGGATTGGCAAGCTAATAAGGTGTCGGTGGCTTCAATCCTGGACCAAAGCAAATGATTTAAGACTAGCAAGATTATGTGCAAGGGCACCCTCAATGAAGAACTCGCAGATATAATCATAAGTTGTCTTTGCTTCTTTGATCTTGTAATGAGCATTCATTGTTGTTTGTTTCCCTGCTCCTGGCCGTGCACGATACCTGTCCATTGGACCCTTGATCATAGGCTTCTTAGGAAGTTGAGAGCTTCCACTTGCTGCAGGAGAAAACTCAACAATTTCACATTCTTCATCCTCATTCCCACCCTGATCATACATCCCTCTGACCTCCTCTCCCAGCGCCAACATTTTGTTTAGTGATTTATCCTTCTTTTTATCATTCTCAGCTATCAATGCACTCATTTGCTCTCTGACATGATCAGGAACCTGCGTGCAAGGTACATAGTCCTTTCTCAGTCCAGCCAAGTGCTTCTTAAATCTTGTAATGCCACCATTATAAAAGTTCAAGCAATATTTGCACCCAACTCTGTTCTTGGTCGTAAACTCATTAGTAATTGGTAAAGCATGCTCCCAGGCTGCATCTTTTCTTGTTCTACCAGTTGTGGTTGCTGCTGTAGACGAAGCTCCTGATCCGGCTAAAGACATTGTGCTAGTAGCCTACAACTGCAGGAAAAGAAACAAACATAAGCTATTAATTTGATTGAATTACCAGTGCAGATCATGCATGATGCAGATAGTTGATTTGTTGAATTACAAACCTGTGCAAGTGTATTGCTATAAACTGAATTTATAAACATAAATTTAAAAATACAAATAAAATGCAGAGACTATACTGAGTATAGTACTATTGTGCTAATTTATCATTATCAGACTAAACTTTGTGCATCTGGTGCTTCAGTACTTGTTCTAGTTGAGAGAACTTGTAACTAGTAAGTGGTTAGTGCCGCAGTGACCAGTGGCCTATGTACTGACGTACTATTCTATACTTGTATGCTCTAAGCCCCTTGCTCCCCGCCCAATTTCATCTACGTACTAAACTATGCATCGATTTGTGTATATGAAAAGCAGAGAAAAGCCAATACCTTGACTCTAAACCGTGGTGAGAGCTGCCCGATTGGAGCAGAGCAAAGCAGCCAGACGTAAGGAGAAGAGCACGAGCAATACAGCATGGAGGCGTGGAGCAGGAAGGGGACTGCCTCGTCGCTGGTCACCGTCCTACTGCGGATCTGCGTCGAGCAGGAAGGGGACTCCCTCTGTCGCCGTCGTCGGAGATGGCCCGTCGTCCACCCATGGAAGTGCGTCGAGCAGGAAGTGGCCGCCCAGCTGGCTGCCGCCTCAACGAACGGGAAGGGAGCAGGGGCTATGGGGGTTGAGCCATCAGCCGTC
Organism: Triticum monococcum; assembly: GCA_034509565.1. Taxonomy (NCBI): domain Eukaryota; kingdom Viridiplantae; phylum Streptophyta; class Magnoliopsida; order Poales; family Poaceae; genus Triticum; species Triticum monococcum. Next base: position 172,492,462 of record CM067847.1, on the reverse strand, counting down.
CGGCCGGCCTCTCCGTCCGGCCTCCGCCCGTCTGGCGTTAGCTGTGCTGCCGCTGGGGAGCCGCCACCCGCCAGCCGCCAACCAAAAAGAAGGGGAACGAGAGGAGTGCGTTGATTTAGGGTTAGGGCTAGCCCGGTTCAGTGCGCGTCTCAAATTTATATCAGGTACAAGTCCGCTATGACCGCAACCAACGCTACCTAAATGTACGCTATTGCGCTCTGACAGCCGCTATAGCGGCCGCATCATGCCAAACACGCTATTTCCTAGCGCAGCGTTTGACTTGTAGCGGCTAGGACACGCTACCGCAGTAGCGGCCGCAATAGCGTTCATAGCGCCCGCTACTCAAACATGACAACAAAATACATGGCAGGGATGCATTCAAGATGCTTAACAAAAGTCTAGCACTGAGCTACGACCAATTCATCCATTAACAGGTTCAAACAAGCATGGCAAAACTGCATATGACAAACAGATCTCAGACTTAGTGAAATTAACACTTGTCTGAAATTTCAGATCAGGTGGCACTCTTCGGAGCCACAAAACTACATGCTATAGGACCTGAACATGGCAAAGTAAGACATGGCATGGAGCTACTCAAAAAGCTTAACAAAAGTCCCTTAGTGACCTTGAGCCAAAAGGGATCAGAAAACATATTAGCAAGCACGTGAACATAGCAAAAGCATAATCAGTTTTCAGACTTAGTGAAAACTGGCACATGCTGAAACATAACTCAAGTAGGCATGTTAACGAGCTCGATGCACTCACTACCGTGCAAGTCATGAAAAGATAAGCAAACATCCATCAAGAATACACAAAATGCAAGCTAGACATGGCAAGAACAAAAGCATAGCAAGCACGGATCAACTACAACAACATCGGCAAAATTGCAAACAAGTTGACAATCTGCCCAGATTCACAAAGTAGCAAAAGTAGAGCTCGATTGACTCAAGCTAGGGTGCTCCATAATTGCAAACAAAGACATGGATGGATAGAGCACTACAAGATTAATAAAACACCCTTGCTGATCATCCTCAAAAGAGGCACGGATCACTAGGAAATAACACGAACATATGACAACATGAGGTAAACAGCTCAAGGACTTAGTGGAAATGCTAAGTCCGTGAAAACAGAATTACCAAGTGCACCACTTTGCAAGCTTGCACTAGTCACCACACACATCACAAAAATACATGGGTTGCACCTCTAGAAAGATGACAAAACCCTTAACAAAACATATGTAGAGCATCAGGGCATATCATGCACACATTAATCATGGCAAAAATGACAAAAAGCTAAATGGAGTAGCAGATCTGGCAATTATCTCAAGTAGCCTCCTTCTAACAGCATTTCGGGCATCAAGATGAACTCAAATGAAAATGATGCAATGTAATGAAATGATATACTCTCTTAGATGAACATTTTGATATGCTATATGCATGAATCAGAGCTATGGATGCAAAGTTATAGCCTGACGAACATGGGCACTTGAAACAGGAAAAATGTCGGGGACTTAGTAGAAATCGACCTCCGGATCTAGGGTTCTTCGGCACGTGAACTGAGGAGAAATCTGGCGACGTGGCGGCGGCTCCGGCGAGCTCAAAGAGACGGCGGGGAGGTGAGGGAGAGGCGGATCCGGCCTCTCCCCGTCCGGATCCGGCGGCGGGTGGTGGCTCCGGCCACCGGGGACGTTGAGGAGGCGCGGGGCGGCGAGCTCGCGGCTCCGGCGAGCTCCTGCTGGCCGGCGGCGAGGCAAGGCGGCGGCGGGCGAAGCCGGGCGGCGGGGCGCGGCGTCGGCTCAGGAGGAGAAGGCGGCGGGCGGCGGAGAGGCGGCTACGGGCCGGGAGGGCCCCGGTCGGGCCCCGCGGGCCTCGGGCGGCGGCAGGCGGCGGGCGCCACATGGCGGGACGCCACTGGTGCGGGCGGCGGCGGCGATTTTGTCCGGCGCCGGTGGACACGTCCGGCACGTGGATGAAGAAAGGGCTAGGGTTAGGGAAAGAGTGGTCTCGCGAATTTTGAGAGGGTGGACTATATATAGACATAGGAGGAGCTAGGAGAGTCCAAATGAGGTGCGGTTTTCGGCCACGCGATCGTGATCGAACGCTCTAGATGATTGAGCAGGTTTAGGTGGGTTTTGGGCCAAATTGGAGGGGAGTTGGGCTGCAACACACACGAGGCCTTTTCGGTCCCTCGGTTAACCGTTGGAGTATCAAACGAAGTCCAAATGGCACGAAACTTGACAGGCGGTCTACCGGTAGTAAACCAAGGCCGCTTGGCAAGTCTCGGTCCAATCCGGAAATGTTTAATCCCCACACATGGAAGAAATCTAGAAATGACCACCGGAGGAGAACGAAGCGCCGGAATGCAAAACGGACAACGGGGAAAATGCTCAAATGCATGAGATGAACACGTATGCAAATGCAATGCACATGATGACATGATATGAGATGCATGACAACGATAACAACACACGGAGACAAAAACCCGAACCCGAGAAAATAAAATAACTTAACGCCGGAAACGGCCAGAGTTGGAGTACAAATTGGGGAAGTCATATCCGGGGTGTTACACATTAGGGTTTTTGTTGATTTGTGTCTTAAGGTGTTATTCTAGTACGAACTGTATGATAGATTGAACGGAAAGAATAACTTCATGTTATTTTACTACGGACTCTTGAATAGATCGATCAGAAAGGATAACTTTGAGGTGGTTTCGTACCCTACCATAATCTCTTCGTTTGTTCTGCGCTATTAGTGACTTTGGAGTGACTCTTTGTTGCATGTTGAGGGATAGTTATATGATCCAATTATGTTATTATTGTTGAGAGAACTTGCACTAGTGAAAGTATGAACCCTAGGCCTTGTTTCCTAGCATTGCAATACCGTTTGTGCTCACTTTTATCATTAGTTACCTTGCTGTTTTTATATTTTCAGATTACAAAAACCATTATCTACTATCCATATTTCACTTGTATCACCATCGCTTCGCCGAACTAGTGCACCTATACAATTTACCATTGTATTGGGTGTGTTGGGGACACAATAGACTCTTTGTTATTTGGTTGTAGGGTTGTTTGAGAGAGACCATCTTCATCCTACGCCTCCCACGGATTGATAAACCTTAGGTCATCCACTTGAGGGAATTTGCTATTGTCCTACAAACCTCTGCACTTGGAGGCCCAACAACGTCTACAAGAAGAAGGTAGTGTAGTAGACATCAACAACTACATGGACTGGGTCCGTAACTTGAGGATTATCCTCATTGCTGCATAGAAGAATTATGTCCTTGATGCACCGCTAGGTGACAGACCTGCTGCAGGAGCTGAAGCAGATGTTATGAACATCTGTTAGGCTGAATCAGATGACTACTCGATAGTTCAGTGTGCCATGCTTTACGGCTTAGAACCGGGACTTCAAAATTGCTTTGAATGCCACAGAGCATATGAGATGTTACAAGAGCTGAAGTTAATATTTCAAGCAAATGCCCAGGTTGAGAGATATGAAGTCTACAACAAGTTCTTTAGCTGTAAAATGGAGGAGAGCAGTTCTGTCAGTAAACACATACTCAAAATGTCTGGGTATGATAACCACTTGACTCAGCTGAGAATTGATCTTCCAGTTGAGAGTGTTATTGACAGAGTTCTTCAGTCAGTGACACCAAACTAAAAAGGCTTCGTGATGAACTATAACATGCAAGGGATGACGAAAATGATTCCCAAGCTCTTCGCGATGTTGAAATCGGTGGAGGTAGAAATCAAGAAGGAGCATCAAGTGTTGATGGTTAACAAGACCAGTAGTTTCAAGCAAAAGGGCAAGTGAAAGAAAGGGAATTTCAAGAAGAATGGCAAGCAAGTTGTCGCTCCCGTGAAGAAGCCCAAAGCTGGACCCAAGCCTGAAACTGAGTGCTTCTACTGCAAAGGAAATGGTCACTGGAAGCGGAACTGCCCCAAATACTTGGCAGATAAGAAGGATGGCAAAGTAAACAAAGGTATATTTGATATACATGTTATTGATGTGTATCTTACTAATGCTCATAGTAGCGCCGGGGTATTTGATACTGGTTAGGTTGCTCATATTTGTAACTCGAAACAGGAGCTACAAAATAAATGAAGATTGGCTAAGGATGAGGTGACGATACGCGTCGGGAATGGTTCCAAGGTTGATGTGGTCGCCGTCGTCACACTACCTCGACATCTACCTTCGGGGTTAGTTTTAGACCTCAATAATTGTTATTTGGTGCCAGCGTTGAGCATGAACATTATATATGGATCTTGTTTATTGTGAGATGGTTATTCATTTAAGTCAAAGAATAATGGTTGTTCTATTTATGTGAGTAATATCTTTTATGGTCATGCACCTTTGAAGAATGGTCTATTCTTGTTGAATCTCGGTTGTAGTGACACACATATTCATAATATTGATGCCAAAAGATGCAAAGTTGATAATGATGGTGCAACATACTTGTGGCACTGCCTTTTAGGTCATATATTGGTGTAAAGCGCATGAAGAAACTCCATGCGGATGGACTTTTGGAATCACTTTATTATGAAGCATGCCTCATGGGTAAGATGACTAAAATTCCATTCTCCGGAACAATGGAGCGAGCTAATGACTTATTTGAAATAATACATACCGATGTATGCGGTTCGATGAGTGTTGAAGCACATAGAGGGTATCATTATTTTCTAGCCTTCACAATGATTTAAGTAGGTACAGGTATATCTACTTAATGAAAAACAAGTCTGAAACATTTGAAAAGTTCAAAAAAAAATCATAGTGAAGTGGAGAATCATCGTAACAAGAAAATAAAGTTTTTATGATTTGATCGCGGAGGCGAATATTTGAGTTACAAGTTTGGCCTTCATTTAAGACAATATAGAATAGTTTCACAACTCACGCCATTTGGAACACCACAGCATAATGGTGTGTCCGAACGTTGTAACCGTACTTTATTAGATATGGTGTGTTCTATGATGTCTCTTACCGATTTGCCTTTATCATTTTAGGGTTATGCATTAGAGACAGTCGCATTCACGTTAAATAAGGCACCGTCTAGATCCATAGAGACGACACCATATGAACTATGGTTTGGCAAGAAACCTAAGCTGACATTTCTTAAAGTTTGGGGATGCAACGCTTATGTCAAAAGGCTTCAGCCTGATCAGCTCGAACCCAAAGTGGAGAAGTGCGTCTGAACCTCATAGGTCGACGAGAACACGTATCGCACTAGAATGGTACGATAACCCTGTACTGGAAGTCATGTTGTTAGACAATGGCGAACCTTCGAACTATGTGTTGAGGAACGTAGTAATTCAAAAAAAATCCTACGATCACGCAAGATCTATCTAGGAGAAGCATAGCAGCGAGACGGGAGAGTGTGTCCACGTACCCTCTTAGACCGAAAGCGGAAGCGTTTAGTTAACGCGGTTGATGTAGTCGAACGTCTTCTCGATCCATCCGGTCCAAGTACCGAACGTACGGCACGATGACGTCCCTCGAGCTCTTGATCCAGTAGAGGGTCGAGGGAGAGTTCCGTCAGCACGATGGCGTGGTGATGGTGTTGGTGATGTGATTCGCGCAGGGCTTCGCCTAAGCACTATGACACTATGACCGAGGTGATAAACTATGGGGGGGGGGCACCGCACACGGCTAAGAAACAACTGTTGTGCTTTGAGGTGCCCCCTGCCAACGTATATAAAGGAGGGGGAGAGGAGGCCGACCCAAGGGGGGCGCGCCATGGGGCGAGTCCTACTAGGACTCCGTTCCTAGTAGGATTCAGCCCCCCTTTCCTTCCAACGGAGAGGGGGAAAGGGGAAGGGAGATAGAAGGAGAAGGAAAGAGGGGGGCCACGCCCCCTCCCCTTGTCCAATTAGGATTGGGGCAAGGGGGGCGCCTCCTCCCATGGCCTGCCTCCTCTCCTCCACTATGGCCCAATAGGCCCATTAACTTTCCCGGGGGGGTCCGGTAACCTCCCGGTACTCTGAAAAATCCCCGATCTTCTTCGTAACCATTCTAGTGTCCGTATATAACCTTCCAATATATCAATCTTTACCTCTCGACCATTTCGAGACTCCTCGTCATGTACGTGATCTCATACGGGGCTTCGAACAAACTTCGGTCACTAAAACACATAACTCATAATACAAATCGTCATCGAACGTTAAGCGTGCGGACCCTACGGGTTTGAGAACTATGTAGACATGACTGAGACACATCTGCAGTCAATAACCAATAGCGGAACCTGGATGCTCATATTGGCTCTACATATTCTACGAAGATCTTTATCGGTCAAACCGCATAACAACATACGTCATTCCCTTTATCATTGGTATGTTACTTGCCCGAGATTCAATCATTGGTATCTATACCTAGTTCAATCTTGTTACCGACAAGTCTGTTTACTCGTTCCGTAATGCATCATCCCATAACTAACTCATTAGTCACATTGCTTGCATGGCTTATAGTGATGTGCATTATCGAGAGGGCCCAAAGATACCTCTCTGATACACAGAGTGACAAATCCTAATCTTGATCTATGCCAACTCAACAAACACCTTCGGAGACACCTGTAGAGCACCTTCATAATCACCCAGTTACGTTGTGACGTTTGATAGCACACAAAGTGTTCCTCCGGTATTCGGGAGTTGCATAATCTCATAGTCATAGGAATATGTATAAGTCATGAAGAAAGCAATAGAAATAAAACTAAACGATCATAATGCTAAGCTAAAGGATGGGTCTTGTCCATCACATCATTCTCTAATGATGTGATGCCATTCATCAAATGACAACACATGTCTATGGTCAGGAAACTTAACCATCTTTGATTAAGGAGCTAGTCAAGTAGAGGCATACTAGCTAGGGACACTTTTTTTGTCTATGTATTCACACATGTACTAAGTTTCTGGTTAATACAATTCTAGCATGAATAATAAACATTTATCATGATATAAGGAAATATAAATAACAACTTTATTATTGCCTCTAGGGCATATTTCCTTCACTATGAAGAAGTTATGATGAGCTCAGATTACGACAAATGGCTTGAGGCCATGAAGTCTGAGATAGGATCCATGTATGAGAACAAAGTGTGGACTTTGGTGGACTGCCTGATGATCGGCACGCCATTGATAATACATGGATCTTCAAGAAGAAGACAGACTCTGATGGTAATATCACTGTCTACAAAGTTCGACTTGTCGCAAAAGGTTTTCAACAAGTTCAAGGGTTGACTACGATGAGACTTTCCCACCTGTAGCGATGCTTAAGTCCGTCCGAATCATGTTAGCAATTGCCGCATTTTATGATTATAAAATCTGGCAAATGGACATCAAAACTGCATTCCTTAACGGGTTTCTTAAAGAAGAGTTGCATATGATGCAACTGGAAGGTTTTGTCGATCCAAAAGGTGCTAACAAAGTGTGCAGGCTCCAGTGATCCATTTATGGACTGGTGCAAGCATCTCAGAGTTGGAATATACGCTTTGATTATGGGATCAAAGCATATGATTTTATACAGACTTACGGAGAAGCCTGTATTTACAAAAAAGTGAGTCAGAGCTCTTTAGCATTTCTCGTGTTATATGTGGATGACATATTACTGATTGGGAATGATATAGAATTTCTGGATAGCATAAAAGGATACTTGAATGTGAATTTTTCAATGAAAGACCTCGGTGAAGCTGCTTATTAATACGTCTGTGTCGTATCTATAATTTTTTATTGTTCCATGCCAATATTCTACAACTTTTACATACTTTTGGCAACTTTTTATACTATTTTTGGGACTAACATATTGAACCAGTGCCCAGTGCGAGTTCCTGTTTGTTGCATGTTTTCTGTTTCGCAGAAAATCCATATCAAACGGAGTCCAAACGGGATAAAAACTTACGTAGATTGTTTTTGAAATATATGTGAATTTTGGGAAGTGGAATCAACGCGAGACGATGCCCGAGGGGCCTACGAGGGTGAGGGGCGCGCCCCAAGGGGTAGGGCGCGCCCTGGGCCCTCGTGGCCACTCCGTAAGGCGGTTGGTGCCCTTCTTTCGCCGTAAGATAGCCAATATCCGGATAAAAATTGTGTCAAAATTTCAGCCCAATCGGAGATACGGATCTCCAGGAATTTAAGAAACGGTGAAAGGGCAGAATTAGGGAGCGCAGAAACAGAAGGAAACAGAGAGAGAGAGAGAGAGAGAGAGAGAGAGAGAGAGAGAGAGAGAGAGAGAGATCCAATCACGGAGGGGATCTCACCAATCCGCCGGCATGGAGGCCATGGACTAGAGGGGAAACCCTTCTCCCATCTAGGGGAAGGTCAAGGAAGAAGAAGAAGGGGGGGCTCTTGCTACCTCTTGAGCATTGCGTTGGTTTTCCCTTGAAGAGGAAAGGATGATGCAGCAAAGTAGCGTAAGTATTTCCCTCACTTTTTGAGAACCAAGGTATCAATCCAGTAGGAGACTACACACAAGTCCCTCGTACCTACACAAACAAATAAGAACCTCACAACCAACACGATAAAGGGGTTGTCAATCCCTTCACGGTCACTTACGAGAGTGAGATCTGATAGAGACAATAATAATAATAAGATAAATATTTTTGGTATTTTTGTGATATAGATTGAAAGTAAAGATTGCAAAATAAAATAGATTGGAAACTTGTATGATAAAATATAGACCCCGGGGCCATAGGTTTCACTAGTGGCTTCTCTCAAGATAGCATAAGTATTACGGTGGGTGAACAAATTACTGTCGAGCAATTGATAGAAAAGTGCATAATTATGAGAATATCTAGGCATGATCATGTATATAGGCATCACATCCGCAACAAGTAGACCGAAACAATTCTGCATCTACTACCATTACTCCACCCATCGACCGCTATCCAGCATGCATCTAGAGTATTAAGTTCATAAGAAAAGAGTAACGCATTAGGCAAGATGACATGATGCAGAGGGATAAACTCAAGCAATATGATATAAACCCCATCTTTTTATCCTCGATGGCAATAATAAAATACGTTCCTTGCTGCCCCTGCTATCATTGGGAAAGGACACCGCAAGGTTGAACCCAAAGCTAAGCACTTCTCCCATTGCAAGAAAGATCAATCTAGTAGGCCAAACCAAACTGATAATTTGAAGAGACTTGCAAAGATAACAAATCATACATAAAAGATTTCAGAGAAGAATCAAATATTGTTCATAGATAAACTTGATCATAAACCCACAATTCATCGGATCTCGACAAACACACCACAAAAGGAGTTACATCAAATAGATCTCCAAGAAGATCGAGGAGAACATTGTATTGAGATCCAAAGAGAGAGAGAAGAAGCCATCTAGCTAATAACTATGGACCCGAAGGTCTGTGGTAAACTACTCACACATCATGGGAGAGGCTATGGTGTTGATGTAGAAGCCCTCCGTGATCGATTCCCCCTTCGGCGGAGCTCCGGAAAAGGCCCCAAGATGGGATCTCTTGGGTACAGAAGGTTGCGGCGGTGGAAATACGGTTTCGTGGTGCTCCTGGATGTTTTCGGGTTATATGGATATATATAGGAGGAAGAAGTATGTCGGTGGAGCTGTAAGGGGCCCACGAGGGTGGGGGCACGCCCAGGGGGGCAGGCGCGCCTCCCTGCCTCGTGGCCACCTTGTTTCCTTCTTGACGTCTACTCCAAGAACCCTGGATCACATTTGTTCCAAAAATAACTCTTCTGAAGGTTTCATTTCATTTGGATCACGTTTGATATTCCTTTTCTGCGAAACACTGAAATAGGCAAAAAAAAACAGCAATTTGCACTGGGCCTTGGGTTAGTAGGTTAGTCCCAAAAATAATATAAAAGTGTATAAATAAGCCCATTAACATACAAAACAAATAATATAATAGCATGGAACAATAAAAAAATATAGATACATTGCAGACGTATCAGCTCTCTGCCCCTCTCTCCTCGTGGCGCCGGCTCACCATCGTCATCACCAACTCTTCCCCCCTTTATGCAGCAGTGTAACCCCTCTTTTACCCGCTGTAATCTCTACTTAAACATGGTGCTCAATGCTATATATTATTTCCCAATGATGTATGGCTATCCTATGATGTTTGAGTAGATTCGTTTTGTCCTATGGGTTAATTGATGATCGTGATTGGTTTGAGTTGCATGTTTTACTATTGGTGCAGTGTGCTCTCCGTGTCGCGCAAGCGTGAGGGATCTGAAGGAAATATGCCCTGGAGGCAATAATAAAGTTGTTATTTATATTTCCTTATATCATGATAAATGTTATTATTCATGCTAGAATTGTATTAGCCGGAAACTTAGTACATGTGTGAATACATAGACAAACAGAGTGTCCCTAGTATGCCTCTACTAGACTAGCTCGTTAATCAAAGATGGTTTAATTTTCCTAACCATAGACATGTGTTGTCATTTGATGAACGGGATCACATCATTAGATAATGATGTGATGGACAAGACCCATCTATTAGCTTAGCACTTTGATCGTTTATTTTATTGCTATTACTTTCTTCATAACCTATACATGTTCCTATGACTATGAGATTATGCAACTCCCGAATACCGGAGGAACACTTAGTGTGCTATCAAACGTCACAACGTAACTGGGTGATTATAAAGATGATCTACAGGTGTCTCCGATGGTGTTTGTTGAGTTGGCATAGATCGAGATTAGGATTTGTCACTCTGATTGTCGGAGAGGTATCTTTGGGCCCTCTCGATAATGCACATCACTATAAGACTTGCAAGCAATGTGATTAATGAGTTAGTTGCGGGATGATGCATTACGGAATGAGTAAAGAGACTTGCCGGTAACGAGATTGAACTAGGTATTGAGATACCAACGATCGAATCTCGGGCAAGTAACATACCTATGACAAAGGGAGCAACGTATGTTGTTATGCTGTTTGACCGATAAAGATCTTCGTAGAATATGTAGGAACCAATATGAGCATCCAGGTCCCGCTATTGGTTATTGACCTGAGATGAGTCTCGGTCATGTCTACATAGTTCTTGAACCCGTAGGGTCCGCACGCTTAACGTTCAATGACGATTGGTATTATGAGTTTATGTGTTTTGATGAACTGAAGGTTGTCCGGAGTCCCGGATGTGACCACGGACATAATGAGGAGTCTCGAAATGGTTGAGACATAAAGATCGATATATTGGAAGGCTATGTTTGGACATCGAAATGGTTCCGGGTGAGTTCTTGCATTTACTAGAGTACGAGGGGTTACCGGAACCCCCGGGGAGTGTATGGGCCTTATTGGGCCTTAGTGGGAGAGAGGAGGAGGCGGCCAAGGTGGGGGTGCACCCCCCCCCAAGCCCAGTCCATATCGCGGTTGGGGACGGCCCCCCTTTCCTTCTCCCTCTCTCCTCCTTCCTTCCTCTCTTACTCCAACTAGGGAAGGGGGAATCCTACTCCCACCGGGAGTAGTACTCCCCCCTTGGGAGCGCCATGAGAGGTCCGACCCTCCCCCTCCTCCACTACTTTATATACGGGGGAGGGGGCACCCCAAGACACACAAGTTGTTTGTTTAACCGTGTCCGGTGCCCCCCTCCATAGATTTTCACCTCGGTCATATCGTTGCAGTGTTTAGGTGAAGTCCTGCGTCGGTAGCTTCATCATCACTGTCACCACGCCGTCGTGCTGACGCAACTCTCCCTCGACCTAAGTTGGATCTAGAGTTTGTGGGACGTCACCGAGCTGAACGTGTGTAGCTCGCGGAGGTGTCGTATCTTCGGTGCTAGGATCGATCGGATCATGAAGACGTACGACTACATCAACCGCGTTGTTATAACGCTTCTGCTTACGGTCTACGAGGGTACGTGGACAGCACTCTCCCCTCTCGTTGCTATGCATCACCTAGATGGATCTTTCGTGTGCGTAGGATTTTTTTTGAAATTACTGCGTTCCCCAACAGTGGCATCCGAGCCAGGTCTATGCGTAGATGTTATATGCACAATTAGAACACAAAGAGTTGTGGGCAATGATAGTCATACTGCTTACCAGCATGGCATACTTTGATTCGGCGGTATTATTGGATGAAGCGGCCCGGACCAACATTTCGCGTATGCTTATGCGAGACTGGTTCTACTGTCATGCTTCGCACACAGGTGGCTGGCGGGTGTCAGTTTCTCCAACTTTAGTTGAATCGAGTGTGACTATGCCCAGTCCTTGTTGAAGGTTAAAACAACACACTTGACGAAAAATCTTTGTGGTTTTGATGCGTAGGTAAGAACGGTTCTTGCTAAGCCCGTAGCAGCTGATGAAGTCACGTACCTACGGTAGGGACACGGACCCGTCCCAAAAGAACCTTACCATAGGACGTCCCTAGAAGAAGTCACCATTCAATCGACTTGAAGATATCTCACTCGACGGGTCAAAGACACTCGACCAAGAAGCTGTTACTCAACCAAGAAGCCAACCGCTCGACTGCCCGAAGACCTCGAGTCACTCTGCAGGCAAACGGTCGGCTATTAAGTAGACTTTATGGTTATTAAGACACTTTATTAGGGACGTTATCAGTAACGCCCACCTTAAATGTACCTTAAACCCTGCATTACTGAGGGCAGGAGAGGACTGGCGAACTCTATATAAGCCACCCCCCTCCTCAGTATCAAGGGTTCGCACCCCTGTCATTTTACACACGCATAATCCAGTCGACCTCCCCCGGGCACCGAGACGTAGGGCTGTTACTTCCTCCGAGAAGGGCCTGAACTCGTAAACCTTGTGTGCTTACAACTTCCCAATAGCTAAGGTCTAGCCTCTTCATACACACCCCCCTACCTCACTGTCAGACTTAGAACCACGACAGTTGGCGCCCACCGTGGGGCATTAGTCTTAGCGCCTAATTGGAGAAGTTGCGATTTTTCCGATCCACTTGATCATGTTTTCCTGCGGAGCTTTGGCAGAGGGCCGCGAGATCCATCTCAGCGGACTCACTTTCATCGCCGACGACTCCGCCTGGCTCCAGGAGGCGCCGCTTGACGTCGACGCGCTCCCCGTCCGCGGTGTGACGCACTTCCGCGCGTGCGTCCGTGGCGTCCTCCTGCGGCAGCCATCGACCCCATATCGGTCGACTCCCATGTCATCTCCCTGTCCTGTCTCCCGCCAGCGCAAGCGCTCGGGTCGGTCGAGGCTCCAGCGGTGGATGAAGCACGCCGCGGCCCGCCAGTCGGCGACCCCGCAAGTCGCGGCAATCGAGCCCGACGAATCCCTCTGCGGCCTGTTCGATCTGTCGACTGGCTCCACGGAGACCGCATCCGAGTGTGATAGCAGCGACCCTTTGGCGGAGGTTCTGGCGGTCGAGGGGACACGCAGTCCTCCTGGATTCCATCGCGCTGATGATGGTGCCGATAGAGGCGATCCGTCGCACCCTCACGACGAATACCTCCCCGAGCCTCTTACGTCATTACAGCGGGAGGAGCTTCGTCACCGGAACATGGACGCGCTCTACACCCCTATTGTTGGAGAAACCCCCGAGGCCCCGGCCTTGGAGGACGCGCGCTTGGCTAATCTAGCCGAGCGCACTCGACTGGAGAATCTACAGCGAGCTCTCGACGAGCGGGCGCGTCAGCGGGCTCCCGAGTCCAGTCGACGCCAGCAGGCTCCCGAGTCCAGTCGACGCCAGCAAGCTCCCGAATCCAGTCGACGTCAGCTCTTCCCACCGCCGCAGGTGTACCGAACTCCGGTTCAGAACCTGGCTGCTGCGGCCCGCATAGCAGAGTTAATCCAGCCCTCTCAGTCAGAGGCTGGCAGAGGATTGCTGCAGATCAGAGCATTGCTCCAAGCGGCGGGAAATCAGAATTCCGCCGTCTCTCAGTCGCGGGACAGGATCCACAGTCGATCCGTTGCAACGGAAACCGTCCGTTCGGCTCACAGCCCGAGATCGCCCCCGAGGCGTGAGGGACGTGGAGACCGGCACGATCAGTATAGGAGAAACGAACAATATGATCACCGACCCGGCCGTGATGATGGACGTCGGGTGCCGTTCCCCTCCCCCGAGGAGTGGATCATATGCACCTCGACATCGAGACGATAGGCGCCCCCATAACGTTGGGCAGAGGATCCCAGTCGACCCCAGAGACCCAGGCTTTGACGCGAGATCCATCCTCATTCAAGGTCTGGTGGACAGGAACAGGGCTCATCGAGAGGGCCACAACAGAGATACGCCCACCGGCAGCAGGACACACGCCTCGGGGCCTGAATGTTTCAGTCGAGCCATCAGGGCTGCGGTGATCCCTCCCAACTTCAGGCTGGCGACTGGAATCAGCAAGTTCACCGGTGAGTCCAAGCCTGACACGTGGCTCGAGGATTATCGAGTGGCTGTGCAGATTGGCGGCGGCAATGATGAGGTGGCCATGAAGCATTTACCCCTCATGTTGGAAGGCTCAGCTAGGGCGTGGCTGAATCAGTTGGCGCCCAGCAGCATTTACACTTGGGAGGATCTCTCCCAAGTGTTTATCACAACCTTCGAAGGGACATGCAAGCGCCCTGCAGGCCTTACGGAGCTGCGGTCTTGCGTGCAGAAGCCAAATGAAACTCTGAGAGAATACATCCAGAGGTGGATCACCCTGCACCACTCGGTCGAGAACGTGCCAGACCATCAAGCAGTTTGCGCTTTCAAGGAAGGCGTCAAGTACAGGGAGTTGAATCTGAAGTTTGGCCGAACTGGAGAGATGTCCCTTAATCGGATGATGGAGATTGCCACCAAGTACGCTAATGGAGAAGACGAGGACCGACTCCGAAGTGGCAAACTCAAATCAGTCGCCCAAGAAACCGGAGGAAACTCCAGTCGGAAGCAGAAGCGGAAGGCCGAGCCAGCCGCCCCTGGGGAGGCCCTGGCTGTGGCCCAGGGAAATTTCAAGGGAAAGCCCAAGGGCACATGGAAGCCCAAGAAGGTTAAAGATCAGGATGGGAATGATGTTCTGGACCTGCCATGTCACATCCATACCAAGAAAGATGAAGAAGGAAATTTTATTTTCCCGAAGCATACCACTCGACAGTGTCGGCTTCTGATTCAGCAGTTCCAGGGCAAGCAGCCCAAGGATAAGGAAAAAGAGCCGGACAGAGTTGAGGACAAGGAGGATAGTGACGATGGATACCCCCAAGTCAATCCACCTTGATGATTTTTGCTGATGTCGAAAGCAAAAGTCGACTGAAAGTCATTAACCGTGAGGTGAACATGGTTGCCCCGGCGACTCCCAGTTACCTGAAGTGGTCTCAGACTGCCATCACATTCGACCAGTCCGATCACCCGACGCACATTGCCACCCCTGGGAGGCAAGTTTTGGTGGTCGACCCAGTTGTCGAAGGCACTCGACTGACCAAAGTCCTGATGGACGGCGGCAGTGGCCTGAACATACTTTACGCTGAAACCTTGAAAGGAATGGGCATTCCGATGTCCAGACTCAGCACCAGTAACATGAGCTTCCACGGAGTCATTCCTGGGAAGAAAGCCGAGTCACTCGGCCAGATTGCTCTTGATGTGGTTTTCGGTGATTCAAAGAATTACCGCAAGGAAAAGTTGACGTTTGAAGTTGTGGACTTCCAGAGTGCTTATCACGCCATCTTGGGCAGGCCAGCTTACGCACGCTTCATGGCTCGACCATGTTACGTGTATCTTAAATTAAAGATGCCTGGCCCCAAAGGTGTGATCATTGTTACGGGCAACTGGAAGAAAGCAGAAGAATGTTTTCAAAAGGGATCAAAGATCACCGACGCTCAGATGGCAGTGGTCGAGCTGAAAGAGTACCAAAAGGCTGCCGATCCGAGTGAATTGCTGCGAGCTAAGAAGCCTGCCTCCGAGTCAGCTTTTCAGTCGGCTGGCGAAACAAAGGCAGTCCACATTCACCCGACCGATCCCGATGCTGCTCCGACTCACATCTCGACGACGCTCGACTCCAAATAGGAAGAAGCGCTCATCCAGCTCCTCCGTGAGAACTGGGACATCTTCGCATGGAAACCCTCTGGCATGCCTGGAGTTCCCAGGGGGCTGGCTGAGCACCGTCTGCGAGTCGACCCAAAGTTCAAGCCCGTGAAGGAACATCTTCGACGGTCCGCCGTCCAGAAAAAACAAGCCATTGGCGAGGAAGTGGCTCGGCTCTTAGCAGCTGAGTTCATCCGAGAGATCTACCACTCCGAGTGGCTCGCCAATGTCGTCATGGTCCCCAAGAAGGACAAGTCACTCCGTATGTGCATTGATTTCAAGCATATCAATCGGGCCTGCCCGAAAGATCATTTTCCTCTCCCTCGCATCGACCAGATTGTCGACTCCACTGCGGGATGCGAGAGATTGTCTTTTCTAGATGCCTACTCCGGGTACCATCAGATCCGTCTGTATGGGCCCGACGAAATCAAAACAGCTTTCATCACTCCATTCGGATGCTTCTGTTACGTCACCATGCCATTTGGCCTCAAGAACGCCGGAGCCACATTCATGAGAATGATCCAGAAGTGTTTACTCACTCAAATTAGTCGGAATGTGGAGGCGTACATGGACGATATCGTAGTCAAGTCCCGGAAAGGTTCTGACCTGCGGGCTGACCTTGCTGAAACCTTCGCCAACCTCAGGAGGTACGATATCAAGCTCAATCCGTCAAAGTGCACTTTCGGAGTTCCAGGTGGAAAGCTACTCGGTTTTCTCATTTCCGAACGGGGAATCGACGCCAATCCTGAAAAAATTGGCACCATACTCCGGATGAAGCGTCCTGTACGTGTGCATGATGTCCAAAAGCTTACAGGCTGCTTGGCCGCCTTAAGTCGATTCATTTCTTGACTCGGTGAAAAAGCGTTGCCTCTTTACCGACTGATGAAGAAGTCTGACAAGTTCGAGTGGACTCCAGAAGCTGATGCAGCGTTTACAGAGCTCAAAGCTCTGCTCTCCACCCAGCCGGTGCTAGTTGCCCCAATTAGCAAAGAGCCTCTGTTGCTTTACATTGTAGCCACGGGACAAGTTGTCAGTACAGTACTTACGGTCGAGCGGGAAGAGGAAGGGAAGGCCTTCAAAGTTCAACGCCCTGTATATTATGTGTCTGAAGTTTTGACCCCTTCAAAACAAAGATACCCCCACTACCAGAAGCTTGTATATGGGATTTATATGACCACGAAGAAAGTTGCACATTATTTCTCTGACCACTCCATTACAGTCGTCAGCGATGCCCCGTTATCGGAGATCCTGCATAACAGAGATGCAACTGGTCGAGTGGCCAAGTGAGCGATTGAACTCCTTCCTTTAGATATCAAGTTTGAAGCAAAGAAAGCCATCAAGTCCCAAGCAATCGCGGATTTCATCGCCGAGTGGATTGAACAGCAACTTCCGACTCAAGTTCACTCGAAACACTGGACTATGTTCTTCGATGGATCCAAGATGCTGAATGGTTCGGGCGGGGGGGTAGTTTTGGTCTCCCCCCGAGGAGATAAGCTCAGATACGTTCTCCAGATTCACTTCGATTCCTCCAATAACGAAGCAGAGTATGAAGCACTTTTGTATGGGTTGCGCATGGCCATTTCACTTGGCGTCCGCCGCCTCATGGTCTATGGCGACTCAGATCTGGTGGTTAATCAAGTGATGAAGGAGTGGGACGTCAGGAGTCCGGCAATGACTGGATACTGCAATGCAGTGCGGAAGCTAGAGAAGAAGTTCGAGGGGTTGGAACTCCACCACATCCCCCAACTGAAAAACCAGGCAGCTGACGACTTGGCAAAGATAGGCTCCAAGAGAGAGGCCATTCCAAGCAACGTGTTCTTGGAACACATTCACTCACCGTCAGTCCAAGAGGATCCTTTCACAGAAGAAGCCCCGCAGCCGAAAAGTGCCACAGATCCGACTGAAGTTGAAGTGCCTACAGTAGTCGACCTAATCATGGAAGTCTTGGCAATCACCCCTGACTGGACAATACCGTACATTGCATATATCCTAAGGAAAGAACTTCCGGAGGACGAGGAGGAGGCTCGACAGATCGTCCACCGATCTAAGGCCTTCACAGTCATAAGGGGACAGCTGTACAGAGAGAGTGCGACCGGAGTCGGCCAAAAATGCATAACGCCAGAAGAGGGTCAAATAATCCTTAACGATATCCACTCGGGAACCTGCGGTCACCATGCGTCCTCTCGGACTATTGTGGCTAAAGCATACCGAGCTGGATTTTACTGGCCAAGGGCAAATGAGATGGCGAAAGAGATAGTCGACAAGTGCGAGGGGTGCCAGTTCTACTCCAACATGTCACACAAGCCCGCGTCAGCCATGAAAACCATTCCGCTCGTCTGGCCCTTTGCCGTCTGGGGATTGGACATGGTTGGCCCCCTAAGAACGGGCAGGAGTGGATTCACTCATGTACTTGTGGCAGTCGACAAATTTACCAAATGGATCGAAGCTAAGCCCATAAAGAGCCTCGATGCTGGCACCGTGTAACGCCCCAGACACACCCGCCGGTGGTCGTTACTCTTGGTGGGATCTAGACTGGCCCCACAGATCAATACTAGTCTTTTCTGCGCACTTTGTCCTCACTCGTGTGCACCCGGGAGCAACTTCCCGGTCGGTCACCCATCCTGACACTCGGCGTCCGCCGCCTCATGGTCTATGGCGACTCAGATCTGGTGGTTAATCAAGTGATGAAGGAGTGGGACGTCAGGAGTCCGGCAATGACTGGATACTGCAATGCAGTGCGGAAGCTAGAGAAGAAGTTCGAGGGGTTGGAACTCCACCACATCCCCCGACTGAAAAACCAGGCAGCTAACGACTTGGCAAAGATAGGCTCCAAGAGAGAAGCCATTCCAAGCAACGTGTTCTTGGAACACATTCACTCACCGTCAGTCCAAGAGGATACTTTCACAGAAGAAGCCCCGCAGCCGAAAAGTGCCACAGATCCTACTGAAGTTGAAGTGCCTGCAGTAGTCGACCTAATCATGGAAGTCTTGGCAATCACCCCTGACTGCACAATACCGTACATTTCATATATCCTAAGGAAAGAACTTCCGGAGGACGAGGAGGAGGCTCGACAGATCGTCCGCCGATCTAAGGCCTTCACAGTCATAAGGGGACAGCTGTACAGAGAGAGTGCGACCGGAGTCGGCCAGAAATGCATAACGCCAGAAGAGGGTCAAATAATCCTTAACGATATCCACTCGGGAACCTGCGGTCACCATGCGTCCTCTCAGACTATTGTGGCTAAAGCATACCGAGCTGGATTTTACTGGCCAAGGGCAAATGAGATGGCGAAAGAGATAGTCGACAAGTGCGAGGGGTGCCAGTTCTACTCCAACATGTCACACAAGCCCGCGTCAGCCCTGAAAACCATTCCGCTCGTCTGGCCCTTTGCCGTCTGGGGATTGGACATGGTTGGCCCCCTAAGAACGGGCAGGAGTGGATTCACTCATGTACTTGTGGCAGTCGACAAATTTACCAAATGGATCGAAGCTAAGCCCATAAAGAGCCTCGATGCTGGCACCGTGTAACGCCCCAGACACACCCGCCGGTGGTCGTTACTCCTGGCGGGATCTAGACTGGCCCCACAGATCAATACTAGTCTTTTTCTGCGCACTTTGTCCTCACTTGTGTGCACCCGGGAGCAACTTCCCGGTCGGTCACCCATCCTGACACTACTCCAAGCTGAGCACGCTTAACTTTGGAGTTCTATCCGAATGGACTCCCGGAAAAGAAGGAATTCCTAATTGATGTGAGTAGTCTATCATCCCTAATAAGCCAGGCCATCACATACACCCCCACTCAGAGGAACCGACGTCCTCGTCGGGCCACAGGAACGTTCCCTCTTGGCACAAACGTCTGTGCTTCCAGTCTGGTACATGTGCCATGTCGAGTGCCACGACAGGTCACAAACGTCACGAACAACATGACCACGCACCTGTCCGCAACCATCCGGGTAACCGTGAGGGTCGGCTCTGATACCAACTTGTAACGCCCCAGACACACCCGCCGGTGGTCGTTACTCCTGGCAGGATCTAGACTGGCCCCACAGATCAATACTAGTCTTTTCTGCGCACTTTGTCCTCACTTGTGTGCACCCGGGAGCAACTTCCCGGTCGGTCACCCATCCTGACACTACTCCAAGCTGAGCACGCTTAACTTTGGAGTTCTGTCCAAATGGGCTCCCGGAAAAGAAGGAATTCCTTATTGATGTGAGTAGTCTATCATCCCTAATAAGCCAGGCCATCACACACCGCTATCAGTTTCATCAGAGGGTTAACATTCAGATATGGAGTCCCGCACAGCATCATCACTGATAACGGGTCAAACTTTGATTCGAACGAGTTCAGAGCATTTTGCGCTTCTCAAGGCACACGAGTCGACTACGCCTCAGTCACTCATCCCCAGTCGAATGGACAGGCTGAGAGAGCAAATGGTCTGATTCTCAAAGGGTAAAAACCTTGGCTGATGCGCGATCTCAAGCACGCAGCAGGCGCTTGGGTCGACGAGCTTCCGTCAGTTCTGTGGGGATTAAGGACCACCCCTAACCGGTCGACTGGAAGGACCCCATTCTTTCTGGTTTATGGAGCCAAAGCTGTCCTGCCAAGCGATCTTCTTCATAATGCACCCCGAGTCGAACTTTACACCGAAGATGAAGCGGAGCAGGCCCGGCAAGATGCAGTCGACCTCTTGGAGGAAGAGAGGGAGATGGCAATGATCAGATCGACCATTTATCAGCAGGACTTATGTCGATTCCACGCCCGGAATGTGAAGAGTCGAGCCTTTCAAGAAGGAGATCTGGTCCTCCGAGTGGATCAACAAAAACCTCACAAGCTCGCTCCCACTTGGGAAGGCCCCTTCATCGTCACCAGAGTCCTCCACAACGGAGCATATCACCTTTACAATGTTGATCGACAGATCGACGAACCTCGAGCTTGGAACGCGGAGCTTCTCCGCCCCTTTTACACTTGAGTCCGCCCTCAAACCAGATGTAATAAGAAAAACTCCTGAAGTTCATTTTTATCAGAAATAAGAGTGTTCCAATAATTGCTGTCACTTTTGTTTGTATCCGAAATCCCCCAGTGGGTGACTTAGCTGCGAATCTGATTCGCCTAAGTTTGAAAAATCCTACCGAGTGGAGAGCAAACCTCCCACTCGGGGGCTTAGCTGCGAATCCGATTCGCCTAAGTTTGAAAAACCCTACCGAGTGGAGAGCAAACCTCCCACTCGGGGGCTTAGCTGCGAATCCGATTCGCCTAAGTTTGAAAATCCTACCGAGTGAAGAGCAAACCTCCCACTCGGGGGCTTAGCTGCAGTTCAGCACTCGCCTAAGTTCTCCATGAAGAGACCTAGCTACAGTCAGACACTCGCCTAAGTTTGAAAAATCATACCGAGTGGAGAGCAAACCTCCCACTCGGGGGCCTAGCTGCAGTTCAGCACTCGCCTAAGTTCTCCACGAAGAGACTTAGCTGCAGTCAGACACTCGCCTAAGTTTGAAAAATCCTACCGAGTGGAGAGCAAACCTCCCACTCGGGGGCTTAGCTGCAGTTCAGCACTCGCCTAAGTTCTCCACGAAGAGACTTAGGTGCAGTCAGACACTCGCCTAAGTTTGAAAAATCCTACCGAGTGGAGAGCAAACCTCCCACTCGGGGGCTTAGCTGCAGTTCAGCACTCGCCTAAGTTCTCCATGAAGAGACTTAGCTGCAGTCAGACACTCGCCTAAGTTTGAAAAATCCTACTGAGTGAAGAGCAAACCTCCCACTCGGGGGCTTAGCTGCAGTTCAGCACTCGCCTAAGTTCTCCACGAAGAGACATAGCTGCAGTCAGACACTCGCCTAAGTTTGAAAAATCCTACCGAGTGGAGAGCAAACCTCCCACTCGGGGGCTTAGCTGCAGTTTGGCACTCGCCTAAGTTCTCCACGAAGAGACTTAGCTGCGGTCAGACACTCGCCTAAGTTTGAAAAATCCTACCGAATGGAGAGCAAACCCCCCACTCGGGGGCTTAGGTACAGTTCAGTGCTCTCTTAAGTATGAAACCCACCTTTTCCTGGAGAGCTCCGCCACAAATACAATGTGAGCTTCGTCCCACTCTACAGTAACAGGGTGTGGGTCGACTGCCACCTTTTCCTGGAGAGCTCCGCCACAAATACAATGTGCGCTCCACCCCACTCTACAGCAACAGGGTGTGGGTTGGTCGTCACCTTTTCCTTCTAACGGAGATCAAGTTCCACTCGACGAATCATCCATGAAGACATTCAGCAAGAAATTAAGTTCGGATAAAGCTTAAAAGGCCCTGGGCCCCGAATCAAAGTACTCGAGCCCTCAGCTTGGCAGAGTTTAAACGATTACAAGTCCACTCGGCATTCCGAGGCAAATTTAAGGAAAGGCATAAAAGTTTTCTCATTCCTCAAGAGGAGGACTGGCAGGAGCGACGAACTCATCCAGGTCAATTCCGTCCGCAATACAAGTGGCAGTAGCAATGAAGGTCTCCATGAAGTCTTGGAAGCTGTGCCTCTTGGTATTGGCGACTTGGATGGCGGCCAACTTTTCTTCTCGCGCCTCCTTGCAGTGGACGCGGACTAAAGATAGAGCCACATCAGCGCCGCACCGGGCAGAAGACTTCTTCCACTCCTGCACTCGATCGGGGATTTTGTCAAGTCGAGCCATAAGAGACTCGA
This sequence comes from Triticum monococcum, assembly GCA_034509565.1. Taxonomy (NCBI): domain Eukaryota; kingdom Viridiplantae; phylum Streptophyta; class Magnoliopsida; order Poales; family Poaceae; genus Triticum; species Triticum monococcum. The sequence continues at coordinate 172,469,862 of CM067847.1, read as the reverse complement.
GATCGTTCTGGAGCGTGGACTCTGGCCAAAGTGTCGAGTCGATCCGTGACATGGAAACCTTCAGTCGAGCCAAGTAATCCACGGCGCCGTCGATTCGAGATTCTAGTCGGAGCAGGTTCATGGCAGTATCATCTTTCACCGGAGAATTGATTGGGTCCAGACCCGTTTCGATCTGCCCGGTCTCCTCTTCAAAGTTCTGACAAAATTCTGCATACAAGACCTAAAGATAAGTCGATTTGCATAAGCTGAGTCGACAAAAAGTAAAAAATAGTCGAAACTGGATGTGCACCTTCAAGTTTGATGTACAGCCTCTTGGCGAGGCTCCTCAAGTAGCTCTCCAGGTCGTCCCTCCTACGAGCGATGCCTTCCATCTCCTCGCCCAAGAGGAGGTTCTTCTTCTTCCAATTTGCAGTCAGCCTGTTGGCTTCAGTCAGAGCGGTCTGCAACCTGGTGTTCTCTTTTTCTAACTGGTCGACCGAAGCCAGCTTCTGTGCGGCCAGAGCTGTCTTGTCATCAGCCTCCTTGCGGGCAGCAGCCAGGTCCTGGTCCTTCTTCGCCAAAGCTTTTTCCAATTCTCCTACAAAGAAATGGTGATCGAATCGGAAACAGCAGAGGAATGCTCAAGCCTAAAAACAAAATCAGTCGACAAAGTCGCTTTACCTGCGGCGCCCTCCCTGACCTTCTGCAGCTCCGTCCTGGCCAGCTCTAGATCAAGGTCCAGTTGAATCTTCTGTTTCTCCAATTCAGTATAGCGAGCGGCAAGTTCGCAGGGTTTCTGCAAAAAGAAAAACCAGTCGACAGACGTTCGAGATAAGTTGCTTCCGAGTAACTAAGGAACAATGGCGGCGTTTCTAAGACCACAGCCGAATCAAAAACATTCGACAGTAGTCTCGGGGACTACACCCAGTGGGTGCACTCAGCGTGCCCCCACTGGTTTGACCAAAAAAAATTTGACTGCCCGCAGTCGACAGGACACGGTCCCACTCGACCTGGCCAGACCAAACCAAGTGAAGAAATACAGATTCAGAAACGCAATATAAAGACTACAGTAGACTGCCAGCAGTCCACCGTAGTCTCGGGGACTACACCCAGTGGGTGCACTCAGCGTGCCCCCACTAGTCCAAGAAAGAGAAAACACACCCACTGGGTGTACAGATACAGATACAAAGATCTTCAAAAAGAAAAAGAAAGAGGGAGAAAGACTCTTCAAACAAACAAGTATCAAGTCGACTGACCTGGACGTTGCTCTGAAGCGCCGAACTTGCGTCGTAAGCTGCCTGGCTGGCCTCTCGAGCCTTCTTCACCTGTTCCATCATGACCCCTGCCTGGTGTATGGCCTCCTTCGCAGCGGCCACTTCGTCTTCAGGGACAGAGTACGCGACAAAGAGCGAAGTCGGATTGGCAGTCGACGCCGAGGGCTGCGCACTCGACAGGGGATTGGCAAAGGTCACAGAAGCCCGAGGGGCATCACCGCTATCCCGAGCCACGACCTTAGGCGTCGGAGCAGGCTGGGGAGTCTTGTCAGTCGACGGCCTCTTGGTCCTCCCTATCCTCAGCGGCTCGTTGTCGTCGTCATCCGGGAGGTCGATAACATGAGGAGGGGCTGTAGGAAGAACTTTCAATCGACCAGAATTGCAAGAAACGTCCAAGTCAACTCAAAAACAGAACGTGAATAATCGTACCAGGGTTGGAGGTAGCAGCGTCCCCCATCTCTTGGTCGTCGTCTTTGGCAGAGATCTCGGAGGTAGCAGCACTGCAAATTTACACCCAGTGGGTGCACTCAGCGTGCCCCCACTAGTCCAAGAAAGAGAAAACACACCCAGTGGGTGTACACCCAGTGGGTGTACAGATACAGATACAAAGATCTTCAAAAAGAAAAAGAAAGAGGGAGAAAGACTCTTCAAACAAACAAGTATCAAGTCGACTGGCCTGGACGTTGCTCTGAAGCGCCGAACTTGCGTCGTAAGCTGCCTGGCTGGCCTCTCGAGCCTTCTTCACCTGTTCCATCATGACCCCTGCCTGGTGTATGGCCTTCTTCACAGCGGCCACTTCGTCTTCAGGGACAGAGTACGCGACAAAGAGCGAAGTCGGGTTGGCAGTCGACGCCGAGGGCTGCGCACTCGACAGGGGATTGGCAAAGGTCACGGAAGCCCGAGGGGCATCGCCGCTATCCCGAGCCACGACCTCAGGCGCCGGAGCAGGCTAGGGAGTCCTGTCAGTCGAGGGCCTCTTGGTCCTCCCTATCCTCAGCAGCTCGTTGTCGTCGTCATCCGGGAGGTCGATAACATGAGGAGGGGCTGCAGGAAGAACTTTCAATCGACCAGAATTGCAAGAAACGTCCAAGTCAACTCAAAAACAGAACGTCAATAATCGTACCAGGGTTGGAGGTAGCAGCGTCCCCCATCTCTTGGTCATCGTCTTTGGCAGAGATCTCAGAGGTAGCAGCACTGCAAATTTCAAAGAATCAACCAGTTAAGCGTAACGAGTCGACCGAGGATCCGTCCTCCAATCGACGAGGGAAGACAAACTTTGTTACCCGGAAATAACAGGGACAGTTATCTTCATCTTGGGCAGAGTCTTGGGCGGCTTGGATAGCGTCGTGCGTGGTTGCTTGGGGACCTTCCCAGTCGGTGTGGGAGAAGAAGTTCGAGGGTGTTTTGATGACGGCCCGACGGAGCCGCTCGCCTGACCACGTCCCTGTGCCGGGTCATGTGCGAGCTTGGATCGCCTTTCCGGGCAGGGAGGTTCGGTCTCCTCCTCCTCCTCTTCGCTGAGGAGATGTCGTCGCCTCCCTCTCCTTCACCATCCGACTCCCACTCACCCTGGTCATCCCCGCTCTCGCCTCCACTCCCTTCTCCTTCCTCAGTCGACCCCTGCGCCCCGTTGGGCGTCGAGTACATCTCAGTGGTCGCCTGAAAGACAACAGACAAAGGTAAAGTCAATCGACCTGCTCGAAAGGAGACCAATACAGAAAACGAAGATTTCAGTCGGAAGACATAAAAACACACCTGGTCGACCTCATACGAGCTGTCGAGTGGAATGACCCTCCTAGCTCCCCGGGGGTTGTCCTTGTTCCCCGTGATACTGGACACCCACCCCTCCAACATCTTGTCGGTAACCTCCTCCGGGTGGATCCGAGTGGTGTCCTCGAGGCCAAAGTACAGCAACATCGGATGGTCCCGAGCCTGGAGCGGTTGGATTCGTCTCTTGAGGAAGACTTCCAGCAGATCCATCCCCGTCACGCCCTCGCGGACAAGCTCAACCACTCGACCGGCCAGTATCTTGACCTGGGCCTTCTCTTCAGGCGTCACCTTCAGAGAAGCGGGCTTTTCGGCTCGGTCGAGGGTGAAAGGTGGGAGCCCAGTCGTCTGCCCTGGAGTCGCCTGATCCTGGCAGTAGAACCAAGTCGCCTGCCAGCCCCGAACTGACTCCGGGAAGGTAATGGATGGGAAACAGCTCTTCCGTCTCGTCTGGATCGCCAAACCCCCGCATAGTTGGATCACTTGTGTCCTCTCGTCACTCGACTTGGCTTTCTTAACCGACTGAGAGCGACAGGTAAAGATGTGCTTAAAAAGCCCCCAGTGTGGGCGGCAACCGAGGAACGCCTCACACATTGAAATAAAGGCAGCGAGATAGACTATGGAATTGGGGGTAAAGTGGTGGAGCTGCGCTCCAAAGAAGTTCAAGAAGCTACGGAAGAAAGAGTGGGGCGGCAGAGAAAACCCTCGGTCGATGTGAGTGGCGAGGAGCACGCACTCACCGTCGCGAGGTTGGGGTTCGATCTCTCCCCTCGGAAGACGCGCAGCCTTGTGAGGGATGGCTCCCCCCTCGACCAAGTCGTCAAGATCCTCCTGACGGAGCACCGAATGCATCTAGTCGCCCTGGATCCAACCCTTGGGCAGAGCCGTCCGAGAGGAAGATCCGCCGCGCGCAGACTTCTTCCCCTTCCCCGCCGCCGCCGCCTTCTTCGCGCGCTCCAGGGCGGTCGTCTTGCCCTTCACCATCATCGCCGGCGAGATCTCGAGCTGGTCTTGCGGTGGCTGGGCGAGAGTAAAGGAAGCAGGGAAGGCTACGGAGGAAGAGCGAAAGAAGAGGAAGAGATGAGCACGCGCACTGATGGAGGGCTCCAAGCTAGCTACTTATAAGGGGCCGCTTCTGAGTGGCTGACAGGTAGGCCCGGGCTATCCAGTCAAATCCTGTGGCAGGCGCGCGCGCAGTACGTGGCGAAAAAGGCGGCGCGGAGATCGAGGAGCCTTCGCACTGTCGCTCCCGATTACTGCGGCCGCCCCCGTTCCGCGCGCTTCCCAAAAAATCTGAATCCCGCGATCTCCGCTGGCTACAGAACAACTTGGCAAAACGGAAATCCCACGCGCACCGGCGCACGATGCCTCACAGGTAAAGAAATCCACTCGGCGAAAGGCCTGGAACGGATCAAGGCGACTGAAAGAGGTTAATGACGGCATCCGTGATGGTCGACCCCGAATGAAGCGCCCATATAACCCGAAGAATCAATCGGAAAGATCCCTAACCCCTGTTCTCATTCTAGCCTCGATCCGTTCGGGGGCTAATGATGAAGTCACGTACCTACGGTAGGGACATGGACCCGTCCCAAAAGAACCCTACCATAGGACGTCCCTAGAAGAAGTCACCATTCAATCGACTTGAAGATATCTCACTCGACGGGTCGAAGACACTCGACCAAGAAGCTGTTACTCGACCAAGAAGGCAACCGCTCGACTGCCCGAAGACCTCGAGTCACTCCGCAAGCAAACGGTCGGCTATTAAGTAGACTTTATGGTTATTAAGACACTTTATTAGGGACGTTATCAGTAAAGCCCACCTTAAATGTACCTTAAACCCTGCATTACTGAGGGCAAGAGAGGACTGGCGAACTCTATATAAGCCACCCCCCTCCTCAGTATCAAGGGTTCGCACCCCTGTCATTTTACACACGCATAATCCAGTCGACCGCCCCCGTGCACCGAGACGTAGGGCTGTTACTTCCTCCAAGAAGGGTCTGAACTCGTAAACCTTGCGTGCATACAACTTCCCAATATCTAAGGTCTAGCCTCTTCATACACACCCCCCTACCTCACTGTCAGACTTAGAACCACGACAGCAGCCACGTAAAACTTGCAACAACAAAGTAGAGGACGTCTAACTTGTTTTCGCAGGGCATGTTGTGATGTGATATGGTGAAGACATGATGCTAAATAATATTGTATGAGATGATCATGTTTTGTAACACAGTTATCGGCAACTGGCAGGAGCCATATGGTTGTCGCTTTATTGTATAAAATGCAATCGCTATGTAATTGCTTTACTTTATCACTAAGCGGTAGCGATAGTCGTAGAAGCAATAGTTGGCGAGACAACAATGATGCTTCGATGGAGATGAAGGTGTCAAGCCGGTGACGATGGTGATCATGACTGTGCCTTGGAGATGGAGATCAAAGGCACAAGATGATGATGGCCATATCATATCACTTATATTGATTGCATGTGATGTTTATCCTTTATGCATCTTATTTTGATTAGTTTGGTGGTAGCATTATAAGATGATCTCTCACTAAATTTCAAGGTATAAGTGTTCTCCCGGAGTATGCACCGTTGCTACAGTTCGTCATGCCGAGACACCATGTGATGATCGGGTGTGATAAGCTCTACGTTCACATACAACGGGTGCAAGCCAGTTTTGCACATGCAGAATACTCGGGTTAAACTTGACGAGCCTAGCATATGCAGATATGGCCTCGGAGCACTAAGACCAAAAGGTCAAGCATGAATCATATGGTAGATATGATCAACATAATGATGTTCACCATTTGAAACTACTCCATCTCACGTGAGATCGGACATGGTTTAGTTGATATGGATCATGTGATCACTTAGATGATTAGCAAGATGTCTATCTAAGTGGGAGTTCTTAAGTAATATGACTAATTGAACTTTAATTTATCATGAACTTAGTACCTGATAGTATTTTGCATGTCTATGTTGTTGTAGATCAATAGCTCGCGTGTAGCTCCCCGTTTATTTTTGATATGTTCCTAGAGAAAACTAAGTTGATAGATGATAGTAGCAATGATGCGGACTAGGTTCGTGATCTGAGGATTATCCTCATTGCTGCATAGAAGAATTATGTCCTTGATGCATCGCTAGGTGACAGAACTATTGCAGGAGCAGATACAGATGTTATGAACGTTTGAGAAGCTCGGTATGATGACTACTTGATAGTTTAGTGCACCATGCTTTACGGCTTAGAACCGGGACTTCAAAATTGTTTTGAAATGCCACAGAACATATGAGATGTTCTGAGAGCTGATATTGGTATTTCAGACTCATGCCCGTGTTAAGAGATATGAGACCTCTGACAAAGTACTTTGCCTACAAGATGGAGGAGAATAGCTCAGCTAGTGAGCATGTGCTCAGAATGTGTGAGTACTATAATCACTTGAATCAAGTGGGAGTTAATCTTCCAGATAAGATAGTGATTGACAGAGTTCTCTAGTCACTGTCACCAAGTTACTAGAACTTCGTAGTGAACTATAATATGCAAGCGATGGATAAGACAATTCCCGAGCTCTTCGCGATGCTAAAGGTTGCGGAGGTAGAAATCAAAAAGGAGCACCTACTGTTGATGGTTTACAAGACCACTAGTTTCAAGAAAAACGGCAAAGGGAAGAAAGGAAACTTCAAGAAGAATGGCAAGCAAGTTGCTGCTCAAGTGAAGAAGCCCAAGTCTGGAACTAAGCCTGAGACTGAGTGCTTCTACTGCAAAGGGACTGGTCACTGGAAGCGAAACTGCCCCAAGTATTTTGCTGATAAGAAGGATGGCAAAGTGAAAGGTATATTAGAGATACATGTTATTGATGTGTACTTTACTAGTGTTCGTAATAGCCCCTGGGTATTTGATATTGGTTCAGTTGCTATGATTAGTAACTTGAAACAACTTATGGGCAAAGTGACGATGTGTGTTGGAAATGATTCCAGGGTTGATAAGATCACCATCGCACATTCCCTCTACCTTCTAGATTAGTGTTGGACCAAAATAAATGTTATTTGGTGTTTGCGTTAAGCATGGATATGATTGGATCATGTTTATTGCAATACGGTTATTCATTTAAGTCAAAGAATAACTGTTGTTCTGTTTACATGAATAAAACCTTCTACGGTCATACACTTAATATAAATGGTTTATTGAATCTCGATGGTAATGATACACATATTCATAATATTGATGCCAAAAGATGCCAAGTTAATAATGATAGTGTAACTTATTTATGGCACTGCTGTTTAGGTCATATTGGTGTAAAGCGCATGAAGAAACTCCATGTTGATGGGCTTTTGGAATCACTTGATTATGAATCACTTGATGCTTGTGAACCATGCCTCATGGGCAAGATGACTAAGACTCCGTTCTCCGGAACAATGGAGCGAGCAACTGATTTATTGGAAATAATACATACTGGTGTATGCGATCTGATGAGTGTTAAGGCTCGCGGCGGGTATTGGTATTTTCTGACCTTCACAGATGATTTGAGAAGATATGGGTATATCTACTTGATGAAACATAAGTCTGAAACATTTGAAAAGTTCAAAGAATTTCAGAGTGAAGTGGAAAATCATCATAACAAGAAAATAAAGTTTCTACGATCTGATCGCGGAGACAAATATTTGAGTTACGAGTTTGGTCTTCATTTGAAATGATGTGGAATAGTTTCGCAACTCACGCCACCTAGAACACCACAGAGTAATGGTGTATCCGAATGTCATAACTGTACTTTATTAGATATGGTGCGATCTATGATGTCTCTTACCGATTTATCACTATCGGTTTGGGGTTATGCATTAGAGACAGCTGCATTCACGTTAAATAGGGCACCATCTAAATCCGTTCAGACGACACCATATGAACTGTTGTTTGGCAAGAAACCTAAGCTGTCATTTCTTAAAGTTTGGGGTTGCGATGCTTATGTGAAAAAATTTCAGCCTGATAAGCTCAAACGCAAATCGGAGAAGTGCTTCTTCATAGGATACCCAAAAGAAACTGTTGGGTACACCTTCTATCACAGATCCGAAGGCAAGATATTTTGTTGCTGAGAATGGATCCTTTCTAGAGAAGGAGTTTCTCTCGAAAGAAGTGAGTGGGATGAAAGTAGAAATCGATAAGGTAATTATACCTTCTCCCGAATTGGAAAGTAGTTCATCACAGAAATTAGTTCCAGTGATACCTACACCAATTAGTGAGGAAGCTAATAATGATGATCATGAACCTTCAGATCAAGTTACTACTAAACCTCGTAGGTCAACCAGAATACGGTCCGCACCAGAGTGGTGCGGTAATTCTGTTTCGGAAGTCATGTTACTAGAACATGACGAACCTACAAATTATGAGGAAGCGATGATGAGCCCAGATTCTACGAAATGGCTTGAGGCCATGAAATCTGAGATGGGATCCATGTATGAAGAACAAAGTGTGGACTTTGGTTGACTTGCCCGATGATCGGCAAGCCATAGAGAATAAATGGATCTTCAAGAAGAAGACCGATGTTGACGGTAATGTTACTGTCTACAAAGCTCGACTTGTTGCAAAAGGTTTTCGACAAGTTCAAAGAGTTGACTATGATGAGACCTTCTCACCCGTAGCTATGCTTAAGTCTATCCGAATCATGTTAGCAATTTCTGCATTTTATGATTGTGAAATTTGGCAAATGGATGTCAAAACTACATTCCTTAATGGATATCTTAAAGAAGAGTTGTATATGATGCAACCAGAAGGTTTTGTCGATCCAAAAGGTGCTAACAAAGTGTGCAAGCTCCAGCAATCTATTTATGGACTGGTGCAAGCCCCTCGGAGTTGGAATATATGCTTTGATAGTGTGATCAAAGCATATGGTTTTGTACAGACTTTTGGAGAAGCCTGTATTTACAAGAAAGTGAGTGGGATCACTACATCATTTCTGATAAGTATAGGTGAATGACATACTGTTGATCGAAAATAATGTAGAATTTTCTGGAAAGCATAAAGGAGTGTTTGAAAGGAGTTATTCAAAGAAAGACCTCGGTGAAGCTGCTTACATATTAAGCATCAAGATCTATAGAGATAGATCAAGACGCTTGATAAAAAATTTCAATGAGTATATACCTTGACAAGTTTTTGAAGTAGTTCAAAATGGAACAGTCAAAGAAGGAGTTCTTGCCTATTTTGCAAGGTGTGAAGTTGAGTAAAGACTCAAAACCCGACCACGACAGAAAATAGAAAGAGAATGAAAAGTCATTCCCTATGCCTCAGTCATAGGTTCTATAAAGTATGCTATGTTGTGTACCAGACCTATTGTGTACCTCACCATGAGTTTGGCAAGAGGGTACAATAGTGATCTAGGAGTGGATCACTGAACAACGGTCAAATTTATCCTTAGTGTAATAAGGAATGTTTCTCGGTTACGGAGGTGACAAAGAGTTCGTCGTAAAACTTACGTCGATGCAAACTTTGACACCGGTCTGGATGACTCTAAGTCTCGATCTAGATACATATTGAAAGTGGGAGCGATTAGCTAGGGTAGCTTTGTGCAGAGCATTGTAGACATAGAAAATTTGCAAAATACATACGGCTCTGAATGTGGCAGACCCGTTAACTAAACTTCTCTCACAAGCAAAACATGATAACTCTTTGGGTGTTAATCACATAACAATGTGAACAAGATTATTGACTCTAGTAAACCTTTTGGGTATTAGTCACATGGAGATGTGAACTAATCACATAAAGATGTGAACTATTGGTGTGAAATCACATGACGATATGAACTAGATTATTGACTCTAGTACAAGTGGGAGACTGGAGGAAATATGCCCTAGGGGCAATAATAAAGTTGTTATTTATATTTCCTTATATCATGATAAATGTTTATTATTCATGCTAGAATTGTATTAACCGGAAACTTAGTACATGTGTGAATACATAGACAAACAGAGTGTCCCTAGTATGCCTCTACTAGACTAGCTCGTTAATCAAAGATGGTTAAGTTTCCTAACCATAGACATGTGTTGTCATTTGATAAATAGGATCACATCATTAAAGAATGATGTGATGGACAAGACCCATCCGTTAGCTTAGCACTTTGATCGTTTAGTTTATTGCTATTACTTTCTTCATAACCTAAACATGTTCCTATGACTATGAGATTATGCAACTCCGAAATACCGGAGGAACACTTAGTGTGCTATCAAACATCACAACGTAACTGGGTGATTATAAAGATGCTCTACAGGTGTCTCCGATGGTGTTTGTTGAGTTGGCATAGATCGAGATTAGGATTTGTCACTCTAATTGTCGGAGAGGTATCTCTGGGCCCTCTTGGTAATGCACATCACTATAAGCCTTGCAAGCAATGTGACTAATGAGTTAGTGACGGGATGATGCATTATGGAACGAGTAAAGAGACTTGCCGGTAACGATATTGAACTAGGTATTGAGATACCGACGATCTAATCTCGGGCAAGTAACATACCGATGACAAAGGGAACAACGTATGTTGTTATGCGGTTTGACCGATAAAGATCTTCATAGAATATGTAGGAACCAATATGAGCATCTAGGTTCCGCTATTGGTTATTGACCGGAGATGAGTCTCGGTCATGTCTACATGGTTCCCGAACCCGTATGGTCCGCACCCTTAACGTTCGATGACGATTGGTATTATGAGTTTATGTGTTTTGATGAACCGAAGGTTGTTCGGAGTCCCGGATATGATCACGGACAAAACGAGGAATCTTGAAATGGTCGAGACATAAAGATCGATATATTGGAAGGCTATGTTTGGACATCGAAATGGTTTCGGGTGAGTTCGGGCATTTACCGGTGTACCGGGGGGTTACCGGAACCCCCCGGGGAGTGTATGGGCCTTATTGGGCCTTAGTGGGAGAGAGGAGGAGGCGGCCAAGGTGCCACCACCCCCCCAGACCAATCCGAATTGGGGTGGGGGCTGGCCCCCCTTTCCTTCTCCCTCTTGATGTCTACTACACAACCTTCTTCTTGTAGACGTTGTTGGGCCTCCAAGTGCAGAGGTTTGTAGGACAGTAGCAAATTTCCCTCAGGTGGATGAACTAAGGTTTATCAATCCGTGTGAGGCGTAGGATGAAGATGGTCTCTCTCAAGCAACCCTGCAACCAAATAACAAAGAGTCTCTTGTGTCCCCAACACACCCAATACAATGGTAAGTTGTATAGGTGCACTAGTTCGGCGAAGAGATGGTTATACAAGTGCAATATGGATAGTAGATAAAGGTTTTTGTAATCTGAAAATATAAAAACAGCAAGGTAACTAATGATAAAAGTGAGCACAAACGGTATTGCAATGCGTTGAAACAAGGCCTAGGGTTCATACTTTCGCTAGTGCAAGTTCTCTCAACAATAATAACATAATTGGATCATATAACTATCCCTCAACATGCAACAAAGAGTCGCTCCAAAGCCACTAATAGCGGAGAACAAACGGAGAGATTATTGTAGGGTATGAAGCCACCTCAAAGTTATCCTTTTTGATCGATCTATTCATGAGTCCGTAGTAAAATAACATGAAGCTATTCTTTCCGTTCAATCTATCCTAGAGTTCGTACTAGAATAACACCTTAAGACACAAATCAACCAAAACCCTAATGTCACCTAGATACTCCAATGTCACCTCAAGTATCCGTGGGTATGATTATACGATATGCATCACACAATCTCATATTCATCTATTCAACCAACACAAAGAACTTCAAAGAGTGCCCCAAAGTTTCTACCGGAGAGTCAAGACGAAAACGTGTGCCAACCCCTATGCATAAGTTCACGGAACTCGCAAGTTGATCACCAAAACATACATCAAGTGGATCACGTGATATCCCATTGTCACCATAGATAAGCACATGCAAGACATACATCAAGTGTTCTCAAATCCTTAAAGACTCAACCCGATAAGATAACTTCAAAGGGAAAACTCAATCCATTACAAGAGAGTAGAGGGGGATAAACATCATAAGATCCAACTATAATAGCAAAGCTCGCGATACATCAAGATCATACCACCTCGAGAACATGAGAGAGAGAGAGAGATCAAACACATAGCTACTGGTACATACCCTCAGCTCCGAGGGTGGACTACTCCCTCCTCGTCATGGAGAGCGCCGGGATGATGGAGACGGCCACCGGAGAGGGATCCCCCCTGGCAGGGTGTCGGAACGGGTCTAGATTGGTTTTCGGTGGCTACGGAGGTTTCTGGCAGCGGAACTCCCGATCTAGGTTTCTTTTTGGAAGTTTTGGGTTATATAAGAGGTGTTGGAGTCGGGGACAAGTCAAGGGGATTCTCGAGGCAGCCACGAGGCAGGGGGTGTGCCCATGGGGTAGGGGGCGCCCCCACCCTCGTGGTGGCATCGGGACTCTTCTGGCCCACCTCCGGTACTCCGTGGGCTTCTTCTGGTCCAAAAATGATCTCTGTGAAGTTTCAGGTCAATTGGACTCCGTTTGATTTTCCTTTTCTGCGATAGTTAAAAACAAGGAAAAAACAGAAATTGGCACTGGGCTCTAGGTTAATAGGTTAGTCCCAAAAATCACATAAATGCATATAAAACATCCAAGGTTGATAATATAATAGCATGGAAAAGTAAAAAATTATAGATATGTTGGAGACGTATCACCTGTCTCCTCCTTCCTTCCTCTCCTACTCCAACTAGGGAAGGGTGAATCCTACTCCCACTGTGAGTAGGACTCCCCCTTGGGAGCGCCATGAGAGGGCCGGCCCTCCCCCTCCTCCACTCCATTATATACGGGGGAGGAGGGCACCCCATAGACACACACGTTTATTGTTTAGCCGTGTGCGGTGCCCCCCTCCACAGATTTCCACCTCGGTCATATCGTTGCGGTGCTTAGGCGAAGCCCTACGCCGGTAACTTCATCATCATAGTCACCACGCTGTCGTGCTGATGCAACTCTCCCTCGACCTCAGCTGGATCTAGAGTTCATGGGACGTCACCGAGCTGAACGTGTGCAGATCGCGGAGGTGCCATATCTTTGGTGCTAGGATCAGTCAGATCATGAAGACGTACGACTACATCAACCGCGTTGTCATAAAGCTTCCGCTTATGGTCTACGAGGGTACGTGGACAACACTCTCCCCTCTCGTTGCTATGCATCACCTAGATGGATCTTGCGTGTGTGTAGGATTTTTTTTTTGAAATTATTGCGTTCCCCAACAGGATCCCCGATGTAGGGTTTGTAATATCTTCATGATTTGCTTATGGTGGATGGCGTGAGTGACAGAAGCACAGACCTGAGTAAGTAGGTTGTTTGCGTATGGGAGTTAAGAGGACTTGATGCCTTATAATGTTATGGTTGGGTTTTACCTTAATGATCCTTTGTAGTTGCGGATGCTTGCTAGAGTTCCAATCATAAGTGCATATGATCCAAGAAGAGAAATTATGTTAGCTCATGCCTCTCCTTCAAATAAAATTGCAATAATGATTACCGATCTAGTTATCAATTGTCTAGGGACAAATAACTTTCTCATGACAAAAAGGTCTCTACTGAAACTAACTTAGTTGTGTATTTATCTAAACAGCCCCTAGCTTTTATTTACATGCTCTTTATTATCCTGCAAACCTATCCAACAACACCTATAAAGTACTTCTAGTTTCATACTTGTTCTAGGTAAAGCGAACGTTAAGCGTGCGTAACATTGTATCGGTGGTCGATAGAACTTGAGGGAATATTTGTTCTACCTTTAGCTCCTCGTTGGGTTCGACACTCTTGCTGATCGAAAGAGGCTACAATTGATCCCCCATACTTGTGGGTTATCACTTATATATTAGGCATCAAGATCTATAGAGATAGATCACGACGCTTAATAGGACTTTCACAAAGCACATACCTTGACAAAGTTTTGAAGAAGTTCAAAATGGATCAATCAAAGAAAGGGTTCTTGCCTGTGTAACAAGGTGTGAAGTTGAGTCAAACTCAAAGCCTAACCACTGTAGAAGATAGAGAAAAAATGAAAGTAATTCCCTATGCGTCAGCCATAGGTTCTATCATGTATGCTATGATGTGTACCAGACCTGATGTGTGCCTTGCCATAAGTCTGGCATGGAGGTACCAAAGTAATCCTGGAGTGGATCACTGAACAGCGGTCAAGAACATCCTGAAGTACCTGAAAATGACTAAGGAAATGTTTCTCGGTTATGGAGGTTATAAACAGTTCATCGTAAAGAGTTATGCCGATGCAAGCTTTGACATTGATCTAGATGAATCTAAGTCTCAATCTGGATATGTATTGAATGTGGGAGCAATTAGTTAGAGTAGCTTCATGTAGAGCATTATAGACATAGAAATTTGCAAAATACATACATATATGAATATCGCAGACCCGTTGACTAAACTTCTCTCACAAGCAAAACATGATCACACCTTAGTACTCTTTGGGTGTTAATCACATGGCGATGTGAACTAGATTATTGACTCTAGTAAACTCTTTGAATGTCGGTCACATGGCGATGTGAACTATGGGTGTTAAACCACATGGTGATGTGAACTAGATTACTGATTCTAGTGCAAGTGGGAGACTGAAGGAAATATGCCAGGCAATAATAAAGTTGTTATTTTATATTTCCTTATTCATGATAAAGGTTTATTATTCATGCTAGAATTGTATTGATTGGAAACCTTAATGCATGTGTGAATACATAAACAAACACCATGTCCCTAGTGAGCCTCTACTAGACTAGCTCGTTGACCAAAGATGGTTAAGGTTTCCTAACCATGGACATGAGTTGTCATTTGATAACGGGATCACATCATTAGGATAATGATGTGATGGACAGGACCCATCTGTTAGCTTAGCATAATGATCGTTCAGTTTATTGCTATTGCTTTCTTCATGTCAAATACATATTACTTCGACTATGAGATTATGCAACTCCCGGATACCGGAGGAATGCCTTATGTGCTATCAAACGTCACAACGTAACTGGGTGATTATAGATATTCTCTACAGGTATCTCGGAAGGTGTTTGTTGAGTTGGCATATATCGAGATTAGGATTTGTTACTCCGAATATCGAAGAGGTATCTCTGGGCCCTCTCGGTAATACACATCATAAGCTTGCAAGCAAACGACTAAGGAGTTAGTCACAAGGTGATGTATTACGAAACTAGTAAAGAGACTTGCCGTAACGAGATTGAACTAGGTATGAAGATACCGACAATCAAATCTCAGGCAAGTACCATATCGATGGGAAAAGGGAATTATGTATGTTGTCATAATGGTTCGACCGATAAAGATCTTCGTTGAATATGTAGGAGCCAATATGGGCATCCAGGTTCCGCTATTGGTTATTGACCAGAGAGGTGTCTCGGTCATGTCTGCATAGTTCTTGAATTCGTAGGGTCTGCACGCTTAACGTTTGTTGACGATATAATGTTATATGAGTTATATGTTTTGGTGACTGAATGTTGTTCAGAGTCCCGGATGAGATCACGAACATAACGAGGAGTCTCAAAATGGTCAAGAGGTAAAGATTGATATATATAGGACGATGGTATTTGGACAGAGGAAGTGTTTCGGGACGTACCGAGAAGGAATCGGGTCACCGGAAGGGGTTCTCGGCACCCCCCGGCAAGTTATGGGCCTTATGGGCAAAAGGAGGGGACAGACCATCCCACAAGGGGGCTGGTGCGCCCCCTCCCTTGTTTGGCCAGACCTAGGGAAGGAAAAGGGGGAGGGCTAGCCCCTCCTGCCTTTCCTTCTCATGGGAGAAAGGAAAGGGGGGCACCATCGTCCCCTACCTTTCCCCGCACTCCAGATAAGGAAAGGGGGGCACAGGGACTGATACGTCTCCGTCGTATCTACTTTTCCAAACACTTTTGCCCTTGTTTTGGACTCTAACTTGCATGATTTGAATGGAACTAACCCAGACTGCCGCTGTTTTCAGCAGAATTGCCATGGTGTTATTTATGTGCAGAAACAAAAGTTCTCAGAATGACCTGAAACTCCACGGAGCGTCTTTTTGGAAATAATAAAAAATACTGGCAAAAGATCAAGACCAAGGGGCCCACACCCTAGCCACGAGGGTGGGGGCGCGCCTGCCCCACTGGGCGTGCCCCCCTACCTCATGGGCCCCCTGGAGCTCCCCCGACCTCGACTCCAACTCTATATATTCACTTTCGGGGAGAAAATAAAGGAGAAGGATTCATCGCGTTTTATGATACGGAGCCGCCTCCAAGCGCTAAACCCTCTCAGGAGGGCTGATCTAGAGTCCGTTCGGGGCTCCGGAGAGGGGAATCCGTCGCCATCGTCATCATCAACCTTCCTCCATCACCAATTTCATGATGCTCGCCGCCGTGCGTGAGTAATTCCATCGTAGGCTTGCTGGACGGTGATGGGTTGGATGAGATTTATCATGTAATCGAGTTAGTTTTGTCAGGGTTTGATCCCTAGTATCCACTATGTTCTGAGATTGATGTTGCTATGACTTTGTTGTGCTTAATGCTTGTCACTAGGGCCCGAGTGCCATGATTTCAGATCTGAACCTATTATGTTTTCATGAATATATGTGAGTTCTTGATCCTATCTTGCAAGTCTATAGTCACCTACTATGTGTTATGATCCGGCACCCCCAAAGTGACAATAATCGGGACCACTCCCGGTGATGACCGTAGTTTGAGGAGTTCATGTATTCACTATGTGTTAATGCTTTGGTCCAGTACTCTATTAAAAGGAGGCCTTAATATCCCTTAGTTTCCGCTAGGACCCCGCTGCCACGGGAGGGTAGGACAAAAGATGTCATGCAAGTTCTTTTCCATAAGCACGTATGACTATATTCGGAATACATGCATGTTGGGGAACGTAGTAATTTCAAAAAAAATCCTACGCACATGCAAGATCATGGTGATGCATAGCAACGAGAGAGGAGAGTGTTGTCTACATAACCTCGTAGACCGAAAGCGGAAGCGTTAGCACAACGCGGTTGATGTAGTCGTACATCTTCACGGCCCGACCGATCAAGCACCGAAACTACGGCGCCTCCGAGTTCTAGCACACATTCAGCTCGATGACGATCCCCAGACTCCGATCCAGCAGAATGTCGGGGAAGAGTTCCGTCAGCACGACGACATGGTGACGATCTTGATGTTCTACCGTCGCAGGGCTTCGCCTAAGCACCGCTACAATATTTTCGAGGATTATGGTGGAGGGGGGCACCGCACACGGCTAAGAGATCAATGATCAATTGTTGTGTCCATGGGGTGCCCCCCTGCCCCCGTATATAAAAGAGCAAGGAAGGGAGGCGGCCGGCCTAGGAGGAGGGCGCGCCAAGGGGGGAGTCCTACTCCCACCGAGAGTAGGACTCCTCCTTCCCTTGTTGGAGTAGGAGAGAAGGAAAGAGGGGGAGAGAAACAAGGAAAAGTGGGCTGCACCCCTTGTCCAATTCGGACCAGAGGGGGGGGGCGCGTGCCTCCTTCCTTTTGGCCTCTCTCCTCTATTCCAGTATGGCTCAATAAGGCCCATATACTCCCCGGCGAATTCCCGTAACTCTCCGGTACTCCGAAAAATATCCGAATCACTCGGAACCTTTCCGATGTCCGAATATAGTCGTACAATATATCGATCTTTACGTATCGACCATTTCGAGACTCCTCGTCATGTCCCCGATCTCATCCGGGACTCTGAACTCCTTCGGTACATCAAAACTCATAAACTCATAATATAACTGTCATCGAAACCTTAAGCGTGCGGACCCTACGGGTTCGAGAACAATGTAGACATGACCGAGACATGTCTCCGGTCAATAACCAATAGCAGAACCTGGATGCTCATATTGGATCCCACATATTCTACGAAGATCTTGATCGGTCAGACCGCATAACAACATACGTTGTTCCCTTTGTCATCGGTATGTTACTTGCCCGAGATTCGATCGTCGGTATCTCAATGCCTAGTTCAATCTCGTTACCGGCAAGTCTCTTTACTCGTTCTGTAATACATCATCCTGCAACTAACTCATTAGTTGCAATGCTTGCAAGGCTTAAGTGATGTGCATTACCGAGAGGGCCCAGAGATACCTCTCCGACAATCGGAGTGACAAATCCTAATCTCGAAATACGCCAACCCAACAAGTACCTTCGGAGACACCTGTAGAGCACCTTTATAATCACCCAGTTACGTTGTGATGTTTGGTTGCACACAAAGTGTTCCTCCGGTAAACGGGAGTTGCATAATCTCATAGTCATAGGAACATGTATAAGTCATGAATAAAGAAATAGCAACAAACTAAACGATCAAGTGCTATGCTAATGGAATGGGTCAAGTCAATCACATCATTCTCCTAATGATGTGATCCCGTTAATCAAGGGACAATTGCATTTTTACCCCTAGTTGGTTCCTACCCACGGGTTTTGCCCTTAGTTTTCGAGCTTGCTCAGTTTTGCCCTTACTTTTTCCGTTAAGGTCCCTCGAATGCCCTTTGACCGTTTGACCAAAACTTTGAAAATTCATAACTAATTCATATGAACTCAGAAAAATGCAAATAGGATATCAAAATGTTCAGATAAACATTACCTTTATGTGCATATCATTTGCATTCAGGACAAAAGCACCCTTTAAACTACCTGAGGTAATTAATGTTATTAACATTATTAAAAATAAAAAGGTATAAACAATAATTTTTTTTCATGAATAAAAGTTACATGCAAATGTAAGTGATGTTTTCTGAACATCCTGATATCTTATTTGCATTTTTCTGAGTTCGTATCAATTTGTTATGAAGTTTCCAAATAATGATAAAAGTCGTATGAACATTCATAACAAGATGATACGAACTCAGAAAAATGCAAATAAGATATCTGGATGTTCAGAAAACATCACCTACATTTGCATGTAATTTTTATTCATGAAAAAAATATTGGTTATACCTTTTTATTTTTAGTAATGTTAATAACATTAATTACCTCAGGTAGTTTAAAGGGTGCTTTTGTCCTGAATGCAAATGATGTGCACATAAAAGTAATGTTTATCTGAACATTTTGATATCTTATTTGCATTTTTCTGAGTTCATATGAATTAGTTATGAATTTTCAAAGTTTTGGTCAAACAGTCAAAGGGCTTTCGAGGGACCTCGACGCAAAAAGTAAGGGCAAAACTGAGCAAGCTCGAAAAGTAAGGGCAAAACCCGTGGGTAGGAACCAACTAGGGGCAAAAATGCAATTGTCCCATAATTGTATTAGCTGGAAACTTGATACATGTGTGGATACATAGACAAAACAAAGTGTCCCTAGTTATCCTCTACTAGACTAGCTCGTTAATCAAAGATGGTTAAGTTTCCTAACCATGGACATGTGTTGTCATTTGATGAACGGGATCACATCATTAGGAGAATGATGTGATGGACAAGACCCATCTATTATCTTAGCATAATGATCGTTAAGTTTTATTGCTATTGCTTTCTTCATGACTTATACATATTCCTTTGACTATGAGATTATGCAACTCCCGGATATCTGAGGAATACCTTGTGTGTTATTAAATGTCACAACGTAACTATGTGATTATAAAGATGCTCTACAGGTATCTCCGGAGGTTTTTGTTGGGTTGGCATAGATCGAGATTAGGATTTGTCACTTTGAGTATCGGAAAGGTATCTCTGGGCCCTCTCGGTAATGCACATCATAGTAAGCCTTGCAAGCAATGTGACTAATGAGTTAGTTACGGGATGATGCACTACGAAACGAGCAAAGCGACTTGTCGGTAACAAGATTGAACTAGGTATGGAGATACCAATGATCGAATCTCGGGCAAGTAACATACCGATGACAAAGGGAATAATGTATGTTGTCATTACGGTACGACCGATAAAGATCTTCGTAGAATATGTGGGGACCAATATGAGCATCCAGGTTCTATTGTTGGTTATTGACTGGATATGTGTCTCGGTCATGTCTACATAGTTCTCGAACCCGTAGGGTCCGCACGCTTAACGTTCGATGACGATTTTGTATTATATGAGTTGTGTGATTTGGTGACCGAATGTTGTTCGGAGTCCCCGATGAGATCAAGGACATGACGAGGAGTCTCGAAATGGTCGAGTGGTAAAGATTCATATATAGGACGATAGTATTTGGACACCGGAAGTGTTCCGGGGGTACCGGGTACGTATCGGGTCACCGGAAGGGGTTCCGAGCTATCCCTAGCAAACTATATGGGCCTACTGACCCAAGAGGGGAAACACAGCAGCTAGCATGGACTGCTGCGCCCCCCTTGCTGGCCGAATAGGAAGGGGAAAGGAAAAGGGGAAGAGAGAAGGAAGGGGAGGCAATTCGGCCTCCCCCTTCCTTCCCTCCTCTCTCCCCTTTCCTTCCCTCTCTGGAAAAGATGGTAGGGGGGCGAATTGGACAAGGCCCCCAAGTAGTATTCCTCCTACTTGGGGCGCTCCATGGCTGTCCCCCTCCCCTCCCACCTATAGATATGTGGGAAGGGGGCGCCTAGAACACACAACAAACATTGTTAGCCGTGTGCGGCGCCCCCCTCCATAGTTTACGCCTCCGGTCATATTCACGTAGTGCTTAGGCAAAGCCCTACGCCGGTCACTTCACCATCACCGTCACCACGCCGTCGTGCTGATGGAACTCTCCCTTGACACTTTGCTAGATCAAGAGTTCGAGGGACGCCATTGAGTTGAACGTGTGCAGAACCTAGAGGTGTCGTACGTTCGGTACTTGATCGGTCGGAATGAGAAGAAGTTCGACTACATCAACCGCGTTGTCAAACGCTTCCGCTTTCGGTCTACGAGGGTATGTGGACACACTCTCCCCCTCTCGTTGCTATGCATCTCCTAGATAGATCTTGCATGAGTGTAGGAATTTCTTTGAAATTGCATGCTACATTCCCCAACAGTGGCATCAGAGCCAGGTCTACGCGTAGATGATATGAACGAGTAGAACACAAAGAGTTGTGGGCGGTGATCGTCATACTGCTTACCACCAATGTCTTATTTTGATTCGGCGGTATTGTTGGATGAAGCGGCCCAGACCAACCTTACATGACCATGTTCATGAGACCGGTTCC
Organism: Triticum monococcum; assembly: GCA_034509565.1. Classification (NCBI taxonomy): domain Eukaryota; kingdom Viridiplantae; phylum Streptophyta; class Magnoliopsida; order Poales; family Poaceae; genus Triticum; species Triticum monococcum. The sequence continues at coordinate 172,448,775 of CM067847.1, read as the reverse complement.
ACCGACAGACATGCAACTAGTTTTGCATAAAGGTGGCTGGTGGGTGTCTGTTTCTCCAACTTTAGTTGAATCAGATTTGACTGCGGACGGTCCTTGTTGAAGGTTAAAACAACAAACTTGATAAATCACCATTGTGTTTTTGATGCGTAGGTAAGAACGGTTCTTACTAGAAGCCTGTAGCAGCCACGTAAAACTTGCACAACAAAGTAGAGGACGTCTAACTTGTTTTTGCAGGGCATGTTGTGATGTGATTTGGTCAAGACATGATGTGATATACATTATTGTATGGGATGATCATGTTTTGTAAAAGTTATCGGCAACTGGTAGGAGCCTTATAGTTGTTGCTTTATTGTATGAAATGCAAACGCCCATGTAATTGCTTTACTTTATCACTATGCATTAGCGATAGTTGTAGAAGCAATAGTTGGCGAGACGACAATGACGCTATGATGGATATCAAGGTGTCAAGTCGGTGACGATGGAAATCATTACGGTGCTTTGGAGGTGGAGATCAAAGGCACAAGATGATGATGGGCATATCATGTCGCATATTTTGATTGCATGTGATGTTTATCTTTTATGCATCTTATTTTCCTTAGTACGATGGTAGCATTATAAGATGATCCCTCACTAAAATTTCAAGGTATAAGTGTTCTCCCTGAGTATGCACTGTTGCGACAGTTCATCGTGCAGAGACACCATGTGATGATCGGGTGTGATAAGCTCTACGTTCACATACAACGGGTGCAAGACAGTTTTGCACATGCGGAATACTTGGGTTAAACTTGACGAGCCTAGCATGTACAGACATGGCCTCGGAACACTGGAGACCGAAAGGTCAAACGTGAATCATATAGTAGATATGATCAACATAGAGATGTTCACCATTGAAAACTACTCCATCTCACGTGATGATCGGGCATGGTTTAGTTGATATGGATCACGTGATCATTTAGATGAATCGAGGGATGTCTATCTAAGTAGGAGTTCTTAAGTAATATGATTAACTGAACTTAATTTATCATGAACTTAGTCCTGATAGTTTTTGCATATCTATGTTGTAGATCAATGGCCCGTGCTACCGTTCCCTTGAATTTTAATGCGTTCCTAGAGGAAGCTAAGTTGAAAGATGATGGTAGCAACTACACAGACTGGGTCTGTAACTTGAGAATTATCCTCATTGCTGCACATAAGAATTATGTCCTTGATGCACCGCTAGGTGACACTACAAGAAAATACACTTCTGTGATGATACATGTTTGTCACAGTAGGTCACGTTTTCTGTCATGCATGTACATCCATGACGATTTTATGACAAAATCAAGATAGCCATACATGTGTTGTCGTAGAAGTGTTCCATGACATTACCAAAATTATCATCACGGAAGTGTCCACTTCCATGACGATAAATCGTGCGTCATAGAAGTGCTTTTGTCAAGGGTGACCGACACATGGCATCCACCATAACGGGTCGCCGTTAACCTATCGGGTTCCGGTTTCGATCCAATAACCCGTTAACAACCCAAACCAATGGGGATATTTCACGTGTAAAATTCTCAGTGGCCAGAGGAACCACATGTCGGCTCACCGCTGGGACAGATGCCATCCTCTCATTGGACAGATGGCGCCTATGATTCGTCGACACGTGGCAGGGCCCAACAGAGGCCCATATAGGTTAAAAAGGCCGGCCCAGTCAAAGGCTTGTAGTATTTACTCGGGTACTAGTGGGCCAGCCCAATAACGGCCTGTTTAAACATGGCCCATTTATGGCCCGAAGCCAGATCTGGCCTGTTAGTTGTTCGATGAATATTTGGGCCCAATTACGGCCCAGTGACATTTCGACTTGTTAGAGGCCCGATGTAGACATGGGCCCATTTCAGCCTGGTGTGTCTTTCGGCTTGGGAATGGCCCGTGCTGCACATGGGCCATATATGGTCCAACACGACATCCAGCCCTCTAACGGCCCGTGATAAAGGTGGCAACAGTTCAGCCCAACATGACCTTGGGCCTGTTAAAGGCCTGTCGTATAATTCGGCCACGACCTTCCTGTCTCGTCCTTGGCACTACACTGCTGCTACTCCACAAACAAAATTTTTAGATTTCGTTTCTCAAAAAGAAAATCCCAGTTACCCCAAAAATAACATATGTGATATAAAAAACATGAGTTTAGTTTGGATGTCATGAAAGAGATCACACCATTAAATGTAGGGAGCCTAGAATGTAACTCTACCCTGAAATGTAGGGTACAGTGACTTGGATTTAATTGTTTCAACCTCATGCCACTAAAATGTTTTTAGATAAACACATAAGATACGCTGCATTGAGTGTAGTCTCTATTAATTTATATTGGTATCAGCTATTTAACAGGTACCTGAAAAAACATGTTTCATGAGTTACTTTCATCAAAGGCCATTAAATATTCATCCAACGGCTAAAAACATATTTGGCGTTGTTCATCTTTAATTCTAGCTTCTTCTTCCTCATATAGCCACCGGCCAACCTAGGCCTAACCGCCTACCTCCACTCCATGCGGTCGGTGGCTTTCTCCGCCTCACCGTCCCGCCCTCCCCTCGACCTCCCCCACCATCGTGTTGGTCGCCACCCCGACCATCTCTCTAAGCCACGCACCACCGTTGATCAACTTCGGCGATCCCCATGCACCCATTCTAGGAAGAAGCGTTCTTACCTATGGCAAAAACCACAACGGTGATTCATCAAGATTGTTGTTTTCACCTTCTTCAAGGACCGGATGTAGTCAAATTCGATTCAACTAAAGTAGGAGAAACAGACACCCGCCATCCAACTTTATGCAAAACTAGTTGCATGTCAGTCGGTGGAACCGGTCTCATGTGCGTGGACATGTAAGGTTGGTCTGGGCCGCTTCATCCCAAAATACCGCCAAGTCAAAATAAGACGTTGGTGGTAAGCAGTATGACTATCACCACCCATAACTCTTTGTGTTCTACTCGTGCATATCATCTACGCATAGACCTGACTCGGATGCCACTGTTGGGAATCGTTGCATGGAAAACAAAAAAATTCAACGCACACGCAATGATCTATCCATGGAGATGCATAGCATCGAGGGGGAGAGTGTGTCTACGTACCCTCATAGACCGTAAGCAGAAGCGTTTCACAACGCGATTGATGTCGTCGAACTTCTTCGCACTTCAACCGATCAAGTACTCCTACCTCTTGAGCATGTGTTGGTTTTCCCTTGAAGAGGAAAGGTGATGCAGCAAAGTAGCGTAAGTATTTCCTTCAGTTTCTGAGAACCAAGGTATCAATTCAATCCAGTAGGAGATAACACGCAAGTCACCTAGTACCTGCACAAACAATCAAGAACCTTGCAACCAACGCGATAAAGGGGTTGTCAATCCCTTCATGGTCACTCGCAAAAGTGAGATCTGGTAAAGATAATAAGATAAATATTTTAGGTGTTTTTGTTGTATAGATTGAAAAGTAAAGATTGCAAAATAGATAGAAAACTAGAATTTTAAATCGGAAACTAATATGATGGAAAATAGACACATGGGCCATAGGTTTCACTAGTGGCTTCTCTCAAGATAGCATATATTACGGTGGGCGAACAAATTACTGCCGAGCAATTGATAGAAGAGTGCATAGTTATGAGAATATCTAGGCAATGATTATGTATATAGGCATCACGTCCGTGTTAAGTAGACCAAAACGATTCTGTATCTACTACTATTACTCCACACATCGACCGCTATCCAGCATGCATCTAGAGTATTAAGTTCATAAGAACAGAGTAACGCTTTAAGCAAGATGACATGATGTAGAGGGATAAACTCAAGAAATATGATATAAACCCCATCTCTTTATTCTCGATGCCAACAATACAATACATGCCTTGCTGCCCCTACTGTCATTTGGAAAGGACACCTCAAGATTGAACCCAAAGCTAAGCACTTCTCCCATTGCAAGAAAGATCAATCTGGTAGGCCAAACTAAATCGATAATTCGAAGAGACTTGCAAAGATATGAAATCATGCATATAAGAATTCAGAGAAGAACCAAATATTATTCATAGATAAACTTGATCATAAATCCACAATTCATTGGATCTCAGCAAACACACCGCAAAAAGTATTACATCGAATAGATCTCCAAGAACATCGAGGAGAACTTTGTAATGAGGATCAAAGAGAGAGAAGAAGCCATCTAGCTAATAACTATGGACCCGAAGGTCTATGGTAAACTACTCACACATCATCGGAGAGGCTATGGTGTTGATGTAGAAGCCCTCCATGATCGAATCCCCCTCCGGCAGATCGCCGAAAAAGGTCCCAAGATGGGATCTCATGGGTACAGAAGGTTGCGGCGGTGGAAAAGTGGTTTCGTGGCTCCCCGTGATGTTTTTTGGGTATAATAGTATATATAGGCGAAAGAAGTATGTCGGTGGAGCTCCGTGGGGCCCACGAGGGTGGGGGCGCGCCCTCCTACCTCGTGGACGCCTCACGGAGTTCGAGACTTCCACTCCAAGTCTCCTGGATTGCATTTGTTCCAAGAAAGATCCTTGCAAAGGTTTCATTCCGTTTGGATTCCGTTTGATATTCCTTTTCTACGAAACACTGAAATAGGCAAAAAAAACAGAAACTGGCACTGAGCCTTAGGTTAATAGGTTAGTCCCAAAAATAATATAAAAGAGCATATTTAAGCCCATTAAACATCCAAAACAGATAATATAATAGCATGGAACAATAAAAAATTATAGATACGTTGGAGACGTATCAAGTATCCCCAAGCTTAATTCATGCTCGTCCTCGAGTAGGTAAATGATAAAAACAGAATTTTTGATGTAGAATGCTACCTAACATAATTTTCAATGTAATTTTCTTTATTGTGGCATGAATGTTTAGATCCAAAAGATTCAAAACAAAAGTTTAATATTGACATAAAAACAATAATATTTCAAGCATACTAATAAAGCAATCATGTCTTCTCAAAATAACATGGCCAAAGAAAGTTATCCCTACAAAATCATATGGTCTGGCTATGCTCTATATTCATCACACAAAATATTTAAATCATGCACAACCCCGATGACAAGCCAAGCAATTGTTTCATACTTTTGATGTTCTCAAACTTTTTCAATTTTCACGCAATACATGAGCGTTAGCCATGGACATAGCACTATAGGTGGAAAAGAATGGTGGTTGTGGAGAAGACAAAAAGGAGAAGATAGTCTCACATCAACTAGGTGTATCAACGGGCTATGGAGATGCCCATCAATAGATATCAATGTGAGTGGGTAGGGATTGCCACGCAACGGATGCACTAGAGCTATAAGTGTATGAAAGCTCAACAAAAGAAACTAAGTGGGTGTGCATCCAACTTGCTTGCTCACGAAGACCTATGGCAATTTTGAGGAAGCCCATCAATGGAATATACAAGCCAAGTTCTATAATGAAAAACTCCCACTAGCATATGAAAGTCACAACATAGGAGACTCTCTATCATGCAGATCATGGTTCTACTTTGAAGCACAAGTGTGGTAAAAGGATAGTAGCATTGTCCCTTCTCTCTTTTTCTCTCATTTTTTATTTGGGCCTTTCTCTTTTTTTATGGCCTCTTTTTTCTTTTTATTTTCGTCCGGAGTCTCATCCCGACTTGTGGGGGAATCATAGTCTCCATCATCCTTTCCTCACTGGGACAATGCTCTGATAATGATGATCATCGCACTTTTATTTACTTACAACTCAAGAATTACAACTCAATACTTAGAACAAAATATGACTCTATGTGAATGCCTCCGGCGGTGTACCGGGATGTGCAATGAATCAAGAGTGACATGTATGAAAATCATGAACGGTGGCTTTGCCACAAATACGATGTCAACTACATGATCATGCAAAGCAATATGACAATGATGGAGCATGTCATAATAAACGGAACGGTGGAAAGTTGCATGGCAATATATCTTGGAATGGCTATGGAAATGCCATAATAGGTAGGTATGGTGGCTGTTTTTGGAAGGCATATGGTGAGTGTATGATACCGGCGAAAGGTGCGCAGTATTAGAGAGGCTAGCAATGGTGGAAGGGTGAGAGTGTGTATAATCCATGGACTCAACATTAGCCATAAAGAACTCACATACTTATTGCAAAAATCTATTAGTTATCAAAACGAAGTACTACGCACATGCTCCTAGGGGGATAGATTGGTAGGAAAATACCATCGCTCGTCCCCGACCGCCTTAAGGAAGATAATAAATAAATAAATCATGCTCTGACTTCATCACATAACGGTTCACCATACGTGCATGCTACGGGAATCACAAACTTTAACACAAGTATCTCTCAAATTCACAACTACTCAACTAGCATGACTCCAATATCACCATCTTCATATCTCAAAACAATCATAAGGAATCAAACTTCTCATAGTATTCAATGCACTTTATATGATAGTTTCTATTATACCCATCTTGGATGCCCATCATATTAGGACTAATTATATAACCAAAGCAAATTACCATGATGTTCTAAAAGACTCTCAAAATAATATAAGTGCATCATGAGAGATCAATAATTTCTATCAAATAAAACCACCACCATGCTCTAAAAAGATATAAGTGAAGGACTAGAGCAAAATTATCTAGCTCAAAAGATATAAGTGAAGCACATAGAGTATTCTAATAAATTCCGATTCATGTGTGTCTCTCCCAAAAGGTGTGTACAGCAAGGATGATTGTGGTAAACTAAAAAGCAAAGACTCAAATCATACAAGACGCTCCAAGCAAAACACATATCATGTGGTGAATAAAAATATAGCCTCAAGTAAAGTTACCGATAGGCGAAGATGAAAGAGGGGATGCCTTCCGGGGCATCCCCAATCTTAGGCTTTTGGTTGTCCTTGAATTTTACCTTGCGGAGCCTTGGGCATCCCCAAGCTTAGGCTCTTGCCACTCCTTGTTCCAAAATCCATCAAATTTTTACCCAAAATCTTGAAAACTCCACAACACAAAACTCAACAGAAAAATCTCATGAGCTCCGTTAGCATAAGAAAATAAACCACCACTTTAAGATACTGTAATGAACTCATTCTTTATTTATATTGGTGCCTGCTGTATTCCAACTTCTCTATGGTTCATACCGCCCGATACTACTCATAGATTCATCAAAATAAGCAAACAACACACGAAAAACAGAATCTGTCAAAACAGAACAGTCTCTAGTAATCTGGATGATTCGAATACTTCGGTCACTCCAAAAATTCTGAATAATTAGTACGACTAGGAAAGTTTGTATATTGATCTACTGCAGATGGAATTGGTATTTTATCGCTCTCTGGTAAAAAATGATAATTATTTTCGTGAGCTCATACTTTCTGTTTTTATCAGCAAGATCAAACAACAATCACCCAAGAAGATCCTAAAGGCTTTCTTGGCACAAACACTAATTAAAACATAAAAACACAATCATAACATAGGCTAGATGAATTATTTATTACTAAACAGGAACAAAAAGTAAAAAAAGCAAAAATAAAATTGGGTTGCCTCCAAACAAGCGCTATCATTTAACGCCCCTGGCTAGGCATAAAAGCAAGAATAGATCTAGGTATTGTCATCTTTGGTATGCAATCCATAAGTGGCTCTCATAATAGATTCATAAGGCAATTTAATTTTCTCCCTAGAAAAGTGTTCCATGCCTTTCCTTAATGGAAATTGGAATCTAATATTTCCTTCTTTCATGTCAATAATCACACCAATTGTTCTAAGAAAAGGTCTACCAAGAATAATAGGACATGTAGGATTGCAATCTATATCAAGAACAATGAAATCTACGGGCACACAATTCCTATTTGCAACAATAAGAACATCATTAATCCTTCCCATAGGTTTCTTAATGGTGGAATCCGCAAGATGCAAATTTAAAGAACAATCATCAAATTCACGGAAACCTAGCACATCGCACAAAGTTTTTGGAACCATGGAAACACTAGCACCCAAATCACACAAAGCATAGCATTCATAATCTTTAACCTTAATTTTAATAGTAGGTTCCCACTCATCATAAATTTTTCTAGGGATAGAAACTTCTAGATCAAGCTTTTCTTCATAAGATTGCATTAAAGCATCAATGATATGTTTAGTAAAAGCTTTATTTTGATCATAAGCATGAGGAGAATTTAACACGGATTGCAACAAGGAAATACAATCTATCAAAGAAAAATTATCATAATTAAATTCCTTGAAATCCAGAATAGTGGGTTCATTGCTATGTAAAGTTTTGACCTCTTCAATCCCACTTTTATTAATTTTAGCATCAAGATCTAAAAACTCCGAATCATTGGGACGCCTTTTAACTAAAGTTGACTCATATCTAGTCCCATCTTTATCAAGATTCAAATTCGAAAACAAAGATTTAATAGGAGTCACATCAATCACTTTTAGATCTTCATCATTAATATCATGAAAACTAGAAGAACACACTTTCGCAAAGCAATCTTTTTTTGCACTCATCCTAGCGGTTCTTTCTTTACACTCATCAATGGATTTTCTCATGGCTTTTAGAGACTCATTGATATCATGCTTAGGTGGAATAGATCTAAGTTTCAAAGAATCAACATCAATAGAAATTCTATCCACGTTCCTAGTCGACTCATCAATCTTAAGCAATTTTTCTTCAAGCAAAGCATTGAAATTCTTTTGCGAATTCATAAATTATTTAACACTAGTCTCAAAATCAGAGGGCATCTTATTAAAATTTCCATAAGAGTTGTTGTAGGAATTACCATAATTATTAGAGGAATTACTAGGAAATGGCCTAGAATTAAAGTTTCCTCTATACGCGTTGTTACCAAAATTGTTCCTACCAAAAAAAATTCACATCCATAGATTCATTATCATTCTCAATCAAAGTGGAAAAAGCCATATCATTGGGATCAGAAGAAACACTCTTATTAGCAAACAATTTCATAAGTTCATCCATCTTTCCACTCAAAACATTAATCTCTTCAATCGCATGAACTTTTTAACTAGTGGATCTTTCAGTGTGCCATTGAGAATAATTAACCATAATATTATCCAGGAGTTTAGTAGCTTCTCCTAAAGTGATTTCCATAAAAGTGCCTCCCGTGGCCGAATCTAAAAGATTTCTAGAAGAAAAATTCAAACCGGCATAATTTTTTTGTATAATCATCCATAAATTCAAACCATGTGTAGGGCAATTACGTATCATTAATTTCATCCTCTCCAAGCTTGTGCAACATGCTGATGATCAAGTTGCTTAAAATTCATAATATCGTTTCTAAGAGAGATGATCTTAGCGGGAGGAAAATACTTAGAGATAAAAGCATCTTTGCACTTATTCCATGAATCAATACTATTCTTAGGCAAAGAAGAGAACCAAGTTTTAGCACAATCTCTAAGAGAAAACAGAAATAGCTTCAATTTAACAATATCATTATCCACATCTTTCTTCTTTTGCGTATCACACAAATAAACAAAGTTGTTTAGATGGGTAGCGGCATCTTCACTAGGAAGGCCAAAAAATTTATCTTTCATGACAATATTCAACAAAAGCAGCATTAATTTCACAAGATTCAACATCGGTAACAGGAGCAATTGGAGTGCTAATAAAATCATTGTTGTTGGTATTGGAAAAGTCACATAATTTAGTATTATCTTGAGCCATCATGACAAACAATCAATCCAACACACAATCACACGAGAAGAAAGCGAAAGAAGGTGAACAGAAAAAGGGCGTATAAAATGGCAAAGGTGAAGTGGGGGATAGGAAAATGAGAGGTGAATGGCAAATAAAGTAATGCGAGGGAGAAGAATTAATGATGGGTAGTTGGTATGTCTTGACTTGAGCGTAGATCTCCCCGGCAATGGCGCCAGAAATCCTTCTTGGTACCTCTTGATCATGCGTTGGTTTTCCCTTGAAGAGGAAAGGGTGATGCAACAAAGTAGCATAAGTATTTCCCTCAGTTTTTGAGAACCAAGGTATTAATCCAGTAGGAGATAACACGCAAGTCACCTAGTACCTGCACAAACAATCAAGAACCTTGCAACCAACGCGATAAAGGGGTTGTCAATCCCTTCACGGTCACTCGCAAAAGTGAGATCTGATAAAGATAATAAGATAAATATTTTTGGTATTTTTGTTGTATAGATTGAAAAGTAAAGATTGCAAAATAGATAGAAAACTAGAATTGTAAATCGGAAACTAATATGATGGAAAATAGACCCGGGGTCCATAGTTTCACTAGTGGCTTCTCTTAAGATAGCATATACTACGGTGGGTGAACAAATTACTGCCGAGCAATTGATATAAGAGCGCATAGTTATGAGAATATCTAGGCAATGATTATGAATATAGGCATCACATCTGTGTTAAGTAGACCAAAATGATTCTGCATCTACTACTATTACTCCACACATCGACCGTTATCCAGCATGTATATAGAGTATTATGTTCATAAGAACAAAGTAACGCTTTAAGCAAGATGACATGATGTAGAGGGATAAAATCAAGCAATATGATATAAACCCCATCTTTTTATCCTCGATGGCAACAATACAATACCTGCCTTGCTGCCCCTGCTGTCACTGGGAAAGGACGCCGCAAGATTGAACCCAAAGCTAAGCACTTCTCCCATTGCAAGAAAGATCAATCTAGTAGGCCAAACTAAACCGATAATTCAAAGAGACTTGCAAAGATATCAAATCATGCATATAAGAATTCAGAGAAGAACCAAATATTATTCATAAATAAACTTGATCATAAATCCAAAATTCATCAGATCTCGGCAAACACACCGCAAAAAGTATTACATCGAATAGATCTCCAAGAACATTGAGGAGAACTTTGTATTGAGGATCAAAGAGAGAGAGAATAAGCCATGTAGCTAATAACTATGGACCCGAAGGTCTGTGGTAAACTACTCACACATCATCGGAGAGGCCATGGTGTTGATGTAGAAGCCCTTCGTGATCGAATCCCCCTCCGGCATATCGCCGGAAAAGGCCCCAAGATGGGATCTCACGGGTACAAAAGGTTGCGGCGGTGGAAAACTGGTTTCGTGGCTCCCCCTGATGTTTTTAGGGTATAAGAGTATATATATAGGCGAAAGAAGTACATCGGTGGAGCTCCGTGGGGCCCACGAGGGTGGGGCGCGCCTACCCCCCTGGGCGCACCCTCCTACCTCGTGGACGCCTCACGGAGTTCCAGACTTCCACTCCAAGTCTCGTGGATTGCGTTTGTTCCAAGAAAGATCCTCGCGAAGGTTTCGTTCCATTTGGATTTCGTTTGATATTCCTTTTCTATGAAACACCGAAATAGGCAAAAAAACAGAAACTGGCACTGGGCCTTAGGTTAATAGGTTAGTCCCAAAAATAATATAAAAGAGCATATTAAAGCCCATTAAACGTCCAAAACACATAATATAATAGCATGGAACAATCAAAAATTATAGATACGTTGGAGACGTATCAAGTATCCCCAAGCTTAATTCATGCCCGTCCTCAAGTACCGAACGCACGACACCTTCGCGTTCTGCACACGTTCAGCTCGGTGATGTCCCTGGCCTTCTAGATCCAGCAAGACATCGAGGTAGTAGGTGAGTTCCGTCAGCACGACAGTGTGGTGATGGTGATGGTGAAGTGATCTCCGCAGGGCTTCGCCTAAGCATTACGAAAATATGATCGGGGGTGTAAACGGTGGAGGGGGGCATCGCACACGGCTAGCAATTTGCCTGGTGTGTGCTAGGCGCCCCCTCCCACATATATATAGGTGGGAGGGAGGGAGGAGCGGCCAAAGGAGGTGCCCAAGTAGGAGGAATCCTGCTTGGGGTCCCTGATAACCCACAAGTATAGGGGATTGCACAGTTTTTGAGGGTAGAGTATTCAACCCAAATTTATTGATTCAACACAAGGGGAGCCAAAGAATATTCTCAAGTATTAGCAGCTAAGTTGTCAATTCAACCACACATGGAAACTTAATATCTGCAGCAAAGTGTTTAGTAGCAAAGTAATATGATAGTAGTGATAACGGCAGCAAAAGATAACGGTAGCAAAAGTAATGTTTTTGGTATTTTGTAGTGATGATAGCAATAGCAACGGAAAAGTAAATAAGCGAAGAACAATATATGGAAAGCTCGTAGGCAATGGATCGGTGATTTATAATTATGCTGGATGCGGTTCATCATGTAACAGTCATAACATCAGGTGACAAAGAACTAGCTCCAATTCATCAATGTAATGTAGGCATGTATTCCGAATATAGTCATACGTGCTGATGGAAAAGAACTTGCATGACATCTTTTGTCCTACCCTCCCGTGGCAGCAGGGTCCTAGCGGAAACTAAGGGATATTAAGGCCTCCTTTTAATAGAGTACCGGACCAAAGCATTAACACATAGTGAATACATGAACTCCTCAAACTACGGTCATCATCGGGAGTGGTCCCGATTATTGTCACTTCGGGGTTGCCGGATCATAACACATAGTAGGTGACTATAGACTTGCAATATAGGATCAAGAACTCACATATATTCATGAAAACATAATAGGTTCAGATCTGAAATCATGGCACTCGGGCCCTAGTGACAAGCATTAAGCATAGCAAAGTCATAGCAACATCAACCTCAGAACATAGTGGATACTAGGGATCAAACCCTAACAAAACTAACTCGATTACATGATAAATCTCATCCAACCCATCACCATCCAGCAAGCCTACGATGGAATTACTCACGCACGACGGTGAGCATCATGAAATTGGTGATGGACGAAGGTTGATGATGGCGATGGCGACGGATTCCCCTCTGTGGAGCCCCGAACGGACTCCAGATTAGCCCTCCCGAGAGGTTTTAGGGCTTGGCGGCGGCTCCGTATAGTAAAACGCGATGAATCCTTCTCCTTTATTTTTTTTCCTCCCCGAAAGTGAATATATAGAGTTGGAGTCGAGGTCGGAGGAGCTCCAGGGGGGCCACGAGGTAGGGGGCGCGCCCAGGTGCAGGCGCGCCCCCACCCTCATGGCTAGGGTGTGGGCCCCCTAGTCTTGATCTTTTGCCAGTATTTTTTTATTATTTCCAAAAATACGCTCCGTGGAGTTTCAGGTCATTCTGAGAACTTTTGTTTCTGTACATAAGTAACACCATGGCAATTCTGCTGAAAACATCGTCAATCTGGGTTAGTTCCATTCAAATCATGCAAGTTAGAGTCCAAAACAAGGGCAAAAGTGTTTGGAAAAGTAGATACGACGGAGACGTATCAAATCCCCCAAGCTTAAACCTTTGCTTGTCCTCAAGCAATTCAGTTGACAAACTAAAGGTGATAAAGAAAAACTTTTACAAACTCTATTTGCTCTTGTTGTTGTAAATATGTAAAGCCAACATTCAAGTTTTCAACAAAGATTATGAACTAACCATATTCACAATAACTCTTAGGTCTCATGTTTACTCATATCAATGGCATAATCAACTAGCGCGCAATAATAATAAATCTCGGATGACGACACTTTCTCAAAACAATCATAATATGATATAACAAGATGGTATCTCGCTAGCCCTTTATGAGACCGCAAAACATAAATGGAGAGCACCTTTAAAGATCAAGGACCGACTAGACATTGTAATTCATGGTAAAAGAGATCCAGTCAAGTCATACTCAATGTAAACTAACAATAATGAATGCAAATGATAGCGATGCTCTCCAACTGGCGCTTTTTAATAAGAGGGTGATGAGTCAACATAAAAGTAAATAGATAGGCCCTTCGCAGAGGGAAGCAGGGATTTGTAGATGTGCTAGAGCTCGGTTTTGAAATAGAGGTGAATAATATTTTGAGCGGTATACTTTCATTGTCAACATAACAACCAAGAGATAGCGATATCTTCCATGCTACACACATTATAGGCGGTTCCCAAACAGAATGGTAAAGTTCATACTCCCCCTCCACCAACAAGCATCAATCCATGGCTTGCTCGAAACAACAAGTGCCTCCAACTAACAAGAGTCCCAGGGGGAGTTTTGTTTGCAATTATTTTGATTTAGTTTGCATAAAGCATGGGACTGGGCATCCTAGTGACCAGCCATTTTCTCGTGAGTGAGGAGCGGAGTCCACTCCTCTTGAGAATAACCCGCCTAACATGGAAGATACGGACATCCCTAGTTGATACATGAGCTATTCGAGCATACAAAACAGAATGCTTATTTGAAGGTTTAGAGTTTGGCACATACAAATTTACTTGGAACGGCAGGTAGATATCGTATATAGGTAGGTATGGTGGACTCATATGGAATAACTTTGGGGTTTATGGAGTTGGATGCACAAGCAGTATTCCCGCTTAGTACAGGTGAAGGCTAGAAAAAGACTAGGAAGCGATCAGATAGAGAGCGATAACAGTCATGAACATGCATTAAAATTAATCAACACCGAATGCAAGCATGAGTAGGATATAATGCACCATGAACATAAATATCGTAGAGGCTATGTTGATTTTGTTTCAACTACATGCGTGAACATGTGCCAAGTCAAGCCACTCGAATCGTTCAAAAGAGGATACCACCCTATCATACCACATCACAACCATTTTAATAGCATGTTGGCACGCAAGGTAAACCATTATAAGCTCCTAGCTAATTAAGCATGGCATAAGAAACTATGATCTCTAGTTGTCATCGCAAACATGTTTATTCATAATAGGTTGAATCAGGAACGATGAACTAATCATATTTACAAAAACATGAGAGGTCGAGTTCATACCAGCTTTTCTTATCTTAGTCAGTCCATCATATATCGTCACAAAGCCTTTCATTTGCACGGCCGAATGATGTGAATAATAATAATAGTGCGCGTGCATTGGACTAAGCGAGAATCTACAAGCATTCAATAAATAGGAGAAGACAAGGAAATATGGGCTCTTTTGTCAGATCAACAATAATGCATATAAGAGTCACTTCAACAATTTAATTATGGTCTTCTCCTATCAACCCCCAAAGAAAAGAAAAGAAATAAAACTATTTACAC
This sequence comes from Triticum monococcum, assembly GCA_034509565.1. NCBI lineage: Eukaryota > Viridiplantae > Streptophyta > Magnoliopsida > Poales > Poaceae > Triticum > Triticum monococcum. The sequence goes on along the minus strand of CM067847.1, from coordinate 172,433,774 downwards.
GGGAAAGCTCCCAACAAGCAAAAAGAAGAACATGAAATCTTTTTGGGTTTTCTTTTTAATTACTACTACAAGCATGGAAATTAAAACTAGCTAAAAGCTACAACTATTTTTTTGTTTTTTCTTAAGGTTTATTAAACACACAAGAAGAAAGCATAAAAAGAGAAAATAAACTCGCATGGATATTACAATGAAAAAGTATGAGCACCGACATCTAGCAATGAGTGTGTGAACATGAATGTAATGTCGGTGAGAAATATGTACTCCCCTGTGACGCCCCTGATTTGACCGTACACTAATCATGCACGCATGTGTACGACCAAGATCAGGAACTCACGGGAAGATATCACAACACAACTCTAGACACAAATTACAATAATACGAGCTTTATATTACAAGCCAGGGGCCTCGAAGGCTCGAATACAAAAGCTCGATCATAGACGAGTCAGCGGAAGCAACAATATCTGAGTACAGACATAAGTTAAACAAGTTTGCCCTAAGAAGGCTAGCACAAACTGAGATACTGATCGAAAGAGGCGCATGCCTCCTGCCTGGGATCCTCCTAAACTACTCCTGGTCGCCGTCAGCGGGCTGCACGTAGTAGTAGGCACCTCTAGTGTAGTAGTAGTCGTCGTCGACGGTGGCGTCTAGCTCCTGGGCTCCAACATCTGGTCGCAACAATCGGATATAGGAAGGGGGGGAAAGGGGGAGAAAAGCAACCGTGAGTACTCATCCAAAGTACTCGCAAGCAAGGAGCTACACTACATATGTATGCATTGGTATCAAAAGGAATAAGGGTATCATATGTGGACTGAACTGCAGAATGCCGGAATAAGAGGGGAATAGCTAGTCCTATCAAAGACTACGCTTCTGGTAACCTCCATCTTGCAGCAGGAGAAGATAGTAGATGGTAAGTTCACCAAGTAGCATCGTGTAGCATAATCCTAACCGATGATCCTCCCCTCGTCACCCCGTGAGAGAGCGATCACCGGTTGTATCTGGCACTTGGAAGGGTGTGTTTTAATAAGTATCCGGTTCTAGTTGTCATAAGGTCAAGGTACAACTCCAAGTCGTCCTGTTACCGAAGATCACAGCTATTCGAATAGATTAACTTCCCTGCAGGGGTGCACCACATAACCCAACACGCTCGATCCCATTTGGCCAGACACACTTTTCTGGGTCATGCCCGGCCTCGGAAGATCAACATGTCGCAGCCCTACCTAGGCACAACAGAGAGGTCAGCACGCCGGTCTAAATCCTATGGCACAGGGGTCTGGGCCCATCACCCATTGCACACCTGCACGTTGCGTATGCGGCCGGTGAGCAGACCTAGCCTCCCTTATACAAGAGTAGGCGTTCCAGTCCAACCCGGCGCGCGCCGCTCAGTCGCTGACGTCACGAAGGCTTCGGCTGATACCATGACGTCGAGTGTCCATAACTGTCCCCGTGTAGATGGTTAGTGCGTATAGGCCAGTAGCCAGACTCAGATAAAATACCAAGATCTCGTTAAACGTGTTATTTTGAAATAACCGCGAACGCCGACCAGGGCCAGGCCCACCTCTCTCCTAAGTGGTCTCAACCTGCCCTATTGCTTCGCCACAAAGATCCACTCAGAGGGCCGTCGGGACAAACGTCCTTTCGGACCCAATCTGTGAATCACTCGCGGGTACTCCTACGAGCCGACCCGTCTTTAGTCACCACAAGTATCATATATTATGTATATGTATATACCCGTGATCAACTCCCGAGTGATCACGGCCTGATAGTATAGCATGGCAGACGGACAAGAATGTATGGCCACTGATAATAAACTAGCACCCTATACTAAGCATTAGGATTGCATGTAAAGGTAACAACAGTAGTAGCAAGGACAAGCTATGCATCAGGATAGGATTAACGGAAAGCAGTAACATGCTACACTACTCTAATGCAAGCAGTATAGAGAGTAGAGTAGGCGATATCTGGTGATCAAGGGGGGGCTTCCCTGGTTGCACTGGCAAGAGAGAGGGGTCGTCAACACCGTAGTCATACTGGGTAGCAGCGGCGTCGGTCTCGGTGTCTAGCGAGAGAAGAGGGGGAAGAAACAATAAATATAATGCAAACAAATGCATGATGATGCATGACATGCCAAAGCGTGATGCTAGGTGTGCCCTAACGCGGTACGAGGTGGTACCGGTGAAGGGGGGGACATCCGGGAAATTATCCCCGGTGTTTCGCATTTTCAGACAGATGAAATGGAGGGTGGAAAGTTGCGTGTTCACTATGCTAGGGATGCGCGGCGGACGAACGGGCTGCATATTCGGGTTCGTCTTGTCGTTTTGAGCAACTTTCATGTAGAAAGTATTTTTCATCCGAGGTACGATTTATTTTATATTAATTTTCAAAATTTTATGCATTTTTTGAATTTAATTTAATTAATTCTAAAAAAGAATTATTATGTCATCGTGACATCAACGTGACGTCAGTGGTCAAAGTTGACTGTTGACCAGTCAATTGACGGGTGGGTCCCATTCGTCATAGTCTGTTTACCCTAACTAACAGGTTAGTTGGTTTTAGTTAGATAGTTAGGTTAATTAAGTTTAATTAAACTAGTTTAAGTAAGTTAATTAATTAATTATTATATTTTTATATTACTCATTTTTTTATTCTTATTTTCGTTCTGGAAAAAGAGGGACACGGGTCCCAGGTGGCAGTGGCCCAAGGGGTTAAACGGGGCGCGGCTAACGGGCGCAGATGCCTGATATTGGGCGAAGGCCCCAGCCCGGTGCGGCGAGGCACGCAGGACCATGGCGAGCGGCGTCGGTAGTGGTCAGGGAGGCGTCGAGCAGCAGGTGGCGGCGGCGCTGCGCTGGGGACCCGGTACAGGCGACCCCAGGGCGCGTGGATGGGCTCTCTAGAACGTCCGCATCGCGGCGCGTCCAGCGGTAGTGATGGCGTGGCCGAAGATGTCCGGCAGCGACGACTGCGAGGTCCGTGGCATAGGAGGCTGTAGTAGGGTGGGCCAGGCCGACGCAGGCGTGCGAGGGTGCAGCCGGACGCGGCGGCCGGGCTGCAACAGCGCGGGGCATCGCGTGGAGGCATGGCTAGCAGGGAGGCGCGGAGGAGAGGGCAGTAGTGAGCAGAGGCGGACGGCGGGGCGCGCGGCGCGGTCTTCGCGGGGGCGAGGCAGCGGAGAGGGGAAGAGGAGGCCGAGGGCCTCACCGCGAGCCGTAGGGGAATGGCAGCGGTTGTCGAGGAGGAAGACGGGGACGACGTGCGATGAGGCGATGCCGGTGCGGTTGAGGCCGGGGAAGCGATCCGGTGAAGTCCGGCGGCGTCGTGGCGGCTCGGGTCGGGGGCGACAGGATCGGGCGACGGTTGCCCAGACCGGATCCACGCGGGGCGGAGGCGTTGAGGAGGCGGGCGTCCGCGACGGCAGGGCCAGCGCAGGGACGGCGACACGGTCGTCGGGGTTCGGCGACGAGGGCGGAGGCGCCATGGCGCGTGACGGCAACGGGGGGGCGGGGCGTCGGTTGCCCCCCTATCCAGATCCGTTCATGGGGGGTGGGGAGGAGCGAGGAGCGAGAGGGGTTGTGGGGGGCGCGAGTGGGAGGGTGCGGCCCTAGGGTTTGGGTGGTGGGGCGGTTAGTAGCCCGGGGGGTTCGGCGCGGGTCGGCTGGCCTGATGGCCTAGCTGGGCCAAGGCCAAGCGGGGGGAGGGGGTTCCTTGTGTTTTTTTTTGGTTGTTGTCTTTTCCTTTTTTGTTTTATTTCTAGTTTCTTTTATTTTTTAGTTTTTACAAAAATCACCACTAGTACCTAAAGTAGTATTTATAAACAAACTGTTGTTACATCAATTCTTCACCCATAATAAAATATCTTAATATTTTATAAAATCCTATAGGTATTTGTTTAATTGTTTTCACTACTGTTTTAATTAGTTTAGAGCCCTTAAACATTTTATCAAGGTTTGGTTTCTCTATCGTATTTACACATGATTTATTTGACCCACCTTGAACATTTTGGTTTTCATTGTTTGAAAACTTTTATCATTTGCCTTTAATTGATTTTGAACTTGAATTGGTTTCGAACTAACACGAGATTAGCGATAGTAATCGAAGTGACATGGCATCATTAGCAGAGAATTACTGTAGCTTAATTATCCGGGCGTCACAATTCTCCTCCACTACAAGAAATCTCGTCCCAAGATTTAAGAGGGGAGTAAGGGGGAAGAATAGGTTACGAAATTCTAACGATTCTTCTCGGTCTTAGTTGCTCTTCTCGAAGAGGTCGATCCATTACGTTTATGTCTTCGTTCCACTGCTTCAGGTCATCATTATGAAGTCGTAATCCTTTCTTCAGGGGTTCCTTCGTACTTACGAATAGGTAATGGGGCAGATCGACAATGACAGAATGCCATAGGGGTAATAATCTGGGATTAACCCATGAATGGGCATATGAGAACCTCTCGAGTTGAACAATTAAAACACATCGAGAGTAAAGTTCGAAGGTACTATAAGAAGTTTCAAGCAGCCAGGCAATCGTTCGATGCCTAGACAGAAGGTGAAAGGGGTTCAGAGCAACGAGAACAAGTATTGCGTCTGATACCAGAACAGATCACTAGGCAGGTGGCCCATGAATTACATATGAAGTCAAGCGCGAGGAATAACTTTGACAATAGGATGTACAGAAGAGTCAGGTTTTGATCCTGTGGAACTGTGGGTTATGGGCCCACCACGTGGTTAAAGTAGGAAGGGCATTGACATCTTGCACGGTCATGATAGCAAGGCATGTCAGTGAATAACCGGTCAGTTATGTTGGTAGCATCATTGGTACCAAGGGCGAGGGACAAAGATAACCATTTTCCTGCTCGTTGAACGAGGTGGACCATTAGGCAAAGTTCTCGTCCATCGGTGGATACCAGAATGTCATCAACAATAGTAACAGGGTCTTACTGACAGAGTTATACACCGAGGTGTTTACATAAGCAGGAGAATATTCCTGCTTAGATCATATAGATCACGAGAAATGTTAAACCAACCAATGGAAGGGAAAATACGATTATCAGATTAAACAGGACAATGGAAAGGAAATTGTGTTTAAACACATATTTCAAGGGTATATCCTACCCATGGACAAGCAGATCATGATATCCATGACAGGATATAATGTAGAAAACTCTTTAGGTAAGGGAGAGAATTTTCATGACATTATCCATACAGCGGTGTTTGGATTATTGAGCAGGAAACATTTAACATTGGGCTTCAATTGTTCCTGTTCAAAATCGGAGTACCACAGACATGCTTCAAGATAGCATGGACATGGTCAACAGGTGAATATCAGACTTTGGAAACACAAAGGGTCTATTAGGAATAACTTGTAGAATAAGTCTTACAATTTCCTCATGGAAGAATGGATAACCTTGCTAAAAAGGAAACTATAACAATAGGTCCTCTGGCTAGGTGTGCTAGGCATGACATCATCTTACCGGGTCATATAAGGACCAATGTTATGACTCTTGGAAAATATTCCAACCATCATATCTGACCGAGTTTCAGATCTGATTGGAGTCAGGATACCTTAGACTCAGGATGCCTGAGATAAAAAGGTACGACAAGAATTGACGAGAAGACCTCGTAAGATTCTCGGGAAATGAACTATGGAAGCGAGTTTCGAAACAAGAGTTCATCAGTAAACCAAGGAGAGGATGAGGAGGTGGCTGATGAACTCAGCGACAAATCATTGGGATTTCCAAAAGATGGATTTCCACAATTATGCGAACAAAGAGATAACATTTGTCAGATCAAATGATATAGTGAGTTATGCTCGAGGAAAACATACACAATTAAACATTGGTAGGAGGTGCACCCGAACTACGTCTTAGGTAGCATAATCAATGTTAGAAGGTGATTCGATAACAAATGGCCTAAGAATGAAATGTCGACCATTAACTTCAAAGCAATAAGGTTGCTAGAAGTTTTTAAAATTACTAGTCCATTTGTCGGTATTCCGGTTAGGAACAACACGGGGACCAAGACAAGAATGGTGATGGCGATAAGTATCACCTATATCAAGAATTCTCAAGAGGTGGTGAAATCCCCATGACATCCTTGACATAGAAGATGGTAATACCCCAAGGTAGAACATAACACAAGCTGGATAGAAAGGAACTAAAGGTAGTAAACAAAACATGAGCAAGTGTGTGTTGGGGGGAGGGCATTAACGTTGCCGATGATAACACAAACCATCGAGGGCAAGTATGGTATTTCTCATCATGAATTCAATTGATATCATGGAAGAGCTCCGAATGCTGATGATGATCACGACACATTTGTCGAGAGATTTCATGAAGATGTATTCGATCAGCAATGACATCAAGTTAAAGGAATGATGAAGCGAAAGGTTATTGGAACCATGGGTACGAGACAAGCTCGCATCAAGTTTGCTATTCAAGGAGAAATGATATGACGAGGAAGATCGACGTAAGATTAGCTCATCATCGAAAATTGTGCTCCGGGAAGGACAAGGTAGCAAGTTAAAATTTAGCACGATAAGGATATAGTCAATCAGGCTAGGAACGACTTGAAGGATTACTAAACTCATAAGCAACGAAAATTACTTAGAGTTATCGTATCGGAGCGCGAAATTGATTCACTTATGGATGTTCTCGGTTGACGACAACCCAGAACCCGTGGAGAGTCACTATGACATGGAAGATACTACTTCATCAAAAATTCATAATACATAGTACAATAGCATGATATCCTTGAGATAGTAGGGGGGCAATACTCGAGGTAGTTCGGTATAAAGGTTGGACAAGCATATTGATTTGCAGAAGACAAGTGCTTTAACTTGTCTGCGAAATGGGATCAAAGAAGAACAATCATGGTCAGAACCACGAATGCAAAGGACCAAAACCAAATACAAGATGATTTTATAATGAGGGAATAATTATTATTACAAGAAGCTTGCATGATAAGTTCCACATCGGGTCCATGGGCATGAACGTAAAGGTTCAAGGTCGACTCCCACTTCTTCAATACACAACTTCTCATTTACTGCTTCCAGTTAAGAATGTTTAGAGTTTGAAAGTTTAACTGGCGGAATACCAGAAGGTTAGGACCCATGAAGAATTTTGGGTTCACACAAATTAAGGAAGGTTCAACCGATCGGGGCACCTTAGAAACAGATACCACAAACTGCGGAGTAAATAGTACAAGCTTGAAAGTAGAGTATGGCTAACAAATCATAGGATACAAATTGCCAAAGGCATTATATAATAGGGAAAGAACTTCTCGAGATTTTTGTATACGAAGGACACTGTCGGGTGATATTTCAACAAAGGATCCGACGGTCCTCTAGGGATCTGATGTGAGCATCAGTACTCAGCCAAAGGAAGAATGCAAGGAGGTCGGATTATAGAAACAACCGCCTAATTCAAAACTCAAATGCAAAGGAATTATAATTTCCAATTCAAGGGATTAGAAGCAAACACTCTAATTAAGGATGAATATGTTGAGTAGGCTTAGGGGTACATTCGCTAGCCATTTGATTGGTCTAGATCCAGCTCGTTTTTAAAACGACATCTAAGCTGGAAGGATGAATTCTAGGACCTGATTGAAGTTTGCGAGCATTCGCAACATAGTGAATCAGCGGACTCGAAATGATAATGTCAAGGGATGCCAATAAGATTACCAGACTTGTGGCATTACCCATAATGCAAGCAAGCAAGAATTTCAAGAGCAATAGGCTGCTGAGGATTTCGAAAGATCAAATAGTATTTCGCAGGTTTATGCAAAACACCTGAACAACTGAGAATGAGCGGATACTCAATAAGTGCAAGGAATTATATGTAGGGGCATTCTTGTGGCAAAGAACTTTATGGCAGTAAGCTTAAAGGATTCTCGAAACAATATAGAGAATTTCAAGGTATCTTGTAATAACAAGATCAACGGGGAATCATTGTATGAATGGCAAGTGTACGTGGTTATCCATAGGGTTTATCGATGGAAGGGAATTGCAAAAGCGATGGCACAAAGTCTCCGGAGAACATCGAAGAGTATTGTCAGAATCTTCTGTTGAAGCAGTCGATCATCTGGAATGAAGGGACTCTCTGGCAGGAAGTAATTACGAGAACCTAAAGTTAGAGTTAGCAAAATCTTTTAACCCGAATAGAAGAGAGATCAGAGTCCCATAGTATAGACGAGGAATAAAAGATCCTAATACCACCCAAATGGCGATGTGGGCCCATAAGCCACACAGCCATGTTAGTAAAGTTTTGTAATGACTAGACTCAACTTCGGCCAAGGAGTATGGAAGGGGGATTCCTATAGGCAGTCGGCTCTGATACCAACTTGTGACGCCCCTGATTTGGCCGTACACTAATCATGCACACAAATGTGTACGACGAAGATCAGGAACTCACGAGAAGATATCACAACACAACTCTAGACACAAATGAAAATAATACAAGCTTTATATTACAAGCCAGGGGCCTCGAAGGCTCAAATACAAAAACTCGAATATAGACGAGTCAGCGGAAGCAACAATATCTGAGTACAGACATAAGTTAAACAAGTTTGTCTTAAGAAGGCTAGCACAAACTGAGATACAGATCGAAAGAGGCGCAGTCCTCCTGCCTGGGATCCTCCTAAACTACTCCTGGTCGCCGTCAGCGGGCTGCACGTAGTAGTAGGCACCTCTAGTGTAGTAGTAGTCGTCGTCGACGGTGGCGTCTGGCTCCTGGGCTCCAACATCTGGTTGCAGCAATCAGATATAGGAAGGGGGAAAGGGGGGAGAAAAGCAACCGTGAGTACTCATCCAAAGTACTCGCAAGCAAGGAGCTACACTACATATGTATGCATTGGTATCAAAAGGAATAAGGGTATCATATGTGGACTGAACTGCAGAATGCCGGAATAAGAGGGGGATAGCTAGTCCTGTCGAAGACTACGCTTCTGGTAACCTCCATTTTGCAGCAGGAGAAGAGAGTAGATGGTAAGTTCACCAAGTAGCATCGTGTAGCATAATCCTAACCAATGATCCTCCCCTCGTCGCCCTGTGAGAGAGAGATCGCCGGTTGTATCTGGCACTTGGAAGGGTGTGTTTTAATAAGTATCTGGTTCTAGTTGTCATAAGGTTAAGGTACAACTCCAAGTCGTTCTGTTACCGAAGATCACGGCTATTCAAATAGATTAACTTCCCTGCAGGGGTGCACCACATAACCCAGCACGCTCGATCCCATTTGGCCGGACACACTTTTCTGGGTCATGCCCGGCCTCGGAAGATCAACACGTCGCAACCCTACCTAGGCACAACAGAGAGGTCAGCACGCCGGTCTAAATCCTATGGCGCAGGGGTCTGGGCCCATCGCCCATTGCACACCTGCACGTTGCGTACGCGGCCGGTGAGCAGACCTAGCCTCCCTTATACAAGAGTAGGTGTTCCAGTCCAACCCGGCGCGCGCCGCTCAGTTGCTGATGTCACGAAGGCTTCGGCTAATACCACGACGTCGAGTGCCCATAACTGTCCCCGCGTAGATGGTTAGTGCGTATAGGCCAGTAGCCAGACTCAGATCCAATACCAAGATCTCGTTAAACGTGTTATTTTGAAATAACCGCGAACGCCGACCAGGGCCAGGCCCACCTCTCTCCTAGGTGGTCTCAACCTGCCCTGTCGCTTCACCACAAAGATCCACTCAGAGGGCCGTCGGGACAAATGTCCTTTCGGACCCAATCCGTGAATCACTCGTGGGTACTCCTACGAGCCGACCCGTCTTTAGTCACCACAAGTATCATATATTATGTATATGTATATACCCATGATCAACTCCCGAGTGATCACGGCCCGATAGTATAGCATGGCAGACTGACAAGAATGTATGGCCACTGATAATAAACTAGCATCCTATACTAAGCATTAGGATTGCAGGTAAAGGTAACAACGGTAGTAGCAAGGACAGGCTATGCATCAGGATAGGATTAACAGAAAGCAGTAACATGCTACACTACTCTAATACAAGTAGTATAGAGTAGAGTAGGTGATATCTGGTGATCAAGGGGGGCTTTGCCTGGTTGCTGTGGCAAGAGAGAGGGGTCGTCAACACCGTAGTCATACTGGGTAGCAGCGGCGTCGGTCTCGGTGTCTAGCGAGAGAAGAGGGGGAAGAAACAATAAATATAATGCAAACAAATGCATGATGATGCATGACATGCCAAAGCGTGATGCTAGGTGTGCCCTAACGCGGTATGAGGTGGTACCGGTGAAGGGGGGAACATCCGGGAAATTATCCCCGGTGTTTCGCGTTTTTGGACAGATGAAACGGAGGGGGGAAAGTTGCGTGTTCACTATGCTAGGGATGCGTGGCGGACGAACGGGCTGCGTATTCGGGTTCGTCTTGTCGTTCTGAGCAACTTCCATGTAGAAAGTATTTTCATCCGAGGTACGGTTTATTTTATATTAATTTTCAAAGTTTTATGCATTTTTGAATTTAATTTAATTAATTCGAAATAAGAATTATTACGTCATCGTGACATCAACGTGACGTCAGTGGTCAAAGTTGACCGTTGACCAGTTAACTGACGGGTGGGTCCCATTCGTCATAGTCTGTTTACCCTAACTAACAGGTTAGTTGGTTTTAGTTAGATAGTTAGGTTAATTAAGTTTAATTAAACTAGTTTAAGTAAGTTAATTAATTAGTTATTATATTTTTATATTACTCATTTTTATTTTTATTCTTATTTTCGTTCTGGAAAAAGAGGGACACGGGTCCCAGGTGGCAGTGGCCCAAGGGGTTAAACGGGGCGCGGCTAACGGGCGCAGATGCCCGATATTGGGCGAAGACCACAGCCCGGTGCGACGAGGCACGCAGGACCACGGTGAGCGGCGTCGACAGTGGTCAAGGAGGCGTCCAGCAGCAGGTGGCGGCGGCGCTGCATTGGGGACCCGGTACAGGCGACCCCAGGGCGCGTGGATGGGCTCTCTAGAACGTCCGCATCGCGGCGCGTCCAGCGGTAGCGGTGGCGTGGCCGGAGATGTCCGGCAGCGACGGCGGCGAGGTCCGTGGCATAGGACGCTGCAGTAGGGCGGGCCAGGCCGACATAGACGTGTGAGGGTGCAGCCGGACGCGGCGGCTGGGCTGCAGCGGCGCGGGGCATCGCGTGGAGGCATGGCTAGCAGGGAGGCGCGGAGGAGAGGGCAGTAGTGAGCAGAGGCGAACGGCGGGGCGCACGGTGCGGTCTACGTGGGGGCGAGGCAGCGGAGAGGGGAAGAGGAGGCCGAGGGCCTCACTGTGAGCCGTAGGGGAATGGCAGCGGTTGTCGGGGAGGAAGACGGGGACGACGTGCCATGAGGCGACGCCGGTGCGGTTGAGGCCGGGGAAGCGATCCTGCGAAGTCCGGCGGCGTCGTGGCGGCTCGGGTCAGGGGCGACGGGATCGGGTGACGGTTGCCCAGACCGGATCCGTGCGGGGCGGAGGCTTTGAGGAGGCGAGCGTCGGCGACGGCGGGGCCAGCGCGGCGACGGCGACGCGGTCGTCGGGGTTCGGCGACGAGGGCGGAGGCGCCATGGCGCGCGACGGCAGGGTGGGCGTCGGTTGCCCCCCGATCCAGATCCGTTCATGGGGAGGGGAGGAGCGAGAGGGGTTGTGGGGGGCGCGAGTGGGAGGGTGCGGCGCTAGGGTTTGGGTGGTGGGGCAGTTAGTAGCCCGGGGGTTTCGGCGCGGGTGGGCTGGCCTGATGGCCTAGCTGGGCCAAGGCCCAGCGGGGGGAGGGGGTTCCTTGTGTTTTTTTGGTTGTTGTCTTTTCCTTTTTTGTTTTATTTCTAGTTTCTTTTATTTTTTATTTTTTTACAAAAATCACCACTAGTACCTAAAGTAGTATTTATAAACAAACTGCTGTTACATCAATTCTTCACCCATAATAAAATATCTTAATATTTTATAAAATCCAATAGGTATTTGTTTAATTGTTTTCACTACTGTTTTAATTAGTTTAGAGCCCTTAAACATTTTATCAAGGTTTGGTTTCTCCATCGTATTTACACATGATTTATTTGACCCACCTTGAACATTTTGGTTTTCATTGTTTGAAAACTTTTATTATTTGCCTTTAATTGAATTTGAACTTGAATCGGTTTCGAACTAACATGAGATTAGCGATAGTAATCGAAGTGACGTGGCATCATTAGCAGAGAATTACTGTAGCTTAATTATCCGGGCATCACATCCCCCAAGTTTAGGCTTTTGGCCTAAGTTGGTCTATGGCCACGGTTGTCCTGGCGGATATCCATAGTAATAGTTGGGGTCGTACTGCGAAGAACAAGACTCTGGTTGCCACTGGTTGACAATCATATCGAGATCCCACTGGTAATTAGACTGTCGTGGAGGATCAACTTGTGGTTCCGACTCCGGCTCTGTGGCTGATGTAGGGTTCCGGTAAGCGTGAATGTCCTCCGGTGAGACGAGGTACTGGCCTGTAGATAAATCAAACAAGGAAGGAGCAGGCAAGGTGATAGTCTCAGGATGACATTTATCAAAGAACAATTTGTATTTAAGCTCCCCTTCCCTATTCTTTATAATAAAATCATGCGCTACCATACTCTTATAATCTAAATAAACAGTAGGCAGCAATTTTTCTTCTTTTTCATAGTGCCTAATGGGTATGTTATAATATGCAGCAAGGTGTGAAGCATAGATACCACCAAAGATTGGGCCCTTTGTACGGTTCAGACTTAACCATTTAGCAATAATACCGCCCATACTAACAGAGTCGTCACGGAATAAACCATGGAACAAAATAAAAATATCAGGAACACTAAGGTTTCCACAGTTTCCGCGACCAATTAAGCAATGACTAGCGAATATTGCAAAGTAGCGTAAAACAGGAAAATGTATCCTAGTGATTCTTGCATCGGAAACCTTCCTAGTTTCCCCTATAGTGAGAGCGTCAATAAACCCATCCACATCTTTACGATGTGGTTCCTCTAAGCTACCCTCGAAAGGTATTTTGCAAACCCTGCAAAATTCATATAGTGACATCTTCTTAACCACATCATATAAATGAAACTCTACTGAAGGAGGTGATTCCCTATGATAATAGTAGAAGTTTTGCACAAAATTATTGGTGAGTAAGAGATACTGTTCGCGTTGGTCGCGGAGAAAGTCGGTGAGGCCTCCATTCTTAGCCAATTCATAAAAATCCTCATAAATCCTGGTTGCTCTCAAGAAATCATCAGACGGCCATTCACACGGCCGAACCTCCGCGGTGCGAGGCAGATTATATTTGGGCTTCTTTGCTTCTTCATTTTGCTTTTCCTTCGAGCTTCAGCTCGATGAGCCCCTCAAAAATCTCTTCATTATTTTCTGAAAAATTCTGAAATTTTTAGTAACTTCAAAATAAAAGTGAACCAAACTCAACAAAATTGATAGCAACTACTCCTACAAGTGCCTAGAGCCTATATCATGCATCAAAACTACTTGGAACCACATAAATTTGACATGCAAGCTCAAGAACAGGGTCACCTAAGCAGCAAAAATATGCAATGAATAAAGCACTAGAACAAAAACTATTGGACCAATGGAGGAGTCACATACCAAGGAACAATCCCCCCAAGCAGTTTTGTGAGAGGTGCTTTGAGCAAGGAGATCGAAAATGGCAGCAAAATGAGCTTGGACTCGGGTTTGAGCTAGATAATGGTGTTTGTGGGAGGAAGAAGGAGTGTGTGGGTGCAGGAATAAGTGGAGGAGGGCCACCGTGGGCCCACGAGGCACGGGGGCGCGCCCTCCACCCTCGTGGCCAGGTGGATGCCCCCCTGCTGTGTTCTTAGTGCCAAATATTCTCAAATATTTCAGAAAAAATCATATTTAAATTTCAGGGCATTTGGAGAACTTTTATTTTCGTAGTATTTTTATATTGCGCGGATAATTTAGATAACAGACAGAAAATACTATTTTTATTTTATTTAATATAAATAACAGAAAGTAAAAGGAGGGTACAGAGAGTTGTGTTTTCTAAATTCGTCCAACTCATGATCATCAAAAGGAATCCATTAACAAGGTTGATCAAGTCTTGTTAACAAACTCATTCCGAATAACATGGAACCGGAGAATTTTCGAATAACACTAGGTTACCTCAATGGGGATATGCACATCCCCAACAATAAGAATATCGTATTTCTTCTTGACAGTAGGAAGAGGAAATTCAAAACCTCCAAAAATAATTGATGGAATTTTTCCAATAGAATTAATACTATGGACTCAAGGTTGTTTCCTCGGAAAGTGTACTGTATGCTCATTACAATTAACATGAAAAGTGACATTGCCTTTGTTGCAATCAATAACAGCCCCTGCAGTATTCAAAAAAGGTCTTCCAAGAATAATAGACATACTATCGTCCTCGGGAATATCAAGAATAACAAAGTCCGTTAAAATGGTAACGTTTGCAACCACAACAGGCACATCCTCACAAATACCGACAGGTATAGCAGTTGATTTATCATCCATTTGCAAATATATTTCAGTAGGTGTAAACTTATTCAAATCAAGTCTCTGATATAAAGAGAGAGGCATAACACTAACACTGGCTCTAAGATCACATAAAGTAGTTTTAACATAGTTTCTTTTAATGGAGCATGGTATAGTGGGTACTCCTGGATCTCCAAGTTTCTTTGGTATTCCACCTTTAAAAGTATAATTAGCAAGCATGGTGGAAATTTCAGCTTCCGTTATGTTTCTTTTATTAGTAACAATATCTTTCATATACTTAGCATAAGGATTCATTTTAAGCATATCAGTTAATCGCATACGCAAAAAGATAGGTCTAATCATTTCAGCAAAGCGCTCAAAATCCTCATCATCCTTTTTCTTGGATGGTTTGGGAGGAAAAGGCATGGGTTTCTGAACCCATGGTTCTCTTTCTTTACCATGTTTCCTAGCAACAAAGTTTCTCTTATCACAACGTTGATTCTTTGATTGTGGGTTATCAAGATCAACAGCAGGTTCAATTTCTATATCATTATCATTGCTAGGTTGAGCATCAACATGAACATTATCATTAACATAACTAGTTTCAGGTTCATTACCAGATTGTGTTTCAGCGTCAGAAATAGAAATATCATTTGGATTCTCAAGTGTTTCAGCAATAGGTTCACTAGAAGCATGCAAAGTCCTATCATTTTTCTTTTTCTTCCTTTTAGAAGGACTAGGTGCATCTATATTATTTCTCTGAGAATCTTGCTCAATTCTCTTAGGGTGGCCTTCAGGATACAAAGGTTCCTGAGTCATTTTACCAGTTCTAGTTGTTGGGGAACGTAGTAATTTCAAAAAAATTCCTACGCACACGCAAGATCATGGTGATGCATAGCAACGAGAGGGGAGAGTGTTGTCTACGTACCCTCGTAGACCGTAAGCGGAAGCGTTATATCAACGCGGTTGATGTAGTCGAACGTCTTCACGATCTGACCGATCCAAGTACCAAAAGCACGGCACCTCCGAGTTCTGACACGTTCGGCTCGATAACGTTCTCGCCTTCTCGATCCAGCAAGAGGGGCGAAGTAGTAGATGAGTTCCAGCAGCACGACGGCGTGGTAACGGTGTTGGTGAAGAACAATCTCCGCAGGGCTTCGCCTAAGCACTACGAAAACTATGACGGAGGATAAACTAGAGGGAACGGGGTTGCCGACACACGGCTTGGTGTTTCTTGATGTGTCTTTTGTGCTAGCCCTGCCCCTCTATTTATATGTTGAGCCCTGGGGTCGAAACGTGGAGTAAAAGCCTCCACAAAGTCGGTTTCACCCAAAAGGCAAGAGTCCTTCTCGGACTCCATGGCCAGACGCCAGGGTTCCCGGTGTCTGGACCCATACGCCAGGGACCCTGGCGTCTGGTCCCTGGACTCCGCAAAACTTCCTTTTGCGCTTTCCCCTTTGGCCCAAATAAAGTGTTCTCGTACCCAAACATTTTGGGCAACATCCGGAACCCCTTCCGGTGATTTCCGAAACCCTTCCGGTGACCAAACACTATTATCCCATATATCAAACTTTGTCTCCGGACCATTCCGGAGTTCCTCGTCATGTCCGTGATCTCATCCCGGACTCCGAACAACATTCGGTCACCAACATACATAACTCACATAGTACTATATCGTCAACGAACGTTAAGCGTGCGGACCCTACGGGTTCGAGAACTATGTAGACATGACCGAGACACCTCTCTGGTCAATAACCAATAGCGGGACCTGGATGCCCATATTGGCTCCTACATATTCTACGAAGATCTTTATCGGTCAGACCGCATAACAACATACGTTGTTCCCTTTGTCATCGGTATGTTACTTGCCCGAGATTCGATCGTTGGTATCCAATACCTAGTTCAATCTTGTTACTGGCAAGTCTCTTTACTCGTTCCGTAATACATCATCTCGCAACTAACTCATTAGTTGCATTGCTTGCAAGGCTTAAGTGATGTGCATTACCGAGAGGGCCCAGAGATACCTCTTCGACAATCGGAGTGACAAATCCTAATCTCGAAATACGCCAACCCAACATCTACCTTTGGAGACACCTGTGGAGCACCTTTATAATCACCCATTTACGTTGTGACGTTTGGTAGCACACAAAGTGTTCCTCCGGCAAACGGGAGTTGCATAATCTCATAGTCATAGGAACATGTATAAGTCATGAAGAAAGCAATAGCAACATACTAAACGATCGGGTGCTAAGCTAATGGAATGGGTCATGTCAATCAAATCATTCATCTAACGATGTGATCCCGTTAATCAAATAACAACTCTTTGTCCATGGTTAGGAAACATAACCATCTTTGATTAACGAGCTAGTCAAGTAGAGGCATACTAGTGACACTCTGTTTGTCTATGTATTCACACATGTATTATGTTTCCGGTTAATACAATTCTAGCATGAATAATAAACATTTATCATGAAATAAGGAAATAAATAATAACTTTATTATTGCCTCTAGGGCATATTTCCTTCAGTCTCCCACTTGCACTAGAGTCAATAATCTAGTTCACATCGTCATGTGATTTAACAGCAATAGTTCACATCACCATGTGATTAACACCCATAGTTCACATCGCCATGTGACCAACACCCAAAGGGTTTACTGGATTCAGTAATCTAGTTCACATCGCTATGTGATTAACACCCAAAGAGTACTAAGGTGTGATCATGTTTTGCTTGTGAGAGAATCTTAGTGAACGGGTCTGCCACATTCAGATCCGCATGTATTTTGCAAATTTCTATGTCAACAATGCTCTGCATGGAGCTACTCTAGCTAATTGCTCCCACTTTCAATATGTATCTAGACCGAGACTTAGAGTCATCTAGATTAGTGTCAAAACTTGCATCGGCGTAACCCTTTACGACGAACTTTTTTTCACTTCCATAATCGAGAAACATATCCTTATTCCACTAAGGATAATTTTGACCGCTATCCAGTGATCTACTCCTAGATCACTATTGTACTCCCTTGCCAAACTCAGTGGTAGGGTATACAATAGATCTAGTACACAGCATGGCATACTTTATAGAACCTATGACCAAGGCATAGGGAATGGCATTCATTCTCTTTCTATCTTCTGCCGTGGTCGGGTTTTGAGTCTTACTCAACTTCACACCTTGTAACACAGGCAAGAACTCCTTTTTGACTGTTCCATTTTGAAATACTTCAAAATCTTGTCAAGGTATGTACTCATTGAAAAACTTATCAAGCGTCTTGATCTATCTCTATAGATCTTGATGCTCAATATGTAAGCAGCTTCACCGAAGTCTTTCTTTGAAAAACTCCTTTCAAACACTCCTTTATGCTTTACAGAATAATTCTACATTATTTCCGATCAACAATATGTCATTCACATATACTTATCAGAAATGCTGTAGTGCTCCCACTCACTTTCTTGTAAATACAGGCTTCACCGCAAGTCTGTATAAAACTATATGCTTTGATTAACTTATCAAAGCGTGTATTCCAACTCTGAGATGCTTGCACCAGTCCATAGATGAATCGCTGGAGCTTGCATATTTTGTTAGCACCTTTAGGATTGACAAAACCTACTGGTTGCATCATATACAATTCTTCTTTAAGAAATCCATTAAGGAATGCAGTTTTGTTTATCCATTTGCCAGATTTCATAAAATGCGGCAATTGCTAACATGATTCGGACAGACTTGAGCATAGATACGAGTGAGAAACTCTCATCGTAGTCAACACTTTGAACTTGTCGAAAACCTTTTGCGGCAATTCTAGCTTTGTAGATTGTAACACTACTATCAACGTCCGTCTTCCTCTTGAAGATCCATTTATTTTCTATGGCTTGCCGATCATCAGGCAAGTCAACCAAAATCCATACTTTGTTTTCATACATGAATCCCATCTCAGATTTCATGGCCTCAAGCCATTTTGCGGAATCTGGGCTCATCATCGCTTCCTCATAGTTCGCAAGTTCGTCATGGTCTAGTAACATGACTTCCAGAACAGGATTACTGTACCACTCTGGTGCGGATCTCACTCTGGTTTACCTATGAGATTCGGTAGTAACTTGATCTGAAGTTTTTATGATCATCATCATTAGCTTCCTCACTAATTGGTGTAGTAGTCACAGGAACAGATTTCTGTGATGAACTACTTTCCAATAAGGGAGAAGGTACAATTACCTTATCAAGTTCTACTTTCCTTCCACTCACTTCTTTCGAGAGAAACTCCTTCTCTAGAAAGGATCCATTCTTAGCAACGAATGTCTTGCCTTCGGATCTATGATAGAAGGTGTACCCAACTGTCTCCTTTGGGTATCCTATGAAGACATATTTCTCCGATTTGAGTTTGAGCTTATCGAGATGAAACTTTTTCACATAAGCATCGCAACTCCAAACTTTAAGAAATGACAACTTTGGTTTCTTGCTAAACCACAGTTCAGATTGTGTCGTCTCAACGGACTTAGATGGTGCCCCTTTTTAACGTGAATGCAGCTGTCTTTAATGCATAACCTCAAAAACGATAGTGGTAAATCGGTAAGAAACATCATAGATTTGCACTATATCTAATAAAGTACGGCTATGACGTTCGGACACACCATTATGCTGTGGTGTTCCGGGTGGCACGAATTTGTGAAACTATTCCACATTGTTTTAATTGAAGACCAAACTCGTAACTCAAATATTTGTCTCCGCGATCAGATCGTAGAAACCTTATTTTCTTGTTACGATGATTCTCCACTTCACTCTGAAATTCTTTGAACTTTTCAAATGTTTTAGACTTATGTTTCATCAAGTAGATATACTCATATCTGCTCAAATCATCTGTGAAGATTAGAAAATAATGATACCTATCGCGAGCCTCAATATTCATCGGACCACATACATCAGTATGTATGATTTCCAACAAATCTGTTGCTCGCTCCATTGTTCCGAAGAACAGAGTCTTAGTCATCTTGCCCATGAGGCATGGTTCGCAAGCATCAACTGATTCCAAAAGCCCATCAGCATGGAGTTTCTTCATGCGCTTTACACCAATATGACCTAAACGGCAGTGCTACAAATAAGTTGCACTATCATTATTAACTTTGCATCTTTTGGTTTCAATATTATGATTATGTGTATCACTATGATCGAGATCCAACGAACTATTTTCATTGGGTGTGTAACCATATAAGGTTTTATTCATGTAAACAGAACAACAATTTATTCTCTTACTTAAATGAATAACCGTATTACAATAAACATGATCAAATCATATTCATGCTCAACGTAAACACCAAATAACACTTATTTAGGTTCAACACTAGTCCCGAATTTATAGGGAGTGTGCGATGATGATCATATCAATCTTGGAACCACTTCCAACACACATCGTCACTTCACCCTTAACTAGTCTCTGTTTATTCTGCAACTCCCGTTTTGAGTTACTAATCTTAGCAACTGAACTAGTATCAAATACTGAGGGGTTGCTATAAACACTAGTAAAGTACACATCAATAACATGTATATCAAATATACTTATGTTCACCTTGCCATCCTTCTTATCTGCCAATCACTTGGGGTAGTTCCGCTTCCAGTGACCAGTCCCTTTGCAGTAGAAGCACTTAGTCTCAGGCTTAGGTCCAGACTTGGGCTTCTTCACTTGAGCAGCAACTTGCTTGCTGTTCTTTTTGAAGTTCCCCTTCTTCCCTCTGCCCTTTTCTTGAAACTAGTGGTCTTGTCTACCATCAACACTTGATGTTTTTCTTGATTTCTACCTTCATCGATTTCATCATCATGAAAAGCTCGGGAGTCGTTTTCGTCATCCCTTGCATACTATAGTTCATCACGAAGTTCTACTAACTTGGTCATGGTGACTAGAGAATTCTGTCAATCACTATCTTATCTGGAAGATTAACTCCCACTTGATTCAAGCGATTGTAGTACCCAGACAATCTGAGCACATGCTCACTAGTTGAGCGATTCTCCTCCATCTTTTAGCTATAGAACTTGTTGGAGACTTCATATCTTTCAACTCGGGTATTTGCTTGAAATATTAACTTCAACTCCTAGAACATCTCATATGGTCCATGACGTTCAAAACGTCTTTGAAGTCCCGATTCTAAGCTGTTAAGCATGGTACACTAAACTATCAAGTAGTCATCATATTGAGCTAGCCAAACATTCATAACGTCTGCATCTGCTCCTGCAATAGGTCTGTCACCTAGCGGTGCATCAAGGACATAATTTTTCTATGCAGCAATGAGGATAAACCTCATATCACGGATCCAATCCGCATCATTGCTACTAACATCTTTCAACATAGTTTTTCTCTAGGAACATATCAAAATAAACACAGGGAAGCAATAACGCGAGCTATTGATCTACAACATGATTTGCAAAATACTACCAGGACTAAGTTCATGATAAATTCAAGTTCAATTAATCATATTACTTAAGAACTCCCACTTAGATAGACATCCCTCTAATCCTCTAAGTGATCACATGATCCAAATCAACTAAACCATGTCCGATCATCACATGAGATGGAGTAGTTTCAATGGTGAACATCACTATGTTGATCATATCTACTATATGATTCACGCTCGACCTTTCGGTCTCCGTGTTCCGAGGCCATATCTGTATATGCTTGGCTCGTCAAGTATAACCTGAATATTCCGCGTGTGCAACTGTTTTGCACCCGTTGTATTTGAACGTAGAGCCTATCACACCCGATCATCATGTGGTGTCTCAGCACGAAGAACTTTGGCAACGGTGCATACTCAGGGAGAACACTTCTTGATAATTTAGTGAGAGATCATCTTATAATGCTGCCGTAAATCAAAGCAAGATAAGATGCATAAAAGATAAACATCACATGCAATCAATATAAGTGATATGATATGGCCATCATCATCTTGTGCCTGTGATCTCCATCTCCGAAGCACCGTCATGATCACCATCGTCACCTGCGCGACACCATGATCTCCATCGTAGCATCATTGTCGTCTTGTCAATCTTATGCTTCCACGACTATCGCTACCGCTTAGTGATAAAGTAAAGCATTACAGCGTGATTGCATTGCATACAATAAAGCGACAACCATATGGCTCCTGCCAGTTGCCGATAACTCGGTTACAAAACATGATCATCTCACACAATAAAATTTAGCATCATGTCTTGACCATATCACAACACAACATGCCCTGCAAAAACAAGTTAGACGTCCTCTACTTTGTTTGTTGCAAGTTTTACGTGGCTGCTACGGGCTTAAGCAAGAACCAATCTTACCTACGCATCAAAACCACAACGATAGTTTGTCAAGTTGATGCCGTTTTAACCTTCGCAAGGACCGGGCGTAGCCACACTCGGTTCAACTAAAGTTGGAGAAACTGTCTCCCGCAAGCCACCTATGTGCAAAGCACGTCGGGAGAACCGGTCTCGCGTAAGCGTACGCGTAATGTCGGTCCGGGCCGCTTCGTCCAACAATACCGCCGAACCAAAGTATGACATGCTGGTAGGCAGTATGACTTATATCGCCCACAAGTCACTTGTGTTCTACTCGTGCACATAACATCAAACCATAAAACCTAGGCTCTGATACCACTGTTGGGGAATGTAGTAATTTCAAAAAAATTCCTACGCACACGCAAGATCATGGTGATGCATAGCAATGAGAGGGGAGAGTGTTGTCTACGTACCCTCGTAGACCGTAAGCGGAAGCGTTATATCAACGCGGTTGATGTAGTCGAACGTCTTCACGATCTGACCGATCCAAGTACCGAAAGCACGCCACCTCCAAGTTCTGACACGTTCGGCTCGGTGACGTTCTCACCTTCTCGATCCAGCAAGAGGGGCAAAGTAGTAGATGAGTTCCGGCAGCACGACGGTGTGGTGACGGTGTTGGTGAAGAACAATCTCCGCAGGGCATCGGCTAAGCACTACGAAAACTATGACGGAGGATAAACTAGAGGGAACGGGGTTGCCGGCACACGGCTTGGTGTTTCTTGATGTGTCTTTTGTGCTAGCCCTGCCCCTCTATTTATATGTTGAGCCCTGGGGTCGAAACTTGGAGTAAAAGCCTCCACAAAGTCGGTTTCACCCGAAAGGCAAGAGTCCTTCTCGGACTCCAGGGCCAGACGCCAGGGTTCCCGGCGTCTGGACCCAGACGCCAGGGACCCTGGCGTCTGGTCCCTGGACTCCGCAAAACTTCCTTTTGCGTTTTCCAAAAACCTTGTGGGCTTTCCCCTTTGGCCCAAATAAAGTGTTCTCGTACCCAAACATTTCGGGAAACATCCGGAACCCCTTCCGGTGATTTCCGGAACCCTTCCGGTGACCAAACACTATTATCCCATATATCAAACTTTGTCTCCGGACCATTCCGGAGTTCCTCGTCATGTCTGTGATCTCATCCCGGACTCCGAACAACATTCAGTCACCAACATACATAACTCACATAGTACTATATCGTCAATGAACGTTAAGCGTGCGGACCCTACGGGTTCGAGAACTATGTAGACATGACCGAGACACCTCTCTGGTCAATAACCAATAGCGGGACCTGGATGCCCATATTGGCTCCTACATATTCTACGAAGATCTTTATCGGTCAGACCGCATAACGACATATGTTGTTCCCTTTGTCATCGGTATGTTACTTGCCCGAGATTCGATCGTCGGTATCCAATACCTAGTTCAATCTTGTTACCAGCAAGTCTCTTTACTCGTTCCGTAATACATCATCTCGCAACTAACTCATTAGTTGCATTGCTTGCAAGGCTTAAGTGATGTGCATTACCGAGAGGGCCCAGAGATACCTCTTCGACAATCGGAGTGACAAATCTTAATCTCGAAATACGCCAACCCAACATCTACCTTTGGAGACACATGTAGAGCACCTTTATAATCACCCATTTACGTTGTGACGTTTGGTAGCACACAAAGTGTTCCTCCGGCAAACGGGAGTTGCACAATCTCATAGTCATAGGAACATGTATAAGTCATGAAGAAAGCAATAGCAACATACTAAACGATCAGGTGCTAAGCTAATGGAATGGGTGATTTCAATCAGATCATTCATCTAATGATGTGATCCCATTAATCAAATAACAACTCTTTGTCCATGGTTAGGAAACATAACCATCTTTGATTAATGAGCTAGTCAAGTAGAGGCATACTAGTGACACCCTGTTTGTCTATGTATTCACACATGTATTATGTTTTCGGTTAATACAATTCTAGCATGAATAATAAACATTTATCATGAAATAAGGAAATAAATAATAACTTTATTATTGCCTCTAGGGCATATTTCCTTCACTAGTAGCCACTCTAACAGCATAATCATTATTCTTACTATTCAATTCATTGAGCAAATCATTTTGAGCTTTAAGTACTTGTTCTACTTGAGTGGTAACCATAGAAGCATGTTTACTAATAAGTTTAAGTTCACCTTTGACATTAACCATATAATCACCCAAGTGTTCAAGCATATCAGCACTACGTTTTAATTCTCTACCAAAATAAGCATTGAAGTCTTCTTGCTTAACCATAAAGTTATCAAACTCATCTAAGCATGGGCTAGCAAACCTAGTAAATGGGATTTCAGCTTTATCATATCTATAGAGAGAATTTACCTTTACTACCTGTGTCGGGTTATCAAGACCATGTGTTTCTTCAATAGGTGATGGATTAAAACCATATATTTCTTCAACAGGCGGTAAATTAAGACCATGTATTTCTTCAATAGAAGGTAATTCTTAACATCTTCAGCTTTAATACCCTTTTCTTTCATGGATTTCTTTGCCTCTTGCATATCTTTAGGACTGAGAAATAGAATACCTCTTTTCTTCGGAGTTGGTTTAGGAATAGATTCAGAAGTTGGCTTAGGAACTGGCTCAGGAAGTGTCCAATAATTTTCATTTGTCAACATATTATTCAATAGAATTTTAGCTTCATCCGGTGTTCTTTACCTGAAAATAGAACCAGCACAACTATCCAGGTAATCTCTGGAAGCATCGATTAGTCCATTATAAAAGATATCAAGTGTTTCATTTTTCTTAAGAGGATGATCAGGCAAAGCATTAAGTAATTGGAGAAGCCTCCCCCAAGCTTGTGGGAGACTCTCTTCTTCAATTTGTGCAAAATTATATATATATATATCCCTTAAGGCAGCTTGTTTCTTATGAGCAGGGAAATATTTAGCAGAGAAGTAATAAATCATATCCTGGGGACTATGCACACAACCAGGATCAAGAGAATTAAACCATATCTTAGCATCACCCTTTAATGAGAACGGAAATATTTTAAGGATATAAAATTAACGAGTTCTCTCATCATTAGTGAACAGGGTGGCTATATCATTTAATTTAGTAAGATGTGCCACAACAGTTTTAGATTCATAGCCATAAAAAGGATCAGATTCAACCAAAGTAATTATATCAGGATCAACAAAGAATTCATAATCCTTATCAGTAACACAGATAGGTGAAGTAGCAAAAGCAGGGTCAGGTTTCATTCTAGCATTAAGGGATTGTTGCTTCCATTTAGCTAATAACCTCTTTAGATCATATCTATTATTGCAAGCTAAAATAGCTCTAGTAGCTTCTTCGTCCATAACATAACCCTCAGGAACAACAGGCAATTCATATTTATTAGGGGGGGGGGGAGTCTTCTGTTGGGGAACATAGTAATTTAAAAAAAAATCCTACGCACACGCAAGATCATGGTGATGCATGTTGGAAATATGCCCTAGAGGCAATAATAAAAGCGTTATTATTATATTTCCTTGTTCATGGTAATTGTCTTTATTCATGCTATAATTGTGTTATCCAGAAATCGTAATACATGTGTGAATAACAGACACCAACATGTCCCTAGTAAGCCTCTAGTTGACTAGCTCGTTGATCAACAGGTAGTCATGGTTTCCTGGCTATGGACATTGAATGTCATTGATAACGAGATCAAATCATTAAGAGAATGATGTGATGGACAAGACCCAATCATAAACATAGCATAAAGATCGTATAGTTCGTTTGCTAGAGTTTTGCAATGTCAAGTATCTTTTCCTTAGACCATGAGATCGTGTAACTCCCGGATACCGTAGGAGTGCTTTGCGTGTACCAAACATCACAACGTAACTGGGTGACTATAAAGGTAGACTACGGGTATCTCCGAAAGTGTCTGTTGGGTTGACACGGATCAAGACTGGGATTTGTCACTCCGTATGACGGAGAGGTATCACTGGGCCCACTCGGTAATGCATCATCATAATGAGCTCAAAGTGACCAAGTGTCTGGTCACGGGATCATGCATTACGGTACGAGTAAAGTGACTTGCCAGTAACGATATTGAACGAGGTATTGGGATACCGACGATCGAATCTCGGGCAAGTAATATATCGATTGACAAAGGGAATTGCATACGGGGTTGATTGAATCCTCGACATCATGGTTCATCCGATGAGATCATCGTGGAACATGTGGGAGCCAACATGGGTATCCAGATCCCGCTGTTGGTTATTGACCGGAGAGTCGTCTCGGTCATGTCTACATGTCTCCCGAACCCGTAGGGTCTACAGACTTAAGGTTCGGTGACGCTAGGGTTGTGAAGATATGTATATGCAGTAACCCGAATGTTGTTCGGAGTCCCGTATGAGATCCCGGACGTCACGAGGAGTTCCGGAATGGTCCGGAGGTAAAGAATTATATATAGGAAGTGCTGTTTCGGCCATCGGGACAAGTTTCGGGGTTACCGGTATTGTACCGGGACCACCGGAAGGGTCCCGGGGGTCCACCGGGTGGGGCCACCTATCCCGGAGGGCCTCATGGGCTGAAGTGGGAAGGAACCCAGCCCTTAGTGGGCTGGGGCGCCACCCCCTAAGGGGCCCATGCGCCTAGGGTTAGGGGAAACCCTAAAGGGGGGCGCCCCCTTGCCTTGGGGGGCAAGCCCCCCACCCTTGGCCGCCCCCCCCCCTAGGAGATCCATCTCCTAGGGCCGGCGCCCCCCCCCCCCTAGGAGATCCATCTCCTAGGGCCGGCGCCCCCCCCTTGGCACCCCTATATATAGTGGGGGAGAGGAGGTACTTTGGACTACGGCTTTTGGTGCTTCCCTCTCTCCCTGTTACATCTCCCTCTTGCGTAGTATAGGCGAAGCCCTGCTACTATGACGCCCTGCATCCACCACCACGCCGTCGTGTTGCTGGATCATCACCAACCTCTCCTCCCCCCTTGCTGGATCAAGAAGGAGGAGACGTCTCCCGTCCCGTACGTGTGTTGAACGCGGAGGTGCCGTCCGTTCGGCACTCGGTCATCGGTGATTTGGATCACGTCGTGTTCGACTACATCATCCCCGTTCGTTGAACACTTCCGCACGCGATCTACAAAGGTATGTAGATGCATCTCATGACTCGTTGCTAGATGAACTCCTAGATGGATCTTGGTGAAACGAGTAGGAAATTTTTTGTTTTCTGCAACGTTCCCCAACAGTGGCATCATGAGCTAGGTCTATGCGTAGTTCTTCTTGCGCGAGTAGAACACAATTTGTTGTGGGCATGGATTTGTCAACTTTCTTGCCGCTACTAGTCTTTTCTTGCTTCAGCGGTATTGTGGGATGAAGCGGCCCGGACCAACCTTACACGTACACTTACGTGAGACCGGTTCCACCGACTAACATGCACTAGTTGCATAAGGTGGCTGGCAGGTGTCTGTCTCTCCTACTTTAGTTGGAGCGGATTCGATGAACAGGGTCCTTATGAAGGGTAAACAGAAGTTGACAAATCACGTTGTGGCTTTCACGTAGGTAAGAAAACGTTCTTGCTAGAACCCTAATTCAGCCACGTAAAACTTGCAACAACAATTAGAGGACGTCTAACCTGTTTTTGCAGCAAGTGATTGTGATATGATATGGCCAAAGTTGTGATGAATGATGAATGATCTATATGTGATGTATGAGATGTTCATGCTATTGTAATAGGAATCACGACTTGCATGTCGATGAGTATGACAACCGGCAGGAGCCATAGGAGTTGTCTTTATTCTTTTATATGACCTGCGTGTCATTGAGAAACGCCATGTAAATTACTTTACTTTATTGCTAAACGCGTTAGCCATAGTAGTAGAAGTAATAGTTGGCGAGCAACTTCATGGAGACACGATGATGGAGATCATGATGATGGAGATCATGGTGTCAAGCCGGTGACAAGATGATCATGGAGCCCCAAGATGGAGATCAAAGGAGCTATGTGATATTGGCCATATCATGTCACGTTTATTATTTGATTGCATGTGATGTTTATCATGTTTTTGCATCTTGTTTACTTAGAACGACGGTAGTAAATAAGATGATCCCTCATAATAATTTCAAGAAGTGTTCCCCCTAACTGTGCACCGTTGCGACAGTTCGTTGTTTCGAAGCACCACGTGATGATCGGGTGTGATAGATTCTAACGTTCGCATACAACGGGTGTAAGACAGATTTACACATGCAAACACTTAGGTTGACTTGACGAGCCTAGCATGTACAGACATGGCCTCGGAACACAGAAGATCGAAAGGTCGAGCATGAGTCGTATAGAAGATACGATCAACATGAAGATGTTCACCGATGTTGACTAGTCTGTCTCACGTGATGATCGGACACGGCCTAGTTAACTCGGATCATGTTATACTTAGATGACTAGAAGAGGGATGTATATCTAAGTGGGAGTTCATAAATAATTTGATTTGATGAACTTAATTATCATGAACTTAGTCTAAAATATTTACAATATGTCTTGTAGATCAAATGGCCAACGTAGTCCTCAACTTCAACGCGTTCCTAGAGAAAACCAAGCTGAAAGACGATGGCAGCAACTACACGGACTGGGTCCGGAACCTGAGGATCATCCTCATAGCTGCCAAGAAAGATTATGTCCTACAAGCACCGCTGGGTGACGCACCTGTCCTCCCTGCTGAACAAGACGTTATGAACGCTTGGCAGGCACATACCGATGACTACTCCCTCGTTCAATGCGGCATGCTTTACAGCTTAGAGCCGGGGCTCCAAAAACGTTTTGAGAGACACGGAGCATATGAGATGTTCGAAGAGCTGAAAATGGTTTTTCAAGCTCATGCCCGAGTCGAGAGATATCAAGTCTCCGACAAATTCTTTAGCTGTAAGATGGAGGAAAACAGTTCTGTCAGTGAGCACATACTCACTATGTCTGGGTCGCATAACCGCTTGACTCAGCTGGGAGTTAATCTCCCGGATGATGCGGTCATTGACAGAATCCTCCAGTCGCTTCCACCGAGCTACAAGAGCTTTGTGATGAACTTCAATATGCAAGGGATGGAAAAGACCATTCCTGAAGTATTTGCTATGCTGAAATCAGCAGAGGTAGAAGTCAAGAAGGAACATCAAGTGTTGATGGTGAATAAAACCACTAAGTTCAAGAAGGGTAAGGGTAAAAAGAACTTCAAGAAGGACGGCAAGGAAGTTGCCGCGCCCGGCAAGCAAGCTGCTGGGAAGAAGCCAAAGAACGGACCCAAGCCCGAGACTGAGTGTTTTTATTGCAAGGGAAGTGGTCACTGGAAGCGGAATTGCCCCAAATACTTAGCGGACAAGAAGGCCGGCAAAATAAAAGGTATATGTGATATACATGTAATTGATGTGTACCTAACCAGTACTCGTAGTAGCTCTTGGGTATTTGATACCGGTGCAGTTGCTCACATTTGTAACTCAAAGCAGGAGCTGCGGAATAAACGGAGACTGGCGAAGGACGAGGTGACGATGCGCGTCGGGAATGGTTCCAAGGTCGATGTGATCGCCGTCGGCACGCTGCCTCTTCATTTACCTACGGGATTAGTTTTAAACCTCAATAATTGTTATTTAGTGCCAGCTTTCAGCATGAACATTGTATCGGGATCTCGTTTAATTCGAGATGGCTACTCATTTAAATCCGAGAATAATGGTTGTTCCATTTATATGAGAGATATGTTTTATGGTCATGCTCCTATGGTGAATGGTTTATTCTTAATGAATCTCGAGCGTAATGCTACACATGTTCATAGTGTGAATACCAAAAGATGTAAGGTTGATAATGATAGTCCCACATACTTGTGGCACTGCCGCCTTGGTCACATAGGTGTCAAACGCATGAAGAAGCTCCATGCAGATGGACTTTTAGAGTCTCTTGATTATGAATCATTTGGCACGTGCGAACCATGCCTCATGGGTAAAATGACCAAGACTCCGTTCTCAGGAACAATGGAGCGAGCAACCAACTTATTGGAAATCATACATACTGATGTGTCCGGTCCAATGAGTGTTGAGGCTCGCGGTGGCAATCGTTATGTTCTCACTCTCACTGATGACTTGAGTAGATATGGGTATGTCTACTTAATGAAACACAAGTCTGAAACCTTTGAAAAATTCAAGGAATTTCAGAGTGAGGTTGAGAATCAACGTGACAGGAAAATCAAGTTTCTACGATCAGATCGTGGAGGAGAATACTTGAGTCACGAATTTGGCACACACTTAAGAAAATGTGGAATAGTTTCACAACTAACGCCGCCTGGAACACCTCAGCGTAACGGTGTGTCCGAATGTCGTAATCGCACTCTATTAGATATGGTGCGGTCTATGATGTCTCTTACCGATTTACCGCTATCTTTTTGGGGCTATGCTTTAGAGACTGCCGCATTCACTTTAAATAGGGCTCCGTCGAAATCCGTTGAGACGACACCGTATGAATTATGGTTTGGGAAGAAACCTAAGCTGTCGTTTCTAAAAGTTTGGGGATGCGATGCTTATGTCAAGAAACTTCAACCTGAAAAGCTCGAACCCAAGTTGGAAAAATGCGTCTTCATAGGATACCCTAAAGAAACTATTGGGTATACCTTCTACCTCAGATCCGAAGGCAAGGTCTTTGTTGCCAAGAATGGATCCTTTCTAGAGAAGGAGTTTCTCTCGAAAGAAGTAAGTGGGAAGAAAGTAGAACTCGATGAAGTATTGCCTCTTGAACCGGAAAATGGCGCAACTCAAGAAAATGTTCCTGAGGTGCCAGCACCGACTAGAGAGGAAGTTAATGATAATGATCAAGATACTTCTGATCTAGCTCCTACTGAAATTCGAAGGTCCACAAGGACACGTTCCGCACCAGAGTGGTACGGCAACCCTGTCTTGGAAATCATGTTGTTAGACAACGGTGAACCTTCAAACTATGAAGAAGCGATGGCGGGCCCGGATTCCGACAAATGGCTAGAAGCCATGAAATCCGAGATAGGATCCATGTATGAAAACGAAGTATGGACTTTGACTGACTTGCCCGTAGAATGGCGAGCCATAGAAAATAAATGGATCTTTAAGAAGAAGACAGACGCGGATGGTAATGTGACCATCTATAAAGCTCGGCTTGTCGCTAAAGGTTATCGAAAAGTTCAAGGGGTTGACTACGATGAGACTTTCTCACCGGTAGCGAAGCTAAAGTCCGTCCGAATCATGTTAGCAATTGCCGCATTCTACGATTATGAAATGTGGCAAATGGACGTCAAAACGGCATTCCTTAATGGTTACCTTAAGGAAGAATTGTATATGATGCAGCCAGAAGGTTTTGTCGATCCTAAGAATGCTGACAAAGTATGCAAGCTCCAACGCTCGATTTATGGGCTGGTGCAAGCATCTCGGAGTTGGAACATTCGCTTTGATGAGATGATCAAAGCGTTTGGGTTTACACAGACTTATGGAGAAGCCTGTGTTTACAAGAAAGTGAGTGGGAGCTCTATAGCATTTCTCATACTATATGTAGATGACATACTTTTGATGGGAAATGATATAGAACTCTTGGACAGCATCAAGGCCTACTTGAATAAGAGTTTTTCAATGAAGGACCTTGGAGAAGCTGCTTATATATTAGGCATCAAGATCTATAGAGATAGATCGAGACGCCTCATAGGTCTTTCACAAAGCACATACCTTGATAAGATATTGAAGAAGTTCAATATGGATCAGTCTAAGAAGGGGTTCTTGCCTGTACTGCAAGGTATGAAATTGAGCTCGGCTCAAAGTCCGACCACGGCAGAAGAAATAGAAGAGATGAGTGTCATCCCCTATGCCTCAGCCATAGGTTCTATTATGTATGCCATGCTGTGTACCAGACCTGATGTAAACCTTGCCGTAAGTTTGGTAGGAAGGTACCAAAGTAATCTCGGCAAGGAACACTGGACAGCGGTCAAGAATATCCTGAAGTACCTGAAAAGGACTAAGGAGATGTTTCTCGTTTATGGAGGTGACGAAGAGCTCGTCGTAAAGGGTTACATCGATGCTAGCTTCGACACAGATCTGGATGACTCAAAGTCACAAACCGGATACGTGTATATTTTGAATGGTGGGGCAGTAAGCTGGTGCAGTTGCAAGCAGAGCGTCGTGGCGGGATCTACATGTGAAGCGGAGTACATGGCAGCCTCGGAGGCAGCACATGAAGCAATTTGGGTGAAGGAGTTCATCACCGACCTCGGAGTCATACCCAATGCGTCGGGGCCGATCAAGCTCTTCTGTGACAACACTGGAGCTATTGCACTTGCCAAGGAGCCCAGGTTTCACAAGAAGACAAGGCACATCAAGCGTCGCTTCAACTCCATTCGTGAAAATGTTCAGGATGGAGACATAGATATTTGTAAAGTACATACGGACCTGAATGTAGCAGATCCATTGACTAAACCTCTCCCTAGGGCAAAACATGATCAACACCAGAATTCCATGGGTGTTCGATTCATCACAATGTAACTAGATTATTGACTCTAGTGCAAGTGGGAGACTGTTGGAAATATGCCCTAGAGGCAATAATAAAAGCGTTATTATTATATTTCCTTGTTCATGGTAATTGTCTTTATTCATGCTATAATTGTGTTATCCGGAAATCGTAATACATGTGTGAATAACAGACACCAACATGTCCCTAGTAAGCCTCTAGTTGACTAGCTCGTTGATCAATAGATAGTCATGGTTTCCTGGCTATGGACATTGAATGTCATTGATAACGAGATCACATCATTAAGAGAATGATGTGATGGACAAGACCCAATCATAAACATAGCATAAAGATCGTATAGTTCGTTTGCTAGAGTTTTGCAATGTCAAGTATCTTTTCCTTAGACCATGAGATCGTGTAACACCCGGATACCGTAGGAGTGCTTTGGGTGTACCAAACGTCACAACGTAACTGGGTGACTATAAAGGTAGACTACGGGTATCTTCGAAAGTGTCTGTTGGGTTGACACGGATCAAGACTGGGATTTGTCACTCCGTATGACGAAGAGGTATCACTGGGCCCACTCGGTAATGCATCATCATAATGAGCTCAAAGTGACCAAGTGTCTGGTCACGGGATCATGCATTACGGTACGAGTAAAGTGACTTGCCGGTAACGAGATTGAACGAGGTATTGGGATACCGACGATCGAATCTCGGGCAAGTAATATATCAATTGACAAAGGGAATTGCATACGGGGTTGATTGAATCCTCGACATCATGGTTCATCCGATGAGATCATCGTGGAACATGTGGGAGCCAACATGGGTATCCAGATCCCGCTGTTGGTTATTGACCGGAGAGTCGTCTCGGTCATGTCTACATGTCTCCCGAACCCGTAGGGTCTACAGACTTAAGGTTTGGTGACGCTAGGGTTGTGAAGATATGTATATGCAGTAACCCGAATGTTGTTCGGAGTCCCGGATGAGATCCCGGACGTCACGAGGAGTTCCGGAATGGTCCGGAGGTAAAGAATTATATATAGGAAGTGCTGTTTCGGCCATCGGGACAAGTTTCGGGGTTACCGGTATTGTACCGGGACCACCGGAAGGGTCCCGGGGGTCCACCGGGTGGGGCCACCTATCCCGGAGGGCCTCATGGGCTGAAGTGGGAAGGAACCCAGCCCTTAGTGGGCTGGGGCGCCACCCCCTAAGGGGCCCATGCACCTAGGGTTAGGGGAAACCCTAAAGGGGGGCGCCCCCTTGCCTTGGGGGGCAAGCCCCCCACCCTTGGCCGCCGCCCCCCTAGGAGATCCATCTCCTAGGGCCGGCGCCCCCCCCCCCCCTTGGCACCCCTATATATAGTGGGGGAGAGGAGGGACTTTGGACTACGGCTTTTGGTGCTTCCCTCTCTCCCTGTTACATCTCCCTCTTGCGTAGTATAGGCGAAGCCCTGCTACTGTGACGCCCTGCATCCACCAGCACGCCGTCGTGCTGCTGGATCATCACCAACCTCTCCTCCCCCCTTGCTGGATCAAGAAGGAGGAGACGTCTCCCATCCCGTACGTGTGTTGAACGCGGAGGTGTCGTCCGTTCGGCACTCGGTCATCGGTGATTTGGATCACGTCGTGTTCGACTACATCATCCCCGTTCGTTGAACGCTTCCGCACGCGATCTACAAAGGTATGTAGATGCATCTCATGACTCGTTGCTAGATGAACTCCTAGATGGATCTTGGTGAAACGAGTAGGAAATTTTTTGTTTTCTGCAACGTTCCCCAACAATGCATAGCAATGAGAGGGGAGAGTGTGTCCACGTACCCTCGTAGACCGAAAGCGGAAGCGTTAGCACAACGCGGTTGATGTAGTCGTATGTCTTCACGATCCGACCGATCAAGTACCAAACGCACGGCACCTCCGAGTTCTGCACACGTTCAACTCGATGACGTCCCTCGAACTCCGATCCAGCCGAGTGTTGAGGGAGAGTTTCATCAGCACGACGGCGTGGTGACGATGATGATGTTCTAACGACACAGGGCTTCGCCTAAGCACCGCTACGATATGATCAAGGTGGATTATGGTGGAGGGGGGCACCGCAAACGGCTAAGAGATCAAGAGATCCATTGTTGTGTCTTTGGGGTCCCCCCTGCCCCGTATATAAAGGAGTGGAGGAGGAGGAGGGCCGGCCCTCTCTATGGCGCTCCCTAGGGGAGTCCTACTCCCATCGGGAGTAGGATTCCCCCTTTCCTAGTAGAACTAGGAGCCCATCCAAGTAGTAGGAGTAGGAGGGAAGGAAAGGGAAGGGAAAAGGAGAAGGAAGGAAGGGGGCACCCCCCCTCCCTAGTTCAATTCGGACCAGCCCATGGGGAGGGGTGCGACCACCCTTTGAGGCCTTTCTCTCCTTTCCCGTATGGCCCATTAAGGCCCAATACGAATTCTCGTAACTCCCCGGTACTCCCGAAAATACCCGAATCACTCGGAACCTTTCTGATGTCCGAATATAGTTGTCCAATATATCGATCTTTACGTCTCGACCATTTTGAGACTCCTCATCATGTCCCCGATCTCATCCGGGACTCTGAACTCCTTCGGTACATCAAAACACATAAACTCGTAATAGAACCGTCATCGAACTTTAAGCGTGCGGACCCTACGGGTTCGAGAACTATGTAGACATGACCGATAGCGGAACCTGGATGCTCATATTGGCTCCCACATATTCTACGAAGATCTTTATCGGTTAGACCGCATAACTACATACGTTGTTCCCTTTGTCATCGGTATGTTACTTTCCCGAGATTCAATCATCGGTATCTCAACACCTAGTTCAATATCATTACCGGCAAGTCTCTTTACTCGTTCCATAACACATCATCCTGCAACTAACTCATTAGTTGCAATGCTTGCAAGGCTTATAGTGATGTGCATTACCGAGTGGGCCCAGAGATACCTCTCCGACAATCGGAGTGACAAATCCTAATCTCGAAATACGCCAACCCAACAAGTACCTTCGTAGACACCTGTAGAGCACCTTTATAATCACTCATATACGTTGTGACGTTTGGTAGCACACAAAGTGTTCCTCCGGTAAACGGGAGTTGCATAATCTCATAGTCATAGGAACATGTATAAGTCATGAAGAAAGCAATAGCAACAAACTAAACGATCAAGTGCTAAGCTAACGGAATGGGTCAAGTCAATCACATCATTCTCCTAATGATGTGATCCCGTTAATCAAATGACAACCCATGTCAATGGTTAGGAAACTTAACCATCTTTGATCAATGAGCTAGTCAAGTAGAGGCATACAAGTGACACTCTGTTTGTCTATTTATTCACACATGTATTATGTTTCCGGTTAATACAATTCTAGCATGAATAATAAACATTTATCATGATATAAGGAAATAAATAATAACTTTATTATTGCCTCTAGGGCATATTTCCTTTAGTCTCCCACTTGCACTAGAGTCAATAATATAGTTCACATCGCCATGTGATTTAACACCAATAGTTCACATCACCATGTGATTAACACCCATAGTTCACATCGTCATGTGACCAACACCCAAAGGGTTTACTAGAGTCAATAATCTAGTTCACATTGCTATGTGATTAATACCCAATGAGTACTAAGGTGTGATCATGTTTTGCTTGTGAGAGAAGTTTAGTCAACGGGTCTGCCACATTCAGATCCTTAAGTATTTTGCAAATTTCTATGTCAACAATGCTCTGCACGGAGCTACCCTAGCTAATTGCTCCCACTTTCAATATGTATCCAGATTGAGATTTAGAGTCATCCGGATCAGTGTCAAAATTTTCATCGACGTAACCCTTTACGACGAACCTTTTTTCACCTCCATAATCGAGAAACATATCCTTATTCCACTAAGGATAATTTTGACCAATGTCCAGTGATCTACTCCTAGATCACTATTGTACTCCCTTGCCAAACTCAGGGCAGGGTATACAATAGGTCTGGTACACAGCATGGCATACTTTATAGAACCTATGGCTGAGGCATAGGGAATGACTTTCATTCTCTCTCTATCTTCTGCCGTGGTCGGGTTTTGAGTCTTACTCAACTTCACACCTTGTAACACAGGCAAGAACTCCTTTTTGACTGTTCCATTTTGAACTACTTCAAAATCTTGTCAAGGTATGTACTCATTGAAAAACTTATCAAGCGTCTTGATCTATCTCTATAGATCTTGATGCTCAATATGTAAGCAGCTCCACCGAGGTCTTTCTTTGAAAAACTCCTTTCAAAAATTCCTTTATGCTTTGCAGAATAATTCTACATTATCTCCGATCAACAATATGTCATTCACATATACTTACCAAAAATGCTGTAATGCTCCCACTCACTTTCTTGTAAATACAGGCTTCATCGCAAGTCTGTATAAAACTATATGCTTTGATCAACTTATCAAAGCGTATATTCCAACTCCGAGATGCTTGCACCAGTCCATAGATGGATCACTGGAGCATGCATATTTTGTTAGTACCTTTAGGATTGTCAAAAACCTTCTGGTTGCATCATATACAACTCTTCTTTAATAAATCCATTAAGGAATGCACTTTTGTTTATCAACTTGCCAGATTTCATAAAATGCGGCAATTGCTAACATGATTCGAACAGACTTAAGCATAGATACGAGTGAGAACCTCTCATCGTAGTCAACACCTTGAACTTGTCGAAAACCTTTTTGCGACAATTCTAGCTTTGTAGATAGTGACACTACTATCAGCGTCCGTCTTCCTCTTGAAGATCCATTTAATATCAATGGCTCGCCGATCAATGGGCAAGTCAATTAAAGTCCATACTTTGTTCTCATACATGGATCTCATCTCAGATTTCATGGCCTCAAGCCATTTCACGGAATCTGGGCTCATCATCGCTTCCTCATAGTTTGTAGGCTCGTCATGGTCAAGTAACATGACCTCTAGAACAGGATTACTGTACCACTCAGGTGCGGATATCACTCTGGTTTACCTACGAGGTTCGGTAGTAACTTGATCTGAAGTTACATGATCACCATCATTAGCTTCTTCACTAATTGGTGTAGTAGTCACATGAATAGATTTCTGTGATGAACTACTTTCCAATAAGGGGGGAGGTACAGTTACCTCATCAAGTTCTACTTTCCTCTCACTCACTTTTTTCGAGAGAAACTCCTTCTCCAGAAAGGATCCATTCTCAGCAACGAATATCTTGCCTTCGGATCTGTGATAGAAGGTGTACCCAACATTTTCTTTTGGGTATCCTATGAAGACGCACTTCTCCGATTTGGGTTTGAGCTTATCAGGTTGAAACTTTTTCACATAAGCATTGCAACCTCAAACTTTAAGAAATGACAACTTAGGTTTCTTGCCAAACCATAGTTCATACGGTGTTGTCTCAACGGATTTAGATGGTGCCCTATTTAACGTGAATGTAGCTGTCTCTAATGCATAACCCCAAAACGATAGCGGTAAATCAGTAAGAGACGTCATAGATCGCACCATATCTAACAAAGCACGGTTACGACATTCGGACACACCATTACACTGTGGTGTTCCAGGTGGCATGAGTAGTGAAATTATTTCACATTGTTTTAACTGAAGGCCAAACTCGTAACTCAAATACTTTACTTCTGCGATCATATCATAGAAACTTTTATTTTGTTACGATGATTCTCCACTTCACTCTGAAATTCTTTGAACTTTTCAAATGTTT
This sequence comes from Triticum monococcum, assembly GCA_034509565.1. Taxonomy (NCBI): domain Eukaryota; kingdom Viridiplantae; phylum Streptophyta; class Magnoliopsida; order Poales; family Poaceae; genus Triticum; species Triticum monococcum. The sequence goes on along the minus strand of CM067847.1, from coordinate 172,395,893 downwards.
CAGACTTATGTTTCATCAAGTAGATATACTCATATCTGCTCAAATCATCTGTGAAGATTAGAAAATAATGATACCTGCCACGAGCTTCAGTATTCATCGGACCACATACATCAGTATGCATGATTTCCAACAAATCTGTTGCTTGCTGCATTGTTCCGGAGAACAGAGTCTTAGTCATCTTGCCCATGAGGCATGGTTCGCAAGCATCAACTGATTCATAATCAAGTGAGTCCATCAACATGGAGTTTCTTCATGCGCTTTACACCAATATGACCTAAACGGCAGTGCCACAAATAAGTTGCACTATCATTATTAACTTTGCATCTTTTGGTTTCAATATTATGAATATGTGTATCACTACGATCGTGATCCAACGAACCATTTTCATTGGGTGTGTAACCATATAAGGTTTTATTCATGTAAACAGAACAATAATTTATTCTCTTACTTAAATGAATAACCGTATTGCAATAAACATGATCAAATCATATTCATGCTCAACGCAAACACCAAATAACACTTATTTAGGTTCAACACTAATCCCGAAAGTATAGGGAGTGTGTGATGATGATCATATCAATCTTGGAACCACTTCCAACACACATCGTCACTTCACCCTTAACTAGTCTCTGTTCATTCTGCAACTCCCGTTTCGAGTTACTACTCTTAGCAACTGAACCGGTATCAAATACCGAGGGGTTGCTACGAACACTAGTAAAATACACATCAATAATCTGTATATCAAATATACCTTTGTTCACTTTTCCATCCTTCTTATCCACCAAATACTTGGGGCAGTTCCGCTTCCAGTGACTAGTCCCTTTGCAGTAGAAGCACTTAGTCTCTGGCTTAGGACCAGACTTGGGCTTCTTCACTTGAGCAGCAACTTGCTTGCCGTTCTTCTTGAAGTTCCCCTTCTTCCCTTTGCCCTTTTCTTGAAACTAGTGGTCTTGTCTACCATCAACACTTGATATCTTTCTACCTTCGTTGATTTCAGCATTACGAAGAGCTTGGGAATCGTTTCCGTTATCCCTTGCATATCATAGTTCATCATGAAGTTCTACTAACTTGGTGATGGTGACTAGAGAATTCTGTCAATCACTATCTTATCTGGAAGATTAACTCCCACTTGATTCAAGCGATTGTAGTACCCAGACAATCTGAGCACATGCTCACTGCTTGAGCTATTCTCCTCCATCTTTTTAGCTATAGAACTTGTTGGAGACTTCATATCTCTCAACTCGGGTATTTGCTTGAAATATTAACTTCAACTCCTGGAACATCTCATATGGTCCATGACATTCAAAACGTCTTTGAAGTCCCGATTCTAAGCTGTTAAGCATGGTGCACTAAACTATCAAGTAGTCATCATATTGAGCTAGCCAAACATTCATAAGGTCTGCATCTACTCCTGCAATAGGTCTGTCACCTAGCGGTGCATCAAAGACATAATTCTTCTGTGCAGCAATGAGGATAATCCTCAGATCACGGATCCAGTCCGCATCATTGCTACTAACATTTTTCAACATAGTTTTCTCTAGGAACATATAAAAAATAAACGGAGAGCAACATCGCGAGCTATTGATCTACAACATAGATATGCTAATACTACCAGGACTAAGTTCATGATAAATTAAAGCTCAATTAATCATATTAGTTAAGAACTCCCACTTAGATAGACATCCCTCTAATCATCTAAGTGATCACGTGATCCAAATCAACTAAACGATAACCGATCATCACGTGAAATGGAGTAGCTTTCAATGGTGAACATCATTATGTTGATCATATCTACTATATGATTCACGCTCGACCTTTCGGTCTCAGTGTTCCGAGGCCATATCTGCATATGCTAGGCTCGTCAAGTTTAACCTGAGTATTCTGCGTGTGCAAAAACTGGCTTGCACCAGTTGTAGATGGACGTAGAGCTTATCACACACGATCATCACGTGGTGTCTGGGCACGACGAACTTTGGCAACGGTGCATACTCAGGGAGAACACTTTTATCTTGAAATTTAGTGAGAGATCATCTTATAATGTTACCGTTAATCAAAGCAAGATAAGATGCATAAAAGATAAACATCACATGCAATCAATATAAGTGATATTATATGGCCATCATCATCTTGTGCTTGTGATCTCCATCTCCGAAGCACCTTCATGATCACCATTGTCACCGGCGTGACACCTTGATCTCCATCGTAGCATCGTTGTCGTCTCGCCAACCTTATGCTTCCACGACTATCGCTACCGCTTAGTGATAAAGTAAAGCATTACAGGGCGATTGCATTGCATACAATAAAGCGACAACCATATGGCTCCACCAGTTGCCGATAACTCGGTTACAAAACATGATAATCTCATACAATAAAATTTAGCATCATGTCTTGACCATATCACATCACAACATGCCCTGCAAAAACAAGTTAGACGTCCTCTACTTTGTTGTTGCAAGTTTTACGTGGCTGCTACGGGCTTAGTAAGAACCGTTCTTACCTATGCATCAAAACCACAACGATAGTTTGTCAAGTTGATGTTGTTTTAACCGTCACAAGGACCAGGTGTAGCCACACTTGGTTCAACTAAAGTTGGAGAAACTGACACCCGCCAGCCACCTGTGTGCAAAGCACGTCGGTAGAGCCAGTCTCGCGTAAGCGTACGCGTAATGTCGGTCCGGGCCGCTTCATCCAACAATACCGCCGAACCAAAGTATGACATGCTGGTAAGCAGTATGACTTATATCGCCCACAACTCACTTGTGTTCTACTCGTGCATATAACATCAACGCATAAAACCTGGCTCAGATGCCACCGTTGGGGAACGTAGTAATTTCAAAAATTTCCTACGCACACGCAAGATCATGGTGATGCATAGCAACGAGAGGGGAGAGTGTGTCCACATACCCTCGTAGACCGAAAGCGGAAGCGTTAGCACAACGCGGTTGATGTAGTCATACGTCTTCACGATCCGACCGATCAAGTACCGAATGCACGGCAGCTCCGAGTTCTGCACACGTTCAACTCGATGACGTCCCTCGAACTCCGATCTAGCCGAGTGTTGAGGGAGAGTTTCGTCAGTATGACGGCGTGGTGACGATGATGATGTTCTAACGACGCAAGGCTTCGCCTAAACACCGCTACGATATGATCGAGGTGGATTATGGTGGAGGGGGGCACCGCACACGGCTAAGAGATCAATTGTTGTGTCTTTGGGGTGCCCCCTGCCCCCGTATATAAAGGAGTGGAGGAGGGGGAGAGCCGGCCCTCTTTATGGCGCGCCCTAGGGGACTCCTACTCCGGAGTAGGATTCCCCCTTTCCTAGTAGAACTAGGAGCCCTTCCAAGTAGTAGGAGCAGGAGGGAAGGAAAGGGAGGGAAAAAGGAGAAGGAAGGAAGGGGGCGCCCCCCTCCCTAGTCCAATTCGTACCAGCCCATGGGGAGGGGTGCGGCCACCCTTTGAGGCCTTTCTCTCCTTTCCCGTATGGCCCATTAAGGCCCAATACGAATTCCCGTAACTCCCCGGTACTCCCGAAAATACCCGAATCACTCGGAACCTTTCCGATGTCCGAATATAGTCGTCCAATATATTGATCTTTACGTCTCAACCATTTCGAGACTCCTCGTCATGTCCCCGATCTCATCCGGGACTCCGAACTCCTTCGGTACATCAAAACACATAAACTCATAATATAACCGTCATCGAACTTTAAGCGTGCGGACCCTACGGGTTCGAGAACTATGTAGACATGACCGAGACACGTGTCCGGTCAATAACCAATAGCGGAACCTGGATGCTCATATTGGCTCCTACATATTCTACGAAGATCTTTATCGGTCAAACCGCATAACAACGTACGTTGTTCCCTTTGTCATCGGTATGTTAGTTGCCCGAGATTCGATCGTCGGTATCTCAATACCTAGTTCAATCTCGTTACTGGCAAGTCTCTTTACTCGTTCCGTAATACATCATCCTGCAACTAACTCATTAGTTGCAATGCTTGCAAGGCTTATAGTGATGTGCATTACCGAGTGGGCCCAGAGATACCTCTCCGACAATCGGAGTGACAAATCCTAATCTCGAAATACGCCAACCCAACAAGTACCTTCGGAGACACCTGTAGAGCACCTTTATAATCACCCAGTTACGTTGTGACGTTTGATAGCACACAAAGTGTTCCTCCGGTAAACGGGAGTTGCATAATCTCATAGTCATAGGAACATGTATAAGTCATGAAGAAAACAATAGCAATAAACTAAACGATCAAGTGCTATGCTAACGAAATGGGTCAAGTCAATCACATCATTCTCCTAATGATGTGATCCCGTTACTCAAATGACAACTCATGTCTATGGTTAGGAAACATAACCATCTTTGATCAACGAGCTAGTCAAGTAGAGGCATACTAGTGACACTCTGTTTGTCTATGTATTCACACATGTATTATGTTTCCGGTTAATACAATTCTAGCATGAATAATAAACATTTATCATGATATAAGGAAATAAATAATAACTTTATTATTGCCTCTAGGGCATATTTCCTTCATCTTCATCATCACTTTCATCAATATTATCAGTTTCAATAATTTCATTCTCTCTAGCCCTAGCAAGTTGTTCATCAAGAAATTCACCAAGTAGCATAGTAGTATCAAGCATAGAAGTAGTTTCATCATAAGTATCGTGCATAGCAGAAGTGGCATCATCAATAACATGCGACATATCAGAATCAATAGCAGAAGCAGGTTTAGGTGTCGCAAGCTTGCTCAAAATAGAAGGTGAATCAAGTGCAGAGCTAGATGGAAGTTCCTTACCTCCCCTCGTAGTTGAGGGATAAATCTTGGTTCTTCGATCTTTCAAGTTCTTCATAATGATAAGCATATATAATCCCAAGTGACACAAAGAATAGAGTTATGCTCCTCGGCAATGGCGCCAGAAAATAGTCTTGATAACCCATAAGTATAGGGGATCGCAACAGTTTTCGAGGGTAGAGTATTCAACCCAAATTTATTGATTCAACACACGGGGAGCCAAAGAAAATTCTCAAGTATTAGCAGCTGAGTTGTCAATTCAACCACACATGGAAACTTAATATCTGCAGCAAAGTGTTTAGTAGCGAAGTAATATGATAGTAGTGGTAACGGTAGCAAAAGATAACGGTAGCAAAAGTAATGTTTTTGGTATTTTGTAGTGATGATAGCAATAGCAATGGAAAAGTAAATAAGCGAAGAACAATATATGGAAAGCTCGTAGGCAATGGATCGGTGATTGATAATTATGCCGGATGCGGTTCATCATGTAACAGTCATAACATAGGGTGACAAAGAACTAGCTCAAATTCAGCAATGTAATGTAGGCATTGAAGGAAATATGCCCTAGAGGCAATAATAAAGTTATTATTTATTTCCTTATATCATGATAAATGTTTATTATTCATGCTAGAATTGTATTAACCGGAAACATAATACATGTGTGAATACATAGACAAACAGAGTGTCACTAGTATGCCTCTACTTGACTAGCTTGTTGATCAAATATGGTTATGTTTCCTAACCATAGACATGAGTTGTCATTTGATTAACGGGATCACATCATTAGGAGAATGATGTGATTGACTTGACCCATTCCATTAGCATAGCACTTGATCGTTTAGTTTGTTGCTATTGCTTTCTTCATGACTTATACATGTTCCTATGACTATGAGATTATGCAACTCCCGTTTACCGGAGGAACACTTTGTGTGCAACCAAACGTCACAACGTAACTGGGTGATTATAAAGGTGCTCTACAGGTGTCTCCCAAGGTCCTTGTTGGGTTGGCGTATTTCGAGATTAGGATTTGTCACTCCGATTGTCAGAGAGGTATCTCTGGGCCCTCTCGGTAATGCACATCACTTAAGCCTTGCAAGCATTGCAACTAATGAGTTAGTTGCAGGATGATGTATTACGGAACGAGTAAAGAGACTTGCCGGTAACGAGATTGAACTAGGTATTGAGATACCGACGATCGAATCTCGGGCAAGTAACATACCGATGATAAAGGGAACAACGTATGTTGTTATGCGGTCTGACCGATAAAGATCTTCGTAGAATATGTGGGAGCCAATATGAGAATCCAGGTTCCGCTATTGGTTATTGACCGAAGACGTGTCTCGGTCATGTCTACATTGTTCTCGAACCCGTAGGGTCCGCACGCTTAAGGTTTCGATGACAGTTATATTATGAGTTTATGAGTTTTGATGTACCGAAGGAGTTCGGAGTCCCGGATGAGATCGGGGACATGACGAGGAGTCTCGAAATGGTCGAGACGTTAAGATCGATATATTGGACGACTATATTCGGACATCGGAAAGGTTGCGAGTGATTCGGGTATTTTTTGGAGTACCGGAGAGTTACGGGAATTCGCCGGGGAGTATATGGGCCTTATTGGGCCACAGGGGAATAGAGGAGAGAGGCCAAAAGGAAGGAGGCGCCCCCCCCTCTGGTCCGAATTGGACAAGGGGTGCAACCCACTTTTCCTTGTTCCTCTCCCCCTCTTTCCTTCTCTCCTACTCCAACAAGGGAAGAAGGAGTCCTACTCCCGGTGGGAGTAGGACTCCCCCCTTGGCGCGCCCTCCTTGTAGGCCGGCCGCCTCCCTTCCTTGCTCCTTTATATATGGGGGCAGGGGGCACCCCATGGACACAACAATTGATCATTGATCTCTTAGTCGTGTGCGGTGCCCCCCTCCACCATAATCCTCGATAATATTGTAGCGGTGCTTAGGCGAAGCCCTGTGACGGTAGAACATCAAGATCTTCACCACGCCGTCGTGCTGACGGAACTCTTTCCCGACATTCTGCTGGATCGGAGTCCGAAGATCGTCATCGAGCTGAACGTGTGCTAGAACTCGGAGGTGCCGTAGTTTCGGTGCTTGATCGGTCGGGCCGTGAAGACGTACGACTACATCAACCGTGTTGTGCTAACACTTCCGCTTTCGGTCTTCAAGGGTACGTAGACAACACTCTCCTCTCTCGTTGTTATGCATCACCATGATCTTGCATGTGCGTAGGAATTTTTTTGAAATTACCACATTCCCCAACAGTGGCATCTGAGCCTAGGTTTTATGCGTTGATGTTATGCATAAGTAGAACACAAGTGAGTTGTGGGCGATATAAGTCATACTGCTTACTAGCATGTCATACTTTGGTTCGGCGGTATTGTTGGATGAAGCGGCCCGGACCGACATTACGCGTACGCTTATGCAAGACTGGTTCTACCGATGTGCTTTGCACACAGGTGGCTGGCGGGTGTCAATTTCTCCAACTTTAGTTGAACCGAGCAGCCACGTAAAACTTGCAACAACAAAGTAGAGGATGTCTAACTTGTTTTTGCAGGGCATGTTGTGATGTGATATGGTCAAGACATGATGCTAAATTTAATTGTATGAGATGATCATGTTTTCTAACCGAGTTATCGGCAACTGGCAGGAGCCATATGGTTGTCGCTTTATTGTATGCAATGCAATCGCGCTGTAATGCTTTACTTTATCACTAAGCGGTAGCGATAGTCGTGGAAGCATAAGATTGGCGATATGACAACGATGCTACGATGGAGATCAAGGTGTCACGCCGGTGACGATGGTGATCATGACGGTACTTCGGAGATGGAGATCACAAGTACAAGATGATGATGGCCATATCATATCACTTATATTAATTGCATGTGGCGTTTATCTTTTATGCATCTTATCTTGCTTTGATTGACGGTAGCATTATAAGATGATCCCTCACTAAATTATCAAAGTATAAGTGTTCTCCCTGAGTATGCACCGTTGCGAAAGTTCTTTGTGTTGAGACACCACGTGATGATCGGGTGTGATAGGCTCTACGTTCAAATACAACGGGTGCAAAACAGTTGCACACGCGGAATACTCAGGTTAAACTTGACGAGCCTAGCATATAACAGATATGGCCTCGGAACACGGAGACCGAAAGGTCGAGCGTGAATCATATAGTAGATATGATCAACATAGTGATGTTCACCATTGAAACTACTCCATCTCACGTGATGATCGGACATGGTATAGTTGATTTGGATCACGTGATCACTTAGAGGATTAGAGGGATGTCTATCTAAGTGGGAGTTCTTAAGTAATATGATTAATTGAACTTTAATTTATCATGAACTTAGTCCTGGTAGTATAAGCATATCTATGTTGTAGATCAATAGCTCGCGTTTAGCTCCCCTGTTTTAATTTTGATATGTTCCTAGAGAAAACTAAGTTGAAAGATGTTAGTAGCAATGATGCGGATTGGATCCGTGATCTGAGGTTTATCCTCATTGCTGCACAGAAGAATTATGTCTTTGATGCACCGCTAGGTGACAAACCTATTGCAGGAGCAGATGTAGATGTTATGAACATTTGGCTAGCTCAATATGATGACTACTTGATAGTTTAGTGCACCATGCTTAAACGGCTTAGAATCGGGACTTCAAAGACGTTTTGAACGTCATGGATCATATGAGATGTTCCAGGAGTTGAAGTTAATATTTCAAGCAAATACCCGAGTTGAAAGATATGAAGTCTCCAACAAGTTCTATAGCTAAAAGATGGAGGAGAATAGCTCAAGCAGTGAGCATGTGCTCAGATTGTCTGGGTACTACAATCACTTGAATCAAGTGGGAGTTAATCTTCCAGATAAAATAGTGATTGATAGAATTCTCTAGTCACCATCACCAAGTTAGTAGAACTTCGTGATGAACTATGATATGCAAGGGATAACGGAAACGATTCCCAAGCTCTTCGTAATGCTAAAATCGACGAAGGTAGAAATCAAGAAAATTATCAAGTGTTGATGGTAGACAAGACCACTAGTTTCAAGAAAAGGGCAAAGGGAAGAATGGGAACTTCAAGAAGAACGGCGAACAAGTTGCTGCTCAAGTGAAGAAGCCCAAGTCTGGTCCTAAGCCTGAGACTAAGTGCTTCTACTGCAAAGGGACTGGTCACTGGAAGCGGAACTGCCCCAAGTATTTGGCAGATAAGAAGGATGGCAAAGTGAACAAAGGTATATTCGATATACAGATTATTGATGTGTATTTTACTAGTGTTCGTAGCAACCCCTCGATATTTGATACTGGTTCAGTTGCTAAGAGTAGTAACTCGAAACGGGAGTTGCAGAATGAACATAGACTAGTTAAGGGTGAAGTCACGATGTGTGTTGGAAGTGGTTCCAAGATTGATATGATCATCATCGCACACTCCCTATACTTTTGGGATTAGAGTTGAACCTAAATAATTGTTATTTGGTGTTTGCGTTGAGCATGAATATGATTTGATCATGTTTATTGCAATACGGTTATTCATTTAAGTAAGAGAATAAATTGTTGTTTTGTTTACATGAATAAAACCTTATATGGTTACACACCCAATGAAAATGGTTCATTGGATCTCGATCGTAGTGATACACATATTCATAATATTGAAACCAAAAGTTGCAAAGTTAATAATGATGGTGCAATTTATTTGTGGCACTGCCGTTTAGGTCATATTGGTGTAAAGCGCATGAAGAAAATCCATGCTGATGGGCTTTTGGAATCACTTGATTATGAATCAGTTGATGCTTGCGAACCATGCCTCATGGGCAAGATGACTAAGACCCTGTTCTCCGGAACAATGGAGTGAGCAACAGATTTGTTGGAAATCATACATACTGATGTATGTGGTCTGATGAATATTGAGGCTCGTGGCAGGTATCATTATTTTCTGATCTTCACAGATGATTTGAGCAGATATGAGTATATCTACTTGATGAAACACAAGTCTGAAACATTTGAAAAGTTCAAAGAATTTCAGAGTGAAGTGGAGAATTATCGTAACAAAAACAAAAGTTTCTACGATATGATCGCAGAAGTAAAATATTTGAGTTACGAGTTTGGCCTTCAGTTAAAAACAATGTGAAATAGTTTCACTACTCACGCCACCTGGAACACCACAGCATAATGGTGTGTCCGAACGTCATAACCGTACTTTATTAGATATGGTGCGATCTATGATGTCTCTTACCGATCTACCACTATCGTTTTAGGGTTATGCATTAGAGACAGCTGCATTCACGTTAAATAGGGCACCATCTAAATCCGTTGAGACGACACCGTATGAACTATGGTTTGGCAAGAAACCTAAGCTGTTGTTTCTTAAAGTTTGAAGTTGCAATGCTTATGTGAAAAAGTTTCAACCTGATAAGCTCAAACCCAAATCGGAGAAGTAAATCTTCATCGGATACCCAAAAGAAAATGTTGGGTACACCTTCTATCACAGATCCGAAGGCAAAATATTCATTGCTGAGAATGGATCCTTTCTAGAGAAGGAGTTTCTCTCGAAAGAAGTGAGTGGGAGGAAAGTAGAACTTGATGAGGTAATTGTACCTGCTCCCTTATTGGAACATAGTTCATCACAGAAATCTGTTCCTGTGACTACTACACCAATTAGTGAGGAAGCTAATGATGATGATCATGTAACTTCAGATCAAGTTACTACCGAACCTCGTAGGTAAACCAGAGTGATATCCGCACCAGAGTGGTACGGTAATCCTGTTCTAGAGGTCATGTTACTTGACCATGACGAGCCTACGAACTATGAGGAAGCGACGATGAGCCCAGATTCCGTGAAATGGCTTGAGGCCATGAAATCTGAGATGAGATCCATGTATGAGAACAAAGTATGGACTTTGATTGACTTGCCCATTGATCGGCGAGCCATTGATATTAAATGGATCTTCAAGAGGAAGACGGACGCTGATAGTAGTGTTACTACCTACAAAGCTAGAATTGTTGCAAAAAGGTTTTCGACAAGTTCAAGGTGTTGACTACGATGAGAGTTTCTCACTCGTATCTATGCTTAAAGTCTGTCCGGAGCATGTTAGCAATTGCCACGTTTTATGAAATCTGGCAAATGGATAAAAAATGCATTCCTTAAAGGATTTATTAAAGAAGAGTTGTATATGATGCAACAAGATAGTTTTGTCAATCCTAAAGGTGCTAACAAAATATGCAAGCTACATCGATCCATCTATGGACTGGTGCAAGCATCTCGGAGTTGGAATATACGCTTTGATAAGTTGATCAAAGCATGTAGTTTTATACAGACTTGCAGTGAAGCCTGTATTTACAAGAAAGTGAGTGGGAGCACTGCAGCATTTCTGATAAGTATATGTGAATGACATATTGTTGATCGGAGATAATGTAGAATTATTCTGCAAAGCATAAAGGAATGTTTGAAAGAAGTTTTTCAAAGAAAGACCTCGGTGAAGCTGCTTACATATTGAGCATCAAGATCTATAGAGATAGATCAAGACGCTTGATAAGTTTTTCAATGAGTACATACCTTGACAAGATTTTGAAGCAGTTCAAAATGGAACAGTCAAAGAAGGAGTTCTTGCCTGTGTTACAAGGTGTGAAGCTGAGTAAGACTCAAAACCCGACCACGGCAGAAGATAGAGAGAGAATGAAAGTCATTCCCTATGCCTCAGCCATTGGTTCTATAAAGTATGCCATGCTGTGTACCAGACCTATTGTATACCCTGCCCTGAGTTTGGCAAGGGAGTACAATAGTGATCTAGGAGTAGATCACTGGACATTGGTCAAAATTATCCTTAGTGGAATAAGGATATGTTTCTCGATTATGGAGGTGACAAAAGGTTTGTCGTAAAGGGTTGCGTCGATGCAAAGTTTGACACTACTCCAGATGACTCTAAGTCCCAATCTGGATACATTTTGAAAGTGGGAGCAATTAGCTAAAGTAGCTCTGTGCAGAGCATTGTTGACATAGAAATTTGCAAAATACATACGGATCTGAATGTGGCAGACCTGTTGACTAAACTTCTCTCACAAGCAATACATGATCACACCTTAGTACTCTTTGGGTGTTAATCACATAGCGATGTGAACTAGATTATTGACTCTAGTAAACACTTTGGATGATTGGTCACATGTCGGTGTGAACTATGGGTGTTAATCACATGGTGATGTGAACTATTGGTATTAAATCACATGGCGATGTGAACTATATTATTGACTCTAGTGCAAGTGGGAGACTAAAGGAAATATGCCCTAGAGGCAATAATAAAGTTATTATTTATTTCCTTATATCATGATAAATGTTTATTATTCATGCTAGAATTGTATTAACCGGAAACATAATACATGTGTGAATAAATAGACAAACAGAGTGTCACTTGTATGCCTCTACTTGACTAGCTTGTTGATCAAAGATGGTTATGTTTCCTAACCATAGACATGAGTTGTCATTTGATTAGGGACAATTGCATTTTTGCCCCTAGTTGGTTCCTACCCACGGGTTTTGCCCTTACTTTTCGAGCTTGCTAAGTTTTGCCCTTACTTTTTGCGTCGAGGTCCCTCGAAAGCCCTTTGACTGTTTGACCAAAATTTTGAAAATTCATAACTAATTCATATGAACTTAGAAAAATGCAAATAAGATATCAAAATGTTCAGATAAACATTATCTTTATGTGCATATCATTTGCATTCAGGACAAAAGCACCCTTTAAACTATCTGAGGTAATTAATGTTATTAACATTACTAAAAATAAAAAGGTATAACCAATATTTTTTTCATGAATAAAAATTACATGCAAATGTAGGTGATGTTTTCTGAACATCCAGATATCTTATTTGCATTTTTCTGAGTTCGTATCATCTTGTTATGAATGTTCATACGACTTTTACCATTATTTGGAAACTTCATAACAAATTGATACGAACTCAGAAAAATGCAAATAAAATATCAGGATGTTCAGAAAACATCACTTACATTTGCATGTAACTTTTATTCATGAAAAAAATTATTGTTTATACCTTTTTATTTTTAATAATGTTAATAACATTAATTACCTCAGGTAGTTTAAAGGGTGCTTTTGTCCTGAACGCAAATGATATGCACATAAAGGTAATGTTTATCTGAACATTTTGATATACTATTTGCATTTTTCTGAGTTCATATGAATTAGTTATGAATTTTCAAAGTTTTGGTCAAACGGTCAAAGGGCATTCAAGGGACCTCGACGGAAAAAGTAAGAGCAAAACTGAGCAAGCTCGAAAACTAAGGGCAAAACCCGTGGGTAGGAACCAACTAGGGTAAAATGCAATTGTCCCTACAATTATAGCATGAATAATAAATATTTATCATGATATAAGGAAATATAAATAACAAGTTTATTATTGTCTGTAGGGCATATTTCCTTCATTAGCATCATGAAGGTTAGTTCAAATTTCCTTTTTTTTCTTTTGCTCATATTCTCAATTTTTTATCTCTAAATGTTCCACAACTTATATCAAAAAACCACCAATTTGAAAATGTCAACACAATGTATTTTTTTTTGTTATTGTAATTTCTTTAAATGCTGGTATCATTAAAAAATGTTGCACTCTTTAAAAATGTTCACGCATTTCAAAAAATACACTTGAAATTTTTGAAAATTGTATACATTGCAAAAAGATATGTTCCCATAATTCTAAAAATGTAAGTTGATTTAGAAATGTTCATGTTTTTTTGAAACATATTTTCGACATTTTTAAAACAAATGTTTCTAAAATGTAAAAAATGTTTGCATAGTTTCAAAAAATATTTTGAATCATTGAAAAAATGTCTTAGTGTGTATTAAAAAAATTAATCATGTCTTTGAAAAATGTAAAACATGTATAAAAATGTTTTATATGTATACCAAAATTTTACATGTGTATTAGAAAATAGACATCAAAACATAAATTTGAAAACAATGTTAATAGTATATATATAAGTGTTAAACGCATATAGAAAGTATTCCTGATGTATACGAAAAATGTACAGTGTGTATGAGAATTTTTTTAGAGATGTGTTAACAAAACCAAAACCCCAAAGAAAAAAAACAGAAAAAAGGAAAACCCGAAGAAATATAGAAAAATCAAAGAAATCGATTTAAAACATTGAAAAAACGATCGAAAAATAATAATCACATGCAACTATAATATTGGGACGACGCAGTAGCTCCGTGCTATAGGCGAGACATATTATGTCTTTGTATGGGCAACATGTAGCCCTGACTGTGAGTCACCTCGAGTAAGATGACCTGCCATTGTCTTGTGTCCGTCATCTAATGTGCCCATATCAGACCCTCGCATTTTCCCCACGGCCGCACTCACTGCGTAGGTCCACGCACCACTTGAACGGGCCTTATTCATGTGGTTGCGTCCGTCCCATCCATTCTCCACCACTGCTTTCTCTATTTTTCCGCCACAACCTCCGTCACCTATTGCCGCATGACGGCAACCAGCGTGGAGAGGCTTTGCAGCTTGGGCGTCGAACCACCGTGGTGGTGCTGGTGGGGGAGGGAGCGCTAGCCGTTTTTGCTGCGACGAGCACTAAATTAGCTCCAGCGGGGGGTGGGGGTGTCGACGCCGAGGGATGCAGCAAACCAACATGATGCTGGAACGAGGGCATACACAAAATGCTCGAACTGACGGTTGCTATCAACATGGTCACCAATTGGTAGAACCGTCATCATTGTTTTGCTACGAACCGGCCAACACTTTGCTATAACTGGTGTCAGCGTGTGCTGCAACCTGCGAGGCGACATGCTACAACCAGTGCCCACTGGTGCTGGAATCAAAACGCGCCCTCACCTGCGACATGGTTTTTGTTGAAACCGGCTAGCTCTTTTGCTACAATTGGACTTTTCAGAGTTTGCTGCTATGTTTTTTTGGTGGATCCAGTGCCAATTTTTGCTGGAACCATTTTTTTTGCTTTACTGACCATCGAAGGTTACTGTTCATTGAGTTCTTCAATGGAACAAGGCGGAGTTAGTAGATGACGACAACGAACTGGAGCGGGTGACGCAAGAGAGGCTGCAAGCATGGCGATCGAGCGCTGGAACATGCCCTCGTTAGAGCTGCATCCATGATGATCGTGCGCTTGGGACCCACAGGCAACCATGCTGGAATCCCCGTGGCGGGACCTCGGGGCAGACACTACCTTTTGAGGTATGGAAGGGGCGAGGGAAGGGGGGGGGGGAGCAGTGCTCTGTGGATGGTGAGCGTGGGGAAGAAGACGCAAGGAGGGATGACCCAATCCAAAAAAAAATTTGAGGGAGGGGGGGGGGGGGCAATCCAATGGTTACCGGCGCTGCCATTCGTCCTTTGGGCTGAAAACAGGCCCCGGGCCACATCATACCATAACTGAACAAGCGAGCCCCCTAAAAAAAACTGAACAAGCGAGTCAACTATGGCCCAAAGCAAGCACCAAGCCCAGTCACGAGATACTTCCAGCACCCCCATTTTTACCAAAACACCCCCGTTCGCTCACGCGAAACCTAGCTCCCCAAAATAAACACCACGTGAGCAACCGCACCCTCTGCCGCCCCTTCCCTCCACCTCTCCCTCCCCTCTTCCCCCCGAAAACTTCAAATCACCCGGCAAAATCCAAACTTTTCCCCAATCTTCCGCCGCACGGCGCCCTCGTCCGCTCCCGCTCCTCCCTCCCTCCCAAGGAGCCGCCAAATCCTTCCCAATTCGAAATCTTCCCTCCCGATCCCACCCTATAAACCTCCTCCGCCCCCCGCCCCATTCCCCCACACCACAACCACCGCCAGTCCCATCTCCCAAATCCCTAGCAGGAAATCCTTCCCGCCTCGAGGCCCGCGCCGCCGCCGCCGCCGCCGCCGCCGAATTCCGAAGATGCCTGCCGCCCTCTCCATGGTGCCCGCCTGCGACGCGGAGGAGCCGCTCCTGGCGGAGTCATCGGACCGCTTCTCCATGTTCCCCATCCGGTTCCCGCAGATCTGGGAGTTCTACAAGAAGGCGGTGGCCTCCTTCTGGACCGCCGAGGAGGTGGACCTCTCCTCCGACGCGCGCCACTGGGACACCACGCTCTCCAACGACGAGCGCCACTTCATCTCCCACGTGCTCGCCTTCTTCGCCGCCTCGGACGGCATCGTGCTCGAGAACCTCGCCTCCAGGTTCATGTCCGACGTGCAGGTCGCCGAGGCCAGGGCCTTCTACGGCTTCCAGATCGCCATCGAGAACATCCACTCCGAGATGTACTCGCTGCTCATCGAGACCTACATCCGCGACGACGTCGAGAAGGACCGCCTCTTCCGCGCCATCGACACCATCCCCGCCGTGCGCCGCAAGGCTGACTGGGCCCTCCGCTGGATCGACGGCGGGGAGCGCTTCGCGGAGCGCATCGTCGCCTTCGCCTGCGTCGAGGGCATCTTCTTCTCGGGCTCCTTCTGCGCCATCTTCTGGCTCAAGAAGCGCGGGCTCATGCCGGGCCTCACCTTCTCCAACGAGCTCATCTCCCGCGACGAGGGCCTGCACTGCGACTTCGCCTGCCTCCTCTACGACATCCTCCGCGGCAAGCTGGACGAGTCCCGCGTTTTCGAGATCGTGTCCGAGGCCGTGGACATCGAGCGGGAGTTCGTCTGCGACGCGCTCCCCTGCGCGCTCGTCGGCATGAACGGCGACCTGATGAGCCAGTACATCGAGTTCGTTGCCGACCGCCTGCTCATGGCGCTGGGCTGCAAGAAGCTGTACAACGCCACCAACCCGTTCGACTGGATGGAGCTCATCTCGCTGCAGGGCAAGACCAACTTCTTCGAGAAGCGCGTCGGCGAGTACCAGAAGGCGTCCGTCATGTCCAACCTCAACGGCGGCGCCGCGACCCAGCACGTCTTCAGCATCGACGAGGACTTCTGATCGGCCCGGTGATGATATGCAGTCTCCATTACCAATAGCTCGCTCGCTCGCTCGCCCCCCGCGTCTGGTTGCTCCCCCTAGTCCTAGTAGTTGTAGCGGTGATACATGTGTGCTGGGTGCTCCACAATGTTTTTATTTACTGTTATTTCGCTGTTTCTTATTGGTGATGTACTGATGTATTGTAATGAATCAAGGTATTGCTTCTGAATAAATAAACATCTTGTGCTGCCCCTGTTCGAGGAATTGTCTCTGCATAACCATGCCAACCTGCGCGCAGGGCGTTCGACGAAATGCGCGTGCCATCCCGTGGGCGCGCACAGGGTGTTCGACGAAATGCGCGTGCCACCCCGTGGGCGCGCAAGGCGTTCGAAAAAATGCCTCGGCGGATAGGGTTCCCAAGGATTAGGTAGGGTTTTAGTTAGGGGCGCAGCGGGGACCAATCCTCTGGCCCGATTGCGGCGCGCCAGACGTGATGCAGGCTTGGCCCCACTTTTTTTGCACCAAATCTTGGCTTTTTTTGCACGAAATCTTGGCTGTTTTCGCAGACTGTTGAGAGGATCTTGGCTGTTTTCGCAGACTTGGAGTATTTGGCTTTTTTTTGCACGAAATATCAGAGACGCTTGGATTTATTTGACAGTTACGTAGCGGAGGAATCTACCGTATGGAAAACGAGATCTTGGGCAGTAACTTTGGGCCCAAAAGCAAGATCCTCTGGACGTGATATGGGCTGGGTAGTACAGTACTACGTACTACTATACCGGTACATCAAAATGTCGTGTCTAATGCAGGTTTGCGTGACAGCTGACTGACAAGCAAGCGATCGGGCGCTTTGTTGTGAGCGAGGCGCAAAAGTGGCCTCATGTTTCTACGGCGGCCGCGCGCCCACGTCGACGGTGAACCGTGCTGCTGCGACTGATCTACAACGTCCAAACTGCCTGTTCCGTTCAGTCAGCTTCGGTTATGGCTGTACGAAGCTTGCAGCGTCCAAGTGTCTTCTGTATTACTGCTGCTTTGGAGAATCAGCCGCGCACACCAGACCACGCCCGACCCAAACCAAACGCGGAGGGAGCCGGCGGGAACCGGTGGCGCCGAAATGGTTTCGCGCGACGGAAGCGCGCGGCGCGGGCCGTGTTCCCTGCGAAAACGGGGACAGGAGAGCGTCTGTTCGGCGTAGTGCTCCAACACTTTCTGGACTTGTTATTATTATTTTCTAGGCTAGGCATTTTTTTTCTTGATGAGAGGGCTAGCCATTTTTCATGGATTGAACAATGGACCAATGGCGAGCGATCGTCTAATAAGTGGAGTCGAATTTCGGAAGTAATTCTTGGTCACTACCACCTCATGATTCTGCCAACGTAGCCCATTCTTATCTCGACTGCGACAAAAAGCAGCCTGATTTTCTTTTTTGACGAAACAAAAAACAGCATGTTTTTTCTTTTTTGACGAAACAAAAAGCAGCCCGTTGTTTCAACTCGGCATCGCTTTGTTTTCTTTTTCTTCCAAAAAAGAAGATAACCCTCGGCTGTATGCATTAAAAAGATGCACACAACCATATAAATATTATTAAAATACAAAATTCAATAGTCAAACAAATTTCATCAGGCAACCATTAACCCTACGGTAAAAGACAAAAACAAACGAAAAATATACAACTTCTAGGCTAAGCCTTCAGGAAGAAATCATTCGTGCGTGCGCCGATGATGATGAGTACAATCATAGGTTGGCCTCGGGATTTTCATCCCAAAGCCGAGATTTCATCCATTACATTCAGCAAAGACACGCGCAGGCGCATGTCGACATAGGCTAATAAGAGATCTTGTGTTTCTACCGAAATGTGCATACTCGTTGTTGAAGCGCCCCTACCATCATCCATCATCCGGCTACCGACGGCTCGATAGTCGGATGCCACTGGAGGAGATACCAAAAGAAAAAGACATCCTATACGGCTTTGCCTCCCCCCATTGTTGTACCACTTTCGATCCAACAACAACATGCAAGAATTGTCACCTCTATAAGAGCCATCGTGCGTAGCACCTATCAACAACAAGTATGACTTTGCGCCTGATGGTGTCCCGGCTAGAGGGCCTCTCACCACCACGGCTTCCGTCCAGGTGGGCGGGGCCCAGGACCCCTTTTGATGGTTCAGGAGTGGGCCATACTAGATAGCTCATGAAGTGAAGATGGAAGGCTCCGGAAGACTTGTCGTGTATCCCAAGATGCTAGATTCATGAGACTTTGTTTCTTTGTAAGTAGCAGACTAGGATGATGTAACTCAAGGCCCCCCTTCCCGGTATCTATATAAACTCGGGGGCAAGTGTCGGTATCAACATCGACGGATCTCGGGTAGGGGTTTCGAACTATGCGTCTAAGGTCGATGGTAACATGAGACATGGGACACAATGTTTTACCCAGGTTCGAGCCCTCTTTATGGAGGTAATACCCTACGTCCTGCTTGATTAATCTTGATGAATATGAGTATTACAAGAGTTGATCTACCACGAGATCGTAATGGCTAAACCCTAGAGGTCTAGCTTGTATGGCTATGATAATGTATGTCCTCCAGTTTATATAGACACCGGGAGGATCTAGGGTTACATAAGGTCGGTTACAAAGAAAGGAATCTACATATTTAGTCGCCAAGCTTGCCTTCCATGCCAAGGAGAGTCCCATCCGGACACGGGTGTAGTCTTCGATCTTCGTATCTTCACAGCCCATCAGTCCGGCCCATGGCTAACAGGCCCGACGCCCGAGGACCCCTTAGTCCAGGACTCCCTCAGTAGCCCCTGAACCTGGCTTCAATGACAAGGTATGCGGCACGTAGGCTTGTCTTCGGCATTGCAAGGCGGGTTCCTCCTTCCGAATTCCACAATAGTCTTCGGACGTATCGGCGTGTCCGGACCTGTAACACACATCACACACAACCGCAGAGAGAATATAATTTTACACGCGTCCAATCTACTGACAACTTTTCGTAACATGACATCACATCTGTCCGGTCATAATTTTGAACCGTTTTTCGTCTGTCGCTTCACGTTTCGAGATGCGGTTGCCATTGGCACATCTTGTCAAAGCAGAGATCGTGTCCCCTTATTACGAGATTCTCATCAATACGGGCGTGGGTAACCCAACCGTGCCGTTTACACAGCCCTTGGGAGTAGGCAAATTTTAAGGCGAGTGGGGAGGCGTCCAATATTTACTGCCTTTATAAGGAGATAAGAATTCCCTTTTCGTCACCCACGCCTTCTCTCTTCCTCTGCCCTTCCATTCTTGAGCTCCAGCGCCCAAGTTCTCATCTTCTCCGTTTTGAGCAAGCAGTCAACCATGTCCGGATCTGGAGGTCAAGGCAAGTGGATGGCCTCCTCCGTCCAGGAGGAGGACATCATCGAGCTTCGGGCGGCCGGGTACCTGGCGAAGGGAATCGCCCACCGCCTTCCGGGCCAGGGACAAATCGTTCCCACGCCGAAGCCCAACGAGAGGGTAGTATTCATCCCTCATTTCCTCCGCGGGTTAGGGTTTCCACTCCACCCCTTCGTCCGCGGTCTGATGTTCTACTACGGGATATACTTCCATGATCTATCCCCGAACTCCCTCCTCAACATCTCGGTGTTCATTGTCGTGTGTGAAGCCTTCCTCCGCCTCCAGCCCCACTTCGGGCTATGGCTCAAGGTCTTCAATGTGAAGCCGAAGGTGGTAGATGGCCAGCACGCGGAGTGCGGAGGCACCATGGTGAGCAAGCTGGCCAATGTCTCCTGGCCAAAAGGCACTTTCGTGGAGACTGTAAAAAAATGGCAGAAACATTGGTTCTATATCACAGAACCCCGCGACACCACCTGGGCCGCAACTGCCGAATTCAACTCTGGCGCTCCCATGTGACTCACCTCCTGGGTCGAGAAGGGCCCGAACTCGTGTTCGCCAGACGAGCTGAGAACACTGCAAACATGCATTCAAAGCATGGTGGATAGAGATATCAAACTCGTTGATATAATCCAGGTGATGCTAGTTCACCGGATTCTTCCATGCCAAAGCCGAAGCCGCCCTCTATGGGAGTTCAATCCGAAGAAACGCCATACCCTGAAGAGGCTCTTCGAAACCACTCACGAAGATGCCTGGAGGTTGCTTTTTAAGGGCAACGAAACACCGCCGGCCACAGATTCGGACCGCGAGCATGACATCAACCACCTCGCCAACGAGGTATATCATTCTTACTGCATCCCTTACTTGCTTGTTTCAAGGATGATGTCTAAGCTTTTATCGTCATCGATTCTTCAGGACTGGATGGAGAGGGCGAAGCGGATCCAATGTCCGACCCCGCTGCCTGAAGAACCAGTCATCCCGCATTTAGCGAAGATGCTCGTACCGGTGCCCTACAAGGCGCTGGAGAAGAAGGCCACAAGGAAGGCCAAGGGGGTCTGGAGTGGCCCCCGCCGCAAGGGTGATTCGGACGCAATGTCCGAAGACAAGACTCCTTCCTCCGCCGCTGAAGACGACGACGATGAGGAGGAGGAGGAAAACAACCCTTCCCCTGATGAGGGGAAGAAGAAGAGGGCCGCCTCCACCATTCTAGAGGCGGAGGCGCCCAAGAAGGGGAAAGGCCCACTCGTGGGCAGCTCCGCATGGGACGTTGAAAGCAGCCCGGAGCAACGCCCCCGCACTAAGCCGCGGGCCGCATCGTAAGTGCTAAGACTTACATCCACCCATAAAGTTTCTCCTCATTGTATTGATATGATTGGTTATGTTATTGTAGTCCGGCCCGCAACAGCTCCCCGCGATCCTCATCAGGAGGCTCACTGGATTCCAAGGCGATGGCCAGCGATTCACCGCAAGCCGCTCACTCCCCCCAGGCCAAGGACGATGCAGAGGTGCTGTCCCAAAGGACTGTTCCAGGCGGGGGAGAGGCTCATGAGGCACCAGAAGGCGAAACCCCCGTCGCCGAACACCAAGGGGAATCAATCCCCATGGAGACTGGTGGGTGTTGGGGAACGTAGTAATTTCAAAAAATTTCCTACGCACATGCAAGATCATGGTGATGCATAGCAACAAGAGGGGAGAGTGTTGTCCACGTACCCTCGTAGACCGTAAGCGGAAGCGTTAGCACAACGCGGTTGATGTAGTCGCATGTCTTCACGATCCGACCGATCAAGTACCGAACGTACGGCACCTCCGAGTTCAGCACCCGTTCAGCCCGATGACGTCCCTCAAACTCTGATCCAGCCGAGTGTTGAGGGAGAGTTTCGTCAGCACGACGGCGTGGTGATGATGTTGATGTTCTACCGATGCAGGGCTTCGCCTAAGCACCGCTACAGTATTATCGAGTTGGACTATGGTGGAGGGGGGCACCGCACATGGCTAAGAGACGATCAACTTGATCAACTTGTGTGTCTAGAGGTGCCCCCTGCCCCTGTATATAAAGGAGCAAGGGGAGAGGTGACCGGCCTAGGAGGAGGGCGCGCCAAGGGGGGAGTCCTACTCCCACCGGGAGTAGGACTCCTCCTTCCCTTGTTGGAGTAGGAGAGAAGGAAAGAGGGGGAGATGAACAAGGAAAAGTGGGCTGCACCCCTTGTCCAATTCGGACCAGAGGGGGAGCGCGCGCCTCCTTCCTTTTGGCCTCTCTCCTCTATTCCCGTATGGCCCAATAAGGCCCATATACTCCCCGGCGAATTCCCGTAACTCTCCGGTACTCTGAAAAATACCCGAATTACTCAGAACCTTTCCGATGTCTGAATATAGTCGTCTGTCGGATTTCGGGTTCCAGCATACCCTTAAGGTTCGAACACTGGGGTGCACGCGGAGATTACACCTTCAACCTCTCCGTCTCACTAGGATCTAAACTACCAAAAGAACTGCACAAGAGACACAAGATTTATACTGGTTCGGGCCACCGATGTGGTGTAATACCCTACTCCAGTGTGTGGTGGATGGATTGCCTCCTGGGCTGGTGAGGGTGAACAATACAAGGAAGAACAGCCTCGCGAGGGTCTGTTCTTGGCTGGGGTGATGAACTGCTATGGGGAGTTCAGCTTGGAACCGAACCAACCCAAAAACCGAACCCCTTGCTATGTGGGTGGCTAGTCCTATTTATAGAGGCCCTGGTCCTCTTCCCAAATATTGAGCGGGAAGGGAGCCAACAATGGCGGGCTAATTTGAAGGGGTACAACGAGTACATCTATCCTAACAAAAGCAGTCTTCGCCTGCCAAAGGCTCTGGTGATGACGCCGTGCTGGGCTCCATGGTGACCTCCGTCTCGTAGTCCTCCTGGTCTTGGTCTCGTTGCACCGAAGTGGCAACCTTTGCCTGATGCCTCGGTACTCCGCGGCTGCGCCTGCCCCCTTTGCACCAAAGAGGAAAGAAGGATGCTGCGCGCACTGGCACCCGCCTGGTGCCCTGAGTCGTCATGGCTTGCGTCACGGGCACCTCGCGAGGTACCCCGCCTTGAACTCTCCGCCTCCTCGTGAGCCAGCCTGACGAGGCTGTGCCTGAGGATGCGCCGTGTCGTCTGCCTCGCGAGGCTTGGCCCCTTGCGAGGGTCTTGAGTCTCGCATTGATGAAGATGGGCCGCGCTGGGCCCCCACTTGAGCCACGCCGCAGGCCGCAGGCAGGCAAGTCTGGGGACCCCCGTTCCCAGAACGCCGACAGTAGCCCCCGGGCCCAAGGCGCGCACGGACTTGGCCGTGCCGAGAGGCGAAAGGGCAAGGGCGAAGCGCCGCGGGCCCTAACAGCCTGCGGCCTTGGGTGCCGCGTGGCGGTTGATTGGACGTGGCGTCTCCACTTCCCCATGATGCCTCGGTGATCGTGCTGGTTGGACAAGTCCCTGCATGCAGAACGTGTTATGATTACCTGTGATCGTGGAGGCCGGCGGTTGGCCTTCACCGGTTATAAGTATGGCACCGCGCGTGCCCTTCCAGTCCATCTCTTCTTGCTCTCTCCTTCGCCTCTGCTCTTGCTCCGTCTTGGTGTGATGGCTCCAATTCGCCGGTTCTCTGCAGCGGAGAAGGGAAAGGCTCCTCGAGAGGGGCCGGACCCTCTCCCGCTGAAGAAGCGACTCGCCCGTTGCAGCCGGGACGAGGAGGATCATCCGGCGGCGGCGAGGCCCTGGGGCGAGCGGGCTCCGCCGGGGTTCCCGCTCCCCTTGTATGCCCATGTCGAGGGCCCCGGAGGTGTTGATGCTGATCCCCGCGGTCAGAGCCGTCGTCGGCGCCGTCGGGTTACGAAGACGTGGGTGGTTCCTCCTGGAGTCCATGTCGAGGGCTCCTCCCATGAGTTCGTGCTCCACGTCGTCACTCCTCTTCAGTCCTGGATCCGCCTGCCTCCCTTCTTCGCCTCCATCGTTCCTCCAGGAGGGCCCCTGGAGCTCTGGCTGCAGCACGCCGACTGCAGCGCCCTCGCGACCGAGGCTAAGGTCGTGGTCGCTGCCCCGGGCAAGGTCTTCATGTCCTGCGGCTGGAGGGAGATTGCCCGGGTCTGCAGGGAAAGAGGCATCTTCGTGGTCCACCTGGAGTACGACGGCGCGGCGGTGATGTTCTTCAAGGTCTTCGACGCGCTCGGGCGCCGGCTGGAGTGCTGCCGCGGGAGAGGTGGCCAGGACCTTGCCCTGGTGAGGGCTAGGCCCGTCGACCGCCCCCTTGGCAGAGGCGCTGGAGGGTCCAGCGATTCCAGCGAAGGCTTCGCGACTCCGGAGACGAGCGACGACAGCTACGAGCCCCCGAGTCGTCGCCGCTCCAGGAGCAGGGCGGACGCGTCAGGCCATCGCCAACCCTGATCTGGATGGAGTTGGCGCCAGTGCCCGACGGCCCACTGTTGATGATGGCGTCTTCCGCAGGAGCTTGTGTAGTTAGCATCCCTTAGGATTCGTTCCCTGCGAGGAATCAGAATGCGCCCCGTGGGGGCTTGTAAGGTGTCTGTAGTCCCGTTTGTTAATATATATGACCTTTTGCCATGGATCCGTGCGAGTTGCTAACTCCGTTATAGTTCAGCCTTCCCTTTCGCACCTCACGAGGGCTTGGTGCTCTGCGCCGACAGGTCCCAGTCCCAAGGCGGCGTCAGCCGTCGCTGGTATGCCAGGTCGCGATGCCGTGGTCAAGGCCAGGAGGTGAGTGACCCGAGGTCCGGTAAGAGCCCCTGAGTCGCGATGCTCAGGAGGTCCCCTTTGGCGCCCAAGCAGCCGTCGCTTAGTGAGAAAGGGAAGCAATGTTGCTAGTACGGAGTTGCTTTAGGTGCGGGGGTAGTGCTATGGTAGCTAGTGGTGTGGGTGGTGACTTATCTTGAGGATCAGGGGTCGTTCTTGGTGCGCCATTGGGTCCGTGTGTAGGCAGGAGTGGAATCGCTCGGCAAGGTCCTCGCGAGGCCCCTTCTTCCCCGCCTCTGCTCTACGTCCTCGGGTCCCGGCCCTCGAGCTGGTCTCAGCCATCGCTGGTATGCCAGGTCGCGATGCCGTGGACAAGGCCAGAGGATGAGGGCTGGAGAGCCAGTAAGAGCCCTGAGTCGCGATGCTCAGGCACCCCCCCTTTAACATGCAAGCGGTTCGTGCGGGCGAGGGCGAAGGAAACCTCGTGAGGGCCTTGGCTAGCGCGGTTCCCTCCAAGGATCCTGCAGGGTCATCATAGAAGAAGATGGTGTTGCCATGGCGGCCATTAGTCGATCGTTAGTCACTCAAGAGCTTGCTGGTTGGAGTAGGTGAGGTGTATCTGGGCACCCGTGAGCCAGCGCGGGACTCACGAGGCCCTACCTCTAGGCGGGTTGCGCCTGGCACTAGGCCGTGTCTTGAGATGTGTCCCTGCAAAATTTGGTTAGATGCCGGTACTCTACGTCCTCGGGTCCCAGCCCTCGAGCTTGTCTCAGCCATCGCTGGTATGCCAGGTCGCGATGCCGTGGACAAGGCCAGAGGGTGAGGGCTGGAGAGCCAGTAAGAGCCCTGAGTCGCGATGCTCAGGCACCCCCCCTTTAACGTGCAAGTAGTCGACATGGAGAAGAAGGGATGCCGCGGACGGGCATCAAGCAGTCAAGCGTGATAAGCAAATGCATAGCTGGAAATAAACGCGATGGAGATACACGCCGCTGGGCCTGGCCCCAGCGGCTCGGGGATGATGCAGCCCGAGGGGCGCCCCCAATCAAGGCAAACTAACGACCGAAAAGTAAATGCAGATACATGCCGCGGGGACGGACCCACACGGCCTGGGAGTGATGCAACCCTGGGAGGGCGCTCCCAGCTGGGAATGAGGTTTGGAAGATGTCACCTGAGGATGTCGTTGGCGAAGTGGCATTGGTGCAGTAGGCTCGGTGGGCTGCGGAAGCCGATCCTCACGAGCCCCCAGGCCCCGGGGCCTCGGGAGGCTCCGGAGGCACTGGTGACTCCTCGCGAGCTGTCTTCATCTCCGCCATGGCCGCGGAACGCCTGTCTTCCTGAGCCTCCATGATGCCCCTCATGAGGCGCTGACACGCCGCAGCCACGCTACGCAGGCCGTAAGGCATGCGAACACGGCTGTGGGGTGGACTTCCGCAGCGCCCCACTCGCGAGGGCCAGAGGCGCTCCATGGTGGCGATCTGATTGAGCCCTAGTTCGTCGACGCAGACGCGCAGCCCACCATCCTCGCCTGGATGTGGGGCCACAGCTGGTGAACGACGACAACCTCTCATGATCCTTGACTCCTGCAGTTCTTGAATGGCCCTGCTGACGAATTCGTGCTGGTCTGGCCTTCCTTGCTTGGCTCCTCCTTGAGGGAAACGTGCTTCGAAGCACGCCTCCACGTGGTGCCCAAGCGCCTCCCTCGTGACCCTGGCTAGGTCGGTGGCCCTCCAGGTGAGAGCCCCCGAGCCCTGCCTAAGGAGGGTGCCAGGCGCGCTTTCCTATGCGATGGAAGGAGGGTCCTCCCGGGAAGACACGGGCCCTGAGGGGCCTGCCTCCTGAGGGGCTGAGCCCGATGACATCTTCTTATTCTTGGGGGGGTCTCAGGAAGCCTCCTGCTTCCGCGATCTGGGTCTTCTAGTGACGCAGCCTGAAAGGCTCGCTCCAGGGAACACACTGCATCTCTCTCTTCACAGGGCACCGTGATGACGCCGCCACTTCCTGGCATCTTGAGGACGTTGTAGCCGTGGTGGGTCACGGCCATGAACTTGGCCAGCGCTGGGTACCCGAGGATGGCGTTGTACGGCAGGCGGATGTGGGCGACGTCGAAGTCAACGAGCTCGGTGCGGTAGTTGCTACGGGCCCCGAAGGTGACAGGGAGGCGGACCTACCCGATCGGAACTGTGGAACCGTCGGTAACTCTGGAGAAGGGCTTGGTTGGCTGAAGCTGGTCATAGGGCAGTTGGAGGTTGTTGAAGGTCTCCACGGACAGAACGTTGAGCCCTGCCCCCCCGTCGATGAGGGTCTTGGTGACTAGCACGTTGCTGATGACTGGGGAGCAAAGCATCGAGATGACTCCGGCTGTGGCTGAGCACTTGAGCTGAACGTGATGGCGCACGCCGACCACCTGAGGGGGCGCGTTGCTTTGAGCTTGGAGAGGACTGCATTCACCTCGCGGGCGAACTGCTTGAAGATGCGTTGGGAGGCTGGGGCTTGAGCTCCACCCAGGATGCAGGCGATTGCGCGCGGCTCCTGGAAGCCCCCAGCCCCTCGTCTTGATGGCGGTCTTCGTTCCTTCTTGGTGGAGGCGGCAGAGGAGGTAGGCCTGCGTTGCCATGAGGGCGATCCTCACGAGGCTGGTCCCTCCAGTCTCCCTCGCGAGGCAGGTCCCGCCAGCGGTCCTCGCGAGGTTGGTCGCGCCACCCCTGGCGTGGGCCGCGGTCTTCCCAGCGCCCTGGGTTTCTTCCTCCTCCTCGGCCGTAGCCCCGGTCAGCACGGTCAGGGCGACGGCTGATCCTTCCTTCTCGCACGGCGCGGAGTTCTTGGCATTCGTTGGTGTTGTGGGTGTGGAGGTCGTGGTACACACAGTACCGGCTGCCTCTGGAGGAGTCGGGCAGATCCCTGCCTCGCTTGGTGTCTGGTTCGGCTGCGAGTACGGCAGCCCCCTTGCGCTTCACGTCCTTGGCCTTGGGCTTCTTTTCTTCTGGGTCCGCGGCAGGCAGCTCGAGGAGGGAGAGGCGTCCCTCCTCAGCCCTGGCGCACCTGTTCGCCAAGTTGAACAGCTCTAGGGAGGTGCAGAGGTCTTCATGCATCGCCAGCTCCTCCTTCATCTTGACGTTGCACACGCCATCGGAGAAGGCCGAGATGATGGCCTCCTCGGACACCTTGGGGATCTTGAGGCGCGCGCTGTTGAAGCGCTGTATGTACTTTTGCAGGGTCTCTCCGGGTTGTTGCTTGATGCGGCGCATGTCGCTCACGGCGGCTGGCCGGTCGCGAGTACCTTGGAAGTTGGTGATGAAACGGGTGCGCATCTGGTCCTAGGAAGAGATCGTTCCTGGAGCTAGATTCAGGAGCCAGGTGCGCGCTCCTTTCTTCAGCGCCATGGGGAACCAGTTAGCCATGACCTTCTCGTCCCCGCTCGCAGCCTCGATGCCCAGCTCATAGAGCTGGAGGAACTCTGCGGGATCAGTGGTGCCGTCGTAGCGAGGAGGCAAGTCCGGCTTGAACTTGCTGGGCCACGCGACGCTACGCAGCTCGGGGGTGTAGGCGCGGCAGCCCGCGGTGGCCACGAAAGGCTTCGGTTGGTGGAGCGCTTGGTCTTGAGG
This sequence comes from Triticum monococcum, assembly GCA_034509565.1. NCBI lineage: Eukaryota > Viridiplantae > Streptophyta > Magnoliopsida > Poales > Poaceae > Triticum > Triticum monococcum. The sequence continues at coordinate 172,367,508 of CM067847.1, read as the reverse complement.
GTCCCCACGCGCTGCAGTTAGGAGCAGGGCGGGGTCTTGGCGTGCCGGAGCTGGAGCAGGGAGCGCCCGGGCAGCCCCTTGCGGGCGAGGGACTTCTTGGCAGCTTCCTTCTTGTTGCGCTGGTGCCTGACGGAGCGGGTTCCGCCCAGGGGCCACGCGCCTTGGAGCCATGGCATCTTCTTGGAGAGGGGGCGGCTGGTTCGCCCCCGGAGCTTAATTTCTCCCACTTTCAAGATGTATCCAGATTGAGACTTAGAGTCATCCGGATTAGTGTCAAAACTTGCATTGATGTAACCCTTTACGACGAACCTTTTGTCACCTCCATGATTGAGAAACATATCCTTATTCCACTAAGGATAATTTTGACCAATGTCCAGTGATCTACTCCTAGATCACTATTGTACTCCCTTGCCAAACTCAGGGCAGGGTATACAATAGGTCTAGTACACAGCATGGCATACTTTATAGAACCTATGGCTGAGGCATAGGGAATGACTTTCATTCTCTCTCTATCTTCTGCCGTGGTCGGGCTTTGAGTCTTACTCAATTTCACACCTTGTAACACAAGCAAGAACTCTTTCTTTGACTGTTCCATTTTGAACTACTTCAAAAACTTGTCAAGGTATGTACTCATTGAAAACTTATCAAGCGTCTTGATCTATCTCTATAGATCTTGATGCTCAATATGTAAGCAGCTTCACCGAGGTCTTTCTTTGAAAAACTCCTTTCAAACACTCCTTTATGCTTTGCAGAATAATTCTACATTATTTCCGATCAACAATATGTCATACACATATACTTATCAGAAATGCTGTAGTGCTCCCACTCACTTTCTTGTAAATACAGGCTTCACTGCAAGTCTGTATAAAACTATATGCTTTGATTAACTTATCAAAGCATATATTCCAACTCCGAGATGCTTGCACCAGTCCATAGATGGATCGCTGGAGCTTGCATATTTTGTTAGTACCTTTAGGATTGACAAAACCTTCTGGTTGCATCATATACAACTATTCTTTAATAAATCCATTAAGGAATGCAGTTTTGTTTATCCATTTGCCAGATTTCATAAAATGCGGCAATTGCTAACATGATTTAGACAGACTTAAACATAGATACGAGTGAGAAACTCTCATCATAGTCAACACCTTGAACTTGTCGAAAACCTTTTGCGACAATTCTAGCTTTGTAGATAGTAACACTACTATCAGCATCCGTCTTCCTCTTGAAGATCCATTTAATCTCAATGACTTGCCGATCATTGGGCAAGTCAATCAAAGTCCATACTTAGCTCTCATACATGGATCTCATCTCAGATTTCATGGCCTCAAACCATTTCACGGAATCTGGGCTCATCATTGCTTCCTCATAGTTCGCAAGTTCGTCATGGTCTAGTAACATGACTTCTAGAACAGGATTACCGTACTACTCTGGTGCAGATCTCACTCTGGTTTACCTATGAGGTTCGGTAGTAACTTGATCTGAAGTTACATGATCATCATCATTAGCTTCCTCACTAATTGGTGTAGTAGTCACAGGAACAGATTTCTGTGATGAACTACTTTCCAATAAGGGAGCAGGTATAGTTACCTCATCAAGTTCTACTTTCCTCCCACTCACTTCTTTCGAGATAAACTCCTTCTCTAGAAAGGATCCATTCTCAGCAATGAATATCTTGCCTTCGGATCTGTGATAGAAGGTGTACCCAACATTTTCTTTTGGTTATCCTATGAAGATTTACTTCTCCGATTTGGGTTCAAGCTTATCAAGTTGAAACTTTTTCACATAAGCATCAAAGTCCCAAACTTTAAGAAACGACTGCTTAGGTTTCTCGCCAAACCACAGTTCATGCGGCGTCGTCTTAGCGGATTTAGATGGTGCCCTATTTAACATGAATGTAGTTGTCTCTAATGCATAACCCCAAAACGATAGTGGTAACCGGTAAGAGACATCATAGATCGCACCATATCTAATAAATCACGGTTACGACGTTCAGACACACCATTACACTATGGTGTTCCAGGTGGCGTGAGTAGTGAAACTACTTCACATTGTTTTAACTGATGGCCAAACCCGTAACTCAAATATTTTACTTCTGTGATCATATCGTAGAAATTTTTATTTTTGTTACGATGATTCTCCACTTCACTCTGAATTCTTTGAACTTTTCAAATATTTCAGACTTGTGTTTCATCAAGTAGATATACTCATATCTGCTCAAATTATCTGTGAAGATCAGAAAATAATGATACCTGCCGCGAGCCTCAATATTCATCGGACCACGTACATCAGTATGTATGATTTCCAACAAATCTGTTGCTCGCTCCATTGTTCCGGAGAACGAAGTCTTAGTCATCTTGCCCATGAGGCATGGTTCGCAAGCATCAACTGATTCATAATCAAGTGATTCCAAAAGCCCATCAGCATGGATTTTCTTCATGCGCTTTACACCAATATGACCTAAACGGCAGTGCCACAAATAAGTTGCAATTAACTTTGAATCTTTTGGCTTCAATATTATGAAAATGTGTATTACCACGATCGAGATCCAACAAACCATTTTCATTGGGTGTATGACCATAGAAGGTTTTATTCATGTAAACAGAACAACAATTATTCTCTAACTTACATGAATAACCGTATTGCAATAAACATGATCCAATCATATTTATGCTTAACGCAAACACCAAATAACATTTATTTAGGTTCAACACTAATCCCGAAAGTATAGGGAGTGTGCAATGATGATCATATCAATCTTGGAACCACTTCCAACACACATCGTCACTTCACCCTTAACTAGTCTCTGTTTATTTTGCAACTCCCGTTTCGAGTTACTACTCTTAGCAACTGAACCAGTATCAAATATCGAGGGGTTGCTACGAACACTAGTAAAATACACATCAATAATCTGTATATCAAATATACCTTTGTTCACTTTGCCATCCTTCTTATCCGCCAAATACTTGGGGCAGTTCCGCTTCCAGTGACCAGTCCCTTTGCAGTAGAAGCACTTAGTCTCAGGCTTAGGACCAGACTTGGGCTTCTTCACTTGAGCAGCAACTTGTTTGCCGTTCTTCGTGAAGTTCCCCTTTCTTCCCTTTGTCCCTTTACTTGAAACTAGTGGTTTTACCATCAACACTTGATGCCTTTCTTGATTTCTACCTTCGTCGATTTCAGCATCACGAAGAGCTTGGGAATCGTTTCCGTTATCCCTTGCATATTATAGTTCATCACAAAGTTCTACTAACTTGGTGATGGTGACTAGAGAATTCTGTCAATCACTATTTTATCTGGGAGATAAACTCCCACTTGATTCAAGCGATTATAGTACCCAGACAATCTGAGCACATGCTCACTGCTTGAGCTATTCTTATCCATCTTTTAGCTATAGAACTTGTTGGAGACTTCATATCTCTCAACTCAGGTATTTACTGAAATATTAACTTCAACTCCTGGAACATCTCATATGGTCCATGACGTTCAAAACGTCTTTGAAATCTCGATTCTAAGCTGTTAAGCATGGTGCACTAAACTATCAAGTAGTCATCATATTGAGCTAGCCAACGTTCATAACGTCTGCATCTGCTCCTGCAATAGGTTAGTCACCTGGCGGTGCATCAAGGACATAATTCTTCTGTGCAGCAATGAGGATAAACCTCAGATCACGCATCCAATCCGCATCATTGCTACTAACACCTTTCAACTTAGTTTTCTCTAGGAACATATCAAAAATAAAACAGGGGAGCTAAACGCGAGCTATTGATCTACAACATAGATATGCTAATACTACCAGGACTAAGTTCATGATAAATTTAAGTTCAATTAATCATATTACTTAAGAACTCCCACTTAGAAAGACATTCCTCTAATCTTCTAAGTGATCACGTGATCTAAATCAACTAAACCATAACCGATCATCACGTGAAATGGAGTAGCTTTCAATGGTGAACATCAATATGTTGATCATATCTACTATATGATTCACGCTCGACCTTTCGGTCTTAGTGTTCCGAGGCCATATCTGCATATGCTAGGCTCGTCAAGTTTAACCTGAGTATTCTGCGTGTGCAAAAAACTGGCTTGCACCCGTTGTAGATGGATGTAGAGCTTATCACACCCGATCATCACGTGGTGTCTGGGCACGACGAACTTTGGCAACGGTGCATACTTAGGGAGAACACTTTTATCTTGAAATTTAGTGAGAGATCATCTTATAAAGCTACCGTCGACCTAAGCAAAATAAGATGCATAAAAGATAAACATCACATGCAATCAAAATATGTGACATGATATGGCCATCATCATCTTGTGCCTTTGATCTCCATCTCCAAAGCATTGTCATGATTTCCTTCGTCACCAGCATGACACCATGATCTCCATCATCTTGATCTATATCAATGTGTCGTCACATGGTCGTCTCGCCAACTATTGCTCTTGCAACTATTGCTATCACATAGCGATAATGTAAAGCAAGTATTTGGCGCTTGCATCTTATGCAATAGAGAGACAACCATAAGGCTTTTGCCAGTTGCCGATAACTTCAACAAAACTTGATCATCTCATACAACAACTTATATCACATGTTCACCATATCACATCACAACATGCCCTGGAAAAACAAGTTAGACGTCCTCTACTTTGTTGTTGCAAGTTTTACGTGGCTGCTACGGGCTTAGCAAGAACCGTTCTTACCTACGCATCAAAACCACAACAATAGTTTGTCAAGTTGGTGCTGTTTAACCTTCGCAAGGACCGGATGTAGCCACACTCGATTCAACTAAAGTTGGAGAAACTGACACCCGCCAACCACCTGTGTGCAAAGCACGTCGGTAGAACCAGTCTCGCGTAAGCGTACAAGTAATGTCGGTCCGGGCCACTTCATCCAACAATACCGCCGAACCAAAGTATGACATATTGGTAAGCAGTATGACTTATATCACCCACAACTCACTTGTGTTCTACTCGTGCATATAACATCAACGCATGAAAGCAGGCTCTGATACCATTGTTGGGGAACGTAGTAATTTCAAAAAATTTCCTACGCACATGCAAGATCATGGTGATGCATAGCAACGAGAGGGGAGAGTGTTGTCCACGTACCCTCGTAGACCATAAGCGGAAGCGATAGCACAATGCGGTTGATGTAGTCGTACGTCTTCACAATTCGACCGATCAAGTATCGAACGTACGACACCTCCGAGTTCAGCACACGTTCAGCCCGATGACGTCCCTCGAACTCCGATCCAGCCGAGTGTTGAGGGAGAGTTTCGTCAGCACGACGGCGTGGTGACGATGTTGATGTTCTACCGACGCAGGGCTTCGCCTAAGCACCGCTACAGTATTATCGAGTTGGACTATGGTGGAGGGGGGCACCGCACACGGCTAAGAGACTCTCAACTTGATCAACTTGTGTGTCTAGAGGTGCCTCCCTGCCCTTGTATATAAAGGAGGAAGGGGAGAGGTGGCCGGCCTAGGAGGAGGGCGCGCCAAGGGGGGAGTCCTACACCCACCGGGAGTAGGACTCCTCCTTCCTTTGTTGGAGTAGGAGAGAAGGAAAGAGGGGGAGAGGAACAAGGAAAAGTGGGCTGCACCCCTTGTCCAATTCGGACCAGAGGGGGGGCGTGCGCCTCCTCCCTTTTGGCCTTTCTCCTCTATTCCCGTATGGCCCAATAAGACCCATATACTGCCCGGCGAATTCCCGTAACTCTCCGGTACTCCGAAAAATACCCGAATCACTCGGAACCTTTCCGATGTCCGAATATAGTCATCCAATATATCGATCTTTATGTCTCGACCATTTTGAGACTCCTCGTCATGTCCTCGATCTCATCCGGGACTCCGAACTCCTTCGGTACATCAAAACTCATAATATAACTGTCATCAAAACCTTAAGCGTGCGGACCCTACGGGTTCGAGAACAATGTAGACATGACCGAGACATGTCTGCGGTCAATAACCAATAGCGGAACCTGGATGCTCATATTGTCTCCCACATATTCTACGAAGATCTTTATCGGTCAGACCGCATAACAACATACGTTGTTCCCTTTGTCATCGGTATATTACTTGCCCGAGATTTGATTTTCGGTATCTCAATACCTAGTTCAATCTCGTTACCGGCAAGTCTCTTTACTCGTTCCGTAATACATCATCCCGCAACTAACTCATTAGTTGCAATGCTTAAGTGATGTGCATTACCGAGAGGGCCCAGAGATACCTCTCCGACAGTCGGAGTGACAAATCCTAATCTCGAAATATGCCAACCCAATAAGTACCTTTAGATACACCTGTAGAGCACCTTTATAATCACCCAGTTACGTTTGTGACGTTTGGTAGCACACAAAGTGTTCCTCCGGTAAACGGGAGTTGCATAATCTCATAGTCATAGGAACATGTATAAGTTATGAAGAAAGCAATAGCAACAAACTAAACGATCAAGTGCTATGTTAACGGAATGGGTCATGTCAATCACATCATTCTCCTAATGATGTGATCCAGTTAATCAAATGAAAATTCATGTCTATGGTTAGGAAACATAACCATCTTTGATCAACGAGCTAGTCAAGTAGAGGCATACAAGTGACACTCTGTTTGTCTATGTATTCACACATGTATTATGTTTCCGGTTAATACAATTCTAGCATGAATAATAAACATTTATCATGATATAAGGAAATAAATAATAACTTTATCATTGCCTCTAGGGCATATTTCCTTCAGTGGGGAGGGCTGTATTCAGTTCGGCCCTCAACCGGACTCAATTCCGGAGACCGATGTGGCTTTGGAATCCGGCACGCAACCTCCTTCGAAAGAAGGGGGGATGCCTATTCCGCCAGTGACCCCTGTCCAACCAGGGGCACCGGATAATCTGCTGGAGGCGCTTTCATTGTGGATGAGCACTGTGTCCTTATGTGCACGGTAATTGAAAGGGTTCAGTCCGCCAAGAGCGAACTAACCGAAGCCCGCAGCAGCCTGTTGACAGGTTTTGAGGTAAGCGACACAGAAAAGAGAAAATCCCAATGTAGACAGTAGCCCCTGAGACACTGTCCGGTGTTCGGAAAGAAAAATCTGGACAGAGGATCAATCTCCTATTGCAGGAAACTAACTAATTTTTTCTAAAATGTAAACACAGGCGTCGCTGTTGGCTGCAGCCTCGCATACTGCCTAAGTCTCTGGACTGAAGCAGAAACTGGTGGAGGCCGAGGAAGAGCTGGGCCAGGTGAAGAGGCAGCTACATGAAAAACAAGGTAAGTAATAACCTGTTATGTATTCGAAAAAAGGAAAATGATATGCAATGAACGAAATGCCATGACGTGTACAAAGGCGACGACCGAGGTCGAGGCCCTGAAACAGGCCCTGGTTGAAGCCGAAGGGAAGGCTGTCAAGGAGTAGACCGCTCGGAAGAAGCTTAGGGCCTGGGTCAACGAGGTCCAACAGGAGCTCGAGGACACGGTGAAGAAGTGCGAGGCCTTGGAGCGCGATGCGTCGGTTCAAGAGACCGAACTCGCCAAGGCTCGCCAGAGTGCAGAGGCAACCCGAAATGAGGCACATGGCATCCTCCAGGAGATCCAGGAGGCCAGGAAGATTGTGGTGGGTAAGGCATTCAATATGCAAAGCAAGAATGTGAAGATGAAATATCGTTTACTAACCTGGATTCAGAGTTCTCCAGGGGCTTTTACTGATCTGCTGTGCAGTGTGGCTGACGCCGCAGAATTCTTCCGAGCCGAAGAAGGGAGCGCCGGGGAGAAGCTGTTCTGGTCGCAATATCTTGCGCCAGAACATCCGGTGTTTTTCAGCGATCAGCTAAAACAGCTGGTCGAGCTGCATAGGGCGGCCGAACTGGCCATGAAGGATTTAATAATCCGGTTGTGGCCAGCCGAAGCTATACCCGGCAGTTACTTCGGCCTCGTGAAGTGACTAGTGGATGCCTGTCCTCGGCTGGACATCGTCAAGCAGTCCGTCTGCATCGAGGGCACACGTTTGGCCTTCTCCTATTGTAAGGTCTGGTGGGCGAAGCTTGACGCTGTCAAACTAGCGACCGGGGGGCCGCCGGAGGGCAAGGAGCACCGCACACCCGAGCGATACTTCAGCGATGTCTTGGAGGGGTCCCGCATTATTGCAGATCATTGTGCAAAAGACACTATCTTTGAATGAATGTATTTGATCTCCCTCTACCTTGTATGATAAAACAGTGATTGTGCAATATAATGCTTGTTATGTTTTTAAATTTTTACTTCATGTGCCTTGGATAACAGTTGGCGCCCACCGTGGGGCTATAGCACGATGGTTTCAGGCTCTTGAAGGGCAGCTTCGAAGGACTCAAAGGATACGCTATGGGCTGGATGACTAAAGTCGTCACGGCAAGCTATACATTGATGATGCAGGATGGAGTCCTGAGGCCGGCTCAATTGAGTATGGGTACCGGGTCCCCTTTGGTGGAATTCATGTCTTCATTGGCAAGATCAGCGAACCGGGCCCTGAGCCGGACATCTGCACCGACATCATAGAGACGGCTCAGCGTGCAAGATCCGCCCAGGTTCAGCCCGCCGTAAAGTGTGCCTTCATATGTGTCATCCACAGAGCGGAATATGAGGATAGATCGGCATCTGACGGTGAAACTGTTATCTATTCGGATGACGAGTCTTCAACCGGAGAGACCGAGTGTTGGGGAACGCAGTAATTTCAAAAATTTTCCTACGCACACGCAAGATCATGGTGATGCACAGCAACGAGAGGGGAGAGTGTTGTCTACGTACCAACGCAGACCGACTGCGGAAGCGATCACATAACGTAGAGGAAGTAGTCGTACGTCTTCTTTCCGATCCGACCGATCCAAGCACCGTTACTCCGGCACCTCCGAGTTCTTAGCACACGTTCAGCTCGATGACGATCCCCGTGCTCCGATCCAGCAAAGCTTCGAGGAAGAGTTCCGTCAGCACGACGGCGTGGTGACGATCTTGATGTACTACCGCCGCAGGGCTTCGCCTAAGCACTACAACGGTATGATTGAGGTGGAATTTGGTGGCAGGGGGCACCGCACACGGCTAAGGAACGATCTCAAGGATCAACTTGTGTGTCTTGGGGTGTCCCCTGCCCCCGTATATAAAGATTGGAGGGAGGGGGGCTGGCCGGCCAAACAGGAGGAGGCGCAGGAGGAGTCCTACTCCTACCGGGAGTAGGACTCCCCCCTCCAATCCTAGTCCAACTAGGAATCCTTCAAAGGGGAGAGAGAGAGAGGTGGCCGGCCCCTCTCCTAGTCCTAATAGGACTAGGGAGAGGGGGGGAGGCGCAGCCCTATGTGGGCTGCCCTCTCACCTTTCCACTAAGGCCCATGTTGGCCCATTTGGCTCCCGGGGGTTTCCGGTAACCCTCCCGGTAATCCGGTAAAATCCCGATTTCACCCGGAACACTTCCGATGTCCAAACGTAGGCTTCCAATATATCAATCTTTACGTCTCGACCATTTCGAGACTCCTCGTCATGTCCGTGATCTCATCCGGGACTCCGAACAACCTTCGGTACATCAAAATGCATAAACTCATAATAACTGTCATCGTAACGTTAAGCGTGCGGACCCTGCGGTTCGAGAACAATGTAGACATGACCGAGACACGTCTCCGGTCAATAACCAATAGCGGGACCTGGATGCCCATATTGGCTCCTACATATTCTACGAAGATCTTTATCGGTCAGACCGCATAACAACATACGTTGTTCCATTTGTCATCGGTATGTTACTTGCCCGAGATTCGATCGTCGGTATCCAATACCTAGTTCAATATCGTTACCGGCAAGTCTCTTTACTCGTTCTGTAATACATCATCTCACAACTAACATATTAGTTGCAGTGCTTGCAAGGCTTATGTGATGTGTATTACCGAGAGGGCCCAGAGATACCTCTCCGACAATCGGAGTGACAAACCCTAATCTCGAAATACGCCAACCCAACATCTACCATTGGAGACACCTGTAGTACTCCTTTATAATCACCCAGTTACGTTGTGACGTTTGGTAGTACCCAAAGTGTTCCTCCGGTAAACGGGAGTTGCATAATCTCATAGTTATAGGAACATGTATAAGTCATGAAGAAAGCAATAGCAACATACTAAACGATCGGGTGCTAAGCTAATGAAATGGGTCATGTCAATCAGATCATTCAACTAATGATGTGACCTCGTTAATCAAATAACAACTCTTTGTTCATGGTTAGGAAACATAACCATCTTTGATTAACGAGCTAGTCTAGTAGAGGCATACTAGTGACACTCTGTTGGTCTATGTATTCACACATGTATTATGTTTCCGGTTAATACAATTCTAGCATGAATAATAAACATTTATCATGATATAAGGAAATAAATAATAACTTTATTATTCCCTCTAGGGCATATTTCCTTCAGTCTCCCACTTGCACTAGAGTCAATAATCTAGATTACATAGTAATGATTCTAACACCCATGGAGCCTTGGTGCTGATCATGTTTTGCTCGTGGAAGAGGCTTAGTCAACGGGTCTGCAACATTCAGATCCGTATGTATCTTGCAAATCTCTATGTCTCCCACCTGGACTAAATCCCGGATTGAGTTGAAGCGTCTCTTGATGTGTTTGGTTCTTTTGTGAAATCTGGATTCCTTTGCCAAGGCAATTGCACCAGTATTGTCACAGAAGATTTTCATTGGACCCGATGCACTAGGTATGACACCTAGATCGGATATGAACTCCTTCATCCAGACTCCTTCGTTCGCTGCTTCCGAAGCAGCTATGTACTCCGCTTCACATGTAGATCCCGCTACGACGCTTTGTTTAGAACTGCACCAACTGACAGCTCCACCGTTTAAAGTAAACACGTATCCGGTTTGCGATTTAGAATCGTCTGGATCAGTGTCAAAGCTTGCATCAACGTAACCTCTTATGGTGAGCTCTTTGTCACCTCCATATACGAGAAACATATCCTTAGTCCTTTTCAGGTATTTCAGGATGTTCTTGACCGCTGTCCAGTGATCCACTCCTGGATTACTTTGGTACCTCCCTGCTAAACTTATAGCAAGGCACACATCAGGTCTGGTACACAGCATTGCATACATGATAGAGCCTATGGCTGAAGCATAGGGAACATCTTTCTCTCTATCTTCTGCAGTGGTCGGGCATTGAGTCTGACTCAACTTCACACCTTGTAATACAGGCAAGAACCCTTTCTTTGCTTGATCCATTTTGAACTTCTTCAAAATCTTGTCAAGGTATGTGCTTTGTGAAAGTCCAATTAAGCGTTTTGATCTATCCCTATAGATTTTTATGCCTAATATGTAAGCAGCTTCCCCGAGGTCTTTCATCGAAAAACTTTTATTCAAGTATCCCTTTATGCTATCCAGAAATTCTATATCATTTCCAATGAGTAATATGTCATCCACATATAATATCAGAAATGCTACAGAGCTCCCACTCACTTTCTTGTAAATACAGGCTTCTCCAAAAGTCTGTATAAACCCAAATGCTTTGATCACACTATCAAAGCATTTATTCCAACTCCGAGATGCTTGCACCAGTCCATAAATGGATCGCTGGAGTTTGCACACTTTGTTAGCTCCTTTTGGATCGACAAAACCTTCGGGTTGCATCATATACAACTCTTCTTCCAGAAATCCATTCAGGAATGCGGTTTTTACATCCATTTGCCAAATTTCATAATCATAAAATGCGGCAATTGCTAACATGATTCTGACAGACTTAAGCATCGCTACGGGTGAGAAAGTCTCATCGTAGTCAACTCCTTGAACTTGTCGAAAACCTTTTGCGACAAGTCGAGCTTTGTAGATAGTAACATTACCATCAGCGTCAGTCTTTTTCTTAAAGATCCATTTATTCTCAATTGCTTGCCGATCATCGGGCAAGTCAACCAAAGTCCATACTTTGTTCTCATACATGGATCCCATCTCAGATTTCATGGCTTCAAGCCACTTTGCGGAATCTGGGCTCACCATCGCTTCTTCATAGTTCGTAGGTTCATCATGATCTAGTAGCATGACTTCCAGAACAGGATTACCGTACCACTCTGGTGCGGATCTTACTCTGGTTGATCTACGAGGTACAGTAGTATCTTGATCTAAAGTTTCATGATCATCATCATTAACTTCCTCTCTTATTGGTGTAGTTCTCACAGAAACAGTTTTCTGTGATGTACTATTTCCCAATAACGGAGTAGGTACAGTTACCTCGTCAAGTTCTACTTTCCTCCCACTCACTTCTTTCGAGAGAAACTCCTTCTCAAGAAAGTTTCCGAATTTAGCAACAAAAGTCTTGCCTTCGGATCTGTGATAGAAGGTGTATCCAATAGTTTCCTTTGGATATCCTATGAAGACACACTTCTCCGATTTGGGTTCGAGCTTATCAGGTTGAAGCTTTTTCACATAAGCATCGCAGCCCCAAACTTTAAGAAACGACAACTTTGGTTTCTTGCCAAACCATAGTTCATAAGGCGTCCTCTCAACGGATTTAGATGGTGCCCTATTTAACGTGAATGCGTCCGTCTCTAAAGCATAACCCCAAAATGATAGCGGTAAATCAGTAAGAGACATCATAGATCGCACCATATCTAGTAAAGTACGATTACGACGTTCGGACACACCATTACGTTGTGGTGTTCCGGGTGGCGTGAGTTGCGAAACTATTCCACAATTTTTCAAATGTACACCAAACTCGTAACTCAAATATTCTCCTCCACGATCAGATCGTAGAAACTTTATTTTCTTGTTACGATGATTTTCAACTTCACTCTGAAATTCCTTGAACTTTTCAAATGTTTCAGACTTATGTTTCATTAAGTAGATATACCCATATCTGCTTAAATCATCTGTGAAGGTGAGAAAATAACGATATCCGCCACGAGCCTCAATATTCATCGGACCACATACATCGGTATGTATGATTTCCAATAAATCTGTTGCTCTCTCCATAGTACCGGAGAACGGTGTTTTAGTCATCTTGCCCATGAGGCACGGTTCGCAAGTACCAAGTGATTCATAATCAAGTGGTTCCAAAAGCCCATCAGCATGGAGTTTCTTCATGCGCTTTACACCGATATGACCTAAACGGCAGTGCCACAAATAAGTTGCACTATCATTATCAACTCTGCATCTTTTGGCTTCAACATTATGAATATGTGTATTACTACTATCGAGATTCAATAAGAATAGACCACTTTTCAAGGGTGCATGACCATAAAAGATATTACTCATATAAATAGAACAACCATTATTCTCTGATTTAAATGAATAACCGTCTCGCATCAAACAAGATCCAGATATAATGTTCATGCTTAACGCTGGCACCAAATAACAATTATTTAGGTCTAATATTAATCCCGAAGGTAGATGTAGAGGTAGCGTGCCGACCGCGATCACATCGACTTTGGAACCGTTTCCCACGCGCATCGTCACCTCGTCCTTTGCTAGTGTCCGCTTATTCTGTAGTCCCTGTTTCGAGTTGCAAATATTAGCAACAGAACCAGTATCAAATACCCAGGTGCTACTGCGAGCATTAGTAAGGTACACACCAATAACATGTATATCACATATACCTTTGTTCACCTTGCCATCCTTCTTATCCGCCAAATACTTGGGGCAGTTCCGCTTCCAGTGACCAGTCTGCTTGCAGTAGAAGCACTCAGTTTCAGGCTTAGGTCCAGACTTGGGTTTCTTCTCTTGAGCAGCAACTTGCTTGCCGTTCTTCTTGAAGTTCCCTTTCTTCTTCCCTTTGCCCTTTTTCTTGAAACTAGTGGTTTTGTTAACCATCAACACTTGATGCTCCTTCTTGATTTCTACCTCCGCAGCTTTCAGCATAGCGAAGAGCTCGGGAATAGTCTTGTTCATCCCTTGCATATTATAGTTCATCACAAAGCTCTTGTAGCTTGGTGGCAGTGATTGGAGAATTCTGTCAATGACGCAATCATCCGGAAGTGTGACTCCCAATTGAATCAAGTGATTATTATACCCAGACATTTTGAGTATATGCTCACTAACAGAACTGTTCTCCTCCATCTTGCAGCTATAGAACTTATTGGAGCCTTCATATCTCTCAATCCGGGCATTTGCTTGAAATATTAACTTCAACTCCTGGAACATCTCATATGCTCCATGACGTTCAAAACATCGTTGAAGTCCCGGTTCTAAGCCGTAAAGCATGGCACACTGAACTATTGAGTAGTCATCAGCTTTGCTCTGCCAGACGTTCATAACTTCTGGTGTTGCTCTTGCAGCAGGCCTGGCACTCAGCGGTGCTTCCAGGACGTAATTCTTCTGTGCAGCAATGAGGATAATCCTCAGGTTACGGACCCAGTCCGTGTAATTGCTACCATCATCTTTCAACTTTGCTTTCTCAAGGAACGCATTAAAATTCAACGGAACAACAGCACGAGCCATCTATCTACAATCAACATAAACAAGCAAGATACTATCAGGTACTAAGTTCATGATAATTTTTAAGTTCAGTTAATTTACTTAAGAACTCCCACTTAGATAGACATCCCTCTAATCCTCTAAGTGATCACGTGATCCAAATCAACTAAACCATAACCGATCATCACGTGAGATGGAGTAGTTTTCAATGGTGAACATCAATATGTTGATCATATCTACTATATGATTCACGCTCGACCTTTCGGTCTCCGTGTTCCGAGGCCATATCTGTATATGCTTGGCTCGTCAAGTATAACCTGAGTATTCCGCGTGTGCAACTGTTTTGCACCCGTTGTATTTGAACGTAGAGCCTATCACACCCGATCATCACGTGGTGTCTCAGCACGAAGAACTTTTGCAACGGTGCATACTCAGGGAGAACACTTCTTGATAATTTAGTGAGAGATCATCTTATAATGCTACCGTCAATCAAAGCAAGATAAGATGCATAAAAGGATAAACATCACATGCAATCAATATAAGTGATATGATATGGCCATCATCATCTTGTGCTTTGTGATCTCCATCTCCGAAGCACCGTCATGATCACCATCGTCACCGGCGCGACACCTTGATCTCCATCGTAGCATCGTTGTCGTCTCGCCAATCTTATGCTTCCACGACTATCACTACCGCTTAGTAATAAAGTAAAGCATTACATCGCGATTGCATTGCATACAATAAAGCGACAACCATATGGCTCCTGCCAGTTGCCGATAACTCGGTTACAAAACATGATCATCTCATACAATAAAATCAGCATCATGCCTTGACCATATCACATCACATCATGCCCTGCAAAAACAAGTTAGACGTCCTCTACTTTGTTGTTGCAAGTTTTACGTGGCTGCTACGGGCTTAAGTAAGAACTCATCTCACCTACGCATCAAAACCACAACGATAGTTCGTCAAATAGACTCCGTTTTAACCTTCTCAAGGACCGGGCGTAGTCACACTTGGTTCAACTAAAGTTGGAGAGGCAGTCTTCCGCAGGCCATCTATGTGCAAAGCACGTCTAGGGAACCGGTCTCGCGTAAGAGTACGCGTAAGGTTGGTCCGGATCGTCTCGTCCAACAATACCGCCGAACCAAAGTATGACATGCTGGTAGGCAGTATGACTTGTATCGCCCACAACTCACTTGTGTTCTACTCGTGCATATAACATCAAACCATAAAACCTAGGCTCTGATGCCATTGTTGGGGAACGCAGTAATTTCAAAAATTTTCCTACGCACACGCAAGATCATGGTGATGCACAGCAACGAGAGGGGAGAGTGTTGTCTACGTACCAACGCAGACCGATTGCGGAAGCGATCACATAACGTAGAGGAAGTAGTCGTACGTCTTCTTTCCGATCCGACCGATCCAAGCACCGTTACTCCGGCACCTCCGAGTTCTTAGCACACGTTCAGCTCGATGACGATCCCCGTGCTCCGATCCAGCAAAGCTTCGAGGAAGAGTTCCGTCAGCACGACGGCGTGGTGACGATCTTGATGTACTACCGCCGCAGGGCTTCGCCTAAGCACTACAACGGTATGATCGAGGTGGAATTTGGTGGCAGGGGGCACCGCACACGGCTAAGGAACGATCTCAAGGATCAACTTGTGTGTCTTGGGGTGTCCCCTGCCCCCGTATATAAAGGTTGGAGGGAGGGGGGCTGGCCGGCCAAACAGGAGGAGGCGCAGGAGGAGTCCTACTCCTACCGGGAGTAGGACTCCCCCCTCCAATCCTAGTCCAACTAGGAATCCTTCAAAGGGGAGAGAGAGAGAGGTGGCCGGCCCCTCTCCTAGTCCTAATAGGACTAGGGAGAGGGGGGGAGGCACAGCCCTATGTGGGCTGCCCTCTCACCTTTCCACTAAGGCCCATGTTGGCCCATTTGGCTCCCGGGGGGTTCCGGTAACCCTCCCGGTAATCCGGTAAAATCCCGATTTCACCCGGAACACTTCCGATGTCCAAACGTAGGCTTCCAATATATCAATCTTTACGTCTCGACCATTTCGAGACTCCTCGTCATGTCCGTGATCTCATCCGGGACTCCGAACAATCTTCGGTACATCAAAATGCATAAACTCATAATAACTGTCATCGTAACGTTAAGCGTGCGGACCCTGCGGTTCGAGAACAATGTAGACATGACCGAGACACGTCTCCGGTCAATAACCAATAGCGGGACCTGGATGCCCATATTGGCTCCTACATATTCTACGAAGATCTTTATCGGTCAGATCGCATAACAACATACGTTGTTCCCTTTGTCATCGGTATGTTACTTGCCCGAGATTCGATCGTCGGTATCCAATACCTAGTTCAATCTCGTTACCGGCAAGTCTCTTTACTCGTTCTGTAATACATCATCTCACAACTAACATATTAGTTGCAGTGCTTGCAAGGCTTATGTGATGTGTATTACTGAGAGGGCCCAGAGATACCTCTCCGACAATCGGAGTGACAAACCCTAATCTCGAAATACGCCAACCCAACATCTACCATTGGAGACACCTATAGTACTCCTTTATAATCACCCAGTTACGTTGTGACGTTTGGTAGTACCCAAAGTGTTCCTCCGGTAAACGGGAGTTGCATAATCTCATAGTTATAGGAACATGTATAAGTCATGAAGAAAGCAATAGCAACATACTAAACGATCGGGTGCTAAGCTAATGAAATGGGTCATGTCAATCAGATCATTCAACTAATGATGTGACCTTGTTAATCAAATAACAACTCTTTGTTCATGGTTAGGAAACATAACCATCTTTGATTAACGAGCTAGTCTAGTAGAGGCATACTAGTGACACTCTGTTGGTCTATGTATTCACACATGTATTATGTTTCCGGTTAATACAATTCTAGCATGAATAATAAACATTTATCATGATATAAGGAAATAAATAATAACTTTATTATTGCCTCTAGGGCATATTTCCTTCACCGAGTCACTGTATCAGCTGCAGGATGGCCGGGTTAGTGGAGGTTCCGATGGCGACAACATTCCGGACCCCATTGATCCGTCGAATTAGGTCGCGGTCTTCATGGCCGGTACACAATCAGCACAACACTCTTCTACCGCCGCGGCGATGATTTCCGGTTCAGCAGCAGCAACACCAGCAGGAGCAGGAGGCTCGCCGCCGCCTCCGGCTCAGGTTTTGTCTGATTTGTTCGACGCTTTAGCAACATTGCTGGCAGTGGAGGTGGACGCAGCAAACCGGGATTAGCACAATGCAGAGATTGCAAAGGTGAAGGATTAGATAACTCAAGCTAAAGTGGACCTGGCGGCAGAGAACGCCAGGATGGCTATAGAGCGGGCCGAGTTAGAGGCTCAGGCCTACTGGCTTATGCTGGATCAGAGTGCGTCAGATGATGTCATGAGAAGAAGATACCGGTCGCACCTCCCACGGGTTTTTGAGGCAAGAAATCTCTTTAACACGCCAGGAGCTGGCACCAGCAACCAGCCAGTGATAAACCGGGCGAAGGCGCCTGGGACCGGGGCACCGGTTCAGCCACGTGCGATGGATCCGCTGCCTCAGTCTCATCAGAATGACGTCCCATCACGACATGTCTCAACACCTTCGGGTCATTACTCTAATCCTTTGGATAACATTGTTTCGCCGCTTCACAATTGGCAGCTCTCCCAATCGATGGCGAGTCCCCAGTAGCAGTTGAAACACGACAGGCTAGGGAGCTCCTTCAGATAGCCTTGACTCAGCAGAAGGCTTATTCATATAGCTATGAAAGGATTCATTCTACTCCCCGTCGGAGCCGGAGCTATAGCAGGCATATCGATGAACCAGCCGTATCAAGCAGTGCACGGAATCGTAACCCGCCCCATGGCCATAACCCGACGGGTGGCGGTGGCAATGCTCAGGATGTAGTGGACCGTGCTAGGGCATGTCGAGAAGCCGAGTTAGCGGCACAACACGAAGCTCCGATTTGACAACTCACTCTGGTTCGCCCAACAACGTCGATGGAACCGGGGGTTACCTCTAGTTCTTTGGGAGTGCCATGTCTTGTCCCTGCATTACGCAACATACGGCCGCCCAAGGATTTCAAAGGCCCGCGCAAGGTGCCGAATTACACCGCCGATTTATCCCCCGAGTCATGGGTGGAAAGCTATGAGATGGCAATGGAGATGTTGGATGTGGACGAAGCGGCGTGTGCCAAATACTTTACCATGATGTTGGAGGGAACAATGCGCACATGGTTGAAAAATCTGCCAGCCAACTCTATTGGATCGTGGGCCGAGTTAAGGGCCCGGTTTATCTAGAATTTTAAGGATACATGCAAGCAGCCCATGTCAATCGTAGATTTAGCCGCCTGTGTCCAGGAGGAAGGAGAATCAACAACCCACTGGGTGCGCCGGGTTTCGGAGATTTTGCATTCATCAGACCGCATCAACGCTGACACAGCCGTTTTAACATTGGAAGGCAATTGCCGGTTTGCACCTTTGAAGCTGAAGTTGGGACGGCTCAAACGCCATTGTAATGACATGGGAACACTTATGGCGGCTCTGGTGAAGTATGCCGACTTTGATAGTACCAAGGACCCCGAGTCTGATGATGATAAGACAGGGAAGGGAAAAAATAGCGGTAGCACCAAAGGGCAGCAGCATAACCCGGTGGGTCATGGGAACAACGGTAAACGCAAGGCGGATAATAGCTTGGACTTTGTGGCTAACACCAACACCCAGGATAACGGTCAGCGTCGTAAGGATAAACCGCCCCAGCGGGGGGGGGGGGGGAGGGTCAGGCCCCAATCTAGAGCGCCTGCTAAACCAGCCTTGCCCAAAGCACGGATCAAAGGAGAGGCCAGCTACGCATCTTTGGAAGGATTGCTTCATCATGCGGGAGTTCAAAAATTCAAACATCTTTCAATATGACAATGGACCGCCCGGCGGTTCAGGAGGCGGTTTCCATGGGCCGGGTTATGGTGGTGGCAGTTTCGGTTCAGGATTCCAAGGCAACCAAACCGTACATGGCAGTCAAAGCAGCCAGGGCAACCAGGAAGGTTATAACCATCAGGAGAGTCAACAGCAGCAGCAATCAGGTTATCAGAGCAATCCAAAGCAGTTGAATAGTGGACAGTATCATGTGTTCACCACTAGCTTATGTAAGCGCGATCATAAGCTTCATAAAAGAGCCGTGAACTCCGTTGAACCGGCGGTAGCTCGTTATCTGCGCTGGTCTGAACAGCCCATCCTGTGGAGTCGAGAGGATCATCCACCCCGGATTGACAACCTGGGTCATCTGGCCTTGGCAGTGGCACCTCAGGTTGGGGGGGGGGGGTATAAGTTTACCAAGGTGCTTATGAATGGAGGAAGTAGCATCAATATCCTTTACTATGAAACCTTTCGTCGTATGGGGTTGATAGATAAGAATCTTAAACCGTCAAACACCGTGTTTCATGATGTGGTGCCTGGTAAATCGGCATACCCAGTTGGTAAGATAGCTCTGGAAGTTTCTTTTGGAGATGATCATGATTCAAGATCAGAGATATTGACTTTTGAAGTGGTGAAAATCAAGAGTCCATATCATGCCCTGTTCGGACGGCCGGCTTATGCTAAGTTCATGGCAAGGCCTTGTTATGTTTATCTGCAGCTTAAGATGCCGGGTCATAAGGGTACCATCATAGTACATGGGAGCCGGAAGATTGCTTTGGAATGTTAAGAAGGTGATGCGGCTTATGCTGAATCGGTTTGTGCCACAGAGGAGCTGAAATTTTATAAGCATAATGTTGATCTGGCAGATACGACTTCTCTGAAAAAGCCAACTACTGAGCATGATCCGACGCTGAAATTTAAATCAGCTTAGGAGACTAAGCCGGTTAACTTTGTTCCTGGCGATTCATCCAAATAGTTCAGCATCAACGCTAACCTAGATCCAAAATAGGAAAGCGCGCTCATCGAGTACATCCGTGAGAACCAGGACATCTTTGCATGGAAGCCTTCTGACATGCTGGGTGTACTGAGGGAACTCGCTGAGCACACTCTTAATATAGATCCTAAGTTTAAACCAGTCAGACAATTTCTCCGCCGCTTCAACGAAGAGAGGCGTAAAGCTATTGGTGAGGAGGTAGCCCGACTTTTGGCAGCAGGGTTTATCGTGGAGGTTTTTCACCCTGAGTGGCTAGCTAATCCGGTGCTAGTGCTTAAGAAAAACGACACTTGGCGTATGTGTGTGGATTACTCAGACTTAAACAAGGCCTGTCCAGCCGACCCCTTTGCTCTCCCTTGTATCGATCAAATTATTGATGCTATGGCAGGTTGTGACTGTTTGAGTTTTTTGGATGCTTATTCTAGTTATCATCAGATCAAAATGGCAGTTAAGGACCAGGAGAAGACAACCTTCATAACTCCCTTTGGATCCTTCTGCTATGTATCTATGCCTTTTGGGCTCAAAAGTGCGCAGACGACTTATCAGCGTTGCGTCCAGAATTGCCTGCACAAACGGATTGGGCACAATGTTCATGCATATGTGGATGATATTGTGGTGAAGTCCAGAAAGGAGGAAACATTGATAGGGGACTTGAAGGAAACTTTTGACAATCTCCGGGTTTATAAGATGATGCTTAACCCGGCCAAATGTGTCTTTGGTGTATCGACAGGCAAGCTTTTGGGTTTTCTAGTGTCTAACAGGGGCATCGAAGCTAATCCGGAGAAGATCACAGCTATCACATCCCTGGCTAAACTGGCGTGTATCAACGATGTGCAGCGTTTGGCAGGCCGGATTGCAGCCCTCAGCCGGTTTATCCGTCACCTTGGGGAGAAGGCTATCCCTTTGTATCAAATGCTAAAAAAGACAGATGACTTTGTCTGGAGCGATGCTGCTGATAAAGCGTTTGAGGACTTAAAGAGATAGTTAGCCAAGCTACCTGTACTTGCGGCTCCGGTTGATAAAGAGCCCTTACTACTGTATGTGGCTGCTAATGCCCGGGCTGTTAGTGTGGCTATCGTTGTGGAGCGCAAGGAGGCTGGAAAAGAGCATCCAGTTCAACAGCCGGTTTATTATATCAGCGAGGTGCTTATTGAGTCCAAACAGAGATACCCACATTGGCAGAAGCTGGTATATGGGGGTTTTTATGGCAAGCCGGAAGCTCAAGCATTATTTTCAGGGTCATCCTATCACAGTGGTCAGTTCAGCCCCCTTGGGAGATATCATCCAAAACAGAGAAGCAACTGGCCGGGTTGCTAAATGGGATATTGAGCTTGGACCTCACGGGTTAAAGTATACGCCTCGCACATCAATCAAATCCCAAGCACTTGTGGACTTCATTAATGATTGGGCAGAGTTGCAAGCACCGGAGGAAAAGCCAGACAACACTTACTGGACTATTCATTTTGATGGGTCCAGGCAATTGGAGGGCTCGGGGGCTGGAGTCATATTAACTTCCCCACGAGGTGATAAGTTTTGTTATATTCTCCGTTTAATGTTCCCTTGTACTAACAATGTAGCTGAGTATGAGGCCTTGCTCCATGGCCTTCGGATGGCTAAGGAAATTAATTTAAGCCGGGTTAAGTGCTTTGGTGACTCAGACCTGGTGGCTCAACAGGTATCCGGCACTTGGGATTCCAAGGACCCACTCATGGTGGCATATAGACGGGAGGTGGATGCAGTGGCTGGTCATTTCAAGGGTTATCAGGATGACCATATAGACCGGCAAAAGAGTGAAGCGGCAAACTCTTTAAGTTGCCTAGGCTCTCAACGTAAAACGGTGCCACCCAATACCTTTCTAGATGTGCCGCACAATCAGTCAGTCAAGATACCTACTGAGGGAGTCCTGGATTAGGGGGTCTCCGGACAGCCGGACTATATCCTTTGGCTGGACTGTTGGACTATGAAGATACAAGATTGAAGACTTTGTCCCGTGTCCGGATAGGACTCTACTTGGCGTGGAAGGCAAGCTAGGCAGTACGGATATGGATATCTCCTCCTTTGTAACCGACCTTGCGTAACCCTAGCCCCCTCTGGTGTCTATATAAACCGGAGGGTTTTAGTCCGTAGGGGGACATACAATCAGACCATAGGCTAGCTTCTAGGGTTTAGCCTCTCCGATCTCGTGGTAGATCAACTCTTGTAATACTCATATCATCTAGAATAAATCAAGCAGGACGTAGGGTTTTACCTCCATTGAGAGGGCCCGAATCTGGGTAAAACATCGTGTTCCCTGCCTCCTGTTACCATCCTCCTTAGACGCACAGTTCGGGACCCCCTACCCGAGATCCGCCGGTTTTGACACCGACATTGGTGCTTTCATTGAGAGTTCCTCTGTGTCATCGCCGTTAGGCTTGATGGCTCCTACGATCATCGATAGCGATGCAGTCCAGGGTGAGACTTTTCTCCCCGGACAAATCTTTGTATTCAACGGCTTTGCACTGCGGGCCAACTCGCTTGGCCATCTGGAGCAGATCGAAAATTACGCCCCTGGCCATCAGGTCAGATTTGGAAACTTAAACTACATGGCCGATGTCCGCGGAAACTTGATCTTTGACGGATTCGATCCCCTGCCGAGTGTGCCGCACGTTCTTGATGAGCATGATTTAGCTCTGCCATCGGACAATGTTCAGGAGATCGCACCGACAACTGCTCCAACCCTCAATTTGGAACCTATTGCGCCATCCGAGGACAGAGGGATAGACCCCGCCACGGAGGCCGCACTCTCAGCGGCGATCGAGCTGAGGATTGACCTTACCCTTCACGAGAGCCGTGTGGCTAAACTGCCGGATCTTTCTCCGGCCATGGACTCCGAACCGCCTGCGCCCGTTCCTATCGAATCCGATTGGGTGCCGATCATGGAGTTTACCTCCATGGATATTTTTCAGCACTCTCCCTTCAGCGACATACTGAACTCATTAAGGTCTCTCTCCTTGTCAGGAGGATCCTGGCCAAACTATGTCCGGCAGGATCGGGATGCGGATGACAAAGAACTTCGCCGTCCACCCACCACCCACTTAGTAGCCACTATCGATGACTTAACCGAGATGCTCGACTTCGACTCCGAAGTCATCGACGGTATGGACGACAATGCAGGAGACGAACAGGAACCACTGCCCACAGGGCATTGGACACCCACTTCATCACATGATGTATACAAGGTGGACACACCAAAAGAAAACGATGACGAGGAACAGAAGGATGCAACAAAGGGTTGTCCCCTCGAGAAGCAGTCAAAGCGGCGGCGTAAGCGCCGCTCCAAATCCCGCCTTGGCAGAAACAACGATCATATAGACCCAACGTTAGAGCAGGGTGAACCATCGCCGGACCACGGCAACACGGAGAATCAAACCGAACAACCCGACTCTGTCAAAGATAATAGTCCGGACGACATCACACCGGACAGACACCCGGAGCAACAGAATGCCCATCAAAGGCTTGTTGCCACCGCGAGGAGTCTAAAAAAGCAGAAGCAAAGGCTCAAGGCTGCGCAAGACACACTCAGAATCAGATGGAGTAAAGTACTCAACACAGCAACGAAGTACGGTGGTAATCGCCACACCAAGAGCTACCCAAAGCGGAGGTTGCTACCTGAATTCGATGAGGAGGCCTTAGATCCCCCACAACCAAAAATTAAAATGGCCATCCGGCCAAATAGTCGACCTCACGGCCAACATAGAGCGGCAAACAACGCCGCACATAAGCCAATACGTGATCCACACGAGGGCTCGCATCAAAAGGATGGCACAACCAGATCCATCTATGGACCACGCAAGCGCGCTCTAGCATACGATGCAACACAACAAACATCTGAACATCACGGTACACCCAGATACAGGGGTGCCGCACACCCCCTATGTTTCACAGACGAAGTGCTGGACCACGAATTTCCAGAGGGATTCAAACCCGTAAACATAGAGGCATACGACGGAACAACAGACCCTGGGGTCTGGATTGAGGACTATATCCTCCATATCCATATGGCTCGAGGAGATGATCTCCATGCCATCAAGTACTTACCCCTCAAGCTCATAGGGCCAGCTCGGCACTGGCTTAAAAACCTCCTAGAAAGCTCCATTGGAAGCTGGGAAGAGCTCGAAGACGCTTTTCGGGCAAATTTTCAAGGGACTTATGTCCGACCTCCGGATGCGGACGATTTGAGTCATATAACTCAACAGCCCGGAGAGTCGGCCCGAAAGCTTTGGAACATGTTTCTTACTAAAAAAAACCAAATAGTCGACTGTCCGGACGCTGAAGCCTTGGCAACTTTTAAGCACAGCGTCCGAGACGAATGGCTTGCCAGACACCTTGGCCAAGAAAAGCCGAGAACAATGGCGGCATTAACAAGCCTCATGACCCGCTTTTGTGCGGGCGAGGACAGCTGGCTAGCCCGATGCAGCACGAGCGACCCAAGTACATCCGAAGTTAGAGATGGAAACGGGAAATCACGATGCAGCAAAAATAATAAGCGCCCGAATAAAGAAGACAACCCGAAGAGCATGGCGGTAAACGCCGGATTCAGAAGCTCTCGGCTAGGTCAGCAAAAGCCGCCCTCTAAAGGCGCCAGAGAGGAACTGTCCAGCCTAAACAAAATTCTGGACCAAATATGTCAGATCCATAGCACCCCCGATAAACCTGCAAATCATACCCACAGAGAATGTTGGGTCTTCAAGCAGTCCGGCAAGCTCAACGCCGAACATAAGGGGCAGGATATACCAAGCGAAGACGAGGATGAGCCTCGCAAGCAAAGCACTGGGGAACAGAAGAAATTTCCACCAGAAGTCAAAACAATAAACGTGTTACACGTGATAAAGGGGAGAAACAAAGCGGCACTCCCAGATAAATATGCCCAAGGGCCTACCACCGCGGAGTTCTGCCACTCCCCGTCTCAGCCGATCACCTTCGACCATCAGGATTACTCGGCAAGTATCCGGCGCGCAGGATGGGCTGCCTTGGTATTAGATCCAATAATTGACGGATACCACTTCACACGAGTCCTGATGGACGGTGGCAGCAGTCTAAACCTGATCTATCAGGACACAGTACGCAAAATAGGGATAGACCCAACGAAAATTTGCCACAGCAATACTACCTTTAAAGGAGCAACGCCAGGCCTAGGGGCTCATTGCACGGGCTCCCTGCTACTAGAGGATATATTCGGCTTCCCCGATAACTTCCATAGTGAAAATTTAACCTTCCACACTGCTTCGTTCCAAAGTGGCTATCAAGCACTACTTGGACGCGAAGCTTTCACTCGCTTTAATGCAATATCGCATTATGCTTCCCTCACTCTTAAGATGCCCGGTCCACGTGGCATCATTACAGTAAATGGAAATATTGAGCGATCCCTGCGCGCCGAAGAGAGTGCGGCGGCCTTGGCAGCCACACACTAAAACGGCCTCACCAACTAAAGCATTCGATATGTCGTCAAGACCATGGACACGGTTAGATGAGTCCGGCGCAGCTATATGTAATTCATACAGGTTTGATGGCCACACCCCTATTACAAATACAAGGGGCTCAACGCGTGCAGACAAGTGGCAATTTTTACTCATCTTGAATTGAACATGGTTTCTTTAAACCTACCTTTTTACACGACAACTTTTCACCGAAGTTCCTCTCTTTTACAGATGACCATCGTGCTACACCCGTCCAGGATACGACACAACAAAGACACAGGTGCAGACGTGCAGTAGGGACCCGTTCCAAGGATTCTTTTTAGATTAAGACCCTGCGTCAACCTTTTTTACTGTCTCTTGTTGATACACATCCCTCGGATTCTCAGTACAATTGAGAAGGATGCTGACGTCTTGGCATGTGGCCACGTCAGCATAATGCACATACCTGGACACCAGGGGCTTCTTACAAAGGGCACTGTTTAGGCCCACAATAAAGACCGAACACCTTAGGGAGTGTTCGACGTCGCGAGTTTGGCCTTATATGCATCAGCTCCGAATCATGTCTTTGGTCAAATGTTGGGTTTGCTCGGCTCCTGTGTTTTGCTGCCTTACGTTCCGCTCTATCGGCTAAGGCGGCACCAGGAGAACTACTGCGATTGTGCCCTGGTTCATCCGGACGAGCACCTCAGTAGAGAAAGCCGAAAACTGACTGTCATGATATAGCGTGAGACTGGTCAACCACTCGATGACCTATTGGAATCTTCGGGATTCCTCCGCATTAACGAAGGGCCGTTTCCCGGCCAGGCATGTACGCACCCTGAATTCGAGTGAGTGCGGAGCCACCAGGGGCAATATAGTAGCTCCACTGTCAAACTCCTCTGGCTAAGTGAAAGTGTTAAAGCATTATAGTCCGGTTACCTAGTTCGTTGCGCTATCACCTCCTTAATAGGACCAAGACATTGGATTAAGTGTGAACACGCGTCTTCTGCGAACACTCCCGCATTATATGCATGGGGGCTGAAGCCGACGACTGCAATCTTTTAGGATATACATATATATATATATATATATATATATATATATATATACGTAAACGGCCGCACAGGAGGCATCATATTACTTTTGGGTAAAAGTATAAATACAGCCTTGATAAATTTAATAAAACATTGTTTTTACAATGGGAATACATGTCACTCAAACATAATATTCTTCGAGCACTGGGCCTCTATCAAATGAGCACCCTCAAGAACTTCTTCAAAATAGTGCTCGGCAGCCACTCGGCCTATGGCCGAACCCTGCGCCGCAACAGTGGTAGCATCCATCTCCGCCCAGTATGCTTTGACACAGGCAAGGGCCACCTGTGAGCCCTCTATGCACGCCGACCTCTTCATCGCATTGATGCGCGGCACCGCACCAAGGAACTGCAGCACCAGGCTAAAATAGCTGTTCGGCTTTGGCCTTTCCGGCCACAGCTGATCCACGACAGACCTCATGGCGTGTCCGGACAACCTATGGAGTTTGGCCCATTTGGCTAGCTGATCAGTCAATGGAAGCGGACGCTCTGGAACATTAAACTACGACGAGAACAACTTGTCCACTTCATGATCTGTTTGATCTCAGAAGTATTCAGCCGCATCAACAGCGCTCGCCACCAAGTCTAGATATGCGTCTGCCGAACTCCACAATCGATCCAGAGGGGCATACCGCGGATCTCCGAACTTCCTCCGCAGCATAAAGGGCTTCCCAGCCACAATATCCCTGGCTTCACGCAGTTCCTCCTTCCTCACTCTCATGGCAAAGCGGGTGTCCTTGGTCGCCATTGTGGCCTTCTCGAGGTCCGTCGCCCTCGCCCGGTTTTCTTCTTCAAGGAACTGGCAACGGTCGACAGTGTCCTTTAACTTTACAGCCATCTTGGCCATTTTATCTTTGCTCTTGCAATGTGTAGCCCTTTCGGCTCTTAACTCTTCAGCCGCCTTTAAAGCGGCCGCATTACTAATCCTTGTTTGTTCTTTGGCTCAGGCAAGTTCCGCCCGAAGGGTCTCCACGGTGGCAGCTCCATCTGCAGTCACAACATATTAAAGATACTGGCATCACGCTGCTCTTACTATGTGACATTCACGAGAAAACATCACTTACCCTGTGCCTCGTCAAGCCGCTTGTTAACAAGCTCGATGTCGGCATCTGCCGCATCCAGTTGCCGCTTTAGTTCGGCAAACTCATTAGTCCGGCTAGCCACCGGAGCTTCCACTACCTGCACATAAAAGCGGTATGGTTATTACCTGGGACTACGATCCTCTGTTTGCTGCCGTTCTTGGCGACAACCAGAGTCTCAGGGGCTCCTATGTACACAGGGCACACCTAAAAATGTGAGGTGCTATCACAAATGTACATCATTTTACGTACCTCAAAGCCCATTAGTAGACTCATAAAGGCGTCATGCAACCTGCTTTCGGCGGACGAAATCCTTTCCATCACCGTACCCATCAACGTACGGTGTTCTTCCGAGATGGTCGCTCGCTTTAGCAGATCCCTCAGTGCATCTGACCGCATACCAGACGGCGCCGGACTCTTTTGTTTGCCCTCTTCAAGAGCGGGATACCGGGGACTTCGGGTGACCATAGGATTATCTTCTGGCCTCACCAGACCCGGGGAGGCCCTCCTTGACGACACTTCAAGGTCGTCCGCTTCTTGAGTGGGGGAGTCCAGGGGAGGCGTTTCGCTCTCCATCATCTCCGGAAGAAGATCCCCCGAAGACGAGCTCTGTTGAGAAGGGCTAAGATCCGAACTGCAAGATAAACGCTTCGGTCATTTTCCTTGGAAGTAAGGTAGAATATCTTTACTATTAAGTATTTTTTGATCACTTACGGCTCATTAGAGGGCTGATCCCCGCGCGGACTTTGTGCGGCAAAAGCACCCTCCGAGGTAGGACCCTCTGGTGAAGACTTCTTCTCCCGTTTGGAAGCCTTGGTTTCCGGATCTTCAGAGGCAGTCCTCTTCCTTCCCCGAAGCGAGAGAAGGTCAGATTCTTCCCCTTGGTTATCCTCCTTCATGGAGGCGCTCATTCCCTTGGTTGGAATTGGTAGTGATGGGGGCCCGCTTTCGCCCTCATTATTCCCCCCTTTATCTTCCTTTGAGGGCTCCGGGCAAGGTGCTAGCTCGAGCATCTTTTCCAGTACCAGATTGTCCAAACCCTCAGGAAGGGGGGCCGAACACCGAATCATCTTCGCCTTTGTTAGCCAGTCCTGGTCAAAGAGCGATTTCTCAGAATGACGTTATGATAAATGAAAGATGGTGTGTTCGGCTAGAGGATCACTTACTTGGTCGGCGGTGCGGTTGCTGCTCAGGCCCACGTCCTCGGTAGTATCCGGACACTCTATTTGGGGTCCGAAGAATGATTTATACATCTCCTCATGCGTCAGGCCGAGGAAATTATGAATAGTGCGCGGTCCTTCTGGGTTGAACTCACACATGCGGAGGGGCCGGCGCTTGCAAGGCTGGACTCGACGAACCAGCATGACTTGCACCACCATAACCAGACTGAAATCTCCTTCGAAGAGATCTTCAATGCGGCTCTGCAGTATAGGCACGTCCTTGGCTGGACCCCAGCTCAGCCCTCTGCTAATCCATGACATCAGTTGTGGTGGAGGGCCCGAACGGAAAGCAGGGGCAGCCACCCACTTGGCACTTCCAGGAGCTGTGATCTAAAACCACTCCCGTTGCCATAATCCGGACACCTCTGGAAAGGAACCCTTTGGCCATGGAGCTCCAGCGATCTTGCTTATTAATGTGCCTCCGCATGCTACATGCCGCCCCTCGACCATCTTCGGCTTCACGTCAAAGGTCTTGAGCCACAGGCCGAAGTGAGGGGTAATGCGGAGGAAGGCCTCACATACGACAATAAATGCCGAGATGTGGAGAAAGGAGTCCGGGGCTAGATCATGGAAATCTAGCCCGTAATAGAACATCAAACCCCCAACAAAGGGATCCAGAGTGAGGCCTAGACCTCGGAGGAAGTGGGAGATGAACACAATGTTCTCGTTGGGTTCGGGAGTAGGGACGACCTGCCCTCGGGCAGGCAGCCGATGCAAAACCTCGACGGTCAGGTATCTGGCCTCCCTCAACTTCTTGATATCCTCTTCCGTAATGGAGGAGGGCATCCACCAGCCTTGAAGGGTAGATCCGAACATGATTGGAGGTCCGAAGCACCTGACCTGGGCATTGGGTGTTAGAACTCGAGGCGGGGGAAGGATTTGATTGAGCACGGGAGGGAAAAAAGTAAAAGCCTTGTCCCTTTATAAAGAGGGTGAATATCAAGCGTCCTCCTAGTGGCCGTTTGGGATTTTCCTAAAATCTAGGAGTCCTAGGCACGGTTGGGTTACCCTCGACCGTATTGATGATAATCCCGTAATTAGGGGAACACGATCTCTGCTTTGACAAGACGTGTCAAGAAACCGCCTCGCGTTATGAGTGGAGCTGGTTGAAGAAAAACGGTTTGAATAATCACCGAGCCATGGCCTGATGTCATGTTGCCAAAGCGTGTTAGCAGATTAAGATTTGTGGAAATATTATTCTCTCTATGGTGGTATGTGGAATTTATTTTGCAGGGTCGGACACTATCCTGGTATTCAAACTCTTCTGTGATGTGTTCGGAGGAGGAACCCGCCTTGCAATGCCGAAGACAACACTGCGCGCCGGACTCATCGTCATTGAAGCCTGGTTCAGGGGCTACTGAGGGAGTCCTGGATTAGGGGGTCTCCGGACAGCCGGACTATATCCTTTGGCCGGACTATTAGACTATGAAGATACAAGATTGGAGACTTCGTCCCATGTCCGGATTGGACTCTACTTGGCGTGGAAGGCAATCTAGGCAGTACGGATATGGATATCGCCTCCTTTGTAACTGACCTTGTGTAACCCTAGCCCCCTCCGGTGTCTATATAAACCGGAGGGTTTTAGTCCGTAGGGGGACATACAATCAGACCATAGACTAGCTTCTAGGGTTTAGCCTCTCCAATCTCGTGGTAGATCAACTCTTGTAATACTCATATCATCAAGAATAAATCAAGCAGGACGTAGGGTTTTACCTCCATCGAGAAGGCCCAAACCTGGGTAAAACATGATGTTCCCTGCCTCCTGTTACCATCCGCCTTAGACGCACAGTTCGGGACCGCATACCCGAGATCCACCGGTTTTGACACCGACACCTATGGAGGAGGATTTGGCTGTCCCTGACCCCGAGGCTCGATTGGTGGCGGCTCTTCATGTTATTCCGGATTGGACGGTCCCATACCTGGCATACATGAACTGGGGCGAGTTACCAGACGATGAAACCTTGGCCCGGCAGATAGTGCGGCGATCCAAGTCCATGACTATTGTCAATGGGGAGCTACATCATTGCAGCGTCAAAGGAGCGTTTCAACATTATGTGTCTCCTCAAGAAGGTTGTGAGATTTTGCGTGAGATCCATGAAGGAGATCATGGTCACCACGCTGGTTCAAAATCCTTGGTGGCTAAAGCCTTTCATCACGGCTTCTATTGGTTGACGGCTCATGCTGATGCTGAGGATTTGGTAAGGAGGTGCGACGGTTGTCAGAAGTTTGCACGCTGTGCTCATGTTCCGGCTCAAGAATTAAGAATGATCCCAATAACTTGGCCGTTTGCAACTTAGGGGCTCGATATGGTTGGACCTTTTAAGAGGTCCAAGGACAAGAAGACCCACCTACTGGTGGCGGTTGATAAGTTTACCAAGTGGGTAGAGGCAGAGCCAGTCAGTAAGTGTGATGCGGCCACGGCGGTTCAATTAATCAAAAAGGTGATATTCCGGTTTGGTTTTCCACACAACATTATCACTGATAATGGTACTAATCTGTCCAAGGGTGCTATCGAAGAATTTTGTCAACGTGAGCACATCCAGCTTGCTGTGTCATCAGTGGCTCACCCCCAATCTAATGGTCAAGTAGAAAGGGTCAATCAAGAAATTTTGAGAGGTATCAAACCTCGGCTTATGGTTCCTTTAAAGCGGATGCCGGGTTGTTGGGTGGAGGAGTTACCTTCCTTGTTATGGAGCATCAACACCACACCAAACAGATCTATGGGTTACACGCCTTTATTCATGGTTTACGAAGCAGAGGCAGTTCTCCCTAGTGACATATGTCATAACTCATCCCGTGTGGCGGCTTATGTTGAAGCTGATAATGAGAAAGCATGCCAGGACTCACTGGACCTGTTAGATGAGGAGCGTGATCTTGCGGCAGCACGTTCGGCGATTTATCAACAAGATCTGCGACGTTATCACAGCCGCCGGGTTAAAACCATAACTTTTCAAGAAGGCGATCTAGTGCTCCGGCTCATCCAGGATTAGATTGATATGCACAAGTTATCCCCACCTTGCGAAGGGCCTTTTGTGGTCAGCAAAATTTTTCACAATGGATCATACTACCTTATCGATGTTCGAGAGCACAAAGACTCACGTAAATTGGAGGAGGAGACCAAGCGGCCGCAGAATATAGCTCATCTTCGGCCTTACTATACTTGAGCCATAGGCTCTTTTTATGTACATAATTATGACAATATATATATTATGATCAATATAATAAACCGGAGCCTCAGCTAAAGCAGGGTCTCTGTTGTTTTTACATCATATGTGTTTACATGGAGGCTTCTGTTTACAAGGCGGAGTTCTGATGATCCGGCTTGTAAAGCCACACATATAATAGGAAATCACTAGGGGGCTTGGTCGTATCCGAACCTTAGCTACACCTCTTGATTGGCTTAAGGCCAAAGGGAAATCACTAGGGGGCTTGGTTGTATTCACACCATAGCTACATCTCTTGACAGGCTTAAGGCCAAAAGGAAATTATGTGGAGCCAAAGAGAGTGTTGCACTAGCACAACTCAAACATAGGCATCCGCCGAGCACATCTCACATGTTGCTTGGGGGCTCTTTGCTTCTCAAAAAACAAAGAGTCTGCACCCTTGCAATAGGCTATCAAGCCAGACTTGGAAGCCAGGTGTATTCACCTAAAACCCTGGGTTATCCTGCCTCTTTAAGTAAGCCACTTCGTCCAGGTAAACCTAGTATGACCCGTCGAACGTTTGAAAAGTCAATCTCATAGACCCTGAACTTGTCAAAGTTAAAACGATGATTGGTTAAAGATTGAGGTCCGTCTTAAAAGGCTTTGGAAAATGGTTTAACTCAGTGGCCTGGCAGCCCATGAAAAGCCTCGATTTAGGGCCCGGCAGCCCATGAAAAGCCTTGCATATTCTTCTTGTATTTTTTGCAAAGTTTTCTTCTCTTTTGATAATATTCATAAGTGTTTGTTGAGAAACCGGCGTTTATTACAACCCGGCGTGGCTTACAATGCTAAATTGTTAGTACATGATCAGCTATAATCTGGTGTTTATTGCTCCGATCTGGTTTTGACTACAAGTCACCAGTTTTATATGGATAAAGCCGGTGTTTATCATAACCCGGTACGGTTTTATCATAAACCAGCAAACCTGGAAGGAGTCATTAATACTCTAGATTAGTGTTATCACCCTTTTTAAACAACCATGGGTCAAACAAATGAGGTAACAGGTATTCTCTATTTTATATCTGGTTGTTTTTAAAACAGCCTTGGCTCTAACCTAGGCTATATATTTGGGCATCATGACCCGTCCAACAGTAAACCGCTAGGACCCTTTCAATCTCTTGTATGCAGGAACAAGTTAAAATACAACCACTGTGGATTATGCATATAATAAAGATCCCAAAAGCATGGCAAGTTATCACTATCAAGCAAAATAAGTACGCTCGATGGCATAACAGACGAAGTGTTTGAACTAGCCTTTTACAAGGCGTTTTTCTGCCCACACAGGATAATTGTTTCAGCAAGAATGGTAGGCTGCGACAAACTAAACCGGCCTCCGGTTTAGGATTCATCACCAGGACGACTTAAAGATTGAGGGTCATATTGAGTCGATGCATCCTCCTCCTCTCTACCCAGTGGCTGGAAATCAATCATTGTCCAATTGGTTCCAGTTAAAGCTTGGAACACAGGTTCATCACTTATAAGGGTGGAAGGATCAATGTCAGGGGCATAAGTGTGCTTACGAATTGGCGGAACAAGATCCTCTACATCATGTATTGGTGCAGGATATCTTTTCTGATCAACATCATAAACCGGCTGATAATGAGGCAGATCCGTTTCATCCGCCAATTTGCTCGCCATGGGTCGCATTTCCCTTGTCAGCCTTCGGAGATCATCATTGTTAAATTCTGAACTGTCTTCCTTCACGTCGGGATAGCCTTGGCCAATATCTACCGGTTCAAGATCTGAAATCCATGCCTTGGCCCGGATTAGCGCAGTCAGCGCGCCTGACCTTGCAGCTGATTTTTTAAGTTCATCCAGTCGGGCAGGCAACATTAACAGCTTCTCGATGGTTTCTTTTATCAACGTTGGAGGAGGCTTGTTATAAGCAGCAGTGCAAATATCCCGTTGGGATCCGGAATATAGCTGCTCTATCAAAGTATAGGCAGCCTTCAGCTTCATCCGCATGTCAGAACCCAGATGAGTGATGCGGGTCCCTGTGACATTGTAAGCATCAGTAAACCGGTAACCGATAAGGTAAAGTGACTTGAAACACATCAGATGAGGATACTTACCAAATACAGCAGAGGTCATAGCGTTTATTTGCCGCTTTAAACCGGTTAGTTTTTCGACCACCGGTTTAAGGGTTGCTTCTGCGTCTTCGGCCCTCTTTGCTAAAGCGGCCTTCTCTGTGTCCCAATCTACACGTTCCTTCTTAAAGGTTTCCTTCAGCTTCTCCATGGCTGTTAAGACATTGGTCAGTTCTTCCTTGGCTTTAGAAGCCTCCGCTTGCTGAGATTTGATGTTCTCTTGAAGATCAGTGGTTTGGGCGTCCTTTTTGCTCAGCTCAGCCTATAAAGAAAAAAACATATTATCAATGGGCTGTATATATTTGAAGTACCAAGCGTATAACAAGTTATGCACTTTGCACTTGGGGGCTAATGCCTACTCGCTTCGTTCTAGAAAATTATTCCAAAGTCCCAAGTGTAATGCAAGCATTATTCTTGGCACTTGGGGGCTAATGTACATCTGTTCAAAGTAACAGCGGTTAAAGTCCTGGTTCACCTTGGAAAGATAAACTGGTTCTTGGGGACTACACAGGCGAAAGTGCCGGTTCATTTGAAAAGGATCAACCGACCCTTGGAGGATAAGTATGTAGAGTTGCGGTATTATAAAGTCCCGGTTTTCGATTGCCATCATAAATCGGCCCTTGGGGGCTACCGGAATTGGTACTTACAATTGGACTTAAGAGAGAAAAAGTTATTACCACATAACGTTCCTTCATCAAGTTCACTAAACCGGCTTCGTATTCACGGTTGGCGTGGAGATGGTTTAAAAAACCAGAATGGAGTTCCTGAGCGTTGAGGTAAGCGTAGCTTGATAAATTGGTGCTCCATTTGCCCTTTTCCATGACAGAATGTTCCTCCTTGGCGCTATGTTTTGATAGTGCAACAGGGTTACCAGGGGAGGTGTGACCAACGCCAGTGATGATAACATCATCCTCCTTGTCACCGGTAGTTTTCACTGGAGTGGACGGGATGTCAGTAGTCTTAGCCGGTGTCGGTGTCAAAACCAGCGGATCTCGGGTAGGGGGTCCCGAACTGTGCGTCTAGGCCGGATGGTAACAGGAGGCAGGGGACACGATGTTTTACCCAGGTTCGGGCCCTCTTGATGGAGGTAAAACCCTATGTCCTGCTTGATTAATATTGATGATATGGATAGTACAAGAGTAGATCTACCACGAGATCAGAGAGGCTAAACCCTAGAAGCTAGCCTATGGTATGATTGTATGTTGTGATTGTTGTCCTACGGACTAAAACCCTTTGGTTTATATAGACACCAGAGAGGGTTAGGGTTACACAAGGTCAGTTACAAAGGAGGAGATATCCATATACGTATTGCCTAGATTGCCTTCTACGCTAAGTAGAGTCCCATCCGGACACGAGACGAAGTCTTCAATCTTGTATCTTCATAGTCTAACAGTCCGGCCAATGGAGATATTCCGGCTGTCCAAAGACCCTCTAATCCAGGACTCTCTCAGTAGCCCCTGAACCAGGCTTCAATGATGATGAGTCCGGCGCGCAGTTGTCTTCGGCATTGCAAGGCGGGTTCCTTCTCCGAATACATCACAGAAGAATTTGAATACGAGGATAGCGTCCGACCCTGCAAAATAAGTTCCACATTCCACCATAGAGAGAATAATTTTTCCGCAGATCTAATTTGCTGGCTTGTTTTGGCAGCATGACGTCATGTCATGGCCCGGTGATTATTCAAACCGTTTCTCTTAACCAGCTCCACTCATAACGCGAGGCGGTTTCTTGACACGTCTTGCCGAAGCGGAGATCGTGTTCCCCTAATTACGAGATTCTCATTAATGTGGTCATGGGTAACCCAACCGTGTCTAGGACTCCTAGATTAGAGGCAAGTCCCAAACGGCTACGGAGAGGACGCTTGATATTCACCCTCTTTATAAGGGGACAATGTTTTCGCTTTTTCCCTCTCATGCTTAATCAAACCCTTCCCCCGCCTCGAGTTCTAACACCCAAAGCCCAGGTTAGGTGCTCCGGATCTTCAACCATGTCCGGATCCAGCCTTCAAGGCCGATGGATGCCCTCCTCCGTTTCGGAAGAGGACATTAAGAAGTTGAGGGAGGCTAGATTCCTGACCGCCGAGGTTTGGCATCGGCTGCCTGCTCGAGGGCAGATCGTCCCTACTCCCGAACGCAACGAGAACATTGTGTTCGTCTCCCATTTTCTCCGAGGTCTAGGCCATACTCTAGATCCTTTCGTCAGGGGTTTGATGTTTTATTACGGGCTAGATTTCCACGATCTAGCTCCGGACTCCTTCCTCCACATCAGTACATTTATTGTCGTGTGTGAGGCCTTCCTCCGCGTCACCCCTCACTTCGGCCTGTGGCTCAAGACCTTCGAAGTAAAGCTGAAGATGATCGAGGGGCAACACATAGCGTGCGGAGGTGCATCAATAGGCAAGATGGCAGGAGCTCCATGGCCGAAAGGTTCCTTTCCAGAGGTGTCCGAATTATGGCAACGGGAGTGGTTTTACGTCACGGCTCCCAGAAGCACCAAGTGGGCGGCTGCCCCCGCTTTCTGCTCAGGCCCCCCACCACAACTGATGTCATGGATTATCAGGGGTCTGAGCTGGGGTCCAGCCAAGGACGTGCCTATACTGCAAAGCCGCATCCGAGGTCTCTTCGAGGAAGATTTTAATTTGGTTGCGGTAATACAAGTTATGCTGGTTCATCAAGTCCAGCCTTGCAAACGCCAACCCCTTCGCTTGTGGGAGTTCAACCCAGAGGGACCACGTGCCATTCAGAGTTTCCTCGGCCTGACGCACGAGGAGACGTACAAGTCATTCTTCGGACCTCAAGTGGAATGTCCGGATATTACCAACGACGTGGGCCTGAGCAGTAACCGCGCCGCCGAACAAGTAAGAAATCCTCTAGCCGAACACGTTGTCTCTTATTCGAAGTTATCTCTGAGAGTTCGCTTTTTGACTAGGACTGGCTAACAAAGGCGAAGATTATTCGGTGTTTGGCCCCCCTCCCCGAGGGTTTGGAAAATCCAGCATTGGAGAAGATGCTCGAGGTCGCACCTTGCCCGGAGCCCTTGAAGGAAGATACCCCGGGGGGGGGGGGGGATAATACGGGCGGGCGCGGGCCCCCATCGCTATCCGTTCCAATCGAGGGAATGAGCGTCTCCACGAAGGAGGACGACCGGGGGAGGAAAAGGACTGGTTCCGAGGATCCGGAAGCCGAAGCCTCCAAACGGGAGAAGAAGTCTCCCATAGAGGGTCCTGCCTCGGGGGGTGCTTTTGCCGCACAAAGTCCGCGGGGGGATCAACCCTCCAACGAGTCATAAGTGATCCAAAATATTTTAATAGGTATGCTATCTTTTTTCTTTGAGAAAATAACCACCGCATATATCTTGCAGTTCGGGCCTTAGCCCCTCTCAAATGAGCTCGTCTTCGGGGGATCTTCTTCCAAAGATGATGGAGAGCGAAACGCCTCCCCCGGACTCCTCCGCTCCAGAAGCAGGCGACCCCAAAGTGTCATCGCGGAGGGCTTCTCTGGATCTGGTGAGGCCAGAAGATAATCCCGTAGACCCCCGAAGTCCCCAGTGTCCGGCTCCCGAAGAGAGCGTACAAAAGAGTCCAGCACCGTCTGGTGTGCGGTCGGACGTTCTGAGGGAGTTGGTGGGGCGAGCGGCCATCTCAGAAGAGCACCATATGCTGATGGGTACGGTGATGGAGAGAATCTCGTCCGCTGAAAGCGGATTACATGAAGCCTTTATGAGTCTACTGACAGGCTTTGAGGTATGTGAGATAATATGTGATAGTACTGCACATATTAGGTGTGCCCTGTGTAAATAGTAGCCCCTGAGACTCTGGTTGTCATCGAGAACGGCGGCGAACAGAGGATCATATTCCCAGGCAATAACCAGACTACCCCTATGTGCAGGTGGTTGAAGCTCCGGTGGCTAGCCGGGCTAGTGAGTATGCCAAATTAAAATGACAACTGGATGCGGCAGACGCCGACATCGAGCTTGTTAACAAGAGGCTTGACGAGGCACAAGGTAAGTGTTATTTTACGGTGAACGCCACATAGTAAGAGCAACATGATGCCACTATCTTTAATACGTTGTGACTGCAGATGGAGCTGCCACCGTGGAAGCCTTGCGGGCGGAACTTGCCCGAGCCAAGGAACAAGCGAGGATTAGTAATGTGGCTGCTTTGAAGGCGGCTGAAGAGTTGAAAGCCGAGAAGGCCGCGCATTGCGAGAGCCAAGAGAAGATGGCCAAGATGGCCATAGAATTAAAAGGCACTGCCGACCATTGCCGGGTCCTTGAAAAAGAAAACCGAGTGAAGGCAACATACCTTGAGAAGGCCACGGCGGCGGACAAAGACACCTGTTCTGCCATGAGAGCGAAGAAGGAGGAGCTGCGGGAAGCCGGGGATATTGCGGCTGGGAAACCCTTCATGTTACGGAGGAAGTTCGGAGATCCACGGTATGCCCCTCTGGATCGGCTATGGAGTTCGGCAGATGCATATATGGATTTGGCGGCGAGCGCTGCCGATGCGGCCAGGTACTTCCAAGGTCAGACAGATCATGAAGTGGACAAGCTGTTCTGGACACAATTCCATGTTCCAGAGCGTCCGCTTTCATTGACTGACCAACTAGCCGAATGGGCCGAACTGAATAGGTTGTCCGGACTCGCCATGAGGTCTGTTGTGGATCAGCTGTGGCCGGAAAGGCCAAAGCTGAACAACTATTTTAGCTTAGTGCAGCAGTTCCTTGATGCGGTGCCGCGCATTAATGCGATGAAGAGGTCGGCGTGCATAGAAGGCTCGCAGATGTCCCTTGCCCGTGTTAATGCATACTGGGCGGATATGGACGCTACCACTGTTGCGGCGCAGGGTTCGGCCGTAGGCTAGGTGGCTGCCGAGCACTATTTCGAGGAGGTTCTCGAGGGTGCTCATTTGATAGAGGCCCAGTGCTCAAAAAATATTATGTTTGAGTGATATGTATTCTCATTGTAAGCACAATGCTTTTACGAAGTTTTTATAAGGTTATGTTTATACTTTTGCCTGAAAGTAGTATGATGCCTCCTGTGCGGCCGTTTATGTATACATGTGTATAACCTGAAAGATTGCAGCCGTCGGCTTCGACCTCCACGCATATCATGCAGAGGTGCTTGCAAAAAACGCGTGTTCACACTTAACCCAATGTCTTGGTCCTATTAAGGAGGTGATAGTGTAGCGAGCGAGGCAACCGGACTATAATGCTTTAACTCTTTCACTTAGCCATAGGAGTTTGACAGTGGGGCTACTAGATAGCCCCTGGTGGCTCCACACTCTCCCGATCGCGGGGTGCGTACATGCGTGGCCGGAAAACGGCCCTTCTTTAAGGCAGAGGAATTCTAACATTCCGATAGGTCACCGAGTGGTTGACCAGTCTCACGCTATATCATGACAGTCAGTTTTCAGCTTTCCCTACTGAGGTGCTCGTCCGGATGAACCAGGGCACAATCGCAGTAGTTCTCCTGGTGCTACCTTAGCCGGTAAAGCAGAACGTAAGGCACCAAAACACAGGAGCCGGGCAAACCCAACATTTGACCAAAGACAATGATTCGGAGCTGATGCATATAAGGCCAAACTCGCGACGCCGAACACTCCCTAAGGTATTCGGTCTTTGTGGTATAAACCGGGCCTAAATAGTGCCCTTCGTAAGAAGCCCCTTGTGTCCAGGTACGTGCATTATTGTGACGTGGCCACATGCCAAGACGTCAGCATCCTTCTCAACTGTGCTGAGAATTCGGTGGGTATGTATCAACAAGAGACAGTAAAAAAGGTTTACACAGGGTCTTAATCTAAAAAGAATCCTTGGAACGGGTCCCTGCTGCACGTCTGCGCCTGTGTCTTTGTTGTGCCGTATCCTGGACGGGTGTAGCACGATGATCATCTGTAAAAGAGAGGAACTTAGGTGAAAAAGTTCTCATGCAAAAGGATAGTTTTTAAAGGAACCAAGTATAATTCAAGATGAGTAAAAATTGCCACTTGTCTGTGCGCGTTGAGCCCCTTGTATAGGGGTGTGACCATTGATCCGGTATGAATTACATATACCTGTGCCGGATTTGTCTAACCGTGTCCAAGGTCTTGACGACCTGTTAAATGCTTTAGTTGGTGAGGCCGTTTTTAGTGTGCGGCTGCCAAGGCAGCCGCACTCTCTTCAGCGCGCAAAGATCACTTAATACTCCCATTTACTGTAATGATGCCACGTGGTCTGGGCATCTTGAGTGTGAGGGAAGCGTAGTGCGGTATTGCATTAAAGCGAGCGAAAGCTTCGCGTCCGAGTAGTGCTTGATAGCCACTTTGGAATGGAGCGATGTGGAAGGTTAAATGTTCGCTACGGAAATTATCGGGGGAGCCGAATATAACTTTTAGTAGCAGGGAGCCCGTTCGATGAGCCCCTGGGCCTGGCGTTACTCCTTTAAAGGTAGTATTGCTATGGCAAATTTTTGTTGGGTCTATCCCCATTTCGCGAATTGTATCCTGATATATCAGGTTTAGACTGCTGCCACCGTCCATCAGGACTTGTGTGAAGTGATATCCATCAATTATTGGGTCTAATACCAGGGCAACCCATCCTGCACGCCGGATACTTGCTGAGTAATCACGATGGTCGAAAGTGATCGGTTGAGACGACCAGTGGCCGGACTCCGCGGTGATAGGCCCTTGGGCATATTGTTCTGGGAGTGCCGTTTTGTTTCTTCCCTTGATCACGTGTAACACGTTTACTATTTTGACTTCTGGTGGAAATTTCTTTTGTTCCCCAGTGTCTTGCTTGAGAGGCTCATCCTCGTCCTCGCTTGGTGTATCCTCCCCTTTGTGTACGGTGTTGAGCTTACCAGACTGCTTGAAGACCCAACATTCTCTATGGGTATGATTAGCAGGTTTACCAGGGGTGCTATGGATCTGACATATTTGGTCCAGAATTTTGTTTAGGCTGGACAGTTTGTCTCTGGCGCCTTTAGAGGGCGGCTTTTGCTGACCTGGCCGAGAGCTTTTGAATCCGGCGTTTACTGCCGTGCTCTTCGTGCTGTCTTCTTTGTTCCGGTGTTTGTTACTGCTCTTGCGCCATGATTTCCTGTTTCCATCTCTAGCTTCAGATGTACTTGTCGGCGTTCTGGGAACGGGGGTCCCAGGACTTGCCTGCCTGCGGCCCGCGGCGTGGCTCAAATGGGGGCCCAACATGGCCCATCTTCATCAACACAAGACTCAAGACCCTCGCGAGGGGCCAAGCCTCGCGAGGCGGACGACACGGCGCAGCCTCATCAGGCTGGCCTCGCAAGGAGGCGGAGATATCAAGGCGGGGTACCTCGCGAGGTGCCCATGATGCAAGCCATGACGACTCAGGATGCCAGGCGGGCGCCAGCGTGCGCAGCGTCCTTCTTTCCTCTTTGGTGCAAAGGGGGCAAGCGCAGCCGCGGAGTACCGAGGCATCAGGCAAAGGTTGCCATTTCGGTGCAACGAGACCAAGACCAGGCGGACTACGAGACGGAGGTCACCATGGAGCCCAGGACGGCGTCATCACCAGAGCCTTTGGCAGGCGAAGACTGCTTTTGTCAGGATAAGTGTACTAGATGTCCCCCTTCAAATTAGCCCGCCATTGTTGGCTCACTTCTTGCTCAATATTAGGGAAGAGGACCAGGGCCTCTATAAATAGGACTAGCCACTCCCAGAGAGAGAGAAAAAAAGGGAGAGAGAGGAAGAAGAAGAAGGAGAGAGGATCGGACACCCCAGAAGCAAAGAGAGAGAGAGAGAGAGGTGACTGAGCTCCTCCTAGCAGTTCATCACCCCAGCCAAGAACAGACCCTCGCGAGGCTGTTCTTCCTTGTATTGTTCATCATCACCAGCCCCAAGAGGCAATCCATCCACCACACACTGGAGTAGGGTATTACACCACAACGGTGGCCCGAACCGGTATAAACCTTGTGTCCCTTGTGCAGTTCTTTTAGTAGTTTAGATCCTCGTGAGACAGAGAGGTGGAAGGTGTGATTTCCGCGCGCACCCCAGTGTTCAAACCTTAAGGGTCTGCCATAACCCATAATCCGACATTTGGCGCGCCAGGTAGGGGTGCGCCGGAATCTGTCTTCCGCCGCCCCGCTCTCCTCCGACCGTCGCATCCATGTCTGACGCACGTCGGGCCCGCACCGAGTGCCGGGCCGCCATCGCTTCTCGCGTCGCCCAGACGGCCCCCGTCGGTGGGCGTCCTCATCGTTCCCCGTCGCCCGCCGTCAATGCCGCCACCGGCCCGGCGGGGGGCGAGCAGCAGGCATCGTCTCAGCACCTGTCCATGCGGCAAGACGGCCGCACCGCTACTCCATCACTCGCCCTGGCCGGCTCTTCGTCCCACGCGCTCCGCGCACCCTTGGAGGCTCGAGCTGCGCTCATCGCGGCGAACGAAGTCCTGCGCTACCGCCCCGTTGACGACGTCTACGAGGAGTGGCTCGACCGCGTCGCCGAGCTCGTCCATGCCGCAGGGGGCTCTCCTGCGCCGTCCGCTCCGTTGCGCCGCCCTCCGCCCCGGGGGTGCACCAGCTGCTTCCTCTCCAAGAAGACGCCATTGCTCCAAGGCGCGTGGCCCCTGGGCGGAACCCGCTCCGCCAGGCGCCGGCGCTGCAAGAACGGAGCTGCCAAGAAGTCCCTCGCCCGCAAGGAGCTACCCGGGCGCTCCCTGCTCCAGCTCCGGCATGCCAAGACCCCGCTCTACTCCTAGCTGCAGCGCATGGGGACCCTCAAGACCGAGCTCTCCACCAACCGAAGCCTTTCGTGGCCACCGCAGGCTGCCGCGTCTACACCGCCGAGCTGCGCAGCGTCGCGTGGCCCGGCAAGTTCAAGCTAGACCTGCCTCCTCGCTACGACGACACAACTGATCCCGCGGAGTTCCTCCAGCTCTATGAGCTGGGCATCGAGGCTGCCAGCGGGGACGAGAAGGTCATGGTGAACTGGTTCCCCATGGCGCTGAAGGAAGGAGCTCGCACCTGGCTCCTGAATCTGGCCCCGGGCACGATCTCCTCCTGGGACCAGATGCGCACCCGCTTCATCGCCAACTTCCAAGGTACCCGCGACCGGCCGGCCGCCGTGAACGACATGCG
This sequence comes from Triticum monococcum, assembly GCA_034509565.1. NCBI lineage: Eukaryota > Viridiplantae > Streptophyta > Magnoliopsida > Poales > Poaceae > Triticum > Triticum monococcum. The sequence continues at coordinate 172,323,986 of CM067847.1, read as the reverse complement.
CCGCATCAAGCAACAACCCGGAGAAACCCTGCAAAAGTACATCCAGCGCTTCAACAGCGCGCGCCTCAAGATCCCCAAGGTGTCCGAGGAAGCCATTATCTCGGCTTTCTCCGATGGCGTGCGCGACGTCAAGATGAAGGAGGAGCTGGCGATGCATGAAGACCTCTGCACCTCCCTGGAGCTCTTCAACTTGGCGACCAAGTGTGCCAGGGCTGAGGAGGGACGTCTCTCCCTCCTCGAGCTGCCTGCCGCAGACCCAGAAGAGAAGAAGCCCAAGGCCAAGGACGTGAAGCGCAAGGGGGTTGCCGTACTTGCAGCAGAACCAGACACCAAGCGGGGCAAGGATCTCCCCGAACCCTCCAGAGGCAGTCGGTACTACGTGTACCATGACCTCCACACCCACAACACCAACGAATGTCAAGAACTCCGAGCTGTGCGAGAAGGAAGGATCGGCCGACGCCCTGACCGTGCTGACCGGGGCTACGGCAGAGGAGGAGGAAGAAACCCAGGACGCTGGGAAGATCGCGGCCCGCGCCAGGGGTGGCGCGACCAACCTCGCGAGGACCGCTGGTGGGACCTGCCTCGCGAGGGGGACTGGAGGGATCAGCCTCGTGAGGATCGCCCTCATGGCAACGCAGGCCTACCTCCGCTGCTGCCTCAGCCAAGGAGGAACGAAGGCCGCCATCAAGACGAGGGGCTGGGGGCTTCCAAGAGCCGTGCGCAATCACCTGCATCCTAGGCGGAGCTCAAGCCCGAGCCTCTCAACGTATCTTCAAGCAGTTTGCCCGTGAAGTGAATGCAGTTCTCCCCAAGCTCGAAGCTACGCGCCCCCTCAGGTGGTCGGCGTGCGCCATCACGTTCAGCTCAGCAGACCAGCTCAAGTGCGCGGCAATGGCCAGAGTCCTCCCGATGCTTTGCTCCCCAGTCATCAGCAACGTGCTGGTCACCAAGACCCTCATCGACGGAGGGGCAGAGCTCAACGCCCTGTCCGTGGAAACATTCAACAACCTCCAAGTGCCCTATGAGCAGCTTCAGCCAACCAAGCCCTTCTCCGGAATCACCGACGGTTCCACAGTCCCGATCGGGCAGGTCCGCCTCCCTGTCACCTTTGGGGCCCACAGCAACTACCGCACCGAGCTCATCGACTTTGACATCGCCCACATCCGCCTACCGTATAACGCCATCCTCGGGTACCCAGCGCTGGCCAAGTTCATGGCTGTGACTCACCACGGCTACAACGTCCTCAAGATGCCAAGAAGTGGCGGCGTCATCACGGTGCCCTGTGAAGAGAAGGATGCAGTGTGTTCCCTGGAGCGAGCCTTTCAGGCCGCGTCGCTAGAAGACCCAGATCGCGGAAGCATGAGGCTTCCTGAGACCACCCCCAAGAAGAAGAAGACGTCGTCAGGCTCAGCCCCTCAGGAGGCAGGCCCCTCTGGGCCCGCATCTGCCCAGGGGGAACCCCTTCCATCGCATAGGAAAGCGCGCCCGGCGCCCTCCTCAGGCAGGGCTCGAGGGCTCTCACCTGGAGGGCCATCGACCTAGCCAGGGTCACGAGGGAGGCGCTTGGGCACCATGTGGAGGCATGCTTCGAAGCACGTTACCCTCGAGAAGGAGCCAGGCAAGGAAGGTCAGACCAGCAGGAGTTCGTCAATGAGGCCATTCAAGAACTACAGGAGTCGAGGATCATGAGAGGTTGCCGCCGTCTACCAGCTGTGGCCCCACATCCAGGCGAGGATGGTGGGCTACACGTCTGCATCGACGTACCAGGGCTCAATCAGATCACCGCAACGGAGCGCCTCTGGCCCTCGCAAGTGGGGCACTGCGGGGGTCCACCCCACAGCTATGTTCGCATGCCTTGCGGCCTGCCGAGCATGGCTGCGACACATCAGCGCCTCATGAGGGGCATCATGGAGGCTCAGGAAGACCGGCGTTCCGCGGCCCTGGCGGAGATGAAGACAGCTCGCGAGGAGCCACCAACGCCTCTGGAGCCTCCCGAGGCCCCAGGGCCTGGGGGCTCGTGAGGATCAGCTTCTGCAGCCCATCGAGTCTGCTGCACCAACGCCACTACGCCAACGACATCCTCAGGTGACATCTTTCAAGTTCCATCCCCAGCTGGGAGCGCCCTCCCAGGGTTGCATCACTCCCAGGCCGCGTGGGTCTGTCCCTGCGGCATGTATCCTCCTTTATTTCTTAGTCGTTAGTTTGCCTTGTTGGGGGCGCCCCTCGGGCTGCATCATCCCCAAGCCGCTCGGGCCAGGCCCAACAGCGTGTATCTCCCTCGCGTTTATTTCCAACTATCCATTCGCCTATCACGCTTGATTACTTGATGCCCTCCGCGGCATCCCTTATCCTCCATGTCGACCACTTGGACGTTAAAGGGGGGGTGCCTGAGCATCGCAACTCAGGGCTCTTACTGGCTCTCCAGCCCTCACCCTCTGGCCTTGACCACTGCATCGCGACTTGGCATACCAGCGACGGCTGAGACAAGCTCGAGGGCCGGGACCCAAGGACGTAGAGTGCCGGCATCTAACCAAATTTTGCAGGGACCCACCTCAAGATACGGCCCAGTGCCAGGCGCAACCCGCCTAGAGGTAGGGCCTCGTGAGTCCTGCGCTGGCTCACGGGTGCCCAGATACACCTCACCTAGCCCTACCGTGCCGGCCACGTGTCACGGCGGGGCTGTACACGCCCCGGGGGCTCCTCCCGGAGGGGAGCCCCTCCCACGTACCAGTGGAAGCACCATGCTCCGCGCTGGCTAACGACACTGCCGAGGAGCGCCTATGCCCGTACACATACGGAAGCGCTATGCTCCGCGCTGGTGATAAACAACTGAGGGTGGCCTCCGGGCTGCATTAACCTCAGGGAGCCCAGAGCTCAGTGGCTGGCCTCATTGCAATGCCTCCCCTCGGGAGTGCCGCGCGAGGGGGCTAGGCACGAGGGCTACGACTGGGTCACGCCCAGACGTACGCCGCCCAGCCAGGCCCCTCGGGCCTGGTTCGTCGCGCGCCTCTCCCTGGGCGGAGCCAAGGTATGAAGGCCGTTTGCGCGTCAAGGGGGACTCCTGAGCATCGCGACTCAGGAGCCTAACTGGCTCCGTAGCCCCTCACTCCTTAGTTCCGAAAGGCTATGCTGGGTGAGGTACGCGCGGGGCCGGGCTCTGCAGACGTAGAACGGTAGCCCCGCTTACATTTCACCTCATCGCCTACTGTTCGCGCGTCAAGGGGGACTCCTGAGCATCGCGACTTAGGAGCCTAACTGGCTCCGTAGCCCCTCACTCCTTAGTTCCGAAAGGCTATGTTGGGTGAGGTATGCGCGGAGTCGGGCTCTGCAGACGTAGAACGGAAGATACACCTACATCACGCGTCCCTACTTGTTGTTCGTGCGCCAAGGGGGACTCTTGAGCATCGCGACTCAGGAGCCTAACTTGTCACGTAGCCCCTCACTCCTTTGGTTCCGTCTTGGTTTCCGGTCGGGGCTAATGCTGGGTGAGGCACGCGTGGGGCCGGGCTCTGCCGGCATAGAACACAAGCAAGTAGGGAAGAAAAACATAAAACTCAAGGAATTTAAAAGCAAACATTACAACCCATACTATCGTCTTAGTACCAAACGCAAGTTTAAATGCCTCCCCAAGGCGTGATGCGTGTGCAGGAATTGAAAGAAGAGCAGGGATGGAATGGAGCCATTTGTCGGCGGTGAAGCTGTGTGGAGTGGCTTCGCCTCACGGAGCAGCAGGGCCGGCAGCGCCTTGCTTTGGCCTGGAGATGAAGGCCTGGAACGTCCCCAGCAGCGCCTCCGCGCGCCCCTTCACGGCTTCGACAGCGGCGGTAGCACCCTCGCCGCTCACCGGTTCCAGCAGGCCGTCGAGGTCGGCGTTGGGATCACGAAGGTAGATGTGGGCGAAGACCCGCGTCAGCGCAGCAGAAGACAGGACGCGCGCCTCGGCCTCGGCCGCGGGGCCGATGCCAAGGGCGACATCCCCAAGGGCCTTAACCAGGAAGGGAAGCAGCTTGGCGGGGCTGTCCCTGTCACCGGCTAGCGGGCTGTCCAGGCCGCTCTCATAAAGCATCTTCAGCGAAGCACGAGCATCTTTCTCCATGCCCGCGAAGGCCATGCGATCCTCGGCAAGGACCGGGCCTTGGCGTCCAGCTCGGCCTTCGTCACCTCCAGCTCCTTTTGCAACGCGCCTAGGTGGTCGCGGCGCTTCTTGAGCTTGGCCTCCCGGTCCTCGAGCACCGCCTCGCGCGCCTTTGCCCCATTCTCCTGCTCTTGGCAAAGGCGGACCTCCTCCGCAAGTTGGCCTCGCAGGCCTTGCAGCTCGTCCTCCAACGCCTTGCAACGATCGCGGGCTTCGACCACTTCCCCCAGGGCTGCATCATGAGCAGCCTTCGCCTCAAGGACGGCACGCCTCTCCTCGTCACAGGCCATTGAGGCCTGAACCAACGCCGCCGAATCGAAGCATCGGAGCAAATCCAGCCCGAAGACAGTTCCAGGCGCCCGACCACCAAGCGAGGATCGGCGCCGAGAAGATCCTGCCGCAGCTGGTCTAGTTCAGCAACGACATGCTCCAGGACGGAAGAAGAAGGCGGAGAAACATCGCTGCGCTCCAAGACAGCAGGAGGAGTTGGGGAAGCAACGGTCGGTGGAGCGGGAGGAGAAGGTAGCGGCGGCGAGGCCGCAGTGCCTCGAGGCGGAGTCTGCTGCGCCTCCGCAGCCGTAGTAGCGGCGCCAGACGAGGGCACCTCAGGAGTCACTTGGGCCATGGGGGCTGAGGTCGCCCTAGCCAGCAGAGCCAGGCCTCCCGAGGGCGACCGGGCAGGAGAAGCCCGCGCTCCGCGGTCACCCCCCTCCACGGGGGGAGGCGCTGCCGCAGATAAAGCCTCAGGAGCCCCCTTCGGCTTCTTCTCCATGGGCGCCAGCCTATTCAAGAGAAGCAATCATCTAGCCTCGTCGGCGGAACAAAAACAAAAGGTCAAGGATCAAGCACTTACGGGTCGTCGCCAGAAAGCTCTAGCTGCCTCCGGCCATACTTGAAGCCTGAGAGCCGGCTGGAGGGGTCGACCTCAGAAGCAGAAGGCGTGTCTTCGGTCCGCCCCGGAGTCAGGATGGACCCACCGGGGATCGACCCGGTCTTGCCCCTCTTCAGGATCAGGGGCGAGCTCCCCCTACCCAGCACGTCGTCATCATCATCATCATCATCATCATCATCGCTTAGGCGGAGAGTACGGGACCTGAGCCGGGGGAGGGGGCCCCTCGACTCTCCATCGGTCGCCCCAGAGTCGGGCCCCTCTCCCCGCTCCTCTTCGCCCTCCTCCTTGTTGGAGTCGCCGGAGGGCACGTCCACCGGTCCTTCGGAGGCCATCACGGGCACGAGCCCGTCCCCGTTAAAAACATGCACGGACTCCACCACTTGCTTCCAGTCGTCACGGAGGAACAAGGGCTTGGGAGCGCCCTTCAACCTTGCCACCTCGCCCCCGACCAGAGATTGAAGGACCGCGGTCACATCCTCTTCGTCCACAGCCTCGGGGCTCGGATGAGGCCTCCACATTGGAGGAGAGTACCGCCGGAGTGGAGCCAGCTGGTACTCCAGGAACTCCTTCAGCAGCGACGCACCGGTCAACTTCGCCGCCGCCATGCAGGCCGGCCTCAAGTCCGTGTCCATCTTCTCCAACACCAGCTTCGCGCGGGGATCCGTGAGCTCCGCTCGGCACTAGTCGCTGGAGCTCACGGGCTGCTCCGCAGGCAAGATCAGCCGAGGGTGGATGCACCCGGCATCTACCAAGATCCACTTGCTCCTGAAGCCCTGAGTCCTCTTCCCGGGACTCGAGATGGCGATGGTGCCGCCATACGCGACGAAGCTTGCGCACGCGGAAGGAAGACCGCAAGTGACCCGGAGGGAGAAGTAGTGGCGCAGCAAGGCCACCGAAGGCTGCACCCCTACGTGGGCCTTGCAGTAGTAAGCGAAGATCGCCAGGAGAAGGACAGAGTTGGGGTGGAGATGCAGAGCCTACAAGTTGTAATGGCGGAGGACAGAGAAGAAGAACTCGGAGAAGGGAGGCACCAGGCCTGCAGCAATGGAGCTTACAAAGAGAGGATAAAAGGTGCCCCCTCGGCCCTCAGAGGTGGCGGAGCCGGCCTTGAACACCTTCGTCCCGTTGACGCCCTGCGCCATTGCCATCCGGCGCAGCCGGGCAAGGCTAGCTTTGGACACATTCGGCGAGTCCAGGGCAGGAGAATACCAAGCTTCGGCCGGAGGTTGGCGAGGTGCCATGGCTTCCTAGGTCGCGCTGCCGGAGTAGATCTGGAAATTTGGAGGCGCAAGAAAGGGGATCTAAGCAGCAACCGGAGAAAGCAAGGGCGAAGTCTGGGCAGATGCCGCTCCCTTATCAACCCGCGCAGTTGCTGAGACGCCCACGTCCAATCAACCGCCATGCGGCGCCCAAGACCGCAGGATGTTAGGGCCCATGGCGCTTCACCCTTGCCCTTTCACCTCTCGGCAGGCCAAGTCCGGGCGCGCCTTGGGCCCGGGGGCTACTGTCAGCGTTCTGGGAATGGGGGTCCCCAGACTTGCCTGCCTGCGGCCCGCGGCGTGGCTCAAATGGGGGCCCAACATGGCCCATCTTCATCAACACAAGACTCAAGACCCTCGCGAGGGGCCAAGCCTCACGAGGCGGACGACACGGCGCATCCTCAGGCGCAGCCTCATCAGGCTGGCCTCGCGAGGAGGCGGAGATATCAAGGCGGGGTACCTCGCGAGGTGCCCATGACACAAGCCATGACGACTCAGGATGCCAGGCGGGCGCCAGCGTGCGCAGCGTCCTTCTTTCCTCTTTGGTGCAAAGGGGGCAAGCGCAACCGCGGAGTACCGAGGCATCAGGCAAAGGTTGCCATTTCGGTGCAATGAGACCAAGACCAGGCGGACTACAAGATGGAGGTCACCATGGAGCCCAGGACGGCGTCATCACCAGAGCCTTTGGCAGGCGAAGACTGCTTTTGTCAGGATAAGTGTACTAGATGTCCTCCTTCAAATTAGCCCGCCATTGTTGGCTCCCTTCCCGCTCAATATTTGGGAAGAGGACCAGGGCCTCTATAAATAGGACGAGCCACTCCTAGAGAGAGAGAAAAAAAAGGGAGAGAGAGGAAGAAGATGGAGAGAGGATCGGACACCCCAGAAGCAAAGAGAGAGAGAGAGAGGTGACTGAGCTCCTCCTAGCAGTTCATCACCCCAGCCAAGAACAGACCCTCGCGAGGCTGTTCTTCCTTGTATTGTTCATCATCACCAGCCCCAAGAGGCAATCCATCCAGCACACACTGGAGTAGGGTATTACACCACAATGGTGGCCCGAACCAGTATAAACCTTGTGTCCCTTGTGCAGTTCTTTTAGTAGTTTAGATCCTCGTGAGACGGAGAGGTGGAAGGTGTGATTTCCACACGCACCCCAGTGTTCGAACCTTAAGGGTCTGCCGGAACCCATAATCCGACAGTACTGGGGTCAGTGGTGCTGCATCTGGCTAGCCAGCAGTTCTCACCCGCGCAAAAGCAGGTCATGGGGCTTGTTAATGCTGCCATTGTTATCGGCTTTTCTTGGCCGAGGTGTTTGGCGAGCCATTCGTCACAGATGCTATGCTTAAAAGCTGCCAGGGCTTCGGTGTCCGGACAATCGACAATTTGGTTCTTTTAGTAAGAAACCTGTTCCAAAGTTTTCTGACTGACTCTCCGGGCTGTTGAGTTATATGGCTCAAGTCGTCCGCGTCCGGAGGTCGGACATAAGTTCCTTGAAAATTTGCCCGAAAAGCATCTTCGAGCTCTTCCCAACTTCCTATGGAGTTTTCAGGGAGGCCTTTAAGCCAGTGACGAGCTGGCCCTTTGAGCTTGAGGTGTAAGTACTTGATGGTGTGGAGATCATCTCCTCGAGCCATGTGTATATGGAGGAAATAATCCTCAATCCAGACCCCAGGGTCTGTTGTTCCGTCGTATGCCTCTATGTTTACGGGTTTGAATACCTCTGGAAATTCATGGTCCATCACCTCATCGATGAAACATAGGGGGTGTGCGGCACCCCTGTATCTCGGTGTACCGCGTCGTTCGGATGTTTTTTGTGTTACATTGTGTGCTGGGGCGCGCTTGCGTGGTCCATAGATGGATCTGGTTGCGCCATCCTTTTGGTGCGAGCCCTCGTGTGGATCGCGTATTGACTTGTGAGTGGCGTTATTTGCCGCTCGATGTTGGCCGTGAGGTCGTCTATCCGGCCAGGTGGTTGTTTTGATTTTTGGTTGTGGGGGGTCTGAGGCCTCCTCATTGAATTCAGGTAGCAACTTCCGCTTTGGGTAGCTCTTGGTGGGGTGATTGTCGCCGTACCTTGCTGCTGTGTTGAGTACTTTACTCCATCCGATTTGGATTGTGTCTTGCGCAGCCTTGAGCCTTTGCTTCTGCTTTTTCAGACTCCTTGCAGTGGCAACAAGCCTTTGACGGGCATTCTGCTGCTCCGGGTGCCTGTCCGGCGTTATTGTCGGATTTCGGGTTCCGGCAGACCCTTGAGGTTCGAACACTGGGGTGCGCCTGGAGATTTCGCCTCCTACCTGCATGCACCCCTCTGCCTTGCTAGGATCTAAATTAAGGAAAGAACAACGCAAGAGACACAGGGTTTATACTGGTTCGGGCCACCGTTGTGGTGTAATACCCTACTCCAGTGTGTGGTGTGGTGGATTGCCTCTTGGGCTAATGATGATGAACAATACAAGGAAGAACAGCCTCGCGAGGGTCTGTTCTTGGCTGCGGCGATGAACTGCTGGGAGGAGTTCAGTGTAACACCCTCTATGCGACTATATCTCCCACGTGTCGAGGCACGACTTAGAGGCATAATCGCATTGAAGGCATAAGTCGCAAGTGAGGCAATCTTCACACAACCCATGTACATATAAATATAAAGGGGGAATCTCCCACGCGAGGGACTGTTCTTGGCTGGGGCGATGAACTACTAGGAGGAGCTCAATCACCTTTCTCTCTCTCTCTCTCTCTCTCTCTCTCTCTCTCTCTCTCTCTCTCTTTCTTTTGCCCTCAGTTTTCTGTCCTTGTGTGTGTCCCCCCTGTCCTGCGGGTGGCTGATCCTATTTATAGAGGCCCTGGTCCTCTTCCCAAATATCGAGCGGGAAGGGAGCCAACAATGGCGGGCTAATTTAAAGGGGGACAGCTAGTACTAGCTACCCTGACAAAAGTAGTCTTCGCCTGCGCAAAGCTCTGGTGATGACGCCATCTTGGGCTCCACGGTGACCTCCGTCTCGTAGTCCTCACGGTCTTGGTCTCGTTGCACCGGAATGGCAACCTTTGCCTGATGCCTTGGTACTCCGTGGCTGCGCTTGCCCCCTTTGCACCAAAGAGGAAAGGAGGACACTGCGCGGGCTGGCACCCGCCAGGCGCTCTTGGTCGTCATGGCTTGCGTCATGGGCACCTCGTGAGGTACCCCGCCTTGGTCTCTCCGCCTCCTCGTGAGCCACCCTGACGAGGCCGTGCCTGAGGAAGCTCCGCGTCGTCCGCCCTGCGAGGCTTGGCCCCTCGCGAGGGTCTTGGGTTTGTGTTGGTGAAGATGGGCCGCGCTGGGCCTCCCTTCGAGCCACGCCGCAGGCCGCAGGTAGGCAAGTCTGGGGACCCCCGTTCCCGGAACGCCGATAGTAGCCCCCGGGCCCAAGGCGCGCCCGGACTTGGCCGTGCAGGGAGGCGGAAGGGCAAGAGCAAAGCGCCGCGGGCCCTAACAGCCTGCGGCCTTGGGCGCCGCGTGGCGGTTGATCGGACGTGGGCGCCTCCACTTCCCCATGGCGCCTCAGTAACTGCATGGATTGGACAAGTCCCTGCATGCAAAGCGGGTCATAATTACCTGTGATCGTGGGGGCCATTGGTTGGCCATCACCAGCTATAAGTATGGACCGGCGCGTGCCTTTCCAGTTTGTCCCCCCTTGCTTCTCCTTTTTCTTCATGGCCCCGTCGAGGAGGTTCTCGGCCGCAGAGATGGGGAAGGCTCGCCAGGTTGAGCCCGCCTCTTCCCCGCCCAAGCGCGGCCTAGGGCGCCCTCACAAACATCCCGTGGCCACCACGGTGGCTCCCCGCGGCCGCGGAGGCGATCTTCAGTACAGTGACGGGAGGATTGCTGCGGCCGGGGGGCGCACTCCGGCTGCGCGTCCCCTAGGCCGCGCTCTCGCGCTGCTGAAGTACTGCCGGAGTTCGTCGTGTGGTCGGCGGAGCCGACTAGCACCTGGCTTCCACTTCCTCGCTTCCTCCTTGGCGAGCTCCCGGCCGGCGCCCCGGGCGGCCTCTGGCTCCAGGCCGACGGCTGCTGTAGCCGGGCCTCATGGGTCTCACTGGAGGTCTCCGCGGCTGGGAGCCTGTCCCTGGCCCGCGGTTGGCAGACGTTTGCCCGCGCACGTGGCCTGAGCCGTCGGTGCACCCTACACTTCAAGTTCGACGGCGATGCCACCCTCTACGTGAGGGTGTTTGGGGAAGATGGTCGCCGCGCAGGGTGTTGCCCCGAGGGTGATGACCGCGGCTGGGAACCCAGCTCCGCCGATGATGGAGAGGGCAGCGCTTGCGCGGCTGGCGGCGCTCGGGGTTCCTCAAGCTTCTCCCGTTCTTCTTCAGGCGGCGACTCTTCTAGCGGTGGCCACGGTCAGCCTCCATGCCGTCGTATCTGCTTGGGAGGTGGCAACGTGTCAGCCCGCCGTCGCGCCCTGGTGAAGTGTGATGGGGAGTCCGCCTGAGCTCCGGAGGCAGCTCGGACCTTCCCTGTGGGCCGGTGTGAGGCGAGCTGCACCAGATTTGTTCTTTCTTTTCCTTTTTCCTGCATAACAAAGACAGTAGCGTGGAGCCCCGCGGGGGCGTGTTTGGGTTATTGCTGTTTATCATCGTTTTGCTTTCGTTATTGTACCTTCCGGCTACGTGCCCGCGGGTGGCTAATTCCCGGCCCCGGCCGTGGGGGGCGACCGACCCAGGCCCTTTGTTTGTGTCGCGGTGCCCATGGGGCACCGACTGGAGGGGTGCTCCTGTGATGGGCCCAGGTCGCGAACCCTTTGAATGACCAGGGTAGGAACACTCGTGAGGGCGCTCGGCTGCCCCCCCTCGCGAGGCCTTGCACAAGAGAAATCAAGGTAGGAGAGCGAAAAGTCGGAGAACCACAAGCCAAAGACGGCAATAACTTCAATAAAACTTCGAATGAGAAGGAACGAGCCAACTGCGGAAAGCAAATGAAAAGCCGCGTCCGGCACCTAATCTAGTCTTCGACGTCTTCTCACCAGCGCGGAGCTAAGTGCTGCCACTGGGCGTGGGAGGGAGCCCCAGGGCTTGAGGCCGGCGCTCCTGAGACTCCGGGGCGTGTACAACCCCAACTCATTATTACGTGAGAGTGTCACGGGCGGCGAGCTTCACAGGCGTTGGCCTTCTTCATAGGCTCCGGGCATTTTCCAAAACGCGATAGCTTCACAGGCGTTGGCCTTCTTCATAGGCTCCGGGCATTTTCCAAAACGCGATAGCTTCACAGGCATTCGCCTTCTTCACAGGCTCCGGGCCTTTTCCAAAGCGCGATAGCTTCACAGGCATTCGCCTTCTTCACAGGCTCCGGGCCTTTTCCAAAACGCGATAGCTTCACAGGCATTCGCCTTCTTCAGAGGCTCGGGGCCTTTTCCAAAACGCGATAGCTTCACAGGCATTCGCCTTCTTCACAGGCTCCGGGCCTTTTTCCAAAACGCGATAGCTTCACAGGCATTCGCCTTCTTCACAGGCTCTGGGCCTTTTCCAAAACACGATAGCTTCACAGGCATTCTCGTTCTTCACAGGCTCCAGGCCTTTTCCAAAACGCGATAGCTTCATAGGCATTCGCCTTCTTCATAGGCTCCGGGCCTTTTCCAAAACGCGATAGCTTCATAGGCATTCGCCTTCTTCATAGGCTCCGGGCCTTTTCCAAAACGCGATAGCTTCACAGGCATTCGCCTTCTTCACAGGCTCCGGGCCTTTTCCAAAACGGGATAGCTTCACAGGCATTCGCCTTTTTCACAGGCTCCGGGCCTTTTCCAAAACGCGATAGCTTCACAGGCATTCGCCTTCTTCACAGGCTCCGGGCCTTTTTAGGGGTAGAACATCCAGAGGTGCTGGTGTTGGGGAACGCAGTAATTTCAAAAATTTTCCTACGCACACGCAAGATCATGGTGATGCACAGCAACGAGAGGGGAGAGTGTTGTCTACGTACCAACGCAGACCGACTGCGGAAGCGATCACACAACGTAGAGGAAGTAGTCGTACGTCTTCTTCCCGATCCGACCGATCCAAGCACCGTTACTCCGGCACCTCCGAGTTCTTAGCACACGTTCAGCTTGATGACGTTCCTCGGGCTCCGATCCAGCAAAGCATCGAGGAAGAGTTCCGTTAGCACGACGGCGTGATGACGATCTTGATGTACTACCGACGCAGGGCTTTGCCTAAGCACTACAACGGTACGATCGAGGTGGAATTTGGTGGCAGGGGGCACCGCACACAGCTAAGGAACGATCTCAAGGATCAAGTTGTGTGTCTATGGGGTGCCCCCTGCCCCCGTATATAAAGGACCAGGGGCAAGGGGGTTGGCCGGCTAGGAGGGAGGCGCAGGGAGGAGTCCCACTCCTACCGGGAGTAGGACTCCTTCCCTCAAATCCTATTCCTAATAGGACTCTTCGGGAGAAAGAGAAGAGAGGGGGGCCGGCCCCTTCTCCTAGTCCTAATAGGACTAGGGAAGGGGGGTTCGGCCGGCTAGCCTGTGGGCTGCCCCTTCTCTCTTTTCCACTAAGGCCCAATAGGCCCATTTGCCTCCCGGGGGGTTCCGGTAACCCTCCCGGTAATTCGGTAAAATCCCGATTTCACCCGGAACACTTCCGGTGCCCAAACATAGGCTTCCAATATATCAATCTTTACGTCTCGACCATTTCGAGACTTCTCGTCATGTCCGTGATCTCATCCGGGACTCCGAACAACCTTCGGTACATCAAAATGCATAAACTCATAATAACTGTCATCGTAACGTTAAGCGTGCGGACCCTACGGTTCGAGAACAATGTAGACATGACTGAGACACGTCTCCGGTCAATAACCAATAGCGGGACCTGGATGCCCATATTGGCTCCTACATATTCTACGAAGATCTTTATCGGTCAGACCGCATAACAACATACGTTGTTCCCTTTGTCATCAGTATGTTACTTGCCCGAGATTCGATCGTCGGTATCCAATACCTAGTTCAATCTCGTTACCGGCAAGTCTCTTTACTCGTTCCGTAATACATCATCTCACAACTAACATATTAGTTGCAGTGCTTGCAAGGCTTATGTGATGTGCATTACCGAGAGGGCCCAGAGATACCTCTCCGACAATCGGAGTGACAAACCCTAATCTCGAAATACGCCAACCCAACATCTACCATTGGAGACACCTGTAGTACTCCTTTATAATCACCCAGTTACGTTGTGACGTTTGGTAGTACCCAAAGTGTTCCTCCGGTAAACGGGAGTTGCATAATCTCATAGTTATAGGAACATGTATAAGTCATGAAGAAAGCAATAGCAACATACTAAATGATCGGGTGCTAAGCTAATGGAATGGGTCATGTCAATCAGATCATTCTACTAATGATGTGACCTCGTTAATCAAATAACAACTCCTTGTTCATGGTTAGGAAACATAACCATCTTTGATTAACGAGCTAGTCAAGTAGAGGCATACTAGTGACACTCTGTTGGTCTATGTATTCACACATGTATTATGTTTCCGGTTAATACAATTCTAGCATGAATAATAAACATTTATCATGATGTAAGGAAATAAATAATAACTTTATTATTGCCTCTAGGGCATATTTCCTTCAGTCTCCCACTTGCACTAGAGTCAATAATCTAGATTACACAGTAATGATTCTAACACCCATGGAGCCTTGGTGCTGATCATGTTTTGCTCGTGGAAGAGGCTTAGTCAACGGGTCTGCAACATTCAGATCCGTATGTATCTTGCAAATCTCTATGTCTCCCACCTGGACTAAATCCTGGATGGAGTTGAAGCGTCTCTTGATGTGTTTGGTCCTCTTGTGAAATCTGGATTCCTTTGCCAAGGCAATTGCACCAGTATTGTCACAGACGATTTTCATTGGACCCGATGCACTAGGTATGACACCTAGATCGGATATGAACTCCTTCATCCAGACTCCTTCGTTTGCTGCTTCCGAAGCAGCTATGTACTCCGCTTCACATGTAGATCCCGCTACGACGCTTTGTTTAGAACTGCACCAACTGACAGCTCCACCGTTTCAAGTAAACACGTATCCGGTTTGTGATTTAGAATCGTCCGGATCAGTGTCAAAGCTTACATCAACGTAACCTCTTACGGTGAGCTCTTTGTCACCTCCATATACGAGAAACATATCCTTAGTCCTTTTTAGGTATTTCAGGATGTTCTTGACCGCTGTCCAGTGATCCATTCCAGGATTACTTTGGTACCTCCCTGCTAAACTTATAGCAAGGCACACATCAGGTCTGGTACACAACATTGCATACATGATAGAGCCTATGGCTGAAGCATAGGGAACATCTTTCATTTTCTCTCTATCTTCTGCAGTGGTCGGGCATTGAGTCTTACTCAATTTCATACCTTGTAACACAGGCAAGAACCCTTTCTTTGCTTGATCCATTTTGAATTTCTTCAAAATCTTGTCTAGGTATGTGCTTTGTGAAAGTCCAATTAAGCGTCTTGATCTATCTCTATAGATCTTTATGCCTAATATGTAAGCAGCTTCCCCGAGGTCTTTCATCGAAAAACTTTTATTCAAGTATCCCTTTATGCTATCCAGAAATTCTATATCATTTCCAATTAGCAATATGTCATCCACATATAATATCAGAAATGCTACAGAGCTCCCACTCACTTTCTTGTAAATACAGGCTTCTCCAAAAGTCTGTATAAAGCCAAATGCTTTGATCACACTATCAAAGCGTTTATTCCAACTCCGAGATGCTTGCACCAGTCCATAAATGGATCGCTGGAGTTTGCATACTTTGTTAGCTCCTTTTGGATCGACAAAACCTTCTGGTTGTACCATATACAACTCTTCTTCCAGAAATCCATTCAGGAATGCAGTTTTGACATCCATCTGCCATATTTCATAGTCATAAAATGCGGCAATTGCTAACATTATTCTGACGGACTTAAGCATCGCTACGGGTGAGAAAGTCTCATCGTAGTCAACCCCTTGAATTTGTCGAAAACCTTTTGCGACAAGTCGAGCTTTATAGACAGTAATATTACCGTCAGCGTCAGTCTTTTTCTTGAAGATCCATTTATTCTCAATTGCTTGCCGATCATCGGGCAAGTCAACCAATGTCCATACTTTGTTCTCATACATGGATCCCATCTCAGATTTCATGGCCTCAAGCCACTTTGCGGAATCTGGGCTCACCATCGCTTCTTCATAGTTCGTAGGTTCATCATGATCTAGCATCATGACTTCCAGAACTGGATTACCGTACCACTCTGGTGCGGATCTCACTCTGGTTGATCTACGTGGTTCAGTAGTATCTTGATCTGAAGCTTCATGATCATCATCATTAGCTTCCTCACTGATTGGCATAGGTGTCGCCGAAACAGTTTTCTGTGATGTACTATTTTCCAATAAGGGAGCAGGTACAGTTACCTCGTCAAGTTCTACTTTCCTCCCACTCACTTCTTTCGAGAGAAACTCCTTCTCTAGAAATGATCCATTCTTAGCAACGAATGTCTTGCCTTCGGATCTGTGATAGAAGGTATACCCAACAGTTTCCTTTGGGTATCCTATGAAGACACATTTCTCCGCTTTGGGTTCGAGCTTATCAGGTTGAAGCTTTTTCACATAAGCATCGCAGCCCCAAACTTTAAGAAACAACAACTTTGGTTTCTTGCCAAACCATAGTTCATAAGGCGTCGTCTCAACGGATTTTGATGGTGCCCTATTTAACGTGAATGCGGCCGTCTCTAAAGCATAACCCCAAAACGATAGCGGTAAATCAGTAAGAGACATCATGGATCGCACCATATCTAGTAAAGTGCGATTACGACGTTCGGACACACCATTACGCTGTGGTGTTCCGGGTGGCGTGAGTTGCGAAATTATTCCACAATTTTTCAAATGTACACCAAACTCGTAACTCAAATATTCTCCTCCACGATCAGATCGTAGAAATTTTATTTTCTTGTTACGATGATTTTCAACTTCACTCTGAATTCCTTGAACTTTTCAAATGTTTCAGACTTATGTTTCATTAAGTAGATATACCCATATCTGCTTAAATCATCTGTGAAGGTGAGAAAATAACGATATCCGCCGCGAGCCTCAATATTCATCGGACCACATACATCGGTATGTATGATTTCCAACAAATCTGTTGCTCTCTCCATAGTACCGGAGAACGGTGTTTTAGTCATCTTGCCTATGAGGCACGGTTCGCAAGTACCAAGTGATTCATAATCAAGTGATTCCAAAAGCCCATCAGTATGGAGTTTCTTCATGCGCTTTACACCGATATGACCTAAACGGCAGTGCCACAAATAAGTTGAACTATCATTATTAACTTTGCATCTTTTGGCTTCTACATTATGAATATGTGTATTACTATCTTCGAGATTCAACAAGAATAGACCACTCTTCAAAGGTGCATGACCATAAAAGATATTATTCATATAAATAGAACAACCATTATTCTCTGATTTAAATGAATAACCGTCTCGCATTAAACAAGATCCAGATATAATGTTCATGCTCAACGCTGGCACCAAATAACAATTATTTAGGTCTAATATTAATCCCGAAGGTAGATGTAGAGGTAGCGTGCCGACCGCGATCACATCGACTTTGGAACCGTTTCCCACGCGCATCGTCACCTCGTCCTTTGCTAGTGTCCGCTTATTCCGTAGTCCCTGTTTCGAGTTGCAAATATTAGCAACAGAACCAGTATCAAATACCCAGGTGCTACTGCGAGCTCTAGTAAGGTACACATCAATAACATGTATATCACATATACCTTTGCTCACTTTGCCATCCTTCTTATCCGCCAAATACTTGGGGCAGTTCCGCTTCCAGTGACCAGTCTGCTTGCAGTAGAAGCACTCAGTTTCAGGCTTAGGTCCAGACTTGGGTTTCTTCTCCTGAGCAGCAACTTGCTTGCTGTTCTTCTTGAAGTTTCCCTTCTTCTTCCCTTTGCCCTTTTTCTTGAAACTAGTGGTTTTGCTAACCATCAACACTTGATGCTCCTTCTTGATTTCTACCTCCGCAGCTTTTAGCATTGCGAAGAGCTCGGGAATAGTCTTGTTCATCCCTTGCATATTATAGTTCATCACGAAGCTCTTGTAGCTTGGTGGCAGTGATTGGAGAATTCTGTCAATGACGCAATCATCTGGAAGATTAACTCCCATCTGAATCAAGTGATTATTATACCCAGACATTTTGAGTATATGCTCACTGACAGAACTGTTCTCCTCCATCTTACAGCTATAGAACTTATTGGAGACTTCATATCTCTCAATTCGGGCATTTGCTTGAAATATTAACTTCAACTCCTGGAACATCTCATATGCTCCATGACGTTCAAAACGTCGTTGAAGTCCCGATTCTAAGCCGTAAAGCATGGCACACTGAACTATCGAGTAGTCATCAGCTTTGCTCTGCCAGACGTTCATAACATCTGGCGTTGCTCCAGCAGCAGGCCTGTCACCCAGCGGTGCTTCCAGGACGTAATTTTTCTGTGCAGCAATGAGGATAATCCTCAGGTTATGGACCCAGTCCGTGTAATTGCTACCATCATCTTTCAACTTTGCTTTCTCAAGGAACGCATTAAAATTCAACGGAACAATAGCACGAGCCATCTATCTACAAGCAACATAAACAAGCAAGATACTATCAGGTACTAAGTTCATGATAAGTTTAAGTTCAGTTAATCAAATTACTTAGGAACTCCCACTTAGATAGACATCCCTCTAATCCTCTAAGTGATCACGTGATCCAAATCAACTAAACCATAACCGATCATCACGTGAGATGGAGTAGTTTTCAATGGTGAACATCGTCATGTTGATCATATCTACTATATGATTCACGCTCGACCTTTCGGTCTCTGTGTTCTGAGGCCATATCTGCATATGCTAGGCTCGTCAAGTATAACCTGAGTATTCCGCGTGTGCAAAACTGGCTTGCACCCGTTGTAGATGGACGTAGAGCTTATCACACCCGATCATCACGTGGTGTCTGGGCACGACGAACTTTGGCAACGGTGCATACTCAGGGAGAACACTTCTTGATAATTTAGTGAGAGATCATCTTATAATGCTACCGTCAATCAAAGCAAGATAAGATGCATAAAAGGATAAACATCACATGCAATCAATATAAGTGATATGATATGGCCATCATCATCTTGTGCTTGTGATCTCCATCTCCGAAGCACCGTCATGATCACCATCGTCACCGGCGTGCCACCTTGATCTCCATCGTAGCAACGTTGTCGTCTCGCCAATCTTATGCTTCCACGACTATTACTACCGTTTAGTAATCTAGTAAAGCATTACATCGCGATTGCATTGCATACAATAAAGCGACAACCATATGGCTCCTGCCAGTTGCCGATAACTTAGTTACAAAACATGATCATCTCATACAATAAAATCAGCATCATGCCTTGACCATATCACATCACAACATACCCTGCAAAAACAAGTTAGACGTCCTCTACTTTGTTGTTGCAAGTTTTACGTGGCTGCTACGGGCTCAAGTAGGAACTCATCTCACCTACGCATCAAAACCACAACGATAGTTTGTCAAATAGACTCCGTTTTAACCTTCTCAAGGACCGGGCGTAGTCACACTTGGTTCAACTAAAGTTGGAGAGACAGTCTTCCGCAAGCCATCTATGTGCAAAGCACGTCGAGGGAACCGGTCTCGCGTAAGAGTACGCGTAAGGTTGGTCCGGATCGTCTCAACCAACAATACCGCCGAACCAAAGTATGACATGCTGGTAGGCAGTATGACTTGTATCACCCACAACTCACTTGTGTTCTACTCGTGCATATAACATCAAACCATAAAACCTAGGCTCGGATGCCACTGTTGGGGAACGCAGTAATTTCAAAAATTTTCCTACGCACACGCAAGATCATGGTGATGCACAGCAACGAGAGGGGAGAGTGTTGTCTACGTACCAACGCAGACCGACTGCGGAAGCGATCACACAACATAGAGGAAGTAGTCGTACGTCTTCTTCCCGATCCGACCGATCCAAGCACCGTTACTCCGGCACCTCCGAGTTCTTAGCAAACGTTCAGCTTGATGACGTTCCTCGGGCTCCGATCCAGCAAAGCGTCGAGGAAGAGTTCCATCAGCACGACGGCGTGATGACGATCTTGATGTACTACCGACGCAGGGCTTCGCCTAAGCACTACAACGGTACGATCGAGGTGGAATTTGGTGGCAGGGGGCACCGCACACGGCTAAGGAACGATCTCAAGGATCAAGTTGTGTGTCTATGGGGTGCCCCCTGCCCCCGTATATAAAGGACCAGGGGCAAGGGGGTCGGCCGGCTAGGAGGGAGGCGCAGGGAGGAGTCCCACTCCTACCGGGAGTAGGACTCCTTCCCTCAAATCCTATTCCTAATAGGACTCTTCGGGAGAAAGAGAAGAGAGGGGGGCCGGCCCCTTCTCCTAGTCCTAATAGGACTAGGGAAGGGGGGTTCGGCCGGCTAGCCTGTGGGCTGCCCCTTCTCTCTTTTCCACTAAGGCCCAATAGGCCCATTTGCCTCCCGGGGGGTTCCGGTAACCCTCCCGGTAATCCGGTAAAATCCCGATTTCACCCGGAACACTTCCGATGCCCAAACATAGGCTTCCAATATATCAATATTTACGTCTCGACCATTTCGAGACTCCTCGTCATGTCCGTGATCTCATCCGGGACTCCGAACAACCTTCGGTACATCAAAATGCATAAACTCATAATAACTGTCATCGTAACGTTAAGCGTGCGGACCCTACGGTTCGAGAACAATGTAGACATGACTGAGACACGTCTCCGGTCAATAACCAATAGCGGGACCTGGATGCCCATATTGGCTCCTACATATTCTACGAAGATCTTTATCGGTCAGACCGCATAACAACATACGTTGTTCCCTTTGTCATCGGTATGTTACTTGCCCGAGATTCGATCGTCGGTATCCAATACCTAGTTCAATCTCGTTACCGGCAAGTCTCTTTACTCGTTCCGTAATACATCATCTCACAACTAACATATTAGTTGCAGTGCTTGCAAGGCTTATGTGATGTGCATTACCGAGAGGGCCCAGAGATACCTCTCCGACAATCGGAGTGACAAACCCTAATCTCGAAATACGCCAACCCAACATCTACCATTGGAGACACCTGTAGTACTCCTTTATAATCACCCAGTTACGTTGTGACGTTTGGTAGTACCCAAAGTGTTCCTCCGGTAAACGGGAGTTGCATAATCTCATAGTTATAGGAACATGTATAAGTCATGAAGAAAGCAATAGCAACATACTAAATGATCGGGTGCTAAGCTAATGGAATGGGTCATGTCAATCAGATCATTCTACTAATGATGTGACCTCGTTAATCAAATAACAACTCCTTGTTCATGGTTAGGAAACATAACCATCTTTGATTAACGAGCTAGTCAAGTAGAGGCATACTAGTGACACTCTGTTGGTCTATGTATTCACACATGTATTATGTTTCCGGTTAATACAATTCTAGCATGAATAATAAACATTTATCATGATGTAAGGAAATAAATAATAACTTTATTATTGCCTCTAGGGCATATTTCCTTCAGCTGGATGTTCCATGCGTTCTGGACTGGCACCCCCTCCTGAGTCTCCAAGCGCGCGGAGCCGGGCCTGGAAACATGAACAACTTTGAACGGGCCCTCCCACATGGGAGAGAGCTTGTGCAGCCCCTCCCTAGAGAGAACCCGCCTGAGCACGAGGTCTCCTACCTCGAGAGTTCTGGGGCGGATGTTGCGGCAGTGATATCGCCGCAGTGCTTGTTGGTACCTCGCCGCTCGTAGCGCGGCTTCTCGGCGACGTTCCTCCCCCAGCACGAGGTCCATCTCTCGCATGGCGTCCTGCTGCGCCTCGTCGAACGCCAGGACCCGCATGGAGCGACATCTGACCTCGTGAGGGAGGATCGCTTCGGCCCCGTAGACCAGGAAGAACGGGGTCTCTCCAGTCGGCTTGGTCGCGGTTGTGCGGATGGACCACAACACGGACTGAAGCTCGTCGTACCAACCTCTGCCGCAGGCCTCCAGCTTCTTCTTAAACGTCCTGGTCTTGAGGCCCCTCAGGACCTCCGCGTTGGCTCGCTCGGCCTGGCCGTTGCTTCGGGGGTGCGCCACCGAAGCGTAGCATATCTGCGTTCCAAGGTTAGCACAATATGTTTTGAAGAGGTTACTGGTGAACTGCGAACCGTTGTCCGTGATGATGCGATTCAGCACCCCGAACCGGCTCACGATGCCCTTGATGAACTTGACCGCGGAACCCGCGTGAATGGTGCGGACAGCCTCTACTTCAGCCCACTTGGTGAACTTGTCCACGGGGATGTAGAGGTAGCGGTAGCCCCCGGGCGCCCGAGGAAACGGGCCCAAGATGTCCAGCCCCCAGACTGCGAATGGCCATGAAAGGGGTATAGTCTGCAAGCCTCCTGCTGGCTGATGGATCTGCTTGGCGTGGAACTGGCAGGCCTCACAAGCTTTCACTAGTTCGACGGCGTCATTGAGCGCGGTGGGCCAATAAAACCCACTGCGGAACGCCTTGCCGACGAGGGTTCGTGATGATGAATGATGTCCATAGTCTCCGCCGTGTATATCTTCCAACAGTTCCTTCCCTTGCTCCCTGGAGATGCAGCGTAGGGATACATCGTTTGGCCTCTTCCGGTAGAGCTCTCCATCCTTGATGCAGTATGCCGTGGCCTGGCGTGCCACTCGCTCCGCTTCCTCCTCCTTCTCCGGCAGGGCCCCTTGCGTTAGGTAACTCCGGAGCTCCGTGATCCGACATCCCTCTTGAGGTTCCATCGTCAGGAGCAGGCGTGCTCCTAAGGCCGGGCCACAGGCCGGAGCCCCTGAGGCAGGTGGCTGGGGGAGCTCCTCCCAGGGCTGAGCTGTGTTCGATAATGACGGCAGGGCTGAGGGCTTGAAGAGCCGCTCCTCAAAAATGCCAGGCTCCTGAGGTAACCGCCTGGACACCCGTTTGGCGATGTCGTCGGCCTCCTGGTTGGTGCCACGGGGCACATGCTGCAACTCCAACCCCCAGAACTGCGTCTCCATCCTGCGGACCTCCACTAGGTAAGTTTCCATGTGCTCATCCTTCGGCTCGTACACCTTGTTGGAGAAATTGACAAGGAGCTGCGAGTCGCCCTTGATGGTGAGGCGTTCCACCCCCAGGGCAGCCGCGGCCTTCAAGCCCGCTATTAAACCTTCATACTCCGCTATGTTGTTGGAGACCTTTTCACCTTGCTGGAAGTAGAGCTGCACGGTGTAGTAGAGCTTGTCCTGAGTGGGCGATATAAGCACCGCCCCAGCCCCAGCGCCATGCCTGGAGAACACCCCGTCGAAGTACATGACCCAGCCTTCTGGTGCTTCACTTCCCGGGGACAGGGACCGATCCTCGCCGGCCTTGAGGCCTGGCGCCTCCATCCATTCTGCCACAAAATCTGCCAACGCTGCTCCCTTGATGACTCTGGTCGTGCTGAATTCGAGCTGAAACGCTTGCAGTTCTATGTTCCACTCAGCGACCCTTCCAGCTGAATTAGGGCTCCCGAGCACTCTCTCTAGGGGGTATGACGAGACGACCTTGATGGGGTGACCCTGAAAATAGTGCCGCAGCTTGCGCGAGGCCACCAGTAGCGCGAGGAGTTTTTGAGGCATGGGGTACAGCGCCCTTGCATCCCGCAACACCGTGCTGACGAAGTACACTGGGTGCTCAACAAGGTGGGGTGCGTCAGTGCTGGTGGCTCCCTTCGGACACCATGGCGCCTCTTGAGGCAATGAGGCCTCTTGAGACTGGCCATCCGGGAGAGGGGCCCCTTCCGCCTCCGGTGCGCCCCTCTACGGCAGCTGATCCTCCTCAGCCGCGGTGGTAGTTTCTGTGGGCCTTCTTTGTCCCTGTTCTGCCTTGTCCCGGGCTGCTACCGCGGTTTTGATTCGGTGCTCCTCTCTGACCGCCACCAAGGCTGCGCTGGCGGAGTAGGGAGTGGCGGCGAGGTAAAGCACCAGGGGTTCTTGAGGGCGTGGAGCCACCATGACCGGTGGGCTGGTCAGGTATCTCTTGAGATCCTGGAACGCCTTGTCGGCCTCTTCACTCCACTCGAAGGGCCTCTTTTTCTTCATTAGCTAGAAGAAAGGCAGTGCTCGATCCCCCAACTTGGAGATGAAGCGCCCTAGCGCGGTCATGCGCCCCATGAGCTTTTGCATTTCTCTGAGGGTCTTTGGCGGGCTCATGTCTTCCACCGCCTTGACCTTCTCCGGGTTAGCCTCGATGCCTCGGTGGGACACGAGGAAACCCAAGAGCTTGCCCGAGGGGACTCCGAACACACACTTCTCTGGGTTGAGCCGTAGGTTCACTGCGTTGAGGCTCGCGAAGGTTTCCTCCAAGTCTTGTATCAAGGTCCTGGCCTCCCGAGACTTTACCACAATGTCATCGACGTAAGCCTCAACATTCTTCCCGAGCTGCGGGCCCAAGGTGATGTGCATCAGCCACTGGAAGGTCGCCCCTGCATTACGCAGCCCGAATGGCATGCATGTGTAGCAGTACACTCCACATGGGGTTAGGAAGGCTGTCTTCTCGACGTCTTCTACCGCCATCTTGATCTGGTGATACCCAGAGAATGCATCCAAGAAGCATAACAGGTCACATTCCGCGGTGGAATCGACGATCTGATCGATCCGGGGGAGTGGGAACGGATCTTGCGGGCATGCTTTGTTGAGGTTGGTGAAGTCGACACACATGTGCTCCTTCCCTCCCTTCTTTGGCACAACAATAGGGTTGACCAACCAATCCGGGTATCGGACCTCGCGAATGACCCCAGCGGCTTCTAATTTGCGGGTCTCTTGGACGATGAAGGCCTGCTTTTCTGTGGACTGCCGCCTGGCCTTCTGCTTCACAGGGCGCACATTGGGGCATACATTGAGGTGATGCTCGATTACACCCCTAGGGATCCCTGCCAACTGGTCAGGCTCCCAAGCGAATACCTTCTTGTTTGCACGCAGGAACCTGACCAGGGCCTTCTCCTGCTCGGGTTCGAGGTGGGCGCCTATGGTGAAGGTGGCGTCGGTGGACCCGTCCTCATCGACGGGTATCTGCTTGGTTTCTGCCTTGTCTTGGGTGAACAACTGTTTCTTCTTGGCGGGTGCAGCCCCCTTGGGCCTGGGGGTCTCCAAGTCGGCGGGCTGAGCCGACGCCGCCGTCTTGAAGGCGAGCTTGAGCGCCCGCAGTGCGTCTCCGGTGTCCCGGTGCATAGTGAGGACACCGCTGCTCCCGGGCATCTTCATGAGGTTGTACGCCGGGTGCGTCACGACCATGAACTGGGCCAGCGCTGGGTAGCCGAGGATGGCGTTATAGGGGAGGCCGATGGGGGCTATGTCGAAGTCCACCAGCTCCGTGCGGAAGTTGTCGTAGGTGCCGAAGGTTATTGGGAGCCGGATCTTTCCCAAGGAGCTGGACGACTCGCCCCCAACGCCTGAGAAGGGCCGGCTGGGTTGCAACCGTTCCAGGGGTATGCAGAGGAGGTTGAAGGCCTCGACCGAGAGCATGCTGAGGCCTGCGCCGCCATCAATGAGGGTCCTGGTGATGGCCACCTGGCAGATGGTGGGGGTGCATAGCATGGGGAGTGCACCCGAGCAGGCCGAGTTGGAGGGGTGGTCCTCCGAGCTGAAGGTCAGGCCAGTCTCGGGCGCCGCCCGGTCCAGGGGAGCCCCCTACCGCGTGGAAGCGGCGCTGACCCGGCGGATGAACGGCTTGTCGTGGTGACTTGTAGGCGACGCCTGCGAGCCGCCCAAGAGGGCCGCGACGATCGGGGGTGTTGGTGCAGCGCGATGGGCGGGGGAGAGGTTGCGAGGCTCCATGGGCACGCGGAGTGCGCGGGACGAAGAACCAGCTGGGGTGAGGAAGGGAGTTGCGGTGCGGCCGCCTTGCCTCACGGACGGATGCTGGGACGATGCTTGCCGCTCGTGCCCCGCCAGGCCGGTGGCGGCGTTGACGGCAGGTGACGGGGAACGGTGAGGACGCTCGCCGACAGGGGCCGTCTGGGCGACGCGGGAAGCGAGCGCGGCCCGGCGCTCAGCGCGGGCCCGACGAGCGTCAGACATGGGTGTGATGGTCGGAGGAGAACGGGGTGGTGGAAGACGAATCCCGGCGCACCCCTACCTGGCACGCCAAATGTCGGATTTCGGGTTCCGGCAGACCCTTGAGGTTCGAACACTGGGGTGCGTGCGGAGATTTCGCCTCCTACCTGCCTGCACCCCTCTGCCTTGCTAGGATTTAAATTAAGGAAAGAACAACAGAAGAGACATAGGGTTTATACTGGTTCGGGCCACCGTTGTGGTGTAATACCCTACTCCAGTGTGTGGTGTGGTGGATTGCCTCTTGGGCTGATGATGATGAACAATACAAGGAAGAACAGCCTCGTGAGGGTCTGTTCTTGGCTGGGGCGATGAACTACTGGGAGGAGCTCAGTCACCTTTCTCGCTCTCTCTCTCCCCCTTTCTTTTGCCCTCGGTTCTCTGTCCTTGTGTGTGTCCCCCCTGTCCTGCGGGTGGCTGATCCTATTTATAGAGGCCCTAGTCCTCTTCCCAAATATCGAGCAGGAAGGGAGCCAACAATGGCGGGCTAGTTTAAAGGGGGACAGCTAGTACTAGCTACCCTGACAAAAGTAGTCTTCGCCTGCGCAAAGCTCTGGTGATGACGCCGTCTTGGGCTCCACGGTGACCTCCGTCTCGTAGTCCTCATGGTCTTGGTCTCTTTGCACCAGAATAGCAACCTTTGCCTAATGCCTTGGTACTCCGCGACTGCGCTTGCCCCCTTTGCACCAAAGAGGAAAGGAGGACACTGCGCGGGCTGGCACCCGCCTCGCGCCCTTGGTCGTCATGGCTTGCGTCATGGGCACCTCGTGAGGTACCCCGCCTTGGTCTCTCCGCCTCCTCGTGACCCACCCTGACGAGGCCGTGCATGAGGAAGCTCCGCGTCGTCCGCCATGCGAGGCTTGGCCCCTCGCGAGGGTCTTGGGTTTGTGTTGGTGAATATGGGCCGCGCTGGGCCTCCCTTCGAGCCACGCCACAGGCCGCAGGCAGGCAAGTCTGGGGACCCCCGTTTCCAGAACGCCGATAGTAGCCCCCGGGCCCAAGGCGCGCCCGGACTTGGCCGTGCAGGGAGGCGGAAGGGCAAGAGCGAAGCGCCGCGGGCCCTAACAGCCTGCGGCCTTGGGCGCCGCGGGGCGGTTGATGGGACGTGGGCGCCTCCACTTCCCCATGGCGCCTCGGTAACTGCACGGATTGGACATGTCCCTGCATGCGAAGCGGGTCATAATTACCTGTGATCGTGGGGGCCGTTGGTTGGCCATCACCAGCTATAAGTATGGACCGGCGCGCGCCCTTCCAGTTCGTCCCCCCTTGCTTCTCCTTTTTCTTCATGGCCCCGTCGAGGAGGTTCTCGGCCGCAGAGATGGGGAAGGCTCGCCAAGTTGAGTCCGCCTCTTCCCCGCCCAAGCGCGGCCGAGGGCGCCCTCGCAAACATCCCGTGGCCACCACGGTGGCTCCCCGCGGCCGCGGAGGCGATCTTCAGTACAACGACGGGCGGATTGCTGCGGCCGGGGGGGCGTGCTCCGGCTGCACGTCCCCTAGGCCGTGCTCTCGCACTGCTGAAGTGCTGCCGGAGTTCGTCGTGTGGTCGGCGGAGCCGACTATCACCCGGCTTCCACTTCCTCGCTTCCTCCTTGGCGAGCTCCCGGCCGGCGCCCCGGGCAGCCTCTGGCTCCAGGCCGACGGCTGCTACAGCCGGGCCTCATGGGTCTCACTGGAGGTCTCCGCGGCCGGGAGCCTGTCCCTGGCCCGCGGTTGGCAGACGTTTGCCCGCGCGCGTGGCCTGAGCCGTCGGTGCACCCTACACTTCAAGTTCGACGGCGATGCCACCCTCTACGTGAGGGTGTTTGGGGAAGATGGTCGCCGCGCAGGGTGTTGCCCCGAGGGTGACGACCGCGGCTGGGAACCCAGCTCCGGCGATGATGGAGAGGGCAGCGCTCGCGCGGCTGGCGGCGCTCGGGGTTCCTCAAGCTTCTCCGATTCTTCTTCAGGCGGCGACTCTTCTAGCGGTGGCCGCGGTCAGCCTCCACGCCATCGTATCTGCTTGGGAGGTGGCAACGTGTCCGCCCGCCATCGCGCCCTCGTGAAGCGCGAGGGGGAGTCCGCCTGACCTCCGGAGGCAGCTCGGACCTTCCCTGTGGGCCGGTGTGAGGCGAGCTGCACCAGATTTGTCCTTTCTTTTCCTTTTTCCTGCATAACAAAGACAGTAGCGTGGAGCCCCGCGGGGGCGTGTTTGGGTTATTGCTGTTAATCATCATTTTGCTTTCGTTATTGTACCTTCCGGCTACGTGCCCGCGCGTGGATAATTCCCGGCCCCGGCCGTGGGGGGCGACCGACCCAGGCCCTTTGTTTGTGTAGCGGTGCCCATGGGGCACGGACTGGAGGGGTGCTCCTGTGATGGGCCCAGGTCGCGAACCCTTTGAATGACCAGGGTAGGAACACTCGCGAGGGCGCTCGGCTGCCCCCCCCTCGCGAGGCCTTGCACAAGAGAAATCAAGCTAGGAGAGCGAAAAGTCGGAGAACCACAAGCCAAAGACGGCAACAACTTCAATAAAACTTCGAATGAGAAGGAACGAGCCAACTGCGGAAAGCAAATGAAAAGCCGCGTCTAGCACCTAATCTAGTCTTCGACATCTTCTCACCAGCGCGGAGCTAAGTGCCGCCACTGGGCGTGGGAGGGAGCCCCAGGGCCTGAGGCCGGCGCTCCTGAGACTCCGGGGCGTGTACAACCCCAACTCATTATTACGTGAGAGTGTCACGGGCGGCGAGCTTCACAGGCGTTGGCCTTCTTCATAGGCTCCGGGCATTTTCCAAAACGCGATAGCTTCACAGGTGTTGGCCTTCTTCATAGGCTCCGGGCATTTTCTAAAACGCGATAGCTTCACAGGCATTCGCCTTCTTCACAGGCTCCGGGCCTTTTCCAAAACGCGATAGGTTCACAGGCATTTGCCTTCTTCACAGGCTCCGGGCCTTTTCCAAAACGCGATAGCTTCACAGGCATTCGCCTTCTTCATAGGCTTGGGGCCTTTTCCAAAACGTGATAGCTTCACAGGCATTCGCCTTCTTCACAGGCTCCGGGCGTTTTTCCAAAAGGCGATAGCTTCACAGGCATTCGCCTTCTTCACAGGCTCCGGGCCTTTTCCAAAACGCGATAGCTTCACAGGCATTCGCCTTCTTCACAGGCTCCGGGCCTTTTTAGGGGTAGAACATCCGGAGGTGCTGGATGTTCCATGCGTTCTGGACTGGCACCCCCTCCTGAGTCTCCAAGCGCGCGGAGCCGGGCCTGGAAACATGAACAACTTTGAACGGGCCCTCCCACATGGGAGAGAGCTTGTGCAGCCCCTCCCTGGAGAGAACCCGCCTGAGCACGAGGTCTCCTACCTCGTGAGTTCTGGGGCGGATGTTGCGGCAGTGATATCGCCGCAGTGCTTGTTGGTACCTCGCCGCTCGTAGCGCGGCTTCTCGGCGACGTTCCTCCCCCAGCACGAGGTCCATCTCCCGCATGGCGTCCTACTGCGCCTCGTCGAACGCCAGGACCCGCGCGGAGCGACATCTGATCTCATGAGGGAGGACCGCTTCGGCTCCGTAGACCAGGAAGAATGGGGTCTCTCCAGTCGGCTTGGTCGCGGTTGTGCAGATGGACCACAACACGGACTGAAGCTCGTCGTACCAACCTCTGCCGCAGGCCTCCAGCTTCTTCTTGAACGTCCTGGTCCTGAGGCCCCTCGGGACCTCCGCGTTGGCTCACTCGGCCTGGCCGTTGCTTCGGGGGTGCGCCACCGAAGCGTAGCATATCTGCGTTCCAAGGTTAGCACAATATGTTTTGAAGAGGTTACTGGTGAACTGCGAACCGTTGTCCGTGATGATGCAATTCGGCACCCCGAACCGGCTCACGATGCCCTTGATGAACTTGACCGCGGAACCCGCGGGAAAGGTGCGGACAGCCTCTACTTCAGCTCACTTGGTGAACTTGTCCACGGCGACGTAGAGGTAGCGGTAGCCCCCGGGCGCCCGAGGAAACGGGCCCAAGATGTCCAGCCCCCAGACTGTGAATGGCCATGAAAGGGGTATAGTCTGCAAGCCTCCTGCTGGCAGATGGATCTGCTTGGTGTGGAACTGGCAGGCCTCACAAGCTTTCAATAGTTCAACGGCGTCATTGAGCGCGGTGGGCTAATAAAACCCACTGCGGAATGCCTTGCCGACGAGGGTCCGTGATGATGAATGATGTCCACAGTCTCCGCCGTGTATATCTTCCAACAGTTCCTTCCCTTGCTCCCTGGAGATGCAGCGCAGGGATACATCGTTTGGCCTCTTCCGGTAGAGCTCTCCATCCTTGATGCAGTATGTCGTGGCCTGGCGTGTCACTCGCTCCGCTTCCTCCTCCTTCTCCGGTAGGGCCCCTTGCATTAGGTAACTCCGGAGCTCCGTGATCCAACATCCCTCTTGAGGTTCCATCGTCAGGAGCAGGCGTGCTCCTGAGGCCAGGCCACAGGCCAGAGCCCCTGAGGCAGGTGGCTGGGGGAGCTCCTCCCAGGGCTGAGCTGTGTTCGATAATGACGGCAGGGCTGAGGGCTTGAAGAGCCGCTCCTCGAAAACACCAGGCTCCTGAGTTAACCGCCTGGACACCTGTTTGGCGATGTCGTCGGCCTCCTGGTTGGTGCCATGGGGCACATGCTGCAACTCCAACCCCCAGAACTGCTTCTCCATCTTGCGGACCTCCGCTAGGTAAGCTTCCATGTGCTCATCCTTCGGCTCGTACACCTTGTTGGAGAAATTGACAAGGAGCTGCGAGTCACCCTTGATGGTGAGGCATTTCACCCCCAGGGCAGCCGCGGCCTTCAAGCCCGCTATTAAACCTTCATACTCCGCTATGTTGTTGGAGACCTTTTCACCTTGCTAGAAGCAGAGCTGCACGACGTAGTAGAGCTTGTCCTGAGTGGGTGATATAAGCACCGCCCCAGCCCCAGCGCCATGCCTGGAGAACGCCCCGTCGAAGTACATGACCCAGCCTTCTGGTGCTTCACTTCCCGGGGACAGGGACCGATCCTCGCCGGCCTTGAGGCCTGGCGCCTCCGTCCATTCTGCCACAAAATCCGCCAACGCTGCTCCCTTTATGAGTCTGGTCATGCTGAATTCGAGCTGAAACGCTTGCAGTTCTATGTTCCACTCAGTGACCCTTCCAGCTGAATTAGGGCTCCCGAGCACTCTCTCTAGGGGGTATGACGAGACGACCTTGATGGGGTGACCCTGAAAATAGTGTTGCAGCTTGCGCGAGGCCACCAGTAGCGCGAGGAGGAGTTTCTGAGGCATGGGGTACCGCGCCCTTGCTTCCCGCAACACCGTGCTGACGAAGTACACTGGGTGCTCAACGAGGTGGGGTGCGTCAGTGCTGGTGGCTCCCTTCGGACACCATGGCGCCTCTTGAGGCAATGAGGCCTCCTGAGACTGGCCATCTGGGAGAGGGGCCCCTTGCGCCTCCGGTGCGCCCCTCTGCGGCGGCTGATCCTCCTCAGCCGCGGTGGTAGTTTCTGTGGGCCTTCCTTGTCCTTTTTCTTCCTTGTCCCGGGCTGCTACCGCGGTTTTGATTCGGCGCTCCTCTCTGACCGCCACCAAGGCTGCGCTGGCGGAGTAGGGAGTGGCGGCGAGGTAAAGCACCAGGGGCTCTTGAGGGCGCGGAGCCACCATGACCGGTGGGCTGGTCAGGTATCTCTTGAGATCCTGGAACGCCTTGTCGGCCTCTTCAGTCCACTCGAAGGGCCCCTTTTTCTTCATTAGCTAGAAGAAAGGCAGTGCTCGTTCCCCCAACTTGGAGATGAAGCGCCCTAGCGCGGTCACGCGCCCCGTGAGCTTCTGCATTTCTCTGAGGGTCTTTGGCGGGCTCATGTCTTGCACCGCCTTGACCTTCTCCGGGTTAGCCTTGATGCCTCGGTGGGACACGAGGAAACCCAAGAGCTTGCCCGAGGGGACTCCGAACACACACTTCTCTGGGTTGAGCCATAGGTTCACTCTGTTGAGGCTCGCAAAGGTTTCCTCCAAGTCTTGTATCAAGGTCCTGGCCTCCCGAGACTTTACCACAATGTCATCGATGTAAGCCTCAACATTCTTCCCGAGCTGCGGGCCCAAGGTGATGTGCATCAGCCACTGGAAGGTCGCCCCTTCATTACGCAGCCCGAATGGCATGCATGTGTAGCAGTACACTCCACACGGGGTTAGGAAGGCTGTCTTCTCGACATCTTCTACCGCCATCTTGATCTGGTGATACCCAGAGAATGCATCCAAGAAGCATAACAGGTCGCATTCCGCGGTGGAATGGGGAGCAGGAACGGATCTTGCGGGCATGCTTTGTTGAGGTTGGTGAAGTCGACACACATGTTCTCCTTCCCTCCCTTCTTTGGCACAATGATAGGGTTGGCCAACCAATCCGGGTATCGGACCTCGCGAATGACCCCAGCGGCTTCAAATTTGCGGGTCTATTGGATGATGAAGGCCTACTTTTTTGTGGACTGCCGCCTGGCCTTCTGCTTCACAGGGTGCACATTGGGGCATACGTTGAGGTGATGCTCGATTACACCCCTAGGGATCCCTGCCAACTGGTCAGGCTCCCAAGCGAATACCTTCTTGTTTGCGCGCAGGAACCCGACCAGGGCCTTCTCCTGCTCAGGTTCGAGGTGGGCGCCTATGGTGAAGTGGCGTTGGTGGACCCGTCCTCATCGACGGGTATCTCCTTGGTTTCTGCCTTGTCTTGGGTGAACAACTGTTTCTTCTTGGCGGGTGCATCCCCCTTGGGCCTGGGGGTCTCCAAGTCGGGGGGCTGAGCCGATGCCGCCGTCTTGAAGGCGAGCTTGAGCGCCCACAGCGCGTCTCCAGTGTCCCCGTGCACAGTGAGGACACCGCTGCTCCCGGGCATCTTCATGAGGTTGCATGCCGGGTGCGTCGCGGCCATGAACTGGGCCAGCGCTGGGTAGCCGAGGATGGCGTTATAGGGGAGGCCGATGGGGGCGATGTCGAAGTCGACCAGCTCCATGCGGAAGTTGTCGTAGGTGCCGAAGGTTACTGGGAGCCGGATCTATCCCAAGGAGCTGGACGACTCGCCCCCAACGCCTGAGAAGGGCCGGCTGGGTTGCAACCGTTCCAGGGGTATGCAGAGGAGGTTGAAGGCCTCGACTGAGAGCATGCTAAGGCCTGCGCCGCCATCAATGAGGGTCCTGGTGACGGCCACCTGGCAGATGGTGGGGGTGCATAGCATGGGGAGCGCACCCGAGCAGGCCGAGTTGGAGGGGTGGTCCTCCAAGCTGAAGGTCAGGCCGGTCTCGGGCGCCGCCCAGTCCAGGGGAGCCCCCTGCCGTGTGGAAGCGGCGCTGACCCAGCGGATGAACGGCTTGACGTGGTGACTTGTAGGCGGCGCCTGCAAGCCGCCCAAGAGGGCCGCGACGACCGGGGGTGTTGGTGCAGCGCGATGGGCGGGGGAGAGGTTGCGAGGCTCCATGGGCGCGCGGAGTGCGCGGCACGAAGAACTAGCTGGGGTGAGCAAGGGAGTTGCGGTGCGGCCGCCTTGCCGCACGGACGGATGCTGGGACGATGCTTGCCGCTCGTGCCCCGCCAGGCCGGTGGCGGCGTTGACGGCAGGTGACAGGGAACGGTGAGGACGCCCGCCGACAGGGGCCGTCTGGGCGACGCGGGAAGCGAGCGCGGCCCGGCGCTCGGCGCGGGCCCGACGAGCGTCAGACATGGGCGTGATGGTCGGAGGAGAACGGGGTGGTGGAAGACGAATGCCGGCGCACCCCTACCTGGCACGCCAAATGTCGTATTTCGGGTTCCGGCAGATCCTTGAGGTTCGAACACTGGGCTGCGTGCGGAGATTTCGCCTCCTACCTGCCTGCACCCCTCTGCCTTGCTAGGATTTAAATTAAGGAAAGAACAACACAAGAGACACAGGGTTTATACTGGTTCGGGCCACCGTTGTGGTGTAATACCCTACTCCAGTGTGTGGTGTGGTGGATTGCCTCTTGGGCTGATGATGATGAACAATACAAGGAAGAACAG
Source organism: Triticum monococcum (assembly GCA_034509565.1). NCBI lineage: Eukaryota > Viridiplantae > Streptophyta > Magnoliopsida > Poales > Poaceae > Triticum > Triticum monococcum. The sequence goes on along the minus strand of CM067847.1, from coordinate 172,290,564 downwards.
TCTCGCGAGGGTCTGTTCTTGGCTGGGGCGATGAACTACTGGGAGGAGCTCAGTCACCTTTCTCTCTCTCTCTCGCTCTCTCTCTCTCTCTCTCTCTCTCTCTCTCTTTCTTTTGCCCTCGGTTCTCTGTCCTTGTGTGTGTCCCCCCTGTCCTGCGGGTGGCTGATCCTATTTATAGAGACCCTGGTCCTCTTCCCAAATATCGAGCGGGAAGGGAGCCAACAATGGCGGGCTAATTTAAAGGGGGAAAGCTAGTACTAGCTGCCCTGACAAAAGTAGTCTTCGCCTGCGCAAAGCTCTGGTGATGACACCGTCTTGGGCTCCACGGTGACCTCCATCTCGTAGTCCTCATTGTCTTGGTTTCGTTGCACCGGAATGGCAACCTTTGCCTGATGCCTTGGTACTCCACGGCTGCGCTTGCCCCCTTTGCACCAAGGAGGAAAGGAGGACACTGCGCGGGCTGGCACCCGCCTGGCGCCCTTGGTCGTCATGGCTTGCGTCATGGGCACCTCGTGAGGTACCCCGCCTTGGTCTCTCCGCTTCCTCGTGAGCCACCCTGATGAGGCCGTGCCGAAGGAAGCTCCGCGTCGTCCGCCCCGCGAGGCTTGGCCCCTCGCGAGGGTCTTGGGTTTGTGTTGGTGAAGATGGGCCGCGCTGGGCCTCCCTTCGAGCCACGCCGCAGGCCGCAGGCAGGCAAGTCTGGGGACCCCCGTTCCCAGAATGCCGATAGTAGCCCCCGGGCCCAAGGCGCGCCTGGACTTGGCCGTGCAGGGAGGCGGAAGGGCAAGAGCGAAGCGTCGCGGGCCCTAACAGCCTGCGGCCTTGGGCGCCGTGTGGCGGTTGATCGGACGTGGGTGCCTCCACTTCCCCATGGCGCCTCGGTAACTGCACGGATTGGACAAGTCCCTGCATGCAAAGCGGGTCATAATTACCTGTGATCGTGGGGGCCGTTGGTTGGCCATCACCAGCTATAAGTATGGACCGGTGCGCGCCCTTCCATTTCATCCCCCCTTGCTTCTCCTTTTTCTTCATGGCCCCGTCGAGGAGGTTCTCGGCCGCAGAGATGGGGAAGGCTCGCCAGGTTGAGCCCGCCTCTTCCCCGCCCAAGCGCGGCCGAGGGTGCCCTCGCAAACATCCCGTGGCCACCACGGTGGCTCCCCGCGGCCGCGGAGGCAATCTTCAGTACAGCGACGGGCGGATTGCTGCGGCCGGGGGGCGCGCTCCAGCTGCGCGTCCCATAGGCCGCGCTCTCGCGCTGCTGAAGTGCTGCCGGAGTTCGTCGTGTGGTCGGCGGAGCCGACTAGCACCCGGCTTCCACTTCCTCGCTTCCTCCTTGGCGAGCTCCCGGCCGGCGCCCCGGGCGGCCTCTGGCTCCAGGCCAACGGCTGCTGCAGCCGGGCCTCATGGGTCTCACTGGAGGTCTCCGCGGCCGGGAGCCTGTCCCTAGCCCGCGGTTGGCAGACATTTGCCCGCGCGCGTGGCCTGAGCCGTCGGTGCACCCTACACTTCAAGTTCGACGGCGATGCCACCCTCTACGTGAGGGTGTTTGGGGAAGATGGTCGCCGCGCAGGGTGTTGCCTGAGGGTGACGACCGCGGCTGGGAACCCAGCTCCGGCGATGATGGAGAGGGCAGCGCTCGCGCGGCTGGCGGTGCTCGGGGTTCCTCAAGCTTCTCCGGTTCTTCTTCAGGCGGTGACTCTTCTAGCGGTGGCCGCGGTCAGCCTCCACGCCGTCGTATCTGCTTGGGAGGTGGCAACGTGTCTGCCCGCCGTCGCGCCCTGGTGAAGCGCGAGGGGGAGTCCGCCTGAGCTCCGGAGGCAGCTCGGACCTTCCCTGTGGGCCGGTGTGAGGCGAGCTGCACCAGATTTGTCCTTTCTTTTCCTTTTTCCTGCATAACAAAGACAGTAGCGTGGAGCCCCGCGGGGGCGTGTTTGGGTTATTGCTGTTAATCATCGTTTTGCTTTCGTTATTGTACCTTCCGGCTACATGCCCGCGCGTGGATAATTCCCGGCCCCGGCCGTGGGGGGCGACCGACCCAGGCCCTTTGTTTGTGTTGTGGTGCCCATGGGGCACGGACTGGAGGGGTGCTCCTGTGATGGGCCCAGGTCGCGAACCCTTTGAATGACCAGGGTAGGAACACTCGCGAGGGCGCTCGGCTGCCCCCCCCCCTCGCGAGGCCTTGCACAAGAGAAATCAAGCTAGGAGAGCGAAAAGTCGGAGAACCACAAGCCAAAGACGGCAACAACTTCAATAAAACTTCGAATGAGAAGGAACGAGCCAACTGCGAAAAGAAAATGAAAAGCCGCATCCGGCACCTAATCTAGTCTTCGACGTCTTCTCACCAGCGCGGAGCTAAGTGCTGCCACTGGGCGTGGGAGGGAGCCCCAGGGCCTGAGGCCGGCGCTCCTGAGACTCCGGGGCGTGTACAGCCCCAACTCATTATTACGTGAGAGTGTCACGGACGGCGAGCTTCACATGTGTTGGCCTTCTTCACAGGCTCCGGGCCTTTTCCAAAACGTGATAGCTTCACAGGCATTCGCCTTCTTCACAGGCTCCGGGCCTTTTCCAAAATGCGATAGCTTCACAGGCATTCGCCTTCTTCACAGGCTCCGGGCCTTTTCCAAAACGCGATAGCTTCACAGGCATTCGCCTTCTTCACAGGCTCCGGGCCTTTTCCAAAACGCGATAGCTTCACAGGCATTCGCCTTCTTCACAGGCTCCGGGACTTTTCCAAAACGTGATAGCTTCACAGGCATTCGCCTTCTTCATAGGCTCCGGGCCTTTTGCAAAACGTGATAGCTTCACAGGCATTCGCCTTCTTCACAGGCTCCGGGCCTTTTGCAAAACGCGATAGCTTTACAGGCATTCACCTTCTTCACAGGCTCCGGGCCTTTTCCAAAACGCGATAGCTTCACAGGCATTCGCCTTCTTCACAGGCTCCGGGCCTTATTAGGGGTAGAACCTCTGGAGGTGCTGGATGTTCCATGCGTTCTGGACTGGCACCCCCTCCTGAGTCTCCAAGCGCGCGGAGCCGGGCCTGGAAACATGAACAACTTTGAACGGGCCCTCCCACATGGGAGAGAGCTTGTGCAGCCCCTCCCTGGAGAGAACCCGCCTGAGCACGAGGTCTCCTACCTCGAGAGTTCTGGGGCGGATGTTGCGGCAGTGATATCGCCGCAGTGCTTGTTGGTACCTCGCCGCTCCTTGCGTGGCTTCTCGGCGACGTTCCTCCCCCAGCACGAGGTCCATCTCCCGCATGGCGTCCTGCTGCGCCTCGTCGAACGCTAGGACCCGCGCGGAGCGACATCTGACCTCGTGAGGAAGGACCGCTTCGGCTCCGTAGACCAGGAAGAACGGGGTCTCTCCAGTCGGCTTGGTCGCGGTTGTGCGGATGGACCACAACACAGACTGAAGCTTGTCGTACCAACCTCTGCCGCAGGCCTCCAGCTTCTTCTTGAACATCCTGGTCTTGAGGCCCCTCAGGACCTCCGCGTTGGCTCGCTCGGCCTGGCCGTTGCTTCGGGGGTGCGCCACCGAAGCGTAGCATATCTGCGTTCCAAGGTTAGCACAATATGTTTTGAAGAGGTTACTGGTGAACTGCGAACCATTGTCCGTGATGATGCGATTCGGCACCCCGAACCGGCTCACGATGCCCTTGATGAACTTGACCGCGGATCCCGCAGGAATGGTGCGGACAGCCTCTACTTTAGCCCACTTGGTGAACTTGTCCACGGCGACGTAGAGGTAGCGGTAGCCCCCGGGCGCCCGAGGAAACGGGCCCAAGATGTCCAGCCCCCAGACTGCGAATGGGCGTGAAAGGGGTATAGTCTGTAAGCCTCCTGCTGGCTGATGGATCTGCTTGGCGTGGAACTGGCAGGCCTCACAAGCTTTCACTAGTTCGACGGCGTCATTGAGCGCGGTGGGCCAATAAAACCCACTGCGGAACGCCTTGCCGACGAGGGTCCGTGATGATGAATGATGTCCATAGTCTCCGCCGTGTATATCTTCCAACAGTTCCTTCCCTTGCTCCCTGGAGATGCAGCGCCGGGATACATCATTTGGCCTCTTCCGGTAGAGCTCTCCATCCTTGATGCAGTATGCCGTGGCCTGGCGTGCCACTCGCTCCGCTTCCTCCTCCTTCTCCGGCAGGGCCCCTTGCTTAGGTAACTCCGGAGCTCCATGATCCGACATCCCTCTTGAGGTTCCATCGTCAGGAGCAGGCGTGCTCCTGAGGCCGGGCCACAAGCCGGAGCCCCTGAGGCAGGTGGCTGGGGGAGCTCCTCCCAGGGCTGAGCTGTGTTTGATAATGACGGCAGGGCTGAGGGCTTGAAGAGCCGCTCCTCAAAAATGCCAGGCTCCTGAGGTAACCGCCTGGACACCCGTTTGGCGATGTCGTCGGCCTCCTGGTTGGTGCCACGGGGCACATGCTGCAACTCCAGCCACCAGAACTGCTTCTCCATCCCGCGGACCTCCGCTAGGTAAGTTTCCATGTGCTCATCCTTCGGCTCGTACACCTTGTTGGAGAAATTGACAAGGAGCTGCGAGTCGCCCTTGATGGTGAGGCGTTCCACCCCCAGGACAGCCGCGGCCTTCAAGCCCGCTATTAAACCTTCATACTCCGCTATGTTGTTGGAGACCTTTTCACCTTGCTGGAAGCAGAGCTGCACGGCGTAGTAGAGCTTGTCCTAAGTGGGCGATATAAGCACTGCCCCAGCCCCAGCGCCATGCCTGGAGAACACCCCGTCGAAGTACATGACCCAGCCTTCTGGTGCTTCACTTCCCGGGGACAGGGACCGATCCTCGCCGGCCTTGAGGCCTGGCGCCTCCGTCCATTCTGCCACAAAATCCGCCAACGCTGCTCCCTTGATGACTCTGGTCGTGCTGAATTCGAGTTGAAATGCTTGCAGTTCTATGTTCCACTCAGCGACCCTTCCAGCTGAATTAGGGCTCCCGGGCACTCTCTCTAGGGGGTATGACGAGACAACCTTGATGGGGTGACCCTGAAAATAGTGCCGCAGCTTGCGCGAGGCCACCAGTAGCGCGAGGAGGAGTTTCTGAGGCATGGGGTACCGCGCCCTTGCATCCCACATCACCGTGCTGACGAAGTACACTGGGTGCTCAATGAGGTGGGGTGCGTCAGTGCTGGTGGCTCCCTTCGGACACCATGGCGCCTCTTGAGGCAATGAGGCCTCCTGAGACTGGCCATCCGGGAGAGGGGCCCCTTCCGCCTCTGGTGCGCCCCTCTGCGGCGGCTGATCCTCCTCAGCCGCGGTGGTAGTTTCTGTGGGCCTTCCTTGTCCCTATTCTGCCTTGTCCCGGGCTGCTACCGTGGTTTTGATTCGGCGCTCCTCTCTGACCACCACCCAGGCTGCGCTGGCGGAGTAGGGAGTGGCGGCGAGGTAAAGCACCAGGGGCTCTTGAGGGCGCGGAGCCACCATGACTGGTGGGCTGGTCAGGTATCTCTTGAGATCCTGGAACGCCTTGTCGGCCTCTTCAGTCCACTCGAAGGGCTCCTTTTTCTTCATTAGCTAGAAGAAAGGCAGTGCTCGTTCCCCCAACTTGGAGATGAAGCGCCCTAGCGCGGTCACACGACCCGTGAGCTTCTGCATTTCTCTGAGGGTCTTTGGCGGGCTCATGTCTTCCACCGCCTTGACCTTCTCCGGGTTAGCCTCGATGCCTCGGTGGGACACGAGGAAACCCAAGAGCTTGCCCGAGGGGACTCCGAACACACACTTCTCTGGGTTGAGCCGTAGGTTCACTGCGTTGAGGCTCGCGAAGGTTTCCTCCAAGTCTTGTATCAAGGTCCTGGCCTCCCGAGACTTTACCACAATGTCATCGACGTAAGCCTCAACATTCTTCCCGAGCTGCGGGCCCAAGGTGATGTGCATCAGCCACTGGAAGGTCACCCCTGCATTACGCAGCCCGAATGGCATGCATGTGTAGCAGTACACTCCACACGGGGTTAGGAAGGTTGTCTTCTCAACGTCTTCTACCGCCATCTTGATCTGGTGATACCCAGAGAATGCATCCAAGAAGCATAACAGGTTGCATTCCACGGTGGAATCGACGATTTGGTCGATGCGGGGGAGCGGGAACGGATCTTGCGGGCATGCTTTGTTGAGGTTGGTGAAGTCGACACACATGTGCTCCTTCCCTCCCTTCTTTGGCACAACGACAGGGTTGGCCAACCAATCCGGGTATCGGACCTCGCGAATGAACCCAGCGGCTTCTAATTTGCGGGTCTCTTGGACGATGAAGGCCTGCTTTTTGTGGACTGCCGCATGGCCTTCTGCTTCACAGGGCGCACATTGGGCCATACGTTGAGGTGATGCTCGATTACACCCCTAGGGATCCCTGCCAACTGGTCAGGCTCCCAAGCGAATACCTTCTTGTTTGCGCGCAGGAACCCGACCAGGGCCTTCTCCTGCTCGGGTTCGAGGTGGGCGCCTATGGTGAAGGTGGCGTTGGTGGACCCGTCCTCATCGACGGGTATCTGCTTGGTTTCTGCCTTGTCTTGGGTGAACAACTGTTTCGTCTTGGCGGGTGCAGCCCCCTTGGGCCTGGGGGTCTCCAAGTCGGCGGGCTGAGCCGACGCCGCCGTCTTGAAGGCGAGCTTGAGCGCCCGCAGCGCGTCTCCGGTGTCCCTGTGCACAGTGAGGACACCGCTGCTCCCAGGCATCTTCATGAGGTTGTACGCCGGGTGCGTCGCGGCCATGAACTGGGCCAACGCTGGGTAGCCGAGGATGGCATTATAGGGGAGGCCGATAGGGGCGATGCCGAAGTCGACCAGCTCCATGCGGAAGTTGTCGTAGGTGCCGAAGGTTACTGGGAGCCGGATCTGTCCCAAGGAGCTGGACGACTTGCCCCCAATGCCTGAGAAGGGCCGGCTGGGCTGCAACCGTTCCAGGGGTATGCAGAGGAGGTTGAAGGCCTCGACCGAGAGCATGCTGAGGCCTGCGCCGCCATCAATGAGGTTCCTGGTGACGGCCACGTGGCAGATGGTGGGGGTGCATAGCATAGGGAGCGCACTTGAGCAGGCCGAGTTGGAGGGGTGGTCCTCCGAGCTGAAGGTCAGGTCGGTCTCGGGCGCCGCCCGGTCCAGGGGAGCCCCCTGCCGCGTGGAAGCGGCGCTGACCCGGCGGATGAACGGCTTGACGTGGTGACTTGTAGGCGGCGCCTGCGAGCCGCCCAAGAGGGCCGCGACGACTGGGGGTGTTGGTGCAGCGCGATGGGCGGGGGAGAGGTTGCGAGGCTCCATGGGTGCGCGGAGTGCGCGGGGCAAAGAACCAGCTGGGGTGAGCGAGGGAGTTGCGGTGCGGCCACCTTGCCTCACGAACGGATGCTGGGACGATGCTTGCCGCTCGTGCCCCGCCAGGCCGGTGGCGGCGTTGACGGCAGGTGACAGGGAACGGTGAGGACGCCCGCCGACAGGGGCCATCTGGGCGACACGGGAAGCAAGCGCAGCCCGGCGCTCGGCGCGGGCCCGACGAGCGTCAGACATGGGCATGATGGTCGGAGGAGAACGGGGTGGTGGAAGACGAATCCCGACGCACCCCTACCTGGCACGCCAAATGTCGGATTTCGGGTTCCGGCAGACCCTTGAGGTTCAAACACTGGGGTGCGTGTGGAGATTTCGCCTCCTACCTGCCTGCACCCCTCTGCCTTGCTAGGATTTAAATTAAGGAAAGAACAACACAAGAGACACAGGGTTTATACTGGTTCGGGCCACCGTTGTGGTGTAATACCCTACTCCAGTGTGTGGTGTGGTGGATTGCCTCTTGGGCTGATGATGATGAACAATACAAGGAAGAACAGCCTCGCGAGGGTCTGTTCTTGGCTGGGGCGATGAACTACTGGAAGGAGCTCAGTCACCTTTCTCTCTCTCTCTCTCTCTCTCTCTCTCTCTCTCTCTCTCTCTCTCTTTCTCTCTCTCTCTTTCTTTCTTTTGCCCTCGGTTCTCTGTCCTTGTGTGTGTCCCCCCTGTCCTGCGGGTGGCTGATCCTATTTATAGAGGCCCTGGTCCTCTTCCCAAATATCGAGCGGGAAGGGAGCCAACAATGGCGGGCTAATTTAAAGGGGGACAGCTAGTACTAGCTACCCTGACAAAAGTAGTCTTCGCCTGCGCAAAGCTCTGGCGATGACGCCGTCTTGGTCTCCACGGTGACCTCCGTCTCGTAGTCCTCATGGTCTTGGTCTCGTTGCACCGGAATGGCAACCTTTGCCTGATGCCTTGGTACTCCGCGGCTGCGCTTGCCCCCTTTGCACCAAAGAGGAAAGGAGGACACTGCGCGGGCTGGCACCCGCCTGGCGCCCTTGGTCGTCATGGCTTGCGTCATGGGCACCTCGTGAGGTACCCCGCCTTGGTCTCTCCGCCTCCTCGTGAGCCACCCTGACGAGGCCGTGCCTGAGGAAGCTCCGCGTCGTCCGCCCCGTGAGGCTTGGCCCCTCGCGAGGGTCTTGGGTTTGTGTTGGTGAAGATGGGCCGCGCTGGGCCTCCCTTCGAGCCACGCCGCAGGCCGCAGGCAGGCAAGTCTGGGGACCCCCGTTCCCAGAACGCCGACAGTTATGTTGTCTGGACTGTTATCTTTGACAAAATTGGTTTGTTCAGTTTGATTCTCCATATTGCCGTGGTCCGGAAGTTGTTCGCCCTGCTCCAACGCTGGGTCTGTATGATCGTTATCTCTGCCGAGGCGGGATTTGGGGCGGCGCTTGCGCCGCCACTTTGACTGCTTCTCGAGGGAACAAGCCTTCAGTGCGTCCTTTCATTCCTCGTCGTCATCTTCTTTTGGTGTGCCCACCATGTATACGCCATATGATGAAGTGGACGTCCAGCGCCCTGTGGGCGGTGGTTCCTCTTCGCCTCCCGCATCGTCGTCCATACCGTCGATGTCTTCGGAGTCGAAGTCGAGCATGTCGGTTGAGTCATCGACAGTGGCTATTAAGTGGGTGGTGGGTGGGCGTCGAATTTCTTCGTGGTCCGAACCCCAATCCTGTTGGCTATAATCCGGCCAGGGCTCTCCTGACAAAGAGAGAGACCTTAGTGAATTTAGAATGTCATCGAGGGGCGAGTGCTGAAAGATATCCGCGGCAGTGAATTCCATGATCGGCGCCCAATCGGATTTGATTGGCAGGGGCGCGGGCGGTTCGGAGTCAGAAAAAGAGTCTGGCACCTTGGAGTCACGGGCTGCGCAGAGGATTATGCTGGTGTTCGGCTCGATCACTGTTGAGACTGCAGCCCCTAAGGCGGTGTCTAACCACCCGTCCTTGATTGGCGCAGTTGGCTCCGAACTAAGGGTCAGAGCTGATGCGGGCGCGGCTTCTGGGGTACTGTTCGGCGGCAGAGCTAGGTCATACCCATCACGACAGTGCGTCGCGCCCGGCTGTGGCTCGAACCCGTCGAAGATCAAGTCTCCGCGGATGTCGGCCATGTAGTTCAAACTTCCAAATCTGGCCTGATGGCCAGGGGCGTAGCTTTCAATCTGCTCCAGATGGCCAAGCGAATTAGCCCGCAGTGCAAACCCGCCGAATATGAAGATCTGTCCGGGGAGAAAAGTCTCACCCTGGACCGCATAGCTATCGATGATAGTAGGAGCCATCAAGCCTAACGGCGACGACACAGAGGAACTCTCAATGAAAGCACCAATGTCGGTGTCAAAACCGATGGATCTCAGGTAGGGGGTCCCGAACTATGCGTCTAGGCCGGATGGTAACAGGAGGCAGGGGACACGATGTTTTACCCAGGTTCGGGCCCTCTTGATGGAGGTAAAACCCTATGTCCTGCTTGATTAATATTGATGATATGGGTAGTACAAGAGTAGATCTACCACGAGATCAGAGAGGCTAAACCCTAGAAGCTAGCCTATGGTATGATTGTATGTTGTGATTGTTGTCCTACAGACTAAAATCCTTTGGTTTATATAGACACCGAAGAGGGTTAGGGTTACACAAGGTTGGTTACAAAGGAGGAGATATCCATATACGTATTGCCTAGCTTGCCTTCCATGCTAAGTAGAGTCCCATTCGGACACGAGACGAAGTCTTCAATCTTGTATCTTCATAGTCTAACAGTCCGGCCAATGGAGATAGTCTGGCTGTCCGGAAACCCCCTAATCCAGGACTCCCTCAGCCGGACTGGACGGACCATCTTTAGTACGGACCGGGCTCGTCAGTTCATCAGTACGGTCAGCTGTTTCAAACTCTGCGTGTTCATCAACGTTATGATCTTGAGGAGGCGGTTCATCAAACATGGCATTAGTATCTGGACCTTCCAGTTCTGTAGTCGGCTCAGGTTCAATCACCACATGGTCGTCAGACGGGTTATTCGCCCAAGCCTTCTTCCTGGGTCTGGCCTTAGCTCTGAAAGAAAAAAGATGCAAAGGTTAGTATAGCATACAAAGTGTAAAGCGTCAAGAGATTGAGTTGAAATACTTACCCAACAACGGTCTTAAGAGGAGGGAGTTGTGTGGCCGTCGATTCGCCGGATGATGAATGAGGTGTTCCCTGATAATTTGAATCGGACGGATTAAGAGGTTGTCGGAAATAGCCTGCCTTGGGATAAGAAGTATCATAAGTGGCTGAGACCTCAGGTCGACGTTTTCGAACCGGGGTGTCCGGTAAACCGGCCGAAGTGACCATTTGGCCGCTGTGCCGAGTTGTGCGGCGAGCCTCGTGTTGCTGCTTCTTCAAAAGAAATTTTGGATCCAAGTGAGCAAGAGGGTGAGAAAATTTTATTTTCTGGACTGTTCGACGAATTTTCTGTGTTGACGGAGTGCCTGAACCGGAGGGAAGAGTAATTACCTCTGCGTCATCGACCTGGCTGCCCTCAGCGTCATCCTGATAATAATCATTGTCAACGAGGTGTATGAAAAGTGAACCAAGAGAGTCAAGTTCTACCTCTAGGTCTGGTTCATCAGGATCGTCGTCAAGCTCTAAACCGATTGGTTCAGTTGCCTTCCTCTTGGCAGTTTTCTTGACAGCCTTCGTTTTAAGTCGAGGGGCCTTGACCATTTTCTCGTGTGATTTCTTTTTCCAGAAAGTGTCATCACCCTGTTTTAAAGATGTGCAGAGGGTATTAAAAGTTGAACAGTTCAAGAATATCAGATATAAAGCGGAAGCAAAGCAGTTCTTACAGCGGGCGGTTTGTTCCGTGTGTAAAAGGGACTTAGCCCGGTTTTACTACAGACAACTTTCGGTTCATTCAGCATTTTCTTGACAGAATTAGTGACTTCATCATCTGTCAGCTGAATGTTAATATGACGTTGGGAGTCTTTTAAGTCACCCATATACTCACACATTAAACCGGAGCGGCGACTTAATGGCAAGATACTCCAGGTTAGCCAGCAACGAACAAAGTCTACACCTGTCAAACCGTTGGCCATGAAAGCTCTAAGCTTGGCGAGTTGTGGTGCATACGAGGCCCGTTCCCTGGTAGTTAGTCGTTGCAGAAGTGGATGTGTGTTGGTAAGCCCGTGAGCACGGTAATCCGGCAGAGGGTTCTCATCTTCAGGAAAAGTATCTTTACAATAGAACCATGTCTGATTCTAATCCTTTGTGTGACTGTGAAGTTTGCATGAGGAAAGCTAACATCCTTCCTTTTCTGAATGGAAACGCCACCAAGTTTAGTATTGGGCCCATCTACGAATTCAGTGTGACGGTTTAAGTGGAAGAAATCCCGGAACAGCTCGACAATCGGTTCTTCTTGTAGATAGGCTTCACAAAACACCTAAAAGTTGCATATATTGGATATGGAGTTGGGTCCAATGTCTTGAGGGTGGATCTGAAAGCTGGCAAGTACATCACGAAAAAACTTGGATCCAGGCTTTTTAAAACCACGGCCCATGTGACCAGCAAACACTACTACTTCGCCATCTCTGGGGGTAGGAGGGTTTTCTGGACCAGGAACTCGCCACTGGATTTCATTCTTCCTGGGTAGAGTGCCAATTTTGACACATCCATCTAGTTGCTCCTCAGTAACCCGGGAAGGGACCCAGTTACAGGAATAGAATTGTTTGTCCATTGCAAGTGAAGAGCTGGAAAGGAATAATGCTGGTTTACGATTCATGAATGACAACGTATAAAGCGCAACAGGTTAAGAAAAAGGAATTCAAGCATGTAATATTGTTAAACCGGAGGCTGATGTAGTTACGAATGGTAAAGCGACGAGCGGTTTACAAGGGGACTAATGGCATATGACAGATTATTTTCTACAAAGATAAACCACCTACGCAGATAAAGAAGGTACAGATCTGAAGTAAAAAATGACTAAGTGAAGAAAAACAGGTTTCACAAGATCACATTCGCATTTTGGATCTACTACAAGTCAGGAAAAGAAAAAAAATTAGACCTAAAAAGGTTGGTCCTGGAGCAGTTCATAAAGGTCTAGATCAAGTTCTTATGCGTATAAGGTTTAGTTTGATAGTTGAAATAAGGACTACTATAGCTATTACAAGGAACGCGTCAAGTTTGAGGTCTGCTGTCTATGAACTGATGAAGAACAAGAGAAGAATGCTATGAACCCGTATGATAGAGATTTCGTCCGAAGTTTTCGTGGTGGGGCCTACACGGGCTCGATCGTACATCACCATCATGTACAAGGCAGTGCACATGACATACGAAGCGTCCTCGAGTCAGCATAGCCAAGGACTCTTTAAGACACAATGAGACCACTGTAAAACCAACCGTGGATAGGCGGACCACTAGACGTCGAACCCCAATTTCATATCTTACATCTGTCGGAAAGATATCCTAAGAGCTAATTGAATTCCCACTTATAAACTCCCAAAATTTTACGGTTATGCAATCAGGTGTTGGGGATACAGGGGAAGCATAATATCTCACCCAAAACTAGCAAATCCTACATCTAGATGTATCCATCCTTCAACACATAACCAAGAAACCTTCGGAAATCGTTTACCTCAACCTTCGAAAAACATCCGTTATACAAGTTATGGCAATACTCCCGAACTCCCGCCCCAGTACTGGGTGGCGTCGAGGTTATCTCACCAATAACTGCATAAAAGAGATTTTCGATGTCGGTGAAACTCAGGTATTCTAGAACGGCAACGATAAAATTGTGATGACAACACCTCGGAGCTCAACTCCCCGGGACACTGCCACAACCTCTAAATGTCAGGAGGCACCAAGAACAATGTTCTCGTCACAAAACCATCGGAACGATTCCAAGATACCCGCGTGATCCTAAATTTTTTAGTGAAATTTGAGAAGAGAAGAGTCAAAACTCTACGTTAGGAGGCCTCACCAGAGCGACGAAGGGACTGAGGAGTAAAAAGAATTCCTAACTCTCCGATATATATGATTCCTAAATGACTCAAAACATTTTTCTAGACTCAACAACGCCAGTGATTCGATCAAGCAGGGGGCTCCTAAGGTCGGGGAAGGCTCTGATACCAACTTGTAACGCCCTCGATGCGGCCATATCTCCCACATGTCGAAGCACGACTTAGAGGCATAACCGCATTGAAAGCAATGTCGCAAGTGAGGTAATCTTCACACAACCCATGTAATACATAAGGGAAAGAGATACATAGTTGGCTTACAATTGCCACTTCACAACAATACATGAATAAAGCATTACATCAACCAGTTACACACAAGGTCCGGCTACGGAACCCAAAATAAAAGAAGACTACCCCAAATGCTACACAGATCCCTGATCGTTCCAACTGGGCTCCACTAATGATCAACTGGAAACGGATCAACATAAAGAACTCGATCTTCATCTAGCTCCTCCTTGAGCTTTGTTGCGTCACCTGCACGGTTCAACGGCACCTGCAAGCTGGTTTTGGAAGTATCTGTGAGTCACGGGGACTCAGCAATCTCACACCCTCGCGATCAAGACTATTTAAGCTTATGGGTAAGGTAAAGGTATGAGGTGGAGTTGCAGCAAGCGACTAGCATATTTGGTGGCTAACATATACGCAAAAGAGAGCAAGAAGAGAAGGCAAAGGCACGATCGAACAACTATGATCAAGAAGTGATCCTAGAACAACCTACGTCAAGCATTACTCCAACACCGTGTTCACTTCCCGGACTCCGCCGAGAAGAGACCATCACGGTTACACACACGGTTGATGCATTTTAATTAAGTTAAGTTTCAGGTTTTCTACAATCGGACATTAACAAATTCCCATCTGCCCATAACCGCGGGCACGGCTTTCGAAAGTTCAAATCCCTGCAGGGGTGTCCCAACTTAGCCCATCACAAGCTCTCACGGTCAACGAAGGATATTCCTTCTCCCAGGAAGACCTGATCAGGCTCGGAATCCCAGTTACAAGACATTTCGACAATGGTAAAACAAGACCAGCAAAGCCGCCCGAATGTGCCGACAAATCCCGATAGGAGCTGCACATATCTCGTTCTCAGGGCACACTCAGATGAGACATCCTACGAGTAAAACCAACCCTCAAGTTGCCCCGAGGTGGCCCTGCAGTCTACTCGGTTCGGACCAACACTCAGCAGAGCACTGGCCCGGGGGGGAGGGGGGTTTAAATAAAGGTGACCCTTGGGCAGGCCTACCCAAGGGAAAGAAAATGCTAGGTGGAAAATGGTAAAACCAATGTTGGGCCTTGCTGGAGGAGTTTTATTCAAAGCGAAGTGTCAAGGGGTTCCCATTATAACCCAACCGTGTAAGGAACGCAAAATCCGGGAACATAACACCGATATGACGGAGACTAGGGCGGCAAGAGTGGAAAAAAACACCAGGCATAAGGCCGAGCCTTCCACCCTTTACCAAGTATATAGATGCATTAATTAAATAAGAGATATTGTGATATCCCAACCAAAATAACCACGTTCCACACATGGAACAAGTTCCAATCTTCACCTGCAACTAACAACGCTATAAGAGGGGCTAAGCAAAGCGGTAACATAGCCAGACGACGGTTTGCTAGGACAAGGTGGGTTAGAGGCTTGGCTTAACAATATGGGAGGCATGATAAGCAAGTGGTAGGTATCGCAGCATAGGCATAGCAAAAGAGCGAGCAACTAGCAAGCAAAGATAGAAGTGATTTCGAGGGTATGGTCATCTTGCCTGAGATCCCGCAAGGAAGAAGAACGAGTCCATGAAGAAGACAAAAGGACGTAGTCGAACGAATCCTCACAACACGACGTTATCGGAACCAACCCGAAGAAGCAACACCGGAAAGAAGCACACAACATAGTAAACAATCATCACATAAGCATGGCATGATGCGCAAACAAGTATGATACATGTCCGGTTTAATGAGGCATGGCATGGCAAAGTGCACAAACAACCCTACAAATTAAGTGGAGCTCAACATGCAACTCCGTTGCATATTGACGAAACACCACATTCAAGTTATTTAGTTCGATCTTGTTTATGTAGCCGACAATATTAAATGTTGTTAGCATGGCAAGAGGGTGAAGCATAAGAAAACTACCTATCTAGGCAAGTTCAAATGAGGCCGGAACAACAAGCAACAAGTCCGGAAAAAGTCCTCATGTGCATATTTTGGTTATGGTACTGTTCTGTCCTAAACAATATTTTATAGTTGTTAAACATGCAAAGTAGGGCTACCATGTTAAACTATGCATTTTTCTACCCCATTTACATATAAAGTTTATTAAATTCGGAGTTACGGTTATTTAGTTATGAATTAAATCATTTTAACATGGCATAGGGGCAAATTTAAACAAACAACAATTTAATCATTTTAAACATAGGTGAAAGTTGCAAATTATTAATCTACACAAAATTCTAAGCAAGTTTCATATATTAAGTTTTTACGTGTGATGCATAGTTTGTGAGTTATTAAATGTATAAACATGAGGGTCTTTTCTGTAAAACTGCGCAATTCGGCATTAATGGGCAAAATCGCAGATCTGGAAAAAAAAGAGACGGGCCGAAACTGAGCGCTCACATTGGCCAGGCCCAGCCGAAGAAAAGCAAAGGGGCGCTTGGGAGGGGGTCTCTCCCCATGGGCCATGGCCCAGCAGAAGAGGTGAGGTGAGGCCGGTAGGGGGGCAGATGCAGACCGAGGCGAGGCCGGCCCAGGAGAAGTCAACGCGCCTGGTTCCTTCGCTGCAGGGAAACAAGGGATCGAGCCCGTGCTCGACAGGAAGAAGCTACGGCGCAGGGACGTGGTCAACGTAGACGTTTGAGGCAGAGGCGATGCAGGTGAGGTCCGGCAGGGGCGCATGTCTCCAGGACGGCGGATCTGGCCATGCAAGAAAACGAGGACGGCGGGGTACTTGAGGCAGCAGCGGGACTCGAGGAGCTCGGCGAGGGGCCGAGGCAGAGGACGCCGCAGCCGCGCGGGTGGAAGCAGGCTCCGGTGGCTTGCGCAGGGCGGCGCGGTGGGGCTTGCTCCGGCGGGAATGAGGTGGAGGCGACGAACTCCTCGGGAGGTGCAGGCATGGCGCCGGTTGAGGAGGCTTGGTTCCCGTCCAGATGAAGCGACGATAGGATGGGGTCGATGCTGAGCTTAGCATGGCGGCCATGGGGGTACCTGCGCAACCAGGACAGAGAGAGTGGGTGATCTTGAGAGAGAGAGGCAACCGAAGGGAGGGAGACGGCGAGGGGTGACACAACCTGGTCTCTGGCAAGGAAGCCGGCTAGACGCGCAAGGCAGCAGCGGAGGGCGGCGATGTCGAGCAGTAGGAGGCCGACGTGAGAGAGAGATCAGAGAAGAAATGAAGATGGGAAGAAAAACAGGAAGGGGATGGATTTGTCTTGGCTGGTGTTTGAACGAGAGAGGAATTTTGGACCAGGGAGAAAGCTACTGGTTCGGTGTGGAATCCGAGGAAGAGAGTGGCGGCGGTGGGATGGATCCCTAGAAATTTGGGATTTGGTATAGGGTTAGACTAGCTATATATATAGCGGGTAGGTTAGGCTAGGGGCTATCTCGTCCCTCCGATCGTAATCGGATAGACGAAAAAAAATGTTAGGAAGTTCAATTAATAAAACAGAGACGTTTTGTAGATGTTTGGGGATGATCCGGATCCAACGGTGACGACCGCGGGTCGGGTCCGGGTAAGTTTCGGACGCGCACGAGAGGTCTATGCACGGTGCAAAGAGGGGTAGGCTGGGTCTAGAAGGACTATGGAGAGTGGTTTGGTCTGAGAGAAGAGGGGAGAGATGCAGTCCGGCATTTTTCCGGAGACCGAAAACATCCGACAAAAAGACCGGCTATACTGCCGCTATAGTTATCTGTTGGGGCATCAAACGGACACCGAATGCGATGAAATTTGGCAGGCGGCCTATTGACAACATAACACCACCGCATGCCAACTTTCAACCCATTCCGAGAACATTTTCCGGCCACTTATAAAATAATATTTCGGACGTGTCGCGGGCGCGTGCAAGTGTGTCTGGGCTCAGAACGGACAACGGACGGAACTGGGGAAACCCGGGCGGATGCATGTTTTAAAAACATGATAATGCAATGCACATGATGACATGATACGACGCATCACGCAAGCGAATGACATGGCAAGAACAGCGAATAACTGCAAGACACCTGGCGCATCGGACTCGCGGCGTCACAACGTCACACCAAGACGAAGATCAACTCAAACCACTCACTCTGAGCGGGATGCTTACTCCGGCTCAGGTCGAGCGTAAAAATCCCTCACGCAGCCCGACCTTGAGTCGGAACCTAATGTCGCCTCCCACATCCCTGAGGTCAAGTCAGGCCGAAGTGGAAGGTGAAGCACCGAGATCCATGTCCGATCGAATCTTAGGGAAGCTTCCTCTAGTCTCGGTGTCAGATTGGCCCCGAGAAGAACGTGAGAAACTTCCCAACATTTTTTGCCTAGCTTGTCCTCCAGGATCGATGCTGGACCGTCGACCTCTTGGCACGGTATGATCTCCCTCACTATGTGAAAGGATCGATATGGTTGACTAGAGGGGGGGTGAATAGGCAACTAACAATTTTTAGCTTTTCTTTACCAAATTAAACTTTGCATCAAAGTAGGTTGCCTAGATGTGCAACTAGGTGAGCAACCTATATGATGCAACAACAACAAACACACAAGAAAGCAAGAGAAGTAACACTAATAAGCTTGCACAAGTAAAGGTAAGAGATAACCAAGAGTGGACCCGGTGAAGACGAGGATGTGTTACCGAAGTTCCTTCCTTTTGAGGGGAAGTACGTCTCCGTTAGAGCGGTGTGGAGGCACAATGCTCCCCAAGAAGCCACTAGGGCCATCGTATTTGCCACATCCCTAGCTTATGGTGCTGCCTAGTGTTTGCACCTTGTTTGCTCATGTTTAACTTTCATAGAAATTTGAAATGGGGATGTTCAAACCCTAGCATCAAAAGGAATTCAAATAGGTTCAACCAAAATATTTTTCAACGATTTCAAAATGCCATTTAAAAATGTTCATCATTTCTGGATCAAGGTGGAAGCATCTACCTAAAATGGTTCACATTTTTGCAGGACATATTTGGACTCTGAATTAATTCAAACATATTTGAATTGGAGCTATTTAAATGCTATATATATTTTAGATGCTCCAAAAATGTTGGAAATTGTTAAGGGTCACTCGAATAATTCAGAAAGCACCCATAATTATTTCCAGGATTTTATGAAATGGTTTAGTATTATTACTAAATCAAAACAAATAGCAAAAAAAATAGAAAACAGAAACTAAATAGAAAAGGGAGAGAGAGAAAGGCCAGAGGCCACTTACCTGGACTGGGCCGACCCATGTGGCCATGCCAGTCATCACCTACCTCTGCCAGTAGGCAGAGGAGGGAGACATCGCACGCACGCGCCAGGCGCCACGCCTCCTCCCTGCTCGCCTGCCTCACCGTACGCCTCGAAGCCCCTCCTCGACGCCATGTGACCCCTGGACCCTCTCTCACTCTCCCTCGAGCTCTATCCTATCCCCTAGTGCTCCCTCTCTCGTTTGCCCGAGCGTGCCCGCCGCCGCCGCTTGCTGCCACCGCCCTCTTCGGCCACCCCTAGCTCCACCCCCGCGTCCAGCAGCATCACCCTGGACCAGAGCTTCTCCAGGCCGAAGACCCCAAGCGCGGGAGCAGCCCATCGTCGCCATCAAGCTCATCTTCGTCCTCTGCACCGACGGCCGCCGTCGCACGATTCTCGTCGTCAGCACTTCCCCGACCTCGCCGTTGTTGCTGCCAGACCCCCTGTGAGCCTCCGTGCCGAAACCCTCTCTTCCCCCTCGCGTTCGCGAGCTCCAGGATGCATCTCTGCCATGGCCGAGAGCTCGGCTCCACCGCGCATGACGCCGCCGTTGTTCTAGCCACTGCCACTCGCGTCCGAGCCTATCAAGGCACTCAGCATGCTCCCAGGAGCCGAGCGCACACATCCGCTAACCCTCCCGCGCACTATAACGCTGAGCCCGAGCTTGCCGAACTCCGGCCGCCGCCGCGATCTCGCTCCGGCGAGTACATGCCACCCCAGCCACTGTCGCTCGCCCAGTTGGATGCGGCGCACCTTCAGCTACCCGTAGACGCAAACCACGCGCAAAACCGAGCCCCATAGCTGTTTTCCGGCGAGCTTCCGCCGCAGTTGAGGTCGCTGCCGGCCGAACTCCGGCGGGCTGACGTGGTCGCTTAGTTAGGCGCTAATCACCACTAATCTCTCCCTAACAGACACTGACAGGTGGGCCCCGCAGCGGGTCAAATCCCAGTCAACACGGGATTAACTCCCATTTAACAGTGAGCCAATGACATGTGGGACCTGGTCAGCATCGGTTGACTCGCTGACATCATGCTTGCACAACGATGACGCAGTTAAACATTTTTTGGATTTAAAATAATTCAGAAAATTCTAGACAATGTTTAAAACTTAAAAAATTCATAGAAATTCAACTGTAACTCCAAATGAAAAGATTTATATATGAAAAATGATCAGAAAAATCCAATCTATCCATATGTATCATTTTCATGCATGTTAGAACAACTTATAGTTGCTGAATAGGGCAAACCATATGTCTGGCATTTGAATATCAACATATGGAGTTTGAATTTGAATCTTGGGTTCAAACCAACTTCATTTAACCTGTTGCTAGTTGCATTAGCTCAATCAACAGCATATTGCCATTTTATGATCATGCATCATATTGTGCATTGCATTGATTGTGTTTCCTCTCTGTTGCCGGTATTTGTTCCCCCTCAATAGACGTTGATCCGGCGATGAGTTCGATGACACTGATGAAGAGATATACTATCTTCGGAAGTGCCAGGCAAGCAAAACCCCCTTGTTCATTCCGATACAATCCCACTCTCTCGCTCCTGCTCTCTTTTACTACATTAGGACAACAACGATTCAACTATTACATGTTGCGGTAGTTGAACCCCTTTCCTCTGCATGACCTGTCATTGCCACAGTAAATAGATGAAACCCACTAGCATGAGTAGGAGTTGTTTGAGCCTTGACGTGCCTACTCATTCATGCTTGTTGTCATGCCTGCTACTGCTTAGATTTGAGTCAGGTCTGATTCATCGAGAATGAATTGGAACATGGTGAACACGTCCTACCGTTGAGAGCTAAGTGTGTGAACACGATTTGGTAAAGGTAGCGGTGAGAGGCCATGTAGGAGTACATGGTGGGTTGTCTCATTGCAGCCGTTCTCAGGAACTGAGTTTTGTGTTTGTGATCCATGAACAGTTACTACCACACATTGGGTTCCGGTAACTCGGCCCCTCTCGGCTTCTTAATCAACTCAATCTCTGTCCAGGAGTTGCAACTAGTTTCTGGTGTTTGTAGGTAGTGTTAGTAGTCTACCAAGTGGCGCCCGGTACAGGTGGGCTTGGGACAGACTAGGCATAGTGGCCCGGTGTACCAAGTGCCACCCGGATGGTGGGCTTGGGAACCCTGCACACATCGTTTGGGGCCGTGAGCGACACCCCCGCCGGATCTCCTTGCGGATGGAACCTGAATAGGCGATAAACCTGGACGAGAGACTTGTGTGGTTAGTCAGGTCGTGGCCGACTCCCTCGCCAGGCTTCCGCTTGAAGGTGGCCGAGGTACACGACGTGTACATGGTGGTAAGTGGCGAGAGCGTGTGTGAAGAAGTACACCCTTGCAGGGTTATCATTATCTATTCGAATAGCTGGATTCCTCGGATATGGAAACTTGGACCCCTTGCATAGTTCATAGACAAGTGAAAGTGGATACTCTAAAATGCGCAAGATAAGCGTGAGCGTTATGGATGGCGTTCTCGTAGGGAGACGGGAGCGGATCCATAGTGGTGTATTGATATGGTGAATATGTGGACTCGTGGGCGCCACCTCAAAAGAGTTACTTGCAGTCATAGTTTAGGATAGCCACTGAGTCAAAGCTGGCTTGCTGCAGTCAAACTCCACCACCCCCTTTGTGTTGGGGAACATGGTAATTTCGAAAATTTTCCTACGCACACGCAAGATCATGGTGATGCACAGCAACGAGAGGGGAGAGTGTTGTCTACGTACCAACGCAGACCGACTACGGAAGCGATCACACAACATAGAGGAAGTAGTCGTACGTCTTCTTCCCGATCCGACCGATCCAAGCACCGTTACTCCGGCACCTCCGAGTTCTTAGCACACGTTCAGCTCGATGACGATCCTCGGGCTCCGATCCAGCAAAGCATCGAGGAAGAGTTCCGTCAGCACGACGGCGTGGTGACGATCTTGATGTACTACCGATGCAGGGCTTCGCCTAAGCACTACAACGGTATGACCGAGGTGGAATTTGGTGGCAGGGGGCACCGCACACGGCTAAGGAACGATCTCAAGGATCAACTTGTGTGTGTTGGGGTGTCCCCTGCCCCCGTATATAAAGGTTGGAGGGAGGGGGCCTGGCCGGCCAGAGAGAGGGAGGCGCAGGGGGAGTCCTACTCCTACCGGGAGTAGGACTCCCCCCCTCCAATCCTATTCCAACTAGGACTCTCAAGGGGGAAAGGAGAGAGAGGGGGGCCGGCCCCTTCTCCTAGTCCTACTAGGACTTGGGGAAGGGGGAGGGCGTGCGGCCAGCTGTGGGCTGCCCCTTTTCTCTTTTCCACTAAGGCCCAATAGGCCCATTAGTCTCCCGGGGGGTTCCGGTAACCCTCCCGGTATTCCGGTAAAATCCCGATTTCACCCGGAACACTTCCTATGTCCAAACATAGGCTTCCAATATATCAATCTTTACGTCTCGACCATTTCGAGACTCCTCGTCATGTCTGTGATCTCATCCGGGACTCCGAACAACCTTCGGTACATCAAAATGCATAAACTCATAATAACTGTCATCGTAACGTTAAGCGTGCGGACCCTACGGTTCGAGAACAATGTAGACATGATCGAGACACGTCTCCGGTCAATAACCAATAGCGGGACCTGGATGCCCATATTGGCTCCTACATATTCTACGAAGATCTTTATCGGTCAGACCGCATAACAACATACGTTGTTCCCTTTGTCATCGGTATGTTACTTGCCCGAGATTCGATCGTCGGTATCCAATACCTAGTTCAATCTCGTTACCGGCAAGTCTCTTTACTCGTTCCGTAATACATCATCTCACAACTAACATATTAGTTGCAGTGCTTGCAAGGCTTATGTG
The DNA here is from genome assembly GCA_034509565.1 of Triticum monococcum. Lineage (NCBI taxonomy): Eukaryota > Viridiplantae > Streptophyta > Magnoliopsida > Poales > Poaceae > Triticum > Triticum monococcum. The sequence continues at coordinate 172,268,029 of CM067847.1, read as the reverse complement.
ATGTGCATTACCGAGAGGGCCCAGAGATACCTCTCCGACAATCGGAGTGACAAACCCTAATCTCGAAATACGCCAACCCAACATCTACCATTGGAGACACCTGTAGTACTCCTTTATAATCACCCAGTAACGTTGTGACGTTTGGTAGTACCCAAAGTGTTCCTCCGGTAAATGGGAGTTGCATAATCTCATAGTTATAGGAACATGTATAAGTCATGAAGAAAGCAATAGCAACATACTAAACGATCGGGTGCTAAGCTAATGGAATGGGTCATGTCAATCAGATCATTTTACTAATGATGTGACCTCGTTAATCAAATAACAACTCTTTGTTCATGGTTAGGAAACATAACCATCTTTGATTAACGAGCTAGTCAAGTAGAGGCATACTAGTGACACTCTGTTGGTCTATGTATTCACACATGTATTATGTTTCCGGTTAATACAATTCTAGCATGAATAATAAACATTTATCATGATATAAGGAAATAAATAATAACTTTATTATTGCCTCTAGGGCATATTTCCTTCAGTCTCCCACTTGCACTAGAGTCGGTAATCTAGATTACACAGTAATGATTCTAACACCCATGGAGCCTTGGTGCTGATCATGTTTTGCTCGTGGAAGAGGCTTAGTCAACGGGTCTGCAACATTCAGATCCGTATGTATCTTGCAAATCTCTATGTCTCCCACCTGGACTAAATCCCGGATGGAGTTGAAGCGTCTCTTGATGTGTTTGGTCCTTTTGTGAAATCTGGATTCCTTTGCCAAAGCAATTGCACCAGTATTGTCACAAAAGATTTTCATTGGACCCGATGCACTAGGTATGACACCTAGATCGGATATGAACTCCTTCATCCAGACTCCTTCGTTTGCTGCTTCCGAAGCAGCTATGTACTCCGCTTCACATGTAGATCCCGCTACGACGCTTTGTTTAGAACTGCACCAACTGACAGCTCCACCGTTTAAAGTAAACACGTATCCGGTTTGCGATTTAGAATCGTCCGGATCAGTGTCAAAGCTTGCATCAACGTAACCTCTTACGGTGAGCTCTTTGTCACCTCCATATACGAGAAACATATCCTTAGTCCTTTTCAGGTATTTCAGGATGTTCTTGACCGCTATCCAGTGATCCATTCCTGGATTACTTTGGTACCTCCCTGCTAAACTTATAGCAAGGCACACATCAGGTCTGGTACACAGCATTGCATACATCATAGAGCCTATGGCTGAAGCATAGGGAACATCTTTCATTTTCTCTCTATCTTCTGCAGTGGTCGGGCATTGAGTCTGACTCAACTTCACACCTTGTAACACAGGCAAGAACCCTTTCTTTGCTTGATCCATTTTGAACTTCTTCAAAATCTTGTCAAGGTATGTGCTCTGTGAAAGTCCAATTAAGCGTTTTGATCTATCTCTATAGATCTTTATGCCTAATATGTAAGCAGCTTCCCCGAGGTCTTTCATCGAAAAACTTTTATTCAAGTAGCCCTTTATGCTATCCAGAAATTCTATATCATTTCCAATCAGCAATATGTCATCCACATATAATATCAGAAATGCTACAGAGCTCCCACTCACTTTCTTGTAAATACAGGCTTCTCCAAAAGTCTGTATAAAGCCAAATGCTTTGATCACAGTATCAAAGCGTTTATTCCAACTCCGAGATGCTTGCACCAGTCCATAAATGGATCGCTGGAGTTTGCATACTTTGTTAGCTCCCTTTGGATCGAGAAAACCTTCTGGTTGTATCATATACAACTCTTCTTCCAGAAATCCATTCAGGAATGCAGTTTTGACATCTATCTGCCATATTTCATAATCATAAAATGCGGCAATTGCTAACATAATTCTGACGGACTTAAGCATCGCTACGGGTGAGAAGGTCTCATCGTAGTCAACCCCTTGAACTTGTCGAAAACCTTTCGCGACAAGTCGAGCTTTATAGACAGTAATATTACCGTCAGCGTCAGTCTTTTTCTTGAAGATCCATTTATTCTCAATTGCTTGCCGATCATCGGGCAAGTCAACCAAAGTCCATACTTTGTTTTCATACATGGATCCCATCTCAGATTTCATGGCCTCAAGCCACTTTGCGGAATCTGGGCTCACCATCGCTTCTTCATAGTTCGTAGGTTCATCATGATCTAGTAGCATGACTTCCAGAACTGGATTACCGTACCACTCTGGTGCGGATCTCACTCTGGTTGATCTACGTGGTTCAGTAGTATCTTGTCCTGAAGCTTCATGATCATCATCATTAGCTTCCTCACTAATTGGTATAGGTGTCGCAGAAACAGTTTTCTGTGATGTACTATTTTCCAATAAGGGAGCAGGTACAGTTACCTCGTCAAGTTCTACTTTCCTCCCACTCACTTCTTTCGAGAGAAACTCCTTCTCTAGAAAGTTTCCGAATTTAGCAACAAAAGTCTTGCCTTCGGATCTGTGATAGAAGGTGTATCCAATAGTTTCCTTTGGATATCCTATGAAGACACATTTCTCCGATTTGGGTTCGAGCTTATCAGGTTGAAGCTTTTTCACATAAGCATCGCAGCCCCAAACTTTAAGAAACGACAACTTTGGTTTCTTGCCAAACCATAGTTCATAAGGTGTCGTCTCAACGGATTTTGATGGTGCCCTATTTAACGTGAATGCGGCCGTCTCTAAAGCATAACCCCAAAACGATAGCGGTAAATCAGTAAGAGACATCATAGATCGCACCATATCTAGTAAAGTACGATTACGACGTTCGGACACACCATTACGCTGTGGTGTTCCGGGTGGCGTGAGTTGCGAAACTATTCCACAATTTTTCAAATGTGCACCAAACTCGTAACTCAAATATTCTCCTCCACGATCAGATCGTAGAAACTTTATTTTCTTGTTACGATGATTTTCAACCTCACTCTGAAATTCTTTGAACTTTTCAAATGTTTCAAACTTATGTTTCATTAAGTAGATATACCCTTATCTGCTTAAATCATCTGTGAAGGTGAGAAAATAACGATATCCGCCACGAGCCTCAATATTCATCGGACCACATACATCGGTATGTATGATTTCCAATAAATCTGTTGCTCTCTCCATAGTACCGGAGAACGGTGTTTTAGTCATCTTGCCTATGAGGCACGGTTCGCAAGTACCAAGTGATTCATAATCAAGTGGTTCCAAAAGCCCATCAGTATGGAGTTTCTTCATGCGCTTTACACCAATATGACCTAAACGGCAGTGCCACAAATAAGTTGCACTATCATTATTAACTTTGCATCTTTTGGCTTCTACATTATGAATATGTGTATCACTATCATCGAGATTCAACAAGAATAGACCACTCTTCAAAGGTGCATGACCATAAAAGATATTACTCATATAAATAGAACAACCATTATTCTCTGATTTAAATGAATAACCGTCTCGCATCAAACAAGATCCAGATATAATGTTCATGCTCAACGCTGGCACAAAATAACAATTATTTAGGTCTAATATTAATCCCGAAGGTAGATGTAGAGGTAGCGTGCCGACCGCGATCACATCGACTTTGGAACCGTTTCCCACGCGCATCGTCACCTCGTCCTTTGCTAGCGTCCGCTTATTCCGTAGTCCCTGTTTCGAGTTGCAAATATTAGCAACAGAACCAGTATCAAATACCTAGGTGCTACTGCGAGCTCTAGTAAGGTACACATCAATAACATGTATATCACATATACCTTTGTTCACTTTGCCATCCTTCTTATCCGCCAAATACTTGGGGCAGTTCCGCTTCCAGTGACCAGTCTGCTTGCAGTAGAAGCACTCAGTTTCAGGCTTAGGTCCAGACTTGGGTTTCTTCTCCTGAGCAGCAACTTGCTTGCTGTTCTTCTTGAAGTTTCCCTTCTTCTTCCCTTTGCCCTTTTTCTTGAAACTAGTGGTTTTGCTAACCATCAACACTTGATGCTCCTTCTTGATTTCTACCTTCGCAGCTTTCAGCATTGCGAAGAGCTCGGGAATAGTCTTGTTCATCCCTTGCATATTATAGTTCATCACGAAGCTCTTGTAGCTTGGTGGCAGTGATTGGAGAATTCTGTCAATGACGCGGTCATCTGGAAGATTAACTCCCATCTGAATCAAGTGATTATTATACCCAGACATTTTGAGTATATGCTCACTGACAGAACTGTTCTCCTCCATCTTGCAGGTATAGAACTTATTGGAGACTTCATATCTCTCAATTCGGGCATTTGCTTGAAATATCAACTTCAACTCCTAGAACATCTCATATGCTCCATGACGTTCAAAACGTCGTTGAAGTCCCGATTCTAAGCCGTAAAGCATGGCACACTGAACTATCGAGTAGTCATCAGCTTTGCTCTGCCAGACGTTCATAACATCTGGCGTTGCTCCAGCAGCAGGCCTGTCACCCAGCGGTGCTTCCAGGACGTAATTCTTCTGTGCAGCAATGAGGATAATCCTCAGGTTACGGACCCAGTCCGTGTAATTGCTACCATCATCTTTCAACTTTGCTTTCTCAAGGAACGCATTAAAATTTAACGGAACAACAGCACGAGCCATCTATCTACAATCAACATAAACAAGCAAGATACTATCAGGTACTAAGTTCATGATAAGTTTAAGTTCAATTAATTAAATTACTTAAGAACTCCCACTTAGATAGACATCCCTCTAATCCTCTAAGTGATCACGTGATCCAAATCAACTAAACCATAACCGATCATCACGTGAGATGGAGTAGTTTTCAATGGTGAACATCGTTATGTTGATCATATCTACTATATGATTCACGCTCGACCTTTCGGTCTCCGTGTTCCGAGGCCATATCTGTATATGCTTGGCTCGTCAAGTATAACCTGAGTATTCTGCGTGTGCAACTGTTTTGCACCCGTTGTATTTGGACGTAGAGCTTATCACACCCGATCATCACGTGGTGTCTGGGCACGACGAACTTTGGCAACGGTGCATACTCAGGGAGAACACTTCTTGATAATTTAGTGAGAGATCATCTTATAATGCTACCGTCAATCAAAGCAAGATAAGATGCATAAAAGGATAAACATCACATGCAATCAATATAAGTGATATGATATGGCCATCATCATCTTGTGCTTGTGATCTCCATCTCTGAAGCACCGTCATGATCACCATCGTCACCGGCGCGACACCTTGATCTCCATCGTAGCATCGTTGTCGTCTCGCCAATCTTATGCTTCCACGACTATCACTACCGCTTAGTAATAAAGTAAAGCATTACATCGCGATTGCATTGCATACAATAAAGCGACAACCATATGGCTCCTGCCAGTTGCCGATAACTCGGTTACAAAACATGATCATCTCATACAATAAAATCAGCATCATGCCTTGACCATATCACATCACAACATACCCTGCAAAAACAAGTTAGACGTCCTCTACTTTGTTGTTGCAAGTTTTACGTGGCTGCTACGGGCTTAAGTAAGAACTCATCTCACCTACGCATCAAAACCACAACGATAGTTCGTCAAATAGACTCCGTTTTAACCTTCTCAAGGACCGGGCGTAGTCACACTTGGTTCAACTAAAGTTGGAGAGACAGTCTTCCGCAAGCCATCTATGTGCAAAGCACGTCGAGGGAACCGGTCTCGCGTAAGAGTACGCGTAAGGTTGGTCCGGATCGTCTCACCCAACAATACCGCCGAACCAAAGTATGACATGCTGGTAGGCAGTATGACTTGTATCGCCCACAACTCACTTGTGTTCTACTGTTGCAAATAACATCAAACCATAAAACCTAGGCTCTGATGCCACTGTTGGGGAACGTGGTAATTTCGAAAATTTTCCTACGCACACGCAAGATCATGGTGATGCACAGCAACGAGAGGGGAGAGTGTTGTCTACGTACCAACGCAGACCGACTGCGGAAGCGATCACACAACGTAGAGGAAGTAGTCGTACATCTTCTTCCCGATCCGACCGATCCAAGCACCGTTACTCCGGCACCTCCGAGTTCTTAGCACACGTTCAGCTCGATGACGATCCTCGGGCTCCGATCCAGCAAAGCGTCGAGGAAGAGTTCCGTCAGCACGACGGCGTGGTGACGATCTTGACGTACTACTGACGCAGGGCTTTGCCTAAGCACTACAACGGTATGATCGAGGTGGAATTTGGTGGCAGGGGGCACCGCACACGGCTAAGGAACGATCTCAAGGATCAACTTGTGTGTGTTGGGGTGTCCCCTGCCCCCGTATATAAAGGTTGGAGGGAGGGGGGCTGGCCGGCCAGAGAGAGGGAGGCGCAGGGGGAGTCCTACTCCTACCGGGAGTAGGACTCCCCCCTACAATTCTATTCCAACTAGGACTCTCAAGGGGGAAAGGAGAGAGAGGGGGGCCGGCCCCTTCTCCTAGTCCTACTAGGACTTGGGGAAGGGGGAGGGCGCGCGGCCAGCTGTGGGCTGCCCCTTTTCTCTTTTCCACTAAGGCCCAATAGGCCCATTAGTCTCCCGGGGGGTTCCGGTAACCCTCCCGGTATTCCGGTAAAATCCCGATTTCACCCGGAACACTTCCTATGTCCAAACATAGGCTTCCAATATATCAATCTTTACGTCTCGACCATTTCGAGACTCCTCGTCATGTCCGTGATCTCATCCGGGACTCCGAACAACCTTCGGTACATCAAAATGCATAAACTCATAATAACTGTCATCGTAACGTTAAGCGTGCGGACCCTACGGTTCGAGAACAATGTAGACATGACCGAGACACGTCTCCGGTCAATAACCAATAGCGGGACCTGGATGCCCATATTGGCTCCTACATATTCTATGAAGATCTTTATCGGTCAGACCGCATAACAACATACGTTGTTCCCTTTGTCATCGGTATGTTACTTGCCCGAGATTTGATCGTCGGTATCCAATACCTAGTTCAATCTTGTTACCGGCAAGTCTCTTTACTCGTTCCGTAATACATCATCTCACAACTAACATATTAGTTGCAGTGCTTGCAAGGCTTATGTGATGTGCATTACCGAGAGGGCCCAGAGATACCTCTCCGACAATCGGAGTGACAAACCCTAATCTCGAAATACGCCAACCCAACATCTACCATTGGAGACACCTGTAGTACTCCTTTATAATCACCCAGTAACGTTGTGACGTTTGGTAGTACCCAAAGTGTTCCTCCGGTAAACGGGAGTTGCATAATCTCATAGTTATAGGAACATGTATAAGTCATGAAGAAAGCAATAGCAACATACTAAACGATCGGGTGCTAAGCTAATGGAATGGGTCATGTCAATCAGATCATTCTACTAATGATGTGACCTCGTTAATCAAATAACAACTCTTTGTTCATGGTTAGGAAACATAACCATCTTTGATTAACGAGCTAGTCAAGTAGAGGCATACTAGTGACACTCTGTTGGTCTATGTATTCACACATGTATTATGTTTCCGGTTAATACAATTCTAGCATGAATAATAAACATTTATCATGATATAAGGAAATAAATAATAACTTTATTATTGCCTCTAGGGCATATTTCCTTCACTTTGTTGATACTGATGCATATGTAGCTAGTTCTGATGTAAGTCTTGCTGGGTACATTTGTACTCACGTTTGCCTATTTTATGTTTTGCAGAGAGACGTCAGTCTCGCTAGTAGTTCCGTGTGGACTTCGACGTTTAGCTTGATACCTCAGCTACGATTTTGTGCCCTCGACAGGATCTTGTAGATAGTCAGGCTTCTCAGCCTTTTTCATTTGTAGATGTCTGGACTCAGACATGTTAAGCTTCTGTGTGTGCTTTGACTTGTATGCTCTGCATGTTGGGTCATGAGACCAATGTTTGTAATATCTCGCTCCTCGGAGCCTAATGAATAAATACTTTGAGTTGTAGAGTTTTGTTGTGATGCCATGTTGTATTTTAACATATCAAGCATATTGTGTGTATGATGTAAATGCTTGGTATGTGTGGGATCCGACAATCTAGTTGTTTATCCTTGGTAGCCTCTCTTATGGGGAAATGTAGTCTTGTGCTTCCATGAGCCATAGTAGTCCGCTACAGCCCGGTTCACCGGAGTCCTGCTAGCCCAGCACTACTGCTCCAGAACACTTGACTGGCCGGCATGTGATTCACTTCGTTCTTGTGTCTGTCCCTTCGGGGAAATGTCACGTGGTGACATCCGGAGTCCTGCCTAGCCTGCTACAGCCCGGTTCACCGGAGTCCTGTTAGCCCAGTGCTACAGCCCAGATTCGCACGCTGCTGACCAACATGCTCGATGTTGATTCATGTATGCCTGTCCCCGTAAGTTAGTGCCACTTTGGGTTCACGACTAGTCATGTCGGCCTAGGTTCTCTATCATATGGATGGTAGCGACACTATCATATACGTGAGCCAAAAGGCACAAACGGTCCCGGGCCATGGTAAGGCGACACCCGTGGGAATATCGTGCGTGAGGCCGCAAAGTGATATGAGGTGTTACCGGCTAGATCGATGTGACTTTGAATCGGGGTCCTGACAGCGTTGGTATCAGAGCCTGACTGCCTGTAGGATTACCAAGCCAGGCTGGTCGAAGTCATGTCTATAAATGCTTTACTTATATAAGGGAATTGATTGTGGAAGGGAACGTAAGGCTCTTTTTACTCCTTATACCTCATGCCCTCTGATCTGAGTCATCCTCTTCCTTTCTACGGGGATTAAGAACTAGGCCTTCTCATCTATATATCAGGATGACGAGTTACTAATCCATAGACTTATAGGATTGATGGTTCCAGGCCTCAGTTCAGTTCCTACTACTTCTGTGTATCGTCAGTGGGTCTCGAACCCTTGATATTGTGATGTTGAGTGGTTATACCACCATTTTACAGGATGTCTCAAGTCTTTTCGACCATTTACAGCCGTTATGCTGTCCGAGTCATCCCAGGGTTCGAAACAATCTGATGCATTTGCAAAATCCTTTCCCTTTGGTTCCGATTTTCCTTTAGGCCAGGTTAATCACACTAATTGCTGAGTTGAGGTACTCTATTGCCTCTACATATATGTTGGAATTATTATTATGACCCTAGGTCTCTTAGGGGATCATCTAGTAACCTAGCCATGTTTTGTGTCCCAGTGTGATGATTTTGGCCATTATTCTCAAAAGCATCCCGTGATGCCACTTAGTTAGTAGGCCTTCTATTTCTGGGTTCTTGAGCCCAAAATTCACCCTACTTACTTCATGTTGATATTGTTTGCTAGTTCCTTTAGGATATTAGTAACCTTTGCGATAGTCCTCGAGGTTCGTTGTATTTCCTTCTTCCAAATACCATGAACTACTTATGGCAGAAGTTCCTCGTTGAACCGAACGATCACAACCAGACTGCTCTTAATGAGTTCTTGATTCTATATTGTGACTCTGCCAGTTCTACCTTTCTGCATGGGTTATCCGGAAGAAATATGTTGAACTCGTTCGACATGCCAATCCATGCATTTCCAACTCAGAAAGTTATTTGTTCCTTCGAGTTGTTCATCCCTAGTTGTTTTCTGACCTTCATCTATCAATTGATAGTCAAGAGTATGTGTGCATTCGTTCATCGATGCCTATTATTCTTGTGGTCCGTCAAGCCATTCTATTCCGGAGTGACTAGGAGGAACAAACTCTAGTACCTTATCCATTTCTTGGATTGGGTCAAAGCAATTGTTTTCCACAAATCAAAATGCCAATCTAGCTTTTGTTCTGTTCTACCCTGGAGTATTACCTTCCTTATGTCAGGAATATGATGGGAATTGTACACCATCTTATGAACTCTTGATATAGTGATACTTCTTGCCATCATCTTTCACTCCTCGGTCCCGTGTTGTCGCAACCGGAATGCTGACAAGTGAACCATGATGTGTGAAATCAATACCCCTAGCAACCGTGTTGCTTGGTACTTAATGGACACTAATATCATTCTTAGTGTGTTCCTTATCAAATCACTATTCTAGGATTGATCGTGCTACCTTGTTCTTATTTTGGTGCACTCTTTGATCCTTGAGTTAGGATTGAATCCCTTGCTCTTCTGATCATGTCGTCTTGCCTTGAAAAGCAAGATTGTTCTTCAGCTTAATAACGTATCGGTGGTTCGTGATTTACTGATTATCTTCTCGGAAGTATCACCAGGTTGTCCCCTGACTGTTATGTTGAGTTCGTGATCAAGTTGGTTTTCCATTAAACCACCCTTTCTCCAAGGATCTGTGTTGGTTACCCCTGAACTAGTTGGATAAGCTAAACAATAACTTGGAGAGTTGGGAGATAAAAGCTTGTTCGACTTAGTTCATTTTTAGGGGATATCTTGTATGTGTGTTGAAGAAAGATGGTATTTTCATCGATTGACCTTCGTGATCAGTTAATGGACCTATCATCTTATCCAATCTTTGATTTGAGTATGGGTTATTGTTAAATCAAATTAAAACCAACGATATTCTTAATGTTGTCTTACTCATGGTTGATCCCTCGAGCATACACCATTATATCTTTTGGGTCTGACCAATGCTATCACTTGTTCACATAATTATGGAATTCCACTTACATGGAAACCTAGATGAATTGTTGTTGAACCCATCAGCAACATTTTTAACTTCTCCATGATTCGTGTTGAACATCCAGTTAGTGTTGGAAACTTTATAAGCATTGCCCTCATGTTCCGTTCATGAAGCATATGTCCGGATGAAAGATGTGACTTCCTCTAATTCATGTGCATCTAATGCAAGTTGCCGCCGTGGATTCAAGAAAGTCAATGTTGCTTCTTTTGGAATCATCCCAAATCGGTCATCCATACGTGTGAAGTATTCTGTGGTTCGAAGACTTGCAACCTTCGTTCTATATGTGTCCCTAGCACACCAAGCCACTGATTGATTTGTTCAAGGAAAAGGAGTTGTTGTGCAAATCCTAGGTCATGCACAAGACTTCGTTACCCTAGATGATGGTTCCCCACCAGAACTCGGTAGTGATTTATAATAAGATAAGACTACTATGTGGTCATGCTTGTCTGGGACAACGTGTTCACATGTGTTTAGCAGAACCAGCTCATGTTTTGGAGCTTACTATCTTAGTTCATTCCTCGAGAATCTCGCAACGCCATCTCGTCGACTTGTGTTGCAAATTTTCTTTTCAGACTTGCTGAGTCTGAAGTATCCTATCACCAATCGGATCTCAATCTCTGGCAGATATGATGGTTGTAACATTCCCAACAGTTGCATTTTGTTACCAGCTTGCACCGCCATTGTGCCAATTCCCCATGGGCTTCCCTTCTCGGTAGTTGTTGTCCAATATCATCTTCAAAAGTGGACTTACCATGAGTCCCATCCATTTCCGATGATAAGCAAAAATCATCCATTGCGTTGTCTTCAACAAGGTAGTCCACATCATCCATTCTAGTCCGGGTATGCCATTCCTCTGAACTCCACCAAACGATTGTTGGTGAATTGCCTTAGGCTGGTATAGAGAGTTTCAATGATCTCCGTATCAAAAGTAATTCTTTTTGCCACTTAAGGGAATAACTCTATGAGTCATCTCCCCTAAGATGTCTCGTTATGGTATCATGGGCAACTTAACTCCTCGCTACCTTGAAACCCCCTCACCATCTATTTAAGCGTGGAATTGTTGCCTACCAAGTCAAACCTTCACCATCTGTTTCTTCCATCCCTCTTGATGTATGTTTGTGTCTCAACTCGAGAGAGTTACTGTGTCTCATCCCATGAGTTGATCGTGAATTGCTCAATCTTTGAGAAGATCGTTTCCTGTAGAATCTCTTTTTGTCGTCATCAAGTTGAATGAAGATTTCGAAAGCAAAGACGTCAAGGTCAAATTTGAAGCAATGAATCAACAGCCTCGAGAAGAGCAGTTGGATCATGAAGATTGTGATAGTTCGAGTCCCCTCTTCTTAACCCACGCTTGAATCTCGGGATGAGATTCTTGTTTAGTGGGGGCGAGTTGTCACATCCCTAGCTTATGGTGCTGCCTAGTGTTTGCATCTTGTTTGCTCATGTTTAACTTTCATGGAAATTTGAAATGGGGATGTTCAAACCCTAGCATCAAAAGGAATTCAAATAGGTTCAACCAAAATATTTTTCAATGATTTCAAAATGCCCTTTGAAAATGTTCATCATTTCTGGATCAAGGTGGAAGCATCTACCAAAAATGGTTCACATTTTTGCAGGAGATATTTGGACTTTGAATTAATTCAAACATATTTGAATTGGAGCTATTTAAATGCTATATATATTAGATGCTCCAAAAATGTTGGAAATTGTTAAGGGTCACTGGAATAATTCAGAAAGCACCCATAATTGTTTCCAGGATTTTATGAAATGGTTTAGTATTATTACTAAACCAAAACAAATAGAAAAAAATAGAAAACAGAAACTAAATATAAAAGGGGGAGAGAGAAAGGCCAGAGGCCACTTACGTGGACTGGGTCGGCCCATCTGGCTGTGCCAGTCATCACCTACCTCTGCCAGTAGGCAGAGGAGGGAGACACCGCACGCACGCGCGAGGCGCAACGTCTCCTCCCTGCTCGCCTGCCTCACCGGATGCCTCGAAGCCCCTCCTCGACGCCACGCGACCCCTGGACCGTCTCTCACTCTCCCTCGAGCTCTCTCCTATCCCCTGGTGCTCCCCCTCTCGTTTGCCCGAGCGCGCCCGCCGCCGCCGCTTGCTGCCACCGCCCTCTTCGGCCACCCCTAGCTCCACCTCCGCGTCCAGCAGCACCGCCCTGGACCAGAGCTTCTCCAAGCCGAAGACCCGGAGCGCGGGAGCAGCCCATCGTCGCCATTAAGCTCATCTTCGTCCTCTACACCGACGGCCGCCGTCACACGATTCGTCATCGTCAGCGCTTCCCCGACCTCGCCGTTGTTGCTGCCAGACCCGTTGTGAGCCTCCGTGCCAAAACCCTCTCTTCCCCCTCGCGTTCGCGAGCTCTAGGATGCATCTTTGCCATGGACAAGAGCTCGGCTCCATCGCGCATGACGCCGCCGTTGTTCTAGCCACCGCCACTCGCGTCCGAGCCTATCAAGGCACTCAGCATGCTCCCAGGAGCCGAGCGCACACATCCGCTAACCCTCCCGCGCACTATAAGGCCGAGCCCGAGCTTCTCGAACTCTGGCCACTGCCGCGAGCTCGTCTCCGGCGAGTACAGGGCACCCCAGCCACTGTCGCTTGCCCAGTTGGATGCGGCGCACCTTCAGCTACCCGTAGACACAAACCACGCGCAAAACCAAGCCCCTTCGCTGTTTTCCGGCGAGCTTCCGCCGCAGTTGACGTCACCACCGACCGAACTCCGGCGGGCTGACGTGGTTGCTTAGTTAGGCGCTAATCACCACTAATCCCTCCCTAACATACACTGACAGGCGGGCCCCGTAGCAGGTCAAATCCCAGTCAACACGGGATTAACTCCCAGTTAACAGTGACCCAATGACATGTGGGACCCGGTCGTCAGGTTTGACTTGGTCAGCGTCAGTTGACTTGCTGATGTCATGCTTGCACAATGCTGACACAGTTAAACATTTTCTGGATTTAAAATAATTCAGAAAATTCCAGAAAATGTTTAAAACTTCAAAAATTCATAGAAATTCAGCCGTAACTCCAAATGAAAACATTTATATATGAAAAATGATCAGAAAAATCCAATCTACCCATCTGTATAATTTTCCTGCATGTTAGAACAACTTATAGTTGCTGAATAGGGCAAATCATATGTCTGGCATTTGAATATCCACATACGGAGTTTGAATTTGAATCTTGGGTTCAAACCAACTTCATTTAACCTGTTGCTAGTTGCATTAGCTCAATCAACAGCATATTGCCATGTCATGATCATGGATCATATTGTGCATTGCATTGATTGCGTTTCCTCTCTGTTGCCGGTATTTGTTCCGCCTTAGTAAACGTTGATCCGGCGATGAGTTCGATGACACTAATGAAGAGATATACTATCTTTGGAAGTGCCAGGCAAGCAAAACCCCCTTGTTCATTTCGATACAATCCCACTCTCTCGCTCCTGTTCTCTTTTACTACATTAGGACAACAACGATTCAACTGTTACATGCTGCGGTAGTTGAACCCCTTTCCTCTGCATGACTTGTCATTGCCACAGTAAATAGATGAAACCCACTAGCATGAGTAGGAGTTGTTTGAGCCCTAATGTGCCTACTCATTCATGCTTGTTGTCATGCCTGCTACTGCTTAGAGTTCAGTCAGGTCTGATTCATCGGGAATGAATTGGAACGTGGTGAACATGTCCTACCGTTGAGAGCTAAGTGTGTGAACACGATTTGGTAAAGGTAGCGGTGAGAGGCCATGTAGGGGTACATCGTGGGTTGTCTCATTGCAACTGTTCTCAGGAACTAAGTTCTATGTTTGTGATCCATGAACAGTTACTACCACACATTGGGTTCCGGTAACTCGGCCCCTCTCGGCTTATTAATCAACTCGATCTCTGTCCAGGAGTTGCAACTAGTTTCTGGTGTTTGTAGGTAGTGTTAGTAGTCTACCAAGTGGCACCCGGTATAGGTGGGCTTGGGACAGACTAGGCACAGTGGCACGGTGTACCAAGTGGCACCCGGATGGTGGGCTTGGGAACCCTGCACACATCATTTGGGACCGTGAGCGGCACCCCGGCCGGATCTCCTTGCGGATGGAACCCGAATAGGCGATAAACCTGGACAAGAGACTTGTGTGGTTAGTCAGGTCGTGGCCGACTCCCTCGCCAGGCTTCCGCTTGAAGGTTGCCGAGGTACACGACGTGTACATGGTGGTAAGTGGCTAGAGCGTGTGTGAAGAAGTACACCCCTACAGGGTTATCATTATCTATTCGAATAGCTGGATTCCTCGGATATGGAAACTTGGACCCCTTGCATAGTTCATAGACAAGTGAAAGTGGATACTCTAAAATGCGCAAGATAAGCATGAGTGCTATGGATGGCGTTCTCGTAGGGAGACGGGAGCGGATCCATAGTGGTGTATTGATATGGTGAATATGTGGACTCGTGTGTGCCACCTCAAAAGAGTTACTTGCAGGCATAGTTTAGGATAGCCACTGAGTCAAAGCTGGATTGATGCAGTCAAACTCCACCACCCCCTTTGTTGATACTGATGCATATGTAGGTAGTTCTGATGTAAGTCTTGCTGGGTACATTTGTACTCACGTTTGCCTATTTTATGTTTTGCAGAGAGACGTCGGTCTCCCTAGTAGTTCCGTGTGGACTTCGACATTTAGCTTGATACCTCAGCTATGATTTTGTGCCCTCGACAAGATCTTGTAGATAGTCAGGCTTCTCAGCCTTTTTCATTTGTAGATGCTTGTACTCAGACATGTTAAGCTTCCGCGTGTGCTTTGACTTGTATGCTATGAATGTTGTGTCATGAGACCAATGTTTTTAATATCTCGCTTCTCGAAGCCTAATGAATAAATACTTTGAGTCGTAGAGTTTTGTTGTGATGCTATGTTATATTTACACATATCGAGCATATTGTGTGTATGATTCAAATGCTTGGTATGTGTGCGATCCGACAACCTAGTTGTTTATCCTTGGTAGCCTCTCTTATGGGAAAATGTAGTCTTGTGCTTCCATGAGCCATAGTAGTCCGCTACAGCCCGGTTCACCGGAGTCCTGCTAGCCCAGCACTACTGCTCCGGAACACTTGACTGGCCGACATGTAATTCACTTTGTTCCTGTGCCTGTCCCTTCGGGGAAATGTCACGCGGTGACATCCGAAGTCCTGCCTAGCCTGCTACAGCCCGGTTCACCGGAGTCCTGTTAGCCCGGTGCTACAGCCCGGATTCGCACGCTGCTGGCCGACATGCTCGATGTTGATTCATGTATGCATGTCCCCGTAAGTTAGTGCCACTTTGGGTTCACGACTTGTCGTGTCGGCCCAGGTTCTCTGTCATATGGATGCTAGCGACACTATCATATACGTGAGCCAAAAGGCGCGAACGGTCCCGGGCCATGGTAAGGCGACACCCGTGGGAATACCGTGCGTGAGGCCGCAAAGTGATATGAGGTGTTACCGGCTAGATCGATGTGACTTGGAATCAGGGTCCTGACAGTATTCTCCTTACGCCCTCACACAATGCGAGATGCCGTGATTCCACTATTGGTGCCCTTGGAGGCGGCGACCGGACCTTTACAAACAAGGTTGGGGCTATCTCCACAACTTAATCGGAGGTTCCCAACAACACCACGAAGCTTCACCACAATGGACTATGGCTCCGTGGTGACCTCAACCATCCAGGGTGCTCAAACACCCAAGAGTAACAAGAACTGCTAGGGATTGGTGGGGGAATCAAATTTCTCTTGGTGGAAGTGTAGATTGGGGCCTTCTCAACCAATCCCGAGCAAATCAACAAGTTTGATTGGCTAGGGAGAGAGATCGAGCAAAAATGGAGCTTAGAGCATTAATGGAGCTTGGAGGTGGAAGAGGTAGTCAACTAGAGGAAGAAGACACCCCTTATATAGTAGAAGAACAAATCCAACCGTTATCCACCAACTCAGCCTGCGCAATGCGGTACTACCGTACCAGAGGCGCGGTACTACCGCAGGGGCACGCGGTACTACCGCAGGGCCCCACGGTACTACCGCCCACACAGCAGAGACCAGAACAGCCCAAAATGCACTAAGGCAGAGGGCGGCAGTACTGCTGGCCCGGTACTACCGCGCCCCCTTGCGGTACTATCGCAAGGCAGGGATTGTTCAGAGATGGGAAGGCACGGATATAATAAATTACATCTGTGGCTACTTCCACAGAGTTGGAGTCGATGCAAAAACCCGACGCGGTAGTACCGTAAGCCAGCAGCGGTACTACTGCGCTAGGCGCGGATGAAAAAAAATTCATCCGCCCCTTACTGCCGCATACTTGCGGAACTAAGCCAGATACCATGGTACTACCGTGCCCAGTGCGTGGTACTACCGTGATGGGTGCCACCCACTAGGGAGAGGGTGACAACATCTGGACTTCGGCCACAGTACTACCGCTTGCCAGGAAGCGGTACTACCGTGGGCGCTTGTGGTACTACCGCACCGTCGGACGGTACTACCGCAAGGGCCTGCGGTACTACCGCTCTGAGGAGCAGTACTACCGCATGCCCTAGTTCAGCAAGCACGAGCAATATTCACATAGACAACGAAAACATAGGATGCTCCAAAGGCTAGAAGAAAAGGATGTACAAAGGAAGATGTGTACGTGATGAATCCACCAACCCTTTCCGACGCGAACCCCCTCTTAATAGTACGGCTTCCCTACGACTCAATACCACCGAAAAGAAATGTAGAGAAACGCCGTCTTCCATAGCCTTCGAGGGGAACCAAATCATCTTGTGCCTAGTCAATATATATCTAAAATATTCGATACACATGATTAGTCCGCAAAAGTATTGTCATCAATCACCAAAACCAACTAAGGGATAAAATGCCCTTACACTATGACCGTTGCGTCCTTTGCAATCAGACTCTCGAAGACATGCATCATCTCCTCACTAGAGCCCCTTCTCATGGTAAATTTGGCACGAGATCCTCTCTTGGATCTACTATACCACCCTGCCTCATAAGACGATTTCTTTCATGGATTGGTGGGTGGCCTCTGCTCGATGGCCCCTATTACTCTTCGTTGAGGTCTTTCCTCTATCCCCCTCCTCACAACTTAGTGGATTTGGAAGCACAACAATGCTTGTTGTCTTCAACTTGCCGCGTCCCTGTACTACATACCTGGTGCAATCTATCCAGGAAGACATGCACATTTGGACTAGGGCTGGAGCCAACAGGATCATCATGCTAATCCCTGAGAATTAGGCTTTAGTTCTTCTTCGGTGACCGGGCACCCCGCATTCTGCTCTACATCCTCAGGTTCGCCAATTTGCGTATGTGTCCCGTGATGCTACCCTTGTACCCCTTTCAACTCCTATCAATGCAATGATACACAAGTTTTCGCATACTCGTGATAAAATAATGCAAAATAATAATAATTCAGATAACAAATACTTCTAATTTATAAGTGTATAAGTACATAGTACCATCAGTATGAAACTTTCAAATATGGCAAGATACATACCCAAGATAATTCCAATAGTAGAACTAAGAACAAGGAACCACAACAAAACCGGAACCGAACAAAAACCCCAACTGACCACAATGGAACTAATTGTACACATGATAGTCTAAACTTTTAGCAATCATGTTCGCTTACCTGACCTGAATTCTACTCTAGACTAACGAGAGGGAGGCAAATGGTGCATTGCCAGGAAACCGCTATGGGTGCTGGACATCGAAACACCCGTTACGGGACAAAAATGTGAGAACACAAATAGTTATTTGGTAAACAGATAACCTAACATCAAGGCTGACCAATGCACAGAAAAGGATTTCCAGGCTACCAAGACAAAAATGTGCAACATTCACCAGCGAAGGAACACTTCCACCAAAATAACAGTCACAAAGAAGCACTTCAGCAGGTGATAACATCCTAGAAGCATGGTCCAAGTCCAGCGCAGCAACATGTCGGGCGAGCAACATAGCAACATAACAACCAAAAAACAAGTGTTGAGCATCTTCAACAACATTGCATAAAGAACACAGAGAGTGACCCAGCCAATTTCTATTTTTAGATTATCCCAAGCTAATATAGCATTTCTAAACAACTGCTGCATATGGATTTTGATTTTAAGAGGGATGGGGGCTTTCTAGATCCACCCATTATGTGCACCAACCAAAGGCTTTTCCAACAACTTGTGAACATACCTAGTTGTAAACTTGCCCGATTTATTCAGGCTCCAGGACACACTATCAGAAGAACTGTTCAACGTCAAAGCTCTAGCACCGAGCACGACCCTATTCCACTGATCAGAAAGGGCAGGGGTAAGCCGTCACCTAAAGCTCAGGAACACCCATCAGCAACAAAAGGGGCAACCGTGCACTCTTGATTGTTAGAAATATCAAATATGTAGAATAGGATAATCATTCTTCAGGATGCTCGAGCCTAGCCAGTTGCTGCTTTGAGGTCTGTATATGTTTCAACTGGTAAGCTAGAAAATATCAAATAGAACAGGATAACCATCCTTCTAAGTTAACTTCTGAATCCCTGCATGAAAAACTTGCTCCACTTGCCACTTCACGTAGGCCTTTCAGATTATAAATTGGCATTGCTATTGCGGTTATTTAAGATCTTTATGGAATATGCGATATGTCATTGATCGTATGCCGTAGCATATATAGAGTACAACGGCAAGGATATCTCAACCGTATCCGCTATACAAGGAAAGGATCGGGAGATATCCGTAGACTAGGAAAACAAATAAAAGAAGATCCTAGCTGCCTAAGTACATGCGATCATGAGTATCTCAACACCCCCCAGCAGTCGATACATCGTTAGTGACGCAGAGACTGGACCGGAACTCCTTGAAGGTAGACGTCGGTAACCCTTTGGTCATGACATCAGCAAACTGCTCAGCGGTGGCAACATGTAGCACATGGATGCAGTTGAGAGCCACCTGCTCATGCACGAAGTGGATGTCCACCTCGATGTGCTTCATGCACCGATGATGAACGGGGTTGGCGGAGAGGTAAACAGCCGAGACGTTGTCACAGTACACAAGAGTGGCACATGAAACGTCATGATGAAGCTCCTGAAGAAGTTGCCGCAACCAGGAACACTCGGCAACGGCGTTGGCAACAGCCATGTACTCTGCCTCAGCACTGGAACGGGAGACCGTAGGCTGTCGTTTCGACGACCAGGAGATGAGGGACGGCCCCAAGTAAATGTAGTAACCGGAGGTGGAACGCCGAGTGTCCGGACAGCCAGCCCAGTCAGCATCAGAGTAAGCGACCATGTCAGTAGAGGAGGATGATGTCAGGGTGAGCCCAAGGGACATAGTGCCGTGGATGTAGCGGAGAATCCGCTTCATCAAGTTCCAATGGCTGTCACGAGGAGCATGCATGTGTAGACACACCTGCTGAACGGCGCACTGCAAATCCATTCGTGCGAGGGTTAAGTACTGAAGGGCGCCGACAATAGACCGTTAGGACGGGCCATCTGGTGCTGGAGATCCATCAAGTGCGGAGATCTTGGCCTTCGTGTCAACAGGAGTGGCAACGGGCTTGCAGTTAAGCATGCCGGCGCGCTCAAGGAGCTCATGAGCGTACTTCTGTTGATGAAGGAAAAACCCGTCAGAGCGCCGAATGACCTCAATGCCGATGAAGTAATGAAGCGGCCCCAAATCCTTCCAGGCAAACTCGGTTCGTAGATGAGCAGTGAGCTGGTCGAGGAGCTATACTGAAGAGGCCGTGAAGATGATGTCGTCGACGTAGAGCAGGAGATAAGCGATCGCCGGTCCATGATGGTACACGAATAGGGAGGCGTCTAAGCGAGTAGCTCGGAAGCATAGCTGCTGAAGGAATGTGGCGATGCGCTGGTACCAAGCTCTCGGCGCCTGCTTTAGTCCATAGAGGGACCGAGAGAGCAGGCACACGTGATCAGGATGAGCGGCGTCAACGAAGCCGGTGGGCTGCTGGCAATACACCTGTTCGGCGAGATGGCCGTGGAGGAAGGCGTTGGAGACGTCTAGCTGATGAACGGGCCAGGCACGTGACACCGCAAGCTGAAGGACGATGCGGATCGTGCCGAGCTTGACTACCGGAGCGAAGGTGTCGGTGAAGTCAACTCCGGCGCGTTGCCGGAAGCCGCAAACCACCCAGCGAGCTTTGTAACGCTCAAGGGTGCCATTGGGACGCGTCTTGTGCCGGAAGACCCACTTCCCGCTAATGATGTTGGTGTGGCAGGGAGGTGGGACGAGCTGCCAGGTACGATTGCGTTGCAATGCCTCGAACTCGTCCTGCATGGCGGCAAACCAGTTGGGGTCGCGAAGAGCGGCCCGAATGGATGACGGAACCGGCCACGCTGAAGAGGACGAGGCCGCACATAAGTACTCCTCCGACGGATAACGCGTGCTGGCTGAAGGGCACCTGTACGCGATCACGTGGTGATGTGGAGCGGCTGGGCGTCACCGTTGGGCTGGTCGGGGGGCACAACAGAGGAGACCGAGGCCGCAGGTGGAAGAACCAGTGGGGCGATGGTCGGGGCCGCGGGTGGCAGATCCGCAGGCAGCCCCGAAGAGACTGCGGGTGGCGCGACAGCAGAGAGGCCCGGGCTGGCCGCGGGCAAGGCCGCATGAGGCGGGCCCGGGTGGCTACGGACGGAGCCACAGGTGGCGGGCCCGGGACGGCTGCGGACGAGGCCGCGGGTGGCAAGTCTGGGGCGGCTGAGGCCACAGGGGGCCGACGCGAGCCGGACGAGGAAGCAGAAGCGCCCCATGCAGAGGTGTGCGATCCTGAGGCCCAAGAGAAGTCTGAGGCCGCGGAGTTGCCCGATGCCCAGACATCCGAGGCACTCCGTACGCCTACAGAGTCGCCAAGATCGGATAGGACCGGACTGGGGCGGCCGCCGCGAGGGGGCGGCGGCGTGGTGGGAGGCCCGCCGAGGAGAGGCGGGGTCGACGAAGTCGGTGCATCCGAAGGAGGTAGCTGTTGAAACGGAAACACTTTTTCGTCAAAGTAAACATGCCTCGAAGTGATAACCCGATGATAGACTGCTACGTCTTGAGCTTGCGTTGGTTTTCCCCGAAGAAGAAGGGATGATGCAGCAGAGTAGCGTAAGTATTTCCCTCAGTTTTTGAGAACCAAGGTATCAATCCAGTAGGAGGCCACGCTCAAGTCCCTCGTACCTGCACAAAGCGATAGCTACTCGCAACCAACGCGATTAGGGGTTGTCAATCCCTTCACGGTCACTTACGAGAGTGAGATCTGATAGATATAATATTTTTGGTATTTTTGGTATAAAGATGCAAAGTAAAAAGTAAAAGCAAAGTAAAAAAAGCAAAGCAAGATTAAAGTGATGGAGATTGATATGATGAGAATAGACCCGGGGGGCATAGGTTTCACTAGTGGCTTCTCTCAAGAGCATAAGTATTCTACGGTGGGTGAACAAATTACTGTTGAGCAATTGACATGATTGAGCATAGTTATGAGAATATCTAGGCATGATCATGTATATAGGCATCACGTCCGTGACAAGTAGATCGAAACAATTCTGCATCTACTACTATTACTCCACTCATCGACCGCTATCCAGCATGCATCTAGAGTATTAAGTTAAAAACAGAGTAATGCCTTAAGCAAGATGACATGATGTAGAGAGATAAATTCATGCAATATGAAATAGATCCCATCTTGTTATCCTCGATGGCAACGATACAATACGTGCCTTGCTGCCCCTTCTGTCACTGGGTAAGGACACCGCAAGATTGAACCCAAAGCTAAGCACTTCTCCCATGGAAAGAACTACCAATCTAGTTGGCCAAACCAAACGGATAATTCGAAGAGACTTGCAAATATAACCAATCATACATAAAAGAATTCAGAGAAGATTCAAATATTATTCATAGATAGACTTGATCATAAACCCACAATTCATCGGTCTCAACAAACACACCGCAAAAAGAAGATTACATCGAATAGATCTCCACAAGAGAGGGGGAGAACTTTGTATTGAGATTCAAAGAGAGAGAAGAAGCCATCTAGCTACTAAGTATGGACCCGAAGGTCTGAGGTAAACTACTCACACTTCATCGGAGAGGCCATGATGATGTAGAAGCCCTCCGTGATGACGGCCCTCTTCCAGCGGAGCTCCGGAACATGCCCCAAGATGGGATCTCGTGGATACAGAAAGTTGCAGCGGTGGAATTAGGTTTTCGGCTCCTGTTCTGATTGTTTGGGGGTACGTGTATATATATAGGAGGAAGAAGTACGTCGGAGGAGCAATGAGGGGCCCACGAGGCAGGGGGCGCGCCCTAGGGGTGGCGTGCCCCCCACCCTCGTGACCGCCTATTTTGTTCCTTGGAGTAGGGTTCAAGTCTCCTGGATCACGTTCGGTGAGAAAATCACGTTCCCGAAGATTTTATTTCGTTTGGACTCCGTTTAATATTTCGTTTCTTCAAAACACTGAAATAGGCAAAAAAACAGCAATTCTGGGCTAGGCCTCCGGTTAATAGGTTAGTCCCAAAAATAATATAAAAGTGGAAAATAAAGCCCAATATAGTCCAAAACAGTAGATAATATAGCATGGAGCAATCAAAAATTATAGATACATTGGAGACGTATCAGGCATCCCCAAGCTTAATTTCTGCTCGTCCTCGAGTAGGTAAATGATAAAAAGAGAATTTTTTTATGCGGAGTGCTACTTGGCATAATTTCAATGCAAATCTTCTTAATTGTGGTATGAATATTCAGATTAGAAAGATTCAACACAGAAGTTTATATTGACATAAAAATAATAATACTTCAAGCATACTAACAAAGCAATGATGCCTTCTCAAAATAACATGGGCAAAGAAAGTTATCCCTACAAAATCATATAGTCTGGCTATGCTTCATCTTCACCACACAAAATATTTAAATCATGCACAACCCCGATGACAAGCCAAGCAATTGTTTCATACTCTAAGTTTTTCAAAACTTTTTCAATCTTCACGCAATACATGAGCGTGAGCCATGGATATAGCACTATAGGTGGAATAGAATGGTGGTTGTGGAGAAGACAAAAAGGAGGGGAAGATAGTCTCACATCAACTAGGCGTATCAGCGGGCTATGGAGATGCCCATCAATAGATATCAATGTGAGTGAGTAGGGATTGCCATGCAACGGATGCACTAGAGCTATAAATGTATGAAAGCTCAACAAAAGAAACTAAGTGGGTGTGCATCCAACTTTCTTGCTCACAAAGACCTAGGGCAATTTTAAGGAAGTCCATCATTGGAATATACAAGCCAAGTTCTATAATGTAAAATTCCCACTAGTATATGAAAGGGACAACATATGAGACTCTCTATATGAAGAACATGGTGCTACTTTGAAGCACAATATATGAGACTCACTATATCATGGTGCTACTTTGAAGGACAAGTGTGGAAAAAAGGATAGTAGCATTGCCCCTTTTTATTTATTTTCTCTTTTTTGGGGGGCCTTCTTTTTTTCTTTGGCCTTTCTCTTTTTTATTGGGACAATGCTCTATTGAATGATGATCATCACACTTTTATTTATTTACAACTCAATGATTACAACTCGATTCTAAAACAAAGTATGACTCTATATGGATGCCTCCGGCAGTGTACCGGGATATGCAATGAACGGTGGCTTTGCCACAAATACTATGTCAACTACATGATCATGCTAAGCAATATGACAATGATGAATGTGTCATGATGAACTAGATGGTGGAAAGTTGCATGGCAATATATCTCGGAATGGATATGGAAATGCCATAATAGGTAGGTATGGTGGCTGTTTTGAGGAAGGTATATGGTAGGTGTATGATACCGGCGAAAGGTGCACGGTATTAGAGAGGCTAGCAAAGGTGGAAGGTGAGAGTGCGTATAATCCATGGACTCAACATTAGTCATAATGAACTCATATACTTATTGCAAAAATCTAGAAGTTATCAAAGCAAAGTATTACGCGCATGCTCCTAAGGGGATATATTGGTAGGAAAAGACCATCGCTCGTCCCCGACCGCCACTCATAAGGAAGACAATCAATAAATAAATCATGCTCCGACTTCGTCACATAACGGTTCACCATACGTGCATGCTACGGGAATCACAAACTTCAACACAAGTATTCTTTAAATTCACAACTACTCAACTAGCATGACTTTAATATTATCACCTCCATATCTCAAAACAATTATCATGCTTCAATCTTTTCTTAGTATTGAACACACTCAAAAGAAAGTTTCACAAATCTTGAATACCGAGCATATTATTATTAAGCAAATTACCATGCTATTAAGAGACTCTCAAAATAATTTAAGTGAAGCATGAGAGATCAATAGTTTCTTTAAAACAAATCCACCACCGTGCTCTAAAAGATCTAAGTGAAGAACATAGAGCAAAATTATAACGCTCAAAAGATATAAGTGAAGCACATAGAGCAAAATTACTTAGCTCAAAAGATATAAGTGAAGCACATAGAGTATTCTATCAAATTTTAATTCATGTATGGATCTCTCAAAAGGTGTGTACAGCAAGGATTATTGTGGCATACTAAGACACAAAGAAACAAATAATATAAGACGCTCCAAGCAAAACACATATCACGTTGGTGTATAAAAATATAGCTCCAAGTAAATTACCGATGGAAATGGACGAAAGAGGGGATGCCTTCCGGGGCATCCCCAAGCTTTGAATTTTTGGTGTCCTTGGATTATCTTGGGGGTTCCATGGGCATACCCAAGCTTAGGCTCTTGCCACTCCTTGTTCCATGATCCATAAAAAGAATTCACCCAAAACTTGAAAACTTCACAACACAAAACTCAAAATAGAAAACTCGTGAGCTCCGTTAGCGAAAGAAAACAAAAGACCACTTCAAGGTACTGTAATGAACTCATTATTTATTTATATTGATGTTAAACCTACTGTATTCCAACTTCTCTATGGATTATAAACTATTTTACTAGCCATAGATTCATCAAAATAAGCAAACAACACACGAAAAACAGAATCTGTCAAAAACAGAACAGTCTGTAGTAATCTGTAGCTAGCGCAAGATCTGGAACCCCAAAAATTCTAAAATAAATTTCTGGACGTGAGGAATTTATCTATTAATCATCTTCAACAAGAATTAACTAAATATCACTCTTCAAATAAAAATGACAGCAGTTCTCGTGAGCGCTAAAGTTTTTGTTTTTACAGCAAATTCTACAAGACTTTCCACAAGTCTTCCCAATGGTTCTACTTGGCACAAACACTAATTAAACACAAAAAAACACAACCAAAACAGAGGATAAATAATCTATTTATTACTAAGCAGGAGAAAAAAATCAAGGAATAAAAATAAAATTGGGTTGCCTCCCAACATGCGCTATCGTTTAACGCCCCTAGCTAGGCATAAAAGCGAGGATAGATCTGTTGGGGAACGTAGCAGAAATTCAAAATTTTCCTACGTGTCACCAAGATCTATCTATGGAGAGACCAGCAACGAGGGGAAGGAGAGTTGCATCTACATACCCTTGTAGATCGCTAAGCGGAAGCGTTCAAGTGAACGGGGTTGATGGAGTCGTACTCGTCGTGATCCAAATCACCGATGACCAAGTGCCGAACGGACGGCACCTCCGCGTTCAACACACGTACAGCCCGGTGACGTCTCCCACGCCTTGATCCAGCAAGGAGAGAGGGAGAGGTTGAGGAAGACTTCATCCAACAGCAGCACAACGGCGTGGTGGTGGTGGAGGAGCGTGGCTATCCTGCAGGGCTTCGCCAAGCACCACAGAAGAGGAGGAAGAAGAGACGCAGGGCTGCACCAAGAGAGATTGAATCACGTGTGTTGTGGGCAGCCCCTTAGGCCTCATATATATAGGGGAAGGGGAGAGGCTGCGCCCCCCTCTAGGGTTCCCACCCCTAGGGGGGGCGGCAGCCCTAGATGGCCAAGGGGTGGCGGCCAAGGGGGGGAGGAGAGGGAGGCGCAGGGTGTATGGGCCTTAGGGCCCATATGCCCTTAGGGTTTGCCCCCTCTCCCCTTCTAGACGCATGGGCCTTAGTGGGGCTGGTGCCCTTGGCCCATGTAGGCCAAGGAGCACTCCCCACAGCCCATGTGGCCCCCCCGGGGCAGGTGGCCCCACTTGGTGGACCCCCGGGACCCTCCCGGTGGTCCCGGTACGTTACCGATAAACCCCGAAACTTTTCCGGTGACCAAAACAGGACTTCCCATATATAAATCTTTACCTCCGGACCATTCCGTAACTCCTCGTGACGTCCGGGATCTCATCCGGGACTCCGAACAACATTCGGTAACCACATACAAACTTCCTTTATAACCCTAGCGTCATCGATCCTTAAGTGTGTAGACCCTACGGGTTCGGGAGACATGCAGACATGACCGAGACGTTCTCCGGTCAATAACCAACAGCGGGATCTGGATACCCATGTTGGCTCCCACATGTTCCACGATGATCTCATCGGATGAACCACAATGTCAAGGACTTAATCAATCCCGTATACAATTCCCTTTGTCTATCGGTACGATACTTGCCCGAGATTCGATCGTCGGTATCCCGATACCTTGTTCAATCTCGTTACCGGCAAGTCTCTTTACTCGTTCCGTAACACATCATCCCGTGATCAACTCCTTGATCACATTGTGCACATTATGATGATGTCCTACCGAGTGGGCCCAGAGATACCTTTCCGTTTACACGGAGTGACAAATCCCAGTCTCGATTCGTGCCAACCCAACAGACACTTTTGGAGATACCTGTAGTGCACCTTTATAGTCACCCAGTTACGTTGTGACATTTCGTACAGACAAAGCATTCCTACGGTATCCGGGAGTTGCACAATCTCATGGTCTAAGGAAATGATACTTGACATTAAAAAGCTTTAGCATACGAACTACACGATCTAGTGCTATGCTTAGGATTGGATCTTGTCCATCACATCATTCTCCTAATGATGTGATCCCGTTATCAACGACATCCAATGTCCATGGTCAGGAAACCGTAACCATCTATTGATCAATGAGCTAGTCAACTAGAGGCTTACTAGGGACATGGTGTTGTCTATGTATCCACACATGTATCTGAGTTTCCTATCAATACAATTATAGCATGGATAATAAACGATTATCATGAACAAGGAAATATAATAATAACTTATTTATTATTGCCTCTAGGGCATATTTCCAACAGTCTCCCACTTGCACTAGAGTCAATAATCCAGTTCACATCGCTATGTGATTAACACTCAAGGTCACATCCCCATGTGACTAACACCCAAAGAGTTCTACTAGAGTCAATAATCTAGTTCACATTTACCATGTGATCAACACTCGATGAGTTCTGGGTTTGATCATGTTATGCTTGTGAGAGAGGTTATAGTCAACGGGTCTGAACCTTTCAGATCCGTGTGTGCTTTACAAATCTCTATGTCATCTCCTAGATGTAGCTACCACGCTTTATTTGGAGCTATTCCAAATAACTGTTCTACTATACGAATCCAGTTTACTACTCAGAATAATCTGGATTGGTGTTAAGCTTGCATCGATGTAACCCTTTACGACGAACTCTTTTACCACCTCCATAATCGAGAAAAATTCCTTAGTCCACTAGTTACTAAGGATAACTTTGACCGCTGTCCTGTGATCCATTCTTGGATCACTCTTGTACCCCTTGACTGACTCATGGCAAGGCACACTTTAGGTGCGGTACAGAGCATAGCATACTGTAGAGCCTATGTCTTAAGCATAGCGGACGACCTTCGTCCTTTCTCTCTATTCTGCCGTGGTCGAGCTTTAAGTCTTAACTTCATACCTTACAACTCAGGCAAGAACTCCTTCTTTGACTGATCCATCTTGAACACCTTCAAGATCATATTAAGGTATGTGCTCATTTGAAAGTACCATTAAGCGTTTTTGATCTATCCTTATAGATCTTGATGCTCAATGTTCAAGTAGCTTAATCCAGGCTTTCAATTGAAAAACACTTTTCAAATAACCCTATATGATTTCTTAGAAATTCTACATCATTTCTGATCAACAATATGTCAACAACATATACTCATCAGAAATTCTATAGTGCTCCCACTCACTTCTTTGGAAATACAAGTTTCTCATAAACTTTGTATAAACCAAAATCTTTGATCATCTCATCAAAGCATACATTCCAACTCCGAGATGCTTACTCCAGTCCTTAGAAGGATTGCTGGAGCTTTGCATACTTATTAGCATATTTCAAGATTGACAAAACCTTTCGATTGTATCACATACAACCTTTCCTCAAGAAAATCATGAGGAAACAGTGGTTTTTGACATCCTATCTGCAAGATTTCATAAATAATGCCGTAATCGCTAATATAATTCCAACAGACTCTTAGCATCGCTACGAGTGAGAAAGTCTCATCGTAGTCAACTCCTTGAACTTGTCGGAAAACATCTTAACGACAAGTCAAGCTTTCTTAATGGTGACACTTACCATCATTGTCTGTCTTCCTTTTAAAATCCATCTGTACTCAACAGCCTTACGACCATCGAGCCATTCTGCCAAAGTCTACACTTTGTTTTCATACATGGATCCTCTCTTGGATTGTATGGCCTCGAGCCATCTATCGGAATCCAGGCCCACCATTGCTTCTCCATAGCTCGTAGGTTCATTGATGTCTCGCAACATGACTTTCAAGATAGGATTACGTCCCACTCAGAAGTAGTACGCATCCTTGTCATCCTACGAGGTTTGGCAGTGACTTGATCTGAAGTTTCATGATCACTATCATAAGCTTCCACTTCAATTGGTGTAGGTGCCACAGGAATAACTTCATGTGCCCTGCCACACACTAGTTGAAGAGACGGTTCAATAACCTCATCAAGTCTCCACCATCCTCCCACTCAATTCTTTCGAGAGAAACCTTTCCTCGAGAAAGGACCCGATTCTAGAAACAATCCCTTATTGCTTTCGAATCTGAGACAGGAGGTATACCCAATTGTTTTGGGTGTCCTATGAAGATGCATTTATCCGCTTTGGGTTCGAGCTTATCAGCCTGAAACCTTTTTCACATAAGCGTCGCAGCCCCAAACTTTTAAGAAATGACAGCTTAGGTTTCTCTAAACCATAGTTCATACGGTGTCATCTCATCGGAATTACGTGGTGCCCTATTTAAAGTGAATGTGGTTGTCTTTAATGCATAACCCATAAACTATTGTGGTAATTCGATAAGAGACATCATGGTATGCATCATATCCAATAGGGTGCAGTTATGATGTTCGGACACACCATCACACTATGGTGTTCCAGGCTGTATTAGTTGTGAAACGATTTCCACAATGTCTTAATTCTGTGCCAAACTTGTAACTCAGATATTCATCTCTATGATCATATCATAGATCTTTTATCCTCTTGCCACGACGATCTTTCAACTTCACCCTGAAATTACTTGAACCTTTCAATAATTCAGACTCATGATTCATCAAGTAAATATACTCAACATCTACTCAAATCAGCTGTGAAGTAAGAACATAACGATATCCACTACATGCCTCAGCACTCATTGGACTGCACACATCAAAATGTATTACTTCCAACAAGTTGCTTTCTGGTTCCATTTACTGAAACCGAGGCTTTCGGTCATCTTGCCCATGTGGTATGATTTGCATGTCTCAAGTGATTCAAAACCTATTGAGTACAAAACGGTCCGTTAGCATGGAGTTTCTTCATGCATATATACCAATAGACATGGTTCGCATGTCTCAAACTTTTCAAAAAACGAGTGAGCCCAAAGATCCATCAACATGGAGCTTCTTCATGCGTTTTATACCGATATGACTTACGTGGCAGTGCCACAAGTAGGTGGTATTATCATTGCTATCTTTTGGCATGAACATGTGTATCACTACGATCGAGTTTCAACAAACAATTCATTTTAGGTGTAAGACCATTGAAGGTATTATTCAAATAAACAGAGTAACCATTATTCTCCTTAAATGAATAACCGTATTGTGATAGACATAATCCAAACATGTCTATGC
The DNA here is from genome assembly GCA_034509565.1 of Triticum monococcum. Lineage (NCBI taxonomy): Eukaryota > Viridiplantae > Streptophyta > Magnoliopsida > Poales > Poaceae > Triticum > Triticum monococcum. The sequence continues at coordinate 172,237,480 of CM067847.1, read as the reverse complement.
TCAACGCAAACACCAATCTCGATGGTAGAGGGAGCGTACGATATTTGATCATATCCACATTGGAAACATTTCCAACACATATCGTCAGCTCACCTTTAGCTAGTCTCCGTTTATTCCGTAGCTTTTATTTCGAGTTACTAACACTTAGCAACCGAACCGGTATCTAATACCCTGGTGCTACTAGGAGTACTAGTAAAGTACACATCAACAGAATGTATATCCAATATACTTCTATCGACCTTGCCAGCCTTCTAATCTACCAACTATCTAGGGTAATTCTACTCCAGTGGTTGTTCCCCTTATTACAGAAGCACTTAGTCTCGGGTTTGGGTTCAACCTTGGGTTTCTTCACCAGAGCAGCAGCTGAATTGTCGTTTCATGAAGTATCCCTTCTTGCCCTTGCCCTTCTTGAAACTAGTGGTTTCACTAACCATCAACAATTGATGCTCCTTCTTGATCTCTACTTTTGCGATGTCAAACATCGCGAATATCTCAAGGATCATCATATATGTCCCTGATATATCATAGTTCATCACGAAGCTCTAGCAGCTTGGTGGTAATGACTTCGGAGAAACATCACTATCTCATCTGGAAGATCAACTCCCACTCGATTCAAATGATCGTTGTACTCAGACAATCTGAGCACAAGCTCAACAATTGAGCTTTTCTCCCTTAGTATGTAGGCTAAGAAAATCATCGGAGGTCTTATACCTCTTGACGTGGGCACGAGCCTGAAATCCCAATTTCAGCCCTCGAAACATCTCATATGTTTCGCGACGTTTCAAAACGTCTTTGGTGCCTCAACTCTAAACCGTTTAACTGAACTATCATGTAGTTATCAAAACGTGTATGTCAGATGTTCGCAACATCTACAGACGACATTCGAGGTTCAGCACACTGAGCGGTGCATTAAGGACATAAGCCTTCTAAGAAGCAATGAGGACAATCCTCAGTTTACGGACCTAGTCCGCATAATTGCTACTATCAACTTTCAACTAATTTTTCTCTAGGAACATATCTAAATAGTAGAACTATAGCGTGAGCTACGACATAATTTGCAAAATCCTTTTGACTATGTTCAGGATAATTAAGTTCATCTTATGAACTCCCACTTAGATAGACATCCCTCTAGTCATCTAAGTGATTACATGATCCGAGTCAACTAGGCCGTGTCCGATCATCATGTGAGACGGACTAGTCAACGTCGGTGAACATCTTCATGTTGATCGTATCTTCTATACGACTCATGCTCGACCTTTCGGTCTTCTGTGTTCCGAGGCCATGTCTGTACATGCTAGGCTCGTCAAGTTAACCCTAATTGTTTTGCATGTGTAAAACTGTCTTACACCCGTTGTATGTGAACGTAAGGATCTATCACACCCGATCATCACGTGGTGCTTCGAAACGACGAACTGTAGCAACGGTGCACAGTTAGGGGAGAACACTTCTTGAAATTTTTTGTAAGGGATCATCTTATTTACTACCGCCGTTCTAAGTAAACAAGATGTATAAACATGATAAACATCACATGCAATCAAATAATAGTGACATGATATGGCCAATATCATATAGCTCCTTTGATCTCCATCTTGGGGCTCCATGATCATCTTGTCACCGGCATGACACCATGATCTCCATCATCATGATCTCCATCATCGTGTCTTCTTGAAGTTGTCACGTCATCTATTACTTCTACTACTATAGCTAACGGTTAGAAATTAAGTAAAGTAATTACATGATGTTTAAGTTGACACGCAGGTCATAAATAAATAAAGACAACTCCTATGGCTCCTGCCGGTTGTCATACTCATCGACATGCAAGTCGTGATTCCTATTACAAGAACATGATCAATCTCATACATCACATATATCATTCATCACATCCTTTGGCCATATCACATCACATAGCATACCCTGCAAAAACAAGTTAGACGTCCTCTAATTGTTGTTTGCATGTTTTACGTGGCTGCTATGGGTTTCTAGCAAGAACGTTTCTTACCTACGCAAAGACCACAACGTGATATGCCAATTGCTATTTACCCTTCATAAGGACCCTTTTCATCGAATCTGATCCGACTAAAGTGGGAGAGACAGACACCCGCCAGCCACCTTATGCAACTAGTGCATGTTTGTCGGTGGAACCGGTCTCACGTAAGAGTACGTGTAAGGCTGGTCCGGGCCGCTTCATCCCACAATGCCGCCGAATCAAGATAAGACTAGTAACGGCAAGCATATTGAACAAAATCAACGCCCACAACTACTTTGTGTTCTACTCGTGCATAGAATCTACGCAATAGACCTAGCTCATGATGCCACTGTTGGGGAACGTAGCAGAAATTCAAAATTTTCCTACGTGTCACCAAGATCTATCTATGGAGAGACCAGCAACGAGGGGAAGGAGAGTTGCATCTACATACCCTTGTAGATCGCTAAGCGGAAGCGTTCAAGTGAACGGGGTTGATGGAGTCGTACTCGTCGTGATCCAAATCACCGATGACCAAGTGCCGAACGGACGGCACCTCCGCGTTCAACACACGTACAGCCCGGTGACGTCTCCCACGCCTTGATCCAGCAAGGAGAGAGGGAGAGGTTGAGGAAGACTTCATCCAACAGCAGCACAACGGCGTGGTGGTGGTGGAGGAGCATGGCTATCCTGCAGGGCTTCGCCAAGCACCACAGAAGAGGAGGAAGAAGAGACGCAGGGCTGCACCAAGAGAGATTGAATCACGTGTGTTGTGGGCAGCCCCTTAGGCCTCATATATATAGGGGAAGGGGAGGGGCTGTGCCCCCCTCTAGGGTTCCCACCCCTAGGGGGGGCGGCAGCCCTAGATGGCCAAGGGGTGGCGGCCAAGGGGGGGAGGAGAGGGAGGCGCAGGGTGTATGGGCCTTAGGGCCCATATGCCCTTAGGGTTTGCCCCCTCTCCCCTTCTAGACGCATGGGCCTTAGTGGGGCTGGTGCCCTTGGCCCATGTAGGCCAAGGAGCACTCCCCACAGCCCATGTGGCCCCCCCGGGGCAGGTGGCCCCACTTGGTGGACCCCCGGGACCCTCCCGGTGGTCCCAGTACGTTACCGATAAACCCCGAAACTTTTCCGGTGACCAAAACAGGACTTCTCATATATAAATCTTTACCTCCGGACCATTCCGGAACTCCTCGTGACGTCCGGGATCTCATCCGGGACTCCGAACAACATTCGGTAACCACATACAAACTTCCTTTATAACCCTAGCATCATCGAACCTTAAGTGTGTAGACCCTACGGGTTCGGGAGACATGCAGACATGACCGAGACGTTCTCCGGTCAATAACCAACAGCAGGATCTGGATACCCATGTTGGCTCCCACATGTTCCACGATGATCTCATCGGATGAACCACGGTGTCAAGGACTTAATCAATCCCGTATACAATTCCCTTTGTCTATCGGTACGATACTTGCCCGAGATTCGATCGTCGGTATCCCGATACCTTGTTCAATCTCGTTACCGGCAAGTCTCTTTACTCGTTCCGTAACACATCATCCCGTGATCAACTCCTTGATCACATTGTGCACATTATGATGATGTCCTACCGAGTGGGCCCAGAGATACCTTTCCGTTTACACGGAGTGACAAATCCCAGTCTCGATTCGTGCCAACCCAACAGACACTTTCGGAGATACCTGTAGTGCACCTTTATAGTCACCCAGTTACGTTGTGACGTTTCGTACACCCAAAGCATTCCTACGGTATCCGGGAGTTGCACAATCTCATGGTCTAAGGAAATGATACTTGACATTAAAAAGCTTTAGCATACGAACTACATGATCTAGTGCTATGCTTAGGATTGGGTCTTGTCCATCACATCATTCTCCTAATGATGTGATCCCGTTATCAACGACATCCAATGTCCATAGTCAGGAAACCGTAACCATCTATTGATCAACGAGCTAGTCAACTAGAGGCTTACTAGGGACATGGTGTTGTCTATGTATCCACACATGTATCTGAGTTTCCTATCAATACAATTATAGCATGGATAATAAACGATTATCATGAACAAGGAAATATAATAATAACTTATTTATTATTGCCTCTAGGGCATATTTCCAACAAGATCTAGGTATTGCCATCTTTGGTAGGCAATCCATAAGTGGCTCTCATGATAGTTTCATATGGTAATTTTATTTTCTTTCTAGGAAAGTGTTCCATGCCCTTTTTTAATGGAAATTGTAATCTAATATTCCCTTCCTTCATATCAATAATCGCACCAACCGTTCTAAGGAAAGGTCTACCAAGAATAATAGGGCAAGAAGGATTGCAATCTATATCAAGAACAATGAAATCTACGGGCACATAATTCCTATTTGCAACAATAAGAACATCATTAATCCTTCCCATAGGTTTCTTAATATTGGAATTCACAAGATGCAAGTTTAGAGAGAAATCATCAAAATTACGGAAATTTAGCAAATCACACAAAGTCTTGGGAATAGTAGAGACACTAGCACCCAAATCACAAAAAGCATAAAACTCATGATCTTTAATTTTAATTTTAATAGTTGGTTCCCACTCATCATAGAGTTTTCTAGGGATAGAAACTTTCAAATCAAGTTTTTCTTCATAAGATTGCATCAAGGCATCAACAATATGTTCAGTGAAGGCTTTATTTTGACTATAAGCATGTGGAGAATTTAGCACGGATTGCAACAAGGAAATACAATCAATTAAAGAGCAACTTTAATAATTAAATTCCTTGAAATCCAATATAGTGGGTTTAGCAACATCTAGATTTTCATTTTTTTCAATCCCACTTTCATCAATTTCATCATTAAGATCTAAATACTCTGAATTTTTAGAACGCCTTCTAGGTAAAGGAAGATCATATTCAGTTTCATCCAGATTCATATTGCAAAATAAATATTTAATAGGGGACACATCAATAACTTTTAGATCTTCATCTTGATTTTCATAGGAATTGGAGGAACACGCTTTAATAAAGGCAGCTTTGGAAGCACGCATCCTAGCGGTTCTTTCCTTGCACTCATCAATGGAAATTCTCATGGCTTTGAGAGACTCATTGATATCATGCTTAGGAGGAATAGATCTAAGCTTTAAATAATCAACCTCAAGAGAAATTCTATCAACGTTTCTAGCCAAATCATCAACTTTAAGCAATTTCTCCTCAAGCAAAGCATTGAAATTCTTTTGTGAATTCATAAATTCTTTAACACTATTCTCAAATTCAGAGGGCATCTTATTATAATTTCCATAAGAGTTGTTGTAGGAATTCCCATAATTATTAGAAGGATTACTAGGATATGGCCTAGGATTAAAATTCCCTCTATAAGCGTTGTTACCAAAATTATTCCTACCAACAAAATTCACATCCATAGATTCATTGTTATTCTCAATCAAAGTAGACAAAGGCATATCATTAGGATCAGAAGAAACACTCTTAGTAGAAAATAATTTCATAAGTTCATCCATCTTTCCACTCAAAACATTAATTTCTTCTATCGCATGCACTTTTTTATTAGAAGATCTTTTAGTATGCCATTGAGAATAATTAACCATAATATTATTTAGGAGTTTAGTAGCATCTCCTAAAGTGATTTCCATAAAAGTGCCTCCCGCGGCCGAATCTAAAAGATTTCTAGAAGCAAAATTCAATCCGGCATAAAAATTTTGTATAATCATCCACAAATTCAAACCATGAGTAGGGCAATTACGTGTCATTAATTTCATTATCTCCCAAGCTTGTGCAACATGTTCATGATCAAGTTGCTTAAAATTCATAATATCGTTTCTAAGAGAGATGATCTTAGCGGGAGGAAAATACTTAGAGATAAAAGCATCTTTGCACTTGTTCCATGAATCAATACTATTCTTAGGCAAAGACGAAAACCAAGCTTTAGCACGATCTCTAAGCGAAAAAGGAAATAGCTTCAATTTAACGACATCATTATTGACATCTTTTTTCTTTTGCATATCACATAAATCAACGAAGCTATTTAGATGAGTAGCGGCATCTTCACTAGGAAGGCCGGCGAATTGATCTTTCATAACAAGATTCAACAAAGCAGTATTAATTTCACAAGATTCAGCATCGGTAAGAGGAGCAATCGGAGTGCTAAGGAAATCATTATTATTGTTATTGGTGAAGTCACACAATTTGGTAGTATCTTGAGCCATCGCGACAAACAAGCAATCTAACACACGGGCAAACAAAAAGCAAGCAGGCAAAAAGAGGCAAATAGAGAGGGAGGATAGAGAGAGGGCGAATAAAACGGCAAGGGTGAATTGGGGGGAGAGGAAAATGAGAGGCAAATGGCAAATAATGTAATGCGAGAGATAGGGATTGTGATGGGTACTTGGTATCTTGAATTTTTGCGTAGACTCCCCGGCAACGGCGCCAGAAATCCTTCTTGCTACGTCTTGAGCTTGCGTTGGTTTTCCCCGAAGAAGAAGGGATGATGCAGCAGAGTAGCGTAAGTATTTCCCTCAGTTTTTGAGAACCAAGGTATCAATCCAGTAGGAGGCCACACTCAAGTCCCTCGTACCTGCACAAAGTGATAGCTACTCGCAACCAACGCGATTAGGGGTTGTCAATCCCTTCACGGTCACTTACGAGAGTGAGATCTGATAGATATAATATTTTTGGTATTTTTGGTACAAAGATGCAAAGTAAAAAGTAAAAGCAAAGTAAAAAAGCAAAGCAAGATTAAAGTGATGGAGATTGATATGATGAGAATAGACCCGAGGGGCATAGGTTTCACTAGTGGCTTCTCTCAAGAGCATAAGTATTCTACGGTGGGTGAACAAATTACTGTTGAGCAATTGACATAATTGAGCATAGTTATGAGAATATCTAGGCATGATCATGTATATAGGCATCACGTCTGTGACAAGTAGATCGAAACGATTCTGCATCTACTACTATTACTCCACTCATCGACCGCTATCCAGCAGGCATCTAGAGTATTAAGTTAAAAACAGAGTAATGCCTTAAGCAAGATGACATGATGTAGAGAGATAAATTCATGCAATATGAAATAAATCCCATCTTGTTATCCTCGATGGCAACGATACAATACGTGCCTTGCTGCCCCTTCTGTCACTGGGTAAGGACACCGCAAGATCGAACCCAAAGCTAAGCACTTTTCCCATAGAAAGAACTACCAATCTAGTTGGCCAAATCAAACCGATAATTCGAAGAGACTTGCAAAGATAACCAATCATACATAAAAGAATTCAGAGAAGATTCAAATATTATTCATAGATAGACTTGATCATAAACCCACAATTCATCGGTCTCAACAAACACACCGCAAAAAGAAGATTACATCGAATAGATCTCCACAAGAGAGGGGGAGAACTTTGTATTAAGATTCAAAGAGAGAGAAGAAGCCATCTAGCTACTAACTATGGACCCGAAGGTCTGAGGTAAACTACTCACACTTCATCGGAGAGGCCATGATGATGTAGAAGCCCTCCGTGATGACGGCCCTCTTCCGGCGGAGCTCCGGAACAGGCCCCAAGATGGGATCTCGTGGATACAGAAAGTTGCGGCGGTGGAATTAGGTTTTTGGCTCCTGTTCTGATCGTTTGGGGGTACGTGTGTATATATAGGAGGAAGAAGTACGCCGGAGGAGCAATGAGGGGCCCATGAGGCAGGGGGCGCGCCCTAGGGGGGGGGCGGCCCCCACCCTCGTGACCGCCTCTTTTGTTCCTTGGAGCAGGGTCCAAGTCTCCTGGATCACGTTCGGTGAGAAAATCACGTTCCCGAAGATTTTATTCCGTTTGGACTCCGTTTGATATTCCGTTTCTTTGAAACACTGAAATAGGCAAAAAAACAGCAATTCTGGGTTGGGCCTTCGGTTAATAGGTTAGTCCCAAAAATAATATAAAAGTGGAAAATAAAGCCCAATATAGTCCAAAACAGTAGACAATATAGAATGGAGCAATCAAAAATTATAGATACGTTGGAGACGTATCAGAGACGGGGTCATAGCACCGATAGCCCTTTGTGTTGGAGGGGTACCCAAGGAAGATGCAAGCGAGAGACCGCGGAGCAAGCTTATGGGGGGCGGTGGAGGCGGTGCTAGGGTAGTAGAGGCAGCCAAAGATGCGAAGATCATCGTATGATGGAGGAGTCCAATAGAGCAACTGATGCGGCGCATAGTTCCAGCGAACGCGGCATGGTAGGATGTTGACAAGAATAGTCGCAGTAGTGAGCGCATCGGGCCAAAACCGAGGCGGGATGTTGGCATGGAACAAGAGGGTACGGACGCAATCGTTGAGAGTGCGGAGTACACGTTCTGCCCGCCCATTTTGCTGCGAAGTGTAAGGACATGTTAGACAAAAAAAAGTACCATGTGTGGCGAGGAGGTTGCGGACTGCAAGGCTATAGAACTCTTTCCCATTGTCCATTTGGAACGCAAGAATGGGTTGACCAAAGTGCGTAGAGACAAAGGAGTAAAAAGATGTAAGTGTTGAGAGCACATCCGATTTCTGCCGAAGGGGAAAAGTCCACACATAGTGTGTAAAATCGTCTAAGATGACAAGATAATAAAGATAGCCAGAGTTGCTCGCTATAGGTGATGTCCAAACATCACAATGTATCAGCTGAAACGGATAAGCCGCAATAGTGGTAGAGTTGCTAAAGGGTAGATGCATGTGTTTGCCAACACAGCAAGCATGACAGGTATGGTCATTGACCTTATTACAAGTGAAAGAAAAACTACGAAGAATATGACGGAGCGTGGCATGATTGGGATGACCCAAACGAGCATGCCAGAGGTCCACACCGGCGGAGAGGGCGACGGGGGCTGTGTCGGTGGAGGATGGTGGGTGGACCGGGTAGAGCTCATCCGGGCTGTCACATCGGTGAAGAACCATTCGGGAACGGGCGTCCTTCACAGAAAAACCACAACCGTCAAATTCAACCGCAATTGGATTTTCACGAGTAAGACGGCGAACAGAGACAAGATTTTTTATTAACTCAGGAGAAACTAAGATATGAGACATATTGATAGGTGTACTAGTAGACGGAAAAGAAGTAGAACCAATATGTGTGATAGGAAGGGAAGAACCATCGCCAAGAGTAATGCGAGTGGCGGTGTTGGTGGGAGCGAAAGATGTTAAGTTACCCAGGTTGGAGGACATGTGTGCGGTAGCCCCGGAGTCCACGAACCAGTCGCCGCCACCGGTGTAAGTGTTGGGGGTGGGGGCGGACTGCAGCGCAGCTAGGAGGGACGGGTCCCAAGGCAGCGAGGCAGGTGCCGCGTTGTTTAGCTGGCGCCGGGCTGCGGCGGCGCAAGGGCCGGCAGCGGCGGGTAGGCCGGGTAGGCCCCGGGCTGCTGGAACACCGCAAAGGCCGCAGGTGGCTGCGGACGACGGTGTAGGCCTGGTGCTGCGCTGGGCGGGGACCCAGGATGCCGGGAGCGGTGGGACGGGGGACCGGCATAGAATAAGCGTGGACGACGCCGGTCCAAGGATTGTGCCCGTAAGCCCACAGCGCCACGGGCTCCTGCTGCTAAACGCGGGGTTGCACGGCGGGGTTGGCTACCCGTTGCTGGCCCTTGTGCCCCCCTTGCCGCGGCGGCCGCCGCACTCGTTGCAGGTAGCAAGCGTCGGCGCCCCCTGTTGAGGGAACGGGAAGGGCGGGAGGACCTGCTGGGGCAGCGGGAAGGGAGCCACCGGCTGCTGGTGGGGAGCTGCGCCACGGGACGTGCCGGCGGCCAGGGCGGTGTGAGCCGCCCACGCCCTCATCTTCTTCATCCCGCGTTCCTCCAAACGCAGGTAGGCGACGACCTTGGGAAAGGTCGGGTTGGGGATGAGCGTGAGGTTGGCAGCCGCGTGGGTGAACTCCTCGTTGAGGCCGGCGACGAGGGTGCTAAGGAGGAGGTCGTTGGAGACTTTCTCGCCGATGTCGCGGAGCTCGTCGCAGAGTTGCGTGAGGCGTATGCAAAATTCATCCATCGAGGAATTATTTTGGTGGCACCCAAAGAACTCCCGCTGAAGGAAGACGAGCCGCTGGAGCCGATTGTCGGTTAAGAGGCCGTTGAGCTTCATCCAGACGGCGTGTGCATCATCGTCATCCTGCACCACCGTGTAGAACAAGTCCTTAGAGATGGTGAGGAAGAACCAGCGAATGATCGTCGCCTCAACGGTGGACCACTCGGCATCGAACGCCATGGTCGCGGCGTCAACAGTGCCGTCAATGTGCTCCTGGAGATGAAACTCACAGAAAACGAGGTGAAAGTAAGTCTTCCATGCATAGTAAGATGAGTCCTCCTATGAGAGACGGATGGGCACAAGGGCGAGGATGTCGATGTTGCGGATGATGTTGGCGGGGATAGGGGCAGGGCCGGCGAAAGGGTTGGAGGGTTGGGTGGTGCCGGACATGGGAGAGGAGGAGGAGGAGGCGTCGGCGAGTGGATCATAGGAGGCGAACGACATGGCGACGGGTTAGGGTTCGGGTGGAGATGGAGGGGAAGTGGGTGGCGGCTGCTAGAGAGGGCGGCGGCCGGGAGGGATGCGGCGGCAGAGGGGACTGCGGCGGCAGGGGGGCGGCGGCGGCGGCAAGAAGGCGGCGGCGGCAAGAAGGCGGCGGCGGCTCAGGTGCGGCGGCGGCGGCGGAAGCGTTACGAAAGAAACGCGGTGTATGATACCATGTGGAATATGCGAAATGTCATTGATCGTATGTCGTAGCATATATAGAGTACAAGGGCAAGGATATCTCAACCGTATCCGCTATACAAGGAAAGGATCGGGAGATATCCGTAGAGTAGGAAAACAAATGAAAGAAGATCCTACCTACCTAAGTACATACGATCATGAGTATCTCAACAATCTTCGTGTATAGCTTTTGGATCAAAGTCCAGCATTTCATATTGCCTTCGTGTATACCAGTAAAAAATACTCCCTCTGTAAACAAATATAAAAGCATTTAGATCATTACTTTAATGATTTAAACGTTCTTATATTTTTTTACGGAGAAAGTATGAACTATGGTAGACCATCAGTTCTTGGTGCAGTGTCTTCGTGGTTCTAGGGGATCCTTTGATCGGCCTCGCGTGAACCATGGTGTCATAATCCCATGTACTCCCTCCGTTCTTAAATACTTGTCTTTCTAGGCATTTTAACAAGTGACTACATATGAAACAAAATGAATGAATCTACACTCTAAAATATGTCTACATACATCCGTATGTAGTAGTCATTTGAAATGTCTAGAAAGACAAGTATTTGGGAACGGAGGGAGTACATACGAATAGCTACCAAGAAACTCAAAAAACATGCTCCACTCCACATGCTCCTCCTCGCTCGATTGTCTCCACTCCACATGCTCCTCCTCGCTTGATTGTCCCCTTTGTCCCAAGTTTCTTCTTCATACTACTTCACTCGAAGGTCCTGTGATACAATACGAGACAAAGAAGTGGGTTTATATCCACTGTGTTAGGATGTTGAGTAACTCATCCTTCGGTAGCTCACCCATTAATAATTTAATGTTTGAGAGTATACTAGTACTCCCTTCGTCCCATAATATAAGAGCGTTTTTAAAGCTGACGGAGGGAGTACATCTTATCATACACGCGCGCTGAAGGCTGGGCAGGACACGCCTTGAGATTTTTGCATGTTCTAATCTTCACACTCGTCCTTGTCTGCCGATGATTTCCATTCAATACCGTTGTTTAATGTGTGCCAACCGTGGAAGCGAGCTTTGTCTATTTAATTTATCTTGGCGTAACCACATTGTAATAGAGGAGTATGTTATAGATTGTGGATATTGTTTGGATATATCTATATCATTTGCTAGCACTGTCATTATTTGGATATATCTATATCATTTGATTTTTTTTTAAGTTTGGGAACTTATTTTCAAATTTCGTGAACCTTTTCAAATCCATGAAATTTTTCCAAATCCTTGAACTTTTTTAAATTCCCATTTTTTCAAATTCACTAATCTTTTTTAAATGTGTAAAATTATTTTAGATTTCTCATTTTGGTAAAATTCGTAAACTCTACGAAAGAGGGAGCATAAATATCATGCAAAAGAAAAAACTGGTGCGAACAACCTACGTACCGACGTGAGAAAAGCCGAACGATCAAAGGGAGCACTAAATGGGCCGAAGAGGAGCTCTCCCACGAACGCTATGTACTGCAGGACCAACTAGTTAGCGGATACCACATGCGGGCCGGTTGTAGCGAACGAGCGGGAGCACTGGGTGCACTAGTGGATTTTTATGCAGCGATCGTTGATCGATTAGCGAATGTGAAGCGCCGGTTCCCTCTCATTAGGGTTTTGTTCCTCCGGGGGTGACCCGCCGCCGTCGAGATTACTGGTTCCCTACCCCGTCCTCCCGCCGCCGCAAGGTGCGATCGATCGAGGGGCTCTCCTCTTGGGGGATCGCTCGAGCGGGGGGACCTAGGGTTTTTGGGTTTTCGAAAGCAAGGCCCGACCGATTCACTTCATTCAGGTTAGGGTTTTGGAAGATGTCTTCGAGCACGGCCAAAAACGCAACGGCGGCTAGCTCATCGGAGACAGAGGATGTGAGGAGGATTATGGAGGAATTGGGATTGAAGGAGGAAGATCTGGACGATGTAGTCTTCGACGAAGATCAGGCCCCCCCGGAGGCGGCCCGATGGCTGGCTATCGCTAGGGTTCACTCGGAGAAAACCTACAGCCAGTATTGGTTCTTTCACAACATGAGAGCAGCGTGGGATCTCGCGCAAATGGCAAACTTCAAGCCGCTAGAGGATAACTTGTACACCATCCAATTTTCTTGCTTGGGGGATCGGGAGAGGGTCATGCAAGAGGGACCATGGCACTTCAGAGGAGATGTGGTGATCATCAAGTCGTACGATGGATTGCAGAAGCCGTCAACAGTCAGTCTGGACACCATTGAGATTTGGGCTCAAATCCATAATGTACCCCAGCTTTATGCCCACCTAGTCCCATCCCTAGGTGCAAAAATTGGAGAAGTGTTGTTCACCGAACCACAATCACAAGACTTCAAGGGAAAATTTCATCGAGTGTGGGTCAGGATCGATGTTGCAAAACCTTTGAAAAACGTGGTCTCAATGATCCGTGAAGGAAAGCGGCAAATTTATAGGGTAAAATACGATAAGTTGCCTGACTGGTGTGCCGTCTGCGGGGTGCTAGGCCATTAGTTTAAGGAGCACGGGAGTGGGTTACACCCTCCCTCTGCACTAATTTTAAGGATCTGAGGGCGTCATGGGCAATGAGGACCGGCCGAGGACCAAGAGATGGAGTAGGCAGAAGGGGAGGAAGGAGAGGAGGCCGATCGGGCGGCCGGGGCCGCAGCGACCAGTACACATCTTACAATGAAGGTTCTGGCTTTGAGGGGGCAGTAGTTTCAGAGAAGGATCTAGAGATGAGGGAAGCGGAACTGAACAGAAAGAGAGGCTCAGAGTTGACAGGAAACCAGCAAAAGCCATCCGCAGCAAACAGCTCGGTGATCACCCCAGCTTTTCCGAGCAATACTTTGGCTTTACCTGCCCCATTGCTTCCACAAAGCCCAAGCACTAAACAGGACCAGAAGAGGCCGAAGTTGATCACAGATTCCGGGAAGCTTATCTCGGAGAAGAATGGAGTGCAAGGAAGTCTTGAGCAAAAGTTGGCGGGCCCCGAGGGGCACCGCCGAGCCCAATGAATGCATTATGTTAGAACTGTTGCAGCGCGGGCAAGGCCGCGTCAGTTCGCGAGCTTCACGATTTCGCGAGGCAATTTTCCCCTACCCTACTATGTATTGTAGAGACACAAATAAAAGGAGAGAGGGTAGAAGCTCTAGCTAGTAGTTTTGGATATGCTAATGCTTATGCCATTGATAGTAATGGTAGGAGCGGTGGTATTGGTCTTTTTTGGAATAGTTCAATAAAAGTTGAAATTCTCGGTTACTCTAATTATCATCTAGATGTCTCAGTTGAGGAGAGTGACCATGACAAGTGGAGGATGACTTGTGTCTATGGAGAAGCACAGACACACTTGCGATATAAAACATGGGATGTGTTGAAAAATATTAGTAATTTGAGCACACTTCCATGGTTGTGCTGGGGTGATTTCAACAAAGTTTTACGTCCGGATGAACACGAGGGAGTGGGACAACGCAGCAACGCTCAAATCCAGGCCTTTAGAGATGCTACAGATATTTGCATGTTGCTAGATTTGGGGTACAAATAAAACTTTTGGACTTTCAAAAAGAAAGTTACTGGAGGCACTTACACGCACTGCAGGCTTGATAGGGCAATGGCAAATGCTGACTGGATGGCACGGTTCCCCTCTGCATCGGTAACTCATCTTACTGGCAGTACTTCTGACCATGCACCATTGCTCTTGGAGGTTGGGGACTCAAACCTTGAGCGAACAAATATAACTTTTAAGTATGAACTCATGTGGGAGCAACATGAGGGCCTCAAGCAGTTTGTGGCCGAGGGGTGGATGGCCCAAGCACCATGCAATTCGGTGGAGCAGTTAAAACAGAAGCTACACAATTTGTCGCAGGGGTTAGATAGGTCGAGCAGAGATACATTTGGGAGTGTACGGAAGGACATAAAGCAATTGAAGCGTGTACTGGAGGAGTTATGAGGAGACCCTTTGAGGACTGCTCCGTCCCATGTCGAACTGAAAATAAATGAGCGGCTGGTTGAGATGTACCACAGGGAGGAGATCATGTGGCGTCAACGTGCTCGAATAAAGTGGTTAACGGAGGGTTACAAAAACACGAAATTCTTCCATCTTAGAGCCAGTCTTCGCAGGAAGAAAAACATGGTTAAGGCGTTGCAGAACTCCCTTGGGGTGATTGTTTCTGACCCGGGGGAATTGAAGGAGATGGTGAACTCCTTCTACAAGACTTTGTATGCCACGGAGGGGGTCAATCAAATGGAAGCGGTGCTGGCTCACGTCCCGCGGAAAATCACGGAGGAGATGAATGCCTCCTTGTGTGCACCATATACTAATGATGAGGTCAAAACAACATTATTTCAGATGTTTCCGACGAAAGCCCTGGGACCTCATGGATATCCTGCTCACTTTTTACCAGAGACATTGGGATATATGCGGTGAAGAGGTCACCAATATTGTTCTAAGGATAGTCCGAGGAGAAGAGTCTCCGGAGTGCATCAACGATACAATTCTAGTTCTTATTCCGAAGGTAACAAATCCATCTTTTTTGGCCCAATTTTGACCTATTAGTCTTTGCAATGTTCTATACAAGATAGCTTCGAAGGTTGTTGCAAATAGACTGAAGGTCATACTACCAGTTATCATATCTGAGGAACAGTCTGCTTTCGTGCCAGGAAGACAAATCACTGATAATATCATATGTGCTTATGAGTGTTTGCATTTTATGAAGCGGTCGAGATCAAAAGCTAATAGTTTCTGTGATTTGAAGTTGGATATGATGAAAGCCTATGATAGATTGGAATGGACTTATTTGAGGGCGATAATGACAAAACTTGGTTTTGCAGCGCAGTGGATCAATACAGTTATGACAATGGTAACATCAATTTCTTTTTCTGTTATGCTGAATGGAGAGAGACTTGAATCTTTCAAACCAACGAGAGGGATTCGGTAGGGAGACCCAATTTCCCCTACTTGTTCTTGATTGCAGCAGAGGGCCTTTCGTGCCTCCTGAAATCCAGTTCTCAGTCATCATCTTTGACAGGTATTAAGGTGGCCCCCTCGGCGCCATCCATTAACCACCTTTTATTTGCAGATGACAGCTTGTTGCTATTCAAGGCTAGTGTAGAGGGCTTAGTTGTAGTGTCAAACCTACTGAACACTTACTGTGAAGCTTCTGGACAGAGGATAAATCATGACAAGTCATCAATATTTTTCAGCAAAGGTTGCCCAGTACCAGTTAGAGAGGAGGTGAAGAATTCTCTGCATGTTCATAATGAATCTTTGTCAGAGCATTACCTGGGGATGCCAACTGATGTAGGTCACTCAAGGAATGGAACCTTCAAATATCTGAGGGACAGGGTGTGGGAAAAGATAAAGGGTTGGATGGAGAAGTTGTTGTCTGCTGCGGGCAAAGAGGTGTTGATCAAATCTGTAGCGTAGGCCATTCCCATCTTTTCTATGTCTTGTTTCAGACTGCCAAGGGGGCTATGTGACAACATCACATCGATCATCAGGCAATTTTGGTGGGGGAGCAAACGATGTAAATGGAAACCCAGCTGGGTTGCATGGGACATTATGACTATGCCAAAACACATGGGCGGCCTCGGTTTCTGTGACTTGGAGATCTTCAACCTCGCATTACTGGCACGTTAGGCTTGGAGAACCTTAACTGATGAATCATCTCTTAGCTCAAAAATCCTCAAATCAGTGTATTTCCCACAAGGCTCATTACTTGATGCACAGTTGGGTTCACAACCTTCTCAGATATGGAGAGCCATTCTGGATGGTCGGGACATTTTGGTTCAGGGTCTAGTAAGAAGGGTGGGGGATGGAGAAACAACGAGCATATGGGACCATAATTGGATCCCGAGCACTAGTAGAAAAAGGGGCTTTTGTCCCGGTTGGTAAGGCCCCTTTAGTCCCGGTTTTCGAACCGGGACTAAAGGGTCGGTACTAATACCTCTCCCCTTTAGTCCCGGTTCTTACACGAACCGGGACTAAAGGGCGCGGCCACGTGGAGCTCCACCTTTAGTCCCGGTTGGTAACACCAACCGGGACTAAAGGAAATTTTATGATTTTTTTGAATTTTTTTAATTTTTTTATTTTCAAATTTCTAAATTATTTTAACCTCTAGTATGTAATCACCACCCCTCATCACTGCTCAATTTATCCTCTAATCACCCCTCATCATTCCAAATCATCTAACTTCCCGAATGGTCACCCATCCTCCCACTCCCCCAGCCTGAGCATGCTTAACTTCCGGGTTCTATTCTCTCTCGTTTCCAAGTCTGCACTTGTTGTTTTCCTAACAATAGTAAGATGTCAATCCTATTAACCTTCATGAATTTTGCTTGAGCATGAAGTGACACATTTCACTGTTTCAGTTTGAAACTATTGTTTTAAAAAACAATAATTATTTAGTAACACTAATATTTCTTGAATAATTAGTCTGACCACAGTTTGACCATAGTTTGACCAGATTTGACCAAAATTCAAAATAACTGAAATAATTATTTAGTAACACTAATATTCTAGAATAATTAGTTTGACCATTGTTTGACGACAGTTTGACCACTGTTTGACCAGATTTGACTAGTAATTTTTTCGATTTTTTCCACTCTAGATCTTAAAAGCCCCGTAACTTTTTTTCTGTTAGGTTTTTGAGTATTTTTAAAAATGTTTAACGGGGTCCCCCCAGTTAAATTCGGATGTAACTTTTCGAGTAGATGATTTTTCATATAAATTTTTTTAATCCGAGTTCGTATGCAAAAGTTATGCCCATTTTACAAATTCCAGAGAGATTTTTCAAATAAAGTCGAAATTCATATTTGTAAATTTTCCCAACAAGCAGACCACATATCACATGGGAAACTTATTTTATTTTATTTTATTGACATTTCCATCATTTTCTTTTGTTTTTTCTAAAATTGAAAAGACGGTCCACCAGGGGGGAGAGTTTGAAAATGGGACCTTTAGTACCGGTTCGTGCCATGAACCGGTACTAATGCCTCAAAACCCATTAGTACCGGTTGGTGGCACCAACCGATACTAAATGTCTAACCTTTAGTCCCGATTGGTGCCACCAACCGGGACTAATGGGCATCGCACCCTTTAGTCCCGGTTCGTGGTACGAACCGGGACTAAAGGGCCCAGGTGAACCGGGACTAATGCCTTAGCCGCACGAATCGGGATAAATGCTCACGTTAGTCCCGGTTCTTGACTGAACCGGGACTAATGTGAAAACTGCTCCGTGACCAAAGCCCTGTTTTCTACTAGTGGAGGGATAACTTCAAGCGCCCCATCGCCTCTCTTGTTCAGAACCCGCCTATGCTTGTCAAACACCTCGTTGACGCTACCACAACTACTTGGAATGAGGGTCTGATCAATACGGTTTTCACCCCGTTTGACGCTAAGGAGATCCTCAAAATACCCCTATGTACGCGTAAAGTTGCAGATTTTTGGGGCTGGCATGAAGAGACCAACGGAATTTTCAGTGTTAGGTCGGCATACCGTATGATCTTGAGGACCAAAATACACCGGGAGGCCTGGTTACATGAATCAGAAGGGTCCTCGCACACCCAGCAAGAGAGTAAGCAGTGGAGCAGCATTTGGCACATTCAAGTTCCATCCAAGATAAGAATGTTCGTATGGAGGTTAGCACGACAGTCCATGCCCACTGGCGAGCTTCTGAAGCATCGCAATATGTTGCCAGAGGATACTTGCAATCTGTGTGGGGCTACGAACACTTGGCGGCATGCTCTCTTTACATGCCCGATGTCCAGCAGCATTTGGGCTTTGGCGCCAGAACATCTCGTCGAAGCGCTGGTCCAGGAGGAATGCTCGAGCGAATGTTCTAAGGATTGGCTGTTTCATATACATGAAATAATGAGCAAAACTGATTTTGTGAGGACAATTGTCACAGCTGGATAATCTGGAGTGCGCAGAGAAAAGCGATTCATGAGGTCACCCGTGACAATAAACGGCTTCATCACAAGAATGTTATCTGAGCTCGAGATCCGCATACCGAACACGAGGACTGCACCAGTCAGGGCGCCAAGGCCAAAGAAGTGGCAGCCACCAGCGGCCAACTGTGTGAAAATAAACGTCGACGCTGCAGTCCCTCGTCATGGTGGTTATGGTGTGGTAGGAGCAATCAGCAGAGATGCAATGGGCAGGTTTCTGGGAGCCTCAGTGCTAGCTTTTCGGCACATTGCCGATCCCCAAGTCCTCGAAGCTCTTGCAGTGCGGGAGGCACTAGCCCTATCCGATGACCTCTACCTAAGGCGTATTCATGTGGCATCGGATTGCAAAGTTGTCATTGAAGACATCCAGAAGGAGAATGCTCCCTACTATGGAGCAATTATACATGAAATCATAGATCACTCTTCCTCTTTTGATTTTTGTAAATTTAGCCATGAATTTAGGAGCTCAAATTTTGAAGCTTACAACCTCGTGAAGCATGCACTTTCTTTAGGGGGGTGGCCGCCATGTCTGGTTAGGCCACCCCGGGGATCTTCCCTCCGTCTCTGTAAACATTGTGACGACATAATAAAGCTTGCGAGTTTGTCTCAAAAAAACTAGTGGATTTTTATATTCCTACAAGCATTTTGCGTTATTTGGGGTTTTGGATTTTTTTCATGGTTTTCCTACATTTTCATAAAACAAATGTTTTTTCTCACGTGAAGCACGTTTGAAAAGCTTCTGCGCGAAGAGCAATTATGCTTCCCGTTAGTCAAAAAGCATAGTTATGCTTCCAACAAATGTGCTTTCTGAAAAGTGAAAAGCACATATGTGCTTCACTGTGAGGCACATATGTACTTCTCTAAAAGTGAAAAGCACAAGTGTGCTTCCAAAAAAGAGTGAAAAGCACAAATATGCACAAGTTTCTGGGTTTTTTGGTTTTCCTTTTTTTCAGTTTTTTTGTTTCTTCATGAAAAAAGCTCAGTCAAACCTATTAATATTGGATCCATTTTCAAAGATCTTGAAGCGATGAACCCAAAGTGAAAATTGTTTGTGATTTGGACGTATGTTCTATGTTGTAAAAGATAAAATATTAAAAAAAAACAAATTTACAAAAAAAATGCGAAACTTCCTGGTCGTGACAAGTGTCACACATCCAATTTGTCACTTGTCACGATTATAAAAGGTGGGAGTGGCCTTTGCAAGGGTATCCCTTGACTACTGGTTTTATTGTATCGCTCTTTGTGAAATACCCTATTTGACGTGCGTTGCAGCAAATTGGCGATTGTGATATGGGCAGCGCATTTAAGCTTTTTGGCAGGAACAACCCATTTTAAGCTAGTGTATGTTCAGCAGAATTCCGGTTTTGAGAACCTTCTAGAAGGTTCATGAACTAGTTTTTTTTCTTTTACTGGTTTTATGCCTGTTGTTAACTTTTCTTTTTCTCCTTTTTCATAAAGTTCTCATATTTAAAAAATTGTTCATAGCTTAAAAAATGTTTGCAAATTTTGTAAAATTTTCATTAAAAAAACCGTGTTCATCAAAATAAAACATTTGATTTTTTTTGGTAAATTTGAAAAAAAAACACATATTTCAAAAAAGATCAAAAATTGTAAAAAAACATATTCATAAATATGAAAAATGTTTACAGTTTTTACAAAACAATTGTGTTTTCAAAAAAGTTCAAGTTTTTTAAAAATGTTGGAAATTTGAAAAACAATCGCATTTTCAAAACTTTCATGTAAAAAATACGTTTGATACAGTATCATCGGTCCACTTTGCTAGATTTCTCTGGTTTGATCTGCTACAGTACTCAAAAGCTCACACCATTTGCTCGTGCGCCAGTGGGCCGCGCAGTCGGGGCACCTGTGCGTTTCCCCAATAATTCCCCGCTCTTTACAGGCGTTGCGATAGCGATCACCCGCTACAATGCTATATTGTGCCGACCCATTTTGAGGCGCTAGTATGAGTGCGGTGCGTGAACTAGCGGCTGGTTTTAGGATGAGCATTGAAGGTTCCTGAACAGGTATTTTTAATTAATGGTGTTTACAGTTTCCTTTTTGTTTTCTTTCCTATTTCCTGTTTATTTTTTCGCTTTCTGCAAAATTACAAAATTTAAAAATGTACAAAATCCCAAAACTTCTTCGCCTTTTCAAAAAACAATGTTTTGGATTTCAACAATTGTTTATGTTGTTCAAATTTTTGTTTTCAAAAAATATTTGATATTTAAACAATTATTCACAATTTCAAAAATAAATGTTCTTGTCTATAAAAAATGTATGGATTTTCAGAAATTGTTTGAGATTTTCAAAATTATTCAATTCTTTCAAAAATTCCTTCATGTTTTCAAAAGGTGTCTGTGTTTTTCTAAAATAAATTGGAATTTAAAATTCTTCACCTTTTAGAAAATGAATTCAAAAAATGGTTCCTGACGTAAAATTCTGTTCATGTTTCTTTTTTTGAAAATTTCAAAAAATGTTCATGTTTTTCAAATTTTGTTCTGATTGTTTTAAGTTCTTCGTAAATCCTTGAACATTGTTCAAATTTCTGAAATTTTAGAAATTCACAAACATTTTTTTGAATTCTTGGACTATTTTTGAATTTGTAAAGCACTCTTCAAATTTATGAACATTTTCAAATTATCAAACATTTGTCCAAATCCCTACATTTCTTTATTACAAAGTAAACCCAGACAAAGTAGTAAAAGAATTGATCAAATAGGAGTAAAACATAGGCTTGTTGTTGCTCCCATACATGGTGGTGAACTGGTGATGTGAGCGAGCGCTCTCCTTCCAGCATGTTGGGCCTGGCCAATTTACCGGATTCCAACGAGCAAGTCTCGCTATGAGCGATCCATAGTTGCGGTTGAATTTCACGGTGACCATGATTTATAAAAGTGAGAAACTGGTTAATGGGTACCCCTTTGGGGCTCACGCATAGGTCACTTTTTGGGACCTGGGTGCACCCAACTGCCACGGGTCACGTAATGGGCAATTCCTTTGAATTTTCTTCCTTTTTTTCTTCTTCATGTATGCATTTTGGGGGTTTTAGATTTTTTTTTTAAGTTTTGTTTGCCATTTGGGTTTTTGCCTGGTTTTTCCTAGGTTTTGAAGGAATTTTTCCTGTTTTTCTTTACAGAAGAAATCTTTTTCCGCGAGATGTCACTCTGTGCATTTTCGAACCGAAAAACTATACCATGTTTTGCACTTATACAACCATAATCTAAAACTTCTGCCAACTAAACGTCAGTCAACAAACTGCTTGGTGATGTAGTGCATGCTACAAAACTATGTGCCAAACATGGATTTTAGCATGTATCATTTAATGACGACCCACAAGTATATGGAATCAATCGTAGTCTTTTCAATAAGTAAGAGTGTCGAACTCAACGAGGAGCAGAAGGAAATGACAAATGGTTTTCAGTAAGGTATTTTTTGCAAGCACTAAAATAGTCGGTAATAGGTAGCAAGATAATTTGTAACAAGTAAGTAATGGTAACGGTAAATAGAGTGCAGCAAGCTAGCCAAATCCTTTTGTGGCAAAGGAAAGGCCAAAACGGTCTTTTATATAAGCAAAGCGTTCTTAAGGGCAAACGGGAATTTCATCTAGTCATTTCTATCATGTTGATTTGATTCATGTTCGCTATTTTCATAATTTGATATGTGGGTGGACCGATGCTTGGGTGCTGTTCTTACTTGAACAAGCCTCACACTTATGATTAACCTCCTCGCAAGCATCCGCAACTACGAGCAAAAAAATGAAGATAAAATCTAACCATAACAATAAACATATGGATCCAAATCATTCCCTTACGAAGTAGCGCATAGACTAGGGTTTAAGCTTCTATCACTCTAGCAATCCATCATCTAATAACTACTCAACAGTGCATTCCCTTAGGCCCAAAGATGGTAAAGTGTCATGTAGTCGACGTTCACATGACACCAATAAGGGAATCTCAACATTCATATCATCAAAATATCGGACACATATCAAGTTCACACGAGTACTTGCAACATGACTTCTCTCCTGACCTCAAGAACAAAAGTAACTACTCACAAATGATATTCATGCTCAACATTAGAGGGGTATTAAATAGCATAATGGATCTGAACATATAATCTTCCACCAAATTAACCATATAGTAATCAACTACAAGATGTAATCAACACTACTAGTCACCCACAGGTACCAATCTGAGGTTCCGGTGCAAAGATTGAACGCAAGGGATGAACTAGGGTTTGAGAGGAGATGGTGTTGTTGAAGATGTTGATGGAGATTGCCCTCCCAAATATGAGAGGTTGTTGGTGATGACGATGCCTTCGATTTCCCCCTCCGGGAGGGAAGTTTCCCTGGCGGAATTGCTCCGTCGGAGGGCAAAAATGCTCCTACCTAAGTTCCGCCTCAGGACGGCAGCGCTCCGTCCTGAAAGTCCTCCTCTTATTTTTTTTCTAGGTTAAAATGACTTATATCCAGAAGATGGGCACCGGAGATGGGTTGGGCTGGCCACAACCCACCAGGGCGTGCCTAGGAGGCCTCGCGCGCCTTGGTGTCTTGTGGTGACCAGGTGGCCGCCCTCCGGTAGTTATTTACTCCAGTATTTTTTATATATTTCAAAATAATTCTCCATATATTTTCAGCTCATTTGAAGTTGTGTAGAATAGGTAGCTCTAGCATAGCTTTTTCAGGTCCAGAATTCCAACTATCGGCATTCTTCCTCTTTGTGTAAACCTTGCATATTATGACAGAAAAGGCATTACAATTATTCCATAAAGCATTATTATGCAAAAAATATTATAAATAATAGTAAGAAAACATGATGCAAAATAGACGTATCATGCATAGTCCACGAAACTACAAAAGGAAGTCCTAAACTACAAAAGGAAGTCCGAAACTGTCAGAGAAGTTCAGGCTTGAATGATCAACAAATACAGAGTTTGCACTAAAAAGACAACTACTACAATTTGTAAATCATTATCATTTGTACAATAAATAAAGGTTAGATAGAAAAGTTAATGAAGATTAGTCACATAAGCCTCAGATCACTCGCTCTCCAACATTGGCAATGCTCACTAGATCTTTATAAATCTGGGTACTTGTTTGAGATAAAAATAACAAAAGGGAATTCAGAAATGAGATCAAAACATGTAAAATTGGAGGGTTAGATTCAATTTAACCTCTTGTGCCTCCTGTACATGTGTGAATTAAGGAATAGCAAGCACAGGAACAGAAAAATCCAGAGGTGACAAAAAATCAAGGGACAAATTACACAAAACTATGGAGCTAAAATACAACTATTTAGAACAAGGCACCGCTAAAAAAGATAACATAGTTCAGTAAGTCATGAACATAAACACTGCAGAATCTAGAGACCATTTAGATACTGTAAATTCAGTTGGCAACAAGACAGAAAGATTGCACTTAGATTTTAAGGAAAAATATGACTACTTCACACTCTAAATCATGAACATTGACACTGTAAGAAGTGTTTACACAAAAGAGTAAATGGTAAGAAGTGTTGAAGAAGGGGAACAGTGAGAGAGCAACATGTAGAGGCGTGAGAGATCATGGTTGAAGATTCGAAAAGGTTACGTTGCAATGCACGGGCAACGGACAGGCAATTAACTAGTCACTACAAAAAGGTTAATCCACAGATCGCAATGTTGTAATGCAAAATAATAATAATTCAGATAACACATACTTGTAGTTTCTAAATGCATAAGTACAGGGTACCATCAATATGCAACATTCAAACAACAAGATGTATACTAGAGATAATTCGAATAGTCGAACTAAGAACAAGGAACCACCAAGTCAAAACTGAACAACAGCCACAAATGACCACAATGGAACTGACCGTACACAAGATGGTCTAAACTTGTAGCAATTATGTGCGCTTACCTGACCTAAATTCTGCATTTGAGGAGTCTAAATAAGCTAATGGGACTAGAGCTCTAGACCAGTGGGATAGAGAACTTTTATAGTACCCTTGTACTCCACCGGGAGGGTTGGGAGTACCAACTAAATCTGGCCATTCATTTTAAGGGGTATCTTAGTTATTTCCCTTTGTTACTAAAACAGATCTGATCCTTAATCTCGTCTGATCTAATCTAATAACCTAAATTAACATGAACCATTATCGACGTCGTCGTTGTCTCTTCATCATCCGCCCGGCATCGCCGCCATCTGCTCCTGGCCAGAATCAATGGATCTGGCGTGATCACCTATTCCGTCTGCATGCCCGAACTGGCAAAAGAAAATGGACTAGTTGATCTTCATGGAACACACAGGACTGGCTGCAGCACCACGACTAGAGGAGGATACATATCTTCGTCATTAGGAACGAACAAACTGTAGATAGATTATGATGCAGCTATGAGACTGCTCGTCATGTATTGTTTGCTGCATCTGTTTGTTGTATACTGCGCAACAGCAGTGGATAGATTGATACTTGTGTTTGCAGGCCATGGATTACGTACGAGAAAAGAATACACCGATGGTTGGGTGTCTCTTGATCTATATAACCAGTCCAGCCATGTCGCCGCCGCCATAAGACCGGAGAAGATGGCTTTGACAGTGCGAGGACCACGCCACCACCAGTCGCCGGCCGCCTGCGCGGCGCCGCCCCCAAGCAAGATACTCGTGTTAATTGGCACATCTAGAGTTACAGTTTTACCCCTGAAGCCATGGTACTCCATGATTTTTGATGTTAGTACTCCGAATTAAATTATTGGAGTACCAATCCATCTTATCCGTCAGATTAGAAAGAATAGACGGTCATGTTTAATTTGAGGAGGGTACTGTAACCTGTTCGGAGGCTCCCCAGCTTCTCAAAACTCCAGAAAACCAGCTTCTACTCCTCACTTCTCCTCGCTTCTAGCTTCAGCTAGCGATCCCGGGAGCGTTCGGCTCGATCTGCAGCTTCTCCCGTTGCTGCAGCCCAATTGGGAGGAGATGTGGCCTGTTACGCGTACGTTGGGCTGGCTGGACGCAGCCCAATTAGCCAGGTACCGGTTCGAGCGAGGCTAGCGTAACGCTTCGATCGATCCTTTTCTATTTGACGAGGGGATGCAGCGAAGCGTTTTCTTTAGCGGTGGCAGTTCGCTGTAAATTGAGGGAACTTCACGCTTCACGTTTTGGTGGAGCTGGGCCGGACGTGCTTCTCATTTTTACACTACAGGAATGAGCAGCTTCGTGAATTCAGCTTCTCGGGCTTCAACCGTTCTGGACAAATTCATCTGTGAAGTTTTGGAAGCGTGGAGCTGGAGGACATCAGAACAGGCCCTAAAAGAGCTCGTGGGATAAGGACCTTAAACACAAACTCCATACACTGCAGCATTTCTGAAAGCAACACGGTTCGGACTTCAGACATGGGCATGCATCAGTTGCCGCCTTGAGGTCTGTATATGTTTCAGCTGACAAGCTGCAAAATAAGGATTGTTTGACCAGAAATATTTTGATGATTCAGTGAAATTTTTAAATACATTGCATCTCCCAGAAGGATCGGGCTTTGTTAGTTGATTCTTGATAATAAAAGACATGAATTCAGCAATGCAAAATAGACATAACATTTTCTTTTGCCACAACTTGAATTTGCTCTGCGACTTATGAACTTGAAGTTGTTCTGCAGATTATCACGAGCAGTGAAACAGTTTTGATTTACAAACAAAGTTACTACTACTTATCTGCGGTTGCCCAGATCATAACTGCATCATGCTTGCTTATCTGAGCCTAATACAAAGAGATAAGAGCACTTTTAACATTTTCCATCACAGGAAACAGAGCAAATGAAGTAGTACTAGCGCAGGAGCGAACACAAGGTTCAGAAGAAAAAAAATCCATCACAGGAGCAAAAAGAAGAAGAACAACAGTTTGCATGAACAAGTGGAGCAAATTGCTCAGAGGTACATGTGTGGCGATCGTGCAAGGACGAACTAATATATCAGCCAGCGAGTATCCTCGTATATACACTTTGGAAACAATTTCAACATCGGACTTAATGGACACTTGCAGACGAGAAGAAGTTGTTATGTCCTCCAAGCGGTCCAGCGTGAAGATTGTCCTTCTCGAGCGCCTCTTCGGCCTTCCACGCTGCTTCAAATGGATCGAAGAAGCACGGCCGCGGTTTGAACAAGTGGTCCTGTTCCTGAAGCGATGGAGCGTCAAGATCCGACGCGGCATCGTACCTCTTCTCCTTGTCAGCATCATGGAAGGCAGGGTTGTGCATGGCCTGATCCTCTGATGTCCACAATGGGTTAGGGTCATCCGACTGCAGCATGTCCTCCAGCATGCCTTGGTCCAAGGTATCCAGGTACAGAGGTTCCTGTTGACCCATCTCCACGCCAGTGTTGGCTCCAGTGACCGGCTCAACTTCAATTGGGTCGTCTTCCATCATTCTCATTAGTTCTTCAAGGTCACAACCATCTGCCTCCTCATCCAGCAAATTGGAAACAGGCTCCAATGGCTCAAAGACATCCTCTTCAGATGTGCTCCTTGCAATGCTTGAGCCAGCCTCAGGAACAATCATCTGTTGTTGGCTGTACTGCTTGACAGACTCCAGCACATCTGACTGGGAGGAAATCGCAGGAGCTTGATCTTGTCGCTGCATATCATGCGAGGAAGAAGCAACGTCCGAGTGGTAGGATGTTGTAGTGGACTCGCATGATGCTGAAGCACCTTCGATTGCCGCTGGTACAGCCACAGCAGGTGCTTGTGCATCCTGAACAGGGAAGTTGGTACGAGCCAACGGGCCATACATTGCTCTGGCTGCCTCATCATACATCAAGAACGACGGTGTGGCAGGTGCCGGGACGGGGACTGCTCCTCGCATCCTCTTGTTCGGGCGCGGCGGATGAGGATCGGCGGTGGCAGCCGTTGCTGGCCTCTTCTGTGCGTGCGTGCTCGTAGTCACGGGCTCTCGTTGCGGTTCTTGAAGCATGTACGCGGCCGATTCTTGACGGGCCGCGTCAGGAGGATGCTGAGCCAAGTGGATCTTGCAAAACACCTTCACCCCGTCGGCGACGACGGCCTCTGGCAGCAAGCATCGGTACTCTTCCATGACCCAGCCGGTGGACTTGCCCTTCTTCCTGAAGGACAGGTTCTTCCTCTCGCCGACCTCGACTCCCGCGTGCTTGACGTCCGTGGTGGCGTTGACGGTCCAGGTGCCGCCGCCGGCGGTGCGCACGCTCTGGGTTTTGCTTCCGTTCTTGCTCTTGCGCGTGGTGAAGAAGAAGCGGTCGCCGCTGCTCGCGGCCTGCGGCACGGGCGCAATCTTGGCGGCCAGATCCTTGGGCTCGCAGCTGTAGATGTCGACGTGGTGGATGAATTTCTCGGCGCCATGCGGCTGGCCGGCGATGAGGCGTGGGAGGTAGTAAGTCACGGCGTCCACATCCGTAGGATTCAGACGGCAGTGCTGGAAGACGTCGAGCCCTTCCATCCTGCAGCTGGCCGGCGGCTGCCCTATCTGCTGCTGCTTCTAGCTAGGAAGAGTTGATGCCGATCGAGGGCGGCAGGGCGGGCGATTGGGATTTGGGATAGAAAGGTGGTGGGGAGGCGAGGATGTGCTGATATTTATAGGCGATGGAGTTGCAGGCGACGGAGAACGCGTCAAATTTCCAAATAGAGACACGGACGGTTTCCCATTTCTGAATCCGATTCGGTGCCCAATTCCCTGTCAATTTTCTGAAACTTGGCGCTTCCGTTTTGGCGACAACACAGAAAATACAGGTTTTGGCGGCACACAGAAACCTCTGCTAATCCACACAGGCAACACGCAAAAATCTCACCACCACAATAGATCGCCCAGATCAATCAGGAACAAGAACCAAATTCAACCTCAGGTGGAAGAAGGAAATTTGCAATCTGGAGGCCAAGGTGAGTCAAACGGACATCAGGCAGAAGCAACAAGCAAAGTATCAAGCGACCTAGAGGCTCAAGGAAAAGGGCATTTTGTTTCCTATGGCTTCTCCAAGCATTGGTCCTGGGAACCATGAGGGCTGTGATGAATCTCAAGGACCAAAAGCATACTTACTCTTCATGATCTCCTTTCATTGTTCTTTCCTTGTCAAAAGAGCTTATGAATCAGTCAAGTTCTACTAGCCCTATGCCTGGTACATGAAGTAACTAGACATGTCAAAATAGAGCTCTTTATATCAGCCACTGACCTGCTCTTTTTCATTGTGCTGGCTTCAGCCTGCAATTTGAAGTAGATAAGTATTTCATTCAGAAATTGTACAAAAATAATCCTTCCTACTGGAACAAATTATAGCTCGCCCTGGAGGTGCTTACTAGTGTTTGTGAGCTGCTCAGAGCTGCAACGATCACCTTGCAATTGCAAGTCATGGCTGAAGAAAGTAAAGCCACTTTTGTGGAGCCTTTTTGTGTGTGGCTAGGCCTGTAACAGTAATGAACATTGAGTACTGTTCAGTATTTACATATTCATTACACAATACTCGCTCCGTTCGGAATTACTTGTCTCGGAAATAGATGTATATAGAACTAAAATACATCTAGATACATCCATTTCTGCGACAAGTAATTCCGAACGGAGGGAGTACAACTTACAGGATTCCTGGTGACTATGATAAGAATACTGTTCATGTAAATCTTTGGCCCATATATTGTCAAGATTTCACTTATTTTCGGCGTTAGCATGTACTCCCTCCGTCTCAAAATAAGTGACTCAACTTTGTATTCCCTCCGTCCGGAAATACTTGTCTTCAAAATAGTTGTAAATGGATGTATCTATAACCAAAATAAGTCTAGATACAACCATTTCAAGGACAAGTATTTCCGGACGGAGGGAGTACTTGATAACTTAAATGACTGAATGGAATGCTATAGATAGGTCATTCAACTCATTCACATTGTACTCCATCTATAGAAGTTGTATGAGATCTATAGCAAGATTGTGATTTCTAGTACCTATACTGCTAAACAAGCAATATGAACCAAGCTGCAGCATTGCTTATTTTGCATCAGGTACGATTGTAGTGTTACCAAAAACATAGATTTTCAACAGTAGTCGATCTTTGCAGCTACTTCCTCCATTCCGAATTACTTGTCGCAAGTATGGATGTATCTAGATGTATTTTAGTTCTAGATACATCCATTTCTGCGACGAGTAATTTGGAACGGAGGGAGTACGTCCGTGTCGACATCGTTGATCACCAACCATTCCCGCCGTGGCGACGGCTCTGAAACGGTGCATTTTGCCTCCCACCATCAGGTACATGACTGCTGTGTCACATAGCACCATCATAACATTACTCACAAGCAGTTCTGCCAATCTCACTGCAAGCCATCAAGTCTCTATTTCTGAAGAATGCCATGTTTGAGCTTAGGCCGATATCCTCTGGCCTCATCATGTCTGCAAAAATCACCACCATCAGCTAATTACAATTCAGTTGATTCAACCAATACACGGCATCAATTTTGTGCAAGCCATTCCCATTTCCGGCAGGGTGAGCTGTGGTACTGAGCATGGCGTGGGCCAGGGCGGTGAATACGGCGCGGCACAGCTTGAAGAGCCGCTGGATGGCCTCCGCCGCCGTCGCGGTCTTCAAGGACGGCACGGCCACCACCTGCCTCCTCTTGGCCGGCGGCACGGCCTCCCTCGCCCCCACCTCCACTGTCCCCGCCGAGATCCACCATCCTCGCCCCCATCACAGGCAACTCCGGGACCCGGCATTGTCGGCATCCGGGATGGGGGCGCCACCACCGCGGCAGGCCGGCAGTGCGACGGGGCGGCTCGTCCCTCACGTCTACCTCCTGCTCGAGGATGCGGCCAAGGTCTGGTCCGAATCAATCCCGAGCTCGTGCTACAGCAGCCTGGTATGGCGGCGGGGAGAAGTAGCTGGCGAAGGGAAAGGAGAAGGGGCAGCGGCGGGTGCAGACGGAGATCGAGGCGACATGGCCGTAGCTGGTACTTCTCCCCATGGTGAAGGGAAAGAGAAGGGGGAGAATGGAGTACGTATGGACAGAGACTGCAATACAAGAGACCGTGATTTGTTATGCTCAAAAAAAAAGAGACCGTGATTTGTTTTTGGTAGAAAACAGACGTCAGCATGTGCGAACCAGGTAGCTTTAGCTTTTAGGGCCTTAGTAGCTTAAGTTTTGGGCCGTTTACGTCTTGGCTTCCGCGGTGGTGGCGCTGAATAAAGAAGTTTCAATTCGTTTTCGAAGACGATCATCTCTATGGTCGGTGATGGATTTGGAAACTAGCTTGTCGCGGACTTGTGTCCTCAGGCTCCGCCGTTGCGAGGGTGTCTGCTCCAACACCAACGTGGAGCTTGGGAGGAAGTCAAGGGTGGATGTAGATTGTCTGCATCAGCGACATTTATAAGACGGGTCATGTGTTGGGTCTGTGGTTGGTAGCTGGTAGATATAGTTTCTTCCTACGACATCTTAATCAGTGGCGGAGCTACAACTGGGCAAAACCTGGCCATGGCCCGCCCAGATCAACGAAAATTTAGTGAAGATTGGTGCTGTATTTGAGCCCTAAGAGCAAAACTTAAGATTATACTATACTATTTTTTAAGCTGGTTCGTTTTGGCCCGCCCAAAGATGTGGATGTAGCTCCGCCACTGGTCTTAATCATGCAAGAGTGCTAGATTTGGAGTTTGATGGTGTGTCTGGGGTGTTGTCATGGTTGATTCGTTCAATGGTAATGCTTCGCCCTTGGTTAACCACCTTGAAGGTCCACAAAGCTGCATACCAGCGATGTAGCCGCGTCGAGCTCGGATGAGAAGGTGATCCGTCAGTTTTTCCGTTGATGGTTGCTTTGGTGATGCCAGAGGCTGGTGATGGGCGCTGGTGTCAAGCTGGAGGGTTTCTTCAGTCTTAATTGTAATTTTCTTTTTGGCTGATCTTTGTTTGTGCAAAGGTTAGTGGTCTATTGTTTTTATAACTTTGTCATATCGGTGTCTACGTGGTTTGTATTATATCTTTAAAATAGAAATGAGACACTTATTATCATATAAAAAAATGAAATTGATGCAAGGGAGCACGGATGGGAGCAGGCAAGCACTCTGCACTACTTTCATTTCTCTTTTTTTTTTTGAAGAAAATGCTACTAGTATCGATTGGGTACAGTCTGATGGTGGCTTAGGGCATATACAATGATCCTATCTTAAAAATACCACGTAGAATAAATGATGAGATGACGAAGAGAGAAATCATAAAAAAAGACTTGTCTCCTTTTATTTAAGAGAAGACAAAAGATGATTTCTTTGCACAATATGTCTTATCATCTTTTTAAGAATAGCTAGTTATTGAAGATAAAGCTAAGAGATGATCTATTGTGGGCGTGTTTTTTTGTCTTCTCTAAATTACATGCAAAACTTAAAATAAAACTATCTTATCAATCATTGTACATGCCCTTTCAGTGTGTACGGGTTGTTTCCAAACAATTACGAGCGGTATTCTTCCAGGGACTCTGCGGTTTTCACGTGGCGCACCTTAGGCCATGGGCTTTCATTGGGGATTTCAACCTTATTTACCACGCTGTCGTCGAGAACAACCAAAATTTCTTGAAGAAACAGAAAATCTACTTTAGCAATGAGGGGTGTTACATATTTATATGATCTGCTGTCTCTCGAATGTATAGAAAACAAATAATAATGCTAACAGTTTTGCTAAAATACATCTAAATGTGTCATAAGTATTACTGCCCTAGCATCTACTCGACCCATTTACCTGGATATAATCGGTAGAACGGAAGAAATTGCGCTTCACCGGGTAAAGAATTTAACCTTGATCTGACATAATTATGGATTGTCTTACCGTGTTCCTTCTTTGGTTTTTCTTGAGCAGACCGTTTACACTGCAATGCTCTTGTAGAATGGGAAAATGGGAGCCGGGGAGCTCTCCCTTGATAAAGAAAAGATTTTCTTTTTTTTGCATAAACAGATATGTGCCCCAATCGTGTGTGCAGTACTGGTGGCTCACAGGAAGAGCCGGCAAATCCATGCCCCAGTCGGCAATCGCCGCCCTGTCCTTGAGAGGACTAGCAAATACTGTACTGCGTTTCAGTAAATCAGTAGTGCATCTGTGCACTGGGTCAAGTCCCGCACGAGGCCCCATCAAGAACTGTCAAGCTCCACGGCACTAGGGGACGACGCGCCGACCCACATGGCCACGTTACTCGTACATCATCATCATCATCATATCTACGGTGCATGCAATGCACGGACCGGCCCGCCCGTCCCTCGCGCGTAGGAGAGAACCCCCCACGAGAGATATCCGGCCATCGGTTTTTTGTGCGCCGAGTAGTACTGCTACTACCATGCATGATGCATGGCATGTTTGATTGATTGCTTTTGCTAGCTAGTGATGAACTGATGATGGCGAAAGAGCCTGCCTCGATGATGCCAGGAAACGCGTCGTTTTGGCCAAACAGACGGGCTCATTTCCTTTGATCCAAAGTGATACGTGCCGACGTTGCAGATTTCCTCCATCCCTCAACTAGAAGTTCTTGCCAACTCTCACTTTTCCAGGGACTGCTACGCGAGCTCGTGAAAAGAAAAAACGATAGGGCAAAGAGCCAAAGACTAGATAAAAGAGAAGAAGCCAAACGCGGGGGTGGGTCAAACTGTTGCGCCAGACTACGCAGAAGATGCGATTATGTGTGCGTCACATGACTCTAATCTAGACGTTTACATGAGCTCACAGTCACAGCATGGCAGTCATCACTCACACAAGACATTCAAGTGTCAGAGGCTCGTACGCCCCGACCCAACGACTGAACCGCGGGGCACGTACTCGAATACAGTGGCACCTTGAATTTCACTAGCTCACTGGACCATCAAAAACACGTTTGAAGGTGGTCAAGAGTTTCGGAAACTCTCACGCAAAAGAAGTTTCGGAAATTACTTTATGGCATGAAAACAATACAGGTCAGTCATGATCACAAAATTATAGCTCCAAATTCATAAACAAACGAAAGTGATGTCTCTTTTCTAAAAAGAATCAGATCCATTGTAAAGTTCGTCGGAAGTACAAAGCATCTCTCCATCCCTTGGCGGCTAGGACAAACTCTGCCCTCCAGACTTCACCGACGAGCCCGTGGATTTTCCTCCCCTCTGCCTGCTGCTCCGGCGACCAGCGGCGCGGAGGGGAATCCCGGTGCCTTAGCGGCTGAGTGGGAGTGTGGTATGTCTAGCAAGGCCAGGTCTTCTCTAACCTCGGTGGCCTGTGAGTTTTCAGCTTCAGCACAAGGATGAAACATGCTCATTGAAGCTGCCTATTATAGCTAGCGAGGCAAATTCACGGATTTCCAACCTAAATAAAATCCTCAAAAGTTGTTTTGTCCAAACTTGAGAGCTTTATTCAACAAATAAGCTCCTAGCATCATCAGCCAAGTAGACTAGTGAGCAGGAAAGAAGGTCTAGAGTTAGTCCAACTTTCCATGACCATCAATGAGCAAGGATGCTTAGAACAGAGACGGGCCGGTACATTGGCCGATATGTTTACATGTTGAATCTCAATAGGAGAAAAGGAGGAAGCTAGCTCTCCAATTACCACCAGCATAGGTGCCACAACAAAACGACTATTATATCAAGATTTCTAAATGTTCACTGCCTCAGGCAGTCCATCTCCATCATCACCTGTGAGAAACAACGTAATTTAGCAAAAGTCACACCATCCTAAAGCGCCAAGGTCTCACCTATGAATGAATCTGTAACCCCAAGAAAGGGTTTGCACCAATCACCAAACAAACAACTCCTTCTGCACCACATTTATCGGAGTCCATATTCAACATTGCACCTGTGTTGATCTTCACCCAACCTGTATCTGGGACCTCCATCTGTGACCTCTCAGCACGGATGAGTGGGAGTGTGGTATGTCTAGCAAAGCCAGGTCTTCTCTAATTGTATAGTTGTCACAAGATCAAGCTTCTCACCATCGTGGGTTGATTGTTATAGAGAATATCTGTCGAGCATGTATCTAGGTGCAGGCATGGCCGACGAATACCAAGTCAAGCGTGTGCTTCTTCCCAGAAGAGTTTGGCATGCGAGAAATGCACCAACGCATGCATTTGATCTTCATCCATTGCAAAGGAAACATTGCATATGCTAATTTTCATAATATGTTGTCGCCGCAACATACATTCATTTGGTAGGATGCGACGAACCACCGTCCACTAGAAAATGCATGCCTTAGTGACTTCTATATGTTCATCTGTTTGTACTGGTTATCGTTCCTTCATCTAGAGCATCATGCTCCTTTCAATTCACGAGAGCACGATACACGGATTCGACAGAGTGGATGCCATTAACTCCATGAGCCCATGCAAGAAGATCATCACCACCACTATTGCGCAGTGGGATATTCAGTATAGCTTCGACATCGGGAAGGATGAACACATCTCAGACCAGATCACGCCGCTAGGTCTGGTTTTCAGTATCAATAAGTTCACTGACATGCTCAAGTGTTGTACCTCCCGGCTTAACCATATGAGGCAGGGTAGAGGACCCAGGGATCCACCTGCCATTCCAAATCGATATGGTGATTCCATCACCAACCCGCTTAATCAAACCTATTTGAAGAGCATCTCGGCCTTGCATGGTAGCGCACCAAATAGATGACGATGACTGCGACGCTGTAGCATCCATGAACCCACCATCAGAAAAATATCAACCTTTCATGACTATGGCACAAAGGGAGTTCGGATTAGTGATGAACCTTCACCCATGTTTTCCTAGCAACGCCAGATTGCCTCAAAAAGGTTTGGCCATCACTACAAACATATATGGTGTCATGTATTTCTTTTCTACTCCGTTTTAGAAAGGTTTTTCAAAGGAAGTTTGCGTTCAAACTTTAAAATGAGGAATCGTCCACAAAGCTAGCAGTCGTAGTGTCCTCTAAAATCGCCGGCAAAAGAACTCTTTCCGTGCGTGTGAAAATTAGCATGGTGGACAAAATTGCATATGCTAATTTTCATCAAGTATTTTGTCCATCACATGGTGTGGAGCCATCACACGCACAGATCAAGATTTACCATCAAGGTTTATCATACACGTACGGCCAGCAGTAATAAGATTCAAGATAATAATACTGCTATACTGTACAAAGTCTCGTGTAGAGTCGCTGAAGCAGCCTGTTGGTTATGGGGAAAGCAAACCTGGGTTAACTAAGGCTGGAAGCATCTGCGGCCGGTCAGTGCGCGTCGGCCACTCGCTAAGGTTTGTTTAATTTGTTTGGTCCTACCCGTTCGGTTAAATATACACTACGACGGGTTCTGATGAGTGCTTCAGGTCAAGAATGGATGATCCATCCCTACTTCTATTACGCCTTGAGCACTTTCAAATGCGTGCCGTAATATTAGGCCTCACAAACCAGGAAAATTGGGTACGATGAACTCAGTCAGGTGCACATCCACCCGGCTCAAAGGACCTAGTATAAAAAAAATCTCGATGGAATTTGCAGGCTCACAAATCAACCGACGATGTGCATCTAGGACATACTTTTGGTAATGTGAGGGGATGGATCGCAGCTTCATACTGATGCACTGCAACTGCTTACGAATGCCTACTTAGACCAATCAGTGGCGACATACCTGTGACGATACGCTCAAGTTTCAACCAAGTCGGCAACACGAAACTGGGACCAGACAACGACACCCACGAGCCAAGAGCAGCCCCCCTGAAGTTATGAACCCAAGCCCGTACATGTGTATTTCACTCCCAAATTTAGCCAATCATAATCAATGCACCAATGTAGCTACCGATCATGATGATCGGGCAAACTTTGCACTGAGGGGCCCCATTTCAAACAAATGGCTAGACTCTCGTTGCCGGCCTTTTGAGTTCAAATCATTCGGCAGGAGATGTGTGGGGTTTCAGTTTATTAGCAGTCATGTTCACTACAGAGGGTAGGGAGATTTCTTTTACTCACTAGTTGCTGGGGCGCGCCCAGGGAGCGCCTCCTCTGCATGTCTGTGCGTACTAACCTAGCTATTGTAGTTGACAACGTGCTTGCATAGTACCTAGCTATCCTGGGCATTGCCCTTTTCAATTGTTTTTTTTTCATGGGTAGCACATGTGCACGCAACTATTTGCTGAACTTATATAACTTGCTGAACTTTGGAAAGCAGAACAATCCAGTAGCAGTGACAATATCATCTTATTGATTGGGAAAATAAAATACAGCAGTAGAAATGCAATATTGATAGTGTACATTCATAAAATACATTAGGTGAGAGCATCATACATATGGATAAGCTTATATGAACAGAGAAGTAGCAGTTTTGTAGCCTAAATGACTGATTACAAAGAAGAGAAGTGCTTCAAAAGCAAATGCACACTTAGCAGGTCAAGTCGACCTCGATGACCACCGCTTTTTTCACATCCGCTCCTGCTGCTACCTAGTCGTCGAGTCAACCTGAATGACCACTGCATCGGCAAGCGTGTAGAGTGCTGGTCCCTGACGACATCGAGCTCATGGAGGCTCAGACTAACGTTATAGCCCGCGCTATGCGGAGGAAAGAAGATGTAAATAAGTTAGATACTTGTTCATGGCTTGTAGAGAGCTGCGAGAGTAAATGCTTCAAAGCACTCTTGTTTAGAAAGTGGATTCGTTCTCTAATATAGGTAGACCGAGTACATGTTGTAACACCCCGGATATGATTTAACCAATATGTAATTCAACTCTTGCCGTTTCCGGCGCTAAGTTATTTTATTTTCTCGGGTTCGGGTTTTTGTCTCGTGTGTTGTTATCGTTGTCATGCATCTCATATCATGTCATCAGGTGCATTGCATTTGCATACGTGTTCGTCTCATGCATCCGAGCATTTTCCCCGTTGTCCGTTTTGCATTCCGGCGCTCCGTTCTCCTCTGGTGGTCATTTCTACTTTTCTTTCGTGTGTGGGGGTTAAACATTTCCGGATTGGACCGAGACTTGCCAAGCGGCCCTGTTTTACTACCGGTAGACCGCCTGTCAAGTTTCGTACCATTTGGACTTCGTTTGATGCTCCAACGGTTAACCGAGGGACCGAAAAGGCCTCGTGTGTGTTGCAGCCCAACACCCCTCCATTTTGACCCAAAACCCACCAAAACCCTCTCCATCATCTAGAGTGTTCGATCACGATCGCGTTGCCGAGAACCGCACCTCATTTGGACTCTCCTAGCTCCTCCTATGTATAAATAGGCATCTCCCCCGAAATTCTCGGATCAAACCACCCTAACCCTAGCGTTCGTCCTCCTCCCGCCGCCGGACGCGTCTGGATCGGACCGGACACGTCCGCGCTGCCGCACCCAGCCTGTCTCCGCGCGCCACGTGGCAGGCCATCCCCGCCGCCGCCGCGAAGGCCCGCCGGCCCGAAGCCGGCCCTCCCCGCGATTCGACCGGGCCAGAGGCGCCCTCCCCGCGAGCGTCGCCTGCCTCCTTCGCCCCCGCGGCCGAGCACCTCGCCGCCCGACGCCGCACTCCTCCGGCCGCGCCGCACCTCGCCGCCGACGCCGCCACACCGCCCGCCGCCGCGTATCCTCGACGTCCGCGCCTCCCCGCCGGCCGGATCCGTTGAACCGACCCCTCTCCGGCGTCCCCGCGTACCACTCCGGCGAGCTCCAAGTCCGGCCAGCCAACCTTGAAATCCGTGCATGAACAGTACCCAGATCCGGATCTAGATCTGAGACGGTTGACTTTCCTCCCAAAACCCTAGATATTTTGCCATGTTCATCGCATCGTAACTTTGCATCTGTAGATCCGTTTTGGGTGTATAGCATATCAAAATGTTCGTCTCAGAGAGCACATCATTTTATCTCATTTCATCATTTTCATTTGAGTTCATCTTGATGCCCGAAATGCTATTGGAAGAGTGCTATTTGAGTTAGTTGTCAGATCTGCTGCTCCAAATAGCTATTTGTCATTTTGCCATGATTATTGTGTGCATGTTATGCCCCTGAGCTCTACATGTGTTTTGTTATATGCTTTACCATCTTTCCAGAGGTGCCATCCATGTATTTTTGGGATGTGTGTGGTGACTGGCACAAGCTTGCAAAGTGGTGCATTCGTTAATGCTGATTTCAGGGACTTAGCAATTCCACTAAGTCCTTGGACTGTTGTTATCAATATGCCATATGTTCATATTGTTTCCTAGTGATCCGTGCCTCTTTTGAGGATGATCAGTAAGGATGTTTTGTTAATCTTGTAGTGCTCTATCCATCCATGTCTTTGTTTGCAATTATGGAGCAACCTAGCTTGAGTCAATCGAGCTCTACTTTTGCTATTTCGTGAATCTGGGCAGATTGTCTACTTGTTAGCGACTTTGCCGAGGATGTTGTAGTTGATCCGTGCATGCTATGTTGTTGTTCTTGCCATGTTTAGCTTGTATAATGTGTATTCTTGATGGGTGTATGCTTATATTGTCATGACATGCTCTGTAGTGAGTGCATAGAGCTCGTAAACATGCCTACTTGATATCTGATTTGCATGTTCCAGTTTTTCACTAAGTCTGTGATCTGATTATGTTTTTGCCATGTTCACATGCTTGCAATTGTATTTTCTGATCCCTTTTGGCTCAAGGTCACTAAGGGACTTTTGTTAAGCTCTTTGAGTAGCTCCATGCCATGCCTTGATTTGCCACGTTAAGTTCCTGTAGCATATAGTTTTCTTGCTTCAAAGTGTGCTACCCGATCTGAAATTCCAGACAAGTGCTAATTTCACTAAGTCTGAAATCTGTTTACCAAATGCTCTTTTGCCATGCTTGTTTGAACCTGTTAATGGATGAATTGGCCGTAGCTCAGTGTTCATCTTTGGTTAAGCATTATGAATGGTTCCCTGCCATGTATTTTGTTGCCATGTTTGGATGCTGTAGCATGTTCATCTTGATGCATTTAGATGGCTACTTGCTGTTTATCGCAGACCGTTGCCATATTTGATTTGCTTGCCATTTCCAAACCGTGCATCCGATTCCGGCGTTCTTTATATCGATTTCAACCGAAATCACCTCACCTTTCCAGTGGCACTCTTGGATTTCCAAGTTGAGGCCAGGTTCATTCATTCCTTGTCAAATCTTACATATGCATCACATATCGCATCCCGCATAGCATGCCATGTTTGCATCATGTTGTTTGAGCTTTGCACGTGGTTGATTGTGTTCTTTTTGCTTGTTTGTCTTGTTTGGGTAGAGCCGGGAGACGAGTTCGCTAACGAGGAGCCTGTTGAGTTTGCTTTCGAGGATCCAGTCAACTCTGACAACTTTGCAGGCAAGATGATCATACCCTCGAAATCACTTCTATCTTTGCTTTGCTAGATGCTCGCTCTTTTGCTATGCCTATGCTACGATGCCTACCACTTGCTTATCATGCCTCCCAAATTTCCATGTCAAACCTCTAACCCACCATGTCCTAGCAAACCGTTGATTGGCTATGTTACCGCTTTGCTCAGCCCCTCTTATAGTGTTGCTAGTTGCAGGTGAAGATTGGAGACCGTTCCTTGTTGGAACATTATTTTCTTGTCGGGATATCATTATATTATCTTGTTATCTTAATGCATCTATACACTTGGTAAAGGGTGGAAGGCTCGGCCTCTTGCCTAGTGTTTTGTTCCACTCTTGCCGCCCTAGTTTCCGTCATATCGGTGTTATGTTCCCGGATTTTGCGTTTCTTACGCGGTTGGGTGATAATGGGAACCCCTTGACAGTCCGCCTTGAATAAAACTCGTCCAGCAATGCCCAACCTTGGTTTTTACCATTTTCCACCTAGCCTTTTTCCCCTGGGTTTCGCGGACTCAAGGGTCATCTTTATTTTAAACCCCCGGGCCAGTGCTTCTCTAAGCGTTGGTCCAACCTAGAGCACCGTGCGGGGCCGTCCCTTGGCAACTTGGGTTATGTTGGCTCCCGTACGCTTAGCTTATCCGGTGTGCCCTGAGAACGAGATATGTATAGCTCCTATCGGGATTTGTCGGCACAACGGGTGGTGTTGCTGGACTTGTTTTACCATTGTCGAAGTTGTCTTGTAGAACCGGGATGCCGAGTCTGATCGGAATGTCTCGGGAGAAGGTATATCCTTCGTTGACCGTGAGAGCTTGTCATGGGCTAAGCTGGGACTCGCGTGCAGGGATTTGAACTTTCGAAAGCCGTGCCCGTGGTTATGGGCAGATGGGAATTTGTTAATGTCCGGTTGTAGATAACTTGAACCTTAACTTAATTAAAATGAATCAACTGTGTGAGTTACCGTGATGGTCTCTTCTCGGCGGAGTCCGGGAAGTGAACACGATGTTGGAGTAATGCTTGTCGCAGGATGTTCTCTAGTTCTTCGTTCGCGCTTTGCCTTCTCTTCTCGCTCTCTTTTGCGAACAGGTTAGCCACCATATATGCTAGTCGCTTGCTGCAGCTCCACATATTACCTTGCCTTACCTATAAGCTTAAATAGTCTTGATCGCGAGGGTGCGAGATTGCTGAGTCCCTGTGGCTCACAGTTTACTTCCAAACCAGATGCAGGGCCAGACGACTCCGTTCCAGATGATGCGCTTGAGCTCAAGTGGGAGTTCGACGAGGACTCACGCCGTTACTATGTGTCTTTCCCTGATGATCAGTAGTGGTGTAACGCCCTCGATGCGGCTATAGCTCCCACGTGTCGAGGCACGACTTAGAGACATAACCGCATTGAAATCAATATCGCAAGTTAGGCAGTCATCACAACATCCCATGTAATATATAGAATAAAAGGGGAGATACAATAGTTGGCTTACACTCGCCACGTCACATCAAAGTACATAAATAACATACATCATCCAAACACTCATGGCCCGACAATGGCGCCAAAATAAAAGACAACCCAACAAGCGAGATAGGTCCCGATCACCCCAACTGGGCACCACTACTGATCATCAGGAAAAGACACATAGTAACGCTGAGAATCCTCGTCGTACTCCCACTTGAGCTCAAGCGCGCCATCTGGAGCTGTATCATCTGTCCATGCATCTGGTGTAATAGTAATCTGTGAGCCACAGGGACTCAGCAATCTCGCACCCTCGCGATCAAGACTATTTAAGCTTAATAGGTAGGATGGGGTAAAAGTATGAGTGGAGCTGCAGCAAGCGACTAGCATGTATGGTGGCTAACTTATTCGCAAAAGAGAGCGGAAAAAGAGAGCAAGGCGCGAGCGAGAAAACTAGAGAGCAACCTGCGCAAAACATAACTCCAACACCGTGTCCACTTCCCGGACTCCGCCGAGAAGAGGCCATCACGGTAACACACTCAGTTGATTCATTTTAATTAATTAAGGTTCAAGTTATCTACAGACGGACATTAACAAATTCCCATCTGCCCATAACCGCGGGCACGACTTTCGGAAGTTCAATCCCTGCAGGGGGTCCCAACTTAGCCCATAACAAGCTCTCACGGTCAACGAAGGAATAGACCTCCACCCGAGACATTCCGATCAGACTCGGTATCCCAGTACAACAAGACATTTCGACAGGTTAAAGCAAGTCCAGCAACACCGCCCGAATGTGCCGACAAATCCCGATAGGAGCTGCACATATCTCGTTCTCAGGGCACACTCGGATAGGTCAAGCTACAAGTAAAACCAACCCTCGAGTTTCCCCGAGGAGGCCCCGCAGGCTGCCTGGTTCGGACCAACACTCAGAGGAGCACTGGCCCGAGGGGGTTTAAAATAAGATGACCCTCGTGCTCCGGAAACCCAAGGGAAAAAGAGGCTAGGTGGCAAATGGTAAAACCAATGTTGGGCATTGCTGGAAAAGCTTTAATCAAGGCGAACTATCAAGGGGTTCCCATTATAGCCCAACCGCATAAGGGACGCAAAATCCGGGAACATAACACCGATATGACGGAAACTAGGGCGGCAAGAGTGGAACAAAACACTAGGCGAGAGGCCGAGCCTTCCACCCTTTACCAAGTATATAGATGCATTAAGATAACATGGCAATATAATGATATCCCAACAAGTAAATAAATGTTCCAACAAGGAACAACTCCAATCTTCACCTGCAACTAACAACGCTATAAGAGGGGCTGAGCAAAGCGGTAACATAGCCAATCAACTGTTTGCTAGGACAATGGTGGGTTAGGGGCTGAACATGGCAATGGGGAGGCTGACAAGCAAGTGGTATGCATCGTAGCATTGGCATAGCAAAAGAGCGAGCAAACTAGCATAGCAAAGATAGTAGTGATTTCGATGGTATGATCATCTTGCTTGCACAGTTGTCAGAGTTGCCTGGATCCTCAAAAGCAAACTCAACGGGCTCCTCGTTAGCGAACTCGTCTCCCGGCTCTACCCAAACAAGACAAACAAGCAACAATGATACAATCAACCACGTGCAAATTCAAACAATAAGATGCAATGATGGTATGCTATGCGGAATGCGATGCGGGATGCAAAATGCAAGATGTGACAGAAAATGCATGAATCTGGCCTCAACTTGGAAATCCAAGTGTGCCACTGGAAAGAGGGGATGAAATCGCTTGAAAACGATATAAAGATCATTGGAATCGGAGTTATGGTTTGGAAATGGCAAGCGTTTTAAGATATGACAACGGTCTGCGATTTACAGCAAGTAGGCATCTAAATGCAATGAAATGAACATGCTACAACCACCAAACATAACAACAAAATACCGGCAGGGATGCCCACAAGATGCTTAGCAAAACACTAGCACTGAGCCATGACCAAATTCATCCATTATGAGGTTCAAACAAGCATGGCAAAAACACAAATGCAAAACAGATTTCAGACTTTGTGAAATTAACACTAGTCTGAAATTTCAGATCACGAAGCTCTCTTCGGAGCAGCAAAACAACATGATACATGACCTGATTATGAAAAGTAATAACATGGCATGGAGCTACTCAACAACCTTATCAAAAGTCCCAAAGTGACCCGGGGCCAAAAGTGATCACAAAATATACTAACAAGCACACGAACATAGCTCACGCACAATCAGTTTTGAGACTTAGTGAAAACTGAGACATGCTGAAATATAACTCACGAAGGCATGTAAACAAGCTCGATACACTCACTACGGTGCAAGTCATGGCAAGGCAAGCATATATCCATTAAGAAGGCACAAAATGCTATCTAGACATGGCAAGAACAATGGCATAGCATGCACGGATCAATAACAATAGCATCGGAAAAATCGCAAACAAGTTGACGATCTGCCCAGATTTACCACGAAGCAAAAGTAGAGCTCGATTGACTCAAGCTAGAGTACTCCACATGTGCAAACAAAGACATGGATGGATAGAGCATAACATGTTTAACAAAACTCCTTTACTGATCATTCTCAAAAGAGGCACGGATCACTAGGAAACAAGCTGAACATATGGCATCATGAACTAAATAATCCCAGACTTAGTGAA
The DNA here is from genome assembly GCA_034509565.1 of Triticum monococcum. Lineage (NCBI taxonomy): Eukaryota > Viridiplantae > Streptophyta > Magnoliopsida > Poales > Poaceae > Triticum > Triticum monococcum. The sequence goes on along the minus strand of CM067847.1, from coordinate 172,193,572 downwards.
AACAACTAAGTCCCTGAAAACAGATTTACCAAGTGCCTCACTTTGCAAGCTTGCACAAGTCACCACACACATCCTAAAGATGCATGGGTTGCACCTCTGGAAATAAGACAAAATGCTTAACAAATCATATGAAGGACTCACAGGCATAACATGCACACAATAATCATGGCAAAAATGACGAAAGTCTAAGATGAACTAGCAGATCTGACAATTAACTCATGAAGCCTCCTTCTAGCAGCATTTCGGGCATCAAGATGAACTCAAATGGAAATGATGCAATGGAATGAAATGATGTACTCGTCGAGGCGAACATTTTGATATACTATATGTCCAAAGCGGAGCTACGGATGCGGAGATATCACTGGTCAAAGTATGCTCGAAAAATTAAGGGGGAGAGGGAAAAGTCAACCGGATCTGAAAATATCCCAGATCTGGAATCACTGTAGCATTCGGCCGAGGCACTGTAGCAGGCGCGGAAGTGGCCGGAGGAGGGCTCGTCACCGGCGGGGAAGAACGGCCGGGGCTCCGGGCGATGGGGCCGGAGGCCTCGCCGGAGATGCGCGCGGGCGCCGGACGGACCCCGCGGCGAGTGGCGCGCGCGGCGGCGAGATCCGCCGGCGTCGGGGCGGCCCGGACCGATGGGCGGTGACTGGCGATGGCGGCCGTGGCGGTCGGCGGCGTCCGGCCGCCGGAGACGGCGAAGGAGGCGGCGAGGTGGCGGCGGAGACGCCCTGGCGCGGCGCGGCGGCGGATGGGCCTCGGGGGCCCGGTTTGGGCCTCCCGGGCCGGCGGCGGAGAGGAGACCGGCGGGACACGCGACGCGCTCTGATTGGACCGGGTGCGGTGGCGATTTCGTCCGGCGGCGGGCGGACACGTCCGGCCGCGCGGAGACGGAAATTAGGGTTTCGGGGAGAGGGGAGATCCGAAAACGGAGGGGTCTTTAAATAGGCATAGAGGGAGCTAGGAGAGTCCAAATGAGGTGCGGTTTTCGGCCACGCGATCGTGATCGAACGCTCTAGATGATGGAGCACAGTTTTGTGGGTTTTGGGCCAAATTGGAGGGGTGTTGGGCTGCAACACACACGAGGCCTTTTCGGTCCCTCGGTTAACCGTTGGAGCATCAAACGAAGTCCAAATGGTACGAAACTTGACAGGCGGTCTACCGGTAGTAAACCAAGGCCGCATGACAAGTCTCGGTCCAATCTGGAAATGTTTAATCCCCACACACGAAAGGAAGCTAGAATTGACCACCGGAGGAGAACGAAGCGCCGGAATGCAGGACGGACAACGGGAAAAATGCTCGAATGCATGAGATGAACACGTATGCAAATGCAATGCACATGAAGACATGATATGAGATGCATGAAAACAAAAACAACACACAGAGACAAAGACCCGAACCCGAGAAATAAATATAACTTAATGCTGGAAACGGCAAGAGTTGGAGTACAAATTGGGAAAGTTATATCTGGGGCGTTAGAACACTCCACCACTACGAAAAGATCTCGTCCCGAGATCTAGGACTGAAAGAACTCCGGGTACTCAGAACGGAGGTGATCCTCGCGTTCCCAGGTAGCTTCATGGTCGGAATGGTGTGACCACTTGACTTTGAGAAATTTGATTGACTTGTTGCGAGTCCTGCGTTCAGTCTCTTCAAGGATTGCAACCGGGTGCTCACGATAGGAGAGATCTTCTTGGAGCTCAATGTCCTCGAAGTTGACTGTGCGGTCAGGCGTCTTGAAGCACTTTCGGAGCTGAGAGACATGGAACACATCATGAACGTTTGCAAAGTTTGACGGAAGCTCGAGTTGATAGGCGAGGTCGCCTCTCTTGCTGACAATCTTGAAAGGTCCCACGTATCTGGGGGCAAGCTTCCCTTTGATACCGAAGCGACGAGTCCCTTTCATAGGGGAGACGCGGAGGTACACATGATCTCCGATCTCGAAAGCCAAATCACGGTGCTTACTATCATAGTAGCTCTTCTGGCGGGATTGGGCTGCTTTGAGGTTATCACGAATGACCTTGCACATTTCTTCTGCCTCTATGATTAGGTCATTACCCAGCAGCTGATGTTCACCGGTTTCAGACCAGTTGAGAGGGGTACGGCATTTCCTATCATACAGAATTTCAAAAGGGGCCTTGCCCGAAATTGCTTGAAAACTGTTGTTGTATGAGAATTCAGCATAAGGAAGACAATCCTCCCACTTCATGCCGAAGGAGATCACACAAGCCCTGAGCATATCTTCAAGAATCTGGTTGACACGCTCGACTTGACCGCTTGTTTGAGGATGGAAAGCAGTGCTGAAGCGGATGTTGGTGCCCATGGCCTTCTGAAAAGAATCCCAAAACTTGGAGGTAAAGATGCTCCCACGGTCTGAAGATATCACTTGAGGAATACCGTGCAGAGAGACAATTTGAGAGGTGTAGAGTTCCGCCAATTGAGCTGCAGTGATCGACTCTTTGATAGGCAGAAAGTGAGCCACTTTGGTGAGCGTGTCGATGACAACGAATATAGCATCATTGCCACGCTTGGACTTTGGAAACCCAGTCACGAAGTCCATTTCAATGTGGTCAAACTTCCATTCTGGAATGGCAAGAGGTTGGAGGAGACCTGCTGGCCTTTGGTGTTCTGCCTTCACTCTTCTGCAGACATCACATTCATTCACGAATTGAGCGATCTCGCGCTTCATTCGAGTCCACCAATAAGTTTGCTTAAGATCCTGATACATTTTCGTGCTACCAGGGTGGATGAGAGGAGGAGTTGTGAGCCTCGTTCATGATCACTTTACGAAGTTCACCTTTTGGCACAACAATTCGATCCTCGAAGAAGAGAGTGTCCTTGTCATCAAGGCGGTAGCACTTGTACTTGGACTGACTCTTGGCAATCCCAATCTTCACCTTTTTTATCATAGCATCAAGAAGCTGGGCTTGGCGAATCTGGTCTTCCAGGGTAGGAGAGACTTGAAGGTTGGCGAGGAAACCTTGAGGAACAATTTGCGGATTAAGTTTGCGGAAAGCTTCACAAAGCTCGGGTTGATAAGGCTTGAGAATCAGACTGTTACAATACGCTTTCCTGCTCAAAGCGTCAGCAATCACATTGGCCTTGCCTGGAGTATACTCGATACTCGGATTGTACTCTTGAATCATTTCGACCCATCGAGTTTGCCTGAGGTTGAGATTAGGCTGGGTGAAGATGTACTTGAGACTCTTGTGATCAGTCAAAATGTCCACTTTTCTTCCCAATAGAAGATGTCTCCAAGTCAAAAGAGCATGCACAACTACCGCCAACTCGAGATCATGAGTGGGTTAGTTCTTCTCATTAGGCTTCAACTGGCGAGAGGTATAAGCAACAACTTTCTTCTCTTGCATCAGTACTGCACCGAGACCTTGTAGAGAGGCATCACAAAAGACCTCGTACGGCTTGGATTCATCAGGCGGAGTCAGAACTGGAGCAGTGATCAATTTCTCTTTCAAAGTGTTGAAAGCAATATCACACTCCGGAGACAAAACGTACTTGACGTGCTTCTGAAGAAGATTTGAGAGAGGCTTCGAGATCTTAGAAAAGTTTTCAACGAATCTTCGGCAGTAGCTTGCGAGACCGAGGAAGCTACGGAGTTGCTTCACGTTCTGAGGAGGTTCCCAATTAACAATTGGAGACACCTTCTCAGGATTCACGGCAATGCCCTTGGCAGAGATGATATGACCAAGATAAAGCACCTCATCGAGCCAAAATTCACACTTGGAGAACTTGGCGTAGAACTGATGTTCCCTGAGCTTGTCAAGAACCAAACGCAAGTGCTTGGCATGATCTTCCTTGTTCTTGGAGAAAACCAGAATGTCGTTGAGATATACCAAAACGAAGTCATTGGTGTAGGGGTTGAAGATGAAGTTCATCATGCGAGAGAACGTCGGAGGAGCGTTGGCGAGGCCAAAAGACATGACAGTGTATTCATATGACCCATAGCTTGTCCTGAAAGCCATCTTGGGAATATCTTGCTCACGGATTCGAATATGATGATAACACATACGGAGATCAAGCTTGGAGAATACTTGGGCACCCTTGAGTTGTTGGAATAGCTCATTGATGTTGGGGAGTGGGTATTTGTTCTTGATGGTCTTCTTGTTCAATGGACGATATTCAACACAAAGTCGGTCCATTCCATCCTTCTTCTTCACAAAAAGAACACCACAACCCCACGGAGAAGAACTAGGGTAGATGAGACCCATTCTTTCTTGAATATCGAGTTGTTTCTTCAGCTCCTTCAACTCTTCAGGTTCGAGCTTGTAAGGACGTTTGCACACAGGTTCCGTACCAGGCTCAAGATCAATAACAAATTCAACGGGCCGGTGCGGAGGCATTCCTGGGAGCTCTTCTGGGAAGACGTCTTGATACTCACAAATGACTGGAATCTGTGAAATAGCATCCAATTCACCCTTCTCATTGAGAGAAAACAACCGGATTGTATCATCCCGAGCGGCAAAGACAATGACATCCTCAGATGAATGAGTCAATTGAATCTGCCTGGCTGCACAATCGAGCTGAGCCTTGTGCTTAGAGAGCCAGTCCATCCCGAGAATAAGATCGATATCCGAATTACCAAGAACCATTGGGGAAGAAAGGAACTTGTAGTCACCCAACGTGATAGTGACATCTGGCACCTCCAGACTTGCACTCAAACGTTTGCCAGGAGAAACGATATCCATTTGTTTACCCAAATGAGAAGAAACGAACTCATGCTTCGTAAAAAATGGCTTTGACATAAAACAATGCGATGCACCAGTGTCAAAAAGAACTTTTGTAGGAATATCATTAACAGGAAGGTTACCCATGATCACATCTGACGAATCCTCTGCCTGAGCTGCGTTCATCAAGTTCACCTTGGCGTGCTTGGGGTTATGCTTGACCACAACTGTACTTGCCGATCTGATAGGAGGAGGAGGAGGAAGACGCCCCTGGTTGAAACACTTGTTGGCATAGTGACCCTTCTGTTGGCACTTGTTGCACGTGACCTCTGAAAGCGGATGGTGGTACGGAGCACTTGATCTTGGAGCTTGAGACGAAGTCTTGTTCTGAAAGCCAGTGTGACACCCCCGATTTGACCGTACACTAATCATACACACAAACGTGTACGATCAAGATCAGGGACTCACGGGAAGCTATCACAACACAACTCTACCAATAAAATAAGTCATACAAGCATCATATTACAAGCCAGGGGCCTCGAGGGCTCGAATACAAGAGCTCGATCATAGACGAGACAGCGGAAGCAACAATATCTGAGTACAGACATAATTTAAACAAGTTGCCATAAGATGGCTAGCACAAACTGGGATACAGATCGAAAGAGGCGCATGCCTCCTGCCTGGGACCCTCCTAACTACTCCTGGTCGTCGTCAGCGGGCATCACGTAGTAATAGGCACCTCTGGTGTAGTAGGAGTCGTCATCGACGGTGGCGTCTGGATCCTGGGCTCCAACATCTGGTTGCGACAACCAGGTAGAAGGGATAGGGGGAAAAGAGGGAGAAAGCAACCATGAGTACTCATCCAAAGTACTCGCAAGCAAGGAGCTACACTACATATGCATGGGTGACTGTGTAAAGGGCCATATCGGTGGGCTGAACTGCAGAAAGCCAGAATAAGAGGGGGATAGCTAGTCCTGTCGAAGACTACGCTTCTGGCAGCCCCCGTCTTGCAGCATGTAGAAGAGAGTAGACTGAAGTCCTCCAAGTAGCATCGCATAGCATAATCCTAACCGATGATCCTCCTGTCGTCGCCCTGTGAGAGAGCGATCACCGGTTGTATCTGGCACTTGGAAGGGTGTGTTTTATTAAGTATCCAGTTCTAGTTGTCATAAGGTCAAGGTACAACTCCGGGTCGTCCTTTTACCGAGGGACACGGCTATTCGAATAGATTAACTTCCCTGCAGGGGTGCACCACATACCCCAACACGCTCGATCCCATTTGGCCGGACACACTTTTCTGGGTCATGCCCAGCCTCGGAAGATCAACATGTCACAGCCCTACCTAGGCACAACAGAGATCTCAGCACGCCGGTCTAAACCCTATGGCGCAGGGGTCTGGGCCCATCGCCCTTTGCACACCTGCATGTTGCGAACGCGGCCGGTGAGCAGACCTAGCAACCTCCATTACAAAGGAAGTTGCGTTACGCGGTCCAACCCGGCGCGCGCCACTCAGTCGCTAACGTCACGAAGGCTTCGGCTGATACCATGACGTCCGGATACCCATAACTACTCCTGCGTAGATGGTTAGTGCGTATAGGCCAGTAGCCAGACTCAGATCAAATACCAAGATCTCGTTAAGCGTGTTAAGTATCCGCGAACGTCGACCAGGGCCAGGCCACCTCTCTCCTAGGTGGTCTCAACCTACCCTGTCGCTCCGCCACAAAGTAACAGTCGGGGGCCGTCGGGAACCCAGGCCCACCACTACCTGGGTGGAACCACCTGCCCCATCTCCGAACAGTACCACAAGTAATGTAGCAGTGTAAAGTATATAACATATGCCCGTGATCACCTCCCGAAGTGATCACGGCCCAGTAGTATAGCATGGCAGACGGACAAGAGTGTAGGGCCACTGATGGAACACTAGCATCCTATACTAGGCATGTAGGATTGCAGGTAAAGGTAACAACAGTAATAACAAGGACAGGCTATGCATCAGGATAGGAATAATGGAAAGCAATATCATGCTACACTACTCTAATGCAAGCAGTATAAAAGAGAGTAGGCGATATCTGGTGATCAAGGGGGGGGGCTTGCCTGGTTGCTCTGGCAAGAGAGAGGGGTCGTCAACTCCGTAGTCGTACTAGGTAGCAGCGGCGTCGGTCTCGGTGTCTAGCGGAAGAAGAGGGGGGAGAAACAATAAATACAATGCAAACAGATGCATAACGATGCATGACAAAGCAAAGCGTGATGCTAGGCGTGCCCTAACGCGGTATGAGGTGATACCGGTGAAGGGGGAAAACATCCGGGAAAGTATCCCCGGCGTTTCGCGTTTTCGGGCAGAGGAACCGGAGGGGGAAAGTTGCGAGTTGGATAGGTTAGGGATGTGTGGCGGACGAACGGGCTGCGTGTCCGGGTTCGTCTCATCGTTCTGAGCAACTTTCATGTACAAAGTTTTTCCATCCGAGCTACTGTTTATTTTATATGATTTTCTAAAGTTTTAAATCATTTTTAGAATTTATTTAATTAATTTAATTCAACATTATCCAGAACAGTGTTTGCTAATGTCATCATGACGTCAGCAGTCAACAGAGGTGTTGACTGGATCGCTGACATGTGGGTCCCACTGGTCATTGACTGTTTAGCCTAATTAATGTTTAACTAATCTAATTACTGTTTAATTAAACTAATTAGTTAATTAGGTTAATCTAATTAAGATCAATTAACTTAATTAATTCCTTAATTAATTAATTAATTTAATTATTTTTTCAATCCTTTTTTTCGTTCTGGGGGGCGTGGGCCCCGTTTGGCAGTGGCCCAGAGGGGCCATAGCGGGTCGGGCGTGCGGGCGCGGCTGCGGGCGAAGCCGCAGCCCGCCCAGGAGCGAGGCGCAGCAGGAGCAGGGCCGAGGGGCGCGGCTGGTGCAGCCGGCCGGCGGCGGCAGAAGGGCCGCCCCGGGTGGCGCCATGGGAGGGCATATGGAGCGGAGGTGGCGACGAGCGCTACGGGGCGCGCGAGCGCAAGCAGGTGTGGGGCTCGCGGCCAGCACGACCAAGGCGCGGGCGCAGCCAAGCCGTGGCCAGCGGCTGGAGACAGGGGAAGGCCAGTGCGGGGGGGGGGGGGGGGGGGCGAGGCAACGGCGGGTCAGCGGTGCGAGGCGCGCTGCGGGTGTGGCATAGGCCGCGGCCGATGCGTGGCCGTGGCCGGGGATGCCGTGGCGGAGCACGAGCGGGCGCTGGGAGGGGCCGCGGTGCGCGGTAGCGTGCGCGTGCGGAACGGCGCGGCGAGCGCAGGACGAGGCCGCGGGGCGTGCGCGCGTGCGCGTGGAAGACAGGGGAGGAGAGGGGGGAGCTCACAGGGAGCGGGAGGGGCATGGCAGCGGCTCGGGGGCGACCCGTGGGGAGGAGGACGGGGACGACGCTCCGGCGTGGTGACGAGGTCCGGTGGCGCGGGGGATGGCTTCGGGCGACTAGTGGCGGCGCCAGGGGCGTCGGGGATGGGCGCTTGCGTCGGGGTTGGGCGCGACGGCGGCGGGTCGCGCGGTGGTCGAGCAGCGGCGTCGAGGAGGATGGCGCGGTGTTGGAGGGGGAAGAAGGAGACCGGGTGGGTGGCGCCGCGGTGACCGAGCGGGGCGCGGGGTCGGGTGCCTCCGATCCTGATCTGGATCGGGGAGGCACCGTAGAAGGGGGAAGTGGGACGAGTGGGGGGGAGTGGGTGCGGTCAGTGGTGGCTAGGATTTCGGTGGGGTGGATAAGGGGAGTGAGGTGGGCCGGCCTGGCGGCCTGGTGGTCTGCTGGGCCGTGGCCCAGTTGGGCCGGGGGGATTTGCCCCTTTGTTTTCCCCTTTTTTGTTTTACTTTTCTTGTTTAATTAGTTTTGCTATTTTATTTACTACACATTTTAGTTTCGTTCATTATAAAAACAGCACCTAATGTAGTACTACTAGTTATACCACTGCCAATACTAGTTAGGCATTTAATAAAAAAATAGTTTGTAACCTTATATCTTAAAAAGGTATTTAATTAATTGTTCTAGTTGTTGTTTTAGTTAATTTAGAGCATTTAAATATTTTATAAACATGTGGTTTCTCCACCATTACTACTTGCTATTTATTTGACACAACCCGAACATTTTAGTTTTAGTTTTTGAAAACTTTAAATGTTTGACTTGATTTTTAATTTGAAATTTGAATGGGATTTGAATCATCGCAAGATTAACAACAGTAATCGTGGTGACGTGGCGTGATTAGCGTGGGATTACTGTAGCATGATTATCCGGGCGTCACAAATCTCCTCCACTACAACAAATCTCGTCCCGAGATTTAGGAGGGGAGTAAGGGGGAAGGTTTGGTAACAAATCTAGCGGGTCTTCTCATCCTGGCATGCTCTTCTCGAAGAGGCCGGTCCAATACATTGATGTCTTCATTTCTCTGCTTTAGGTCATCATGATGAAGTCGGCGCCCTTTCTTCAGGAACTCCATCGTGCTTACGAAAGAATAAAGGGTAGGCATACTGGGAGAACGGACGTCAGCAAGGTTGACTATCAGGTCGACAACATCGAGGAAGGTGGCGGAAAGTAACTCTCGAATCGAATCTTAAGAAATTATCGAGAGCAAAGTAAGGAGGTAACCTGGGAAGGTTCGAGCGGGCAGGCAATCGTTCGATGTCTGTTATAGGGCGTGAAAGGGTCAAAACAACGGGAATAAGTATTGTGTCCGATATCAGGACTGAAGGTGGCTCGTGAATTACATGCGAGGTCACGTGCGAGGAACAACCTTGGGAACAGGGGGTGTAGATGGGAGTCAGGTTTCGATCCTGTGGAACTGTGGTTATGGGCCCACCATGTGGTCGAAAGTAGGTAGGGGGGTAATGTCTCGCACAATCATGTAAGCAGACATGCCAGAGGATAGCCTGTCAGTTATGTCGGCAACAACAACAGTACCAAGGGCGAGGGACGAAGAGAACCATTTTCCCGCTCGTTGAACGAGGCGGACCAATAGGCAAAGTTCTCGTCCAGCGGCGGTTACCGGAATTTCATCAACAAAAGTATCAGGGTCTTGCTAACAAAAGTGTACACCAAGGTGTTTACATAAGCAGGAGAATATTATTGCTTAGACCATAAATAGATCACCAGGAAGGTTAAACAAACCAATGTAAGGGAAATGTGATCATCAGATCAAACAGAACAATGGAAAGGAAAATGTGTTTAAACACATATTTCAGGGGTATATCCTTCCCAAGGACAAGCAGAACATGATATCTATGACAGGATATAACGTAGAAAACCCTTTAGGTAAGGGGGGAGGAGTCTGATGACATTACCCATACAGTGGTGTTTGGGTAATTGAGCAGGAAACATTTAGCATTGGGCTTCAAATGTTCTCTTTGAATAACGGAGTACCACAGACATGCTTCAAGATAGCATCAACATGGTCTTCAATCAAGGTCAGACTCTGGATACACGAAGGGATTCATCATTAAGCCAAGGAGAGGATGAGGAGGTGGCTGATGGACTCAGCAATAATTCAACGAGGTATCCAAAAGATGGATTTCCACAGTTATGTGAACAAGGAGATAACATTTGTTGGATCAAATGATATAATGATGTATGCTCAAGGAAAAACATACACAATTAAACATTAGTTGAAAAGGGTGCCCAAAGTATGGCCTTAGGTAGCATGATCAAATGTTAGAATGGTGATTCAGTGTTCAATAGTCTAAGAATGAACGTTCGACCATTAACTTCAAAGCAATAGGGTTGCTAGAAGGGCAGAATCCAAACAGCACCGTTCACCTGTTGGTATCCCGGTTAGATCCAACACGGGGACCAAGAAAGAAAGGTGATGGTGAGAAGTATTACCTGTATCAAGAATCCTTAAGAGGTGGTGAAATTCTCATGACTTTCTTGACATTAAAGATGGTAATATTCCAAGGTAAGGAAGAACAATTGCTGGATAGTAAGGAACTCAAGGTATAACACCAAACACGAACATGCTTGTGTTGGTGGGAAGACAATAAAGTGGTCGACGACAATAAAATTCATCGAGGGCAAGGATGGTATTTCTCATCATGAATTCAATTGGAAACCTAGGAGGAGTCAAAATGTTGATGGTGATCACGGCAATTTGTCGAGAGAATTCATGAAGATGTAATCAATTGGCGATGACATCAAGTCAAAGGAATGATGAAGCAAAAGGTTATTGAAACCATGGGTACGACACAAACTCCAAATCAAGCTTGTTGTTCAAGGACAAACGATATGACGAGGAAGATCGATTGTAAGATTAGCTCACCGTCGAAATTTGTGCTCCGGGAAGAAGGACCCGGTAGCACAGTTAAAATTTAGCATGATAATGATATAGCCAATTAGGCTAGGAATGACGTGATCAAGTACAAACTCGCGAGTAAGAAGATCACTAAGAGTTGTTTAATCACGACGCGGACTCGATTCAGTTATCGATGTGCTTGAGTGTTTAATAACTCAAAGCCCATGAAAATTTGGAATCAGCGAGAATGTAGCACTTGATGAAGAACTCATAAGAAGTTATGCAGTTCCATGATAATCTCGAGATACCAGGGGGTTAATACTCGAAGGCATATCAAATGAAAGCTTGAAGTGGGGTGTATTGATATATAGAAGACAAGCGCTTTAACTTGTCTGAGAAATAGAATCAAAGGAAGAAATTATGGTCGGAACAACAATCATAAATGATCAAACCACGGATACAAGATGAACTTCTAACAAGGGGGTAATTATTTTTACGAGCAGCTTCCATGATAAGTTCTACATCGTGTCCATGGGCATGAACACAAAGTTCAAGGTCGACTCCCACTTTTCCAATGCATAACCTTTCATTCACTTCTCGCTTTTGACAAAGTTGTAGTGTAGAAATTTTTATCCGGCGTAACACCAGTAGAGTATGACCCATAGAAATTTCCGGGTTCACACAAATTAGGGAAAGCATTAGCCCAACCCGTCAGGGCATCTTAGGATCATTTGCAAAAACTTTAGAGGTAATTAACTCAAGCTCGGATGCAGAGCTTGGTTGACAAAGCAGAGAATACAATTTACCAAAGGCAATATGTATCCGGGGAAGAGCGCACAAAATTTTGAACATGATGGGAACTGCCGGATAATAATCCAACAAAGGATTCAACGGTCCTCAATGGATCTGATTTGAGTATCAGTACTCAATCAGAAGCAGAAAAGAATGCAAAGGCATTGGATTATAGAAACGACTGAATAATTCGATGCTTGATGCAAAGAAATTATGATTTCCAAATTAGAAGATCAGAAGCAGACACTCTGATCAAAAGACAAGTAAGTTGAATAGATATAGATCGATAATCAATTAAGGTTTGGTTTGCCGAGAACCAGCTCATGTCCAGAATGACTTGTGAGCAGGAAGGTCAAATATCAGGGTTCGATTGATGATTGCGAGCAATCGCAACATAATGAATCAATAGGCTCAGGATGACAATGACAAAGGAGGTTTAATGAATATTGTCAGACTTTTAACCATACTGCAAGCAGACAAAACTTTCGGGAGCACTAGGCCTTAGAGGATCTTTGGGAGATCGAATTGTATTCGAAGAATTTTGTGAGACATATGATCAACTAGGGATGAACGAATCCCCGATAAGTGTGAGGAATTATTCGTAGGGTTATTCAGGCGGAAAAGAGTTGCAAGGCAGTCGAAAAAAGGATTCTCGAAAGTTTGAGAATACTTTTGAGTATCTTGTAATAACAAGAACAACTAGGGACGGAAGTATGAACGGCGAGGCTACACAGTTATCCATAAGGATTCAACGGTGTTAAGGGATTGCAAAAGAAATGAACACAAGTTCTCGGGAGTAGGTCGGAGAGTATCTTCGAAGTCTTGGTGAAGCAGGCAACCATCCGGAATGAAGGGGCTCTCCATGTGGAAGTAATACGAGAACCTAGAGTCAGGGTAAGTAAAATCGTTTAACCCGAATAGAAGAGATGTCAGAGTCCCAGAGTATAGGTCGAGAAATAAAAGATCCTAATACCACCCAATGGCGACGTGGGCCCATGGGCCGCACAGCCAAGTTAGTAAAACAATTTTCATCGACTAGACTCAACTTCGGCCAAGGAGTGTGGAAGGGGGATTCCTACAGGCAGTCGGCTCTGATACCAACTTGTGACGCCCCCGATTTGACCATACACTAATCATACACACAAACGTGTACGATCAAGATCAGGGACTCACGGGAAGATATCACAACACAACTCTACCAATAAAATAAGTCATACAAGCATCATATTACAAGCCAGGGGCCTCGAGGGCTCGAATACAAGAGCTCGATCATAGACGAGACAGCGGAAGCAACAATATCTGAGTACAGACATAATTTAAACAAGTTGCCATAAGATGGCTAGCACAAACTGGGATACAGATCGAAAGAGGCGCAGGCCTCCTGCCTGGGACACTCCTAACTACTCCTGGTCGTCGTCAGCGGGCATCACGTAGTAATAGGCACCTCCGGTGTAGTAGGAGTCGTCATCGATGGTGGCGTCTGGATCCTGGGCTCCAACATCTGGTTGCGACAACCATGTAGAAGGGATAGGGGAAAAGAGGGAGAAAGCAACCATGAGTACTCATCCAAAGTACTCGCAAGCAAGGAGCTACACTACATATGCATGGGTGAATGTGTAAAGGGCCATATCGGTGGACTGAACTGCAGAAAGCCAGAATAAGAGGGGGATATCTAGTCCTGTCGAAGACTACGCTTCTGGCAGCCCCCGTCTTGCAGCATGTAGAAGAGAGTAGACTGAAGTCCTCCAAGTAGCATCGCATAGCATAATCCTAACCGATGATCCTCCTCTCGTCGCCCTGTGAGAGAGCGATCACCGGTTGTATCTGGCACTTGGAAGGGTGTGTTTTATTAAGTATCCAGTTCTAGTTGTCATAAGGTCAAGGTACAACTCCGGGTCGTCCTTTTACCGAGGGACACGGCTATTCGAATAGATTAACTTCCCTGTAGGGGTGCACCACATACCCCAACACGCTCGATCCCATTTGGCCGGACACACTTTTCTGGGTCATGCCCGGCCTCGGAAGATCAACACGTCACAGCCCTACCTAGGCACAACAGAGATCTCAGCACGCCGGTCTAAACCCTATGGCGCAGGGGTCTGGGCCCATCGTCCTTTGCACACCTGCACGTTGCGAACGCGGCCGGTGAGCAGACCTAGCAACCTCCATTACAAAGGAAGTTGCATTACGCGGTCCAACCTGGCGCGCGCCACTCAGTCGCTGACGTCACGAAGGCTTTGGCTGATACCATGACGTCGGGATACCCATAACTACTCCCGCGTAGATGGTTAGTGCGTATAGGCCAGTAGCCAGACTCATATCAAATACCAAGATCTCGTTAAGCGTGTTAAGTATCCGCGAACATCGACCAGGGCCAGGCCACCTCTCTCCTAGGTGGTCTCAACCTGCCCTGTCGCTCCGCCACAAAGTAACAGTCGGGGGCCGTCGGGAACCCAGGCCCACCACTACCTGGGTGGAACCACCTGCCCCTTCAGCCCCCATCTCCGAACAGTACCACAGGTAATGTAACAGTGTAAAGTATATAACATATGCCCGTGATCACCTCCCGAAGTGATCACGACCCAGTAGTATAGCATGGCAGACGGACAAGAGTGTAGGGCCACTGATGGAACACTAGCATCCTATACTAGGCATGTAGGATTGCAGGTAAAGGTAACAACAGTAATAACAAGGACAGGCTATGCATCAGGATAGGAATAACGGAAAGCAGTATCATGCTACACTACTCTAATGCAAGCAGTATAAAAGAGAGTAGGCGATATCTGGTGATCAAGGGGGGGGGCTTGCCTGGTTGCTCTGGCAAGAGAGAGGGGTCGTCAACTCCGTAGTCGTACTGGGTAGCAGCGGCGTCGGTCTCGGTGTCTAGCGGAAGAAGAGGGGGAAGAAACAATAAATATAATGCAAACAGATGCATAACGATGCATGACAAAGCAAAGCGTGATGCTAGGCATTCCCTAATGCGGTATGAGGTGATACCGGTGAAGGGGGAAAACATCCAGGAAAGTATCCCCGGAGTTTCGCTTTTTCGGGCAGAGGAGCCAGAGGGGGAAAGTTGCGAGTTGTATAGGTTAGGGATGCGTGGCGGACGAATGGGCTACGTATCCGGGTTCGTCTCGTTGTTCTGAGCAACTTTCATGTACAAAGTTTTTCCATCCGAGCTACGGTTTATTTTATATGATTTTCTAAAGTTTTAAATCATTTTTAGAATTTATTTAATTAATTTAATTCAAAATTATCCAGAACAGTGTTTGCTGACGTCATCATGACGTCAGCAGTCAACAGAGGTGTTGACTGGATCGCTGACGTGTGGGTCCCACTGGTCATTGACTGTTTAGCCTAATTAATGTTTAACTAATCTAATTACTGTTTAATTAAACTAATTAGTTAATTAGGTTAATCTAATTAAGATCAATTAACTTAATTAATTCCTTAATTAATTAATTAAATTATTATTATTTAATTATTTTTGTAATCCTTTTTTTTTCGTTCTGGGGGCGTGGGCCCCGTTTTGCAGTGGCCCAGAGGGGCCATAGCGGGTCGGGCGTGCGGGCGCGGCTGCGGGCGAAGCCACAGCCCGCCCAGGAGCGAGGCGCAGCAGGAGCAGGGCCGAGGGGGCGCGGCTGGTGCAGCCGGCCGGCGGCGGCAGAAGGGCCGCCCCGGGTGGCGCTACGGGAGGGCATATGGAGCGGAGGCGGCGACGAGCGCTACGGGGCGCGCGAGCGCAAGCAGGTGCGGGGCTCGCGGCCAGCACGACCAAGGCGCGGGCGCAGCCAAGCCATGGCCAGCGGCTGGAGACAGGGGGAGGCCAGTGCGGGGGGGGGGGGGGGGGGCGAGGCAACGGCGGGTCGGCGGCGCGAGGCGCGCTGCGGGTGTGGCATAGGCCGCGGCCGATGCGTGGCCGTGGCCGGGGATGCCGCGGCGGAGCGCGAGCGGGCGCTGGGAGGGGCCGCGGTGCGCGGTAGCGTGCGCGTGCGGAACGGCGCGGCGAGCGCAGGACGAGGCCACGGGGCGTGCGCGCGTGCGCGTGAAAGACATGGGAGGAGAGGGGGGAGCTCACAGGGAGCGGGAGGGGCATGGCAGCGGCTCGGGGGCGACCCGTGGGGAGGAGGACGGGGACGACGCTCCGGCGTGGTGACGAGGTCCGGTGGCGCGGGGGATCGCTTTGGGCGACTGGTGGCGGAGCCAGGGGCGCCGGGGATGGGCGCTTGCGTCGGGGTCGGGCGCGACGGCGGCGGGTCGCGCGGTGGTCGAGCAGCGGCGTCGAGGAGGATGGCGCGGTGTTGGAGGGGGGAACGAGACCGGGAGGGTGGCGCCGTGGTGACCGAGCGGGGCGTGGGGTCGGGTGCCTCCGATCCCGATCTGGATCGGGGAGGCACCGTAGAAGGGGGAAGTGGGACGAGTGGGGGGGAGTGGGTGCGGTCAGTGGTGGCTAGGGTTTCGGTGGGGTGGATAAGGGGAGTGAGGTGGGCCGGCCTGGCGGCCTGGTGGTCTGCTGGGCCGTGGCCCAGTTGGGCTGGGGGGGGGGGGGGGTTGCCCCTTTGTTTTCCCCTTTTTTGTTTTACTTTTCTTGTTTAATTAGTTTTGCTATTTTATTTACTACACATTTTAGTTTCGTTCATTATAAAAACAGCACCTAATGTAGTACTACTAGTTATACCACTGCCAATACTAGTTAGGCATTTAATAAAAAAAATAGTTTGTAACCTTATATCTTAAAAAGGTATTTAATTAATTGTTCTAGTTGTTGTTTTAGTTAATTTAGAGCATTTAAATATTTTATAAACATTTGGTTTCTCCACCATTACTACTTGCTATTTATTTGACACAACCCGAACATTTTAGTTTTAGTTTTTGAAAACTTTAAATGTTTGACTTGATTTTAAATTTGAATGGGATTTGAATCATCGCAAGATTAACAACAGTAATCGTGGTGACGTGGCGTGATTAGCATGGGATTACTGTAGCATGATTATCCGGGCGTCACAGCCAGGGTTGGGTGGGTGGGAAGAACCACTGCCACCTTTGCTCTTCTGCTGATACGGCTGACGGAACGGAGGAGGAGGAAGCCAATACTTCTGCTGCTTGGCCACTTGAGTAGAGGAAGGAGTAGCATCTCTGACTCGCTTCTTGGAAGCATCACACTTCAACTGAGCGGCTTCTTGCTTCAGTGCCATGTTGTAGAACTCATCGTATCTCAACGGCTCAAAAAGGACAAGAGCGAGCTGAAATTCTTCTCTGAGACCATCCCTGAACTGATATATCATGCTCTTCTCATCAGGTACGTCCTGCTTGGCAAAGCGGGGGAGCTTCTGGAACAACTTGTTGTAGTCATAGACAGACAAAGAGCCTTGCTTCAGGTTGCGGAATTCCTCACGTTTGCTTTCAGTCACACTCTGAGGGATGTGATGAGCTCGGAAATCTCGACGGAAATCATCCCAAGTGATCAAACGTCCACCTTTGGACTCCTTATACTCCTGGAACCACTCTGCAGCCTGATCTTTGAGTTGGAAGGAAGCGAACTTGACGAAATCTTCAGGCCTGACGTTGCTACATTCAAAATGCTTGCCCAGATCCACCAGCCAATCGTCAGCATCGGAAGCCTCAACACAATTGCTGAACGTCTTCGGACCATTAGCAAGGAACTGGTTCAGTGTAGCAAAATGGTTCTGATTGTTTCCTTGATTCCCTTGACTGCCTTGATTGCGCTCTTGGAGGATTTGCATGATCAACTGTGTGTTTGCATTGGTTGCGGCCATCACAGCTTGCCAAGCCTCCGGAGGAGGTGGAGGTGGTGGCGGATCAGGATTCGGAGTCGTGCGCGTTGGAGGGGCCATCCTGAAGAGGTTGACCACCATTAGCACATAGATAGACAAATATTGAAGCGGAATCCAATGGAATGAAAATTGCAACATAAAGTCTTCACATCCGAACAAAATGAACGAATGCATAACTCTTGAAGTGGTCACGTATCCCTAAATTGCGAAGCCACGTAGAATTAGGTAGAAGAGGTAAATCAACAAGGGATGGAATCAACATATGACTTCGAAGCAACTCGAATACCACTACTCAAAACAAAAACAAAGGATTCGCTTGCGAAATAAGCCGGAACAAACATATGATAGAAATTTTGTCCGAAGTTTTCGTGGTGGGACCTACACGGGCTCGATCGTACAGCACCATCATGTACAAGGCAGTGCACATGACAAACGAAGCGTCCCCGAGTCAGCATAGCCAAGGACTCTTTAAGACGCAATGAGACCACTGCAAAATCGACCGTGAATAGGCGAACCACTAGACGTCGAACCCCAATTTCATATCATACATCTGTCGGAAGGATATCCTAAGAGCTACTTGAATTCCCACCTATGAAACTCCCGAAACTTTCCGGTTATGCAATCAAGTGTTGGGGATACAGGGGAAGCATAATATCTCACCCAAACTAACAATACCTACATCCAGCTATATCCATCCTTCAACACATAACCAAGAAACCTTCGGAAACCATCTACCTCAACCTTCGAAAAGCATCCGTTATACAAGTTATGGCGATACTCCCGAACTCCCGCCCCAGTACTGGGTGGCGTCGAGGTTATCTCACCAACGAACTGCATAAAAGAGATTTTCGATGTCGGCGAACATATCTCAAGTATTCCAGAATTGCAACGATAAAATTATGATGACAACACCTCAGAGCTCAACTCCCCGGGACACTTCCACTAAACCCCTGACAGGAGGCACCAAGACAGTGTTCTCATCATAAGCCATTGAAACGATTCCAAGATACTCGCGTGATCCTAATTTTTTTTTGTGAAATTTGAGAAGAGAAGAGTCAAAACTCTACGTCAGGATGCCTTACCAGAGCGATGAGGAGACTGGGAAGTAAAAAGAATTCCTAAGCTCTCCGATATATAATTCCTAAATGACTCAAAACATTTTTCTAGACACAACTCGACTGCTAAAAACGATCAATCAGTGGGGGATCCTAAGGTCGGGGAAGGCTCTGATTACCAACTTGTAACGCCCTCGATGCGGCTATAGCTCCCACGTGTCGAGGCACGACTTAGAGACACAACCGCATTGAAAGCAATGTCGCAAGTTAGGCAATCATCACAACATCCCATGTAATATATAGAATAAAAGGGGAGATACAATAGTTGGCTTACACTCGCCACGTCACATCAAAGTACATAAATACCAAACATCATCCAAACACTCATGGCCCGACAACGGCGCCAAAATAAAAGACAACCCAACAAGCGAGATAGGTCCCGATCACCCCAACTGGGCACCACTACTGATCATCAGGAAAAGACACATAGTAACGCTGAGAATCCTCGTCGTACTCCCACTTGAGCTCAAGCGCGCCATCTGGAGCTGTATCATCTGTCCATGCATCTGGTGTAATAGTAATCTGTGAGCCACAGGGACTCAGCAATCTCGCACCCTCGTGATCAAGACTATTTAAGCTTAATAGGTAGGATGGGGTAAAAGTATGAGTGGAGCTGCAGCAAGCGACTAGCATGTATGGTGGCTAACTTATTCGCAAAAGAGAGCGGGAAAAGAGAGCAAGGCGCGAGCGAGAAAACTAGAGAGCAACATGCGCAAAACATAACTCCAACACCGTGTCCACTTCCCGGACTCCGCCGAAAAGAGGCCATCACGGTAACACACTCAGTTGATTCATTTTAATTAATTAAGGTTCAAGTTATCTACAACCGGACATTAACAAATTCCCATCTTCCCATAACCGCGGGCACGGCTTTCGAAAGTTCAATCCCTGCAGGGGGGTCCCAACTTAGCCCATAACAAGCTCTCACGGTCAACGAAGGAATAGATCTCCACCCGAGACATTCCGATCAGACTCGGTATCCCGGTACAACAAGACATTTCGACAAGTTAAAGCAAGTCCAGCAACACCGCCCGAATGTGCCGACAAATCCCGATAGGAGCTGCACATATCTCGTTCTTAGGGCACACTCGGATAGGTCAAGCTACGAGTAAAACCAACCCTCGAGTTTCGCCGAGGTGGCCCCGCAGGCTTCCTAGTTCGGACCAACACTCAGAGGAGCACTGGCCCGGGGGGGTTTAAAATAGGATGACCCTCGGACTTCGGAAACCCAAGGGAAAAAGAGGCTAGCTGGCAAATGGTAAAACCAATGTTGGGCATTGCTGGAATAGCTTTAATCAAGGCGAACTATCAAGGGATTCCCACTATAGCCCAACCGTGTAAGGGACGCAAAATCCGGGAACATAACACCGATATGACGGAAACTAGGGCGGCAAGAGTGGAACAAAACACTAGGCGAGAGGCCGAGCCTTCCACCCTTTACCAAGTATATAGATGCATTAAGATAACATGGCAATATAATGATATCCCAACAAGTAAATAAATGTTCCAACAAGGAACGGCTCCAATCTTCACCTGCAACTAACAAAGCTATAAGAGGGGCTGAGCAAAGCGGTAACATAGCCAATCAACAGTTTGCTAAGACAATGGTGGGTTAGGGGCTGAACATGGCAATGGGGAGGCTGACAAGCAAGTGGTAGGCATCGTAGCATTGGCATAGCAAAAGAGCGAGCAAACTAGCATAGCAAAGATAGTAGTGATTTCGAGGGTATGATCATCTTGCCTGCACAGTTGTCAGAGTTGCCTGGATCCTCAAAAGCAAACTCAACGAGCTCCTCGTTAGCGAACTCGTCTCCCGGCTCTACCCAAACAAGACAAACAAGCTACAAGGATACAATCAACCACGTGCAAATTCAAACAATAAGATGCAATGATGGTATGCTATGCGGAATGCGATGCGGGATGCAAAATGCAAGATGTGACAGGAAATGCATGAACCTGGCCTCAACTTGGAAATCCAAGTGTGCCACTGGAAAGAGGGGATGAAATCGCTTGAAAACGATATAAAGATCATTGGAATCGGAGTTACGGTTTGGAAATGGCAAGCGTCTTAAGATATGACAACGGTCTGCGATTTACAGCAAGTAGGCATCTAAATGCAACGAAATGAACATGCTACAGCCACCAAACATAACAACAGCATACATGGCAGGAATGCCCACAAGATGATTAACAAAACACTAGCACTTAGCCACGGACAAATTCATCCATTATGAGGTTCAAACAAGCATGGCAAAAACGCAAATGCAAAACAGATTTCAGACTTTGTGAAATTAACACTAGTCTGAAATTTCAGATCACGAAGCTCTCTTCGGAGCAGCAAAACAACATGATACATGACCTGATTATGAAAAGTAAGAACATTGCATGGAGCTACTCAACAACCTTATCAAAAGTCCCAAAGTGACCCGGGGCCAAAAGTGATCACAAAATATACTAACAAGCACACGAACATAGCTCATGCACAATCAGTTTTGAGACTTAGTGAAAACCGAGACATGCTGAAATATAACTCACAAAGCCATGTAAACAAGCTCGATGCGCTCACTACGGTGCAAGTCATGGCAAGGCAAGCATATATCCATTAAGAAGGCACAAAATTCTAGCTAGACATGGCAAGAACAATGACATAGCATGCACGAATCAATAACAATAGCATCGGCAAAATCGCAAACAAGTTGACGATCTGCCCAGATTTACCACGAAGCAAAAGTAGAGCTCGATTGACTCAAGCTAGAGTACTCTACATGTGCAAACAAAGACATGGATGGATAGAGCATAACATGATTAACAAAACTCCTTTACTGATCATCCTCAAAAGAGGCACGAATCACTAGGAAACAAGCTGAACATATGGCATCATGAACTAAATAATCCCAGACTTAGTGAAAACAACTAAGTCCCTGAAAACAGATTTACCAAGTGCCTCACTTTGCAAGCTTGCACAAGTCACCACACACATCCTAAAAATGCATGGGTTGCACCTCTGGAAAGAAGACAAAATGCTTAACAAATCATATGAAGGACTCATAGGCATAACATGCACACAATAGTCATGGCAAA
This sequence comes from Triticum monococcum, assembly GCA_034509565.1. Lineage (NCBI taxonomy): Eukaryota > Viridiplantae > Streptophyta > Magnoliopsida > Poales > Poaceae > Triticum > Triticum monococcum. The sequence continues at coordinate 172,171,846 of CM067847.1, read as the reverse complement.
AATGACAAAAGTCTAAGATGAACTAGCAGATCTGACAATTAACTCACAAAGCCTCGTTCTAGCAGCATTTTGGGCATAAAGATGAACTCAAATGAAAATTATGCATTGGAATGAATTGATTTACTCGTCGAGACGAACATTTTGATATACTATATGTCCAAAACGGAGCTACGGATGCGGAGATATCACTCGTCAAAGTATGCTCGAAAAATTAAGGGGGAGAGGGAAAAGTCAACCGGATCTGAAAATATCCCAGATCTGGAATCACTGTAGCGTTCGGCCGGGGCACTGTAGCAGGCGCGGAAGTCGCCGGAGGAGGGCTCGTCGCCGGCGGGGAAGAACGGCCGGGGCTCCGGGCGATGGGGCCGGAGGCCTCGCCGGAGATGCGCGTGGGCGCCGGACGGACCCCGCAGCGGCGAGATCCGCCGGCGTCGGGGCGGCCCGGACCGAGGGGCGGTGACTGGCGATGGCGGCCGCGGCGGTCGGCGGCGTCCGGCCGCCGGAGACGGTGAAGGAGGAGGCGAGGTGGCGGCGGAGACGCCCTGGCGCGGCGCGGCGGCGGATGGGCCTCGGGGGCCCGGTTTGGGCCTCCCGGGCCGGCGGCGGAGAGGAGATCGGCGGGACACGCGGCGCGCTCTGATTGGACCGGGTACGGTGGCGATTTCGTCCGGCGGCGGGCGGACACGTCCGGCCGCGCGGAGACGAAAATTAGGGTTTCGGGGAGAGGGGAGATCCGAAAACGGAGGGGGTTTTAAATAGGCATAGAGGGAGCTAGGAGAGTCCAAATGAGGTGCGGTTTTCGGCCACGCGATCGTGATCGAACGTTCTAGATGATGGAGCAGAGTTTGGTGGGTTTTGGGCCAAATTGGAGGGGTGTTGGGCTGCAACACACACGAGGCCTTTTCGGTCCCTCAGTTAACCGTTGGAGCATCAAACGAAGTCCAAATGGTACGAAACTTGACAGGCGGTCTACCGGTAGTAAACCAAGGCCGCATGACAAGTCTCGGTCCAACCCGGAAATGTTTAATCCCCACACATGAAAGGAAGCTAGAATTGACCACCGAAGGAGAACGAAGCGCCGGAATGCAAAACGGACAACGGGGAAAATGCTCGAATGCATGAGATGAACACGTATGCAAATGCAATGCACATGAAGACATGATATGAGATGCATGAAAACGAAAACAACACACGGAGACAAAGACCCGAACCTGAGAAATAAATATAACTTAACGCCGGAAACGGCAAGAGTTGGAGTACAAATTCGGAAAGTTATATCTGGGGTGTTACAAGTGGTGCCCAGTTGGGGCGATCGGGACCGTGTCGCATGTTGGGTTGATCTTTTATTTTGGCACCATAGTCGGGCCATGAGTGATTGGATGATTTAATGCTATTTATGTACTTTGTTTGACGTGGCGAGTGTAAGCCAACTATGTACCTTCCCCTTTTATTATCTATTTACATGGGATGTTGTGAAGATTGCCTTACTTGCGACATTGCTTTCAAGGTGGTTATGCCTCTAAGTCGTGCTTCGACACGTAGGAGATATAGCCGCATCGAGGGCATTACAAGTTGGTAATCAGAGCCTTCCCCGACCTTAGGAGCCCCCACTACTTGATCGTTTTTAGCAGCCGTTGTTGAGTCTAGAAAAATGTTTTGAGTCATTTAGGAATTATATAATGGAGAGTTTAGGAATTCTTTTTACCTCCCAGTCCCTTCGTCGCTCTGGTAAGGCATCCTGACGTAGAGTTTTGACTCTTCTCTTCTCAAATTTCACTAAATTTTTTTTAGGATCACGCGGGTATCTTGGAATCGTTCCGATGGATTTGTGACGAGAACATTGTTCTTGGTGCCTCCTGTCATTTAGGGGTTGTGGCAGTGTCCCGGGGAGTTGAGCTCCGAGGTGTTGTCGTCACAATTTTATCGTTGCAGTTCTGGAATACCTAAGTTTAGTTCACCGACATCAAAAATCTCTTTTATACAGTTGTTGGTGAGATAACCTCGACGCCACCCAGTACTGGGGCGGGAGTTTGGGAGTATTGCCATAACTTGTATAACGGATGCTTTTCGAAGGTTGAGGTAGACGGTTTCCAAAGTTTTTCTCGGTTATGTGTTGAAGGATGGATACAGCTGGATGTAGGATTTGCTAGATTTGGGTGAGATATTATGCTTCCCCTGTATCCCCAACACCTGATTGCATAACCGGAGAGGTTTGGGAGTTTCATAGGTGGGAATTCCTGTAGCTCTAGTTCTTCTTCCACGGATATTTGGTTTGAGATTGGGATTTCTTACCGAGTATTCGTTCTTGATCCGTACCTTGTTGATTTATTCCTCTACCTAAATTCTAAGTGGCTTCTCAATTTATGAATATGTGACCATTTCAATTGGAATGCATTCATTCTTATGTTCAGATGTGAAGACTATATGTTGCAATTTCAACCCGCTTGATTCAGCTTCAATTTTATCTGTCAATGTGCTAACGGATGTCACCCTCTTCAGGATGGCTCCCGCTAAGAGCAGCAATCAAAATCAGAATCAGGATCCGCCACCACCTCCCCCTCCTCCGGAGGCATGGCAAGCTGTGATGGCAGCTACCAATGCAAACACGCAGCTGATCATGCAAATTCTTCAAGAGCGCAACCAAGGCAACCAGGGCAACAATCAGAATCACTTTGCTACACTCAACCAGTTCCTAGCTAACCAGCCAAAGACTTTCATCAATTGTGTTGAGGCAACTGATGCTGACGATTGGCTTGTGGACTTGTGCAAGCATTTCGAGTGCAGTAACGTCAGGCCTGAGGACTTTGTCAAGTTCACTTCCTTCCAACTCAAAGACCAAGCTGCAGAATGGTTCCAGCAGTACAAAGATTCCAGAGGAGGCCGTGTGATTACCTAGGATGAATTCCGTCAAGACTTCAAAGCTCATCATATTCCTCAGAGCGTGGTTGAAAGCAAGCGTGAGGAATTCTGCAACCTGAAGCAAGGCTCTTTGTCTGTCTATGACTACAACAAGTTGTTTCAGAAGCTCGCCCACTTTGCTAAGCAGGACGTCCCTGACGAGAAGAACATGATATACCAGTTCAGGGGTGGTCTCAGAGAAGAAATACAGCTAGCTCTTGTTCTCTTTGAGCCCTTGAGGTACGATGAGTTCTACAACATGGCATTGAAGCAAGAGGCTGCCCAACTGAAGTGTGGTGCTTCCAAGAAGCGAGTCAGAGATGCTACTCCTTCTTCCTCTACTCAAGTGGCCAAGCAGCAGAAGTATTGGCTTCCTCCTCCTCCATTCCGTCAGCCGTATCAGTAGAAGAGCAAAGGTGGCAGTGGATCTTCCCACCCACCCAACCCTGGCTTTCAGAACAGACTTCGTCTCAAGCTCCAAGATCGAGTGCTCCGTATCACCGTCCGCTTTCAGAGGTCACGTGCAACAAGTGCCAACAGAAGGGTCACTATGCAAACAAATGCTTCAATTAGAGGCGTCTCCCTCCTCCTCCTCCTCCTCCTCCTCCTCCTGTGAGATCGACAAGTACAGCTATGGTCAAGCATAACCCCAAGCACGCCAAGGTCAACTTGCTGAATGCAGCTCAGGCAAAGGACTCGTCAGATGTCATCATGGGTAACTTTCCAGTTAACTCTATTCTCGCTAAAGTTCTTTTTGACACTGGTGCATCGCATTGTTTCATGTCAAGATCATTTGTTTCCAAGCATGACTTCGTTTTGCAAATGTTGGGTAAACCTATGGGAGTGGTTTCTCCGGCTAAGTCTATGAGGGCTACTTCAATAGTCCCGGATGTTTCTATCATGATGGGTGATTTCAAGTTTCTGGCTTCTCCAACGGTCCTTGGTAACTCGGATATTGATCTTATTCTTGGAATGGATTGGCTTTCTAAGCACAAGGCTCAACTTGATTGTGCTGCCAGGCAGATTCAATTGATTCATTCGTCTGAGGATGTAATTGTCTTTGCCGCTAATGACGATACAATCCGTCCGTTTTCTCTCAATGAGAAGGGTGAACTGGATACCATCTCGCAAATTCCAGTCGTTTGCGAATATCAAGACGTCTTTCCAGAAGAGCTTCCAGGAATGCCTCCGCACCGGCCAGTCGAATTCGTCATCGATCTTGAGCCTGGCACGGAACCGGTGTGCAAACGCCCTTACAAGCTCGGACCTCAAGAGTTGAAGGAGCTGAAGAAGCAACTCGATATTCAAGAGCGAATGGGTCTCATCCGACCTAGTTCCTCTCCGTGGGGTTGTGGAGTACTCTTTGTGAAGAAGAAGGATGGAACGGACCAACTTTGTGTTGACTACCGTCCATTGAACAAGAAGACTATCAAGAACAAATACCCACTTCCCAACATCAACGAGCTGTTCGAACAACTCAAAGGTGCCCAAGTATTCTCCAAGCTTGATCTCCGTATGGGTTATCATCAGATTCGAATCTGTGAGCAAGATATTCCCAAGACGGCTTTCAGGACAAGCAATGGTTCATATGAATACACTGTCATGTATTTTGGCCTCATCAACGCTCCTCCGACTTTCTCTCGCATGATGAACTTCATCTTCAACGCCCACACAAATGACTTTGTTTTGGTCTATCTCGACGACATTCTGATCTTTTCGAAGAACAAGGAAGATCATGCCAAGCACTTGCGTTTGGTGCTCGATAAGCTCAGGGAACACCAGTTCTACGCCAAGTTCTCAAAGTGCGAATTTTGGCTCGATGAGGTTCTTTATCTTGGGCATATCATCTCTGCCAAGGGCATTGCGGTGAATCCCGAGAAGGTGTCTGCAATTGTGAATTGGGAACCACCTCAGAACATGAAGCAACTCCGTAGCTTCCTCGGTCTCGCAAGCTACTGTCGAAGGTTCGTGGAGAACTTTTCAAAGATCGCGAAGCCTCTTTCAAACCTTCTCCAGAAGCACGTCAAGTACGTTTGGTCCCCGGAATGTGACATCGCTTTCAACACTTTGAAAGAGAAATTGGTCACTGCTCCAGTTCTGACTCCTCCTGATGAATCCAAACCGTTCGAGGTCTTCTGCGATGCCTCTCTTCAAGGTCTTGGTGCAGTTTTGATGCAAGAGAAGAAAGTTGTGGCTTATACCTCTCGCCAGTTGAAGCCCAACGAGAAGAACTACCCCACTCATGACCTCGAGTTGGTGGAAGTTGTGCATGCTCTTTTGACTTGGAGACATCTCTTATTGGGAAGAAAAGTGGACATCTTCACTGACCACAAGAGTCTCAAGTACATCTTCACTCAACCTAATCTCAACCTCAGGCAGACTCGATGGGTCGAAATTATTCAAGAGTATAATCCGAGTATCGAGTATACTCCAGGCAAGGCCAATGTGATTGCTGACGCATTGAGCAGGAAGGCTTATTGCAACAGTCTGATTCTCAAGCCTTATCAACCCGAGCTCTGTGAAGCTTTCCGCAAAATTAATCTGCAAGTTGTTCCTCAAGGTTTCCTCGCCAACCTTCAAGTCTCTCCCTCCTTGGAAGACCAGATTCGCCAAGCTCAGCTTCTGGATGCTATGGTGAAGAAGGTGAAGATTGGGATTGCCAAGAGTGAACCCAAGTACAAGTGCTACCGCCTTGATGACAAGGATACTCTCTTCTTCGAGGATCGTATTGTTGTGCCCAAAGGTGACCTTCATAAAGTGATCATGAACGAGGCTCACAATTCACTCCTCTCCATCCACCCTGGGAGCACGAAGATGTATCAGGACCTCAAGCAGGCTTATTGGTGGACTCGAATGAAGTGCGAGATTGCTCAGTTCGTGAATGAGTGTGATGTCTGCAGAAGAGTGAAGGCAGAACACTAAAGGCCAGCTGGTCTCCTCCAACCTCTTGCCATTCCATAATGGAAGTTTGACCACATTGAGATAGACTTCGTGACTGGGTTTCCAAGGTCCAAGCGTGGCAATGATGCTATATTCGTTGTCATCGACAAACTCACTAAAGTGGCTCACTTTCTGCCTATCAAAGAGTCAATCACTGCAACTCAATTGGCGGAGCTGTATACCTCTCGGATTGTCTTGCTGCATGGTATTCCACAGGTGATCTCTTTAGACCGTGGCATCATCTTTGCCTCAAAGTTTTGGGATTCTTTTCAGAAGGCCATGGGCACCAACATCCGCTTCAGCACAGCTTTCCATCCTCAAACTAGCGGTCAAGTCAAGCGTGTCAATCAGATTCTTGAAGATATGCTCAGGGCTTGTGTGATCTCCTTCGGCATGAAGTGGGAGGATTGTCTTCCATATGCTGAATTCTCCTACAACAACAGTTTTCAAGCAAGTTCGGGTAAGGCCCCATTCGAAATGCTGTATGGCAAGAAGTGCCGTACCCCTCTCAACTGGGCTGAAACCGGTGAACGTCAACTTCTAGGAAATGACTTAATCACAGAGGCAGAGGAAATGTGCAAAGTCATTCGAGATAACCTCAAAGCAGCGCAATCGCGCTAGAAGAGCTACTATGATAGTAAGCACCATGATTTGGCTTTCGAGATCGGAGATCATGTTTACCTCCGCGTCTCTCCAATGAAAGGTACTCGTCGCTTCGGTATCAAAAGGAAGCTTTCCCCTAGATACGTGGGACCTTTCAAGATCGTCAGCAAGAGAGGCGATCTCGCCTATCAACTCGAGCTTCCTTCAAACTTTGCAAATGTGCATGACGTGTTCCATGTCTCTCAGCTTCGCAAGTGCTTCAAGACTCCTGAACGCATTGTCAACTTCGAAGACATTGAGCTCCAAGAAGATCTCTATTATCGTGAGCACCCCGTTGCTATTCTTGAAGAGACTGAACACAAGACTCGCAATAAGTCAATCAAATTCCTCAAAGTCAAGTGGTCACACCATTCTGACCGTGAAGCCACCTGGGAACGCGAGGATCACCTCCGTTCTGAGTACCCGGCGTTCTTCCAGTCCTAGATCTTTGGACGAGATCCTTTCGTAGTGGTGGAGTGTTGTAACACCCCGGATATGATTTACCCAATATGTAATCCAACTCTTGCCGTTTCCGGCGCTAAGTTATTTTATTTTCTCGGGTTCGGGTTTTTGTCTCGTGTGTTGTTGTCGTTGTCATGCATCTCATATCATGTCATCATGTGCATTGCATTTGCATACGTGTTCGTCTCATGCATCCGAGCATTTTCCCCGTTATCCGTTTTGCATTCCGGCGCTCCGTTCTCCTCCGGTGGTCATTTCTACTTTTCTTTCATGTGTGGGGGTTAAACATTTCCGGATTGGACCAAGACTTGCCAAGCAGCCCTATTTTACTACTGGTAGACCGACTATCAAGTTTCGTACCATTTGGACTTCGTTTGATGCTCCAACGGTTAACCGAGGGACCGAAAAGGCCTCGTGTGTGTTGCAGCCTAACACCCCTCCATTTTGACCCAAAACCCACCAAAACCCTCTCCATCATCTAGAGCGTTCGATCACGATCGCGTGGCCGAAAACCGCACCTCATTTGGACTCTCCTAGCTCCTCCTATGTATAAATAGGCATCTCCCCCGAAATTCCCGGATCAAACCACCCTAACCCTAGCGTTTGTCCTCCTTCCGCCGCCGGACGCGTCCGGATCGGATCGGACACGTCCGTGCCGCCGCACCCAGCCTGTCTCCGCGTGCCACATGGTAGGCCATCCCCCCCGCTGCCGCGAAGGCCCGCCGGCCCGAAGCCGGCCCTCCCCGCGATTCGACCGGGCCAGAGGCGCCCTCCCCGCGAGCGTCGCCTGCCTCCTTCGCCCCCGCGGCCGAGCACCTCACCGGCCGGCGCCGCCGCGCCAGCACCTCGCCGCCCGACGCCGCACTCCTCTGGCTGCGCCGCACCTCACCGCTGACGCCGCCAAACTGCCCGCCGCCGCAGATCCTCGACGTCCACGCCTCCTCGCCGTCCGGATCCGTTGAACCGACCCCTCTCCGGCGTCCCCGCGTACCACTCCGGCGAGCTCCAAGTCCGACCGGCCAACCTCGAAATCCGCGCATGAACAGTACCCAAATCCGGATCTATAGATCTGAGATGGTTGACTTTCCTCCCGAAACCCTAGATATTTTGCCATGTTCATCACATCGTAACTTTGCATCCGTAGATCCGTTTTGGGCATATAGCATATCAAAATGTTCGTCTCAGAGAGCACAACATTTCATCTCATTTCATCATTTTCATTTGAGTTCATGTTGATGACCCAAATGCTGTTGGAAGAGTGATATTTGAGTTAGTTGTCAGATCTGCTGCTCCAAATAGCTATTTGTCATTTTTGCCATGATTATTGTGTGCATGTTATGCCCCTGAGCTCTACATGTGTTTTGTTATATGCTTTGCCATCTTTCCAGAGGTGCCATCCATGTATTTTTGTGATGTGTGTGGTGACTAGCACAAGCTTGCAAAGTGGTGCATTCGTTGATGCTGATTTCAGGGACTTAGCAATTCCACTAAGTCCATGGACTATTTTTATCAATATGCCATATGTTCATATTGTTTCCTAGTGATCCATGCCTCTTTTGAGGATGATCAGTAAGTATGTTTTGTTAATCTTGTAGTTCTCTATCTATCAATGTCTTTTTTTGCAATTATGGAGCACCCTAGCTTGAGTCAATCGAGCTCTACTTTTGCTATTTCGTGAATCTGGGCAGATTGTCTACTTGTTAGCGATTTTGCTGAGGATGTTGTAGTTGATCCGTGCAAGCTATGTTGTTGTTCTTGCCATGTCTAGCTTGTATAATGTGTATTCTTGATGGGTGTATGCTTAGATTGTCATGACATGCTCTGTAGTGAGTGCATCGAGCTCGTAAACATGCCTACTTGATATCTGATTTGCATGTTGCAGTTTTTCACTAAGTTTGTGATCTGATTATGTTTTCGCCATGTTCACATGCTTGCAATTGTATTTTCTAATCCCTTTTGGCTCAAGGTCACTAAGGGACTTTTGTTAAGCTCTTTGAGTCGTTCCATGCCATGCCTTGCTTTCCCATGTTAAGTTCCTGTAGCATATAGTTTGCTTGCTTCAAAGTGTGCTACCCGATCTGAAATTCCAAACAAATGCCAATTTCACTAAGTCTGAAATCTGTTTACCAAATGCTCTTTTGCCATGCTTGTTTGAACCTGTTAATGGATGAATTGGCCGTAGCTCAGTGTTCATCTTTTCTTAAGCATTATGAATGGATCCCTGCCATGTATTTTGTTGCCATGTTTGGATGCTTTAGCATGTTCATCTTGATGCATTTAGATGGCTACTTGCTGTTTATCGCAGACCGTTGCCATATTTGATTTGCTTGCCATTTCCAAACCGTGCATCCGATTCCGGCGTTCTTTATATCGATTTCAACCGAAATCACCTCACCTTTCCAGTGGCACTCTTGGATTTCCAAGCTGATGCCAGGTTCATTCATTTCTTGTCAAATCTTACATATGCATCACATATCGCATCCCGCATAGCATACCATGTTTGCATCATGTTGTTTGAGCTTTGCACGTGGTTAATTGTGTCCTTTTTGCTTGTTTGTCTTGTTTGGGTAGAGCCGGGAGACGAGTTCGCTAACGAGGAGCCCGTTGAGTTTGCTTTCGAGGATCCAGTCAACTCTGACAACTTTGCAGGCAAGATGATCATACCCTCGAAATCACTTCTATCTTTGCCTTGCTAGATGCTTGCTCTTTTGCTATGCCTATGCTACGATGCCTACCACTTGCTTATCATGCCTCCCAAATTGCCATGTCAAACCTCTAACCCACCATGTCCTAGCAAACCGTTGATTGGCTATGTTACCGCTTTGCTCAGCCCCTCTTATAGCGTTGCTAGTTGCAGGTGAAGATTGGAGACCGTTCCTTGTTGGAACATTATTTTCTTGTCAGGATATCATTATATTATCTTGTTATCTTAATGTATCTATATACTTGGTAAAGGGTGGAAGGCTCGGCCTCTTGCCTAGTGTTTTGTTCCACTCTTGCCGCCCAAGTTTCCGTCATATCGGTGTTATGTTCCCGGATTTTGCGTTCCTTACGCGGTTGGGTGATAATGGGAACCCCTTGACAGTCTGCCTTGAATAAAACTCCTCCAGCAATGCCCAACCTTGGTTTTACCATTTGCCTCCTAGCCTTTTTCCCTTGGGTTTCGCGGACTCAAGGGTCATCTTTATTTTAAACCCCCGGGCCAGTGCTTCTCTAAGCGTTGGTCCAACCTAGAGCACCGTGCGGGGCCGTCCCTTGGCAACTTGGGTTACGTTGGCTCCCGTACGCTTAGCTTATCCGGTGTGCCCTAAGAACGAGATATGTACAGCTCCTATCGGGATTTGTCGGCACAGCGGGTGGTGTTGCTGGACTTGTTTTACCATTGCCGGAGTTGTCTTGTAGAACCGGGATGCCGAGTCTGATCGGAATGTCTCGGGAGAAGGTATATACTTTGTTGACCGTGAGAGCTTGTCATGGGCTAAGTTGGGACTCCCCTGCAGGGATTTGAACTTTCGAAAGCCGTGCCCGCGGTTATGGGTAGATGGGAATTTGTTAATGTCCGGTTGTAGATAACTTGAACCTTAACTTAATTAAAATGAATCAACTGTGTGAGTTACCGTGATGGTCTCTTCTCAGCGGAGTCCGGGAAGTGAACACGGTGTTGGAGTAATGCTTGTCGCAGGATGTTCTCTAGTTCTTCCTTCGCGCTTTGCCTTCTTTTCTCGCTCTCTTTTGCGAACAGGTTAGCCACCATATATGCTAGTCGCTTGCTGCAGCTCCATATATTACCTTGCCTTACCTATAAGCTTAAATAGTCTTGATCGCGAGGGTGCGAGATTGCTGAGTCCCTGTGGCTCACAGTTTACTTCCAAACTAGATGCAGGGCCAGACGACTCCGTTCCAGATGATGCGCTTGAGCTCAAGTGGGAGTTCGACGAGGACTCACGCCGTTACTATGTGTCTTTCCCTGATGATCAGTAGTGGTGCCCAGTTGGGGCGGTCGGGACCGTGTCGCATGTTGGGTTGATCTTTTATTTTGGCACCGTAGTCGGGCCATGAGTGATTGGATGATGTAATGCTATTTATATACTTTGTTTGACGTGGCGAGTGTAAGCCAACTATGTACCTTCCCCTTTTATTATCTATTTACATGGGATGTTGTGAAGATTGCCTTACTTGCGACATTGCTTTCAATGTGGTTATGCCTCTAAGTCGTGCTTCAACACGTAGGAGATATAGCCGCATCGAGGGCGTTACACATGTGAAGCTTCATATCTAAATGGACAATTGTGTGACCTTGAAGGCAAAATGTATCTTGATAAGTTGGATGGTGAGGCTAGTACAATATAGGATTTCTCAGGTATGGCATTCATACAAGAATATTCAGAGTTCCAGTCAGGTCAGAGCTACACATAGTGCACTGGGCTAGCTAAATTCAGAAACATGGCATCTTAGATGGTTCAACTGGTCAAAAGGTACAGATTTAAAATTAAGATTCAAGATCAAATTAGTTTTCATTTGTGGGACACTTTTCTCGTAATTTCAGCAGAAAAGGTGAAGTACTGTTCGACCCCATTTTTCAGTAACCATCAGTATTGCTCCAAAATGAGGACATTTAAAAACTCTTTTCTTTTCTTATCGGAAAGTCTGAAGTTACGTGTGGCTTACCGAGTCGAGCAAGATGTTGTAGGCCTTGTAGATCACTGGCGAGATAGCATCAAGAAAGTCCCTTAGCCGCGCCAATAGCAATCTTCATCCTTGTCGATTTTTATCCTTGTCATCCACGGAAGGGAGCAGTTTATACCTGAAGGAAATATGATCTTTTAGGCCAGTTTCCTCCTCCACATTGACAAAGAGTTGTAACTTGCATGTACCAAGAAGCTAGTCGGATAATTAATTATGAAATCCAAAATATCTTGTATCCCGTTTTACTAAATATCCAATATCTACATTCATATGATTTAAAAAATAGAAAGTGTTGACCCTTTTGGAAGGGAGAGAACTCAACTATCCTCTTGACTTATAGAAAAGAAACTCCACATGACAAGAACATCTCATTGACAATGGATGAGATGACACTCATACGTGCTCGGATTTCCAAATTAACAATTTTTATCTTGTTGGTCTCAAGAACCACCAGACATACTAATACCTGTAATGATCAATTGACAACAGAAAGCAGTAAAAAACTCACTTTTGAAGAGGTGTGTCTCAGGGCTCCTAATGCTCATGCACTTGCACACCAGCATCCTGTGTTCATCCTCATAGCACTACTCAACCAATTTACCAGGTTCTTCTGCCTCAGTTGCCCAAGAAAGAAAACCTCAGCCTACAAGAACAGAACCATATAAGCTAGCCATTCATCAGCCAGGCTTCGAAATGGATCTGGCAAGCACATGATCATGCTGGCGCGTGGAGAGCGCTCTGTTTCACACTCACCAGCCACTCTTTGCCGCTACTGCAGTTAGCATATGCATAATGTATATGTACATATCCTTATAATCAAATATTATGTATGCCATAAATTCCTGAATTTCATCTGTTAAACAAGCAATATATGTGCCATCCATCAAGTTTTGCACAACGGCTAGTACCCTTCATTACCTCATTTGTGGACTCTCTCTGAGTCACCCTATCCAGTTGCCCCCGTCTAGGCCCTAGTTTCTTTTCTGGTTTTCCTTTGCAACTACCCCTATGGTTGGGAGTTCCCTCAACAACCAACCAATGTAATTATGTAAAGCAAGATTTTATATTGTAAGGCAGTGGGAGCTTCTCTCAACTGTCATTCAAGGTTAAAAATGGGCAAAGATATCTAACTATGTACACATTTGATTGTAACTTCATAGATTCTTAATGAGTTGGCAATCCCGACTCCTAAATTAAACTACAGTGCGAAACAGAAGAATGTTTCAAATTTATTCATAAGATAGAAAGGGAAGTGCACATAAGGAAATGTACCCCTGCTTTTGATAGCATCGTAATAAAACACGTGTGGATGAAACCATTAGTTCTTGAATCCCTGACCCAAATCCTCTAAATCAAAAAGGTCCACCAGATGTTAAAAACATTTGATACAAGTCTTAGAAGTCATTTCTGTAGAAAATTGCAACATGCATTGAAGTGAATACAATGGGAGCACAGAAATACAGAACAATATTTACTTCATTTTAACCCGCATTGAGGTGAATACAACCGGCGTTGAAGCGAATATTGACCATAATTTAGTAGACAAAACAGTGCAGTTCAACAAAGGAGAGTTAAACAACCACTATCACTATTGAAACTCATCATGTCATCTTTTCATTTTTCAACTTTTAAGCATGGATTGCACAAATAAATCACTACTGTCCAAATTCAGCATTCATTGCACAAGCAAATTAAGGACATGGGGATAAAGGAGAAGATGTACCCTGTGCATGGTCATCTAAATCCTTAATGAAGTGCTAGCACGCATACCTAAAGAGCCAAGAAACCTGTGACCAACCGAAGTTGTGTCTGATGGCTCAGGTAGGAATTGACACCAAGATCAGTACCTGCAAAACAACACATAATTATACAGTATCAATCAGGACAAATACTGCAAAATCAAAGGTAACAACACTAAGAAGAATTGTATATATAATTGCAGATGATGTGTATAGGATTCTTTGAGTGGCAAAGGTCTTGCTCATGTGGCAAATGTAATAACGGATGTGTGGCTTCCTTGTAGAGACGCCTCAAATTTGTGAGCTTCTTCCTATAGAGCCTCACTTTGTTCCCCATATGCATTGACCATCAGTAAAACGACGATGATACACCTAAACTTTATAAAGCTACAAAGAGATGGACATTAAGCATTGAGGACTGGACACAGTAGAATGTACGTCGTGGTAGTACCTGACCCTGTTCTCACATTCAGTGTGCACAATCTAATACCAATAATAACCAAATCTAAATGAAAATGATGTGTAAGTTTTAGTAATGTGTGGCCCTCTATCTAGGATCACACTCATTTAACCCTGCCGCACCCCCTCCACGCAATGTAAGTACTGAGCCCCCTCCCCTAATGTAACTTGGTTGGCAAGACTTTAATAACTCTTTTAATACAAAGATTGTAGGAAAACTCTCCTACGGTCATTTACGGTTCAAAAAAAAGTTTTAGTAATGTGTGGTAGAACCCAATTGAGAGCAGTGGAGACAAGATCAAACTGTAGCTCACCATTACACAGAAGAAGAGGATAGTGCGTGCATTTTATTTAACTTCAGATGCTAATTTTCCGCATTTTTCTGCTCTCAAAATAGGCACATAAGATCTGAGCATCACAATGTTTCCCGCTAACTAAAAGGGCAGGTACATGATGAGAACAATTCACACCAATAAATTAGATGACGCTCTGTACCAGTTCATTTGCAACATACATACGACCTATTTCTGGAACCATAATTAGCTCAAAACACTAAAAGGAACACTTATGAATTATTATCAAGCAAATGGCTGGATAAGAAGTGAAAGGAAACTACCACTTTAAATTTAGCTTTCCATCACTATATTCATTCATCTTTTGCTGCTAGCCAAATCTGAATATATCAGATCAACAAAAGTAGACATGTCGTTAAATTCATAAAAAAGTAATTATTAGTTTCCAAAGGCACCAACAGGATACAAGAAAAAGACATGCCGAAACACTGCCACTAAGCTATGAAGACTCCACCCAAAAGTACAACTATGCCACTCAGCAAATGTAATCATGTTACAACAATTAGCTTCTTGCATAGGAAATAAGGATCATCTTGGAGTGGCCACAAGGAGGTATTAACTGCTTTCACTTAGTAAATAATGTAAAACTAATCCATGCCGATGAAGCAACAAATTGGTACTGTTAGCTTTGTTACTTGACATGCGACTAAGAAAAGTTAATTTTTCAGGCAGTGAAAAAAATATTAACAGCAAAGCATGAATAAGAAAATTGTGTTATTGTGGTAATCAGCAGAGACCTAAAAAGTAGTTATCTAGCCAATTAGATAAAAGACATTGATTTGAGTATACCTGCACTCAGATCTTTCATAAACTATCGTTTGTTCTTGGTCTGCATCATATGAACCCAAAGTAAGTTTTCCCGTTTACTCTTGTCTTTTCAAGGAACATGGTTTGAGCACCGCCGGTGGCCACTCCGGCCCCGGCGTCCACCGCCCCGCCCCGGCGCCTCCCGCCTGCGGTCGCCATGGCCACCCCCTGTCGCCGGACCTGGGCGGTCCCGCGCGCTCCGCTGGCATGATTCCAGCCCTGCCGGCTCCCCTGCCTCGCCCCCAGTCGCATCCTATGCCCACGTGTTGGCCTCTCCCCCGCCGCCCGTGGCCTTGCTCCGAAATCCACCGCGTTTCTCCGGTGGAGGAGCCCGTGGCCTCGCCTGCGGATGCGGGGTGGACTGCCGTTCGTGGCCGGGATCTTCGTCCTCGCCCTCGTCCTCCTGCCGCAACCGTGCCCCTCCTCGTCGAGCTTCGGCAGCCCCGCAGGCTGTGGAGTGCCCGCGCTGTCTCAGCCCCAACCCAGATCACTGGCGGTCGGAGTGCCGCCGCGACGTCCGATGTCGGCACTGTCGCCATTACGGCCACATCGCCCGGCTCTGCACCACCCCACGCCCCCCGCCATCCAGGTCGCCTCCTCCCAAGCGTCGCCGCCCCTGCTCCCCCGGGTCGTCGGCGGCGAGTGTGTCTGGACCAGGCAGCCCCGCGTTCTCTGGGGCCAACCCTGCTTCAGCCTCCCCTGCAGCTTCGGCAAGCCGCTCCCTTCCCGCGTCCTCGGACAGCTCCTCTCCGCCTGCTTCCTCGACGCGTGCCCCCTCGCCGGCCTTGGTGCCCCTCCCCGTGGCTCAGCGGAGCTCGCCCTCCAGCGCTGCCTTACCCATGTCTGGGCACCCCTCGCTTCATCCGGCGGCAGCTGTCTGCTACCTCCCGTGGAGTGCCAAGATGGAAGAGGCGGAGCTCGCCTTGCAGTCCGCGCTCGTGGCCACCATCGCGGGCAACTGCACCGGCGTCTCCACGGACGAGATCTCGGAGGCCCTCCGCTCCTCCTTCGATCTTCGCCGCGCTGATTTCTCCGTCCACCACCAGTTCCCCGGTGACTTCCTCATCCGCTTTTGGTCCCAAGACGACTGTGCCCGCGTCGCAGCCGGCAGTCTCCGTACCCCGCTCTTCTGGCTGTTGTTCAGTCCCTGGTGCCATCTCACCGGCGGCGAGCCGATTACGTCGCGTTTTCGCGTGGGCATTTCGATCCGCGTTATACCGGATCACGCGTGGTCGCGCTCCTCCGCCGAGTTCTTGCTCACCCCGTTCTGCCTCATAAAGGATCTAACGCCGGAGACGAGCTCCGGACAGGACATGTCAGTGTTTCGCTTGTTCGCCTGGACGGCCAACCCTGACAGGATCCCGCGCTCCTCCGAGCTACTCTTGCCGGCGCGCGATGGGGTTGATCACTGTGCCGACCCAGACCGCGTTTCCCGTTTGCTAGACCCCTCATCCGATACGCCATCTCCATCCATGTTGATGAGACGGAGTTCTACCGGTTCCCATCCCCTTCGCCGCCGTCGCGTGCGGACCCTGATGGTGATGCCAACTCCGACCGCGGCTCTCCTCCGGTCCCCGACCCCTGGCCTCGCCTCCACGAGCATCCTCCCCGGCACTCCAATGATACTGCTGCTCGACGCCCCCGGCGTTCTGGTTCCGGCGGCGGCGCTGGCTTCCGTCGGCGGCCGCTCCTGTATCGCGGATGGCATGGGGTGCTGGGCCCGCACCCTTCCGTCACCCCTCCTGCCGCCCGGGTCCCGCCTGCCCTACGCCTGACGTGGCCCGTGCCGTCTTTTGACCATGCTGAGACCGCAGGCGGGGCCGCTGCTGCTGTTCAAACCGCGTCAGTCCAAACGCTGCTGCTGGACCCACCGTCCCCACCCCCTCCCACGCGCGCACCCCCAGTCCGCGTGTGCCACGCGTCTCTCCGGCGGCTCCAGAAGCTTCCCAGGATGCCGTCCCAGCCAATCCGGCTCTGCTAGCTGTGGGGACGCCCGCGGCCCCCAATGTGCTCCTGCCCGCCCAACCAGTGTTGTCGCTGCAGATTCCCTCTGCCCCTAGGAGGACTGGCAGCCTGATCCTTGATGACCCACAAGTATAGGGGATCTGTAGTAGTCCTTTCCATAAGTAAGAGTGTCTAACCCAACGAGGAGCAGAAGGAAATGATAAGCGGTTTTCAGCAAGGTATTCTCTGCAAGTACTGAAATAAGTGGTAACAGATAGTTTTGTGATAGGATAAATTGTAACGAGCAACAAGTAACAAAAGTAAATAAAGTGCAGCAAGGTGGCCCAATCCTTTTGTAGCAAAGGACAAGCCGGAACAAACTCTTATAATAGGAAAAGCGCTCCCGAGGACAAATGGAAATATCGTCAAGCTAGTTTTCATCACGTTCATATGATTCGCGTTCGATACTTTGATAATTTGATATGTGGGTGGACCGGTGCTTGAGTGCTGTTCTTACTTGAACAAGCATCCCACTTATGATTAACCTCTATTGCAAGCATCCGCAAATACAACAAAATTATTAAGGTAAACCTAACCATAGCATGAAACATATGGACCCAAATCAGCCCCTTACGAAGCAACGCATAAACTAGGGTTTAAGCTTCTATCACTCTAGCAACCCATCATCTACTTATTACTTCCCAATGCCTTCCTCTAGGCCCAAATAATGGTGAAGTGTTATGTAGTCGACGTTCACATAACACCACTAGAGGCTAGACAACATACATCTTATCAAAATATCAAACGAATACCAAATTCACATGACTACTAATAGCAAGACTTCTCCCTTGTCCTCGGGAACAAACGTAATTACTCACAAAGCATATTCATGTTCATAATCAGAGGGGTAATAATATGCATATAGGATCTGAACATATGATCTTCCACCAAATAAACCAACTAGCATCAACTACAAGGAGTAATCAACACTACTAGCAACCTACTAGCACCAATCCCGGACTGTGAGACAAGAATTGGATACAAGAGATGAACTAGGGTTTGGAGATCAGATGGTGCTGGTGAAGATGTTGATGGAGATTGCCTCTCCCGATGGGAGGAGCGTTGGTGATGACGATGGTGATGATTTCCCCCTCCCGGAGGGAAGTATCCCCGGCAGAACAGCTCTACCGGAGCTCTAGATTGGATCCGCCAAGGTTCCGCCTCATGGCGGTGGAGTCTCGTCTCGAAAAGTTCCTTCTTATTTTTTTCTCATCGAAAGACTTCATATAGGAGAAGATGGACGTTGGAGAGCCACCAGGGGGCCCACGAGGTAGGGGGCGCGCCCTAGGGGGGTGCCCCCACCCTCGTGAGCAGGGTGTGGGCCCCCTGGCCTTCATCTTTGGCGAGGATTTTTCTTTATTTATTGTAAGATGTTCCGTGGAGTTTCAGGACTTTTGGAGTTGTGCAGAATAGGTCTCTAATATTTGCTCCTTTTCCAGCCCAGAATTCCAGCTGCCGACATTCTCCCTCCTTATGTAAACCTTGGAAAATAAGAGAGAATAGCCATAAGTATTGTGACATAAAGTGAAATAACAGTCCATAATGCAATAAATATCGATATAAAAGCATGATGCAAAATGGACGTATCAATCCTGTCCCTAGGCCCACGCTGTGTCTGGACGCGGCCTCGGATCCGAGGCCAATTCCCTCGTCCACTCCCGGTGCGGCCTGCGAGGCTGATTCGGTACCTGATATTCAGGATCCCCACGCCACCCCTGCGCCCACGCCCGGCCGGCTTGCGGCGGACCTGGAGCCAATGCATGCATGCCAGTCCGAGCTGGTGGCCCAGGATGCGCCACATCCCCCCCATGCATGGCCATGCAACGGGCCGATGCCCACGTCCCCCCACCGCTGCAAGGGTTTCTGGAATCCACCAGCTTTGCGGTTAATCCTGTTCTGCCTGCCCCCACGCCGCGACGCGAAAGATGTGTTGTTCCCCCTAATTTCATCCCTAGGCGCAGCGTTCGGATTGCTAAGTCTAACCATGGGCTCGATTCCGAGGCGAAGGCCAAGTGTGTCCTCCTCCTCCTCTTGGGTCTCCTGAAGGATGATGAGCCAGTTTCCGAGGCCATCTTGGATCGTTACTACAAGCTTTTTGAGCACCCCCTGGCCACGGAGGTGGTCTGTGCCTTCGCTGACTTCTATGGGTGGCATCTTCCCCAGTCTGTCATTGACGGCCTCGCCCCCACTCCTCCTAGTCATGCCAAGTCTTGGCTTGAATCGATGTTGGATGTGCTCCGTACCCGTGCTCCATACCTTTCCCATGGATGTAAACCTTAAGATCATATTCTGGAATGTTCGCGGTCTCAATAGCCGGGCTAAACGCATTGCAGTTTGCTCCGTCATTAGTTTCGTTTCACCCTTTGTGGTTTGCCTGCAAGAAACCAAACTCTCGTCGGTTTCGCAAACTCTAGTCTTTGAGACTCTTGGCAACACATTTGATGGGTTCTACTTCCTCCCGACGATTGACACCCGGGGTGGCATCATCCTCGCTTCGCAGAGCTGCCAACTCACCCTCTCTAATCCCATGATTGGCGACCACCACATCTCCGCCATTGTGAGCCCCCCCATGGGCGGTCCTCACTGGTGGTTCACGGGCGTCTACGGCCCTCAAGGACATGACGCTAAGTTAGCTTTCCTCAACGAGCTCCAAGACCTACGATCAAGCATAGCGGGCCCCTGGCTTCTAGGGGGAGACTGCAACATGATCACTTCGTTGGCCGACAAGAATAATGATCGCGTCTCTCGCCGCACGATGAATCGTTTTCGTCGCTTCATTTCCGATCATGGCCTATATGACATTTACATGCATGGCCGGCTCTATACTTGGTCCAACGAACAAGCGAACCCCACCCTTGTTCGAAATGACCATGTACTCTGCACCCCCTCCCGGGAGACGTCACACCCTCAATGTCTACTGCGATGCCTCTCTTCTGCGGCCTCTGATCACTGCCCGTTGTTGATTGATTGCGCGACCCACTCTCTTGGAGGAAGACGCTTCCACTTCCAAAAATTCTGGCCAAGTCTGGATGGCTTTCATCATGCGGTGACCGAGGCTTGGAACTATGTGGCACCAGATCCGGACCCTTTTTGGCGTTTCTTTGCGCGCCTGAAGGCCACGACCAAGGGCCTACAATGGTGGAGTGCGCGTGTCACCAACAGCATCAACACCCAGCTCGGCGTTGCCCGTGAGCTCATTGCACGTCTGGACGCTGCCCAGGATGTGCGACCACTCTCCGTTGCCGAAGCGTGGCTCCGACGGGAACTAAAATAGAAGTATCTAGGCCTTGCATCCCTCGAGCTCTCCATCGCTCGACAGCGCCTCCGCCTCCGCTGGCTTAAGGAGGGCGAGGCTTCCTCGGCCTTCTCGAAGATCCTAGCTTCTCATCGGGCGCAGAAGAACAAGATTCTTGATCTTATGGTTGATGTCCAGCATGTTTCTGGTGAGGCCGACCTTGCCCGTGCCGCGTTTAACCATTTCTCCGCCATCCTCGGGTCCCAGGATGAGCGCGCCGTCACACTTGATCTCCAGGCCATTGAGCATAGATCCTTTGACCTTTCTGAGCTTGAAGATCCGTCCTCCTCGGACGAGAATTGGGATGCTATCAAAAGTCTACCCTCTGGCAAGGCACCTGGGTCGGATGGCTTCACTGCTGACTTCCTCCGGGCATGCTGGGACATCATTAAGGACGACCTCTGTGCTGTCTTCGACAAGTTATACACTCTCAATGGGCATGCTTTCTAGAGGCTGAATGAACCCCTCATCACCCTGATCCCCAAGAGGCCGGACGCTGCCACCTTGTTCGACTACCGTCCCATCAGCCTCATCCACATCGTCGCTAAGCTATTTGCCAAGGTTCTATCCTTGCGACTGGCACCCAGACTTGGCGAGTTGGTCTCCTCCAACCAAAGTGCCTTCATTGCGGGCCGGGGTGTGCATGACAACTTCATTCTCTTCCAGCAAATGGCACAACAGCTTCATCGTCTCCGGTTACCTCGCGTGCTGCTCAAGCTGGATATAGCCCGCGCCTTTGACTCGGTATCTTGGCCGTTTCTCCTCCAGATCCTCAGACATCTTGGGTTTGGACCTAGATGGCGCGAATGGGTGTCCATTCTCATTTCCATAGCCTCTACCAGGGTGTTGATCAACAGTACTCCAGGCCCTCCTATTGTCCATCGTCAAGGCCTTCGGCAGGGTGATCCAGTTTCCCCGATGCTCTTCACAATTGTCATTGACGCGCTGAACTCGCTCCTCCAGTTTGCGGTGACCAAGGGCATCATCTGGCGACTCACCGACCGCCTGGCTGCCTCGAGCATCTCCCTCTTTGCTGATGATGTGGTCATTTTCTACCACCCCGACCCATCCAAGCTTGCCGTTGTCAGCAGGCTGCTAGACTTCTTTGGAGCGGTGTCTGGTTTACGCACCAATTTCGCTAAGTGTTCGGCGGCACCAATCCAGTGCACTCCCGAGGTTTCTGACGCGGTTGGCTCTTCTCTGACCTGCCCAGTCATGGCCTTCCCCATCCAATACCTAGGCCTCCTCCTATCCCTCCGCAAGGTGTCTGCCACTCGTTTGCTCCCCCTCATCGACAAATCACTCCGCAAGTTGGCAACCTGGAAGGCCGCGCTTCTCTCGCGAGGGGAACGCCTTGCCTTGGTCTGACAAGTTCTGATGGCTATGCCAATGCACGTTCTCCTGGCCATGTCGTTGTCCCCTCCTATCCTCAAGAAGGCGAACTGGATCATCCGTGACTTCCTTTGGCATGGTCGCAAGGACGCTCACGCTGGTAATTGCCTTGTTAGCTGGGCAAAGGGTTTGCCGTCCTATCGAGCATGGCGGTCTCGGCATTCGTGATCTTCACCGCACTTGCATCTCCCTTCGGGTCTGATGGCTTTGGCTGCGTGCTTCTAACAGCTCTCGTCCTTGGTCTCATCTCCATCCACCCTCCGACCCCGAGGCTCTTGAGTTCTTCCACTCCTCAATGACCTGGTCCACCGGGAATGGCACTTCTTGTTGCTTCTGGACTGACAGATGGCTCCAGGGCTGCTCTATCAGCGATCTCGCCCCGAGCCTCACCGCCCTTGTCCCAAGCGGGCGACGCAGATCGCGGACCATTGCCGCTGCCCTTCTGGACCACGCGTGGATCGGGGACATCCATGACCATCTTGGCCCAGCGGCCGCGCTGGAGTAATTCGACCTTTGGTGTCGGCTTCAGACCATCAGTCTATCCCATGAGCCCGACACCATCCTATGGAAGTGGACTGGAAACAGGGTTTACTCCGCTTCCTCATGCTATTCTGCCCTTTTCACCAGCTCTACTACGTCCGAACACTGGCGCCTCGTGTGGAAGTCGAGTGCCCCCCTCTCTGTCAAGTTCTTCATTTACCTTGCCTCCGTCAACCAATGTTGGATGGCCGACCGGCTTGAATGCCATGCCCTTCCTCACAAGCCGGTTTGTGTGCTGTGTTCCCAGCATGCGGAGACCCTTCAGCATATCCTGGTGGAGTGTGTTTTCTCTCGCATAATCTGGCATGACGTTCTCTCCTGGTGCTGCCCCGAACTCACCATACCAGATGGCTCCCTTTGCTTCCTAGACTGGCTGAGCTTAGCCCTTACCATGGTGACTCAAGATAAAAGGCGAGGACTCTCCACCATTGCCTCCTTGACGGTCTGGTCCATTTGGTGCCACCGCAATGCGATCATCTTCGACAAAATGACACCCTCCTCCGCCTTGCTCCTGGCTGCGATCCAAGACGACGCCCGCTTCTGGGCCTTTGCAGGAGCCAAAGGATTGAGTAGCATCATCCCTGTAACATAGACTGATATCTGGGCTGAGCAACCCATTCCATGCTCACTATGCATCTCGGACACGCCTTGTAGTGTACGTGCCCCTGATGCTTAACCTGTATGTTCTCCTCTCTCTATCAATGCAATGATATGCTGACCATAGCGTATTCGAGAAAAAAAAGCTGAGAAGCCTCCTTGAGTAATGAAAATCTCCTTTAACACCCGCAAAAAGTATTACAGGGGGTGTACCGAAAGACAGATCTATTGCATGAATACTCAGGTATTTTCCATTTTTACGGAGTAATAGAGTTTTTCTTTTTCACGATAATACGTGTCTCATTTACGTCATAATGTAAGCAACGTAAATACTGACCTAACAAGATTGAAAAACAACAAAACGCTAGTCTTTGCATAAAAGAACATCAGCCAAGAAAGAAAATTACAAAGAATCCCCTGATTTTGACCCAATAGCCTGTCACTTGCCTCTGGCATCACGAGAGCAACTAGCAAAGGAAATAAATAGTAGAACACCTCCTTACCTGAGCTCAACACGGCTTCAAACTGATTTTCATCTTTGCAGACCTTCAAGTGGCTCATCAAAGAGGAAACCATTGCCTTTGAACAAATCAGGCCAGAGCAACACTTCGAACACACCACCAAACTCCAGATCTGACACCCCGCATAACTAAGACGTCGAAGGAGGAAACCATATCTGCCAGCCACGAACCACGAACCCAACACGCGATCCACCATCTTCGACATGTCATCAATGCAAACCACAATCTGCATCCACTCATGCACTACCTTCCAAGCACCGCACTAGCATTGGAGCAAACGTCATCGCAACGGGGATGCCGCTGCCACGCCATCCTTTCTTGAAGAGACTGGTTTCTAAATCCATCCCCAACCATAGGACCGATCGCCTTGTCAAGGAAGGATCTAAAGCTTCTTTATTCAGCACCGCCTTCGCCGTCGCCAAAGCCAAGACGATGAACAACCTAAAACCTAAGCTAAAGATACACGAGCCACACTTGTAGATCTGGCGACCCCCTCACCACTGATGACAAGGTTGTCGACAGGGGGAGCCGCGAGAGAAAGACGGCGAGAGGAACTCGCTAACGGAGGGTAGGGTTCTAGTTCCCTCCCGATAGAAAAACAATTTGTGTTGCTCATACGCACATACAATTAATGGAGTTTTATTCCATCAATATAGGGTAATAGCCGCGAGACCAAAGTTCCTCGATACAAGGTGGTCCTTGGTGTAGCCATACTGCAATGGTATGTTCTACATGACTATATGATGCGTATTGGTCTGCTTCCCTATTTTGTTCACGTCTAATTTATATTGATATAAACTCTCAATCAATCATAATAAACTTAAACTCGGCCACCAAATGCCCATACTTTGAGCGATCCAGATTTTTCCCCAATCAATGATGTTAAGGCACATGTGAAGAGTAAGGCTGGACAATAACAAGACCTTCACTATGTTGCAATGCCAATGAAGTGCCTTGAATTAATGCATGAATTTCCACTTTTAGTACATCATTGCAGTTGAAGAGATATCTGTACACCGTGAAGATCATCCTGCCATCATATCTCCGAAGGACCATACCCGTTGCCGCAGTGCCGTCAACAGGTCAAAAGGCACCACTGATAGGGCAACCCGGTCTGCCGTGGTGGCGACCATGGCAGGACGGCACAACCACTCTGGTGGTAGGAGGAGGCCCCATGTCCATTATAATCTACCCTCTAAGGATTTCTTGTTTAATGAAATACCTTGACACTGTTATGGAAGATATGTAGCTTTGAAGATACTCGACCAAGATATGAGGAGATGACACTTCCTTACCATGGGTCAAGTCTGATCGCAGCGACCAAATTTGCTACACCAATATGAGGTGCAAATTATGGCCACAAGGAATGCAAGGATCTCGGCCATGCCTTTATCAAGGACCATCCCCAACATGCCAAATAATGCATTGTTAAAGAAACTCCAGCCTATGTGCAATTTGTTTCCATAGTGCTGATGTATTGCCATAGGAAACTGTGTCTAATAAATTCCCCATGGGATAATACCTTGCTCTTAGTAGATGAGCATACAAACTGTCAACATTATCTAAAATTCGCCAGGTCTGTTTTGCCAGCATGGCCTGATTAAAGGATAGATTTCATGACCACCTAGGGATAGTTGCATTTTCAGATGTCATGATACGTCTCCAACGTATCTACCTTTTCAAACACTTTTGCCCTTGTTTTGGACTCTAACTTGCATGATTTGAATGGAACTAACCCGGACTGACGCTATTTTCAGCACAATTGCGATGGTGTTATTTTAGTGCAGAATAAAAAGTTCTCGGAATGACCTAAAACTTCACGGAGATAACTTTTGGAATTAATAAAAAATATTGGCGAAAGAATCAGCAGCAGGGGGCCCACACCCTAGCCACAAGGCTGGGGGGGGCGCCCCCTGGACCTCCACCGACCTCAACTCCAACTCCATATATTCTCTTTTGGGGAGAAAAAAATTAAAGAGAATGATTCATCAAGTTTTACGATACGGAGCCGCCGCCAAGCCCTATTCTTCCTCGGGAGGGCAGATCTGGAGTCCGTTCGAGACTCCGGAGAGGGGAATCCGTCGCCATTGTCATCATCAACCATCCTCCATCACCAATTTCATGATGCTCACCGCCGTGCATGAGTAATTCCATCATAGGCTTGCTGGACCGTGATGGGTTGGATGAGATTTACCATATAATCGAGTTAGTTTTGTTAGGGTTTGATCCCTAGTATCCATTATGTTCTAAGATTGATGTTGATATGACTTTGCTATGCTTAATGCTTGTCACTAGGGCTCGAGTGCCATGATTTTAGGTATGAACCTATTATGTTTTCATGAATATATTTGTGTTCTTGATCCGATATTGCAAGTTATAGTCACCTACTACGTGTTATGATCCGGTAACCACGGAGTGACAATAGTCGGGACCACTCTCGGTGATGAGCGTAGTTTGAGGAGTTCATGTATTCACTAAGTGCTAATGCTTTGGTCTGGTACTCTATTAAAAGGAGGCCTTAATATCCCTTAGTTTCGAATAGGACCCCGCTGCCACGGAGGGTAGGACAAAAGATGTCATGCAAGTTCTTTTCCATAAGCACGTATGACTATATTCGGAATACATGCCTACATTATATTGATGTAGTGGAGCTAGTTCTGTGCCATCCTATGTTATACCCGTTGCATGATGAATGCCATCTGACATAATTATCCACCATTGATCCATTGCCTACGAGCTTTTCACATATTGATCTTTGCTTAGTTACTTTTCTGTTGCCACTGTTACGATTGCTACAATATTGCTATTGTTACTTCTGCCACCGTTACCGCTACTTCCATACTACTTTGCTACTAAATATTTTGCTGCATATATTAAGTCTTTCAGGTGTGGTTGAATTGACAACTCAACTACTAATACTCAAGAATATTCTTTGGCTCCCCTTGTGTCAAATTAATAAATTTGGGTTGAATACTCTACCCTTGAAAACTGTTGTGATCCCCTATACTTGTGGGTTATCAAGACCTTTTTCTGGCGCCGCTGCCGGGTAGCATACTCTATTCTTGATTCTCCTTGATTTATATCTATTGAAATACTCTATTCTCTGAGTTGCAAATTGGGTTATCAAGACCTTTTGTTGGCTACCCTTGAAAATTTGGGTTGAATACTCTACCCTTGAAAACTGTTGAAATACTCTATTCTCTAAGTAACTTGGGATTTATATCTGTTGATCACTATGCGGAATTTGAAAGATCAAAGAACTAAGATTTTCCCCTCAACTACGAGGGGACGTAAGGAACTGCCATCTAGCTCTGCACTTGATTCTCCTTCTGTTTTTGAGTAAACTTGCGACACCTACACCTCTATTGATTCCGATATGTCGCATGTTATTGATGATGCCACTTCTGCTATGTATGATGCTTATGATGAAACTACTTCTCTGCTTGATAATACTGTGTCACCTGGTGAATTTCTTGATGAACAACTTGCTAGGGTTAGAGAGAATAAATTACTGAAACTGATGATTATGATTCCGCCTATATATGAATTGCCTGTTGTTATGATTATGATTCCCCCTAGATATGAATTGCTTGTTGTTCCTGAGGGTTATGTTATGGATGAAGAAACTGCTAGAGACTTCTTTGCTTGCAATGATAGGAAGGATCTTGAAAAATTGTTAGGTAAGCTGAAATAAAAATCCTTGAATGCTAGAATGAAATATGATCCCGCTTTTGCAACTTCACCTATCTTTGTTAGTGGTAAGTATTATGAATTCTCTGTTGATCCTGAGTTAATTACTTTGGTTGAATCTGGTCCTTTCTCTGGCTATGAATCTGAAACTGTTGTGGCACATCTTACTAAATTGAATGATATAGCCACCCTATTTGCTCATGCGGAAAAAAAATCCGCTATTACTATATTCTCAGATTGTTTCCTTTCTCATTAAAGCGTGATGCTAAGATATGGTTTAATTCTCTTGCTCATGGATGTGTGCGTAGTTGAGACGTCCATTTTGCATCATGCTTTTATATCGATATTTATTGCATTATGGGCTGTCATTACACATTATGTCACAATACTTATGCCTATTCTCTCTTATTTTACAAGCTTTACTTGAAGAGGGGGAATGTCGGTAGCTGGAATTCTGGACTGGAAAAGGAGCAAATATTAGAGACCTATTCTGCACAACTCCAAAAGTCCTGAAACTTCACGGGAGCACGTTTTAGAATATAAAAAAATATTGGGCGAAAGAAGTACCAGAGGGGGGCCACCCACCATCCATGAGGGTGGGAGGCGCGCCCTACCCTCTGGGCGTGCCCTACCCCCCTGGGCGCGCCCCCTGCCTCGTGGGCCCCCTAGCAACCCTCTGATGCCCATCTTTGGCAATATGGAGTCTTTCGTGGAGGAAAAAAAAATCATAAGCTAGCTCACGGGACGAAACTCCGCCGCCACGAGGCGGAACCTTGCCGGAACCAATCTAGGGCTCCGGCAGAGCTGTTCTACCGGGGAAACTTCCCTCCAGGAGGGGGAAATCATCACCATCATCATCACCATGATTCCTCTCACTGGGAGGGGGTCTGAGGGAGTCTTGGATTAGGGGGTCTCCGGACAGCCGGACTATATTCTTTGGCCGGACTATTGGGCTATGAAGATACAAGATTGAAGACTTCGTCTCGTGTCCGGATGGGACTCTACTTGGCGTGGAAGGCAAGCTAGGCAATACGGATATGCATATCTCCTCCTTTGTAACCGACCTTGTGTAACCCTAGCCCTCTCTGGTGTCTATATAAACCGGAGGGTTTTAGTCCGTAGGACAACATACAATCATACCATAGACTAGCTTCTAGGGTTTAGCCTCTCTGATCTCGTGGTAGATCCACTCTTGTACTACCCATATCATCAATATTAATCAAACAGGACATAGGGTTTTACCTCCATCAAGAGGGCCCGAACCTGGGTAAAACTTCGTGTCCCCTTCCTCCTGTTACCATCCACCTAGACGCACAGTTTGGGACCCCCTACCCGAGATCCGCCAGTTTTGACACCGACAGGGTCAATCTCCATCAACATCTTCACCAGCATCATCTCATCTCAAACCCTAGTTCATCTCTTGTATCCAATCTTTGTCTCAAAGCCTCAGATTGGTACCTGTGGGTCGCTAGTTGTGTTGATTACTCTTTGTAGTTGATGCTAGTTGGTTTATTTTTGTGGAAGGTCATATGTTCAGATCCTTTATGGATATTAATACCCCTCGAATTATGAACATGAATATGATTTGTGAGTAGTTACGTTTGTTCCTGAGGACATGGGAGAAGTCTTGCTATAAGTAGTCATGTGAATTTGGTATTCGTTCGATATTTTGATGAGATGTATGTTGTATTTCCTCTAGTGGTGTCATGTGAACATCGACTACATGTCACTTCACCATTTTTTGGGCCTAGAGATAGGCATTGGGAAGTAATAAGTAGATGATGGGTGGCTAGAGTGACAGAAGCTTAAACCCTAGTTTATGAGTTGCTTCGTAAGGGGCTCATTTGGATCCATATGTTTCATGCTATGGTTAGGTTTACCTTAATACTTATTTTGTAGTTGCGGATGCTTGCAATAGGGGTTAATCATAAGTGGGATGCCTGTCCAAGGAAGGGCAGTACCCAAGCACTGGTCCACCCACATATCAAGTTATCAAAGTACCGAACGCGAATCATATGAGCGTGATGAAAACTAGCTTGACGATAATTCCCATGTGTCCTCGGGAGCGTTTTCCTTTATATAAGAGTTTGTCCAGGCTTGTCCTTTTCTACAAAAAGGATTGGTCCATCTTGCTGCACCCTATTTACTTTCATTACTTGTTACTCGTTGCAAATTACCTTATCACAAAACTATCTATTACCGATAATTTCAGTGCTTGCCGAGAATACCTTACTAAAAATTGCTTATCATTTCCTTTTGCTCCTCGTTGGGTTCGACACTCTTACTTATCAAAAGGACTACGATAGATCCCCTATACTTGTGGGTCATCAAGACTCTTTTCTGGCACCATTGCCGGGGAGTGAAGCACCTTTGGTAGGTGGAATTTGGTAAGGAAAAATTTATATAGGGTGCTGAAATTTACTGTCACTTGTTACCATGGAACATAATCCTTTGAGGGGCTTGTTCGGGGTATCTTCACCCCGACCAGTAGAGCAAAGAGTTGCTCCTCAACCTAGTGAACCTACTGAAAATGTTTACTTTGAAATTCCTTCGGGTATGATAGAGAAACTGCTAGCTAATCCTTTTAGAGGTGATGGAACATTACATCCCGATTTGCACCTAATCTATGTGGATGAAGTTTGTGGATTATTTAAGCTTGCAGGTATGCCCGAGGATGTTATCAATAAGAAGGCCTTCCCTTTATCTTTGAAGGGAAAGGCATTGACATGGTTTAGGCTATGTGATGATATGGGATCATGGAACTACAACCGATTGAAATTGGAATTTCATCAGAAGTTTTATCCTATGCATCTTGTTCATCGTGATCATAATTATATATATAATTTTTGGCCTCGCGGAGGTGAAAGCATCGCTCAAGCTTGGTGGAGGCTTAAGTCAATGTTATATTCATGCCCCAATCATGAGCTCTCAAGAGAAATTATTATTCAATTTTTTATGCTCACCTTTCTCTCGATAATCGCTCCATGCTCGATACTTCTTGTACTGGTTCTTTTATGATGCAGACTATTGAATTCAAATGAGATTTATTGGAAAGAATTAAATGCAATTCTGAAGATTGGGATCTCGATGAAGGTAAGGAGTTAGGTATAATACCTAAGTTTGATTGTGTTAAATCTTTTATGTATACTGATGCTTTCCGTGAATTTAGCACTAAATATTTTCTTGACTCTGAGATTGTAGCTTCTTTCTGTGAATCCTTTGCTACTCATGTTGATCTCCCTAAGGAGAAGTGGGTTAAATATAATCCTCCCATTGAATTAAAAGTAGTTGCACCTATTAAAGTTGAAGAAAAGACTATCACTTATAATGATCATGTTGTTCCTACTGCTTATATCGAGAAACCACCTTTCCCTGCTAGAATAAAGGATCATGCTAAAGCTTCAATTGTGGTTCGTAAGAGTAATACTAGAACACCTACCCCCTCTGAGCAAATTAAAGTTAAACCTAGTGTTGCTATGGTTAAAGATCTCTTGGCCGATAATATTGATGGGCATGTTATTTACTTCTGTGATGAAGCTGCTAGAATTGCAAGGCCCGATACTAAAAATAAACATAGACCTGTTGTAGGCATGCCTGTTATTTCTGCTAAAATAGGAGATCATTGCTATCATGGCTTATGTGATATGGGTGCTAGTGCAAGTGCAATATCTCATTCCTCATATAAAGAAATTATGCATGATATTGCACCTGCTGAGATAGAGGAAATTGATGTTACAATTAGACTTGCCAATAGAGACACTATTTCACCAGTTGGGATTGTTAGAGATGTTGAAGTCTTGTGTGGGAAAGTTAAATATCCTGCTGATTTTCTTGTTCTTGGTTCCCCACAAGATAAATTTTGTCCCATTATATTTGGCAGACCCTTCTTGAATACTATTAATGCTAAGATAGACTGCAATAAGGATATTGTTTCTGTTAGTTTAGGGGATATGTCTCATCAATTTAACTTTGATAAATTTCATAGACAACCCCATGATAAAGAATTGCCTAGTAAATATGAAATTATTGGTCTTGCTTCTATTGCCGTGCCTCCTAGTGATCCTTTAGAATAGTATTTGCTAGACCATGAAAATGATATGTTTATGAATCAAAGAAGGGAAATAGATGAAGTACTCTTTAAACAGGGACCTATTTTGAAACACAACTTGCCTGTTGAAATCCTAGGGGATCCTCCTAGACCCAAGGGTGATCCCGTGTTTGAGCTTAAACCTTTACATGATACTCTTAAATATGCTTATCTTGATGAGAAAGAGATATATCCTGTTATTATTAGTGCTAACCTTTCAGAGCATGAAGAAAAGAAATTATTGAAAACTCTGAAGAAGCACCGTGCTGCTATTGGATATACTCTTGATGATCTTAAGGGCATTAGTCCCACTCTATGCCAGCACAAAATAAAATTGGAGAAAGAGGCGAAACCGGTTGTTGATCACCAACGACGCTTAAATCCTAAGATGAAAGAAGTGGTCAGAAAAGAAATACTAGAGCTTCTGGAGGCAGGTATAATTTATCCCATTGCTGATAGTCAATGCGTAAGTCCTGTCCATTGTGTCCCTAAGAAGGGAGGTATTACTATTGTTCCTAATGGTAAAGATGAATTGATCCCACAAAGAATAGTTACAGGTTATAGAATGGTAATTGATTTCCGCAAATTAAATAAAGCTACTAAAAAGGATCATTACCCATTACCTTTTATTGGTCAAATGCTAGAAAGATTATCCAAACATACACATTTTTGCTTTCTAGATGGTTATTCTGGTTTCTCTCAAATACTCGTGTCAAAAGAGGATCAAGAAAAGACAACTTTTACTTGCCCTTTCGGTACCTTTGCTTATAGACGTATGCCTTTTGGTTTATGCAATGCACCTGCTACCTTTCAAAGATGTATGACTGCTATATTCTCTGACTTTTGTGAAAAGATTGTTGAGGTTTTCATGGATGATTTCTCCATATATGGAACTTCTTTTGATGATTGCTTAAGCAACCTTGATCGAGTTTTGCAGAGATGTGAAGAAACTAATCTTGTCTTGAATTGGGAGAAGTGCCACTTTATGGTTAATGAAGGTATTGTCTTCGGCCATAAAATTTCTGAAAGAGGTATTGAAGTTGATAAATCTAAAGTTGATGCTATTGAAAAGATGTCATGTCCTAAGGACATTAAAGGTATAAGAAGTTTCCTTGGTCATGCCGGTTTTTATAGGAGGTTTATTAAGGGCTTCTCTAAAATTCCTAGGCCTCTGACTAATCTCTTACAAAAAGATGTTCCATTTGTCTACGATGATGATTGTGTAGAAGCATTTGAAATACTTAAGAAAGCTTTTATTTCTACACCTATTGTTCAGCCTCCTGATTGGAATTTGCCATTTGAAATCATGTGTGATGCTAGTGATTATGATGTAGGGGTTGTTCTAGGACAAAGAGTTGATAAGAAATTAAATGTTATCCAATATGATGGTAAAACTCTAGACAGTGCTCAAAGAATTTATGATACTATGGAAAAGAGTTTTTAGCGGTTGTATTTGCTTGTGATAAGTTCAGACCTTATATTGTTGATTCTAAAGTAACTGTTCACACTGATCATGCTGCTATTAAATATCTTATGGAAAAGAAATATGCTAAACCTAGACTTATTAGATGGGTTATCTTGCTTCAAGAATTTGATTTGCATATTATTGATAGAAAGGGAGCTGAGAATCCCGTTGCAGACAACTTGTCTAGGTTAGAGAATGTTCTTGATGACCCACTACCTATTGATGATAGCTTTCCTGATGAACAATTGGCTGTCATAAATGCTTCTCATAGTGCTCCATGGTATGCTGATTACGCTAATTATATTGTTGCTAAATTTATACCACCTAGTTTCACATACAACAAAAGAAAAAGTTTTTCTATGATTTAAGACATTACTTCTGGGATGACCCACACCTTTATAAAGAAGGAGTAGATGGTGTTATTAGAAGTTGTGTACCTGAGCATGAACAAGAACATATCCTACGCAAGTGTCACTCCGAGGCTTATGGAGGACACCACGCTGGAGATAGAACTGCACATATGGTATTGCAATCCGGTTTTTATTGGCCTACTCTCTTGAAAGATGCCCGTAAGTTTGTCTTGTCTTGTGATGAATGCCAAAGAATTGGTAATATTAGTAGACGTCAAGAAATGCCTATGAATTATTCACTTGTTATTGAACCATTTGATGTTTGGGGCTTTGATTATATGGGACCTTTTCCTTCCTCTAATGGGTATACACATATTTTAGTTGCTGTTGATTACGTTACTAAGTGGGTAGAAGATATTCCAACTAGTAGTGCTAATCATAACACCTCTATTAAGATGCTTAAAGAAGTTATTTTTCCAAGGTTTGGAGTCCCTAGATACTTAATGACTGATGGTGGTTCACATTTTATTCATGGTGCTTTTCGTAAAATGCTTGCTAAGTATGATGTTAATCATAGAATTGCATCTCCTTACCATCCACAGTATAGTGGTCAAGTAGAATTGAGTAATAGAGAGCTTAAATTAACTTTGCAAAAGACTGTTAATAGATCTAGAAATAATTGGTCCAAGAAACTTGATGATGCATTATGGGCATATAGGACTGCATACAAAAATCCTATGGGTATGTCTCCGTATAAAATGGTTTATGGAAAAGCATGTCACTTACCTCTCGAACTAGAACATAAGGTATATTGGGCCATTAAAGAGCTCAATTATGATTTCAAACTTGCCGGTGAGAAGAGTCTTTTTGACATTAGCACACTTGATGAATGGAGAACCCAGGCTTACAGGAATGCCAAACTGTTTAAAGAAAAAGTTAAAAGATGGCATGACAAAAGGATACAAAAACGTGAGTTTAATGTAGGTGATTATGTATTGTTATACAACTCTCGTTTTAGATTTTTTGTAGGTAAACTCCTTTCTAAATGGGAAGGTACTTACGTCATTGGGGAGGTCTATCGTTCCGGTGCCATAAAAATTAACAACTTCGAAGGCACAAATCCGAGAGTGGTGAGTGGTCAAAGAATCAAACATTATATCTCAGGTAATCCTGAAACTAATGTTATTGAAACCGTAACCCCGGAGGAATACATAAGGGACACTTTCCAGAATGTTTCAAACTCTGAAAAGGAATAGGTATGAGGTACAGTAAGTAAACCGACTCCAAAACAGTTCTAATAGCAATTTTCTCCATTTTGGAATATTTAAGAAAATAGGAAAATAAGAAGCAGTCCGGGAAGGACACGAGGCATCCACGAGGGTGGAGGGCGCGCCCTACCCCCCCCTCGCCGGGCGTGCCCCCCTGCCTCGTGGGCACCTCGTGTGCTCTCTGGACTCCGTTTTCTTGCACGATACTTCTTTTGGTCGGTAAAAATTCATTATATAATCTCCCAAAGGTTTTGACCACCGTATCACGCAAATATCTTCTGTCTTTGTTTCGAGCTGTTTTTCTAACAGATCTAGATCGTCATGGCGTCTTCAAGTGCCCCCAAGGACAAGTTCTTCGATAAGGTTATCAACCCCTACCTTGCGGAGGTGCTTCAACACCCTCAAACCATTGAGATGCGTGGGGGGTTGCTGCCCATCCGCGATGTTGAGGGACCAAGGAGGACCGGAAGCGTGGAGACAAGACTCGAAGCAATGGAGCAACAATTTTTCAAGTGCTAGGAGATGGTGGAACGTGGACTCGACTCCAATCACATAATGATCGCGGAGTTCACCAACAACCACAAGCTGGATGAGAAGAACATTGGGGAGGCCATCTTCAAGCTTCACGAGAAAATTGAGCGCCTCCAAGCCCAGATCTATGACCTGCAAAATCAAAACTGTGAGTATGAATATAGATTCAAGAGGATGAGATTGGCTGCAGATTTGAGGATCCCGGAGACTCGATCATCCTTTTATGATGGTGAGCCTATGCCTTGGAAGATGGAATACAAGTCTACATCATCAACAACTCCATCATCACCACCCCCGAGGAAGGAGACATAAACACATGGGTATGGGCACTCCCCTTGGCAACTGCCAAGCTTGGGGGAGTGCCCCGGTATCGTATCACCATCACACTTTTATCTTTACCGCTTTTCTTAGTTCGATCCTTTTGGTAATATCTTGATCTAGTAGAATAAAGTTTAGTATGATCTAGTTTTGAGTTTTGCTTTATGATCCTCCTATGTAATCGAGTCTGTGAGTTATATAATAAAGGTTGGTGTTGAGTCAAGGGCTTGATTATCTTGCTGTGATCTTGAGAGAATAAAATAAAAGAGAAAGAATAAAAACAAATAAAGAGATCATATGGATCTTATGGAGATTAATGACTTCACATATAAAGAGTATGATGAATAAAGTTGTTGAAAGTTGACAAGCATAGTTTTGGTCATTGTTGCAATTAATAGGAAGTAATAAAGAAAGAGAGGTTTTCACATATAAATATACTATCTTGGACATCTTTTATGATTATGAGCACTCATTAAAATATGACATGCTAAAGAGTTGATGTTGGACAAGGAGGACAACATAATGGGTTATGTTTTCTTACATCTAGAATAAATTATATTGTCATGGATCATCCAACATGTTGAGCTTGATTTTCCCTCTCATGCTAGCCAAATTCTTTGCACCAAGTAGAGATACTACTTGTGCTTCCAAATATCCTTAAACCCAGTTTTGCCATGAGAGTCCACCATATCTACCTATGGATTGAGTAAGATCCTTCAAGTAAGTTGTCATTGTTGCACGCAATAAAAATTGCTCTCTAAATATGTACGATTTATTAGTGTGGAAAAATAAGCTTTATACGATCTTTTGATGTGGAAGAAATAAAAGCGACAGACTGCATAATAAAGGTCCATATAACAAGTGGCAATATAAAGTGACGTTCTTTCGCATTAAGATTTTGTGCATCCAACCATAAAAGCACATGACAATCTCTGTTTCCCTCTGCAAAGGGCCAATCTTTTATTCTTGTCTTATACTTCATACAAGAGTCATGGTGATCTTCACCTTTCCTGTTTTACATTTTATCCTTTGGCAAGCACAATGTGTTGGAAAAATCTAGGTATATATAGCTAATTGGATGTGAGTTTTCATGAACTATTATTGTTGACATTACCCTTGAGGTAAAAGGTTGGGAGGCAGAACCATAAGCTCCTATCTTTCTCTGTGTCCGATTAAAAGTTCATACCCACAAGTATTGCGTGAGTGTTAGCAATTGTGAAAGACTAAATGATAGTTGAGTATGTGGACTTGCTGAAAAGCTCTTATATTGACTCTTTCTGATGTTTTGATAAATTGCAATTGCTTCAATGACTGAGATTATAGTTTGTTAGTTCTCAATGAAGTTTATAATTCATACTTGAAACTGTGAATGAATTGTTACTTTAGCATAAGAGATCATATGGCAATATATATATATATGTGTGTGTGTGTGTGTGTGTGTGTGTGTGTGTTGCTGTTCTAAGAATGATCATGATGCCCTCATGTCCGTATTTTATTTTATCGACACCTCTATCTCTAAACATGTGGAGATATTTTTCGATTTCGGCTTTCGCTTGAGGACAAGTGAGGTCTAAGCTTGGGAGAGTTGATACGTCCATTTTGCATCATTCTTTTATATTGATATTTATTGCATTATGGGCTGACATTACACATTATGTCACAATACTTATGCCTATTCTATCTTATTTTACAAGGTTTACATGAAGAGGGGGAATGCCGGCAGCTGGAATTCTGGGCTAGAAAAGGAGCAAATATTAGAGACCTATTATGCACAACTCCAAAAGTCCTGAAACTTCACGGGAGCATGTTTCAGAATATATAAAAAATATTGGGCGAAAGAAGTACCAGAGGGGGCCACCCACCGTCCACGACCCTACCTCGTGGGGCCCCTGGCAGCCCTCTGATGCCCATCTTTGGCTATATGGAGTCTTTCGTGGAGGAAAAATCATAAGCTAGTTCACGGGAGAAACTCCGTCGCCACGAGGCGGAACCTTGGTGGAACCAATCTAGGGCTCCAGCGGAGCTATTCTGCTGGGGAAACTTCCCTCTGGGAGGAGGAAATCATCATCATCGATCCTCTCATCAGGAGGGGGTCAATCTCCATCAACATCTTCACCTACACCATCTCATCTCAAACCCTAGTTCATCTCTTGTATCCAATCTTTGTCTCAAAGCGTCAGATTGGTACCTGTGGGTTGCTAGTAGTGTTGATTACTCTTTGTAGTTGATGCTAGTTGGTTTATTTGGTGGAAGATCATATGTTAAGATCCTTTATGCATATTAATACCCCTCTGATTATGAACAAGAATATGATTTGTGAGTAGTTACATTTGTTCCTAAGGACATGGGAGAAGTCTTGCTATAAGTAGTCATGTGAATTTGGCATTCGTTCGATATTTTGATGAGATGTATGTTGTCTTTCCTCTAGTGGTGTCATGTGAACGTCGGCTACATGAAACTTCACCATTGTTTGGGCCTAGAGGTAGGCATTGGGAAGTAATAAGTAGATGATGGGTGGCTAGAGTGACAGAAGCTTAAACCCTAGTTTATGAGTTGCTTCGTAAGGGGCTGATTTGGATCCATATGTTTCATGCTATGGTTAGGTTTACCTTAATACTTCTTTTGTAGTTGTGGATGCTTGCAATACGGGTCAATCATAAGTGGGATGCTTGTCCAAGGAAGGGCAGTACCCAAGCACCGGTCCACCCACATATTGAATTATCAAAGTACCGAACGCGAATCATATGAGCGTGATGAAAACTAGCTTAACGATAATTCCCATGTGTCCTCGGGAGTGTTTTCCTTTATATAAGAGTTTGTCTAGGCTTGTCCTTTGCTACAAAAAGGATTGGGCCATCTTGCTGCATCCTATTTACTTTCATTACTTGTTACTCATTACAAATTGCCTTATCACAAAACTATCTGTTACCGATAATTTCAGTGCTTGTAGAGAATACCTTACTGAAAACTACTTATCATTTCCTTCTGCTCCTCGTTGGGTTCAACACTCTTACTTATCGAAAGGACTACGATAGATCCCATATACATGTGGGTCATCAGTAGTCCCCATGATATGATTTACCATTTTTTTGCAAAATATTTCCCCGCTGATAGGAAAAAAGCTGCTTTAAAAGAAATATTAAATTTGTGCAAATTGAAGAAGAGAGTCTCCCACAAGCTTGGGGGAGGCTTCTCCAATTACTTAATGCTTTGCCTGATCATCCTCTGAAGAAAAATGAAATACTTGATATCTTTCATAATTGACTAACTGATGCTTCCACAGATCACCTGGGTAGTTGTGTTGGTTGTGTTTTCAGGGAAAGAACTGTTGAGCAAGCTGAATTTCTATTGAATAATATATTGAGTAATGAAAATGAGTGGACACTTCCTGAACCAACTCCTAAGCCAACTCCGAAGAAGACAGGTATTCTATTTCTCAGTCCTGAAGATATGCAAGAGGCAAAAAAATCTATGAAAGAAAAAGGTAATAAAGCTGAAGATGTTAAAAATTTACCGCCTATTGAAGAAATACATGGTCTTGATAACCCGACACAGGTAGTAGAGGTAAACTCTATCCGTAGATTTGATGAAGGTGATATTCCTCATAATAAGTCTTCTAGTCAATGCTTGGATGAGTTTGATAATTTCATTGTTAAACAAGAGAACTTCAATGCTTATGTTAGTGGACAATTGAAACATAATGCCTGCATGCTTGACCACTTGGGTGATTATATGGGTAGAACTGTTAATGACCTTAAGCTTATTAGTAAACATGCTTCCATGGTTACAACTCAAGTAGAACAAGTACTTAAAGCTCGGGATGATTTGCTCAATGGGTTGAATAGTAAGAATAATGATAATGCTGATAGGGTTATGATTAGAGGTGGTAAGATGACCCAGGAACCTTTGTATCCCGAGGGTCATCCTAAGAGAATTGAGCAGTATTCTCAGAGAACTAATACTGATGCACCTAGTCCTCATACTAAAAAGAAAAATAAAACTAATAGGACTTTGCATGCTAGTGAACCTGCTATGGATATACCTGAGAATCCCAATGATATTTCTATTTCTGATGCTGAGACATAGTCTGGTAATGAACATGAACCTAGTGCTAATGCTAACGATGATGTTCATGTTGATGCTCAACCTAGTAATGATAATGATGTAGAGATTGAACCTGTTGTTGATCTTGATAATCCACAATCAAAGAATCAACGTTATGATAAGAGAGACTTTGTTGCTAGGAAACATGGTAAAGAAATAGAACCATGGGTTCAGAAACCCATGCCCTTTCCTCCTAAGCCATCCAAGAAAAAGGATGATGAGGATTTTGAGCACTTTGCTGAAATGATTAGACCTATCTTTTTGCGCATGCGTTTGACTGATATGATTAAAATGCATCCTTAAGCTAAGTATATAAAAGAGATTGTTACCAACAAAATAAAAATACTTGAAGCTGAAATTTCAACCATGCTTGCTAATTATACTTTTAAGGGTGGAATACCAAAGAAACTTGGAGATCTAGGAGTACCAACTATACCATGCTCCATTAAAAGAAACTATGTTAAAACTGCTTTATGTGATCTTGGAGCCGGTGTTAGTGTTATGCCTTTCTCTTTGTATCATAGACTTGAATTGAATAAGTTGACACCTATTGAAATCTCTTTGCAAAATGGCTGATAAATCAACTACTATACCCATTGGTATTTGTGAGGATGTGCCTGTTGTGGTTGCAAGAGTTACTATCTTAACGGACTTTGTTGTTCTTGATATTCCCGAGGAAGACAATATGTCGATCATCCTTGGTAGACCCTTTTTGAATACTACAGGGGCTGTTATTGATTGCAACAAAGGAAATGTCACTTTTTATGTTAATGGAAATGAGCATACGGTACACTTTCCAAAGAAATAACCTCAAGTTCATAGTATCAACGCTATTGGAAAATTTTCAACTATTAGTATCGGAGGTTTTGAATTCCCTCTTCCTACTGTCAAAAAGAAATATGATATTCGTATTGTTGGGGAAATACATATCCCTGTTGAGGTAACCTAGTGTTATTCGAAAGTTCTCTAGTTTCATGTTATTCAGAAGAAGTTTGTTAATAAGACTTGATCAACCTTGTTAATGGATTCCTTTTGATGAGCATGTGATGGATGAATTTAGAAGGCACAACTCTTTGTACCCATCTTTTACTTTCTATTATTTAGTTTAAATAAAGCAAAAATAGTATTTTCTGTCTGTTTTCTAAATTATCCATGCAATAAAAAATGTCCCGAAAATAAAAATTCTCCAAATGCCCTGAAAATTTGATATGATTTTTTATATAATATTTAAGATTTTCTAGTGCAAAGAACGCACCAAGGGGCCTCACCAGCTGGCCACAAGGGTGGACGGCGTGCCCACTGACCTTGTGGGCCCCATGTGGCTCCCCCCCACTTATTCCAGCACCCATCCACTCCTTCTTCCTCCAGAAAAAATTACTCCATAGCTCAAACTCGTGTTCTTGCTCATCTTGCTGCCCTTATTACCCTTCCTGCTCCTTCCTTCTTTAACTTTCAGGTAAATGGGAGATATTTTCTAACTAGAGAGGAGGCGAACGAGTATGAGAGAATAGCGGGGGCCGCTCGCCTCCATGAAGCAGCTCGCCAAGCGGTAGTTGCTGCAGCACAGTACAATCCCAACTATGATTTCGGATATCATCCAGGCCAGCCGTGGCCTTACACCAACTTAGGCCAAAAGCCTAAGCTTGGGGGAGTACGTATTCCTCACCGACATTACATTCATGTTCACACACTGATTTCAGTTGTCGGTGTTCATACTTTTTCATTGTATTATCCATGTTAGTTTATTTCTTTTTCTCGCTTTCTTCTTGTGTGTTTGATAAACCTTAAGAACAACCAAAAAATTAGTTGTAGTTAGTTTACTTTCTATGCATGCTTAGTAGTAATGTTAAAAGAAAACCCAAAAAGATTTTTCGTTCTTCTTTTGCTTGTTGAGAGCTTTCCCGTGTAAATAGTTTTTCTCATTCTTGTTTCTCTTTCTTCAGAAGAGCAAAAACTCCAAAAATATTTCAGTGTGTTTCTTTGAAATTCTTTTCTTTTCTTTGGGGGTCGAGAGGAGAAGACCACAATGAAAATGTTGAGTGGCTCTCATATTATTGTTGATCTAACAAAGAGCCCATATTACCTTGTCTTCTCCTTCGAATAATGTTTGCAAATTCCAGCTTAGTCCAATGCACGAGCACTCTTATTATTATCCACACCGTTCGGTCATGAAAGTGAAAGGCAATAATGACGATATATGATGAAATGATTGAGATGAGGAAAAGCTGGCATGAACTCGAACTATCTTGTTTTTGTTAATATGATTAGTTCATCATTCCTGATTCGGCCTATTATGAATGAAACGTGTTTGCAATGAGAATTAGAGATTATAGTTATTCATGTCATGCTTAATTAGCTAGGAGTTTATAATGGTTTGCCTTGCGTGCCAACATGGAAATTAAAATGGTTGTGATGTAGTATGATAGGATGGTATCCTCCTTTGAATGATTCGAGTGGCTTGACTTGGCACATGCTCACGCATGTAGTTGAAACAAGCGCAACATAGCCTCCACGATATTTATGTTCATGGTGATTTATATCCTACTCATGCTTGCATTCAATGTTGGTTAATCTCAATGCATGTTTATGACTATTGTCGCTCTCTAGTTGGTCGCTTCCCAGTCTCTTTCTAGCCTTCACTTGTACTAAGCGGGAATACTGCTTGTCCATCCATTTCCATAAACCCTAAAGTTGTTCCAAATGAGTCCACCTTATGTACCTATATACGGTGTTTACCTACCGTTCCAAGTAAATTTGCATGTGCCAAACTCTAAACCTTCAAATGATAATCTGTTTTGTATGCTCGAATAGCTCATGTATCAACTAGGTGGGTTATTCTCACGATGAGTGGACTCCGCTCATCATTCACGAG
The DNA here is from genome assembly GCA_034509565.1 of Triticum monococcum. Taxonomy (NCBI): domain Eukaryota; kingdom Viridiplantae; phylum Streptophyta; class Magnoliopsida; order Poales; family Poaceae; genus Triticum; species Triticum monococcum. Next base: position 172,129,826 of record CM067847.1, on the reverse strand, counting down.
AAAATGGCTTGTAACCGGGTTGCCCAGTCCCATGCTCAAATCAAATCAAAATAACTGCAAACAAAACTCCCCCAGGATTGTTGTCAGTTGGACGGTACCCGTTGTTTCGGACCAGTCGTGGACTATGTTGGGGAACACAGTATTTCAAAAAAATCCTACGATCACGCAAGATATATCTAGGGATGCATAGCAATGAGAGGGGAGAGTGTCTCTATATACCCTCGTAGACCGAAAGCGGAAGCGTTAAGTAACGCGGTTGATGTAGTCGAACGTCTTCGTGATCCAACCGATCAAGTACCGAACACACGACACCTCCACAATCTGCACACGTTCAGCTCGGTGATGTCCCTCGAACTCTAGATAAAGAGTTGGCTTACAATCGCCACTTCACACAAATACAAGTTAAACATACATCATCTAGAATACAATCAAGATCCGATTACGAAATGAAAATAAAATAAGACAACCCCAAATGCTAGATCCCCGATCGTCCCAACTGGGCTCCACTACTGATCAACAGGAAACAAAACAACACAACGAACAAGATCTTCATCGAGCTCCCACTTGAGCTCGGTTGCGTCATCTGCACTGGTATCATCGGCACCTGCAACTGTTTGGAAGTATCTGTGAGTCACAAGGACTCAACAATGTCACACCCGCGAGATCAAGACTATTTAAGCTTATGGGCAGGAAAGGGGTAGTGAGGTGGAGCTGCAGCAAGCACTAAGCATATATGGTGGCTAACTTACGAAAATAGGAGCGAGAAGAGAAGCAACGCAACGGTCGTGAACTAGAAGTGATCAAGAAGTGATCCTGAATCTACTTACGTTCAAGCATAACACAAGAACCGTGTTCATTCCCGGACTCCGCCGAGAAGAGACCATCACGGCTACACACGCGGTTGATGCATTTTAATTAAGTTAAGTGTCAAGTTCTCTACAACCGTACATTAACAAATTCCCATCTGCCACATAACCGTGGGCACGACTCTCGAAAGTTTATACCATGCAGGGGTGTCCCAACTTAGCCCATCACAAGCTCCCACGGTCAATGAAGGATATTCCTTCTCCCAGGAAGACCTGGTCAGTCTCGGAATCCCGATTACAAGACATTTTGACAATGGTAAAACAAGACCAGCAAAGCCACCCGATGTGCCGACAATCCCGATAGGAGTCGCACGTATCTCGTTCTCAGGGAAACACCGGATGATACTAGCTACAAGTAAAACCAACCCTCAAGTTTCCCCGAGGTGGCCCCGCAGGCAGCTCGGTTCAGACCAACACTTAGAGAAGCACTGGCACGGGGGGGGGGGGGGGGGGTTAAAATAAAGATGACCCTTGGGTTGGCCGACCCAAGGGAAGGGTAATAGGTTGTTAGGATGTAAAACCAAGGTTGGGCCTTGCTGGAGGAGTTTTATTCAAAGAGACTGTCAAGGGGTTCCCATAACACCGAACCGCGTTAGGAACACAAAATCAAGGAACATAACACTGGTATGACGAAAACTAGGGCGGCAAGAGTGGAACAAAACACCAGGCATAAGGCTGAGCCTTCCACCTTTTACCAAGTATATAGATGCATTAAAGTAAATAAGAGATAATAATGATATCCCAACAATATCCATGTTCCAACACGGAACAAGCTTCATCTTCACATGCAACTAGCAACACTATAAGAGGGGCTGAGCAAAAGGGTAACATAGCCAAACAACGGTTTGCTAGGAAGGTGGGTTAGAGACTAGACATGGCAATATGGGAGGCATGATAAACAAGTGGTAGGTAGCGCGACATAGCGATAGAGCGAACAACTAGCAAGCAAAGATAGAAGTGATTTCGAGGGTATGGTCATCTTGCCTGAGATCCCGCAAGGAAGAAGAACGAGTCCATGAAGAAGACAAACGACGTAGTCGAACGAATCCTCACAACTCCGGAACGAAACCGAAGCTAACGAGAGAAGCAACCCGGAAAGAAGCAAGCAACATAGTAAACAACCATGACATAAACATGGAATGATGCGCAACCAAGTATGATGCATGTCCGGTTTAATGAGGCATGGCATGGCAAAGTGCACAAACAATACTACAAATTAAGTGGAGCTCAATATGCAACGAGTTGCATATTGACAGAACACCACATGACTTATTTAGTTCTCTCCCATTTATGTACTCAACAATATTAAATGTTGGTTAGCATGGCAAGAGGTGAAGCATATGAAAACTACCTATCTAGACAAGTTTAAATGAGGCCGGAACAACAAACAACAATTCCGATAAATCCTCATGTGCAAATTATGGATTTCGTACTGTTCTTCCCTATACGCAATTTTAGAGTTGTTAAATATGCAAAGTAAGTACATCATGTTGAACTAGACATTTTTCTACCCCATTTACATACAAAGTTTATTAAGTTCGGAGCTACGGTTATTTAGTTATGAATTAAAGCATTTTCGCATGGCATAGGAGCAAATTAATGCAAACAGTAGTTTAAACATTTTAAACATAGATGAAAGTTGCAAATTATGAAACTAGACAAAATTCTAAGTATTTTACATATATAAAACATTTTAATCTGATGCACGGTTATTTAGTTGTGAGCATTTCAATATGATGGCATATCCTGTAATATGCAATGACCAGGTTAAATGATAAATTCGCAGAACGGAAAAAACCATATCGAGCCGTAACCGGTACAAGCCCAACAGTGCAGAGGGGCTGCAGGCGGCTCACCCTGGGCCAAGGCCCGGTCGGGCAGAGGAGGGAGCACCGGACGGCTCTCATCTGGGTCGTGGCCCACGTGGGCGCTGGCGCAGAGCTGGGCCTCGCATGGCCCGGCTGGCCCACGCGCGGAGGCGAACGGGGATGGGGGTCGCCGTCCTCCTCTGCTCGATGCAGAGGCAGGAACAGGCGCGGCGGCGGCCGCCGGCGATGTGGAACGATGGCGCGGTGGGGAAGAGCTCCGGCGAGGTCGGGGATGGATGGATCCAGCCTTGGGGCGTCGGATCTGGCCTGAGTTGGACAAGGACGGCGGCTCGCAAGGCTCGGGCACCCATGGCAGAGAGAGAGAGGTTAGAGAGATAAGAGGAAGGGAGACATGGGCGAAAAGGAGCACGGTAGGGCGCTGCTCACCTGAGATGGTGGCGGCGCTCGCCGGCGACGACGAGGGCCAGTGGCCGGAGGTGGCGGGGCTGACGCGGTGGTGCGGGCGCCGAGTGCGGGATCGCGGCGGTGGGGAGCTCTAGGGGAGCGGTGCTCCTGCAGCTGCGAGCGGTGATGCGGGCTCGTCCGGGCCCCGATGGGCTCGGCAGGCCCCAAATGGGCCTGGTAGGTGGGGGAGCTGCGGGGCGACGTGGGGGCGTCTAGTTGGCCGCGGGCGTCGGCTGCGACGGCGCGGCCTGTGGTGGCGTGCCACTTGGCAGCGGAGGGCTGGCCGGGCACGGATTCCGAGGAGGGGGCAGCGGCTGCAGGTAGGAGGTGGCTGGCGGCGCGGAAATTGAGGAGGGGTAGGTAGAAGTAGGTGGAGGGGGTTAGGGTTCCAAAAATGGAAGGGGAAGGTCTATATATAGACACGGGGGCTAGGTTAGGGGGATTTGGGGGCTTCCGGAGCCCTCCGATCGAGATACGACAGTCCGGAGCGGAGTGGAGTGTAGGCGGGCTGCAGGTTGGCTGAGAAGAAAGGAAGATGGGCAGCCCGGCACATCTTTCCGGATACCGGAAACGTCCGACGTATGACCGTCTATAGTGCCGCTATATGTTTAACGGTTGGGCTATCAAACAAGCTCCGAATGCGACGAAACTTGACAAGCGGTCTACCTACACTATAATAAGACTGCACACCAACTTTCATCCCATTCCGAGAACATTTTTCGGCCACTTATAAAATAATATTTCGGACGTGCCTCGGGCGCGTGCAAGTGTGTCTGGGCTCAGAACAGACAATGGAAAGAACAAGGAGACCGAGACGGATGCAAGTTTTGAAAACATGATAATGCAATGCGGATGATGACATGGCAATATGCAACACACAAGTGAATGACAAGGCAAAAACAGCCAATAACTAGAGGACACCTGGCACATCGGTCTCGGGGCATTACAACAATCCACCACTACAAGAGGATCTGGACCCGAGATCCTAGGGATGGCACCGGAGAAAACGAAAGAGGAATGGGAAGAGGTAAAACTAAGTTGCTTCTTTGACAATTGAGTGAAACCAAAGAACCTTGTGAGGTTGAACAAATTGAAAGAAATAATGCAACAAAGATGAACAAAGTTGAAAACACTCTATTAGAAAAGAGGAACAAGGAACATTACTAGAACCTTGCGAGGTTGAAAGACATAAGAAAAATGTTGCAATGGACAAGAAGTACATGCAAGCACTCCGGTTAAAAACGAGATGTACAAGGAACGCTAAAGATCAATTACGACAACTCCGGTTGGAAAAAGAAGGCAAAAATAAGAATTTGGCAAAATGAAAGCACTTGGATGAGACTCCGGTTAGAAGAGGAATGATAGCCACAATACTCCGGTTAAAACAAGATAGAGAAGGAATAAGAATTGTATAATTTTGTCAGCACTCCGATTGTAAATGGAAGGAATTGAACATAAACTTAGGAAGATTGGATGATACTTGACGAAATCAACAATGCATTGCCTCCAGAACTACTGAAAGAATGACACTATGGGTAAGAAAGATTTTAGAATACACTCTGGTTTAGAAGGGAGGTATAACTTGACAAGATGAGAAGAACTTGAAAAGAGGGCACGACACTCCGGTTAAATGGATAAGCACGAAAAGAACATGGTCCTCACAATCCAACATGATGAGTGAAGAGAGCAACATCACAATGCCTCCAGAAGAAAGAATAGAAGATAGCTCATTGGAATAAAAGAATGTAGAAGAAAATGCCAACTACTGCCACAAATGAGCTTGGAGAGCACCCTTCCAAGAAGGTTATAACGGAATTGTTGGAAAACCGACAATGAAACAAAAAGGCTTATAGTGGGATTATGAAAAGCATCTCAAAATTGAGGCGAAATTCTGCCACTAACGGAAATAATAGATTGGATTGATATGAACAAGGAGACGAGAAACTTATTTCACTGGGAGGATAGATGAAGAACTTGGGTAATTTATCAGCACCATAATAGCAACAATCCTTAGGGAAAGCTTTAGGTGAAATATAACCCAAGATAACTCCAATGAAGGGATTGATGGGTTGAAACGATGTCCTGAATGAACTGAAAATGATGGATTTAAGATATGTCACTCTTGAAAACTTGTGAATCATGAAACACGAAAGGAAATTATGAACGATGACATAACACCATCTCAAAACATGAGATATGAAAGAATTGCACTTCGGAATGCACGATGAAGAATGATTGAACTCCTCAAAACAAGACATGTGTTGAACACCATGTTTATTTTAGAGTATATCTTGGCGGATCTTAGCTTCAAGAGAAATCTTGAAGAACAATTGAAGAATGAAAAGAAACCTTGACGAACCACCATGTAGAACCTCCATGAATAACTCCGGTAACAAAATGATGATAAAAAGAAAGAGAAGTTGGAAACACAAGGTGAAGCCTTGTAATGATTTGGATGGATCTTCGCGACGATATAAATGGGAGAGCTTGGAACTGCGGGAAAAGAAAAGTTGAAACAATTGAAACCAAGAATTTGGTGAGCCTCCGGAATAAGGAATTGAATTTACTCGATGAAACAAGAATAAGAATCGCATTATGCTTATCCTTCACCAATTAAATTGATGACAAGCAGTGGATTTGGCATACTACTTATTCTTGTAGAAAGGATCAAGATAGATATAGCGTAAACTTGAGAAGGACTTCAACAAACCACCGGTAGGATTTGGAAAGAACGAATGAATTGGTACAATAACAACGGAAGAGAATGTTGAACGAACCACCGTAAGAAATTAAAATGAGAGTAGCAAAGGCACAATTCACCAGGAAGAATTGGAAATGAATGAACATACTTGAGGGGATTTAGATACATGAGACAGAATAAATCACGAGCTGATTAGAGAATACTTGAATGATGCACCGGTAAGATTTGAAGAACGAGAGATGAAAGCTGGAATGAATAATTCTGAGATGATGGGCTCCGGAAATCAAAATGAAAACATTCCCGCATTCCTTTGGATGGGTGAAAAGAATATCTCATAATCGAGAATAATTGCAAGGATGGCACGAAGCTAGAACCATGAATTTTCAAGAGAATGGATATGATTTGGAGGAAACTCGTCCTCGGTCTTAAAAATCTGAGAATGACGATGAGATACGCCACCATGAATTATTGAGGCACTACGAAATGAAGAATAGAAATGTTGAGCCCACGACGAAAATAATTTGAAAGATCTTGAAGAAAGACATATGACTGATGATAATTCATTCTTACGTCAAACTTTGAAAAGAATTTAAGAGTAACTACGGAAAAATTAGAAGAGTCGGGTAAGATCCTGGGAAAAGACCTGTGGGTTAGGGCCCAGTCAAAAGAAACACCGTTGAACGATTTAAAAGAGAGCTTGCGCCGGTTAAATTAACTGGCTTGAATGAGAAAACAACCTCTCAAATAGCTTGGATTGATTAAGAATAGAAGCACTAATCTTCCGAGATATCTTCAGAACAACGGAACAAATGAATAGCTTGAGGTGAATAATTAATTGCTGCACCGGAATGAGAAAGCATTTGAAACAAGGAAAGATATATGATCAACAAAACTTGAATTGAATCCACTGGAGAAGAAACGAATCAAGAATGATAAACTTGAAGCTTCCTTAGCATCTTCCTGAGAATCACCGGATAAGAACATTGATTGAAAAGAATGAAGAGACTTCACATGAATAAAATTGATACTTGGTTAAGACATCTGATTCATTGAAGGAAAAGACAACTTGGGACGAATGAAAAAAACAATGATGAGAAAACTGAGATTGGATCTTGCAAATGGCAAAAATGATCGGATCCACTTGAAGAGAAACACGCCGGTTGAAAAGGATTGACATGACGATCTCGATTGTCATGAAGGATTAGTATTCACATAGAAATATGAGAACACCGCTTGGAAAAAAGGTATGGAATCAACACTTGACTTCGAAGCAACTCGAATACCACAACTTAAAACAAAACAAAGGATTGGCTTGTGGAATAAACCGGAACAAAGATATGATAGATCCCATATCATATCATGTTTCTGTTGGAAAGATATTCTAGGAGCTACTTGAATTCCCACTTATAAACTCCTGAAACTTTCTGGTTATGCAATCAGGTGTTGGGGATACAGGGGAAGCATAATATCTCACCCAAACTAACAATACCTACACCCAGTTGTATCCATCCTTCAACACATAACCAAGAAACCTTCGGAAATCGTTTACCTCAACCTTCAAAAAGCATCCATTATATGAGTAATGGCAATACTCCCGAACTCCTGCCCCAGTACTGGGTGGCGTCGAGGTTATCTCGCCAACAACTGCATAAAAGAGATTTTCGATGTCGGCGAACTCAGGTATTCCAGAACTGCAACGATAAAATTGTGACGACAACAACTCAGAGCTCAACTCCCCGGGACACTGCCACAACCCCTAAATGTCAGGAGGCACCAGGAACAATGTTCTCATCAAAAGACTATCGAAACGATTCCAAGATACCCGCGTGATCCTAATTTTTTTTGTGAAATTTGAGGAGAGAAGAGTAAAAACTTCTACGTCAGGAGGCCTCACTAGAGCGATGAAGGGACTGACGAGTAATAATAATCCTACTCTCCGATATATATAATACAGAGACTCAAAACATTTTGTTCTAGACTAAACAACGTTAGTGATTCGATCAAGCCGGGGGCTCCTAAGTCGGGGATGGCTCTTATTACCAACTTGCAACACCCACAATGCGGCTATATCTCCCACGTGTCGGGGCACGACTTAGAGGCATAGCCGCATGGTAGGCTTGTCGCAAGAGGGGTAATCTTCACACATCCCATGTACTGAACAAGAAAGGGATAAAGAGTTGGCTTACAATCGCCACTTCACACAAATACAAGTTAAACATACATCATCCAGAATACAATCAAGGTCCGATTACGGAATCAAAATAAAAGAAGACACCCCCAAATGCTAGATCCCCGATCGTCCCAACTGGGCTCCACTACTAATCAACAGGAAACGAAACAACACAATGAACAAGATCTTCATCGAGCTCCCACTTGAGCTTGGTTGCGTCATCTGCACTGGTACCATCGGCACCTGCAACTGTTTGGAAGTATCTATGAGTCACGAGGACTCAGCAATGTCACACCTGCGAGATCAAGAATTTTAAGCTTATGGGTAGGAAAGGGGTAGTGAGGTGGAGCTGCAGCAAGCACTAAGCATATATGGTGGCTAACTTACGCAAATAGGAGCGAGAAGAGAAGCAACACGACGGTCGTGAACTAGAAGTGATCAAGAAGTGATCCTGAATCTACTTATGTTCAAGCATAACACAAGAACCGTGTTCACTTCCCGGACTCCACCGAGAAGAGACCATCATGGCTACACACACGGTTGATGCATTTTAATTAAGTTAAGTGTCAAGTTCTCTACAACCGGACATTAACAAATTCCCATCTGCCACATAACCGTGGGCACGGCTCTTGAAAGTTTACACCATGCATGGGTGTCCCAACTTATCCCATCACAAGCTCGCACGGTCAACGAATGATATTAGTTCTCCCGCTAAGACCCGATTAGTCTCGGAATCCCGGTTACAAGACATTTCGACAATGGTAAAACAAGACCAGCAAAGCCACCCGATGTGCCGACAATCCCGATAGGAGTCGCACGTATCTCGTTCTCAGGGCAACACCGGATGAGACTAGCTACGAGTAAAACTAACCCTCAAGTTTCCTTGAGGTGGCCCCGCAGGCAGCTCGGTTCGGACCAACACTTAGAGAAGCACTGGACCGGGGGGGTTAAAATAAAGATGACCCTTGGGTTGGCCGACCCAAGGGAAGGGTAATAGGTTGTTAGGCAAATGTAAAACCAAGGTTGGGCCTTGCTGGAGGAGATTTATTCCAAGCGAACTGTCAAGGGGTTCCCATAACACCCAACCGCGTTAGGAACGCAAAATCAAGGAACATAACACCGGTATGACGGAAACTAGGGCGGCAAGAGTGGAACAAAACACCAGGCATAAGGCCAAGCCTTCCACCCTTCACCAATTATATATATGCATTAAAGTAAATAAGAGATAATAATGATATCCCAACAATATCCATGTTCCAACATGGAACAAGCTTCATCTTCACCTGCAACTAGCAATGCTATAAGAGGGGCTGAGCAAAAGCGGTAACATAGCCAAACAATGGTTTGCTAGGAAGATGGGTTAGAGGCTTGACATGGCAATATGGGAGGCATGATAAACAAGTGGTAGGTAGCGCGACATAGCGATAGAGCGAACAACTAGCAAGCAAAGATAGAAGTGATTTCGAGGGTATGGTCATCTTGCCTGAGATCCCGCAAGGAAGAAGAATGAGTCCATGAAGAAGAAAAATGGACGTAGTCGAACGAATCCTCACAACTCCAGAACGAAACCGAAGCTAACGGGAGAAGCAACCGGAAAGAAGCAAGCAACATAGTAAACAACCATCACATAAACATGGCATGATGCGCAACCAAGTATGATGCATGTCCAGTTTAATGAGGCATGGCATGGCAAAGTGCACAAACAATACTACAAATTAAGTGGAGCTCAATATGCACCGAGTTGCATATTGTCAGAACACGACATAACTTATTTAGTTCTCTCCCATTTATGTACTCAACAATATTAAATGTTGGTTAGCATGGCAAGAGGTGAAGCATATGAAAACTACCTATCTAGACAAGTTTAAATGAGGCCGGAACAACAAACAACAATTCCGGTAAATCCTCATGTGCAAATTATGGATTTGGTACTGTTCTGCCCTATACACAATTTTAGAGTTGTTAAACATGCAAAGTAAGTACATCATGTTGAACTAGACATTTTTCTACCCCATTTACATATAAAGTTTATTAAGTTTGGAGCTACGGTTATTTAGTTATGAATTAAAGCATTTTAGCATGGCATAGGAGGAAATTAATGCAAACAGCCGTTTAAACATTTTAAACATAGATGAAAGTTGCAAATTATGAAACTAGACAAAATTCTAAGCATTTTACATACATAAAAAAATTTAATCCGATGCATGGTTATTTAGTTGTGAGCATTTCAATATGATGGCATATGCTGTAAATATGTAATGACCAGGTTAAATGATAAATTCGCAGAACGAAAAAAACCACATCGGGCCATAACCGGGACAAGCCCAACAGTACACAGGGGCTGCAGGCGGCTCACCCTAGGCCAAGGCCCGGTCGGGCAGAGGCGGGAGTAGCGGACGGCTCTCATCTGGGTCGTGGCCCATGCGGGCGCTGACACGGAGCTGGGCCTCGCATGGCCCTGCTGGCCCCCGTGCGGAGGCGAACGGTGCTGGCGGTCGCCGTCCTCCTATGCTCGATGTAGAGGCAGGAACAGGCGCGGCAACGGCTACCGGCGATGTGGACGGCGCGGCGGGGAAGAGCTCTAGCGAGGTCGGGGATGGATGGATCCGGCCTTGGGGCGTCGGATCTGGCCTGAGTTAGACAAGGATGGTGGCTCGCGAGGCTCGGGCACCCATGGCAGAGAGAGAGAGGTTAGAGAGATAAGAGGAATGGAGACATGGGCGAGAAGGAGCAGGGCGGGGCGCTGCTCACATGAGATGGTGGCGGCGCTCGCCGGCGACGACGAGGGCCGGAGGCGGCGGGGCTGACGCGGTGGTGCGGGCGCTGAGTGCGGGAGCGCGGTGGCGGGGAGCTCGAGGGGAGCGGGGCTCCTGCAGCTGCGAGCGGTGATGCGGGCTCGTCCGGGCCCAGATGGGCTCGGCGGGCCCTAGATGGGCCTCGAAGGGCCGCTGGAGGTGGGGGAGATGCGGGGCGACGTGGCGGCGTCCGGTTGGCCGCGGGCGTCGGCGGCGGCGGCGCGGCCAGTGGTGGCACGCCACTTGGCAGCGGAGGGCTGGCCGGGCACGGATTCCGAGGAGGGGGCGGCGGCTGCAGGTAGGAGGTGGCTGGCGGCGCGGAAATTGAGGAGGGGGTAGGTAGAAGTAGGTGGAGGGGTTAGGGTTCCAAAAATGGAAGGGGAGGTCTATATATAGACACAGGGGCTAGGTTAGGGGGATTTGGGGGCTTCCGGAACCCTTCCCAATTAAGATTGGGCTTGGGGGGCACACACCTCCCACTTGGCCGCTTCCTCCTCTCTCCCACCATGGCCCATTAAGGCCCATTAACTCGTCGGGGGGTTCCGGAAACCCCCCGGTACTCCGGAAAATCCCCGAACCGATCCAAAACCTTTCCGGTCTCCACACACAGCCTTCCAATATATCAATCTTTATGTCTCGACCAATTTGAGACTCCTCATCATGTCCGTGATCACATCCGGGACTCTGAACTATCTTCGGTACATCAAATCACATAACTCATAATACATACCATCATCGAACGTAAGCGTGCGGACCCTACGAATTCAAGAAGTATGTAGACATGACCGAGACTCATCTCCGGTCATTAACCAATAGCGGAACCTGGATGCTCATATTGGTTCCTACATATTCTATGAAGATCTTTATCGGTCAAACCGCATAACAACATACGTTTGTTCCCTTTGTCATCGGTATGTTACTTGCCCGAGATTCGATCGTCGGTATCATCATACCTAGTTCAATCTCGTTACCGGCAAGTCTCTTTACTCGTTCCGTAATGCAACATCCCGCAACTAACTCATTAGTCACATTGGTTTCTAGGCTTATAGTGATGTGCATTACCGAGAGGGCCCAGAGATACCTCTCCGACAATCGAAGTGACAAATCCTAATCTTGATCTATGCCAACTCAACAAACACCATCAGAGACACCTGTAGAGCATCTTTATAATCACCCAGTTACGTTTTGACGTTTGGTAGCACACTAAGTGTTCCTCTGGTATTCGGGAGTTGCATAATCTCATAGTCATAGGAACATGTATAAGTTATGGAGAAAGCAATAGCAATAAACTAAACGATCTTAGTGCTAAGCTAACAGATGGGTCAAGTCAATCACATCATTTCTAATGATGTGATCCCATTCATCAAATGACAACTCATGTCTATGGCTAGGAAACTTAACCATCTTTGATTAACGAGCTAGTCAAGTAGAGGCATACTAGTGACACTCTGTTTGTCTATGTATTCACACATGTACTAAGTTTTCAGTTAATACAATTCTAGCATGAATAATAAACATTTATCATGATATAAGGAAATATAAACAACTTTATTATTGCCTCTAGGGCATATTTCCTTCAGTCTCCCACTTGCACTAGAGCCAATAATCTAGATTACATTATAATGATTCTAACACCCATGGAGTCTTGGTGCTGATCATGTTTTGCTCGTGAGAGAGGCTTAGTCAATGGGTCTGCAACATTCGGATTCGTATGTATCTTGCAAATCTCTATGTCTCCCTCCTTGACTTGATTGCGGATGGAATTGAAGCGTCTCTTGGTGTGCTTGGTTCTCTTGTGAAATCTGGATTCCTTTGCCAAGGCAATTGCACCAGTATTGTCACAAAAGATTTTCATTAGACTCGATGCACTAGGTATGACACCTAGATCGGATATGAACTCCTTCATCCAGACTCCTTCATTTGCTGGTTCCAAAGCAGCTATGTATTCCTCTTCACACGTAGATCCCGCCATGACGCTTTGCTTAGAACTGCACTAACTGACAGCTCCACCATTCAATAAAAATACGTATCCTGTTTGTGACTTAGAGTCATCCGGATCAGTGTCAAAGCTTGCATCGACCTAACCATTTACGACAAGCTCTTTGTCACCTCCATAAATGAGAAACATATCCTTAGTCCTTTTCATGTATTTCAGGATATTCTTGACCGTTGTCCAGTGATCCACTCCTGGATTACTTTGGTACCTCCCTGCTAAACTAATAGCAAGGCACACATCAGGTCTGGTACACACCATTGCATACATGATAGAACCTATGACTGAAGCATAGGGAATGACTTTCATTTTCTCTCTATCTTCTGCAGTGGTCGGGCATTGAGTTTGACTCAACTTCACACCTTGTAACACAGGCAAGAACCCCTTCTTTGCTTGATCAATTTTGAACTTCTTCAAAACTTTATCAAGGTATGTGCTTTGTGAAAGTACAATTAAGCATCTTGATCTATCTCTATAGATCTTGATGCCTGATATATAAGCAGCTTCACCGAGGTCTTTCATTGAAAAATTCTTATTCAAGTATCCTTTTATGCTATTCGGAAATTCAGTATCATTTCCAATCAACAATATGTCATCCACATATAATATCATAAATGCTACAGAGCTCCCACTCACTTTCTTGTAAATACAGGCTTCTCCAAAAGTCCGTATATAACCATATTCTTTGATCACACTATCAAAGCGTATATTCCAACTCCGAGATGCTTGCACCAATCCATAAATGGATCGCTGGAGTTTACACACCTTGTTAGCACCTTTTGGATCGACAAAACCTTTGGGTTGCATCATATACAACTCTTCTTTAAGATATCCATTCAGGAATGCTGTTTTGACATCCATTTGCCAAATTTCATAATCATAAAATGCGGCAATTGCTAAAATAATTCGGACGGACTTAAGCATCGCTATGGGTGAGAAGGTCACATCGTAGTCAACTCCTTGAACTTGTCGAAAACCTTTCGCAACAAGTCGAGCTTTGTATACAGTAACATTACCATCAGCGTCAGTCTTCTTCTTGAAGATCCATTTATTCTCTATGGCTTGCCGATCCTCGGGCAACTCAACCAAAGTCCACACTTTGTTCTTATACATGGATCCCATCTCACATTTCATGGCCTCAAGCCATTTAGAGGGGCTGAGCAAAAGCGGTAACATGACCTCCAAAACAAGATTACCATACCACTCTGGTGCGGATCTTACTCTAGTTGACCTACGAGGTTCGGTAGTAACTTGATCAGAAGTTTCATGATCATCATCATGAGCTTCCTCACTAATTGGTCTAGGAATCACCGGAACTGATTTCTGTGATGAACTACTTTCCAATAAGGGGGTAGGTACAATTACCTCATCAAGTTCTACTTTCCTCCCACTCACTTCTTTCGAGAGAAACTCCTTCTCTAGAAAAGATCCATTCTTAGCAACAAAAATCTTGCCTTCGAATCTGTGATAGAAGGTGTACCCAATAGTCTCCTTTGGGTATCCTATGAAGACACATTTCTCCGATTTGGGTTCGAGCTTATCAGGTTGAAGCTTTTTCACATAAGCATCGCAGCCCCAAACTTTAAGAAACAACAACTTGGGTTTCTTGCCAAACCACAGTTCATATGGTGTCATCTCAACGGATTTCTATGGTGCCCTATTTAACATGAATGCAGCCGTCTCTAAAGCATAACCCCAAAATGATAGCGGTAAATCAGTAAGAGACATCATAGATCGCACCATATATCTAATAAAGTGCGGTTACGATATCCGGACACACCATTACGCTGTGGTGTTCCAGGTGGCGTGAGTTGCGAAACTATTCCGCATTATTTCAAATGAAGACCAAACTCATAACTCAAATATTCTCCTCCACGATCAGATCGTAGAAACTTTATTTTCTTGTTATGATGATTTTCCACTTCACTCTGAAATTCTTTGAACTTTTCAAATGTTTCAGACATATGTTTCATCAAGTAGATATACCCATATCTGCTCAAATCATATGTGAAGGTCAGAAAATAATGATACCCGCCACGAGCAGCAACACTCATCGGACCGCATACATCAGTATGTATTATTTCCAATAAGTCTGTTGCTCGTTCCATTGTTCCGGAGAATGGAGTCTTCGTCATCTTGCCCATGAGGCATGGTTCGCAAGCATCAAGTGATTCATAATCAAGTGATTCCAAAAGCCCATCAGCATGGAGTTTCTTCATGCGCTTTACACCAATATGACCTAAATGGCACTGCCACAAATAAGTTGGACTATCATTATTAAACTTATATCTTTTGGCTTCAATACTATGAATATGTGTATCACTACTATCAAGATTTAGTAAAAATAGACCACTCATCAAGGGTGCATGACCATAAAAGATATTACTCATATAAATAGAACAACCATTGGTCTCTAATTTAAATGAATAACCATCTCGCATCAAACAAGATCCAGATATAATGTTCATGCTTAACGCTCACACCAAATAACAATTATTCAGGTCTAAAACTAATCCCGAAGGTAGATGTAAAGGTAGCGTGCCGACGGCGATCACATTGACTTTGGGACCATTGCCCACGCGCATCATCACCTCGTCCTTAGCCAACCTTCGGTTAATCTATAGCTCCCTGTTTTGAGTTGCAAATATTAGCAACAGAACCAGTATCAAATACCCAAGCACTACTGTGAGCATTAGTAAGGTACACATCAATAACATGTATATCAAATATACCTTTCACTTTGCTATCCTTCTGATCCGCCAAATACTTGGGGCAGTTCCGCTTCCAGTGACTAGTCCCTTTGCAGTAGAAGCACTCAGTCTCAGGCTTAGGTCTAGACTTAGGCTTATTCACTTGAGCAGCAACTTGCTTGCCGTTCTTCTTGAAGTTCCCATTCTTCCCTTTGCCCTTCTTCTTGAAACTGGTGGTTTTGTTGACTATCAACACTTGATGCTCCTTCTTGATTTCTACCACTTCAGCCTTTAGCATCACGAAGAGCTCGGGAATTGTCTTATCCATCCCTTGCATATTATAGTTCATCACAAAGCTTTTGTAGCTTGGTGGCAGTGATTAAAGAACTCTGTCAATGACACTATCAACCGCAAGATTAACTCCCAGTTGAGTAAAGTGATTGTGGTACCCAGACATTCTGAGTATGTGTTCACTGACAGAACTATTCTCCTCCATTTTGCAGCTGTAGAACTTATTGGAGACTTCATATCTCTCAATCCGGGCATTTTCTTGAAATATTAACTTCAACTCCTGGAACATCTCATATGCTCCATGATGTTCAAATCGTCGTTGAAGTCCCGGTTCTAAGCCATAAAGCATGGCACACTGAACTATCGAGTAGTCATCAGCTTTGCTCTGCCAGGTGTTCATAACATCTGGAGTTGCTCCTGTAGCGGGTTTGGCACCTAGCGGTGCTTCCAAGACGTAATTCTTCTGTGCAGCAATGAGGATAATCCTCAAGTTACCGACCCAGTCCGTGTAGTTGCTACCATCATCTTTCAACTTAGGTTTCTCTAGGAACACATTAAAATTCAATGGAACAACAGCACGGGCAATTTATCTACAACAACATAGACATGCAAAATACTATCAGGTACTAAGTTCATGATAAATTAAAGTTAAATTAATCATATTACTTAAGAACTCCTACTTAGATAGACATCCCTCTAATCATCTAAGTGATCACGTGATCCATATCAACTAACCCATGTCTGATCATCACGTGAGATGGAGTAGTTTTCAATGGTGAACATCACTATGTTGATCATATCTACTATATGATTCATGCTTGACCTTTCGGTCTCAGTGTTCTGAGGCCATATCTGCATATGCTAGGCTCGTCAAGTTTAACCCGAGTATTCTGCTTGTGCAAAACTGGCTTGCACCCGTTATATGTGAACGTAGAGCTTATCACACCCGATCATCACGTGGTGTCTCGGCACGACGAACGGTAGCAATGGTGCATACTCAGGGAGAACACTTATACCTTGAAATTTAGTGAGAGATCATCTTATAATGCTACCGCCGTACTAAGCAAAATAAGATGCATAAAGGATAAACATCGCATGCAATCAATATAAGTGATATGCTATGGCCATCATCATCTTGTGCCTTTGATCTCGATCTCCAAAGCACCGTCATGATCACCATCGTCACCGGCTTGACACCTTGATCTCCATCGTAGCATTGTTGTCGTCTCGCCAACTATTCCTTCTATGACTATCGCTACCGCTTAGTGATAAAGTAAAGCAATTACATGGTGATTACACTTCATACAATAAAGCGACAACAATATGGTTCCTGCCACTTGCCGATAACTGTATTACAAAACATGATCATCTCATGCAACAATTTATATAATCACGTCTTGACCATATCACATCACAACATGCCCTGCAAAAACAAGTTAGACGTCCTCTACTTTGTTGTTGCAAGTTTTATGTGGCCGCTACGGGCTTAGCAAGAACTGTTCTTACCTATGCATCAAAAACCACAACGCGGTATAGTGATTGCTTTTTGATCTTCAGAAAGAATGCTATTCATTGAATCCGATTCAACTAAAGTTGGAGAAACTGACACCCGCCAGCCACCTGTGTGCAAAGCACGTCGGTAGAACTAGTCTCATGAATGCGGTCATGTAATGTCGGTCTGGGCTGCTTCATCCAACAATACTGCCTTATCAAGAAACAACTAGTGACGGCAAGCAATATGTATATACCCACGCCCACAACTCCTTTGTGTTCTACTCATGCATATAACATCTACGCATAGACCTGGCTCAGATGCCACTGTTTGGGGAACGCGATATTTCAAAAAAAATTCCTACGATCATGCAAGATCTATCTAGGGATGCATAGCAACGAGAGGGGAGAGTGTGTCTATGTACCCTCGTAGACCGAAAGCGGAAGCGTTAAGTAACGCGGTTGATGTAGTTGAACGTCTTCGCGATCCAACCGATCAAGTACCGAACGCAAGGCACCTCCGCGATCTGCACACGTTCAGCTCGGTGATGTCCCTCGAACTCTAGATCCATTTGAGGCCGAGGGAGAGTTTCGTCAGCACGACGGCGTGTTGACGGTGATGATGAAGTTACAGACGCAGGGCTTCGCCTAAGCACTACGACAATATGACCGAGGTGGAAATTTTTGGAGGGGGAACAACACATGGCTAAGAGATCAACTTGTGTGTCTATGGGGTGCCCCTCCCCCGTATATAAAGAAGTGGAGGAGGGGACAGCCGGCCTCCTATGGCGCGCCCCAAGGGGGGATTCCTACTCCTAGTAGGAGTAGGTTTCCCCCCTTCCCTAGTTGGAGTAGGAGAAGAAGGAAGAGGAAGAGGGAAAGAAGGAAAGGGGTCGGCCCCCTTCCCAATTCTATTGGGCTTGGGGAGTGTGTGCCTCCCACTTGGCCGCTTCCTCCTCTCTCCCACCATGGCCCATTGAGGCCCATTAACTCCCCGGGGGGGGGGGGGGTTCCGGTAACCCCCCGGTACTCCGGAAAATTCCCGAACCTATCTGAAACCTTTCCGGTGTCCAAACATACCCTTCCAATATATCAATCTTTATGTCTCGACCATTTCGAGACTCCTCGTCATGTCTGTGATCACATCCAGGACTCCGAACTATCTTTGGTACATCAAATCACATAGCTCATAATACATATCATCATCGAACGTTAAGCATGCGAACCCTACGGGTTCGAGAACTATGTAGACATGACCGAGACTCATCTCCGGTCAATAACCAGTAGCATAACCTGGATGCTCATATTGGTTTTCTACATATTCTACGAAGATCTTTATCGGCCAAACCGCATAACAACATACGTTTGTTCCCTTTGTCATCGGTATGTTACTTGCCCAAGATTCGATCGTCAGTATCATCATACCTATTAAATCTCATTACCAGCAAGTCTCTTTACTCGTTCTGTAATGCAACATCCCGCAACTAACTCATTAGTCACATTGCTTGCAAGGCATATAGTGATGTGCATTACCGAGAGGGCCCAGAGATACCTCTCCGACAATCGGAGTGACAAATCCTAATCTCGATCTATGCCAACTCAACAAACACCATTAGAGACACCTATAGAGCTTCTTTATAATCACCCAGTTACGTTGTGACGTTTGATAGCACACTAAGTGTCCCTCCGGTATTCGGGATTTGCATAATCTCATAGTCATAGGAACATGTATAAGTTATGGAGAAAGCAATAGCAATAAACTAAACGATCATAGTGCTAAGCTAACGGATGGGTCAAGTCAATCACATCATTCGCTAATGATGTGACCCCATTCATCAAATGACAACTCATGTCTATGGATAGGAAACTTAACCATCTTTGATTAATGAGCTAGTCAAGTAGAGGCATACTAGTGACACTCTGTTTGTCTATGTATTCACACATGTACTAAGTTTCCAGTTAATAAAATTCTAGCATGAATAATAAACATTTATCATAAGGAAATATAAATAACAACTTTATTATTGCCTCTAGGGCATATTTCCTTCAGAGTGTGCTTGTTGGTGGTGGGGGAGTATAAACTTTAACATTGGAGCCGCCTATAATGTAGGTAGCATGGAAGATACCGAGATCTCTTGGTTGTTATGTTGACAATGAAAGCATACCGCTCAAAATATTATTTATCTCTATTTTAAAACTCGAGCTCTGTCACCTCTGCAAATCCTTGCTTCCCTCTGCGAAGGGTCTATCTATTTACTTTTAATGTTGAGTCATCATCCTCTTATAAAAGGCACCAGTTAGAGAGCACCACTGTCATTTGTATGCATTATTATTAATTTATATTGAGTATGACTGTGACTAGATCTATTTTACCATGAATTACAATGTCTATTCAGTCCTTGATCTTCAGGCGTGCTCGGCATTTATGTTTTGCGGTCTCAGAAAGGGCCGGCGAGATACCATTTTGTAATATCATATCATGATTTTTTGGAGAAAGTGTTATCATCCAAGATTTATTATTATTGCTCGCTAGTTTATTATGCCATTGATATGAGTAACCATGAGACCTAAACATTATTGTGAATATGTTTACTTCATAATCTATGCTAAAAACTTGAATGCTGACTTTACATATTTGCAACAACAAGATCAAACAGTGTTTGTAAAAGTTTTTCTTTATCACTTTCAGTCTGTCAACTAAATTGCTTGAGGACAAGCAATGAGTTAAGCTTGGGGGAGTTGATACATCTCCGTCGTATCTACTTCTCCAAACTCTTTTGCCCTTGTTTTGCACTCTAACTTGCATGATTTCAATGGAACTAACCCGGACTGACGTTGTTTTCAGCAGAATTGCCATGGTGTAATTTTTGTGCAGAATAAAAAGTTCTTGGAATGACCTGAAACTTTATGGAGATAACGTTTGGAATTAATAAAAAATATTGGC
The DNA here is from genome assembly GCA_034509565.1 of Triticum monococcum. Classification (NCBI taxonomy): domain Eukaryota; kingdom Viridiplantae; phylum Streptophyta; class Magnoliopsida; order Poales; family Poaceae; genus Triticum; species Triticum monococcum. The sequence goes on along the minus strand of CM067847.1, from coordinate 172,109,612 downwards.
GAAACAATCATCAGCGGGGGGCCCACACCCTTGCCACAAGGGTGGGGCACGCCCGCCCCCCTAGGGCGCGCCCTCCGACCTTGTGGGCCCCCTGGACCTCCACCGACCTCAACTCCAACTCCATATATTCTCTTTTGGGGAGAAAAAATCAGAGAGAAGGATTCATCGCGTTTTACGATATGAAGCCACTGCCAAGCCCCGTTCTTCCTCGGGAGGGCAGATCTCGAGTCCGTTCGGGGCTCCGGAGAGGGGAATCCATCGCGATCGCCATCGTCATCATCAACCATCCTCCATCACCAATTTCATGATGCTCACCGTCGTGCGTGAGTAATTCCATCGTAGCCTGTAGGCTTGCTGGACCGTGATCGGTTGGATGAGATTTACCATGTAATCGAGTTAGTTTTGTTAGGGTTTGATCCCTAGTATCCATTATGTTCTAAGATTGATGTTGCTATGACTTTGCTATGCTTAATGCTTGTCACTAGGGCCCGAGTGCCATGCTTTAAGATCTGAACCTATTATGTTTTCATGAATATATTTGTGTTCTTGATCTGATATTGGAAGATATGGTCACCTATTACGTGTTATGATCCGGCAACCCCGGAGTGACAATAGTCGGGATCACTCCCGGTAATGACCGTAGTTTGAGGAGTTCATGTATTCACTAAGTGCTAATGCTTTGGTCTGGTACTCTATTAAAAGGAGGCCTTAATATCCCTTAGTTTCCAATAGGACCCCGCAGCCATAGAGGGTAGGACAAAAGATGGCATGCAAGTTCTTTTCCGTAAGCACGTATGACTATATTCGGAATACATGCCTACATTATATTGATGAACTGGAGCTAGTTCTGTGTCACCCTATGTTATAACCGTTGCATGATGAATGCCATGTGACATAATTATCCATCATTGATCCATTTCCTATGAGCTTTTCACACATTGATCCTTGCTTAGTTACTTTTCCGTTGCCACTATTATGCACTACTGCAGGATGCTGCTAACGCGGCACTACGATCAGAGACATTCGATAAACTATGTGCGATGCAATAATCGCAAACAGCGGTGTATGAAAACCGTCAAAAAAGGTGCAAAACGTTTGAGATGGAGGATGCATCAAACACGGTTCAGATTTTAGTTGTGTGTGCGATGAAGGGCATACGGTTCAGTTCAATTAACTTTTCGCGATGAGGAGGAACAAAAGAAACGGGCAGCCAGATGAAGGCCTGTGCGATACACAGCATACGGTTCACTCGGATGAACTATTTGTGATTAGGCAACACAAAATAAACGGGCAGCCAGATGAAGGTGTGTGCGATATACAACATACGGTTCACTCGGATGAACTGTTTGTGATTAGGCAACATAAAAGAAATGGTCAGCCAGATCAAGGTGTGTGCGATATACAACATGCGGTTCACTCGAATGTACTATTTGCATTGACATAAGAGAATAGAAAAGGTTCAACTTAACAAGACATGTGTGTTGTGCGATGGGATTGCATGCAGTTCACTCGGCCCTTATCGTCAGTGTGTGACCTCTGTGGCAACCGTTCGCTCCCCAGGTGCCTCTTCGTGTACCGTGGCAACCATCCACCGACTCTTCGCCTTTCCCTCTTGATTTGGAACTACTGTCGCACACTAGCTCTTCCTCCCTCCTCCATTTGCCTTCACCCTTCCTTCGTCCATTGTTTGATCGTCTTCTCCATCGAGGGAAGAAGCCGGAAACGACCCCGTTATTCTTGCCCCGATCTGAATGATGACGCGGTGAGGAACTCATTGATCAGTGCGACATCATCACCTCGGCTAGCATGGCAGGTTCGTTCAAGACCATTCTCGACTCAACTAATAACATCATTACAAGGAACACAAGGGTCCATGAGTAGTTTGATCTCCCCTATCTTCTTCGCCGTGACCCTGCTGACTGGCGCGGGGACGAGGGAAGCCTCGCCTTGTGTAAGTTGATGCCGCTTGATAATGATACATATGATGTTAAGATGCCATCACTTGAGGGCAAGGCTTGGGCAGGCGGAAATGGAGATCGGGTTGTTTATATTGGGTACAACTGCGAGTGGGAACTTGTGAATGTGTACACTCATCATCGGGTTCCACTTCCAAAAATCTCAGACGACTGCCCAGAGGTTGAGTACACCGGTATTCTACGTAAGTTCAAATACAATCACGCTAATGGTCGTCTACTAAAGATGGCAATTTTTCAAGTTCCCATCCGCTCTTGGGGTTATAGGAATGCTTGTGTTGTCACTATCTTCGAAGAGCTTGTTGCCGTCCTTCATGGTTCAACTCGATGGATATTGCTCAAAAATCAGTTTCTATACATGGATGAGCACTGTGATGCAATTCAATACGAGGGTCTTGTGTTTGCTGCCACCACTCGTGGCACTGTTTTTGCATGGAATCCTTATGATTTCGATACGTTTGTCTTCCACCGTAATTATAATTGTTTCATCCACATGCATGTGGTTTAGCTAGTTTCCCTTTACTAATTAACCTTCTTGTGTTTCCAAGGTCATGTGAACATTCCACCACCTATACTTGAAAAGTTTATTCATGAGCATGAGGACGAGCAGGACCCATATACTCAGTGGCGCCTGGCAACTTATTCCGATGGATCACCTCTTCTTGTTTGTATACAGGGCACTGCTGATGTTACTAAGGAAGCAGGTGTTGTCTCATATGGTCGCACTCTCCGCACCTATTCCAACATCCATTGTAGGGTATTCGGGATGGATACTACTGTACTAGTGCCAACACCTTCTCCCTGGTTCAGTATTGAAAGTCTTGGAGGAAACTCGCTCTTCCTTGGACAAAACTATGTGATGATGGTGGAAGGTGATTCAGCTGCTGTTGACACAATGTTATTACCATTTATGAGAAGCAATTGTATCTATACCTCGGACATTACTATGCTTCCCTACCATCCAAATATGGGTCCTGACATAGGTCGCTTCAGCCTCGATGATCAGTCCTGCGTTGGTCTCGAGATTGACAGTAGCTGGCCCTTCCCAGAGAATCACTTCTGGTTCAAAGCAAGCATTTCCAATGCTGATGAGTGGTTGAGCTAAAGTTCATTTCATCGCTTTGTTATTTGTTGTGTGAGAAAAACTTTACTAGAATGTTTTGTTGGAACCGATCTATAATCCATCGTGTATCCTCGTTATCGTTGTGGGTTGATGACTTGTTGTATGTAACCAATGGTACATTTGCATATGTGTCCATGAACACACGCCTGCTAGTGGTGTCCATATGAACATTGCTAGTGATTTTAGTTGCAAAAAATAGATAGTGCCAATGATTTGTAGCTGCATATTTTGACAAATTGCAGTGTTACAAGGTTGACAAATGGCAATGTTACTAGATAAACAAATGTCAATCTTTCCAGTTTGACAAATGGCAACATACCCAAAATGACAGATATGCAAATCTTACTCAATTGTTTGTAGTGGTTGCACACGGGTCATGCAAAACAACCGTTTGCGTTGAAGGGATGCAGAAATCCTGCTCGGCATATTTTCCCTTGGCTTCCTGGGGAAGCTGTTGGTTTGCATACGGGTGTTCTAACTAAAATGTTTGCTGTGAGTGTTTTATATTTAAAAACCATTGACATTTTTTTCAAAAGAAAATCGTTTGATAAGTCTGTACATTAAGAGAGAAAAATGCAAGTTCGTTCAAACCATATCTTTCATTTAGTCACACTGCAAATTTATATTCATATGATCGAGAATCTGAGGTACAGTATTAAACCCCAAAAAAACTATTTCCGGCGGCGGCGGAGGCGGCATGCCGCGCCGCCGTTGTCATTGTCGTCCTCCGGGATGCCATTGTTGAAGTCTTCAAGGCAGCACAAAATGTTCTTCACTTGTAAATCAAACATCATGTCGTCGCGTGATCGACGGGCGGGGCGCGGGAGGACGGAAACTAGCGCCGCTGAGAGGTAGCGGTCGACGGCAGCGTCCCATGCCATTGAGGGAGCGCACGCACGGGCACGGGCACAGGCGCGGCGGGTGCAGCCAAACGCATGGAGACCGGAGCCGCGGTGGTTGGAGGGGCGTGCACTGGCGCGGCGGGTGCAACCAAGCGCACGGGGGCCCGCACCACGGTGAGTGGAGGGCACGCACGGGCACGGGCGCTGGCATGTACACGAGCTCGCACGGGACCGCGGAGACCTCACCGACGCCCGTGGCTTCCAGCTCTGCGATAGTGCTCGGCGACTATCCCGTCAATGCTACGGGGATGGTTGCTGGCGTGGGCGTGGGGATGGGAACTGGGACGGGAGCGGGGGGCAGCTACCGCCGCGGCCAGCTCGTTCTGGGCCATGTCCATGAGGCCCCGTTCCTCCTTATTTTCTATCTCCTCCGGCTCGGAGTGGACTTCACCAAACTTGAAGACTAGTGGTAGATGATCATTCTGCACCATGGCGTTGGTGGAGGTCTGCGAGGGGGGAGGGGAATGGGAGGCGAACAGTAAGGCCGCCCGTATTAAACAGTGGCTCGGGCGCCATTAAAGGAGAGGAAGGCGCGGCCATGGAAGTCAAAGGGCTCGCTTCCCAGTGAGCCTGCGCAGCTTACAACTCGCACGCTTCCCGGTGAGCCTGCGCATTGGAGAAAATCTTGCACGCCTCTTGGTCAGCCTGCGCACCGGACTGCACTCGCACACCTCCCGTTCAGTCAAGGTCCAACAGCTGTCCGCACAGCACCTCCTACAACCATTAAAACCAAGACACGTGGCATCACGTGAATGGTTAACAGAACGCACACGGTTTGAATTATACAAACGTATGAGATATTAAACTGGCAGCTATTTTTTCAAAATGCCTTTGTTGGCTGTCATCATTCGACAGCGTCTTCTCTCAAAATGGACACAAAAAATACCACATCATGTCGGGTGCCATTCCACAAGTTTCATGAATTTCAGACGAGTTTTGGATTTACTAGAATTAAAAACCAGGCATCTCAATGTTTTGCCGGAAATCAACGGTGCCCTGATGTTTGAAATTCATTCCCATTTCTTGCATGGGACCTAAGCATGCACCCAAGGACAAAGATTTGATTTTTCAACCAATTTATATGCACCAGAGCATGTGCATGTAGTTCAAATTTGAATTATGCACATAAATGCATTGAAAACTCAATTAATGCATAAAAATGTCCAAACGAACCCCAAAAAATCACAAAAATTGACACAACACTCCTGTTGTTCTATGTTGACACGAGAATTTTTTTGAAAGCAATAAGAGGCAATGGATATCGTTTTGTCCCCAAAGGTGGGACGTTCCCTACTGAAACCATCATGCTTGTTGTGAGAAGCTGTGGTTTGTGAGAAGCATATACCCGAACCTGCCCCAAATGGGACAAAAAAATTTAACACAGCATGTTGATGCCGCTCCATCATAGCATGACAAGTTTCATGAATTTCAGACGAGTTTTGGATTTACTAGAATTTACAAACCATGCATCTCAACATTTTCCCGGCAATCAACAGTGCCCTGGTGTTTGAATTTCATTCCCATCTCTTGCATTGGGACCTAGAAATTCACCCAAGGACACAAATTAGATTTTTCAACCAATCTTAGTGCATTGGAGTATGTGCTTGTAGTTCAAATTTGAATTATGCACATAAAATGCCTAGAAAACCCAGTTAATGCATAAAAATGTCCAAACGAACCCCGAAAAATCACAAAAATTGACACAACACTCCTGTTGTTCTATATTGACACTAGAAATTTTTTGAAAGCAATAAGAGGCAATGGATATCGTTTCCTCCCCAAAGGTGGGACGTTCCCTATCGAAACCATCATGCTTGTTGTGAGAAGCTCTAGTTTGTGAGAAGCTTATACCCAAACCTGCCCCAAATGGGACAATTTTTTTACCACGGCATGTTGATGCCGCTCCGTGAAAGCATGCCAAGTTTCATGAATTTCATATGAGTTTTGGATGTACTAGAATTTAAAAACCAGGCATCTCAACATTTTGCCAGCAATCAACAGTGCCATGGTGTTTGAATTTCATTCCCATCTCTTGCATGGGACCTAGAAATTCACCCAAGGACACACATGTGATTTTTCAAACAACTTTGGTGCATTGGAGCATGTGCTTGTAGTTCAAATTTGAATTATGCACATAAAATGCCTAGAAAACCCAGTTAATGTATAAAAAAGGCCAAACGATCCCCAAAAATTCCATGATTGAACACAACACTCTTGTTGTTCTATGTTGACACCAGAAATTTTTTGAAAGCAATAAGAGGCAGCGGATATCGTCCTGTCCCCAAAGGTGGTACGTTCCCTATCTTAACCATCATGCTTGTTGTGAGAAGCTCTGGGTTGTGAGAAGCTTATACCCAGACCTGCCTCAAATGGGACAATATTTTCACCACGGGACAATATTTTCACCATATCATATCGGGTGCCATTCCATGATAGCATGCCAAGTTTCAGAATTTCAGACAAGTTTTGGATTTACTAGAATTTAAAAACCAGGTATCTCAATGTTTTGCTGGCAGTCAACAGTGCCCTGGTGTTTGAAATTCATTCCCATCTCTTGCATGGGACCTAGAAATTCACCCAAGGACACACATGTGATTTTTCAACCAACTTTAGTGCATTGGAGCATGTGCTTGTAGTTCAAATTTGAATTATGCACATAAAATGCCTAGAAAACCCAGTTAATGTATAAAAAAGGCCAAACGAACCCCGAAAAATCCATTCCCATTTCTTGCATGGGACCTAAGCTTGCACTAAAGGACACAGATTTGATTTTCAACCAATTTGTATGCACCGGAGCATGTGCATGTAGATTAATTTTGAATTGTGCACCTGAAATGGCTAGAAAAGAAGTTTAATGTATGAAATGTCCTGAATAATTCCAATTCTTTTATGACACACATATATTCGCATGTTCATTGCAGATAAAAGGTCTAGCAATTCAAACAGCGTCCATTGCCACTGTGACCCCATTTTGCAATTCAAATCAAGTAGATCACACACATTTTATTATCACCAACTGTGTGAGATGTAGTACAAAATATCTTGGAGCACCGTCAGTGTATAGTACGCCTATGGCTTACGCAAGAAGGTGTGTCGGCTACAGTCCGCAGCTGGCGTGTCAAGTACACTAGCTCACTCCCTCAAAACTCATGCCTCTGCATCCTTCACAATCTCGAAAGTATCTACCGCCTGGAAGGTTTTAATGTTTGATAGCACATGATTAGTATGTGCGGGCCGTGTGCGATGCCTGTTACTCCCGCTCTGCTTCAGTCCCTTGATTCAAATTTTCAGTAGGCCCAGCAGTTTACTCCCGCCTCTGCATCCCTCGCAATCTCAAAAATATCTGCTCGCCCTTGATCCAAATTTTCAGTAGCCCCGCATTGGTACTCCCGCCTAGTAAAAATTTTAGTTGCCGCGGTATTTCCTCAAACACAACCTTCGCTCACACAGACACACACAACCCTCGAAACCATTGGTAGGTCGCCGCCATCGCCGGCGCCTCCATCCACAACCTCCGCCTGTGTGCCGGGGAGCTCCAATAGCCAATGGCAAAAAGGAGGTTTATCGCGGCCTTTTCGCCCGACACCGACGAGGTGGCCACCGAGGTGTCCCCTTCGTCCTTCGTGGGCCCGATCCATCGTCACCGGTCCCCCGATATGTTCGCCACCGCGCCCCTACGCCGGTTCGAGGACTTCCCCATCCTTCCCCGGACCCGGCAGCCGACGAAGTCCTACCTCGGGTCCGGCAGCGGCGGTGGGGGACGTGGATCGCCGAGATTACAGATCAGGAGACCCACACCCGCCGGTGGCTCGGTAGCTTCCACACGGCCGAGCTTGCGGCCATGGAGTACGACCGCTGGTCGGTCCGCTACCACAACGCGGCAGGTAGGCTCAATTTCCCCTTTGGCACATGTCCGATCCACCTCGTTTCGCCGGAGCCAGGGGTGGTGAGCTTGGCTATGGCGCGGGAGGACCGCGAGGCGTGGGAGCGCCTTGAGGCCATGGCCCCCGACAAGGCCTACATGCAAGAGCTCCGCCGGCAGCACCCGGAGCTCGTGGAGGCGGAGCGGGCGATCTTTGTCGATGCGGAGGGCGGCGAGGTTATCTCACTCTCCTCTGATGATGAGGTCGAAGGCAGCGAGGACGGCGGTGCGGAGGGCGGCGAGGTTATCGCGCTCTCCTCTGATGACGAGGTCGAAGGCGGCGACATAGAGGGCGTCGAGGTGGGCCCCGAGGATGAGGAGATCGATGTCGACGAGTGGAGGAGTGCCTTCCCCAACGACCCCGACAACGCTATTGGCTCGGACCCGGCTCACGGCACACCGTACATGACGAGGAAGAATTGGCTCGACCTCTACTTCGACCGAAAGTAGTTTAGCTTAGTTTAAATTTATGTTTTATGTTCGGTTATGCAAAACTATCTATGTTTATGTTTGAATGCATGCTACTTTTGGTTGAACCTGCGTTGAACTTGATCAAATTGAAGCTTATAACCTTAAGTTTAGGGGATCGACTAGAAAAGGCCAAAAAGTGCTGGAGTATATATATATATATATATATCCACTAAGGGTTTTAGTCCTTTAACTTTTTAAGGATCGCCTAGAGATGTCCTTATGACTTGTTTATTTCAGGTCTTCACAATGTGATGCTCTATATGTGCAACTATTTGCCATGCAGTTCAATTTCATCAATAACAGTTTCAACAATACCACTATGAATTACGATATTTGGTTGTTGTTAAGGATATTGCAGTTAACATCCCTTTTCGTTTTTCAATTGTTGTTTAGCAACATGAATGACTAAATATGCAATCCTAGGCTACATAGTGACAAGGAGGAGTGTTACCTTAATGTTCTGATGATGTCTAGATATACATGTAATAGAATCTTATATAATGGGATGGATGGAGTGTTGTACTACATCATTTTTCAATTGTTGTTTAGCTTCTAATATTAACTTGGTGCTTTTAGGTACATATATCATTGCCCAAGATCCACACTTCGACCCTTTTTGCGTATGGGGCAATGAGATATTCATGAACCAGCATCAAGTGAGGAAATTGATAAAGATTGTTATTAAAATGGGTCAAAAGATGTCAATCGAACTATTTGTTTACACTTTATGCAAGACAACAGTGAACTGCAGTATGGTAAGTAAGAACCCTGTAGCCTTCTTTTTACTACCCATAATGAGTTGTGTTAGATGACAATATCTGAATCTTTTTTCTTTTGCAGTGGATCTTGAAGCAGTTTACTCAAGATTACCTCTCAAACTACATGATTGGCGGCCGACCATCACAAGGGGTTGGACTAGAGTCCTGCATGCCTTCTGCATCCAGGAGAGCACAATAGTGCCATTCCGCTTCACCTTGTTCAGCAACTGGAATGTCTGTCGCCTCTTTCTTTACCATCTGTAATAGTACAAGTATAGAACCATGGTACATCATTCTTTATTTGGTGCTTCTATAATTCTTAAATATATGTACCTGTGAATCGAATAATGCATTGGTTGTTTGAACCTGATGGATATGAATAAAGCTATAGCCTACTTTCAAGTTTAAATTAGGTACAATTTTAAATAGCAGCAATTAAATTAGGGAAAAAATACATTATGCAGGTCATTACGGCATACACGGTTGGTAAAACACAAACATTTGCGATATACGCCATAATCCGAGACAATTCACAAAGAGGAAACGTGTGCAAGCATGCACACAGTTGTTCCTGGGGAACGTAGTAATTTCAAAAAAAATCCTACGAACACACAAGATCATGGTGATGCATAGCAACAAGAGAGGAGAGTGTCGTCCATGTACCCTCGTAGACCGTTAAGCGGAAGTGTTATAACAACGCGGTTGATGTAGTCGTATGTCTTCACGGTCGACTGATCCTCAGCACCGAACATACGAAACCTCCATGTTTAGCACACGTTCAGCTCGGTGACGTCCCGTGAACTCACGATCCAATAGAGCTCGAGGGAGATTTTTGTCAGCACGACGGCATGGTGACGATGTTTGATGAAGCTACCGACGGAGGGCTTCGCCTAAGCACCGCTACGATATGACCGAGGTGGATTATGGTGGAAGGGGGCACCACACACGGCTAAGAGATCAACCGATCAATTGTTGTGTCTATGGGGTGCCCCCTGCCCCTGTATATAAAGGAGATAGGGGAGGCGGCCGGCCAAGGAGGAGGGCGCGCCAAGGGGGGAGTCCTACTCCCACCGGGAGTAGGACACCCTCTTTTCCTAGTTGGAGTAGGAGAGGAGAAGGAAGGGAGAGAGGAAGAGAAGGAAGGGGGGCACCCCCCTCCTTGTCCAATTTGGAATAGAGGGGGAGGGGGCATGCGGCGGCCCTTGGCCGCCCCTCCTCTTCTCCCACTAAGGCCCATTAGGCCCAGTATACTCCCCGGGGGGTTCCGGTAACCCCCCGGTACTTGGGTAAATGTCTGAAACCTCCCGAAACACTTCCGGTGTCTGAACATAGTCATCCAATATATCGATCTTTACGTCTCGACCATTTCGAGACTCCTCGTCATGTCTGTGATCATATCCGGGACTCCGAACTACCTTCGGTACATCAAAACACAAAAACTCATACTACAGATCAGCACAGAACTTTAAGCGTGCGGACCCTATGGGTTCAAGAACTATGTAGACATGACCGAGCCATTTCTCCGGTCAATAACCAATAGCAGAACCTGGATGCTCATATTGGTTCCTACATATTCTACAAAGATCTTTATCGGTCAAACCGCATAACAACATACGTTGTTCCCATTGTCATGGGTATGTTACTTGCCCGAGATTCGATCGTCGGTATCTCAATACCTAGTTCAATCTCGTTACCTGCAAGTCTGTTTACTCGTTCCATAATGCAACATCCCGCAACTAACTCATTAGTCACACTGCTTGCAAGGCTTATAGTGATGTGCATTACCGAGAGGGCCCAAAGATACCTCTCCGGCAATCAGAGTGACAAATCCTAATCTTGATCTATGCCAACTCAACAAGTACCGTTGGAGACACCTGTAGAGCACCTTTATAATCACCCAGTTACATTGTGACGTTTGGTAGCACACAAAGTGTTCCTCCGGTATTCGGGAGTTGCATAATCGCATAGTCATAGGAACATGTATAAGTCATGAAGAAAGCAATAGCAGTAAACTTAAACGATCAAGTGCTAAGCTAACGAAATGGGTCAAGTCAATCACATCATTCTCCTAATGATGTGATCCCGTTGCTCAAATGACAACTCATGTCTATGGCTAGGAAACTCAACCATCTTTGATCAACGAGCTAGTCAAGTAGAGGCATACTAGTGACACTATGTTTGTCTATGTATTGACACATGTATTATGTTGCCGGTTAATACAATTCTAGCATGAATAATAAACATTTATCATGATATGAGGAAATAAATAATAACTTTATTATTGCCTCTAGGGAAAATTTCCTTCAGTCTCCTACTTGCACTAGAGTCAATAATCTAGATTACATAGTAATGATTCTAACATCCATGGAGTCTTGGTGCTGATCATGTTTTGCTCGTGGAAGAGGCTTAGTCAACGGGTCTGCAACATTCAGATCCGTATGTATCTTGCAAATCTCTATGTATCTCACCTGGACATGATACCAGATGGAATTTAAGCGTCTCTCGATGTGCTTAGTTCTCTTTGAAATCTGGATTCCTTTGCCAAGGCAATTGCACTAGTATTGTCACAAAAGATTTTCATTGGACCCGATGCACTAGCTACACACCTAGATAGGATATGAACTCCTTCATCCAGACTCCTTCATTTGCTGCTTCCAAAGCAGCTATGTACTCCGCTTCACACGCAGATCCTACCACGGCGCTTTGTTTAGAACTGCACCAACTGATAGCTCCACCGTCCAATATAAACATGTGTCCAGTTTGCGATTTAGAATCGTCCGGATCAGTGTCAAAGCTTGCATAGACGTAACCATTTACAATGAGTTCTTTCTCACCTCCATAAACGAGAAACATATCCTTAGTCCTCTTTAGGTACTTCAGGATGTTCTTGACCGCTGTCTAGTGATCCACTCCTGGATTGCTTTGGTACCTCCCTCCTAAACTAATAGCAAGGCACACATCAGATCTGGTACACAGCATTGCATACATGATAGAGCCTATTGCTGAAGCATAGGGAACACTTTTCATTTTCTCTCTATCTTCTGCAGTGGTGGGGCATTGAGTCTGACTCAACTTCACACCTTGTAACACAGGCAAGAACCCTTTCTTTGCTTGATCCATTTTGAACTTTTTCAAAATTTTGTCAAGGTACATACTTTGTGAAAGTCCAATTAAGCGTCTTGATCTATCTCTATAGATCTTGATGCCCAATATGTAAGCAGCTTCACTGAGGTCTTTCATTGAAAAACTCTTATTCAAGTATCCTTTTATGCTATCCAGAAATTCTACATCATTTCCAATCAACAATATGTCATCCATATATAATATTAGAAATGCTACAGAGCCCCCCCTCACTTTCTTGTAAATACAGGCTTCTCCAAAGTCTATAGAAAACCATGTGCTTTGATCACACTATCAAAACGTTTATTCCAACTCTGAGAGGCTTGCACCAGTCGATAAATGGATCGCTGGAGCTTGCACACTTTGTTAGTACCCTTTGGATCGATAAAACCTTCAGGTTGCATCACATACAACTCTTCTTCCAGAAATCCATTCAGGAATGCGGTCTTGACATCAATTTGCCAAATTTCATAATCATAAAATGCGGCAATTGCTAACATGATTCGAACGGACTTAAGCATCGCTATGGGTGAGAAGGTCTCATCGTAGTCAACTCCTTGAACTTGTCAAAAACCTTTTGCAACAAGTCGAGCTTTGTAGACAGTAACATTACCGTTAGCGTCAATCTTCTTCTTGAAGATCCATTTATTCTCGATGGCTTGCCGATCATCGGGCAAGTCAACCAAAGTCCTCACTTTGTTCTCATACATGGATCCCATCTCAGATTTCATGACTTCAAGCCATTTTGCGGAATCTGGGCTCATCGCTTCCTCATAGTTCATAGGCTCGTCATGGTCAAGTAACATGACCTCCAAAACAGGATTACCGTACCACTCTAGTGCGGATCTTACTCTGGTTGACCTACGAGGTTCGGTAGTAACTTGATCTGAAGTTTCATAATCAACATCATTAGCTTCCTCACTAATTGGTGTAGGTGTCACAGAAACCAGTTTCTGTGATGAACTACTTTCCAATAAGGGAGCAGGTACAATTACCTCATCAAGTTCTACTTTCCTCCCACTCACTTCTTTCGAGAGAAACTCCTTCTCTAGAAAGGATCCATTCTTAGCAATGAATGTATTGCCTTTGGATTTGTGATAGAAGGTGTACCCAACAGTTTCCTTTGGGTATCCTATGAAGACACATTTCTCCAATTTGGGTTCGAGCTTATCAGGTTGAAGCTTTTTCACATAAGCATCGCAACACCAAACTTTAAGAAACGACAACTTTGGTTTCTTGCCAAACCACACTTCATAAGGCGTCATCTCAACGGATTTTGATGGTGCCCTATTTAACGTGAATGCAGCTGTCTCTAAAGCATAACCCCAAAATGATAGCGGTAAATCAGTAAGAGACATCATAAATCGCACCATATCTAGTAAAGTACGATTACAACGTTCGGACACACCATTACGCTGTGGTGTTCCGGGTGGCGTGAGTTGCGAAACTATTCCACATTGTTTAAAATGTAGACCAAACCGTAACTCAAATATTCTCCTCTGAGATCAGATCGTAGAAACTTTTTTTTCTTGTTACGATGATTTTCCACTTCACTCTGAAATTATTTGAACTTTTCAAATGTTTCAAACTTATGTTTCGCTAAATAGATATACCCATATCTGCTCAAATCATCTATGAAGCTGAGAGAATAACGATACCCACCGCGAGCCTCAATATTCATTGGACCACATACATCAGTATGTATGATTTCCAACAAATCCGTTGCTCGCTCCATTGTTTCGGAGAACGGCGTTTTAGTCATCTTGCCCATGAGGCATGGTTCGCAAGTACCAAGTGATTCCAGAAGTCCATCAGTATGGAGTTTTTCATGCGCTTTACACCAATATGACCCAAACGGCAGTACCAAAAATAAGTTGCACTATCATTATCAACTCTACATCTTTTGGCTTCAACATTATGAATATGTGTATCACTACTATCGAGATTCAACACAAATAGACCACTCTTAAAGGGTGCATGACCATAAAAGATATTACTCATATATATAGAACAACCATTATTCTCAGATTTAAATGAATAACCGTCTCGCATCAAACCAGATCCAGATATAATATTCATGCTTAACGCTGGCACCAAATAACAATTATTTAGGTCTAAAACTAATCCCGAAGGTAGATGTAGAGGTAGCATGCCGACGGCGATCACATCGACTTTGGAACCATTTCCCACGCGCATCGTCACCTCGTCCTTAATTAGCTAGTCTTCGCTTAATCTGTAGTCCTGGTTTCGAGTTGCAAATATTAGCAACAGAACCAGTATCAAATACCCAGGTGCTACTGCGAGCTCTAGTAAGGTACACATCAATAACATGTATATCATGTATACCTTTGTTCACCTTGCCATCCTTCTTATCCGCCAAATACTTGGGGCAGTTCCGATTTTAGTGACCAGTCCCTTTGCAGTAGAAGCACTCAATGCAGGCTTAGGTCCAGACTTGGGTTTCTTATCTTGAGCAGCAACTTGTTTGCCATTCTTCTTGAAGTTCCCTTTCTTCTTCCCTTTACCCTTTTTCTTGAAACTGGTGGTCTTCTTGACCATCAACACTTGATGCTCCTTCTTGATTTCTACCTCCGCAGCCTTTAGCATTGCGAAGAGCTCGGGAATCGTCTTTTCCATCCCTTGCATATTATAGTTCATCACGAAGCTCTTGTAGCTTGGTGGCAGTGATTGAAGAACTCTGTCAATGACACTATCAACCGGAAGATTAACTCCCAGTTGAGTCAAGTGGTTATGGTACCCAGACATCGTGAGTATATGTTCACTGACTGTCGGAGTAGATGAACACGGGTAGCCAAGTTGGCTCCCCCTGGCCCTTCTGAAGAAAATTACGAGTCGATCCGGCCCTCAAGAATCCAAGACGTGGGGCTGCCTTCCCCTCGCCGGCTGTCTCCCAGGCGGGCTATCGGAAGGCGGTCCGACTTCAGCTCTCATGAAGAAATCTGTAGGAGGGCCGGCTCCGAGAAGCCGACCGCGAGAAGGCCGACTCCGAGAAGCTGGCTCCCACAAGGCGGCCAAGATCGTACCCTCGAAGTTTGCATCCACATAACGGCGATGCGACGGGGCGTGGCTACAGTGAAGCCTGCCACCCCCGAATCCCGGAGCACAACTCGCACAGTGCGCCGTACGAGTGGCCCTGGCCCGTCCGGCGCGGCACTGTTGCCACGTTGACCCAGATGTCATCCACGATGGGCAGCCAGTGCGGCCCACGGGCGGTGGGCCCCTTCGGGCAGAGAGACACCTGAAGGCGGCCGTGCCTCCCCATGTAGGCCCAAGACAAAGCCAGCTTTCCATAGCCGGCTTGCCACCTCCCTCGAAGGAGACGCCCCATTAAGGAGACAAGACGCGGTGAGGCCACAGCGATCACCCGCCGGACGGCGGCACTGTAGCCACGCCCACCTCGGTGAAGCCCTCGTCACCGGGATTGAACAATAGTAACCAGCCCCCGACCGGGCCCTGGACAGTGGGGCCTGGCTGTCGACTAAGGAGCCGGCAGCCGGCGGGCCCCAGCAGCCGGCGCAGAAGCCGGAGAGTGTAGACACAGACGGCTGGGCCCCACGCCCAGCCGGATTACCATTGTACCCCCGGGGGGTAGGCCTATATAAACCTCCCGGGACACCCATGCAAAGGGTTCATCCCCGCTAGTTTTAGACACCACATAGGGAAGAGAAGAGAGCGAGCCATGCCCTTCTTCCTCCTCTCGCCAAACAGCTCAAGGAGCATCGTGTAGCTATTTGTTCATCTAGTGATCATGCAGAGACCCTGCAGAGCAGCAGTAGGGGTGTTATCTCCGCGGAGAGCCCCGAAGCTGGGTAAGATTCGTCGGCGTGCATGTCTTCGCCTCATCCCGTTTTCAGGCAACAGCGATGTCTTACTGGCTCCCACAATGATAATCCACCCGTTGGCATATGTCGCACCTACCACCCGACATTTGGCGCCCACCGTGGGGCCAGGTGCACCGTCATCTGGAGACCTGTTCTGGACGGGAACCCTCTTCCTCCCGAGCGAGCGTAGCCAGCCCGAAACGCACGATGGCGCTTGCCATGATGCGTTGCAAGGCGTCACCAACATCTACGCAGCGAGCAGCCTCGCCGATCTCCTTGACAAGACCCTCATCTCCGACGAGCTCGCCTCTGACGCGGGCACCGACCACCTCGTCAACCTCCTCGGCCAGCTCCGCGTCTCCGGCGAACCTGCTGTGGACTTGGAGTCGGTTGGTTCCACCGATCTGATGCCTGTCGACTCTGACACGGCCTCACTCGACACTTTCCCCACTGACGTCACGATCTACAATGACCCACTTCCCCGGGCCGATGGCTGCAACGCTGTCACCACCGAGGTGATGGTCATCGGCCACGGCGACGCTCCTGACGAAAGCGCCCACCACGCCCCGCATGCGGCGGTCCATGACTTGTCCATCCCCCTCCCGGCCAATGCCGATGCTGAAGCACTGGAGGCTCGCCGCCTCGCCCTCCTCGCAGAGGGCCGGAAGCTGGCCTCCATGAGACGCCTCACTGAGGCCCACCAGCGTGAGGCCGACCGCGCCGCCTTTGGCACGCCGCCCCTAGGCGGGCCAAGCCGGGCCGGCGTTGTCAGACAGCGCGGCGCTGTCATCGCCGACACGCTGGGAGTCGACCGCCCAGTCTATGCCACTCCACTCGAGAACCTGCGTGCCGCCCAGGCGGCCGTAGACGAGCTAGATGGATTGGGGGCCGAAGAACTCCCCCACATGACCAGACGCATCCAGCAGCTAATCAATGCGGTCGCGCAGCGGCACGAAGCCGACGCTCGTGCGGAAAGCCTCCTCCTGCGCCGAGATCACGACGTGACGTCCCGGACACCGACCGCGGGTAAAACCCGCGCGCGGCGCGAGAAAGAGCCGGCTGCCAGCCGAAGCCGAACCCGAATCTCCATTGAGCGAGACGCAGAAGGCCATCCCCGGGCCGTGGAGTGGCGGGGCAGCCCGCCTCCGCCTCGGCCCCGTGGGGAGAGATATCCCACCCCACCGCCTATTGCGCATCCGACTCTCAGCGGCCGGCTAGGTCGCCACGAAGGAGTCCGCGAGAACGACGCTCGCCATCGGATCGACCGCCTAGCGCGATCCCTGGCGCTAGAAGAAGAAGACGATGTCGGCCCGCCTTGTTTCGGCCCCCGCATCCGCGACGAGCCTTTCCCCAAAGGGTTCTCGCTCCCAAGAGACACGCCCAAGTACAACGGCTCCGTGAAGCCGGAAGATTGGTTGATTGACTACTCCACGGCGGTTAGCATAGCAAACAGCAACAGGCGCGTTGCCATGAAGTACGTGCCCCTCATGCTACAAGGCACGGCGCGGACCTGGCTCAACAGCCTCAAGCCATACAGCATCAACAACTGGCTAGACTTCACAGAAGCCTTCGTCCGCAACTTCACCAGCACCTACAAGCGGGCTCCCAAGCCCAGACAGCTCTCCTTGTGTGTGCAAGGCCCTGCCGAGTCCACCCGTGACTACCTCACGCGTTGGGCCGAGCTCCGCAACTCTTGCGAGGGGGTACACGAGGTGCAAGCCATAGAATACTTCACAGCCGGGTGCCGAGAAGGCACCCTCCTCAAGCACAAGCTCCTCTGCGATGAGCCGACTACCCTCGACGAGCTTCTGGTCACAGCGGACAAGTACGCCACCGCCGATTCCTCGATGAAGACCGAACTCCGGGTAGACGCGTCCGGGAAAGTACTCAACCCGGCGCCCAAGACGCCGGCTGGGGACTCCGGCCGACGCCCACACCAGAACGACCACAAGCGCAAGGGCCCTGTGCCGCCCTCCACCAGTCGGCAGGTGGCCACAGTCGAAGACGAGCATCCCGAAGGGCGGCCCGCACCCAAGAAGCAGAGGGGCGGCAAGCCGGCTTGGCAGCCGGCCTTCTCCTGCGAGCAGACTCTCGACGCCCCATGCAAGTTCCACAGCGGCGCGAAGCCGTCCAACCACACGACCCGGAAGTGCCATTGGCTCACCCGAATCTCCAAGGGCGAAGGGCTCGCGCCGCCTCCGGCTCCGCAGCCGCCGACCGCTCGGCCTGCAGTCGGAGCCGTGCACGATGAGTTCCCCGACGAGCATGCCGCCTACATCATCTTTACGAGCCAGCCCGAAGACTGGCGCAGCAAACACCGAGAGCACCAGGAAGTCAGCATGGTCGCTGCCACCCCCGCCGAGCACATGCACTGGTCAGAAAAGCCTATCAGCTGGAGCCAGACCGACCACCCAGAGGTGATGCCATCTCCCAGCTCTTATGCGTTGGTTTTGGATGCCACCCTTACAACGGATAGACGCGCCGCCAGTTTCTCTTGCGTGCTGATAGACGGCGGGAGAAGCATCAACATCCTGTACCATGACACCCTGGAGAAGCTGAACGTCAATACGAAGCAACTCCTGCCAACTCGGACTGTGTTCCATGGCATTGTACCCTGCCTGTCCTGCGCCCCCATTGGCAAGATCAAGATTGATGTACTCTTTGGGGACAAGGATCATTTCCGCCGAGAAGTGATCTGGTTTGAAGTGGTGGACCTGGAGAGCCCCTACCATGCATTGCTTGGCCGACCTGCCTTGGCCAGGTTCATGGCAATTCCCCATTATGCTTACCTCAAGATGAAGATGCCAAGCACTAAGGGCGTCATCACCATAGCCGGCGACTACAAGAAGTCCTCCGAGTGCGCAGCAGCCAGCAACCGGCTGGCCGAGTCCCTTGTGATTGTCGAAGAAAAGAAGATAGTGGACCGAGTCGTGGCCATGGCCGGCAAACAGTCAGCCTTTGTCCCCCGATCCCAAGGAGTATGATGCCCAAGGGTCTTTCCAGCCGGCCAAGGAGACGAAGAAGATACCTTTTGACCCCGAGCACCCAAAGAGGTTTGCCATCATCGGGGCAAACCTAAACAGCAAATAGGAAGGTGAGCTCGCCGATTTCCTCCATGAGAATCGAGACATCTTCGCATGGTCCCCCAAGGACATGCCGGGTGTTCCGAAGGAATTCGCCGAGCACAAGCTACACGTCCAAGAAGACGCAAAACCAGTCAAACAACCCCTCCACCGACTGTCGGAGGAAAAAAGAAGGATTGTAGGAGAAGAGATAGCCCGGCTTCTGGCAGCCGGCTTCATTATGGAAGTTTTCTTTCCGGAGTGGCTTGCCAACCCGGTCCTCGTACTAAAGAAGAACAACAAGTGGCGCATGTGCATAGACTACACAAGCCTCAACAAGGCCTGCCCCAAAGATCCCTTCGCCCTGCCGAGGATTGATTAAGTGATAGACCCCACGGCCGGATGCGAGCTGTTGAGTTTCTTGGATGCTTACTCAGGATACCACCAAATAAAGTTAGATCCGGCAGACCGCCTGATGAAGTCATGTACCTACGGTAGGGACACGGACCCGTCCTAAAGAGCCCTACCATAGGACATCCTTAGAGGAAGTCACCTTTCAAACAACTTGAAGATATCCCACTCGACGGGTTGAAGACACTCGACCAAGAAGCTGTCACTCGACCAAGAAGCCAACCACTCGACTGCCAGAAGACCTCAAATCATTCCGAAGGCAAACGGTCGGCTATTAAGTAGTCTTTATGATTATTATGACACTTTATTAGGGACGTTATCAGTAACGCCCACCTTAAATGGACCTTAAACCCTGCATTACTGAGGGCAGGAGAGGGCTGGCGAACTCTATATAAGCCACCCCCCTCCTCAGTATCAGGGGTTCGCACCCCTGTCATTTTACACACGCATAATCCAGTCGACCGCCTCCGGGCACCGAGATGTAGGGCTGTTACTTCCTCAGAGAAGGGCCTGAACTCATAAACCTTGCGTGCTTACAACTTCCCAATAGCTAAGGTCTAGCCTCTCCATACACACCCCCCCCTACCTCACTGTCAGACTTAGAACCACGACAGTTGGCGCCCACCGTGGGGCATTAGTCTTAGCGCCTAATTGGAGAAGTTGCGATTTTTCCGATCCACTTGATCATGTTTTCCTGCGGAGCTTTGGCGGAGGGCCGCGAGATCCGTCTCGGCGGACTCACTTTCATTGCCGACGACTCCGCCTGGCTCCAGGAGGCGCCGCTTGACGTCGACGCGCTCCCCGTCCGTGGTGCGACGCACTTCCGCGCGTGCGTCCGTGGCGTCCTCCTGAGGCAGCCATCGACCCCATATCGGTCGACTCCCGTGTCATCTCCCCGTCCTGTCTCCCGCCAGCGCAAGCGCTCGGGTCGGTCGAGGCTCCAGCGGTGGATGAAGCACGCCGCGGCCCGCCAGTCGGTGACCCCGCAAGTCGCTGCAATCGAGCCTGACGAATCCCTCTGCGGCCTGTTCGATCTGTCGACTGGCTCCACGGAGACCGCTTCCGAGTGTGACAGCAGCGACCCTTTGGTGGAGGTTCTGGCGGTCGAGGGGACATGCAGTCCCCCTGGATTCCATCGCGCTGATGATGGTGCCGATAGGGGCGATCCGTCGCACCCTCACGACGAATACCTCCCTGAGCCTCTTACGTCATTGCAGCGGGAGGAGCTTCGTCGCCGGAACATGGACGCGCTCTACACCCCTATTGTTGGAGAAACCCCCGAGGCCCTGGCCTTGGAGGACGCGCGCTTGGCTAATCTAGCCGAGCGCACTCGACTGGAGAACCTACAGCGAGCTCTCGACGAGCGGGCGCGTCAGCGGACTCCCGAGTCCAGTCGACGCCAGCAGGCTCCCGAGTCCAGTCGACGCCAGCAAGCTCCCGAACCCAGTCAACGTCAGCTCTTCCCACCACCGCAGGTGTACCGAACTCCGGTTCAGAACCTGGCTGCCGCGGCCCGCATAGCCGAGTCAATCCAGCCCTCCCAGTCGGAGGCCGGCAGAGGATTGCTGTAGATCAGAGCATTGCTCCGAGCGGCGGGAAATCAGAATTCCGCCGTCTCTCAGTCGCGGGACAGGATCCATAGTCGATCCGTCGCAACGGAGACCGTCCAGTCGGCTCACAGCCCAAGATCACCCCCGAGGCGTGAGGGGCGTGGAGACCGGCACGATCAGTATAGGAGGAACGAAAAATATGATCACCGACCTGACTGTGATGATGGGCGTCGGGTGCCGTCCCCTCCCCCGAGGAGTGGATCATATGCACCTCGACATCGAGACGACAGGCGCCCCCATAACACTGGGCAGAGGATCCCAGTCGACCCCAGAGACCCAGGCTTTGACGCGAGATCCATCCTCGTTCAAGGTCTGGTGCACAGGAACAGGGCTCATGAGACGGCCACAACAGAGATACGCCCACCGGCAGCAGGACACACGCCTCGGGGCCTGAATGTTTCAGTCGGGCCATCAGAGCTGCGGTGATCCCTCCCAACTTCCGGCTGGCGACTGGAATCAGCAAGTTCACCGGTGAGTCCAAGCCTGACACATGGCTCGAGGATTACCGAGTGGCTGTGCAGATTGGCGGCGGCAGCGATGAGGTGACCATGAAGCATTTACCCCTCATGTTGGAAGGCTCAGCTAGGGCGTGGCTGAATCAGTTGGCGCCCAGCAGCATTTACACTTGGGAGGATCTCTCCCGAGTGTTTATCACAACCTTCGAAGGGACATGCAAGCGCCCTGCAGGCCTTACGGAGCTGCGGTCTTGCGTACAGAAGCCGAACGAAACTCTGAGAGAATATATCCAGAGGTGGATCACACTGCACCACTCGGTCGAGAACGTGCCAGACCATCAAACAGTTTGCGCTTTCAAGGAAGGCGTCTAGTACAAGGAGTTGAATCTGAAGTTTGGCCGGACCGGAGAGATGTCCCTTAATCGGATGATGGAGATTGCCACCAAGTACGCTAATGGAGAAGACGAGGACCGACTCCGAAGTGGCAAACTTAAGTCAGTCGCCCAAGAAACCGGAGGAAACTCCAGTCGGAAGCAGAAGCGGAAGGCCGAGCCAGCCGCCCCGGGGGAGGCCCTGGCTGTGGCCCAGGGAAATTTCAAGGGAAAGCCCAAGGGCACATGGAAGCCCAAGAAGGTTAAAGATCAGGATGGGAGTGATGTTCTGGACCTGCCATGTCACATCCATACCAAGAAAGATAAAGAAGGAAATTTTATTTTCCCGAAGCATACCACTCGACAGTGTCGGCTTCTGATTCAGCAGTTCCAGGGCAAGCAGCCCAAGGAAAAGGAAAAAGAGCCAGACAGAGTTGAAGA
The DNA here is from genome assembly GCA_034509565.1 of Triticum monococcum. NCBI lineage: Eukaryota > Viridiplantae > Streptophyta > Magnoliopsida > Poales > Poaceae > Triticum > Triticum monococcum. The sequence continues at coordinate 172,087,151 of CM067847.1, read as the reverse complement.
CAAGGAAGATAGTGACGATGGATACCCCCAAGTCAATTCCACCTTGATGATTTTTGCTGATCTCAAAAGCAAAAGTCGACTGAAAATCATTAACCGTGAGGTCAACATGGTTGCCCCGGCGACTCCCAGTTACCTGAAGTGGTCTCAGACTGCCATCATGTTCGACCAGTCCGATCACCCGACGCACATTGCCACCCCTAGGAGGCAAGCTTTGGTGGTCAACCCAGTTGTCGAAGGCACTCGACTGACCAAAGTCCTGGTGGACGGCGGCAGTGGCCTGAACATACTGTACGCTGAAACCTTGAAAGGAATGGGCATTCCGATATCCAGACTCAGCACCAGTAACATGAGCTTCCACGGAGTCATTCCTGGGAAGAAAGCCGAGTCACTCGGCCAGATTGCTCTTGATGTGGTTTTCGGTGATTCAAAGAATTACCGCAAGGAAAAGTTAACGTTTGAAGTTGTGGACTTCCAGAGTGCTTATCACGCCATCTTGGGCAGGCCAGCTTACGCACGCTTCATGGCTCGACCATGCTACGTGTACCTTAAATTAAAGATGCCTGGCCCCAAAGGTGTGATCACTGTTACGGGCAACCGGAAGAAAGCAGAAGAATGTTTCCAGAAGGGATCAAAGATCACCGATGCTCAGATGGCAGTAGTCGAGCTGAAAGAGTACCAAAAGACTGCCGACCCGAGTGAATTGCTGCGGGCTAAGAAGCCTGCCTCCGAGTCAGCTTTTCAGTCGGCTGGCGAAACGAAGACAGTCCACATTCACCCGACTAATCCCGACGCAGCTCCGACTCACATCTCGACGACGCTCGACTCCAAATAGGAAAAAGCGCTCATCCAGCTCCTCCATGAGAACTGGGACATCTTCGCATGGAAACCCTCTGACATGCCTGGAGTTCCCAGGGGGCTGGCTGAGCACCGCCTGCGAGTCGACTCAAAGTTCAAACCCATGAAGGAACATCTTCGGCGGTCCACCGTCTAGAAAAAACAAGCCATTGGCGAGGAAGTGGCTCGGCTCTTAGCAGCTGAGTTCATCCGAGAGATCTACCACTCCGAGTGGCTCGCCAATGTTGTCATGGTCCCCAAGAAGGACAAGTCACTCCGTATGTGCATTGATTTCAAGCATATCAATCGGGCCTGCCCGAAAGATCATTTTCTTCTCCCTCGCATCGACCAAATTGTCGACTCAACTGCGGGATGCGAGAGATTGTCTTTTCTAGATGCCTACTCCGGGTACCATCAGATCCGTCTATATGGGCCCGACGAAATCAAAACAGCTTTCATCACTCCATTCGGATGCTTCTGTTATGTCACCATGACATTCGGCCTCAAGAACGCCGGAGCCACATTCATGAGAATGATCCAGAAGTGTTTACTCACTCAAATCAGTCGGAATGTGGAGGCGTACATGGACGATATCGTAGTCAAGTCCCGGAAAGGTTCCGACCTGCGGGCTGACCTTGCTGAAACCTTCGCCAACCTCAGGAGGTACGATATCAAGCTCAATCCGTCAAAGTGCACTTTCGGAGTTCCAGGTGGCAAGCTACTCGGTTTTCTCGTTTCCGAACGGGGAATCGACGCCAATCCTGAAAAAATTGGCACCATACTCCGGATGAAGCGTCCTGTACGTGTGCATGATGTCCAAAAACTTACAGGCTGCTTGGCCGCCTTAAGTCGATTCATTTCTCGACTCGGTGAAAAAGCGTTGCCTCTTTACCGACTGATGAAAAAGTCTGACAAGTTCGAGTGGACTCCAGAAGCTGATGCAGCGTTTGCAGAGCTCAAAGCTCTGCTCTCCACCCAGCCGGTGCTAGCTGCCCCAATCAGCAAAGAGCCTCTGCTGCTTTACATTGCAGCCACGGGACAAGTTGTCAGTACAGTACTTACGGTCGAGCGGGAAGAGGAAGGGAAGGCCTTCAAAGTTCAACGCCCTGTTTATTATGTGTCTGAAGTTTTGACCCCTTCAAAACAAAGATACCCCCACTACCAGAAGCTTGTATATGGGATTTACATGACCACGAAGAAAGTTGCACATTATTTCTCTGACCACTCCATTACAGTCGTCAGCGACGCCCCATTATCGGAGATCCTGCATAACAGAGATGCAACTGGTCGAGTGGCCAAGTGGGCGATTGAACTCCTTCCTTTAGACATCAAGTTTGAAGCAAAGAAAGCCATCAAGTCCCAAGCAATCGTGGATTTCATCACCGAGTGGATTGAATAGCAACTTCCGACTCAAGTTCACTCGGAACACTGGACTATGTTCTTCGATGGATCCAAGATGCTGAATGGTTCGGGCGCGGGGGTAGTTTTGGTCTCCCCCCGAGGAGATAAGCTCAGATACGTTCTTCAGATTCACTTCGATTCCTCCAATAACGAAGCAGAGTATGAAGCACTTTTGTATGGGTTGCGCATGGCCATTTCGCTCAGCGTCCGTCGCCTCATGGTCTATGGCGACTCGGATCTGGTGGTTAATCAAGTGATGAAGGAGTGGGACGTCAGGAGTCCGACAATGACTGGATACTACAATGCAGTACGGAAGCTAGAGAAGAAGTTCGAGGGGTTGGAACTCCACCACATCCCCTGACTGAAAAACCAGGCAGCTGACGACTTGGCAAAGATAGGCTCCAAGAGAGAAGCCATTCCAAGCAACGTGCTCTTGGAACACATTCACTCGCCGTCAGTCCAAGAAGATCCTTTCACAAAAGAAGCCCCGCAGCCGAAAAGTGCCACGGATCCGACTGAAGTTGAAGTGCCTGCAGTAGTCGACCTAATCATGGAAGTCTTGGCAGTCACCCCTGACTGGACAATACTGTACATTGCATATATCCTAAGGAAAGAACTCCCAGAGGACGAGGAGGAGGCTCGACAGATCGTCCGCCGATCTAAGGCCTTCACGGTCATAAGGGGACAGCTGTACAGAGAAAGTGCGACCGGAGTCGGCCAGAAATGCATAACGCCAGAAGAGGGTCAAATAATCCTCAACGATATCCACTCGGGAACCTGCGGTCACCATGCGTCCTCTCGGACCATTGTGGCTAAGGCATACCGAGCTGGATTTTATTGGCCAAGGGCAAATGAGATGGCGAAAGAGATAGTCGACAGGTGCGAGGGCTGCCAGTTCTACTCCAACATGTCACACAAGCCCGCGTCAGCCCTGAAAACCATTCTGCTCGTCTGGCCCTTTGCCGTCTGGGGATTGGACATGGTTGGCCCCCTAAGAACGGGCAGGAGTGGATTCACTCATGTGCTTGTGGCAGTCGACAAGTTTACCAAATGGATCGAAGCTAAGCCCATAAAGAGCCTCGACGCTAGCACCGCTATCAGTTTCATCAGAGGATTGACATTCAGATATGGAGTCCCGCACAGCATCATCACTGATAACGGGTCAAACTTTGATTCGGACGAGTTCAGAGCATTTTGCGCTTCTCAAGGCACACGAGTCGACTACGCCTCAGTCGCTCACCCCCAGTCGAATGGACAGGCTGAGAGAGCAAATGGTCTGATTCTCAAAGGGCTAAAACCTCGGCTGATGCGCGATCTCAAGCACGCGGCAGGCGCTTGGGTCGACGAGCTTCCGTCAGTGCTGTGGGGATTAAGGACCACCCCTAACCGGTCGACTGGAAGGACCCCATTCTTTCTGGTTTATGGAGCCGAAGCTGTCCTGCCAAGCGATCTCCTTCATAATGCGCCCCGAGTCGAACTTTACACCGAAGATGAAGCGGAGCAGGCCCGGCAAGACGCAGTCGACCTCTTGGAGGAAGAGAGGGAGATGGCAATGATCAGATCGACCATTTACCAGCAGGACTTGCGTCGATTCCACGCCCGGAATGTGAAGAGTCGAGCCTTTCAAGAAGGAGATTTGGTCCTCCGAGTGGATCAACAGAAACCTCACAAGCTCGCTCCCACTTGGGAAGGCCCCTTCATCGTCACCAGAGTCCTCCACAACGGAGCATATCACCTTTACAATGTTGATCGACAAATCGACGAACCTCGAGCTTGGAACGCGGAGCTTCTCCGCCCCTTTTACACTTAACTCCGCTCTCAAACCAGATGTAATAAGAAAAACTCCTGAAGTTCATTTTTATCAGAAATAAGAGTGTTCCAATAATTGCTGTCACTGTTGTATGTATCCGAAATCCCCCAGTGGGTGACTTAGCTACGAATCCGATTCGCCTAAGTTTGAAAAATCCTACCGAGTGGAGAGCAAACCTCCCACTCGGGGGCTTAGCTGCAGTTCAGCACTCGCCTAAGTTCTCCATGAAGAGACTTAGCTGCAGTCAGACACTCGCCTAAGTTTGAAAAATCCTACCGAGTGGAGAGCAAACCTCCCACTCGGGGGCTTAGCTGCAGTTCAGCACTCGCCTAAGTTCTCCATGAAGAGACTTAGCTGCAGTCAGACACTCGCCTAAGTTTGAAAAATCCTACCGAGTGGAGAGCAAACCTCCCACTCGGGGGCTTAGCTGCAGTTCAGCACTCGCCTAAGTTCTCCACAGAGAGACTTAGCTGCAGTCAGACACTCGCCTAAGTTTGAAAAATCCTACCGAGTGGAGAGCAAACCTCCCACTCGGGGGCTTAGCTGCAGTTCAGCACTCGCCTAAGTTCTCCACGAAGAGACTTAGCTGCAGTCAGACACTCGCCTAAGTTTGAAAAATCCTACCGAGTGGAGAGCAAACCTCCCACTCGGGGGCTTAGCTGTAGTTCAGCACTCGCCCAAGTTCTCCACGAAGAGACTTAGCTGCAGTCAGACACTCACCTAAGTTTGAAAAATCCTACCGAGTGGAGAGCAAACCTCCCACTCGTGGGCTTAGCTGCAGTCCGGCACTCGCCTAAGTTCTCCACGAAGAGACTTAGCTGCGGTCAGACACTCGCCTAAGTTTGAAAAATCCTACCGAGTGGAGAGCAAACCTCCCACTCGGGGGCTTAGCTGCAGTTCGGCACTCGCCTAAGTTCTCCACGAAGAGACTTAGCTGCGGTCAGACACTCGCCTAAGTTTGAAAAATCCTACCGAGTGGAGAGCGAACCTCCCACTCGGGGGCTTAGCTGCAGTTCAGCGCTCGCCTAAGTTCTCCACGAAGAGACTTAGCTGCGGTCAGACACTCGCCTAAGTTTGAAAAATCCTACCGAGTGGAGAGCAAACCTCCTACTCGGGGGCTTAGCTGCAGTTCAGCACTCGCCTAAGTTCTCCACGAAGAGACTTAGCTGCAGTCAGATACTCGCCTAAGTTTGAAACCCACCTTCTCCTGAAGAGCTCCGCCACAAATACAATGTGAGCTTCGTCCCACTCTACAGTAACAAGGCGTGGGTCGACTGCCACCTTTTCCCGAGAGCTCCGCCACAAATACAATGTACAACAACAGGGTGTGGGTCGACTGCCACCTTTTCCCGAGAGCTCCGCCACAAATACAATGTACAACAACAGGGTGAGGGTCGGCCATCAAGCCCCACACGACAGTTCCAGACCACGAAGACATTCAGCAAAAATTAAGTTCGGATAAAGCTTAAAAGGCCCTAGGCCCCGAATCAAAGTACTCGAGCCCTCGGCTCGGCAGAATTTAAACGATTACAAGTCCACTCGGCATTCCGAGGCTAATTTAAGGGAAGGCATAAAAGTTTTCTCACTCCTCAAGAGGAGGACTGGCAGGAGCGACGAACTCATCCAGGTCAATTCCGTCCGCAATGCGAGTGGCTGCAGCAATGAAGGTCTCCATGAAGTCTTGGAAGCTGTGCCTCTTGGTATTGGCGACTTGGATGGCGGCCAGCTTTTCTTCTCGCGCCTCCTTGCAGTGGACGCGGACTAAGGATAGAGCCACATCAGCGCCGCACCGGGCAGAAGACTTCTTCCACTCCTGCACTCGATCGGGGATTTTGTCAAGTCGAGCCATAAGAGACTCGAGATCATTCTGGAGCGTGGACTCTGGCCAGAGCGTCAAGTCGATCCGCGACATGGCGACCTTCAGTCGAGCCAAGTAATCCACGGCACCATTTTTTCTAGATTCCAGTCGGAGCAGGTTCATAGCAGTATCATCTTTCACCGGAGAATTGATTGGGTCCAGACCCGTTTCAATCCGCCCAGTCTCCTCTTTGAAGTTCTGACCGAATTCTGCACACAAGACCTAAAGATAAGCCAACGATCGCAAGATTGAGTCGACACAAAAGTACAAAACAGTCAAAATTAGATGTGCACCTTCAAGTTTGATGTACAGCCTCTTGGCGAGGCTCCTCAGGTAGCTCTCCAGGTCGTCCCTCCTACGGGCGATGCCTTCCATCTCCTCGCCCAAGAGGAGGTTCTTCTTCTTCCAACTGGCAGTCAGCCTGTTGGCATCAGTCAGAGCGGCCTGCAACCTGGTGTTCTCTTTTTCCAACTGGTCGACCGAAGCCAGCTTCTGTTCGGCCAGAGCCGTCTTGTCGTCCGCCTCCTTACGGGCAACAGCCAGGTCCTGGTCCTTCCTCGCCAAAGCTTTTTCCAATTCTCCTACAAAGAAATGGTGATCGAATCGGAAACAGCAGAGGCATGCTCAAGCCTGAAAACAAAATCAGTCGACAAAGTCGCTTTACCTGTGGCGCCCTCCCTGACCTTCTGCAACTCCGTCTTGGCCAGCTCTAGATCAAGGTCCAGTTGAATCTTCTGTTTCTCCAATTCAGCATAGCGAGCGGCAAGTTCGCAGGATCTCTGCAAAAAGAAAAACCCAGCCGACAGACGTTCGAGATAAGTTGCTTCTGAGTAACTAAGGAACAATGGTGACGTTTCTAAGACCACAGCCGAATCAAAAACATTCGACAGTAGTCTCGGGGACTACACCCAGTGGGTGCACTCAGCGTGCCCCCACTGGTTCGACCCAAAAAAAACGACTGCACGCAGTCGACAGGACACGGTCCCACTCGACCTGGCCAGACCAAACCGAGTGAAGAAGTACAGATTCACAAACGCAATATACAGACTACAGTCGACTGCCAGCAGTCCACCGTAGTCTCGGGGACTACACCCAGTGGGTGCACTCAGCGTGCCCCCACTAGTCCAAGAAAGAGAAAACACACCCAGTGGGCGTACAGATACAGATACAAAGATCTTCAAAAAGAAAAAGAAAGAGGGAGAAAGACTCTTCAAACAAACAAGTATCAGGTCGACTGACCTGGACATTACTCTGAAGCGCCGAACTCGCGTCGTAAGCCGCCTGGCTGGCCTCTCGAGCCTTCTTCACCTGTTCCATCATGACCCCTGCCTGGTGTATGGCCTCCTTCGCAGCGGTCACTTCGTCTTCAGGGACAGAGTACGCGACAAAGAGCGAAGTCGGATTGGCAGTTGACGCCGAGGGCTGCGCACTCGACAGGGGATTGGCGAAGGACACAGAAGCCCGAGGGGCATCGCCGCCGTCCCGAGCCGCGGCCTTAGGCGCCGGAGCAGGCTGGGGAGCCCTGTCAGTCGATGGCCTCTTGGTCCTCCCAATCCTCAGTGGCTAGTTGTCATCGTCATCCGGGAGGTCGATAACATGAGGAGGAGCTGCAGGAAGAACTTTCAATCGACCAGAATTGCAAGAAACGACCAAGCCAACTCAAAAACAGAACGTCAATAATCGTACCAGGGTTGGAGGTAGCAGCGTCCCCCATCTCTTGGTCGTCATCTTTGGCAGAGACCTCAGAGGTAGCAGCACTGCAAATTTCGAAGAATCAGCCAGTTAAGCATAACGAGTCGACCGAGGATCCGTCCTCCAAATCGATGAAAGAAGACAAGACTTGTCACCCGGAAATAACAGGGACAGTTATCTTCATCTTGGGCAGAGTCTTGGGCGGCTTGGATTGCGTCGTGCGTGGTTGCTTGGGGACCTTCCCAGTCGGTGTTGGAGAAGAAGTCCGAGGGCATTTCGACAATGGCCCGACGGAGGCAGTCGCCTGGCCACGTCCCTGCGGCGGGTTGTGTGCGAGCTTGGATCGCCTTTCCGGGTGGGGAGGTTCGGCCTCCTCCTCCTCCTCCTCGCTGGAGAAGACGTCATCGCCTCCCTCTCCTTCGCCGTCTGACTCCCACTCGCCCTGGTCATCCCCGCTCTCACCTCTGCTCCCTTCTCCTTCCTCAGTCAACCCCTGTGCCCCATTGGGCGTCGAATACATCTCAGTGGTCGCCTAAAAGACAGCAGACAAAATGGAAAGTCAGTCGACCCGCTCAAAAGAAGACCAATGCAGAAAACGAAGATTTCAGTCGGAAACATAAAGACGCACCTGGTCGACCTCATACGAGCTGTCGAGTGGAATGACCCTCCTAGCTCCTCGGGGGTTGTCCTTGTTCCCCGTGATGCTTGACAGCCACCCCTCCAACATCTCGTCGGTGACCTCCTCCGGGTGGATCCGAGTGCTGTCCTCGAGGCCGGAGTACAGCCACATCGGGTGGTCCCGAGCCTGGAGTGGTTGGATTCGCCTCTTGAGGAAGACTTCAAGCAGATCCATCCCCGTCACGCCCTCACGGACAAGTTCGACCACTCGACCCGCCAGTATCTTGACCTGGGCCTTTTCTTCGGGGGTCACCTTCAGAGAAGCCGGCTTTTCAGCTTGGTCGAGGGTGAAGGGTGGAAGTCCAGTCGACTGCCCTGGGGTCACCTGATCCTGGCAGTGGAACCAAGTCACCTGCCATCCTCGAACTGACTCCGGGAAGGTAATGGAGGGAAAACAGCTTTTCCCCCTCGTCTGGATCGCCAAACCCCCGCACAGCTGGATCACCTGTGTCTTCTCGTCACTCGACTTGGCCTTCTTAACCGACTGAGAGCGACAAGTGAAGATGTGCTTGAAAAGTCCCCAGTGTGGGCGGCACCCCAGGAACGCCTCACACATAGAAATAAAGGCGGCAAGATAGACTATGGAGTCTGGAGTAAAGTGATGGAGCTGCGCCCCGAAGAAGTTCAGCAAGTTGCGGAAGAAAGAGTGGGGCGGCAGAGAGAACCCACGGTCAATATGAGTCGCCAGGAGGACGCACTCACCGTCGCGTGGCTGGGGCTCGATTTCTCCCCCTGGAAGACGCACCGCCTTGTGGGGAATGGCTCCTCCCTCGACTAGGTCGTCGAGGTCCTCCTGACGGAGCACCGAGGGCATCCAGTCGCCCTGGATCCACCCCTTGGGCAGGGCCGTCCGAGAGGAAGAACCCCCGCGCACAGACTTCTTTCCCTTCCCCGCCACCGCCGCCTTCTTCGCGCGCTCCAGAGCGGTCATCTTACCCTTCACCATCGTCGCCGGCGAGGTCTCGAGCTGGTTTTTTGGTGGCGGGGCGAGAGCGAAGGAAGCGGAGGAGGCGACGGAGAAACAGAGAAGGAAGAGGAAGAGATGAGCACGCGTACTGATGAAAGGCTCCGGGCCAACTACTTATAAGGGGCCGCGCCCGAGTGGCTGGCAGGTAGGCCCGAGCTATCCAGTCAAATCCCGTGGCAGGCGCGCGCGCTGTACATGGCGAAAAAGGCGGCACGGGGATCGAGGAGCCTTCGCACTGTCGCTCCCGATTACTGCGACCGCCCCCGTTCCGCGCGCTTCCCAAAAAATCTGAATCCCGCGATCTCCGCCGGCTGCAGAACAACTTGATGAAACGGAAATCCCGCGCACGCCGGCGCTCGATGCCTCACAGGTAAAAAAATCCATTCGACGAAAGACCTGGAACGGATCAAGGCGACTAAAAGAGGTTAATGACGTCATCCGTGACAGTCGACCCAGAACGAAGCACCCATAATAACCCGAAGGGTCGGTTGGAAAGGTCCCTAACCCCTTTTCTCACTCCAGCCTCGATCCGTTTGGGGGCTAATGATGAAGTCATGTACCTACGGTAGGGACACGGACCCGTCCTAAAGAGCCCTACCATAGGACATCCTTAGAGGAAGTCACCTTTCAAACAACTTGAAGATATCCCACTCGACGGGTTGAAGACACTCGACCAAGAAGCTGTCACTCGACCAAGAAGCCAACCACTCGACTGCCAGAAGACCTCAAGTCATTCCGCAGGCAAACGGTCGGCTATTAAGTAGTCTTTATGATTATTATGACACTTTATTAGGGACGTTATCAGTAACGCCCACCTTAAATGTACCTTAAACCCTGCATTACTGAGGGCAAGAGAGGGCTGGCGAACTCTATATAAGCCACCCCCCTCCTCAGTATCAGGGGTTCGCACCCCTGTCATTTTACACACGCATAATCCAGTCGACCGCCTCCGGGCACCGAGACGTAGGGCTGTTACTTCCTCAGAGAAGGGCCTGAACTTGTAAACCTTGCGTGCTTACAACTTCCCAATAGCTAAGGTCTAGCCTCTCCATACACACCCCCTACCTCACTGTCAGACTTAGAACCACGACACCGCCTGAAGACCGCCTTCATCACACTATTCGGAGCCTTCTGCTACCTGACTATGACATTCGGTTTAAGAAATGCCGGTGCCACTTTTCAGCATTGCATGCAGAAGTGCCTCCTCAAGCAGCTCGGCAGAAATGCCCACGTCTATGTAGACGACATTGTGGTGAAGACGGAGAAGCGCGGCACCCTGCTGGAAGACCTCAAGGAAACATTTGAGAACCTGCGCCAATTCCAAATCAAGCTCAACCCCGAGAAATGCGTGTTTGGAGTGCCAGTCGGCCAACTCCTAGGCTTCCTGGTCTCCGAACGCGGCATCGAATGCAACCCGGTAAAGATCAAGGCCATCGAGAGAATGGCGATTCCCACCAAACTTCGAGACGTCCAGAAGTTCACCGGATGCTTGGCCTCCCTGAACCGCTTCATCAGCCGGCTCGGAGAGAAAGCTCTCCCCCTCTACCACCTCATGAAGAAGACCACTCACTTCGAGTGGAATAACCAAGCCGACCAAGCTTTTCACGAGCTGAAGAAGATGCTGGCCATGCCGCCTGTCCTGGCGGCGCCGACTGAGAAAGAGCCCATGCTCCTCTACATTGTTGCAACCAGCCGGGTGGTCAGCACCGTCCTCGTAGTCCAGCGCCCAGAAGAGGGCCGAGCCCAGCTGGTCCAGAGGCCAGTGTACTATTTGAGTGAAGTGCTGTCTACCTCGAAGCAGAACTACCCGCACTACCAGAAGATGTGCTATGCCATGTACTTCACCGCCAAGAAGCTGAAGCCCTATTTCCAAGAGCATCCCATCACGGTCCTATGCACCGCCCCGCTGGCCGAGATCATAGGCAGCCGGGATGCATCTGGCCGGGTGGCGAAATGGGCTATCGAGCTGGCTCCCTACATGATCTTCTACCAACCTCGCACCGCCATCAAGTCCCAAGCATTGGCCGACTTCCTCATCGACTGGGCCGAGACCCAGTACCTACCGCCGGCTCCCGACTCCACTCATTGGCGCATGCACTTTGATGGGTCCAAGATGCGCACTGGCTTGGGAGCCGGCGTCATCCTCACCTCTCCCAAAGGCGACAAGCTCAGATACACGCTGCAAATTCACTTTGCCGCCTCCAACAACGTGGCCGAGTACGAGGCGCTCATACACGGGCTCCGGCTTGCCAAAGAACTCGGCATTCACCGGATCCTATGTTATGGCGACTCGGACTTGGTCGTCCAGCAATCATCCGGCGACTGGGATGCCAAGGACGCAAATATGGCAAGCTACCGCTTCCTTGTTCAGTAGATCAGTGGGTATTTTGAAGGATGCGAGTTCCTCCACGTACCGCGAGCCGACAACGAGCCAGCTGATGCCCTGGCTTGAATAGGCTCCACTCGGCAAGCAATACCAACCGGTGTCTCTCTACAATGCCTCCTTAAGCCGTCTATCAAGCCGTCTCCAGAGTCCGATTCCATCTTCGTGCCCTCTGACCCCGATGCAGCCGGGTCCGGCTCGAAGAACCAAGCGGGTGATCTGGGAACTTCGATAGTCGGCCCGGGGACGTCAGTAGGTGGCTCAGGGACTTCCGTAGTTACGCTCGACCTGGGGACTGCCACACCCGTCTCGGGGACTGCGGTAGTCGGCCCGGAGACTGCACCAACACAACAGTCGGCGCCCGACTCCAGCATTTCACCACCCAGCCCCCCCGCCCTAGTCGCAGTAGCAGTGTTGGCAATAGAAGAAGTCGCAGCCCCATCATGGGCTCATCCCATCCTCAACTTCCTAGTAAACCAAGATCTGCCGGCTGATGAAACAGAGGCAAGACAAGTCCAACGTCGAGCCGGAGCATAGACAATCGTCAACAGAGAGCTCGTCAAGCGCAGTGTCACTGGAGTCCTCCAGCGATGTGTTGAGCAAGAGAAGGGCATTACAATCCTCAGAGACATCCACCAAGGAGAATGCGGCCACCATGCGGCCTCAAGATCACTCGTCGCCAAAGCTTTCCGCCATGGTTTCTTTTGGCTGACTTCTCTGGACGACACCAAGGAGTTAGTTAAACACTGCAAAGGGTGCCAATTCTTCAGCTCCAAGCAACACATGCCGGCTTCGGCACTCAAGACCATTCCCCTCACTTGGCCCTTCGTCGTTTGGGGACTAGACATGGTGGGCCCATTCAAAGCGGCGCGCGGCGGCATGACACATCTGCTAGTCGCTGTGGACAAATTCACCAAATGGATTGAGGCAAAGCCGATCAAGAAGCTGAATGGGCCGACTGCCATGACATTTATCGCAGATATAACAACTCGATACGGCGTGCCACACAGCATCATCACCGATAACGGCACGAATTTCGCCAAGGGAGCCTTGGCACATTTCTGCGCGACGCAGGGCATCCGGTTGGACTTAGCGTCCGTTGCCCACCCATAGTCAAACGGCCAGGTCGAACGAGCTAACGGCCTCATCCTTTCCGGCATCAAGCCCCGACTAGTCGTACCACTGGAGCGTTCGGCCGGCTGTTGGCTCGATGAGCTGCCGGCCATCCTCTGGAGTCTGCGCACTACCCCAAACAAGTCAACCGGCTTCACTCCTTTTTTTTCCTCGTGTATGATGCCGAGGCGGTCATCCCAACTGACATCGAGTTCGACTCGCCCCGGGTAACCATGTACACGGAGGCGGAGGCCAAGGAAGCACGAGAAGATGGCGTCGACCTACTGGAAGAAGGTCGGCTGTTAGCCCTCAGCCGGTCTGCCATCTATCAGTAGGGCCTGCACCGCTACCACAGCCGGAAGGTCAAGCCAAGATCCTTCCAAGAGGGCGATCTTGTGCTCCGGCTGATCCAGCGAACAGCCGGCCAGCACAAGCTCTCGGCCCCTTGGGAGGGCCCCTTTGTCATCAGCAGAGCTTTAGGCAATGACTCCTACTACCTAATCGACGCATAAAAGCCGAAGGCACGTAAGAGAGATGATTCCGGCAAAGAGTCGGAACGACCATGGAACGCCAACCTCCTCCGAAGATTTTACAGTTGAAATGCAGTATGTATCACGCTAACTTTTGTACTAAGTACGAAACAATAGGCCCCTCGAGGAAAGCTTGGGGACTGCCATCTTTTATCTATAAATGAAGAATATTATGCTTATGACCTTGTCATTTCATTCACTTTTTTCGTCCGGCACCGGGATCGACTAGTCGGCCCGGGGACTGGCCGCATGAAGTTATATTAGAAGTCCTACCCGCGGTCAGACAAGTAGTGTGCCGGCACCCAAGCTTTCTCTTGCCAAAAGTCGCAGTTCGAAGAACCGGCTGTCCGGCTGGCAAGAGTTAAAGGTAGGAAAGGACGCCCACACGAAAAACGTCTAGGGACTAACGGACTAATATAACAAAAGCCGGTTTGTCTCCTACCACCGACCGACTACCAGAGTAGCCGGCCGGCCGGCTTCCATTCACTTCACTTCAATCTAAGAAAGCTCGAGTACTTGCCTCCCCCAAAGGGGAAGGCAGCAAAGGAAACAGCCTAAGGATAAAAAGCATACGTGAATGGAAACCAAACATGCACACAATCATATTTACATAAAAGACCTTCACAAGGCCAGCATTCAACATAGTTCGAATACACCCCGGTGGGTGGAACTGCGCAAGTTTAATAAAAATTGTTCAGAGGGTAACAAGCAGGAAAAGCGAGGACAGCAAATTAAGCCAGGGGAGCGACTGGCGAGTCGGGTAGGTCGGTGGAGACGGCAGTGCCGGCTGGAGGAGTGGCCGGCTGGCGAACCTCGGCATGATCACCGCCTCCCGTTGAAGCCGCGCTTGCACGCGCCTCGTTGCTGGAGGCACGGTCAAGCTGAGGCTGGTTGGCTGCTTCACCGGCCAGCTCAACGTCTATCGGATTTCGGGTTCCGGCTGACCCTTAAGGTTCGAACACTGGGGTGCGCGCGGAGATTACGCCTTCTACCTCCCCGTCTCGCAAAGATCTAAACTACTGAAAGAACTGCATAGGAGACACAAGATTTATACTGGTTCGGGCCACTGTTGTGGTGTAATACCCTACTCCAGTGTGTGGTGGGTGGATTGCCTCTTGGGGCTGATGATGGTGAACAATACAAGGAAGAACAGCCTCACGAGGGTCTGTTCTTGGCTGGGGCAATGAACTGCTGGGAGGAGTTCAACCACCTCTCTCTCTCTCTCTCACTCTGCTGCCGTACTGTCTCTTGCCGGCAACTAACCTTCCAACCGATCCCCTTGCTATGTGGGCGGCTGGTCCTATTTATAGAGGCCCTGGTCCTCTTCCCAAATATCGAGCGGGAAGGGAGCCAACAATGGCGGGCTAATTTGAAGGGGGACAGCAAGTATCAACTATCTCACAAAAGCAGTCTTCGCCTGCGCAAAGCTCTGGTGATGACGCCATCTTGGGTTCCATGGTGACCTCCGTCTCGTCGTCCTCCTGGTCTTGGTCTCGTTGCACCGAAATGGCAACCTTTGCCTAACGCCTCGGTACTCCGCGGTTGCGCTTGCCCCCTTTGCACCAAAGAGGAAAGAAGGACGCTGCGCGCGCTGGCACCCGCCTGGTGCCCTGAGTCGTCATGGCTTGCATCACGGGCACCTTGCGAGGTACCCCGCCTTGATCTCTCCGCCTCCTCGCGAGCCAGCCTGGCGAGGCCGTGCCTGAGGAAACTCCGTGTCGTCCGCCTCGCGAGGCTTGGCCCCTCGTGAGGGTCTTAAGTCTTGTGTTGATGAAGATGGGCCATGCTGAGCCTCCTTTGAGCCATGCCGCAGGCCGCAGGCAGGCAAGTCTGGGGACCCCCGTTCCCAGAACGCCGACAGTAGCCCCCGGGCCCAAGGCGCGCCCGGACTTGGCCGTGCCGAGAGGCGAAAGGGCAAGGGCGAAGAGCCGTGGGCCCTAACAGCCTGCGGCCTTGGGCGCCGCGTGGAGGTTGATGGGACATGGGCGGCACTGTTCCCCCATGCCCCCTTATTCTGTGCCCTGCTAGGCGGACTTGTAGTTGCACACAGCCGCTCCCCTTCCTGTTGCTCGAGCATCCATTGTTCTTCCTTCCTTCGAACGCCTGCTCCCGCCTCCTATCCAATCTCAAATCTTTCTCCTCCTTCCCATCGCCATGACTCCGATGAGGAAGGAGAGAGGGGAGAAACCCATGCCTCCATCTTGTGTGCCGCCATCGGTCGCCCCCGCCGTCGGCCAGTCCACCGTACTCAATCAAGAGTGCCTGGGCAGGGACAGCTTGGCTCTAGCCACCGTCTTCAATGAGTGTGGGAGGACGACGGCCTGGCCCGCATCCCACTTCTCCATCGACAGGATAGCAACCGAGGTCCCATGTTTTACCGATGCCCTGTGGGCGGGTCTGGTTCCCCCCTTTTCTGATTTCTTCAATGCCGTGCTCTCCCATTATCAAATCCACATGATGCATCTAAGTCCTGAGTCCATCACCCTCCTTTCGGTCTTCGCCTTCGTTTGCGAAGCCATGGTGGGCATCCCTCCTTTGGTTGCCTTGCTGCTCCACTTCTTCTCGCTGCACCTTGTCGACCCTTCCCAATGCTGGGCATGCGTGAGCTTCGCTACCGAGCCTGAGACCGAGGCCTCCGGGATTGACTTCAAACTCCCCCTGCCCGCGGTTGGGTTCCGCGAGCGGTGGTTGTATGTGGACGCAGGGGTGCCCAGCCCCCTGCTATCGGAGCCGACCTCGCCAGCTGTCCCCAATTCGGGTTGGGGCCAGGAGACGCTCAAGAGCCCCCGGCTCGTCTTCGTTTGGAGCCGCTTCATGCTCCTGAGGAAGCTCGGCGTGACAGCGCCCAAGGTGGTGAAGGAGTTTTTGTTATGCCGTGTTGCTCCCCTTCAATGCCACTCTCGCCGGATGTGGGCCTTCCATGGGCGCGAGGACAGCATGAGGCTCCAGGAGGAGGACCTGGCTCCCGTGGTGCTGAACTCGATGCTCTTGACCTTGGCCGGGGACCCCAACCCCGGCAACGTTCGGCATGGAGGGGCCTTGCTCTATCTCTGCCAGAGCAGGGCCGACTTCGTGAAGCAGATGCCCGTCTTTGATGAGTGGGGGCTTCGCCCCGCCGGCCTCCAGGGACCTCGCGAGAATCCAATGGTGGTGACCGCCCTTCCAATCGGCCAAGGCGACTCCTCCTCAAGTGGCAGGGCAGGGAGGCAGGAGGCGCCAGAGGCCGAGGGGGCTCCTGATGAGGTGGCAGCGCCGGGTGATGCTCGCGAGGGGACAGCTCCTGGGACCCGTGCCGTTGTGGCTGAAGGCGGCAAGCAGCCACCCCAGCGCCCGGGGCTGAGGGCTCGGAGGCCCCAGCCGCGTCTTCCAGCAAGGTGATGGACGGCACGCGCCCCTGACGCGGATTGCTCTGATGCTCTGTCTTCGCCGCAGGTTGATCCTTGTGCTCTTCTCTTGGGCTGCTTCCGCGTGGACGTTGAGGCCCTCCGGAGGAAAAGGGAGGCCCTGGGTGATGACTTCCCTTGCCGCGTGCTGAAGCGTAGGAAGTACTTCGCCACTTACGAGTAAGTCTTCTCCCTTTCTGACTCCTGATCCTCTTGTTGCTTTCACTGATCCTTGCTCCGCAGGCCCCTTCCGGCCGAGCTCGCGGAAGTAGCTGAGGTGTCGCCTCCTTTGGCTTCGCCCCCTATACCATCCTCAAGCGCTCCGAGCAGCTCTGCCCTTGTGGTGAGGGCGACTGAAGGGGTGGACCATCCCAAGGTGCACCGCGGCCCTTCATTCCCCCCCCCCCATTTTCCTTCGCGGGCCCTCTCGGGGGATAGCCAGCCTGCCGTGGGCCTCTCGTCTGGTCGTGGACTACGACTGGTTGAGGCGCCCCCTGCGCCCTTCATCTGGGGACGTGCTGGCTCCAGGCTGGGCTCCTGGTGTGGCGCGCCCGGCCGTCGCGAGGGCGCCAGCCCCCAGCCCCTTGCCCGGAGGAACGATGATTCGTGGCCCCCGACGCTTGCTTGGGGCAGATGATGGTGTGGAAGACGTGCTTGAGCGCGCCCGGGAGCGCCGCGCTTGCCGCCAAGGGTTCCTTCAAAGGGTGACCGACGCGGTGAACCCGCTTGGGGAGGAGCTTGCTGACGAAGACGTGCGCCTGGAGGCCGAGGGTCTGAGCCTGGCTGCGGGGAGGCGCGAGCTAGAGGCCGCCATCGCCCTCGCGCGCCGTCAGTGTGATCTTGATGATGAAGAGGCGAAGGCGTCGCTGGAGGCCTCTCGGGTGGCCCGATCTCAGGCCGCCGAGGAGGCCCAGAGAGCTGACCGACGGCGAGAGGCGACGGAGGAGTGGGCTCGTGAGCTCCTGGCCCGGTGCCACTCACTGGAGGAGCAAGTGGAGCTGCGCGAGTTGGCCCTTGCGTCGATGCGGGTGGCCTCCGGCGACCCAGCTGAGCTCCAGAAGCGTGAAGAAGCGTTGACGCTGGAAGCCGCCGAACGCACCCGTGAGTATGAGCGGCTAGAGACGAGGGAGCGCTTGGTGACGCAGGCGGAGGACGATGTCGCCGCACGGGAGGCCCGCGTCCTGGAGGAGGTCGGACGTCGGGTGGCGATGGCGCGCCAAGGCCTCGAGCGCAAGTTCGAGGGGAGGCTGGAGTTGATCCGGGTTGAAGCTGAAGGAAGGACCGCAGCCTTGAGGGCCCAGCGGGAGGAGGCGACGCGGCTGGCCGACGCCTCCCGGGCCGCCCTTGAGGTAGCGCAAGGGGAGTTAGCCGCCTCCCAGGCCGAGATGCTCCGTCTTTGACAGCGGGTGGTGGAGGCTGAGGGCGTCGCGCGCGAGAACACGGATGAGATATGTCAGCGGCAGGTCCTGGAGCACATGCACGGCCCCATGCTTGCCACGCTCCGGGAGAGGGCTAGCGCAGCCTTGGGCAACATCTGTGAGGCGGCTATTGGCGAGCCGCACACAGCCAACTATGCTGGAAACCTTCAATTCTTCACCGTCGTGGTGGCGCAGCTAGAGGCGTGGTCAGCCAGGGCCGACAGGTTGGTGGAGGAGAGGAACCGCGCCCTGCTCGGGCGCGCCTTTTCCCGTGTCTTCAGTCATCTCCTGAATATGGATTCTTACTTCGATTTTGATGCCGTCATCGCCCTAGTTCCCCAGGCCGTCCGAGGCGACCTGGCGCACTGGGTGGAAGACAACGTGGACGCCCTCGTCAGGGCCTTCGCTTCGGACGACGACGACATGATCGTGGCTACTGGCGAGGGCGGTGCGGTGAACTGCCCGGACGCCGCCGGTGGCGACGCAGACAATGACGGTGAGGTCGGCAATGCTAGCGACGGCTCGGGAGGTGCTTCCGAGGACGCATTGGGGGATTGGTCCGACTGAGTGTGTATCGCTCCTGTCTTTTTTTTTACCCTGCATGAATAGAACTCAGGTTTTTGACCTAATGGCTGTGAGAGCATTTTGGGAGGGGAAGCCCCTCATGTAAATCCTGTGTTCATCGTATTAGTAGTTGTCATATTGCACGAGCGCCCGCGCCTGGTGGTTGGCTGGTTTACCTTTGTTTCGCACAAGCCCCAAAGCAGCCTGCGGGAGGGCGTGACGTCTGGGGTGTTCTTTAGTTGAATCCGTAGGACACGAGAGTGTCGCCGGCGGGGAGCTTCACAGGCGTTGGCCTTTCCACAAGCTCCGGGCCTTTTCCCAAATGCGACGGCTTCACAGGCATTTGCCTTGCTTCACAGGCTCCGGGCCTTTTCCAAAACGCGATAGCTTCACAGGCACTCGCCTTGGTTCACAGGCTCTGGGCCTTTTCCTAAACGTGATAGCTTCACAGGCACTCGCCTTGCTTCACAGGCTCTGGGCCTTTTCCTAAACGCGATAGCTTCACAGACACTTGCCTTGCTTCACAGGCTCTGGGCCTTTTCCAAACAGGACAACCTCCGCAGGCACCCGAAAATCCTCCCAAGAGGGAGCAACAGCGGCAGTTTGGGCTGCGCACGAGCTAGGCCTGACTCGACTCGCGAGGGGCTCGCGAGGGGAGGCAGCTGTGGCGAAGCGGTAACCAGAATGCGAGAAATGGCTCGAATGAGAATAAGCACCCCTGCCCCGAACACACGCAAATCTCAAATTCGAATCCAACTTAAATCCAGCGGGGGAAAAGCTACAGCCAAAGGGAAAGGCAATGAAAGCAGACAAAAGGCCGCGTCCGGCACCTAATCTAGTCTTGGACGTCTTCTCACCAGCGCGGAGCTAAGTGCTGTCCACTGGGCGTGGGAGGTAGCCCCAGGGCCTGAGGCCGGCACCCCTGAGACTCCGGGGCGTGTACAGCCCCACTCATTATTATGTGAGAGTGTCACGGGGCGGCGAGCTTCACAGGCACCGGGCCTTCTTCACAGGTACTGGCCTTGCTTCATATCGCTAGATGAGGGCCCCGCGTAGCGCCACACTCTAGTGCCATCAGCAACGACCGTAACCCAGGACGCCGCCCGATGGGGTAGAGCGGTCGCCAGTGGTTCCCCCGACGACCACGGGTCCTCCGCCAGGGGCAGGCCCTGAGGCACCTCCCCAGCAGAGGGCCTACCTCCTGAGAACGCCTTGCTCCGAACGCCGCGGTGGTGATGTCGGATCTCGGCCCCTCTCCTGCAGCCCCCTGCGCCCTCCTCCCGAGGGGTAGGAGGCTGTGGGAGCGGGGCAGCTGCTTGCCGCAGCGACCTGCACCTCCTGCGATCCACGGTTAGCGTATACCTGCTCCTGAAGAATTAGCGGCGCTCGATAATCGTTGCCTCCAGTGTGGCCAGCGGGTCCGTCCCAGGCCTCCTGGAAAGGCTCAGCTTCCATTGCCTCGTCCCCCCAACTTGGGCCGAGGAGCGAGCCTTGTCCGTTCTCGTGAGGGTGTCCTTGGTCCATCATGAGGGGCACGTATTCCTCTGTCGCCGTCATCCCGAATGCCACGCCGTGATGCCCCGCATGCCACGCGGTCCCGCCTGTCACGCCCACTGCGGGGTGGCAACGCGGCCGCCCGCTGGGGCCGCGGGTCGCGTTGAGTCCTTCTTCTTCACGGGCCGGGGGCGGGGGCAATGCCGCCGCCGGTCCGGTGCTGACAGCTTCGCTGGCGTCGGAATAGCCTTGGAGCCCGCGGGCGCGCGTAGAGCCCCCGCGCGGGTCGCCCTGGGCTTGAGATGGGAGCTGAGTGGAGAAGGGGTGAGCCCCGAGGCGACGAAGCCCAGGAGCTCCACCACTCGCTCCAGCAGCACGTCGTGGCCGCCCTCCAGCAATCTGCACCGCAGCAGCTCTCGGGCCACCGTGAGCGCGGCCTTCGAGTTCGCCTGCTCCCGGCGGGTGTAGGGTGTCGTGGTCGTGGTGTGATTGGAGGCCCTTGCTGCCGACCGTGCCTGCCGCGGCGTAAGAGTTGTCGAAGTCTGTCCGCGTCGCCCGCAGACCGCAGCACCCTACGGACCGCGAGCTGCCTGGGGCACGGGGTCGCCCGAGGCAAGTGGTTTCGCGTGGGCGGGCCACGCAGCCCATGGGTCGGGGTTGCCCTCCTGGTCGCCGGGCATGGTGATGACAACGCGACGGGGCACGGAGCGGTGGAAGACGAATTCCGGCGCACCCCTACCTGGCGCGCCAAATGTCGGATTTCGGGTTCCGGCTGACCCTTAAGGTTCGAACACTGGGGTGCGCGCGGAGATTACGCCTTCTACCTCCCCGTCTCGCAAAGATCTAAACTACTGAAAGAACTGCATAAGAGACACAAGATTTATACTGGTTCGGGCCCCTGTTGTGGTGTAATACCCTACTCCAGTGTGTGGTGGGTGGATTGCCTCTTGGGGCTGATGATGGTGAACAATTCCAGGAAGAACAGCCTCACGAGGGTCTATTCTTGGCTGGGGCGAGGAACTGCTGGGAGGAGTTCAACCACCTCTCTCTCTCTCTCACTCTCACTCTGCTGCCGTACTCTCTCTTGCCGGCAACTAACCTTCCAACCGATCCCCTTGCTATGTGGGCGGCTGGTCCTATTTATAGAGGCCCTGGTCCTCTTCCCAAATATCAAGCGGGAAGGGAGCCAACAATGGCGGGCTAATTTGAAGGGGGGGGCAGCAAGTATCAACTATCCTGACAAAAGCAGTCTTCGCCTGCGCAAAGCTCTGGTGATGACGCCGTCCTGGGCTCCACGGTGACCTCCATCTTGTAGTCCTCCTGGTCTTGGTCTCGTTGCACCGAAATGGAAACCTTTGCCTGATGCCTCGATACTCCGCGGCTGCGCTTGCCCCCTTTGCACCAAAGAGGAAAGAAGGACGCTGCGCGCGCTGGCACCCGCCTGGCGCCCTGAGTCGTCATGGCTTGCGTCACGGGCACCTCGCGAGATCTCTCCGCCTCCTCGTGAGCCAGCCTGGCGAGGCCGTGCCTGAGGAAACTTCGTGTCATCCGCCTCGCGAGGCTTGGCCCCTCGTGAGGGTCTTGAGTCTTGTGTTGATGAAGATGTGCCGTGCTGGGCCTCCTTTGAGCCATGCCGCAGGCCGCAAGCAGGCAAGTCTGGGGACCCCCGTTCCCAGAACGCCGACAACGTCTTCGCCTTCCTCTCCTTTGTCATCTTCGCCTTCATCACTGGAGGTGATCTCCTCTGCCGAGTCCTCACCCGCTGCCGGGTCCAGCCCGAACCACTCCTCCGGCTGGGCAACACCGTCGTCATTTATTTCAGGAGCAAAGACGCTGATGTCAGTGCACTCGGCGATCGTCGATGCACGCTGAGCGATAGCCGGCCGCACCTCCTCCATCTCCTCGTTGGCCTCCAGCCGCTAGGTGCGCAGCTGGTCCAGGTTCAGCCCCGGATACCAGGCTCGGACGAACTCCAGCGCCCGCCCAGCTCCAAGCCGGGCTACCTATGCTTTCCAGGCCTCGAAGCGGCCAACCGCAACCTCCAGCCAGTCGGCAGTCCGGCTCGGGGTGCGGGGAATCGTCTCGCCTGACCAGAGGGCGGCCAACACCTGCGCCCCGGCGCGCTGGAGGTGGCGGAGCATACGGTGTGCCGGCTGCAGCCGGGCTTGGACCGCCAGGAGTTGCTCCTCAAGCGTCCGGCTCGCGTCCGGCGCAATCTCAGCCCCCGCCTGACGGCGCGCTTCGCGCTGGGCCTCGATGGTTTGGGTGGCGAAGACGGAGTAGCCGGGAAAGTAGTCTACATAGAGAACAAAAAGCAGCACAAGTCAGAGCACAAATCAGGCGGCAAGGGGCAAGCAAGGAGCGAGGAAGGCGGCTTACCGTCGATCAAATCCTCAATACGGCCGAAGCCTTCGCTCAGCGCTTGCTTGGTCTCAGCCCAGCCCGCCGCTTCAGTCTCGAACTCGGCCTTCAGGGTGTCGTCGTTGTCCTGCGCCTTCTTTAGGGCTGCCTTGTGGCTCTCCTCCTGGTCAGCCAACTTCCTGGCCAGACGGTCACGCTCCAGGACCAAGGCGTCATACTCGGCTTCCTTGGCACGAAGGGCGGCCTGCGCCCCGCTGAGCTGCCCCCTCAAGTCGGCATTGGCTCCTGCAAGCATGAAGATAAAGAAAAAACCAATAAGGAAGAAGTTTTCAGGGAAGATCCGACCTGACTGCTCAGCAGTCGGCCCGAATCTCGGGGACTACACCCAGTGGGTGCGCTGACGCGCCCCCACAGGAGATGAACGAAACAAAGTACGCATTGCGGCTGCTGGTCAGGTCTTCGGTTCTCCGGCCCAGCTCCTGGGCCTGGGAGTTGAAGGCAGCAGCGCGGAGGTTATGATACTCCTGGAAGATCAGATAGGAGGCGAGTATAAGATAGTTGTCAGGACCTAGTAAGTTCCGAGCCGCCTGCGCGGCAGCCGACTCGGAACTCGGGGACTACACCCAGTGGGTGTGCTGACGCGCCCCCACGGAAGAAATTAGAAGAGCAAAACAACCAAGGCCAGAAGACTCACCCGGATGACGGCCCACGTCGTGAGGAACTCTTGGGTGTATTGCTGCAGCGAGGCGGCTTGGGCTTGAAGCCGGTTCCGGACCTCGTGGGCCGCCGCGTTCAGCTCGCCCGTCCCCCCGCTGGGAGTCCACTCGGACGTGCTGGCGCTGGCCGCCTCCAGGGCCTCCGCGTCTGGCTGGCACCTGTAGCTCGGTGCGGCTCCGGTGCGGAGGTGCCTCCCCCTGCGCGCCGGCGCAATGCCGGCTGCACCTCGAGGCCGGCTCCTGCCTCCGGCTCACCCCCGGCCGGCTGCTCTGGCGCCGCAGCTGATTGGCCACTTTGGCCCACTCCAGTCGGCCCCGTCTGCGGCATCCCTTCCACGGAGGCCACATGGTCCTCCCTCCTCTCCATCACCGGCGGGTCTTGGTCGACCTCCTCCGACGGGGGCATGGGGATGTCGGGGGCCATGGCGCGGAGGGGAACGACGAGTAGCGGAGGCTGGTTGTGCAAGGCCTCCGCCACCGTCTCCGCGGCTGCCGCCTCCGCCCGGGCCTTGGCCGCCGCATCGGCCTGCTCCTTCGCCGCCTGGGCGGTCCTTCGCTCCGCCGCCTCCCGCTCCTCCCGCGCCTCACGTGCGTTCCGCTCCGTGGCTTCCCTAAGGTCGGCGCGGGGACCCATGCGACAGGAGTCGGAGGACCCTCCAGTCGGCCCGACTATGGAGCCACCAGGACCGTGCTCAAGGGAAAGCGGTGCCCTGCCCGGCGAGCAAAGAAAGGTTTAGAAGGGCTTCAATCGAAAAGGACAACAAAAAATATATATGAAATATACAAGACATTCGACGACTTACGTTGAGATCGCCTGCGGCTGTTTCACCGCCTTGCGGAAGCGGGCCGCCTTCGCGGCCGCCTCGTCCCGCTTGGTCGCCGCTGTGGAAGCCTTGGATTTCTTCGGCCGGCTGCCGAAGAAGGTCGACATGGCCCGGCGCTTCTGCGCGCCGCCACGGGCAGCCGGCGCGGCAGACGAGCTCGCGCCTTGATGATCAGGCACCGGCTGGCGGTGCGGGACGGCTTCGACCTCATCATCGTCCGGCCAGTCCTCGAAGCCGGCTCCGGGCCCCGTGCCTCCTGCCTCGTCGCCTTCCCCTATGATGGCGTCTTCCATGGCGGCCGCTCCAAGGTCCGGATCGTCGGTGTCGTCCACCGTGCGGTCGGGGAGGAGCTCGCGCTCTACCCCTACGGACCCGGCCGTCGGCGGAAGAAGAGGGTTCTGCCAAGGGCAAACCAACAAATCAGAGGTCGGCTATCATGAGGCCGGCTACAAAAGGAAGAAAAGAGGAAAAACTTACGGCCGGCGGAGGGTTGGCACGGGAATACGGACCCTTGCCGTATCGCCAATCTTCAGCGAGCTTGCAGTTGGAGATGTAGTTCACCATGTAAGACACCTCCGCATGAGGCATCTCCCTGGTGCTCAGCCGGCATGGGTCGAAGTGGCCGCTCATCTGGCAAATCATGTGAGGCCGGCCCTGGAGCAGAAGTACTCAGTGCTCCACGAAGGAGGCCACCAAGTCGGCTCCGGTCAGGCCTTCCGACTGGATCATCACCCGGAGCCGGGAGACGGCTGCGTTCCCGGCCTGAGACAACGACCTGGCCCGGTAGCTCCACGAAGGTTGCCTCCCAGCCGGCGGGCCGGCTACGTAAGCCGGCAGGTTGACGTAGTCGCCTTGCTGGGCGACGTTCTTCACATAAAAGTAGGACTTCTACCAGAGCTTCACCGACTGGATCAGCGGGATGGGCGGGAACGGATTGTTCTCCGCCGTCCGCCTCATGGCAATGAAGGCTCCGCAAGGGGCGGGCACACCCGCGACAACGGTGTCGAGCTTGCTCTGGAAGAATTCCCCCCAGAGCTCAAGAGTGGGGAGAACCCCAAGAAAGCCCTCGCACAGGGTGACGAAAGCCGACAGTAGCAACACCGCGTTGGGCATGAGGTGATGCGGCTGGAGGTGGTAGAATTCAAGGAAAGCTCGAAGGAATCCGCTCGCCGGGAGGCCGAAGCCGCGCAGGCAGTGCAAGCGGAAGATCACCCGCTTGCCCTCCTCCGGCACCGGCGAGATCTCCTTCTCCGGCACCCGATGAACCCGCACGAAGCTCTCGCCCGGCAGGCGCCGCATCCGGCGGAGGAACTCGACGTGGTCCTCGTGGACGTTGGAGCCATCCCACGAGCTCGACAGCGCCATGGGGGCGTTGCGGCGGGGAGCAAGATGAAGCAACGGCGGGGACGCGCACGACCCCGCTACGGCGTGACCGAGGGAACCAAGAGGTCCGACGGCGAAGCGGCGCGGCAATGGGTTGCTGCGGCGGCGGGAAGAAGAAGAAGGAATGCAAGAAGGGGCGGAGCAAGGGAGAGCGTGCGAGCCTCTGTCGCTCCCCCTCCTCCCCCTACTTATAGGCCTGCACGGCGGAGCCGAGGAGGCGTGGCGTGGGGGAACGTGGGGATCAAGTGCGCCCACTCCCCCACATCTCGCGATTATTGCGCCCCGATGGCGCAATAAAACGGCCGCGGGAAGGCAAGCGGTCTGTGTGGGCCGCAGAAGATCCGTGCTCAGGCCGACGCCTAGGAGTGGCGGGCCCGGGCCTGCGGTGGCGTCCCGTCGCGCACGTGCGTTGGCAGGATTTCCTTGCCACGTGGCCTGCGGGATTGTGCGTGGTCAGCTTGCAGGCCGACCCGTGTTCCCGCCTACGAGAAACGGGGCTTTCCGAAGACG
This sequence comes from Triticum monococcum, assembly GCA_034509565.1. Lineage (NCBI taxonomy): Eukaryota > Viridiplantae > Streptophyta > Magnoliopsida > Poales > Poaceae > Triticum > Triticum monococcum. The sequence goes on along the minus strand of CM067847.1, from coordinate 172,061,232 downwards.
GCGCGCACAAGCTAAGCCGGCCCCTCAGGGTAGGAAGCTGACCAAGCTTCTCGTCCCTTTGTCAGCCTCGAAGCTCGATCAGCTTCGGGGACTACTGTCGGAGTAGATGACCACGGGTAGCCAAGCCGGCTCCCCCTGGCCCTTCTGAAAAAAATTACGAGCCGATCCGGCCCTCAAGAATCCAAGACGTGGGGCCGTCTTCCCCTCGCCGGCTGTCTCCCAGGCCGGCTATCGGAAGGCGGTCCAACTTCAGCTCTCATGAAGAAAGCCGTGGGAGGGCCGGCTCCGAGAAGTCGGCCGCAAGAAGGCCGACTCCGAGAAGCCGGCTCCCACAAGGCGGCCAAGATCGTACCCTCGAAGTTTGCATCCACATAACGGCGACGCGATGGGGCGTGGCTACAGTGAAGCCTGCCACCCCCGGATCCCGGAACACGACTGGCACAGTGCGCCATACGAGTGGCCCTGGCCCGTCCAGCACGGCACTGTTGCCACATTGACCCTGATGTCATCCACGATGGGCAGCCAGTGCGGCCCACGGGCGGTGGGCCCCTTCGAGCAGAGAGACACACTCGAAGGCGGCCGTGCCTCTCCAGTCAGCCCAAGACAAAGCCAGCTCTCCATAGCCGGCTTGCCACCTCCCTTGAAGGAGACGCCCCATTAAGGAGACAAGACGCGGTAAGGCTACAGCGATCACCCGCCGGATGGCGGCACTGTAGCCACGCCCACCTCGACAAAGCCCTCGTCACCGGGATTGAACAACAGTAACCAGCCCCCGACCGGGCCCTGGACAGTGGGGCCTGGCTGTCGACTAAGGAGCCGGCAGCCGGCGGGACCCACCAGCCGGCGGGCCCCAGCAGCCGGCGCACAAGCCGGCGAGCGTAGACACAGACGGCTGGGGCCCACGCCCAGCTGGATTACCATTGTACCCCCGGGGGTAGGCCTATATAAACCCCCCAGGACACCCATGCAAAGGGTTGATCCCTTCTAGTTTTAGACACCACATAGGGAAGAGAAGAGAGCGAGCCGTGCCCTTCTTCCTCCTCTTGCCAAACAGCTCAAGGAGCATCGTGTAGCTATTTGTTCATCTAGTGATCATGCGGAGACCCCGCAGACCAGCAGTAGGGGTGTTATCTCCGCAGAGAGCCCCGAAGCTGGGTAAGATTCGCTGGCATGCATGTCTTTGCCTCATCCCGTTTCTAGGCACCGGCGACGTCTTACTGGCTCCCACAATGATAAGCCACACGTTGGCATATGTCGCACCTACCACCCGACACTGACAGAACTATTCTCCTCCATCTTGCAGCTGTAGAAATTATTGGAGACTTCATATCTCTTAATCCGGGCATTTGCTTGAAATATTAACTTCAACTCCTGGAACATCTCATATGCTCCATGACATTCAAAATGTCGTTGAAGTCCCGGTTCTAAGCCGTAAATGGCACACTAAACTATCGAGTAGTCATCAGCTTTGCTCTGCCAGACGTTCATAACATCTGGTGTTGCTCCTGCAGCGGGTTTGGCACCTACCGATGCTTCCAGGACGTAATTCTTCTGTGCAGCAATGAGGATAATCCTCAAGTTACGGACCCAGTCCGTGTAATTGCTACCATCATCTTTCAACTTTGCTTTCTCAAGGAACACACTAAAATTCAACGAAACAACAGCACGGGCCACCTATCTACAATAACATAGACAAGCAAAATACTATCAGGTACTAAGTTCATGATAAATTTAAGTTCAATTAATCATATTACTTAAGAACTCCCACTTAGATAGACATCCATCTAATCATCTAAGTGATCACATGATCCATATCAACTAAACCATAACCGATCATCACGTGAAATGGAGTAGTTTTCAATGGTGAACATCACTATGTTGATCATATCTACTATATGATTCACGCTCGACCTTTCGGTCTTAGTGTTCCGAGGCCATATCTGCATATGCTAGGCTCGTCAAGTTTAACCTGATTATTATGCGTGTGTAAAATTGTCTTACACCCGTTGTAGATGAACGTTGAGCTTATCACACCCGATCATCACGTGGTGTCTCGGCACGACGAACTTTGGCTACGGTGCATACTCAGGGAGAACACTTATACCTTGAAATTTAGTGAGAGATCATATTATAATGCTACCGTCAAACAAAGCAGAATAAGATGCATAAAGGATAAACATCACATGCAATCAATATAAGTGATATGATATGGCCATCATCATCTTGTGCCTTTGATCTCCATTTACAAAGCATCGTCATGATCACCATCGTCACCGGCGCGACACCTTGATCTCCATCGTAGCATCGTTGTCGTCTCGCAACCTATTGCTTCTACGACTATCGCTACTGCTTAGTGATAAAGTAAAGCAATTACAGGGCGATTGCATTGCATACAATAAAGCGACAACCATATGGCTCCTGGCAGTTGTCGATAACTCCGTTACAAAACATGATCATTTCATACAATAAAGTATAGCATCATGCCTTGACCATATCACATCACAACATGCCCTGCAAAAACAAGTTAGACGTCCTCTACTTTGTTGTTGCAAGTTTTACGTGGCTGCTTTGGGCTGAGCAAGAACTGTTCTTACCTACGCATCAAAACCATAACGATAGTTTGTCAAGTTAGTGTTGTTTTAACCTTCACAAGGACCGGGCATAGCCACACTCGGTTCAACTAAAGTTGGAGAAAATAACACCCGCCAGCCACCTATGTGCAAATCATGTCAGTAGAACCAGTCTCGCGTAAGCGTACGCGTAATGTCGGTCCGGGCCGCTTCATCCAACAATACCGCCGAACCAAAGTTTGACATGCTGGTAAGTAGTATGACTTGTATCGCCCACAACTCACTTGTGTTCTACTCGTGCATATAACATCTATGCATAAACCTGGCTCTGATACCACTACTGGGGAACGTAGTAATTTCAAAAAAATTCCTACGCACACGCAAGATCATGGTGATGCATAGCAACGAGAGAGGAGAGTGTCGTCCACGTACCCTCGTAGACCGTTAAGCGGAAGCGTTATAACAACGCGGTTGATGTAGTTGTACGTCTTCACGGTCGACCGATCCTCAGCACCGAACGTACGACACCTCCGTGTTCAGCACATGTTCAACTTGGTGACGTCCCACGAACTCACGATCCAGTAGAGCTCGAGGAAGAGTTTCATCAGCACAGCGGCATGGTGACAATGTTTGATGAAGCTAGCTATGCAGGGCTTTGCCTAAGCACCGCGACAATATGATCGAGGTGGATTATGGTGGAAGGGGGCACCGCATGTCGGTGTTCTGGGAATGGGGGTCCCCATACTTGCCTGCCTGCGGCCTGCGGCGTGACTCAAAAGGGGGGCCCAACACGGCCCATCTTCATCAACACAAACCCAAGACCCTCGCGAGGGGCCAAGCCTCGCGGGGCAGGCGACGCGGAGCTTCCCCAAGCGCGGCCTTGTTAGGCTGGCTCACGAGGAGGCGGAGAGATCAAGGCGGGGTGCCTCACGAGGTGCCCGTGATGTAAGCCATGACGACTCAGGGTGCCAGGCGGGTGCCAGCCCGCGCAGTGTCCTCCTTTCCTCTTTGGTGCAAAGGGGGCAAGCGCAGCCGCGGAGTACCGAGGCATCAGGCAAAGGTTGCCATTCCGGTGCAACGAGACCAAGACCAGGAGGACTACGAGAAGGAGGTCATCATGGAGCCCAAGACGGCGTCATCACCAGAGCTTTGCGCAGACGAAGACTACTTTTGTCAGGATAGCTGATACTTGTTGTCCCCCTTCAAATTAGCCCGCCATTGTTGGTTCCCTTCCCGCTCGATATTTGGGAAGAGGACCAGGGCTTCTATAAATAGGACAGGCCACCCACATAGCAAGGGAGGGCTTTAGAGAGGTCGAGAGGAGGGTTTTTGGCCGAGAAGCAGCCAGAGAGAGAGAGTGAGAGAGAGAAAGTTGACTGAACTCCACCCCGCAGTTCATCACCCCAGCCAAGAACAGGCCCTCGCGAGGCTGTTCTTCCTTGTATTGTTCATCATCATCAGCCCAAGAGGCAATCCACACACCACACACTAGAGTAGGGTATTACACCACAACGGTGGCCCGAACCAGTATAAACCCTGTGTCTCTTGCGTTGTTCTTTCCATAGTTTAGATCCTAGCATGGCGGAGGGGTGCAGGTAGGTAGGAGGCGAAATCTCCGCGTGCACCCCAGTGTTCGAACCTCAAGGGTCTGCCGGAACCCGAAATCTGACATTTGGCGCGCCAGGTAGGGGTGCGCCGGGATTCGCCTTCCACCACCCCGTTCTCCTCTGGCCATCACGCTCATGTCTGACGCTCGTCGGGCCCGCGCGGAGCACCGGGCCGCCCTCTCTTCCCACATCGCCCAGACGGCCCCTGTCGGCGGGCGTCCTCGCCATTCCCCGTCACATGCCGTCAACGCCGCCACCGGCCCGGCGGGGGACGAGCAGCAAGCATCGTCCTAACATCCGTCCGTGCGGCAAGACGGCCGCACCGCAACTCCTTCGCTCACCCCAGCTGATTCTTCGTCCCGCACGCCCCGCGCGCCCATGGAGCCCTGCAACCTCTCCCCCGCTTATCACGCTACACCAACACCCCCGGTCGTCGCGGCCCTCCTGGGCGGCTCGCAGGCGCCGCCCACAAGTCACGGTGTCAAGCCGTTCATCCGTCGGGTCAGCACCGCTTCCACGCGGCAGGTGGCTCCCCTGGATCAGGCGGCGCCCGAGACCGGCCTGACCTTCAGCTTGGAAGACCACCCCTCCAACTCTGCCAGCTCGGGTGCGCTCCCCATGCTGTGCACCCCCACCATCTGCGCTCCCCATGCTGTGCACCCCCACCATCTGCACCAACTGTGGAAACCTGAGTATCCTTGATATTATTATTCTGCACCACAGTTTATACGGTGATAACTCTTTTAGTATGGGTGGCATTATTGCCAACGGTTAAGTCTGAATCGTACCAAGGGCTCCATCTTTGGAGGCATCTATGCTACACGCCTAGCTGCACATTTTAACATACCTATTAGGCGATAGTTGTTGCATCACAGTACGACCCTGATGACCCACAAGTATAGGGTATCTATCGTAGTCCTTTCGATAAGTAAGAGTGTCGAACCCAACGAGGAGCAAAAGGAAATGATAAGCGGTTTTCAGCAAGGTATTCTCTGCAAGTACTGAAATAAGTGGTAACAGATAGTTTTGTGATAATATAGGTTGTAACGAGCAACAAGTAACAAAAGTAAATAAAGTGTAGCAAGGTGGCCCAATCCTTTTGTAGCAAAGGACAAGCCGGAACAAACTCTTATAATAGGAAAAGCGCTCCCGAGGACACATGGGAATGTCGTCAAGCTAGTTTTCATCACGTTCATATGATTCGCGTTCAATACTTTGATAATTTGATATGTGGGTGGAGCGGTGCTTGGGTGTTGTTCTTACTTGAACAAGCATCCCACTTATGATTAACCTCTATTGCAAGCATCCGCAACAACAACAAAAGTATTAAGGTAAACCTAACCATAGCATGAAACATATGGATCCAATCAGCCCCTTACGAAGCAACGCATAAACTAGGGTTTAAGCTTCTGTCACTCTAGCAACCCATCATCTACTTATTACTTCCCAATGCCTTCCTCTAGGCCCAAATAATGGTGAAGTGTTATGTAGTCGACGTTCACATAACACCACTAGAGGCTAGACAACATACATCTTATCAAAATATCAAACGAATACCAAATTCACATGACTACTAATAGCAAGACTTCTCCCTTGTCCTCAGGAACAAATGTAATTACTCACAAAGCATATTCATGTTCATAATCAGAGGGGTAATAATATGCATATAGGATCTGAACATATGATCTTCCACCAATTAAACCAACTAGCATCAACTACAAGGAGTAATCAACACTACTAGCAACCTACTAGCACCAATCCCGGACTTTGAGACAAGAATTGGATACAAGAGATGAACTAGGGTTTGGAGATGAGATGGTGCTGGTGAAGATGTTGATGGAGATTACCCTCTCCCGATGAGACGAGCGTTGGTGATGGCGATGGTGATGATTTCCCCCTCCCGGAGGGAAGTATCCTCGGCACAACAGCTCTGCCGGAGCTCTATATTGGATCCGCCAAGGTTCCGCCTCGTGGCGGCGGAGTTTCGTACCGAAAAGTTCCTCCTTATTTTTTTTCTCATCGAAAGACCTCATATAGGACAAGATGGGCATCGGAGAGCCACCAGGGGGCCCACGAGGTAGGGGGCGCACCCTAGGGGGGCGCCCCCACCCTCGTGAGAAGGGTGTGGGCCCCCTGGCCTTCATCTTTGGCGTGGATTTTTCTTTATTTCTTTTAAGACGTTCCATGGAGTTTCAGGACTTTTGGAGTTGCGCAGAATAGGTCTCTAATATTTGCTCCTTTTCCAGACCAGAATTCCAGCTGCCGGCATTCTCCCTCCTTATGTAAACCTTGTAAAATAAGAGAGAATAGCCATAAGTATTGTGACATAAAGTGAAATAACAGTCCATAATGCGATAAATATCGACATAAAAGCATGATGCAAAATGGACGTATCAACTCCCCCAAGCTTAGACCTCTCTTGTCCTCAAGCGAAAAGCCGATAACAATAAATGTGTCCTCATGTTTAGGGGTAGAGGCATCGATAAAAATAAAATACATACATGAAGGCATCATGATTATTCTCATAACAGCAACATATATATATATATTGTCATATGATTACTTATGTTCAAGTGATGATCTATTCACAATGCAAAAGTATAAATCATAAACCTTATTGGGCTCCGACAAACTATAATCTCAGTCATTGAAACAATTGCAATTTATCATAACATCGGAAAGAGTCTATGTCAGAGCTAAAAAGCAAGTCCACATACCCAACTATCATTTAGTCCTCCATAATTGCTAACACTCACGCGATACTTGTGGTTGCGGAGTTTTAATCGGACACCGAGAAAGATAGGGGCTTATAGTTTTGCCCCACAGCCTTTTACCTCAAGGGTAATGTCAACAATAATGGTTCATGCTCCCCTACATCCAATTAGATATGTATATATATATATATCATGTTCTTTCCAACATGCTTAGCGTGCCAAAGGATAAAATGAAAAAGAAAAGGTGAATATCACCATGAATCTTGCATGAGGTAGAAGATAATAATAAAGGATAGGCCCTTCGCAGAGGGAATCAGAGGTTGCCATGCGCTTTTATGGTTGGATATATAAAATCTCAATGCAAAAAAACGTCACTTTATATTTCCCCTTGTGATATGAACCTTTATTATACAGTCTATCGCTTTTATTACTTCCACATCACAAGATCATATAAAGCTTATTTCTCCCACACCAATCAATCATACATATTTAGAGCAATTTTTATTGCTTTGCACCGATGACAACTTACTTGAAGGATCTTACTCAATCCATAGGTAGATATGGTGGACTCTCATGGCAAAACTGGTTTAGGGATTTTGGAAGCACAAGTATTATTTCTACTTAGTGCTGAGAATTTGGCTAGCATGAGGGGGAAAGGCATGATCAACAAGTTAGAGGATCCATGACAACATACTTTATCTCAGATATAAGAAATACATAACTCATTACGTTGTCTTCCTTGTCCAACATCAACTCTTTAGCATGTCATATTTTAATGAGTGCTCCCAATCATAAAAGATGTCAATGATAATATATCTATATGTGAAAACCTCTCTTTCCTTATTACTTCCTATTAATTGCAACAATGACCAAAGCTATGTCTGCCAACTCCCAACAACTTTTAATCATCATACTCTTTCTATGTGAAGTCATTACTCTCAATAAGATCAATATGAACTTTTTGTTTCTTTTTATTCTTTTTCTCTTTTCTTTTATTCACCCAAGATCATGGCAAGATAATCAAGCCCTTGACTCAACACTAATCTTTATTATATATAGCTCACGGACTCGATTACATAGAGAGATCATAAAGCAAAACTCAAAACTAGATCATGCCATAAACTTTATTCTACTGGATCAAGATACTACTAATAGGATCGAACTAAGAAAAACGGTAAAAATAGGAGTTATGATTGTGATACGATACCGGGGCACCTCCCCCAAGCTTGGCAGTTGCCAAGGGGAGTGCCCATACCCATGTGATTATATCTCCTTTGTCGATGAAGCAGGTGGAGGTGAAGGATAATCGCACATCGAGCATAAGAGGTCCTCCAGCTTGCGAATAATGCCCTTGAGTGCGACAATATGCTCCTTCAACAAAATATTTTCTTGTGTGAGATACTTGTTTTGTATACGAGCTGACTCAATCATCTTGAAAGCTTCAATCTTAGTTGGGGTAAGAAGGTTATGATCAAGTTGTAGGATGTCTCTTGCTGCCGGAGCTTGATCCTCCGTGGCCTTCTTGATCCTTTCATCCTTGTTGACCCTCGTGGGTTCTTCCCTCTTCAGATCTATCTTCATTATCCAAGCATCGTTGTCACCATTGTTGGAGGAGGGAGATGACATGATGCCTAGCCTGGAAAACCCTGACAGAAAACAGCTCGAAACAAGAACAGAGGAGGTTTGCGTGATACGGGAGTCAAAACCTTCGGGAGGTTATATAATGAATTTTTACCGGCCAAAATACGTAATGTGCAAGAAAACGGAGTCCGGAAAGCACTCGAGGTGCTCACAAGGTAGGGGGCGCGCCCAGGGGGGTAGGGCGCGCCCACCACCCTCGTGGGGCCCTCGTGTCCTTCCCGGACTGCTACTTATTTTTCTATTTTTCTAAATATTCTAAAACGGAGAAATATTGCCTTAAAAATTGTTTTCGAGTCGGTTTACTTACCGTATCGCATACCTATTCCTTTTCGGAGTCTGAAACGTTCCGGAAAGTGTCCCTTATGTATTCCTCCGGGGTTACGGTTTCAATAATATTGGTTTCAACATTTATGGGATTACCTGAGATATAATGTTTTATTCTTTGACCGTTTACCACCTTCGGATTTGTGCCCTCGAAGTTGTTGGTTTTTTTGGCACCAGAATGATAGACCTCTTCGATAACATAGGGGCCTTCCCATTTAGAGAGAAGCTTTCCTGCAAAAAATCTTAAACGAGAGTTGTATAGCAATACATAATCACCTACATTAAACTCGCACTTTTGTATCCTTTTGTCATGCCATCTTCTAACTTTTTCTTTAAACAACTTGGCATTTTCATAAGCTTGGGTTCTCCATTCATCAAGTGAGCTAATATCGAATAACCTCTTTTCACCGGCAAGTTTAAAATCATAGTTAAGCTCTTTAATAGCCCAATCAAGGTTGGAAAAGGCGGCAGGCGTAAGCGAGGCGGTTAGCCTTCGCCTAGTGCCTAGGCGGTGCTTAAGCACCCTAGGCGCAGCTTAGGCGGTTATATAAGTTTTTACTATTATCGTGTATATGTGGTTATTATATGTTTATTTTATGAATTTAGGGCATATAAGTATCTTAACGAGCAGCTACTACGATTGGAATATGGCCCTTTTGGCATATTAGTGCAATATGGCATGATTTCTCGCTTAGGTAGACAATTTTTACTTGCTCTGCCTAGACTTCTGCTTATGCCCTAGGCTAGGCATTTGGCCATTGCCTAGCGCCTAGGCATGCCTAAGCGCCTCCTAGGCACTGCCTTTTCCAACAGAGATCCCAATATGCCTTATGTTCTAGTTCGAGAGGTAAGTGACATGCTTTTCCATAGACCATTTTATATGGAGACATACCCATAGGATTTTTGTATGCAGTTCTATAAGCCCATAATGCACCATCAAGTTTCTTAGACTAATTCTTTCTAGACCTATTAACAGTCTTTTGCAAAATTAATTTGAGCTCTCTATTTCTCAACTCTACTTGACCACTAGACTGTGGGTGATAAGGAGATGCAATTCTATGATTAACATCATATTTAGCAAGCATTTTATGGAAAGCACCATGAATAAAGTGTGAACCACCATCAATCATTAAATATCTAGGGACTCCAAACCTCGGAAAAATAACTTCCTTAAGCATTTTAATAGAAGTGTTATGATCAGCACTACTGGTTGGAATAGCTTCTACCCACTTAGTAACGTAATCAACAGCAACTAGAATATGTGTGTATCCATTAGAGGCAGGAAAAGGTCCCATATAATGCCCCAAACATCAAATGGTTCAATTACAAGAGAATAATTCATAGGCATTTCTTGACATCTATTAATATTACCAATTCTTTGACATTCATCACAAGACAAGACAAACTTACGGGTGTCCTTGAAGAGAGTAGGCCAATAAAAACCAGATTGCAATACCTTATGTGCAGTTCTATCTCCAGCGTGGTGTCCTCCATAAGGCTCGGAATGACACTTGCGTACGATATGTTCATGTTCATGCTCAGGTACACAATGTCTAATAACACCATCTACTCCTTCTTTATAAAGATGTGGGTCATCCCAAAAGTAATGTCTTAAATCATAGAAGAACTTTTTCTTTTGCTGGTATGTGAAGCTAGGTGGTATAAATTTAGCAACAATATAATTAGCATAATCAGCATACCATGGAGTACTTCGAGAAGTACTTATAACATTTAATTGTTCATCGGGAAAGTTATCATTAATAGGTAGTGGGTCATCAAGAATATTTTCTAACCTAGACAGGTTGTCTGCAATGGGGTTCTCAGCTCCCTTTCTATCAACAATATGCAAATCAAATTCTTGTAGCAAGAGAACCCATCTAATAAGTCTAGGTTTAGCATCTTTCTTTTCCATAACATATTTAATAGCAGCATGATCAGTTTGAATAGTCACTTTAGAATCAACAATATAAGATCTGAACTTATCACAGGCAAATACAACTGCTAAGAGTTCTTTTTCAGTAGTAGCATAATTTCTTTGAGCATTGTCTAGAGTCTTACTAGCATAATGAATAACATTTAATTTCTTATCAACTCTTTGCCCTAGAACAGCACCTACAGCATAATCACTAGCATCACACATAATTTCAAAGGGTAGGTTCCAATCAGGTGGCTGAACAACAGGTGCAGAGACTAATGCTTTCTTAAGTATTTCAAATGCTTCTACACAATCATCATCAAAGACAAATGGTATATATTTTTGCAATAAATTAGTCAGAGGCCGAGAAATTTTTGAGAAGTCCTTAATGAACCTCCTATAAAATCCGGCGTGACCAAGGAAACTTCTTATACCTTTGATGTCCTTGGGACATGGCATCTTTTCAATAGCATCAACCTTGGCTTTATCAACTTCAATACCTCTTTTAGAAACTTTGTGCCCCAAGACAATACCTTCATTAACCATAAAGTGACACTTTTCCCAATTCAAGACAAGATTAGTTTCTTCACATCTCTGCAAAACTCGATCAAGATTGCTCAAGCAATCATCAAAAGAGGAACCATAGACGGAAAATACGTCCATGAAAACCTCACAAATCTTTTCACAAAAGTCAGAGAATATAGCCATCATGCATCTTTGAAAGGTAGCAGGTGCATTACATAAACCAAAAGGCATACGTCTATAAGCAAAAGTACCAAAAGGGCATGTAAAAGTAGTCTTTGATTGATCTCTAGCCGACACAGGTATTTGAGAGAAACCAGAATAACCATCTAGAAAGCAATAGTGTGTATGTTTGCATAATCTTTCTAGCATTTGATCAATAAAAGGTAAGGGGTAATGATCTTTCTTAGTAGCTTTATTTAATTTGCGAAAATCAATTACCATCCTATAACCTGTGATAATTCTTTGTGGAATCAATTCATCTTTATCATTAGGAACAACAGTAATACCTCCCTTCTTAGGGACACAATGGACAGGACTTACCCACTCACTATCAGCAACGGGATAGATTATACCTGCCTCCAAAAGCTTTGGTATTTCTTTTCTTACCACTTCTTTCATTTTAGGATTCAGACATCGTTGAGGATCACGAACTGGTTTGGCATCTGCTTCCAAATTTATTTTATATTGACATAGAGTGGGACTAATGCCCTTAAGATCATCAAGAGTATATCCAATAGCAGCACGGTGCTTCTTCAGAGTTTTCAATAATCTTTCTTCTTCATGCTCTAAAAGGTTAGCACTAATAATAACAGGATATATCTTCTTTTCATCAAGATAAGCATATTTAAGATTATCAGGCAAAGGTTTGAGCTCAAACATGGGATCACCCTTGGGTGGAGGTGGATCCCCTAAAATTTCAACAGGCAAGTTGTGATGCAGAATAGGTTCATGTTTAAAGAATACTTCATCTATTTCCCTTCTTTCTTTCATGAACATATCATTTTCATGGTCTAGCAAATAGTGTTCTAAAGGATCACTAGGAGGTACAGCAATATAAGCAAGACCAATAATTTCGTCCTTACTAGTTAATTCTTCCTCACGATGTTGTTTACTAAATTTAGAGAAATTAAACTATATATCATCCAAACCAACAGTAACAATATTCTTAGTACAGTCTATGGTAGCATTGATAGTGTTTATGAAAGGTCTACCAAATATAATTGAACGAAAGCTATCTTGCGGAGAAGTAAGAACAAGAAAATCAGCAGGATATTTAGTTTTCCCACACAAGACTTCAACATCTCTAACAATTCCAATTGGTGCAATAGTATCTCTATTAGCAAGTTTAATAGTGACATCAATATCTTCTAACTCAACAGGTGCAATTTCATTCTTAATTTCTTTGTATAAGTCATGAGGTATAACACTAGCACTAGCACCCATATCACATAAGCCATGATAACAATGATCTCCTATTTTAACAGAAATAACAGGCATGCCTACCACAGGTCTATGTTTATCTTTATCACAAGGTTTAGCAATTCTAGCAGTTTCACCTTCGAATTGAATGACATGCCCATCAATATTATCAGACAAGAGATCTTTAAGAATAGCAATATTAGGTTCTACTTTAACTTGCTCAGGAGGTGTATAAGTTCTAATATTGCTTTTATGAACAACAGTTGAAGCTTTAGCATGATCCTTTATTCTAACAGGGAAAGGTGGTTTCTCAATGTAAGAAGTAGGAACAATAGGATCATTATAAGTGACGGTCTTTTCTTCAACTTTAATAGGTGCAGCTACTTTTACTTCTATGGGAGGATGATATTTAAACCACTTCTCCTTAGGGAGATCAACATAAGTAGCAAAAGATTCACAGAAAGAAGCTACTATCTCAGAGTCAAGTCCATATTTAGCGCTAAACTTACGGAAAATATCAGTATCCATAAAAGATTTAACACAATCAAACTTAGGTGTCATAACTGACTCCTTACCTTCGTCGAGGTCCCAATCTTCAGAGTTGCGTTTAATTCTATCCAATAAATTCCATCTGAATTCAATAGTCTTCATCATAAAAGAGCCAGCACAAGAAGTATCGAGCATGGTGCGATTGTTTTCAGAAAGCCGAGCATAAAAACTTTGCATAATTATTTCTCTTGAGAGCTCATGATTGGGGCATGAATATAACATTGATTTAAGCCTTCCCCAAGCTTGAGCGATGCTTTCTCCTTCGCAAGGCCAGAAATTATATATATAATTGCGATCACGATGAACAAGATGCATAGGGTAATACTTTTGATGAAATTCCAGCTTCAATCTTTTATAGTCCCACGATCTCATATCATCACATAGCCTATACCATATCAACGCATCTCCCTTCAAAGATAAAGGGAAGACCTTCTTCTTAGCAACATCATCGGGTATACCTGCAAGCTTAAATAATCCACAAACTTCAGCCACATATATTAAGTGCTCATCAGGATGCTTTGTTCCATCTCCTTTAAAAGGGTTATCTAGCAGTTTTTCTATCATACCCAAAGGATACTCATAAGGAATTTCATTTTCAATAGGTTCAGTAGGTTGAGGAGCAACTATTTGCTCTACTGGACAGGGTGAAGATACCTCAAACAAGCCCCTCAGAGAATTACTTTCCATAGTAACAAGTGACAATAAATTTCAGCACACCATATAAATTTTTCCTTACCAAATTCCACCTACCAAAGGCGCTACACTCCCCGGCAATGGCGCCAGAAAAGAGTTTTGATGACCCACAAGTACAGGGGATCTATAGTAGTCCTTTCGATAAGTAAGAGTGTCGAACCCAACGAGGAGCGGAAGGAAATGATAAGCGGTTTTCAGCAAGGTATTCTCTGCAAGTACTGAAATAAGTGGTAACAGATAGTTTTGTGATAATATAGGTTGTAACAAGCAACAATTAACAAAAGTAAATAAAGTGCAGCAAGGTGGCCCAATCCTTTTGTAGCAAAGTACAAGCCGGAACAAACTCTTATAATAGGAAAAGCGCTCCCGAGGATACATGGTAATGTCGTCAAGCTAGTTTTCATCACGTTCATATGATTCACGTTCGATACTTTAATAATTTGATATGTGGGTGGACCGGTGCTTGGGTGTTATTCTTACTTGAACAAGCATCCCACTTATGATTAACCTCTATTGCAAGCATCCGCAACTACAACAAAAGTATTAAGGTAAACCTAACCATAGCATGAAACATATGGATCCAAATCAGCCCCTTACGAAGCAACGCATAAACTAGGGTTTAAGCTTCTGTCACTCTAGCAACCCATCATCTATTTATTACTTCCCAATGCCTTCCTCTAGGCCCAAATAATGGTGAAGTGTTATGTAGTCGACGTTCACATAACACCACTAGAGGCTAGACAACATACATCTTATCAAAATATCAAACGAATACCAAATTCACATGACTACTAATGGCAAGACTTCTCCCTTGTCCTCAGGAACAAACGTAATTACTCACAAAGCATATTCATGTTCATAATCAGAGGGGTAATAATATGCATATAGGATCTGAACATATGATCTTCCACCAATTAAACCAACTAGCATCAACTACAAGGAGTAATCAACACTACTAGCAACCTACTAGCACCAATCCCGGACTTTGAGACAAGAACTGGATACAAGAGGTGAACTAGGGTTTGGAGATGAGATGGTGCCGGTGAAGATGTTGATGGAGATTGCCCTCTCCCGATGAGAGGAGCATTGGTGATGACGATGGTGATGATTTCCCCCTCCCGGTGGGAATTATCCCCGGCAAAACAGCTCTGCCGGGGCTCTAGATTGGATCCGCCAAGGTTCCGCCTCGTGGCGGCGGAGTTTCGTCCCGAAAAGTTCCTCCTTATTTTTTCTCATCGAAAGACCTCATATAGGAGAAGATGGGCCATCGAAGAGCCACCAAGGGGCCCACGAGGTAGGGGGCGCGCCCTAGGGGGGGCGCGCCCCCCACCCTCGTGAGAAGGGTGTGGGCCCCCTGGCCTTCATCTTTGGCATGGATTTTTCTTTATTTCTTTGAAGACGTTCCATGGAGTTTCAGGACTTTTGGAGTTGCGAAGAATAGGTCTCTAATATTTGCTCCTTTTCCAGACCAGAATTCCAGCTGCCGGCATTCTCCCTCCTTATGTAAACCTTGTAAAATAAGAGAGAATAGCCATAAGTATTGTGACATAAAGTGAAATAACAGTCCATAATGCGATAAATATCGATATAAAAGCATGATGCAAAATGGACGTATCAGACCCTAGCTACTATTATGGATATCAGCCAGGCCAGCCGTGGCCATAGACCAACTTAGGCCAAAAGCCTAAGCTTGGGGGAGTACGTATTTCTCACCGACATTACATTTATGCTCACACACTCATTGCTAGATGTCGGTGCTCATACTTTTTCATTGTATCATCCATGCTAGTTTCTTTTCCTTTTTTATGCTTTCTTCTTGTGTGTTTAATAAACCTTAAGAGAAACAAAAAAAATAGTTGTAGCTTTTAATCAGTTTACTTTCCATGCTTGTAGTAGTAATTAAAAAGAAAACCCAAAAATATTTCCTGTTCTTCTTTTGCTTGTTGGGAGCTTTCCCGTGTAAATAGTTGTATTTCTTTTCTTTGGGGTCGATAGGAGAAGACCATGATTAAATTGTTGAAGTGGCTCTTATATGCATTATTGTTGATCTGACAAAAGAGCCCATATTGCCTTGTCTTCTCCTGTTTATTGAATGCCTGCAGATTCCAGCTTAGTCCAATGCATGTGCATTATTATTATTATTCAAACTATTCGGTCGTGCAAGTGAAAGGCAATTATGATGATATATGATGGACTGACTGAGATGAGAAAAGCTGGTATGAACTCGACCTCTTTTGTTTTTGTAAATATGATTAGTTCATCGTTCCTGATTCAGCCTATTATGAATAAACATGTTTGCAATGACAACTAGAGATCATAGTTTCTCGTGCCATGCTTGATTAGCTATGAGTTATAATGGTTTACCTTGCGTGCCAACATGCTATTAAAATGGTTATGATGTGGTATGATAGGGTGGTATCCTCCTCTGAATGATTTAAGTGACTTGACTTGGCGCATGTTCATGCATGTAGTTGAAACAAAATCACCATAGCCTTCACGATATTTATGTTCATGGTGGATTATATCCTACTCATGATTGCATTCGGTGTTGATTAATTTTAATGCATGTTCATGACTGTTGTCGCTCTCTAGCTGGTCGGTTCCCAGTCTTTTGCTAGCCTTCACTTGTACTAAGCGGGAATACTGCTTGTGCATCCAAATCCCTTAAACCCCAAAGTTATTTCACATGAGTCCACTATACCTACCTATATACGGTATCTACCTGCCGTTCCAAGTAAATTTGTATGTGCCAAACTCTAAACCTTCAAATAAATATCCTATTTTGGATGCTCGAATAGCTCATGTATCAACTAGGGTTGTTTGTATCTTCCATGTTAGGCGGGTTATTCTCAAGAGGAGTGGACTCCGCTCCTCACTCACGAGATAAATGGCTGGTCACCGGGATGCCCAGTCCCATGCTTTATGCAAACTAAATCAAAATAATTGCAAACAAAACTCCCCCTCGAACTCTTGTTAGTTGGAGGCACTCGTTGTTTCAAGCAAGCCATGGATTGATGCTTGTGGTGGAAGGGGGAGTATAAACTTTACCATTCTGTTTGGGAACCACCTATAATGTGTGTAGCATGGAAGATATCGCCATCTCTTGGTTGTTATGTTGACAATGAAAGTATACCGCTCAAAATATTATTCACCTCTGTTTTAAAATCGAACTCTGGCACCTCTACAAATCCCTGCTTCCCTCTGCGAAGGGCCTATCTATTTACTTTTATGTTGAGTCATCATCCTCTTATTAAAAAGCACCAGTTGGAGAGCACCGCTATCATTTGCATTCATTACTATTAGTTTACATTGAGTATGACTTGACTGGATCTCTTTTACCACGAATTACAATGTCTAGTCAGTCCTTGGTCTTTAAAGGTGCTCTGCATTTATGTTTTGCGGTCTCAGATAGGGCTAGCGAGATACCATCCTGTTATATCATATTATGCTTGTTTTGAGAAAGTGTTGTCATACGAGTTTTATTATTATGGCTCGCTAGTTGATTATGCTATTGATATGAGTAAACTTGAGACCTATGCGTTATTGCGAATGTGGTTAGTTATAATCTTTGCTGAAAACTTGAATGTTGGCTTTACATATTTACAACAACAAGAACAAATAGAGTTTGTAAAAGTTTTTCTTTATCACTTTCAGTTTGTCAACTGGATTGCTTGAGGACAAGCAAAGGTTTAAGCTTGGGGGAGTTGATACGTCTCCAACGTATCTACTTTTCCAAACACTTTTGCCCTTATTTTGGACTCTAACTTGCATGATTTGAATGGAACTAACCCGGACTGACGCTGTTTTCAGCAGAATTACCATGGTGTTATTTATGTGCAGGAGCAAATGTTCTCGGAATGACCTGAAACTTCACAGAGACACTTTTCAGAAAATAAGAAAAATACCTGCCAAAGATGAAGGCCAGGGGGCCCACCGTCTTTCCATGAGGGTGGGGGCGCGCCTGCCCCCCTAGGGCGCGCCCCCCTACCTCGTGGGCCCCCTGTTGCCTCTCCAACTCCAACTCCACCTCCATATATTGAGTTTCGATGAGAAAAAAATTAGGGAGAAGAAATCATCGCGTTTTACGATATGGAGCCGCCGCCAAGCCCTAAAACCTCTCGGGAGGGCTGATCTGGAGTTCGTTCAGGCCTCCAGAGAGAGGAATTCGTCGCCATCGTCATCATCAACCATCCTCCATCACCAATTTCATGATGCTCACCGCCATGCGTGAGTAATTCCATCATAGGCTTGCTGGACGGTGATGGGTTGGATGGGATCTATCATGTAATCGAGTTAGTTTTGTTAGGGTTTGATCCCTAGTGTCCACTATGTTCTGAGATTGATGTTGCTATGACTTTGCTATGCTTAATGCTTGTCACTAGGGCCCGAGTGCCATGATTTCAGATCTGAACCTATTATGTTTTCATCAATATATGAGTGTTCTTGATCCTATCTTGCAAGTCTATAGTCACCTATTATGTGTTATGATCCGTTAACCCCGAAGTGACAATAATCGGGATACTTACCGGTGATGACCGTAGTTTGAGGAGTTCATGTATTCACTATGTGTTAATGCTTTGTTCCGGTTCTCTATTAAAAGGAGGCCTTAATATCCCTTAGTTTCCGTAAGGACCCCGCTGCCACGGAAGGGTAGGACAAAAGATGGCATGCAAGTTCTTTTCCATAAGCACGTATGACTATGTTCGGAATACATGCCTACATTATATCAATGAACTAGAGATAGTTCTGTGTCACCCTAGGTTATGACTGTTACATGATGAACCGCATCCAGCATAATTCTCCATCACTGATCCATTGCCTACGAGCTTTCCATATATTGTTCTTCGCTTATTTACTTTTCCGTTGCTATTGCTATCATCACTACAAAATACCAAAAATATTACTTTTACTATTGTTACCTTTTGCTACCGTTATCACCACTATCATATTACTTTGCTACTAAACACTTTGCTGCAGATATTAAGTTTCCAGGTGTGGTTGAATTGACAACTCAGCTGCTAATACTTGAGAATATTCTTTGGCTCCCCTTGTGTCGAATCAATAAATTTGGGTTGAATACTCTACCCTCGAAAACTGTTGCGATCCCTTCTACTTGTGGGTTATCACTGCAGCAAAGTAGCGTAAGTATTTCCGTCAGTTTTTGAGAACCAAGGTATCAATCCAGTAGGAGGCCACGCACGAGTCCCTCGCACCTACACAAACAAATAAATCCTCGCAACCAATGCGATAAGGGGTTGTCAATCCCTACATGGTCACTTACGAGAGTGAGATCTGATAGATATGATAAGATAATATTTTTGGTATTTTTATGATAAAGATGCAAAGTAAAATAAAAGGCAATAAAAATAACTAAGTATTGGAAGATTAATATGATGGAAGATAGACCCGGGGGCCATAGGTTTCACTAGTGGCTTCTCTCGAGAGCATAAGTATTCACGGTGGGTAAACAAATTACTATTCAGCAATTGACAGAATTGAGCATAGTTATGAGAATATCTAGGTATGATCATGTATATAGGCATCACGTCCGAGACAAGTAGACCGACTCCTGCCTGCATCTACTACTATTACTCCACACATCGACCGCTATCCAGCATGCATCTAGAGTATTAAGTTCAAGAGACAGAGTAACACTTTAAGCAAGATGACATGATGTAGAGGGATAAACTCATGCAATATGAAATAAACCCCATCTTGTTATCCTCGATGGCAACAATACAATACGTGCCTTGCTGCCCCTACTGTCACTGGGAAAGGACACCGCAAGATTGAACCGAAAGGTAAGCACTTCTCCCATTGCAAGAAAGATCAATCTAGTAGGCCAAACCAAACTGATAATTCGAAGAGACTTGCAAAGATAACCAATCATACATAAAAGAATTCAGAGAAGATGCAAATATTGTTCATAGATAAACTTGGTCATAAACCCACAATTCATCGGTCTCAACAAACGCACTGCAAAAGAAGATTACATCGAATAGATCTCCACAAGAGAGGGGGAGAACTTTGTATTGAGATCCAAAAAGAGAGAAGAAGCCATCTAGCTAATAACTATGGACCCGTAGGTCTGAGGTAAACTACTCACACTTCATCGGAAGGGCTATGGTGTTGATGTAGAAGCCCTCCGTGATCGATGCCCCCTCCGGCGGAGCTCCGGAACAGGCTACAAGATGGGATCTCGTGGATACAGAAAGTTACAGCGGTGGAATTAGGGTTTTGGCTCTGTATCTGGTAGTTTGGGGGTACGTAGGAATATATAGGAGGAAAGAGTACGTCGGTGGAGCAACAGGGGGCCCACGAGGGTGGAGGGCGCGCCCAAGGGGGGTAGGCGCGCCCCCCTACCTCGTGGCCTCCTGATTGATGTCTTGACGTAGGGTCCAAGTCCTCTGGATCATGTTCGTTCCGAAAATCACGTTCCTGAAGGTTTCATTCCGTTTGGACTCCGTTTGATATTCTTTTTCTGTGAAACCCTAAAATAGGCAAAGAACAACAATTCTGGGTTGGGCCTCCGGTTAATAGGTTAGTCCCAAAAATAATAGAAAAGTGTATAATAAAGCCCAATAATGTCCAAAACAGAATATAATATAGCATGGAACAATCAAAAATTATAGATACGTTGGAGACGTATCAAGCATCCCCAAGCTTAATTCCTGCTCGTCCTCGAGTAGGTAAATGATAAAAACAGAATTTTTGATGTGGAATGCTACTTGGCATAATTTCAATGTAGTTCTCTTAATTGTGGTGTGAATATTCAGAGCCGAAAGATTCAAGACAAAAGTTTAATATTGACATAGAAATAATAATACTTCAAGCATACTAACTAAGCAATTATGTCTCTTCAAAATAACATGGCCAAAGAAAGTTATCCCTACAAAATCATATAGTCTGGCTATGCTCCATCTTCACCACACAAAGTATTCAAATCATGCACAACCCCGATGACAAGCCAAGCAATTGTTTCATACTTTTAATGTTCTCAAACGTTTTCAATCTTCACGCAATACATGAGCGAGAGCCATGGACATAGCACTATAGGTCGAATAGAATGGTGGTTATGGAGAAGACAAAAAAGGGGGAAGATAGTCTCACATCAATTAGGCGTATCAACGGGCTATGGAGATGCCCGTCAATAGATATCAATGTGAGTGAGTAGGGATTGCCATGAAACGGATGCACTAGAGCTATAAGTATATGAAAGCTCAACAAAAAGAAACTAAGTGGGTGTGAATCCAACTTGCTTGCTCACGAAGACCTACGGCATTTTGAGGAAGCCCATCGTTGGAATATACAAGCCAAGTTCTATAATAAAAAATTCCCACTAGTATATGAAAGTGATAACATAGGAGACTCTCTATCATGAAGATCATGGTGCTACTTTGAAGCACAAGTGTGGAAAAAGGATAGTAGTATTGCCCTTTTGGGGGGGGGCTTCTTCTTTTTTCTTTGGCCTTTCTTTTCTTTTTTTATTTGGGACAGTACTCTATGAATGATGATCATCACACTTCTATTTATTTACAACTCGATACTGGAACAAAGTATGACTCTATATGAATGCCTCCGGCGGTGTACCGGGATAGCAATGATGCATGAGTGACTTATATGAAAGAATTATGAACGGTGGCTTTGCCACAACTAAAATGTCAACTACATGATCATGCAAAGCAATATGACAATGATGGAGCGTGTCATGATAAACGGAACGGTGGAAGGTTGCATGGCAATATATCTCGGAA
The DNA here is from genome assembly GCA_034509565.1 of Triticum monococcum. Classification (NCBI taxonomy): domain Eukaryota; kingdom Viridiplantae; phylum Streptophyta; class Magnoliopsida; order Poales; family Poaceae; genus Triticum; species Triticum monococcum. The sequence continues at coordinate 172,039,521 of CM067847.1, read as the reverse complement.
TGGCTATGGAAATGCCATGATAGGTAGGTATGGTGGCTATTTTGAGGAAGGCATATGGTGGGTGTATGATACTGGCGAAAGGTGCACGGTATTAGAGAGGCTAGCAATGGTGGAAGGGTGAGAGTGCGTATAATCCATGGACTCAACATTAGTCATAAAGAACTCACATACTTATTGCAAAAACCTATTAGTTATCGAAGCAAAGTACTACGCACATGCTCCTAGGGGGATAGATTGGTAGGAAAAGACCATCGCTCGTCCCCGATCGCCACTCATAAGGAGGACAATCAATAAATACATCATGCTCTGACTTCTTAACATAATGGTTCACCATACGTGTATGCTACGGGAATCACAAACTTCAACACAAGCATTTCTCAAATTCACAACTACTCAACTAGCACGACTCTAAATCACCATCTCCATATGTCAAAACAATTATCAAGTTTCAAACTTCTCATAGTATTCAACACACTCATAAGAAAATTTTATTTATTAATCTTGAATGCCTCAAATAATTAAAGAAAATTACCATGCTGTTTTGTAGGACTCTCAAAATAATCTAAGTGAAGCATGAGAGAACAATGGTTTCTATAAAATAAATCTACCACCGTGCTCTAAGAGATATAAGTGAAGCACTAGAGCAAAAACTATATAACTCAAAAGATATAAGTGAAGCACATAGAGTATTCTAATAATTTCCAAAGCATGTGTGTCTATCTCATAAAGGTGTGTGCAGCAAGGATGATTGTGGAAAGCTAACAAATAAAGACTCAAATAATACAAGACGCTCCAAGCAAAACACATATCATGTGGTAAATAAAAATATAGCTCCAAGTAAAGTTACCGATAGAAGTAGACGAAAGAGGGGATGCCTTCCGGGGAATCCCCAAGCTTTGGCTTTTAGGTGTCCTTAGATTATCTTGGGGGTTCCATGGTCATCCCCAAGCTTAGGCTCTTGCCACTCCTTGTTCCATAATCCATCAAATCTTTACCCAAAACTTGAAAACTTCACAACACAAAACTTAAAGTAGAAAATCTCATGAGCTCCGTTAGCGAAAGAAAACAAAACACCACTTGAAGGTACTGTAATGAACTCATTTTTTATTTATATTGGTGTTAAACCTACTGTATTCCAACTTCTCTATGGTTTATAAACTATTTTACTAGCCATAGATTCATCAAAATAAGCAAACAACACACGAAAAACAGAATCTGTCAAAAACAGAACAGTCTGTAGTAATCTGTAGCTAACGCAAGATCTGGAAACACAAAAATTCTACAATAAATTTCTGGACGTGAGTAATTTATCTATTAATCATCTGCAAAAATAATTAACTAAATATCACTTTCCAAATAAAAATGGCATCAGTTCTCGTGAGCGCTAAAGTTTCTGTTTTTTCCAGCAAGATTAAAAAGACTTTCCCCAACTCTTCCCAACAGTTCTACTTGGCACAAACACTAATTAAACACAAAAAACACAACCAAAACACAAGCTATATAAATTATTTATTACTAAACAGGAGCAAAAAGCAAGGAATAAAAAGAAAATTGGGTTGCCTCCCAACAAGCGCTATCGTTTAACGCCCCTAGCTAGGCATAAAAAGCAAGGATAGATCTAGGTGTTGCCATCTTTAGTTGGTAGTTCTTTAATGAGACATCTATCACCTTTAGGAGTTTCTTCCCTTTTATCAATAATCAAACTTCTAGGCACAAGATCGAAAAAATCAGTAGTAGCAAATGGTTCCTTAATGATAGCAAAAAGATTAGGATGAATACTTATAGATTTGAGATCCGCAGTGTCCTTGCTACAGGATTCACCCTTATTTTTAGGAACATACATAAGCTTGGCACTTTTAGTTGGAGGACTTGGAGTATTATTTACGGAAGAAAAAGTGGTTCCCAAGTTGGTAATAATACCCTCAAGTTTATTGATTCTAGTGGAATCATGATCCATTCTTTCATTAACTATAGGTTCCTTCTCTTTAATATTTTTCAAAGTTACTCCTACTTTAGATCCATATTGGGTAATTTGGTTGTGGATCTTTTTATCGAAAGTTTCAATTAACTCAACGGTAGCAACTTTATTTTCAATAATTTCAAGCTTTTGCATTACATGCTCCAAAGTTAACATAGTTCCATTAATCATAAGAGGGGTGAACCAAATAAATCTATCATAGCATTATAAGAATCAAAAGTATGGCTACCCAAGAAATTCCCTCCAGTAATGGTATCAAGGATATATCTGTACCAAGGAGTAGTGCCTACGTAAAAATTGTAGAGAAGACCGGAAGTGGATTGCTTCCTGGTAGATCTATTTTGAGCATTGCAAATCCCATACCAAGCGTCTTTTAAATTTTCTCCTTCCCTTTGTTTAAAATTAAGAACTTCATTCTCGGGAGATAACGGAGAAGATAAGGGACTAGCCATAACGACAAGCAAGCAATCCGACACACAAGCAAACAAGAAACGGGCAAAAAGAGGCAAATAGAGAAAGAGAGGGAGGATAGAGAGAGGGGGGCGAATAAAATGGCAAGGGTGAAGTGGGGGAGAGGAAAACGAGAGGCAAATGGCAAATAATGTAATGTGGGAGATAAGGGTTGTGATGGGTACTTGGTATGTTGACTTTTGCGTAGACCTCCCCGGCAACGGCGCCAGAAATCCTTGTTGCTACCTCTTGAGCACTTGCGTTGGTTTTCCCTTGAAGAGGAAAGGGTGGTGCAGCAAAGTAGCGTAAGTATTTTCCTTAGTTTTTGAGAACCAAGGTATCAATATAGTAGGAGGCCACACATGAGTCCCTCGCACCAACACAAACAAATAAATCCTCGCAACCAACGCGATAAGGGGTTGTCAATCCCTACACGGTCACTTACGAGAGTGAGATCTGATAGATATGATAAGATAATATTTTTGGTATTTTTATGATAAAGATGCAAAGTAAAATAGAAGGCAATAAAAATAACAAAGTATTGGAAGATTAATATGATGGAAGATAGACCCAGGGGGCATAGGTTTCACTAGTGGCTTCTCTCGAGAGCATAAGTATTCACAGTGGGTAAACAAATTACTGTTGAGCAATTGATAGAATTGAGCATAGTTATGAGAATATCTATGTATGATCATGTATATAGGCATCACGTCCGAGACAAGTAGACCGACTCCTGCCTGCATCTACTACTATTACTCCACACATCGACCGCTATCTAGCATGCATCTAGAGTATTAAGTTGAAGAGAACAGAGTAATGCTTTAAGCAAGATGACATGATGTAGAGGGATAAACTCATGCAATATGAAATAAACCCCATCTTGTTATCCTTGATGGCAACAATACAATACGTGCCTTGCTGCCCCTACTGTCACTGGGAAAGGACACCGCAAGATTGAACCCAAAGCTAAGCACTTCTCCCATTGCAAGAAAGATCAATCTAGTAGGCCAAACCAAACTGATAATTCGAAGAGACTTGAAAAAATAACCAATCATACATAAAAGAATTCTGAGAAGATTCAAATATTGTTCATAGATAAACTTGATCATAAACCCACAATTCATCGGTCTCAACAAACACACCGCAAAAGAAGATTACATCGAATAGATCTCCACAGGAGAGGGGGAGAACTTTGTATTGAGATCCAAAGAGAGAGAGGAAGCCATCTAGCTAATAACTATGGACCCGTAGGTCTGAGGTAAACTACTCACACTTCATCGGAAGGGGTATGGTGTTGATGTAGAAGCCCTCCGTGATCGATGCCCCCTCCGGCGGAGCTCCGGAACAGGCCCCAAGATGGGATCTCGTAGATACAGAAAGTTAAGGCGGTGGAATTAGGGTTTTGGCTCCGTATCTGGTAGTTTGGGGGTACGTAGGTATATATAGGCGGAAGGAGTACGTCGATGGAGCAACAGGGGGCCATGAGGGTGGAGGGCGCGCCCCCTACCTCGTGGCCTCCTTCTTAATGTCTTGATGTAGGGTCCAAGTCCTCTGGATCATGTTCGTTCCGAAAATCACGTTCCCGAAGGTTTCATTCCGTTTGTACTCCATTGGATTCTTTTTCTGCGAAGCCCTAAGATAGGCAAAAAAACAGCAATTCTGGGATGGGCCTCCGGTTAATAGGTTAGTCCCAAAAATAATATAAAAGTGTATAATAAAGCCCAATAATGTCCAAAACAGAATATAATATAGCATGGAACAATCAAAAATTATAGATACGTAGGAGACGTATCAAGACATGACGGAGACATGTCTCCGGTCAATAACTAATAGCAGAACTTGGATGCTCATATTGGTTCCTACATATTCTACGAAGATCTTTACCGGTCAAACCGCATAACAACATACGTTGTTCCCTTTGTCATCGGTATGTTACTTGCCCGAGATTCGATTGTCGGTATCTCAATACCTAATTCAATATCGTTACCGGCAAGTCTGTTTACTCGTTCCGTAATGCAACATCCCACAACTAACTCATTAGTCACATTGCTTGCAAGGCTTATAGTGATGTGCATTACCGAGAGGGCCCAGAGATACCTCTCCGACAATCGGAGTGAAAAATCCTAATCTTGATCTATGCCAACTCAACAAGTACCATTGGAGACACCTGTAGAGCACCTTTATAATCACCCATTTACGTTGTGATGTTTGGTAGCACACAAAGTGTTCCTCCGGTATTCGGGAGTTGCATAATCTCATAGTCATAGGAACATGTATAAGTCGTGAAGAAAGCAATAGCAGTAAACTTAAACGATCAAGTGCTAAGCTAACGAAATGGGTCAAGTCAATCACATCATTCTCCTAATGATGTGATCCCGTTGATCAAATGACAACTCATGTCTATGGCTAGGAAACTCAACCATCTTTGATCAACGAGCTAGTCAAGTAAAGTCATACTAGTGACACTATATTTGTCTATGTATTCACACATGTATTATGTTTCCGGTTAATACAATTCTAGCATGAATAATAAACATTTATCATGATATGAAGAAATAAATAATAACTTTACTATTGCCTCTAGGGCATATTTCCTTCAGTTATCGTTTGCGAAGCGTGTGTGGTGTCAGACACTATCACATACAGTGCGGGAAAACTAAATGTGTGTGATTGTCTACCTATCGTACATGGTTTATAATCATGAACTGTTTGTGATGTGCCAGGCATCGTAAAACTCCCATGCCTAGAATCTGCCTAGAATACTCCCGTGGCTGGAATCTTCCTGGTTTTAGGCAGAACCACAAAACTCCGACTGTGATGGCAATGTGAGCACAAGCAAGTAGCAAGGATGAAGCATTTGGGATATTTGAGATATCGGAAACGGTTATATAGGGACAACTGTATGCATCAAGGCTCCCTATCCCCGACGGTTTCTGGGTCATGTGGGAAGGACCCCCCTATCGCCCATACTCACTTGGCGATAGTTCCAAATGTCGTCGCAAAAAGGGGTTAAAAACCGTTTGTTTAGGACCGACGCGCACCAGTGACAATTGCTACAATATTGCTACTGTTACTTCTGCCACCGTTACCGCTACTTCCATACTACTTTGCTACTAAATACTTTGTTGCAGATATTAAGTCTTTCATGTGTGGTTGAATTTACAACTCAACTGCTAATACTCAAGAATATCCTTTGGCTCCCCTTGTGTCGAATCAATAAATTTAGGTTGAATACTCTACCCTCAAAAACTGTTGCGATCCCCATACTTGTGGGTTATCAAGTATAAACTTGCAAAATTCAAAAGAAGAAGAAAAGAGAAAAAATACAATACCCTTTGGCCTATCCAATGCTCGTTCTTTCAAACATCGTGATCAAGAGGTTATGTGTTCAACTAAGATAGACTGAAATCCACTATTCAAGATCAGTTGCGAATTTAGGCTTGATTCTATGAGTGATAAGTAGAAGGTCTTGCCTAAGGGAGAAGCGCCAAGACCTCACGGTGAGAAACTGATGCTTGAAAATCCAACCATTTCTTTGCGTCCGCACATTCCAACTTCCCATGATGATAACTACTAATGCAACTTGTTTGGGCAAAGCTTGCATATTCAAGAGAGTCTCATCCGAGATATAAATTCCTCTCTTATGAAGTAAATCAGAAGCCCGACAGTCGTGAGTAAATGGACGGTCCCAAAACTAGTGTAGAAATGTTTCATCATCACAGGTGGTACAAAAAGCATAGTTGTAGTTAGACAAATGAAAGTTCTTGTGTTGTAGAAGATTCCTGGCACTAATTATGTCATGTAGAAGTTACCAGAAAAAATTTGTACCTTGGCTTGACACCATTTTTCCAAATGATTTTGAAGAGAAAATGTGCATCTAGTGCAGAATTTTGTATGTCTTGTTGGAGGAATATTCTACAGACTTCCGTTGGTATGCCCATCTATCATTCTGGCCATTTTAGTGAATACCCTCAATAGAGTTTGCAGTTGACTAAATTGGTCCAAATCCTGTGTGGATGCAGGAGTATGGAAAAGTTCTAGTAAATCAATTTTATTCTAATTATCTTTAATGGAAATGTCTTGATGTGTCGCAAAGGAAAACAATTCAGTGGATTGATTTTGGAGAATGTGTGTTTAGACCATCTATCCCGCCAAAGCATGATAATGCTACCATTTCCAATGATGCATTTAGTAATTTCCTTATAGCTTGGGATTAATATGGAGATATCTTTCCACCAAAAGGATCCCATCTTACTGGCTGCCAACCATTTATCCTGAAAATATGTTTCCCATATCAATTGCACCTAGAGAAGATCCTGAGGTTTGAAGAATTTGTGTATATGTTTCATGAGAAGACATTTATTTTGCATGGCCAAATCCAGGACTCCCAAAAAACCATGTTCCTTGGAGAGACACACCTTTTGCCAAGCAATCAAAGTCACTCCTCTCTGCTCAACACCAAATTTCCTCCAAAAGCAATGTTTTGAATACTTGCTCAGTTGTCCCACAATCCCCACCGGCAAGATAGAGTGCTCATTTAGAAAATAGGCATGCTGGAGACCAACTTCTCGGCATAGGAAAGCAAATTGGAACGACCAAACAGTCTTTCCTCAACTCTTGTAAGGATAGGCACAAAATCTTCCATCTTAGGCAAGGTTAAGCTCAAAGGTAGGCCTAAATATGTGAAAGGCACAGACCGAATACTGCATCCATAATAGAGGCCAAGTGAGTCATTTTTTAGTAGAAGTGTTTATGGGCACAATTACTGATTTCGCATAATTGATTCGAAGGCTTGTGTAAGTACTGTAGTGAAGTGGTAAATTTTAAATTTGGAGGAGTTGATTTGGGCACGCTGACATGATAATAATAGTATCATTAGCATATTGGATGATGGGGAAGTCTAGGCAAGACCTTTTTGCAAGAGGGGCAACAATAAGCTTGTTTTTCATGGCCTCATTTAAGATTGACTGAAGCAAGTCAATAGCAAATACAAATATTAAGGGTGAAAGGGGATCTCCTTTGTCTGACTCCCATATACATTGAAGCTGTCTTTGAGGAATCCCATTGAGAGGGACTGATGAGAATCCAGAGGATTATATCGATATCAATCCACCTCATCCATTTACTACCAAAACCTCTGGCCTCAATAATTTCTTTGATTGTTTGATGTTCTATCATGTCAAAAGCTTTCTCAAAGTCTAATTTTAAAATCACTATCTCAACTTTAGACTGGTGGCACTGATGAATGTATTCATAGGACCATGCCAAACAATTATGGATAAACCTTTTCTGTAGAAAGCCATGAACTGATTGAGCATGCCCAACACAACATGATGCTTATGTGTGGAATGCCAGTCGCCAGACGGAGACGCACATGCCCCACTCCCAAACCTAGCTCACAGAAGCGGCTGGCGGGATGACGCGGACCGGCGGACGACGTCGGCTGGGGCATCAAGAAAGTGGGTGACTAGGCGCTGTCGTGCAGGAGACACTACACGGCGAGAGGAGGATAAAGGTGGGGCCTAGCAGGCGGCGGCAACGAGCGAGGGCGCAAGGCGCAGTGCATCATCGTGCTCATCACTGACAAAAGACGGAGAGGAAAGGGAATGGGCTAGCAAAGGCAATGAAAAAGGGGAGAAGCAAGGGTATATTTCTTTGATTTGTAACAACTTATATTATGAATGTGAGGGGGGAGGGGCATGGAGGAGCTTGCTCAACCCATAGAGATTTATCATGCGGATTTCACTCATTATGCACATGAATATATGCAAGATAACCTTGAGCTGTTCATTATTCATATGAGAAAAAATTGAAGACTTTAGAGTTTGGCATGATATTGCAAGCATGACTAAAAAGATGACTGAATTTGAAAAGCATGTCATGTTTTTACTGTTTATCACGTCATTGAGTTAGCATTGCTACTTTCGGTAGCGACAATGCCAGTTGAAAGGTTCTTCTCGGCAATGAAAATCATCAAGACTGAGTTGCGCAACAAGATGTCCGTGAAGCAAATATGCCCTAGAGGCAATAATAAAGTTATTATTTATTTCCTTATATCATGATAAATGTTTATTATTCATGCTAGAATTGTATTAACCGGAAACATAATACATGTGTGAATACATAGACAAACTTAGTGTCACTAGTATGCCTCTACTTGACTAGCTCGTTAATCAAAGATGGTTATGTTTCCTAACCATAAAACAAAGTGTTGTTATTTGATTAATGAGGTCACATCATTAGTTGAATGATCTGATTGACATGACCCATTCCATTAGCATTAGCACCCGATCGTTTAGCATGTTGCTATTGCTTTCTTCATGACTTATACAATGTCCTATGACTATGAGATTATGCAACTCCCGTTTACCAGAGGAACACTTTGTGTGCTACCAAACGTCACAACGTAACTGGGTGATTATAAAGGAGCTCTACAGGTGTCTCCAAAGGTAGATGTTGGGTTGGCGTATTTCGAGATTAGGATTTGTCACTCCGATTGTCGGAGAGGTATCTCTGGGCCCTCTCGGTAATGCACATCACATAAGCCTTGCAAGCATTACAACTAATGAGTTAGTTGCGGGATGATGTATTACAAAACGAGTAAAGAGACTTGCCGGTAACGAGATTGAACTAGGTATTGGATACCGACGATCGAATCTCGGGCAAGTAACATACCGATGACAAAGGGAACAACGTATGTTGTTATGCGGTCTGACCGATAAAAGATCTTCGTAGAATATGTAGGAGCCAATATGGGCATCCAGGTCCCTCTATTGGTTATTGACCGGAGACGTGTCTCGGACATGTCTACATTGTTCTCGAACCGTAGGGTCCGCACGCTTAACGTTAAGATGACAGTTATTATGAGTTTATGCATTTTGATGTACCGAAGTTAGTTCGGAGTCCCGGATGTGATCACGGACATGACGAGGAGTCTCGGAATGGTCGAGACATAAAGATTGATATATTGGACGGCTATATTCGGACACCGGAAGTGTTCCGGGTGATTTCGGAGAAAACCGGAGTACCGGAAGGGTTACCGGAACCCTCCGGGGAAGTAATGGGCCTTATTGGGCCTTAGGGGAGAGAGAGGGCTGCGGCCTAGGAGGTGCCCCCCCCCCACATGGGGAGTCCGAATTGGACAAGGGAGGGGGGCGCGGCCCCTCTTTCCCTCTCCCTCTCCCCCTCTTTCCTTCCCCCTTAGGGTTTCCTAATTGGATTAGGAAAGGGGAGTCCTACTCCCACTAGGAGGACTCCCCCTCCCCTTGGCGTGCCCCATAGGGCCGGCCGGCCTCCCCCTTGCTCCTTTATATACGGGGGCAGGGGGCACCCTAGAACACACAAGTTGATCTTAGATCGTTCCTTAGCCGTGTGCGGTGTCCCCTGCCACCATATTCCACCTCGATCATATCGTTGTAGTGCTTAGGTGAAGCCCTGCGTCGGTAGAACATCAAGATCGTCACCACGCTGTCATGCTGACGGAACTCCTCCCCGAAGCTTTGCTGGATCGGAGCCCAGGGATCGTCATCGAGCTGTACGTGTGCTAAGAACTCGGAGGTGCCGGAGTAACGGTGCTTGGATCGGTCGGATCGGGAAGAAGGTGTATGACTACTTCCTCTATGTTGTGTCAATGCTTCCGTTGTGATCTACAAGGGTACGTAGATCATGCTCTCCCCCTCGTTGCTATGCATCACCATGATCTTGCGTGTGCGTAGGAATTTTTTTGAAATTACTACGTTCCCCAACAGTGGTATCAGAGCCTAGGTTTTATGGTTTGATGTTATTTGCACGAGTAGAACACAAGTGAGTTGTGGACGATATAAGTCATACTGCCTACCAGCATGTCATACTTTGGTTCGGCGGTATTGTTGGATGAAGCGGCCCGGACCGACATTACGCGTATGCTTACGCGAGACTGGTTCTACCACCGTGCTTTGCACACAGGTGGTTGGCGGGTGTCAGTTTCTCCAACTTTAGTTGAACCAAGTGTGGCTACGCTTGGTCCTTGCGAAGGTTAAAACGGAGTCTATTTGACAAACTATCGTTGTGGTTTTGATGCGTAGGTGAGATTGGTTCTTACTTAAGCCCGTAGCAGCCACGTAAAACTTGCAACAACAAAGTAGAGGACGTCTAACTTGTTTTTGCAGGGCATGTTGTGATATGATATGGCCAAGACATGATGCTAAATTTTATTGTATGAGATGACCATGTTTTGTAATCGAGTTATCGGCAACTGGCAGGAGCCATATGGTTGTCGCTTTATTGTATGCAATGCAATCACAATGTAATGCTTTACTTTATCACTAAGCGGTAGCGATAGTCGTGGAAGCATAAGATTGGCGAGACGACAGCGATGCTACGATGGAGATCAAGGTGTCGCGCCGGTGACGATGGTGATCATGGCAGTGCTTCGGAGATGGAGATCACAAGCACAAGATGATGATGGCCATATCATATCACTTATATTGATTGCATGTGATGTTTATCTTTTTATGCATCTTATCTTGCTTTGATTGACGGTAGCATTATAAGATGATCTCTCACTAAATTATCAAGGAGTGTTCTCCCTGAGTATGCACCGTTGCCAAAGTTCGTCGTGCCCAGACACCACATGATGATCGGGTGTGATAAGCTCTACGTCCATCTACAACGGGTGCAAGCCAGTTTTTGCACACGCAGAATACTCAGGTTAAACTTGACGAGCCTAGCATATGCAGATATGGCCTCGGAACACGGAGACCGAAAGGTCGAGCATGAATCATATAGTAGATATGATCAACATAGCGATGTTCACCATTGAAAACTACTCCATCTCACGTGATGATCGGTTATGGTTTAGTTGATTTGGATCACGTGATCACTTAGAGGATTAGAGGGATGTCTATCTAAGTGGGAGTTCTTAAGTAATTTGATTAATTGAACTTAAACTTATCATGAACTTAGTACCTGATAGTATCTTGCTTGTTTATGTTGATTGTAGATAGATGGCTCGTGCTGTTGTTCCGTTGAATTTTAATGCGTTCCTTGAGAAAGCAAAGTTGAAAGATGATGGTAGCAATTACATGGACTGGGTCCGTAACTTGAGGATTATCCTCATTGCTGCTCAGAAGAATTACGTCCTGGAAGCACCGCTGGGTGCCAGGCCTGCTGCTGGAGCAACACCAGATGTTATGAACGTCTGGCAGAGCAAAGCTGATGACTACTCGATAGTTCAGTGTGCCATGCTTTACGGCTTAGAATCGGGACTTCAACGATGTTTTGAACGTCATGGAGCATATGAGATGTTCCAGGAGTTGAAGTTGATATTTCAAGCAAATGCCCGGATTGAGAGATATGAAGTCTCCAATAAATTCTATAGGTGCAAGATGGAGGAGAACAGTTCTGTCAGTAAGCATATACTCAAAATGTCTGGGTATAATAATCACTTGATTTAGATGGGAGTTAATCTTCCAGATGATTGCGTCATTGACAGAATTCTCCAATCACTGCCACCAAGCTACAAGAGCTTCGTGATGAACTATAATATGCAAGGGATGAACAAGACTATTCCCGAGCTCTTCGTAATGCTGAAAGCTGCGGAGGTAGAAATCAAAAAGGAGCATCAAGTGTTGATGGTCAGGAAGACCATTAGTTTCAAGAAAAAGGGCAAAGGGAAGAAGAAGGGGAACTTCAAGAAGAACGGCAAGCAAGTTGCTGCTCAAGAGAAGAAACCCAAGTCTGGACCTAAGCCTGAAACTGAGTGCTTCTACTGCAAGCAGATTGGTCACTGGAAGCGGAACTGCCCCAAGTTTTTGGCGGATAAGAAGGATGGCAAGGTGAACAAAGGTATATGTGATATACATGTTATTGATGTGTACCTTACTAGAGCTCGCAGTAGCACCTGGGTATTTGATACTGGTTCTGTTGCTAATATTTGCAACTCGAAACAGGGACTACGGATTAAGCGAACACTGGCAAAGGACGAGGTGACGATGCGCGTGGGAAACGGTTCCAAAGTCGATGTGATCGCGGTCGGCACGCTACCTCTACATCTACCTTCGGGATTAATATTAGACCTAAATAATTGTTATTTGGTGCCAGCGTTGAGCATGAACATTATATATGGATCTTGTTTGATGCGAGACGGTTATTCATTTAAATCAGAGAATAATGGTTGTTCTATTTATATGAGTAATATCTTTTATGGTCATGCACCTTTGAGTAGTGGTCTATTTTTGATGAATCTCGATAGTAGTAACACACATATTCATAATGTTGAAACCAAAAGATGCAGAGTTGATAATGACAGTGCAACTTATTTGTGGCACTACCGTTTAGGTCATATCGGTATAAAGCGCATGAAGAAACTCCATATTGATGGACTTTTGGAACCACTTGATTATGAATCACTTGGTACTTGCGAACCATGCCTCATGGGCAAGACGACTACACCGTTCTCCGGTACTATGGACAGAGCAACAGATTTATTGGAAATCATACATACCGATGTATGTGGTCCGATGAATATTGAGGCTCGTGGCGGATATCGTTATTTTCTCACCTTCATAGATGACTTAAGCAGATATGGGTATATCTACTTAATGAAACATAAGTCTGAAACATTTGAAAAGTTCAAGGAATTTCAGAGTGAAGTTGAAAATCATCGTAACAAGAAAATAAAGTTTCTACGATCTGATCGTGGAGGAGAATATTTGAGTTACGAGTTTGGTGTACATTTGAAAAATTGTGGAATAGTTTCGCAACTCACGCCACCCGGAACACCACAGCGTAATGGTGTGTTCGAACGTCGTAATCGTACTTTACTAGATATGGTACGATCTATGATGTCTCTTACTGATCTACCGCTATCGTTTTGGGGTTATGCTTTAGAGACGGCCGCATTCATGTTAAATAGGGCACCATCAAAATCCATTGAAACGACGCCTTATGAACTATGGTTTGGCAAGAAACCAAAGTTGTCGTTTCTTAAAGTTTGGGGCTGCGATGCTTATGTGAAAAAGCTTCAACCTGATAAGCTCGAACCCAAGTCGGAGAAATGTGTCTTCATAGGATACCCAAAGGAGACTGTTGGGTACACCTTCTATCATAGATCCGAAGGCAAGATATTTGTTGCTAAGAATGGATCCTTTCTAGAGAAGGAGTTTCTCTCGAAAGAAGTGAGTGGGAGGAAAGTAGAACTTGACGAGGTAACTGTACCTACTCCCTTATTGGAAAGTAGTACATCACAAAAAACTGTTTCTGCGACACCTATACCAATTAGTGAGGAAGCTAATGATGATGATAATGAAACTTCAGGACAAGATACTACTGAACCTCCTAGATAAACCAGAGTGAGATCCGCACCAGAGTGGTACGGTAATCCTGTTCTGGAAATCATGCTGCTAGATCATGATGAACCTATGAACTATGAAGAAGCGATGGTGAGCCCAGATTCCGCAAAGTGGCTTGAAGCCATGAAATCTGAGATGGGATCCATGTATGAGAACAAAGTATGGACTTTGGTTGACTTGTCCAATGATCGGCAAGCAATTGAGAATAAATGGATCTTCAAGAAGAAGACTGACGCTGACGGTAATATTACTGTCTATAAAGCTCGACTTGTCGCAAAAGGTTTTCGACAAGTTCAAGGGGTTGACTACGATGAGACCTTCTCACCCGTAGCGATGCTTAAGTCTGTCTGAATCATGTTAGCAATTGCGTTTTATGATTATGAAATTTGGCAAATGGATGTCAAAACTGCATTCCTGAATGGATTTCTGGAAGAAGAGTTGTATATGATGCAACCAGGAAGGTTTTGTCAATCCAAAGGGAGCTAACAAAGTGTGCAAGCTCCAGCGATCCATTTATGGACTGGTGCAAGCCTCTCGGAGTTGGAATAAACGCTTTGATAGTGTGATTAAAGCATTTGGTTTTATACAGACTTTCGGAGAAGCCTGTATTTACAAGAAAGTGAGTGGGAGCTCTGTAGCATTTCTGATATTATATGTGGATGACATATTACTGATTGGAAATGACATAGAATTTCTGGATAGCATAAAGGGATACTTGAATAAGAGTTTTTCAATGAAAGACCTCGGTGAAGCTGCTTACATATTAGGCATAAAGATCTATAGATATAGATCAAGACGCTTAATTGGACTTTCACAAAGCACATACCTTGACAAGATTTTGAAGAAGTTCAAAATGGATCAAGCAAAGAAAGGGTTCTTGCATGTGTTACAAGGTGTGAAGTTGAGTCAGACTCAATGCCCGACCACTGCAGAAGATAGAGAGAAAATGAAAGATGTTCCCTATGCTTCAGGCATAGGCTCTATCATGTATGCAATGCTGTGTACTAGACCTGATGTGTGCCTTGCTATAAGTTTAGCAGGGAGGTACTAAAGTAATCCAGGAGTGGATCACTGGACAGCGGTCAAGAACATCCTGAAATACCTGAAAAGGACTAAGGATACATTTCTCGTATATGGAGGTGACAAAGAGCTCACCGTAAGAGGTTACGTTGATGCAAGCTTTGACACTGATCCGGACGATTCTAAATCGCAAACCGGATACGTGTTTATATTAAACGGTGGAGTTGTCAGTTGGTGCAGTTCTAAACAAAGCGTCGTAGCGGGATCTACATGTGAAGCGGAGTACATAGCTGCTTCGGAAGCAGCGAACGAAGGAGTCTGGATGAAGGAGTTCATATCTGATCTAGGTGTTATCCTAGTGCATCGGGTCCAATGAAAATCTTTTGTGACAATACTGGTGCAATTGCCTTGGCAAAGGAATCCAGATTTCACAAGAGGACCAAGCACATCAAGAGACGCTTCAATTCCATCCGGGATCTAGTCCAGGTGGGAGACATAGAGATTTGCAAGATACATACGGATCTGAATATTGCAGACCCGTTGACTAAGCCTCTTCCACGAGCAAAACATGATCAGCACCAAGGCTCCATGGGTGTTAGAATCATTACTGTGTAATCTAGATTATTGACTCTAGTGCAAGTGGGAGACTGAAGAAAATATGCCCTAGAGGCAATAATAAAGTTATTATTTATTTCCTTATATCATGATAAATGTTTATTATTCATGCTAGAATTGTATTAACTGGAAACATAATACATGTGTGAATACATAGACAAACTTAGTGTCACTAGTATGCCTCTACTTGACTAGCTCGTTAATCAAAGATGGTTATGTTTCCTAACCATAAAACAAAGTGTTGTTATTTGATTAACGAGGTCACATCATTAGTTGAATGATCTGATTGACATGACCCATTCCATTAGCATTAGCACCCGATCGTTTAGTATGTTTCTATTGCTTTCTTCATGACTTATACATGTTCCTATGACTATGAGATTATGCAACTCCCGTTTACCAGAGGAACACTATGTGTGCTACCAAACGTCACAACGTAACTAGGTGATTATAAAGGAGCTCTACAGGTGTCTCCAAAGGTAGATGTTGGGTTGGCGTATTTCGAGATTAGGATTTGTCACTCCGATTGTCGGAGAGGTATCTCTGAGCCCTCTTGGTAATGCACATCACATAAGCCTTGCAAGCATTACAACTAATGAGTTAGTTGCGGGATGATGTATTACAGAACGAGTAAAGAGACTTGCCGGTAACGAGATTGAACTAGGTATTGGATACCGACGATCGAATCTCGGGCAAGTAACATATCGATGACAAAGGGAACAACGTATGTTGTTATGCGGTCTGACCGATAAAAGATCTTCGTAGAATATGTAGGAGCCAATATGGGCATCCAGGTCCCGCTATTGGTTATTGACCGGAGACGTGTCTCGGTCATGTCTACATTGTTCTCGAACCGTAGGGTCCGCACGCTTAACATTACGATGACAGTTATTATGAGTTTATGCATTTTTATGTACCGAAGTTAGTTTGGAGTCCCGGATGTGATCACGGACATGACGAGGAGTCTCGGAATGGTCGAGACATAAAGATTGATATATTGGACGGCTATATCCGGACACCGGAAGTGTTCCGGGTGATTTCGGAGAAAACCGGAGTACCGGAAGGGTTACCGGAACCCTCCGGGGAAGTAATGGGCCTTATTGGGCCTTAGGGAGAGAGAGGGCTGCGGCCTAGGAGGTGGCGCCCCCCCTCCCCACATGGGGAGTCCGAATTGGACTAGGGAGGGGGGCGCGGCCCCTCTTTCCCTCTCCCTCTCCCCCTCTTTCCTTCCCCCTTAGGGTTTCCTAATTGGATTAGGAAAGGGGAGTCCTACTCCCACTAGGAGGAGGACTCCCCCTCCCCTTGGCGCGCCCCATAGGGCCGGCCGGCCTCCCCCTTACTCCTTTATATACGGGGGCAGAGGGCACCCTAGAACACACAAGTTGATCTTTGAGATCGTTCCTTAGCCGTGTGCGGTGCCCCCTGCCACCATATTCCACCTCGATCATATCGTTGTAGTGCTTAGGCGAAGCCCTGCGTCGGTAGAACATCAAGATCGTCACCACGCCGTCGTGCTGACGGAACTCCTCCCCGAAGCTTTGCTGGATCGGAGCCCGGGGATCGTCATCGAGCTGTACGTGTGCTAAGAACTCGGAGGTGCCGGAGTAACGGTGCTTGGATCAGTCGGATCGGAAAGAAGGCGTACGACTACTTCCTCTATGTTGTGTCGCTTCCGTTGCGATCTACAAGGGTACGTAGATCATGCTCTCCCCCTCGTTGCTATGCATCACCATGATCTTGCGTGTGCGTAGGATTTTTTTTGAAATTACTACGTTCCCCAACAGTCCGATGGCTAGCTTAATGACTTGATGGTGTGTTACATTGAGCGAGGGGTCTTCAAAGTCTTGATCTTGGTAAAACTAAGGAAGATTTTCAGAAGGAGGGTATGGCACTGCCATTGCCTAAATCTTCTAGACATCATAGAAAACATCATTATGGTATGCTTTAGGTTGTTTTTCTATTGAAATATGTCGACATTTTCACTGTATTTGGTTATTCATTTGAGAATCACATAAAAATAGTAGTGTGTGTTATTAGTGTTTATTGAGTCTCTGGGTTTTGCATCAATAACGTTGTTGCTTAAGACTTTGCCCCATCAATAACATTATTGCCTCCTCCACTGCTTCTCTGCTAGCTAGTTGACACTTCATCTCTTCCTCCAACTTCGGACCACGTAGAAAAACCGTTAATGAAAATGCTAATGTGAACACTAGTCTGGACCATATAATCTCCATTTCCATAACTTTGAAAAAATCAAGTCATTTAAATTTGAAAATACTAAGAAAAGGTACCCTTGCATCTAGAAAATCGAGATAATATGTAGTTGGTGAGGGGGGGAGGGGGGTAAAATACTATATATAAAGTGGCTAAGGTAGGAGCCCTCCCGTGCACTTGCCGTTGTGAATGATAGCTCTCCTTTCCTCACAAGTGAACCCGGTTTTTACTTTGGTTCTTCACTAGTTTTTTGTGTTTTGATACGGTTTTGATCTTTTTCCACCAGTTGGTAAGCGAACGATAGATATTTCACTATGTTCTTTTTATGCTTCTTTTTTTCTTTTCTTTTTTTTATTTTGCAAGTTTATTTTCCTTTTTCAACAAATGTTTCGAAATTTATAAGATACACACTTTTTAGAATTTGCATAATTTTTTCAAAAATGCTCATGTTCCCAAATTTGGTTCATCTGTTCCAAAATAAATACTAAAAATTGTTACCTTCATCTGAAATATGTTTGGAAATCGAAGAAGTTTAGAATTCCAAATTTTCAAAAAATGTTTCCATTTTTAACTTTAGGGTTTCCACTCCTTTCCTCCTCACACTATCTCATGTTCCCCTCCTCCTCCTCCTCCTCCTGCACCACAACCACCTCCTCCCACCTTTCTCTTCCACCTCCCATGCGCAGCCTTCCCTGACCTCGGGCCTCCCTCGATCCAGCCTTCTCTCTTCCTCTCGACTTGCATGCACTACCACCATTAGGAGAGGACTGAGCATGCCTCACCCGCCTTCGCGTACGTGCCATGGATGTGATCGGGACCGGACATGTCGGCAGCTACCGGTCGCTGGCAAACGCCTCTCCGTCTCCTCTTCCTGTCTTCGCTCTCCCCCCTTCATTGGAAAAAGTTCATTTCTGCCATCTTATATGAGCGATCTTGGCCCCTCAATTATCTAGGCATCCAGGTGGAAAACTCTATTCGTGGTCAACTTCCCTCAATGGTGTTATCTATTTGCACTATAGTAGCTAGATATGTTCACAATTCAAGTCAAACCATGGCAACTATTTTTGTATGTCAGAAAATTTAGTTTAATCCAAGCATAGTTAACTACAAACATGGTGTTTATTTATCTTAGGTGTAAAATATCTGCAAGGACTTCTAATGTATTTATCCATGGTACATGGGATTTCCATCCATATATGTTACTATACAACATGATTTTAGACAACAACTATGTACATGGAACACATATTTAGGAAGTGTTATTTTTTGCATGAATGTTATATTGAATACATATTGTACAATTGCCTTGAGTAATTTAGCAATTAACTGATGTTGGTTGTGCAGTATCAAAGGTGGCCATATAATTCTCAGCATGTTGGTCCTACAGTAATTTAGCAATTAACTGATGTTGGTCCTGCAGAAATTCGTATATATCAGTTTCTATACAGAGCTACAAAGGTCTATGTTCCAGTTCAAATTTACGAAGTTTTTTGAATAGCACATACGACAAAGTAGTAGATCATTAACAAATAAATCTCCTTTTCTATGTCTGCTAATAGTCACTCCTTCATTGCACTTTTCTCCACAGTTCCTCCTTTGTTTCTTTTTTGATAAACACTATTTTTATCTTTTCTCCGCACTTAAAGGCCGATCAACAGAGACATCAAGAAGATCACTAAGGTATACATCCTCTCAGCTGCTCAATCCTCTGGAAAAAATTAAATAGAAATACATTACAAATTGGCAAATCTTATATTAATTTGTATATTGGTGTATATCTTAAATTAAGCCATCTCTTCATAAATGCTAAAGTTTTTTGCATGTTCAGCCTGAGCATACACAATTAAACTCACTTAGTTTTCTGTGGCCCAGTGGGCTAGGCCTAAATACACGACAAATTATGGCCTAATGCAATCCATGTATGCTACTATGAATTACTTTCAACTCAACATAATCCTCTCCTGGATATTCAAGTTCTGAACACCAAATTTAACTTTTCCTAATTTAAAATGATTATTTCTGTTGATTATTCTAAATTGTGCCATGTTGTGATAGAAAAAAGGCATATAGAACAAAATGAACAACTTTTAGATCAAGTTTTATGTAAGTTTGGATCATAAATTAGGCCACTTGCCTAATCAATACTAAAGTTTCCTTTAAACTACTTGCATTACTGAAACACTCACAAATGATTGAATTTCCCTATATACAGTGCTACAATTAATACGGGCAACATTGTTTTCAAAGATGTGTTCATGGGTGATGCACAGCTCCACACAAGACTGTGTGCCATATGGCACTATCCATTCATTGCTCAACTCTCTTTGATAGTCACGCAACCTCCATGGCTTCACACAAGACTGTGTGCCATGTGGCTCTATCCATTCATTGTTCAACCTCTCTCTCTCTCTCATATCCAGGCAATCTCCTAAAGCAATAATAACTGCCATAAATTGAAGATTTGACACAGAGGTTCAGCTAATCATCCACACGATGAGCGGGGAAGAAGTGGTTCTCTCTTTCCCTAATCACTGGGAAGTTGTACGAGCATCCAGATATGCAGATAAAGGAGATATGTGAACGTTGTGGCATATCGCTTCACAGTTTATTTTCTATAGTCAAATGTAATAGCGGTAGGCAGTAATCTAAGAATTACAGTATGTATGAAAAGGCGTCCTTTAAATAAATCATTGCACAAGCTCGATCTCAAATTCGTTGTCATTCCTTCTCTCATGTTAAAATAGAAAACAACATACATGCAAGCACAGGGTGCCGCCGCGCCTTCCGCCTGCTAGTATGTACAGTACTACTCCCTCCGTTCGGAATTACTTATCGCAGAAATGAACGTATCTAGACGTATTTTAGTTTTAGATATATCCATTTTCGAGACAAGTAGTTTCGAACGGAGAGAGTAGTTCAATTCATGAGGAAACAAAGCTAGATTCGCCATGCAGAAGGTGAACAATAGGATAGGGACAGGGATATGGGCAGAAGGGCGCATTTTTGTGGGGCATGGGGACAATCCGATTGGAGCTGAAAAATCCAACCCCGGAATTCATTCCGAGTCAATCAATCAGCTGATTGGATCCAGGGCCTCGACATTGCTAATCTTCGCTAAAGAAGAGACAACTAGACAATGACCGATCACGTAAAGCAGGACTAAACTCGAATCATCAGGGCTAGCTTCTGCCTTTTCCGGCCTACGGCAAAGTTGGAAATGGAGCATCTCACAGTGCACAAACAGTGCATTCAGTTCAAAGCATTGTTCATCTGTTCAAAACCTAGTTGTTGTCCCAACAGTGGCGTAATTGCACTGCTAGAGCGACTGGTCGAACCGAACATTCTGATGTCACTTATCAGTCAACCACAGCCATATTCAGATGAATTTGAAGACCCATCACCCATTTGAAATGCTGGAAACTTGGTGCAAATTTTACATGAACTTTATGAAAAATTTACACTTTGTAGTGGCTGGTGGTTTAGTGACACAAGATCCCTTCCTATATGGAAGAAGAGATCCAAATGTTCCAAGGGAGCATCGATCGATCACGGGCTGCATAATGTACATGCTCCTAGGCTTGATGCAGCATATGGGCGCACAGTGGAGTCGTGCACTTGCGCTGTGGAGTCATGGAAGTTACCAAACGCCGACAAGTGCAGGGAACCACCACCGCACCGGCACTGGGTCCTTACTCCGTAACCACGTCGCCGTCACGGCACGCCCACACACCCCCAACCCCGATCAACTGCCCCCGGCCGAGCACCACGCACAACTGCTTATAAACCCTTCGTCTTCCTCTTCCCCGCGTCACCACCGCCCCTCGCCTCTCGCCCCTTCCGTCCCCTTGCCGCCGGAGCGAGCAATGGACCTCGACGACGACATGATACCCTACTCCGCCTCCGGCGACTCTTCGCCGTCGTCCTCCGACCTCGACACCGAGGTAGTTATCGAACTTCTTGGCTGGGCGCGGTTACTTGCATTTGCGCCGTTTTCTTGCGTGCGCTGACGGAGTTGTTGGTCTTGATTTCTTGGCAGTCCACGGGGTCCTTCTTCCCGGACCGGAGCACGACGCTGGGGACGCTGATGGGCGTGTCGACGTTCGGCGGCGCCGGCGTCCAGCGGCGGCTGGCTCGGGCGGCGCCGGGGCAGGAGAGCGAGAGGCCGACGCGTGCGGCGACGGAGGAGCGAGACGGGCGGCGCGCGGGCGGGTGGCGACGGAGGAGGCGGCGGCGGGGCGGGAGCTGGTGGCGGCTGTGCCGCGACGACGCCAGCGGGCCGCCGACGAGGCTGGGCGAGTTCCTGGACATGGAGCGGCAGCACGCCGGCGCCGACTTCCTGTGCGGCGGCGGCCCGCAGGAGCCGGAGGCGCCATCGGTGGCGGCGACGCCGCTGTTCGAGGACGGGAGGGTGCGCCCGCCGCAGCCGCGCGCCGCGCCGCCGGAGGAGCGCGGGAGGTGGCGGCTGCAGCGGGCCGCGGAGGGCTCGTCCGCGTCCTCGTCGCTGGCCAGGCTCCCGGTGCTGCTCACCGGCATCTGCAGCGGCGGCGCGGGGTAGTGGCAGCACCCCGCAATTAACACCCCTCCCGAGGGGCGTTTACGCCGCGTACGTGAAAGCGGACTGAATGCAGCACGATTCTTTTCTTCGTCCCACGGAACGGATTCCCTCTGCCGCTTCATTTCTCCTTCCCTCGTTATTAAATAATAATAACTGTCGTTGTTCGGCGTTCCCCAGTACAAAAATTCTTCGCCTGATGCTTCACTTCTCCTTCTCTTTTTGCTCTACTTTACTATCGAAAAGAATCGGAGGCGGTGCAACAAAAGTGACAAAGCTATGTTCTCTTTGCTCATGTTCTCTGTTACACCCGTCAGTTTTTATCTTATGTACGTACTTGTGTAAATACCAAAAGTAATAAGAGAATTTTACGCAAAGCTGCAGTGGGCAAAAGTAAAGTCGCTTGTAGTATTAGTCTGTACCATTCGCGGCCGCCGTGCATGCATGCACCGCGGATTCGCGGCAGTAAGTGTATCGCCAGTACAGGCGCGGCGCCGTGGCATTTTCTCTCCCGTCCGTGCACTGCCCGCGGCCCGATCCCATCGCACGGACGGAAGATACGCCACGTCGCCCGGCGATTCGAGTGCCAGCTGAGAGCTGACCGCCGCGCGGAGAGCAGACACGAAACCCCGACGCCATCGGACGAACCTTTGCACGGCGGCCGACGCGATCCGCCGCATGGGTTCGTCTCCATCGGTCGCTCTCGGTATCAGGTTAGCGGCGATCCGTGGCCATGCCTGCTCTGCTGCCCCCACGCGGCAGCCGAATGATGATGATGAGGAGGAGGAGGAGATGTACGCGGAGTTGCTTCCGGTGTGAAGCAAAGCTTCAGATTCCAGCAAGGGCCCAAAGGGCAGAAAAAGACGCGGCACCTGCACTGCGGCACATGACATGTCCGCCAACGGACCAGGTCACGCATGTGTAAGTTCAACCTCAAGCTTAAATTGGACGGCCGCTCTGGCAGTTCAAAGCTCCGAATGAATGATGTTCAAGTAGAGCTCCCGCGCGCCGATTCTTCTTTGGCTTCATGACTCATCATACCAAAAAGAAAAAGGGAGTTGTGTTCTCTAAGCAATGTTGCATCAAAGTATTTTATTAAGGGGGGTTGACCTTGGGGTTTTCCATCGTTGTGTGTGGTGCGGCCCGGTGCGGTGGCCGCAAATTTCTTGGGTTGGTTGTTTTACCATGAAGCGATGACACTGGCCTCTCAACCGGAAGAAGGCGGCCATTTAGATGGTAGAGGAGTTGACGCGATGCTAAACCTAGGACGACGATGATGATATAGATAGTATATTTTTTGACAATAGGACGACGATGGTGATATAATACGGAGTAGTAGATAGATATAGATTGCTTGTCTTGGCACGACCGATCCTTTTCCTGCCATTTTTTACAGGAAAGGAGCGGCATCCGTTACACGTAGTAGTAGTAGAAATACAGCGGCAGCAAAGCAACAGGACGAATCAGCCCACTGCAGCCCATACAAAACAGGGACCACCAGCCAGGCTTCCTTCCTCAGCCACTTCCACCGCATTTCTTCAGTCGGTGCCATCGGCCTGGGGCAGGTTGGGGTGGGCGGAGAAGTAGGCGAGGAGGCCCAGCAGCGGGGCGTTGATGTAGGTGGTGGGCTCGGACTGCTGGAAGACGGCCCGCGCGTCGGGGAAGTTGTCGCTGGTGTTGCTGGGCCCGCCCACCACGGCGCCCACGAGCAGGTTCGGGTTGGGCGCGCTGCTCCCGTAGTAGGCCGCGCCGGCCTTGCATCCGATCCGGGCCGGGTGGGCCGACACCGACGGCAGCGAGCTCCCGCGGTGGTGGATGCGCCGCGGGAACCGCTCCCCGTACCCCACCATGTACGACATGCGCAGCGGGTTGTCGCCCAGGATGTAGTCCACCTGCCAGAGCAAAACAGGAGGTTAGTTTTCGCGGCGCGTTTCGGGCACCGGGAAGCACGGCGGCGGGTTCGGCGGCGACGGACCTGGCGCTTGGCGACGCGGCGGAGCACGACCGGCGAGGCGGAGGAGCCGCCGCACGGCACCCGCACGTTGGCGTGGCTGGCGTAGTTGGCGTAGGCGAGCAGCAGGAAGGACAGCGACGTCACGTGCTGCATGTTGCTGTTGCCCACCTTGAACAGCAGCCCGCCTGCGTCCATATTCACACAAGATCGAGGTCTCAAAAACGTTGGACATCAAGCTGAATTGTGTGGAAATTACTACTAGGAGTGTTATAGATTGGCAACGGGTGTTGACCTGGGGAGTACTCGATCTGGGGGTGGTTGGAGATGCCGGGGAGGAGGGTGCAGATGAAGTTGTCGGCGTTCACCCGGAACGACTTGAAGAAGGAGTCCTTGCCCATCAGCACCTCCTGCAGCACAGCACAGCACAGCAGATCCCACCATCAGCGACCACACTAATCAACCCAACACTTCGTCAGTATTATTATGATACTAAGTGAAAAATGACAGGCATATCGCCCTACGGGCGAGACCCGTGAGCACACCACTGAAAAGTCGCCCACAGCGCGCTGCCCGACCCCCGCTGTTCGCCTGTTTTACAGCGGGGCACACGACCCCATGGGTAGACCAGACCGGGCCGGGCCGGGCCAGTGTTGCTACTGACGACTACTGAGACAAACATGCTCGCCTGCCTGCTTTCATCCACTGCCCGTACTACAGATAAAAATATAGAGTAACATTGTTGAGGAGTTTGATTAACCTATCCAGATAGAATCTGGCCCCAACCAAGGCCCGGCAACGTGCTGTGCGAATCTAGGATACGCTCCAATGGGGCACGGGCCCAATAATGTACACATGCTGCGCCAATCTATATAGCCAGGCATGTGAATATGTGATGAGTACACTCTGCCACGGTGTGAGTAGGCATCACAGGTCATACGGCCATGTCCATGTGGAGTGCCACATGAACGCCACAAAGTGCAGAATGCCTGATTAGTCGGGCCAGAATCGTGTCAGCTCTCACATGCTGATGCGCCAAACAAGTAGTCGCATTGATGCATCATAAGATACTACAATGGAGAGAACAAAGGCATATGCTCAGCCCGAACACATGTCCGATCTCATTGCCTAATCACCCAACAAATGTACGCCACACGATCTACCAAGTTTTGCTATCCTGGCCTTGGAACGCCTGTTCCTCTGACAGCTAGTTAATCCAGACAAGAGAATGCGCCCAACATGGCGTGCACGTTCAAAGTACTAATATCCGGCGAAGATGATGGAGACGTGAAACGCAGCGCTTTGCTAGCATAGGCTCTACACACTAGTAAACATGATATCGAGCCGGCCTTTTTCCTCATCTTTTAAATTTTGCTTTTGGGCCCGGCCTAGCACACCCAGCCCCCACATGTCTGTCTGTCTGGCCGAGCAAAAGCGCAGAGCCCGCGTGCAAAGGCTCCCCGCCGGCCTTCCAGCCCATGCATGGCCTCGCTTTGCTACGCGAGCAGAGCGCCCTGCCCTCTCCCAGCACACAGAGCTCCTCTGCAGTGGTAATAAAAAGGGCGGGAAGCGGCCGGGGGCATGTGCGCGCCGCAGGGCAACCAGAGACTGGCGTCGTCGTTGCTCTCGCTCTTGTGTGTACGCAAACCGAGCAGGGCAGAAGAATCACGCAATGACACACGAGAAGCGGCCAAAGCAGGGCCAGGCATCCCTGCGTCGACGCACTGCCCTAGAGTACCTGGCTACACTTCACGCCCTATACCATAGGCCGGTATAGCCATGCAGTCCAAGTCAAGCAGGCACGCCTACTGTGTAGTCTGTGTTACACGAAGTGGTAGTATAGTGCTACCCTACTCTAGTCAACAGGAGCATGCATAGAAATGAGGATAGTACCTTGGAGATGAGGATGTTGATGCCGGCGTGCTTGTTGTCCCAGCCGAACTCGTTGATGGAGTCGCTGGCGCCGAGCGCCACCTCGTTCTTCTTGATGTAGTCGCGGTACACGCGCTGGCGCGACGCCTTGTGCAGCCACGCCGCGCCCCACAGCAGCTCGTCCTGGTACCCGTCGTAGTCGCAGTAGCACGGGCACACCGCCGAGTACAGGCTGCTGCTGTACGCCCCGCGGTACTTGTCCGCGAACTCGAACACCTTCATCGCAACCCAAAAAATGAAAACTCACTCAGCCCATCTGCTTGGGCTGCTGCCAGTAATGGAAAAAACGCGTGCAACATCTATCTACTGTGACCAAAGCTATCACCAAAAAGACCAATGGCAGCGACGTGGCAGGGTCATAATGGGCCGGCTTTAATGCACTTTATTTACGAGCGAGCGAACGGAGAACCGGCGGGGTGAGTGAGTGGAGTGGATATCTTACGGAGATGGCGCGGTCGAGGAGGCGCTTGGAGTAGGCGGGGTCGGCGTCGCGGAAGACGATGGAGCCGGCGGCGAGGGCGGCGGCGGTCTCGGCGGCGACGTCGGAGCCCGGGTGCTGGGGGTCCACTTTGTAGACGGTGCGCGGGGTGTCCATGTCCTCGGGCCGCTCCCAGCACGAGTGGTCGCGGAAGGCGTCCCCCACCTGCACGTACACCGTGTTCGGCGTCGCCGTCGCCTTCATCAGGTAGTCCGTCGCCCACCGCACCGCCGCCCGCGCCTCCCCGCCGTGCGACCCGAAGTTCTTGCCGAAGTCGATGAGCCCCCACGACATGAGCGTCGTGGTGAACGCCATCGGGAACCCGAACTTGACGTTGTCCCCCGCGTCGTAGTACCCGCCCGTCAGGTCCACCCCGGCGGCGGCGCCATCGTTGAGCGCCGAGTCGCGGCGCCAGTGCACGCGCTGGTCGGGGGGCAGGCGCCCGGACCGCTGGCCCTCGAAGAAGAGGATGCTCTTGTGGAGCGCGTCGCCGTAGTTGTGCTGGGCCTGGGCCACGGCCGCCGTCGACAGGAGCAGCAGCATTGCCACGGCCGCCCCCATTGCCCTCGCCGGCGACGCCATTGCTTCTCCGGTGTGGATGGGTGGCGGTTTAGTTGGTTGGCGCTGTGTGTGTGCGGCGGTTCGGGCGCTGGGCTGCTGCTGCTGCAGTGGAGTGGCGAGGCCGAGGATTAATAGGGGGAGGACGCCGGCCGGGGTGGTTTAATGGCATGTGAGGCTGAGCCAGAGAGGGAATGGGATGCTGGGGACGGAGCCAGTGGCCGCGCGACACGTGCGCGTGGCAGCGCTGCGGCGCCCGGGGCGAGGTCGACGGCCGCTTCGGTGGAACTGGTCCTTGTGGACGTCGTTCCCGTGGGCGCCAACGAAGGGCTATTGCCATTTGGGAGCACAAAAGTGGCGTACCAAACCCTCAGAAATGCCTGTCTTGGGACCGATCGATATAACTTTTCTTGGAATCTCGACGGCTGTCCCTAATACCTGTATTCACGTGCAATCATTGGTTCACAACCTTGCAACATTTTGGACGCAAAGAAACAATAAAGCAAAATTTAAACCTATCAGAGATGAAGTACCGGGCAGAAAATTAGTTTCATGACCAACATTGTCGTAACCGATATTCGGAAGAAATATTGGTTGGACAGAAAATAGAGTATCCAAAATAGTCATTGCAAGTGTTACAGAATTTCGCATGAAGCGTCTTTATATGATAACGCATGCGCTCGGGGAAGACGGTACATGGGATGCTCTTGATCGCCCTGATGAATTTTAAGAGGTTGGACTAGTTAATAGTTGTATGCTACATAGTACTTCCTCCGTAAAGAAATATATGAGCGTTTAGATAGCTAAACTAGTAATCTAAATGCTGACTCTTATATTTCTTTATAGAGGGAGTATTAGCTAAGTGATTAGACTTTCGGGCCACTCGAGGTTCATGCGCCTACTTTAGCCCTAAGTGTCTACGACAAAATGATCTTATTTGTGTGTGCATAGAGCTACAAGCCTATGATCACTAAATATGGATTAGGTTGAGATGTCCAGTCCCCTTCGAAGCTTCGCTTTAACAATTAGCTATTGTGGGCACCACTCTACATGTTGCATTGCACATACACAAACAGCCCGTTTGGATCGCGAAAGCAAAAAAATTCATGAACTGGAGATAAACACAGTAAACATCTATTGTTAGGCTGCACAGGTAATCGGAATTGGAATTGGAGCCCAATTCCAAATGGATTGGTGGGCAACCAGAATATGTGCATCTCAATCATAGGATTAGAGGTCTGAATTTAGTGGAAATGACCATGCCTTTTTTTTTATTGCGGAAATGACCGTGCCACCTCTGCTACCATACATATACACATGTATGTATACGCATAAGAATATGGTATTACATTACAATTTAAATTTAAATAAACAAATAATTTTACATAAGTAGTAATAGACGTACTACATATAATCTATGAAATATTGTCATATTTCAAACATGTGCAAAAAGAATACAAAACATGATTATTATGCATAAATTGTAATAATGATAAGATAATCAAACTATATATATAATTACAATATCATGTGGATATCATTACATGCACAGATAAACAAGTACGCTAATATAGATGCTATTAACTGATGAACCAGACAAAATTCTGGAATTGACATTACTATTATCTTTGTTGTGCAATTCTACTGCAATCCAAACACTTGAATTGAAATTGATCTCCAATTCTATATCCTTTGCGTTTAGCATTACTAGTTGAACTCCATTTACCAATTTGAATTTTGCGATCCAAACCGACTCCGAGGCATTCACAAGATGGCCCCCCTATGGCGTTGTGTCGAGCCCGAACCCTTCTGCTATATTCTGAAAGGCCATTTGAATGCTCATACGAACTGACTAAATACATTGTAGCCTTAGAAAGAAAAAGGCCAACCAACATGTTGGTTCCGTTCTAACAACTAAACTACTTTTTATGTGTCTAACATACAAATGGAGCGAGGGAAGAGACATTAGCAAAGTTTTATACGGGAAGGACAGGGACCAAGAATGAAAACATTTATTTGGTCCACAAATAGTTGTTGGTGTTGGTTCAACATATTATTGGAAAAATCTCAACAATTCGCAAAAAAACATAGGAAAAAAATTTCAATGGAAGAGACAGCCTTACCAACTAGAGACTCCCTATCAGATCAAGGACTTCAGTTTTACCGGATAGTGTAGAAATATTGATATTCTATTGCTTACTAGTTACTACTCTCTTCGTAAACAAATATAAGAGCGTTCAGATCACTACTTTAGTGATTTAAATGCTCTTATATTTCTTTGCAGAGGAGTACCAAATACTTGGTGCCTTCTTTCTATATATGGAACGCCACGATACATCTAGAGAAAAATGTGGGATGTAATTCCTCGACATTATGATCCGATTGTGAAAAGAAACAAAAGCAAAGGTCATTTTTATGAGATTGGCTCAGTTCGTATGCATAAGAATTAATAAACTAGTCATTTCGATGAGGTTGGCTAAGTTGCTATGCATAACAATTATTTTGTGATGGAGGGAGTAATAAACTGGCTAGGGGTAAGTCGACTGGAAAAAATAATTTGGGTCGGTCAATTTGTTTCTAGTCGTGTGATGTAAAACAAATGGCCATATAGTCTTCTTCAACCTCTTGCCCTCATGTTCATCTTCTTCCGCAACCGACCCATGGACCATCGGCCAAACCACCAGCCTCACCGTCCCGCCCTTCCTTCATCTCCGCCCAGCACTGTGCAACTACTTAGGATCTATACTGCCCTCATAGATTAACATTAGTTTTTCTTGCGCACTTTGTCCTCATCGGTCACCCTCCATCAAATTGCTACAAGCCAGGCACACTTAACTTTGAGGTTTTTTTGGATGGGCTCCCGAAAAAGAA
Organism: Triticum monococcum; assembly: GCA_034509565.1. Taxonomy (NCBI): domain Eukaryota; kingdom Viridiplantae; phylum Streptophyta; class Magnoliopsida; order Poales; family Poaceae; genus Triticum; species Triticum monococcum. The sequence goes on along the minus strand of CM067847.1, from coordinate 172,009,572 downwards.
GGTGCATCTTGTTGGTATGAGTAGTCTATCATTCATGTTAAGATGGAATGTCACATCCGGCAAGTCCTGCACCGGCTCCGCCGTTGGTGGCGTCGGTGCCGCGCTCCGTCGTTTGCTTCCTGCTCCACCAAATTGACTGACCCAACTTCAAAATTAAGGCGACCGGTGTCCAGTTAAACCGAACAATAAAACAACCACTCTGGGTATTTTAGAGCATGCAATGTCATATTTGATATGGATTAATATCATATATTGAGATAATGGGAACGAACAGACGCCCACGGCCGCCAGAGGAAATACCGGTGGACGACGGTGGCGGGCTCTCGTCCTCTTCCGCCGATGGGACCTCCGGCCTAGAGTGGGGTGCGGCCCTAGATGGCCTTGCGTTTGGCGGAGCTGGGAATCGTCACGATAGCCCCGGATCTATTTGGTGGTGGCTTGGCTGTGACGGCTGAGAGAACAGCCTGATGCCCGCCTATGGATCTAGGCAATGGCGGCCGCGACGATATGTGCGGTGGTGGTTAAAGAATCGAAGACGGAGATGTCATCCATGACAACGGCAGTCACCTGCGGTTCGACTATGCCCCGATTTAAGACAGAATACTGCATATCAGGGTTGTGTGCAGCCACAGGTGCAGCTGGACAACTGAAGGGATTCATTTTCCCAAGTTCGCCATCAGCTGATGGCTAGGACGACATGAGTCTGCTGTGACACTCCAAAAATTTTAATTTGGTTTTCATCAAAAAAAACTTTGTTGGATTTTAAAATAGGGCATTTAAAATTTCTTTTCCAGAAATCCTTCCTCTTAAAAACTTCCTTTTATTTGGTAAGGATTTTTATTTTTCTTCAAACTATGGTGTTTGATCATTCAAAACTTCTTCTCTGTTGGTTCCCTTCTCAAATTATATTTTTGGGAGTTTAATCTTTTTCTTTTAAAAAGAAACTCTATGGGAATTGGGGATTTTCATATCTTGAAAACAATCCATGACTTTGTATTTTTGCCCATGTGGTAAAACCTCTCAAAATCCCTTTCTCCTCCTTGTAATCAACCTAAGTTCTCTGTCCCAACTAATCCAAACAAGTTTTGGATTTTATTCTAATTATTTTTCCTCTCAAATCATTTCTGTCAATTATTTGGAGCCTGAGTGTTTTTCAAAGCAAGTACCTTATTTCCTTTGAGTTTTGACCTCAAACCAACTCCCCTGGATAGTCCTTAGCACCCACAACTCAGAACCATCTTGATCCACTCTTCCTCTTTTCAAAATTTTCAAATTTCAGTCTCTGCAAGTTTGGACCAGATTTGTCAAATTTGGTGAAATTCATATCTACACTTCTCCAAAAATTTCACCAAAAATTAGGCAGCCTATTGGAGCAATGAGAAGCCACTCCACCAGGTTTCAGCTCAATGAAAAATCCCTAGAGGCCAGAATCATTCTGTCGAACACTTGGCGTACACTGTTTCTGTTCATCTTCAGTAGAATTCAGAGTTTCAGAGTTCAATGTCGTTTCTCTTCGTCAGGGTTCAGTCACGCGTTGACAGTGCGCTGTGGCGCGACGCGCGCAGCCCCTACTCACTGTCCAGAGCGCCGCACGCGTACTTGGCTGGATCCTGGCATCGGAGGCGGCGAGCATCGCCAGAGCTGGCGGCTTCTGCGGTGGCCACGCCACCCGTAGCGGCCAACGGTGGCAGCACCAGCATTGCAACGCCGTTCCACGCCGCCCTTTGCTCCCTAGCTCTACGCGTGGCTCATGCTTGCCAGCGCAGCCCCGCTACACCGTCGCCGTGGCCCGGCAAGCACTGGACGTGCTCTCTGCCGCCGCCGGGCCCGCGTCGCCCCGTTCCGTCGAACTCCCCCTAAGCAACCAAGTCCCGGCGCGGTTAGCACCCAAACGGAACCAGGGAACACTCACGACGGCGCTCAACCTCTGAACCCTCCCGTGCAACCACTGCGCCGCCGTAATCACCTCGCCGGACTTATCCGTTCGCGGCAACCGCCTCGGGCCAGCTATATATAGCACCCCCGAGCTCGCTCTCAACCCCGCACACCTCCACCATCTCACTAGACCCTGCCTGGCCACTGGAAGAGCCTCGAGGGGCCCTTCTTCCTCGACTCCGACCACCCCGTTCCGCCTCGGCCTACACCTCGATTCGCTCCGGTGAGGCCGTCTCCGGCGCCCCAACTTCGTCAGCAACCCTCTCGAGCAACTAAGAGTCTAACCCCCACTCCAATTTGATCTTCACAGCTCTCTCTCCGACGAGGCCCACGACCACCCGAACCACCGTCCGCCGGAGCAAGGGCCGTCGCCGACGTGGTACTCGCCGGCGACCACCACCGCCACCAACCGACGCGGAATGGCGCCCTGAACACGAAGGTACCTTCCGATCCCCCTGCCTCGTCGTGGATCGCCGCCGGCGACCACCGCGGCTCTCGGGCACCGTCGAGCTCTGCCGCCTCTTTTGAATTTTAAACCTGACGGGCGGGACCCGCCTGTCAGCCTCTCTGTCCTTTCTAAACGAATTGTTTTCTGAAAACGCCTTCGGGCAAAATACGCTTTCCCCTCTGGGCTGGTGTATTCGAGACTGGAGCGTTTTTTGTTTTTATAAACTAGCCCCTGGAAACTTTCTGTTTCATTACAGATGAGTCCCTAGACAAAAACCTTTATAACTTTTTAACAGAAGAGTATTTTTGAGTGATTCTTTTTCTGTTCTCCTTGAAATTTTGTCTAGTTTTTCATCAGATTTATTTGAAAAATATTCGGAATAATTTTGTGCACCTCTCGGTATTTACGTTAGCACGTATGTTTTCTTTATACAGTAGATACCGAAGGAGGTGACGGAACCGCAAACTTCACCGAGCTAGGCTCCGACTACTCTAAACCAGGCAAGCATGTTTGAACTTTTGATATGATGAGTGTCTTGGCATGTTTTGCATTTAGTTAGTTTCATGGCATGTTGATGAGCATACCGATGAACGTTATTTTCATGCATTGTTGAGGCAAGTGAGTTCGATGATCCATGCGTTGATGGATGTGAGTATGCATGGCCATGTGTTGGCATGAGGATGGGTAAGATGGCAGTGTTGTAGCATGCCAGTCTTACGCCAGACTATATGACTTCAGTGTCAAACCGTATCGGTCCAGTTCCTCCCATTTTTCTTCCCTGTACTACCACATGTTTTCCGCAAGGAATATGGCTTAGTAAGTTGCAAACCGCTTTCCTGGTACACACCAAAAGGAGAGGCCGTGATGATGGTTTCATGGCCTTGGATTAAAGCCAGTCATCCGGTCAGGGGGCATGGGTGTTTCCGGTTGGGACCGAGAGGGGGGCACCCCTTAGAGCGCGCGTATATAAATTTGATCCCATGCTATTCGAGATTGTGATCTCCTCGTCTCAAAAGTTTTTCTTGGGCGATGTTTAGGGTGATTCCCGGCATCGAGAGGTAGGATGGGTGTGTACTGGTTAGCGGTGTTTTCTTTCGAAATACCGTAAACGGAACTAGTCCTTCGTGACTACGGAAATCCGTTGACTGTGGGAATTTTTTTGTACAAACTCTGCAGAGTCATAAATCTCCAAATCATCTTGTCCATATCCAAATTTTGCGCTAACTTATTCTGACAAGTGCCAGTTTTGGTGACAGATACTCCGGTGAATCACATAAGTGCTAAGCCCGGTTAAATGTTTATTCCTGTGGATGGACTAACCCGTTTATTATCATGAATTGAATATTTATTATGAGTATTATTTACTTGTGAATAAAAGCCCTTTCTGCGATGTCGCTCAGACGTCCGACTGTGGCATTGTTATTATTTACTTTTCAATAAAAGCCCTTTCTGTGATGTCGCTCAGACGTCCGACTGCGGCATTTCCTTTAAAGCCCTTTCTGTGATGTCGCCCGACGTCCGACTGTGGCATTTCTTTTAAAGCCCTTTCTGTGATGTCGTCCCGACGTCCGACTGTGGCATTTCTTTTAAAGCCCTTTCTGTGATGTCGCCCCGACGTCCGACTGTGGCATTTCTTTTGAAGCCCTTTATGTAGTGTCGCTAAGACACCCGACTGTGGCATTTCTTTTGAAGCCCTTTATGTGGTGTCGCAAAGACGCCCGACTGTGGCATTTCTTTTGAAGCCCTTTATGTGGTGTCGCTAAGACGCCCGACTGTGGCATTTCTTTTAAAGCCCTTTATATGGTGTCGCTAAGACGCCCGACTGTGGCATGATTTTCTTTTATTTATTTGTTCACCTTTCGAGGCGTCGCTTCAGACACCCGATCGGTTTTCATTTATATTTTGTTGGGATTTCAGGTGGACTACCGCCGTTTCCCTTTTACTTACTTCGTTATGCAAATTTTTGAATGTGCATTGGAAAAATTAATCATGACGCATTCATGCATGCATTTGTTATATCTTACGTCCGAACTGTCTTGCGAGTACTTTCAAAGTACTCACTGGCTTGTTGATTTGGCCAGATGCTGACGAAGGCGATCTCATGAATGAAGAGTTCGATAGCGAGTCCGACGCCTAGAGGAATCCCAGTCAGTCTCGTGTGACCTTGGACTTGGTCACTGTATTATATCCGCTTCCGCAACCCGAATAAATTCATCGAGCCTCCCCTCGACGCTCGATGAGATGCTAGTTTGAGAGTCATGTTATCACACTTCCCACTGTGTTATCCCACCATCACTTTATCCCCGAGTCAGTAGTATGCCACCACACCATTGTGTTATATCTGCCATTATGTATAACTGTTGGCGCGCTTGTAATTAGTTATTGAGCAGCCTAGCTCGACCTTGTAATATATTCTATGCTACTGGCTTATTGTATCAAGAATTTGTCTACCAGTAAGGAGGATTTCTCTCATACTGGACTCAAAAGATTGGTTTCTCAATAAATATTTTTATTGAAAAACCGGTCGTGACATCTGTCGGATCGGCCCTTAACATGGGTTTCGGCAATGCGTGACAATCACATCGTTGTCCATCATCAAGCTCATACGAGTACAACTTTTGGCTGCGTTGATCAATTGTGCACGTGAGCAGTGATTGGAAACCCAAACATTCTAGCTGAAGACATTTTGAGATGTCATGTTTCATGGTCCTTGCACATGAGGTGCACATTCTCGTTGCCAGAGTGGTCTCGTCAGCATTGTCAAGGATAGAAGGAATGAAGGTAGTGGTCAAGCGGATGCGACAACACATCATCGGCTCGTTTTGGTGGCAGTCATACCTGACAATGGCGGTGTTTCGACATTATTATCTTGTTGAAGGCGTTACATGGAATTTCGCTTCGTTCTACTCTTAGGATGAATGCTCGGGATTTAGTCTTTGGCTGAATCTGGCAACCATGACACTTGCGTGTCCTCGTCTTTCTAATGGCGTTACTTTTGAACAACCTTCTTGCAACTATGTGTTGTCACAGTAGTGGTTGATGCTGCTGTTGGTTGCTGCGTGCCTTAGATCTTGTTTTATTCTCTTCTGTTCTTGTTTCATTTGGCCATGTGCATCTCCGATTCCTCGAGTTGATCGTGCCTTCCGCTTGCATCCGTATTTCATCTTCGATACTATGAACATTTTAAAAAAATGCCTTCTTTCCGTGCAGTCGTACTCGTGGTGAACGCCATCGGTGCCGCGAAGCAAGTAACCAAACGCCGCCGGCCGGTGGTGCATGGACGGGGCGTAGCACGGGCAGAGCCGAAAGCAGTACTGGCCCGGAGCTTAGCCCGGGGCAGCATCAACAGGATGTGACGGGACGAGGGGAGGGGAGGGGAGGGCCCCCGGACGCCGGCGATCTCACGTGCCATCGGCGGAGGCGATGGAAAGTGATGGGAGGAGGGGGCGTGGGTAGGGGGTGCATGTTACCTGAGGACGATATCGGTCCATACAGGAGCACGATGGCCGTAGCGACATTAGCGGGCGCCGATCGACGCTGCTTATTAACCACTGCCTACCATGCGACGCCGGGCCGATCAGCCCGTGGACCGTGCGGTGCGGTGGTTGCCATGTACTCGTGCGCCGGTGAGCCGGTAGCTGCTGCTGCTGTAGCAGTGGCGTGCGGTACTGGGACAGACGATTGCCCTGCCGTAAGCCCGTAACCATGCAGTAATGGCGGGAGACCTGTAGTAGTAGTACTTTGTTTCTAAATATGGGCTGCGGCTGCTACCGTGTACGTACCACCACTTGTTTTGATTTAGACTCTGTCAGCAGTGTAGATGCACACATGGGTGGGTCGTCCAAACAACTACTAGTGCGTTGTTTTCTGAACATTTTACGAGAAACAAAAACTTGTCCTGCAAAATCTCTGTTTCCAACGACCGGCATTGTATTGTAACACGAGCAGAGGAGATGGCGGCCCATACCAGCACATACTCTATGCCCGTCACGCATGGAGGGAGCCGCCACGTCAACAGCCACTTGATGCAGGCGGCAGTAACTGTGTCTGTGGCCGTCATCGATAGGCGAGCCGTTAAAGCCTGGAGGCGGGGCGAGGACAGCGGGAAGCGGCAGGCAGACCACCGGCCTAGTAGAGAGAGATGGGTACGGGTGGGCGGTAAGAAACGAACGATCATTTCTAATCGTAATTGAAGACGCCGCGTACGTACGGCCGGCCGTAGAACCCGCCGGACGGGGACGGCTGGTGATGATGGCGACGGGCACGTTCTGGTCCGGCGGGTTCTAGCATGCGCCATCGCGGCCGACCGAGGCGACATGCATCGCCGTGTATCCTTCCCTTCCCGCCCCTTTTCATCCAGGCCGCGAGCCCGCAAGGGGTAAAAACTAGGGGTGAAAAAGCCTGATAAAGCCTCTCCGTCCGGCCATGATTTCGCCCGGAAAAGTCACTGCATGGGGCGGAGGTGCACGGGACGGAGGGGGCACGGGGAGGTAAAAAGGCGACGGGAGAATCGATCGATCGGTGCCCTTTTTTTTGACAGGAGGGTGAACGTTTTGGTCTTATCATCAGCTGCGTTTCGAGAATCTTTCGTTTGCTGGTGAGCATGGAGACGGAAAAACTGAGCCCCGAGGCTAACCTTTTTGTACGTGTAGGCGTAAATTTAACCGAAGGAACAGAGCCACTTTCTTTATCCAATGTTGATCCAGCGGGCAATCGAATGACTATAATTAGTCACGCTCTTTAACCTTTGTTCTTGTCAAGGGCACTACTGGGCGGGAAGAAAAGAAGAGCGCGGCAGCAGCTGCAGAGCTCCTCCTAGAAAGCTTCCATCTGCTGAAAAAGCCTTCGGGCCTTCAGGGCAGCAATAGTTTGACCGGCCGTGTCAGGGAGAACACACACGCACGGAGGCCATAAAAGCCTGCGCGCCAAGACCCTTTTCAGCACTGTAAAATTTGAGCCGATTCCCATGTTCATCACTCGCATCCTATGCATTCCATGGATCTGCCAAACCTTTCCTATCATTTCTCTAGTAATCTGAATTCTAGAGCACTACCAGCAGCATTCTTTTCTTTCCAAATAGGCGGCAACAGACCATGGGAATCAACTTAACATGGTGGTGGCTAAGAAAGAACATGGCAACAAAATAACAAGATAAGATTCAAAGCGGAATCCGCGAAGCGCACGACGGGCACGTTCTCGTGCTCCTGACGCGATGAATGAATCCAAGAAACAAGGAACAAACCAGCCAGACAGCCAGCCATTAGTGAAGCACATGAAATGGTCCAGAGTCCAGACCCTCCCCGCGCCGAACAAACAGCTTTACCTGCCAGAGACGGCAACATCAACCGGCCCTGCTATCACTGCATCATCATCAACCCCACCGTCACTGCAAGATCCGCAGCGTTGTACCTTGTGTGATATCCCACACCAGTGCGCAACGCATAAGCATTGATGGGTTCAAGAAAACATTTTGCCATATTCCTGAATGAAAAATCATCGCCAAAGCACGCAGGCGGGCAATGATTTGATTGTCTCATCAACCATGATTCATCGACAAAACACGCGGACGGTCAAAGATTTGATTTGTCTCATCAACCATGATTGTGTGGGTAAGTGTACTTCGCGGTTATGTGCCAGGAAAAGGATCCAACGATGGCGCGCATTGTCTTGCAAACTACTCGCCACTCTTAGACCACCCACCACTCACAGTTGTAACATGGCTTAACAGGAGTCGATCAAAATATCCACCCACCACTACCAGTTGTGATCTTTCTGAAAGAAATCCAGAGCATGATACTACTGCCTCCTGCCCCGTCCCTTCTTTGATTGCTGCTGCTCCACCTGTTCCTTCCCTGAAACCTCGCTTATGTCAGCTGCACCACGGAAAGGTCAGGGATCCAAATTAGTGAAAACATTCAAGGCTTAGACGCAATAGCCATAACCAAGGAGAAACGTTCGGAAATACCATCAGGTCCACGAGTCATGAGAGCGAAAAAGATGTTGTTGAGCTTCTCCATCTTCTTTGCGTCCTGAGCTTGATCCGTCTTGAACTTCAAGCACTGCGAAGTAATCACATACAGTCAGCAGGGCAGGATTGCTTTACTTCAATCAAAGTTTAAACTACAAGCAGTTCCCGCATTAATATTAGAACAGTCAGGCGTTGATCAAGGACAGCACACCATACAATTCTCCACTTTTATCAGTTTAACCAAGACAAAGTGCGCACGGTCGCTCTTATAACTATAAGAAACAAGTAGGAAGCAAGACCTCTATTCGGGAATCCGCAATGTAGGCAAGAGACCCATGAAATTATGATGCTGTGATTTAGCACCATAGCACAACATTGCCGACCCCATCACAAATACCAGAAAAGAAGAAACCAGTGGGAACAAGCTGCTCGTGCTAACACTGGGCAAGCAATAAATTTTAAAGAAAGAACTGGGAGCTTTCGCTATAGAACTTAACAGCTGCGTGGCAAGAGAACAGACAAACGGAAGCGTATTGTTTGACTTTCTGGAAAGAATAAGGTTAAGTCTAAGATGGATCAAAAGTACACGTTACATTTGACAATTGCTATTGTTGCTAGATTGGTACACATATTTGGCACCTAGCCTATAACACCAATGCCAACCGAGCCAAATAGATTGGTAATAGTTGAGTTTTCTAACGTTTTCTTTGTATAGCATAAAACGAAATCGGTTCACAATTTAAGTGGCTATCTAATTACAGGTTGGGTCGAATATAGGTGATGATGTACTAATCTTAACAAAAGAACAAATAAACAAGAGCAACACTATATTACAAACATTATATTTCAGACTTTACATTCATTTAAATATAGCCACTATTTCACATTTCATTTCACAGTCAGAATTACGGTGAGCGCAGAAGATTGATCACGGTGACATACAAAATCCTAGCCGATTCATTCAACTGCAAGACTCTATAGTCATAATACATACTACCTCTGTCCCTTGATATTCTTATATTAAGGGACAGAGGGAGTACAACATAATGTTGCTGCATAACACTGTAGTCAAGTATAACCCGAAAGTATTTTTTCATCGCATTTTTACAGTGATGGCTTTCAAATCTAGGAAAAGTAATAGGCAAGTGCAAAGTTAAAAACCAATCCGCCATAATCAGCGAGTGACTAGGAATCTGGATTACAAAATGCAGACATGCTTATATTTAATCCAGGTTTTGGATGTCATATTTCACATCCACCTCTCATTAAAATCACATAGAAGGGATAGATAAAGAAATGCATATCACATTTTTCAAGGCAGATACATGCATATAATATGATTGACATGATGACCGTTAAAGATGTACTGCATTTAACAACACAAATCATGGGACTTACAGGGAAAAATATATAGATTTTACGAATATAACATAATACCAGCAGATGATTACAACAAAAGTCAATTAAGACGATCCATGACAAGAAGAGAAAAACATTCAGCTACAGTTTCGTCAAACAAGAATGAATATAGTTTGATTGATGATTAGGAAGTAAGGTCAACCAAAATTTGCTCACGGCACATTTTCAAAGTTCCGCAAGAAGGTGATTTCCAATGGCATCTACGGCATTTCCTAGCACAATGGGCCCTCTATGCTGAATGTGCTATTGTTTGTCAACTAAAAGGCACAGCTGTAGGTTGACTTATGCGCCTATATAACTGTGGAGATTCAAATATTTCATCTGGAAGTGCTTATTCACTGAACTATTATGCAAATTCAATCATTTGCAGCAATGCAATGTCGAACCATGAAAAAATGCTACACCAATATTTATGATTTCCTGAACTGTTGGGTGCAATCAGATGCACAACTATATGGTTACATCATATTCCAAAGCAAATATGTTGACTAGGAGAGTACTGAAGCAACTAGTAGATAACACCAGCAGTATGATATGTGGACAGTGTAGTTGCATATAAAAGCTTTATGGAGTCATCGTGAAAATCTAGCTCTACCAAAAATATTAGAATATCTTAAGTACACTAAGATATAACTTATGACTCATATTTGGGACATGTGTGCCCAGAAGCTGCAGTATTTTACTAGTGTATGTTTGGGCTGCACCTCCTACGGGTTCCCCAACAGTAAAGGCAGATACATGCATATCACATTTTGTTTTTTCAAGGCAGATACATGCATATAATAGGATTGACATGATGACCAGTAAAGAAGCACTGCATTTAACAACCCAAATCATGGAACTTAAGGGGGAAAATATCCAGATTTTATGAATACAATATAATAGTACATTGGATGATTATTCACCACATGGCTTAAAGGATTACAAGAAAAGTCAATTAAGTCGATCCATCACAACAAGACAAAACATTCAACTACAGTTTCATCAAATAAGAATGAATAAATAGTTTGATCGATGCTTAGGAAGTAATGTGAACCAAAATTTCCCTCACAGCACATTTTTTAAGTTCTGCACAGAAAGTGATATCCAATGGTATCTACAGCATTTCCTAGCACAATGGGCCCTCTATGCTGAATGTGCTAAAAGGTACAGATGTAAGCTGACTTGCGTGCCTATATAATTATAGAAATTCAAATATTTCATCTGGAAGTGATTCTTCACTGAAATAATATGCAAATCCTCGTTTGAAGCAATGCAATGGCGAACCATGAAAAAATGCTACACAAATGTTTATGATTTCCAGAACCGTTGGGTGCAATCAGATGCACAACTATATGGTTACATCATATTCCAAAGCAAATATGTCGACTAGGAGAGTACTGAAGCAAATATTCCAGATGCACAACTATATGGTTACATCATATTCCAAAGCAAATATGTCGACTAGGAGAGTACTGAAGCAACTAGTAGATAGCACCAGCAGTATGAAATGTGGACAGTGTCGTTGCATATAAAACCTTTATTGAGTCAATGTGAAAATTTAGTACTAACAAAAATATCAGTATATCTTAAGTACACTAAGATATAACTTATGAGTCGGTTTCGAGACATGAATGTCCAGAGGCTGCAGTATTTTACCAGTGTATGTTTCGGCTGCACTACCTACGGGTTCCCCAACAAAAGCATTTAAGTTTGAGCTTAACAAAATTGCCCTTCAGTGTTGAGCTAATCACATACCAAATCCACATATGATGATATATATACAAAACTAAATAGTTTTCTAGATGAAGCCAGGAGAGGGATGGTGTATACAAAATTAAGCGGTTTTCAGATAAAGTCAGCAGAATGCCACTTGCTCAAATCCATATAACTAAACATGTACTCTGCAGTCTGCACTATCTATTTTCCTCGCTTCACATTCATCCAGGAACAAACAAACTTATTAGTGGGCACAAGAGTACTTTCTTCATGCACAGCAATGATTTGCTTCAATTAGGGCACACATGTCCACCCACACTAGTGTAACTACTAACTACTGTGAACTACTAATGCTAATGGCTGCTAGGTATTTATCACAAAATCTCCTGCATTTATGATATCAAGCAGACATTTAGTTGTAATTAGCATCTCACTATCTTTCTTGACTTGAAAGTAAACTTCAGATAAAATATAAATGTACACGATTGGTGTAAAATCAGAACAGCTCAAAACAGAGATCAGTTTTGTTTTCTGTTAATGCTGAAATATCTAACTACCGTAGTATTTTATCGAGCCACTGATACTATACCAAGATATGCTACGTCACACAAATCAATAAGCAACAGTGAACCATCTCACTCGATGCATGAAATACAAGAACGCTCGATCGGCTCAATTCCTAGTTGTAGCATGCATATCGTAGTGACACGCGTGATCGGGACCTAAAATACACACTTCCTGATCATTAATTTGGAAGCAAGACCCAAATCTGGGCAAAACAAGAAGCCTGGGCGCCGTACCTCGCGGTCGTCGGTGACCTTGAGCACGAGCTTCCCGTCGCAGTGCCGGTACTTCATACAATAGCGAGTCTGGACACATGGGCAACGGATAACGGGTTAGATCGAGATGCGGGCATGGGTGGACGAGGGGGGGATCGGGGAGGGAGGGATGGGGTCTCGGCGTACGGTGATGGGGTCGGCGCGGAAGAGCTGCACGGACCGGTCGACGAACTCGTCCCATGAATCGAAGTACACCATCGCTGCGGTGGCGCTGGCCGGAGGCTAGGGCTTCGCCGCGGTGTGGCGTGGTCTCGTCGGGATCTGGGGGGTTTGCGGGGAGGAGTCTGCGGCGCTTTGAAGAGGGTCCGGTCCAGGGCGGAGCTTGTGTTTGGAAGGAGAAAAAAAGAATGGCCCACCCAGACGGACAGTCATTTTTCGCAAGGCTATATCTCGCTCATAGCAAGCCCGATCGTTCAGTTGCAGCGCACTGCCACTGGGCATGTACCATGGTTGATAAAATAGTCTTATCTTAAGTTTTACATGTAAATTAGAGATGACAAAAAACATGTCTATAATGGAACATCTCTTAGCCTTATTTTCAATAATTAGTTGTTTCTAAAAACATGGTAAGACAAATTGTGCTAAGAAATCATATTTTGTCTTCTCTTAAATAAGATAAGACAAGTCACCGTAGGCACCTCATCGTTAACAGGAACTTCTCCTCCCATTAAATGCACATCACCGAAAAATCCTGAAATAAATCCAGAAATAAATACAAACACCAGGACTTGAACCCTGGTGGATTAAAAATACCACAGTCCCTCTAACATCCAACCATAGATTGGCTTGCAGTTCATGTTAAGTTAGTATGTCGCGATCTTAGATAAAAAAGAGTTAGTATGTTGCGATCTAATTGAAGAAAAAGAGCCGGTCTTCCACAAGTTTTTCAGTTTTGTTTTGTTTTTTTCTTGTTTGTTCAGCGTTTTTCTTTGTGTTCTTTCTCTGTTTTTATTTTTTTTCTTTGGTTATCTTTGTTTATTTTTCGTTTTTCACTAGATTTTTTTCTTTATTTTCCCTTCAATTTCCTCGGTTATGTTTTTTATTGGTTTTCTTTATTTTTCTCTCTTGGTTCTTCATTGTTTTTGTATACATGTTTTTAGTGTATATCTAATAGATTTTTCTAATACATATTTAATAATTTTAAAATACAAAATTAACATTTATTGAAAAGTTTGATAAACCTTTTCTAATACCAGAATAACATTTTTTAATACATGATCAACATTTTTTCTATAACCATTTAAAATTTGTTTCAAATTTCCCACAAAAAACATTTGTTTCAAATCTTTGATTTTAAAAAATTCAAATGCCAATTTTAATTTTTTTAATACATGGTAAATATTTTTTAGACATATTTAATATATTTTTTCAAATGCTTGATTGACATTTTCAAATACAAGTTTTAACAGTTTTTAAAATACACCGTCAACATTTTTTCATACACTTTTAATATTTTTAAATGCTTGATTAACATTTATTGAATGGTCAATATTTTTCCTATACACATTTAATATTTTTCAAATATAATATTAAGATTTTCTTTTCAAATGCTTAGATTCACATTTTTTAAATACATAATCAACTTTTTTATACACATTTGTTTTTCCAGTATATATTTTTGTATACATGATAAACATTTTTTCTGTATGCATTTAACATTTTTCAAATGCTTGGTTGATATAACTTCTTAAAAATGTTTTTACGTAAAGAATTTTTTTGTACTATATTTATTTAAAATATTTGGAAGTACAAACAAAAGTAAAAAAAAGGAAAGCAAAAAAAAAGTAAAAAAAAACCGAGGTTATGGCCACCCACGTGCCTGGGTCGGCCCATCTGGCGCCTCCCTTCAGGCGAGGCTTCCATCAGACTCGCTTGAAGCCAGGTCTAGCCGGGCCCGTCCTTTTTTTGTAATTTTGGGCCGGCCAAGCGAACACCAAAGTCTGGCCTTGTCCAGCAGCCCATAGTTGTGCCCAACGCACCGGGATGCATTTCAGATTTTGAATATTTTGCAAATTAAAATTATGCACATTACGGCTAAAAGTCCATTCGTTACATTAATTAAATTAAAACATGATAAAACCTAGATCTAGCGGTGGTCGTTGTCGTTGTTATCCACGTCGGTGAGGTCAATGAAGACCGGAGCCGGCCATGGAAACGACCACGATACTACTGTCGGGTGTGGCGATGGCGCTTGTGGTGGCGCAGCGGGCTCCCGCTGCTGCTGCTACTCCGGCGACCACGACTACTCCTGCTCCGGGTTCGTGATGACCCACAAGTATAGGGGATCAATTGTATCTCTTTTCGATAAGTAAGAGTGTCGAACCCAACGAGGAGCAGAAGGAAATGACAAGTAGTTTCCGGTAAGGTATTGTCTGCAAATGCTGAAATTGTAAGTAACGGAGTAGTTTGATAGCAGGATAATTTGTAACGAGCAAGTAACGATAATAGTAACAAAAGTGCAGCAAGGTAGCCCAATCCTTTTGAGGCAAAGGACAGGCCAAAACGGTCTCTTATGATAAGCAAAGCGTTCATGAGGGTACATGGGAATTTCATCTAGTCACTTTCATCATGTTAGTCTAATTTGTGTTTGATACATCTCCAACATATCTGAAGGAAATATGCCCTAAAGGCAATAATAAAGTTGTTATTTATATTTCCTTATATCATGATAAATGTTTATTATTCATGCTAGAATTGTATTAACCGGAAACTTAGTACATGTGTGAATACATAGACAAACAGAGTGTCCCTAGTATGCCTCTACTAGACTAGCTCGCTGGTCAAAGATGGTTAAGTTTCCTAGCCATAGACATGTGTTGTCATTTGATGAACGAGATCACATCATTAGAGAATGATGTGATGGACAAGACCCATCCGTTAGCTTAGCACTTTGATCGTTTAGTTTATTGCTATTGCTTTTGTCATAACTTATACATGTTCCTATGACTATGAGATTATGCAACTCCCGAATACCGGAGGAACACCTTGTGTGCCATCAAACGTCACAACGTAACTAGGTGATTATAAAGATGCTCTACATGTGTCTCTGATGGTGTTTGTTGAGTTGGCATAGATCGAGATTAGGATTTGTCACTCCGATTATCGGAGAGGTCTCTCTGGGCCCACTCGGTAATGCACATCACTATAAGGCTTGCAAGCAATGTGACCAATGAGTTAGTCACGGGATGATGCATTACGGAATGAGTAAAGAGACTTGCTGATAACGAGATTGAACTAGGTATGATGATACCGACGATCGAATCTCGGGCAAGTAACATACCGATGACAAAGGGAACAACGTATGTTGTTATGCGGTTTGACCGATAAAGATCTTCGTAGAATATGTAGGAACCAATATGAGCATCCAGGTTCCGCTATTGGTTATTGACCGGAGATGAGTCTCGGTCATGTCTACATAGTTCTCGAACCCGTAGGATCCGCACACTTAACGTTCAGTGACGATTGGTATTACGAGTTTATGTGTTTTGATGTACCGAAGATAGTTCGGAGTTTCAGATGTGATCACGGACATGACGAGGAGTCTTGAAATGGTCGAGACATAAATATTGATATATTGGACAGCTATATTCGGACAACGAAAGTGTTCCGGGTGGTTTCGGATAAAACCGGAGTGCCGGAGGGTTACCGGAACCCCCCGGGGAACTAATGGGCCTTAGTGGAGAGAGAGAGAGAGGGGCGGCCAGGGCAGGCCGCGCGCCCCCTCCCCCTTGAGTTCAAATTGGACTAGGAGGGGGGCGCCCCCCCCCCCCCCCTTTTTCCTTCCCCTCTCCCACTCCTTCCTTCCCCCTCCTAGCAGGACTAGGAAAGGATGAGGATTCCTCCTCTCCTTGGGCACCCCAAGGGCCGGCCGGCCTACCCCCTTGCTCCTTTATATACAAGGGCAGGGGTGTAACACCCTCGATGCGGCTATATCTCCCACGTGTCGAAGCACGACTTAGAGGCATAACCGCATTGAAAGCAATGTCGCAAGTGAGGTAATCTTCACACAACCCATGTAATGCAATAGGGGAAAAAGATACATAGTTGGCTTACAATCGCCACTTCACACAAATACATGAATAAAGCATTACATCAACCATATACAAAACAAGGCCCGACTACGGGGCCAAAATAAAAGAAGACACCAAATGCGACAAAGGTCCACGATCGACCCCAACTGGGCTCCACTACTGATCAACTAGAACGAAACAACATAAAGAACAAGATCTTCATCAAGCTCCTCCTGAGCTTGGTTGCGTCATCTGCACGGACTCATCGGCACCTCCAAGCTGGTTTTGGAAGTATCTGTGAGCCACAGGGACTCAGCAATCTCGCACCCTCGCGATCAAGACTATTTAAGCTTATGGGTAAGGTAAAGGTATGAGGTGGAGCTGCAGCAAGCGACTAGCATATATGGTGGCTAACATACGCAAAAGAGAGCGAGAAGAGAAGGCAAAGCACGGTCGATAAAAGTATGATCAAGAAGTGATCCTATAGAAACCTACGTCAAGCATAACTCCAACAACCGTGTTCACTTCCCGGACTCCGCCGGAAAGAGACCATCACGGTTACACATGCAGTTGATTCATTTTAATTAAGGTCAACTTCAGGTTTTCTACAACCGGACGTTAACAAATTCCCATCTGCCCATAACCGCGGGCACGGCTTTTGAAAGTTCAAATCCCTGCAGGGGTGTCCCAACTTAGCCCATGACAAGCTCTCACGGTAAACGAAGGAATAGACCTCCACCCGAGACATTCCGATCAGACTCGGTATCCTGGTACAACAAGACATTTCGACAGGGTAAAACTAAACCAGCAACACCGCCCGAATGTGCCGACAAATCCTGATAGGAGCTGCACATATCTCTTTCTCAGGGCACACTCAGATGAGACTAGCTACGAGTAAAACCAACCCTCAAGTTTCCCCGAGGTGGCCCCGCAGGCAGCTCAGTTCGGACCAACACTCAGAGGAGCACTGGCCCGGGGGGGGGGGGGTTAGAATAAAGATGACCCTTGAGTCTGCAGAACCCAAGGGAAGGTGGTAGGTTGTTAGTGCAAATGGTAAAACCAAGGTTGGGCATTGCTAGAGGAGCTTTACTTAAGGCGAATTGTCAAGGGGTTCCCATTATAGCCCAACCGCGTATGGAACGCAAAATCTGGGAACATAACACCGATATGACGGAAACTAGGGCGGCAAGAGTGGAACAAAACACCAGGCATAGGGCCGAGCCTTCCACCCTTTACCAAGTATATAGATGCATTAAATTAAATAAGATATATTGTGATATCCCAATAAGTAAAACATGTTCCAACAAGGAACATCATCTCCATGTTCCAACAGGAAACAAACTTCAATCTTCACCTGCAACTAACAACGCTATAATAGGGGCTGAGCAAAGCGGTAACATAGCCAAACAACGGTTTGCTAGGACAAGGTGGGTTAGAGGCTTGGTTCAACAATATGGGAGGCATGATAAGCAAGTGGTAGGTATCGCAGCATAGGCATAGCAAAAGAGCGAGCATCTAGCAAAGCAAAGATAGAAGTGATTTCGAGGGTATGATCATCTTGCCTGAAATCCCGCAAGGAAGAAGAACGAGTCCATGAAGAAGACAAACGGACGTAGTCAAACGGGTCCTCACAAACACGACGTTATTGGAACCAACCCGAAGAAGCAACACCGGAAAAGACATAGTAAACAACCAACACAAGAACATGGTATGATATGCGGGATGCGGTATGCGATGCATATGCATGATTGGACAAGGAAGATGCATGAACCTGGCCTCAACTTGGACAACCAAGTGTGCCACTGGAAAGATGAGATGAAATCGCTTGAAAACGATATAAAGATCACCGGAATCGGAGTTATGGTTTGGAAATGGCAAGCGATTCAAATATGACACCGGTCTACGATTTACAACAAGTAGGCATCTAAATGCAATGAGATGAACATGCTACATCACTCAAACATGACAACAAAATACATGGCAGGGATGCATTAAAGATGCTTAACAAAAGTCTAGCACTGAGATACGGCCAATTCATCCATTAGGAGGTTCAAACAAGCATGACAAAAACGCAAATGGTAAACAGATCTCAGACTTAGTGAAATTAACACTTGTCTGAAATTTCAGATCAGGTAGCTCTCTTTGGAGCAACAAAACTACATGCTACAGGACCTGAACATGGCAAAGTAAAACATGGCATGGAGCTACTCAAAGAGCTTAACAAAAGTCCCTTAGTGACCTTGAGCCAAAAGGGATCACAAAATATACTAAGAAGCACACGAACATAGCAAAAACATAATCAGTTTTCATACCTAGTGAAAACTGGCACATGCTGAAATCATAACTCAAGTAGGCATGTTTACGAGCTCGATGCACTCATTACGGTGCAAGTCATGGCAAGAAAAGCATACATCCATTAAGAAGGCATAAAATGCAAGCTAGACATGGCAAGAACAATGGCATAGCATGCACGGATCAACTACAACAACATCGGCAAAATTGCAAACAAGTTGACAATCTGCCCAGATTCACAACGAAGCAAAAGTAGAGCTCGATTGACTCAATCTAGGGTGCTCCATATATGCAAGCAAAGACATGGATGGATAGAGCACTACAATATTAACAAAACTTCTTTACTGATCATCCTCAAAAGAGGCATGGATCACTAGGAAACAACATGAACATATGGCATCATGAACTAAACAGCTCAAGGACTCAGTGGAAATGCTAAGTCCCTGAAAACAGAATTACCAAGTGCCTCACTTTGCAAGTTTGCACTAGTCACCACACATATCACAAAAATACATGGGTTGCACCTCTGGAAAGATAACAAAACCCTTAACAAAACATATGTAGAGCTCATGGTCATATCATGCACACAATAATCATGGCAAAAATGACAAATGTCTAACATGAAGTAGCAGATCTGACAATTATCTCAAGTAGCCTCCTTCTAATAGCATTTCGGGCATCAAGATGAACTCAAATGAAAAATGATGCAATGGAATGAAATGATGTACTCTCTTAGACGAACATTTTGATATGCTATATGCACAAAACGGAGTTACGGATGCTGAATTATGATGCGGTGAATATGGGCATATGAAACATGGAAATCTCGAGGACTTAGTGGAATTTTTACCCCGCGGGAAAAGTCAACGACGGACGGGGATATCCCGGATGGAGCGGATCAGGACGAGGGGAGGCGTTTGGATCACCGAACCGGTGGATCTGGTCCACTCCGGGTGGATCCGGCCGGAGTCTTCTCCGGCGAGCTCCGTGAGCTCCGGCGATGGCGGCGGCGGGGCATGGTGGCGACCGGGGCCGAAGCAGGGTGGCACGGGCGCGGCTTGCGGTGACCGGACCGGCGAGATGGAGGCGGCGGCCGGCTCCGGCGAGCTTGGCCTTGGCGGCGGGCGGCGGAGGCGCGAGGCAGGGAGGCTGGTGAGGCGGAGGACGGGCGGCGGCGTGCTCCGGTCGCCGGAGTTGGTCGCCGGCGACGGCGCGAAGGCGGCGGCGAAGATCCAACAAGGCGAGCGGAGCCGGGCGGCTCGGGCAGCTCGGCCGGGCGGCGGCGGATCTGGGCCCGCGTGGGCCCGCAACGGGCTCCGCGGGCCGCGGCGGCGGGGAGGAGCGGGAGACCACTTGGCGCACCATGAGTGGAGGGGAGCGGCGGTGGGGCGACGTGGCAACACCGGATTGGCTGGAGTGATGTGGCCGACGGTGGTGGACATGTCCGGCGGGGCCGTTTTTCGTCCGGCGGCGCGGAGAGGAGAGATCTAGGGTTTCATCCGCGATTTTTGGGGAGGGGATCACATATTTATAGGTAGAGGGAGCTAGGAGAGTCCAAATGAGGTGTGGTTTTCGGCCACACGATCGTGATCGAACGCTCTAGATGATGGAGCAAAGTTAGGTGGGTTTTGGGCCAAATTGGAGGGGTGTTGGGCTGCAACACACACGAGGCCTTTTCGGTCCCTCGGTTAACCGTTGGAGCATCAAACGAAGTCCAAATGATACGAAACTTGACAGGCGGTCTACCAGTAGTAAACCAAGGCCGCATGACAAGTCTCGGTCCAATCCGGAAATGTTTAATCCCCACACATGAAAGAAAGGTAGAAAAGACCACCGGAGGAGAACGAAGCGCCGGATTGCAAAACGGACAACGGGAAAAATGCTCGGATGCATGAGATGAACATGTATGCAAATGAAATGCACATGATGACATGATATGCAATGCATGACACGCAAGCAATGACAACGCAACAACAACGAATAACTGCCCGACACCTGGCACATCAGTCTCGGGGCGTTACAAGGGGGCACCCTAGAACACACAAGTTGACATTGTTTAGCCGTGTGCGGTGCCCCCCTCCATCATAATCCACCTCGGTCATATCGTTGCAGTGCTTAGGCAAAGCCCTGCGCCGGTAGCTTCATCATCACCGTCATCACGCCGCCGTGCTGACGAAAATCTCCCTCGACACTCAGCTGGATCTAGAGTTTGCGGGACGTCACCGAGCTGAACATGTGCAGATTGTGGAGGTGCCGTACCTTCGGTGCTAGGATCGGTCGGATCGTGAAGACGTATGACTACATTGTAACGCCCTCGATGCGGCTATATCTCCCATGTGTCAAACCACGACTTAGAGGCATAACCGCATTGAAAGCAATGTCGCAAGTGAGGTAATCTTCACAACAACCCATGTAATAAATAAGGGAAAAGAGTAACATAGTTGGCTTACACTCGCCACGTCACACAAATAACATAAATATCATTACATTCATCGAGTTTCACTCAAGGTCCGACTACGGAACCAAAATAAAGATAAACCCCAAATGCAACAATGTCCCCGATCGCCCCAACTGGGCACCACTATTGATCGTCTGGAAAGGAAACGTAGTATCGTCCTGAGTCCTCATCGAACTCCCACTTGAGCTCAGTCGAATCTCCTGGAGCGGTATCATCGGTCCCTGCATCTGGTTTTGGAAGTAAACTGTGAGTCACAGGGACTCAGCAATCTCACACCCTCGCGATCAAGACTATTTAAGCTTATAGAAAGGGTAAAAGGTATGAGGTGGAGCTGCAGCAAGCGACTAGCATATATGGTGGCTACCATACGCAAATGAGAGCGAGAAGAGAAGGCAAAGGCACAGTCG
The DNA here is from genome assembly GCA_034509565.1 of Triticum monococcum. Lineage (NCBI taxonomy): Eukaryota > Viridiplantae > Streptophyta > Magnoliopsida > Poales > Poaceae > Triticum > Triticum monococcum. The sequence goes on along the minus strand of CM067847.1, from coordinate 171,988,098 downwards.
AACAACTATGATCAAGAAGTGGTCCTAGAACAACCTACGATCAAACATAACACGAGACCGTGTTCTCTTCCCAGACTACGCCGAAAAGAGACCATCACGGCCACACAACTTTGTTGATTTATTTTAATTAAGTTAAGTTTAAAGTTATCTACAACCGGACATTAACAAATTCCCATCTGCCCATAACCGCTGGCACGGCTTTCGTAAGTTCAAATCCCTGTAGGGGTGTCCCAACTTAGCCCATCACAAGCTCTCATGGTCAACGAAGGATATTCCTTCTCCCAAGACAATCCGATCAGACTCGGCATCCCGGTTACAAGACATCTCGACAATGGTAAAACAAGTCCAGCAACACCACCTGAATGTGCCGACAAATCCCGATATGAGCTGCACATATCTCGTTCTCAGGGCACACTCAGATGAGACTAGCTACAAGTAAAACCAACCCTCAAGTTTCCCCGAGGTGGCCCCACAGGCAGCTCAGTTTGGACCAACACTCAGAGGAGCACTGGCCCGGGGGGGGGGGGGGGTTTAAATAAAGATGACCCTCGGGCTCCGGAAACCCAAGGGAAAAAGAGGCTAGGTGGCGAATGGTAAAACCAATGTTGGGCATTGCTGGAGGAGTTTTATTCAAGGCGGACTGTCAAGGGGTTCCCATTATAATCCAACAGTGTAAGGAACGCAAAAACAAGGAACATAACACTGGTATGACGGAAACTAGGGCGGCAAGAGTGGAACAAAACACCAGGCATAAGGCCGAGCCTTCCACCCTTTACCAAGTATATAGGTGCATTAAGATAAACAAGATAATATAATGATATCCCAACAATAAACATGTTCCAACAAGGACCAAACTCCAATCTTCACCTACAACTAGCAACGCTATAAGAGGGGCTGAGCAAAGCGGTAACATAGCCAAACAACGGTTTGCTAGGACAAGGTGGGTTAGAGGCTTGACATGGCAATACGGGAGGCATGATAAGCAAGTGGTAGGTATAGTATCAAGGGCATATCAAAAGAGCGAGCATCTAGCAAGCAAAGATAGAAGTGATTTCGAGGGTATGGTCATCTTGCCTGCAAAGTTCTCCGAGTTGACTTGATCCTAGAAAGTGTACTCAACGGGCTCCTCGATCACGTACTCGTCTCCCGGCTCTACCCAAGCAAGAACAACAAGCAAAAGGGAGACACAATCAACCACATGCAATGCTCAAACAACATGATGCAAAACATGGCATGATATGAGGGATGCGGTATGCGGTGCATATGCATGATTTGGAAAGGAATGATTGAACCTGGCCTCAACTTGGAAATCCAAAAGTGCCACTGGAAAGAGGAGTTGATTTCGGCCGAAATCGATATAAAGATCACCGGAATCGGATCCACGGTTTGGAAATGGCAAGCAAAACAAATATGGCACCGGTCTGCGATTAACAGCACGAGACCATCTAAATGCATCAAGAACAACATGCTACAGCACTCCAACATGACAACAAAATACATGGCAGGGATCCACTCAAGATGCTTGACAAAAGATGAACACTGAGCTACGGCTAATTCACTCAATAGCAGGTTCAAACAAGCATGGCAAAAGTGCAAAAGATATCAGGTTTCAGACTTAGTGAAATTAACGACATGTCAGGAATTTAACATCAGGAAGCAATGTCTAGAGCAAGGTAACAACATGCTATAGGAACATATCATGGCAAAGCAAGGCATGACATGAAGCTACTCAAAGCATACAACAAAAGTCCCTTACTGACCATAAGCCAAAAGGGATCAGAAAATACAATGGCAACCATGTGAACATAGCAATTATTGTTACCAGATTTAGACTTGGCAGAAAACTGGAACATGGCAAAACAGATATCAAGTAGACACGTTTACGAGCTCGATGCACTCACCACAAGGCATTGCATGATAAACTAAGCATACACCCAGCAAGTAGACATGGCATGGAAGTTAAACATGGCAAGAACAATAAGATAGCATGCATGGATCAACTGCAACAAGCTCGGCAAAATTGCTAAACATGTTAACAACCTGCCAGAAACATTTTATAGCAAAAGTAGAGCTCGATTGAGTCAAGCTAGGATGCTCCATAATTGCAAACAAAGAGATGGATGGATAGAGCACCACAATATCTACAAAACATCCTTACTGATCATGCTCAAAAGAGGCACGGATCACTCGATAGCAACATGAACACATGGCATAAAAATAATGATAGGGCAGAGACATAGAATATTTCTAAGTCCCTCAAAACAGCAACATTGAGAGGGCTACTTTGCATGTTTGTGCTAGTCACCACAGAGATCACAAAAATACATGGCATACACCCCCTGTAAAGATGGCATGGCATACTTCAAAACTCATGTAGAGCTCAAGTTCATAGGAGGCACACATCAATCATGGCAAAAATGACAAAAGTGCATTTGCTGATAATAATTTGAACTAACATCACATAGCCCTCTTCCAACAACATTTAGGGCATCAAGATAAGCTCAAATGAACATGATGCAATGAGATGAAATGGAGTACTCGTCGGGACGAACATTTCGATATGCTACACACACGAATCGGAGCTACGGATGCAGAGTTATGGCATGTCACAGTATGCACAAAATATTAGGGTTTCGGGCAAAAGTCAACCGAGGGGATTGGATCTGGATCTCAGATGTGGCGGTTACTGTAGCGCACGGAGCCCGAGGTGCTTGCTGGAGTTAATGGCCGCGGTGGCCGGAATTGATGCGGGGGACGGCCGGAGTTGGGCTCGCCGGAGCCAACGGAAGAAGAGGCTGGCGCGGTGCGATAGAGGAGCTCGCCGGGGCTTTGGGCGGCGAGGTCGACGAGGGAACGACGCGGTGGAGGAGCCGGTCTTGCGGAGGTCGTCGGCCGGCGATGGCGGCGAAGGACGTCGCCGGGCGGAGAGGGGCGGCGGGGCAAGCGCGGCGTCGGGGACGAAGGCGGCAGGCGGCGGTGACGCGGGATGGGCTCCGAGGGCCCGCAGCGGGCCGAGCGGGCCTCGGGCGGTCTGCGGCGAAGTGGGCACCTGTGGGGATAGGTGGCAGCACGCAATTGGCGTGGGGCGGCGGCGGACGGTGTCCGGCTAGGCTTCGGACATGTCTGGCGGCTAGAGAGGAAGGAGACTAGGGTTTCGGGGGAAGAGATCCGAAAATTTCGGGGAGAGGCCTTTATATAGAGGTAGAGGGAGCTAGGGGGCTCCAAATGAGGTGCGGTTTGCGGCCACGTGATCGTGATCGAACGATCTAGATGATGGAGGAGGTTTAGGTGGGTTTTGGGCCACTTTGGAGGGGTGTTGGGCTGCAACACACACGAGGCCTTTTCGGTCCCTCGGTTAACCGTTGGAGTATCAAACGAAGTCCAAATGACACGAAACTTGACAGGCGGTCTACCGGTAGTAAACCAAGGCCGCATGACAAGTCTCGGTCCAATCCGATAATGTTTAACACCCACACACGAAAAGAGGTAGAAAAGGACACCGGAGGACATATGAGCGCCGGAATGCAAAACGGACAACGGGGAAAATGCTCGGATGCATGAGACGAACATGTATGCAAATGCAATGCACATGATGACATGATATGAGATGCAAGACAAAGACATAACAACACGAAGGAAAAAACCCGACAACAAGGAAATAGAATAACTTAGTGCCGAAAATGGCAAGAGTTGGAATACAAATATGGCATGTTACATACGGGGTGTTACAACACTCCACCACTACGAAAGGATCTCGTCCCGCGATCTAGGACTGGAAAAACTCCGGGTACTCAGAACGGAGGTGCCTCACGTTCCCAAGTGGCTTCACGGTCAGAATGATGTGACCACTTGACTTTCAGGAATTTGATAGACTTGGTGCGAGTCTTATGCTCAGTTTCTTCAAGAATAGCAACGGGGTGCTCATGATAAGACAGGTCTTCCTGGAGATCAATCTCTTCGAAGTTGACGGTGAGGTCAGGAGTCTTGAAACACTTGCGGAGTTGATACACGTGAAACACGTCGTGCACGTTTGCAAAGTTGGATGGAAGCTCAAGTTGATAGGCGAGATCGCCTCTTTTGCCAATGATCTTGAAAGGACCCACGTATCTAGGGGCAAGGTTCCCTTTGATACCGAAGCGACGAGTACCTTTCATTGGAGAGACGCGGAGGTAGACATGGTCTCCGATCTCGAAAGCCAAGTCACGACGCTTGCTATCATAGTAACTCTTCTAGCGCGATTGCGCGGCTTTGAGATTTTCACGAATGACTTTGCACATTTCTTCAGCCTCTGTGATCAAATCATTACCAAGAAGTTGACGTTCACCAGTCTCTGACCAATTAAGAGGAGTACGACACTTCCTGCCATAGAGAATCTCGAATGGTGCCTTGCCCGAACTCGCTTGGAAGCTGTTGTTGTAGGAGAACTCGGCATATGGAAGACAATCTTCCCACTTCATACCGAAAGAGATTACACATGCCCTGAGCATATCTTCAAGAATCTGATTCACTCGCTCGACTTGGCCACTAGTTTGAGGATGAAAGGCTGTGCTGAACCGAATGTTGGTGCCCATAGCCTTCTGAAAAGAATCCCAAAACTTGGAGGTGAAGATGCTGCCACGATCTGAAGATATCAACTGCGGAATTCCGTGCAGAGAGACAATCTTGGATGCATATAGCTCTGCCAACTGAGCTGCTGTGATAGATTCTTTGATAGGAAGAAAATGAGCCACTTTAATGAGCTTGTCGATGACAACAAAGATAGCGTCATTGCCACGCTTGGACCTTGGAAATCCAGTCACGAAGTCCATCTCAATGTGGTCAAACTTCTATTCTGGAATGACAAGAGGTTGGAGGAGACCAGCTGGTCGTTGGTGTTCTGCTTTCACTCTTCTGCAGACATCACATTCATTCACGAACTGTGCAATCTCGCGCTTCATTCGAGTCCACCAATACGACTGCTTGAGCTCCTGGTACATCTTTGTACTCCCAGGGTGAATAGAGAGGAGTGAATTGTGAGCCTCGTTCATAATGACTTTACGAAGGTCACCTTTAGGCACAACAATGCGATCCTCGAAGAATAGAGTATCCTTGTCATCAAGACGATAGCACTTGTACTTGGGTTGACTCTTGGCAATCCCAATCTTCACCTTCTTCACCATAGCATCAAGGAGTTGAGCCTCACGAATCTGATCTTCCAAAGTAGGAGAGACTTGGAGGTTGGTAAGAAATCCTTGTGGAACAACTTGTAGATTAAGTTTGCGGAAAGCTTCACAAAGCTCCGGTTGGTAAGGCTTGATAATCAGACTGTTGCAGTAAGCCTTCCTACTCAATGCGTCAGCAATTACATTGGCCTTGCCTGGAGTATATTCGATACTCGGATTATACTCTTGAATCATTTCGACCCAACGAGTCTGCCTGAGGTTGAGGTTTGGCTGAGTGAAGATGTACTTGAGACTCTTGTGATCAGTGAAGATGTCCACTTTTCTTCCCAACAAGAGATGTCTCCAAGTTAAAAGAGCATGGACAACTGCCGCCAGCTCGAGGTCATGAGTGGGGTAGTTCTTTTCGTTGGGCTTCAACTGGCGAGAGGTATAGACCACAACTTTCTTCTCTTGCATCAACACTGCACCAAGACCTTGAAGGGAAGCATCATAGAAGACCTCGAATGGTTTGGATTCATCAGGAGGAGTCAGAATTGGAGCAGTGACTAACTTCTCTTTTAGGGTGTTGAAAGCGATGTCACATTCAGGCGACCAAACGTACTTCACATGCTTCTGGAGAAGGTTGGAAAGAGGCTTCGCGATCTTTGAGAAGTTCTCAACGAACCTTCGACAATAGCTTGCGAGCCCACGGAAGCTGCGGAGTTGCTTCACATTCTGAGGTGGTTCCCAATTCACAATTGCAGACACCTTCTCAGGATTAACAGCTATGCCCTTGGCGGAGATGGTATGCCCAAGATAGAGAACCTCATCAAGCCAAAACTCGCACTTTGAAAACTTCGCATAGAACCGATGTTCTCTGAGTTTATCCAGCACCAATCTCAAGTGTTTGGCATGATCCTCCTTGTTCTTGGAAAAGACCAAAATGTCATCGAGGTAGACCAAGACGAAGTCATTTGTGTAGGCGTTGAAGATGAAGTTCATCATGCGGGAGAATGTTGGAGGAGCGTTGACAAGGCCGAAAGACATGACAGTGTATTCATATGAACCATAGCTTGTTCTGAATGTTGTCTTGGGGATATCTTCTTCACGAATGTGAATATGATGATAGCCCATACAGAGATCAAGCTTGGAGAATACTTGAGCACCTTTGAGTTGCTCGAAAAGCTCATTGATGTTGGGAAGTGGGTACTTGTTCTTTATGGTCTTCTTGTTCAATGGACGGTAGTCGACACAAAGTCGGTCCGTTCCATCCTTCTTCTTGACAAAAAGAACACCACAACCCCATGGAGAAGAACTTGGTCGGATGAGACCCATACACTCTTGAATATCGAGTTGCTTCTTCAGCTCCTTCAACTCTTTAGGTCCAAGCTTGTAAGGACATTTGCAAACAGGTTCCGTGCCAGGCTCAAGATCGATGACGAGTTCAACTGGCCGGTGTGGAGGCATTCCTGGAAGCTCTTCTGGAAAGACGTCTTGATATTCACAAACGACTGGAATCTGAGAGATGGCATCCAGCTCGCCTTTCTCATTGAGTGAAAACAGTCGAATGGTATTATCACGAGCGGCAAAGACGATTACATCCTCAGACGAATGTGTCAATTGAATCTGTCTGGCGGCACAATCAAGCTGAGCCTTGTGCTTAGAAAGCCAGTCCATTCCGAGAATAAGATCGATATCCGAGTTACCAAGGACCATTGGAGAAGCCAGAAACTTGAAATCACCCATCATGATAGAAATATCCGGGACCATCATGGTAGAACTCAAACGCTTAGCCGGAGAAACAACTTGCAATGCTTTAGGTAATGCCTTAGTGCCAAAGTCGTGCTCCGATGCAAATGGGAATGACATGAAAGAATGCGATGCACCAGAGTCAAAAAGAACTTTTGCTGGAATATCGTTAACAGGAAGGTTACCCATAATCACATCTGACGAGTCCTCTGCTTGAGCTGCATTCATCATGTTGACCTTGGCGTCCTTGAGATTATGCTTGACCACTACAGTACTGGCAGATCTCACAGGAGGAGGAGGAAGACGCCTCTGATTGAAGCATTTGTTGGCATAATGACCCTTCTGCTGACACTTGTTGCACGTGACCTCCGAGAGCGGACGGTGATACGGAGCACTTGATCTTGGAGCATGAGACGAAGTCTTGTTCTGAAAGCCTGGGTTCAGTGGGTGGGAAGATCCATTGCCACCTTTGCTCTTCTGCTGATAAGGCTGACGGAACGGAGGAGGAGGAGGAGGCAACCAATACTTTTGCTGATTCGTTGCCACTTGAGTTGAGGAAGAAGGAGTTGCATCTCTGACTCGCTTCTTGGAAGCATCACACTTGAGTTGAGCAGTCTCTTGTTTCAGTGCCATGTTGTAAAACTCATCATACTTCTGCGGCTCGAAAAGTACGATAGCAAGTTGAAGATCTTCTCTGAGGCCACCCTTGAACCGATAAATCATGCTCTTCTCATCGGGGACGTCCTGCTTGGCGAAACGAGCGAGCTTCTGGAACATGATGTTATACTGGTAAACAGACAAGCTACCTTGCTTCAGGTTGCGGAATTCCTCACGCTTGCTCTCAACAACATTCTGAGGAATGTGGTGAGCTTTGAAGTCTTGACGGAATTCATCCCAGGTAATCACACGGCCTCCTCTGGAATCTTTGTATTGCTGATACCATTCTGCATCTTGGTCTTTGAGTTGGAAGGAAGCGAACTTGACAAAGTCCTCAGGCCTGACGTTGCTGCACTCGAAATTCTTGCAGATATCCATGAGCCAATCATCAGCGTCTATTGCCTCGACACAGTTGCTGAAGGTCTTTGGCTGGTTAGCGAGGAATTGGTTGAGTGTAGCAAACTGATTCTGATTGTTGCCATGGCCATGATTCCCTTGGTTGCGCTCTTGCAATATTTGCATGATCAACTGCGTGTTTGCATTGGTAGCGGCCATCACAGCTTGCCATGCCTCCGGAGGTGATGGTGGTGCTGGCGGATCCGGATTCGGAGTCGTACGCGTTGGAGGAGCCATCCTGGAGAGGGTGACATCCGTTAGCATCTTGACAGACATATATTCAAGCTGAATCAAACGGATTGAAATTGCAACATGTAGTCTTCACATCCGAACAAAATGAACGAATGCATTCCAATAGAAATAGTCACATTTCCATAAATTGAGAAGCCACTTAGATATAGGTAGAAGAATAAAACAACAAGGTACGGACAAGAACAAATACTTGGTGAGGATTACCCAATCACAAACCAAATATCTGCGGAAGAAATACTAGAGTTACAAGAATTCCCACCTATGAAACTCCCGAACCTTTCCGGTTATGCAATCAGGTGTTGGGGATACAGGGGAAGCATAATATCTCACCCAAAGCTAGCAAATCCTATATCCAGCTGTATCCATCCTTCAACACATAACCAAGAAACCTTTGGAAATCATTTACCTCAACCTTCGAAAAGCATCCATTATACAAGTTATGCAATACTCCCGAACTCCCGCCCAAGTACTGGGTGGCGTTGAGGTTATCTCACCAACAACTGCATAAAGGGGATTTTCGATGTCAGCGAAACTCAGGTATTCCAGAATTGCAACGATAAAATTGTGACGACAACAACTCGGAGCTCAACTCCCCGAGACACTGCCACAACCCCGAAATGTCAGGAGGCACCAAGAACAATGTTCTTGTCACAAAACCATCGGAACGATTCCAAGAAACCCGCGTGATCCTAAATTTTTTTAGTGAAATTTGAGAAGAGAAGAGTCAAAACTCTACGGCATGATGCCTCACCAGAGCGACGAAGGGACTGAGGAGTAAAAAGAATCCTACTCTCTGATATATATAATCCTAAATGACTGAAAACATTTTTCTAGACTCAACAACACCAACTGTTCGATCAAGCAGGGGGCTCCTAAGGTCGGGGAAGGCTCTGATTACCAACTTGTAACGCCCTCGATGCGGCTATATCTCCCACGTGTCGAAGCACGACTTAGAGGCATAACCGCATTGAAAGCAATGTCACAAGTGAGGTAATCTTCACAACAACCCATGTAATAAATAAGGGAAAAGAGTAACATAGTTGGCTTACACTCGCCACGTCACACAAATAGCATAAATATCATTAGATTCATCCAGTTTCACTCAAGGTCCGACTACGGAACTGATACGTCTCCGTCATATCTACTTTTCCAAACACTTTTGCCCTTGTTTTGGACTCTAACTTGTATGATTTGAATGGAACAAACCCGGACTGACGCTGTTTTCAACAGAATTGCCATGGTGTTGTTTTATGTGCAGAAAACAAATATCTCGGAATGACCTGAAACTCCACAGAACATCTTAGAAAAAATAATAAAAAATCCTCGCCAAAGATGAAGACCAGGGGCGGCACCCTTCTCACGAGGGTGGGGGGCGCGCCCCTACCTCGTGGGCCCCCTGGATGGCTTCCGACGCCAACTCACTCTATATATTTGCTTTCGGAGAGAAAAAAATCAGAGAGAAGAAATCATCGCGTTTTACGATACGGAGCCACCGCCAAGCCCTAAAACCTCTCAGGAGGGCTGATCTGGAGTCCGTTCGGGGCTCCGGAGAGGGGTATTCGTCGCCGTCGTCATCATCAACCATCCTCCATCACCAATTTCATGATGCTCACCGCCGTGCGTGAGTAATTCCATCGTAGGCTTGCTGGACGGTGATGGGTTAGATGAGATTTATCATGTAATCGAGTTAGTTTTGTTAGGGTTTGATCCCTAGTATCCATTATGTTCTGAGATTGATGTTGCTATGACTTTGCTATGCTTAATGCTTGTCACTAGGGCCCGAGTGCTATGATTTCAGATCTGAACCTATTATGTTTTCATGAATATATGTGAGTTCTTGATCCTATCTTGCAAGTCTATAGTCACCTACTATGTGTTATGATCCGGCAACCCCGAAGTGACAATAATGGGGACCACTCCTGGTGATGACCATAGTTTGAGGAGTTCATGTATTCACTATGTGCTAATGCTTTGTTCCGGTTCTCTATTAAAAGGAGGCCTTAATATCCCTTAGTTTCCAATAGGACCCCGCTGCGACGGGAGGGTAGGACAAAAGATGTCATGCAAGTTCTTTTCCATAAGCACGTATGACTATATACGGAATACATACCTACATTACATTGATGAATTGGAGCTAGTTCTGTGTCACCCTATGTTATGACTGTTACATGATGAACCGCATCTGGCATAATTATCCATCACTGATCTGGTGCCTATGAGTTTTCCATATACTGGTTCTCGCTTATTTACTTTTTCGCTGCTACTGTTACAATCACTACAAAATACCAAAAACATTACTTTTGCTGTCCTTACTTTTGTTGCCGCTACCACCACTATCATATTACTTTGCTACTAAACACTTTGCTGCACATACTAAGTTTCCAGGTGTGGTTCAATTGACAACTCAGCTGCTAATACTTGAGAATATTCTTTGGCTCCCCTTGTGTCGAATCAATAAATTTGGGTTGAATACTCTACCCTCGAAAGCTGTTGCGATCCCCTATACTTGTGGGTTATCAAGACTAATTTCTGGCACCGTTGCCGGGGAGCATAGCTCTATTCTTTGAGTCACTTGGGATTTATATCTGCTGGACACTATGAAGAACTTGAGAGATCCAAAAACCAAGATCTATCCCTCAACTACGAGGGGAGGTAAGGAACTGCCATCTAGCTCTGCACTTGATTCACCTTCTGTTATGAGTAAGTTTGCGAGACCCACACCTGCTTCTGCTATTCATTCTGATATGTCGCATGTTATTGATGATGCCACTTCTGCTATGCATGATACTTATGATGAAACTGCTTCTATGTCTGACACTACTGTGCCCCTTAGCGAATTTCTTGATGAACAAATTGCTAGGGCTAGAGAAAAAGAAATTATTGAATCTGAATACAATGAACTACTGATGATGAAAATATGCCTGTTATTCCTGAGGGTTATCTTTTTGATATGGAATCTTCTGCCGCTATTTTAGCTTGCAAAGATAGATATGAGCTTAAGAGGTTATTAATTAAATGGAACAAAGAATCACTTAGAGATAAAATGAAACCCGACCCTGCTTTTGCTACTTCACCTATTTGTGTTCCTGATAAGGATTATGAATTCTCTATTGATCCTGATATAATTACTTTGGTCGAATATGATCCATTTTACGGCTATGAATCTGAAACTGTTGTGGCACATCTTACTGAGTTAAATGATATAGCTGCCCTGTTCACTAATGATGAGAGATTGTGTTACTTTTATATACTCAAAATATTTCCGTTCTCATTGAAGGGTGATGCTAAGATATGGTTTAATTCTCTTGATCCTGGTTGTGTGCATAGTCCCTAGGATATGATTTATTACTTCTCTGCTGAATATTTCCCTACTCATAAGAAACAAGCTGCTTTGAGGGAAATATACAACTTGGTGCAAATTAAAGAAGAGAGTCTCCCACAAGCTTGGGGGAGGCTTCTCAAGTTACTTAGTGCTTTGCCTGATCATCCTCTTAAGAAACCTGAAATACTTGATATCTTTTATAATGGACTAACCGATGCTTCCAGAGATTACCTGGATAGTTGTGTTGGTTCTCTTTTCAGGGAAAGAACACCAGATGAAGCTGAAATTCTATTGAATAATATGTTGACAAATGAAAATAATTAGGCACCTCCTGAGCCAGCTCCCGAGCCAGCTCCTGAGCCAACTCCTGCTCCAATTACTGAGCCTATTCTTAAACCAACTCCGAAGAAGAGAGGTGTTTTATTTCTCAGTCCCGAAGATATGCAAGAGGCAAAGAAATCTATGAAAGAAAAAGGTATTAAAGCTGAACACGTTAAGAATTTACCTCCTATTGAAGAAATACATGGTCTTAATTTACCGCCTGTTGAAGAAACATATGATCTTAATTCTTTATTTACTGAAGAACCTCCTGATCCCGATATCCCGACACAGGTAGTAAAGGTAAATTCTCTCTATAGATATGATAAAGCTGAAGTCCCTCCTACCAAAATTGCTAGTCAGTTCTTGGATGAGTTTGATAACTTTATGTTTAAGCAAGACGACTTCAATGCTTATTTTGGTAGACAGTTAAAAGAAAATGCTTGTATTATTAGACGCTTGGGTGATTATATGGCTAATATTAAAGGTGAACTTAAACTTGTTAGCAAACATGCTTCTATGGTTACCACTCAAGTAGAACAAGTACTTAAGGCTCAAAAAGAAGTGCTTGATGAAATGAATAGTAAGAAAAATGATTATGCTGTTAGAGTGGCTACTAGAACTGGTAGAATGACTCAGGAACCTTTGTATCCTGAAGGCCACCCTAAGAGAATCGAGCAAGATTCTCAAAGAAATAATATTGATGTTCCTAGTTCTTCTAAAAAGAAGAAGAAGAAAAATGATAGAACTGTGCAAACTTCTAGTGAACCTATTACTGAACCACCTAATAATCCAAATGATATATCTATGGCTGATGCTGAAACACAATCTGGTAATGAACATGAACCTAGTAAAAATATTAATGATGATGTTCATGATGATGCTCAACCTAGTAATGATAATGATGTAGAAATCGAACCTGCTGTTGATATTGATAACCCACAATCAAAGAATCAACGTTATGATAAAAGAGACTTTGTTGCTTGGAAACATGGTAAAGAAAGGGAACCTTGGGTTCAGAAACCCATGCCTTTTCCTCCGAAACCATCTAAGAAAAAGGATGATGAGGATTTTGAGCGCTTTGCTGAAATGATTAGGCCTATCTTTTTGCGTTTAAGATTAACTGATGTTCTCAAAACAAATCCTTATGCTAAATATATGAAGGATATCATTACTAATAAAAGAAAGATACCGGAAGCTGAAATTTCCACCATGCTTGCTAATTATACTTTTAAGGGTGGAATACCAAAGAAACTTGGAGACCCCAGAGTACCTACTATACCTTGCTCCATTAAAAGAAATTATATTAAAACTGCTTTATGTGATCTTGGAGCCGGTGTTAGTGTTATGCCTCTCTCTTTATATCGTAGACTCGACTTGAATAAGCTAACACCTACTGAAATATCTTTGCAAATGGTTGATAAATCAACTGCTATACCTGTCGGTATCTGTGAGGATGTGCCTGTTGTGGTTGCAAACGTTACTATTTTAATGGACTTTGTTATTCTTGATATTCCCGAGGATGATAGTATGTCTATTATTCTTGGAAGACCTTTTCTTAATACTGCAGGGGCTGTTATTGATTGCAACAAAGGCAATGTCACTTTTCATGTTAATGGTAATGAGCATACGGTACACTTTCCGAGGAAACAACCTCAAGTTCATAGTATCAACTCTATTGGAAAAATTCCATCGATTATATTTGGAGGTTTTGAATTTCCTCTTCCTACTGTCAAGAAGAAGTATGATATACTTATTATTGGGGATGTGCATATCCCCATTGAGGTAACTTAGTGTTATTTGAAATTTCTCCAGTTTTGATGATTATCGGAATGAGTTTGTTAACAAGACTTGATCAACCTTGTTAGTGGATTCTTTTTGATGAGCATGAGATGGATGAAACTAGAAGCACAAACTTCTGTACCCCACTTTTAATTTCTATTATTTATATTAAATAAAGTAAAAATAGTATTTTCTGTCTGTTTCTGACTTATCCGTGCAATATAAAAATATCCCGAAAATAAAAGTCCTCCGAATGCCATGCCAATTTAATATGATTTTTTCGGGAATATTTGAGGATTTACCGTGCAAAAATTACCGTGGGAGGAGTTGCCACGTGGCCACGAGGGTGGTGGGTGCCCCCCTAGGGCGCGCTCCCTACCTCGTGGGCCCACGGTGGCCCTCCTCCACTTATCCCAGCACCCATCTTCTTCCTCTGTCTCACACAAACCTGAAAAACCAACTCAAGCACAAGTTCCAACCACTTTTGCTGTGATTTTCGATCTCCTTGCTCAAAGCACCTCTCTCAAAACTGCTTGGGGAGATTGTTCCTTGGTATGTGACTCCTCCATTGGTCCAATTAGTTTTTGTTCTAGTGCTTTATTCTTTGCAAATTTGTGCTGCATAGGTGACCATGTTCTTGGGCTTGCATGACAAATTTATATGGTTCCAAGTGGTTCTAATGCTTGATATAGGCTCTAGGCACTTGTAGGAGTAGTTGCTATCAATATTATTAAAGTTGGTTCACTTTTGTTTGAAGTTACTAAAAATTTCAGATTGTTTCAGAAAAATAATGAGGAGATTTTTGAGGGGCTCGTCGAGCCAAAGCTCGAAGGAAAAGGAACCGAAGCCTAAGTATAATTTGCCGCGTACCGTGGAGATTCGGGCGTGTGAATGGCCTTCTGAAGATTTCTTGAGAGCAGCCGGTATCTATGAAGATTTTCATGAATTGGCTCACAATGCAGGCCTCACCGCTTTCCTCCACGACCAATGCGATCGGTATCTCTTACTCACAAATACTTTTGTGCAAAACTTTCATTTTCATTCTAGGAACTCACCACCTACAGTGGAGTTTCACTTATATGATGAGCATAAGGAGATGTCACTTTATGATTTCTGTTGGATTTGTTTAACCCCTTTTGAGGGCAAGACAGAAGAACCACATCATGATGATGTGGCTGGGTTTATTGATACTATCACTGTAGGAGAAACTAGAAAGGTTTCCGATGCACGAATCACTAGCATACATTTTCCTGTTTTACGTTACTTTGCATTATTTGCTAGTCGTTGTTTAATTGGACGTGGAAACAGTGGAAACCTTAGTATCCCTGATATAATAATTCTGCACCACGGTTTATACAGTGATAACACTTTTAGTATGGGCGGTATTATTGCTAGACGGTTAAGTATGAACCGTACTAAGGGTCCCATCTTTGGAGGCGTCTATGCCACACGCCTAGTTGCACATTTTAACATACCTATTAGGCATGCTGAGAAGGAAGAAAAGGTGCTGCCCCGTGTTTATCTAGATCATAAAAGTATGGTGGCACATGATTTTATTGTTAAGAATAGGGCAGGAGAGCTTAAATATCAATTGTTCTTTAACAAACATCATCCTGAGACTATTATCCTGCCTGCTCCTTCTTTGTTTAATTTTGTAGGACCCTACCTCGTTACGTGGGCTGCCGTCCAAGCTTACAAGAATCCTGCGCCAGCCTCGGAACAGGAACCACAAGATGAGCCTCCACGACAATCTGTTTATTCTTGGGATCCAGAGATGACTGTTAGCCAGTGGCAGTCAGAGTCCTCTTCTTCATCACAGTACGACCCCAACAACTATTATTATGGATATCCGCCAGGCCAGCCGTGGCCATAGACCAACTTAGGCCAAAAGCCTAAGCTTGGGGGAGTACGTATTTCTCACCGACATTACATTTATGCTCACACACACTCATTGCTAGATGTCGGTGCTCATACTTTTTCACTGTAATATCCGTGCTAGTTTATTTCCTTTTTCCCGCTTTCTTCTTGTGTGTTTGTTAAACCTTAAGAAAAAACCAAAAAAATTAGTAGTAGTTTATTTTTCTGCTGTAGAAGTAATAATTAAAAAGAAAACCCAAAAGTATTTCCCGTTCTTCTTTTGCTTGTTGGGAGCTTTCCCGTGTAAATAGTTTTATTTCTTTTCTTTGGGGGTTAGTAGGAGAAGACCATAATTAAATTGCTGAAGTGGCTCTTATATGGATTATTGTTGATTTAACCAAGAGCCCATATTGCCTTGTCTTCTCCTGTTTATTGAATGCTCGCAGATTCCAGCTTAGTCCAATGCACGTACACTCTTATTATTATTCACATCGTTCGGTCGTGTAAGTGAAAGGCAATTATGATGATATATGATGGACTGACCGAGATGAGAAAAGCTGGTATGAACTCAACCTCTTTTGTTTTTGTAAATATGATGAGTCCCTCGTTCTTGATTCAGCTTATTATGAATAAACATGTTTGCAGTGACAATTAGAGATCATAGTTGCTTGTGCCATGCTTGATTAGCTATGAGTTATAATGGTTTACCTTGTGTGCCAACATGCTATTGAGATGATTATGATGTGGTATGATGGGGTGGTATCCTCGTTTGAATGATTTAAGTGACTTGACTTGGTACATGTTCACGCATGTAGTTGAAACAAAATCAACATAGCCTTCACGATATTTATGTTCATGGTGGATTATATCCTACTCATGCTTGCATCCAATATTTATTAGTTTTAATGCATGTACATGGCTGTTGTCGCTCTCTAGTTGGTCGCTTCCTAGTCTTTTGCTAGCCTTCACTTGTACTAAGCGGGAATACTGCTTGTGCATCCAATCCTTTAAACCCCAAAGTTATTCTAGATGAGTCCACCATACCTACCTATATGCGGTATCTACCTGCCGTTTCAAGTAAATTTGTATGTGCCAAACTCTAAACCTTCAAATAATCATTCTGTTTTGTATGCTCGAATAGCTCATGTATCAACCAAGGTTGTCCTTATCTTTCGTGTTAGGTGGGTTATTCTCAACAGGAGTGGACTCCGCTCCTCACTCACGAGAAAATGGCTGGTCACTGGGATGCCCAGTCCCATGCTTTATGCAAACTAAATCAAAATTAATTGCAAACAAAAACTCCCCCTGGGACCTGATGTATGTTGGAGGCACTCGTTGTTTCGAGCAAGCCATGGATTGATGCTTGTTGGTGGAGGGGGAGTATAAACTTTACCATTCTGTTTGGGAACCGCCTATAATGTGTTTAGCATGGAAGATATCACCATCTCTTAGTTGTTACGTTGACAATAAAAGTATACCGCTGAAAATACAATTTATATCTATCTCAAAACCGAGCTCTGGCACCTCTACAAATCCCTGCTTCCCTCTGCGAAGGGCTTATCCATTTACTTTTATGTTGAGTCATCACCCTCTTATTAAAAAGCACTAGCTGGAGAGCACAGCTGTCATTTGCATTCATCACTGTTAATTTATATTGGGTATGACTATGATTGGATCTCCTTTACCATGAATTACAATGTCTAGTCAGTCCTTGATCTTTAAAGGTGCTCTGCATTTATGTTTTGCGGTCTTAGAAAGGGCTAGCGAGATACCATCTTGTTATATCATATTATGATTGTTTCGAGAAAGTGTTGTCATCTGAGATTTATTATTATGGCTTACTAGTTGATTATGCTACTGATATGAGTAATTGTGAGACCTGAGAATTATTGCAAATGTGGTTAGTTATGATCTATGCTGAAAACTTGAATGCTGGCTTGACATAGTTACAACAACAAGAGCAAACAGAGTTTGTAAAAGTTTTTCTTTCTTTCTTTCAGTTTGTCAACTGAATTGCTTGAGGACAATCAAGGGTTTAAGCTTGGGGGAGTTGATACGTCTCCGTCGTATCTACTTTTCCAAACACTTTTGCCCTTGTTTTGAACTCTAACTTGTATGATTTGAATGGAACTAACCCGTACTGACGCTGTTTTCAGCAGAATTGCCATGGTGTTGTTTTATGTGCAGAAAACAAATATTCTCGGAATGACTTGAAACTCCACGGAACATCTTAGAAAAAATAATAAAAAGTCCTCACCAAAGATGAAGACCAGGGGGGCCACACCCTTCCCACGAGGATGGGGGGCGCCCCCCCTAGGGCGCGCCCCCAACCTCGTGGGCCCCTTGGATGCCCTCCGACGCCAACTCCAACTCTATATATTTGCTTTTGGAGAGAAAAAATCAGAGAGAAGAAATCATCGCGTTTTACGATACGAAGCCGCCGCCAAGCCCTAAAACCTCTCGGGAGGGCTAATCTGGAGTCCGTTCGGGGCTCCTGAGAGGGGGATTCGTCGCCGTCGTCATCATCAACCATCCTCCATCACCAATTTCATGATGCTCACCGCCATGCATGAGTAATTCCATCGTAGGCTTGCTGGACGGTGAGGGGTTGGATGAGATTTATCATGTAATCGAGTTAGTTTTGTTAGGGTTTGATCCCTAGTATCCATTACATTCTGAGATTGATGTTGCTATGACTTTGCTATGCTTAATGCTTGTCACTAGGGCCCGAGTGCCATGATTTCAGATCTGAACCTATTATGTTTTCATGAATATATGTGAGTTCTTGATCCTATCTTGCAAGTCTATAGTCACCTACTATGTGTTATGATCCGGCAACCCCGAAGTGACAATAATTGGGACCACTCCCGGTGATGACCATAGTTTGAGGAGTTCATGTATTCACTATGTGCTAATGCTTTGTTCCGGTTCTCTATTAAAAGGAGGCCTTAATATCCCTTAGTTTCCAATAGGACCCCGCTGCGACGGGAGGGTAGGACAAAAGATGTCATGCAAGTTCTTTTCCATAAGCACGTATGACTATATACGGAATACATGCCTACATTACATTGATGAATTGGAGCTAGTTCTGTGTCACCCTATGTTATGACTGTTACATGATGAACCGCATCCGGCATAATTATCCATCACTGATCTGGTGCCTACGAGTTTTCCATATACTGGTTCTCGCTTATTTACTTTTTCGCTGCTACTGTTACAATCACTAGAAAATACCAAAAACATTACTTTTGCTGTCATTACTTTTGTTGCCGCTACCACCACTATCATATTACTTTGCTACTAAACACTTTGCTGCAGATACTAAGTTTCCAGGTGTGGTTCAATTGACAACTCAGCTGCTAATACTTGAGAATATTCTTTGGCTCCCCTTGTGTCGAATCAATAAATTTGGGTTGAATACTCTACCCTCGAAAGCTGTTGCGATCCCCTATACTTGTGGGTTATCAGGAACCAAAATAAAGATAAACCCCAAATGCAACAATGTCCCCGATCGCCCCAACTAGGCACCACTACCGATCGTCTGGAAAGGAAACGTAGTATCGTCATGAGTCCTCATCGAACTCCCACTTGAGCTTAGTAGAATCTCCTCGAGCGGTATCATCGGTCCCTGCATCTGGTTTTGGAAGTAAACTGTGAGTCACGGGGACTCAGCAATCTCACACCCTCGCGATCAAGACTATTTAAGCTTATAGGAAGGGTAAAAGGTATGAGGTGGAGTTGCAGCAAGCGACTAGCATATATGGTGGCTAACATACGCAAATGAGAGCAAGAAGAGAAGGCAAAGGCATGGTCGAACAACTATGATCAAGAAGTGATCCTAGAACAACCTACGATCAAACATAACACGAGACCGTGTTCTCTTCCCGGACTCTGCCGAAAAGAGACCATCACGGCCACACAACTCTGTTGATTCATTTTAATTAAGTTAAGTTTAAGGTTATCTACAACCGGACATTAACAAATTCCCATTTGCCCATAAGCGCGGGCACGGCTTTCGAAAGTTCAAATCCCTGCAGGGGTGTCCCAACTTAGCCCATCACAAGCTCTCACGGTCAACGAAGGATATTCCTTCTCCCAAGACAATCCGATCAGACTCAGCATCCCGGTTACAAGACATCTCGACAATGGTAAAACAAGTCCAGCAACACTACCCGAATGTGCCGAAAAATCCCGATAGGAGCTGCACATATCTCGTTCTCAGGGCACACTCAGATGAGACTAGCTACGAGTAAAACCAACCCTCAAGTTTCCCCGAGGTGGCCCCGCAGGCAGCTCAGTTTGGACCAACACTCAGAGGAGCACTGGCCCGGGGGGTTTAAACAAAGATGACCCTCGTGCTCCGGAAACCCAAGGGAAAAAGAGGCTAGGTGGCGAATGGTAAAACCAATGTTGGGTATTGCTGGAGAAGTTTTATTCAAGGTGAACTATCAAGGGGTTCCCATTATAACCCAACCGTGTAAGGAATGCAAAAACAAGGAACATAACACCGGTATGACAGATACTAGGGCGGCAAGAGTGGAACAAAACACCAGGCATAAGGCCGAGCCTTCCACCCTTTACCAAGTATATAGGTGCATTAAGATAAACAAGATAATATAATGATATCCCAACAATAAACATGTTCCAACAAGGAACAAACTCCAATCTTCACCTGCAACTAGCAACGCTTTAAGAGGGGCTGAGCAAAGCGGTAACATAGCCAAACAACGGTTTGCTAGGACAAGGTGGGTTAGAGGCTTGACATGGCAATATGGGAGGCATGATAAGCAAGTGGTAGGGATCATAGCAAAGGCATAGCAAAAGAGCGAGCATCTAGCAAGCAAAGATAGAAGTGATTTCGAGGGTATGGTCATCTTGCCTGCAAAGTTCTCCGAGTTGACTTGATCCTCGAAAGCGTAGTCAACGGGCTCCTCGATCACGTACTCGTCTCCCGGCTCTACCCAAGCAAGAACAACAAGCAAAAGGGAGACACAATAAACCACGTGCAATGGTCAAACAAAATGATGCAAAACATAGCATGACATGAGGGATGCGGTATGCGGTGCATATGCATGATTTGGAAAGGAATGATTGAACCTGGCCTCAACATGGAAATCCAAGAGTGCCACTGGAAAGAGGAGTCGATTTTGGTTGAAATCGATATAAAGATCACCGGAATCGGATCCACGGTTTGGAAATGGCAAGCAAAACAAATATGGCATGGTCTGCGATTAACAGCATGAGACCATCTAAATGCATCAAGAACAACATGCTACAGCACTCCAACATGACAAAAAATATATGGCAGGGATCCACTCAAGATGCTTGACAAAAGCTGAACACTTAGCTACGGCTAATTCACTCAATAGCAGGTTCAAACAAGCATGGAAAAGTGCAAAAGATATCAAGTTTCAGACTTTGTGAAATTAACGACATGTCAGGAATTTAACATCAGGAAGCAATGTTTAGAGCAAGGTAACAACATGCTACAGGAACATATCATGGCAAAGCAAGGCATGACATGAAGCTACTCAAAGCATACAGCAAAATTCCCTTACTGTCCATAAGCCAAAAGGGATCATAAAATACAATGGCAACCATGTGAACATAGCAATTATCGTTAACAGATTCAGACTTAGCAGAAAACTGGAACATGGCAAAACAGATATCAAGTAGACACGTTTACGAGCTCGATGCACTCACCACAAGGCATTGCATGATAAACTAAGCATACACCCAGCAAGTAGACATGGCATGGAAGTTAAACATGGCAAGAACAATAACATAGCATGCATGGATCAACTGTAACAGGCTCGGCAAAATTGCTAAACATGTTAACAACCCGCCAGGAATATTTTATAGCAAAAGTAGAGCTCGATTGAGTCAAGCTAGGGTGCTCCATAATTGCAAACAAAGACATGGACGGATAGAGCACCACAATATCTACAAAACATCCTTACTGATCATGCTCAAAAGAGGCACGAATCACTCGGTAGCAACATGAACACATGTCATAAAAATAATGACAAGGCAAAGACTTAGAATATTTCTAAGTCCCTGAAAACAGCAACATTGAGAGGGCTACTTTGCATGCTTGTGCTAGTCACCACAGAGATCACAAAAATACATGGCATACACCCCTGTAAAGATGGCATGGCATACTTCAAAACTCATGTAGAGCTCAAGTTCATAGGAGGCACACATCAATCATGGCAAAAATGACAAAAGTGCATTTGCTGATAATAATTTGAAACTAACATCACATAGCCCTCTTCCAACAACATTTAGGGCATCAAGATAAGCTCAAATGAACATGATGCAATGAGATGAAATGGAGTACTCGTCGAGACGAACATTTTGATATGCTACATGCACGAATCGGAGCTATAGATGCAGACTTATGGCATGTCAAAGTATGCACAAAATATTAGGGTTTTGGGCAAAAGTCAACCAAGGGGATTGGATCTGGATCTCAGATCTGGCGGTTACTGTAGCGCGCGGAGCCCGAGGTGCTCACCGGAGTTAATGGCTGCGGTGGCCGGACTTGATGTGGGGGACGGCCGGAGTTGGGCTCGCCGAAGCCACCGGAAGAAGAGGCCGGCGCGGTGCGGTGGAGGAGCTCGTCTGGGCTACGGGCGGCAAGGTCGACAAGGGAACGGCGCGGTGGAGGAGCCGGTCTTGCGGAGGTCGTCGGCCGGCGATGGCGGTGAAGGACGTCACCGGGCGGAGTGGGGCAGCGGGGCAGGCATGGCGTCGGGGACGAAGGCTGTAGGCGGCGGTGACGCGGGATGGGCTCCGAGGGCCCGCAGCGGGCCGAGCGGGCCTCGGGCGGTCAGCGGCGAAGTGGGCACCCACGGGTACAGGTGGCAGCGTGCAATTGGCGCGGGGCGGCGGCGGACAGTGTCCGGCTAGGCTGCGGACATGTCCGGTGGCTGGAGAGGAAGGAGACTAGGGTTTCGGGGGAAGAGATCCGAAAATTTTGGGGAGAGGCCTTTATATAGAGGTAGAGGGAGCTAGGGGGCTCCAAATGAGGTGCGGTTTGCGGCCACACGATCGTGATCGAACGATCTAGATGATGGAGGAGGTTTAGGTGGGTTTTGGGCCACTTTGGAGGGGTGTTGGGCTGCAACACACACGAGGCCTTTTCGGTCCCTCGGTTAACCGTTGGAGTATCAAACGAAGTCCAAATGACACGAAACTCGACAAGCGGTCTACCGATAGTAAACCAAGGCTGCATGACAAGTCTTGGTCCAATCCAAAAACGTTTAACACCCTCACACGAAAAGAGGTAGAAAAGGACACCGGAGGACATAGGAGCGCCATAATGCAAAACGGACAACAGGGAAAATGCTTGGATGCATGAGACGAACACGTATGCAAATGCAATGCACATGATGACATGTGTAGGATCGAAAGTATGTATAGAGGGGGGGGGGGGGTGATTAGACTACTTGACCAATTAAAAACTTAGCCTTTTCCCAATTTTAGTTCTTGGCAGATTTTAGGTATCTTAGAGCAAGTCAAGCAATCATCACACAATTCAAGCAAGCATGCAAAGAGTTTATTGGCAGCGGAAAGTA
Source organism: Triticum monococcum (assembly GCA_034509565.1). Classification (NCBI taxonomy): domain Eukaryota; kingdom Viridiplantae; phylum Streptophyta; class Magnoliopsida; order Poales; family Poaceae; genus Triticum; species Triticum monococcum. The sequence goes on along the minus strand of CM067847.1, from coordinate 171,965,044 downwards.
AAGCATGCAACTTGCAAGAATGTAAAGGGAAGGGTTTGGAGGATTCAAACGCAATTGGAGACGCGGATGTTTTCCCGTGGTTCGGATAGGTGGTGCTATCCTACATCCACGTTGATGGAGACTTCAACCCACGGAGGGTAACGGTTGCGCGAGTCCACGGAGGGCTCCACCCACGAAGGGTCCACGAAGAAGCAACCTTGTCTATTCCACCATGGCCATCGCCCACGAAGGACTTGCCTCACTAGCGGTAGATCTTCACGAAGTAGGCGATCTCCTTGCCCTTACAAACTCCTTGGTTCAACTCCACAATCTTGTCGGAGGCTCCCAAGTGACACCTAGCCAATCTAGGAGACACCACTCTCCAAGAAGTAACAAATGGTGTGTTGATGATGAACTCCTTGCTCTTGTGCTTCAAATGATAGTCTCCCCAACACTCAACTCTCTCTCATAGGATTTGGATCTGGTGGAAAGAAGATTTGAGTGGAAAGCAACTTGGGGAAGGCTAGAGATCAAGATTCATATGGTAGGAATGGAATATCTTGGTCTCAACACATGAGTAGGTGGTTCTTTCTCAGAACATATGAGTAGGAATGGTGTATGTGTTCTGATGGCTCTCTCTTCGAATGAAGAGGTGGTGGAGGGGTATATATAGCCTCCACACAAAATCCAACCGTTACACACAATCTACCAATCTCGGTGGGACCGAATCAGAAAACTCGGTCTGACCGAAATAGTAAACCTAGTGACCGTTAGGAATTTTGGTGGGACTGAGATGCAACTCGGTAGGACCGATTCGGTTAGGGTTTCGGCATAACGTAATCTCGGTGAGACCGATCGCACAAACTCGGTGAGACCGAGTTCGGCAATTAGCTAACCAGAGAGTTGGTCAGGCAAACTCGGTGGGACCGACTTGCTCTTTCGGTGAGACCGAAACATTACAAGAAGGAAACATGGAGTTTACCTTGCATTCTCGGTGGGACCGATTCGCTCTTTCGGTGAGACCGAAAAGTTACGAAAGGGAAACAGAGAGTTTGCAAGCCCATCTCGGTGAGACCGAGAACCTTATCGGTAGGACCGAATTGCTAGGGTTTGGCAGTGGCAAATGACAAGTGAAACTCGGTGGCGCCGGATTGAGAGAATCGGTATGACCGAGTTTGGCTTAGGGTTTAGGTCATTTGTGGATATGGAAAAGGTGGTTGAGGATTTTGGAGCATATCACTAAGCACATAAAGCAATAGGCTCATTAAGCAACACCTCATCCCTCCTTGATAGTATTGGCTTTTCCTAAAGACTCAATGTGATCTTGGATCACTAAAATATAAAATGAGGAGTCTTGAACTTTTGAGCTTGAGCCAATTCTTTGTCCTTAGCATTTTGAGGGTTCCACTTTCACATCCATGCCATGCCAATCATTGAGCTTTCCTGAAATAATCATCTTGGAATAGCATTAGCTCAATGAGCTATATGTTGTTATGAATTACCAAAACCACCTAGGGATAGTTGCACTTTCAATCTCCCCCTTTTTGGTAATTGATGACAACATATAGATCAACGCTTCGACAAATGATAATAAGCATGAAATATATCGTCGCTTTGAGAAGTATGTGACAAATAAGAGCTCCCCCTAAATTTGTGCACATTTAAAATTTGCTTTGGACTACAAATGCACATGGAGTTAGAATCATGGGTTACTCTTCCATGTCACATACATCTTGGTGGAGCGCTCAAAAATGATAAGATTGAAATACATGCACTCATCACCAAGAATAGTGAATGATCACAAACGATAGATAGAATGATAATATTTAAGCAAGCAGTAAGCAAACATTAAGTGTAGCTTATGATCAAACACTTTATCATCGATGTCTCACAAACATAAGGACGTAGTATCTCACACACAAGCAAACAAAGTTCGAAAAAACCACCAAATAAAAACAAGAGAGAAAAGCAACACACTCTCTCTCTTGAAGCCTATGATCTATACATCTTCTCCCCCTTTGGCAACAAGTTACCAAAAAGTTCCTAGAAAATGCATAGTGCTAAGTCGACGCTCAGGCTTGATCTTCAGGTGGTGGTGGAGTCCGGCGCCAAGGACGAAGCCTTCAGTAGAAGTGGTCGGAGTCAAGGCTGAAGTGGATGCTGGAGCTGGTGGAATGGAGGCTGTAGCTAGTGCAGACGTTGTGGCTCTGGTGTCAGCAACTGGCAGTGCAAACAACCTCGGACCTCGTGGTACCCTGGCAAAAGCATCAGTTGTGGTCCTGCCTCTCCTCTCATTCATGTCCTCCTGAAGCTGCTCCACGGTGGTCTGTATTTCTGTCACCTTGATGTCCATGTCATAGAATCTCTGTTCCATGATCCTCTCTAGGCTCGCCTGGTTCTGAGTCAGGGTGGCAAGTCCTTGCTCAATACGCAGGGTGGACGCTATCAGGTAACCAAGCTGCTCTTGTTTGGTCTTCAAGAAGTACTCAGATGCCTCTGCTTGAGTAGGCATCCTGGCAGCTTTTTCCTTCCTCGCCTTCTCCTTCTGAGCTTGTGCATGTGCAGATGAGGGTTCATTTTCAGTCATAACCACTTGGTTATCCTCAAAATCTGGACGGATGGGTAGGTGTTCCTTATCCAATAAATACACGCCCGTGCCCATCTTGGAGTTGATGAGCTCCTGAATCTGTGGGGCATACCCACAACTCCTCTTCTGGTCTGTAGCTGTCCTCTTGATTGTTTCCACAATGAGACTCATGACCTTGAATTTCTGACGCACGTCAAAGACATGAAGCAGGTTGATCGCGTGACCTCTGATCATCTTGTGATCTCCAGATTTGGGCAGAAGGGTGTGCCTAAGGATCCAGTTGATCGTAGGCAATCCTGAGAGCAGATAGTGCACTGAGCCAAACTTGAACGTGTCAAGCGCTTCATTTGGGATCTCCTTGTACATGTTGGACATGGAGTTGTGATCCATATTTTTCTTGGCATAGATGTCCAAGTCATCAGCTTGCTCCTCTGGGGCATTGATCAACTTCGCCCATTCTTCCACAGTGGATTGGTACCTTGTACCCTCAGACATCCATGTGATCCTGCCATCCAGATAAAAGTGTGCTGTGGAGTAGAATTGCATGATCAGCTCCTCATTCCACTTTGTGAGCTTCTGCCCAACAAAGTCTGCAACTCCACATGCACTAAAGCTGTCAAATACACCGGGGTAGTGCTCTTCATTGTCCTTGATGTAGGTCCAGTCGACCCATCTCATGTCACAAACGATTGGCTTCTTGTCAAGCAAAACAGTCTCATAGAAGTCCTGCTGCTCCTTGGTATGAAATCTGTAATCCACGGCAGTCCTTCTCCTAGAAGCATACGGATCTGCTTCTCTCCATTTCCTCAGCCCTGAATCTCTCCTGAGCTTCATATCCTCAGCCACAGGATGAGCATCGTTGTGGTCTGGGATCTTAGGCTTGAGCTTCCTAAGGACACTCTCTTCCTCTTCTTTGATAGCTTCAGGCATTGGGGCCTTGTTCTTTTCTGCAGCTGGGATGCTTCGTGTGTTTCTCTTGGGTGCACCCTTAGGCTTAGATGCAGCCTTAGGTGCTTCCTTGGGCTTGGATGCAGCTGTTCCTATCCTTATAGCATCTCCCATGAGTTTGGCTGCCTTGGGTGCTGGTGCAGCAACCTCTTCTTCTTCTTCTTCCTCCTCATCGACCATGATCGAGGCCTTCCCAAGCACTCTGGCTACAGTCTTCTTTACTCTTTCTTTCCTCTTCTTGCCCTCAGCAGCAACGGGCTCAATGGGAGCTGGCTTCATAGTTGAAGCCCTAGCCTTTGACATGGCCTGCCTGCCTGCTGGCCTTTTGATCTTCAGCCCTGGCTTGGTTCCTTGAGCTGGTTCAGCTCTCTTTGATGTGGCCTCTTCCTCTGCCACATAGTCTTCATCCTCAGAATCAGACGTTCTCTTCTTCCTTTGACGTGTGGCAGCCTTAGGCAGGTTGCTGGGGGTGCTCCTGCTGCCATCATCAGAAGAGCTTGAGGGGCTAGTGCCCTCACTCATCACAACTTGCTGCTCAGACACATTCTGGCTGTCACTTTGATCAGACATGTTGCAAACTGACTGCTGACCCTGTGAATAGATTATGGATAAGATAGAGTGGATGAGCATCACAAAAAGCAGAGATTTTTGCAAAAGATTAATTAAAAAACTTAGTTTTAGTTTTCCACAGAAAGCATCTCGGATCTACCAATTTTCAAACTTGGTGACACTGAAGCAGTTTTAGCACCAGAACTGGTGAACTTGGTCAGACCGAGTCACAGTTCGATGGCACCGAGACTGCTAGGGTTTCACAGAATTCCAAAATCAGTCGCACCGATAAGTTATTCTCGGTCAGACCGAGTTTCACTTGTGCAATGGCAAAAGCCAGATCGGTGGGACCGAGTTTTTCAACTCAGTGGGTCCGAGATGGTTTCGGCGGAAACCTAACCCTAAAATTTTCGAATTAAACCTATTCTACGAGATCATTGACTGGATAGGAGTGTTTCAATCATGGCAAGAATCATAATGATCACAATGTGCTAGGAATCGGAGTGGAGAATAGCACAAAGATCGAGTCCATACCCTAGTTTGGCGGAGACTCGCTACGACGGCAATGGCGGGGCAGAAATCCGTTGACGGCGGCGGAGACCAGCGACTGGAGGCTGCTGGCGACAAGAAGACGATCCGGAGACCACGAAGGCAGAGCAGGCTATCGCGCGGGCGAAGAGGTTTCGGATAAATTTCCAAAATTTTGCCCATAACTATATATAGCCCGACCCTGTCGGTGTGACCGAGTGGAACAATTCGGTGGCACCGAGATGCAAAACTGTGTGCAGTTATTGCAACACGGTGTGACCGAAAAGTTCAAATCGGTTGCACCGAGATCGAAAACCTAGATCAACTTAATGAACTCGGTAGGACTGAAAATGGTGTATCGGTCAGACCGAGATTCATAAAGAGGTTTTGGAAGTTTAAGTCTATGACGAATCGGGGACTCCGAGCGCTCCTCACACAGAGTGGTTCGAATCTGACTTGATCAAGTTTTGTGATGCAGCATGAATAGAGTTTGAGACGAGAAAAGCATAGATAGCTAGAGGAGGTTCTTAGGCATTCTTGTCCATCCACTTGGCAAAAGAAGAAAGCCAAACAATCAAAACAACAAGTGGATGTCCTCGAATGAGTAAAATATGCAACCAACATGCTCACATAATAAGATGGCAAATGAAATATGTGGCAAAGCATGCACAACCAATTCTAGCATCTATCAAGCAATTTGCGATGACTAGGTCATCTATATATGAGTATATTGACTTAGGAGTCAAGTGAGAACACTTGATCATAGGTCATACTCATTGTTTAAGCTCAAGTGGGGTTACCACTTTTACATAAAGCATTGTTGTATTCACATCTTTAGAGTTGCTTTAGCTCAAGTCTTAGAGTAAAGCTCCCCCTAGATGTGATATCCCCCCTAAGAGGGATGAACTAACCTTGGGTTTTGTCGATGATGACTTCATGTAGATGTTGAAGATGTGGATGCTCAATGTTGATGTAGATCACTTGGAGCTATCCATTTGAGTGAATTGCACTTTCAATACCTACATGGGTTAGTCCCACAAGGAACAAACAAGGATATCCATAGACATAGAGTGATGCACACACAAGATGATGTCCATGAAAACTTTAGGTTACCTTGTCCCTTGTCTTACCAACAAGAGGGTTTGTGACTCCTTGAACTAGTGCAAGATGTGGAAGTTGATTGCACTTGTTCTTGCCAAAATGTTAAGAGTGAAGTATGTTGGCGGAGTCACCCTCAAGAACTCTCTAGTTCTTCTTCTTTTGGATCCACACCATCTTGATGGGAATCCTTGGAGTTGTAGTCGTACTTGATGTAGTGGAACTTGAAGTAGTCTTGGGAATCCATTTGACTAAGGTCTTAGGAGCTTCTTCAAATGCATCAATCTCCTCTTGAAGCTTGTCCTTGCCTTTTTGCTTGTAGTCTTATGGTGGAAGATCATTTTGAGCTTGTGTCCCCTTGAAAGAAGTGTCATACTTCTCTTGTTGAGGAACAAACTTTGTCTTGGGGTATTGATCTTCTTCCCATTCAACTCCATTGGCATTGAACTTTCGTTCAAAACCAACACCTTGACTCTTCCGGTGCATTCCTTGCTTGCGCACAATTTCCTCGAATTGCTTACTTCCGGCAAGGCTCTTGTAAACACCTTTCTCTATAATTCCCTTCAATAAGCTATTTTCTTGCTCAAGTGTAACTTGGCTAAGAGAATCATTAGTGGAATCAAGAGAACTACTAGAAGCAACAATGTTGGATTTAGCATGATCATTGTTACTACTAGAGGAAGAATCTTTCTTATTCTTGTTACTAGTCTTGACTTGAGGCATGTAAGTGGATAATAGTAAACGCATAGCAATGTAAGAAGAACTATTCTTGCGGAGATCATCATTGATTGCTTTTAAGAACTCATGCTCTTGCTCAAGATTGAGCTTTTCAAAGTGTAATATCTCATGAGCTCTTAAAAGTTCTCGATGATCTTCGAAGATAGTTTCATGAGCTAACTTAAGAGTGTTTAGTTCTTTAGTCAGAGCCTCAATCTTCTCCTTATCATTGTCATTCGTTTTAGCATGATTAATTGATGTTTCATCATAGTACTCATCACTAGAGTTGTCAACAAGCAAATCATCATCACCTAACAAGTCATCTTCATCACTATTAAAATCAACGTACTCGGGGTGTGTTACCTTAGGACCTTTGGCCATGAAGCATCTTCCAATTCCTTCATTTGGGGAGTCAAATATGTCGTAGGAGTTGGTTGACACAAGTGCTAGACCGGCAACACCTTCATCTTGAGTATCTTCGGAGTCGGAGTGATAACTTCTCTCGGAGTGGCTGTCGGAGTCGGAGCCGGATACCCATTCACCAACATGAGCCTGATGTCTTCGTTTTGTATAGCTCCTTGATGATTTTCCTTCCTTTCCGAGTCGTTGCTTCTCCGTGAGTATCTTCGTTCATAACGATCATCTCTACTCCTTCTCTCTCTTGGTGGAGATTCTTTGCTTCTTATTTTTGGAGAATCTTCTCTTCTCTTGTAGGGAGGCGTACACTCATTGAAATAGTGTCCGGGTCTTCCACAATTATAGCAGTTTCGCTCTCGACTAGAAGATCTTTTGTCATTGTAGGACCTTGACTTGAAGCTTCTATCTTTGCTTCTACTCTTGTAGAACTTGTTGAAGTTCTTCACCATTAAGCTCAATTCTTCATTGAAGTTTTGTTTCTCACTTGATGATGCGGGGGCTTCACATGACGCTTTGTAGGCACCACTTGGTTTATTGTGAAGTTCCTCTTTATCCTTGAGTGACATCTCATGAGCCACAATCCTTCCAATTACTTCCGTTGGCTTGAGATCTTTGTAGTTGGGCATCATTTGGATTAATGTGCACACAGTATCATATTTCCCATCCAAGGCTCTTAGGATCTTCTTGATGATGAATCTATCGGTCATCTCTTCACTTCCTAAGCCGGCAATCTCATTTGTGATGAGAGCAAGCCTAGAGTACATTTCAGCAACACCTTCACCATCCTTCATCTTGAACTTGTCAAGTTGACTTTGGAGCACATCCAACTTGGATTCCTTGACGGAGTCAGTACCTTCGTGCATATCAATCAAAGTATCCCAAATTTCCTTTGCATTCTCAAGGCGGCTGATTTTGTTGAATTCTTCGGGGCACAATCCGTTGAAGAGAATATCACAAGCTGGAGCATTGTATTGCAACATCTTCAACTCATCCGCGGTAGCTTCACGGTTTGGTTCTCTCCCGTCAAAGAACTCACCTTGCAAACCAACACAAACAATAGCCCATATGGCGGGGTTATGTCCAAGAATATGCATTTTCATTTTATGCTTCCAACTAGCAAAATTAGTGCCATCAAAGTAAGGACCTCTACGGTGATAATTTCCCTCGCTAGACGCCATACTCTCCTAGGTTGTGAAACCAAGGCTATGACCACCAAAATCTATGGAGATCAAGGCAAATGGAGACCAAAGCTCTGATACCACTTGTAGGATCGAAAGTATGTCTAGAGGGGGGGGGGGTGATTAGACTACTTGACCAATTAAAAACTTAGCCTTTTCCCAATTTTAGTTCTTGGCAGATTTTAGCTATCTTAGAGCAAGTCGAGCAATCATCACACAATTCAAGCAAGCATGCAAAGAGTTTATTGGCAGCAGAAAGTAAAGCATGCAACTTGCAGGAATGTAAAGGGAAGGGTTTGGAGGATTCAAACGCAATTGGAGACACGGATGTTTTCCCGTGGTTTGGATAGGTGGTGCTATCCTACATCCACGTTGATGGAGACTTCAACCCACGGAGGGTAACGGTTGCGCGAGTCCACGGAGGGCTCCACCCACGAAGGGTCCACGAAGAAGCAACCTTGTCTATTGCACCATGGCCATCGCCCACGAAGGACTTGCCTCACTAGCGGTAGATCTTCACGAAGTAGGCGATCTCCTTGCCCTTACAAACTCCTTGGTTCAACTCCACAATCTTGTCGGAGGCTCCCAAGTGACACCTAGCCAATCTAGGAGACACCACTCTCCAAGAAGTAACAAATGGTGTGTTGATGATGAACTCCTTGCTCTTGTGCTTCAAATGATAGTCTCCCCAACACTCAACTCTCTCTCATAGGATTTGGATCTGGTGGAAAGAAGATTTGAGTGGAAAGCAACTTGGGGAAGGCTAGAGATCAAGATTCATATGGTAGGAATGGAATATCTTGGTCTCAACACATGAGTAGGTGGTTCTTTCTCAGAACATATGAGTAGGAATGGTGTATGTGTTCTGATGGCTCTCTCTTCGAATGAAGAGGTGGTGGAGGGGTATATATAGCCTCCACACAAAATCCAACCGTTACACACAATCTACCAATCTCGGTGGGACCGAATCAGAAAACTCGGTCTGACCGAAATAGTAAACCTAGTGACCATTAGGAATTTCGGTGGGACTGAGATGCAACTCGGTAGGACCGATTCGGTTAGGGTTTCGGCATAACGTAATCTCGATGAGACCGATCGCACAAACTCGGTGAGACCGAGTTCGGCAATTAGCTAACCAGAGAGTTGGTCAGGCAAACTCGATGGGACCGACTTGCTCTTTCGGTGAGACCGAAACGTTACAAGAAGGAAACATGGAGTTTACCTTGCATTCTCGGTGGGACCGATTCGCTCTTTCGGTGAGACCGAAAAGTTACGAAAGGGAAACAGAGAGTTTGCAAGCCCATCTCGGTGAGACCGAGAACCTTATCGGTAGGACCGAATTGCTAGGGTTTGGCAGTGGCAAATGACAAGTGAAACTCGGTGGCGCCGGATTGAGAGAATCGGTATGACCGAGTTTGGCTTAGGGTTTAGGTCATTTGTGGATATGGAAAAGGTGGTTGAGGATTTTGGAGCATATCACTAAGCACATAAAGCAAGAGGCTCATTAAGCAACACCTCATCCCTCCTTGATAGTATTGGCTTTTCCTAAAGACTCAATGTGATCTTGGATCACTAAAATATAAAATGAGGAGTCTTGAACTTTTGAGCTTGAGCCAATTCTTTGTCCTTAGCATTTTGAGGGTTCCACTTTCACATCCATGCCATGCCAATCATTGAGCTTTCCTGAAATAATCATCTTGGAATAGCATTAGCTCAATGAGCTATATGTTGTTATGAATTACCAAAACCACCTAGGGATAGTTGCACTTTCAACATGATATGAGATGCAAGACAAAGACAAAACAACACGAAGGAAAAAACCCGACAATGAGGAAATAGAATAACTTAGTGCCGAAAATGGCAAGAGTTGGAATACAAATATGGCATGTTACATACGGGGTGTTACATACATCAACCGTGTTGTCATAATGCTTCTGCTTACGGTCTACGAGGGTACGTGGATAACACTCTTCCCCTCTCGTTGCTATGCATCACTTAGATGGATCTTGCGTGTGCGTAGGATTTTTTTTGAAATTACTACGTTCCCCAACAATATCTACTTTTTCTCATGCTTTTCCTCTTGTTTTGGACTCTAATTTGCATGATTCGAATGAAACTAACCCCGGACTGACACTGTTTTCAGCAGAACTACCATGGTGTTGTTTTTGTGCAGAAATAAAAGTTCTTAGAATGGAATGAAACTTTTTTAGGATTTTTATACCAATAATAAGAATTTCTAGAGCCAAGACCCACTGGAGAGGGGCCCCTGGGTGGGCACAACCCACAAGGGCGTGCCCCCTCTCCTGGCGCGCCCAGGTGGGTTGTACCTGTTGGGGAACGTAGTAATTTCAAAAAAAAATTCCTACACACACGCAAGATCATGGTGATGCATAGCAACGAGAGGGGAGAGTATGTCCACGTATCCTCTTAGACCGAAAGCAGAAGCATTTATCAACGCGGTTGATGTAGTCGTACACCTTCACGATCTGTCCCGATCAAGTACCAAACGTACGGCACCTCCGCGTTCAGCACACGTTCAACTCGATGACGTCCTCGCCTTCTTGATCCAGCAAGAGGGGCGAAGTAGTATATGAGTTCCGGCAGCACGATGGCGTGGTGACGGTGTTGGTGAAGAACAATCTCCGCAGGGCTTCGCCTAAGCACTATGAAAACTATTACGGAGGATAAACTAGAGGGGACAGGGTTGTGATACATCTCAGTCGTATCTACTTTTCCAAACACTTTTGCTCTTATTTTGGACTCTAATTTGCATGATTTGAATGGAACTAACCCGGACTAACGTTGTTTTCAGCAAAATTGCCATGGTGTTATTTTTGTGCAAAAATAAAAGTTCTCGGAATGACCTGAAAATCAACGGAGATTATTTTTGGAATATATAAAAAATACTGGAAGAAAGATCCACGTCAGGGGGCCCACACCTTGTCCACGAGGGTGGGGGGCGCACCCTACCCCCTGGGTGCGCCCCCTGCCTCGTGGGCCCCCTGATGCTCCACCGACCTCAACTCCAACTCCATATATTCACTTTCGGGGAGAAAAAAAATCAAAGAGAAGGATTCATCGCGTTTTACTATACGGAGCCGCCACAAACCCTAAACTCGCTCGAGAGGGCTGATCTGGAGTCCGTTCGGGGCTCCGGTGAGGGGAATCCATCGCCATCATCATCATCATCAACCTTCCTCCATCACCAATTTCAGGATGCTCACCGCCGTGCGTGAGTATATCCATCATAGGCTTGCTGGGCGGTGATGGGTTGGATGAGATTTATCATGTAATCGAGTTAGTTTTTTTAGGGTTTGATCCCTAGTATCCACTATGTTCTGAGATTGATGTTGCTATGACTTTGTTATGCTTAATGCTTGTCACTAGGGCCCGAGTGCCATGATTTCAGATCCGAACCTATTATGTTTTCATCAATATATGAGAGTTCTTGATCCGATCTTGCAAGTCTATAGTCACCTATTATGTGTTATGATCCGTTAACCCCGAAGTGACAATAATCGGGATACTTACCGGTGATGACCGTAGTTTGAGGAGTTCATGTATTCACCATGTGTTAATGCTTTGGTCCGGTACTCTATTAAAAGGAGGCCTTAATATCCCTTAGTTTCCAATAGGACACCGCTGCCACGGGAGGGTAGGACAAAAGATGTCATGCAAGTTCTTTTCCATAAGCATGTATGACTATATTCGGAATACATGCCTACATTACATTGATGAACTGGAGCTAGTTCTGTGTCACCCTAGGTTATGACTGTTACATGATCGATCACATCCGGCATAAATCTCCATCACCGATCCAATGCCTATGAGCTTTTCCATATATTGTTCTTCGTTATTTACTTTTCCGCTGTTACTGTTACAATCATTATAAAACCCAAAAATATTACTTTTGCTACCGTTACCTTTTGCCACCGTTACCACTACTATCATATTACTTTGCTACTAAACACTTTTCTGCAGATATTAAGTTTTCAGGTGTGGTTGAATTGACAACTCAGCTGCTAATACTTGAGAATATTCTTTGGCTTCCCTTGTGTCGAATCAATAAATCTGGGTTGAATACTCTACCCTCGAAAACTGTTGCGATCCCCTATACTTGTGGGTTATCAAGAACATTTTCTGGCGCCGTTGCCGGGGAGCATAGCTCTATTCTTTGAGTCACTTGAGATTTATATCTGCTTATCATTATGAAGAACTTGAAAGAACAAAGAACCAAGATTTTTCCCTCAACTACGAGGGGAGGTAAGGAACTGCCATCTAGCACTGCACTTGATTCACCTTCTATTTTGAGTAATCTTGCGACACCTAAACCTGCTTCTGTTATTGATTTCGATATGTCGCATGATATTGATGATGCCACTTCTACTATGCATGATACTTATGATGAAATACTTCTATGCTTGATACTACTATGCCACTTGGTGAATTTCTTGATGAACAACTTGCTAGGACTAGAGAGAATGAAATTATTGAAACTGATAATATTGATGAAAGTGATGATGAAGATTCTCCCCTTGATATGAATTGCCTGTTGTGCCTGAGGGCTATGTTATGGATGAAGAAACCGCTAGAGACTTCTTAGCTTGCAATGATAGAAGTGATCTTAAGAAATTATTAGCTAAGCTTAAAGAAAAAAACTCTGAATGCTAGAATGAAATATGATCCTGCTTATGCTACTTCACCTATCTTTATTACTGATAAGGATTATGATTTCTCTATTGATCCCGAGTTAATTACTTTGGTTGAATCTGATCCTTTCTATGGCTATGAATCTGAAACTGTTGTGGCACATCTTACTAAATTAAATGATATAGCTACCCTGTTCAGTAATGATGAGAAAACTCGCTACTATTATATCCTTAAATTATTTCCGTTCTCATTAAAGGGTGATGCTAAGACATGGTTTAATTCTCTTGATCTTGGTTGTGTGCGTAGTCCCCAGGATATGATTTACTACTTCTCTGCTAAATATTTCCCCGCTCATAAGAAACAAGCTACTTTAAGGGAGATATATAATTTTGTGCAAATTGAAGAAGAGAGTCTCCCACAAGCTTGGGGGAGGCTTCTCCAATTACTTAATGCTTTGCCTGATCATGCTCTCAAGAAAAATGAAATACTTGATATCTTTTATAATGGACTAACCAATGCTCCCAGAGATTACCTGGATAGTTGTGCTGGTTGTGTTTTCAGGGAAAGAACAGTTGATCAAGCTGAAATTCTATTGAATAATATGTTGACTAATGGAAATAATTGGACACTTCCTGAACGAACTCCTAAGCCAACTCCGAAGAAAAGGGGTGTTCTATTTCTCAGTCGTGAAGATATGCAAGAGGCAAAGAAATCTATGAAAGAAAAAGGTATAAAAGCTGAAGATGTTAAGAATTTACCTCCTGTTGAAGAAATACATGGTCTTAATTCATCACCTATTGAAGAAACACACGGTCTCGATAACCCGACACGAGTAGTAAAGGTAAATTCTCTCTATAGATATGATAAAGCTGAAATCCCTCCTGCTAAGTTTGCTAGCCAATGTTTGGATGGATTTGATAACTTTATGGTTAAGCAAGAAGATTTTAATGCTTATTTTGGTAGACAATTGAAACATAATGCTTATATGATTGAACACTTGAGTAATTATATGGCTAGTGTTAAAGGTGAACTTAAACTTATTAGTAAACATGCTTCTATGGTTACCACTCAAGTGGAACAAGTACTTAAAGCTCAGAATGATTTGCTCAATGAATTGAATAGTAAAAATAATGACTTTGTTGTTAGAGTTGCAACTAGAGGAGGTAAAGTGACTCAGGAACCTTTGTATCCTAAGGGCCACCCTAACAGAATTGAGCAGGATTCTCAGAGAAATAATGTTGATGCACCTAGTCCTTCTAAAAGGAAGAAAAAGAAAAATGATATGACTTTGCCTGCTTCTAGTGAACCTGTTGTAGACACACCTGAGAATCCCAATGATATTTTTATTTCTGATGCTGAAACACAATTTGGTAATGGACATGAACCTAGTGATAATGTTAATGATGATGTTCATGTTGATGCTCAACCTAGTAATGATAATGATGTAGAGATTGAACCTGCTGTTGATCTTGATAACCCACAATCAAAGAATCAACGTTATGATAAGAGAGACTTTGTTGCTAGGAAGCATGGTAAGGAAAGAGAACCATGGGTTCAGAAACCCATGCCTTTTCCTCCTAAACCATCCAAGAAAAAGTATGATGAGGATTTTGAGCGCTTTGCTGAAATGATTAGACCTATCTTTTTGCGTATGCGTTTGACTGACATGCTTAAAGTGAATCCTTATGCTAAATATATGAAGGAAATAGTTACTAATAAGAGAAAGATACCAGAAGCTGAAATTTCCACCATGCTTGCCAATTATACTTTTAAGGGTGGAATACCAAAGAAACTTGGAGATCCAGGAGTACCAACTATACCATGCTCCATTAAAAGAAACTATGTTAAAACTCCTTTATGTGATCTTGGAGCTGGTGTTAGTGTTATGTCTCTCTCTTTATATCGTAGGCTTGATTTGAATAAGTTGACACCTACTGAAATATCTTTGCAAATGGCTGATAAATCAACTGCTATACCTGTCGGTATTTGTGAGGATGTGCCTGTTGTGGTTGCAAACATTACTATTTTAACGGACTTTGTTATTCTTGATATTCCCGAGGACGATAGTATGTCTATTATTCTTGGAAGACCCTTTTTGAATACTGCAGGGGCCACTATGTTCCGAGATTTGTGTTGCTATGACATTGCTATGCTTAATGCTTGTCACTAGGGCCCGAGTGCCATGATTTCAGATTAGAACCTATTATGTTTTCATCAATATATGAGAGTTCTTGATCCGATCTTGCAAGTCTATAGTCACCTATTATGTGTTATGATCCGTTAACCCCGAAGTGACAATAATCGGGATAGTTACCGGTGATGACTGTAGTTTGAGGAGTTCATGTATTCACCATGTGTTAATGCTTTGGTCCGGTACTCTATTAAAAGGAGGCCTTAATATCCCTTAGTTTCCAATAGGACACCGCTGCCACGGGAGGGTAGGACAAAAGATGGCATGCAAATTCTTTTCCATAAGCATGTATGCCTATATTCGGAATACATGCCTACATTACATTGATGAACTGGAGCTAGTTCTGTGTCACCCTAGGTTATGACTATTACATGATCGAGCATCCGACATAATTCTCCATCACCGATCCAATGCCTACGAGCTTTTCCATATATTGTTCTTCGCTTATTTACTTTTCCGCTGTTACTGTTACAATCACTACAAAACCCAAAAATATTACTTTTGCTACCGTTACCTTTTGCCACCGTTACCACTACTATAATATTACTTTGCTACTAAACACTTTGCTGCAGATATTAAGTTTCTAGGTGTGGTTGAATTGATAACTTAGCTGCTAATACTTGAGAATATTCTTTGGCTCCCCTTGAGTCGAATAAATAAATTTGGGTTGAATACTCTAACCTCGAAAACTGTTGCAATCCCCTATACTTGTGGGTTATCAGGTTGCCGGCACACGGCTTGGTGTTTCTTGATGTGTCTTGGGTGCTAGCCCTACCCCTCTATTTATATGTTGATCCTTGGGGTCGAAACTTGGAGTAAAAGTCTCCACAAAGTCGGTTTCACCCGAAAGGCAAGAGTCCTTCTCGGACTCCAGGGCCAGACGCCAGGGTTCCTGGCGTGTGGACCCAGACGCCAGGGACCCTGGCTTCTGGCCCCTAGACTCCGAAAAACTTCGTTTTACGCTTCCCAAAAACCTTGTGGGGTTTCCCCTTTGGCCCAAATAAAGTGTTCTCATACCCAAACATTTCGGGAAACATCCAGAACCCCTTCCGGTGAATTCTGGAACCGTTCCGGAGACAAAACACTATTATCCCATATATCAAACTTTATCTGCGGACCATTCCGGAGTTCCTCGTCATGTCCGTGATCTTATCCGGAACTCCGAACAACATTCAGTTACCAACATACATAACTCATAAATACTATATCGTCAACGAACGTTAAGCATGCGGACCCTACGGGTTCGAGAACTATGTAGACATGACTGAGACACTTCTCTGGTCAATAACCAATAGCGGAACCTAGATGCCCATATTGGTTCCTACATATTCTAAGAAGATCTTTATTGGTCGAACCGCATAACAACATATGTTGTTCCCTTTGTCATCGGTATGTTACTTGCCCAAGATTCGATCGCCGGTATCTCAATACCTAGTCAATCTCGTTACCGGCAAGTCTCTTTACTCGTTCCGTAATGCATCATCCCACAACTAACTCATTAGTTACATTGCTTGCTAGGCTTATAGTGATGTGCATTACCGAGAGGGCCCAGAGATACCTTTCCGACAATCGGAGTGACAAATCCTATTCTTGATCTATGCCAACTCAACGAACTCCATCGGAGACACTTGTAGAGCACCTTTATAATCACCCAGTTACATTGTGACTTTTGGTAGCAGACAAAGTGTTCTTCTGGTAATCGGGAGTTGCATAATCTCATAGTCATAGGAACATGTATAAGTCATGGAGAAAGCAATAGCAGTAAACTAAACGATCAAGTGCTAAGCTATCGGAATGGGTCATATCAATCACATCATTCTCCTAATGATGTGATCCTGTTAATAAAATGACAACTCATGTCTATGGCTAGGAAACTCAACCATCTTTGATCAACGAGCTAGTCAAGTAGAGGCATACTAGTGAGACTATGTTTGTCTTTGTATTGACACATGTATTATGTTTCCGGTTAATAAAATTCTAGCATGAATAATAAACATTTATCATGATGTGAGGAAATAAATAATAACTTTATTCTTGCCTCTAGGGCATATTTCCTTCAGTCTCTCACTTGCACTAGAGTCAATAATCTAGATTACACAATAATGATTGTAACACCCATGGAGTCTTGGTGCTGATCATGTTTTGCTCATGGAAGAGGATTACTCAACGGGTTTGCAACATTCAGATCTGTATGTATCTTGCAAATCTCTATGTCTCCCACCTGGACTTGATCCCGGATGGAATTGAAGCATCTCTTGATGTGCTTGGTTCTTTTGTGAAATCTGCATTCCTTTGCCGAGGCAATTGTACCAGTATTGTCACAAAAGATTTTCCGATGCACTAGGTATGACACCTAGATCGGATATGAACTCCTTCATCGAGACTCCTTCATTTGCTGCTTCCGAAGCAGCTATGTACTCCGCTTCACATGTAGATCCTGCCACGACGCTTTCTTTAGAACTGCTCAAACTAACAGCTCCACCGTTCAATATAAATACGTATCCGGTTTGCGATTTAGAATCGTCCGGATCAGTGTCAAAGCTTGCATCGACCTAACCATTTACGACGAGCTCTTTGTCACCTCCATAAATGAGAAACATATCCTTAGTCCTTTTCAGGTATTTCAGGATGTTCTTGACCGATGTCCAGTGATCCACTCCTGGATTACTTTGGTACCTCCCTGCTAAACTAATAGCAAGGCACACATCAGGTCTGGTACACACCATTGCATACATGATAGAGCCTATGGCTGAAGCATAGGGAACACTTTTCATTTGCTCTCTATCTTCTGCAGTGGTCGGGCATTGAGTCTTACTCAACTTGACACCTTGTAACACAGGAAAGAACCCTTTTTTGCTTGATCCATTTTGAACTTCTTCAAAAATTTATCAAGGTATGTGCTTTGTGAAAGTCCAATTAAGTGTCTTGATCTATCTCTATAGATCTTGATACCCAATATATAAGCAGCTTCTCCGAGGTCTTTCATTGAAAGACTCTTATTCAAGTATCCTTTTATGCTATCCAGAAATTCTATATCATTTCAAATCAACAATATGTCATCCACATATAATATTAGAAATGCTACAGAGCTCCCACTCACTTTCTTGTAAATGCAGGCTTCTCCAAAAGTCTGTATAAAACCATATGCTTTGATCACACTATCAAAACGTTTATTCCAACTCCGAGAGGCTTGCACCAGTCCATAAATGGATCGCTGGAGCTTGCACACTTTGTTAGCACCTTTGGATCGACAAAACCTTCTGGTTGCATCATATACAACTTTTCTTCCAGAAATCCATTCAGGAATGCAGTTTTGACAACCATTTGCCAAATTTCATAATCATAAAATGCGGCAATAGCTAACATGATTCGGACAGACTTAAGCATAGCTACGGGTGAGAAAGTCTCATCGTAGTCAACCCCTTGAACTTGTCGAAAACCTTTCGCAACAAGTCAAGCTTTGTAGACAGTAACATTACCGTTAGCGTCAGTCTTCTTCTTGAAGATCCATTTATTCTCGATGGCTTGCTGATCATCAGGCAAGTCAAGCAAAATCCACACTTTGTTCTCATACATGGATCCCATCTCAGATTTCATGGCCTCAAGCCATTTTGCGGAATCTGGGCTCACCATCACTTCTTCATAGTTCGTAGGTTCGTCATGGTCAAGTAACATGACTTCCAGAACAGGATTACTGTACCACTTTGGTGCGGATCTTACTCTGTTTGACCTACGAGGTTCGGTAGTAACTTGATCTGAAGTTTCATGATCATCAGCATTAGCTTCCTCACTAATTGGTGTAGGTGTCACATGAGCCAGTTTCTTTGATGAACTACTTTCCAATAAGGGAGCAGGTATAGTTACCCCATCAAGTTCTACTTTCCTCCCACTCACTTCTTTCGAGAGAAACTCCTTCTCTAGAAAGGATCCATTCTTAGCAACAAATGTCTTGCCTTTGGATCTGTGATAGAAGGTGTACCCAATAGTTTCTTTTGGGTATCCTATGAAGACACATTTCTCCGATTTGGGTTCGAGCTTATCAGGTTGAATCTTTTTCACATAAGCATCGCAACCCCAAACTTTAAGGAATGACAACTTTGGTTTCTTGCCAAACCACGGTTCGTAAGGCGTTGTCTCAACAGATTTTGATGGTGCCCTATTTAACATGAATGCAGCTGTCTCTAAAGCATAACCCCAAAACGATAGCGGTAAATCAGTAAGAGACATCATAGACCGCACCATATCTAGTAAAGTACGATTACGATGTTCGGACACACTATTACGCTGTGGTGTTCTGGCTGGCGTGAGTTGTGAAACTATTCCGCATAGTTTCAAATGTAGACCGAACTCATAACTCGAATATTCTCCTCCACGATCAGATCGTAGAAACTTTATTTTCTTGTTACGATGATTTTCCACTTCAATCTGAAATTCTTTGAACTTTTCAAATGTTTCAGACTTATGTTTCATTAAGTAGATATACCCATATCTGCTCAAATCATCTGTGAAGGTGAGAAAATAACAATACCCGCCGCGAGCCTCAATATTCATTGCACCACATACATTAGTATGTATGATCTCCAACAAATCAGTTGCTCACTCCATAGTTCTGGAGAACGGCGTTTTAGTCATCTTGCCCATGAGGCATGGTTCGCAAGTACCAAGTGAGTCATAATCAAGTGATTCCAAAAGTCCATCAAAATGGAGTTTCTTCATGCGCTTTACACCAATATGACCTAAACGGCAGTGCCACAAATAAGTTACACTATCATTATCAACTCTACACCTTTTGGCTTCAACATTATGAATATGTGTATTACTACTATTGAGATTCAACACAAATAGACCACTCTTCAAGGGTGCATGACCATAAAAGATATTACTCATATAAATAGAACAACCATTATTCTCAGATTTAAATGAATAACCATCTCGCATCAAACAAGATCCAGATATAATGTTCATGCTTAATGCTGACACCAAATAACAATTATTTAGGTCTAAAATTAATCCCGAAGGTAGATGTAGAGGTAGCGCGTCGACGGCGATCACATCGACTTTGGAACCGTTTCCCACGCGCATCGTCACCTAGTCCTTAACCAATCTTCGCTCAATCCGTAGTCCTTGTTTCGAGGTGCAAATATTAGCAACAGAACCAGTATCAAATACCCAAGTGCTACTGCGAGCTCTAGTAAGGTACACATCAATAACATGTATATCACATAGACCTTTGTTCACCTTGCCATCCTTCTTATCCGCCAAATACTTGGGGTAGTTCCACTTCCAGTGACCAGTCTGTCTGCAGTAGAAGCACTCAGTCTCAGGCTTAGGTCCAGACTTGGGTTTCTTCTCCTGAGCAGCAACTTGTTTGCCGTTCTTTTTGAAGTTTCACTTCTTCTTCCCTTTACCCTTTTTCTTGAAACTGGTGTTCTTGTTGACCATCAACACTTGATGCTCCTTCTTGATTTCTACCTCCACAGCCATTAGCATTGCGAAGAGCTCGGGAATTGTCTTATCCATCCCTTGCATATTATAGTTCATCATGAAGCTCTTGCAGCTTGGTGGCAGTGATTGAAGAACTCTATCAATGACACTATCAGCAGGAAGATTAACTCCCAGTTGAGTCAAGTGGTTATGGTACCCAGACATTCTGAGTATATGTTCACTGACATAACTATTCTCCTCGATCTTGCAACTGTAGAACTTATTGGAGACTTCATATCTCTCAATCCGGGCATTTGCTTGAAATATTAACTTCAACTCCTGGAACATCTCATATGCTCCATGATGTTCAAAACGTCTTTGAAGTCCCGGTTCTAAGCCGTAAAGCATGGCACACTGAACTATCGAGTAGTCATCAGCTTTGCTCTGCCAGACATTCTTAACGTCATCAGCAGCAGGCCTGGCACCTAGCGGTGCTTCCAGGACGTAATTCTTCTATGCAGCAATGAGGATAATCCTCAAGTTACGGACCCAGTCCGTGTAATTGCTACCATCATCTTTCAACTTTGCTTTCTCAAGGAACGCATTAAAATTCAACGGAACAATAACACGGGCCATCTATCTACAACAACATAGACAAGCAAAATACTATCAGGTACTTAGTTCATGATAAATTTAAGTTCAATTAATCAAATTACTTTAAGAACTCCCACTTAGATAGACATCCCTCTAATCATCTAAGTGATCACGTGATCCAAATCAACTAAACCATAACCGATCATCACGTGAAATGGAGTACTTTTCAATGGTGAACATCACTATGTTGATCATATCTACTATATGATTCACGCTCGACCTTTCGGTCTCAGTGTTCCGAGGCCATATCTGCATATGCTAGGCTCGTCAAGTTTAACCCGAGTATTCTGTGTGTGCAAAAACTGGCTTGCACCCATTGTATAAGAACGTTGAGCTTATCACGCCCGATCATCATGCGGTGTCTCGGCACGACGATCTTTTGCAACGGTGCATACTCAGGGAGAACACTTGTACCTTGAAATTTTTAGTGAGAGATCATCTTATAATGCTACCGTCAATCAAAGCAGAATAATATGCATAAAAGATAAACATCACACGCAATCAATATAAGTGATATGATATGGCCATCATCATCTTGTGCCTTTGATCTCCATCTCCAAAGTACCATCTTGATCACCATCTTCACCGACACGACACCTTGATCTCCATCGTAGCATCGTTGTCGTCTCGCCAACTATTGCTTCCACGACTATCGCTACCGCTCAGTGATAAAGTAAAGCAATTAGATGACGATTGCATTTCATACAATAAAGCGACAACCATATGGCTCGTGCCAGTTGCTGATTACTCTGTTACAAAACATGATCATCTCATACAGTAAAATATAGCATCATGCCTTGACCATATCACATCACAACATGCCCTGCAAAAACAAGTTAGACATCCTCTACTTTGTTGTTGCAAGTTTTATGTGGTTGCTACGGGCTGAGCAAGAACCGTTCTTACCTACGCATCAAAACCATAATGATAGTTCATAAAGTTAGTGATGTTTTAACCTTCAACAAGGACCGGGCGTAGTCACACTTGGTTTAACTAAAGTTGGAGAAACTGACACCCACCAGCCACCTGTGTGCAAAGCACGTCGGTAGAACCAGTCTCGCGTAAGCGTACGCATAATGTCGGTCCGGGCCGCTTCATCCAACAATACCGCCGAACCAAGGTATGACATGCTGGTAAGCACTATGACTTGTATCGCCCACAACTCACTTGTGTTCTACTCATGCATATAACATCTACGCATAAACCTGGCTCTGATACCACCGTTGGGGAACATAGTAATTTCAAAAAAAAATCCTACGCACACGCAAGATCATGGTGATGCATAGCAACGAGAGGAGAGAGTATGCCTACGTACCCTCGTAGACCGAAATCAGAAGCATTTACCAACATGGTTGATGTAGTCGTACACCTTCACGATCTGTCCCGATCAAGTACCGAACGTATGGCACCTCCACGTTCAGCACACATTCAGGATGACGTCCTCGCCTTCTTGATCTAGCAAGAGGGGCGAAGTAGTAGATGAGTTCTGGCAGCACGACGGCGTGGTGACGGTGTTGGTGAAGAACAATCTCCATAGGGCTTCGCCTAAGCACTACGAAAACTATTACGGAGGATAAACTAG
This sequence comes from Triticum monococcum, assembly GCA_034509565.1. Taxonomy (NCBI): domain Eukaryota; kingdom Viridiplantae; phylum Streptophyta; class Magnoliopsida; order Poales; family Poaceae; genus Triticum; species Triticum monococcum. Next base: position 171,942,542 of record CM067847.1, on the reverse strand, counting down.
AGGGGACGGGGTTGCCGGCACACGGCTTGGTGTTTCTTGATGTGTCTTGGGTGCTAGCCCTACCCCTCTATTTATATGTTGAGCCTTGGGGTCGAAACTTGAGTAAAAGCCTCCACAAAGTCGGTTTCACCCGAAAAGGAAGAGTCCTTCTCGGACTCCAGGACCAGACGCCAGGGACCCTGGCGTCTGGCCCATGGACTCCGCAAAACTTCCTTTTGCGCTTCCCAAAAACCTTGTGGGCTTTCCTCTTTGGCCCAAATAAAGTGTTCTCGTACCCAAACATTTCGGGAAACATCCGGAACCCCTTCCGGTGAATTCTGGAACCCTTCCGGAGACCAAACACTATTATCCCATATATCAAACTTTATCTCTGGACCACTCTGGAGTTCCTCGTCATGTCCGTGATCTTATCCAGAACTCTGAACAACATTCGGTTACCAACATACATAACTCATAAATACTATATCGTCAACGTACGTTAAGCGTGCGGACCCTACATGTTCGAGAACTATGTAGACATGACCGAGACACTTCTTTGGTCAATAACCAATAGCGGAACCTAGATGCCCATATTGGTTCCTACATATTCTACGAAGATCTTTATCGGTCGAACCGCATAACAACATACATTGTTCCCTTTTTCACCGGTATGTTACTTGCCCGAGATTCGATTGTCGGTATCTCAATACCTAGTTCAATCTCGTTACCAGCAAGTCTATTTACTCGTTCCGTAATGCATCATCCCGCAACTAACTCATTAGTTACATTGCTTCCAAGGCTTATAGTGATTTGCATTACCGAGAGGGCCCAGAGATACCTCTCCGGCAATCGGAGTGACAAATCCTATTCTCGATCTATGCCAACTCAATGAACACCATCGGAGACACCTGTAGAGCACCTTTATAATCACCCAGTTACGTTGTGACGTTTGGTAGCACACAAAGTGTTCTTCCGGTAATCGAGAGTTTCATAATCTCATAGTCATAGGAACATGTATAAGTCATGAAGAAAGCAATAGCATTAAACTAAACGATCAAGTGCTAAGCTATCGGAATGGGTCATATCAATCACATCATTCCCCTAATGATGTAATACCGTTAATCAAATGACAACTCATGTCTATGACTAGGAAACTCAACAATCTTTGATCAATGAGCTAGTCATGTAGAGGCATACTAGTGACACTATGTTTGTCTATGTATTCACACATGTATTATGTTTCCGGTTAATGCAATTCTAGCATGAATAATAAACATTTACCATGATGTGAGGAAATAAATAATAACTTTCTTATTGCCTCTAGGGCATATTTCCTTCAGTACCCACCTGGTGGCCCTGCTGATGACCCCCTTGATACTATAAATTCACATTATTCTAGAAAAAAATCAGGGAGAAAGAATTATCGCGATCCACAAGACGGAGCCGCCACCATGCCATGTTCTTCCATGGGAGGGCAGATTTGGAGTCCGTTTGGGGCTCCGGAGAGGGGGCTCTTTGATCTTCGTCACCACCAACCTATCTCCATCGCCAATTCCATGATGCTCCCCACCGGGAGTGAGTAATTCCTTCGTAGGCTCGCTGGTCGATGAGGAGTTGGATGAGATTCATCATGTAATCGAGTTAGTTTTGTTAGGGCCTGATCCCTAGTATCCACCATGTTCTTAGATTGATGTTGCTATGACTTTGCCATGCTTAATGCTTGTCACTTTGGGCCCGGGTGCCATGATTTCAGATTTGAACCATTTATGAATTCATCATTATATCCATGTTTTAGATCCGATCTTGCAAGTTATAGTCACCTACTACGGTTATGATCCGGCAACCCTGAATTGATAACAACCGGGCCCACTCCTGTTGATGATCGTAGTTTGAGGAGTTCATGTATTCACTATGTGTTAATGCTTTGTTTTGGTTCTCTATTAAAAGGAGGCCTTAATATGCCTTAGTTTCCAATATGGACCCCGCTGCCACGGGAGGGTAGGACAAAAGATGTCATGCAAGTTCTTTTAATAAAGCACGTATGACTATTTACGGAATACACGCCTACATTATATCGATGAACTGGAGCTAGTGTCGTATCGCCCTAGGTTATAACTGTCAGATGATGAATATCATCCAACAAGTCACCGGTCCAATGCCTATGAATTTATCCTTATTGATTTTGTTGCATTACTATTTCTACCATCACTGTTACACTTGCTACAAATTACTGCTACCACTGTTACTGTTACCGTTACTACTGTCACTACTATCAAAACTATCAAACTACTTTGCTACTGATCATATTGCTGCAGATAATTAATCTCCAGGTGTGGTTGAATTGACAACTCAGCTGCTAATACCTTCAAATTTTCTTTGGCTCCCCTTGTGTCGAATCTATAAATTTGGGTTGAATACTCTACCCTCGAAAACTATTGTGATCCCCTATACTTGTGGGTTATGAATGTTCGCTACTTTGATAATTTGATATGTGTGTGGACCGGTGCTTAGGTGATGTTCTTACTTGAACAAACCTCCTACTTATGATTAACCCTCCCGCAAGCATCCGCAACTATGAGAAAAGTATTAATAATAAATTCTAACCATAGCATTAAACTATAGGATCCAACGGTCCCTTACGGAATAGTGCATAAACTGGGGGTTTAAGTTTTTGTCACTCTCGCAACGCATCATCTATTTGCTACTCCACAATGCATTCCCTTAGGCCCAAATATGGTGAAGTGTCATGTAGTCGACGTTCACATGACCACTAAGGGAATAACAACATACATACTATCAGAATATCTAACACATATCAAGTTCACATGATTACTTGCAACATGATTTCTCCTGTGACCTCAAGAACAAAGGTAACTACTCACAAACAATAAACATGTACATGATCAGAGGAGTATTAATATGCATAATGGATCTGAACATATAATCTTCCACCAAATAAACCATATAGTAATCAACTACAAGATGTAATCCACACTACTAGTCACCCCCTAGCACCAATCTATAGTTCCGGTAACAAGATTGAATACAAGAGATGAACTAGGGTTTAAGAGGAGATGGTGCTGTTGAAGACGTTGATGGAGATTGACCTCCCCAAGATGGGAGAGTTGTTGGTAGTGATGATGACGATTATTTCCCCCTCCGGGAGGGAAGTTCCCCCGGCAGAATCGCTCCGCCAGAGGGGAAAAGTGCTCCTGCCCAAGTTCCGCCTCCAGGTGGCGGCGCTTCGTCCCGAAAGTCCTCCTCCTAATTTTTCTAGGTCAAAATGACTTATATAGCAGAAGATGGGCACTAGAGGTGGGCCGAGCAGGCCACAACCCACCAGGGCGCGCCTGGGGGGCCTGGCGCGCCCAGGTGGGTTATGCCCACCTGGTGGCCCCCTCTGGTGTTTATTGGCTCCAGTAAATCTTATATATTTCATAAAAATTCCCAGTAAAGTTTCAGCTCATTTGGAGTTGTGCAGAATAGGTAGCCTGATGTAGCTTTTCCAGGTCCAGATTTCCAGCTGTCGGAATTCTCCCTCTTGGTGTGTTCCCTGCAAATTATGAGAGAAAATGCATTAGAATTACTCCAAAAGGCATTATTATGGATAAAACATTATAAATAATAGTAAGAAAACATGATGCAAAATGGACGTATCAGTTCGCCCCCCCCCCCAAACGGGCGTGCACGACATCCACTTCGGGTGCAGGGCACCGTCGACGTCCACGATGATATGTCCATTTTGCATCATGTTTTTTACTGTTATTTATAATATTTTCATGCATGATAATGCTTTATGGAGTAATTCTAATGCATTTTCTCATAATATGCAAGGTTTACACAAAGAGGGAGAATGCCCGAAGCTGTAATTCTGGACCTAGAAAAGCTACGTCAAAGTTACCTATTCTGCACATCTCCAAATGAGCTGAAATTTTACGAATAATTATTTTGGAATATATAAAAAATACTAGAGCAAATAACTTCTGAAGGGGGCTACCTGGTGCCCACGAGATACCAGGGCGCGCCTTGGTGGGTGGTGAGCAACCCAGCCCACCTCCGATGCCTATCTTCTAGTATATAAGTCATTTTGACCTAGAAAAAAGAAGGAGAGAACTTTCAGGGCGGAGTGCCGCCGTTTCGAGGTGGACATGGGCAGGAGCACTTTTGCCCTCTAGCGGAGCGATTCCGCCGGGGGAACTTCCCACCCCGTGGGGGAAATCGAAGCCATCGTCATCACCAACAACCCTCTCATCTTTGGAAGCCCAATCTCCATCAACATCTTCAACATCACCATCTCATCTCAAACCCTAGTTGACCTCTTGCGTTCAATCTTTGTACAGGAACCTCAGATTGGTACCTGTGGGTGACTAGTAGTGTTGATTACATCTTGTAGTTGATTACTATATGGTTTATTTGGTGGAAGATTATATGTTCAGATCTATTATGCTATTTGATACCCCTCTGATCTTGAGCATGAATATTATTTGTGAGTAGTTACTTTTGTTTTTGAGGTCATGGGAGAAGTCACATTGCAAGTAATCATGTGAATTTGACATGTGTTCAATATTTTGATGATATGTATGTTGTGATTCCCTTAGTGGTGTGATGTCTGCTAGAACTACGTCGGTATTTCCCCAAAGAGGAAGGGATGATGCAGCACAACAACGGTAGGTATTTCCCTCAGTGATGAGACCAAGGTTATCAAACCAGTAGGAGAACCAGGCAACACTATGTGAACGGCACCTGCACACAAATAACAAATACTCGCAACCCGATGTATTAAAGGGGTTGTCAATCCCTTTCGGGTAACGGCGTTAGAAATTGGCAAACAAACGTGAGCAAGTTGTAATAAGTTGATAGATCGAACGCCAAATAAAATAAAGTGAAGCAAGGTATTTTTTGGATTTTCGGTTTAATAGATCTGAAAATAAAAGCAAAGGAAAATAGATCGCAAAGGCAAATATATTAAAGAAGAGACCCGGGGGCCTTAGGTTTCACTAGTGGCTTCTCTTGAGACAAATAGCAAACGATGGGTAAACGAATTACTGTTGGGCAATTGATAGAACTTCAAATAATCAAATCAATTGATAGAACTCCATTTTGTGCTAGGATGTAACAATGGGATTCTACAAGAGTATTGCAGTGTAAACAGTGTGCCCAAGGAAAACGAAAGAAGGAACAAGTTAAGACAATCCATAAGTATGTCATATCAAGCATAAATTCTTTATCCGGTGAAGCACAATTTTCTTCGTATAATAGTACGTGTCTCACTTATATTATAAAGATTAGAGTACAAATCATGTGGACATCGACATGACAAAATTAAAAATACATTCGATCATTAGACTTTGCGCAAACAAACACCAGCCAAAAAGAAAATACAATCAAAATCGAAGAATTCCCTATGATTGACACCAACTCATGTCACCTTCATATGGCATCACCAAAGCAGCCACCAAAGAAAAAACTGACGGATCACCTTCTACCCATGCTCAACGCGGCTCCATCGCTGATATGTAGTTTTGTGGACCTTGAAGGTGCTCGCCAAGGGAGAAGTCATTGCCGCTGAACCAATCGCATAGGGAAACACCTCAGACACACCATCAAACTCCAGATCTGGCACCACTGCATGATTAAGACGCCGTAGGAAGAAACCATACCTGTCAACTGCCAACCACAAATGCAACACATGATCCATCTACATCCACCCTCGACTACCTCCCAAGCTCCAAGTCGGCGTTGGAGCAGACACCGTTGCAACGGCGGAGCCCAAGGACACAAAAGTCCGCGACAATGATGCCGCACAGCCATGACATCCCTGCTTGGACAAGCTAGTTTCCAAATCCATCATCGACATATAGTCGATTTCCTTGTTGAGGGAGGAATTGAAGGTTCTTTATTCAACGCTGTCGTCGCCGAAGCCAAGACGTCAAACGATCCAAAACTTACGCTACTAGGGCCCTAAAACCTAAAGCTTGTTGGGGAACACAGTAATTTCAAAAACATTCCTACGCACACGCAGGATCTATCTAGGTGATGCATAGCAATGAGAGGCGAGAGTGTTGTCCACGTACCCTCGTATACCGTAAGCGGAAGCATTATGACAACGCGGTTGATGTAGTCGTACGTCTTCACGATCCGACCGATCCTAGCACCGAAGGTACGACACCTCCATGATCTGCACATGTTCAGCTCGGTGACGTTCCACGAAGTCTTGATCCAGCTGAGGTCGAGGGAGAGTTTTGTCAGCACGACAGCGTGATGACGGTGATGATGAAGTTACTGAAGCAGGGCTTCACCTAAGCTCTACAACAATATGACCGAGGTGGAAATCTGTCGGCGTTCTGGGAACGGGGGTCCCCAGACTTGCCTGCCTGCGGCCTGCGGCATGGCTCGAGTGGGGGCCCAGTGCAGCCCAGCTTCATCAGCTCAAGCTCAAGACCCTCGCAAGGGGCCAAGCCTTGCAGGGCGGATGACAGGAGGCTTCCTCAGGAGCAGCATCATCAGGCAGGCTCGCGAGGAGGCGGAGAGATCAAGGCAGGGGCACCTCGCGAGGAGCCCATGATGCAACTCATGACGATCAAGATCAGGCGGGCGCCAGGCGGGCGCCGGCCAGCGCAGTGTCCTTGTTTCCCCTTCGGTGCAAAGGGAACAAGCATAGTCCAAGGCATCGGGCAAAGGTTACCATTCCGGTGCAACGAGACCAAGACCAGCAGAGCGGCAGGAAGGAGGTCACCGTGGAGCCAAAGACGGCGTCATCACCAGTGTTTTTGGCAACCAAAGACCACCTTTGGTCAGGATAACTTGTACTAGATGTTCCCCTTCAAAATGGCCAATTGTTGGCGCCCTTCCTGCTCATTATTTGGGAAGAGGACCTGGGCCTCTATAAATAGGACTAGCCCCCGAAGAGAGAGGGGAGGGAAAAGAGAAAAGAGGAGAAAAGAGAAAGGGAGGAGAAAAGAGGAAAGAGGAGAAAAGAGAAATGGAAGAGAGAAGAGAAAGAGAGAGAGAGATCTGGACCAAGTAGAACACACTGCACCAGCTCAAGAACACCTCTCGCGAGGCCGTTCTTCCCCCTGTATTGTTCATCATCAGCCCCTGAGGCAATCCACCACACCACACACTGGAGTAGGGTATTACACCACATCGGTGGCCCGAACCAGTATAAACCTCGTGTCCTTTGTGTGTTCTTCTTTCCAGCCTAGATTTCTTGCGAGCCATAGAAGCGCGAGTCGGTAGGGGAAAGATCTCCATGCGCACCCCAGAGTTCGAACCTTAAGGGTCTGCCAGAACCCGAAATCTGACATTTGGCGCGCCAGGTAGGGGTGCGCCAGAATCTTTCTTCCGCTGTTCGCGTGTGATCTTCCGTCGTGTCCATGGTTGACGCTCGTCGGGCTCGCGCTGAGCGCCGGGCTGCTCTCGCCACCCGCGTCGCCGAGACGGCGCCCGTCGGCGGACGCCCTCGTTGTTCCCCGTCGCCTGCCACCAACGCCGCCACAGGCCCGACGAGGAACGAGAAGCATGCCTCGTCCCAGCATCCTTCGGTGCGACGGGAGGGCCGCACCGCAACCCCGTCACTGACTCTAACCGGTTCGTCGTCCCACGCCCATCGCGCCACCACGGACGCGCACGCCACGCTGCTCCTAGAAAGAGAGCTCCTGCACTACCGCCCGTCGACGACCTCTACGAGGACTGGCTCGCCCGCATCACCGAGCTCGTCAGCGCCGCAGGGGGCTCTCCCTTGTCGTCCCTCTCACTACCTCGCCCTCCATTCCATGTAGGGGCGAGGATCAGGAGGCGCCTCCACCGCCTCCTCCCCAAGAAGGCGCCCTAGCTCCAAGGCGCGCAGCCCCAGGGTGAGACCCTCCACGTCCGGCGCCTGCGCGGCAAGAAGGGAGCTTCCAAGAGATCCCTCATCCCCAAGAAGGTGCTCGCGCACTCCCAGCACCGGCGCGCCAAGATCGCGTCCCTGGGCCTCCACGCCGAGACCCCGCACTGCTCCAAGCGGCGGCGCGTGGTAATCAACAGGAGCAGGCCCAGCACCAGGAAAGGGCGCCGATGGCCAGAGCAGGCTGCCGCACCTTCACCCTCGAGCTACGCGGCATCACATGGCTAGGCAATTTCAAGCCTGATCTACCCCCTCGCTACGATGGCACGGCGGACCCTGCAGAATTCCTACAGCTCTACGAGCTGGGCATCGAAGCCGCCAACGGAGACGAAAAGGTCATGGCGAACTGGTTTCCCATGGCGCTCAAGGACGGCGCCCGCACCTGGCTCCCAGCACGATCTCCTCCTGGGACGAGATGCGCACTTGCTTCATCGCCAACTTCCAGGGAACTCGCGACCGGCCCCCGGCCATAAGCGACCTGCGCCGCATCAAGCAACAGCCAAGGGAAACCCTGCAGAAATACATCCAGCGCTTCAACAACGCTCGCCTCAAGATCCCCAGGGTGACTGAGGAAGCCATTATCTCAGCCTTCTCCGATGGCGTGCGCGACATCAAGATGAAGGACGAGCTGGCAATCCATGAAGACCTGTGCACATCCCTGGAGCTGTTCAATTTGGCAGCCAAGTGTGCCAGGGCTGAGGAAGGGCGCCTCTCCCTCCTTGAGCTCCCGGCTGCCGACCCAGAAGAGAAAAGCCCAAGGCCAAGGACGTGAAGCGTAAGGGAGCTGCCGTGCTCGCAGAGGAACCAGACACCAAGCGAGGCAGGGATCAGCCTGAGTCATCCAAGGGCAACCGATACTGCATGTACCACGACCTCCACACCCACAACACCAACGAATGCCAAGAGCTCAGGGCCGTGCGAGATGGGCGTATCAGCCGACGCCTCGAGGGCAACGACGGGGGCTATGGCCGAGGAGGAGGAAGAGGTGGAGGACGATGAGAAGACCGTGGCCCTCGCCAAGGGTGGCGTGACTGACCTCGCGAGGATCGCTGGCAGGACCTGCCTCGCGAGGAAGGCTGGAGGGACCAGCCTCGTGAGGATCGCCCGCACGGCAATGCAGGCCTCCCTCCTCTACCGCCACCACCAATAAGGAACGAAGACCAACATCAAGACGAGGGGGCTGGGGGCTTCCAGGAGCTGCGCGCAATCGCTTGCATCTTGGGTGGCACCCAGGCCCCAACATCACATCGCATCTTCAAGCAGTTTACTCGCGAGGTGAATGCAGTCCTCCCCAAACTTGAGGTCACGCGCCCTCTCAGGTGGTTTGCGTGCGCCATCACGTTCAGCTCAGCGGATCGGCTCAAGTGCGCGGCAAAGGCCAGAGTTCTCCTGATGCTTTGCTCCCCAGTCATCAGCAATGCGCAGGTCACCAGGACCCTTGTTGATGGTGGAGCAGGACTCAACATCCTGTCCGTCGAGACGTTCGACAATCTCCAAGTGCCGTATGATCGGCTCTAGCCGACCAAGACTTTCTTAGGAGTCGCTGATGGTTCCACCGTTCCAATAGGGCAAGTTCGCCTGCCAGTCACCTTCGGGCAGCGCAACAACTACTGCACCGAGCTCATTGACTTTGACGTCGCCCACATTCGCCTGCCATACAATGCCATCCTCGGGTACCCAGCCCTAGCCAAGTTCATGGCAGTGACTCACCATGGCTACGATGTCCTCAAGATGCCAGGAAGCGGTGGAGTCATCACCGTACCCTGTGAGGAAAGGGACGCGGTGTGTTCACTTGAGCGTGCGTTCCAAGCCGCAGCAATCGAAGAACCAGATCACAGGAGCGGAAGACTTCCTGAGGCGACCCTTAAGAAGAAGAAGGCTTCGCCTGGCCCAAGCCATAAGGAGGCAGGCGCCTCCGGAGGCGTTGCGTCAGGATTCGTGCCCGCTCAGGGAGCGCCACCCTCTGTCACATAGGAAAGCGCGCCCGACGCCCTTCTCAGGCAGGGCTCGGGGGCTCTTTCTTGGAGAGCCACCGACTTTGCCAAGGTCGCATGGGAGGCGCTCGGGCACCACTTGGAGGGGTGCTTCCAGACACGTTTCCCTCAGGAAGGTACGAGGCAAGGAAGACCAAACCCTCAGGAGTTCATCGCGGGAAACACCCAGGAGCTACAGGAGTCGAGAGTGGTGCGCGGCAGCCGCCGCTTGCCCGCCGTGGCCCCACATCTGGGCGAGGATGGTGGGTTGCGCGTCTGCATCGATGTGCCAGGGCTCAACCGAGCTGCGTCTCAGGAGTGCCTCTGGCCTTCGCGCGTGGGGCGTTGCGAGGGTCCACCTCACAGCTACGTTCGCATGCCTTTCGGCCTGCCGAACACGGTCGCCGCTCATCAGTGCCTGCTGAGGAGCATTCTGGAGGCTCAGGAGGTCAGGCATTGTGCGGTCCTGGCGGAGGTGGAGATGGCCCTCGAAGACCTACCCGTGCCCCTGGAGCCTCCCGAGGCTCCTGGGCCTGGGGGCTCGTGAGGGTCGATGTCTTCACTGCGCGTCGCCCACTTCTTCGGCATCACTTCATCTTCAACGGCATCAGGTGACATCTTTAAAGTTCCATTTTTAGCTGGGAGAGCCCACAGGGCCGCGTCGTTCCCTGGTCGTGTGGGTCCGTCCCTGCAGCATGTATCCGTTTTGCTTACGCTCTTTACCTACCTTGTTGGGGGCGCCCCTCGGGCTGCATCATCCCCAAGCTGCTCGGGCCTGGCCCAGCGGTGTTTGCTTTTCCCGCATCTACTTGAAACGGATTTGCTCCTTCGTACTTAACATACCTGACCTAATCGCCTGCTCAATTGACACCTACCCATGGAGCCACTCACTCTGGCACGACATCTGTGTACGGGTCCATCCCTGCAACGCCGATAAATCTGAGTGGTCGAGGTTTGGCCGCGGCAGCCCCGCAAGGCGCCACCTCACCAGGCCCTCAGTGCCCCAATCACTCCCTCGGAGTGACCAATGGTTAGCTGGCAATCGTAGCGACAGGTCTTGTCTCTCCTTGTGATTGGTATGCAGGACCCACTCCAGGAGCAACGTTGGGGACATTGCGGGCTATCTCTCCCTCTCTCCGGCACGGACCGCTTGCACGTTAAAAGGGGGGCGCGTGAGCATCGCGGCTCATGGGCTCCTACTGGCTCTCCAGCCCTCACCGCCTGGCCTTGACCCACGACATTGCGACCTGTCATACCAGCGGCGGCTGAGCTCGCTCGGGGGCCGGGACGTGAGGACGTAGAGCATTAAGGAAAGTGCGGGGAAGTGGGAAGAAGCTCATGAGGACCTAACCCAGTAGCACCTCAGCTACCGCCACTCGGGCCGGGCGCCCCGTCGAAGAACTACCCCAAACTCAAAAGATAAGTCACGCCATTACAGGAGCTAGACCAATGCAGCACCAAACCCTCGCCTAGTGCAGCTCTGTCACGATGACGTTGCCTTCCTTTCTCACCTAGCGAGGGCTGCTCGAGCGCTAAAGGGGACCTCCTGAGCATTGCGACTCGGGGGCTCTTACCGGACCTCGGGCCACTCACCTCCTGGCCTTGACCACGGCATCGCGACCTGGCATACCAGCGGCGGCTGAAGCTTGCCTGGGGACTGGGACCTGTCAGCGTAGAGCGCTAAGTCCTCGTGAGGATAGAAAGGGGGAGCCGAGCCGGGACAGGACAAGCATCTCGCATCGATTCATATTAGGGATATAATGTTCGCAAAAGACATGGCAGGCGCCTTACACCCCCGCGGGGTGTTGCTTCGATTCCTCACAGGGAACAAAAGGTGCTAATCCTAAGGAACGCAAATTGCCCGCGCCTCCGCAAGCGACGCCATCATCAACAGTGGACTGCCCGGCGCCGGCGCCAACCCCACCCAGATCAGTGGTGTCGGCGGCCCGATGCAGTTGCCCTAATCCGAGCATGGCGCGAGCTCGGAGGCTCGTAGCTGTCGTCGCTCGTCTCCAGAGTCACGAGAAGCTCGGGGGAGCCGCTGGATTCCCCAGCTCCTCCGCTGTCGCCTGAAGAGCTGCTGGAGGGCCGATGGGCAGGCCAGGTCCTCGCCAGTCCGATGCCCCTGCCGCTTTCCTTGGGGCAACACTCCAACCGGCATCCTTCAACATTGAAGACCTTGAAGAACATCAGGGAGGCGCCGTCGTATTCAAGATGAATTACGAGGGCACCCTTGGTCCGGCAGACCCGGCCGATCTCACCCCAGCCCCGGGTCATGTAGACCTTGCCCGGAGCGACGACCGCGACCTCCGCTCCGGTCGCGAGGGTGGTGCAGTCGGCGTGCTGCAGCCAGAGCTCCAGAGACCCGCTCGGCAGCATCTCGAAGGCGAAGGAGGGAGGAAGGCGGATCCAAGAGCATGGGGGCATGACGGCGTGAAGCACGAGCTCACAGGAGGAGCCCTCGGCATGGACTCCAGGAGGAACGATGCGCACCGTCGTGACTCGCCGGCGTCGGCGGCGGCACCGTCGGTGTCACTCGACGCCCTCTTCCCCAGGGCCCTCGATTCGGGCATACAAGGGCAGTGGAAACCCAGGCGGCGGCCGCTCGTACCAGGGCCTCGACGCCTCCTGCCAAGCACCCTCATCTCGGTGGCAGGGGACTAGCCGTTTCTTCGGCGGAAGAGGGTCAGGACCTTCTCAGGGGGCCTTTCCCTTCTCTTCTGCAGAAAACCGGCGGATTGGTGCCATTGGCGTAAGGAGAAGCAAGGACGAGGAAGAGGAAGGAAAGGAGTAGCAGGAAGGGATAAGCTAACGAGGCTCATGCGGCCCCATACTTATAGCCGGAGAAGGCCAACCGCCGGCCACCACGATCGTAGGTAATCATGACCCATTTCTCTGCATGCAGGGACTTGTCAAGTCGAGCGGTTGCTGAGGCGTCGTGGGGAAGCGCAGACGCCCACGTCCAACCAATCGCCACGCGGCACCCAAGGCCGCCGGCTATTGGGGCCCGCGGCGCTTCGCGCTTGCCCCTTCGCTTCTCTGCTAAGCCAAGCCCGGGCGCGCCTTGGGCCCGGGGGCTACTATCGGCGTTCTGGGAACGGGGGTCCCCAGACTTGCCTGCCTGCGGCCTACGGCGTGGCTCGAGTGGGGGCCCAGTGTGGCCCAGCTTCATCAGCTCAAGCTCAAGACCCTCGCAAGGGGCCAAGCCTTGCGGGGCGGATGACATGAGGCTTCCTCAGGAGCAGCCTCATCAGGCAGGCTCGCGAGGAGGCAGAGAGATCAAGGCAGGGGCACCTCGCGAGGAGCCCGTGACGCAAGCCATGACGATCAAGATCAGGTGGGCGCCAGGCGGGCGCCGGCCTGCATAGTGTCCTTGTTTCCCCTTCGGTGCAAAGGGAACAAGCACAGTCCAAGGCATCGGGCAAAGGTTACCATTCTGGTGCAACGAGACCAAGACCAGCAGAGCGGCAGGACGGAGGTCACCGTGGAGCCCAAGACGGCGTCATCACCAGTGCTTTTGGTAGCCGAAGACCACCTTTGGTCAGGATAACTTGTACTAGATGTTCCCCTTCAAAATGGCCAATTGTTGGCGCCCTTCCTGCTCATTATTTGGGAAGAGGACCAGGGCCTCTATAAATAGGACTAGCCCCCGAAGAGAGAGGGGAGGGAAAAGAGAAAAGAGAAAAGAGGAGAAAAGAGAAAGGGAGGAGAAAAGAGGAAAGAGGAGAAAAGAGAAAGGGAAGAGAGAAGAGAAAGAGAGAGATCTGGACCAAGTAGAACACACTGCACCAACTCAAGAACACCTCTCGCGAGGCCGTTCTTCCCCCTGTATTGTTCATCATCAGCCCCTCAGGCAATCCACCACACCACACACTGGAGTAGGGTATTACACCACATTGGTGGCCCGAACCAGTATAAACCTCGTGTCCTTTGTGTGTTCTTCTTTCTAGCCTAGATTTCTGGTGAGCCATAGAAGCGCGAGTTGGTAGGGGAAAGATCTCCGTGCGCACCCCAGAGTTCGAACCTTAAGGGTCTGCCGGAACCCGAAATCCGACAAAATCTATGGAGGGGGGCACCGCACACGGCTAAACAATCAACTGGTGTGTCTATGGGGTGCCCCTGGCCAGGTATATAAAGGAGGGGAGGGAAGAGGTGGCCGGCCCTAGGGGGGCGTGCCAGGTGTGGTGAATCCTACTAGGACTCCCCAGTCCAAGTAGGATTCCCCTACCCTTTCCTACTCGGAGTAGGAGAGAAGGAAAGAGAGGGAGAGGGAGAAGGAAAGGGGGGTCGTGCCCCAATCCCTTGTCCAATTCGGTTTGGGCAGGGGGGAGGCGCACGCCACCTCTTGGCCCTTCTCCCCGCTCTCCACTAAAGCCCAATAAGGCCCATTACTTCTCCCGGTGAATTCCCGTAACTCCTTGGTACTCCAAAACATACCTGAATCACTCGGAACCTTTCCGATGTTCGAATATAGCCTTTCAATATGTTGATCTTTACATCTCGACCATTTTGAGACTCCTCGCCATGTTCGTGATCTCATCCGGGACTCCGAACAACCTTCGGTACATCAAATCACATAACTCATAATACCAATCATCATCGAACGTTAATCGTGCGTACCCTACGGGTTCGAGAACTATGTAGACATGACCGAGACTCATCTCCGGCCAGTAACAATAGGGGAACTAGGATGTTCATATTGATACCTACATATTCTACAAATATCTTTATCGGTCAAACCGCATAACAATATACGTTGTTCCCTTTGTCATCGGTATGTCACTTGCCCGAGATTAGATCGCCGGTATCATCATACCTAGTTCAATATCATTACCTGCAAGTCTCTTTACTCATTTCATAATGCAACATCCCGCAACTAACTCATTAGTCACATTGCTTGCAAGGCTTATAGTGATTGTGCATTACCGAGAGGGCCCAGAGATACCTGTCCGACAATCGGAGTGACAAATCCTAATCTCGATCTATGCCAACTCAACAAGCACCATTGGAGACACCTGTAGAGAATGTTAATAATCACCCAGTTACGTTGTGATGTTTGATAGCACACTAAGTGTTCCTCCGGTATTCGGGAGTTGCATAATCTCATAGTCATAGGAACATGTATAAGTTATGAGGAAAGCAATAGCAACAAACTAAACGATCATAGTGCTAAGCTAATGAATGGGTCAAGTCAATCACATCATTCTCTAATGATGTGATCTCGTTAATCAAATGACAACTCATGTCTATGGTTAGGAAACATAACCATCTTTGATTAACGAGCTAGTCAAGTAGAGGCATACTAGTGACACTCAGTTTGTCTATGTATTCACACATGTACTAAGTTTCCGGTTAATACAATTCTAGCATGAATAATAAACATTTATCATGATATAAGGAAATATAAATAACAATTTTATTATTGCCTCTAGGGCATATTTCCTCCAGTCTCCCACTTGCACCACAGTCAATAATCTAGTTCACATCGTCATGTGATTTCACACCAATAGTTCACATCTTTATGTGATTAGTTCACATCTTCATGTGACTAATACCCAAAGGGTTTACTTGATTCAATAATCTAGTTCACATCGCCATGTGATTAAGACCCAAAGAGTGATCATGTTTTGCTTGTGAGAGAAGTTTAGTCTATGGGTCTAACATTTAGATCCGTATGTATTTTGCAAATTTTCTCTGTCTACAATACTCTACACGGAGCTACTCTAGCTAATTGCTCCCACTTTTAATATGTATCTAGATCGAGACTTACAGTCATCTAGATCGGTGTAAAAAGCTTGCATTGACGTAACTCTTTATGACGAACTCTTTTATCACCTCCATAACCGAGAAATATTTCCTTAGTCCTCTAAGGATAATTTTGACCATTGTCAAGTGATCTACTCCTAGATCACTATTGTACTCCCTTGCCAAAATTATGCTAAGGTATACAATAGGTCTGGTACGCAACATAGCATACTTTATAGAACCTATGACTGAGGCATAGGGAATGACTTTTCATTCTCTTTCTATTTTCTGCCATGGCCTAGTTTTGAGTCTTTACTCAATTTCACACCTTACAACTCAATCAAGAACTCCTTCTTTGACTGAGCCATTTTGAACTCCTTCAAAATCTTATCAAGGTATGTACTCATCGAAAGTCTTATCAAGCGTCTTGATCTATCTTTATAGATCTTGATACCCAATATGTAAGTAGCTTCACCGAGGTCTTTCTTTGAAAGAACTCCTTTCAAACTCTCCTTTATGCTTTCTAGAAAATTCTACATCATTTCCGATCAACAATATGTCATTCACATATACTTATCAGAAAGGTTGTAGTGCTCCCACTCACTTTCTTGTAAATACAGGCTTCACCGCAAGTCTGTATAAAACCATATGCTTTTATCAACTCATCAAAGCATATATTCCAACTCCGAGATCCTTGCACCGGTCCATAGATGGATCGCTGGAGTTTGCACACTTTGCTAGCACCTTTAGGATTGACAAAACCTTCTGGTTGCATCATATACAACTCTTCTTTAATAAATCCATTAAGGAATGTAGTTTTGATATCAATTTGCCAGATTTCATAAAATGTGGCAACTGCTAACATGATTCGGAGAAACTTTTAAGCATCGATACGAGTGAGAAAATCTCATTGTAGTTAACACCTTGAACTTGTTGAAAACCTTTTTGTGACAATTTAAGCTTTGTAGATAGTAATACTACTATCAGCGTCCGTCATCCTCTTGAAGATCCATTTATTCTCAATGTCTTGCGGATCATTGGGCAAGTTAACCAAAGTCCACACTTTGTTCTCATACATGGATATGATCTCAGATTTCATGGCCTCAAGCCATTTTGTGAAATCTGGGCTTATCATCGCTTCCTCATAGTTCGTAGGTTCGTCATGGTCTAGTAACATGACTTCCATAAAGGATTACCGTACCACTCTGGTGCGGACCATACTCTAGATGACTTACGAGGTTCGGTAGTAACTTGATCTGAAGTTTCATGATCATCATCATTAGCTTCCTCTCTAATTGGTGTAGGAATCACTGGAACTGATTTCTGTGATAAACAACTTTCCAATTCGGGAGAAGGTACATGAACCTCAGCAAGTTCTACTTTCCTCCCACTCACTTCTTTCGAGAGAAACTCCTTCTCTAGAAGATCCATTCTTAGCAACAAAGATCTCGCCTTCGGATCTGTGATAGAAGGTGTACCCAACATTTTCTTTTGGGTATCTTATGAAGACACATTTCTCCGATTTGGGTTCGAGCTTATCAGGTTTAAGCTTTTTCACATAAGCATCGCAGCTCCAAACTTTAAGAAATGACAGCTTCGGTTTCTTGCCAAACCATAGTTCATACGGTGTCGTCTCAACGGATTTATATGGTGCCCTATTTAACGTGAATGCAGCTGTCTGTAATGCATAACCCCAAAATGATAGTGGTAAATCGATAAGAGACATCATAGATCGCACCATATCCAATAAAGTACGATTACGACGTTCGGACACACCATTATGCTGTGGTGTTCCAGGTGGCGGTAGATCTGTGAAACTATTCCACATTGTTTCAAATGAAGACCAAACTTGTAACTCAAATATTCGTCTCCGCGATCAGATCATAGAAACTTTATTTTCTTGTTACGATGATTTTCCACTTCACTCTAAAATTCTTTGAACTTTTCAAATGTTTCAGACTTATGTTTCATCAAGTAGATATACCCATATCTGCTCAAATAATCTGTGAAGGTCAGAAAAATAACGATACCCGCCGTGAGTCTCAACACTCATCGAATCGCATACATCAGTATGTATTATTTCCAATAAGTCAGTTGCTCGCTCCATTGTTCCGAAGAACGGAGTTTTAGTCATCTTGCCCATGAGGCATGGTTCACAATCATCAAGTGATTCATAATCAAGTGATTCCAAAAGCCCATCAACATGGAGTCTTGATGTGAAGCATCCCACGACCATCCCCATGGACGCCACCTCATCTATCCAAGCTCCAAGTGGACCAATGACAAGGGCTAGGGCCCGTGCTATTCAATCCGAGGTGAAATCACTCCTACTTGAGTTTTCCCCCTCTTCAAGTGAGACATGGCTACTGCCTAAGTCCGAGATACTATGTGTCATTAGGTACAACGCTCAAGACTCGGAGCCGAGGACTGTAGAAGAAGAGACATGCGTCAACACTCTGGACAGCCCGGAACTTCTGGCCAGAGCCCGGAACTTCCGGCCCCCGGACCTTCCGGCCGACCCGGAGCTTCCGGCCGCCGATGACCTCGACCAGCCCAGGCGTGCCAACTCTCGGGTTAGCCCGAAACCTCCGGCCTGCCCGGAACTTCCGGCCCCCGGATGCCAGCACATCTCCACCGCGCCTAGGCCGGACCCTCCCCGGAACCTCCGGCGCCCGGAACTTCTGGCCCTGCCTGCGTGCAGCCACTTGGGCCGAGGCCCATGTACCCTTTCGTCACCTAGACTATATATACTCTATCCCATATGAATTTCTAGGGATAGCGTTGGTTTAGCTCATACTTAGAGATAGAGCTTCGCTCATCCACATCGGATCTACTCCTCGTGAGAAACCGCGGCCTCTTCGGAGAAGATCCCTTTGGATTCAAGTCCCCTTTCTAAGGGAAGATCATCCCGTGGATTCAAGACCTCCTCACGGAGAAGAACCGGCTACCCTTGTATCGTCCTTAGTTGTCCGTGGATTCGTGTATCGTTCTATTTACCCAAGGATCTAGCACATGTGTGACTTGTTCTTGTTAGTTTGAGTGTTCCTCTTGTGTTTCCCCTTGTGTTTTCCCTCATTTCCCTCCTCGTGTTCTTTGCGTTCTTCACGGGATCCGCTCCTTTCATGAAAGATCGGGCGATTAGGGTTCCACCCTACATCATCTTGGTATCTAGAGCCACGTTGATCACGATTTCGAAGCCTCCCCATTGTGTTTCTAGCCTAATTTTGTTGTTTTTCGTCCTAATCCGAAAATCCCCACCAAAAATAGCCCCAAATTTTTTTGTGATTTGTTCGTGTGTTGAGATTTTGTTGGTTTTGATCTGTGAATTTTGTGTGTGGCTCGTAGATCTAGCCTCCCCACCCTTCTTTTCCTCCTATTTCTCCTGATTTGGGCTTTTTCCCCAAGTTTTTCCGCCCAAATCCACGATCCCGAAGTCTCTGTTCTTGGCAGAATCACGACCACCAGAACTTCCGGTCCAGCCCGGACATTCCGCCCCTGGACCTTCCGGCCTTCCCCGGAACCTCCGGATCCCGGAACCTCCGTCTTGCCCGGAACTTCCGGCTTCGACAGAAAGTTCGCACTACTTCCACAACTCCACCCAAAATTCCACCAAATTTTGTTCCGGTGTTCACCATATACCATATATATTTCAGCTTACCTCCACTACTTCCGCATAACCCACCATTTTTGGACCGTTTCGCTCTCCGACACAATTGCTACTTTGAGGTTTGAGAATTTGAGTTGCGGTACCGTATCCTTTTGTGTTTCGGCTATCTAGGTACGGTTCGACATCGACTTCACCGATGCTCATCTTCGCCACGGACGTGTCATCAACAACGACCACCTCGACGATGACTTGGTATTCGTGCCACCATTTTGACACCATACTTGAAGCAAGACCGGTAACCTAATCTTGGTATTGGACATATCATTCTTGCCATTACATTGATAACCATCATAGCCTTACTCCTTTGCGTTGCTTACCCATCAAGACTAGCCATTGAGTATTGCCGGCAACAAGACTTGTGCACATTAGTGATCATACTTCCCATAGCATACATACATACATCATTGTTGCCTATATGGGTATCATCTCTTGTGTCACAAACTTGTCATCGCATACTCACTTGCTATCTTGGTTCGTCAAGCATTGCATGAGAAAAGAGCTCAAACATCAAAGAGCCAAACAAGCTTTTAAGCAAAGAGGAAAGATAAGCCAAGAGCTTTTAAGCAAGAACCATAGCATCATACAACATTAAGATTGCCATACTCGATCATCTTGGATCATATCATAGCAACACCTTGCATATAACATATTTGGGATAGAAGTCGCTGCAATTTTGCTAAGTAGGTTGTGCACAAGTTTTTGTATCCGCCTATTGTGCAATCGTGCTAGAGTCTCTCTAGTGTTGTGCAACAAGAGCATTTTTGTGGATTCCACATTTTGGCTCACCCTTGGTTGCACAACCCCACTTATCTTTTTGCGTGTGTGTTTCCGTGTACCTTATATGCTTAGTCTACTTGTTACATTGCATCTTGCGAATCTTTTCCAACATTATTGAAGCTCACTTACAATTGCATCAAATTTTCTGCCACCATCCTAACCAAGCTCCACCAAAAGCTTTTACTTGTGTAGGTGTGAGAAACCGACAAGAACTCGTACCAATTGTGCTATTTCCTTGTCCTACATTGGAGTGATCCTCGATCCACTTTCAACTTCAGTCAAGGTACATTTGGTACTCATTATTCTCTTTCTACCACTCACATTTGTCTTGGAATGATGGATAGGCCAAGTACTTCTACCAACCCACTCTTCATGGAGCAAGACGACGACATGAACTCCTTCGTCACCAAGAGTCACCTCTTTGGTGCACAACGTGCTTTGCATCAAGAGCAACAAGCGATGAGTGAACGCATCGAAAACCTTGCCGCCGACTTGCGACTTTCCGAGCAACATACAAAGGACTACTTCGACCACAAGCTCGACGATCACAAGCAAGAGAATGACGCAAGGATGGACGAAATTCGTGCTTTGTTGCTCAACCGCTCGTCTTCCACTTCAAGAAGGAGCCGTTCAAGCCGCCACTCCGACTTCACCCTCTCCGGCTCAAGTACACCGACATCGAACACTCTTCGTCAAGCCGCGCGCACCAACCATCAAGCAAGCCTCAATGCCCTAAGAGACACCGACTCTCAAGAGCGCCGACACCGTCAAACTCAAGAAGCCTTTGCACTTGCACGAGAACAGCAACGTCAACGCCAACATGAAGAGGAAGAGCGAGCGCGTCTACACCAAAATGCCCTAGATGCCGAGGCACAACGTCAAGAACAACAACTCCGTGATGCTCAAGCACTTGCGGCGCAACAAGCTCTACGCGATTCGAGTCGAGCCGTTGCCGACCGAAGCCGACAAGCCCGTGAACAAGAGGAAGCACATCGTGAAGAAATTCAAGAACAAAGATTTCACACTCGTGTGCATCATCAAGTTCCTCTTCGAGCTCGCGAAGATCCTCCACAAGATCACCAACACCATCAAGTTCATCGAGAGCATGAAGACAATGGAAATCCTCCACAACAAGAGAAACATGAGGACAACAACCCTCCGCGTCAAGAGCACCATGAGTTGAACCATCATCTACAACATGGGCGTCATCATCCCCGACCCCAACACAATGAAGAGCAATGCTACGACAAGCTCAAGTTCACCATGCCCAAGTTCAACGGAAGCAACAATCCCGAAGAGTACCTTTCATGGGCATTGAAAGTTGACAAGATTTTCCGTTTGCACAATTATGAAGAAGAGAAGAAGATCACAATGGCATCCCTTGAGTTCCAAGACTATGTGCTCATTTGGTGGGAACAAGTCATTGAGCGCCGAGAGGCAATTGGTGAACCACCCATCACTACTTGGGCGCAAATGAAGGATGTCATGAGAGCACGCTTCGTACCTACCTACTACAACCGTGATCTCTTCAAGAAACTCCAACAACTCAAGCAAGGAACCAAGAGCGTTGAAGAGTACTACAAGGAGATGGAGATTGCCATGATACGAGCCAATGTCATGGAGGACGATGAGAAAACAATGGCACGTTTCTTGAATGGACTCAATCATCCTATCAAGAAGATCGCCGACTTTCAACCATACTCAAACCTCATCGAGTTAGTGCACCAAGCTACCAAAGCGGAACGCCAAGTGCAAGATGATTTCAAGTATGCCAAGTTCTCATCCAAGTCCTACGACTTCTCCAATAACCAAGCTTCAACGACTCCAACACCGACTACAAGACCTTCTACTTCCAACATCGACAAGTCGACTTCCAAGAAAGCTTCAGCAACTGGAAGCAACCCTACTACGGGCAACTTCAAGCCGAGAGCTTCATCATCATCAACCCCAACCGATGAGACCATCAAGACGAGTTCCTTCAAGTGTTTCACTTGCGGAGGCCGAGGCCACAAGTCCTACAAGTGCACCAACAAGCGAACCATGGTCTTCAACAACGATGGCACTTATGACTCCATGAGCGACGGCGAAATGGAAGCCCTCGAGCACGTTGCCATGCACCGCCAAGTGAACAATGAAGAAGAACAAGTCTTTTGTGATGAAGACTCAAGTCCCGCACTTGTTGTCTCCGAAGTCTTGACTCTCCAACATCACCAAGAAGAAGACCAACGATGCCACATATTCCACACCAAGGCCGGCATCAATGGACGATCCGTCAAGGTCATCATCGATGGAGGGAGTTGTATCAATCTCGCAAGTGAAGAACTTTGCTCCAAGCTCCAATTGCCCAAGACGAAGCATCCATATCCATACAAAGTGCAATGGCTTAGTGATTCCGGCACTATCCAAGTCGAGCACTGAGTACAAGTCTCCTTCAAGATCGGCGCCTACGAAGACACCTTGGAGTGGGACGTCGTTCCAATGACCGTTTGTCATCTTCTCCTTGGACGGCCATGGCAATTCGATAGAGGAGTCGTCCACAACGGTCGAACGAACCACTACATCTTCAAGATGAAGGGCAAGGAGTACATCCTCCGTCCAATGTCGCCAAGTCAAGTGATCGCCGACAAGCAAGCCACCCATCGTGGAGATCATAGTGAGAGAGCGAGCCACCAAAACGAGAGTGAGCGCCACAAGCTAAATCGAGTGCCTCCATGATGAGCAAAAACAAGAACCTAGTTCTATTTGCCACCAAACGTGAGACTAGAGAAGTGTGTGAGAACCCATCTAGTGTCCTACACTACGTCCTCGTGTGCAAGGACAATGCACCACAAACTAACACCTCTCACACTCTTCCTCTAGTGTTGTCTTCTCTTTTGCAGGAATTTCAAGATGTTTTCCCCGATGAGCTACCTCCGGGACTACCTCCACTTCGAGGCA
This sequence comes from Triticum monococcum, assembly GCA_034509565.1. Lineage (NCBI taxonomy): Eukaryota > Viridiplantae > Streptophyta > Magnoliopsida > Poales > Poaceae > Triticum > Triticum monococcum. The sequence goes on along the minus strand of CM067847.1, from coordinate 171,919,576 downwards.
TTGAGCATCGCATCGACCTCATCCCCGGATCGCCACTTCCAAACAAAGCTCCCTACCGCGTCAACCCCGACGAAACAAAAGAAATACAATGGCAAGTAAAGCATCTCATAGACCATGGACATGTGCGTGAAATTTTGAGCCCTAGTGTCGTTCCGGTCATTCTTGTGCCAAAACGTGATGGTAGTTTTCGCATGTGCTCCGATTGTAGACCTATCAATGCTATCACCGTTCGCTATAGGTATCCCATTCCACGCCTAGATGATATGCTTGATGAGCTTAGCCGTGCCACTATATTTTCTAAAATTGATCTTAAAAGTGGTTACTATATAATCCGCATACAAAAGGGTGATGAATGGAAAACCACCTTCAAAACCAAGTTTGGTTTGTATGAGTGGTTAGTCATGCCTATGGGTCTCTCGGAAGCACTAGGCACTTTTATGCGCCTTATGAATCATGTCGTTCGCCCTTACATTGGTATATTTGTTGTGATTTAATTCGATGACATTCTTGTGTTTAGCAAATCTACCCAAGAGCATGTCACCCATGTCCGCACCGTTTTGCCAACTCTTAGAAAAGAGCGCCTCTATGCTAATATGGAGAAACTAATATGGAGAAATGCCTTTTTGGTGTTGATAAGCTCATTTTCTTGAGTTTTGTTGTTTCTTCTAAGGGTGTTCATGTTGATGAGTCCAAGATTAATGCTATTAAGACTTGGCCGCAACCAACCAACTTGCATCAAGTGCGTAGTTTTCTTGGCCTTGCGGGTTTCTATCGTCGCTTTGTAAAGGATTTTAGCACCATTGCTTCGCCTTTGCATGCTTTGAACAAGAAGAATGCGCCTTGTGTTTGGGGACCATCCCAAGATACCGCATTCAATGAGCTTAAGAATTTGCTTACTCATGCTCCCGTGCTTGCTTTACCCAACTTCGACAAGCCTTTTGAAATTCATTGCGATGCTAGTGGTAATGGCATAGGAGGTGTGTTAACACAAGAGAAGCGCCCGTAGCTTACTTTAGTGAGAAACTTTCCAGAGCACAACTCAATTATCCCATCTATCACAAAGAGCTATATGCTTTAGTCCGCATTTTGCATGAATGGGAGCACTACCTTCGTCCCCATGAGTTTATCATTCATACCAATCATGAGACTCTCAAGTATCTCAAGGGACAAACTTAGTTGAACAAGCGTCATGCTAAATGGAGTGAATTTATTGAGTCTTTTCCCTGCATCATCAAGTACATCAAGGGTAAAGAAAACATAGTAGCGGATGCTCTTTCCCGCATTTGCATGCTTGTCACGCAACTTGAGTTAGATGTCATTGGCTTCGAGCATACCAAAGACTTATATGAGCATGATACAACTTTTGCCATTCCTTATGCCAAGTGTTTGTCGAATACATCTTGGGAACGCTATTACATCAAAGATGGCTACCTTATGAGAGCTAACAAACTTTGCATTCCCGAGTCCTTGCTTCGTTTGTTGCTTTTGCAGGAATCTCATGGAGGAGGCTTAATGGGACACTTCGGATGCGACAAGACGTTCGCCACGCTCTCGAAAAGCTACTTTTGGCCTAAGATGTTTCGGGATGTCAATCGTTTCACCAACCGGTGTTCTACATGTCGCAAAGCTAAGTACAAAGCTCAATCTCATGGTCTCTATATGCCTTTACCGGTTCCATACCTACCTTGGGAAGACATTAGCATGGACTTTGTACTTGGTTTGCCTAGAACTCGAAATGGGAAAGATTCCATATTTTTCGTTGTGGACCGTTTCTCGAAAATGGCACATTTTATTCCTTGTCACAAGATAGACGATGCTTCACATGTTGCTAATCTCTTTTGTAGGGAAATATTGCGTCTCCATGGTGTGCCAAAGACAATTGTCTCGGACCGCGGCGTCAAGTTCCTTAGCTACTTTTGGAAGACCCTATGCGCCAAGCTCAGAATCAAGCTACTCTACTCCACGGCGTACCATCCTCAAACCGACGGCCAAACGGAGGTGACAAACCGCACACTCTCCGCTCTACTTCGAGTACTCATCAAGAAGAACATCAAGGAGTGGGAGGAGTGTCTACCCATCGCCGAGTTCGCCTACAACCGGGCAAGACACTCAACAACCGGCAAGTCCCCTTTTGAGGTTTCAACCCTTTGTCACCATTGGATATTCTACCTCTACCACTCCAAGAGCGAATCAATTTGGATGCAAGTGCACGAGCGACCCATCTCAAGAAGGTGCATGAAGATACAAGAAACACCATCGAGCGCCAAGTACAACGCCTTGCGACCAAGCTCAACATCAACAGGCAACCTATGGTCTTCAACATTGGTGATCTCGTGTGGCTACACCTTCGCAAGGAGCGCTTTCCACAAGAACACAAGTCTAAGCTAAGACCACGAGAAGATGGACCCTTCAAGGTGCTCGGACGCTACAACGACAACGCTTACAAGATCGACCTCCCGCACGACAAATACATCATGAGCGACATCTTCAACATCAAATATCTCTCTCCCTTCCATGGTGATGACGAACTCGATCCGAGGACGGATCTTCCCCAAGGGAGGGGAGATGATGCGGAGCATCCCACGACCATCCCCATAGATGCCACCTAAACTATCCAAGCTCCAAGTGGACCAATGACAAGGGCTAGGGCACGTGCTATTCAATCCAAGGTGACATCACTCCTACTTGAGTTTTCCCCCACTTCAAGTGAGACATGGCTACTGCCTAAGTCCGAGATACTATGTGTCATCAAGTACAACGCTCAAGACTCGGAGCCGAGGACTTTAGAAGAAGAGACAGGCGTCAACACTCTGGATAGCCCGGAACTTCCGGCCAGAGCCCGGAACTTCCGCCCCCCGGAGCTTCCGGCCGACCCGGAGCTTCCGGCCGACGATGACCTCGACCAGCCCAGGCGTGCCAACTCTCGGGTTAGCCCGGACCCCGTCCCAGACCTTCCGGCGCCCGGAACCTCCAGCCTGCCCGGACCTTCCGGCCCCCGGATGCCAGCACATCTCCACCGCGCCAACTCTCTGGTTAGGCCGGACCCTCCCGGAACCTCCGGCGCCCGGAACTTCCGGCCCTGCCTGCGCGCAGCCACTTGGGCCGAGGCCCGTGTACCCTTTCGTCACCTAGACTATATATACTCTATCTCGTACGACTTTCTAGGGATAGCGTTGGTTTAGCTCATACTTAGAGATAGAGCTTCGCTCATCCACATCGGATCTACTACTCGTGAGAGACCGCGGCCTCTTCGGAGAAGATCCCTTTGGATTCAAGCCCCCTTTCTAAGGGAAGATCCCCCCGTGGATTCAAGACCTACTCACGGAGAAGAACCGGCTACCCTTGTATCGTCCTTAGTTGTCCGTGGATTCGTGTATCATTCTATGTACCCAAGGATCTAGCACATGTGTGACTTGTTCTTGTTAGTTTGAGTGTTCCTCTTGTGTTTCCCCTTGTGTTTCCCTCGTTTCCCTCCTCGTGTTCTTTGCGTTCTTCGCGGGATCCGCTCCTTTCGTGAAAGATCGGGCGATTAGGGTTCCACCCTACTGTAGGCGTTCTGGGAATAGGGGTCCCCAGACTTGCCTGCCTGCGGCCTACGGCGTGGCTCAAAGGAGGCCCAGCATGGCCCATCTTCATCAACACAAGACTCAAGACCCTCGCGAGGGGCCAAGCCTCGCGAGGCGGACGACACAGAGCTTCCTCAGGCACGGCCTCGTCAAGATGGCTCGCGGGGAGGCGGAGAGATCAAGGCGGGGTACCTCGCGAGGTGCCTGTGACGCAAGCCATGACGACTCAGGGCGCCAGGCGGGCGCCAGCGCGCGCAGCGTCCTTCTTTCCTCTTTGGTGCAAAGGGGGCAAGCGCAGCCGCGGAGTACCGAGGCATCAGGCAAAGGTTGCCATTTTGGTGCAACGAGAGCAAGACCAAGAGGACTACGAGGCGGAGGTCACCGTGGAGCCCAAGACGGCGTCGTCACCAGAGCTTTGCGTAGGCGAAGACCGCTTTTGTCAGGATAGTTGATACTTGCTGTCCCCCTTCAAATTAGCCCGCCATTGTTGGCTCCCTTCCCGCTCAATATTTGGGAAGAGGACTAGGGCCTGTCGGAGTAACCGACCACGGGTACCCCGAGGACGGCAAGACGATATTTCAAGACATCGGGGCTAGCAAAGCCCCTCAGTCTGCCTGCCGGCTACCGACTACACCAACCTGCCGGCTGCCGACTGCGCCAACCAGCCGGCTGCCGACTGCAGCCCGACCCGACACCGACAAGACACTGACGGGGCGACCGTACCACGACATCATCTACAGTGTACCATGTCCCCTGGGTACTGATTTATAAAGTACCCCAGGGGACAAGCACGACATGTACCATGCCACTAGCCATGCCTACATGGCTTGGCATGTAAGCTACCCAAGGTAGCTTACAACCAAAGCCACTACATAGCTTGGTTTGTAAGCTACCCAAGGTAGCTTACATCCGACGCCACCACCATTTAGCTTAGGTAGCAAGCTAGCTTCCACTATATATAGCAACCATCCATCCAACCATCAGGATGGACTGACACGCACACACACAAGCTAGCAAGCAAGCTAGCTATCCATCCATCCATCCATCCACATGAGCACATATGCTCACGGCCATGAGCATGGCCGGCCGCTAGCATGCCTCGTATAGGCATATACAAAGTCAGATGCCTATGGCACTGATCTCAGATACAGCTCTAGGAGTGACTCTGTACCAGATGTACCAGATATACTCAGACATGCAGGAGTAGGGGTGTTATCTCTACGGAGAGCCCCGAACCTGCGTAAACTAGTGCGTGCTGCTCGCATACCCGCTCCCGGTCCTATCAGCAGTAGTCCTACCCACACACTAAGCCCTTGTGGCATCTGTCGACTCCCAAGCCCCCCGTGAGAAATACCACGACAGTTGGCGCCCACCATGGGGCGGTACTATGCTACCGCGCTGCTGGTGGTTTCGCAGTCCGTGTGGGACCATCTTCATCATCTCCGCTCCAGCGTCGCGCCGTCTCTCCGGTAGCGCTCGGGGGCTCGACTTCGACCCGCCCCCGGAGCGGCCACGTGGGACGGCACGTCCTCGTCGTCGGCCTCGCCGCCTTCGTCACCACCATTGCGACGCTGGCCGTCCGTCCGCGCGTGCGCCGCGCGCGGGGCCTTGCCTCGGTCGGCCATTTCGCATACGCTCCCCTCCACGCTGCGCCTAGTTTCCGGCCGGAACGCGCGTTTGCTCCTCCATATACGTCTATGCAAGCTGGCTAGATGCATGGTCAAACCGAGTCATACGCAGCCTATGCATTGGCCAGATGCAAGACGAATTTTCCTTTCCTAGAAACAAGCCATACACCGCTCGTACACATCCTAGACTACGGGTGAACTTGTCTCGGATAAATGCCAGATAATCCTCACAAATGCATCATATACTTCCCATGCATTGCATGTTCAGAGCTAGATACTCCCTGTACGTTGCCCGTACACAAGTCAGACATCATCACCATCGCTCCGCCCAGTGCACCCAGCGCTGTGTCCGCTGCTCCACCCCCAGCTCGTCTCCTTGCACGGTCGTGCCACCGAGCTCCTTCCTGACCACTGCGCTCCAAGTGCCTCACCTTGCCTCACGGCTCCGCAGCTCCTCCGGCCCGCATCGTCCGACGTCTTCTCGCCGGACGCCTCCTGCGTTTTTTGCTGGCTCCCGCGCTGAATGGCTTCCGCGGGCTCGCCATCGCGCCGTGTCTTCCGCCCTTGCCGGCTCTTGCACGCGCGGGCGGTCATCGCCACTGCCAGCCCGCCCCGGTCGCGGCGTTGACCCGCTCGAGCGCGCCCACGCGCCCAAGGCCCTCCTGACGCGCCGCCCCGCCTCAGTTATCTCTGTGTTCCAGTCTGCGCCGACCTGGCCTCGCGCCTCTGCGTCGTTCGCCACCCCCCGCGCGCCCGCCAGCTCGCCGTCGCCGCACCTGTCCGGCTCGCTGCTGGCCGGGTCCTCCGCCCCGGCTGACCGTGGGCCGGGTCATCTGCTGCGCGCCGTTCCGCGGCCCGGACTCCGTGTGTCTGCGCCCCCGCGTCAGCCGCCACCTCCGCGCAACTCCCAGCGCCGTCGTCACGACCCCGTCCGTCTCTGCCTCCGGCCACTGGCCGGATCCCGTGCTGGCCTCCGCCTCACGCCCGCTGCGTCCGGCTGCTCTACCTCGACCGTCGGCGTGCTTGCTGGCCACGGCCGGCTCCCGCGTTCGCCGGGTTCCCCGGCTCCCTCAGCCCCGCCCCGGCCTCCGCCCGCAGCCCGAACGGCCGGCCTCCTATCCCGTGCCCGCGCCGCCTTGCCTCCGCGCTGTCCGACTCCTGCCCGTGCAGTCGGCCGCTGCGCCGCCGTCTCCTCTGCTGCGCCACACCCGGCCTGCCGGCTTCCCTGCCACCCGGCAGGGCCGGCTCCGCCCGTCCCGGTCGCCTTCCGGCTTCGCCCGGGCCGGCTGCTGCATCGCCCCGTGCTCCCGGATGCCAACTTCTGCGCCGGCCTCCCATGGCGGGTTCCCTCCGCCCACGGCCGACGCCGGCTCCGGCTGGCTCCGGCCGGCTCCGGCTCCGCCCGCCGGATCTCGCCCCGACATCGCCCGCGTCTGGCCGCCTCCTCGCTCGGCAGGTCGGCTCCCGAGCGCCCATTGGCCGGGTCGCCGCTCCCACCCGACGTCCGCCTCCGCACCCGGCCGCCCCCGCGGGCCGGCTCCGCCCGCTCGCCGCCTGGCGCCTCCCGGCTCCGCCGACCCCGCTTGCCGCCTTGCCTTGGCTGGCTTCCTCCCGAGCCGGCTGCTGGCCTCCCGCGCCGGGTCCGGCCCCCGCGCCCGCCGGCTTACCTCTCCAGTCGGCGGCCGGCTTCCTGGCCTGCCGGCTTGGCCGCGCCGGCTGCTCCGCCTGCCCGCCTGCACCCCACCCTGCCGGCTGCAGACTGAAGAACGAAGCGACCTGGCTAGAGAAACAAAAAAAATGCGTCCGACTGCCAGATATGCGTCCGACCGTTGGCTACCTGGCCGGCTGCAAAGAGCCCGACTGCCGTGTCGGGGTCCGCCCTTCAGCCGTCTGAAGAAGAAAAAGAAGAAGACAAGGTAGTTGCCAGAAGATCCGGCCCGACTGCTCAGCAAGTCGGCCCGAATCTCGGGGGCTACACCCAGCGGGTGCGCTGGCGCGCCCCCGCGAAGAAGAAGTCAAAGTAGTTGCCGGAAGATCCGGCCCGACTGCTCAGCACTCGGCCCGAATCTCGGGGGCTACACCCAGTGGGTGCGCTGACGCGCCCCTGCGAAGACTGCAGACAAGAGAAGAATTTTTCCGGCTCCGAACAGCCGGCAGAAGAGAAAAAGAAGAATAAAGGGCGTTGCAAGACGCCTCGTCGCCTGGCCGTTCGAGCCTGACCGGCCAGGACCCCCTTCGAGCACCCGGGGGCTCGAGGGCTACACCCAGCGGGTGCGCCAACGCGCTCCGCGAGCGCCGAGTCGCGCCGGCTGTCTTCGACGACCGCGACTACACAAAAATCAATGTGAGCTCCTCGCCCGCATATTTCTGCATCACGCAAGCATGGATAACCCCGAGCGATGCTCGGGTGCTATCTCCGCATTTTTTATTACAGTTGCATCACTGTTCGCCCCGGTGCCAGGCAGAGTTGGCCCGGGGGCTGGCCGCTTGGCCTGAGACGTTAATTCCCGCAGACGGCTTAGTAGCGTGCGCGGTACCAAAGGCACACTCTTAGTCACAGACCGCAGAGCGGCTGTCCGACTAGCAAGAGTGAACGCTGGAGGCCATCCACGCGAAAAACGTCCAGGAAGAAAAATGGTTCAGGCGACCCGGCCGTTTTCCTTTACAAGTATCTACTCGGTTGAATCTGCTCCCAGACTCTGAGTACTGTACACTCCACTTCGCGGCCCACTCTCAGCCACAGACCGCAGAGCGGCTGTCCGGCAAGCAAGAGCACAAGCCAAAAAGCGGAGGGAACACGAAAAAGATTAAGGGGGCTCGGACAAAACCGAGTCGGCACCCTCCGCATAAAACTTGCAATGCTAAAAGCAAACATTCGATATATCTGCATGGACTAACTTTGTATTTTTTCTTGACAATTTCCATGAACACTCACCAAAAAACCTCCGCCCAACTTTGCCAAAGTTGCCCGGAGGCTACTGTCGGAGTAACCGTCCACGGGTACCCCGAGGATGGCAAGACGATATTTCAAGACATCGGGGCTAGCAAAGCCCCTCAGTCCGCCTGCTCCTGGCTCCTGAATCTGGCTCCAGGCACGATCTCTTCCTGGGACCAGATGCGCACCCGCTTCATCGCCAACTTCCAAGGTACTCGCGACCGGCCGCCCGCCATGAGCGACATGCGCCGCATCAAGCAACAACCTGGAGAGACCCTGCAAAAGTACATCCAGCGCTTCAATAGCGCGCGCCTCAAGATCCCCAAGGTGTCCGAGGAGGCCATCATCTCAGCCTTCTCTGATGGCGTGCGTGACGTCAAGATGAAGGAGGAGCTGGTGACGCATGAAGACCTGTGCACCCCCTGGAGCTGTTCAACTTGGCGACCAAGTGCGCCAGGGCTGAGGAGGGACGCCTCTCCCTCCTCGAGCTGCCTGCCGCAGAACCAGAGGAGAACAAGCCCAAGGCCAAGGACGTGAAGCGCAAGGGGGCTGCCGTCCTCGCGGGAGAACCAGACACCAAGGGGGGCAAAGATCTGCCTGAGTCCTCCAGGGGCAGCCGGTACTGTGTGTACGACGACCTCCACACCCACAACACTAACGAATGCCAAGAACTCCGCGCCGTGCGGGAAGGAAGGATCGGCCGTCGTCCCGATCGCGCTGATCAGGGCTACGGCCGAGGAGGAGGAAGAAATGCAGGGCGCTGGGAAGACCGTGGCCCGCGCCAAGGGTGGCGTGATCAGCCTCAGGAGGATCGCTGGCGAGACCTGCCTCGCGAGGGGGACTGGAGGGATCAGCCTCGTGAGGATCGCCCACAAGGCAACGTAGGCCTCCCTCCACTGCCGCCTCAGCCAAGGAGGAATGAGGACCGCCACCAAGACGAGGGGGCTGGGGGCTTTCAGGAGCCACGAGCAATCGCCTGCATCCTGGGCAGAGCTCAAGCCCCAGCCTCCCAATGCATCTTCAAGCAGTTTGCCCGCGAGGTGAACGCAGCCCTCCCCAGGCTCGAAGCAACGCACCCTCTCAGGTGGTCGGCGTGCACCATCACATTCAGCTCAGCGGATCAACTCAAGTGTGCAGCCACGGCTGGCGTCCTCCCGATGCTCTGCTCCCCAGTCATCAGCAATGTACTGGTCACCAAGACCTTCATTGATGGTGGGGCAGGGCTCAACGTCCTGTCCGTGGAAATGTTCAACAATCTCCAAGTGCCCTACGACCAGCTTCAGCCAACCAAGCCCTTCTCCGGAATCACCAACGGCTCCACTGTCCCGATTGGGCAGGTCCGCCTCCCTATCACCTTCGGAGCACGCGACAACTACCGCACCGAGCTCATCGACTTCGACGTCGCCCACATCCGCCTGCCGTACAACGCCATCCTCGGGTACCCAGCGCTGGCCAAGTTCATGGCCGTGACTCACCATGGCTACAATGTCCTCAAGATGCCAGGGAGTGGCGGAGTCATCACGGTGCCCTGTGAAGAGAGGGATGCAGTGTGTTCCCTGGAGCAAGCCTTTTAGGCCGTGTCACTGGAAGACCCGGATCGCGGAAGCAGGAGGCTTCCCGAGACCACCCCCAAGAAGAAGAAGACATCGTCTGGACCAGCCCCTCGGGAGGCAGGCCCCTCAGGGCCCGCGTATGCCCAGGGGGAGCCTCCTTCCATCGCATAGGAAAGTGCGCCCGGCGCCCTCCTCAGGCAGGGCTCGGGGGCTCTCCCCTGGAGGGCCACCGGCCTGGCCAGGGTCACGAGGGAGGCGCTTGGGCACCACGTGGAGGCGTGTTTCGAAGCACGTTTCCCTCAAGAAGGAGCAAGGCAAGGAAGGTCAGACCCGCAGGAGCTCGTCGACAAGGCCATTCAAGAACTACAGGAACCAAGGATCATGAGAGGTTGCCGCCGTCTACCGGCTGTGGCTCCCCATCCAGGCGAGGATGGTGGGTTGCGCGTCTGCGTCGATGTACCCGGGCTCAACCAAGCCGCTACAATGGAGTGCCTCTGGCCCTCACGAGTGGGGCGCTGCCGGGGTCCGCCCCACAGCTACGTTCGCATGCCTTACGGTCTGCCGGGCGCGGTTGCTATGCGTCAGCGCGTCATGAGGGGCATCATGGAGGCTCAGGAAGACAGGCGTTCCGCAGCCTTGGCGGAGATGGAGATGATTCACGAAGAGCTACTAGTGCCTCCGGAGCCTCCCGAGGCCCCTGAGCCTGGGGGCTCGTGAGGATCGGCTTCCGCAGCCTCCCGAGTCTGCTGCACGAACACCGCTTCACCCTCGACACCCTCAGGTGACATCTTACAAGTTCCATTTCCAGCTGGGAGCGCCCTCCCAGGGCCGCATCGTTCCCAGGCCGCGTGGGTCCGTCCCTGCGGTATGTATCCCTTTTACTTTCCATGTTGTTAGCTTGCTCTGTTGGGGGCGCCCCTCGGGCTGCATTATCCCCAAGTCGCTCAGGCCCGACCCAGCGACGTCTACCTTCCCAGCATCCATTTGAATGAATTCCCTCCTTCGTGGCTAATGTGTTTGATCTAGTTGCCTGCTCAACTGACGCCGACTGACGGAATTGCTCCCACAACGGCACGACGCTTGCGCATGGGTCCGTCCCTGCAACGCCGACAAACCTGGGTGGCCGAGCTCTGGTCGCGGCAGCCCCGCATGGTGCCACCTCGTCAAGCCTCCAGTGACTCACCTCCCCTCAGGAGCAACTAACGGCAGACTGATAGTTGTCATGGCAACCTTTCCTTCCTTCTATGATGAGTTTACAGGATCCCCTAAGGGAGTCACACCAGGCAAGGCCCTCGCGGCGTTCCTTTCACTCTCGCCCGCGCAAACCGCTTGCACGTTAAAGGGGGGTACCTGAGCATCGCGACTCAGGGCTCTTACTGGCTCTCCAGCCCTCACCCTCTGGCCTTGACCACGACATCGCGACCTGGCATACCAGCGACGGCTGAGACAAGCTCGAGGGCCGGGACCCGAGGACGTAGAGCAGAAAGGGGAGAAAAGGCGGGGGAGAAGGGGCACGCGAGGACCTCGCCGAGCGATTCTGCTCCTGCCGACGCGCGCACCCGACGACACACCAGGAATGATCCCCGACTCTCGAGATAAGTCACCGCCCGGAAGCACCAGCTATCGCAGCACTACTCACGCACCTAATGCAATTCCGTGTCAGCAACGCCGCTCTCCTTTCTCGCCGAACGATGACTGCTTGGGTGCCAAAGGGGACCTCCTGAGCATCGCGACTCAGGGGCTCTTACCGGACCCCGGGTCGCTCACCTCCTGGCCTTGACCACGGCATCGCGATCTGGCATACCAGCGACGGCTGACGCTGCCTTGGGACTGGGACCTGTCGGCGCAGAGCACCAAGCCTTGACGAGGTTCGAAAGGGAAAACTGAGCTAAGACGGAATCAGCAACTCGCACAACTCTGCAGCAAAGGTTATGTATTAACAAACGGGACTACAGGCACCTTACAAGCCCCCATGGGGCGCATTTTGGTTCCTCGCAGGGAATGGGCCCTAAGGGATGCTAACTACACGCGCTCCTACAAAAGACGCCATCATCAACAGTGGGCCGTCAAGCGCCGGTGCCAACCCCATCCAGATCAGGGTCGGCGACGGCCAGACGAGCCCGCCCTACTCCGGGAGCAGCGCTGGCTCGGGGGCTCGTAGCTGTCGTCGCTCGTCTCCGGAGTCACGAAGACCTCGCCGGAGTCACTGGATCCTCCGGCGCCTCCGTCGCCTGCAGAGCCGCCAAGGGAGCGGTCGACGGGCCTAGCCCTCACCAGGGCAAGGTCCTGGCCACCTCTCCCGGGGCAACACTCCAGCCGGCGCCCGTTCGCGTCGAAGACCTTGAAGAACATCGCCGAAGCCCCATCGTACTCCAAGTGGACCGCGAAGACGCCCCTTTCCCTGGAAACTCGGGCGATCTCCCTCCAGCCACGAGACATGTAGACCTCGCCCGGGGCAGCGACCATGACCTCTGCCTCGGTCGCGAGGGTACTGCAGCCAGCGTGCTGCAGCCAGAGTTCCAGGGGCTCCCCCGGCGGGATGACGGAGGTGAAGAAGGGAGGCAGGTAGATCCAAGACTGGAGAGGAATGGTGACGTGGAGCACGAACTCTTGGGAGGAGCCCTCAGCGTGAACCCCAGGAGGAACAACCCATGCCTTCGTGACCCGACGGCGCCGACGACGGTGCTGACCGCGGCGATCGGGATCGACACCTTCGGGGCCCTCGACGTGGGCATACAAGGGAAGTGGGAACCCCGGCGGAGCCCGCTCGCACCAGGGCCTCGGCGCCGCCTGACGGTCCTCCTCGTTCCGGCTGCAAAAGGCGAGCCGCTTCTTTGGTGGGAGCGGGTCTGGTCCCTCTCGAGGGGCCTTCCCCTTCTCCGCTACAGAGAACCGGCGGATCGGAGCCATCGCTGCAAGACGAAGCAAGGATCGGGGAGAAGGAGAAGCAAGGAGGAATGGACTGGAAAGGCATGCGCAGTTCCGTACTTATAGCCGACGAAGGCCAACTGCCGGCATCCACGATCACAGGTAATCATGACACGATTTGCATGCAGGGACTTGTCCAACTCATGCGATCACCGAGGCGTTGTGGGGAAGTGGAGACGCCCACGTCCCATCAACCGCCACGCGGCGCCCAAGGCCGCAGGCTGTTAGGGCCCGCGGCGCTTCGCCCTTGCCCTTTCGCCTCTCGGCACGGCCAAGTCCGGGCGCGCCTTGGGCCCGGGGGCTATTGTCGGCGTTCGGGGAACGGGGGTCCCCAGACTTGCCTGCCTGCGGCCTGCGGCGTGGCTCAAAGGAGGCCCAGCACGGCCCATCTTCATCAACACAAGACTCAAGACCCTCGCGAGGGGCCAAGCCTTGCGAGGCAGATGACATGGAGCTTTCTCAGACGCGGCCTTGTCAGGCTGGCTCGCGAGGAGGCGGAGAGATCAAGGCGGGGTACCTCGCGAGGTGCCCGTGACGCAAGCCATGACGACTCAGGGCGCCAGGCGGGTGCCAGCGCGCGTAGCGTCCTTCATTCCTCTTTGGTGCAAAGGGGGCAAGCGCAGCCGCGGAGTACCGAGGCATCAGGCAAAGGTTGCCATTTTGGTGCAACAAGAGCAAGACCAGGAGGACTACGAGGCGGAGGTCACCATGGAGCCCAAGACGGCGTCGTCACCAGAGCTTTGCGCAGGCGAAGACCGCTTTTGTCAGGATAGTTGATACTTGCTGTCCCCCTTCAAATTAGCCCGCCATTGTTGGCTCCCTTCCCGCTCAATATTTGGGAAGAGGACCAGGGCCTCTATAAATAGGGCCAGCCGCCCACGTAGAAGAGGGGGTTCGGTTTTCGTTCGTTCGGTTGGCTAGTAAGAGTAAGGAAGAGAAAGAGGGAGAGAGAGAGAAAGAGAAGGGTGGCTGAACTCCTCCTAGCAGTTCATCACCCCAGCCAAGAACAGACCCTCGCGAGGCTGTTCTTCCTTGTATTGTTCATCATCATCAGCCCCAGGAGGCAATCCACCAACCACACACTGGAGTAGGGTATTACACCACAACGGTGGCCCGAACCAGTATAAATCTTGTGTCCCTTGTGCAGTTCTTTTAGTAGTTTAGATCTTTGCAAGGCGGGGAGGTAGAAGGCGTAATTTCCGCGCGCACCCCAGTGTTCGAACCTTAAGGGTCTGCCGGAACCCGAAATCCGACACCTACATCAAGTCTCTTCATGCGCTTTAGACCAATATGACCTAAACGGTAGTGCCACAAATATGTTGCACTATCATTTTCAACTTTGCATCTTTTGGCATCAATATTATGAATATGTGTATTACTATGATGAGATTCAATAAACCATTCACCTTAAGTCTATGACCACAGAAGGTTTTATTCATGTAAATAGAATAACAATTATTCTTTGACTTAAATGAATAACCGTATTGCAATAAACATGATCCAATCATATTATGCTCAACGCAAACACCAAATAACATTTATTTTAGGTTCAACACTAATCCTGAAGGTAAAGGGAGTGTACGATGGTGATCTTATCAACCTTGGAATCAACTCCAACACACATCATCACCTCGTCCTCAACTAGTCTTTGTTTTTTTTCAACTCCCGTTTCGAGTTACTACTCTTAGAAACTGAACTAGTATCAAATACCGAGGGGTTTGCTATAAACACTAGTAAAGTACACATCAATAACATGTATATCATATATACTTTTGTTCACTTTGCCATCCTTCTTATCCGCTAAGTATTTGGGGCAGTTTCGCTTCCAATGACCATCTCCTTTGCAGTAGAAGCACTCAGTTTCAGGCTTGGGTCTAGCTTTGGGCTTCTTCATGGGAGCGGCAACTTGCTTGCCATTCTTCTTGAAGTTCCCTTTCTTTCCATTGCCCTTTTATTTGAAACTAGTGGTCTTGTCAACCATCAACATTTGATGCTTTTCTTGATTTCTACCGTCACCGATTTCAGCAACGCGAAGAGCTTGGGGAACCGTTTTCGTCATCCCTTGCATATTATAGTTCATCACGAAGTTCTAGTAGCTTGGTGATAGTGACTAGAGAACTTTATCAATTACTATCTTATCTGGAAGATTAACTCCCACTTGATTCAAGCAATTATAGTACCCAGACAATCTGAGCACATGCTCACTGGTTGAGCTATTCTCCTCCATCTTGTAGGCAAAGTACTGTCAGAGGTCTCATACCTCTCGACATGGGCATTAGTATGAAATACCAATTTCAACTCTTAGAACATCACATATGTTCCGTGACATTTCAAAATATTTTGAAGTCCGGTTCTAAGCCGTAAAGCATGGTGCACTAAACTATCAAGTAGTCATCATACTGAGCTTTGCCAAACGTTCATAACGTCTGCATCTGCTCTTGCAATAGGTCTGTCACCTAGCGGTGCATCAACAACATAATTCTTCTGTGCAGCGATGAGGATAATCCTTAGATCACGGAGCTAGTCCGCATCATTGCTACTAACATCTTTCAACATAGTTTTCTCTAGGATTATATCATAAATAAATGGGGAAGCTATATGAGAGCAATTGATCTACAACATAGATATGCAAATACTATCAGGACTAAGTTCATGATAAATTAAAGTTCAATTAATCATATTACTTAAGAACTCCCACTTAGATAGACATCTCTCTAATCATCTAAGTGATCACGTGATCCATATCAACTAAACCATGTCCGATCATCATGTGAGATGGAGTAGCTTTCAATGGTGAACATCACTATGTTTCATCATATCTACTATATGATTCAAGCTCGACCTTTCGGTCTCAGTGTTCCGAGGCCATATCTGCATATGCTAGGCTCGTCAAGTTTAACCCGAGTATTCTGCGTGTGCAAAACTGGCTTGCACCAGTTGTATGTGAACGTAGAGCTTATCACACCCGATCATCATGTGGTGTCTCGGCACGATGAACTGTCGCAACGGTGCACACTCAGGGAGAACACATATACCTTGAAATTTTAGTAAGGGATCATCTCATAATGCTACCGTCGTACTAAGAAAAATAGGATGAATAAAATATGCAATCAAAATTTGTGACATGATATGGCCATCATCATCTTGTGCATTTGATCTCCATCTCCAAAGTACCGTCATGATCTCCATCGTTGATACGTCTCCAACGTATGTATAATTTTTGATTGCTCCATGCTATATTTTCTACTGTTTTGGACTATATTGGGCTTTATTTTCCACTTTTATATTATTTTTGGGACTAACCTATTAACCGGAGGCCCAACCCAGAATTGCTGTTTTTTGCCTATTTCAGTGTTTCGAAGAAACGGAATATCAAACGGAGTCCAAACGGAATAAAATCTTCGGGAACATGATTTTCTCACCGAACGTGATCCAGGAGACTTGGACCCTGCTCCAAGGAACAAAAGAGGCGGTTACGAGGGTGGGGGCGCCCCCCTAGGGCGCGCCCCCTGCCTCGTGGGCCCCTCGTTGCTCCTCCGGCGTACTTCTTCCTCCTATATATATACACGTACCCCCAAACGATCAGAACAGGAGACAAAAACCTAATTCAACCGCCGCAACTTTCTGTATCCATGAGATCCCATCTTGGGGCCTGTTCCGGAGCTCCGCCAGAAGAGGGCCGTCATCACAGAGGGCTTCTACATCATCATAGCCTCTCCGATGAAGTGTGAGTAGTTTACCTCAGACCTTCGGGTCCATAGTTAGTAGCTATATGGCTTCTTCTCTCTCTTTGAATCTCAATACAAAGTTCTCCCCCTCTCTTGTGGATATCTATTCAATGTAATCTTCTTTTTGCGGTGTGTTTGTTGAGACCGATGAATTGTGGGTTTATGATCAAGTCTATCTATGAATAATATTTGAATCTTCTCTGAATTCCTTTATGTATGATTGGTTATCTTTGCAAGTCTCTTCGAATTATCCGTTTGGTTTGGCCAACTAGATTGGTAGTTCTTGCCATGGGAGAAGTGCTTAGCTTTGGGTTCGATCTTGCGATGTCCTTACCCAGTGACAGAAGGGGCAGCAAGGCACGTATTGTATCGTTGCCATCGAGGATAACAAGATGGGGTTTATTTCATATTGCATGAGTTTATCTCTTTACATCATGTCATCTTGCTTAAGGCGTTACTCTGTTTTTAACTTAATACTCTAGATGCATGCTGGATAGCGGTCGATGAGTGGAGTGATAGTAGTAGATGCAGAATCGTTCCGATCTACTTGTCATGGACGTGATGCCTATATACATGATCATGCCTAGATATTCTCATAACTATGCTCAATTCTATCAATTTCTCAACAATAATTTGTTCACCCACCGTACAATACTTATGCTCTTGAGAGAAGCCACTAGTGAAACCTATGGCCCCTCGGGTCTATTCTCATCATATCAATCTCCATCACTTTAATCTTGCTTTGCTTTTTACTTTGCCTTTACTTTTTACTTTGCATCTTTATACAAAAAATACCAAAAATATTATATCTATCAGATCTCACTCTCATAAGTGACCGTGAAGGGATTGACAACCCCTAATCGTGTTGGTTGCGAGTAGCTATCGTTTTGTGCAGGTACGAGGGACTTGAGCATGGCCTCCTACTGGATTGATACCTTGGTTCTCAAAAACTGAGGGAAATACTTACGCTACTCTACTGCATCATCCCTTCCTCTTCGGGGAAAACCAACGCAAGCTCAAGACGTAGCAAGAAGGATTTCTGGCACCATTGCCGGGGAGTCTACGCAAAAAGTCAACATACCAAGTACCCATCACAATCCCTATCTCTCGCATTACATTATTTGCCATTTGCCTCTCGTTTTCCTCTCCCCCAATTCACCCTTGCCGTTTTATTCGCCCTCTCTCTCTCTCTCTATCCTCCCTCTCTATTTGCCTCTTTTCCCTCACCATGTCAGAACCAAAAAGAGTTGGGGGTTCTCTCCCAAGTTCTAGAGCTTTAGGCAATCCTGCTATCTTATGTAAACTCATAAATCAGAATGCTATAGAACAACTTTCTGGAGTTATCAATGAGAACCTTAGTAATTTTGATGAAGATGATTCTGGAATTTTTCATTATTTACTTGATGAATCTTTGAAAGATGCTTGGGATAGGCTGTTAAGGATCCGAGCTAGCTATGTGCCCCAATATCAAATTGAGGTTTACTTAAAAAGCTTTTATGTTGGGCTACCTGCTTCATTCAAACAAGTCTTAGATTCTATTTTCGAGGGGGGTTTTCTTGAAGGAGACCCCATAGATACCTATGAGAGGATGAAAACTATATTTGGGCACCCCATTAATGAGAAAACTGAAATTATGTCTCTCTTGCTTTCTTACCAAAACGAATCTATTAAAGAGATAAAAGCTAGCCTAGATGCCAATTTTCGCAACATTCTTAATCTTTCTTCTACCATTAATGGACATGTGCTCTTTCAAAATAGAAAGATTAATTCCATAGATAACAAGTTTGCTCTCTTTTTCTCCAAACCCAAAGATGGCAATACCTAGATCTATCCTCGCTTTTATGCCTAGCTAGGGGTGTTAAATGATAGCGCTTGTTGGGAGGCAACCCAATTTTATTTTTATTCCTTGATTTTTGCTCCTGCTTAGTAATAAATAAATTATTTAGCCTCTGTTTTGGTTGTGTTTTTTGTGTTTAATTAGTGTTTGTGCCAAGTAGAACCGTTGGGAAGACTTGGGGAAAGTCTTGTTGAACTTGCTGTAAAAAACAGAAACTTTAGCGCTCACTAGAACTGCTGTCATTTTTATTTGGAGAGTGATATTTAGTTAATTCTTTTTGCAGATGATTAATATATAAATTCCCCACGTCCAGCAATTTATTTTAGAATTTTTGGGGTCCATATATTGCGCTAGCTACAGATTACTACAGACTGTTCTGTTTTTGACAGATTCTGTTTTTCGTGTGTTGTTTGCTTATTTTGATGAATCTATGGTTAGTAAAATAGTTTATAATCCATAGATAAGTTGGAATACAGTAGGTTTAATACCAATATAAATAAATAATGAGTTCATTACAGTACCTTGAAGTGGTCTTTTGTTTTCTTTCGCTAACGGAGCTCATGAGTTTTCTATTTTGAGTTTTGTGTTGTGAAGTTTTCAAGTTTTGGGTGAATTCTTTTGATGGATCATGGAACAAGGAGTGGCGAGAGCCTAAGCTTGGGGATGCCCATGGCACCCCCAAAATAATCCAAGGACACCAAAAAGTCAAAGCTTGGGGATGCCCCAGAAGGCATCCCCTCTTTCATCCACTTCCATCGGTAATTTACTTGGAGCTATAGTTTTATTCACCAACATGATATGTGTTTTGCTTGGAGCGTCTTGTATTATTTGTGTCTTTGTGTCTTAGTATGCCACAATCATACTTTCTGTACACACCTTTTGAGAGATCCATACATGAATTAAAATTTTATAGAATACTCTATGTGCTTCACTTATATCTTTTGAGCTAAGTAGTTTTGCTCTATGTGCTTCACTTATATCTTTTGAGCTAAGTAGTTTTGCTCTATGTGCTTCACTTATATCTTTTGAGCTAGTTAATTTTTCTCTATGAGCTTCACTTATATCATTTGAGCGTTATAATTTTGCTCTATGTGCTTCACTTAGATCTTTTAGAGCATGATGGTGGATTTGTTTTAAAGAAACTATTGATCTCTCATGCTTCACTTAAATTATTTTGAGAGTCTCTTAATAGCATGGTAATTTGCTTAATAATAATATGCTTGGTATTCAAGATTTGTGAAACTTTCTTTTGAGTGTGTTGAATACTAAGAAAAGATTGAAGCTTGATAATTGTTTTGAGATATGGAGGTGATAATATTAAAGTCATGCTAGTTGAGTAGTTGTGAATTTAAAGAATACTTGTGTTAAAAGTTTGTGATTCCCATAGCATGCACGTATGGTGAACCGTTATGTGATGAAGTCAGAGCATGATTTATTTATTGATTGTCTTCCTTATGAGTGGCGGTCGGGGACGAGCGATGGTCTTTTCCTACCAATCTATCCCCCTAGGAGCATGCGCGTAATACTTTGCTTTGATAAATTCTAGATTTTTGCAATAAGTATATGGGTTCTTTATGACTAATGTTGAATCCATGGATCATACGCACTCTCACCCTTCCACCTTTGCTAGCCTCTCTAATACCGCGCACCTTTCGTCGGTATCATACACCTACCATATACCTTCCTCAAAACAGCCACCATACCTACCTATTATGGCATTTCCATAGCCATTCCGAGATATATTGCCATGCAACTTTCCACCATCTACTTCATCATGACACATTCATCATTGTCATATTGCTTAGCATGATCATGTAGTTGACATAGTATTTGTGGCAAAGCCACCGTTCATAATTTCTTCATACTTGTCACTCTTGATTCATTGCATATCCCGGTACACCGCCAGAGGCATCCATATAGAGTCATACTTTGTCTTAGAATCAAGTTGTAATCATTGAGTGGTAGATAAATAAAAGTGTGATGATCATCATTTAATAGAGCATTGTCCCAAAAAATGAGAGAAAACGAGAGAAGGGACAATGTTACTATCCTTTTACCACACTTGTGCTTCAAAGTAGCACCATGATCTTCATAGTAGAGAGTCTCTCATGTTATCACTTTCATATACTAGTGGGAATTTTACATTATAGAACTTGGCTTGTATATTCCAATGATGGGCTTCCTCAAATTGCCCTAGGTCTTCATGAGCAAGCAAGTTGGATGCACACCCACTTAGTTTCTTTTTGAGCTTTCATATACTTATAGCTCTAGTGCATCCATTGCATGGCAATCCCTACTCACTCACATTGATATATATTGATGGGCATCTCCATAGCCCGTTGATACGCCTAGTTGATGTGAGACTATCTTCTCCTTTTTGTCTTCTCCACAACCACCATTCTATTCCACCTATAGTGCTATATACATGGCTCACGCTCATGTATTGCGTGAAGATTGAAAAAGTTTTGAAAAAGTTAGAGTATGAAACAATTGCTTGGCTTGTCATCGGGGTTGTGCATGATTTAAATACTCTGTGTGGTGAAGATAGAGCATAGCCAGACTATATGATTTTGTAGAGATAACTTTCTTTGGCCATGTTATTTTGAGAAGACATAATTGCTTTGTTAGTATGCTTGAAGTATTATTATTTTTTATGTCAATATAAACTTTTGTCTTGAATCTTTCTAATCTGAATATTCATACCACAATTAAGAAGATTTGCATTGAAATTATGCCAAGTAGCACTCCGCATCAAAAATTCTCTTTTTATCATTTACCTACTCGAGGACGAGCAGGAATTAAGCTTGGGGATGCCTGATATGTCTCCAATGTATCTATAATTTTTTATTGCTCCATGCTATAGTATCTACTGTTTTGGACTATATTGGGCTTTATTTTCCACTTTTATATTATTTTGGGGACTAACCTATTAACCGGAGGCCCAGCCCAGAATTGCTGTTTTTTGCCTATTTCAGTGTTTCGAAGAAACGGAATATCAAACGGAGTCCAAATGGAATAAAATCTTTGGGAACGTGATTTTCTCACCGAACGTGATCCAGGAGACTTGGACCCTGCTCCAAGGAACAAAAGAGGCGGTCATGAGGGTGGGGGCGCCCCCCCCTAGGGCGGCCCCCTGCCTCGTGGGCCCCTCGTTGCTCCTTCGGTGTACTTCTTCCTCCTATATATACACACGTACCCCCAAACGATCAGAACAGGAGCCAAAAACCTAATTCCACTGCCGCAACTTTCTGTATCCACGAGATCCCATCTTGGGGCCTATTCCGGAGCTCCGCCAGAAGAGGGCCGTCATCACGGAGGGCTTCTACATCATCATAGCCTCTCCGATGAAGTGTGAGTAGTTTACCTTAGACCTTCGGGTCCATAGTTAGTAGCTAGATGGCTTCTTCTCTCTCTTTGAATCTCAATACAAAGTTCTCCCCCTCTCTTGTGGAGATCTATTCGATGTAATCTTCTTTTTGTGGTGTGTTTGTTTAGACCGATGAATTGTGGGTTTATGATCAAGTCTATCTATGAATAATATTTGAATCTTCTCTGAATTCCTTTATGTATGATTGGTTATCTTTGCAAGTCTCTTCGAATTATCCGTTTGGTTTGGCCAACTAGATTGGTAGTTCTTGCCATGGGAGAAGTGCTTAGCTTTGGGTTCGATCTTGCGATGTCCTTACCCAGTGACAGAAGGGGCAGCAAGGCACGTATTGTATCGTTGCCATCGAGGATAACAAGATGGGGTTTATTTCATATTGCATGAATTTATCTCTCTACATCATGTCATCTTGCTTAAGGCGTTACTCTGTTTTTAACTTAATACTCTAGATGCATGCTGGATAGCGGTCGATGAGTGGAGTAATAGTAGTAGATGCAGAATCGTTTCGATCTACTTGTCACAGACGTGATGCCTATATACATGATCATGCCTAGATATTCTCATAACTATGCTCAATTCTGTCAATTGCTCAACAGTAATTTGTTCACCCACCGTAGAATACTTATGCTCTTGAGAGAAGCCACTAGTGAAACCTATGGCCCCCGGGTCTATTCTCATCATATCAATCTCCATCACTTTAATCTTGCTTTGCTTTTTTACTTTGCCTTTACTTTTTACTTTGCATCTTTATACCAAAAATACCAAAAATATTATATCTATCAGATCTCACTCTCGTAAGTGACCGTGAAGGGATTCACAACCCCTAATCGTGTTGGTTGCGAGTAGCTATCGTTTTGTGCAGGTACGAGGGACTTGAGCGTGGCCTCCTACTGGATTGATACCTTGGTTCTCAAAAATCGAGGGAAATACTTACGCTACTCTGCTGCATCATCCCATCCTCTTCGGAGAAATACAACGCAAGCTCAAGACGTAGCAATCATCACCGGCATGGCTGTTGGCGAACGTAGTAATTCCAAAAAAATTCCTACGCACACGCAAGATCATGGTGATGCATAGAAGCGAGAGGGGAGAGTGTTGTCCATGTACCCTCATAGACCGTAAGCGGAAGCGTTATGGCAACACGGTTGATGTAGTCATACGTCTTCACGATCGACCGATCCTAGTACCGAAACTACGGTACCTCTGCGATCTGCACACGTTTGGCTCGGTGACGTCCCACGAACTCACGATCCAGCAAAGTGTCGAGGGAGAGCTTCGTCGGCACGACGGCGTGATGATGGTGATGATGATGCTACCAGAACAGGGCTTCGCCTAAGCACCGCTACGATATGACTGAGGTGGATTATGGTGGAGGGGGGCATCGCACACGACTAAGAGATCAATGATCAACTTGTGTGTCTATGGGGTGCCCCCCGGATATAAAGGAGTGGAGGAGGGGGAGGGCCGGCCCTCTACTATGGCGCGCCCTGGGGAGTCCTACTCCCACCGGGAGTAGGATTCCCCCCTTCCATGTAGTAGGAGTAGGAGAGAAGGAAAGGGAAGAGAGAAGAGAAGGAAGGAGGGGGCGCCACCCCTCTCCCCTGGTACAATTTAGACTAGGCCTTGGGGGGCGTGCGGCCTGCCCTAGGCAGCCCCTCCCTCTCTACCCTAAAGCCCATTAGGGCCCATATAGTCTCCGGGGGGGGTCCGGTAACCCCCGGTACTCCGGTTAATGCCCGAACTCACCCGGAACCATTCCGATGTCCAAACATAGTCATCCAATATATCAATCTTTATGTCTCGACCATTTCGAGACTCCTTGTCATGTCTGTGATCATATCCGGGACACTGAACAACCTTCGGTACATCAAAAAATATAAACTCATAAAGCCGATTGATAACCCACAAGTATAGGGGATCACAACAGCTTTCGAGGGTAGAGTATTCAACCCGAATTTATTGATTCGACACAAGGGGAGCCAAAGAATATTCTCAAGTATTAGGAGCTGAGTTGTCAATTCAACCACACCTGGAAACTTAGTATCTGCAGCAAAGTGTTTAGTAGCAAAGTAATATGATAGTGGTGGTAGCAGTGACAAAAGTAAATACAGCAAAAGTAATGTTTTTGGTATTTTGTAGTGATTGTAACAGTAGCAGCGGGAAAGTAAATAAGCGTAAACCAGTATATGGAAAACTCGTAGGCACTAGATCAGTGATGGATAATTATGCCGGATGCGGTTCATCATGTAACAGTCATAACATAGGGTGACATAGAACTAGCTCCAATTCATCAATGTAATGTAGGCATGTATTCCTATATAGTCATACATGCTTATGGAAAAGAACTTGCATGACATCTTTTGTCCTACCCTCCCATGGCAGCAGGGTCCTAATGGAAACTAAGGGATATTAAGGCCTCCTTTTAATAGAGAACCGGAACAAAGCATTAGCACATAGTGAATACATGAACTCCTCAAACTAAGGTCATCACTGGGAGTGGTCCCGATTATTGTCACTTCGGGGTTGCCGGATCATAACACATAGTAGGTGACTATAGACTTGCAAGATAAGATCAAGAACTCACATATATTCATGAAAACATAATAGGTTCAGATCTGAAATCATGGCACTCGGGCCCTAGTGACAAGCATTAAGCATAGCAAAGTCATAGCAACATCAATCTCCGAACATAGTGGATACTAGGGATCAAACCCTAACAAAACTAACTCTTTTACAAGATAAATCTCATCCAGCCCATCACTGTCCAGCAAGCCTACGATGGAATTACTCACGCACGGCGGTGAGCATCATGAAATTGGTGATGGAGGATGGTTGATGATGACAACGACGACGAATCCCCCTCTCCGGAGCCCCGAACGGACTCCAGATCAGCCCTCCCGAGAGGTTTTAGGGCTTGGCGGCGGCTCCGTATTGTAAAACGTGATGATTTCTTCCCTCTGAAAGCAAATATATAGAGTTGGAGTTGGTGTCGGAGGGCATCCAGGGGGCCCACGAGGTAGGGGGCGCACCCTAGGGGGGCGCCCCCCACCCTCGTGAACAGGGTGTGGGCCCCTGGTCTTCATCTTTGGCGAGGATTTTTTATTATTTTTTCTAAGATGTTCCGTGGAGTTTCAGGTCATTCCGAGAATATTTGTTTTCTGCACATAAAACAACATCATGGCAATTCTGCTGAAAACAGCATCAGGCCGGGTTAGTTCCATTCAAATCATACAAGTTAGAGTCCAAAACAAGGGCAAAAGTGTTTGTAAAAGTAGATACGACGGAGACGTATCAACTCACCCCAGCTTAAACCCTTGCTTGTCCTCAAGCAATTCAGTTGACAAACTGAAAGAAAGAAAGAAAGAAAAACTTTTACAAACTCTGGTTTCTCTTGTTGTTGTAACTATGTCAAGCCAGCATTCAAGTTTTCAGCATAGATCATAACTAGCCACATTTGCAATAATTCTCAGGTCTCATAATTACTCATATCAATGGCATAATCAACTAGCAAGTCATAATTATAAATCTCGGATGACAACACTTTCTCAAAACAATCATAGTATGATATAACAAGATGGTATCTCGCTAGCCCTTTCTGAGACCGCAAAACATAAATGCGGAGCACCTTTAAAGATCAAGGACTGACTAGACATTGTAATTCATGGTAAAAGAGATCCAATCATAGTCACACCCAACATAGATTAATAGTGATGAATGCAAATGACAGTTGTGCTCTCCAGCTAGTGCTTTTTAATAAGAGGGTGATGACTCAACATAAAAGTAAATGGATAGGCCCTTCGCAGAGGGAAGCAGGGATTTGTAGAGGTGCCAGAGCTCGGTTTTGAAATAGAGATAAATTGAATTTTGAGCGGTATACTTTCATTGTCAACATAACAACTAAGAGATGGCGATATCTTCCATGCTAAGCACATTATAGGCGGTTCCCGAACAGAATGGTAAATTTTATACTCCCCCTCCACCAACAAGCATCAATCCATGGCTTGCTCGAAACAACGAGTGCCTCCAACATACATCAGGTCCCAGGGGGAGTTTTGTTTGCAATTAATTTTGATTTAGTTTGCATAAAGCATGGGACTGGGCATCCCAGTGACCAGCCATTTTCTCATGAGTGAGGAGCGGAGTCCACTCCTCTTGAGAATAACCCGCCTAACACGGAAGATAAGGACAGCCTTGGTTGATACATGAGCTATTCGAGCATACAAAACAAAATGTTTATTTGAAGGTTTAGAGTTTGGCACATACAAATTTACTTGGAATGGCAGGTAGATACCGCATATAGGAAGGTATGGTGGACTCATCTGGAATAACTTTGGGGTTTAAGGGATTCGATGCACAAGCAGTATTCCCGCTTAGTACAGTTGAAGGCTAGCAAAAGACTGGGAAGTGACCAACTAGAGAGCGACAACAGCCATGTACATGCATTAAATTAATAAACATTGGGTGCAAGCATGAGTAGGATATAATCCACCATGAACATAAATATCGTGAAGGCTATGTTGATTTGCTTCAACTACATGCGTGAACATGTGCCAAGTCAAGTCACTTAAATCATTCAAAGGAGGATACCACCCCATCATACCACATCATAATCATCTCAATAGCATGTTGGCACACAAGGTAAACCATTATAACTCATAGCTAATCAAGCATGGCACAAGCAACTATGATCTCTAATTGTCATTGCAAACATGTTTATTCATAATAAGCTGAATCAAGAACGAGGGACTCATCATATTTACAAAAACAAAAGAGGTCGAGTTCATACCAGCTTTTCTCATCTTGGTCAGCCTATCATATATCATCATAATTGCCTTTCACTTGCACGACCGAACGATGTGAATAATAATAAGAGTGCACGTGCATTGGACTAAGCTGGAATCTGCGAGCATTCAATAAACAGGAGAAGACAAGGCAATATGGGCTCTGGGTTAATTCAACAATGATGCATATAAGAGCCACTTCAACAATTTAATTATGGTCTTCTCCTACTCACCCCCAAAGAAAAGAAAAGAAATAAAACTATTTACACGGGAAAGCTTGCAACAAGCAAAAGAAGAACAAGAAATATTTTTGGGTTTTCTTTTTAATTATTACTACCACAACAGAAAAATAAACTACTACTAATTTTTATTGGTTTTTCTTAAGGTTTAACAAACACACAAGAAGAAAGCAGGAAAAAGAAAATAAACTAGCATGGATATTACAGTGAAAGAGTATGAGCACCGACATCTAGCAATGAGTGTGTGTGAACATAAATGTAATGTCGGTGAGAAATACGTACTCCCCCAAGCTTAGGCTTTTGGCCTAAGTTGGTATATTGCCAGGGATAGCCTGGCGGATACCCGTAAGTGTAGCTGGGGTCGTACTGTGATGAAGAATAGTTGGGATCATACTGATGTGCAGCGGTTATCGCCTGCTGAGCTGCAGCGTGGAGTCGAGCTGCCTCCGCTCTCCCCTCATACTCTTCTGCCTCCTCTCTGGTAATAAGATATCTTCTTTTTGTCTATGAATCAAAGAAGGCAGGAGCAGGGAGAGTAATACGGAAAACACGTCGTTTATCAAAGATTAAACGATATAAGAGAGGTGATTCAGGACTCTCGAGAAACTGGTGCGAAGCCATAGAGTTATAATGTAAATATGTAGGAGGCAACTCCGTATCACCCTCACGAATGTCTATCTCAAGAAAATGAGCTAAGCGGGTTGCATAAATTCCTCCAAAGAAATCTCCATTATGTCTATTATGATGCAACCTACGAGCTAAAATGGCTCCCATATGATAAGATTGGTCTCCTAACATAGCACTCCTAAGAATGCTAAGATCAGGGACACACATGTGACATGCTTCATCCTTAGCATTTATGCATCTACCGATGAAGAGAGCAAAATAATGTATAGCAGGAAAGTGAATGCTCCCTATGGTATCATGCGTTATATCTCTAGATTCCCCCACAGTTATACTAGCAAGAAAGTTTCTAAATTCAGATTTAGGGGGATCCCTAACACTACCCCATGATGGAAGTTTGCAAGCAGAAGTGAAATCCTCCAAGTCCATAGTATAAGATTTGCCATAGAGATCAAACATGACTGAAGGAGAATTACGCGAAGATGAATACTCAAACCTCCTCACAAATGAACTTGTGAGATCATGATACTGGGGGCATTTGTTAGCCTCAAAATCCTCAAGACCGGCATTGCGCAAATATGCTTTGAATTCTTCTTTAATTCCCGCACGGTCCATAAAATTTTCCGACGGCCATTCGCAAGGCCGTACTGGAGCGTCTCTTGGTGGATCCTCGTCAGCATCGCGCATAGCAATCCTGGGTCCTTGCTTCTTAGAAGAACCACCTTGGAACATCTTCCTAAGCATATTGTTTTTCTCTGAAAAATTCTGAAATTTTTAGTAACTTCAAACAAAAGTGAACCAACTTCAATAAAACTGACAGCAACTACTCCTACAAGTGCCTGGAGCGTATATCAAGCATTAGAACTACT
This sequence comes from Triticum monococcum, assembly GCA_034509565.1. Taxonomy (NCBI): domain Eukaryota; kingdom Viridiplantae; phylum Streptophyta; class Magnoliopsida; order Poales; family Poaceae; genus Triticum; species Triticum monococcum. Next base: position 171,891,503 of record CM067847.1, on the reverse strand, counting down.
TGGATCCATATAAATTTGTCATGCAAACTCAAGAACATGGTCACCTATGCAGCACAATTTTGCAAAGAATAAAGCACTAAAACAAAAACTAATTGGACCAATGGAGGAGTCACATACCAAGAAACAATCTCCCCAAGCAGTTTTGCGAGAGGTGCTTTGAGCAAGGAGATCGAAAATCACAGCAAAAGTGGCTGGAACTCGTGCTTGAGTTGGTTTTTCGGGTTTGTGTGAGACAGAGGAAGAATATGGGTGCTGGGATAAGTGGAGGAGGGCCACCGTGGGTCCACGAGGCAGGGGGCGCGCCCTAGGGGGGCGCGCCCACCACCCTTGTGGCCAGGTGGCAGCTCCTCTCGCGGTAATTTTTGCACAGTAAATCCTCAAATATTCCCGAAAAAATCATATTAAATTGGCATGGCATTCTGAGGACTTATATTTTTGGGATATTTTTATATTGCACGGATAAGTTAGGAAACAGACAGAAAATACTATTTTTACTTTATTTCTACTAATTAACAGAAAATATAGAGAGGGTACAGAAGGTTGTGCTTCTAGTTTCATCCATCTCATGCTCATCAAAAAGAATCCACTAACAAGGTTGATCAAGTCTTGTTAACAAACTCATTCCGATAATCATGAAACCGGAGAAATTTCGAATAACACTAAGTTACCTCAACGGGGATATGCACATCCCCTATAATAAGTATATCATATTTCTTTTTGACAGTAGGAAGAGGAAATTCAATACCTCCAATTATAATCGATGGAGTTTTTCCAATGGAGTTGATACTATGAACTTGAGGTTGTTTCCTCGGAAAGTGTACCATATGCTCATTACCATTAACATGAAAAGTTACATTGCCTTTGTTGCAATCAATAACAGCCCCTGCAGTATTAAGAAAAGGACTTCCAAGAATAATAGACATACTATCATCCTCGGGAATATCAAGTATAACAAAGTCTGTTAAAATAGTAACGTTTGCAACCACAACAAGCACATCCTCACAAATACCGACAGGTATAGCAGTTGATTTATCAGCCATTTGCAAAGATATTTCAGTAGGTGTCAACTTATTCAAGTCAAGTCTACGATATAAAGAAAGAGGCATAACACTAACACCGGCTCCAAGATCACATAAAGCAGTTTTAATATAATTTCTTTTAATGGAGCAAGGTATAGTAGGTACTCCGGGAACTCCAAGTTTCTTTGGTATTCCACCCTTAAAAGTATAATTAGCAAGCATGGTGGAAATCTCAGCTTCCGGTATCTTTCTTTTATTAGTAATGATATGCTTCATATATTTAGCATAAGGATTTGTTTTGAGCACATCAGTTAGTCGCATACGCAAAAAGATAGGCCTAATCATTTCAGCAAAGCGCTCAAAATCCTCATCATCCTTTTTCTTGGATGGTTTTGTGGGAAAAGGCAGGGGTTTCTGAACCCAAGGTTCCCTTTCTTTACCATGTTTCCTAGCAACAAAGTCTCTTTTATCATAACGTTGATTCTTTGATTGTGGGTTATCAAGATCAACAGCAGGTTCAATTTCTACATCATTGTCATTACTAGGTTGAGCATCATCATGAACATCATCATTAATATTTTCATTAGGTCCATGTTCATTACCAGGTTGTGTTTCAGCATCAGACATAGATATATCATTTGGATTATCAAGTGGTTCAGCAATAGGTTCACTAGAAGTTTGCACAGTTCTATCATTTTTCTTTTTCTTCTTTTTAGAAGAACTAGGAACATCAATATTATTTCTTTGAGAATCTTGCTCGATTCTCTTAGGGTGGCCTTCAGGATACAAAGGTTCCCGAGTCATTCTACCAGTTCTAGTAGCCACTCTAACAGCATAATCATTTTTCTTACTATTCATTTCATCAAGCACTTCTTTTTGAGCCTTAAGTACTTGTTCTACTTGAGTGGTAACCATTGAAGCATGTTTGCTAACAAGTTTAAGTTCACCTTTAATATTATCCATATAATCACCCAAGCGTCTAATCATATAAGCATTTTCTTTTAATTGTCTACCAAAGTAAGCATTGAAGTCGTCTTGCTTAAACATAAAGTTATCAAACTCATCCAAGCACTGACTAGCAATTTTAGTAGGAGGAACTTCAGCTTTATCATATCTATACAAAGAATTTACCTTTACTACCTGTGTCGGGATATTGGGATCAGGAGGTTCTTCAGTAAATAAAGAATTGAGATCATATGTTCCTTCAACAGGCGGTATATTAAGACCATGTATTTCTTCAATAGGAGGTAAAGTGTTAACATATTCAGCTTTAATACCTTTTTCTTTCATAGATTTCTTTGCCTCTTGCATATCTTCGGGACTGAGGAATAGAACACCTCTCTTCTTCGGAGTTGGTTTAGGAATAGACTCAGTAATTGGAGCAGGAGCTGGCTCAGGAGGTGCCCAATTATTTTCATTTGTCAACATATTATTCAATAAAATTTCAGCTTCATCCGGTGTTCTTTCCCTGAAAAGAGAACCAACACAACTATCCAGGTAATCTCTAGAAGCATCGGTTTGTCCATTATAAAAGATATCGAGTATTTCAGGTTTCTTAAGAGGATGATCGGGCAAAACATTAAGTAACTTCAGAAGCCTCCCCCAAGCTTGTGGGAGACTCTCTTCTTTAATTTGCACAAAGTTGTATGTTTCCCTCAAAGCAGCTTGTTTCTTATGAGCTAGGAAATATTTAGCAGAGAAGTAATAAATCATATCCTGGGGACTACGCACACAACTAGGATCAAGAAAATTAAACCATATCTTAGCATCACCCTTTAATGAGAACGGAAATTGTCGGTGGGAACGACACCTATGGGATCACAAGAATCCCTATTGTGGTTAGCGGGGCGCGGGGTCGTGAGAAGAGCGGATCAAATAGATAGCACACGGTTCGTTTATCCAGGTTCGGGCCGCGAGGATGCGTAAAACCCTACTCCTGCTTCGGTGGATTGTATATCTGTGTTCTTGAGCTAGCTATGGGGCGTGAGGAGCTCCAAAAAGCCGAATCCTTCTCCTGGTCGCCTCGGTCCTCCTTTTATAGAAAAAGGGGTTGCCACAATGGCACACAGGAGGTGGAAAGGGTACAGTGATGCGAGGTTATCCCTCGCATTACATGACAAGGCGCATTTAATGTGTCTTGCTTAGGTGTCCTTGCTTTATCGGGGACGGGGGATAGATCTGTCTCATCCGTCACCGCTCCTTCTTGTGTCGACACGCACCCTGGCCAGCGATCCCTGAGATGCCATGTAAGCAGGCAGGCCGCTGAGGTGGCGTAGTGGTGGGTCTTCACGAAGATCTGCATGCCGCCACGCGGGTGCCTGCCCAGCTGGTTGGGTCGGCAGCTGCATGCATGCGGTGGTGGAGATTTAGTCGGCGTGGGCCTGATGGTGGCCCTGCGAGTGTCCTCGGCAAGGGCCTTGCCGGGGCCCCAACAAGGGTCTTGCCAAGGCGCCTGCTGTCATCCCCGGCAAGGCGCTTGCCGGGGGCCTTGTGGTCTTCCTCGGCTGGGATCCCGCCAAGGGTTGTCGTCTCCTTAGTGCGTATCTGATCTTGAATGTCTTCACAAATATCTGCATGCCGCCACAGGGATGTCTCCCAAATCCTTGCCCTTTGGGGGCAATGGACTCAAGGGTGATTTGCTCCGTAGGCGCGGGACGAGTCGCCGCGGAAAGGGTCTTGCCGGGGCTGCTAGAACTGTCTCCCGGCAAGGATCTTGCCGGGGGAGTCCGCTTCGTCCCCTTTGCTCTTCATGGTCTTGGCCTTGGCGTCGTTCTAGTTCTCTTGAGCTTCGGTCTTATCCAGGCTCACCTCCCTTGCCTTGCTTGGTGTGGTGGTATCCGCGGCACAGACTGCCCGTGCACAGTTATAGGGGTACAAAAAGTGTACCCCTCTTTTTGTACACCGACAGGAGCCCCCGGGCCTGGGCCACACATAAGCGCAACGCGTTGTTGGGCTAGGCCCAAAAACGGTGCGCGGGCAGGCGGGGTTTTTTTACCGTGGTAAGATTCTTCGCGCGCTGCGCTTCCCACGATTCCCGCGCATGGCGCGGCATGGGGAGGCGTGCGTGACGTGGGCGGCATGCGTGGGGTTGGTTCCTGTGGGCATGCGTCACATCACAGTAAAGGGGCGGTTCGTGCCTTCCCCATAAACGGAGGGTGGCGTGGAGGCGCGGCCCATTTACAGAATGGGGCTGAGGCGCGGTCTTCAAGGCATCCACTCCCCACGATCATGGGGTGGGGAGTGGTCGTCTCACCCGTCCCCTCGGTTCTGCACATCCGCCACATGTCTCCCATGCGCCTGGGGTGGCACACGGTGGAGGCGGGAAACCAGGCCGTCGCTGGTTGGGGCGGCGGGTCGGTCCTGGCTCCCTGCGCCTTCCGTATCTTGATTGGCCGAGCGGGGTGGCCGAGCCCCAACCCCGATCCTTTATAAAGAGCGGGAGGGGGATGGCATCCCACATTCTTTCATCTTCTTCTTCCTTCAGCTTCTGTTCCTCCCTTCCATCCGTCATGGAGAGAGGGAATCCTGGTCCTTCAACAGTGGCGGCGAGGGTCGCTGCTCGACAATGCGTCCCTCCTTCTTCTGTGCCTGCGGTGGCAGAGCCAGCCGTGAGGGGAAGGGGGAGGGGGCGAGGCCGTGGGCGAGGCCGGGGAGCTCGGGGAAGAGGAGGACGGGGTGGTGCGCCGGCCTCGCCTCCGCCAGTAGCTCCTCCTCCAATGGAGGGCCATGTTGGGGATGACCCTTGTGAGTTCTTCGTCAGGCTGCGCCGGCCGCCGCGCCGTCGCCTTCGTCTCCCAACTCCATTTGCGCGGGAGATGGAGCTGGATCCGCTGGAGTCGTTGCGGCTGCACATGAGAGGCTGCGGGATCAGTGGCACGCGGGTTCGCGTCGACTTCCCCGCCCCTCATGTGATGTATCTTCGTTGGGGATGGAAGATGTTTGCTCATATCCACCGCTTGACGGAGGGGCTCACTCTCCATTTTAAGCTGATGGAGGGTGGCCTTCTCTCCGTCAAAGTCTTTGGGCTCTTCGGGACCCGTGCAAGGTGATGCGTGGAGACCTCTTCTAATAGTGAAGACTCCTCCTCGGGCGGGAGTGATGAGGAGGACAGCGGCAGCGACGGCGAGGGTAGTAGGCGGCAGGATGACGGGTCCGATTAGGTGTCGGGTGTCGCTCCATGCGGCACCGGCGACCCCATCATCTGTGTCGCCAGCTCCTTGAACTTCTCAGGGTCGTCTCCTTGGGCGGCTCACGTTGGGAGGCTGTGGAAGAGGAAGAGGGCGGGCGGCAAGGCCGTCAAGTCGGAGCACGCGGGCACCGACGCCTTCGACGCGTGCTGACGTCCTGCCGCCTCGTCTTCGAGCTCTGCTTCCGGCGCCGCCATCACCATCCAGCCTTTGGACGGCCACCAAGATGTTCTCTTGGTGTCTTCTGCCACTCGTAGCTCGCCTAGGCACTCCTTTTGTCCCTTTCGCCTCCTTGACCTGCCTCCTGAGGAGAGGGACAAGAAAGGGATTACGGGCACCTTATCTCTTTTTAGTTTGTAAGCCTTCGGGCCTTTGTTGAATTTAAAACTTGTATCCCATCATTCATGTTTTTCATTCCCTATGGACTGTACCTGAGTGGAATGTTTTTTTAATGAAAAAGGGATGCTTGTCGGGTCATTTGTTTGTGAGTGGAACCCACGACAAGGAGTAAATCCTTGATATCTTCAAGATAAACATTTCCTTGCCCGGCAACAGGCCTTGCCTCTCCCCACTTCGCTCGACCTTCCTCACGCCTTTGGCGGAGGCAGGGATGAGGCGGGTTCAGGCTCCTTGTTTCATCCTTTCGCTGCCGCGACTACAACCAAACTTGGCCCCAGGAACGAGCCCTAGGGCCCAGAGTTAGGGGAGCACGGTAGCTTAGGGGAAAACGAGGTTTCACATACCTCAGTCCATAATGGAATGCATGATAAGGGATGAAGAACTTATCTGAAGCTGCAGTCCCCGGCAACCATGGTTCGCCGTGGGTGAATCTTTGCTCTTGCAGCCCCCGGCAATACTGGCTTGCCGGGGGCTAGATGCTGGTCTGTTCCTCTTATTTTTCTCCCCGAGTGGTTCGGCACGGATATCTATGTGTCTTGTGAACCAAAGAAGACAAAAGAAAGACAAAGAGACGCACACTCAACCTCTAATCTAGGGGTTAGTCGCCGCTAAGCACTATCAACCCTAACCAAGGACGAGACTCGACCTAGCATGCATGCTATAACTTAGGGCGCCAGCGCTTCATTTATTTATGCTCAGGGTCTGCGCCTGGCTTCGTACAAAGGGTTACATGCGTCATCGGCAAGGCTCGTACAAAAGGTGGCTTGCTGGGGGGCCCGGCAAGCCGCGCCTCATGGGTAAAACTTGCAAAGATGCTCAATGTTCCAGGAGTTACTCACTGGAACGGCATCTTTGATCTCCAGGCGGACTGCGCCGGGCCTGGTGACTCGTATTACCCGATAAGGGCCTTCCCACTTTGGCGTCAACTTGTTGGAATTCTTGGCCGATTGAACGCGCCGAAGAACAAGGTCGCCTTCCTCAAAGCTTCGGGCATGAACCTTGCGGCTATGGTAGCGGCGCAAGGCTTGCTGGTAGTGCGCTGCTCTAACAGCTGCACGAAGACGATCTTCCTCAAGGAGCATTGCATCATCTTGCCGCAATTGCTCTTGCTCAAGCTCGTCATAAGCGAGTACTCGAGGTGACCCGTATATGAGTTCCGTGGGGAGAACTGCTTCTGCCCCGTATACCAGGGCAAAGGGTGTCTGGCCGGTGGCTCGATTTGGTGTCGTTCTGATTGACCAAAGAACCGTCGGCAATTCATCAATCCAGCGCCTTCCACTCTTGTGCAGTCTGTCAAAGGTCTTTGTCCTCAGGCCTCACAGTACTTCAGCATTTTCCCTCTCAGCTTGACCATTGCTTCGTGGGTGAGCAACGGAAGCGAAACAGACCTTGCTGCCGAGGTCTTGAATATATTGCATGAAGGTGTGGCTTGTGAACTGCGTGCCATTGTCGGTGATAACCCTATTGGGTACACCAAAATGGCACACCAGTCCTTTGAAGAACTTGACGGCTGACTATGCTATGACCTTCCTCGCTGCTTCCACTTCTGGCCACTTTGTGAACTTGTCGATTGCAACGTATAAGTACTCAAAGCCCCCGATAGCCCGGGGGAAAGGGCCCAGTATGTCGAGCCCCCAGACCGAGAAAGGCCAGGAGAGAGGAATTGTTTGAAGGGCTTGAGCTGGCTGATGAAGCTTCTTTGAATGGAACTGACAGGCTTCACACCTGGTGACTAGTGTCGTCGCATCCTGGAGGGCGGTGGGCCAGAAGAAGCCTTGCCGAAACGCCTTGCCGGCAAGGGCCCTTGACCCGATGTGGGATCCACATATGCCTCCATGTATCTCCGCCAACAGCCCCAGTCCTTCCTCTCAAGGGATACACTTCAATTTCACGCCGTTCGGCCTCTTTCTGTACAAGACGTTATCGACGAACTGGTACATAGTAGAGCGACGGGCTACTTTTTCCGCTTCTTCCTGCTCCTCAAGAAGTTCCCCTGTTTGGAGGAATCAGATGGTATGTTGTGCCCACGCTGGAGCCTGGGGCTCGACGGCGAGGACTAAAGGCATTTCCTCCGCTATCGGAGCGGCTGTCTCCATGGCAAGAGTTGGATGCTCTGTCGGGGCTAGCCGTCCCGTGGCGGGCTCAGTGTCTCCGGCAACATCCTTGCCGGCAGCTTCGGGGAGCTCGGCGGGAAAGTACTTGCCGGGCCTGATTTTCTCCTCTTGTTCTGCTCTGTTGATGGATCAACGGATGGCTGAGTTAGCCAAAGCACAAAGGTACCTAGTTCCACAGGTAGCTTCAGGGCAGCGCGTTTTGACAGGTAATCGGTGATATCATTCTCCGCTAGGGGAATGTATTCTGCCTGTATACCGTCAAAACGCTCTTCCAGCTTTCTCACTTCATCGACGTAGGCCTTCATCAACGGGCTCTGGTAATCCTTGTTGACTTGCTTGACGACAAGCGGCGAGTCGCCTCTGACGACGAGTTTCTTGATTCCGAGGTCCACCGCGATCCTAAGACCGGCAAGCAGCCCCTCGTACTCAGCCGTATTGTTTGTTGACACCTCCCTGGGGAAGTGCATCTGGATCACGTACTTGAGGTGCTCTCCGGTGGGCGCGACAAGCAGTACGCCAGCCCAGCGCCTTGTAAGGAGAAAGCTCCATCAAAGTACATGATCTAGTCGCAACTTGCCTCCTTGCCAAGGAGAGCAGTCTCTTGGGTTTCTTCGTCAGGCGTCGCGGTCCATTTTGCAATGAACTCCGCCAGGACTCAGCTTTGAATCGTCGAGGTACTCTCAAACTTGAGGCCAAAGCTGGACAGTTCCAGTGCCCACTCTACGATCCTTCCCGTTGCATCTGGATTGTGCAATATCCGTTGCAGAGGGAGGCGAGTGACGAAAGTGATTTCATGCGCCTGGAAGTAGTGACGCAGCTTCCTCGAGGCCATAAGAAGGCCGAAGATCAGTTTCTGCACACCGGAGTACCTCGATCTAGCCCCCTGCAGGAAGGAACTAACAAAGTAGACCGGGTGCTGCATCATTTTCTTCTTCGGCGGCACTTCAATTGGCTGCGTTGCCTCGGCATCGGTGGCATCGGAGTCCGTCGCTGCTATTACCTCATCATCAATTTCTCTCTGCGCCACTAGTGCGGCGCTGACCACCTGGTTCGTTGCCGCCAGGTACAGCAGCAACGGTTCCTGTGGCCTAGGCGCAACTAGTATTGGCACGGAGGAGAGGTACCTCTTCAAATCTTGCAATGCTGCTTTGGCTTCTGGCGTCCACTCCATCGGGCCCGCCTTTTTCAAAATCTTGAAAAAGGGAATGGCGCGCTCGGCGGACTTGGAAATGAACCTGCTCATGGCGGCAACGCAACCAGCAAGCCGACGCACATCCTTGACTCGCTTAGGCGCTTCAATCTGCTCTATAGCTTTGATCTTGTTCGGATTGGCCTCCATCCCATGCTGTGACACAAAGAACCCGAGAAGCTTGCCAGATGGGACGTCGAAGACGCACTTCTCAGAGTTTAGCTTGAGATTGATCTTGCGTAGGTTTGCAAATGTTTCTTGTAAATCTGATATGAGGGTTGCCCTGTTCTTGGTTTTGACCACTATATCATCCATATAAGCTTCCATATTTCTATGGAGCTGGGGTTCAAAACCAATCTGGACCGCCCTTGCAAACATTGAACCAGCACTCTTCAACCCGAAAGGCATCCGTATAAAGCAATACGTACCACATGGGGTGATGAATGTCGTTATCTCTTCATCTTCCCTTGTCATGAAGATCTGGTGGTAGCCGGAGTAGGCATCGAGGAATGACAACATATCACACCCAGCTGTGGAGTCAACAATCTGGTCGATGCGCGGCAACGGGAAGGGGTCTTTGGGACAAGCCTTATTAATATCTGTGTAATCAATACAGAGCCTCCAATTCCCATTTGCCTTGCGCACTACCACCGGATTGGCCAACCACGTTGGATGGAGCACTCCTCTTACCAAACCCGCTGCTTCCAGTTTCCGGATCTCCTCTATGATGAACTCTTGTCGTTCCAAAGCTTGCTTTCTGACCTTCTGCTTGACGGGCCGCGCATGAGGACAGACAGCAAGGTGGTGCTCAATCACCTTCCTGGGAACGCTGGGGATGTCGGATGCTTGCCATGCAAACACATCAACATTCGCCCGCGGGAAGGTGACGAGCGCGTCTTCCTATTTGTCGTCAAGGGTGGAGCTTATGGTAAAAGCTCCTCCCGTGTCGTCCTCCTTGACAGAAACCTTCTTGGTTCCCGGCGGTGTGGCCCTGGACTTCTTGTTTCTGTCGGCGGAGCTCTCTGGCACGTCCTCGATGGGAGCGCTACACTCCGAAGAGGTGTGCTTGCCGGAGTGGGTGCCTGAGGTCTCACCGGTCTTCTTCTTTTGCCTTCCCGGGGCTCCAGCGGTAGGAGCAAGCGCCTTAGCAGTGGCGGCTGCTGCAACTGCTTGTTGGTAGAGTTGGTCAGCGCAAATTAGCGCATCCTTCTTGTCTGATGGGACGGTGATGATCGTCATAGGCCCCGGCATCTTCAGGGTGTTGTAGGCGTAATGTGACGCCGCCATGAACTTGGCCAGCGCTGGGCGGCCAAGGATCCCGTTGTAAGGCAAGGGGATCTTGGCAATGTCGAACACAATCCTTTCTGTCCTGTAGTTCAGATTGCTCCCAAAAGTCACGGGCAATGTGACCTTTCCCTTTGGTTGACTTCTTCCTGGGTTGACCCCCTGAAACGTTCCCATCTCTTCGAGGTCTTCATTAGGAATCTGCAATTTCTCGATCACGGCAGGCGAGATTAAGTTCAGACCGGCCCCGCCATCGACTAGCATCTTTGTCACCTTGAGGTTGCGTATTGTTGGTGAAACCAACAATGGCAAGCACCCGACTGCAGTAGTGCGATCAGGGTGATCCTCAGTGTCAAAAATGATAGGTGTGCTGGACCACTTCAGCGGCCTTTGGGCATCACACGACGGTTCCGCCGCCGTAATCTCACGCACCCACTGTTTAAGCCGGCGGTGAGAGGTATGCAGTGAGGCGCCACCATCGACGCACATGGCCTCTGTAGCTTTCTGAAATTCTTGGTCGCCAGACTCATCGTCCTCTTCGTGATCATCGTCTTCTGGCTTTTTGTCACGGCCCCGGGCGGGCCTCTCCTGCTGTTTATCTTTGCCGCGACGGCCGCCTGGCCATCACGCTTCTTGCCGGACCCCTCAGCACCGTCCCGGCCTTTCTCCTTGTCCTGCCTCTCATATTCAGCCCTCTGCTTCTCAGCAAGGAACTCAACCTATCGGCAGTTCTAGAGATCATGGCCTTTGGTGCGATGGATCTTGCAGTATTGCTTGTCGGAGTTTCCTGGCTTCTCGGCAGCCGCCAAGGCCCGGCAGGCGACACATCCGGCAATTTCCTTGCTGGGGTCATCTGCCTTGGTTTTCTTGGCGGAGCCGGCGTCGCCAGATCCCTCGACGGCAAGCACAACTTTACCTTTGCGCTTCCTATTGTGGCATCGGCCTTTCTTCGCCGAGGCGGCAGTATCCTCATCTGAGGAGTCGGTTTCCACGCCGGCATCTTCGCCGAGGTACTTCCTCCCCTCTTCAGCTCGGGCACATTTGTCAGCAAGAACATAGAGTTCTGCCACATCTTTCACCTTGTTCATTGCCAGTTCTTCGCGCATCTTGCGGTTAGGCACGTTCTGATGGAACGCGCTGATGATGGTGGCAGGGTGAACATCAGGGATATTGTACTGTACCCGGCTGAACCTCTGTATATACTTGCGCAGACTCTCGCCTCCCTTCTAGGGAATGACATGCAGGTCGCTTGCTTGGCCATGGGCTTGGTGACCTCCAGTAAAGGCGCCCACAAACTCATGGCACAAATCTGACCAGGAGGAAATAGAGTCTACCGGCAAGTGCATCAACCACGACATGGCATTGGGTTTAAGAGCCAATAGAAAGTAATTCGCAAGAACCTTATCGTCGTGGGCTCCGGCGGCTTGCATCGCGATGGTGTCGATGCTGAGGAACTCAGACGGGTGAGTCTTGCTGTTGTACTTTTCGCCAATGTCAGGTTTCAAGGTGCGGTGAGTGGGCCACTGGAACTGCCGCAGCTCACGGGTAAAAGCCGGACATCCTACCTCGTAAGGTAGGCCTCCAGGGCTCTCCAGGGCCGGGTGGTTCACAACAGGCCCTGCTCGCCTCTCTGACTGGTGGCGCGCTCCGCGTCGGCGCTCGATAGTGGTTCGAGCATCTTCATTGGCTTGTTCCTGAAGAACTTGGCGCTGGTCACAGTGGGTCCGCGGGTCAGACGATGCTATGGAGATGTCGTCGCCCGCGAGGTCGCGACGAGCCGTCATCCGCGGGACCGGATGGGGAAGAGGTGAATGCACCGTGGTCGCGGCGCCGCCGGCTTTTCTGCCACTGGTCCGCGGGACTCCATCGGAGCGTCGACCCGGGGGCCCCATCGGGCTTGGTTCGTCTTTGTTGGCCACCACAACAAGGCTTCAGATAGTGGCTCTCCATTCATCGAGTTTCCCCGTAGTGGGAGGAAAGTCGAGGAGCAACTGCGCGCGCGCCAGGGCCTCTGCTGGCGTTGGTGGTGGCGAAACCTGCACGGATCGCGACGCGCTTCGACTTCTGACCATGTCAGAAGGAGCCCTATCACGACCCCGTGGTTGCAAGCCATTTTCACCAGCGCCTCGGCGAGTGGGCAGGTCTTCTACGTCCCAGGAGTGGTGCTCGGGGCTCTTCCCGCGGCGACGCCCGGGATCTTCGGCGTGATTATGCCGTTCGTCGCGTGCTGCCTGGGAGGAGCGCGCTGTTGGCGCCGGCGTGGGAGTCTTGGAGGCCCTTGCGTCGCCTTCGGGCGGGGCGGCGATGACCTTGGAAGGCCTCGCTCCACCCGCGAAGGGCTTGGCTCCGCCTTTGGATTTGGCGACGTGTGGCCCGTTACCAGGCGCACAAACATCGCCGCCTCCCAAACTCCGGCTGCTGGGGTGGTGTTGGTGTTCACGAGCAGCGCCCCGGGTCCTTTCTGCGACCTGTCCGCTGCTCGCCCGCATCGGGACGGGCTGTCCGGCTTCCGACTGGCCAACCGCCACCGTCGTCTTCTTCTTGGGTGCCATGATGATGAAGAAGCGCCGAACTAACTGCTAAAGCCGATTCTCACAATTGCGGTCCCCTACCTGGCGCGCCAAAGATGTCAGTGGGAACGACACCTATGGGATCACAAGAATCCCTACTGTGGTTAGCGGGGCGCGGGGTCGTGAGAAGAGCGGATCAAACAGATAGCACACGGTTCGTTTATCCAGGTTCGGGCCGCGAGGATGCGTAAAACCCTATTCCTGCTTTGGTGGATTGTATATCTGTGTTCTTGAGCTAGCTATGGGGCGTGAGGAGCTCCAAAAAGCCGAATCCTTCTCCTGGTCGCCTCGTGCCTCCTTTTATAGAAAAAGGGGTTGCCACAGTGGCACACAGGAGGTGGAAAGGGTACAGTGATGCGAGGTTATCCCTCGCATTACATGACAAGGCGCATTTAATGCGTCTTGCTTAGGTGTCCTTGCTTTATCGGGGACGGGGGAGAGATCTGTCTCGTCCATCGCCGCTCCTTCTTGTGTCGACACGTGCCCTGGCCAGCGATCCCTGAGATGCCATGTAGGTAGGCAGGCCGCTGAGGTGGCGCAGTGGTGGGTCTTCACGAAGATCTGCATGCCGCCATGCGGGTGCCTGCCCAGCTGGTTGGGTCGGCAGCCGCATGCATGCGGTGGTGGAGATTTAGTCGGCGTGGGCCTGATGGTGGCCCTGCGGGTGTCCTCGACAAGGGCCTTGTCGGGGCCTCGGCAAGGGTCTTGCCGAGGCGCCTGCTGTCATCCCCGGCAAGGCACTTGCCGGGGGCCTTGTGGTCTTCCTCGGCTGGGATCCCGCCAAGGGTTGTCGTCTCCTTAGTGCGTATCTGATCTTGAATGTCTTCACAAAGATCTGCATGCCACCACGGGGATGTCTCCCGAATCCTTGCCCTTTGGGGGCAGTGGACTCAAGGGTGATTTGCTCCGTAGGCGCGGGACGAGTCGCCGCAGCAAGGGTCTTGCCGGGGCTGCTAGAACTGTCTCTCGGCAAGGATCTTGTCGGGGGAGTCCGCTTCGTCCCCTTTGCTCTTCGTGGTCTTGGCCTTGGCGCCATTCTAGTTCTCTTGAGCTTCGGTCTTACCCTGGCTCACCTCCCTTGCCTTGCTTGATGTGGTGGTATCCGCGGCTCAGACTGCCCGTGCTCAGTTATAGGGGTACAAAAAGTGTACCCCTCTTTTTGTACACCGACAGAAATATTTTGAGTATATAAAAGTAACGCGATCTCTCATCATTAGTAAACATGGCGGCTATGTCATTTAACTTAGTAAGATGTGCCACAACAGTTTCAGATTCATAGCCATAAAACGGATCAGATTCAACCAAAGTAATTATATCAGGATCAACAGAGAATTCATAATCCTTATCAGGAACACATATAGGTGAAGTAGCAAAAGCAGGGTCGGGTTTCATTTTATCTCTAAGTGATTATTTGTTCCATTTAACTAGTAACCTCTTAAGCTCATATCTATCCCTGCAAGCTAAAATAGCGACAGAAGATTTCATATCAAAAAGATAACCCTCGGGAATAACAGGCATATTTTCATCATCACTATCATCATCGTATTCAGATTCAATAATTTCTTTTTCTCTAGCCCTAGCAATTTGTTCATCAAGAAATTCACCAAGGGGCACAGTAGTATCAGGCATAGAAGTAGTTTCATCATAAGTATCATGCATGGCAGAAGTGGCATCATCAATAACATGCGACATATCGGAACGAATAGCAGAAGCAGGTGTAGGTGTGGCAAACTTACTCATAACAGAAGGTGAATCAAGTGCAGAACTAGATGGCAGTTCCTTGCCTCCCCTCGTAGTTGAGGGATAGATCTTGGTTTTTGGATCTCTCAAGTTCTCCATAATGATAAGCAGATATATATATCCCAAGTGACTCAAAGAATAGAGCTATGCTCCCCGGCAACGGCACCAGAAATTGGTCTTGATAACCCACAAGTATAGGGGATCGCAACAGCTTTCGAGGCTAGAGTATTCAACCCAAATTTATTGATTCGACACAAGGGGAGCCAAAGAATATTCTCAAGTATTAGCAGCTGAGTTGTCAATTCAACCACACCTGGAAACTTAGTATCTGCAGCAAAGTGTTTAGTAGCAAAGTAATATGATAGTGGTGGTAGCGGCGACAAAAGTAAAGACAGCAAAAGTAATGTTTTTGGTATTTTGTAGTGATTGTAACAGTAGCAGCGGGAAAGTAAATAAGCGTAAACCAGTATATGGAAAACTCGTAGGCACCGGATCAGTGATGGATAATTATGCCGGATGCAGTTCATCATGTAACAGTCATAACATAGGGTGACATAGAACTAGCTCCAATTCATCAATGTAATGTAGGCATGTATTCCGTATATAGTCATACATGCTTATGGAAAAGAACTTGCATGACATCTTTTGTCCTACCCTCCCGTGGCAGCGGGGTCCTATTGGAAACTAAGGGACATTAAGGCCTCCTTTTAATAGAGAACCGGAACAAAGCATTAGCACATAGTGAATACATGAGCTCCTCAAACTAAGGTCATCACCAGGAGTGGTCCCGATTATTGTCACTTCGGGGTTGCCGGATCATAACACATAGTAGGTGACTATAGACTTGCAAGATAGGATCAAGAACTCACATATATTCATGAAAACATAATAGGTTCAGATCTGAAATCATGGCACTCGGGCCCTAGTGACAAGCATTAAGCAAAGCAAAGTCATAGCAACATCAATCTCAGAACATAGTGGATACTAGGGATCAAACCCTAACAAAACTAACTCGATTACATGATAAATCTCATCCAACCCATCACCGTCCAGCAAGCCTACGATGGAATTACTCACGCACGGCGGTGAGCATCATAAATTGGTGATGGAGGATGGTTGATGATGACGACAGCGACGAATCCCCCTCTCCAGAGCCCCGAACGGACTCCAGACCAGCCCTCCCGAGAGGTTTTAGGGCTTGGCGGCGGCTCCGTATCGTAAAACGCGATGATTTCTTCTCTCTGATTTTTTTCTCTCCGAAAGCAAATATATAGAGTTGGAGTTGGCGTCGGAGGGCATCCAAGGGGCCCACGAGGTAGGGGCGCGCCCTAGGGGGCGCCCCCACCCTCGTGAACAGGGTGTGGGCCGCCTGGTCTTCATCTTTGGCGAGGATTTTTTATTATTTTTTCTAAGATGTTCCGTGGAGTTTCAGGTCATTCCGAGAATATTTGTTTTTTGCACATAAAACAACATCATGGCAATTCTGCTGAAAACAGCGTCAGTCCGGGTTAGTTCCATTCAAATCATACAAGTTAGAGTCCAAAACAAGGGCAAAAGTGTTTGGAAAAGTAGATACGATGGAGACGTATCACCGATGGTCACCGAACGTTAAGCGTGCGGACCCTATGGGTTCGAGAACTATGTAGACATGACCGAGACACGTCTCTGGTCAATAACCAATAGTGGAACCTGGATGTTCATATTGGATCCCACATATTCTACGAAGATCTTTATCGGTCAAACCGCATAACGATATACGTTGTTCCCTTTGTCATCGGTATATTACTTGCTCAAGATTCGATCGTCGGTATCTCAATACCTAGTTCAATACCGTTACCGGCAAGTCTCTTTACTCGTTCCGTAATGCTACATCACGTAACTATCTCATTAGCTACATTGCTTGCAAGGCTTATAGTTATGTACATTACCGAGAGGGCCTAGAGATACCTCTCCAGCAATCAGAGTGACAAATCCTAATCTCGATCTATGCCAACTCAACAAACACCATCGGAGACACCTGTAGAGCACCTTTATAATCACCCAGTTACGTTGTGACATTTGGTAGCACACAAAGTGTTCCTCTGGTATTCGGGAGTTGCATGATCTCATAGTCATAGGAACATGTATAAGTTATGGAGAAAGCAATAATAACAAACTAAACGATCATCATGCTAAGCTAACATATGGGTCAAGTCAATCACATCATTCTCTAATGATGTGATCCCGTTAATCAAATGACAACTCATGTCTATGGTTAGGAAACATAACCATCATTGATTCAACGAGCTAGTTAAGTAGAGGCATACTAGTGACGTTCTGTTTGTCTATGTATTCACACATGTACTAAGTTTCCGGTTAATACAATTCTAGCATGAATAATAAGCATTTATCATGATATAAGGAAATATAAATAACAACTTTATTATTGCCTCTAGGGCATATTTCCTTCAGTCTCCCACTTGCACTAGAGTCAATAATCTAGATTATATTGTAATGATTCTAACACCCATGGAGTCTTGGTGCTGATCATGTTTTGCTCGTGAGAGAGGCTTAGTCAACGGGTCTACAACATTCATATCCATATGTATCTTGCAAATCTCTATGTCTCCCTCCTTGACTTGATCGCGTATGGAATTGAAGCGTCTCTTGATGTGCTTGCTTCTCTTGTGAAATCTGGATTCCTTTGCCAAGGCAATTGCACCAGTATTGTCACAAAAGATATTCATTGGACCCGATGCACTAGGTATGACACCTAGATCGGATATGAACTCCTTCATCCAGACTCCTTCATTTGCTGCTTCCGAAGCAGTGATGTATTCCGCGTCACACGTAGATCCCGCCACGACGCTCTGCTTGGAACTGCACTAACTGACAGCTCCACCATTTAATAAAAACACGTATCCGGTTTGTGACTTAGAGTCATCCAGATCAGTGTCAAAGCTTGCATCGACGTAACCATTTACGACGAGCTCTTTGTCACCTCCATATACGAGAAACATATCCTTAGTCCTTTTCAGGTATTTCAGGATGTTCTTGACCGCTGTCTAGTGATCCTCTTCTGGATTACTTTGGTACCTCCCTGCTAAACTGATAGCAAGGCACACGTCAGGTCTGGTACACAGCATTGCGTACATGATAGATCCTATGGATGAAGCATAGGGAACACCTTTCATTTTCTCTCTATCTTCTACAGTGGTCGGGCATTAAGTTTGACTCAACTTCACACCTAGTAATACACGCAAGAACCTTTTCTTTGCTTGATCCATTTTGAACTTCTTCAAAACTTTATCAAGGTATGTGCTTTGTGAAAGTCCAATTAAGTGTCTTGATCTATCTCTATAGATCTTGATGCCTAATATATAAGCAGCTTCGCCGAGGTCTTTCATTGAAAAATTCTTATTCAAGTACCCTTTTATGCTATTCTAAAATTCAGTATCATTTCCGATCAAAAATATGTCATCTACATATAATATCAGAAATGTTATAGAGCTCCCACTCACTTTCTTGTAAATACAGGCTTCTCCAAAAGTCTGTATAAAACCATATGCTTTGATCACACTATCAAAGCGTATATTCCAACTCTGAGAGGCTTGCACCAGTCCATAAATGGATCGCTGGAGCTTGCACACTTTGTTAGCACCTTTTGCATCGACAAAACCTTCTGGTTGCATCATATACAACTCTTCTTTAAGATATCCATTAAGGAATGCAGTTTTGACATCCATTTTCCAAATTTCATAATCATAAAATGCGACAATTGCTAACATGATTCGGACGGACTTAAGCATTGCTACGGGTGAGAAGGTCTCATCGTAGTCAACTCCTTGAACTTGTCGAAAACCTTTTGCAACAAGTCGAGCTTTGTAGACAGTAATATTACCGTCAGCGTCAGTCTTCTTCTTGAAGATCCATTTATTCTCTATGGCCTACCTATCGTCGGGCAAGTCAACCAAAGTCCACACTTTGTTCTCATACATGGATCCCATCTCAGATTTCATGGCCTCAAGCCATTTTGCGGAATCTGGGCTCATCATCGCTTCCGCATGGTTCATAGGTTCGTCATGGTCAAGTAACATGACTTCCAGAACAGGATTACCGTACCACTTTGGTGCGGATCTTACTCTAGTTGACCTATGAGGTTTGGTAGTAACTTGATCAGAAGTTTCATGATCATCATTATTAGCTTCCTCACTTACTGGTGTAGAGACCACTCGAACTGATTTCAGTGATGAACTACTTTCCAATAAGGGAGAAGGTACACTTACCTCGTCAAGTTCTCTTTTCCTCCCACTCACTTCTTTCGAGAGAAACTCCTTCTTTAGAAAGGACCCATTCTTAGCAACAAATATCTTGCCTTCGGATCTGTGATAGAAGGTGTACCCAACAGTCTCCTTTGGGTATCCTATGAAGACACATTTCTCCGATTTGGGTTCAAGCTTATCAAGTTGAAGCTTTTTCACATAAGCATCGCATCCCCAAACTTTAAGAAATGACAACTTGGGTTTCTTACCAAACCGCAGTTCATAAGGTGTCGTCTCAATGGATTTAGATGGTGCCCTACTTAGGCCCAGTTCTTTTGGCCGATTCTCCCAGAATCTTGAGAATCGACCCTCCACCCAGCTTCTCCCAGAATCTTAAACTCGTATTTTTTTTACAATCCTAGCTAGTTAGGATGTGAACATCTAGGATTGTAAAAAAATTATGGATACAAGATTCTAGGAAAAGCTGGGTGAAGGGTCGATTCTCAAGATTCTGGGAAAATCAGCCAAAAGAACTGGGCCTTAACGTGAATGCAGCCGTGATACGTCTCCGTCATATCTACTTTTCCAAACACTTTTTCCCTTGTTTTAGACTCCAACTTGCATGATTTGAATGGAACTAACCCGGACTGACGCTGTTTTCAGCAGAATTGCCATGGTGTTTTTTGTGCAGAAATAAAAGTTCTTGGAATGACCTCAAAATCAATGGAGATTATTTTTGGAATACATAAAAAATACTGGAAGAAAGATCCACGTCAGGGGCCCACACCCTGTCCATGAGGGTGGGGGGCGCGCCTACCCCGCTAGGCACGCCCCCTGCCTCGTGGGCCCCCTGACGCTCCACCGACCTCAACTCCAACTCCATATATTCACTTTCGGGGAGAAAAAATCAAAGAGAAGGATTCATCGTGTTTTACGATATGGAGCCGCCGCCAAGCCCTAAACTCTCTCGGGAGGGCTGGTCTGGAGTCCGTTCAGGGCTCCGGAGAGGGGAATCCGTCGCCATCGTCATCATCAACCTTCCTCCATCACCAATTTCATGATGCTCACCGCCATGCATGAGTAATTCCATCGTAGGCTTGCTGGACGGTGATGGGTTGGATGAGATTTATCATGTAATCGAGTTAGTTTTGTTAGGGTTTGATCCCTAGTATCCACGATGTTCTGAGATTGATGTTGCTATGACTTTGCTATGCTTAATGCTTGTCACTAGGGCCCGAGTGCCATGATTTCAGATCTGAACCAATTATGCTCTCATCAATATATAAGAGTTCTTGGTCCTATCTTGCAAGTCTATAGTCACCTATTATTTGTTATGACCCATTAACCCCGAAGTGACAATAATCGGGACCACTACCGGTGATGACCGTAGTTTGAGGAGTTCATGTATTCACTATGTGTTAATGCTTTGGTCCGGTACTCTATTAAAAGGAGGCCTTAATATCCCTTAGTTTCCAATAGGACCCCACTGCCACGGGAGGGTAGGACAAAAGATGCCATGCAAGTTCTTTTCCATAAGCACGTATGACTATATTCGGAATACATGCCTATATTACATTGATGAACTGGAGCTAGTTCTGTGTCACCCTATGTTATGACTGTTATATGATCGATCGCATCCGGCATAATTCTCCATCACCATCCAATGCCTACGAGCTTTCCATATATTGTTCTTCGCTTATTTACTTTTCCGCTGCTACTGTTACAATCACTACAAAACCCAAAAATATTACTTTTGCTACCGTTACCACTTGTCAGTGTACTAAAGTAGGGGTACCTTAGTACCCCGAACTTGTGCACGGGCAGTCGCAGCGACCCGCGGCAAGGCTTGCCGGGCGACCGCCAAGACCCTCCGTGGCTCCTTCGGAGCCATTCAAGAACAAAGTATTCAAGAACAAAACAAGGCCTCGGCAAGAGGAGCTTGCCGGGAAGGAGACAAGGCCCCGGCAAGAGGAGCTTGCCGGGAGGGAAACGAGACCCCGGCAAGAGGAGCTTGCCGGGAAGACCAACCAAAGCATCTCAAGAAGCTCGCTGCGACACACCGCGCGCCCCGACAAGCTCCCGGACGCGACAAGACAACATTCGCAGCAAGGCACTTGCCGCGGCAAGCTACTACCCCGCAGCCCGCGCTCCAGCTCACCCACCAACGTGTCGCCCTGGGACCATTCCTGGCGCACGTGGCGGGAGGCTGGGCAGCCGGGGCCATGCAGTGGCAAGCAGACACTGACAAGGAACCATCGTGGCAAACGGTGGCGTTCCTAGCGGTCCCTCTCTGGGCCGTCAAGGTGACACAGACGGGCATTTAATGCCCTTGTCCCCTGCCGTCAGAGTTAGGTAGGATGCGACATGTAGGCGGTGGAGCCAACTACCACCCCTTTTACATTTTTACCCTCACCTCTATTGCCACGTGTCGGTGACCCCTTAGACATATAAAAGGAGGCCCATGCGCAACAGAGAGGGGGGAGGACAACCATTCTCACGATCGGTCTCGTCAGCTGCTTGAGTGTACTGTAGCACTCGCCGCTCCCGAGCCAAAACTCAATACAACCACCAAAGCAGGAGTAGGGTTTTACGCATCCGTGCGGCCCGAACCTGGGTGAATCGATCGTCTCGCTCGTGTGTTTCGCCTCGATCTGCTCTTTGTGCATCCACCGCCCCCTGCCGAACCAAAAGGGGCTCGGTCCGTCGATCCCCATAGGTGTGCGAGGGACCAGACACCCCCGACATCTTTGGCGCGCCAGGTAGGGGGCGCGTCGAGGTTGTGCGAACCTGATCCGGCGTTCGCACGAGCCAAATCTCCATCGTCTTCATCAACATGCCGCCGAAGAAGAAGATTTCGGAGGCAGCTGCTCCGTCTGCGCCGAGCCCGCCGTCGCCAGAGCGGACGGCTGGTGGAGCAGGCGCCGGCGGAAGAGCGGGCGCCGACGGGGAGACTCGTGGCGCTCCCAGGTCCAAGGACCAGGCTGCACCGCACGTCGGCGGCGCGGTCGTTGTCACTCCAAGACCTCGGCGTCCGTACACGCACCGCGCCCATCCTAGGAGGCGCGGGACCAGCAGCGTCATGGTACCCACGGTACCATACGTCTGCTGGGCCAAGATCAAGCTGGCGGGTCCCGGAGTGCTCAGGACCTGCATGCACGCCAACACGCTGGCACGAGCATGGCGCGGTCGCTCGGACGAGATGTTGCTCCTTCTAACGCAGTTAGAAGTCCGAGCATATCTCGCTCCTCGCACCGTTCGCTGCCGCCGCCCACCACTCCGGCGGAAGCGTTGGCATGTGCCCAGCTGCTCCTAGACTACCCTCCAGCGCCAGAGAAGATCAATGACTGGAGGGCCACTATTCAGAACCTCATCAGCTTCGCCAATGGTGACAACCCACGGCAGCCGAGCGCATCGCTGCCGCGACAAGTCAGCCAGGCGCGAGCCGGTGGCGACAAGACCGGCGAGGGTGCAACCACTGTGCACTCTCCGGCCCGAAGGCCAAGGTCGCCGACTCACCAGATCCACCTCGACAGCTACTCCACCGCGTCGTCAGATCCGCGAGCTCGCCGCGATCAACGCCAAGTTCTCCATGAGAGATAGCAAGAAGACGCTCGAACATGCATCGAGCGCCGAAGGGAAGCGCGGTGTCAATCAGACCTGTGCGCTGGGCCCTCTGTTGACGTGCATGCACCCGAAGATCCAGGTAACTTGCCGTACGCGGCAGGTTGTCCTGCGTTCACCCGTGAGCTGCGGCAAGTCTGGTGGCCCAACCAGAAGCATTTCAAGCCACACGTGCCGGAGAAGTACGACGACAAGTCGCACCCGTTGGAATTCCTCAGCATCTACACCATTGCGGTGCAAGCTGCCGGGGGGCGAGACGACAAGGTCCTTGCCAACTACTTCCCGCTCGTGCTCAAGCCCAAAGTCAGATCCTGGCTCATGCACTTGCCGGACAACTCCATATCCTCTTGGGCAGACTTGTGCCATCAGTTTGTCGGCGCCTTTACGGGCGGCCACAAACCACATGGCCAGGAAAGTGATCTCCACCTGCTTGCCCAGAAGGAAGGAGAGCCCCTACGCAAGTATATCCAGAGGTTCAGCCGCGTGCAGCGCAACATCCCAGACATCCACCCTGCCGCGGTTATCAGCGCGTTCCATCAGAACGTGCGTAATCGCAGGATGCGGGAGGAGATGGCGATGAGCAGGATCAGGGACGTCAGCGAGCTGTACGCCCTGGCCGACAAGTGTGCGCGCGCTGAAGAAGGGAGGAAACTCCCCGGAGAGGATGCTGGAGCGGGGGGGATCTGACAGCGAAGATGCCGCCCCGGCAAGGAAGAACCGGAGGCGCAACAGGAAGAAGAGCGGCAAAGAGGTACTAGTCGTTGAGCAGTCCGGCGATGACGGCCCCGCCAAGCAAGCCAAAGTTGGCAGCTCCGGCAAGGAGGTTGCCGCGTGCACCAACTGCCAGGCTGTGGCGGCCGCCGACAAGCAGGGCAGCTCCGACAAGCAGTACTGCAAGATCCACCGCACCAAGGGCCATGATCTCCAAAACTGCAAGAGGGTCGAGCAGCTTGTCCAGCAACAAAAAGCTGAGTACGAGCGGCGCGACAAGGAGAGAGCCCAAGGAGGCGGTGGAGAAGCCGGCAAGAAGCGTGCTGGCCTGAGAGGAAGCCGCGGCAAGGCCAAGCAGCGGCAAGGAGACAGACCTCCCCGCGGCCGCGACAAGGACGAAAATGAAGACGACGATGAAGACATGGATGATGTTGAGAACAGCGAGCAGGAATTTCAGAAGGCTACAGAAGTCTTGTGTGTTGACGGTGGCGCTTCTTTGCATACTTCCCACCGCCAACTCAAACAGTGGCTCCGGGAAGTTAATGCGGTAGAGCCACCCGTTGAATCACGCAAGCTTCTGAAGTGGTCCAGCACGCCCATCATCTTCGACATTGAGGACCACCCTGATCGCACAACTGCGGTCGGGTGCCTGCCATTGTTGGTTTCCCCAACAATCTGCAACCTCAAGGTCACCAAGATGCTAGTTGACGGCGGGGCCGGCCTGAATCTGATCTCCTCCGCTGTGCTCCAGAAACTCCAGATCCCGGACAGCGAGCTCGAAGAAACCGGTACATTCCAAGGAATTAACCCGGGAAGGAGCAAGCCGAAGGGAAAAGTCGCGCTGCCGGTAACGTTCGGCAGCGAGATGAACTTCAGGACTGAGAGGGTCACCTTCGACGTTGCCGATTTCCCATTGCCCTACAATGGGATACTTGGCCGTCCCGCACTCGCCAAGTTCATGGCGGCCTCTCACTATGCCTACAACATGCTCAAGATGCCAGGCCCGATAAGCGTCATCTCTGTCCCTGGCGACAAGAAGGACTCCCTTATCTGCGCCGACAAGATCTACCGGGAAGCTGCTGCCGCGACAGACCGCGAGACACTTGCCGCTGAAGCCGGGGAGAAGAAGACCAAGTCCGGCAAGAGCTCTGGTGCCCACTCCGGCAAGCGCGCCTCTTCGGGGTGCTGCGCTGCCGTCGAGGACGCACCATCGAGCTCCACCGGCAAGAAGAAGACCAAGTCCGGCGGGTGCTCTGATGCCTACTCCGGCAAGCGCGCCTCTTTGGAGTGCTGCGCTGCTGTCGTGGACGCACCATCGAGCTCCACCGGCAAGAGTAAGAAGACGATGGCCGCTCCACCACTTACCAAGAAGGTGCCCGCCAAGGAGGACGGCACTGGTGGTACCTTCACCATCAGTGCCACGCTTGATCCTAAATAGGAAAGCGCGCTCGTTACTTTCCTGCGGGCGAATGTCGACGTGTTTGCATGGCAACCGTCTGACATCCCCGGTGTTCCCAGGAAGGTAATTGAGCACCACCTTGACGTTTGTCCTCATGCGCGGCCCGTCAAGCAGAAGGTCAGGAAACAGGCGGTGGAGCGCCAAGAATTCATAGCAGAAGAGATCAAGAAGTTGGAAGCAGCAGGCCTTGTCAGAGGAGTGCTCCATCCAACGTGGTTGGCCAATCCGGTTGTAGTGCGCAAGGCAAACGGGAAGTGGAGGCTTTGTATTGACTTCACTGATGTTAATAAAGCTTGTCCCAAAGATCCATTTCCCTTGCCACGCATTGACCAGATTGTTGACTCCACAGCCGGATGTGATCTGCTTTCATTTCTTGACGCATATTCAGGATATCATCAGATCTTCATGGCAGAAGAGGATGAGGAGAAAACCGCATTCATTACTCCATGTGGCACGTACTGTTTCGTACGGATGCCTTTCGGATTAAAGAATGCTGGTTCAACATTTGCCAGAGTAGTCCATATTGCTTTGAAGCCACAGATACACAGAAATGTAGAAGCTTACATGGATGATATAGTGGTCAAAAGCAAAGACAGGGCAACTCTGATCCAAGACTTAGAAGAGACTTTTGCAAATCTGCGCAAGATCAACCTCAAGCTCAACCCCGAGAAGTGTGTGTTTGGAGTCCCTTCCGGCAAGCTTCTCGAGTTCTTTGTGTCTCAGCGGGGAATCGAAGCTAATCCCGACAAGATCAGGGCCATTGAGCAGATCGAAGCACCAAAGCGCGTCAAGGACGTACAGAAGCTTGCCGGCTGCGTGGCTGCTCTCAGCAGGTTTATCTCTCAGTCTGCTGAGCGCGCCCTGCCGTTTTTCAAAATCTTGAAAAGGGCAGGTCCAATGAGATGGACTCCGTGTTGGGGAACGTAGTAATTTCAAAATTTTCCTACGCACACGCAAGATCATGGTGATGCACAGCAACGAGAGGGGAGAGTGTTGTCTACGTACCAACGCAGACCGACTGCGGAAGCGATCACACAACGTAGAGGAAGTAGTCGTACGTCTTCTTCCCGATCCGACCGATCCAAGCACCGTTACTCCGGCACCTCCGAGTTCTTAGCACACGTTCAGCTCGATGACGTTCCTCGGGCTCCGATCCAGCAAAGCGTCGAGGAAGAGTTCCGTCAGCACGACGGCGTGGTGACGATCTTGATGTACTACCGACGCAGGGCTTCGCCTAAGCACTGTAACGGTATGATCGAGGTGGAATTTGGTGGCAGGGGGCACCGCACACGGTTAAGGAGCGATTAACTTGTGTGTCTTGGGGTGCCCCTGCCCCCGTATATAAAGGCCAGGGGCAGGGGGTTCGGCCAGCCAGGTGGGAGGCGCAGGGAGGAGTCCTACTCCCACCGGGAGTAGGACTCCTTCCCCCCAATCCTATTCCAACTAGGATTCTTGGGGAAGAAGGAGAAAGAGGGGGCCGGCCCACCTCTCCTAGTCCTATTAGGACTTGGGAAAGGTGGGGGGCGCCGGCCAGGTGTGGGCTGCCTCTTCTCTCTTTTCCACTAAGGCCCAATAGGCCCATTTACCTCCCGGGGGGGTTCCGGTAACCCTCCCGGTAATCCGGAAAAATCCCGATTTCACCCGGAACGCTTCCGGTGCCCAAACATAGGCTTCCAATATATCAATCTTTACGTCTCGACCATTTCGAGACTCCTCGTCATGTCCGTGATCTCATCCGGGACTCCGAACAACCTTCGGTACATCAAAATGCATAAACTCATAATAACTGTCATCGTAACGTTAAGCGTGCGGACCCTACGGTTCGAGAACAATGTAGACATGACCGAGACTTGTCTCCGGTCAATAACCAATAGCGGGACCTGGATGCCCATATTGGCTCCTACATATTCTACGAAGATCTTTATCGGTCAGACCGCATAACAACATACGTTGTTCCCTTTGTCATCGGTATGTTACTTGCCCGAGATTCGATCGTCGGTATCCAATACCTAGTTCAATCTCGTTACTGGCAAGTCTCTTTACTCGTTCCGTAATACATCATCTCACAACTAACATATTAGTTGCAGTGCTTGCAAGGCTTATGTGATGTGCATTACCGAGAGGGCCCAGAGATACCTCTCCGACAATCGGAGTGACAAATCCTAATCTCGAAATACGCCAACCCAACATCTACCATTGGAGACACCTGTAGTACTCCTTTATAATCACCCAGTTACGTTGTGACGTTTGGTAGTACCCAAAGTGTTCCTCCGGTAAACGGGAGTTGCATAATCTCATAGTTATAGGAACATGTATAAGTCATGAAGAAAGCAATAGCAACATACTAAACGATCGGGTGCTAAGCTAATGGAATGGGTCATGTCAATCAGATCATTCTACTAATGATGTGACCTTGTTAATCAAATAACAACTCCTTGTTCATGGTTAGGAAACATAACCATCTTTGATTAACGAGCTAGTCAAGTAGAGGCATACTAGTGACACTCTGTTGGTCTATGTATTCACACATGTATTATGTTTCCGGTTAATACAATTCTAGCATGAATAATAAACATTTATCATGATATAAGGAAATAAATAATAACTTTATTATTGCCTCTAGGGCATATTTCCTTCAGTCTCCCACTTGCACTAGAGTCAATAATCTAGTTCACATCGCCATGTGATTTAGCAGCAATGGTTCACATCACCATGTGATTAACACCCATAGTTCACATCGTCATGTGACCAACACTCAAAGGGATTACTAGAGTCAGCAATCTAGTTCACATATCTATGTGATTAACACCCAAAGAGTACTAAGGTGTGATCATGTTTTGCTTGTGAGATAATTTTAGTCAACGGGTCTGTCACATTCAGATCCGTAAGTATTTTGCAAGTTCTATGTCTACAATGCTCTACACGGAGCTACTCTAGCTAATTGCTCCCACTTTCAATATGTATCCAGATTTAGAATCATCTGGATCAGTGTCAAAAACTTGCATCGACGTAACCCTTTACGACGAACCTTTTTGTCACGTCCATAATCGAGAAACATTTCCTTATTTCACTAAGGATAATTCTGACCGCTGTCCAGTGATCTACTCCTAGATCACTATTGTACTCCCTTGCCAAATCAGTGCAGGGTATACAATAGATCCGGTACACAGCATGGCATACTTTATAGAACCTATGAATGAGGCATAGGGAATGACTTTCATTCTCTTTCTATCTTCTGCCGTGGTCGGGCTTTGAGTCTTTACTCAACTTCACACCTTGTAACACAGGCAAGAAACTTTTTCTTTGACTGTTCCATTTTGAACTACTTCAAAATCTTGTCAAGGTATGTACTTATTGAAAAACTTATCAAGCGTCTTGATCTATCTCTATAGATCTTGAAGCTCAATATGTAAGCAGCTTTACTGAAGTCTTTCTTTGAAAAACTCCTTTCAAACACTCCTTTTATGCTTTACAGAATAATTCTACATTATTTCCGATCAACAATATGTCATTCACATATACTTATCAGAAATGCTGTAGTGCTCCCACTCACTTTCTTGTAAATACAGGCTTCACCGCAAGTCTGTATAAAACTATATGCTTTGATCAACTCATCAAAGCGTATATTCCAACTCCGAGATGCTTGCACCAGTCCACAGATGGATCGCTGGTGCTTGCACATTTTGTTAGCACCTTTTGGATTGACAAAACCTTCTGGTTGCATCATATACAACTCTTCTTTAATTAATCCATTAGGGAATGCAGTTTTGTTTATCCGTTTGCCAGATTTCATAAAACGCGGCAATTACTAACATGATTCGGACAGACTTAAGCATAGATACGAGTGAGAAAATCTCATCGTAGTCAACACCTTGAACTTGTCGAAAACCTTTTGCGACAATTCTAGCTTTGTAGATAGTAACACTACTATCAACGTCCGTCTTCCTCTTGAAGATCCATTTATTCTCAATTGCTTGCCGATCATCAGGCAAGTCAACCAAAGTCCATACTTTGTTCTTATACATGGATCATATCTCAGATTTCATGGCTTCAAGCCACTTTGCGGAATCTGGGCTCACCATCGCTTCTTCATAGTTCGTAGGTTCATCATGATCTAGTAGCATGACTTCCAGAAAAGGATTACCGTACCACTCTGGCGCGGATCTTACTCTGGTTGATCTACGAGGTTCAGTAGTATCTTGTTCTGAAGTTTTATGATCATCATCATTAGCTTCCTCACTAACTGGTGTAGGTGCCACAGAAACAGTTTTCTGTGTTGTGCTACTTTCCAACAAGGGAGCAGGTACAGTTACCTCGTCAAGTTTCTACTTTCCTCCCACTCACTTCTTTCGAGAGAAACTCCTTCTCCAGAAAGTTTCCGAATTTAGCAACAAAAAGTCTTGCCTTCGGATCTGTGATAGAAGGTGTATCCAATAGTTTCCTTTGGATATCCTATGAGGACGCACTTCTCCGATTTGAGTTTGAGCTTATCAGGATGAAACCTTTTCATATAAGCATCGC
This sequence comes from Triticum monococcum, assembly GCA_034509565.1. Classification (NCBI taxonomy): domain Eukaryota; kingdom Viridiplantae; phylum Streptophyta; class Magnoliopsida; order Poales; family Poaceae; genus Triticum; species Triticum monococcum. The sequence goes on along the minus strand of CM067847.1, from coordinate 171,862,448 downwards.
AACCCCAAACTTTAAGAAACGACAGCTTAGGTTTCTTGCCAAACCATAGTTCACACGGTGTCGTCTCAACGGATTTATATGGTGCCCTATTTAACGTGAATGCAGCTGTCTCTAATGCATGACCCCAAAAACGATAGTGGTAAATCGGTAAGAAACATCATATATTGCACTATATCCAATAAAGTACGGTTATGACATTCGGACACACCATTATGCTGTGGTGTTCCAGGTGGCTTGAGTAGTGAAACTATTTCACATTGTTTTTAACTGAAGACCAAACTCGTAACTCAAATACTCTTCTCTATGATCAGATCATAGAAACTTTATTTTCTTGTTACGATGATTTTTCACTTCACTCTGAAATTCTTTGAACTTTTCAAATGTTTCAGACTTATGTTTCATCAAGTAGATATACTCATATCTACTCAAATCATCTGTGAAGATCAGAAAATAATGATACCTGTCGCGAGCCTCAATATTCATCGGACCACATACATCAGTATGTATGATTTCCAACAAATCTTTTGCTTGCTCCATTGTTCCGGAGAACGGCGTTTTAGTCATCTTGCCCAAAAGGCATGGTTTACAAGCATCAAGTGATTCATAATCAAGTGATTCCGAAAGCCCATCAGTATGGAGTTTCTTCATGCGCTTTACACCAATATGACCTAAACGGTAGTGCCACAAATAAGTTGCACTATCATTATTAACTTTGCATCTTTTGGTTTCAATATTATGAATATGTGTATTATTAAGATCGAGATCCAATGAACTGTTTTCATTGGGTGTTTAACCATATTAGGTTTTATTCATGTAAACAGAACAACAATTTATTCTCTTACTTAAATGAATAACCGTATTACAATAAACATGATCAAATCATATTCATGTTCAACGCAAACACCAAATAACACTTATTTAGGTTCAACACTAATCCCGAAATTATAGGGAGTGTGCGATGATGATCATATCAATCTTGGAACCACTTCCAGCACACATCGTCACTTCACCCTTAACTAGTCTCTGTTTATTATGCAACTCCCGTTTCGAGTTACTAAACTTAGCAACTGAACTAGTATCAAATACTAAGGGTTTGCTATAAACACTAGTAAAGTACACATCAATAACATGTATATCAAATATACTTATGTTCACTTTGCCATCCTTCTTATCCGCCAATCACTTGGGGTAGTTCCGCTTCCAGTGACCAGTCCCTTTGCAGTAGAAGCACTTAGTCTCAGGCTTAGGATCAGACTTGGGCTTCTTCACTTGAGCAGCAACTTGCTTGCCGTTCTTCTTGAAGTTCCCCTTCTTCCCTTTGCCCTTTTCTTGAAACTAGTGGTCTTGTCAACCATCAACACTTGATGTTTTTCTTGATTTCTACCTTCGTTGATTTCAGCATCATGAAGAGCTTGGGAGCTGTTTCTGTTATCCCTTGCATATTATAGTTCATCGCGAAGTTCTACTAACTTGGTGATGGTGACTAGAGAATTCTGTCAATCACTATCTTATCTGGAAGATTAACTCCCACTAGATTCAAGCGATTGTAGTACCCAGACGATCTGAGCACATGCTCACTAGTTGAGCGCTTCTCCTCCATCTTTTAGCTATAGAACTTGCTGGAGACTTCATGTCTCTCAACTCGGGTATTTGCTTGAAATATTAACTTCAACTCCTGGAACATCTCATATGGTCCATGACGTTCAAAACGTCTTTGAAGTCCCGATTCTAAGCCGTTAAGCATGGTGCACTAAACTATCAAGTAGTCATCATATTGAGCTAGCCAAACGTTCATAACGTCTGCATCTGCTCCTGCAATAGGTCTGTCACCTAGCGGTGCATCAAGGACATAATTCTTCTGTGCAGCAATGAGGATAAACCTCAGATCACGGATCCAATCCGCATCATTGCTACTAACATCTTTCAACATAATTTTCTCTAGGAACATATCAAAATAAAACGCAGGGAAGCAACAATGCGAGCTATTGATCTACAACATGATTTGCAAAATACTACCAGGACTAAGTTCATGATAAATTTAAGTTCAATTTAATCATATTACTTAAGAACTCCCACTTAGATAGATATCCCTCTAATCCTCTAAGTGATCACGTGATCCAAATCAACTAAACCATAACCGATCATCACGTGAGATGGAGTAGTTTTCAATGGTGAACATCGCTATGTTGATCATATCTACTATATGATTCACGCTCGACCTTTCGGTCTCCGTGTTCCGAGGCCATATCTGTATATGCTTGGCTCGTCAAGTATAACCTGAGTATTCCGCGTGTGCAATTGTTTTGCACCCGTTGTATTTGAACGTAGAACTTATCACACCCGATCATCACGTGGTGTCTCAGCACGAAGAACTTTTGCAACGGTGCATACTCAGGGAGAACACTTCTTGATAATTTAGTGAGAGATCATCTTATAATGCTACCGTCAATCAAAGCAAGATAAGATGCATAAAAGGATAAACATCACATGCAATCAATATAAGTGATATGATATGGCCATCATCATCTTGTGCTTGTGATCTCCATCTCCGAAGCACCGTCATGATCACCATCGTCACCGGCGCGACACCTTGATCTCTATCGTAGCATCGTTGTCGTCTCGCCAATCTTATGCTTCCACGACTATCACTACCGCTTAGCAATAAAGTAAAGCATTACATCGCGATTGCATTGCATACAATAAAGCAACAACCATATGGCTCCTGCCAGTTGCCGATAACTCGGTTACAAAACATGATCATCTCATACAATAAAATCAACATCATGCCTTGACCATATCACATCACAACATGCCCTGCAAAAACAAGTTAGACGTCCTCTACTTTGTTGTTGCAAGTTTTACGTGGCTGCTACGGGCTTAAGTAAGAACTCATCTCACCTACGCATCAAAACCACAACGATAGTTCGTCAAATAGACTCCGTTTTAACCTTCTCAAGGACCGGGCGTAGTCACACTTGGTTCAACTAAAGTTGGAGAGGCAGTCTTCCGCAAGCCATCTATGTGCAAAGCACGTCGAGGGAACCGGTCTCGCGTAAGAGTACGCGTAAGGTTGGTCTGGATCGTCTCGTCCAACAATACCGCCGAACCAAAGTATGACATGCTGGTAGGCAGTATGACTTGTATCGCCCACAACTCACTTGTGTTCTACTCGTGCATATAACATCAAACCATAAAAACCTAGGCTCGGATGCCACTGTTGGGGAACGTAGTAATTTCAAAATTTTCCTACGCACATGCAAGATCATGGTGATGCACAGCAACGAGAGGGGAGAGTGTTGTCTACGTACCAACGCAGACCGACTGCGGAAGCGATCACACAACGTAGAGGAAGTAGTCGTACGTCTTCTTCCCGATCCGACCGATCCAAGCACCGTTACTCCGGCACCTCCGAGTTCTTAGCACACGTTCAGCTCGATGACGTTCCTCGGGCTCCGATCCAGCAAAGCGTCAAGGAAGAGTTCCGTCAGCACGACGGCGTGGTGACGATCTTGATGTACTACCGACGCAGGGCTTCGCCTAAGCACTGTAACGGTATGATCGAGGTGGAATTTGGTGGCAGGGGGCACCGCACACGGTTAAGGAGCGATTAACTTGTGTGTCTTGGGGTGCCCCCTGCCCCCGTATATAAAGGCCAGGGGCAGGGGGTTCGGCCGGCCAGGTGGGAGGCGCAGGGAGGAGTCCTACTCCCACCGGGAGTAGGACTCCTTCCCCCCAATCCTATTCCAACTAGGATTCTTGGGGAAGAAGGAGAAAGAGGGGGCCGGCCCACCTCTCCTAGTCCTATTAGGACTTGGGAAAGGTGGGGGGCGCCGGCCAGGTGTGGGCTGCCTCTTCTCTCTTTTCCACTAAGGCCCAATAGGCCCATTTACCTCCCGGGGGGGTTCCGGTAACCCTCCCGGTAATCCGGAAAAATCCCGATTTCACCCGGAACGCTTCCGGTGCCCAAACATAGGCTTCCAATATATCAATCTTTACGTCTCGACCATTTCGAGACTCCTCGTCATGTCCGTGATCTCATCCGGGACTCCGAACAACCTTCGGTACATCAAAATGCATAAACTCATAATAACTGTCATCGTAACGTTAAGCGTGCGGACCCTACGGTTCGAGAACAATGTAGACATGACCGAGACTTGTCTCCGGACAATAACCAATAGCGGGACCTGGATGCCCATATTGGCTCCTACATATTCTACGAAGATCTTTATCGGTCAGACCGCATAACAACATACGTTGTTCCCTTTGTCATCGGTATGTTACTTGCCCGAGATTCGATCGTCGGTATCCAATACCTAGTTCAATCTCGTTACTGGCAAGTCTCTTTACTCGTTCCGTAATACATCATCTCACAACTAACATATTAGTTGCAGTGCTTGCAAGGCTTATGTGATGTGCATTACCGAGAGGGCCCAGAGATACCTCTCCGACAATCGGAGTGACAAATCCTAATCTCGAAATACGCCAACCCAACATCTACCATTGGAGACACCTGTAGTACTCCTTTATAATCACCCAGTTACGTTGTGACGTTTGGTAGTACCCAAAGTGTTCCTCCGGTAAACGGGAGTTGCATAATCTCATAGTTATAGGAACATGTATAAGTCATGAAGAAAGCAATAGCAACATACTAAACGATCGGGTGCTAAGCTAATGGAATGGGTCATGTCAATCAGATCATTCTACTAATGATGTGACCTCGTTAATCAAATAACAACTCCTTGTTCATGGTTAGGAAACATAACCATCTTTGATTAACGAGCTAGTCAAGTAGAGGCATACTAGTGACACTCTGTTGGTCTATGTATTCACACATGTATTATGTTTCCGGTTAATACAATTCTAGCATGAATAATAAACATTTATCATGATATAAGGAAATAAATAATAACTTTATTATTGCCTCTAGGGCATATTTCCTTCACTCCGGAAGCGGAGGCTGCGCTGCAAGACCTGAAGAGATACCTGTCCTCCACTCCAACACTTGTCGCGCCTAAACCACAAGAGAAGTTGCTGTTGTACATAGCGGCAACCAATCAAGTGGTTAGTGCTGCGTTAGTGGCGGAAAGGGTGGCAGACGACGAGCCAGCGACCGCGGCAAGCACATCCAGCGGCAAGTAGGGGGCTTCCCCGACAAGCTCTGGTCCCGACGAGCAAGGGTCTGCGCAGATGCAAGAGGAGATACGGAAGAAAATGGTGCAGCGCCCAGTTTACTTTGTCAGCTCCCTTTTACAGGGGGCTAGGTCAAGGTACTCTGGTGTGCAGAAGCTGCTTTTCGGCCTTCTCATGGCCTCGAGAAAGCTGCGCCATTACTTCCAAGCACACGAGATCACAGTTGTCACTCGCTTTCCGTTGAAGAGGATATTGCAAAATCCAGAAGCAACAGGCAGGATTGTCGAGTGGGCACTGGAACTGTCAAGCTTTGGCCTCAAGTTTGAAAGTACATCAACAATCCAGAGCAGAGCATTGGCAGAGTTCATAGCAGAGTGGACGCCAACTCCAGAGGAAGAAATTCCGGAGACGAGCATCCCCGCCAAGGAAGCAAGCAAAGAGTGGCTCATGTACTTTGACGGTGCCTTCTCGCTGCAAGGCGCCGGTGCTGGTGTACTGCTTGTCGCGCCCACCGGAGAGCACCTCAAGTACATAGTCCAGATGCACTTTCCCAAGGAGCAAGCGACAAACAATACTGCAGAGTACGAAGGCTTGCTTGCCGGTCTCAGGATCGCGGCAGAACTTGGGATTAAGAAGCTCATTGTCAGGGGTGACTCGCAGCTTGTCGTCCGCCAAGTGAACAAAGATTACCAGAGTCCATTGATGGAAGCTTACATTGATGAAGTGAGGAAGCTGGAAGAGCGCTTTGACGGCCTGCAAATGGAACATGTTCCAAGAGCTGAGAACGACATTGCCGATGGCCTGTCAAAGTGCGCAACACTTAAGTTACCTGTGGAACCAGGGATCTTTGTGCTCAAGCTGACTCAGCCATCCGTAACACCATCAACTGGACAGAGCAAGAAGAGGAAGTTGATCTCTGGTGGCTATCTTCCGGCAGAGCTTCCTGAAGCCGCCGCCAAAAAGGTCCCCAAGGTCGACGCCAAGAATGCTGAGGAGCAGTCTACTCCGGCAAGCCCCAGGGTTTGTTCCGTCGAGGCAGATTCTCCCGGCAAGCTCTGCCCCGGCAAGCTTGTCGGGGAGCATCAAGCTCCGGCAGAATCGCAGGCTCTTGCCGTAGAAGCGGACGTTCCCGCAGCAGCAGATGTGCCTTTAGTCCTTGTTGTCGAGCCACAGGCTCCAACATGGGCACAGCAGATTGTCCGTTTCCTCCAGACAGGAGAGCTTCTCGAGGAACCAGAAGAAGCGGAAAGAGTAGCCCGGCAATCTAGTATGTACCAGTTTGTCGACAACACACTATGCAGAAGAGGACTCAACGGTGTGAAATTGAAGTGCATTCCTCGGGAAGATGGACAGAAGCTGTTGGCAGAGATACACGGAGGCATATGTGGTCACCACATTGGTGCGAGAGCTCTTGTCGGAAAAGCATTCCGGCAAGGCTTCTTCTGGCCGACAGCCCTCCAGGATGCAACTGCACAAGTAACCAAGTGTGAAGCGTGCCAGTTCCATTCCAAGCAGATACACCAGCCAGCTCAAGCTCTCCAGACGATCCCTTTATCCTGGCCATTTTCGGTCTGGGGGCTCGATATCCTCGGCCCCTTCCCCCGAGCAGTCGGGGGCTTTGAGTACTTGTACGTTGCAATAGACAAGTTCACAAAGTGGCCGGAAGTGGAACCAGTGAGGAAGGTGACGGCGCAGTCCGCGATCAAATTCTTCAGGTCAATTGTTTGTCGTTTCGGAATCCCTAACAGGATAATCACCGACAACGGTACACAATTTACGAGCCGCACCTTCATGCAGTACGTCCAGGATCTCGGCGCCAAGGTCTGCTTTGCTTCTGTCGCTCACCCGAGAAGCAACAGCCAAGCTGAGAGGGCAAATGCTGAAGTGCTGCATGGGCTCAAGACCAGAACTTTTGACAGGCTGCACAAGCGCGGACGCAACTGGATCGAGGAGTTGCCGGTGGTTCTTTGGTCGATCAGGACGACGCCAAATCGAGCCACTGGACAGACACCCTTCGCTCTAGTCTATGGAGCGGAGGCAGTTATCCCCACGGAACTCGTATACGGGTCACCTCGAGTGCTCGCTTATGATGAGCTTGAGCAAGAGCGGCTGCGGCAAGATGACGCGCTGCTCCTTGAGGAAGATCGTCTCCAGGCTGCTGTGCGAGCCGCTCGCTACCAGCAAGCTTTGCGCCGCTATCATAGCCGCAAAGTTAACGCCAGGAGCCTCGAGGAAGGCGACCTTGTTCTTCGGCGCGTTCAGTCCGCCAAGAATTCCAACAAGTTGATGCCAAAGTGGGAAGGCCCTTACCGGGTGAAACGAGTCACCAGGCCTGGCGCTGTCCGCCTGGAGACCAAAGATGGCATACCAGTGAGCAACTCCTGGAATATTGAGCTTCTTCGTAAGTTTTACCCGTAAGGCGCGGTTGTCGGACCCTGTCCGGCAACCACCCTTTTGTACAAGTCTTGCCGCTGTTGCATGTAATCCTTTGTACAAAGCCAGGCGCAGACCCTGAGCACAAGGTAATGAAGCGCTGGCGCCCAGAGTTACAGCATGCATGCTAGGTCGAGTCGAGTCCTCGGTTAGGGTTGATAGTGCCTAACAGCAGCTAACCCCTAACTTAGAGGTCGAGTGTGCGTCCCTTTGCCTGTCTTTCGTTTCCTTTGATTCGCAGGGCCCGCATACCCTTGCCGGACCGCCTGGGGACGAAAAGGAGCGGAAGGACGCGCCGGCATCTAGACCCCGGCAAGTCAGTGTTGCCGGGGGCTGCAAGTACCAAAGTTCACCCCACGGCAAGCTAGAGTTGCCGGGGGCTGCAGTCTCAGATAAGTCTTTCATCCCTCTTCATGCATTCTCTTTTGGACTGGGAATACGAAGCCTCGTTTCTTTCCGAAAGCCACCGTGCTCCCTTAGCTCTGGTCCCTGGGGCCCCAGGGCCAAGTTTTGGTCGTAGTCGCGGCAGGAAAGGGATGAAATGAGGGGCCGCACCCGCCTCGTCCCTGCCTCCGTCAAGAGCGTGAGAAAGGTCGAGCGACGTGGAAAGCCGGCAGGGCCTGTTGCCGGGGAAGGAGTGTCTATCTGAAAGATACCAAGGATTTGCTCCTTGGCGTGGGTTCTACCCGCGAGACAAATAACCCGGCAAACATCCCCTTTTCATTAAAACATTCCACGCAGGTACAGTCCATAGAGAATGAAAGACATGAAAGAGAGGATTACAAGGTTTAAATGCAACTAAGGCCCGAAGGCTTACAAATTAAAAAGATAAGATGCCCGTAATCCTTTTCATGTCCCTCTTTTCAGGATGTAGGTCAAGGAGGAGAGAAGGGCAAAAGGAGCGCCTAGGCGAACTACGAGTGCCAGAAGACACCAAGAGAACATCCCGGGGGCCGTCAAGGCTGGACGGTGATGGCAGCGCCGGAAGCAGGGCTCGAAGACGAGGCGGCAGGACGTCAGCACGCTGTCGAGGGCACCTCGCCATCGTACTCCGACCTGACGGCCTTGCCGCCCGCCCTCTTCCTCTTCTGCAGCCTCCCTACGCCAGCCGCCCAAGGAGACGCCCCCGGGGAGTTCAAGGAGCCGGCGACCCGGATGATGGGGTTGCTGGTGCCGCACGGGGCGGCGCCCGACACCTAGTCGGACCCGCCATCCTGCCGCCCGCTCCCCTCGTCGTCGCTGTCGCTCCCCTCCTCATCACTCTCGCTCGAGGAGGAGCCTTTGCTGTCGGAGGAGCTTTCCACGCAGCACCGGGCCCGGACGCCGAAGCACCCGAAGACCTTGACGGAGAGGAGATCGCCCTCCACCAACTTGAAGTGGAGGGTGAGCCCCGGCGTCAAGCTGTGGATGCGGGCGAACGTCTTCCACCCTCGGCCGAGATACATCACGCCGGGGGCTGGGAATTCGGCGCAGACCCGCTTGCCGCTGATCCCACAGCCCCTCATCTGCAGTCTCAGCGTCTCGGGCGGGTCCAACTCCACCACTTCCGTGAACGGTTCTGGGAGTCGGAGGCGACGACGAGGCGCCCGGCGCAGCCTGACGAAGAACTCGCAAGGGTCGTCCCCGGCATGGGCCACCGCGGGAAGAGGAGCCACCGGCGGAGGCGAAGCCGACGCTCCGCCTCATCCACCTCTTCCCCGAGCGCCACGGCCTCGTCCACGACCTCGCCCCCTCCCTCTTCCCCTTACGGCTGGCTCCTCCACCACGGGTGCGGGAGAGGGAGGGATGCGCTGCCTGGTGGCAACCCTTGCCGCCACTGACGAAGGACCAGGGTTCCCTCTCTCCATGGCGAATGGGGGGAGGGGGAGCAGAAGCTGAAGGAAGGAGAAGATGGGAGGATGCGAGCTCATGTCCTCCCCTCCCGCTCTTTATAAAGGAGCGAGGTGGGGGCTCGGCCGCCCCGCTCAGCGAATCAAGACGCGGGGAGGCAGGGAGCTGGGGCCGACCCGCTGCCTCGACCCAAGACGGCCCCAATTCCCGCCTCCGCCGTCCGCGACCCCAAGTGCATGGGAGCCGCGTGGCAGGCGTGCAGAACCGAGGCGACGAATGGGGCGGCCACTCCCCACCCCATGATCGTGGGGACTGGGCACCTCGAAAACCACCCACGATCTCTCCCACGATGCCGCGTTTGACGCGTGCCGTTTGGGGAGGGCGCGGTGGATGCGGAATGAGTTATGGCGTGACCTAGGCTGCGCGTGCCCGTGCACTGTTTTGGGCCTGGCCCAACAGCGCTCGGCACCGTGTACGGCCCAGGCCCGGGGGCTCCTGTCGGTGTACTAAAGTAGGGGTACCTTAGTACCCCGAACTTGTGCACGGGCAGTCACAGCGACCCGCGGCAAGGCTTGCCGGGCGACCGCCAAGACCCTCCGTGGCTCCTTCGGAGCCATTCAAGAACAAAACAAGGCCTCGGCAAGAGGAGCTTGCCGGGAAGGAGACAAGGCCCCGGCAAGAGGAGCTTGCCGGGAGGGAAATGAGACCCCGGCAAGAGGAGCTTGCCGGGAAGACCAACCAAAGCATCTCAAGAAGCTCGCTGCGGCGCACCGCGCGCCCCGACAAGCTCCCGGACGCGACAAGACAACATCCGTGGCAAGGCACTTGCCGCAGAAAGCTACTACCCCGCAGCCCGCGCTCCAGCTCACCCACCAACGTGTCGCCCTGGGACCATTCCTGGCGCACGTGGCGGGAGGCTGGGCAGCCGGGGGCATGCGGTGGCAAGCAGACGCTAACAAGGAACCATCGTGGCAAACGGTGGCGTTCCTAGCGGTCCCTCTCTGGGCCGTCAAGGTGACACAGACGGGCATTTAATGCCCTTGTCCCCTGCCGTCAGAGTTAGGTAGGATGCGACATGTAGGCGGTGGAGACAACTACCACCCCTTTTACATTTTTACCCTCACCTCTGTTGCCACGTGTCGGTGACCCCTTAGACATATAAAAGGAGGCCCATGCGCAACAGAGAGGGGGGAGGACAACCATTCTCACGCTCGGTCTCGTCAGCTGCTTGAGTGTACTGTAGCACTCGCCGCTCCCGAGCCAAAACTCAATACAACCACCAAAGCAGGAGTAGGGTTTTACGCATCCGTGTGGCCCGAACCTGGGTAAATCGATCGTCTCGCTCGTGTGTTTCGCCTCGATCTGCTCTTTGTGCATCCACCGCCCCCTGCCGAACCAAAAGGGGCTCGGTCCGCCGATCCCCATAGGTGTGCGAGGGACCAGACACCCCCGACACCACTACTATCATATTACTTTGCTACTAAATACCTTGCTGCAGATATTAAGTTTCCAGGTGTAGTTGAATTGATAACTCAGCTGCTAATACTTGAGAATATTCTCTGGCTCCCCTTGTGTCGAATCAATAAATTTCAGTTGAATACTCTACCCTCAAAAACTGTTGCGATCCCCTATACTTGTGGGTTATCAAGCCGTCTCTAAAGCATAACCCCAAAACGATAGCGGTAAATCAGTGATCGCACCATATCTAATAAAGTGCGGTTACGACATTCAGACACACCATTATGTTGTGGTGTTCCAGGTGGCGTGAGTTGCGAAACTATTCTGCATTGTTTCAAATGAAGTCCAAACTCATAACTCAAATATTCACCTCCACGATCAGATCGCAGAAACTTGATTTTCTTGTTATGATGATTTTCCACTTCACTCGGAAATCCCTTGAGCTTTTCAAATGTTTCAGACTTATGTTTCATTAAGTAGATATACCCATATCTGCTCAAATCATCTGTGAAGGTGAGAAAATAATGATATCCGTCGCGAGCTTCAATGTTCATTGGACCACATACATCAGTATGTATGATTTCCAATAACTTTGTTGCTCACTCCATTGTTCTGGAGAACGGAGTTTTAGTCATCTTGCCCATGAGGCATGGTTCGCAAGTACCAAGTGATTCATAATCAAGTGATTCCAGAAGTCCATCAGAATGGAGTTTCTTCATGTGCTTTACACCAATATGAACTAAACGGCAGTGCCACAAATAAGTTGCGCTATCATTATCAACTCTGCATCTTTTGTCTTCAATACTATGAACATGTGTATCACTACTATCAAGATTTAATAAAAATAGACCACTCATCAAGGGTGCATGACCATAAAAGATATTACTCATATAAATAGAACAACCATTATTATTTGATTTAAATGAATAACCGTCTCACATCAAACAAGATCCAGATATAATATTCATGCTCAACGCAGGCGCCAAATAACAATTATTTAGGTCTAAAGCTAATCCCGAAGGTAGATGTAGAGGTACCGTGCCGACAGCGATCACATCGACCTTGGAACCATTTCCCACGCGCATAGTCACCTCGTCCTTAGCCAATCTTCGCTTAATTCGTAGCCCTTGTTTGGAGTTGCAAATGTTAGCAACTGGACCAGTATCAAATACCCAGGCACTGCTGCGAGCATTAGTAAGGTACACATCAATAACATGTATATCAAATATACCTTTCACTTTGCCATCCTTCTTCTCCGCCAAATACTTGGGGCAGTTCCGCTTCCAGTGACCAGTTCCTTTGCAGTAGAAGCACTCAGTCTCAGGCTTAGGTCCAGACTTGGGTTTCTTCACTTGAGCAGCAACTGGCTTGCTCTTCTTCTTGAAGTTCCCCATCTTCCCTTTACCCTTTTTCTTGAAACTGGCGGTCTTGTTAACCATCAACACTTGATGCTCCTTCTTGATTTCTACCTCCGCAGCCTTCAGCATTGCGAAGAGCTCAGGAAGCGTCTTATCCATCCCTTGCATATTATAGTTCATCACGAAGCTCTTGTAGCTTGGTGGCAGTGATTGAAGAACTCTGTCAATGACACTATCATCACGAAGATTAACTCCCAGCTGAGTCAAGTGGTTGTGATACCCAGACATTCTGAGTATATGTTCACTGATAGAACTATTCTCCTCCACCTTGCAACTATAGAACTTATTGGAGACTTCATATCTCTCAATCCGGGCATACGATTGATATATTAACTTCAACTCCTGGAACATCTCATATGCTCCATGACGTTCAAAATGTCGTTGAAGTCCCGGTTCTAAGCCGTAAAGCATGTCACACTGAAATTTCGAGTAGTCATGAGCTTTGCTCTGCCAGGTGTTCACAACATCTGGCGTTGCTCCTGCAGCGGGTTTGTCACCTAGCGGTGCTTCCAGGACGTAATTATTCTATGCATCAATGAGGATAATCCTCAAGTTATGGACCCAGTCCGTGTAGTTGTTACCATCATCTTTCAACTTAGCTTTCTCTAGGAACGCATTAAAATTCAACGGAACAACAACACGGGCCATCTATCTACAACAACATAGACATGCAAAATACTATCAGGTACTAAGTTCATGATAAATTAAAGTTCAATCAATCAAATTACTTAAGAACTCCCACTTAGATAGACATCTCTCTAATCGGCTAAGTGATCACGTGATCCATATCAACTAAACCATGTCCGGTCATCACGTGAGATGGAGTAGTTTTCAATGGTGAACATCACTATGTTGATCATATCTACTATATGATTCACGCTCGACCTTTCGGTCTCAGTGTTCCGAGGCGATATCTGCATATGCTAGGCTCGTCAAGTTTAACCCGAGTATTCTGCGTGTGCAAAACTGGCTTGCACCCGTTGTATGTGAACGTAGAGCTTATCCCACCCGATCATCACGCAGTGTCTCGTCACGACGAATTGTAGCAACAGTGCATACTCAGGGAGAACACATATACCTTGAAATGTAGTGAGAGATCATCTTATAATGCTACTACCGAACTAAGCAAAACAAGATGCATAAAGGATAAAGATCGCATGTAATCAATATAAGTGATATGATATGGCCATCATCATTTTGTGCCTTTGATCTCCATCTCCAAAGCACCGTCATGATCACCATCGCCACCGGCTTGACACCTTGATCTTCATCGAAGCATCATTGTCGTCTTGCCAACTATTGCTTCTACGACTATCCCTACCGCTTAGTGATAAAGTAAAAGCAATTACACGGCGATTGCATTTCATACAATAAAGCGACAACCATATGGCTCCTGCATGTTGCCGATAACTGTGTTACAAAACATGATCATCTCATACAATAAAGTTTAGCATCATGTCTTGACCATATAACATCACAACATGCCTTGCAAAAACAAGTTAGACGTCCACTACTTTGTTGTTGCAAGTTTTACGTGGCTGCTACGGGCTGAGCAAGAACCGTTCTTACCTAAGCATCAAAAACCACAACGCGGTATAGTGATTGCTTTTTGATCTTCAGAAAGAACCTTATTCATTGAATCCGATTCAACTAAAGTTGGAGAAACTGACACCCACCAGCCATCTATGTGCGAAGCACGTCGGTAGAACCAGTCTCTCATAAGCGTATGCGTAATGTCGGTCTAGGCCGCTTCATCCAACAATATCGCTGAATCAAGAATCAACTAGTGACGGCAAGCAATATGTATATACCCACGCCCACAACTCCTTTGTGTTCTACTCGTGCATATAACATCTATGCATAAACCTGGCTCTAATACCACTGTTGGGGAACGCAGTAATTTCAAAAAAAAATCATACGCACACGCAAGATCATGGTGATGCATAGCAACGAGAGGGGAGAGTGTTGTCCATGTACCCTCGTAGACCATAGGCGGAAGCGTTATGACAACGCGGTTGATGTAGTTGTATGTCTTCATGATCGACCGATCCTAGTACCGAAAGTATGGTACCTCCAAGATCTGCACACGTTCGGCTTGGTGACGTCCCACGAACTCACGATCCAACAGAGTGTCGAGGGAGAGCTTCGTCACCACGACAGCATGATGACGGTGATGATGATGCTACCGAAATAGGGCTTCGCCTAAGCACCGCTACAATATGACCGAGGTGGATTATGGTGGAGGGGGGCACCGCACACGGCTAAGAGATCAATGATCAACTTGTGTGTCTATGGGGTGCCCCCTCCCCCGTATATAATGGAGTGGAGGAGGGGGAGGGCCGGCCCTCTACTATGGCATGCCCTGGGGAGTCCTACTCCCACCGGGAGTAGGATTCCCCCCTTCCATGTAGTAGGAGTAGGAGAGAAGGAAATGGAGGAGAGAAGAGAAGGAAGGAGGGGCCTCTGCCCCTCCCTCCTAGTCCAATTCAGACTAGGCCTTGGGGGGTGGCCTACCCTAGGCAGCCCCTCCCTATCTCCCCTAAAGCCCATTAGGGCCCATATACTCCTGGGGGGGTCCGGTAACCCCCGGTACTCCAGTTAATGCCCGAACTCACCCGAAACCATTCCGATGTCCAAACATAGTCATCCAATATATCGATCTTTATGTCTGGACCATTTCAAGACTCCTCGCCATGTCCGTGATCATATCCGGGACTTCGAACAACCTTCAGTACATCAAAACATATAAACTCATAAAACTGATTGTCACTGAACGTTAAGTGTGCTGCTGAGGTCGAGGAGAGTTTTGTCAGTACGACGGATGAAGTTACCGACGCAGGGCTTTGCGTAAGCTCTACAACGATATGACCGAGGTGGAAATCTGTGGAGGGGGGCACCGCACACGGCTAAACAATGAACTTGTGTGTCTATGGGGTGCCCCTGGCCACGTATATAAAGGAGGGGAGGGAAGAGGTGGCCGGCCCTAGGGGGGCGTGCCAGGTGTGGGGAATCCTACTAGGACTCCCCAGTCCAAGTAGGATTCCCCTCCCCTTTCCTATTTGGAGTATGAGAGAAGGAAAGAGAGGGAGAGGGAGAAGGAAAGGGGGTCGCGCCCCCACCCCTTGTCCAATTCGGTTTGGGCAGAGGGGAGGCGCGCGCCACCTATTGGCCCTTCTCCCCTCTCTCCACTAAAGCCCAATAAGGCCCATTACTTCTGGTGAATTCCCGTAACTCCCTGGTACTCCGAAAAATACCCGAATCACTCGGAACCTTTCCGATATACGAATATAGCCTTCCAATATATCGATCTTTACATCTCGACCATTTCGAGACTCCTCGTCATGTTCGTGATCTCATCCGGGACTCCGAACAACCTTCGGTACATCAAATCACATAACTCATAATACCAATCGTCATCGAACGTTAAGAGTGCGGACCCTACGGGTTCAAGAACTATGTAGACATGACCGAGACTCATCTCCGGTCAATAACCAATAGCGGAACCTGGATGCTCATATTGGTTCCTACATATTCTACGAAGATCTTTATCGGTCAAACCGCATAACAATATACGGTGTTCCCTTTGTCATCGGTATGTTACTTGCCCGAGATTCGATCGTCGGTATCATCATACCTAGTTCAATCTCGTTACCGGCAAGTCTCTTTACTCGTTTCATAATGCAACATCCCGCAACTAACTCATTGTCACATTGCTTGCAAGGCTTATAGTGATGTGCATTACCGAGAGGGCCCAAAAATACCTCTCCGATAATCGGAGTGACAAATCCTAATCTCGATCTATGCCAACTCAACAAACACCACCGGAGACACCTGTAGACCATCTTTATAATCACCCAGTTACGTTGTGACGTTTGATAGCACACTAAGTGTTTCTCCGGTATTCGGGAGTTGCATAATCTCATAGTCATAGGAACATGTATAAGTTGTGAAGAAAGCAATAGCAACAAACTAAACGATCATAGTGCTAAGCTAACAGATGGGTCAAGTCAATCACATCATTCTCTAATGATGTGATCCCGTTAATCAAATGACAACTCATGTCTATGGTTAGGAAACTTAACCATCTTTAATTAACGAGCTAAGCAAGTAGAGGAATACTAGTGACACACAGTTTGTCTATGTATTCACACATGTACTAAGTTTCCGGTTAATACAATTCTAGCATGAATAATAAACATTTATCATGATATAAGGAAATATAAATAACAACTTTATTATTGCCTCTAAGGCATATTTCCTTCAAAGCTATCTGGTCCGAACGCTCGGGATCTGGTAACCTGTCACGAACTCAACAACGCAGGATCGAATCCAAGAGGGGAAAAGGGGATGAGATCGAGACTTGGGAGAGGGGTTTATTTCCAAGGGAGGAGGTACATGTTAGGTGAGAGAGTTCAGAGATAACATCACACACACTGCGTGCCCTGCCTACTGGCCTACAGCTGGCTATATAGTTGCGCTCCACTTGTCCACTTTGCCTTTGAAGTGGGTCCATGCCACATGGCAGAGGGGGCCCCACCATCACGCATCCACCGCATCATATCCTGGTGATGCAGGTGTGACATTCCCCACTCCTTCAGAACGGGTGCCGTCTTCAGGTTCAGCGTGCTGCTCCGCATCGCCGGCGGATGGTGCGTCCCACGCCGGTGCTTGCAAAAATCGACGGCGAAGGGTGTCGTAGTCCTCCCAAGTCGTTGCCGTCTTGTTGTTGCACCAGCGCACCTTGATCTGCACCAGAGCGTTGTTGCCACGCTTGACCATGCGCCGCTCAAGCATCTCCACTGGTTCATCGTCGTGGCCAGCGAGGTCTGGGGTTTGTGGCAGCTCGGAGAAGACTGGAGTATAGTTGGGGGTGAATGGCTTGAGCTGGGATACGTGGAAGACTGGGTGTATCTTGCTGTCTGCCGGCAACTCCAGTTTGTACGCCATCTTGTCGATCTTGTCGATCACCAAGAAGGGCCCGAAGTACTTGTACGCCAGCTTGGCGCAGGGTCTGTTTGTCACCGATGACTGCACGTAGGGCTGGAGCATGAGGAGAACAGCATCGCCCACCTCGAAGGAGCGCTCTGTGCGGTGCTGATCGGCCTACTTCTTGAATCCGTGCTGGGCATGGAGAATGTGCTCGCGCAGCCGCGCCGTGTGCATGCCCCAGTCCCAAGGCTCACCGTCGATCATGGCCACCGTCTTGTCATCCTAGAGTGCCATGGCGCCCAGGTTGGGCTCGATGTTGTAAAGGGCTTTGAAGGGGGAGCATTTTCTCGAGGAATGGAACGACGAGTTGTACTAGAATTCAGCTATCGGCAGCCATCGACGTCATTGTCGGGGCGCGTTGTGCACGGCGCAATGCAAGTACATTTCCATGCACTGGTTGATGTGTTCGCTCTGGCCATCTGTCTGAGGGTGATACGCCATGGAGAAGAGCAACTTGGTGCCCGCACTGGCGAAGACCTCGCGCCAGAGTGCGCTGGTGAAGACATGGTCGCGGTCGGAGACGATGGAGCTCGGAATGCCGTGCAGCTTGACGACCTGATCCCAAAAGACCTTGGCCACCCGAGGGGCTTTGAATGGATGACGAAGTAGAATGAAGTGCATTGATTTGGTGAGCCTGTCCATGACCACCATGATAGAATCGAAGCCCTCTGGTGATGGCAAGCCTTCCACAAAATCCATGGTGAGGTCGCGCCAGGGAGTGGACGTCATGGGCAAGGGTGCGAGCATGCCCACCGGCTTGGATTGCTCGTGCTTGGCATGCTGACACACTGGGCACTGCCACACGTAGTCGGTGACATCGGTCTTCAATCCATCCCACACGAAAAGTTTCTTGATGCCCTGGTAGGTGGTCGTAGCACCGGAGTGACAACTGACCGCGCTATCGTGTAGAGCGTTGATGAGCTTGGTGCACAAGGCCGTGTTCTTGCCGATCCACAAGCACTCCTGCTTGCGGATGAGCCCCATGTAGAGCTCGTACCCGTCGTCATCGGGACTGCGGATCGCGAGCCGCGCCAGGCGATCCTGCGTATCAGCGTCCGTGGCGTAGGAGTTTGCCACTTCTTGCACCCATGCTGGCTGGCAAATGCAGAGCGCGTCGAGGTTTAGAGTCGCGCCCACGCGAGAGAGAGCATCAGCGGCTCCATTTTCGCTGCCGCGACAGTAGAGGAACTTCAATTGGAGCCCCGCCAGCTTGGCCATGGCCTTGCGTTGCAGGTCGGTGGCGAGCTGCTGATCTTGTAGGTTGCAGAGGCTTTTGTGATCCGTGATGATGGTGAACAGGCCCCATTGCAAGTACGCGCGTCACTTCTCGATGGCCATCATGACGGCGATGAACTCCTTCTCATAAGCCGATAGCCTCTGGTTGCGCACGCCCAGGGCCCTGCTGAGAAATGCCACCGGGTACCCTTCCTACGCCAGCACCACGCCGACGCCGGTGTTGCACGCGTCCGTCTCGATCGCGAACGGGCGCGCGAAATCTGGGAGCGCGAGCATGTGCGCGGTCACCATTGCGCGCTTCAGGAGATTGAACGCCACTGCTACCTCTTGAGCACTGCATTGGTTTTCCCTTGAAGAGGAAAGGATGATGCAGCAAAGCAGCGTAAGTATTTCCCCTCAGTTTTTGAGAACCAAGGTATCAATCTAGTAGGAGACCACGCGCAAGTCACCTCGTACCTACACAAACAAATAAGAACCGCGCAACCAACACGATAAAGGGGTTGTCAATCCCTTCACGGCCACTTGCAAGAGTGAGATCTGATAGAGATGATAATAATAAGATAAACATTTTTGGTATTTTTATGATATGGATTGAAAGTAAAGATTGCAAAATAAAATAGATTGGAAACTTGTATGATGGAGAATAGACCTGGGGGTCATAGGTTTCACTAGTGGCTTCTCTCAAGATAGCATAAGTATTACGGTGGGTGAACAAATTACTGTCGAGCAATTGATAGAAAAGTGAATAATTATGAGAATATCTAGGTATGATCATGTATATAGGCATCACGCCCGTGACAAGTAGACTGACTCCTGCCTGCATCTACTACTATTACTCCACACATCGACCGCTATCCAGCATGCATCTAGAGTATTAAGTTCATAAGAACAGAGTAACACTTTAAGCAAGATGACATGACATAGAGGGATAAACTCATGCAATATGATATAAACCCTATCTTTTTATCCTCGATGGCAACAATACAATACGTGTCGTTTCCCTTTCTTTCACTTGGATCGAGCACCGCAAGATTGAACCCAAAGCTAAGCACTTCTCTCATTGCAAGAAAGATAAATCTAGTAGGCCAAACCAAACTGATAATTCAAAGAGACTTGCAAAGATAACCAATCATACATAAAAGAATTCAGAGAAGATTCAAATATTGTTCATAGATAATCTTGATCATAAGCCCACAATTCATCGGATCTCGACAAACACACCACAAAAGAAGATTACATCGAATAGATCTCCAAGAGAATCGAGGAGAACTTTGTATTGAGATCCAAATAGAGAGAAGAAGTCATCTAGCTAATAACTATGGACCCGAAGGTCTGAGGTAAACTACTCACACATCATTGGAGGGGCCATGGAGTTGATGTAGAGGCCCTCCATGATCAATGCCCCCTCCGGCGAAGCTCCGGAAAAGGCCCCAAGATGGGATCTCTTGGGTACAGAAGGTTGCAGCAGTGGAAATAGGGGTTCATGGTGCTCCCGGATGTTTTCGGGGTATATGAATATATATAGGAGGAAAAAGTAGGCGCGCCCCTGCCTCGTGGCTTCCTCGATTGTTTCTTGACGTCCACTCCAAGTCCCCTGGATTACTTTTGTTCCAAAAATCATGCTCCCGAAGGTTTCATTCCGTTTGGACTTCGTTTGATATTCCTTTTTTGCGAAACACTGAAATAGGCAAAAACAGCAATTTGGGTTGGGCCTTCGGTTAATAGGTTAGTCCCAAAAATAATATAAAAGTGTATAAATAAGCCCATTAACATCCAAAACAGATAATATAATAGCATGGAACAATAAAAAATTATAGATACGTTGGAGACGTATCAAGCATCCCCAAGCTTAATTCCTGCTCGTCCTCGAGTAGGTAAATGATAAAAACAGAATTTTTGATGTGGAATGCTTTCTAACATATTTATCAATGTAATTTTCTTTATTGTGGCATGAATGTTCAGATCCCAAAGATTCAAGATAAAAGTTTAATATTGACATAAAAGTAGTAATACTTCAAGCATACTAACTAAGCAATCATGTCTTCTCAAAATAACATGGTCAAAGAAAGTTATCCCTACAAAATCATATAGTCTGGCTATGCTCTATCTTCATCACACAAAATATTAAATCATGAACAACCGCGATGACAAGCCAAGCAATTGTTTCATACTTTTGATGTTCTCAAACTTTTTCAACTTTCACGCAATACATGAGCGTGAGCCATGGACATAGCACTATAGGTGGAATAGAATGGTGGTTGTGGAGAAGACAAAAAGTAGAAGATAGTATCACATCAACTAGGCGTATCAACGGGCTATGGAGATGCCCATCAATAGATATCAATGTGAGTGAGTAGGGATTGCCATGCAACGGATGCACTAGAGCTATAAGTGTATGAAAGCTCGACAAAATAAACTAAGTGGGTGTGCATCCAACTTGCTTGCTCATGAAGACCTAGGGCAATTTGAGGAAGCTCATCATTGGAATATACAAGCCAAGTTCTATAATGTAAAATTCCCACTAGTTTATGAAAGTGACAACATAGGAGACTCTCTATCATGAAGATCATGGTGCTACTTTGAAGCACAAGTGTGGAAAAAGGATAGTAACATTGTCCCTTCTCTCTTTTTCTCTCATTTTTTTATTTGGGCCTTCTTTCTATTTTATTTTTTGCCTCTTTTCTCTCTCTTTTTCGTCCGGAGTCTCATCCCAACTTGTGGGGGAATCATAGTCTCCATCATCCTTTCCTCACTGGGACAATGCTCTAATAATGATGATCATCACACTTCTTTTTTACTTACAACTCAAGAATTACAACTCAATACTTAGAACAAAATATGACTCTATGTGAATGCCTCCGGCGGTGTACCGGGATATGCAATGAATCAAGAGTGACATTTATGAAAGGATGGTGAATGGTGGCTTTGCCACAAATATGATGTCAACTACATGATCATGCATGGTAATATGACAATGATGAAGCGTGTCATAATAACGGAACGGTGGAAAGCTGCATGGCAATGTATCTCGAAATGGCTATAGAAATGTCATAATAGGTAGGTATGGTGGCTGTTTTGAGGAATGTATATGGTGGGTTTAAGATACGAGCGAAAGTTGCGCGGTACTAGAGAGGCTAGCAAATGTGGAAGGGTGAGGGTGCGTATAATCCATGGACTCAACATTAGTCATAAAGAACTCACATACTTATTGCAAAAATCTATTAGTTATCAAAACAAAGTACTACGCGCATGCTCCTAGGGGGATAGATTGGTAGGAAAAGACCATCGCTCGTCCCTGACCACCACTCATAAGGAAGGCAATAAATAAATAAATCATGCTCCGACTTCATCACATAATGGTTCACCATACGTGCATGCTACAGGAATCACAAACTTCAACACAAGTATTTCTCAAATTCACAACTACTCAACTAGCATGACTCTAATATCACCATCTCCATATCTCAAAACAATCATCAAGTATGAAACTTCTCTTAGTATTCAGTGCACTTATATGAAAGTTTTTATTATTCCTAAAAGCAAATTGCCATGTTGTTCTAAAGGACTCTCAAAATAATATAAGTGAAGCATGAGAGATCAATTATTTCTATAAAATAAAACCACCACCGTGCTCTAAAAGATATAAGTGAAGCACTAGAGAAAAAAATGTATAGCTCAAAAGATATAAGTGAAGCACATAGAGTATTCTAATAAATTCCGATTCATGTGTGTCTCTCTCAAAAGGTGTGCACAGCAAGGATGATTGTGGTAAACTAAAAGGTAAAGACTCAAATCATACAAGACGCTCTAAGCAAAACACATGTCATATGGTGAATAAAAATATAGTTCCAAGTAAAGTTACCGATGAACGAAGACAAAAGAGGGGATGCCTTCCGCGGCATCCCCAAGCTTAGGCTTTTTTGTGTCCTTGGATTTTACCTTGGGGTTCCTTGGGC
This sequence comes from Triticum monococcum, assembly GCA_034509565.1. Classification (NCBI taxonomy): domain Eukaryota; kingdom Viridiplantae; phylum Streptophyta; class Magnoliopsida; order Poales; family Poaceae; genus Triticum; species Triticum monococcum. Next base: position 171,839,998 of record CM067847.1, on the reverse strand, counting down.
ATCCCCAAGCTTAGGCTCTTGCCACTCCTTGTTCCATAATCCATCAAATCCTTACCCAAAACTTGAAAACTTCACAACACAAAACTTAACAGAAAATCTCGCGAGCTCCGTTAGCGAAAACAAAACACCACTTCAAGGTACTGTAATGAACTCATTATTTATTTATATTGATGTTAAACCTACTGTATTCCAACTTCTCTATGGTTTATAAAATCCACTACTAGCCATAGATTCATCAAAATAAGCAAACAACACACGAAAAATAGAATCTGTCAAAAACAGAACAGTCTAGTAATCTGTAACTAACGCAAACTTCCGGAACCCCAAAAATTCTAAAATAAATTTATGGACGTGAGGAATTTATCTATTAATCATCTTAAAAAAGAATTAACTAAATATCACTCTTCAATAAAAAAATGGCAGCAATTCTCATGAGCGCTAAAGTTTCTGTTTTTTATAGCAAGATCAAAAAGACTTTCCCCAAGTCTTGCCAACGGTTCTACTTGGCACAAACACTAATTAAACACAAAAAACACAACCAAAACAGAGGCTAGATAAATTATTTATTACTAAACAGTAGCAAAAATCAAGTAATAAAAATAAAATTGGGTTGCCTCCCAACAAGTGCTATCGTTTAACGCCCCCAGCTAGGCATAAAAGCAAGGATAGATCTAGGTATTGCCATTTTTGGTAGGTAATCCATAAGTGGCTCTCATAATAGATTCATATGGTAATTTAATTTTCTTTCTAGGGAAGTGTTCCATGCCTTTCCTTAACGGAAATTGGAATCTAATATTCCTTCCTTCATATCAATAATTGCACCAATCATTCTAAGGAAAGGTCTACCAAGAATAATAGGACATGAAGGATTACAATCTATATCAAGAATAATGAAATATATGGGCACATAATTCCTATTTGCAACAATAAGAACATCATTAATCTTTCCCATAGGTTTCTTAATAGTGGAATCCACAAGGTGCAAGTTTAAAGAACAATCATCAAATTCACAGAAACTAGCAAATCACACAAAGTTTTTGGGATCGTGGAAACACTAGCACCCAAATCACACAAAGCATAGCATTCGATCTTTAATTTTAATTTTAATTGTAGGTTACCACTCATCATAAAGTTTTCTAGGGATAGAAACTTCCAACTCAAGTTTTTCTTCATAAGATTGCATCAAAGCATCAACGATATGTTTAGTAAAAGCTTTATTTTGACTATAAGCATGAGGAGAATTTAGCACGGATTGCAACAAGGAAATACAATCTATCAAAGAGCAATTATCATAATTAAATTCCTTAAAATCCAAGATAGTGGGTTCGTTGCTATTTAATGTTTTAACCTCTTCAATCCCACTTTTACCAATTTTTGCATCAAGATCTAAAAACTCTGAATTTTTGGGATGCCTTCTAACTAAAGTTGACTCATCTCCAGTCCCATCATTATCAAGATTCATATTGCAAAACAAAGATTTAATAGGGGACACATCAATCACTTTTAGATCTTCATCCTTATTATCATGAAAACTAGAAGAACACGCTTTTATGAAGCAATCTGTTTTAGCATGCATCCTAGTGGTTCTTTCTTTGCACTCATCAATGGAAATTCTCATGGCTTTGAGAGACTCATTGATATCATGCTTAGGTGGAATATATCTAAGTTTCAAAGAATCAACATCAAGAGAAATTCTATCCACGTTCCTAGCCAACTCATCAATCTTAAGCAATTTTTCTTCACTCAAAGCATTGAAACTCTTTTGTGAACTAATAAATTCTTTAATACTAGATTCAAAATCAGAGGGCATCTTATTGTAATTTCCATAAGAATTGTTGTAGGAATTACCATAATTATTAGAGGAATTACTAGGAAACGGCCTAGAATTAAAATTACCTCTATACGCGTTGTTACCAAAATTATTCCTACCAACAAAATTCACATCCATAGATTCATTATTATTCTCAATCAAAGTAGACAAAGGCATATCATTAGGATCAGTAGGAGCACTCTTATTAGCAAACAATTTCATAAGTTCATCCATCTTTCCACTCAAATTATTAATCTCTTCAATTGCATGCACCTTTTTACTAGTAGATCTTTCAGTGTGCCATTGAGAATAATTAACCATAATATTATCTAGGAGTTTGGTAGCTTTTCCTAAAGTGATTTCCATAAAATTGCCTCCCGGGACCGAATCTAAAAGGTTTCTAGAAGCAAAATTCAATCCGGCATAAAAATTTTGTATAATCATTCATAAATTCAAACCATGTGTAGGGCAATTACGTATCATTAATTTCATCCTCACCCAAGATTGTGCAACATGCTCATGATCAAGTTGCTTAAAATTCATAATATCGTTTCTAAGAGAGATGATCTTAGCGGGAGGAAAATACTTAGAGATAAAAGCATCTTTGCACTTATTCCATGAATCAATACTATTTTTAGGCAAAGACGAAAACCAAGCTTTAGCACGATCTCTAAGCGAAAACGGAAATAGCTTAAGTTTAACAATATCATTATCCACATCTTTCTTATTCTGCATATCACACAAATCAACAAAGTTGTTTAGATGGGTAGCGGCATCTTCACTAGGAAGGCTAGAAAACGGATCTTTCATGACAAGATTCAGCAAAGCAGTATTAATTTCACAAGATTCAGCATCGGTAAGAGGAGCAATTAGAGTGCTAATAAAATCATTATTGTTGGTATTGGCAAAGTCACACAATTTAGTATTATCTTGAGCCATCGTGACAAGCAAGCAATCCAACACACAAGCAAACAAGCGAAGAAAAAGCGAACGGAAAGAGAGAGCGAAAGGAAAAGAGGGCGAATAAAACGGCAAGGGTGAAGTGGGGGAGAGGAAAATGAGAGGCAAATGGCAAATAATGTAATGCGAGGGATAAGAATTTATGATGGGTACTTGGTATGTCTTGACTTGGCGTAGATCTCCCCGGCAACGACGCCAGAAATCCTTCTTGCTACCTCTTGAGCACTGCGTTGGTTTTCCCTTGAAGAGGAAAGGGTGATGCAGCAAAGCAGCGTAAGTATTTCCCCTCAGTTTTTGAGAACCAAGGTATCAATCCAGTAGGAGACCACACGCAAGTCACCTCGTACCTACACAAACAAATAAGAACCACGCAACCAACACGATAAAGGGGTTGTCAATCCCTTCACGGCCACTTGCAAGAGTGAGATCTGATAGAGATGATAATAATAAGATAAACATTTTTGGTATTTTTATGATATGGATTGAAAGTAAAGATTGCAAAATAAAATAGATTGGAAACTTGTATGATGGAGAATAGACCTGGGGGTCATAGGTTTCACTAGTGGCTTCTCTCAAGATAGCATAAGTATTACGGTGGGTGAACAAATTACTGTCGAGCAATTGATAGAAAAGTGAATAATTATGAGAATATCTAGGTATGATCATGTATATAGGCATCACGCCCGTGACAAGTAGACTGACTCCTGCCTGCATCTACTACTATTACTCCACACATCGACCGCTATCCAGCATGCATCTAGAGTATTAAGTTCATAAGAACAGAGTAACACTTTAAGCAAGATGACATGATGTAGAGGGATAAACTCATGCAATATGATATAAACCCTATATTTTTATCCTCGATGGCAACAATACAATATTTGTCGTTTCCCTTTCTGTCACTGGGATCGAGCACCGCAAGATTGAACACAAAGCTAAGCACTTCTCCCATTGCAAGAAAGATCAATCTAGTAGGCCAAACCAAACTGATAATTCGAAGAGACTTGCAAAGATAACCCATCATACATAAAAGAATTCAGAAAAGATTCAAATATTGTTCATAGATAATCTTGATCATAAACCCACAATTCATCGAATCTCGACAAACACACCGCAAAAGAAGATTACATCGAATAGATCTGCAAGAGAATCAAGGAGAACTTTGTATTGAGATCCAAAGAGAGAGAAGAAGCCATCTAGCTAATAACTATGGACCCGAAGGTCTGAGGTAAACTACTCACACATCATCGGAGGGGCCATGGAGTTGATGTAGAGGCCCTCCGTGATCAATGCCCCCTCCGGCGAAGCTCCGAAAAAGGCCCCAAGATGGGATCTCTTGGGTACAGAAGGTTGCGGCGGTGGAAATAGGGTTTCGTGGTGATCCCGGATGTTCTCGGGGTATATGAATATATATAGGAGGAAGAAGTAGGTCGGTGGAGCAACGACGGGCCCATGAGGGTGGAGGGCGCGCCTAGGGGGTAGGCGCGCCCCCTGCCTCGTGGCCACCTCGATTGTTTCTTGACGTCCACTCCAAGTCCCCTGGATCACGTTTGTTCCAAAAATCACGCTCCCGAAGGTTTCATTCCGTTTGGACTCCGTTTGATATTCCTTTTCTGTGAAACACTAAAATAGGCAAAAAAACAACAATTTGGGTTGGGCCTCCAGTTAATAGGTTAGTCCCAAAAATAATATAAAAGTGTGTAAATAAGCCCATTAACATCCAAAACAGATAATATAATAGCATGGAACAATAAAAAATTATAGATACGTTGGAGACGTATCAGCCACCTGCGCCCTCTCCGTCCACTCGAAACCCTTCTTGGTCAGCAAGCTAGTGAGCGGCTTGGCGATGATGTCGTAGTGCACGATGAACTTGCGATAGTAGCCGGTGAGGCCGAGGAAGCCACGAAGCTCGGTCGCGTTAGTTGGGGTACGCCATGCCACCATAGCTTGCGTCTTCTCGGGGTTCGTGGTAACGCCGTCCTTGGAAATGATATGGCCGAGGTAGGAGTTGCTGTCCTGAGCGAAAGAGCGCTTGCACTCCTTGGCATACAGTTGGTGCTCGCGGAGCAGGGCGAGGACGAGATGAAGGTGCTCCAGGTGCTCCTCCAATGTTTCACTGAAGATCAAAATGTCATCCAGAAATATGATCACAAACTTACGCACGTAGTTGGCAAAGATTACATTCATCAGACACTGGAAAGTTGCCGGTGCGTTCGTCAGCCCAAACGGCATGACCTTGAAGTGAAAGTGGCCATGGTGCGTCTTGAACGCCGTCTTTTCTTCGTCGCCCTCGCGCATGCGTATCTGGTGGTAACCAGCGCGGAGATCCAGCTTGGAAAAAAAGGGCGCTCCGGCCAAATCATCGAGCAATTCATCCACGATGGGCAGAGGTAACTTGTTCTTGACCGTGGCATCGTTGAGCCAGCAATAATCAACGGAGAAACGCCAGGTGCAGTCCTTCTTGACGAGCAGCACGAGCGCAGCGAACGGACTCATGATGTGCTCAATGACACCGGACTAGAGCATCTCCTGGACCTGACGCTCGATCTCGTCTTTCTGCAGGGGCGAGTAGCGATACGGGCGTGAGTTAGCGGGGTGCGCGTCGTCCACCAATGTGATGGCATGATCATAGAGGCGATGTGGAGGCAAGCCCTTGGGGTCGGCAAACACGTTGGCGAAGTCCGTTAAGATGCTCTGCACACTGGGTGGCACCTTGGTAGCTTGCGGCTCAGGTGCACGAGGCAAGTCGAGGACCGCCATGTACCAAATGTCGTTGCCTGCTTGCCATTTGCGCAATTGCTCGGGCTCGATTTCTTCCATCTTCTTGTTCTGCTTGGGTCGAACACCTTGCAGGGTTATCATGGCGCCGTGGTGCTCAAAGGTCAGTGTCTTCTCGAGCCAGTGGCAGCTCATCGGGCTGAACTGCTCCAACCAGTCCATGTCGAGCATGCCATTGTAGGCCCCCAAATCCAGTTGCGTCATATCGGTGGTGAACGTGTGCCCTTGAATCCACCAGGTCAGCCCTTGCACCATGCTGTTATAGGTCATGCGCTCGCCGTTGGCCACTTGGACCTCCACCGCGGGAACGGGAACAGATGGTGCATGCATGCGCTCGGTGAATGCCTTGGAGACGAAGTTGTGTGTGCTCCTGAGTCCATCAATAGCAGCATGACCTAATTGTTGACGAGTGCGCGCAGATGGATGGTGCGTGGCGACTCTGTACCGGCAATAGCGTGCGTGGAGAGCACGCAACACTCAGGTGCGGGATCTTGATCAGCCGGCGCGTCAAGCAGGTCCAGGGCATGAACGACATCGTCACTCAGCACTTCGCCATGGTCCCCGGCCTGAATTGTGAGCAGTTGACTGGCTGGCTTGCATCGATGGTCGTGGGAGTAATGATCCCCGCACTTGAAATAGAGCCCGTTGGCACGCCGGTGCTCCCGGAGTTGCCGCTCGCGTGCCAGGTCGTCGTTGGGCACTGCAGTGCCTCCTGGCCGTGGCGCCCCCACAACCCGGGGAGGAAGTGGTGGGGAAGGTGGTCACCCTGCCGAAATGATCCGCGGCCAAGCACATTGCGTGCCTGCCTCCTCCTCCACAATCTGGGCCGACACCATGGCGCGTGTTATGCTGGTCGGCTCCTAAAGACAACCCGCAACCCGCAGATCATCGCGCAAGCCCAGCAGGAACTGAGTGATGAACAGCTTGGGGTTGAGCGACGCGTCAAGGGCGAACAGGTGATACATGTGAGCCTCGAACGATGTCCTGTACTCAGAGACGGTGTAGGTTTGGCGGAGCTGTAGCAGCTTATGCATCTCCACCTCAAACTCGTCCGGTGCGAACTCGCTGATGATGGCCGCGGTGAACTCTTCCCAGGTTGGCGCTCAGTGCATCTGCCGATACGCCTGGAACTAGTGCGCCGCATGGCCGTCGATGTAGAGCGAGGCCATGGTCACCCAACTGTGGGCCGGAAAGCGGTACAGGTCGAAGTAGGCGATGCAGCGGTCGATCCACAGGTTGGGCGCGTCACCGTGGAAGTGGGGAAAATCGTGCTTGGGTGGCTTGACTGTGTACTCCTCCTGCGACCCGTGGTGCAAATCGTGGCCCGTCATGAACGCGGTCGTCTACCCGACGCCCGCGAACTGCAGAGGTTGCCGCGTAGGAGGCAGGGACGGTCCGTTGTTGGCGAGGCGAACGGCGAGGCCCTGAGGACGAGACCCGCGGCCGTGCTCCAACGACGTCATCGCAGAGGCCTGGGTGTCGCCATTGTGGTGGTCCGCATCATTCTCTCGATGGCGCTCGGCGGCGGACGGCGAAGGTGGCGGCTCGCATTGCTGACGCACCTCATCGACGTCGGCTTGAGTGAGGTCCAGCTTCTTGCGGATGTGTGCCAGATCGGAGGGAACCTGCGTGTTGAACGTGATCTGAGCCTCGCGCTGCTTGTCGCTTGCAAGCGTGGTCTCGTCGAAGCGCTTGAGGAGCACCTGCAGCATCGCCTTGAGCTCTCCCGTGGACTCCGACATGGCGGTGATGATATGGTGAGTTTGAGCAGAGGGTTTGCTGGGCGGCGCCGTCGCACTCGCTCCAAATCAGGACAGCCCTGCTGGGGATTTCGAGCAGATCTCGCTGGAGCAAGACTGCACCCGCAGCGGTGGATGTTACGGCTCGATCGAGAGGGGATGAGTGGCAGCGAAGAAAAATTTGTGGGGCAAAATCTAGCTCTGATTACCAACTGTCACGAACTCATCAACGTAGGATCGAATCCGAGAGGGGAAAAGGGGATGAGATCGAGACTTGGGAGAGGGGTTTCTTTCCAAGGGAGAAGGTACAGGTTAGGTGAGAGAGTTCAGAGATAACATCACACGCACTGCATGCCCTGCCTACTGGCCTACAACTGGCTATATAACTGCGCTCCACTTGTCCACTTTGCCTTACAGGTGGGTCCATGCCACATGGCGGAGGGGGTCCCACCATCACGCGTCCACTGCATCATCTCCTAGTGATGCAGGTGTGACATGACCCCCTCATTGCCGATGAGGCCGTGAGCGGAAAGGAGGCGCCGAAAGATTGGCCTCTTCTAGCGACAGCTAGGGTTCGAGTCTCCTGGCTACCGAGAGCTCCTGAGAGGAAAACAATATATACTTTTTCATCTAAGGAAAAGTTTGAAGTTTGTTCATCCAAACGGCTGCAAAAATTTTCTTCCCTAACGTCTCTTTTCTACCAAAAACATATCACGGTCTCTTGTATTCCAGTTTCTGTCCGTACGTATTCCATTCTCCCCCTTCGCTTTCCCTTCTCTGACAGCCGACCATGGGGCGCGGAGCGGTGGCATCCTGTGTAGGAGTACCAGCTACGGCCATGTCGCCTTGATCTCGGTCTGCACCCGTTGTCGCCCCTTCTCCTTTCCCCTCGCCAGCCACTTGTCCCCGCCGTGAAACCAGGCTGACGTAGCACGAGCTCGGGATTGAATAGGTCCAAACCCGGGTCGCGTCCTCGAGCAGGAAGTCGACGTGAGGGACGAGCCGCCTCGTCGCACTGTTGGCCTGCGGCGGTGGTGCCGCCCCCATCCCGGATACCGACAATGCCGGGTCCTGGAGTTGCCTGCGATGGGGGCATGGATGGTGAATCTCGGCGGGGACAGTGGAGGTGGGGGCGAGGGAGGCAGGTGGTGGTCGTGCCGTCCTTGAAGACCGCGGCGGCGGCGGAGGCCATCCAGCAACTCTTCAAGCTGTGTCGCGCCGTATTCGCAGCCCTAGTCCACCCCATGCCCGGCACCATAGATCACCCTGCCGGAAATGGGAATGGCCTGCACAAAATTGATGTCGTGTGTTTGGTTGAATCGACTGAATTTTAAGGGAAAAGTATATTTTTCGTCCCTCAATTCTTCCGAAAGTCTACATTTGGTCCTTCAACTCTGAAACCGGCAAAACTTAGTCCCTCAACTCTTCAAACCGGATATGTTAGTCCCTCTTCTCAGCCGACCCGGTATGCTGCTGACTCAGCCCCGGTTTTGACCAGTCTTAGCTGACGTGGCAAAATTCCTCTATCATGCTCATTCTATCTCTTTTTCCTCTCATCTCTCTCTAGTTGGCATTTGATCGAGCAACTCGCGTGCGCATCTGCACTTCTGGCACCGGCACCACCTCATCGTCCGACTACGCCACAGCGGCAAGGAGCACGCTGTCGGCACCACCGGGCGAACGTGGACATCTTGGCCCGCACACCAACCTAGTCTCCACCGTCCGCTAGTGCTCCCAGGCCCAAGAGTGGCTCCTTGTCGGAATCATGCACGACCGCGGGGGCTCCAGTACCTGCACGAGGCAGTGACGCCGCCGGCGATCTACCGCGATGTTCCAGGGTGTGAGTTCGACGCGCACATAGATACCTAAAGTTCTAGGGTGCAGCTCAGTCCGTTCGTTCTTGTCGTCCAGGAGGAACAGAGGTCATAGGTGGGAGGAGGTTAGAGAGACATGGATAGGTGAGAGGAGTTGGCGGGTGGCCGGGCTGGGGAGCCGAGGTACGGTGAGCCCAGCAGGGCTGAGGCGGAGCTATGCATGCGGCCAGCTGCCAGCGGCGATGACACGGCTCGGGAACAAGATCCACCAGCCACTACACTGTCATGGTGGGGGAGCCCGCCATACTTCTTGAGCTCCCGGCCTTCCTCCTGCTGTCAGGCACAACGCGGTGGCCGCGAAGACTTGCCGTGGGGCTTGAGCCTTGAGAAGTGCTAGGTAGTCGACCGCGACGGCACATGTGATTAGCCGCGCGGCTGATGGCGTTTCTGCTAGCGACGCACGCTGCAAGAAGTAACGGCATGTAGCGGGCGCCCCAAGTGGTGGCTTAGTAGACGCGGTGACCATTGAATGGTACTACTGAGGCACAACGGCTACAGGCCTACGGCCAGCCGACTATGGATACTCAGAGTGCTCAAAGGTAGCACGCCCAGGGGAGCAGCAGATGGTGCTAGCAAGCATGGCTTTCAGGGGCAGGCGACCGGCAACCTCTTCTTCATGAACCAAACCAGTGAAATCGGTCAAAACCATGCCACATCACCAACAAAGCGGTACGAGGGGCTAAAGTTATCCGGTTTGAGAAGTTGAGGGACTAATGTTTGCTGGTTTTGAAGTTGGGGGACTATTTCTACATTGTCGAGAAAATTGAGGGACGAAAAATATACTTATCCCGAATTTTAATTAGCTCATGGTGGTGATTTTTGCAGACATGATAAGGCCAGAAGACATCGGCCTAAGCTCAAACATGGCATTCTTCAGGAACATACTAGAGTATTCTGATATACATCATAGTCACCAGGAATTCTGTAAGTTGTAGTATTGTGTAATGACTATGATATGTAAATACTGAACAGCACTCAATGTTCATTACTGTTACAGGCCTAGCCACACACAAAAAGGCTCCACAAAAGTGGCTTTACTTTCTTCAGCCATGACTTGCAATTGCAAGATGATCCTTGCAGCTCTGAGCAGCTTACAAACACCAGTAAGCACCTCCAGCTCCAGGACGAGCTATAATTTGTTCCAGTACGAAGGATTCTTTTTGTAAAATTTCTGAATGAAATACCTTTCTACTTTAAATTGCAGGCTGAGGCCAGCACAATGGAAAAGAGCAGGTCAGTGGCTGATATAAAGAGCTCTATTTTGACATGTCTAGTTACTTCATGTACCAGGCATAAGGCTAGTAAAACTAAATGATTCATAAGCTCTATCATAGTATCGTAAACGAAGTAATTGATTTGACAAGCAAAGAACAATGAAGGCTTTGTTCGGTTGTTGGGGATCCAATCCCCTAGTGGATTCAATCCACGCAGGGTTTGGGTGATCCTCTCCCCGTCACCCAATCCCCACTGATCCTTTCGTGCATAATCCCTGTCTACGTATAATTGTTCGTTTACACCTCTCTCTTGGCAGATGAGCTGGAAGCCTAGCAGAATAGAAATTAAGAGTGGTGAGGAGGGAACGAGATCCTCTGACATTGCAAGGGAAGTCAGGTAGAGCTACAGCTCCCTGACTTTGCTTCGCCATAGCCACACTATTTGCATGTTGGTACAATGTTTAACTACAGTAATTACCGACAGTAATCATCTACAATGTAGTATGTATAGTGCCTGCATAATCTCTCTGACTTGCCTTCATTTTTCTACATAGAGAACTACTGTGCTTCTATGCCTTTCCTTCTACATGTCAGAGGAGCCGGCTCCGATGAGGAGAGGGCAAAAATCTTATCCGTGTCAAGATAATTTTTGGGAGGATCGGACGCCGGAGATGGGGGTCGCTGCGGGAGCCGCCGTGCTCACACCGCTGCACCTCGAGATCTCCTTCGAGATGGTGTCGGGATGGAAGAAGAAGGTCGTGCCAAGGATCTTCTGCTGGGGAGTGAGGGGGGGTTCAGGTAGAAGGCAACAGTCGGTCTTCAATGGAGGATTGAGTTCTTCTCTCCGGCTCCTTCCCCGCCGCCACCGCCGCTCTTGCCCTCTTATTTTTCTTTGGAGGCGAAACGACTAGAGGAGAAGAGATCAGACGTGATTTTTGTCCACGCGGTTGGAGACGTGGCTCAGAACCCGGTGGAATCCCTGCGGTTTGAGGGGGTTTTGGGTGGGAAATAAACCCGTCCGGGTTTAACCGAATATGCATATAAGCTAAGCGGAGATCCAACCCCTGCGAGGGTAAAACCCACGAGGTTCCGGACAAAACCCCTCCGATCCCGGCGGGGGTGGGATTAATCGATTTGACAAGCAAAGAACAATGAAAGCAGGTCATGAAGAGTAAGTATACTTTTGGTCCTTGAGATTCATCACAGACTTTATGGTTCCTAGGACAAATGTTTTTGCCGAGCGAAACGGTACCCACGCGTCGCCCCGCGCGGGCGACTCGAGGGTGTACGCGAGCGCGCCGCCGGGCCACAAACAATTTCGACCCCTCGCCGCCGCTGGAGGCTGGCGCCGGCCAAGTCCGAGCCGCAGCCAAGGAAGGCGGCGGCGGGGCCGTTTCGCCCTGGGAGAGGGTGTGATCTGGGCTTTGGCCCGCGGTGGTCTTCCCCGACGCAGCGGCACCTTCGGCAGCGAGGCAGCGACTCGTCAACATCCCTCCGCCCTACGGTGGCTACCGGTCGGCCATGGGGCTCCGAGGCGACGTCCGGCGAGCCTGGCCCCTACAGGATCCAGATCTGGCATCTGCGGGCATGTAGGGCCTGGGCGGGCCTCGTCCATTGTTGGTGTTGGCGGCTGGGGTTGCGGCGAGAGGCTAGTCTAGGCAACTTGGTCGGCGGCAACAACGTTCTTTATGCGGCCGCCGGCGGCGGCGGCCCGTGCACGAGAGATGGAGGTCTTCGATTAGATCTGGGTGAAAACCTGCTAGTGGCTATTGCCAATGACCGACGATGGCGACGATGTCTGCGTCGTTCCCTTCCTGAAGGCGTAGCCGAGAAGAAGTTCAAGGCCACCCTCTGCTACCTCCGGGGGAAACCTTAGATCGGTAGATCGGATGATGGCGGCTCTCTGGTGTCGTTTCCTCGGGGGCGTCATTCTTGGAGGTGCACACGGGCTCGAGGGACCAGAGGACGGTGTCTTTGGTGGAGCGGTGCTTCATCTTACACATCGATGGTGGCGGATCTCGACGGCGTGGCGCTGTGGAGACTTGGCGTCTGATGCGCGGAGATGGACTCGCGTAGAAGGAGGAAGATGTCTGGCGTCATGGTGGCGTTGATGGTAGAGAGGCCTGGCAAGGTCGGTGCTTTAGTTCTGCTATGAGGATGGACCGAGGGATGATGGAGATGACGGCCTTTACAGCGTGCGGTGCTCACTGGAAGTGTGTCAGACCGGTGTGGGACCCAATCCAGGTAGTGGCTTGGATGAAACATTCGGCTTTAGCTGTTAGGATTTGGTGCGATGTCTGTTTGGTATTAGGCTCGGACATTCGGCACGCCTTCATCAAAGGGATAGGAGTAGCAACCATGTTGCCAAGATGATGGCGTCAGGCTTATTAATGTATCACTTTGTATAGTCTTTATGAATAATTAATAATATGGTTGCATGCATCATCCAGATGCAGAAGCCGAGGATACATCCTCCTTTTTTAATAAAAAATGTAGGAAACAAAATGTCGTCTCCTTCGACCCCTAGGTCGCTTGATACTTGCTTTTTGCTTCTGCCTGATGTCCGTTTGACGCACTTTGGCCCGTCCAGATTGCAAATTTCCTGTATGGATTAACGGAGGTTTTTGTGTTCAGCCAAAACCTGTATTTTTTGTGTTGGCGTTAAAATAGTAAGATTGGCGTTCTTTTTTTCCTCGGGATTTAGGGTCTGTTCGGTAATCACCCGCTCTCAGAATCTGTGGAGCGGGGAAACCACAACTTCTTCGATTTGTACAGCAGCTCCGCCAACTCCGCTTCTGGAGTTGTGGAGCGAAGGGATACCAAACAGGGCGTTAATGTGGCGTGAATATTGCAGGGCATTTCTTTGGCTGGAATAGGGGTACAGAACTGATCTAGCCGTCAGATGAAAAGAACTGCTTTAATTTCAGAAATCAGAAAATTAAAGCAAGTTTCAGAAAATTGGCAGGGAATTGGGGACATTATCGGATTCAGAAAAAGGAAACCGTCCGTGTCTCTATTTGGGAATTTGACGCGTCCTCCGTCGCCTGCAAGTCCATCGCCTATAAATATCAGCACATCCTCGCCTCCACACCACCTTTCTCTATCCCAGATCCCAATCGCCCGCCCTGCCCTCGATTGGCATCAACCCTTCCTAGCTAGTAGAAGCAGCAGCAGATAGGGCAGCCGCCGGCCAGCTACAGGATGGAAGGGCTCGACGTCTTCCAGCACTACCGTCTGAATCCTACGGATGTGGACGCCGTGACTTACTACCTCCCACGCCTCATCGCCGGCCAGCCGCACGGCGCCGAGAAATTCATCCACCACGTCGACATCTACAGCTGCGAGCCCAAGGATCTGGCCGCCAAGATTGCGCCCGTGCCGCAGGCCGCGAGCAGCGGCGACCGCTTCTTCTTCACCACGCGCAAGAGCAAGAACGGAAGCAAAACCCAGAGCGTGCGCACCGCCGGCGGCGGCACCTGGACCGTCAACGCCACCACGGACGTCAAGCACGCGGGAGTCGAGGTCGGCGAGAGGAAGAACCTGTCCTTCAGGAAGAAGGGCAAGTCCACCGGCTGGGTCATGGAAGAGTACCGATGCTTGCTGCCAGAGGCCGTCGTCGCCGACGGGGTGAAGGTGTTTTGCAAGATCCACTTGGCTCAGCATCCTCCTGACGCGGCCCGTCAAGAATCGGCCGCGTACATGCTTCAAGAACCGCAACGAGAGCCCGTGACTGCGAGCACGCACGCACAGAAGAGGCCAGCAACGACTGCCACCGCCGATCCTCATCCGTCGCGCCCGAACAAGAGGATGCGAGGAGCAGTCCCCGTCCCGGCACCTGCCACACCGTCGTTCTTGATGTATGATGAGGCAGCCAGAGCAATGTATGGCCCGTTGGCTCGTACCAACTTCCCTGTTCAGGATGCACAAGCACCTGCTGTGGCTGTACCAGCGGCAATCGAAGGTGCTTCAGCATCATGCGAGTCCACTACAACATCCTACCACTCGGACGTTGCTTCTTCCTCGCATGATATGCAGCGACAAGATCAAGCTCCTGCTATTTCGTCTCAGTCAGATGTGCTCGAGTCTGTCAAGCAGTACAGCCAACAACAGATGATTGTTCCTGAGGCTGGCTCAAGCATTGCAAGGAGCACATCTGAAGAGGATGTCTTTGAGCCATTGGAGCCTGTTTCCAATTTGCTGGATGAGGAGGCAGATGGTTGTGACCTTGAAGAACTAATGAGAATGATGGAAGACGACCCAATTGAAGTTGAGCCGGTCACTGGAGCCAACACTGGCGTGGAGATGGGCCAACAGGAACCTCTGTACCTGGATACCTTGGACCAAGGCATGCTGGAGGACATGCTGCAGCCGGATGACCCTAACCCATTGTGGACATCAGATGATCAGGCCATGCACAACCCTGCCTTCCATGATGCTGACAAGGAGAAGAGGTACAATGCCGCGTCGGATCTTGACGCTCCATCGCTTCAGGGACACGACCACTTGTTCAACTCGCGGCCGTGCTCCTTCGATCCATTTGAAGCAGCCTGGAAGGCCGAAGAGGCGCTCGAGAAGGAGAAGAGGGACAATCTTCACGCTGGACCGCTTGGAGGGCACAACAACTTCTTCTCGTCTGCAAGTGTTCATTAAGTCCGATGTTGAAATTGTTTTCAAAGTGTATACGAGGATACTCGCTGGCTGATATATTAGTTCGTCCTTGTACGATCGCCACAGATGTACCTCTGAGCAATTTGCTCCACTTGTTCATGCAAGCTAAAACTGTTGTTGTTCTTCTTTTTGCTCCTGTGATGGATTTTCTTTTCTGAACCTTGTGTTCGCTCCTGCGCTAGTACTACTTCTTCTGCTCTGTTTCCTGTGATGGACCATGTTAAAACTGTTCTTATCTTTTTGTATTAGGCTCAGATAAGCAAGCATGATGCAGTTGTGATCTGGGCAACCGCAGATAGGTAGTAACTATGTTTGTAAATCAGAAAATGCTCCACTGCTCGTGATAATCTGCAGAACAACTTCAAGTTCATAAGTTGCAGAGCTAATTCAAGTCATGGCAAAAACAATTGTTATGCCTATTTTGCATTGCTGAAATTCATGTCTTTTATTATCAACTAAAGCCTGATCCTTCGGGGGATGCAATGTATTTAAAAAGTTGACTGAATCATAAAAAAAAATCTGGTCAAACAATCCATATTTTGTAGCTTGCCAGTTGAAACATATACAGACCTCAAGGCGGCAACTGACGCTTGCCCATGTCTGAAGTCTGAACCGTGTTGCTTTTCAGCAATACTACAGTGAATGGAGTTTGAGTTTAAGTTCCTTATCCCACTGGTCTAGAGCTCTAGTCCTCAAATGCAGAATTCAGGTTAGGTAAGCGCACATAATTGCTACTGTACAAGTTTAGGCTATCTTGTGTACGGTCAGTTCCATTGTGGCCCAGGACAAGATCTGTGCAAGGTCCAGTGCTTGAGGTTGAGGCCAAGCGAGAAGCGAGCGACAAGATTTTGAATCCTAACGGTAGCACGATTCCACGATCTTAAAGTCCAACATACTCCCTCTGTAGGCATCATCCCATGTTCTCTTCTCTAGAAGAGGTCTCTTCTCTAGAAGAGAACATCTTTGATCAACAAATGAATAGCCGGAGTGGATCGCCAGGGCCCAAAGGCAACGCACACAAATCTAATAAAGTCCAACTCTTAACCCAGAGACGATATACAATACTTGCATTAACCAACGTACATGACATTTCAGGCTCAAGAATATGCACAAGCGCTAGGGCATTTGGGACTGCTTTTCTCTAAGTCGCCAAAAAAAAAGGAAAATTCCGCGAGGGTAAAAACATGATTTACCACTATACACTCTTGCATAAGGCTGGCGAAAAGAATGAGTAGCCATGGGACCCGTCACTACTCGATAACAACGTCCCTCGCCACCATGTCCCTGTTCACGATAAGCTTCCCATCTTCATCCCTGGTGAAGAGCTTGTCAACCAGCTCATCCCAGCTGGTCCTTCCTGCAGATTTCGGTTCTGATGAAGTCGTCTCACTGTGAGTATCGGAGGATGGCGCAGGGCAAGCACCCTCATGGGCTTCCTCTTCAGAGATGTCTATCGCGTGAGGAACATCTAAGGTTTTCGCCCTGTGGAGCGCATTCTTGTGTTCTTCCTTGAAACTTTGCAATCTCTCCATCTTTTGTTCAGCAGGTGGAGTTGTTGCCTTCTCTTTTTCCTTCATTAGCTGCACAAAGACATAGCTATAATCATAAATAAAGAAATAAATATCGCCTCTGAAATGGAAGAAATCGATGCTCCAACCAACAATTGCAAGTTCTAACGAATCGTATTACTATGTTTCAGCCAATGGAAACAAGCTACAAATACCAAGAAATAACGGTTAATTTGGCACGCCAATATGCATCAACAGTGTTGCATATAAAGAGCTTGTTTACCATGTATGTCTAAACAGTTCGGTCAATTGTTCCATTCTATTCCATGGATGATGTGCATTATGTCCTACAGAAAACTATGACGCTAACTCGAATTTAATTTATCTCTCACTGAAACCAAGTGTGCAGAAGAAAAGGTAATATAAGAAAAATAGAAAGGAAAAGGATAAGGTTAGTTTGGTTTGTACCCATACCCTACCAACTTTCTGGTCTGGTTTTTGGCAACTCCCATGCCCCTTTGGCCACTTCCAATGCAATCTGCTGACATAGTTGACCAAAACATGGGCAGCCAAAACCTTTGCTAGCCAAAATTTTGGAGGGATTGGCCTGGGCACCACCAAAACACACCCTAAATTTAGAAGGCTCTGAACATGTACAGTCAACTTCCAGTTACCCATTCAAAACCTAAATGTGGAAGGCTCTCAAACATGTACGCCCAACTACAAGTTAACAATTCCAAACTTAAGTGCAGAAGGCGTCAGAAATCCATAGATCATTATTTATTTGTGTACCGTCACTTGGAGAAGCAAGGAAAATCACTTGGTGCCCGGCCATTGTTTTTGTGTATGGAAAACCTATTAGTTGAAGCCTAAAACATAGCACTTAGGTTAACCCTTTTGTGCTTAAGCTAAGACGAAAGCCCAATGTGAGGGTGGCGGGCAGGGGGAACACATGTTAGGACGCATACCCACGCATGTAATCCATAATATCACTAAAAAGGCCCAAGCATAATACATATTGCATAATATCACATTGACATGCAAGACTGGATTTAGAAACCAAATAATTATGCCATCACTCTGAAGCTCATGGTTCACAAGCTGTGACAAGTGCACGTACCTCTAAAGCCAAGGCTGATTCTCGCTCAATCCAAATAATGCCATGATCAGCAGTGGTACTGCACGATAACACAATATGCTCAAACCGTCCTTCCACTGGAATAGCAGTTCTCACCTCAGGTGGGTATCTTGCACAGCTACAAATTAGTAATAGTTATGTTATCATATTCTCCAAGTGTGACAGTTATTAGAAATCTCTTAAACTTTCACTATTTTATAATCTTCCTATGTAAAGAGTACAGAAACAAAAAAAAATCGCTCACAAAGAAATTTATCGGTCATGCAAATATTGCAGACTGTAACGGGATCATCTCTTTGATTTGCATGATACCTCAAAACACAATTTATTTTTAAATGTAGGATTGACATGAATCCTATAGGATTGAATACCACATGACTTTGCACACGAATGGTATCTTTTCAAGAGGTATTAGTCAGTATAATTTTTCATACGAATATGGTGCAAAGAAACTCTTAGGAAAAAAAATCATAGGGTACAATCTTTTAAGTTATAAATGAAACTACCACGTAGGAGAAGTTCTTGAGGATGAGAATCCTCCGAAAGTCCTCAAAGAGGCCTGGCATGATTACTTTTCCATATAAAACTGATTTTCTAACTAATGTGATGAAAAAGGTAGTCACCTTTGTCATATGAATTTTGAAATGTTTGTCGTGGACCATGCTTCAGCATTCTATACTTCTTTTTTCAACTGTTATACCTTTATTTTATTGTGTTCATAGTTTACGAAATTCATTTCACTGACCTGGAAAGCTACACAAAATGAATCTGAGGAAATCTTGCTTTGCTTAGTCTAAACAATCAACGTAAAAGCATACACCGATTTATATATATTTTTTTCATCATTTTAAAAATGTGTGGAATAAAACAGCAGTGGGCGAAACCATTAACGGCTAGAACTTCCTAGCTCTGGAAGAACAAAGTGCTGAAGCTTTGTTGCTTGCTTTTCCAAAAACCATGATGACTGAATCCTTTTTCTATAGTATAAAAAGGCTTAATGATGAGCAAACCAGCACACACAGCCTGAAACTTCCTTGTGCTAGACAAACAGTGAATAACAGGTTCATCGTTTACAGCATACCAACATGACTTAACTAATAACTAGCAGCAACTATCCAAGCGCATCAATTACCTGCAAAATTTCCTCTCGACGATATGATACATCCGACCAGGAGCATACAATCTTCTTGGATCTTTAAACTTTTTCTTGTCTTGTTTAAATGTATCTCTCAAGCAAAATAGGAATAACAAGCAGGGCAAGCTGTCCAAAGCAATTATGAAAAATTCCATTATTCCATACTATTTTACTGGCGGATAGTTGAACTACATGGAGAAAGTTAACAGGGGACTTACCAGAATATAGAGCCGAAAATATATTCCAATGGTGTTGGTGTTCTTGGCAAAAAATCATCCTGGCAAAAGACATTGTATGGTGATAAAATGAGTATCCGATGGCACTACTATGTGATTAGTGCCACAGATGGTAACTTCTGAGGTTACAACAACTAGATAGGATCGGTTTTTGAAAGTCAGCATTTTATTGATTAAGCAATAAAGTCATACAAGGTCTCCCGGATACAATCTGGAACAGAATGAAAAACACACAACAAAACCAGAATTCAGTTAAGTTCACGAGCTATTCACCTGTTCGGAATCAACGAATTTCACAAAGGAAATAGTACCACATCCAATAAATCAATTTCAACATATAGCAGTGGGACAAGTTCAAGCACCACAAATACCACATTATGTGGTCAGGCGTGCGATCCAAATTTCCATTTCCAGACATACACCTTGTACCAATTACAGATTATCATGTTGAATTAATTGATTTTTCAAAAAAATAATGTAGAATGAGTCGAATTCACCCAACAACATGTCAAACAGTTAACTTAGTTGAGCTCCATATCAGTCATAAGCCGATATCAGTTAACCTCATATGAGCTACCTTTCTTAAGTACAGCGGTTAAAGGATATTTTACTGTAAACTGTCAGCTAGCTTTTAGAAGAACAACAGTAGGAAAGGGTACTCTGCTGTATAATCTTATTCTATCAGCGGGAGTACCTTTCTTCACAACACAATTCCCGCTGCCTAATTCCTAACGTTCGGCACAATCAAACTAGTTAAGCTTTCACAGACATTCCAAGCACGCCACAAGCAAAGCACATTTGACCAAATCGTTCCCCCTCCTCTCACCCCAACAATTCTAATTTCCAATTGTCCGGCTCGAAATTTTCCAATAGTCAAAATATTCAGAGGCAGCAAAATTGAACAGGTAGGTAATGGTTGACCACGGGGCAGCTGGTACCTGCAACACGATAGAGTAGATCACGTCGGCGTACTTGACGGCGAGGTTGAGCGACATGCACCGGGCCGGCGCGAGCGCGTAGCACCGTATGTGGCTCCTGGGTATATTGCCGAACGCCTTGCGGTTGTTGACCACCAGCACCGTCATGAGCGCGGCGATGCCGGAGCCGAGCGAGTGGCCCGCGAAGATGAGCTTGCAGTCGGGCCCCTGCTGGCGCAGCAGCTCCCGCAGCGTCTCCGTCTCCCTCTCCAGTATGAACTGGGCCGCCTTGAGCAGGCCGTGGTGCACGTAGCCGCCGTCGAACATCTGCATCCCGAGCTTGTTGTCCATCAAGACCTGCAACGAACGGGCGAATCGAACGGGTTCACATTCCGTTCCCGCGGAGATGAAATTCACCCTGGGCTGCTGGAATCGGGGATGCGAAGCGGGACCTTGTAGTCGGCGTTGCGGACGAGGTTGAGGCCGCGGACGGCGAGGACGACCTCGTTGCGGCGGCGGTCGACGTAGACGAGGTAGGGCGGGCAGGCGGTGCCGACCTCGTCGTAGGTGGTGCGCTTGTGGACGCCGGCGCCGTCGATCTGGGTGTAGCCGCGGGTGGCCGGCATGAGCTTGGGGTTGTCGAGGTCGTCGGAGATGGCCATGATGATCTGGCAGATGCGCGGGACGGGCTCGAAGTCGTCGGGCGAGGCGGGCGGCCAGGTCTCGCTGTCGTAGGCGCCGATGTAGGTGAGGCGCTTCCACGCCCAGCGCACGCACCCCACGCACAGCACGCACTCCAGCCCGCACGACACCGACATGGCTGGCCGCCTCCCCGCGGCGCGCCGGCGCTTGGCCTCGGAGGAAGGCGCGCTCGGGCTGCTGGCTCTGCTTGACGGGGTGGCTCCTCGGCTCGGCGCGGGCTGGTCTATGTGGTGGTGGTCGCCTCGCCTCCCTCCGCCAGCCGAGCCGCCGATGTTTTTCTATTGGATTAGTTGCCTTGGTTGTTCCGGAAGCGACGAGGTTGAGCTGGAGCGGTGGCGGTGGGCCGGTGGCGATGGTGGTGGGGTGGGGTGGGGGAGGAGTGATGTGAGATGCCGCTGCGCTGTGCGCGCACTTGGGGCGGGGGGGTCGGTCGGGTTTTACTCGCCTTTTCAACGCGGCTGCGCTCCGCGGGCGAGGCCGAGGACCGCCGAGGATTGGTCATTGGTCTAAAACGGCAGGAGGAGACGACCAGCTGGCGTTGCTTCTCCGAAACTTCTGGCTCACCTTCTCACCCGTGTCCATTCGCATTTACACAGGGGGCTGGTTTTCTCCCATGGGAGGATGTCGTAATTTCGTGGTAGTGCATGGGATATAGGGCCAGTTCTTTTCGCCTTATAATTCTAGAGAATTATGATTCTCGAAACTGCCCATAGAATTGTCTGTCTGGTTCTTTTCTGTAATTCCAACCTGTAATTGTTGTATGAAGTCGTTCGGTCGAGCTGGCCGAGTGACATATTGGCTATAATTTGAGTCTCCAATAGGGGTAGTAGTTCAAATCGAACAGTTTTCTTTTGAGGGCCTGGTTAGAATTGCCAGAATTGCCGAGTTTTCACGATTCTCAAATACACTAGCGATTCTGATAATTCTCGGATGATTCCTAGGGAAGAAACGAGTTCTTTTGCGATTGTGATTCTTCGGGCAGTAATTCTTCAGAATTGAGCCGAAAGAACTGGGCCATAAGAGGGAAGTGGACTAGGAGCACTCGGCGACGCAGCCCTCCGTAATATATATGTCCATTATTATCTCGGAATGGATGTACTTAATGCAATTTACTTTTGATTCTAACCAATACGAGAAGTATACAACGTAGGAACAATGAATCACATTTATTTCGGCCCCACAACTCTGCCATGGGCTCATTGTTGGGGAACGTAGTAATTTTAAAAAATTTCTACGCACACTCAAGATCATGGTTATGTATAGCAACGAGAGGGGAGAGTGTTGTCTACGTACCCTCGTAGACCGAAAACGGAAGTGTTAGCACAACGTGGTTGATGTAGTCGTACGTCTTCACGATCCGACCGATCAAGTACCGAACCCATGGCACCTCCGAGTTCTGCACACGTTCAACTCGATGACGTCCCTCGAACTCCGATCCAGTCGAGTGTTGAGGGAGAGTTTCGTCAGCACGACGGCGTGGTGACGATGATGATATTCTACCGACGCAGGGCTTCGCCTAAGCACCGCTACGATATGACCGAGGTGGATTATGGTGGAGGGGGGCACCGCACACGGCAAAGAGATCAAGAGATCAATTGTTGTGTCTTTGGGGTGCCCCCTGCCCCCGTATATAAAGGAGTGGAGGAGGGGGAGGGTCGGCCCTCTCTATGGCGCGCCCTAGGTGAGTCCTACTCCGGAGTAGGATTCCCCCTTTCCTAGTAGAACTAGGAGCCCTTCCAAGTAGTAGGAGTAGGAGGGAAGGAAAGGGAAGGAAAAAGGAGAAGGAAGGAAGGGGGCGCCCCCTCCCTAGTCCAATTCGGACCAGCCCATGGGGAGGGGTGCGGCCACCCTTTGAGGCCTTTCTCTCCTTTCCCGTATGGCCCATTAAGGCCCAATACGAATTCCCGTAACTCCCCGGTACTCCCGAAAATACCCGGATCACTCAGAACCTTTCTGATGTCCAAATATAGTCGTCCAATATATCGATCTTTACGTCTCGACTATTTCGAGACTCCTCGTCATGTCCCCGATCTCATCCGGGACTCCGAACTCCTTCGGTACATCAAAACACATAAACTCATAATATAACCGTCATCGAACTTTAAGCGTGCGGACCCGACGGGTTCGAGAACTATGTAGACATGACCGAGAAACGTCTCCGGTCAATAACCAATAGCGGAACCTGAATGCTCATATTGGCTCCTACATATTCTACGAAGATCTTTATCGGTCAAACCGCATAACAACGTACGTTGTTCCCTTTGTCATCGGTATGTTACTTTCCCGAGATTCGATCGTCGGTATCTCAATACCTAGTTCAATCTCGTTACCGGCAAGTCTCTTTACTCGTTCCGTAATACATCATCCCGCAACTAACTTATTAGTTGCAATGCTTGCAAGGCTTATAGTGATGTGCATTACCGAGTGGGCCCAGAGATACCTCTCCGACAATCGGAGTGACAAATCATAATCTCAAAATACGCCAACCCAACAAGTACCTTTGGAGACACCTGTAGAGCACCTTTATAATCACACGGTTACGTTGTGATGTTTGGTAGCACACAAAGTGTTCCTCCGGTAAACGGGAGTTGCATAATCTCATAGTCATAGGAACATGTATAAGTTATGAAGAAAACAATAGCAATAAACTAAACGATCAAGTGCTATGCTAATGGAATGGGTCAAGTCAATCACATCATTCTCCTAATGATGTGATACCGTTAATCAAATGACAACTCATGTCTATGGTTAGGAAACATAATCATCTTTGATCAACGAGCTAGTCAAGTAGAGGCATACTAGTGACACTCTGTTTGTCTATGTATTCACACATGTATTATGTTTCCGGTTAATACAATTCTAGCATGAATAATAAACATTTATCATGATATAAGGAAATAAATAATAACTTTATTATTGCCTCTAGGGCATATTTCCTTCAGTCTCCCATTTGCACTAGAGTCAATAATCTAGTTCACATCGCTATGTGATTTAACACCAATAGTTCACATCACCATGTGATTAACACCCATAGTTGACATCGTCATGTGACCAACACCCAAAAGGTTTACTAGAGTCAATAATCTAGTTCACATCGCTATGTGATTAACACACAAAGAGTACCAAGGTGTGATCATGTTTTGCTTGTGAGAGAAGTCTAGTCAACGGGTCTGCCACATTCAGATCCGTAAGTATTTTGCAAATTTCTATGTCAACTATGCTCTGCACGGAGCTATTCTAGCTAATTGCTCCCACTTTCAATATGTATCCAGATTGAGATTTAGAGTCATCTGGACCAGTGTCAAAATTGGCATCGACGTAACCCTTTACGACGAACCTTTTTGTCACCTCCATAATCGAGAAACATATCCTTATTCCACTAAGGATAATTTGACCGCTGTCCAGTGATCTACTCCTAGATCATTATTGTACTCCCTTGCCAAAAACAGTGTAGGGTATACAATAGATCTGGTACACAGCATGGCATATTTTATAGAACCTATGGCCAAGGCATAGGGAATGACTTTCATTCTCTCTCTATCTTCTGTCGTGGTCGGGTTTTGAGTCTTACTCAACTTCACACCTTGTAACACAGGCGAGAACTCTTTCTTTGACTGTTCCATTTTGAACTACTTCAAAATCTTGTTAAGGTATGTACTCATTGAAAAACTTATCAAGCGTCTTAATCTATCTCTATAGATCTTGATGCTCAATATGTAAGCAGCTTCACCGAGGTCTTTCTTTGAAAAACTCCTTTCAAACACTCCTTTTTGCTTTGCAGAATAATTCTACATTATCTCCGATCAACAATATGTTATTCACATATACTTATTAGAAATGTTGTAGTGCTCCCACTCACTTTCTTGTAAATACAGGCTTCATTGCAAGTCTGTATAAAACTATATGCTTTGATCAACTTATCAAAGCGTATATTCCAACTCCGAGATGCTTGCACCAGTTCAAAGATGGATCGCTGGAGCTTGCATATTTTGTTAGCACCTTTAGGATTGACAAAACTTTCTTGTTGCATCATATACAACTAAGGAATGCAGTTTTGTTTATCCACTTGCCAGATTTCATAAAATGCGGCAATTGCTAACATAATTCGGGCAGACTTAAGCATGGATACCAGTGAGAAACTCTCATCGTAGTCAACACCTTGAACTTGTCGAAAACTTTTTTGTGACAATTCTAGCTTTTGTAGATAGTGACACTACTATCAGCGTCTGTCTTCCTCTTGAAGATCCATTTAATATCAATGGCTCACCGATCAATGGGCAAGTCAATCAAAGTCCATACTTTGTTCTCATACATGGATCTCATCTCAGATTTCGTGGCATCAAGCCATTTCGTGGAATCTGGGCTCATCATCGCTTCCTCATAGTTCGTAGGCTCGTCATGGTCAAGTAACATGACCCCCAGAACAAGATTACTATACCACTCGGGTGCGGATCTCACTCTGGTTTACCTACGAGGTTCGGTAGTAACTTGATCTGAAGTTACATGATCATCATCATTAGCTTCCTCACTAATTGGTGTAGTAATCACAGGAACAGATTTCTGTGATGAACTACTTTCCAATAAGGGAGCAGGTACAGTTACCTCATCAAGTTCTACTTTCCTCCCACTCACTTCTTTCGAGAGAAACTCCTTCTCTAGAAAGGATCCATTCTCAGCAACGAATATCTTGCCTTCGGATCTGTGATAGAAGGTGTACCTAACATTTTCTTTTGGGTATCCTATGAAGACGCACTTCTCTGATTTGGGTTTGAGCTTATCAGGTTGAAATTTTTTCACATAAGCATTGCAACCTCAAACTTTAAGAAATGACAACTTAGGTTTCTTGCCAAACCATAGTTCATACGGTGTCGTCTCAACGGATTTAGTGGTGCCCTATTTAATGTGAATGTAGCTGTCTCTAATGCATAAACCCAAAATGATAGCGGTAAATCAGTAAGAGACATCATAGATCGCACCATATCTAATAAAGCACGGTTATGACGTTTGGACACACCATACACTGTGGTGTTTCAGGTGGCATGAGTAGTGAAACTATTTCACATTGTTTTAACTGAAGGCCAAACTCGTAACTCGAATATTTTACTTCCGCGATCATATCGTAGAAACTTTTATTTTGTTACGATGATTCTCCACTTCACTCTGAAATTCTTTAAACTTTTCAAATGTTTCAGACTTGTGTTTCATCAAGTAGATCTACTCATATCTGCTCAAATCATCTGTGAAGATCAGAAAATAATGATACCTGCCGTGAGCTTCAATATTCATCGGACCACATACATCAGTATGCATGATTTTCAACAGATCTGTTGCTTGCTGCATTGTTCCGAAGAATAGGGTCTTAGTCATCTTGCCCATGAGGCATGGTTCGCAAGCATCAACTGATTCATAATCAAGTGATTCCAAAAGTTCATCGGCATGGAGTTTCTTCATGCGCTTTACACTAATATGACCTAAACGGCAGTGCCACAAATAAGTTGCACTATCATTATTAGCTTTGCATTTTTTGGTTTCAATATTATGAATATGTGTATCACTATGATCGAGATCCAACGAACCATTTTCATTGGGTGTGTAACCATATATGTAAACAGAATAACAATTTATTCTCTTACTTAAATGAATAACTGTATTGCAATAAACATGATCAAATCATATTCATGCTCAATGCAAACACCAAATAACACTTATTTAGGTTCAACACTAATCCCGAAAGTATAGGGAGTGTGCAATGATGATCATATCAATCTTGGAACCACTTCCAACACACATCGTCACTTCACCCTTAACTAGTCTCTGTTCATTCTGCAACTCCCGTTTCGAGTTACTACTCTTAGCAACTGAACCAGTATCAAATACCGGGGGGTTGCTACGAACACTAGTAAAATACACATCAATAATCCGTATATCAAATATACCTTCGTTCACTTTGCCATCCTTCTTATCCGCCAAATACTTGGGGCAGTTCCACTTCCAGTGACCAGTTCCTTTGCAGTAGAAGCACTTAGTCTTTGGCTTAGGACCAGACTAGGGCTTCTTCACTTGAGCAGCAACTTGCTTGCCGTTCTTCTTGAAGTTCCCCTTCTTCCCTTTGCCCTTTTCTTGAAACTAGTGGTCTTGTCTACCATCAACACTTGATATTTTTCTTGATTTCTACCTTCGTTGATTTCAGCATTACGAAGAGCTTGGGAATCGTTTATGTTATTCCTTGCATATCATAGTTCATCACGAAGTTCTACTAACTTGGTGATGGTGAGTAGAGAATTCTGTCAATCACTATCTTATCTGGAAGATTAACTCCCACTTGATTCAAGCGATTGTAGTACCCAGACAATCTGAGCACATGCTCACTGCTTGAGCTATTCTCCTCCATCTTTTAGCTATAGAACTTGTTGGAGACTTCATATCTCTCAACTCGGGTATTTGCTTGAAATATTAACTTCAACTCCTGGAACATCTTATATGGTCCATGACGTTCAAAACGTCTTTGAAGTCCCGATTCTAAGCCGTTTAAGCATGGTGCACTAAACTATCAAGTAGTCATCATATTGAGCTAGCCAAACGTTCATAATGTCTGCATTTGCTCCTGCAATAGGTCTGTGATCTAGCGGTGCATTAAGGACATAATTCTTCTGTGCAGCAATGAGGATAATCCTCAGATCATGGATCCAATCCGCATCATTGCTACTAACAGCTTTCAACTTAATTTTCTCTAGGAACATATCAAAAATAAAACAGGGGAGCTAAACGCGAGCTATTGATCTACAACATAGATATGCTAATACTACCAGGACTAAGTTCATGATAAATTAAAGTTCAATTAATCATATTACTTAAGAACTCCCACTTAGACAGACATCCCTCTAATCTTCTAAGTGATCACGTGATCCATATCAACTAAACCATGTCCGATCATCACGTGAGATGGAGTAGTTTCAATGGTGAACATCACTATGTTGATCATATCTATTATATGATTCACGCTCGACCTTTCGGTCTTCGTGTTCCCAGGCCATACCTGTTATATGCTAGGCTCGTCAAGTTTAACCTGAGTATTCCGCGTGTGCAACTGTTTACACCCGTTGTATTTGAACGTAGAGCCTATCACACCCGATCATCACGTGGTGTCTCAGCACGAAGAACTTTCGCAACGGTGCATACTTAGGGAGAACACTTGTACCTTGATAATTAGTGAGAGATCATCTTATAAAGCTACCGTTTTACTAAGCAAAATAAGATGTATAAAAGATAAACATCACATGCAATCAAAATATGTGACATGATATGGCCATCATCATCTTGTGCCTTTGATCTCCATCTCCAAAGCATCGTCATGATCTCCATCGTCACCGTCATGACACCATGATCTCCATCATCTTGATCTATATCAATGTGTCGTCATATGGTCGTCTCGCCAACAATTGCTCTTGCAACTATTGCTATTGCATAGCGATAAAGTAAAGCAATTATTTGGCGCTTGCATCTTATGCAATACAGAGATAACCATAAGGCTTTTGCCAGTTGCTGATAACTTCAACAAAACATGATCATCTCATACAACAACTTATATCTCATCACATCTTGACCATATCACATCACAACATGCCCTGCAAAAACAAGTTAGACGTCCTCTACTTTGTAGTTGCAAGTTTTACGTGGCTGCTACGGGCTGAGCAAGAACCGTTCTTATCTACGCATCAAAACCACAATGATAGTTTGTCAAGTTGGTGCTGTTTTAACCTTCGCAAGGACCGGGTGTAGCCACACTCGGTTCAACTAAAGTTGGAGAAACTGACACCCGCTAGTCACCTGTGTGCATAGCACGGCGGTAAAACCAGTCTCGTGTAAGCGTACGCGTAATGTCGGTACGGGCCGCTTCATCCAACAATACCGCCGAACCAAAGTGTGACATGCTGGTAAGCAGTATGACTTATATCGCCCACAACTCACTTGTGTTCTACTCGTGCATATGACATCTACGCATAAAACCAGACTCATATGCCACTGTTGGGGAACGTAGTAATTTCAAAAATTCCTACGCACACTCAAGATCATGGTGATGCATAGCAACAAGAGGGGAGAGTGTTGTCTACGTACCCTCGTAGACCGAAAACGGAAGCATTAGCACAACGCGGTTGATGTAGTCGTACGTCTTCATGATCCGACCGATCAAGTACCGAACCCACGGCACCTCCAAGTTCTGCACACGTTCAACTCGATGACGTCCCTCGAACTTCGATCCAGCTGAGTGTTGAGGGACAGTTTCGTCAGCACGACAGCGTAGTGACGATGATGATGTTCTACCGACGCAGGGCTTCGCCTAAGCACCGCTACGATATGACCGAGGTGGATTATGGTGGAGGGGGCACTGCACACGGCTAAGAGATCAATTGATGTGTCTTTGGGGTGCCCCCTGCCCCCATATATAAAGGAGTGAAGGAGGGGGAGGGCCGGCCCTCTCTATGGCGCGCCCTAGGGGAGTCCTACTCCCACCGGGAGTAGGATTCCCCCTTTCCTAGTAGAACTAGGAGCCCTTCCAAGTAGTAGGAGTAGGAGGGAAGGAAAGGGAAGGGAAAAGGAGAAGGAAGGAAGGGGGTGTCGTGGTTCTAAGTCTGACAGTGAGGTAGGGGGGTGTGTATGAAGAGGCTAGACCTTAGCTATTGGGAAGTTGTAAGCACGCAAGGTTTACGAGTTCAGGCCCTTCTCGGAGGAAGTAACAGCCCTACGTCTCGGTGCCCGGAGGCGGTCGACTGGATTATGCGTGTGTAAAATGACAGGGGTGCGAACCCTTGATACTGAGGAGGGGGTGGCTTATATAGAGTTCGCCAGCCCTCTCCTGCCCTCAGTAATGCAGGGTTTAAGGTACATTTAAGGTGGGAGTTACTGATAACGTCCCTAATAAAGTGTCATAATAATCATAAAGACTACTTAATAGCCGACCGTTTGCCTGCGGAGTGACTTGAGGTCTTCTGGCAGTCGAGTGGTTGGCTTCTTGGTCGAGTGACAACTTCTTGGTCGAGTGTCTTCAACCCGTCGAGTGGGATATCTTCAAGTTGTCATCAAGGTGACTTCCTCTAAGGATGTCCTATGGTAGGGCTCTTTAGGACGGGTCCGTGTCCCTACCGTAGGTACATGACTTCATCATTAGCCCCCGAACGGATTGAGGCTAGAGTGAGAAAAGGGGTTAGGGACCTTTCCGACCGATCCTTTGGGTTATTATGGGTGCTTCGTTCTGGGTTGACTGTCACGGATGACGTCATTAACCTCTTTCAGTCGCCTTGATCCGTTCCAGGTCTTTCGTCGAATGGATTTCTTTACCTGTGAGGCATCGAGCGCCGGTGTGCGCGGGATTTCGTTTCGTCAAGTTGTTCTGCGGCCACCGGAGATCGCGGGATTCGGATTTTTTGGGAAGCGCGCGGAACGGGGGCGGCCGCAGTAATCAGGAGCGACAGTGCGAAGGCTCCTCGATCTCCACGCCGCCTTTTTCGCCACGTACTACGCGCGCGCCTGCCACGGGATTTGACTGGATAGCTCGGGCCTACCTGCCAGCCACTCGGAAGCGGCCCCTTATAAGTAGTTGGCCCGGAGCCCTCCATCAGTACGCGTGCTCATCTCTTCCTCTTCCTTCTCTGTTTCTCCGTTGTCTCCCCCGCTTCCTTCGCTCTCGCCCAGCCACCACAAAACAGCTCAAGGCCTCGCCGGCGACGATGGTGAAGGGCAAGACGACCGCTCTGGAGCGCGCGAAGAAGGCGGCGGCGGCGGGGAAGGGAAAGAAGTCTGCGCGCGGCGGATCTTCCTCTCGGACGGCCCTGCCCAAAGGGTGGATCCAGGGTGACTGTATGCCCTCGGTGCTCCGTCAGGAGGACCTCGACGACCTGGTGGAGGGAGGAGCCATCCCCCACAAGGCTGCGCGTCTTCCAGGGGGAGAAATCGAGCCCCAACCACGCGACGGTGAGTGCGTCCTCCTGGCGACTCATATTGACCGAGGGTTTTCTCTGCCTCCTCATCCATTCTTCCGAAGCTTCTTAAATTTCTTCGGGGCGCAACTCCATCACTTTACCCCCAACTCCATAGTTTATCTTGCCGCGTTCATTTCCATGTGCGAGGCCTTCCTGGGTTGTCGTCCGCATTGGGGGCTTTTCAAGCATATTTTTACTTGCCGCTCTCAGTCGGTTAAAAAAGCCAAGTCGAGTGACGAGAAGACGCAGGTGATCCAATTGTGTGGGGGTTTGGCGATCCAAACGAGGGGGAAGAGTTGTTTCCCATCTATCACTTTCCCCGAGTCAGTCCGTGGTTGGCAGGCAACTTGGTTCTACTGCCAGGACCAAGTGACCCCAGGACAGTCGACTGGACTCCCTCCGTTTTCTCTCGACCGAGCCGCGAAGCCTGTATCTCTGAAAGTGACGCCGGAGGAGAGGGCCCAAGTCAAAGTGCTGGCCGGTCGAGTGGTTTAACTCGTTCGTGAGGGTGTGACTGGGATGGACTTGCTAGAGGTCTTTCTTCAGAGACACATTCAACCGCTCCAGGCCCGGGACCATCCGATGTGGCTATACTCGGGCCTCGACGACACCACTCGGATCCACCTGGAGGAGGTCACCGACGAGATGCTGGAGGGGTGGCTGTCAAGCATCACAGGGAATAAAGACAACCCCGAGGAGCCAGAAGGGTAATTCCACTCGACAGCTCGTACGAAGTGGATCAGGTACATCTTTATGTTTCTGACTGAAATCTTGTTTCTTGCGTTGGTCTTCTTTGAGTTGGTCGACTGATCTTTGTCTTGTCCGTTGTTCCCAGGCGACCACCGAGATGTACTCGACGCCCAACGGGGCACAGGGGTCGACTGAGGAAGGCGAGGCGAGTGGAGGCGAGAGCGGGGATGACCAAGGCGAGTGGGAGTCCGACGGTGAAGGGGAAGGAGACGACGACGTCTTCTCCAGCGAGGAGGAGGAGGAAGCTGAACCCCCCCCCCCCCCCCCCCCCCCGCCCGGAGGGGCGATCCAAGCTTACACACGACCCAGCGCGGGGACGTGGCAAGGCCACCGCACCTGCTGGGCAGACGTCGAAGCGCCCTCGGAGTTCTCCTCCTCCGCCGACTGAGAAGACTCCCAAGCACCCACGAGCGACGCCATCCAAGCCACCCAAAGTTCTGCCCAAGATGAAGATAACTGTTCCTACCATTTCCGGGTAAATGATATAAACTTTGTTTTCCTTTGTCGACCGTGGACGGATCCTTGGTCGATTCACTTTGCCAACTGGCTGACCTTTGAGATTTGCAGCGGTGCCACTTCTGAGGTTTCCGCCAGGAACGACGACCAAGAGATGGAGGACGCTGTCACCTCCAACCCTGGTACGATTAATGACATTTTGCTTTGAGTCGACTGGTCCTTGTAGTTCTGGTCGATTGAATGTTTCTCTTGTAGCCCCTCCTCATGTTATTGATCTCCCGGACGATGATGACAACGAGCCGCTGAGGGTGAAGAGGACAAAGAAGACGCCGGCTGTCAAGACCCCGCGGTCCACTCCGGCACCTGAGGCCGTGGCTCGGGGCGATGGTGAGCCCACTCGGGCTTCTGTGACCTTTGCCAATCCCCTGTCGAGTGCGCAGCCCTCGGCGTCGACTGCCAATCCGACTTCGCTCTTTGTCGCGTACTCTGTCTCTGAAGACGAAGTGGCCGCTGCGAAGGAGGCCATAGACCAGGCAGGGCTAATGATGGAACAGGTGAAGAAGGCTCGAGAGGCCAGCCAGGCAGCTTACGACGCAAGTTCGACGCTTCAGAGCAACGTCCAGGTCAGTCGACTTGATACTTGATTGTTTGAAGAGTCTTTCTCCCTCTTTCTTTTTCTTTTTGAAGATCTTTGCATCTGTATCTGTACACCCACTGGGTGTGTTTTCTCTTTCTTGGACTAGTGGGGGCACGCTGAGTGCACCCACTGGGTGTAGTCCCCGAGACTACGGTGGACTGCTGGCAGTTGACTGTAGTCTTTATATTGCGTTTCTGAATCTGTATTTCTTCACTCGGTTTGGTCTGGCCAGGTCGAGTGGGACCGTGTCCTGTCGACTGCGGGCAGTCGATTTTTTATTTTTTTTTTGGTCGAACCAGTGGGGGCACGCTGAGTGCACCCACTGGGTGTAGTCCCCGAGACTACTGTCGAATGTTTTTGATTCGGCTGTGGTCTTAGAAACGTCACCATTGTTCCTTAGTTACTCGGAAGCAACTTATCTTGAACGTCTGTCGACTAGTTTTTCTTTTTGCAGAAATCCTGCGAACTTGCCGCTCGCTATGCTGAATTGGAGAAACAGAAGATTCAACTGGACCTTGATCTAGAGCTGGCCAGGACGGAGCTGCAGAAGGTCAGGGAGGGCGCCGCAGGTAAAGTGACTTTGTCGACTGATTTTGTTTTTAGGCTTGAGCATTCCTCTGTTGTTTCCGATTCGATCACCATTTCTTTGTAGGAGAATTGTAAAAAGCTTTGGCGAGGAAGGACCAGGACCTGGCTGCTGCCCGCAAGGAGGCTGATGACAAGACAGCTCTGGCCGAACAGAAGCTGGCTTCGGTCGACCAGTTAGAAAAAGAGAACACCAGGTTGCAGACCGCTCTGACTGATGCCAATAGGCTGACTGCCAATTGGAAGAAGAAGAACCTCCTCTTGGGCGAGGAGATGGAAGGCATCGCTCGTAGAAGGGACGACCTGGAGAGCTACTTGAGGAGCCTCGCCAAGAGGCTGTACATCAAACTTGAAGGTGCACATCCAACTTCGACTGTTTTGTACTTTTGTGTCGACTCAATCTTGTGATCGTTGGCTTATCTTTAGGTCTTGTATGCAGAATTCTGTCAGAACTTCGAAGAGGAGACCGGGCGGATCGAAACGGGTCTGGACCCAATCAATTCTCCGGTGAAAGATGATACTGCCATGAACCTGCTCCGACTGGAATCTCGAATCGACGGCGCCGTGGATTATTTGGCTCGACTGAAGGTCGCCATGTCGCGGATCGACTCGACGCTTTGGCCAGAGTCTACGCTCCAGAACGATCTCGAGTCTCTTATGGCTCGACTTGACAAAATCCCCGATCGAGTGCAGGAGTGGAAGAAGTCTTCTACCCGGTGCGGCGCTGATGTGGCTCTATCTTTAGTCCGCGTCCACTGCAAGGAGGCGCGAGAAGAAAAGTTGGCCGCCATCCAAGTCGCCAATACCAAGAGGCACAGCTTCCAAGACTTCATGGAGACCTTCATTGCTGCTGCCACTCGCATTGCGGACGGAATTGACCTGGATGAGTTCGTCGCTCCTGCCAGTCCTCCTCTTGAGGAATGAGAAAACTTTTATGCCTTCCCTTAAATTAGCCTCGGAATGCCGAGTGGACTTGTAATCGTTTAAACTCTGCCGAGCTGAGGGCTCGAGTACTTTGATTCGGGGCCCAGGGCCTTTTAAGCTTTATCCGAACTTAATTTTTGCTGAATGTCTTTGTGGTCTTGAACTGTCGTGTGGGGCTTGACGGCCGACCCACACCCTGTTGTTGTACATTGTATTTGTGGCGGAGCTCTCAGGAAAAGGTGGCAGTCGACCCACGCCTTGTTACTATAGAGTGGGACGAAGCTCACATTGTATTTGTGGCGGAGCTCTCCAGGAAAAGGTGGCAGTCGACCCACGCCCTGTTACTGTAGAGTGGGACGAAGCTCACATTGTATTTGTGGCAGAGCTCTCCAGGAAAAGGTGGCAGTCGACCCACGCCCTGTTACTGTAGAGTGGGACGAAGCTCACATTGTATTTGTGGCGGAGCTCTCCAGGAAAAGGTGGGTTTCATACTTAGGCGAGCACTGAACTGAACCTAAGCCCCCGAGTGGGAGGTTTGCTCTCCATTCGGTAGGATTTTTCAAATTTAGGTGAGTGTCTGACCGCAGCTAAGTCTCTTCGTGGAGAACTTAGGCGAGTGTCGAACTGCAGCTAAGCCCCCGAGTGGGAGGTTTGCTTTCCCCTCGGTAGGATTTTTCAAACTTAGGCGAGTATCTGACTGCAGCTAAGTCTCTTCGTGGAGAGCTTAGGCGAGTGCTGAACTGCAGCTAAGCCTCCGAGTGGGAGGTTTGCTCTCCACTCGGTAGGATTTTTTTTTCAAACTTAGGCGCATATCTGACTGCAGCTAAGTCTCTTCGCGGAGAACTTAGGCGAGTGCTGAACTGCAGCTAAGCCCCCGAGTGGGAGGTTTGCTCTCCACTCGGTAGGATTTTTTTCAAACTTAGGCGAGTATCTGACTGCAGCTAAGTCTCTTCGCGGAGAACTTAGGCGAGTGCTGAACTGCAGCTAAGCCCCCGAGTGGGAGGTTTGCTCTCCACTCGGTAGGATTTTTTTCAAACTTAGGCGAGTATCTGACTGCAGCTAAGTCTCTTCGCGGAGAACTTAGGCGAGTGCTGAACTGCAGCTAAGCCCCCGAGTGGGAGGTTTGCTCTCCACTCGGTAGGATGTTTCAAACTTAGGCGAGTATCTGACTGCAGCTAAGTCTCTTCGCGGAGAACTTAGGCGAGTGCTGAACTGCAGCTAAGCCCCCGAGTGGGAGGTTTGCTCTCCACTCGGTAGGATTTTTTTCAAACTTAGGCGAGTATCTGACTGCAGCTAAGTCTCTTCGCGGAGAACTTAGGCGAGTGCTGAACTGCAGCTAAGCCCCCGAGTGGGAGGTTTGCTCTCCACTCGGTAGGATTTTTCAAACTTAGGCGAATCGGATTCGCAGCTAAGTCACCCACTAGGGGATTTTGGATACAAACAAAAGTGACAGCAATTATTGGAACACTCTTATTTCTGATAAAAATGAACTTCAAGAGTTTTTCTTATTACATCTGGTTTGAGGGCGGACTCAAGTGTAAAAGGGGCGGAGAAGCTTCGCGTTCCAAGCTCGAGGTTCGTCGATCTGTCGATCAACATTGTAAAGGTGATATGCTCCGTTGTGGAGGACTCTGGTGACGATGAAGGGGCCTTCCCAAGTGGGAGCGAGCTTGTGAGGTTTCTGTTGATCCACTCGGAGGACCAGATCTCCTTCTTGAAAGGCTCAACTCTTCACATTCCGGGCGTGGAATCGACGTAAGTCCTGCTGATAAATGGTCGATCTGATCATTGCCATCTCCCTCTCTTCCTCCAAGAGGTCGACTGCGTCTTGCCGGGCCTACTCCGCTTCATCTTCGGTGTAAAGTTCGACTCGGGGCGCATTATGAAGAAGATCGCTTGGCAGGACAGCTTCGGCTCCATAAACCAGAAAGAATGGGGTCCTTCCGGTCGACCGGTTAGGGGTGGTCCTTAATCCCCACAAAACTGACGGAAGCTCGTCGACCCAAGCGCCTGCCGCGTGCTTGAGATCGCGCATCAGCCGAGGTTTTAGCCCTTTGAGAATCAGACCATTTGCTCTCTCAGCCTGTCCATTCGACTGGGGGTGAGCGACTGAGGCGTAGTCGACTCGTGTGCCTTGAGAAGCGCAAAATGCTCTGAACTCGTCCGAATCAAAGTTTGACCCGTTATCAGTGATGATGTTGTGCGGGACTCCATATCTGAATGTCAATCCTCTGATGAAACTGATAGCGGTGCCAGCATCGAGGCTCTTTATGGGCTTAGCTTCGATCCATTTGGTAAACTTGTCGACTGCCACAAGCACATGAGTGAATCCACTCCTGCCCGTTCTTAGGGGGCCAACCATGTCCAATCCCCAGACGGCAAAGGGCCAGACGAGCGGAATGGTTTTCAGGGCTGACGCGGGCTTGTGTGACATGTTGGAGTAGAACTGGCACCCCTCGCACTTGTCGACTATCTCTTTCGCCATCTCATTTGCCCTTGGCCAGTAAAATCCAG
This sequence comes from Triticum monococcum, assembly GCA_034509565.1. Lineage (NCBI taxonomy): Eukaryota > Viridiplantae > Streptophyta > Magnoliopsida > Poales > Poaceae > Triticum > Triticum monococcum. The sequence goes on along the minus strand of CM067847.1, from coordinate 171,803,473 downwards.
CTCGGTATGCTTTAGCCACAATAGTCCGAGAGGACACATGGTGACCGCAAGTTCCTGAGTGGATATCGTTGAGGATTATCTGACCCTCTTCTGGCGTTATGCATTTCTGGCCGACTTCGGTCGCACTCTCTCTGTACAGCTGTCCCCTTATGACTGTGCAGGCCTTAGATCGGCGGACGATCTGTCGAGCCTCCTCCTCGTCCTCCGGAAGTTCTTTCCTTAGGATATATGCAATGTACGGTATTGTCCAGTCAGGGATGATTGCCAAGACTTCCATGATTAGGTCGACTACTGCAGGCACTTCAACTTCAGTCGGATCTGTGGCACTTTTCGGCTGCGGGGCTTCTTCTGTGAAAGGATCCTCTTGGACTGACGGTGAGTGAATGTGTTCCAAGAACACGTTGCTTGGAATGGCTTCTCTCTTGGAGCCTATCTTTGCCAAGTCGTCAGCTGCCTGGTTTTTCAGTCGGGGGATGTGGTGGAGTTCCAATCCCTCGAACTTCTTCTCTAGCTTCCGCACTGCATTGCAGTATCCAGTCATTGCCGGACTCCTGATGTCCCACTCCTTCATCACTTGATTAACCACCAGATCTGAGTCGCCATAGACCATGAGGCGACGGACGCCGAGTGAAATGGCCATGCGCAACCCATACAAAAGTGCTTCATACTCTGCTTCGTTATTGGAGGAATCGAAGTGAATCTGGAGAACGTATCTGAGCTTATCTCCTCGGGGGGAGACCAAAACTACCCCCGCGCCCGAACCATTCAGCATCTTGGATCCATCGAAGAACATAGTCCAGTGTTCCGAGTGAACTTGAGTCGGAAGTTGCTGTTCAATCCACTCGGCGATGAAATCCGCGATTGCCTGGGACTTGATGGCTTTCTTTGCTTCAAACTTGATATCTAAAGGAAGGAGTTCAATCGCCCACTTGGCCACTCGACCAGTTGCATCTCTGTTATGCAGGATCTCTGATAACGGGGCGTCGCTGACGACTGTAATGGAGTGGTCAGAGAAATAATGTGCAACTTTCTTCGTGGTCGTATAAATCCCATATACAAGCTTCTAGTAGTGGGGGTATCTTTGTTTTGAAGGGGTCAAAACTTCAGACACATAATATACAGGGTGTTGAACTTTGAAGGCCTTCCCTTCCTCTTCCCGCTCGACTGTAAGTACTGTACTGACAACTTGTCCCGTGGCTGCAATGTAAAGCAGCAGAGGCTCTTTGCTGATTGGGGCAGCTAGCACCGGCTGGGTGGAGAGCAGAGCTTTGAGCTCTGCAAATGCTGCATCAGCTTCTGGAGTCCACTCGAACTTGTCAGACTTCTTCATCAGTCGGTAAAGAGGCAATGCTTTTTCACCGAGTCGAGAAATGAATCGACTTAAGGCGACCAAGCAGCCTGTAAGCTTTTGGACATCGTGCACATGTACAGGACGCTTCATCCGGAGTATGGTGCCAATTTTTTCAGGATTGGCGTCGATTCCCCGTTCGGAAATGAGAAAACCGAGTAGCTTGCCGCCTGGAACTCCGAAAGTGCACTTTGACAGATTGAGCTTGATATCGTACCTCCTGAGGTTGGCGAAGGTTTCAGTAAGGTCAGCCCGCAGGTCGGAACCTTTCCGGGACTTGACTACGATATCGTCCATGTACGCCTCCACATTCCGACTGATTTGAGTGAGTAAACACTTCTGGATCATTCTCATGAATGTGGCTCCGGCGTTCTTGAGGCCGAATGACATGGTGACGTAATAGAAGCATCTGAATGGAGTGATGAAAGCTGTTTTGATTTCGTCGGGCCCATACAGACGGATCTGATGGTACCCGGAGTAGGCATCTAGAAAAGACAATCTCTCGCATCCCGCAGTTGAGTCGACAATCTGGTCGATGCGAGGGAGAGGAAAATGATCTTTCGGGCAGGCCCGATTGATATGCTTAAAATCAATGCACATACGAAGTGACTTGTCCTTCTTGGGGACCATGACGACATTGGCGAGCCACTCGGAGTGGCAGATCTCTCGGATGAACTCAGCTGCTAAGAGCCGAGCCACTTCCTCGCCAATGGCTTGTTTTTTCTGGACGGCGGACCGTCGAAGATGTTCCTTCACGGGCTTGAACTTTGAGTCGACTCGCAGGCGGTGCTCAACCAGCCCTCTGGGAACTCCAGGCATGTCAGAGGGTTTCCATGCGAAGATGTCCCAGTTCTCACGGAGGAGCTGGATGAGCGCTTCTTCCTATTTGGAGTCGAGCGTCGTCGAGATGTGAGTCGGAGCAGCGTCGGGATCAGTCGGGTGAATGTGGACTGTCTTCGTTTCGCCAGCCGACTGAAAAGCTGACTCGGAGGCAGGTTTCTTAGCCCGCAGCAATTCACTCGGGTCGGCAGTCTTTTGGTACTCTTTCAGCTCGACCACTGCCATCTGAGCGTCGGCGATCTTTGATCCCTTCTGGAAACATTCTTCTGCTTTCTTCCGGTTGCCCGTAACAGTGATCACACCTTTGGGGCCAGACATCTTTAATTTAAGATACACGTAGCATGGTCGAGCCATGAAGCGTGTGTAAGCTGGCCTGCCCAAGATGGCGTGATAAGCACTCTGGAAGTCCACAACTTCGAACGTTAACTTTTCCTTGTGGTAATTCTTTGAATCACCGAAAACCACATCAAGAGCAATCTGGCCGAGTGACTCGGCTTTCTTCCCAGGAATGACTCCGTCGAAGCTCATGTTACTGGTGCTGAGTCTGGACATCGGAATGCCCATTCCTTTCAAGGTTTCAACGTACAGTATGTTCAGGCCACTGCCGCCGTCCATCAGGACTTTGGTCAGTCGAATGCCTTCGACAACTGGGTCGACCACCAAAGCTTGCCTCCCCAGGATGGCAATGTACGTCGGGTGATCGGACTGGTCGAATGTGATGGCAGTCTGAGACCACTTCAGGTAACTGGGAGTCGCCGGGGCAACCATGTTGACCTCACGGTTAATGGCTTTCAGTCGACTTTTGCTTTCGACATCAGCAAAAATCATCAAGGTGGAATTGACTTGGGGGTATCCATCGTCACTATCCTCCTTGTCTTCAACTCTGTCTGGCTCTTTTTCCTTATCCTTGGGTTGCTTGCCCTGGAACTGCTGAATCAGAAGCCGACACTGTCGAGTGGTATGCTTCGGGAAAATAAAATTTCCCTCTTCATCTTTCTTGGTGTGGATGTGACATGGCAGGTCCAAAATATCATTCCCATCCTGATCCTTAACCTTCTTGGGCTTCCATGTGCCCTTGGGTTTTCCCTTGAAGTTTCCCTGGGCCACAGCCAGGGCCTCCCCAGGGGCGGCTGGCTCGGCCTTCCGCTTCTGCTTCCGACTGGAGTTTCCTCCGGTTTCTTGAGCGACTGACTTGAGTTTGCCACTCCGGAGTCGGTCCTCGTCTTCTCCATTAGCGTACTTGGTGGCGATCTCCATCATCCGATTAAGGGACATCTCTCCAGTCCGGCCAAACTTTAGATTCAACTCCCTGTACTTGACGCCTTCCTTGAAAGCGCAAACTGCTTGATGGTCAGGCACGTTCTCGACTGAGTGGTGCAGTGTGATCCACCTCTGGATGTATTCTCTCAGAGTTTCATTTGGCTTCTGCACGCAAGACCGCAGCTCCGTAAGGCCTGCAGGGCGCTTGCAAGTCCCTTCGAAGGTTGTGATAAACACTCGGGAGAGATCCTCCCAAGTGTAAATGCTGCCGGGCGCCAACTGATTCAGCCACGCCCTAGCTGAGCCTTCCAAGATGAGGGGTAAATGCTTCATGGCCACCTCATCATTGCCGCCGCCAATCTGAACAGCCACTCGGTAATCCTCGAGCCACGTGTCAGGCTTGGACTCACCGGTGAACTTGCTGATTCCAGTCGCCAGCCTGAAGTTGGGAGGGATCACCGCAGCCCTGATGGCTCGACTGAAACATTCAGGCCCCGAGGCGTGCGTCCTGCTGCCGGTGGGCGTATCTCTATTGTGGCCCTCTCGATGAGCCATGTTCCTGTCCACCAGACCTTGAACGAGGATGGATCTCGCATCAAAGCCTGGGTCCCTGGGGTCAACTAGAATCCTCTGCCCAACGTTATGGGGGCGCCTGTCGTCTCGATGTCGAGGTGCGTATGATCCACTCCTCGGGGGAGGGGACGGCGCCCGACGTCCATCATCACGGTCGGGTCGGTGATCACATTGTTCGTTTCTCTTATACTGATCGTGCCGGTCTCCACGTCCCTCACGCCTCGGGGGCGATCTCAGGCTGTGAGCCGACTGGACGGTTTCCGTTGCAACGGATCGACTGTGGATCCTGTCCCGCGACTGAGAGACGGCGGAATTCTGATTTCCCGCCGCTCGGAGCAATGCTCTGATCTGCAGCAATCCTCTGCCAGCCTCTAACTGAGAGGGCTGGATTGACTCTGCTATGCGGGCCGCGGCAGCCAGGTTCTGAACCGGGGTTCGGTACACCTGTGGCGGTGGGAAGAGCTGACGTCGACTGGATTCGGGAGCTTGCTGGCGTCGACTGGACTCGGGAGCCTGCTGGCGTCGACTGGACTCGGGAGCCCGCTGACGCGCCCGCTCATCGAGAGCTCGCTGTAGATTCTCCAGTCGAGTGCGCTCGGCTAGATTAGCCAAGCGCGCGTCCTCCAAGGCCCGGGCCTCGGGGGTTTCTCCAACAATAGGGGTGTAGAGCGTGTCCATGTTCCGGCGACGAAGCTCCTCCCGCTGCAATGACGTAAGAGGCTCGGGGAGGTATTCGTCGTGAGGGTGCGACGGATCGCCCCTATCGGCACCATCATCAGCGCGATGGAATCCAGGGGGACTGCGTGTCCCCTCGACCGCCAGAACCTCCGCCAAAGGGTCGCTGCTATCACACTCGGATGCGGTCTCCGTGGAGCCAGTCGACAGATCGAACAGGCCGCAGAGGGATTCGTCAGGCTCGATTGCCGCAACTTGCGGGGTCGCCGACTGGCGGGCCGCGGCGTGCTTCATCCACCGCTGGAGCCTCGACCGACCCGAGCGCTTGCGCTGGCGGGAGACAGGGCGGGGAGACGACACGGGAGTCGACCGATATGGGGTCGACGGCTGCCTCAGGAGGACGCCACGGACGCACGCGCGGAAGTGCGTCGCACCGCGGACGGGGAGCGCGTCGACGTCAAGCGGCGCCTCCTGGAGCCAGGCGGAGTCGTCGGCGATGAAAGTGAGTCCACCGAGACGGATCTCGCGACCCTCCGCCAAAGCTCCGCAGGAAAACATGATCAAGTGGATCGGAAAAATCGCAACTTCTCCAATTAGGCGCTAAGACTAAGGCCCCAAGGTGGGCGCCAACTGTCGTGGTTCTAAGTCTGACAGTGAGGTAGGGGGGTGTGTATGAAGAGGCTAGACCTTAGCTATTGGGAAGTTGTAAGAACGCAAGGTTTACGAGTTCAGGCCCTTCTCGGAGGAAGTAATAGCCCTACGTCTCGGTGCCCGGAGGCGGTCGACTGGATTATGCGTGTGTAAAATGACAGGGGTGCGAACCCTTGATACTGAGGAGGGGGGTGGCTTATATAGAGTTCGCCAGCCCTCTCCTGCCCTCAGTAATGCAGGGTTTAAGGTACATTTAAGATGGGCGTTACTGATAACGTCCCTAATAAAGTGTCATAATAATCATAAAGACTACTTAATAGCCGACCGTTTGCCTGCAGAGTGACTTGAGGTCTTCTGGCAGTCGAGTGGTTGGCTTCTTGGTCGAGTGACAGCTTCTTGGTCGAGTGTCTTCAACCCGTCGAGTGGGATATCTTCAAGTTGTCATCAAGGTGACTTCCTCTAAGGATGTCCTATGGTAGGGCTCTTTAGGACGGGTCCGTGTCCCTACCGTAGGTACATGACTTCATCAGGGGGCGCCCCCCTCCCTAGTCCAATTCGGACCAGCCCATGGGGAGGGGTGCGGCCACCCTTTGAGGCCTTTCTCTCCTTTCCCGTATGGCCCATTAAGGCCCAATACGAATTCCCGTAACTCCCCGGTACTCCCGAAAATACCCGAATCACTCAGAATCTTTCTGATGTCCGAATATAGTCGTCCAATATATCGATCTTTACGTCTCGACCATTTCGAGACTCCTCGTCATGTCCCCGATCTCATCCGGGACTCTGAACTCCTTCGGTACATCAAAACACATAAACTCATAATATAACCGTCATCGAACTTTAAGCGTGCGGACCCTACGGGTTCGAGAACTATGTAGACATGACCGAGACACGTCTCCGGTCAATAACCAATAGCGGAACCTGGATGCTCATATTGGCTCCTACATATTCTACGAAGATTTTTATTGGTCAAACCGCATAACAACATACATTGTTCCCTTTGTCATCGATATGTTACTTACCCGAGATTTGATCGTCGGTATCTCAATACCTAGTTCAATCTCGTTACCAGCAAGTCTCTTTACTCGTTCTGTAATACATCATCCCGCAACTAACTCATTAGTTGCAATGCTTGCAAGGCTTATAGTGATGTGCATTATCGAGTGGGCCCAGAGATACCTCTCCGACAATCGGAGTGACAAAATCCTAATCTCGAAATACGCCAACCCAACAAGTACCTTCGGAGACACCTGTAGAGCACCTTTATAATCACCCAGTTATGTTGTGACGTTTGGTAGCACACAAAGTGTTCCTCCGGTAAACGGGAGTTGCATAATCTCATAGTCATAGGAACATGTATAAGTCATGAAGAAAGCAATAGCAATAAACTAAACGATCAAGTGCTATGCTAACGGAATGGGTCAAGTCAATCACATCATTCTCCTAATGATGTGATCCCATTAATCAAATGACAACTCATGTCTATGGTTAGGAAACACAACCATCTTTGATCAACGAGCTAGTCAAGTAGAGGCATACTAGTGACACTCTGTTTGTCTATGTATTCACACATGTATTATGTTTCCGGTTAATACAATTCTAGCATGAATAATAAACATTTATCATGATATAAGGAAATAAATAATAACTTTATTATTGCCTCTAGGGCATATTTCCTTCACTCATGACACATGCGAGGAAGCTCAGGCTAAGATGGAATAGAGTAAGTTTGCGACAATTAAGTGGGAACAGGTTGACAAACGTCAACCATGCACAAAGCACATGTCAAGGACGAAGGCCAAAAGCATGAAGCTCACGACCTCAACAAGGAGGACGACGCAGGAAGCGGCCAGCTTCATGTTTGGATGCAGTACCGCTGGCTGTAGGATTGAAGGCCATAGTGTTGGCGGCCTGGGAAGACGTGGTGCCACTGACCCGATAAGCTAGACCAGCGACTGCATCAATTTTCTCATCATCAACGGCATAATCTTACACTGGCTTTCTTCTCACACATTTCTTGCTGGTCGCGGGACACAAGACTCAGCGGCTAGGGAAGACATCGTGTCATTGGTCGTGTCCACATGGTGCGTGGCAAGCTCGAGTGACTACCTAGTTCGTCCTCAACGTTGTTCCTCGTCAGCGGCATGGTGTTCCTTGTTCCTCCTGGCTTTTTCCCACATCCACATTGTTGAAGGAGGAGACTAGGAGCAAAAAGAGAAGAGGGAAAAGTAGAGAGAGGAAGAAGAACATGTGCAGTGTCACTTATGGTGGAGAAGAAAGGGCGTCCAGGGGAAGATGGCTTCATGAAAAAAGGAAGGGACGTGGGCGCATTGATTAGGTTGTTGGGCGTTGGTGGTTGAGGTCTGTGCTCACTGACAACGTCAGTCTGAAAAGAACATCCAATACAAGCCTTTATTATATGAGATACATAGTTCAAAATCTCCTAATACAGACTATCTAACATAGCAGCGTGAATCCCGAGGCAAATGAATGGGGCAGATTCCAGTGGGCGTGGTCGCCGTGTGCTTCAATGCAATTTCGATATAATAGCATCTATAGCTGGACCTCTTAAACACGTTACGTTGGGGCAGGCCATTCGGTCACTAACCAATCACAAAAACCCGACTCAACCGAAACTCTCAAAATACAGACAAACGTCCGGACTGACCGGCATCCCTCATATCCAGCCCAAATATAGAGCAGATATGAGGCGACCCGGACGCGTCCGTCACGTCAGCATGGCCCACCGCTGGCCCACCCTGACACCACAAAATCCCCCTCCAAAGCACACCTTAGCTCACTTCACTCCGCTCTGCTCCCTGACGCTCCCCTTTCCTCAATCCGCCCAATCCTTAGCGTCGGCGAGCATGTCAAGCACCGGCAGCCACTCCGACAGCAACTCCAGAGACGGGTACGAGCTAGCGCTCCGTATCGCGCTCGAGTGGTCGCGGGTCGATACAGGCGGCAGCTCCTGGTCCGGTGTGACGCCTCCTGCCGCCCGTCGCCGCCACGCCGACCCTTCCCGCCCCACGCGCGGATCTGCCCGGACTGCCCAATCTTCTCTGCCCGCTCGACGGCCTCCTCTCCCTACAGTAGTTGCTCCGCGCGGGCAGCGGTGGGTTCTAGTGCCCGCTCCCCCGGCGCCGCGGATGAGGACTCTGGAGTCAGAGGCACGCGTCGCCCGCCGTGAGAGGCAGAGGGCAAGGGAGATGGGGGCGGGTCCAACGCGGCTGTGCAGTCATTCTGCCGCCGTCGTGGCATGCCAGTGCCCAACGAGAAGGAGTGTCTCCTCCAGTGGGTGTACCGTCAGTCACTTATAACGGCGAAGACGGATGCCTGGCAGCTCCGGAGAATCAACCAAGTAGCTCCGGCTCGGCATTGAGCAATCCGAGCGGGAGGCGGCGACGGCAGCGGCAGAGGCGGCGAGGGTGGCCAAGCTCAAGCGCAATCAAGACCGCATCGTCTGGCGCTTGCAAGGTTACATCGTCATCTCTGATTCCTCCTCCTCTGACGGGTCCGACTCCGACGGCTCCACGTCGACCCACCTCTTGCTGCAGACGCCTATAGCAGCGCCGGCGACTGGAAAGGCAAAGGGCCGGCAAGGAAGTGGTGAAGCTCGCCCTCTCCTTTTATATAATCGGGTTCTAGTATGTAGTTAGAATATGCCGGATCATTGAACTGTGTGAACTATGCCCATTTGGTGATCTTTTGGTGATGTTTATGTGAATTATGCCCGTTTGGTATTGGTTTATATGTTCGTTTCCTGTCGATTTTGATCGTTTGGTGATCTACGTACTATGTTGCATGAATTTGTATGAATATAAGGTGTCGGGTATGAGATACGCTGGTGTGGAGGCGCGGATTTAGAGAGTGCCCAGTCAGTGTCTGTGGACATGCCTGGCGTGTGGCTGTAGATACTTTAAGTTTAGCATTTTTTGATAGCTCAAATGCTGCTGTGATCCGTGAGATTTTCCAAGATATCAAGAAATTCTTGCAGATTTAAGTGGTCGATTTACCGGAATTGATAGCTGGTAGAGAATAATTCCAGCCGTGGACCGATTCATGTTCTGAAGGTTCTTTTCACTCAAATAAAAAAAAATACTCTGAAGGTTCTTTCTTATGGGTACGACCAAGTTAAACCCGGGCATGGGTAGCTCGGCCTGACGACCCGGCCCGAGCCCGGCAGAAAAAACCCAGGCCGGGCCGGGCTTGACATTCGGGCTGGGGTCGGGCTTTGTTTTGCAGCCTGAAAAATAGTTTGGGTCGGGCTCGGGCTTCAATTTTTTTGTATTCCGGGCCGGGCTTTCGGGCTTCGAGCCAGCACATGCGCGTACTAAAAAACAGCATTCGGGCCGGGCTCGGGCTTAAAAGTAGAGAGTATTTCAGGCTTTGGGCCAGGCTCGGGCTTGAGAAATGAAGGTCAGACTTTTACAAGCCCGGCCCGACGTTTGCCCGGGTTTACGACCAACCTCGTGGCTGAATTTTAATTGTCGTGTGTCCTTAAAGAAACATCAAATAACCGTTCGGCATGGGCGGTACGCTATTTCAAAAACTTATCAAAAAAAGAGACACGTCAAGTACTTTCGTCATTCTTAATATAATTTTATATTAAAGTTAGTATAAAGAAAGTATAACAATACCGATACATACATACCAATATATGCACACATTTATATAGTGTTTACTCAAAATTGAAGCCGTAGAGCTTCGACATTGACAATGGCATTGTAGATGTCTCGCTAACGGCAAAGATATTACTCCTGCACTAAGAAAAATAGCCTCGCGACACGTGCATGATGCAAAACCGTGGGTTGCGGAATAGCAATATATATGACTTAGGGAGGAGAAGAAAAAGATATGCATAATTATCTTAGGATGAACGTGGCAAAAATATAAGGTTCTGTTCAACAAATAAGGTCGACTAAAGACATCTCCAAGCATACATTTTAACTTAGGCGCTAGAGTCAAAAGTCTTAGCGGTTTAGCTTGCGCATGATTTATTCCTAACTCTATTGCTTACTTTTGATATGGCATCCGAACTTTCCCTCTTTATCTCAGGGCACATTCGGAAATGTCAAACCTCCCAAGAGGCCGCCTTGGTAGGCACTAGATTATGGACATAGGAGGTGCCATAAGACCCGTGATGATGTGGCAATACATCTGGGTATGAAGATCGGCCCATATGGTGCAATTCTCGGCATCGCTAGACATCATGACTTGGTTTCTCTAGGGTTCCACCTCTTCCTCTGGCGATCTAGCCAGAGTCCACGTAAAACCTCGGTAGATCATCGGATTTTCTCCGGTACTCACCGAGATCTACCTCTGCCCGTCGTGCGCAGGCGTTTTGCATGGCGGTTTCAACATCTCAGGAGACGGGGGGTACGGAGGAAGTTCTGGCGGCGGAGGATGCGACGCATACGGTGGAGGATGAGATTGGATCTGGAGGAGGAAGGCGGGGACGAGGGAGTAGGAGGAGGATGCGTCGAAGGGAAGGGAAGGAGAGGAGCGGGGCTCGCAGAAGGGGGACTTACCGGATGGAGAGGAAGAGGAGTATGGCGACTTTCGCGATCAGGATCTTGAGGGTCAGTTTGCATGGATGAGGCTGCATGGGAAGGAGGAAGAAGACCTTGATTTTTCAGAAGAAGTAGATGATCTGATCAAGGATGTACGTTGGCTCGCCTTGTTCCGTGTTCATACCACGAAGCCGTTTAGTCATGCGGCACTTTTGTCTCAGATGCCCAATGCATGGTCGGTGGCGCAAGGGGTCACCTTCAACATTAAGGGGCCAAACCTGTTTCTTGTTCAGTGTCACTGTCTGGGGGATTGGAGGAAAATAATGGAGGGAGGACCATGGTTATTCAGACGGGCTCCGATGGTGATCGAAGAATATGATGGGTTTTCAGATGTGAAGGATTTTAGTCTCAACATGATCCCAGTGTGGGCTCGTGTGAAGGGCTTACCTGACGGTTTAGCCAGGAGAAAAGAGCTTGCCGAAAAGGTTGCTGCAAAGGTGGGAGACCCTCCGTTCATGGTGATTGTAAATGAAGGAAGAATCAACCCAGCGAGTACTTTACGTGCTCGTGTTTTTGTGAATGTAGACACACCGCTGGTCCGTTTTGTACACATCACTTTGAAAGAACGCAAAAAGTATAATGTCTACTATGAAAAACTTCCGGATTTTTGCCTCGCCTATGGCTTGATGGGGCATCTGGCGGACGAGTGTGGAGATGGAGTGCATGACACCAAAACTTTTGAGTGGGGAGAATGGCTGCTGTGGGAGCCTGAGATTCCTACGGGCCAGCCCTTTGGTGGTAGGGGGAGAGGAGATGGTGCGGGAAGAGGAAGGGGGAGAGAGCCTGGCAGGGGAGACCGTGGGGGAAGGGGTGGAAGAGGAACGATGGTGGTTAGAGGTGGAGAGGGAGCACAAGAAGACAGCACGCAACCGGTGCAACAGATGGACTTGGATGTCGAAAGAGGAGCTCGTAATCGATTGGTTAATGCAGATGGATCTCTCACCATAAGGGGGCAGCCGATATCAAACCTTGCTGGTAGAGTTGCGGGCACGGTTATGTTGCTGGAGGGAGCGACTCCAAGCTCAAGTAATAATGCCCCGGTTTCTACACCAGAGAAGAATCCAGTAGTAAAGAGGAGGAAGTAGCAAGGTGGGGAGGGGGAGAACATGGATTTATCTACGGAGGCGGCCTCCCTCGAGGAGGGCCGCCGGGCCTAATGAGGACCTTGTGTTGGAACTGCCGTGGGATTGGCGATCCTGCGACAGTTCATGAGCTCCGCGATCTCGTGGGGGCTAGTGCGCCGTTGGTTCTATGCATTGTGGAGACTCAATTAGCAAAGAATCGAGTGGAAGGTTTGGCGGTTTCGTTAGGGTTTCAAAGTAGTTTTGCAGTAGCTAGTAGTGGCCGGAGTGGAGGCTTCTGTATTTTTTGGAAGTCTGATGTTAATCTGATAATAAAGAATTTTTCTCAGTATCACATTAACTCGTGGGTTATGGAGCTAGGCAGTGTTCAATGGCGCCTCACTTGCTTCTATGGAGAGGCCAACAGAAGCTTAAGATACAAAACATGGGACACGATGAAGAGATTGAGAGGAGAAAGTACCTTGTCGTGGCTTTGCATAGGAGATTTTAACGAGATACTCCGACAGGAGGAGCAGATGGGCCCTAATCCACGAGATAGTGCCCAAATGGCCGGGTTCAGAGAGGCCGTGGATCTGTGCGGACTGGCCGATATTGGGTATAGGGGAATAGACTGGACTTTTGAGAAGCGAGTTAAAGGAGGTCAGTTCTGTAGAGTTCGGCTAGACCGGGCTTTGGCCACGCCAAGTTGGTCGAATATTTTCCCTTTTGCAACTGTTGAACACTTAACAGCAGCTAAAAGTGACCACAGTCCAATTTTGCTAATGAACAATCTGGAAGCGGGAAATCTCCGTATTGTGAAGAAGCCTTTTCGGTATGAGTGTGCATGGGAAACTGATGGTCGGTTCAGAGAGGTAGTCGAGTCATCCTGGAATGACAATGGCCCGGCCTCATCAGTTTCGGAGTTGGTCAACAAACTACATTCTGTTTCAACTTCATTGGCGCGGTGGGGGAGGAGCACTTTTGGTTCAGTGCGTCAGGAGCTGCGCCTACTACGTAGTCAACTTGCTGCGCTACGTGCTGATCCGCTGAGGACAGGACCGAGCGAGGAGGAAAGGAGAACTGAGGACCGAATGGTTGAACTATCTTATAGGGAGGAGATTATGGCGAGGCAACGGTCACGGGTCACATGGCTGGCCGAGGGAGACATCAATACACAGTTCTTTCAGAGGAAAGCGAATGGCCACCGAGCCAAAAACAGAATTTCAGTGTTAAACTGTGTTGATGGGTCGACATGTACAGACCCAGCTGAACTGTCCAACATGGTGATAGAGTTTTACTCCAACTTATATACATCTGAAGGAACTATAGGCATGGAAGAAGTGTTATCCCATATCCCAGCGAAGGTGGATGGCAATATGAATGGCAGGCTTAATGAAAGGTACACCAAGGAGGAGGTAAAAGATGCTTGTTTCGGATGTTCCCGACAAAGGCGCCGGGTCCCGATGGTTTTCCAGCACACTTCTTTCAGAAACATTGGGATTTGTGTGGAGATGAGGTCACAAGGATGATTATAAGATTGCTGGATGGAGACGATTCACCGGAGGAGATAAACAACACGTCATTGTTTTAATTCCCAAGATAGCCAGTCCAAAACTTTTAGGACAGTTTCGACCGATAAGTCTTTGTAAGGTGGTCTATAAGATCGCATCAAAGGTCTTAGCAAACAGGTTGAAAACTATTCTCCCCGAAATCATTTCCGAAGAGCAGTCGGCTTTTGTTCCTGGATGCCTCATTATGGACAACTTTATTACAGCCTATGAATGTTTACACTATATGAAAACCAGGAGGGTGAAAGGAAATAGATATTGTGCTCTCAAGCTTGATATGATGAAGGCATATGATCATTTAGAATGGTCCTATCTAAGAGCGGTTATGATTAACATGGGTTTCAGCATTCGGTTCACCGAGACAATCATGAGGTTTGTCACTTCAGTTTCTTTTTCAGTCTTATTCAACGGTGGTAGTTTGGATGCTTTCAGGCCATCGCGGGGTTTGAGGCAACGAGACCCAATCTCGCCATATTTGTTCTTGCTCGCTGCTGAAGGGCTATCATGCTTGTTAAAGGCCGAAGGAGGAATTCGGGGGATCTCCGTGGCAGAAAATGCCCCCTCGGTGAACCATCTTCTCTTCGCCGACGACAGTCTACTTTTCTTTGAGGCAAGTGAGACAACTGCGGTAAGGGTGAAAGATCTTTTAAAGACATATTGCAATGCATCTGGACAGAGGATCAATGCAGACAAATCATCAATATACTTTAGTAAAGGGGTATCGGATGCTTCTCGTACTTCCATCAAGTAAATCCTTGCTGTCCACAATGAATCTGTATCGGATAAATACTTGGGCTTGCCGACAGATGTGGGTAGGGCGAAAGAGGGGTCGTTTAAATACCTCAAGGACAGAATCTGGAACAAGGTTCAAGGTTGGATGGAGAAATGCCTATCAGCAGGAGGGAAGGAAGTGCTTATTAAGTCTGTGGCTCAATCTATACCTACTTACTCTATGTCATGTTTCAAATTACCCAGGGGCTTATGTGATCACATCAATAGCATAATTCGGAAATTTTGGTGGGGAAGCAAGAATGGCCAGAGGAAAACTGCATGGGTATCGTGGCAGACCATGTCGAAACCTAAGTTCATGGGTGGTCTGGGTTTTAGAGATGTTGAGCTCTTCAACCTAGCTCTACTCGCACGTCAAGCATGGAGATTGTTGATGGATTCGGATACGCTAAGTGCTCGTGTCCTAAAGGCTCGGTATTGCCCAAACTGTGACTTGTTGGAAGCCACCCTGGGTGCTGCACCATCCCAGGTTTGGCGATCTATCCTTGAGGGAAGGGACGTGTTAGCGCAAGGACTAATCAAGAGAATCGGATCCGGCCTGCAGACTAGTATCTGGGGTGAGAATTGGTTGCCGAGAGATTATCAGCTTAGACCAATTTATGCTCGCTCGACCAACCCACCCGCTTTGGTTTCAGACCTCATTGATCCTATCACTAGGGTGTGGAACAAGCAAACCCTCATGGAGCACTTCATTGCACCTGATGTTGAGATCATACAAAGTATACCGCTTAGCACTCGAACACAAGATGACTTCTGGTCATGGCATTATGACAAGAGAGGAGTGTTCTCTATACGCTCGGCATATAGGATGATCGTCGCGGTCAAATCCCAAAGGGAGGACTGGTTAGATCATCGCCCGGGTCACTAGAACATTGCAGCTGACAAGAAATCTTGGACTCAGCTATGGAAGGTGAAAGTTCCTTCCAAAATTTGAGTCTTCGCGTGGAGGTTGGCGCATACCTCGATCCCAATAGGTTCAGTGCAGCACGAGAGGAAGACGGCTGAAAGTGCAGCATGCTCTATCTGTGGCGCTGATGACGATACTTGGCGACACTCCCTGCTGAGTTGTCGCATGGCCAGGTGCGTGTGGGCTTTGGGTGATGAGGGGCCACTTGAGCATGTGATATCAAATCAGAATGCTGATGATAAGCTATGGCTGTTTTGGCTGTTTGAAACTACAAATCAACAAGATCTTAGCAGAGTTCTCATCACAATGTGGGCAATTTGGTGGGCTCGCCGGAAAGCTATTCACGAGAATGAGTTCCAGAGTCCGTTGTCAACCATGACTTTCATCAAGAGATTTCTGGAGGATTTAGAGATCGCAGTTACTCAAGCACCAAGTGCGCAGCCAGGCCGCCACTCGAATCCGAAGTCGCGAGTTTGGTTGCCGCCAACAGAAGAAGAAGCAGCAAAAATTAATTGTGACGGAGCCATCTCTACCCTTGGGGAGAAAGGAGCAGCGGCTGTTGTCTGCTGGGACGGGTCGGGAAAATTTCTAGGGGCATCAGCGGTGGTGTTTGACGGCTTGATAGACCCGCCAAGTTTAGAGGCGCACGCGTGTAGCGAGGCCCTTGCCCTTGCACGTGACCTAAATTTGCAGAAAATCGAGATTGCGTCGGATTGTCTTGAGGTGATTACCAACATCAACAGAGAAGCCTCGCCAGTTTATGCGCCAATATTGCATGAAATCAATCTTACCAAGAACCTTTTTACTTATGTTATTTTTCATTTTGAAAGTAGGCAGAATAATTTTGAGGCCCACTCGGTAGCAAAAGGAGCTGCGTCTCTGCCGGTGGGCCGCCATGTGTGGCTAGGGGTATTACCAGACATTGCTTGTATTCCATACTTGATGATCCTTGAATAAAATCCCTAGTTACCTTCAAAAAAAAGGCTATGAATGCCCGACGGCCGGTTCACTTCTAAGACTTGCAACAACATCCTATTTTAGGGGGGCAATGTGTGAAAGTCTTGAAGCTTAAATGAAAGTCATCCCTCCCCCCTATTTGGATCACTTCGCAAGACTGATGTTAGACCATTTACTGACTCCTAAGGCGCGAACTGTAGCATGCAACAACAAGTTGTGTGTTCTCTATTTTGGCATGAAGTATTCTCATGGACCAGACATGTTGGTCACTGCCAACCCTATATATTATTTCCTTTTTGATAATAGTTTTTATAAAAACTTGTATACTTCTGAGGGTGTCTTAGCATGCGCATGGTTCTTAACATGGTACCTACAAAGATGACTGTTAACATGACTGAGATGGTGACAACTTCCTACTCCGAGGATGAAGTTAAACAAGCATAATTCCAAATGTGCCCGAACAAATGAGCCAGGGCCTGACGACTTTCCATCCTAGTTTTTTCAGTGTCATTGGAACATCTGTAGTGCTGAGGTAACTAAAGTTGTCCTCATAATTTTGAAGGGATGGAGAATGCCAAAAAATTAACAATTCTCTATTGGTTATAATCCCTAAGGTAAAGAATCCCACTTTAGTCTCTTAGTTTTGCCCAGTTAGCATGTACAATGTGCTTTATGAAATTGCCTCCAAAGTTTTGCCCAATCGGTTGAAATTGGTGTTTCTTGAGAGTATTTTGGAAGAATAGTCTATTTTTGTTTCTATTCGTCTAATTATATATAAAATTATCTCGGCATATAAGTGTTTACATTTTATGAATAAATCTCAAGTGCATAGGGATGATGTGGAAAATTGGACATGACGAAGGCATGTTATCGCGTGGAATGGAGCTATTTGTCAACTATTATGTTAAAAACTGGTTTTGCTGGTCATTGTTATGGGGTTGGTTAGTTCTATCTCTTTCTCAATATTATTTAATGAATATAAGCTTGAGGAGTTTATAAGAGGAATACATCAGGGAGATCATACTTCACCTTGCTTGTTTTTGTTGTGGCAGAGGGCCTTTCGTGTCTTTTAAAATCCATAGTTCAATCATTTTTTCTAAGTGACATCATCAGCACCACCGATAAACATTTTTTTAGCCGATGACAACCTTTTGTTTTTCAAATCAATGTGGAGGAGGGCGGAAGAAGTAATTTTTGTTGTTGGATTCTTGTGCTAAAGCTTCTGGTGAACGTATATAACGAGATACGTCATGTATTTTCTTTAGCAAGGGATGCCCAAATAACATTAAAGAGGAGGTAGAGATAATTCTCCATGTACCAAATGAACAAATCGGTGACAAGTACCTTGGCCTTACGTTTGATGTGGGTAACTCTAAGAATGGGACATTGAAATATATGAAAGATCGGTTGTTTAGAAAGGTGCAAGGATGGGTGGAAAAAACAAATATCATCGAAAGAAAAGGTTATTTTGATCAAAATAGTTGCACAAGTCATTCTGGTATATTCAATGTGATGCTTTTAATTTCCAAGGGGGACATGTGAGCATCTAACATATATGATTCGGTCCTTCTGGTGGGGAAGTAAACAAGGTCAAAAGAAACCGAGTTAGGTGTCTTGGGAGAAAATGACCATGCCAAAGTTCATGGGTGGCCTCGGTTTTAGAGATTTTGAAATGTTCAACTTAGCACTTCTTACAAGGAAAGCATGGAGGATTTTTGGAGAATCCAAAATCATGAAGTGTGAGAATCTTCAAGGCGTTCTATTTCACAGAATCATCTATAACTGATGCTCAAGTAGGGAACTGATACGTCTCCAACGTATCTATAATTTTTGATTGTTTCATGCTATTATATTATCTGTTTTGGATGTTTGATATGCATTAATATGCTATTTTATATTATTTTTGGGACTAACCTATTAACCTAGAGCCTAGTGCCAGTTCCTATTTTCCCCTTGTTTTAGAATTTCGTAGAAAAGGGATACCAAACGGAGTCCAAACGGAATGAAACTTTCGCGATGATTTTTATTGGACCAAAAGACATACAGAGGACTTGGAGTACATGTCAGGGAAGCCACTAGGCACCCACAAGGACGGAGGGCGCGCCCCCACCCTTGTGGGCCCCTCGTGACTCCACCGAACTATTTCTTCCACCTATATATTGTCAAATACCCCAAAACCTTCCAGGGGAGCCACGAAACCACTTTTCCACCACCGCAACCTTCTATACCCGTGAGATCCCATATAGGGGCCTTTTCCGGCGTCCTGCCGGAGGGGGATTCGATCACGGAGGGCTTCTACATCAACACCATTGCCTCTCCGATGAAGCGTGAGTAGTTTACCACAGACCTACGGGTCCATAGCTAGTAGCTAGATGGCTTCTTCTCTCTCTTTGATTCTCAATACCATGTTCTCCTCGATGCTCTTGGAGATCTATTCGATGTAATACTCTTTTGCGGTGTGTTTGCCGAGATCCGATGAATTGTGGATTTATGACCAGCTTACCAATGAATATTATTTGAATCTTCTCTGAATTCTTTTATGCATGATTTGATATCTTTGCAAGTCTCTTCGAACTATAGGTTTGGTTTGGCCAACTAGATTGGTTTTTCTTGCAATGGGAGAAGTGCTTAGCTTTGGGTTCAATCTTGCGGTGCTCGATCCTAGTGATAGAAGGGGAACCGACACGTATTGTATTGTTGCCATCGAGGATAACAAGATGGGGTTTTCATCATATTGCTCGAGTTTATCCTGCTACATCATGTCATCTTACTTAATGTGTTACTCTGTTCTTATGAACTTAATACTCTAGATGCAGGCAGGAGTCGGTCGATGTGTGGAGTAATAGTAGTAGATGCACACAGGAATCGGTCGATGTCTGGAGTAATAGTGGTAGATGCAGGCAGGAGTCGGTCTACTTGATACGGAAGTGATGCCTATATTCATGATCATTGCCTTAGATATCGTCAAAACTTTGCGCTTTTTTATCAATTGCTCGGCAGTAATTTGTTCACCCACCGTAATATTTTCTATCTTGAGAGATGCCTCTAGTGAAACCTATGGCCCCCAAGTCTATTTTCCATCATATAATCTTCTATTTTCCATCATATAAGTTTCCGGTCTACAATTTTATTTTCCTATTTTCTTTCTTTGCAATCTTTTACTTTCCGATCTATAAACCAAAAATATTACTTTACCGATTATCCATCTATATCAGATCTCACTTTGCAAATAACCGTGAAGGGATTGACAACCCCTTTGTCGCGTTGGGTGCAAGTTGGTGTTTGTTTGTGCAGGTGTTCGGTGGCTTGTGCGTTGTCTCCTACTTGATTAATACCTTGGTTCTCAAAAGCTGAGGGAAATACTTACTCTACTTTGTTGCATCACCGTTTCCTCTTCAAGAGAAAAACCAACGCAAGCTCAAGAGGTAGCAGGAACCATCCCTCGCAATTCGGAGAGTCGTTATAGAAGGAAAAGAGATGTGATGGTTTAGAGGGTTTATTTGGTGTATTGGGGGTGGGAAAAATGACTTATTTTTGAAATAGAATTGGATACCTCTCAGGATGAGAATTGTAGTTTCTTTAGCCGAGAATCCCCCCCCCCGGTGATGGTGTCTGAACTAATAGATCATATGATCATGAGGCGAATAGGGAGTTGTTCGAGCAATTTTTTCTGCCAATGGATGCATCTCTGACAATGCAATTGTCAATTTGCACAAGAAGTAGAAAGTATTTTTGGTCGTTGGGTTTTGAAAAAACGTGGAGATCTAGCGAGTGATCAGCTTAACACATGCACACTCCTACTAAAAGGTGTCGCGAGGACTAGCTGGACGGGAGGGCCTGGTCACTGAGCACAGTGGTAGAAGAGCAATCTTGGATGAGACTATGGAAGATGCTGAAATGATGATGCTGATGAGCATCCAAGAAGAAATGGAGAAGGAACAGGAGCACGTACTGAACTTCAAGGGTTTGATAAATGGCCGGAGAGTTATTCCTCGGGATAGGATCGTCGGCGCACGACTTCTATACACGGACTACTTTACAATGGACCCAACATACCATGAAGGTTTCTTTCGACTCTGCTTCTGGATGAGTAGAGCTTTGTCCTTGCACATAGTGATTGTTGTGGAGAGAGTTGGTGATAACTTCAAGCCAAGAAAGGATTGTTGCAGAAAACTTTCTTTCTTTCCTCTGCAAAAATGCATGTTGCGGAAAACTTTCTTTCTTTCATCTACATAAATGCACGACTGCTCTCGTGATACTTGCTTATGGTAAGGGCGCAGATGCCATTGATACTGAAATCTGGATGGGAGAGACCAAGATCTTGAACACCACACTACAATTCGCACGCATTGTGGCGAAGGTGTTTGGAGCAGAGTACCTGAGAGAGCCAACTGTGGAGGACACATTTTTTTGCCAATTGGAGTGTCAAGAGGATTCTCAGGTATGCTTAGTTTAGTTGATTGCATGCACTTGCAATGGAAGAACTATCCAAAAGGTTTGCACGGGCAGTGCCAAGGTCACAACAAAGAAGCCACCATCATACCTGAAGCAGTGGTATCGAAGGACTTGTGGATTTGGCATACTTTCTTTGGCATGCCTGGTTCAGACAATAACATCAATGTACTCCAATGATCTCCTTTGTTCAAAATATTTTGTGATGGGGAAGCTCCGTCGTACAACTACACTATTTACGGGCACAACTACAACACCGAGCACTACATTGTCGATGATATCTATCCTTGGTGGGGGACATTTTTGAAGACTATATCGGATCCTCGTGGTAGAAAACAATGCCTATTTGCACAAGCGTAAGAAGGTGCTAGGAAGGATGTGGAGAAGAGCATTCGGGGTGCTCCAAGTTCAAAGGGTATTGTTCATGGAGCCGCAGTGATATGGGAAGCTGAGACACTTTGACAACATAACATGTCGTGTAATTTTACACAACATGATAGTCGAGGAAAAGGGTGAAGGGGTAGCCCACACACATGATTTTGAGAAGCCCAGAATTTAGGTCCGCTTCCCTAAACAAGGGGCGGAGCATATTGCCAACTTTTTTGAGATCCATTGTCAACTTCGGGATCAACGGGTGCATATACATCTTCTCAATGATTTTGTGGAGCATATGTGGATCCACTGCTGAAAATAATTGAGCTGTGATTTTTATGTTTCAATTATGCACTGTGAATAAATTTTAAGTTTGGACAACGTTTGGATTATATATTTTTATTGTCAACATTTGGATTTTTGTGTGTGTTATTCATTTTTTGTATGTGATAATGAACGTGCATGGGTTTGTATGGAATTTCAAAAGTAGAAGTTGTGGCTGCAAACAGAGTCATTTGAGGGCCGGGCCGGCCCTGTGGGCGGGCACATCCGCGGACCTATATGTGCCTAAATTTGTCGACTCCGGTTTGTAGATGCTCTTATGTTGGAGATGTCCTGAACCTTCCAGGTTGCAGCAGGCCATTAGGCGAAATTTCAAAACCTGTCGTGGGTTTGTTGTGGAGAATATGCCCCGAATGACCTGGCTTCGGCGCCCTCCGTGGTCAGACACAGTTGGCGGACTGCAGCGGCACCAGCATGGCAACGATCCAATAATGGTGGGAAGTGCACTAACTACGGGTGCGCCGCATGGAAACAACGAGAGAGTCCAATGCATGCATGAATAGGGTACGGCGTATCTTCTGAACACTAGTCTGTCTTCTCGTGCTACCTACCTTCGTTTTTCGAAATACAGCACGTACTGTATATTTATTCTAGAAAGATTTATAGGGCAGTAATGTCGGGCAGGTTTTACATTGCCAATTGAGGCTGCCTTTGGATTGAGTGTAATTTAATACGGGTGTATCAATTTTACTTCCTCTGTTATTGAAAGAGTATACTTTTAATTTTGTTAAAAAGTCAATTTTATTATATTTAACCGTATTTATATAATAATAGACCAACATTTATGGCATCAAATTAGTAGCATTAGATTCATGAATGATAAAATATATCTATTTGGTTTCACAAGCATTGATATACTTTTGCACAAAATCGGTTAAAATTGGAGATAGTTTCATCCTCCAACGAAGTTGGCGGTACACTCTTTTAAGGACAGAGGGAGTATATGAAATTGTTTTGGAAGATTCAAGTTCCACAAAAAGTGAAGATATGTGCTTGGAAATTGCTGAAGAAAGGACTACCCACACGTCAGGTAATGAAATCTAAACATATGAAGGTGGCGGAAGAATGTCCGAGATGTAGTCGGGAGACAGAGGACAGTTTTCATGCTGTTGTAGCATGCCCAACCTCTAGTGTTGTATGGGATGCTATGGGGAAATATGGAAGATACCAACAAAGGAGACAATAGTGAACACAGGCGACGAGTGGCTATTTGATTTGTTAGTGACACTAGCTGAAGAGGACCGTGCAAAAGTTCTGATGATAATATGGAGGAATTGGCAGCTACATAATGATGCCATGCATGATAAAGTTGTGCCTCCGGTCGCGGTTACTAGTGGTTTTTTACAAAGCTACATGTTGTCTCTAGATCAGATCAAACATGATAAGGGCTACGATATGCTGAAGGGGAAAAGAGACTTGAATCCAGTGGGAGGAGGAGCTCAGCTACGGCAAGAAAAGAGATCTCAGGAGCATGCACCGTGGCCGCCACCTCCGGATGGCTGGACTGCTCTATCCCTTGATGGCTCTTTTGATGCGGAATCACATACGGCTGGAGCGGCCATGGTGGCGAGGAATAGCAGAGGAGAACACATTTTGTCGGCGTGCTGGTTTACACCACACTGCTCGAGTGCTTTCGAAGCAGAGTGTATGGCAGCCCGAGAAGGAGTCTCCCTGGCAGTCCAGCATTCAACATTGCCTATGGTGATTCAGACTGACTGTGCATCCTTGGTTAAGTGCTTGGAGTGTCCGGGGACGGATAGATCTATAGTAGGTCATCTTGTTAATGAGACCAAGGAGTTGATGAGAGAAAGGGAGCTTGTGTGTCGGCACATTGGTCGTCTGCAGAATAGAACTGCAGATCGCCTTGCTTATCTGTCAAGAGTGGAGCACCGCACCGAATTGTGGTTGCAGGGGCCTCCTGATGCTCTTTTGTGCTATCTAGCAGGCGATTGTACAACTATTCTTAATTAATAAAGCTCTCTTTCTAGTCGTAAAAAAAAGGACAGAGGGAGTATATGATTAGACCGATTTCCGACCATAAACGATACATACGCCCGTGGGCGTGTACTTTTGCGGATGTATCGGAAGGAAACACGATAATCCAAGCGCGGCCTGGTATTTTCAACTGAATTTTTTAGGAGAGTTTTCAACTGCATTTTTGAAGGCGTCTATTGCATCAAGTACCGTATAGCGGAGGGAACGTATTGTCAAGGCATCATCCAGTTGGAGAGGTTGCAGTTAGTACGGCTGCCTAGCTTTGTGTCACGGTATAATCAGATCGGAAGGGTCATGTTGCCGTGTACATAGTGCAAGACAAGAGACGCGGTTGATGCCGGGTCCTGCGTGAAAATGACTCTGAGATCAACTGCTCAATGGTCACATCGCTATTATCTGTATGAGCATGAGTACATCCCAAAACCCATGCGCGACAGCGACCAGGAATGAGACCGTCAACAACTTACGCAAGCTGATGGCTAAAGGAGCCCTCTGCACCTAATCCTCATCGGCCTTGTTTATTGCTCCATGCGCTACCTGCGCTAGGCGTTGTGCGTGAGACCGGATATATCTGAGACGTGGATGGAATTGTTTTCGCGTCTGGATGGCGTTCGGTCGCCGGTAGCTCTCGGAGGCAGGCGAGGCGAGGATTTAAAATGTACTAGTAGAACCGGTACGAGGGGATTACACACGGCAAAAGAGCAAAAGCAGCGACCAAATGGGGGCACATGGCAGGGAGAGCTTTTGGGTTTCCTTCGAAGCCAAGGCATGCCAGTCAGAATGAGTGTTGCAGAATAGGCCACGGCTTGACGCCGGAGAATTTCGGGCGACAAGAGGCTCGTGCCTCTTCTTTTGCTTGCCTCTTGGAGGAGCAATGCTACAATCACGGGGACACGGGGTTTCGTAGCTGGGGCTCAAGTAAGCCCGATGAACAGTAAAATTAAAACATTCAGAAATGTGTTGAATGCTTGCAAATTTTCATCATGGAATCATATTCGTGGAGAGCGTGACATCAAAAAGGAATTGATGTTCCGAAGATGCCACTTTCGAATTCCACAAACTGGAGCGCTGATTTTACCCTTTTTTGCCATGAATTCCACAAATATGATATGATGATGAAGATTTGCAACAACTCGATACATTTCTTAATGTTTTGTCAGAAAAATTTCGGAATTTTACTGTTCATGCCAAGAGCATTTGAGCTTGAGCTCAAACAAGGACTTTCGCAATCACCAACTCTTTTCATAGAAAGATACCCAAAAATTCACGAGGACACGCGAGTGCGGGAGCACACACCTATCAAGTTGCCCGACCGTTTGATTGTCTCATGATTTGTGAAGTCGTTGAGCTGTGCACGAGGGCATACTGAGTTTAAGTTTTAGTTTCACAAACTTGTGATTTAGTCGTTTGCTCGTACAAAGTTTTAGCAGTTGAAACTTAACGAAATTTTTAAAACTCATCAAAATATATTCAAAGCAGATATTGTTTGAAAGCCCTCGTAAAAAAACACAAATATGCAAATGAAACTTAATTTGGAGTTTTGTTTCAAAAGATATAAAAGACTAAAAGTTGAAAGCCAAAAAAAGGGTCGGTGCCCCTGTCCCTGCGTGTCACAATCCCCTTCCGAAAGTTGCGTACAGGCTGATGTGGGCTAGGGGGGATCCACCCTGAAGTTCACAGGCGACCCGAGGGGGGGGGGGATTATGGGAGGAGAGGAGCCCGTCTATTACCTTCATACATAAGGGCAACTCCAACGCGGATCACTGAACTAGCCATCACCAAAATGTCCGTTGACAACGGTAGGGATGGACGTCATCCAACCGCAGGCACCAAATGCACCCTCCCGTTTTTTTCTTTATATACCCAGAGTATTTGAAATAATCAAAGATAAACAGGACAATATTTCCATATTTGAAAGATAAATATTCTAGTGCAGCCATGATTCAAACAAAAATATTCAATCTAAACATAAAGATTTGAAATAAAATAGTTCGAGTTTGAATTCAACCTAGTCGGACCCATGTTCTAATTGTCCATATTAAACCTTCGAAGTTGCTCAACCAGATCTTTTTGCAATTGCTCATGAGTTCCTCGTTTGCTAATCTGATGATGAAATTAGAGAAAATCTTCAAATGTCACCAGATTGTGCTCTCGAAGCTGTATACAATCATCCACGTTTTGAAAATCCAGGCCATCGCGAACTCCATCATCCTCATGCTTCACAATCATGTTATGCATTATCACACAAGTCAGCTTCACCTACCATAATGTCTTTGAATCCCATAGTTAGAAATTCGCGAACAACTACAAAACAGGCTTAGAGCACTCTAATTGTCATATCCACATCCTTTATAGCAGCTTATTGTCTATGAGCAAAGTGACGTTTTTTGTTACCCCTTGGTTATGAGATGATCTTGACAAAAGTCGTCCACGGAGGATAAATACCATCATAAAGATAGTAAATCAAGTTTTAGGCATGACCATTGATGGTATAGTTGCACTCAGGAACTTCGCCCGCGCAGAAGCTTGCAAACAATGGATACCATTGCAACACATTGATGTCATTGTGAGACCTAGGCATGCTAAAGAAAGAGTGTCAAATCCATTGGATGTGATGCAGCTGCTTCAAGAATGATTGTGGGATTTTGCAATGGCTTTGGTATTGCTCTCATTTAGCATATGAGCAGTTCTTCCATTTCCAATGCATGCAATTCAGTGATCCGAGCATACCTAAAAACCCTCTTTATTCTCCAATGGCCATGAGCCTTGTTGTGCCTGCCTATGGGTGTTGTGCCTGCCTATGGGAGTTGTGTCTCTCAAGTACACCCGTCCAAGCATCTTCACCACAGCAGTAGCAATTTGCCCATTGCTTCGAGGCATGTACTCTCATACATCCAGAGGTACTCGTCCCATGAATATGCGATTGTGCCATAGGCAAGCATCTACATTGTAGTTGTGCACTTCTGGTACAAGAGAACCCAATGGTTCCAACGACATCCTTTTTCAATATGAAGTAATTATCATAGACCAGGATAGCATGGTAGTTGTGACCGAACACTTGTCGCCGCATCCAAAACCGACAATAGAAATAGGGCACGAATAAAGCTTTAGGGGCAATGTGGACGTTGACTAGCGTGAGAGGCCCTCGTGCCCTATTTCGATTCAACAAGCGATGTCCCTTTATTGATCCCTTATAGTTGAGAACACGCCCCTCATCACATACCGCTGCAAGGATCAAGATGGACCTAGAGTGGGTGAATAGGTACAATTATATATGGATCTAGATGCACCTAGACATGGGAATTAGGCTTGCAAGAGTATGGTTCCATTAGATAGGGGATGAAGCATGAGCTCAAAACTTCACTCAAGCCATGTTAGTTGGGTTTGGAGTGCATTCTAACCCCCACCCTGGTGCTAAATACGGGGTTGCACCACTCGTTTTGTGTGCACTAAAAAATAGAGGTAGTGGAAAGCATGAAGAGTCTATTATAACAACGATTTTATAGATGGGGGGTGTATGCCGATTCTATGATTTTTTCTGACCTCACAATCACATATTGGACGAGAGGAAAATCGATCAAATCATAGTAAGTAGTTTATTAGTTGTTTAGGGTAACGAGAGGTTTACTCGTAGTAAGGTAAAAATGAGACTCGATAACTTTTTATGAGTTTTTGTCTAGAGAAATCATTTTTTAGAAAGTGTTCCAAATCGGCCGACTGATCTCGACCGAGAAGTCACGCACACCATGTGCATTTGTGGGCCCCTGTGTAGATTGTCTCATCCCAGCCTACACGCCTAACACACCACCCTCCCCCCTCATCCATAGAGGAAGCCTCCCAAGCCACTTGTTTGTCTTTTTTCCTGTGCACCGACTCTCTCATCTCCTCTATATTCTCTCTCACATGTCTTCTACCTCGCTCAAATCCATGGACCTCCTTCCTCCTTCGTTGCAGCAAGGCCCGTCAGGGGCGCGAGGGTTGTCGCCTACCTCCACAGCCCCGCTCGCGTGGTTCTCCATCCTCGTGCACGCCGCCTAACCCCTTTCACACTCTTTGTTTGTGGGCTTGATCATGTGCTGCAAGGAGAAGAGAGAGAAAGGTGTGTGTGTGGATCTCCATCCCCGTGCACGCCGCCTAAACCCTCTCCCACTATCTATTTGTGGGCTCGGTTATGTGCTGCAATGAGGGGAGATAAGGTGTGCATGGATCTCCATCTCCGTGCATGCGGCCTAACCCCTCTCACACTCTCTGTTATTGGCTCGATCATGTGCTAGAAGAAGGGGAGAAAAGGTGCATGTGGATCCCCAAGAAGGGAAGAAAAGGTGCATGTGGATCCCCATCCCCATTCACGTCGCCTAACCCCTTTCCCACTCTCTATTTTGTGGACTCGATGATGTGTTGCAAGGAGGGGAGAGAAGGTGCACGTGGATCTTCATCCTTGTGCACACCGCCTAAGCCCTCCCACACTTTCTGTTTGTGTGCTCGACCACGTGTTGCGATGAGGGGAGAGAAGGTGTGTGTGGATGTGCTTGACGACTAGCGCTACTAGTCGCCAAGAGCTGATGTGACCAATCGCGAGTGATGCTAGGAGCGACTTGGCGAATCTACAACCTCTTATTGACGATGTTGGAAGGGGCTAGTGGAAACAACCATGGCCG
Source organism: Triticum monococcum (assembly GCA_034509565.1). NCBI lineage: Eukaryota > Viridiplantae > Streptophyta > Magnoliopsida > Poales > Poaceae > Triticum > Triticum monococcum. Next base: position 171,775,452 of record CM067847.1, on the reverse strand, counting down.
GCTGGTGGCGTCAAATGCTGCAACCGTAGGTCGTAGGTGCGGTGATCGACGACGTTATGTGCTGCAGACGACGTCGCTAGGCGTGACGAGCGTCCAATGTTGTGACCTGTCAGCCGTTCGGTTTTTTCGTCCGTTTTTCTTTCGTAACAAAAGTTCATCAAAATCTATCAACATGAGATCTAGTTTTGAAGATCTCAATACAGGAATTCAATGATGAAAACGGTTCAAGATTTGGACGCACGATTTAAGAGTAAAATGTTTTGAATAAACGAATCTGCGAAAAAAAGGAAAACTCTCAGCTTGCGACAAGCGGCGCACATGCTCATGCTTAATTAGTTTTTTTTAGGGATTCATGCCCAGTTAGTGATTTCGTACTCTATTCGGCTCTTTTTTTAGTAGAGCGGAGCGGTGTGAAACAGGCCCGCTAAGGACTTGCGGCTTTTAACGGGCTTTGCTGACTTTAACTTTGCAGGCCGCGGGAACTAGCGTTGAACTCGTATTGGGCCCGGCCAGCACACAAGGCGGTTTAGCCCACCGACTGGCGCCAGTTATCTCCCTCTCTCTCCCTGGCAGCAAATAAAAGCAGAACCCAATCCACTGGGACCCGCACCCAAGTCGTCCTTCTCTTCCACCCTAGAAAGAAGTCGTCTCTCTCCTCCCAACTCCGCATCCGCCCTCGCCTCGAGCCTCCATCGGCAAACCTCGCCGAGACGCAGACCGACCACGACACCGCCGCCGTCCAAGGCCCAGAGATCCGAGCCCCCCTCGCCCTCCCTTCCGTGCTTCCTGCCAACGACGGGAGGCGGAGAATCCCCCACCCCACAGATCCAGGATCCGCCCGCCGCCGGAGAACCCTAGAGGGTCCACCCAGGCCCAGAGGTGACTTCCCTGCCCTTCTGGAACTACGCTAGCACTGGTATCAGTACGAATATAGGAGTACTTCGTTGAGTGAGTCACTAGCATGCGCAAAGCCCTAGCGCGATGGGATCCCGTGGGTTCTTGGTAACCGCGGTGCATGTTCATGTTGTCATGAGCGGGCGCCGGATTTATTTTCTTCCAGTTCGGTGCTGTTGGTGGGAACCCCCGACGGTGAGCCTGCGTAGCTTAGGCGCTATTGTGATGCCCATGGTATAGACTGCTGTGTCGTTAGAAGTGTGATAAGAAGGGTGAATGCAGAGATCTAGCCAGGCTGTCCTCATGAACCTGATGTGTTCTACAAATTAGCTTTTCTTGTACTACTTCACTTTCTATGTTTACTGGTAAGGGCTACTTGCCTACTTGCATTCGGATGCCTGGTGTACCTGATAAGCTGATTGTTAGTGTCATCCTGAACGGTGACGAAAACTTCGAAAAGACTGAAGTTTATAAGCCTATTATTCGTAGTGTATGTGTCGGACAAGCACAATAGTAGCGTAGTAGGAAGTCTGGAAGAGTTGCTGCTTCTGGAGTATTGTTCCTTTTTTTCTACTAGTATAGAAACCAGTGACCTTAATTTGATGGGTTTTTTCTATATCGGTGGGTGCATCTTTGTTACTCTGCTTGCTTACACCACATCACTATTAAACTTCTTTGTCCTTCTTGCAGGGCTTTCTCCCTATTGAATCCAAGTTTTAATTGTAATGGAGGCAGCTTTGAATATGTCACTTGATGATATGATTAAGAACAGAAGTGGGAGGGGAAGAGGAAGGGGAAGGGGACAGAGGGTTGGTCGAGGCCGAGGTGATGGCCAAAGGTCAGGCAGAGGTGATGGCCAAAGGCTAGGCCGTGGTTTAGGCCGTGGACGCGGTGCTGGAACCTTCCGTGGAAGGGGAGTGCCTTACCAAAGGCCACTTGGTGTCAATACTCGCTCGTCATCGTATGCTATTGCCAAGGCAAGCACAAAACCATCGCTGTTTTACTGTATACCCTCAAGAACCCAAATTACAATACATACTTGACAAGAAGTGGCTATGAACATAATAAATGGGACAGCTCAGACCTCAGGGCTCAGTTCAGATCATATCTTCCATACTTATGAACTCTGGAGCTTCAAAGAGGATCCGAGAGGTTTCTCAATTTGAAAATGCCCTGAGAACTGACTCTTAGCTGCTGACAATTTTGTGGCGAGATATTTGTTGGTTTGTTCTGGTTAATGCTTCAAACTGAAAAACACATTGTCTCTTCTCATGGTCAGCATGCTGATGGACTATGTATTAACCTGTTTGATACTTATTTCTCTGGATAAGGTCTTTGGTTCATACAGGGGCTATCAGCTAGCACCCATTTTATGCAATGGTGTATGGTTTTATAGTTTTGCTGATGCTAGTTGACTCGTCAAATACTGTGGATTGATGAGCTTTGGGGATTATGCTAACAATTTATCATCACAATCTGGGTGTGCATGCTGTGGAATATCACCAGTCATTCAACAAAACAAAGGATTTTGCATGGACACATGATCGGTTTGAGGATAGCATGGTGGCTGCTGGACTTCCTGGGATAGAAACTGGTACCAAGCTGTATGTTTCAAACTTGCACTACGGAGTGACAAAGGAAGATTTACAGGTAGCTGGATTGTTATATTATGCATGCTGGAATATCCGACAGCTTCAATCATATTGGACTTTCTCGACCTGATCTTATCTGCCAACAACCGTTTCAGGAACTTTTCTCTGAAATGGGTCATTTGAAGAACTGCATTGTTCATTATGACAATAATAGACACCCAACTGTAAGTCTTTTATGAATGCATGTTTTTCTTCTGCAAGTTTTGACAATTAAACACTCACTTCTGCAAATCTTATGCTACGAGCAAGTGCCTTCTGCCCAAACATATGCCTGATCATTCATGATGAACATATCATGTGCATGGTTGTTTGTAATGAACTTAGGATCTACCAACTATAAGCTAGAATTTGGCCCAGCACAGACTGATAATGACACACATAATTACTCTTGTAAGTGTATGAAATGATAACAGGGTATCCTTTTCTCCTGCAATATGTTTTGTATGTTTATTCATGCCAAACTTGATGTTGCTTGCCCAAAGCTGAATCTGGCTTTGATTTATTGCTAGTTTAGACCTTTGACCTTAGAACTTGTGTCCACCAAGCTCTTCACGGCCCCGAAACATACATGACAGTATGACACACAGAAGCTTTGTGTGAACAGCCTTTTTTTTAATATAATCTTACTATCAATGGTCTCTCCACTTGTGGCCTGAAGGTCCTGTGGTTTGAACCCAGCCTCCTTGCAGAATTATTATGCAAGGGTAAGGCTGTCTAGAAATTACCTTCCTAAGATCCCACCTTGTGGGAGCTTTCAGCACTGGGTACGCCCTTTTTTTACTTTCTTACTTTTGATAGTCATTGGGCAACTTATTTAACCTAATACTCCAATCTTAAGTAGTAGCATTATTTGCTTACCTCATTCATCTTATTTGATTATTTATCTACCTTTGCCTGCCAAATGTTAGTGAAAGTGCTGGTGCCTCTATTAAACTATGGCAGGCCATAAAATAGAGCATATTCTGGTAGTCCTACTCTACAGCTTTGCTCGGAAAAAGACTAGTGCATGCCAGAATATTATATGGTCATATTTCTTATGGATATTCTTGAGCAGGGTTCAGCTGAGGTGATATTCACTAGGAGGAGTGAAGCTGTTCAAGCATTGAAACGATATAATAATGTGCGCCTTGATGGGAAAGAAATGAAGATCGAAATGATTGGAGCAAATTTGGGTTTGGCTGCTGCTCCTGCACCTCGTGTTAATGTTGTTTCAGGCGCAAGAGGAAGAGGACAGAGAGAAGTTGTGATGTATGGCTCTTCTTTGCAAGTGCATCTTTTAGTTAGAGGATCCATGCTCATTAAATTTACCAATCACATTATAGTAGCTTGAAATTTCTGCCTTTCTGTTTCTGACTACATGATGTTTTCAGGTCCCATCCAAATGGGTTTGGTCGAGGTGCAACTGACTCGTCTAGTTTCCTTCCTGGGTAGGTTCTTAGGATTCAATATTTTCATAATTTCTTTTGCTGGATAAAAATACGAGCAGTGCAGCTTTGAACCTTGACTCAAATGGCAATTGATTAAAGTCTGGCAACAAGTGGTTGCCATGAACCTTTGTGTGCCTGTACGACATGTGAAATTTTGTTCCCTGGTGTTGTGACTACACATCTTTCTGAACCTTGTGGTAGTGCTAGATATTTCTAGATGTATCGTTGAGCTTCATGCATGTCGTAGTTCATGGTAGGAGCTGGCAACTAATCATACTTGGTACAGTTCCAACTAAAAAGCTGATTGCACATATTTGATTGTTGCCTGTGCATAGCAGAGCCAAATATATTTTACTGTTGGTCGTGTGAGCTATTTTTCTTGTCTTCGGAGGCACAGTTTCTGTATCATAGTTCTGTGAAAATATTCCATACATAATTATCTGTAAGATACTTATTTATTACTAGATACTTATTTATTACCTTGACCTCGATTAACACATTGTGTTTTACCTTCAGGTGGAAGCGCAACAACGGCTTTGCTCAAAGAGGAGGATCGGTCCGTGGGCGTGGCCGTGGCCGTGGCCGTAGCACCTTTGGTCGAGGTCGTGGACGTGGCGTCTATGTACGGAAGGGGTTGGTGAAATCGGCTGACCAATTGGACAAGGAGCTGGACACCTATCATTCTGGAGCAATGAATGTCGACTAAGATGCTGCATCTTATCACATTGAACCTAGAACTTGGCTGAGGCTTTGAATTTGAGCTTGTTTTATGTGTGGTTTGCTGCCGAGTTGCCGTTGGTCATCTCCCAGTTGTGTGCACATATGTTACATGTCTTTTACATCAAGCTTGAAGATCGTAGATTTGAACTGCAGTTCCTAGTTCTAGTCCAGCAGTAACATTGTAATTGGTGGTTAACAGCTTTGAGCAACCATTTGTTTTCGGTGGCTGTTGCCATTTAGTATGTTTTCTTCTGATGATTTATTGATAATTTGATTTTTCAAGTAGACAAAAATATACTATAATGGTTCAAGTAGACAAAAATTTGTTTCCTTCCGAAAGAAGAGGGAAATGCAATCCAGCGTAGGCAGTCTGTTTGTATCTAGAGGAGTTCATGAGACCATTTATTCAGTGAAAGCTACTCCATTCAATGATTATTGTTGACATACACCTAGCTTGGCAAAGCGACCATTCACGTTTCCATAGCATAACCTTCAGGTTGATACTGCTCGCCGGCGACGCTAACCTGTACCGCCACTGCTCCGTCCCTCTCCCTGACACACTGCTCCTCAAGCGCGCCTCCACCGCCCACAACACACGAGTAACGTGTTGACAAATGTAGGGTGGGTCCCACTTGTCACTGAGTGCGGAAATTATTGGCTGTTGGGTATTGGTGATGGTCAGATGATGTTCTAATTTTTGGAGGTACTTCCTCCGTCACAGTTTACAAGTCCTACGCGTATACCTAGGTTGCCAATTTTATCACCCTAATATACTATATAACACAAAAATGATACCTTTTGAAAATAGAACATTTGAAGTTTATATTGTTATATTTTTTGTAATATATGACTTGTATAAGGTTGGTCAAATTGATGACCTAGGGATACGCGCACGCCTTGTAAACTGAGAGAGAGGGAGTAGTAGATTTTTGAGAGTTTGGAGCCGAAATAGCATAGACCAACTTTGACGCACATTTTGCTAGAAGGCAAATTTACAATGTTGAGCATTTGGAGGCGTGCAAAAGTTCATATGGACAGGAGCCGAAATAGCTGTTTGGAGAGAGAAATTCATTATTTGGCCCTTTGTTAAATTTTGCTTCCTTTTTTGGCCTAAAATTTTTTTTCTTCTTTTTTTGACACTCAAAGTTCATTTTATTCCTTATGTGACACTTTCATTTATTTTTCCATCCAAAGGTGTTAAATGGCATGTAGAAAGACAATTTTGCCCCTGATGATAGTATGAACAAAAAAGAGGAAAAGAAGGGGTGTGAACGACCAAAAAAATATATGAGGTGGAATCTACACTCCTGCCTCTTTTCCTTCTCACCACGGCTCGGGCACTAAGCCAGAGTGTTTTCTGGCCGTATGAACCGTGCACATAGGTAGATGTACGAAAGCTAACTTCCTAAGCAGGCAGGCATGCACCTTGGTTGATTCTGGAGCACACGTAAAGCTAGCTAGCTTGGCACTAGCCAATGACACACATGTCAGGGCAACTAGTAAGGGCAAAGCCAACGGGTTGCTAGGTGGACAATGGCATGAGCGTGTGCAGCAATTTAATCGTGTATATATGGGTAGTGACTCGATTCATATAAGTAGTTTAGATAATTATTTGGCTCGATGGACACATTTTTCGATACGAGTCAATGTGCTCTTGGCTTCTTGCAAATTGCCATTAACACAATGGCATGAGCGTGTGCAACAATTGTGGAGCGAATACAGCTCAGCCACGTCACCTGTTGATATGTCACGGTCTAATCTATCGCCTGTAATATTAATCTCTACAAATTTATATGCTACAGTAGAGCACAATTTATATGCTACAGTAGAGCACGAATGGGTTGTCATTGTTCCACTCATCATATTATTTATTTATCCCCCACAAAAAAAAAGATTCATCACATAGTACTGTTTTTTTATTTAACCACAACAAAATATATCGCATTACCTCTACGTTTGCACGTAAATAATCTGGTCACATACTATACTAGGGGTAAAATGGTCTTCTTAGGTCACACTTAACACTGTTATTAGACAAAACTAATGGAAGTGTCACATAAGGCACAAAATGAAGTTTGAGTGTCAAAAAAGGAAGAACAAAAAATTTAGGGCCAAAAAGGGAACCAGATTTTAAGAAAAGACCAAATAAGGAATTCTCTCCTGTTTGGAAGCAATACTGTGTGGTAGAAGCTGACATGTTTATGGCCTATCGATGGGTTGGATGACTGCCCGTGACTTTTGGTTGAAATTTCTAAATGATTATAAGGTTGAGCGGTTCTTGTCAAACTTTATTACTCCCTCCATTCCATAATATAGTGCTTCCTCTATCTTCGTGCTTCAACTTTGACCGTAAATTTAACTATCAAGACCGATTGCGGCGGGAGCAAAAATTATATCAATGAATTCATATTCAAAAGAAGTTTTCAATTATATAATTTTTTTTCTCCCACTGCAGTTGGTCTCGTTGGTTAAATTTATGGTTAAAGTTAGACCTCGGGAAGCACAGACGCACTATATTTTGAAATGAAGGAAGTATATTTCAGTGTGTAGACACCGAATTCAGACACCCAAATTTGAAAAAAAATTAAAGACAAGCAATAGTGCAAAAGAGCAATATTCTTTCAAGTAAAGCTCTTTATACAATCTCATTGATCCTTGAATCGAATCTACGTACGTCAATCAAAGCATAATCTTTCCAGCTTTGCAAGCTGAAGAGCACCTGAATACATGATCTACTAGTTCAAAAGAAACAATACATAGTGGCAGTGTCACCCTGCATACCTCAAATAACAATTGCTGGGGTTCTTCCGGTCAAGAACGCCAGCAGATACCTCAGCTCCCAAGAAACTTAAGACTCCTCGTCGGGGTCGTCGGAATCATCGGACGGATCCTCATCAGTTGTCAGTCCGGACATCTCGTCTTGTTCACTGTCAGAAGCAGCCTCAAGAGAAGGCTTCACAGAAGACTTGAACTTGCTCAGGGCCGCAGTCTTGCTTGCTCTCTGAGCGCGCGCCGTGGTCACGCCGGGAGTGGCTGAGACCTGGCTCACCGATGTTACATCCAAGCTCTCTCCTTCGGCCTCCGCTTCGCTGTCATCGCTAGACGATGTCGCCCGCCTTGCTCTTCTCCTGGCTGGAGGAGCCCGGACTGAACGAGGAGGTGCTGGCGTTGGTGGCACCACTGTATTGGGGGCGTCAAGCTTGACGCCACCAGCCAGTCCTAGTTGCTCTGAAACAATAAGACACCGAGGTTACGACGCAAATCGTCAGGAATGTGAACATCTGTTACTGCGTGTATGACTCGAGTTGTTGGACATACCGAATATGGCGTCGGCTTGATCTTGTGGCAGTTCTTCCTCCGGGGACTCATCAAGTGACTTGAGCCTTGATGCCATTTGAGCTAGTTCCTTCATAAGTTCCTTGTCAGAAGCTGCTGAAGCAGCCAATGTGTTCACCAGTCCTCTCATGCACTTGATGGCCTTCTGTTCCGATTGCCGGAATCTAAGAAGCACCGCAACCTTGCACAAAGCCAAGGCATATGCTTTCACAGGCGCGCTCTTCTTGTCTTGGCTATTTCCTACCTACAATATTCCAAGCATTTGATGTCAGTTCTCACACACAACTCTTGATAGATTTTATTCCCAGAGAATTTGGTGCGATGTGCATAAGACAACAGGTGAAATGGATGATTAGTTCAGTGCATCACAAAGTTGCAACAGAATTATAAAAGCAAGTGAGGGTTTAGAGAGCTCTTGACGGTACCTCCACTGCAATACGGATGGCAAGCCCTTCCTCACTGATGTCATAATTGACAAACGGACCTGGTGAACTGGAAAGGCTTTCAGGACTCATACAAGCTTGCTCTGCTGTTTCCGTTGAAAACAATGGACTTTGTACCATTTGAACCATAAAACGGGCAGCCTGGACTGCCTGTTTACGCTTTTTCGAAACAACAGGTCCACTACCCCCAGCATTACCATGGATACCTGGCCACATGGCTCTCATGAGTGGTACAAATGCACTTGAGACACATCTCTATAAAAGGAAAGATTGTCAGTACTTTTACTTTGAAATCCTTTTTTAAAAGAATATCCTGGAAAACATGAGCAATATCTTTATCAACTTGCCTTGTGCTTCTCTGAAAGGGATGGATAATGGAGAAAGAAGACAGACAGACACTGTTTCAATCTGGATAAAGAAAGAAACGTTAGGGTGTGTGAGAAAGAACTGAAAAAAATAAGGGTGAAATATGAGTAACTGACCTTCCGAGTTCTTTAGATTCCTCCAGGAAATATAATCTTACAAGTTGAGCTAGTATTACAGGATGCAAGTCTGCTGATATGCTTGGATAGTTCTCACTCAAGAGAAGAATTTTTGCAAAACCTTCACCAAGAATGGTCGGGACATTATCATGGTTATCACCCTCTGGGCTGAACTCCCAGTCATCTTTATGAAATCCAGAAAACAGAATACTAAGAACTCCAACGTTTAGATCATCATCATTCAAATCAGAGATGTCCACGGGAGCAAACTGAGTCTTCTCATAATTAGCATCAGATGGTTCAGTTCCAATGGCTTGATCTAATTCTTGTGGACCATGCCAAGACACAAGGTCAATCAAGGCCTTGGATGCCATGGCACTAACCAAGTCAGGCCCATTGATGAATGATAAACGCAACTGCTTCACCAACTCCGTACTTGGTTTGTTCTCTAACAAGCCAAAAAGACAAAGGCATCTTAAAGCAGCCCTCTGTACGTCAACATGTTTCTGCTTTGCCTGCACGATGTAAGATCAAGGGCAGCAAATTTAGAACCCACACTCAATTGATGAACCTTAAGAACACATGCACTTAGTACCTAGAAAAGCTGCAAAATATTATAAAGCTATACACCTAGGGGACTGCATAACAATCAGACTTACTGCAGGAAGCAACAATGACTGAAGCACTTCAGATGGTCTGATTGCCGTGCCTTCCAGGCTTCGTAAGGTTGAAGTATTCTCTAGAAGAAGACCTGTCACCGCCAGACAGTGCATCCATTGCATGAAATCAGCAGTTCTCTCCCTGCATGGTCTAGCCAGTTCTTCAACGACAGTGGCAATCACCATTTCAAATTCACCAATAGAAGCATGAACCTTTTTAGCCAATTCTGAGACTGCTTTGGCCCACTGCAGGTCCCCTCCAAGACTGACACCATCACCAATGGCGATCTGGTTTCCATCTTCATCGACTTCATGTTCAAGTGGTCTATTCAGAAGCTCATACAGAAATGAACTTGCAACTTTCCTGTTCATGCTATCGGAAAAGTCAAGCATTCCACCAAGCAATAATAGTTGCCGCGACGCGAAGTGATAATTTGGTCCTGAAATGGAATAAACACGTAAAGAAATCAATTTTCACATGTGAGAAAATGCTCCATTTCTGTTGTCTTGAAGAAAAGATAGCCAATTGTAACCATATTTGTAAAAATCAGACCGGACTGGCAGTTCAACTGGAAAAATGATAGGTATTTTCCAGGGAATAGCTTGAAAATGATAGGATATTATTCTAAAAAGAAATTCAATAACATATTTGAACCGTGGTTGGACCGGTTAAGCCGGTCTCTTGAAGATTCACTAACTGGTTGCTTCTGAAAAGTACAATCAGTATTCATGCTTACCAGCTGAAAGGTGCGCTTTTACCAAATCAACAAACTCAGCAACTGTGCTAGGAAGGACACCATCAAGAAGATCATTTTTATCCGACGCCTCAGAAGCATATACTGCTGCCTCTGTCCCTGTAGTTGTTGCAGCCTCTGAGCCTTTGACCTGAAGAATAATTACTGGGCCTTAATACTCTGGTAATCTTCTTCAGTGTTTCACTAACCAAAAAAAACCATTGATGTTTATTTGAACTTGTATATTGATTCGAGGAACAAGCCAGTATCAGTAGAATAACCATGACCCTTTGCTGAATTCAGGATTACAAGAAAGTATGTTTCCTAAAACTTGCTCAAAACTACGTCCAACAACAATATGGAAAGCTGGCACTTGCAAGCACCATTAGTCCTTTCATCACCTCCAAATAACAATAGTTCATGAGATATTACAACATGTAGGGAAACCTTGACATACAATGAATGATGTTTGCACTGGACCATTTCTGTAACCAAGCCATATGCCCATATTAAACTAAAAGTGCCTATTTGATTCAAAGGAAATTAATACGAATTTTGAAGGATAGGAATCCTTAGAAGTTTTCCTATGTAGGTTGTTTGACTTGTAGGACTGTATCCTATAGATTTTTTTCCTAATGATTCTGCTGCATTGCGTTTCATAGGAAATTTTCTAGTAAATCAAACCTCTTGGAAATATTTCATTGTTTCTCATATGGTGCAAAAAAAAATCTTGCAGGACTCCATGCATAGCAACACATTCGTTCAATTATTGCAATTCTCGAATCCTGATAATCAAAGAGGCCATGTATGTTACTCCATCCAGTCACAAGTGTCATGGACATAGATGCCGTCTCCAACACATAATTATACCCACATTGTAATATATTTACAAAACCCAGTGAAACTATAATATGATGAAGGGCAATATTTTTTATTTATCACCGTAAAAGATCACCAAGCTGGAATACTATCAATTGTGCCATATGGCAGGTGGACACTAGCCCCAGGCTCAAACTATCATCCTCGTATTGGAAGGTATTTTCCAGTTTATAGCTTTGGTCATTTGGTGCAATTACAATACTGATAGTTGAGTCTTGTAGACACATGTCAGTGGCACTTGATGGTATTTTCCAACACCACTGATATTTGCAATGATACAGAGCAATGACTTAATTCTCTATTATTGAAGTATTTCTGAGACAAAGCTAAATGTATTTCTCTTTTCATATGTTCAATCCTGGAAGGATAGTCCTTTAATGTGCTAAACACATAGCAGGGCTATTTAGTTCACTACAGTAAGTTTGGCACGCCTAAACACCTAGCTGTGGCATACCACAAGTTACTAAGGGCATGTTTGGTTGCTTTTCATATTGTTTACATATTTCAGTGGCACAAGTTTGCCAAGCCAGTGTTTGTGGTGGCCAAATTAGTCATCACATTTGTGGTAAAAATTGGCTACAACATGAGTATATAAAGGTGAGGTACATGGTTGCAACTAAACCTTTGCCAAACTCTTTGCCCAGGATTTGGCTAAGTCAAACTAGAAACAAACCAAACATGCCCTAAGGTAGGAAAAGTATGGCACATTGGCACAATGGCTGTGTAAATGATGGCCAGAATTAGGGAGGAAACAAGACTCTGGGCTAGAGCTGGTGCCTTAGGACTGAGAGTGCTACTGCTCAGGCACTGGGATGTCCTCTATCAAGGCTTCTGAACCTTTCTCTGTGTATATGAACATCTCTAACTTACCAATGAAATGAAACGTGTTAAGCTTCATCCACTAGCCAACACAACCAAAAGTCCGAACTGATGGAAAGGGCTAGGTAATCCATATATACACTTCAACATCCCCTCTCACGTGTGACACGGGAAGTCAACACGTGAATAGACTCAGAGGTATGGCTCAAGAGGCCTATACGTGGACATAGAGTGGGACTTGAACTCAAGACTATGGGCCCTGATACCATGTTAAGCTTCATGCACTAGCCAACGCAACCAAAAGTCTGAACTGATGGAAAGGGGCTAGGTAGTCCACATATACAAACAAAACGCAAGTGCTTTTGCGTTTTATCACGAAAATAAACATGCAGCACTACCTTCTTGCAGGAGTGCCATAAACAATTGTTCAGTAATTGTGGTGCCTAGCTAAAACGACTGATGCTTACCTGAGCTTCAGCCTGCAAGTGCATGCACATGACTTTCCAGTAAAGAGCAACCTCAGCTTCCATGAGCTTGATACTGGAAACTTGCTCTGCACAAATATAGTGTAGATGATGATATTAAACAGTAGCAGAAAGTTATGATGGGAAATAACAAACTTTATGAACCAGATAATTTATATGCACGCTGTAGTAGAAAGTCAATTTGACAATGAAAAAATACAGTTTAGCCGTTGGTTTGTCATTTTCATTGTTTTGTTTCAGGTTTACTTATTTCACTCAAGTGCAACTGCAACCACATGATTCCTTCTCGGAAATTCAGTTTTCAGCGCGATCATATTAAACTTCACAGAAATCTGCAACATAAAAGGCATGGGGTTTTGTTCAGATTTACCAGCATCCTCGGTATTTGCAGTGAAGTACTGCCTGATAGTTTGCCCATCTTGAACTCGCACAGAACCATCCTTCAGAAGCACCCCCATCACGGATTCTCCAACTAACTCATAAGTCTCGACATCAAGAAACCTGAGAAGGGCAATGACATCTCCACCACAATGCTTTACAAGCCACTCCTCCTTCAGCATCCTCAAGCATTCACTTTTCACAGATGTAGACCTATCTGAGAGGCCTCTGTGAAGGAGAGTTGTCCTCTGCTTGATGCTGAACCAAAAGAAAACCATCAATTCACTCACATGGTGTTGGTAACCAGTTGTGCATTTCATATGTAGGCATTGGTCAACTGGCTTTTCTAGTTCCAGTGGAAAGAATTGCTCACCTAAGACTTTGGAGGGGAAATTTAGTTGAAAGCACAGAATATGCTGCCCTCCGAACTGATTCACTGGTATCAATCGTTGATTCAATGATTGACTCCAGTGTAGCACTTGATGGTGGAAGAGACAAAATAATTGTCTTTCGGACCTCCTTCTCAAATCAAACAAAGCCTCCATCAGATGCAATAACAAGGAATCTAAAATGGGCACTGAGTTGATCTGACATACAGCGTTTTGTTCTTTTTCTAGGGTCTCAAGAAAAATATCGATGATGCCACCATCCTCTTCATCAATCGCAAAACGAGACAATGCACGAACAGCAAAAACCCGAATTGCTGGGATCTTATCCTGTACCCGAATCTTCATGGCATCAATCACTTCATCCCAAATCTCATCACTCACCTCGGCATCATCCGGTAATTGCATTATAATCTACGAGAAGAATTGTCAATGTCAGAAAGTAAGTAATTTAGGTGAACGTGGTAATCCTGACACTACCTGAACTAAGAATTGCTCAAATTACGTTCTTATTCACAGGCAAATTAAAACGCGGAAAGAAATGGATCAGTTCACTGTAACCAAAGCTGCATGGGGGCAGAAGTTATCACAGGGTTTTTAACTTTTAGCTAACGTTTTACTGGAACTAACTGAGATAACCAGATCGAACTTAGGTTAAGGCTAAGAGGTACAGAATGGAACACATCATTAACCACGTTTACAACAGCAATTATACAAGCTCCTCAAATCTCTAATGAAAACTGAAGTTGGGCAAAACGAAATCACGCATCTAGAGGAAAATAAAGTACTCTTCTTCTTATCAACTGGAGAGAAATCTACTCACAGCTTGCCGAACACTCACCTCAGAGATGATTTGGCAGGAGCGGAAGCGCGCGGGTCGGTGGGCGGCGGCGGAGGCGACGAGGAGGAAGCGGAGGAAACCCTCGAGGAACCCGGCGCCGTCCGCGGCCGCGGAGGCGGAGGAGGAGGCGAAGGCCGCCGCGAAGCGCGCGACGCGGTCGGAGGCGGGGGAGCGGCGGAGGACCTCGAAGAGCGGGGTGAGGGCGTCGCAGAAGGCCGGGAGGAAGCGGCCGCCGGACGCGGAGGAGGCGCGGAGCGCCGCGAGCTCCCGGAGCTTGCGCGGGTGCACAGCGAGGGAGGCGCGGCACTCGTCGAGCACGCGCGCCGCCTCGCCCGCGAGGCGCCTCGTCTCGCCGGCGCCGGCGACGGCCGCGGCGGGCGACATGGTGCGGGGTGGGGAGGTGGGAGCGGGTTTTGTGTGTGGGGGGGGGGGGATTTTGAATTTGGGGGAGAGGGAAGGCGAAATGCGGAGCGGATCCGGCGATGCGAGGCGTGCTCCCCACTAGTGGAGAGCGCGTGTCTTTTTGAGCTTCCCGTTTTCCGTCCGTGTGGAGATCCTCGTGGGCTGAAACTTTAAGGCTGGCGGATGGCTAGTAGGCCCAAAACGGCCCGCGGTGCTGCTACACCCAAAATTTGTCGGCCTATGGATCTCAATCTCATGGTGGAGAGTTGACCTCACTTCTGCAACCGAAGTCGTGTTACGAGAACCTTTTGCAATACATGTCTTGTTGCAAAAACATTATTTTTTTCATCATAGGTCTTGTTGCAGATTTTTTTGCAACATAATTCTTGTTGCAAAATTATTATTATTATTTGCAACAGAGGTCATATGTTGCAGAATTTTTTCTTCACCTTCACTTTTTCTGCAACATAGATGTTGTTGCAGAAATAAGTTTTGCAATACAGGTGATGTTGC
Organism: Triticum monococcum; assembly: GCA_034509565.1. NCBI lineage: Eukaryota > Viridiplantae > Streptophyta > Magnoliopsida > Poales > Poaceae > Triticum > Triticum monococcum. Next base: position 171,760,402 of record CM067847.1, on the reverse strand, counting down.
TGAAAAAATACAACGAGGATAAAGTTGCAGCACCGCTGCCGTCGTCACTAACGCTGTCGCCGTTTGTCGTCGTCGTTCCAGACCACAGGCATGACACAAACTGGGCGGGCTAGTCTTTTTTTCCTTCTGCAGTCTGCAATCATAATATACGTACGTGTTGATGATCAGAGTATGTTGTTCGTGGGATACGACTGCAATTGGAAACTTCTCTGACCGAACATCATTGTAGATCACCCGATCAAGACGTTCATGTAACGTATCTTACCCTGCCTCCAAGTAAATTTATCACGGATGAAATACATATGATCAAGTCCACAGTCCAACAAACATTTCCTAAAGGCTTGGCTTGCATCATCGCATCAGCCATAGGATCCCCACTTTTCCTTGTCCGAAGCCAGCAAAATTTCGTTAAAATCACTTATAACCAGCTACTATAACCAATCAGCCTCTACAAAAGGAAAAGTGTTGCTCTCAGGTGTCGCTGGCTGTGTCCTGCTCCGGCGCCACTTTCATTCCATGCCACCGGTACAACCAAACAATCCACGCCTGCATACGTAGCACACGGGTCGATCCATGTATATGTCCATGTCAGCTGAGATTTTTACACGCTTTCCCTACCCTAGCCGCCAACAGGTAGGGAGGCGATCTCCTTCGACCGATCTCCACCGGCCGGTGCACTGGCCCCCTCTCCCTCCGGCGATGCGAGGCTTGCTCCCCACTAGTGGAGAGCGCGTGTCTTTTTGAGCTTCCCGTTTTCCGTCCGTGTGGAGATCCTTGTGGGCTGAAACTTTAAGGCTGGCGGATGGCTAGTAGGTCCAAAACGGCCCGCGGTGCTGCTAGACCCAAAATTTGTCGGCCTATGGATCTCAATCTCATGGTGGAGAGTTGACCTCACTTCTGCAACCGAAGTCGTGTTGCGAGAACCTTTTGCAACACATGTCTTGTTGCAAAAACATTATGCCGACAGCCAGGCGACTAGGGAGGCGATCTCCTTCCACCGATCTCCACCGGCCGGTGCGCTGGCCCCCTCTCCCTCCAGCCGCTGCTCCGGCGGCAGGAGGGAGGGGGACCCCGTTCCTTCGCTATGTAGTTAGATTTTGAATTTGTAGGTCGTGGTGCGTTGTTGGGGTGGTGGGAGCGGCGCACAGACGAATAAATCTGCCTCAGCTTCACTCCCATACCGGCGGTGCCCTTCACGGCGGCGTCTCGAAGTTGATGGCATCGTGTCTCTGCCGATCCTTTAGATCGACACCGTTAGGGTCCATGGATGGTGTTGGCGAGGCGGCGGCGACGACTCCATCAGGTGTGTCTCCTTCTGCTCTGTCCCCGTTGCTATGGCGTTGTCTCCGACGTCATGGTGGAGCAGGAAGGTTTTGTCGTTCAGGAGTACGCGCAGGCGGTTGTCTACGCAAGTGATGGCTGGAAGATGGAGAATCTTGTGCTAGGTTTGTGGTTGAAGGCTGACGGTTCTGGTTTCCTCCTCCGACGTCGTCGTCATGCGGGGGTGTCAGTTCTGAAGTTCAATGGCGTGTCCGGGGACATGTTGCCCCGATCTGATTCTTTCAACGGCTATGGTTTTGCTTCTGGCAAACTACTTTGGAGGTCCGCAAAGCTGCTGATCAGCGATGGAGCCACGTCGAGCTTGGATGAAGAGGTGATCTGTCTTTTTACCCTTTGGTGGCCGCTTCGGTGGTGTCGAAGGAGAGGGACATACGTTGGTATTTTGCATAGGATTTTCCTATCTTTTCGGTCTTGTATGGTTGGTGCTTACGTGCCTTGTAACTTGATCTTTATTCTATATAAATGAGACACGTATTACCATGCAAAAAAAACTGAGATTTTTACACATCTGTCTAAAAAAGAAATCGAGACTTACGAAATCTCGTAGAATTAATTAAACCATGCATCAACACATTGCGGTGACATGTTTTTTGAAACAATATCATTGGGGTAATATAGTTGCATCTAAACAGTCATCAAATATCTCCTTTTTTTTTGCGGTTGAGTCATCAAATATCTCCCGTGCTCAGCTTGCATAATAGCCAGGTCATCATGCATCGGCAGCGACGCTGGCGGTGCTGAACTGCTGATGGTTGAATCCAGCGCATCAGTTCCAGCCCAGTTGGCGCCAGTCCTACCGCAATAACAGACTTACGATTCCACGTCGGTCACAGTTCAGTCCAGCTCCCCAAAAGAAGCTGTGGATCGTAGTTGGACCGGCGATCGCTGACCAGACCAGCAGCGCGTGCGTCCGAGATAGCATGCCGGTAAAAAGCACTATCGCCGGACCGGTGGATCGTCGTATTCACGCGCGCATACTTCCAATCCACCGTGTTGATTTTCATCGATGGTTACCTGCTAATTATTGCGGGAACCGTGTCAGCGTGTCGCCGTCATCTTTTGGCTCTTGGCTTTTGGCTCTCGCCAACAGCTGGGTAAGAGCGTGTGCGTATTTTAAGCATCAGGACAGACCGAATGCCCTCGTGACAAACTGACAGTGAGGTTCAACCTTTTTGTAAGGAAATTTGTAGTGTCTCATCCTGAATTTATTCTACAGTATATTATTATTAGTACACGTACAAAGTTTCAACTGGCATAATTTAAACCTGAAACACACAGGTTTACATACAGACGACCTAAAGCTGTGGGCGCACAAGCTCAAACCTGAAAGTTCTCCCTCACAAACATCTCATTTCTAACATATTCCCTTGATTAATCGTAAGCATATGTTTGTGTATTGGTTATACTTATCCATGCTAGTGGTTTTACATACAAACATCTACCCCTGGATGACAAACACATCCTTGTCGCGTCCGTCCTCATCATCTTCTCGTCTTTTGGGTTTCCTCCAACAGCTGGATAAGAGCGCGTGCATATTTTAGGCGTCTGGATGGACTGAATGTCCTCATGATAGTGAGGTTCAGCCATTTATAACGAAAAACAGTACTCCCTTCTTCCATCTATATAGGGCCTAATGCATTTTTCAAGACCGCTTTTGACTATTGATAAAATTAATACTACATGACATTCATAATGTAAAAATTATATCATTGAAAGCTCTTTTCACATACGAATTTGATGATGTGCTTTGTGTAAGTTGCATGTCATATATTATTGCTCTAACATTTGGTCAAAGTTAGCCTCAAAAAACGCATTAGGCCCTATATAAATGAAAGAAGTGAGTAGCATCTGATCGTGAATTTATTCTTATTAGTAATCATGCCCGTACAAAGTTCATTCAACCGGCATAACTTGAACCTGAAACATACAAGTTTACATTTATATGTTTCGTCCTTTTGTCATTTCTATGTGTATTATTGCAGTAATTGTCTTTTTTGTATGGTGTCATCATCTTTACTATTAAAGTAAAATCTACGGTCGGTCAGTAAGTCATCTCCTTGCAAATGTATCATTTATAATCAGAAAGATATCTCCCACCTATTCTCTAGAAACATTTTTTTTGAAACGAAACAAAAGATTTACCCTTTTCATTGATTAAGGAGAAGAGAGTTGTTCGGTTAATTAGAGAAAAACCGGGCGAAAACCTAGATACAAACCCCAAAGGGGCACACGCGGACGACCTAGCCACAACAACGCCAAACAGTCAACCGCAACGTCGAGGACATGTCAGCTCCAATTTTGCTGACGAGCATCACAGGAAAAAGTTGCAAGCCTCGCACCGACCTAACCCAACACAACATCCGGAGAGCACCGCACACTGAAAACCACCCTCATGCAGTCATCGTTGCCGCACGGCCCCGCCTCCCGCAGCTCCGACTTCTCTGTACAGCCAGAAACCAGCATGGGCACACCCATAGACGCACCGGACCTTCGATATCAAAAGGACAAGCCGCGACACGGCTCTGCTCGCCATCATCGTCGTCGCCACACCAACCTCAGCGCCGGCCGGGCACCTGCTGACCGCGATGCTGTGCACGTCCAGCCTGCAGGAAGCACAAAAGGGACCAAGACCTCCAAGACGGCGCCCTCAAGAGGGAAACCGCCGTTGGAGACGCCGCCGCCGCCTGATCCAACCAGGATCTCGACTTTCGCCTGGAGATCTTGACCCGAGAGATGAGGATGCACAAATCACCATGACGGTGTCTCCAAGGAAGAAAGCGACGCCCACGAGCGCCGCCGGCGGCGGCCAGCTAGTACCGGCCAAGCTTTTGCCCGGATCAGCAACACCACCACTCCCACGCGGATGACCGACGCCACTAGCACCTCCATCGACCCGCGCACCCTGCACAGCAACCGCGCCATCGCCACGCAGGGACCACCACCACGCCTCGCTGTCGAGCCAGCCGAGCTGCCCAGACAGGAGAGACGAGCCTCCCTCCAGCAAGCACACCGCGGGCGCCGCGTCGCCTGCACGAACTCCACGGCTGCCGACACATCAACCACCGTCCCGGGGCCGCTGCCCCGGAGTCCAACATCGCCAGGCCCGGGGGCAGGAGGTCGCCCCACTGCGCCGCAGTCACCGCGCAGATTTGCATCACAAAGATCTCATTTCTAAATCACAAACACATCTCCTTCATATCCCCCTCTAGAAACATATATTCCTCCTAAATGTTCTCCCTCACAAAGATTTCATTTCTAAATCACAAACACATCTCCTTCATATCGTCACGTACTTATCCATGTTAGTTGTTTTACAAGTAAGCATCTCCTCCCGAATCACAAACACATTTTGCAACTAGATTACAAACATGTGACATCACTTTTTTGGTACATCGTTTGCCCCACTCCTGATGTACTGGTGTAACATTGGATTCTTGATGTTCCGTTGCAGTTATCACATATTGCCATCATGATTTGATTAGTTAGGATTCTTGGATCTTCCTATGGCGTATGATTGACATGTGAATCTTAACCTGCCCGCCCGACTAGAATAGCAAATCTGTTTGGAAAACTGGTTGGGTTGGGTTAATCCTAAAGTCAAGCCACATATCCGGACGAGAGTATGTGTTTTGCTTCGGCCTTATGGAATTACCGGAATGACCTTTTTAACATACTCCCTCCTTCCATCTATATGGGGCCTAATGCGTTTTTCAAAACCGCCTTTGACTATTGATAAAATTAATACTACATGACATTCATAATGTGAAAATTATATCATTGAAAGCTTCTTTCACATACGAATTTGATGATGTACTTTGTGTAAGTTGCATGTCATATATTATTGCTCTAACATTTGGTCAAAGTTAGTCTCGAAAAACGCATTAGGCCCTATATAGATGGAAGGAGGGAGTAGTAAAAACACACAAAAAAAATTGCAAGTCATTTTCACTGATACAACATGGATTGTACGTGGTCCTTACTTCAGCATGCGGGCCCACATGAGCTTATGACATCTAGATTCAACCAGTGAGGGACGGTCGCACAAGTCACATACCATCGGTTTAGATGGAGGTTCAATAATAGGCTATGTGTATAAGCGTATATTCCAGTTTTCATCGGTTGTAACTTCTCTCTTTTTATTACTGATTGAAGAGGCCGGGGTTTAGTCTCCAGTATAAAAAGATTCGCGGATCAATGGTTGTTTCGTTGTGCCCTCGAGGAGGAAACATGCAAAAAAATGTCGGTTACTTGTTAAAAGATGTTGGAAGTCGCACAAGGATCTTGTCCAAATCATGGTTCATTTTTTGCCATCCATTTTCACACTTGCATATTTGCTTTAAACATGAGTTGAGAATTCAATTGGGGGGGGGGGGGGGGGGGGGGTTGACTCAGCAGAGGGGAGAGGGCTGCCCCGACATTGTTGCACATACACAGAAGACAAAGACATATTGTCGATGTTCGTAGAGGCACGTGAGCCACCAAGTATTGCTCGTGCGATGAACACCACACCTTCATTCACCGTTGCACCATCGTTTCTTGCAGCATAGTTCAAAAGAATACCCACGATCACTTGTGGGATGCCTATTGTCATAGGAGATCAACGATCACTCGCAAAAAAAAAACGATTGCTGTTATTTTCACCAAATCATGAGTTTTCGAGAACCAAAAATTTGTTTGATGCCTTGTGGGTGGTTCTACCCCTAGCCCACCAGCTTTGATGGCATGTGTGTATGTTTAAATTTTGAAGCGTAGAACCATAGAACAATTGTTCTATGATATTTTGCATATATATACATCAAAGCAAGTTATATACAAAGAGATGGAGAGAGGAGGAAAGAAAAGCCAAAAACTAGACGACCACCCAATGCCAGTTGTGACAAACATGATGAACATATGAAATGAGAGATGGCTTAAGGCACAAACATCTTAGTTATCTTGTTCCGTGTCTATCCAATTCTTTAAGCACTATGATTTTTTTGCTTTGGCTCTGTGCTCTAATTTGAAGTTGAAGAGGTCTTGTCTAGGAAGAAATCTCCAATTTATCAATGCCATGCCCTTCATTTATGATTTTTTGTTTCATTTCTCCGATTTCATATATTCAAAAAACCCAAAATGATGATATCCATTGCAATGCTTTTAAGTGGTGCTTGAATGGCTAATATTATCCTCATCATATGAAGAAATTCTCCTATTCTTGTTAGCAAGAATTAACCACCAACAGTTTGTGCAAATGTGCAGTTCCAGAAAAGAGACATAGCAGTTTAATTTGAATTCTCGTCCAAAAAAACACTGTCATAGCACTCCAGAGTGTGTATCATTAATACAAAATATTATTTTGATGAGACACAGTTTATCCTTCAATGGTGAGACGCCTACGTAGTGACTTTGTCAATCTCAGACTCCACTCTTTGGTATTATGTGTGTGTGTATGCACTTTGTACTCGGTATTTTATAAGAACAATTCCTGAATATAGAAAACACATAGATAGAACATACATTCAGCCCAGATCTAATATGACATACAGTACAAGCTTGGCACTCCATTATTAGGTCCTAAACAAAATGAGAAATGAGTCACTCCCAAGCAAGCAAGTCACGATTAACATGGAAATCAGATGAATATACCCCACAAATCCTGGATGCATCGTGTCAATCATGTATTCATGTTCCTAATTAATTCACCAGTCTCAGTCGAACCATCTCTTCGTCTTCGTGTGTGTACTTTCCAGATTTATAGTCCTAATAGAATACTGATACAGCAGTAGTATTATAGTTTAGAATGTCCAATGCTGGCACGCGAGACATGACCTTTTTTGCAAAAGCAATGGGAATAGTCTAGCAAAAGAAAGATAGATTAGGCTCGCGTTTTGCGCATGCAGTGGCATGACCGTTCGGACTTTTGAGTTCTGAGCCGGCATTTAGAATTGACTTGGGCACTATTTGGATACTCCTACTGCAGTTCGCTTCCAGAAGCGCGGGACTGGAATCGACGTGGATCTGATCACCGACTGCCTGCCAATCATCATGGGAAGAGTTTCTTTCCAACGCCGGGGGAGAACCGAAGAAGGCTCTAGAAACTTCTGTAGAGTCGGCAGCAGCAAATGGTCGCACGACTGGAAGGAGGTCGCTCCATTGACTGTCGCAGGTGCACCGCATGAGTTGACCTGGAGACTGAAAGACCTGACCGCGCCCGATACGAGTTGACGTCAACGACGCGGAAGAGCGAGCTTCATGTTCAAGTTCAACAATTCTCGCTCGCTTGTTCTGAATATACACGCATGCGTATACCTCTGATTTGTACCTGGTGCCGACATGCCAGCTGACTGGCCGAGCACACGCATGCATGCATCTCAATCCATCAACACGTACCGTACGGCGTTTGGATGTAAGTAATGAATCCCAAGAGAACGTATCCGCCCCCGGAACAAACAAAATGGACAAGATACGATGCAATCATGGATGCGGCTGGACTTTGTCCGGTTACTTGGCGCTTTCGGTCTCAGTTTTGGAGCAATCCTACGCGTACAATCCATGAATGCAATAACTAGAGCACATATAGATGTGCCCTAGACATTCTCTGTTTTTTATTTTTTTTAAACATTAAGATGCATATATGTATCTTTCAAAAAAATAAAGAGACGCATATATGTATGACATTTTTTGGGTAGAAATGCATTTTTTTTTTGCGAAATGCATGTATCTATGGCAAGAACTCAATGTAGTGTAGACTGTAGTGGGCCAGATCAATCAAGTTAGCGAGATCAATGTAGTGGGCCAGGGTCAATGGTAGATCGCCGAAGGGGATGGGTTCGGGCACTGCGGGTTGGCGAGATGTGTGCGGCAGAACTGGTTAGAGCATGTTCCGGAACATTCACATTGAGAAGAAGACCGTCGATCTTGGAAGAAGCTTTGGAGTTTGAACATACCATCCAAGGTGAAGGTCTTTGCGTGGCGACTTGCAAATTGTTCGATCCCTACTGGCGAGGTCCGAAATCACAAAAAGATGGCTGATTCGCCTGCATGCTCCATATGCAACATATCGGTCGACACTTGGCGACATTCTTTATTAGACTGTCATATGTCAAGGTGTGTGTGGGCTCTAGCTGATGAGGAATTAACTTCAGTCGTTATCTCTAACAGGTCAGAGGACGCTAGACTTTGGATGTTTTGGCTCATTGACACACTTCCAGCTGGAGAGATTACACGAGTGCTCGTAACAAACGTGGGCAATTTGGTGGGCGAGACGACGTGCTATACATGATAATTAATACCAGAGCCCCATTAGTACTTCTTGCTTCATCACAAAGTTCCTGGAGGACCTAGCCTTGGTCGAGCTTCATACACCAGCCCGGGACTTGCATGTCAAAGGCAGGAACCTGCAGCTTAATCCGAGGATTTGACATGGGACTGCTGTAGCCATGAGATCAAAGTGACTCCCTCCAGTGGGTGGGGAAGTGAAATTAAATGTTGATGGTGGCCTATCTAAGAGTGGTACGCGAGGAGCTGCAACAGTGGTATGTCGAGACAAGCATGGCACGTACCTCGGCCATGGTGTTTGATGGTCTAACAGACGCGACTGCGCTTGAAGCTCATGCATGTAATGAGGCCCTGTCCCTGGCGGCTGATCTGAACCTCACTTCAGTTTGCGTTGCTTCGAACTGCTTGGAAGTGATTGCTAATATTGGGTCTACAACACCATACCACTACGCTACTATTTTAAGGAAGATCAATCGTAGTGCTGGATCATTTCAATCAGTTCAGTTTGTTCATGAGAAACGTGAGCACAACGGAGAAGCTCATGCCCTTGCGAAAGCAGCTTCCTCCCTTTCTTTTGGGCGCCATTTGTGGCTCACTATTTTGTCCGACATCATCTGTATCCCTATGAACCTCACTATTCAATAAAGGTTACAATTGCTAAAAAAGCTATCTTTGCCGATTCTCAAAAAGGAAAAAAAGCTATCCCTGCCTTACCCAATCTTTCGGTCGCTGACGTGTGGGACCCATGTTTGGTGGGACCCACATGCCAGTGACCCAATGGTAGGATAGTCGACTGTAGCAATCCAACTCGAAAACGGTCAAGTCTCTGTATACCTGTATCATCTCAAGATCATGCTCGCACACACAGTAAATTAATGAAAATATCAAAGTTCAATCACATCCGATTTTATTACATTGAATCTCATAGAGTCTTTATTACATCAGAATAAACTCGGCCAAAAATCAACTCATGAGATAAACTACTGGCGAAGCATAGACGATAAGTGAGTCCATCCGACTCCAAAGGGCAATCATCGAGCGTACATCGTAGCCTCATTCCTGGTCGGAATTATCCTCCGCAACATGAGACGTTGTAGCCGTGTAGGTCAGCATTTTAAATATGCCGGCAAGTCATAGAGAAAGAAATAATAACAAAATGCTACCATTATATGCAATTTTGTCTGTGGGGCTCGGTTTTTATGAAAATCATTTTTTTCCTACAACAAAAGGACTTGCTTGCAATTACTACAAAAATATTTGTTGTTATTGAGATGGTTCTGCCAAGTAATGTCTCATACCCGAAATCATTAATAACCCAATAATTAATTAATTATGATTGGTGTTGAGAGTTCCGAATAAATCCAATTTTAGAGGCTCAAATGTCCGTAATCGGGGACACGGCTAATCGATTAGATTTCAACTTTGCATAGTCTTGTACATTTTACCCGCAAGAATCATTCCCTCCTTTATGTTCTCGCACTGCATGGTGTTTGAAGACGAGACGAACGAAACAATGTCTTCCGTAGGGTTCCTCTGGGCTACTGTCGGTGCCCATCCATTTCCTACCGTTCTTGTACATCTGCTCACACCATCCATCCAGAGTCACGCCTAGGATCGACCAAGTCAGAACCCATAGTGACTTGCGGTTGCACAGGCAAGCTTCTAGTCAAGGTATATCCATACATCTCTTTGTGATTGGGTGAAGCTTTTCGCAAGATGTCATGGCGCTTCCCCACACATCCGTGGGTCAACCACTGGGTACTCCAGGGTAGTCAATTGAAATCCGTCTTGAGATCTTAAAGTCTTAGGTTTGTAGTCATCAACTTTACTCTCACATCTCCCATGTATAGTTAACTTTTTCATAGACCCCAAAATTATCTTTTTCGCGAAGAGCTGTTCAGACGTCCAAATGAGCTGAAATTTGGAGCGGACCTCACACACTGCTACCTCTTGAGCACTGCATTGGATTTCCCCGAAGAGGAAGGGATGATGCAGCAAAGTAGCGTAAGTATTTCCCTCAGTTTTTTAGAACCAATGTATCAATCTAGTAGGAGGCTACGCACGAGTCCCTCGTACCTACACAAAAACATTAGCTCAACGCAACCAACACGCTTAGGGGTTGTCAATCCCTTCACAGTCACTTACGAAAGTGAGATTTGATAGAGATGATAAATAATATTTTTGGTATTTTTAGTATAGAGATGCAAAGTAAAAAAGTAAAAGCAAAGTAAAAGCAAAGCAATAATAAAGTGATGGAGATTGATGTGATGAGAAAGAGACCCGGGGGCCATAGGTTTCACTAGTGGCTTCTCTCAAGAGCATAAGTATTCTACGGTGGGTGAACAAATTACTGTTGAGCAATTGACAGAATTGAGCATAGTTATGAGAATATCTAGGTATGATCATGTATATAGGCATCACGTCCGAGACAAGTAGACCGAAACGATTCTGCATCTACTACTATTACTCCACTCATCGACCGCTATCCAGCATGCATCTAGAGTATTAAGTTAAAAATAGAGTAACGCCTTAAGCAAGATGACATGAAGTAGAGGGGTAGTTTCATGCAATATGATAAAAAACCCATCTTGTTATCCTCGATGGCAACGATACAATACATGCCTTGCTGCCCCTTCTGTCACTGGGAAAGGACACCGCAAGATCGAACCCAAAGCTAAGCACTTCTCCCATGGAAAGAACAACCAATCTAGTAGGCCAAACCAAACTGATAATTCGAAGAGACTTGCAAAGATAACCAATCATACATAAAAGAATTCAGAGAAGATTCAAATATTATTCATAGATAGACTTGATCATAAACCCACAATTCATCGGTCTCAACAAACACACCACAAAAAGAAGATTACATCGAGTATATCTCCACGAGAGAGGGGGAGAACATTGTATTGAGATCCAAAAAGAGAGAAGAAGCCATCTAGCTACTAGCTATGGACCCGTAGGTCTGAAGTAAAGTACTCACACTTCATCGTAGGGGCTTGGATGATGATGTAGAAGCCCTCCGTGATCGATGCCCCCTCCGGCGGAGCTCCGGAACAGGCCCCAAGATGGGATCTCGTGGATACAGAAAGTTGCGGCGGTGGAATTAGGTTTTTGGCTCCGTATCTGATCGTTTGGGGGTACGTGGATATATATAGGAGGAAGAAGTACGTCGGTGGAGCTTCGAGGGGCCCATGAGGCAGGGTGGTGCACCCTCCACCCTCGTGACCGCCTCGTGGCTTTCTTGACGGAGGGTCCAAGTCTCCTGGATCTTATCTGATGAGAAAATCACGTTTCCGAAGGTTTCATTCCGTTTGGACTCCGTTTGATATTCCTTTTCTTCGAAACCCTAAAACAGGCAAAAAACAACAATTCTGGGCTGGGCCTCCGGTTGATAGGTTAGTCCCAAAAATACTATAAAAGTGGATAATAAAGCCTAGTAATGTCCAAAACAGTAGATAATAGAGCATGGAGCAGTCAAAGATTATAGATACGTTGAAGACGTATCAAGCATCCCCAAGCTTAATTCATGCTCGTCTTCGAGTAGGTAAATGATAAAAACAAAATTTTTGATGCGGAGTGCTACTTGGCATAATTTCAATGTAAATCTTCTTAATTGTGGTATGAATATTCAGATTCAAAAGATTCAAGCCAAAAGTTCATGTTGACATAAAAATAATAATACTTCAAGCATACTAATAAAGCAATTATGTCTTCTCAAAATAACATGGCCAAAGAAAGCTATCCCTACAAAATCATATAGTCTGGCTATGTTCTATCTTCACCACACAAAATATTTAAATCATGCGCAACCCCGATGACAAGCCAAGCAATTGTTTCATACTTTTGACACTTTCAAAACTTTTTCGATCTTCACGCAATACATGAGCGTGAGCCATGGATATAGCACTATATGTGGAATAGAATGGTGGTTGTGGAGAAGACAAAAAAGGAAGAAGATAGTCTCACATCAACTAGGCGTATCAACGGGCTATGGAGATGCCCATCAATAGATATCAATGTGAGTGAGTAGGGATTGCCATGCAACAGATGCACTAGAGCTATAAGTATTTGAAAGCTCAACAAAAGAAACTAAATGGGTGCGCATCCAACCTGCCTGCTCACGAAGACCTAGGGCATTTTGAGGAAGCCCATTATTGGAATATACAAGCCAAGTTCTATAAAAAAATCCCACTAGTATATGAAAGTGATAGAATGAGAGACTCTTTATCATGAAGATCATGGTGCTACTTTGAAGCACAAGTGTGGTAAAAGGATAGTAACATTGTCCCTTATCTCTTTTTCTCTCATTTTTTGGGCCTTTTTTTATGGCCTCTTTTTTTTTGTCCGGAGTCTCATCCCGACTTGTGGGGGAATCATAGTCTCCATCATCCTTTCCTCACTTGGGACAATGCTCTAAAAATGATGATCATCACACTTTTTATTTTCTTACAACTCAACAATTACAACTCAATACTTAGAACAAAATATGACTCTATATGAATGCCTTCGGCGGTGTACCGGGATATGCAATGAATCAAGAGTGACATGTATGAAACAATTATGAACGGTGGCTTTGCCACAAATACGATGTCAACTACATGATCATGCTAGCAATATGACAATGATGGAGTGTGTTGTAATGAACGGAACGGTGGAAAGTTGCATGGCAATATATCTCGGAATGGCTATGGAAATGCCATGATAGGTAGGTATGGTGGCTGTTTTGAGGAAGGTATTTAGTGGGTGTATGATACCGGCGAAAAGTGCGCGGTATTAGAGAGGCTAGCAATGGTGGAAGGAAGGAAAGTGTGTATAATCCATGGACTCAACATTAGTCATAAAGAACTCATATACTTATTGCAAAAATCTAGAAGTTATCAAAGCAAAGTATTACACGCATACTCCTAGGGAGATAGATTGGTAGGAAAAGACCATCGCTCGTCCCCGACCGCCACTCATAAGGAAGACAATAAATAAATAAATCATGCTCCGACTTCATCACATAACGGTTCACCATATGTGCATGCTACGGGAATCACAAACTTTAACACAAGAATTTATCAAATTCACAACTACTCAACTAGCATGACTCTAATATCACCATCCTCATATCTCAAAACAATTATCAAGCATCAATTTTTTCTTAGTATTCAATGCACTCAAAAGAAAGTTTTACAAATCTTGAATACCAAGCATATTATTATTAAGCAAATTACCATGCTGTTAAGACTCTCAAAATAATCTAAGTGAAGCATGAGAGATCAATAGTTTCTATAAAACAAATCCACCACCATACTCTAAAAGATATAAGTGAAGCACTAGAGCAAAATTATATAACTCAAAAGATATAAGTGAAGCACATAGAGTATTCTATCAAATTCTAAATCATGTATGGCTCTCTCAAAAGGTGTGTACAGCATGGATGATTGTGGTAGACTAACAAGCAAAGACTCAAATCATAAAAGACGCTCCAAGCAAAACACATATCATGTGGTGAATAAAAATATAGCTCCAAGTAAAGTTACCGATAGAAGTAGATGAAAGAGGGGATGCCTTCCGGGGCATCCCCAAGATTTGGCTTTTAGGTGTCCTTAGATTATCTTGAGGTTGCCATGGAAATCCCCAAGCTTAGGCTCTTGCCACTCCTTGTTCCATAATCCATCAAATCTTTACCCAAAACTTGAAAACTTCACAACACAAAACTTAAAGTAGAAAATCTCGTGAGGTCCGTTAGCGAAAGAAAACAAAAGACCACTTCAAGGTACTGTAATGAACTCATTCTTTATTTATATGGGTGTTATACCTACTGTATTCCAACTTTTCTATGGATTATAAACTATTTTACTAGCCCTAGATTCATCAAAATAAGCAAACAACACACGAAAAACAGAATCTGTCAAAAACAGAATAGTCTGTAGTAATCTGTAGCTAGCGCAAGATCTGGAACCCCAAAAATTCTAAAATAAATTTCTGGATGTGAGGAATTTATCTATTAATCATCTGCAAAAATAATTAACTAAATAGCACTCTCCAAATAAAACTTACAGCAGTTCTCGTGAGCGCTTAAGTTTCTGTTTTTTACAGTAAGTTCAACAAGACTTTCCCCAAGTCTTCCCAACGGTTCTACTTGGCACAAACACTAATTAAACACAAAAAACACAACCAAATCAGAGGCTAAATAATTTATTTATTACTAAACAAGAGCAAAAATCAAGGAATAAAAATAAAATTGGGTTGCCTCCCAACAAGCGCTATCGTTTAACGCCCCTAGCTAGGCATAACAAGCAAGAATAGATCTAGGTATTGCCATAATAGTAAGATAAATTATTAAAACTCATTTCATATTCTCTATGTTCGGCAAAAAGTTTTATTTGAGGCAAGCAAAAGTAATCAAAAGGACTAAATTTAATGGGACAAAAGTCCCCAAGATCAACCTTGGGAGGTATAGGTTCCTCCTTTGGTCCTTCATAATGCACAACCAATTCATCATTATAAGCATTCTTTTGACAGAACTTTGTGAGCCTATATTCAAGAGAATATCCTAGTTCATTATTTCGAATAGCCAAATCATCATTAAGTTCAGAAATTCTATCAATTAAAACATTGGTAGGAACCCTTTTTCTAAGTTTTTCATTGAAAGCAACATAGTCTAGAGATTGAAAACACATTATTTCTTCTTGATCAGAGAGGATAGCCTCTATGGGAGGATGGCAAGCGTCCACCCTATAATGTGCAAAGATTTCTTTGGCTTCTTTTATTATGAATCTAAACTCATGAGCCAAAAAGATAGTAGCGGCACGCTTAACAGAAGAATACTCAATATTAGAAAATTCCAGAAAAATCCTTTGTATGGAAGGATGCATGTGCATGAATTGTCTTTCAAGTTCAACTACAAGCATGGCAATAGCGTCCGCAAGACTACTAGTTCTGTGAAGGATAGAACTACCCATAGAAGGTAAAGCACCGGCACAAGTAAAGAAATCTTGAATAACTCCTTTTCCAATAATATTACCACTACCAACACGGAATTTTTTTGTATGAAAGATGGTAGGTTCTTTAGCAGGAGCTTCAGAATTTTTCATGATATTATTATTGTCCATATCGACAATAATTTCCCCAATTTCAGAGATAGAGGCAAAAGGTAAAGGACTTGACATAACGACAAGCAAACAAACTAACACACAAGCAAACAAAAAGCAAACGGGCAAAAGAGGCAAATAGAGAGAGAGGGAGGATAGAGAGAGAGGGCGAATAAAACGACAAGGGTGAATTGGGGGGGGGAGAGGAAAACGATAGGCAAATGACAAATAATGCAATGCGGGAGATAGGGATTGTGATGGGTACTTGGTATGTTGACTTTTGCGCAGACTCCCCGGCAACGGCGCCAGAAATTCTTCTTGCTACCTTTTGAGCACTGCGTTGGATTTCCCCGAAGAGGAAGGGATGATGCAGCAAAGTAGCGTAAGTATTTCCCTTAGTTTTTGAGAACCAATGTATCAATCCAGTAGGAGGCTACGCACGAATCCCTCGTACCTACACTAAAACAATAGCTCAATGCAACCAATGCGCTTAGGGGTTGTCAATCCCTTCACGGTCACTTACGAAAGTGAGATCAGATAGTGATGATAAATAATATTTTTGGTATTTTTGGTATAGAGATGCAAAGTAAAAAGTAAAAGCAAAGTAAAAGCAAAGCAATAATAAAGTGATGGAGATTGATATGATGAGAAAGAGACCCAGGGGCCATAGGTTTCACTAGTGGCTTCTCTCAAGAGCATAAGTATTATACGGTGGGTGAACAAATTATTGTTGAGCAATTACAGAATTGAGCATAGTTATAAGAATATCTAGGTATGATCATGTATATAGGCATCACGTCCGAGACAAGTAGACCGAAATGATTCTGCATCCACTACTATTACTCCACTCATCGACCGCTATTCAGCATGCATCTAGAGTATTAAGTTAAAAACAGAGTAACACCTTAAGCAAGATGACATGAAGTAGAGGGATAGTTTCATGCAATATGATAAAAAAACCATCTTGTTATCCTTGATGGCAACGACACAATACGTGCCTTGCTGCCCCTTCTGTCAGTGGGAATGGACACCGCAAGATCGAACCCAAAGCTAAGCACTTCTCCCATGGCAAGAACAACCAATCTAGTAGGCCAAACCAAACTGATAATTCGAAGAGACTTGCAAAGATAACCAATCATACATAAAATAATTCAGAGAAGATTCAAATATTATTCATAGATAGACTTGATCATAAACCCACAATTCATCGGTCTCAACAAACACACCGCAAAAAGAAGATTACATCGAATAGATCTCCATGAGAGAGGGGGAGAACATTGTATTGAGATCCAAAAATAGAGAAGAAGCCATCTAGCTACTAGCTATGGACCCGTAGGTCTGAAGTAAAGTACTCACACTTCATCGGAGGGGCTTGGATGATGATGTAGAAGCCCTCCGTGATCGATGCCCCCTCCGGCGGAGCTTCGGAACAGGCCCCAAGATGGGATCTCGTGGATACAGAAAGTTGCGGCGGTGGAATTAGGTTTTTGGCTCTGTATCTAATCGTTTGGGGGTACGTGGATATATATAGGAGGAAGAAGTACATCGGTGGAGCTTCGAGGGGCCCACGACGCAGGGGGGCACGCCCTAGGGGGAGGGGGCGCCCTCCACCCTTGTGACCGCCTCATGGCTTTCTTGACAGAGGGTCCAAGTCTCCTGGATCTTATCTGATGAGAAAATCACATTTCTGAAGGTTTCATTCCATTTGGACTCCGTTTGATATTCCTTTTCTTCGAAACCCTAAAACAGGCAAAAACAACAATTCTGGGCTGGGCCTCCGGTTAATAGTTTAGTCCCAAAAATAATATAAAAGTGGATAATAAAGCCTAATAATGTCCAAAGCAGTAGATAATATAGCATGGAGCAATAAAAAATTATAGATAGGTTGGAGACATATCACACACCTAAGAGCATCTACAACCGGACCCCTCAAATCCGCCTCATACGCCCGATCACTGTTCGGTCACAATTTTTTGACCCAGACGGCCCCCTCAAATGCCCGGGCTGACCGACACTCCCCATATCTAGCCCAAATATGGGTCGAATATGAGGGCGCCTGATGTCTACTACACAACCTTATTCTTGTAGACGTTGTTGGGCCTCCAAGTGCAGAGGTTTGTAGGACAGTACTACCTCCGTCTCGGTGAATAAGTCATCCGCGTAGTTCTAGGTTGACGATTTAACTATCAAAATATGTATTATACATGACAAAAAATATATATTTAGAAACTACATCCGTGTAGAAATATAGTTATATACTTTTCATGACATATAACACATATTTAATTACTCAAATCGATGACCTAGAACTACGCAAATGACTTATTCACCTAGACGGCAGGTAGTAGCAAATTTCCCTCAAGTCGATGACCTAAGGTTTATCAATCCGTGGGAGATGTAGGATGAAGATGGTCTCTCTCAAACAACCCTGCAACCAAATAACAAAGAGTCTCTTGTGTCCCCAACACACCCAATACAATGGTAAATTGTATAGGTGCACTAGTTCGGTGAAGAGATGGTGATACAAGTGCAATATGGATGGTAGATAAAGGTTTTTGTAATCTGAAGATATAAAAACAGCAAGGTAACTAATGATAAAAGTGAGCACAAACGGTATTGCAATGCTAGGAAACAAGGCCTAGGGTTCATACTTTCACTAGTGCAAGTTCTCTCAACAATAATAACATAACTGGATCATATAACTATCCCTCAACATGCAAAAAAGAGTCACTCCAAAGTCACTAATAGCGGAGAACAAATGAAGAGATTATGGTAGGGTACGAAACCACCTCAAAGTTATCCTTTCTGATCGATCTATCATAGAGTTCATACTAGAATAACACCTTAAGACACAAATCAACCAAAACCCTAATGTCACCTAGATACTCCAATGTCACCTCAAGTATACATGGGTATGATTATACGATATGCATCACACAATCTCAGATTCATCTATTCAACCAACACAAAGAACTTCAAAGAGTGCCCCAAAGTTTCTACCGGAGAGTCAAGACAAAAACGTGTGCCAACCCCTGTGCATAAGTTCATGAGGTCACATAACTCGCAAGTTGATCACCAAAACATACATCAAGTGGATCACGTGATATCCCATTGTTACCATAGATAAGCACATGCAAGACATACATCAAGTGTTCTCAAATCCTTAAAGACTCAATCCGATAAGATAACTCTAAAGGGAAAACTCAATTCATCACAAGAGAGTAGAGGGGGAGAAACATCATAAGACCCAAATATAATAGCAAAGCTCGCGATACATCAAGATCGTGCCGACTCAAGAACACGAGAGAGAGAGAGAGAGAGAGATCAAACACATAGCTACTGGTACATACCCTCAGCCCCGAGGGAGAAATACTCCTTCCTCGTCATGGAGAGCGCCGGGATGATGAAGATGGCCACTGGAGAGGGATTCCCCCCTCCAGCAGGGTGCCGAAATGGGTCCAGATTGGTTTTCGGTGGCTACGGAGGTTTCTGGCGGCGGAACTCCCGATCTATTCTGCTCCCCGATGGTTTTAGGGTATATGGACATATATAGGCGAAAGAAGTCGGTCAGGGGAGCCACAAGGGTGGGGGGCGCGCCCAGGGGGGGCAGGCGCGCCTCCCTGCCTCGTGGCCACCTCAAAGCTTCCCTGACGTTTACTCCAAGTCTCCTGGATTGCTTCCGTTCCAAAAATAACTCTCCCGAAGGTTTCATTCCATTTGGACTTCGTTTGATATTCCTTTTCTTCGAAACACTGAAATAGGCAAGAAAACAACAATTTGGGCTAGGCCTCCGGTTAATAGGTTAGTCCTAAAAATAATATAAAGGTGTATAATAAAGCCCATAAACATCCAAAATAGATAATATAATAGCATGTAACAATAAAAAATTATAGATATGTTGGAGACGTATCAGCGCCCGGCCATGCCCGCCACGTCTGACCTAGCCCACCCGACCCCACATAAATTCCTCCCCATCCGCTCGCCGGACCAAATCCTAGTCACTTCACTCCCCTTCCCTCCACTGCCCCTCCATCACCCAAGCTCGTCTCCAACTCCTTTCGGCCTTCTTCAATTCTTGATATTCCCGAGGACGATAATATGTCTATTATTCTTGGTAGACCCTTTCTGAATACTGCAGGGGCTGTTATTGATTGCAACAAAGGCAATGTCACTTTTCATGTTAATGGTAATGAGCATACGGTACACTTTCCGAGGAAACAACCTCAAGTCCATAGTATCAATTCTATTGGAAAAATTTCAACGATTATTATTGGAGGTTTTGAATTTCCTCTTCCTACTATCAATAAGAAATATGATATTCTTATTGTTGGGGATGTGCATATCCCCGTTGAGGTAACCTAGTGTTATTCGAAAATTCTCCGGTTTCATGCGATTTGGAATGAGTTTGTTAACAAGACTTGATCAACCTTGTTAGTGGATTCCTTTTGATGAGCATGAGATGGATGAAGTTTGAAAACACAACTTTCTATACCCTCCTTTTACTTTCTGTTATTTAGATTTAATAAATCAAAAATAGTATTTTCTGTCTGTTTTCTGAATTATCCTTGCAATAAAAAATACCCTGAAAATAAAAGTTCTCCAAATGTCCCGAAAATGAAATATGATTTTTTGTAGAATATTTAAGAATTATTGGCACTGAGAACACACCAGAGGGGGCAACCACCTGGTCAGGATGGTGCAGGGCGCACCGCTTGCCTCGTGGGCCTCTCGTGGCCCCCTCCACTTATTCTTGTACCCACACACTTCGTCTTCCTCCATAAAAAATCCTCCACCATCTCAAACCCGAGTTCTAGCTCATTTTGCTGCCATTTTCGATCTCCTTGCTCAAAGCTCCATTCACAAAACTGCTTTGGGGGATTGTTCTTCGGTATGTGACTCCTCCAATGGTCCAATTAGTTTTTGGTCTAGTGCTTTGTTTATTGCAAAATTTTGCTGGTTACGTGACACTGTTCTTGAGCTTGCATGTCAAAATTATATGGTCCCAAGTAGTTTTAATGCATGATATGACCTCTAGGCACTTGTGGGAGTAGTTGCTATCAATCTTGTTGAGTTTGGTTCACTTTTATTTTGAGTTACTAAAACTTTCAGAAATGTTTTCATAGGAAGAAATATGTTTAGGAAAATGTACCAATGTGGTTCCTCAAGGAAGCAAGGACCCAGGCCCGCGATACGTGAGCCGGACTATGAACTACAAAGAGAAGCTCAAGTGCAGCCTTGTGAATGGCCATCAGAATATTTTATGGTCCAAGGAGGAATTAAGGAGGAATTTGACGCGTATGTGCGTAATGCTAAACTTGAGGACTTTGTGTCAGATAAGTGCCCCCAATATTATCACCTAACTGATTCCTTTGTGAGAAGGTTTAAATTGACATCATCACGCAATTTTCACACTGTCCTATTTGGTCTCTATGATAAATCTTATACCATGGACTTAGAAGATTTTAATACTGCTTGTAAACTCCCGCAATGGGGTAATGTTAGTGAACCTCGCAAATCTGAATTTAAAGAATTTCTTGCTAGTATCACCGTGGGGGAATCTAGAGAAATAACAGAAGCTACCATAGGGAGCATTCATTTTCCTGCCATACATTATTTTGTTCTCTTTATAGGTAGATGCAGTAAGGATGAGGCATGTCACATGTGTGTTCCCGATCTTAGTGTTCTCAAGAGTGTTGTATTAGGAGATAAACAATACAACTTGGGGGCTATTGTTGCACGTAGGTTGCATCTTAACAGTTTAAGTGGAGATTTGTTTGGTGGAATTTATGCAACCCGTTTAGCTAATTTTCTTGATGTACCCGTACATGAAAATGATATGGAGTTGCCTCCCACTTATCTAGATTTTAATGCTATGGTTCGCCATCAGTCTATTGAGAGGAATGCACAACCTCTACAGTATCGACTAATCTTTGACAGGCGTCGCACTGTCCATGTTGCTCTCCCTGCTCCCGCTTTCTTTGAATTTCAGACAAAAGGGAGATATGTTATAACCAGGGAGGAGGTGAATGAGTACGAGAGGAGGATGGAGGCAGCTCGCCTCCAAGCTGCAGCTCTTCAGGCAGTAGTTGCTGCATCTCAGTACGATCCCAACTTCAACTTTGGATATCCACCAGGCCAGCCGTGGCCCTAGACCAACTTAGGCCAAAAGCCTAAGCTTCGGGGAGTAAGTATTTCTCACCGACATTACGTTCATGTTCACACACTCATGCCAGTTGTTGGTGCTCATACTTTTTCATTGTATCATCCATGCTAGTTTATTTTCTGTTTTAAGCTTTCTTCTTGTGTGTTTGAAAAACCTTAATAATAAAAAAAATTAGTTGTAGCTTTTAGCTAGTTTACTTTCCATGCCTGTAGTAGTAATATTAAAAGAAAACCCAAAAAGATTTCTCGTTCTTCTTTTGTTTGTTGGGAGCTTTCGCGTGTAAATAGTTTTATTTCTTTTCTTTTGCGGTCGAGAGGAGAAGACCATAATGAAAATGTTGAGTGGCTCTTATATGCATTATTGTTGATCTAACAAAGAGCCCATATTACCTTGTCTTCTCCCTTGAATAGAATGCTTGCAGATTCCAGCTTAGTCCAATGCATGTGCACTATTATTATTATCCACACCGTTCGGTTGTGCAAGTGAAAGGCAATAATGACGATATATGATGAACTAATTGAGATGAGAGAAGATGGTATGAACTCGACCTATCTTGTTTTTGTAAATATGATTAGTTCATCGTCCCTGATTCAGCCTATTATGAATGAAACATGTTTGCAATGACAATTAGAGATTATAGTTGCTCATGCCAGGCTTAAGTAGCTAGGAGTTTATAATGGTTTACCTTGCATGCCAACATGCTATTAAAATGGTTGTGATATGGTATGATAGGGTGGTATCCTCCTTTGAACGATTCGAGTGGCTTGACTTGGCACATGTTCACGCATGTAGTTGAAACAAAATCAACATAGCCTCCACGATATTTATGTTCATGGTGGATTATATCCTACTCATGCTTGCACTCAGTGTTGATTAATTTTAGTGCATGTTCATGACTGTTGTCGCTCTCTAGCTGGTCGCTTCCCAGTCTCACTACTAGGGAAAACCCTAGTAGTAGCGCGGGTTTTGAGGCTATCAGCAGCGCGGGCAGCCACGCTACTAATAAGGCGCTACAGCTAACTGTTAGTAGTAGCGCGGTTTGCACCAGTGCTACTACTATTGACTATATCAGCAGCGCTTTTCTAGAACACGCTACTATTAGTTAGTTATAGCGCTTTCCTAGCCCCGCGCTACTGCTATGTGTTTCACCATTTTCCCCGCTTCCTACCCAGTTCCAGTTTCAATAAACTGCAATTTCCAGATACTAGGTACTACTAGATATCAATTTCATAAAGCATTATAGGTACTAGGTAGTACTACCTCTATTCCAAATTACTCGTCATTTGGAACGGAAGGAGTACTAGATAACAATTTCATATATAGTCAGCATACATCCTCAAACAATACAAGGTGATATCGATGACGATCATCATATATAGTTCTAGATGATATCGACGACGATCATCATATGTAGTTCTACATGATATCGACGAGGATCATCATATGTAGTTCTAGATGATATATCCACACACACATATGTAGTTCTAGATGATGAAGATGACGAAGATGATGAAGCTTCGTCATCTTCATCATCTTCCACCAGGTTGAGATAAATGACAGCTAGCTTGGGTCTTTCTGCTTCGAAGGAGAAGCTGATCAACTCACCACCAGTAAGACGCATGCGGGCGAGGAAACGGGCCCATCCACCTCCTCCAATCTGCGACATATTGTGTCCTTTCTCGACCTCCATAGTGTACGGCCCCCAGGAGCCTCAAATGTCACAGTGCCTCCTGTCAGCTTGTTGAATTTCAACCTCACATTGCATGGTCCGATCTGTGTAAAAAAAGCAAAATGACACAATGCAGTAATGACAACACTAAAAATAAAATATTTGTTACATTTCATCTAATTTCTTACCACCGCATGATGAAAACTCGGTTGGAAGTAGATGCCGAACAGCTTGCCAGTTGCAAGGCTGTTGGCGCACCTTGACTTGCATAGTCGACATGGTGGTGGTGGTGGCGGCGCCATTTTCCTAAAGCAATATGAGCAAAGGATTAACGATCCACTTCACAGGAAAGAAAAACAGTAGCATGTGGTATTTTTGGTTCTTCTTCAGTTATATTTCCATAGTGGAACCCAATCCCAAAAAGTAAACAACAAGCTCTCAATTAACTTACTAACACCTTCTATAATAGAACCAACAACTAGCAGGCCAATGCCAAATCAGCCAACAAGACTGACAGACAACAAGTTCTCAATTAGCTTACTAACACCTTCTAGAATATCTCTAGATGAAGAGATTCTTCCGCGAGAAGCAATTTCAGGGGCACCTATATATTGCCAAAAAAACTATTTGGCCCCTACCAAAGGTATAATCCTAAGATCTGTAATAAGTTATCTACCAAATCAAGGTACCACCTACCAAGACACATTTCATCTAATTTGGACCCTATTGCCTAAGATAACTGATTAAAAAAACAAGTGGCAAATTTAATTGGGATTAACTTAGCACTTGCAAACTAAATACTTGTACCACCTACCAAAGCATTTCAACTAAATTGGCACCTACATTTTGCAAAAAATAACTTATTACAACATTTCAACTAACTTGTACCACCTAGTTATCCATATGAAATTCATAAGCCCTCGCTGCATCTAGGTATAGGGAAACCCCCGGGGGTGTGCTGATAAGGAGGGGGATGGCATGGTGACCTCGGTCGGGGGTGCTGGCGAGGGGAAAGTCGGTGACTTTCCTATGAGAGGGGGCGACGACAGCGGCCGGCGAGGGGATTGAGGGCAGTCGGCCAAAGGCGCCCGACCAGAGTTCGTGGGCGGCGATAGAGTGGGCGGCGAGAGGGTGGAGGAGCAGCTAGCAGAGGGGCGGTGAGAGGGGGGAGGATCATTACCTGCGGCGGTGGTGGTGGTGGCGCGCGGTGGCGGAGGAGAAACCCTAACCGCAGCTGCCGGCGTCGGGCGGAGGGGGACGATTGAGAGATGAGCGTGCGGGGGCCGGGCTGCGTGTTTTGTTTTGCTGTAGCAGTATCATGGGTACAAGGAGCGTGCTACTGCTAAGCCCAATATCAGTAGCGTTTTTCCTGAAAAAACGCTACTACTAAGGCTAAGCATGTAAAAACATCAAAAATATACATTGGTCATCATTGATCTTTTTTTGTAGAATCTAAATAGTCAACATGAATCCTCACCGTACATGTATAGGCATAGGTGAAGATTCATATTGCAGCCACAAATCCTTTGCCTCAAAAGGATTGGGCTACCTTGCTGCATACTTGTTACTATTATCATTACTTGCTCGTTACGAATTATCTTGCTATCAAACTACTCGCTACTTACAATTTTAGCACTTGCCGACATTACCTTACTGAAAACTACTTGTCATTTCCTTCTGCTCCTCGTTGGGTTCGACACTCTTACTTATCGAAAAGAGCTACAATGGATCCCCTATACTTGTGGGTCATCAAGGCTATTTTCTGTCACCATTGCCCGGGAGTGAAGCGCCTTTGGTAAGTGGAATTCGGTAAGGAAACATTTATATAGTGTGCTGAAATTTATTGTCACTTTTTACTATGGAAAACAATCCTTTGAGGGGTTTGTTCGGGGTATCTTCACCTCGTCCGAAACCACAGTTAGTTACCCCTCAACCTACTACACCTACTGAAAATATTGAATATGAATTTCCTTTGGGTATGATAGAACAACTGCTAGTTAATCCTTATGCAGGAGATGGAACTGAACATCCTGATATGCACTTGATATACGTGGAACAAATTTGTGGATTGTTTAAGCTTACAGGTTTACCTAGAGATGATGTGATGAAAAAGATTTTCCCTTTATCTTTGGAGGGAAAAGCATTGGCATGGTATAGGCTATGCGATGATATTGGATCATGGAATTGGAATCGTTGAGGTTGGAGTTTCACCAAAAAATTTATCCTATGCATTTAGTTCATCATGATCGGAATTATATATATAATTTTTGGCCTCCTAAAGAAGAAAGTATTGCTCTAGCTTGGGGAAGGCTTAAGTCAATGTTACGTTCATGCCCCAATCATGAGCTCTCAAGAGAAATTATTATCCAGAACTTTTATGCTTGGCTTTCTCGTAATGATCAAACCATGCTTGATACTTCTTGTGCCGGTTCTTTTATGAAGAAGACTATTGAATTCCGGTGGATCTTTTGGAAAGAATTAAACGCAACTCGGAAGATTGGGAACTCGACAAAGGTAAAGACTCAGGTATTAAACTTAAGTATGATTGTGTTAAATCTTTTATGGATACCGATGCTTTTCAAAAGTTTAGCACTAAATATGGACTTGACTCTGAGATAGTAGCTTCCTTTTGTGAATCATTTGCTACTCATGTTGAACTCCCTAAAGAGAAGTGGTTTAAATATCACCCACCTATTAAAGAAGAAATTAAAGAACTGGTACCAGTTATAGAAGAAACTATACTTTATAATGTTGATCCAGTTGTTCCTTATGCTTATATTGAGAAACCGCCTTTCCCTGTTAGGATAAAGGAACATGCTAAAGTTTCAACTGTGGTTAACAAAAGCTATGTTAGAACACCTAAACCTAATGAACAAATTAAAGTACAGCCTAGCATTGCTATGATTAAAGATCTCTTGGAAGAAGATATTGATCGGCATGTTATTTACTTCTGTGAAGAAGCTGCTAGAATTGCTAAACCTGATAGAAAAGATAAACATGGACCCGTTGTTGGCATGCCTGTTATTTCAGTTAAAATAGGAGATCACTATTATTATGGTTTATGTGACATGGGTGCTAAGTGCTATTCCTTACACTTTATATCAAGAAATTATGAAAGACATAGCACCTACTGAGTTAGAAGAAATAGATGTTACTATTAAACTTGCTAATAGAGACACCATATCACCATTTGGGATTGTTAGATCTGTTGAAGTCTTGTGTGGGAAAATAAAATACCCTACTGATTTTCTAGTTCTTGGTTCCCCACAAGATGACTTTTGTCCCATTTGTCAGTGTTCTGGGAACAGGGGTCCCAGACTTGCCTGCCTGTAGCCCATGGCGTGGCTCCACCAGCGGCCCTGTGCGACCCATCTTCACCAGCAAGCACTCAAGACCCTCGCGAGGCGGACGATGCAAGACCTCCTCGGGGACAGCCTCACCAGGATGGCTCGTGAGGGGTGGAGAGATCAAGGCAAGGGAGACCTCGCGAGGTCCCCGTGACGTAAGCCATGACGACCAAGGCCAGGCGGGCATCAACGCGCGCAGTGTTCTCGTTTCCTCTTTGGTGCTAAAGAGGCAAGCTCAGGCACAGAGTCCCGAGGCATCAAGCAAAGGTTTCCATATCGGTGCAACAAGAACAAGACCAGCAGGACAGCAGGATGGAGGCTCTCCTTGGCGGCTCGCAAGCACCACCCTTGGACCGTTACACCAAGCCGTTCTTTCGCCAGATTGGCACCGCCTCCACGCGCCAAGGAGCTCCCCCGGGTTGGGGCAGCACCCAAGGCCGACCTAACCTTCGACGCGGGGGATCACCCCGCCACCACCATTGGCTCAAGTGTGCTCCCAATGCTGTGCACGCCCACCATCTACAGCGTAGCCATCACCAAGACCCTCATCGATGGTGGCGCCGGTCTCAATGTGCTCTCTGTGGAGGTTTTCCTTCTCCATGTACCGCTTCAACGGCTCCGGCCCAGCAAGCCCTTCTCCGGGGTCGGTAGCAGCTCCGCTAGCCCCTTGGAGCAGATCCGCCTCCCAGTGACCTTTGACACCCATGACAACTACCACATCAAGCTGATCGACTTCGACATCGCCCGCATCGGCCTCCCATAGAACGCCATCCTCAGATACCCGGCTATGGCCCAGTTCATGGCTGCGACCCATCCGGCATACAACCTCATGAAGATGCCCGGGAGCAAAGACGTCCTCACCGTGGTTGGGGATACCAAGGAGGCCCTAGCGGCGCTCAGGTGCACCCCCAAAACCGCCGCGGTGGCATGACCGGCCAACGAGGCCGTCCTAGGGGCTAAGGAGGCCACGCCAGCAAAGAAGAAGCAGCTGTTCACTCAAGATCGGGCCGAAACCAAGCATGTGTCGATCGAGCAAGATGGGTCCTTGGGATCCACCTTCATCATAGGCGCCGACCTCGACCCAAATCAAGAGGAGGCACTAGTGAAGTTCTTGTGCGCGAACAAGGATGTGTTCGCCTGGGAACCCAAGCAGCTAGTGGGGGTCTCAAGAGGGGTGATCGAGCATCACTTAAGGGTGTGCCCCAATGTGCGCCCCGTGAAGCAGAAAGCGCAGCGACGATCCACGAAGAAACAATCCTTCATCGTCCAGGAAACCCGCAAGCTGGAGGTGGCGGGTGTCATTCGCGAGGTTCGGTACCCCGAGTGGCTGGTGAACCCTGTCGTCGTATCGAAGAAGGGCGGGAAGGAGCATATGTGTGTTGACTTCACCAACCTCAACAAGGCTTGTCCCCAAGACCCGTTCCCACTCCCGCGCATCGATCGGATTATTGACTCCACCACCGAATGCAACGTGCTTTGCTTCCTGGACGCATTCTCGGGTTATCACCAGATCAAGATGGCGGTGGAGGATGTGGAGAAGACGGCCTTCCTCACTCCATGTGGGGTATAGTTCTACACTTGCATGCCATTTGGACTGCGCAACGCAGGAGCAACCTTCTAGCAGCTGATGCACATCGCCTTGGGATGGCATCTCGGGAGAAACACTGAGGCCTACATCGACGACATTGTGGTGAAGTCTCGGGAGGCGAGAACTTTGATTCAGGACCTGGAGGAGACCTTTGCGAGCCTGCGCCAAGTGGACTTGCAGCTCAACCGGGAGAAGTGCGTGTTTGGTGTCCCTTCCGGCAAGCTACCGGGCTTTCTCGTGTCCCACAGGGGGATTGAGGCCAACCTAGAGAAGGTCAAGGCGATAGAAGACATGAGCCCACCGCAAACTCTTAAGGAGATGCAGAAGCTTGCAGGCTGCGTGACCTCGCTGGGGCGCTTCATCTCCAAGCTGGGAGAACGCACCCTGCCGTTCTTCAAGTTGATGAAGAAGGGCCCGTTCGAGTGGACCCCAGAAGCTGATGTCTACTACACAACCTTCTTCTTGTAGATGTTGTTGGGCCTCCAAGTGCAGAGGTTTGTAGGACAGTAGCAAATTTCCCTCAAGTGGAGGACCTAAGGTTTATCAATCCGTAGGAGGCGTAGGATGAAGATGGTCTCTCTCAAGCAACCCTGCAACCAAATAACAAAGATTGTCTTGTGTCCCCAACACACCCAATACAATGATAAATTGTATAGGTGCACTAGTTCGGCGAAGAGATGGTGATACAAGTGGTATATGGATAGTAGATAAAGGTTTTTGTAATATGAAAATATAAAAACAGCAAGGTAACTAATGATAAAAGTGAGCATAAACGGTATTGCAATGATAGGAAATAAGGCCTAGGGTTCATACTTTCGCTAGTAAGTTCCCTCAACAATAATAACATAATTGGATCACATAACTATCCCTCAACATGCAACAAAGAGTCACTCCAAAGTCACTAATAGCGGAGAACGAACGAAGAGATTATGGTAGGGTACGAAACCACCTCAAAGTTATTCTTTCCAATCAATCCGTTGGGCTATTCCTATAAGTGTCACAAACATCCCTAGAGTTCGTACTAGAATAACACCTTAAGACACAAATTAACCAAAACCCTAATGTCACCTAGATACTCCAATGTCACCTCAAGTATCCGTGGTTATGGTTATACGATATGTGTCACACAATCTCAGATTTATCTATTCAACCAACACAAAGGACCTCAAAGAGTGCCCCAAAGTTCTACCGGAGAATCACGACGAAAACGTGAGCCAACCCATATGCATAGATTCATGGGCGGAATCTGCAAGTTGATCACCAAACCATACATCAAGTGAATCACGTGATATCCCATTGTCACCACAGATATCCACGGCAAGACATACATCAAGTGTTCTGAAATCTTTAAAGACTCAATCCGATAATATAACTTCAAAGGGGAAACTAAATCCATTACAAGAGAGTAGAGGGGGGAAGAAACATCATAGGATCCAAATATAATAGCAAAGCTCGCGATACATCAAGATCGTATCATCTCAAGAACACGAGAGAGAGAGAGAGATATCAAACACATAGCTACTGGTACATACCCTTAGCCCCGAGGGAGAACTACTCCCTCCTCGTCATGGAGAGCACCGAGATGATGAAGATGGCCACTAGAGAAGGATTCCCCCCTCCGGCAGGGTGCCAGAACAGGTCTCGATTGGTTTTCGGTGGCTACGGAGGCTTCTGGCGGCGGAACTCCCGATCTATTGTGTGTTCTGTAAGTTTTAGGGTACGTGAGTATATATGGGTGCAGGAAGTACGTCGATGGAGCTTCGGGGGCCCCACGAGGCAGGGGGCGCGCCCTAGGGCCCCCCCACCCTCATGAGCACCTCCCTTGGCTCCTGACGTGGGGTCCAAGTCCATCCGGTAGCTTTCCTTCCAAAACTAACTTCTCCAGTTGATTTCGTTCCGTTTCGACTCCGTTTGATATTCCTTTTCTTCGAAACACTAAAATAGGCAAAAAAACATCAATTCTGGGCTGGGCCTCCGGTTAATAGGTTAGTCCCAAAAATAATATAGAAGTGGATAATAAAGCCCAATATTGCCCAAAATAGTAGATAACATAGCATGGAGCAATCAAAAATTATAGATACGTTGGAGACGTATCAAGCATCCCCAAGCTTAATTCCTGCTCGTCCTCGAGTAGGTAAATGATAAAAACAATTTTTTTGATGTCGAGTGCTACTTGGCATAATTTCAATGTAATTCTTCTTAATTGTGGTATGAATATTCAGATCCGAAAGATTCAAGACAAAAGTTCATATTGACATAAAAATGATAATACTTCAAGCATACTAACTAAGCAATTATGTCTTCTCAAAATAACATGGCCAAATAAAGTTCATCCCTACAAAATCATATAGTTTAGTCATGTTTCATTTTCGTCACACAAGAATGCTCTCATCATGCACAACCCCGATGACAAGCCAAGCAATTCTTTCATACTTTAGTAATCTCAAACTCATAAACTTTCGCGCAATACATGAGCGCGAGCCATGGATATAGCACTATGGATGGAATAGAATATAATGAGGGGGTTATGTGGAGAAGACAAAAAAGGAGAAAGTCTCACATCAACGAGGCTAATCAATGGGCTATGGAGATGCCCATCGATTGATGTTAATGCAAGGAGTAGGGATTGCCATGCAACGGATGCACTAGAGCTATAAATGTATGAAAGCTCAACAAAAGAAACTAAGTGGGTGTGCATCCAACTTGCTTGCTCATGAAGACCTAGGGCACTTGAGGAGGCCCATTGTTGGAATATACAAGCCAAGTTCTATAATGAAAAATTCCCACTATTATATGAAAGTGATAACATGAGAGACTCTCTACTATGAAGATCATGGTGCTACTTTGAAGCACAAGTGTGGAAGAAAGATAGTAACATTGTCCCTTCTCTCTTTTTCTCTCATTTTTTGGGCCTTTTTATGGCCTTTCTCTTTTTTCGGGCCTTCTCTTTTTTATGTCCTTTCTCTTTTTTATTCCTCACTTGGGACAATGCTCTAGAAAATGATGATCATCACACTTCTATTTATTTACAACTCAATGATTACAACTCGATACTAGAACAAAGTATGACTCTATATGAATGCCTCCGGTGGTGTACCGGGATATGCAATGACTCAAGAGTGACATGTATGGAAGAATTATGAACGGTGGCTTTGCCACAAATACGATGTCAACTACATGATCATGCTAAGCAATATGACAATGATGAATGTGTCATGATGAACAGAATGATGGAAAGTTGCATGGCAATATATCTCGGAATGGCTATGGAAATGCCATAATAGGTAGGTATGGTGGCTATTTTGAGGAAGATATAAGGAGGTTTATGTGTGACAAAGCGTATCATATCATGGGGTTTGGATGCACCGGCGAAGTTTGCGCCAACTCTCGATGTGAGAAACGGCAATGCACGATACCGAAGAGGCTAGCAAGGATGGAAGGGTAAGAGTGCGTATAATCCATGGACTCAACATTAGTCATAAAGAACTCACATACTTATTGCGAAAATCTACAAGTCATCAAAAACCTCGATACTACGTGCATGCTCCTAGGGGGATAGATTGGTAAGAAAAGGCCATCGCTCATCCCCGACCGCCAGTCATAAGGAGGACAATCAAATAACACCTCATGTTTCAAATTTGTTACATAAAGTTTACCATACGTGCATTCTATGGGACTTGCAAACTTCAACACAAGCATTTCTCAATTTCACAACTACTCAACTAGCACGACTTTGATATTATTACCTCCATATCTCAAAACAATCATCAAGCATCAAACTTCTCTTAGTATTCAACACACTCATAAGAAAGTTTTTACTAATCTTGTATACCTAGCATATTAGGATTTGAAGAAAATTACCATGCTATTTAAGACTCTCAAAATAATCTAAGTGAAGCATGAGAGTTCATCTATTTCTTCAAAATAAAACTACCACCATGCTCTAAAAGATATAAGTGAAGCACTAGAGCAAATGACAAACTACTCCGAAAGATATAAGTGAAGATCAATGAGTAGTTGAATAATTATGCAACTATATGAAGACTCTCTAACATTTAAGAATTTCAGATCTTGGTATTTTATCCAAACAGCAATCAAAGCAAAATAAAATGACATTCTAAGAATGGCAAACATCATGTGAAGAAGCAAAAACTTAGGATCAACCGAAACTAACCGATAGTTGTTGAAGAAGAAAGGTGGGATGCCAACCGGGGCATCCCCAAGCTTAGACGCTTGAGACTTCTTGAAATATTATCTTGGGGTGACTTGATCATCCCCAAGCTTTAGCTTTTGTGTCTCCTTAATTCCTCTCATATCACGGTCTCCCTAAATCTCAAAAGCTTCATCCACACAAAACTCAACAAGGACTTGTGAGATAAGTTAGTATAAACCATTGCAAAACCTTATCATACTCTACTGTAGCAAATCACTAAAATTATTATTCAACATTCATACTAAATGCCTCTGCATATTTAATAGTCCTATCCTCAAATAGAATCATTAAAGAAGCAAACATATGCAAACAATGCAAACATAATAGCAATCTGCCTAAACATGATAGTCTGTAAAGAATGCTGCAACATCCATACTTCCCTAGCTCCAAAAATTATGAAATAAAATTCCCACTGTAGTAAATTTATCAGATCTTAATATGCAAAAGGTTTCAACATTTTATCACATCCTGACTTTTCTAGGGAATTATTGCAACAGAGGTAAACTTTCTGTTTTCGAACAGCAACATGTATACTTGTAACATAGGCATAGTAAAGGCCATCAATGCCACTTTTATTGAAATAAAAGATGAATTTTTTTTTCTAAATAACATCAAGAAAATCCTAACAAAATAAATTGATGCTCCAAGCAAAACACATATCATGTGGCGAATAAAAATATAGCTCCAAGTAAAGTTACCGATGAACGAAGACGAAAGAGGGGATGCCTTCCGGGGCATCCCCAAGCTTAGGCTCTTGGTTGTCCTTGAATATTACCTTGGGTTGCCTTGGGAATCCCCAAGCTTAGGCTCTTTCCACTCCTTATTCCATAATCCATCGAATCTTTACCCAAAACTTGAAAACTTCACAACACAAAACTTAACAAAAAACTCGTAAGCTCCGTTAGCGAAAGAAAACAAAACACTACTTCAAGGTACTGTAATGAACTCATTATTTATTTATATTGATGTTAAACCTACTGTATTACAACTTCTCTATGGTTTATAAACTCTTTTACTAGCCATAGATTCATCAAAATAAGCAAACAACACACGAAAAACAGAATCTGTCAAAAACAGAACAGTCTGTAGTAATCTGGATCAAACGTATACTTCTGGAACTCATAAAATTCTCAAATAAATTTCTGGACCTGAGGAATTTATCTATTAATAATATTAAAAAAGAATTAACTAAATATCACCCTCCAAATAAAAATGGAAGCAATTCTCGTGAGCACTAAAGTTTCTGTTTTTTACAGCATGATCAACAAGACTTTCCCCAAGTCTTCCCAAAGGTTCTACTTGGCACAAAAAATAATTAAACTATAAAAACACATCTAAACAGAGGCTAGATGAATTATTTATTACTAAACAGGATCAAAAAGCAAGGAACAAAAATAAAATTGGGTTGCCTCCCAACAAGCGCTATCGTTTAACGCCCCTAGCTAGGCATGATGATTTCAATGATGCTCATATAGAAGATAAGAATTGAAACATAAAGAGAGCATCATGAAGAATATGACTAGCACATTTAAGTCTAACCCACTTCCTATGCATAGGGATTTTGTGATCAAACAACTTATGGGAATAAGAATCAACTTGCATAGGAAGGTAAAGCAAGCAAAAATTCAAAAATTTAAGCACATAGAGAGGAAACTTGATATTATTGCAATTCCTACAAGCATATGTTCCTCCCTCATAATAATTTTCAGTAGCATCATGAATGAATTCAACAATATATCCAGCACCTAAAGCATTCTTTTCATGATCTACAAGCATATAATTTTTATTACTCTCCACAAAAGCAAATTTCTTCTCATGAATAATAGTGGGAGCAAACTCAACAAAATAACTATCATGTGATTGAAAATTAAGATCAAGATGACAAGTTTCATGGTTATCATTGTTCTTTAAAGCATACATGTCATCACAATAATCATCGTAGATAGGAGGCATGCTTTCATCATAATAAATTTGCTCATCAAAACTTGGGGGACAAAAAATATCATCTTCATCAAACATAGCTTCCCCAAGCTTGTGGCTTTGCATATCATTAGCATCATAGATATTCAAGGAATTCATACTAACAACATTGCAATCATGCTCATCATTCAAATATTTAGTGCCAAACGTTCTAATGCATTTTTCTTCTAGCACTTGAGCACAATTATCGGAATCCTTATTTTCATGATAGAT
Source organism: Triticum monococcum (assembly GCA_034509565.1). Classification (NCBI taxonomy): domain Eukaryota; kingdom Viridiplantae; phylum Streptophyta; class Magnoliopsida; order Poales; family Poaceae; genus Triticum; species Triticum monococcum. The sequence continues at coordinate 171,725,552 of CM067847.1, read as the reverse complement.
ATTAAAAAGATGAAGCATATGAGGTACTCTTAATTCCATTTTTTTGTAATTTTCCTTTATAAACTAAACTAGTGATAAAACAAGAAACTAAAATACTCGATTGCAAGATCTAAAGATATACCTTCAAGCACTCACCTCCTCGGCAACGGCGCCAGAAAAGAGCTTGATGTCTACTACACAACCTTCTTCTTGTAGACGTTGTTGGGCCTCCAAGTGCAGAGGTTTGTAGGACAGTAGCAAATTTCCCTCAAGTGGATGACCTAAGGTTTATCAATCCGTAGGAGGCGTGGGATGAAGATGGTCTCTCTCAAGCAACCTTGCAACCAAATAACAAAGAGTCTCTTGTGTCCCCAACACACCCAATACAATGGTAAATTGTATAGGTGCACTAGTTCGGCGAAGAGATGGTGATACAAGTGGTATATGGATAGTAGATAAAGGTTTTTGTAATCTGAAAATATAAAAACAGCAAGGTAACTAATGATAAAAGTGAGCGTAAACGGTATTGCAATGATAGGAAACAAGGCCTAGGGTTCATACTTTCGCTAGTGTAAGTTCCCTCATAATTGGATCACATAACTATCCCTCAACATGCAACAAAGAGTCACTCCAAAGTCACTAATAGCGGAGAACGAACGAAGAGATTATGGTAGGGTACGAAACCACCTCAAAGTTATTCTTTCCAATCAATCCGTTGGGCTATTCCTATAAGTGTCACAAACAGCCCTAGAGTTCGTACTAGAATAACACCTTAAGACACAAATCAACCAAAACCCTAATGTCACCTAGATACTCCAATGTCACCTCAAGTATCCGTGGGTATGATTATACGATATGCGTCACACAATCTCAGATTCATCTATTCAACAAACACAAAGGACCTCAAAGAGTGCCCCAAAGTTCTACTGGAGAATCATGACGAAAACGTGTGCCAATCCCTATGCATATGTTCATGGGCGGAACCCGCAAGTTGATCACCAAAACACACATCAAGTGAATCACGTGATATCCCATTGTCACCACAGATATCCAGGGCAAGACATACATCAAGTGTTTTGAAATCTTTAAAGACTCAATCCGATAATATAACTTCAAAGGGGAAACTCAATCCATTACAAGAGAGTAGAGGGGGGAAGAAACATCGTAGGATCCAAATATAATAGCAAAGCTCGCGGTACATCAATACCGTATCATCTCAAGAACACGAGAGAGAGATCAAACACATAGCTACTGGTACATACCCTCAGCCTCAAGGGAGAACTACTCCCTCCTCGTCATGGAGAGCACCGGGATGATGAAGATGGCCACCGGAGAAGGATTCCCCCCTCTGGCAGGGTGCCGAAACGAGTCTAGATTGGTTTTCGGTGGCTACGGAGGCTTCTGGCGGCGAAACTCCCGATCTATTGTGTGTTCTGGAAGTTTTAGGGTACGTCAGTATATATGGGTGTAGGAAGTACATCGGTGGAGCTTCGGGGGCCCCACGAGGCAGGGGGCGCGTAGAACGCCCTCGATGCAGCTATATCTCCCACGTGTCGAAGCACGACTTAGAGGCATAACCGCATTGAAAGCAATGTCGCAAGTGAGGTAATCTTCACACAACCCATGTAATACATAAGGGAAAGAGATACATAGTTGGCTTACAATCGCCACTTCACACAATTACATGAATAAGGCATTACATCAACCAAATACAATCAAGGTTCGACTATGGAACCAAAATAAAAGAAGAACCCCAAATGTGACAAAGGTCCCCGATCGACCCCAACTGGGCTCCACTACTGATCAACTAGAACGAAACAACACAAAGGACAAGATCTTCATCAAGCTCCTCCTGAGCTTGGTTGCGTCATCTGCACGGACTCATCGGCACCTACAAGCTGGTTTTGGAAGTATCTGTGAGCCACGGGGACTCAGCAATCTCGCACCCTCGCGATCAAGACTATTTAAGCTTATGGGTAAGGTAAAAGGTATGAGGTGGAGCTACAGCAAGCGACTAGCATATATGGTGGCTAACATACGCAAATGAGAGCGAGAAGAGAAGGCAAAGCACGGTCGATAAAAGTATGATCAAGAAGTGATCCTATAACAACCTACGTCAAGCATAACTCCAACAACTGTGTTCACTTCCCGGACTCCACCGGAAAGAGACCATCATGGTTACACACGCGGTTGATGCATTTTAATTAAGGTCAAATTCAAGTTTTCTACAACCGGACGTTAACAAATTCCCATCTGCCCATAACCGCGGGCACGGCTTTCGAAAGTTCAAATCCCTGCAGGGGTGTCCCAACTTAGCCCATGACAAGCTCTCACGGTCAACGAAGGAATAGACCTCCTCCCGAGACATTCCGACCAGACTCGGTATCCCGGTACAACAAGACATTTCGACAGGGTAAAACTAAACCAGCAACACCGCCCGAATGTGCCGACAAATCCCGATAGGAGCTGCACATATCTCTTTCTCAGGGCACACTCAGATTGTCTTAGGTACGGGTAGGCCAGCCCAGAGTTGCCCCTGGTGGCCACCGGCAGCTGACAGGTGGACCAATACTCAGAGGAGCACTGGCTCGAGGGGGTAAAATAATGATGACCCTTGAGTCTGCAGAACCCAAGGGAAAGAAAAGGCTAGGTGGCAAATGGTAAAACCAATGTTGGGCATTGCTGGAAGAGCTTTACTTAAGGCGAACTGTCAAGGGGTTCCCATAATAGCCCAACCGCGTAAGGAACGCAAAATCCGGGAACATAACACCGATATGACGGAAACTAGGGCGGCAAGAGTGGAACAAAACACCAGGCATAAGGCCGAGCCTTCCACCCTTTACCAAGTATATAAATGCATTAATTAAATAAGATATATGTGATATCCCAACAAGTAAACATGTTCCAACAAGGAACAACATCTCCATGTTCCAACAAGGAACAAACTTCAATCTTCACCTGCAACTAACAACGCTATAAGAGGGGCTGAGCAAAGCGGTAACATAGCCAATCAACGGTTTGCTAGGACAAGGTGGGTTAGAGGCTTGGTTCAACAATATGGGAGGCATGGCAAGCAATTGGTAGGTATCGCAGCATAGGCATAGCAAAAGAGCGAGCAACTAAGCAAGCAAAGATAGAAGTGATTTCGAGGGTATGATCATCTTGCCTGAAATCCCGCAAGGAAGAAGAACGAGTCCATGAAGAAGATAAACGGACGTAGACGAACGGGTCCTCACAAACATGACGTTATCGGAACCAACCCGAAGAAGCAACACCGGAAAAGAAGCACACAACATAGTAAACAACCAACACGTGAACATGGTATGATATGCGGAATGCGGTATGCGATGCATATGCATGATTTGCAAAGGAATGAAAGAACCTGGCCTCAACTTGGAAAACCAAGTGTGCCACTGGAAAGATGAGGTGATTTCGGTTGAAATCGATATAAAGATCACCGGAATCGGAGTTACGGTTTGGAAATGGCAAGCGATTCAAATATGACACCGGTCTGCGATTTGCAGCAAGTAGGCATCTAAATGCAATTAGATGAACATGCTACAGCACTCAAACATGGCAACAAAATACATGGCAGGGATGCATTCAAGATGCTTAACAAAAGTCTAGCACTGAGCTATGGCCAATTCATCCATTAACAGGTTCAAACAAGCATGGCAAAAACGCAAATGGTAAACAGATCTCAGACTTAGTGAAATTAACACTTGTCTGGAATTTCAGATCATATAGCCCTCTTCGGAGCAACAAAACAACATGCTACAGGACCTGAACTTGACAAAGTAAGACATGGCATGGAGCTACTCAAAGAGCTTAACAAAAGTCCCTTAGTGACCTTGAGCCAAGAGGGATCACAAAATACATTTGCAAGCATGTGAACATGGCAAAAACATAATCAGTTTTCAGACTTAGTGAAAACTGGGACATGCTGAAATCATAACTCAAGTAGGCATGTTTACGAGCTCGATGCACTCACTACGGAGCAAGTCATGGCAAGACAAGCATACATCTATCAAGAAGGCACAAAATGCAAGATATACATGGCAAGAACAATGGCATAGCATGCACGGATCAACTACAACAACATCGGCAAAATCGCAAACAAGTTGACGATCTGCCCAGATTCACAACGAAGCAAAAGTAGAGCTCGATTGACTCAATCTAGGGTGCTCCATATATGCAAACAAAGACATGGGTGGATAGAGCACTACAAGATTAACAAAACATCCTTACTGATCATCCTCAAAAGAGGCACGGATCACTAGGAAACAACATGAACATATGGCATCATGAACTAAACAGCTCAAGGACTTAGTGGAAATGCTAAGTCCCTGAAAACAGAATTACCAAGTGCCTCACTTTGCAAGCTTGCACTAGACACCACACACATCACAAAAATACATGGGTTGCACCTCTGGAAAGATGACAAAACCCTTAACAAAACATATGTAGAGCTCAAGGGCATATCATGCACACAATAATCATGGCAAAAATGACAAATGTCTAAGATGGAGTAGCAGATCTGACAATTAACTCAAGTATCCCTCTTCTAAAAGCATTTCGGGCATCAAGATGAGCTCAAATGAAAATGATGCAATGGAATGAAATGATGTACTCTTTGAGGCGAACATTTTGATATGCTATATGTCAAAAACGGAGTTACGGATGCTGAATTATGATGCGATGAATATGGGCATATGAAACATGGAAATCTCGAGGACTTAGTGGAATTTTTATACCCTGTGCAAAAAGTCAACGGGACGAGGATATCCCGGGATGGAGGGATCCGGGCGGCGCGAGGGCGTTTGGATCGGGGACCGGTGGATCTGGTCCCGATCCGGATCCGACCGGAATCTCGCCGGAGTTGAGGGAGGTGGCCGGAGCGGTGAAGTGCAGGCCGGCGCGGGCGCGGCTTGCCGGCGTGACGACGGCGCGGGGAAGAGGCGGAGAGGGGCGGCGGAACACCGGGCGGCGCCGGCGACATCAAGGTGGCGGCGAGCCGAGGCTGCCGGCCGGCGCGAGAGGAGGTGCGGCGGAGCCGGCGAGCTCGGGCTGTCGGCGGCAAACGGCGGGGAGGCTCGGGCAGCGGCGAGCGCATGGCGGCGGTGGCGAGGCGCGGAAGGGCGCGGGCGGCGGCGACCGGGCGGCGGAGATCCCGGGCGGCAGCGGCCCGATCTGGCCCGGGGCGGGCCCGATCTGGGCTGCCTCGGGCCCAGCGGCGGGGAGGAGCGGGAGGCCAGGTGGCGCGCGGTGGTTGGCCTGGAGGGGCGGCGGGGCGACGTGGCGGCTCCCCATTGGTCCGGGTGAGGTGGCCGAGCGGCGGTGGACATGTCCGGGCGCGGGATGGACGCGTCCGGTGGCGTGAGGAGGACGAAGTTAGGGTTTCAACCGCGAATATTTCGGGGATGGCCACATATTTATAGGTAGAGGGAGCTAGGAGAGTCCAAATGAGGTGCGGTTTTTGGCCACGCGATCGTGATCGAACGACCGAGATGATGGAGGAGGTTTAGGTGGGTTTTGGGCCAAATTGGAGGGATGTTGGGCTGCAACACACACGAGGCCTTTTCGGTCCCTCGGTTAACCGTTGGAGCATCAAACGAAGTCCAAATGGTACGAAACTTGACAGGCGGTCTACCGGTAGTAAACCAAGGCCGCTTGGCAAGTCTCGGTCCAATCCGGAAATGTTTAATCCCCACACATGAAAGAAAGGTAGAAATGACCACCGGAGGAGAACGAAGCGTCGGATTGCAAAACGGACAACGGGGAAAAATGCTCGGATGCATGAGACAAACATGTATGAAAATGAAATGCGCATGATGACATGATATGCAATGCATGACACGCAAGCAATGACAAGGCAACACCAGCGAATAACTGAACGACACCTGGCACATCGGTCTCGGGGCGTTACAGCGCGCCCTAGGGGGGGGGCCCACCCTCGTGAGCACCTCCCTTGGCTCCTGACGTGGGGTCCAAGTCCATCCGGTAGCTTTCCTTCCAAAAATAACTTCTCCAGTTGATTTCGTTCCGTTTCGACTCCGTTTGATATTCCTTTTCTTCGAAACACTGAAATAGGCAAAAAAACAACAATTATGGGCTGGGCCTCCGGTTAATAGGTTAGTCCCAAAAATAATATAAAAGTGGATAATAAAGCCCAATATTGCCCAAAATAGTAGATAACATAGCATGGAGCAATCAAAAATTATAGATACGTTGGAGACATATCAGAAGCCGACCAAGCATTTCAAGACCTCAAGAGATACCTGACCAACCCTTCGGTGATGGTGGCGCCTCGCCCTCACGAGCCCCTGGTGCTTTACCTTGCCGCCACTCCCTACTCCGCCAGTGCAGCTCTGGTAGCGGTCTAGGAGGAGCGCCAGGCCAGGGGGTTGCCGCACCACCTCGCGTCACCAGCCGAGGCGATGCAGGACCCGGAGGGCACTACAAGGGCTGAAGCAAGGCCAACGGGTGACCAGGCCCAGCAGCACGGCGTTCGCGGGCCGGTAGGGGCCCCGGCAGGCGATCGGGTTCTTGAGGTCCCATCATCTCAGGAGACGCCCCAACTGTCGGCAGGCACAAGCTCCGTCAATGTTCCTGCCCTCGTCGAGCACCCAGTGTATTTCGTCAGCACGGTACTGAGGGATGCAAGGGCACGGTACCCCATGCCTCAGAAGCTCTTGCTTGCGCTTCTGGTGGCCTCACGCACTACAAAAAAAGACACATCCGTGACATTTTGGGCCGAACGAATTTTTTTCTGTCATTCTTATGACACTTCTATGACGATAATTGTGACAAAACCCGGTATTATCATAGATGTGGTGGGTGTCGGTGTCAAAACCGGTGGATCTCGGGTAGGGGGTCCCGAACTATGCGTCTAATGCGGATGGTAACAGGAGGCAGGGGACACGATGTTTACCCAGGTTCGGGCCCTCTCGATGGAGGTAATACCCTACTTCCTGCTTGATTGATCTTGATGATATGAGTATTACAAGAGTTGATCTACCACGAGATCATAGAGGCTAAACCCTAGAAGTTAGCCTATGATTATGATTGTTGTTGTCCTACGGACTAAACCCTTCAGTTTATATAGACACCGGAGGGGGCTAGGGTTACACAGAGTCGGTTACAAGGGAGGAGATCTACATATCCGAATTGCCAAGCTTGCCTTCCACGCCAAGGAGAGTCCCACCCGGACACGGGACGAAGTCTTCAATCTTGTATCTTCATAGTCCAACAGTCCGGCCAAAGGATATAGTCCGGCTGTCCGGGGATCCCCTAATCCAGGACTCCCTCAGTAGCCCCTGAACCAGGATTCAATGACGATGAGTCCGACGCGTAGATTGTCATCGGCATTGCAAGGCGGGTTCTTCTCCAAATCCGGATACCTGTCGAGTAGTGTCCAGCTTCCCATGAATGTTGCACTCCTTGGCTTCTACGCCTAATAATGGCTATCCTCCACGTGTTGAGCGAATGCGAGAAGTCGGGGCATTTTTACAGTTGCCACCCTAACCATGTGAGTAAATCATCTATTTAAAGAGATGGGGATCCTCAGATCCAGATCACACCATCCTCCCATAGCGAGTATCCATCGGAGCGCGCCCGGAAAAAGTCCATCCCATCATGGCCGGCCGTCGCAGTTACTTCTCTCGCTCCCGTAGCCCTAAGGCAAGCGACTGGAAGAAGTGTTCCGTCCCCCACAACCAATTAGTAGAGTTACAAACCCAGGGGTTTCTCCCCCCAGCGTGTATGGTCCCCGTTCGAGCCGGACTTGCCACTTACAACGGTGGGGAGCAAGCAGAGAGCCTTCCCAACCCATCCATGGGGAAGCGGGTATGCCTTGTCCCTTACTTATTAAGGGGGCTCGGATTTCCAATCCATCCATTCCTCCGTGGGCTCCTGGAGTTCTACGGCCTCCAGTTGCATAACTTTACTCCCGACTCCATATTATACATCGCTGGTTACGTCGCCTTTTGCGAGCTGTTTTTGGGCTACGAAGCTCATTTCGAGCTATGGAAGAGGCTATTCTGCCTCGTACCCCGTACACAGGAGGGGTCACTATATCAAGTGGGCGGAGCCGAGATATGGCGCATTGCCGGGACCGGATACCTATCCGGTACTCCGAAGAAGACATCCGAAGACTGGCCTTCGAAGTGGTTTTATATGGAGGACGTCCCCCTTCCAGACCCTATCCAGATGGGCCTTCCTGAGTTCAACAACGCCCCTCTGAAGAAACGCCATAGCTGGCGCCCTTGGGACCCCCAGGAGGAAGATAACAGAGAGGTCCTTTACCCGATGGGCCGGATAAAAATGCTGGCCCAATCAGGATTGAAAATTATCGAGGTTATGTCAATATGTATAATGCGGGGGGTGCAACCACTTCAATATCGGGGACAACCCATGTGGCACTTTAATGGAGAAGACGATGCCACTCGCTGCGGTCGTAAGGGACCGGACTCCGTCACTGCTCTAGCAAAAATACTATCCGATCTATATAAAGGAGAGGAAGAGGAGTTCATTCGCATTAAGCCACGGGATGGATTCTCCATGTACAACCCCCCCCCCCCCCAAACTGGGTGAGCTGCTACTTTCTACTCTAGACCTTCCCACATTCTTCGTCATAAGTATTTACCTTGCTATTTCATAGCAGGAACTGTGAAAAGCTGTGAGGGAGGTCCACAACCCGCCTCCACAACCAGAGGACCCTGACTGGGCCCTCGACCCCGGACTCAGAGAAGATCCGGACACATATGTGGAGCTCATCGACAGGACATTTTATCAGTTAAGCTGCAACGGTGCCCTGTTGGCCATCATAGCCGATTATCCTGGACTGCTCCTTGCATCGCATGTAAGTAAAACCGAAGTCCCAACTTCCGAGAAGGATTCCCTTTTTTTGCACTTCACCTACCGCACACATATGGTGTCTTACAGGGAAGGCCCTCGGGACGCCATGCCGAACCCGCAGTGACTCACCCACAAGGGGCACCGAAGCCGGGTAGGCTTAAAAGGAAGGCGGTCAGGACTGAGACGCCATCGCAGAGGTATGAAAAAAGAACCCCGCTCCGTGGTTGTCATCTTTTAAAATATAATAACGTCCATGGTTCCTGGCAGGAAAAACTATCGCCGAACCATGTCCGGAGACCCTGCTGGTCAAGCTTCCACCAGCCGGGCTCCAGAGCCGGACTTAGAGGCAGATGCTAACGCGGGGCCAACACAGGATGTTCCTTCTACAGAGGATGCGGATAGGCTGTCTGCTACGAATTCTGAAGTGGAGAGTGCCATGAATCACAGGCGTCGCCGAGTCGTACTCCGCGACGCTTGTTTCTCTGAAGTGGTGTTTGATGCCTTCAACTTAGGAGACGTGTACATCCGAGCTGCTCAAAATAGTCTTACCCGAGCCACGGACGAGTATGTGAAGGATATACGGGTAAGGAAATCTAATAATTATGTATATCAGTAGCCCCTGAGACTTGAAACAGTTGGCACAACTGATTTAAGGATCATTGTTTGTGTAGGTTCTTATGGAGAAGAATACCCAATTGTCTCAAGAGCTGGAGGAGTGCAAAGCCAGCTACGGGCCGCGGTTGCCGCAATGAAGGAGTCCGAGAAGGCCCCATCTGGTAACACTTGTTTCTATCTAAAAGAATGACATGTACCAGTTATTATTCGGCATGCATGCAAATCTAACAATAGATTCCGCAGATGATCCCAGAGTGAATCCGGAGGTCGTGCGAGGGGATGAGCAACATGCTCAATGACACCTAAAGGCTGGCGAGCGCGTTCTTGCACAGGTTAGGCGGGAGAAAAACGATCTCCAAGATGCCAATACCCAGCTGGGCGTTGAACTGAAAGATGTTCGGGCCCAGCTTGCTGACTCCGTAAAGGAGAATAAGAGGCTTTGACGCGGCATTTTTATTAAGTGCTTGAACAAACTTTTATAGAGTTCGGCGAAGAAACCGGCTTACAAAATTATATCTGTAGGCATGCTGACGGGTCGCCCCACAGAGGAGATGCCCGGGTCTGCGGGTGATCTTCTGCAGAGCTCTCACAACTGCACGAACAAGTTCGGCAGGTGATGCAGGGCATTGCCCAAGCCTTGTGGCCATCCGCCTCCCTGCTAGGAGGCATGGGGGAGTTTGTAGAGATGCTCAAGGGAGCACGGCGGCGCTTCCGATTATGGAAGATATCAGCCTGCCGACAAAGTGCAAGGGAAGCCTGGGCTATGGTGAAGATGCGATATACCAAGGCGGACCTGAACCACATGGCCGAAGTCGGACCTGTGGGGTCTGATGGGAAAGAGATCCCCGTTAGTTTGGTGTATGACTAGGTGAAATTAGCCGCAAACTATTCCCAACAGGATTGTAGGCTAGACAGCCTGTTGGATGGTATAGAAGAAGAATTTAGTCAGTCTAAGTGATTGTGTACTTCAAGTGGCATATATTGTCCCTAGCCGGATTCTAAATCATTTGTCATGGCGGACCTTTTCGCTTCGACCTCCGGACCCGACAGTCCAGAGTGTATCCGAATACCTGCTCAGTTATGTAAAAACCGAGGTATGCGTGGAAACCAGGCGTAGGGGTCATAAGTGCTGGAACAAACAAGTACCCAACTAGCTATGTTATATTACATGGATAGTAAGAAACATCTTCCAGGGAGAATAGTTCCGTTAAGGGTTCCATTCCCTGGGTACGCGCGCATTAATGTGCATGTCCGAACTGCGAAAAGAGACGCATGATATAAACATCAGTGGGTATGTATTAAAAATAAATAAAAGTCATCTTTTGTTCACCGACCTAATATTCCCTTAAGAATGCTAGCTTTCGGCTTCACCCAGTCTGAGGTACACATCCGGCTGACCCGGCAGTAACAATCACAGAGGTGCTCCCCTTATGCCCTAGCCGAATTAACGGGAACGTAGGGCATAAACACAAGAGCCAGGCAACCCAGCTTGGCCAAAACTTGAGTCATATCGATGCATATAATGGCGAAGAAAAGGTACATGTGGAAAAGTAACACATGTGCAGGGGGCATAGAGCCCGGAATATAGTTATATTAAGCTTCTGTATAACAAGCTCCCAGGTATAATGAGCACGCCTAGCGTGTCAAGATTGTGTAGTCAAGACACATTTTTAACCTTTGAAGGCCGTGAAGAAAAAACGGTAGAAAGAAAGAAAGAAAAGACAGATAACTGATATTTAAAAAATTGACGAAGGTAAGGAGACGAACACAGAGTCCGGCACTAGGCGTAGAACCTTCTGAGTCTGGCTGCGTTCCACGGGTTTGGCCCGAGTCGATTGTCCGATGCGTCCCGCAGACGGTACGCTCCACCGGTCAGAACTCTGTCAATAACGAAGGGACCTTCCCATTTGGGCTTGAGCTTGTCCTTGTTATTCTCTGGTAGGCGTAGAACGAGTTCGCCAACGTTATAAGTTTTGGCCCGTACTTCTCTGCTTTGATACCACCGAGCCTGTTGCTGATAGAATGCGGAGCGGGCTTTTGCCATGTCACGCTCCTCCTCCAGGGCGTCCAAACTATCATGACGTTCGAGCTTAATGCCCATGTTGCTGCACCAATTTTTTATATCGTCGTCTGTAAAGTTCGAGCCGTTATCAATGATGATGCTGTGGAGGACGCCGTAACGGTGTACAACCCCGGATATGAAGTCTATCACTGGTCCGGACTCGACCGTTTTAACTGGTTTGGCTTCTATCCATTTGGTGAATTTATCCACCATGACCAATAGGTATTTTTTTCTTATGGCTTCCCCCTTTAAGGGGTCCGACCATATCAAGCCCCCAAACCGCAAAGGGCCAAGTAATGGGGATTGTTTGGAGAGCAGTAGGTGGCATATGGCTTTGGTTTGCAAAAGGCTGGCAACCGACGCAATGTTGAACGAGGTCTTGTGCATTTGCTCGGGCCATCGGCCAGTAAAAACCTATACGGAAGGACTTGCTTACAAGGGCCCGAGCTGCGGCGTGGTGGCCGCCAAGTCCAGCATGAATTTCTGCCAAAAGTTGCCGTCCTTCCTCTTCGGAGATGCACCTTTGAAGTACTCCGGTAGCGCTTTTCTTATAGAGCTCTCCCTCATGGACCTTGTAGGCTTTAGATCGCCGCATGATGCAACGTGCCTCGTTTGGGTCATCAGGGAGTTCTTTCCTAGTTATGTAAGCTAAGAAGGGTTCTGTCCACGGGGCGCTGACAGCCATAATCACGTGGGCCAAAGGTGTTATTTCGGTGGCAGAGCCTCCGATTATGTCAGAGTGTTCGGGGTCTGTTGTTGTGTCCAGATCTGGACTGTTATTGCCGGTCTCCCCATCCCACACCACAGATGGCTTAAACAGCCTTCTAAGAAGATATTAGGTGGGACAGGGTCGCGCTTAGCACCGATGCAGGCGAGGATATCCGCCGCTTGATTGTTTTCTCGGACCACATGGTGGAATTTGAGGCCCTCGAACCGAGCTGACATTTTGAGGACGGCATTGCAGTAAGCTGCCATTTTTGGGTCCTTGGCGTCAAAGTCCCCATTTATTTGAGATATTGCGAGGTTTGAATCCCCCCGCACCTCTAGGCGTTGAATGCCCATGGAGACTGCCATCCGGAGACCATGCAACAGGGCCTCATATTCTGCTGCATTGTTGGAGTCTGTGTATAATATCTGGAGTACGTATTGGACTGTATCTCCGGTGGGGGATGTCAGGACGACGCCTGCCCCCAGACTAGCCAGCATCTTAGAGCCGTCAAAGTGCATGATCCAATTTGAGTATGCACCGTACTCTTTAGGGAGTTCGGCTTTCGTCCATTCGCCGGCGAAATCATCCAGTACTTGCGACTTAATGGCTCGCCGTGGTTTATATGTTATGTCGAACGGGAGGTGCTCGATAGCCCATTTAGCAATCCGGCCCATGGCATCGTCGTTATTTATTATGTCGTTGAGTGGTACTTCGAAGGCCACCGTAAATGAACACTCTTGAAAGTAGTGTCGTAGTTTCCGGGATGCCATGAAGACCGCGTATGCTATCTTTTGATAATATGGGTACCGTGATTTGCATGGAGTGAGGACGGTGGATACGTAGTATACCGGCTTTTGAAGCGGGAACTTATGTCCGTCCGTCTCTCGTTCAACGACGAGCACTGCGCTTACAACTTGGTGTGTTGCCACTATATATAACATCATTGGTTCGCCGACATTTGGCGCGGCCAAGATTGGGTTGGTAGCCAATACGACCTTTATTTCTTCCAATCTGGCCATGGCCGCATCCGTCCACTCGAAGTGTTCAGTGTGTCGAAGAAGGCGATAAAGAGGTAGTGTCTTTTCTCCTAATCGGGAGATAAAGCGGCTTAAGGTGGCCACACATCCAGTTAACTTCTGGATTTGCTTGAGGTCTGTTGGGATAGCCAACTGTGACAAAGCTCGGATTTTAGCCGGATTTGCTTCAATTCCTCTATTGGAGACGATGAAGCCCAAGAGCTTTCTGGCGGGCATGCCGAAAACACATTTTTCCGGATTGAGCTTGATGTCATATGTTCAGAGATTGTCAAACGTGAGCCTCAAGTCGTCTATTAAGGATTCGACGTGTCTTGTTTTAATGACCACATCGTCTACGTATGCCTCCACTATTTTGTCGATTTGTGTTTCCAGGCATGTCTGAATCATGCGTTGATAGGTTGCACCGGCGTTTTTAAGCCCGAAAGGCATGGTGTTAAAACAGAAGGGGTCGTATGGAGTGATGAATGCTGTTGCAGCTTGATTGGGCTCCGCCATCTTAATTTGATGGTATCCAGAGTATGCGTCGAGGAAGCACAATGAGTCGTGTCCTGCGGTAGCATCGATAATTTGATCGATGCGGGGAGGGGGAAGGGATCCTTGGGGCAAGCCTTGTTAAGGTCCTTGAAATCGACACATAGGTGCCAGGATTTGTCCTTCTTTGGTACCATCACCAGGTTTGCTAGCCAGTCTGGATGTTTTATTTCTCTAATGAACCCGGCCTCGAGTAACTTTGCTAGCTCTTCTCCCAAGGCTTGTTGCTTAGGCTCAGAGAAATGCCGAAGAGTCTGCTTGACTGGCTTGAACCCCTTTAGAATGTTAAGGCTATGTTCGGCCAGCCTGCGCGGGATTCCTGGCATGTCTGAAGGATGCCAGGCGAAGATGTCCCAATTCTCACGCAAGAACTCCCTCAGTGCGGCGTCTGTTGTGGGGTCCAGCTGTGCCCCGATGGATGCTGTTTTTGTAGGGTCCATTGGGTGGACCTGGAATTTGACTATTTCACCTGCTGGTTTAAAAGAGGTGGACTTGGGTCTTTTGTCGAGTATCACGTCGTCCCTGTCCACCGTGGAGCGCAGCGTAGTTAGTTCTTCGGCCGCAAGGGCTTCGGATAACACCTCGAGGGCTAGTGCGGCGGTTTTATTTTCGGTGCTGAGTGCTATGTCCGGATCACTAGCCAGAGTGATGATTACATTGGGCCCTGGCATTTTGAGCTTCATGTACCCGTAATGGGGTATAGCTTGGAAGATCGTGAATGCCTCCCGCCCTAAAAGGGCGTGGTATCCGCTACTGAATGGGGCCACTTGGAATGTGATTTCTTCGGACCTATTGTTCTCCGCGTGCCGAATACCACATCTAGTGTGATTTTTCCCGCACATTGTGCCTCCCGACTAGGGATGATTCCTCTGAAGGTCATGCTGCTTTGCTCAATGCGGCTCTTCTCTATTTCCATTTTGCTAAGGGTTTCCTCGTAGATGAGGTTCAATCCGCTGCCGCCGTCCATGGGCACTTTAGTAAGCCGGAAGTCGTCCACAATTGGACTAAGGACCAAAGCGGCTGGTGCTCGGGCTGTTCGGAATTGAGGTTCGTCACTGGCATTGAAGGTTATGGTTGTGTCATTCCACAGATTTATTGTTGCAACGTGGCAGACTTCGGCAAGGCTGCGGAGTGTTCGCTTGCGCCAATTATTCGAGGCGAAGGTCTCAAAGACTGTCAATACTGTATTGTTATTTTCCACGGGATAGTGCTCTGTTGTATTGTTGATGAGGATATCCTCGCCACTCTTGGCCACCTGCCGGAGTATCTAACATGATCTAAGGCTGTGTGTTGGCATGGTATCCGCTGTACTGTGAATTTTGCATGGCCCATTGAGCCATCCCTCCAATACAGTTCTACTCCTTGTAGTGGGCTTTTGTTTCTTTGTAATTGGATCGGGTGACTTACGAGAGTACACCCTTTTAGTTCGGACAGGGGATTTAGTGAGAGCCGGAGGGTCCCAGAATTTTGTTTGGGTTTTCCAGGCACGCTTTCCATTGCACAATACTTCCGTACTATGGCCGCCAAGTCAGCAAAGTGTACTATGTCACGGCGACTTGTGGCGTTTAGGATTCCCTTGTCTGTGCAATTTTTGCAAAAGAATGAAATTGCGTCTTCCTCGCGACAGTCCTTGACCTTGCTCATTACAAGGAGGAATCTGCCCAATAGTGATGTATTGTCTCTTGGGGCTCTTGTCTAATGTGGGAAAGATCACTTGAGTCTGGGTGGGTGGGTAGATTTAGGTCCAAACCCTGATCCGATCTAAGACCCAGGGGCGGAGGAGTTTCCGATCTTGGCAGTTCGGACTCCGGGATGTTGCCTAATAGTTTTGGCCCGCTGTCTAGGTTCGAAGCTTGGGCCATGTCCTCCCATGGACGGGTATCCGGCTCGGAGAGCTCGGGAATCCGGACATAGTTTGTCCTCAAAATAGAGGAAGAATTGCTATATTGCTCCTCCACCACCGCTATCTGATGGGTGACTGGCAGAGAGTTAATCTCCCTTTGGTCGGGTTTAAGCCTGATACGATCATAGTCCGTTGTGACTCCCAGGGCGGCGATGCGATCCAGGAGCTCGTTCAGAGAAGAGAGCTCTATTGGATCCATCTGCTCGGCGAATCCCGAGTCGACATGGAGGCTGTTTTTGATGACCCGAGAAGTCATCGTCGGCGCGACGGCCGAACGGGCGGTCATGACGATGCTGCCTAGTCGGAGAGTTTGGCCTACAGCCAGGGCTCCCCTCGAGGTAATGTTGTCCTTGACAACAAGACGAGCCATCAAGCCTTATCGTGGCGACACAGTGGAACTATCAATGAAAGCACCAATGTCGGTGTCAAAACCGGCGGATCTTGGGTAGGGGGTCCCGAACTGTGCGTCTAAGGCAGATGGAACAGGAGGCGGGGGACACGATGTTTACCCAGGTTCAGGCCCTCTCGATGGAGGTAATACCCTACTTCCTGCTTGATTGATCTTGATGATATGAGTATTACAAGAGTTGATCTACCATGAGATCATAGAGGCTAAACCCTAGAAGTTAGCCTATGATTATGATTGTTGTTGTCCTAGGGACTAAACCCTCCAGTTTATATAGACACTGGAGGGGGCTAGGGTTACACAGAGTCAGTTACAAGAGAGGAGATCTACATATCCGAATTGCCAAGCTTGCCTTCCACACCAAGGAGAGTCCCACCCAGACACGAGACGAAGTCTTCAATCTTGTATCTTCATAGTCCAACAGTCCGGCCAAAGGATATAGTCCGGCTATCCGGGACCCCCTAATCCAGGACTCCCTCAGTGGGCTCCTACTTCTATGACAAAAAATCATGACAGAAAATGGGCTTTTCGTCCTGGGCGGGCCGGAGACGCAGCTGCATGACATTCTTTGGGCCGTCCATGACGGAAAAAACCGTGGTAGAGGCGAGGGCGAGGAAAATTTCAGGGAGTTCCCTGTTACGGTGGGTGGTCGGGGGCCGAGCGATGCACGTTTCTCTCGTACACGTACGCGCGCGTGTGCGAGGCGTTGGGATCTAACTGAACCCAAGCGAGGCGTTGGGCTCTAACTGAACCCGAGCGATTGCACTAGCTACATTACTAAACCCGAGTGATTCCTTCGCTACTGTTGCTAACTGAAGCTGATCGATGCTGCCTCTGGATGAACAGTGAGCGTTGCTGGGGGGTTTGGATGAACAGTTCCTGGTGGGGGCGGATGAACAGGCCCCCGTGGTGTTGTCTCTGCATGAACAGGACCCCAATCAATCGAGCCAGTTGGGGCTGGATGAATAGGACCCCGTGAAGGGCTGGATGAACGGGACCACCCCGTGGAGGGCTGAATGAACAGTAGACGGTGGAGGGCTGGATGAACAGTAGATAGTGGAGGGCTGGATGAATAGTAGCCCGTGGAGGGGTGGTTGAACAGGAGCCCGTGGAGAGGGCTGGTTGAACTATAGCAGGTGGAGTAGCGCGCGGTGGAGGCTGGATGAACAGGAGCCCATGGATGAACAGTCGCAGGTGGAGGTCGGGGGAGGTCAACGGTGGATGAACAGTAGCCCGTGGAGGCTAGAGGGGGTCGACGATGGAGATGAACAATATCCCATGGAGTACCGTTTTGCGGTACACCACACCCCTCCCGATGAACAGGACCCCCGTTTCGACCGTAGCGCTCCAGCACAAGTCCATTTCCTCCGTTTTGCAGTACGCCACATCCCTACCGATGAACAGGACCCCCGTTTCGACCGTAGGAGGTCCGTTTCCTCCGTTTTACGGTACGCCAGACCCCTCTCGATGAACAGGATCCCGTTTCGACCGTGGACGGTCGAACACAAGGCCGTTTCCTCCGTTCTGCGGTATGCCAGGCCTCGTTTCCGTCGGCTGTTCCGTCCAAGCCCCCCCGATGAACACGACGGTGCATTCCGTTCCGACCCAGCCGGTTGGCTCCCCATGAACACGACGACGATGCTGTTTCTCCGTTCTGACCCAGCCAGGTACACGAGCCCTGGCCGTACGTATGCGCGAGTAGGCGTTCGAGACCCTGCCCGTATGTACGCACGTGGCCGTATTTTCTTTCTTACACACTGGCCGTTGTACTTACGTGTACATGCTACGTGCGCGCCTCTACTACGACTCGTGCGCGCCTCTACATGGACCAATATGTACGTACACATTCACGACCAGAATGACAACGCTACGTATGCTTCGACCAGGTGGGTCCCGACTGTCAGGCACCTCCTTGTGTGCGAAGATGTAGCTGGTGGGTCCCAGCAATCAGGGGGGCGAATCTCTTTTTGCCCGAACGCACTTCCTTGTGTGCGAAGATGTCGCTGGTAGGTCCCAGCAGTTAGGGGGAAACATTTTTTTCGTGAAATATGGTTGCCCGTCCGGTGGGCCCCTACTGTCAGGTGGATGAATCATCATTTTCCACGTAATAAGGAGGCACTTCCTTGCTGCGGCCGTGGACCCAGCTGTCAGCCTCTGCATGTACAGTCCACGCCCGATGGAAGCCATTCCTTGACCACGTTGACCATGCCGCACCGAGAGCACCAAGGCGGTGGACAACGGCGAGGCCTAGGAAGCGGACGACGCGGAGCCGGGGAAAACGCGGCAGTGGATGCCCACGCGTAGAGGAGTATGAGGGTTCACTGGTTCGCTGCAGTGTGAGGCTGCCGTCGCCGCAGAATAACAGGGGGGTGTGGGTGAGTAGAGGGATGACCTGGCCAGTGGTGGGAGTAGTAGGGGGCAGTGAGGCCTCCGTCGCATCGCAGCCGGCCACGGGAGGCAGGAGCACGAGGCACGACCAGCGCTGGTTTGGGCGGCTGGAGCAAGAAGAGAGGTTGAAGAAGCACTACAGCCGTTGGATGGACATCGTATGATCACTGGAGTTAGAATCGTGCATATTTACTAAGTTGACAAAGCCCTCCGTCCCCGTCAACTTAGTAGGCCCACAAGTCAGCCTGCCATTATACCAGGTCCCAGCTAGCAAGGGGGTATTCATTTTTTTGTGCGTAATAAGGAGGCACTTCCTTGCGTGCGAAGATGTAGCTGGTGGGTCCCAGCAGTCAGGGGGAACGTTTTTTCACGAAATACGGTGGCCCATCCGGTGGGTCCCTGCTGTCAGGTGGAGGAATACTTATTTTGTGCGTAATAAGGAGGCACTTCCTTGCGGCCGCCGTGGACCTAGCTGTCAGCCTCCCCATGTACAGTACTCTTCCGATGGAAGTCCTTCCTTGACCACGTTGACCACGCCGCACCAAGAGCACAAGGATGGTGGAGGACGGCGAGGCCTAGGAAGGGGATGACACGGAGCCGGGGAAGACGCGGCAGTGGATGCCCACGCGTAGAGGAGTATGAGGGTTCACTGGTTCGCTGCAGTATGAGGCTGCTGTTGCCGCAGAATAACAGGGGGGTGTGGGTGAGTAGAGGGATGGCCTGGCCAGCGGTGGGAGTAGTAGGGGGTGGTGAGGCCTCCGCGACATCGCAGCCGGCCACGGGAGGCAAGAGCACGAGGCATGACCGACGCTGGTTTGGGCGGCTGGAGCAAGAAGACCAGAGGTTGAAGAAGCACTACGGCCGTTGGATGGACATCCTATGGTCACTGGAGCTAGAATTGTGCATATTGACTAAGTTGACAAAGCCCTCCGTCCCCATCAACTTAGTAGGCCCACAAGTCAGCCTCCCACTATACTAGGTCGCAGCTAGTAGGGGGAGTATTCATTTTTTTTGTGCGTAATAAGGAGGCACTTCCTTGCATGCGGAGATATAGCTGGTGGGTCCAAGCTGTCAGCGGCGGTAACATTTTTTTCGTGAAATACAGAGGCCCTTTCGGTGGGTCCCAGATGTCAGGTGGAGGAATCATTATTTTGCGCGTAATAAGGAGGCATTTCCTTGCGTGCGGCCGTGGACCCAGTTGTCAGCCTCTCCACATACAGTCCACTTCAGATGCATGTCGGTCATTGACCACATTGACCAGGCCGCACCGAGAGCACCAGGGCGGTGAACGACGGTGAGGCCTAGGAAGGGAACGACACAGAGCCAGGGAAGACTCGGCAGTTGTTTCCCACGCGGAGGGGAGTACGACTGTACGAGGGTTTAGTGGTTCGTCTGTCGTTGCCGGAGAATAACAGCAGGTGTGGGTGAGTAGAGGGATGGCTAGGCCAGCGATGGGAGTATGGTGGGGCGGTGCGGCCTACGCGGCAGCACAACCGGCCGCGGGGAGGACGGAGCAGGCAGTCCCGCCGGCGCTTGTTTGAGCGGCTGGAGCAGGAAAAGCAGAGATTGAAGAAGCACGACGGCCGTTGGATGGACATCCAACAGTCACTGCTTGTGCGTCAACCTTTTTTTTGGAAAGCCTCAAATCTGTGGAAAACAGCATACGGCCCATTTGCCATTATTTCTAATAATTTACAGCCCATTTGCCAATTCTTAAGGTTTTTTAGCCCATATTCTTTTTGTTAGCATTACAGCCCATATAGTGGCCACGGTTAAAAATTATAGGAAATTTTGCATATTTCGGTGCGATCCGAATTGTTTTTAATCCCGAAATTTCGAGTCACATTCAAACTGATTTTAAAAATAAATGTATATCAATATAAAATCCAACTAATTGTCCACGCATAAAAATCAATGCAATTAGAAGTCTTGAAATGAAAAAAAGAAATTTGAAACTAATTGCCGGTTTGATCTGTTTTAAAAATGTACAGCCCATTTCTCATTACTGATAGGCCATTTTCTCGGCCAGCCGAATGAAGCTCTCCTCATCTTGAAAGATTTGCAGCCCAACAGGCCTGACAAAGCGACTTACTTGGCAAATCACAAAAAACTAGGCTGTGGCCGTGGACCCAGCTATCAGCCTCTCCATGTACAGTACTCTTCCGATGAAAGTCGGTTGTTGACCACATTGACCACGCCGCACCAAGAGCACCAAGGCGGTGGACGACGGCGAGGCCTAGGAAGGAGACGACGCGGAGCCGGGGAAGACGCAACAGTGGATGCCCACACGGAGAGGAGTACGAGGGTTCACTGGTTCGGCTGCGGTGTGAGGCTACCGTCGGCGCAAAATAACAGGGGGTGTGGGTGAGTAGAGGGATGACCTGGCCAGCGGTGGGAGTAGTAGGGGGCGGTGAGGCCTCCGCGGCATCGCAACCGGCCACGGGAGGCAGGAGCATGAGGCACGACCGGCGCTGGTTTGGGCGGCTGGGGCAAGAAGACCAGAGGTTGAAGAAGCACTACGGCCGTTGGATGAACATCGTACGGTAACTAGAGCTAGAATCGTTCATATTGACTAAGTTGACAAAGCCCTCCGTCCCCGTCAACTTGGTTGGCCCACAAGTCAGCCTCCCATTATGCTGGGTTCGAGCTGGCAGGGGGAGTATTCATTTTTTTGTGCGTAATAAGGAGGCACTTCCTTGTGTGCGAAGATAGCTGGTGGGTCCGACCTGTTAGCGGGGGGCACATTTTTCTCGCGAAATACAAAGGCCCTTTCGTTGGGTCCCAGATGTCAGCTGGAGGAATCAAAGACTTGAGAAGGCGTACAGAACAAGCTAGTGTACCAGTAAAGAGACGTTGCTGAGTTTTAGTAAAAAGAGAGACGTGCTCCTGTAGCTGGTTCGAATCCAAACCTAGACTATGACTATATATGGTGCTATGCTACTCTGCAAGTAATGAAACTGACATATCCAACTTTTGCTTCTCCTCTTCTCTACTTACTCTGCCTAGCATCAGAAGCTCTGGCCGCAGCAACCATGTTCGCTGGCTGCTCGTCCACCTGCTCTTCAGCAGGCAACGGCCAGATATGCGCCAAGTCGCCACCCGTACCATCGCCTGTGGGTCTCATCACACCCCCGCCGGCACGCCCACCATAGCCGGTTGCTCATCACAACCCGCTGCCGTTGGTGTGGTGCCACTGCTGCAAATCACGCAGAGTCATCCATCATCCGTCGCGTCTCAACCACAATCCTCAACCCTAGCCGAGTCTTCTACAAATGCCCGAATCATGGGGTAATAATATGTTTAAGTGTTATTCTACTGCTTTCAGTTGCTGATTCTTTTAATAGTTTGGTTGGTGATCTTCCAATTTGATTCGTGTAGAAAAGGGAAGACTCGTGTGATTGTATTTCTGGGAAGTTGCTTATGTGGGGGAGTGCAACTACGCTGATTATTTGGTTAGCCAAGGAATCCCAATACCGACAGGTTGGGGTGTTGGACAAGTAACTAAAGGAAAACAGAAGGGGAAGATGCAGAGCAAAAGGTTAAAGATGCAGTTCCTCTGATCATGGCCAAGCGACAGCTGTTGAACGGCCTTGACAGCAATGAGGAGATGAAAGAGCTTGTGAAGATAATGGGAAAAATCAATGTGCTCTGTAGGATGATTGTCTCTTTATTTGTAGTGCATGTAGCACTCATGATGTATTCAGTGGCTATGATATGAGCACTTTGCTGAAACTAGTAATGAATGAAACCTGTGTAGCAGGCTGGGCGTAGTGTTGTGAACATCTAATGATTTCTATTAACGGAACTCAGGGGTATCCCCTTTTGCTCATAAATAAATAAATAGCAGAGGCCCTTTTGGTAATAAATAAATAAATTAGCAGAGGCCCTGTCGGGTCAGCTTTGTTCTCATTCGAAGACGTCGAGCAAATTGCAGTCTGACAACAAACTATGTCATCAAATTCAAGTTTCACAGCCACATATGAGTACAACTAAACAACAATGTCATCATGTTTTAGTCGTCATAAATCACCAAACACAAATCAGCATACATAACAAGTGATGTTCTCACAGGAAAATACTAAACAACATGTTCATCAGGTTTCAGTTGTCATAGCAAACACAATCTCATAAAAAACGTCTTCTGACAGGCAAATACGACAAAGGCAATGTAATCATCATCCGCAGCAGCAGTGTCAACATCTTCGCCATGTGTATCAGTCTGAATCGTAATTCCCCACGGTGCCATCTTCTTCTTCGTCCTCAACGTTGGCTTCTTCTTGATCAACTCTTGTATGTCCACAGCACAACAGTCAATCTTTTCTCCGGCATCATTGACATGATGGTTCTCAAAGATATTAGGAACATATGTGTTATCTTGTACATCAGGAGCAGTGTAAGCATCATCTTGTTGTGCAACTTCATTAAACGAATTCCTCTGCTCAAACCTTTGCAATACTCTCCTGTCATCGCTACGTGCAAATGTGTCTTCCAAGAAAAATATCTGTGTTGCTTGATTTGCCAAGATAAAAGTCTCGTTGGCCTGGTACGTCGCCTTGACATTGATGGATTTGAAATAATCATCAGCTCTGGGTTTTGCGATCCTGGAAAATAGGTTATACTAACGACAGCACAACAGAACCACACACCGATGATCCTCGAAACTGGAGATATACTGCAACCGAACAATGTCTATTATGTTAACATACATTTCAGTTGTCTCTTTGTCATACGTATTCGTGCTCAGGATGGCACTGTTTTGTGTCTTCCTGCCTTCGTCTCATGCAAGGGTGTTGTAGCGCACATCTCCAACAACGCAAGATTCATAATGTCCTACTCGAGTATCAGGACCCATTGCTAGTGAGTAAAGGGCAACATCAACTGCCTGCCCATCCTCCTGCATCTTCTTAACCTATGGTTAGAAAATGGACAAGCTGATAATCTTATGTACTCAATATATTAAAAAAACTAACACTGCAATTCAAAATCTTACATGGCTCTTGAACCATTTCGCAAATCCTGCCATAACCAGTTTGTCAATGTTTCTTGGATTTTGCGGCAGTAACTCTTTTTTGTAGATGCTGCACATCATAGTGACCGCGTCAAACATCTAAATATATAAGAATGTGCTGCAAGTTTAGTAGATTACGATGTATAAGCTGCAGTACTTAGCACTTACTTGATATAATGTAGTATCTTAGGATAGTTATTCAACACATACCAAACCATTTTGTCCAAATCTTTAGGTTTGTCCTCTTGTCGACTCTTCCCTGTAACTTGAACAGAATAATCGAAAACATTGAGCCCGGGATTGTCTTCACCCACCTCTTTGCTAAGCTGATCAACTATTTCAATGTATTTTGAGTAGAATGTCAACGCTTCTGTAGCAATCTAGGTCTCTGCAATGGAACCCTCGGGTCTAGCTTTGTTCCTAACATAGCCCTTGAAAGTGCCTAGCCGCCTTTCAATAGGGTACATCCAGCCATACTGTACTGGACCTCTAAGTAGTGCCTCATCAGGTAGATGAACAGCCAAATGCACCATCACATCAAAGAAGGCCGGAGGATATATCTTCTCAAGGTCGCATATGATAGTTGGTATCTTGTCTCTAAGACACTCCAAAGCATCTATCCTGATATTTCTACTGCAGAGTTCCATGAAGAATTGTCCCAACTCTGCAACTGCTCTGTATAAGTCTGGGCGGCCCAATCCTCTAAGGATAACAGGTAAAACCCTTTGAAGTAGGGCGTGGCAGTCATGAGTTTTCAACCCCTGTACCTTGTTTTCATCTGCACTGACTCTCCTTTTAGGGTTGGAAGCAAATCCGTGTGGGAATCTCACACATGACAGGACCTCGCAGAATTCTTTTCTTTTTACCTTGTCCAAGACGTACACAGCTGGTGCCATATCCCATGGTTTACCTTCATCTTGCACCTGAAAATCCCGTCTGATACCCAGGTGTGTCAAATCAATCCTAGATTTTAAGGTATCTTTCGTCTTGCCTTCAATATTAAGAAGGGTGCCGATAATGCTGTCACATATATTTTTCTCGATGTGCATCACATCAAGATTATGTCACAGATCCAAATCTTTCCAATACTCCAAGTCCCACAAAGTGGACCTGCGGCTAAACAATAATCTCTCTTCTGCCCTGCCACGCTTCCTTTTCCCGCTACCATTACCCGGATGGTTTCCTGGTGTAATATGCCTGACCTTCTCTAATTCCACTTGCAACTCATCAGTGGTGAGCCTCTTTGGCGCATCACGGTTTTCATGCTTTGCATTGAACACATGTCTTCGGTATTTTCTAGGATGCGGCTTGTCCTTGGCAAGGAAACGATGGTGTCCAATGTAACAGATCTTGCTAAGTATTGTGTATGACAGTGGATTCCTGTCACAGCGAACACATGAATTGTAACCATGTGTCGTTCGCCCTGACATAGTGCCCAAAGCCGGATAATCATAGATGCACCAAATTATAACAACACGTAGAAAGAAATCAGCTGGTGGCCTGCTATATAGGTCTCGAGTGAGAACACCCCTCCATAGCTGTTGAAGTTCCTCCACAAGAGGCTCCATGAACAAATCAAAATCATTTCCAGGACTTTTTGGACCTGGGATGGGCAAGGCCATCATGTAGTTTGATTCTTTGGTGCAGACATTTGGAGGCATGTTGTAAGGGATAAGAAGCACTAGCCACATGCTATATGTGGCGCTCTGGTGGCCAAATGGGTTAAATCCATCTGAAGCTAAGCCAAGTCTAATGTTTCTCGGGTCAGAAGCAAACTTTTCGTGTTTCTGATTGAAGCTTTTCCACTCACTACCATGTGATGGATGGCTCATTACATTCTGATCTCTGCACTCCTGGTTCCTAGAATGCCACATTACATTCTAATCTCTGTACATCATGAAACAACCTCTGCAATCTTGGTGTAACTGGAAAATGTCTCAGAACATTATGAGGAATCCTCTTCATAGCATCACCATCTTTCCATCTTGATGATTTGCATTTTGGGCATTCACTTAAGTTGGCATAATCCTTCCGGAACAGAACACAATTATTCTTACAAACATGGATCATATCATATCCAATTCCAACTGCACGAAGGAAATTCTTCATTTTACTGTAGGTGTGTGGCAGCTCAGACGCATCTGGGAAAGCTTTGCGGAAAGCAGCCAACATAGCATCGAATGATTTGTTGGTCATCCGCTCAGATGTCTTCACCTGAAGAAAGGTGACCATAACTGAGAATACTGACAACTTATTTCCTAGGGTGACAGTCATGTTGCATTGTTCCAACATGCGGTGATGTCTACTACACAACCTTCTTCTTATAGATGTTCTTGGGCCTCCAAGTGCAGAGGTTTGTAGGACAGTAGCAAATTTCCCTCACGTGGATGAAGATGGTCTCTCTCAAACAACCCTGCAACCAAATAACAAAGAGTCTCTTGTGTCCCCAACACACCCAATACAATGGTAAATTGTATAGGTGCACTAGTTCGGCGAAGAGATGGTGATATAGGTGCAATATGGATAATAGATATAGGTTTTTGTAATCTGAAAATATAAAAACAGCAAGGTAACTAATGATAAAAGTGAGCACAAACGGTATTGCAATGCTAGGAAACAAGGCCTAGGGTTCATACTTTCACTAGTGCAAGTTCTCTCAACAATAATAACATACTTGGATCATATAACTGTCCCTCAACATGCAACAAAGAGTCACTCAAAAGTCACTAATAGCGGAGAACAAATGAAGAGGTTATGGTAGGGTATGAAACCACCTCAAAGTTATTCTTTCTGATCGATCTATTCAAGAGTCCGTAGTAAAATAACATGAAGCTATTCTTTCCGTTCAATCTATCATAGAGTTCGTACTAGAATAACACCTTAAGACACAAATCAACCAAAACCCTAATGTCACCTAGATACGCCAATGTCACCTCAAGTATCCGTGGGTATGTTTATATGATATGCATCACACAATCTCAGATTCATCTATTCAACCAACACAAAGAACTTCAAAGAGTGCCCCAAAGTTTCTACCGGAGAGTCAAGACGAAAACGTGTGCCAACCCCTATGCATAAGTTCACAAGGTCACGGAACTCGCAAGTTGATTACCAAAACATACATCAAGTGGATCACATGATATCCCATTGTTACCACAGATAAGCACATGCAAGACATACATCAATTGTTCTCAAATCCTTAAAGACTCAATCCGATAAGATAACTTCAATGGGAAAACTCAATTCATCACAAGAGAGTAGAGGGGGATAAACATCATAAGATCCAAATATAATAGCAAAGCACGCGATACATCAAGATCGTGCTAACTCAAGAACACGAGAGAGAGAGAGAGATCAAACACATAGCTACTGGTACATACCCTCAGCCATGAGGGTGGACTACTCCCTCCTCGTCATGGAGAGCGCCGAGATGATGAAGATGGTCACGTGAGAGGGATTCCTCCCTCCGGCAGGGTGCCAGAACGGGTCTAGATTGGTTTTCGGTGGCTACGGAGGCTTCTGGCAGCTGAACTCCCGATCTATTCTGTTCCCTAGTGTTTTTAGGGTATATGGACATATATAGGCGAAAGAAGTCGGTCAGGGGAGACACGAGGGGCCCACGAGGGTGGGGGGCGCGCCCAGGGGGGTAGGTGCGCCTCCCTGCCTCGTGGCCACCTCGAAGCTTCCCTGACGTATACTCCAAGTCTCCTGCATTGCTTCTGTTCCAAAAATAACTCTCCCGAAGGTCTCATTTCGTTTGGACTCTGTTTGATATTCCTTTTCTTTGAAACACAGAAATAGGCAAGAAAACAACAATTTGGGCCTGGCCTCCGGTTAATAGGTTAGTCCCAAAAATAATATAAAAGTGTAAAATAAAGCCCATAAACATCCAAAACAGATAATATAACAGCATGGAACAATAAAAAATTATAGATACGTTGGAGACGTATCATGCGGGCCCATCGTTTTTCTTCTGCAGGTCAAAGTTCACAGAATGCGCGAGCATTTCGTAGCATTGTTTCAATGTTGGTCAAACTCACTAGATCCGCCACCACCTCCTCCTCCTCCTCCTCTTCCACCTGAGCATCTGGCAGCTCAAGATGGTGATCTGCTGCTTCCACGTAGTCAATAACATTGACGTTCACAGCTTCACCATGATGAACCCACCTAGTATATGTGATCGACATCCCATACAAGTGTAGATGATTTTGCACAGTTGACCGAGGTCTTGTAACTGAATTCATACAACTGCTACACGGGCAGAGCACATCTGATTTCGGACCACCGTACTCTGCTCTAATAAAGTTCATGAAGTTTTCAACCCCCTCGACATATGCAGCGGAGAATCTTCGAGCAGAAGTTATCCAAATCCTGTCCATCTGTTAGACATACAAATTAGTTCTTCTACTAGATATTACAGGAAAAACATATATGCTTTTTTATGAAGTCTAGAAAAAAAATACCATGGTCGATTTCTAAAGCTATGGCAAGATATTTGGATGAGCAGATCTAAGTAACAAAATATATGCGAAGCTAATTCACCAAACAGATTTGACTGCTAAATTATGGCAGGCTGTTTCAGCAGTCAATGAGGCTGAGCACACAACCATCGAACTATCAAAGGCCATCGCAGCAACAAAGATCGAGTATAAAACGGTGTAGAGCTATTTCACCTAACAGATTGGCTACTAGACCATGGCAATCTATGTCACAATAAATATATGGCAGGATATTTTAGTAACTAATCGGCCTTGGCATGCCATCTCAGCTAAGCATATTGAGTGCAGAACAGGGCAATGAAGCTTCTTAAGCAGAGCATAATGACTGTAAACTACTTCGGCAAACGGTGAGATTAACAACGTCTATCAGCTAACATTCAGCGCTACACCGACATGCACGGGGCCTTAGTCTAGAATGCACGTACCGTGGGAGAAGCTGACCGCCATGCGTCTCCACACAAACGTCGCCAGCCGTGGTGGCGCTAACCGCCGTGCGCCTCCACAAGAACGTCGCCAGCGGTGGCGGCGCGGCTAGAGGACGGCAGTCTACGAGAGCGTATTGTGGGAGCGAGAGGATCACCGTGCGTCCCCTCGACGAACCGCGGCGTTGACGTATTGGCGCAGTGGGGAGGGTGGCTTTGGCGGAGCAAATGGAGTGGAGGGGGATAGGAGGGGGGGGGGGGTGGGGAATATTATTGGCTAGTTGGCCGAAGGGCGGTTGAATCTAGGATTTGGGGGGAATTTTTGGGTGGGTGGGGGGGGGGGGAGGATTTTCGCGCGGTGGGCGGGGGGAGTTTAGCGCATGGTCAGTTTCTCCAAGTGCAGTCCCACGTGTCAGTGAAGAGGCAAGCTGAAGAGCGTTCTGTTTGTGTGAGCCGTGTGCAGGACCGAACGTGTGTGGGGTGCAACGCGACTGCGATAGGGGTGCTGTGAGTGTACCACCTTTTTTACTTTTAAACTAGGTGCTTCACCCCCTAAAAAAACTTGTTGCTTCGTGCGATCCATCGATACTACTACTAGTAATCCGGTAATCCCGACTAAAACAGCGCAGCCGGGTCTTTTCCCGCACGATATGCTGGGAGGTTGGCTTAGTTGGGTTTTTTTAGGACGAGTAATGCTACACCTATGTAATCCCAGTTACATAATTAACGTAATGTGAAACGTGTGAGATGTTGATTGTAGATTGGGGGGAGGAAGGGGCCCACCACCATGAAAATCAGGGGAGGAGAGAGAGAGGCAATTTACGTTAACCCTTTCGTAGGTTCCCGTAGATGTAGAAAGATGTGAAATGTGTGAATGTGTAGTGGACGTACTATTGGAGTGCCTAAGACAAACTGTGCATGTATAGACCCTATGTGCTTATTTTACATTGCATGTTAGCTTTGTCTCGGTTCAATAAAAAGCAGAGTTGGTGATGATGATGTGCCTGTCATCCTACAATATAGGCCGTCCGATCTATATCTAACGGATAGGAAAGAAACTATGACAATTTACCCGCACTCCTCTCCACATTTGCAGATAAGGCCTTCCCTCGTTCATCCTTTGATCCCACAAGATCTTGATCTTCCGTGCAATGCACGGGCATCTTGCTAGTACTCCTACAATATACTATATTATTGTGAAAGTTCATATACACCGGCCGAGATTAATGCAAACACGGCAGATTTTCATTACATTTCGAACTTTTATTGGATAGAAAAATAAAAGAAACCCGACCCTAAACCTATTCTACGGCAGCGACTAATGTCCTCCATCTGCGATCTCTATGTACAGGGGCGGGGTTCAAGACCCGTGAAGTGAAGGTGTGGTCTCCGGCGAGGAAGAGTAGAACACGGGATACAGACCAGCCAGTTGGCACACCATGCATGCCCTACCGCCTCCCATTCCCTACTCATCCTCGGAGGAGTCCCCGACCTCGGTGGCGCCGGACATTGGACGGCGACAAGTAGGACGCGTGGCTGACGGTGCTCCCATCGTCGGCCGCCAGCGTGGCCACCGCTTGTGCGGTCGCGTTCGCGTCCGACTACATCACTATTGCATCGCGAGAGGCGACTTGAGCGAGGGTGGCGACCTCGAGCTTCATCCCCAAAGACAAGCTCTCCCGTAGAGCGTTCGCGCTTGCGGTCATGGCGGATGTGGTGCCAGGTAGGAGGACGATGCGCTATGGTGTGGAGGTTAGCTAGGCGTTGCCACTTTAAGTAGCGCATTCCGGTGAGGCCAAGCGTCCTGGTGCGTCATTAAGTCACCGGAGCTGGTTCCTCGGGCACCGAGCCTCTTAACAACGGCATACTGATGGAGGGCATGAATGCGGGCAGTTGGAGCCGGCTGGGAACGCACCGCGCGACGATGCAAGGGACAAGGGTTTTTGGTGTGCCAGGGTAGTCAGCTGCGGTCATGGCAACGTTGGAGATGCCCTTTGCTAACATGCGATCCCCGCATGTCATTGAAAATGCAAGATGACCCGGCATGGTCTCAGGTCCCGAGGATGCAGTTGGCCGCGCTACACCACTCCGCGGACACGTCCCAGCGCCCCGTGCATCCTCGACGAGCTGGGTGTTGGGGTGTGTTTGGATTATGGCCAAAGTGCACCTTACCAAAATTTTGGTCATGATCCAAATATTGGTCTTTGTTTGGATGGTTGCCATTTTTTTGGCATGCCAATGAACTCTAGCCAACTCCACTTTTCATTTTTCTTGCCAATGTCGGCCAAATCATGGGAAACCAAAACCTCAACCAAAATTTTGGCTCCCCAATGCTTTGATGGGGCAACCTTGGGCACGAACCAAACATACTGTTGGTCGTGGCACCGCACTAACGCCACCCTCGACACACTGAAACCGACTGTGTCTAGCGACGATGAGCATGTCGCTCACCGCGGTCGTCGTGTCCAGAGGCGGTGCTGGAGCTGCGCCATGTTGTTGGTCCCCACAACCCACATGAACGGTTGCTGGTGGCGAGGAGGTCATGGGCCAGCTCCTCCATTGGACTAGTCAGCGCTACGTCGTCCCGGCAGGTGTGCTCCACGTATCAGTTTCCCTGTTTTCCCGACCATATTCGAGCGTCAGTGCTCCGCCTTGCGCATTAGGCCTTTCACTATGTAGGCCAAGCAAGAAAACTTATTGTTTATTTGAGCCATTCAAGTATAATCATGTGGCATTTGCTTATTTCTCATTCCTCTCCAACCCTCTTCTCCATCGATCATGTCGCCCTCCGGTTGAGTCCATCCTCCTGGATGCCTCATTTGAACATTCCGCCGAGTATCATTCGCATGTGGGCCTAGACCATTCTTGTATTTCCAATGTTTTGTAATTTGTCCGACATGCATACAAACAAATGGTTCGTTTAAAGTTTCACTTTGCCCCCACTACGTGTCGCTTCACGTCTTAGTTTTGACATCCCATTCGGTTCATGCCTCGACACATGTTGACGAGATAGATTAATGTTCAGAGATCAATTGCGTGTCATGCAAGGAGATAAAGGTTTGGTCTGTTTCTATGATAGAAATGACCCATGAGGGGGGGGGGGGTCTGTGGGGATCAGAGGGAGTATATTGTACGTTCATAAGCGAAACGAGCGTATTGTACCCACCCTAGTCCTCTTTCAATCGATCTCTAGACCCCGAGATGAAATCGAGAGAGAACGAGTGGGGGCATGTGTAATACCTAAGGCGGATTCAAAATTTTGAACCGGTGATCATAGCATCTGCAAATCATATATAAAGGGTATTCAATGTTCGTTTCGTTTTTGAACGTACAATATACTCCCTCCTATCCTTTCTAGTTTACATATAAGTTTTATGTGTAGTCAAAATATCTCTACTTTGATAAAAAAAGTATCAACATTCAACAACGCCCAATCAATATCATTAGATTCGTAAGTACTCCTAGATTTGTACTCGAGATGGTTTCCAATTTGTTTTCAACCACGTGAATGTGCTTCTTCTCGCACATGCTCTTCCTACTAGGATTTCGCCACATATAGCTAGTCCAATAGTAACTTTTTTTAAGCTCCCTATCCAATAGTACTAGTGGAGTACTGACAACATCTATACTAGAGTATGAAGTGCTCATAGTAGTACTCCCTCCTTCCATTTATATAGGGCCTATGTGGAGGAGAGAGATGTGAAAAAGTAAGGGGAATATGATTTGTGTAAGTGCATGTCATATATTATTACTCTAACATTTGGTCAAAGTTAGCCTTGAAAAACGCATTAGGCCCTGTATATAGTAAATGGAAGGAGGGAGTAGTAGTGGAAGTGGATCCTCTGACATAGGTATCCCTGCCTTACCCTCCCTTTCGGTCACTTACTAGCGGACCCCATGCTTGCTAGGCCCCGCATGTCAGTTACTCAATGGTTTCGACCATGTCAGGGTATCCTCATCCATAGTATACTCCCTCTGTTTTTATTTACTCCGCATAAAACGCAAGAAGTGGTAGTAAAATGACGCGGGCGGGGAAGGGGGAGGGACATCGGTTTGCTCTCAACTGCGGTCCCACAAGCGAGCGAAAATGCAAGACGAAGCGCGTTCCATTCGATGAGCGACATGGAGGGTCCAACTTGCCGGGCTGCAACACGAACGCGACAAGAGTGATGTACAGTCAAAACCGATTGACCGGTCGTCACCGGAACCACTATTCACACCAGAACCTTCGCTGCTCGGCCTACGCCAGCCACTGCCCTAAAACCACACCTAATCTCTAGCCCCTTCCTCCACCTTTTGATCCCCTAGCCCGCATCAAGCGTCCCCTAGTTTGCCAGAAAGCCATGGTGCGTCCCAAGATCACGTACTACAAGATGCTGACGCTGGAGCGCCGCACAGAAATCACGGCGGCGGTCCGCGCCACTGACCTCCGTTCCCAAGCTCGCTTTGCCGCGGGCCAATCCCCGAGTTCTCTGGAGCCAAGCTACAAGGAGGAGGAAGCTGATCCAATGTTCATGGTGGAGGTCGCGGTGCAGAAGGCCCCCGATGGGTATGAGACGATGGACGTCGACTTCGTGTCGGCGTCCGAGTCCCCCATGGTGCAGGCGGACCAGCGGTTCAACCTGGCGATACTAAAGGAGGATCGGGAGGCAGAGGCTGAACTCGACAGGGAGCGCGCGCATGCCGCTGCCATCGAGGCCCTCCTGCAGGCGGAACCGGACGTCCTGGATTTGAACCGGGCAGCAGAGGCTCAACTCGACGCGGAGCGCGCGGATGCCGTTCTCATCGAGGCCCTCCTGCAGGAGGAACTAGACATCCTGGACTTGAACCGGGCGGCAGAGGCTCGACTCGACGCGGAGCGCGCGGATGCCGCTGCCATCGAGGCCCTCCTGCAGGCAGAACCGGACATCCTCGACTTGAACCGGGCGGTGCTCTCGTCCGTGCAGAGCGCCGGCACGCTCCGCGTGAATGAGTAGCTGGAGGCCGAGGACAACCATGGTGCGGAGACACATGTCGGCAGCTATGGCTGGTTCACGCTGGCAGCCAAAGACGACGAGGCCGTCTCATTCCGCGAGCAGTGATAGTTTTTCTTTATGTTGTTGTTTTTATGGATCTTTTGCTATGTAAAAACATATATTGTTATGCAAGTTGCCTGACTTGGGTCAGTCTACCATTTCAGGCGGTTGGATGAATATCCTATGTCTCCTAAGCCTTCTTCCTCACCTCTTCTTCTTCCCCAACAGATCACCGCACGGGCCGTATGGATACTCCCCAACATGCAGTTGGATAAACATACTCTATGAACGAAAATTATGTGTCAGCGGTAGGATGGCTGAGTTTCGTTTGTTCACATGCGACATCATGTGTCAGTGAGGGTGCGTTCCCTTGGTTGGGTTTGCGGCGTGTAGGAGCGACTGTGTGAGGGTGCGGTGCGACCGCAGCATGCAGGAGCGACCGTGTGAGGGTGCGGTGCGACCGCGACAGCCGTGCATAAGTGTACCTCCTTTTCATTTTGAGAACTTTAGGCAAGCTTGGCAAAAATGTGTGGCGAAGTATCAATGCAAGGCCTAGACCCAAACAGGATAAGTACGTACTAGGAGTACTAGTGTTAAAAAAGAAAGGCGGGGTTTCCTTCACGAGATTAATTGATACAAATCCTCGTTTCACGTGTCAATTAATGCGTATTTTTTCTGCAAAGCCCAAAGAGCTAACCATCTCACTCCTCATTGCTTGATTAATGCAGCGCCATGCAAACCAACCTTCTCACTTCCGCATGCATGCAGGGGATATTAATGTCGTTGGTTGCTAGTATACTCCCTCCGTTCTTTTTTAATTTGCGTATAACTCGGCGCATGCATACCAAGCAGACCACCCCGTGCATTATTATGGACAATTTTACCCCTACATACAAGGACCTAGAGAAATGTATGGCTCTTAATACGCATGGAGTCATTGGCTCCTTTTCCTTGATTCCCGCTCGAGCCTTCTCGGATTGTCCGCAAGAGCGCTTCCCCGGCCTCTTATATGCATGCTGCATGCAGTGTTCGGTCTGTCATCACTCCCGGGCTGCATGCACAGCTATAAAGCAAGGGTAAAAAAACCCCATCAATTTTGCCTCGATTAGTGTTAGTGGCCTTTTGCAAATTGTAATTTTGATATACTGGCCTTGTGTACAAAAAAATGGAGGTAGTAACTATTATATTTGACTTCCTTCCCCATTGCGGTGACGTCGACAATATCTCGAACATTGTGGTTTGGCGAAGTGCGTTCGACGGAGAACATCATTGAGGGAGACCACGGTAAGTCGTTTGCAAGTGCCGCCTGCAAGCCGAGACAACCGCCTTATTTGCATCCAGGAAGTCCGTTGAACCAAAGGACGCGTAAATGTACTAGTACTGCTAGTACACAATAGCGTCTTCTGTCCAGCTTAGTGCGGTGAGATGGTTCCTCGAGGAAGACGATGGAGAAGAGGAGTCAGCGAAGAGTGAAATGATGGCTGCTTCGTCCGTGCTTTGTGATTTAAGGCCTCACTGCTTTGTGATTTGTGATAGAAGGGACAGGGGAGTAGACTCTGTGCTCTATAATGTACATGCGTCCAAGCACGGGAGAAACAGGAGAGACGTTGCATTTTTCTATTCCTTCAATCAATCAATCAGGGTGCTTCGGTTCCATCCTTTTGGCTTTGGCAACACCGTCCACAATAGTTCCCACGATGCCAAAAGCTATTTTCACACTTGGCTACACATTGTGGATGCCCTTAACCGTACCACTTGGTTTTGCTCCTGTGTGCTATCTATACAAATCTCAATTATATTGATCTAAAAATATATGGAATCAAGATTAGTAAAAAGGAGGTGATTTTGCCGCGCGGATGGCGGGGGAGGTTTCTTATTTTTAGAGGACGTTGTCCTGGTGGTTTGCTAACATGCGGTCCCATGTGTCAGTGCTTTACCAAGCCGATCCGCGTCCCACATGAGGTAGAACAACGACAGAAGCAACACGTGGTTAACTTGAAGAAGATGAGGGAGAAGCGGATTCAGCAACAAATGAAATGATGGTTGCTTCATCCCTCCAACTTCTTTTTTAGCATTATTACTTCGTCCCTCCAACTTAACTGCGGGGAAAGGTGCAGCTTTGTGATTTGACGCCTCATTGCTCATTACTACACCGGCGCCATGACTGGGTGCTTCACCCCGTCTGCTCTGCACTGTATTCCGATATGGCACGTGGACCCGGTAGCTTGATGTCCCACATGTCGGCGAAAGGGACTAGAAGATTTATGAAAGCGAGCGCTCCACTCTTACGACGGAGGAGTACACGACACGACGGCCCAGTGAACTGTCACTTGTACTGTATAGTACTATAGTTTTGCTGTTTCGCACGATCCATCGATACAAACCCGATTAAACAGGAAAGGGCAGGATTTTTCCCACGCGGTATATGATACTGGGCATACATTTCAAAGGCAATTTTAATGTATGCAAACTGAATAATTAAGTAACAATATGATATCTATTAAAACTAACAACACATATGATTTATTGTGTTAGAGTGTAGTAGTAGTGTTGTATTGCATTGTTGTTAGATGTAATACGTGAGAACGTGTAGAGATGTAGTTTTGGAGGGCCTATAGAGAGAAAAGCATAATACGTTCACCGAACTTCAGAATAAGCTGATTACGGTCACTATATATGTTTTGCGTTGATTATACGGTCACTTGCTCACGGTTCAATATCGGATTGCACTCTGTTGACCGGCCAAATAGTTTGCGTGACACAATGTTGACTAGTTAAATTGACCATGTTCCTTGTGGGTCCCACCTGTCAGTTCTCATAGGGAAAAAGGTCAGATAAACACAAATTTACGCAGGCACGACAAGACTCCAACCCGTGTGCGGGAATCACCTGGTTGTGTATGTGTCTATCAGGGCCTGATGTGTGCGCATGCACGTGTAGGTTGAGCACGTGAGCGTGAGAGTGTGTGTTGGTCGTGTGGTGTACTGGTGTGTGCATGCATGCATGCATGCGTGTGTGCGTGTGAGTGTTCCGTGCGTGCGTGGCTGCGTGTGTACATGTGAGTGTTGCGTGCGTGCATGTGTTCGTGTGAGTGTTGCATGCATGCAGTTCGTGTGCATGCGTGTGTGTGTATAATCACCACACCAGCTCCTATGTGTTAAAACAGATGGCTCAGCTGGCCACCTTGTTCGTTGTGCCCGCGGTCATGACATCGAACCACCGTCCAATATTTTTTTGTCGTTTGTTTTCATTCTTACTAGCAAGATGCCCGTGTGTTGCACGTAACATCAAGATGCATTTGTATGACTAGTTTATCTTGTGAGAGAAAAGGATGAACGAGGGAAGGCCTTATTTGCAAATCTGGAGAGGTGTGCGGGTACCTTTTTGCAAAATTGCCATAGTTTCTTTCCTATCTGTCAGATATAAATCGGACGACCTATATTGCAGGATGGCAGGCACACCATCATCACCAACTCTGTTTTTTATAAGAGTGTATTCTATAAGAGTGTAGATGTAGAGTAGATACAAGCCGACAGGTGGGCCCGATGGTAGTGTCACGTGGAGCGTTTAACTGGTCAACTAGTCGTGTCTAGAGCAAATACAAAGTTGTACAGTGAGCCCGTGACCGTATAATAACCACAAAAAGTAAATGGTGACCGTAATGAGTGGATTCTGAAGTCCAATGTACGTATCGTGCTTTCACTTCAAATACAATGATCGTCACTGTATATATCACGAGAGAAAGATGAAACATGCGTGAATGTGCTGGGGGCTTACTTTTAGAGGACCTGGAGATACTTTGTGTGTGTACGTGAAAGGGGCGTAGAGGGGGGCTATGCGATGGAGAGAGAGATGCTCTTCGTTCTCTTTATTATGACTAACTTTATATATAGTATAAAAATAGACAAA
Source organism: Triticum monococcum (assembly GCA_034509565.1). Taxonomy (NCBI): domain Eukaryota; kingdom Viridiplantae; phylum Streptophyta; class Magnoliopsida; order Poales; family Poaceae; genus Triticum; species Triticum monococcum. The sequence continues at coordinate 171,688,213 of CM067847.1, read as the reverse complement.
TTCACAATGCGGAATAAATATCATTGTGGGCACCATGCAATGCAAATTAGCGTTCATACTCCTCCATATAACTTTGTAATGTTGTATATATGTAGAAATTCTAAAATAATTTTTTGGCCACACTTTATTCAAAAGAAATGTTGTATGCGAAGTAAACGTGAAGAGAGGGCTTTTTAGATCAGTGGGGTACGTGATGTGACATGTGTGAATGTGTAGTTGATGCATTTGACAGGGCCTAGGGAGGTATGTGTGTGTATTACATATCCGAGGGAGGCATGGATAGAGGAGCCGGCGCAGGGGGGGGGGGGCGTGGGTGAGATAGCACAAGAAATGAGAGTGGTCTAGAGAGAGAGACGAATATGACATCACGGCGAGAGATCCCCTTGAGTGTGTATATGCAAGGGGGAGTGGATAGAGGTACCAAGAGAATATTTTTGTGTGTGTGGTGTCTGTGTTAGTATGTGTGGGTGTGAGAATATAACGAGACGTGGGGGCAGAGGGTGTGTCACCACGTGAGGTTTGGTGGGTCGAGGTGAGGCCCTTCGTTCGGTTCAGTCCTGCGCCACATTGGTCGGCCCATGATGCATTTAGGGAGACCCATGGATGACTAGTCGTACAAGACAAAGAAAGCATAATTGTGAAGGACTCTGTGTCCACTGACAAAGTCGGCTAGGATTTGTAACCCTTGGTTATCGGACTAAGGTAACCCCTTTATCTCTGATACTACAATTCATCCAACATAACTTTAAGGGGCATCCTACAGAATGCTCTGCTAGAATCATACTCGTTGATTAGGAAGAGAGGTGTGAGACAATGCGTGAGAGACAGGCCTAAAGATAATGTGCATACAGGAGACACGTAGGCATGTCTATGTATATAGAAAGGGTCGATGGGGATTGTGCGTGTGTATGCTTGCGAGAGGAAGAGTGCTTGTGATAAAGGTTAGTGAAAACAGTCGAAAATGGCTACGAGAGGGAGGGAGGGTTATATCGAGAGCATGTGTGCGAGAAAGACACCTCGGGAGAGAGTGTGTGAGCATGTGTGAGACACCACCGATGGAGAGTGAAACTACACGTAAAAGACCGTTGTACACATTGATTATAAAGATATAACTTGTATCCAAATATTAGGATGGGATCATGATATTTGCAATTCGCGTAAGGAATGGTCATTGATCCATCAGACATCTAGATTCTATCGAATTTGAGCATGTCTATGTTATTATTCGACACAATTGATCCACATAGTTAGTATTTTGAACTCCATACAATGCATCGCTTTAGCAATCGAATATAAACGTGAGTATAGTTCATGTTGTGTGTGTAAAGCACATTATACATACGAAAGTTACACAATGAACATTATAAATAGCTACCTATGAACTAGCGTACATTTGAATTCAACTTAAGGTGGTTTAAAAAAATCGAATTCAACATGAAGTCCATTCAATTATTTGAATTTGATATCATGGCATTTGTAAATCATACCTAAATTATGGGGGCACCAATCTTTGCTCTGATTTTGTACATAATAGCATATGTAGCCGTGTACAAAATAGATTCAAATTTAGCTCCTCTATTCCAAAATAATTGTAGTTATAGGATTTTCAAGTGTCAAAATTTCAAAAAGAAGCGGATAATTTAATGAGGTTTTCTAACATACAAGGTCAAATTTAACGTTGTCTATTTAGGTCAATCCTCAAAGTACAAGAGTACTCTAAACGTGAATGCTTGTGTTTCAAAATTTCGAACGAAGTGCCAAAAGAGCCTCTACTCGCCCGAAACCGCGTGAGACCAATGTTTGGTAGTACAAGGAAATTACTTTTCTAATAACTCCGACCCGTGAAACCTACCGGCCCGACGTCCAAAGGTCTAAACTGGGGTAGGTTTGTAGCTTCATCTAGATGCCATGCAACCGCCTCAAAAAACATTCATACACAATGGCCGCCTAAGCACACATGTGCGCGGCTGAAGTCACTCCGGCCCACTATTTGGGACACTTGGGATTACCATCCTACCCCCGACCCGCAGTTGGTCCAAAATTTAGGAGGGGGGCAAAGTTTGTACTTTCCCCAAATCTCAAACAAGCGTGGCCCATCTTCTGTTCAAAAAAGCCAAAAACAAGCGCGTCCCAGACCGAAACATGGTTCTTCCCCGCCCACCCATCCGATTCCCCATTCGTACTCCGTGGGCGCAAAAACTACCTCTCCACCAGCCGCGAAACCCCGGCGTCCTCCGTCCGCCACCCCATCCCACCCATCAACCGCCGCCCTCCTCCATCACACCGGAGCCGATACCCCGACGTCATCTTCCACCACAACGCCCTCCACGGCTAGCAGTTGAAGCCGAGGCCGAGCCGTCCGTACCCGAGCCAGTTCAACCACACAATCCTGCGCCTCACCGCTGCCGCTCCAACTTCGCCACCCTCCACTGCACCGGAGCTATTCCTGCTACGCCGTCCTTCGCCGCCTCGGATCTGCTTCCCCTTCGCTGATATACGGCCATGGCAACACAGTCAACAATTTGTCCATGGGTTTGTCCAAGGATCGACGGTTCTCCAAAACAACGGTTCCCCCGGGAGAAAAAAGAAGATCGCCGCGACATATGGAGGAGACCACACTGGCAACCGATAAGGGTACTCCTCTTCCCTTATTTGTGCAAATCTTACGTGTCTGCTTGCACGGTATTCATCCCACAGAAGACACTAGTTGACCGCTTCTTCTTGATACTAGATATTCCTAGTAACTCGCGATGCACAAGGACATATACTATTTCACCTTAGCAAGAGGTCCGTCGCCCCCCCTGAATTTCAATTCCTGGTCAGTTGATTCCCAATTAACGGAAGCATTCCTCGGCGTAACAGGCGCTAGTCCGCCTATTACGCCGGGGAAGCAGCGCCTCGGTGTTTATCTTAGGGGCGTGTGGGCCTAGAGCTACTGGCGCCCGATCTGGAGGTCGACCGGGATTAAAGGGATGGCCTGGGGGCGCTGCCAAGCACGGCGGTGGTGTGAGGTCGAGAGGAGGGCGGGGCGGCGGAGGCAGGGGTTTGGGCCGAGGGTCGCTGTCGGTTCGAGAAAGATCGTCAACAGTGACTGGCGGGAGGTAGACGAAGGCCATCTGCCCGTTCCTTATAGATCGGACAGTTCATTAAAAAAATCAACTGACCTATTTATTTTCAGTCGACTGTTATCTTGATATGACCACATGTGGTGGTGTGCTGGAGGAGTACATGCGTTTCCTATGCTCATATATTACAAAATCATACGGAGTAGAATCTAGTTTTGTTTGCCATGCAATGTTGTAGAGCTATCATATGTCTCCTATCATTTATTTTTCAGCCACCTGCTATCTGCTACTTTTACAGTACATTAGTTCTGCACACACTTCACCCATACTCTCACTATTGTATTTTTATGCAAGGGTATTTTAGAGTCTGCCTCGAGAGAAGCAGAAAAGAAAAGAGACAAGTTGCTCCAGCTTTCTACGCGGGTAAGCACGACATGTTACAGTGCTATAAAGGGTGCGGTGTCAGCAGATGGAGACGGTAAATGTAGCTCTGGAGTTGATGACCTCGCTCGCAATGAACCACCATGCCAGGTGCTTCCTTTAACTTCGCGGTGTCATATGTGGTTGCATGTTCCATATGGTGTCTAGCTTGTATTTGAAAGGTCATAGTCGGTCTTTATTAAGATAAGGAAAGATATTTTTTACATGAACCACCATCCCGTGAGCACCAGAAGACAAATAGCTAGTCAGGGCACTGGCCGAGCCAGTGACAAGCCGAGCAAAGACAAGCATCACCTGGAAGCCAACTAAAAAGCCGCGATGGTGGCGAAGCAGCCTGCCTCCCACCAGGCTCTCAGGTCCTAGATGATCATGCTCACCACTCCAGCCGGATGTCTAGCTTGTATTGCTTCCAATTTGGTTAAATGGCATCTACTTAGCTTACACATTATACCTTTGAATATGACATGACTTTATGTTTTTGGTACATACTAGTACATCTTTGTATTAACCATGTTCTTACATCAAACTAATGTTCTTGTGTATCCCTCATCAATCACTTATGATGAGGCAGTCAGGCAAGTGGACTACTCATTTAAAGAATGCAGTGTCAGCCTCCCGACATGATTCGCAAGAAACAACAAGGCTAGATGAAGATAGTGAATGTAGCTCTGCAGTTAATTACCGCATTTCCCCTACACTAGCATCGCACGTGCTTGCTCTAACTTGGCAGTGTGATATGTGGTTGCATGTTGCATATGGTATCTAGATTGTAATTCTTCCAATCTGGTTAAATTGCATGTGTTATTCTGCTTAGCTTATACATTATACCTGTTAATGTGACATGCCTTCCTGTATTTAGTACATAGTACATCTGTCTATTAAGCACGTCCTTACATAAAACAATTGTTTTTTTGTATCCCGCATCAATCAATATGACGAGACACCTTTAGTATATGCAGTGCGATATTAGTTGCATCTTTCATATGATTTATAGCGTGCGGCTTCTAATTTGTTGAAATTCCATTTATGATGGGACGCTTTTAACTTGGCAGAGTCATATTGGTTGCATCTTTCACGTGGTGTCTAGCTTGCATTGCTTCTTATTTGTTGGAATGGTTTCTGCTTAGTTTACACAGTTGTGAACATGCCATGCCGTCCTGTTTTTCGTACATATTCCATCTTGGTATCATGTGTTTGCCTTACATCAAAGTAGTGATTGTCAGTATCATGCATGAATGAGTTCTGAAGAGAGAATTTCATTGCCTTTTCTTGTCAGTTTTACTTGACAATTCAAAATTAATAAAGCGGAAGGAAGTTAGCAAGGCAGCGGATAAAGGTGCTCCTTCCAAACGGAGGGCCTCTACAGTTTCTACTCCTCCATCCCCCCAAGATGATTTCTAAGACAACACATGCATAGACACTCAACGTAGGTGTGTTTATGATGAGCACGTCTCCCCTAGTGCACCATCACCGGTGCTCCCTCTAACTTGGCACTGTTATATGTGGTTGCATGTTATGTGTGATGGCTAGCTTATATTGCTTCCAATTTTGTTGAATTCCATTTGCTTACTTTACACATTATACTTGAATAAGACACGTGTTCCTGTTTCTAGAACATACAATATCTGTCTATCACACCATGTTCTTACATCAAATTACTACTGTTGTGTAACCTACAGCAATCACTTATCATAAGACACATTTGACTTCGGAGTGTGATATAGGTTACATCTCGCATTCTTTTCTAGCTTGTACTACTAATTTGTTGAAATGACACTTATGACGAGACAGTTTTAACTTGGTAGAGTGATATTTGTTGCATCTTTCATATGGTGTCTAGCTTTCATTGCTTCTAATTTGTTGAAATGCCTTCCCAGTTTACACATCATAAGCTGTGAATATGCAATGGCACTAATGACGAGAGACCTCAAACTTGGTAGTGTGATGTTGTTTGCATCTTGCATATGATTTATTTCTTACTGCTTCACATTTGTTTAAATGCCATTTATGACGAGACACGGTTAACTTGGTAGAGCGATATTTGTAGCATCTTTCATATGGTGTCTACCTTCCATTGCATTTCTTCTAATTTAGTGAATTGTCCTCTGCTTAGTTTACACATCATAGTTCTGGTTATCTCTTCCGCCCTGTTTTTCGTACATATTACATCCTCCTATCATGTGGTTGTCTAACATCAAAGTTCAATTCGTCTGTATCACGCATCAATTTGTTCTAAAGAACTAAATTGTTATTCGTTTTTCTTGTTGGCTTGACTTAACATGGCACAGAGAAAGAGGAAGAAACATAGAATGGCAGGGAACGGGAACCGGAAGAATCCTGCAGATTCTGCTGGTACTGATGGTGCAATAGAAGGTCAAAGTCTAGCGGAAAATTCTACAAACAGGGTATCCCATGCTACACAAGCTACAGAAAAAGCCAAACAAAAACAAATAACTGCCACCAAACAAGCAGAGACAACCCTAGTTCTTGCAACACCTTCCATAGTACTACCAGCGGCACGAGTTACTCGTGCGTTAACTGAGCTAGCAGCACATTCCCAAGCTCCCTTGCCACCTGACACTACTTCCCAAGCACTCTTGACGCAAGACGAGTTGGCAAGATCAGATGAACCTTGTGAGCTTCAACAGCAAGAAGGTAGTTGCTGGAGTCAATTCACAGTTGCATGCTTCTTTATATGTAGTCTCACAGTTTGATGTACACTAACACTTCCTATGTTATTTGTTGGACTAGCACCTACCCGCAAGAGGAAACAAACATCAGGGTAATGCTCGATAGGTTAACTAAATCTAGAGGAGGAAGAATGGAGATCCATTTTGAGGCAGGTTTAAAAAGGCCACGTGATGCTACAGAGTCAGCCAGGTTAGTATCAGAGGCAGCGGTTGCCGTTTGGTGTCATGTACGTATCCTCCCCACATGGATTCAGTACAGGAATGACAAAGACGAAACCCAGTTCAACACCTTCCTCGACCATTTATCTGTAAGTATGGTTATATATGGAAACTAGTAATATCGTCTTGCTCTGTCCCATACTTTCTAGATTGCTGATAATGAGACTCCCATAATTTTCAACAGATGAGGTTCAAGTTGGATAGCCAAGATGATGCAACCAGAAAAGCTTGCACCCATGTTTTCAAGTCTGCTCTACGATACTATCGGTATAACTTGAGGAAAACTCACTTTGAAGGCAAGGCTAACAGTGAACTTTCCCAAACATCTCTACTGGAAAATATATTGGATGAAGACTGGTGGGGCCTCGTTAAACACTGGTCTGATCCGAAGTATCAGGTACATCATATATATGTGATCAGGTCACATGTTGAAGTCCTATTTACGCATGTGCCACACAAATCTATCTTCTTGTAGGTGAACTGTTCAAAGAACAAGGCCAACCGCACGAAAGTGAAATTCCAACAGACGACAGGATCTCTTAGCTATATTGCACACCGCGAGGCTCTTGTAGTTAGCTGCTGTTTCACTCTTTTCGCTGTACCATATTATCAGATCTATATTGACTTGTTCCAAATGCAGAGGAAAGCCCGCAAGGACCAAAAAGTACCTGAACCAAATGATGTGGAAATCTTCAAGGACTATCACACCAGCAAGAAGAAGGGCATGACTACACCAGTCAAAGCCGCTGTTGTAAGTCCTTAATCCTCATGCCTTTAACTACTACTTACTCTGACTTGTGCCTTGAACTCGATGGTTTGCAGCCAATGTCTATTACTCTTTTCAATTTTATACACAATTGTCTTAGCGTATCATTGCACCTTACAAGGTTTAAAAGAGAGGAGTGATGTTCCTTTGATCTTGACCTGTAATCTAGTTCTGCGCTGGACTTGCCCACACAATGTTACAATTGCCTGTTTGTCTGTTCTCAGTTGTTTTGTGATATGAATGATAAACTTCGTATCTTTATCATATTATAAACTTTGTCTCTTTATCCTTAGCCCTCAATACAATGTGAAGAAATAGACAATACATTAGCGATGGTACATGGTCATATGTTTCGAACCTGGTTTTATTATGTACTTTGCAATAAAATACAACTAATATTTTACATGGGTTCACCAGAATAAGTTTTGTATATAGACCAAAGCTATTTTGTTTGGTTTTGCTGCCTCCTTAATATCTTTTGTTCTAGTACTACTAATGTAAAACCTCAACTTTTCAGCGAGCTATGAAAAAATGGTGGAACCGCCACCTTCTGAAGGTGGCGAGCCAACTATAACCGCAATGTCAGCTCTTGCTGCAGTGGGTCAGTACATGTCCACTAACAGTGCCAAAAGCACGTTCCTGCGTAATACTGGGTTGGTTGTTAAGGCAAACTCATCCAAACTTCCTCATGATCAAGATATGCAAGCTCAAAACAATGTTGTATCCGCGCTCCAGACACAAGTCCATTCCCTAACAGAGACCCTTTGTGAAACAAGGAGAGACATTGTTTGGTGTTGTCAAGATATGCATGGTTTTGAAACCAGACTCTCAGACATTTGGTATGTTGTTCAGGAGCCTAGGAGAACTGAAGGCGAAGGTTATGGTGCTGCATCAGACAATACAGCATGAAAACGTAATAGTCAGGTCAAATGAACTGAGCTTCTGAACTTCTGGTGGCGCATTTATCTGCTAGACTATTAACTTTTACTCCAACCTTCCTTTTGTTTTATAAGTTGTAATTTGTTTTGGTGTGATCCAAAATTTGTTCTTAACATGCAGCCACTGGCTGAAGAAAACAACAAGCCATTTTTGTATATTGTAGGGTGTTCCCTATATTTGCACTGGTGGCGAACTTTGATGCCCACCGGCTGTAGTTAACATGGGCCTCCTACGGGCCGTAGAAACAATGGGCCTTCTAAGGGCTGTAGAAACAATGGGCCTTCTACGTGTGGTAGAAACAATGGGTCTTATACGGGCCGTAGACACAATGGGCCTTCTATGGGTCGTATCATCAATGGGCCTTCTACGGACCGTATCATCAATGGGCCTTCTACGGGCTATATGATCGGTTGGCCAAACATGGGCCAATAACAGACCACATTATGGCTGTAAATGGGCAAGAGTTGAAATCGTCCGTTCATGGGCCGACCATAATGGGTTGTCGTTAATCAGCCGTATTTGATGACGCTATGAAAATGGCCCAACGTATTAACGGGCCACAAACGGGTCGAATGTAACCACAGGCTGAATTTGGCCCACAAGAAGAAAATGAAAGTAACGGGTCGTAAGTAAACGAATGCTGGAAATGAGCCCAACAATAATTGGGCCCTGAGAAGGCCAAAAGATAACATGGGCTGGAAATGGCCTAACGGAATAATGGGCCATTAATGTGTATAAAGTGATACACTGTTCATTATGGGCCAGTTTTACCACGGGTTGTTAATGGGCCGGGAGTAATAAGGGCCTCATATGAGCCAAAAGATGTCATGGGCCAGACATGGGCCGGAAGTTAACACGGGCTGGGATTATATTGGATGGCCTAGATGACGCTACTAGGCCTAATTCGGATAGGTCGTAAACGGGCCCTGGGTTAGCGGGCTGTAAATGGGCTATATGCGAATAGGCCGCTAACAGGCTTGCCGTGGGCCGGCCCGCCACCTTTTGACCAAGTCAAACGGTCCGGCCTTTTCACAGGAATGGGCCTCTGTTGGTCCGTGCCATGTGTCGATGTATCATAGGCGCTTTGGGTCCAATGAGTGGATGACATCTGTCCCAAAGGTGAGTCGACACGTGTTTCCTCCAGCCAATGATGATTTTACACGTGCAAAATCCCCATTGGTCGGGGATGTTAACTGGTTATCGGATCCAAAACCGGACCCGATAGCTTAACGACGTTCCGTTATGGTGGATGCCACGTGTTGGTCACCCTTGACGAAAGCACTTCTGTGACGCACGATTTATCATCATGGAAGTGGACACTTCTGTGATGATAATTTTGGTAATGTCATGGAACACTTCTACGACAGTACAGGTATGACTATCTTGATTCTGTCATAAAATCGTCATGGATGTACATGCATGACAGAAAACGTGACCTACTGTGACAAACACGTATCATCACGGAAGTGTATTTTTTTTGTAGTGACGCAAGCTGCGACACTACTTCCAGGGTCACCCAATCAAGGTCGTACCGGCCTGCCCGCTGGAGAGGGTACTCGGGAACACCAACGCTGCTGGAAGAGTCGCTGAATGGAACATCGAGCTGCAAGCATTCCAGCTAGAGTTCAGCACAACTAGGGTCATCAAGGGGGCCGCGCTCGCCGACTTCGTGGCCGAATGGACCGACGCCCCGGGGTTTGAAGTAGTCGAGGATCGATCTCTCTCACCAGGAAGTGAAGCACCAGATGGCTGGGTCATGTATTTCTATGGCGCGTTCGCACGCCAGGGTGCGGGGGCTGGAGCAGTGCTCATCTCGCCTACTTAGGACAAGCTCTACTACGCCATGCAGCTCTTCTTCCAGCAGGGCGAGAATATCTCCAACAACATCGCGGAGTACGAAGGCCTCATCGCCGGCCTCAAGACCGCGGTGGCCCTAGGGCTGAAGCGCCTCACCATCAAGGGCGACTCGCAGCTCCTCGTCAACTTCTCCAACAAGGTATACGAGCCGAAGGATGAACACATGGAGACATACCTCGCGGAGGTACGCAAAATGGAAAAGCATTTCCTGGGTCTAGAGCTGTAGTACGTACCTCGTGGCACCAACAAGGAGACCAACTACATCACCAAGAGGGCGTCCAAGTGACAACCCCAAGAGCCTGGCTTCTTTGAGGAGCGGCTCTTCAAGCCATCGACAGCACCTCCGCTCCCGGAGCTGGCGCCGCCTCGGGAGGAACTCCGCCAACCACCCGCCTCGGGAGCCCCGGCCTGCGGCTCGACCTCGGGAGCAAGCCTACTCCTGGCGCTCGAGGCTCAGGAGGGGGTGCTGGACCAAGGAGTTCAAGGAATACCTGACGCAAGGGATGCTGCCCGAGAAGGAGGAGGACACGGAGCGCGTGGCCCGACAGGCTACGTCATACTGCATCCAGGACGGTGAGTTATACAGGAAGCGGCCAAATGATGTTACCTTACGACGCATATCCAGGGAACAGGGGAATGAGCTGTTGGCTGACATACACGGCGGGGACTGCATGCACCACTCGTCATCATGGACCCTCGTTGGCAAGGCGTTCCGCAGTGGGTTCTACTGGCCTATGGCTCTCAACGACGCAACCGAGCTGGTGAAGTCCTGCGAGGCCTGCCAATTCCACGCCAAGAAGATCCATCAGCCAGCTCAGGGCCTCCAGACCATCTCGCTCTCGTGGCCGTTCGCAGTCTGAGGGCTGGATATCTTAGGCCCATTCCCTCGAGCACCTGGGGGCTACCCCTACCTCTATGTCGCCATCGACAAGTTCACCAAATGGGTGGAGGTAGAAGCCGTCCGCACCATCCCGGCCGGATCTGCGGTCAAGTTCATCAAGGGTGTAGTAAGCCGGTTTGGGATCCCTAATCGCATCATTACCGACAACGGCTCGCAGTTCATTAGCAATCTTTTCAAGGCATACTATGCTAACCTTGGAATGCAGATCTGCTACGCTTCAGTGGCATACCCCAGGAGCAACGGACAAGCCGAACGTGCCAACGCGGAGGTCCTCAGGGGCCTCAAGACCAGGACCTTCAAGAAGAAGCTTGAGGCCTGCGGCAAGGGCTGGCATGAAGACCTCCAGTTTTTGTTGTGGTCCATCCGCACCACCGCCACCAAGCCAACAGGCGAGACCCCGTTCTTCCTCGTCTACAGAGCAGAAGCGGTTCTCCCTCACGAGGTCAAGCATCGCTCCGCGCGGGTCCTAGCATTTGACGAGACGCAGCAGGACGCCATGCGGGGGATGGACCTTGTGTCGGGGGAGGAACGCCGCCGTGAAGCCTCGCTCCGAGCGGCAAGGTACCAGCAGGCGCTACGACGGTACCGCTGTCGCAGCGTCCGCTCCAGGACGCTCGAGGTGGGCTATCTCGTCCTGAGGCGGGTGCTCTCCAGGAAGGGCTGCACAAGCTCTCACCCATGTGGGAGGGCCCGTTTATGATCGCCCGTGTCTCCAGGCCTGGCGCTACGCGCCTGGAGACACAGGACGGGATCCCCATCCAGAACGCCTGGAACATCCAGCACCTCCGGAGGTTCTACCCATGAAGCAAGGCCCAGCACCTGTGAAGCAAGGCCCCGTGCCTATGAAGATCTCCGCTCATGACACTCTCACGTAATAATTAGTGGGGTTGTACACACCCCGGAGTCTCTGGAGTGCCGCCCTTGGGCCTCGGGGGCTCCCTCCCATGTCTTAGTGGCAGCACTTAGCTCTGCGCTGGTGAGAAGACAAGAAGACTAGACTAGGTGTCGGACGCGGTTTTTCATTTGCTTTCCGCAGTTGGCTTGCCCCTCTTTTCTTAATGGAAGTTTGCATTCTGGCCTTTCCTGTCCTCTTTGTTCAATCGCCTTCTCCTCTGTTCTTCCTTGGATTTTTGTTTTGGTCCGTGCTCACCCTCGCATGCCTCGCGAGGGGGCTGGACAGGTGCCCTCGTGAGCGTTTTTCCTGTTCATCGCGAGGCACCCTTGCTCGAGCCCACTAGATGGCACACCTCTCTCAACCCGTGCCCCTCGGATACCGCGATGCGAAACGCTGGGTCATGGTCGGCAGCGCCTGTGACCAGGATTCGGAATAATAAGAGTTTCCTAATGAATTTTTGCAGTTCCCAGATGCCTTCCGAGCAAAGGAGGCCTCGCCAGGCACTGGGGAATGCGCGCCTCGCGAGGCGGAAACTACTTCAGCCACATCAAGCTAAGTTATCTCTACACGCCCACATAAAACGTTGGTACCACAACACGACGCAAGGACGATACACATAACATAGCAACTCGGAAATTATGGTTCATTACATGCCCCCACAGGGCCCATACTTGTTTCTTCTTAAACACAGGAAGGAAAGAGGAAAACAAAAGTGGCGTGTGCCCCCAGAGAAGTTCGCGGGGGCGAACCCATGGTGCTTCCCCGAGCTCAGCCAGACCCCTCCTCGCGCTTCACTAGAGCACGATGACGAGACGACCCGCTGCCTCCCTCGAAACGGGTGCGATGGCTGGTCATAGCCGCCACTGCTGGAGCTGTCGCTGGAGCAGGAGCCGCCATAGCTGGACGAGCCGCGACCAGTGCCGAGGACGAAGCCACCTTCCTGCTCGTCACGACCATGACCAAGGCCGAGCACCTAGTCGCCGTCGTTGTCCTCGGGGCAGCACCCGACGCGGCGACCATCTTCCCCAAATACCCTCAGGAAGAGGGTCACATTCCCATCATACTTGCAGTGGAGGGCACACCGCCTGCCCAGTCCGCGCACGGGCGAATGTCTGCCAGCCGCAGGCTAAGGCCGCGTTGCCCGCAGCGGAGACTTCCACCATGACCCACGAAGCCTTGCTGCAGCAATCGTCACCCTACAGCTAGAGACCGCCTGGACCTGCGAACAGCAATTCACCGACAAAGAACTGTGGGAGCTGAAGCCAGGTGCCAGCCGGGTTCTCCGACCACACGATGAACTCCGGCGTCACCTCCGCCGAATGGAAGCGCATCCGAGGAGGCCACGCAACTACGGAACCAGGGCGACTCCCGCCACACAGGGGGGCGCCACCGCTGCCTCGAGGGGCCACAGCGGGGGTCGCGGCGTGCTTGCGCGGGCGACCACGCCCCCTCTTGGGTGGTGGCGAGCCGGGCCCCTCCTGGCGGGCCTTCCCCTTCTCCGCGGCCGAGAGCCTCTTCGCCAGCGCCATGAGTGTCGCTGCTAGCAAGGAAGCGAGGAAGAAGAAGTAGAAGGAGCGAAGTAAGTGATGGGTGATGGGGGCTCCGCTCCACCTTCCCATTTATAGCCAAGAGGAGGCCAACCTCCGGCCTCCACGATCTAAGGTAATCATGACCTTTTTCTGCATGCAGCAAGGACTCGTTAAGTCGGGCAGTTGCCGAGGCAGCGTGGGGAAGCGGGGATGCCCACGTCCAATCAACTACCACGTGTCAACCGAGGCCGCAGGCTGTTAGGGCCCGCGGCGCCCCACACTTGCCCCTTGGCTTCGCCTTGAAGCCAAGTCCGAGCGCGCCTTGGGCCCGGGGGCTACTGTCGGTGTTCTGGGAACAGGGGTCCCCAGACTTGCCTGCTTGCGGCCCCTGGCGTGGCTCCACCAGCGGCCCTGTGCGGCCCATCTTCACTAGCAAGCACTCAATACCCTCACGAGGCGGACGACGCGAGACCTCCTCGGGTCAGCCTCACCAGGCTGGCTCGCGAGGTCCTCGTGACGTAAGCCATGACGACCAAGGCCAGGCGGGCGCTAGCGCATGTAGTGTCCTCATTTCCTATTTGGTGCTAAAGAGGCAAGCTCAGGCACGAAGTCCCGCAGCATTAAGCAAAGGTTTCCATATCGGTGCAATAAGACCAAGACCAACATGACGGCAGGACGGAGGTCACTGTGGAGCCCAAGACGGCGTCACCACCAGAGCCTTTGGCAGGCGAAGAATACTTTTTCTAGGATAACTTGTACTAGCTGTCCCCCTTCAAACTTGGCCGTTGTGGGATCCCTTCCCACTCAATATTTGGGAAGAGGACCAGGGCCTCTATAAATAGGACTAGCCACCACCTTAGCAAGGAGAGGGAGCATCATTCAGACCACCAGACACCACACAAGCTCGCCAAGCACAAGTACACCTCTCCTCAGGAGGCCGTTCTTCCCCTTGTAATTATTCATCCTCAGCCCACGAGGCAATCCACCACACCGCGCTGGAGTAGGGTATTACACTGCAACGGTGGCCCGAAGCAGTATAAATCTTGTGTCCCTTTGTTCTGTGAGTTCGACGCGCTAAGACTTGAGATTGTGGTGAGGGCGAGAGCTAGAGGGGGAGAGATCTTCATGCGTACCCCAGTGTTCGAACCTCAAGGGTTTTGCTGGAACCCGAAATCTGACACCATTATCTTTGGTAGACCTTTCTTGAACATAGTTAATGCTAAGATAGATTGTAAGAAACAAACTGTTGGTGTTAGCTTTGGTGATGAGTCTCATGAGTTTAATTTTTCCAAGTTTAGTAGAAATCTTCATGAAAAAGAATTGCCTAGTAAGGATGAATTAATTGGTCTTGCTTCTATTGCTCTACCACCTACTGGCCTTTAGAACAATATTTGCTAGACCATGAAAATGATTTACATATGCATGAAAGATATGAAATAGATAAGATTTTCTTTGAACAATGTCCTCTGCTTAAACAAAATTTTCCTATTGAAACTCTAGGAGGTCCACCTCCACCTAAAGGTGATCCTGTGTTTGACTTAAAACAATTGCCAGACACTTTGAAATATGCTTATATTGATGAAAAGAAGATATATCTTGTTATTATCAGTGCTAACCTTTCAGAACATGAAGAAGAAAGATTATTGAAAGTTCTAAGGAAGCACCGGGCTGCTATTGCATATACTCTTGATGATTTAAAGGGCATTAGTCCCACTCTATGTCAGATTTTTTTTAATATGGAACCTGATGCTAGACCAGTTGTTGATAACCAACGTCAGTTAAATCCAAAGATGAAAGAGGTGGTAAGAACGGAAATATACAAACTTCTGGAAGTAGGTATAATCTATCCTACAGCTGATAGTAGATGGGTAAGTCCTGTTCATTGTGTCCCTAATAAAGGAGTTATTACTGTTATTCCTAATGATAAGAATGAACGTATTACACAAAGAATTGTTACAGGCTATAGAATGGTAAATGATTTTAGAAATAAACAAAGCAAATAGAAAAGATCATTACCCTCTGTGTTTTATTGATCAAATGCTTGAAAGATTATCTATGCACACACACTTTTTCTTCCTTGATGGATATTCTAGCTTTTCACAAATATCTGTTTCTCAACCTGATCAAGAAAAGACTACTTTCACTTGTCCTTTTGGAACCTATGCATATAGACGTATGCCTTTTGGTTTATGTAATGCACCTGCTACCTTTCAACGATGCATGATGGCTATATTCTCTGACTTTTGTGAAAAGATTGTTGAGGTTTTCATGGATGACTTTTCTTTTTATGGGAAGTCTTTTGATGATTGTTTAAGCAATCTTGATCGAGTTTTGCAGAGATGTGGACAAACAAATCTTGTCTTGAATTGGGAGAAGTGCCACTTTATGGTTAATGAAGGCATTGTCTTGGGTCATAAAATTTCTGAACGAGGTATTGAAGTGGACCAAGCTAAGGTTGATGCAATTGAGAAAATGACATGTCCTAAGGACATCAAAGGTATTCGTAGTTTCCTAGGTCATGCTGGTTTCTATAGGAGATCTATCAAAGACTTTTCTAAAAAATTTAGGCCTCTTACTCATCTTTTGCAAAAGGACATTCCTTTTGTTTTTGATTATGATTGTCTTGAAGCCTTTGAAACACTCAGGAAAGCCTTAATTCCTGCACCTATTGTTCAACCACCTGATTGGAACTTGCCATTTGAAATTATGTGTGATGCTAGTGATTATGCTGTTGGTGTTGTTCTAGGACAAAGAGTTGATAAGAAACTGAATGTTATTCATTATGCTAGTAAAACTCTAGACAGTGCTCAAAGAAATTATGCTACTACTGAAAAAGAATTCTTAGCAGTTGTGTTTGCTTGTGATAAATTCAGACCTTATATTGTTGATTCCAAAGTAACTGTTCACACAGACCATGCTACTATTAAATATCTTTTGGAAAAGAAAGATGCCAAACCTAGACTTATTCGTTGGGTTCTCTTATTACAAGAATTTGATTTACATATCATTGATAGAAATGGAGTTGAGAACCCCGTAGCTGATAACTTGTCTAGGCTTGAAAATGTGCTTGATGACCCATTACCTATTAATGATAGTTTTCCTGATGAGCAGTTAGCTACAATAAATGTTGCTAATGGTTCTCCTTGGTATGCTAACTATGCTAATTACATGAGTTTCTAAATATTTACCTCCTCGATTTACATACCAACAAAATACAAAATTCTTCTATGATTTTAGACATTACTTTTGGGATGACCCACATCTTTATAAAGAGGGAGTAGATGGTATTATTAGACGTTGTGTACCTGAGCATGAACATGGACAAATCCTACGGAAATTTCACTCCGAGGCTTATGGAGGGCATCATGCTGGAGATAGAACTGCTCACAAGGTATTGCAATCTAGATTTTATTGGCCTACTCTCTTCAAGGATGCTCGTAAGTTTGTCTCATCTTGTGATGAGTGTCAAAGAATAGGTAATATCAGTAAGCGTCAAGAAATGCCTATGAATTATCCACTTGCTATTGAACCATTTGATGTTTGGGGATTTGATTACATGGGACCTTTTCCTTCCTCTAATGGGTATACACATATTTTGGTTGCTGTTGATTATGTTACTAAATGGGTAGAAGCTATTCCAACCAGTAGTGCTGATCACAAACCCCTATTAAAATGCTTAAGGAGGTCATTTTCCCAAGGTTTGGAGTCCCTGGATATTTAATGATTGATGGTGGTTCACACTTTATTCATGGTGCTTTCCGTAAAATGCTTGCAAAGTATGATGCCAACCATAGAATTGCCTCACCCTATCATCCTCAGTCTAGTGGTCAAGTTGAACTTAGCAATAGAGAAATAAAATTAATTTTGCAAAAGATGTCAATAGGTCTAGGAAGAATTGGTCTAATAAATTATATGATGCACTTTGGGCTTATAGAACAGCATATAAAAATCCTATGGGTATGTCTCCTTATAAAATGGTTTATGGAAAAGCTTGTCATTTGCCTCTTGAGTTAGAACATAAAGCATATTGAGCAGTTAAAGAACTCAATTATGATTTCAAACTTGCTGGTGACAAGAGGTTATTTTATATTAGCTCATTAGATGAATGGAGAACCCAAGCATATGAAAATGCAAAGTTATTCAAAGAAAAAGTTAAAAGATGGCATGACAAAAGAATCCAAAAGCGTGAGTTTAAAGTCGGAGAATATGTTCTTTTGTACAACTCTCGTTTTAGATTTTTTTGGCAGGAAAGCTCCTCTCGAAATGGGAAGGCCCATATGCCATCAAGGAGGTTTACCGGTCTGGTGCCATCAAAATAAATAATTTCAAAGGTACTAACCCGAAGGTTGCCAGTGGACAACGAATAAAGCATTATATCTCACGTACGCCTATTAATGTTGACAGTAATATTATCCAAACTTTGACACCGGAAGAACACATAAAAGAGTCCTTCCAGAACACTCCAGAATCGTGAAAATAAGGAGGTACGTCATATGGTAAGTAAACAGACTCCAAAAAATTCACAAAAATATTTTTTGTCAGTTTTGGAATATTTTAGAATTTTGGGAATAAAGAAACTTCCAGGAAGCGTCCCCTGGTGGCCACAAGACATCAGGGCGCGCCAGCATGGCACGCCCAGGTGGGTTGTGCCCACCTGGGACACCTTCCGTACTTCGTTTTTCTTCCATGTACTTGTCCTCCAAGATAAAAAAATCTATATATACTTCCCGAACCTGGTAACCACCGTATCGCGAAGAAATCCTCTGTTCTCTTTTCTTATTGTTTCCTGTGTAGATATGAAAATATATCCTCCCAAGACTCTAAGGGTGAGAGCTATGTTGCTGATCTCATCGCAAACCCCAAGTCCTATGGGGATGAGGGGAAATATAGTTGGACCTTCGAGGAAGAAGAAGATGAATCGATTCCTTCCAGGTTCAAGGATGAGAGCATGGAGGCGTTATGCAAGAGGATAATAAAACTCGAGATAGATAATTGCGATTTGACGATGGAGAATTTTACCCTCAGTCGGAAGCTGAAGGAAGTAAAAGGCAAATCCCCTACCTTCTCACCACCACCATCTTCTTCACCACCAAAGGAGAACTAAGTATTGGGTATGGGCACTCCCCTTGGCTTCCGCCAAGCTTGGGGGAGGTGCCCCGTATCGTATCATCCCACTATCTTTTTGCTTTTACTTATCTTAGTTCAATCTTTTTTGCTTTAGATGAAATAAAGTTTAGTTCGATCCTTTCTTATTTGAGAGTTTGCTTAGTGATTTATCATTGTAATCGTGTGCAAGTTATATAATAAAGTTTAGTTTGAGTTTTTGCTTTCTTTACTTTCATGTTGCAAATAAAGAAAAGAAAAGAAATAAGAAAGAAAGAAAAAGAGAAAGGAAGTAAATAAAAGAAAGGAAATAAATTAATAAGACTATATACTAATCCTATCGTAGGTGATAGCACACATAAGGAAAAGTATAAGTAGGAAATTTTATTAGAGATTGACAAACACAACATTAGTCAATGATGCAACTCATGAAAGAATTAATATGGGAGGAGAAGATTCACATATAGATATACTATCCTAGAAATATTTTGTGATTGTGAACCCTCATCAAAATATTTTATGCCAAAATTGTTGACGTTGGACAAGGAAGACAACTTAATGATTTATGTTTGTTTATATTCACATAGAAGTCATATTGTCATAGATCCTTCATATGTGGTGCTTGCCCCCTATCTTGGCTAGCCAAAAATTCCACACTAAGTAGAAATACTACTTGTGCATCCAAAAACCCTTAAACCCAAATCTTTTTCAAGTGTCCACCGATTGAGCAAGATCCCTCAAGTAAGTTGTCATCGGTGCAAAAAGGCAATAAAAATTGCTTCTAAATATGCGAGATCTTTTGGTGTAAGAGAAAATTGAGCGTTGTATAAACTTGGATGACAAATAATAAAAGAGACAGAATGCATAATAAAGATTGTCATCTTAAGGGGCAATACAACATGACGTTCTCTTGCACTAAGGGATTGAGCATGCAAACAAATAAGCGCATGGCAACCTCTGCTTCCCTCTGCCAAGGGCCTATCTTTTACTTTTATGTATTTACTTTTATGAAAAGAGTCAAAGTTTTCCTTCTATTCCTTTTTATTTTCTCTTTTGGCAAGCATCATGTGCTGAGGAAAGATCTAGGCACATATGTCCAGTTGAATATAGATAACATGAGTTATTATTGTTACCCTTGAGGTGAGTATGCTGGGAGGCGAAACTATAAGCCCCTATCTTTCTATGTGTCCGATTGAAATGTTTTGCTCATGGGTACAAGGTGAGTGTTAGCAATCATAGAAGACTATATGATGGTTGAGTATGTGGACTTGCTTAAAAGGCTCTGACATGTGACTCTTCTTGAAAAGATGATGAATTGTAGTTGCAAAGTTGACTGAGAACATAGTTTGTTGGTTTTTAATAAATTTTTCTCTTTATACTTCGATTATGTGATGAACTGTTACTTATTCGTGGGAATTATATGATGCAAGTTCTATGATAAAAGTCCTATGTTTAATTTAGTTGCTGTTATAATAATCAACATGATGCTTCTATGTTCGTATTTTGTTTTTATCGACACCTCTCTCTCTCAAAGCATGTGGACATGTTTCTCGATTTTGGTTTTCGCTTGAGGACAAGCGAGGTCTAAGCTTGGGGGAGTTCATACGTCCATTTTGCATCATGTTTTCTTACTGTTATTTATAATGTTTTTATCCATAATAATGCTTTTTGGACTAATTCTAATGCCTTTTCTCTCATAATTTGCAAGGAACACACCAAGAGGGAGAATTCCGACAGCTGGAAATCTGGACCTGGAAAAGCTACGTCAGGCCACCTATTCTGGACAACTCCAAATAAGCTGAAACTTCACGGAGACTTTTTATGGATTCTTTAAGAAATATTGGAGCAAATAAACACCAGAGGGGGCCACCAGGTGGGCACAACCCACCTTGGCGTGCCAGGCCCCCCCAGGCGTGCCCTGGTGGGTTGTGGCCTCCTTGGCCCACCTCCAGTGCCCATATTTTGGTATATAAGTCATTTTGACCTAGAAAAAATAGGGAGAGGACTTTTAGGATGAAGCACCACCGCCTCGAGGTGGAACTTGGGCAGGAGCACTTTTGCCCTCCAGTGGAGCGATTCTGCCGGGGGAACTTCCCTCTCAGAGGGGGGAATCACCGTCATCATCATCACCAACAACTCTCCCATCTTGGGGAGGGCAATCTCCATCAACATCTTCAACAACACCATCTCCTCTCAAACCCCACTTCATCTCTTGTGTTCAATCTTGGTACCGGAACTATAGATTGGTGCTTGTGGGTGACTAGTAGTGTTGATTACATCTTGGAGTTGATTACTATATGGTTTATTTGGTGGAAGATTATATGTTCAGATCCATTATGCTATTTAATACTCCTCCAATCATGAGCATGTTTATCATTTGTGAGTAGTTACTTTTGTTCTTGAGGTCACGGGAGAAATCATGTTGCAAGTAATCATGTGAATTTGATATGTGTTCGATATTTTGATAGTATGTATGTTGTGATTTCCTTAGTGGTGTCATGTGAACGTCGAGTACATGACACTTCACCATATTTGGGCCTAAGGGAATGCATTGTGGAGTAGCAATTAGATGGTGGGTTGCGAGAGTGACAGAAACTTAAACCCCAGTTTATGCGCTATTCCGTAAGGGACCGATTGGATCCTAAAGTTTAATGCTATGTTTAGAATTTATTCTTAATACTTTTCTCATAGTTGCAGATGCTTGCGGGAGGGTTAATCATAAGTAGGAGGTTTGTTCAAGTAAGAACAGCACCAAAGCACCGGTCCGCCCACATATCAAATTATCAAAGTAGCGAACACAAATCGGACCAACATGGTGAAAGTGACTAGATTAAATTCCCATGTACCCTCAAGAACGCTTTGCTTATCATAAGAGACCGTTTTGGCATGTCCTTTGCCTCAAAAGGATTAGGCTACCTTGCTGCATACTTGTTACTATTATCGTTACTTGCTCATTACAAATTATCTTGCTATCAAACTACTCGCTACTTACAATTTCAGCACTTGCAGACATTACCTTACTAAAAACTACTTGTCATTTCCTTCTGGTCCTCGTTGGGTTCGACACTCTTATCGAAAAGAGCTACAATGGATCCCCTATACTTGTGGGTCATCACCCCTCCTCCTTGTCCTATTCGGACTCCCAAGGAGGGGGGCGCGGCCAACTCCCAGGGGATTTCCTCTCTCTCTTTCCCTTAGGCCCATGTTGGCCCAGTACTTTACCGGGGGGGGGGGGGGTGGTTCCGGTAGCCCCTCGATACTCCGGAAAAATACCTGGATCACTCAGAACCATTCCGATGTCTGAATATAACCTTCAAATATATGAATCTTTACCTCTCGACCATTTCAAGACTCCTCGTCATGTCCGTGATCTCATCCGGGACTTCGAACAAACTTCGGTCATGAAATCACATAACTAATAATACAACTCGTCATCGAACATTAAGCGTGCGGAACCTACGGGTTTGAGAACTATGTAGACATGACCGAGACACATCTCCGGTCAATAACCAATAGCGGAACCTGGATGCTCATATTGGCTCCTACATATTCTAGGAAGATCTTTATCGGTCGAACCGCATAACAACATACATCATTCCCTTTGTCATTGGTATGTTATTTGCCTGAGATTCGATCGTCGGTATCATCATACCTAGTTCAATATCGTTACCGACAAGTCTCTTTACTCGCTCCGTAATGCATCATCCCGTAACTAACTCATTAGTCACGTTGCTTGCAAGGCTTATAGTGATGTGCATTACTGAGAGGGCCCAGAGATAGCTCTCCGATACACGGAGTGACAAATCCTAATCTGGATCTATGCCAACTCAACAAACACCATCAGAGACAACTTTAGAGCATATTTATAATCACCCAGTTATGTTGTGACGTTTGATAGCACACAAAGTCAGAGGAATATGTATAAGTCATGAAGAAAGCAATAGCAATAAAACTAAATGATCATTATGCTAAGCTAACAGATGGGTCTTGTCCATCACATCATTCTCTAATAATGTGATCACATTCATTAAATGACAACACATGTCTATGGTCAGGAAACTTAACCATCTTTAATTAACGAGCTAGTCAAGTAGATGCATATTACAGACACTCTATTTGTCTATGTACTCACACATGTACTATGTTTCTGGTTAATACAATTCTATCATGAATAATAAATATTTATCATGATATAAGAAAATATAAATAACAACTTTATTATTGCCTCTAGGGCATATTTCCTTCACTACTGTCACTGGGAAAGGACCGCAAGATTGAACCCAAAGCTAAGCACTTCTCCCATTGCAAGAAAAACCAATCTAGTTGGCCAAACCAAATCGATAGTTCGATGAGACTTGCAAAGATATCAAATCATGCATACAAGAATTCAGAGGAGATTCAAATAATATTCATAGATAAGCTGATCATAAATCCACAATTCATCGAATCTCGGCAAACACACCGCAAAAAAGCATTACATCGAATAGATATCCAAGAACATCAAGGAGAAAATGGTATTGAGAATCAAAGAGAGAGAAGAAGCCATCTAGCTACTAGCTATGGACCCACACTTCATCGGAAGGGCAATGTTGTTGATGTAGAAGCCCTCCATGATCGAATCCCCTCCGGCGGGACGCCGTAAAAGGCCCCTAATGGGATCTCATGGGTATAGAAGGTTGCGGCGGTGGAAAAGTGTTTTTGTGGATCCCTTGGTTGTTTTTGGGATATATGGGAATATATAGGCAGAAGAAATAGGTCGGTGGAGTCACAAGGGGCCCACAAGGGTGGGGGGCGCGCCCTCAGTCCTTGTGACCGCCTCGTGGCTTCTCTGACTTCCACTCCAAGTCCTCTGGATGTCTTCTGGTCCAAGAAAAATCATCACGAAAGTTTTATTCCGTTTGGACTCCATTTTTTATTCCTTTTTTGTGAAACTCCAAAACAAGAAAAAAAATAGAAACTAGCACTTGCCTCTTGATAACCCACAAGTATAGGGGATCACAACAGTTTTCGAGGGTAGAGTATTCAACCCAAATTTACTGATTCGACACAAGGGGAGCCAAAAAAAATTCTCGAGTATTAGCAGCTGAGTTGTCAATTCAACCACACCTGAAAGACTTAATATCTTCAGCAAAATATTTAGTAGCAAAGTAGTATGGAAGTAATGGTAATGGTGGCAAAAGTAACAGTAGCAGTTCTGTAGCAATTGTAACAGTGGCAACAGAAAAGTAACGGAGCAAAGATCAATATGTGAAAAGCTCATAGGCAATGGAACAATGATGGATAATTATGTTGGATGGCATTCATCATGCAACAGTTATAACATAGGGTGACACAGAACTAGCTCCAATTCATCAATATAATGTAGGCATATATTCCGAATATAGTCATACATGCTTATGGAAAATAACTTGCATGACATCTTTTGTCCTACCCTCCCGTGGTAGCGTGGTCCAATTGGAAACTAAGGGATATTAATGACTCCTTTTAATAAAGTACCGGACCAAAGCATGATCACTTAGTGAATACATGAACTCCTCAAACTACATTCATCACCGGGAGTGGTCCCGACTATTGTCACTCCGGGGTTGCCGGATCATGATAACCCACAAGTATATGGGATCGCAACAGTTTTCGAGGGTAGAGTATTCAATGCAAATTTATAGATCCGACACAAGGGGAGCCAAAGAATATTTGAAGGTATTAGCAGCTGAGTTGTCAATTCAACCACACCTGAAGATTAATTATTTGCAACAAAGTGATCAGTAGCAAAGTAGTTTGATAGTTTTGATAGTAGTAACAGCAGCAACGGTAACAGTAACAGTGATGATAGCAGTAGTAACTTATCGAAAACAATATAGGATAAATTCATAGCCATTGGATCGGTAACTTGTTGGATGATATTCATCATGTGACAGTTATAACCTAGGGCGATACGACACTAGCTCCAGTTCATCGATATAATGTAGGCATGTATTCCGTAAATAGTCATATGTGCTTTATTAAAAGAACTTGCATGACATCTTTTGTCCTACCCTCCCGTGGCAGCGGGGTCCATATTGGAAACTAAGGGATATTAAGGCCTCCTTTTAATAGAGAACCGGAACAAAGCATTAACACTCACTGAATACATGAACTCCTCAAACTACGGTCATCACCGAGAGTGGGCCCGGTTGCTGTCACTCCGGGGTTGTCTGATCATAACACATAGTAGGTGACTATAACTTGCAAGATCGGATCTAGAACATGGATATAATGATGATAACATAAACGGTTCAGATCTAAAATCATGGCAACCGGGCCCAAAGTGACAAGCATTAAGCATGGCAAAGTCATAGCAATATCAATCTAAGAACATAGTGGATACTAGGGATCAAGCCCTAACAAAACTAACTCGATTACATGATGAATCTCATCCAAATCCTCACCGACCAGCGAGCCTACGAAGGAATTACTCACTCCCGGTGGGGAGCAACATGGAATTGGCGATGGAGAAGGGTTGGTGATGACGAAGAACGAAGATCCCCCACTCCGGAACCCCAAACGGACTCTAGATATGCCCTCCCGAGGAAGAACAGGGCTTGGCGGCGTCTCCGTCTTGTGGATCGCGATAAGTCTTTCTCCCTTATTTTTTTCCTGGATAAATGTGAATTTATAGTATCAGGGGGTCATCAGCGGGGCCACCAGGTGGGTAAAACCCACCTGGGTGTGCCAGGAGACGGGGGTGCGCCCTGGTGGGTTGTGCCCACCCAAGGGCCCCTCTCTGGCAGGTCTTGCCTCTAGAAATTCTCTTTATTGATATAAAAAATCCTCATAAAGTCTCGTTCCACTCTGAGAACTTTTATTTCCGCACAAAAAGAACATGGTAGTTCTGCTGAAAACAGCGTCAGTCTGGGGTTAGTTTCATTCAAATCATGCAAATTAGAGTCCAAAAGCAAGAGGAAAAGTGTGAGAAAAAGTAGATACGTTGGAGACGTACCAACTCCCCCAGGCTTAAACCTTTGCTTGTCCTCAAGGAATTTAGTTAATAAATTGAAAGCAAGAAAGAAAAAAATTTACGAACTCTTTTGCTCTTGTGTGCATAAGTAAGCTTAAACAGCACCCAGGTTTTCAGCCAACATTATAACTAACCATGTAAACAATAGCATTTACAGATTATAATGATTCATATAATGCCATAATCAGCTAGGGAGCCATAATAAGATATCCCAAATAACAACACCTTGTCAAAACAATCATGATATAATATGACAATAATGGTATCTCGCTGGCCCTTTCTGAGACCGCAAAACATAAATGCAGAGCACCTCCGAAGTTCAAGCAGCGACTAAACATTGTAATTCATGGTAGAAATGACCCAGTCATGATGCACCCAACATTAGCTATACACAATGCATAAATCATGACCGCTGTGCTCTACTCAGTTTCTGGCGCTTGTTTATAGAAGGTGGTGACGCAACATAAAAGTAAATAGAAAGTCCCTTCGCAGACATGCACCTCTCTCATTCACTTTAGGACTATCAGTTATCAACATCTTCCATGCTAAGCACGCTAGTGGCGGTTCCCAAGCAGTAAAAGTAAAGGTTTACTCCCCCTTCGCCATCAATCACACTCCACGGCTTGTCCGAAACAACGGGTGCTGTCCATACCAAGATCAGTCCCGGGGGAGCTTTGTCTAATTATTTGCGTTTTTGAGTTCGAGACTGGGAATCCCAATTACCGCCCATTTCCTCGTGCGATGGCGAGTGAATAAACACTCAACCTGAGGATAACATGCTTAGCACGGAAGATATTGAGCACATCCTGTCGTTCCATGAATGATCCAGGCAGACAAAACGAACAATTTTTTTGAAGTTTTTAGAGGTGGCACATGCAAATTTACTTAGGACGGCAGGGTAATATGGATATGTATGGTGGACTCATCCGGAATAACTTTGGGTTCAAGGTTTTGATGTACAAGCAGAATTCCCACTTAGTACAGGCGAAGGTTAGCAATTTAAGATTGGGAAGCGGCCAGCTAGAGAGCAACAACGATCATGAACGGGCATTATGCATAAGTAACATTGGACACTAGCATGAGTAGGATATGAACACCATAAACTTAAACATTATAGAGGCTATATTGGTTTTGATTCAACTACATGCATGAACATGTACCAAGTCAAGCCACTCGAACATTCAGAGGAGGATACCATATCATCATACTACATCACAATCATTTTAACGCTATGTTGATACCCAAGATAAAGCATTATCAACTCCTAACTACTTATGCATGGCATGAGAAACTATAATCTCTAATTGTCATTGCAAACATGTTTAATCATAATGGGCTGAATCATGGGCACTAGGTTAAACATATTTACACAACAAGAACAAGTCGAGTTCATACTAGTTTCTCTTTGCCACGGCCAGCTCATCGAATATCATCATTATTGCCTTTCACTTGCATGACCGAATGATATGAAAATAATAATAGTGCAAGAGTGCCATGGACTAAGCTGGAATCTGCAAAACATTTTATTCAACAAGAGAAGACAAGGTAAAATGGTCTCTTTATTAGTTCAACAATTATTCATATGAGAGCCACTCAACATTTTCATCATGGTCTTCTGCTCGGTGCAACCCGAATAAAAAGAAAAGAAATTCAGAGAAACACACTGAAATATTTTTGGAGTTTTTGGTTTTCTTCAACAAGCAAATAAAAGGGAAAAGCAAAAATGAGAAAAACTATTTACACGAGAAAGTTCCCAACAAGCAAAAGAAGAACAGGGAAATCTTTTTGGATTTTCTTTTTAGTACTACTACTAAGCATGCATAGAAAGTAAATCACTACAACTATTTTTTTGGTTTTTCCTAAAGTTTTTCAAACACACAAGAAGAAAGCAGGAAAAATAAATCTAAATATGGATGATACAATGAAAAGTGTGAACACCGACAGATAGAATGATATGTGAGCATGAATATAATGTCGGTGAGAAACATGTACTCCCCCAAGCTTAGGCTTTTGGCCTAAGTTGGTAATCGACCAGTAGCATGGATGGTAGTAGGGATCCTGAGGAGCAGGCTTCCACTCATCCCACTGTGGAGGTGCCTGTGCAGCTTCTGCAGCAGCGTGAGCGTTCCAGAAGGCGAGAATGTCCGCAGGCATAATCCGGTATCCGCCCTGGCAACAGAATTAAAAAAAGCAGGTGCAGGCAAGGGGATAACATCGCGAGTGTCAACATTATAGAACAAGTTATAAGGAATGGCAAGATCAGGACGATCATGTGCAAGAAAGTGATGGTGATCCATGGCTGCACGGTCTAGGTAAACTGTGGTGAGAGGGACATCATGGGGGTGTATCACAACCTTAAAGTGAGCGGCCAAACGAGTAGTAAAAATCCCATGTATTTTACCCTGAGATTTATTAAGATGGAGGCGATGAGCCACAATAGCTCCCAAGCTATAAGTGTTGTCGCCCTCTATTGCACGAGTAAAACATCAAGGTCTGGTGAACTAAGTGCACCCACCTTCTCCCTAGCAAGCAAGCATTTGGTAATGAAATATGCAAATTAATGAACAGCAGGAAAATGTAATCCACCAGTGGTGGTGGCTAACACTCTCCTTTCATCCCCCACTATCAAAGTGTGACAGAAATCCTCAAACTCAGCCGGCCTAGGCTTAGCCAAACTCCCATTAGACAGAATCATGCATATGTCACAAAATTCAGTAAGTGCTATTCTGTGGTTTTCATCATAAAAATTAAAGCTCACTTCAGGAGGATTATTTCTAGGCACGAATGTAAAGCTTTGAACAAAAGCATTTGTGAGGATTTGGTGCTGGTCACACTCATTTGCGATGAAGTCAGTGAGACCAGTGTTGGCAATGAATTGCATGAACTCCTCATGAATTCCAGCTTCTTGTAGGAATGGGATGTGCGGCCATTCGCACGACCGTACCTCCGCCAACCTCCAAAGCTGGAGATCATTGTCAGAAGACTCCCCAATAACACCCTTGGAGTTCTTCTTAGAGCCAAATTTCCTGAAGATATTCATGTCCGCGTACAATTTTTCCTATGAACAAAATCTGAATTTTTAGTCCACAAAATCTTTCCAACATAACTTCACAAAACTAATAGCAACTACTCATAGGGATACATAGAGGCCATAGCAAGTATTCAAACTACTTAGAGCACTAAGAATTCAACATGCAAGCACATCTACAGCAGCACCAAGAGTAGCTATTTATTCAAAGTATAAACCACTAAAACAAACACTAATTGGACAAATGATGGAGTCACATACCAAGCAAAAAATCCCCGAAACAGTTTAGGAGATGGAGCTTCGAGCAAAGAAATCGAAAAATGGCAACAAAATGAGCAAGAACTCGGGAGAGAGAGCAATGGGGAATTTTTTCTGGTGGAGAGTGATGATGTGGGATGAAGAGGTAAGTGAGGGGGCCCACGTGGGGACCACAACCCCCCACGGCGCGCTAGGGGTGCTGGCGCGCCTTGGTGGGTTATGCCCACCAGGTGCACCTCCCTCTGGTAATTTTTGCACCAAAAATTCTTAAATGTTCAGGAAAAAAATCGTATAAAATTTTCAGGGCATTCTGAGAACTTTTATTTTTGGGTCATTTTTTATTTCACGGAAAATTTAGAAAACAGACAAAACATGGCATTTTATTTTATTTAACTAATAAAACAGAGAATAAAAAGTAGTGACAGAAAGTAGTGCTTACTAAATTCATCAACTTCATTGCGTTCAAAAATTATTCATTAATAAGGTTGATCAAGTCTTATTAACAACCACTTTTGATTAGCATGAAACTGAAGAACTTTCGTAAATCACTAAGTTACCTCTATGGGGATTTGCATTTCCCCAACAATAAGCATTTCATATTTCTTTTTGACAGGAGGTAGTGGTATTTGAAAACTTCCAATAGTGATTGTCGAAGATTTTCCAATAACATTAATACCATTCACTTGGAATTGTTTCTTCGGAAAGTGCACCGTATGATCATTACCATTGATATGAAAAGTGACCTTGCTTTTGTTGCAATCAATAACAGCTCCTGCAGTATTCAAGAAGGGTCTGCCAAGGATAATCGACATGTTGTCATCCTCGGGCATCTCAAGTATAACAAAGCCAGTCAAAATAGTAACGTTAGCAACAACAACAGGCACATCCTCACAGCTACCGATAGGTATGGTAGTTGATTTGTCATCCATTTGCAAAGATATTTCAGTAGGTGTGAGTTTCTTCAAGTCAAGTCTTTTATATAAAGTGAAAGGCATAACACTGACACCAGCTCCTAAATCACACAAAGCAGTTTTCACACAGTAATTTCTCTAGATCATCTCTATCATTGCAAGCAAGAATATCTCTAGTTGCTTCTTCACTCATAACATAACCTTCTGGTACCTTAGGCAATTCATATCTAGGAGGGCTAGTTCTAGCAGGTGTTTCACGAGTTTCAGTTTCTAGCTCATCATCAGATTCAACAACATCATGTTGTATACCTCTAGCAATTTGTTTATCAAGAAAATCTCCAAGTTGCACATCATCATTATCAAGCAAGGTACTAAGCATCATTCATAGTAGAAGTAGCATCTTCAATAACTTACAACATATCAGAATTAATAGCATGTGGTGGTGTTGCAAATTTACTCATAACAGAAGGTGAATCTAAAGCAGAACTGGATGGCAGTTCCTTACCTCCCCTCGTATTTGAGGGATAAATCCTAGTCTTTGGATCCTTCAGATTCTTCATAGTGATAATATGATAATAATCCCAAGTGACTCAACAAATATAGCTATGCTCCCTGGCAACGGTACCAGAAAAAGGTCTTGATAACCCACAAGTATATGGGATCGCAACAGTTTTCGACGGTAGAGTATTCAACCCAAATTTATAGATTCGACACAAGGGGAGCCAAAGAATATTTGAAGGTATTAGCAGCTGAGTTGTCAATTCAACCGCACCTGGAGATTAATTATCTGCAGCAAAGTGATCAGTAGCAAAGTAGTTTGATAGTTTTGATAGTAGTAACAGCAGCAACGGTAACAGTAACAGTGATGATAGCAGTCGTAACTTATCAAAAACAATATAGGATAAATTCGTAGGCATTGGATTGGTGACTTGTTGGATGATATTCATCATGTGGCAGTTATAACCTAGGGCGATATGGCACTAGCTCCAGTTCATCGATATAATGTAGGCATGTATTCTGTAAATAGTCATACGTGCTTTATTAAAAGAACTTGCATGACATCTTTTGTCCTACCCTCCCGTGGTAGCGGGCTCCATATTGGAAACTAAGGGATATTAAGGCCTCCTTTTAAAAGAGAACCGGAACAAAGCATTAACACATAGTGAATACATGAACTCCTCAAACTGCGGTCATCACCGAGTGTGGGCCCGGTTGCTGTCACTCCGGGGTGTCGGATCATAACACATAGTAGGTGACTATAACTTGCAAGATCGGATCTTAAACATGGATATAATGATGATAACATAAATGGTTCAGATCTGAAATCATGGCACCCGGGCCCAAAGTGACAAGCATTAAGCATGGCAAAGTCATAGCAACATCAATCTAAGAACATAGTGGATACTAGGGATCAAGCCCTAACAAAACTAGCTTGATTACATGATGAATCTCATCCAACTCCTCACCGACCAGCGAGCCTACGAAGGAATTACTCACTCCCTGTGGGGAGCATCATGGAATTGGCGATGGAGAAGGGTTGGTGATGACAAAGAACGAAGATCGCCCTCTCCAGAGCACCAAACGGACTCCAGATCTGCCCTCCCGAGGAAGAACAGGGCTTGGCGGCGGCTCCGTCTCGTGGATCACGATAATTCTTTCTCCCTTATTTTTTATGGACAAATGTGAATTTATAGTATGAGGGGGGTCATCGGCGGGGCCACCAAGTGGGTAAAACCCACCTGGGCGTGCTAGGAGAGGGGGCGTGCCTAGGTGGGTTGTGCCCACCCAGGGGCCCCTCTCTGGTAGGTCTTGGCTCCAGAAATTCTCTTCATTGATATAAATAATCCTCAAAAAGTTTCGTTCCATTCCGAGAACTTTTATTTCTGCACAAAAACAACACCATGGTAGTTCTGCTGAAAACAGCGTCAGTCCGAGGTTAGTTTCATTCAAATCATGCAAATTAGAGTTCAAAACAAGAGGAAAAGCGCGAGAAAAATTAGATGCGTTGGAGACGTATCAGATCATAACATGTAGTAGGTGACTATAACTTGCAATATCGGATCAAGAACACAAATATATTCACGAAAACATATTAGGTTCAGATATGAAATCATGGAACTCAGGCCCTAGTGACAAGCATTAAGCATAGCAAAGTCATAGAAACATCAATCTTAGGACATACTGGATACTAGGGATCAAACCCTAACAAAACTAACTCGATTACATGGTAAAACTCATCCAACCCATCACGGTCCAGCAAGCCTACGATGGAATTACTCACGCACGGTGGTGAGCATCATGAAATTGGTGATAGAGGATGGTTGATGATGACGATGGCGATGGATTCCCATCTCCGGATCCCAAAAGGGACTCCAGATCTGCCCTCCTGGGGAAGAACAGGGCTTGGCGGCGGCTCCGTATCATAAAACGCGATGAATCATTCTCTCCAATTTTTTTCTCCCCGAAAGAGAATATATGGAGTTGGAGTTGAGGTCGGTGGAGGTCCAAGGGGCCCACAAGGTCGGGTGGCGCGCCCCCACCCTTGTGACCAGGGTGTGTGGCCCCCTTCACTTGATTCTTTCGCTAATATTTTTTATTAATTCCAATACTGATCTCCGTGAATTTTTAGGTCATTTCAAGAACTTTTTATTCTGCACAAAAATAACACCATGGCAATTCTGCTGAAAACAACGTCAGTCCGGGTTAGTTCCATTCAAATCATGCAAAGTTAGAGTCCAAAACAAGGGAAAAGAGTTTGGAAAAGTAGATACGACGGAGACTTGTCAACTCCCCCAAGCGTAACCCATTGCTTGTCCTCAAGCTATTCAGTTGACAAACTGAAAGTGATAAAGAAAAACTTTTAGAAACTCTGTTTGATCTTGTTGTTGCAAATATGTAAAGCGAGCATTCAAGTTTTCAGCAAAGATTATGAACTAACCATGTTCACAATAACGTTTAGTTCTCACATTTACTCATATCAATGACATAATCAACTAGCAAGAAATAATAATAAATCTCAGATGACAACACTTTCTCAAAACAATCATGATATAATATAACAAGATGGTATCTCGCTAGCCCTTTCTGAGACCACAAAACATAAATGCAGAGCACCCTTGAAGATCATGGACTGACTAGACATTGTAATTCATGGTAAAATAGATCCAGTCCTAGTCATACTCAATATAAATTAATAAAAATGCATACAAATGACAATGGTGCTCTCTAACTGGTGCTTTTTATAAGAGGATGATGACTCAGCAATAAAGGTAAATAGATAGGCCCTTCGCGGAGGGAAGCAGGGATTTGCACAGGTGCCAGAGCTCGAGTTTTGAAATAGAGATAAATAATATTTTGAGCGGTATGCTTTCATTGTCAACATAACAACTAAGAGATTGTTCGCACACGAACACGTCACCATGTACCCTCGATGCCAGGGTGATGCACCGCAGCTCACGTCAAAGGAGACCCGCCGGAAGCGCGGTACGCAAGACAATCCGGTGGGCGCTTTTGTACGCCCGAAACCCCACACGCCCGGGAGGGACCCCGTCAGGGCGCGTGACAGCTATGGGCTGCCCTAGGTTGACTTGATCACTCCTAGGGCCTCGAGGTTCGTCGGCCTGTAGTAAAGAAGAACGAACGAAGAACGAGGAAGAAGAAGGACAAGAGAGAAGAAAAAGTAAAGGTAAAAGTAGTATATGTTTGTTCGATTGTGTGTTGTTCAATCGACCGTCACCTTTTGTCTATATAAGAGATGGATGGACTTCCCGTACAAGAAAAGTACTTGCCTTGCCGTCCAAAACATAAAAATCTAACCAAATTCGAACTTCTCACGACCTCCGGCCCGGATGATCCGGCCAAGCCCAGATTTCTGACAGCAGTCCACTAATCAGACCTTAACTTTTTCATCAAACTTGTATTAAGATGATTTTTATATCAAAATCAACTATCTCAACGAGACGCACAACTTTGATGTTGAAGACTTCTGGATCTAAGGCCATCTTGAGGGTGTTTCGTGCCATGTCCTAAAGTCTACAGCAGAAAAAGTTGTCCGGATCGTCCGGACTCGTGTCCGGATCGTCCGGGCTTCACCCAGATGATCTGGGTGCCATACGGATGATCCGGCTTCAAGGAGCCCAAAAATTATGGTTCTGTTACTTTACCCGGATGATAGCCCGGACGTTCGGGTCATTCATCCGTCCTCCGGCCGGATGATCTGGCCAAATACTGCTGCAGCCCATTGTTTTGTCTGTAACTTTTGCATACGACCTCGGATGGGGACGATTTTTACATATAGTCCATTTTGACGAGACGAAGAACTTTGCAGTTGAAAGTTTTTTCATCCAAGGCCATCTTAATTAGGTTTCATGCCATTTTCTAATCTGATGTCAACACGGGTATCTCCAAAATTGTCATATCTTTTGCACTTGAGCTTTGTTTGGTTCATCTTCATATTTATTTGGATCATCTAGAAGAGGGCCATCAGATGGTGACATTGTTGGGGAACGTAGTAATTTCGAAAAATTTTCCTACGCACACGCAAGATCATGGTGATGCACAGCGACGAGAGGGGAGAGTGTTGTCTACGTACCAACGCAGACCGACTGTGGAAGCGATCACACAACGTAGAGGAAGTAGTCGTACGTCTTCTTCCCGATCCGACCGATCCAAGCACCGTTACTCCGGCACCTCCGAGTTCTTAGCACACGTTCAGCTCGATGACGATCCTCGGGCTCCGATCCAGCAAAGCGTCGAGGAAGAGTTCCGTCAGCACGACGGCGTGGTGACGATCTTGATGTACTACCGACGCAGGGCTTCGCCTAAGCACTACAACGGTATGATCGAGGTGGAATATGGTGGCAGGGGGCACCGCACACGGCTAAGGAACGATCTCAAGGATCAACTTGTGTGTCTTGGGGTGTCCCCTGCCCTCGTATATAAAGGTTGGAGGAGGGGGGCTGGCCGGCCAGAGAGAGGGAGGCGCAGGGGGAGTCCTACTCCTACCGGGAGTAGGACTCCCCCCTCCAATCCTATTCCAACTAGGACTCTCAAGGGGAAAAGGAGAGAGAGAGGGGCCGGCCCCTTCTCCTAGTCCTACTAGGACTTGGGGAAGGGGGGGCGCGGCCAGCTGTGGGCTTCCCCTTTTCTCTTTTCCACTAAGGCCCAATAGGCCCATTAGTCTCCCGGGGGGTTCCGGTAACCCTCCCGGTATTCCGGTAAAATCCCGATTTCACCCGGAACACTTCCTATGTCCAAACATAGGCTTCCAATATATCAATCTTTACGTCTCGACCATTTCGAGACTCCTCGTCATGTCCGTGATCTCATCCGGGACTCCGAACAACCTTCGGTACATCAAAATGCATAAACTCATAATAACTGTCATCGTAACGTTAAGCGTGCGGACCCTACGGTTCGAGAACAATGTAGACATGACCGAGACACGTCTCCGGTCAATAACCAATAGCGGGACCTGGATGCCCATATTGGCTCCTACATATTCTACGAAGATCTTTATCGGTCAGACCGCATAACAACATATGTTGTTCCCTTTGTCATCGGTATGTTACTTGCCCGAGATTCGATCGTCGGTATCCAATACCTAGTTCAATCTCGTTACCGGCAAGTCTCTTTACTCGTTCCGTAATACATCATCTCACAACTAACATATTAGTTGCAGTGCTTGCAAGGCTTATGTGATGTGCATTACCGAGAGGGCCCAGAGATACCTCTCCGACAATCGGAGTGACAAACCCTAATCTCGAAATACGCCAACCCAACATCTACCATTGGAGACACCTGTAGTACTCCTTTATAATCACCCAGTTACGTTGTGACGTTTGGTAGTACCCAAAGTGTTCCTCCGATAAACGGGAGTTGCATAATCTCATAGTTATAGGAACATGTATAAGTCATGAAGAAAGCAATAGCAACATACTAAACGATCGTGTGCTAAGCTAATGGAATGGGTCATGTCAATCAGATCATTCAATTAATGATGTGACCTCGTTAATCAAATAACAACTCTTTGTCTCCCACCTGGACTAAATCCCGGATGGAGTTGAAGCGTCTCTTGATGTGTTTGGTCCTTTTGTGAAATCTGGATTCCTTTGCCAAGGCAATTGCACCAGTATTGTCACAGAAGATTTTCATTGGACCCGATGCACTAGGTATGACACCTAGATCGGATATGAACTCCTTCATCCAGACTCCTTCGTTTGCTGCTTCCGAAGCAGCTATGTACTCCGCTTCACATGTAGATCCCGCTACGACGCTTTGTTTAGAACTGCACCAACTGACAGCTCCACCGTTTAAAGTAAACACATATCCGGTTTGCGATTTAGAATCGTCCGGATCAGTGTCAAAGCTTGCATCAACGTAACCTCTTACGGTGAGCTCTTTGTCACCTCCATATACGAGAAACATATCCTTAGTCCTTTTCAGGTATTTCAGGATGTTCTTGACCGCTGTCCAGTGATCCATTCCTGGATTACTTTGGTACCTCCCTGCTAAACTTATAGCAAGGCACACATCAGGTCTGGTACACAACATTGCATACATGATAGAGCCTATGGCTGAAGCATAGGGAACATCTTTCATTTTCTCTCTATCTTCTGCAGTGGTCGGGCATTGAGTCTGACTCAACTTCACACCTTGTAACACAGGCAAGAACCCTTTCTTTGCTTGATCCATTTTGAACTTCTTCAAAATCTTGTCAAGGTATGTGCTCTGTGAAAGTCCAATTAAGCGTTTTGATCTATCTCTATAGATCTTTATGCCTAATATGTAAGAAGCTTCCCCGAGGTCTTTCATCGAAAAACTTTTATTCAAGTATCCCTTTATGCTATCCAGAAATTCTATATCATTTCCAATCAGCAATATGTCATCCACATATAATATTAGAAATGCTACAGAGCTCCCACTCACTTTCTTGTAAATACAGGCTTCTCCAAAAGTCTGTATAAAGCCAAATGCTTTGATCACACTATCAAAGCGTTTATTCCAACTCCAAGATGCTTGCACCAGTCCATAAATGGATCGCTGGAGTTTGCATACTTTGTTAGCTCCCTTTGGATCAACAAAACCTTCTGGTTGTATCATATACAACTCTTCTTCCAGAAATCCATTCAGGAATGCAGTTTTGACATCCATCTGCCATATTTCATAATCATAAAATGCGGCAATTGCTAACATAATTCTGACGGACTTAAGCATCACTACGGGTGAGAAGGTCTCATCGTAGTCAACCCCTTGAACTTGTCGAAAACCTTTCGCGACAAGTCGAGCTTTATAGACAGTAATATTACCGTCAGCGTCAGTCTTTTTCTTGAAGATCCATTTATTCTCAATTGCTTGCCGATCATCGGGCAAGTCAACCAAAGTCCATACTTTGTTTTCATACATGGATCCCATCTCAGATTTCATGGCCTCAAGCCACTTTGCGGAATCTGGGCTCACCATCGCTTCTTCATAGTTCGTAGGTTCATCATGATCTAGTAGCATGACTTCCAGAACTGGATTACCGTACCACTCTGGTGCGGATCTCACTCTGGTTGATCTACGTGGTTCAGTAGTATCTTGTCCTGAAGCTTCATGATCATCATCATTAGCTTCCTCACTGATTGGTATAGGTGTCGCAGAAACAGTTATCTGTGATGTACTATTTTCCAATAAGGGAGCAGGTACAGTTACCTCGTCAAGTTCTACTTTCCTCCCACTCACTT
Organism: Triticum monococcum; assembly: GCA_034509565.1. NCBI lineage: Eukaryota > Viridiplantae > Streptophyta > Magnoliopsida > Poales > Poaceae > Triticum > Triticum monococcum. Next base: position 171,650,893 of record CM067847.1, on the reverse strand, counting down.
CTTTCGAGAGAAACTCCTTCTCTAGAAAGTTTCCGAATTTAGCAACAAAAGTCTTGCCTTCGGATCTGTGATAGAAGGTGTATCCAATAGTTTCCTTTGGATATCCTATGAAGACACATTTCTCCGATTTGGGTTCGAGCTTATCAGGTTGAAGTTTTTTCACATAAGCATCGCAGCCCCAAACTTTAAGAAACGACAACTTTGGTTTCTTGCCAAACCATAGTTCATAAGGTGTCGTCTCAACGGATTTTGATGGTGCCCTATTTAACGTGAATGCGGCCGTCTCTAAAGCATAACCCCAAAACGATAGCGGTAAATCAGTAAGAGACATCATAGATTGCACCATATCTAGTAAAGTACGATTACGACGTTCGGACACACCATTACGCTGTGGTGTTCCGGGTGGCGTGAGTTGCGAAACTATTCCACAATTTTTCAAATGTACACCAAACTCGTAACTCAAATATTCTCCTCCACGATCAGATCGTAGAAACTTTATTTTCTTGTTACGATGATTTTCAACCTCACTCTGAAATTCTTTGAACTTTTCAAATGTTTCAGACTTATGTTTCATTAAGTAGATATACCCATATCTGCTTAATCATCTGTGAAGGTGATAAAATAACGATATCCGCCACGAGCCTCAATATTCATCGGACCACATACATCGGTATGTATGATTTCCAATAAATCTGTTGCTCTCTCCATAGTACCGGAGAACGGTGTTTTAGTCATCTTGCCTATGAGGCACGGTTCGCAAGTACCAAGTGATTCATAATCAAGTGGTTCCAAAAGCCCATCAGCATGGAGTTTCTTCATGCGCTTTACACCGATATGACCTAAACGGCAGTGCCACAAATAAGTTGCACTATCATTATTAACTTTGCATCTTTTGGCTTCTACATTATGAATATGTGTATCACTATCATCGAGATTCAACAAGAATAGACCACTCTTCAAAGGTGCATGATCATAAAAGATATTACTCATATAAATAGAACAACCATTATTCTCTGATTTAACTGAATAACCGTCTCACATCAAACAAGATCCAGATATAATGTTCATGCTCAACGCTGGCACCAAATAACAATTATTTAGGTCTAATATTAATCCCGAAGGTAGATGTAGAGGTAGCGTGCCGACCGCGATCACATCGACTTTGGAACCGTTTCCCACGCGCATCGTCACCTCGTCCTTTGCTAGCGTCCTCTTATTCCGTAGTCCCTGTTTCGAGTTGCAAATATTAGCAACAGAACCAGTATCAAATACCCAGGTGCTACTGCGAGCTCTAGTAAGGTACACATCAATAACATGTATATCACATATACCTTTGTTCACTTTGCCATCCTTCTTATCCGCCAAATACTTGGGGCAGTTCCGCTTCCAGTGACCAGTCTGCTTGCAGTAGAAGCACTCAGTTTCAGGCTTAGGTCCAGACTTGGGTTTCTTCTCCTGAGCAGCAACTTGCTTGCTGTTCTTCTTGAAGTTTCCCTTCTTCTTCCCTTTGCCCTTTTTCTTGAAACTAGTGGTTTTGCTAACCATCAACACTTGATGCTCCTTCTTGATTTCTACCTCCGCAGCTTTCAGCATTGCGAAGAGCTCGGGAATAGTCTTGTTCATCCCTTGCATATTATAGTTCATCACGAAGCTCTTGTAGCTTGGTGGCAGTGATTGGAGAATTCTGTCAATGACGCAGTCATCTGGAAGATTAACTCCCATCTGAATCAAGTGATTATTATACCCAGACATTTTGAGTATATGCTCACTGACAGAACTGTTCTCCTCCATCTTGCAGCTATAGAACTTATTGGAGACTTCATATCTCTCAATTCGGGCATTAGCTTGAAATATTAACTTCAACTCCTGGAACATCTCATATGCTCCATGACGTTCAAAACGTCGTTGAAGTCCCGATTCTAAGCCGTAAAGCATGGCACACTGAACTATTGAGTAGTCATCAGCTTTGCTCTGCCAGACGTTCATAACATCTGGCGTTGCTCCAGCAGCAGGCCTGTCACCCAGCGGTGCTTCCAGGACGTAATTCTTCTGTGCAGCAATGAGGATAATCCTCAGGTTACGGACCCAGTCCGTGTAATTGCTACCATCATCTTTCAACTTTGCTTTCTCAAGGAACGCATTAAAATTCAACGGAACAACAGCACGAGCCATCTATCAACATAAACAAGCAAGATACTATCAGGTACTAAGTTCATGATAAGTTTAAGTTCAGTTAATCAAATTACTTAGGAACTCCCACTTAGATAGACATCCCTCTAATCTTCTAAGTGATCACGTGATCCAAATCAACTAAACCATAACCGATCATCACGTGAGATGGAGTAGTTTTCAATGGTGAACATCGTTATGTTGATCATATCTACTATATGATTCACGCTCGACCTTTCGGTCTCCGTGTTCCGAGGCCATATCTGTATATGCTTGGCTCGTCAAGTATAACCTGAGTATTCTACGTGTGCAACTGTTTTGCACCCGTTGTATTTGGACGTAGAGCTTATCACACCCGATCATCATGTGGTGTCTGGGCACGACGAACTTTGGCAACGGTGCATACTCAGGGAGAACACTTCTTGATAATTTTAGTGAGAGATCATCTTATAATGCTACCGTCAATCAAAGCAAGATAAGATGCATAAAAGGATAAACATCACATGCAGTCAATATAAGTGATATGATATGGCCATCATCATCTTGTGCTTGTGATCTCCATCTCCGAAGCACCGTCATGATCACCATCGTCACCGGCGCGACACCTTGATCTCCATCGTAGCATCGTTGTCGTCTCGCCAATCTTATGCTTCCACGACTATCACTACCGCTTAGTAATAAAGTAAAGCATTACATCGCGATTGCATTGCATACAATAAAGCGACAACCATATGGCTCCTGCCAGTTGCCGATAACTCGGTTACAAAACATGATCATCTCATACAATAAAATCAGCATCATGCCTTGACCATATCACATCACAACATGCCCTGCAAAAACAAGTTAGACGTCCTCTACTTTGTTGTTGCAAGTTTTACGTGGCTGCTACGGGCTTAAGTAAGAACTCATCTCACCTACGCATCAAAACCACAACGATAGTTCGTCAAATAGACTCCGTTTTAACCTTCTCAAGGACCGGGCGTAGTCACACTTGGTTCAACTAAAGTTGGAGAGACAGTCTTCCGCAAGCCATCTATGTGCAAAGCACGTCGAGGGAACTGGCCTCACGTAAGAGTACGCGTAAGGTTGGTCCGGATCGTCTCGTCCAACAATACCGCCGAACCAAAGTATGACATGCTGGTAGGCAGTATGACTTGTATCGCCCACAACTCACTTGTGTTCTACTCGTGCAAATAACATCAAACCATAAAAACCTAGGCTCGGATGCCACTGTTGGGGAACGTAGTAATTTCGAAAAATTTTCCTACGCACACGCAAGATCATGGTGATGCACAGCGACGAGAGGGGAGAGTGTTGTCTACGTACCAACGCAGACCGACTGTGGAAGCGATCACACAACGTAGAGGAAGTAGTCGTACGTCTTCTTCCCGATCCGACCGATCCAAGCACCGTTACTCCGGCACCTCCGAGTTCTTAGCACACGTTCAGCTCGATGACGATCCTCGGGCTCCGATCCAGCAAAGCGTCGAGGAAGAGTTCCGTCAGCACGACGGCGTGGTGACGATCTTGATGTACTACCGACGCAGGGCTTCGCCTAAGCACTACAACGGTATGATCGAGGTGGAATATGGTGGCAGGGGGCACCGCACACGGCTAAGGAACGATCTCAAGGATCAACTTGTGTGTCTTGGGGTGTCCCCTGCCCTCGTATATAAAGGTTGGAGGAGGGGGGCTGGCCGGCCAGAGAGAGGGAGGCGCAGGGGGAGTCCTACTCCTACCGGGAGTAGGACTCCCCCCTCCAATCCTATTCCAACTAGGACTCTCAAGGGGAAAAGGAGAGAGAGAGGGGCCGGCCCCTTCTCCTAGTCCTACTAGGACTTGGGGAAGGGGGGGCGCGGCCAGCTGTGGGCTTCCCCTTTTCTCTTTTCCACTAAGGCCCAATAGGCCCATTAGTCTCCCGGGGGGTTCCGGTAACCCTCCCGGTATTCCGGTAAAATCCCGATTTCACCCGGAACACTTCCTATGTCCAAACATAGGCTTCCAATATATCAATCTTTACGTCTCGACCATTTCGAGACTCCTCGTCATGTCCGTGATCTCATCCGGGACTCCGAACAACCTTCGGTACATCAAAATGCATAAACTCATAATAACTGTCATCGTAACGTTAAGCGTGCGGACCCTACGGTTCGAGAACAATGTAGACATGACCGAGACACGTCTCCGGTCAATAACCAATAGCGGGACCTGGATGCCCATATTGGCTCCTACATATTCTACGAAGATCTTTATCGGTCAGACCGCATAACAACATATGTTGTTCCCTTTGTCATCGGTATGTTACTTGCCCGAGATTCGATCGTCGGTATCCAATACCTAGTTCAATCTCGTTACCGGCAAGTCTCTTTACTCGTTCCGTAATACATCATCTCACAACTAACATATTAGTTGCAGTGCTTGCAAGGCTTATGTGATGTGCATTACCGAGAGGGCCCAGAGATACCTCTCCGACAATCGGAGTGACAAACCCTAATCTCGAAATACGCCAACCCAACATCTACCATTGGAGACACCTGTAGTACTCCTTTATAATCACCCAGTTACGTTGTGACGTTTGGTAGTACCCAAAGTGTTCCTCCGATAAACGGGAGTTGCATAATCTCATAGTTATAGGAACATGTATAAGTCATGAAGAAAGCAATAGCAACATACTAAACGATCGTGTGCTAAGCTAATGGAATGGGTCATGTCAATCAGATCATTCAATTAATGATGTGACCTCGTTAATCAAATAACAACTCTTTGTTCATGGTTAGGAAACATAACCATCTTTGATTAACGAGCTAGTCAAGTAGAGGCATACTAGTGACACTCTGTTGGTCTATGTATTCACACATGTATTATGTTTCCGGTTAATACAATTCTAGCATGAATAATAAACATTTATCATGATATAAGGAAATAAATAATAACTTTATTATTGCCTCTAGGGCATATTTCCTTCAGTCTCCCACTTGCACTAGAGTCAATAATCTAGATTACACTGTAATGATTCTAACACCCATGGAGCCTTGGTGCTGATCATGTTTTGCTCGTGGAAGAGGCTTAGTCAACGGGTCTGCAACGTTCAGATCCGTATGTATCTTGCAAATCTCTATGTCTCCCACCTGGACTAAATCCCGGATGGAGTTGAAGCGTCTCTTGATGTGTTTGGTCCTTTTGTGAAATCTGGATTCCTTTGCCAAGGCAATTGCACCAGTATTGTCACAGAAGATTTTCATTGGACCCGATGCACTAGGTATGACACCTAGATCGGATATGAACTCCTTCATCCAGACTCCTTCGTTTGCTGCTTCCGAAGCAGCTATGTACTCCGCTTCACATGTAGATCCCGCTACGACGCTTTGTTTAGAACTGCACCAACTGACAGCTCCACCGTTTAAAGTAAACACATATCCGGTTTGCGATTTAGAATCGTCCGGATCAGTGTCAAAGCTTGCATCAACGTAACCTCTTACGGTGAGCTCTTTGTCACCTCCATATACGAGAAACATATCCTTAGTCCTTTTCAGGTATTTCAGGATGTTCTTGACCGCTGTCCAGTGATCCATTCCTGGATTACTTTGGTACCTCCCTGCTAAACTTATAGCAAGGCACACATCAGGTCTGGTACACAACATTGCATACATGATAGAGCCTATGGCTGAAGCATAGGGAACATCTTTCATTTTCTCTCTATCTTCTGCAGTGGTCGGGCATTGAGTCTGACTCAACTTCACACCTTGTAACACAGGCAAGAACCCTTTCTTTGCTTGATCCATTTTGAACTTCTTCAAAATCTTGTCAAGGTATGTGCTCTGTGAAAGTCCAATTAAGCGTTTTGATCTATCTCTATAGATCTTTATGCCTAATATGTAAGAAGCTTCCCCGAGGTCTTTCATCGAAAAACTTTTATTCAAGTATCCCTTTATGCTATCCAGAAATTCTATATCATTTCCAATCAGCAATATGTCATCCACATATAATATTAGAAATGCTACAGAGCTCCCACTCACTTTCTTGTAAATACAGGCTTCTCCAAAAGTCTGTATAAAGCCAAATGCTTTGATCACACTATCAAAGCGTTTATTCCAACTCCAAGATGCTTGCACCAGTCCATAAATGGATCGCTGGAGTTTGCATACTTTGTTAGCTCCCTTTGGATCAACAAAACCTTCTGGTTGTATCATATACAACTCTTCTTCCAGAAATCCATTCAGGAATGCAGTTTTGACATCCATCTGCCATATTTCATAATCATAAAATGCGGCAATTGCTAACATAATTCTGACGGACTTAAGCATCACTACGGGTGAGAAGGTCTCATCGTAGTCAACCCCTTGAACTTGTCGAAAACCTTTCGCGACAAGTCGAGCTTTATAGACAGTAATATTACCGTCAGCGTCAGTCTTTTTCTTGAAGATCCATTTATTCTCAATTGCTTGCCGATCATCGGGCAAGTCAACCAAAGTCCATACTTTGTTTTCATACATGGATCCCATCTCAGATTTCATGGCCTCAAGCCACTTTGCGGAATCTGGGCTCACCATCGCTTCTTCATAGTTCGTAGGTTCATCATGATCTAGTAGCATGACTTCCAGAACTGGATTACCGTACCACTCTGGTGCGGATCTCACTCTGGTTGATCTACGTGGTTCAGTAGTATCTTGTCCTGAAGCTTCATGATCATCATCATTAGCTTCCTCACTGATTGGTATAGGTGTCGCAGAAACAGTTATCTGTGATGTACTATTTTCCAATAAGGGAGCAGGTACAGTTACCTCGTCAAGTTCTACTTTCCTCCCACTCACTTCTTTCGAGAGAAACTCCTTCTCTAGAAAGTTTCCGAATTTAGCAACAAAAGTCTTGCCTTCGGATCTGTGATAGAAGGTGTATCCAATAGTTTCCTTTGGATATCCTATGAAGACACATTTCTCCGATTTGGGTTCGAGCTTATCAGGTTGAAGTTTTTTCACATAAGCATCGCAGCCCCAAACTTTAAGAAACGACAACTTTGGTTTCTTGCCAAACCATAGTTCATAAGGTGTCGTCTCAACGGATTTTGATGGTGCCCTATTTAACGTGAATGCGGCCGTCTCTAAAGCATAACCCCAAAACGATAGCGGTAAATCAGTAAGAGACATCATGCCCCCTGTTTTTTGGCAAAGGTAGCGTGCCGAAAAATAACTTGTACCATGTTGGTTCTAAGGACGATGTCAACACTTCATATACCACTTTGCATGTGCTTAGGGCGATAAATATATATCGGCCATTATTTGTTTGAATCCTTGTTGCAAACTTGGGTGAAACTTCTCAAATTTGTTAACAATCTGATGATAAAGTTCCATAGATATGTATCTCAGGGTCATCCTCTGAACCATATTGTTCACCTTTTTGCTAGGGCTTTGCAGATAATCAATAATAAACTTTCTCAAATCCTTGCTTTCGCCTACATAAAAAATTTCATTAGTGGCCGAAGAGGTGGACTTCGGTTCGGCCTTAACTCTGTCGACGAAACAAAGCATCAGCTATTGATAGAAATGCAATACGCCATGATTAACATAGTAGCCGGATGCCTGCTGCGCCAACTCTTTTGAATTGTCATGTCTAGAAATATGAACAATTTTAAAATAACCCAAGCTAAATTTTGCATCTAGACATACCTCAAGATAAATTATAAGTGATTCGTCAAAACATTATAACCCTTAGATATTTGTTGCTCTACTCATAATGAATTACCGAAAGCCTCATTATGCATAGCACCTTGTTTTGGTCTCCAATCGAACTAAGGACGATGTTAGGATACTAGACCAGCCATGCTTTGACATATTCTTAGGGCGATAGATAAATATCGGCCATTACCATGAGGTCCATGTAGAATTCATCCACTAAAGCATGTATAGCCGAAATAAACAAATAAAATAGCAATAAAATATTTCGGCCCCTTTGTATTAGCAACAAAAACGTAACTAACCAAATGTATAGTAATTTGGTAATACCCTCTCATGATATAGAAAATTATGTTGCATCCATGGATCAAAATAAATCCATGGAGGGTAATTGATCATACCTAGGGATGAATTCCATGGCAAAGGCATCATGGTTGAAGAAAATGGATGATGTGCTAATCATAGATTTTGATGTTGTGATGCGCACCTTTGGCTTAATTGTTTGTTGCTTTCATTCCTTTCCTTCTTCACTTTTATTGTACTTGTTGCAATACAAACATGCACATCATTTTTGTTTTGGTTGATCTTCTTGGGAGCCCGTGCCATGTTCTTCTTTCTCAGCTCTTGTGCACTAAGATTTTGTAATTCCTTCTTTTGCCAATACGATAAGCCGAGTGGGAATCTTGGCTGGGATTCTGTTTTAACCAATGGCAATTCTTTTTTGGCCTTGTGCACTCTCAACTTCTTTTCTTCGGATTTGGCACTTTGACTCTCAACAAATGATCGCTTCATTTCATTGCCTTTAGCCAAAGTCAACATTTTAATTTGCTCTTTTTCATTTGAGATCAATTGTGAAGTAGCACTCTTACAACCATCACTTTTAAAACGGTACACCTATTTGACCACCTCTTTCTTCTTCCTTGAGCTCTGGATCTATTCCTTATGATTGAACCGGTCTTTAGCATATGATTGTTCAAATGTTGATCTTCTCAGAGATGCATAATCTTGGTGAGATGGTCTAAAATAAGATGGAGAGTGTGCCCTTGTATCATACCTGTCCCATGATGGATATGGATCTACATCAGCATAGGGAGGCATCCATGACATTGGCATTGGTGGCCCAAAATAAGGATACAAATATGTTGCATTAAAATTCTCACTTTGCCAATACCGATCCTCATATTTGCGCCTTGGGGTGATCTTAATTTCTTTGCATGATTTGGCCGATAAGTATTATTCTCTTCACTCTTCTTTTGATATTTATCCAATAGTCTAGCGAAGGTGATTTTTGATCGCTTACACTTGCGCTTATTTCGGCCTTTGTTTTCTTTTGGTTTGCTTTCATCGATCATTGGATTTGCTTGCTGCCCCCCAGTCCTTGGCATCTCCATTGTAGCTTCAATGGAATTCTCGCCCTCAAGATTATGTTCATTATGCTCTTCAACAACTTCTTTACTTGAAAGCTTGATCCCATCACCTGAAGTTTTTACCTTCTCTTTAAATGGATCGGCTTGCAGCAGCCGATGTAAAAACATTTTGCCACCAGAACCAATTAGAATAGAGTGGTCATCTCTTGGTGTCTCAACAAATTTCAACCGTCCTTTATCAGTGGCCGATTTAACTATTTGACGAAGCATGTTGCAATCCTCAAAATTATGCTTGAACGAATCATGCAACGTACAATACATTCGTCCCTGGACAGATGGCTCAACATGGTGATCAAGAATTCTAATATAATTATTTCTCAACAACAAATCAAATATTTGATCACACATGCTTGAATTAAAGGTAAACTTTTTATTCTCTAGCCGATCTTGTTGTGAGAATGGCTTTGGAGGTAAGCAAATGAATGGTTCAGATTTGGAATCTCCCCATTCGGCTATGTAATGTGTTTTGCACTCTATGTACGATGTCTTTCGATAAGATATCATAATAGCATCGGTTTTCTCAAAAGAATTTAACCTTGGCTTTAAATTTCTGAAACGAAAATAGTTAGATCATACATGTCGCAATGGAGAGCAAATGCAAGCCAAGTAATAAATAAGCAAAGCTACCCAATTAGATACGAGCTTTAAATAAAGCAATGGGAAAAGCTTTGGCTGCAATAATAAGTCACTATCGGTCTGTTTGAATGGTACAATAAATTGACCGATATGCTTAGTAACAATTTTATTGCTAACAAGTAAATTGCCCTTCTTCATTGGTCTTTGAAAATTACTTATGAGAATTTTTCTAATAGATGCATCAACAATAAAGTTGTGACCAAATCTGAATATAGGTAAATTACTTGCTAGACATACCTCTTCAAATATGTTGGGAGAGCATGATGATTGCATGTGGTGAATAATATCGTGCTTTGCTTCTGGATGGTTTCCCAACACCATGTCATAGTTTTCTTCTTGATTTTGTGCATCATAAATTTGAAGGTCTTTGTCAACCAAACTTTGTTCGGCTACTTGCTCTTGTCCTTGAAGCTTGTCAATTTCTATGGCACGAAACCCACGGGGTAGCAAGTATGTTCCATTAACTTCCGAAAAATCAAGCATGAGTGTCTTGCTATGCTTTCCATGCCCTTTCTCAATAATGCTTGCTTCTTTCTATTTGATGGATTCAGAATATATACTACTTGATTCGGCTTTTTCAATAACTGAATTTTCTTTGTTACCCGAATCAATACCTTTATCTTTGTGAATTTTCAAGGCTTCTCGCTCTTGTTTAATTTTAGCCCACATCTTAGCTTGGCGAGCTTTGAACCTTTTCATCTCAATTTCCATCCACTCCTCATGAGATTGGCCCCCAATACTTTGAGCCTCTTTCGGCAATGAGGTGCCAAAACTCTACAATTGTTTAGGTGGTACAGTGGATGGTACAACACTGGGCGACTGCATCATTTGCACAACTCTAGCTTTTACAGCAACAAAATCATGAGGCTTCCCGCCTTCTATTAACTCCTGGCGAATAAAGTTGCACAAATCCCAAGAGAATGTAAGCTTGTTCTCAGTTACCCAGTTTGGATATGGTTGCCCCCCTATGCTTTTAGAATCTTTCGGTAATGTGATGTTGCCAAAATTCTGTAATTGTGCAGGGGGAACATGATGTGCCACGGTAGTAGGTGAAGGCATTTGTGCTCCTATAGAAGTTTCACTTATTCGGGCATGACCGTGAAGGTGCGGAGCCGAATTATGGATATCAACAGTTGCGTATGGTGCCAAAAAATTAGTAGCATGAGGTGTAGCATATGATGTTTGAGGGTAATTGGCCGAATAACTAGTAGTAGCATGGCCAATTCCCCTATCCATTGGCATGTTTGGATTAACATACTGCAAGTTATTTGCTGATGAATGAAAAGATGAAACACTATGTTGCATGCCATTGAAATTTCCTACATGGGGTGTTTCAAATTGATTAACCAAACTCATCATGTTGTTCATCAGACTATGGATTTGTTGGGTTGACGATGCATGGCAGTTGGAATACATATGTTGCATGTTGCTAAAATTATATGAGGTAGAAGCATGGAGATTTTGTTGCATCGACTCTTGCACATAATTAAATGCATGATTGATAAAGCTAGGGCTAGCCGATACATTATACCCATTAGATAATCTAGCAACAACATATGGATTATTTTCATCTACAAAGGGGAATTGAGTATTCATACTACCTTTGTAGACTGCAGCAGCTTGATGACGATCTCTTCCTAGCAAGAACGGGCTAGAGACTGTTCAAAGCTTCGTCCCCAGCGGAGTCGCCAAAAAGTGTGTTCGCACATGAATACGTCACCGTGTACCTCCAACTCCGAGGGTGATGCACCGCATCTCACATCGAAGGAGACCAGTCCAGAAGCGCGGTACGCAAGCAATCCGGTGGGTGCTTTTCAGGAACCGAAACCCCACGCGTCCAGGAGGGACCACGTCAGGGCGCGCGACGGCTATGGGCTGCCCTAGGTCGACCTGATCGCCCCTAGGGCCTCAAGGTTCATCGCCCTGCAATAAAGAAGAACGAACGAAGAACGAGGAAGAAGAAGAACAAGGGACAAGGAAAAGTAAAGGTAAAAAGTAGTATATGTTTGTTCGATTGTGTGTTGCTCAATCGGCCGTCACCTCTTGTCTATATAAGAGGCGGATGGACTTCCAGTACAAGAAAAGGACTTGCCTTGCCGTCCAAATCATCAAAATGTAACCAAATTCGGACTTCTCATGACCCCCGGCCCGGATGTCCGGCTCTAGGCCCGGATGATCCGGCCAAGCCCAGATTTCTGACAACAGTCCACTAATCGGGCCGTCACTTTTTCATACGAACTTGGGTTAAGATAACTTTTATATCAAAATCAACCATCTCGACGAGACGCACAACTTTGTTCTTGAAGACTTTTGGATCTGAGGCCATCTTGAGGGTGTTTCGGGCCATTTCCTAAAGTCTACAGCAGAAAAAGTTGTCCGGATCGTCCGGGCTTCACCCGGATGATCTGCGTGCCATCCGGATGATCCGGCTTCAAGGGGCCCGAAAATTATGGTTCTGTTACTTTACCTGGATGATTCATCTGGCCTCCTGCCGGATGATCAGATCTCGGCCCGGATGATCCGGCCAAATACTGCTGCAGCCCACTCTTTTGCTTGTAACTTTTGCATACGACCTCGAATGGGGATGATTTTTACATATTGTCTGTTTCGACGAGACGAAGAACTTTGCAGTTGAAAGTTTTTTCATCCAAGGCCATATTAATTAGGTTTCATGCCATTTTCTAATCTGATGTCAACACGGGTATCTCCAAAATTTTCATATCTTTTGCACCTGAGCTCCGTTTTGGTCCATCTTCATATTTATTTTGATCATCTAGAAGAGGGTCATCAAATGGTGACATGAACTCATAATTTTAACCTCATCCCATTATAGACTGAAGTCACTCTTTGTGATCATGCCATTTTTGAGCTTCAACAGAGATCACGGTATCTTCCATGCTACATACATTATAGAATGGTAAAGTTTATACTCCCCCACCACCAGAAAGCACACTCCATGGCTGGTCCGAAACAACGTGTACCGTCCAACTAACAACAATCCTGGGGGAGTTTCATTTGAAATTATTTTGATTTGATTTGAGCATGGGACTGGGCATCCCGGTTACCAACCATTTTCTCGTGAATGATGATCGGAGTCCACTCATTGTGAGAATAACCCAGCTAGCATGGAAGATATTGACAACCCTAGTTGGTACATGAGTGATTCGAGCATACAAAACAGATTATTATTTGAAGGTTTGGAGTTTGGCACATGCAAATTTACTTGGAATGGCAGGTAAATACCGCATATAGGAAGGTATGGTGGACTCATAGGGAACAACTTTGGGGTTTATGGAAGTGGATGCACAAGCAGTATTCCCGCTTAGTACAAGTGAAGGCTAGAAAGAGACTCGGAAGCGACCAACTAGAGAGCGACAATAGTCATAAACATGCATTGAGATTAACCAACATTGAGTGCAAGCATGAGTAGGATATAAATCACCATGAACATAAATATCGTGGAGGCTATGTTAATTTTGTTTCAACTACATGTGTGAATATGTGCCAAGTCAAGCCACCCGAATCATTCAAAGGAGGATACCATCCTATCATACTACATCACAACCATTTTAATTTCCATCTTGGCACGCAAGGTCAACCATTATAAACTCCTAGTTGATTAAGCATGGCATGAATAACTATAATCTCTAATTGTCATTGCAAACATGTTTCATTCATTATAGGTTGAATCAGGAACGATGAACTAATCATATTTACAAAAACAAGATAGGTCGAGTTCATACCAGCTTTTCCTCATGTCAATCATTTCATCATATATCGTCATTATTGCATTTCACTTGCACGACCGAACAGTGTGGATAATATAATAGTGCACGCGCATTGGACTAAGCTGGAATTTGCAAACATTTAATTAAAGGAGAAGACAAGGTAATATGTGCTCTTTGTTAGATCAACGGTAATGCATATAAGAGCCACTCAACATTTTCATCGTGGTCTTCTCCTCTTGACCCCCAAAGAAAAGGAAAGAATTTCAAAGAATCACACTGAAATATTTTTAGAGTTTTTGTTTTTTTGAAGAAAGTAAAACAAGAACGAGAAAAACTATTTACATGGGAAAGCTCCCAACAAGCAAAAGATGAACGATAAATCTTTTTGGGTTTTCTTTTAGTACTACTACTAAGCATGCATGGAAAGTAAACTAACTACAACTAATTTTTTGGTTTTTCTTAAGGTTTTTCAAACACACAAGAAGAAAGCAAGAAAAATAAATAAACTAGCATGGATAATACAATGAAAAAGTATGAACACCAACAACTGAAATGAGTGTGTGAGCATGGATGTAATGTCGGTGAGAAATACGTACCCCCCTCCCCCCCGAGCATAGGGTTTTGGCCTAAGTTGGTCTATGGCCACTGTCCTGGTGGATATCCAAAGTTGTAGTTGGGGTTGTACTGAGACGCATCAGCTACTGCCTAAAGGGCTACATCATGGAGGCGAGCAGCCTCCGCTGTTCTCTCATACTCGTTTGTCACCTCTCTAGTTATAAAGTATCGTCCACTCGCCTGAAAGTTAAAGAAAGCGGGAGCTGGAAGAGTAATATGGACGTCGTGTCGTTTATCAAAGATTAGTCGGTACTGGAGGAGTTGTTCGTTCCTCTTAAGAAACTGGTAGCGTACCATAGCCTCATAATCTAGAAAAGCAGGTGGCAACTCAATGTCATACCCCCTTACGGGTACACCCAAATATTTAGCTAAACGAGTTGCATAAATCCCTCCAAATAAATCCCCATCTTTAGCATTATGGTGTAACCTCCTAGCAATAATAGCCCCTAGATAATATCGTTTATCACCTAACACCGCACACTTGAGGACACTTAGATCTGGAACGCAAATGTGGAATGCTCATGTTTACCATTCATACACTGATGTCTACTACGCAACTTTATTCTTGTAGACACGTGTTGGGCCTCCAAGCTCACAGTTTTGTAGGACAATAGAAATTTCCCTCAAGTGGATGACCTAAGGTTTATCAATCCATGAGAGGGGTAGGATGAAGATGGTCTCTCTCAAACGACCCTGCAAACAAATACAAGAGATCTCTTGTGTCGCCAACACACCCAATACAATGGCAAATTGTATAGGTGCACTAGTTCGGCAAAGAGATGGTGATAAAAGTGTAATATGGATGGTAGAAATATATTTTTATAATCTGAATAAATAAAAACAGCAAGGTAACAAGTAGTAAACGGGCAAAAAAACGGTATTGCAATGCTTGAAAATGAAGCCTAGGGTATGTACTTTCGCTAGTGCAATCTCTCAACAGTGCTAACATAGTTGGATCACATGATTATCCCTCAAAGTGCAATAAAGAATCACTCTCGAGTTCCTATTAGCGAAGAACAAAAGATATAAATTGTTTGTAGGGTACGAAACCACCTCAAAGCTATTTTTTCCGTTCGATTTATTCAAGAGTTCGTACTAAAATAACACCAAAGAAAATTCATATTCATAATACTCAATCCACACAAAGAACTACAAGGAGACCCCAAAGTTTCTATCGGAGAAAAGACAATAAAAGCATGCATTAACCCCTATGCATAAATTACACCAATGTCACCTCAGGAATCCGCAAGTTGAGTGCCATAACATACATCAAGTGAATCAATATGACACCCCATTGTCACCTCAAGTATTCATACCGCAAGACATACATCATGTGTTCTCATATCTGAACATTCAATCCGACAAGACAAAACTTCAAAGGGTAAAGATTCAATTCACCACAACAAGAGTATATAGGGGAGAGAAACATCATGATATAGATCACGAGAGAGAGAGAGATTAAATACATAGCTACTGGTACAAACCCTTAGCCCCGAGGGTGCACTACTCCCTCCTCATTGTGGTGGCTGCCGGGATGATGAAGATGGCCACCGGAGATGATTCCCCCCTCCGGCAGGGTGCCGAAAAGGGTCAAGATTGGTTTTCGGTGGCTATAGAGCCTTGCGGCGGCGGAACTTCTGATCTAGGGTAACCCCGAGGGTTTTCGGAATATTTGTGAATTTATAGGGTAAAGAGGGGGTGCGGGAGGCCACCGAGGTGGGCACAACCCACATGGGCACGCCTGGGGGCCCAGGCGTGCCTTGGTGGGTTGTGCACCCCTCGGGGCCCCCCAGGTGCTGCTCTGGCCCATCCTGGGTGTTTTGGTCCATAAAAATTCTCCAAAAAGTTTTGCGATGTTTGGACTCCTTTGATATTGATTTCATGCGATGTAAAAACAAGCAAAAAATAGCAGCTGGCACTTGGCATTGGGTCAATAGGTCAGTCCCAAAAAATGATATAAAGTTGTTATAAAATGATTGTAAAGCATCCAAGAATGATAATATAACAGCATGAATACTTCATAAATTATAGATATGTTATAGACGCATCATACACCTACCGATAAAGAGAGCAAAATAATGTATGGCAGGAAAGTGAATGCTCCCTATGGTTGCTTTCGTGATATTTCTAGTTTCTCCAACGGTGATGCTAGCAAGGAAATCATTATATTCAGATTTGTGAGGCTCACTAAGAAGGCCCCATTGTGGAATTTTGCATGCCTCACAAAAGTCTTCCAAGTCCTTGGTATAAGATTCGTCATAAAGATCAAATAGGATAGTATGAGTATTACGCTTGGATGAAATCTCAAAGCTCTGCATGAAGGAATCGGTGAGATAATAATACTGTAAGCACTTGTCCGATCATAAATCCTCAAGGCCGGCATTTTGTACGTACGCATAGAATTCATCCTTGAAACCTGCACGATCCATAAATTCATTCGACGGCCATTCACACGGCTTCACTTGAGCTTCCCTTGGTGGTTCAAGGTCCTATTCATGAATCTCATGCCTTGGTCCTTGCTTCCTTGAATAACCAACTTGATACATCTTCCTGGACATTTTTTTTCCTCTGATTTTTTTTTGAAATTTTTAGTGACTCGAAATAAAAGTGAACCAAACTCAACAAGATTGATAGCAACTACTCCTACAAATGCCTAGAGGCTATATCGTGCATCAAAACTACTCTGGACCATATAAATTTGACATGCAAACTCAAGAACAGGGTCACCAAAGCAGCAAAAATTTGCAATAAATAAAACACTGAACAAAAACTAATTGGACCCTTTGAGGATTCACACACCGAAGAACAATCCCCCAAAGTAGTTTTGTGAATGGAGCTTTGAGCAAGGAGATCAAAAATGGCAGCAAGATGAGCAAGAACACGAGTTTGAACTATGGAGTGATTTTCTTCTGGAGGAAGAAGGAGAGGATGGGTGCTGGAATAAGTGGAGGGGGCACGTGGAGCCCACAAGGTCGGGGGCGCGCCCTCCACCCTTGTGGCCAACTGGTGAGGCCCCCAGGTGTGTTCTTTGCACCAGAAATTCTAAAATATTCTAAAAATCATACTAAATTTTTAGGGCATTTGGAGAACTTTTATTTTTGGGCCATTTTTTATTGCATAGACAATTCAGAAAACAGACAGAAAATACTAATTTTGCTTTATTTAATCTAAATAACAGAAAGTAAAAGATGGGTACAGAGAGTTGTGCCTTCTAAATTCATCCTTCTCATGCCCATCAAAAGGAATCCATTAACAAGGTTGATCAAGTCTTATTAATAAACTTCTTCTGAGTGACATGAAACCGAAGAATTTTCGAATAACACAAGGTTACCTCAATGGGGATATGCATGTCCCCAACAATAAGAATATCATATTTCTTTTTGGCAGCAGGAAGAGTGAATTCAAAACCTCCAATAGTGATAGTTGAAAATTTTCCAATAGAGTTGATACTATGAACTTGAGGTTGTTTCTTCGGAAAGTGTACCATATGCTCATTACCATTAACATGAAAAATGGCATTGCCTTTGTTGCAATCAATAACAACCCCTGCAATATTCAAAAAGGGTCTACCATGGATGATCGACATACTGTCGTCCTCAGGAATATCAAGAATAACAAAGTCGGTTAAGATAGTAACGTTTGCAACCACAACAGGCACATCCTTACAAATACCGATGGGTGTAGCAGTTGATTTATCAACCATTTGTAAAGAGATTTCGGTAGGTGTGAACTTATTCAATTCAAGTCTACGATACGAAGAGAAAGGCATAACATTAACACCGGCTCCAAGATCACATAAAGCAGTTTTAACATAGTTTCTTTTAATGGAGCATGGTATAGTTGGTACCCCTGGATCTCCAAGTTTATTTGGTATTCCACCCTTAAAAGTATAATTAGTGAGCATGGTGGAAATCTCAGCTTCCGGTATCTTTCTTTTATTAGTAACAATATCTTTCATGTACTTAGCATAAGGAGGCATTTTAAGCATATCAGTCAAACGCATACGCAAAAAGATAGGTCTAATCATTTCAGCAAAGCACTCAAAATCCTCATCTTCCTTTTTCTTGGATGGCTTAGAAGGAAAGGGCATGTGTTTCTAAACCCATGGTTCTCTTTCTTTACCATGTTTCCTAGCAACGAAGTCTCTCTTATCATAACCTTGATTCTTTGATTGTGGGTTATCAAGATCAACAACAGGTTCAATCTCCACATCATTGTCATTACTAGGTTGAGCATCAACATGAACATCATCATTAACATTATCACTAGGTTCATGTTCATTACCAGATTGTGTCTTAGCATCAGAAATAGAAATATCATTGGGATTCTCAGGTGTGTCTATCGCAGGTTCACTACCATGCAAAGTCCTACTAGTTTTCTTTTTCTTCCTAGTACAAGGACTGGGTGCATCAATATTAGTTCTCTAAGAATCTTGCTCAATTCTCTTAGGATGGCCCTCAGGATACAAAGGTTCCTGAGTCGTCTTACCACCTCTGGTCAGAACCCTAACAGCATTATCATTGTTCTTACTATTTAACTCATTAAGCAAATCATCTTGTGCCTTAAGTAAATGTTCTACTTGAGTTGTAACCATGTAAGCATGTTTACTAACAATCTTAAGATCATTAAAAGTTCTACTCGTATAATCACCCAAGTGGCCAAGCATGTAAGCATTACGTTTCAATTGTCTACTAACATAAGCATTGAAGTTTTCTTGTTTAAAAATAAAATTATCAAACTCATCCAAACATTGACTAGCAGACTTATTATGAGGAATATCACCTTCATCAAAATCTTCAGAGAGAGTTACCTCTACTACCTATGTCGGGTTATCAAGACCACGTATTTTTTCAATAGGCGGTAAATTTTTAACATCTTCAGCTTTAATACCTTTTTCTTTCATAGATTTCTTTGCCTCTTGCATATCTTCAGGACTGAGAAATAGAATACCCCTCTTCTTTGGAGTTGGCTTCGGAGTTGGTTCAGGAAGTGTCCGGTCATTATCATTACTCAATATATTATTCAATAGAAATTTAGCTTGCTCAACAGTTCTTTCCTTGAAAACACAACCAGCACAACTATCCAGGTGGTCTCTGAAAGCATCAGTTAGTCCATTATAAAAGGTATCAAGTATTTCGTTTTTCTTGAGAGGATGATCAGGCAAATCATTAAGTAATTGGAGAAGCCTCCCCAAGCTTGTGGGAGACTCTCTTCTTCAATTTGCGCAAAGTTAAATATTTCCTTTAAAGCAGCTTGTTTCTTCTGAGTAGGGAAATACTTTTTAGAGAAGTAGTAAATCATATCCTGGGGCAAGGGAATTAAACCATAACTTAGCATCACCCTTTAATGAGAAAGGAAACAATTTGAGAATATAGTAATAGCGAATTTTTTCCTCATGATCAAATAGGGTGTCTATATCATTCAATTTAGCAAGATGTGCCACAACAGTTCAGATTAATAACCATAGAAAGGATCAGATTGAACCAAAGTATTTAACTCGGGATCAACAGAGAATTCATAATCCTTATCAGTAACAAAGATAGGTGAAGTAGAAAAGGCGAGATCATATTTCATTCTAGCATTCAAGGATTTTTCTTTTATCTTAGCTAATAATTTCTTAAGATCCTCTCTATCATTGCAAGCAAAGAAGTCTCTAGCAATTTCTTCATCCATAACATAACCCTCAGGTACAACAGACAATTCATATCTAGGGGGAGAATCATAATCTTTAGTTTCAATAATATCATCAGTTTCAGTAATTTAATTCTCTCTAACCCTAGCAAGTTGTTCATCAAGAAATTCACCTAGTGGCACAGTATTATCTAGCAGAGAAGTAGTTTCATCATAAGCATCATGTATAGCAGAAGTGACATCATCAATAACATGCAACACATTGGAATTAATATTAGGTGTAGGTGTCGCAAGTTTACTTAAAACCGAAGGGAAATCAAGTGCAGAGCTAGATAGCAGTTCCTTACCACCCCTCGTAGTTGAGGAAAAAAATCTTAGTTCTTTCATCTTTCAAATTCCACATAGTGATCAACAGATATAAATCCCAAGTGACTCAGAGAATAGAGCTATGCTCCCTGGCAACGGTGCCAAAAAAATGTCTTGATAACCCACAAGTATAGGTGATCGCAACAGTTTTCGAGGGTAGAGTATTCAACCCAAATTTATTGATTCTACACAAGGGGGCCCAAAGAATATTCTCGAGTATTAGCAGCTGAGTTGTCAATTCAACCACACCTGAAAGACTTAATATATGCAGCAAAATATTTAGTAGCAAAGTAGTATGAAAGTAACGGTAACGGTGGCAAAAGTAACAGTAGCAGTTTTGTAGCAATTGTAACAGTCGCAACGGAAAAGTAATGGAGCAAAGATCAATATGTGAAAAGCTCGTAGGCAATGGATCAATGATGGATACTTATGTCAGATGACATTCATCATGCAACAGTTATAACATAGGGTGACACAGAACTAGCTCCAATTCATCAATATAATGTAGGCATGTATTCCGAATATAGTCATACGTGTTTATGGAAAAGAACATGCATGAAATCTTTTGTCCTACCCTCCCGTGGCAGCGGGGTCCTATTGGAAACTAAGGGATATTAAGGACTCCTTTTAGTAGAGTACCAGACCAAAGCATTAGCACTTAGTGATACATGAACTCCTCAAACTACGGTCATCACCGAGAGTTGTCCCGACTATTGTCACTCAGGGGTTGCCGGATCGTAACACGTAGTAGGTGACTATAACTTGCAATATCGAATCAAGAACACAAATATATTCATGAAAACATAATAGTTTTAGATCTGAAATCATGGAACTCGGGCCCTAGTGACAAGCATTAAGCATAGCAGAGTAATAGCAACATTAATCTTAGAACATAGTGGGTACTAGGGATAAAACCCTAACAAAACTAACTCGATTACATGGTAAATCTCATCCAACCCATCACGATCTAGCAGGCCTAGCTACGATGGAAGTACTCAAGCACAGCGGTGAGCACCGTGAAATTGGTGATGGAGGATGGTTGATGATGACGATGGCGACGGATTCCCCTCTCCGGAGCCCAAACCGGACTCCAGATCTGCCCTCCCAAGGAATAAAAGGGCTTGGCGGCACCTCCGTATCGTAAAACGCGATGAATCATTCTCTCTGATTTTTTCTCCCGAAAGAGAATATATGGAGTTGGAGTTGAGGTCGGTGGAGGTCCAGGGGGCCCACAAGGTCGGGTGGCGTGCCCCAGGGGGATGGGCACGCCCCCACCCTTGTGGCTAGGGTGTGGGCCCCCTTCACTTGATTCTTTCACCAATATTTTTTATTAATTCCCAAGCTGATCTCCGTGAATTTTTATGTCATTTTGAGAACTTTTTATTTTGCACAAAAATAACACCATAGCAATTCTGCTGAAAACAGCGTCAGTCCGGGTTAGTTCCATTCAAATCATGCAAGTTAGAATCCACAACAAGGGCAAAAGAGTTTGGAAAAGTAGATACGACGGAGACGTATCAGCTCTTGGTTAATAGGTTAGTCCCAAAATGGTATAAAATAGCATATTAATACATATAAAACATCCAAAATAGATAATATAATAGCGTGGAACAGTAAAAAATTATAGATACGTTGGAGACGTATTAAGCATCCCCAAGCTTAATTCCTGCTCGTCCTCGAGTAGGTAAATGATAAAAATAGAATTTTTGATGTGGAATGCTACCTAACATATTTATCCATGTAATTTCTTTATTGTGGCGTGAATGTACATATCCGTATGATTCAAAACAAAATTTTAATATTGACATAAAAACAATAATACTTCAAGCATACTAACAAGGCAATTATGTCTTCATAAAATAACATGGCCAAACAAAGCTTATCCCTACAAAATCATATAGTCTGGCTATACTCCATCTTCATCACACAAAATATTTAAATCATCCATAACCCCGATGACAAGCCAAGCAATTATTTCATACTTTTGATGTTCTGAAACTTTTTCAACTTTCACGCAATACATGAGCGTGAGCCATGGACATAGCACTATAGGTGGAATAGACTGTGGTTGTGGAGAAGACAAAAAGAAGGAGATAGTCTCACATCATCTAGGCATATCAACGGGCTATGGAGATGCCCATTGTTTTTGGAATATATGGGAATATATAGGCGGAAGAAATAGGTCGATGGAGTCATGAGGGGCCCACAAGGGTGGGGACGCGCCCTACCCCCTGGTCGCGCCCTTCGTCCTTGTGGCTACCTCATGGCTTCTCTGACTTGCACTCCAAGTCCTCTGGATGTCTTCTGGTCCAAGAAAAATCATCGCAAAAGTTCTATTTCATTTGGACTCCGTTTGGTATTCCTTTTCTGCGAAACTCTAAAACAAGGAAAAAAAAACAGAAACTGGCACTGGGATCTAGGTTAGTAGGTTAGTCCAAAAATTAATATAAAATAGCATATTAATGCATATAAAACATCCAAAAACGATAATATAATAGCATGGAACATTAAAAAATTATAGATACGTTGGAGACTTATCACCCACCACTTCTATCTTTCGCCCACATTTCATATCACGTCATCATAGTGCACTTGGGCCGCCTCATTAACGCACGTCCACGCAAGGTTACCTCGATCCCTTCGACGGTGCCCTCCTCGCGAGCCTCCCGACTTTGCCCTCATCTCGTCCTCACGCCGCCGTCCTCTCCTCGGTTCCTATGGTGATCCTGAAGCACGCCGCCGCTGCCATCGTGAGATCTTCCTGGAACAATGACGAAGCCCACGCCGCCGCCATCGTGGGATCTTCCTGGGACAACGACGAATCCCACGCCGCCGCCATCGGGGGATGATCATGGGACGACGCCGCCACTTCGCCATCACGAATACTCCTCGCGACTTCGTCATCATCGGGTCCGGTCGCATCGGTCATCTACACCGCTAGATTCCTCTCACTCGCTATGGTATCTCCAACCTAGATTTCTCCAAGACGACGCCACTAAGATCCGCATATTAACCTCTTGTCCCTCTTTTCTCACCAATACATGATGCAGTGGCTAAGTGTTGGTGCGGGCCAAGTCAGCCGTTCGAGCGAGGCCGGTAGCGATGAGGGTGTGGGGCATGATGTCTACTACGCAACCTTCTTCTTGTAGACTCGTGTTGGGCCTCCAAGCGCAGAGTTTTGTAGGACAGTAGAAAATTTCCCTCAAGTGGATGACCTAAGGTTTATCAATCCGTGGGAGGCGTAGGATGAAGATGGTCTCTCTTAAAAAAACCTTGCAACCAAATAAAAAAGAGTCTCTTGTGTCCCCAACACACCCAATACAATGGTAAATTGTATAGGTGCACTAGTTCGGCGAAGAGATGGTGATACAAGTGTAATATGGATGGTAGATATAGGTTTTTGTAATATGAAAATAAAAAACAGCAAGGTAACTAGTAACTAAAGTGAGAGAAAACGGTATTGCGATGCTTGAAAACAAGGCCTAGGGTTCATACTTTCACTAGTGCAAGTTCTCTCAACAATGGAAATCCCTCAACGTGCAACAAAAGTCACTCCAAAGTTCCTATTGTGGAGAACATAAGAAGAAATTGTTTGTAGGGTACGAAACCACCTCAAAGTTATTCTTTTTGGTCAATCCATTGAGCTATTCCTACAAGTGTCACAAACAACCCTAGAGTTCGTATTAAAATAACACCATATGACACACATCAATCAACCCTAATGTCACCTAGATACTCCAATGTCACCACAAGTATCCGCTGGCCAATTATACGATATGCATCAAACAACTTCAGATTCATAATATTCAATCCAACACAAAGAACCTCAAAGAGTGCCTGAAGATTTCTACCAGAGAAACAAGGACGAAAACGTGCATCAACCCCTATGCATAGATTATCCCAATGTCACCTCAGGAATCCGCGAGTTGAGTGCCAAAACATACATCAAGTGAATCAATAGAATACCCCATTCTCACCACGGGTATCCCACGCAAGACATACATCAAGTGTTCTCAAATCCATAATAGTATTCAATCTGATAATAGTGAAATCTCAAAGGTAAAACTCAATTCATCACAAGAAGATAGAGGGGGAGAAACACCATATGATTCAACTATAGTAACAAAGCTCGCGGTACATCTAGATCATGCCAGATCAAGAACACGAGAGAGAGAGAGAGAGAAAGAGAGATCTAGATGGATGTAGATGATTTTCTTGATTGGTGGATGTAAGATGTTAGTTTATTTATTAGATTCTTCTCTGTACATGGAACAAGAGTTCTTCTCTGTACATGGAAACTTGGAAACCTTCTTTATTGTAATATTTAGCAAGCTAAAATATTCACAACGTATTCATGCTCATATTCGACGATAATTTGTTCAAACAACCAAGTGTTAGCAATTCAACACTCAGTTTTTGTCCAGGGACATTACAGACATTTCAGCATACAATTCATCCCATTATCAGAGACCAAAATCTTAGAAAAGAACTCGACGGCTGATTCTCTGGGAAGTTTCCCAAAAGCTAATTCTAGAGAATGAAAAGCTAAAAAGAACTGGGCCAAAATGGTTTATGGAAAAGCTTGTCATTTGCCTCTTGAGTTAGAACATAAAGCATATTGGGAAATTAAAGAACTCAACTATGATTTCAAACTTGCCGGTGAAAAGAGGTTATTTGATATTAGCTCACTAGATGAATGGAGAACCCAAGCCTATGAAAATGTCAAGTTATTTAAAGAAAAAGTTAAAAGATGGCATGACAAAAGAATCCAAAAGCGGGAATTCAAAGTCAGATAATATGTTCTTTTATACAACTCTCGTTTCAGATTCTTTGTAGGAAAACTCCTCTCTAAATGGGAAGGACAGTATATTATCGAGTAGGTTTATCGCTTTGGAGCTATCAAGATTAATAATGCCGAAGGTCCTAACCCGAAGGTGGTCAATGGGCAAAAAATTAAACACTATATCCCAGGTACGCATATTAATGTCGAAAGCAATATTATTCAAACCATGACACCGGAGGAATACATAAAAGAAACCTTCTGGAACGCTCCAAAATCCTAAAAAAGAGGAGGTACGTGATACAGTAAGTAAACACACTCCGAAAAATCTGCAAAAATATTTTCTGTCAGTTTTGGGATATTACAAAAATTAGGAAAATAAGAAACAATCAAGAAGGCAACCGGGGGGCACAAGACACGAGGGCGCGCCTAGCCCACCTGGCACGCCCAGGTGTGTTGTTCCCACCTCGGGAACCTTCCCAACTATGTTTTCCTCCCATTTTCTTGTTTCCCAAGATAAAAAATCTTTATATACTCCCCGAATGTATTGACCACCGTATCGTGGAGAAATCTTTCATTCTTCTTTCTTGCTGTTTTCTAACAGATCTAGATCGCCATGGCCGCTTCGAGCTCCTCCAAGGACAAGTTCTTCGAGAACGTCATCAACCCATATTTGCGGGAGGTGACGCAGCACCCTCAAGCCATTGAGATGCGTGAGGGGGTGCTCCACATCTGGATGTCCAGGGTCCCAAGGGGATGGTAATGTGGAGACTAGGCTCGGAGCTATTGAGCAAGAGGTCTTCAAGTGCAAGGGGATAGTGGAACATGGACTCAATGCCAATCACCTCATGATCACGGATTACACTCGTGGTCTCAAGGTGGATGGCAAATCCATGAAGGATGTCGTCTTCAACTTCAACGCACAAATACATTTTCTGCAAAGCCAAATCTATGATCTCCAAAATCAAGTCTTTGAATATGAGGCAAGATTTAAAGGTATGAGTTTATCTTCCAGTTGCAGGACTTGTGAGACTCGTGCTTCTTCTTATGATGGTGAGTCGCTGCCATGGAAGCCGAAGGATAAGCCCGCTACTACTTCACCACCACCTTCATCATCTTCTCCACCAAAAGAGACTTGAGTTCATGGTATGGGCACTCCCCTTGGCTTGTGCCAAGCTTGGGGGAGGTGCCCCGGTATCGTATCACCGCCAAAATCTTTGTCTTTACCTATTTTAGTTCGATCTTTAGTTATCCTTTGATTTGGTTGAATAAAAGTTTAGTTCGATCCTTTCTTTTCGAGTGCTTGCTTAGTGATCTATCTATCGATGTGATCATGTGCGAGATATATAATAAAGAGTAGTTTGAGTTTGGCTTCTTTACTTTTATGTTTCAATAAAAAGAAAGGAAAATAAATGAATAAGATCATATGCTAATCTTATGGTAAGTAATGACCTCACATAAGGAAAAATATAAGTGGTAAAATTTATTGGAGGTTGACAAACATAGCATTGGTCAATGATGCAATTCATGAAATAATTAATAAGGGAAGAGAAGATTCACATGCAAATACACTATCTTAGACATCTTTTATGATTGTGAGCGCCCATTAAATATTATGTGTCAAAATTGTTGACGTTGGACAAGGAAGACAACGTAATGATTTATGTTTGTTCATATTCACATAGAAGTTATATTGTCATAGATCCTTTAACATGTGGTGCTTGCTCAATATCTTTGCTAGCCAAAAACTCCTCACTAAGTAGAGATAATACTTGAGCATCCAAAAACACTTAAACCCAAATCTTATTTTGAGAGTCCAACATACCTACCTATGGATTGAGTAATATCCTTCAAGTAAGTTGTCATCGGTGCAATATGACAATAAAAATTGCTTCTAATGTGTTGGATCATTTAGAGCGTTGTACGAACTTGTGATGGCAAAATAATAAAAGAAACAAATTGCATAATAAAGGTTGCTAACATAAGGGGCAATATAATGTGACGTTCTTTTGCATTAAGGGATTTGTCATACAAACAAATAAGCGCATGACAACCTCTGCTTCCCTCTCTGAAGGGCCTATCTTTTACTTTTATGCATTTACTTTTATGTAAGAGTCAAATTTTTCTTTCCTATTCCTTTTTATTTTCTCTTTTTGCAAGAATCATGTGATGAGGAAAGATCTAGGCACATATATCCAGTTGGATATGAGTGGGCATGAGTTATTATTGTTGACATCACCCTTGAGGTGAATACGTTGGGAGGCGAAACTATGAGCGCCTATCTTTCTATGTGTCCGGTTGAAACTTTTTGTTCATGGGTATGATGTGAGTGTCAACAATCATAGAAGATTAAATGATGGTTGAGTATGTGGACTTGCCTAAAGACTCCGATATGTGACCCTTCCTGAAAATATGATGAATTGTAGTTGCAAAGTTGACTGAGAACATAGTTTGTTGGTTTTCAATAAGGTTTATGCTTTATACTTCAATGTTGTGATGAATTGTACTTGTTCATAAGAAGTTATATGATAAAAGTTGTGTTATAAAGTCTTATGTTAAAATTCCTTGTTGTTACAATAATACGAATGATGCTTCTATGTCTGCATTTTGTTTTTATCGACACCTCTCTCTCTAAACATGAGGGCATGTTTTTCGATTTCGGTTTTTCGCTTGAGGACAAGTGAGGTCTAAGCTTGGGGGAGTTGATACGTCTTGACCCACAAGTGTAGGGGATCTATCGTAGCTTTTCGATAAGTAAGAGTGTCGAACCCAACGAGGAGCAGAAGGAAATGATAAGCAGTTTTCAGTATGGTATTCTCTGCAAGCAGTGAAATTATCGGTAACAGATAGTTTTGTGATAAGGTAATTTGTAACGAGTAGCAAGTAATAAAAGTAAATAAGGTGCAGAAAGATGTCCCAATCCTTTTTGTAGCAAAGGACAAGCCTGGACAGACTCTTATATGAAGGAAAGCGCTCCCGAGGACACATGGGAATTATCGTCAAGCTAGTTTTCATCACGTTCATTTGATTCGCGTTCGGTACTTTGATAATTTGATATGTGGGTGGACCAGTGCTTGGGTACTATCCTTACTTGGACAAGCATCCCACTTATGATTAACCCCCATTCCAAGCATCCGCAACTACAACAAAAGTATTAAGGTAAACGTAAACATAGCATGAAACATATGGATCCAAATCAGCCCCTTACGAAGCAACACATAAAGTAGGGTTTAAGCTTATGTCACTCTAGCAACCCATCATCTAATTATTACTTCCCAATGCCTCCCTCTAGGCCCAAACAATGGTGAAGTGTCATGTAGTCGACGTTCACATGACACCACTGGAGGGATGACAACATACATCTCATCAAAATATCGAACGAATACCAAATTCACATGACTACTTATAGCAAGACTTATCCCATGTCCTCAGGAACAAAAGTAACTACTCACAAAGCATATTCATGTTCATAATCAGAGGGGTATTGATATGCATAATGGATCTGAACATATGATCTTCCACCAAATAAACCAACTAGCATCAACTACAAGGAGTAATCAACACTACTAGCAACCCATAGGTACCAATCTAGGGTTTGGATACAAAGATTGGATACAAGAGATGGACTAGGGTTTGAGATGAGATGGTGTTGGTGAAGATGTTGATGGAGATTGACCCCCTCCCGATGAGAAGATCATTGGTGATGACGATGGCGATGATTTCCCCCTCCCGGAGGGAAGTTTCCCCGGCAGAACAGCTCTGCCGGATCATATAGCTCACGGAGCCCTAGATTGGTTCCACCAAGTTTATGATTCATACAATCTCTTATGCTAAAGTAACAATTCAATCACAATTTCAAGTATGAATCATAAACTTTATTGAAAACTAACAAACTCTAATCTCAGTCACTGAGGCAATTGCAATTTATCATAACATAGGAAAGAGTCAACATAAGAGCTTTTCAGCAAGTCCACATACTCAACCACCATTTAGTCTTTCACCATTGCTAACACTCATGCAATACTTACGGGTATGGAGTTTTAATCGGACACAGAGAAAGATAGGGGCCTATAGTTTTGCCTCCCAACTCTTTACCTCAAGGGTAACGTCAACAATAATAGTTCATGCAAACCCACATCTAATTAGCCATATATATCAGGATCTTTCCAACACATTGTGCTTGCCAAAGTATAAAATGTAAAAAGGAAAGGTGAAGATCATCATGACTCTTATATAAGGTAGAAGATAAAAGTAAAAGATAGGCCCTTCACGGAGGGAAGCAGAGGTTGTCATGCGCTTTTATGGTTGGATGCACAAAATCTTAATGCAAAAGAACGTCACTTTATATTGCCACTTGTGATATGGACCTTTATTATGCAGTCTGTCGCTTTTATTTCTTCCATATCATAAGATCATATAAAGCTTATTTTCTCCACATTAATAAATCATACATATTTAGAAGGCAATTTTTATTGCATGCACCGATGACAACTTACTTGAAGGATCTTACTCAGTCCATAGGTAGGTATGGTCGACTCTCATGGCAAAACTGTGTTTAAGGATATTTGGAAGAACAAGTAGTATTTCTACTTGGTGCAAAGAACTTGGCTAGCATGAGAGGGAAAGGCAAGCTCAACATATTGGATGATCCATGACAACATAATTTATCTCAGATGTAAGAAAACATAACCCATTATGTTGTCTTCCTTGTCCAATGTCAACTCTTTAGCATATCACACTTTAATGAGTGCTCACAATCATAAAAGATGTCCAAATAGTATATTTATATGTGAAGACCTCTCTTTCTTTATTACTTCCTATTAATTGCAACGATGACCAAAACTATGTTTGTCAACTCTCAACAACTTTTATTCATCATACTATTTATATGTGAGCTCATTACTCTCCATAATATCCATATGATCTCTTTATTTCTTTTTATTTCTTCTCTTTTATTTTATTCCCTCAAGATCATAGAAAGGTAATCAAGCCATTGACTCAACACTAATATTTATTTTATATAGCTCACGGACTCGATTACATAGAAGGATCATAAAGCAAAACCCACAACTAGATCATACTAAAACTTTATTCTACTAGATCAAGATATTATCAAAAGATCAAACTAAGAAAAATGGTAAAGGTAAAAGTGATGGTGATACGATACCGGGGCACTCCCCCAAGCTTGGCAGTTGCCAAGGGGAGTGCCCATACCCGTTGCTCAGTCCTTCTTTGTCGGTGAACAAGGTGTTGGTTTTGTTGATGGCGTAGGCTTCTTCCTTAATTTGCGCTTGAGGACAGAATTTTGATCCCTTAGATCATTGATCTCCTGCTCAAGGCTTAATATCTTCTTGCATAATTCCTGTTTGTTTTCCTGCAAGAGGCGAAAAGGGATAAACTCGATCTTAGGTTTCTTTGCTCTATCAGGGAGGCTTGACTTTCTGAACTCCACATGCATGTCCCCAGGTTGAGGTAATGGGACTTCATCTTCATCTGAGCTCGTCTCCTCTTTTCCCTTGGGTTCATAGTCCTCTTCTTCTTCCGTAGTCCAACCACAATGCTCCACGTCCCCATAGACCTTAGGAGCTGCAAGGTAATCAGCCACATAGCTTTCTCCTTCCGAATCCTAGGATGACATATTGCTCTAATCTACAGCAGGAACAGCTTGAAACAAAGACATAGGATATTTGCATGATACGGTGGTCAAAGCCTTCGGGAAATTATATAATGAATTTTTACTGACCAAAAGAATTATCGTGCGAGAAAACGGAGCCCGGAGAGCGCACGAGGTGCCCACGAGGCAGGGGGCGCGCCCAGGGGGTAGGGCGCGCCCTCCACCCTCGTGGAAGCCTCGTGTCCTTTCCGGTCTGCTTCTTATTTCCCTATTTTCTTAAATATTCCAAAACTGAGAAAAATTGCCATTAGAACTGTTTTGGAGTCGGTTTACTTACCGTACCACATACCTATTCCTTTTCGGAGTATGAAACGTTTTGGAAAGTGTCCTTTATGTATTCCTCTGGGGTTACGGTATCAATAACATTAGTTTCAATATTTATAGGATTGCCTGAGATACAATGTTTGATTCTTTGACCATTCACCACCCTCGGATTTGTGCCTTCGAAGTTGTTGATTTTTATGGCACCAGAATGATAGACCTCCTCGATGACGTAAGGACCTTCCCATTTAGAGAGGAGTTTGCCTGCAAAAAATCTCAAACGAGAGTTGTATAGCAATACATAATCACCTATATTAAACTCGTGCTTTTGTATCCTTTTGTCATGCCATCTTTTAACTTTTTCTTTAAACAATTTGGCATCCTCATAGGCCTGGGTTCTCCATTCATCAAGTGAGGTAATGTCAAATAGCCTCTTTTTACCGACAAGTTTGGAGTCATAGTTGAGCTCTTTGATAGCCCAATATGCCTTATGTTCTAGTTTGAGAGGTAAGTGACATGCTTTACCATAAACCATTTTATACGAGAAGACATATCCATAGGGTTTTTATATGCAGTTCTATAGGCCCATAATGCATCATCAAGTTTCTTGGACCAATTCTTCCTAGATCTATTAACAGTCTTTTGCAAAATTAATTTGATCTCTCTGTTACTCAATTCTACTTGACCACTAGACTACGGGTGATAAGCAGACGCAATTCTATGATTAACATCATACTTAGCAAGCATTTTACGAAAGGCGCCATGAATAAAATGTGAACCATCATCAGTCATTAAATATCTAGGGACTCCAAACATTGGAAAAATAACTTCTTTAAGCATCTTAATAGAGGTGTTATGATTAGCACTACTAATTGGAATAGCTTCTACCCACTTAGTAACGTAATCAACAGCAACTAAAATATGTGTATACCCATTAGAGGAAGGAAAAGGTCCCATATAATCAAATCCCCAAACATCAAATGGTTCAATAACAAGTGAATAATTCATAGGCATTTCTTGACGTCTACTTATATTACTGATTCTTTGACATTCATCACAAGACAAGACAAACTTACTGGCATCCTTGAAGAGAGTAGGCCAATAAAAACCGGATTGCAATACCTTATGCGCAGTTCTATCTCCAGCGTGGTGCCCTCCATAAGCCTCGGAGTGACACTTGCGTAGGATATGTTCCTATTCATGCTCAGGTACACAACGTCTAATAATACCATCTACTCCTTCTTTATAAAGATGTGGGTCATCCCAAAAGTAATGTCTCAAATCATAGAAAAACTTTTTCTTTTGCTGGTATGTGAAACTAGGTGGTATGAATTTAGCAACAATGTAATTAGCATAATCAGCATACCATAGACCAGTACGAGAAGCATTTATGACAGCTAATTGTTCATCAGGAAAGCTATCATCAATGGGTAGTGGGTCATCAAGAACATTCTCTAACCTAGACAAGTTGTCTGCAACGGGGTTCTCAACTCCCTTTATATCAATAATATGCAAAGCAAATTCTTGTAGCAAGAGAACCCATCTAATAAGTCTAGGTTTAGCATCTTTCTTTTCCATAAGGTATTTAATAGCAACATGATCTGTTTGAATAGTTACTTTAGAATCAACAATATAAGGTATTAACTTATCACAAGCAAAAACAACTGCTAAAAATTCTTTTCAGTAGTAGCATAATTTCTCTGGGCACTATCTAGAGTTTTACTAGCATATTGGATAACATTCAAATTCTTATCAACTCTTTGTCCTAGAACAGCACCTACAGCATAATCGCTAGCATCACACATAATTTCAAAGGGTAAATTCCAATCAGGTGGATGAACAATAGGTGCAGAATTCAAAGCTTTCTTAAGTATTTCAAATGCTTCTACACAATCATCATCAAAGCCAAAAGGAATATCTTTTTGTAATAGGTTAGTCAGAGGCCGAGAAATTTTTGAGAAGTCCTTGGCATGACCAAGGAAACTTCTTATACCTTTGATGTCCTTGGGACACGACATCTTTTCAATAGCATCAACTTTAGCTTTATCAACTTCAATACCTCTTTCAGAAATTTTATGCCCCAAGACAATACCTTCATTAACCATAAAGTGGCACTTCTCTCAGTTCAAGACAAGATTAGCCTCTTCATATCTCTGCAAAACTCGATCAAGGTTGCTCAAGCAATCATCAAAAGAGGATCCATAAACAGATAAATCGTCCATGAAAACCTCACAAATCTTTTCAAAAAAGTCAGAGAATATAGCCATCAAGCATCTTTGAAAGGTAGCAGGTGCATTACATAAACCAAAAGGCATACGTCTATAAGCAAAAGTACCAAAAGGGCAAGTAAAAGTGGTCTTTGCTTGATCTTCAGCTGACACGGGTATTTGAGAGAAGCCAGAGTAACCATCTAGAAAGCAAAAATGTGTATGTTTGGATAATCTTTCTAGCATTTGATCAATGGAAGGCAAATGGTAATGATCTTTTTAGTAGCTTTATTTAATTTGCAAAAATCAATTACCATCCTATAACCTGTAATAATTCTTTGTGGAATCAATTCATCTTTATCATTAGGAATGACAGTAGTACCTCCCTTCTTAGGGACACAATGGACAGGACTTACCCACTGACAATCAGCAACGGGATAAATTATACCTGCCTCAAGGAGCTTTTATATTTCCTTTCTTACCACATCTTTCATCTTAGTATTCAGTTGTCGTTGGTGATCGATAACTGGTTTGGCGTCTTTCTCCAAATTTATTTTGTGTTGACATAGAGTGGGACTAATGCCTTTAAGATCATCAAGAGTATATCCAATAGCAGCGCGGTGCTTCTTCGGAGTTTTCAATAATTTTTCTTCCTCCTTCTCTGAAAGGTTAGCACTAATAATAGCAGGATATGTCTTCTTTCCATCAAGATAAGCATATTTAAGAGTATCAGGTAATGGTTTAAGCTCAAACACGTGATCACCCTTGGGTGGAGGAGGATCCCTTAGGATTTCAACTGGCAAGTTGTATTTCAGAATAGGTCCCTGTTTAAAGAATACTTCATCTATTTCCCTTCTTTCATTCATGAACAGATCATTTTCATGGTCTAGCAAATATTGTTCTAAAGGATCAGTAGGTGGCATGGCAATAGAAGCAAGACCAATAATTTCATCTTTACTAGGCAATTCCTCATCACGGGGTTGTCTATGAAACTTAGCAAAATTAAACTCATGAGACATATCCCCTAAACCAATAGAAACAATATCCTTATTACAGTCTATCTTAGAATTAACAGTATTCAAGAAGGGTCTACTAAATATAATGGAACAAAAGCTATCTTGTGGGGAACCAAGAACAAGAGAATCAGCAGGATATTTAACCTTCCCACACAAGACTTCAACATCTCTAACAATCCCAATTGGTTAAATAGTATCTCTATTGGCAAGCTTAATGGTAACATCGATATCTTCTATCTCAGCAGGTGCAATATCATGCATAATTTCTTTGTATAAGGAATGAGGTATTGCACTTGGACTACCACCCATAAGCCATGATAGCAATGATCTCCTATTTTAACAGAAATAACAGGCATGCCTACAACAGGTCTATGTTTATTTTTAGTATCAGGTCTAGCAATTCTAGCAGTCTCATCATAGAAGTAAATAACATGCCCATCAATATTATCGGCCAAGAGATCTTTAACCATACCAATATTAGGTTCAAATTTAACTTGCTCAGGGGGTTTGTGTGTCCTGATATTACTTTTGTTGACTACAGTTGAAACTTTAGCATGATCCTTTATTCTAACAGGGAAAGGTGGTTGATACGTCTCCAACGTATCTATAATTTTTTATTGCTTCATGCTATATTATCTACTGTTTTGGACATTATTGGGCTTTATTATCCACTTATATATTATTTTTGGCACTAACCTATTAACCGGAGGACCAGCCCAGAATTGTTGTTTTTTGCCTGTTTTAGGGTTTCGAAGAAAAGGAATATCAAACGGAGTCCAAACGGAATGAAACCTTCGTAAACGTGATTTTCTCATCAGTAAGATCCAGGAGACTTGGACCCTCCGTCAAGAAAGCCACGAGGCGGTCACAAGGGTGGAGGGCACCCCCCTAGGGCGCGCCCCCTGCCTCGTGGGCCCCTCGAAGCTCCACTGACGTACTTCTTCCTCCTATATATATATCCACGTACCCCCAAACGATCAGATACGGAGCCAAAAACCTAATTCCACCGCTGCAACTTTCTGTATCCACAAGATCCCATCTTGGGGCCTGTTCTGGAGCTCCGCCGGAGGGGGCATCGATCACGGAGGGCTTCTACATCGTCATCCAAGCCCCTCCGATGAAGTGTGAGTAGTTTACTTCAGACCTACGGGTCCATAGCTTGTAGCTAGATGGCTTCTTCTCTCTTTTTGGATCTCCATACAATGTTCTCCCCCTCTCTCGTGGAGATCTATTCGATGTAATCTTATTTTTGCGGTGTGTTTGTTGAGACCGATGAATTGTGGGTTTATGATCAAGTCTATCTATGAATAATATTTGAATCTTCTCTAAATTCTTTTATGTATGATTGGTTATCTTTGCAAGTGTCTTCGAATTATCAGTTTGGTTTGGCCTACTAGATTGGTTATTCTTGCCATGGGAGAAGTGCTTAGCTTTGGGTTCGATCTTGCGGTGTCCTTTCCCAATGACAAAATGGGCAGCAAGGCACGTATCGTATCATTGCCATCGAGGATAACAAGATGTTTTTTTATCATATTGCATGAAACTATCCCTCTACTTCATGTCATCTTGCTTAAGGCGTTACTCTGTTTTTAACTTAATACTCTAGATGCATGCTGGATAGCGGTCGATGAGTGGAGTAATAGTAGTAGATGCAGAATTGTTTCAGTCTACTTGTCTTGGATGTGATGCCTATATACATGATCATACCTAGACATTCTCATAACTATGCTCAATTCTGTCAATTGCTCAACAGTAATTTGTTCACCCACCGTAGAATACTTATGCTCTTGAGAGAAGCCACTAGTGAAACCTATGGCCCCCGGGTCTCTTTCTCATCATATCAATCTCCATCACTTTATTATTGCTTTGCTTTTGCTTTCTACTTTGCATCTCTATACCAAAAATACCAAAAATATTATTTATCATCTCTATCAGATCTCACTTTCGTAAGTGACCGTGAAGGGATTGACAATCCCTAAGCGCGTTGGTTGCGTTGAGCTATTGTTTTTGTGTAGGTACGAGGGACTCGCGCGTAGCCTCCTACTGGATTGATACCTTGGTTCTCAAAAACTGAGGGAAATACTTACGCTACTTTGCTGCATCATCCCTTCCTCTTCGGGAAATCCAACACAGTGCTCAAGAGGTAGCAAGAAGAATTTCTGGCGCCGTTGCCGGGGAGTCTGCGCAAAAGTCAACATACCAAGTACCCATCACAATTTCTATCTCCCGCATTACATTATTTTCCATTTGCCTCCCGTTTTCCTCTCCCCCCCCAATTCACCCTTGCTGTTTTATTCGCCCTCTCTCTCTTTATCCTCCCTCTCTCTCTATTTGCCTCTTTTGCCCGTTTGCTTTTTGTTTACTTGTGCGTTAGTTTGTTTGATTATCGTTATGTCAAGTCCTTTACCTTCTGCCTCTATGTCTGAAATTGGGGAAATTATTGTCGATATGGACAATAATAATATCATGAAAAATTCTGATGATCCTGCTAAAGAACCTACCATCTTTCATACAAAAAAAATTCCGTGTTGGTAATCGTAATATTATTGGAAAAGGAGTTATTCAAGATTTCTTTACTTGTGCCGGTGCTTTACCTTCTATGGGTAGTTCTATCCTTCACAGAACTAGTAGTCTTGCGGACGCTATTGCCATGCTTGTAGTTGAACTTGAAAGACAATTCATGCATATGCATCCTTCCATACAAAGGATTTTTCTGGAATTTTCTAATATTGAGCATTCTTCTGTTAAGCGTGCCACTACTATCTTTTTGGCTCATGAGTTTAGATTCATAATAAAATAAGCACAAGAAATCTTTGCACATTATAGGGTAGACGCTTTCCGTCCTCCCATAGAGGCTATCCTCTTTGATCAAGAAGAAATAATGCGTTTTCAATCTCTAGACTATGTTGCTTTCAATGAAAATCTTAGAAAAAGGGTTCCTACCAATGTTTTAATTGATAGAATTTCTGAACTTAATGATGATTTGGCTATTCAAAATAATGAACTAGGATATTCTCTAGAATATAGGCTCACAAAGTTCTGTCAAAAGAATGCTTATAATGATGAATTGGTTGTGCATTATGAAGGACCAAAGGAGGAACCTATACCTCCCAAGGTTGATCTTGGGGACTTTTGTCCCGTTAAATTAAGTCCTTTTGATTACTTTTGCTTGCCTCAAAGAAAACATGCTACCGAACGTAGAGAATATGAAATGATTTTTAATAATTTATCTTACTATTATGGCAATACCTAGATCTATTCTTGCTTGTTATGCCTAGCTAGGGGCGTTAAACGATAGCGCTTGTTGGGAGGCAACCCAATTTTATTTTTATTCCTTGCTTTTTGTTCCTGATTAGTAATAAATAAATTATTTATCCTCTATTTTGGTTGTGTTTTTTTGTGTTTAATTAGTGTTTGTGCCAAGTAGAACCGTTGGGAAGACTTGGGGAAAGTCTTGTTGAACTTGCTGTAAAAAACAGAAACTTTAGCGCTCACGAGAACTTCTGTAATTTTTATTTGGAGAGTGCTATTTAGTTAATTATTTTTGAAGATGAATAATAGATAAATTCCTCACGTCCAGAAATTTATTTTAGAATTTTTGGGGTTCCAGATCTTGAGCTAGCTACAGATTACTACAGATTGTTCTGTTTTTGACAGATTCTGTTTTTCGTGTGTTGTTTGCTTATTTTGATGAATCTATGGCTAGTAAAATAGTTTATAATCCATAGAGAAGTTGGAATACAGTAGGTATAACACCCATATAAATAAAGAATGAGTTCATTACAGTACCTTGAAGTGGTCTTTTGTTCTCTTTCGCTAACGGAGCTCACGAGATTTTCAACTTTAAGTTTTGTGTTGTGAAGTTTTCAAGTTTTGGGTAAAGATTTGATGGATTAAGGAACAAGGAGTGGCACGAGCCTAAGCTTGGGGATGCCCATGGAACCCACAAGATAATCTAAGGACACCTAAAATCCAAAGCTTGGGGATGCCCTGGAAAGCATCCCCTCTTTCGTCTACTTCTATCGGTAACTTTACTTGGAGCTATATTTTTATTCACCACATGATATGTTTTTTGCTTGGAGCATCTTTTATGATTTGAGTCTTTGCTTGTTAGTCTATCACAATCATCCTTGCTGTACACACCTTTTGAGAGAGCCATAAATAATTTTGAATTTGATAGAATACTCTATGTGCTTCACTTATATCTTTTGAGTTATATAATTTTGCTCTAGTGCTTCACTTATATCTTTTAGAGCACGGTGGTGGATTTGTTTTATAGGAACTATTGATATCTCATGCTTCACTTAGATTATTTTGAGAGTATTAATAGCATGGTAATTTGCTTAATAATAATATGCTTGGTATTCAAGATTTGTAAAACTTTCTTTTGAGTGCGTTGAATACTAAGAAAAAATTGATGCTTGATAATTGTTTTGAGATATGAGGATGGTGATATTAGAGTCATGCTAGTTGAGTAGTTGTGAATTTGAGAAATGCTTGTGTTAAAGTTTGTGATTCCCGTAGCATGCACGTATGGTGAACCGTTATGTGATGAAGTCGGAGCATGATTTATTTATTGATTGTCTTCCTTATGAGTGGCGGTCGGGGACGAGCGATGGTCTTTTCCTACCAATCTATCCCCCTAGGAGCATGCGCGGAATACTTTGCTTTGATAACTTCTAGATTTTTGCAACAAGTATATGAGTTCTTTATAACTAATGTTGAGTCCATGGATTATACGCACTTTCCTTCCTTCCACCATTACTAGCCTCTCTAATACCGCGCACTTTTCGCCGGTATCATACACCCACCAAATACCTTCCTTAAAACAGCCACCATACCTACCTATCATGGCATTTCCATAGCCATTCCGAGATATATTGCCATGCAACTTTCCACCGTTCCGTTCATTATGACACACTCCATCATTGTCATATTGCTAGCATGATCATGTAGTTGACATCGTATTTGTGGCAAAGCCACCATTCATAGTTCTTTCATACATGTCACTCTTGATTCATTGCATATCCCGGTACACCGCCGGAGGCATTCATATAGAGTCATATTTTGTTCTAAGTATTGAGTTGTAATTGTTGAGTTGTAAGAAAAATAAAAAGTGTGATGATCATCATTTTTAGAGCATTGTCCCAAGTGAGGAAAGGATGATGGAGACTATGATTCCCCCACAAGTCGGGATGAGACTTCGGACGATAAAAAAGAGGCCATAAAAAAGAGAAGGCCCAAAAAATGAGAGAAAGAGAGAGAAGGGACAATGTTACTATCCTTTTACCAGACTTGTGCTTCAAAGTAGCACCATGATCTTCATGATAGAGAGTCTCTCAATCTATCACTTTCATATACTAGTGGGAATTTTTCATTATAGAACTTGGCTTGTATATTCCAATAATGGGCTTCCTCAAAATGCCCTAGGTCTTCATGAGCAAGCAAGTTGGATGCACACCCACTTAGTTTCTTTTGTTGAGCTTTCATATACTTATAGCTCTAGTGCATCCGTTGCATGGCAATCCCTACTCACTCACATTGATATCTATTGATGGGCATCTCCATAGCCCGTTGATACGCCTAGTTGATGTGAGACTATCTTCTCCCTTTTTTGTCTTCTCCACAACCACCATTCTATTCCACATATAGTGATATATCCATGGCTCACGCTCATGTATTGCGTGAAGAGCGAAAAAGTTTTGAAAATGTCAAAAGTATGAAACAATTACTTGGCTTGTCATCGGGGTTGTGCATGACTTAAATACTTTGTGTGGTGGAGATAGGGCATAGCCAGACTATATGATTTTGTAGGGATAGCTTTCTTTGGCCATGTTATTTTGAGAAGACATAATTGCTTTGTTAGTATGCTTGAAGTATTATTATTATGTTAGCATGAACTTTAGTCTTGAATCTTTTGAATCTGAATATTCATACCACAATTAAGAAGATTTACATCGAAATTATGCCAAGTAGCACTCCGCATCAAAAATTCTGTTTTTATCATTTACCTACTCGAGGACGAGCAGGAATTAAGCTTGGGGATGCTTGATACGTCTCCAATGTATCTATAATTCTTGATTGCTCCATGCTATATTATCTACTGTTTTGGACATTATTGGGCTTTATTATCCACTTTTATATTATTTTTGGGACTAACCTATTAACCGGAGGCCCAGCCTAGAATTGTTGTTTTTGCCTGTTTTAGGGTTTCGAAGAAAAGGAATACCAAATGGAGTCCAAACGGAATGAAACCTTCGGAAACGTGATTTTCTCATCAGATAAGATCCAGGAGACTTGGACCCTCCGTCAAGAAAGCCACGAGGCGGGCACGAGGGTGGAGGGCGCACCCCCTGCCTCGTCGGCCCCTCGAAGCTCCACCAATGTACTTCTTCCTCCTATATATATACACGTACCCCCCAAACGATCAGATACAGAGCCAAAAACCTAATTCCACCGCCGCAACTTTCTGTATCCACGAGATCCCATCTTGGGGCCTGTTTCGGAGCTCCGCCGGAGGGGGCATCGATCACGGAGGGCTTCTACATCATCATCCAAGCCCCTCCGATGAAGTGTGAGTAGTTTACTTCAGACCTACGGGTCCATAGCTAGTAGCTAGATGGCTTCTTCTCTCTTTTTAGATCTCAATACAATGTTCTACCCCTCTCTCGTGGAGAGTCGATGTAATCTTGTTTTTCCGGTGTGTTTGTTGAGATCGATGAATTGTGGGTTTATGATCAAGTCTATCTATGAATAATATTTGAATATTCTCTGAATTCTTTTATGTATGATTGGTTATCTTTGCAAGTCTCTTCGAATTATCAGTTTGGTTTGGCCTACTAGATTGGTTGTTCTTGCCATGGGAGAAGTGCTTAGCTTTGGGTTCGATCTTGCGGTGTCCTTTCCCAGTGACAGAAGGGGCAGCAAGGCACGTATTGTATCATTGCCATCGAGGATAGCAAGATGGGGTTTTTATCATATTGCATGAAACTATCCCTCTACTTCATGTCATGTTGCTTAAGGCGTTACTCTGTTTTTAACTTAATACTCTAGATGCATGCTGGATAGCGGTCGATGAGTGGAGTAATAGTAGTAGATGCAGAATCGTTTTGGTCTACTTGTCTCGGACGTGATGCCTATATACATGATCATACCTAGATATTCTCATAACTATGCTCAATTCTGTCAATTGCTCAACAGTAATTTGTTCACCCACCGTAGAATACTTATGCTCTTGAGAGAAGCCACTAGTGAAACCTATGGCCCCCGGGTCTCTTTCTCATCATATCAATCTCCATCACTTTATTATTGCTTTGCTTTTACTTTGCTTTTACTTTTTATTTTGCATCTATATACCAAAAATACCAAAAATATTATTTATCATCTCTATCAGATCTCACTCTCGTAAGTGACCATGAAGAGATTGACAACCCCTAAGCGTGTTGGTTGCGTTGAGCTATTGTTTTTGTGTAGGTACGAGGGACTCGCGCATAGCCTCCTACTGGATTGATACCTTGGTTCTCAAAAACTGAGGTTAATACTTACGCTACTTTGCTGCATCATCCTTCCTCTTCAGGGGAATCCAACGCAGTGCTCAAGAGGTAGCAATGGTTTCTCAACATAAGCAGTAGGAACAATGTCGGTGTCAAAACCGGCGGATCTTGGGTAGGGGGTCCCGAACTGTGCGTCTAGGCCGGATGGTAACAAGAGGCAGGGAACACGATGTTTTACCCAGGTTCGGGCCCTCTCGATGGAGGTAAAACCCTACGTCCTACTTGATTAATATTGATGATATGGGTAGTACAAGAGTAGATCTACCACGAGATCAAGGAGGCTAAGCCCTAGAAGCTAGCCTATGGTATGATTGTTGTCTATGGAGTTGATGAAGTTGTCCTATGGACTAAAACCCTCCGGTTTATATAGACACCGGATAGGGTTAGGGTTACATAGAGTCGGTTACAATGGTAGAAGATCTTGAATATCCGCATCGCCAAGCTTGCCTTCCACACCAAGGAAAGTCCCATCCGGACACGGGACATAGTCTTCAATCTTGTATCTTCATAGTCCAGGAGTCCGGCTGAAGGTATAGTCCGGCTACCCGAACACCCCCTAATCCAGGACTCCCTCAGTAGCCCCTGAACCAGGCTTCAATGACGACAAGTCCGGCACGCAAATTGTCTTCGGCATTGTAAGGCGGGTTCCTCCTCCAAGTCCTTCATAGAAGATTGTAAACACCAAGAGTAGTGTCCGGCTCTGCAAAATAAGTTTCCACATATTGCCATAGAGAGAATAATATTAACACAAATCCAATCTGCTGACGTATTCCGCAGTGCGCCATCACACTACGGCCAAGTCCTTTACGAATCGTTTTTACTTTTTCACCTCAGCTGTTTTGCGAGGCGGTTCCTCGGCACGTCTTGTCAAAGCAGAGATCGTGTACCCCCCTTTTACGGGATTCTCATCAATACGGACGTGGGTAATCCAACCGTGCCACTTATCACGGCGCTTGGGAGGCAAGTGAGTTTTACTAGGCAGGTGGGGACGCACAACCGCATCCGCCCATATAAGAGGATAAGGATCCACCTTTTTACCTACGCCTTCTTCCTCCTCTGCCTATCCATCTCCTGCGCACTCGATCTCCAGCGCCCAAGCCCGCACTTCCCACCTCAACCTCCTCCAGCAATGTCCGGAGCGGGAGGCAAGTGGATGGTCTCCACCGTTACGGAGGGCCAAGTTAAAAAGCTAAGGAAGGCCAGATACTTGTCCAAGGACATCGCGCACCGGCTTCCCGAGGAGGGGCAGCTTATCCCCACCCCAAGGCCCCATGATAGGGTAGTGTTCCTTCCCCACTTCCTCCATGGACTGGGTTTTCCACTTCACCCATTTGTCCGGGGGCTCATGTTCTACTACGGCCTGGATTTCCACGATCTGGCCCCGAACTTCATCCTCAACATCTCGGTGTTTCTCGTCGTGTGCGAGGCTTTTCTCCGCGTCCGCCCCCATTTTTCGGCCTCTGGCTCAAGACCTTCAACGTCAAGCCCAAGGTGGTGCGCGGTAACCAGGCGGAGTCCGGAGGCGCCATGGCGGGCAAGATGGCCAACGTCCTATGGTTCGAGGGCTCTTTTGTGGAGACCCTAAAGGGACGGCAAGCCGGGTGGTTTTATATCACCGAGCCGCGCGATCCGAAATGGACCGCAGCCCCCGAGTTCCGATCCGGACCCCCCACGCGGCTTATGTCCTGGAAAGAGACGGGCCTGTCGTGGGGTAACGAAAAAGCGGTGACCGGATTGCAAACATGCATCCAGTCCCTGGTGAACAAGCCAGTCCGGCTTGTCAACGTAATCCAGGTTATGCTCGTCCGTCGGATCCTCCCGTGTCAACAACGGGATTTTAATCTGTGGGAGTTCAACCCGGCGCAGCATCAAACCCTCAGCAGGCTCTTCGACACGACGTACGAAGATGCCTGGAGGCTGCTATTTAAGGGCGCCGAGGCTCCTGCATCCGCTTCCGAGGACCGCGGATACAGCTCGCAGCGTCATGCTAACGAGGTAAGCCATCTACACCTTTTACAGGATGTCTTAAGCTTTTTCCATAGTTTGACTCTATGCGGGATCTAAACTCCCTTACCTTTGATAGGCTTGGCGGGCGATATCCGGACCGATTAACTGTCCGGCTCCGCTGCCCGAAGACCCAGCCCCAGCTCTCCTAACGAAGCTGCTGGTTCCGGCGCCTTATGTGGTGCCGGAGAAGAAGACCTAGAATAAGAAGACCACGGGGACTCGAAAGAGTGCCCGTAATATGGTGGTGTCGGACTCGTCATCTGACGAGTCCGAGACGCACTCCTCCCGTGAAAACGAGGAGGAGGAAGAAGAAACCTCTCCCCCTCCAGCGGGGGAAGGAAAGAAGAGGAAGGCTGCCCCAACAGGGGAGGCCGAAGGGTCCAAAAAGAGGAAGACCCCTCCGCTGGACTACCTCCCCGACGCCGAAGAGGAGTGGCCAGACAGGGCCAAGCGTCCGGCGAAATCGTAAGTTCGGGTATCAGAGTAACTCATGATGTTCCTTTGTTGCACAACTTTCACTAATGTCGAATATAATTATGCAGCCCGCCCCGGACCGGACTCGACGAGTCGTCGAGCGGCTCCCTGAATTCATTGGACGTGAACTCAGTTCCACCCGCTGTCTCCCCCCGCACCACGGACGACGCCGAAGTGGCGTCGCGACGAGCTCTGGGGCAGGAGGAGGTGGTCCCGGAGGAGCCGCAAGGCAACCTCCCGGACTCTAGGACTGAAGGGGGCAAGGCCCCCCAGGGCTCCAAGTCCGGCTTTGAGCCGGACACCACACCGGAATCTACAACAGTTCCGGGCCGCGGTAGGTGAACTCCTTCCAAGAGGAGTAAGCCTTCTGAGCCGGCAGCCTCCGTCCAACCGGAGGTGCCGGACAATCTGCTGGAGGTGCTTGACGGCGCCTCCATCAACGAGGAGCACCGTACTATTATGAGTACGGTGATCCAAAACGTTCAGTTCGCCAAGAGCGGACTGAGTGAAGCTTGCGCTAGCCTTCTAACAGGCTTCGAGGTAAGTAAAAAATATGTAAAAATGTAACCACATAGATAGTAGCCCCTGATGCTCTGTTTGGCGTTCGGAAAGAAAAGCCGAATAGAGGATCTATTAAATTTCACAGGACTCTAACAACAAAGAGTCAATATGCGTATGCAGGCTTCGCTGCTGCCACCGCCGCACTGACTGCGGAGGTGGGTGCCCTGAAACAGGGCCTCGAGCAGACCGAGCAAGAGCTCGGCCTT
This sequence comes from Triticum monococcum, assembly GCA_034509565.1. Lineage (NCBI taxonomy): Eukaryota > Viridiplantae > Streptophyta > Magnoliopsida > Poales > Poaceae > Triticum > Triticum monococcum. Next base: position 171,605,913 of record CM067847.1, on the reverse strand, counting down.
GCCAAACGGCAGCTCGAGTAGAAAGAAGGTAAGAAATACCTTACAGAAAAAGTGCCTATACAAAGGCTTGATTGCAAAAAATAACAAGATTGTACTGCTTATTGTAGGGGCCACGACTGAGGTGGCGACCCTCAAGCAGGCGCTGTCCGAGGCCAAAAGGAAAACGGCTGCGGAGTGCTTCGAGCGAGAGAAACTTGAGGGCCAGGTTGGCGAGGTGCAGCGGGAGCTTCAGGCTCTCATGAAAAAACATGAGAGTTTGGAGCTTGAGTCCAAGACGCAAGCGTCCGAGCCCGCGGCGGCCCTTGAGACTGCCAAGTCCGCCAAGGCCGAAGCCCAAAAGTCCCTCCAAGAGTTGGAGGATATGAAAAAGATAGCGGCGGGTAAGGCATTCTTTATGCAAAGCAGAAGTATAAAAGTAAAGTACTTGTTACTTACCCGAATCCCGAGCTCTCCAGGGGCATTCGCAGATCTTCCCCGCAGCGTATCCGACGCCGCGGCATTCTACCGAGCCGAAGAGGGCAGCTCGACGGAGAAGGTGTTCTGGTCTCAGTATGCTGAGGCCGGACACCCTGTGCCCTTAAGCGACCAGCTGAAACAGCTTGTCGAGCGCCACAAGGTGGCCGAACAAGCCATGAAGGGCTTCATAGTTCGGCTGTGGCACGGAGAGGCCCTGCCTGGGAGCTATTTCGGCTGGTGCGGCGACTGGTGGAGGCCTGTCCAAGGCTTGAGGTCATCAAGCGTTCCGTCTGCATCGAAGGTGCCCGTAGGGCCCTTGCCCATGCGAAGGTGCACTGGGGTAAGCTGGACGGTGAGAAGCTTGTGAGGGACGGACCGCCACCGGGGAAGGAGCATCGCAAGCCGGAGAACTACTATAAGGATGTTCTTGCGGGTGCCTGCCTTTCATCCTGTGCGTTCGGTTTATTCGGTTTACATGGTTCGATTTCTACGGTTTTTTAGTTTGTACGGTATTAATACTTCGGTAAATATGGTATGAAATTAAAATATGGTTCGATTTTGGTATATACCAAATTATTTCGGTATGGTTTCGGTATATACCATAAAAACCAAAGTTGACGCGAATTTGGAAATAACGTAATGATAATTAGCAAATTTATGACTCAAAACACATACTATTCTACACAAATAGTATATGACTATATATATAAGTATATATGCATGCATTGATTCATCTGTTGATGGTTATGGACATGCTTAGCATTTTAAAAATAGAAAAATCACTATGTTACAAGAAAAAATTACGTGCTTAGTAGTGCATTTGACTCATGTACAAGAAAAATGACAACTTGTATGGTTGTTCATCTCAAGAAATATAAATTTATTTTTTTTACTTCGGTTTATTCGGTTAACCGTTCGGTTTTCCGGTATATACCATAAAAACCAAGTTCAAATCGGTATGAAAAGTTCATACCATACCGAAATTAGGAACCATAAAAACCATAAAATTGGTTCGGTTCGGTTTATTTTTGGTATGGTTTTTCGGTTCGGTTTTTAAATGCACAGAGTAACCCGCCTTGTGGCGGATGAATGTAGCAAGGATGTAATTTTTGAATGAACTCGCTCGTGTTTATCCTGTGCGCTGAAAACTTGTTCATATGCGCTAAGCAATGCTTATTGAATTTAAAATATTACTTTCTGTGCGGCCGTTTATCAAAAATTGAGAGATGGCGAGTCGTCGGCTTCTGCCCCCGTGCCACTAGTGCTGGGGTGTTCGGGATAAACCTGAGCGCTCTTTTTCCCATAGTTTGGTCCTTCGAGGGAGGCGCTCAGCACAACGAACCAGGCAATCGGACTATAATGCTTGAACACTCTCACTTAGCCATAGAACTCTATAATTTTAAATTTCGGCGAAGCCCCTAGTTCGGAAGACCGAGTTCGGGGCTATCCACGCCTTGGCCGGACAAAGCCAGCTCCTCGCTCGAAGCGGCATAAGCCTTTAGGGACTCGAAAAACCTCTCGAACAGTGACCTGTCTCTCGCCACATCATGACAGTCAGCTTTAGCTTTCTCCACTGAGGTGCTTAGCCCAGCTCAACCGGGGCACAATCGCAGTGGTTCTCCTAGTGCTACCTTAGCCGATATAGCGGAACGTAAGGCACCAAAACATAGGAGCCGGGCAAACCCAACTATTGACCCAAATCATGATTCGGAGCCGATGCATATAGTGCTATAAGTTCGGGGTGCCGCACTTGTGAAAGTGTACGGACTTCTCACGTCATATTAATGGGTACTAAAGCCCCTGGCGTATTTTACCGTACCACAGTGTACGGGTGCAACATGTCATAAACATATATATGAAAAGATGATAATGCAAAAAATAGACAGAAAGCTATGCATTGTTTTTAGAGAGAGGCTATTTATCAAAGCCGAACGATACAAATAGTGCGGTAAGCAAAAGATATTGGACTATTTGGTATGTCCTGACCAGGGGCAGGCCGCGGAATTGTATTTAAAACAGGTATACCGCTCGTAACAGAGACCACCTGGGAGTTCCATAATGCGGCATGGCTTGTCTGCCTCCCTGGATCTTGCATCGTTTGTGCGGCAATCGAATTGCCGAACAGGTTGTCCGAAGTATGGAGTCCTGAACGTAAGAAAAAATTGAAAAAAAGAATCCGGCGGCCCCTTGTACGTTTTAAGCCGTATTTTGGGATTGCCGTTATTGTGCCCCTTCCCCTGTGCCCATGGAATTTCAAGGGCGTAGTTATGTACGCGAGGTACTGGTTTTGCTATGTCGCGAGAGCTGGGGTTGGGGCCGTATTGCTACGCTTGTTCAGAGTGTGCCAGGCGGTCCTGCTGTCGGTTACTACGGGCGCGCTTGGCAGTGTCTGGCTTTTTAACGGCCGGACTGGAGAATTGCCTAAGAAGGCTACTTTGCACTTCCGCTCCGAGAGCCGCCGTGTGCTCCTCCGTACGGAGGGAGCGTTCGGTGTTTCCGTTGACCGTGATTACTCCTCGTGAGCCTGGCATCTTGAGCTTGAGATATGCGTAGTGCGGCACCGCATTGAACTTTGCGAATGCGGTTCGTCCGAGCAGGGCGTGATAGCCACTGTGAAACGGGACTATATCGAAGATTAACCCTTCGCTTCGGAAGTTGTCCGGGGATCCGAAGACCACGTCAAGTGTTACTGAGCCTGTACAGTTGGCTTCTACACCTGGTATAACGCCTTTAAAGGTCGTTTTTGTGGGCTTAATCCTTGAGGGATCTATGCCCATTTTCCGCGTTGTATCCTGATAAAGCAGGTTCAGGCTGCTGCCGCCGTCCATGAGGACTCTTGTGAGATGAAATCCATCGATGATTGGATCGAGAACCAATGTGGCGAAGTCGCCATGACGGATGCTAGTGGGATGGTCCCTTCGATCAAAAGTGATCGGGCAGGAGGACCATGGGTTGAACTTCGGGGCGACTGGCTCCATCGCGTATATGTCCCGTAGCGCACGCTTCCGCTTCCTCCTCGTCGTCGTTGTGCAGCCCCTTGTCTTTGTTTTCGGCTCTTAACTTGCCTGCCTGCTTGAACACCCAACAATCTCTGTTAGTGTGATTGACTGGCCTTTCGGGGGTGCCATGTATCTGGCACAAGCGGTCGAGTATTCGGTCCAAACTGGACGGGCCCTGAGTATTCTTTTTGAATGACTTTTTTCGCTGACCGGATTTGTAGCCTTTGAATCCGGCATTGACTGCCGTGTCTTCATTGCTGTCGCTGCTAACACGGCGTTTTTGCTTATTCCGACGTGTCCTGCCACTTTTGTCCTTGGTATCCGAATTACCAGGGTTCTTTGATAAGTTGTTACTGCGAGCTAGCCAGCTGTCTTCTCCTGCACAAAAGCGGGTCATGAGTGTCGTGAGGGCTGCCATAGATTTCGGCTTTTCCTGTCCCAGGTGCCGGGCAAGCCACTCGTCCCAGATGTTATGCTTGAAGGCTGCTAGGGCCTCTGCATCCGGACAGTCGACTATCTGGTTTTTCTTTGTTAGGAACCGTGTCCAGAATTGTCTGGCCGATTCCTCTGGCTGCTGAATTATGTGGCTTAAGTCGTCGGCATCCGGTGGTTGCACGTAAGTGCCCTAGAAGTTGTCGAGGAATGCGGCTTCCAGGTCCTCCCAAGAACCGATTGAGTATGCTGGCAAGCTGTTAAGCCAATGCCGGGCCGGTCCTTTAAGTTTGAGCGGGAGGTATTTGATGGCGTGTAGATCATCGCCGCGTGCCATGTGGATGTGAAGGAGATAATCCTCGATCCATACCGCCGGATGTGTTGTGCCATCATATGATTCGATGTTTACGGGTTTGAAACCCTCTGGGATTTTTTGCTCCATTACTTCATTCGTGAAGCATAGTGGGTGTGCGGCGCCTCTGTACTGGGCTATATCACGACGTAGCTCGGAAGAGCTATGTCTGTTGTGTTCGGCCCGGCCGGATTTGTTGTATCCGGAGTGAAGATCATCGTCACGTGCCGTAGGGCACCTGCGCGATCCGTAGATCGATCTAGTATGTCTTGCCTTGTCCTCCAGTACGTCTCACAGGTCCGGCGCATTTTCCCGTGCCTTGGTTGAGTGGCGTCGGGGCCTGGCTTGGGTGGAGGGTCGAGAGACCTCTCTGTCGCGGCCGCGAGGTGGCCGGTCTGCCATGTCATGCGCTGGTGATGTAGGTGCTTCCTCCTCTGATCGGGGTAGCGGCCTGCGCTTTGGGTAACTCTTGGAGGGGCGTTCGAGTTCATACTCTTCGGCCGCAAGGACTTCAGTCCATCTGTCAGCTAGCAAATCTTGGGCAGCTCTAAGCTGCTGCTGCTTTTTTTGGAGGCTGCTTGTCGTGGCTAAAAGCCTGTGTCTAAAATGCTCTTGTTCGGCGGGGTCTGATGGTATGACGAATTCGTCATCATCGAGGCTTGCCTCGTCTTCGGAGGGAGGCATATAGTTATCATCCTCAACCTCTTGGTCTGCCGCTCTCTCATGAGGGCTGGCTTTTCCATCTTCCTGTGCCGGATCTTACTGAGGCGGGTGTTCTTTGGCGCTGTCCGGGGTAGTATTATCTCCCATGCCGGAATCACAGTGTCGGGGGTGCTGATCCCCACGGACACCTATGGGACCACGGCGGACCGGGCCCCTTTCGGTTCGGCAGGGGGCGGAGAGAGCACGAAGAGCAGATCGAGGCAAGCGCACGAGCAACGCGATCAGTTTACCTAGGTTCAGGCCGCACGGATGCGTAAAACCCTACTCCTGCTTTGTGCTTGTATTGATTTCTTGCTCAGGAGCGCGGTGTGCTACAGTACACAGCGGTAGCTAGCGAGACCGAGCGTTAGAGTGTTCTGTTGGCCGACCCCCTCTACGTTGCGCATGGGCCTCCTTTTATACGCTAAGGGGGTCATCGACAGGTGGCAACGTAGAGAAGGGTAAAAATGGAAAAGGCACTGCGGTTGGCACCGCCGCCTACAACAGTGTTATCATACCTAACCCTGACGGCAGGGGACAAAGGCATTAAATGCCTGTCTGTGTCACCTAGGCGGTGCAGAAAGGGACCGCTAGGGACGCCATTGCTTGCCATGATGGCAACCTTGTCAGTGCCGCTTGCCACAGTGTACCTCTGGCTGCACAGCCTTCCGCCACGTACACTTGGAAGGGTCCCAGAGCGACACGTTGGTGGATGTGCTGGAGCGCAGGTACAGAGTGGGGGCTTCCTGCGGCAAGAGCCTTGCCGCGTTTGTTGTCTTGTCGTGTCCGGGAGCTTGTCGCTCACCAAGCCTTGGTTGGCCTTCCCAGCAAGCTCCTCTTGCCGGGGTCTTGTCTCCTTCCCGGCAAGCTCCACTTGCCGGGGTCTTGGATACTTTGTTCTTGAATGGCTCCAAGGGAACCAGGAAGGATCTTGGCGTTCGCCCGGCAAGCCTTGCCGCGGGACGCTGCGACTGCCCGTGCACAAGTTCGGGATACTAAGGTACCCCTACTTTAGTACACCGACAGGAGCCCCCAGGCCTGGGCCATACACGGTGCCGAGCGCTGTTGGGCCAGGCCCAAAACAGGGCACGGGCACGCGCGGCCTAGGTTACGCCGTGTCTCACTCCGCATCCACCACGCCCTCCCCGAACGGCACGCGTCGAACGCGGCATCGTGGTAGAGATCGTGGGTAGTTTCTTTATTAGGAAAGGAGGAACGTTCGCCACCTCCCCCTTTATAAGCAAGGGGAAGCAGGGGTAGTGTGCCCACTCGCCCCCCTTGCCATTCCAATCTCAAAAGCCTCCGCCCCGCCTTCGTCTTCTCAAAGCAACAAGAGAGCAGCGCCCTGCCCCCCCCCCCATTGCCACCAGCACCACCAACGCCGTCGACTTCCTCCACCACCTCTGCCATGGCTCCGTAAGCCAACAAGGGGAAGATCGTGAAGTCGACCGAGGCGCAGCGGCTCACAGCGCTGCGAAAGGAGCGGGCCATCTTCCCTCCCAAGCTTGACGCGAAGGAGTTGAGGGAGTACTACTACCTTTTCTGGTCGACGGAGACGCGAGCACACCCGAGCACCAAGGTACTCCCGGCCTCTGCCCACAAAATGGCTCCGCAAGGATATCCCTTCTTCGCTGTGTTCTTCTACTGTGGGCTCTGCCCGCCCTTCTCAGAGTTCTTTTGCGACATTATGAATACCTATGGCCTCTGCCTCCTTGACTTCACCCCCAACGCCGTCCTCACCATGGCAGTTTTCGCACACCTTTGCGAAAACTTTGTCGGAGTCCACCCCAATGTAGCTCTCTTCCGCCATTTCTTCATGCCCAGAGTAGAGAGGGGAGAGCCTCTATCCGGCGGTATTGCCTGGATCTCAAGGGTTGGTAAGAAGGATTCTTATTTAGAGGGAGAGTTCCGCGGCAAGTGGGAGGAGTGGAGGGCAGATTGGTGTTGGATAGTTGAGGAGAATCCGCAACCATTCACCGCCCGGCGCCAAGTAGCAGCAGCACGCGGCAGCGACTGGAGCGACGTGGCCCCGGAAGACAGCAGGCTGAGGATTGCCGTCACCAGGATCCAACGCCTCAGGCTTGCCGGACTCACAGTAGGTGCCGTTGGCGCAGATTTCCTCCGCCGCCGCATCGCTCCTCTGCAGGAACGGAGGAGGCCCGCCTGGGAGTTTAAGAACGCGTCAGATATCATGAGGCTGCGCCCGGGGCTCAACTACAATTTCACTGTCTTGGAGCTCAACGCAATGCTGTAGGAACTCTTCAAGTACGATCCTGACCACCCAGAAGTCTTTAGGTTGCCGCAGGGCGTCGTCACGTTGTGCAACAATTCTGCGCTCGACCGCATCAGGGCAATGATGCCGCTGTGCGACTCGCACGGAATCGTGCCAACTTGGCAGGAGCCTGAAGACGACGTCGTGCAGCAGTTCTTTGACAACTTGGTGGAGGTGCCGATCCGCCCCGACGAGAAGGATGGCCTTACTCGCGACACCACCGAGGCGGAGTTGAAGCGCATTGCCACCAGGCTGGAAGAGGCAGCGGCAACCGCAGCGGCAGGCGAGTTCGGGTTCACCTTGGAGGAGGCAGCGGCAGCAGAGGCGGCAAACCGTGCCGAACGAGAAGAGCTTGCCGGCAAGAAAGAGCTTGCCTGGCAAGAGGAGCCTGCCGGCAAGAAAGATCTTGCCGGGCAAGGGGAGACTGCCGGCAAGAAAGAACTTGCCGGACGTGACGCCGAGCCGAGCGAGCCCGCCGAGGAGACGAGCGGCTCGTTGGATATCAACTCCTCCTCCTCCTCGTCTTCAGACAGCACGCCGCAAGCTGAGCCTCCATCTCCACCAAGAAGGCGTCTTCACAAGGTCGGGGACGTGGCGAGGCGGCGGGCGAGCCGACAGTCGCCGCGCCGCGCGACACGCTCCACCGCGGCAAGCACTATCGCCGCGGGAGCGCCTCACGCTGCTGCAGCAACTGGAGCAGGGTCTTCTCGGACCACCGCTTCTGCTCCTGCCAAGCGACTAAGGAAACCCACTCCTCCACCTTCCCGCGCCGGACGTGAGCCAGACTTTGACTTCTCCGCGTTCAGCTCCGGCGAGGAAGAAGAAGAAGAGTAAGTTTTCCTTGTTGTACTTGCAGTCCACCAACCCTTGCTGTTTTTGTCTTGTCTTGTATCTCACTTGCTTTTCTCTGAATCTGTTCCTTTTCAGGACTCTGGCTCAGAGGGCAGCAAAGAGGGCCAAGGCGTCGATGATCGTCATCGAGGACGAACCCACCGCGTCGGCAGGGGACGCGCCCGACACGACCTTGCCGGACCCGGCGGCTGATCTCCAGAGCAGCCCCCAGCGTAAGTATCTTGTCTACTTCCCGCTGTTGGGCGCGCATGAAGAGTCTCGCTTTGCTGATACCTGTTTGCTGATTTGTGCAGGAGCAGAGCAGCCCCACCAGGAGAGCCCGGAGGCCGCCCCTGAAGCGCCAAGGGAGAGTCCTCCGGCAAGGGAGAGGTCCCCGGCAAGGGAGAGCTCTCCGGCAAGGGAGGAGGCTCCGGCAAGGGAGGAGCCCCGGCAAGGGAGGGGTCTCCGGCAAGGGACAGCACCAGCGGTCCCCCGGCGACAGAGACCATGACCACAGAGCCTGGCACAGGTAATCTCCTTGCTCGAAAACTTCCCTTGGCTTCTTCTTTTTGTTGATCTTCTTCTTCTTTCTTTTTCTTGGATATTTGTTTGATTCTTCTCCCCTTTTCCCGGCTGTCAGATCCGTCCGCTGCTGAGCCGATGGAGACTGAAGTTGCTGTCGACGACGCCGTTGTCGCCAAGGAGACAGCCGGCGCCGACGAGCCCGCCGGCGAAGAGGCCGCCAGGGCTGCCGCAGTAGAAGCAGGCGGGGAGTCCGGCGATCGTACTGACGACCCAGAGGCCGCAGGAGCGCCAGGCGCTGCACCGACCGCCGACCCCTCCGCCGCTGCCGCCACGCCAGGCTTCGAAGAGCCCCAGCCTGGCGTTTACTTGAAGGCCGGCGATGACATCTTCGTCAACCTCCCCTAGGCTCCAAGCTCCAGGGCGCCGGTCGAGGGAGAAAGCTTCGACGGAGAAGTGCTTGCCTCCGTCGGGCTGGCGCTTGTCGACGCGCCAAGCAGCAGCAGCAGCGAGCCTGAGGAGGAGCGGCTGCTGCGGAAGCTGCTGTCACTCTACCGCACCCGGCAATCCAAGCTGGAAGCCCGTGAAGCGCCTGTTGACAAGGCGGGAGTTGACATCGAGAAGCGCGCGGAAGAGCTCCGGGGTCAGAATCAAGAAACTCTCCGGTCTTTGGCAGCGGAGCGGGAGCAGCTTGCCGAGGAGCAGAGGGCTTTCCTCCTCGAGAAGGCCGCAGCCGAAGAGCAACAGCGGCTTACCGCTGAGAAGCTGGCGTTGCAAGAAGGCGAGCTAGTGCAGCGGAAGGTCCACCTCGACAGCCACGAGGAAGAGCTTGCCGCGCGCGAGCGGACGGTTGGCGGGGCCCTTAAACAAGCCGAAGACGCTGCCGCCGCTGCCGAGGCCGCCAAGAATGAGTTGGAAGCAAAGGTGGTGCAGCTGGAGGCCGACCTCAAGGCGAGCGGCGACGAGCTTGCCGCGCTCAAGCTTGAGCGCGAGAAGGACGCCGTCAGCTATTCGGGGCTGCAGACCCGCCTCGCCGAAAAGGGTAAGGAGCTTGATGCCGCCAAGGACTCCACCGCAGATCTCGAGTCGAAGCTGGCCGCTCTGACCAAGACGCTGGACAGCGCCAAGGAGCAAGAGACGGCTCTGAAGGAAGAAGTCAAGGCCAGCAAGGCGTTGCTGGCAAGCGCTGCCGCCGCCCAGAGCACATTCCGAGAGAATGTGGAACACTGGACGGAAGGGCTCGTGGACGTTGCCGCCGACATCGACAAGGAGTTGGCGCAGCTGGGAATGGAGGATCTCGGGTACTCCTCCGACGAGAACCTCCAACCCAGCGCCAAGCTCACTTCTTTCTTCAAGGGCGTGGCGACGGCACTCCGGCAACTCCGGGAAGGGATCCCGAAGCAGCTTGCTGACGAGTCACGCAAGATCTGCGTGGGAGCTCTCCAGAAGGTGCTGATGGAGGTGGCGTTCCGCAATCCAGGCCTCAACCTCACCAATGTCCTTCGGTCCTTGCCGCCGGATGCTGATCTGGAGGCGCTCAAGGCTCTTGTCGCACCCATTGTGGACAGGGTGAGCGGGATCAAGAGGGTCGAGGGCAACCGCGTAGATTAGTTTGTCCCTTTCCTTCTTTCCTTGTCGCTTCTGATCATGTCATGAAAACAATTTGTTAGAGCCACGACAAGCTTATCTTGTAATATAACTTTATTCTGTGCAATGATTGCAATGCTATTTCCTTTACTTGATTCCTTCCTTTGTATGTTTTTACCCTACGCTTTTAGGGAACTTGCCGGCGCAGGCACCTTTGCCGCGAGCGCTGAGTGCGGAACGTCAGCAGCCTGCTGGCGGTGCCGCAGCCAACAAGAAACCTTGTCGCAGCTAGTCGCAACTCACTTAGGTTGTCGAGCGGACTCGAAACAACAGTAAGGGCGCAACTAGCTACGAGTTGGTTCCTCCGTGCACAGGTTTTCCATACAAAGCACGGTCGTTCAAGGAAAATAACTTAAATATTTAAAGAGAATTTGATTGCTTAAACTTTGGCAACTTATCTTTTCTGTTACTTGCTTCCCGGCAAGGCGAAACCTTCTTGAACGACGCCTGGTCCATATCATTATCTTCTCCCTTCCCCCCCCCCCCCCCGGCAAACTTGTGCGCAAGGGAACCTTCTTTTCCTTGCGAAAAAGAAAGGGGATGAAATAAAAATATGGAGCCTTATGGCTCGTTGTTGCTTACCGGGGGTAAGTGCTGCACAAAATGTCAAATAACATACGCAAATAATAAAAAGCATGAAATCGACAAGATGTGCTGAGCACATGATATTTATGCACGGGGTCTGCGCCCGGCTTTGTACAAAGGATTACATGCAACAGCGGCAAGACTTGTACAAAAGGTGGTTGCCGGAACGGGTTCCGGCAACCGCGCCCTACGGGTAAAACTTGCGAAGATGCTCAATATTCCAGGAGTTGCTCACTAGGATGCCATCTTCGGTCTCCAGGCGGACAGCGCCAGGCCTAGTGACTCGTTTCACCCGGTAAGGGCCTTCCCACTTCGGCGTCAACTTGTTGGAATTCTTGGCGGACTGAACGCGCCGAAGAACAAGGTCACCTTCCTCGAGACTTCTGGCGTTAACTTTGCGGCTATGGTAGCGGCGCAAAGCTTGCTGGTAGCGAGCAGCTTGCACAGCAGCCTGAAGACGGTCTTCCTCAAGGAGCAGCGCGTCGTCTTGCCGCAGCTGCTCTTGCTCAATCTCATCGTAAGCGAGCACTCGAGGCGACCCGTATACGAGTTCCATGGGGAGAACTGCCTCCGCTCCATAGACTAGAGCGAAGGGTGTTTGGCCAGTGGCTCGATTTGGCGTCGTCCTGATTGACCAAAGAACCACCGGCAGCTCCTCGATCTAGTTTCTTCCGCACTTGTGCAGCCTGTCGAAAGTTCTGGTCTTGAGCCCACGCAGCACTTCAGCATTTGCCCTCTCCGCTTGACCGTTGCTTCTCGGGTGAGCAACAGAAGCGAAGCAGACCTTGGCGCCAAGATCTTGGACGTACTGCATGAAGGTGCAGCTCGTAAATTGTGTACCGTTGTCGGTAATTATCCTGTTAGGGATCCCGAAACGGCAAACAATTGACCTGAAGAACTTGACTGTTGACTGTGCTGTCACCTTCCTCACTGGTTCCACTTCCGGCCACTTTGTGAACTTGTCGATTGCAACGTACAAGTACTCAAAGCCCCCGATAGCTTGGGGAAAGGGGCCAAGGATGTCGAGCCCCCAGACCAAAAATGGCCAAGATAAAGGGATCGTCTAGAGAGCTTGAGCTGGCTGGTGTATCTGTTTGGAATGAAACTGGCACGCTTCACACTTGGTTACTTGTGCAGTTGCATCCTAGAGGGCTGTCGGCCAGAAGAAGCCTTGCCGGAATGCCTTGCCGACAAGTGCTCTTGCGCCAATGTGGTGACCACATATGCCTCCATGTATCTCTGCCAACAGCTTTTGTCCATCTTCCCGGGGAATACACTTCAATTTCACTCCGTTGAGTCTTCTTCTGCACAGTGTGTTATCGACAAACTGGTACATACTAGACTGCCGGGCTACTCTTTCTGCTTCTTCCTGCTCTTCGGGAAGTTCTCCTGTCTGAAGGAAATGGACAATCTGCTGCGCCCATGCTGGAGCTTGTGGCTCGATAACAAGGACTAAAGGCATGTCTGCTGCTGCGGGAACATCCGCTTCTACGGCAAGAACCTGCGGCTCTGCCGGAGCTTGACGTTCCCCGGCAAGCTTGCCGGAGCAAAACTTGTCGGGAGCGTCTGCTTCAACGGAACAAACCCTGGGGCTTGCCGGAGCAGACTGCTCCTCAGCACTGTTGGTGTTGATCTTGGGGACCTTCTTGGCGGCGGCTTCGTGAAGCTCTGCCGGAAAATAGTCGCCAGAAATCAACTTTCTCTTCTTGCTCTATCCAGTTGACGGTGTTACGGACGGCTGAGTTAGCTTGAGCACAAAAATCCCTGGTTCCACAGGTAACTTAAGCGCGGCGCACTTTGACAGGCCATCGGCAATGTCATTCTGAGCTCTTGGGACATGCTCCATCTGCAGGCCGTCAAAGTGCTCTTCTAGCTTTCTCACTTCGTCAACATATGCTTCCATCAACGGACTCTGATAATTCTTGTTTACTTGGCGGACGACAAGTGCGAGTCACCCCTGACAATGAGCTTCTTAATCCCAAGGTCTGCTGCGATCCTGAGACCGGCAAGCAAGCCCTCATACTCTGCAGTATTGTTTGTCGCTTGCTCCTTGGGAAAGTGCATCTGAACTACGTACTTGAGGTGCTCTCCGGTGGGTGCGACAAGCAGCACACCAGCGCCGGCGCCTTGCAGCTAGAAGGCACCATCAAAGTACATAAGCCACTCTTTGCTTGCCTCCTTGATGGGGGCGTTCGTCTCTGGAATTTCTTCGTCTGGTGTTGGCGTCCACTCTGCTATGAATTCTGCCAATGCCCTACTTCGGATAGTTGAAGTACTTTCAAACTTGAGGCCAAAGCTTGACAGTTACAGTGCCCACTCGACAATCCTGCCGGTCGCTTCTGGATTCTGTAGTATCCTCTTCAGCGGAAAGCGAGTGACAACTGTGATCTCGTGTGCTTGGAAGTAATGGCGCAGCTTTCTCGAGGCCATGAGAAGGCCGAAAAGCAACTTCTGCACACCAGAGTACCTTGACCTAGCCCCCTGCAGAAGGGAACTGACAAAGTAAACTGGGCGCTGCACCATTTTGTTCTGCATTTCTTCGCGCACCTACGCAGATCCATCCTTGTCGGGATCAGAGCTTGCCGGGGAAGCCCCCTGCTTGTCGCTGGATGCGCTTGCCGCGGTTGCTGGCTCATCATCTGCCTCCCTCTCCGCCACTAACGTAGCACTAACCACTTGATTGGTTGCCGCTATGTATAGCAGCAACTTCTCTTGCGGCTTAGGTGCGACAAGTGTTGGAGTGGAGGACAGGTATCTCTTCAAGTCCTGCAGCGCAGCCTCCGCTTCTGGACTCCATTTCATTGGACCTGCCTTTTTCAAAATTTTGAAAAATGGAAGGGCGCGCTCGGCAGACCGAGAGATAAACCTGGTGAGAGTAGCCATGCAACCGGCAAGTTTCCGGACATCCTTGACGCGCTTTGGTGCTTCAATCTGCTCAATGGCCTTTATCTTGTCAGGATTGGCTTCAATTCCTCGCTGAGACACAAAGAACCCGAGAAGCCTGCCGGAGGGGACTCCAAACACACACTTCTCGGGGTTGAGTTTGAGGTTGATCTTGCGCAGATTTGCAAAGGTCTCGTCTAAGTCTTGGATCAGAGTTGCTCTGTTCTTGCTCTTGGCCACTATATCATCCATGTAGGCTTCCACATTACTGTGTATCTGTGGCTTTAGAGCGACATGGACTACTCTTACAAATGTTGAACCAGCATTCTTTAATCCAAAAGGCATCCGTATGAAACAGTATGTGCCACATGGAGTAATGAATGCGGTTTTCTCCTCATCCTCTTCTGCCATGAAGATCTGATGGTGTCCTGAGTATGCGTCAAGAAATAAAAGCAAATCACATCCGGCTGTGGAGTCAACAATCAGGTCAATGCGCGGCAAGGGAAATGGGTCTTTGGGACAAGCTTTATTAACATCAGTAAAGTCAATACAAAGCCTCCATTTTCCATTTGCCTTGCGCACTACAACAGGATTGGCCAACCACGTGGGATGGAGCACTCCTCTGACAAGGCCTGCTGCTTCCAATTTCTTGATTTCTTCTGCTATGAATTCTTGGCGCTCCACCGCTTGCTTCCTGACTTTCTGCTTGACGGGCCGCGCATGAGGACAAATGGCAAGATGGTGCTCAATTACTTTCCTGGGAACACCGGGGATGTCAGACGGTTGCCACGCAAACACGTCGACATTCGCCCACAGGAAAGCAATGAGCGCGCTTTCCTATTTAGGGTCGAGAGTGGCACTGATGGTGAAGGTACCACCAGTGCCGTCCTCCTTGGCGGATACCTTCTTGGTCGCTGGTGGAGCTGCCATTGCCTTCTTACACTTGCCGGTGGAGCTCGATGGTGCGTCCTCGACGGTAGCGCAGCACTCCGAAGAGGTGCGCTTGCCGGAGTGGGCATCAGAGCTCTTGCCGGTCTTGGTCTTCTTCTTCCCCCTGGGAGCTTCAGCGGCAAGTGACTTGCGATCTGTAGCGGCTGCTGCTTCCTGGTAGATCTTGTCGGCGCAGATAAGGGCATCCTTCTTGTCGCCAGGGACAGAGATGACGCTTATCGGGCCTGGCATCTTGAGCACGTTGTATGCATAGTGAGAGGCCGCCATGAACTTGGCGAGTGCTGGATGGCCTAGTATCCCATTGTAAGGCAATGGGAAATCGGCAACGTCAAAAGTGACCCTCTCGGTCCTGAAATTCATTTCACTGCCAAATGTTACCGGCAACGTGACCTACCCTTTCGGCTTGCTCCTTCCCGGGTTTATTCCTTGGAATGTGCCGGTCTCTTCGAGCTCGCTGTCAGGGATCTGGAGTTTCTGGAGTACAGCGGAGGAGATCAGGTTCAAGCCGGCCCCGCCGTCAACTAGCATGTTTGTGACTTTGAGGTTGCGGATGGTTGGTGAAACCAACAGCGGCAAGCACCCGACCGCAGTTGTGCGATCAGGGTGGTCCTCAATGTCAAAGATGATAGGCGTGCTGGACCATTTCAGAAGCTTGCGTGATTCGACAGGTGGCTCTGTCGCATTAACTTCCCGCAGCCACTGTTTGAGTTGGCGGTGGGAAGTATGCAGAGAAGCACCGCCATCAACGCACAAGACTTCTGTAGCTTTCTGAAACTCCTGCTCACTGTTCTCGACATCATCCATGTCCTCGTCATCGTCTTCGTCTTCATCCTTGTCGCGGCCGCGGGGAGGTCTGTCTCCTTGCCGCTGCTTGGCCTTGCCGCGGCGTCCTCCCCGGCCATCGCGCTTCTTGCCGGCTTCTCCACCGCTTCCTTGGGCCCTCTCCTTGTCGCGCCGCTCGTACTCAGCTTTCTGCTACTGGACAAGCTGCTCGACCTTCTTGCAGCTCTGGAGGTCATGGACCTTGGTGCGATGGATTTTGCAATACTGCTTGTCGGAGCCGTCCTGCTTGTCGGCGGTCGCCACAGCCTGGCAGTTGGTACATGCGGCAACCTCCTTGCCGGAGCTACCAACTTTGGCCTTGTTGGTGCCACCGTCGTTGCCGGACTGCTCAACAACTAGCACCTCTTTGCCTTTCTTCTTCCTGTTATTGCGCCGCCAGTTCTTCTTTGTCGGGGCAGCATCTTCACTTTCAGACCCTCCTGCTCCAGCATTCTCTCCGGGGAGTTTCCTCCCTTCTTCAGCACGTGCACACTTGTCGGCCAGGGCATATAGCTCACGGACGTCTCTGATCCTGCTCATCGCCATATCCTCTCGCATCCTGCGGTTACGCACGTTCTGATGAAACGCGCTGATGACTGCGGCAGGGTGGATATCTGGGATATTGCGCTGCACATGGCTGAATCTCTGAATGTACTTGCGTAGGGGCTCTCCTTCCTTCTAGGCGAGCAGATGAAGATCGCTCTCCTGGCCGTGAGGTTTGTGGCCGCCTGTGAAGGCGCCGACAAACTGATGGTACAGGTCTGCCCAAGAGGATATGGAGTTATCCGGCAAGTGCATGAGCCAGGACCTGACTTCGGGCTTGAGCACCAGCGGGAAGTAGTTGGCAAGGACCTTGTCGTCTCGCCCCCCGGCAGCCTGCACCGCGATGGTGTAGATGCTGAGGAACTTCGACGGGTGCGACTTGCCGTCGTACTTCTCCGGTACGTCTGGCTTGAAATGCTTCTGGCTGGGCCACTGGACTTGCCGCAGCTCACGGGTAAATGCAGGGCAACCTACCGCGTACGGCAAGTCACCTGGCTCCCCTGGCGCATGCATATCGACAGAGAGCCCAGCGTGCAGGTCTGATTGACGCCGCGCTTCTCTTCGGCGCTCGATGCGTGTACGAGCGTCTTCTTGTTGTCGTTCGTGCAGAACTTGGCGCTGGTCGCGACGAACTCGTGGATCTGATGACGCGGTGGAGTCGCTGTCGTGGTGGATCCGGCGAGTCGGCGATCTTGGCCTTCGGGGCGGAGAGTGCACAGTGGTTGCACCCCCGCCGGTCTTGTCGCCACCGGCTAGTACGTGGCTGACTTGCCGCGGCAGCGAAGTACTTGGCTGTCGTGGATTGTCGCTGTTGGCAAAGCCGATGAGACTCTGGATGGTGGCTCTCCAGTCGTCGATCTTGTCCGCCGCTGGAGGGTAGTCTAGGAGCAGTTGAGCTCGCGCCAAAGCTTCTGCCGGAGTGGCGAGCGGCGGCGGCGAACGATGCGAGGAACGGGATATGCTCGGACTTCTAACTACGTTAGAAGGAGCAGTATCTCGTCCAAGCGACCGTGCCACGCTCATGCCAGCATGTTGGCGTGCATGCTGGTCTTGAGCACTCCGGGATCCACCAGCTTGATCTTGGCCCAGCAAACGTATGGTACCGTGAGTACCATGACACTGCTGGTCCCGCGCCTCCTGGGATGGGCGCGGTGCGTGTACGGACGCCGAGGTCTTGGAGTGCGCCCGGTCGTTGTGGGAGCCGACCGCGCCGCCGATGTGCGGCGCGGTCTTGTCCTTGGACCTGGCAGCACCATGAGCTCCCTCGTCGGCACCCGTTCTTCCGCCGGCGTCTACTCCACCAGCCGTTCGCTCCGGCGATGGTGGGCTTGGCGCGGACGGAGCAGCTGCCTCTGAAGCCTTCTTCTTCGGCGGCATGTCGATGGAGACGATGGAGATTTGGCTCGTGCGAACGTCGGATCAGGTTCACACAAACTCGACGCACCCCTACCTGGCGCGCCAAAGATGTCGGGGGTGCTGATCCCCACGGACACCTATGGGACCACGGCGGACCGGGCCCCTTTCGGTTCGGCAGGGGGCGGAGAGAGCACGAAGAGCAGATCGAGGCGAGCGCACGAGCAACGCGATCAATTTACCCAGGTTCGGGCCGCACGGATGCGTAAAACCCTACTCCTGCTTTGTGCTTGTATTGATTTCTTGCTCGGGAGCGCGGTGTGCTACAGTACACAGCGGCAGCTAACGAGACCGAGCGTTAGAGTGTTCTGTTGGCCGACCCCCTCTACGTTGCGCATGGGCCTCCTTTTATACGCTAAAGGGGTCACCGACAGGTGGCAACGTAGAGAAGGGTAAAAATGGAAAAGGCACTGCGGTTGGCACCGCCGCCTACAACAGTGTTATCATACCTAACCCTGACGGCAGGGGACAAAGGCATTAAATGCCTGTCTGTGTCACCTAGACGGTGCAGAAAGGGACCGCTAGGGACGCCATTGCTTGCCACGATGGCAACCTTTTCAGCGCCGCTTGCCACCGTGTACCTCTGGCTGCACAGCCCTCCGCCACGTACGCCTGGAAGGGTCCCAGAGCGACACGTTGGTGGATGTGCTGGAGCGCAGGTACAGAGTGGGGGCTTGCTGCGGCAAGAGCCTTGCCGCGTTTGTTGTCTTGTCGTGTCCGGGAGCTTGTCGCTCACCAAGCCTTGGTTGGCCTTCCCGGCAAGCTCCTCTTGCCAGGGTCTTGTCTCCTTCCCGGCAAGCTCCTCTTGCCGGGGTCTTGGATACTTTGTTCCTGAATGGCTCCAAGGGAACCAGGAAGGATCTTGGCGTTCGCCCGGCAAGCCTTGCCGCGGGACGCTGCGACTGCCCGTGCACAAGTTCGGGATACTAAGGTACCCCTACTTTAGTACACCGACACACAGTTTTTTCTTTGGCGGGATTTAGAGCGGCGCCGCTAACGCCGGCACTTTGTCTGTTTCTTGGGGGTGTCCTCCCCCACTGTTCCATCGCCATCTCCAACCTTCGGAGTATCCACCATATATATGTCATATGACGAGGTGGCCTTCCAGCGCCTTACAGGTGCTGGTTCCTGTTTGTCTCCTACATCGTCGTCCATACCCTCGATGTCTTCGGAGCCAAAGTCAAGCATGTCGGTTAAATCGTCGACAGTGGCTACAAAGTGGGTGGTGGGTGGGCTTTGAATTTCTTCGTCGTCCGTATCCCATCCTCGATGACCGTAATCCGGCCAGGGCTCTCCTGATAAAGAGAGAGACTTAAGAGAATTTAGGATGACACCAAAAGGCGAGTGCTGAAAGATGTCTGCGGCGGTGAACTCCATTATCGGCGCCCAATCGGATTCGATTGGCAGGGGCGCGGGGGGTTCGGAGTCCGGGGAGGAGTCCGGATAGTCTTTTCTTCAACTTTAATAGGTGCAAGTACTTTTACTTCAATGGGAGGATTATATTTAAACCACTTCTCCTTAGGGAGATCAGCATGAGTAGCAAATGATTCACAGAAAGAAGCTACTATCTTAGAGTCAAGTCCATATTTAGTGCCAAATTCACGGAAAGCATCGGTATCCATAAAAGATTTAACACAATCAAACTTAGGTGTTATACCTGACTCCTTACCTTCGTCGAGGTCCCAATCTTCACAGTTGCGTTGAATTCTCTCTAATAAATCCCATTTTAATTCAATAGTCTTCACAATAAAAGATCCAGTGCAGGAAGTATCGAGCATGGAGCGATTACTAAGAGAAAGTCGAGCATAAATTTTTTGAATAATCATTTCTCTTGAGAGCTCATGAATGGGGCAAGAATATAACATTGACTTAAGCCTCCCCCAATCTTGAGAGATGCTTTCTCCTTCACGAGGCCAAAAATTATATATATAATTACGATCACGATGAACAAGATGCATAGGATAAAACTTCTGGTGAAATTCCAATTTCAATCGCTTGTAGTCCCATGATCCCATATCATCACATAGCCTATACCATGTCAATGCATCTCCCTTCAAAGATAAATGTAAGACCTTCTTCTTGATAACATCATCGGGCATACCTGCAAGCTTAAATAATCCACAAACTTTATCCACATAGATTAAGTGTAAATCGGGATGCAATGTTCCATCTCCTGCAAAAGGATTAGCTAGCAGTTTCTCTATCGTACCCGAAGGAATTTCAAAGTAAACATTTTCAGTAGGTTTAGTAGGTTGAGTGGTATCTAATTGTGGTTTCGGACGAGGTGGAGATACCCCGAACAAACCCCTCAAAGGATTATGTTCCATAGTAACAAGTGGCAGTGAATTTCAGCACACTATATAAATTTTTTCCTTACCAAATTCCACCAACCAAAGGCGCTTCACTCCCCGGCAACGGCACAAGAAAAGAGTCTTGATAACCCACAAGTGTAGGGGATCTATCATAGCTTTTCAATAAGTAAGAGTGTCGAACCCAAAGAGGAGTGGAAGGAAATGATAAGCAATTTTCAGTAAGCTATTCTCTGCAAGCACTGAAATTATCGGTAACAGATAATTTTGTGATAAGGTAATTTGTAACTAGTAGCAAGTAATAAAAGTAAATAAGGTGCAGAAAGATGGCCCAATCCTTTTTGTAGCAAAGTACAAGCCTGGACAAACTCTTATATGAAGGAAAGCGCTCCCGAGGACACATGGGAATTATCGTCAAGCTAGTTTTCATCACGTTCATATGATTCGCGTTCGGTACTTAGATAATTTGATATGTGGGTGGACCGGTGCTTGGGTACTGTCCTTAATTGGACAAGCATCCCACTTATGATTAACCCCCATTGCAAGCATCCGCAACTACAATAGAAGTATTAAGGTAAACCTAACCATAGCATGAAACATATGGATCCATATCAGCCCCTTACGAAGCAACGCATAAACTAGGGTTTAAGCTTCTGTCACTCTAGCAACCCATCATCTAATTATTACTTCTCAATGGCTCCCTCTAGGCCCAAACAATGTTGAAGTGTCATGTAGTCGACGTTCACATGACACCACTAGAGGGATGACAACATACATCTCATCAAAATATCGAACGAATACCAAATTCACATGACTAATTGTAGCAAGACTTCTCCCATGTCCTCAGGAACAAACGTAACTACTCACAAAGCATATTCATGTTCATAATCAGAGGGGTATTAATATGCATAATGGATCTGAACATATGATCTTCCACCAAATAAACCAACTAGCATCAACTACAAGGAGTAATCAACACTACTAGCAACCCACACGTACCAATCTGAGGTTTGGATACAAAGATTGGATACAAGAGATGAAATAGGGTTTGAGATGAGATGGTGCTGGTGAAGATGTTGATGGAGATTGACCCCCTCCCGATGAGAGGATCGTTGGTGATGACGATGGCGATGATTTCCCCCTCCCGGAGGGAGGTTTCTCCGGCAGAACAGCTCTGCCGGAGCCCTAGATTGGTTCCGCCAAGGTTCCGCCTCGTGGCGGCAGAGTTTTTCCCGAAAGCTTGCTTATTATTGTTTTCTCAGACGAAAGACCTCATATAGCAAAAGATGGGCATCAGAGGGCCACCAGGGGGCGCGCCCAGGGGGTAGGGCGCGCCCCCACCCTCGTGGCTGGTGGGTGGCCCCCCCTCTGGTACTTCTTGTGCCCAATATTTTTATATATTATGAAAAGTTCTCCCATGGAGTTTCAGGACTTTTGGAGATGTGCAGAATAGGTCTCTAATATTTTCTCCTTTTCCAGCCCAGAATTCCAGCTGTCGGCATTCCCCCACTTCATATAAACCTTGTAAAATAAGAGAGAGAATAGGCATAAGTATTGTGACATAATGTGTAATAACAGCCCATAATGCAATAAATATCGATATAAAAGCATGATGCAAAATGGACGTATCAACCTACTATTATTTATAATGTTTTGATGCACAATAATGCTTTTTGGAGTAATTCTAATGCCTTTTCTCTCATAATATGCAAGGTTTACACAAAGTGGGATTCTGGACCTGAAAAAGCTACGTCAGAGTTACCTATTCTGCACATCTCCAAATAAGCTGAAAATTTACGAAGAATTGTTTTGCAATGTATGAAAAATATTGGAGCAAATAACTACCAGAGGGGGCCCACCAGGTGGGCACAACCCACCTGGGCGCGCCAGGGAGCCCAAGCGCGCCCTGGTGGGTTGTGCCCTCCTCGGCCCACCTCCGGTGCCCATCTTCTGGTATATAGGTCATTTTGACCTAGAAAAAATCAGAGGGGGACTTTCGGGACGAAGCGCCGCCATCTTGAGGTGGAACTTGGGCAGGAGCACTTTTGCCCTTCGGCGGAGTGATTCCGCCGGGGGAACTTCCCTCCCGAAGGGGGAAATCATCGCCATCGTCATCACCAACAATTGTCCCATCTTTGGTAGGGCAATCTCCATCAAGATCATCAACAACATCATCTCCTCTCAAACCCTAGTTCCTCTTGTGTTCAATCTTTGTACCAGAACCTTAGATTGGTACTTGTAGGTGACTAGTAGTGTTGATTACATCTTATAGTTGATTACTATGTGGTTTATTTGGTGGAAGATCATATGTTCAGATCCATTATGCTATTTAATACCCCTCTAATCTTGAGCATGATTATCAATTGTGAGCAGTTACTTTTGTTCTTGAGGTCACAAAAGAAGTCATGTTGCAAGTAATCATGTGAACTTAATATGTGTTTGATATTTTGATGATATGTATGTTGTGATTCCCTTAGTGGTGTCATGTGAACGTCGACTACATGGCACTTCACCATATTTGGTCCTAAGGGGATGCATTGTGGAGTAGTTATTAGATGATGGGTTGCTAGAGTGACAGAAGCCTAAACCACTAGTTTATGTGCTACTTCGTAAGGGACCGATTTGGATCCAAAAGTTTAAGGCTATGGTTAGATTTTATCTTAATACTTTTCTCGTAGTTGCGGACGCTTGTGAGGGGGTTAATCATAAGTAGGATGTTTGTTCAAGTAAGAACAACACCTAAGCACCGGTCCACCCACATATAAAATTATCAAAGTAGCAAACACGAATCAAACCAACACGATGGAAGTGACTAGATGAAATTCCCATGTACCCTCAAGAACAATTTGCTTATCATAAGAGACCGTTTTGGCCTGTCCTTTGTCACAAAACGATTGGGATACCTTGCTGCACTTTATTTACCGTTATGGTTACTTGCTCGTTACAAATTATCTTCTATCAAACTACCTGTTACCGACTATTTCAGTGCTTGCAGAAATTACCTTGCTGAAAACCACTTATCATTTCCTTCTTTTGTTCCTCATTGGTTTCGACACTCTTACTTATATAAAGGACTACGATTGATCCCCTATACTTGTGGGTCATTAATACGTCCATTTTGCATCATGCTTTATATCGATATTTATTGCATTATGGGTTGTTATTACACATTATGTCACAATACTTATGCCTATTCTCTCTTATTTTACAAGGTTTACATGAAGAGGGGGAATGCCGGCAGCTGGAATTTTGGGCTGGAAAAGGAGCAAATATTAGAGACCAATTCTGCACATCTCCAAAAGTCTTGAAACTCCACGGGAGCACTTTTCAGAATATATAAAAAATATTGGGCGCAAGAAGTACCAGAGGGGGGCCACCCACCAGCCACGAGGGTGGGCGGCCTACCCCCCTGGGCACGCCCCCTGCCTAGTGGTCCCCCTAGTGGCCCTCCGATGCCCATCTTTGGCTATATGTAGTCTTTCGTCCGAGAAAAAAATCATAAGCACGCTCACGGGACGAAACTCCGCCGCCACAAGGTGGAACCTTGGCGTAATCAATCTAGGGCTCCGGCGGAGCTGTTCTGCCGGGGAAACTTCCCTCCGGGAGGGGGAAATCATCACCATCGTCATCACCAATGATCCTCTCATCGGGAGGGGGTCAATACCCATCAACATCTTCACCAGCACCATCTCATCTCAAACCCTAGTTCATCTCTTGTATCCAATCTTTGTATCCAAACCTCAGATTGGTACCTGTGGGTTGCTAGTAGTGTTGATTATTCCTTGTAGTTGATGCTAGTTGGTTTAATTGGTGGAAGATCATATGTTCAGATCCATTATGCATATTAATACCCCTCTGATTATGAACATGAATATGCATTGTGAGTAGTTACGTTTGTTCCCGAGGACATGGGAGAAGTCTTCCTATTAGTAGTCATATGAATTTGGTATTCGTTCGATATTTTGATGAGATGTATGTCGTCATCCCTCTAGTGGTGTCATGTGAACGTCGACTACATGACACTTCACCATTGTTTGGGCCTAGAGGGAGTCATTGGGAAGTAATAAGTAGATGATGGGTTGCTAGAGTGACAGAAGCTTAAACCCTAGTTTATGTGTTGCTTCGTAAGGGGCTGATTTGGATCCATATGTTTTATGCTATGGTTATATTTACCTTAATACTTCTATTGTGGTTACGGATGCTTGCAATGGGGGTTAATCATAAGTGGGATGCTTGTCCAAGTAAGGACGACACCCAAGCACCGGTCCACCCACATATCAAATTATCAAAGTACCGAACGCGAATCATATGAACCTGATGAAAACTAGCTTGACAATAATTCCCATGTGTCCTCGGGAGTGCTTTCCTTCATATAAGAGTTTGTACAGGCTTGTGTAACGACCAAACCTCGAAGGATTTGAGTATCTGTGCTTACCGTGCTAGTCCCTGGATCGAAGCACACACAGTATAGATGAATACCAGAATAGCAAGTGCATCATTTATTACAACATATGATCCAGAATGTATAAAATAAAACAATCTGCATAGCACTTGGCTAGCTTTATTCAATCAAACAACGGAAAGTAGCAGAAAATAACGATGAGTCCCATCATAGCCCACTGGCGATGTTGAGTGCAGACTCGCGACCCTAACGGTACCTTACTCTTCGTTTGAATATCCTGCAACATGAGACGTTGCAGCCATATAGGTCAATACTTGGAATGTATTGGCAAGTTAAACAGGAGTAATAATATACAGACCTACATGTATATGCATAGTGTAACAAAAGGAAGGCTTGAGGGTTTATTTTTTTGCAGAAAGCTGATTTTGTCCTCATAACTACCTAATAGTCAAATTTTTATTTAGTTCTTTTATTACTACAATTAAATACACAAGGTTGAGTTGGCAAAATCAACTCCAACCTACCCTTTATTAAGTTGCCCAACAAATTTATTAGGTGTCACATCTGTCAAGATCATCCAACAATCGTAATGGCATAGTGGCTCAAATTTACCCATAACCGGGGGCATGGCTAATCATGATTAGTTTTAATACTCTGCAGAGTTTAGTACGCTTTACCCACTGGACCCAATCCAAAGATTGAGACGAAGTCTTTCAGAAGAGGTTCCCTTGATCACCTGACGGCCACATCCCACCTACATATGCTACATCTGTCGACACTGTCTGGGCCAGGGTTCCAACAACTGATCAACTAAGCCAGAGCCCATATAGCCAGTGGCCGCACATGGAAGCTACTAGTCACTAAGTCTGTCTGATCTTTTTGAGCCTGGGCGGCATTCCACTTAGGGTGCACTCTCATGAGCGCATGACCTTAGAAAAGGTGCAAGACCCCATGATGCCTTCCCTCAACACCAAGCAATACCACTTCCGCCCAGAGGTGAGTTAAATCCTGAGTTAGTACTCAATTTGTTACATATATATAATCCTCACATAAACTCAATGAATACACGAACCACCCCCGTCTACAAAGCATAGCAACCTACCACTACCACGACTTGAAAGACGGGAAGATAGCTCATCAGCATTGCAAAAATAATATAGTTTCCTATACATGCATATATTCATAGTGTGATATAACTATATGCATAGAAAACAATAGGTAAAGGATGATCAACATGTAACTTTCCTTGGTTCTGGTTCAGAAAGTCACAATCCTGACAATAGCTCGCGTCGCACTACGGATAATCTACATGTTTCACACAATTCAATGAATCAATCACCGGAACACGAAAAGAACCAAAACAAAACCAACAGCAAGAAAATCATTTTTAAAACTCAACAACAGAATCTTAACATCACCTAAATTGCACTACGGTCACAATGCAAAAAGAATCACTAAATTTCGTTAAAGGGTTGGGAAGTTACGGCCTCCGGAAGGTTTAATTCAAATTCAAACGAATTCAAATTTGAACAGAGCAAACATGTGCAAAGTTGGTACTGTGATAATGTGCTGATTTTTGTGAGTGCATAGGAAAAAGAATTACCTAAATTGGACTTATAGGTTAAAAGATATAGCTAGTTGAAGTTTTTTGGTGAAAATCTGAAAAATAAAACAAAAAGGAAAACAGAAATCTCCTGAACAGTGAATACTATAGCGGCGCTGTAGCAACTTCTGTAGCTACCTCCACGTGGCAGCATGCGGTTGGCCGGAAAACTCCTGTGCGTGCGTGCTCACCAGGAAACAAAGGAACGGCGGCGACGGTCGGGCGTTGGCGGCGGCGCTCCTCTGGTGGGTCTCCGGCGAAGGGGAGGTGACGGACGGGTGCGGAGGTGAGTGGCGGAGGTAGTGGTGGTGTCATACGGCGGCGAGGTTCCTTCTGTAGGCGGCGGAGACCACGTCAACGGCAGTCGTGCTCCGGCGAAAGTCGGTTGTTGGTGGCGGCGTCGTTTTGGGGCGCTGCAGATTACCCCGAGATGTCAAACATGTGAGGAGTCGAGAGGGTGTTCAAGGGGAGTGAAAGATGTAGCCGGAGTCGTTCTTACGGCGGCGGAATCGACCGACAAACGACGGCGGACGGCGGAGCTCCGGGAGAGATCGGTTCTGCCCTAGCTCACCCGTGCGGCAGCGGGGAAGATCGAGGAGTGGATGCGGGGTTGCCCTGGGTCTTCTGGTTGCACACGGCGACTCAGGAGCACTCGAGGTGGACCAGGAGCATGAGCTCGGGTCGGGTTTGGCCTCAGGTGCGGGAGCGGCGCGGCGCTCCTCTGGCTCGGGGAAACAGAGGAACAGGGGCGCGGGGTGGGGCCCGCTGGCAGCGGCTGAGGCGAGGCGATGGGTGCGGCGCTGCGTACTGCTTCGGCAGAGTGGGGTGCTGGGCTGCGGGCGGTGGGGTTTGGCGGGTCGTGGCTGTCTGGGCCGTGCAGTGCGCTGCGGCGCTGCGCTGCGTTCCTTGTTTTTTTAACAAAAACTACAGAAGTAATAACTAAAAATAAAACCACAGTATAAAAACTAAATAAAAATACGTAGACACACAGTAAAAATATATACTAGTAATATAAACTACAGGAACACTAGTTACTCACCTAATGCAATTTTCGAAAATATTTTTTTATGCAATAGGCCACACAAATAGTAAAATGACACACAATTAAAATATTTTGAAGATCACAAAAATTACCAAAACATATCAGATGAACTGGAAACAATATTCTGCACATTATGAACATTTTTAAACAGGGGAGAAGTCATGTTATCTCCACTCCAAATAAATTGCCTTTTTGTTGCTAATGATTTGAATATTCTGAAAAACCAAATAATGCAATAAAAATATGATATGCATATGAATGATCTAATAACATCCTAATTTAGGAAAATTGGGATGTTACAAACCTACCCCCCTTAAGATGAATCTCACCCTCGAGATTCGGGCTGGCTAGCAAATAGGTGTGGGTGATCCTGCTTGAGATCTTCCTCTCGTTCCCAGGTAGCTTCCTCCTCTGTATGATGATCCCATTGAACCTTGCATAACTTGATTGTCTTGGTGCGAGTAACTCTTGATGCTGTCTCCAAAATCTTAATAGGCTTCTCCTCATATGTCAAATCACTCTCCAACTGAATTGCCTCAAGTGGCACTGTGTCCCTCAATGGAACATCCATCATCTCTGCATGGCACTTCTTCAACTGAGATACATGAAACACATTATGAACTCCTGACAAGGATTATGGCAACTCCGGCTGATAAGCTACCTCCCCTCTACGCTCCAAGATCTTGTAAGGCCCCACAAAATGTGGTGCTAACTTACCCTTGATTCCAAACCTCTTAATTCCACGAAGTGGTGAAACTCTAAGATATGCACGGTCTCCTACCTCATATGTCACCTCCTTACGTTTTGCATCAGCATAACTCTTCTGCCTGGACTGTGCTATCTTCAGCCTGTCATGAATCAACTTGACCTTCTCCTCAGCATCTCTGATCAAGTCTGGTCCAAAGAATTGATGCTCTCCAACCTCATCCCACATCAATGGTGTCCTGCACTTCCTACCATACAATACCTCAAATGGTGCCATCTTCAGACTAGCCTGGTAACTGTTATTATATGAGAACTTTGCATCAGGTAAATTATCATCCCATCTGGACCCATAGTCCAAAGCACAAGCTCTCAACATATCCTCCAAGATCTGATTTACCCTCTCTGTCTGCCCATCTGTCTATGGATGGAAAGTTGTACTAAACTCTAGCCTGGTGCCCAAGGATTCATGCAACTGACACCAAAATATGGATGTAAACTGAGTACCTCTATCAGACACTACCTTCCTTGGAACTCCATGCAGACAAACAATTTTAGACATATAAATTTTTGCTAGCTGAGCACTGGTATAAGTAGTCTTTACCGGGATGAAGTGAGCGACTTTAGTCAAACGATCAACAACTACCCAAATAGAATCATAACCTGACCGAGTCCTTGGTAGACCTGTAATGAAATCCATACCAATCTCATCCCACTTCCAATCAGGTATAGGAAATGGTTGTAACAAACCTGTTGGTCTCTGATGTTCCGCCTTAACTCTTTGGCACACATCACATGTTGCAATATACCCAGCAATTTCCCTCTTCAGGCTAGGCCACCAAAATCTTTCCCTCAAATCCAAATACATCTTAGTATTACCTAGGTGAATAGAATAAGGTGAATCATGCGCCTCCTGAAGAATCAAATTCCTGATATCTGCATCCTGAGGTACACAAATACGCTTATCAAACCATATGGCCCCATGTTCATCCTCATGGAAACCTTCTGCCTTACCTTTAACCATATTCTCTTTTATCTCAGCAATCTCCTTATCATTCTTTCGAGCTTCTCTGATCCTGTCAAGCAAAGTAGGCTTTACCTCAAGTGTTGCTAAATATCCCTTAGGAACCATCTCCAACCTGAGATTCCTGAATTGTTCACATAACTCGGGTGGCATATTATCAATATTAATTGCATTAGCATGGCTCCTACGACTCAATGCATCAGCAACAACATTAGCCTTACCAGGATGATACTGCACATTCAAATCATAATCCTTAATAAGCTCCAATCATCTCCTCTGCCTGAGGTTCAAATCCTTCTGAGTAAAAATATACTTCAAGCTCTTATGATCAGTAAATATATCACAATGATTACCAATAAGATATGGCCTCCAAGTTTTCAATGCATGCACAACTGAAGCTAACTCCAAATCATGTGTAGGATAATTGTGCTCATGATTCTTAAGCTGACGTGAAGCATAAGAAACAACTTTACCTTCCTGCATCAAAACACTCCCAAGTCCTTGACGAGAAGCATCACAATATACCTGGAAGTCCTTATGTATATCTGGCAGAGTTAAGACTGGTGCTGTAACCAAACGCTGCTTCAATTCCTGAAAGTTGGCTTCACATTCATCAATCCAAACAAACTTCTTCTCCTTCTTCAATAATTCAGTCATAGGCTTTGCAATTTTGGAAAAGTTCTCAATAAACCTCCTGTAATAACCTGCAAGGCCCAAAAAGCTGCGAATCTCTCCAACTGTCGTGGGTGTCTCCCACTCTGTAACTGCAGCAACCTTAGATGGATCAATTGCAACTCCATTACCTGACACAACATGTCCAAGGAATGCTACCTCATCCAACCAAAACTCACATTTGCTGAACTTGGCATACAGCTGATGTTCCCTTAGTTTCTCCATTACCAAACGCAGATGCACCTCATGCTCTTGCTTATTCTTGGAGAACACGAATATATCATCAATGAAAACAACCACAAATTTATCCAAGAACTCCATAAACACCTTGTTCATCATATTCATGAAGTATGCAGGGGCATTAGTCAATCCAAATGACATAACAGTATATTCATACAACCCATACCTCGTAGTAAAAGTAGTCTTGGGAATATCTTGCTCACGAATCTTTAATTGATGATAACCAGAACGAAGACCAATCTTAGAAAACACAGTAGCTCCCTCCAACTGGTCAAATAGATCATTTATCATAGGAAAAGGATACTTATTCTTAACGGTTACCTCATTCAGAGAACGATAATCAACACACATCCTCAAGGTCCCATCCTTCTTCTCCACAAACAAAACTGGAGCTCCCCAAGGTGATGAACTTGGGCGAATAAATCCGTGTGCCTGCAATTCTCTTATGTGCTTCTTCAATTCTTCCAACTCTTTAGGAGGCATTCTATACGGTGTCTTTGCAATAGGTCCAGTGCCCGGTATTAAATCAATAAGAAACTCAATATCTCTATCTGGTGGCATACCTGGCAACTCCTCTGGAAACACATCTGGATAATCTCTCACAACTGGCACCTCTTCCAGGCTACCCCCATAAGAGAGTTCACCTGCACCTGATTACGCTTATACTTACACACATATTTGATCCTCTTCCCTCCTGGTGCACTGAGAGTAATAGATCGACTGGCACAATCAATACGAGATTTATATAACTGCAACCAATCCATACCCAAAATAATATCCAGACCTCGTGACTTCAATATAATCAAATCCGTAGGAAAATCATGCTTTCCAATAGACAAAGTCAACTGATGGCAACCAACACCTGCTATCATCTCAGCTCCTGGGGAACTCACTCTAATAGGCATACTAAGTGTTTTGGTTAGCAATCCATGTTTATCAACAAATACCCTCGAAATAAATGAATGCGATGCACCAGTATCAAAAAGAACAAGTGCATGTACTGAATTAATCAAGAACTTACCAATCAGTGCATCAGGTTCATTGTAAACCTCCTCCACATTAACATGATTTACATGACCCTATTGGAAGGGGTTTGGCTTGCTGGATCCTGAGTTCTTCGCCCTGGGGCAATCTATGGCATAGTGCCCCATAGCCTTACACCTGAAGCACTGCACCTGACTCAAATCCCTTGGCGCACGTGTAACCTGGTGGTTCTGGTTATTGTTCCCTCCATTGCCATTACCATTACCATTACCTCTGCCATTGCCATTGTTACGCTTGTGCCCATTATGATGATGGTGGCCATTATGGTTGTGGCCATTCCCTCCATGATGATTATGATCATTACCTCCATGATGATTATGTCCATTACCTCCATTACCATGATATGAAGTGCGTGGTTTCTGATGTGGTCCTGAATTATACCTGTTATTGTTGTTGTACTTCCTCTTGCGATTCTCTATGGCATGTTGCTTTCCCTCCAACACAATGGCCTTATCAATTAGGTCCTGACAATTCCTAAAAGTGGCCACTGTCAACTGAAGGCTCAAGTCATCATTTAGGCCCTCCAAAAATTTCTCTTGCCTAGCTGCATCAGTGTTAACATCATTAGGAGCATAACGTGCAAGATCATTAAATTCCTCCACATAAGCATTAACTGTGCGACCTCCCTAGCGCAAACTCCGAAACTCCTTCTTTTTCAGACTCATAGCACCAGCAGACACATGTGCAGCACGGAAGGCATCCTGAAACTGAGGCCATGTGATAGTACCAATGGGATAAGTGACCAAGTAGTTGTCCCACCAAGCTGCAATAGGACCCTCCAACAAATATGAGGCAAA
Source organism: Triticum monococcum (assembly GCA_034509565.1). Taxonomy (NCBI): domain Eukaryota; kingdom Viridiplantae; phylum Streptophyta; class Magnoliopsida; order Poales; family Poaceae; genus Triticum; species Triticum monococcum. The sequence goes on along the minus strand of CM067847.1, from coordinate 171,574,668 downwards.
CCTCACCCTCTTTGCATCAGTGCATCCAACCGTCTCCAGGTTCCTATTGACTGCACGGAGCCAGTCATCAGCCACAATAGGTTCAGGGGAACTGGAGAACCTCTAAGGATTCAACCTCAAGAACCTGGTAAGCATATCCACAGGTGGCGGTGGCGGCGGATTGTTGTTGTTATTATTGTTGTTCTGATTCTGAGTAAGCAACTGGATCAACTAGGCCTGACCCTCAATAACCTGCTGTATGTATGGTGGTACTCCATTGCCATTGTTGTCTCCTCCTGCAGTATTGCGTCTAGTATCACGCCTCGGCGACATCTGGTGGACAAGCATAGAAGAGTTATAGATATAATAGTGCCAAGGCTATGTATATATAAATATATTCTACCCATATGCATAATATGATCAAGCCAACAAAACACAACAACGAATAACACCAACCAACAAACAACAAACAATATGGTAATATTATATATATATATAGTCGAATAATTTTGACACTAAGCAATTTAACAAACAACTACCAATCAAGCAAACAATCTAGTATCTTCATACCACGAAAGTGGGCATAATCAGATACGCTAACACGATAACGTTGCAATATAAAACAAACATGAATGGTGGTCTTAGCACTAGTTCCTACTTAACTGTTCAAGATACTTGAGGGGTTTACTAATAAATAGTAAGAAGTATAGCTAGTTTATAAAATAATTTTCACTCCTATGGCTTTTCTAATCCATTTTCTAGGGTCACGTCCTACAGTCAACACACTGCTCTGATACCATCTATAACGACCAAACCTCGAAGGATTTGAGTCTCTGTGCTTACCGTGCTAGTCCCTGGATCGAACTCGCTAGCACACATAGTATAGATGAATACCAGAATAGCAAGTGCATCATTTATTACAACGTATGATCCAAAATGTATAAAATAAAACAATCTGCATAGCACTTGGCTAGCTTTATTCAATCAAACAGCGGAAAGTAGCAGAAAATAACGATGAGTCCCATCATAGCCCACTGGCGATGCTGAGTGCAGACTCGCGACCCTAACGGTACCTTACTCTTCGTCTGAATATCCTGCAACATGAGACGTTGCAGCCATATAGGTCAATACTTGGAATGTATTGGCAAGTTACACAGGAGTAAAATATAGCATACATACATGTATATGCATAGTATAACAAAAGGAAGGCTTGAGGGTTTATTTTTTTGCAGAAAGCTGATTTTGTCCTCATAACTACCTAATAGTCAAATTTTTATTTAGTTCTTTTATTACTACAATTAAATACACAAGGTTGAGTTGGCAAAATCAACTCCAACATACCCTTTATTAAGTTGCCCAACAAATTTATTAGGTGTCACATCTGTCAAGATCATCCAACAACTGTAATGGCATAGTGGCTCAAATTTACCCACAACCGAGGGGCACGGCTAATCATGATTAGTTTTAATACTCTGCAGAGTTTAGTACGCTTTACCCACTGGACCCAATCCGAAGATTGAGACGAAGTCTTTCAGAAGAGGTTCCCTTGACCACCTGACGGCCACATCCCACCTGCATATGCTACATCTGTCGACACTGTCTGGGCCAGGGTTCCAACAACTGATCAACTAAGCTAGAGCCCATATAACCAGTGGCCGCACATGGAAGCTACTAGTCAATAAGTCTGTCTGATCTTTTTGAGCCTGGGCGGCATTCCACTTAGGGTGCACTCTCATGAGCGCATGGCCTTAGAAAAGGTGCAAGACCCCATGATGCCTTCCCTCAACACCAAGAAATACCACTTCCACCCAGAGGTGAGTTAAATCCTGAGTTACTACTCTATTTGTTAAATATATATAATCCTCACATAAACTCAATGAATACATGAACCACCCCCGTCTACAAAGCATAGCAACCTATCACTACCACGACTTGCAAAGACACGAAGATAGCTCATCAGCATAGCAAAAATAATATAGTATTCCTATACATGCATATATTCATAGTGTGATATAACTACATGCATAGAAAACCATAGGTAAAGGATGATCAACATGTAACTTGCCTTGGTTCTGGTTCAGAAAGTCACACTCCTGACAATAGCTCGCATCGCACTCCCGACAATCTACACGTTTCACACAATTCAACGAACCAATCACCGAAACACGAAAAGAACCAAAACAAAACCAACAGCAAGAAAATCATTTTTAAAACTCAACAACAGAATCTTAACATCACCTAAATTGCACTACGGTCACAATGCAAAAAGAATCACTAAATTTCGTTAAAGGGTTGGGAAGTTACGGCCTCCGGAAGGTTTAATTCAAATTCAAACGAATTCAAATTTGAACAGAGCAAAGATGTGCAAAGTTGGTACTGTGATAATGTGCTGATTTTTGTGAGTGCATAGGAAAAAGAATTACCTAAATTGGACTTATAGGTTAAAAGATATAGCTAGTTGAAGTTTTTTGGTGAAAATCTGAAAATAAAACAAAAAGGAAAACAGAAATCTCCTGAACAGTGAATACTGTAGTGGCGCTGTAGCAACTTCTGTAGCTACCACCACGTGGCAGCACACGGTTGGCCGGAAAACTCCTGCATGTGCGTGCTCACCAGGAAACAGAGGAACGGCGGCGACGGTCGGGCGTTGGCGGCGGCGCTCCTCCGGTGGGTCTCCGGCGAAGGCGAGGTGACGGACGGGTGCGGAGGTGAGTGGCGGAGGTAGTGGTGGTGTCGTACGGCGGTGAGGTTCCTTCTGTAGGTGGTGGAGACCACGTCAACGGCAGCCGTGCTCCGGCGAAAGTCGGTCATCGGTGGCGGCGTCGTCGTTTTGGGGCGCTGCAGATTACCCCGAGATGTCAAACATGTGAGGAGTTGAGAGGGTGTTCAAGGGGGGTGAAAGGTGTGGCCGGAGTCGTTCTTACGGCGGCGAAATCGACAGACAAACGACGGCAGACGGCGGAGCTCCGGGAGAGATCGGTTCTGCACTAGCTCGCGTGTGCGGCAGCGGGGAAGATCGAGGAGTGGATGCGGGGTTGCCGTGGGTCTTCTGGTTGCACACGACGACTCGGGAGCACTCGAGGTGGACCAAGAGCACGAGCTCAGGTCGGGTTTGGCCTCAGGTGCGGGAGCAGCGCGGCGCTCCTCTGGCTCGGGGAAACAGAGGATCAGGGGCGCGGGGTGGGGCCCGCTGGCAGCGGCTGAGGCGAGGCGATGGGTGCGGCGCTGCGTACCGCTTCGGCGGATTGGGGTGCTGGGCTACGGGCGGTGGGGTTTGGTGGGTCGTGGTTGTCTGGGTCGTGCAGTGCGCTGCGGCGCTGCGCTGCGTTCCTTGTTTTTTAAACAAAAACTACAGAAGTAATAACTAAAAATAAAACCACAGTATAAAAACTAAATAAAAATATGTAGACACACAGTAAAAATATATACCACTAATATAAACTACAGGAACACTAGTTACTCACCTAATGCAATTTTCGAAAATATTTTTTTATGCAATAGGCCACACAAATAGTAAAATAACACACAATTAAAATATTTTGAAGATCGCAAAAATTACTAGAACATATCAGACAAACTGGAAACAATATTCTACACATTATGAACATTTTTAAACAGGGGAGAAGTCATGTTATCTCCACTCCAAATAAATTGCCTTTTTTTGCATAATGATTTGAATATTCTGAAAAACCAAATAATGCAATAAAAATATGATATGCATATGAATGATCTAATAACATCCTAATTTAGGAAAATTGGGATGTTACAGCTTGTCCTTTGCTACAAAAAGGATTGGGCCATCTTGCTGCACCTTATTTACTTTTATTACTTGTTGCTCCTTACAATTTATCTTATCACAAAACTATCTGCTACCGATAATTTCAGTGCTTGCAGAGAATACCTTGCTGAAAACCGCTTATCATTTCCTTCTGCTCCTCGTTGAGTTCGACACTCTTACTTATCAAAAAGGCTACGATAGATCCCCTGCACTTGTGGGTCATAAAGACTCTTTTCTGGCGCCATTGCCGGGGAGTGAAGCGCCTTTGGTAGGTGGAATTTGGTAAGGAAAAATTTATATGGTGTGCTGAAATTTACTATCACTTGTTACTATGAACATAATCCTTTGAGGGGCTTGTTCGGGGTATCTTCACCCCGACCAGTAGAGCAAAGAGTTGCTCCTCAACCTACTGAAAATGTTTACTTTGAAATTCCTTCGGGTATGATAGAGAAACTGCTAGCTAATCCTTTTGCAGGAGATGGAACATTGCATCCCGATTTTCACTTAATCTATGTGGATGAAGTTTGTGGATTATTTAAGCTTGTAGGTATGCCCGAGGAAGTTATCAAGAAGAAGGTTTTCCCTTTATCTTTGAAGGGAGATGCATTGACATGGTATAGGCTATGTGATGATATGGGATCATGGGACTACAAGCGATTGAAATTGGAATTTCATCAGAAGTTTTACCCTATGCATCTTGTTCATCGTGATCGTAATTATACATATAATTTTTGGCCTCGCGAAGGAGAAAGCATTGCTCAAGCTTGGGGGTGGCTTAAGTCAATGATATATTCATGCCCCAATCATGAGCTCTCAAGATAAATGATTATTCAAATTTTTTATGATCGGCTTTCTCTCAGTAATCGCTCCATGCTCGATACTTCTTGTATTGGATCTTTTATGATGAAGACTATTGAATTCAAACGGGATTTATTGGAAAGAATTAAATGCAACTCTGAAGATTGGGACCTCGACGAAGGTAAGGAGTCACGTATAACACCTAAGTTTGATTGTTATAAATCTTTTATGGATACAGATGCATTTCGTGAATTTAGCACTAAATATGGACTTGACTCTGAGATAGTAGCTTCCTTTTGTGAATCCTTTGCTACTCGTGTTGATCTCCCTAAGTAGAAGTGGTTTAAATATAATCCTCCCATTGAAGTAAAAGTAGTTGCACCTATTAAAGTTGAAGAAAAGACTATCACTTATAATGATCATGTTGTTCCTACTGCTTATGTTGAGAAACCACCTTTCCCTGTTAGAATAAAGGATTATGCTAAAGTTTCAACTGTAGTCAACAAAAGTAATATTAGGACACACAAACCCCCTGAGCAAGTTAAAGTTGAACCTAATATTGCTATGGTTAAAGATCTCTTGGCCGATAATATTGATGGGCATGTTATTTACTTCTGTGAGGAGACTGCTAGAATTCCTAGACCTGATACTAAAAATAAACATAGACCTGTTGTAGGCATGCCTGTTATTTCTGTTAAAATAGGAGATCATTGCTATCATGGCTTACGTGATATGGTTGCTAGTGCAAGTGCAATACCTCATTCCATATACAAAGAAATTATGCATGATATTGCACCTGCTGAGATAGAAGATAATGATGTTACCATTAAGCTTGCCAATAGAGATATTATTTCACCAATTGGGATTGTTAGAGATGTTGAAGTCTTGTGTGGGAAGGTTAAATATCCTACTGATTTTCTTGTTCTTGGTTCCCCACGAGATAGCCTTTGTCCCATTATATTTGGTAGAACCTTCTTGAATACTGTCAATGCTAAGATAGACTGTAATAAGGATATTGTTTCTGTTGGTTTAGGGGATATGTCTCATGAGTTTAATTTTGCTAAGTTTCGTAGACAACCCCGTGATGAGGAATTGCCTAGTAAAGATGAAATTATTGGTCTTGCTTCTATTGTCGTGCCTCCTACTGATCCTTTAGAACAATATTTGCTAGACCATGAAGATGATCTGTTCATGAATGAAAGAAGGGAAATAGATAAAGTATTCTTTAAACAGGGACCTATTCCGAAACACAACTTGCCTGTTGAAATCCTAGGGGATCCTCCTCCACCCAAGGGTGATCCCGTGTTTGAGCTTAAACCATTACCTGATACTCTTAAATATGCTTATCTTGATGGAAAGAAGATACATCCTGTTATTATTAATGCTAACCTTTCAGAGAAGGAGGAAGAAAAATTATTGAAAACTCTGAAGAAGCACCACGCTGCTATTGGATATACTCTTGATGATCTTAAAGGCATTAGTCCCACTCTATGTCAACACAAAATAAATTTGGAGAAAGACGCCAAACCAGTTATTGATCACCAACGACAGCTGAATCCTAAGATGAAAGAAGTGGTAAGAAAGGAAATATTAAAGCTCCTTGAGGCAGGTATAATTTATCTCGTTGCTGATAGTCAGTGGGTAAGTCATGTCCATTGTGTCCCTAAGAAGGGAGGTATTACTGTCGTTCCTAATGATAAAGATGAATTGATTCCACAAAGAATTATTATAGGTTATAGGATGGTAATTGATTTTTGCAAATTAAATAAATCTACTAAAAAGATCATTACCCTTTGCCTTTAATTGATCAAATGCTAGAAAGATTATCCAAACATACACATTTTTGCTTTCTAGATGGTTACTCTGGCTTCTCTCAAATACCTGTGTCAGCTGATGATCAAGCAAAGACCACTTTTACTTGCCCTTTCGGTACTTTTGCTTATAGACGTATGCCTTTTGGTTTATGTAATGCACCTGCTACCTTTCAAAGATGCATGATGGCTATATTCTCTGACTTTTGTAAAAAGATTTGTGAGGTTTTCATGGACGATTTCTCCGTTTATGGATCCTCTTTTGATGATTGCTTGAGCAACCTTGATCGAGTTTTGCAGAGATGTGAAGAAACTAATCTTGTCTTGAACTGGGAGAAGTGCCACTTTATGGTTAATGAAGGTATTGTCTTGGGGCATAAAATTTCTGAAAGAGGTATTGAAGTTGATAAAGCTAAAGTTGATGCTATTGAAAAGATGTCGTGTCCCAAGGACATCAAAGGTATAAGAAGTTTCCTTGGTCATGCTGGTTTTTATAGGAGGTTCATTAAGGACTTTTCAAAAATTTCCCGGCCTCTGACTAACCTATTACAAAAAGATATACCTTTTGTCTTTGATGATGATTGTGTAGTAGCATTTGAAATACTTAAGAAAGCTTTGATTTCTGCTCCTATTGTTCAGCCACCTGATTGGAATTTACCCTTTGAAATTATGTGTGATGCTAGCGATTATGTTGTAGGTGTTGTTATAGGACAAAGAGTTGATAAGAAGCTGAATGTTATCCAATATGCTAGTAAAACTCTAGATAGTGCCTAGAGAAATTATGCTACTACTGAAAAAGAATTTTTAGCAGTTGTTTTTGCTTGTGATAAGTTCAGACCTTATATTGTTGATTCTAAAGTAACTATTCACACTAATCATGCTGCTATTAAATACCTTATGGAAAAGAAAGATGCTAAACCTAGACTTATTAGATGGGTTCTCTTGCTACAAGAATTTGATTTGCATATTATTGATAGAAAGGGAGCTGAGAACCCCGTTGCAGACAACTTGTCTAGGTTAGAGAATGTTCTTGATGACCCACTACCTATTGATGATAGCTTTCCTGATGAACAATTAGCTGTCATAAATGCTTCTCGTACTGCTCCATGGTATGTTGATTATGCTAATTACATTGTTGCTAAATTCATACCACCTAGTTTCACATACGAGCAAAAGAAAAGGTTTTTCTATGATTTGAGACATTACTTTTGGGATGACCCACATCTTTATAAATAAGGAGTATATGGTATTATTAGACGTTGTGTACCTGAGCATGAACAGTAACATATCCTACGCAAGTGTCACTCCAAGGCTTATGGAGAGCACCACGCTGGAGATAGACCTGTGCATAAGGTATTGCAATCCGGTTTTTATTGGCCTACTCTCTTCAAGGATGCCCGTAAGTTTGTCTTATCTTGTGATGAATGTCAAAGAATCGGTAATATTAGTGGACGTCAAGAAATGCCTATGAATTATTCACTTGTTATTGAACCATTTGATGTTTGGGGCTTTGATTATATGGGCCCTTTTCCTTCCTCTAATGGGTATACACATATTTTAGTTGCTGTTGATTACATTACTAAGTGGGTAGAAGCTATTCCAACTAGTAGTATTGATCATAACACCTCTATTAAGATGCTTAAAGAAGTTATTTTTTCGAGGTTTGGAGTCCCTAGATATTTAATGACTGATGGTGGTTCACATTTTCTTCATGGTGCCTTTCGTAAAATGCTTCCTAAGTATGATGGTAATCATAGAATTGCATCTCCTTATCACCCGTAGTCTAGTGGTCAACTAGAATTGAGTAACAGAGAGCTCAAATTAATTTTGCAAAAGACTGTTAATAGATCTAGAAAGAATTGGTCCAAGAAACTTGATGATGCATTATGGACTTATAGAACTGCATATAAAAATCATATGGGTATGTCTCCGTATAAAATGATTTACGGTAAAGCATGTCACTTACCTCTTGAATTAGAACATAAGGCATATTGGGCCATTAAATAGCTCAACTATGACTTCAAACTTGCCGGTGAGAAGAGGCTTTTTGACATTAGCTCACTTGATGAATGGAGAACCCAGGCTTATGAAAATGCCAAGCTATTTAAAGAAAAAGTTAAAAGATGGCATGATAAAAGGATACAAAAACATGAGTTTAATGTAGGTGATTATGTATTGCTATACAACGCTCGTTTAAGATTTTTTACAGGAAAACTTCTCTCTAAATGGGAAGGTCCTTACGTTATCGAGGAGGCCTATCGTTCCGGTGCCATAAAAATCAACAACTTCGAATGCACAAATCCGAAGGTGGTAAATGGTCAAAGAATCAAACATTATATCTCAAGTAATCCCATAAATGTTGAAACTAATACTATTGAAACCGTAACCCCGGAGGAATACATAAGGGACACTTTCCGGAACGTTTCAGACTCCGAAAAGGAATAGGTATGTAGTATGGTAAGTAAACCGACTCCAAAATAGTTCTAGTGGCAATTTTTCTCCATTTTGGAATATTAAAGAAAATAGGGAAATAAGAAGCAGACTGGAAAGGACACGCGTCTTCCATGAGGGTGGAGGGCGCGCCCTAGCCCCCTGGGCACGCCCCCTGCCTCGTGGGCACCTCGTGTGCTCTCCGGACTCCGTTTTCTTGCACGATACTTCTTTTGGTCGGTAAAAATTCATTATATAATATCCTGAAGGTTTTGACCACCGTATCACGCAAATATCTCTTGTCTTTGTTTCGAGATGTTTCTGCCGCAGATTAGAGCAAGATGTCTTCTCAAGAGTCAGTCGGGGAGAGTCGGGTATCTCATCCGACATCAGGTCCAGGGGCAAATAGCGATGCCTATCACTTTGGGCCCTCAACGGAGGAAGAGATGGAACCTGACTTGAAAAGGATAGATGCCATCGAGGAGGATCAAGAAGTTACTTCTCGTTTTCGGGCAGGATTCACGATGGGGGAACCACAGAGCTCAGCTATTCCAAACTCGGTCATCCCTTCCAATGTTAGATTTCTTTCTTATGAAAATATGAAAAAGAGTGTTACTTGTTCTCCTGCAGCTATGCAACATCCTTGGGTGAAAGGAGCTTTAGCCGTCACTGGCAAGCTCCGTAAGGAAATAATGAACCTCAAGCAGCAAGTAAATAAGCTCGAGGAAGAGAATTGTATCCTGAGGGGCATCATCACCAAGAATATCACATCACCACCCCCGAAGAAGGAGACATAATCACATGGGTATGGGCACTCCCCTTGGCAATTGCCAAGCTTGGGGGAGTGCCCCGGTATCATATCAACATCACTTTTATCTTTACCATTTTTCTTAGTTCGATCCTTTTGATAATATCTTGATCTAGTAGAATAAAGTTTTAGTATGATCTAGTTGTGAGCTTTGCTTTATGATCTTCCTATGTAATTGAGTCCATGAGCTATATATTAGAGATTAGTGTTGAGTCAAGGGCTTTATTACCTTGCTATGATCTTGAGGGAATAAAATAAAAGAGAAGAAATAAAAAGAAATAAAGAGATCATATGGATCGTATGGAGAGTAATGAGCTCACATATAAAGAGTATGATGAATAAAAGTTGTTGAGAGTTGACAAACATAGTTTTGGTCATCGCTGCAATTAATAGGAAGTAATAAAGAAAGAGAGGTCTTCACATATAAATATACTATCTTGGACATCTTTTATGATTGTGAGCACTCATTAAAGTATGATATGCTAAAGAGTTGACATTGGACAAGGAAGACAACATAATGGGTTATGTTTTCTTACATCTGAGATAAATTATATTGTCATGGATCATCCAACATGTTGAGCTTGCCTTTCCCTCTCATCCTAGCCAAGTTCTTTGCACCAAGTAGAAATACTACTTGTGCTTCCAAATATCCTTAAACACAGTTTTGCCATGATAGTCCACCATACCTACCTATGGATTGAGTAAGATCCTTCAAGTAAGTTGTCATCGGTGCATGCAATAAAAATTTCCTTCTAAATATGTATGACTTATTAATATGGAGAAAATAAGCTTTATACGATATTGTGATATGGAACAAATAAAAGTGACAGACTGCATAATAAAGGTCCATATCACAAGTGGCAATATAAAGTGACGTTCTTTTGCATTAAGATTTTGTGCGTCCAACCATAAAACGCATGACAACCTCTGCTTCCCTCTACGAAGGGCCTATCTTTTACTTTTATCTTCTACCTTACATAAGCGTCATGGTGATCTTCACCTTTCCTTTTTACATTTTATCCTTTTGCAAGCGCAATGTGTTGGAAAGATCCAGATACATATAGCTAATCGGATATGAGTCTGAATGAGCTATTATTGTTGACATTACCCTTGAGGTAAAACGTTGGGAGGCAAAACTATAACCCCCTATCTTTCTCTGTGTCCGATTAAAACTCCATACCCATAAATATTGCGTGAGTGTTAGCAATTGTGAAAGACTAAATGATAGTTGAGTATGTGGACTTGCTGAAAAGCTCTTATATTGACTCTATCCTATGTTATGATAAATTGCAATTGCCTCATTGACTAAGATTAGAGTTTGTTAGTTTTCAATGAAGTTTATGATTCATACTTGAAATTGTGATTGAATTGTTACTTTAGCATAAGAGATCATATGACAATATATATATATATATATATATATGTTGTTGTTCTAAGAATTATCATGATGCCCTCATGTCCGTATTTTATTTTTATCGACACCTCCATCTCTAAACATGTGGACATATTTTTCGATTTCGGCTTTCGCTTGAGGACAAGCGACATCTAAGCTTGGGGGAGTTGATACGTCCATTTTGCATCATGCTTTTATATCGATATTTATTGCATTATGGGCTATTATTTGCTACCTCTTTTAGCACTGTGTTGGTTTTCCCCGGAGAGGAAGGGATGATGCAGCAAAGTAGCGGAAGTATTTGCCTCAGTTTTTGAGAACCAAGGTATCAATCTAGTAGGAGGCTACGCGCGAGTCCCTCGCACCTGCACAAAACAAATAAATCCTCGCAACCAACGCAAATAGGGGTTGTCAATCCCTATAGGGACACTTACGAGAGTGAGATCTGATAGATATGATAAGATAATATTTTTGGTATTTTTATGATAAAGATGCAAAGTAAAATAAAGGCAAAGTAAATAGCAAAGTAATTAACTAAGTAGTAGGAGATTGATATAATAAAGATAGACCCGGGGGCCATAGGTTGCACTAGTGGCTTCTCTCGAGAGCATAAGTATTCTACGGTGGGTGAACAAATTGTTGTTGAGCAATTGACAGAATTGAGCATAGTTATGAGAATATCTAGGTATGATCATGTATACAGGCATCACGTCCGAGACAAGTAGACCGACTCCGGCCTGCATCTACTACTATTACTCCACTCATCGACCGCTATCCAGCATGCATCTAGAGTATTAAGTTAAAAACAGAGGAACGCCTTAAGCAAGATGACATGATGTAGAGGGGTAGACTCATGCAGTATGAAGAAAACCCCATCTTATTATCCTCGATGGAAACAATACAATACGTGCCTTGCTGCCCTTACTATCACCGGGAAAGGACACCGCAAGATTGAACCCAAAGCTAAGCACTTCTCCCATTGCAAGAAAGATCAATCTAGTAGGCCAAACCAAACTGATAATTCGAAGAGACTTGCAAAGATAACCAATCATACATAAAAGAATTCAGAGAAGATTCAAATATTATTCATATATAGACTTGATCATAAACCCACAATTCATCAATCTCAATAAACACACCGCAAAAAGAAGATTACATCAAATAGATCTCCACAAGAGAGGGGGAGAACATTGTATTGAGATCCAAAAAGAGAGAAGAAGCCATCTAGCTACTAACTATGGACCCATAGGTCCGAAGTAAACTACTCACACTTCATCGGAGAGGCTATGGTGTTGATGTAGAAGCCCTCCGTGATCGATGCCCCCTCCGGCGGAGCTCCGAAACAGGCCCCAAGATGGGATCTCGTGGATACAGAAAGTTACGACGGTGGAATTAGGGTTTTGGCTCCGTATCTGATCGTTTGGGGGTACGTGGGTATATATAGGAGGAAGAAGTACGTCGGTGGAGCAACAGGGGGCCCACGAGGGTGGAGGGCGCGCCTGGGGGGGTAGGCGCGCCCCCTACCTCGTGGCCTCCTGTTACGTGTCTTGACGTAGGGTCCAAGTCTCCTGCGTTGTATTCGATGAGAAAATCACGTTCCCGAAGGTTTCATTCCATTTGGACTCCGTTTGATACTCCTTTTCTTCGAAACCCTAAAATAGGCAAAAAAAACAGCAATTCTGGGCTGGGCCTCCGGTTAATAGGTTAGTCCCAAAAATAATATAAAAGTGGATAATAAAGCCCAATAATGTCCAAAACAGTAGATAATATAGCATGGAGCAATCAAAAATTATAGATACGTTGGAGACGTATCAAGCATCCCCAAGCTTAATTCCTGCTCGTCCTCAAGTAGGTAAATGATAAAAACAGAATTTTTGATGTGGAGTGCTACTTGGCACAATTTTAATGTAATTATTCTTAATTGTGGTATGAATATTCAGATCCGAAAGATTCAAGACAAAAGTTCATATTGACATAAAAATAATAATACTTCAAGCATACTAACAAAGCAATTATGTCTTCTCAAAATAACGTGGCTAAAGAAAGTTATCCCTACAAAATCATATAGTCTGGCTATGCTCTATCTTCACCATACAAAATATTTAAATCATGCACAACCTCGGTGACAAGCCAAGCAATTGTTTCATACTTTTGACATTCTCAAAACTTTTTCAATTTTCATGCAATACATGAGTGTGAGCCATGGATATAGCACTATAGGTGGAATAGAGTGGTGGTTGTGGAGAAGACAAAAAGGGAGAAGATAGTCTCACATCAACTAGGCGTATCAACGGGCTATGGAGATGCCCATCAATAGATATCAATGTGAGTGAGTAGGGATTACCATGCAACGGATGCACTAGAGCTATAAGTATATGAAAGCTCAAAAAGAAATTAAGTGGGTGTGCATCCAACTGGCTTGCTCATGAAGACCTAGGGCAATTTGAGGAAGCCCATCATTGGAATAAACAAGCCAAGTTCTATAATGAAAGATTCCCACTAGTATATGAAAGTGATAACAAGAGAGACTCTCTACTATGAAGATCATGGTGCTACTTTGAATCACAAGTGTGGTAAAAGGATAGTAACATTGTCCCTTCTCTCTTTTTCTCTCATTTTTTATTTTTTTTTATTTGGGCCTTTTCTCTTTTTTATGGCCTCTTTCCTTTCTCTCTTTTTTATTTGGGCTTCTTTGGCCTCTTTTATTTATTTTTCGTCCGAAGTCTCATCCCGACTTGTGGGGGAATCATAGTCTCCATCATCCTTTCCTCACTGGGACAATGCTCTAATAATGATGATCATCACACTTTTATTTTTCTTACAACTCGATACTTAGAACAAAATATGACTCTATATGAATGCCTCCGGCGGTGTACCGGGATATGCAATGATGCATGAGTGACATGTATGAAAGAATTATGAATGGTGGCTTTGCCACAAATACGATGTCAACTACATGATCATGCTAAGCAATATGACAATGATGCAGTGTGTCATAAACGGAACGGTGGAAAGTTTCATGGCAATATATCTCGGAATGGCTATGGAAATGCCATAATAGGTAGGTATGGTGGCTGTTTTGAGGAAGTTATACGATGGGTGTATGATACCGGCGAAAGGTGCGCGGTATTAGAGAGGCTAGCAAAGGTGGAAGGGTAAGAGTGCGTATAATCCATGGACTCAACATTAGTCATAAAGAACTCACATACTTATTGCAAAAATCTAGAAGTTATCAAAGCAAAGTATTACATGCATGCTCCTAGGGGGATAGATTGGTAGGAAAAGACCATCGCTCGTCCCTGACCGCCACTCATAAGGAAGACAATCAATAAATAAATCATGCTCCGACTTCATCATATAACGGTTCATCATACGTGCATGCTACGGGAATCACAAGCTTCAACACAAGTATTTCTCAAATTCACAACTACTCAACTAGCATGACTTTAATATCACCATCTCCATATCTCAAAACAATTCTCAAGTATCAAACTTATCATAATATTCAACACACTCATAAGAGAGTTTTATTATTAATCTTGTATACCAAGCATATTAGGATTTTAAGCAAATTACCATGCTATTTAAGACTCTCAAGATAACCTAAGTGAAGCATGAGAGATCAATAGTTTCTATAAAACAAATCCACCACCCCGCTCTAAAAGATATAAGTGAAGCACTAGAGCAAAATTATATAACTCAAAAGATATAAGCGAAGCACATAGAGTATTCTAAAAAATTCCAAATCATGTATGGCTCTCTCAAAAGGTGTGTACAGCAAGGATGATTGTGGTAAAATAACAAGAAAAGACTCAAATCATACAAGACGCTCCAAGCAAAACACATATCATGTGGTAAATAAAAATATAGCTCCAAGTAAAGTTACCGATAGAAGTAGACGAAAGAGGGGATGCCTTCCGGGGGATCCCCAAGCTTTGGCTTTTAGGTGTCCTTAGATTATCTTGGGGGTGCCATGGGCATCCACAAGCTTAGGCTCTTGACTCTCCTTGTTCCATTATCCATCAAATCTTTACCCAAAACTTGAAAACTTCACAACACAAAACTTAAAGTAGAAAATCTCGTGAGCTCCGTTAGTGAAAGAAAACAAAAGACCACTTTAAGGTACTGTAATGAACTCATTATTTATTTATATGGGTGTTATAACTACTGTATTCCAACTTCTCTATGGTTTATAAACTATTTTACTAGCCATAGATTCATCAAAATAAGGAAACAACACACACAAAACAGAATCTGTCAAAAACAGAACAGTCTGTAGTAATCTGTAGCTAGCGCAAGATCTGGAACCCCAAAAATTATAAAATAAATTTCTGGAAGTGAGGAATTTATCTATTAATCATCTGAAAAAATAATTAACTAAATAGCACTCTCCAAATAAAAATGACAGCAGTTCTGGTGAGCGCCAAAGTTTATGTTTTTTTATAGCAAGTTCAACAAGACTTTCCTCAAGTCTTCCCAACGGTTCTACTTGGCACAAACACTAATTAAACACAAAAAACACAACCAAAACAGAGGCTAGATAATTTATTTATTACTAAACAAGGGCAAAAATCAAGTAATAAAAATAAAATTGGTTACCTCCCAACAAGCGCTATCGTTTAACGCCCCTAGCTAGGCATAACAAGCAAGAATAGATCTAGGTATTGCCATAATAGTAAGATAGATTATTAAAACTCATTTCATATTCTCTACGTTCAGCAACAAGTTTTCTTTGAGGCAAGCAAAAGTAATCAAAAGGGCTAAATTTATTGGGACAAAAGTCTCCAAGATCAACCTTGGGAGGTATAGGTTCCTCCTTCGGTCCTTCATATTGCATAACCAATTCATCATTATAAGCATTCTTTTGACAGAACTTTGTGAGCCTATATTCAAGAGAATATCCCAATTCATTATTTTGAATAGCCAAATCATCATTAAGTTCAGAAATTCTATCAACCAAAACATTGGTAGGCACCCTTTTTCTAAGATTTTCATTAAAAGCAACATAGTCTAGAGATTGAAAATGCATTATTTCTTCTTGATCAAAGAGGATGGACTCTATGGGAGGACGGCAAGCGTCCACCCTATAATACGCAAAGATTTCTTTGGCCTCTTTTATTATGAATCGAAACTCATGAGCCAAAAAGATAGTAACGGCACGCTTAACAGAGGAATGCTCAATACTAGAAAATTCTAGGAAAATCCTTTGTATGGAAGGATGCATGTGCATGAATTGCCTTTCAAGTTCAACTATAAGCATGGCAATAGCGTCCGCAAGACTACTAGTTCTATGAAGGATAGAACTACCCATAGAGTTTAAAGCACCAGGACAAGTAAAGAAATCTTGAATAACTCCTTTTCCAATAATATTACCACTACCAACACGGAATCTTTTTATATGTGAGATAGTGGGTTCTTTAGTAGGAGCATCAAAATTATTACCGACAATAGTATCCCCAATTTCAGACATAGAGGCAGAAGGTAAAGAACTAGCCATAATGACAAGCAAGCAAACTAACACACAAGCAAACAAAAAGCAAGCGGACAAAAAGAGGCAAATAGAGGGAGGATAGAGAGAGAGGGCAAATAAAACGGCAAGGGTGAAGCGGGGGAGAGGAAAATGAGAGGCAAATGGAAAATAATGTAATGCGGGAGATAAGGGTATGTGATGGGTACTTCGTATGTTGACTTTTGCGTAGACCTCCCCGGCAACGGCGCCAGAAATCCTTCTTGCTACCGCTTTTAGCACTGCGTTGGTTTTCCCCGAAGAGGAAGGGATGATGCAGCAAAGTAGCGTAAGTATTTCCCTCAGTTTTTGAGAACCAAGGTATCAATCCAGTAGGAGGCTACGCGCGAGTCCCTCGCACCTGCACAAAACAAATAAATCCTCGCAACCAACGCAAATAGGGGTTGTCAATCCCTATAGGGCCACTTACGAGAGTGAGATCTGATAGATATGATAAGATAATATTTTTGGTATTTTTATGATAAAGATGCAAAGTAAAATAAAGGCAAAGTAAATAGCAAAGTAAATAACTAAGTAGTAGGAGATTGATATAATAAAGATAGACCCGGGTGCCATAGGTTTCCCTAGTGGCTTCTCTCGAGAGCACAAGTATTCTACGGTGGGTGAACAAATTACTGTTGAGCAATTGACAGAATTGAGCATAGTTATGAGAATATCTAGGTACGATCGTGTATATAGGCATCACGTCCGAGACAAGTAGACCGACTCCTGCCTGCATCTACTACTATTACTCCACTCATCGACCGCTATCCAGCATGCATCTAGAGTATTAAGTTAAAAACAGAGTAACACCTTAAGCAAGATGACATGATGTAGAGGGATAGACTCATGCAATATGAAGAAAACCCCATTTTGTTATCCTCAATGGAAACAATACAATACGTGCCTTGCTGCCCTTACTGTCACCGGGAAAGGACACCGCAAGATTGAACCCAAAGCTAAGCACTTCTCCCATTGCAAGAAAGATCAATCTAGTAGGCCAAACCAAACTGATAATTCGAAGAGACTTGCAAAGATAACCAATCATACATAAAAGAATTCAGAGAAGATTCAAATATTATTCATAGATATACTTGATCATAAACCCACAATTCATCGGTCTCAACAAACACACCGCAAAAAGAAGATTACATCGAATAGATCTCCACAAGAGAGGGGGAGAACATTGTATTGAGATCCAAAAAGAGAGAAGAAGCCATCTAGCTACTAACTATGGACCCATAGGTCTGAAGTAAACTACTCACACTTCATCGGAGAGGCTATGGTGTTGATGTAGAAGCCCTCCGTGATCGATGCCCCCTCCGGCGGAGCTCCAAAACAGGCCCCAAGATGGGATCTCGTTGATACAGAAAGTTATGGCGGTGGAATTAGGGTTTTGGCTCCGTATCTGATCATTTTGGGGTACATGGGTATATATAGGAGGAAGAAGTACGCCAGTGGAGCAACAGGGGGCCCACGAGGGTGGAGGGCGCGCCTGGGGGGGTAGGCGCGCCCCCTACCTCGTGGCCTCCTGTTACGTGTCTTGACGTAGGGTCCGAGTCTCCTGAGTTGTATTCGGTGAGAAAATCACGTTCCCGAAGGTGTCATTCCGTTTGGAGTCCGTTTGATATTCCTTTTCTTCGAAACCCTAAAACAAGCAAAAAAACAGCAATTCTAGGTTGGGCCTCCGGTTAATAGGTTAGTCCCAAAAATAATATAAAAGTGGATAATAAAGCCCAATAATGACCAAAATAGTAGATAATATAGCATGGAGCAATCAAAAATTATAGATACGTTGGAGACGTATCATTATTACACATTATGTCACGATACTTATGCCTATTCTCTCATTTTATAAGGTTTACATGAAGAGGGGGAATGCCAGCAGCTGGAATTCTGGGCTGGAAAAGGAGCAAATATTAGAGACCTATTCTGCACATCTCCAAAAGTCCTGAAACTCCACGGGAGCACTTTTCAGAATATATAAAAAATATTGGGCGCAAGAAGTACCAGAGGGGGGCCACCCACCAGCCACGAGGGTGGGGGCGCACCCTACCCCCTGGGCGCGCCCCCCTGCCTCGTGGCCCCTTGGTGGCCCTCCGATGCCCATCTTTTGCTATATGGAGTCTTTCGTCCGAGAAAAAAGCATAAGCAAGCTCACGGGATGAAACTCCGCCGCCACGAGGCGGAACCAATCTAGGGCTCCGGCGGAGCTGTTCTGCCGGGGAAACTTCCCTCCGGGAGGGGGAAATCATCACCATCGTCATCACCAATGATCCTCTCATCGGGAGGGGGTCAATCTCCATCAACATCTTCACCAACACCATCTCATCTCAAACCCTAGTTCATCTCTTGTATCCAATCTTTGTATCCAAACCTCAGATTGGTACCTGTGGGTTGCTAGTAGTGTTGATTACTCCTTGTAGTTGATGCTAGTTGGTTTAATTGGTGGAAGATCATATGTTCAGATCCATTATGCATATTAATACCCCTCTGATTATGAACATGAATATGTTTTGTGAGTAGTTACATTTGTTCCTGAGGACATGGGAGAAGTCTTGCTATTAGTAGTCATGTGAATTTGGTATTCGTTCGATATTTTGATGAGATGTATGTTGTCATCCCTCTAGTGGTGTCATGTGAACGTCGACTACATGAAACTTCACCATTGTTTGGGCCTAGAGGGAGTCATTGGGAAGTAATAAGTAGATGATGGGTTGCTAGAGTGACAAAAGCTTAAACCCTAGTTTATGTGTTGCTTCGTAAGGGGTTGATTTGGATCCATATGTTTCATGCTATGGTTAGATTTCTGGCGCCGTTACCCGAAAGGGATTGACAACCCCTTTAACACATCGGGTTGCGAGTATTTGTTATTTGTGTGCAGGGGCTGTTTACGTTGTGTTGCTTGGTTCTCCTACTGGTTCGAAAATCTTGGTTTCATATATGAGGGAAATACCTACCACCACTGTGTTGCATCATCCCTTCCTCTTTGGGGAAATACCGATGTAGCTTCAAGCGACATCAAAGCGAATTTCTAGCGTTGTTGCTAGGGAGGATCTTCAACATCTACTAGGTTCCTAATCACAAATCGCATCTCCTCGCAATTTACATTATTTGTCATTCGCCTCTCGTTTGCATCTCCCACACTGCACAAAAATTTGTCGTTCTTCTTAGTTGTAGTATTAAAAGAAAACTCAAAAAGATTTCTCGTTCTCCTTTTGCTTGTTGGGAGTTTTCCCGTGTAAATAGTTTTTCTCTTTCTTGTTTTACTTCCTTTAGAAAAACAAAAGGTCCAAAAACATTTCAGTGTGTTTCTTTGAAATTCTTTTCTTTTCTTTGGGGGTTGAGAGGAGAAGACCACGGTGAAAATGTTGAATGGCTCTCATATGCATTATTGTTGATCTAACAAAGAGCCCATATTACCATGTCTTCTCCTTTGAATAAATGTTTGCAGATTCTAGCTTAGGCCAGTGCACATGCACTATTATTGTTATCCACACTGTTCGGTTGTGTAAGTGAAAGGCAATAATGACGATATTTGATGAAATGATTGAGATGAGGAAAAGCTGGTATGAACTCGACCTATCTTGTTTTTGTAAATATGATTAGTTCATCATTCCTGATTCAGCCTATTATGAATGAAACATGTTTGCAATGACAATTAGAGATTATAGTTACTCATGCCATGCTTAACTAGCTAGGAGTTTATAATGGTATACCTTGCGTGCCAACATGTTATTAAAATGGTTGTGATGTAGTATGATAGGATGATATCCTCCTTTGAATGATTCGAGTGGCTTGACTTGGCACATGTTCACACATGTAGTTGAAACAAAATCAACATAGCCTCCACGATATTTATGTTCATGGTGATTTATATCCTACTCATGCTTGCATTCAATGTTGGTTAATCTTAATGCATGCTTATGACTGTTGTCGCTCTCTAGTTGGTCGGTTGCCAGTCTCTTTCTAGCCTTCACTTGTACTAAACGGCAATACTGCTTTTGCAGGCACTTCCATAAAACCCAAAGTTGTTCCATATAAGTCCACCATACCTTTCTATATGCGGTATTTATCTGCCGTTCCAAGTAAATTTGCATGTGCCAAACTCTAAACCTTCAAATGATAATCTGTTTTGTATGTTCGAATCGCTCATGTACCAACTAGGGCTGTCAATATGTTCCATGCTAGGTGGGTTATTCTCACGATGAGTGGACTCCGCTCATCATTCACGAGAAAACGGCTAGTAATCGGGATGACTAGTCCCATGCTCAAATCAAATCAAAATAATTGCAAACAAAACTCCCCCAGGACGGTTGTTAGTTGGACGGTACCCGTTGTTTCGGACCAGCCATGGAGTGTGCTTGTTGGTGGTGGGGGAGTATAAACTTTACCATTCTGTTTGGGAACCGCCTATAATGTATGTAGCATGGAAGATACCGAGATCTCTTGGTTGTTATGTTGACAATGAAGACATACCGCTCAAAATATTATTTATCTCTATTTTAAAACTCAAGCTCTAGCACCGTTGCAAATCCCTGCTTCCCTCTGCGAAGGGCCTATCTATTTACTTTTATTGCTGAGTCATCATCCTCTTATAAAAAGCGTCGATTAGAGAGCATCATTGTCATTTGTATGCATTGTTATTAATTTATATTGAGTATGACTGGATATCTTTTATCATGAATTACAATGTCTAGTCAGTCCTTGATCTTCAGGGGTGCTCTACATTTATGTTTTGCGGTCTCAGAAAGGGCTAGCGAGATACCATTTTGTTATATCATATCATGATTGTTTTGAAAAAGTGTTGTCATCCGAGATTTATTATTATTACTCGCTAGTTGATTATGCCATTGATATGAGTAAATGTGAGACCTAAATGTTATTGTGAATATGATTAATTCATAATGTTTGCTGAAAACTTGAATGCCGACTTTACATATTTGCAACAACAAGATCAAACAGAGTTTGTAAAAGTTTTTCTTTATCACTTTCAGTTTGTCAACTGAATTGCTTGAGGAAAAGCAATGGGTTAAGCTTGGGGGAGTTGATACGTCTCCATCATATCTACTTTTCCAAACTCTTTTTTCCTTGTTTTGGACTCTAACTTACATGATTTGAATAAAACTAACCCGGAGTGACGTTGTTTTCGGTAAAATTGCCATGGTGTTATTTTTGTGCAAAAATAGAAGCTCTCGGAATGACCTGAAACTTCATGGAGATGATTTTGGGAATTAATAAAAAATATTGGCGAAAGAATCAAGTGAAGGGGGCCCACACCTTGGCCACAAGGTTGCGGGGCGCGCCCACCCCCCTGGGGCACGCCCTCCGTCCTCGTGGGCCCCCTGGACCTCCACCGACCTCAACTCCAACTCCATATATTCACGTTCGGGAGAAAAAAATAGAGAGAATGATTCATCGCGTTTTATAATACGAAGCCACCGCCAAGCCCTGTTCTTCCTCGGGAGGGCAGATCTGGAGTCTGTTTTGGGCTCCGGAGAGGGAAATCAGCCGCCATCGTCATCTTCAATCATCCTCCATCACCAATTTCATGATGCTCACCGCCGTGCGTGAGCGATTCCATCGTAGGCTTGTTGGACGGTGATGGGTTGGATGAGATTTACCATGTAATCGAGTTAGTTTTGTTAGGGTTTGATCCCTAATATCCACTATGTTCTAAGATGATGTTGCTATGACTTTGCTATGCCTAATGCTTGTCACTAGGTCCCGAGTGCCATGATTTTAGATCGGAACCTAGTATGTTTTCATGAATATATTTGTGTTCTTGATCCGATATTGCAAGTTATAGTCACCTACTACGTGTTATGATCCGGCAACCCCGCAGTGACAATAGTCGGGACACTTTCTGGTGATGGCCGTAGTTTGAGGAGTTCGTGTATTCACTAAGTGCTAATGTTTTGGTCTGGTACTCTATTAAAAGGATGCCTTAATATCCCTTAGTTTCGATAGGACCCCGCTGCCACATGAGGGTAGGACAAAAAATGTTATGCAAGTTTTTTCCATAAGTACGTATGACTATATACGGAATACATGCGTACATTATATTGATGAATTGGAGCTAGTTCTGTGTCACCCTATGTTATAACCATCGCATGATGAATGTCATCCAACATAATTATCCATCATTGATCCATTGCCCACGAGCTTTTCACATATTGATCTTTGCTAAGTTACTTTTCTGCCACTGTTACGACTGTTACAAAACTGCTACTGTTACTTTTGCCACCGTTACTGTTACTTCCATACTATTTTGCTACTAAATACTTTGTTGTAGATATTAAGTCTTTCAGGTGTGGTTGAATTGACAACTCAGCTGTTAATATTTGAGAATATTCTTTAGCTCCCTTATGTTGAATCAATAAATTTGGGTTGAATACTCTACGTTTGAAAACTGTTGTGATCCTCTATACTTGTGGGTTATTAGTGGGAAAAAGCGCAGGCTGAAGTCCCCCCCCCCCCCCCCCCCCAACCACCAACCGCTACCCCTATATACAGGGCGCCGACGGCCGAGGGGGGAACCCACGTTTTCGTTGGTTGGGACGGGAATTATGCCACGCCCCACAAATTCTTTTACGGGTCGCGGACGCGTTTGCGGGGTCTGGTCGGGCAGGATTTTCCGCGCGGGTCCGTATTCTGACGGTTATTTTGCAGATCACGACGTTATACGGGGTCTGCTAGAGATGCTCTAAGATGCCGAGCATAAGGTAGGCCTGTGCTGTTGTCCCCATTTGATTGTTTCAAAATTCGAAGGCACTACAATATAAGCTTGCAACAAATGTAATTATCAAAAAATTAAATGTATTTGACTCAAGTCAGTTTCATGGAGAGGAAAAAACGGTCATTCTGACTCCAATAAACCGAGTTATGGTTCTTGGCTAGCAGTCCCTATATTATGATCTCAAAACATTAGGCGAAGTGGGTGAGATTTACATGCCCGGTCGAATCCCAAGCAAATGAATGTACAGGAGTCACAGTACAATGCTCTGGTTCCTGTGACCTGACCGCTAGTGCCACAGCGCCGCGCGGCCGAGCCCAGCCCAGCCGGCACAAACCGTAGGGCGGGGGAGCACGCGCGGGCGCGCCCGGCGAGAAGAACGATCGATGAGAGGCGCCTACAAGGCGGCGTCGGCGACGCGGTCAGCGAACCGCTGGAGCGCCTCGCGCATCCAGAGGTGCGGGCAGCGGTCCATGGCGTCCTGCACGGTGACCCAGGTCCTGCCGCGGCCGGACATCTCGGGCCAGCGCTCCAGCTCGTCGGTGACGCGCAGCGGGAACATGTACCCCTCGTAGGTGGCCTCGTAGCGGCGGCTCTGGTAGCACCAGCGGCCGAGGCTGGGCCCCGTCTCGCCGCGCACGCCGGCCTCCTCCAGGGCCTCGCGGCGCGCCGCCTCGTCCATGGACTCGTCCAGCTCCCACCCGCCCTTGGGGAAGAGCACGCCCGCGCTGGCGCCCTTCTTGCGCGAGCAGATGACCAGCACCTCCACCTCGCCGCCGTCCCCGCGCACCCTGTACGGGATGCAGCCCACGACGATGCGGCCGCCCGTGCTGGCGCTGTACCGCTGCAGCTCGCGCCCCTGCCTCGCCGCCACCATCATCGCCGCCATCCAACGATCAATGACCCGCCCGGTGCTGTCGTCGGATGATTCTTGGAGCTCCACGGGGAGGGAGGAGGAGGAGGGAGAGGGGCTCTGTCTGAAATATGGAGGCCCGGTGGCGCTATCTTTGGATCTGCCGGTGGGAGGAGGAGCTGGAGCTGGATGGATTTGAGCCAGATGGGGGCGGGGATGCCGGGCTATTAATAGGATCTGCACGCGCGGCCTCTCTCTCTCCGGTGGTGGTTGTGGTTGGCAGCGTCGTTGCCGAGTGAGGCAACGTGACAAAGGCGGGGCAGCTCGGGGACAAAAGGCGGGCAGGAGGAGGATGGATACGCCCGGCCAGGTGGCGCCTGGACGCGGTGCATGGGCGCTGCGTTGCGTGTGAATATCTATCTATCTATCTATCTATCTGGCTTCTGTTCCTGTGATGCTCCTCGTTTGGGCAGCGGTTCGAGGTTTTGGTGGATGTGTACGAGCTTCCAGCTCAAAGTTTGCTTGTTTGGGCTCCCACCGGTTTGATCTAGAGTAGTATTTGACTTTGGCCGTTCAACTATTTATGGTAGGGTCTTTTTTTTCTTTCTAGAAGCCATGGAAATGACGTGCGTTTACACTATGAAAAGGAGAAAACAACCTAAATGTTTGTTCATAAGTTGAGTTTATTCAATGATGAGCTGAACTGCTCTAGAAAAGAGGCCCAGAGAGTTGAAACTATGCCTCCGTACTTTTCAGGTCTTTTCAAGTTCGCTTGATTCTTGACATGAAAAGGTTTCTAGAAATCTCTTGCCATGAAAAGGTTTCTAGAAAGAGATATCAAATTATGCATGGGAATGCTCTGAGTCCTTGATTGTTAAATAAACTTTTTTAGTGAATATACTAAAAGACCTAAGGCGTTCACAAGGTAGAATGTGAAGATATTCCCTCTGTTCCAAAATAGATGTTATTCTAGATTTTGCGACGAGCAACTTTGATAGTTAGTCATTGAATCTTGTAAAGGTACTTTCTTTTCACGAGAGATCAAATGCTACAACTAATATGAAACAAATTAAAATATTTTTCCTCCTATTAATTAGTTGTGATCAAAAGTCAAATGTACAGATTTTATTTTTTTGCAAGACAAGATGTATTTTAAGATTGATTGTAGACCATCTTATGGTTAGATGGTTAGAAGGACACTGGTATTCCCAGTCCATCAGAGTTCAAGTCATATACTTGACATTGGTGCTCGTATTTTTTCTGTATTTATTTCAGGTCTTCTGACGATGTGCGTTCATTGAAAGGAGACATTCCCATCGGCTAGAAAGGCGTTTGACCGTGTTTAAGAAAAGAGATGGTTGTAGTAATTAGTGTCTCTTTTTTTAGTATTACCTCCGTTCCTAAATATAAGTCATTTTTAGATATTTCAATAAAAACTATATACGGATGTATATAGACATACTCCATTTTGTGATGCCAAGCTGACCATAAAAGTGCCACAAATTCATTTCCGTAACTACCACGTACTGGTACGGCTACAATCGATTGTCAACCATAGAACGCACAGGATCTCCTCGTTGAATCCTTATCTGCGGCCAGCAAGGCCCCGCGGTCCATGGACCGCGCGCACGCGAGCGGGCGGGAGGTCGGACGAAGTGGGAATCAAGCGCGTAGGCTGGAGCATCTCCGGCTTCGCAGCTGCTTCTGTCCCTCCCCTTCCCGCTCCAGTCTCCCGGACGGCGCTCACGTCGGACTCCTCACGCGCCTAGCCCCCGCGCACGCGCTCCCCACTCTTTTCTTCCACTCCTACTCCCGTCCCGGCCCGTCCCGTCGCGCAGCCCATGCCCGACTGCTAAAACACACACGACGATGCCCTAAACAATCTAGTAGTAGTAGCGCCCACGTTCATCAAAGTCCATCTTTTCCATCGCCCGTTCGCCCTTATCAGTCGCCTCTCGTTAGGTGCCCACCAGCACCAGGCAGGCTCCAGGTCCTATTCTATAACCGGAACCTAATTTCATCATGCCTCAGTGGAGGTTACATACGGTCTTCGATCATTACAGTGGAGGTTGTGGTCAGTGTGTACACGTACACGTCAAGCTCAGCTTTTTTCCGGTGGGCTGTGGCGCCGGTAAAATAACTTGCACGCTGCGACCGGGTCCGAGAGAGCGAGAGAGATACTACTACCACTGTGCTTGCTGTCTCGGTTGAAACTCGAAAGGCGACGACGACGGAGCGCGTGGCCGTGAGGGCAACGGCAGCGCGCGCGCACGCGTGGCACGGGGCGCTCCGCCTCCACTGCCTGGCCCTGGCGCGCGCGGCGGCGCCGCTCTGCTTTTGCTGGTCGGTGGTGGATTACTGCGGAATCTATCCGACTATCCGATCGAGACTGACTGACGTGGGTGCGCGCGTCGGTCGGTGCCGGAGGTCGCCGGCGCTGACCCGGGACGCCGCTGCCTCGTGCCACGCCAATGACGTGATACATTAATCATCCCGGAGGTAAGATGCATGTGCATGGCCGAGTAAAGTATCTCATCTTCTCTTCTCTTCTGACGTACGGGCAGGGCAGCACGGGGTTACATGGGAGCATGGGCCGGGCGGCGGCCGACTTTCTGACGACGCCGCCGACCACCCAATTGATCACCCCGTCGTCACCGCCGATCCCTAGGCCCTAGGGCTAGGGCCGTCACCAACCACGAGACGGCTCGACATTTTGCGCGGTTATAAACCTGCAGAAGCACCGCTGCGCGTGCTGACGGGTAGGATTAAATAAAGTAAGGCCTCTTTTGATTCATAAGATAGGATTATCGTAGAAATAAGAATTTTGTAGGAAATGAGATGGTATGCATCTTAAATCCTATGAATAGAAATAGGAAACATGATATTATTTGGTTGACACGAAAGGAATTTTTTCATTAAGTCTAGGCTCATTTTTATTTTCCTATAAAATATGAAGGATAGGAACCAATGCTATGTAGAAATAGGAATCTATTCCTATGAACCAAAGGACTCTAAAGGAAAAAATCTTATAAAAATGCTATCCTCTAAAATTCTATGAAATTCCTCCAAATGAAAAGAGACCTAAGTAAATCCGTCGTCATAGGATAGGAAAATAAAATGGACAGAGGTGGTGCCGTGCACGGACGTGCCAGGCAGGCCGTAGGCCACTGCTTCTGCGAAGCGTATTTTGTTTTTCACGGCCGAAAGACCGTTCCGCCGACACGCTCGCTCGTAAAGAAACCTGGACTCGTTCGTTTGCTTGTAAATCCACAGCTCATCTTCACGCAGTGTACAACGGGCCGTGCGCAGGTGCGTGGCTGTGGTTGACACAGCGGCGCCGTGTCCGATCTGCGTCATCTGGTCCCTCTGGCTGTGGTCCAGTACGCCACGCCCTCTCGCACTCGCCACCGCTTACGAGGTACAGTACTACTAGTAGTAGTAGTAGGACACTCGGTCCGGTCGAGAGCCACGGCCGACGTCTCGTCGGCAGGGCCACCGCCCACAAACAGACAGTGACGCACCGTCTCTTTTCTTTAGAAAACTCTTTTCTTTTTACGGGAGAGAACTCTTGATCTATTCATCTTCAGTGAGGGTAATACAAGGAATATCAAAAATAAAAAAAATTATATCCAAATCCATAGGCTACTTACCGACAACTACAAGCACTGAAGTGAGTCGAAGACGCGCCTGTCATACCGGACAAAACTTGTTGAAATAGAACGTCGGAAAGTCGTCGTGCTAAGGCTTCATAGGACTAGTGCACTAGAACAGCAACAGCCACCAACAAATAGACACATACTCCCTCCGTCCGCGAATAAGTGTACATCTAGCTTTTGTCTTAAGTCAAAGTTTTAATACTTTGACCACCTTTCTAGGAAAAAGAAAAAGCATTTATGGCGCCAAACTAGTATCACTAGATTCGTTTTTTGAAATGTATTTTGATAATATATTAATTTGATGTTATATATGTTATTACTATTTTTTTATAAAGTTGGTCAAAATTTTAAAACTTTGACTTACAACAAAGCTAGATGTATACTTATTCGCGAACGGAGGGAGTAGATCGGAAAGATCCAACCTGAAAACATACAAACAAAGACCGAATTCAAGCAGATCCATCAAAGACAACCGCCGACCAAATCTTGCGAGATCCATGAAGACATACAATCACACGCCTTTCAATGATGCTAGACGCACCACCAAAACGGGGGCTAAACATGAAGAACATACCTACAATCTCTTTCCCTTCGCTGGAAGAGAAATTGCCAACGAATGTCTGAGCTGCATGCCAAAACAACTAAAAATGACATGCATGCATCTTCAACGCTGACCCTTAAATCAAACACCATATCCGTCACAGACCAATGGGACTAGTCAGCGGACACTGATGAACCAAGCGGAGAGGTGTTTAATACTGGCCGGCAGACGGATGGCGTCGGCATGCGGACGCCTGACTAGGTTCTAGCAACTGAATTTTGTTCCGGTCTAATAGAAATTTGTTACCGGTGTAAAATGTTGCAATGCTTGATATATGCATATAACATCTGCGTACATGCTGCCAATTTGCTTCCATCCAGTAGCAAATACTTCCTCCGTAAACTAATATAAGAGTGTTTAGATCACTACTTTAGTGATCTAAACACTCTTATATTAGTTTACAGAGAGAGTACATCCTAATATGGACTGCATACAGAGCAAAATGAGTGAACCTATATTCAAAATATGTCTATATACATTCATATGTAGTCTTTATTGAAATCATTAAAAATACTTATATTTAGAAACGGAGGGAGTAGAACATAATTACAACATTAGTATGGAAGATCTCACATGCACTGCAAGCTCCCGGCCAAAAGGCACTCTGCAGCATTGTAGCATCCTCCTCGGCAATATGACTGCAATCTGGTGCAACAAAATAATGTCTGTCTAATAGAAATGTCGATGAAAAAGAAACCACCCAAGAAGCAGCACACATTGACCGAAGCACATACGCGTAGTGGTTGAAACACAACGTTTTTACAATAAAAGAAGCACATAATGACAATGGTTGAAGCAAAATAATCACTGATATACAGATATTTGCCACTAATAAAATCAGAAAAGACGGTAACACAAAGAAATATATTGATGCTGTCACAACATATATGACATGCACGGTTAGTATAGTAAAATTGATTTTGCAAATTGGTATGCTTGCTGTGCAAAATTTAGGTGCAGAAATTTGTCGTTCATTAAACATTGCTATTTTACCGAAAATACCATCTCTACGTTAGAAGCACACCGCAGAAATCAAGGAACCATGATTGACAAGAAGTGAAAGCATATGTATATAAATTCGCAAATTTACATGTTCGCGGCAGAGCATTCGTACATTAGAAGCACATCCGAGGAACCACAAAGTCATTGACTTGTGGGTTTTTTAAATTTTCCATGCACCCATACCCTTTGCATGTTCTTGCCATTCTTTCGATTCACTGATCTGACACAGCAGTATTCCAGCTCCAACTGCACACAGATAAGTAAATACATGTGAGCGTCATATAAGCTGTAGACATGTATTGAAAAATGAAACTGAAGCAAATAACAAAATTAAGGAAATGAAAAGATTAAGTAATAATTAGATAAAGCAGGGCAATTTTAGAAGCTTGTAGATGAAATTTGGGATTAGAACCATATTTTGTTTAGTACAAGTCTATAACTCCAAACTAAGGCCTAAAGAATAATTTTGACATACAATTATGGTGCATTAACTACGATCCACACAAAAGATAATGTCAGCAAACATACGGAACAATCAACAAATCATGCTTATATGGTTTGCTGACAGTTGCATACTATTAAGGAACACAGAGGGTGTAAAGGGATAACTCAGATGCTAAAAGCCTGATCAGGGTGACCCTGGACCTACTGTGGTGGTATATAGGGACAGATAGGAACTTAATATATTCCTTGTGATAATGGTTTATTTCAATAGCCAGTCCCTAACAACAGATATCTAGAAGACAACTGAATACAACGACTCTACAAGATAAAACAAATAGATGAAATGAAATTGGCAACTAGATAAAACTGTCCTGTGCATGGACATCTTGATGTGCCTGATGCAGGTTCTACTGACTCAGTACTGTTCAAAGTAACCTTCCAAATTAAATCATTGAGATTTTAGAGTTACCTCTAGTAGCCCAGCAGCATGAAAGAGTTCTCTTACAGTGTCCAACGAGAAGAAATACGAATAGGTGCCATCAGCACGCATATATTCCCGAAATCCCACTCTTTGGTGAGGCAAGAATCGAAGCATTGTCATGTCATAAACGCCTAATATGGAAACAAGAAGATTTGTCAAGAAGGGATTGTTTATAAGTAAATTATACAAGTTAATACCATGCCTGAGATGTTACCATAATCCCTGAACAAAACAAGGCCGCCTGGTTTTAGAACAGACACACAACGCTCTAGAGTAGCTGAAATTGTGTTGAAGGGTATGGCTGACAACGTAAATATCTGTCAACGAAAAGACAGTATTTATTAACCAGGTATAGATGTGGGCACCAATAGTGAGGGTTTGGATTTCCCATTTAATACATCCAGAATTAGAAGATTTATTATAACTTCTCCAAATAAAAATCCGACCACACCATGATGTCAAATCTAAAAGTATAACTGAGCTGAATCTAATGCTGATGCAGATGCTCTGGCTGAAGGGAGGGAGAATGATAGATGGTAGAACAAAACACCAACCATGGTGATAAAATCTATGCCGCCAACACAACACCGATCTTCTTTCAGCGAGATTGAGTTTTTTCCCCTTACATAAAGATGGCTTGAATCTGGAAGGAGCGACATAGATGAGTTCAATATTATGCGGTTTTTTTGCTTTGAAACAGACAATATATAAAC
Organism: Triticum monococcum; assembly: GCA_034509565.1. Taxonomy (NCBI): domain Eukaryota; kingdom Viridiplantae; phylum Streptophyta; class Magnoliopsida; order Poales; family Poaceae; genus Triticum; species Triticum monococcum. Next base: position 171,543,679 of record CM067847.1, on the reverse strand, counting down.
AAAGTACCTGGTGAGAGATCAACAACCTTTCCATCTGAACTTTGACAGCATTTGCAGAACAACCAACCTGGAAAATTTTCTTTAGAAACATCCAGCAAAAAAGGGTGGAACCTATCCTTGGCATCAACCCCCTGTGTATTACACACAATCTCATTTGCTTTCTCTAGAGTGTCTTCACTACAATCACAAGCATAGACAGTGATACTTGGACTACATCTGCACGAATCGTTCATTATGACTGTCATCATCATTAGCAATAGTCCTTGTGTGTTCACTATAAATGTTCATCGACTACGAAACAACGACTATTCACAACTTTATTCTATCCGTGTGTTTTGTTCTAAATGCCTTAAAGATATACAATCAGTGCCGTAAGCATGCAAAAAGAAAAATAAACTTAAAGGGAAGGGAATTGGCAGGGTTGGCACACCGAAGTATTAAATAAATAAGAGTTCAAGCACCATAGGTCGTGGGCAAACAAAGAACAGTGCAAAAATGTTATGCTTCAGGATCATATATGCATAGGCATCTTGCAGCCTTTGCTGGTTCCATCCAGTCCTTATACAGTACACAGTAGTAACTATTTACTTCATCGAAAGGCCTCTCTTGCCTAACAAACATGTGATTTTGGTGGGCATTATGTTGTTGATAAGTTTTTTAGTTACTGCTCACCCCTTAAGTATACCCTTTGACAGCTCTGCATGATTTTTCTGAGCATTCCTCAAAATACGTAGAAGGTTCACGGTACGCCACAACACACAAGTCTAAATATCAGATAGCCAAACAGAGAAGCTGCTCAATTGCAGATGGCCTCTGTTCCCCACCTCAATTTGACTGCCAAACAGAGCAGCTCAACCAATGCCTAGAAGAATATTGTCATTGTTCAGTGCACTCACGACCAAATAATTGGGACCAAGTACTAAACAAATCCCAAAAGGCAGTTTTTAGGGGATTGTTCCCTAAAAACTGCCTTTTGGGATTTGTTTGAAATCTGTCAACAACAAGAAGCTACTCTGGCGCAAGTTTGGGTTGGGGGTGAACTCCAACTGACCTTTAGGAGGTGCGTGGATGGAGAGACTCTATCCAGATGGGGCGATCTCGTTAATATAGTTAATCAGGTGGTATTATCTGATTCCCCAGATCAGCCTATATGGATGCTGGACTCGTCTGGTAAATATTCAGTCAAGTCCTTTTACAAAATGATTAACTTTGGAGGGATCCCTTCTGGGATCAAAGATAATATATGGAAAATTAAAGTACCTCCTAATATTCATGTTTTTCTTTGGTTGATTTATTACAATAAGAGCTTAACCAGGGATAACCTGGCCAAACGTAGACATGTAGAGGACAAGACTTGTGTCTTTTGTGATGAATTAGAAACTATTCAACATCTGTTCTTTGACTGTATTGTTGCTAAGCAAGTCTGGGAGTTGATAGCTGAATGCTTTAAGATTACTGCTCCTGACTCTTTTACTGTGTTATCTTCCTTCTGGAGAAAACGAAAACATTGTGAAGCTTTGAATGTATCTTCTGCTGCTGCCTTGTGGAGCTTATGGCGTTTGCGCAATGATTTTGTTTTCCAGGGGCGAAGATGGCGAAGTATACGCTGTGTTTTGAATCTGTTGGGGGCAACGATCAGGCAATGGAAAATCCTATGTTCAGAAACTCAGGGTGTTCTTCTTCTCCGGTGCTTAAAGCTGCTGGACTACCGAAGAGGGGAATTGCTTAGAATCGCCTGGAGATGAAGAAGGAGAACTCTGGATCCATAGCTGGGGCATGTTGTGCTAGCTGTCTGCATCTTTCTTTGATCTATTCTGAGGGCTGGCATGTTTGCTTTTACTGGCTGTGCATCCGTTCCTTGACTTTATTAATCATCTGTAATAGGGGGAGTTGCTAGAACGTTGCTTATGTTTCCGTCTGTGGCAGCTACTCTTTGGCTGTCACCGAGCGCTGTTTAACAGTCTTTGTGCTTTGGTTTGCCTTGGCTTTTAATAAAAAGTTGGGGCGGGGGGAAACCCCTTTCATTTCAAAAAAAAAAGTACTAAACATGAGCTGATTCAGTGGGTGGGTGTGCTAGCATCTATCCATGGCAATCTGGAAGAATGGCTCGAGTTCCATAGACAGTGACTACCTAGCTATATAAGCCAAGGATGGTGTTTTTTTTCAGCTGTACAGTAGGACAAAGCCCCACTGCAACTTCTCTTATTTATATATGGTGTGTTGTATTGGACTGAACCACTTGAATATTATAATTGCATCCCAATCCCCTTCCTTCCTCTCGAATCTACTACTCCCTCTACTAGAGCTGAGACAATTAATTTGGATAGGAGGGAGTATGTTTTTTCCTGAATCTTCACTTTGATCTCCCTCTTTCTCAAAGTCATCCATCATGATCGTTGCATGTACCTTGATGAATGCTCATATTAAAAGTTAGTTGCAGGCTTGCGGCTATAAGACTACTGCAATATGATACAATAAACAATCTGCATTGAGAGAACCTATTACCAAAAGATTGATTTTACTGAAATGAGATTACAGATCCGAGAACATTACCGTAGAATGGGAACAACAGTGCTTCCATTCCCACATCCCACCTCTAAAACCTTTGCACATCCTTTGCTGTTAAGCAGTTCAGGAAATTCCTTCAACAAATACCTTCTTTCCTAACAAAGTGAGATAGGATCTTAAATTGATTTGCGAGAACAAATGATATGAATTGGACAGTTCTTCCTACTCCAAGTCCTACTAAGTTAGTTCAAATATATATTTGCATAGTAATCAGTAAGGTAATGTATAATACTTTAATTTGATTTTTCCAAAGCTTATGGGTAAATAAAAAGCAGAAAATGAAAAAATGCACAAGAAAAAAATTGATCATCTAACACATAGGGTGCAAGATCATAGCCGTTGTTATAAACATACTCCCTCCGTTCCTAAGTATAAGTCTTTTTTAGAGATTCCAATACGAACTACATACGGATGTATATAGACATATTTTAGAATGTAGATTCACTCATCTTGCTACGTATGTAGTCCGCATTGGATTCTCTAAAAAGACTTATATTTAGGAACGGAGGGAGTATTATGTTATTTTGACAAAGCTAAATGAAGATGTGTCATTTGTCAACCCCCTAAGTTCAGTCTGCTGTGGATAGCAGCACTGTATCTCTATAAATATTGCTAGTCTTGATCCATACTAACGAGATGCTGCTGACACGAGAGTCCTGGTGTACATATTGGTATACCCACATGGCCACATCATACATTATCACCTATTAAAAGTTTCCATTCCATAAGAATGAACAAACGAACGATCTTTCATTCCATAAGAATGAACAAACGAACAATCTTCTGATATTTGAGAATTTGGTGATAATGGTTTAGAGTGTCAGACACTGCTGCTCAGGAAAAGTTTGCTCATTGGGCGCGTTAGTTATAGTCTGTCTTCACTCACGAAAATTTTGGGAAGGAAAGTAATCTAGTCTCCCTTCTCTCGCCTTGTGGAGCACACATGCACTGTTACATTGTTTCCCCGATAAAGAAATCCAACTCTGCACTAATCCACGAATCCGAACATTCTCTACCTATGTGATCTAGTACTAGTTCATATTCCTGCCGAATTGATAGGTAAAATACAAATAGAAGGTATTCTGCACAATGGAGCGAGGGGAGAAGGGGAAATAAGGAACCTTGAAGAACTTGCCGGAGGAGTGGCGGCAGTGGAAGCTTCTCCAGGCCTCCGATGACGGTGGCTGCGGCGAGGCTGTGGTCGTGGGGAAAGGGGACAGGTGGTAGGAGAAGGAAGGGTTCGCTTCCACATCCGCCCGGAGGTCCTCCCACTCGAAGTCGTGGGAGTGGTACTCCGCCTCCGCCTTGTGCTTGGTGCTCCCCCGTTCACCACTCCCGTCCATGGCAGCCACCGTCTTTCTTCACTGCGACCTTCAGCGCACTCGCCTCAGTCGGGGGCGGCAAAAGCTAGCGAAGGGGCGGCGGCGCTGGGTCGGCTGTGGGGGACTGAGATCCAGTGACATGTCATGAACACAACATGCCCTCTCTTTAACCCATCCGATTGAGAATCAACGGCTCAGATCAACACGAACAGATACCCACGCCGCGGTGCATCGCACATCCGATGTGAGGGGAAAAAGTCCATTTTAAACCTTGAATTTATAGAGGTCGGGATTGGGGAGGAAACGCCCGCAGGTGGGCCGGCCCAGTTCGCGGCAGCCCGTGCTGCGCGTTGTTGCTTCAGTTTTTTCGTTTGTTATTTGTTTTTTTTTCGGTTTTTCTTTCCTGGTTCTTTTTTCTTTTTCTTTTCCTTTTTATTTTTTTATATTTATATTTATAATCTTTTCCTTTTTCCTTTTTTATGATTTATTTTTTTTATTTTTACTGTTTCTTTTTCCCTATAGTGTTACAAAATGTTCATTGTATATTTAGGAATGTTCACGGTATATTACAAAAAAGTTCATCATGCATTATAAAATGTTCATTGTATATTAAAAATTGCTCAATGAATATAAATTGTACCCTATGTTTTTAAAATTTGTTCAGTGTATATTACACAAATTTTTAATGTGTATTCGAAAATTGTTCAACGTATATTACAAATGTTCAATGCATATTTGCAAATTGTTCAACACGTATATTCATAGTTTTCCCAAAATGTTCATTGTGTATAATTTAAAATGTTCATCGTACATTAAGAAAATGTTCAATGGATATTAAAAAATCCAGGCGCATGAAAAATTTCCGCTTGAAAATTGTTTCACGAGTAAAGCTCGAACTCACGATCTGCTGCTAGTGCATACATCTTCCAAACCAACAGACCTGACGTCTTCTAGTGTTAAATTAGGGGCGCCCGAATTTAAGAAGTAACTTATATCACCTGATAAGCAAAACTACTATGAACAACGGCAGATCCGTTTCTTTTTTCAAACTTTTCAAAATTTCTTGGGAAAAACGAATGGTTTTCCTTAAAAAAAATGTTAATAACGTTTGAAAATCGTGAACAAATTTAGAGATTTATCAAACTTTTAAAAACATCAACATTTATTGAAAACATGAACAAAATTTTTGAAATTTCAAATGATGAACACTTTTAAATATACACTGCACATTTTGTGATATATGTTGAACAGTTTCTAAATACACACTGAACATTTTTTATATACGCTGAACAAATATTTAAATACACATTGAATATTTTTGTGATATACACTGAACAAAGTTTAAATATGCATTGAACATTCTTCTGAATATATGTCGAACAATTTTAAAATACACAATGAACATTTTCTTAAAGATGTTGAACATTTTCTTAAATATACGCTGAACATAAATATGCAATGAACTGGTAATAATACATGAAAAAGAAACAAAAATAAAAAATAGGAAAAAGAAAAGAAAAGAAATAGAAACAGAAAAAAGAAATGAAAGAAACAGGAAAAAGAAGAAAAATCATCGCGACCCTGGGATGTCCAAATGAGGCGTCGGGTATGCAGGCTTCAGCGAAGCCACGTCCTTTTGACGCCTGCGGGCGTCAAATAGGATCTGCCCCGGTATGCGCGCCCTTTGGAATTTTTGTGTTTGAACGAAAAAAACTCTAACGGGCCGGCCCACCAGACGAATCCCAGTTGAAACAATGTCAGGGTTTGATTTAGACCGGGATTGTATAGTTTAGGGTGCAATCGACCGGGATTTCGACTTGAGGGTTCATTTCATCCGACCCCTACAAGTTTAAGGTTTAAAATGGACTTTTTCCGATGTGAGGAGGAAGAACGAGGTGTGGGGCTGACATGTGGGCCCTTTGCCACCACAGCATATTATTCCATAGACATGCCGAATCAGCCTAACATGTGGGGCCAACCCGTCAGTTCTGCTATTAGGCGTGTCTTAGTTTCGAATTAGTGCGATTTGTTACTCACTTGCCACGGAGCCGGTGGTATTTTGTGATTTTTAACAAAAGCGATAGTTTTGGAGTCCCCTGGCCACAAATGTGGGGTTTTGAGCAATTTACTCGTTCAAGGTCATATGAAATGAAATGACATGCATCTCATTTTAGGGAAAATGAAATGTCATTTGGTTTATAGGATATGATTCTTTTAATTTGGTTTGAGCTCTTTTTTTGGAAATGTGAAGGATGAGAATCAATTCTACATAGAAATATGAATTCATTCTTACAAACCAAAGGGGTTTAATAAGGAAATAAAAATTCTATAAAAATCCTATAATATACAATTCTACAAAATTCTTCTAAATCAAAGGAGTGCCATTTTCTCTTTTTGATAACCATTAGACCAAGGAAAAAGACGCACCATTCATCACATGGCGTGTTGGTGCAGTGGCGGATCCAACCCAATGAGCCAAGGGCGGCCAAATGTGAAACTATTCATATAAACTTATTTTATTGTTATGATATAAAGGCTGTTGGAAAAATCATCACTGGTTTGCAGCATCCGCCACTGAGTTGTTGCAATGGTTTACATACCGTCGAGTTCGTCACACATTGTGTGACGGTTTGCATTTCATATCCGATAATGATGACGGTTTGCATTTCTTTTCGAGCGTGATGCCCTAACTATTCGGATGTTGCCTTTCCACCGGCAGACATAGTTTATACATATGTCTTCTCCGGGGCCTTTAGGCCGGACTGTTTGAATGTGCAAGTTCTGCAGAAAATGGCTAGTTTCCAACTCCACCTATGAATACACCTTCCCTCTTTGGATAGGGTACCTCTTGATCATTCTATTTTGGATCTACTTCGTCCAAGCTTTCCCCATTCTCTGCCAATCCTAATCATTTAATTTTTTGTAGAGATTTTAGAGAGGAGCTAATTCTAGCAAGGTCCATCCATTATTACCCTCTATTTGACCATTCACTTTCTTGTTTTGAACAAGATTTGAAGCTTTACATTTGTCTTGTTATTGTTGAAAGTTGAAAACTCCTGGGTGGTAGGAGTCATTGATGAGAATCCAAGCTTATTGATATCCCAGGAGTTTGTGGCCACTCCAAGGTCAACAACTAGTGGTTGAGTATTGCCTTTGTGGTGGTGGCTCAAGAAGAAGAAAATGGGTCTTTGTGATGCCCCAACTCCCTTTAAAGAAGTGGAACATTGGGATACATCTTCGTCTCTGCATGACTTCGTTATCTTTATACCCGATCTTTGTCACTTGCTATTGTTTATCTCTGGTCATGTGACCTTGCAAATATCATATAAGTTGTCCTCACCGTAGTTACATCAAGGTAACCTTATTTTCCACCAAGCCTTACCTGTAAAGAAAAGGAGCTACAATGTGTAGAAGACCTATTCACTCACCCTTTAGGTTTTGCCTCGACCTTTTCAATTGCTATAAGAGCCAAGGACTCTTTCTAAGGGCTTCACCGCCTTAAGAGTGTGATGGCCGAGAAAAAGGGTGTGGCCGGAGAATTCCGGCCAAGCCATGAAGGTTTACTCACCCACCGACATCGATAAAATGATGTTAGATTACAACGTCGAAATGGGCCATCACCAACATAGTTTTGAAGCTCTTTCTCTTTTGTCCCATAGTGGTGATGCTTCCGCCTCACAAACGATAGAGACTCCAATCAAGGTCGCTGACAGTGTTCCTCCACCTACCAACAAGCAAGCCAGTTGGAATTACACACCACCACCTTCTACCCCTCAACATTCACTATGTCGGCCATCCACTTGTCTATGAGAGATCACACTTTGCTCATTGCAAAACTTATATGAAGTCTCATATTTAGCTCGTCTGTGGTGCTATGGGAGATCGTGGTGCGAGGATTAATCTGGTTGATGTCGGAAATTTGACTCCTCGCGAAGTGATTCAACCCGGTTAATGTCAGAGATTTTGAATCCTTCCGGGATGTCTCATGGCCCACGTCTCCTACTCGAAAGGACGCCTTCCCTCGAGACCCTTTGTGTCCACATCGACCTGTCCTTGGAGGAGCCTGGTGATGAGATACCTTGGCAGTCGACCTTGCTTCGGCAAAACTACTCGAACGAGTTCGTGATCGATGCTTGGTTTTCAAGCAGCAGGGAGGCATGTATACCTTGTCAGATTTGTCACGGGAGTATGCGCGGCTTTGTGTGTCGTTCGTATCACCTTGTTCAAGAACGGGGATGTTTGCGACAAGGGGCACAAGTGACTGGGAAGGGTGACGCAGCGACAGTCGTGGTCGTGGACCGACGAGGACAAGACCGCCAGGATGATTTTGATCGTGGATGGGGTTTCATCCTCTTCCATAGCTCCTAGTCAACTGGTTTTTTGGCTGATCAGCTCCTCTCATTTCTCTACTCCTAATGGACGAGTCCGTAGGTCGTTCGTTCGTTCGTTCGCTCCCCATCCCTCATCGATCGATAGACGACCTCCCGATCCCACGCGCCAACATTTTTTCAATATTCCTTCTAGTTTTTTCAAAAGCAAAACCCGATTTTCCACCAGCAGCATGAAAATCGACCGATCATGACATCAATTTGCGTCCAAATCTTTCCTTGCACATCGTAACTTTTCATAGGAAAACCATGACATCAATTTGCGTCCAAATATTTTCTTGCACATCGTAACTTTCCATAGGCAAGGTCTCCTTTGAGAAACAAAACGTCATCCAATCTCTCGTTCCGTAGGCAAGTTTCCTCAAAAAAATCAGGGTACGAGATTTGATTGCATGACGTGCAATGCATGAAAGAAACCCCGGATCCTACCCGATTTCATGGCGCCTCCTCCAGTTCTCCCATTCTCCGGCTGGTGAGGCATCCCCATGCCGGCGGCCTTCTCCAGCTGTCCAGCACGCTGCGTCCCCATCGACGGCACCCAGAGACGTCCCAAGGCCTATGAAACTGACAACGCCGTGGATCGGACACAACACCCAGACGAACCAGATGGATAGTCACTTGCATCAATCTCCAATACTGCTTTAAGATCTGTGCAACACAACTAACTTTCTATCTGAAATTTTCTCTTTTTTGTTTCTCTCGCATAAAACATGTTTTGAAGTTCAAACCTTTGCAGCGTGGCAAAGCTTTCTATCTAGAATCCAGGATAAATCTTTCAGATTTTTTGTCAAAAATAAATATACAAAAAATGATTTTTAAATCTAAAAAAACAGTTTTTTGTATATTTATTTTTGACCAAAAAATCTGAAAGATTTATCCTAGATTCTAGATAGAAAGCTTTGCCACGCTGCAAAGGTTTGAACTTCAAAACATGTTTTATGCGAGAGAAACAAAAAAGAGAAATGTGTTTGCACGAATCGCGAAGCGCAGAATGGATGGTTAGATAGTGAGAGCCTGGGTGCAGGTGTTCTATTATATATTTTCGCGCCGGATACTCACATGGCTGGCCCTCTTCCACGACGTCTGCGACCAAGGGATGCGCAGCCGGTGTGTCGACGGTCAAGGCAGAGCGCGACCAACGGAGATGCGGACGGTGTGACTGTCGTGGAGCGATCGCTTGTGCGGCCGGTTGCTAATCGCAGCCGGCACCAAAGTATTATCCCAGAGATTGTTGTGGGAAGGAGGAGGCGACTTGGATCAGGAAGCATATGGATAGTCACTTGCAGAAATGCAGAGGCAATGTCAACGGCTGCTGACCCTCTTGTTGGCCACCTCTGATGGTGGCGCATGGTACTGGAATCAACACCAATTCCATCGCCATGCCCCTTCCCTGGTAAAGACCCAAGCTCCTCTAATCTCCGTTCCACTGGATGCACTTTCCTGCCTTAGCCTTTCAGTTTTTTGAGGGGTGCAGGTGGTTCTGGGAGGAGAGGGCCAGCAAGAGGCTCGGCCCTTTGAGACTTCGACGTTGGCGGTCCCAAGGGTCGGCGAGGCCCCCTTGGTGAGGTCGCTGGTTCGCGGGGGAGCGGCCGCGCAGGAGGCCGTCGTTTCCCCTTCGGTTGCTCTGGAGGGCGGGCTGGGTGGTTCGGTTGCTGCGGCACCAGACTCCCTGGACCGCCCTAGGCTGAGGTCACCGGTCGCGGGCGTCGGCGGGGTGGCAGCCCCTGGGACCTGCGAGCTCTCATCGTCGTTGGACGTGGCCCCGGTTGCCCCGGCGCTGGTCACCGCTGTTGGGGGACGGGCAGGAGGCTCTTCCCCTAGCGCAGCTTCCCGCGAGGAGGTCGGCGCTTTCGGTGGGATCCCGGATCCTGTCTCTGCAGGGAGACGGGTCAGCGGGAGACTGCAGGAGCAGCCGGATGTTGATGACATGCAGCTCAGGTGCGCGCTGAGGGCGGCCAAGCTGCGTGACGTCGAGCTTTCTACTGGTATGTCCGTTAACAAATTTAATTCTATTATGCATTTTACCAATGATGAGATTGTGCAAAATGCGAATCAATTAGGAGTATCTCTGGGTAATAATGATCTAGAGATTTCTAAATCTGTTAATGATATGCTAGATCTCGAAGCTGAACGAGCGTTAGATTTGATTCGTAACTTGGCGGCGGTTAGGCCGATGAACGAATCGGAGATTGATGCGCTTGGGGTTAGAGTTCTAGATGGCCTGTGTGCTGATCTTGATCCTGCGGTACAGGAGGCGGGGGAGGAGGATGAGTATGGCCTCCCTGAAACTTCTAACCTGGAGGATGAGTCTTTGGGGATTGATGAACATTCCGAACGTGCCGAACCCTCTGATGTTCATGTTAAGCCTAAAAGGACCTGGAAACGGAAGGTTTATCCGGTGTCGACAGCGCGTAGAAGTGCTAGGATCTGTACCTCTAATTTTTTTTTATGAAATATGAGAGGCATCTTTTGGAACAGCAGAGGTCTTAAAGACTTGGCTAAAAGACGGTTTCTAGCAGAGGCTTCTCTTGAACATCACTTAGACTTTATTGCTTTGTCCGAGACTGGACGAGGTAATTTTGCTTCACAATTTCTTAACACCCTATCTGGGGGGGGGGGTTGATTTTGACTGGCACTGTCTCCCACCTCGAGGACGATCCGGTGGGGTTTTACTTGGGGTTAAGTGCGAGACGTTGGAGGTTCGGAGTGTAGTGCTGGGTGAGTTTGCGGTAAAGTTTCGGGTCAGAACTAAAGAGGATGGGTTTGATTGGGTTTTGGTGGCAGTCTATGGGGCTGCGCAACCAGAACTCAAGCCAGATTTCTTGGCTGATTTGGTCCGTGTTTGCGGTAACGAGCAACTTCCCGTCTTAGTGGGTGGAGATTTTAACATTATTCGAAGAAAGGAGGAAAAAAATAATGATAACTTTGACGGCAGATGGTCATTTATATTCAATACTATCATAGAAAGCTTGGATCTCAGAGAGATAGAGCTTTCAGGTAGGAAGTTTACTTGGGCAAACTCGCTACCGGTTCCGACTTTTGAGAAGCTCGATCGTGTTTTGGCGAGCGTCGATTGGGAACAAAAGTTTCCTCTGGTAACGGTGCAGGCATTGACACGCGGTATCTCGGATCACACACCGTTACTAGTCGACTCTGGAGCTCAAACTCATATGGGTAATAAGAATATTTTTTCCTTCGAACTTGCCTGGTTTGAAAGAGAAGGGTTCATTGAGTTGTTAGCTAGAGAGTGGGCTAAAGACTCGGGGGGAAGGTCACCCATTGAGCGGTAGCAGTGCAAGATTCGTCATCTTCGAAGGTTCCTTCGTGGATGGGCTAAGCACACGAATGGGATTTATAAGGCTGAGAAGGAAAGACTCCTTATGCTCATTCAATCCCTTGAGTTAAAAGCTGAAAACTTTATTTTAGATTCTTCCGAGCTGGAGTCTAAAGTGGAAGCCGAGTTGCGGTTGAAAGCACTTCTCCGCGAGGAGGAATTGAAATGAGCTTTGAGAGCTAAGGTTCGTAAGGTTGTCCAAGGAGAGGACAACACTCAATTCTTTCATATGATTGCTAATGGAAAGCATCGTAAAAAGAGGATTTTTCAATTAGAACAAGATGAAGGGACGATAGTTGGTCAGGAAAACCTGAAAATATACATTACCAACTATTATAAGCAGTTGTTTGGCTCTCCGGACGAGAGTTTTGTGTCCCTCGATGAGTCAAGAGTTGAGGATGTTTCCCAACTTGAGACGGAAGAGAATGAGATTTTGACTGCCCCTTTCACGGAGAAAGAGGTGTTTGAGGCTATTACACAAATGAAGAACAATAAAGCGCCAGGACCAGATGGGTTTTCGGCGGAGTTCTACAAAAAGTGCTGGCATTTTATTAAGGGTGACCTGTTGCCGATGTTTCATGATTTATTCAATGGTCAGCTTCAGCTGTTCAAGCTCAATTTTGGAACAATAACTCTGCTGCCTAAGAAGACGGAGGCTATTCGCATTGAGCAGTTCAGACCTATCTGTTTGCTTAATGTCAGTTTCAAAATTTTCACCAAGGTTGGGACGAATAGACTCACGCAGATTGCGCATTCAGTTGTGCAACCGTCCCAGACCGCTTTCATGCTAGACAGAAATATCCTTGAAGGAGTGGTTGTCCTGCATGAAACGCTCCATGAGATTCACTCCAAAAAACTAGATGGTGTGGTTTTTAAAGTGGATTTTGAAAAAGCATACGATAAAGTTAAATGGCCGTTCCTTCAACAGGCGTTGTGTATGAAAGGATTTGACAAGGCCTGGCGAGACCAGATTGAATCCTTTACGCAAAAAGGGAGTGTAGGGATTAAAGTGAATGATGATATAGGTCACTATTTCCAGACACATAAAGGACTTAGGCAAGGAGATCCCATGTCACCGATTCTATTTAATATAGTGGTTGATATGTTATCTATTTTAATAGGTCGGGCTAAGGATGCGGGGTAGGTTTCGGGCTTGGTTCTGCACCTAGTTGATGGTGGTATTTCCATTCTACAGTATGCTAATGATACTATCATCTTTATGGAGCATGACTTGGTGAAAGCTAGGAACATGAAGCTTGTGTTGTGCTTATTTGAACAATTGTCTGGACTCAAGATTAACTTCCATAAGAGCGAACTGTTTTGTTTTGGGAGAGCTAATGAGGACCAGGAGGTGTATAAGCAATTGTTCGGATGTGAATTGGGTTCGCTACCGTTTACTTACCTAGGTATACCCATTCACCATCATAAGCTGACGAACAAGGAGTGGAAATGCATCGAGGATCGTTTTGAAAAGAAACTGAGCTGCTGGAAAGGGAAGCTTATGTCATATGGAGAACGATTAATTCTGATTAATTCGGTCTTAACCAGTATGCCCATATTTCTTTTATCCTTTTTTGAGGTCCCTGTGGGGGTCAGGAAGAGGCTAGACTTTTATCGATCTCGTTTCTTTTGGCAGAATGATGAGTTGAAACGAAAGTATAGGCTTGCAAAATGGGATATCATCTGTAGGCCGAAGGACCAAGGCGGTCTAGGCATTGAAAATCTAGAGATCAAGAATAGATGTCTCCTTAGCAAGTGGCTATTTAAACTCTCGTCCGAGACAGAGGCTATATGGGCTCAGATTCTGCGGAATAAGTATCTGCAGTCTAAAACTTAGGCTCAGGTGACAGTGCGCCCGAATGATTCTCCGTTTTGGAAAGGGTTGATGAGAGTCAAGCCCCTATTCTTTAACAGGACGAAATTCTTAGTCGGTGATGGGGCTAATACGAGGTTCTGGGAGGATACGTGGCTTGGGGAGACGCCTCTGGCACTTCAATATCCTACCCTATATAACATTGTTCAATGTAGAGAAGCCTATGTTGCAAATGTCTTACAGTCCACGCCTCTCAATATTAGCTTCCGAAGGACGCTAGTAGGCCATCGGTGGGAGGCATGGCTTCATCTTGTACGAAGGTTGATGGATGTCCAGCTGTCTCAACAACCAGATAGATTGTTTTGGAAACTGACTAAGGATGGCAGGTTCTCGGTTAAATCCATGTATCTGGATGTCATAAACACTAGTGTCATTCCTAGCTCGAAGCACGTCTGGAAAGTTAAGGTACCTTTACGTATCAAAGTGTTTATGTGGTTTGTGCATAAACAAGTGATTTTGACAAAAGATAACCTGGCAAAACGCAATTGGGTAGGTTCTGCTAGGTGTAGCTTTTGTGATTGTAACGAAACTATAAGGCACCTCTTTTTAGATTGTCCGCTGGCTAAGATTCTTTGGCGTTCGATTCATATTGCTTTTAATATTACTCCACCTACCTCTATCAATATGTTATTTGGAACATGGCTTGAAGGGGTTAACTTGGATGTAGCAAGACACATTCGTGTTGGAGTGTGTGCCTTGTTATGGGCAGTATGGAACTGCAGAAATGATTTGGTTTTTAACAGAAAAACGAACTTTCACTTTTTGCAGGTTATCTTCAGGGCCACAGCATTGATCCGTATGTGGTCGTTGCTCACTCCGACGGAGGCCAGGGGGCGTTTGGCTACTGCGTCTATCTGATGGGAGATGGTAGCTCGGGATATTTTCAACCGGTTTGGATGGCGGTCATGTAATAGGATAGGCATGTAGTGCTCCTATTTTATTTGCCAGCCGATTGTGGCGTTCTTGATTAGGCTCGCTGGAGTAGCTTGTTTTATTTTCGTACCTTCAGATTTTGTGACTAATTTTGTTCTTATTTATAGGCCGTATGCATCTTTCTGATACAGAGGCCGGGGTAATACCCCTTTTCTAAAAAAAAGTTTCTCCGCCTCGTTAAGCAAGTGATATACACATTGGAGTAAGAATTAACACCATGGAAAAGGAGGAATACAAGTTTTTGTACGTGACATATTCGATGAAATATAGTGCAGGTACTACATATTTTAAATTTTGCGTGAGGACTCAGGCGTGTGGCAACGTTAGCGGCCTCCGACGCTCCTCGGCTCGGCCTCCGCCGCCGCCGACTTACCACACCCACGATCCTCGCGAGCGGCGTCACAACAATCCCCTTAGCGTGTTACCTTCCTTCTGTGTGTTACATTTTTTTTGCTGCACTTCCGGTTGTTTTGGTCCATCATTGGTTTCAAAAAAGTACTCCCTCTGTAAATTAATATAAGAGTGTTTAGACCATTAAGATAGTGGTCTAAATGCTTTTATATTAGTTTATAGAGGGAATACATTGTTACTGATGAGCAAACTTTTGTCATGTTGTGAGGCAAAGTATTTAACTGGTAAGTGCCTGATACCCTGATGTCTTACTTTAAATCCATTTTACAGGCAGGAGCAGAAATTCACAATAGGATGGGAGCCATCTGCATCGTTGGAATGTACTGAACTAATTTGATCACAAATAATTACGTACTTTTGAACTGAATATGCTCCAGCAACTGGCGCCAACATTGACTACACCACTGTCAAATGCATGTTTGTTTACTCATGATGATTTCTTAATTCTTTTAGTTAGAAGAATCAAAAGTTGTTAAGCACCTAAGCTCTTTAGTCTGCATTTTTCTTTGTAGTTCCTTTTTTTTATCAAATTGTACAACTTCAATGGTCTGTACTCTGAAGAGTAAAAAGTACATTGTTACTGACTAGCAAGGTTCTGTTATGCTTCGAGGTGAAGAAGTATTTACCTCTTGAGTTGATGATCATTTTCTTTGACTCGACTCTACAAGCAACCCTTTCTTACTATTTACCTGCATTAACTTGAGAAATAATATCTATACCATTTACTTTATTTTCAGTAACAGAAGGAGATAAAACCAATAAGTTAACTAAGCAAGATTTGCAGGTGCAATTGATTGATTGATCACAAAGTTTCTTTGTAGCTCAGGCTACATGAAACCTCTTATCCTTAACCCTCTAGCCTTGCTTTGAGATCCGTACTCTCCAACTAACTAACAACAACAAGATTTCTCTTTTTTGTTTCTCGAAAATGAAACAACATATGAACTTCAAACTTTGCAGACCGAACAAACATTAGAACATCAATGTGTGAAAAAACTTTCAGATTTTTTGGTCTGATGTAAATATACAAAATAAGATTTTCTTTGAATAAAAAATATTATTTCAAGTATTTAAAATGCATGAAAAAATCTGAAAGTTTTTTCCTATATTGTAGTTAGAATGTATTGTTGTTCTACAAAATTTGAAGTTCATATGTTGTGTCGTTTGAAAGAAACAAAAAAGGCAAATGTGTTTGCACGGATCTTGATGTATAAATGGATGGCAAAGATAAGGGGTACCGTGTAGCCTGAGCTACAGAAAACCACACTCTTGATTGATTGATGATGAATCGATCACAGCTGCTAGAAGAAGGAAGAATCAGGTGCGGATCACGGACGATGGGTCTTGGAGTGCGGGGTGAGAACAAAGGCGAGTCATCGGAGTGATATTATTAGTAGCATCATCACCTTCAAATCCTGTGTTTTGAACCACTCCTGTGTTTGTCTCCTCTTCCGAACTGAATCTGGTTTTAACAGTAGATCATTACTATTTTACCTACTTGTTGCTTAACGCTTGTATTTACCAAATTTTACTGGGAGAATGGAAGTTATATCTAGAGCTACAATTTGTGATTTAAGGATCTGCTAGGCATGTCATGGCAAGTAATTTTACTTGGCAATTGCCATGCTCCAACATAAATCATGTTCTGTTGCAGCACCTGGTATTTATATACCTTTGATTCATGGATGTACGATAGGTCTGAAAGCTTGAGCAGTTCATAATCGACATATCCATTTAATCCCCGTCCATGACACTTTCTCGAGGTTCGACTTTCAACAACCTACCCTAATATAGCATCTTCTGCTCCCTCTTCTTTTCCTGTTTTTTTGTCAGCGTTAAAACCTTGAGATACTCATGGGTGCATATCTGAAAATTCAGGTGCTACGTGAAGAGGAATTTGCGACAGTGAAGAACGCGAATGGCTCAACCTATGACACCTGATGCTACTCCAACCGCAATGCAGATGGGTAATTTCTCACCATTTTCTGGCCAGAAACTTGTAGAATTAAATTACAACTCAGGCATTTCAGGATAGAACTTTTATGATCATCTTTCTCATGATCCCTTTCCCTCATATGCTTCGAGTTTCTCCTCTCAGTTCCTATGCCGGAGAAAGCCTTGAGGCAATTTTTCACGGATGGACATTCCACACGCCCAGTGAGATTTCGCTCTAGACGCATCAGGTCATGGCAGCAGGAACAACAAATGGAAGGAGCAATTTTTACAGGGATTGCAAAGCTGAAACCTTGGGACATATAGGGTTTCGACTTAAATATTACAGGATATATGCGTAGATGTAAGTTTGACTTTCAGATAATACATGCCAAACACTTTTAAAGTTGTATCGTGCATGACAGTGGAAACATCTGTGAATTGCACAGGATCCTACATAGCAGATGGGCATCATCGACATGCATTATGGGAAACATCTGTGTTTTGCCCCCTGTTGCTTAGTTATTTAGTGATGGGCCGGGGTTATTTAGTTATTTAGTGTTTTGACCCCATCTGTGAATAAACAATAACCAAAATCTTTGTCATGAAGAAACAATACCATACTCTCTTCATTTCAAAATATATTCTAAAATACAAGGCATTTTTTGATTGTTCATAAATCTCATAAAATATTCGCTCCATGGTTACAAATCATAATATACGTACGGAACTGAGTTTGAATATGGATATAGGAGTGTCTATTTTATGTAATTTAAATTATGCTTTATTTGACTAAGTATAGGTCATAGCATTTTTAATAGTGCCTAACACACATAGTGGCATGGCACTACGTGCATAGCAACATTAAAAAATATTAAGCGCTTATATACGTTATTATGTTTTTTAACAAATGAATGGGTGCAAAGCTTGAGACCCCATTCAATGGAGCCGTGTATGGACAACAATTGTTTAAACATGATCGTACATATACTGACATGCGGTGATGTCTTATTATTGATAGACCTTCTTGTACACTTCATGCATCTATAGTTTTGTGTAGGTTATCAGAATTATATTATATAGTCATTAGTATCAACATGTTTCTAAACATTTGTACTGCTCTGTCCACCATGTTAGATTCAACACGAGATCATACGTTGGCAACATTGTTTCATAGTTGGACTGGGGTAGAAAACAACATTTCATCATGCAACATTATCATTATTTTATGGTTTCTAATATCCACCTCTCGCAGATTTTGCCTCCATATACATTCTTTAACCACTTTATCAACAACATGTGTACCTTGTATATGGCTTGGGCCATCCTGCTACATCGCAATCATTGGAGATTATAATTCTTAGAGTTGCATTGAAATTATTGAGATTTTCGAGGGATTTCAGTGAAGCACTCGAAATAGCTCAACCCGGCTGGAGTTCTAATAAATATATTGGCAACGTATATTACCCGCTGGTTTTCCAACAAGCACAGACAAGTAAATCTATATATTTTTATCATCATAACATTCAAGATACAAGCATTTATTTTATTATCACTATATTCAAGATAGTAATTTATTAATTTGCAAGGATGTGTCCAATTATTTTTCTTTTGATTTTGTGCTCTCCTGGAACGGTAAAGAATTGGTTCGTTCAGTTTGAACAGAGATAATTCTATGTTGCACATTCTTTGCATCTTCCACGTGAATTCATGGTAACTATGTATATATTGTTTTGTAGAAGGTGGTTATGAGTTGAAAAAGAAAATTTTATTATACTTGCTCAAATACCATGGGAATGAAGCTAAAGAACACTTTCCTGAGGTTGTACGGGAATATCTTAAGCACATCAAATAGATCTTAATTTGCAACTGATTCTTATTTGAATCATTGCTCTATATGTATACATCATTGAAATACATTTTTGTTATCAAAATACATTGCAAGTGAAGTGGATTTCAATTGCTTTCAATGATAGCGCACTATATTTTTCTATACATGCAAAATTTTGGCATGCATTGTGTTATATGTAATCAGGAAAATGTAAAAGGCCCGTGGCAACGCACGGGCCTTCTACTAGTCTGTTGTAGAGTTTGATTTTTTTCCCGTTGCCCATCTCTAGATGTTCAGGAAAAATGCAACAAGAAGAACCAACATGTTACCAAACACAAACATTGTGAAACACATGGCGCTGGCGGAGCTGCAGCCACCAATCGTTGAGCTTCATAGACGTATGATGCTGACGGCCTCCTTGGGTACCTTGTGCTCCAGTTCTGCAGCTCCTCTACAAGGCGGGAGAGCTCCCGGCCTCCGATGACGTCGAGCCATGCCCGGCTTCACATGCACAGCTATGTGGACGATCGTGCTGGCCGGCGCTGGAACCTGGAAGCCGGAGGACCGCCGTTGCGGTGCGCGTCCCTAACTTCCCTGTGGTGTTTTCTTCCAGTTAATAAGATAATTGAGGGAGGGGGAGGAGAGCCTTTAGATTGTAATGGACGACAGATTTATGAGCTGCAGCATGCATACAGTAACAACCGTACTGCAGAGGAGCCCAACCCAAGATTGTTATGTCCGTCTTATTGGGGCGCCTTTGATTCACAAGATTCTAAAAGCGTAGAAATAGGAAACATGCAGGATTGTGATACAAATAGAAAACAGAGGATTGGGGAACTCAGGAATTATGTAAACTTGCGTATAGTTCAGAAGAATACGAAAACCACATAAATCCTACTACCAAACACAGTCAGATCAAAGTCAAACAAAGTGAAGAGGTATAATAATTAGGATGATATTGTTATTAACCACTAAAGACTCATGTCTAATGCTTTGTGCGTAGAGATTCTGAAAAGAGTTTCGAGTGGATTGTAAAATTCCTGCATTTCCCCTTTAAAAGCGAGATCAAAGGAAATTCTCCTCTATTTTCCCTTTGAACCAAATGAATGAACAGTGGTACTAAAAGAAATTCTCCTGTTCCTATAATTTTTCTCTACTTCTCCTATGAACCAAACAAGCCCTTACTACAACTGCTGAAGCAAAGCATCAAGTTGCCAGGTTTTGACAGGAACTGCTGGAACCAGATATCGCCTGCTTCGGTAGTGATACAACCTCACGCCTAGCACGTGTCAGCTCTTTCACAACATCCATCATGGAAGGCCTCTGTCTCGCGTCCTCCGCGGTGCATCTAAGGGCTATCGACAGCACACTGCATACTTCCTCCAGTTCAGCAGTGCCACATACCTCACGCATTAGGGCAGGGTCGCACACGGACTCGATCACGTTGCCCTCATTCAGGGTGGAGGATACCCAGCTGACTAGGTCCACATCGTGAGGGAATGAGGGATCCAGGGCCATCTTTCTGGTAATCAGTTCAAGTAATACCACTCCGTAGCTGTACACGTCGAACTCAATGGTACTCCTGGTTGAAAATGCCGTTTCTGCCAGAAACCATAAGGCCCATTAGATACATGTAAGTAATACAATGCCACTCAATTCCCAATTCAAAAGTACGAGGCTGTGAGCATTAGATATATGTTCAGTAGTTTTCCGATGTGCACTTGCTTACATGCCTATTGCATACACATAATACAAATGCCCATTGTTAATTTATTTACAAGCCTGCTACGCGTTCTAATATTTGCCAAACGATGAGGCAACTATTATGCATGACTGCACTGAAACAAGCAAATTTACTGTTATTTTTTCTTGAATGAACACAATTTCAATAAAGAACGGATGAAATTTTCTGTAAAAAAATCAAGGTTATGGAGTGAACCAACTGAGTTCCGAATTCAAAAGTATGAGCAGAAAGAAGCTGTGGCTGTATATGCAAAGTAGTTTCTCAAAGTATTTACAGGCCTATTACTGTATTACATATATGTAATACAAATGCGCATTATCGGTGTATTTACAGATTTAGCAAGCCTATTTGTCAAAGGATGAGGCAACTATTGTGTATGACTGCATTGAAACAACCAAAATTACTGTTTTTTCCCTTGAACAAGCTAAATTTTAACAAGGACCTGGATAAAATTTCTTTAGAAACAGATCAAGGTTCTGATGTCATTATTTCTAACAAACACATAACATGAAATCAGTCGCAAGATGCTCAAAAGAATAGAATAAAAATATGAAATAATTTATTGACCAAGCCAAGAAAAGCATGCGCCATATTTTTAACATTCATACCTGGGGCCATATACCCAACAGTGCCAACGATTCCAGTAGTTTCTGAAGCAGCAGGAGACAGGTCGATAAGCTTTGCAATGCCAAAGTCTGAAATATGTGGCACCATGTCCTTATCCAACAGTATATTTTTCGGTTTAACGTCACGGTGAATAATGGCTGGGTGGCAGTCATTGTGGAGATAAGCTAAACCATGTGCTGTACCAAGAGCTATGTCATACCGTGTCCTCCACTCTAGAACTGGAGCTGGCTCGGTCCCATGCAGAACATCATAAAGGCTACCATTGTCCATAAATTCATAGAGGATCAACCCATACTCACGCCTGAACAAAACATCCTTTAGTTTTACTAAGTTCCTATGCCTAATTTGACCAAGCGTATTCATCTCCCTTATCATGCTTCCATGCAGAATCTTGTGTGCATGACCCACAAGCTTCTTCACTGCATATACTTCTCCTGACCTCAATGCTGCCTTGTATACAGTTCCTTGGCCACCTGTTCCGATGATGTACTTGTCATCAAAGTTTTCAGTTGATTCCAAAACTTCATTTAATGTAGAAGATGAATCCCCAAAAAATGGATTTAACTCTCCCTCAGGTTTAGTCTTGGAACCTCTGTATTTCAGAAAGATACAGAGTATCATAAATGCACCGACCAAAACTGAACCAAGACATATCATAGCTATCTTGACTCGGCTGTCTACTCCTCTTTTCCTCAATGAACTACAAGGTTCCAAAACATTAGCTCCCTTGCAAGAAGAACCAACATCATGACAAGGCATACAGAGACCTGAATTTCCACTGAATGGACTTGGTGTGGAATTCATAAACTGCAGTAAAAGATTATCTGGCACTGGCCCGCTGAATCTGTTATTGGAAAGATTCAGGGTATATAATGCACGTAGACTTCCTAACGGAGCAAGACTCCCACTGAGATTATTAACAGACAAATCCAGATTTGCAAGATCTACCAAGTCGCCTAATTGAGATGGAATGCTGCCCTCGAGCCCATTGCTGCTAAGGTTTAATGCAGTACTCAATCTTTTCAAAGTTCCTAATGATGAAGGGAGATTGCCCCCAAGAACATTGCCACCAAGTTGTAGCTCGACTAGCCCATGTAACTGAGAGATACAATCTGGAATGCCTCCACTTAATCTATTCCCCTGTACCCGCAGATTTAACATAAACTCCAGCTTGCATACTGTTGTGAGCACAGAACCATTCAAAGAGTTGAAACTCAAATCAAGCAGGTGCAACTTCGAGCAACTGGAAATCTGTGCAGGAATTGCCCCCTCTAGGCTGTTGTGGGAGAGGTCAAGACTTTCCAACTTCACTAATTGTCCGAGTTTGGGTGGTATTGGACCACCAAGCTTGTTTTGAGACCAGTTTATCGCTGTAATGTTAGCACACCTGCCCAAGCTTGCAGGAATATGACCACTTAAGGAATTGTGACTCAAATCTATGTACCGCAGATTTGCACAGTCTTGGAATTGCGGAACTTGCCCACTGAGACTGTTGTTATGGAGACGAATTCGTTCCAAACTTGGGCAGTTAGCAACAGTGGACGGGATGGTACCATTGAGAAAATTATGCCCCAAGTTCCAAACTTTCAATCTTTTACCTGAACAAATGTTCGGCGGAATTCCACCAACAAACCTATTATTTGTGAAGTCAATCTGTATTAAAGGGCTGTTAATCCCAAATCCTGGTGGTATGACTCCAGTGAACAGATTATCCTGTAGTTTGACGAACTTTAGGTGCTTCAACTCGGCCGACATTGGAGGTAGGGCCCCACATAAGCTGTTGTTGTACAGAAGGACGGATTCGAGGCCTTGGATGCCCCAAATATCCTGAGGGAACTCCCCACTGAGGCGATTCTCAAACAGAAATAGCTGCTGCAAGTTACGCAGATTAGCCAGCTGTTTCGGAACGGTGCCCTCGAGCTGGTTCGCGTCCAGCTCCAGCCACACCAGCGACCGACAGCTACCAATCTCAGGAGGGATCAGCCCAGACAAAGAATTCTGGGTAAGTATAAGGATTGATAGTTTTTTCAATAAACCGAGTGAAGTCGGTATCTGGCCAGAGAGACGGTTGTGGAGAAATGCAAGTCTGATTAAGCTGCTACAATTTCCCAGCCACCCCGGGATTTCCCCACTGATCTGATTCCAAGATAGCACAAACACTTCAAGCTTGCAGCTCTTGAATCTGAAAGAGATGTCACCTGTAAAACTGTTGTTGTTGGCCTCAAAGAGCACGAGCCCTTTGATGTTGCTTAATGATCTCGGAAGACTCCCATTCAGTTTGTTATCATATAGATATAGATTCTCCAACTTGGTGCAGTTGCCAATTGAGTCCGGCAGAGCTCCGGACAACATGTTCCCATCCAACCTAAAGTATTTCAGACTCTTCATTTCACCAACCGATGAAGGGATAGAGCCACTGAGTTTATTGTCTTGGAGATACACCCGCTCCAGAAACCGGTTCTTGAACAGCCCCTCAGGTATCTCTCCACTGAGGGAGTTACTGTACAAAGCCAGCTGTGATAGCTTCTTCAGGTTCATGAGGGATGCCGGGATCCCACCGGAAAGGCTGTTACCTGACAGATCCAGCAGATCAAGCAGAACACAGTTGCCCAATTCATGAGGGATCTGACCGGAGATGTTGTTGCTTGACAGATCGAGTTGCCGCAGGTGCTTCATACGCCCTATCTCAGGACCAATGGAACCAGAAACTTTGGAGTATGATAGATTGAGGTGAACCACATTGTCCATCTCGCACTGAACTCCCTTCCATCCACAGGGAGTTGTATCAGAAGAACTCCAGTTCAAGCTTATGGTATCAGGTAATATGAGCCTCCTGGAGAGAGCCAGAAGGGCATGGCCATCTGAACTCAAACCGCAGCAGAGCGAGACTAGGTTGGAGAAGAGAATTAAATAATGCCATGAAATTAGCCCCATTTGTTCCTGAAAATAACATAAACCTTGGATTAGTCAGCAAAAAAAGTGCATCTACTTGTAAAAACAAATTCAACAAGATAACATGTAGTATATGCTGAATTGCAGTTGTATGCGCCCTTTATCCATTGCTCTGCTTGTTGAGCAACTGATTCGGTGACCCAAGTCCAAATGGATGAAGCAGAGGCGATGGACGAGCAGTTACTTCCCGTGTGGACACCGCAGCTGGAGGATGAACGCGACCTCCTCCGGATCACCTGCATTTATGGCGAGCCCGCCGGCCGCCGCGACTCTGCGGCGACATTGGTGTCAAGCGTAGCTACTGTCTGCAACCAGAGAGGGGGCAGTATCTCCCAATCTCGGCGTGTCCCTTCTGGACCAGCTTTCTTCGCTCCCGACTTCGGAGTCCCCATCATAGCCAGCAACCTCCGTCTTTGGCCGACTCGCCACCAAGCCGGCGGCGCCGCCGCCGCTTTGGCGTGCTCCCCTGCTCTGGCGAGGCGACCGTCACCGTTCTGCGCTCTCGAATGGGCTGGACTACATGAACTGGCCCACGCATTCTCTCAAGAGTCCTAATCACTATTTTGTGCTGTCGTTTTCTTTTCCTTTTGCTAAAAAAACTTGTTTGTGTTGTCCTTTCCTTTTCCTTTTATATTTTTATGGGCGCTGATCTGCGCCGGTGCGCCGGCCCAACTGTTGGGCCGGTCCAGCACCAGCCGTCAGATCCAGTGCGCTTCCCCGTCCAATCTGTCTGTTGACTTTCATCTTCTTCGTCCTCTTCGTGCGCTGCGCAGACGCCGCCCCCTGCTCGCGTGGATGTCATCTCGGCCGCCGATCGCCACCACCTCGCCTGGAACTCCTCCCTCCGCCGGTCCCCACCCTCGTCGCCGGTGCTCGCCGCCCTCGTCGCTGGTGCTCGCCGTCACAGCACACCGTCCTCAACGGTTCCAACCTTTTCAGTTTGCCAATGTTCAGTTGAAGCTTTTTTGTCTACTGCATGTAGCTTTTTACGGCAACAGATGTAGTTCGGGGCAGCTGTGGTTGCAGCTTAGTCTTCACGAGGTCCCAGGTCCGACACAAGCTGGTTCCAGCAAAAATGGACACTGATTGCAGCTCTTTTGGCCGCTGGTTGTAGCTCGCTTATCTGCCCCCACAAACACCGCCCGTCTCCTCTCGCAGGAGCGGTGAGTGCTCAAATTTGCAGTGATGTGACCTCCCATGCCAATGGAGATAGAAGTGTGGCAGTGATGGTGCGCCTCGCCATGCCCCACAGGAAAGAGAGAAGAAGGAACGAGAGGAAGAAAGAAAACCAGAGGAAAGAGATGACAGTGCCATCGCGAGAGGAAAAAGTAAAATAGAAGGGGAAGGGATTGTGGCGGGCTCAGTTGACTAGTCAACTCACACGAGCGTGACGCGGGCCGCTGGATGGCACGGGATCGCATGGCGCGCGCGCGACCGGCGCAGTTTTCGGCCGGCTCGCCGTATACAAACATTTCCCTATTTTTATTTAGGTTAAATTCCTCGCTTTAGTTTGTCACATGGAAAGAGGTATACCCTCCATTCGGCTGCTTCTTGTGTTTTAGTTTTTTTTCATCTATTTGATAAATGAATATTAGCTATATTTCACAATATATACCGTTTGATAAACATTTAAAAGAATTTTTCAATGGTATAGTCTAATTTTCATTGAGTATAAATCACATTTCGTTGATCAAATTAATATTTACTTTTCTTGAAATATGCGTGAAAACAATTTTTTTGATGAAATAACATTCAAGAAGGTCTGGGCAAAATAACAAAATCGATGCTCCAAAATGCTTCCACAATATTCTTTTCATAGCATCGATTTTTTTCTTTGTTCAGAGCTCCACCAATGTCATTTCATCACAAAATTTTGCACGCTGTAAAAACATTGATCAATGTTTATCAAGAAAAAAAATCAGATTTTTTTTGATTTTTTTCTGTTCATCATAGGCATGTGCGCTCGGGGTCAAAAACTCCATGTTTCCATTCTACACTTGCTAGTACTCCCAAGAGAGTTTAGATCACTAAATTGTTTACAGAGGGAGTAATGTTTAATTTTCTTTTCAACTCATCGCGCCAACCTACTAGCACTGTACCATCCACGTGTTGTGCGCGGATTGATCAGTGCCAACATAGAGAAGAGCCGAGAAGAAGAAAATTGGCGCGGGGACACATGACGTAGCAGTAAGGTTTAGTTTTAAATTTGGCACGAGGCGCTCGATTCGTGGGCGAGACCAGGGGCTCTAATGCAAGCAAATCATTCTCCGGTCCTCCGATGTTCTCTCGCCTTCTCCACTTCTTCATCCTTTTTCTATACCGAATTTTGCTCTGAGCCGCTGCTGTTCTCAGCTCCTGACTGCATTTCTTAGTCCGCCAGTAATCTACAAGTGCAGCACTGCAGCTAGAACAATGTATATGTATGGAATGGAACCAGAGAGCGCAAGGGTTTCTAATTTGGGCATGCAAAAACTAACAATCAAGCTCTGAATCCACCACACCATCGACCACCATGCAAATATTTTGTAACGGAAAAAGTCGTCCTCTCTAGGAACCTGTAAACTAAACCAAGGAAAAATGTTTTTCGTAACGGGAAAAGGAGTTCTCTGATCCTTCCCGCCACCAACTAAAAGACCAGCAAAAGAAGAAGCTCAGGAGAAATTAACAAAGGGGAGAGGACGAGCAGACCGTACCGTAGCGCCAACGCAGAGCCTGCGCGCGCCTAGCTCCTCGCGCTGCAAGCTCGCCGTGGAGACCGCCGGCTGGTGAGGTTTGCTAGGATATGGCTGCTTGTTCTACTCTGCAACTGCGTCCATGAAGATGAAGGGGGCAGGGAGAGAGAGAGAGAGCACAGGTGACAGGTGGCTCCTCATATCATTGCTGCGACTTGGGCCTAGGATAAACAAAACCGTGCATCACGTGGGACGCGGCGATGCTTATTTCTCACGTTCGCGTGAGGGGCGGCGAATGATTTGAAGGCGTGTGGCGCGTGTATTTTATCTTACGGCGTTCCAAGTAACTGGTTAGAACAGACAGATAAACAATGCACATTGCCTACTGTCGGTGTGAATCTACAGCGCGTACAGCGGAAGGGCTGAATAAGTTACTATATACTATAAGGACATCTCCAAACGGCGACACGCATCCATCCAGATCGTATTGTCCGGATGAGTTGCGCCTGTATTCTGTAAGACGATCCGAACTAGAGACAAACATGGGGGCCTTTGCGGGAGCCTAGACACGCGAAACGTCGCTCTCTGCCTCAAGCCCATCCAAAAGGAAGTTGGAGCCTGCGCTTTTGTAGCAGCCCGCATTGTTTCCGTGTCAAAATTCCTTACTCTCTTCTTCCATTCCCCGACGCTCTTCGCCTAATTCCCGCTCTTTTCTCCACCCTCTCTTTCCTTCCGTCGCCGATGCATGGAACCATCGGAGAACCTGTCGGAGATGGAGCCGGCGAAGGTATCGGAGCATCCGATCATCACGCTCGTCTGAAAGATCAGCTCGACTACGCGGTAAACTCACCGCTGATGGGGGACGGAGCATGAAAATAAAAAAAAAATCTACGAACACCCAAGATCTATCTAGGAGAAGCATAGCAACGAAAGGGAAGAGTGTGTCTACATACCCTCATAGACCAAAAGCGGAAGCGTATATAGCGCGGTTGATATAGTTGTACTCTTCGCGATCCGATCACGATCCAACCGATCTAGTGCCGAACGGACGGCACCTCCGAGTTTAGCACACGTGCGGCTCGATGACGTCTCCTCCTCCTTGATCCAGCAAGAGAAGGTGGATGTAAGGAACTAGATGTCTCTCTCGATTACAAGCACGAATTACAATAGCTAGCCCTGATTACAAGCAGGAACTAGATGGGATACAGGAAGAGGGAAATGAGAGGAAGGAGAAAGAGAGCCCCCGCCGTCGGGTTCGTGATCCACTGGATACCCCTGTCATTGCTTCGCCTCCGGGTACTTGTAGCTAGTAGCGGTTAGCGCTGCACAGCCAGGCCCGACCCATATGATATCCAAGGTCCAGCCCAAGTACATGTATGGGCTAGGGAAGGTCCCTGACATCCCTCCCTCCTTGAAATTCGGCTTGACCCCAAGCCGATGCCACCGAGAACCACCCGGATCCCATTGCATTTGTTGTTCCTGGCTTGGTCGTAGTGGAGGTAGACTTCAACGAGGGAGAAGTAACTGTTGTGGCCGAAGGAAACCAGTCGAAGAAGGTATCGGTGACGTAGCCATTGTTAGTACCATCGCAGTTGAAACCGAGGTAGTACTCATGGTCAGCATAGCCTTGCATGAAGACAGCAGCGACAACGCTGACGCCCCTCCCTCCTTGAAAATGTTCTTCAGTGGAAACTGCAATCAAATAGCCTCCTTGGACAGCCATGAAGGTCCTTAGATCATCAGGTGCGCCCAACACACACATTTTTCCGCTTCTCGAGGATTTGCATGACTGGCCACAGAATGGCGGCAAGAACCCCAGTAGCAATATTAACTTGTCAAGTCTGCAATCAAGCTCCAATGTTCCAAGCAAGATATTGATGGTCACCCACTGATTTAGTTTGCCGCTCGCTGTTGGCTTCTCCATTCTCAACAGGATGCATATAGAAACTGCACATGCAAGCCAGACTTGAAGCAAATAATGCATCGGGGACGTTAATGCGCATGTACCGCAAGATAGCTCGCAACGCCTCCGGGGTCCCACAACTGCTCAAGGTGATCGCCACTAGCAGAAGTACTGTCAAGCAAATGAGCTGCCCAATCTCCAACATGAAGCAAAGATATGGGAGTGGCAGTTGTAAAATTCTTGCTGTAGAACCATGTACTTGCATTCAGGAGATCAAGTACATCACTAATGATAGCTGGAGCATAGTAAGGAACGGTACTGAAAGGCCTCTTCCGCAGATCGGTTACTAAGCACTCAGGCTCAAGTTTCAGAGGTGGGTTCTCAAGGATAAAGCATGCATGGGGGTATTGAGCTAGGTTGCTGACAGATGGAGCTCCCTTGGCGATAGACTGATGACACGATAATGGTGATGCCGTACTCAGGGGTTCACCGAAAACAACAATAGTGCAAGCAAAATACATTGGCGTAATTTGATCAGGCAAAACAGCAGCACAGGTCACACTAGTGCTCTCCAGACAAATAGTTTGATCATGACTTCCTGAGGAAAGGAGAGGATCATGAGAAGTAAATATGATACCTCTTGTTGGGCACAAGTTACTCGTGAGAGTAATTGGAAATGACATATTCAGGGCCTGAATAACACACTGTCTCCATAAATATTCCGCAGATGTTTGCCAAATAACCTTGCTGCTATTGTTGCTCTGAACTTCCACTAACCATTTGCAAAATAAGCATGCTTTAGTGCACAAGGACTTGCACTGAGCGAAACCAATTTGTATGATTCCATAGGTGGGACTCACCAAGTGTTGCACTGCATCATCTACAAAGAGACCAGGAATACACACAAAAATACCAAGAATACACAGACTGACTGTACTGGAGCTTGCCATTCCACACACACTAGGCAGTCGCTGATTCAAATAGAGCAACACTTTATCATAAGTAGCAACCCAGAATTGAGTCAAATCCAAGAGAACAGTAGTGGTGTGCAGAGATTCCACATTAGTCCTCAAGTTGCGCGTGAATTCTGTATCAAAATTGTTTAGAGCAAGAGCTGACATTGGGGGCTTGAGTTGCAGCAATGACAATGGTTCATCAGGATAGTATGCATCCAGGTGAGAATTGAACAACAACCACGGCTTAGGGTTGGCCATGTGTCCTTTGTGACAGATCCACACGTGCAAAGGAGGATGTCGTAGCTCATAATCCAGATTAGCAAAAGGTAGTATTACCAAGCACTGTGTCATCGTCTGCAGACAAATAGGAAACAACCATTGTGTTTTGCCAGCAGATGTTCTACCATCCGGTGGACGCCAAGACTGCAACTGTGCATTTTGCAAACAAATAACGTGCTCCTCCATGGGAATCAAGTCACAGCAGGAGACTACCATCGGAGAGGTAATATGATTAACTTGAGGACAACATTCATAGAATGCTTGAACTGAAGAGATAACTGACTGCCAGCTCGAAGCACCCAAGTTCAGATCATTCATACAATGCATTATCGGCTGGCTCAGAATAAGAGCTTCTATTGGCACCGTGGGGATCCTGCAAAGAACCTTTAGAAAAATGTAGGGTTTCATCTGATGTACACTTGGAAAATATCTTGAGAATGTTATCAAAGAAGTGAGGTCACCAGATAAATACTTCTGCAACCAAGAAGGTTTCAGCTCCATTTCTAATTGGCAATACATGGCATGGGGTATCTGTGGACTTCCGCATGGGGTGATCCATTGAAGTGTCTTGTATGCAGGCAGAGAAGTAGTTGTGTTGCAGAGACTATCAAGGGACCCAGCATGGAGAGCCAAATTACACTTTCAGTAGTACTTGAGAATCTGCTATCCCCTTGTCAATAAAGATCATAACCGGACCAGTAGCAAAACAGGTAGCGAAATCCCTTAAACATCTTGGTACTGGGAGTAACCATTTTTGCACTTTGCTCCATACCATTGGTTGATAGTCAGGTGGCCACCACACATAGCCAGTATCATCATCCACAACTATGCCAAGGACCTGAATATTACCGTCCATTGCAATCTGCACTCGAATTGGAGGCGGCCATGGTTGCTGCTTGATCCACTTCCGTACTGGTGGCAGGGACCAAGTTTTGCTCTTGTCCACAAGATGAACAGGCTGCACCCAGTCGCCATCCTGGACTAGACAATCTGTCGAACACATGGTCAGCACCGGTGGAGCAAGGTCGCTAGGGATGATGAGGGTGAGGTTGTGGTCCGCCTTGCTCATCACTTGAGTGGAGCTGTCGACAGAGAGGGCATTGAGCTCCTGCACGCTGGCCTCTGGGTCGACGCCGGTGGTGGTCGTCAAGGGAGAAACGGCCTCGGCACAAGAGGGAGTGTTGGTGCCGATGGAGGCCGTTGCCTGCACCGGCACATGCTGCTCGACTGCTTTGTGGATGGGGTTGACCGTGGGCTCCAGGTGGACGGTGGTAGCGGCGTCATGGACCTCGTCGAGACTGTCGATGGTGTCAACCTGGGTCGAGCACTCCGTCGAATAGGTGACGGGCACCATCGTGATGCACACCGGGGCTGCATCATGGGCGACCGTGGGAATCTCCTGGGCCTTGGTGGTGGAGCCAGAGACGTCCAGGACGGGCGCCGACGCGTTGGTTGTGCTCTCCGGCGAAGTTGTCGCTGATGGTGGGTTGTGGACGACGGCGGGTGAACTGGTGGCCCAACTAACGTCAAGGGCGTTCAGTTTCTTGACGAGGGCCCTGGTGGCGTTGGTGTAGACGTCGAGCTTGGCACCGAGCCGCTCGAGATACTCCTGGAGGAACAGATCCATGGTCGATTCCGTCGGATGGTGATGGTGGAAAAAAATTGGGGGAAGAATTTGGGGAAGGGTGGTGCCTGGCTCTGATACCAGATGTAAGGAACTAGATGTCTCTCTCGATTACAAGCACGAATTATAGTAGCTAGCCCTGATTACAAGCAGAAACTAGATGGGATACAGGAAGAGGGAAACGAGAGGAAGGAGAAGAGAGCCGCCGCCGTCGGGTTCGTGATCCACTGGATACCCCTATCGTTGCTTTGCCTCCGGGTACTTGTAGCTAGTAGCGGTTAGCGCTGCACAGCCAGGCCCGACCCATATGATATCCAAGGTCCAGCCCAAATACATGTATGGGCTAGGGAAGGTCCCTGATAGTGGAGAAGTAGATGGGATCACAACCAGCACGATGGCGTGGTGGTGATGGTGGTGGTGGAGCTACTTCAGCAGGGCTTCGCCAAGAGCTACTAGAACGAGGATGGAGGAACTACGGAGTAACGGGAGAGAGAGGGACGCCAAAGGCTTGGTGTGTGCTCTTGGGGTGCCCCCTCCCCTCTATATATAGTGGAGGGGCGTGGGGAACAACCCCTCCAAGCCCTAGGGCACAACCAGGGGGACTTGGACTCCAAGTCCAATCCTATTCCTACTAGGACTCTTTTTTTTTCCTTCCCTAGCCACATGGGCTTTTGAGGACTTGGTTCACCCAGCCTAATAAGGCCAGGGCGCCTCCCCTCAGCCCATGCCAGCCCTTGGGATGTGGTGGACCCACTTGTGGACTTTCGGACCCCTCCGGAATCCTCCGGAACCTTCTAGAAGCTTCACAGTACAATACCAAAAAACTGCACCTTTTTCTGGAACCCAAAATATGACCTCCCATATATAAATCTTTACCTCTCGGCCATTCTGAGACTCCTCGTGATGTTTGGGATCTCATCTAGGACTCTGAACAACATTCGGTTACCAATCATCAAATATTCTAATACTACTCTAGCGTCAACGAACGTTAAGTGTGTGACCTTATAGGTTCGGGAATCATGTAGTCATGACCGAGACACCTCTCCGGTCAATAACCAATAGTGGGACCTGCATGCCCATATTGATTCCTACATATTCCACGAAGATATTTTATCGGTTGAATCAAGATGTCAAGGATTCGGTTAATCATGTATGCAATTCCCTTTGTCCGGCGATATGTTACTTGCCCGAGATTCGATCATCGGTATCTCCATACCTAGTTCAATCTCGTTACCGCCAAGTCTCTTTACTCGTTCCGTAATACAAGATCCCGTGACTAACTCATTAGTCACATTGCTTGCAAGCTCTTTAAGATGTTGTATTACCGAGAGGGCCCAGAGATATCTCTCTGTCATACAGAGTGACAAATCCCAGTCTCGATCCATGCCAACCAAAAAGACACCTTCGGAGATACCTGTAGAGCACCTTTATGATCACCCAGTTACGAAGTGACATTTGGATATGCACTAAGTATTCCTCCGGTGTCATGGAGTTACACGATCTCATGGTCTAAGGAACAAATACTTGACATGAAGAAAGCTATAGCAAATAAACTGAATGATCTGATGCTAAGCTTATAGCTTGGTCTTGTCCATCACATCATTATCCTAATGATGTGATCCCATTATCAAATG
This sequence comes from Triticum monococcum, assembly GCA_034509565.1. Taxonomy (NCBI): domain Eukaryota; kingdom Viridiplantae; phylum Streptophyta; class Magnoliopsida; order Poales; family Poaceae; genus Triticum; species Triticum monococcum. The sequence continues at coordinate 171,510,696 of CM067847.1, read as the reverse complement.
ACAACTCATGTCTATGGTTAGGAAACCTTAACCATCTTTGATCAACAAGCTAGTCTAGTAGAGGCTCACTAGGGACACTATGTTGTCTATGTATTCACACATGTATTTAAGTTTCTGGTCAATACAATTCTAGCATGAATAGTTGTGGCACCCCGGCTCAGAGAGACCGGAACACCCCGCATTCCAGCCCAGAGATCAAGTCTTCTGGAATACGACACTCTAGGCATAGAACAAATCAGCTTTTTATTACAATGGATATGGGTACAAGGGTTCTGATGACCCAAGGATTACATCGGCACGGTGACACTACGCCTGCTAGGGTAGTTCTATGCTAGCAGTAGATCAACTCGTAGCCGCAGAATATAATCTAGCAACGGAACAACGACGACGGCGGTGAACTCCACTCCGCAGGGACTCTGGCTGGAACGCGTATCCTAGCTCGCAAACTCGGGATCCTAGACACGCAATCAATCACGACATGACCTGCAAACTGGCATGACACGCTAGGTGAGTACTTTGAATGTACTCGCAAGCTCACAACAACCAAATCAATCAAGACAAACAATGGCATGGCATTTACAGATTAATCATCCCTGATGAGCATAATACTACTAGAACAATACAAGATGAGCATGGCATGAACATGTTACTCATGATGTGAACAATGATGATACTAGCATGCATTAGGTTTACAAATATCATGGACCAACTTACTCTATTCGGAGGTTACCTCGTAACCACCAGATGTATCAACTTACCATCATGGACAACACACGATCACCTCAGGATCAACCAAGCTTGGTATTAACAATACCATAGTGATCCCTACATGACCATAAGGAGCTCAATCTTTACCCTAGGTCATCACTTGACACCATAAAAGATCAACCAACTTCGGTATCCACGATCCCATTGTGATCCTCTCATGATCACATAGTATCAATCAACTACTTTCCTCATCGAACCAGGGTTGTTTATTAGTCAGATTATTATTACCGTTGACCCATAGTGTGACCTACTACGAATTGGGCCAATATCCACGGGCGCGACTATCGATATATTATACACTCACCAGAGGTTAGTACACCGTACCCACACCACAGAACCCATGGCCTCGTGCTCCCATTCGGGTGGACCAAGGGCGTTCTGACAAAACCAATCTACTGCATGACACTCTCCCAGCCACTCCGACCAACTCCCCTTTGGGCTAAGTCATGGGTGGCCCCGGATGCCACTCTGGACATCAACGGCCACCGTCGTGGCAAAACAAAAATGGTCCCAAACGGGGACAATGGTACCAAACAACTATGGGCACACAAGGCTTATGGCCGCCTACCTGATCAGGGTAGCGCGCGCATATAACCTTCCCTAGTTGGAGGCATCGACGAGAGGCATGACAATAGACCACATCAGGGTGTTGTCATACAGGCAAGTGTGGCTGCACTGGTCAGCTGGATTTGATGGCACTATGACTCAGTCAACGGGTGTTCAAGTTCGATTAAAGTCCGGTTCAACTTGAATGGTGATGAGCCGAGTCATAAAGAAAGAGCATGATGCAATAACAATGCATATGAGCAGGATATCAACATGAACATGGATGAGCAATATAACCATTTAACATATCTACCACAATAAATCATTCTCTAGATGCAGATGAGCATGGCATACTGATGATCATGAATAGCACAAGTATAATAAATAATAACACTTCAGATGGACATAGCATAATCACTGGCACCGGAAAATAATTACCAGAAAAGAATATGATAATAATATTAGAGAGTAATCACTTAACCAACTAGATGCAAATGATCATGGTATAAAGATAAGCATGGATTCACAAGCATATATAAAGCATTCACGAAATATTAACATGCACAAAACAATTAAATATTCAAGTTGAAAACCATGGCTACTACAAGGCCATCATGCAAGCGGTTGTCGTGGCTTGCCTGGGGATGTAGGATTCTCTGGGAAGAAGTGCGAGAAGCTCGCAGAAAGATTCGTCGGACATGTTTCTCTCCCTAAGGGGGCTGATTAAGTGCAAGGGAAAAATGGTCATTTTTAGAATGTATAACATCATGAAAATGGCACGAATGGAATGGTCTTGACGAACATAGAACGTGGGCTTTGGAATCACCTGAATCGGAGTTATGGTCGCAGAGATATCACCGTTCGTTCGTTAGGCAGAAAAAGAATTAAAAACTGTCCTTTTCTGCTGCTAACAGGAGAACATTCACAAAATAGCAGATTCGGTCGGCGGATGAGAAATAGAAGGCGTCTTTTTGAGTAATACGCTTTCTAACAGGGGAAGTGTATTTTTGGTCGAAGCAGAGCCGAAGTGCGCTTTCGCTGGAGGAAAACATATTCCGAAGAATACGCTTTCACTTATCCATGTCAGCGCCTAGGGTCAACTGGCTATGCGGCTGACGGGTGGGGACCATGAGGAGGTGCGGCCTTCCTGGCCTGGCTTCTTCTTCAACCTCCCGCTCGCCCGGCGGAACAGAGGACAGGGCCGGCGCCAGTGGCCGGCCCGGCAGCTCCGGCCATCCTCGGTGGAGCTCTGACCACCGACGAAATCGGGAGTGTCATGGAAGTGTCACGTCAGATGTCCTCATGGAAGGACTTAGTTGTGGAGTCATTGCGACGAGGTTAGCTTAAGGGGGTTAAACGGGACAAAGGACACGGGGAGTTTATACTGGTTCGGCCCCTTGCAGTGAAGGTAAAGGCCTACTCCATTTTGAGGTGGTATTGCTAGGGTTTCGATTACCAGGGAGCAAACACGCTTTGCCTGGCTTTCGACTTGTTGTTTCTTGCCCTAAGCCGCTGCCGGGTCGTCCCCTTATATACATGGGTTGATGCCCTGCGGCCTACAGAGTCCCGGCCGGCTCATACAACGTGTCCGGCTCGGTGACTTTATTTTACATGCCTTATATTACAAGTCTACACATACATGGCGGTTTATACTTCATGGGCCTTAAGCCGCCTTCAGGTTTCGGCCTTTTTAGTAAGCCTGTCTATGAATCGCCATCGTTAATATCCTCTTGGGCTTTATCCAGATGAACTGCCATAGGGATGACCCGGCCCCTCCTGAGCGGGTCATATCTGATAGTCACATCGACAACATTAGGCCCCAGGTTGATTTGAATTTGTTCATGTCAATCTTCAACACTTAGAAAAACCCTTCTTCCTCTATTGTGAAACAGTGTAACCCGCCATGACGTTATCTCCAGAAATTTCGGAAAAACTCCATAACGTCATCTGCCATTAACTTCGCACGTGACATAACATATCTTTATCTTTAATGATCTCCCGAAAATCGAGGCATTCGATTAGGTAGATAATCATCATTTGGCACCCTCGTTTTTTGCGCCCACCTGTTACCCTTCTCCTTATAAATAGGGTGAAGCCATCCTCCTCTCATTCTCCTCTCTTCTCCTTCTCGTCTTCCACCTTCCTTCGTGACGTGTCTGCGCTTCTGAACACCGGCGCCGCCGTGAAGCTCATCGTCTTCCTCGACCTCGGCCGCTGCATCACCCTGTAATGGACCAGAAAACCGCGGCGCCTCTCCGCCGTTCCGTAGATCTAGTAAGTACTTCTCTCTTTCTCTGCTGTAGTAGATCTCCATTAGGGTTTCTCTGTTCATCAGTATTCATCACCGTTCTTCCCCTTCATCGCCCCAAATCCATAGTTTTGATCTAAAAGTAGTACAAACCTCGTACGGTAGTAGTTTTAGCACCTGTTTTTATACTATAATATATCCTTGTCGCAACAGATCTCATCCAGGCACCTCCACTTTCCTGCTGCCACCACCTTATATTTAGGATTTATTTCCTTTTTCCTGAACTGCCGTAGATTCAATCTCATAGCTTCAATCTGCAAAACTTGTTTGTTCTCATACTTAGTTTGCTCTTATCAGATCTTGAATACCAGTACATGTCATGGCGGCTTATATATCCGGTTTACGATTAACCATATACCATTAGTCCTCACTTAAGCCGCCATTCTGAACGTACATTGCAACTCTTAACTTGTGATTTCACCAACTGACTTGAACCGGCAAATTACTTCCTCCCTTTAGGTTTTCCTTCTTTCACCATACCGCCAAAGACAGTCTATACATGCAATTGGGTCCCCTCCATCGTCAGTTAGGGCAAATTCAAAGACTTTGTCAAAGTCGGGTACTTACCCGCAAAGAGTGTTATGCATTACCGCACTCCTGAACCGGGCGTGGGAAGACCTTAGCCAAAGGATGTCGAAGTCATTGTATTCACAGATCACATGAACCGGGGTTTCTCACCGCCCGGCTCTAAGTTTTTCCGAGATGTTTTGCATTTCTTCCAACTCCATCCTCAAGACATCGGACCCAATTCTGTGTCAAATATCTGTAACTTTCAAGTCTTCTGCGAAGTATACCTTCAAGAGGAGCCCAACATCGACCTCTTTAGAGAATATTTTTATTTGAACCATCAGAATGAGTTCACCAACGGACCCGGCTTGGAACTTGGTGGAATCTCAATTCAAAGAAGAAGAGACCCCATTTTCCCTTATGCACTCCTGCCGAGTCACCCAAAGGATTGGAACCAGACGTGGTTTTACTGCAAAGATACCTCTCCGGCTGACGGGAATCCACTACCGGGTTACCATGTCGAGCGCCTGGACTCAAAGCGCAATATTCCTAAGAAGCTTACCATCGTTGAACGGGCAAAACTTGCTCCTACCATTGCAAAGGTTACAACTGTGCTAGGAAACGACTTAACTAGTGTTGACCTGGTCAAGTGCTGGGTTTCTTGGCAGATCACCCCTTTGAGTCACCGCTCCGGCTTAATGTGCACTTACACTGGGATGTAAAGGATCCACTGCGCCACAGCTCTACACCATTAGCTGACGGGGCGATAAATGAAATGGTTAAGTCCCTTCTGAATGAAGATCCAGAAGATTGTATTAAAACGGGTTTGGCCCCTTTTTGCAAGCTTAACCCGCCACCGAATGTGACTCTCTGAACTTATTTACCTTTACCTCATTATTCAAACATTTTACTCAAACTTTGATAACTTTTACAGGCTAAGTCTGATTTTTGGAAAAAGGCATATGATCATGAAGCTGCCAAGAAAGCCGCCAGGAAAACCGTCAAGAAGACCACTAAGAAAAAGAAGAAACCAAGCGCCTCTGATCTGCTTAAGCTGGATGACACCTCTGAGTCGGAGGTAGCCCTTGACTCTCTTGGCTTGTTTTTCAACCATCTTATTGACACTGACTATTATCAAGATGATATGGGAGCCAGCCAAGCAGTTGAAGAAGAGGTAACTATTATTTCCTCCGACTCAGAACCTTTGCCAAGATAGAAACTTCGACGAGTAACCCGGAAAGTAAGGTTTCGCACCCATTGGCTTATTTAGATCCTCACTTTCTTTTGAAATGACAGCAACACGAGAACCGACGTCAGACCCGGACCAACGGAGGTGAAGAATTATCCTCCGGTTTACCAAACACTCCCGCTCCTCGAAAACGCCAAAATGAGGTTCTTTTAACCTTAACTCTTTTTATTTACTGGTGGGTCTCTTTCACCAGCCACTCAATTCCTTTGATTCAAACTTCCAGGAGGTTTCTCGTTCTTCCTCTGGAGATTCATCTCAGACCCAGCTACCGGCTTTCAAGACTGCCCCTGGGTAAGAACAATTACCTTTCTCCTGTACTTTTATATCCTCATCATTATACTGACTTGTCCTAACTCTTTCAGTGGACAAGCAAAGCCTAACAAGAAAGCAAAGGTGACCAAGCTAGCTGAAGACCCTAAAGTTGTGAACTGGACCAGCAAGCCTCTGCACCAGAAGCCTCTGAACAACAACCAGAAGATCCTGCTTTCTAACACTCAAGCTGAGATGCCTGACCTCTCTGTTGATCAAACCAACATTGACTCTTTAAATATTGAACCGTCAAGCTCACTTAAACCATCAGAGACTTACGTTGATGATGTTCTGATCACTGGCACTGGTTTTACTGAACCGGGGAACCCAACTGTTTTAGCTAAATATTCTGCAAAGCAAGAAGTCATCGAGAGGCAAAAAGTGAGGTTTGATATTTCCCACTATGCTCAATTGAGCAGCAGTGAAATATTGTCTGGTTATCTCAACCAAGTACACTCCATCCATGATTTGGAAATTGAAATGGTGAAACAGATGCACCAGAAGTATGAGGTATGTCGTCCGGCTTTAAATAAGTTATGTACATCCTACCAGCCCCCAAGTCTTCTCATTATGATAAGATTGAATAATCTGTAGACTTAGAAGAATCCATAAGCTTCTGTCATAGACTCCTCCAAGTCCGATTAAAAATTAAATCGGATGTTGAATTAGTCTAACTTTGCATCCGTAGCCCCCAAGGGCCGGTTTAATCAGTATGAATGAGCCGGTCCTTTTTATCACTATGTGAGAAAGGAGAACTTAACTGCATAGCCCCCATGAGTCGGCTGAGAATGTTTATAGTACATCCGGGTCATCATTACTAAGATACAAGCGATATGCATTAGCCCCAAATGCCAAGTAGTGTTGCTTGTGAAGTGCTTGGAACTTTATTCATAAGAGCCGTTTATTTGAAAAATTGTTTTGACAGACATTAGCCCCCAAGTGCCAAGTGTTGTTGCTTGCAAAGGACTTGGGACTTATATTGTTGTAATCCTGATATAAATTTGTTGATAACTCTGTGCTTCATACAGGCTGCTACTGCTGAACTGGAGTCTCAATTGAACGATGCAAAGACCCGGCTGGCGACTCAGGAAACTGAGACCCACAAAGCTGAGTCAAAATTCCAGTTTAGCGTGGCCGAATCGGAAAAACCGAAGACCCATTTTTCGGCGGAGAAAAAGACATGGGCTTAAGAGAAGACCACTTTAACGCAGTGAGCTGAAAATGCAGAAGCAACTCTTCAGGAGGTAACCACTGAGCTCACCGGCTTAAAACACCATGTATCTCAGATGGTTTCTGCTATCTTCGGTGAGTCACCTTGCTATTCATCCAAAGTGAGTATTTGTCGTAGTAATGTAAACCACCATTTAACCGATCTATGTTTTCCTCAGGTCCGATGAGTAGCAACCTTAATCAGGATATGCTTGTTAAGCTCAAGGCAGTTTATACCCTTGTTGAGCAATTGTACACCGAAGCTCAGCGTACTCTTGCTACTATCTCTCCAACTAATCAAGGACCCAACCTGTTGAGTGATGTGTTGAAGAAATTGTCCATCTTACCCACTAGACTTCAAGAAATTAAATGGTCTTGTGCAAGAGCCGGAGCTGTGGCAACCTTGAGCCGTGCCAAGGCATGGGTACCGAAATTAGACCCGGCAGACGTGGCTAGTGGGTATTCGAGCTTAAAGGAGGACGGGACATCTTTTGATCAGCAAGATTTCACCGCCGGTGTTAAAGAAATTCATCCTCATGCAATAGTCATTGCTGAAGAGACCAACCTCTCCAAATATCAGCCGGCTTACGATGCAGACAATCAGAAGATGTCTACCCCAACATATAAAGTGATGGACCTCATCCCTCCAATTCGTAAGCACACTTTCGCCCCTGAAATTGACCCGTCCAATCTTATCGATGACGAAGCAGAATTCTACACCTTGTGTGGCTTTGATTGGTGAAAACCAAACTTCCAGACGGTGGAGGAGGACGAAGAACCGGCAAGGGATGAACCAGAGGCCTCCCATCAGCAAGGCCAAGAAGATTGAACCGCCGGGCGATTTAGATAAGCGATCTTTGAAAAAACACTTGATCTTATTTTGGCTCATGGAGCCATGTAATAGGGTAGTTAAAACTTAGATCTGCAGTGCCATCATGCATGTTTCTGTTTTGCATAATCCTGCTGATCCACCGGTTTTTAAAAACCATTATGGGTATGATAGTCTTTGATATATGCAGATTTGAATGATTATTATCCTGCACACAAAGAAAACACAAGTGCCCTGGCGGCTTACCGCGGGGCGGGTCATGATACCCAATTGAAGCTGCTAGGGACAAATAGTCCATAACCAGAGCCAGTCTGATAATTGCTAAATAAAATTGCATACCTGTAGTATATGCCTAGACTGTCGGCTTATCAGCTTCATGCAACTAGAGGTGTTAGAATTAACGCCAAACATGGGATTCCTTATGCTCTGATGATTTAGAGTCTGTCCTCCTGACGGGTTATAAAACCCAAAATATGCTTCAAATATGAGCCGTAAACAGGGCAGCTGGGCCCGACTTGCAAAAACCAGAAGGTAGCAAAAAAGCCATATAAAGAATACAAATAAGAAATCAGAAGAAATTCGAGGCTTTTGTAGGCTACCAAGCTAAAGTGTCTTCTTCAATGAAACTAGCCTGAGCCATTGGATTGTTCGTGCGTTCCGTGAGCCTGACTCACAGTGTGCCCAATCGACATTTGAACCCTAGATAAAGTCTGGTCTTGCTTAAAGACTTATCAAGATTACGCGGGGCCATAGTAACAACATACATCACGAGCCGATTTATCCAAGTTCCAAGGAAGGCGGCTTATGAAGCCTGGATTCATCCTGACTATCTGTAAACCATGCTCTCGCATGACAAGCCACCATTTGAACCTTAATCGAGCTCAGATCTTGGTCGAATACACCGTAAAGACTGATTGTTAAGAGTTCAGCGGGTCAATCAGGATGACCTGATGGAGTTGAAGCAGCTGGTTACAGGTAGGATGAACCAGTTAGAGTTTATTCTCTTTGATCGAATACGCCTATGTTTGAACAAACCTGGTCAAGAGGGTAGTAACGCTATGTTCTCTTTGGTCGAATACGCCTATGTTTGAATAGGAAGCCCCCAAGTGACATGCTTACAAGTGTGGCGTTGAGCCAATCAAGAGGGTACCGACAGCTATGTTCTCTTTGGTGAATACACCTATGTTTGAACAGGAAGCCCCCAAGTGACATGCTTACAAGTGTGGCGTTGAGCCGATCAAGAGGGTACCAACATCTATGTTCTCTTTGGTGAATACACCTATGTTTGAACAGGAAGCCCCCAAGTGACCATATAAGCTTTGGCATTGCGTCGATCAAGAGGGTACCGACAACTATGCTCGATGAGTAGGAAGCCCCCAAGTGATACACTGACGAATCTCGCCCATCAGGGACCTATGTTTGAGCTGTGCTATGCATCCAACTCTCTTTGGTCCCTGAAATTTTGGGCATCGAGCCTCTTAAATGATGATAAAGACTCAGCTTCGAGGAAGTGAAACGACAGAAGCCCTGAATTGTCAGGGATGCCGGCTTTATTATACTACTTATAATATATACATTAAGTGACTATGTACATCATGAGAGCCAGAGGCTCAAGTATAGTAGGGTTGAAGATGAGCAATGTTCAACGGCCGATGGGTCTCCTCTCCTCCGATGTGCGTGAGTCCTTGTTGTCTCGAACGTCGATAAGGTAGTATGACCCATTATGCAAATTCTTGCTGACCACAAAAGGTCCTTCCCAAGGCGGTGACAACTTATGCATATCTTTCTGATATTGGATGAGCTGGAGCACTAAGTCACCTTCTTGAAAGGTTCTGGTTTTAACATGGTGGCTGTGATAACGACGTAGGTCTTGCTGATAAATCGCCGAACAAGCCGCTGCGAGATCATGCTCCTCATCCAATAAGTCAAGTGCATCTTGACGTGCCTTTTCATTGTCAGCCTCAACATAAGCTGCCACCCGGGGTGAATCATGACGGATGTCACTAGGGAGAACCGCCTCTGCCCCATAAGCAATGAAAAAGATGTGTAACCCGTAGACCTGTTGGGGGCCGTGTTGATGCTCCATAACACTGAGGGTAACTCCTCCGCCCAACAACCCGACGTTCTCTGCAAAGGAACCATAAGCCGGGGCTTGATACCTCGCATAATCTCCTGATTTGCTTGTTCTTCTTGCCCATTGGATTGAGGGTGAGCCACAGAGGAAACGTCAAGCCGGATATGCTCCCGTTGACAAAATTCTTCCATAGCACCTTGAGAAAGATTAGTGCCATTATCTGTTATAATGATGTGTGGAAAGCCAAAACGGAAGATCACCTTTTTCATGAATTGAACCGTTGTTGCCGCATCACATTTACTAACCGGTTCTGCTTCAACCCACTTAGTAAACTTATCAACTGCCACCAAGAGGTGGGTCTTCTTATCCTTGGACATTTTAAAAGGCCCAACCATATCAAGCCCCCAAGTTGCAAACGGCCAAGTAATTGGAATCATCCTCAATTCTTGAGCCGGCACATGAGCTCGTCATGAAAATTTCTGACAACCGTCACATCTGCTTACCAGATCCTCAGCATCAGTGTGAGACGTCAACCAATAGAACCCATGATGGAAAGCCTTGGCTACAAGAGATTTAGAGCTAGCATGATTGTAACACCCCGGGTGTCACGCTACAGTAAACTCCTGTTAATGGTGCCACGTCATCATAATTAAATTTTGCTAATCTTTACTCTGTTCCAAACCGACCTTAAATTCAAATTTGGAAAGACAATTCAAATATAATTTATAAAACCATAAATTTAAAATGTTTGTCGGGTTGGAAATATTCACCGCGTAATTGTCATGCTTCAAACAAACATTTTTTGAAGATCTTTAAAATGCCCATGGACTTTAAACAGTGGACCAACGACACCTTTTTTAGCCCATTTAAATACAATCATAATTTAAATTAACTCCAGTTGCCCCAAACATTTTGTGCAGCTACAAGGTACAGTGCTTGAATTATGTGCAAATGTACATGGTCAACAAAAGTCATTTGATAGCAGAACTTTAATAAAAACAGGAGCTAACAAATAGAAAAGAAAATAAATAAAAAGAGAAGAGAAAAAGAAAACAAAAATAATAATAAAGAAACTAAAAGCACCCCTCCACATTGGGCTTCGGCCCACCAGGCCGCTACCCGGCTGGCCCACCCCACCTCCCTTAACCCCACTACCCCAAACCTTATCCACCGACACCCCCACTCCCTCCCCACTCGCTCTCTCCCCCACTCCCCCGATCCAGATCGGGATCGGGGCGACCACGCCCACGCGCCCCGCCGCTGGCACCCAGCCCCGCCACCGCGCCCGACCCGCCATCCGCCGCCCGGAGATACCCCCCTCGCCGGACGCCTCATAGCTTCTCCCTCGTTCCCCCGACGCCTCTCCCTCATTGGCCGACGCCTGCTCATGCCGCGCCCGTCACTCGTCACCGACCGTCGCCCGGATGCCCTCGTCGCCGCCCTCCTCCTCGACCCCCCGCTGCCCGTACCCCTACGCTCCCTCGGTGAGGGCCACGCCCTCTCCTCTCTCCCCTCTCCCACGCACGCTACGGTGCCGTCCCCGACCGTGCTCCCCGCGCCCTTCCCGTCGTCCGCTCGCGCATGTCGCGGGCCGCAACCATACGCTGCCATGGAACTGAGGCTGTTCCCTCGCGCCACCGGCGTCCGCGCCTCACTCGCCCCGCTCGTCGGACGCGCTCCGGTACTGTGCCGCTCCTCACGCTGCTTGCAGGCCATGGCCGTGCCCCGGCCTGCAGCCGCCCGCTCCTACTGGCCGCGTTGCGGCCTGCAGCTGCTGCTCACCCCACGCCTCCCTTCACTCTCCCTCGCTCCGCCTGCCTTTCCTGCTGCTCTGCCGAGCGCCGCCGCTCCCCGCTGCCCGCGTGCGGCCTCGACTAGCGCCTCGCCTGGCTTTGCTGCAGCCGCACCGAGGCTGCCTTGGACGCTCCCCGCCGCACGAACCGCCCCTGACCTCGCCCACCAGCCACCGCGACTATAGCCTGTCCCCTGGCCGGCGTCGTGGCCGCCAGCGCCCAAGCCCGCTGGCCGCACTCGTGACCAGCCCCGCGCGATCTGCCCATTCAGGCGACGTCCGATGCCCGTCTCCCTGGTTCGGGCGCCCATTAACCCAAACCGCTAAGGCACTGGCCCAATGACAGCCGGGCCCAGCCCCCAGAATGTTTTTAAAATAAGTATAAATAAATAATAATTAAAATAATTAATTGAATTAAATTAATTAATTAACTTAATTAATCATGTTTAGTTAAACTAATTAAACTTGATTAACCTAAATATCTAATTAAACTAACTAATCTGTTAGTTAGGGTGATGTGTCAATGACAAATGGGACCCACACGTCAGCTTGACCTAGTCAACACCTCTGCTGACTGCTGATGTCATGCTGATGTCATGCTAACATCAGCAAACACTATTCTGGATAACGTTGAATTAAATTAATTAAATAAATGCAAAAAATAATTTAAATCTTTTAAAATCAATATAAAATAAACCATAGCTCGGATGGAAAAACTATGTACATGAAAGTTGCTCAGAACGACGAGAAAAATTTGGATACGCCGCCCGTTCGTCCGCCACGCATCCCTAGCATAGAGAACATGCAACTTTCTCCCTCCGGTTCATCTGTCCGAAAACACGAAACACCGGGGATATTTTCCCGGATGTTTTCCCCCTTCACCGGTACCACCTCATACCGCGTTAGGGCACCCCTAGCACCGCTACTTCTCTTGTCATGCATCATTATGCATCTGTTTGCATTATATTCATTGTTTCTCCCCCCTCTTCTCTCCGATAGACTACGAGACTGACGCTGCTGCTACCCAGTACGACTACGGTGTTGACGACCCCTCTCTCTTGCTAGAGCAACCAGGCAAGCCCCCCTTGATCACAGATATCGCCTATTCTTCTCTATACTGCTTGCATTAGATTAGTGTAGCATGTTACTGCTTTCCGTTAATCCTATCCTGATGCATAGCCTGTCCTTGCTACTACTATTGTTACCTTTACCTGCAATCCTAATGCTTAGTATAGGATGCTAGTTTATCATCAGTGGCCCTACATTCTTGTCCGTCTGTCATGCTATACTATCGGGCCGTGATCACCCGGGAGGCGATCACGGGTATATACTATATACTTTATACATGTTACATGTGATAACTAAAGTCGGGTTGGCTCGAGGAGTACCCGCGAGTGATTCACGGATTGGGGGCTGAAAGGACCTTTGTCCCGATGGCTCTGGGTGGATCTTGGTGGCAGAGTGACAGGGCAGGTTGAGACCACCTAGGAGAGAGGTGGGCCTGGCCCTGGTCGGCGTCCTTGGTTATTTCAAAATAACACACTTAACAAGATCTTGGTATTTGATCTGAGTCTGGCCACTGGCCTATACGCACTAACCATCTACGCGGGGACAATTATGGGCACTCGATGTCGTGGTATCAGCCGAAGCCTTCGTGACGTCAGCGACTGAGTGGCGCACGCCGGGTTGGACTGCGTAACACAACTTCCTTTGTAATGGAGGTTGCTAGGTCTGCTCTCCGGCCGCGTTTGCAACATGCAGGTGTGCAAAGGGCGATGGGCCCAGACCCCTGCGCCATAGGATTTAGACCGGCGTGCTGACCTCTCTATTGTGCCTAGGTAGGGCTGCGATGTGTTGATCTCCCGAGGTCGGGCATGACCCAGGAAAGTGTGTCCGGCCAAATGGGATCGAGCGTGTTGGGAAATGTGGTGCACCCCTGCAGGGAAGTTAATCTATTCGAATAGCCGTGATCTTTGGTAACAGGACGACTTGGAGTTGTACCTTGACCTTATGACAACTAGAACCGGATACTTAATAAAACACACCCTTCCAAGTGCCAGATACAACCGGTGATCGCTCTCTCACAGGGCGACGATGGGAGGATCATCGGTTAGAATTATGCTATGCGATGTTACTTGGTGAACTTACCATCTACTCTCTTCTTCTGCTGCAAGATGGAGGTTACTAGAAGCGTAGTCTTCGAAAGGACTAGCTATCCCCCTCTTACTCCGGCATTCTGCAGTTCAGTCCACATATGATACCCCTTTTTCATTTGATACCAATGCATACATATGTAGTGTAGCTCCTTGTTTGCGAGTACTTTGGATGAGTACTCATGGTTTCTTTGCTCCCTCTTTTCCCCCTTTCTACCCGTTTGTTGCGACCAGACGTTGGAGCCCAGGAGCCAGACGCCACCGTCGATGATGACTACTACTACTCGGGAGGTGCCTACTACTACGTGCAGCCCGCTGACGGCGACCTGGAGTAGTTTAGGAGGATCCCAGGCAGGAGGCATGTGCCTGTTTCGATCTGTATCCCAGTTTGTGCTAGCCTTCTTAAGGCAAACTTGTGTAATTTATGTCTGTACTCAGATATTGTTGCTTTCGCTGACTCATCTATGATCGAGCTCTTGTATTCGAGTCTTCGAGGCCCCTCGCTTGTAGTATGATGCTTGTATGACTTTTTTTATTTGTAGAGTTGTGTTGTGATATCTTCCCATGAGTCCCTGATCTTGATCGTACACGTTTGCGTGTATGATTAGTGTACAATTGAATTGGGGGCGTCACAAGTTGGTATCAGAGCCGACTGCCTATAGGAATCCCCCTTTCCAACTCCTTGGACGAAGTCGAGTCTAGTCATTGAAAAAGTTTTTACTAACATGGCTGTGCGGCTTATGGGCCCACTTCGCCATTGGGTGGTATTAGGATCTTTTACTCCTCGATCTATGCTCTGGGAATCTGATCTCTCTACTATTCGGGTTAAATGATTTTGCTAAAATCTAACTTTAGGATCTCGCGATCACATCCACCCGAAGATCCCCTTCATTCCAGATGATCGACTGCTTCCCCAGAGGATATTGAAGATACTCTTCAATCATTTCCGAGACCCTTGTGCCCTCTGATTTTCAATTCCCCAATACCGATATATTCATATGGATAATGACATGCACTTGTTGTTTATACTATTACTCCGAATTGATCTTGTTAGTACAAGATACCCCGATATTCTCTCTATTGCTCCGAGAAAACTTTGTGCCTACTGCCTTGCAGTTCTAAGCCACCTGAATACCCCTATGGATAATTCTTGCACTTACTAAGTATCAATTCATCCCCAATTGTTCATGTGTTTCACCAAAGTCTTCGAAATACTATTTGATCTTCCAAAAATTCCCCAGTAGTATATTGCTATGCACTACTTGTTTGCTTGCATTATGGATGCTTTCCATATGTCTGGCAATATTCGTTAGTATCCTTGTCCACCCACGAAGGGTCCACGAAGAAGCAACCTTGTCTATCCCACCATGGCCATCGCCCACGAAGGACTTGCCTCACTAGCGGTAGATCTTCACTAAGTAGGCGATCTCCTTGCCCTTACAAACTCCTTGGTTCAACTCCACAATCTTGTCGGAGGCTCCCAAGTGACACCTAGCCAATCTAGGAGACACCACTCTCCAAGAAGTAACAAATGGTGTGTTGATGATGAACTCCTTGCTCTTGTGCTTCAAATGATAGTCTCCCCAACACTCAACTCTCTCTCACAGTATTTGAATTTGGTGGAAAGAAGATTTGAGTGGAAAGCAACTTGGGGAAGGCTAGAGATCAAGATTCATATGGTAGGAATGGAATATCTTGGCGTCAACACATGAGTAGGTGGTTCTCTCTCAGAACATATGAGTTGGAAGTGTAGATGTGTTCTGATGGCTCTCTCCATGAGTGAAGAGGAGGTGGAGGGGTATTTATAGCCTCCACACAAAATCCAACCGTTACACACAATTTACCAATCTCGGTGGGACCGAATCAACAAACTCGGTCGGACCGAAATAGTAAACCTAGTGACCGTTAGAGATTTTCGGTGGGACTGACATGCAACTCGGTAGGACCGATATGGTTAGGGTTAGGGCATAACGTAATCTCGGTGAGACCGATTACACAAACTCGGTGAGACCGATTTGGTAATAAGCTAACCAGAGGGTTGGTCAGGCTAACTCGGTGGGACCGATTTGCTCTTTCGGTGAGACCGAAATGTTACAAAAAGGAAACAGAGAGTTTACATTGCAATCTTGGTGGGACCGATCCGCTCTTTCGGTGAGACCGAAAAGTTACGAAAAGGAAACAGAGAGTTTGCAATCCCATCTCGGTGAGACCGAGATCCCTATTGGTAGAACTGCTTTGCTTAGGGTTTGGCAATGGCTATGACAAGTGAAACTCGGTGGCGCCGGGTTGAAAGAATCGGTAGGGCCGAGTTTGGCTTTGGGTTTAGGTCAAATGTGGATATGCGAAAGTAGTTGATGGTTTTGGAGCATATCACTAAGCACATGAAGCAAGAGGCTCATTAAGCAACACCTCATCCCTCCTTGATAGTATTGGCTTTTCCTAAAGACTCAATGTGATCTTGGATCACTAAAATATAAAATGAAGAGTCTTGAGCTTTTGAGCTTGAGCCAATCCTTTGTCCTTAGCATTTTGAGGGATCCACTTTCAACATCCATGCCATGCCAATCATTGAGCTTTCCTGAAATAATCATCTTGGAAAAGCATTAGCTCAATGAGCTATATGTTGTTATGAATTACCAAAACCACCTAGGGATAGTTGCACTTTCACAGCCGAAGCCTTCGTGACGTCAGTGGCTGAGCGGCGCGCGCCGGGTTGGACCACGTAACGCAACTTCCTTTGTAATGGAGGTTGCTAGGTCTGCTCTCCGGCCGCGTTCGCAACGTGCAGGTATGCAAAGGGCGATGGGCCCAGACCCCTGCGCCATAGGATTTATACTGGCGTGCTGACCTCTTTGTTGTCCCTAGGTAGGGCTGCGACGTGTTGATCTTCCGAGGCCGGGAATGATCCAGGAAAGTGTGTCCGGCCAAATGGGATCGAGCGTGTTGGGAAATGTGGTGCACCCCTGCAGGGAAGTTAATCTATTCGAATAGCCGTGATCTTCGGTAACAGGACGACTTGGAGTTGTACCTTGACCTTATGACAACTAGAACCGGATACTTAATAAAACACACCCTTCCAAGTGTCAGATACAACCGGTGATCGCTCTCTCACAGGGCGACGATGGGAGGATCATCGGTTAGGATTATGCTATGCGATGTTACTTGGTGAACTTACCATCTACTCTCTTCTTCTGCTGCAAGATGGAGGTTACCAGAAGCGTAGTCTTCGAAAGGACTAGCTATCCCCCTCTTATTCCAGCATTCTGCAGTTAGTCCACATATGATACCCCTTTTTCATTTGATACCAATGCATACATATGTAGTGTAGCTCCTTGTTTGCGAGTACTTTGGATGAGTACTCACGGTTGCTTTGCTCCCTCTTTTCCCCCTTTCTACCCGTTTGTTGCGACCAGACGTTGGAGCCCAGGAGCCAGACACCACCGTCGATGACGACTACTACTACTCGGGAGGTGCCTACTACTACGTGTAGCCCGCTGACGGCAACCAGGAGTAGTTTAGTAGGATCCCAGGCAGGAGGCATGTGCCTCTTTCGATCTGTATCCCAGTTTGTGCTAGCCTTCTTAAGGCAAACTTGTGTAACTTATGTCTGTACTCAGATATTGTTGCTTTCGCTGACTTGTCTATGATCGAGCTCTTGTATTTGAGCCTTCGAGGCCCCTGGCTTGTAATATGATGCTTGTATGACTTTTGTTATTTGTAGAGTTGTGTTGTGATATCTTCCCGTGAGTCCCTGATCTTGATCGTACACGTTTGCATGTATGATTAGTGTACGATTGAATCAGGGGCGTCACAATGATGACCACAATCTCCTTCGTGGATCTCTTGTAAAATCTCACAACCTTCTTTCGGAGAGACGCAACATTGAAACGCCCCTGTGACACTGCGATGGTGCAACTCCCCATTGACAATCGTCATTGACTTGGACCGCCGGTTTATCTGTCTGGCCAAGACCTCATCCTCTAGCAACTCACCCCGGGTCATGTAAGCTAAATACGGAACCGTCCAATCAGGAATAGCATGAAGAACCGCCACCAATTGTGCTACCTGGTCAGGAACAACGAGGTCCTCCTCCGTAGGTAATTTGACCGAAGGGTTGAGTAGAACATCCAAGAACGTGTTATGTGGCACTGTCTTACACCGTGACCCTAGCCGGCTTAAATTGTCAGCCGCCTCATTCTTCCTTCGGTCAATATGCTCAACTTGGTAACCCTTGAAGTGGCCTGCAATGGCATCAACCTCTCGTCGATAAGCCGCCATAAGCGGATCCTTAGAATCCCAAGTACCAGAAACTTGCTGAGCCACCAGATCCGAATCGCCAAAGCACCTCACCCGGCTTAAGTTCATCTCCTTAGCCATCCTAAGACCATGGAGGAAGGCCTCATACTCAGCTGCATTGTTAGTACAGGGAAACATTAGCTGGAGAACATAAGAAAACTTGTCACCTCATGGGGAAGTCAAAACAACTCCATCCCCCGAGCCCTCCAACTATCTCGATCCATCAAAGTGAATAGTCCAATATGTGTTATCTAGCTTTTCCTCAGGTGCCTACAACTTTCTCCAATCATTGATGAAATCCACAAGTGCTTGGGACTTGATGGCCGTGCGTGGCACATACTTTAAACTGTGAGGACCAAGCTCAATGGCCCATTTAGCAACCCAGCCTGTGGCTTCCCTGTTTTGGATGATATCTCCTAAAGGAGCAGAACTAACCACAATGATGGGATGACCTTGAAAATATCTCTTAAGCTTCCGGCTTGCCATGAAAACCCCATATACAAGCTTCTGCCAGTGTGGATACCTCTGTTTGAATTCGATAAGCACCTCACTGATGTAATAAACCGGCCGTTGAACCGGGTACTCCTTGCCTGCATCTTTCCTTTCCACCACAATGGCTACACTAACGGCCCGGCTATTAGCAGCCACATATAACAATAGAGGCACTTTATCAATAGGGGCAGCAAGCACAGGCGGCTTAGCCAACTGTTTCTTCAAATCCTCAAACGCTTGATTAACAGCATCTCTCCAAACAAAGTGATCCGTCTTCTTCATCATCTGATAAAGGGGCTAGCCTTCACACCTAGCCGGCTTATGAACCGGCTTAAAGCCGCAATACGACCCGTTAGTCGCTGAACATCATTGACACACGTCGGTTTAGCCAAGGAAGTAATGGCTTTGATCTTCTCTGGGTTAGCTTCAATGCCTCTGTTAGAAACCAGAAATCCCAAGAGCTTGCCTGCTGGTACACCAAAAACACACTTAGCCGGGTTAAGCACCATCTTGTAGACCCGGAGATTGTCAAACGTCTCCTTCAAATCATCAATCAGGGTCTCCTTCTCTCTTGACTTCACCACAATGTCATCTACATAAGCATGAACATTGCGCCTAATCCGATTGTGAAGGCAATTTTGTACACACCGCTGATAAGTCGCCTGGGCACTCTTGAGCCCAAAAGGCATAAACACATAGCAGAAGGCTCCAAATGGAGTAATGAAAGCTATCTTCTCCTGATCTTAACTACCTTCTTGATCTGATGATAACCGGAATAAGCATCCAAAAAACTCAAACTCTCACAACCCGCCGTAGCATCAATGATCTGATCAATACGAGGGAGAGCAAACGGATCAGCCGGACAAGCTTTGTTCAAGTCCGTGTAATTCACACACATCCGCCAAGTGCGATTCTTCTTGAGTACCAGCACCGGATTAGCCAACCACTCTGGATGGAAAACTCCAATGATAAACCCGACCGCCAAAAGCTGGGCCACTTCCTACCAATGGCCTTTTGCCTCTCCTTGTTAAACCGGCGAAGAAATTGCTTGACCGGCTTAAACTTTGGATCAATATTAAGAGTGTGCTCAGCGAATTCCCTCGGTACACTCGGCATGTCTGAAGGCTTCCATGCAAAGATGTCCCGGTTCTCACGAATGAACTTGATGAGCGCGCTTTCCTATTTTGGATCCAGATTAGCACTGTTGCTGAACTTCTTGGATGAGTCGCCAGGGACGAAATCAACCATTTTAGTATCGTCCACTGATTTAAACTTTAACGAAGGATCATGCTCTGTGGTCGGTTTTTTCAAGGACGTCATGTCTACCGGGTCAACATTGTCCTTGTAAAATTTTAGCTCCTCCATTGCACAAACTGATTCAGCATAAGCCGCATCACCTTCCTCACATTCCAAGGCCACCTTGCGACTCACATGTACTGTGATGGTGCCCTTATAACCCGGCATCTTAAGCTGCAAGTAAACATAACAAGGCCTTGCCATGAACTTAGCATAAGCCGGCCGCCCAAACAGAGCATGATAGGGGCTCTTAATCTTTACCACTTCGAAGGTTAACATCTCAGACCTGGAATCGTGCTCGTCTCCAAAGGTAACTTCCAAAGATATCTTACCCACCGGGTAGGCCGACTTACCCGGCGCCACACCATGGAAGACAGTGGTTGACGGCTTAAGATTCTCATCTGACAGTCCCATGCGACGGAAGGTCTCATAATAAAGGATGTTAATGCTGCTACCTCCATCCATGAGCACCTAGTAAACTTATAGCCCCCAACCTGAGGTGCCACTACCAGAGCCAGGTGACCCGGATTATCAACCCGGGGCGGATGATCCTCACGACTCCACACAATAGGCTGCTTTGACCATCGCAAATAACGTGGCACTACCGGCTCAATCGTGTTCACGACCGTCTTATGAAGCTTCTGGTCCCGCTTACATAAGCTAGTGGTGAAGAAAATATACTGCCCACTATTCAACTACTTTGGGTTGCTCTGATAACCAGACTGCTGCTGCTACTGACTCCCCTAATTACTCTGCTGATTGTAACCACCCTGGTTACCATGACCTTGAAACCCGGAATTTGAACCGCCACCTCCATGACCCAGACCATGAGAACCAGACCCTGATCCGCCATTCAGGCCATGGTGGCGCTGGATGGACTCCCTAAAGCTTCTCATTATGCTGCAATCTTTCCATGAATGAGGTAGCCGACTTCTGATCCGTTCCGTGTTTCGGACACGGCTGATTTAACATTGCCTCAAGGTTGAATCATGTCCTCGGAGCCGGCTATCCCTTACGACGCTGGTTATAATTGCGCGCACAGGTGTTAGCCACAAAGTCATCAGCTTTGCGCTTACTGTTGCCGCCTTGATTGGTAGAATTGTATTGTTGTCTCTTCATGCCGCTACTCTTCTTTTCCTTTCCCGATTTTCATCCTCAGAGTCGGGGTCCTTGGTACCATCAGAGTTGGCATACTTAACAAGAGCCGCCAATAGCCCCCCATGTCGTTGCAATGACGCGTGAGCTGCCCAAGCTTCTGCTTGAATGGAATGAACCGGCAATTTTTCTCCAACATCAGAACCGCTGAGCCGACGTTGATATTATCTAAAGAATGTATGATGGTCGAGACCCGATGCACCCAGCTGGTTGTTGACTCGCCCTTAGCCTGAACACAGGAAACCAAATCCACAATCGACATAGGCTATTTGCACGTGTCTTTGAAATTCTGGATAAACCAGGCCTTCAGCTCCGCCCATGACCTGATGGAGTTAGTCGGCAACCCCTTCAACCAGGTGCGAGCCGTCCCCTCTAACATCATGGTGAAGTACTTTGCGTATGTAGCCTCACTAACATCTAGCATCTCCATGGCCATCTCATAACTCTCCACCCATGCCTCAGGGGGTTGATCGGCTGTATAATTAGGCACCTTATGAGGGCCTTTGAAGTCCTTGGGCAGGTGCTCGTTTCTTAGAGCCGCCGTTAGATACGGCACACCGAAAGCTTTAGAAGTTACACCCGCCGCAACTAAGACTGTCGGGTAAACCAGCGCGTGCCGATGAGCCGCCAGCTGAGCCGCCAGCTCGGCTTCCCAACTCGCTCTATCCTGGTCCACCAAATCATTGCACGCCCGGTCATGTCCATGAGGTTGGTTACGGCGCTGCTCCATACTCGAGACTGTCGGTGAGTCAATGTGCCTGCTGTAGCTCCGGCTTGGTCGAGGGGTTGAATGAATCTGGTCACGGCTGTAAGAATAAGCCTGTTGTTGCACTAAAGCTGTTTGAAGAAGCTCCCTGGCTCTTCGGGTTTCAATCGCCGCCGGAGTCTCATCCTCAACTGGTAAAGCCACCAATCGCGTTGCCGCAACAATCATGTTGTCCAAAGGGGTGGAATAGTGACCCGGCGGTGTTACCACGTGTTGAGGCGGGGTGTTTTTCATATACGGAGAATTCGCCACACGCGGCTGACCCGGTACCCCACCAGCTGGCGCTTCTGTCATCCGATTTACCACCGGCTGGTTACCACCCCAGCTCCGGGGGTGTTGAAGAGGTCCCTTGATTCATAAATGGAGGGCAGACGACTCCGGTATTTTCTCCTCAAAACTTCGTTTGACGCGTTCTGATCCACCGCGAGCCGGTATGAATCTACTTGAATCCGCTGTGCTTGGGCACTTAAAATGGCCCGCTCTGCAGCCATCCTGGCATTTTCTGCTGCTAGTTCCGCCTTAGCCTGTGCTATCTCATCGTGCAACTTAGCTATCTCGACTTTGTGCTGCTCCTAGTTGTCTGGGGTTACCTCAACCTCCATAAGAATCGCCAGAGCATCCAATATAGATCTGTTAAAACTTGAGCCGTCAGGCGAGGTGACCCGCTAGTACCTGTAGTTGTAATCGCTGCCGCACCAGATATTATAGCCATGGCAGCTGTCGAGCTGAGAACCGACTGGGTGCCCGCCATGAAGATCGCCACCCTGTTCGGCGGCTCTCAGGGGTCCAGAATACTGTCGCCATCGGAACAACTCCCAAGCCGTCCGTCTTGCAGTTGATACATTGAGCTGGTCTCACCTGTGGACTCATCATTAGAGCAGATTTCTGTCTCACCTCCAGAGACAAAGCCTTCCAACTCAGCCCCATGGGTGAACCAAACGAAGACATGCCTTACGGCGGGTTGAGCCCGGGCGGGTGATGCACGCTGAGCCGTCTCGATGATGTCGGTGCAGATGTCCAGCTCAGGGCCCGGCTTGCCAATCTTGCTGATGAAGACATGGATTCCGCCGAAGGGGACCCGGTACCCGTACTCAATTGAGCCGACCTCGGGGCCCCAGCCTGCATCGTCGATGTAGAGCTTGCCGCGACGACTCTTGGTCATCCGGCCCACAGCGTATCCCTTGAGCCCTTCGAAGCTGCCCTTTAAGGACTCAAAACCACCGTGCGCTGGCCCCACGGTGGGCGCCAACTGTCGCGGAAGTGTCATGGCAGATGTCATCATGGAAGGACTTAGTTGTGGAGCCACTGCGATGAGGTTAGCTTAAAGGGGTTAAACGGGACAAAGGACATGGAGAGTTTATACTGGTTCGGCCCCTTGTGGTGAAGGTAAAGGCCTATTCTAGTTTGAGGTGGTATTGCTAGGGTTTCGATTACTAGGGAGCAAACACGCTTTGCCTGGCTTTCGACTTGTTGTTTCTTGCCCTAAGCCGTTGCCAGGTCGTCCCCTTATATACATGGGTTGACGCCCTACGGCCTACAGAGTCCCGGTCAGCTCATACAACGTGTCCATCTTGGTGACTTTATCTTACATGCCTTATATTACAAGTATACACATACATGGCGGTTTACACTTCATGGGCCTTAAGCTGCCTTCAGGTGTCGGCCTTTTTACTAAGCTTGTCTATGAATCGCCATCATTAATATCCTCTTGGGCTTTATCCAGATGAACCGCCATAGGGATGACCCGGCCCCTCCTGAGCGGGTCATATCTGATAGTCATATCCCTAACAGGGAGTATGAGGTGCATCCGTTCAGGTACGACTCAGGTCTCGGGGAGGTCGAGCACGAGTGCTCCCACGAGCACGGCGGAGATCGGTGACGGGCGAGCTCAGGCTTGGAGGCACAACTCATCGGAGGAGGAGGAGAGGTACTGGGGCGGCTTTACGGTGGTGGTGGAGATCTCTAGTGGTGGGAGGAGGGAGAATGGGGCTTGGCTTTGATCAAATTTAGCCGGCAGCCAGCGGGGACCGAGTCGGCATTTAAGGGTGAGGAGAGCTCTTGGAGCTCAGGGAAGAGGCCGGGGAGGGCTAGAGGAGTGTGGTGAGGCTAGTGGTGAGCTCGGGAGTCCTCGGGCACTGTTTAAATAGCCAGGGAGAGATGCCCGTGGCCGGAGTCCTTCGCAAGGGCTCGGCCAAAACTTTGGCGAAGAACAGGGTGCTCGTGAGCTATGGAAGCGACGGGAGAGAGCAAAGAAGGCCACTGGAGTAGAGAATGGCGCCAAGGGAGAGGAAGAAGAGGATGGGGCACGGACAGAGCCGGTCGGCCACTGTGCGCCCGTGAGCATGCGGCGGCTAGCATCGGCAAGGAAGCTTCCGGAGGGGGGACAGGGTCCAGGGGAGAGGTAACGATGAGGGGAAGCTCCTAGACATGGCTAGGTGTCGACTGCGCGAGGGAAATAGATGGGCGGAAGGGGCCCAAAGCAAAACAACGTTCAACTCGCGTCCATGGCATGCCAGGCTACGCGGTCACCATGTGAACAGGCGCACGTGGTGCGCTCTGTCATGCCACAGGCTGTCTCCCATGTAGTCCATCCAAGTTAGGCCCCCTCTGAAGTGATGGTTCAACAAAGCAAGCCAAGGGTTGATAGGAGCGATCATGGTGAAGTTTGCTGTAGCCAACTTTGGCAAGATGTTGTGGCAAACTAAGATGATTACTTGGAATAAAAAAGATGTCACGGATGCTTAGGGTAGGAAGGACTACAATCCTGTGAAATTTGAAGGATTTGGACCAAGATTTAATATAGTTGCTTTACAACTGCCAAATCTGGTCCAGAAACAATATCATGAAGTGGCACTCACAAAGAGTATTAGATGCAGCTGAAATTTGGTGGTGTATGATCATTTGGTCATATGAAGATACTATAAAAATTTCATTCCAATTGGAGCGCCAAAATGGTACTTCCTTCACAATGCATCTCTCATGACAGAATTTTCGAAAAAATATAGAGGGAAATTGGAAATATTAAATGAGGCCAAATTTGGTGGAGTGAGTTTATATGGGTAAGAGTATGTCCTGGTAAATTTTCAGCAATAATGAAGCAATATAAAATATAGTTGCTTCACAACCTGAAATTCTGACTAGAAACAAAGATTGGAAGGTATGCTCACCATGAGGATGGAATCTTGAATATTTTTTCATATCCAATGTTCATATGATCCAAAGGATTTTTGAGAATTTCATGGGAATTTATGGCAAAACAGAAATATAGGTTGCTTCACAACCTAGAGCAGATAGGGTTATTCCTTTAATAGAAAAAGGAATATTCCCAATAAAAAGAATTTGGGATTGGGTCAAGATGGAAATGACATGGTCTTGGTATGGATTTGAGTATGACAAGCCACTTGGGAGACTGAGAAGATATGATCTTCCCAGGTTTCCAGATCACAAAGCCATAGAAAAAGAAAATCAAAGCAAAATCCAAAGAAATTCAAAAGAAAAAGAAAAGGCTAAAATCAGGTGTTAGTACAATAATAAACATTTATCATGAACAAGGAAATATGATAATAACCAATTTATTATTGCCTCTAGGGCATATTTCCAATAGATTCCAACTTGTACTAGAGTCAATAATCTAGTTTATATAGTTATGAATCTAACACCCATGGAGTCTTGGTGCTGATCATGTTTTGCCAGCGGAAGAGGTTTAGTCAATGGGTCTGCCACATTTAGATCCATATGTACTTTGCAAAGTTCTATGTCTCCATCCTCAACATAATTATGAATGGAGTTGAAGCGGTGCTTGATGTGCTTGGTTCTCTTGTGAAACCTGGGCTCCTTAGCAATGGCAATAGCTCCAGTGTTGTCACAAAATATAGTCATTGGATCCTATGCTTTAGGTATTACACCCAGATCAGATATGAACTCCTTCATCCAGACTCCTTGCGCCGCTTCCGAAGCAACTATATACTCCACTTCACATGTAGATCCCGTGACAACGCTCTGCTTGGAACTGCACCAAGTGACCTCTCCACCATTTAATATAAATATGTATCTGGTTTGAGACTTAGAGTCATCCGGATCTGTGTTGAACATTGACGTGACCCTTTACGACGAGCTCTTCCTCACCTCCATAAACGAGAAACATGTCCTTAGTCCTTTTCAGGTACTTCGGGATATTCTTGACCGCTATCCAGTGATCTACTCCGGGATCACTTTGGTACCTGCTTGCCAGACTTATGTCAAGGTACACATCAGGTCTGGTACATAGCATGGCATACATTATAGAGCCTATGGCTGAGGCATAGAGAATGACTTTCATCCTTTCTCCTTCTTCTGCCGTGGTCGACTTTGAGTCTTACTCAACTTCACACCTTGCAATATAGGCAAGATCCCTTTCTTTGAATGATCCATTTTGAACTTCTTCAAAACTTTGTCAAGGTGTGTACTTTGTGAAAGTCCTTCTATCCCAATATGTAAGCAACTTCACTGAGGTCTTTCATTGAAAAACTCTTATTCAGATATCCTTTTATGCTTTCCAGAAATTCTATATCATTTCCAATCAACAATATGTCATCCACATATAATATCAGAAATGCTAAAGAGCTCCCACTCACTTTCTTGTAAATACAAGCTTCTCTGTAAGTTTGTATAAAACCAAAAACTTTGATCACTTCATCAAAGCGAATATTACAACTCCAAGATGCTTGCACCAGTCCATAGATGGATCGCTGGAGCTTGCATACTTTGTTAGCATCCTTAGGATCGTCAAAACCTTCTGGATGCATCATATACAACTCTTCCTTAAGAAACTCTTTAAGGAATGCCATTTTGACGTCCATTTGCCATATCTCATAATCATAAAATGTGGCAATAGCTAACATAATTCTAATAGACTTAAGCACCGCTACGGGTGAGAAAGTCTCATCGTAGTCAACCCCTTGAACTTCTCGGAAACCTTTTGCGACAACTCGAGCTTTATAGATGGTGACATTACCATCAGCGTCTGTCTTCTTCTTAAAGATGCATTTATTCTCAATGGCTTGTCGATCATCGGGCAAGTCCACCAAAGTCCATACTTTGTTCTCATACATGGATCCTATCTCAGATTTCATGGCCTCAAGCCATTTGTTGGAATCCGGGCTCATCGTAGCTTCTTCATAGTTCGTAGGTTTGTCGTTGTCTAACAACATGACTTCCATGACAGGATTACCATACCACTCTAGTGCGGAACTTACCCTGGTCAACCTAAGAAGTTCAGTAGTAACTTGATCCGAAGTTTCATGATCATTATCATTAGCTTCCTCTTAGGTTGGTGTAGGTATCACACGAAATGCTTTCTGTGATGTGCTACCTTCCAAATTGAGAGAAGGTATGATTACCTCATCAAGTTCTTCTTACCTCGCACTCACTTCTTTCGAGAGAAACTCCTTCTCTAGAATGGACTCATTCTCAGCAACAAAGATCTTGCCCTCTGATCTATGGTAGAAAGTATACCCAATGGACTCTTTAGGGTATCCTATGAAGACACACTTCTCCGCTTTGGGTTCAAGCTTATCAGGCTGAAGCCTCTTGACATAAGCGTCGCATCCCCAAACTTTAAGAAACTACAGCTTAGGTTTCTTGCCAAACCACAACTCATACGGTGTCATCTCAACGGATTTATATGGTGCCCTATTTAAAGTGAATGCGGGCGTCTCTAATGCATAACCCCAAAATGAAAGTGGCAAATCGGTAAGAGACATCATAGAATGCACCATATCCAATAGAGTATGATTACGACGTTCGGACACACCATTACGCTGTCGTGTTCTAGGTGACATGAGCTCTGAAACAATTCCACATTGTCTTAAATGCATACCAAACTCGTAACTCAAATATTCACCTCCACAATCAGATCGTAGAAACTTTATTTTCTTGTTACGATGATTTTCCACTTCACTCTGAAATTCCTTGAACTTTTCAAATGTTTCATACTTGTGTTTCATTAAGTAAATATACCAATATCTACTCAAATCATCTATGAAGGTAAGAAAATAATGATATCCACCGCGTGCTTCAACACTCATCGGACCACATACATCATTATGTATTATTTCCAATAAGTCACTAGCACACCCCATTGTTCCGGAGAACGGAATTTTAGTCATCTTGCCCATGAGGCAAGGTTCACATGTCTCAAATGATTTATAATCAAGAGATTCCAAAAGTCCATTAGCATGGAGTTTCTTCATGCGCTTTACACCAATATGACCTAAGCGGCAGTGCCACAAATATGTGGTACCATCATTATTAACTTTGCATCTTTTGGCATCAATATTATGAATATGTGTATCCCTACGATCGAGATTCAACAAGAATAAACCATTCACAAGGGGTGCATGATCATAAAAGATATTACTCATATAAATAGAACAACCATTATTCTCCGACTTAAATGAATAACCGTCTCGCAATAAACATGATCCAGATATAATGTTCATGCTCAACGCAGGCACCAAATAACAATTAGTTAGGTTTAAAACTAGTCCCGAAGGTAGATGTAGAGGTAGCGTGCCGACGGTGATCACATCAACCTTGGAATCATTTTCGACGTGCATCGTCACCTCGTCCTTAGCCAGTCTTCATTTATCCCGCAGCTCCTATTTAGAGTTACAAATATGAGCAAATGAACCAATATCAAATACCCAGGCGCTAGTACGAGAACTAGTAAGGTACACATCAATAACATGTATATCAAATATACCTTTGTTGATGTTGCCAGCCCTCTGATCTGCCAAGTACTTGGGGCAGTTCCGTTTCCAGTGACCATTCCCCTTGCAGTAGAAGCACTTAGTCTCAGGTCTGGGTTTCTTCACGGGAGCGGCAACTGCTCTACCGTTCTTCTTGAAGTTCATTTTCTTTCTCTTGCCTTTCTTGCAACTAGTGGTCTTTTTAAGCATCAACACTTGATGCTCCTTCTTGATTTCTACCTCCGCGGCCTTAAGCATCGCGAAGAGCTCGAGAAGTGTTTTCTCCATCCCTTGCATATTATAGTTCATCACAAAGTCCTTATAGCTTGGTGGCAGTGAAGAAATATGCCCTAGAGCACTACAAAAAAAAAGACACATCCGTGACATTTTGGGCCGAACGGATTTTTTTTCTATCATACATATGACACTTCTATGACGATAATTGTGACAAAACCCGGTATCATCATAGATGTGGTGGGCTCCTACTTCTATGACAAAAAATCATGACAGAAAATGGGCTTTTCGTCCTAGGCGGGCCGGAGACGCAGCTACATGACATTCTTTGGGCCGTCCATGACCGAAAAAACCGTGGTAGAAGTGAGGGGGAGGAAAATTTCGGGGAGTTCCCGGTTAGGGTGGGAGGTCGGGGGCCGAGCGATGCACGTTTCTCTCGTACACGTATGCGCGTGTGTGCGAGGCGTTGGCTCTAACTGAACCTGATCGAGGCGTTGGGCTCTAACTGAACCCGAGCGATTGCACTACATGCACTACAAAAAAATACACTTCCGTGATGATATGTGTTTGTCATAGTAGGTCGCGTTTTTTGTCATGCATGTACATCCATGACGATTTTATGACAGAATCAAGATAGTCATACCTGTGCTATCGTAGAAGTGTTCCATGACATTACCAAAATTATCATCACGGAAGTGTCCACTTCCATGACGATAAATCGCGCGTCACAGAAGTGCTTTCGTCAAGGGTGACCGACATGTGGCATCCACCGTAACGGAACGCCGTTAAGCTCTCAGGTTGGGTTTTGGATCTGATAACCTGTTAAAAGCCCGGACCAATGTGGATTTTCTACATGTAAAATCATCATTGGCTGGAGGAGACACGTGTCAGGTCCGCGTTAGCATAGGTGTCACTCATCCAATGGGCGAGACACGCCTATGATATGTTGACACGTGGACCGGCCCATAAAGTTTAAATGGGCTGGCCCAACTGAAGGCCCACAAGATTTTACGGACCATAATGGGCTGGCCCAGCTAAAGGCCCACAAGATTTTGCGGACCATAATGGGCTGGCCCAGCTAAAGGCCCACAAGATTTTGCGGGCCATAATGGGCCGGCCCAGGTAAAGGCCCACAAGATTTTTGTGTGCCATAATGGGTCGGCCCAGGTAAAGGCCCACAAGATTCTTGCGGATCATAATGGGCTGGCCCAGCTAAAGGCCCGCAAGATTTCGCCGACATTAATGGGCCGACCCAGCTGTAGGCCCACAAGATTTTGAGGACCCTAGTAGGCCGGCCCATTAACTGGCTGCCATGTTTTGGGCCAAATGCCGGCCCATATTTGATCCGGTCCATTAATGGCCTGCCACGCTCCGGGCCTAATAGTGGCCCATATGAGATCCGGCCCGTTAAAAGCCTACCACGTTCTGGCCAAATTATGGCCCAGATCAGGTCCGTCCCTTTAAGAGGCTTTGGGTTCAATTATGGCCCATATCAGATTCGGCCCGTCAACTGGACACTATGCTTTTGGGCCCACTTGCTAAAGTCCCACTTAGTAATTCAGCCTGATATTAGTTTTGGCCTGTTAAGGGCCCGTTTAACATTTCGGCCCTATATTAATTTCGGCATGTTAAAAGCCCGTCATATAGTTGGGCCTAACTACGGCCCGGTTTGCATCCGGCCTGCTCGCAGCCGATATCTGATTAGGCCAAACAAGGACCGAGACAATTTTGGCCTGTTAAAAGCCCGTGATTTGATTCGCACAATCATGCAACGGGGTTCATTTTGGGCTGCTGCCGGCTCGTGAGCTGTTCGGCACGTTTCAGGCCCAACCTACATCGTGATTGCATGACGGCCTGATTATGTACCGTAATTTTATGGTTTGGCAGGTTTACTGCGAAGACAGGATATATATACAGTAAAACAACTGTAGCATCATGAATAAGAAAAACCTAGACTATACAATAAAGAAATTACGACATATTACATCCACTGGGCATCAAAGTTCGCCACTATGATAATAAAGCACAAGCAGACAACAGATTACATACACAGGGCATCAAAGATCGCCACCAGTGCAAATAAACACGCCGACCAAATAATATACAAAACCGACAACACTTCAATAGAGTTCAAGAAAGGTTAGCCCTGCTGGGGAGCTGCAGCGCAAGCAGCTGAGCAAGATGATGAGACTGCTCTTGTTCAACACTTATATCTTCCTCACTCTGAAAGATAAACAAGCAGACAGATGACAGGTTTTGCACATAAAAGTATCAGTGCTGAGAATTCATCACATTTCTTACTGACGAATAAAGTGACAGAGTTTAAAATTGCATTAACACAATATGGTATTGTTCAGGTCAAGACATGGCAGGAAATGCCATTGTCAAGGAGTTGGCAGCTTCACGACACCACTGGATTACAGATCAAGAATTCATAAGTATCAATGGTTAGCGTGCTGTCAATTTATACCATTTCAGATTGGCAAATAAAGAGACAGTTTAAATAATAGTAGAATGATATGACATTGTTCATAGTTAAGACATTGCAGAATATGACATTGTGCTGTAGTGGGTAGGTTCACCACACTACTGGATTACGGATGAAGAACAGAAGCATACATGTAGTGCAGAAGAAGATCACTTGCTCTGTATAGTTTAATTTACATGGTATGAAGAAGGAACTTGGTTGTACAACTGAAAACTTAAATTGAGAAAGGACAAAATTTTGTTTATGAACTACGTAATAAACTTTAAACAAGCAATTTGATGCAAACACCAAAAATAAACAGCTGTTGCAGTCATGCCTAACCCAATATATACAACAAAGTTTGAAGGCTTGATATGGACAAACTTACATTATTGGTGAAGACAGGCTCTATAAAGGCCTTGTCCATGCTGATGGGGGGGGGGGCAATTCAAGAAGTTTACCACAGAATCTTCTTCAAAAGCATTGCCTTTATTCTACATTTTGTTAAGAGTAAATATAGATGTGATAATATACGAAAAAAATGGAAAATATTTAAGATAAGATGAAGAGTGATGCTACATAACCAAGTAGCTATAAATGTAAGTGCAGTGATACAGGCAGAAGGTATAGCCAAGAGCAATGCACAGCTAAACTTCTTCTGTACCAACCTTATGGTAAGAGTAAATATAGATCTGATGTGTAGAAAATGGAGGGCAAAGGAAAATAAGCCGCAGAGTGATGGTACATGAACAACTACCTGTCATTATAAGTACACTGATAAAGGACAGCATGTACTTACAAGAACAATGCAGAGCTAAAAAATATTGGCATTGGATATATTCTACACTAATGTAACCATTCATACAGATCAGATAATTTGGAGCGAACAATTGATAAGCAAGCTATCATGCATACTGCTGTCACATAATGAACCAGGTATGTATGCAAGTACAGTGATACAGGACAACATGTACTAACAAGAGCAAAGCAGCGGGCAGCATATTTGCGATATCCTGTCATTCTTGTCAAACCGGAATTCTTCTTCGAGCAGATTTCCTGCAAGAAAGATTCGTAAGGCACATGCGGAAAAGTAGAAGTTCAAATTGTCATGTGATTTCATAGACAGTACCTCATCCTGGGAATGAGACAAGTGCATAACAAGGTTTTTCCATTCAATCTCTTCTAAATTTAGCACAGGAGACTTCACCGGAAATTCGTTTATAGACTTGCCATCAAAGTGTGATTTCCTCAGGTAACACCGATACCACTGCAATGCTTCCTTGAAAAGCACAAGCATGTTTTGCTCGTCATGACTATCCGGATTGACCCTCGCCTAGTTACAACAATGTAATGTAAATTATTGATGTGTTCAATCAGCAGAAAATAGGAAAATAATAACCATGAATAATAGCACTTACACGTAAGTTGGACAGGAAGATGTGAAAATGGTGTTTGTCTTCACAATAATCATCCCATGATGGGAATATATGCATGTAGTCCCTAACAACATTGAAAGCATTATCTTTTAACTGGGAATAAATGGAATGGGGTTCCAATCTGCAGGAATTGGCCATCTCTGCAGTTGGGATAGGTCTTTGGCCGGTGGACTTGCTGTACTTTTTGCTGGAGTGGGATTTTTCTATGGTACAACTAGTGCTATGGCAAATGAAATCAGTATACCTTTTGCTGGAGTGCAGGTCCTGTGTGGTGGGGCTAGTGGTGTGGCCAGTGAAGTATGGGTACAGTCTGCTGGAGTCGGTCCTACGTTTTGTGTCACTAGTTGTACAACCAATATAAGTGGGGTGCTGTCTGATTTCTCCGGCACCACCATGTTTTTCAAGGACTTTGCTGGTGCTCCTTCAGGTTCGGAAATCACCCTCTTCCTTTTTGATGTCTGATGCACAAGAACAACATTTGAGTGAAAAAACATGGTATGATGACAGATGGAATATGTATTGATAATGGATGGGCATGGCATCTCGACATATATGATGAGTAAACTAAGCAGATGGCGGTGCAACAAAGTAGAAGAAATGCAAGACAACATATGCAAGATACCCGCAATCAATAAAACATTGCCAAATTAGAACATGCACCTTGATGGGTGAACAGGACAGGCCATCTGCCTTTGACTCCTCGAGGTTAGAATAGTCATTAGGATCATATTCTGAACAAGAATCAACAGGTGGGGAGCGTATGAGTTTCATTGCATCCAGAATGGCACTCAATGCCCTGGTGCCAATTTTGTAAGTCATTGCAGTGTTTAGCTTCAAGAGTGGACTGTTGCTAGTGCGACACAAAGCAGCTACATAGATCATAGTGTAGATATAACGGGAAAACCTTAAGCATCAAAGTAAAATCAGCAAAGTGGAACTTGCTGGAATATATGTGTTAGTATTGGCGGTACGGCTAGAAAGGCTTCGGATACCAGCTCTCTTCAAGTGAAGGTGCGGTACCATTAATATCAGTGTAACTCTCAAAGGCGACACAGCTCCCCGCATTTCCTTGCTATTCTTATAGGATTGAAGTGGGCAGGCCACTACAAATCCCATTCCTATGTTTACAAGATCCTACGAATCAAAGAGGCTCAAAGTGTCCATCACAACCGACCATATAGACCTCTACACTGCAAATGTCCCTGCTCATCTTCTGTACAAGGAACATACTGTACTACTATCATGCTCCCTCCGTTCCAAAATATAAGTCTTGGTAGAGATTTCCACTATGGGTCACATACAGATGTATCCAGATACATTTTAGAGTGTAGATTCACTCATTTTGCTCCATATGTAGTCCATGGTGGAATCTATACAAAGACTTGTATTTAGGAATGGAGAGAGTACATATTAAAGAAGAACGGAAGAGGAACATGGTAAAGAAGAGCAAGCAGATTTTGGATAATAAAATGTTGGTTGCGCAGTGCCCACACATGGTGAACCAGAGC
The DNA here is from genome assembly GCA_034509565.1 of Triticum monococcum. Taxonomy (NCBI): domain Eukaryota; kingdom Viridiplantae; phylum Streptophyta; class Magnoliopsida; order Poales; family Poaceae; genus Triticum; species Triticum monococcum. The sequence goes on along the minus strand of CM067847.1, from coordinate 171,476,574 downwards.
GCATTAAGAATGCAACTCCTAGCTGTCTCTCGACCATTTCAGGCAGTTGGATGAAGATCCTACGTCTCCTAACCCTTCTTCTTCCTCGTCTCTGATTCTTCCCATACAGAACACCACACGGGCCGCCGGCGGGACCAGCGGCCCCCACCGCATGTGTTCCTCCGCCACCCGAACCCCCATCCCGCCCCAACCCCCACCCGCGTCGAGTTTTCTTCGTTCGGCGAGGCCCCACAACCACCCGAGCCCCTTCAATTGCACCAGCGAACTCCGGCGAGCTCTGAAAAATCGACTGACCCAATTTTGAAATTTAGTCTACTGTGATTTAACTAGTGTGGCATATAAAAGGGGAAAACCATAAGCATTGGGAGTATAGTGTTGAGCGTGCCATGGCGGATCTGAAGGTGCAAACCGGACAAAGGCAACTTCGCAACCAAGACAAGAAATTAGAGTAAAGCAGTGGCGATCTATTTTCTTGCTGCGATAAATAAGTTGAGCAGATACGAAGGAGTACCGCCTCTGGTGCGGCGCCGTGTACGCATCTGCTGAGAATTTGACGGTGCTGCGGTAGCCATGGCTGTCAGCGGCGTAGAAGCAGATCTAGGAGGGTAGATGATGGCGGCAGGGCGCGGTGGACGAGACGGTCGTAGGAGCGGCGCCAGCAAGGTGGACGACGGCGGGGATGAAGCAAGAGGACGGGATGCAAGGATCCCGGTCCGAAGCCGTGGATGAGAGAGGTCGATCTCTTGTAATGGACAGCAGCGTCGGGGTATCAACTCCGGCATGGTGGAGGAGGATGACGGTGGATGGGGTGGCGGACGGCGGCGGACGGAGGAGGGTGGGGTGGAGAGGGTGTTTTGGCGCCCATGGAGTATGAATGGGGAAAAGGGAGGTAGAGAGGAAGGGGGAACCATGTATTCAGGGCACGCTTGTCTCAAATACGAGGAAATTTACAAACTTAGCCCCCATTTCAAATTTCTACTACATCACAGCAACATTATTCGGTTGGGGATAGGACGGTAATCTCGCATACACCGAATATTTGGTGACGAGAGTTTGTTTTTGGCGCCCACCGTGTATGAATATGAATCGGGGAGGGAGTTGATTTTAGACGAGGACACACTGTGTTTTGGCGCCCACCGTGTATGAATGCGGGTGAGAGGCGGTTACGTCACGTTTGGGTGAAATTACAAACCTATCCCTATCGAAACCTATAGAAATCCAGCAGATAGGCTTTGCGTGGCAGGGATAGGGAGTAGTGATTTCCATCTCGCAGCTTTTGGTTTTGGGCGGTTACTGCGACTTTCCCCGCTTCGTTCAAATTTTGCAGAGTGCACGTTTACCGTGCCAACTCAATTCGAATCCCATTTGTATTCTATTTTTTTCGGGTGGGGTCCATTTTCAATTGGAATTACATTCTATATATAACATTTTTTATATATACTTTCAAAAGCACAACAAAGAATTCTGCTCCTTTATATGTATAATATGATTTACAAATACAACGATCTCGAAATCTTAAGGTTGAATTCGATTTTTTTAACAAAATTATGTTCTACTAAAATGTATGGATCAGTAATATCTACATATTAAATAACATATATGTGCGGGAATTCATATGAGTATGCATGTTTGATAGATCAATTTTGGTTCGAGTATGGATTACATGTATCATCATCTCGAATTCAAATATTTGAATCCCTTTTTTGTTCACTCCTTTCACGCCCATCTCTCTCGCATGCATGCTCCTTCAGGTAGCTATCACTCTCTTTTCTCCAGCTCACCCGCATGCTCACTTCATGTTTCTCCTATCCTCGCAAACATGGTCTCTCGACGTCTCCCTTGAGAAGTGTCACACTCTCCCTATCATTATACATTACACGGTTTTCATTATCTCTCACGTCTCTACTATTCTATGGTATCACTCGGTACCTAAGCTTTCTTTTCCACCGCCACACACACAGTCTCCACTCGTCTTTAACTTTGTCTTTCTCTCTATGGGATTCTCTCACACACCCTATATGTCTCTACATATGACTCATACCACTAAAATTACTCTCTCTCTCTCTCCTGTAGACACAACATTTGTTGTGGTCTCCTTTTCGTCTCCATCCCAGACTGACATTATTCATTTGTTTACCGATCAGACAACCCCGACTACCGTCTCCTCTCTCTCTCTCTCTCTCACAGACACACACACAACTCCTGCTTCCACTCCCCTTCCCGACTACCGTCTCTCTCTCTCTCACACACACACAAAACTCTCACTTTCGCACCCCGACTCGTATTTCTCTCACAAACATTTATCGACTAGGTAGCCTCTAGATAGGTTTATACACCCGCACACTCGTGCTTCCACCATCGCATACATGTCTCTCTCCCGCTCCTTGTATCTATGTAGATTTTTCTTCCCTTCTTGAGACACGCCCTCTCGATCGTGCACACACACACTATCGCCTCATTTTAAGCTGATACCTATCGCACACACACTCCTTGTGTCTTTGTCACACATGCACTCCATCCTCCTCCACTCTCCCTCTCTCTCACACACACATGGGCTTTTTGCAACAACTAGCAAGATTCCCATGCGTTGCACGGAACATCAAGATGCATTTGTATGAGTAGTTTATCTTGTGGGGGGAAAAGGATGAAAGAGGGAAGGCCTTATTTGCAAATGTGGAGAGTGGTGTGGGTATCTTTTTGCAAAATTGCCATAGTTTCCTTCCTATCCGTCAGATATAGATCAGGCGGCCTATATTGCAGGATGGTAGGCACACGATCATCACCGACAATGCTTTTTATAAGAGTAGGGATAAAAAATAGAGTTGGTGATGATGGTGGGCCTGCCATCCTGCAATGTAGGTCGTCCGATTTATATCTGACGGATAGGAAGGAAAATATGGCAATTTACCCGCACTCTTCACCACATTTGCAGATAAGGCCTTCCCTCGTTCATCCTTTTCTCCCACAAGATCTTGATGTTCCATGCAACGCACGTGCATCTTGCTAGTAAGAGTAGAAATTAGACATATACCACTTCTCGAATCTTGAAACCAACAACATTCCTCCCTTATCTCATCAAAACCGCCAAAGGAATATATTTTGAGTGAAACATAACATATTTTTAGTCATATACGTATTTCAAAACTAGACTTTTTTTCTACCAAATCGGTGAATATGTATTAATCTACTTTGATCGTGTGGCAACGCATTGGCACATTGCTAGTAGTTATTATAATTTTTTGGACACCAGACAAACGGTGGAGTACATATATGAAGAGAAGAGGCACACACACGCAGTCGGCCTCTCGCTGTCTTGCACACATGAGTGTTACGTAAAGGCGACATTAGCAAATAAACCCTAAAACGCTAGGTGCACGATTGCTACATTCGCGGGTACCGGGTACGTGGTGGAGCACCTTTGTAGGAATAGTCCGCTCGCGTGATAATTTGATCCATAGGAGTTGATGGTTGGGACCATAGGTGAACGACTTGGAGCGCGGTGGCTCGCCAGTTGCCACAGATCGAGTAGCCACATTTAAAATATCGTTTTTAGCAGGGTTAAGAGTTCCGATTTTCAATGGCGCGTTAGGCTGGTCATAGTGGGAGTAACTTAGCTAGTAACATAACATTTTTCAAGACAAATTTGCTTATGTGACATGTAGTTAATGAGGAGAGAGGTGTTTGGAGTAACATACTATGTTACTGTAACATAAGGGAACCCAAAGTAGAATGAGTCTACATTGTAATAAATGCAATCATCTATGATACTACTTCTATATTACTTTGCACTATGAAGGTAATAACATAGACTAGTGTCATATGCATGACACTAGTCTAAGTTACTCCCCACTATGACTAGCCTTATAACTAGTAAGTAGTTTTTAGAACGATTGGTATGGAGCGAAAATGGAATTCATAGTACTACGTACCACCTTGGCGTATGGTTGTATGGTTTTTTTTGCGATGGAGGTTGAGGGAGTCCTAGATTAGGGGGTCTCCGGACAGCCGGACTATATCCTTTGGCCGGACTGTTGGACTATGAAGATACAAGATTGAAGACTTCGTCTCGTGTCTGGATGGGACTCTCCTTGGCGTGGAATGCAAGCTAGGCAATACGGATATGTATACCTCCTCCTTTATAACCGACCTTGTGTAACCCTAGCCCCCTCCGGTTTCTATATAAACCGGAGGGTTTTAGTCCGTAGGACAACATACAATCATACCATAGGCTAGCTTCTAGGGTTTAGCCTCTCCAATCTCGTGGTAGATCAACTCTTGTACTACTCATATTATCAAGAATAATCAAGCAGGACGTAGGGTTTTACCTCCATCAAGAGGGCCCGAACCTGGGTAAAATATCATGTCCCCTGCCTCCTGTTACCATCCGCCTTAGACGCATAGTTCGGGACCCCCTACCCGAGATCCGCCGGTTTTGACACTGACATTGGTGCTTTCATTGAGAGTTCCACTGTGCTGTCGCCATGAGGAAGGATGCCTCGTCTCATTGTTAAAAACAACATTACCGCCGGGGGAGCCCTGGCTGTCGGCCAAACTCTCCGGCTAGGCAGTTTCATCATGACCGCCTGTTCGGCTGCTACACCGATGATGACTTCTCGGGTCATCAAAAACAGCCTCCACGCCAGCTCGGAATTCGCCGAGCAGATGGATCCAATGGAGCTCTCTTCCCTAAACGAGCTCTTGGATCGCATCGCCGCCTTGGGAGTCGCTACGGACTATGATCGGATTGGGCTTAAACCTGATCAAAGGGAGATTAACTCTCCACCGGTCACCCATCATGTTGCGGTGGTGGAGGAACAATGCGGCAATTCTTCCTCTATCTTGAGGACTAACTATGTCCGGATTCCTGAGCTCTCTGAGCCGGATACCCGTTTACGGGAGGACACCACTCAAGCCCTGAACCTAGAGTCAGGCAGCGGGCCAGACTTATCGGGCAACGTCCCGGAATCCGAACTTCCAAGACTAGAAACACCTCGGCCCCTAGGTCTCAGATCGGGTAGGGAATCAGACTTAAATCCACCCACCCACCCAGACATAAACGATCTTTCCTACATTAGGCAAGAGCCCAATGAAACAGTACATCATTATTGGGCCAGATTCCTTCTGGTGATGAACAAGGTTAAGGACTATCGCGAGGAAGACACGGTCTCATTTTTCGGCAATAATTGCACGGACAAGGGAATCCTTAACGCCTTGAGTCACCGCGACATATCATGCTTCGTTGACTTGGCATCCATAGTACGAAAGTACTGTGCGATGGAAAGCGCCTGGAAAACCGAAATGAAATTTTGGGATAATCCGGCTCGGAATATACACCCAATCCGAAGTAAAAGGGTGCACTATCATAAGACACGCGAGTTAGTTACAAAGAAACAAAAACCCACTACAGGGCATGGAACCGTATTGGAGGGATGGCTTAACGTACCCTGCAAAATTCATAGTACAACGGATACCATACCAACACACAGCCTTAGAGCATGTTGGATACTCCAGCAGGTGGCCAAAAGTGGTGAGGATCTTCTCATCCCAAATGCCATAGAGCACCATCCCGTGGATAACAATACAGTATTAACAGTACGCAGCCTCGCCGAAATCTGCCACGTGGCAGCAATAAATCCATGGAGTGACACGGCTATTACCTTCAATGCCAGTGACGAACCTAAATTCCAAACAGCCCGAGCACCAGTTGCACTGGTCCTTAGTCCAATTGTGGACGACTTTCGACTCACCAAAGTACTCATGGACGGTGGCAGTGGATTGAACCTCATCTATGAGGAAACTCTTCAAAAAATGGAAATAGACTGGAACCGCATTGAGCAAAGCAGCACAACCTTCATAGGAATCATCCCCAGTCAGGAAGCACGCTGTGCTGGGAAAATCACACTAGATGTGGTATTCGGCACGCCGGAGAACTATAGGTCCAAAGAAATTACATTCCAAGTGGCCCCATTCAGTAGTGGATACCACGCCCTTTTAGGACGGGAGGCGTTCACGATCTTCCAAGCCATACCCCATTATGGGTACATGAAGCTCAAAATGCCCGGGCCCAATGGAATCATCACTCTCGCTAGTGATACGGACACAACACTCCGCGCCGAAAACAAAACAGCCACATTGGCCCTCGAGGCATTATCCGAAGCCCTTTCGGTCGAGGAATTAACCGCGCTACGCTCCATAGTGGACAAAGATGACGTGATACTTGACAAGAGATCCAAGTCCACATCTTTTAAACCAGCGGATGAAATAGTCTAATTCCAAGTCCACCCAACAGACCCTACAAAATCAGCCTCCATCGGGGCACAGTTAAACCCCGTCGTGGACGCCAAACTATGAGAGTTCCTGCGTGAGAATTGGGATATATTCGCCTGGCACCCCTCAGACATGCCAGGAATCCCACGCAGGCTGGCCGAGCATAGCCTCAATATTCTAAAGGGATTCAAGCCGGTCAAGCAAGCTCTTCGGCGTTTCTCTGAACCTAAGAGACAAGCCATGGGAGAGGAACTAGCCAAGTTATTGGAGGCCGGATTCATTAGAGAAATAAAACACCCGGACTAGCTAGCAAACCTGGTGATGGTACTAAAGAAGGATAAATCCTGGCGCCTATGTGTCGATTCAAGGACCTCAACAAGGCTTGCCCAAAGGATCCCTTCCCCCTCCCCCGCATTGATCAAATTATCGATGCTACCGCAGGACACGAGTCATTGTGTTTCCTCAAAGCATACTCCGGCTACCATCAAATCAAGATGGCGGAGTCCGACCAAGCCGCAACGGCATTTATCACACCATACGGCCCCTTCTGTTTCAACACAATGCCTTTTGGTCTCAAAAACTCTGGCGCAACATATCAGCGCATGATTCAGACATGTTTGGAGAAATAGATCGGCAAAACAGTAGAGGCATACGTAGATGATGTGGTCATTAAAACCAAACACGTCGACTCTCTAATAGACGACTTGAGCCTCACATTCGACAACCTCCGAACATACGACATCAAGCTCAATCCAGAAAAATGCGTTTTCGGCGTACCACCCAGAAAGCTCTTGGGCTTCATTGTCTCCAGTAGAGGAATTGAAGCTAATCCGACCAAAATCCGAGCTCTATCATAGTTGGCTATCCCAACGGACCTCAAACAAATCTAGAAACTAACTGGATGTGTGGCGGCACGAAGCCGCTTTATCTCCCGCTTAGGAGAAAATGCATTACCCCTTTATCGCCTCCTTCGGCACACCGAACACTTAGAGTGGACGGTGGCTTCCACAGCCGGATTGGAAGAAATAAAAGCCATACTGGCAACCAACCCAATCTTGGCCGCGCCAAACATCGGCGAACCAATGCTGTTGTACATTGCGGCAACTCATCAGGTTGTAAGCGTAGTGCTCGTCGTCAAATGAGAAGCGGACGGACATAAATTCCCTCTTCAAAAGCCAGTATATTATGTATCCACTGTCTCACTCCATGCAAATCACGGTACCCACATTATCAAAAGATAGCCTATGCGGTATTCATGGCATCCTGGAAGCTGCGACACTACTTTCAAGAGTGTTCGATTACAGTAGCCTCAGAAGTGCCACTTAATGATATTATAAACAACCGCGACGCCATGGGCCGGATTACCAAATGGGCCATTGAGCTCCTCCCGTTGGACATAACATACAAACCTTGGTGACCCATTAAATCACAAGTATTGGCCGACTTTGTCGCCAAATGGACGGAAGCCGAACTCCCTAAAGAGTACGGTGCATACTCCAATTGGATCATGCACTTCGACGGCTCCAAAATGCTGGCTGTTCTGGGGGCCGGCGTCGTCCTGACGCCCCCAACCGGAGATACAGTTGAATACGTACTGCAGATAATGTATACAGACTCCAACAACGTAGCCGAATATGAAGCCCTGTTACATGGCCTTTGGATGGCAGTTTCCATGGGCATTCAACGCCTAGAAGTGCGTGGGGATTCGAACCTTGCAATATCCCAAATAAATGGAGACTTCTATGCCAAGGATCCGAAGATGGCGGCCTATCGAAACGCCGTCCTAAAGATGTCAGCTCGGTTCAAGGGGCTCGAATTTCACCATGTGGCTCGGGAAAACAATCAGGCGACGGATATCCTCGCCCCCATCGGTGCAAAACGCGATGCGGTTCCCCAACATCTTTTTGGAAAAGTTGTTTAAGCCATCCATGGTATGGGAAGGGGACACCGGTAACAATAGTCCAGACCCGGCCAAAATGCCTGATACCGAACACTCTGACATAATCGGAGGCTCTGCCACTGAAATAACACCTTCAGCCCACGTAATAATGGCCATCATTGCCCCGTGGACAAAACCATTCCTGGCCTACTTAACTAGGCAGGAACTTCCCGAGGACCAAAATGAGGCACGCTGCATAGTGCGGCGATCTAAAGCCTACAGGGTCCACGAGGGAGAGCTATATAAAAAAAGCACTATCGGAGTCCTTCAAAGGTGCATCTCCGAAGAGGAAGGGCGGAAACTTTTGGTAGAAATTCACGCCGGACTCGGCAGCCACCACGCCGCAGCCCGAGCCCTTGTAAGCAAGGCCTTCCGTACAGGTTTTTACTGGCCGACGGCCCGGGCAGACGCACAGGACTTGGTCCAACGCTGCGCCGGTTGCCAGCTTTTTGCAAATCAAAGCCACATGTCACCCACCGCCCTTCAAACAATCCCCATTACCTGGCCCTTCGCGGTCTGGGGGCTTGACATGGTTGGACCCCTTAAAGGGGGAACCCATAAGAAAAAAATACTTACTGGTCATGGTGGATAAATTCACCAAATGGATAGAAGCCAAACCTGTTAAAATGGCCAAATCTGGAGCGGTGATAGACTTCATATCCGGGGTTGTACACCGTTATGGCGTCCCCTACAGCATCATCACTGACAACGGCACGAACTTCACGGTCAACGAGGTAAAACTCTGGTGCAGCAACATGGGCATCAAGCTCGATTATGCTTCAGTCTATCACCCACAAACCAATGGCCAAGTTGAGCGAGCAAATGGTCTTATCATGAGCGGCATTAAACCCAGACTAGTGCGGTCCTTAAAGGAGTCTAACACGCACTGGGTAAAGGAGCTCGACTCCGTACTCTGGGGGCTGCGGACCACGCCGAATCGTACTACCGGATACACACCCTTCTTTATGGTGTACGGCGCAGAGGCGGTTCTGCCCTGCGACATAATTCATGACTCACCTCGAGTGTGCATGTACGAAGAAAGAGAAGCTGAGCTCGATCGGCAGGACAGTCTGGACACACTTGAGGAGGAGCGCGACGTGGCAAAAGCCCGTTCCGCATTCTACCAGCAACAGGCTCGAAGATACCAAAGCAAAGAAGTACGGGCCAAAACTTATAACATTGGCGAGCTAGTTCTACGCCTGCCGGAGAAGAAAAACACCAAACTCGAGCCCAAATGGGAAGGTCCCTTCATTATTGACCAAGTTCTGACCGGTGGAGCGTACCGTCTGCGGGATGCATCGAATAATCGACTTGAGCCGAACCCATGGAACGCAGCCAGACTCTGAAGATTCTACACCTAGTGCCAGACTCTATGTTCGTCTCCTTCCTCTTTCCATTTTTTCGCATTTACATTATCTGTCTTTTTTCTCTTTCTTTCTTTTATTCTTTATCAAGGCCTCCAAGGGCCAACTTGTGCCTTGCTTCCACACTATTGACGCGCTAACCGCGCTCATTATACCTGGGGGCTTCTTACACACAAGCTTAATTATCCATCTGGGCTTCATGCCCCGCACATGTGTTATTCTTCCGCATGTACCTTTTCTTCGCCATTATATGCATCGATATGACTTAAGTTTTGGCCAAGCTGGGTTGCCTGGCTCTTGTATTTATGCCTTACATTCCTGTTAGTTTAGCTAGGGCATAAGGGGAGCACCTCTGCGATTGTTACTGTCGGGTCAGCCGGATGTGTACCTCAGACTGGGTGAAGCCGAAAGCTAGCATTCTTAAGGGAATATTCTGTTGGTGAACGAAAGATGATTTTTATTTATTTTCCATATGTGCCCGCAGATGTTTTTGCCTGCGTTTCCTCTCGCAGTCCGGACATGCACTTTAGGGCATGCATACCCAGGGAAAGGAACCCTTAACGGAACTATTCTCCCTGGAAGATGTTTCTTACTACCCATGTAATATAACATAACTAGTTGGGCACTTGTCTGTTCAAGCACTAATGACCCCTATGCCTGGTCTCCACGCATACCCCGGTTCTTATATAACTGAGCGGGTATTCGGATACACTCCGGACTATTGGGTCCCGAGGTTGAAGCGAAAAGGTCCGCCATGACAAATGATTTACAATCCGGCTAGAAGGCATTATACATGTCACTTTAATTACATAGTCATGTAGACTGACTAAATTCCTCTTCTATACCATCCAACAGGCGGTCTAGCCTAGAATCCTGTTGGGAATACTTTGCGGCTAATTCTACTTGTCCATAGACTAAGCTAACGGGGATCTCTTTCCGATCGGGCCCCACAGGTCCGACCTCGGCCATGTGATTTGGGTCAGCCTTGGTATACCGCGTCTTCACCATGGCCCAGGCTTCCCCGGCACCTTGACGGAAGGCAGATATCTTCCACAATCGGAAGCACCGCCGTGCTCCCTTGAGCTTCTCCGCAAGCTCTCCAATGCCTTCTGGCAAGGAGACGGATGGCCACAAGGCCTGGGCAATACCTTGCATCACCTGCCGAACTTGTTCGTGTAGTTGTGAGAGCTCGAATAGAAGATCACCCGCAGACCCGGGCATCTCCTCTGCGGGATGACCCGTCAGCATACCTGCAGACATAACTCTGTTAGCCGGCTTCTCCACCGACCCCTTTTTAAGGGTTCGTTCAAGAACTTACTGAAAATGCCGCGTCAAAGCTGCTTATTCTCCTTCTCGAAGTCCGCAAGCTAGGCTCAAACATCTTTTAGTTCCACGCTCAGCTTGGTATTGGTGTCTTGGAGATTATTTTTCTCCCGCCTGACCTCAGTCAGCATGCGTTCGCCAGCCTTTAGCTATCGTACGACATGCTGGTCCTCCGGATTCTCTCCGGATTCATCTGCAACATCTATTGTTAGATCTGCAGCCATGCTGCACGCTATATGGTACCTATCATTCTTTGAAAGAAATGTTACCAGCTGGGGACTTTTTAGGTTCCTTCGATGCGGCAACAGCGGCCCAAAGTTGGGTCTTGCATTCGTCCAGCTCCTGTGACAGTCTAGTATTCTTTTCTGTAAGAACCTGCACAATAGATGATCCTTAAATCAGTTCTGCTAACTATTTCAAGTCTCAGGGGCTACTGTACATATAATCGTCAGATTTGCTTACCCGTACATCCCTTACGTACTGGTCCGTGGCTCTGGCTAGACCATTTTGAGCAGCACGGAGATACGCCTCTCCAGAATTGAAGGCATCAAATGCCTCTGGTGAGAAGCAAGCGTCACGGAGTACGGCCCGTCGACGCCTATGATTCATGGCGCTCTCCACTTCTGAATTTGCAGCAGATAGTTTATCCACATCCTCTGCAGGGGGAGTATCCAGCGTCCGCCCCATGTTGGCTTCCGCCTCTATGTCCGGTCCTGGAGCCCGACTGGTGGAAGCGTGATCGGCAGCCTCACCGGACATATTCCGGCGAGCGTTTTTTCTGTTAAAGAAACATGGACGTCATTACATTTTGAAAAAGACGACAACCACGGAGCGGGGTTTCTGTCATACCTCTGCGCCGGCATCTCCGTCCTGACCGCCTTCCTTTTTGGTCTGCCTGGACTCGGTGCCTCTTGTTGGCGATTTGCTGCGGGTTCGGCATGGCATCCCGAATGCCTTCCCTATAAAACACCATATGTATATGGTAGGTGAAGTGTCTAAAATGGGATCCTAGTTTTTGGAGTTGGGATTCTTGGGTTTTCTTACATGCGACGCCGGAAGCAGTCCGGGATAATCGGCCGTAATGGCCACCATGGCATCATCACAGCTCAATTGATAGAACTGCCAGTCTATCAGCTCCACAAATATGTCCGGATCTTCTTTGAGTCCGGGACCGAGGGCCCGGTCAGGGTCCTCTGGTTGTGGAGATGGGCTGCTAACCTCCCTTATGACTTTTCGCAGTTCCTGCCGCAAAATAGCAAGGTGAATACCTATGACAAAGAATGCGGGAAGAATGGTAGTAAGGAGATATAACTCACCCAGCTTGGAGGGTTGTACATGGAGAATCCATCATGCGGCTTGATGCGCATGAACTCCTCTTCCTCTCCCTTGAACAACCTGGACATAATTTTTGCTAAAGCAGCAGCATTTTCCGGACCCTTGCGCCAGCAACGGGTGGCATCATCGTCCCCGTTAAAACACCACAGGGGATGCCCTCGATATTGAAGTGGCTGCACTCCCCGCATTATGCATATTGACATAACCTTGATTACTATCAATCCTGATTGAGCCAGCGCTTTAATCCGGTTCTACAGGTAAAGGACTTCTCCGTTGACTTCCTCCTAGGGGCTCCGTGGGCGCCAACTTCGGCGTTTCTTTAGAGGAGCATTGTTGAACTCAGGAAGACCCCGCCGAACAGGGTCCAGAAGGGGGACGTCCTCCATATAAAACCATTCCGAAGGCCAGTCTTCGGACGTCTTCTTCGGAGTACCGGATAGGTATCCGGTTTTGGCGATGCGCCATATTTTGGCTCCGCCCACTTGATAAAGTGACCCCTTCTGTGTGCGGGGGACAAGGCAAAATAACCTTTTCCACAGCTTGAAATGAGCCTCGCAGCCCTGGAATAACTCACAGAGGGCGACATAGCCGGTGATGTGTAATATGAGAGCTGGGGTGAAATTGTGCAGTTGGAGGCCGTAAAACTATAGGAGCCCGCGGAGGAACGGATGAATTGGAAATCCGAATCCCCTTAATAAGTAAGGAACAAGGCATACCCGCTCCCCCGAAGAGGGGCTGGGGAAGCTCTCCGCTTGCTCCCCGCCATTGTAGGTGGCGAGCCCGGCTCAGACGGGAACCATATATGCTGGAGGGAGAAATCCCTTGGTCTGCAGTTCGACTAATTGACTGTGTGGGACAGAACACCTCTCCCAATCACCAGGCTTACGGCTACGGGGTCGGGAGGAGGAGTTGCGGAGGTCGGCGATGCTGGAGTGGATCTTTCCGAAGCACGCTCCGAAGGATTCTCACCGGGGGAGGATGGTATGGATCGGATCTGAGAATCCCCATCCCTTTAATAGAAAATTTATTTATCTGGTTAGGGGGTGAATGTAAAAACGCCTTGGCTCCTCGTATTCATTTGACGCGTGGAAGATAGCCCTTATTGGGCGTGGAAGCCAAGAAGTTCAACATTTATGGTGCCGGATACTACTTGACAAACATTCAAAATTTGGAGAAGAACCCGCCTTGCAATGTCGAAGACAACACCGCGCGCCGGACTCATCGTCATTGAAGCCTGGTTCAGGGGCTACTGAGGGAGTCCTAGATTAGGGGGTCTTCGGACAGCCGGACTATATCCTTTGGCCGGACTGTTGGACTATGAAGACACAAGATTGAAGACTTCGTCTCGTGTCCAGATGGGACTCTCCTTAGCGTGGAAGGCAAGCTAGGCAATACGGATATGTATATCTCCTCCTTTGTAACCGACCTTGTGTAACCCTAGCCCCCTCTGGTGTCTATATAAACCGGAGGGTTTTAGTCCATAGGACAACATACAATCATACCATAGGCTAGCTTCTAGGGTTTAGCCTCTCCGATCTCGTGGTAGATCAACTCTTGTACTACTCATGTTATCAAGAATAATCAAGCAGGACGTAGGGTTTTACCTCCATCAAGAGGGCCCGAACCTGGGTAAAACATCGTGTCCCCTGCCTCCTGTTACCATCCACCTTAGACGCACAGTTCGGGACCCCCTACCCAAGATCTGCCGGTTTTGACACCGACATAGGTTGTATGGGTTTATGTTGCGAGATGTTGAACCTAGTAGTTCTAGGGCAAATACTATGGTTTAGATTTAGATGCCGGTTTTCAGTAATGAAAATCGGAAGGGGAAACCCTTCTTTGATTAAAAAAAACTACTACCTCCATTCTGGTTTACTAGTCCCCATCGTACTTTGGGTCAAAGTTTGTCCACGAATTTTACTTGTAAAATGTGAATGGAAAACGAGATGCATGCATGAACACTAGTTACTCTAACCTCCCTCTAACACCCCTCTCTTCTTTAATTATTTGCCACATCAGCATGTTTGCTATTCCCGTGTGCATGGTACCAGCTAAGATACCACCATTATGGCCAGCCTTAATCATCGCATGAAATAATTTAGTGCACCTTGAAATATGAACATGTGTGGGGCGTGTGTGTTTTTAATGACTTGAGACTATACCTTGCCCAGCATGCAAGATGACTTATTATGCACCGTTCCCCATACCTGCAAGAAGCCCGTTCGTCTCCAAATCTTTCCCTCTCCATGTGTGGAAACAATATGCCTGCCAAACTCTCCTTCTCCCTCCGGCGGTCCCACCACTCCACCCCGTGTGAAAAAATCTGCATGCATGAATCTCCTCCCCCCACGCTCGTCCAATCCGTTGTGACCAGCAATATTTCCACCCCTTCGCTCCCCCGTAATTTACTCCAACAAATATGCCCATGTAGCTGTTACTTAACTGCAGGTGCATTGGGTCACTAACATATGGGCCCAACAGGGGTCTGGCCCACATGTCAGTGACGCAACTGGACCTGCAGTTAAGTCAGTGCAACTCAGTCCATATCTTACGTAGGTGTGCCATTGCTCGCTATAAATACTGCGCCTCCCACGACATCGCTATCTCCTCCCCCTCACGTTCACGTTCATCGCTATCTCCTCCCCCTCCCTCTCACGTCGACCACCATGGCATCGCCCCTCCCAAGCCCTAGGAGCCCCTCACTGCACCGCATGGACGGTCACGCGTCACTGTTCCATTCCTCGCCGCCACTAGTCGAGGAGGACGTGTCGGTGATCCGCTCCTCGCCGCTACGCGACGCGTCGCCGTTCCGTTCCTCGTCGTCGCTAGTCGAGGAGGATGCGTTGGCGTTTCGCTCCTCGCCGTGACGCGTCGCCGTTCCGTTCCTCGCCGCCACTAGTCGAGGAGGATGCGTTGGCGTTCCGCTCCTCGCCGCAACGCATCGAGGTGGACGCGTCGGCATTCCCAATCTCGCCAGCATGCGCGCCGGAGGACGCGTCGGCTCCCCGCTACGAGGAGAACGCCGCGCCGCCCGCCGAGCCCCCCATCCTTGAGGAGCTTTGGAAAGAAATGGATGTCGCCTTGTGGGAGGCTTTCCCTCCAGCAAAGCGCGCCAAAATAGAGGCAGAGAGGAAGGCCGAGGAAGAGAAGCGCACCACGGAACAAGCTGCCTGGGAGGCCTATGTCGCGTCCGAGAGAGTCAGGCGATTGGCTCTTTGGCGGAAGGCTCGTGCGAGGGCCGTGAGGGTGGTGGAGGACGCCCGTGCCGATGCCCTGAGTGTAGTCGGGCCCAAGCGCCTCATCTACGCTTGGCGGTACATGGCCCGGGTGCACGCTTCCAGCAAGGAGGAGTACCTGTTGGCGCCGGATCACCACACCGGTGAGATCGCGCTCGCCCGCCGGAAAGCCGCCAATCAGCACCTTGCAAGTTGCGAGGCTGAGGAAGAGGCGTTGTGTCGGCGCGCTGGGAAACGGCCGCGCACCAGGGCACTCGTGGTGCGCCGCAAGCGCTCCTGCGAGCGCCGTGGCTTTTAGGAGGAGTATAATTTTTGTTTCATAAGGCAATCTCATTAGTTTTGGGACGCAAATGATAAATCCTGAACGTTCAGGAATTTTTAGCGTCCTTAATTAAGTATGTAAATGGGAAAGTTTGGAAACCTTGTGTATTCGTACGCATTTTGCAAGTACGTGCATATAGCACAAACTTTACTATATACTATCGCACTACAGATCTCTCTCGATATATGCTTGTTGACTGTGCTACTCCCTCCACCCAGGTCAATAAGTCATCTTTGGTTGTGCACTGTGACCAAGAAGGAGGGAAGACTTATACACCTAGACGGAGGGAGTACTACTATTACTTATGTACTTGCAAATGCACGTTTTAACATTACGATGCGGTTTTTGTAAAAGTAGAAAAACATCACTAGTCAAGCTTGTGAAACGATTCAATGCAAAACGAATGCAAAAATGCTCGTTTGATTCTTTACTTCTAGCTTCCTTCTCTGTGGTTATTTCTCCATCGTACTTTGTACGGAGTATCTCACTGGTTGGAAAGGCATGCAAATTCCCAAATGTTAGTGCATGTCACATGCACTACTCTATCCGTCTAGGTGAGTAAGTCATCTTAGGCTGTGCACTGTGACCGAGGAGGAGAAAACGAGAAACATTAATGTTTATTTGCTAATTAATAGTATTGCATGCAATGAACTAACCACTGCATGTCGTGTTTGATATCTCAAGTCAATAAAAGCATGCACACTCTTTATCTCTTATTGCTTGATATGTCAAGAAACAAGAAACGAGGTAGAAGTTAATGCACCGCGCCTAAGTGTTTTGGGATTATTTGGTTTTCGTAAGATGACTTACACACCTAGACGGAGGGATTACAATGGTGAGGCATAAACCAGTTAAATCTTTGGTCAAAATTTAGCACAAATTACAATGGTGAGGGATAAACTAGGACGGAGTAGTAGTTTAGAATCCTAAATAAATGAGTGAGGCACCTTATTGTTACTCTCCATTGTGACTAATCTTGTGGGAAAAGCTGGGGAAGCTGCCAAAAGAACTGGCCCTAGGAGTAGTACCTAAGGATCGAGTGTGCGAGATGAACCGGAGAAAGTAAATGCAGAGAGATGAAATGCAAAAAAGACGGAGGGATGTGATGGTTGCTTGTCCGTTTATTTTACCAGGCCACTTATTACTGGGAGTGGTTGGGTTTTGTGATAAGACGGCTTTACTGCCGCGCAACGAGTGGGGTGAGAGGTGAGACTCCCGTGCAGCGCCACCCTCTACACTTGTACTACATCGGTCGTGGTTTATTAGTCCCCCATTGAATTTGACTGAAGATTTAACTGACAAAATGTTAGTGCATGTCAACAAAAACTATATCGTTGGATTCGTATTTGAACATAGTTTTGAATGATACAATTTTAGGTGACATGCATCAGCATTTATCGTACTATATATAATGTTAGTTCAATTTTTGGTCGTACTAATCTATAGTAGTAAGGTGCCCGTGCATTGCACCGAAGAGTGAAATGCATTGATCGGGGAGTTGTTTATTTTGACAAAGGATGTGGGGGTCATCTCATGTGTAACGGATATAGATAGGTTTCTTCAGATATTATTTCATCTCTAGAGCTCACAAACATCCGCGTGAAATAGATAAAAAGGTATCTTTTGCAAACAAAAGTGTTCAACTATTCAAGCTGCATCCAAAACTTGTGAAGAAATAACACTTATTGTGCTTTGCAAGAAATGATCTTTAAGAATTAGTTTTTGAGTATCGATTGTTATACATGTTGGCTACAGATGACATGGCACTTTCTTATAGTCAACAGTTGGCTATACTATTAAGTAATATTAACCACGCCCTTATACACCTAGACGAAGGGATTAAACCAGGATGACTTGCAAGAGGGCAGAGGAGATGTAAGTAATGGTTCATCGTAAGTCTTTCACCAATACTGTAGTAAAAATTCATACATGGAAGATTCTAGACTAAACCATAAACGGATACACTTTTATTCATGCGCGATACTCCAATAGAGCAAGATCCTGCATGGAAGTCTCCACATGCTTAGACAGCGGATTACATTGAGCGAAGACTAATGATCAACATTTAACTTGATAATGCATATGTCCAGGTGAACCTCCTTGGATTTCGAACAGGAAGGACAGAAACACATTCGGTGCAATGGGAGCAGCACCGTTGGCATTGAGGTTGTCGCCCATGTCCAAACACCATGTAGACACGGTCTTTGAGCACGGTTCGTAGTCGTTTCACGCTCGGGCATTGAAGTTTGTAACTATTTTACACTAGAATATACTACTCCTCCGGTGCTAGTAGTAGAGCAGAGTCCTACTCTACTACTCTACTCAAGCAAGTTAGGGCATAGCACTGTAGGGAGTACCAGTACTGTGATCACTCAAGCAAGTTGTCTGGCATCGACATGACCCTACGCTGCTGGTATGTGTCTCGTAAGTCAAGCGGCATGATGTAGTCATCATCACCTGTCCACTTCCCGCGGAATACAATCACAGTCACTGCAAGGTCTTTGAGCAGGATCCCAGCTTCTCTGGGCCTTCAGGAATTTTTGACTGGAGGCCGGTAAGTAGCCTTGGTGCACGCTCTCTGTTTGTCGGACTGAATTATCCGATTAACCAGGAGATAACCGACGGCAAGGATCATGATGGCAGTGCAGTTTCGTTCATCAGGCAAAACTGTGTGTACACAGCGTACCATGCGTCTCTGCATGCACCATACCCTGATATGTGTCGCCACACTCTGCAGCCCAAAGTAGGAGAGAGGGTCGCAAGTATCAGACTTCGACCTGCTGGCTGGAGTTTCCCCCGCCAGGCACCCATCTGGTTCAAGCCGTCAGCCAATCTCCACAGGTTAATAAATAGTAACGTCTAACTGAGCCAGTTAGTTAGATGCGTACACTTGGTGTAGTAGGATCTTTATTTAGTTTGATGCATACACTTGTTCTTTTTTGGTAGCCCTTTTGTAATGATGGCTGATGTTTGGTTTGGAAGAGAGCGCTGCATCTTCACTCTTCTGGCCTGCTTACTGCTTCTGTTGCACCCCCAGCCCTGGTTGCTACTGCTGCTATTTTCAATGTACAATCAGTAGTATATTTCATCTGTTGGTTGAATAAATGTGTTGTTAGAACGACAAACACAATGTTTTGGAAGTCGTTGCACGGTTCGATCCTTTAGTGCCCCGTACCGTATGTAGCGCATACTATTTTTCGTATGGAACACATTTTCCACTTGTTGATAACATGCAGCCCACTGATGAAGGCCCAATAGAGAAGCCCATAATTAACTGGAAGGGAGGCTCTCACATGAATCCGGCCCAGGTACATGCTCATGGTCCCCTAAACATAAATAAGTAAATAAATAAATAAATAAAGCTAAATGATCATGCACCAGTTCTTTGGGAAAATAGGTAGCCCAGTATTTCTTTTTGAAGAATACCCAAGCTAGGCCTATTTGTTTTCTCCGAATTACTGGGCTACAAATCTTTCAAGACGAGGAGGGATGCATTCCGGCCTGGCTTAAGAGTATGGTCAATGTCTGTTAAAAGTAATATCAAAAGGGGTTGAAAATTCCAAAAAAATTATAGCAAATGGGATATAAGTTTCTTTTTTTTGTTTTTGTTCTTCACTGATATCTTATATGTATTTCATTGGATTTAACATGACATAGTACTAATTTATTTTTAAATTTGTTTTAGTATGGCTATTAATTTTTGGATTAAGAATATTTCATTCCCCAGCAAAAATTTGCGAATTTTCAAAATTCCCCACATATTTAGTTAATTTTTTGACCCTGGTACTGACCAGAAAATGGCTAGCAATTCTAAAAATGGAAAACGGGCTGCAATAAATTCCATATGAATTAGAAAATGAGTAAAAATTATAAAAATAATAGCAAATGGGATGTACACGCCATAGATTTCGAGGCTGACTTGTTTACGCAAGGCTTTGTTAGTGAACACACGATTCTAGCAGCAGTGACCGTTGGATGTCCATCCAACGGCCGACGTGCTTCTTCAATCTCTGATCTTCCTGCTCTAGCCACCTAAACTAGCGCCGGCGGGACTGCCTGCTCCCTCCTCTTGTGGCCCGCTGTGATGCCGCGCAGGCTTCCCCGACCCACCCTACTCCCTCCGCTGGCCTAGCCGCACGCAATCAACAACCTCCTTATTACGTGAAAAAAAATGATTCCTCCCACTGACATCTGGGGCGCACCGGTTGGGAAGCTGACCTATGGGCCTACTAAGTTGACGCGTACGCAGGGCTTGTCAACTTAGTCAACAAACAATTCTAGCAGCAGTAACCGTTGGATTTGAATCGAACGGTCCTACTGTTTCTTCAATCGCTGCTCTTCTTGCACCAGCCGCCCAAACCAGCGCTGGGGAGACCGCCTGCTCCTGCCTCTAGTGACCGGCTGTGCTGCCGTTGAGGCCTCATCGCCCCCTACTACTCCCACCGCTAGCCAGGCCCTACGGTGACGGCAGCCTCACACCGCAGACGAACCAGTGAACCCTCATACTCCTCTCCGTGTGGGCATCCACTGACGCGTCTTCCTCGGCTCCGTGTCATTCCCTTCCTAGGCCTCGCCGTCGTCCACCGCCTTGGTGCTCTCGGTGTGGTGTGGTCAACGTGGTCAATGACATTCCATCGAAAGAGTACTGTACGTGGAGAGGCTGACAGCTGGGTCCACGGCCACAACCCAGTTTTTTGTGATTTGCCAAGTAAGTCACTTTGTCAGGCATGTTGGGCTGCAAATCTTTCAAGACGAGGAGAGCTTTCATTCGGCTGGCTAAGGAAATGGCCCATGAGTAATGAGAAATGGGTTGTACATTTTTAAAACAAATCAAACTGGCAATTAGTTTCAAATATCTTTTTTTCATTTCGAGATTTCAAATTACATTAATTTTTATTCATGGAGAATTTGTTGGATTTTATATTGATATACATTTATTTTTTAAATCAGTTTGAATGTGAGTCAAAATTTCGGGATTAAAAATAGTTCGGACCGCACCGAAATATGCAAAATTTCGTATATTTTTTTTAACCGTGGCCACAATATGGGCTGTAATGCTAACAAAAAGAATATGGGCTCCAAAAAAACCTTAATAATTAGCAAATGGGCTGTAAATTACTAGAAATAATGGCAGATGGGCTGTATGCTGTTTTCCACAGATTTGAGGCTTTCCTAAAAAAGGTACGCACAAGCAGTGACTGTTGGATGGCCATCCAACGGCCGTCGTGCTTCTTCAATCTCTGCTCTTCCTGCTCCAGCCGCTCAAACAAGCACCAGCGGGACTGCCTGCTCCCTCCTCCCCGTGGACGGCTCTGCTGCCGCGCAGGCCTCACCACCCCATCGTACTCCCATTGCTGGCCTAGCCATCCCTCTACTCACCCACACCTGTTGTTATTCTCTAGCGATGGCAGACGAACCAGTAAACCCTCGTACAGTCGTACTCCCCTCCGCATGGGAAACAACTGCCGAGTCTTCCCTGCCTCCGTGTCGTTCCCTTCCTAGGCCTCGCCGTTGTCCACCACCCCGGTGCTCTTGTCGCGGCCTGGTCAACGTGGTCAACGATCGACATGCATCTGAAGTGGACTGTACGTGGAGAGGCCGATAGCTGGGTCCATGGTCGCACGCAAGGAAATGCCTCCTTATTACACGCAAAATAATGATTCCTCCACCTGACATCAGGGACCCACCGAAAGGGCCTTTGTATTTCACAAAAAAACGTTACCGCCGCTGACAGCTCGGACCCACCAGCTATATCTTCGCACGCAAGGAAGTGCCTCCTTATTACGCACAAAAAAATGAATACTCCCCCTGTTAGCTGGGACCCAGTATAGTGGCAGGCTGACTTGTGGGCCTACTAAGTTGACGGGGATGGAGGGCTTTGTCAACTTAGTCAATATGCACGATTCTAGCTCTAGTGACCGTACGATGTCCATCCAATGGCCGTAGTGCTTCTTCAACCTCTGGTCTTCTTGCTCCAGCCGCCCAAACTAGCGCCGGTCGTGCCTTGTGCTCCTGCCTCCCGTGGCCGGCTGCGATGCGCCGGAGGCCTCACCGCCCCTACTACTCCCACCGCTGGCCAGGCCATCCCTCTATTCACCCACACCCCATGTATTCTGCGGCGACGGCAGCCTCACACCGTAGCGAACCAGTGAACCCTCTTACTCCTCTACGCATGGGCATCCAATGCCGCGTCTTCCCCAGCTCCGTGTCGTCCCCTTCCTAGGCCTCGCCGTCGTCCACTACCCTGGTGCTCTCGGCACGGCGTGGTCAACATGGTCAAGGAACGGCTTCCATCGAACGTGGACTGTACGTGGAGAGGCTGACAGCTGGGTCCACGGTCGCAGCAAGGAAGTGCCTCCTTATTACGTGCAAAATAATTATTCCTCCACCTGACAGCGGGGACCCACCGGACGGGCCACCGTATTTCGTGAAAAAACATTTCCCCCGACTGCTGGGACCCACCAGCTACATCTTCGCATGCAAGGAAGTGCGTCCGGGCAAAAAAAAAACGATTCGCCCCCTGACTGCTGGGACCCACCAGCTACATCTTCGCATGCAAGGAAATGCATCCGGACAAAAAAAACGATTCGCCCCCCTGACTGCTGGCACCCACCAGCTACATCTTCGCATGCAAGGAAGTGCCTGACAGTCGGGACCCACCTGGTCGAAACACACGTAGCGTTGTCATTCTGGTCGCGAACGTGTACGTACATATATACTGGTGGATGTAGATGCGCGCACGTGTCGTAGTAGAGGCGCGTACGTGTCGTAGTAGAGGCGCGCACGTAGCGTGTACACGTACGTACATCGGCCAGGGTGCAAGGAAGAAAATACGACCATGTATGTGTACATACGGGCGGGGTCTCGAATGCCTACTCGTGCATACATACGGCCAGGGCTCGTGTACATGGCTGGGTCGGAATAGAGAAACAGCGTCGTCGTTGTGTTCATGGGGAGGCAACGGAATGCGTCGTGTTCATGGGGAGGCAACGGAATGCGTCGTGTTCATGGGGAGGCAACAGAATGCGTCGTGTTCATCGGGAGGCAACAGAACGCGTGGGAGCCAACTGGCTGGGTCGGAATGGAATGCGTGGTCGTGTTCATCGGGAGGGCTTGGACGGAACATGCGATGGAAACGAGGCCTGGCGTACCGCAAAATGGAGGAAACAGACCTCCTATGTTCAGAACAGGATCCTGTTGATCGAGAGGGGTGTGGCGTACCGCAAAACGGAGGAAACGGACCTCCTACGGTCGAAACGGGGGTCCTGTTGATCGGGAGGGGTGTGGCGTACCGCAAAACGGACGAAACGGACCTCCTGCGGTCGAAACGGGGGTCCTGTTGATCGGGAGGGGTGTGGCGTACCGCAAAACAGACGAAACGGACCTCCTACGGTCGGAACGGGGGTCATGTTCATCGGGAGGGGTGTGGTGTACCGCAAAACGGGACTCCACGGGATACTGTTCATCTCCACCGTCGACCTCCTCCAGCCTCCACGGGCTACCGTCAACCTCCTCCAGCCTCCACGGGCTCCTGTTCATCCAGCCTCCACCGTGCGCTACTCCACCAGCTACTGTTCAACCACCCCTCCACGGGCACCCCTCCACCATCTACTGTTCATCTAGCCCTCCACACCACGGGGTCCTGTTCAACCACCCCTCCACGGGCACCCCTCCACCATCTACTGTTCATCTAGCCCTCCACACCACGGGGTCCTGTTCAACCACCCCTCCACAGGCACCCCTCCACCGTCTACTGTTCATCCAGCCCTCCACCACACCACGGGGTCATGTTCATCCAGAGGCAATGCCACCGCTCACTGTTCATCCAAACCCCCCGCAACGCTCACTGTTCACCCCAGAGGCAGCATCGATCGGCTTCAGTTAGCAGCAGTAGCGAAGGAATCACTTGATCGGGTTCAGTTAATAGCCATCGATCGATCGCTTGGGTTCAGTAACGCGTAGCCTGCAGTGCAATCGCTCAGGTTCAGTTAGAGCCCAACGCCTCGCTCGGGTTCAGTTAGAGCCAATGCCTCGCACACACGCGCACACGTGTACGAGAGAAACGCGCATCGCTCGGCCCCCGACCTCCCACCGTAACCGGGAACTCCCCGAAATTTTCCTCGCCCTCGCTTCCACCACGGTTTTTTCTGTCATGGACGGCCCAAAGAATGTCATGCAGCTGCATCTCTAGCCCGCCCAGGACGAAAAGCCCATTTTCTGTCATGATTTTTTTGTCATAGAAGTAGGAGCCCACCACATCTATGATGATATCGGGTTTTGTCACAATTATCGTCGTAGAAGTGTCATATGTATGAAAGAAAAAAATTCGTTCGGCCCAAAATGTCATGGATGTGTCTTTTTTTGTAGTGAGGCTACGTGTTACTGAACCCGAGCGATCGATCGATGGCTGTTAACTGAACCCGATCGAGCGATTCCTTCGCTACTGCTGCTAACTGAAGCCGATCGATGCTGCCTCTAGGATGAACAGTGAGCATTGCGGGGGGTTTTGGATAAACAGTGAGCGGTGGCGTTGCCTTTGGATGAACAGGACCCCGTGGTGTGGAGGGCTAGATGAACAGTAGACGGTGGAGGGGTGCCCGTGGAGGGGTGGTTGAACAGGACCCCGTGGTGTGGAGGGCTGGATGAATAGTAGACGGCGGAGGGGTGGTTGAACAGTAGCCGATGGAGTAGCGCGCGATGGAGGCTGGATGAACAGGAGCCCGTGGAGGCTGGAGGAGGTCGACGGTGGAGATGAACAGTACCCTGTGGAGTCCCGTTTTGCGGTACGCCACACCCCTCCCAATGAACAGGACCCCCGTTTCGACCGTAGGAGGTCCGTTTCGTCTGTTTTGCAGTACGCCACACCCCTCCCGATCAACAGGACCCCCGTTTCGACCATAGGAGGTCCGTTTCCTCCATTTTGCGGTACGCCGCACCCCTCCCGATCAACAGGACCCCCGTTTCGACCATTGGAGGTCCGTTTCCTCCGTTCTGCGGTACGCCAGGCCTCGTTTGCATCGCCTGTTTCGTCCAAGCCCTCTCGATGAACACGACCACGCATTCCGTTCCGACCCAGCCAGTTGGCTCCCATGCGTTCCGTTGCCTCCCGGTGAACACGACGCATTCCGTTGCCTCCCCATAAACATGACACATTCCGTTGCCTCCCCATGAACACGACACATTCTGTTGGCTCCCCATGAACATGGCGACGATGTTGTTTCTCCGTTCCGACCTAGCCATGTACACGAGCCCTGGCCATACGTATGCGCGAGTAGGCGTTCGAGACCCCACCCGTATGTACACATACATGGCCGTATTTTCTTCCTTGCACCCGGGCCGCTGTACGTACGTGTACATGCTACGTGCGCGCTTCTACTACGACACGTACGCGCCTCTACTACGACACGTGCGCGCATCTACATCCACCAGTATATATGTACATACACGTTCGTGACCAGAATGACAATGCTACGTACGCTTTGACCAGGTGGGCCCCGACTGTCAGGCACTTCCTTGTGTGCGAAGATGTAGCTGGTGGGTCCCAACAGTAAGGGGGTCGAATCGTTTTGTTTTTTCGCCCGGACGCACTTCCTTGCGTGCGAAGGTGTAGCTGGTGGGTCCCAACAGTCAGGAGGAAACGTTTTTTCACAAAATACGGTGGCCTGTCTGGTGGGTCCCCGCTGTCAGGTGGAGGAATAATTATTTTGCATGTAATAAGGAGGCACTTCCTTGCTGCGGCCGTGGACCCAGCTGTCAGCCTCTCCATGTACAGTCCACGTCCGATGGAAGCTGTTCCTTGAATACATTGACCACTCCGTGCCGAGAGCACCAGGGCGATGGACGATGGCGACGCCTAGGAAGGGGACGGCGCGGAGCCGGGGAAGACGCGGCAGTGGATGCCCACGCGTAGAGGAGTTCGAGGGTTCACTGGTTCGCTGCGGTGTGAGGCTGCCGTCGCCGCAGAATAACAGGGGTTGTGGGTGAGTAGAGGGATGGCCTGGCTAGTGGTGGGAGTAGTAGGGGGCGGTGAGGCCTCCGCCGCATCACAGCCGACCACGGGAGGCAGGAGCACGAGGCACGACCAGCGCTGGTTTGGGCGGCTGGAGCAAGAAGGCCAGAGGTTGAAGAAGCACTACGGCCGTTGGATGGATATCGTACGGTCACTGGCGCTAGAATCGTGCATATTGACTAAGTTGACAAAGCCCTCCGTCCCCGTCAACTTAGTAGGCCCACAAGTCAGCCTGCCACTATACTAGGTCCCAACTAACAGGGGGAGTATTCATTTTTTCTGCGTAATAAGGAGGCACTTCCTTGCGTGCGAAGATATAGCTGGTGGGTCTGAGCTGTCAGCGGCGGTAACATTTTTTTCACGAAATACAGAGGCCCTTTCGGTGGGTCCCTGATGTCAGGTGGAGGAATCATTATTTTGCGCGTAATAAGGAGGCATTTCCTTGCGTGCGGCCATGGACCCAGTTGTCGGCCTCTCCATGTACAGTCCACTTCAGATGCATGTCGATCGTTGACCACGTTGACCAGGCCGCGCCAAGAGCACCAGGGCGGTGGACGACGGCGAGGCCTAGGAAGGGAATGACACGGAGGCAGGGAAGACTCGGCAGTTGTTTCCCACGCGGAGGGGAGTACGACTGTACGAGGGTTTGCTGGTTCGTCTGCCATCGCCGGAGAATAACAGCAGGTGTGGGTGAGTAGAGGGATGGCTAGGACAGCGATGGGAGTACGGTGGGGCGGTGAGGCCTGCGCGACAGCAGAGCCGGCCGCGGGGAGGAGGGAGCAGGCAGTCCAGCCAGCGCTTGTTTGAGTGGCTGGAGCAGGAAGAGCAGAGATTGAAGAAGCACAACGGCCGTTGGATGGACATTGTACGGTCACTAGAGCTAGAATCGTTCATACTGACTAAGTTGACAAAGCCCTCCGTCCCCGTCAACTTAGTAGGCACACAAGTCAGCCTCCCACCATGGTGGGTCCCAGCTAGCAGGGGGGTATTCATTTTTCTGTGCGTAATAAGGAGGCACTTTCGGTGGGTCCGAGCTGACAGCGGGGGGAACATTTTTTTTCGCGAAATACGGTGGTCCGTCCGGTGGGTCCCAGCAGTCAGGGGCAAACATTTTTTTCACCAAATATGGTGGCCCGTCTAGTGGGTCCCAGCAGTCGGGGGGGGGGGGAATGTTTTTTCCACGAAATACTGGTGGCCCGTCCGGTGGGTCCCTGCTGTCAGGTGGAGGAATAATTATTTTGCGCGTAATAAGGAGGCACTTCCTTGCGGCTGCCATGGACCCAGCTGTCAGCCTCTCCATGTATAGTACTCTTCCGATGGAAGTCGGTCATTGACCACATTGACCATGCCGTGCCGAGAGCACCATGGCGGTGGACGACGGCGAGGCCTAGGAAGGGGACGACGCGGAGCCGGGGAAGACGCGACAGTGGATGCCCACGCGGAGAGGAGTACGAGGGTTCACTGGTTCGGCTGCGGTGTGAGGCTGCCGTCGTCGCCAAATAATAGGGGGAGTGGGTGAGTGGAGGGATGGCCTGGCCAGCGGTGGGAGTAGTATGGGGACGGTGAGGCCTCAGCAGCAGCATAGCCGGCCCCGGGAGGCAGGAGCATGCGGCACGACCGGCGATGCTTTGGGCGGCTGGGGCAAGAAGACCAGAGATTGAATAAGCACTACGGTCGTTGGATGGACATCGCTGACCACGCCGCACCGAGAGCACCAGGGCGGGGGACGACGGCGAGGCCTAGTAAGGGAACAAAACGGAGCCGGGGAAGACACGGCAGTGGCTGCCCACGCGGTGGAGAGTATGAGGATTGACTGGTTCAGCTACCGTCGCCAGAAAATAATAGGAGGTGTGGGTGAGTAGAGGGATAGACAGGCTAGGGATGTGAGTATGATTGGGCCGTGAGGCCTTCCCGGTAGCATTGCCGGCCACGGGAGGCGGGAGCAGGCGGATACGACGGCGCTGGTTTTGGCGGCTGGGGCAGGAAGACCAGAGACTGAAGAAGCACGATTGCCGTTAGATTGACATCTAACGGTCTGAAGCTGGTAGAGTCGATTGTTGACTAAGTTTCTTTTTTGAGAAACCTTGTGTACGCACGAACTTAGTAGGCCCATAAGTCAGCCTCCAAATCTATGGCAGACAACATAAAGCCCATTTGCTATTTTTTATAATTTGCAGCCCATTTGCTAATTCTTAAGTAATTTATTACAGCCCATTTTCTGCCCAGGACCACGGTCAAAAAGTTCAACCTTATTTTGCATATTTCGGTGGAGTCCGAACTGTTGTAATCCCGAAATGATAAACATTTTTAAGAAGTTATTGATTTGCCAAAAAATCGTTTTGTTTTTGTAAGCAAATAAGACGTGGGACAATTGAGTTGGTTTAAGGGAAAACCAGTGGTAAAAAAATCAGCGCTAGATGGGAAAAAACAACAAAAATAAGGATGTAAATATGAAAAGGGAATTTTATGCGTTTTCAATATAATGATACGTGTATATGAACTAGTAAAACTATAGGTAGAGATTAGAAAGCGGGTGTAGGACATGCGTTTCAAGAGGATAATAGAACTGGGATGTGTGTTTGATTCAGTAAAAAAACTGTCTGCGGATGTTGTAAGACAAAATATAACTAACGCTGGTGGGCCAGAGGCCAGTAGATACCTGCTGGATCTTTGTGCCCCGTTGTCGTCATGGGCTGGGCTTGTTAAAAACAATACCAACCCTGGGCAGTCTACAACCCAGTTGAAAGTTGCCCGACCTGAAAAAACAATATACGTGCTCAATAAACAAGAGAATTCTGCAAGTACAGACTGATAACTGGGAGGCAACATAGATATTGTTTTTTATCGTGATAATAAGTGCATGCACTTGTTTCGAAAAATTGGAGAATTGGGAATTCGAACGGCGGGTGCTTATGCTACCCATCAAATAAAAATCAGGTGCCTGAAAATTCGTTTCGAAACAAATGATTCAGCTTTATATCCACGTCGACCCTCGGCATGGTGGTTGGAAGCAAATGCAAGTTCATACCAAAAGATCATTAACAACACTACCAACTTGCAGACGACAAGGTAGTACAACTACCAATACCAAACTAACTTATAATCTTTTTACTCCTGGCCCTAGTGTTCGTCTGGTAGAAAATCTTGCAGAGGACCAGCTCCCGCTCCTTCTCTTGCTCTAGGTCCCCGAGGTGGTACTGGTGCATCATCCAGTTGGTCCTCTGCTGGTCGAAGTTCTTGTTGGTGTGCAGCACCAGAACCTTTTTTGCTGCCCGTCTGCCGGCCGTTGACCATCACCGGCAAGGTATTGCCGGTCTTGTGCCACATCGCGTGCATGCCACACTCCGACTATATCTTGTGACGCGTCCACGTGCCCCTTTTGAACGCCCTGGAATTGCGCTGGAAGAAATGCTTCCTTAGGCCACTCAGTGTGATTCCTGCAGTGTTGTGGAATACAGGTTTTAGTGTACCTAGTTGGCATTTTCATAACATCTTTGGCATGTTGCAGTCACTTGTTTCACTTTTTATTAACTGTCAAATTGTAATTGCTTCACCGGGTCTGCGTCTAAAAAGAAAAATAGAGCTATAAACAAAGGAATATGTTTGTGCAAGTAGACGGCCGATCGGTTCTTACCTGGAAGTTTCTCAGGTTGGGTGTAGCATATGCCGTGCTCGCTGTCGATGGTTGGTATGAACAAATCGATGAGAGACTGAAATCTCGCGCTGTCAGCACTCACTTTGGCCTCAAGGTGCTCGATCAGCTCCTGATCTGTGGGATCAAACTTCACGCCAGCCGGCAGCACCGGCCAATCCTTCTTCGACTTGCATCAGTAATTCCAGTTATATGGTACTCAATGTATGATCAATCGACTGTTTTAAGTGAATGATGAAAGATTTCGACAGATAAGTGGTACTCCAAATCTGAAGTCCAGAATACCCGAACACGCTGCCGAGATTCTTGTGTCACCTCACGCGCAGCGTGTTGTCATGTCAATTCAATGTGTGGACATGATGAATAATTTGACCGACATATACTAGTGCTGCTACTATACTACTTACTAGTCGTATTTAGTGTCACAATTTATACATAGGTTTAACTAACAAGTACGCACTTGAAGCCTAACTGACATATATGGCTTCTGCACAGCATCTCCATCATCATTATCAGTACATCCTACGCAGGTGAGCTAGGATGCACTTGATCCCAGGAAGGTATATATCCTTCAAACCAGAGGAGTGCTTCAAACTAACAACAATACATAATATCCAACAAAAGAGGGTCGTGCTACAGTAGCGGAATACATGGCTCAGTCTAGATATCAACATGAATCAAGTTGTGCATATTTGCTGTTGGCATGAACCACATCGCCGCATGTCGGGTTTGCAAAAGCCATCCATCATATGGAAGCTTGATGCCTTTCACACACTGAAGATTATCTGGCAACAAGCTGTGTCGACGAATCTCTGGATATGGTGATTCATGAAACCCATGGTATGATGTGTAAACACAGCCCCCCCTCGCGAATGGAAGTTGCATAGCACAGTAATCATCGCCGGTGATATGATCGATGATTGGTTGGATGATCGGATAATTGAGCCCGAGGAACAAGGAGTGGTTGCCGAGGCTGTAAACCCGCCTCCAGTTGAATACACCTGGTCCAACGGAGCTTGGATCTTTCTCGAACATGAAGCAGCCATAGCCATCAATGTCACGAACGCCCCACGCATTGTACTGCATGTGGTTTGATGTAATGGTTTGGTCAATTTGGTACGTGCGAATGAGCATCAAATGCCCGCCGTCAGCTGAACGAGCGATAAACCACCACCCATCGGCTGGTATGATTCCAGGTCCTGGAATCATGAAGGCCAGCGCATTTGTGTCTGCTGCAACGATTCAAATTGGAGATCAAAAGGACAAAAATAAACAATCATGTTCAGAGTATGTGTGGAATTAAGATTATTATAACAGTGACACATATCATAGACAGAGAATTGCAATGTCGTGGTCATAATCATACCCCAAGTTAAAAAATAAGCCAATGGCTTTCATATTCTAGCAATATGTCATGGTTCAAACATCATGTAACAATGAGAGGAAAACAGCTATGACAGCGCCTACTCATATTCTACCATAGTACTTACTACTACTGTTCTCATATCAACTCTAAGAAATAACATGCGTTGTTATAAAAATCTTGTAAACGAGAGTAACATATAGCAATCATGATGTTATGCTCATAATATGTATTCTAACAATCATTAGATGCTAATTGTTCTCATATCAACTCTAACAATAACATGTGTGGTCATAAAAATCTAGGAAATGAGAGGAACATATAGCAATGATGTGGTTATAGACATGCTATGCATTCTAAATTTGTAACAAATGAACAGGCAGTCGTATTCATAAGGTAAAGATGAGATGAGATAGAACAATTACACGACGATAGATTCCACCTGTATAGGCAGCCAATCTGTGTGTCGACCGCGTAAACGATGCCATCGTGCACTATAGCATCAGACAGAAATGTTGCCTCAACAGGATTGATGATGGGCCATAACCATGTATGGCGACCGGATTCCAGATAGACTAATCCCATGTTGAACAAGGCAATGAGCTTGTAATCCATGTAGTATTCTGATGGTGTGAGCACTTCGCAGATTACAACTTTCTGCAAACAGAGGTCAAGCCAAAAGCTTGACGCGTCTCGTGCGTAGTAGGCAGAAGTTCCGGCGGGCCGCGAGGCTCGATGGCGGCAGTATCCAACGATGGAAGGGTGATCTCTTGCTGGGTGTAGATATCCGCGAGACACCACAGACTACCGGTGTGGTGGATGAGGACGATCTAGTTGGCCTTCATGCCCACCCATTAGTGGCCGTGCATGAAGGACAGGTGGACGGGTAGTGGTAGCATGTCGAGGGGCACCACGGAAACCTCCATAGGATCGTCAAGTCGGTGTTTGGGCCACCTGCGAGGATCAGGCATCAGCAACCAGGGTGTCTTGAGAAGAGCCGGCCGGTTGCAGACGAGTAGACGGTACAAAGACACCGAGCATGCGGCCAGACGGACGGTGCTGAGTAGGTCCATACGACTCTAGATCTGCTCCAAGAGAACATCGGGGAGGGAATTCCAATCGGGATGTGCGTGTCAGTCGGTTCTGCCATTGGGGTTTTCGGTGCCTGTGAGCCAGCAGGGAAGTGGATTCGGGCGGGCGAGCGAAGAAGCTTCTCCTCGTGTGGCCGAGCAGTGAGCGGGGGGATATGGTACGCACGAGCTACCAAGGAAGATGGCGCGGGCGGGCGAGCAGTGAGCGGGCGGCCGACGATGGAGAAGAGAGGAGGAAGAAGAAGAGAGGGGGAAGAAGAAGAGATGGCAGTACTAGGTAAGGCTGATTTAGTAACACCAACATGCTGGTTCAGCTTATTAATTACATGTCCCATCTGCTGCAGCGTGTATTGTCACTTCACTGCGAAGACTAGTTGAATAGTTGTCTCTGACCGAGATGGGGAATAATGGATCGCAAGGACTTCCTTTCTACACTATCCCTATGCCTCTACGCTCACTTCACTCATTTTGCTCCGTACCTAGTCACTTGTTGAAATCTATAGAAAGACAAATAATCCGTATTTGGAAACAGAGGGAGGCTTTTACTCCGTACTATTTGGGAACAGAGGGAGTATCACCATATGGAGGGAACAAATGAAGCTTGAAATATGAACATGTCAATGGGAGGGAGTAAGCCCCATGCATGCATGCATGCATGCATGCAACATGCAACACTCACACGTACACATGGACACACGCAACACTCACGCACCCATATGGCACACATCACACAATGCAACACACACGCTCACGCTCAAGTGCTCAACCTACTCCCTACGTCCGTGAAAGACTGTACATTTAGAGATTTACACATTGACCAGGGCATAATTAACGCCCAAAAGTAGCAGACTTATGTGTGGATGCGACCATTGAGATAAGAAGATTAAATGAAGGCCGTTGCATGTTGTAATTAAGGATAGACATGTAGCCTATACCTACAGCACAAGTTGGTGCATTAGTCAATCAATATCGATTTATATTAAAGGCTAAATGCATTGGAAGTGTAGATGTACATCATGTACTACACTCTTTGTTTTATAGCCGATGTACACTCTTTGTTGGAAGACCGAGTGAGGACACGTGCATGCACTAAGATACACGGCCAGGGCGGTTCACGCGCAAGGGTTGGACTCGTGTCGCGTCTGCATAAAGTTTTGTTTAACTGATTTCTTTGCTCTGCCAACTGACAGGTGGGACCCAGAAACCAGGTGACAATTTAACCAGTCAACAAAGTGCCATGTCGACTATGTGGCCGGTCAGTAGGGTGCAATACGGTGCTCTATGATGAGCTAGTGATCGTATAATCACCACAAAACTATATATAGTGACCGTAAAGAGCGTATTGTTACATACGTTGAACGCCAATGTATTTTTCTCGTTTCAAATTAAGCCATATTAATCGGAAAGGACACGGTATGGACTACTACTACTACTACTAGTACTAGTACTGCTTTGATGTGTCCCGTCAACTCGCCAAACAAGGAGAAGCTTGCTTACTATGCCTCTCCCTCGCCCACGCGCGCGGTGGTTCGTAGGACGAGGAGAGGGTTTTGACTACAGCACCCTCTCCCTCTCCCTCTCCCTCTCCCTCGCCCTCGCCCTCGCGGTGGACGTGCAGCATTTCAATCGGTGTCAGATTGCCAGAAGCATATTGTACTGTAGTATCATCATTGTTGGACCTTCCGAAGAGGCGAAGAGCCAAGTGCAAGGTTCACACGAGTACGAACTATTGAACCTCCCGAAGAGGCAAAGAGCCAAGCGCAAGGTTTTATAGGAGTTATCGTCCTAGTAGGAGTGTACTACAACTATAGCGAACGATGCTACTGTATGATGCCGCGATGTCACGTATATCCAAAGCTGTGTCACCTTTTTTCTCAAAGGGCGTGTTGGAGCCCATGCAACAACCACACAAGTTGCACGTACACATAACACATTTACTAGTAATAAATTCTAAAGGACAAATGCCAGTATGTCACGCAAGTTCATCTCCAATTCATGTGATAAATGTGTGCACGACTAGTCTACATATATTCACAGCGCTACCGTTCACAATTACCGTACTCCACTTACACATTATAGATGGGCTACGTGTCCTCCTCCAGGTTCCAGTCCCAGGTGTTCTTCATGGATGGCACGATCCATAGCGGTGGGCAACGGGAATTATTGTCGCAACTTTCTAGTCCGGTTCCACACGATGGAGACTCATCCAAGCTGAAGCGCCATAAATCAGGGATAGCGTGTCCCAGCATGTCGTTCATCTGGCGGTGCGCACTAAAGACACAACCATGCTTCATGAACGGCAGACCTTCCATGTCGTTCACGGAAGGTGGCATCCGCTTCACAATGGGGTAGCTGTCCCCGATGAAAAGCGAGTACTCTCCAAGAGTGTTCCTCGGCACCCACATAGCATCACGGGGGTCGAACTCGGTGCTGTTCATCTGGTACACGTGGCATCCCAGATCTGGACACATGGTGACGTACATAGTCAAGGTCCATGCATAATAATGCCGTGCTCAAATATGGCGGTCAGTAATACTGTGCAGCAAATAGTACTACTCAGGTATAGAGGAAGTAAAGTAACCGGCTTATTATATATAGCCACTCTTGGCTACATGGATGAGATAGTAAGACATGGAAAAACAAAAATGGTGGCAGCTAGTGGGTTCAAGTCTTCAAGGGCCTAGCTAGCTATACGCGTCCTCCAAGGTAAAACGTACTCCTACTAGTACTACAAAGTATACTACTAGTACAACAATGAAAGAGAAGGTGAGAGGGTTAAAAAAATGGAATACCTGGGTAGATGGTGACGGTCCGATCATGGTAGATTGTATGACCATGTTGCACATCAGTGGTACCATGGGTAACGACTGCTAAGATAGTTGATCCCAATATGCCAAAGTTAGCTACAAGGTTCCACGTTAGACCGAACTGCGGATGCAAATGCACATCCAGGATCAGCGATCTTATTTTGATTGGGGGATGACTGGTCCCTGCAAAATAATGGAGTACCGTTAGGGATGCAAATGATGGTTTGTGGATTCCGTTTGTAATCTCCCCTACCGTAGGATGGCGACCAGATGAAACAAGTCTCCTGGCTTGTCACCGCGAAGATGCGGCCTAGATGGTGCACGGCGTCTTCGAACATGTAGGGGTACAAATCTGCCGCCGCCAACATGCGCCAGCCTCTGCCGTTACTTCTTCTTGCATTAATGGCAATCCTTATGTTGAACACCGCAATGAGATAGTAATCGTCGTAGCCGCGTCGCTTTGTCGGCGGTTCTGCAATTGCTATCTTCTTCAATCTCATGTAGGCATCATCACATGTATTCAAGCCCAGCCAGTCCGGAAGGCCGATCCCAATGGTGGAGAAGGGGTCTACCAGAACGGTTGCACTGCTGTGGATGTTGTGCAAAATGATGATGGTATCCGGCCGGAGGTATGCAAGCCAATCTTCGTTGGCACCGACCCAGACCTATATATAAGACGGTGGGCAACGGAGAAATTACGGGATGGAAATGGAATAACTAAGTACTACATGATCAAACTCTGTTACTGACCTGCTCATCGGACAAAATCTGACTACCTCTCAACGTCGGCAACTCTAGCGGAGTCAATGTGCAACCATGGCCAGGGAGCGGTGTACTGTTCGAAGGATTGTCCCATAGAAGAACCTTCTCCTCGAGAACGCATGGAAGACCAACAAGCATGGCCTGTTTAAGTAGCATCTTGAAAAATTTGGTGCAGGAAGCACCGAGTCTTGCGGCGGTGAGGACGTCGGAGCGGCGTGCGATTTCTCCCACAGGATCGTCGTCCAAGGTCTCCCAGCCCTGACAATGAGGAGAACTGACTGGCGAATCCATGGGAGCAGCGACGAACTGCCTTCTCTTCGGGGGAGGGGAACTGGCGAGGAGGAGATAAGAGTGTAGTAACCGCAGGGCCTCGTCCCTTCCAACTGTAGATCATTCCTCATCGAAGGGGTGAGTCTATTATTTACTACTAGTACTCCCTCCGTCCAGGTGCATAGGGCACCTAAGGAATGGCACCGTGAACTAGGCATATGTTGATTGGACACTCATCATGTTTTCTCTCCCTCTAGTTAATCCTGCATTAAGTGTAATGATGGTAGGACTAACCATGCATAGGCTAACAGATTGTTTCACACAATTCTTTAGGTCCAGCTTGCATGCATGCAAAGAAAAAGTAAATGGTAGAGGCAGCTGATTGGTTTGCATATGGAAGGGAGATAAATGTGAAGCTGAAAATGCTAAGTGCATTGGGGTAGGCATACGAGTCATTAGTGCTAACTAATGAAGGGCGACAAATATACTTGAAAATCCTAAATTCTCTTAGGTGCCTTATGCACCTGGACAGAGGGAGTACTAGCATTATGGAACGTTATGGGATTGCATTATACTGTAAATAATAGCACTAGTAAGAAATTTTTGGCACTAGGTAGTAGTTTTTGGCGTGGGTTAAGAAATCTTGGGTATGTTTTTGCATTTTTTGTACACGCCAACTAGTGTCAAAAAACGTCTTACATTATGTGACGGAGGAGTACGTACTCGTACTATAGCAGTACTAGTACTACTCTTCTCAACTAGTAGTGCGATGTACTATACTTCTAGTCTAGTCTAGTATAGTGCACCAGTTTTGAACTCTTGAATCTCAGGGCCAAGGAGCTACAGTTGGAAGTGGAGGGTACTACTGTTCTCTAGAACCATCGTTATACTATCAATGCAGGGAAAGTACACCTGTGTAGTGGCCTAGTGGGTACTCTCGGTGCTCTATTCAGCCGCTCCTCTCACGTAGCTGGCCTACTCAGCCGCTCCTCTCACGCACACACTAGCAGGTTGTTTATCAGCGACGGTTACTGCGGGGGCAGAACATTTGAGTTATTTGATACAGTGAGACTAGGCTTTTCGCTTCCATTTGTGGAGGTGTAATGGATCTCGTCGAACTTTGTTAGTAGTTCCTTCTTTATGAATGAGATGAAGCAAAGCTTTTGCCTCCGTTTCAAAAAAACACGTCAAGAGGAATTTCTTTTATAGTAGAGCCGATAATGGAGTGAAGTCCATGCGTGCAACGCCACAAGCTACAGAGTAGTAGTAGAGCACTTTACGTACAGAGCCATATTGCACAGTTCCCAATGCCCCGCCAGGCTTTTCCGACTCCTCGGGCTTAATTGGGAGGCGCAAGTTTAAATATGCTACTAGCTGATGAGGAAGCCGCAAGCAAGGTGCGGCTAGGGAGAGCACGCGAGCCACAGGATGCTGGGAAGGAAAACCCGTTCACGTGGCTAGGCTGTCCAGTGCACCCAGATTGTGGGGCCGCACATCCGTTTGACTTCAAAACTCAAAGTACCCGTGTAAAATATTGGCTCGCAGCAAAGTGTAGTAGTACTATTTTAAAAAAAAGGCCGCCGTGCGTTCGGCCGGGATCGAACCCACCAAACGAGGTATACACTCCCACGACCACTAGTAGTACTCGTTGGAGTACAACGCAACCTAGAATCGCCTTTTGTCGCTAGTAGTACGTACATTGTTCCTTACAAGAAACCCCTAAGTGCATGGTTAATATTATAGCCAGCTGCTCGCTATAAGCCAGTGCCATGTCATCTACAGCCCATCTTATAGCCAACATGTACAATAATAGACCAAAAGAGTGTACTACTTTTTTATTATGTGGCCCACTTCTCATTCTCACAAAGTGCCTAGGAGCACGTGCTAGAGTTGGCTCTTCACGAAGAGCCCGCTTATCTTCTCTCTCCTCTTCTCTTTCCTCCAACTAAGCATAAATATACTAGTTTATTTCTTATAGCCCACTGACTCAGCTCTATTGTACTTGCTCTAATAATGCAAGAAACCACTAAAATGCCAAGAAACTACTACCACTTGCATACGTGGCAGACTTAAGATAAGACTACCTTATCAACCATTGTACATGCTCTTACCAACAAAAATCCTCGAGTGACCTCCTACCTCCGGCCCGTCCACCTAGTCATCCTCGGCCATGGGCCGCAGCTACCGCCGCCGGCAGAAGGCGAGGTCAAAACCGCCGGCGGTGCGGAGCCCATGTTGCGGCAGCCCGGACGCCAGCTCCGTCCGGCGCTCGCGGCCGCTAGCTAGCCAAGATAGCTCCGTCCAGCTGCTTATCTGCAAGGTTTGCTAGCTAGATTGGCACGGCAGCGCAGCGGCTTGCTCGCGCGCGCCGCGCTAAGGCCAGTCATCTGGCTCGAGCGAAGGCCAGCGCGGCGGCTTGCTCGCTCGTGAGTCACGCTCAGGCTAGCCTGCCAACCCGTGCAGAGGCCAGCGCGGCGTCCGGCCCGTCCGGCGGAGCGGCGGCCAACTCACTCATCACCTGCGCCACCGCCGAACACGCATCAGTACTGTTTGAAGTAATGTTCAGGAAAAATAATGATTTGAGGGGGAATAACAGGATAGAAGGTCAGATGTGGGTCCCTCGTGTCAACGGTCAAATAAAATGTGTTGGTTTAAGCTGCCTCATCAGCACGAATGTGTGGGCCAACCCTGTCATAAATGGGTTTAAACGAACCTAATCGGTAGGAGTACTAGGTAGTTTTTGGCGTGGATTAAGAGATTTTGGGTATCTTTTTGCTATTTTTTGTACAATAGATTCTTCCTAGGGCTGGTTGAAAGTGGTAGTTTTTTGTTAAATACTCTACATATTGTAAGTAGGAGTGAAAGTTAAGCTTTGGAAGCCAATAAGCAAGGCTAGTTACATAGTGCATATGTGTACATGATTGAAAGTAAATATCAACCATGAGTGACTAATATCTTGATGGAAAACTCGAAACTATGGAATACTAGGAAAAAAATGCATGGTTGGAAGTACTAGCAATGTTCATGTCCGTTGCAACGAATCATAATTAGAATAATACTTATTCACAAACTTGGTACAAAACACTCTAATTTTGATATACATATGTCACTAGAGATATATTATGTTTCAATTAGAATTGATTCCTTGGGCTGTTTTGCTGAGGTCAGGGAGGGATGTGGTTGGTTTTAAGATACTAATTATGGGTTTTTCTACAAATTGATAGACAAGTGGGATGTTGGTGAGAAAAGGCAACAACTTACCTCACAATCGTTAGATGTGGATCTAATGGTCAGAAACGACGGATGGTAGACACACCAGCATCACCAACTTAGTGTTGTGTTGGAGTACTAGCAAGATCCGTGCATTGCACGGAACATCAAGATGCATTTTTTATAAAACACTTGTTGTGATTGACCCTTGCACTACAAAAAAATACACTTCCGTGATGATACATGTTTGTCACAGTAGGTCACATTTTCTGTCATGCATGTACATCCATGATGATTTTATGACAGAATCAAGATAGTCATACATGTGCTGTCGTAGAAGTGTTCCATGACATTACCAAAATTATCATCATGGAAGTGTCCACTTCCATGACAATAAATCCCGCGTCACAGAAGTGCTTTCGTCAAGGATGACCGACACATGGCATCCACCGTAACGGAACGCTGTTAAGCTATCGGGTCGGGTTTTGGATCTGATAACCCATTAACAGCCCCGACCAATGGGGATTTTCCATGTGCAAAATCATCATTGGCTGGAGGAAACACGTGTCGGCTCATCATTGGGACATATGTCATCCACTCATTGGACAGAAGGCGCCTATGATATGACGACACGTGGCACGGCCCAACAGAGGCCCATTCCTGTGAAAAGGCCGGCCTGTTTGACTTGGTCAAAAGGTGGCGGGCTGGCCCATGTAAAGCCTGTTAACGAC
Organism: Triticum monococcum; assembly: GCA_034509565.1. NCBI lineage: Eukaryota > Viridiplantae > Streptophyta > Magnoliopsida > Poales > Poaceae > Triticum > Triticum monococcum. Next base: position 171,436,893 of record CM067847.1, on the reverse strand, counting down.
CTGTTCGCATATAGCCCATTTACAGCCCGCTAACCCAAGGCCGGTTACGCCCTATCCGAATTAGGCCCAGTAGCGTCATCTGGGCCACCCAATATGATTCCAGCCCATTTTCACTTCTGGCCCATGTATGGCCCATGACGTCTTTCGGCCCATATGTGGCCCTATGTAACTCTTGGCCTATTAACGGCCCATGGTGAAACTGTCCCGTAATGAACAGTGTATCACTTTATACCCATTAACGGTCCGTTATTCCATTGGGCTGTTTCCAGCCCATGTTATCTTTCAGCCTTCTCAAAGCCCATTTATTCTTAGGCTCATTTCCAGCATTCGTTTACTTACGGCCCGTTACTGTCATTTTCTGCTTGTGGGCAAAATTCAGCCCGTGGTTACAGTCAGCCCGTTTGTGGTCCGTTAATACGTTGGGCCGTTTTCATAGCGTCATCAAATACGGCCTATTAACGATGGCCCGTTATGGTCGGCCCATGAATGGACGATTCCAACTCTAGCCCGTTTATGGCCATAATGCGGTCTGTTTGGCCCATGTTTGGCCAATCGATTATATGGCCCGTATAAGGCCCATTGATGATACGGCCCGTAGAAGGCCCATTGTTTCCACGGCCCGTAGAAGGCCCATTGTTTCTACGGCCAGTAGGAGGCCCAATGTCACTATAGTAAATATTAGCCCATGGTTATTGTGGCCTAGTTTTAAAAAATAGGTTATTGCAGCCACTAGCTAACCGCGAAAAAATAACTGCAATGACTACAAGCAAACAAATAAACAAGACAACAAGAAAATAAATAAGCAAGCAACTAACGCTAGGCTATCACGGCTATTACACATATTACATCCACTGGGCATCAAAGTTCGCCACCAGTGCAAATATAGGGAACAAAGCAGCGTATCATATACACTGGTTGTCAAAGTTGGTGACCAGCGCAAATAAACACCGCAGCAAAACAAATCCAGAACTGAAACCACTTCAGAAGATCTCAAGAAACAAAATCCTAGGTACCCATAGTGCTGGCAAGATGCGTAGCAAGCTTATTAACTTTCTCTTGTTTGGCGCTTAAATCCTCCAGCGCTTGCTGTTGCACCAGAAAATATGCATCTGAATTCTGTAGGGACTTCCTTGGTCCTTCAGCTTCCTGTCGTAGCACATCTGATCGATGTCTTTCAACTTGAAGTTGAGACTCAAGAAGACGAACTGATTCAGGCAGCGAGTTTGAAGAGCTGGTGCTAGCAGTAGTGGCCAGTAACTCGAACACTACATCAAGACAAGACTTTTGGGTTCCCTCACTGTCGTCAAGATAGTTTTTATCAGCTTTCTTGGAGACCAACAGGGATGTCTTACTATCTTGAACCTTATCTGCATTACTTCCTTTACCATTGGATAACGCGGTACTGTTCTCCAATATTTTGTCCGCATTCTAAAAGAGAAACAAGTAGACACATCACATGTTTACCATGTTGTATATGGAACTCATTTTGGTAAATGAGTTCATTAGTAAAGTGGACTGGATAATAGCATGAAACAAACATATATCTATGTACCATGGTCACTTTATGGTCTATATCATTCTAGTTTTTGTTGCCAAATCAAGATAGAGACATAGTTCAAATAATATTTGTTCAAGACAAAGCAGAATAGACAGAATATAAGTGTGGGTAACTATAGAGCAATAACAACACTTGTAATGTGCATGACACGAGAACATAACTGTTTATTCAATTGAAACTGAAATCAACATAGAGCAGGTTACAATAGCAAACCAGTTAAAGAAACATGTTTAAAACATACCTGTTGCGCCATTGGAATTTCAATTACATCCTTCAAATTTGAAAATAGTTGGTATGAGTAAATACAGTAATGCAAGAGCAAAGGAGTATGAACCATAGCTATAGAACCTGACCTAAGAACAAATCTTCTTCTCCTTTAAGTGTTGAGTTGGTATTCGGAGTGGTGGTCCTCGTGCTTTGGGCACTGCAGTTCCCTTACTAACTGCTCATGTTTGGGTGCTCTGTGGTGGAGATGGTGCTGTGTCAACTAGAACTGGGTTACTATCTGCCGGGGTTGGGTTAGAAGGGGTGTAGCTGGTTCTCTGTCCAACTGGGTAGGGGTACAATCTGCGAGAGTCTGGGTTATGTGTGGTGGATCTGGTCCTTGGGCAAGTACGATCGTGGTTCTATCTGCATCAACTGGTAGCACTATCTTTTCTGAAGACCGTGTTGTTACTCCCTTAGATATTGCCATCTCGCTCTCCAATTCAAATGGCTGATAAACAATAAAAGTAATTGAAAGTATAGACATTTTACGATAGATAGGTGCAATGGATAGTGGGGAATAAAAGAGGGCATGAAATAATTCATATTTATGTTGTCTAACCAAACAGGATATCATGACACAATTTCACATATATGATGGCTAACTAAACAGGATAGCATGACACAATTTCACATTATGATGGCTAACTAAAAAATATGGAAATACATAGTTCAAAATATGAGACTATGTAAACAGGATGACATGACATAACTATATAATGTGTTTATTAAATAGGTTGACATGCCATAATTCACATACATTAACGGATAGAATGCCATAATTTAAAATATGATGACTATAAACACTAAACATGATGAGATGATATAACTATATGATGTCTTTATTAAATGGGTTGCCATGCCATAATTTAGATAGATGATGTGTATGTACTATGTAAACATGATGGCATGATATAATTCAAATATATGATTTATATAGCAAGCAAGTAAGCAAATGGCAATCCATATATGATGTAAAAACTAAGCAATGCAAGACAACATGCATGACATGGGTAATATAACCCTGCCAAGTTTGAGCATAGACCTCAGGGGGGGAATAGGACTGGTCATCAGTCTCTGAATCCTCCTCTGAGGAGCTCTCTGTAACCAGCAAGATGTGTGCTTTAGCAGGTAGCATTGTCTGCTATGAATACCTTTTTTTCACTCCAGATACTTCCACCACCGCTTCAAATGTCTGATGCACAGGAAGAGTAGTTGAATATACAAACGCTATCGACAAATGGAACACGTAATACAAAAAATGATAGCATGATATAATTCACATACATGATGATTGGCTAAACAGCATGGCATTGCATAATTCACATATATAATGCCTTTGCAACAAGATAGCATTGTATAATTCACATATATAATGTCTTGCAACAAGATGGCAATGCATAATTCACATATATGGTAATTAGACACTGAACAGGTGGCATTCACACAAAGCATGTCTAAACTAATCAAATGACATAGCAATGCGAGACACCGTACGCACGATATGAGCAACATAACCCTGCCAAGTTAGAGCATACACCTCGGGGGGGGGAATAGGACTGGTCATCTATCTCTGAATCCTCCTCTGAGGTGCTATCCGTAACCAGCGAGATATGCGCTTCGTCAGATAGCATAGTCTGCTCTGAAGACCTTGTTTTCACTCCAGAATTTGCCATCACCGTGTCAAATGGTTGATGCACACGAAGAGCAGTTGAATGTACTAACATTGTTGACAAATGTAATATGTAACGAAAAAAGGATGGCCTGATATAATTTACATATAAGATGACTGGCTAAGCAGGATGGCATTGCAAAATTCACATATATGATGCCTGGCTAAACAAGATGGCGTTGCATAATTCACATAAACGATGAATAATCTAAACAGATGGCATTCGCACAAAGGATGTCTAAACTAAGCAGATGACATATTTGATGTATAGAGTAAGCAATGCAAGACACCATATGCATGATATAACCAACATCAGCATGCCAAGTTAGAGCGAAGACCTCATGGGGTAAATAGGAGTTGTCTTCTCCTTCTGAATCCCCCTCAGAACAGATATCTTCCTCTTGATTACAATCCGAAATGCATGGAGGGGCCTGCCTTTGCACCTACCATGGAGCGACGTCTGCATGAAATTTTATTTCCATGCAAGGCTCGTCTCTTTTGCTCTACATGTTCAGTTCCGTTGTTTACAATAACTGTCATGCATAGGAATAAAACATAGTGAGATTATGTAAGGAGTGCATGCAGAAATCTAGAGTGATGGTAGCAACCTGTGGATAGACCCAAAACCAATAATAGCAGGCAGATAATGGCTTCAGTTAAAAAATACAGATAATGGCTTCTTTACTGTTTGTTTCCTGCCCAACATGAAACTCATAGTGGACACCGGAGATTAACCATATAGTAGATAGATACTATTGATCGCGGCCCCGATATGTACCCCACAACCATTTAAAAACTCAAGGTTGACCATTAGTTTGGATCTGACTCAGAGTCTAATCGGTGAACAGGACAATAAAGTAGCATGTAATATTAAGTGATGCATAACGTAAGCAGACATGAAAGAGTGCGACCTCTCTTACGGACCCGTGTAGTCCTCGAGGTCATCTGCTCGGTTGATGATGGTAATGCAGTTTTCATGGCCGCCAGCGGCGGGGAAGAAGATCTGAGGCGGCGAAAAACAATCTGGAGGCCGGATCCCTGCTATGCTGGACCCTTCTGTCGTTGGAGCAGCTGAGCTGGGGTGGACGACGGCGTAGCAGGAGCGGGACAAACCACGCAAGGTTTTCTTTGACAACTATTTATAAGAGAAGTAATTTTGTAAGGGCTTGCTTGAATTGGAGGATTCCAACAATGCAGGGATAGGAAATAGACAGGAATAGGATAGGAATGCACGTGCAAAACAGAGAATTTAAAAACACAGGATTTCTGCCAATCTGGGTGTTTGATTCACAACAATTGGAAGATCACAGGATGCAAAGAAGCATGGTGAGATTAAGTCAAACCACAAGAAAATGTATGGTTATAATGCTATTATGCTACTATCTCTTAGTCTTGTGCTTGATGAATAGGAATTTGAAAAGGAGGACAAGTGAAAATTAAAATTCCTATGTTTTTTCTTTCAAGGAGACACTAAAGGAACAAATCCGTGTGCTCAGTGGACAATATATATAACATGTAGCGTAAAAAAGAGATGCAACAAGTGTACAACCTCTTTGGCGAAGCCATGTCGATCTCAGCGTGATTGGTTGGCCGGTGAGGATGCTTTTTCTCTGGCCATCCCTCTAGCCCCCCCCCCCAGTGCCGAGCTTTTTCTCCGGCGATCCCCACGCCACCGCCCCGCCAATGCCCCGCCACCGCCGGCGACCATCGCCCCCATCCTGAACCCTAAGATAGATAGTGGGGTACCTCTGCGGCGAGCCCCCCTCCCTGCTGCGGCTGGTTCTTCCTTCACCCCGGCGAGCCCCACCCCCCTGAAAATCGACTGACCCAAAAGTAAATTTAGTCGACTGAAGTGTAGCTAAATCGGAGCAGCATCGCAAGCAAGAGCAAGAGCGAGAGCAGCGACGCGAGCAAGAGCAAGAGCAGACCAGGCAGGGGACCGAGAGCAAGAGCAGAGCAGCAGCGCGAGCGAGAGCTAAAGCAGCAGCAGCTCCTACTGATGTGGACGTCACCGCCGAGGGAGCGACGCTGTGGAGGAAGTGGCCGGCGACGCCGCCGTGGATGGAGCCGTGCCGTGTTGGCTCGGGACCGAGCGCCGGCAGCACCGTGAGATCGAATCAAGAAGAAAATGCAGCGATTAGTGTACAACCTCTTTGGTGGCGCCGACTAGCCCGCAACTTCATCCAAGGAAATGGTGATGATGATGCTCTTCCGGTGGTGCAGGTGAAGGCGGCGGTGTGGGAATGGAGGTGGCGCGAAAGACGAGGGGAACGTCGGCGCAGCTCCTTGGCGGTGGAGGACGGGGTGGCTGAACCGGCGGGACAATGAGATCAACGATGGATCCTCATCCGGTACGGTGGATGAGGGACGTCGAGGTGTTGTTGTGGACGACGTGGTCGGGGAACAGGCTCCGGTTGGGTGGCGGACGGAGCAGGGTGTGGGGTTTCGTCGCAGGTTTTCGCGGCCTCGGTGTACGAATGGGTGGGCGGATGGGATGGCAGTGGGGAACCATGGCTTAGAGACGCGCTTGTCTGAAATCTGGGGTAAGTTACAAAAGTACCCCCACCGATTTGAGGCGGTTCTTTCGGTTCAGGGGTACCACGGGCATTTCGCGTGTCAGGATTTCATAGGAGGTGGGAGTTTTCACGCGTGTTGTAATTTCGAAATAGCAAGGCGCGGGTTGAGATGGAGGGAGTTGTCGGAGCACAACGAGACAAAGATATATCTTAAATATTTCAGGCTAACAAGGCGCGGGTTGAAATTTCCGGACAAGCCTAACGTGTACTGTACCAAATCAATGTGCACTACAAATGTCATTCAAAACTTTGAATTCATGTTATGTTCAATTAAAATATTTGGCTACGTGTATAATGCATGCAACCTACTACTCAAATGAACGTTTTAGTGCATTCCAAACGTATATACTACCGCTTCAATATGAACTAAATTTGAACTCGGTTCTCTATTTCATTAAGATCTACAGTAATGATTGTTGTGAAGTCAAAGCATTTGAATTCGTTTCTCTGTTTTAATAAGATCTACAATCATCATTATTGTCAAGTTAAACCATCGTCTGTGTATTATCTTCACAGCACACCACATGATTAGTCTCGAGTTACATATGAACTATGTGTACTATATGAACTCGAACTAGATTTTTTGAATCCACTTTATTTTGATTTCAAATCACATTACATTTCTAGCTATAGCTAGATCTTAATAATCTAAACCATGTCTCATATGTATAATGTGTTTGTCACATTATGTATGGTGCCCCACCCCCTACGCCTACAAGTATTTAGATGTGAGTTGCAAACACCACACATTACCACAAATTCAAATAAAATGTGAGAATGTTCGATATATAGTATTGTTTAGATTGTTCATATTTACTTGTAAGCTGCAAATGCCACACATTATCACAAATTCAAATAAAATGTGAGATTGTTTGATGTATAGTATGGTTTAGATTGTTCAGCATTTAGCTGTGAGTTGCAAACGCCATGCATTATAACATTATGGTATAACATGTGCACAGCACGTGTATCACCGCTATATTCATGCATGCAATGTTTAAAACACTATGATCTCCTATTCAAATATATGAATCCGCTTTCATATCAAATTATGATCTTTGTTAGTCGCTTACACCCACACAATCCTCTAACCTTTGTAGCTACCACTAACTTTCTCTCGTGCATGCACACGCCCTCCTCGCCCTCCCCCTCCCTCGGCATTCTATGCACCGGGCACATTCATTTTTTTCTTTAGGTCGTTCTCCTAGAGTCTCCACAACTCCTTTCTGACACACACCGATCAATAAACCTCTCCAGCAATGCCTGCCTACAACATACACACACACCTTCAATCTCCTCCTTTATGTGTCCTTGCCTCGTGTCTCTCATACGGTCAGACACACATGTAAACTCTCGCCCATCTTTTCATCGATCTCACAACCGCACACTCCTCCCCGTATCTAGCTAGTAGTTGGGCCTCTCGCACCACCTCCTAGCTCCATTCTCTCTATCTACCCGTCTCGCTGGGCCTTATTTGCCTCTAACAAATGGACGTATACCGACCGATCTCTCGCTATACATATAGCTAGCTAGGTCCTTATAACTCGTTTTTACCCACACATCAATCGACCTACCTCATTAGTTGTGTCTCTCCCTTCCTCCAACAAACAACAATTGATCTACCAATCTAGTTAGGTTTGCTTACCAAACACATGGTTCCCCTTCATCATCCATGGATGCGTCCCGACAGATCTATCACGCACAGGCACACACAGAAACACATCCCCACTCTTATTGATAACATTGCAGTTCCACCCTCAGTTTGTCTAGTAGGCATCTCCCACCATCTTCGAGAAGCAACTCCATCACCCATCCAGCACTCTACCCCTCTCCCTCCCTCTCCCTCCCTCTCTCTCTCTGTCCCATCATATTTCCCGTCCTTCAGTTATGTATGGATGTCGACCGATCTCCCTCAAGACATAGCTGGGTCTCTCCTTCTCAACACATATATGAGTCGTTCTACATCTATAGTTAGGCCCCCGCCTACCCCTCCCCCCTCCCCCCTCCCTCCCACACACACTGATACATCGAGCGCTCTAGTCATGTCTCCCTACCACACACAAACTTGACATGTGCCCTCTAATGTTCCGGTAGGCCAGTCACCCTATATCTTTGACTTGCACACACACACAATCTCGATGGCTCTCTTCATCGATCTCGCACCCACCCACTTGATCCTCTCTTCGACTCTATCGATAGCTATGACCCCTCCCTCTCTTCTCGTGGATTGCCCGACCCTCTATGTATGATATGGATAGGCCTCCATTTCACACACATTGCATGCAAAATTTTGTTTGAGATGTCATCGACACATATTCCCACAAATAATTCACGAAATCAACCCCCCACCCCACCCCCACCCCAAAACAAAAAACACTCACGAACGCGGTTTGTATCTCTCTCACACACCCACGTAGGTGGGGGACATGCACGAAGAGAAGAGGTGCATGCACGGCGCACGTACTCCCGTCTCTTTCCCAACCACACCCGCACGGGTACACGGTGGAGCTCATTTCTGTATGAAAAAGGCAGCCCACGTGGTAATTTGGCATGTGTACTGGTTGTCCACTTGGAGGGAGGATCGTCTACCACGGGTGAACAAACAAATTGCGACTTGACGTGTTATGTTAAAAAAGAGGCAAACCATGTGGGTCCTACCTTAGAGGCAAGGCTCTATACACTGGAGTACTTTTGATGTGTCCCGTCAACTCGCAGAACAAGGAGAAGCTTGCTTAGTATGCCGTCCCCCCTGTTCCTAAATATAAGTCTTTGTAGAGATTTCACCAGGAACCACATGCGGATGTATATAGATGCATTTTAAGTGTAGATTCATTCATTCTGTTCCGTATGTAGTGGAATCTCTACAAAGACTTATCTACTAGTAATAGCTAGCCCACACTACTAGGAATTCTCTATCCTCTCCTTGAGCCACATCATCAAAATTGATGTAGCCGTTAGATGAAGTAAATCAGTCCATAATAGCCGTCTAATCTAGACATTGAGAGGATCCGCACTAAGCCACATGCAAGCATGCAGACATACTATGGCACATGCATGTGAGTGGGTTTTAAATCACATCAACATCTCTCCATGCAAGCATGCACCGGTAGCATGCATGTAAGTGAGCTTTTAAGTCCCATTAACATGTCAACAAGAAAAATATAATCCCATTATGCAGTAGGAGTTGGCTGATCTTTTTTCCTTACGTGGGATGATCTAAATGATGATGGGAGTTTATTTAGTTTGGCTACCACATTTGTCATGCGGTTACAGAGCTTTTTTTAGTTCTATGAAATCGATAATTTTGCGCAGAGAGATATACCGTTGTTCCGCGGCAACGCGCGGGGACTCATCTAGTAATATTTAGGAACGGAGGGAGTACTATGTAAAGAGTTAGGTGTCGCACGGTGATAGTGTGAGATGGGCCATGTAATCACTGAGCCTGCGTGTTTTCACTGCTCTTGCACGCCTCCGCTGTAAGAATGGAGAAAATTGTAATCTAGTAGTAGTACCTCCTTTCGCCGAAAGCGTGGGACATCCAGCAGTCCTACCACCTCAGTAATAAAGACCAATGAGCCGTCAAATCACATAGACCCAGCAGTAACCATCACTCTTGCGCCAGTGAGAGGTCGCGTCCGCTCTGCCCGGGCATGAATGCGTCACCGATTCTTTGGAGCCGCGCTGACCATTTTGGGCGGGAAGCGCGCGTGGGCGATGGAGGGGCTTTGGGTGGGCCAGGCTGGTCAGGAGCGGGCGTGGCAGCTGTCCACATGTCCCTACCGGACACGCCCGGAAACGAGAGGATGCACTGACTCTCGTGGATAAAATCATACACTACACAACATCTCTCTGTAGGAGTAGGTCGATCTGTCGCTCTCTCTAACACACACATGTTGTTAAACACACACACACACACACACACACACACGCACACGCACGCACCTTGGTCCCGTTGCACCTTCTAACTTGAGGTCTCGGGTTCGATAACTACACTTGAGCATAATTTGTGTCAGGAGGATTCTTTGACTGGTCAAAATGTTTTCTAGGGTTTGCACGCTTCACACTCTCTCTCTCCAGTATATATATACACGTTGGAGCCTCAGCGCTTGTAGTTGCTCTCTTCACACTCTCTCGCCCTCTCCCGCTGGAGCCTCAGCGCTTGTACTCCCTCCGTTCTGAATTACTTGTCGCAGGTATGGATGTATTTTGATGTATTTTAGTTCTAGATACATCCATTTCTTCGACGAGTAATTTGGAACGGAGGGAGTAGTTGCTCTCTTCACACTCTCTCGCCCTCTCTAGATCTAAACAAGACTTCGTTGGCCTCTCTCTCCCCTCACTGCTGCTCAAAGAGCCGGCAGGATCCGTCTGTCGGGAAGGGAAGGAGGCTTAACGATGTCGCCGTCGGCGAGAGACTACCAGCGCAACTGTTCACTTTACACCCAGCGGCGGCGTGGGAGGGCCTCTGACCCCTTCTTCTTTGTCGTCATCCCGTCGCCCACCGAACCACGCCCCAAGAACCTTAAGGTATAATTTACTTACTCCACATGCATTGCTCTAGCTGCATGTATACCATGAATCTAGGACGTGGTTCGAAGAGGAAAGGAGTGGGGGAAGTAGTGGGAAAAGTTGTATATAGCATGAATCTAGGACGTGGTTCAAAGAGGAAATGAAGGGGGAAAGTTGTATAGCATGCATCTAGGACGTGGTTCAAAGAGGAAAGGAATGGGGGAAAGTAGTGGGGAAAGTTGTATCGCATAAATCTAGGACGTGGTTCAAAGAGGAAAGGAAGGGGCGAAAGTACTAGTTCAAAAAGGAAAGGAAGGGACAAGGCTGTAGAGTTTGAGCAGGACTGGATTTGCTGCGCTCACATAGGGAAAGGTGTCTAAAGATAACAAAACTGGGACCAACACAAATATGCTCCTTGGTTGTTTGTTCTTTGTTGCAACAGACTGTGCATGAGCACAGTACATCGGTAGATGCACATGGTGCTGGTGCATCCATTGTCTCGTGCAACTCATTAGCTGTTGTTAATCTAAGGCCCTGTTTGGTTAAAAACTCCCTAGTCCCTACCTGCTTGGTTCCAGGGACTAAACATGGACTAGAGGTTATTAAATGACATGCTAAAAGACCATGTTACCCCTAGTAATGAACTAATAGAGACAAGGTGCGATGCGTGGCAGGGGCAACTGTTGGTAAAAGTCCCAAAAAGACTCCCTCGGGGTCTTCTTTTTTTAGTCCCAAATGCCCACTTTTAGTCCCTAAAAGTCCCTCCTGTTTGGTTTAGATGGGACTGACATGGAGTTTTTTTAGTCCCTACACCAAAATGTCCCTCTAAACAAACACCCTCTAATAATGCCGCTTGAAAATTGATGCAATGCCACAGTTAAAAGCAAATTACATGTTTAATGAATTTTATTGTTAATATAATTTCTATGTTAATATTAATCAATGCCGCCATTTGAGAAATGCTACTGTCTTGCTTTCTTTCCCATTTACATAAGGTAGATGCTTCTTTTTGTTGGTTTCTGTGTCATCCACCGTTATTGACCACTAATTGTTTCCTTTGCTCCTCTGTGTAAACAGGGTTATCTACTTTACCTCGTTGCCATTGTGACCTTTTGTTGCACTGCAGAAAACACTTTTGTTTTAAGAGTGTTTTGTGCAGTTCAACCAAAATGTCACACCGACAATGTTGTTTGATTGCTTGATCTTAGTGGAACTGCACAAGAGGAGATCTTACTTCCTATCTGTTAAGGCGAATTTGGTTCAGATCTTCTTCTTGTGAGTTGTTTGAATTCCGCATCATGAGAGGTTGGTACTAGCCTTCTTTCACATGATTCTGCAGTGTGCTTTCATATGTTGTGCTACTTGTATGATAATGTTGCTTGATTAGTGAACTGCACAAATGGAGACAAGACTTCCAATCTGTATGTGCACCGTAATATCCCATTGAGGTAAGACAAGGATATTTCACAACTATTGGCCCGTATTTTGCCACTTTCATCAGAAAATTAAGTTTAGTACTATACTTGTGCTCCCTAATTGACATGCCAAATCTTACATTGAAGGCGAAGCTTGTCTGTTATTGAACCAAATGATGAAGGGGAAGAACAAGAGGAAGAAAAACAAAAATTAACTCCCGGTGCCGTAATGAAGCACTGGAACTGTGATGACACAAGTAGTGATATAGTTTTGCATCTTAATTTATTGCTATGGCTGGAACGAGCAATTGTTTTGCCACTGATTTGATGCCATTCTTAATGTAATATGTAATTATCTCAACTTGTGCAAACAGGGACCTTCTTTGAAGATACCATATATTTTAGTGGAACTACACAAGAAGATGTTGGAAACATTAAACTAATCGAGGAGTATATAGTAAGCTTGGCCACCACCGTAGATAGCAACAGATGGTTCCGGAGAAGTGCTTCATCTGTATGCTCTACACAATAAGCCTCCTGACAAAGGTTGGTACTCGCCCACTGATTTCATCCATATGATTGAGCTTTGTCATCTCTATTGGTGTTGTGCTACTGTTTAGATACTGTCATGAAAAAGTGGTATTGTCCTTGAGAAGTGCTTCATTTGTGATGTTTTAAATATTTCCTTTCCTTTTTTCGAGCAAACAGGGATGCTAGCATTTAGTAGTCCTCTTGTCTTTGCACAACAGGATCATCTTCCTCTAAAGAAGAATATGGAGTACGTGAAGTGACTAGTTCGGATTACGCCAGGATGAAGAAGCTCTGTCTATCTTCTCATCAGAAGGAGCAGTTGAAGGATGGTTACATTACTCCCCACAAGACCAAACTAACTTCAGCTCAGAAGGACTGAAAAATCTCCATCTTTTTGTTGTGATGCACGAGTACAATGTTGTTCTAGGATTCTTTCTGGTGAGTTCCATTTTTCTAAAAGTGTGCTCTACATGGACCATGTATGTGCCTGTTGAAACTGTCAATTCATAGTGCAGTTTGCTTTATACTAATCACTTTTTTGTATTTTTGCAAACATGGGTGCTCAGCTTGATTTCAATGGGAACTGCACAAAATGTTCATGAATACATCGAATCATTCATTTCCACCACAAGAAAGGAGGTGCTCATAAGTTCAAGGTATTGCAACATATAAGGGCGAAATCATACAAGCTACGGGCGAATTTGGTTGATTTTGGTGGAACTGCACAAAAAGAACAGCTGGTTTATTTAGAACAAGGTGCCATGTCAATGTCCGAACTGATGGAAAACCCTGCCCATTCCACAATCGTAGGCATTTGATATTTTGGAATGGGACAACCTTGTCAAATTTTGCTCATTGATTTTAGCAAGACATGCATTTGATATTTTCGAATGGGACGCCCTTTGCTGTCAGCAGCGTCGATCATTTTTTTCTTTATTCTTTAGTTGTGAAGTAAATATTGCCTCTGACATGTGAGTCGCTGAGATGCATAATCATCGATTGTTTTGAATGTTCTCTATGAATTGCCAGGCCTGTGTGTTTGATTGCAATGTACAGAAACGCTAAAAAGCTGCTCAAACTCTTTGTACTCCTTCTGTTCCTTTTTACTTCGCACATTGTGAAAGTGCATACTTTTTTGTATAAGATTGGTCAAAGTAGAGATACTTTGACTACAGACAAAACTTGTATGCAGAATAGAAAGGACCGGAGGGAGTACATGTGAAACTGCTGCAAACGAGGTGATCACCCTGTGAATAATGCTAGTACATATTGTTTTGCATGTTCATCCAATGCCAGTGATACAGGAATTCGAACTAATCGAAATAAATTCATTTATACATGGTCGGATTTCATATATGTTGGATTACATTACATTTCATACATTCTTCAACTAAAAAGGGGTGCGCTGGAGGTATAATTAATTAACCGAAGCTACCCACCTGTGTCCCGCTGAGCCGAACAGAAGCTTCAGTGACTTAACTGCAGGTACGGTTGCGTAACTGACATGTGGCCTGTTGGGCCCACGTGTCAGTCAGCCAACTGCACCAGTAGTTAAGTAGAAGCAGCGTTCTTCTCCAGCGCAGCTCTCCGACTCCACGTTGCCGCCAAGAAGCTAACCGGCCGTCAATGGTCAACCCACCTAGCTTGGCTTCAACTGGAGGGTAGCAGCGGTGGCCTTACTTGGACCCGAGCGGCGGCGACCTACCGTGTTCTACTCTTCCTCTTTTTCTATGGTGCGCGGACTTGTTGGCAGCAGGGCGGGGCCTCGGCGGAGCCGGCGGTGTCCTCCGCCTCGTTGTTGGCAGGGCGGGGCCTCGGTGGAGCCGGCGGTGTCTTCTGCCTCTTTGTTGGCGGAGCGCGGCCTCGGCGGAGCCGGCGGTATCCTCTGCCTCGTTGTTGGTGCCGCGGGGCCTCGGCGGAGCAGGGCCTCATTGATGCCAGCGGAGCGGGGACTCGTCGGAGCCGGCATTGTCCTCTGCCTCATCCTTGGTCTCGCCAAACAGCGCCTCGCCCGCTTCATCACCCTCTTTGCTAGCCTATTTGTAGGCGGCCGCAGCCTCCACCACCTCCATGCGGTACCGCCAGCGCTTGAGGCGGCCCTTGCGGGCGGAGCAGTACGAGTCAAGGAGCGCCTCCTGCTCCGCCCGCTCCTCATGCATCTGCCTCACCCTGTCCATATATTGGGCATGGGCCTCGCCGATGGTCATGGTGCAATGCACCGGCGAGGATGGCACGGAGGAGGGGGTTGGCGCCGGATCGTCGACTACCATGTTCTCCATTGGGACGTCGTCGTCCTCCGGCTGCCTGCCGGCCACCCGGTCGGCAGCAATGGCTGCCATCTCCTTGTGGTCCGTCGTCCGCCCGTCCCGAAGAGCGCTAGAGCGCGAGGAAGCCATGGTGGGCAGTAGTGGTGTGGACAGGAGAAAGGGAACAGATGCGGATGACTGCGGCTATGGCCAGCGCAGCAGTTTATATAGCAATGGTGGGCGGGCGGAGGGATGGACGTGTGGCGCCAGAGTAGCCGCCTCGGCAACCGCGTATCATTAATGTGGGCGGCAGATGGACGGATGGAAGGCACTTGTGTTGTTTGATGGCGGAGCAATCGCCTGCACCGGGAAGCGGGGCGGGCGGCGCTGACTATTTCGGGCGGAAAGCGCGCGCGGGCGAGGAGATGACTTTACTTGGAGAGGATGACAATGGGGACCCACCAGGTCCATAGCCTCACGTACGCAAGTGCCCCCTTATTATATATATAACTATAATTTATTTTGCTTCCTCCTAGTTTCCTGACATCACGGTCCCACACCATTGTCAACCTATGTAGTAGTAGTCAATAAACGAGAGAATTGCAGAAGAAGCGGCCGACAGCTGGGACCAAGCAGCTCGAGCAGTATTTGTGTTTTTGAGGTGTGAGCACTGCAGAGTTTTTCGATGTTTAGCCCAGATATTAATTTTTCTCCTCTGAACAACAACGAAAACATTGCTGCAGGTATTAACTGGGTGGGCTGTGGCCCGTCTAGCCCAGGCCAGACATCCAGCCTAGATATTAATTTTTTTCAAGCTGAAAATGGCTAGCCTAGCTATATTTTTTTAGGAATACCCAGGCAAGGTCAAATTGTTATTCTCCGCCTCGCTGGGCTGCAAATCTTTCCTAGGAGGGACGCATTAGGCTTAACAAGAAAATGGGCTTTAAGAAATAATAAATGGGATGTAATTATAAAAACTGGGCAGTAACTATAAAAAATGCACCAAACACGTGATTACTTTTTGGATATTGAAATTTTTTATTTCATTAATTGTTGCGAGCGCAATGTTTCATTGGATTTTTACGCAATATAAATTTATATTGAAATTGTATTTAATCTGACTAGAAATTTCCGGATAAAAATATTTCGGATCCCATCAATATGTGGGAAATTTTATTGAATTCTGTTTTGAACGGTTGGTTGAAATGGGTTGTACTTTTAACAAACTGTAAATGGTCTGTAGTAAATTCGATTAGAATTCAAAAATGGGCTACACATTCTTACAAATCTCAAATGGGCTATAAGTTCTCTGCCACACACTTCTGGCCTTACTAAGTTGACGCGTCCCCTAAAAAACAGAGTTGACGCGTATGCAAGGTTTTGTCAACTTATAGTCAACACACGGTTCTAGCAGCAGTGGCCATTGGATTACCATCCAACGGATGTCGTGCTTCTTCTTCAATCTCGGATATTCTAGCTTCACCCGCCCAAAAAATGATCCCTCCCCCTGACATCTAGGGCGCACCTTTCGGAAGCTGACCTGTGGGCCTACTGAGTTGACGTACCAAGGGCTTTGTCAACTTAGTAAATATAAACGATTCTAGCTGCAGTGACCATACGATGTCCATCCAACGGCCGTCGTGCTTCTTCAACCTCTGGTCTTCTTGCTCCAGCCACCCAAAGCAGCGCCGGTCGTGCCGCCTGCTCCTGCCTCCCATGGCCGGCTGTGCTGCCGCGGAGGCCTCACCGCCCCTACTACTCCCACCGCTGGCCAGGCCATCCCTCCACTCACCCACACCCCCTGTTATTCTACGGCGACGACAGCGCAGCCGAACCAGTGAACCCTCGTACTCCTCTTCGCGTGTGAATCCACTGCCGCATCTTCCCTAGCTTCGCGTCGTCCCCTTCCTAGGCCTCGCTGTCGTCCACCGCCCTAGTGCTCTTGGCGTGGTGTGGTCAACGTGGTCAAGAAACGACTTCCATCTGACGTGGACTGTACATGGAGAGGCTGACAGCTGGGTCCACGGCAGCCGCAAGGAAGTGCCTCCTTATTACACGCAAAATAATTATTCCTCCACCTGACAGCGGGGACCCACCGGACGGGCCACCGTATTTTGTGAAAAAAATGATTCGCCCTCTGACTGCTGGGACCCACGAGCTACATCTTCGCACGCAAGGAAGTGCGTCCGAAAAAAACGATTCGCCCCCCAGACTGTTGGGACCCACCAGCTCCATCTTCGCATGCAAGTGCGTCCGGAAAAAAAACGATTCGCACCCCGACTGCTGGGACCCACCAGCTACACCTTCGCACGCAAGGAAGTGCGTCCGGGCAAAAAAATGATTCGCCCCCCTGACTGCTGGGACCCAGCAGCTACACCTTTGCACGCAAGGAAGTGCGTCCGGGCAAAAATAACGATTCGCCCCCTGACTGCTGGGACCCACCAGCTACATCTTCGCAGGCAAGGAAGTGACTGACAGTCGGGACCCACCTGGCGAAGCGTACGTAGCGTTGTCATTTTGGTCGCGAACATGTACGTATATACTGGTCGATGTAGAGGCGCGCACGTGTCGTAGTAGAGGCGCGCACGTGTCGTAGTAGAGGCGGGCACGTAGCATGTACATGTACGTACAGCGGCCGGGGTGCAAGAAAGAAAATATGGCCACGTGTGTGTACATACGGGCAGGGTCTCGAACGCCTACTCGCGCATACGTATGGCCAGGGCTCGTGTACAAGGTTGGGTCAGAACAGAGAAACAGCGTCATCGTCGTGTTCATGGGGAGGCAACGGAATGTGTCGTTTTCATGGGGAGGCAACGGAATGCGTCGTGTTCATGGGGAGGCAACGGAATGCGTCGTGTTCATCGGGAGGCAACGGAATGCGTCGTGTTCATCGGGAGGCAACGGAACGCGTGGGAGCCAACCGGCTGGGTCGGAACGGAATGCGTGGTCGTGTTCATCGGGAGGTCTTGGACAGAACAGGCGATGGAAACAAGGCCTGGCGTACCGCCGAACGGAGGAAACGGACCTCCTACGGTCGAAACGGGGGTCCTGTTGATCGGGAGGGGTGTGGTGTACCGCAAAATGGAGGAAACAGACCTCCTACGGTCGAAACGAGGGTCCTGTTGATCGGAAGGGGTGTGGCATACCGCAAAACGGACGAAACAGACCTCCTACGGTCGAAACGGGGGTCCTGTTCATCGGGAGGGGTGTGGCGTACCGCAAAACAGGACTCCACGGGATACTGTTCATCTCCATCGTTGACCTCCTCCAGCCTCCACGGGCTACCGTCGACCTCCTCCAGCCTCCACGGGCTCCTGTTCATCCAGCCTCCACCGCGCGCTACTCCACCGGCTACTGTTCAACCACCCCTCCACCGTCTACTGTTCATCCAGCCCTCCATACCACGGGGTCCTGTTCAACCACCCCTCCACGGGCACCCCTCCATCGTCTACTATTCATCCAGCCCTCCACACCACGGGGTCCGGTTCATCCAGAGGCAACGCCACCGCTCACTATTCATCCAACCCCCCCCCCCCCCCCCCGCAACGCTCATTGTTCATCCAATCGATCGGCTTCAGTTAGCAGCAGTAGTGAAGGAATCGCTCGATCGGGTTCAGTTAACAGCCATCGATCGATCGCTCGGGTTCAGTAACGCATAGCCTGTAGTGCAATTGCTCGGGTTCAGTTAGAGCCCAACACCTCACTCGGGTTCAGTTAGAGCCAACGCCTCGCACACACGCGCGTACGTGTACGAGAGAAACGTGCATCGCTCGGCCCCCGACCTCCCACCGTAACCGGGAACTCCCCGAAATTTTCATCGTCCTCGCTTCTACCACGGTTTTTTCCGTCATGGACGACCCAAAGAATGTCATGCAGCTGCGTCTCCGGCCCGCCCAGGATGAAAAGCCCATTTTCTGTCATGATTTTTTGTCATAGAAGTAGGAGCCCACCACATCTATGATGATACCAGGTTTTGTCACAATTATTGCCACAGAAGTGTCATATGTATGACAGAAAAAATTTCGTTCGGCCCAAAATGTCACGGATGTGTCTTTTTTTGTAGTGTTGCGGGAGTAATCCCATGTGTAAAAACTAATGATATCTCGAGAAATATGAGATAAGGTGAAGAGGAGTGGGGTGTGGTGGTGGTTGGTGGTTGGACTGAGCGGAGGCATGGGGATTGACGACGCCGGCAGCGGCCACCAGGCCAGTTTGTTCCAGAGGCTTCCTTTCTTAATTGCTCAACAATGAGGTTTGTTGGAGATAAGGATGAACGAGGGAAGGCCTTGTCTGCAAATGTGGAGAGGGGTGCGGGTATCTTTTAGTTTAATTTCCATCCGTCAGATATAGATCGGACGGTCTATATTGCAAGATGGCACACGTACCATCATCACCAACTCGGTTTTTTATAAGAGAAGAAATATAAGTATGGAGATACAAACGTAGTATCGATACTTTCTTCCGTAAACTAGCATCTACATTCTATTCAACGCCTCGACATGTGGGGCCTTAGCACAATGACTTCTTGACTGTGTAAAACAAAGATTTTCCCGTCGCCGACAAGGAGGGGGTGACGGCGGCGTGCTTTTTGGCTTGCTCCAGTCCTAGTAGTCATACTAGGTGGTCTAAGCACGTGTAGATTTATTATTTTTCACGTCTCGTGTTCGCCGTACTACCACGACTGTTGATGAATAGACGGTAAGTTATTCACGGGGAAACCCTTGTTGAGCGTGTTTGCGAGAGAGAGAGAGAGATAGAGAGAGAGAGAGCGTGTGTAATATGTTAGAGACTGAGGCAATGATAATAGATTCTTTGTGTCTATGTGTGTGGAGGATAGAGAGAGGCATGTACATGGGGCTTTGTGTTGTCTAACATGGAGACACATATACATAATTAGAGAGTGAGTGTGTGAGATACACATGCGGACATGAGGAGAGATGAGGATCCAGATAAATGGGTGTTTGTGCATGTCTATGTGTGTTTGTGCACGCGTTTGTGTGTGAGAGGGAGAGAGTGTATGTGGAGTAGAGAGACCACTTATGATATAAACTTAGTATAAGGGAAGGGGGAATGGTGTGACATGTTTAGTAGCGAGATAGCACGGGTGCGGGCGGGGGGAGCAGACTATTTAGAAGAGACATCGAGTGTGTGTGTGGGAGAGGGGTGTGAGAGCGAGAGAAAGAGAGAGCTAGCGACGGAGAGAGAGAGAGAGAGAGAGAGAGAGAGAGAGAGAGAGAGAGAGAGAGAGAGAGAGGAAGAGAGGGGGTGAGAGGGGTCGTTTGTGTCCATAAATGGCATATAGATAGGGAGACAATGTTGATGTTGTCCGAAATTGGCCTATGAACGGAGACGCAAGGGAAGCGAGTCATCGTGTGTGTGATAGGGACTTCATGAGAGATCTAGAATAGATGGTGTAGAGAACAATGTGCCAAATCAAGAACGATTATACATTAGGGAGCTATGCAGAGAGTCACGACATATATGTATATAGGGAAGGAGCTGGGGCGGGTCCGCATGTGGGAGAGATAGAAAGAGGAGAGTGGTGCACAAGGAGACAAAGTGTGCTTGTTTGCAGTGGGGGTTGTGTGTGAGGTGAGTGCGCGGGAACCACATAACTAGGGAGATAGACGTTTGGGGGCGACGTTTTGTGTGTATGGGAAATATACACTCTACATAGTGCGTGTACTTGGGTAAGAGAGATAGCGGGAGACCTAGAGAGTGAGGGAAGAGATGTGTGCATGCCCAAGAGACAAAGTGATAGAGACCTATGTTGGGGTCCGGACTTTACAAGAGAGAGGGGTGTTAATGTGCTCGTGTGTTGGTGTTTGGGGGAGAGAACGACTTCTCTATGTGTGTGTGTGTGGTGGTGGGGGGGTTGACTTCAGATAAAGAGTGAGGTGTCTATATTTGAGGGACTTTAGCGTAATTGAGATATTGTGCACTCATGGTTGATCAATTTGTTTCACAGTTTGTACTATGAGATAACGATACTTTTGAACATGCATGATATACCTTGATGTACCAGAATTACAAACCTAAGATTGGAATTTTGGAATTCGACTCCATCATTAGCTTTTGTAATTCATTTAAACAGATGTACATTTTTTAAGCCGAGATTTCGTGATTTCAAATTCATATATCAAACCTAGAGATATACACATACGGGCATGTTCAAACTTTATAATCATCCACTTTATTCATACACATACACATTTTTGCTTTTGTCATCATATTTAGGATAAACACATTTGGAATTTCATTTGAATTGGACCGTATGATGGTATTTGCTTGTAGTAGCTCAATGATCCATATTTGAATTGAATGGACAATCTAAGTTTCGAGTTGGAGACATTGATTTTCAAAACTTGCACATTTTTTTGCGTGCAAAACAAACAAATTGTCGGCCATGATATCATAGTCGGCCGTACGAGAGCAGGATACTTATAATTTTAGGCGCCAAAAGCTTTCAAACTTCCCGCTCACATCGAAATATCACGCGCCCGAAAGTTTACCCCTGCGATATTCCTGTTTTACCCCTGCCACATGAACGGAAAAGGGATGCTTTGGTAACTCCATTATTTTCCCCTCTTTGCCCCCAACATTCTTCCCCAGAGCCCCTCCCCTTCCCCTCCCCGACCCCCCAACCACGGCAAGCCGTCGAATCTAGTCCTCTGCCACAGCGGTGGACCTCACACCCCGCCGGATCTACCTTCCGCACCTTGGAACCCCCAACTGCCAACTCACCACTTCATCGGAGCCGCTTCAGCGACTGGCTTGTCCACCGCTCCAGATCTCCTTGACCGCCATCATGGTCCACCGCACCGGATCTGCTTAACCGGTGCCCTTGTCCACCACAGCATAGGCCCTTCACTGACTCCCTCGTCCGCCCCTTCGCTGGCCCTTCATACAAGCCCTCGTCTGCCGCAACAGATCCGCCTCACCGAAAGCACTGTACAACGCGCCCGCCGAAGCCTTTGTCCACTGCACCGGACCCGCTCCACGGACGCCAAATTCAACTCCACCGGCCCTGCTTTACCGACGTCGCAGCCTCATCAGGTTATTTTGATTTGTACTCCTTTGGTTTTTCTCTTTATCATGCAACTGTTCACTTACCACAGATGAGCTTTCTTGTATGTCGACAGGCGCCGCAACCGTAGCACCGGAGCCGCTTCAGCGACGGCGACAGCCGGCCCAAACTCAACCGCAACACGAGCACCATCGACGATCCTTAGCTATCAAGTATGACAACGATACCCATACGCCGCCGAGAATCAGGTACTATTATCCAACGGGCGGCGCCTACGTTCACTTTCCTAGCATAAGCACCACACCTTTGAATTTCTTCAGGGCATCATTCAGTCTTTCATGAGACGCGTTATTCTGCTTGCACCTGTAGGGCCATGTTACATGTTACATGTGCTAAATTACATACCAGTGCACATATAGTTAATATGCTTTAGTTTTGTTCTGATGCCACCTATTGGTTCCATCAGACTGCTTAATGTTCTTTATGCTTAATTACACATCATCAAACTAGCATGTGGTTCCGCTGCTTTTTGTTTGTTTTACCCTACATTTTCTGATGCTAGCTATTACATCACTGCTCTGAGCCTCTGTTCATTACTTGTTTGTGTGTTCTTGATCTCCCCAAGTTGCATGACTAATTTGATGCTTCTATTAAGTATGGAGCTGCCAACCCCATCAAGCAAAATATTTGTTCTTTTGGGGCTGGCACCTCGAACAAGCATAAAAATAGAGGGAAGCAAATATATTGTCGTGTATGCACACACCCTTCTTTCATTAGTTTAGATGAACCATTGATGATCAATTCCGACCAGTGCATGCGATTAAAATTAATTTTACCTAAATAGATGGTGCAGAATAAACTACAACAACTAGATTTGCAACCACGGGATGCTGACGATATCTTCAAAGAACATTGCAACAGCAGCTGGGCTTCACAGCAACATATGGTAAGCCAGTGTGTTTTAGTACATGTGAAATGTAATGTGAGTGGGCTACTTTCTTGGCTTATGCCCTCAACGTGTAATCCTACCGAATTACAAATAGTTCGGTTGTCTGCTTTGTTGTATTGCTTGATTCGAATGCTTATTTGTTGTTACACTATACCTGAGTTGGCCAATATGTCAGCAGTGCCTGCTGTACTATCGTAAAGAAATGCATGCCTATTTCATTTGAGTCCTTAACTTTTCCTCTCAACTTCATCACAAGACTGTCTTCGTAGTTTATATGAGGCCACACTGTTAAGTGCTTTCTCAGATTATTTCAACTGCTTAGATGCATTGGCAACTTAAATATAGCGGTTGTACACTCCCTTTCAACTAGGGATGTCAACTGGGTCCCGTTTAATCCCGATTAAAGTCCACTAGTGGTATGATAGTTCAAACGAGTTTTTGTTTTTTTGAGGAAAATGAACTAGGGAGGTAGCAAAAAATAACTAGATGGGACTGACGGATGTCGTTTATTTGCCACTTACATCCCTAGTTTCATCTTACCATTTTAATTTCTTTTCGGCTGATGCTGCTTCGAACCATTTAAATATAGTTTGCCATGCTTGGCAATAATTCATCTGTCATTTACCATGTAAGCTTACTACCTGGATCATATGATAACTATCTCTTACTGATGTCCAGCGGAAACCTTTCAAGATGCCGTTCACACTAGGACACAATGTACAACCCCAGAATCTATTTGTGGAAGCAGTGTGCCATCCATGTTACCAGATGGTAGCAGTTCAGAGGCAACACCGCCGGAGAGCAGTCTGAGCATAGATATTATAGTGCTTGAGGCTCTACTAGAGGCAGAAAGAGATGGTGTGGCTGCCATGAATGAGGTAATCTTTATCTTGAGGCTGGAAATTACGGAATTAGCGGCACGCATTATGCAAGCAACCCAAGAATTGGAGGAAGTAAGAATGTTGCATTTGAAGATGGAGGAGGTCCTGCTGTTTCTGCTATCTGAAGCCCAAGGTAATCCCGATTCTTTTTTAGATACCAGTTGAAATTGTCATTAGATTATTGTACTTGCATGTTGTGTCATGTCTCTGGATGGATTATGTTGCAAGACCCCCTATGTTGTGCATGTGTTGTAATGATCCAAATTTTTTAGGCGAGGTAATCCTCAGTACTTGTATGATTGACATAAGGTGAACTGTTTTTCGTGTGAGCATATTGTATTGGATGAAATAATTGTTTGACTCAGAGTGTATCCAACCTACTGAATTCGAAGATCACGGCATTTCTAAATCATAATCATATATAAAGGTGGAATAAATCTTTGTTGTGGTTTTGAAGAAATAAATAACAAAACATATAATTATCTATGGATATTCGTAATCGAATACAAATTAGATTTGAATTTAGTTTGCCAGGATCCCAGGGCAAACGTGAATGCTAATTCTCCCAAGTTTTGAACAAAGCGGCTAAACACCCACTATAATTTGTGGGCTGCCCGAAGCAAGTGTTTGCAAGATGGAAAT
This sequence comes from Triticum monococcum, assembly GCA_034509565.1. Lineage (NCBI taxonomy): Eukaryota > Viridiplantae > Streptophyta > Magnoliopsida > Poales > Poaceae > Triticum > Triticum monococcum. The sequence continues at coordinate 171,412,623 of CM067847.1, read as the reverse complement.
TAATGTCTACCCCTGACACATGACATCCTTATCGACCGGATTTACACTACTGTCGATAGGGGTAGACTAGTAACTTCAATCAGACGTGACATGACGGCCTCTGAGCCCATTCAGACACGGTGGGCGCCTAACATGGGCGGAAAAACACATTTGATTCAAGCTCGTCCGAAAGGCATGTGTCCCTTCCTCCATTTCCCCATTCATACACGGTGGGCGGCAAAACAAACTCTCCTCGTCCGAAATTGATGTAGGCTAATATTTTAAATAGGGGCAGATGTGTAACTTCCATCAGACGTGACACAACCGCTCTACCTGTCAGCCCCGTTCATACACCGTGGGCGCCAACCATGGGTGGCAAAACACCCTCTCCCCGCCCGAAATAGTTACCGGCAAATATTTGGGAGATGCGAGATTAGCGTCCTATCCCCAACCGACGCGATGTCTGAAATTTTAAACGGGGGATAAGTTTGTAACTTTCCCCCATTTTAGAGAAGCGCGTCCCAAAGTTTGAGATCCTCCCCTCCCCTCCATTTCCCCATTCATACACCATCGGCGGCATGACAACCTCCACACTGCGGCCAGCCTCCTCCGTCCGCCACCCCATCCTCCACCTTGCCGGAGCCGCTACCCATACCCCGTCGTCCACTACAAGAGATGGACGTCTCTCATCCACGGCGCTGGACCAGGATCCTTTCATCGCCTCCTCTCGCTTCATCGGCGCCGTCGTCCACCTTGTCGTTGCCGCTCCTACGACCGCCTCGTCCACGGCAACAGGATATATCCCCCGACCCGGCCGTCCGCCGTCTAAAGTCTTCTTCCCCGCCGCTGACAACCATCGCACTCGCAGCACCCTGAACGTATCAGCATAGGCCTACACGGCGTCGCAAGAGAGGTGCTTAAGTTATTGATCTCACCCGGAAAATAGATCGTAATTTGTTTACTGTACTTTTCTTGTCCGTACCAAATCGTAGTGGCTAGTTGAAAGCAAACATTGGTTGCGAAGTAGCTTTGTCCGGTTTGCACCTTCTGATCCGCCATGGCACGGGCACTATACTCGTAAAGCTTATGGTTTCCCCCTTTTATATTCACTACCATCATCGTAGGTGCTTCGTGTCGTGCTAGCACTGCTCCTCGAGACCTCAACCCAAAGCTTACGTGTTGAAATACGAATCTGATATGATGCTCATATCACTAAAACAGAGAACGTTTAATTGGTCACCTAATGTTCCTATATTCGTTTTGAAAAGCATGTGCGCCACCCACTGGTCCAGCTAGTTCCACTTTCCTGATTTTTCTCTTGATGATTAGGGTTTTCCCCTTTTATCTACTCTACTATGATCTGCGTAGGTGCTTTCTGTCGTACTAGCATTACTCCACCCTTCAAGCTAAACAACACAACACTCATAATTCGAAATCTTAGTTGTTCAAATATGATTGTGATATGATACGAATATTAGTTAACCGACACATTTAATTGGTTAGCTAAAGGTCCCACTTGAGTTTCCAAATGCATGTCGCGACATATAGAGAGACAGCATAATTGCATTTCTTTGTCACTTGTTGACCGTACTTTCTTGTCCATACCAAATCTTAGTTGTTATTTCAAAGCAAACATCGGTTGCTAACTACCCTTTGCGCGGTTTGCAGCTTCAGATCTGCCATCCCACTGCCACGGTCAACACTGTACTCATCATGCTTATGTTTTCCCCATTTTAGGATGACCACAATCAGCCTACGTGCTTTGTGTCATAATAGCACTGCTCCACCCATCGAGCTAAACAAGCTTAGTTGTACAAATTCATATCTGATATTATTGCTGATATTAGTAAAACTGAGAGATGTTTAATTGGTTAGCTAAATGTTCCTACTTTAGTTTCGAAATGCATGTGAGCCACATATGGAGAGACCGGAAAGAATAGTATTTCTCTGTGCGCTCTGGTTCATCATGGGTGGCCAACTGACATTGTATTGAAAGACTTGTAATATCTTCAATCTGCTTGCTCTTCTGCTCTTCTTTAAGATGATACTCTTCTCTTGTGGTCGACTGGTCAGGTCGAGTTGTTCTCCCTTAGTATATTTTGAATCTGTCAGGTCAGGTCGACTTGTTCTTCTTTACTATATGTTGAAGCTATCATCTGCGAAGTGTCATCACTTTTGGAGCTCTCATATTTTGAGTAGTAGGCCACATTATATTAATGCACACAACAAATTACAGCATGCATGGCATCTTTTAAAAGAATTGCAGAGATAGCACAAAGGGGTTTACAGGGAGGCAGTTTGGATTAGAATCACTTCTCCATTACAAAGAAAATCTCACTTGTTTTTATATTTTCATGCATGTCAGATATTGAACATTATCAAAATGAATATGAGAATGGGCACACGAGAGGAATATTGCGGAACGATCCACTGGCTAACAAACTTGGCATGGTGGAGGATGGCCTATCTTATTCACCCATCAACGTGCTTGCTCTAACATTGCAAAGTTGTATTGGTCGCACATATTTTGCATCTGACCTCTTGCATTACTTCTACTTTGTTACACCATATGCTTAGTTTAAGCATTATATATGAGTATATGCCATACCTATCCATTTTCTGTACCTATTCCATGTGTCGTCACACTATGTTTTTCCAGTCAAATGTTGTTCTTTCGTAATAGATGTCCAAAAGGAAGAGGATGAGTGCAGATCCTCAAGGAGTACAAACTAGGTATTTGGAAAAGGTAGTGATACCTGTTAAATCAGATAGATCAGCAGCCACAAAAAACACAGGCCCAATTGTACCACACTTTACCCCTACTCCAGTGGCCAAACCCCTATTAGAACTGATGGGAGCCCAGCGTCAGGTACTATCTATGATATCAATTCAAAATTTGAACTCCTAAATTTTTGCTTGTGCCTTACCTTCTCTCTTGTATGAAAACTAATTTCAGATGAATCTCCTAGCTCAAAGGATCATACGATCTCAAAACAATAATGGGCTCTGCATTGCTCTTGTCAGTACCTCTCTCCCTTTTGCCTTGTAACGTTGTACTTAATTAATTGCTATTTGATTATGTATCATCAGTCTGCACCTGAGATTCATTATCCTCTGTTTCTTCCAATATTATTTGATCTATATTTACTCTTTGCAAAATGTAGAATAATGGCAATGCTTATAAAGAATTTTCTTTGGGAAATTTATTGAATTATCCTTCCATCAACATGGAGAAGGGCTTTGTCCAGCCCGTGTTAACATGTAATGTAAGTTCATCCTTCTCAAGCCTTCAAACTTTGTTCTAGTATAGATTTGGATAGGCATCATTTCCTCCACTGTTGTTTGCTTTGTTGTTTACATCTGATTGGATGTTTGCAACAACTACCAGTTTCAAATTGTAGTTGTAAAAACATGTTCCTTATGCAGAACAGATCCATTTATTTGCTTATATAATTGTGAAACCTATTACGTGTCTCCTTGTTTCTCTTTCAGACTCGTATCTCTTACGCCAGGCAGAACTTTAGGGAATATAGTGAGCCAAACCATCTTGAGGACAGCGAGATGACCCCAAGGTCCTGTCTTGATGAAGACAGTGAGTTGAAGCTACTCACCAGCAGGTGTGAGACAACCTCTGTGCAGTCACTGCCTCAATCAGTTCGACTTCTTCTGTCTCAACTTAAAGCGGAAAGGCTTGCTTCAGCTCAGCTCTGACTTGAAGTCAAAGATGCAATGAAGATGTCAGAGGACTGCCATGCACACCATCATGCCTTAAATCTAGTGTTGATGCATCTATCGTTGACACAACTGAGGTCTACTCAGCTTCTTCAGCTGTTTGGGGGGTGACCTAGCCAGGCCTAGTGCCTTCTGAAGTGCTCTCAGTTTTGTATATTCTTTTGTCGGCGTGTTTATTTATATTGGTGGCGAACTTTGATGCCCAGTGGATGTAATATGTGTGATAGCCGTGATAGCCTAGCGTAAGTTGCTTGCTTATTTATTTCCTTGTTGTCTTGTTTATTTGTTTGCTTGTAGTCATTGCAGTTCTTTTTCTGCGGTTTGCTAGTGGCTGCAATAACCTATTTTTTAAAACTAGGCCGCAATAACCATGGGCTAATATTTACTGTAGTGACACTGGGCCTTCTACGGGCTGTAGAAATAGTGGGCCTTCTGCGGGCCATACAAACAATGGGCCTTCTACGGGCTGTAGAAACAATGGGCCTTCTACGGGCCCTATCATCAATGGGCCTTATACGGGCAGCATGATCGATTGGCCAAACATGGGCCAATAACAGGCCGCATTATGGCCGTAAATGGGCTAGAGTTGGAATCGTCCGTTCATGGGCCGACCATAATAGGCCATCGTTAATAGGTCGTATTTGATGACGCTATGTGTCGGTGTACTAAAGTAGGGGTACCTTAGTATCCTGGACTTGTGCATGGGCAGTCGCAGCGACCCGCGGCAAGGCTTGCCGGGCGACCGCCAAGACCCTCCATGGCTCCCTTGAGGCCATTCAAGAACAAAGTATCCAAGAGCAAAACAAGGCCCCGGCAAGAGGAGTTTGCCGGGAAGGAGACAAGACCCCAGCAAGAGGAGCTTGCCGGGAAGGAGACAAGACCCCGGCAAGAGGAGCTTGCCGGGAAGGAGACGAGACCCCGGCAAGAGGAGCTTGCCGGGAAGACCAACCAAAGTATCTCAAGAAGCTCGCTGCGGCGCACTGCGCGTCCCGACAAGACCCAGTGAGTGACAAGCTCCCGGACGCGACAAGACAACATCCGCGGCAAGGCGCTTGCCGCGGCAAGCTACTACCCCGCAGCCCGCGCTCCAGTTCACCCACCAACGTGTCGCTCTGGGACCGCTCCTGGCACACGTGGCGGGAGGCTGGACAGCCGGGGGCATGCAGTGGCAAGCAAGAGCTGACAAGATAGCCATCGTGGCAAACGGTGGCGTTCCTAGCGGTCCCTCTCTGTGCCGTTAGGGTGACACAGACGGGCATTTAATGCCCTTGTCCCCTGCCGTCAGAGTTAGGTATGATACGTCTGTTGTAGGCGGTGGAGCCAACTACCACCCCTTTTACATTTTTACCCTCGCCTCTGTTGCCATGTATCGGTGACCCCTTAGACATATAAAAGGAGGCCCATGCACAACAGAGAGGGGGGGGACAGCCATTCTCACGCTCGGTCTCGCCAGCTGCTTGAGTGTACTGTAGCACTCATCGCTCCCGAGCCAACACTCAATACAACCACCAAAGCAGGAGTAGGGTTTTACGCATCCGTGCGGCCCGAACCTGGGTAAATCGACCGTCTCGCTCGTGCGTTCGCCTCGATCTGCTCTTTGTGCATCCACCGCCCCCTGCCGAACCAAAAGGGGCTCGGTCCGCCGATCCCCATAGGTGTGCGAGGGATCAGCAACCCCCGACATCTTTGGCGCGCCAGGTAGGGGGTGCGTCGAGGTTGTGCGAACCTGATCCGGCGTTCGCACGAGCCAAATCTTCATCATCTTCATCAACATGCCGCCGAAGAAGAAGATTTCAGAGGCAGCGGCTCCGTCTGCGCCAAGCCCTCCATCGCCGGAGCGAACGGCTGGTGGAGTTGGCGCCGGCGGAAGAGCGGGCGCCGACGGGGAGACCCATGGCGCTGCCAGGTCCAAGGACCAGGTTGCGCCGCACGTCGGTGGCGCGGTCGTCTCCCACAACGACCGCGCGCACTCCAAGACCTCGGCGTCCGTACACGCACCGCTCCCGTCCCAGGAGGCGCGGGACCAACAGCGTCATGGTGCCCACGGTACCATACGCCTGCTGGGCAAGGATCAAGCTGGCGGATCCCGAAGTGCTCAGGATCAGCATGCACGCCAACATGCTGGCGCGAGCGTGGCGCGGTCGCTTGGATGGGATGTTGCTCCTTCTAACGCAGTTAGGAGTCCGAGCATATCTCGCTCCTCGCACCGTTCGCTGCCGCCGCCCACCACTACGGCGGAAGCGTTGGCGCGTGCCCAGCTGCTCCTAGACTACCCTCCAGCGCCAGAGAAGATCGATGAATGGAGGGCCACTATTCAGAGTCTCATCGGCTTCGCCAACGGCGACAACCCGCGGCAGCCGAGCGCATCGCTGCCGCGGCAAGTCAGCCAGGCGCGAGCCGGTGGCGACAAGACCGACGAGGGTGCAACCACTGTGCACTCTCCGCCCCGAAGGCCAAGATCGCCGACTCACCGGATCCACCTCGACAGCTACTCCACCGCGTCGTCAGATCCGTGAGCTCGTCGCGATCAACGCCAAGTTCTTCATGAGAGACAGCAAGAAGACGCTTGAACACGTATCGAGCACCGGAGAGAAGCGCGGCGTCAATCAGACCTGCGCGCTGAGCCCTCAGTTGACATGCATGCACCCGGGGAGCCAGGTAACCTGCCGTACGCGGCAGGTTGTCCTACGTTTACCCATGAGCTGCGGCAAGTCCAGTGGCCCAACCAGAAGCATTTCAAGCCAGACGTGCCGGAGAAGTATGAAGGCAAGTCGCACCCGTCGGAGTTCCTCAGCATCTACACCATTGTGGTGCAAGCTGCCGGGGGGCGAGACAACAAGGTCCTTGCCAACTACTTCCCGCTCGTGCTCAAGCCCGAAGTCAGATCCTGGCTCATGCACTTGCCGGACAACTCCATATCCTCTTGGGAGGACTTGTGCCATCAGTTTGTCGGCGCCTTTACAGGCGGCCACAAACCACATGGCCAAGAGAGTGACCTCCACCTGCTTGCCCAGAAGGAAGGAGAACCCCTGCGCAAGTATATCCAGAGATTCAGCCGCGTGCAGCGCAACATCCCAGACATCCACCCTGCCGCGGTTATCAGCGCGTTCCATCAGAACGTGCGTAATCGCAGGATGCGGGAGGAGATGGCGATGAGCAGGATCAGAGACGTCAGCAAGCTGTACGCCCTGGTTGACAAGTGTGCACGCGCTGAAGAAGGGAGGAAACTCCCCGGAGAAGATGCTGGAGCAGGGGGATCTGACAGTGAGGATGCCGCCCCGGCAAGGAAAAACCGGAGGCGCAACAGGAAGAAGAGCGGCAAAGAGGTACTAGTCGTTGAGCAGTCCGGCGATGACGGCCCCGCCAAGCAAGCCAAAGTTGGCAGCTCCGGCAAGGAGGTTGCCGGGTGCACCAACTGCCAGGCTGTGGCGGCCGCCGACAAGCAGGACGGCTCCGGCAAGCAGTACTACAAGATTCACCGCACCAAGGGTCATGATCTCCAGAATTGCAAGAGGGTCGAGCAGCTTGTCCAGCAACAAAAAGCTGAGTACGAGCGGCGCGACAAGGAGAGAGCCCAAGGAGGCGGTGGAGAAGCCGGCAAGAAGCGCGCTGGCCAGGGAGGAAGCCACGGCAAGGAGACAGACCTCCCCGCGGCCGCGACAAGGACAAAGACGAAGACGACGACGAAGACATGGATGATGTTGAGAACAGCGAGCTAAATCCACAACAATCCGCAACCTCAGGGTCACCAAGATGCTAATTGACGGCGGGGCCGGGCTAAATCTGATCTCCTCCGCTGTGCTCCAGAAACTCCAGATCCCGGACAACGAGCTCGAAGAAACCGGTACATTCCAAGGAATTAACCCGGGAAGGAGCAAGCCGAAAGGGAAGGTCATGTTGCCGGTAACGTTCGGCAGCGAGATGAACTTCAGGACTGAGAGGGTTACTTTCGATGTTGCCGATTTCCCATTGCCCTACAATGGCATACTCGACCGTCCAGTGCTCGCCAAGTTCATGGCGGCCTCTCACTATGCATACAACATGCTCAAGATGCCAGGCCCGATAAGCGTCATCTCTGTCCTTGACGACAAGAAAGATGCCCTTATTTGCGCCGACAAGATCTACCGGGAAGCGGCTGCCGCGACAAACCGCTAGACACTTGCCGCAGAAGCTCCCGGGGGGGAGAAGACTAAGCCCGGCAAGAGCTCTGGTGCCCACTCCGGCAAGCGCGCCTCTTTGGAGTGCCGTGCTGCCGTCGAGGACGCACCATCGAGCTCCGCCGGCAAGAAGACCTAGTCCGGCAAGAGCTCTGATGCCTACCCCGGCAAGCGCACCTCTTCGGAGTGCTGCGCTACCGTCGAGGACGCACCATCGAGCTCCACCACTTACCAAGAAGGTGCCCGCCAAGGAGGACGGCACTGGTGGTACCTTCACCATCAGGGCCACGCTTGATCCTAAATAGTAAAGCGCGCTCGTTGCTTTCCTGCAGGCGAATGTCGACGTGTTTGCATGGCAACCGTCTGACATCCCCGGTGTTCCCAGGAAGGTAATTGAGCACCATCTTGCCGTTTGTCCTCATGCGCGGCCCGTCAAGCAGAAGATCAGGAAACAGGCGGTGGAGCGCCAAGAATTCATAGCAGAAGAAATCAAGAAATTGGAAGCAACATGCCTTGTCAGAGGGGTGCTCCATCCCACGTGGTTGGCCAATCCGGTTGTAGTGCGCAAGGCAAACGGGAAGTGGAGGCTTTGTATTGACTTCACTGATGTTAATAAAGCTTGTCCCAAAGATCCATTTCCCTTGCCGCGCATTGACCAGATTGTTGACTCCATAGCCGGATGTGAGTTGCTTTCATTTCTTGACGCATATTCAGGATACCACCAGATCTTCATGGCAGAAGAGGATGAGGAGAAAACCGCATTCATTACTCCATGTGGCACGTACTGTTTCGTACGGATGCCTTTCGGATTAAAGAATGTTGGTTCAACATTTGCCAGAGTAGTCCATATCGCTTTGAAGCCACAGATACACAGAAATGTAGAAGCTTACATGGATGATATAGTGGTCAAAAGCAAAGACAGGGCAACTCTGATCCAAGACTTAGAAGAGACTTTTGCAAATCTGCGCAAGGTTAACCTCAAGCTCAACCCCGAGAAGTGTGTGTTCGGAGTCCCTTCCGGCAAACTTCTCGGGTTCTTTGTGTCTCAGCGGGGAATCGAAGCTAATCCCGACAAGATCAAGGCCATTGAGCAGATCGAAGCACCAAAGCGCGTCAAGGATGTACGGAAGCTTGCCGGCTGCGTAGCTGCCCTCAGCAGGTTTATCTCTCGGTCTGCTGAGCGCGCCCTGCCGTTTTTCAAAATTTTGAAAAGGGCAGGTCCAATGAAATGGACTCCGGAAGCGTAGGCTGCGTTGCAAGACTTGAAGAGGTACCTGTCCTCCACTCCAACACTTGTCGCACCTAAACCACAAGAGAAGTTGCTGCTGTACATAGCGGCAACCAATCAAGTGGTTAGTGCTGCGTTAGTAGCGGAGAGGGAGGCCGGTGATGAGCCAGCGACCGCGGCAAGCACATCCAGCGACAAGTAGGGGGCTTCCCCGACAAGCTCTAGTCCCGACAAGGATGGATCTGCGCAGATGCAAGAGGAGATACAGAAGAAAATGGTGCAGTGCCCAGTTTACTTCATCAGCTCCCTATTACAGGGGGCTAGGTCAAGGTACTCTGGTGTGCAGAAGCTGCTTTTCGGCCTTCTCATGGCCTCGAGAAAGCTGCGCCATTACTTCCAAGCACACGAGATCACAGTTGTCACTCGCTTTCCACTGAAGAGGATATTGCAAAACCCAGAAGCAACAGGCAGGATTGTCGAGTGGGCACTAGAACTGTCAAGCTTTGGCCTCAAGTTTGAGAGTACATCAACAATCCAGAGCAGAGCATTGGCAGAGTTCATAGCAGAGTGGACGCCAACTCCAGACGAAGAAATTCCAGAGACGAGCATCCCCGCCAAGGAAGCAAGCAAAGAGTGGCTCATGTACTTTGACGGTGCCTTCTCGCTGCAAGGCGCCGGTGCTGGTGTACTGCTTGTCGCGCCCACCGGAGAGCACCTCAAGTACATAGTCCAGATGCACTTTCCCAAGGAGCAAGCGACAAACAATACTGCAGAGTATGAAGGCTTGCTTGCCGGTCTCAGGATCGCGGCAGAACTTGGGATTAAGAAGCTCATTGTCAGGGGTGACTCGCAGCTTGTTGTCCGCCAAGTGAACAAGGTTTACCAGAGTCCATTGATGGAAGCTTACATTGATGAAGTGAGGAAGCTAGAAGAGCGCTTTGACAGCCTGCAAATGGAACATGTTCCAAGAGCTGAGAACGACATTGTCGATGGCCTGTCAAAGTGCGCAGCACTTAAGTTACCTGTGGAACCGGGGATCTTTGTGCTCAAGCCGACTCAGCCATCCGTAACACCATCAACTAGACAGAGCAAGAAGAAGAAGTTGATCTCTGGCGACTATCTTCCGGCAGAGCTCCCCGAAGCCGCCGCCAAGAAGGTCCCCAAGATCGGCGCCAAGAGTGCTGAGGAGCAGTCTACTCCGGCAAACCCCAGGGTTTGTTCCGTTGCAGCAGACACTCCCGGCAAGCTTGTCGGGGAACGTCAAGCTCCGGCAGAGTCGCAGGCTCTCGCCGTAGAAGCGGGCGTTCCTGCAGCAGCAGATGTGCCTTTAGTCCTTGTTGTCGAGCCACATGCTCCAACATGGGCGCAGCAGATTGTCCGTTTCCTTCAGACAGGAGAGCTTCCCGAGGAACCAGAAGAAGCGGAAAGAGTAGCCCGGCAGTCTAGTATGTACCAATTTGTCGACAACACACTGTGCAGAAGAAGACTCAACGGTGTGAAATTGAAGTGTATTCCTCGGGAAGACGGACAAAAGCTGTTGGCAGAGATACACGGAGGCATATGTGGTCACCACATCGGCGCGAGAGCTCTTGTCGGAAAAGCATTCCGGCAAGGCTTCTTCTGGCCGACAGCCCTCCAGGATGCAACTGCACAAGTAACCAAGTGTGAAGCGTGCCAGTTCCATTCCAAGAAGATACACCATCCAGCTCAAGCTCTCCAGATGATCCCTTTATCCTGGCCCTTTTTGGTCTGGGGGCTCGACATCCTTGGCCCCTTCCCCCGAGCAGTCGGGGGCTTTGAGTACTTGTACGTTGCAATCGACAAGTTCACAAAGTGGCCGGAAGTGGAACCAGTGAGGAAGGTGACGGCGTAGTCTGCGGTCAAGTTCTTCAGGTCGATTGTTTGCCATTTCAGGATCCCTAACAGGATAATCACCGACAACGGTACACAATTTACGAGCCGAACCTTCATGCAGTACGTCCAAGATCTTGGCGCCAAGGTCTGCTTCGCTTTTGTTGCTCACCCGAGAAGCAACGGTCAAGCGGAGAGGGCGAATGCTAAAGTGCTGCGCGGGCTCAAGACCAGGACCTTCGACAGGCTGCACAAGCGCGGACGCAACTGGATCGAGGAGCTGCCAGTGGTTCTTTGGTCGATCAGGACGACGCCAAATCGAGCCACTGGACAGACACCCTTCGCTCTAGTCTATGGAGCGGAGGCAGTTATCCCCACGGAACTCGTATACGGGTCACCTCGAGTGCTCGCTTATGATGAGCTTGAGCAAGAGCGGCTGCGGCGAGATGACGCGCTACTCCTTGAGGAAGATCGTCTTCAGGCTGCTATGCGAGCCGCTCGCTACCAGCAAGCTTTGCGCCGCTATCATAGCCGCAAAGTTAGCGCCAGAAGTCTCGAGGAAGGCGACCTTGTTCTTCGGCGCGTTCAGTCCGCCAAGAATTCCAACAAGTTGACGCCGAAGTGGGAAGGCCCTTACCGGGTGAAACGAGTCACCAGGCCTGGCGCTGTCCGCCTGGAGACCGAAGATGGCGTACCAGTGAGCAACTCCTGGAATATCGAGCATCTTCGTAAGTTTTACCCGTAAGGCGCGGTTGTCGGACCCTGTCCGGCAACCACCCTTTTGTACAAGTCTTGCCGCTGTTGCATGTAATCCTTTGTACAAAGCCAGGCGCAGACCCTGAGCACAAGTAAATGAAGCGCTGGCGCCCAGAGTTATAGCATGCATGCTAGGTCAAGTCGAGTCCTCGGTTAGGGTTGATAGTGCTTAACAGCGGCTAACCCCTAACTTAGAGGTCGAGTGTGCGTCCCTTTGTCGTTCTTTCGTTTCCTTTGGTTCGCAGGGCTCGCATATCCTTGTTGGACCGCCTGGGGACGAAAAGGAGAAGGAGGACGTGCCGGCATCTGGACCCCGGCAAGCCAGTGTTGCCGGGGGCTGCAAGTACCAGGGTTCGCCCACGGCAAGCCAGAGTTGCCGGGGGCTGCAATCCCAGATAAGTCTTTCATCCCTCTTCATGCGTTCTCTTATGGACTGGGGAATACGAAACCTCGTTTCTTCCCGAAAACTACCATGCTCCCTTAGCTCTAGGCCCTGGGGCTCATTCCTGGGGCCAAGTTTTGGTCGTAGTCGCGGCAGCAAAGGGATGAAACGAGGGGCCGCACCCGCCTCGTACCTGCCTCCGTCAAAAGCGTGAGAAAGGTCGAGCGGCGTGGGAAGACGGCAGGGCCTGTTGCCGGGGAAGGAGTGTCTATCTGAAAGATACCAAGGATTTGCTCCTTGACGTGGGTTCTACCCGCGAGACAAATGACCCGGCAAACATCCCCTTTTCATTAAAAACATTCCACACAGGTACAGTCCATAGAGGATGAAAAACATGAAAGAGAGGATTACAAGTTTTAAATGCAACTAAGGCCCGAGGGCTTACAAACTAAAAAGATAAGATGCCCGTAATCCTTTTCTTGTCCCTCTCTTCAGGAGATAGGTTAAGGAGGCGAGAAGGGCGAAAGGAGCGCCTAGGCGAACTACGGGTGCCAGAAGACACCAAGAGAACAGCCCGGGGGCCGTCAAGGCTGGACGGTGATGGCAGCGCCGGAAGCAGGGCTCGAAGACAAGGCGGCAGGACGTCAGCACGCTGTCGAGGGCACCACGCCCTCGTACTTCGGCTTGACGGCCTTGCCCCCAGCCCTCTTCCTCTTCCACAGCCTCCCTACGCCAGCCGCCCAAGGAGACGACCCCGGGGAGTTCAAGGAGCCGGCGACACGGATGATGGGGTCACCGGTGCCGCACGAAGCGGCGCCCGACACCTAGTCGGACCCACCGTCCTGCCGCCCGCTCCCCTCGTCGTCGCTGTCGCTCCCCTCCTCGTCACTCTCGCTCAAGGAGGAGCCTTCGCCGTCGGAGGAGCTTTCCACGCAGCACCGTGCCCGGACGCCGAAGCACCCGAAGACCTTGACGGAGAGGAGATCACCCTCCACCAACTTAAAATGGAGGGTGAGCCGCGGCGTCAAGCTGTGGATGCGGGCGAACGTCTTCCACCCTCGACCAAGATACATCACACCAGGGGCTGGGAATTCGGCGCGGACTCGCGTGCCGCTGATCCCACAGCCCCTCATGTGTAGTCTCAGCGTCTCGGGCGGGTCCAACTCCACCACCTCCGCAAACGGAGCTAGGAGTCAGAGGCGAGGACGGGGCGCCCGGCGCAGCCTGACGAAGAACTCGCAAGGGTCGTCCCCGGCATGGGCCACCGCGGGAAGAAGAGCCGCCGGCGGAGGCGAAGCCGACGTGCCGCCTCGTGCACCTCCTCCCCGAGCGCCACGGCCTCGTCCACGATCTCGCCCCCTCCCTCTTCCCCTTATGGCTGGCTCCGCCAACACGGGTGCAGGAGAGGGAGGGATGCACTGTCTGGCGGCAACCCTCGCCGCCACCGACGAGGGACCAGGGTTCCCTTTCTCCATGGCGAATCGGAGGAAGGGGAGCAGAAGTTGTAGGAAGGAGGGGATGAGAGAATGCGGGCTTCCGTCCTCCCCTCCCGCCCTTTATAAAGGAGCGAGATGGGGGCTCGGCCGCCCCGCTCAACGAATCAAGACACGGGGAGAGCAGGGAGCTGGGGCCGACCCACTGCCCCGACCCATGACGGCCCGGTTTCCCGCCTCCGCCGTCCGCGGCCCCAAGTGCATGGGAGCCGCGTGGCAGGCGTGCCGAACCGAGGCGACGAATGAGGCGACCCCTCCCCACCCCGTGATCGTGGGGAGTGGACGCCTCGAAAACCGCCCACGATCTCTCCCATGATGTCGTGTTTGACGCGTGCCGTTTGGGGAGGGCGCGGTGGGTGCGGAGTCAGATATGGCGTGCCCTAGGCCGCGCGTGCCCGTGCACTGTTTTGGGCCTGGCCCAACAGCGCTCGGCACCGTGTATGGCCCAGGCCCGGGGGCTCCTGTCGGTGTACTAAAGTAGGGGTACCTTAGTATCCCGGACTTGTGCACGGGCAGTCGCAGCGACCCACGGCAAGGCTTTCCGGGCGACCGCCAAGACCCTCCATGGCTCCCTTGAGGCCATTCAAGAACAAAGTATCCAAGAGCAAAACAAGGCCCCGGCAAGAGGAGCTTGCCGGGAAGGAGACAAGACCCCGGCAAGAGGAGCTTGCCGGGAAGGAGACAAGATCCCGGCAAGAGGAGCTTGCCGGGAAGGAGACGAGACCCCGGCAAGAGGAGCTTGCCGGGAAGACCAACCAAAGTATCTCAAGAAGCTCACTGCGGCGCACTGCGCGTCCCGACAAGACCCAGTGAGCGACAAGCTCCCGGACGCGACAAGACAACATCTGCGGCAAGGCGCTTGCCGCGGCAAGCTACTAACCCGCAGCCCGCGCTCCAGTTCACCCACCAACGTGTCGCTCTGGGACCGCTCCTGGCACACGTGGCGGGAGGCTGGGCAGCCGGGGGCATGTGGTGGCAAGCAAGCGCTGACAAGATAGCCATCGTGGCAAACGGTGGCGTTCCTAGCGGTCCCTCTCTGTGCCGTCAGGGTGACACAGACGGGCATTTAATGCCCTTGTCCCCTGCCGTCAGAGTTAGGTATGATACGTCTGTTGTAGGCGGTGGAGCCAACTACCACCCCTTTTACATTTTTACCCTCGCCTCTGTTGCCACGTATCGGTGACCCCTTAGACATATAAAAGGAGGCCCATGCGCAACAGAGAGGGGGGGACAGCCATTCTCACGCTCGGTCTCGCCAGCTGCTTGAGTGTACTGTAGCACTCATCGCTCCCAAGCCAAAACTCAATACAACCACCAAAGCAGGAGTAGGGTTTTACACATCCGTGCGGCCCGAACCTGGGTAAATCGACCGTCTCGCTCGTGCGTTCGCCTCGATCTGCTCTTTGTGCATCCACCGCCCCCTGCCGAACCAAAAGGGGCTTGGTCCGCCGATCCCCATAGGTGTGCGAGGGATCAGCAACCCCCGACACTATGAAAACGGCCCAACATATTAACGGACCACAAACGGGCCGACTGTAACCACGGGCTGAATTTGGCCCACAAGCAGAAAATGACAGTAACGGGCCGTAAGTAAACGAATGCTGGAAATGAGCCCAGGAATAAATGGGCTCTGAGAAGGCCGAAAGATAACATGGGCTGGAAACGACCCAACGGAATAACGGGCCGTTAATGGGTATAAAGTGATACACTATTCATTACGGGCCAGTTTCACCACGGGCCGTTAATGGGTGTAAAGTGATACACTGTTCATTACGGGCCAGTTTCACCATGGGCCGTTAATAGGCCAAGAGTTACATAGGGCCTCATATGGGCCGAAAGATGTCATGGGCCATACATGGGCCAGAAGTGAAAATGGGCTGGAATCATATTGGGTGGCCCAAATGACGCTACTGGGCCTAATTCGGATAGGGCGTAACGGGCCTTGGGTTAGCGGGATGTAAATGGGCTATATGCGAACAGGTCGTTAACAGGCTTTACATGGGTCGGCCCGCCACCTTTTGACCAAGTCAAAGGTGCCGGCCTTTTCACAGGAATGGGCCTCTGTTGGGCCGTGCCACGTGTCGACGTATCATAGGCGCCTTCTGTCCCAACGATGAGCCGACACGTGTTTCCTCCAGTCAATGATGATTTTACACGTGGAAAATCCCCATTGGTCGGGGCTGTTAACGGGTTATCGGATCCAAAACCCGACCCGGTAGCTTAACGGCGTTCCGTTACGGTGGATGCCACATGTCGGTCACCCTTGATGAAAGCACTTCTGTGACGCGGGATTTATCGTCATGGAAGTGGACATTTCCGTGATGATAATTTTGGTAATGTCATGGAACACTTCTACGACATCACAGGTATGACTATCTTGATTCTGTCATAAAATCATCATGAATGTACATGCATGACAGAAAATGCGACCTACTGTGACAAACACGTATCATCACGGAAGTGTATTTTTTTTGTAGTGGAGGCAATAATAAAGTTGTTATTTATATTTCCTTATATCATGATAACATGTTTATTATTCATGCTAGAATTGTATTAACCGGAAACTTAGTACATGTGTGAATACATAGAGAAATAGAGTGTTCCTAGTATGCCTCTACTAGACTAGCTCGTTAATCAAAGATGGTTAAGTTTCCTAGCCATAGACATGTGTTGTCATTTGATGAACGAGATCACATCATTAGAGAATGATATTATGGACAAGACCCATCTGTTAGCTTAGCACTATGATCGCTTAGTTTATTACTATTGCTTTCTTCATGACTTATACATGTTCCTATGACTATGAGATTATGAAACTACCGAATACTGGAGGAACACTTAGTGTGCTATCAAACGTCCCAACGTAACTGGGTGATTATAAATATGCTCTACGGGTGTCTCTGATGGTGTTTGTTGAGTTGGCATAGATCAAGATTAGGATTTGTCACTCCGATTGTCAGAGAGGTATCTCTAGGCCCTCTCGGTAATGCACATCACTATAAGCCTTGCAAGCAATGTGATTAATGAGTTAGTTATGGGATGATGCACTACTTAACGAGTAAAGAGACTTGCCAGTAACGAGATTGAACTAGGTACGATGATACCAACGACCGAATCTCGGGCAAGTAACATACCGATGACAAAGGGAACAACGTATGTTGTGTGCGGTTTGACCGATAAAGATCTTCGTAGAATATGTTGGAACCAATATGAGCATCCAAGTTCCGCTATTCATTTTGACCAGAGAAGTGTCTCGGTCATGTCTACATAGTTCTCGAACCCGTAGGGTCTGTAGTATGAGTTATGTGATTTGATGTACCAAAGGTTGTTTGGAGTCCCAGATGTGATCACGGACATGACGAGGAGTCTCGAAATGGTCGAGACATAAAGATTGATATATTGGACCATGTTATTCGGACACCGGAAGTGTTCTGGATAGTATCGGATAAAACCGGAGTGCCGGAGGGTTACCGGAACCACCCCCCCCCCCCCCCCGAATGTTAATGGGCCAGCATGGGCCTTAGAGGAGAGAGGGTCGGCCAAGAGGTGCCCCTAGTCCGAATTGGACAAGGGGTGGGGGCGGCGCCCCCTCCTTCCTTTTCTCCCCTTCCTCCTTCCTTCCCCTCCTTGTTGGACTAGGAAAGGGGGGAACCTACTCCTAGTAGGAGTAGGATTTCCCCCTTGGGGCGCGCTCCTTAAGGCCGTCTGGCCCCCTCCTCCCCTCCTTTATATACGGGGGAGGGGGCACCCCATAGACACACAAGTTGATTTCTTAGTCGTGTGCGGTGCCCCCTCCACAGATTTCCACCTCGGTCATATTGTCGTAGTGCTTAGACGAAGCCCTGCGTTGGTAACTTCATCATCACCGTCACCACGCCGTCATGCTGACGGAACTCTCCCTCGGCCAGCTAGATCTAGAGTTCGAGGGACGTCACCAAGCTGAACATGTGCGGATCGCGGAGGTGCCGTGCGTTTGGTACTTGATCGGTTGGATCATGAAGACGTTCAACTACATCAACTGCGTTACTAAACGCTTCCGCTTTCGTGTGCCAACCCCTATGCATAGGTTCATGGGCGGAACTTGCAAGTTGATCACCAAAACATACATCAAGTGAATCAATAGAATACCCCATTGTCACCACGGGTATCCCACGCAAGACATACATCAAGTGTTCTCAAATCCTTAAAGACTCAATCCAATAAGATAACTTGAAAGGGAAAACTCAATCCATTACAAGAGAGTAGAGGGGGAGAAACATCATAAGATCCAACTATAATAGCAAAGCTTGCGATACATCAAGATCGTACCACCTCAAGAACACGAGAGAGAGAGAGATCAAACACATAGCTACTGGTACATATCCTCAGGCCCGAGGGAGAACTACTCCCTCCTCGTCATGGAGAGCGCCGGGATGATGAAGATGGCCACCGGAGAAGGATTCCCCCTTCGGCAGGGTGCCGGAACGGGTCTAGATTGGTTTTCGGTGGTTACGGAGGCTTCTGGCGGCGGAACTCCCGATCTATTGTCGTCCCCGAAGTTTTTAGGGTATATGGGTATATATCGGAGCAAAAGGTACGTCGGTGGACCTCCGGGCTATCCACGAGGTAGGGGGCGCGCCTAGGGGGTGGGCGCGCGCCCCACCCTCGTGGGCAGCCCGGGACTCTCCTGGTCCAACTCCGATACTCCGTGGGCTTCTTCTGGTCCAAAAATAAGTTCCGTGAAGTTTCAGGTCAATAGGACTCCGTTTGATTTTCCTTTTCTGCTATACTCTAAAACAAGGAAAAAACAGAAATTGGCACAGGGCTCTAGGTTAATAGGTTAGTCCAAAAAATCATATAAAATAGCATATAAATGCATATAAAACATCCAAGGTTGATAATATAATAGCATGGAACAATCAAAAATTATAGATACGTTGGAGACGTATCAGCATCCTCAAGCTTAATTCCTGCTCGTCCTCGAGTAGGTAAATGATAAAAACAGAATTTTTTATGTGGAATGCTACCTAACATATTCATCATGTATTTCTCTTTATTGTAGCAAGAATATTTAGATCCATAAGATTCAAGACAAAAGTTTAATATTGACATAAAAATAATAATACTTCAAGCATACTAACTAAGCAATCGTGTCTTCTCAAAATAACATGGCCAAAGAAAGTTAATTCCTACAAAATCATATAGTTTGGTCATGCTCCATTTTCGTCACACAAGAATGCTCTCATCATGCACAACCCCAATGACAAGCCAAGCAATTGTTTCATACTTTAGTAATCTCAAACTTTTTTCAACTTTCACGCAATACATGAGCGTGAGCCATGGATATAGCACTATGGGTGGAATAGAATATAATGATGGGGTTATGTGGAGAAGACAAAAAGGAGAAAGTCTCACATCGATGCGGCTAATCAATGGGCTAGGGAGATGCCCATAAATTGATGTCAGTGCAAGGAGTAGGGATTGCCAGGCAACGGATGCACTAGAGCTATAAATGTATGAAATCTCAACAAAAGAAACTAAGTGGGTGTGCATCCAACTTTCTTGCTCACAAAGACCTAGGGCACTTGAGGAGGCCCGTTGTTGGAATATACAAGCCAAGTTCTATAATGAAAATTTCCCACTAATATATGAAAGTGACAAAACAAGAGACTCTCTATCATGAAGATCATGGCGCTACTTTGAAGCACAAGTGTGGTAAAAGGATAGTAGCATTGCCCCCCTTTTTTATTTGGCCTTTCCTTTTTTTTATTTGGCCTTTCTTTTTTTGGCCGTTCTTCTTTTTTTTGGCCTTTTTTGGGACAATGCTCTATTTGTTGGAAATATGCCCTAGAGGCAATAATAAAAGTGTTATTATTATATTTCCTTGTTCATGGTAATTGTCTTTATTCATGCTATAATTGTGTTATCCGGAAATCGTAATACATGTGTGAATAACAGACACCAACATGTCCCTAGTAAGCCTCTAGTTGACTAGCTCGTTGATCAACAGATAGTCATGGTTTCCTGGCTATGGACATTGAATGTCATTGATAACGAGATCACATCATTAAGAGAATGATGTGATGGACAAGACCCAATCATAAACATAGCATAAAGATCGTATAGTTCGTTTGCTAGAGTTTTGCAATGTCAAGTATCTTTTCCGTAGACCATGAGATCGTGTAACTCCCGGATACCGTAGGAGTGCTTTGGGTGTACCAAACGTCACAATGTAACTGGGTGACTATAAAGGTAGACTACGGGTATCTCCGAAAGTATCTGTTGGGTTGACACGGATCAAGACTGGGATTTGTCACTCCGTATGACGGAGAGGTATCACTGGGCCCACTCGGTAATGCATCATCATAATGAGCTCAAAGTGACCAAGTGTCTGGTCACGGGATCATGCATTACAGTACGAGTAAAGTGACTTGCCGGTAACGAGATTGAACGAGGTATTGGGATACCGACGATCGAATCTCGGGCAAGTAATATATTGATTGACAAAGGGAATTGCATACGGGGTTGATTGAATCCTCGACATCGTGGTTCATCCGATGAGATCATCGTGGAGCATGAGGGAGCCAACATGGGTATCCAGATCCCGCTGTTGGTTATTGACCGGAGAGTCGTCTCGGTCATGTCTACATGTCTCCCGAACCCGTAGGGTCCACACACTTAAGGTTCGGTGACCTAGGGTTGTGAAGATATGTATATGCAGTAACCCGAATGTTGTTCGGGGTCCCGGATGAGATCGCGGACGTCACGAGGAGTTCCGGAATGGTCCGGAGGTAAAGAATTATATATAGGAAGTGTTGTTTCGGCCATCGGGACAAGTTTCGGGGTTACCGGTATTGTACCGGGACCACCGGAGGGGTCCCGGGGGTCCACCGGGTGGGGCCACCTATCCCGGAGGGCCCCATGGGCTGAAGTGGGAAGGAACCCAGCCCTTAGTGGGCTGGGGCACCACCCCCTAAGGGGCCCATGCGCCTAGGGTTAGGGGAAACCCTAAAGGGGGGCGCCCCCTTGCCTTGGGGGGCAAGCCCCCCACCCTTGGCCGCCCCCCCCCCTAGGAGATCCATCTCCTAGGGCCGGCGCCCCCCCCCCCTTGGCGCCCCTATATATAGTGGGGGAGAGGAGGGACTTTGGTCTACGGTTTTTGGTGCTTCCCTCTCTCCCTGTTACATCTCCCTCTTGCGTAGTATAGGCGAAGCCCTGCTACTGTGACGCCCTGCATCCACCACCACGCCGTCGTGCTGCTGGATCATCACCAACCTCTCCTTCCCCCTTGCTGGATCAAGAAGGAGGAGACATCTCCCGTCCCGTACGTGTGTTGAACGCGGAGGTGCCGTCCGTTCGGCACTCGGTCATCGGTGATTTGGATCACGTCGTGTTCGACTACATCATCCCCGTTCGTTGAACGCTTCCGCATGCGATCTACAAAGGTATGTAGATGCATCTCATGACTCGTTGCTAGATGAACTCCTAGATGGATCTTGGTGAAACGAGTAGGAAAATTTTTGTTTTCTGCAACGTTCCCCAACAGTGGTATCAGAGCTAGGTCTATGCGTAGTTCTTCTTGCGCGAGTAGAACACAATTTGTTGTGGGCGTGGATTTGTCAACTTTCTTGCCGCTACTAGTCTTTTCTTGCTTCAGCGGTATTGTGGGATGAAGCGGCCTGGACCAACCTTACACGTACGCTTACGTGAGACCGGTTCCACCGACTAACATGCACTAGTTGCATAAGGTGGCTGGCGGGTGTCTGTCTCTCCCACTTTAGTTGGAGCGGATTCGATGAACAGGGTCCTTATGAAGGGTAAATAGAAGTTGACAAATCACATTGTGGCTTTCACGTAGGTAAGAAAACGTTCTTGCTAGAAGCCTAATTCAGCCACGTAAAACTTGCAACAACAATTAGAGGACGTCTAACTTGTTTTTGCAGCAAGTGATTGTGATATGATATGGCCAAAGTTGTGATGAATGATGAATGATCTATATGTGATGTATGAGATGTTCATGCTATTGTAATAGGAATCACGACTTGCATGTCGATGAGTATGACAACCGGCAGGAGCCATAGGAGTTGTCTTTATTCTTTTATATGACCTGCGTGTCATTGAGAAACGCCATGTAAATTGCTTTACTTTATTGCTAAACGCGTTAGCCATAGTAGTAGAAGTAATAGTTGGCGAGCAACTTCATGGAGACACGATGATGGAGATCATGATGATGGAGATCATGGTGTCAAGCCGGTGACAAGATGATCATGGAGCCCCAAGATGGAGATCAAAGGAGCTATGTGATATTGGCCATATCATGTCACGTTTATTATTTGATTGCATGTGATGTTTGTCATGTTTTTGCATCTTGTTTACTTAGAACGACGGTAGTAAATAAGATGATCCCTCATAATAATTTCAAGAAGTGTTCCCCCTAACTGTGCACCGTTGCGACAATTCGTTGTTTCGAAGCACCACGTGATGATCGGGTGTGATAGATTCTAACGTTCACATACAACGGGTGTAAGACAGATTTACACATGCAAACACTTAGGTTGACTTGACGAGCCTAGCATGTACAGACATGGCCTCGGAACACAGAAGACCGAAAGGTCGAGCATGAGTCGTATAGAAGATATGATCAACATGGAGATGTTCACCGACGTTGACTAGTCCGCCTCACGTGATGATCGGACACGGCCTAGTTAACTCGGATCATGTTATACTTAGATGACTAGAAGAGGGATGTCTATCTAAGTGGGAGTTCATAAATAATTTGATTTGATGAACTTAATTATCATGAACTTAGTCTAAAATATTTACAATATGTCTTGTAGATCAAATGGCCAACGTAGTCCTCAACTTCAACGCGTTCCTAGAGAAAACCAAGCTGAAAGACGATGGCAGCAACTACACGGACTGGGTCCGGAACCTGAGGATCATCCTCATAGCTGCCAAGAAAGATTATGTCCTACAAGCACCGCTGGGTGACGCACCTGTCCTACCTGCTGAACAAGACGTTATGAACGCTTGGCAGGCACGCACCGATGACTACTCCCTCGTTCAATGCAGCATGCTTTACAGCTTAGAGCCGGGGCTCCAAAAACGTTTTGAGAGACACGGAGCATATGAGATGTTCGAAGAGCTGAAAATGGTTTTTCAAGCTCATGCCCGGGTCGAGAGATATCAAGTCTCCGACAAATTCTTCAGCTGTAAGATGGAGGAAAACAGTTCTGTCAGTGAGCACATACTCACTATGTCTGGGTTGCATAACCGCTTGACTCAGCTGGGAGTTAATCTCCCGGATGATGTGGTCATTGACAGAATCCTCCAGTCGCTTCCACCGAGCTACAAGAGCTTTGTGATGAACTTCAATATGCAGGGGATGGAAAAGACCATTCCTAAAGTATTTGCTATGCTGAAATCAGCAGAGGTAGAAGTCAAGAAGGAACATCAAGTGTTGATGGTGAATAAAACCACTAAGTTCAAGAAGGGTAAGGGTAAAAAGAACTTCAAGAAGGACGGCAAGGAAGTTGCCGCGCCCGGCAAGCAAGCTGCCGGGAAGAAGCCAAAGAACGGACCCAAGCCCGAGACTGAGTGTTTTTATTGCAAGGGAAGTGGTCACTGGAAGCGAAATTGCCCCAAATACTTAGCGGACAAGAAGGCCGGCAAAACAAAAGGTATATGTGATATACATGTAATTGATGTGTACCTAACCAGTACTCGTAGTAGCTCTTGGGTATTTGATACCGGTGTCGTTGCTCACATTTGTAACTCAAAGCAGGAGCTGCGGAATAAACGGAGACTGGCGAAGGACAAGGTGACGATGCGCGTCGGGAATGGTTCCAAGGTCGATGTGATCGCCATCGGCACGCTGCCTCTTCATTTACCTACGGGATTAGTTTTAAACCTCAATAATTGTTATTTAGTGCCAGCTTTGAGCATGAACATTGTATCGGGATCTCGTTTAATTCGAGATGGCTACTCATTTAAATCCGAGAATAATGGTTGTTCCATTTATATGAGAGATATGTTTTATGGTCATGCTCCTATGGTGAATGGTTTATTCTTAATGAATCTCGAGCGTAATGCTACACATGTTCATAGTGTGAATACCAAAAGATGTAAGGTTGATAAAGATAGTCCCACATACTTGTGGCACTGCCGCCTTGGTCACATAGGTGTCAAACGCATGAAGAAGCTCCATGCAGATGGACTTTTAGAGTCTCTTGATTATGAATCATTTGACACGTGCGAACCATGCCTCATGGGTAAAATGACCGAGACTCTGTTCTCAGGAACAATGGAGCGAGCAACCAACTTATTGGAAATCATACATACTGATGTGTGCGGTCCAATGAGTGTTGAGGCTCGCGGTGGCTATCGTTATGTTCTCACTCTCACTGATGACTTGAGTAGATATGGGTATGTCTACTTAATGAAACACAAGTCTGAAACCTTTGAAAAGTTTAAGGAATTTCAGAGTGAGGTTGAGAATCAACGTGACAGGAAAATCAAGTTTCTACAATCAGATCGTGGAGGAGAATACTTGAGTCACGAATTTGGCACACACTTAAGAAAATGTGGAATAGTTTCACAACTAACGCCGCCTGGAACACCTCAGCGTAACGGTGTGTCCGAACGTCGTAATCGCACTCTATTAGATATGGTGCGGTCTATGATGTCTCTTACCGATTTACCGCTATCTTTTTGGGCTATGCTTTAGAGACTGCCGCATTCACTTTAAATAGGGCTCCGTCGAAATCCGTTGAGACGACACCGTACGAATTATGGTTTGGGAAGAAACCTAAGCTGTCGTTTCTAAAAGTTTGGGGATGCGATGCTTATGTCAAGAAACTTCAACCTGAAAAGCTCGAACCCAAGTCGGAAAAATGCGTCTTCATAGGATACCCTAAAGAAACTATTGGGTATACCTTCTACCTCAGATCCGAAGGCAAGGTCTTTGTTGCCAAGAATGGATCCTTTCTAGAGAAGGAGTTTCTCTCGAAAGAAGTAAGTGGGAGGAAAGTAGAACTAGATGAAGTATTGCCTCTTGAACCGGAAAAAGGCGCAACTCAAGAAAATGTTCCTGAGGTGCCAGCACCG
Source organism: Triticum monococcum (assembly GCA_034509565.1). Classification (NCBI taxonomy): domain Eukaryota; kingdom Viridiplantae; phylum Streptophyta; class Magnoliopsida; order Poales; family Poaceae; genus Triticum; species Triticum monococcum. The sequence goes on along the minus strand of CM067847.1, from coordinate 171,387,960 downwards.
ACTAGAGAGGAAGTTAATGATAATGATCAAGATACTTCTGATCTAGCTCCTACTGAAATTCGAAGGTCCACAAGGACACGTTCCGCACCAGAGTGGTACGGCAACCCTGTCTTGGAAATCATGTTGTTAGACAACGGTGAACCTTCGAACTATGAAGAAGCGATGGCGGGTCCGGATTCCGACAAATGGCTAGAAGCCATGAAATCCGAGATAGGATCCATGTATGAAAACAAAGTGTGGACTTTGACTGACTTGCCCGTTGAACAGCGAGCCATGGAAAATAAATGGATCTTTAAGAAGAAGACAGACGCGGATGGTAATGTGACCATCTATAAGGCTCGGCTTGTCGCTAAGGGTTACCGACAAGTTCAAGGGGTTGACTACGATGAGACTTTCTCACCGGTAGCAAAGCTGAAGTCCGTCCGAATCATGTTAGCAATTGTCGCATTTTACGATTATGAAATATGGCAAATGGACGTCAAAACGGCATTCCTTAATGGTTTCCTTAAGGAAGAATTGTATATGATGTAGCCGGAAGGTTTTGTCGATCCTAAGAATGCTGACAAGGTATGCAAGCTCCAACGCTCAATTTATGGGCTGGTGCAAGCATCTCGGAGTTGGAACATTCGCTTTGATGAGATGATCAAAGCGTTTGGGTTTACGCAGACTTATGGAGAAGCCTGTGTTTACAAGAAAGTGAGTGGGAGCTCTGTAGCATTTCTCATATTATATGTAGATGACATACTTTTGATGGGAAATGATATAGAACTCTTGGACAGCATCAAGGCCTACTTGAATAAGAGTTTTTCAATGAAGGACCTTGGAGAAGCTGCTTATATATTAGGCATCAAGATCTATAGAGATAGATCAAGACGCCTCATAGGTCTTTCACAAAGCACATACCTTGATAAGATATTGAAGAAGTTCAATATGGATCAGTCTAAGAAGGGGTTCTTGCCTGTACTGCAAGGTATGAAATTGAGCTCGGCTCAAAGTCCGACCACGGCAGAAGAAATAGAAGAGATGAGTGTCATCCCCTATGCCTCAGCCATAGGTTCTATTATGTATGCCATGCTGTGTACCAGACCTGATGTAAATCTTGCCGTAAGTTTGGTAGGAAGATACCAAAGTAATCCCGGCAAGGAACACTGGACAGCGGTCAAGAATATCCTAAAGTACCTGAAAAGGACTAAGGATATGTTTCTCGTTTATGGAGGTGACGAAGAGCTCGTCGTAAAGGGTTACGTCGATGCTAGCTTCGACACAGATCTGGATGACTCAAAGTCACAAACCGGATACGTGTATATTTTGAATGGTGGGGCAGTAAGCTGGTGCAGTTGCAAGCAGAGCGTCGTGGCGGGATCTACATGTGAAGCGGAGTACATGGCAGCCTCGGAGGCAGCACATGAAGCAATTTGGGTGAAGGAGTTCATCACCGACCTCGGAGTCATACCCAATGCGTCGGGGCCGATCAAGCTCTTCTGTGACAACACTGGAGCTATTGCACTTGCCAAGGAGCCCAGGTTTCACAAGAAGACAAGGCACATCAAGCGTCGCTTCAACTCCATTCGTGAAAATGTTCAAGATGGAGACATAGAAATTTGTAAAGTACATACGGACCTGAATGTAGCAGATCCGTTGACTAAACCTCTCCCTAGGGCAAAACATGATCAACACCAGAATTCCATGGGTGTTCGATTCATCACAATGTAACTAGATTATTGACTCTAGTGCAAGTGGGAGACTGTTGGAAATATGCCCTAGAGGCAATAATAAAAGTGTTATTATTATATTTCCTTGTTCATGGTAATTGTCTTTATTCATGCTATAATTGTGTTATCCGGAAATCGTAATACATGTGTGAATAACAGACACCAACATGTCCCTAGTAAGCCTCTAGTTGACTAGCTCATTGATCAACAGATAGTCATGGTTTCCTGGCTATGGACATTGAATGTCATTGATAACAAGATCACATCATTAAGAGAATGATGTGATGGACAAGACCCAATCATAAACATAGCATAAAGATCGTATAGTTCGTTTGCTAGAGTTTTGCAATGTCAAGTATCTTTTCCTTAGACCATGAGATCGTGTAACTCCTGGATACCGTAGGAGTGCTTTGGGTGTACCAAACGTCACAATGTAACTGGGTGACTATAAAGGTAGACTACGGGTATCTCCAAAAGTATCTGTTGGGTTGACACGGATCAAGACTAGGATTTGTCACTCCGTATGACGGAGAGGTATCACTGGGCCCACTCGGTAATGCATCATCATAATGAGCTCAAAGTGACCAAGTGTCTGGTCACGGGATCATGCATTACAGTACGAGTAAAGTGACTTGCCGGTAACGAGATTGAACGAGGTATTGGGATACCGACGATCGAATCTCGGGCAAGTAATATATCGATTGACAAAGGGAATTGCATACGGGGTTGATTGAATCCTCGACATCGTGGTTCATCCGATGAGATCATCGTGGAGCATGTGGGAGCCAACATGGGTATCCAGATCCCGCTGTTGGTTATTGACCGGAGAGTCGTCTCAGTCATGTCTACATGTCTCCCGAACCCGTAGGGTCCACACACTTAAGGTTCGGTGACGCTAGGGTTGTGAAGATATGTATATGCAGTAACCCGAATGTTGTTCGAGGTCCCAGATGAGATCCCGGACGTCACGAGGAGTTCCGGAATGGTCCGGAGGTAAAGAATTATATATAGGAAGTGTTGTTTCGGCCATCGGGACAAGTTTCGGGGTTACCGGTATTGTACCGGGACCACCGGAGGGGTCCCGGGGGTCCACCGGGTGGGGCCACCTATCCCGGAGGGCCCCATGGGCTGAAGTGGGAAGGAACCCAGCCCTTAGTGGGCTGGGGCACCACCCCCTAAGGGGCCCATGCGCCTAGGGTTAGGGGAAACCCTAAAGGGGGGCGCCCCCTTGCCTTGGGGGGCAAGCCCCCCACCCTTGGCCGCCGCCCCCCCTAGGAGATCCATCTCCTAGGGCCGGCGCCCCCCCCCCCCCTTGGCACCCCTATATATAGTGGGGGAGAGGAGGGACTTTGGTCTACGGTTTTTGGTGCTTCCCTCTCTCCCTGTTACATCTCCCTCTTGCGTAGTATAGGCGAAGCCCTGCTACTGTGACGCCCTGCATCCACCACCACGCCGTCGTGCTGCTGGATCATCACCAACCTCTCCTTCCCCCTTGCTGGATCAAGAAGGAGGAGACGTCTCCCGTCCCGTACGTGTGTTGAACGCAGAGGTGTCGTCCGTTCGGCACTCGGTCATCGGTGATTTGGATCACGTCGTGTTCGACTACATCATCCCCGTTCGTTGAACGCTTCCGCACGCGATCTACAAAGGTATGTAGATGCATCTCATGACTCGTTGCTAGATGAACTCCTAGATGGATCTTGGTGAAACGAGTAGGAAAATTTTTGTTTTCTGCAATGTTCCCCAACACTATTAATGATGATCATTACACTTCTATTTATTTACAACTCAAAGATTACAACTCGATACTAGAACAAAGTATGACTCTATATGAATGCCTCCGGTGGTGTACGGGATAGCAATGATGCATGAGTGACTTATATGAAAGAATTATGAATGGTGGCTTTGCCACAACTAAAATTTCAACTACATGATCATGCAAAGCAATATGACAATGATGGAGCGTGTCATAGTAAACGGAACGGTGGAAAGTTGCATGGCAATATATCTCAGAATGGCTATGGAAATGCCATAATAGGTAGGTGTGGTGGCTGTTTTGAGGAAGATATAAGGAGGTTTATGTGTGAAAGAGCGTATCATATCACGGGGTTTGGATGCACCGGCGAAGTTTGCACCAACTCTCAATGTGAGAAAGGGCAATGCACGGTACCGAAGAGGCTAGCAATGATGGAAGGGTAAGAGTGCGTATAATCCATGGACTCAACATTAGTCATAAAGAACTCACATACTTATTGCAAAAATCTACAAGTCATCAAAAATCAAGCATTACGCGCATGCTCCTAGGGAGATAGATTGGTAGGGAAAGACCATCGCTCGTCCCCGACCGCCACTCATAAGGAAGACAATCAAATAACACCTCGTGTTTCAAATTTGTTACATAATGTTTACCATACGTGCATGCTACGGGACTTGCAAAATTCAACACAAGTATTTCTCAAATTCACAACTACCCAACTAGCACAACTTTGATATCACTATCTCCATATCTCAAAACAATTATCAAGTATCAAACTTCTCTTAGTATTCAATGCACTCTATATGAAAGTTTTATTATATCCCTCTTGGATGCCCATCATATTAGGACTAGTTTCATAACCAAAGGAAAGTACCATGCTGTTCTAAAGACTCTCAAAATAATATAAGTGAAGCATGAGAGATCAATTATTTCTTCAAAATAAAACCACCACCGTGCTCTAAAAATATATAAGTGAAGCACTAGAGCAAATGACAAACTACTCTGAAAGATATAAGTGAAGATCAATGAGTAGTCGAATAATTATGCAACTATGTGAAGACTCTCTAACATTTAATAATTTCAGATCTTGGTATTTTATTCAAACAGCAAGCAAAACAAAATAAAATAAAATGACGCTCCAAGCAAAACACATATCATGTGGCGAATAAAAATATAGCTCCAAGTAAAGTTACCGATGAACGAAGACGAAAGAGGGGATGCCTTCCAGGGCATCCCCAAGCTTAGGATCTTGGTTGTCCTTGAATATTACCTTGGGGTGCCTTGGGCATCCCCAAGCTTAGGCTCTTTCCACTCCTTATTCCATAGTCCATCGAATCTTTACCCAAAACTTGAAAACTTCACAACACAAAACTTAACAGAAAACTCATAAGCTCCGTTAGTATAAGAAAATAAATCATCACTTAGGTACTGTTGTGAACTCATTCTAAATTCATATTGGTGTAATATCTATTGTATTCCAACTTATCTATGGTTCATACCCTCCGATACTATTCATAGATTCATCAAAATAAGCAAACAACACATCGAAAACAGAATCTGTCAAAAATAGAACAGTCTGTAGTAATATGGATCAAACGTATACTTATGGAACTCATAAAATTCTCAAATAAATTGCTGGACGTGAGGAATTTATCTATTAATCATATTCAAAAATAATTAACTAAATATCACTCTCCCATAAAAAATGGCAGCAATTCTCGTGAGCGCTAAAGTTTCTGTTTTTTTACAGCAAGATCAACAAGACTTTCCCCAAGTCTTCCCAACGGTTCTACTTGGCACAAACACTAATTAAAACATGAAAACTCAATCATAACAGAGTCTAGATAAATTATTTATTACTAAACAGGAGCAAAAAGTAAGGAACAAAAATAAAGTTGGGTTGCCTCCCAACAAGCGCTATCGTTTAACGCCCCTAGCTAGGCATGATGATTTCAATGATGCTCACATAAAGGATAAGAATTGAAACATAAAGAGAGCATCAAGAATAATATGACTAGCACATTTAAGTCTAACCCACTTCCTATGCATAGGGATTTTGTGAGCAAACAACTTGTGGGAACAAGAATCAACTTACATAGGAAGGTAAAACAAGCATAACTTCAAAATTATAAGCACATAGAGAGGAAACTTGATATTATTGCAATTCCTACAAGCATATATTCCTCCCTCATAATAATTCTCAGTAGCATCATGAATTAATTCAACAATGTAACCATCACCTAAAGCATTCTTTTCATGATCTACAAGCATAGAAATTTTATTACTCTCCACACAAGCAAAATTCTTCTCATTCGTAATAGTGGGAGTATCATAAGAGACTCGAATACTATAAATTGTTTCCACATTAAAAGAGTAATGTTCAGAAAAAGGGTAATCATAATCATGACAAGTTTTATAAATATAATCATCACTACTTTTTATAGCATATGTATCATCACAATAATTATCATAAGTAGCAACTTTGTTCTCATCATAATCGATTGAAACCTCTTCCAAGATAGTGGAATCATCACTAAATAAAGTCATGACCTCTCCAAATCCACTTTCATAATTATCATAATAAGATTCAACATCCTACAAAATAGTGGGATCATTACTTCCTAAAGTTGACACTCTTCCAAACCCACTTTCATCAATATAATCATCATAAGCAGGAGGCATGCTATCATCATTATAAATTTGCATATCAAAACTTGGGAGACTAAAAATATCATCTTCATTAAACATAGCATCCCCAAGCTTGGGACAAACATTAATTGCAGAAAATATATTCTCAAAAACATCATCTTCATCAAACATAGCATCCCCAAGCTTGGGCCTTTTCATATCATAAGCATAATCACCCTCATCATTAATAGTATAGATAGCACCAATAGTATAGCAATTATCATATTCTTCCAAGAAAGTGCCAAAAAGATTTTCAAGATCATAAGAAGTATCATTATCTTCCCAATCATAATAATCACAACAAGCAATAGGCACAACGAGATCATCATCAAGTGCATCATCTTCCACAATTATATTTTCATGAGGCACAACAGTAATAGGAGCAGCATTATTTGGGAGAGATATATTTTTACCTCTCTTCCTTTTCTTTTCTTATTCTTCACCACATCATGTGTGGGTTCAATCCTCTTTTTGGAGCTCCTTATTAATGAGATTGGTTGAATAGGAGGCTCATCCTCGTTACCTGATTCATCATAAGAAATAATAGGAGGGTATTGGGATGTCTCTTCCCTTTCATTAGTATTCTCTTCATCTTCTATTTGTTTTCTTTTCTTTATGTAATTGGCAATATAAGGGTTTTAAATGCAATTCACCGCACAATACATATAAATTTCCTCTATATCAAAATCAAGAAATTTATCGAGATTAAATTTTGGAATACCCTCAGTTATAAGTTTCATTTCTTCATAACCCAAAAGAAGACTAAGCTCTTTATGATGCTCAAGGGTAATCAAGTTATCACAATTTTTGGACACGACTTGATCATGAAACAAATAGCATTGGAGCTTTAAATGACCATGTTCATTGCAAAGTTCACAAGGATGGCGATAAATATTAATCTTTCAGCACAAACATCTAGCCTTTCTTGCAACAATTTAGTTTCTAAATGCTTATGCCTCTTGCAATATCTATCTTCCCTATTTGGTGTGTACTTGCAAACCCAATAGACTCCACAAAAATTGACAGGTTTATAGGTGACATTTTCATCATAACTAGTGCAATCATCATTAGTACTATGGATATTCAAGGAGTTCATACTAACAACATTGCAATCATGCTCATCATTCAAAGATTTAGTGCCAAACATTTTAATGCATTCTTCTTCTAACACTTTGGCACAATTTTCCTTTCCATCATACTCGCGAACGATATTAAAAAGATGAAGTGTATGAGGAAAACTCAATTCCATTTTTCAGTTTTCTTTTATAAACTAAACTAGTGCTAAAACAAGAAACAAAAAGATTCGATTGCAAGCTCTAAAGATATACCTTCAAGCGCTAACCTCCCCGGCAACGGCACCAGAAAAGAGCTTGATGTCTACTACACAACCTTCTTCTTGTAGACGTTGTTGGGCCTCCAAGTGCAGAGGTTTGTAGGACAGTAGCAAATTTCCCTCAAGTGGATGACCTAAGGTTTATCAATCCATAGGAGGCGTAGGATGAAGATGGTCTCTCTCAAGCAACCCTGCAACCAAATAACAAAGAGTCTCTTGTGTCCCCAACACACCCAATACAATGGTAAATTGTATAGGTGCACTAGTTCGGCGAAGAGATGGTGATACAAGTTGTTTATGGATAGTAGATATAGGTTTTTGTAATCTGAAAATATAAAAACAGCACGGTAACTAATGATAAAAGTGAGCACAAACGGTATTGCAATGCATTGAAACAAGGTGTAGGGTTCATACTTTCACTAGTGCAAGTTCTCTCAACAATAATAACATAATTGGATCACATAACTATCACTCAACATGCAACAAAGAGTCACTCCAAATTCACTAATGGCGGAGAACAAACGAAGAGATTATGGTATGGTACGAAATCACCTCAAAGTTATTCTTTCCGATCCGTTAGGCTATTCATATAAGTGTCACAAACAGCCCTAGAGTTCGTAGTAAAATAACACCTTAAAACACAAATCAACCAAAACCCTAATGTCACCTAGATACTCCAATTTCACCTCAAGTATCGATGGGTTTGATTATACGATATGCATCACACAATCTCAGATTCATCTATTCAAATCAACACAAAGAACTTCAAAGAGTGCCCCAAAGATTCTACCGGAGAGTCAATACGAAAACATGTGCCAACCCCTATGCATAGGTTCATGGGCGGAACCCGCAAGTTGATCACCAAAACATACATCAAGTGGATCAATAGAATACCCCATTGTCACCACGGGTATCCCACGCAAGACATACATCAAGTGTTCTCAAATCCTTAAAGACTCAATCCAATAAGATAACTTCAAAGGGAAAACTCAATCCATTACAAGAGAGTAGAGGGGGAGAAACATCATAAGATCCAACTATAATAGCAAAGCTCGTGATACGTCAAGATCGTACCACCTCAAGAACATGAGAGAGAGAGAGATCAAACACATAGCTACTGGTACATACCCTCAGCCCCGAGGGAGAACTACTCCCTCCTTGTCATGGAGAGCACCGGGATGATGAAGATGGCCACCATAGAAGGATTCCCCCTCTGGCAGGGTGCCGGAACGGGTCTAGATTGGTTTTCGGTGGCTACGGAGACTTCTGGTGGCGGAACTCCCGATCTATTGTCATCCCCGAAGTATTTAGGGTATATGGGTATATATGGGAGGAAAAAGTATGTCGGTGGACCTCCGGGCTGTCCACGAGGCAGGGGGCGCGCCCAAGGGGGTGGGCGCGCCCCCCACCCTCGTGGGCAGCCCAGGACTCTCCTGGTCCAACTCTGATACTCCATGGGCTTCTTCTGGTCCAAAAATAAGTTCCATGAAGTTTCAAGTCAATTGGACTCCGTTTGATTTTCCTTTTCTGCTATACTCTAAAACAAGGAAAAAAACAGAAACTGGAACTGGGCTCTGGGCTCTGGGTTAATAGGTTAGTCCCAAAAATCATATAAAATAGCATATAAATGCATATAAAACATCCAAGGTTGATAATATAATAGCATGGAACAATCAAAAATTATAGATACGTTGGAGACGTATCAACACTCTCCCCGCTCATTGCTATGCATCTCCTAGATAGATCTTGCATGATCGTAGGAATTTTTTTGAAATACTATGTTCCCCAACAGTGGCATCTGAGCCAGGTCTATGCGTAGATGTTATATGCATGAGTAGAACACAAAGAGTTGTAGGCGATAATAGTCATACTGCTTACCAGCATGTCATACATTGATTCGGCGGTATTGTTGGATGAAGTGGTCCAGACCGACATTACATGACCGCGTTCATGAGACTGGTTCTACTGACATGCTTCGCACACAGGTGGCTAGTGGGTTTATGTTTCTCCAGCTTTAGTTGAATCGAGTGACTACGCCCGGTCCTTGTTGAAGGTTAAAACTGCACACTTGATGAAAAATCGTTGTGGTTTTTGATGCGTAGGTAAGAACGGTTCTTGCTAAGCCCGTAGAAGCCATGTAAAACTTGCAACAACAAAGTAGAGGATGTCTAACTTGTTTTTGCAGGGCATGTTGTGATGTGATATGGTCAAGACGTGATTATATAAATTGTTGTATGAGATGATCATGTTTTGTAACAAAGTTATTGGCAACTGGCAGGAGCCATATGGTTGTCGCTTTATTGTATGAAATGCAATCGCCATGTAATTGCTTTAATTTATCACTAAGCGGTAGCGATAGTCGTAGAAGCAATAGTTGGTGAGATGACAACGATGCTACGGTGGAGATCAAGGTGTCAAGCCGGTGACGATGGTGATCATGATGGTGTTTTGGAGATGGAGATCAAAGGCACGAGATGATGATGGCCATATCATATCACTTATTTTGATTGCATGTTTATCCTTTATGCATCTTATTTTGCTTAGTACGGCAGTAACATTATAAGATGATCTCTCACTAAATTTCAAGGTATGAGTGTTCTCCCTAAGTATGCACCGTTGTTACAGTTCATCATGACGAGACACCACGTGATGACCAGGTGTGATAAGCTCTATGTTCACATACAATGGGTGCAAGCCAGTTTTGCACAAACAGAATACTCAGGTTAAACTTGACGAGCCTAGCATATGCAGACATGGCCTCGGAACACTGAGACCAAAAGGTCGAGCTTGAATCATATAGTAGATATGATCAACATAGTGATGTTCACCATTGAAAACTACTCCATCTCACGTGATGATCGGACATGGTTTAGTTGATATGGATCACGTGATCACTTAGATGATTAGAGGGATGTCTATCTAAGTGGGAGTTCTTAAGTAATATGATTAATTGAACTTTAATTTATCATGAACTTAGTACCTGATAGTATTTTTCATGTCTATGTTGTTGTACATAAATGGCCCGTGCTGTTGTTCCATTGAATTTTAATGTGTTCCTAGAGAAAGCTAAGTTGAAAGATGTTGGTAGCAACTACACGGATTGGGTCCGTAACTTAAGGACTATCCTCATCGCTGCATAGAAGAATTATGTCCTGGAAGCACCGCTAGGTGCTAAGCCTGCTTCAGATGCTGATGATGTTGTTAAGAACGTCTGGCAGAGTAAAGCTGGTGACTACTCGATAGTTCAGTGTGCCATGCTTTACGACTTAGAAACGGGACTTCAATAACGTTTTGAACGTCATGGAGCATATGAGATGTTCCAGGAGTTGAAGTTAATATTTCAAGCAAATGCCCAGATTAAGAGATATGAAGTCTCCAATAAGTTCTACAGTTGCAAGATGGAGGAGAATAGTTCTGTCAGTGAACATATACTCAGAATGTCTCGGTACCACAATCACTTGACTCAGCTGGGAGTTAATCTTCCAGTTGATAGTGTCATTGACAGAGTTCTTCAATCACTGCCATCAAGCTACAAAAGCTTCATGATGAACTAAAATATGCAAGGAATGGATAAAACAATTCCCGAGCTCTTCGCAATGCTAAAGGCTACGGAGGTAGAAATCAAGAAGGAGCATCAAGTGTTGATGGTCAACAAGACCACTAGTTTCAAGAAAAAGGGCAAAGGGAAGAAGGGGAACTTCAAGAAGAACGGCAAGCAAGTTGCTGCTCATGTGAAGAAGCCCAAGTCTGAACCTAAGCCTGAGACTGAGTGCTTCTACTGCAAAGCGACTGGTCACTGGAAGCGGAACTGCCCCAAGTATTTGGCGGATAAGAAGGATGGCAAAGTGAAAGGTATATTTGATATACATGTTATTGATGTGTACCTTAATATTGCTCGCAGTAGCGCCTGGGTATTTGATACTAATTCTATTGCTCATATTTGCAACTCAAAACAGGGGTTACAGATTAAGCGGAGATTGGCTAAGGACGAGGTGATGATGTGCGTGGGAAATGGTTCCAAAGTTGATGTGATCGCGGTCGGCACGCTACCTCTACATCTACCATCGAGATTAGTTTTAGACCAGAATAATTGTTATTTGGTGCCAGCGTTAAGCATTAACATTATATCTGTATCTTGTTTGATGCGAGATGGTTATTCATTTAAATCAGAGAATAATGGTGGTTCTATTTATATGAGTAATATCTTTTATGGTCATGCACCCTTGATGAGTGGTCTATTTTTATTAAATCTCGATAGTAGTGAGACACATATTCATAGTATTGAAGCCAAAATATATAAGTTTAATAATGATAGTGTAACTTATTTGTGGCACTGCCGTTTAGGTCATATTGGTATAAAGCGCATGAAGAAACTCCATGCTGATGGGCTTTTGGAATCACTTGATGCTTGCGAACCATGCATCATGGGCAAGATGAATAAGACTCTGTTCTTCGGAACAATGGAGCGAGCAACAAACTTGTTGGAACTAATACATACTGATCTATGCGGTCCAATGAGTGTTGATTCTCGTGGCAGGTACGTTATTTTCTAACCTTCACATATGATTTGAGTAGATATGGGTATATCTACTTGATGAAACATAAGTCTGAAACATTTGAAAAGTTCAAAGAATTTCTGAGTGAAGTGGAAAATCATCGTAACAAGAAAATAAAGTTTCTATGATCTGATCGTGGAGGTGAATATTTGAGTTATGAGTTTGGTCTTCATTTGAAACAATGTGGAATAGTTTCGCAACTCGCACCACCTGGAATACCACAACGTAATGGTGTGTCCGAACATCGTAACCGCACTTTATTAGATATGGTGCAATCTATGATGTCTCTTACTGATTTACCACTATTGTTTTGGGGTTATGCTTTAGAGACGGCTGCATTCACGTTAAATAGGGCACCATCGAAATCCATTGAGACGACACCATATGAACTGTGGTTTGGCAAGAAACCCAAGTTGTCGTTTCTTAAAGTTTGGGGCTGCGATGCTTATGTGAAAAAGCTTCAACCTGATAAGCTCGAACCCAAATCGAAGAAATGTGTCTTCATAGGATACCCAAAGGAAACTGTTGGGTACACCTTCTATGATGCGGTCACCCCAGGTACTCTTGTTTCACCATTATCGCCAAGTAAAGTATTTTCTAAGCGAGAGTCTGGCTATGAAAATAAGATGCAAAAGTATGTGGTTCCCGCTCTGCGTCATAAGAAGATAATGTGTGCTACAAAACAAAGAGGAATCTTAGGTGTGATGCCTGTTCCATATGCTACTGAAGTTGCTCCTCGGATCGTGCCTCGGGAGAAAGTGAAGCCTATGTTCAGAATACCTTGCCAATATTTGTACGAAGGCCAATATACATACGTGGGTCCTGGATGAATCAAGCCTACAAGAATGCCATGGCAGAGAAGGAGGTGTGTCCTTTTTATTGATTTTCTAGTTTAATTGGTTTTTGTGTTTTTTTAGTTTCTTTCTACATACAACTTGTAATTGATGAGGAGTCCTCATCATGTCCTAGTCTAGGTTGGGCTTGGCCCAGGTGTTACGCTCCACCTATATAAGCAAGGGGCACAGGGTTTTTTAGGTTAGGTTTTAGTTTAGGAAGAAAACTCATCTAATGGATGCGTATATGTACTTCTGCGTCCCTGTCTAGGCTTTGATAATTGCATGTGTTTCGGCAGCTTCGATCGCCAAGGCACAAGTGTCGTTTGATTCTTGATCTACAAGGGTCGATCTAGCTAGCTTCCCGTTCTTCTCCATCTACTTCTGCGAGTTCTTATTATCGCTAATTACTCTGTCGCCGTCGTCGCCGCTAATCGCCATTAGCTTAATCCCTCCATCTATCCTAGTACTACAACTACCACGGACGCATCTTCTACTACTTTCCGATCTCTACAATCCATCCATCCATCTAGTCTAGCTATACTGGTTCTTTTGCACCTACACTTCTACTTCTTCCTAAGACTATTTCTTATACCTATTTGCACGAGTGAAAGATCAGGGCCACAACATAAAATCGTCTCAAAGCTATTTGAGCTGTATCAGTTGGTATCAGAGAGCGCAAGGATTATCACTGCACGCGATGTCAACTGCAAGCAAGCGTGACGAGGATGAGGTGCGAGAGGATGACGGGTCGCCGCAATATGGTCCCGATTTGGACCCAGGTGTCTGTGCTATGTTCAAGGATACATACCAGCACTTCGACAACCGCATGAAGGCCCTCGACGAGACGATGACCGACGGGTTCCAGGCCATGCAGGCAGCCCTCCATCGCCTAGAGGCAAGGGCAACTGGCACGGCTGCTCCAGCGAGGGCACAACATGTCCTGCAGCAGCGAGCACCTCTACATGTCCGTGACGCTGACATTGCCAACAATGACAATGATGCTGAGTCCAAGGATGGGTCTGGTGCTCATGGCGACTTGCCTCGCCGACCACCACATGATGCTCATCCCCGTGATGATGGACCAAGGCGGCGCCGCGATGAGGATGAGGACGGAGGTATTGGTAGAATAAAAATTACTATACCTTCGTTCACACGCAAGGCCGGTCCCGAGGAGTAGCTTGAGTGGGAGATGCGTGTGGAGCAGATTTTTGATAATCACCGTTACTCCGAGGAGCGGAAGATTCGTTTTGCTTCTCTTGAATTTTCAGGTTATGCATTAATTTGGTAGGATCAGCTCAACCGCAATGACGCACGACCAGAGTCATGGCGTGAGATGAATCGTACAATGCGAGCTCACTTTGTGCCAACTTATTTTCAGAAGGAGCAACACACAAAGCTTCGCCGTCTTGATCAAGGAACCATGGCGGTGGATGAGTATTACCAACAGATGCAAGTTTTGATGATCAGAACTAATGTGCATGAGTCTGATGATGCAACCATGACACGTTTCTTTGAGGGGCTGAATGAAGACATACGTGACCGGGTTGATTTGATGCAGTATAATGATATGCAAGAGCTTCTTCATCAAGCAGAGCGTGCCGAACAGTGGGTCAAAGCAAAGCAAGTTTCCAAAGGCCGCACTAATTTTATCATGGGACGGCGTTCCTATTCGCATGATGATGATAATGTCAAGCCAGTTTCATCATATAGGTCAGCTGCCACCGATCACAAGGAGATGAGCAAAGAACCTATGGTCGCGAGCAAAGTGGCTTCAAGGGCCGATTCAAGTGCGCAGTCTGTTATGCGTACTAGTGAGATTGTGTGTTACACGTGTGGAGGTAGGGGACACAAATGCATTGATTGTCCGAACAAGAAGAGAGTGCTCCTTGTTAATGATGGATATGTTTCCGAAGACAAAACTGACTCGGAGTTTGATGAGCCCAAGGAAGGGAAAAGTGAAGCTAATCCTATCATCTGTTATCCTTTGGATTATGGTCTGCCATGCATCATGGTGCAGCGAGCTAAAGAGGATCAAATTCCAAGCGCAGGACAGCGGTGGAAAAAAAATTCAGTCACAATGTCGAATCAACAACAAGTGTTGCAAGTTGATTACTGATGGAGGGAGCTACACCAACATCATAAGCAAGCGTGTGGTGGATGCTCTAGGAATGAAGGCATGGCCACATCCGCAGCCACATTGCATTGAGTGGTTGTACAACTCCAGACGTCTGAAGGTGACTCACAAGTTATGCGTAAAGTTCAATATTGGCACATATTATGATGAGGTCATTTGTGACGTTGTGCCAATGGATGTGTGCCAATTACTATTGGGTCATCCGTGGCAATATGATCGCAACACTATACATGAGGGGAAGTCGAACACTTACGTGTTCCGAGATGTTGGCATCAAATGTGTGCTGCAGCCCATAGGTAATGATGCTATCAAGGTTGATCATATGTTTGTACACAAGGATATTTTCAAGGGTGCTCCGAAACCGAGGACGGTTTCATTTGAAGGGGGAGAGGATGATGCGGTCACCTCGGGTACTCTTGTTTCACCATTATCGCCAAGTAAAGTATTTTCGAAGCGAGAGTCTGGCTATGAAAATAAGATGCAAAAGTATGTGGTTCCCGCTCTGCGTCAAAAGAAGATAATGTGTGCTACAAAACAAAGAGAAATCTTAGGTGTGATGACTGTTCCATATGCTACTGAAGTTGCTTCTTGGATCGTGCCTCGGGAGAAAGTGAAGCCTATGTTCAGAACACCTTGCCAATATTTGTACAAAGGCCAATATACGTACGTGGGTTCTGGATGAATCAAGCATACAAGAATGCCATGGCAAAGAAGGGGGTGTGTCCTTTTTATTAGTTTTCTAGTTTAATTGGTTTTTGTTTTTTTTAGTTTCTTTCTGCGTACAACTTGTAAGTGATGAGGAGTCCTCGTCATGTCCTAGTCTAGGTCGGGCTTGGCCCAGGTGTTATGCACCACCTATATAAGCAAGGGGCGCGGCATTGTCTAGGTTAGGTTTTAGTTCAGGAAAAAAAACCATCTAATGGATGTGCATCTGTACTTTTGCGTCCCTGTATAGGGTTTGATAATTGCATGTGTTTCGACAGCTTCGATCGCCAAGGCACAAGTGACGTTTGATTCTTGATCTACAAGGGTCGATCTACCTAGCTCCCCATTCTTCTCCATCTACTTCTGCTAGTTCTTATTATCGCTAATTACTCCATCGTCATCGTCGCCGCTAATTAATCGCCATTAGCTTAATCCCTCCATCTATCCTAGTACTACAACTACCATGTACGCATCTTCTACTACTTTCCGATCTCTACAATCAATCCATCCATCTAGTCTAGTGCTACTGGTTCTTTTGGACCTACACTTCTACTTATTCCTAAAACTATTTCTTCTACCTGTTTGCACGAGTGAAAGATCAGGGCCACTACATAAAATTGTCTCAAAGCTATTTGAGTCGTATCATTCTATCACAGATCCGAAGGCAAGATATTCATTGCTAAGAATGGATCCTTTCTAGAGATGGAGTTTCTCTCGAAAGAAGTGAGTGGGAGGAAAGTAGAACTTGATGAGGTAATTGTACCTGCTCCCTTATTGGAAAGTAGTTCATCACATAAATTAGTTCCAGTGATTCCTACACCAATTAGTGAGGAAGCTAATGATGATGATCATGAAACTTGTGATCAAGTTACTACCGAACCTCTTAGATTAACCAGAGCAAGATCCGCACCAGAGTGGTACGGTAATCCTGTTCTGGAGGTCATGTTACTTGACCATGACGAACCTACGAACTATGAGCAAGCGACGAGGAGCCTAGATTCCGCAAAATGACTTGAGGCCATGAAATCTGAGATGGGATCCATGTATGAGAACAAAGTGTGTACTTTGGTTGACTTGCCCGATAATCGGCAAGCCATAGAGAATAAATGGATCTTCAAGAAGAAGAGTGACGCTGACGGTAATGTTACTGTCTACAAAGCTCAACTTGTTGCAAAAGGTTTTCAACAAGTTCAAGGAGTTGACTACGATGAGACCTTCTCACCCGTAGCAATGCTTAAGTCTTTCCGAATCATGTTAGGAATTACCGCATTTTATGATTATGAAATCTGGCAAATGGACATCAAAACTGCATTCCTTAATGGATTTCTTAAAGAAGAGTTGTATATGATGCAACTAGAAGGTTTTGTCAATCCTAAAGGTGCTAACAAAGTGTGCAAGCTCCAGCGATCCATTTATGGACTGGTGCAAGCATCTCGGAGTTGGAATATATGCTTTGATGAGGTGATCAAAGCATATGGTTTTATACAGACTTTTGGAGAAGCATGTATTTACAAGAAAGTGCGTGGGAGCTTTGTAGCATTTCTGATATTATATGTGGATGACATATTGTTTATTGGAAATGATGTAGAATTTCTGGGTAGCATAAAAGGATACTTGAATAAGATTTTTTCAATAAAAGACCTCGGTGAAGCTACTTATATTTTGGGCATCAGGATCTATACAGATAGATCGAGACGCTTAATAGGGCTTTCGAAAGCACATACCTTGACAAGATTTTTGAAGAAGTTCAAAATGAATCGGTCAAAGAAAGGGTTCTTGCATCTGTTACAAGGTATCAAGTTGAGTGAGACTCAATGCCTGACCATCGCAGAAGATAGAGAGAAAATGAAAGTCATTCCCTATGCCTCAGCCATAGGTTCTATCATGTATGCAATGTTGTGTACCACACCCGATGTGTGCCTTGCTATTAGTTTAGCAGGGAGGTACCAAAGTAATCTAGGAGTGGATCACTGGATAGCGATCAAGAACATCCTAAAATACCTGAAAAGGACTAAGGATGTGTTTCTTGTTTATGGAGGTGACAAAGAGCTCATCGTAAATGGTTACGTCGATGCAAGCTTTGACACTGATCCAAATGACTCTAAGTCACAAACCGGATACATGTTTATATTGAATGGTGGAGCCATCAGTTGGTGCAGTTCCAAGCAAAGCGTTGTGGCGGGATCTACGTGTGAAGCGGGGTACATAGCTGCTTCGGAAACAGCAAATGAAGGAGTCTGGATGAAGGAGTTCATATTCGATGTAGGTGTCATACCTAGTGCATCGGGTCCAATGAAAATATTTTGTGACAATACTGGTGCAATTGCCTTGGCAAAGGAATCCAGATTTCACAAGAGAACCAAGCACATCAAGAGACACTTCAATTCCATCCGCGATCAAGTCAAGGAGGGAGACATAGAGATTTGCAAGATACATACGGATCTGAATGTTGCAGGCCCGTTGACTAAGCCTCTCTCACAAGCAAAACATGATCAGCACCAAGACTCCATGGGTGTTAGAATAATTACTATAAGTGTTAGAATAATTACTATGTAATCTAGATTATTGACTCTAGTGCAAGTGGGAGACTGAAGGAAATATGCCCTAGAGGCAATAATAAAGTTGTTATTCATATTTCCTTATATCATGATAAAATGTTTATTATTCATGCTAGAATTGTATTAACCGGAAACTTAGTACATGTGTGAATACATAGACAAACAGAGTGTCCCTAGTATGCCTCTATTAGACTAGCTCATTAATCAAAGATGGTTAAGTTTCCTAGCCATAGACATGTGTTGTCATTTGATGATGGGATCACATCATTAGAGAATGATATGATGGACAAGGCCCATCCGTTAGCTTAGCACTATGATCGTTTAGTTTATTGCTATTGCTTTCTTCATGACTTATACATGTTCCCATGACTATGAGATTATGCAATTCCCGAATACCACAGGAACACTTAGTGTGCTATCAAACATCACAACTTAAATGAGTGATTATAAAGATGCTCTACAGGTGTCTCCGATGGTGTTTGTTGAGTTGGCATAGATCGAGTTTAGGATTTGTCACTCTGATTGTCGGAGAGGTATCTCTGAGCCCTCTCGGTAATGCACATCACTATAAGCCTTGCAAGCAATGTGACTAATGAGTTAGTTACGGGATGATGCACTATGGAACGAGTAAAGAGACTTGCTAGTAACGAGATTGAACTAGGTATGATGATACCGATGATCGAATCTCGGGCAAGTAACATACCGATGACAAAGGGAACAACATATGTTGTTGTGCGGTTTGACCGATAAAGATCTTCATAGAATATGTAGGAACCAATATGAGCATCTAGGTTCCGCTATTGGTTATTGACCAGAGAAGTGTATCGCTCATGTCTACATAGTTCTCGAACCCGTAGGGTCCGCACGCTTAACATTCGATGACGATATGTACCGAAGGTTGTTCGGAGTCCCGAATGTGATCACAGACATGACGAGGAGTCTCAAAATGGTCGAGAAATAAAGAATGATATATCGGACCATGTTATTCGGACACCGGAAGTGTTCTAGATAGTATCGGATAAAACCAGAGTGTTGGAGGGTAACCGGAACCCCCCCGGAAGTTAATGGGCCACCATGGGCCTTAGAGAAGAGAGGGTCAGCTAGGAGGTGGCGCGCGCCCCCAGTCTGAATTAGACAAGGGGTGGCGCCCCCCTCCTTCCTTCTCCCCTTCCTCCTTCCTTCCCCTCCTTGTTGGACTAGGAAAGGGGGGAACTTATTCCTAGTAGGAGTAGGATTCCCCCCTTGGGGCGCGCACCTTGAGGCCGGCCGGCCCACTCCTCCCCTCCTTTATATACGGGGGAGGGGCACTCCATAGACACACAAGTTGATTTCTTAGCCGTGTGCGGTGCCCCCTCCACAGATTTCCACCTCGGTCATATTGTCGTAGTGCTTAGATGAAGCCCTGCGTCAGTATAACTTCATCATCACCGTCACCACGCCATCGTGCTGATGAAACTCTCCTTCGGCCTCAGCTAGAGCTAGAGTTCGAGGGGCGTCACTGAGTTGAACGTGTGCAGATCACGGAGGTGTCGTGCGTTCGGTACTTGATTGGTTGGATCGTGAAGACGTTCGTCTACATCAACCATGTTACTAAACACTTCCACTTTCGGTCTACGAGGGTACATGGACACACTCTCCCCGCTCGTTGCTATGCTTCTCCTAGATAGATCTTGCGTGATCGTAGGAAATTTTTTGAAACACTACGTTCCCCAATAGGTAGTGATTGGAGAATTCTGTTAATAACCGAGTCATCTGGAAGATTAACTCCCAACTGAGTCAAGCGGTTGTGCAACCCAGACATTCTGTGTATATGCTCACTAATAGAATTGTTCTCCTCCATTTTATAGCTAAAGAACTTGTCGTAGATGTCATACCTCTCGACCCGGGCATGATCTTGAAATACCAATTACAGCTCCTGGAACATCTCATTTTCTCCGTGGTGCTCAAAAAGTCTTTGGGGCCCCGATTCTAAGTTGTAAAGCACACACTAAACTATTGATTAGTCATCAGAACGTGCCCGCCAGATGTTCACAACATCCACAGATGACGCTGGAGGGGGTGCATCACATAGTGGTGCATCAAGGACATAAGCCTTATGTGCAGCAGTGAGGATAATCCTGAAGTTACGGTCCCAGTCCGCATAGTTCCTTCCATCATCTTTCAACTTAGTTTTCTCTAGGAACGCATTAAAATTCAGGGGAACTACAGCGCGGGCCATTGATCTACAACACAAATTTTGCAAATACAATTAAAGACTAAGCTCATGATAATTTAGTTCAGCCAATCAAATTTCTAATGAACTCCCACTTAAATCAACATCCCTCAAGTTGTCTAAGTGACACATGATCCAAATCAACTAACCCATGTTTGATCATCACGTGAGATGGGGTAGTCATCAATGGTGAACATCTTCATGTTGATCATATCTACTATATGACTCATGTTCGGCCTTTCGGTCTCCTGTGTCCTGAGGCCATGTCTGTACATGCTAGGTTCGTCAAGTTTAACCCAAGTATTCTGCATGTGTAAAACTAGCTTACACCCATTGTATGCGAACGTGGAGTCTATCACACCTGATCATCACGAGGTGCTTTGAAACGACGAACTTTTGCAACGGTGCATACTCAGGGAGACAGTTTCTCGAAATTAAGTGAAGGGATCATCTTATAATCCTACCGTCATTCTAAGCAAAATAAGATGCATAAAAAGGATAAACATTACATGCAATCAATATGTGACATGATATGGCCATTATCATATCGTTCCTTTGATCTCCATCTCCAAAGCACCGGCATGATCTCCATCATCACCGGCATAACACCATGATCTCCATCATCGTGTCGTCACGTGGTCGTCTCTGCCAACTATTGCTTCTATGTAACATCCCAAATTTTCAATTTGGAATGTTATACATGGATCATTCATGCATATCATATTTTATTGCTTTTCGTTTCTCGATCCTCGAAATCCTAAGCAACTCAAGGACCCTCGAAGAGAGTTGGGGATTTCATTGTTTTCATATTTGAATTTTATCAAATATTGACACAAGGATTTTGGTTTTAATTATTTTTCTCTCCAAAAATATTTCATATTAAAATATATGAGAGGAGATAATATGACTTCTCCAAAATAATTGAAATATTGGAGGAAAAATATTAAAATTAAATATTTGATTTTATTCGGATTTTATTGCTATTTTATTTGCATTAGAAAAATTGCACGTTTTTCAAAATTGCATTTTAGGGCCAAGAAAATGTTCATCTTGTTCTAAATATTTTATTTAGACGGTGAAAATTTGTTTTAGCATTTTTAGATTTTTATTTTATTTTCTAGGATTTATTTAAGTTCCGGCGAAATTATTTAAAAAAACTCCAGCGCCCGACTCGGCCGAAGCCCAGCCGAGCCAGGCCGGCCCGCCGTGCCGCCACCGCCTTCCCCCCCGCACCCGTGCCCGCACCGGACTCCGCCGGAGTCCGGGAGTCCGCCGTCGCCCCAGTTTCCCCTTCCCCAAGCCGACCCCGCCCCACCCCCCCTTTTATATGCCGCCCCGCCCCGCCGCCACCACCCCGTCCCGCCGCCGCCCGCAGCCGCAGCAGCAGCAGCCGCCGCCGCCGCACGCCGCCTACAGTCGCCGTCGTCGCTTGCCGCGTCGCCGCCCTCCGCCGTCGCCGCCGACGCCACCCAGCCACGCCGGAGCCCCGCGCCCCACCGGATCCGACGAGGTAGCCGCCGCCACCGGTTTTCCCTAGAAAACTGATCCGGTTTTCTTTTGAAACCCCTAGGTTCGTTTTTTTAGAATAGATCGGTTTTATTTTTTTCTGGTTTAGTTTATTTAGCGGACGTTCATCCGTACGTTCGTTTTAACGAACGGTTTTCGCTCATTAGTTACAGATAATGAACGTTCGTTCGTTAGCCTGTTCGTCAGTTTTCTTTTTCTCGGGTTTTTCACGATTATTTTCGATCGCGATTTCTGATTCAATTTTCGTTTCAGTTTATGTTTTCGCTCGTTTGTCGGAATCAGGCGATTCAAACGCCTAGATCTTCGCCGCGAAACCCTCTTTCTGTTTAATCAATTTGAACAAGATTTTGGTACTTTAAAATTTGACTTTAGTCCAGATTAGTAAACGGATCTTGTTTCTTTTGCAGTTTGAGTTTCGTTGCTCCGTTTGATTTGATTCTTTTTGCAAACCGGAGTTCTTAAGTTGAACTTTCTGGTTAGATCTTCTTATTTGAGATTTACCTGTGTTTCTTTACTTGATTGCTTATGTATGCTATTGTTTGTTTGCGATAGAACACCCAGAGTGCGAAGCGTGCTACTACGAGTCCCTAGGTTTTGCGGATCATCGGCAAGGCAAGTAACACTTTGATCATACTCCCTTCAATTCCCACTTTTTATGCATTAGTTCCAATCCTAAAACATTGCATGATTAGGATGTGATTAACATGTGGGTTGGGAAGTAGTTGGTGAGGTAGAACCTATTACCCTGTTATATTCAAACCTTGGGAGTTACTTCTACGTATTGCTTATATTGCTATGCTATGCTCGTAGATGTGGTTTGGGTGAGTGAATCCATAACAGATGAGAGATTGTTAATTAATGGTTGGCAACTTTAATACACATTTGGGTGGATTGCTTATCGGGCACCTGGAGAACCCAGTGTTGTCCTAGGATATCCCGAAGTACCCGTGTGATCATCCTAAGGTCCGCCACCCAGGCTCAAAGGGAACTGAGATATTTTCATGCTAGAAACTCCCGTGTGCAGCCACAAGCTATTATGGGCTCTAGCATAGTTGAGTAAGTTGTGTGAAGCTCCTGAAGAGGTGGATCAGCAGGTAGAGGGATGTAGGTTGGTATGGTCTGCCCAGAGTAAGGAGTTAATGCTTCTGAAAGATTGTGTCTCGGTCATCCGTTTCTCAAACACCATGTAGTGCGAGAAATTCAACGGAGGAGATCGAGTCTTGTGGGGAAAAGTGTGCAAACCTCTTCAGAGTGTATAAACTAATCATGGTTAGCCGTGTCCCCGGTTATGGACATCTTGAGTATCTAGTACTTAGAGTATCCTAAGTATCTCATCACTATTAAATAATATTGTTGGGTTGTTAACTACTTTAATTGGGATTGAGTTGGAGGAACCTTCTCAATGATGTTTCAACTGCCATGATAGTTAAATAAAATTTATTCCTTTGTTGTAGGGAAAAATTGGCTTTTCGCAAAAACCATAACCATAGAGCTTTCCACCAGCCAAATATGCATGTAGTGATAGCATTATTCTGTTCTTGCTCTACCGTGTTATCTTGCCAGCATATTCCATGTGCTGGCCCGTTTTCGGGCTGCAACATATTATGTTGCAGACTTTTCAGATGAGGAGTAAGGTTCGTTAGGTCATTGCCGTGCAGCTCAGCTATGCCTTTGGAGTTGATGGACTCACTTTATCTACCAAGCCTTCCGCTGTTATCATATTAGATGGCCTTTGTAACATCCCAAATTTTCAATTTGGAATGTTATACACTAGATCATCATGCATATCATATTTTCTTGCATTTTGGTCGATCCTAGAAATTTCCCGCAACTCAAGGACCCTCGGAGAGAGTTGGAGATTTCGTCATTTTCATATTTGAGTTTCTCAAATCTTGGAAAAGAGGATCATTGGATTTGTCGGAGTTTATTTGCCTTTTATTTGGACAGGGAAAAATGCGCGTTTTCAAAATTTTGCATCTAGGTCCCGAGAAAAGTTCATTTTGTTCGACTCATTTTTAGGAGTCGGGGAAAATTTACTTTGGAACTTTTGGAGTTCGTTTAGTTCTCTTTTCTTTGTTTTTCTGCGCGCGAAACCTTTTAAAAAAATCGCAGCGCCTGGGCCAAGGCCCAGCCGCAGGCCAGGCCGGCCTCTCCCGCACGCGCGCAGTGCGCCCAAGCCGCCGCCGAAGCCGAGTCCTACTCGGACTCCTCTTCCCCCTCCTCTTTCTTGCCCCCTCCCCCAAGTCTCTCTCCCCTCCCCTCTTTAAATACCCCCACACCCCCCCCCCTTTCCCACACACCACCCCGCGCCTCCCCAAGCCGCCGCCGCCCCTAGCGCTGCCGCGCCTTGTGCCCGCGCCGCCCTAGCACCGCGCCACCCTAGCGCCGCCGCCGCCTTACGCCGCCGCCGCCCTTGCACCGCTGCCGCCCAACCCCGCCCTACGCCGCCGCCTTACGCCGCCTCTCGCCGGAGCCTCGCCGGAGGTAGCCCCACACCGCGCCCCTTTTTTCCCTCGGTTCGGTTTTTCTTATAACCGTTCCGATTTTTCTTTTGGTTCGTTGTTTCGGTTTTTTTCAAAACCCTAGATCGGTTTCGTTTTCTTTTCCAGTTTAGTTGCCTAGAGACCGTTCGCCGGACCGTTCGTCCTAACGAACGTGATCACCGGTTATTCCCGGCTAACGAACATCCGTTCGTTCAACCGTTCTTCTTTTCTTTTCGTCGGATTTATCCCGCGATCACGATCTCAGATCCGATCTTCGTTCTAGTCTATCTTCTCGCTCGTTTATCGGAATCAGGTGATTCAAGCGCCTGGAGTTTCGTTTCGAAACCGCCGTTCCGACTAATCAACTTAAACAAGTTTTTGCTATGGTAAAATTTTGACCTAGTTTCAACTTGCTAGAACCGAGTTGTTTTCTTCCGCCGTTTGTTTTCCGTGGTTTGTTCGGTTCTTTCTTTCTTTGCAACCGGAGTTCTTAAGTTGAACTTTCTAGTTTGATCTCTTGTTCGAGTTTTACCTGTGCATTAGATGAGTACTTATTGTATGCTTGTTGTTTGTCTGTGATAGATTACCCGGATTGTGCCGCCTGTTACTTCGAATCTCTAGGACTCGTGGATCATCAGCAAGGCAAGTAACACTTTGATCATACCTTTTCTACAACCCAGTTTTATTGCATTAGATCAATCCTCACACATTGCATGATTAGGATCTAATTAAATTGTGGGATGGGAAGTAGATGAGGTAGTACCTATTACCTGCTTATTATGAAACCTTTGGGAGTTACTTCTACATTGCTTATTATGCCATGCTATGCTAGTAGACGTGGATTGGGTGAGTGATATCCATGACAGATGTGAGATTGATAATTTTAATGGTTTATCTAAGGTGGAAACTTAAACACACATTTGGGTGGATTGAGGCACCTGATGCCTATCAGGACTTGCCTGTTTTTATTTTGGACCGCCACCCAGGCTCAAAGGGATCATAAGATCTTTCATGCTAAATACTTACGTGTGCAGCCACAAGCCAATATGGGCTCTGGCATAGTTGACTAAGTCGTGCGAACTCTTACAGGGTAGACTAGCAGATGTAGGGGAAAGTAGGTGTACCGGTCTATCCATCGTAAGGTGCTAGCGCTTCTGAAAGACTATGTCTCGGTCACCCGTATCTCAAACACCAGTAGTGCGAGAAATCCAACGGAGGCGATCGAGTCTTGTGGGGAAAAGTGCGCAAACCTCTGCAGAGTGTAATAAACTAATCATGATTAGCCGTGTCCTCGGTTATGGACATCTTGAGTATCTAGTACTTGAATATCATGTGAATCTCATCATGTTACTTCAAATTAATATTGTTGGGTTTTAATTGTTCACTTAATTGGGATCGGAATGCTGTCAACCATTCTCGATGTTCAACCACCATGATAGTTAAATAAATTTATTCCTTTGCAGTAGGGAAAAATTGCCTTTACGCAAAACTGTAACCATAGAGCTTTCCACCAGCCAAATATGCATGTAGTATAGTTGTTTCATTCCACTGCTCTCTATGTGTTACCTTGCCAGCATATTCCATGTGCTGACCCGTTTCGGGCTGCAACTTTCATGTTGCAGACTTTTCAGACGACGAGTAAGGTGTTTTTAGGTCGTGGATCTATAATCAATGATGCCGTTGGAGTTGATGGACCCATTTAACTTCCAAGTCTTCCGCTGGTATCGATATTAGATGGCCTTAAGCCATATTTATTGTAATAAGTTCTCTTTGAGACATCGATGTAATAAGTGTGTGATTGCCACTCTGCTATAAATCCTTTGAAGTACTGTGTGGTGTCAGCATTACTGATCCAGGGATGACACCGGAGCACAGTAGACTTGATCCATTCGGGTCGGGTCGCTACAGAGATGGTATCTGAGCACACGCTGACTGTAGGACACGACCACTAAGTTAAAGCCATAGATCACTATTCTCTCCTCATTTTCTAACTCCTCATCTTTTCTACTCTTTAGGATGAAGGACGCGAAGATTAAGTACGCTCAACCGGATGAAGGCACACCTTTTGGATTTCACTTGAAGGAAGTCACCAAGTACCTAAACATTGGATTACCAAGTTTCATGGGAACCTTCAACGCCACTCTGCCTGAAGAGGAGCGCTGGAAGATTCAAGCTCACGTTCTGGGAAGGACATTCACGCCACTCACGAAGCCCATAGATAGTGTTTTCAATGCACCAACCTGGAGTCTAGGAAGGAGCATGGCAGCCCATATCACCATAGGACGCATTGGAGAAGTTTATCAAGAAGACCTCAAGGACACTATCTACCAGATTTGCGGACGCCGAGATGAACAATGGGAGTTAGTCAGCACCAAGAAGGATAGATCCATTGCATCATTCATCCAGGAGTTAAACCAGCACATTCGACGCCACGAGAACCAGATGTGCAACGATATGATAGAGTTGAAGAATGCGAAGGCAAGGATCATCGAGCTAGAAGGAGAACTGAAGGCTACACGCAAGGACTACATGGACGAGATCGTAGCTCTAGCAAGACACAACGGCGATCTTAAACAAGAGATTGAAGAACTCAAGAGGGAGTTAGCATCCAGGAAGGAAGACATGTACGTCGCATGTCCGGACAACTACATCATTCTCGACGATACCGATTCGGATCCAAGTGAACCCGACTTTGAAGACGAAGCTGGAGCGGACATCATGGAGTCTTCCACCGGTTCAAATTTCTAGATGACCACCAAATATTAGTAGTATTTCCCCCCATGTATACATTATAGTTCGAGCACTTTTTGCGATAGCTAGATTGATTGTAAGCCCTTGTTTGAATTGAATGAAGTGAATTTGTGTGCATTTGCTCATGTGCATTGGGGTAGTGTTTTCTCTTTAGACCTCACTCTATTCTTATTTCTCATCTTTTCTAAACCCTCAGATGCCTCCGAGACGTGACAATGGATTTCCACCGGAGCTCACTCAATTGATCCAGCAGCAGAATCAATTGATGCAGATGTTAGTCCAGAACCAGTAGAACAACAACAACAACACCCCACCACCACCGCCACCACCTGTTGACCACTTAGCCCGTTTCCTTAGGCTGAATCCGTCGGTGTTTTCTAGTAGCACCGAGCCGATAGTAGCAGACGATTGGCTCCGCAAGATAGGAAGGGAGTTGACCACTGCAGGATGCATGGATGGTGAGAAAGTGAAGTTTGCCGCACATCAGTTAGAAGGACCCGCGGCAGCATGGTGGGAGAATTTCATAGCCACCTTCCCAGTTGACACTGTCACATGGGATCAGTTTCAGCAAGCTTTCCGCACCGCCCATGTTTCAGCAGGAGCTATGGCCATAAAGAAGCGTGAGTTTCACAACTTACGCCAAGGAGGAATGACAGTAGGCCAGTACGTTGATGACTTCAGCAAGTTAGCACGTTATGCCCCAGATGACGTTGCTACGGATGCAACTAAGCAGGAGAAGTGCCTGGATGGACTGAATGATGAGCTAAGCATGCAGCTGATGGTAGCAAGTTTCAACAACTACCAGGAGTTGGTAGATCGTGCCATCATGATTGAAGGGAAGCAACAGCAGATTGAGAACCGCAAGAGGAAGTATGGATAGGGGAAGTATAACTCTGGAGCCCAGCAGAAGCCCCGTTTTACCCCTAAATCGGGATTTCAGTTTCAGCATACCCATGGAGGAGGTAGTTCGCACAACCACAATGTTTAGCAAATGTGAGTTTTGGTTGAAGGAAGTAGGATTCCTCGGACACGTTATATCCGGAGAAGGGATAGCAGTTGACCCCACAAAGGTTGAGACCATAACCGAATGGGAAGCACCAACGATGGTTGGAGAGATCCGGAGTTTTCTTGGACTCGCAGGATACTACCGGAGATTCATTGAGAACTTTTCAAAGATTGCGAAGCCTATGACGGAGTTGTTGAAGAAGGATACCAAGTTCAATTGGACTGAGGAGTGTGAGGCTAGTTTCCAGGAGTTGAAGAAACGTTTGGTTACCTCACCAGTATTGATTTTGCTAGATCAGACCAAGGATTATGAGGTATATTGCGACGCTTCACGTCGAGGACTTGGAGCAGTGCTTATGCAAGAAGGGAGAGTTGTTTCATATGCTTCACGACAACTGAAACCTCATGAGTTGAATTACGCCACCCATGACTTGGAGTTAGCAGCCGTAGTGCATGCATTGAAGACATGGAGACATTTCCTCATTGGAAATCATTGTGAGGTGTACACGGATCACAAGAGTTTGAAGTACATTTTCACGCAGAAGGAGTTGAATCTCAGACAAAGGAGATGGTTGGAGCTCATCAAGGATTACGATATGAGATTGCATTACCATCCCGGAAAAGCTAATGTAGTAGATGACGCCTTGAGCCGCAAGAGCCACGTCAATACGTTGATGACGGAGGAAATACCCAAGGAGTTATCAGAAAACCTTCGTGAACTAAGTTTAGAGATAGTTCCGAAAGGCTATGTAGCAGCATTGGAGATTCATTCAACATTGATGGATAAAATCAGAGAAGCTCAGAAATCTGACAAGGAAATTGCTTCTATAAAGGAGAAACTAAGAAAAGGAAAAGCAAAGGGATTTCGTGAGGATGAGCACGATACCCTATGGTTTGAGGACCGTGTTTATGTGCCAAATGACCCGGAGATCAGGAAGTTGATTCTGCAAGAGGCACATGATTCACCCTATTCGATTCACCCAGGAAATACCAAAATGTATTTGGATTTGAAGGAAACATTCTGGTGGACCGGAATGAAGAAGGATATTGCAGCATATGTAGCAGTTTGTGACGTATGTCATAGAGTGAAGGCAGAGCATCAGAAGCCAGCCGGATTGTTGCAACCATTGCCGATACACGAATGGAAGTGGGATAAGATAGGCATGGATTTTATCACCGGACTACCCAGGACGAAGGCAGGATATGACTCGATATGGGTAGTAGTTGATCATTTGACGAAGGTAGCACATTTCATTCCAGTTAAGACCACTTACACCAGTGCTAAGTTGGCAAAGATATACATGACTAGGATCATTTGTTTGCATGGAGTTCCGAGGAGTATTGTGTCAGATAGAGGAACCCAATTTACCTCAAGTTTTGGAATCAGTTGCATGAAACTTTGGGAACCAGGCTAGAGTTCAGCACCGCTTTTCATCCGCAGACAGATGGACAGACCGAGAGAGTCAATCAGATTTTAGAAGATATGCTGAGAGCTTGTGCACTAGATTATGGATCTAGTTGGGATGATAACTTGCCGTATGCGGAATTTTCCTATAACAACAGTTACCAAACCAGTTTGAAGATGGCACCTTTCGAAGCTTTATACGGAAGAAGGTGCAGGACACCGTTGTCATGGGACGAAGTTGGAGATCGTCAGTTCTTTGGACCCGATTTGATTAAGGAGTCTGAACGGAAAGTTAAGTTGATACGCGATAGGCTCAAGGTAGCCCAGTCCAGGCAGAAGAGCTACACAGATTCAAAACACAAGGAGACAGTTTACGAAACCGGAGACAGAGTTTATCTCCGAGTATCCCCACTTCGAGGAGTTAAGCGCTTTGGAGTTAAGGGAAAATTAGCACCGCGTTTTGTTGGACCATATAAGATCTTGCAACGTATGGGAGAAGTCGCTTATAAGTTGGAATTACCAGAGAGACTGTCAGGAGTTCATGATGTATTCCATGTTTCTTAGCTGAAGAAATGTCACGCCGAGATGGCGGAGGTACCGCTAAGAGATACAGTGCCGCTTGAAGCGATTCAGTTGAAGGACGACTTAACGTATGAGGAGAAACCAGTCAAGATTCTCGAGTTTGCCAGTAGAGTTACCCGCAGCAAGGTTATCAAGTTTTGCAAAGTTCAGTGGAACCACCACTCAGAGGATGAAGCCACCTGGAAGAGAGAAGAAGATTTGCTCAAGGGCCACCCTCACCTATTTTCTAGCCAACCCGAATCTCGAGGGCGAGATTCATCTTAAGGGGGGTAGGTTTGTAACATCCCAAATTTTCATTTGGAATGTTATACACTAGATCATCATGCATATCATATTTTCTTGCATTTTGGTCGATCCTAGAAATTTCACGCAACTCAAGGACCCTCGGAGAGAGTTGGAGATTTCGTCATTTTCATATTTGAGTTTCTCAAATCTTGGAAAAGAGGATCATTGTATTTGTCGGAGTTTATTTTCCTTTTATTTGGATAGGGAAAAATGCGCGTTTTCAAAAATTTGCGTCTAGGTCCCGAGAAAAGTTCATTTTGTTCGACTCATTTTTAGGAGTCGGGGAAAATTTACTTTGGAACTTTTGGAGTTCGTTTAGTTCTCTTTTCTTTGTTTTTCTGCGCGCGAAACCTTTTAAAAAAAATTCGCAGCGCCTGGGCCAAGGCCCAGCCGCAGGCCAAGCCGGCCTCTCCCACGCGCGCGCAGTGCGCCCAAGCCACCGCCGAAGCCGAGTCCTACTCGGACTCCTCTTCCCCCTCCTCTTTCTTGCCCCCTCCCCCAAGTCTCTCTCCCCTCCCCTCTTTAAATACCCCCACACCCCCCCCCCTTTTCCCCCACACCACCCCGCGCCTCCCCAAGCCGCGCCCCAAGCCGCCGCCGCGCCTTGTGCCCGCGCCGCACCACCCTAGCGCCGTCGCCACCTTACGCCGCCGTCGCCGCCGCCCTAGCGCCGCCACCGCCCAACCCCGCCCTACGCCGCCGCCTCTCGCCGGAGGTAGCCCCGCGCCGCGCCTCTTTTTCCCCTTGGTTCGGTTTTTCTTATAATCGTTCCGGTTTTTCTTTTGGTTCATTGTTTCAGTTTTTTTCGAAACCCTAGATCGGTTTCGTTTTCTTTTCCGGTTTAGTTGCCTAGAGACCGTTCGCCGGACCGTTCGTCCTAACGAACGTGATCACTGGTTATTCCCGGCTAATGAACATCCATTCGTTCAACCGTTCTTCTTTTCTTTTCGTCGGATTTATCCCGCGATCGTGATCTCAGATCCGATCTTCGTTCTAGTCTATCTTCTCGCTCGTTTATCGGAATCAGGTGATTCAAGCGCCTGGAGTTTCGTTTCGAAACCGCCGTTCCGACTAATCAACTTAAACAAGTTTTTGCTATGGTAAAATTTTGACCTAGTTTCAACTTGCTAGAACCGAGTTGTTTTCTTCCGCCGTTTGTTTTCCGTGGTTTGTTCGGTTCTTTCTTTCTTTGCAACCGGAGTTCTTAAGTTGAACTTTCTGGTTCGATCTCTTGTTCGAGTTTTACCTGTGCATTAGATGAGTACTTATTGTATGCTTGTTGTTTGTCTGCGATAGATTACCCGGATTGTGCCGCCTGTTACTTCGAATCTCTAGGACTCGCGGATCATCAGCAAGGCAAGTAACACTTTGATCATACCTTTTCTACAACCCAGTTTTATTGCATTAGATCAATCCTCACACATTGCATGATTAGGATCTAGTTAAATTGTGGGATGGGAAGTAGATGAGGTAGTACCTATTACCTGCTTATTATGAAACCTTTGGGAGTTACTTCTACGTTGCTTATTATGCCATGCTATGCTAGTAGACGTGGATTGGGTGAGTGATATCCATGATAGATGTGAGATTGATAATTTTAATGGTTTATCTAAGGTGGCAAGTTAAACACACATCTCGGTGGATTGAGGCACCTGATGTCTATCAGGACTTGCCTGTTTTTATTTTGGACCGCCACCCAGGCTCAAAGGGATCATAAGATCTTTCATGCTAAATACTTACGTGTGCAGCCACAAGCCGATATGGGCTTTGGCATAGTTGACTAAGTCGTGCGAACTCTTACAGGGTAGACTAGCAGATGTAGGGGAAAGTAGGTGTACCGGTCTATCCATCGTAAGGTGCTAGCACTTCTGAAAGACTGTGTCTCGGTCATCCGTATCTCAAACACCAGTAGTGCGAGAAATCCAACGGAGGCGATCGAGTCTTGTGGGGAAAAGTGCGCAAACCTCTGCAGAGTGTAATAAACTAATCATGATTAGCCGTGTCCCCGGTTATGGACATCTTGAGTATCTAGTACTTGAATATCATGTGAATCTCATCATGTTACTTCAAATTAATATTGTTGGGTTTTAATTGTTCACTTAATTGGGATCGGAATGCTGTCAACCATTCTCGATGTTCAACCACCATGATAGTTAAATAAATTTATTCCTTTGCAGTAGGGAAAAATTGGCTTTACGTAAAACTGTAACCATAGAGCTTTCCACCAGCCAAATATGCATGTAGTATAGCTGTTTCATTCCATTGCTCTCTATCTGTTACCTTGCCAGCATATTCCATGTGCTGACCCGTTTCGGGCTGCAACTTTCATGTTGCAGACTTTTCAGACGACGAGTAAGGTGTTTTTAGGTCGTGGATCTATACTCAGTGATGTCATTGGAGTTGATGGACCCATTTAACTTCCAAGTCTTCCGCTGTTATCGATATTAGATGGCCTTAAGCCATATTTATTGTAATAAGTTCTCTTTGAGACATCGATGTAATAAGTGTGTGATTGCCACTCTGCTATAAATCCTTCGAAGTACTGTGTGGTGTTAGCATTACTGATCCAGGGATGACACCGGAGCATAGTAGACTTGATCCATTCGGGTCGGGTTGCTACAGCCTTAAGCCATATTTATTGTTATAAGTTCTCTTTTGAGACGTTCGATGTAATAAGTGTGTGATTGCTACTCTGTTGTAAATCCTTCGAGTACTATGTGTGTCAGCATTACCGATCTAGGGATGACACTGAAGCACAGAGACTTGACCGTTTGAGATCGGGTCGCTACAAGATGGTGTCAGAGCACACGCTGAGTGTAGGACACGACCACTAAGCTAAAGCCCTAGATCACTATTCTCTTCTCATTTCTGACTCCTCTCCATTTTCTATTCTTTAGGATGGCGGACGCAAGGAACAAGTTTGCACAACCGGATGAAGAAGCACCTTTTGGACGACACTTGAAGGAAGTCACTAGGTACCTGAACATTGGAATACCAAGCTTCACTGGGACTTACAATGCCACTTTACCAGAAGAGGAGCGATGGATGATTCAAGTTCATGTTCCAGGAAGGACATTCACGCCAGTCACTAAGCCCATAGAGTTTGCCTTTGATGCACCAACCTGGAGTCTAGGAAAGAGTATGGCGCCTCACATCACCATGGGACGCATTGGAGAAGTTTACCATAAGGAGCTTAAGGATACTATCTATCGGATTTGTGGGCGCCGAGACGAGCAATGAGAGATGATCAGCACCAGGAAGGATAGATCAATTGCAGCCTTCATCCAGGAGTTAAACCAGCACATTCGTCGCCAGGAGAACCAGATGTGCGCAGGAATGATAGATCTGAAGAAGGCGATGACTAGGATCACGGAACTGGAGGAAGAACTTAAGGCTACACGTGAAGATTATGAGGAGGAAATCGTCGTACTAGTGGAGAAGAATGACGATCTGGAAAGGAAGCTAGGAGTATTCATGGGAGACCCCGTGCCAGGAGGAGAAGACGAAGAACCCAAGGAGATTCGTCTGGAGGACTACATCATCATTGACGACACTGACTCGGACCCCGACGATAGCGATGATGACTATGAAGATGAAGCTGGAGCAGACATCATGGAGTCTTCGACCGATCAATATTTTTAGTAGACCACCACATCAGTAGTAGTATTCCACCATGTATATAGTATAGTCCGATCACTTTTATAACGATAGTTAGATCGATTGTATGCCCTTGCTTGATTGATTGAGTGAAATGATTGTGTTTGTCTCATGTGCATATGGGTAGTGTTTTTCTCATTAGACCTCATTCTATTCTAATCTCTCCCCTCTAAACCCATCAGATGCCTCCGAGACGTGACCCCGGATTTACTTTCCCACCGGAGCTCACTCAATTGATCCAGCAGCAGAATACCCTGATGCAGTTGTTAGTTCAGAACCAAGGCAACAACAACAACCCACTGCCACCACCACCAGTTGACAACTTAGCCCGCTTTCTGAGGTTGTAGCCGCCGGTGTTTTCCAGTAGCTCCGAGCCGATAGTGGCAAATGATTGACTCCGCAGGATTGGAAGGGAGTTAACCACTATAGGATGTACAGATGCTGAGAAGGTGCGTTTTGCCGCACATCAGTTGGATGGACCAGCAGCCTCATGGTGGGAGAATTACACTGTCACCTACCCTATAGCCACTATTACATGGGACCAGTTTCAGCAAGCTTTCCGTACAGCCCATGTCTCAACTGGAGCTATGAGTATGAAGAAGCATGAGTTTCGCAACTTACGCCAGGGGAACCGTACTGTGGCTCAGTACGCGGATGAGTTAGCAAGTTATCTCGCTATACCCCTGACGATGTGGCCACAGATGCCGCAAAGCAGGAGAAGTTTATGGAAGGGCTGAATGATGAGATGAGCATGCAGTTGATGGTGGCAACATTCAACAACTACCAGGAGTTGGTAGATAAAGCTCTTATGATTGAAGGGAAGCAGCAGCAGATTGAGATCCGTAAGAGGAAGTATGGACAAGGAAGGTATAATTCAGGAGCTCAGCAGAAGCCTCGCCTAACCCCGAACTCGGGAGGACTTGTTCATAACCATGGAGGCCACCCCCACAATGGAGGAAGTACCCATAATCATACTAGCCCAAGGAACGGGAATGGGAATGGAGAAAGCAACAATCAGAACTGCCCCAATCCAGTCACACCCGCCAAGAGAGACCTATGCCATGTTACTTGTTTCAAGTGCGAGAAGACTGGACACTATGCCACAGAGTGCCCTGAAGCGAAGAATGGAAACGGTAATGGGAGCGCTGGAAAGAAGCCCAATCCATTCAACAAAGGACAAGTGAACCACGTTAACGTGGAGGAGGTTGAAGAGCAGCCAGACGCAGTTATTGGTAAGTTTTTGGTTAAGTCTTTTACCGCCCTTGTTCTTTTTGATACTAGTGCATCGCATTCATACATATCAAGGGAATTCGTGGATAAGTTTAAACTACCAACCCAAACCCTTAGGACCCCTCTGTTAGTGAGTTCACCTGGAACAGAGTATATGGCTAGTCGATGGTGCGACCAGATACCCTTAACCATTGGTAGCCATGTTTTTCCGTCCGACCTAATAATCTTGGAGTCACAAGGATTGGATGTGATATTACGCATGGACTGGATGTCAAAGTATGGAGGAAGCATTGACTGTGTTAGTAAATCAATTTGTCTCACCACCCCGGAGGGAAAAAGGATCAAGTATGTATCTAGGCATGCGCCTAGGAGTAGCCAAGTAAATACCCTCATAAGAGTTGTTCAGGAGGAAGTGCATGTAGTGAAGGATTACCCAGACGTTTTTCTAGAGGAGTTACCAGGCATGCCGCCGGATCGAGACATCGAGTTTTTGATAGAGCTATTGCCAGGTACCGGGCCAATATCAAAGAGACCCTATTGAATGCCCGCAAATGATCTGGAGGAGATTAAGAAACAGATCAAGGAGTTATTGGAGAAAGGTTACATTCGACGGAGTTCGTCACCATGGGGAGCCCAGTGCTTTTGGTTGAGAAGAAGGATAAGTCTCTATGAATGGTTGTTCATTATCGTGCATTAAATGAAGTGACGATCAAGAACAAATACCCACTGCCGATGATCAATGATTTGTTTGACCAACTGCAAGGAGCTAAAGTGTTTCAAAGATCGATCTGCGATCAGGATATCACCAGTTGAAGATACGAGAGAAGGATATACCAAAGATAGCATTCACCACACGGTACGGGTTGTATGAATATACGGTCATGTCGTTTGGACTGACTAACGCCCCTGCCTACTTCATGAGCATGATGAACAAAGTGTTCATGGAATATTTGGATAAGTTTGTTGTGGTATTCATTGATGATATAATGGTATACTCAAAGAATGAAGAGGAGCACAAGGAGCAATTGCGTTTAGTTCTCGAGAAACTCAGGGAACACC
The DNA here is from genome assembly GCA_034509565.1 of Triticum monococcum. NCBI lineage: Eukaryota > Viridiplantae > Streptophyta > Magnoliopsida > Poales > Poaceae > Triticum > Triticum monococcum. Next base: position 171,351,486 of record CM067847.1, on the reverse strand, counting down.
AGTTGTATGCCAAGTTCAGCAAATGCGAGTTTTGGCTGAAGGAAGTCGGATTCCTTGGACATGTTATATCATGAGAAGGTGTAGCAGTAGATCCCACTAAGGTTCAGTCAGTCACTGAATGGTTGGCACCCACTTCAGTTAGCGAGATCCGCAGTTTTCTTAGACTCGCGGGATACTATCGGAGATTCATTGAGAATTTTTCCAATATTGCGAAGCCAATGACGGAGTTATTGAAAAAGGATACCAAGTTTAAATGGACGGAAGAATGTGAGACGAGTTTTCAGGAATTAAAGAAACGTTTGACTACAGCCCCAGTGTTGATTCTGCCGAATATATGTAAGGAGTTCCAAGTGTATTGCGACGCTTCTCGCCTAGGACTTGGAAGTGTGCTTATGCAGGATGGAAGAGTTGTTTCGTATGCCTCACGACAACTAAAACCGCACGAAGTGAATTATGCCACACATGATTTGGAGTTAGCAGCAGTAGTGCATGCGTTGAAGACCTGGAGACATTACCTTATTGGAAACCGTTGTGATGTGTACACGGATCATAAGAGTTTGAAGTACATTTTCACATAGAAGGAGCTGAACCTTAGGCAGAGAAGATGGTTGGAGCTTATAAAGGATTATGACATGAAGCTTCACTATCATCCAGACAAGGCCAATGTCGTAGCAGACGCTTTGCGTCGGAAGAGTTATGCTAACACCCTAGTAAGCACGGGATTGCCAAAGGAGTTAGTAGAGGATCTCAGGGAACTTTGATTGGAGATTGTTCCTAGAGGTTTTGTTGCAACAATGGAAGTGCAGTCTACATTGTTAGGAAAGATTCAAGAAGCTCATAAGGATGACAAAGAGATTGCCGAGATAAAAGAGATAATGAGCGAAGGAAAGGCCCAAAGTTTTCGTGAGGATGAGCACGACACCTTATGGTTTGAGGACCGTGTTTATGTGCCCAATAACACAGAGATCGGGAAGTTAATACTTCAGGAGGCTCATGACTCACCATACTCGATACACCCCGGAAACACCAAGATGTATTTGGATTTGAAGGAACGTTTCTGGTGGACTGGTATGAAGAAGGATATTGCCGAGTATGTAGCCGTATGCGATGTGTGTCAAAGAGTGAAGGCAGAGCATCAAAAGCCAGCAGGATTGTTACAGCCTATGCTGATACCCGAATGGAAGTGGGATAAACTTGGCATGGATTTCATCACCGAATTGCCCAAGACCAAATCAGGATATGATTCTATATGGGTAGTAGTGGATCGCTTGACCAAAGTAGCTCACTTTATCCCAGTGAAAACCACCTATACAAGTGCAAAGTTGGCCAAGATATATATGAGCAGGATCGTATGTCTGCATGGAGTTCCGAGGAACATCGTATCAGATAGAGGAACACAGTTTACTTCAAAGTTTTGGCATCAGCTGCACCAAACTTTGGGGACAAGGTTGGAGTTCAGTACGGCGTTCTACCCGCAGATAGATGGACAGACCGAGAGAGTCAACCAGATCCTGGAGGACATGTTGAGGGCCTATGCGCTAGATTATGGATCTAGTTGGGATGACAATTTTCCCTACACAGAGTTCTCATACAATAATAGCTACCAAGCCAGTTTGAAGATGGCACTGTTCGAAGCCCTGTATGGACGAAGGTGCAGAACACCGTTGATGTGGGATGAAGTCGGAGACCGACAGTTGTTTGGACCATATTTGATCAAGGAGTATGAAGAGAAAGTTAAGCTGATCCGAGATAGACTGAAGGTAGCTCAGTCCAGGCAGAAGAGTTATGCAGATTCGAAATGCAAGGAGGTAACCTATGAAATTGCAGACACAGCGTATCTGCGAGTATCACCCTTGCGAGGAGTGAAACGTTTTGGAGTTAAGGGAAAATTAGCCCCGAAATTTGTAGGACTGTATCGTGTTTTGGAATGTATGGGAGAAGTTGCCTACAAGTTGGAGTTACCTGAAGGACTATCGGGAGTTCATGATGTGTTTCATGTTTCACAGCTGAAGAAGTGTCATGCTGAGATGGCCGATATACTGTTAAGAGATATAGTACCCTTGGAGGTGATTCAGTTGGACAGTGATTTGACCTATGAGGAGAAGCCAGTCAGGATTCTTGAATTTGCCAGCCGACTCACCCGCAGCAAGGTTATCAAGTTTTGCAAAGTTCAGTGGAGCCACCATACCAAGGATGAAGCCACCTGGGAACGAGAGGATGATCTTCGCACAGACCACCCACACCTATTTTCTAGCCAACCCGAATCTCGAGGGCGAGATTCACCTTAAGGGGGTAGGTTTGTAACATCCCAAATTTTCAATTTGGAATGTTATACATAGATCATTCATGCATATCATATTTTATTGCATTTCGTTTCTCGATCCTCGAAATCCTAAGCAACTCAAGGACCCTCGAAGAGAGTTGGGGATTTCATTGTTTTCATATTTGAATTTTATCAAATATTGAAACGAGGATTTTGGTTTTAATTATTTTTCTCTCCGAAAATATTTCATATTAAAATATATGAGAGGAGATAATATGACTTCTCCAAAATAATTGAAATATTGGAGGAAAAATATTAAAATCAAATATTTGATTTTATTCGGATTTTATTGCTATTTTATTTGCATTAGAAAAATTGCACGTTTTTCAAAATCGCATTTTAGGGCCAAGAAAATGTTCATCTTGTTCTAAATATTTTATTTAGACGGTGAAAATTTGTTTTGGCATTTTTAGATTTTTATTTTATTTTCTAGGATTTATTTAAGTTCCGATGAAATTATTTAAAAAAACTCCAGCGCCCGACTGGGCCGAAGCGCAGCCAAGCCAGGCCGGCCCGCCGCGCCGCCACTCCCTTCCCTCGCGCGCCCGTGCCCGCACTGGACTCCGCCGGAGTCCGGGAGTCCGCCGCCGCCCCGGTTTCCCCTTCGCCAAGCCGACCCCCCTTTTATATGTCGTCCCGCCCCGCCGCCACCACCCCGTCCCGCTGCCGCCCGCAGCCGCAGCAGCAGCAGCAGCCGCCGCCGCTTGCCGCGCTGCCGCCCGCCGACTGCAGTCGCCGCCGCCGCTTGTCGCGTCACCGCCCAACGCCGCCACCCTCCGCCGTCACCATCGACGCCACCCAGCCCCGCCGGATCCGACGAGGTAGCCGCCGCCACCGGTTTTATCTAGAAAACCGATCCGGTTTTTCTTTTGAAAACCCTAGGTTTGTTTTTTAGAATAGATCGGTTTTATTTTTTCCCGATTTAGTTTATTTAGTGGATGTTCATCCTTACGTTCGTTTTAACGAACGGTTTTCGCTCGTTAGTCACAGATAACGAACGTCCATTCGTTAGCCTGTTCGTCAGTTTTCTTTTTCTTGGGTTTTTTGCGATTTCTGATTCGATTTTCGTTTTAGTTTATCTTTTCGCTCGTTTGTCGGAATCAGGCGATTCAAGCGCCTAGATCTTCGTCTCAAAACCCTCTTTCTGTTTAATCAACTAGAACAAGATTTTGGTACTGTAAAATTTGACTTTAGTCTAGATTAGTAAACGGATCTTGTTTCTTTCGCAGTTTGAGTTTCGTTGCTCCGTTTGATTTGATTCTTTTCGCAAACCGGAGTTCTTAAGTTGAACTTTCTGGTTAGTTCTTCTTGTTTGAGATTTAACCGTGTTTCTTTGCTTGATTTCTTATGTATGCTATTGTTTGTTTGCGATAGAATACCCAGAGTGCGAAGCATGCTACTACGAGTCCCTAGGTTTTGCGGATCATCAACAAGGCAAGTAACACTTTGATCATACTCCTTTCATATCCAGTTTTTATGCATTAGTTCCAATCCTCAAACATTGCATGATTAGGATGTGATTAACTTGTGGGTTGGGAAGTAGTTGATGAGGTAGAACCTATTGCCCTGTTATATTCAAACCTTGGGAGTTACTTCTACGTATTGCTTATATTGCTATGTTATGCTCGTAGACATGGTTTGGGTGAGTGAATCCATGACAGATGAGAGATTGTTAATTAATGGTTCAACTTAAGGTGGCAACTTTAATACACATCTCGGTGGATTGCTTGTCGGGCACCTAGAGAACCCAGTGTTGTCCTAGGATATCTCGGAGTACCCGTGTGATCATCCTAAGGTCCGCCACCCAGGCTCAAAGGGAACTGAGATATTTTCATGCTAGAAACTTCCGTGTGCAGCCACAAGCTATTATGGGCTCTAGCATAGTTGAGTAAGTTGTCTGAAGCTCCTGAAGAGGTGGATCAGCAGGTAGAGGGATGTAGGTTGGTATGGTCTGCCCGGAGTAAGGAGTTAATGCTTCTGAAAGATTGTGTCTCGGTCATCCGTTTCTCAAACACCATGTAGTGTGAGAAATTCAACGGAGGAGATCGAGTCTTGTGTGGAAAAGTGCGCAAACCTCTGCAGAGTGTATAAACTAATCATGGTTAGCCGTGTCCCCGGTTATGGACATCTTGAGTATCTAGTTCTTGGAGTATCCTAAGTATCTCATCACTATTAAATAATATTGTTGGGTTGTTAACTACTTTAATTGGGATTGAGTTGGAGGAACCTTCTCAATGATGTTTCAACTACCATGATAGTTAAATAAAATTTATTCCTTTGTTGTAGGGAAAAATTGGCTTTTCACAAAAACCATAACCATAGAGCTTTCCACCAGCCAAATATGCATGTAGTGATAGCATTATTCTGTTCTTGCTCTATCATGTTATCTTGCCAGCATATTCCATGTGCCGACCCATTTTCGGGCTGTAACGTATTATGTTGCAGACTTTTCAGACGAGGAGTAAGGTTCGTTAGGTCATTGCCGTGCAGCTCAGCTATGCCGTTGGAGTTAATGGACTCACTTTATCTTCCAAGCCTTCCATTGTTATCGTATTAGATGGCTTTAAGCCATATTTATTGTAATAAGTTCTCTTTTGAGACTATAATTGTGTGATTGCTACTCTGTTATAAATCCTTCGAGTACTGTGTGTGTCGGCATTACCAATCCAGGGATGACACTAAAGCACAGAGACTTGACCGTTTGAGGTCGTTTCGCTACATTCTACAACTATTGCTAACGCATAGCGATAAAGTAAAACAATTACATGGCGATTAATAAATTAAAGACAACCCTATGGCTCCTGCCGGGTGCCATACTCATCGACATCTAAGTCGTGAACCTATTACAAAATATGATCATCTCATACATCAATATATATCACATCACGTTTTGGCCATACCACATCACAACATGCCCTGCAAAAACAAGTTAGACGTCCTCTACTTTTTATTGCAAATTTTACGTGGCTACTATGGGCAACTAGCAAGAACCGTTCTTACCTATGCAAAGTCAGAACGGTGATAATCAATTTGCCTTTTAACCTTCTATAAGGACCGCCTTTCTCAAATTAGATTCAACTAAAGTAGGAGAGACAGACACCCGCTAGCCACCTTATGCAAAATAAGTTGCATGTTAGTCGGTGGAACCGGTCTCATGTGTGAGGACATGTAAGATTGGTCTGAGCCGCTTCATCCCACAATACCGTATAGTCCAAATAAGATAAGAGAGGTAAGCAATTTGAGCATCAACACGCACAACTCTTTGTGTTCCATTCGTGCATATACATCTACGCATAGACCTAGCTCATGATGCCACTGATGGGGAACGAAGCATGAAAATAAAAAAATCCTATGAACACCCAAGATCTATCTAGGAGAAGCATAGCAACAAGAGGGAAGAGTGTGTCTGCATACCCTCGTAGACCGAAACTGGAAGCGTATATAACGCAGTTGATGTAGTTGTACTCTTCGCGATTCAATCACGATCCAACCGATCTAGTGTTGAACGGATGGCACCTCCGAGTTTAGGACACGAGCGGCTTGATGACGTCTCCTCCTGCTTGATCCAGCAAGATAAGGTGGAGAAGTAAATGGGATCACAACCAGCACGATGGCATGGTGGTGATGGTGGTGGTGGTGGAGCTACTTCAGTAGGGCTTCGCCAAGCGCTACTAGAATGAGGACGGAAGAACTATGGAGTAACGGGAGAGAGAGGGGATGTTATGACCGGCATATTAGGGGCTTAGCCCAGTTAGTTGTGGCCCAGTTTATCTTATCATTATTAGGGGCTTAGCCCAATTATCTTATTAGGAGGATTATATAAACTGGTGTAAGGACCCGTTTTGGGATTAAGAAAGAAGCAATCATATTTTATCAGCTTCCTTAGCGAGCCGGGAGACCTAACCCTAGCCGTCCCCTCTTGCTCTCTCCCTCTCTTGCGCGCACGCAACGACGGCGCCCCAGTGTCGGTGACCATGCCATCCCTCCTTCCACCCCTACAACCTGAGACCTCGCCCTGGTAGGGATCCGGTTCCTACCAATCTGGTATCATGTGTCTCAGGCTCGATCATGTCCGTACCACTGCCCACCCCCTCCCTCCCGCTGTTGATCGCATCCTTGACGCTGATGACCACCGCGGCCAGCATGCCGTCCCTGACCGGGCCAGTCTCCTCCACCGCCTGGACGCCACCCGCGCCCGCCCCCGCCGTGCTCACCCCGGAGGAGATGACGGCGGTGTTTCGGGACCTGACTCAGGCGGTCCAGGGCATCTGCACCTTCCTCGGGGGGCACTATGGGCTACCTCCGCCCGCCCCCGTCACCACCATCACAGGGCCGCAGCAGCTCCCGTGGCAGCCGCCACCACCGGCGACTTCCGTCGCATCCATCATGCCGATGCCACTGCAGCAGCAGCCGCCACAGCCGCCATCGGCGATCTCGGGGCCGGGCCTCCCGTAGACGGCACCCGAGGTGCCCATCCACCAGGTCAGTTTCCCCCCGTCGCCATCTCTGCTACCGGCCTGGCTCACCGGGTCCATTGAACCAGTCTATACGATGGCCTCAGGACAGCGCACGTGATGTCACTGCCAGCGCCGCCCCCGACCATGCAGTTCGGTGGGTCCTCGGGTGCCGCGGGTCCCTATGATGGTGTCGACGAGCCCCTTTTCCATGGCGGTACTCTGCAGCCTGCACACTCGGCGCCGTCGCCCTTGCTGTTCCACACGGATGACACATACCTGCCCGTCGTCCATGCCCAGCCACCGTCGAGATTCTCCAGGCTAGAGTTCGCTACCTACGATGGCACCGTCGACCCCCTGAATTGGCTCAACCAATGCGACCACTTTTTTAGGGCGCAGCGCACGCTCGCGTCTGACCGCACCTGGATCACCTCCTATCATCTATGCGGCTCCTCCCAGACGTGGTATTACGCCCTCGAGCAGGACGAGGGCGGCATGCCGCCATGGGAGCGTTTTTGTGATCTGTGCCTCTTGCGCTCCGGTCCGCCTATACGCGGGAGTCGTCTGGCGGAGCTTGGGCGCCTTCCGTTCCTCACCACAGTGCAAGACTTCACCGACCGCTTCCAGACATTGGCGTGCCACGCCCTCGGCATTTCGGCTCGTCAGCGGGCCGAGCTCTTCGTCGGCGGCCTACCGGACCACATCCGCGTGGACGTGGAGATGCGCGGGCCACAGGACCTCCAAACGGCCATGTACTATGCCCGCATGTTCGAGCGCCGCGCGGTGGCCATCCAGCAGGCGCCACTGCCCTGGGCCACTGGGCCGCCGCCCTGGCCGGAAGTTCCCGTGCAGATTCGGCTTGCTTAGGCTTCCGCGGCACCCCTCGCTGTGTCCGCGGTGCGCCCGTTCTACCGGCTCACCGCCAAGGGTTGTGCTTCAACTACGACAAGCCCTACGTGCCCGGCCACGTCTGCCCGCAACTCTTCTACCCGGAGGCTACGGACTACATTGAGGAGGACACTGCCGCCGCTGGACTCGGCGACCTGCCCGCCCCAGCTGATGTGGAGGTGTTGGGCGCCCATTGATCACCTCGAGGAGTTCCGCAAGCGCTTCCCCGCCTTCCAGCTCGAGGACGAGCTGTTTGTGCAAGCGGGGAGAGATGTTATGACCGACATATTAGGGGCTTAGCCCAGTTAGTTGTGGCCCAGTTTATCTTATTGATATTAGGGGCTTAGCCCAATTATCTTATTAGGAGGATTATATAAACTTGTGTAAGGACCCATTTTGGGATTAAGAAAGAAGCGGTCATATTTGCTCGGCTTCCTTAGGGAGCTGGGAGACCTAACCCTAGCCGCTGACCCTTCTCTCTCCCTCTCTCGCGCGCACGCAACGACGGCGCCCCAGCGCCGGCCACCACGCCTTCTAAAGGAAAAATGCCCTAGAGGCAATAATAAAGTTGTTATTTATATTTCCTTATATCATGATAAATGTTTATTATTCATGCTAGAATTGTATTAACCGGAAACTTGATACATGTGTGGATACATAGACAAAACACCGTGTCCCTAGTAAGCCTCAACTAGACTAGCTCGTTAATCAAAGATGGTTAAGTTTCCTAACCATAGACATGTGTTGTCATTTGATAAACAAGATCGCATCATTAGGATAATGATGTGATGGACAAGACCCATTCGTTAGCTTAGCATGTTGATCGTGTAGTTTTATTGCTATAGCTTTCTTCATGTCATATACATATTCCTTCGACTATGAGATTATGCAACTCTCCGATACCGGAGGAATACCTTGTGTGCTATCAAACGTCACAAAATAACTGGGTGATTATAAAGATGCTCTACAGGTATCTCTGAAGGTGTTTGTTGGGTTGGGATAGATCGAGATTAGGATTTGTCACTTCGAGTATCGAAGAGGTATCTCTGGGCCCTCTCGGTAATGCACATCATAATAAGCCTTGCAAGCAATGTGACTAATGAGTTAGTTGCGGGATGATGTATTACGGAACGAGTAAAGAGACTTGTCGGTAACGAGATTGAACTAGGTATGAAGATACCAACGATCGAATCTCAGGCAAGTAACATACCGATGACAAAGGGAATAACGTATGTTGTCATTATGGTATCACCAATAAAGATCTTCCTAGAATATGTGGGAACCAATATGAGCATCCAGGTTCTGCTGTTGGTTATTGACCGGAGAGGTGTCTCGGTCATGTCTACATAGTTCTCGAACCCGTATGGTCCGCACACTTAACATTCGATGACGATTTTGTATTATATGAGTTATGTGATTTGGTGACCCAATGTTGTTCGAAGTCCCAGATGATATCAAAGACATGACGAGGAGTCTTAAAATGGTCGAGAGGTAAAGATTTATATATTGGACAATGGTATTCAGACACCGGAAGTGTTCCGAGGGTACCGGGTGCATATCGGGTCACCAGAAGGGGTTCCGGGCATCCCCCCGGCAACTACATGGGCCTTAATGGGCCAAGAGGGGGACAGACCAGCCCCTAAGGGGCTCATGCGCCCCATGTAGGCCAAAATAAGGGGAAGGAAAGAGGAGAAGGGAGAAAGGAAGGGGAGGGATACGGCCTCCCCTTCCTTCCCTCCTCCCTCCTCCTTCCTTCCCCCTCCGGATGAATATGGAAGGGGGGAGGTCGAATTGGGAGGCGCCCAAGTAGGATCCTCCTACTTGGGGCGGCCCCTTGGCTGCCTCTCCTCCTCTCCGACCTATATATATGAGTGGGGGCATGGCTAGAACAAAAAACAACATATGTTAGCCGTCTGCGGTGCCTCCCTCCATAGATTACACCCTCGGTCATATTTTCATAGTGCTTAGGCGAAGCCCTGCGCGGATCACTTCACCATCTCCATCACCACACTGCCGTGCTGACGAAACTCATCTACTTCCTCGACACTCTGCTAGATAAAGAGTTTGAGGGGCGTCATCGAGCTGAACGTGTGCAGAACTCGAAGGTGACGTACATTCGGTGCTTGATCGGTCGGAACTTGAAGAAGTTCGACTACATCAACCGTGTTGTCAAACGCTTCCACTTTCGGTCTACGAGGGTACGTAGACACACTCTCCCCCTCTCGTTGCTATGCATCTCCTAGAAAGATCTTGCGTGAGCGTAGGAAATTTTTTGAAATTGCATGCTATGTTCCTGAACAGTGGCATCCGAGCCAGGTCTATGCGTAGATGATATGCACGAGTAGAACACAAAGGGTTGTGGGCGGTGATCGTCATATTGCTTACCACCAATGTCTTATTTTGATTCGGCGGTATTGTTGGTTGAAGCGGCCCGGACCAACCTTACATGACCACATTCATGAGACCGGTTCCACCGACAGACATGCAACTAGTTTTGCATAAAGGTGGCTGGCGGGTGTCTGTTTCTCCAACTTTAGTTGAATCGAATTTGACTGCGGCCGGTCCTTGTTGAAGGTTAAAACAGCAAACTTGATAAATCACTGTTGTGGTTTTTGATGCGTAGGTAAGAACGGTTCTTGCTAGAAGCCCGTAGCATCCACGTAAAACTTGCAACAACAAAGTAGAGGATGTCTAACTTGTTTTTGCAGGGCATGTTGTGATGTGATATACGTTATTGTATGAGATGTTCATGTTTTGCAAAAGTTACTGGCAACCGGCAGGGGCCTTATGGTTGTCTCTTTATTGTATGAAATGCAAACGCCATGTAATTGCTTTACTTTATCACTATGCGTTAGCGATAGTTGTAGAAGCAATAGTTGGCGAGACAACCACGACACTACGATGGATATCAAGGTGTCAAGCCGGTGACGATGGAGATCATGACGGTGCTTCGGAGATGGAGATCAAAGGCACAAGATGATGATGGCCATATCATGTCACATATTTTGATTGCATGTGATGTTTATCTTTTATGCATCTTATTTTTCTTAGTACGGTGGTAGCATTATAAGATGATCCCTTACTAAAATTTCAAGGTATAAGTGTTCTCTGTGAGTATGCACCGTTGCGACAGTTCATCGTGTTGAGACACCACATGATGATCGGGTATGATAGACTCTGCGTTCAAATACAACGGGTGCAAGACAGTTTTGCACATACGGAATACTTGGGTTAAACTTGACGAGTCTGGCATGTACAGACATGGCCTCAGAACACTGGAGACCGAAAGGTCGAACGTGAATCATATAGTAGATATGATCAACATAGAGATGTTCACCATTGAAAACTACTCCATCTCACGTGATGATCGGACATGGCTTAGTTGATATGGATCACGTGATCATTTAGATGACTCGAGGGATGTCTATCTAAGTGGGAGTTCTTAAGTAATATGTTTAATTTAACTTAATTTATCATGAACTTAGTCCTGATAGTTTTTGCATATTTATGTTGTAGATCAATAGCTCGCATATAGCTCCCCTGTTTTATTTTTGATATGTTCCTAGAGAAAACTAAGTTGAAAAATCATAGTAGCAATGATGTGTACTGGGTCCGTAATTTGAGGGTTATCCTCATTGCTGCACAAAAGAATTATGTCCTTGATGCACCGCTAGGTGACAGACCTATTGCAGGGGCATATGCAAATGTTATGAACATTTGACAAGCTCAGTGTGATGACTACTTGATAGTTTAGTGCACCATGCTTTACGTCTTAGAACCGGGACTTCAAAAGTGTTTTGAATGCCATGGAGCATATGAGATGTTCCAAGAGCTGAAAATTGGTATTTCAGATTCATGCCCGTGTCGAGAGGTATGAAACCTCTGACAAGTACTTTGCCTACAAGATGGAGGAGAATAGCTCAGCCAGTGAGCATGTACTCAGAATGTCTGGGTACTACAATTGCTTGAATCAAGTGGGAGTTAATCTTTCAGATAAGATAGTGATTGACAGAGTTCTCTAGTCACTATCACCAAGCTACTAAAACTTCGTGATGAACTATAATATGCAAGGGATGACAAAAACGATTCCCAAGCTCTTCGCGATGCTGAAATCGGCAAAGGTAGAAATCAAGAAAGAGCATCAAGTGTTGATGGTTAACAAGACCACTAGGTTCAAGAAAAAGGGCAAGGGAAAGAGAGGGAACTGCAAGAAGAATGGCAAGCAAGTTGCCACTCCCGTGAAGAAGCCCAAAGCTAGACCTAAGCCTGAAACTGAGTGCTTCTACTGCAAAGGGAATAGTCACTTGAAGCGAAACTACCCCAAGTATTTGGGGGATAAGAAGGATGGCAAAGTGAACAAAGGTATATTTGATATACATGTTATTGATGTGTATTTTACTAGTGTTCATAGTAACCCTGGGGTATTTGATACCGGTTCAGTTGCTAAGATTAGTAACTCGAAACTGGAGTTATAGAATGGACGGAGACTAGTTAAGGGTGAGGTGACGATGTGTGTTGGAAGTGATTCCAAGGTTGATAAGCTCACCATCGCACACTCCCTCTACCTTCGGGATTAGTGTTGAACCTAAATAAATGTTATTCGGTGTTTGCGTCGAGCATGAATATGATTGGATCATGTTTATTGCGATATGGTTATTCATTTAAGTCGGAGAATAATTGTTGTTCTGTTTACATGAATAAAACCTTCTATGGTCATACACCCAATGTAAATGGTTTATTGAATCTCGATCGTAGTGATACACATATTCGTAATATTGATGCCAAAAGATGCAAAGTTGATAATGATAGTGCAACATATTTGTAGCACTGCCGTTTAGGTCATATTGGTATAAAGCGCATGAAGAAACTCCATGCAGATGGGCTTTTGGAATCACTTGATTATGAATCATTTTGATACTTGCGAACCATGCCTCATGGGCAAGATGACTAAAACTCCATTCTCCGGAACAATGGAGAGAGCCAATGACTTATTGGAAATAATATATACCGATGTATGCGGTCCGATGAGTGTTGAGGCTCGCGGTGGGTATCGTTATTTTCTGACCTCCATAGATGATTTGAGCAGATATGGGTATATCTACTTAATGAAACACAAGTCTAAAACATTTGAAAAGTTCAAGGAATTTCAAAGTGAGGTGGAGAATCATCGTAACAAGAAAATAAAGTTTCTACGATCTGATCGCGGAGGTGAATATTTGAGTTACGAGTTTGGCCTTCATTTAAAACAATGTGGAATAGTTTCACAACTCACGCCACCTGGAACATCATAGCGTAATGGTGTATCCGAATGTCGTAACCGTACTTTATTAGATATGGTGCGATCTATGATGTCTCTTATTGATATACCACTATCGTTTTGGGGTTATGCATTAGAGACAGCTGCATTCACTTTAAATAGGGCGCCATCTAAATCCGTTGAGTTGACACCGTATGAACTATGGTTTGGCAAGAAACCTAAACTATCATTTCTTAAAGTTTAGGGTTGCGATGCTTACGTGAAAAAGCTTCAGCCTTATAAGCTCGAACCCAAATCGAAGAAGTGCATCTTCATAGGATATCGGAAAGAAACTGTTGGGTACACCTTCTATCACAAATCCGAAGGCAGGATCTTTGTTGCTAAGAATGGATCCTTTCTAGAGAAGGAGTTTCTCTCGAAAGAAGTGAGTGGGAGGAAAGTAGAACTTGATGAGGTAATTATACCTTCTCCTGAATTGGGAAGTAGCTCAACACAGAAATCAGTTCCAGTGATGCCTACACCAACTAGAGAGGAAGCTAATGATAATGATCATGAAACTTTGGGTCAAGTTACTACCGAACCTTGTAGGTCAACCAGAGCACATTCCGCACCAGAGTGGTACGGTAATCTTGTTCTGGAGATCATGTTTCTAGACCATGACAAACCTACGAACTATGAGAAAGTGATGATGAGCCCAGATTCCATAAAATGGCTTGAGGCCATGAAATCTGAGATAGGATCCATGTATGAGAACAAAGTATGGACTTTGGTTAACTTGCCTGATGATCAGCAAGCCATAGAGAATAAATGGATCTTCAAGAAGAAGACTGGCGCTGATGGTAATGTTACTGTCTATAAAGCTCGACTTGTTGTGAAAGGTTTTCGACAAGTTCAAGGAGTTGACTACGATGAGACCTTCTCACCCATAGCTATGCTTAAGTCTTTCTGAATCATGTTAGTAATTGTCGCATTTTATGATTATGAAATCTGGCAAATGGACGTCAAAACTGCATTCCTTAATGGATTTATGAAAGAAGAGTTGTATATGATGCAACCAAAAGGTTTTGTCGATCCTAAAGGTGCTAACAAAGTGTGCAAGCTCTAGCGATTCATTTATGGACTGGTGCAAGCATCTCGGAGTTGGAATATATGCTTTGATGAGGTGATCAAAGCATATGGTTTTATACAAACTTTTGGAGAAGCATGTATTTACAAGAAAGTGAATGGGAGCTTTGTAGCATTTCTAATATTATATGTGGATGACATATTGTTGATTGAAAATGATGTAGAATTTCTCGATAGCATAAAAGGATACTTGAATAAGAGTTTTTCAATAAAAGACGTCGGTGAAGCTACTTATATTTGGGGCATCAGGATCTATAGAGATAGATCGAGACGCTTAATAAGGCTTTCAAAAGCACATACCTTGACAAGATTTTTGAAAAAGTTCAAAATGAATCAGTCAAAGAAAGGGTTCTTGCCTATGTTGCAAGGTGTGAAGTTGAGTAAGACTCAAAGCCCGACCACGGCAGAAGATAGAGAGAGAATGAAAGTCATTCCCTATGCCTCAGCCATAGGTTCTATAAAGTATGCCATGTTATGTACCAGACATATTGTGTACCTTACCATGAGTTTGCCAAGGGGGTACAATAATGATCCAGGAGTAGATCATTGGCAGCGGTCAAAATTATCCTTAGTTGCCTAAGAGGACTCAGGAAATGTTTCTCGGTTATGGAGGTGACAAAGAGTTCGTCGTAAAGGGTTACGTCGATGCAAGCTTTGACACTAATCCAGATGTCCCAATGTGTCAATCTGGATACATATTGAAAGTGAGAGCAATTAGCTAGAGTAGCTCCGTGCAAAGTATTGTAGACATAAAAATTTGCAAAATACATACGGTTCTCAATATGGCAGACCCGTTGACTAGATTTCTCTCACAAGCAAAACATGATTACACCTTAGTACTCTTTGGGTGTTAATAACATAGCGATGTGAACTAAATTATTGACTCCAATAAACCCTTTGGGTGTTGGTCACATGACGATGTGAACTATGGGTGTTAATCACATAAACATGTGAACTATTGGAGTTAAATCACATGGCGGTCTGAACTAGATTATTGACTCTAGTGCATGAATTGTTTTGTTGCTCGCTAGCTGGATATGCATTGTTGACAATGTTTCACTTTATAGCCTACTCGTGATAAACTCCTGATAAACCAAAAACTTTAATTTATGCGAACCCTAAACCAAAACAGTAGTCGAATTGTAATCACCTGAATAAACCGAAACAACATACAAAAAAATATTAATAGGCTAGCCAGTTTACTTAATTTGTTAAATCGTTTAATGTTGGTTACGTGCTTACACATATCATGGGGTAGAGATGGAATTCGTGTTCTCTTTATTTTAATTTATCACGTAATACATATTATTTTCTTGTTTATTTCGGCAAAATACGGACGGAAACGGTGAAGGGCGTGCTTCCTCTGCGCTAGTTTCCGTCTAATCCGGCAAGGGGTTGGATGGAGTTAGAGCATCTCCAGCCGTTCGGCCCCCCAGTGCGCTATAAAAGAGCGGTCTGGGGGCGAACCGGCACCAGTTCGGCCCCTGGGGCGACCTAGCTCCCAGTCACGCCCCCAGGCGCCGCCCCCAGAACATGGAAAATTCAAACTTGGTTGTTCCCGCTCACAAAAGACGCCACAAGTCCGGTGATCGCAAGTCATAGTTCGGCGATCGGATATAGTCAGGCGTACAAAAATAGAGCGGCAGAAGTTCGCGTGCGCAATGCATCACTCGGCGGGCTCTGCCCCAGGCGTCGGCGGAGTTGGCGTGCGCGGGCTTGACGGTGTAGGAGCTGCTTCTGCGCTGGGCGGTGTCGGCGCTGCTTCGGTGCTGCTGGGCGTCGTGGAGGCGTCATCACGCGGGCTTGGCGGCGACGTCGGCATGGGCGTCGGCGTCGGCGGCGTTGTCGAGGGAAGCTGGTTCAGGATGAGGCCGCGCTCCACCAAGTACCACGCCTTGACCGCCTCATCGATGCTCTGGAGCATGTCCGTCCTGCCCAGCAGGAAAGCCAGGTCAGTGTTTCTCTTCTTCGGGGCGACGTTGGTCCGGAGCAGGTCGAGCTTGACGGCGCTGCTCGACATCAACGCCGACCACCGCGCATCGGTCTTCTCTTCACGAAGGATGGCCCGGGCCTGCACATCGGCGAGGCAATGCTCGATGGGCTCAGTGCACTCGAGCGGTGGCCGTGTCGGCGTGTTTCCCCTTCTTGACACCTTTGTTGCCGTCCGGCCGCCCTTCCGATGTGCCAGGAGTCGGCGCGTCCGGCTTGTAGGTCTCCTTGGCCTTGTCGAGGATGCGCCGGACTTCCGCCCACTTCTCACACTTGTCAATGCGCTTGTAAACGTGGAGGTACTTGAATTCGGCGTCGTTGTTGCTCTGCCGGTACAGGGCGAACATGCGCAGCAACTGCACGGAGGAACAAACAGTTGGCGGGCGTACACGGCGAAGAGAGGCGGGAGACCGGCGTGGCATACCTGATCCTCAACGCTGGCGCCGCTCTCCGGGCGAGCCGCGACCTCCTCGACGACCCCATGCCATTTGTTGCACGCCCCCTGGATACGCCCCCAATGGTTCGCCATCGCCTTCGAGCCGCACTGCATGTAAACGCCTTTGAAGTAGGGGTCGACGAGCTTGCGCTCGTCGAACTCGGCCTTGATGCGCTCCCAGTACGTCTCGATGCTCTGGTTCGTGCCGGTGGTCGGGTCGAGGCAGACGACTTTCCATGCTTCGGCGAGGCATTCCTCCTCCTTGGACGCCCACTTGATGCGTGGCTCGCCTGACCTGGCCGCCCGCGTCTTCTTCTTGCGCCTCTTCGCCGGAACAGTCGCCGGCTCCTCCTCCACCTCCTCATCCTCCTCGTCCTCCTCCTCCTACTCCTGCTCCTCCTCGCCGTAGACGTAGCTGAGCTTGCCGTCCATGCCGCCGCTGAGATCCACCGTCTCGTCGGGGGTGTCGAACCCGGGAGACGCGGCGGCCGCGGCCGAACCTGCGGCGATGATGTCGTCCATGTCGCCCTCGGTCTCGTCGGTGTCGCCGAGGTGCGAGAAGGGCAGCGCGCAACGACGGAAATGGGGCGTCGGGGAAGACGCGTAGGCGGGTGGCGAGTAGTTGTATGGAGGGTACTGCACGCCGGTGAAGGTCACCGGCGAGGGAGTGCGCTGGGCCGGGTGTCCATGGGGGAAGGTGACGTTTGGGTTGAACTCGCCGTGCGCGTCCCCGTCGGCGCAGCTCGGCGAGGGCGATCCCCATGGCTGCGGCGACGGAGAACCGAAGCTTTGTTGGCCCCAGGGAGCGTACTGGGCGTGGCTGCCGGGTGGATTCATCATCCCCACGCGAGCCGCCTCGGCCTCGGCTTGGTCCGCCGAAGCGGCAGCCGCAGCCGCGCGCGCCGCGTTGTCACGGGCCTTCTTGGCGATGGCCCTGTTCCGCCGGTCGGCGGTGACAGCCTCTCGTCGCTGAACTTCCGCCCTCCACTCGGCGTTCGGCATGTTCGGTGGCTTCGACGGCGGCGCCCTCGGCTTCCTCTGCTTCGGCTGGGCGACGGAGGCGGTCGCGGTTGCCGCCGTGCGGGGGACGACGTACTTCTTCGGTGGCATGGCGGCCGGCTGGGAGGCGAGCGGGAGGGAGATTGGCGGGGGAAAGGGAGAAAATGGGAGGGAAGTGGGGGAAAAGCGGGAATAGGCACGGGACTCACGGACGGGGCGGACCCACGTGCCTTTTTCGCTTGTGCCGGCGTCCCAGTCGCCCACCAGGGCGCCGGGTTTTACTTGAGTCCACCGGCATCAGTTTCGGCCCGAGCCGGTAAAAAACGAGCTTTTGGGGGGACGACTGGGCCGTTTTTTCAGCGCCTGCGCGGCAAAAACGGCTAGGCTGGAGATGCTCTTAGCAACCCGATGAGCTGCGCGCAGCGCCCCGGATCAACCAACGTCTTGCCGCACGAACGTTCGCGCTGGATCCGAGTCCAGAAAACAAAGTGCGGCTACAAAACTATCGTCGTCGAGCACCTTGCATTGCATAGGTCTCGATGGCGTTCAGGCTGACCTTTCAACAGCTGCTGATGGTAGGCAAAACAGCGTAAAACCACACCGTTCTGGCACTGCAATTGCTGCATCAGGGTCCAGACCCCACGTGTCATCGGCACTACCCGCCGTCGAGGATCTCAACCAACTGCATCAGGCGCAACAAGGTACTACTAGCATTGCAAAGGGACTAGGTAGTTATAACTTATGTACCAACAACTCCTCTGAATACAACAGGTTTCTTAATTATGTTCTACATACAACACTTGCATAAAGTCTAAGGTACTTCTCAGTTTCATCAGCCCAAACATGCTCTGTCTGATCTAGCGGCAGAGGTTCTTCAACGCAACATCTGCTTCCATTTTTGCACGCTAACTACTTCCCATCAGTAGCCTCCGCCTCCTCAAGGTTGGCAGGCTCGGTAGCTGCAACGGCCTTGCCCTCTTCAGGCAAAGGTGGCGACTGCGCCGTATCAGCCTCGCTCGGCCTTGGATTTTTACCATCAGGTGCAGTTTCAGTGTTGAGCACCTCCTCTCCCACGACAGCAGGAGACTCATCAGCCACCACGTCTGAAGTTCCATCCGTTTTCGCTCCCGCTGCGCTAGGAAGCTCTCCTGTGACTGCTGCCATAGCCTCGCAGGATGAAGGTTGCTGCAACAGCTGTTCAGCTTTGGCTTCTCCAAGCTTAGCATTTTCACCATCGGGTGCTGGTTCAGTGCTCAGCAACTCTGGTTCCTTCGTAGCAGTCACCTCTGGAGGTTCACTAGCCTTGGCTACCACGCCCTCGGCAGACGGAAGTGGCAGTTGCTGCCTGGTTTCAGCTTCTCCCAGCATAGCTGTTTCCTGAACCGACTCTATCTCCATAGGACTAGGCTTGGTAGAAACTTCTGCATTTTCCTGGGATCCAGCAGGTTCTGGCTCTGCAGCAACTGCTTCAACATTATCCTCTTGGGAGGATGCCTCTACTTTCTTCTCTTCTGGTTCCGTACCAGGTATAACAGAAGTTTTGTCTGGGAGACGCACAGATGTTTCTATACTTTGATCAACTTCGGTACTAGCATGCTCCATGGAATCTGGCACTATGGCAACTGGTTCGACTTGAGTAGGTGCATCTGCTTCTTCATTTTGTTCCGGTCCTGTAACCAAGGCTACAGCAGTGGTTTCCTCTTGAGGAGGTATAGATGCTTCTTTACTTGGATCGGCTTCTGTACCAGCATGCTCCACCGCCTCTGGCTTTATGGCAGCCGGCTCAACATCTTCATTTTGAGTAGGTTCGTCGACCTCTTTCTTTGCTTCTGATTCTGTAGCGACAGCAGTTCCCTCCTGAAGAGCCACAGGGGTTCCTGTGCCATCATGATCAACAGGGTCAGGAATTACTGAAATAGCATAACTAAGTTCTTTGTTCGGTGGGCTTTGATGAATAAAGCAAGCAGATAAAGAAGTACCTGTTCCATGTTCTAGACATCTTCCACTCTCCAAATCCTTTAGTTCTGTCGTAGACACTTGGACGCTGCCAAGGGACGTTGTGCCATGACCATCCTCAGAAATAGCAACGTCCGCATTGCATTCGTGCACATGAACAGCAGTTTCACAAGTAGGCTCTGTGCAGGGTCCATCTCCTGGTTCTGCTCCTCTAGCGACAGCTGAGATGTCATAATGAGTGGTTTCTTTACTTCCCACATCACCAACATCAGCTACCTGGATAGAATCATCCTCATCTGAGTCTTCCGAATAACCAACTAGATTCATAATATGAGAATCACCATCAGTCCGACTACGATTGGAATTGCCACCACCAATTTCACCAGAAGTTTCTTCCAATTTCTCATGTTCTTTCGGACAAGCAGATACTTGTTCTGCCGGCTGATTTGAATCGGTCGATCGTAAAGCAGCAGGCAAATCACTTGAAGATCCTTTGGAGACACTATCAATCTGCATAGCTTCCGCTTCAGCAGAGTCTTGGTTGGCATCATTCATATCAACAACAATAACTTCACTTTGCGGATCAGTGTGATCATCTTTCACTGGGGCAACGTCCTTATCTGAGGCTTCACAAAAAGATTGGCTGCCTGCCAAAATAGTTTTAGGGGAATCGTCCTTTTCACCCTCACAATCTGCATATCTTGGACATGTGGGCAAGTCTACATCAGCTCGCTGTGTTTCTTGTTCCCCACCAGACAGAAATGTAACATCAACCATCTTGTTTTCTTTATCATCTGTACATATGTTAGATACACTACCCATGAGTAACTATTGACCGTGCGTTAATTAATTCAGAAATTTAAAACCTGACTATACCTTTCATAGATGCTTGTTCTGCACCCGAAACCATCTCCCGTTGTGCCAAACTATGAGCCTCAGAACCTGAAAAGGTGCAGATGTGCATGAGCCCCCTGGCCCGTCTCTACTACAACAGAAAGTAATAACAGAGCATACTCTTATCATCGGGACTCGGCATTTGTATGGTGCACTCAATCTTAGGCCCAGCCAACTCCATCCCTTCTTTCAACTCTGGCAAAACATACAAAAAGATACACTAGCTGGATAAGAATAACAATCAGCATACACCATGGAATGTGTACAGGATCATGGTTGGTGGGAGAGAGAGGGGGAAAGAGGGGATAGAGATAGGGAGTACCATGTGCACCATTTCTGGGTGATTTTTGTTCTCCTGATTCTACCAATGAAGTAGTCTGAATGTTGATACTGGCCTTTGTCTCATCAGCATTTACTGCGCTAGACTGGCTAGAAGATTTGGATTGGTTTGGCAGTTCTAACTCCAGCTCCGCTAACCGTACTGGCATCAACAACTCACCAGATACATTACTCTCAGGATCCTTGCGTACTTCGCAAATAGAGGTAGCATCATCTCTAGACGCATCAACTTCTACCATGCTGCCCCCTCTATCAGAATGGGTGGATGGAACATTGTGAACTTCCTCAGAGTCATCACCAGCGTTCATAGCAGCAGAGGCCAGTACAGACACTGATACATGACTCTCAGGATCCTTTGTTACTTCACAAACCGAGGTGGCATCTTTATTCGAGTGGGTAGACGAAGCATTGAGTGCTTCCTCAGAGCCATCAGTGTTTACAGCAGAAACGACTTCAGGAAGAGTTTGTTTGCTTCCCAACAGGCCACCATCAACTACATGGGCACAACTGTCCTCTCTTTTGTCCTGTGAAGGAGAATATCTTCCTAAAGCTATATTGGCATTTGCCTGAATAAGATTGTGATCCGTATTCTTATCCAAAGTTCCTTCCATTTCCTCTGTTTTCTTCCCAGATGCAAAAATTTTAGAGCCACTGTTATCTGAACTTCCTTTCCGTTCTGCATGCTGGTTTGAGTCCGTTGATTGTAAAGCAGCAGGCAGATGACTAGCAGAACCTCCAGAATTAGTGTAAAGTGCTTCAACTACCATAGTATCTTGCTTAGGACTAGTCACATCAATAGCAGCAGCCTCACTTTGCAGATCACTGACATCAGCTTCTGTGGGGGCAAGAGTATCCTTAATATCCTTAACTGAGGCATCAAAAGGGGTTTGGCAGTCTGGTAACATCACTGTTTTAGAATCACCCTTCTCCATTTCCAAATCACCAATTCTATGACGAGAGGCTAGGTCCAAACCAGCAATGCTATCAGTTTTATCCTGGAGTGTGTCATTTGCCGCACTGTGTTGGAGTATATTACCATCAGCAGTCTTATCATGTACTTCATGCAGCTTATGTTCATCATTTGCAGATGCCAGTTCTGCAGCCAAAACCATCTTTGTTTGTCCATGCATGGTATCAACTCCAACACCTGAAAAAAGGCATCATGGGCATCAGCATGAGCCATTGTTACTACCAAACAATGAATAATAACAGCAGAGAGACAGACAGAGAGAGAGAGAGAGAGAGAGAGAGAGAGAGAGAGAACCTTGCTTGTCACCCATGGAAAGATTACTTTCTCTGGATATGGGAAGTGCAGGAGTCTGGGTGCTTAGACTGCTATTTGTTTCTTCAGTACATGCTGTAATTGACTGGGTAGCAATTTGCTTTGGGGCATCTAGTATCCCCATCGGAGTAGACATTCCACCACGTACATGACTCTCAGCATTCTTCTGCGGTTCGCAGACAGAAGCGGTGAGAGGCTCTGCCAGGGCGGTTTCCTGTTGCTCAACTGAAGAAACACAAACCGCCGTGCTTGGGCTTGCCAATATTTCTAATTTTCTCGCATCACCTGTCTGCTTTGGTCCAGCTAGTCGAGCACGACGTTCACATGCAGCTGTTGCGGCTTTACTTCTGGTGCGTGGTTCAGAGGCAGGACCTTTCCTCCTCCTACCTGATGCCTTACTGGGAGCGACACTATTGACCTCTGAAGGCACTGTACTGATGTTCTTACCTGAATTATGAAGTGAAGAACTAGGTGCTTCGACCTGGACATTTGCTACTTCACTAACAGGATTTAGCAATGGTTTTTCAGTAACCGTTTCAGAATGTGTGGTAGTGACCACAGAACACACTGCAACATGGTCATTCCCTGTCTTACATGGCACTTGAGGTTGTGTGGCTGCCGCTAGAGGTGCTCCTATGTGCAGATTTACTGGTTTATCTTGAACATCAGGATTGGTAGGTATCCTAGGAGTTATATCAGAATAAGCAACATGGGCATTACCGGAACCACTAGGAAGTGCAGCTTCACTAATGGGAACTGCTATAGGTGTTCTTGGTTGAGAGTCATACCCAGACTTGTCATATGGAGGAGAGTTTATATTTGGTAATTCCTTGGGAGTATCTTGAAGTGAACTGCCATCTTTTACATTCACTGCTCCTAGCTTCTCAGCTATGCTCGTGTCCACACCAACATTGTCAGTGGTACCAGGAATACCATCAGATTTCTTCATAGCTGCTCTTTGCCTAGTGCTTACTCCAGTATCCTCACCACCAGGCGCTTTCTTTCTGCGACGGCGTGAAGCACTTTGCTTCTCGGCAGGCTTATCTGCCAAGAGAATATGTGATGCTTTCAATATTCCACCTGAGACGGCAGTTAAAGTAGGTACTGATGCAGAAAAAACTTGCTCAGAGCTCGCTTGAACAAATCCAACATTTTCGTTGTGAATGATCTTTGGCATTAGTAAGCTGGCATTGTCCGAGCTTATTGCAGTTCCAGTTTGTTTATCTTCGGCAACAGGTGTCGTACCTTCAGGGGCGGAGATGCCCTTAACTGCCTCTGGCAATGACGTAACAGGCCTACCTGTAACCAAATCCTTCTGAAATCTTGACACGAGACTTGCAGGCATATCCCCTTGAGGATATGGAGAACCCACAGAAGCAGGTCCACTACCAATTGCAACCACAGGGTTTATATTAACATCACCAGCACTAGATGAGGAAAGAGATTTTGGTTTTCGGCCTCGTCTGCGAGGGGTTTCAACTGTTTGGGTCTTTCTGCCTCTAGATGTAGCAGGAGCTGGTGGATGAGGGGCTGCACTGGCAGCTACTGGGTCATGACCGCTCTCTACCGCCGGACCAACTTCCTTTGCTATAGACCCTTCCAAAACAACATGGTCCGTAACTTCAGTACCAATCTCGGGTTTCATGGTAGCAGTTGGTACAGCAGCAACAAAAGCAGTAGCCTTAACTTCTGCACCAATATCTGGTTTGATGGCAGCAACTGGTGCAGCAGAATGGGTGGTAACATCTGGACCAGTAGAATGGATGGTAGCAGTTGGTGCTGCAGAATCGATGGTACTTGCTGGTGCAGAACTGCCAAGTGTAGTTCCTGCCTCTTGTTGGACAGCTTTTGCTGGGGACATAACAGGAGATACTGAAACGTCTGACCTTCTAGGTCTACCTCTTCGCCGCTTAGCTGGTGAGGAGTCTGGAACAGACGGGACTGGTGGTGAGGAGTCTGGAACAGCCAGGACTGGCACCGTTTTGGCTTCGACTGGACCTATTGAACTTTCTTTTGGGTCTATTGAACTTTCTGCAGGTACCTCCAACTTACTCTCTTTAGAGATATCTATATCCTTCAATACACCACCAGGTTGAGGTGAGTCAGGAGATTCAGCCTGACAAAGTTTTTCAAATTCTTCTTCGGTCCATTGATCCTCATAAGACCGGACCTACAAAGGATATATAATGAAATTAGCAAACAAATACTTCAACCAATAATAGAGAGACATACAGAAGATGATAATGCAACTGACCTCACGAGCACGTTTTCCCCTTCCGTAATGCTTTGTATCAAGGCCGCCAAGCTCGCCCTTCTTCCTCACATTTACCTTCACATTTTTTACATTTGAAGACTCGTAAATCTTCATAGCATGACAGAAGGGCTTCAGATCATCATCAGACACAAGGCGGGGTGGCAATACTGAGGGGTCTAGCCCACTAACTGAACCATCCTGAACAACCTTTAGCCATACAGCCTACAAGGAGTACAAGAATCAAATTGGGATGCACAAATATTAGCAGAAATAAACATGTACAAAGTAAAGGAATTTAGTATACCATTTCATCATCTAGTCTTTGCTTGTCAATAGATTCAAATATGTCGATCTCATCTTCACTGCAAGGAGAGAAATGTGATATGTCATGTAATTAGATAAAGTACCAGGAGTGACAGAGATTGTTAAAACAATGCTTAAATAATACTAACAGCAAACTCAGTCTTACCTGCGAGCAAGAATATTATTCAGAGCATCATCATCTAACACTGGAGCTGATTCTTCCTTTTTACACTCACGTAGAAGTGACTCAAGATACTCCCTCCGATCTTCAGCACTGCAATTGTTACCATCTAGCATGAAGGAAAGGAAAAAAGAGAGCTAGAAAAGCTAAAATCTTAACCGAGTAGAAGAATTGACCTTGTGTTGTTGTCAAAAAATCCAGCAGTTATACTCTGATTAGCAACGCCTAATTTATGTTCTGCCGAAGCCCTGACTTGCTCTTCTACAGTTCGGACCTTAAATTCAACAAGGTACATCCAAGTCAGGAACAGGCGTATTGAAATTTTCAGTTGAAGTAATAGAATGCATTGGTTCTGGTTAGAGCATAACAGGCAGCATTTATTCCTATCATATTGGCAGTGTCACAAAACGCTAGTGGGTTCTGTCCAAGCTTAGAAAAATAAACAGCCAAGAAGACAAAGGCTCCGTAGAGAGCAGTCACGATCTGGTAGCTAGTGCAGTACCTTTTTCCACATATGGATAGTTACTTCATCAAGCGAACGGACAAAGAGAGCACTAAATCTGAGAGAGTTAATGAGAAATGACCATGCGTACCCCTACTAATTGACAGATACAAAGCATTTAAGTAAAACAGGGACTGGAAACACAGCAATAACTACACTCGTGATATTCTCCATGGAAAGATATTCAGAAGCGAATTCTCGGAGGGAGCAGTTGAAAGTAACTTCTTTTGGAGTTATATCACCAAAATATACAAGAAAACAGTAAAGATCCCTATAGCTAGGTTCCAAGGCAGCGCAGCAACACAACAGCCACAAATTGGCACAAAGAGAGGAAAACCCAAGCTATAATACAATGAAGATAGACCACGCACATCACTAATTTCTTGAATAAATCTGAAAACAAGCAATATTAAATACCACAAAAATACCTAAATACACAAAATGACATAAAACAAAGGACACTTTCAGGTATATAATTGAGAAGCTTTCAAGAAAAATGTGAGTTATATGAAAAAATTAGTCAGCTACGGCCCTACAGTTTATTAATGCGTGTTCCAGAAACTTGTGCGAGCAATGGTGCTAGTTCTTAATTCTTTATACGTAGTCGTGAAAATTATAAAGGCTTTGTTGTTGCAGTCGTGAAAATTACTCAAAATTTAGATAAAAACAATACTAGGATGACTTTATCATCACCAATAAAAACAATACTGTGACGTACAGATATGTATCTAGGCTCCAACATCCAGCCTGTTTAGAGTGGTGACCTTAGTGGGTTTGGAATCCAGATTCTAGTGTGGGCATAGTAGCATATAATGCATGATGAGTCAAAACATTGCACCTCCGAATTAACCCTTTTACATGAAGTGAGGAAGAAGGTGCAAGCAGGGTGCTGTTTATGCATGGGGGCCCATCCCCATGGTGGAGTGGTATTGAGTAAATCTGGACCAGTTCTTCATTTAGAATACCACATAAGTCACGTATCTAACTATTGATCTAAGATGCTCAAACAAACCCTATGCAACACAAAGGACTCAACTGGAGACTTGCTCTATTTATTAACTACCATCTCCTTGTTAGCAAACAAATGTTCCTTGTTCATTTCAGTTTCTACATATTTACTCCCGGTGATAAGCGAACTGTCAGTGTGCACTTACAGTTTCTAAACGTAAAACAAGAACCTCCTTCTTTTGACCAATTCTGTGGGCTCTAGCCTGTGCTTGCAAGTCAACCTGAAATAATCAAGGAAAAGATATATTTATGTAAAACAAATCTTACAACATAGAGTGACAACACTGAAGGAACTTTAGCTACCTGAGGATTCCAATCAGTATCAAATATGATGACAGTATCAGCTGCTTGAAGATTGACACCAACGCCTCCTGCTCGGATACTACAGAAAACAGGGGTGAAGTAGGCCTTAGATATCAAATATTAATTAATTAAATTGGCCGATAAGGATTCATGAGTTCACTATGTTCTATTTATATAATACCTCCTACACCACAATATACTGAACCAATATTTTACCTTAGCAGAAAAATGAAAGCTGGAGAATCAGGATCATTAAATCTATCAATAAGTGCTCCTCTCTCATGCCCAGAAGTGTGTCCATCTAACCGAAGGTACTGATACTTTTTCCATACCAGATAATCCTCCATCACGTCAAGCAATCTTGTCATTGTAGAAAAAAGTAGAACCTGCATGCCAAGGAAGGAACAAGGAACGGACGACAACTTCAACTCAGATAGTGCAAGTTTGATGTGAGACTTGTTCGAGAAAATACAATTCATGCGACATACGAGTAGGAGATCTTTACAAACCTACCACACTACCAGTAAAATCCACTTACCCTATGGCCAGTAGCTTTGAGTTTGGGTAGCAATCTGTCCAACATCTCAAGTTTCCCACACAGCCTCACAATAGATGGCAGGTAGTGCCTAGGTAGATGACCCTCAATCTGCATAGACAATCCATATGGCTGGTGATGCCCAAGAGGAAACAAAAATAGCCAGAATGTGGCGACAAGGCAGAATCATGTTCTACCTCCTCAACGTGAAGCTGGCTAAGGTATGGATGGTTGCATATGTTCCTCAATTCCATGACAGAATTGTGCACCGAGCGAACCTAAAAATTTTAAGACACATATTACAAATAAGAACCTGTGAAATATCTGACAAGTGAAACATTAAAATAAACAACTCGAACAGTCACACACTACGCACCTTAACTGCTCCAATTCCACCAAGGTTGTCTTCCACCCTTGTCATCAGAAGTTTCTGATAAGCTGATGGCTCGCATCTTACAAGTCTTTCAATCTTCCCTGGCAATTCACTTTCAACCTGAAGACAGTAAAACACAATTGAAACTATTGCACCATCCAGATGGTCTAGATACAAACAAAGATGAGAAACAATTGGGAAACAATATCAAATCCCCAACCTGACGAGCTAGTTTCCCACACAGCATCACAATAGTAGCTTTTTGTTTAGACTTTAGAACCGTTGATGTAGAATAAGTTTCAAAGAAGTACAAATGGTTGGAGCTCCAATGATTGGTGCTTCTTTCAAATTTATTCGACATCAACGGTTCTAAAGTCTAAACAAAAATCAATTCAAAACCAAGAGAAAAGGGGGCATGGACATATGAGTTGCTTTTTTAACTAAGTTGCAACTTAAAGTAATCATAATCTCTACTTGTAAACAGCAGTTTTGAACTTGATTTACACACCATCAACAGTGCTCCTGCCAAAACCAATTTTTCAGCTGGTCATTAGCATAAGAACCAATTAATATGTAGTTTGATCGAGTTTTCTTGACTATTTGGAACTATCAGGCATAATTTCAATACTTTCGGTTGTTCTTTTGTGAAAATTTATCACAAAAAAAATTCAGTTTTCATATTCAAAATTTTGACTTTTGGCGTAACAAATTTGCTTCAAATATTAAATTTTAAAAATCAATGAACCGGTTGCAAGATTGGTTCACCAACCTCTAAAAACAAATTTGCATGTCTACACCACATGATCAAAAATTATCATAATTAAGTATTGTCAGAATATCGGCCGATAAATCAGTTAACTGGCCGATTAATCCCTACTCAGTGGGTCACCGAGTAGCCGATTAATTGACTTATAGGCGAATTAACTGGTATATTTGCCGTTAACTGGCCGATTCACCTATAAATCCCTTATCGCCAGCCGACCAAGCAGCTACCAGTTAATGATTTTTTGAACATTGCCAAATACCATGATTTCTGTTCGAATCGTATAATCTACCCTCTGTTCATAAATGTAAGACGTTTTTGCACTTCTAAAAACGTCTTACATTTAGGAACAGAATCAGTACCTTTTACTAGTAATCATAAACTAAGAAATATGGAGCACTCACCGTTTATAAATGAAAGATGCTTTCCTATTCATGGTCTTAATGATTATATGTTTGTATAGTAGTTGGCAAAATTATATCTTATGCATTTCACAAGAATGTGAAGATGGAAAGCACGTAATTCTTTATCAAAAAGCAAAAAAAAGTCATAGATATACAAAATGCTCGCACATATGCTTTAAGAGTGAGTGTGACCATGTGTGCACATATAGTTGCTATACTAGACACTCATCTCTTAATTTTTCGCACAATACACAAATGGCCATTTATCAGCTGCGCATATTATAGCAAACTGTACATCTTTCGCGATGGATGCTAGAGTAGGGTGCAGCGGCAACTAGTTGAGAAAATCCACATTCATAAAAGCATCTACAACTTGTAGAGCAACTCTAGTGGAAGAGCTACTAGTGTTTTTCTGATGTGAAAATCTAGATGTTTTTAATATGTTGGTGGTCAAACTTGAAAAGTGTGACCATGCTTGTACTGATATGCCAAAGTAGCATATATTGAGAAACAGAATAAGCAACATCTTTTGGCATTCAGGCAGCTAGATGGATGTGTACAAGCACATAGAGAAATCTTGTCCATGGAATTTTTAAATTACAGATCATGTAGAGCAACAAAGCTAACAAGAACCAGTTTGACGTTGCTATATTGTGTTGCGTTGTGCTGTTGAACCTAGTTATGGACAATATTTAGCTCTTCACCACTGCAATGCCCAGCTCAGCATTCGTACAATACAAAAACATGAATCATCCCAACAAATGCAACATATAAAGACTTCAAATGGAAAAAGAAGTAAGGAACATCAAGCAATGTCTACTGAATCAGCTGACATATTGAAAGCCGAATTACATGCTGTGAGTAACTCCTGATAGGTCACACATATTTAAGGAACATGTGTACTGCTCAAATAATATGAGCTTATAATGTGTGACAAGTGGGGTTAGGCATACAGCCAACGCCTAAAGTCTAACCCCCTGGTCTGCCTTAAGCAAATACGTAACAAATTTCATCTCTAGTTGGTTACTGGTTATTAGATTTCTTTTAAATAACTAGATAAGCTTCCAAGATTGTTACTTTATTTCCATATATCTATGTAGCCAGCTATATAAGGCTAAGCCCTCACATCAATAAAGATGTCAAGCAATTATTTTCTTATTTGTCTCCCTACTATTACTACGTTTCGGTTAGAAGCTTCCAAGATTGTTACTTTATTTCCATATATCTATGTAGCCAGCTATATAAGGCTAAGCCCTCACATCAATAAAGACATCAAGCAATTATTTTCTTATCTGTCTCCCTACTATT
The DNA here is from genome assembly GCA_034509565.1 of Triticum monococcum. Lineage (NCBI taxonomy): Eukaryota > Viridiplantae > Streptophyta > Magnoliopsida > Poales > Poaceae > Triticum > Triticum monococcum. The sequence goes on along the minus strand of CM067847.1, from coordinate 171,321,610 downwards.
ACTAGGTTTCGGTTAGAAGCAAGGGTTCTGCCAATGTGATCACTGGATGCAATTCTGGAAGGCTGGAACTCCCTCAGTTTGAGATAATGAGGTTGAATAGCTAAGCATAGCATAGATCTCCTGTTGGAACTTGGAATTTCAAATAAATTGCATGGTGAATTCCTACAGTGCCAGTGATTTCAACACAAGCATAAAGATAGCAAATAAAATCAATACCTTATGCTTAAGTCTTCGGAGTACAAAGGGCCGAAGAACTTGGTGAAGACGGTTTATGATCAGCAAGTTTTCCTCCTCTGAAAGTAAGGCCTTTTAAGAAAGAAGATGATTGGAGTCAAACACAGTTTCCTTCCAAGAAAACAATCTTGTATCATGAAAAACGGCAGCTTTACCTCATCAGCTGAGTTATCACCATTGCTTTCAAATGGTTTGTTAAACCACTGAGAGAAATCTTCGGATGAGTTAAATATATTGGGCAACAGAAAGTTCAAAAGTGCCCACAGCTCCTCAAGATTATTCTTCAAGAAGAAGTTACAAGAAGTTAGCAACTTGACATATATGCATAATAGAATACTTCATACAGAGACCCAAGACCATTAAATAAATATATGAGCAAGCCGTTCATACATTCCTTGAAAAGAACATTCATTGAAAAGCAACAAATACAGGATCAAGTGTGAAAGTATAGGTGCAAGCTTTAGAACCTGCAGAGGTGTTCCTGTCAACAATAGCCGATGAGAACTCCGATAAAGCTTCAGATCAGCATTGAGCTTACAAGACGCATTCTTTATACGGTGCCCTTCATCGATTATTATATAGTGCCACTGTATTTTGCTTAGTTTTGGCCTATCATGTTTGTTCATCAAGTACTCATATGTTGTCAAAAGAACATTGAACTTCTGTTGAACAATCATCTCTCTGAAAAAATTAGCTTGGTTAATAAAATGTTCACATGAACTGTGACAAAGTATCAAACTATAAATTCAGAATTTACTTGAACAGTCTGCGCCTTTCTTCTGGAGGACCAAAATAAGCAATTTTATTTATACTAGGTGCCCAGAAGTTGAGTTCAGATACCCATCCAGAAAGAACAGAGGATGGTACAACCACAAGAAATGGGCCCCGGTCATTTTTTGTTTCCATAAGGTAGCACAACAAAGAGATTACCTGAGAAAGTAGCAAGGGCAGTGTAAGCAGAATTCAGACACTTGCTTAGATCAGATAACATACAAACCGAACAATAAATGCTGAGATGGCGTTGTACTGGATCTTACTTGAACTGTTTTACCAAGCCCCATCTCGTCAGCTAAAATTCCATTCAAATTATTATTGTACAATGAAACCAGCCAACGCAAACCGTTCATCTGGTACCTGTAATACAGCAAGTAATAGATCAAGGAAATATGTACTGGATGGTTAAACAGATTGTAGCAGGACACAAGTCAGTAACAATAATGTCAAAATACACTTAAAATGAAAAGGAGGTAAAAGCAGGGAAAATAGCAGCACAACTTACTCCCGCAATTTCCCACCATTAAGATAAGTAGGCTGGTCATTTACAATCTCCTTCACACTAGAAAAAATAAACAAATATGTATGAATAAAAGGCAGAATTAGTAAGTTCAGTAATCTCAAAAAAAAGAATTAGAAAGTTCAGTGGCAAAGAAGTATGAATAAGATGGTAAAGTTCAAAAAAAAGTATGAATAAGATGGAGGATTAGAAAGTTAGGTAGTACATAATTTATGCTAGGCAGACATTGATAAGGATTTACTAAATGAAGCATGAAAGTCTATTTAATCCATGTAGTACCTGTGGGCCAACTGATAGTACTTCTCGTTGCTCTCAAGATAATTCTGAAAGGAGAACAAAATTAAGTAAATATTCAACAAAAATGCACCTAGACGTTGACTAAAACAAAGAGATAATAAAACCTGTGGCTGGTAGCTCTCGTCTTCAACATCGTTTGCAGTGACGCCCTTACCAGAAACATAAGAACGGCCATCCATTGAGCTGTCACCTCGTAATTTGGCCCCAAGTTTCTGTAGATATTTCTCGGTCTCTCGTAGTAGTTGCTTAACACGGTCAGATTTTGCATCCTGCAAAGCAGTAACACTTAGCAGATGTGACTTCGTCCAATAAATATTGAGAAAATAAAATGAAGGGTTAAGCTTTTCTTTTTTTGACGTGTGAAGGGTTAAGCTAATATAGAAGAACATGATGAGAAACAAAGCAAATAAGACTCACCTGGACCATCCTAAGATACCCTTCAACATCATTGTTCTTAAGCAAGTTAATTTTCTCCCGCTGGATCCTATCCAGCTTCTCCCGATGAATTCGCTCTTTCCTCTTGTGGAACTCTTTTATATATCGATTGAAACCCTTTAGACGCTCTCTTTTAGCCTTGAAACTATCCTCCAGTCTCTCTCTGCAAGTTACAAAGGCAAGGCATTATTACCAAATGACATGGGTAAACTGTTGAGGGGGTGTAAACACAGACAGACAGCGTTTACAAAGGTGACTACTGACTAGGTTGAATCAGCTATTCTGATCCAGTTCTTTTAGCAACATGTTTACTTAATAACCACCATTTACTTATTTCAGCTTAGCTTACTTATGTTTGATTATTTAAGGCCAGCTTGTTTTTGCTGTGCTCCACCATGGACTTTATTTAGCTGCAAGAATAATGTAAACTGCTTTTGTTGTGGCTCTAATGCAGATGATATTAGCCTATACACAATACCAAAATGAAAGTAAAGCTTGATAGTCACTGCATTGGCAAATACCAAATAGACCCCAAATCATCAGTACTGTAAAAACGGAGCATAGATGCCACAAATACTTGAGAATATTGCGTAAGAAAAAATTTAAATAACATCTCCATACTAAAGGGGTCAGAATGAAGAATCAAATATAGTCATCCAACCTGTGAGACTCTATATCAGCAAAGAACTCTTTTTGCCTCTCGCGTATTCTTTTTTGCCTTTCCTCCTTCATTTTCTGTTCAATTTTTTCAAGCTGTTTCACACGGCGTCCATGCCGGTGTTTCTTTACTGCTTTTACACGCTCCAAATCAGCTGTATTAGGCTTGAAAAAGTCTGACAAGAATTCACTGCCCAATATAAGCAAGAAATTAGAATAGGGAAGTTACAGCCATAGAAACATACGGTAAGCACAAGGAGAGAAACTGAAGACTGATGATCTCCAATGGCAAGCAAACCTGCGCACACGACGTTGAAGTGAGAGAAGTTGAAGCTTTTTCAATTCAATGACACTCTTTGTCTTTGCAGTAAGATCTTCAGATGAACTAACACTTTCCTGTAGGATGAACAAGAACTTAAAATTTTGCAACCAACAATTACAGCTGCTACAGTGAGGGAAAACTGGACATATGAAACAGGAACTCGCAAAAACTCATAAATATGTACACAGTATTTCTAAATGACACTCCCCCCCCCCCCCCCCCCCCCATTTCAAAAATAAATGTGAGGAAGGCAGAGAGAGACCTTTAACTTCTGATAGGATGCTGACATCCTTTTATGTGCGCTCTGCTGCTCTAATACCTTCTTTTCATTTTCTCCATATTTTCTCTTTTGATAATCCACGATCCATTTTTCAGTCATTGTGTATTTTGGAGGAGTTGATGCAAAATCGTCATGCTCAAATAGATTGTCATCTCCTTCATCAGCTGATCGATCAGACATCTCCCCCATCTGGGTACAATGTTCAACCTCATTTCTATCTGTATCTGGAGTTAGATCCTTTCCTGGTAAATTGGAGTTGTAACCATCGATAGGCATGTGATGAAGCCTCGAAGGTGGATATGATTCTTTAGATGCTTCATCCTGTAATCGATCTTTGGTCAAAACAGCAGCTTCAAAATTTGGATGTTGTCTATTACCACCCAAAGAAGATGGTCCCTGGCCTCCGAAACTTAAATTCCTGTTCAAATTTTCTGCATCCGTCCTGTAGGCCTCAGGGGCATTTCTTCTTTTATCTCCCTGAAAGTATGACTGCTGTGGTCCAGATGGCACAGGGGATGCTATTTCTTGGGAGCGCATTTCAGAACTTGAACCAGTTCCCTGCATAACAGCTTGCTGGATATTTTCCATTTCCATCGATGACTTCTCATGTTCAGCTATATTGATCTTCTTCTTAATTTCCGAGTCCTTCAGTGAAGAATCAGCCTCTGCAATGCTGCCTGCAGATGTGGATGGGAGTCTAGACATATCACTTTGGCTGCCGAAAATAGCAGAGTTTTCCTGACTGTTTCCGTTTTCCCTTACAGAACCATCAGCCACTCTGCTCTCGTTACCTCCCTGACCTGCGCCGCCACCTGTTTATTTAATTATAAGCTCATCATGAGTACAGAAACCTTGTCAGCTCACACAATGTTTTCTGTTCTTAGTTCTTACCCTCTGCAGTGGGGCCTCCACCTAAGGCAATTTCAAGGTGCACCTTTCTGGGCTGCATATTATTTCTACAAGAAAGAGTAGCTAAATTAGTACTACAGAGATGAACTTCGGATACCAATCATCCTACAGTGCTCTAAGCATGTACCTGAATGCAAGAAATACTAAGCACTGTGCTCGGAGCTGCTTTAACTGTTGTTCTTTGAAAGGTGTGTTTGGAGAGATGTGAGACGTTTGATATGGCCCAACATTTCTATTCGGGAGCGAAGACAATCTGGCTTCTTGCAAAGATGATTCGGCCCTCTGTGGTGCTCTGGTAATATTTTGCCTTTCTTGCATTGGACTGCCCTGCAAAGTCGTATTACATGGATGCATCAAATAAAGCACCTCTACTTGAGATACAGAAATCAATTAACATATCACTAAATGACCAGACAACAAAATTATTAATCTTGCAGGCAGAAACAGCTTATTTATCGGTTGATCAACCTGAAACCTGGCAGAAAGTCTATCAAGGCACGCAAATAGACATACACGAAACCGGCGTGCAATACACTTGTGTTCGAAGCTCGAGTACAATCTTATGCAAATGAATACCCTGCATTATACCATTACTACTAGGCACTTCCGTAACAGGTTACCATTGGCGAACACAGCAAAAAATATTAGCTTTTCAATTAAAAGGTTTTTTAGAAGGGCCAAACTGTAGCCGAAATAGCATGTTAACACCCCGGGTCTTTAAGGATTAAACTACAGGCCTTACATGCACAATCCCCATGTTAACTCCAACTTTAGCAGCAGAATGAAGTTCAGTGCCGGTATTGCCAGAAGCCGAATCCTTGCCCTTGTCCAGAAACTGTGAGCCACCTCCAAAGGAGGAAGACATGTAAGGAGGGATTTTGGGAAAATCCATCTGCGATGTGGGAGTAGGGTTAAAAGCTCCTTGTGACCCTACATTAATTTTCCCTGCAGTGTAAGCAAGCTCATTAAGGTAAATATTTGTAATTCAAGTCTTTCACAATGCTGTTATGTCATTATTTTTTAATGGAAGTACCTTCAACATTAACTCCTGGCCGCATTAAGTTGGCAACAGAACCTTGAGTATTCTTAATAGCTGAACCTTGTGAACTTTGATTCCAGCCAAAACCAGTGTTAAACATATTTGTTCCTCCCAGTATACTTTTCTGCAACTCAGTGGGGATACTACCAGAAGCCAGCCCTTCAGCAAAATTTGAAACTTGTGACATTGCGAACGGGTTTGATGGTTTAGTATTGTCAATAGTCCTACCAGCAGAAGCTGGTGGACCTTCCTGGTGAGCCCTGAAAAATGATGCACCACCAGGTAAGGGTGGCACCTGAGCAGTAGCACCTTGCAGTATATGTGATTGCTCAGGCTCAGCTCCCCTGGAGGGCTGACCTTGTGCACCTGCTTTGCCAACCTGTTTCCTTTTTCTAATATTTTGTCCACTTGAGATACCATCTGATTTTGAGTTTTCTTCAGATTGCATATCCCCTGCTGCTTTTGAATCCATCCTTTTTCTCTTGGAAGAGGAAGCTTTCTTGCTTGTTTTTTCATCGGACTTCAAAGAATCATGTGAATTCATAGATCTAGTGTCCTCCATTTGCAGACTTGCAGGGCTTTCGACTCCAGAGGACCTGCCACTCTTTTGCGACATGGAGCCTTGATGAATATCAGATCCTGCGACATCACCCCTATTTTGTCCTGCTGGAACCCTGCCTGGAATATACACCCCAGGCCTTGCCATATCTGCTGAACCTAATAATATAAAATAAATCATATCGCATCTCCAAAACAGTGACTGCAGTTTCCTTTCCAAGTTGGTTGGTTACCTGGTGGCAAATGCCATAATGCAGCTTGACCACTGCTCTGGGATGCATCACTTCCAACCATGGAAGACTGACCACCAATGATCTCCTTGTCCTTAGACATAACGCCACTAGAATCTACTGCTTGTGGACCGCCGGCAAATGGAACTCGTGATGATCGCAGTGCATCCATATCAATTCCATGTTGACTTACAACAGTCTCCATGGCCCTGCAGGCAAAAATTACGGATGTTATGGGCATCTTAGAAACTAGAAAGAGGAGAGAAGTCAAGCTAGAGAAAAATTGAAAGTTTGGTAGAACTCTCTGACATACACAGAATCCTTTCATTTGAAATTACAAACACTCAGGTACAGTAAACCAAACCAAACTGGATTATTTGTATTACTATACTTAGGGCCTGTTCGGAGACTCGCTGGCTTCTCCAAAACTTCTCGTATCCAGCTTCTAACCTCACTTCTCACTTCACGTAGCGTTCAACAAACCGTTCTGGAGACTCGCTAGCTTCTCCCAGCGCCTGAGTGAGCTGGCAGCCCAGCTGGGGCGGTGAAGCCCAGCTTCTTATCACCTTGGGCCGGCTAGAAGCAGCCCATTTCCCCACCGGCGCTGCTCCTCGCTGAGCTCCTCCTTCCTTACGATTTGTGGCTGTACAGAGAATGTTTCTGTAGTGAAGATGCTCCTTGCTCACCGGCGCTGCTCCATGCTGAGCTCCTCCTTTCACCACCGGCGTTGATCCTCGCTGAGCTCCTCCTTCCCCCACCGGCGCTGCTCCTCGCTGGCACCAATGGCGTGGGGGTGAGCTCCTCCTCCCCCTATGGCGCTGCTCCTCGCCGAAGGCGGTACTGGCGGCTGTGAGGACAGGGATCGGCGGGGAACTCGTTTGGAAGGCCGGATCTAGAGTCGTCGGAGAGAATCCGGCCGGCAACCGAGGGGGCCGGGCGTGGCGGCGCAGAGGGAGAACGTGAGGGAGAGGGGAGATATGACCGAGTCTGTTTGTGCGTGTCTGTTCGAGCGAGCAAGAGGTGGGCTGACGAATCGTTTTCCTCGGCGGTGGCAATCTGGTTGTAAATAAGGGGAACTCCAGATTCTTCAAAACGTGGAGCTGGGTTTCCTTTGCTTCACAAATTTGCACTACCGGCCCAACTTAGCTTCAGGAATTCAACTTCTGGAAGCTAAAGCGTTCGGGTCAACTTCAAACGAGAAGTTTGTGAAGTTGAGAGTTGGAGGGGTTCAGAACAGGCCCTTATACTACACGTTGCAAACAGTACATTTGGTAAATCATCTGACACCACCTACTATAGAGTATAAACCATAACGCACTCAATATCATAATGGAGTATAAGCTCTACCAAACAAAAGATACTTAATTCTTTTGGTGCAAAAACAACCTTAAATTTATGGAAAACGATAGCTTCAGTTGACAGCACTGATGATTGATTCCAGACAAAAGGTGCGCGCAAGGTTCTACACTCTTAAATTGTCTAAGGCAAAGGCTGCGTTTGGTTTGGCTTTCACTGTGGATTTCTCTCCTTCACAGCTGAAATCACAACCAAACGGCAAAACGAGCGAACATGATTCCCTTGAAAGCCATTGCAAAACACATGTACGAGTGAAAGCGGACGAAGAGGTGCTTTTCTGGCTTTGGCTGCATGGCTCCCTGAACCTACATCCACTTGAGATCAAATTACTCACCTTCGCCGCCAAAATAATCCAGCCGGTACGTCCACGAGACAGCTCTACCAAACCCATCGAGTAAGGCCCTTTTCTTGTCCCCCACCTCTAGCGATTCTAGGGTTCATTAGCACCGCCGGCCAGCTGCTGGTCACCAGCTCGCTCCCATGTCGCTGACGGCACGTCGCCGCAAGACCGCCGGTGGATGCTTCCATCCCTTCATCCACCTCGGTCAATTGGACTCCTCTTCCCTGCTCCACCCCCACCCCCTCATCTACCTCCACCAGTGTCCAAGGTTACTCAGACGAGCAAGGCCGCCGCCGACCATGGCTGCCTGACCTCTGCTACATCCCCCATTCGAGGTGTACTACTGCCGCTTCCCTCGCCCATGTACATGTCGTTCCTTTCTCCAGATTTGCCCCACTGGAGATGTACGACCATTGCATTTTTTGGTGATATGTTTATGTTGTATGGCAGTAGTAGCCTATGGTCAGACTGGAACCAGATTAATGTGTCTGTTGATATGTAAATTTTGTATGGCACTAGTGCATCTATTTTGTGATATGTAGAGCTATATATATTTTCATTAATATGCATTAAAACAAAAACTCCATGAAATAATTAACTAGGTAACTGGTTGAACAGCTATATTTACGAACTAGGTCAACCTGTAATGATGTTTTTATCATTAAACAGTATGTATCCAATGTCTCGGCTTTTAAGGGTATTTCAGACATTTATCCCCGCAGCCGCATTTCAGACAGCTAGTTTGCCAAATGGCTTCACAGCTTTCTCACAACACACCGTCCACAGCAGCTTTCCCACGGTACATCTCTTGCATCTGCTTTCAGAAAGGGTCAGTTTGGTTCGCTTCCTCACCTCTTTATGCCTGGCCTGGAGCTTGCCTGATACTAGCCTGGAGGTTGTTTGGACGGTGTCCTGAGCAATGAAATGCTTGCCTGGCCTGGAGCATTTTTCATGTTGATTAGCCTGGCTGGAGCACCAGGCACGGGCGTTAGCCTGGGGCAGGCGTATGGAAATGGATGCCTGGCCATCTATAAACCTGCCTGGGCACGCTATCCCGTGCAAATAGCTTTGTCTAGAGCTTTTATTTATATTTTATTCAGAGCTACTATCAACCAATAGGCTATTACATCCAGGCCACCAACCAAACGCTTCATGCCCTGGCCAGGCACAAATCAGCACCAAACTCAGACCCAGGCCAAGCTCAAAATCCACAGCCCAGCCAAACACAATCAAATAGTCTTAAAAATCTCGCTACTCCCATCAAGGATAGAGGATTTCAAGAATCGAGATCTATTACTACAGGCTAACATGTCAACCAAAAGACAAATATTATCAGTTGTAAGCCTCCAAATGACAGCTCGCTACTCCCACCTTACTCCTACTTGCACTTCTCTGCCGCTCCCTCTTGCCATCCTCCAACGACTTCTCTCCCTCCTCAATCTCCATCTCCATGAGAAAGGCTGCTCAGAGGGAGGATGTTGAACTTCAATTTGCCCATGCATTTTGGGGTTGTGGATATCGTACTACTGTGTAAGTGTGTATTAACAGTTCACTACATAGATGAGGAAAGTATCCATCACTGAGCTTCAATCCCCTCCTGTCTCCCTCATTGAGCCTGTGTCCAGGGGCGTCTGGTCTTTCTGCTCATTCCTATTTTCTTCACCTAAACTAGTTGGAGCAACATTTAGTACCTAGGGAGAGTACCAAGCTACAACCTCGCTGCAACAGCATCTAGATGGTTAGGCCCCCTCCTTGTATGCTATTCCACAATTGACAATGAGTACTAACTGATGTGTGAAATCTAGTTTGATGATGGCATAATTATAATTAAATAAGCAGAACTTTCGAACATAAGAACAACACATCAACAATTATCAAATCTGAAAGTCAAGAATAACAAGACAACATGTCTAAGACACAAGGTAGAACTTTAACTACTCCCCCCGATCCAAATTAGTTGACACTGGTTTAGTACAAAGTTAATACAACTAAACCAGCATCAATTAATATGGATCAGAGAGAGTAGTGTTTTTCTAACAGAATATTTGACTAATATTTACAGTAAAATTGATGGCAAAAAAAAACTTCTGAAAAGATAGCCAAGAACAAAAGAAATATTTACCTAGATATGACCTGATAGGGAAGAGACTGCTCTTTTCCACTTAACTTCATATGTTGACATATCTAGAACATTGAACAAAGAAACAAGGTTATGGTTGAGTTAAGGCTTTTCATGTCCTGTATATCAGTTGCGCTGCATACCACGTAAAGTTTTGTTGCTAATTTAGCGGGCTCATCCTTTGATTCCAGAATGAGTTTTTGAAGTAGCTTCGCAGCCTCCACTTCAACATGCTGTGATGAAGCCATTTGCAAACTCTGCTTGCCATCAAAATAAGATCAATCAAAAAGAAGAGAAATAAATTATATAAATTATAAGTTATAAGAGGCAAACCAGTACGCCATTAGTTAATGTAGGAAAACAAACGTGATAGATTTCGATAATCAAATACAGTACATTGAGTACAGATACAGCAGCATGAATTTCAGAGCTAATTTTTGTAGACGCAAACTGTTAATGCAGAGCAGCAGGTTTAGTAAATTGCAAACAGGCATACCCTACAGTTAAATAGCTACCAATAACAGAACTTCCAAAAAAGTTGCTATAGAATTTGCATGTTCACCACATGTAATGCTATGTAAATTAATAGCAGGCATCACAATGGCATGCATTCAAGCTGCTCTGGAGAAAGTAGCAGAGATACCACTATATGCTGAGCTAAAGTTAAAACATGGTATTTCTTGCTTCATGATAGCGTGGGACCGCTCCACAAATTCTGTGAATAACAACAAAATAGCGCCACTCATTTGATCTAAAAACAAATAGTGCCACTCTTTGAGAAAAGCAATCAGATGCGTGATACTGATCAAGCTTCACTAACAAGACATCCCACCCTATAACACAATTCACAGACCAATTAAGTGCAACCAAAAGCTAACCAATCAGGTCATGACTAGGCAATGCACACAAGGAATAAACCCAAGTCACACCCAAATAATCCCTATCGGAACTGGGAAAAAGACGAAATGTTTAAAGATGAGATTATTGCACAGAATAGGCCAATTACTCCACATGGCGCGCTCAGAGCTACAAGTTCTCGCTACAGAAGCAGCTCGCTGACCCAAATCACATAAGGCTCCACGAATTCCAGTTCCCAACTTATGCTTCTACGAACTAACCCTAGCTGGGAACAGAGCTACACTAATCGCGCGAGATCTGAGACCACGACCCCCAAATCCACCCATTCGGGGACCACGCGCACGCTCCCGTGAGCTTGAACCAGAAGGAAACTAGCAAGACAAGTCTTCGCGGCTTACAGTGATTGGGGATCGAGGGAAACCCTAGCGGGAGAACGAGACGGGTGGAGACGCGGAGCCGCCGACGGGGAAGCTAGTGGTCGCCGGCGGCGGCACGGGGTCTCTGGAGAGCGCGACGAGGAACGATGAGCTGCGCGTGAGCTACGTACCCGAGGTCGAGCATGCCGCCTCCGCCATTTTCCACTAGATCTGTGCACTGCTTGCCTCCTTTTTCTTCCCCTTTTTTTTTCTTTTCAGTTCCTCTTCTCTGGCCGTTGTCTTGTGTGTGTGGTGGGGTGGGGGAGAGAGGAGGGGGGGGGGGGGGGGGGGTACCAGTATTTAGCTAGTGGAAATGGGTGAGGGCCGAGGCCCGAGGGCCGAGGGCAGTGGGTACCCGATGGGATGGGCTTTCAGCTTCGTTGGGGCCAGGGCCATGGCGTGTTATCCCTAAACAAATGCCGGAGGCCAAGTTCTTTCTCCCGATTCTCAAGATTCTAGGAGAATCGAACGAAAGAAAAACTGGGTCAGAGTCTTGTTCTCGAAAAGCAAATGTTGGAATCGGAGTGGAATCACGATTCCAATTCATACACTTTTGACGTGGAAACGAAAAATTCAGGATCAAATTCCATTTCATAAATCTAGGACCATCTCAATGAAATATAACAAGGTGTAATTGTAGGCTTGTTGTTATGAAAACAACTCCCAACTAGAGGTATTCTTCGTAACGCGGTTTTAAGTATAGTTAGCTTGGGTGCATACGTACATGGACAAAAACAAATACAACAATATTTTAATAATAGGTTTCGTCGTCTCGACAAAGCACGGAACCTTGCGTTAGGAAGGCCTCGTGGGATGGGGTGGATGGTCGCAGGCTTGTGATGCGACTCCTCGAAACCTTCTTCCGGACTCATGCCTAAGGTCCATCCAAGTTGTAACGCAAGAGGTCTTTTGGATTGAATTGTTAGAGGTTTGGGACAAGATCTCCAAAAGAGATATGTTAGGGAAATGATAATTGATCATAGATTGGATTTTATTGGTCTTTTGGAAACCACAAAACATTTTTTTTCTAACAATGAACTACACTCTTTGAGTGGTAGAAAAAAAATAGTGGCATTGAAATCATCCTAGGTGGAGGTCGAGTGGGATTTTGGTGGGTATTAGTAAAAATGTGTTTGATATTATCCAAGTGGAGAGGGGAGAGTACTTTATTAGAATATTACTTTTTGATAAGATTGCCAAATTTAATTCGGATCTCATTACTGTTTATGGTGATGCGCACTTGGAAGGAAAAGCTAAGTTCCTAGATGAGTTGGCTAGAATATATCATGATAATCCTCTACCATGTTTAGTAGGTGGGGATTTTAACATAATAGGAAAGAGCTGTGAAAAAAACAAATCCAATGATACTGATCACTAGAGTTTTGTGTTTAATACATCATTTTTAACACACCGAGTTGAGAGAGAAGCCTTTAAATGGGAGAAATTTCATGTGGGTAAATAATTTGGAGGATGCTACCTTTGAAAAACTAGATAGAGTATTCTTCTGCCCTAAATGGGAGGAACATTGTCCTTTGTCTATGTTGCAAGCCTTTGCTAGCGAGGTTTCTGATCATACTCCTTTGTTTTTAGATTATGGAGATCGCTGCCATGCCCCTCCTATTTTTAGTCTGAGAAATCATGGATGCTTATAGAGGGTTTTAGAGATTTTGTCTTTAAAATTTGGAATCAAAATTATTATGGATCCAAGTTCGAAAGAGAGTACAGATACAGCAGCATGAATTTCAGAGCTAATCTTTGTAGATGCAAACTGTTAATGCAGAGCAGCAGGTTTAGTAAATTGCAAACAGGCATACTCTACAGTTACATAGCTACCAAAAACAGAACTTCCAAAAAAGTTGCTATAGAATTTGCATGTTCACCACATGTAATGCTATGTAAATTAATAGCAGGCATCACAATGGCGTGCATTCAAGCTGCTCTAGAGAAAGTAGCAGAGATATCAGTATATGCTGAGCTAAAGTTAAAAACTGGTATTTCTTGCTTCATGGTAGCGTGGGACCGCTCCACATGCTAAAAATTCTGTGAATAACAACGAAATAGCGCCACTCATTTGGTCTAAAAAAATAGTGCCACTCTTTGAGAAAAGCAATCAGATGCATGATACTGATCAAGCTTCACTAACAAGACATCCCACCCTATAACACAATTTACCGACCAATTAAGTGCAACTAAAAGCTAACCAATCAGGTCATGACTAGGCAATGCATACAAGGAATAAACCCAAGTCACACCCAAAAGATCCCTAACGGAACCAGAAAAAAGACGAATGTTTAAAGATGGGATTATTGCACAGAATAGGCCAATTACTCCACATGGCGCGCTCAGAGCTTATAAGTTCTCGCTGCAGAAGCAGCTCGCTGACCCAAATGACATAAGGCTCCACGAATTTCAGTTCCCAACTTATGCTTCTACGAACTAACCCTAGCTGAGAACAGCGCTACACTGATCGCGCAAGATCCGAGACCGCAACCCCCAAATCCACCCACTCGGGGACCACGCGCACGCTCCCGTGAGCTTAAACCAGAAGGAAACTAGCGAGACAAGTCTTCGCGGCTTACGGTGATTGGGGATCGGGGGAAACCCTAGCGGGAGAACGAGACGGGTGGAGACGCGGAGCCGCCGCACGGGGGAGCTGCTAGTCGCCGGCGGCGGCGCGGGGTCTCTGGAGAGCGCGACGGGGAACGGTGAGCTGCGCGTGAGCTACGTGCCCGAGGTCGAGCACGCCGCCTCCGCCATTTTCCACTACACCTGTGCACTGCTTGCCTCCTTTTTCTTCCCCGTTTTTTTCCTTTTCAGTTCCTCTTCTCTGGCCGCTGTGTTGTGTGTGTGGTGGGGTGGGGGAGAGGGGATGGGGGTTTACCAACATTTAGTAGTAGTATTTATTAGAGCATCTCTAACAGACCCCGCAATATCTTGCAGTTCGCACAAACGTGCATATACAGGCCGAACAAGGTCCAACTCAGACCCTGCAAAACAGACCCGTAAAAAAGATATTCGGTGAATATGCTCTTTTATGGGTCAGCTATGCGGGATCTGCTCGGGCACCGCCGCGTCGAGCCGTAAACCGAAACGCCCAATTATCAAATTTGACATCGATTTCGACAAATAAGTTCAAATTCAAATAATAAAACACAGTTCACGCGCAAATAAAAGCTTAAGTTTTTTAAGACAAGTGCAAAAGAGGGTCTTGCAAAAGTGACGACCACGTCCGGCATCATCTTGGTCGATCTTCACTCCGTGCCATCGAGTCCATGGAGTTCACCTCCATCGCTTGTTCCAACTCCCGCACCGAAATCATCGGTTGATGCACTGAACACATCGGCGACATTGGTCCAAACCCCACTGAAAAAACATCTCTGGCATTGTAACACGCACTGGCCGACGCAACCATTCTCCTCTTTAAGATTTCTCTTGTTGCCATATCATGGCATTCTTTGGTGAGGCCGTCCATATCATTGTGGTTCATTGTCATGATCTTGTTCTCTTCGGCGAGCAACTTCGACATGGCTTCGTTTTCAACGGCATGTGCTCTTCTCTCCTCAATGGCTGCTTTGCGCAGCCCCTCTTCCTTGAGCAATTGCCATTTTTCTTACTTCCCTCATGCCTTCTTCTCGACCAACTCTTTCTTGATCTCCAACGTCTTCACTAACATCAACTCATTTGATTGCACCATGGCATCAATCTTCTCCCTCAAGCTCGACGCTTCGTGCTCTCTCTTCATCTTCTCCTTAGTATTCTTGTTGCCATCGGGCTTGTTCAGTTTCTTGGGCCATCGTCATCCTCATCTTCATCAATGTTTGTAAGTGAACCTTTCTTCGGTGGGGTTTCTTTGTCAATCAACTTCCACTTCTCGCATTCTTTGAGCAAGTCCCAACAATGCTCTAGTTTGAAGATTTTGCCTTCTGAAGCTTCCATGTCTTTGTATCTTTGTTGGGCAATTTTGTCCTACACAATTTGAACGATGCAATCATTTCATATGATGCAACATGATGTGCACAACTTGAACAAAGTCAAAACAAATTCACATAGTTGGATTTCACGGTTTCACTTGGAGGTGCATTGCGTACTTGCTCCAAGCAAGCTGCCCAACGGCTGCAAAATAGGCTGGATCACTCCCAACGACCTTGGAGCGACCGAAAGGTGCGTGGAGTCCTATTGGAATACTTTGCCATCATGCAGAAGTATTGATCTCCGATCCTTTGCCAATACCTCTTGGCGGTTTGAGAAGTACCCGTGCATGCATCAAGAGACACCGCACTCCAAGGTCGTGTAGTTCTTCGATCTCTGGCTTTTTCCACTTCTTGCTTGCGATTGCTCATACGCCCCCTCATTGATCTCCTCAACTTCTTCTTCACCCCCATGATCATCCACGCCGCCCTTCGTTTCATTGTAATCAAATGCGGTGAACGGGGCTTGATCGATGTCAACGGCGTTGGTGTCCAACAAGTTCACGAACTCGACAGTTGCATTGTTCGAACCACCGCTATAGTGAATGACAACAAGTCACGAGCCATCGCAAATGGCGAAAAGCAAAGAAAATTTTCATGACCGAAGAGGCATACCTTTCGGCCATTTCGCCGAACACCTCGCTTGCGGTGGGAGCAGCACCATTGAGCGGCATCGCCGAGGAACCTCTTTCCGGACCGGAGGGAGTGGATGAAGGAGACGGCTTCTTTGTAGCCGTAATCCTCTTTCGCTTTGCGCCGGAGACCTTAGCGACCTTCTCCGCCGCCGGCCGAGATCGCGCAGCGGCGTCGGCGCCCAGAGCGCGGGCCTTCCGGTGGGGGCAGCCGGATTCCCGCCCTGCATGACCATGTTGCCCTGCCGCTTGCGGGCATGCGCAGTGGTGCCTTGGGCGACAGCGGGGCCAACATGGCCGGCGACGAGATCCGCCCAAGGGGATTGAGCGTGCGCGACCTCGACGGTGATGGGGGACGGCAGGGAGTCGTCCATGGCGGCGAAGGACAGCCGAGGAAGATGCACCAGAGTGGGAGGTGGCGGGGGCAATGTGGTGGAGGGTCGGGGGAGCGGGAACGGCCGCGCGGAAATGCCCCCCCCCCCCCGCCAAATCTCGCTGTGGATAGGGGCCGAGCTCGGGTCGTCCTCCCACCCTGTGAATCTAGAGGTCGCGGAAGATCTATTGCCACGCCCGCAAAAAAAAATTACGGGTCGGACGTGTATGCCAAGTCTGTTTGGGCGGGATTTTCCATGCCGACCCGCATTTTAGCGGTTATTTTGCGGGTCGAGGCTTTTTGCGGGGTCTATTAGAGTTCCTCTTAGCTAATGGAAATGGGTGAGGCCCGAGGCCCGAGGGATGTGGGTACCCGATGGGCTGGGCTTGCAGCTTCGTTGGGGCTAGGGCCAGGGCCATGGTGTGTTATCCCTAAACAAATGTCGGAGCCAAGTTCTTTCTCCCGATTCTCAAGATTTTAGGAGAATCGGACGAAAGAAAAACTGAGTCAGAGTCTTGTTCTCGAAAAGCAAATGCTGGATCGGAGTAAAATCACGATTCCAATTCAAGGTGGCACTTACACTTTTGACGTGGAAATGGACACTTCAGGAACAAATTCCATTTCATAAATCTAGGACCATCATCTCAACGAAATAAAACAAGGTGTAATTGTAGGCTTGTTGTTATAAAAACAATTCCCAACTAGAGGTATTCTTCGTAACTGTTTAAAGTATAGTTACCTTGGGTGCACACGTACATGGATAAAAACAAATAAAATAATATTTTAATAATAGGTTTAGCCGTCTCGACAGAGCGCGAAGTCTTGCGTTAGGAAGGCCTCGTGGGAGGGGATGGATGGCCGCAGGCTTGTGATGTGACTCCTCGAAACCTTCTCCCAGACTCATGCATGAGCTCCATCCAAGTTGTAACGTGGGAGGTCTTTTAGAATGAATTTTTAGAGGTTTAGGACAAGATCCCCAAAAGAGATATGTTAGGGAAATGATAATTGATCATAGATTGGATTTTATTGGTCTTTTGGAAACCACAAAACATTTTTTCCTAACAATGAACTACACTCTTTGAGTGGTAGAAAAAAATAGTGGCATTGAAATCATCCTAGGTGGAGGTCCAGTGGGATTTTAGTGGATATTAATAAAAATGTGTTTGATATTACCCAACTGGAGAGGGGAGAGTACTTTATTAGAATAATACTTTTTATAAAATTGACAAATTTAATTTGAATCTCATTATTGTTTATGGTGATGCGCACTTGGAAGGAAAAGCTAACTTCCAAGATTAGTTGGCTAGAATATATCAAGATAATCCTACCATGTTTAGTAGGTGGGGATTTCAAAATAATGGGAAAGAGCTGTGAAAAATCAAATCCAATGATACTAATCACTAGCGTTTTGTGTTTAATACATCATTTTAACATGTTGGGTTGAGAGAGAAGCCTTTAAACGGGAGAAATTTCACGTGGGTAAATAATTTGGAGGATGCTACCTTTGAAAAACTAGATGGAGTATTCTTCTGCCCTGAATGGGAGGAACATTGTCCTTTTGTCTATGGTGCAAGCCTTTGCTAGAGAGGTTTCTGATCATACTCCTTTGTTTCTAGATTATGGAGATCATGCCATGCCCCTCCTATTTTTAGTCTGAGAAATCATTGATGCTTATAGAGGGTTTTAGGGATTTTGTCTTTAAAATTTGGAATCAAAATTATTATGGATCCAATTTCGGAAGATGGTGGGAAAGACTGAGAAATCTAAGGAAGAAAGTTAGAGGGTGGAGTAGAAATGTTGACGTTTGGTTTATAAGACTAAGTTGGAGATTTTAGGTAAGCTAGATGCTATTGATAAAACTACTGAGAAAATGGGTCTTTTGCGTGTGATAGACGGGAGCAGAAAGGAGTTCAGAGATCAGTTGACTAGAATTTTAAAATAGGAAGAATTGAAGTGGCTGCAGAGATATAAGGATAAAGAAATTGTAGATGGAGACATCAATACTGAATACTTTAATGCTAAAGTAAATGGGGGAGAAGAAGAGGAAATATGATTTCATCCTTGGAACAGGAAGAAGGGGTGATAGAGGGTGAAGTTCAGTTGATGGCTTACATAACTGAATTTTATAAATAAAAATAGGTAACCTGATTTCTCTAATATTGCTTTCCAAAACCAGGATTTGCCTCGGATTACTAGAGAGGTGGCTGAAAAATAATAGAACCTTTTTCTATGCAAGCAATTCATGATGGAGAAAAATAAAAGCCCTGGTCCTAATGGATTCCCTATTGATTTTTATCAGGAGTTTTGGGATCTTGTTAAGTGGGACTTGAAAGGCATTCTAGGTGATTCCTATTGTGGTAGGTTAGACATTGGTAGCTGATACGTCTCCAACGTATTTGTAATTTTTGATTGTTCCATTCTATTATATTATCATTCTTGAATGTTTTATAATCATTTTATAGTTATTTTATATCATTTTTGGTACTAACCTATTGACATAGTGCCAAGTGCCAGTTGTTGTTTTCTACATGTTTTTTACATCGCAGGAAATTAATACCAAACGGAGTCCAAACGTAGCGAAACTTTTTGAGGATTTTTTTGGACTAGAAGACATCCAGTGGGCCGAAGAAGCACCTGGGGGCTGCTCCGAGGGGAGCACAACCCACCAGAGCGCACCTGTGCGCGCCCTGGTGGGTTGTGCCCACCTCGGGTGCCCCCGGACCGCCTCTTTATTCTATAAATACCCCAATATTCCATAAACCCTAGGGGAGTCGACAAAAATCAATTCCAGCCGCCACAGAGTTCAGAACCACCAAATCCAATCTAGACACCATTACGGAGGGGTTCACCACTTCCATTGGTGCCTCTCCGATGATGCACGAGTAGTTCTTTGTAGACCTTTGGGTCCGTAGTTAGTAGCTAGATGGCTTCCTCTCTCTATTTTGATTCTCAATACAATGGTCTCTTGGAGATCCATATGATGTAACTCTTTTGGCGGTGTGTTTGTTGGGATCGGATGAACTTCGAGTTTATGATCAAATCTATCTTTTTATCCATGAAAGTTATTTGAGTTTCTTTGATCTTTTATATGCATGATTGCTTATAGCCTCGTATTTTCTCCAATATTTGGGTTTTGTTTGGCCAAATTGATCTATTTATCTTGCAATGGGAAGAGGTGCATTGTAGTGGGTTCGATTTTTACGGTGCTTGATCGCAGTGACAGAAGGGGAACCGACATGTATGTATTGTTGCTACTAAGGATAAAATGATGGGGTCTATTTCTACATAAATAGATCTTGTCTACGTCATGTCATCGTTCTTATTGCATTACACTGTTTCTCCATGAACTTAATACACTAGATGCATGCTGGATAGCGGTCGATGTTTGGAGTAATAGTAGTAGATGCAAGTAGGAGTCGGTCTACTAATATTGGACGTGATGCCTATGTAATGATCATTGCCTGGATATCATCATGATTATTTAAAGTTCTATCAATTGCCCAACAGTAATTTGTTTACCCACCGTTTGCTATTTTTCTCGAGAGAAGCCACTAGTGAAATCTACGGCCCCCGGGTCTCTTTCTCATATTTTTTGCCTTGCGATCTATTTTCCTTTGCTTTTATTTTCAGATCTATTAAACCAAAAATACAAAAATACCTTGCTACACTTTATTTTATTTGGCGTTCGATCTATCAATATTTACTACTCTCTCATGTCCGTTTGCCAATTTCTGGCGCCGCTACCCGAAAGGGATTGGCAACCCCTTTTACACGTCGGATTGCGAGTGTTTGTTATTTGTGTGCAGGCAATGTTTGCGTATTGTTGCTTGGTTCTCCTACTGATTCGATAACCTTGGTCTCATAACTGATAGAAATACCTACCGCCACTGTGCTGCATCATTCCTTCTTCTTTGGGGAAATACCGATGTAGCTTCAAGCCGCATCAAAAAGAATTGATGGCTCCGTTGTCGGGGAGGATCTTCAACATATACCAGGTTCCTAATCACAAATCTCATCTCCTCGCAATTTACATTATTTACCATTTGCCTCTCGTTTTTCTCTCCCCCACTTCACAAAAATTTGTTGTTTTATTCGCCCTATTTTTCGTTTGTCGTTTTCTTGTCGGATTTGTTTTTGTGTGTGTTCTTGTTTGCGTAGTCATGATGCCTCAAATGAAATATTATGGTGTTCCTTACCCCAATATTTTGCTTGAAATTTAGAAAAGTACTAAGGAATATATGACTACACAATTTGAGCATAATAAGTATTTTACCGAAGAACTTAAGGAACACTCCGTTGTGCTTAATGCTATAACAGAACAACTTGATGATATTAGTAGAGAAGTTTGCAATCTCCAATCTAAATATGCCTTTTCTGAAAGTTTGCTAGGAATAATATCCGATGCACAAGCTACCCTAGTAAATCAAATGGCCGCTAAACCAATCTCGCTAGAAGATAAAAACGATGATCTTAAAATGATTGGTGTTTCGTCTATTGATTCCTTGTTTAGTAAAGTTAAGATTGATCAAAAAGGGACTGGAGAAGAGTCAACTTTAGCTACAAGGCGTCCCGATAATTCAGAGGGTGAAAATCTTGTTGAGAAAATTGATAAAAGTGGGTTTGAAGAGGTCAAAACTTTAACTAGTAATGTGCCCACTCTTTTGGATTACAAAGACTTTAATTATGATAGTTGCTCTTTGATTAATTGTATTTATTTGTTGTAATCCACGATAAATACACCCCATGCTTATGAACAAAATAAAGCTTTTACTAAGCATATTGTTGATGCTATGATGAAAGCTTTAGAAGAAAAGTTGGAATTAGAAGTTTCAATTCCTATAAAATTACATGATGAATGGGAACCTACTATCAAAGTCAAGATTTAAAATTATGAGTGTTTTGCTTTGTGTGACCTGGGTGCTAGTGTTTCTACAATTCTGATATCTTTATGTGATGTGCTTGGTCTTACCGATATTTAAGAATGCTCTTTAAATTTGCACTTGGTGGATTCTACTATTAAAAAGCCCATGGGAAGAAATAATGATGTTCGTATTATTGCAAATAGGAATTATGTGTCCATAGATTTTATTATTCTTGATATTGATTGCAATCTGTCTTGTCCAGTTATTCTTGGTAGACCGTTTCTACGCACTATTGGTGCCGTGATTGATATGAAAGAAGGCAATATTAAGTTCTAATTTCCACTAAGGAAGGGTATGGAACACTTCCCTAGAACAAGAATTAGGCCACCATATGAATCAATCATGAGGGCATCTTATGGATCTCGAAACAAAGATGACAAAACTTAGATCCTTGCTTTATGCCTAGCTAAGGGCGTAAAATGATAGCGCTTGTTGGGAGCCAACCCAATGAATAAAATTCATTTTTGTCTTTGCCTTTTTGTTCTTGAGTGTTAACAAAATTATGATAATGTTATGATTATGTTTTTTGTGTTTTAATTAGTGTTTGTTTCAAGTAAAGCCTTTAGGATCTTCTTGGGTGATAGTTGTTTGATCTTGCTGAAAAACAGAAACTTTTATGCTCACGAAAACAATTCTCATTTTTAACCAGAGCGTGATAAAATACAAATTCGTTTTGCAGAAGATTAATATACAAATTTCTCAGGCTTTCCTAATTTATCAAGATTTTTGGAGTTATAGAAGTATTCGAAATATCCAGATTGCTACAGACTGTTTTGTTTTTGACAAATTCTGTTTTCTTTGCGTTGTGTGCTTGTTTTGATGATTCTATGGTTTTCTTTGATGAGTTTTTACCATACAAAAATTGGAATACAGTAGATATAATGCAAGAATAAAATATGAATTGGTTTGCTACAGTACTTATAGTAGTGATTTGTTGTCTTATACTAACGGATCTCACGAAGGTTTTGTTGAGTTTTGTGTGATTGAAGTTTTCAAGTTTTGGGTTATCTACGATGGATGAAGGAATAAGGAGTAAGAAGAGCCTAAGCTTAGGGATGTCCATGGAACCCCAAGTTATTATCCAAAGAGAATCAAGCAACTAAGCTTGGGGATGCCCCGAGTGACATCCCCTCTTTCTTCTAAGGACCATCGGTATTTTACTCAAAACTATATTTTTATTCATCACATACTATGTGTTTTGCTTGGAGCGTCTTGTATGATTTGAGGCTTTTCTTATTTTGCTTTTTGTTTTTAGTCTTGATTCCTTGCTGGAAACACCTATTTGAGAGAGCCAAAATTATGCCATGACTTGTTAGAATTGCTCTCTATGCTTCACTTAAATTTTTATGAGCCATGGATTTGCTCTAGTGCTTCACTTATATCTTCTTGAGCACGGTGTGCTTTAGTATTTTTGAAAAAATGCTCTCTTGCTTCACTTAGATTTATTTGATAGTTAGTAAAAATTTAAAGAAATTCTCTCTTGCTTCACTTAAATTAATTTGAGAGAAAGAAAAATTATGCTCATGATCTTCACTTATATTTGTATGAGCTTATCAAAAGCAACACATGAAATTTAGTTCCAAAGTGATAGATATCCAAGAAGGATATAATAAAAACTTTCATGAAGATCATTGGACAAAATAAACTTGATTCCTAGTAATAGTTTTGAGATATGATGATGTGATATGTGAGTCATGTTGATGAGTAATTATGCTTTAGTAAGAATATTGGTGTTATGGTTTGTGATTCCCTATGCAAGCCTGAAAGTCAATAGTTATGCAATGAAATTATATCCTACTTGTGGTGCATTACTCAGTGTTCATTATGCTTAATGCTCGCTTATGAGATTATTCGTTTCTTGGTTGGTCGCTTCTCAATCTTTTGCTAGCCTT
Organism: Triticum monococcum; assembly: GCA_034509565.1. Classification (NCBI taxonomy): domain Eukaryota; kingdom Viridiplantae; phylum Streptophyta; class Magnoliopsida; order Poales; family Poaceae; genus Triticum; species Triticum monococcum. Next base: position 171,298,479 of record CM067847.1, on the reverse strand, counting down.
CATTTTGCACTAAGTATGATCACTACTTGTGCATCCAAAATCCTTTAAACCAGTTTTGCCATATGAGTCCACTATATCTACCTATATGTGGTATTATTTTGCTGTTCTAAGCAAATTTGTATGTGCCATCTCTAATTTTCAAAATAATTTTCTCTTTTGTGTGCTCGTACCGCTCGCAAGGCGGTGAGGGGTGGCCAATATTTTCCATGCTAAATGTGTTATTCTCACGATTAGTGTTTATTCACTTGCCATTACACGAGAGTAAGGCAAAGGTATCAGGGAAGCCCAGTCCTGAAATGAAAAATGAACTTACTTTATGTTGTCAAATAATAAACTCACTGAAAAGTGTTGGTATGGAAGGCACCCGTGGATACGGTTAGCCATGGAAAGTGAAAGTATGGTGGAAAAAGGCATAAACTTTAATTTATATTTGGGAACCGCCTATGATATATCTAGCATGGAAAGTGTTGGGAACTCTAAGTCGTTTTCGTTGGTAGGAAAAGTATGCCTCTCAAAATGTTTTTATCTCTCAATTTTCGCTTTGAGCTCTCGCACCTCTACAAATATCTACTTCCCTCCGTGAAGGGCCTTTCTTTTACTTTATACAATTTTTATTCTTAATCTGAGTCTCCATCTTCTCTTATAAAGCACCAACTAGGGGGCACTATGATCATACTTGAGAATTGGGTGTAGTTAATATGCGAGTGTGTTTCATGAATGGATCAATGATTGAGCATGATGGGCTAGGGATAACTTATTTTAGCGTTGATATTTTGATTGACTTGGTTGCTTGTTGATATGCTTGAGTATGTAAGTTATCATGTCAAAACTAGACTATTTCTTTGAACAATATAAAATTCCAAATGTCCATGCTATAAAGAAAAGAATATGAGATGACATGTTAGGCAACATTCCACATCAAAAATTCTGTTTTTATCATTTACCTACTCGAGGATGAGCAAGAATTAAGCTTGGGGATGCTGAAACGTCTCCAACGTATCTATAATTTTGGTTGTGCCATGCTGTTATATTATCATTCTTGGATGTTTTATAATCATTTTATAATCATTTTATATGATTTTTTGGTACTAACCTATTGACATAGTGCCAAGTGCCAGTTGCTGTTTTCTGCATGTTTTTACATCACAGGAAATCAATACCAAACGGAGTCCAAACGCAGCAAAACTTTTTGAGGATTTTATTTGGACCAGAATACATCTAGTGGGCCGAACAAGCACTTGGGGGCTGCTCCGAGGGGGGCACAACCCACCAGGGCGCGCCTGGAGGCCCAGGCATGCCCTGGTGGGTTGTGCCCACCTCGGGAGCCCCCAGGACCGCCTCTTTACTCTATAAACACCCTAATACTCTAGAAACCCTAGGGGAGTCGACGAAAATCAATTCCAGCCGCCACAGAGTCCAGAACCACCAAATCCAATCTAGACACCATCACAGAGGGGTTCACCACTTCCATTGGTGCCTCTCCGATGATGCGTGAGTAGTTCTTTGTAGACCTTCAGGTCCATATTTAGTAGCTAGATGGCTTCCTCTCTCTCGTTTGATTCTCAATACAATGGTCTCTTGGAGATCCATATGATGTAACTCTTTTTGCGATGTGTTTGTTGGGATCGGATGAACTCTTAGTTAATGATCAGATCTATCTTTTTATCCATGAAAGTTATTTGAGTGTCTTTGATCTCTTATATGCATGATTGCTTATAGCCTCGCATTTCTTCTCCGATATTTGGGTTTTGTTTGGCCAACTTGATCTATTATCTTGCAATGGGAAGAGGTGCTTCGTAGTGGGTTCGATATTACGGTGCTTGATCCCAGTGACAGAAGGGGAACCGACACGTATGTATCGTTGCTACTAAGGATAAAATGATGGGGTCTATTTCTACACAAATAGATATTGTCTACATCATGTCATCATTCTTATTGCATTACTTCGTTTCTCCATGAACTTAATACACTCAATGCATGCTGGATAGCAGTCGATGTTTGGAGTAATAGTAATAGATGCAGGTAGGAGTCGGTCTACTAATCTTGGACGTGATGCCTATGTAATGATCATTTCCTGGATATCATCATGATTATTTGAAGTTCTATCAATTGCCCAACAGTAATTTGTTTACGCGCCGTTTGCTATTTTTCTCGAGAGAAGCCACTAGTGAAATCTACCCGCCCTCGGGTCTCTTTCTCATATTATTTGCCTTTACAATCTATTTTTCTTTGCTTTTATTTTTAGATCTATTAAACCAAAAATACAAAAATACCTTGCTACACTTTATTTTATTTGGCATTCGATCTATCAATATTTACTACTCTCGCAGGTCCGTTTGGCAATTTCTGGCGCTGCTACCTGAAAGGGACTAACAACCCCTTTTACACGTTGCGTTGCGAGTATTTGTTATTTGTGTGCAGACATTGTTTACGTATTGTTGCTTGGTTCTCCTACTGGTTTGATAACCTTGGTCTCATAACTGAGGGAAATACCTACCGCCGCTATGCTGCATGATCCCTTCCTCTTTGGGGAAATACCGACGTATCTTCAAGCCACATTAGTAGCTTGAACTATGGTATAATTACTCTTGTTGGTAAAACCAATTGAGGGAGTCCTGGATTAGGGGGTATCCGGACAGCCGGATTATATCCTTTGGCCGGACTATTGGACTATGAAGATACAAGATTGAAGACTTCGTCTCGTGTCCAGATGGGACTCTACTTGGCGTGGAAGGCAAGCTAGGAAATACGGATATGTATATATCCTCCTTTGTAACCGACCTTGTGTAACCCTAGCCCCCTCCTGTGTCTATATAAACTGGAGGGTTTTAGTCTGTAGGACAACATACAATCATACCATAGGCTAGCTTCTAGGGTTTAGCCTCTCCGATCTCGTGGTAGATCAACTCTTGTAATACTTATATCATCAAGGATAATTCAAGCAGGACGTAGGGTTTTACCTCCATCAAGAGGGCCCGAACCTGGGTAAAACATCGTGTCCCCTGCCTCCTGTTACCATCCGCCTTAGACGCACAGTTCGGGACCCCCTACCAGAGATCCGCCGGTTTTGACACCGACATTGGTGCTTTCATTGGGAGTTCCACTGTGTCGTCGCCAGAAGGAAGGATGTCTCGTCTCATCTTTAATGACAGTACTACTGTTGGGGGAGCTTTGGCTGTCGGCCAAACTCTCCGGCTAGGCGGTTTCATCATGACCGCCTGTTCGGCCGCCGCGCCGACGATGACTTCTCGGGTCATCAAAAACAGCCTCCACATCAAATCGGCACTCGCCGAACAGATGGATCCAATGGAGCTCTCTTCCCTAAACGAACTCTTGGATCGCATCGCCGCCTTGGGAGTCGCTACAAACTATGATCGGTGTCGGTGTCTGTCAGTGTCAAAACCGGCGGATTTCGGGTAGGGGGTCCCGAACTGTTCGTCTAAGGCAGATGGTAACATGAGGCAGGGGACATGATGTTTTACCCAGGTTCGGGCCCTCTTGATGGAGGTAAAACCCTATGTCCTGCTTGATTAATATTGATGATATGGGTAATACAAGAGTTGGTCTACCACGAGATCGAAGAGGCTAGACCCTAGAAGCTAGCCTATGGTATGATTGTATGTATGTATGTATGATCTATCGACTAGCCTGGCCCTGGTTTATATAATGCACCAGAGGCCAAGGACAACAAGAGCTAGCCGAATACGCCAGTGGGGGAGGAGTCCTTGTCTTGATCACCAAGTCTTGTGGAATCTTCCTTGTATGCGGCAGCTGTCCGGACTGGCCCATGAGTATACGGCCATGGGGGTCCTCGGCCCAATCCAACTGATCGGGAGACGACGTGATGAGTACCCCCTAGTCTAGGACACCGTCAGTAGCCCCCTAAACTGGTCTTCAAGTTAGGGACGCTCCTCGATTCTTCCGAATTGCTCTTCATCTTCGGTAGTCGGTCTTGAAAACTGGTTCAACAAATCTTCTCATCTTCGATCTTGAGGATCGCCGAAATGCATTCAACGAGTTTATACGTCGGGTATCCTAGGAGCCCCTTTAAGTTTCTGGCCTTTATCAATGACTTGTTATTTTTACGCCACACCTCGGGTTTGAAGTTGTTCCCGGGAGGTAGTGTCCTCTTGCGTCCGAGTTCTAACGCCGGACTGCATTCGAGGTATTTTTTGCAGCCGAGCACCAATGCTGGACTGCTTTCGAGCTCCAACACCGAAATATATCTGAGCTCCAACGCCGGACTGTGTCCAAGCTCCAACGCCAAAATATATCCGAGCTCCAATGCCGGACTGTGTCCAAGCTCCAACGCCGGACTATATCCGAGGTGTCATATCACCTTGGTTCAAAAAAGTTGAAGGAGTTTAGCCAAGCTTAATGCCGGAAATGCCCTCTATGGAGCCAGCCACTAGCGCCCGAGCTTTATGCCGGACTGCTTCCGAGGTGGTGCACCACCTCGACTGTGGGCTGGTTTATTGTGAATATTTTTAACTGGTGCAGTTTATTCTCTGCCGATGTATATCCAGTAGCCCTCAAGGTGTGTATCGGTCTAAAACCCGAGATGCACCTGAAGGATGACGTAAGACCGTTGATCCTAGTAGCTGCTGAGACTCAGGTTGATTTGCAAAATCGGCCTGAGGATCAAGTCCTAGCTCGGCAGAATACTTCGGGACACAAAAAGCAGCGTGCTCAGTCCTCGAGACTCAGGTTGGGTGCGGCCGACCAACCTGAGGATCAAAATCTTGTCGGGAACTATATTGCACTTATTTTTTTTTGCATTGAACAAGCAATGCAGTAGCCCCCGAGACACTGGTCGGGTGGCAACACCAGATCAGGGGATCGATGTGCCCCTTTAATATTTGTAAATAATAAGCCCGAAGCCCAGTAGCCCCCGAGCCTTAATGCGGGCACGGGTGGCCTAATTAAGGATCGATATCCATAGTAAAATCACAAATTATGTGTAATGACTCTATGTATCCAAGTACTTTATGTCATTAATGCTTAGATCTGCATTGTACAAAACTTTGTTGACCGACCATCGGCTTCCACTCCTACTTTATAAAGCCTTTACGAGGGCAAAGATTTACGACAAACAAGGCAATTTGGCCATACGGTTTTATAAACAAAGGTACGCAAAGAGATATGTTATATTACTGTTTAACATAAGAAATGTCTTCCAAAGAAAATAGTCCCGCTATCGGTTCCTTGCTGAAAGATCGTGGATGTCGCCTAGAGGAGGGGGGGGTGAATAGGCGTTTTAAAATAATTACGATTTAGCCTTGAACAAATGCGGAATAAACCTAGCGGTTAATTTGTCAAGCACAAAACCTAAAACAACTAGGCTCACCTATGTGCACCAACAACTTATGCTAAGCAAGATAAGCAACTATGTGATAGCAAGACATATGACAAGAAACAATACGGCTATCACAAAGTAAAGTGCATAAGTAAAGAGCTCGGGTAAGAGATAACCGAGGCACGCGGAGATGATGATGTATCCCAAAGTTCACACCCTTGCGGATGCTAATCTCCGTTTGGAGCGGTGTGGAGGCACAATGCTCCCCAAGAAGCCACTAGGGCCACCGTAATCTCCTCACGCCCTCGCACAATGCAAGATACCGTGATTCCACTAAGGGACCCTTGAGGGCGGTCACCGAACCCGTACAAATGGCAACCCTTGGGGGCGGTCACCGAACCCGTACACTTTGGCAACCCTTGGGGGCGGTCACCGGTACCCGTCAAATTGCTCGGGGCGATCTCCACAACCTAATTGGAGACCCCGACGCTTGCCCGGAGCTTTACACCATAATGATTGAGCTCCGAACAACACCAACCGTCTAGGGTGCCAAGGCACCCAAGAGGAACAAGCTCTAGGGTGCCCAAACACCCAAGAGTAATAAGCTTCTCAAACTTCACTTCCACGTATCACCGTGGAGAACTCAAACCGATGCACCAAATGCAATGGCAAGGGCACACGGAGTGCCCAAGTCCTTCTCTCTCAAATCCCACTGGAGCAACTAATGCTAGGGAGGAAAATGAGAGGAAGAACAAGAAGGAGAACACCAATAACTCCAAGATCTAGATCCAAGGGGTTCCCCTCACATAGAGGAGAAAGTGATTGGTGGAAATGTGGATCTAGATCTCCTCTCTCTTTTCCCTCAAAAACTAGCAAGAATCCATGGAGGAATTGAGAGTTAGCAAGCTCAAAGAAGGTCAACAATGGGGGAAAAAATGAGCTCAAGAGATAGGGAACCATTGGGGAAGAAGACCCCCTTAAATAGGTCCCCACGAATCTGCCTGTTATGTACAGAACAACATAGGAGCGGTACAACCTCTATGAGCACCAGTACAACCGGTAACATGCAATAAGCGGTACAACCGGCCCACAACCTCCCAACAACCGCACCACAATAGAGACCAGTCCAGTGGTAGAGCGGTACATGACCGGTACAACCTCCGGACCAATTTTGGAGCGGTACAACCGCTCCAAACACCGCCTGTACCGGTCAAGCGGTACAATCTCTCCATGGGGCGGTACAACCTCTCTGTGTAAAACAGGCAATATCAAAACAACCACAACTTTTGCATACGAGCTCCGAATTCAACGAAACCAAGTTTGTTGGAAAGCTAACAACAAGGGCTAACACAATCTTGAGAGAAATATCAATAAGAAGCAAATGAGAAAAGGACCATAATAAAATGGTGAGAACCCTTCCTCGGAAAAGACCGGTAAAACCTCCAACACCGAAAACATCATAGAAGATGCATGCGAACTCCGTTTTCGATGAACTCAAGCTTGTCATCAAGATGACCATAAGCTCTAAGACTCACAAATGGAACCAAACAAGAACCAAGAAAGATGATGCAAGGATGCAATGGTTTGAGCTCTTGACTAATGATACGATCAAGCTACTCCCTAGAGAGCCCCCCTTGATAGTACGACAATCGATCCTACAACCCGGTATCCCAACTACCACTATGAGACCGGTAAAATAGAAAACCTATCAAGGGCAAACCTTTGCCTTGCACATAGTCCACTTGAGCTAGATGATGACGATCTTGACTTCCTCAAGTTGGACCACCTTTCTTGATTGTGTTGGCTCGATGAAGACTAGTTGATTGCTTCCCCATACTCCACTATGGGTGAGCCACTCTTTGGCACATCTTTACAATTCCATTGACACCACAATGGACAACAAGCTTCAAGCTTGATTGCTCCCCCATACTCCATTATGGGTGAGCCAATCTTCGAGTTGCTCCACTTGAACTTGCACACTGCAAACTTGATGACGATCACCACTTGATGTCATCCTCCATGGGTTGTATGAGATCTTCCTCTTGACGCAAGACCATGGAAACATACCTAACCCCACAAAGAACTCTCACGTAGACCATGGGTTAGTACACAAAGCGTAATGGACAATGCTTACCATACCATGGGATCACTTGATCCCTCTCAGTACTTCTTCTATGCTTTGTGAGTTGATCAACTTGATTCACTCTTGACTTAGTCTTGATCAACATTGAATCTTTCCAACTCTCTTCATTTGGATGATGTCTTGAAGGTAAACATGAATGATCACACAATCTTCTTCTTCAAGACATGCATGCAATAAGCTCAACTCACACATGACCAATATTTGGATAATTCCTTGAAAAGCACTTTGGCCATCTCAACTCACACATGACCAATCTTTGGATAATTCCTTGAAAAGCACTTTGGTCATCTCATAAACTCCTTGAAACCAACACATGGACTTCAAGACAATCCTCTGGACAAATCCTTCAAATATAACTCAAGGCAACCGTTAGTCCATAGAGATTGTCATCAATTACCAAAACCACACATGGGGGCACCGCATGTCATTTCAATCTCCCCCATTTTGGTAATTGATGACAATCACTTTCAAGAGAGTTTATATAAGGAATTATGCATCACCATGCAATGCGACAACCAATAATGCATGTATATGAGATGCAAATGCTTAGGAACAAAACTAAAACAAGGAGAAAGCTCTGAAGACTTCTCCACAAAACTCTCTGAAACTTCTCCCCCATTGGCATCGATTGCCAAAATGGGTGAAAAGCTAAGAAGACCAATATAAAAGGTGTTCCTCCAAAAGTTGTGTATTTCTCAATAAGAGAGTGGAATGCCATACACATATCCAAAGGTAATACTTGGAGGGAGACCAACTATATTGAGGCACCAAGATTGCTAAAGGAAGATATGCCACAAAGACATAACCGAGAGAGACACAAGCAATCAAGCAACCAAAAGATACCAATTGAAGCAAGCTGTCAAAAGATACCAATTGAACCAACTAGACCAAAGATCCTACGATCCACGTGAATAAAGGATATTACGATATGAGCAAAGGAGTGTTCTAAAGAAACTAGAGAAGCTCCCCATGATTTGTGCATACATAAGAATATTTGTATTTGGATACAAAGTGCACACAATAGGATCATAGATCCCCCAAAATCAATAGAAACTAACAACAAGTGCAAGTGAGCATATAGGAAACTAAGCCTAGTACTTGAAACAAACACATGGTTGAGCAACAAGTAAAAGAGACAACTTAAGAAAGGGCTCAACCGAAATGATGTGTGTGAGTCAAGGCAATGCACTTGAGAAGACTAATGTACGGATGAGCATTAAGCATCAATAAAGTCTTGAAAGAATGAGTCATACGATGCAAGGCCTATCATTCCCACACACAACTAGCAAATGGGTTCACAAGCTTACTAATAAGCATATAAAGAACTTATGCTTGTGACATCCCGTGGTGAAGATAGAAGATGAAAGCCTCATAAAGACGAGGGATACCAATTAAGATGGCAAAAGCCTCATAAAGATAAGCATGAGGAAAATAATCTTCACCACACACAAGAGCATCAAGATGCAACGAAAGAAGACACACATTCAAGGCAAAATCTTTCACGGAGCCACCAAAGAAATAACATAAGAAAGACAAGGTGGACGTGAAAGAAAGGATATCAACTAGATATGCAACTTATCTCAAGTGTATAAGATTCTAGGTAGACGAAATCATGATGATATATATCTACAAAGAAGGATGTACACCCGAAATAGTTACAACACAAGGAACAAGATATCCAAAGGGAGGTCATACATATACCAATAAGATATTTGCTTGGAAGCATAGCACATGGCTAGATATGGTCTTATTATATATAAATAAATTCCCACCACACACCCATCAAAGACATCACAACTAGCAACAAGAGATCATTGTTGGGATGCTTTGAGAAAGGGAACAGGTATCACAAGAATGAGTGAATAACATGCCATGATACAACCTACACAAGGTTGATGCAAGAAATGTGTGCATGAAGAATATGAAGATACTTGTTACCGAGTTAACATTGGAAGGATGTAGTAGATACCAATTGAAGGTATATAGTAGTTCATTGATCATCCTAGCTCGACTCACATGATGACAACACCTTCCTTGTGAGTGAGCCGAGCATCCAATGTATCTCCAATTGTTCCTAGAACAACAACACAAACAAAATGGTACCCAAACTCATTGGGACCAAAGAGTTAGAGAACCAACAACACATAGGACAAACTCCACATAAATATGTGCATATAGATATGAAAATGAATTTCATGCACATCTCATCCAATTTGAGACTTGGTGGAGTTCCCCCTATATATTGGGTCAAAGAAAGAAAACATGCCAAAGAAACTACAAGAAGTAAATATGCATGCTCAAGACTTTCAAGAACCGAGACCAAAAGACAAAGAAATACCAAGCGAAAAAAAGATACCAAATGAATAAATCATCACTTGGAGGATATCCATAAAAGATACATCAAGGAATGAGATATCCATTGATACACTCAAAAAGAAAGATGGCAAACTCCCAAAAGAGAGAATGGTTCCAAACAAACCAAGCCCTCTACAAAGTTTCATGATGGCACAAAGCACCAAAAAGAAACGGCTTGCCTTCCACAAACACACACTTGATAAGGATCACAAGATGAGTGTTTTATAGAGAATAGGATAGCTCCCCCAAGACTAGTGCATTATAGAGAATTTGCATTTGAATACAAAATGCACGAGGTGGGATCACCACTTTCACTATATCTAGAAAACACTAGACAAGGTCAAGAAGTTAACAAGATCCACAAGTGGTATGGAATACAATGGGAGTTGACACAACCCTAGGCAAGAGATAAAGCAAATAAAAGCAAAGGCCAATGTAAATATGATCAATAATTTCTACCACACATAAGTGAGTACCAATTGTCAAAAGACAAGAAGTATTTGGGAGTAATTCCCGGTGGTAGATAACAAGGATATCCAACATCATCTTCACACCAAACAAAAAGCAAATTGCAACTTGTAGAGCTAACATGCCACCTAGGAACAAGATAATTTACAATATCAATTCTAGGTGACAATATCTCAAATGTACACATTTTCTAGTCTAGTAATATACACATAGCATATTACTCCCCCATAATGTGATACCAATTAAAGATAAACAAGAGGCAAAATAACGAACCAACACGAGATAATTAATGGACAATATAGAATTTTATTTTCTCATGAGAAGACATACCACATAGCGACTAGATAATCTTGAAATATCAATACTAGATGGTATTACTCATGTACACACATATATAGGATTGTGCAGTGCACAAAGCACATCACTCCCCCATAATGGGATATTCCATTAATCTCTCACAAGAGACAACTAAGAAAAGAACAAGATGCAAAAAGGCTCAACACACAACACACACGTACATGATGTGCAAACCAACATACACATACTTGATTTCTCAAGATAAGCAAATTGGAAGCACAACATATACAAGCACATGCAAGGTACAAAACCACAACATGCAAGGGGGCAAGTAACTTTCAATGTAAGAAATTTAAGTACAAGTTACCGCAAGGAGGCACATTGGATATAAGATATAAACTTGATGATTCAATTGACTTGGCTTGAGACAATAAGAATGATGAAGTCTCCTTAATTCTTCATAATGTAGCCAAGTCTCCAATGACCTCCAATAACACCTATTGATCAAGTATGAGCTAGTTGGTCCCCAACCAAGTTGGGTCCTAAGAGGTTAGTCAAAATAGGCTTGGCTACCCAAATGGTTCTTTTCTTGACACCACTTTGAGCACCAACAAATTTGGCAAACACATTGCCAACCTTATCCTTCCCAAGAGAATAGATATCATCAATTAGAATAGGGTTGAATAAGGTACCATTTGTGCATGAAGAAGCAACGTGACCTTTTTCATGACATAGGTAGCAACGTCTACTCTTTACTTTCTTCTCACTTGATTTCTCAACTTGAGAAGCATTTGCTTGAGTTTTCTTGGGAAGAGGCCTTTCTTCAACTTGAGGTTGAGAATGAGAGTGTACTTGTGGCCGCTTCCCTTGTTGCTTGTCATGTCACACCCTAGTTAGTTCAAGCATTATAGTCTGCATCATGTTTAAATTCCTTTTAAATTTGAAATGGAGATGACAGAACCCCCAGCACCCCCCTGGAACAACTAGGGTTTACTAAAAACTTTACCAATGAACCTGAAATGCCCTTCTAAAAAGCCCACCCTTTTTGTTTTGGGTTAAAACCTTTGACAAAAATGGTGCACATTTTTCTAGGACATCAAAGGTCATTGGATTAATCCTTATGGTATTTGCATTTGGGCATTTAAATGCTATAAAATATTTTAAATGCTCAAATAATCATAAACTAAAATGTTTGTTGTTGGATATATTCTAAGCAATGGCCATGATTAATTTTATGATTTATGGTAATGCCCTGGTATTTTTAATAAAGCCATGAAGTTACAGAAATAATAAATAAATAAGAAAAACAGAAAAAAGGAGAGAGAGAAACTTACCAGGTGCAGCCCACCAGCCCACCTGGCTCGGCCCAGTCGACTGGCTCTTGCCAGTCGTCCTCCTCCTCTCGCCAGGAGGATGAGGAGCGCGTGGCCGGTGCCCGCGGCCACACGCCGGCCACCTCTTGCTTCCGCCGATGCCCTGGAGGCGTCTACGAGTGCCACGCCGACCCCCACGTCTCCCCCTCTTTCTTCCCACTCTCGCCGTGGCCTCTCCCCCTCTCTGGCTCTCTCCCCATCTTCCCGCCGACGCAGCCGTCGTCGTCTTGCCGCCGTAGCCGCAGCCACTGTCGTCCCCGTGTCACCCCACCGTGCCCACGAGCTCCGCAACATCTCCCTCGACCTCCTCGACGAGCCACGAGGCCTCGGACGCGCTGCAACACCGCCACCGCTGCCGTTCCCCTTATCGGCACTGGAGATCATCTTTGACGTTTTGCCGCCTCCCAAGCTTCCCCGAGCTCGCTTAGACGCCCGCTGCACTCACCGTGAGATTCTCTCTCTCCTCCCCCCTAGCCACGTCGCTCGAGCTGCCCTCTAACCCCGTTGGCCATCACGGCCGAGAGCTCGGCTCCGCCGGTGTAACGCCCTCGATGCGGATATAGCTCCCACGTGTCGAGGCACGACTTAGAGACATAACCGCATTGAAAGCAATGTCGCAAGTTAGGCAATCATCACAACATCCCATGTAATATATAGAATAAAAGGGGGAGGTACATAGTTGGCTTACACTCGCCACGTCAAATCAAAGTACATAAATAACATACATCATCCCAACACTCATGGCCCGACTACGGCGCCAAAATAGAAGAAAACCCAACATGTGACACGGTCCCGATCACCCCCAACTGGGCACCACTACTGATCATCAGGGAAGGACACATAGTAACGTTGAGAGTCCTCGTCGTACTCCCACTTGAGCTTGAGCGCGTCACCTGGAGCGGAATCACCTGGACCTGCATCTGGTGTAATAGTAATCTGTGAGCCACAGGGACTTAGCAATCTCGCACTCTCGCGATCAAGACTATTTAAGCTTATAGGAAGGGGTAAGGCAAATATATGTGGAGCTGCAGCAAGCGACTAGCATATATGGTGGCTAACTTATTCGCAAAAGATAGCGAGAAGAGGAGGCAAAGCGCGAGCGAGAAACTAGAGAGCAACCTGCGCAAACATTACTCCAACACCGTGTCCACTTCCCGGACTCCGCCGAGAAGAGGCCATCACGGTAACACACACGGTTGATTCATTTTAATTAAATTAAGGTTCAAGTTATCTACAACCGGACATTAAGAAATTCCCATCTGCTCATAACCGCGGGCACGGCTTTCGAAAGTTCAATCCCTGCAGGGGAGTCCCAACTTAGCCCATGACAAGCTCTCACGGTCAACGAAGGAATAGACCTCCACCCGAGACATTCCGATCAGACTCGGTATCCCGGTACATCAAGACATTTTGACAGGTTAAAACAAGACCAGCAACATTGCCCGAATGTGCCGACAATCCCGATAGGAGCTGCACATATCTCGTTCTCAGGGCACACTCAGATAGGTCAAGCTACGAGTAAAACCAACCCTCGAGTTTCCCTGAGGTGGCCCCGCAGGCTGCCTGGTTCAGACCAACACTTAGAGGAGCACTGGCCCCGGGGGGGGGGGGGGGGGGGCTAAAATAAGATGACCCTCGGGCTCCGGAAACCCAAGGGAAAAAGAGGCTAGGTGGCAAATGGTAAAACCAAGGTTGGGCATTGTTGGAAAAGCTTTAATCAAGATGAACTATCAAGGGGTTCCCATTATAACCCAACCGCGTAAGGAACGCAAAAATCCGGGAACATAACACCGATATGACGGAAACTAGGGCGGCAAGAGTGGAACAAAACACTAGGCGAGAGGCCGAGCCTTCCACCCTTTACCAAGTATATAGATGCATTAAGATAACATGGCAATATAATGATATCCCAACAAGTAAAAGAATGTTCCAACAAGGAACGGCTCCAATCTTCACCTGCAACTAGCAACGATATAAGAGGGGCTGAGCAAAGCGGTAACATAGCCAATCAACGGTTTGCTAGGGCATGGTGGGTTAGAGGTTTGACATGGCAATTTGGGAGGCTGACAAGCAAATGGTAGGCATCGTAGCATTGGCATAGCAAAGAGCGAGCAAACTAGCATAGCAAAGATAGTAGTGATTTCGAAGGTATGATCATCTTGCCTGCAAAGCTGTCACAGTTGACTGGATCCTCAAAAGCAAACTCAACGGGCTCCTCATTAGCGAACTCGTCTCCCGGCTCTACCCAAACAAGACAAACAAGCAACAAGGATACAATCAACCACGTGCAAGCTCAACTAATAAGATGCAATGATGGTATGCTATGCGGGATGCAAAATGCAAGATATGACAGGAAATGCATGAACCTGGCCTCAACTTGGAAAACCAAGTGTGCCACTGGAAAGATGGGATGAAATCGCTTGAAAACGAACGCCGGAATCGGAGTTACGGTTTGGAAATGGCAAGCGATTCACAAAATGACACCGGTCTGCGATTTACAGCAAGTAGGCATCTAAATGCAATGAGATGAACATGCTACAACACTCAAACATGACAACAAAATACATGGCAGCGAAGCATTCAAGATGCTTAACAAAATACTAGCACTGAGCCACGGACAATTCATCCATTAAGAGGTTCAAACAAGCATGGAAAAAACGCAAATGGTAAACAGATCTCAGACTTAGTGAAATTAACACTTGTCTGAAATTTCAGATCATGAAGCCCTCTTCGGAGCAACAAAACAACATGCTACAGGACCTGATCATGATAAAGAAGAACATGGCATGGAGCTACTCAACAAGCTTAACAAAAGTCCCTTAGTGACCTTGAGCCAAAATGGATCACAAAATATACTAACAAGCACGCGAACATAGCTAAAACATAATCAGTTTTTAGACTTAGTGAAAACTGACACATGCTGAAATATAACTCGTGAAGGCATGTAAACGAGCTCGATGCTCTCACTATGGTGCAAGTCATGGCAAGGCAAGCATACATCCATTAAGAAGGCACACAATGCAAGCTAGACATGGCAAAAACAATGGCATAGCATGCACGGATCAACTACAACATCACCGGCAAAATTGCAAACGAGTTGACAATCTGCCCAGATTCACAGCGAAGCAAAAGTAGAGCTCGATTGACTCAAGCTAGGGTGCTCCATAATTGCAAACAAAGGCATGGATGGATAGAGCACTACAATATTAACAAAACTCCTTTACTGATCATCCTCAAAAGAGGCACGGATCACTAGGAAACAGCATGGACATATGGCATCATGAACTAGACAATCCCAGGACTTAGTGAAATTACTAAGTCTGTGAAAACAGATTTACCAAGTGCCTCACTTTGCAAGCTTGCACAAGTCACCACACACATCACAAAAATACATGGATTGCACCTCTGGAAAGATGACAAAATCCTTAACAAAACATATGTAGGACTCATGGGCATATCATGCACACAATAATCATGGCAAAAATGATAAAAGTCTAAGATGAACTAGCAGATCTGACAATTAACTCACGAAGCCCTCTTCTAACAGCATTTCGGGCATCAAGATGCCCTGAAATGAAAATGATGCAATGGAATGAAATGATGTACTCATCGAGACGAACATTTTGATATACTATATGTCCAAATCGGAGCTATGGATGCGGAGATATCACAGGTTAAAGTAGGCATAAAAAAATCAGGAGGAGAGGGAAAAAGTCAGCCCTCAAGAACAGATCTAGGGTTCCTTCGCGGGGTACTGTAGCACTTCGCGAAAACCGAGGATGGCCGGGGTTGAAGGAGGCACCGGGGCCGGATCCGTGCCGGAGATGAGCGGGGGCGGCGGCGGAGGAGGTCGTGGGCGCGGTGCGGCGCGGCGAGGCGCTGGCGAGCTTGCTGCGGCGGCGGGGTAGCGTGGCGGCCGGCGAGGAGGAGACAACGACGGTGCGGTGGAGCTTCGTCGGCGGCAGGGCGCGGCGAGGAAGGGCGGTGGGGAGGCACCCTGGCGGCGCGGCGGCGGATCCGCTCGGGCGAGGCGGCGGCGCCCTGGGCCGCGGGGGCCCCGAGCGGGCTCGTCGGGCCGCGGCGGTGGGTGACCCGGCGGTGGACACGTGGCGCTTGGGGAGTGGGTGGCGGTGGCGGCGGACGTGTCCGGCCAGCTGGCGGACGTGTCCGGCCGCGCGAAGGAGCTGGATCTAGGGTTTCGGGGAGAGGAAAACGAGAATTTCGGAGGGGGTGTATATATAGGCATAGAGGGAGCTAGGAGAGTCCAAATGAGGTGCGGTTTTCGGCCACGCGATCGTGATCGAACGCTCTAGATGATGGAGCAAAGTTTGGTGGGTTTTGGGCCAAAATGGAGGGGTGTTGGGCTGCAACACACACGAGGCCTTTTCGGTCCCTCAGTTAACCGTTGGAGTATCAAACGAAGTCCAAATGATACGAAACTTGACAGGCGGTGTACCGGTAGTAAACCAAGGCCGCTTGGCAAGTCTCGGTCCAATCCGGAAATGTTTAATCCCCACACACGAAAGAAAGGTAGAAATGACCATCGGAGGAGAACGAAGCGCCGGAATGCAAAACGCACAACGGGGAAAATGCTCGAATGCATGAGATGAACACGTATGCAAATGCAATGCACATGATGACATGATATGAGATGCATAACAACGAAAACAACACACGGAGACAAAGACCCGAACCCGAGAAATAAATATAACTTAACGCCAGAAACGGCAAGAGTTGGAGTACAAATTGGGAAAGTTATATCCGGGGCGTTACAGCCGGCCATGTCGCCGCCGTGGCCACAGGCACGTAAGCTCGATTCCGAGTGCGTCACTACACTCACCATGTTCCCAAGAGCCTAACGCACCACTCCCCGCCTCACCGTGCCCCGTAGCTTCGGGTTCATCCTCGCCCGAACTCCGGCGACCGCCAAGGTCGTCGCCGGCGTTGTTCCCGGCCTCCCCAAGCTCCACTTTCTCCACCAAACGACGCGGCTCGCTCCCCGCATCACGTAGCTGCTCTCCGCCGTCGATTTGGTCGTCGGAGACGCAAACCCGAGCCCCTCCGCCGCGTCTGTCGTCGCCGGCGTCAAGACGCCGGCGAGTTGACCCTGTTTCACCCCCATGTGGGCCCAGGTAGACCCCCCTGAGTCTATGACAGGTGGGGCCGGTCTGCTAATCAGTTTAAGATTAGTTTTAACTAATTTTAATTAGTTTAGTCACTGACATGTGGGCCCAGGCCCCACTAACAGTCAATTAGCACTAACATAATTCTGTTAATTAGTTGTGACACTAACAGACAGGGCCCACCAGTCAGGTTTGACCTGGCCAACCCAGTTGACCCGCTGACGTCACACCTATGTCATGCTGACGCATTAATTCAATTACTGGATTTATTCTCTAATAGGAAATTCCAGAAAATAGCCAAAACTTCTAAAAATCATAGAAAATCAACCATAGCTCCAAATGCAAAGATTTATATATGAAAAATGATCAGAAAAATTCAATGTATCCATCTGTAATGGTTTCATGCATGACAAAACAAGTTAACCTTGCTGTTTAAGCAGAATAAGGTAATGCACTAATAAGGCCATGTTTAATGAGCTAACATTTGAATCTTTGATTCAAATGAGTTCACCCCCTTCTGTTTTAGCTTGCATTAGGCCAAGACACTTTCATCTTGTCATGTCATAGCATGCATCATATTGTTGCATATTGCCATGTGTTGATTATGTTCGGTGTGTCTTTCGTGGTAGGTTCTGCCTCCGAGGATAACCCCGAGTATCCGTCTGAAGGGCAGTACCCTACTACCTCTACAACAGGCAAGCAACCCATTGATCATTCCGATACAAACCCATGTTCTCGCTTTTGCTCTTGTTTACTGCATTAAGACAACGCGATTCAAATTGCTGTGTGCTACGGTAGTTGAACCCTTATCCTCTGCATGACCTGTCACTGCCACAGTAACTAGATGAAACCCACTAGCATGTGTAGGAGTTGATTGAGCCATGTATGTGATTCCTACCTTGCTATGCCTGCTATGCTTAGAGTTGTGTCAGGTCTGGTTCATCTGGGTGATGGGCTAGAGTGAAATGTTTATGTCGGTAATGTGAGGGATGTGTTGAACATGTTTTGGTAAAGGTATCGATGCGAGGCCATGTAGGAGTACATGGTGGGTTGTTTCATTGAGACCGTCCATAAGAACTGAGATCTGTATGTGTGATTTAAGATGCAGTTACTACCGTACATTGGGCCCGAAACCAATGGACCCTCTCGGCTTCTTAATCACCCTAGTACTCTGTCCAGGAGTTGCAAATAGTTTCTGGTGTTTGTAGGTTATGTGTTGGCGGCCGTGCGTAGCACTGACCCTAGGGGTGGGCTATGTTGCGGTATATACACCATGGCCGGGTATGCCGGGCGCCCGTTTGGCGTCTCGGGACCCTGTTCACATTGTTCGGGGCCGTATGTGGAAACCTCGGCCGGACTCCCTCCGGATGGAACCTGGATAGGCGATAAACCTGGACTAGAGACTTAAGTGTTTAGGTAGGCCGTGGCCGACACCCTCGTCGGGCTTCTACTTGAAGGTTGCTGAGTACATGTCGTGTAAATGGTGATAAGTGGTGAAAGCGTGTATGAAGAAGTATACCCCTGCAGGGTTAACATCATCTATTCGAATAGCCGCGTCCGCGATAAAGGACTACTTGGTTGCCTATATAGTTCATAGACAAGTTAATGGATACTACTAAAAGACTCAAGATAAGTGTGAGTACCAAGGATGACCCTCTCGTAGGATGACGAGAGAGGATCCCCGGTGGAGTATTGTGTTGGTGAGTAGTGGACTCGTGTGCGAAAACTATTTACTAGTGGAGTTCCCTAGGATAGCTTAGCCAAGAGTCAAAGCTGGCTTGCTGCAATAACCCCACCACCTTCTTGAGAATGAGCATGTATAGTAGGTTCTGTTGTAAGACTTGCTGAGTACCTTTGTACTCACGTTTGCTTAATTACTGTTTTCAGAGGACAACACCGGCCCTTCCGATGGGTTCTACATAGACCTTGACGTCGACGAGTGACTAGCTACCAGGTGGTGATCCTGGCCATGGAGGGCCCTATGTAGATAGACAGGCTTCGAGAAGCCTTCTTTCTTTCTAGTGTCTGTACTCAGACTAGTTGCTTCCGCTTGTGCTTGTATGATTGTATGACTTGAGTGTCGGGTCATGTGACCCCTATCTGTATGAACATGTTGTGTATGGATCTCGATACTCGGCTTGCCTGGAGTATACTTGATACTCGGATTATACTCTTGAATCATTTCAACCCATCGAGTTTGCCTGAGGTTGAGATTAGGCTGAGTGAAGATGTACTTGAGACTCTTGTGATCAGTGAAAATGTCCACTTTTCTTCCCAATAGAAGATGTCTCCAAGTCAAAAGAGCATGCACAACTGCCGCCAACTCGAGATCATGAGTGGGGTAGTTCTTCTCATTAGGCTTCAACTGGCAAGACGTATAAGCAACAACTTTCTTCCCTTGCATCAGCACTGCACCAAGACCTTGGAGAGAGGCATCACAAAAGACCTCGTACGGCTTGGATTCATCAGGCGGAGTCAGAACTGGAGCAGTGATCAACTTCTATTTCAAAGTGTTGAAAGCAATATCACACTCCGGAGACCAAACGTACTTGACGTGCTTCTGGAGAAGATTTGAGAGAGGCTTCGCGATCTTAGAAAAGTTTTCAACGAATCTTCGGCAATAGCTTGCGAGACCGAGAAAACTACGGAGTTGCTTCACGTTCTGAGGAGGTTCCCAATTCACAATTGCAGACACCTTCTCAGGATTCACGGCAATGCCCTTGGCAGAGATGATATGACCAAGGTAAAGAACCTCATCGAGCCAAAATTCACACTTGGAAAACTTGGCGTAGAACTGATGTTCCCTGAGCTTATCAAGAACCAAACGCAAGTGCTTGGCATGATCTTCCTTGTTCAATGGACGGTAATCAACACAAAGTCGGCCCGATCCATCCTTCTTCTTCACAAAAAGAACACCACAACCCCACGGAGAAGAACTAGGCCGGATGAGACCCATTCTTTCTTGCTCATCGAGTTGTTTCTTCAACTCCTTCAACTCTCCAGGTCCGAGCTTGTAAGGACGTTTGCACACAGGTTCCGTACCGGGCTCAAGATCAATAACAAATTCAACGGGCCGGTGCGGAGGCATTCCTGGGAGCTCTTCTGGAAAGACGTCTTGATATTCACAAACGACTGGAATCTGCGAGATAGCATCCAGTTCACCCTTCTCATTGAGAGAAAACAACCGGATTGTATCATCACGAGCGGCAAAGACAAATATATCCTCAGACGAATGAGTCAATTGAATCTGCCTGGCTGCACAATCGAGATGCGCCTTGTGCTTAGAAAGCCAATCCATTCCGAGAATAAGGTCAATATCTGAATTGCCAAGAACCACCGGAGAAGAGAGAAACTTGTAGTCGCCCAATGTGATAGTAACATCTGGCACCTCCAGACTTGCACTCAAACGTTTGCCAGGAGAAACGATATCCATTTGTTTACCCAAATGAGAAGAAACGAACTCATGCATGGTAAAAAATGGCTTTGACATGAAACAATGCGATGCACCAGTGTCAAAAAGAACTTTTGCGGGAATATCATTAAGAGGAAGGTTACCCATGATCACATCTGGCGAGTCCTCTGCCTGAGCTGCATTCAGCAAGTTGACCTTGGCGTGCTTGGGGTTATGCTTGACCACAGCTGTACTTGCCGATCTCACAGGAGGAGGAGGAGGAAGACGCCTCTGGTTGAAACACTTGTTGGCATAGTGACCCTTTTCTTGTCACTTGTTGCACGTGACCTCTGAAAGCGGACGGTGGTACGGAGCACTTGATCTTGGAGCTTGAGACGAAGTCTTGTTCTGAAAGCCAGGGTTGGGTGGGTGGGAAGAACCACTGCCACCTTTGCTCTTCTGCTGATACGGCTGACGGAACGGAGGAGGAAGCCAAAACTTCTGCTGCTTGGCCACTTGAGTAGAGGAAGAAGGAGTAGCATCTCTGGCTCGCTTCTTGGAAGCATCACACCTCAACTGAGCAGCCTCTTGCTTCAGTGCCATGTTGTAGAACTCATCGTATCTCAACGGCTCAAAGAGGACAAGAGCGAGCTGAATTTCTTCTCTGAGGCCACCCCTGAACTGGTATATCATGCTCTTCTCATCAGGTACGTCCTGCTTGGCAAAGCGGGTGAGCTTCTGGAACAACTTGTTGTAGTCATAGACAGACAAAGAGCCTTGCTTCAGATTGCGGAATTCCCGACGCTTACTCTCAACCACACTTTGAGGGATGTGATGAGCTCGGAAATCTTGACGGAAATCATCCCAAGTGATCACACGTCCACCTCTGGAATCCTTGTACTGCTAGAACCATTCTACAGCTTGATCTTTGAGTTGGAAGGAAGCAAACTTGACAAAATCTTCAGGCCTGACGTTGTTGCACTCAAAATGCTTACCCAGGTCCACAAGCCAATCGTCAGCATCGGATGCCTCAACACAATTGCTGAACGTCTTTGGCCCATTAGCAAGGAACTGGTTCAGTGTAGCAAAATGATTCTGATTGCTGCCTTGATTCCCTTGACTGCCTTGATTGCGCTCTTGGAGGATTTGCATGATCAACTGTGTGTTTGCATTGGTTGCGGCCATCACAGCTTGCCATGCCTCCGGAGGAGGTGGAGGTGGTGGCGGATCTTGATTCTGGTTCTGACTGGTGCTCTTAGCGGGAGCCATCCTGAAGAGGTTGACCACCGTTAGCACATAGACAGATAAATGAAGCTGAAACCAACGGAATGAAAATTGCAACATAAAGTCTTCACATCCGAACAAAATGAATGAATGCACTTCTCTTGAAGTGGTCACCTATCCCTAAATTGCGAAGCCACGTAGAATTAGGTAGAAGAATTAAATCAACAAGGTACAGATCAAGAACGAATAATCGGTAAGAAATCCCAATCTCAAACCAATATCCGTGGAAGAAGAACTAGAGCTACGAGAATTCCCACCTATGAAACTCCCGAACCTTTCCGGTTATGCAATCAGGTGTTGGGGATACAGGGGAAGCATAATATCTCACCCAAACTAGCAATTCCTACATCCAGCTGTATCCATCCTTCAACACATAACCAAGAAAACTTCGGAAATCATCTACCTCAACCTTCGAAAAGCATCCGTTATACAAGTTATGGTGATACTCCCGAACTCCCGCCCCAGTACTGGGTGGCGTCGAGGTTATCTCACCAACGAACTGCATAAAAGAGATTTTCGATGTCGGCGTACTAAAACTCAAGTATTCCAGAATAGCAACGATAAAATTATGATGACAACACCACAGAGGTCAACTCCCCGGGACACTTCCACTAAACCCCTGACAGGAGGCACCAAGACAATGTTCTCATCATAAAACCATCGGAACGATTCCAAGATACTCGCATGATCCTAAATTTTTTTAGTGAAATTTGAGAAGAGAAGAGTCAAAACTCTACGTCAGGATGCCTTACCAGAGCGATGAGGAGACTGGGAAGTAAAAAGAATTCCTAACTCTCCGATATATAATTCCTAAATGACTCAAAACATTTTTCTAGACACAACTCGGCTGCTAAAAACGATCAAGCAATGGGGCTCCTAAGGTCGGGGAAGGCTCTGATTACCAACTTGTCACGCCCTCGATGCGGATAAAGCTCCCACGTGTCGAGGCACGACTTAGAGACATAACCGCATTGAAAGCAATGTCGCAAGTTAGGCAATCATCACAACATCCCATGTAATATATAGAATAAAAGGGGGAGGTACATAGTTGGCTTACACTCGCCACGTCAAATCAAAGTACATAAATAACATACATCATCCAAACACTCATGGCCCGACTACGGCGCCAAAATAGAAGAAAACCCAACATGCGACACGGTCCCGATCACCCCCAACTGGGCACCACTACTGATCATCAGGGAAGGACACATAGTAACGTTGAGAGTCCTCGTCGTACTCCCACTTGAGCTTGAGCGCGTCACCTGGAGCGGAATCACCTGGACCTGCATCTGGTGTAATAGTAATCTGTGAGCCACAGGGACTTAGCAATCTCGCACTCTCGCGATCAAGACTATTTAAGCTTATAGGAAGGGGTAAAGCAAATATATGTGGAGCTGCAGCAAGCGACTAGCATATATGGTGGCTAACTTATTCGCAAAAGATAGCGAGAAGAGGAGGCAAAGCGCGAGCGAGAAACTAGAGAGCAACCTGCACAAACATTACTCCAACACCGTGTCCACTTCCCGGACTCCGCCGAGAAGAGGCCATCACGGTAACACACACGGTTGATTCATTTTAATTAAATTAAGGTTCAAGTTATCTACAACCGGACATTAAGAAATTCCCATCTGCTCATAACCGCGGGCACGGCTTTCGAAAGTTCAATCCCTGCAGGGGAGTCCCAACTTAGCCCATGACAAGCTCTCACGGTCAACGAAGGAATAGACCTCCACCCGAGACATTCCGATCAGACTCGGTATCCCGGTACATCAAGACATTTCGACAGGTTAAAACAAGACCAGCAACACCGCCCGAATGTGCCGACAATCCCGATAGGAGCTGCACATATCTCGTTCTCAGGGCACACTCAGATAGGTCAAGCTACGAGTAAAACCAACCCTCGAGTTTCCCTGAGGTGGCCCCGCAGGCTGCCTGGTTCGGACCAACACTCAGAGGAGCACTGGCCCCAGGGGGGGCTAAAATAAGATGACCCTCGGGCTCCGGAAACCCAAGGGAAAAAGAGGCTAGGTGGCAAATGGTAAAACCAAGGTTGGGCATTGTTGGAAAAGCTTTAATCAAGATGAACTATCAAGGGGTTCCCATTATAACCCAACCGCGTAAGGAACGCAAAAATCCGGGAACATAACACCGATATGACGGAAACTAGGGCGGCAAGAGTGGAACAAAACACTAGGCGAGAGGCCGAGCCTTCCACCCTTTACCAAGTATATAGATGCATTAAGATAACATGGCAATATAATGATATCCCAACAAGTAAAAGAATGTTCCAACAAGGAACGGCTCCAATCTTCACCTGCAACTAGCAACGATATAAGAGGGGCTGAGCAAAGCGGTAACATAGCCAATCAACGGTTTGCTAGGGCATGGTGGGTTAGAGGTTTGACATGGCAATTTGGGAGGCTGACAAGCAAATGGTAGGCATCGTAGCATTGGCATAGCAAAGAGCGAGCAAACTAGCATAGCAAAGATAGTAGTGATTTCGAAGGTATGATCATCTTGCCTGCAAAGCTGTCACAGTTGACTGGATCCTCAAAAGCAAACTCAACGGGCTCCTCATTAGCGAACTCGTCTCCTGGCTCTACCCAAACAAGACAAACAAGCAACAAGGATACAATCAACCACGTGCAAGCTCAACTAATAAGAGGCAATGATGGTATGCTATGCGGGATGCAAAATGCAAGATATGACAGGAAATGCATGAACCTGGCCTCAACTTGGAAAACCAAGTGTGCCACTGGAAAGATGGGATGAAATCGCTTGAAAACGAACGCCGGAATCGGAGTTACGGTTTGGAAATGGCAAGCGATTCAAAAATGACACCGGTCTGCGATTTACAGCAAGTAGGCATCTAAATGCAATGAGATGAACATGCTACAACACTCAAACATGACAACAAAATACATGGCAGGGAAGCATTCAAGATGCTTAACAAAATACTAGCATTGAGCCACGGACAATTCATCCATTAAGAGGTTCAAACAAGCATGGCAAAAACGCAAATGGTAAACAGATCTCAGACTTAGTGAAATTAACACTTGTCTGAAATTTCAGATCATGAAGCCCTCTTCGGAGCAACAAAACAACATGCTACAGGACCTGATCATGATAAAGAAGAACATGTCATGGAGCTACTCAACAAGCTTAACAAAAGTCCCTTAGTGACCTTGAGCCAAAAGGGATCACAAAATATACTAACAAGCACACGAACATAGCTAAAACATAATCAGTTTTCAGACTTAGTGAAAACTGACACATGCTGAAATATAGCCCGCGAAGGCATGTAAACGAGCTCGATGCTCTCACTACGGTGCAAGTCATGGCAAGGCAAGCATACATCCATTAAGAAGGCACAAAATGCAAGCTAGAAATGGCAAGAACAATGGCATAGCATGCACGGATCAACTACAACATCACCGGCAAAATTGCAAACGAGTTGACAATCTGCCCAGATTCACAGCGAAGCAAAAGTAGAGCTCGATTGACTCAAGCTAGGGTGCTCCATAATTGCAAACAAAGGCATGGATGGATAGAGCACTGCCATATTAACAAAACTCCTTTACTGATCATCCTCAAAAGAGGCACGGATCACTAGGAAACAACATGGACATATGGCATCATGAACTAGACAATCCGAGGACTTAGTGAAATTACTAAGTCTGTGAAAACAGATTTACCAAGTGCCTCACTTTGCAAGCTTGCACAAGTCACCACAGACATCACAAAAATACATGGGTTGCACCTCTAGAAAGATGACAAAATCCTTAACAAAACATATGTAGGACTCATGGGCATATCATGCACACAACAATCATGGCAAAAATAACAAAAGTCTAAGATGAACTAGCAGATCTGACAATTAACTCACGAAGCCCTCTTCTAACAGCATTTCGGGCATGAAGATGCGCTCAAATGAAAATGATGCAATGGAATGAAATGATGTACTCATCGAGGCGAACATTTTGATATACTATATGTCCAAATCGGAGCTACGGATGCGGAGATATCACAGGTCAAAGTAGGCATAAAAAAATCAGGAGGAGTGGGAAAAAGTCAACCCTCAAGAACAGATCTAGGGTTCCTCCGCGGGGTACTGTAGCACTTCGCGAAAACCGAGGATGGCCGGGGTTGAAGGAGGCACCGGGGCCGGATCCGTGCCGGAGATGAGCGGGGGCGGCGGCGGAGGAGGTCGTGGGCGCGGTGCGGCGCGGCGAGGCGCTGGCGAGCTTGCTGCGGCGGCGGGGTAGCGCGGCGGCCGGCGAGGAGGAGACAACGACGGTGCGGCGGAGCTTCGTCGGCGGCAGGGCGCGGCGAGGAAGGGCGGTGGGGAGGCGCCCTGGCGGCGCGGCGACGGATCCGCTCGGGCGAGGCGGCGGCGCCCTGGGCCGCGGGGGCCCCGAGCGGGCTCGTCGGGCCGCGGCGGTGGGTGACCCGGCGGTGGACACGTGGCGCTTGGGGAGTGGGTGGCGGTGGCGGCGGACGTGTCCGGCCACGCGAAGGAGCTGGATCTAGGGTTTCGGGGAGAGGAAAACGAGAATTTCGGAGGGGGTGTATATATAGGCATAGAGGGAGCTAGGAGAGTCCAAATGAGGTGCGGTTTTCGGCCACGCGATCGTGATCGAACGCTCTAGATGATGGAGCAAAGTTTGGTGGGTTTTGGGCCAAAATGGAGGGGTGTTGGGCTGCAACACACACGAGGCCTTTCCGGTCCCTCAGTTAACCGTTGGAGTATCAAACGAAGTCCAAATGATACGAAACTTGACAGGCGGTGTACCGGTAGTAAACCAAGGCCGCTTGGCAAGTCTCGGTCCAATCCGGAAATGTTTAATCCCCACACATGAAAGAAAGGTAGAAATGACCATCGGAGGAGAACGAAGCGCCGGAATGCAAAATGCACAACGGGGAAAATGCTCGAATGCATGAGATGAACACATATGCAAATGCAATGCACATGATGACATGATATGAGATGCATAACAACGAAAACAACACACGGAGACAAAGACCCGAACCCGAGAAATAAATATAACTTAACGCCAGAAACGGCAAGAGTTGGAGTACAAATTGGGAAAGTTATATCCGGGGCGTTACAGCCGGCCATGTCGCCGCCGTGGCCACAGGCGCGTAAGCTCGATTCCGAGCGCGTCACTACACTCACCATGTTCCCAGGAGCCTAACGCACCACTCCCCGCGCCTCACCGTGCCCCGTAGCTTCGGGTTCATCCTCGCCCGAACTCCGGCGACCGCCAAGGTCATCGCCGGCGTTGTTCCCGGCCTCCCCAAGCTCCACTTTCTCCACCAAACGACGCGGCTCGCTCCCCGCATCACGTAGCTGCTCTCCGCCGTCGATTTGGTCGTCGGAGACGCAAACCCGAGCCCCTCCGCCGCGTCTGTCGTCGCCGGCGTCAAGCCGCCGGCGAGTTGACCCTGTTTCACCCCCGTGTGGGCCCAGGTAGACCCCCCCTGAGTCTATGATAGGTGGGGCCAGTCTGCTAATCAGTTTAAGATTAGTTTTAACTAATTTTAATTAGTTTAGTCACTGACATGTGGGCCCAGGCCCCACTGACAGTCAATTAGCACTAACATAATTCTGTTAATTAGTTGTGACACTAACAGACAGGGCCCACCAGTCAGGTTTGACCTGGCCGACCCAGTTGACCCGCTGACGTCACACCTATGTCATGCTGACGCATTAATTCAATTACTGGATTTATTCTCTAATAGGAAATTCCAGAAAATAGCCAAAACTTCTAAAAATCATAGAAAATCAACCATAGCTCCAAATGCAAAGATTTATATATGAAAAATGATCAGAAAAATTCAATGTATCCATCTGTAATGGTTTCATGCATGACAAAACAAGTTAACCTTGCTGTTTAAGCAGAATAAGGTAATGCACTAATAAGGCCATGTTTAATGAGCTAACATTTGAATCTTTGATTCAAATGAGTTCACCCCCTTCTGTTTTAGCTTGCATTAGGCCAAGACACTTTCATCTTGTCATGTCATAGCATGCATCATATTGTTGCATATTGCCATGTGTTGATTATGTTCGGTGTGTCTTTCGTGGTAGGTTCTGCCTCCGAGGATAACCCCGAGTATCCGTCTGAAGGGCAGTACCCTACTACCTCTACAACAGGCAAGCAACCCATTGATCATTCCGATACAAACCCATGTTCTCGCTTTTGCTCTTGTTTACTACATTAAGACAACGTGATTCAAACTGCTGTGTGCTATGGTAGTTGAACCCTTATCCTCTGCATGACCTGTCATTGCCACAGTAACTAGATGAAACCCACTAGCATGTGTAGGAGTTGATTGAGCCATGTATGTGATTCCTACCTTGCTATGCCTGCTATGCTTAGAGTTGTGTCAAGTCTGGTTCATCTGGGTGATGGGCTAGAGTGAAATGTTTATGTCGGTAATGTGAGGGATGTGTTGAACATGTTTTGGTAAAGGTATCGATGAGAGGCCATGTAGGAGTACATGGTGGGTTGTTTCATTGAGACCGTCCATAAGAACTGAGATCTGTATGTGTGATTTAAGATGCAGTTACTACCGTACATTGGGCCCGAAACCAATGGACCCTCTCGGCTTCTTAATCACCCTAGTACTCTGTCCAGGAGTTGCAAATAGTTTCTAGTGTTTGTAGGTTATGTGTTGGCGGTTGTGCGTAGCGCTGACCCTAGGGGTGGGCTATGTTGCGGTAGATACACCGTGGCCGGGTATGCTGGGTGCCCGTTTGGCGTCTCGGGACCCTGTTCACATCGTTCGGGGCCGTATGTGGAAACCTCGGCCGGACTCCCTGCGGATGGAATCTGGATAGGCGATAAACCTGGACTGGAGACTTAAGTGTTTAGGTAGGCCGTGGCCGACACCCTCGCTGGGCTTCCGCTTGAAGGTTGCTGAGTACATGTCGTGTAAATGGCGGTAAGTGGTGAAAGCGTGTATGAAGAAGTATACCCCTGTAGGGTTAACATCATCTATTTGAATAGCCGCGTCCGCGATAAAGGACTACTTGGTTGCCAATATAGTTCATAGACAAGTTAATGGATACTACTAAAAGACTCAAGATAAGTGTGAGTACCGAGGATGGCCCTCTCGTAGGATGACGAGAGAGGATCCCCGGTGGAGTATTGTGTTGGTGAGTAGTGGACCCGTGTGCGAAAACTATTTACTAGTGGAGTTCCGTAGGATAGCTTAGCCAAGAGTCAAAGCTGGCTTGCTGCAATAACCCCACCACCTTCTTGAGAATGAGCATGTATAGTAGGTTCTGTTGTAAGACTTGCTGAGTACCTTTGTACTCATGTTTGCTTAATTACTATTTTCAGACGACAACACCGCCCCCTCCAATGGGTTCTACGTAGACCTTGACATCGACGAGTGACTAGCCACCCAGGTGGTGATCCTGGCCATGGAGGGCCCTATGTAGATAGACAGGCTTCGAGAAGCCTTCTTTCTTTCTAGTGTCTGTACTCAGACTAGTTGCTTCCGCTTGTGCTTGTATGATTGTATGACTTGAGTGTCGGGTCATGTGACCCCTATCTGTATGAACATGTTATGTATGGATCTCTGGATCCTTTAAATAAAGTACTTGAGTTGTAGAGTTTTGTTGTGATGCCATGTTGTATGTACTCATATCGGGCATATTGTGTATATGATTGAAATGCTTGGTATGAGTGGGATCCGACAATCTAGTTGTTTATCCTTGGCAGCCTTTCTTATGGGGAAATGTATTCTAGTGTTCCTCGAGCCATAGTAGTCCGCTACAGCCCGGTGTACTGGAGTCCTGCTAGCCCAGCACTACTGCTCAGGACACTTGATTGGCCGGCATGTGTTTCACGTCGTTCCTATGTCTGTCCCTTCAGGGAAATGTCATGCGGTGACATCCGGAGTCCTGCCTAGCCTGCTACAGCCCGGGTCCCCCGGAGTCCTGTTAGCCCAGTGCTATAGCCCGGAATCACTCGCTAATGACCGACATGCTCGATGTGATTCATGTATGCCTGCCTCCATAGGTCTGTGCCGCTTTGGGTTCACGACTAGCCATGTCGGCCCGGGTTCTCTGTCATATGGATGCTAGCGACACTATCATATACATGAGCCAAAAGGCGTAAACAGTCCCGGGCCATGGTAAGGCGACACCCGTGGGATACCATGCGTGAGGCCGCAAAGTGATATGAGGTGTTACCGGCTAGATCGATGTGACTTGGAATCGGGGTCCTGACAGCGTTGGCATCAGAGCCGGACTGCCTGTAGGTTCGTTGAGCCAAACTGGTCGATGTCGAGTCTAGAAATGCTTTAGTTATATGTAGGGGAATTGATTGTGGAAGGGAACGTAAGGCTCTTTTACTCCTTTACCTTATGTCCTCTGATCTGAGTCATTCTCTTCTCATTCAACGTGGGTTAAGGACTAGGCTCTCTTCTTCTATCAGGTTCACGTGTTACTAATCCGTAGTAGCTTATAGGATTGTTGTTACAAGCCTCAGTACAGTTTCTACTATTTTAGTATGTTGCTAATTGAATCAGAACCTTGATATGATGTTGTTGAGTGGTATTGCGAACTGTTGTGGATGTCTCAAAGCTTTTTCTGAGCATTTACAGCTGTTATGCTGTCCAATTTTCCCTAGAAATTCTAATGTCTTTGCATTGTGGTTGTGCTTTCAGATGGCCAACCATGTTCAAAACCAAGTGGTTCGCCTGACCCAGTGCCTCGATGTGCCCGGTCATACTACTATGTTAGTCCGGGTAATGATCGAGACGGGTTACCGTTGGTATCCCGAATACACCGTCGAAGAGCAATTTCGAGACTTTAATCAAAGCCAATATTTCTGCACCGTCAGGATATTTCCTTCTTATCCTGGATCTACCGAGCCCCTTCACTGTTCCTATGGACTCGGGGTTACTGTTGAGATGGCTGTGCAGGATGCTGCCTATTCCATGATGACCATCATGCGAGTCCGGACTGGCCTGCTTCGGAACACCGACTTCCGTTACATGCTAGCTTCACTTCTGGGAGCGCAAGGGTATCTTCAGGCTATCTATGCTGACTCCACTTAGGAGGACTCATTAAGTCATACCACTGCCTAGATGCTCGAAGATAAGGACCGAGAGAATCGGGCCTTGAGGCTGGAGCTTTTCAATACCCGTGCTGATCATTGGGCCACATTGACTCGGTTTGCACCTGCGGTGCAAGTTGGATGTATGGATACAAGGGATTTGTATCCTGTGAGATCTGCTCTACCAGACATGGTCGATTGGCGTGATGTGGGAGGCATCACCCCACCCTGTGGTCCCCGCAGGCCACCGTTTGTTGGTCCAAGACCTCATCCTAGCCCCTTTGGTCCACAAGCTCCTCAGGACCGTCTGTTCCCGGATGATCACGTTGAACTTCCAGGCTATGGAGGTGACTTCTATGAGGACTACTATGGAGCTATCTGAGTTAGTAGTAGTATCACTAGTATTGTAATAGTTGTATCTCCACTGTCCTGCGTGACTTGTGGAATATGACTTTGTGTGTAATCAATTCCGGAGGTGTAGACAAATAGTGTATAGGAGCTTGGAATGTCTCTGATGAGATGTAACGTCTTTCATCATAGTTGTACTGTAGCCTGGGCTTGTACTAAACTATGTATGATGTGTATGACCGTTGGTATATATATGGCAGTTTTATATTACCATGACATACGGATGAACATCTCTGCATTCCGTGTTATCCATTACATTCTGCACTTCCTTGCTAAGTTTGAGCCATCCTTATCTAAACCGTTGTCTTATTTTCTCCTAGGATGGTCAACACCCGCAGCAACCCTGTTGCCCCGGAGCAGGGGGAAGCCAGTGCAGCTAGGGGTGAAAATCTGCCTCACCCGCCCTCTCTGGCCGAAGTGATGCTGGAGGCGGAAAGAAACAAGCGTGAGACTAACGGCCTGCTAGAGCGGATTAAGCAGAACACTGCACGCCATCCACAAAATGACTTGGTGTCAATCAATGACTTTATCAAGCTGTACCCACCAAAGTTTAACCATTTCGTCGAGCCGCTCGACGCGGATGACTGGCTTCGCAGCATCACCCACAAGCTATGTTCTGCCAACGTAGCCGAAGCTGATAAGGTTACTTACGCTGCCTACCATCTCGAAGGCCCTGCTAGCCTCTGGTGGGAAAACTTCGAAGCTATGCGCCCGGTCGGCCAAATTACTACTTGGGCTGAATTCAGTGAGGCTTTCCGTGAGCATCACATTTCGGAAGGTCTCATGGATCGCAAGAGGGAGGAGTTCTGCAATTTCACCCAAGGAAGACTGACTATGGATGCATATAGCCGTGAGTTTGGGAATCTGGCACGTTATGCTCCTAAAGAAGTATCTACCGACGCTAAGAAGCAGGCAAGGTTCCGCAAGGGACTCAGCCCTGAGCTTCGCCGCGATCTTCGTCTGCATGAGTGCACCTCATTTCAGAAGTTGGTCAATAAAGCCATCAGCGCTGAGACAGGCCAGACTGATTATGGCGCTTCACGCAAGCACTCACGTGATTTTGGCTCTTCATCCGGCTCTGGTGGTCAAAAGCGCCGGGTGTGGTTCCCAAGCACGACACTGCCACCCAGGTTCATCCTGAGGCCATCCTTTGAGGCGCCTCGTCCCAACCAACAGTTTGCACCGCCCAAGCCCTATGGTGGCCCCACTGCTAACGCTGCTCCCCGTTCCAGTGTGGTGACATGTTTCAAGTGTGGAGAGCCGGGTCACTATAGCCGAGAGTGTCCCTAGAACAACAACCCCAACCAAACTGGAAAGTCTGTTGGCCGTGGTAAGCCAGCGGGAAAGACATTCTACGCCAAGCCGGTCACTACTACACGTGGCCATGTCAACTATGTTTCAGCCGAGGAGGCTCATGAGGATCCTAACGTCGTCCTTGCTACGCTCCTTGTTAATTGCCATCCGGCATCTGTTCTTTTTGATACTGGAGCATCTCATTCATTCATATCCGAGAACTATGCTTGATTGCATAACACGACATTCTGTGACATGCCCTCTACCATGGAAATTCAAACCCCTGGCTCTAGATGGCAAACTTCTAGAGTAAGCCATGGGAATGAAATTCTTGTCGATAGACTTGTCTTCCTTGCATCCTTAATAGCTCTCAAGTCCTCGGACATAAACATCATTTTGGGTATGGACTGGATGTCAGCTCATTATGCTAAGATTGATTGTGCCACTAGAACCGTTCAACTTACTCACCCATCGGGCAAGACAGTCAATGTCTTAACTCAAGTGGCCAAGCGTCAGCTTTACTCCCTAAATGCCAACCCCCTTCCAGACCTTGAGGATGTTCCGGTAGTCCGAGACTTTCCGGATGTCTTTCCAGAAGAACTGCCAGGTGTTCCACCTGACAGGGATGTCGAGTTTGTGATAGACCTTGTTCCAGGAACCGTTCCAATTTCTAGAAGACCCTACAAGATGGCACCCTTAGAACTAGCCGAGTTTAAGAACCAACTCGATGAGTCCTTGAAAAAGGGTTTCATCCGTCCTAGTTCCTCTCCTTGGGCTTGCCCCATTCTCTTCGTCAAGAAGAAGGATGGAACGGATCGAATGGTTGTAGATTACCGACCTATCAACTTGGTCACCATCAAGAACAAGTATCCACTTCCTAGGATCAACGATCTGTATGATCAGCTCACTGGGTCCTCAGTCTTTTCCAAGATGGATTTGAGGTTGGGCTACCACCAAATCAAAATCAGAAACGGGGACATTCCCAAAACGGCCTTTGTTACTCGTTATGGCCAATACGAGTACACCGTTATGTCCTTCGGTTTAACCAATGCCCCCACTACCTTCTCTCGGTTAATGAACTCGGTCTTCATGGAGTATTTGGATAAATTCGTCGTAGTATACCTCGATGACATACTCATCTACTCCAAGAATGAAGAGGAACATGCCGAACATCTAAGGCTTGTATTGATGAAACTTCAAGAGCACCGCCTTTATGCCAAATTCTCCAAGTGTGAATTTTGGTTGCCAGAAGTGACCTATCTAGGCCATGTAATCTCTGGTAAGGGTATTGCTGTCAATCCCGAGCGAGTTCAAGCCGTCCTTGATTGGACTCCACCTGAGACGGTCAAGCAAGTTCGGAGCTTCCTTGGCTTAGCGAGCTATTGCCGCCGCTTCGTCGAGAATTTCTCCAAGGTTGCTAAACCTCTAACTGAACTCCTCAAGAAAGATAAAAAAGTTCGAGTGGACCCCACAGTGCGAGTTCAGCTTTCAGGAACTAAAAAGACGCCTGACATCTGCTCCCGTACTAGTACCACCAGATTTCTCCAAGGACTTTATTATCTATTGTGACGCCTCGCGACAAGGACTAGGTTGCATACTCATGCAGGATCGTCAGGTAATTGCCTATGCTTCACGGCAATTACACCCACATGACGAGAACTATCCCACACATGATCTGGAGCTTGCAGCTGTAGTCCATGCACTCAAAACTTGGCGACATTACCTCCTTGGTAATCGTTGCGAGATCTTCACCGATCACCAAAGTTTGAAATATATCTTCACCCAACCAGATTTGAATCTTAGGCAAAGACGTTGGGTCGAGTTGATCTCGGATTACGACTTAGGAATAACTTACACCCCGGGCAAGGCCAATGTCATGGCTGATGCGCTAAGTCGTAAATCCTATTGTAACAACCTGATGTTACAACAAAGTCAACCACTTCGCCATGAGGAATTTTGTAAGCTTAATCTTCACATTGTTCCTCGAGGATTCCTATCCACCCTGGTGGCGAAACCTACCCTTATGGATTAGATCATCAAGGCACAGAAGGTAGATCTGGGAATCTCCCGTATTAAGAGAAACATTAAGAAAGGAGTTGAGAATTGTTTCTCCGTTGATGATCAAGGTGTCGTATACTTTGGAAACCGCTTAGTGGTTCCCAAGGCACGAAACTTGAGGCGGCTGATCCTTAAGGAAGCTCATGAATCCCCTCTCACCATTCATCCCAGTAGTACTAAAATGTATCAAGACCTACGCCAGAGGTTTTGGTGGACTAGGATGAAGAGACAAATCGCTCAATACATTGCTAATTGCGATGTTTGTCGTCGTGTTAAAGCAGAGCATCAACGTCCTGCTGGCACCCTTCAACCTTTGGCAATTCCCGAGTGGAAATGGGATAAAATTAGTATGGATTTCATCACTGGGTTTCCCAGGACCAAGAGAGGGAATAATGCCATCTTCGTCGTGATCGACCGTCTTTCCAAGGTAGCCCATTTCCTACCTATTCGTGAGAGTATCACCGCTGGCTAGCTAGCTGACTTGTACATCTCCCGAATAGTGTCTCTTCATGGTGTTCCATTGGAAATTAACTCAGACCGTGGGAGTCTCTTCACCTCTCGATTTTGGGAAAGTTTCCAAAATGCTATGGGAACTCGTTTCTCTTTTAGCACCGCCTTCCATCCTCAATCAAGTGGTCAAGTAGAACGAGTCAATCAAATTCTGGAAGATATGCTGTGAGCCTCTGTCATCTCATTCGGAATGGGTTGGGAGAAATGCCTTCCATTCGCGGAGTTTGCTTACAACAATAGTTATCAAGCTAGCTTGGGCAAGGCTCCTTTCGAAGTTCTCTATGGACGAAAATGTCGAACGCCTCTTAACTGGTCAGAAACCGGGGAAAGACAACTCTTTGGCCCGGATATGATTCAGGAAGCAGAAGAGCAGGTTCGCGTTATTCGTGAGAAATTGAAAACAGCCCAATCTCGTCAAAAGAGCCAATATGATCGTAGACATAAACTCATGACTTATGAAGTCGGCGAGAAGGCTTACCTTCGGGTCACTCCGTTAAAGGGAACCCATCATTTCGGTATCAAAGGCAAATTGGCTCCTTGTTACATCGGACCCTTTCGCATTCTTGCCAAACAAGGAGAAGTTGCCTACCAATTGGAACTACCTTCGCATCTTTCCAGAGTTCACGATGTCTTCCACGTTTCTCAACTCTGGCGTTGCTTCGCAGATCCTATCCGTGGAGTGGACCACGAAACGCTTGATCTACAAGATAACCTCTCATATCGGGAATATCCCGTTCGTATCCTTAATCAAGCCGAGCGTACCACTCGACGTCATAATATCAAGTTTCTCAAGGTCCAATGGTCACACCATTCCGAGAAAGAAGCCACTTGGGAAAGGGAGGATCGTCTTCGACTCGAGTACCCCACCTTCTTTTCGGAGGATCCTAAATCTCGGGACGAGATTCTTTTGAATGGGGGTGAGTTGTCACACCCTAGTTAGTTCAAGCATTAGAGTGTGCATCATGTTAAAATTCCTTTTAAATTTGAAATGGGGATGACAGAACCCCCAACACCCCCTGGAACAACTAGGGTTTACTGAAAACTTTACCAATGAACCTGAAATGCCCTTCTAAAAAGCCCACCCTTTTTGTTTTGGGTTAAAACCTTTGACAAAAATGGTGCACATTTTTCTAGGACATCAAAGGTCATTGGATTAATCCTTATGGTATTTGCATTTGGGCATTTAAATGCTCTAAAATATTTTAAATGCTCAAATAATCATAAACTAAAATGTTTGCTGTTGGATATATTCTAAGCAGTGGCCATGATTAATTTTATGATTTATGGTAATGCCCTGGTATTTTTAATAAAGCCCTGAAGTTACAGAAATAATAAATAAATAAGAAAAACAGAAAAAAGGAGAGAGAGAAACTTACCAGGCGCAGCCCACCAGCCCACCTGGCTCGGCCCAGTCGACTGGCTCTTGCCAGTCATCCTCCTCCTCTTGCCAGGAGGACGAGGAGCGCGTGGCCAGCGCCCGCAGCCACACGCCGGCCACCTCCTGCTTCCGCCGACGCCCTGGAGGCGTCTACGAGTGCCACGTCGACCCCCACGTCCCCCCTCTTTCTTCCCACTCTCCCCGTGGCCTCTCCCCCTCTCTGGCTCTCTCCCCATCTTCCTGCCGACGCAGCCGCCGTCGTCTTGCCGCCGTAGCCGCAGCCACCGTCATCCCCGTGTCACCCCACCGTGCCCACGAGCTTCGCAACATCTCCCTTGACCTCCTCGACGAGTCACGAGGCCTCGGACGCGCTGCAATGCCGCCACCGCTGCCGTTCCCCTCGTCGGTCACCGGAGATCGTCTTCGACGTTTTGCCGCCTCCCAAGCTTCCCCGAGCCCGCTTCGACGCCCGCTGCACTCACCATGAGCTTCTCTCTCTCCTCCCCCTAGCCACGTCACTCGAGCTACCCTCTAACCCCGTTGGCCATCACGGCCCAGAGCTCGGGTCCGCCGGCCATGTCGCCGCCGTGGCCACACGCGCGTATGCTCGATTCCGAGCGCGTCACCACACTCACCACGTTCCCAGGAGCCTAACGCACCACTCCCCGCACCTCGCCGTGCCCCGTAGCTTCGGGTTCATCCTCGCCCGAACTCCGGCGACCGCCAAGGTCGTTCCCGGCGTCGTTCCCGGCCTTCCCGAGCC
Organism: Triticum monococcum; assembly: GCA_034509565.1. Lineage (NCBI taxonomy): Eukaryota > Viridiplantae > Streptophyta > Magnoliopsida > Poales > Poaceae > Triticum > Triticum monococcum. The sequence continues at coordinate 171,261,265 of CM067847.1, read as the reverse complement.
CCACTTTCTCCACCAAACGACGCGGCTCGCTCCCCACGTCACGTAGCTGCTCTCCGCCATCGATTTTGTCGCCGGAGACGCAAACCCGAGCCCCTCCGCCGCGTCTGTCGTTGCCGGCGTCAAGCCGCCGGCGAGTTGACCCTGTTTGACCCCCGTGTGGGCCCAGGTAGACCCCCCTGAGTCTATGACAGGTGGGACCGGTCTGCTAATCAGTTTAAGATTAGTTTTAACTAATTTTAATTAGTTTAGTCACTGACATGTGGGCCCAGGCCCCACCGACAGTCAATTAGCACTAACATAATTCTGTTAATTAGTTGTGACACTGACAGACAGGGCCCCCCAGTCAGGTTTGACCTGGCCGACCCAGTTGACCCGCTGACGTCACACCTATGTCATGCTGACGCATTAATTCAATTACTGGATTTATTCTCTAATAGGAAATTCCAGAAAATAGCCAAAACTTCTAAAAATCATAGAAAATCAACCATAGCTCCAAATGCAAAGATTTATATATGAAAAATGATCAGAAAAATTCAATGTATCCATCTGTAATGGTTTCATGCATGACAAAACAAGTTAACCTTGCTGTTTAAGCAGAATAAGGTAATGCACTAATAAGGCCATGTTTAATGAGCTAACATTTGAATCTTTGATTCAAATGAGTTCACCCCCTTCTGTTTTAGCTTGCATTAGGCCAAGACACTTTCATCTTGTCATGTCATAGCATGCATCATATTGTTGCATATTGCCATGTGTTGATTATGTTCGGTGTGTCTTTCGTGGTAGGTTCTGCCTCCGAGGATAACCCCGAGTATCCGTCTGAAGGGCAGTACCCTACTACCTCTACAACAGGCAAGCAACCCATTGATCATTCCAATACAAACCCATGTTCTCGCTTTTGCTCTTGTTTACTACATTAAGACAACGTGATTCAAACTGCTGTGTGCTATGGTAGTTGAACCCTTATCCTCTGCATGACCTGTCATTGCCACAGTAACTAGATGAAACCCACTAGCATGTGTAGGAGTTGATTGAGCCATGTATGTGATTCCTACCTTGCTATGCCTGCTATGCTTAGAGTTGTGTCAAGTCTGGTTCATCTGGGTGATGGGCTAGAGTGAAATGTTTATGTCGGTAATGTGAGGGATGTGTTGAACATGTTTTGGTAAAGGTATCGATGAGAGGCCATGTAGGAGTACATGGTGGGTTGTTTCATTGAGACCGTCCATAAGAACTGAGATCTGTATGTGTGATTTAAGATGCAGTTACTACCGTACATTGGGCCCGAAACCAATGGACCCTCTCGGCTTCTTAATCACCCTAGTACTCTGTCCAGGAGTTGCAAATAGTTTCTAGTGTTTGTAGGTTATGTGTTGGCGGTTGTGCGTAGCGCTGACCCTAGGGGTGGGCTATGTTGCGGTAGATACACCGTGGCCGGGTATGCTGGGTGCCCGTTTGGCGTCTCGGGACCCTGTTCACATCGTTCGGGGCCATATGTGGAAACCTCGGCCGGACTCCCTGCGGATGGAATCTGGATAGGCGATAAACCTGGACTGGAGACTTAAGTGTTTAGGTAGGCCGTGGCCGACACCCTCGCTGGGCTTCCGCTTGAAGGTTGCTGAGTACATGTCGTGTAAATGGCGGTAAGTGGTGAAAGCGTGTATGAAGAAGTATACCCCTGTAGGGTTAACATCATCTATTTGAATAGCCGCGTCCGCGATAAAGGACTACTTGGTTGCCAATATAGTTCATAGACAAGTTAATGGATACTACTAAAAGACTCAAGATAAGTGTGAGTACCGAGGATGGCCCTCTCGTAGGATGACGAGAGAGGATCCCCGGTGGAGTATTGTGTTGGTGAGTAGTGGACCCGTGTGCGAAAACTATTTACTAGTGGAGTTCCGTAGGATAGCTTAGCCAAGAGTCAAAGCTGGCTTGCTGCAATAACCCCACCACCTTCTTGAGAATGAGCATGTATAGTAGGTTCTGTTGTAAGACTTGCTGAGTACCTTTGTACTCATGTTTGCTTAATTACTATTTTCAGACGACAACACCGCCCCCTCCAATGGGTTCTACGTAGACCTTGACATCGACGAGTGACTAGCCACCCAGGTGGTGATCCTGGCCATGGAGGGCCCTATGTAGATAGACAGGCTTCGAGAAGCCTTCTTTCTTTCTAGTGTCTGTACTCAGACTAGTTGCTTCCGCTTGTGCTTGTATGATTGTATGACTTGAGTGTTGGGTCATGTGACCCCTATCTGTATGAACATGTTATGTATGGCTCTCTGGATCCTTTAAATAAAGTACTTGAGTTGTAGAGTTTTGTTGTGATGCCATGTTGCGTGTACTCATATCGGGCATATTGTGTGTATGATTGAAATGCTTGGTATGAGTGGGATCCGACAATCTAGTTGTTTATCCTTGGTAGCCTTTCTTATGGGGAAATGTAGTCTAGTGTTCCTCGAGCCATAGTAGTCCGCTACAACCCGGTTCACCGGAGTCCTGCTAGCCCAGCACTACTGCTCAGGACACTTGACTGGCCGGCATGTGTTTCACGTCGTTCCTATGTCTGTCTCTTCGGGGAAATGTCATGTGGTGACATCCGGAGTCCTGCCTAGCCTGCTACAGCCCGGGTTCCCCGGAGTCCTGTTAGCCCAGTGCTACAACCCGGAATCACTCGCTGATGACCGACATGCTCGATGTGATTCATGTATGCCTGTCTCCATAGGTCCGTGCCGCTTTGGGTTCACGACTAGCCATGTCGGCCCGGGTTCTCTGTCATATGGATGCTAGCGACACTATCATATACGTGAGCCAAAAGGCATAAACGGTCCCGGGCCATGGTAAGGCGACACCCATGGGATACCGTGCGTGAGGCCGCAAAGTGATATGAGGTGTTACCGGCTAGATCGATGTGACTTGGAATCGAGGTCCTGACATGTCACTAATGGGCTTCTTCTTCAATGGGCAAGATCTAACATGATGCCCTTCTACTTTGCACTTGAAGTAAACAATCTTGGCCGAATTCTTGACTTGTTCTTGGCCCTTCTTTTTGTTCACCTTGGACTTCTTCTTCTTATTGGAGTTGAATCCAAGTCCACCTTTGTCACTGGGGGATTTTTGCACACTCAAGATATTGTTGAGTGTGGATTACCCTTCATGACTCTTTTCCAAGTCTTTCTTCAAAGAAGTGACTTGGGCCTTGAGCTCTTTGATTTTCTCTACATGGTTAGTCTCAACACAAGTACTAGAGGAAGTATAAGCTTCATTGTTAGAGCAACAAGGAAAGGAAAGCAATTCATCACAAGATGTACCAATATTGTGAGTAGATGAATTACAAGGACTAGCACATGGCAATATAGCATTTTGACTAGAAGTAGTGCTAGTATCCACATGAGGCTCACTAGATGTTACCTTAGCAAGCATGGCCTCATGAGCTATCTTTAGCACATTATGGGATACTAGAAGATCATCATGAGAGCTTGAGAGCTTTTCATGGCTTTCTTCCAATTTCCCATAATTTCTAGATAGCAACTCAAGTTGAGCCCGTAGCTCAACGTTCTCCTTCAAAATGGATGCTTCACAAGTAATAGAGTTAGTAGCACAAGCATCATCATTAACAACAATAGGAGAGGACAACTTGGCAAGCTCTTTTAAATAAGAAGCTTCAAGTTGATCATGAGACTCGGTGAGTTTGATGAGCTCACCCTTGATGACCCTTGAGCCATTTTTGAGGTGCTCAAAATCCTCAAGGAGTCTAGCACGAGCAACTTCAAGCTTAGCATTTTTAGTTTCAAAAACATTGGCCACCTCGAGTGCTCTATCATGAGATTCCTTTATTCTAGATAATTCTATAGCAAAGGTCTCCTCAAGAGATTCAGATGAGGTTTGTTCATGTTCAAGAGCTTGAGATAGCTCCGCGATCTCATTTGCGTAATCACGCTCATGAGCTTCCATTTTCTCAGTGGTGACCTCATGCTCCTCTAGATGAGATTCCAACTCCTCAATGTATTTCTTGCCTTCAATGGCAATATACATGATTTCCATGAAGTTGAAACGAGCAAGTTTATTTTTGTGAAGAGCTTTAAAAATCATTTCCCCCTTAGTTTTTAAGGAGGCAACATTATCATTCTCTTCATCATAATCAACATCATCATCACTCTTGCCATCATCAATATCATCACAAGATATATTGGGATTCAAAGTGGGAGATACCTTTGAAGCCTTAGCCATAAGGCAAAAAGCAATCGATGATGATGTAGGATCCCTTGAAGCACCGTACAAGACCACATCTTGTTCCATGGAGTGTTGGGTTTTCTCTACATTGTTAGCACAACAACTCAAGGAAATAGATGCGTTTTTATCATGGCAACAAGACATAGTAAACATATCATCATGAGATTTAGTCAAGCAATTTCTACATGATATGCAAGGACTATCAACACAAGCATGTGAAACATTTGGAGTGCTTGAAGTGTTAAAGCCCAAAGAAGGAGCATTGCAATAAGATAGTGATGAAGGATCATCCACAATAAGCATACTATTATCATTGCAATGACCAACACTACTCACCATATCATTACCTTGTGGAAAACCACATGTAGGTGAAGTAGAAGAAGTTGAGAAGACTATACGACCGGAGGTGTAGGGAGAACAATCATCCCCACAAATCTTGGACACTCCATATTTATCTTGAAGCTTCGTCCACAACTCATGAGCATCCCGGAATGGCATGAGTTGAAATATAACTACATTGCTCAAAGCATCAAAAAGCACATTAGAAGCTTGAGCATTGAGATAAGAGTTTTTCTCATCCTCTAAAGATAATCTTTGGGGATCCTTTGGAGGAGAAAAACCCATATCTACAATTCTCTCTAAATTTGGGTCCATGACCCTAAAGAGATTAAGCATGCGAATTACCCAAACATCAAAATTTGTGCCATTGAAACTAAGAGTGTTAGAGAATCCTAATCCCCTAGTCGACATCTTTACTCTGTAGGTGGTTAAGCCTAACAAAGAGAGACGAGGCTCTAATACCAATTGAAAGATCGTGGATGTCGCCTAGAGGGGGGGGGGGGTGAATACGCGTTTTAAAATAATTACGATTTAGGCTTGAACCAATGCGGAATAAACCTAGCGGTTAATTTGTCAAGCACAAAACCTAAAACAACTAGGCTCACCTATGTGCACCAACAACTTATGCTAAGCAAGATAAGCAACTATGTGATAGCAAGATATATGACAAGAAACAATACGGCTATCACAAAGTAAAGTGCATAAGTAAAGAGCTCGGGTAAGAGATAACCGTGGCATGCGGAGACGACGATGTATCCCGAAGTTCACACCCTTGCGGATGCTAATCTCCGTTTGGAGCGGTGTGGAGGCACAATGCTCCCCAAGAAGCCACTAGGGCCACCGTAATCTCCTCACGCCCTCGCACAATGCAAGATACCGTGATTCCACTAAGGGACCCTTGAGGGCGGTCACCGAACCCGTACAAATGGCAACCCTTGGGGGCGGTCACCGAACCCGTACACTTTGGCAACCCTTGGGGGCGGTCACCGGTACCCGTCAAATTGCTCGGGGCGATCTCCACAACCTAATTGGAGACCCCGACGCTTGCCCGGAGCTTTACACCATAATGATTGAGCTCCGAACAACACCAACCGTCTAGGGCGCCAAGGCACCCAAGAGGAACAAGCTCTAGGGTGCCCAAACACCCAAGAGTAATAAGCTTCTCAAACTTCACTTCCACGTATCACCGTGGAGAACTCAAACCGATGCACCAAATGCAATGGCAAGGGCACACGGAGTGCCCAAGTCCTTCTCTCTCAAATCCCACTGGAGCAACTAATGCTAGGGAGGAAAATGAGAGGAAGAACAAGAAGGAGAACACCAATAACTCCAAGATCTAGATCCAAGGGGTTCCCCTCACATAGAGGAGAAAGTGATTGGTGGAAATGTGGATCTAGATCTCCTCTCTCTTTTCCCTCAAAAACTAGCAAGAATCCATGGAGGAATTGAGAGTTAGCAAGCTCAAAGAAGGTCAACAATGGGGGCAAAAATGAGCTCAAGAGATAGGGAACCATTGGGGAAGAAGACCCCCTTAAATAGGTCCCCACGAATCTGCCTGTTATGTACAGAACAACATAGGAGCGGTACAACCTCTATGAGCACCAGTACAACCGGTAACATGCAATAAGCGGTACAACCGGCCCACAACCTCCCAACAACCGCACCACAATAGAGACCAGTCCAGTGGTAGAGCGGTACATGACCGGTACAACCTCCGGACCAAATTTGGAGCGGTACAACCGCTCCAAACACCGGTTGTACCGGTCAAGCGATACAACCTCTCCATGGGGCGGTACAACCTCTCTGTGTAAAACAGGCAATATCAAAACAACCACAACTTTCGCATACGATCTCCGAATTCAACGAAACCAAGTTTGTTGGAAAGCTAACAACAAGGGCTAACACAATCTTGAGAGAAATATCAATAAGAAACAAATGAGAAAAGTACCATAATAAAATGTTGAGAACCCTTCTTCGGAAAAGACCGGTAAAACCTCCAACACCGAAAACATCATAGATGATGCATGCGAACTCTGTTTTCGATGAACTCAAGCTTGTCATCAAGATGACCATAAGCTATAAGACTCACAAATGGAACCAAATAAGAACCAAGAAAGATGATGCAAGGATGCAATGGTTTGAGCTCTTGACTAATGATACGATCAAGCTACTCCCTAGAGAGCCCCCCTTGATAGTACGACAATCGATCCTACAACCCGGTCTCCCAACTACCACTATGTGACCGGTAAAATAGAAAACCTATCAAGGGCAAACCTTTGCATTGCACATAGTCCACTTGAGCTAGATGATGACGATCTTGACTTCCTCAAGTTGGACCACCTTTCTTGATTGTGTTGGCTCGATGAAGACTAGTTGATTGCTTCCCCATACTGCACTATGGGTGAGCCACTCTTTGGCACATCTTCACAATTCCATTGACACCACAATGGACAACAAGCTTCAAGCTTGATTGCTCCCCCATACTCCATTATGGGTGTGCCACTCTTCGAGTTGCTCCACTTGAACTTGCACACTGCAAACTTGATGACGATCACCACTTGATGTCATCCTCCATGGGTTGTATGAGATCTTCCTCTTGACGCAAGACCATGGAAACATACCTAACCCCACAAAGAACTCTCACGTAGACCATGGGTTAGTACACAAAGCGTAATGGACAATGCTTACCATACCATGGGATCACTTGATCCCTCTCGGTACTTCTTCTACGCTTTGTGAGTTGATCAACTTGATTCACTCTTGACTTAGTCTTAATCAACATTGAATATTTCCAACTCTCTTCATTTGGATGATGTCTTGAAGGTAAACATGAATGATCACACAATCTTCTTCTTCAAGACATGCATGCAATAAGCTCAACTCACACATGACCAATCTTTGGATAATTCCTTGAAAAGCACTTTGGCCATCTCAACTCACACATGACCAATCTTTGGATAATTCCTTGAAAAGCACTTTGGTCATCTCATAAACTCCTTGAAACCAACACATGGACTTCAAGACAATCCTCTGGACAAATCCTTCAAATATAACTCAAGGCAACCGTTAGTCCATAGAGATTGTCATCAATTACAAAAACCACACATGGGGGCACCGCATGTCCTTTCACTTGCTTTGGGTTGTCATGCTAAGCATGATCATGAAACCTCAGCTCTAATGTAAGAGCAAAATATTGAGGATTTTAGTTTGGGAGGCCAGTTACTAGCCCCCGGTAGTGTTCGACGACGGTCGAGGTCAAGCCGTAAACACTTCGGCCAATGTTATGAATGGCCCGTCATTTAACACAGTCATCGAATCCCTGATTAGTTTACGCTTATTGTAACAGTCAGTTTTCGGCTTTCTCCACCGAGGTGCTTGACCATGCGAGCTGGAAGCACAATCGCAGTGGTTCTCCCTTTGCACATCTAGCCGAACAAAGCAGAACGTAGGAAGTAAGCACAGGAGCCGGGCAACCCAACTATTGACCAAAGACCCAATTCGAAACCGATGCATATATAGCAATATCCAAGAATGTTTTTGCCGAATCCCTAAAGGTGTCCGGCGTTGCACTGCGAGACTAATGCTGGAAACGCACAAATAGTTTAAAAGTGCCATAGGCTCGAAAAGCCAAAAAACTTATTCAAAAGTTTAATGTCCGAACTAGATCAAGTGTTCGGTGCCAATCCGAAAATTGGACTTTAGAAAAAAAAGGTGCTTCTGCCGTGCTTTAACATGGCACATCCTATCTCAAGACTTCAAGCGGGTCAGCCTACGGCTTCAACCTCCTATCCCGAAGGCGGAGTACTTCTCATTAGGCCAGTTTAGCGAACTAAAACTCGAGCGGCTTGAGAGAGAAATTAGGCTCCCCGGCTAGTGACCACACACTCGTGTCGAAAAAAGGAGTGATAAATAGTAATAAAAATTTGCAACGACTAAGAAGAAAAACACTTATTATAAAACGGCTCATATAAATTTAAGAGCCCCCAAGTGACTTGGGTAAAAGAATTTTATGTATAATGATTGTATGTATCAAAGTACTTATATCATATCTGTGTTCACCCGAACTTTATACGCGTCTTAACCGACCGTCGACTTCTCCCTCTTCAGTCAAGGACCGAAAAGTGTTATGTACTCCACCTGTCGAGAATATCGATGGTGTTTCCGATAACTAGGCAATCAAGCCATAAGGCTGTAACAGGCAAAGCGCGCTCAGGGAACTTATGCTATATTACTGCGAAGTGTAAGAAGCATCTTCGAAGAAAATAGTACCCCCATCGATACCTTTCTTCGGTGCTCATTGTTACTATGAGACTTGTGCAATAGATTTTTTGTACTCATGAATTCCGTTGTGTGCCGACCATCATTGAAAACTATAAGAGCGCTAGCTTTCGGCTTCACCCAGTCTGAGGTCCGGCTCGGATGACCCGATCGTGACAATCGCAGAGGTGCTCCCTTTACTCCCTAGCTGAACAATCGGGAACGTAGGGGTAAACACAGGAGCGAGGCAACCCAGCTTGCAAATTGCTTAAGTCAATATGGTGCATATTGTGGCGTAATACATGAACAAGGAACGAAGCCGTACAAGTATAATCATATGCAAGAGGAAAGGCTTCATGAAGGAAGCCCCCAAGTGAACTGGGTATTTGAATTTGTGCGCCACAAACGAAGTTTGGACAAGGAATTTTTTACAAGCAACTTTCTTTTTCCAAAAAGGTATAATGCTTGGTCGAACTGAACACAAGTTAAATTTTTTAAAACTTGGAGCATGAAGGCAACTTATCTGGTTAATGTGTTCGGTATTGACGATGCGGTCCGAGCTTGATGCGGGACAAGGTTCCATCCCCCAAGCCGGTCCCGAGGTGGCGAAGCAAAGAGCTCGGCACTCCAAAGTGGTGATATAGCACGGTCAGTGCAGGCCGGCAGAGTGATGCCGAAGTCCCCGGCGTGGGGTAATGAAGTGTTGACGAAGCCCCCCGTCTAGCCGAGGTGACGCCAAAGGATATAGTCCGGCTGGATCATTTTCCCATGCACAAAAAATAGTGCAAACCGGAGATAATAGTAATAATAATAATAATAAAAATCGTTGCATAATAAATAATTTATGCAAAGTGAGTAATGAAAGAAATATGGCCTGGCGCCGAAGTCAATGTCGATGTAGGGCATCGGCGTGATGCGGTAAAGGCGTGGCAAAGCCTGAATTCACAGGTCGGTCCGAGTTCCGGATGCGGCATTCGCCGGACTAAGTATGGAGACTGACCGAACCACCATGCGACCTTGTTAATGCGGCCACCATTTGATAGACCTGTGTACATATGATGGACAAGCCAGAGTAATAATTCCTTGGGAAAAATGAACCCAAACAAGCAAAAAATACTGGGATTAATAGCACCTGGTTTATTTGTTGTAGCAATCCGAAGGAAGGTGATTCCCAAAATTGGGACTCGATCCGCACACCCATTGCCTGATGGGCGATAAAACGGTGGCATGGCAATGCTGGCAAAGGTTGGCTCGCCGAGGCAAAGCCCTCGGTCCAGCTAACGTGACGGAGCTGGTCGGCTAGTGACGCCGAAGTGTCCGGAGTAGGTTGATGAAGAGATGGCGAAGCCCCCGGTCCAGCTGAGATGTCGAAGCCTCGATGTCAGCTGATGAGTCGAAGTAGGTCGGCATGATGGACACCAGCTTGAAGAAGCAATAGTGCGGCCCTGTCGATGCAGGTCGTGACGTGGTCGATGCCGGCTTGATGAAGCGATCGTGCGGCGATGCCGGTATGCCCGCTCCGTGTAATCCATGGGGCGGCAATGTTGGTGATGATTTATCTTGCGCGATCCCGGACTCTTATTCGGCTTGCCGAGATGATGATCCGAAGAAGTTGAGCTCGGCTCAACAAAGTGACGACGTGTCTAGCGCGGGTCGGCAGCCGTGGAGTAATATTGCCGGACTGGTTTGACACCAGGATGATGTTGAAGATCATGTTCAAAAGATCTTAAAGTTGGTGGGATGTGTTCGGGAACAAAACACAATACCCCATACAAAACTTCCTTCAAAAGGGATGTCCGAAATCCCGTTCATAAAAAAGAGGAACTCAGGTCGGATTCGTTTTCGCGCAGAAAACAGATCCGAAAAGTGATGCACTAATCGGAAGGTTCCCGGAGTTTGGACGGTCGGATCGAGATAAAATTTTGAGAGGTGGTAGATATAGGAATTCCGCAGCCGATCAACGGTTGAATTTTCCAAAGGACGTCCGAGCTAGAAGATGGACACCATGCCCTAAACTTGTCCAGATTCCCGTGCAGATTTGACGGGGCTCCGGTATATCGTGGATTGCCAGAGATTCCTCCATCGGAACTCGACGAAATTTTCCAGGGTTGTTGTAGACTCAATTCCGCACAATTCCACCAAAGCATTCTTTAAAGATACACTTGAGGAGGCGGTGGCGGCGGACACAAGTTTTCTCTCCAAAAAACAGCACGGTCGCCCGAGGGCAATGTTGACGTTGAGCCCCCGGGCTCCCTGGATGATTCCTCCATGATCTTGATAGAGATCGGAGTTGATGTTTATAAAGGCCCTCATCCGAACATGACGATCGGAGGTAGGGCGCAGTCCTTGTTCTAACCAAGGTGACCAGTCGAGCTGGTGATGAAGATGCCGAAGTCGCAGTTGATCTGCAGGCGAGCCATCAAACTTTTGTCGAACACAGAGCGGAACTCTCAATGAAAGCACCAATGTCGGTGTCAAAACCGGCGGATCTCGGGTAGGGGGTCCCGAACTATGCGTCTCAAATGGTAACAGGAGGCAGGGGACACGATGTTTACCCAGGTTCGGGCCCTCTTGATGGAGGTAAAACCCTACGTCCCGCTTAATTAATATTGATGATATGGGTAATACGAGAGTTGGTCTACCACGAGATCGAAGAGGCTAAACCCTAGAAGCTAGCCTATGGTATGATTGTATGTATATATGATCTATCGACTAGCCTGGCCCTGGTTTATATAATGCACCAGAGGCCTAGGATAACAAGAGTCCTAGCCGAATACGCCGGTGGGGGAGGAGTCCTTGTCTTGATCACCAAGTCTCGTGGAATCTTCCTTGTATGCGGCAGCTGTCCGGACTGGCCCATGAGTATACGGCCATGGGGGTCCTCGGCCCAATCCAACTGATCGGGAGACGACATGATGAGTACCCCCTAGTCCAGGACACCGCCAGTGTCAAAACCGGCGAATCTCGGGTAGGGTGTCCCTAGCTGTGCGTCTAAGGCGGATGGTAACAGGAGGCAGGGGACATGATGTTTTACCCAGGTTCGGGCCCTCTTGATGGAGGTAAAACCCTATGCCCTGCTTGATTAATATTGATGATATGGGTAGTACAAGAGTAGATCTACCACGAGATCAGAGAGGCTAAACCATAAAAGCTAAAGCTAGCCTATGGTATGATTGTATGTTGTCCTACGGACTAAAACCCTCCGGTTTATATAGACACCAGAAAGGGCTAGGGTTACACAGGTTGGTTACAAAGGAGGAGATATACATATCCGTATTGCCTAGCTTGCCTTCCACGCCAAGTAGAGTCCCATCCGGACACGAGACAAAGTCTTCAATCTTGTATCTTCATATTCTAACAGTCCGTCCAAAGGATAGAGTCCGGCTGTCCGGAGACCTCTAATCCAGGACTCCCTCAGTTGCCCCTGAACCAGGCTTCAATGGCAATGAGTCCGGCACGCAGTATTGTCTTCGGCATTGCAAGGTGGGTTCTGTTGGGGAACGTAGTAATTTCAAAAATTTCCTACGCACACGCAAGATCATGGTGATGCATAGCAACGAGAGGGGAGAGTGTTGTCTACGTACCAACGCAGACCGACTGCGGAAGTGATCACACAACGTAGAGGAAGTAGTCGTACGTCTTCCCGATCCGACCGATCCAAGCACCGTTACTCCGGCACCTCCGAGTTCTTAGCACATGTTCAGCTCGATGACGATCCTCGGGCTCCGATCCAGCAAAGCGTCGAGGAAGAGTTCCGTCATCACGACGGCGTGGTGACGATCTTGATGTACTACCGACGCAGGGCTTTGCCTAAGCACTACAACGGTATGATCAAGGTGGAATTTGGTGGCAGGGGGCACCGCACACGGCTAAGGAACGATCTCAAGGATCAACTTGTGTGTCTAGAGGTGCCCCCTGCCCCCATATATAAAGGATGAGAGGGGGAGGGCTGGCCGGCCAAGCAAGGGAGGCGTAGGAGGATTCCTACTCCTACCGGGAGTAGGACTCCCCCCTCCAATCCTATTCCAACTAGGACTCCAAGGGGGAAAGAGAGAGAGAGGTGGCCGGCCACCTCTCCTAGTCCTAATAGGACTAGGGGAGGGGGGGAGGCACGCAGCCCTCCATGGCAGCCCCTTTCACCTTTCCATTAAGGCCCATGTAGGCCCATTTGGCTCCCGGGGGGTTCCGGTAACCCTCCCGGTATTCCGGTAAAATCCCGATTTCACCCGGAACACTTCCGATGTCCAAACATAGCCTTCCAATATATCAATCTTTACGTCTCGACCATTTCGAGACTCCTCGTCATGTCCGTGATCACATCCGGGACTCCGAACAACCTTCGGTACATCAAAATGCATAAACTGTCATCGTAACGTTAAGCGTGCGGACCCTACGGTTTGAGAACAATGTAGACATGACCGAGACACGTCTCCGGTCAATAACCAATAGCGGGACCTGGATGCCCATATTGGCTCCTACATATTCTGCGAAGATCTTTATCGGTCAGACCGCATAACAACATACGTTGTTCCCTTTGTCATCGGTATGTTACTTGCTCGAGATTCGATCGTCGGTATCCAATACCTAGTTCAATCTCGTTACTGGCAAGTCTCTTTACTCGTTCCGTAATACATCATCTCATAACTAACATCTTAGTTATTATGCTTGCAAGGCTTATGTGATGTGTATTACCGAGAGGGCCCAGAGATACCTCTCCGACAATCGGAGTGACAAACCCTAATCTCGAAATACGCCAACCCAACATCTACCATTGGAGACACCTGTAGTACTCCTTTATAATCACCCAGTTACATTGTGACGTTTGGTAGTACCCAAAGTGTTCCTCCGGTAAACGGGAGTTGCATAATCTCATAGTTATAGGAACATGTATAAGTCATGAAGAAAGCAATAGCAACATACTAAACGATCGGGTGCTAAGCTAATGGAATGGGTCATGTCAATCAGATCATTCAACTAATGATGTGACCTCGTTAATCAAATAACAACTCTTTGTTCATGGTTAGGAAACATAACCATCTTTGATTAACGAGCTAGTCTAGTAGAGGCATACTAGTGACACTCTGTTTGTCTATGTATTCACACATGTATTATGTTTCCGGTTAATACAATTCTAGCATGAATAATAAACATTTATCATGATATAAGGAAATAAATAATAACTTTATTATTGCCTCTAGGGCATATTTCCTTCAGTCTCCCACTTGCACTAGAGTCAATAATCTAGTTCACATCGCCATGTGATTTAACAGCAATAGTTCACATCACCATGTGATTAACACCCATAGTTCACATCGTCATGTGACCAACACTCAAAGGGTTTACTAGAGTCAGTAATCTAGTTCACATATCTATGTGATTAACACCCAAAGAATACTAAGGTGTGATCATGTTTTGCTTGTGAGATAATTTTAGTCAACGGGTCTGTCACATTCAGATCCGTAAGTATTTCGCAAGTTCTATGTCTACAATGCTCTACACGGAGCTACTCTAGCTAATTGCTCCCACTTTCAATATGTATCCAGATTGAGACTTTAGATTCATCTGGATCAGTGTCAAAAACTTGTATCGGCGTAACCCTTTACGACGAACCTTTTTGTCACGTCCATAATCGAGAAACATATCCTTATTTCACTAAGGATAATTCTGACCGCTGTCCAGTGATCTACTCCTAGATCACTATTGTACTTCCTTGCCAAATCAGTGCAGGGTATACAATAGATCTGGTATACAGCATGACATACTTTATAGAACCTATGGCCAAGGTATAGGGAATGACTTTCATTCTCTTTCTATCTTCTGCCGTGGTCGGGCTTTGAGTCTTACTCAACTTCACACCTTGTAATACAGGCAAGAACTCTTTCTTTGACTGCTCCATTTTGAACTACTTCAAAATCTTGTCAAGGTATGTACTCATTGAAAAAACTTATCAAGCGTCTTGATCTATCTCTATAGATCTTGAAGCTCAATATGTAAGCAGCTTCACCGAAGTCTTTCTTTGAAAAACTCCTTTCAAACACTCCTTTATGCTTTACAGAATAATTCTACATTATTTACGATCAACAATATGTCATTCACATATACTTATCAGAAATGTTGTAGTGCTCCCACTCACTTTCTTGTAAATACAGGCTTCACCGCAAGTCTGTATAAAACTATATGCTTTGATCAACTCATCAAAGCGTATATTCCAACTCCGAGATGCTTGCACCAGTCCATAGATGGATCGCTGGAGCTTGCATATTTTGTTAGCACCTTTCGGATTGACAAAACCTTTTGTTGCATCATATACAACTCTTCTTTAATAAATCCATTAAGGAATGCAGTTTTGTTTATCCATTTGCCAGATTTCATAAAATGTGGCAATTACTAACATGATTCGGACAGACTCAAGCATAGATACGAGTGAGAAGCTCTCATCGTAGTCAACACCTTGAACTTGTCGAAAACCTTTTTGCGACAATTCTAGCTTTGTAGATAGTAACACTACTATCAGCGTCCGTCTTCCTCTTGAAGATCCATTTATTCTCAATTGCTTGCCGATCATCGGGCAAGTCAACCAAAGTCCAAAGTTTGTTCTCATACATGGATCATATCTCAGATTTCATGGCCTCAAACCATTTCGCGGAATCTGGGCTCATCATCGCTTCCTCATAGTTCGCAAGTTCGTCATGGTCTAGTAACATGAGTTCCAGAACAGGATTACCGTACCACTTTGATGCGGATCTCACTCTGGTTTACCTACGAGATTCGGTAGTAACTTGATCTGAAGTTTCATGATCATCATCATTAGCTTCCACACTAATTGGTGTAGGTGTCACAGAAACCGGTTTCTGTGATGTACTACTTTCCAATAAGGGAGGAGGTACAGTTACCTCATCAAGTTCTACTTTCCTCCCACTCACTTCTTTCGAGATAAACTCCTTCTCCAGAAAGTTTCCGAATTTAGTAACAAAAGTCTTGCCTTCGGATTTGTGATAGGAGGTGTACCCAACAGAAACTTTTGGGTATCCTATGAAGACATATTTCTCCGATTTGAGTTTGAGCTTATCAAGATGGAACTTTTTCACATAAGCATCGCAACTCCAAACTTTAAGAAACGACAGCTTAGGTTTCTTGCCAAACCATAGTTCACACGGTGTCGTCTCAACGGATTTAGATGGTTCCCTATTTAACGTGAATGCAGCTGTCTCTAATGCATAACCCCAAAACGATAGTGGTAGATCGGTAAGATACATCATAGATTGTACTATATCCAATAAAGTATGGTTATGACGTTCGGACACACCATTATGCTGTGGTGTTCCAGGTGGCGTGCGTAGTGAAACTATTTCACATTGTTTTAACTGAAGACCAAACTCGTAACTCAAATATTTGTATCCGCGATCAGATCGTAGAAACTTTTACTTTCTTGTCACGATGATTTTTCACTTCACTCTGAAATTCTTTGAACTTTTCAAATGTTTCAGACTTATGTTTCATCAAGTAGATATACTCATATCTGCTCAAATCATCTATGAAGATCAGAAAATAATGATACCTGTCGCGAGTCTCAATATTCATCGGACCACATACATCAGTATGTATGATTTCCAACAAATCTTTTGCTCGCTCCATTGTTCCGGAGAACGACGTTTTTAGTCATCTTGCCCAAAAGGCATGGTTCGCAAGCATCAAGTGATTCATAATCAAGTGATTCCAAAATCCCATCAGCATGGAGTTTCTTCATGTGCTTTACACCAATATGACCTAAACGGCAGTGCCACAAATAAGTTGCACTATCATTATCGACTTTGGATCTTTTGGTTTCAATATTATGAATATGTGTATCACGAAGATCGAGATCCAATGAACTATTTTCATTGGGTGTGTAACCATATAAGGTTTTATTCATGTAAACAGAACAACAATTTATTCTTTTACTTAAATGAATAACCGTATTACAACAAACATGATCAAATCATATTCATGCTCAACGCAAACACCAAATAACACTTATTTAGGTTCAACACTAATCCCGAAATTATAGGGAGTGTGCGATGATGATCATATCAATCTTGGAACCACTTCCAACACACATCGTTACTTCACCCTTAACTAGTCTCTATTTATTCTGCAACTCCCGTTTCGAGTTACTAATCTTAGCAACTGAACTAGTATCAAATACTGAGGGTTTGCTATAAACACTAGTAAAGTACACATCAATAACATGTATATCAAATATACTTATGTTCACTTTGCCATCCTTCTTATCCGCCAATCACTTTGGTAGTTCCGCTTCCAGTGACCAGTCCCTTTGCAGTAGAAGCACTTAGTCTCAGGCTTAGGACCAGACTTGGGCTTCTTCACTTGAGCAGCAACTCGCTTGCCGTTCTTCTTGAAGTTCCCCTTCTTCCCTCTGCCCTTTTCTTGAAACTAGTGGTCTTGTCTACCATCAACACTTGATGTTTTTTTTGATTTCTACCTTCGTCGATTTCAGCATCACGAAGAGCTTGGGAATCGTTTCCGTTATCCCTTGCATATCATAGTTCATCACGAAGTTCTACTAACTTGGTGATGGTGACTAGAGAATTCTGTCAATCACTATCTTATCTGGAAGATTAACTCCCACTTGATTCAAGCGATTGTAGTACCCAGACAATCTGAGCACATGCTCACTAGTTGAGCGATTCTCCTCCATCTTTTAGCTATATAACTTGTTGGAGACTTCATATCTCTCAACTCGGGTATTTGCTTGAAATATTAACTTGAACTCCTGGAACATCTCATATGGTCCATGACGTTCAAAACGTCTTTGAAGTCCCGATTCTAAGCCATTAAGCATGGTGCACTAAACTATCAAGTAGTCATCATATTGAGCTAGCCAAACGTTCATAACGTCTGCATCTGCTCCTGCAATAGGTCTGTCACCTAGCGGTGCATCAAGGACATAATTTTTCTGTGCAGCAATGAGGACAAACCTCATATCACGGATCCAATCCGCATCATTGCTACTAACATCTTTCAACATAGTTTTTCTCTAGGAACATATCAAAATAAACACAGGGAAGCAACAACGCGAGCTATTGATCTACAACATAGATATGCTAATACTACTAGGACTAGGTTCATGATAAATTAAAGTTAAATTAATCATATTACTTAAGAACTCCCACTTAGAAAGACATCCCTCTTATCTTCTAAGTGATCACGTGATCCAAATCAACTAAACCATAACCGATCATCACGTGAGATGGAGTAGTTTTCAATGGTGAACATCGTTATGTTGATCATATCTACTATATGATTCACGCTCGACCTTTCGGTCTCTGTGTTCCGAGGCCATATCTGCATATGCTAGGCTCGTCAAGTTTAACCTGAGTATTCTGCGTGTGCAAAACTGGCTTGCACCCGTTGTAGATGGACGTAGAGCTTATCACACCCGATCATCACGTGGTGTCTGGGCACGACGAACTTTGGCAACGGTGCATACTCAGGGAGAACACTTCTTGATAATTTAGTGAGAGATCATCTTATAATGCTACCGTCAATCAAAGCAAGATAAGATGCATAAAAGGATAAACATCACATGCAATCAATATAAGTGATATGATATGGTCATCATCATCTTGTGCTTGTGATCTCCATCTCCGAAGCACCGTCATGATCACCATCATCACCGGCGCGACACCTTGATCTCCATCGTAGCATCGTTGTCGTCTCGCCAATCTTATGCTTCCACGACTATCACTACCGCTTAGTAATAAAGTAAAGCATTACATCGCGATTGCATTGCATACAATAAAGCGACAACCATATGGCTCCTGCCAGTTGCCGATAACTTGGTTACAAAACATGATCATCTCATACAATAAAATTTAGCATCATGCCTTGACCATATCACATCACAACATGCCCTGCAAAAACAAGTTAGACGTCCTCTACTTTGTTGTTGCAAGTTTTACGTGGCTGCTACGGGCTTAAGCAAGAACTCATCTCACCTACGCATCAAAACCACAATGATAGTTTGTCAAATAGACTCCGTTTTAACCTTCTCAAGGACCGGGCGTAGCCACACTTGGTTCAACTAAAGTTGGAGAGACAGTCGCCCGCAAGCCATCTATGTGCAAAGCACGTCGAGGGAACCGGTCTCGCGTAAGCGTACGCGTAAGGTTGGTCCGGGTCGTCTCGTCCAACAATACCGCCGAACCAAAGTATGACATGCTGGTAGGCAGTATGACTTGTATCGCCCACAACTCACTTGTGTTCTACTCGTGCAAATAACATCAAATCATAAAACCTAGGCTCTGATGCCACTGTTGGGGAACGTAGTAATTTCAAAAATTTCCTACGCACACGCAAGATCATGGTGATGCATAGCAACGAGAGGGGAGAGTGTTGTCTACGTACCAACGCAGACCGACTGCGGAAGCGATCACACAACATAGAGGAAGTAGTCGCACGTCTTCCCGATCCGACCGATCCAAGCACCGTTACTCCGGCACCTCCGAGTTCTTAGCACACGTTCAGCTCGATGACGATCCTCGGGCTTCGATCCAGCAAAGCGTCGAGGAAGAGTTCCGTCAGCACGACGGCGTGGTGACAATCTTGATGTACTACCGACGCAGGGCTTTGCCTAAGCACTACAACGGTATGATCGAGGTGGAATTTGGTGGCAGGGGGCACCGCACACGGCTAAGGAACGATCTCAAGGATCAACTTGTGTGTCTAGAGGTGCCCCCTGCCCCCGTATATAAAGGATGAGAGGGGGAGGGCTGGCCGGCCAAGCAAGGGAGGCGCAGGAGGATTCCTACTCCTACCGGGAGTAGGACTCCCCCCTCCAATCCTATTCCAACTAGGACTCCAAGGGGGAAAGAGAGAGAGAGGTGGCCGGCCACCTCTCCTAGTCCTAATAGGACTAGGGGAGGGGGGGCGGCGCGCAGCCCTCCATGGCAGCCCCTTTCACCTTTCCACTAAGGCCCATGTAGGCCCATTTGGCTCCCGGGGGGTTCCGGTAACCCTCCCGGTATTCCGGTAAAATCCCGATTTCACCCGGAACACTTCTGATGTCCAAACATAGCCTTCCAATATATCAATCTTTACGTATCGACCATTTCGAGACTCCTCGTCATGTCCGTGATCACATCCGGGACTCCAAACAACCTTCGGTACATCAAAATGCATAAACTGTCATCGTAACGTTAAGCGTGCGGACCCTACGGTTCGAGAACAATGTAGACATGGCCGAGACACGTCTCCGGTCAATAACCAATAGCGGGACCTGGATGCCCATATTGGCTCCTACATATTCTACGAAGATCTTTATCGGTCAGACCGCATAACAACATACGTTGTTCCCTTTGTCATCGGTATGTTACTTGCTCGAGATTCGATCGTCGGTATCCAATACCTAGTTCAATCTCGTTACTGGCAAGTCTCTTTACTCATTCCGTAATACATCATCTCATAACTAACATCTTAGTTATTATGCTTGCAAGGCTTATGTGATGTGTATTACCGAGAGGGCCCAGAGATACCTCTCCGACAATCGGAGTGACAAACCCTAATCTCGAAATACGCCAACCCAACATCTACCATTGGAGGCACTTGTAGTACTCCTTTATAATCACCCAGTTACGTTGTGACGTTTGGTAGTACCCAAAGTGTTCCTCCGGTAAACGGGAGTTGCATAATCTCATAGTTATAGGAACATGTATAAGTCATGAAGAAAGCAATAGCAACATACTAAACGATCGGGTGCTAAGCTAATGGAATGGGTCATGTCAATCAGATCATTCAACTAATGATGTGACCTCGTTAATCAAATAACAACTCTTTGTTCATGGTTAGGAAACATAACCATCTTTGATTAACGAGCTAGTCTAGTAGAGGCATACTAGTGACACTCTGTTTGTCTATGTATTCACACATGTATTATGTTTCCGGTTAATACAATTCTAGCATGAATAATAAACATTTATCATGATATAAGGAAATAAATAATAACTTTATTATTGCCTCTAGGGCATATTTCCTTCAGGTTCCTCCCCCGAATACACCACGGATGAATTTGAATACAAGGATAGTGTCCGACCCTGCAGAATAAGTTCCACATACCACCGTAGAGAGAATAATATTTCCACAAATCTAATCTGCTGACTTGTTTTGGCAACATGGCATTAAGCCAAGGCCCGGTGATTATTCGAACCGTTTTTCTTCAACTAGCTCCACACATAACGCGAGGCGGTTTCTTGACACGTCTTGTCAAAGCAGAGATCGTGTTCCCCTAATTACGGGATTCTCATCAATACGGTCGTGGGTAACCCAACCGTGCCTAGGACTCCTAGATTTTAGGCAAGTCCCAAACGGCCACTAGGAGGACGCTTGATATTCACCCTCTTTATAAAGGGACAAGGCTTTTACTTTTTCCCTCCCGTGCTCAATCGAATCCTTCCCCGCCTCGAGTTCTAACACCCAAAGCCCATGTCAGGTGCTTCAGACCTTCAATCATTTCCGGATCTAGCCTTCAAGGCCAGTGGATGCCCTCCTCCGTTACGGAAGAGGATGTCAAGAAATTGAGGGAGGCCAGATACCTGACCGCCGAGGTTTCGCATCGGCTACCCGCCCGAGGGCAGGTCGTCCCTACTCCCGAACCCAATGAGAACGTTGTGTTCATCTCCCACTTCCTCCGAGGTCTAGGCCTCACTCTAGATCCCTTCGTTAGGGGTTTAATGTTCTATTACGGGCTAGATTTCCACGATATAGCCCCGGACTCCTTTCTCCACATCTCGGCATTTATTGTCGTATGTGAGGCCTTCCTCCGCATTACCCCTCACTTCGGCCTATGGCTCAAGACTTTTGACGTGAAGCCGAAGATGGTCGAGGGGCAGCATGTAGCGTGCGGAGGCACATTAATAAGCAAGATCGCTGGAGCTCCATGGCCAAAGGGTTCCTTTCCAGAGGTGTCCGGATTATGGCAACGGGAGTGGTTTTACATCACAGCTCCCAGAAGTGCCAAGTGGGTGGCTGCCCCTGCTTTCCACTTGGGCCCTCCACCACAACTGATGTCATGGATTAGCAGAGGGCTTAGCTGGGGTCTAGCCAAGGACGTGCCTATACTACAAAGCCGCATTCAAGATCTCTTCGAAGGAGATTTCAGTCTGGTTACGGTGATGCAAGTTATGCTGGTTCGTCGAGTCCAGCCTTGCAAACGCTGGCCCCATCCGCATGTGGGAGTTCAACCCAGAAGGACCGCGCACTATTCAGAATTTCCTCGGCCTGACGCACGAGGAGATGTATAAATCATTCTTCGGACCCCAAATAGAGTGTCCGGATACTACCGAGGACGTGGGCCTGAGCAGCAACCCTACCGCCGACCAAGTAAGTAATCCTCTAGCTGAACACACCGTCTTTCATTTATCATGACGTCATTCTGAGAAATCACTCTTTGATCAGGACTGGCTAACAAAGACGAAGATGATTCGGTGTTCGGCCCCCCTTCCTGAGGGTTTGGACAATCCGGTACTGGAAAAGATGCTCGAGCTAGCACCTTGCCCGGAGCCCTCAAAGGAAGATAAAGGGGGGGAATAATGAGGGCGAAAGTGGGCCTCCACCGCTACCTGTTCCGACCGAGGGAACGAGCGCCTCCGTGAGGGAGGATAACCAAGGGGAGGAATCTGACGTTCTCTTACCCCGGGGAAGGAAGAGGACTACCTCTGAAGGTCCGGAAACAAAGGTTTCCAAACGGGAGAAGAAATCTCCACCAGAGGGTCCTGCCTTGGAGGGTGCTCTTGCCGCACAAAGTCCGTGCGGGGATCAGCCCTCTAACGAGCTGTAAGTAATCAAAAAGTACTTTTATAGTGAAGATATACTACCTTACCTCTGAGGAAAATAACCAAAGCGTTTATCTTGCAGTTCGGATCTTAGCCCTTCTCAGCAGAGCTCGTCTTCGGGGGATCTTCTTCCGGAGATGATGGAGAGCGAAACGCCTCCCCCGGACTCCTCCGCTCATGAAGCGGGAGACCTTGAAGTGTCGTCTCGGAGGGCCTCCCCGGATCCGGTGAGGCCAGAAGATAATCCTATGGTCACCTGAAGTCCACAGTATTCGGCTCTTGAAGAGAGCAAACAGAAGAGTCCGGCACCGTCTGGTATGCGGTCAGACGTACTGAGGGAGCTGTTGGAGCGAGCGGCCATCTCAGAATAACACTGTGCGTTGATGGGTACGGTGATGGAAAGAATTTCGTCCGCTGAAAGCGGATTGCACGAGGCCTTTATGAGTCTACTGACGGGCTTTGAGGTACGTGAAATGATATACTTTTTGATAGTACCGCACATTTTTAGGTGTGCCCTGTGTAGATAGTAGCCCCTGAGACGCTGGTTGTCATCGAGAATGACGGCGAACAGAAGATTGTAGTCCCAGGTAATAATCAAACCGCCTTTATGTGCAGGTGGCTGGAGCTCCGGTGGCTGGCCGGACTCATGAGATTGCCAAACTAAAGCGGCAACTGGATGCGGCGGATGCCGACATCGAGCTTGTTAATAAGCAGCTTGACGAGGCACGGGGTAAGTGATGTTTTCTGGTGAATGCCACATAGTAAGAGCAGCGTAATGCCAGTATCTTTAATATGTTGTGACTGCAGATGGAGCTGCCACCGTGGAGACCCTTCGGGCGAAACTTACCCGAGCCAAGGAACAAGCAAGAATTAGTAATGCGGCCGCTTTAAAGGCGGCCGAAGAGTTACGAGCCAAAAAGTCTGCGCATTGCAAGAGCAAAGATAAAATGGCCAAGATGGCTGTAAAGTTAAAAGACACTGCCGACCGCTGCCAGTTTCTTGAAGAAGAAAACCGGGCGAGGGTGACGGACCTCGAGAAGGCCACAATGGAAACCAAGGACACCTGCTCTGCCATGTGAGCGAAGAAGGAGGAACTGCGTGAAGCCGGGGATATCGCGGCTGGGAAGCCCTTTATGCTGCGGAGGAAGTTCGGAGATCCGCAGTATGCCCCTCTGGATTGGCTGTGGAGTTCGGCAGACGCATATATGGACTTGGCGGCGAGCGTTGTTGATGCGGCCAAATACTTCCGAGATCAAACAGATCATGAAGTGGACAAGCTGTTCTGGTCGCAATTTAATGTGCCAGAGCGTCCGCTTCCATTGACTGATCAGCTAGTCGAATGGGCCGAACTCAATAGGTTGTCCGGACTCGCCATGAGGTCTGTTGTGGATCAGCTGTGGCCAGAAAAGCCGAAGCCGAATAGCTATTTCAGCTTAGTGCAGCAGTTCCTTGGTGCGGTGCCGCGCATCAATGCGATGAAAAGGTCGGCGTATATAGAAGGCTCACGAATGGCCTTTGCCCGTGTCAAAGCATACTGGGCGGAGATGGATGCTGCCACTGTTGCGGTGCAGGGTTCGGCCATAGGCCGAGTGGCTGCCGAGCACTATTTTGAAGAAGTTCTTGAGGGTGCTCATTTGATAGAGGCCCAATGCTCGAAGAATATTATGTTTGAGTGACATGTATTCCCATTGTAAAAACAATGTTTATGAAATTTATTAAGACTGTATTTATACTTTTGCCTGAAAGTAATATGATGCCTCCTGTGTGGCCATTTATGCATACATGTGTATAACCTGAAAGATTGCAGTCGTCGGCTTCAGCCCCCACACATATAATGCGGGGGTGTTCACAGAAGACGCGTGTTCACACTTAATCCAACGTCTTGGTCCTAATAAGGAGGTGATAGCGCAGCGAACTAGGCAACCGGACTATATTGCTTTAACACTTTCACTTAGCCATAGGAGTTTGACAGTGGGGCTACTATATAGCCCCTGGTGGCTCCGTACTCATCCGAATTCGGGGTGCGTACATGCCTGGCCGGGAAACGGCCCTTCGTTAAGGCGGAGGAATTCTATCATTCCGATAGGTCATCGAGTGGTTGACCAGTCTCACGCTATATCACGACAGTCAGTTTTTGGCTTTCTCTACTGAGGTGCTTGTCTGGATGAACCGGGCACAATCGCAGTAGTTCTCCTGGTGCCGCCTTAGCCGATAGAGCGGAACGTAAGGCAACAAAACACAGGAGCTGGGCAAACCCAACATTTGACCAAAGACATGATTCAGAGCTGATGCATATAAGGCCAAACTCGCGATGCCGAACACCCCCTAAGGTATTCGGTCTTTATGGTATAAACCGGGCCTAAACAGTGCCCTTTGTAAGAAGCCCCTGGTGTCCACGTACGTGCATTATTCTGACGTGGCCACATGCCAAGACGCCAGCATCCTTCTCAATAGTACTGAGAATTCGAGGGATGTGTATCAACAAGAGACAGTAAGAAAGGTTTACGCAGGGTCTTAATCTAAAAAGAATCCTTGGAACAGGTCCCTGCTGCACGTCTGCGCCTGTGTCTCTGTTGTGTCGTATTCTGGACAGGTGTAGCATGATGGTCATCTATAAAAGAGAGGAACTTAGATAAAAAGTTGTCGTGCAAAAAGTTAGGTTTAAAGAAACCATGTACAATTAAAGATGAGTAAAAATTGCCACTTGTCTGCGCGCGTTGAGCCCCTTGTATTTGTAATAGGGGTGTGGCCATCAAACCCGTATGAATTACATATAGCTGCGCCGGACTCGTCTACCCGTGTCCGTGGTCTTGACGACCTATCAAATGCTTTAGTTGGTGATGCCGTTTTAGTGTGCGGCTGCCAAGGCAGCCGCACTATCTTCGACGCGCAGGGATCGCTCAATATTTCCATTTACTGTAATGATGCCACGTGGACCGGGCATCTTAAGCGTGAGGGAAGCATAATGAGGTATTGCATTAAAGCGAGCGAAAGCTTCACGTCCAAGTAGTGCTTGATAGCCACTTTGGAACGGAGTAATGTGGAAGGTTAAATTTTCGCTATGGAAGTTATCGGGGAAGCTGAATATAACCTCTAGTAGCAGGGAGCCCGTGCAGTGAGCCCCTGGGCCCAGCGTTACTCCTTTAAAGGTAGTATTGCTGTGGCAAATTTTCTTTGGGTCTATCCCATTTTGCGGACTATGTCCTGATATATCAGGTTTAGACTGCTGCCACCGTCCATCCGGACTCGTGTGAAGTGGTATCCGTCAATTATTGGGTCTAATACCAAGGCAGCTCATCCTGCATGCCGGATACTTGCTAAGTAATCCCGATGGTCGAAAGTGATCGGTTGAGACGACCAGTGGCAGGACTTCACGGTGATAGGCCTTTGGGCGTATTTCTCTGGTAGTGCCGCTTTGTTTCTCCCCTTTATAATGTGTAACACGTTTACTGTTTTGACTTCTGGTGGAAATTTTTTCTGTTCCCCAGTGCTTTGCTTGCGAGGCTCATCCTCGTCTTCGCTTGGTGTATCCTGCCCCTTGTGTTCGGCGTTGAGCTTGCCGGACTGCTTGAAGACCAAACATTCTCTGTGGGTATAATTTACAGGTTTATCGGGGGTGCTATGGATCTGACATATTTGGTCCAGAATTTTGTTTAGGCTGGACAGTTCATCTCTGGCGCCTTTAGAGGGCGGCTTTTGCTGACCTGGCCGAGAGCTTCCGAATCCAGCGTTTACCGCCGTGCTTTTCGGGCTGTCTTCTTTATTCCGGCGCTTATTATTTTTGGTGCGTCGTGATTTCCCGTTTACATCTCTAACTTCGGATGTACTTGGGTCGCTGGTGCTGCATCTGGCTAGCCAGCTGTCCTCACCTGCGCAAAAGCGAGTCATGAGGCTTGTTTATGCTGCCATTGTTCTCGGCTTTTCTTGGCCGAGGTGTTTGGCAAGCCATTCGTCGCGGACGCTATGCTTAAAAGCTGCCAAGGCTTCGGCATCCGGACAGCCGACTATTTGGTTCTTTTTAGTAAGAAACCTGTTCCAAAAGCTTTCGGCCTGACTCTCCGGGTTGTTGAGTTATATGACTCAAATCGTCCGCGTCCGGAGGTCGGACATAAGTCCCTTGAAAATTTGCCCGAAAAGCGTCTTCGAGCTCTTCCCAGCTTCCGATGGAGCTTTCGGGGAGGCTTTTAAGCCAGTGCCGAGCTGGCCCTTTGAGTTTGAGGGGTAAATACTTAATGGCGTGGAGATCATCTCCTCGAGCCATATGGATATGGAGGATATAGTCCTCAATCCAGACCCCAGGGTCTGTTGTTCCGTCGTATGCCTCTATGTTTACGGGTTTGAATCCCTCTGGAAATTCATGGTCCAGCACCTCATCGGTGAAGCAAAGGGGGTGTGCGGCACCCCTGTATCTGGGTGTACCATGGTGTTCGGATGTTTGTTGTGTTGCATCGTATGCTGGAGCACGCTTGCGTGGTCCATAGATGGATCTGGTTGCACCATCCTTTTGATGCGAGCCCTCGCGTGGATCGCGTATTGGCTTATGTGCGGTGTTATTTGCCGCTCTATGTTGGCCGTGAGGTCGTCTATCCGGCCAGATGGCCGTTTTAATTTTTGGTTGCGGGGGATCTAAGGCCTCCTCATCGAATTCAGGTAGCAACTTCCGCTTCGGATAGCTCTTGGCATGGCGATTACCGCCATACTTCGCTGCTGTGTTGAGTACTTTACTCCATCTGATTTTGAGTGTGTCTTGTGCAGCCTTGAGCCTTTGCTTCTGCTTTTTTAGACTCCTCGTGGTGGCAACAAGCCTTTGATGGGCATTCCGTTGGGTGTCTGTCCGGTGTGATGTCGTCCGGACTATTATCTTTGACAGAGTCGGGTTGTTTGGTTTGATTCTCCGTGTTGCCATGGTCCGGCGATGGTTCATCCTGCTCTAACGCGGGGTCTATATGATCGTTGTTTCTGCCAAGGCGGGATTTGGAGCAGCGCTTGCACCGCCGCTTTGACTACTTCTCGAGGGGAGAACCCTTTGTTGCGTCCTTCCATTCCTCGTCGTCATTTTCTTTTGGTGTGTCCACCATGTATACGTCATGTGATGAAGTGGGCGTCCAGTGCCCTGTGGGCAGTGGTTCCTGTTCGTCTCCTGCATCGTCGTCCATACCGTCAATGTCTTCGGAGTCGAAGTCGAGCATGTCGGTTAAGTCATCGATAGTGGCTACTAAGTGGGTGGTGGGTGGGCGGTGAATTTCTTCGTCATCCGCATCCCAATCGTGCCGGACATGGTTCGGCCAGGACTCTCCTGACAAGGAGAGAGATTTTAATGAATTCAGTATGTCGCCGAGGGGCGAGTGCTGAAAGATATCCGCGGAGGTGAACTCCATGATTGGCGCCCGGTCGGATTTGATAGGCACGGGCGCAGGCGGTTCGGAGTCCGTGGCTGGAGAAGAATCCGGCAGTTTAGCAACACGGCTCTCGTGAAGGGTAAGGTCGATTTTCGGCTCGATCGCCGCTGAGGATACGGCCTCCGTGACGGGGTCTATCCACCCATCCATGGATGGTGCAACTAGCTCTGAATTGAGGCTCGGAGTGGCTACCAGTGCGATCTCCTGAATACGGTCCAATGGCAGAGCTAAATCGTACCCATCGTGACCGCGTGGCGCACAAGGCCGGGGCTCAAATCCGTCGAAGATCAAGTCTCCATGGGCATCGGCCGTGTAATTTAAGCTTCCAAACCTGACCTGGTGGCTAGGGGTGTAACTTTCAATCTGCTCCAGATGGCCAAGCGAGTTGGCCCGCAGTGCGAAGCCGCCGAACACAAAGATCTGTCCGGGGAGAAAAGTCTCACCCTGGACTACATCACTATCGATGATAGAAGAGGCCATCAAGCCTAATGGCGATGACACAGAGGAACTCTCAATGAAAGCACCAATGTCGGTGTCAAAACCGACGGATCTCGGGTAGGGGTCCCGAACTATGCGTCTAAGGCGGATGGTAACAGGAGGCAGGGGACACGATGTTTTACCCAGGTTCGGGCCCTCTTGATGGAGGTAAAACCCTACGTCCTGCTTGATTAATATTGATGATATGGGTAGTACAAGAGTAGATCTACCACGAGATCAGAGAAGCTAAACCCTAAAAGCTAGCCTATGGTATGATTGTATGTTGTCCTATGGACTAAAACCCCCCGGTTTATATAGACACCAGAAAGGGATAGGGTTACACAAGGTCGGTTACAAAGGAGGAGATATACATATCCGTATTGCCTAGCTTGCCTTCCACGCCAAGTAGAGTCCCATCAGGACACGAGACAAAGTCTTCAATCTTGTATCTTCATAGTCTAACAGTCCGGCCAAAGGATATAGTCCGGCTGTCCGGAGACCCCCTAATCCAGGACTCCCTCAATCAGATTGGGCTTAAACCCGATCAAAGGGAGATTAACTCTCCACCGGTCACCCATCACGTTGCGGTGGTGGAGGAACAATGCGGCAACTCTTCCTCTATTTT
Organism: Triticum monococcum; assembly: GCA_034509565.1. NCBI lineage: Eukaryota > Viridiplantae > Streptophyta > Magnoliopsida > Poales > Poaceae > Triticum > Triticum monococcum. The sequence continues at coordinate 171,232,103 of CM067847.1, read as the reverse complement.
GAGGACTAACTATGTCCGGATTCCTGAGCTCTCTGAGCCGGATACCCGCTTACGAGAGGACATTATCCAAGCCCTGAACCTAGAATCAGGCAGCGGGCCAAATTTATCGGCTAACACTCCGGAACCCGAAGTTCCAAGATTGGAAACTCCTCGGCCCCTGGGTCTTAGATCGGGTAGGGATTCGGACTCAAATCCACCCACCCACCCAGACATAAACGATCTTTCCCACATCAGGCAAGAGCCCCATGAAACAATACATCATTATTGGGCCAGATTCCTCCTTGTGATGAACAAGGTTAAGGACTGTCGCGAGGAAGATGAAGTCTAACTTTTCTGCAATAATTGCAGCGATAAGGGAATCCTTAACGCCTTAAGTCGCCGTGACATATCACGCTTCGCTAACTTGGCGTCAATAGTACATAAGTACTGTGCGATGGAAAGCGCCTGGAAAACCGAAACAAAATTTTGGGATAATCCGGCTCCGAATATACACCCAGTTCGAAGTAAAAGGGTGCACTATCATAAGACGCCCGAGCTAGTTGCAAAGAAACAAAAACCCTCTACAGGGCATGGAACCGTACTGGAGGGATGGCTTAACGGACCCTGCAAAATTTACAGTACAACGGATACAATACCAACACACAGCCTTAGAGCATGTTGGATACTCCGGCAGGTGGACAAAAGTGGTGAGGATCTTCTTATCCCAAATGCCACAGAGCAGCATTCCGTGGATAACAACACGGTGTTAATAGTCTTTGAGACATTTGCGTCAAATAATAGGCGCAAGCAAACACTCCGCGGCATGGCCGAAATCTGCCACGTAGCAGCAATAAATCCATGGAGTGACACATCTATTACCTTCAATGCCAGTGATGAACCTAAATTCCGAACAGCCTGAGCACCAGCCGCACTGGTCCTCAGTCCAATTGTGGACGACTTTCGACTCACCAAAGTACTCATGGACGGCGACAGCGGATTAAACCTCATCTACGAGGAAACTCTTCAAAAAATGGAAATAGACTGGAACCCCATCGAGCGAAGCAGCACAACCTTTAGAGGAATAATCCCCAGTCGAGAAGCGCGCCGTATAGGCAAAATCACACTAGATGTGGTGTTCGGCACACAGGAGAATTACAGGTCCAAAGAGATTACGTTCCAAGTGGCCCCGTTCAATAGCGGATACCACGCCCTTCTAGGGCGGGAGGCGTTCACAATCTTCCAAGCCATACCCCATTACGGGTACATGAAGCTCAAAATGCCCGGGCCCAACGGAATCATCACTCTCGCTAGCGATCCGGACACAGCACTCCGCACCGAAAACAAGCCAAGTTATTGGAGGCCGGATTTATTAGAGAAATAAAACACCCGGACTGGCTAGCAAACCTGGTGATGGTACCAAAGAAGGATAAATCCTGGCGCATGTGCGTCGATTTCAAGGACCTCAATAAGGCCTGCCCAAAGGATCCCTTCCCCCTCCCCCGCATCGATCAAATTATCGATGCTACCGCAGGACACGACTCATTGTGTTTCCTCGACGCATACTCCGATTACCACCAAATCAAGATGGCGGAGTCCGACCAAGCCGCAACAGCATTCATCACACCATACGGTCCCTTCTGTTTCAACACAATGCCTTTTGGGCTCAAAAACGCCGGCGCAACATATCAGCGCATGATTCAGACATTCTGGAGAAACACATCGGCAAAACAGTAGATGCATACGTAGACGATGTGGTCATCAAAACCAAACACGTCGACTCTTTGATAGACGACTTGAGGCTCACATTCGTCAACCTCCGAACATACGACATTAAGCTCAATCCGGAAAAACGCGTTTTCGGCGTACCAGCCGGAAAGCTCCTGGGTTTCATTGTCTCCATTAGAGGTATTGAAGCTAACCCGGCCAAAATCCAAGCTTTGTCACAGTTGGCTACCCCAACATACCTCAAACAAATCCAGAAGTTAACTGGATGCGTGGCGGCTCTAAGCCGCTTTATCTCCCGCTTAGGAGAAAAGGCTTTACCCCTTTATCGCTTCCTTCAGCGCACCGAACACTTTGAGTGGACGGACGCTGCCACAACCGGATTGGAAGAAATAAAGGCCATTTTGGCAACCAACCCAATCCTGGCCGCACCGAACACCGGCGAACCAATGCTGTTGTACATTGCGGCAACTCATCAAGTTGTAAGCGCAGTGCTCGTCGTCGAATGAGAAGCTGCCGGACATAAATTCCCTCTTCAAAAGCCGGTATACTATGTATCCACTGTCCTCACTCCATGCAAATCACGGTACCCACATTATCAAAAGATAGCATATGCGGTATTCATGGCATCGCGGAAGCTGCGACACTACTTTTAAGAGTGTTCGATTATAGTAGCCTCGGAAGTGCCACTTAATGATATTATAAACAACCGCGACGCTACAGGCCGGATTGCCAAATGGGCCATTGAGCTCCTCCTGTTCGACATAACATACAAACCTCGACGAGCCATTAAGTTGCAAGTATTGGCCAACTTCGTAGCCGAATGGACGGAGGCCGAACTCCCTAAAGAGTATGACGCATACTCCAACTAGATCATGCACTTCGACGGTTCTAAAATGTTGGCCGGTCTAGGGGCTGGCGTCGTCCTGACGTCCCCAACCGGAGATACCGTTCAGTACATACTACAAATATTGTATACAGACTCCAACAGTGCAGCCGAATACGAAGCTCTGTTGCATGGTCTTCGGATGGCAGTCTCCATGGGCATACAACGCCTGGAGGTGCGTGGGGATTCAAACCTCGCAATATACCAAATAAATGGAGACTTTGACGCCAAGGATCCGAAAATGGTGGCCTATCAAAACGCCGTCCTAAAAATGTCAGCTCGGTTCAAGGGGCTCGAATTTCACCATGTGGCTCGGGAAAACAATCAGGCGGCGGATATCCTCGCCCGCATCGGCACAAAACGTGATGCTGTCCCCCCCAACATATTCTCGGAGAGGCTGTTCAAGCCATCCGTAGTATGGGAAGGGGACACCGGTAACAACAGTCCGGACCTGGCCAAAATACCCGATACCGAACTCTCTGACACAATCGGAGGCTCCGCCACCGAAACAACACCTTCAGCCCACGAAATAATGGCCATTATTGCCCCGTGGACAGAACCATTCCTGGCGTACCTAACTAGACAGGAACTTCTAGAGGACCAAAATGAGGCATGCTGCATAATGCGGCGATCCAAGACCTACAAGGTCCATGAGGGAGAATTGTACAAAAAAAGCACTACCAGAGTCCTTCAAAAGTGCATCTCCGAAGAGGAAGGGCGGAATCTTTTGGCAGAAATTCACGCCAGACTCGGCAGTCATCACGCCGCAGCCCGGGCCCTTGTAAGCAAGGCCTTCTGTACATGATTCTATTGGCCAATGGCCCGGGCAGACGCACAGGACTTGGTCCAACGTTGCGCCGGTTGCCAGCTCTTTGCAAATCAAAGCCACATGCCACCCACCGCCCTCCAAACAATCCCCATTACATGGCCCTTTGCGGTCTGGGGGCTTGACATGGTTGGACCCCTTAAAGGGGGAACCCACAAGAAAAAATACTTACTGGTCATGGTGGATAAATTCACCAAATGGATAGAGGCCAAACCTGTTAAAACAGCCGAATCCGGACCGGTGATAGACTTCATATCCGGGGTCGTACACCGTTATGGCGTCCCCCACAACATCATCACTAACAACGACACGAACTTCACGGCCGATGAGGTAAAACTCTGGTGCAGCAAAATGGGCATCAAGCTTGATTATGCTTCAGTCTATCACCCACAAACCAATGGTCAAGTCGAGCGAGCAAACGGCCTTATAATGAGCGGCATTAAACCCAGATTAGTGTGTTCCTTAACAGAGTCTAACACGCACTGGGTAGAGGAGCTCGACTCCATACTCTGGGGGCTGCGAACCACGCCGAATCGTAGTACCGGATATACACCCTTCTTTATGGTGTACGGCGCAGAGGCAGTCTTGCCATGTGACATAATTCATGACTCACCTCGAGTGCGCATGTACGAAGAAAGAGAAGCCGAGCTCGATCAGCAGGACAGTTTGGATACCCTGGAGGAGGAGCGTGACATAGCCAAAGCCCGTTCCGCATTTTATCAGCAACAGGCTCGCAGATACCAAAGCAGAGAAGTACGGGCCAAAACTAATAATGTTGGCGAACTAGTTCTACGCCTACCGGATAAGAAAAAGAACAAGCTCGAGCCCAAGTGGGAAGGTCCCTTCATTATTGACCAAGTTCTGACCGGTGGAGCGTACCGACTGCGGATGCATCGACTAGTCGACTCGAGCCGAACCCATGGAACGCGGCCAGGCTCCGAAGATTCTACGCCTAGCACCGGACCCTATGTTCGTCCCCTCCCTTTGTCCATTTTTTGCATATACATTATCTGTCTTGTTTTTCTTTCTTCCTTTCTTCTATTCTTTCTCTAGGCCTTCAAGGGCCAACTTGTGCCTCGCTTGCACATTATAGATGCGCTAGCCGCGCTCATCATACCCGAGGGCTTCTTTCATAGAAGCTTAATTATTTATCTGGGCCTCAGGCCCCGCACATGTGTCTGAAGGAAATATGCCCTAGAGGCAATAATAAAGTTATTATTTATTTCCTTATTTCATGATAAATGTTTATTATTCATGCTAGAATTGTATTAACCGGAAACATAATATATGTGTGAATACATAGACAAACAAAGTGTCACTAGTATGCCTCTACTTGACTAGCTCGTTAATCGAAGATGGTTATGTTTCCTAACCATAGACATGTGTTGTCATTTGATTAACGGGATCACATCATTAGGAGAATGATGTGATTGACATGACCCATTCCAATAGCTTAGCACCCGATCGTTTAGTATGTTGCTATTGCTTTCTTCATGAGTTATACATGTTCCTATGACTATGAGATTATGCAACTCCCGTTTGCCGGAGGAACACTTTGTGTGCTACCAAACGTCACAACGTAACTGGGTGATTATAAAGGAGCTCTACAGGTGTCTCCAAAGGTACATGTTGGGTTGGCGTATTTCGAGATTAGGATTTGTCACTCCGATTGTCAGAGAGGTATCTCTGGGCCCTCTCGGTAATGCACATCACATAAGCCTTGCAAGCATTACAAGTAATGAGTTAGTTGCGAGATGATGTATTACGAAACAAGTAAAGAGACTTGCCGGTAACGAGATTGAACTAGGTATTAAGATACCGACAATCGAATCTCGGGCAAGTAAAATACCGATGACAAAGGGAACAACGTATGTTGTTATGCGGTCTAACCGATAAAGATCTTCGTAGAATATGTAGGAGCCAATATGAGCATCCAGGTTCCGCTATTGGTTATTGACCGGAGACATGTCTCAGTCATGTCTACATTGTTCTCGAACCCGTAGGGTCCGCACACTTAAGGTTTCGATGACAGTTATATTATGAGTTTTGATGTACCGAAGTTAGTTCGGAGTCCCGGATGTGATCAGGACATAACGAGGAGTCTCAAAATGGTCGAGACATAAAGATTGATATATTGGACGGCTATATTCGGACACTGGAAGTGTTCCGGGTGATTTCGGAGAAAACCGGAGAGCCGGAGGGTTACCGGAACTCTACCGGGAGAAGTAATGGGCCATATGGGCCTTAGTGGAGGGAGAGAGAGAGAGGGGTAGCCTGGGTGGGCCACGCGCCTCCTCCCCCTGGTCCGAATTGGACTAGGAGAGGGGGGGGGGGGCGGCCCCCTTTCCTTCTCCCTCCCCACTTCCTTCCCCTCCTAGTAGGAGTCCTACTCCTACTAGGAGGAGGACTCCTCCTGGCGCGCCAATAGGGGCCGACCGGCCTCCTCCCCTTGCTCCTTTATATACGGGGGCAGGGGGCACCCCTAGACACACAAGTTGATCCACATGATCATATTCTTAGCCGTGTGCGGTGCCCCCTTCCACCATAATCCTCGATAATATTGTAGCGGTGCTTAGGCGAAGCCCTGCGACGGTAGTACATCAAGATCGTCACCACGCTGTCATGCTGACAGAACTCTTCCCCGACACTTTGCTGGATCGGAGTCCGGGGATCGTCATCGAGCTGAACGTGTGCTAAAACTCAGAGGTGCCGTAGTTTTGGTGCTTGATCGGTCGGGCCGTGAAGACGTATGACTACATCAACCATTTTGTGCTAACGCTTCCGCAGTCGGTCTACAAGGGTACGTAGATCACACTCTCCCCTCTTGTTGCTATGCATCACCATGATCTTGCGTGTGCGTAGGAAAATTTTGAAATTACTACGTTCCCCAACAGTGGTATCCGAGCCTAGGTTTTATGTGTTGATGTTATATGCACGAGTAGAACACAAGTGAGTTGTGGGCGATATAAGTCATACTGCTTACCAGCATGTCATACTTTGGTTCGGCGGTATTGTTGGATGAAGCGGCCCGGACCGACATTACGCGTACGCTTACACGAGACTGGTTCTACCGACGTGCTTTGCACACAGGTGGCTGGCGGGTGTCAGTTTCTCCAACTTTAGTTGAACCAAGTGTGGCTACGCCTGGTCCTTGCGAAGGTTAAAACAATACCAACTTGACAAACTATCGTTGTGGTTTTGATGCGTAGGTAAGATTGGTTCTTGCTTAAGCCCGTAGAAGCCACATAAAACTTGCAACAACAAAGTAGAGGACGTCTAATTTGTTTTTGCAGGGCATGTTGTGATGTGATATGGTCAAGACATGATGCAAAAATTTTATTGTATGAGATGATCATGTTTTGTAACCAAGTTATCGGCAACTGGCAGGAGCCATATGGTTGTCGCTTTATTGTATGCAATGCAATTGCGCTGTAATGCTTTACTTTATCACTAATCGGTAGCGATAGTCGTGGAAGCATAAGATTGGCGAGACGACAACGATACTACGATGGTGATCAAGGTGTCGCGCCGGTGACGATGGTGATCACGGTGCTTCGAAGATGGAGATCACAAACACAAGATGATGATGGCTATATCATATCACTTATATTGATTGCATGTGATGTTTATCCTTTTATGCATCTTATCTTGCTTTGATTGACGGTAGCATTTTAAGATGATCTCTCACTAATTATCAAGAAGTGTTCTCCCTGAGTATGCATCGTTGCGAAAGTTCTTCGTGCCGAGACAACACATGATGATCGGGTGTGATAGGCTCTACGTTCAAATACAACGGGTGCAAAACAGTTGCACACGTGGAATACTCAGGTTATACTTGACGAGCCAAGCATATACAGATATGACCTCGGAACACAGAGACCGAAAGGTCGAGCGTGAATCATATAGTAGATATGATCAACATAGTGATGTTCACCATTGAAACTACTCCATCTCACGTGATGATCGGACATGGTTTAGTTGATTTGGATCGCGTGATCACTTAGAGGACTAGAGGGATGTCCATCTAAGTGGGAGTTCTTAAGTAATATGATTAATTGAACTTTAATTTATCATGAACTTAGTCCTGGTAGTATTAGCATATCTATGTTGTAGATCAATAGCTCGCGTTGTTGCTTCCCTTTATTTTTGATATGTTCCTAGAGAAAATTGTGTTGAAAGATGTTAGTAGCAATGATGCGGATTGGATCCGTGATCTAAGGTTTATCCTCATTGCTGCACAGAAGAATTATGTCCTTGATGCACCGCTAGGTGACAGACCTATTGTAGGAGCAGATGCAGACATTATGAACGTTTGGCTAGCTAAATATGATGACTACTTGATAGTTTAGTGCACCATGCTTAACGGCTTAGAATCGGGACTTCAAAGACGTTTTGAACGTCATGGACCATATGAGATGTTCCAGGAGTTGAAGTTAATATTTCAAGCAAATACCCGAGTTTAGAGATATGAAGTCTCCAACAAGTTCTATAGCTAAAAGATGGAGGAGAATCGCTCAACTAGTGAGCATGTGCTCAGATTGTCTAGGTACTACAATCGCTTGAATCAAGTGGGAGTTAATCTTCTAGATAAGATTGTGATTGACAAAATTCTCTAGTCACCATCACCAAGTTAGTAGAACTTCGTGATGAACTATAATATGCAAGGGATAACAGAAACGATTCCCAAGCTTTTCGTGATGCTGAAATCGATGAAGGTAGAAATCAAGAAAAACATCAAGTGTTGATGGTGGACGAAACCACTAGTTTCAAGAAAAGGGGCAAAGGGAAGAAGGGGAACTTCAAGAAGAACGGCAAGCAAGTTGCTGCTCAAGTGAAGAAGCCCAAGTCTGGTCCTGAGCCTGAGACTAAGTGCTTCTACTGCAAAGGAACTGGTCACTGGAAGCGGAACTACCCCAAGTATTTGGCGGATAAGAAGGATGGCAAAGTGAACATAGGTATATTTGATATACATGTTATTGATGTGTACTTTACTAGTGTTTATAGCAACCCCTCAGTATTTGATACTAGTTCAGTTGCTAAGAGTAGTAACTCGAAACGGGAGTTGCAGAATGAACAGAGACTAGTTAAGGGTGAAGTGACGATGTGTGTTGGAAGTGGTTCCAAGATTGATGATATGATCATCATCGCACACTCCCTATACTTTCGGGATTAGTATTGAACCTAAATAAGTGTTATTTGGTGTTTGCGTTGAGCATGAATATGATTTGATCATGTTTATTGCAATACGGTTATTCATTTAAGTAAGAGAATAAATTGTTGTTCTGTTTACATATATGGTTACACACCCAATGAAAATGGTTCATTGGATCTCGATCGTAGTGATACACATATTCATAATATTGAAACCAAAAGATGCAAAGTTAATAATGATAGTGCAACTTATTTGTGGCACTGCCGTTTAGGTCATATTGGTGTAAAGCGCATGAAGAAACTCCATGCTGATGGACTTTTGGAATAACTTGATTATGAATCAGTTGATGCTTACAAACCATGCCTCATGGGCACGATGACTAAAACTCCGTTCTTCGGAACAATGCAGCAAGCAACAGATTTGTTGGAAATCATGCATACTGATGTATGTGGACCAATGAATATTGAAGCTCGCAGCTGGTATCATTATTTTCTGATCTTCACAGATGATTTGAGCAGATATGAGTATATCTACTTGATGAAACACAAGTCTGAAATATTTGAAAAGTTCAAAGAATTTCAGAGTGAAGTGGAGAATCATCGTAACAAAAATAAAAGTTTCTATGATATGATCGCAGAAGTAAAATATTTGAGCTACGAGTTTGGCCTTCAGTTAAAACAATGTGAAATAGTTTCACTAATCACGCCACCTGGAACACCACAGTGTAATGGTGTGTCCGAACGTCGTAATCGTACTTTACTTGATATGGTGCGATCTATGATGTCTCTTACAGATTTACCGCTATCGTTTTGGGGTTATGCATTAGAGACAGCTACATTCACGTTAAATACGACACCATCTAAATCCGCTGAGACGACACCGTATGAACTATGGTTTGGCAAGAAACCTAAGCTATCGTTTCTTAAAGTTTGGGACTGCGATGCTTATGTGAAAAAGTTTCAACATGATAAGCTCGAACCCAAATCGGAGAAGTAAATCTTCATAGGTTACCCAAAAAGAAAATGTTGGGTACACCTTCTATCACAGATCCGAAGGCAAGTTATTCATTGCTGAGAATGGATCCTTTCTAGAGAAGGAGTTTCTCACGAAAGAAGTGAGTGGGAGGAAAGTAGAAAACTTGATAAGGTAATTGTACCTTCTCCCTTATTGGAAAGTAGTTCATCATAGAAATCTGTTCTTGTGACTACTACACCAATTAGTGAGGAAGCTAATGATGATAATCATGTAACTTCAGATCAAGTTACTACCGAATCTCGTAGGTAAACCAGAGTGAGATCCGCACCAGAGTGGTACGGTAATCCTGTTCTGGAAGTCATGTTACTAGACCATGACAAACCTACGAACTATGAGGAAGCGATGATGAGCCCAGATTCCGCGAAATAGTTTGAGACCATGAAATCTGAGATATGATCCATGTATGAGAACAAAGTATGGACTTTGATGGATTTGCCCGTTGATCGGCAAGCCATAGAAAATAAATGGATCTTCAAGAGGAAGACGGATGCTGATAGTAGTGTTACTATCTACAAAGCTAGAATTGTCGTAAAAGGTTTTTGACAAGTTCAAGGTGTTGACTATGATGAGAGTTTCTCACTCGTATCTATGCTTAAGTCTGTCCGAATCATGTTAGCAGTTGCCACATTTTATGAAATCAGGCAAATGGATAAACAAAACTTCATTCCTTAATGGATTTATTAAAGAAGAGTTGTATACGATGCAACTAGAAGGTTTTGTCGATCCTAAAGGTGTTAACTAAATATGCAAGCTCCAGCGATCCATCTATGGACTGGTGCAAGCATCTCGGAGTTGGAATATATGCTTTGATAAGTTCATCAAAGCACATAGTTTTATACAGACTTGCGGTGAAGCCTGTATTTACAAGAAAGTGAGTGGGAGCACTACAGCATTTCTGATAAGTATATGTATGACATATTGTTGATCGGAGATGATGTAGAATTATTCTACAAAGCATAAAGGAATGTTTGAAAAGAGTTTTTTCAAAGAAAGACCTCGGTGAAGCTGCTTACATGTTGAGCATCAAGATCTATAGAGATAGATCAAGACGCTTGATAAGTTTTTCAATGAGTACATACCTTGACAAGATTTTGAAGTAGTTCAAAATGGAATAGTCAAATAAGGAGTTCTTGCCTGCGTTGCAAGGTGTGAAGTTGAGTAAGACACAAAACCCGACCACGGCAGAAGATAGAGAGAGAATGAAAGTCATTCCCTATGCCTCAGCCATAGGTTCTAAAGTATGCCATGCTGTGTACCAGACCTATTGTATACCCTGCCCTGAGTTTGGCAAGGGAGTACAATAGTGATCTAGGAGTAGATCACTGGACATTGGTCAAAATTATCCTTAGTGGAATAAGGATATGTTTCTCGATTATGGACATGAAAAAAGGTTCGTCGTAAAGGGTTACGTCGATGCAAGTTTTGACACTGATCCAGATGACTCTAAGTCTTAATCTGGATACATATTGAAAGTGGGAGCAATTAGCCAGAGTAGCTCCGTGCAGAGCATTGTTGACATAGAAATTTGCAAAATACATACGGATCTGAATGTGGCAGGCCCATTGACTAAACTTCTCTCACAAGCAAAACATAATCACACCTTAGTACTCTTTGGGTGTTAATCACATAGCGATGTGAACTAGATTATTGACTCTAGTAAACCCTTTTGAGTGTTAATCACATGATGATGTGAACTATTGGTGTTAAATCACATAGCAATGTGAACTAGATTATTGACTCTAGTGCAAGTGGGAGACTGAAGGAAATATGCCCTAGAGGCAATAATAAAGTTATTATTTATTTCCTTATTTCATGATAAATGTTTATTATTCATGCTAGAATTGTATTAACCGGAAACATAATACATGTTGAATACATAGACAAACAAAGTGTCACTAGTATGCCTCTACTTGACTAGCTCGTTAATTGAAGATGGTTATGTTTCCTAACCATAGACATGTGTTGTCATTTGATTAATGGGATCACATCATTAGGAGAATGATGTGATTGACATGACCCATTCCATTAGCTTAGCACCCGATCGTTTAGTATGTTGCTATTGCTTTCTTCATGACTTATACATGTTCCTATGACTATGAGATTATGCAACTCCCATTTGCCGGAGGAACACTTTGTGTGCTACCAAACGTCACAACGTAACTGGGTGATTATAAAGGAGCTCTACAGGTGTCTCCAAAGGTACATGTTGGGTTGGCGTATTTCGAGATTAGGATTTGTCACTCCGATTGTCGGAGAGGTATCTCTAGGCCCTCTCGGTAATGCACATCACATAAGCCTTGCAAGCATTGCAACTAGTGAGTTAGTTGCGAGATGATGTATTACGAAACAAGTAAAGAGACTTGCCGGTAACGAGATTGAACTAGGTATTAAGATACCGACGATCGAATCTCGGGCAAGTAAAATACCGATGACAAAGGGAACAACGTATGTTGTTATGCAGTCTGACCGATAAAGATCTTCGTAGAATATGTAGGAGCCAATATGAGCATCCAGGTTCCGCTATTGGTTATTGACCGAAGACGTGTCTCGGTCATGTCTACATTGTTCTCGAACCCGTAGGGTCCGCACGCTTAAGGTTTCGATGACAGTTATATTATGAGTTTATGAGTTTTGATGTACCGAAGTTAGTTCGGAGTCCCGTATGTGATCACGGACATAACGAGGAGTCTCGAAATGGTCGAGACATAAAGATTGATATATTGGACGACTATATTCGGACACTGGAAGTGTTCCGGGTGATTTCGGAGAAAACCGGAGAGTCGGAGGGTTACCGGAACCCTACCGGGAGAAGTAATGGGCCATATGGGCCTTAGTGCAGAGAGAGAGGGGCAGCCAGGGTGGGCCGCGCGCCTCCTCCCCCTGGTCCGAATTGGACTAGGAGACGGGGGGCTGCGCCCCCCTTTCCTTCTCCCTCCCCACTTCCTTCCCCCTCCTAGTAGGAGTCCTACTCCTACTAGGAGGAGGACTCCTCCTGGCGCGCCAATAGGGGCCGTCCGGCCTCCTCCCCTTGCTCCTTTATATACGGGGGCAGGGGGCACCCCTAGACACACAAGTTGATTGTCAGGACCCCGATTCCAAGCCACATCGATCTAGCTGGTAACACCTCATATCACTTTGCGACCTCACGCACGGTATCCCACGGGTGTTGCCTTACCATGGCCCAGGACCGTTTGCGCCTTTTGGCTCACGTATATGATAGTGTCGCTAGCATCCATATGACAGAGAACCCGGGCCGACATGGCTAGTCGTGAACCCAAAGCGGCACAGACCTATGGAGACAGGCATACATGAATCACATCGAGCATGTCGGTCATCAGCGAGTGATTCCGGGCTGTAGCACTGGGCTAACAGGACTCAGGGGAACCCGGGCTGTAGCAGGCTAGGCAGGACTCTGGAAGTCACCGTGTGACATTTCCCCGAAGGGACAGACATAGGAACGAAGTGAATCACATGCCGGCCAGTCAAGTGTCCTGAGCAGTAGTGCTGGGCTAGCAGGACTCCGGTGAACCGGGCTGTAGCGGACTACTATGGCTCGAGGAACACTAGACTACATTTCCCCATAAGAAAGGCTGTCACATGACCCGACACTCAAGTCATACAAACATACAAGCACATGCGGAAGCAACCGGTCTGAGTACAGACACTAGAAAGAAAGAAGGCTTCTCGAAGCCTGTCTATCTACATTGGGCCCTCCATGGCAAGGATCACCACCTGGGTGGCTAGTCACTCGTCGACATCAAGGTCTACATAAAACCCATCAAAGGGGCAGTGTTGTCGTCTGAAAACAATAAATAAGCAAACATGAGTACAAGGTACTCAGCAAGTCTTACATCAGAACCTACTATACATGCTCATTCTCAAGAAGGTGGTGGGGTTATTGCAGCAAGCCAGCTTTGACTCTTTGCTAAGCTATCCTACGGAACTTCTTTAGTAAAATAGTTTTCACACACGAGTCCAGTACTCACCAACACAATACTCCATCAGGGATCCTCCCTCGTCATCCTACGAGAGGGCCATCCTCGGTACTCACACTTATCTTGAGTCTTTTAGTAGTATCCATTAACTTGTCTATGAACTGTATAGGCAACCAAGTAGTCCTTTACCGCGGACGCGGCTATTCGAATAGTTTTATACCCTGCAGGGGTGTACTTCGTCATACACGCTTTCACCACTTACCGCCGTTTACACGACATGTACTCGGCAACCTTCAAGTGGAAGCCCAGCGAGGGTGTCGGCCACGGCCTACCTAAACACTTAAGTCTCTAGTCTAGGTTTATCGCCTATCCAGGTTCCATCCGCAGGGAGTCCGGCCGAGGTTTCCACATACAGCCCGAACGATGTGAACAGGGTTCCCGAGACACCAAACGGGTGACTCGGTACACCGTGCCACGGTGTATCTACCGCAACATAGCCCACCCCTAGGGTCAGTGCTACGCACGGCCGCCAACACATAACCTACAAACACCAGAAACTATTTGCAACTCCTGGACAGAGTACTAGGGTGATTAAGAAACCGAGAGGGTCCATTGGTTTTGGGCCCAATGTACGGTAGTAACTGCATCTTCAATCACACATACAGATCTTAGTTCTTATGGACGGCCTCAATGAAACAACCCACCATGTACTCCTACATGGCGTCTCATCGATACCTTTACCAAAACATGTTCAACACATCCCTCACATTACCGGCATAAGCATTTCACTCTAGCCCATCACCCAGATGAACCACACCTGACACAACTCTAAGCATAGCAGGCATAGCAAGGTAGGAATCACATACATGGCTCAATCAACTCCTACAAATGCTAGTGGGTTTCATCTAGTTACTGTGGCAATGACAGGTCATGCAGAGGATAAGGGTTCAACTACCGTAGCACACAGCAGTTTGAATCGCGTTGTTTTAATGCAGTAAACAAGAGCAGAAGCGAGAACATGGGTTTGTATCGGAATGATCAATGGGTTGCTTGCCTGATGGAGTGGTAGTGGGATACTGCCCTTCAGTTGGATACTCGTGAATATCCTCGGAGGCAGAACCTACCACGAAGAACACATCGGAACACAATCAACACATGACGATATGCAACAATATGATGCATGCTATGACATGGCAATATGAATGTGTCTTGGCCTAATGCAAGCTATAACAGAAAGGAATGAACTCATTTGAATCAAAGATTCAAATATTGGCTCATTAAACATGGCCTTAGCAGTGCATTTCCTTATTCTTCTTAAACAACAAGGTAAACTTGTTTTGTCATGCATGAAACCATTACAGATGGATAGATTGAATTTTTCTGACAATTTTTCATATATAAATTATTTCATTTGGAGTTACGGTTGAATTTCTATGATTTTTAGAAGTTTTAAACATTTTCTGGAATTTCCTGAATAAAAATAAATCCAGAAAATGCAATACTGCGTCAGCATTGTGTCATGCTGACCTCAGCAGGTCAAAGGCGCCAGCCCAGGTCAAACCTGACTGGTGGGCCCCTTCTGTCAGCCTCTCAGCTAATTAACATGATTAGATTAACACTAATTAGCTGTCAGTGGGGCCTGGGTCCACATGTCAGTGACTGATTAACTTAAAATTAGTTAAAACTAATCCTAGATTAGTTAGCAGACCGGCCCCACCTGTCATAGACTCAGGGGGGGTCTACCTGGGCCCACCCAGGGTCAAACTGGGTCAAACTCGCCAGCGACTCGACGCCGGCGAGGCCCGAGACGGTGGCGCAGCTCGGAAAACGCCTACAGGGCACGAGCGAGGCCGTTCTTGGGCGCGTTGGAGAGCTCTTGCAGTCGCGCATCTAATGGTGGTGAGGCCGGGCCTACGGTGGCCGGAGACGACGACGACGAGCTCCAAGGCGGCGGCCGGAGTTCGGCCATGTGCGGGGTGTGGGCTGCGGCGTGCAAACGCAAAAACTAAGGCGCTAGCGAGGCACTACGCGATGTGGCAAGCATGTTGCGTAGCACGGGAGGACCAAATGGTCGCCGGAGCGACGTCGGCGACGAGCTCGAGCGGAGACGAGCTTCGGCCATGGTGGAACTATGGCCTAGAGGGTGCAAATGCGTGGGAAAGAAGAGGGGAAAGGCAGCGGAGCTCACAACGGGGTCGGAGAGGGGGTCAGCGAGCTCGGGAAGGCCCTGACGGCGGCGAATCGACCGGAGATGGCTCGGGTGCCCGAGGTTGAAGACGAGGGCGAAGATGGCGTTCGGCGGCGTTTGGAGGCGCGTGGGTCGGCGGAGAGGTCCAGGGCGACGAGGCAGAGCTGTTGGGCTCGTCAGAGGGGCGAGGGGGTGGCTCTGGTGGCGTCTATGGCGAACGGCGGCGAGGGACGCGCTCGGCCATCGCGAGAGAGAGTGAGGGAGACGAGGGGGAGAGTGAGGGAGGATGAGAGGGGGACGTGGGGGTCGCGTGGCATCCCTGGGCTTCTCCAGGCGTCGGCGGAAGCAGGAGGTGGCCGGCGTGTGGCCGTGGGCGCCGGCCACGCACTCCGCGTCCTTCTGGCGGGAGGTGGACGACGACTGGCAGAGCCAGTAGGCTGGGCCGAGCTAGGTGGGCTGGCCAGCACAGGTAAGGCCCAGGTGGGCTTCCTTCTCTCTCTTTTTTTGATTTTGTTACTATTTTCTATTTAACTGCAACTATTTAGCTTTATTAAAAATACTAAAACATTTCCAAAAATCCTGAAAATAAATGTGAGCTCTGTTCAGAATATTTCCAACAGGAAACATTTATTCCCAGAATTATTTGAGCATTTAAATTATTTTATGGTATTTAAATGCCCAAACTCAAATACTTATGATTTAATTCAATGACCTTCTGTTGACCTAGAAAATTGTGCACCAATTTTGCCAGACGTTTTAACCCAAGACAAAGAGGGTGAACTTTTTAGAAGGGCATTTCAGGTTCATTGAAAATAATTGTAGTAAACCCTAGTTGTTTCCAGGGGGGTGTTGGGGGTTCTGCCTTCCCCATTTCAAATTTACGAGGAAATTAAACATGATGCACACTCTAATGCTTGAACTAAACTAGGGTGTGACAACTCACCCCCACTCAAAAGAATCTCATCCCGAGATTTTGGATCCTCTGGAAAGAAGGCGGGGTACTCGAGTCGAAGACGATCCTCCCTTTCCCAAGTGGCTTCTTTCTCGGAATGGTGTGACCATTGAACCTTGAGAAACTTGATATTATGATGTCGAGTGGTACGCTCGGCTTGATCAAGGATACGAATGGGATATTCCCGATAGGAGAGGTTATCTTGTAGATCAAGCGTTTCGTGGTCCACTCCACAGATAGGATCCGCGAAGCAACGCCTGAGTTGTGAAACATGGAAGACATCGTGAACTCTGGAAAGATGCGGAGGTAGTTCCAATTGGTAGGCAACTTCTCCTCATTTGGCAAGAATGCGAAAGGGTCCAATGTAACGAGGAGCCAATTTGCATTTGATACCGAAACGATGGGTTCCCTTTAACAGGGTAACCCGAAGGTAAGCCTTCTCGTCGACTTCATAAGTCACAGGCTTATGTTTATGATCATATTGACTCTTTTGACGAGATTTGGCTGTTTTCAATTTCTCACGAATAATGCGAAGCTGCTCTTCTGCTTCCTGAATCATATCCGGGCCAAAGAGTTGTCTTTCCCCGGTTTCTGACCAGTTAAGAGGCGTTCGACATTTTCGTCCATAGAGAACTTTGAAAGGAGCCTTGCCCAAGCTGGCTTGATAAGTATTGTTATAAGAAAACTCCGCGAATGGAAGGCATTTCTCCCAACTCATTCCGAACGAGATGACAGAAGCTCGGAGCATATCTTCCAGAATTTGATTGACTCACTCTACTTGACCACTTGATTGAGGATGGAAGGCGGTACTAAAAGAGAGACGAGTTCCCATAGCATTTTGGAAACTTTCCCAAAATCGAGAGGCAAAGAGACTCCCACGGTCTGAGTTAATTTCCAATGGGACACCATGAAGAGACACTATTCAGGAGATGTATAAATCGGCTAGCTGGCTAGCGGTGATACTCTCACGAACAGGTAGAAAGTGGGCTACTTTGGAAAGTCGGTCGATCATGACGAAGATGGCATTATTCCCTCTCTTGGTTCTGGGAAACACAGTGATGAAATCCATGCTAATTTTTTCCCATTTCTATTCAGGAATAGCCAAAGGTTGAAGGGTGCCAACAGGCCGTTGATGCTCTGCTTTAACACGATGACAAACGTCGCAATTAGCAATGTATTGAGCGATTTCTCTCTTCATCCTAGTCCACCAAAACCTCTGGCGTAGGTCTTGATACATTTTAGTACTACCGGGATGAATGGTGAGAGGGGATTCATGA
Source organism: Triticum monococcum (assembly GCA_034509565.1). Lineage (NCBI taxonomy): Eukaryota > Viridiplantae > Streptophyta > Magnoliopsida > Poales > Poaceae > Triticum > Triticum monococcum. Next base: position 171,214,151 of record CM067847.1, on the reverse strand, counting down.
GCTTCCTTAAGGATCAGCCGCCTCAGGTTTTGTGCCTTTGGAACCACTAGGCGATTTCCAAAGTATACGACACCTTGATCATCAATGGAGAAACAATTCGCGACTCCTTTCTTAATGTTTCTCTTAATACGGGAGATTCCCGGATCTACCTTCTGTGCCTTGATGATCTGATCCGTAAGGGTAGGTTTCGCCACCAGGGTGGATAGGAATCCTCGAGGAACAATGTGAATATTAAGCTTACGAAATTCCTCATGGAGAAGTGGTTGACTTTGTTGTAACATCAGGTTGTTACAATAAGATTTATGACTTAGCGCATCAGCCATGACATTGGCTTTGCCCGGGGTGTAAGTTATTCCTAAGTCGTAATCCGAGATCAACTCGACCCAACGTCGTTGCCTAAGATTCAAATCCGGTTGGGTGAAGATATATTTCAAACTTTGGTGATCGGTGAAGATCTCGCAACGATTACCGAGGAGGTAATGTCGCCAAGTTTTAAGTGCATGGACTACAGCTACAAGCTCTAGATCATGTGTGGGATAATTTTCCTCATGTGGGTGTAATTGTCGTGAAGCATAGGCAATTACCTGACGATCTTGCATGAGTATGCAACGTAGTCCTTGTCGCGAGGCGTCGCAATAGATAATAAAGTCCTTGGAGAAATCTGGTGGTACCAGTACGGGAGCAGATGTCAGGCGTCTTTTCAGTTCCTGAAAGCTGATCTCGCACTGTGGGGTCCACTTGAACTTTTTATCTTTCTTGAGGAGTTCAGTTAGAGGTTTAGCAACCTTGGAGAAATTCTCAACAAAGTGGCGGCAATAGCTCGCTAAGCCAAGGAAACTCTGAACTAGCTTGACCGTCTTAGGTGGAGTCCAATCAAGGACGGTTTGAACTCGCTCGGGATTGACAGCAATACCCTTACCAGAGATTACATGGCCTAGATAGGTCACTTCTGGCAACCAAAATTCACACTTGGAGAATTTGGCATAAAGGCGATGCTCTCGAAGTTTCGTCAATACCAGCCTTAGATGTGCCGCATGTTCCTCTTCATTCTTGGAGTCGATGAGTATGTCATTGAGGTATACTACGACGAATTTATCCAAATACTCCATGAAGACCGAGTTCATTAACCGAGAGAAGGTGGCTGGGGCATTGGTTAGACCGAAGGACATTACGGTGTACTCGTATTGGCCATAACGAGTAACAAAGGGCGTTTTGGGAATGTCCCCGTTTTTGATTTTGATTTGATGGTAGCCCAACCTCAAATCCATCTTGGAAAAGACTGAGGATCCAGCGAGCTGATCATACAGATCGTTGATCCTGGGAAGCGGATATTTGTTCTTGATGGTGACCAAATTGATAGGTCGGTAGTCCACAACTATTCGATCCGTTCCATCCTTCTTCTTAACGAAGAGGACGGGGCAAGCCCAAGGAGAGGAACTAGGACGAATGAAACCCTTTTTCAAGGACTCATCGAGTTGGTTCTTAAGCTCGGCTAGTTCTAAGGGTGCCATCTTGTAGGGTCTTCTAGAAATTGGAACGGTTCCCGGAACAAGGTCTATCACAAACTCGACATCTCTGTCAGGTGGAACACCTGGCAGTTCTTCTAGAAAGACATCCGGAAAGTCTCGGACTACCAGAGCATCCTCAAGGTCTAGAAGGGGGTTGGCATTTAGGGAGTAAAGTTGGCGCTTGGCCACTCGAGTTAAGACATTAACTGTCTTGCCTGATGGGTGAGTAAGTTGAACGGTTCTAGTGGCACAACCAATCTTAGCATAATGAGCTGACATCCAGTCCATACCCAAGATGATGTTTATGTCCGAGGACTTGAGAGCTATTAAGGATGCAAGGAAGACAAGTCTATCGACAAGAATTTCGTTCCCATGGCTTACTCTAGAAGTTTGCCATTTGGAACCCGGAGTTTGAATTATCATGGAAGTGGGCATGTCACAGAATGTCGTGTTATGCAATCGAGCATAGTTCTCGAATATGAATGAATGAGATGCTCCAGTATCGAAAAGAACAGATGCCGGATGGCAGTTAACAAGGAGCGTACCAAGGACGACGTTAGGATCCTCCTGAGCCTCTTCGGCTGAAACATAGTTGACATGGCCACGTGCAGTGGTGGCCGGCTTGGCGTAGAAAGTCTTTCCCGCTAGCTTACCACGGCCAATGGAGTTTCTAGTTTGATTGGGGTTGTTCTGGGGACACTCTTGGCTATAGTGACCCGGCTCTCCACACTTAAAGCATGCCACCACATTGGGGCGTGGAGCAGCATTAGCAGCAGGGCCACCATAGGGCTTGGGCGGTGCAAATTGCTGGTTGGGACCAGGCGCCTCAAAGGATGGCCCTGGGATGAACCTGGGTGGCAGTGCCGTACTTGGGATCCACACCCGGCGCTTCTGAGCTCCAGAGCCGGATGAAGAGCCAAAATCACGGGAGTGCTTGCGTGAAGCGTCATAATCAGTCTGGCCCGTCTCAGCGCTGATGGCTTTATTGACCAACTTTTGAAAGGATGTGCACTCGTGCAGACGGAGATCACGGCGAAGCTCAGGGGTAAGTCCCTTGCGGAACCTTGCCTGCTTCTTGGCGTCAGTAGATACCTCTTCAGGGGCATAACATGCCAGATTCCCAAATTCACGACTATAAGCATCCACAGTCAGTCTTCCTTGGGTGAAGTTGTAGAACTCCTCCCTCTTGCGATCCATGAGACCTTCCGGAATGTGATGCTCACGGAAAGCCTCACTGAATTCAGCCCAGGTAGTGATTTGGCCGACCGGGCGCATAGCTTTGAAGTTCTCCCACCAAAGGCTAGTAGGGCCTTCGAGGTGATAGGCAGCATAAGTAACCTTGTCGGCTTCGGCTACGTTGGCAGAATGTAGCTTGTGGGTGATGCTGCGAAGCCAGTCATCCGCGTCGAGGGGCTCGACAGAATGGTTAAACTTTGGTGGGTACAGCTTGATAAAGTCATTAATTGACACCAAGTCATTTCGTGGGTGGCGTGCAGTGTTCTGCTCAATCCGCTCCAGCAGGCGGTTAGACTCACGCTTGTTTCTTTCCGCCTCCAGCATTACTTCGGCCAGAGAAGGCGGGTGAGGCAGATTTTCACCTCTAGCTGCACTGGCTTCCCCCTGCTCTGGGGCAGCAGGGTTGCTGCGGGTGTTGACCATCCTAGGAGAAAACAAGACAACGGTTTAGACAAGGATGGCTCAAACTTAGCAAGGAAGTGCAGAATGTAATGGATAACACGGAATGCAGAGATGTTCATCCGTATGTCATGGTAATATAAAACTGCCATATATATACCAACGGTCATACACATCATGCATAGTTTAGTACAAGCCCAGGCTACAGTACAACTATGATGAAAGACGTTACATCTCATCGGAGGCATTCCAAGCTCCTATACATTATTTGTCTACACCTCCGGAATCGACTACATGCAAAGTCATATTCCACAAGTCACGTAGGACAGTGGAGATACAACTACTACAATACTAGTGATACTACTACTAACTCAGACAGCTCCGTAGTAGTCCTCATAGAAGTCACCTCCATAGCCTGGAAGTTCAACGTGACCATCCGGGAACAGACGGTCCTGAGGAGCCTGTGGACCATAGGGGCTAGGATGAGGTCTTGGACCAACAAACGATGGCCTGCGGGGACCACGGGGTGGGGTGATGCCTCCCACATCACCCCAATCCACCATGTCTGGCAAAGCAGATCTCACAGGATACAGATCCCTTGTATCCATACATCCAGCTTGCACCGCAGGTGCAAACCGAGTCAATGTGGCCCAATGATCAGCACGGGTATTAAAAAGCTCCAGCCTCAAGGCCCGATTCTCTCGGTCCTTATCTTCGAGCATCTCGGCAGTGGTACGAGTTAATGAGTCCTCCTGAGTGGAGTCAGCACAGATAGCCTGAAGATACCCTTGCACTCTCGGAAGTGAAGCTGGCATGTAACGGAAGTCGGTGTTCCGAAGCAGGCCAGTCCGGACTCGCATGATGGTCATCATGGGATAGGCAGCATCCTGCACAGCCATCTCAACAGTAACCCCGAGTCCATAGGAACAGTGAAGGGGCTCGGTAGATCTAGGATAAGAAGGAAATATCCTGAAGGTGCAGAAATACTGGCTTTGATTAAAGTCACGGAATTGCTCTTCGACAGTGTATTCGGGATACCAACGGTAACCCGTCTCGATCATGACCCGGACTAACATAGCAGTATGAACGGGCACGTCGAGGCACCGGGTCAGGCGAACCACTTGGTTTTGAGCATGGTTGGCCATCTGAAAGCACCACCACAATGCAAAGACATTAGAATTCCTAGGGAAAATTGGACAGCATAACGGCTGTAAATGCTCAGAAAAAGATTTGAGACATCCACAACAGTTCACAATACCACTCAACAACATCATATCAAGGTTCTGATTCAATTAGCAACATACTAAGAATAGTAGAAACTGAACTGGGACTTGTAACAATAATCCTATAAGCTACTACGGATTAGTAACACGTGAACCTGATAGAAGAAGAGAGCCTAGTCCTTAACCCACGTTGAGTGAGGAGAGAATGACTCAGATCAGAGGCATAGGGTAAAGGAGTAAAAGAGCCTTACGTTCCCTTCCACAATCAATTTCCCTACATATAACTAAAGCATTTCTAGACTCGACATCGACCAGTTTGGCTCAACGAACCTACAGGCAGTCCGGCTCTGATACCAACACTGTCAGGACCCCGATTCCAAGCCACATCGATCTAGCTGGTAACACCTCATATCACTTTGCGACCTCACGCACGGTATCCCACGGGTGTTGCCTTACCATGGCCCGGGACCGTTTGCGCCTTCTGGCTCACGTATATGATAGTGTCGCTAGCATCCATATGACAGAGAACCCGGGCCGACATGGCTAGTCGTGAACCCAAAGCGGCACAGACCTATGGAGACAGGCATACATGAATCACATCGAGCATGTCGGTCATCAGCGAGTGATTCCGGGCTGTAGCACTGGGCTAACAGGACTTTGGGGAACCTGGGCTGTAGCAGGCTAAGCAGGACTCCGGAAGTCACTGTGTGACATTTCCCCGAAGGGACAGACATAGGAATGAAGTGAATCACATGCCGGCAAGTCAAGTGTCCTGAGCAGTAGTGCTGGACTAACAGGACTCCGGTGAACCAGGCTGTAGCGGACTACTATGGCTCGAGGAACACTAGACTACATTTCCCCATAAGAAAGGCTGTCAAGGATAAACAACTAGATTGTCGGATCCCACTCATACCAAGCATTTCAATCATACACACAATATGCCCGATATGAGTACACACAACATGGCATCACAACAAAACTCTACAACTCAAGTACTTTATTTAAAGGCTCCAGAGAGCCATACATAACATGTTCATACAGATAGGGGTCACATGACCCGACACTCAAGTCATACAAACATACAAGCACATGCGGAAGCAACCGGTCTGAGTACAGACACTAGAAAGAAAGAAGGCTTCTCGAAGCCTGTCTATCTACATAGGCCCCTCCATGGCCAGGATCACCACCTGGGTGGCTAGTCACTCGTCGACATCAAGGTCTACATAAAACCCATCGGAGGGGGCAGTGTTGTCGTCTGAAAACAATAAATAAGCAAACATGAGTACAAGGTATTCAGCAAGTCTTACATCAGAACCTACTATACATGCTCATTCTCAAGAAGGTGGTGTGGTTATTGCAGCAAGCCATCTTTGACTCTTGGCTAAGCTATCCTACGGAACTTCTTTAGTAAAATAGTTTTCGCACACGAGTTCACTACTCACCAACACAATACTCCACCGGGGATCCTCCCTCGTCATCCTACAAGAGGGCCATCCTCGGTACTCACACTTATCTTGAGTCTTTTAGTAGTATCCATTAACTTGTCTATGAACTGTATAGGAAACCAAGTAGTCCTTTACCGCGGACGCAGCTGTTCGAATAGTTTTATACCCTGCAGGGGTGTACTTCGTCATACACGCTTTCACCACTTACCGCCGTTTACACATGTACTCGGCAACCTTCAAGCGGAAGCCCAGCAAGGGTGTCGGCCACGGCCTACCTAAACACTTAAGTCTCTAGTCCAGGTTTATCGCCTATCCAGGTTCCATCCGCAGGGAGTCCGGCCGAGGTTTCCACATACGGCCCCGAACAATGTGAACAGGGTTCCTGAGACACCAAACGGATGACTCGGTACACCGTGCCATGGTGTATCTACCGCAACATAGCCCACCCCTAGGGTCAGCGCTACGCACGGCCGCCAACACATAACCTACAAACACTAGAAACTATTTGCAACTCCTGGATAGAGTACTAGGGTGATTAAGAAACCGAGAGGGTCCATTGGTTTCGGGCCCAATGTACGGTAGTAACTGCATCTTAAATCACACATACAGATCTCAGTTCTTATGGACGGCCTCAATGAAAAAACCCACCATGTACTACTACATGGCCTCTCATCGATACCATTACCAAAACATGTTCAACACATCCCTCACATTACCGGCATAATCATTTCACTCTAGCCCATCACCCAGATGAACCAGACCTGACACAACTCTAAGCATAGCAGGCATAGCATGGTAGGAATCACATACATGGCTCAATCAACTCCTACACATGCTAGTGGGTTTCATCTAGTTACTGTGGCAATGACAAGTCATGCAGAGGATAAGGGTTCAACTACCATAGCACACAGCAGTTTGAATCGCGTTGTCTTAATGCAGTAAACAAGAGCAAAAGCGAGAACATGGGTTTGTATCGGAATGATCAATGGGTTGCTTGCCTGATGGAGTGGTAGTGGGATACTGCCCTTCAGTTGGATACTTGTGAATATCCTCGGAGGCAGGACCTACCATGAAGAACACATCGGAACACAATCAACACATGACGATATGCAACAATATGATGCATGCTATGACATGGCAATATGAATGTGTCTTGGCCTAATGCAAGCTATAACAGAAAGGAATGAACTCATTTGAATCAAAGATTCAAATATTGGCTCATTAAACATGGCCTTAATAGTGCATTTCCTTATTCTGCTTAAACAGCAAGGTAAACTTGTTTTTTCATGCATGAAACCATTATAGATGGATAGATTGAATTTTTTTGATAATTTTTCATATATAAATTATTTCATTTGGAGTTACGGTTGAATTTCTATGATTTTTAGAAGTTTTAAACATTTTCTGGAATTTCCTGAATAAAAATAAATCCAAAAAATGCAATACTGCGTCAGCATGGCGTCATGCTGACCTCAGCAGGTCAAAGGCGCCAGCCCAGGTCAAACCTGACTGGTGAGCCCCTTCTGTCAGCCTCTCAGCTAATTAATAGGATTAGATTAACACTAATTAGCTGTCAGTGGGGCCTGGGCCCACATGTCAGTGACTGATTAACTTAAAATTAGTTAAAACTAATCCTAGATTAGTTAGCAGACCGGCCCCACCTGTCATGGACTCAGGGGGGGTCTACCTGGGCCCACCCAGGGTCAAACTGGGTCAAACTCGCCGGCGACTCGACGCCGGCGAGGCCCGAGATGGTGGCGCAGCTCGGAAAACGCCTACAGGGCACAAGCGAGGCCGTTCTTGGGTGCGTTGGAGAGCTCTTGCAGTCGCGCATCTAATGGTGGTGGAGGCCGGGCCTACGGTGGACGGAGACGACGACGACGAGCTCCAAGGCGGCGGCCGGAGTTCGGCCATGTGCGGGGTGTGGGCTGCGGCGTGCAAACGCGAAAACTAAGGCGCTAGCGAGGCACTACGCGATGCGGCAAGCATGTTGCATAGCACGGGAGGACCAAATGGTCGCCGGAGCGACGCCAGCGACGAGCTCGAGCAGAGATGAGCTTCGGCCATGGTGGAACTATGGCCTAGAGGGTGCAAATGCGTGGGAAAGAAGAGGGGAAAGGCGGCGGAGCTCACAACAGGGTCTGAGAGGGGGTCAGCGAGCTCGGGGAGGCCCTGATGGCGGCGAATCGACCGGAGATGGCTCGGGTGCCCGAGGTTGAAGACGAGGGTGAAGACGGCGTTCGGCGGCGTTTGGAGGCGCGTGGGTCGGCGGAGAGGTCCAGGGCGACGAGGCGGAGCTTTTGGGCTCGTCGGAGGGGCGAGGGGGTGGCTCTGGTGGCGTCTACGGCGAATGGCGGCGAGGGACGCGCTCAGCCATCACGGGAGAGAGTGAGGGAGACGAGGGGGGAGTGAGGGAGGATGAGAGGGGGACGTGGGGGTCGCGTGGCATCCCTGGGCGTCTCCAGGCGTCGGCGGAAGCAGGAGGTGGCCGGCGTGTGGCCGCGGGCGCCGGCCACGTGCTCCGCGTCCTTCTGGCGGGAGGTGGACGACGACTGGCAGAGCCAGTAGGCTGGGCCGAGCGAGGTGGGCTGGCCAGCACAGGTAAGGCCCAGGTGGGCTTCCTTCTCTTTTTTTTTGATTTTGTTATTGTTTTCTATTTAACTGCAACTATTTAGCTTTATTAAAAATACTAAAACATTTCCAAAAATCCTGAAAATAAATGTGAGCTCTGTTTAGAATATTTCCAACAGGAAACATTTATTCCCAGAATTATTTGAGTATTTAAATTATTTTATGGTATTTAAATGCCCAAATTCAAATACTTATGATTTAATTCAATGACCTTCTGTTGACCTAGAAAATTGTGCAGCAATTTTGCCAGAGGTTTTAACCCAAGACAAGGAGGGTGAACTTTTTAGAAGGGCATTTCAGGTTCATTGAAAATAATTTTAGTAAACCCTAGTTGTTTCCAGGGGGGTGTTGGGGGTTCTGCCTTCCCCATTTCAAATTTAGGAGGAAATTAAACATGATGCACACTCTAATGCTTGAACTAAACTAGGGTGTGACATTGATCCACGTGATCATATTCTTAGCCGTGTGCGGTGCCCCCTTCCACCATAATCCTCGATAATATTGTAGCGGTGCTTGGGCGAAGCCCTGCGACGGTAGTACATCAAGATCGTCACCACGCCGTCGTGCTGACGGAACTCTTCCCCGACACTTTGCTGGATCGGAGTCCGGGGATCATCATCGAGCTGAACGTGTGCTAAAACTCGAAGGTGCCGTAGTTTCGGTGCTTGATCGGTCGGGCCGTGAAGACGTATGACTACATCAACCACGTTGTGCTAATGCTTCCGCAGTCGGTCTACAAGGGTACGTAGATCACACTCTCCCCTCTCGTTGCTATGCATCACCATGATCTTGCGTGTGCGTAGGAAAATTTTGAAATTACTACGTTCCCCAACAGTGTCATGCTTCCGCATGTACCTTTTTTCGCCATTATATGCATCGATATGACTTAAGTTTTGGCAAAGCTGGCTTGCCTGGCTCTTGTATTTATGTCCTACGTTCCCGTTAACTCGGCTAGGGCATAAGGGGAGCACCTCTGCGATTGTTACTGCCGGGTCAGCCGGATGTGTACCTCAGATTGGGTGAAGCCGAAAGCTAGTGTTCTTAAGGGAATATTCGGTCGGTGAACAAAAGATGATTTTTATTTATTATCCATATCTGCCCCCAGATGTTTTTCCTGTGTTTCCTATCGCAATCCGGACATGCACTTTAGGGCATGCTTACCCAGGGAAAAGAACCCTTAACGGAACTATTCTCCCTGGAAGATGTTTCTTACTACCCATGTAATATAACATAACTAGCTGGGCACTTGTCTGTTCAAGCACTAATGACCCCTACGCCTGGTCTCCGCGCATACCCTGGTTCTTATATAACTAAGCGGGTATTCGGATACACTCCGTACTATCGGGTCCCGAGGTTGAAGCGAAAAGGTCCGCCAAGACAAATGATCTACAATCCGGCTAGAAGGCATTATACATGTCACTTTAATTACATAGTCATGTAGACTGACTAAATTCCTCTTCTATACCATCCAACAGGCGATCTAGCTTACAATCCTGTTGGGAATACTTTGTGGTAATTCTACTTGCCCATAAACTAAGCTAACGGGGATCTCTTTTCCGTCGGGCGCCACAGGTCCGACCTCGGCCATGTGATTTGGGTCTGCCTTGGTATACCGCGTCTTCACCATGGCCCAGGCTTCTCCGGCACCCTGTCGGCATGCCGATATCTTCCATAATCGGAAGCTCCGCCGTGCTCCCTTGAGCTTCTCCATAAGCTCTGCAACGCCCTCTGGCAGGGAGACGGATGGCCACAAGGCCTGGGCAACACCTTGCATCACCTGCCGAACTTGTTCGTGCAGATGTGAAAGCTCGGATAGAAGATCACCAGCAGACCCAGGCATTTCCTCCGCAGGACGACCCATCAGCGTACCTACAGACATAATGCTGTTAGTCGGCTTCTTTGCCGAACTCCTTTAAAAGTATTTGTTCAAGCACTTACTGAAAATGTCGCGCTGAAGCCGCTTATTCTCCTTCTCGGAGTCTGAAGCTGGGCTCGAACGTCTTTTAGTTCCACGCACAGCTTGATATTGGCATCTTGGAGATTGTTTTTCTCCCGCCTAACCTCAGTCAGCATGCGTTTGCCAGCCTCTAGCTGTCGCATCACATGCTGGTCCTCCGGATTTTCTTCGGATTCATCTGCAACATCTATTGTTAGATCTGTAGCCACGCCGCACACTATATGGTAACCATCATTCTTTAAAGTGAATATTACCAGCAGGAGACTTTTTTGGTTCCTGCAATGCGGCAACAGCGGCCCGCAGTTGGGTCTTGCATTCCTCCAGCTCCTGTGACAGCCTAGCATTCTTCTCTGTAAGAACCTGCACAATAAAGATGATCCTTAAATCAGTTCTGCTAACTATTTCATGTCTCATGGGCTACTAATACATATAAATCGTCAGATTTACTTACTCATACATCCTTTACATACTGATCCGTGGCTCTGGCTAGACCATCTTGAGCAGCTCGGAGGTACGCCACTCCAGGATTGAAGGCATCAAATGCCTCTGGTGAGAAACAAGTGAGGGAGTCCTGGATTAGGGGGTGTCCGGATAGCCGGACTATACCTTCGGCCGGACTCCTGGACTATGAAGATACAAGATCGAAGACTTCGTCCCGTGTCCGGATGGGACTTTCCTTGGCGTGGAAGGCAAGCTTGGCGATACGGATATGTAGATCTCCTACCATTGTAACCGACTCTGGGTAACCCTAGCCCTCCCCGGTGTCTATATAAACCGGAGGGTTTTAGTCCGTAGGACGAACAACAATCTGTCACATCCCTAGTTCTGGTATGGTCCTAGGCTTGCTTTGTGCATCATGGTTATTTTTTTTAAATGAAATTGAAATGGGGATGTTTCAAACCCTAGCACCAAAGCAATTTAAATAGGTTCAAATTAAAAATGGAATCTCAATGAACCCAAAATGCTATTCAAAAATGTTCATGCTCTTTGGATAATGTTGGGAACAACAACCAGAGGTGATGCACATTTTTACTACACATTCTGGATTTTTGAATCAATGCATAAATATTTGATTTGGAGCTGTTTAAATTATATAAATATTTTTAATGGCTCCAAAATGTTGGGAATTGGTGAGGGCCTCTGGAATATTATATCTAGATGCCACAAAAATTTTCAGCATTTATGGAAATGTTTTAACATTTCTTTTAGATACAAAACAAATGTTCGAAATAGAAAAAGAAAACAGGAAAGGAAAACACTTACCTGGCCTTACCTGGTGGCCCAATAGGACCGGCCCAGCTAGGCCCAACCCACCACCGCACCGCGCTGTCGTCTTCCTCCCCGAACAGAAGGACGAGCGCGTGCTCGCCGCGCGCTGGCCACGCGCCTCGCCAGCTCCTGCTTGCCGCTCCCTGTCGACGTCCTGGCCTTCTACGGAGACGCCACGCAAACCCCGACCCCCTCTCTCCTCTCCCTCACTCGCTGCTCTCTCTCCCCTCCTTTGTCTCACTCTCACCCTCTGTCTCGAGCGCAGCGGAAAGCACCACCGTGCGCCACCACGACCATCGTCTTTCCCTCGCCTCTCCGATGTGCCCCAAAGCTCCGCCTCGCCGCCTGCTACGTCCTCAACGAGCCAGGCGACCCAGGACACTCTGCATCGATGCCACCGTCTTCGCTTCCATCGCCGGTCGCCGGAGATCCGCCTCGCCGCCCCGCTCGCTCCGACGCTCCTCCGGCCTCGCCGACCTGCTCGTCCGACTCGCCGTGAGCCACTGACCTGAAACCCCCTCCTTTGCGCTCCGTTTCCACGTTGTAGCCGTCGCTCCGCCGGAGACCGAACCACGCCGCCACCCGAGCTTCTCGCCGCCGTGGCCACAGCCGTCGTAGCCTCCAACCGAGCACACCCACGTGCTCACCGCGCCGTGTAGGTGCCGTAGGAGCTAAACACGCCACTCCCCAGCCACCGTAGCGTCGACCCCGAGCTCGCCTAAGCTCCGGCGACCACCAAGGTCGACACCGGTGACGACTCCAGCCACCCCAGCCCCTCTCGTGTGCTCCCCTGGATGCAGCGCACACCCAGCTCCACGCAGAGCCTCTTCGCTGTCCTTTTGGTCGCGTGAGGGCGAAACCCGAGCCTCCGCTGTGCGTGCTGTCGCCGGCGATGAGCCGCCGGCGTGTTGGGCCTTTGACTAGGGGTTTAACCTCCCCTGGGTCATTGACATGTGGGCCTGGCCCTGTTAAGTTTTAGTTAGGATTAGTTTAACAACTAATTAAACCCTGTTTAGCTAATTGGGTCACTGACGCGTGGGCCCAACCCCATTAACTAAACCAGTTTAGGTTTATTTTTAGATTAGGATTAACCACAGACACTGACGTGTGGACCCCACACGTCAGGTTTGACCTGGTCAGCCGCCTTTGACCTGCTGACGTAAGCATGACGCTGTGCTGATGCATTATATCATTTTCTGGTATTAATTTAAATTAGGAAATTCCAGAAAATAGTTAAAACTTCTAAAAATCATAGTAATTCAACCGTAACTCCAAATTAAATAAATTATATATGAAAAATTATCAGAAAAATGCAAGGAATCCATTTATGCTAGTTTCATGCATGAAAAACCAACTTATACTTGCTGTATAAGTGAAAACGTAATAATGGCATGTTATATATTTAATTTGGGGTTTGCATATGAACCCTTGGTTCATATGGACTTTAACCAAATTGATGCTAGATGCATTAGGGAAAATCATAGCATCTTCGAAATGTCATCTTCATGCATCATATTGTTGCATATGGTTGTTTATTGATTGCCGGCGCCGTTCCCTCTCGATAGGTTCTGCTCCGGAAGGTGTACCGAGTACCTGTCTGAGGAGCAGTGCTTCTTCGTGGATCTATCAGGCAAGCAAACCCTCTTGAGCATCTCGATAAAGTCCCACTCTCTCGCTCTTGCTCCTTTTACTGCATTAGGACAACAACGATTCAAACTGCTACTTTCTGCTGCGGTAGCTGAACCCATTCCTCTGCATGACCTGTCATTGCCACAGTAAATAGTTGAAACCCACTAGCATGAGTAGGAGTTGCTTGAGCCTTGATGTGCCTGCTCATCCATGCTTGTTTTCTTTATGCCAGCTATGCTTAGAGTTGTGTCAGGTCTGATTCATCGGGAATGAATCAGAGTGGTGAACATGTCCTACCGGTAAAGGCTAAGTGTGTGAACACGTTTTGGTAAAGGTAGCGATGAGAGGCCATGTAGGAGTACATGGTGGGTTGTCTCATTGGAACCGTCCTTAAGCAGTGAGTTTTGTGTATGTTATCCAAGTCCAGTTACTACCACACATTGGGTTCCGGTTATCCGGCCCCTCTCGGGTTATTAATCCGCTTGATCTCTGTCCAGGAGTTGCAACTAGTTTCTGGCGTTTGTAGGTAGTGCTACTTGTCTACCAGGTGGTGTCCGATAGGACGAGCTTGGGACAGACTAGGCACTATGGCACGGTGTACCAAGTGCACCCGGATGGTGGGCTTGGGAACCCTGCACACATCGTTTGGGGCCGTGAGCGACACCCCGGCCGGATCTCCTTGCAGATGGAACCCGAATAGGCGATAAACCTGGACGAGAGACTTGTGTGGTTAGTCAGGTCGTGGCCGACACCCTCGCCCGGCTTCCGCTTGAAGGTTGCCGAGGTACATGATGTGTACAGAGCTATAAGTGGCAAGAGCGTGTGTGAAGAAGTACACCCCTGCAGGGTCAACATTATCTATTCAAATAGCCATTTTCCTCGGATATGGAAACTTGGAGGACTTATGTAGTACATAGACAATTTGAAGTGGATACTCTAAAATACGCAAGATAAGCGTGAGTGCTATGGATGGCCTTCTCGTAGGAAGACGGGAACGGATCCATAGTGGGGTATTGATATGGTGAATATGTGGACTCGTGTGCGTCTTCTCACCTCAAGAAGTTTCTGATACTCGTAGTATAGGTTAGCCACTGAGTCAAAGCTGGCTTGCTGCTGTTAAACTCGACCACCCCCTTTGTTGATAATGTTGCATATGTAGATAGTTCTGATGTAAGACTTGCTGAGTACCTTTGTACTCACGTTTGCTTATTTATGTTTTGCAGTTGGTTACACTAGTGGCTTCGACGAGTAGCTTGTATCCCAGCTATGATCTTGTACCCTTGGGAGGGTCGTGTTTAGTCAGGCTTCTTAGTCTTTTCCTTTTGTAGTTGTCTGTACTCAGACATGTAATGCTTCCGTTGCTTGTATGCTCTGAATGATGGGTCATGAGACCCCTGTTTGTATTGAATGCTATGTGGCTCTTCTGGGCCTTTATCTATATGAGTTTGAGTTATGTTGTGATGCCATGATGTACATCACATACTTGCATGTTATGCGTACGTGTAACGTGTATTGCTATGTGTGGGATCCAACAACCTAGTTGTTTACCTCTGATAGCCTCTCTTAGGGGGAAATGTAGTCTTGTGTTTCCATGTGCCCTAGTAGTTCGCTACTGCCCGGTTCACCGGAGTCCTGTTAGCCCAGCACTACTGCTCAGGACACTTGACTGGACGGCATGTGTTTCACTTTGTTCCTATGTCTGTCCCTTCGGGGAAATGTCACGCGGTGACATCCGGAGTCCTGCCTAGCCTGCTACAGCCCGGGTTCCCGGAGTCCTGTTAGCCCAGTGCTACAGCCCGGATTCATACACTGTTGACCGACATGCTCGAGGTTGATTCATGTATGCATGTCCCCATAGGTTAGTGCCGCTTTGGGTTCACGACTAGCCATGTCGGCCCGGGTTCTCTTTCATATGGATGCTAGCGACACTATCATATACGTGAGTCAAAAGGCGCAAACGGTCCCGGGCCAGGTAAGGTGGCACCTGTGGGGAATACCGTGCGTGAGGCCGCAAAGTGATATGAAGTGTTACATGCTAGATCGGTGTGACTTAGGATCGGGGTCCCGACAGCGTTGGTATCAGAGCCTGACTGACTGTAGGATTATCAAGCCAAACTGGTCGAAGTTGAGTCTAGAAATGCTTTAGTTATATAAGGGAATTGATTGTGGAAGGGAACGTAAGGCTCTGTGTACTCCTTTACCTCATGTCATTCTTTCTGAGTTAGCCCCTTATTTTCTACGAGGGTTAAGGCCTAGGTTTCTCCTCTATCTCTCAGGATGACGTGTTACTAAACCGTAAAGTCTTAGGATTGTTGGGTTGTGTCACCGTACAGTTCTACTACTTCCGTGTGTCCTCAGTTTGACCCAGAACCTTGATATTATGATGCTGATTGATCATGCCATTCCTTTGATGAATGTCTCAAAATCCTTTTGAGCATTTACAACCGTTATGCTGCCGACATTGTCCCAGGATTTCAAGAGTTTCCAATGCTTTTGCATTACATTCCGCATCCTTATGTCGATGCTAATTCCATCCTTGTTTCCTTGGTTTCTGTGCTAGGATGTCGTCTGCTAACCGAGGTTCAGTTGCTCATAGCAAGAACCACGGAGATGGTAGGGACGAGGAACCTCCTGACCAGCCTTTGATGGCAGAGTTCTTGTTAGCTTCCGAGAGGAACAAGCGTGAGACTAACCGCTTGCTGGCACAGATTGAGCAGAACACCGCACATCAGCGTAAGAAGTTGGTTTCCGTCACCGACTTCATTGGCCTGAAACCACCCACCTTCCATCATTCCATTGAGCCACTCGATGCGGATGACTGGCTCTGGAGCATCACACACAAGATGTTTTCTACGAACGTAGCTGAAGGTGACAAGGTCACCTATGCTACCTATCACCTGGAAGGTCCTGCTAGTATTTGGTGGCAGAGCTATGAGGCTATGCTTCCAGCTGGTCAGATTCCTACCTGGAGGGATTTCACCGAGGCTTTTCGTGAGCACCACATTCCTCAGGCTCTCATTGACCGCAAGAGGGAAGAGTTCTGTAGTTTTACCCAGGGTAAGCTGCCTATTGATGCTTATAGTAGGGAGTTTGGAAACCTCGCCCGCTATGCTACAGAAGAAGTGTCCACGAACGCTAAGAAGCAAGGTAGGTTCCGGAAGGGTCTCAACCCTAAGTTGCGTCGTGATCTCCACCTGCATCATTGTGATACTTTCCAGGCTCTTGTGAACAAGGCCATTAATGCAGAGATAGCTCAACTCACTTACGAGGAGTCTCGTAAGCACAACCGTGATCTGGGTTCTTCCTCCCGCTCTGGCTCACAGAAGCGACGGATTTGGATTCCGAACTCAGCTCTTCCACCTGGGTATGCACCGAGGCCATCCGATGTGGCGCCTCACCCAACTCAGCAACATGCTCCACCCAGGCCTATTAGTGGACCACTTGCCAATGTAGGTCCACGTCCTACCTCAGGAACGTGCTTCACCTGCGGAGAACCAGGACACTACGCACGTGACTGCCCTCAGTCCAGTTATACTCCACCCCAGTCTGAGAGGTCTGTTGGCCATGAAAAGCCATCAGGCAAGATGATTAGTACCAAGCCAACCTCCAATGAATGACCATGTGTGCACCATGTGTCAGCTACAGAAGCTCAAGATGATCCCGACATTGTACTGGGTACGCTTCTTGTCAATTGTCACCCAGCTTCAGTTCTGTTCGATACTGGAGCATCCCACTCCTTCATATCCGAAGGTTATGCTCGGTTGCACGACATGTCATTTTGTGATATGCCAACTCCACTAATAATCCAAACTCCTGGTTCCAAATGGCAAACCTCCAAGGTAAGCCATGGTAATGAAATCCTTGTTGACAGACTGGTTTTCCTTGCTTCTTTGATATCTCTCAAGTCCTCAGATATTAACATCATCTTGGGTATGGACTGGATGACAGCTCATCATGCCAAGATCGATTGTTACACCAGATCTGTTCAACTTACACATCCATCTGGCAAAATAGTCACTGTCTCCACTAGAGTTGCAAGGCGTCAACTCTATTCTCTTAATGCCAGCCCTCTTCCAGACCTTGAAGATATTCTGGTAGTCCGTGACTTCCCGGATGTTTTTCCAGAAGAACTGCCAGGTGTCCCACCTGACAGAGATGTAGAGTTTGTCATAGAACTTATTCCAGGAACTGTTCCAATCTCTAGGAGACCATACAAGATGGCACCTTTGGAGTTAGCCGAGCTTAAGAAACAACTTGATGAGTCCTTGCAAAAGGGTTTCATCCGTCCCAGTTCTTCTCCTTGGGCTTGTCCTGTCCTCTTCGTCAAGAAGAAGGATGGTTCGGATCGAATGGTTGTAGATTATTGTCCCGTTAATTTGGTCACGATAAAGAACAAGTACCCGCTCCCCAGGATCAACGACCTGTATGATCAGCTCGCTGGATCCTTAGTCTTTTCCAAGATGGATTTGAGGTTAGGCTACCACCAAATCAAGATCAAAAATGGGGACATCCCCAAAACGGCCTTTGTCACTCGTTACAGTCAATACGAGTACACCGTGATGTCTTTCAGCCTAACCAATGCTCCAGCTACTTTCTCCCGCTTGATGAACTCGATCTTTATGGAGTACTTAGATAAGTTCGTCGTGGTTTATCTCGACGATATTCTTATTTACTCGACGAACAAGGAAGAGCATGCCGAGCATCTTAGGTTTGTGTTAGAAAAACTCAGAGAGCATCGCCTTTATGCCAAGTTCTCCAAGTGTGAATTTTGGTTGCCAGAAGTGACCTATCTGGGCCACGTGATCTCTGGTAAGGGCATTGCTGTCAATCCCGAGAGAGTCAAAGCCATTCTCGATTGGACTCCACCTGAAACGGTCAAACAAGTTAGGAGTTTCCTTGGTCTAGCCAGTTATTGTCGCCGCTTCGTTGAAAACTTCTCCAAAGTGGCCAAACCCCTCACGGAGCTTCTCAAGAAAGATAAAAGGTTTGAGTGGACCCCACAGTGTGAGCACAGTTTTCAGGAACTGAAAAGACGCCTGACTTCTGCGCCCATACTCGTGCCACCGGATTTCACTAAAGACTTTGTTATCTATTGCGATGCTTCGCGTCAAGGACTAGGTTGCATTCTTATGCAGGATCGTCATGTGATTGCCTATGCATCTCGACAGTTGCATCCACATGAGGAAAATTATCCTACACATGATCTGGAGCTTGCAGCCGTAGTCTATGCACTTAAGACTTGGCGACATTACCTTCTTGGTAACCGTTGCGAAATCTACACTGACCATCAGAGTCTCAAGTATATCTTCACCCAACCGGATCTGAATCTCAGACAGAGACGTTGGTTGGAGTTGATCTCGGATTACGACTTAGGACTCACCTACACCCCAGGCAAAGCCAATGTCATGGCTGATGCTTTAAGTCGTAAATCCTATTGCAACAACCTCATGTTGCAACAATGTCAACCACCCCTCCATGAGGAATTCTGTAAGCTTAACCTTCACATAGCTCCTCATGGTTTCCTTTCTACCTTGGTGGCGAAACCTACCATTATGGATCAGATCATAGAGGCTCAGAAGCATGATACGGGAATCTCCCGAATCAAGAAGAATATTTCCAAGGGAGTTGCTGGCTGTTTCTCTATGGATGAACGAGGTGTTGTTTACTTTGGTAACCATTTGGTGGTTCCCAAATGTCAACAGATGCAGTAACTGATCCTTAAGGAGGCCCATGAATCCCCTCTCACGATTCATCCCGGTAGTACAAAGATGTATCAGGACCTACGCCAGAGGTTCTGGTGGACTATGATGAAGAGAGAAAGCGCTCAGTATATTGCCAACTGTGACGTTTGTCGTCGCGTAAAGGCAGAGCATCAAAGACCTGCTGGCACCCTTCAACCTTTAGCTATTCCTGAGTGGAAATGGGACAAAGTTGGTATGGACTTCATCACCGGCTTTCCCAAGACCAAGAAAGGAAATAATGCTATCTTCGTAGTCATTGACCGTCTCTCCAAAGTGGCTCACTTCCTACCTGTTCGAGAGAGTATCACTGCTAGTCAGCTTGCTAACTTATATATCTCCTGAATAGTGTCACTCCATGGTGTTCCACTAGAGATCAATTCAGACCGTGGCAGTCTTTTCACCTCTCATTTTTGGGAAAGTTTCCAAACTGCCATGGGCACCCATCTTTCCTTCAGTACCGCTTTCCACCCTCAATCAAGTGGTCAGGTGGAAAGGGTCAACCAAATTCTCGAAGACATGCTTAGAGCTTGCGTTATCTCATTCGGTATGGATTGGGAGAAATGTCTTCCCTTTGCCGAGTTTGCTTATAACAATAGCTACCAATCCAGTCTTAAGAAAGCACCCTTCGAGATCCTGTATGGACGAAGATGTCGAACACCTTTGAACTGGTCAGAAACCGGCGAAAGACAATTCTTTGGACCGGATATGATCCAGGAGGCAGAAGAGCTAGTTCGCACCATTCGTGAGAATTTGAAAACAGCCCAATCTCGTCAAAAGAGCCAGTATGACCGTCGTCATAAGGAAGTGGCTTATGAAGTTGGCGACAAGGCTTACCTTCGGGTTACTCCTTTGAAGGGTACCCATCGTTTTGGTATCAAGGGCAAGTTGGCTCCTCGTTACATCGGTCCTTTTCGCATTCTCGCTAAACGAGGAGAGGTTGCCTACCAGTTGGAACTACCCCCACATCTTTCTCGAGTTCATGATGTCTTCCACGTCTCTCAACTCAGGCGTTGCTTCTCAGATCCCATCCGCGGAGTGGACCACGAAACGCTTGATCTTCAAGATAACCTCACTTATCGAGAGTACCACGTTCGCATTCTAGATCAAGCAGAGCGTGTCACTCGACGTCATAACATTAAGTTTCTCAAGGTTCTATGGTCCCATCATTCCGAGAGAGAAGTTACTTGGGAGCGAGAAGATCGTCTTCGACTTGAGTACCCCGCTTTCTTTCCGCCAACTCCTGAATCTCGGGACGAGATTTCTTCGAGTGGGGGCGAGTTGTCACATCCTTGGTTCTGGTATGGACCTAGGCTTGCTTTGTGCATCATGGTTATTTTTTTCAAATGAAATTGAAATGGGGATGTTTCAAACCCTAGCACCAAAGCAATTTAAATAGGTTCAAATTAAAAATGGAATTTCAATGAACCCAAAATGCTATTCAAAAATGTTCATGCTCTTTGGATAATGTTGGGAACAACAACCAGAGGTGATGCACATTTTTACTACACATTTTGGATTTTTGAATCAATGCATAAATTTTGATTTGGAGCTGTTTAAATTATATAAATATTTTTAATGGCTCCAAAAATGTTGGGAATTGGTGAGGGCCTCTGGAATATTATATCTAGATGCCACAAATTTTTTCAGCATTTATGGAAATGTTTTAACATTTCTTTTAGATACAAAACAAATGTTAGAAATAGAAAAAGAAAACAGGAAAGGAAAACACTTACCTGGCCTTACCTGGTGGCCCAATAGGACCGGCCCAGCTAGGCCCAATCCACCACCGCACCGCGCTGTCGTCTTCCTCCCCGGATAGAAGGACGAGCGCGTGCTCGCTGCACGCTGGCCACGCGCCTCGCCAGCTCCTGCTTGCCGCTCCCCGTCGACGTCCTGGCCTTCTATGGAGACGCCACGCAAACCCCGACCCGTCTCTCCTCTCCCTCACCCGCTGCTCTCTCTCCCCTCCTCTATCTCGCTCTCCCCCTCTGTCCCGAGCGCAGCGGAGAGCACCACCGTGCGCCACCGCGACCACCATCTTTCCCTCGCCTCTCCGACGTGCCCCAAAGCTCCGCCTCGCCGCCTGCTACGTCCTCAATGAGCCAGGCGACCCGGGACGCTCTGCATCGACGCCACCGTCTTCGTTTCCATCGCCGGTCGCCGGAGATCCGCCTCACCGCCCCGCTCGCTCCGACACTCCTCCGGCCTCGCCGACCTGCTCGTCCGACTCGCCGTGAGCCACTGACCTGAAATCCCCTCCTTCGCGCTCCGTTTGCACTTTGTAGCCGTCGCTCCGTCGGACACCGAACCACGCCGCCGCCCGAGCTTCTCGCCGCCGTGGCCACAGCCGCCGTAGCCTCCAACCGAGCACACCCACGTGCTCACCGCGCCGCATAGGTGCCGTAGGAGCTAAGAACACCACTCCCCAGCCACCATAGCGTCGACCCCGAGCTCGCCCGAGCTCCGGCGACCGCCAAGGTCAACGCCGGTGACGACTCCGGCCACCCCAGCCCCTCTCGTGTGCTCCCATGGATGCGGCGCACGCCCAGCTCCATGCAGAGCCTCTCCGCCGTCCTTTTGGTTGCCTGAGGGCGAAACCCGAGCCTCCACCGTGCGTGCTGTCGCCGGCGATGAGCCGCCGACGTGTTGGGCCTTTGACCAGGGGTTTGACCTCCCCTTGGTCATTGACATGTGGGCCCGGCCCTGTTAAGTTTTAGTTAGGATTAGTTTAACAACTAATTAAACCCTATTTAGCTAATTGGGTCACTGACGCGTGGGCCCAACCCCATTAACTAAACCAGTTTAGGTTTATTTTTAGATTAGGATTAACCACAGACACTGACGTGTGGACCCCACACGTCAGGTTTGACCTGGTCAGCCGCCTTTGACCTGCTGACGTAAGCATGACGCTGTGCTGACACATTATATCATTTTCTGGTATTAATTTAAATCAGGAAATTTCAGAAAATAGTGAAAACTTCTAAAAATCATAGTAATTCAACCGTAACTCCAAATTAAATAAATTATATATGAAAAATTATCAGAAAAATGCAAGGAATCCATTTATGATAGTTTCATGCATGAAAAACCAACTTATACTTGCTGTATAAGTGAAAACGTAATAATGGCATGTTATATATTTAATTTGGGGTTTGCATATGAACCCTTGGTTCATATGGACTTTAACCAAATTGATGCTAGATGCATTAGGGAAAATCATAGCATCTTCGAAATGTCATCTTCATGCATCATATTGTTGCATATGGTTGTTTATTGATTGCCGGCGCCGTTCCCTCTCGATAGGTTCTGCTCCGGAAGGTGTCCCGAGTACCTGTCTGAGGAGCAGTGCTTCTTCGTGGATCTATCAGGCAAGCAAACCCTCTTGAGCATCTCGATAAAGTCCCACTCTCTCGCTCCTGCTCCTTTTACTGCATTAGGACAACAACGATTCAAACTGCTACTTTCTGCTGCGGTAGCTGAACCCATTCCTCTGCATGACCTGTCATTGCCACAGTAAATAGTTGAAACCCACTAGCATGAGTAGGAGTTGCTTGAGCCTTGATGTGCCTGCTCATCCATGCTTGTTTTCTTTATGCCAGCTATGCTTAGAGTTGTGTCAGGTCTGATTCATCGGGAATGAATCGGAGTGGTGAACATGTCCTACCGGTAAAGGCTAAGTGTGTGAACATGTTTTGGTAAAGGTAGCGATGAGAGGCCATGTAGGAGTACATGGTGGGTTGTCTCATTGGAACCGTCCTTAAGCAGTGAGTTCTGTGTATGTTATCCAAGTCCAGTTACTACCACACATTGGGTTCCGGTTATCCGGCCCCTCTCGGCTTATTAATCCACTTGATCTCTGTCCAGGAGTTGCAACTAGTTTCTGGCGTTTGTAGGTAGTGCTACTTGTCTACCAGGTGGTGTCCAACGGGATGGGCTTGGGACAGACTAGGCACTGTGGCACGGTGTACCAAGTGCACCCGGATGGTGGTCTTGGGAACCCTGCACACATCGTTTGGGGCCGTGAGCGAAATCCCGGCCGGATCTCCTTGAGGATGGAACCCGAATAGGCGATAAACCTGGACGAGAGACTTGTGTGGTTAGTCAGGTCGTGGTCGACACCCTCGCCCGGCTTCCGCTCGAAGGTTGCCGAGGTACATGACGTGTACAGGGCTATAAGTGGCGAGAGCGTGTGTGAAGAAGTACACCCCTGCTGGGTCAACATTATCTATTCGAATAGCCGTTTTCCTTGGATATGGAAACTTGGAGGACTTATGTAGTACATAGACAATTTGAAGTGGATACTCTAAAATACGCAAGATAAGCGTGAGTGCTATGGATGGCCTTCTCGTAGGAAGATGGGAATGGATCCATAGTGGGGTATTGATATGGTGAATATGTGGACTCGTGTGCGTCTTCTCACCTCAAGAAGTTTCTGATACTCGTAGTATAGGTTAGCCACTGAGTCAAAGCTGGCTTGCCGCTGTTAAACTCCACCACCCCCTTTGTTGATAATGTTGCATATGTAGATAGTTCTGATGTAAGACTTGCTGAGTACCTTTGTACTCACGTTTGCTTATTTATGTTTTGCAGTTGGTTACACTAGTGGCTTCGACGAGTAGCTTGTATCCCAGCTACGATCTTGTACCCTTGGGACGGTCGTGTTTAGTCAGGCTTCTTAGTCTTTTCCTTTTGTAGTTGTCTGTACTCAGACATGTAATGCTTCCGTTGCTTGTATGCTCTGAATGATGGGTCATGAGACCCCTGTTTGTATTGAATGCTATGTGGCTCTTCTGGGCCTTTATCTATATGAGTTTGAGTTATGTTGTGATGCCATGATGTACATCACATACTTGCATGTTATGCGTACATGTAACATGTATTGCTATGTGTGGGATCCGACAACCTAGTTGTTTACCTCTGATAGCCTCTCTTATGGGGAAATGTAGTCTTGTGTTTCCATGTGCCATAGTAGTCCGCCACAGCCCGGTTCACCGGAGTCCTGTTAGCCCAGCACTACTACTCAGGACACTTGACTGGCCGGCATGTGTTTCACTTTGTTCCTGTGTCTGTCCCTTCGGGGAAATGTCATGCGGTGACATCCGGAGTCCTGCCTAGCCTGCTACAGCCCGGGTTCCCGGAGTCCTGTTAGCCCAGTGCTACAGCTCGGATTCATACACTGTTGACCGACATGCTCGAGGTTGATTCATGTATGCTTGTCCCCATAGGTTAGTGCCGCTTTGGGTTCACGACTAGCCATGTCGGCCCGGGTTCTCTGTCATATGGATGCTAGCGACAATATCATATACGTGAGTCAAAAGGCGCAAACGGTCCCGGGCCAGGTAAGCTGGCACCCGTGGGAATACCGTGCGTGAGGCCGCAAAGTGATATGAAGTGTTACATGCTAGATCGGTGTGACTTAGGATCGGGGTCCCGACACAATCATACCATAGGCTAGCTTCTAGGGTTTAGCCTCTCTGATCTCGTGGTAGATCTACTCTTGTACTACCCATATCATGAATATTAATCAAGCAGGACGTAGGGTTTTACCTCCATCAAGAGGGCCCGAACCTGGGTAAAACATCGTGTCCCCTGCTTCCTGTTACCATCCGCCTAGACGCACAGTTCGGGACCCCCTACCCGAGATCCGCCGGTTTTGACACCGACATTGGTGCTTTCATTGGGAGTTCCTCTGTGCCATCGCCATCAGGAAGGATGTCTCATCCCATCTTTAAAGACGGCACCATTGCTAAGGAAGCTTTGGCTGTCGGCTAGACTCTCAGGCTAGGTGGTTTTCTTATGACCGCCCGTTCGGCTGCTGCGCCGACGATGACCTCTCGGGTCATCTAAAGCAATCTTCACGTCAGCTTGGAATTCGCCGAGCAGCTAGATCCAATGGAGCTCTCTTCCCTAAACGAGCTCTTGGATCGCTTCGCCGCCCTGGGAGTCGCTATGGATTACGACCAGATTGGGCCTAAACCCGATCTGAGAGAGATTAACTCTCCCTAGGTCACCCATCACGTCGCCGTGGTAGAGGGATGGTGCGGCGACCCTTCATCTATCCTAAGGACTAGCTATGTCCGGATTCCTGATCCCTCCAAGACGGATACCCGCGGAGGGGAGGACATCACTCAAGACCTGAACTTAAAGTCGGGCGACGGGCTAGATTCATTGGACAGCATCCAAGAATCCAAACTTCCGAGTTCGGAAACTCCTTGGCCCCTGGGTCTCAGATTGGGTGAGGTTTCGGATTTGATTCCACCCACCCACCCGTACATAAGCGATCTATCTCAAATTAGGCAAGAGCTTGAAGAAACAGTACATCATTACTGGGCCAGATTCCTCCTGGTTATGAACAGGATAAAGGACTGCCGCGAGGAAGACGCAATTTCATTCTTCTGCAATAATTGCACGGACAAGGGAATCCTCAACACCATAAGTCACCGTGATATTACACGCTTCACTGACTTGGCGTCCATAGTATGAAAGTACTGTGCGATGGAAAGCGCCTAGAAAACCGAAATAAAATTTTGGGACAATCCGGCCTTGAATACAAACTCAATCCGAAATAAAAGGGTGCATCATCGCCAGACACCCGGGTTCAATACCAAAAAGCAAAAGCCCTCTACAGGGCACAGAACCGTGCTGGAAGGATGGCTTAATGGACCCTATAAAATTCATAGTGCAGAGGGCGCCACACCAACTCATAGCCTTAGAGCATGTTGGATACTCCGGCAGGTGGCAAAAATTGGCGAAGATCTTCTAATTCCAGAAGCCACAGAAAGCCACCCTAGAGACACCAGTACGGTATCAACAGTCTTCGAGACTTTCGCATCAAATAATATGCGAAAAAGAACACTACGCAGGCTTACCGAAGTCTACCAAGTAGCAACAATAAACCATGGAGTGACACGGCTATCACTTTTAACGCCAGTGATGAACCTAAATTCTGAACAGCCCAAGCACCAGCCGCATTGGTCCTCAGTCCAATAGTGGACGGCTTTCGTCTTACCAAGGTACTCATGGATGGCGGCAGTGGATTAAACCTCATTTATGAGGAAACCCTTCAAAAAATGGAAATAGACTAGAACCGCATTGAGTGAAGCAGCACAACCTTTAGAGGAATAATCCCCAGTCGGGTAGCGCGCTGTACAGGAAAAATCACACTAGATGTGGTGTTCGGCATGCCGGATAATTACAGGTCTGAAGAGGTCACGTTCCAAGTGGCCCCGTTCAGTAGCGGATATCACACTCTGCTAGGGCGGGAAGCGTTTACAATCTTCCAAGCAATACCCCATTACGGGTACATGAAGCTCAAGATGCCCGGGCCTAACGGAATCATCACTCTCGCTAGTGATCCGGACATAGCACTCCGCGCCGAAAACAAGACAGCCGCACTGGCCCTTGAGACACTATCCGAAGCCCTAGCGGCTGAGGAACTGACTGCGCTGTGCTCCACGGTGAATAGGGACGATGTGATACTCGACAAAAGATCCAAGTCCACCTCCTTTAAACCGACGGACGAAATAGTCAAATTCCAGGTCCATCCAACAGACCCCAATAAAACAGCTTCCATCGGAGCATAGTTAAACCCTGATGTAGACGCCGCACTGCGAGAGTTCCTACAAGAGAACCGGGACATTTTCTCCTGGCACCCTTCAGACATGCCAGGAATCCCACGCAGGCTGGCCGAACACAGCTTAAATATCCTAAAAGGATTCAAGCCAGTCAAATAGGCTCTTCGGCATTTTTCCGAACCTAAGAGACAGGCCATGGGAGAGGAACTAGCCAAGCTACTGGAGGCCGGATTCATCAAAGATATAAAACACCCGGACTGGCTAGCAAACCTGGTGATGGTACCAAAGAAGGACAAATCCTGGCGCATGTGCGTTGATTTTAAAGACCTTAACAAGGCTTGCCCAAAGGATCCCTTCCCTCTCCCCCGCATCGATCAAATTATCGACGCCACCGCAGGACACAATTCATTGTGTTTCCTCGACGCATACTCTGGCTACCATCAAATAAAGATGATAGAGTCAGACCAAGCTGCAACGGCATTCATCACACCATACGGCCCATTCTGCTTCAACACAATACCCTTCGGGCTCAAAAACGCCAGCACAACATATCAACGCATGATTCAGACATGTCTGGCAAACCAGATTGGCAAAGCAGTGGAGGCATACGTAGATGATGTGGTCGTTAAAACAAGACATGTCGAATCTCTAGTAGACCACTTGAGGCTAACATTCGGTAACCTCCAAACATACGACATCAAGCTCAACCCGGAAAAATGCGTTTTCGGCGTTCCAGCCGGAAAGCTCTTGGGCTTCATTGTATCCGGTAGAGCAATTGAAGCAAATCTAGCCAAGATCCGAGCTCTGTCACAATTGGATATCCCGAAGGACCTCAAACAAATACAAAAATTAACCGGATGTGTGGCGGCTCTAAGCCGCTTTATCTCCCGCTTGGGAGAAAAGGCCCTACCCCTTTACCGCCTCCTTCGGCGCACCGAACACTTCGAGTGGACGGATGCAGCCACGGCCGGACTCGACGAAATAAAAGCCATCTTGGCAACTAACCCAGTCCTGGACGCGCCAAACATTGGCGAACCAATGCTATTATACATCGCAGCAACCCATCAGGTCATAAGCGCAGTGCTCGTCGTCGAACGAGAAACGGACGGACACAAATTCCCCCTTCAAAAGCCGGTCTACTATGTGTCCACTGTCCTTACTCCATGCAAGTCACAGTACCCGCATTATCAAAAGATTGCGTGCGTGGTATTTATGGCATCCTGGAAGCTACGACACTACTTTCAAGAGTGTTCAATAACAACAGCCTCGGAAGTGCCACTTAACGATATTATAAACAACCGCGATGCGATGGGCCGGATTGCAAAATGGGCCATTGAGGTCCTCCCGTTCGACATAACTTACAAGCCATGGTGAGCTATCAAGTCACAAGTTTTGGCCGACTTCGTCGCAGAATGGACGGAGGCTGAACTCCCTAAAGAGTACGACACATATTCAAACTGGGTCATGCACTTTGACGGCTCCAAAATGTTGGCTGGTCTAGGGGTTGGCGTCGTTTTGACGTCCCCCACAGGAGACACAGTTCAATACGTACTCCAGATAATGTACACAGACTCCAACAATGCAGCCGAATATGAGGCCCTTTTACATGGTCTCTGGATGGCAGTATCCATGGGCATTCAACGCCTAGAGGTGCACGGGGACTCGAACCTCACAATATCCCAAATAAATGGCGAATTTGATGCCAAGGATCCAAAAATGGCAGCTTATCGCAACGCCATCCTAAAAATGTCAGCTCAGTTCGAAGGGCTCGAATTTCACCATATAGCCCGGGAAAATAATCAAGCGGCGGATGTCCTGGCACGCATCGGCGCAAAACGCGATTTAGTCCCCGCAACATCTTCTTGGAAAGGCTATTCAAGCCATCCATAGTATGGGAAGGGGAACCCAACAATAACAGCCCGGACCCAACCGCACTGCCCCACACCGAACACTCTGACATAATTGGAGGCTCTGCCAATGAAATAACACCTTCAGCCCACGTAATAATGGCCGTCATCGCCCCGTGGACAGAACCATTCCTCGCCTACCTTACTAGGCAGGAACTCCCCGAGGACCAAAATGAGGCACGCTGCATAGTGCGGCAATCTAAAGCCTATAAAGTCCATGAGGGAGAGCTTTATAAGAAAAGCGCTACCGGAGTCCTTCAAAGGTGCATCTCCGAAGAGGAAGGGCGGAACCTCATGGCTGAAATTCATGCCGAACTCGGTGGTCATCACGCTGCAGCTCGGTCCCTTGTAAGCAAGGCCTTCCGTACAGGCTTTTATTGGCTGACGGCCCGGGCAGACGCCCAGGACTTAGTCCAACGATGCGTCGGTTGCCAGCTTTTTGTAAACCAAAGCCATATGCCACCCACCGCCCTCCAAACTATCCCCATCACTTGGCCCTTCACGGTCTGGGGGGCTTGACATGGTTGGACCCCTTAAAGGCGGAACCCACAAGAAAAAATACTTACTGGTCATGGTGGATAAGTTCACCAAATGGATAGAAGCCAAGCCTGTTAAGACGGCCGAATCCGGACCGGTGATAGACTTTATATCCGGGGTTGTACACCATTACGGCGCCCCCCACAGCATCATCACTGATAATGACACGACTTTACGACCGATGAGGTAAAACTCTGGTGCAAAAACATGGGCATCAAGCTCGATTATGCTTCTGTCTATCACCCACAAACTAACGGTTAGGTCGAACATGCAAATGGTCTTATCATGAGCGGCATCAAACCCAGATTAGTGCGGTCCCTTAAGGAATCTAATACGCACCGGGTAGAGGAGCTCGACTCCGTACTCTGGGGGCTACGGACCACGCCGAATCGCACCACCGAATACACACCATTCTTCATGGTGTACGACGCAGAGGCAGTTTTGCCCTACGACATAATTCATGACTCACCTCGAGTGCGCATGTACGAAGAAATAGAAGCCGAGCTCGATCGGCAGGACAGTTTGGACGCCTTGGAGGAAGAGCGTGACGTGGCAAAAGCCCGTTCCGCATTTTATCAACAGCAGGCTCGAAGATACCAAAGCAGAGAAGTACGGGCCAAAAATTACAACGTTGGCGAATTAGTTCTACGCCTGCCGGATAAGAAAAAGGACAAACTCAAGCCCAAGTGGGAAGGTCCCTTCATAATTGACCAAGTCCTGACTGGTGGAGCGTACCGCCTGCGAGATGCATCGGATAACCGACTTGAGCCGAACCCATGGAACGCAGCCCGTCTCCGAAGATTCTACGCCTAGCGCCGGACTCTGTGTTCGTCTCCTTCCTCTGTCCATTTTTTATATACTTTCTGTCTTACATTTCTCTCCTTCTCCTCTCTCTCTTATAGCCTTTAAAGGCTCATGCAGTGATGCACTATCCGCGCTCATTAAACCTGGGGGCTTCCTTAAACAGAAGCTTATTTATACGGGCTTCATGCCCAACACATGTGTCACACTTCTGCATGTACCTTTTATTCACCATTATATGCATCGATATGACTTAAGTTTTGGCCAAGCTGGGTTGCCTAGCTCCTATGCTTACCCCTACGTTCCCGATTGTTCGGCTAGGTGGTAAAGGGAGCACCTCTGCGATTGTTACTGCCGGGTCAGCCGGATGTGTACCTTAGACTGGGTGAAGCCGAAAGCTAGTGTTCTTAAGGGAATATTCGGTCGGTGAACTAAAGATGATCCTTTTTCACTTATTTAGCTATACGCCTCGAGATGTTTTTCCTGCGTCTCTTTCCGCAGAATGGACATGCACTTTAGGGCATGCCCCCAGGGAAAGGAGCCCCTAACGGAACTATCCTCCCTGGAAGATGTTTCTTACTAACCATGTAATATAACATAACTAGTTGGGCACTTGTCTGTTCAAGCACTAATGACCCCTACGCCTGGTCTCCATGCATACCTCGGTTCTTATATAACCGCGAGGGTATTCGGACACACTCCGGACCGTCAGGTCCCGAGGTTGAAGCGAAAAGGTCGGCCATGACAAACGATGCACAATTTGGCTAGAAGGCATTACACATGTCAATTATAATTACATAGTCAATCTGACTGATTGTATTCCTCTTCAATACCATCTAACAGGCTGTCTAGTTTACAGTCCTGTTGGGAATACTTTGCGGCCAATTCTACTTGGCCATATACTAAGCTCACAGGGATCTCCTTCCCATTGGGCCCCACGGGTCCGACCTCGGCCATGTGGTTTGGGTCAGCCTTCGTGTACCGCGTCTTCACCATGGCCCAGGCCTCCCTGGCGCCTTGACGGCAGGCATCCATCTTCCACAATCGGAAGCACCACCGCGCACCTTTCAGCTTCTCTACAAGCTCTCCAAGGCCTTCGGGCATGGAGACGGATGGCCACAAGGCCTGGGCGACGCTTTGCATCACCTGCCGAACTCGCTCATGTAGTTGTGAGAGCTCGGGAAGAAGGTCACCCATAGAACCGGACATTTCCTCCGCAGGACGACCTGTTAGCATACCTACAGACATTACTCTGATTAGTCGACTTCCTCGCCGAACTCTTTTTTCAAAGTTCATTTAAGCACTTACTATATATGCCGCGTCGAAGCCGCTGATTCTCCTTCACGGAGTCCAACAGCTGGGCACGAACATCCTTCAGTTCAACGCCCAACTTGGTGTTGGCATCTTGGAGATCGTTCTTCTCCCGCCTCACCTTTGTCAGCACGTTCTCACCAGCCTTTAGCTGGCGTCGGAGTTGTTGCTCTTCCGGATTTAATCCGGCGCCATCTGCAATTTTATTTGTCAGATTTGCACCCACGCCGCACTTCACAAAATACTTATCTTTCGAAGCGTATATTACCAGAGGGGGTCTCCTTGGGCTCCCCTGCCGCGGCTAGTGCGGCCTCAAGTTGGGCTTTGCACTCTTCCAGCTCCTGGGACAGTAGGGTATTCTTTTCTGCAAGAACCTGCATAACAAATGATCCTTAAATCAGTTATTCTAACTGTTTCAAGTCTCGGGGGCTACTGGTATATATATAATTACCAAAAATTTCTTACTCGTATGTCTTTTACATATTGCTCCGTGGCTCTGGCTAGACCATTTTGAGCGGCACGGAGGTACGCATCTCCCGAATTGAAGGCATCCAATGCCTCTTGGGAGAAACAAGTGTCGCGAAGAACTGTCCGGCGACGCCTGTGGTTCATGGCACTCTCCACCTCGGAATTGGTGGCAGACAGCCTGTCCGCATCCTCTGTCGGAGGAGCGTCCGGTGCGCGCCTCGTGTTTGCCTCCGTGTCCGGACCAGGCTTTGGAGCCTGGCTGGTGGAGGCACAATTGGCAACCTCTCCGGATATAGTCCGGCGAGGTCTCTTCGTCCTGAAGAGAGCACGAGCATTAGTATGCCTTGAAGGAATAACACTTGGGAATAAGATGGCATGCTATACCTTTGCACCGGCGTCTCAGTCCGTACCGCACTTCTTTTCAGCCCGCGGGACCTTGCCGCCCCTCGTTGGCTAGTCGCCGCAGGCTCGGCCTCCCATCTCAAGGACCTCCCCTGCAAAACACGGTTGTCATACGACATTCGAAAACATGCGAGGATAGATCTCTTTTCAAAGTGCTGGGACCTCGGTCTCAGTTACCTATGAGGCTGGGAGTAGCCCTGGGTAATCGGCCGTAATGGCCACCAAGGCATTGTCCTTGCTCAATTGATGAAACACCCCGTCAATCAGCTCCACAAACAAGTCCGGATCCTCTTGAGAGGCCGGGTCGAGGAACCATCCCGGATCCTCGGGTTATGGAGGAGGGCTGTTTATTTCTTTAACAGCCTGGCGCAGTTCCTGCGTTGAAGTCGTTAGACTGAATATTTAACAATGGGAATATAAAATAGATGGGCAAGTAAAAGTGTCCACTTACCCAACTTGGGGGATTGTACATAGAAAATCCAACCTGAGGGTTGACGCGGAGAAATTCCTCCTCTTCTCCCTTGTACAATTGGACAAGATCTTTATTAGAGCGGCAGCCGAATCCGGCCCCTTACGGCCGTGGCGGGTGGTGTCGTCCTCCCCGTGGAAGTCCCACATGGGGCGGCCTCTATACTGAAGCGGCTGCACCCCTCGCATGATGCATGCAGGCATGACCCCGATCATGGTAAGTCCGGAATGAGCTAACAATCTTATCCGGCCCATCAGGTAAAGAACGTCCTTGTCGCTTTCCCTCTGAGGGCTTCATGGACGCCAGCTGAGGCGCTTCCTTAGGGGAGCACTGTCGAACTTAGGGAGGCCGATCCGGACAGGATCCGGCAGCGGGACGTCCTCTGTATAAAACCATTCTGAAGGCCAGTCTTCAGACGCCTTCTTTGGGGTTTCGGATAGATATCTAGTCCCGGCGATGCGCCACACTTCGGCTCCGCCCACTTGATATATTGCCCCCTTCTTAGAATGGGGCACAAGGAAGAATAGCCTTTTCCACAGCGCAAAATGAGCCTCGCAGCCCAAAAACAGCTCGCAAAGGGCTACGAAGCCCGCGATATGCAATATGGAGGCAGGCGTGAGGTTGTGCAGCTGGAGGCCATAGAACTCCAGGAGCCCCCGGAGAAACGGATGAATCGTAAATCCGAGCCCTCTTATTAAGTAAGGGACAAGGCATACCCGCTCTCCTTTGGAGGGATTGGGGGTGCTCTCAGCTTGCTCTCCGCCATTATAGGTGGCAAGTCCGGCTCGAACCGGGACCATATAGGCCGGGGGAGAAATTCCTTGGTCTGGAGCATCGCTAGCTTGCTATGCGGGATGGAGCACCTCTTCCAATCTCCAGGTTGAGGGCTGGAAGGGCGTGAGGAGGAGCTGCGGCGGCCGGCCATGATAGAATGGACCTCTGTCGGATACGCTCTGATGAATACTCGTGGAGGGGAGAAGGTGTGGTTTGGATCTAAATCCCCGTCCCCTTAAATAGGCGGCTCATTCACGCGACTAGGGGTGTAAATATAAAAAAACACCCTGACTTTTCGTATTCGTTTGACACGTGGAAGACAGCCATTATTGGGCGTAGAAGCCAAGGAGCGCTACAAGAAACCTGACATTTTCAACAGGTACATGGAATTTGGAGAACCCGCCTTGCAATGCGGAAGACAATCTGCGCGCCGGACTCGTCGTCATTGAAGCCTGGTTCGGGGGCTACTGAGGGAGTCCTGGATTAGGGGGTGTCCGGATAGCCGGACTATACCTTTGGCCGGACTCCTGGACTATGAAGATACAAGATCGAAGACTTCGTCCCGTGTCCGGAAGGGACTTTCCTTGGTGTGGAAGGCAAGCTTGGCGATACAGATATGTAGATCTCCTACCATTGTAACCGACTCTGGGTCACCCTAGCCCTCCCCGATGTCTATATAAACCGGAGGGTTTTAGTCCGTAGGACGAACAACAATCATACCATAGGCTAGCTTCTAGGGTTTAGCCTCTCTGATCTCGTGGTAGATCTACTCTTGTACTACCCATATCATCAATATTAATCAAGCAGGACGTAGGGTTTTACCTCCATCAAGAGGGCCCGAACCGGGGTAAAACATCGTGTCCCCTGCCTCCTATTACCATCCGCCTAGACGCACAGTTCGGGACACCCTACCCGAGATCCGCCGGTTTTGGCACCGACAACAAGCGTCACGGAGTACGGCCCGGCGGCGCCTATGATTCATGGCGCTTTCCACTTCTGAGTTTGTAGCGGATAATCTATCCGCATCCTTTGTAGGGGGATTATCCGGCGCCCGCCCCATATCGGTTTCCGCCTCTATGTCCGGTCCTGGCGCCCGACTAGTGGAAGCATGATTAGTAACATCGCCGGACATATTCCGGCGAGCGTTTTTTCTATTAAAGAAACATGGGCATCATTATATTTCGAGAGAGACGACAACCACAGAGCGGGGTTTTTGTCATACCTTTGCGCCGGC
This sequence comes from Triticum monococcum, assembly GCA_034509565.1. NCBI lineage: Eukaryota > Viridiplantae > Streptophyta > Magnoliopsida > Poales > Poaceae > Triticum > Triticum monococcum. The sequence continues at coordinate 171,179,636 of CM067847.1, read as the reverse complement.
ATCTCCATCCTGACCGCCTTCCTTTTTGGCCTACCCGGCCTCGGTGCCTCTTGTTGGCGAGTTGCTGCGGGTTCGAAAGGGCGTCCCGAATGCCTTCCCTGTAAAAATGCCATGTGTATATGGTGGGTGAAGTGTCTAAAAGGGGATCCTAGTTTTTGGAGTTGGGATTTTTGGATTTTCTTACGTGCGATGCAGGGAGCAGTCAGGGATAGTCGGCCGTAATGGCCACCATGGCATCGTCGCAGCTTAACTGATAGAACTACCGGTCTATCAGCTCCACGAATATAACCGAATCTTCTTCAAGTCCGGAGTCGAGGGCCCGTCCAGGGTCCTCTAGTTGTGGAGATGGGCTGCTGACCTCCTTTATGGCTTTTCGTAGTTCCTGCCACAAAAGTGGCAAGGTGAATACTTACGACAAAGAATGCGGGGAAAATGGGAGCAGGGAGATATAACTTACCCAGCTTGGAGGATTGTACATGGAGAATCCATCCCCTGGCTTGATGCGGGAGAACTCCTCTTCCTCACCCTTGAACAATTCGGACAGAATTTTCGCTAAAGCGGCAGCATTGTTCGGACCCTTACATCCGCAGCGGGTGGCGTCATCCGCCCCGTTATAACACCACAAGGGGTGCCCACGATATTTAAGTGGTTGCACTCCCCGCATTATGCAAATCGACATAACTTCGATTACTGTCAATCCTGATCGAGCCAGTGCTTTAATCCGGTTCATCAGATAGAGGACTTCTCCATTGTCTTCCACCTGGGGGCTCCGTGGGCGCCAACTTCGGCGTTTCTTCAGAGGAGCATTGTTGAACTCAGGAAGGCCCCGCCGAACAGGGTCCGGAAGGGAACGTCCTCCATATAAAACCATTCCGAAGGCTAGTCTTCGGACGACTTCTTCAGGGTACCTGTCAGATCTCGGGTTCTGGCAGGCCCTTAAGGTTCGAACATTGGGGTGCGCACGGAGATTACGCCTTCTACCTCCCCGTCTCGCAAAGATCTAAAACTACTGAAAGAACTGCGCAAGAGACACAAGATTTATACTGGTTCGGGCCACCGTTGTGGTGTAATACCCTAATCCAGTGTGTGGTTGGTGGATTGCCTCCTGGGGCTGGTGATGATGAACAATACAAGGAAGAACAGCCTCGCGAGGGTCTGTTCTTGGCTGGGGCGATGAACTGCTAGGAGGAGTTCAGTCACCCTTCTCTCTCTCTCTCTCTCTCTCTCTCTCTCTCTCTCTCTTTTGCTCCCCTTTTCTACCTGAACTGAACGAATGAACCTCACCGAACCAAACCCCCTTGCCGTGTGGGTGGCTGGTCCTATTTATAGAGGCCCTGGTCCTCTTCTCAAATATCGAGTGGGAAGGGAGCCAACAATGGTGGGCTAATTTGAAGGGGGACAGCAAGCATCTACTATCCTGACAAAAGCAGTCTTCGCCTACGCAAAGCTCTGGTGATGACGCCGTCCTGGGCTCCATGGTGACCTCCGTCTCGTAGTCCTCCTGGTCTTGGTCTTGTTGCACCGAAATGGCAACCTTTGCCTGATGCCTCAGTACTCCGCGGCTACGCTTGCTCCCTTTGCACCGAAGAGGAAAGAAGGACGCTGCGCGCGCTGGCGCCCGCCTGGCGCCCTGAGTCGTCATGGCTTACGTCACGGGCACCTCGCGAGCTACTCCGCCTTGATCCCTCTGCCTCGTCGCGAGCCAGCCTGACGAGGCCGTGCCTAAGGAAGCTCCGTGCCGTCCGCCTCGTGAGGCTTGGCCCCTCATGAGGGTCTTGAGTCTTGTGCTGATGGAGATGGGCCACGCTGGGCCTCCTTTGAGCCACGCCGCAGGCCGCAGGCAGGCAAGTCTGGGGACCCCCGTTCCCAGAATGCCGATAGTAGCCCCCGGGCCCAAGCCGTGCCTGGACTTGGCCGTGCCGAGAGGCGAAAGGGCAAGGGCGAAGCACCGCGGGCCCTAACAGCCTGCGGCCTTGGGCGCCGCGTGGCGGTTGATGGGACGTGGGCGTCTCCACTTCCCCATGATGCCTTGGTGATCGCGCGAGTTGGACAAGTCCCTGCATGCAGATCGTGTCATGATTACCTGTGATCGTGGAGGCCGGCGGTTGGCCTTCGCCGGCTATAAGTACGGAGCTGTGCGTGCCCTTCCAGTCCATTCCTCCTCGCTTCTCCTTCTTCTTCATGGCCCCGTCGAAGAGATTTTCGGCCGCCGAGAAGGGGAAGGCTTGCCGGGTTGAGCCCGCCTCTGCCCCACCCAAGCGTGGCAGAGGGCGCCCTCGCAAGCATCCTGTGGCCACCGTGGTGGCCCCCCGCGGCCGTGGTGGTGATCTTCAGCATAGCGACGGGCGGGTTGCTGCAGCCGGGGGGTGCACCCCGGCTGCACGTCCCCCCAGGCCGCGCATTCGTGCCGTTGAAGCACTGCCGGAGTTCATCATGTGGTCGGCGGAGCCGGCCAGCACCCGGCTCCCGCTTCCTCGCTCCCTCCTGGGCGAGCTCCCGGCTGGCGCCTCGGGCGGCCTCTGGCTCCAGGCCGACGGCTGCTGCAGCCGGGCCTCATGGGTTTCCCTGGAGGTCTCCGCGGCCGGGAATCTGTCCTTGGCCCACGGTTGGCAGACGTTTGCCCGTGCGCGTGGCCTGGGCCGCCGGTGCACCCTGCACTTCAAGTTCGACGGCAACGCCACCCTCTACGTGAGGTTGTTTGGGGAAGATGGTCGCCGCGCGGGGTGCTGCCCCGAGGGCGACGACCGCGGCTGGGAACCCAGCTCTGGTGATGATGGAGGGAGTAGCGCTCGTGTGGCGGGCGGCGCTCAGAGTTCCTCAAGCTTCTCTGGTTCTTCTTCAGACGGCGACTCCTCCAGCGGCGGCCGCGATTAGCCCCCACGCCGCCGCACCCTGGTGAGGCACAAGAGGGAGTCCTCCTGAGCTCCAGAGGCAGCTCGTGCCTTCCTCACGGGCCGGTGCGAGGTGAGCCGCGCCGGATTTGTTCTTCCTTTCCCCTTTTCCCAGTGTAATAAAGACAATAGTGCGGAGCCCCGCGGGGGTGTGTTTGGGTTATTGCCGTTAATCATTGTTTTGCTTTCGTTACCGTTCCTTCCGGCTATGTGCTTGAGCATGGATAGTCCCCGATCCCGGCCGTGGGGGGGGGCGACGGACCCAGGCCCTTTGTATGTGTCGCGATGCCCGTGGGGCACGGACTGGAGGGGTGCTCCTGTAAGGGGCCCGAGACGCGAACTCTTTGAACGACTAGGATAGGAACGCCCGCATGGGCGCTCAGCTGCCCCCCTCGCGAGGCCTTGCGTAAGAGAAATCGTGGCAGGAGAGCGAAAATCCGAAGAACCGCAAGCCAAAGACGGCAACAACTTCAATAAAACTTCAAATGAGAAGGAACAAGCCAACTGCGGAAAGCAAATGAAAAGCCGCATCCGGCACCTAGTCTAGTCTTCGACGTCTTCTCACCAGCGCGGAGCTAAGTGCTGCCACTAGGCGTGGGAGGGAGCCCCAGGGCCTGAGGCCAGCACTCCTGAGACTCCGGGGCGTGTACAACCCCAACTCATTATTACGTGAGAGTGTCACGAGCGGCGACCTTAACAGGCGTTGGCCTTCTTCACAGGCTCCGGGCCTTTTCCAAAATGCGATAGCTTCACAGGCACTCACCTTGCTTCACAGGCTCTGGGCCTTTTCCAAAGCGTGATAGCTTCATAGGCACTCGCCTTGCTTCACAGGCTCTGGGCCTTTTCCAAAGCGCGATAGCTTCACAGGCACTCGCCTTGCTTCATAGGCTCTGGGCCTTTTCCAAAACGCGATAGCTTCACAGGCACTCGCCTTGCCTCACAGGCTCTGGGCCTTTTCCAAAACGCGATAGCTTCACAGGCACTTGCCTTGCTTCACGGGCTCTAGGCCTTTTCAGGGGTAGAACCTCCGGAGGTGCTGGATGTTCCATGCGTTCTAGATCGGCACTCCCTCTTGAGTCTCCAAGCGCGCGGAGCCGGGCCTGGAAACATGAACAACCTTGAACGGGCCCTCCCACATGGGGGAGAGCTTGTGCAGTCCCTCCCTGGAGAGCACCCGCCTAAGCACGAGGTCTCCTACCTCAAGAGTCCTGGGGCGGATGTTGCGGCAGTGATATCGCTGCAGCGCTTGCTGATACCTCGCTGCTCGCAGCGCAGCCTCCCGGCATCGTTCCTCCCCCAACACAAGGTCCATCCCCCGCATGGCGTCCTGCTGCGCCTCGTCGAACGCCAGGACCCGCACGGAGCAACGTCTGACCTCGTGAGGGAGGACCGCTTCCGCTCCGTAGACCAGGAAGAACGGGGTCTCTCCAGTCGGTTTGGTCGCGGTGGTGCGGATAGACCATAGCACGGACTGAAGCTCGTCGTACCAACCTCTGCCATATGTCTCCAGCTTCTTCTTGAACGTCCTGGTCTTGAGGCCCCTCAGGACCTCCGCGTTGGCTCGCTCGGCCTGGCCGTTGCTTCGGGGGTGCGCCACTGAGGCGTAGCAGATCTGTGTTCCAAGGTTAGCACAGTATGTTTTGAAGAGGTTACTGGTGAACTGCGAACCGTTGCCTGTGATGATGCGATTCGGCACTCCAAACCGGCTTACGATGCCCTTGATGAACTTGACCGTGGAGCCCGCAGGGATGGCGCGGACAGCCTCCACTTCAGCCCACTTGGTGAATTTGTCCACGGCAATGTAGAGGTAGCGATAGCCCCCTGGCGCCCGAGGAAACGGGCCCAAGATGTCTAGCCCCCAGACTACGAATGGCCACGAAAGGGGAATAGTCTGCAAGCCTCCTGCTAGTTGATGGATCTGCTTGGCGTGGAACTGGCAGGCTTCACAAGCTTTCACTAGCTCCACGGCGTCATTGAGCGCGGTGGGCCAATAAAACCCACTGCGGAACGCCTTGCCGACAAGGGTCCGCGATGACGAATGATGTCCGCAGTCTCCGCCGTGTATGTCTTCCAGTAGCTCCTTCCCTTGCTCCCTGGAGATGCAGCGTAGCGATACTTCATTTGGTCGCTTCCGATAGAGCTCTCCATCTCTGATGCAGTATGTCGTGGCCTGGCATGCCACTCGCTCCGCCTCCTCCTCCTTCTCCGGCAAGGCCCCTCGCATCAAGTAGCTCCGGAGCTCCGTGATCCAACACCCCTCCCGAGGTTCCATCACCAGGAGCAGGCGAGCTCCTGAGGCCGGGCCGCAGGTCGGAGCTCCCGAGGCAGGTGGCTGGGGGAGCTCCTCAAAGGGCTGAGCCGTGTTTGACAGTGACGGCAGAGCTGAGGGCTTGAAGAGCCGCTCCTCGAAAACGCTAGGCTCCTGAGGTAATTTCCTGGACGCGTGTTTGGCGATATCGTCGGCCTCCTTATTGGTGCCACGGGGCACATGCTGCAACTCCAACCCCCAGAATTGCTTCTCCACCCCGCGGACTTCCGCAAGGTAGGCTTCCATATGCTCATCATTCGGCTCGTAAACCTTATTGGAGAAGTCGACAAGGAGCTGCAAATCGCCCTTGATGGTGAGGCGTTTCACTCCCAGGGCAGCCGCGGCCTTCAAGCTGGCTATTAAACCTTCGTACTCTGCTATGTTGTTGGAGACCTTTTCGCCTTGCTGGAAACATAGTTGCACGGCGTAGTAGAGCTTGTCCTGTGTGGGCGATATAAGCACCGCCCCAGCTCCAGCGCCATGCCTGGAGAACGCCCTGTCGAAGTACATGACCCAGCCTTCTGGTGCCTCGCTTCCCGGGGATAGGGACCAATCCTCATCGGCCTTGAGTCCTGGCGCCTCCGTCCACTCTGCTACAAAATCTGCCAACGCAGCTCCCTTGATGACTCTGGTCGTGCTGAATTCGAGCTGAAATGCTTGCAGCTCTATGTTCCACTCAGCGACCCTTCCAGCTGAATTAGCGCTCCTGAGCACTCTCTCCAGGGGGTACGACGAGATGACTCTGATGGGGTGACCCTGAAAATAGTGCCGCAGCTTGCGCGAAGCCACTAGTAGCGCGAGGAGGAGTTTCTGAGGCATAGGGTACCGTGCCCTTGCATCCCGCATCACCGTGCTGACGAAGTACACTGGGCGCTCAACGAGGCGGGGTGCGTCGGTGCTGGTGGCTCCTTCCAGAGACCGTGGCACCTCTTGAGGCAACGAGGCCTCCTGAGACTGGCCATTCGGAAGGGGGGCTTCTTTCACCTTTGGTGCGTCCCTCTGCGGTGGCTGATCCTCCTCAGCTGTGGTGGTGGTTTCTGTAGGCCTTCCTTGTTCCTGTTCTGCCTTGTCCTGGGCTGCTACCATGGCTTTGACTCGGCGCTCCTCTCTGACTGCCACTAAGGCTGCGCTGGCGAAGTAAGGAGTGGCAGCGAGGTAAAGCACCAGGGGCTCCTGGGGGCACGGTGCCACCATGACCGGTGGGCTGGTCAGGTATCTCTTGAGATCTCGGAACGCCCTGTCGGCCTCTTCAGTCCACTCGAAGGGCCCCTTTTTCTTTATTAGCTGGAAGAAGGGCAGGGCTCGCTCTCCTAACTTGGAGATGAAGCGCCCTAGCGCGGTCACGCGCCCCGTGAGCTTTTGCATTTCTCTGAGGGTCTTTGGCGGGCTCATGTCTTCCACTGCCTTGACCTTCTCTGGGTTAGCCTCGATGCCCCGGTGAGACACGAGGAAACCCAAGAGCTTGCCCGAGGGGACTCCGAACACACACTTCTCTGGGTTGAGCCGTAGGTTCACTGCGTTGAGGCTCACAAAGGTTTCCTCCAGATCCTATATCAAGGTCCCGGCCTCCCGAGATTTTACCATGATGTCATCGACATAAGCTTCAACATTCTTCCCGAGCTGCGGGCCCAAGGCGATGTGCATCGGCCGCTGGAAGGTCGCCCCTGCGTTACGCAGCCCAAATGGCATGCACGTGTAGCAGTATACCCCACATGGGGTCAGGAAGGCCATTTTCTCGACGTCTTCTACCGCCATCTTGTTCTGGTGATACCCAGAGAAGGCATCCAGGAAGCATAACAGGTCGCATTCTGCAGTGGAATCGACGATCTGGTCAATGCAGGGGAGCGGGAACGGATCTTGCGGGCATGCTTTGTTGAGGTTGGTGAAGTCGACACACATATGCTCCTTCCCTCCCTTCTTTCGCACAACGACAGGGTTGGCCAACCAATCTGGGTATCGGACCTCGTGGATGACCCCAGCGGCCTCTAATTTGCGGGTCTCCTGGACGATGAAGGCCTTCTTTTCAGTGGATTGCCGCCTGGCCTTCTGCTTCACTGGGCGCACGTTGGGGCACATGTTAAGGTGGTGCTCGATTACACTTCTAGGGATCCCTGCCAACTGGTCCACTCCCAAGCGAACACTTGCGTGCAGGAACCTGACCAGGGCCTCCTCCTGCTCGGGTTTGAGGTGGGCGCCTATGGTAAAAGTGGCGTTGGTGGACCCGTCCTCATCGACGGGTATCTGCTTGGTTTCTGCCTTATCTTGGGTGAACAACTATTTCTTCTTGGTGGGCGCAGCCCCCTTGGCCTCGGGGGTCTCCAAGTCGGCGTGCTGTGCCGACGCCGCCGTCTTGAAGGCGAGTTTGAGCGCCCGCAGCGTGTCCCTGGTGTCCTCGTGAACAGTGAGGATACCGTTGCTCCCGGGCATCTTCATGAGGTTGTACGCCGGGTGCGTCGCGGCCATAAATTGGGCCAGCGCTGGGTAGCCAAGGATGGTGTTGTAGGGGAGGCTGATGGGGGCGATGTCGAAGTCAACCAGCTCCGTGCGGAAGTTGTCGTAGGTGCCGAAGGTCACTGGGAGCCGGATCTGCCCCAAGGAACTGGACGGCTTGCCCCCGACGCCTGAGAAGGGCCAGCTGGGTCGCAGCCATTCCAGAGGTATGCGGAGGAGGCTGAAGGCCTCGACCAAGAGCACGCTGAGGCCCGCGCCGCCATCAACGAGGGTCCTGGTGACGGCCACCTGGCAGATGGTGGGGGTGCACAACATGGGGAGTGCGCCCGAGCTGGCCGAGTTGGAGGGGTGGTCCTCCGAACTGAAGGTCAGGCCGAACTCGGGCGCCGTCCGATCCGAGGGAGCCCCCTGCCGCGTGGAAGCGGCGCTGACCCGGCGGATGAATGGCTTGATGTGATGGCTTGTGGGCGGCGCCTGTGAGCCGCCCAGGAGGGCCGCGACGACCGGGGGTGTTGGTGTAGTGCGGTGAGACAGCGCAGGAGAGCCCCCTGCAGCGTGGACGAGCTTGGCGACGCGGTCGAGCCACTCTTCGTAGGCGTTGTTGACAGGGCGGTAGCTCGTTTGCCACGAGGAGCGCAGCTCGAGCCTCCAAGGGTGCGCGGGGCGCGCGGGACAAAGAACCAACCGGTGCGAGCGATGGAGTAGCGGTGTGGCCGCCTTGCCGCACGGACGGATGCTGGGATGGCGCTTGCTGTTCGCCCCCCGCCGGGCTGGTGGCGGCGTTGACGGCGGGCGATGGGGAATGACGAGGACGGGCGCCGACGGGCGCCGTCTGGGCGACACGAGAAGCAATGACGGCCCGGCGCTCGGCACGAGCCCGACGTGCATCGGACATGGATGCGACGGTCGGAGGAGAGCGGGGTGGTGGAAGACGAATTCCGGCGCACCCCTACCTAGCGCGCCAAATGTCGGATCTCGGGTTCCGGCATACCCTTAAGGTTCGAACACTGGGGTGCGCGCGGAGATTACGCCTTCTACCTCCCTGCCTTGCAAAGATCTAAAACTACTGAAAGAACTGCGCAAGAGACACAAGATTTATACTGGTTCGGGCCACCGTTGTGGTGTAATACCCTACTCCAGTGTGTGGTTGGTGGATTGCCTCCTGGGGCTGGTGATGATGAACAATACAAGGAAGAACAGCCTCGCGAGGGTCTGTTCTTGGCTGGGGCGATGAACTGCTAGGAGGAGTTCAGTCACCCTTCTCTCTCTCTCTCTCTCTCTCTCTCTCTCTCTCTCTCTCTCTTTCGCTCCCCTTTTCTACCTGAATCGAACGAATGAACCTCACCGAACCGAACCCCCTTGCCGTGTGGGTGGCTGGTCCTATTTATAGAGGCCCTGGTCCTCTTCCCAAATATCGAGCGGGAAGGGAGCCAACAATGGCGGGCTAATTTGAAGGGGGACAACAAGCATCTACTATCCTGACAAAAGCAGTCTTCGCCTACGCAAAGCTCTGGTGATGACGCCGTCCTGGGCTCCATGGTGACCTCCGTCTCGTAGTCCTCCTAGTCTTGGTCTTGTTGCACCGAAATGGCAACCTTTGCCTGATGCCTCGGTACTCCGCGGCTGCGCTTGCTCCCTTTGCACTAAAGAGGAAAGAAGGACGCGGTGCGCGCTGGCGCCCGCCTGGTGCCCTGAGTCGTCATGGCTTGCATCACGGGCACCTCGCGAGGTACTCTGCCTTGATCCCTCCGCCTCCTCGCGAGCCAGCCTGACGAGGCCGTGCCTGAGGAAGCTCCGTGTCGTCCGCCTCGCGAGGCTTGGCCCCTCGCGAGGGTCCTGTGTCTTGTGCTGATGGAGATGGGCCACGCTGGGCCTCCTTTGAGCCACGCCGCAGGCCGCAGGCAGGCAAGTCTGGGGACCCCCATTCCCAGAACGCCGACAGTACCGGACAGGTATCCAGTATCGGTGATGCGCCATATTTCGGCTCCGCCCACTTGATAAAGTGACCCCCTCTGTGTGCGAGGGACGAGGCAAAATAGCCTCTTCCACAGCTCGAAGTGAGCCTCATAGCCCAGGAACAACTCGTAGAGAGCAACATAGCCGGTGATGTGTAGAAGGGAGGCAGGGGTGAAATTGTGTAATTGGAGGCCGTAGAACTCCAGGAGCTCGCGGAGGAACGGATGAATTGGAAATCCGAGTCCCCTTAGTAAATAAGGAACAAGGCAGACCCGTTCCCCCATAGAAGGACAGGGAAAGCTCTCTTCTTGCTCCCCGCCATTGTAGGTGGCAAGCCCGGCTCGAATGGGCACCATATACGCCGAAGGGAGAAATCCCTTAGTCTGCAGTTCGACTAATCGACTGTGCGGGACTGAACACCTCTCCCAATCACCGGCTTAGGGCTACGGGGGCGGGAGGAGGAGCTGCGGAGGTCGGCCATGCTGGAATAGATCTTCCTGAAACGCGCTCTGATGGATTCTCGCTGAGGGAGGATGGTATGGATTGGATCTAAGGATCCCCATCCCTCTAATAGACAATTTATTTATCTGGCTAGGGGGCAAATGTAAAAATGCCCTGGCACCTCGTATTCATTCGATGCATGGGAGATAGCCCTTATTGGGCACAGAAGCCAAGAGGTTCAACATTTATGGGGCCGGACACTGCTTACAAACACTTGAAATTGGAGGAGAACCTGCCTAGCAATGTCGAAGACAATACTGTGCGCTGAACTCATCGTCATTGAAGCCTGGTTCGGGGGCTACTGAGCGAGTCCTAGATTAGGGGGTATCCGAACAGCCGGATTATATCCTTTGGCCGGACTGTTGGACTATGAAGATACAAGATTGAATACTTCGTCTCGTGTCTGGATGGGACTCTACTTGGCGTGGAAGGCAAGCTAGGTAATACGGATATGTATATCTCCTCCTTTGTAACCGACCTTGTGTAACCCTAGCCCCCTCCGATGTCTATATAAACCGGAGGGTTTTAGTCCATAGGACAACATACAATCATACCATAGGCTAGCTTCTAGGGTTTAGCCTCTCCGATCTCGTGGTAGATCAACTCTTGTAATACTCATATCATCAAGGATAAATCAAGCAGGACATAGGGTTTTACCTCCATCAAGAGGGCCCGAACCTGGGTAAAACATCGTGTCCCCTGCCTTCTGTTACCATCCTCCTTAGACGCACAGTTCGGGACCCCCTACCCGAGATCCGCCGGTTTTGACACCGACACCAATGATGCTAAGAAAATTCTAAAATTCAGGCCTATTTGTCTCCTGGGTGTGAGCTTTAAAATTATTACTATGGTGCTGATGAATAGACCGAGTAGAATTGTTTCACTGTTATCTCCTCTTCCCGAGCTAATTTTGTCAAGGGCAGGTACATTATGGAAGGGGTAGTGGTTACATGAAGCTTTTAATTCTATTCATTTTAAGAAAAGGAGTGTTTTGTTATTTAAAGTTGATTTTGAAAAGCATATGCCAAAATGGAGTGGACTTTTTGTGATCTAGGTGCTCAAAATGAAGGGGTTTCTTGATAAATGGTGTGACTAGATAATGCTTACTATGAGGGTGGTAATGTGTGGGTTAGAGTAAACGATAAAATTAGCACATATTTTAAAACCCACAAGGGCCTGAGGCAAGGTGATTCCTTATCAGCTATGCTATTTGATTTGGCTATTGATGCCTTGGTTTGTTGCCATGAAGAAAGCCAAAATTAATAGTTTAGTTAAAAGGGTTTTGAATGAAAATTTAGTTAACAGAGTTAATTATGTTGATGACACCATACTCCTTTTTCAATATGATGTAGAAAGTCCTAGAAATCTTTAACATATCTTAAGTGCTTTTGAACATATGTTAGGGCTCACAATTAATTCCCACAAAAGTGAGTTCTTTCTTTTTGCGAAGTTGCAAATAAAGTTGGGTAGATTATGAAATTTTTACCTGTCAATTTGGAGATTGGCCAATTAAATATTTAGACATGCATGTCTCTAATAATATGATTAGAAATAAGCATTGAAAAAGGTGTTGAGGAAAAAATTGAAAAGAGATGTGGATGTTGTCAAGGAAAATTACTTTGAGCCACTACTGGCAGAATGACTTTGGTCCAACCTAGCCTCGCTAATATGCCTCTTATTTTGATTTCATTTTACCCAATTCTTGTGGGAGTACTTGAAAAGGCTGATTTATTTAGAGCTAGGATGGTGTGACAGGGTGATGAAGATAAAATATATCACTTAGTTAACTGGAAAACTTGTTGCAAACCTAGAGGTCAAGGAGGATTGGGAATCCTTAATTTGGATCACGTGGATAAGGCTTTACTAACTAAGTGGATTTGGAAATTAGAAATTTAATTTCGGCTTTATCAATTTGTTTTGTTGAATAAGTATGTACGTGATGGGTGTATTTCTAGAGCCAAGCCAAGCTGGGTGATTCACAATTTTTGGGCTAGCACACTGAAATTTAAGGATCTTTTTTTATCAATTTTGCAAGTGAATTTTGGGAGATGGGCATACCAGGTTCTCGGAAGATTGGTGGGTTGAAGATAACCTTTAAAAACTGCTTATCCCATGCTTTTATTGTTGGGGAACGCAACAATTTCAAAAAAAATCCTACGCACACGCAAGATCATGGTGATTCATAGCAACAAGAGGGGAGAGTATCGTCTACGTACCCTTGTAGACCATATGCGGAAGCATTATGACAACGCGGTTGATGTAGTCGTACGTCTTCACGATCGACCGATCTAGTACCGAAGATACGGCACCTCCGCGATCTGCACACATTCGGCTCGGTGACGTCCCGTGAACTCACGATCCGGTAGAGCTTCGAGGGAGAGCTTCATCAGCACGACGGCGTGATGGCGGTGATGATGTTGCTACCGGCACAGGGCTTCGCCTAAGCACCGCTACAATATTACCGAGGTGGATTATGGTGGAGGGGGGCACCGCACACGGCTAAAGATCAATGATCAACTTGTGTGTCTATGGGGTGCCCCCTCCCCCATATATAAAGCAGTGGATGAGGGTGAGGTCCAGCCCTCCTATTGTGCGCCCCATGGGGAGTCCTCCCACTGGGAGTAGGATTCCCCCCTTTCCATGTAGTAGGAGTAGGAGAAGGAAGGAGGAAAGAGAGAGAAGGAAAGGGGGGCGCCGCCCCCCTTCCTAGTCCAATTCGGACCAGAGGGGGAGGGGGCGCGCGGCCTGCTCTGGCAGCCCATCGTCTCTTTCCACTAAGGCCCATAAGGCCCATTAAATTCCCCGGGGGGTTTCGGTACCCCCCTGGTACTCCGGTATATGCTCGAACTTCACTCGGCACCCTTCCGATGTCCAAACATAGTCATCCAATATATCGATCTTTATGTATCGAGCATTTCGAGACTCCTCGTCATGTCCGTGATCAAATCCGGGACTCCGAACTACCTTCTGTACATCAAAACACATAAACTCGTAATACCAATCGTCACTGAACGTTAAGCGTGCGGACCCTACGGGTTCAAGAACTATGTAAACATGACCGAGACATGTCTCCGATCAATAACCAATAGCGGAACCTGGATGCTCATATTGTTTCCTACATATTCTACTAAGATCTTTATCGGTCAAACCGCACAACGATATACGTTGTTCCCTTTGTCATCGGTATGTTACTTGCCCGAGATTCGATCGTCGGTATCTCAATACCTAGTTCAATCTTGTTACCGACAAGTCTCTTTACTCATTCCTAAATGCTACATCCCATAACTAACTCATTAGCTACATTGCTTGCAAGGCTTATAGTGATGTACATTACCGAGAGGGCCTAGAGATACCTCTCCGACAATCGGAGTGACAAATCCTAATCTTGATCCATGTCAACTCAACAAACACCATCGGAGACACCTGTAGAGCACCTTTATAATCACCCACTGTTCAAGATATCTTCCGATATTCCGATAAATCGGCCGATTTATCGCTTATCGTTGTCTGGCCGATAAGATAAATCGGCCGATAAATCAGCCGATATGGCGATAAATCGGCCGATATGCCGATAAACTTTTCGATTTACCCCTTATCATGGATCGACCGATAAGTTCCCGACATGCCTCTAGGGGGATAGATTTGTAGGAAAAGACCATCGCTCGTCCCCGACCGCCACTCATAAGGAAGACAATCAATAAATACCTCATGCTCCGACTTTGTTACATAACAGTTCACCATACGTGCATGCTACGAGAATCACAAACCTCAACACAAGTATTTCTACTAATCCACAACTACCCACTAGCATGACTCTAATATCACCATCTTTATATCGCAAAACTATTGCAATGAATCAAACATATCATATTCAGTGATCTACAAGTTTTATGTAGGATTTTATGACTAACCATGTGAATGACCAATTCATGTCATCTCTCTAAATAGATATAAGTGAAGAAAGAGAGTTTAATTCTTTCTACAAAAGATATGCCCGCACTCTAACAAATATAAGTGAAGCAAAAGAGCATTCTACAAATGGCGGTTTTCTATGCAAAGAGAAACAGGCAATCCAAACTTCAAATGATATAAGTGAAGCACATGAAGCATTCTATAAAGCCATACTCAAAAGATATAAGTGAAGTACAAAGATCATTCTATAAATAAACCAAGGACTATCTCATACCAGCATGGTGCATAAAAGAAAAATGAAAACTAAATGCAAAAGACGCTCCAAGATTGCACATATCGCATGAATGAAACGAATCCGAAAACATACCGATACTTGCTGAAGAAAGATGGGATGCCTTCCGGGGCATCCCCAAGCTTAGACACTTGAGTCTCCTTGAATATTTACTTGGGGTTCCTTGGGCATCCCCAAGCTTGATCTCTTGCATCTCTTCCTTCTTCTCACATCGAAACCTTCTCGATCATCGAACACTTCATCCACACAAAACTTCAACAGAAAACTCGGTAAGATCCGTTAGTATAATAAAGCAAATCACTACTCTAAGTACTGTTGCAAACCAATTCATATTTTGTTTTCACATTATTTATACTGTAATATAACTTTTTCATGACTTAATCCACTGATATAATTTGATCATTTCATCAAAACAAGCAAACTATGCATCAAAAACAGAATTTGTCTAAAAGAGAACAGTCTGTAATAATCTGAACATTCACCATACTTCTGATACTTGAAAAATTCTGAAAAAATAGGAAAAATAAAAAATTTGTATAGAAAGACAGTGCAAAAAGAATCAGAACCATTTGATGTTCCAGCAAAAAAATGTAAAATCGCGCACTACAGCCAAAGTTTCTGTCCTGCACCGTAAAAACCAACAAGCATTGTAAACATCCTAAAGGCAAACCTTGGCACATTATTTTTATAATACAATGGAATTGTACAAGGGGATAATTATTTTTGTTGAAAAGTTTCTGTAATCAAGATTCACAAAGTTTCCGTGAGCATGAACAAAGTTCAAGGCTAGCTCCCACTTCAACAATGCTTGTCTTTCTCACTTTCGCTTTTCTTTTTGAAAAGTTTCAGGTTCCCCTCTTTATTTTTTTTGTTTTTAAACTATATAAAAGCACTCAACAGAAATAAATGACTCTCTAAAACTTCCGGGTTGTCTCCCTGGCAGCGCTTTCTTTAAAGCCGTTAAACTAGGCATATAGTGCTCAAGTAGTGAATCCACCCGGATCCCAAGGTATATCAAAGCCAATTTTAATTAACAATGATTTGTAATTTAGTAGTGAGCAAAAAGTAACATATATCATGTAACAACAAAGTCTAACTCTCTTCCTATGCATCAGCATGTCTTAAAAGAACAATTCATGCACACACAGTAAAGGCCAATGCATAGTATAATCAGTTTCTTGCAATTTTATCGTATTGGAAACATAGAGAGGTGGAGATATAGTTCCTCTCTCATAATAATTGCAAGTAGAAGCAGCAAGCACATGCATATTATATTCATCAAAATCATCATGTGCAACGGTATAAGGCAACCCATCAATATAATCCTTAATAAGGGTAAACTTCTCCGATATAGTGTAGTTGGGAGAATTCAAAAATATAATAGGACTATCATGCGTGGGTGCAATAGCAACAATTTCATGTATAACATAAGGAACTATAGCAAGTTCATCTCCATAAGCATAATTCATATTGGCATCTTGGCCACAAGCATAGCAAGCATCATCAAAAAGGGATATTTCAAAAGAATCAACGGGATCATAGCAATTATCATAGCATTCATCCTTCGGTAAGCACCAAGGGAAATTAAACAATGTATGAGTTGAAGAGTTACTCTCATTAGAAGGTGGGCATGAGTGATCAATCCGCTCTTCCTCCGTTTGTTCTTCGCTCTCCTCCTCATCTTTTTCATCCAATGAGCTCACAGTTTCATCAATTTCTTCTTCCATAGACTCCTGCAAAATAATAGTCTCTTCTTGGACAGCGGAGACTTTCTCAATAAGTGCATTAATATAGGAATTATATTCATAATTATCATAGAAATATTTCAATATAGCCAAATTTTCAGGTCTATAAACATCATCATCAAAAGCTTCATACTTTTCAAACAAAGATTCAATTTCATAAGCACCCTTAAAAGCAACAAATTCTTCTATTTGTTCCACATCATAGTAATCATATATACCATTAGCATAAGAAGCTAAGGTTTCATTATAATTAAATTTGCATGAAAAGGGAAGGTGTGGAACCTTCATCCTAGAGCAACAAGTATAATCATAACTCAAGCATACTTGCCGAGCATACCACTTCAATATATAAATTTGATTCCATAATAGTTTCCCTTTTTGTGTCAAGCGATAATCCCTAAAGTATTCACGTTGATCCAACGTTACCCCCATTACCAAATTGAATGGGGTTTTCTCAGGATTATCAAAGTAGTACACAATTTCTGTCACATAACGAGCATCGAGGGTTTTAGGAGGTTCCTCATCTCCATGAGCAGCAAGTACACCTAATTTTTTTGGTATTTCGTGTTCCATATCCATAAATAAAGATAAACTACAACTAAGAACAACAAATAAAAATCACTTAGTGATAAAGCAAACAAGCACACACGAGAATATTCACCCCACGCTATTGCTCCTCGGCAATGGCGCCAGAAAAAGGTCTTGATAACCCACAAGTATAGGGGATCGCAACAATTTTTGATAAGTAAGAGTGTCGAACCCAACGAGGAGCTAAAGGTATAACAAATATTCCCTCAAGTTCTATCGACCACCGATACAACTCTACGCACGCTTGACGTTCGCTTTACCTAGAACAAGTATGAAACTAGAAGTACTTTGTAGGTGTTGTTGGATAGGTTTGCAAGATAATAAAGATTACATAAATAAAAAGTAGGGGCTGTTTAGGTAAAGACACAACTAAGTTAGTTTTAGTAAAGATCTTTTTGTCACGAGAAAGTTATTTGTCCCTAGGCAATCGATAACTAGACTGGTAATCATTATTGCAATTTTATTTGAGGGAGAGGCATAAGCTAACATACTTTCTCTACTTGGATCATATGCACTTATGATTGGAACTCTTAGCAAGCATCCGCAACTACTAAAGAACATTAAGGTAAAACCCAACCATAGCATTAAAGCATCAAGTCCTCTTTATCCCATACGCAACAACTCCCTTACTTAGGTTTATGTTTCAGTCACTCACGCAACCCACTATAAGCGAATCATGAACGTATTGCAACACCCTACAGCGGGGATCCCTCACACTTGCGTGGCACGGAGAGCACCATAGGATAGCACCAATAATAAAACATGCAACTCAAACCAATCTTGATCATCAAATAGCCCATAGGACAAAACGGATCTACTCAAACATCATAGGATAGCCATACATCATTGGGAAATAATATATAGCGTTGAGCACCATGTTTAAGTAGATATTACAGCGGGTAAGAGAGGGATTACACCGCTGCATAGAGGGGGGAAGAGTTGGTGATGATGGCGGTGAAGTTGTTGGTGAAGATTGCAATGATGATGATGGCCCCGGCGGTGTTCCGGCGCCACCAGAAGAGAGGGGGAGAGGGCCCCCCTTCTTCTTCTTCTTCCTTGACTTCCTCCCTAGATGGGAGAAGGGTTTCCCCTCTGGTCCTTGGCCTCCATGGCATGGGAGGGGCGAGAGCCCCTCTGTAACACCCTCGATGCGACTATATCTCCCACGTGTCGAGGCACGACTTAGAGGCATAATTGCATTGAAGGCATATGTCGCAAGTCAGGTAATCATCACAAACATCCCATGTAATATAGATAATGAAAAGGGATAATATAGTTGGCTCACACTCGCCACGTCAATCAAGTACATAAATAACATACATCATCCAAACACTCATGGCCCGACTACGGCGCCAAAATGAAAGATAACCCAACAAGCGACATGGTCCCGATCACCCCCAATAGGGCACCACTACTGATCATCAGGAAAGGAAACATAGTAACGTTGAGAGTCCTCGTCGAACTCCCACTTGAGCTCGAGCGCGTCACCTGGAGCGAAATCACCTGGACCTGCATCTGGTGTAATAGTAATCTGTGAGCCACAGGGACTCAGCAATCTTGCACCCTCGCGATCAAGACTATTTAAGCTTAAATAGGTAGGGTAAGGTAAATATATGTGGAGCTGCAGCAAGCGACTAGCATATATGGTGGCTAACTTATTCGCAAAAGAGAGCGAGAAGAGGAGGCAAAGCGCGAGCGAGAAACTAGAGGGCAACCTGCGCAAACATTACTCCAACACCGTGTCCACTCCCCGGACTCCGTCGAGAAGAGGCCATCACGGTAACACACTCGGTTGATTCATTTTAATTAAGTTAAGGTTCAAGTTATCTACAACCGGACATTAACAAATTCTTATTTGCCCATAACCGCAGGCACGGCTTTCGAAAGTTCAATCCCTGCAGGGGAGTCCCAACTTAGCCCATGACAGGCTCTCACGGTCAACAAAGGAATAGACCTCCTCCCAAGACATTCCGATTAGACTCGGTATCTCGGTTCTTCAAGACACTTCGACAGGTTAAAACTAAACCAGCAACACCGCCCGACTGTGTCGACAAATCTCGATGAGCTGCACATATCTCTTTCTCAGGGCACACTTAGATGAACACTACGTACAACTAAAACCAACCCTCGAGTTGCCCCGAGGTGGCGCTGCAAGTGGCTCTATTTGGACCAACACCCAGAGGAGCACTGGCCCGGGGGGGTTTAAATAAGATGACCCTCGGGCTCCGGAAACCCAAGGGAAAAGAGGCTAGGTGGCAAATGGTAAAACCAAGGTTGGGCATTGCTGGAAAAGCTTTAATCAAGGCAAACTATCAAGGGGTTCCCATTATAACCCAACCGCGTAAGGAACGCAAAATCCGGGAACATAACACCGATATGACGGAAACTAGGGCGGCAAGAGTGGAACAAAACACTAGGCGAGAGGCCGAGCCTTCCACTCTTTACCAAGTATATAGATGCATTAAGATAACATGGCAATTTAATGATATCCCAACAAGTAAATAAATGTTCCAACAAGGAACGACCTTCAATCTTCACCTGCAACTAGCAACGCTATAAGAAGGGCTGAGCAAAGCGGTAACATAGCCAATCAACGGTTTGCTAGGACATGGTGGGTTAGAGGTTTGACATGGCAATTTGGGAGGCTGACAAGCAAAAGGTAGGCATCGTAGCATTGGCATAGCAAAAGAGCGAGCAAACTAGCATAGCAAAGATAGTAGTGATTTCGAGGGTATGATCATCTTGCCTACAAAGCTGTCAGAGTTGACTGGATCCTCGAAAGCAAACTCAACGGGCTCCTCATTAGAGAACTCGTCTCCCGGCTCTACCCAAACAAGACAAACAAGCAACAAGGACACAATCAACCACGTGCAAGCTCAAACAATAAGATTCAAGGATGATATGCTATGCGGGATGCGATGCGGGATGCATATGCAAGATGTGACAGGAAATGCATGAACCTGGCCTCAACTTGGAAATCCAAGTGTGCCACTGGAAAGATGAGATGAAATCGCTTGAAAACAATATAAAGAATGCCGGAATCGGAGTTACAGTTTGGAAATGGCAAGCGATTCAAATATGACACCGGTCTGCGATTTACAGCAAGTAGCCATCTAAATGCAATGAGATGAACATGCTACAGCACCCAAACATGACAACAAAATACATGGCAGGGATGCATTCAAGATGCTTAACAAAAGTCTAGCACTGAGCTACGGCCAATTCATCCATTAACAGGTTCAAACAAGAATGGCAAAAATGCATATGAAAAACAGATCTCAGACTTAGTGAAATTAACACTTATCTGGAATTTCAGACCAAGTAGCACTCTTCGGAGCAACAAAACAACATGC
This sequence comes from Triticum monococcum, assembly GCA_034509565.1. NCBI lineage: Eukaryota > Viridiplantae > Streptophyta > Magnoliopsida > Poales > Poaceae > Triticum > Triticum monococcum. The sequence continues at coordinate 171,159,639 of CM067847.1, read as the reverse complement.
TACAGGACCTGAACATGGCAAAGTAAAACATGGCATGGAGCTACTCAAATAGCTTAACAAAAGTCCCTTAGTGACCTTGAGCCAAAAGGGATCAGAAAATATACTAACAAGCACGTGAACATAGCAAAAACATAATCAGTTTTCAGACTTAGTGAAAACTGACACATGCTGAAACATAACTCAAGTAGGCATGTTAACGAGCTCGATGCACTCACTACGGTGCAAGTCATGACAAGACAAGCATACATCCATCAAGAAGGCACAAAATGCAAGCTAGACATGGCAAGAACAATCATATAGCATGCACGAATCAACTACAACATCATCGGCAAAATTGCAAACAAGTTGACAATCTGCCCAGATACACAAAGTAGCAAAAGTAGAGCTTGATTGACTCAAGCTAGGGTGCTCCATAATTGCAAACAAAGACATGGATGGATAGAGCACCACAATATTAGTAAAACATCCTTACTGATCATCCTCAAAAGAGGCACGGATCTCTCGGAAACAACATGAACATATGGTAACGTGAGCTAAACAGGACAAGGACTTAGTGGAATTACTAAGTCTCTGAAAACAGAATTAACAAGTGCACCACTTTGCAAACTTGCACTAGTTACCACACACATCACAAAAATACATGGGTTGCACCTCTGGAAAGATGACAAAACCCTTAACAAAACATATGTAGAGCATCAGGGCATAACATGCACACATTAATCATGGCAAAAATGACAAAAACCTAAATGGAGTAGCAGATCTGACAATAATCTCAAGTAGCCCTCTTCTAACAGCATTTCGGGCATCGAGATGAACTGAAATGAAAATGATGCAATGGAATGAAATGATGTACTCTCTGAGACGAACATTTTGATATGCTATATGCATGAATCGGAGCTACGGATGCAAAGTTACGGGGCCATGAACTAGGGCACTTGGATCTAAGATTTCGGGACTTAGACGAAAAAATCACCCCGAGATCTAGGGCTTGCATGGAAACCGAGGCACGGCCGGATCTCGCCGGAATAGTGCTCGCCGGCTCGGAGCTCGCCGGAGTCGATGAGGAGGACGGCGGAGGGCGGCGGGGTCGGATCCCGGCGAGAGGAGGGCGGGGCGGCAACGGCGGTCGCCAGACTTGGCGGCGGTGGTGGCTGTCGGCGAAGCGGCGGCCGGGCTGCGGCAATCCGGGCGATGGCGGCGCTGACCGAAGAAGGAGGCGAGGCGGCGCTGGGCTGCCGCGGTTGGAGAAGACGGAGGCGCGGGCGGCAGCGCAATCCGGGCGGCGGGGCTTGGCGAAGCGGGCCTGGGGGCCGGCTACGGGCTCCCGGGTCTGGCGGCGGAGGCGAACGGCGGCGCCACGTGGCACGCCCGGAGTGGCTGCGGGCGGGCGGCGCGCAGGTCGGACACGTCCGATCCGGCGTGGATGTTGTCCGGCGGCGCGAGGAGGAGCGGATCTAGGGTTTCGGAGATGGGGATCCGCGAATTTCGGGAGGGGGACTTTAAATAGAGGTAGAGGGAGCTAGGAGAGTCCAAATGAGGTGCGGTTTTCGGCCACGCGATCGTGATCGAACGTTCTAGATGATGGAGCAGAGTTAGGTGGGTTTTGGGCCAAATTGGAGGGGTGTTGGGCTGCAACACACACGAGGCCTTTTCGGTCCCTCGGTTAACCGTTGGAGTATCAAACGAAGTCCAAATGATACGAAACTTGACAGGCAGTCTACCGGTAGTAAACCAAGGCCGCTTGGCAAGTCTCGGTCCAATCCGGAAATGTTTAATCCCCACACACGAAAGAAAGCTAGAAATGACCATCGGAGGAGAACGAAGCGCCGGAATGCAAAACGGACAACGGGGAAAATGCTCGAATGCATGAGATGAACACGTATGCAAATGCAATGCACATGATGACATTATATGAGATGCATGACAACAATAACAACACACGGAGACAAAGACCCGAACCCGAGAAAATAAAATAACTTAACGCCGGAAATGGCAAGAGTTGGAGTACAAATTGGGAAAGTTATATCCGGGGTGTTACACCCTCCGAGATTGGATCTGTCTCTTTGTCTCTCTCTCTGTTTCTGCGTTCTCAGATTCTACCCTTTCACCGTTTCTTATATTCCCGGAGATCCGTAACTCCGATTGGGCTGAAATTTTAACATGATCTCTATCCGGATATTAGCTTTCTTGTGGCAAAAGAAGGGCACGAACTGCCTTACGAGGTGGCCACGAAGGTCAGGGGCGCGCCCCTTCCTCGTGGCCCCCTCGGGCATCGTCTCGCGTGGATTTTTCTTCCCCAAAATCATATATATTCCAAAAATATCTCCGTCGGTTTCTATCCCATTTGGACTCCGTTTGATATGGATATTCTGTGAAACAAAAAACATGCAACAAATAGGAACTGGCACTGGGCACTGAATCAATATGTTAGTCCCAAAAATAGTATAAAAAGTTGCCAAAAGTATATGAAAGTTGTAGAATATTGGCATGGAACAATCAAAAATTATAGATGCGACGAAGACGTATCACTCTACAGGTGTCTCCGAAGGTACTTGTTGATTTGGCGTATTTTGAGATTAGGATTTGTCACTCCGATTGTCGGAGAGGTAACTCTGGGCCCACTCGATAATACACATCACTATAAGCCTTGCAAGCATTGTAACTAATGAGTTAGTTGTGGGATGATGTATTACGGAACGAGTAAAGAGACTTGCCGGTAACAATATTGAACTAGGTATTGAGATACCGACGATCGAATCTCGGGCAAGTAACATACCAATGACAAAGGGAACAACATATGTTGTTATGCGGTTCGACCGATAAAGATCTTCATAGAATATGTAGGAGCCAATATGGGCATCCATGTTCCGCTATTGGTTATTGACCAGAGAAGTGTCTCGGTCATGTCTACATAGTTCTCGAACTCGTCGGGTCCGCATGCTTAACGTTCGTTGACGATATAGTATTTATGAGTTATGTATGTTGGTAAACGATTGATGTTCAGACTTCCGGATAAGATCACGGACATGACGAGGAACTCCGGAATGGTCTGGAGATAAAGTTTGATATATGGGATAATAGTGTTTGGTCTCCGGAAGGGGTTCTGGATGTTTCCCGAAATGTTTGGGTACGAGAACACTTTATTTGGGCCAAAGGGGAAAGCCCACAAGGTTTTTGGAAAGCGCAAAAGGAAGTTTTGCGGAGTCCAGGGGCCAGATGCCAGGGTCCCTGGCATCTAGGTCCAGACGCCGGGAACCCTGGCGTCTGGCCCTGGAGTCCGAGAAGGACTCTTGCCTTTCGGGTGAAACTAACTTTGTGGAGGCTTTTACTCCAAGTTTCGATCCCAAGGCTCAACATATAAATAGAGGGGTAGGGCTAGCACCCAGGACACATCAAGAAACACCAAGCCGTGTGTCGGCAACCCCGTCCCCTCTAGTTTATCCTCCATCATAGTTTTTGTAGTGCTTAGGCGAAGCCCTGCGAAGATTGTTCTTCACCAACACCGTCACCACGCTGTCGTTTTGCCGGAACTCATCTACTACTTCGCCCCTCTTGCTGGATCAAGAAGGCGAGGACGTCATCAAGCTGAATGTGGACTGAACGCGGAGGTGCCGTACGTTCGGTACTTGATCGGGACGGATCGTGAAGGTGTACGACTACATCAACCGCGTTGATAAACGCTTCCGCTTTCAGTCTACGAGGGTACATAGACATACTCTCCCCTCTCATTGCTATGCAAGATCATGGTGATGCATAGCAACGAGAGGGGAGAGTATCGTCTACGTACCCTTGTAGACCGTAAGCGGAAGCATTATGACAACACGGTTGATGTAGTCGTATGTCTTCATGATCGACCGATCTAGTACCGAAGATACGACACCTCCGCGATCTGCACACATTCGGCTCGGTGACGTCCCGCGAACTCACGATCCAGTAGAGCTTAGAGGGAGAGCTTCATCAGCACGACGGCATGATGACGGTGATGATGTTGCTACCGGCATAGGGCTTCGCCTAAGCACCGCTATGATATTACCGAGGTGGATTATGGTGGAGGGGGCACCGCACACGACTAAAGATCAATGATCAACTTGTATGTCTATGGGGTGCCCCCCTCCCCCGTATATAAAGAAGTGGAGGAGGGGGAGGGCCGGCCCTCCTATGGTGCGCCCCATGGGGAGTCCTACTTCCACCGGGAGTAGGATTCCCCCCTTTCCATGTAGTAGGAGTAGGAGAAGGAAGGAGAACAGAGGGAGAAAAAAAGGGGGCGCCGCCCCCCTTCCTAGTCCAATTCGGACCAGAGGGGGAGGGGGCGCTCGGCCTGCTCTGGCAGCCCCTCCTCTCTTTCCACTAAGGCCCATTAAACTCCCCGGGGGGTTCCGGTAACCCCCCGGTACTCCGGTATATGCCCGAACTTCACTCGGAACCCTTCCGATGTCCAAACATAGTCGTCCAATATATCGATCTTTATGTCTCGACCATTTTGTGACTCCTTGTCATGTTCGTGATCAAATCCGGGACTCTGAACTACCTTCGGTACATCAAAACACATAAACTCGTAATACTGATCGTCACTGAACATTAAGCGTGCGGACCCTAAGGGTTCAAGAACTATGTAGACATGAACGAGACATGTCTCCGGTCAATAACCAATAGCGGAACCTGGATGCTCATATTGGTTCCTACATATTCTACTAAGATCTTTATCGGTCAAACCGCACAATGATATACGTTGTTCCCTTTGTCATCGGTATGTTACTTGCCCGAGATTCAATCGTCGGTATCTCAATACCTAGTTCAATCTTGTTACCGACAAGTCTCTTTACTCGTTCCATAATGCTACATCCCATAACTAACTTATTAGCTACATTGCTTGCAAGGCTTATAGTGATGTACATTACCGAGAGGGCCTAGAGATACCTCTCCGACAATCGGAGTGACAAATCCTAATCTTAATCCATGTCAACTCAACAAACACCATTGGAGACACCTATAGAGCACCTTCATAATCACCCAGTTATGTTGTGACGTTTGGTAGCACACAAAGTGTTCCTCCGGTATCCGGGAGTTGCATGATCTCATAGTCATAGGAACATGTATAGTTATGGAGAAAGCAATAGCAACAAACTAAATGATCATCGTGCTAAGCTAACGGATGGGTCAAGTCAATCACATCATTCTCTAATGATGTGATCCCATTAATCAGATGACAACTCATGTCTATGGTTAGGAAACACAACCATCATTGATTCAACGAGCTAGTCAAGTAGAGGCAAACTAGTGACACTGTGTTTGTCTATGTATTCACACATGTACTAAGTTTCCGATTAATAAAATTCTAGCATGAATAATAAACATTTATCATGATATAAGGAAATATAAATAACAGCTTTATTATTGCCTCTAGGGCATATTTCCTTCATTTATCTATTGAGTTTTGATCACATTACTACTGTAGCTAAACCATTACAGAAAAGCTAGGGTGGGTTCAAATTTATCCATTGGGTTTCCCTGGATTTATGGAATAGTCTCAAACTTAGACATGAAGAGGTAGAAAGGGGATCGGGAAAATATCAACTCAAATGGACAATGACTGTCGATGGGATTTTTTTGTCAAATCCTTGTATAGGAAGCTAAATTAAACACAATGTAAATTTCCTCAAAGGTTTCTCTAGAAAGTAAAATGCCAGCTAAGATCAAAGGGTTTTTTGTGGCAAAGATGAAACCATTGATCACCTTTTTTTCAAATGCTCAGCTTCCAGCTTAGTCTGGAGTCTGCTGAAATGTGCCTTTATTCTAAATTCTACTCCTAATAAACTAAGTGAGTGCTTTGGAATTTGGATTAAAAGTTTCCCAAAATATGACAAAATATTAGTACTAATTGGGATTTGATATGTTTTCTGGTCTATCTAGAAATGTAGGAGTGGTGTTATCTTTGAGAAAAAATTGACTAATGATCCTATGATCCTCATAAAATTGATTGGTTATTGGATTACTCGATTCTCAATCTTGCAAATAAGGGGGGAAATGGAAGGGTGCTGATGCTAGGGGCAAACTCAAACGAGTAACACATGAAGTGTACAAATTGTCACAAGGCTGGAGGCATGGGGTCTTGAGGATTGGCGACTGAACCAGGAGCTTTCAAGGCTGGCGTTTCTCCTGCTTCATTTCTTCCCAAAGAGTTGTTGTTGACTGCCTTAGCAATCCAGCTTCCTCTTTGATCTTTGTCTATCTGTTGTTGTGGTAGTTTAGTCTAGTCCCTTTAGTTGCATGGTCATGCTGAAAGTTTGGGCATCTATTCTTCCTTGTAAAGATGTTGGTACTTTAGGTATAGGAGATTGTGGGGTTTGCTTATATGGTAGCAACTCCTTTTGGTGGATTTCGCTTTGGCTATGGCCAACCTCGATAAGATATATCCTAAGTAGAATTCATGCTCTGTCATTAGCTTGTATTATGTCTTGAACCTTGTGGTTTCTATTAATATAAATCATAGGGGGTGGCCCCTCTTTTGATAAAAAAAGTCATAACAAGACTCGTTAGGCTCAATCCAGGAGCGACTTGGAGCTACCGAAGAGGTTAACCAACTCTAGTGCACTAGTGTAGACGACTGCTGTACAAATGATTTTACCCCCTTTTCACGGTTGAGTTTTAAACCATCGCCTTGACTGTGTGTGCGATAGGGGGGTCCTTCCCACACATCCCCGAAACTGTCGACGATAGGTCCTACGGTCACACACGCGGGGCAAAAAGAGCTCGTGTGCGATTGGGCGAGCCATCAGAGACAATTATACAGGCCCAATTGTTTCTGTTCGTATGTACATCCCACATAGTGAATCCAACACAAACGTTTCTGTTCGTATATACATCACACACAGTGAATCCTAGACAAACATTTTCGTTCGTGCGTACATCACACACAATTTTCCACATCACATCGTATGCGATAGTGTTGCCATTGCAGAAGATATTAATAACTTTATCATTTGCGTTATTGAATGCATTACGTACGGTGCCTAGAAGAAACGGTGTGGCATAAGCTGTGCATCACACACACACTTTTTATGTGGAAAACGTTTGTGCAAGGTGACCTAACGCAAACAGTTGTCCATAGGAAGTTGGGTGTGTGATTGTTCATTGATCCAACACGTTTACTTCCTAGAAGCAGCATGGGTTGTCTGAGATCATCGCCCACGGTGTTGTCTCAATAACCGTTTGCAATAAAAAAACCAATAAGCAAGCTAATTATCCTATTATTTTTAATCCATTTAGTAAACAAATTGGTATCTCATATTAAACAAACAATATATCTCATTTTTGTATTAGGAACCAGTATTTCATAATTGAAATACATGAGAGTACAACATTATATAGCTTCAACACTCAATTACACCATATAGGCATATAGCTATCTACCCCCATTACATAACAACACCAAGTTTCATATGCAACATCTAAAATCTTTAGAAATTAGCATCATAGATGGTAGATAGACAGATGAATCTCATCTGGAAAACTGCTAAAGCGGAAGGTGGATATTGAGCATTCAATGATGTTGAAGGTCCTTGTAACTTTAGGCCAATGCTTGTGTAACTTTAGGAAGACTTCGATATTGTACCATGGGTGTTGTATGAATACCTTCGTCGCCTCTTGACCATACAAGTGGTTTGAGAGGCAATCACCAGTAAATTACTTTGGAAAAGGCTGAAAACAAAGATATGCATAAATGTCTTCTCTAAATTTTGAAATGGCACAAAGGAATAAAAAACAAGGTATAAGAGTTAGTACCATCCTATAGTTTATTGATATTTTCTTCATTGTGCAGACAAAGATCTTGTTGTTTTTTGTTGCTAGTTTCTTTATCCTAACAATCTTTTTGAGTTTCTTGACTTGAGTGATATTCATGGACATCTCATTTCCCCATATGCAAAATGGGTCGAACAGTGGGTCAAAACCTCTCAAGTAGGACCTACATGTGCAAGACCAATTTGTTAAATACCTAAATATTATAATGGTTCCTGCAATTGCACAATAATGTGCTATTAGCCAAAGGGCCATGCATGTGCAAACCTCTTTGGTAAACCTCGGTGCCTCCCATTGTTTCCCTGCAACACATATAAGGTAATTATTGATCAGATTAACTAAGAGTTGGCATACTATCAGTAAAATATGTTTATGAAAAATAAACACATTGCATATTCAGCAGATTAATTCGGGCCACATGGAAAATCCATTTATCTGAACCAAGCATGCTTAAGAACCAGAAAATATAGCAATTGTATGAGCAGGGCGTTTCGGTGCCCAAGCTCATTTGCACCTGGTTAGAAAAAAATTCGTAAAAAATTCAAAAACTTCCAATTTTTTTGCGGTAGACAATTTGATGCGTGAGGCCCGCTCCAAATTTCAAGTCATTTGGGAATTTGAGCAGCTCTCAGCAAAAAATACAAATCGGACCAAAACAATGCATGAACAGTAAACATGTTTACATACCATCAATTTGTCTTTTTTGCTGAGAGCTCCTCAGATCTCCAAATGATTTAAAAATTTGAGCGGGCCTCACGCATCAAACTGTCCACCTCGCAAAAAACTTGGAATCTTTTGAAATTTTCTAGTATTTGTTTTGATTTTTTTGTCAGCGTGGGTGCAGATGAGTTCGAATGCAGAGATGGATTTTCGCAATTGTATATGTTTCTCATGTATTTAGTACAACCAAATTCGATTTATTTATCACATGAAATAACAATAAAAAATTGTACGCGCAACAATTGAACATCACATTGCAGAATTGAACCAAACAGTTAACTGAACACCCAACAAATGAACCAACACTGGTACAGTGAGCCGCTATACAAATGGTTTTTAACCCCTTTGCGTGACGGCATTTTAAACTGTCACCTTGCTAATGTGTGCGATAGGGGTGTCCTTCCCACATGACCCAAAAACTGTCGGGGATAGGCCCTCCGGTCACACACGATGGGCAAAATGAGCACGTGTGCGATCAGACTAGTCATCACATACAATTATACAACCTCAATCGTTTCCGTTCGTAGTACATCCTACACAATGAATTGATAACCCACAAGTATAGGGGATCAATTATAGCCTCTTTCGATAAATAAGAGTGTCGAACCCAACAAGGAGCTAAAGGCAGAACAAATATTCCCTCAAGTTCTATCGACCACCGATACAACTCTACGTACGCTTGATGTTCACTTTACCTAGAACAAGTATGAAACTAGAAGTACTTTGTAGGTGTTTTTTGGATAGGTTTGCAAGATAATAAAGATTACATAAAAAAAGTAGGGGTTGTTTAGGTAAAGACACAACTAAATTAGTTTTAGTAAAGAGCTTGTTGTCACAAGAAAGTTATTTGTCCCTAGGCAATCGATAACTAGACCGGTTGTGACGCCCCCGATTTGATCGTACACTAATCATACACGCAAATGTGTACGATCAAGATCAAGGACTCACGGGAAGATATCACAACACAACTCTAGACACAAATTAAAATAATACAAGCTTTATATTACAAGCCAGGGGCCTCGAGGGCTCGAATACATAAGCTCGACAACACAAGAGTCAGCGGAAGCAACAATATCTGAGTACAGACATGAGTTAAACAAGGTTGCCTTAAGAAGGCTAGCACAAAAGCAGCAACGATCGAAAAGGCAAGGCCTCCTGCCTGGGAGCCTCCTAATTACTCCTAGTCGTCTACAGTCTTCACGTAGTAGTAGGCATCCTCCGGGTAGTAGTAGTCATCAGTGGCGTCGTCTGGCTCCAGGGATCCGTCATCTGGTCGCAACAATCGGGTATTGGGGAAAAAGAAGTAGCAAAGCAACCGTGAGTACTCATCCAAAGTACTCGCAAGACTTACATCAGATCTAAACTAAGTATGCATCTGTATCAAAGGAATGGGTTGTATCTGTGGACTAAACTGTAGAATGCCAAAAGGGAAGGGGAAAGCCTAGCCTATTGAAGACTAGCATCTTCTGGAAACCACCATCTTGCAGCAACAGGAGGGAGTAGAGTAGCATAAAGTAAAGTAGCAGTAGTGTTATCAACCTCGGCCGGAGATCCTTTCTCGACTCCCTACGAGAAAGCAATCCCAGAGCCATGCTATCTAGTTATCATCACAATCCAATTCTCATCACCATCCGTTTCTCATCACAAACCATTTCTCATCACCATCCATTCATTTCTCATCACAAGTATCCAGTTCTAGTTGTATCGATCGGGATACAACTCCAAGTGTTCGTTACCGTAGGACATGCTATCGATAGATGTTTTCTTCCCTACAGGGGTGCACCAACTTACCCACCACGCTTGATTAACTCCGGCCGGACACACTTCCCTGGGTCATGCCCGGCCTCGGTCAAACAATACGCCGCAACCCGACCTAGACTTAATAGAGAGGCCAGCACGTCGGACTAAACCTATGCCCCCAGGGGTCACGGGCCATCTCCCCGGGAACTCCTGCACATTGCGTACGCGGCCGGTGAGTAGACCTAGCTACCTCCTTCAATAAGGTAGGTGCTTACCAGTCCAACCCGGCGCGCGCCGCTCAGTCGCTGACGTCTATTAAGCTTCGGCTGATGTATACGACGCAGAACGCCCATACTATGCCCACGTGATGGTTAGTGCTAACAGGCCAAAGGCCCCTCGGATCAAATATCCAAATCGTAGTGGATTAGGAGCATGCGGTAACGAGCAGAGACTCACGATCGATGTGACCCCGTCGCCCCGTCTCGAGTACTTGCGGCAAGGGCTAAGAATGCCCGGCCACGCCTCGTAAGTATCTCGCGGGCACCTTCCAGGTCAACCCGTCTCCACATCACTCGCAATTAAACTCGCGCGGGTACCCCTCAGGGTCGACTCGTCTTTCCAAGTAACAGGGGTAAAGTCCAAGTATCCGTGTGTCCAAACATCAAGGGCAAAACCCGAGGAATCACCCCAGGTGAATTCCACTCGATGTAATCATCAAGGTGAACGTAAGAGGATCCACCCTTGAGGTTCACACTTGAGGGGTTGCACAACAGAGCCGTATCGGAAGTGGTTAAGGAGGAAATCACCCTCGATGACCACGACCGAATAGCTACACTACAGGTTAACAACAGAAGTGCTGAAGAGGTCTCACCCTCGGCACTCGATAGTAACCCAATAGTGTCGAGCAACTAAGAGGAGAGTGATGTGCGGTGTCGGGACCTGGTCTGCGATCCCGTTGACCGGGTCTTCGATGATGAAGCAGGGGCAACAGGGACAAGGTGGGGATCACTGATGTATCACTTACCAACCTATACTAAGCAGTTTAGGATAAGCAGATAAGGTATGAAAGCAGGTAACAACAACAGGCTATGCATCAGAGTAGGATCATACAGAAAGCAGTAGCAGTTCTAATGCAAGCATGAGAGGGAAAGAAATGGGGGATATCGGAATGCTCAAGGGGGGTTTGCTTGCCTGGTTGCTCTGGCAAGGAGGGGTCGTCGTCGACGTAGTCGATCACAGGGGCATCAGCAGCGGTCTCGAGGTCTACCGGAGAGAAGAGGGGGAAGAAATAGTAAATACAGAGCAAACAGATGCATCACTAAGCATTACATGACGACATGTAGAGCTAGGGTTGTCCTAACGTAGTTCTACACGTTGCAGACGGAGGGGATAAACATCAAAGGAAGAATCCCCGGCGTTAGACAAATTCCGACAAATGAAAGAGAGGGGACGGTTCCATGTTCAGCATGCTAGGGGCATGTGACAGATGAATAGGCCGCTTATTCGGATTCGTGGGATTTTTATGAACAACTTCCATGTAGAAAACAATTTTATCCGAGTTACGGTTTATTTTTTTTATTAATTTTATAGTTTTAACAATATTCCGAAATTTCTGCTTTTGATTAATTTGAGTTGACCAAGTCAAATTGACTAGTCAAATAGGTACGGGTGGCTCACATGTCACAGGTTGTATCTAAAATACTTCCTCCGTTTTTTTAGTTCGCATATTAGCTTTGTTCAAAGTCAAGCTTTACAAACTTTGACCAAGTTTATATACAAAAATATTAAGATATACAATAACAAATCAACAACATTAGATTTATTATTAAATTTACTTTCACATCGTATAGATTTATTATAATAAATGTCTATATTGTTTTCTATAAACTTGGTTAAACTTTACAAAGTTTGACTTCAGTCAACTCTAATATGCAAAGTAAATAAAAAAGGAGGGAGTAATAAATAAAACTAACCTAATTAAATGGAACCCACATGTCATAGGGTAGCAACTAATTAGCCCCTAATCTAACCTACTCCTAATTAATTGGGCCGGCCATTGGTATAGCCATGCCTCACGTTCAGTGGCTGCGCCACGGTTGTGTGGGCATGGTCAGCACGCATGGGCGCTGAGCCACGGCGGCCATGGTCATGAGCAGCAGCAGCAGCTATAACGCAGAAACAAGGCATCAGCTATCATACGCAGCAGCAGTAGTGACCAGCAGAGCAGCATGGAGCAGAGTAGTAGCAAAGCAGCATAGCAGCAAACCAAAGGCAGCAACGACGGCGGTAGCAGCACACCAGGGTGGGCGAGCGGGCGTCGCGCGTGCCTGGACGACGTGAGAGAGCACTACCGCCGACGCGAGAGAGCAGCGGGCCTGGCAGGGGCGCGGCCATGTCCTGCGGGCAACAGAAGCAGCGCGGACGGTGATGGACAGCGGCAGCAACGCGGGTAGGCGTGGCCTGGGGTCACCCGGGAGCGCGGACCGCGACACTATGAGCGCGAAGGAGCGCAGACACGGCCACACCGAGCATCGGCCATGGTTGCGGGGCGGTGACATACGGCACGGATCGAGACCTGGGAAGAGGGGAACTGGAGGAGAAGCTCACTGCGAGTTGGATGATGGGGTCGGGGAGGCTGGGGATGGACCGGAGTCGTGGCAAACGGCGTCGGACGCCGGCGATGTACCGATGAAGATGTGCCCGATGCCGAGCGAACTGGGCGTCCTAGCTCGAGCCCTTCGGCGAGGGCAAAGGAGACGGCGATGGCGGAGCTCCTCGACGTCTTCTCAGGCGCTGAGGTGTACGGTGGCCGCGGTGACGACGACGACCATGACCAGGGCGAGCTCTAAATCTGAACAGAGAGGCGCGAGGGGAACGAACTGGATGGCTAGGGTTTGTCCACTCGGTCGGGGAGGCCGGGGGCACCTTGTAGGACGTCGAGGAGTCGTGGGATGGCCGCCACGCAGCCCACGGCGCGGCTATGGTGTGCAGATGGCTGCCACGACCCTGCCTCCCGCACTGTAGCGAGGTAGGGGATGATTTCCCCTGTTGGGCTGGGCCTCCCTGTACACTTGAGGTCCAGTCCAACCGTAGATATGTTTTATTTTCCTATTTTCTTTCTTTCTTTGTTGTTTTATAAATTTTCTATCAATAACAAATAAAATTTTGTTAAAGCTATTATGCAACACATAATTATTAGGCAAGGTTTTGAAGCAGCAACCAAGGCTTCATTTTATTCGAAAATGTTTGAATAGTTATTTATTTTGAAAAGGACAAGGAAAATATTGTTGGTCCACCAAAAATTGTTGCTAGGGCCATTTCGGAATTCATTAGATGTGGGTTTCTTCATGAAATTTACTTGGGTAATATTTAGAATATAACCAACATTTTTGTTTGGCCATTTGGAGAAATGTTTTCTGACTTGCATTTTAAATTTGGATTTGACTGGGGTTTTAACCAGGAGAGATTAACTTTAGCAAAATGGAATGACATGGCATCACTAGTCAGGGATCACTGTAGCATGATACTGGGGGTGTTACAAATCTCCCCCACTACAAGAAATCTCGTCCCGAGATTTAAGAGGTGGAGTAAGGGGTGGGGGAATAATTGGTTATGGAATTCTAACGTATCTTCTTGTTCTTGGTTGCTCTTTTCGAAGAAGTTGATCCCTTTCATTGATGTCTTCATTTCTCCTTTTCAGGTCATCACGATGAAGTCATCTTCCTTTCTTCAGGAACTCCATCGTACTTACGAATAGGGTAGAAGGGGGAAAACTATAAGGACGGTGTGTGAAAGGATTGGCATCCAGTAATTATCTCAGGAAAGGAGATTTTAAAAGCACCAGGAAACATATCGAGAGTGATTTAAGGAGGTTCATCAAGTTTCAACCAGGTAGGCATCTAGATGATGCCTAAAACAGGTGATTAAGGGGTTTAGAGAAATGAAGAATAATGTTGCATCTGATACCGGAATAGATCATCTCTCGGAAGGTGGCTCATGACATTATATGAAGCCAAGTGTAAAGAATATTTCGGCATCAAGGTTGTACAGGAGAGTCAGGTTTCGATCCGGTGGAACTGTGGGTTATGGGCCCACCATGTGTGTTAAAAGAAGGAAAGGCGCTATTCATTTTGAACGGTCATGATAGCAAGGCATGTCAGAGGGTAGCCTGCCAGTTATGTCGGCAACAATCGTCGGTACCAAGGGCGAGGGACGAAGAGAACCATTCTCCTGCTCGTTGAGCAAGGCGGACCAATAGGGAAAGTTCTCGTCCATCGGTGGCTACCGGAAAGTCGTCCACAATAGTAACAGGGTCTTACTGACAGTTTGTACACCGAGGTGTTTACATAAGCAGGGAAATATTTCTGCTTATATCATATAGATCACCAGAAAGGCCAAACAAACCAATGGAAAGGAAAATGTGATCATCAGGTTAAGCAGAACAATGGAAAGGAAAAATGTGTTTAAACACATATTTTAGTGGTATATCCTTCCCAAGGACAAGCAGAGCATGATATCCATGACAGGATAGAAGTATAGAACCATTTAGGTAAAGGGGAAGAAAATTCCTGACATTACCCATACAACGGTGTTTGGATACTTGATAAAGAAAATTTAGTATCGTGCTTCAAATGTTCTCATTGGAGATCGGATCACCACAGACATGCTTCGAGATAGCATTGACATGGTTTCAAGCAAAGGTCAGACTTTGGATACACCAAGGATTCATCGGAAACAACTTAGAAAATAAGTCATACAATTTTAGTTGGGAAAAGATAAGAGTGTGGCCGACAGGCTCAACCACAATCCATCGACATGCCAAAAAGGATGTATTTCCAAAATTATATGAACAAGTTTGTGTTGGGGAAGGCAATAATGTTGTCGATGATAACATAAATCATCAAGGGGAAGGATTGTATTTCTCCTCATTAATTTGATTAATATCCTGGAAAAGCTCAGAATGTTGATGATGATCACGACACATTTGTCGAGAGATTTCATGAAGATGTAATCGATCGGCGATGACATCCAGTCAAAGGAATGATGAAGCGAAAGGTTATTGGAACCATGGGTACGACACAAACTCGAAATTAAGCTTGCTGTTCAAGGCGAAATGATAAGATGAGGAAGATCGACGTAAGCTTAGCTCATCATCGGAAGTTGCTCCGGGCATAAGGACCGGGTAGCACAGTTAAAAAGTTGACATGATAAAAATATAGCTGTTCAGGCTAGGAATGATGCGATGGGGTATAAAGCTTCCCAGTATCAAGTACTAGGTGTAATGCGAGAAGGTAAATCGGAGTAGAGGTTGGACGGGGGAATGATTTGTAGAGGATAAGTAATTGTAACTTACCCAGTAAATGGGATCAAGGAGGAAATATGGTCGGGACCATAACTACAAGGGATCCAATTCACGATACCGGAAGAATTATTCAAATGATTAAATATCCTTGCAAGAAGTTTTCATGATAAGTCCCACACCGTGTCCGTGGGCATGAACACAAGGTTCAGGGTCGATTCCCACTTCTACAATGCATAACCTTTCATTTTATTTTCCCGCTCTTGATGAAGTTGTTGTATTGAAATTTTATCTGACGAAAAGCCAGTAGAGTATAACCCGCATAACTTTCGAGTTCACACAGATTAGGGAAGGCATAGGTTCAACCCATCGGGGCATCTTAGGAACATATATCATAAATTTCAAGAATAATAACAAAAGCTCGGTAGTAGAGAATGCTTGAGAAAGCGGAGGATACAATTTACCAAAAGCATTATGTATCCGAGGAAAAGGCTACAAGGTTACTGAATACGAAGAACGTTGTTGGATAAAATTCGAAAAGGAGGTCTGGTGGTCCACAAGGGATCTAATGTGAGCATCAATATTCAACCAGAGGGAGAAAGAATGCAAGGAGATCAAATTATAGAAACAACTGACTAACTCAAAGCTCAATTGCAAAGAAATTATGAATTCTGAGACAAGCGATCAGAAGCAATGCTCCGATTAGGGATGGATAGGTAGAATAGCCTTAGGAGTGCATTCGATGACAACTTTATTGGTCGAGGACCAGCTCATGTTCAAAATGACGCCTGAACCGGAAGGATGAATTCTAGGATCTGGTTGAGGATTGCGAGCATTCACAACATATTGAATCAACGGACTCAGAATGATAACGACAATGAATGCCAATAAGATTACCAGACTTATGGGATTAATCATAATGCAGGCAAGCAAAAATTTCAAGAGCAATAGGTTACTGAGGATTTTCGGGAGATTGAATAGCATTTCGAAGACTTTTGTGGCCACATGAACAACTGGGGAGAAACAAATCCTCGGTAAGTGTGGGGATTAATTTATAGGTGTATTCAGGCGACAAGGAACTACAAGGCAGTAAGCACAAAGATTTCTCGGAGCAATAGAGAGAAGTTCGAGGTATCTTGTAATAACAAGATCAACTTGGAATAAAAGTAAGAACGACGGGTGTATGTATTTATCCGTAGGGATATTTTAGTGGAAGGGAATTACAAAAGCAATGGGCACAAAGTCTTGAGAGAACATCGAAGAGTATCTTCGGAATCTTCTGGTGTAGCAGGCGATCATCTAGAATGAGGGGCTCTCCAGGAGAAAGTATTATCGAGAACCTAAAGTTAGATTTAGTAAAACTATTTTAACCCGAATAGGAGAGAGATTAGAGTCCCAGAGTATAGACGAGGAATAAAAGATTCTAATACCACCCAAATGGCGACGTGGACCCGTAAGGCACACAACCATGTTAGTAAAAGTTTTGTAATGTCTAGACTCGACTTCAGCCAAGGAGTGTGGAAGGGGGATTCCTACAGGCAGTCGGCTCTGATACCAACTTGTGACGCCCCCAATTAGATCGTACACTAATCATACACGCAAATGTGTACGATCAAGATCAAGGACTCACGGGAAGATATCACAACACAACTCTAAATACAAATTAAAATAATACAAGCTTTATATTACAAGCCAGGGGCCTCGAGGGCTCGAATACATAAGCTCGAAAACACAAGAGTCAGCGGAAGCAACAATATCTGAGTACAGACATGAGTTAAACAAGGTTGCCTTAAGAAGGCTAGCACAAAAGCATCAACGATCGAAAAGGCAAGGCCTCCTGCCTGGGAGCCTCCTAACTACTCCTAGTCGTCTGCAGTCTTCACATAGTAGTAGGCATCCTCCGGGTAGTAGTAGTCATCAATGGCGTCGTCTGGCTCCTGGGATCCGTCATCTAGTCGCAACAATCGGGTATGGGGGAAAAAGAAGTAGCAAAGCAACCGTGAGTACTCATCCAAAGTACTCGCAAGACTTACATCAGATCTAAACTAAGTATGCATCTGTATCAAAGGAATGGGTTGTATCTGTGGACTAAACTGCAGAATGCCAGAAGGGAAGGGGAAAGCCTAGCCTATCGAAGACTAGCATCTTCTGGAAATCACCATCTTGCAACAATAGGAGGGAGTAGAGTAGCATAAAGTAAAGTAGCAATAGTGTTATCAACCTCGGCCAGAGATCCTTTCTCGACTCCCTACGAGAAAGCAATCCCAGAGCCATACTATCAAGTTATCATCACAATCCAATTCTCATCACCATCTGTTTCTCATCACAAACCATTTCTCATCACCATCCATTCATTTCTCATCACAAGTATCCAGTTTTAGCTGTATCGATCGGGATACAACTCCAAGTGTCTGTTACCGTATGACAGGCTATCGATAGATGTTTTCTTCCCTACAGGGGTGCACCAACTTACCCACCACGCTTGATTAACTCCGGCCGGACACACTTCCCTGGGTCATGCCCGGCCTCGATCAAACAATATGCCGCAACCCGACCTAGACTTAATAGAGAGGCCAGCATGCCGGACTAAACCTATGCCCCCAGGGGTCATGGGCCATCTCCCCAGGAACTCCTGCATGTTGCGTACGCGGCCGGTGAGCAGACCTAGCTACCTCCTTCAATAAGGTAGGTGCTTACCAGTCCAACCCGGCGCGCGCCGCTCAGTCGCTGACGTCTATTAAGCTTTGACTAATGTATATGATGGGTAACGTAGTAATTTCAAAATTTTCCTACGCACACGCAAGATCATGGTGATGCATAGCAACGAGGGGGAGAGTCTGATCTATGTACCCTTGTAGATCGCAACAGAAGCATTGACACAACATAGAGCAAGTAGTTGTATGTCTTCTTCCCGATCCGACCGATCCAAGCACCGTTACTCCGGCACCTCCGAGTTCTTAGCACACGTACAGCTCGATGACGATCCCCGGGCTCCGATCTAGCAAAGCTTCGGGGAGGAGTTCCGTCAGCACGACGGCGTGGTGACGATCTTGATGTTCTACCGACGCAGGGCTTCGCCTAAGCACTACAACGATATGATCGAGGTGGAATATGGTGGCAGGGGGCACCGCACACGGCTAAGGAACGATCTCAATGATCAACTTGTGTGTCTAGAGGTGCCCCCTGCCCCCGTATATAAAGGATCCAAGGGGGAGGGCTGGCCGGCCAAGGAGGAGGGCGCAGGAGGAGTCCTACTCCTACCGGGAGTAGGACTCCCCCCCTCAATCCTATTCCTAATAGGATTCCGAGAGAGAGAGAGAGAGAGAGAGAGAGAGAGAGAGAGAGAGAAGGGGGCCGGCCACCTCTCCTAGTCCTAATAGGACTAGGGGAGGGGGAGGCGCGCAGCCCACCTTGGGCTGCCCCTTTCACCTTTCCACCAAGGCCCAACAAGGCCCATATGGTTCCCGGGGGGTTCCGGTAACCTCCCGGTAATCCGGTAAAATCCCGATTTCACCCGGAACACTTCCGATGTCCAAACATAGGCTTCCAATATATCAATATTTATATCTCGACCATTTTGAGACTCCTCGTCATGTCCGTGATCACATCCGGGACTCCGAACAACCTTCGGTACATCAAAATGCATAAACTCATAATAACTGTCATCGTAACGTTAAGTGTGCGGACCCTACGGTTCGAGAACAATGTAGACATGACTGAGACACGTCTCCGGTCAATAACCAATAGCGGGACCTGGATGCCCATATTGGCTCCTACATATTCTACGAAGATCTTTATCGGTCAGATCGCATAACAACATACGTTGTTCCCTTTGTCATCGGTATGTTACTTGCCCGAGATTCGATCGTCGGTATCCAATACCTAGTTCAATCTCATTACCGGCAAGTCTCTTTACTCGTTCTGTAATACATCATCTCGCAACTAACTCATTAGTTGCAATGCTTGCAAGGCTTGTGTAATGTGCATTACCGAGAGGGCCCGGAGATACCTCTCCGACAATCGGAGTGACAAATCCTAATCTCGAAATACGCCAACCCAACATCTACCATTGGAGACACCTGTAGTACTCCTTTATAATCACCAAGTTACGTTGTGACATTTGGTAGCACCCAAAGTGTTCCTCTGGCAAACGGGAGTTGCATAATCTCATAGTCATAGGAACATGTATAAGTCATGAAGAAAGCAATAGCAACATACTAAACGATCGAGTGCTAAGCTAATGAACTGGGTCATGTCAATCAGATCATTCAACTAATGATGTGACCTCGTTAATCAAATAACAACACATTGTTCATGGTCAGGAAACTTAACCATCTTTGATTAACGAGCTAGTCAAGTAGAGGCATACTAGTGACACTCTATTTGTCTATGTATTCACACATGTATTATGTTTCCGGTTAATACAGTTCTAGCATGAATAATAAACATTTATCATGATATAAGGAAATAAATAATAACTTCATTATTGCCTCTAGGGCATATGTCGTTTACTCTCCCACTTGCACTAGAGTCAATAATCTAGATTATACAGTAATGATTCTAACACCCATGGAGCCTTGGTGCTGATCATGTTTTGCTCGTGGAAGAGGCTTAGTCAACAGGTCTGCAACATTCAGATCCGTATGTATGTTGCAAATCTCTATGTCTCCCACCTGGACTAGATCCCGGATGGAATTGAAGCGTCTCTTGATGTGTTTGGTCCTTTTGTGAAATCTGGATTCCTTTGCCAAAGCAATTGCACCAGTATTGTCACAAAAGATTTTCATTGGACCCGATGCACTAGGTATGACACCTAGATCGGATATGAACTCCTTCATCCAGACTCCTTCATTCGCTGCTTCCGAAGCAGCTATGTACTCCGCTTCACATGTAGATCCCGCTACGACGCTTTGTTTAGAACTGCACCAACTGACAGCTCCACTGTTTAAAGTAAACACGTATCCGGTTTGCGATTTAGAATCGTTCGGATCAGTGTCAAAGCTTGCATCAACGTAACCTCTTACGGTGAGCTCTTTGTCACCTCCATATATGAGAAACATATCCTTAGTCCTTTTCAGGTATTTCAGGATGTTCTTGACCGCTGTCCAGTGATCCACTCCTGGATTACTTTGGTACCTCCCTGCTAAACTTATAGCAAGGCACACATCAGGTCTGGTACACAGCATTGCATACATGATAGAGCCTATGGCTGAAGCATAGGGAACATCTTTCATTTTCTCTCTATCTTCTGCAGTGGTCGGGCATTGAGTCTGACTCAACTTCACACCTTGTAACATAGGCAAGAACCCTTTCTTGGCTTGATCCATTTTGAACTTCTTCAAAATCTTGTCAAGGTATGTGCTTTGTGAAAGTCCAATTAAGCGTCTTGATCTATCTCTATAGATCTTAATGCCCAATATGTAAGCAGCTTCACCGAGGTCTTTCATTGAAAAACTCTTATTCAAGTATCCCTTTATGCTATCCAGAAATTCTATATCATTTCCAATCAGCAATATGTCATCCACATATAATATCAGAAATACTACAGAGCTCCCACTCACTTTCTTGTAAATACAGGCTTCTCCAAAAGTCTGTATAAAGCCAAATGCTTTGATCACACTATCAAAGCGTTTATTCCAACTCCGAGATGCTTGCACCAGTCCATAAATGGATCGCTGGAGTTTGCACACTTTGTTAGCTCCCTTTGGATCGACAAAACCTTCCGGTTGCATCATATACAACTCTTCTTCCAGAAATCCATTCAGGAATGCAGTTTTGACATCCATCTGCCATATTTCATAATCATAAAATGCGGCAATTGCTAACATGATTCGGACAGACTTAAGCATCGCTACGGGTGAGAAGGTCTCATCGTAGTCAACCCCTTGAACTTGTTGAAAACCTTTTGCAACAAGTCGAGCTTTATAGATAGTAACATTACCGTCAGCGTCAGTCTTTTTCTTGAAGATCCATTTATTCTCAATTGCTTGCCGATCATCGGGCAAGTCAACCAAAGTCCATACTTTGTTCTCATACATGGATCCCATCTCAGATTTCATGGCTTCAAGCCACTTTGCGGAATCTGGGCTCACCATCGCTTCTTCATAGTTCGTAGGTTCATCATGATCTAGTAGCATGACTTCCAGAACTGGATTACCGTACCACTCTGGCGCGGATCTTGCTCTGGTTGATCTACGAGGTTCAGTAGTATCTTGTTCTGAAGTTTCATGATCATTATCATTAACTTCTTCACTTATTGGTGTAGTTGTCGCAGAAACAGTTTTCTGTGATGTACTACTTTCTAATAAGGGAGCGGGTACAGTTACCTCGTCAAGTTCTACTTTCCTCCCACTCACTTCTTTTGAGAGAAACTCCTTCTCAAGAAAGTTTCCAAATTTAGCAACAAAAGTCTTGCCTTCGGATCTGTGATAGAAGGTGTGTCCAATAGTTTCCTTTGGATATCCTATGAAGACACATTTCTCCGATTTGGGTTCGAGCTTATCAGGTTGAAGCTTTTTCACATAAGCATCGCAACCCCAAACTTTCAGAAACGACAACTTTGGTTTCTTGCCAAACCATAGTTCATAAGGCGTCGTCTCAACGGATTTTGATGGTGCCCTATTTAACGTGAATGCGGCCGTCTCTAGAGCGTATCTCCAAAACGATAGCGGTAAATCAGTAAGAGACATCATAGATCGCACCATATCTAGTAAAGTACGATTACGACGTTCGGACACACCATTACACTGTGGTGTTCCGGGTGGCGTGAGTTGCGAAACTATTCCACAATTTTTCAAATGTACACCAAACTCGTAACTCAAATATTCTCCTCCACGATCAGATCGTAGAAACTTTATTTTCTTGTTACGGTGATTTTCCACTTCACTCTGAAATTCTTGGAACTTTTCAAATGTTTCAGACTTATGTTTCATTAAGTAGATACACCCATATCTGCTTAAATCATCTGTGAAGGTGAGAAAATAACGATATCCGCCACGAGCCTCAATATTCATCGGACCGCATACATCAATATTCATCGAAAGCTGAGCATGGTTGAGAAAGCAGAGGATACAATTTACCAAAGGCATTATGTATCTGAGGGAAGGCTCACAAGGTTATTTAATATGAAGGACGATGTTGGATAAAATCCAACAAAGGATCTGCCGGTCCATAAGGGAGCTGATGTGAGTATCGGCACACGATCAGAGGACAAAACAAAGCAAGGGCTTCGGATTATAGAAACAACTGACTAGTTCAAAGCTCAAGGCAAAGGAATTAAGATTTCCAAATCAAGGGATCAGAAGCAATGTTCTGATTAGGGATGGATAAGTTGAATAGCCTTAGGGGTACAATCGACGGCAATTGGATTTGTTGAGAACCAGCTCATGTTTAAACTGGCGTCTGAGCCAGAAGGATGAATTCTAGGATCTGACTGATGATTGCATGCATTCGCACTCATGTTGAATCAATAGGATCAAAATGACGGTGGCAAAGAATGCCAATAAGATTACTATACTTATGGGATTAACCATAATGCAAGCAAGCAAAGAATTTCAAGAGCAATAAGCTGCCGAGGATTTTCGGAAGATCGAATAGTATTTCAAAGGCCATTGTGAAACACATGAAGAACTGGGGGTGAGGGGATACTCGATAAGTGCGAGAATTATCCATAGGGGTATTCAGGTGACAAGGAACAACAAGGCAGTAAGCTCAAAGGATTATCGAAACAACGACAAGTATTACGGGGTATCTTGTAATAACAAGACCAACTGGGGATGAATGTAAGAATAACAACTGCAAGTAGTTAACAGCAGAGAGTATCTTCAGGGTCTTCACGTACAGCAGACGATCATCAGTAATAAGGGGCTCTCCGGGTGAATGTGATAACGAGATCCTAATGTTAGATTTAGCAAAATTCATTTAACCCGAATAGAAGAGAGTTCAGAGTCCCAGAGTAAAGGTCGAGGAATAAAAAGGCCCTAATACCACCCAAATGGCGATGTGGGCCCGTAAGCCGCACAGCCATGTTAGTAAAAGTTTTGTAATGTCTAGACTCGACTTCGGCCAAGGAGTGTGGAAGGGGGATTCCTACAGGCAGTCGGTTCTAATACCAACTTGTGACGCCCCCGATTTGACCGTACACTAATCATGCACGCAAATGTGTACGATCAAGATCAAGGACTCATGGGTAGATATCACAACACAACTCTACAAATAAAATAAGTCATACAAGCATCATATTACAAGCCAGGGGCCTCGAGGGCTCGAATACAAGAGCTCGATCATAGACGAGTCAGCGGAAGCAACAATATCTGAGTACAAACATAAGATAAACAAGTTTGCCTTAAGAAGGCTAGCACAAACTGGGATACAGATCGAAAGAGGCGCAGGCCTCCTGCCTGGGATCCTCCTAACTATTCCTGGTCGTCATCAGCGGACAACACGTAGTAGTAGGCACCTCCCGAGTAGTAGTAGTAGTCGTCGTCGAAGGTGGCGTCTGGCTCCTGGGCTCCAACATCTGGTTGCGACAACCAGGTAGAAGGGATAGGGGGAAAAGAAGGAGAAAGCAACCGTGAGTACTCATCCAAAGTACTCGCAAGCAAGGAGCTACACTACATATGTATGCATTGGTATTAACTGGAATAAGGCTATTATATGTGGACTGAACTGCAGAAAGCCGGAATAAGAGGGGGATAACTAGTCCTTTTGAAGACTACGCTTCTGGCAGCCTCCGTCTTGCAGCATGTAGAAGAGAGTAGACTGAAGACCTCCAAGTAGCATCGTATAGCATAATCCTAACCGATGATCCTCCGCTTGTCGCCCTGTGAGAGAGCGATCACCGGTTGTATCTGGCACTTGGAAGGGTGTGTTTTATTAAGTATCCGGTTCTAGTTGTCATAAGGTCAAGGTACAACTCCAAGTCGTCCTGTTACCGAAGATCACGGCTATTCGAATAGATTAACTTCCCTGCAGGGGTGCACCACATAACCCAACACGCTCGATCCCATTTGGCCGGACACACTTTCCTGGGTCATGCCCGGCCTCGGAAGATCAACACGTCGCAGCCCTACCTAGGCACAACAGAGAGGTCAGCACGCCGGTCTAAATCCTATGGCGCAGGGGTCTGGGCCCATCGCCCATTTCACACCTGCACGTTGCGAACGTGGCCAGAAGCAGACCTAGCCTAGTGGCGTTCCAGCCCAATCCGGCGCGCGCCACTCAGTCGCTGACGTCACGAAGGCTTCGGCTGATACCACGACGTCGAGTGCCCATAACTGTCCCCGCGTAGATGGTTAGTGCGTATAGGCCAGTAGCCAGACTCAGATCAAATACCAAGATCTCGTTAAACGTGTTAAGTATCCGCGAACGCCGACCAGGGCCAGGCCCACCTCTCTCCTAGGTGGTCTGAACCTGCCCTGTCGCTCCGCCACAAAGTAACAGTCAGGGGCCGTCGGGAACCCAGGCCCACCACTACCTGGATGGAGCCACCTGCCCCTTCAGCCCCCATCTCCAAACAGTATCACCGGTAATGTAACAGTGTAAAGTATATAGTATATGCCCGTGATCACCTCCCAAGTGATCACGGCCCAGTAGCATAGCATGGCAGACGGACAAGAGTGTAGGGCCACTGATGGAACACTAGCATCCTATACTAAGCAGTAGGATAGCAGGTAAAGGTAACAACAGTAGTAGCAAGGACAGGCTATGCAACAGTATAAGATTAACTGAAAGCAGTAACATGCTACACTACTCTAATGCAAGCAGTAGAGAAGAATATGCGATATCTGGTGATCAAGGGGGGGCTTGCCTGGTTGCTCTGGCAAGAGAGATGGGTCGTCAACACCGTAGTCGAACTGGGGGGTCACCAGCAGCCTCGGGGTCTACCGGAAAGAAGTAACGGAGGGGAACACAATAAATAACAAAGCAATCAAAGCATCACTAAGCGTAACATGGCAATACGCGGTGTTAGAGGTGATCTAACGCAGGGATAGGTAATACCGGCGAAGGGGGAAAACATCCGGGAAAATATCCCCGGCGTTTCGCGTTTTCGGGCAAATGAACCGGAGGGGGAAAAGTTGCGTGTTCGCTATGCTAGGGATGCATGGCGGACGAACGGGTTGCGTATCCGGGTTCGTCTCGTCGTTCTGAGCAACTTTCATGTACAAAGTATTTTCATCCGAGTTACGAATTATTTAATATTAATTTTCAAAGTTTCTAATTCATTCTTAGAATTAACAGAATTAATTTAATTTAGAAAATGCCATTATGATGTCAGCATGAGGTCAGCGTGATGTCATCAGCCAACCAGTTAGTTGACTTAGTCAAACTGACAGGCGGGTCCCACATGTCATTGGCTGAAGACTAATTATTTGTTAACATTTAATTAGTAGGTTTAATTCGAGTTAATTAGTTAACTAAATAGTGTTAATTAAGTTAATTAATTATTTTAATTAACTAATATTTTTATTTTAATTCCCTTTAATTCTTTTCTCTTTTTTAATAGTGCAGGGGCGCGGGCCCCACATGCCAGTGGCCTAGGAGGCCACTGGAGCGGGCGCAAACAGGCGCGCGGGTGCGGGCGCCCGGACGGGGCGCTGCCAGTCGGTGCGACGGGAGGGGAGGACGACGGCGCCGGCGTGGCAGCGGCGAGGTCGGCGAGCGGCGGCGATGCTGGGCAGTGCACGGGGGCTGCGGACGAGGCCAGGGGAGCGTGGGCGTGGGCAAGCACGGCTGCAACGGCGGGGCTCGACCCCGAGCGACGTGCAGGGAGCGAGTGGAGCGCCGGAGTGCGCGGGGAGCGGGGACAGGGGAAGGAGGAGGGCGGAGGCCGTGGCCTCACCGGGCTTTGTAGGGTCGGGGAAATGGGCGCGGTGAGGTTCGAGGAGGTCGACGGGGATGACACGGCGGAGCAGGAGGCAGTCCGGTGGGGGAGGGCGAAGCAAGCCGGCGATGGAGCGCTCTGGGACGTTGGCGTCGGGAGTGGTGGGGCGATGGCGCGCGAGGGGTCGGGGCGTCGGTTGCCCCGATCTAGATCCACTTGGGGCGGGGCCGGTCGCCGAAGGACGGAGGGAGGAGTCGCTGGGCGGAGGCGATGGCTCCACGGCTCGCCGGAGCGAGGGGAGACAGAGAGGAGACGAGGACGGGGCGGAGGAGCTCCAAGCAGCGGCGATAGAGCGCCGGGTTCGAACCCCTCCCGATTCAGATGGGATCGAGAGGTGGGGGCTAACGAGAGGGAGTGGGGAGTGGGTGCGATGTGGGGGTTAGGGTTTCCTGGGGTGGGGGGATATGGGAGGCCGGTTGGGCCAGGGAGGAGTTGGGCCGGATGGCCCAGTTGGCCTGGGGCTTTCCATTTTTTTTATAAACCTTATGTTCTTTTATAGTTTCTGTTTATTTGTTTTCTTTTATTTCTCATTTTAGTAAAATACTACAGTGGCACCAAAGTAGAGGTTGCAAACTAAGCCACAGCCACAAACCACTTAGCACCGAAACAAAATAGTTTTGAAATTATTTAACATTTTGAAAGCATTTAAATGATTATTATTGTTACTATTTTATTCATTTTAGAGTGTTTAAACATTTTATCAAAGTTTGGTTTCTCCATCATAATTACTTACGATTTATTTGTCACAACCCGAACATTTTAGTTTTGACGTTTGAAAACTTTTCTAGTTTGACTTTATTTAAAATTTGAATTAGAACGAGTTTTGAATCATCGCGAGATTAGGCACAGTAATCGAGGTGACGTGGCACCAATAGCAGAGGTTCACTGTAGCTTAAATATCCGGGCGTCACACCGTCGCCCCGTCTCGAGTACTTGAGGCAGGGGCTAAGAATGCCCGGCCACGCCTCGTAAGTATCTCGCGGGCACCTTCCAGGTCAACCCATCTGCACATCACTCGCAATTAAGCTCGCGCGGGTACCCCTCAGGGTCAACCCGTCTTTCCAAGTAACAGGGGTGAAGTCCAAGTATCCGTGTGTCTAATCATCAAGGGGAAAACCCGAGGAATCACCCCCGGTGAATTCCACTCGATGTAATCATCAAGGTGAACGTAAGAGGATCCACCCTCGAGGTTCACACTTGAGGGGTTGCACGACAGAGCCGTATCAAAAGTGGTTAAGGAGGAAATCACCCTCGATGACCACGACCGAATAGCTACACTACAGGTTAACAGCAGAAGTGCTGAAGAGGTCTCACCCTCGGCACTCGATAGTAACCCAGTAGTGTCGAGCAACTAAGAGGAAAGTGATGTGCGGTGTCGGGGCCTGGTCTGCGATCCCGTTGATTGGGTCTTCGATGATGAAGCAGGGGCAACAGGGACAAGGTGGGGGTCACTGATGTATCACTAACCAACCTATACTAAGCAGTTTAGGATAAGCAGATAAGGTATGAAAGCAGGTAACAACAACAGGCTATGCATCAGAGTAGGATCATACAGAAAGTAGTAGCAGTTCTAATGCAAGCATGAGAGGGAAAGAAATGGGCGATATCGGAATGCTTAAGGGGGGTTTGCTTGCCTGGTTGCTCTGGCAAGGAGGGGTCGTCGTTGACGTAGTCGAGCACAGGGGCATCAGCAGCGGTCTCGGGGTCTACCGAAGAGAAGAGGGGGAAGAAATAGTAAATACAGAGCAAATAGATGCATCACTAAGCATTACATGACGACAGGCAGAGCTAGGGTTGTCCTAACATAGTTCTACACGTTGCAGACGGAGGGGATAAACATCCGAGGATGAATCCCCTACGTTAGACAAATTCTGACAAATGAAAGAGAGGGGACGGTTCCATGTTCAGCATGCTAGGGGCATGTGACAGATGAATGGACCGCGTATTCAGATTCTTAGGATTTTTCCGAACAACTTCCATGTAGAAAACAATTTCATCTGAACTACGATTTATTTTCTATTAATTTTATAGTTTTAACAATATTTCGAAATTTTTGCTTTTGATTAATTTGAGTTGACCAAGTCAAATTAACTGGTCAAATAGGTACGGGTGGCTCACATGCATAGGTTGTACCTAAAATAATAAATAAAACTAACCTAATTAAATGGAACCTACATGTCATAGGGTAGCAACTAATTTAACTAGTATTAGTTAGCCCTTAACCTAACCTACTCCTAATTAATTGGGCCGGCCATTGGTATAGCCATGCCTCACGTTCAGTGGCTGCGCCACGGTTGTGTGGGCATGGTCAGCACGCATGGGCGCTGAGCCACGGCGGCCATGGTCATGAGCAGCAGCAGCTATAACGCAGAAACAAGGCATCAGCTATCATACGCAGCAGCAGTAGTGAGCAGCAGAGCAGCATGGAGCAAAGTAGTAGCAAAGCAGCATAGCAGCAAACCAAAGGCAGCAACGACGGCGGTAGAAGCACACCAGGGTGGGCGAGCGGGCGTCGCGCGTGCCTGGACGATGCGAGAGAGCAGCGGGCAGGGGCGCGTCGCTGGCGGCGGCCCCGCTGCTGCACTACCGCCGACGCGAGAGAGCAGCGGGCCTGGCAGGGGTGCGGCCATGTCCTGTGGGCAACAGAAGCAGCGCGGACGGTGATGGACAGCGGCAGCGGCGCGGGTAGGCGTGGCCTGGGGTCACCCCGGAGCGCGGACCGCGACACTATGAGCGCGAAGGAGCGCAGACACGGCCACACCGAGCATCGGCCATGGCGGCGGGGCGGTGACATACGACACGGATCGAGACCTGGGAGGAGGGGATCCGGAGGAGAAGCTCACCGCGAGTTGGATGATGGGGTCGGGGAGACCGGGGACGGACCGGAGTCGTGGCAAACGACGTCGGACGCCGGCGATGTACCGATGAAGATGTGCCCGATGCCGAGCGTACTGGGCGTCCTAGCTCGAGCCCTTCGGCGAGGGCAAAGGAGACGGCGATGGCGGAGCTCCTCGACGTCTTCTCAGGCGCTGAGGTGGACGGTGGCCGCGGTGACGACGACGACCATGACCAGGGCGAGCTCTAAATCTGAACAGAGAAGCGCGAGGGGAACGAACTGGATGGCTAGGGTTTGTCCACTCGGTCGGGGAGGCCGGGGGCACCTTGTAGGACGTCGAGGAGTCGTGGGATGGCCGCCACGCAGCCCACGGCGCGGCTATGGCGTGCAGATGGCTGCCACAACCCTGCCTCCCACACTGTAGCGAGGTAGGGGATGATTTCCCCTGTTGGGCTGGGCCTCCCTGTACACTTGAGGTCCAGTCCAACCGTAGATATGTTTTATTTTCCTATTTTCTTTCTTTCTTTGTTGTTTTATAAATTTTCTATCAATAACAAATAAAATTTTGTTAAAGCTATTATGCAACACATAATTATTAGGCAAGGTTTTGAAGCAGCAACCAAGGCTTCATTTTATTCGAAAATGTTTGAATAGTTATTTATTTTGAAAAGGACAAGGAAAATATTGTTGGTCCACCAAAAATTGTTGCTAGGGCCATTTCGGAATTCATTAGATGTGGGTTTCTTCATGAAATTTACTTGGGTAATATTTAGAATATAACCAACATTTTTGTTTGGCCATTTGGAGAAATGTTTTCTGACTTGCATTTTAAATTTGGATTTGACTAGGGTTTTAACCAGGAGAGATTAACTTTAGCAAAATGGAATGACATGGCATCACTAGTCAAGGATCACTGTATCATGATACTGGGGGTGTTACACCGGTAATCATTATTACAATTTTATTTGAGGGAGAGGCATAAGCTAACATACTTTCTCTACTTGGATCATATGCACTTATGATTGGAACTCTAGCAAGCATCCGCAACTACTAAAGATTCATTAAGGTAAAACCCAACCATAGCACTAAAGCATCAAGTCCTCTTTATCCCATACGCAAACAACCTACTTACTCGGGTCTGTGCTTCTGTTCACTCACGCCACCCACCATAAGCAAATCATGAGCATATTGCAAACCCTACAGCGGGGATCTCTCACGCTTGCGCGACACGGAGAGCACCATAGGACAGCACCAATAATAAAACATGTAACTCAAACCAATCTTGATCATCAAATAGCCATTAGGACAAAACGGATCTACTCACACATCATAGGATAGCCATACATCATAGGGAAATAATATATAGCGTTGAGCACCATGCTTAAGTAGAGATTACAGCAGGTAAGAGAGAGGTTACACCGCTGCATAAAGGGGGGAAGAGTTGGTGGTGAAGGCGGTGAGGTTGTCGGTGAAGATGACGGTGATGATGATGGCCCCCGGTGGCACTCCGGCGCCACCGAAAGCAAGGGGGAGAGGGCCCCCCTTCTTCTTCTTCCTTGACCTCCTCCCTAGATGGGAGAAGGGTTTCCCCTCTGGTCCTTGGCCTCCATGGCGTGGGAGGGGCGAGAGCCCCTCCGAGATTGGATCTGTCTCTCTGTCTCTCTCTGTTTCTGCGTTCTCCTCTCGCCCTGTTTCACCGTTTCGTGTATCTATGGAGATCCGTAACTCCGATTGGCCTGAAACCTTTGCCATGATTTTTTTTCTCCGAAAATTAGCTTTCTTGCGGAAAAAGAAGAGCGTCAACCACCTTATGGGTGGCTCACGAGGGTAGGGGTGCGCCCAGGGGGGCAGGCGCGCCCCCTTGCCTCATGACCACCTCGGGCACCGTCTCGCGTGGATTTTCCCCCCAGAATTTTCCAAATATTCCAAAAGTATCTCCATCTGTTTTTATCCCGTTTAGACTCCATTTGATATGGATATTCTGCGAAACAAAAAACATGCAACAGACAGGAACTGGCACTGGGCACTGGATCAATATGTTAGTGCCAAAAATAGTATAAAAAGTTGCCAAAAGTATATGAAAGTTGTAAAATATTGGCATGGAACAATCAAAAATTATAGATATGATGGAGACATATCAGCATCCCCAAGCTTAATTCCTGCTCGTCCTCGAGTAGGTAAATGATAAAAAAGATAATTTTTGATGTGGAATGCCACCTAGCATAATCTTGATCATATGTCTAATCATGGCATGAATATTAAGATACGAGTGATTCAAAGCAATAGTTTATCATTTGACATAAAAACAATAATACTTCAAGCCCACTAATAAAGCAATCATGTCTTTTCAAAATTACAAGGCCAAAGAGAGTTATCCCTACAAAATCATATAGTCTGGCTATGCTCCATCTTCACCACACAAAATACTCACATCATGCACAACCCCGATGACAAGCCAAGCAATTGTTTCATACTTTTGACATTCTCAAACCTTTTCAACTTTCACGCAATACATGAGCGTGAGCCATGGACATAGCACTATAGGTGGAATAGAATGGTGGTTGTGGAGAAGACAAAAAGGAGAAGATAGTCTCACATCAACTAGGCGTATCAACGGGCTATGGAGATGTCCATCAATAGATATCAATGTGAGTGAGTAGGGATTGCCATGCAACGGATGCACTAGAGCTATAAGTATATGAAAGCTCTAACTGAAACTAAGTGGGTGTGCATCCAACTTGCTTGCTCATGAAGACCTAGGGCATTTGAGGAAGCCCATCGTTGGAATATACCAGCCAAGTTCTATAATGAAAATTCCCACTAGTATATGAAAGTGATAACTCAAGAGACTCTCTATATGAAGAATATGGTGCTACTCTGAAGCACAAGTGTGGTAAAAGGATAGTAACATTGCCCCTTCTCTCTTTTTCTCTCATTTTTTTGTAGGCTTCTTTGGCCTCTCTCTTTTTTGGGGCTTCTTTGGCCATTTTTATTTTGATAATCTCACATGGGACAATGTTCTAATAATGATGATCATCACACTTTTATTTACTTACAACTCAATATTACAACTCGATATCTAGAACAAAGATATGGCTCTATATGAATGCCTCCGGCGGTGTACCGGGATGTGCAATGATCTAGCATAGCAATGACATCAAAAAATGGACAAGCCATGAAAACATCATGCTAGCTATCTTACGATCATGCAAAGCAATATGACAATGAATGCTCAAGTCATGTATATGAGGATGATGGAAGTTGCATGGCAATATATCTCGGAATGGCTATGGAAATGCCATGATAGGTAGGTATGTGGCTGTTTTGAGAAAGGTATATGGTGGGTTTATCGTACCGGCGAAAGTTGCGCGGTACTAGAGAGGCTAGCAATGGTGGAAGGGTGAGAGTGCGTATAATCCATGGACTCAACATTAGTCATAAAGAACTCACATACTTATTGCAAAAATCTGTTAGTCGTCGAAACAAAGTACTACACGCATGCTCCTAGGGGGATAGATTGGTAGGAAAAGACCATCGCTCGTCCCTGACCGCCACTCATAAGGAAGACAATCAATAAATACCTCATGCTCCGACTTCATTACATAACGGTTCACCATACGTGCATGCTACGGGAATCACAAACTTCAACACAAGTATTTCTACAATTCACAACTACCTGAAGGAAATATGCCCTAGAGGCAATAATAAAGTTATTATTTATTTCCTTATATCATGATAAATGTTTATTATTCATGCTAGAATTGTATTAACCGGAAACGCAATACTTGTGTGAATACATAGACAAACAAAGTGTCACTAGTATGCCTCTACTTGACTAGCTCGTTAATCGAAGATGGTTATGTTTCCTAACCATAAACATGAGTTGTCATTTGATTAACGGGATCACATCATTAGGAGAATGATGTGATTGACATGACCCATTCCATTAGCTTAGCACCCGATCGTTTAGTATGTTGCTATTGCTTTCTTCATGACTTATACATGTTCCTATGACTATGAGATTATGCAACTCCCGTTTACCGGAGGAACACTTTGTGTGCTACCAAATGTTACAACATAACTGGGTGATTATAAAGGTGCTCTACAGGTGTCTCCAAAGGTACATGTTGGGTTGGCGTATTAGAGATCAGGATTTGTCGCTCCGATTGTCGGAGAGGTATCTCTGGGCCCTCTCGGTAATGCACATCACTTAAGCCTTGCAAGCAATGCAACTAATAAGTTAGTTGCAAGATGATGTATTACGGAACGAGTAAAGAGACTTGCCGGTAACGAGATTGAACTAGGTATTGAGATACCGACGATCGAATCTCGGGCAAGTAACATACCGATGACAAAGGGAACAACGTATGTTGTTATGCGGTCTGACCGATAAAGATCTTCGTAGAATATTTAGGAGCCAATATGAGCATCCAGCTTCCGCTATTGGTTATTGACCGAAGACGTGTCTCGGTCATGTCTACATTGTTCTCGAACCCGTAGGGTCCGCACGCTTAACGTTACGATGACAGTTTCATTATGAGTTTATATATTTTGATGTACCGAAGGTTGTTCGGAGTCCCGGATGTGATCATGGACTTGACGAGGAGTCTCGAAATGGCCGAGACATAAAGATCGATATATTGGACGACTATATTTGGTCACCAGAAAGGTTCCGGGTGAGATTGGGACAATACCGGATCACCGGGAGGTTATCAGACCCCCCCAGGAGGTATATGGGCCTTATTTGGCCTTAGTGGAAAGGAGGGGAAAGGAGCAAGGGACGGGGCGCCCCCCCAAGCCCAATCCGAATTGAGAAGGGGGCTGGCCCCCCTTTCCTGCCTCTTCCTTCCCTCTCCTACTCCTAATAGGTAAAGGGTGAGTCCTACTCCCGGTGGGAGTTGGACTCCCCCCTTGGGCGCGCCACCCTCCTTGGCCGCCCCCCTCCTCCACTCCTTTATATATGGGGGCAGGGGGCACCCTAGAGACACAACAATTGATCATTGATCTCTTAGCCGTGTGCGGTGCCCCCCTCCACCATAATCCTCGATAATATTGTAGCGGTGCTTAGGCGAAGCCCTGCGACGGTACAACATCAAGATCGTCACCACACCATCGTGCTGACGGAACTCATCCCCGACACTTTGCTGGATCGGAGTCTGGGGATCGTCATCGAGCTGAACATGTGCAAAAACTCGGAGGTGACGTAGTTTCGGTGCTTGATCGGTCGGGCCATGAAGATGTACGACTACATCAATCGCGTTGTTATAACGCTTCCGCTTCCGGTCTACGAGGGTACGTAGACAACACTCTCCCCTCTCGTTGCTGTGCATCACCATGATCTTGCGTGTGCGTAGGATTTTTTTTGAAATTACTACGTTCCCCAACAGTGGCATCTGAGCCTAGGTTTTATGTGTTGATGTTATATGCACGAGTAGAACACAAGTGAGTTGTGGGCGATATAAGTCATACTGCTTACCAGCATGTCATACTTTGGTTCGACGGTATTGTTGGATGAAGCGGCCCGAATCGACATTACGCGTACGCTTACACGAGACTGGTTCTACCGACGTGCTTTGCACACAGGTGGCTGGCGGGTGTCAGTTTCTCCAACTTTAGTTGAACCGAGTGTGGCTACGCCCGGTCCTTGCGAAGGTTAAAACAACACCAACTTGACAAACTATCATTGTGGTTTTTGATGCGTAGGTAAGATTGGTTCTTGCTAAGCCCGTAGCAGCCACATAAAACTTGCAACAAACAAAGTAGAGGACGTCTAACTTGTTTTTGCAGGGCATGTTGTGATGTGATATGGTCAAGGCATGATGCTAAATTTTATTGTATGAGATGATCATGTTTTGTAACCCAGTTATCAGCAACTGGCAGGAGCCATATGGTTGTCGCTTTATTGTATGCAATGCAATCGCCCTGTAATGCTTTACTTTATAGCTAGGCGGTAGCAATAGTCGTAGAAGCATAAGATTGGCAAAACGACAACGATGCTATGATGGAGATCAAGGTGTCGCGCCGGTGACGATGGTGATCATGACGATGCTTCGGAGATGGAGATCACAAGCACAAGAAGATGATGGCCATATCATATCACTTATATTGATTGCATGCGATGTTTATCTTTTATGCATCTTATCTTGCTTTGATCGACGGTAGCATTATAAGACGATCTCTCACTAAATTTCAAGATAAAAGTGTTCTCCCTGAGTATGCACCGTTGCCAAAGTTCGTTGTGCCCAGACACCACGTGATGATCGGGTGTGATAAGCTCTACATCCATCTACAACGGGTGCAAGCCAGTTTTGCACACGCAGAATACTCAGGTTAAACTTGACGAGCCTAGCATATGCAGATATGGCCTCAGAACACTGAGACCGAAAGGTCGAGCGTGAATCATATAGTAGATATGATCAACATAGTGATGTTCACCATTGAAAACTACTCCATTTCACGTGATGATCGGTTATGGTTTAGTTGATTTGGATCACGTGATCACTTAGAAGATTAGAGGGATGTCTTTCTAAGTGGGAGTTCTTAAGTAATATGATTAATTGAACTTAAATTTATCATGAACTTAGTACCTGATAGTATCTTGCTTGTTTATGTTTGATTGTAGATAGATGGCCCGTGCTGTTGTTCCGTTGAATTTTAATGCGTTCCTTGAGAAAGCAAAGTTGAAAAATGATGGTAGCAATTATACGGACTGGGTCCGTAACTTGAGGATTATCCTCATTGCTGCACAGAAGAATTACGTCCTGGAAGCACCGCTGGGTGCCAGGCCTGCTGCTGATGCAACTGACGACGTTAAGAACGTCTGGCAGAGCAAAGCTGATGACTACTCAATAGTTCAATGTGCCATGCTTTACGGCTTAGAACCGGGTCTTCAACGACGTTTTGAACGTCATGGAGCATATGAGATGTTCCAGGAGTTGAAGCTAATATTTGAAGCAAATGCCCGGATTGAGAGATATGAAGTCTCCAATAAGTTCTATAGCTGCAAGATGGAGGAGAACAGTTCTGTCAGTGAGCATATACTCAAAATGTCTGGGTATAATAATCACTTAATTCAACTGGGAGTTAATCTTCCGGATAATTGTGTCATTGACAGAATTCTCCAATCACTTCCACCTAGCTACAAGAGCTTAGTGATGAACTATAGTATGCAAGGGATGGATAAGACAATTCCCGAGCTCTTCGCAATGCTAAAAGCTACAGAGGTAGAAATCAAGAAGGAGCATCAAGTGTTGATGGTCAACAAGACCACTAGTTTCAAGAAAAAGGGCAAGGGGAATAAGAAGGGGAACTTCAAGAAGAACAACAAGCAAGTTGCTGCTCAGGAGAAGAAACCCAAGTCTGGACCTAAGCCTGAAACTGAGTGCTTCTACTGCAAGCAGACTGGTCACTGGAAGCGGAACTGCCCCAAGTATTTGGCGGATAAGAAGGATGGCAAGGTGAACAAAGGTATATGTGATATACATGTTATTGATGTGTACCTTACTAGAGGTCGCAGTAGCACCTGGGTATTTGATACTGGTTCTGTTGCTAATATTTGCAACTCGAAACAGGGACTACGGATTGAGCGAACACTAGCGAGGGATGAGGTGATGATGCGCGTGGGAAATGGTTCCAAAGTCGATGTGATCGCGGTCGGCACGCTACCTCTACATCTATCATCGAGATTAGTATTAGACCTAAATAATTGTTATTTGGTGCCAGCATTAAGCATGAACATTATATCTGGATCTTGTTTGATGCGAGACGGTTATTCATTTAAATCAGAGAATAATGGTTGTTCTATTTATATGAGTAATATCTTTTATGATCATGCACCCTTGAAGAGTGGCCTATTTTTGATGAATCTCGATAGTAGTGATACACATATTCATAATGTTGAAGCCAAAAGATGCAGAGTTGATAATGATAGTGCAACTTATTTGTGGCACTGCCTTTTAGGTCATATCGGTGTAAAGCGCATGAAGAAACTCCATACTGATGGACTTTTGGAACCACTTGATTATGAATCACTTGGTACTTGCGAACCATGCCTCATGGGCAAGATGACTAAAACGCCGTTCTCCGGTACTATGGAGAGAGCAACAGATTTGTTGGAAATCATACATACAGATGTATGTG
Source organism: Triticum monococcum (assembly GCA_034509565.1). NCBI lineage: Eukaryota > Viridiplantae > Streptophyta > Magnoliopsida > Poales > Poaceae > Triticum > Triticum monococcum. The sequence goes on along the minus strand of CM067847.1, from coordinate 171,122,226 downwards.
GTCCAATGAATGTTGAAGCTCATGGCGGATATCGTTATTTTCTCACCTTCATAGATGATTTAAGCAGATATGTGTATATCTACTTAATGAAACATAAGTCTGAAACATTTGAAAAGTTCAAAGAATTTCAGAGTGAAGTTGAAAATCATCATAACAAGAAAATAAAGTTTCTACGATCTGATCGTGGAGGAGAATATTTGAGTTACGAGTTTGGTTTACATTTGAAACAATGCGGAATAGTTTCGCAACTCACGCCACCCGGAACACCACAGCGTAATGGTGTGTTCGAACGTCGTAATCGTACTTTACTTGATATGGTGCGATCTATGATGTCTCTTACAGATTTACCGCTATCGTTTTGGGGTTATGCTTTAGAGACGACCGCATTCACGTTAAATAGGGCACCATCAAAATCCGTTGAGACGACGCCTTATGAACTATGGTTTGGCAAGAAACCAAATTTGTCGTTTCTGAAAGTTTGGGGCTGCCATGCTTATGTGAAAAAGCTTCAACCTGATAAGCTCGAACCCAAATCGGAGAAATGTGTCTTCATAGGATACCCGAAGGAGACTGTTGGGTACACCTTCTATCACAGATCCGAAGGCAAGGCATTTGTTGCTAAGAATGGATCCTTTCTAGAGAAGGAGTTTCTCTCGAAAGAAGTGAGTGGGAGGAAAGTAGAACTTGATGAGGTAACTGTACCTGCTCCCTTATTGGAAAGTAGTGCATCACAGAAATCGGTTTCTGTGACACCTACACCAATTAGTGAGGAAGCTAATGATGATGATCATGAAACTTCAGAACAAGTTACTACTGAACCTCGTAGATCAACCAAAGCAAGATCCACACCAGAGTGGTACGGTAATCCTGTTCTGGAAGTCATCCTACTAGATCATGATGAACCTACGAACTATGAAGAAGCAATGGTGAGCCCAGATTCCGCAAAATGGCTTGAAGCCATGAAATCTGAGATGGGATCCATGTATGAGAACAAAGTGTGGACTTTGGTTGACTTGCCTAATGATCGGCAAGCAATTGAAAATAAATGGATCTTCGAGAAGAAGACTGATGCTGACGGTAATGTTACTGTCTACAACGCTCGACTTGTCACAAAAGGTTTTCGACAAGTTCAAGGGATTGACTACGATGAGACCTTCTCACCCGTAGCGATGCTTAAGTCTGTCCGAATCATGTTAGCAATTGCCGCATTTTATGATTATGAAATTTGGCAGATGGATGTCAAAACTACATTCCTGAATGGATTTCTGGAAGAAGAGTTGTATATGATGCAGCCGGAAGGTTTTGTCGATCCAAAGGGAGCTAACAAAGTGTGCAAGCTCCAGCGATCCATTTATGGACTGGTGCAAGCATCTCGGAGTTGGAATAAATGCTTTGATAGTGTGATCAAAGCATTTGGTTTTGTATAGACTTTTGGAGAAGCCTGTATTTACAAGAAAGTGAGTGGGAGCTCTGTAGCATTTCTGATATTATATGTGGATGACATATTGCTAATCGGAAATGATATAGAATTTCTAGATAGCATAAAGGGATACTTGAATAAGAGTTTTTCAATGAAAGACCTCGATGAAGCTGCTTACATATTGGGCATTAAGATCTATAGAGATAGATCTAGACGCTTAATTGGACTTTCACAAAGCACATACCTTGACAAAGTTTTGAAGAAGTTCAAAATGGATCAAGCAAAGAAAGGATTGTTGCCTGTGTTACAAGGTGTGGAGTTGAGTAAGACTCAATGCCCGACCACTACAGAAGATAGAGAGAAAATGAAAGATGTTCCCTATGCTTCAGCCATAGGCTCTATCATGTATGCAATGCTGTGTACCAGACCTGATGTCTGCCTTGCTATAAGTCTAGCAGGGAGGTACCAAAGTAATCCAGGAGTGGATCACTGGACAGCGGTCAAGAACATCCTGAAATACCTGAAAAGGACTAAGGATATGTTTCTCGTATATGGAGGTGACAAAGAGCTCATCATAAATGGTTACTTTGATGCAAGCTTTGATACTGATCCGGATGATTCTAAATCGCAAACCAGATACGTATTTACATTAAACGGTGGGGCTGTCCGTTGGTGCAGTTCTAAACAAAGCGTCGTGGCGGGATCTACATGTGAAGCAGAGTACATAGCTGCTTCGGAAGCAGCAAACAAAGGAGTCTGGATGAAGGAGTTCATATCCGATCTAGGTGTCATACCTAGTGCATCGGGTCCAATGAAAATCTTTTGTGACAATACTGGTGCAATTGCCTTGGCAAAGGAATCCAAATTTCACAAGAGAACCAAGCACATCAAGAGACACTTCAATTCCATCCGGGATCTAGTCCAGATGGGAGACATAGATATTTGCAAGATACATACGGATCTGAATGTAGCATACCCATTGACTAAGCCTCTTCCACGAGCAAAACATGATCAGCACCAAGGCTCCATGGGTGTTAGAATCATTACTGTGTAATCTAGATTATTGACTCTAGTGCAAGTGGGAGACTGAAGGAAATATGCCCTAGAGGCAATAATAAAGTTATTATTTATTTCCTTATATCATGATAAATGTTTATTATTCATGCTTTAATTGTATTAACCGGAAACATAATACTTGTGTGAATACATAGACAAACAAAGTGTCACTAGTATGCCTCTACTTGACTAGCTCGTTAATCGAAGATGGTTATGTTTCCTAACCATATACATGAGTTGTCATTTGATTAACGGGATCACATCATTAGGAGAATGATGTGATTGACATGACCCATTCCATTAGCTTAGCACCCGATCGTTTAGTATGTTGCTATTGCTTTCTTCATGACTTATACATGTTCCTATGACTATGAGATTATGCAACTCCCGTTTACCGGAGGAACACTTTGTGTGCTACCAAACATCACAACGTAACTGGGTGATTATAAAGGTGCTCTACAGGTGTCTCCAAAGGTACATGTTGGGTTGGCGTATTTCGAGATTAGGATTTGTCGCTCCGATTGTCGGAGAGGTATCTCTGGGCCCTCTCGATAATGCACATCACTTAAGCCTTGCAAGCAATGCAACTAATAAGTTAGTTGCAAGATGATGTATTACGAAACGAGTAAAGAGACTTGCTGGTAACGAGATTGAACTAGGTATTGAGATACCAACGATTGAATCTCGGGCAAGTAACATACCGATGACAAAGGGAACAACGTATGTTGTTATGCGGTCTGACCGATAAAGATCTTCGTAGAATATGTAGGAGCCAATATGAGCATCCAGGTTCCGCTATTGGTTATTGACCAAAGACGTGTCTCAGTCATGTCTGCATTGTTCTTGAACCTGTAGGGTCCGCATGCTTAACGTTACGATGACAGTTTCATTATGAGTTTATATATTTTGATGTACCGAAGGTTGTTTGGAGTCCCGGATGTGATCACGGACTTGACGAGGAGTCTCGAAATGGTCAAGACATAAAGATCGATATATTGGACAACTATATTTGGACACCGGAAAGGTTCCGGGTGAGATTGGGACAATACCGGATCACCGGGAGGTTATCGGAACCCCCTGGGAGGTATATGGGCCTTATTGGGCCTTAGTGGAAAGGAGGGGAAATGAGCAAGGGAGGGGGCACCCCCCCAAGCCCAATCCGAATTAGGAAGGGGGCCGGGCCCCCTTTCCTTCCTCCCTCCTTCCTCTTCCTTCCCTCTCCTACTCCTAATAGGAAAAGGGGGAGTCCTACTCCCGGTGGGAGTTGGACTCCCCCCCTTGGGCGCGCCACCTTCCTTGGCCAGCCCCCTCCTCCACTCCTTTATATACAGGGGCAGTGGGCACCCCAGAGACACAACAATTGATCATTGATCTCTTAGCCGTGTGCCGTGCCCCCCTCCACCATAATCCTCGATAATATTGTAGCGGTGCTTAGGCGAAGCCCTGCGACGGTGGAACATCAAGATCGTCACCACGCCATCGTGCTGACGGAACTCATCCCCGACACTTTGCTGGATCGGAGTCCAGGGATCGTCATCGAGCTGAATGTGTGCAAAAACTCGGAGGTGCCATAGTTTCGGTGCTTGATCGGTCGGGCCGTCAAGACGTACGACTACATCAACCGTGTTGTTATAACGCTTCCGCTTCCAGTCTACGAGGGTACGTAGACAACACTCTCCCCTCTCGTTGCTGTGCATCACCATGATCTTGCGTGTGCATAGGAATTTTTTTGAAATTACTACGTTCCCCAACACTACCCACTAGCATGACTCTAATACCACCATCTTTATATCGCAAAACTATTGCAAGGAATCAAACATATCATATTCAGTGATCTACAAGTTTATGTAGGATTTTATGACTAACCATGTGAATGACCGGTTCCTGTCATCTCTCTAAATAGATATAAGTGAAGCAAGAGAGTTTAATTCTTTCTACAAAAGATATGCCCATGCTCTAACAATTATAAGTGAAGCAAAAGAGCATTCTACAAATGGCGGTTGTTTATGTAAAGAGAAACAGGCAATCCAAACTTCAGATGATATAAGTGAAGCACACGAAGCATTCTATAAAGCCATACTCAAAAGATATAAGTGAAGTGCATAGAGAATTCTATAAATCAACCAAGGACTATCTCATACCAGCATGGTGCATAAAATAAAAATGAAAACTAAATGCAAAAGACGCTCCAAGATTGCACATATTGCATGAACGAAACGAATCCGAAAACATACCGATACTTGTTGAAGAAAGAGGGGATGCCTTCCCAGCATCCCCAAGCTTAGACGCTTGAGTCTCCTTGAATATTTACTTGGGGTGCCTCGGGAATCCCCAAGCTTGAGCTCTTGCCTCTCTTCCTTCTTCTCACATCGAGACCTTCTCGATCATCGAACACTTCATCCACACAAAACTTCAACAGAAAACTCGGTAAGATCCGTTAGTATAATAAAGCAAATCACTACTCTAAGTACTGTTGAAAACCAATTCATATTTTGTTTTTGCATTGTGTCTACTGTAATATAATTTTTTCATGGCTTAATCCACTGATATAAATTGATAGTTTCATCAAAACAAGCAAACTATGCATCAAAAACAGAATCTGTCAAAAACAGAACAGTCTGTAGAAATCTGAACATTCACCATACTTCTGATAGTTGAACAATTCTTCCAAAATTATGAAAAATAAACAATTTGTATAGGAAGATAGTGCAAAAAGAATCAGAACCATTTTACGTTCCAGCTAAAAATGTAAAATCGCACACTACAGCCAAAGTTTCTGTCCTGCACCGTACAAACCATCAAGCAAATGTAAACATCCTAAAGGCAAACCTTGGCACATTATTTTTATAATACAATGGAATTGTACAAGGGGATAATTATTTTTGTTGAAAGGTTTATGTAATTAAGATTCACAAAGTTCCCATGGGCATGAACAAAGTTCAAGGACGTCCCCCACTTTCACAATGCTCGTCTCTCTCACTTTCACTTTTCTTTTTGAAAAAGTTTTGGGTTCCCCTCTTTATTTTTGTTGTTTTTAAACTATATGAAAGCACTCAACAAAAATAAATGACTCTCTAAAACTTCCGGGTTGTCTCCCTGGCAGCGCTTTCTTTAAAGCCATTAAGCTAGGCATATAGTGCTCAAGTAATAGATCCACCCGGATCCCAAGGTATATCAAAGCCAATTTTAATTAACAATGATTTGTAATTTAGTGGTGAGCACAAGGTAACATATATCATGTAATGACGAAGTCTAACTCTCTTCCTATGCATCGGCATGTCATAAAAGAACAATTCATGCACACATAGTAAAGGCCAATGCATAATATAAATAGTTTCTTGCAATTTTATCATATTGGAAACATAGAGAGGTGGAGATATAGTTCCTCTCTCATAATAATTGCAAGTAGGAGCAGCAAGCACATGCATATCATATCTATCAAAATCATCATGTGTAGTAGTAAAAGGCAACCCATCAATATAATCCTTAATAAGGGCAAACTTCTCTGTTATAGTGTAGTTTGGATAATTCAAAAAGATAATAGGACTATCATGCATGTGTGCAATAGCAACAATTTCATGTTTAACATAAGGAACTATAGCAAGTTCATCTCCATAAGAATAATTCATATTGGCATCTTGGCCACAAGCATCATCAAAAAGGGATATTTCAAAAGAATCCAGCGGATCATAACAGTCATCATAGCAATCATCCTTCGGTAAGCACGAAGGGGAATTAAACAATGTATGAGTTGAAGAGTTACTCTCATTAGAAGGTGGGCACGGGTGATCAATCCACTCTTCCTCCTTTTTTTCTTCGCTCTCTACCTCATCTTTTTCATCCAATGAGCTCACAGTTTCATCAATTTATTCTTCCATAGACTCCTGCAAAATATTAATCTCTTCTTGGACAGCAGAGACTTTCTTAATAAGCGCATTAATATCGGAATTGTATTCATAATTCTCATAGCAATATTTGAGGATAGCTAAATTTTCAGATCTATAAACAGCATCATCAAAATCTTCAAACTCTTTACACATAGATTCAATTTCATAAGCACCCATAAAAGCAACAAATTCTTCTATTTGTTCCACATCATAGTAATCATATATACCATTAGCATAAGAAGCTAAGGTTTTATTATCATTGAATTTGCATGAAAAGGGAAGGTGTGGAGCCTTTATCCTAGAGCAACAAGTATAATCATAACTCACGCATACTTGCCGAGCATACCACTTCAATATATGAATTTGATACCATAATAGTTTCCCTTTTTGTGTCAAGCGGTAATCCCTAAAGTATTCACGTTGATCCAAAGTTACTCCCATTACATAATTGAATGGGGTTTTCTCAGGATTATTAAAGTAGTACATAATATTTTTCACATAACCAACATCGAGGGTTTTAGGAGGTTCCCCATCTCCATGAGAAGCAAGTACACCTAATTTTTTTTTGGTATTTCATGTTCCATATCCATAACTAAAGATAAGGAACAACTAAGAACAACAAATAAAAATTACTTAGTGATAAAGCAAACAAGCACACACGAGAATATTCACCCCATGCTATTGCTCCCCGGCAACGGTGCCAGAAAAAGGTCTTGATAACCCACAAGTATAGGGGATCAATTGTAGCCTCTTTCGATAAGTAAGAGTGTCAAACCCAATGAGGAGCTCAAGGCAGAACAAATATTCCCTCAAGTTCTATCGACCACCGATACAACTCTACGCACGCTTAACGTTCGCTTTACCTAGAACAAGTATGAAACTAGAAGTACTTTGTAGGTGTTTTTTGGATAGGTTTGCAAGATAATAAAGATTACGTAAATAAAAAGTAGGGGCTGTTTAGATAAATACACAACTAAATTAGTTTTAGTAGAGAGCTTGTTGTCACGAGAAAGTTATTTGTCCCTAGGCAATCGATAACTAGACCGGTAATCATTATTACAATTTTATTTGAGGGAGAGGCATAAGCTAACATACTTTCTCTACTTGGATCATATGCACTTATGATTGGAACTCTAGCAAGCATCCGCAACTACTAAAGATTCATTAAGGTAAAACCCAACCATAGCATTAAAGCATCAAGTCCTCTTTATCCCATACACAAACAACCTACTTACTCGGGTCTGTGCTTCTGTTCACTCACGCCACCCACCATAAGCAAATCATGAGCATATTGCAAACCCTAGAGCGGGGATCCCTCATGCTTGCGCGACACGGAGAGCACCATAGGACAGCACCAATAATAAAACATGCAACTCAAACCAATCTTGATCATAAATAGCCATTAGGACAAAATGGATCTACTCAAACATCATAGGATAGCCATACATCATAGGGAAATAATATATAGCGTTGAGCACCATGTTTAAGTAGAGATTACAGCAGGTAAGAGAGAGGTTACACTACTGCATAGAGGGGGGAAGAGTTGGTGGTGAAGGCGGTGAAGTTGTTGGTGAAGATGACGGTGATGATGATGGCCCCCGATGGCACTCCGGCGCCACCGGAAGCAAGGGGGAGAGGGCCCCCCTCCTTCTTCTTATTCTTCCTTGACCTCTTCCCTAGATAGGAGAAGGGTTTCCCCTTTGGTCCTTGGCCTCCATGGCGTGGGAGGGCGAGAGCCCCTCCGAGATTGGATCTGTCTCTCTGTCTCTCTCTATTTCTGCGTTCTCCTCTCGCTCTGTTTCACCATTTTGTGTATATATGGATATCCGTAACTCCGATTGGCCTGAAACCTTTGCTGTGATTTTTTTCTTTTGAAAATTAGCTTTCTTGCGGCAAAAGAAGAGCGTCAACCGCCTTACGGGTGGCTCACGAGGGTAGGGGGCGCGCCCAGGGGGGCAGGCGCGCCCCCCTGTGTCGTGACCACCTCGGGCACCGTCTCGCGTGGATTTTTCCTTCAGAATTTTCCAAATATTCCAAAAAGTATCTCCATCCGTTTTTATCCCGTTTGGACTCCATTTGATATGGATATTCTGCGAAACCAAAAACATGCAACAGACAGGAACTGACACTGGGCACTGGATCAATATGTTAGTCCCAAAAATAGTATAAAAAGTTGCCAAAAGTATATGAAAGTTGTAGAATATTGGCATGGAACAATCAAAAATTATAGATACGACGGAGACGTATCATGAATCCTAGAGAAACGTTTCCCTTTCGTATGTACATCCCTGATACGTCCATTTTGCATCATGCTTTTATATCGATATTTATTGCATTATGGGTTGTTATTACACATTATGTCACAATACTTATGCCTATTCTCTCTTATTTTACAAGGTTTACATGAAGAGGGAGAATGCCAGCAGCTGGGATTCTGGGCTGGAAAAGGAGAAAATATTAGAGACCTATTCTGCACAGCTCCAAAAGTCCTGAAACTTCACGAAAGTTGTTTCCAGAATAAATAAAAAATACTAAGCGCAAGAAGTACCAGATGGGGGCCACCCACCATCCACGAGGGTGGGGGCGCCCTACCCCATGGGCGCCCCCTGCCTCGTGGGCCCCCTGGTGGATCTCCGATTCCCATCTTCTTCTATATGAGGTCTTTCGTCCGAGAAAAAATAATAAGCAAGCTTTCGGGACGAGACTCCGCCACCATGAGGTGGAACCAATCTAGGGCTCTGGCGGGGCTGTTCTGCCGAGGAAACTTCCCTCCGGGAGGGGGAAATAATCACCATCGTCATCACCAACGATCCTCTCATCAGGAAGGGGGTCAATCTCCATCAACATCTTCACCAACACCATCTCATCTCAAACGCTAGTTCATCTATTGTATCCAATCCTTGTATCCAAACCTCAGATTGGTACCTGTGGGTTGCTAGTAGTGTTGATTACTCCTTGTAGTTGATGCTAGTTGGTTTACTTGGTGGAAGATTATATGTTCAGATCCATTATGCATATTAATACCCCTCTGATTATGAACATGAATATGCTTTGTGAGTAGTTACGTTTGTTCCTGAGGACATGGGAGAAGTCTTGCTATTAGTAGTCATGTGAATTTGGTATTCGTTCGATATTTTGATGAGATGTATGTTGTCATCCCTCTAGTGGTGTCATGTGAATGTCGACTACATGACACTTCACCATTGTTTGGGCCTAGAGGGAGGCATTGGGAAGTAATAAGTAGATGATGGGTTGCTAGAGTGACAAAAGCTTAAACCCTAGTTTATGCGTTGCTTCGTAAGGGGCTGATTTGTATCCATATGTTTCATGCTATGGTTAGGTTTACCTTAATACTTCTGTTGTAGTTGTGGATGCTTGCAATGGGGGTTAATCATAAGTGGGATGCTTGTCCAAGTAAGGACAGTACCCAAGCATCGGTCCACCCGCATATCAAATTATCAAAATACCGAACGCGAATCACATGATCGTGATGAAAACTAGCTTGACGATAATTCCCATGTGTCCTCGGGAGCGCTTTTCTCTATATAAGAAATTGTCTAGGCTTGTCCTTTGCTACAAAAAGGATTGGGCCATCTTGCTGCACTTTATTTACACTTGTTACTTGTTACTCGTTACCAATTACCTTATCACAAAACTACCTGTTACCGATAATTTTGGTGCTTGTAGAGAATACCTTGCTGAAAACCGCTTATCATTTCCTTCTGCTCCTCGTTGGGTTCGACACTCTAACTTATCAAAAGGACTAAGATAGATCCCCTATACTTGTGGGTCATCAAGACTCTTTTCGGACGCCGTTGCCGGGGAGTGAAGCGCCTTTGGTAGGTGGAATTTGGTAAGTAAAAATTTATATAGTGTGCTGAAATTTACTGTCAGTTGTTACTATGGAACATAATCCTTTGAGGGGTTTGTTCGGGGTATCTTCACCTCGTCTGGAACCACAATTAGTTACCCCTCAACCTACTGAACCTACTGAAAATGTATACTTTGAAATTCCTTCGGGTATGATAGAGAAACTGCTAGCTAATCCTTTTGCAGGAGATGGAACATTGCATCCCGATTTGCACTTAATCTATGTGAATGAAGTTTGTGGATTACTTAGGCTTGTAGGTATGCCCAATGATGTTATCAAGAAGAAGGTCTTCCCTTTATCTTTGAAGGGAGATGCATTGACATGGTATAGGCTATGTGATGATATGAGATCATGGGACTACAAACGGTTGAAATTGGAATTCCATCGGAAGTTTTATCCTATGCATCTTGTTCATCGTGATCGTAATTATATATAATTTTTGGCCTCGCGAAGGAGAAAGCATCGCTCAAGCTTGGGGGAGGCTTAAGTCAATGTTATATTGATGCCCCAATCATGAGCTCTCAAGAGAAATGATTATTCAAATATTTTATGCTCGGCTTTCTGACAACAATCGCTCCATGCTTGATACTTCTTGTACTGGTTCCTTTATGATGAAGACTATTGAATTCAAATGGAATTTATTGGAGAGAATTAAACGCAACTCTGAATATTGGGATCTTGTCACACCCTAGCTAGACCATGCATTAGAGTGTGCATCATGTTTACTTTCATCAGAAATTTGAAATGGGGAAAGCAGAACCCCCAGCACCCCCCCTTGAAATCAACTAGGGTTTACTAAAAATAAATTCAATGAACCTGAAATGTCCTTCTAAAATGCTCACCCTTTTTGCCTTGGGTTAAAACCTTTGGGAAAATAGGTGCACATTTTTCTAGGTCAACAGAAGGTCACTGATTCAATTCATAAATATTTGAATTTGGGCATTTAAATGCTATTAAATAATTCAAATGCTCAAATAATGTTGGAACTATTTTTTGGGCCACTGAAATAATTCAGCAAGTGTCCATGAATATTTTCAGGATTTTATAAAATGATTTAGTATTTAAACTAAATCAAAACAGAATAACAGAAATAGAAAACAGAAATAAATAAAAGAGGGGAAAGCCACTGGGCCACTTACCTGGACTACCTGGCCCATCTCCAGCTGGCGGCCCAGCCCACCACCGCTGCCTCCTGTCGTCTCCCTCCTCGGACAAAAGGACGAGGGCGTGTGCCCGACGCTCGCCGGCACGCGCACGCGCCACCTCCACCCTGCCTGGCCACCTCCTGCTTCCCGACCCCCCTAGACGAGCGCCACGCCTCCCCTGGAACCCCTCTCGCTCACTCTCTCTTCCCCATTCTCCCCCTGGCTCCCTCTCTCTTCCACCGAGCAGAGCTCGTCGTCGTCGTACGCCGTAGGCGCAGCCCCATACTCCCCTCGCCCTGCCGCTGAGCCCAGAAGCATCGCCGTGTCTTCCTCGTCCTCTCCACCGAGCTACGCGAGCCGGGAGAGCCTGGAACGTCACCACCACCGTCATCTTCAACCTCGGCCGCCCGAGCTCCTCGCCGTCGATTCGCGCCGTCAAGGTCGTCCCCGAGCCCGCTAGCCACCCTTATGGCACCGCTGTGAGCTCCCGATCCCTTCCCCCTTAGCCACGCCGTCGATTTCGCCCCGTAGCTGTTGCCCCGCGAGCACCCGAAGCTCGCCGCCGCTGAGCCTCGACGCCGTCGTGGCTATGGCCGTGCAAGCACGCGTCCGAGCGCACCACCGCTTTCAATGCGTCCCCAGGAGCCTAACGCGCCCACCCGTTCGACCTGCCGTGCCCCTAGTGCCAACCCCAACCTTACCCGAACTCCGGCGGCCGCAAAAGAGCTCGCCGCCGTCAGCTCCGGCCACCCCGAGCTCAACCACCACCACCAAGAGCCGCGGCTCGTTCCCAGGAGCTCGTAGATGCTCTCCGCGCAGCAAATGGTGCCCCGTGGGCAATTTCCGCAGCGCGCCACCGCGTCTGGCCTCGCCGGCGGCTAAACGCCGGCAGGCTTTGACCCACTGACCGGGGAGGTTTGACCTGCTGACGTGGGTTGACTTCCCCCCCTCTCTCACTGACATGCAGGCCCCGCCCGGCTAATTACCCTGTTAGTGCTAACTAAATAGATTAGTTAATTAGTATAGTCACTGACTAGTGGGCCCCGCCTGTTAATTAGGCTAACTAAGCGCGGTTAGTGCACAGAGACACTGACCAAGGGGCCCCACCAGTCAGGTTTGACCTGGCTGGCGCCTTTGACTTGCTGACATCATGCTGACGCAAGGCTGACGCAGTAACTCTTTTCTGGATTTAATTTTATATAGAAAATTCCAGAAAATTGCCTAAACTTCAAAAATTCATAGAAATTCAACCATAACTCCAAATGAGACAAATTATATATGAAAAATTATCAGAAAAATCCAAGCTATCCATTGGTACTAGTTTCATGCATGTCAGAATAAGTTAAACCTGCTGTTTATGCAATATAAGGTGATGCACTAATAAGATCATGTCAAATTAGCTATCACTTGAACCTTTGGTTCAAATAAGCAATTACCCTTCTGTTTTAGCTTGCATTAGGCCAAGACACATCCATATTGCCATGTCATAGCATGCATCATATTGTTGCATATCGTCATGTGTTGATTGTGTCCTGATGTGTTCTTCGTGGTAGGTTCTACCTCCGAGGATATTCACGAGTATCCAACTGAAGGGCAGTATCCCGTTACCACTCCATCAGGCAAGCAACCATTGATCATTCCGATACAACCCATGTTCTCGCTCCTGCTCTTGTTCACTGCATTAAGATAACGCGTTTCAAACTGCTGTGTGCTACGGTAGTTGAACCCTTATCCTCTGCATGACCTGTCATTGCCACAGTAACTAGATGGAACCCACTAGCATGTGTAGGAGTTGATTGAGCCATGTTTTGTGATTCCTACCTTGCCATGCCTGCTATGCTTAGAGTTGTGTCAGGTCTGGTTCATCTGGGTGATGGGCTAGAGTGAAATGCTTGTGTCAGTGATATGTGGGATGTGTTGAACATGTTTTGGTAAAGGTATCGATGAGAGGCCATGTAGGAGTACATGGTGGGTTGTTTCATTGAGGCCGTCCCTAAGAACTGAGTTCTGTATGCGTGATTTAAGATTCAGCTACTACCACACATTGGGCCCTGAAATATGACCCCGCTCGACTTACTGACCCCTCTCGCCTCAGTCCAGGAGTTGCAACTAGTTTCTGGTGTTTGTAGGATATGTGTTGGCGGCCGTGCGTAGCGCTGACCCTAGGGGTGGGCTATGTTGCGGTAGATACACCGTGGCACGGTGTACCGAGTCACCCGTTTGGTGTCTCGGGAACCCTGTTCACATCGTTCGGGGCCGTTGAGGACACCCCGGCCGGATTTCCTTGCGGATGGAACCTGAATAGGCGATGACCCTGGACTAGAGACTTGTGAGGTTAGTCATGTCATGGTCTACACCCACGTCGGTTTTTGCTTGAAGTCTGCTGAGCACATTTCGTGTGCAGACGCTAAGTGGTGGAAACATGTGGGACGAAGTAAACCCCTGCAGGGTATAAAACTATTTGAATAGCCGCGTCCGCGGTAAAGGACTACTTGGTTGCATATACAGTTCATAGACAAGTTAATGGATGCTACTAAAAGACTCAAGATAAGTGTGAGTACCGAGGATGGCCCTCTCGCAGGATACGAGGGAGGATCCACAGTGGAGTATTGTGTTGGTGAGTAGTGGACTCGTGTGCGAAAACTATTTTACTAAAAGGTTCCGTAGGATAGCTTAGCCAAGAGTCAAAGCTGGCTTGCTGCATAAACCCCACCACCTTCTTGAGAATGAGCATGTATAGTAGGTTCTGATGTAAGACTTGCTGAGTACCTTTGTACTCATGTTTGCTTATTTATTGTTTCAGACGACAACACTGCCCCCTCCGATGGGTTTTATGTAGATCTTGACGTCGATGAGTGACTAGCCACCCAGGTGGTAATCGAGGCCATGGAGGGCCCTATGTAGATAGACAGGCTTCGAGAAGCCTTCTTTCTTTCTAGAGTCTGTACTCAGACTAGTTGCTTCCGCATGTGCTTGTATGACTGTATGACTTGAGTGTCGGGTCATGTGACCCCTATCTGTATGAATATGTTATGTATGACTCCCTGGAGCCTTTAAATAAAGTACTTGAGTTGTAGAGTTTTGTTGTGATGCCATGTTGTATGTACTCATATCGGGCATATTGTGTGTATGATTGAAATGCTTGGTATGAGTGGGATCCGACAATCTAATTGTTTGTCCTTCGCAGCCTTTCTTATGGGGAAATGTAGTCTAGTGTTCCTCGAGCCATAGTAGTCCGCTACAGCCCGGTTCACCGGGGTCCTGCTAGCCCAGCACTACTGTTCAGGACACTTGACTGGCCGGCATGTGTTTCACTTCGTCCCTATGTCTGTCCCTTCGGGGAAATGTCACGCGGTGATCTCTGGAGTCCTTTCTAGCCTGCTACAGCCCGGGATCCCCGGAGTCCTGTTAGCCCAGTGCTACAGCCCGGAATCACTCGTTGATGACCGACATGTTCGATGTGATTCATGTATGCCTGTCTCCATAGGTCTGTGCCGCTTTGGGTTCATGACTAGCCATGTCGGCCCGGGTTCTCGGTCATATGGATGCTAGCGACATTGTCATATACGCGAGCCAAAAGGCGCAAACGGTCCCGGGCCATGGTAAGGCGACACCCGTGGGATACCGTGCGTGAGGCCGCAAAGTGATATGAGATGTTACCGGCTAGATCGATGTGGCTTAGAATCGGGGTCCTGACAGATCTCGGCGAAGGTAAGGAGTCAGGTATAACACCTAAGTTTGATTGTGTTAAATCTTTTATGGATACTAATGTTTTCCGTAAGTTTAGCACTAAATATGGACTTGACTCTTAGACAGTAGCCTCTTTCTGTGAATATTTTGCTACTCATGTTGATCTCCCTAAGTAGAAGTGGTTTAAATATAATCCTCCCATTGAAACAAAAGTAGTTGCACCTATTAAAGTTGAAGAAAAAATATCACTTATGATGATCCTGTTGTCCCCACTGCTTATGTTGAGAAACCACCTTTCCATGCTAGAATTAAGGATCATGCTAAAGCTTCAACTGTAGTCAACAAGAGTAATATTATCGAGCCAAAAGGCGCAAACGGTCCCGGGCCATGGTAAGGTGACACCCGTGGGATACCGTGCGTGAGGCCGCAAAGTGATATGAGATGTTATCGGCTAGATCGATGTGGCTTAGAATCGGGGTCCTGACAGCGTTGGCATCAGAGCCGGACTGCCTGTAGGTTCGTTGAGCCAAACTGGTCGATGTCGAGTCTAGAAATGCTTTAGTTATATGTAAGGGAATTGATTGTGGGAGGGAACGTAAGGTTCTTTTACTCCTTTACCCTATGCTTCTGATCCGAGTCATTCTATTCTCATTCAACGTGGGTTAAGGACTAGGCTCTCTTCTTCTATCAGGTTCACGTGTTACTAATCCGTTTTAGTTTATAGGATTATTGCTACGAGTTCCAGTCCAGTTTCTACTATTTTAGTACGTTGCTATTTGAATCAGAACCTTGATATGATGCTGTTGAGCGGTATTGTGAACTGTTGTGGATGTCTCAAATCTTTTTCTGAGCATTTACAGCCGTTATGCTGTCCAATTTTCCCTAGGAATTCTGATGTCTTTGTCTTGTGGTTGTGCTTTCAGATGGCCAACCGTTCTCGAAATCAAGTGGTTCGCCTGACCAGGTGCCTCGACGTGCCCGGTCATACTGCTATGTTAGTTCGGGTCATGATCGAGACAGGATACCGTTGGTATCCCGAATACACTGTTGAAGAGCAGTTCCGCGACTTTAATCAAAGCCAGTATTTATGCACCGTCAGGATATTTCCTTCCTATCCTGGATCTACCGAGCCCCTTCACTGTTCTTATGGACTCGGGGTTACCGTTGAGATGGCTGTGCAGGATGCTGCCTACTCCATGATGACCATCTTGTGAGTCCGGACTGGCCTGCTTCGGAACACTGACTTCCGCTACATGCCAGCTTCACTTCCGGGAGCGCAAGGGTATCTTCAGGCTATCTATGCTGACTCCACTTAGGAGGACTCATTAACTCGTACCACCGCTGAGATGCTCGAAGATAAGGACCGAGAGAATCGGGCCTTGAGGCTGGAGCTTTTTAATACTCGTGCTGATCATTGGGCCACATTGACTCGGTTTGCACCTGCGGTGCAAGCTGGATGTATGGATACCAGGGATCTGTATCCCGTGAGATCAGCTCTACCAGACATGGTGGATTGGCGTGATGTGGGAGGCATCACCCCACCCCGTGGTCCCCGCAGGCCACCGTTTGTTGGTCCAAGACCTCATCCTAGCCCCTATGGTCCACAGGCTCCTCAGGACCGTCTGTTTCCAGATGATCACGTTGAACTTCCAGGCTATGGAGGTGACTTCTATGAGGACTAGTACGGAGCTATCTGAGTTAGTAGTAGTACCACTAGTATTGTAGTAGTTGTATCCCCACTGTCCTGCGTGACTTGTGGAATACGAATTGGTGTGTAATCGATTCCGGAGGTGTAGACAAATAATGTATAGGAACTCGGAATGCCTCCGATGAGATGTAACGTCTACCTTCATAGTTGTACTGTAGCATGGGCTTGTACTAAACTATGTATGACGAGTATGACCGTTGGTGTATATATGGAAGTTTTATATTACCATGGCATACGAATGAGCATCTCTGCATTCCGTGTCATCCTTACATTCTGCACTCCTTGTTAAGTTTGAGCCATCCTTGTCTAAACCGTTGTCTTGTTTCCTCTTAGGATGGTCAACACCCGCGGCAACCCTGCTGTCCCGGAGCGGGGGGAAGCCAGTGCAGCTAGAGGTGAAAATCTGCCTCACCCGCCTTCTCTGGCCGAAGTGATGCTGGAGGCGGAAATGAACAAGCGTGAGACCAACCACCTGCTGGAGCGGATTGAGCAGAACACTGCACGCCACCCACGAAATGACTTGGTGTCAATCAATGACTTTATCAAGCTGTACCCACCAAAGTTTAACCATTCCGTCGAGCCCCTCGATGCGGATGATTGGCTTCGCAGCATCACCCACAAGCTACGTTCTGCCAACGTAGCCGAAGCCAACAAGGTTACCTATGCTGCCTATCATCTCGAGGGCCCCGCTAGCCATTGGTGGGAAAACTACGAAGCTATGCGCCCGGTCGGTCAAATCACTACCTGGGCTGAGTTCAGCGAGGCTTTCCGTGAGCATCACATTCCGGAAGGACTCATGGATCGCAAGAGGGAGGAGTTCTGCAACTTCACCCAAGGAAGGCTGTCTGTGGATGCATATAGCCGAGAATTTGGGAACCTGGCACGCTATGCTCCTGAAGAGGTTTCTACTGACGCCAAGAAGCAGGCAAGGTTCCGCAAGGGACTTAGCCCTGAGCTTCGCCGCGATCTCCGTCTGCACGAGTGCACATCCTTTCAGAAGTTGGTCAATAAAGCTATCAGTGCTGAGACAGGCCAAACTGATTATGACGCTTCACGCAAGCACTCCCGTGATTTTGGGTCTTCATCCGGCTCTGGAGCTCAGAAGCGCCGGGTGTGGATTCCAAGCACAGCACTGCCACCCAGATTCACCCCGAGGCCATCCTTTGAGGTGCCTCGTCCCAACCAGCAATTTGCACCGCCCAAGCCCTATGGTGGCCCCGCTGCTAATGTTGCTCCACGCCCCACTGTGGTAACATGCTTCAAGTGTGGAGAACCGGATCACTATAGTCGAGAGTGTCCCCAGAACAACCCCAATCAAGCTGGAAAGTCCGTTGGCCGTGGTAAGCCCGCGGGAAAGACTTTCTACGCCAAGCCGGCCACCACTGCACGTGGCCATGTCAATTATGTTTCAGCCAAAGAGGCACATGAGGATCCCAACGTCGTCCTTGGTACGCTCCTTGTTAACTGCCATCCGGCATCTGTTCTTTTCGATACTGGAGCATCTCATTCATTCATATCCGAGAATTATGCTCGGTTGCATAACACGACATTCTGTGACATGCCCACTTCCATGGTAATTCAAACTCCGGGTTCCAAATGGCAAACTTCTAGGGTAAGCCATGGGAACGAAATTCTTGTCGATAGGCTTGTCTTCCTTGCATCTTTAATAGCTCTCAAGTCCTCCGACATAAACATCATCTTGGGTATGGACTGGATGTCGGCTCATTATGCCAAGATCGATTGTGCCACTAGAACCGTTCAACTTACTCACCCCTCGGGCAAGACAGTTAATGTCTTAACTCGAGTGGCCAAGCGCCAACTTTACTCCCTCAATGCCAACCCTCTTCCAGACCTTGAGGACGTTCCAGTAGTCCGAGACTTTCCGGATGTGTTTCCAGAAGAACTGCCAGGTGTTCCACCTGACAGGGATGTTGAGTTTGTAATAGACCTTGTTCCAGGAACCGTTCCAATTGCTAGAAGACCCTACAAGATGGCACCCTTAGAACTAGCCGAGCTTAAGAACCAACTCGATGAGTCCTTGAACAAGGGGTTCATCCGTCCTAGCTCCTTTCCTTGGGCTTGCCCCGTCCTCTTCGTCAAGAAGAAGGATGGAACGGATCGAATGGTTGTGGATTACTGACCTGTCAATCTGGTCACCATCAAGAACAAATACCCGCTTCCCAGGATCAACAACCTGTATGACCAGCTCGCTGGATCCTCAGTCTTCTCCAAGATGGATTTGAGGTTGGGCTACCATCAAATCAAAATCAGAAACGGGGACATTCCCAAAACGGCCTTTGTTACTCGTTATGGCCAATACGAGTACACCGTCATGTCCTTCGGTTTAACCAATGCCCCGGCCACCTTCTCCCGGTTAATGAACTCAGTCTTCATGGAGTACTTGGACAAATTCGTCGTAGTATACCTCGATGACATACTCATCTACTCCAAGAATGAAGAGGAACATGCCGAACATCTAAGGCTGGTATTGATGAAACTTCGAGAGCATCGCCTTTATGCCAAATTCTCCAAGTGTGAATTTTGGTTGTCAGAAGTGACCTATCTAGGCCATGTAATCTTTGGTAAGGGTATTGCTGTCAATCCCGAGCGAGTTCAAGCCGTCCTTGCTTGGACTCCACCTGAAACGGTCAAGCAAGTTCGGAGTTTCCTTGGCCTAGCGAGCTATTGCCGCCGCTTCGTCGAGAATTTCTCCAAGGTTGCTAAACCTCTAACTGAACTCCTCAAGAAAGATAAAAAGTTCGAGTGGACTCCACAGTGCGAGTTCAGTTTTCAGGAACTGAAAAGACGCCTGACATCTGCTCCCGTACTGGTACCACCAGATTTCTCCAAGGACTTTGTTATCTATTGCGACGCCTCGCGACAAGGACTAGGTTGCATACTCATGCAAGATCGTCAGGTAATTGCCTATGCTTCACGGCAATTACACCCACATGAGGAAAATTATCCCACACATGATCTAGAGCTTGCAGCTGTAGTCCATGCACTCAAAACCTGGCGACATTACCTTCTCGGTAATCGTTGCGAGATCTTCACCGATCACCAAAGTTTGAAATATATCTTCACCCAACCAGATTTGAATCTCAGGCAAAGACGTTGGGTCGAGTTGATCTCGGATTACGACTTAGGAATAACTTACACCCCTGGCAAAGCCAATGTCATGGCTGATGCACTAAGTCGTAAGTCCTACTGTAACAACCTGATTTTACAACAAAGTCAACCACTTCTCCATGAGGAATTTTGCAAGCTTAATCTTCACATTGTTCCTCAAGGATTCCTATCCACCTTGGTGGCGAAACCTACCCTTATGGATCAAATCATAGCTGCCCAAAAGCGTGATAAGGGCATATCCCGGATTAAGGAAAACATTGCTAGCGGAGTAGCTAAATGCTTTTCCATGGATGAACAAGGTGTTGTCTTCTTCGAGAACCGCCTGGTGATTCCCAAGAAACAACATCTACGCCAGATGATCCTTAAGGAAGCTCATGAATCCCCTCTCACCATTCATCCCGGTAGTACTAAAATGTATCAAGACCTACGCCAGAGGTTTTGGTGGACTAGGATGAAGAGAGAAATCGCTCAATACATTGCTAATTGCGACGTTTGTCGTCGTGTTAAAGCAGAGCATCAACGGCCTGCTGGCACCCTTCAACCTTTGGCTATTCCTGAATGGAAATGGGATAAAATCAGTATGGATTTCATCACTGGGTTTCCCAGGACCAAGAGGGGGAATAATGCCATCTTCGTCGTGATCGACCGACTTTCCAAAGTAGTCCATTTTCTACCTGTTCGTGAGAGTATCACCGCTATCCAGCTAGCTGACTTATACATCTCCCGAATAGTGTCTCTTCATGGTGTCCCATTGGAAATTAACTCAGACCGTGGAAGTCTCTTCACCTCTCGATTTTGGGAAAGTTTCCAAAATGCTATGGGAACTCATCTCTCCTTTAGCACCGCCTTCCATCCTCAATCAAGTGGTCAAGTAGAGCGAGTCAATCAAATTTTGGAAGATATGCTCCGAGCTTCCGTTATCTCGTTCGGAATGAGTTGGGAGAAATGCCTTCCATTCGCGGAGTTTGCTTATAACAATAGTTATCAAGCTAGTTTGGGCAAAGCTCCCTTCGAAGTTCTCTATGGACGAAAATGTCGAATGCCTCTTAACTGGTCAGAAACCGGGGAAAGACAACTCTTTGGCCCGGATATGATTCAGGAAGCAGAAGAGCAGGTTCGCGTTATTCGTGAGAAATTGAAAACAGCCCAATCTCGCCAAAAGAGTCAATATGATCGTAAACATAACCCTATGACATTTGAAATTGACGAGAAGGCATACCTTCGGGTTACCCCGTTAAAGGGAACCCATCGCTTCGGTATCAAAGGCAAATTGGCTCCTCGTTACATTGGACCCTTTCGCATTCTTGCTAAACGAGGAGAAGTTGCCTACCAATTGGAACTACCTCCGCATCTTTCCAGAGTTCACGATGTCTTCCACGTTTCGCAACTCAGGCGTTGCTTCGCGGATCCTATCCGTGGAGTGGACCACGAAACGCTTGATTTACAAGATAACCTTTCTTATCAAGAATACCCCGTTCGTATCCTTGATCAAGCCGAGCGTACCACTCGACGTCATAATATCAAGTTTCTCAAGGTTCAATGGTCACACCATTCCGAGGAAGAAGCCACTTGGGAAAGGGAGGATCGTCTTTGACTCGAGTACCCCACCTTCTTTCCAGATGATCCTAAATCTCGGGATGAGATTCTATTGAGTGGGGGTGAGTTGTCACACCCTAGCTAGACCATGCATTAGAGTGTGCATCATGTTTACTTTCATCAGAAATTTGAAATGGGGAAAGCAGAACCCCCAGCACCCCCCTTGAAATCAACTAGGGTTTACTAAAAATAAATTCAATGAACCTGAAATGCCCTTCTAAAATGCTCACCCTTTTTGCCTTGGGTTAAAACCTTTGGGAAAATAGGTGCACATTTTTCTAGGTCAACAGAAGGTCACTGATTCAATTCATAAATATTTGAATTTGGGCATTTAAATGCTATTAAATAATTCAAATGCTCAAATAATGTTGGAACTATTTTTTGGGCCACTGAAATAATTCAGCAAGTGTCCATGAATATTTTCAGGATTTTATAAAATGATTTAGTATTTAAACTAAATCAAAACAGAATAACAGAAATAGAAAACAGAAATAAATAAAAGAGGGGAAAGCCACTAGGCCACTTACCTGGACTACCTGGCCCATCTCCAGCTGGCGGCCCAGCCCACCACCGCTGCCTCCTGTCGTCTCCCTCCTCGGACAGAAGGATGAGGGCGTGTGCCCGACGCTCGCCGGCACGCGCGCGCGCCACCTCCACCCTGCCTGGCCACCTCCTGCTTCCCGACCCCCCTAGACGAGCGCCACGCCTCCCCTAGAACCCCTCTCGCTCACTCTCTCTTCCCCATTCTCCCCCTGGCTCCCTCACTCTTCCACCGAGCGGAGCTCGTCGTCGTCGTACGCCGTAGGTGCAGCCCCGTGCTCCCCTCGCCCTGCCGCTGAGCCCAGAAGCATCGCCGTGTCTTCCTCGTCCTCTCCACCGAGCTATGCGAGCCGGGAGAGCCTGGAACGTCACCACCACCGTCATCTTCAACCTCGGCCGCCCGAGCTCCTCGCCGTTGATTCGCGCCGTCAAGGTCGTCCCCGAGCCCGCTAGCCACCCCTATGGCACCGCTGTGAGCTCCCGATCCCTTCCCCCTTAGCCACGCCGTCGATTTCGCCCTGTAGCTGTTGCCCCGCGAGCACCCGAAGCTCGCCGCCGCTGAGCCTCGACGCCGTCGTGGCTACGGCTGTGCAAGCACGCATCCGAGCGCACCACCGCTTTCAACGCGTCCCCAGGAGCCTAACGCGCCCACCCGTTCGACCTGCCGTGCCCCCTAGTGCCAACCCCAAGCTTACCCGAACTTCGGCGGCCGCAAAAGAGCTCGCCGCCGTCAGCTTCGGCCACCCCGAGCTCAACCACCACCACCAAGAGCTGTGGCTCATTCCCAGGAGCTCGTAGATGCTCTCCGCGCACCAAATGGTGCCCCGTGGGTGATTTTCGCAGCGCGCCACCGCGTCTGGCCTTGCCGGCGGCTAAACGCCGGCAGGCTTTGACCCACTGACCGGGGAGGTTTGACCTGCTGACGTGGGTTGACTCCCCGCCCTCTCTCACTGACATGCAGGCCCCGCCCGGCTAATTACCCTGTTAGTGCTAACTAAATAGATTAGTTAATTAGTATAGTCACTGACTAGTGGGCCCCGCCTGTTAATTAGGCTAACTAAGCGCGGTTAGTGCACAAAGACACTGACTAGGGGGCCCCACCAGTCAGGTTTAACCTGGCTGGCGCCTTTGACTTGCTGACGTCATGCTGACGCAAGGCTGACGCAATAACTCTTTTCTGGATTTAATTTTATATAGAAAATTCCAGAAAATTGCCTAAACTTCAAAAATTGATAGAAATTCAACCATAACTCCAAATGAGACAAATTATATATGAAAAATTGTCATAAAAATCCAAGCTATCCATTGGTACTGGTTTCATGCATGTCAGAACAAGTTAAACCTGCTGTTTATGCAATATAAGGTGATGCACTAATATGATCATGTCAAATTAGCTATCACTTGAACCTTTGGTTCAAATAAGCAATTACCCTTCTGTTTTAGCTTGCATTAGGCCAAGACACATCCATATTGCCATGTCATAGCATGCATCATATTGTTGCATATCGTCATGTGTTAATTGTGTTCCGATGTGTTCTTCGTGGTAGGTTCTACCTCCGAGGATATTCATGCGTATCCAACTGAAGGGCAGTATCCCGTTACCACTCCATCAGGCAAGCAACCATTGATCATTCTGATACAACCCATGTTCTCGCTCCTGCTCTTGTTTACTGCATTAAGACAGCGCGTTTCAAACTGCTATGTGCTATGGTAGTTGAACCCTTATCCTCTGCATGACCTGTCATTGCCACAGTAACTAGATGGAACCCACTAGCATGTGTAGGAGTTGATTGAGCCATGTTTTGTGATTCCTACCTTGCCATGCCTGCTATGCTTAGAGTTGTGTCAGGGCTGGTTCATCTGGGTGATGGGCTAGAGTGAAATGCTTGTGTTAGTGATATGTGGGATGTGTTGAACATGTTTTGGTAAAGGTATCGATGAGAGGCCATGTAGGAGTACATGGTGGGTTGTTTCATTGAGGCCGTCCCTAAGAACTGAGTTCTGTATGCGTGATTTAAGATTCAGCTACTACCACACATTGGGCCCTGAAATATGACCCCGCTCGACTTACTGACCCCTCTCGCCTCAGTCCAGGAGTTGCAACTAGTTTCTGGTGTTTGTAGGATATGTGTTGGCGGCCGTGCGTAGCGCTGACCCTAGGGGTGGGCTATGTTGCGGTAGATACACCGTGGCACGGTGTACCGAGTCACCCGTTTGGTGTCTCGGGAACCCTGTTCACATCGTTCGGGGCCGTTGAGGACACCCCGGCCGGATTTCCTTGCGGATGGAACCTGAATAGGCGATGACCCTGGACTAGAGACTTGTGAGGTTAGTCAGGTCGTGGTCTACACCCACGTTGGTTTTCGCTTGAAGTCTGCCAAGCACATTTCGTGTGCAGACGCTAAGTGGTGGAAACATGTGTGATGAAGTACACCCCTGCAGGGTATAAAACTATTCGAATAGCCGCGTCCGCGGTAAAGGACTACTTGGTTGCATATACAGTTCATAGACAAGTTAATGGATGCTACTAAAAGACTCAAGATAAGTGTGAGTACCGAGGATGGCCCTCTCGCAGGATACGAGGGAGGATCCACGGTGGAGTATTGTGTTGGTGAGTAGTGGACTCGTGTGCGAAAACTATTTTACTAAAAGGTTCCGTAGGATAGCTTAGCCAAGAGTCAAAGCTGGCTTGCTGCATAAACCCCACCACCTTCTTGAGAATGAGCATGTATAGTAGGTTCTGATGTAAGACTTGCTGAGTACCTTTGTACTCATGTTTGCTTATTTATTGTTTCAGACGACAACACTGCCCCCTCCGATGGGTTTTATGTAGACCTTGACGTCGACGAGTGACTAGCCACCCAGGTGGTGATCCAGGCCATGGAGGGCCCTATGTAGATAGTCAGGCTTCGAGAAGCCTTCTTTCTTTCTAGAGTCTGTACTCAGACTAGTTGCTTCCGCATGTGCTTGTATGACTGTATGACTTGAGTGTCGGGTCATGTGACCCCTATCTGTATGAATATGTTATGTATGGCTCCCTGGAGCCTTTAAATAAAGTACTTGAGTTGTAGAGTTTTGTTGTGATGCCATGTTGTATGTACTCATATCGGGCATATTGTGTGTATGATTGAAATGCTTGGTATGAGTGGGATCCGACAATCTAATTGTTTGTCCTTCGCAGCCTTTCTTATGGGGAAATGTAGTCTAGTGTTCCTCGAGCCATAGTAGTCCGCTACAGCCCGGTTCACCGGGGTCCTGCTAGCCCAGCACTACTGTTCAGGACACTTGACTGGCCGGCATGTGTTTCACTTCGTCCCTATGTCTGTCCCTTCGGGGAAATGTCACGCGGTGATCTCTGGAGTCCTTTCTAGCCTGCTACAGCCCGGGATCCCCGGAGTCCTGTTAGCCCAGTGCTACAGCCCGGAATCACTCGTTGATGACCGACATGTTCGATGTGATTCATGTATGCCTGTCTCCATAGGTCTGTGCCGCTTTGGGTTCATGACTAGCCATGTCGGCCCGGGTTCTCGGTCATATGGATGCTAGCGACATTGTCATATACGCGAGCCAAAAGGCGCAAACGGTCCCGAGCCATGGTAAGGCGACACCCGTGGGATACCGTGCGTGAGGCCGCAAAGTGATATGAGATGTTACCGGCTAGATCGATGTGGCTTAGAATCGGGGTCCTGACAGATCTCGGCGAAGGTAAGGAGTCAGGTATAACACCTAAGTTTGATTGTGTTAAATCTTTTATGGATACTAATGTTTTCCGTAAGTTTAGCACTAAATATGGACTTGACTCTTAGACAGTAGCCTCTTTCTGTGAATATTTTGCTACTCATGTTGATCTCCCTAAGTAGAAGTGGTTTAAATATAATCCTCCCATTGAAACAAAAGTAGTTGCACCTATTAAAGTTGAAGAAAAAATATCACTTATGATGATCCTGTTGTCCCCACTGCTTATGTTGAGAAACCACCTTTCCATGCTAGAATTAAGGATCATGCTAAAGCTTCAACTGTAGTCAACAAGAGTAATATTAGGACACACAAACCCCATGAGCAAGTTAAAGTTGAACCAAATATTGCTATTGTTAAAGATCTCTTGGCTGATAATATTGATGGGCATGTTATTTACTTTTGTGATGAGACTGCTAGAATTGCTAAACCTGGTGCTAAAGATAAACATAGACCTGTGGTAGGCATGCCTGTTATTTCTGTTAAAATATGAGATCATTGTTATCATGGCTTGTGTGATATGGGTGCTAGTGCAATACCTATTTCCTTATACAAAGAAATTATGCATGATATTGCACCAGCTGAGATAGAAGATATCGATGTTACCATTAAGCTTGCTAATAGAGATACTATTTCACCAATTGGGATTGTTAGAGACGTTGAAGTCTTGTGTGGGAAGGCTAACTATCCTGCTGATTTCCTTGTTCTTGGTTCCCCTCAAGATAGCTTTTGTCCCATTATATTTGGTAGACCCTTCTTGAATACTGTTAATGCTAAGATAGATTGCAAGAAGGATGTTGTTACTATTGGTTTGGATGACATGTCTCATGAGTTTAATTTTTCTAAATTTCGTAGACAACCCCGTGATGAAGAATTGCCTAGTAAAGATGAAATTATTGGTCTTGCTTCTATTGTTGTGCCTCCTAATGATCCTTTAGAACAGTATTTGCTGGACCATGAGAATGATATGTTTATGAATGAAAGAAGGGAAATAGATGAAGTATTCTTTAAACAAGGACCCATTCTGAAACACAATTTGCCTATTGAAATCCTAGGGGATCCTCCTCCACCCAAGGGTGATCCCGTGTTTGAGCTTAAACCATTGCCTGATACTCTTAAATATGCTTATCTTGATGAAAAGAAAATATATCATGTTATTATTAGTGCTAACCTTTCAGAGCATGAAGAAAAGAAATTATTGAAAACTCTGAAGAAGCACCGTGCTGCTATTGGATATAATCTTGATGATCTTAAGGGCATTAGTCCCACTCTATGTCAACACAAAATAAACTTAGAGAAAGACGCCAAACCAGTTATTGATCACCAATGACTGCTGAATCCTAAGATGAAAGAAGTGGTAAGAAAAGAAATACTAAAGCTCCTTGAGGTAGGTATAATTTATCCTGTTGCTGATAGTCAGTGGGTAAGTCATGTCCATTGTGTCCCTAAGAAGGGAGGTATCACTGTCGTTCCTAATGATAAAGATGAAAATTGATTCCGCAAAGAATTATTATAGGTTATAGGATGGTAATTGATTTCCGCAAATTAAATAAGGCTACTAAAAAAGATCATTACCCCTTACCTTTTATTGATCAAATGCTAGAAAGATTATCCAAACATACACATTTTTTGCTTTCTAGATGGTTACTCTGGTTTCTCTCAAATATCTGTGTCAGTTGATGATCAAGCAAAGACCACTTTCACTTGCCCTTTCGGTACTTTTGCTTATAGACGTATGCCTTTTGGTTTATGTAATGCACCTGCTACCTTTCAAAGATGCATGATGGCTATATTCTATGACTTTTGTGAAAAGATTTGTGAGGTATTCATGGATGATTTCTCCGTTTATGGATCCTCTTTTGATGAATGCTTGATCAACCTTGATCGAGTTTTGCAGAGATGTGAAGAAACTAATATCGTTTTGAATTGGGAGAAGTGCCACTTTATGGTTAATGAAGGTATTGTCTTGGGGCATAAAATTTCTGAAAGAGGCATTGAAGTTGATAAAGCTAAAGTTGATGCTATTGAAAAGATGCCATGTCCCAAGGACATTAAAGGTATAATAAGCTTACTCGGTCACGCCCGTTTTTATAGGAGGTTCATTAAGGACTTCTCAAAAATTTCTCAGCCTCTGACTAATCTATTACAAAAAGATATTCCTTTTGTCTTTGATGATGATTGTGCAGAAGCATTTGAAATACTTAAGAAAGCATTGATTTCTGCACCTATTGTTTAGCCACCTGATTGGAATTTACCCTTTGAAATTATGTGTGATGCTAGTGATTATGCTGTAGGTGCTGTTGTAGGGCAAAGAGTTGATAAGAAATTAAATGTTATTCAATATGCTAGTAAAACTCTAGAAAATGCCCAGAGAAATTATGCTACCACTGAAAAAGAATGTTTAGCAGTTGTTTTTGCTTGTGATAAGTTCAGACCTTATATTGTTGATTCTAAAGTAACTATTCACACTGATCATGCTGCTATTAAATACCTTATGGAAAAGAAAGATGCTAAACCTAGACTTATTAGATGGGTTCTCTTGCTACAAGAATTTGATTTGCATATTATTGATAGAAAGGGAGCTGAGAACCCCGTTGCAGACAACTTGTCTAGGTTAGAAAATGTTCTTGATGACCCACTACATATTGATGATAGCTTTCCCGATGAACAATTAAATGTCATAAATGCTTCTCGAACTGCTCCATGGTATGCTGATTATGCTTGTTAGACTGCACTGCTCTTGTATATCGCATGTGTATACGTATAGCCGATGGCATACAGTGTAGAGCGCGCGTGTGATCGTGGCGCCCTCCTACAGTGTTAGTGGCACACGATCTCTAGTAGTGGAGCACCCATGATCTCCCTAGGCTGCCGTCCTGTAAGTGTATATATGGCACTGCCTAGAGCATAATCGATAGCGGTGATTAGTTCTCCCTAATCTTCTCAGTTTACATGGTATCAGACTCCCCCGACCAGCTCAATCCTCTTGCGCCGGTCGCTGGTCTTGCTTCCGCCACCATGGACGACAACCCTGTCGTCTCTCCTCGCTCCTCTCAGCACGGCGTCGACGGCGTCCTTCACGCCACTCCCCTAGCCAATGCACCACCACCACCTCCTGCCGACGCTACTGTCGTTGCTGCGGTTCCTGCTGCCCCGGTGCTTCCTGCTCCGGTGCGCCCTGCTCCTGCGCCCTCCGTCCCGTCCTCCATCTTGTAGACGGTTGACATTCGTCGCCATGTTCCCGTTGTTGGGGAACGTAGTAATTTCAAAAATTTCCTACGCACACGCAAGATCATGGTGATGCATAGCAACGAGAGGGGAGAGTGTTGTCTACGTACCAACGCAGACCGACTGCGGAAGCGATCACACAACATAGAGGAAGAAGTCGTACGTCTTCCCGATCCGACCGATCCAAGCACCGTTACTCCGGCACCTCCGAGTTCTTAGCACACGTTCAGCTCGATGACGATCTTCGGGCTCCGATCCAGCAAAGCGTCGAGGAAGAGTTCCGTCAGCACGACGGCGTGGTGACGATCTTGATGTTCTACCGACGCAGGGCTTCGCCTAAGCACTGCAACGGTATGATCGAGGTGGAATTTGGTGGCAGGGGGCACCGCACACGGCTAAGGAACGATCTCAAGGATCAACTTGTGTGTCTTGGGGTGTCCCCTGCCCCCGTATATAAAGGATGGAGGGGGGGAGGCTGGCCGGCCAAAGGAGGGAGGCGCAGGAGGAGTCCTACTCCTACCGGGAGTAGGACTCCCCCCTCCAATCCTAGTCCAACTAGGATTCCCAAGTGGGAAGTGAAGGAGAGAGGTGGCCGGCCCCTCTCCTAGTCCTAATAGGACTAGGGAGAGGGGGGGAGGCGCAGCCCTATGTGGGCTGCCTTCTCACCTTTCCACTAAGGCCCATGTTGGCCCATTTGGCTCCCGGGGTGTTCCGGTAACCCTCCCGGTAATCCGGTAAAATCCCGATTTCACCCGGAACACTTCCGATGTCCAAACATAGGCTTCCAATATATCAGTCTTTACGTCTCGACCATTTCGAGACTCCTCGTCATGTCCCCGATCTCATCCGGGACTCCGAACTCCTTCGGTACATCAAAACTCATAAACTCATAATATAACTGTCATCGAAACCTTAAGCGTGCGGACCCTACAGTTCGAGAACAATGTAGACATGACTGAGACACGTCTCCGGTCAATAACCAATAGCGGGACCTGGATGCCCATATTGGCTCCTACATATTCTACGAAGATCTTTATCGGTCAGACCGCATAACAACATACGTTGTTCCCTTTGTCATCGGTATGTTACTTGCCCGAGATTCGATCGTCGGTATCCAATATCTAGTTCAATCTCGTTACCGGCAAGTCTCTTTACTCGTTCCGTAATACATCATCTCACAACTAACATATTAGTTGCAGTGCTTGCAAGGCTTATGTGATGAGCATTACCGAGAGGGCCCAGAGATACCTCTCCGACAATCGGAGTGACAAATCCTAATCTCGAAATACGCCAACCCAACATCTACCTTTGGAGACACCTGTAGTACTCCTTTATAATCACCCAGTTACGTTGTGACGTTTGGTAGTACCCAAAGTGTTCCTCCGGTAAACGGGAGTTGCATAATCTCATAGTTATAGGAACATGTATAAGTCATGAAGAAAGCAATAGCAACATACTAAACGATCGGGTGCTAAGCTAATGGAATGGGTCATGTCAATCAGATCATTCAACTAATGATGTGACCTCGTTAATCAAATAACAACTCTTTTGTCCATGGTTAGGAAACATAACCATCTTTGATTAACGAGCTAGTCAAGTAGAGGCATACTAGTGACACTCTGTTTGTCTATGTATTCACACATGTATTATGTTTCCGGTTAATACAATTCTAGCATGAATAATAAACATTTATCATGATATAAGGAAATAAATAATAACTTTATTATTGCTTCTAGGGCATATTTCCTTCAGTCTCCCACTTGCACTAGAGTCAATAATCTAGTTCACATCGCCATGTGATTTAACAGCAATAGTTCACATCACCATGTGATTAACACCCATAGTTCACATCGTCATGTGACCAACACTCAAAGGGTTTACTAGAGTCAGTAATCTAGTTCACATATCTATGTGATTAACACCCAAAGAGTACTAAGGTGTGATCATGTTTTGCTTGTGAGATAATTTTAGTCAACGGGTCTGTCACATTCAGATCCGTAAGTATTTTGCAAGTTCTATGTCTACAATGCTCTACACGGAGCTACTCCAGCTAATTGCTCCCACTTTCAATATGTATCCAGATTGAGACTTTAGATTCATCTGGATCAGTGTCAAAAACTTGCATCGACGTAACCCTTTACGACGAACCTTTTTGTCACGTCCATAAACGAGAAACATATCCTTATTTCACTAAGGATAATTCTGACCGCTGTCCAGTGATCTACTCCTAGATCACTATTGTACTCCCTTGCCAAATCAATGCAGGGTATACAATAGATCTGGTATACAGCATGACATACTTTATAGAACCTATGGCCAAGGCATAGGGAATGACTTTCATTCTCTTTCTATCTTCTGCCGTGGTCGGGCTTTGAGTCTTACTCAACTTCACACCTTGTAATACAGGCAAGAACTCTTTCTTTGACTGCTCCATTTTGAACTACTTCAAAATCTTGTCAAGGTATGTACTCATTGAAAAAACTTATCAAGCGTCTTGATCTATCTTTATAGATCTTGAAGCTCAATATGTAAGCAGCTTCACCGAAGTCTTTCTTTGAAAAACTCCTTTCAGACACTCCTTTATGCTTTACAGAATAAGTCTACATTATTTCTGATCAACAATATGTCATTCACATATACTTATCAGAAATGCTGTAGTGCTCCCACTCACTTTCTTGTAAATACAGGCTTCACCGCAAGTCTGTATGAAACTATATGCTTTGATCAACTCATCAAAGCGTATATTCCAACTCTGAGATGCTTGCACCAGTCCATAAATGGATTGCTGGAGCTTGCACACTTTGTTAGCACCTTTCGGATTGACAAAACCTTCTAGTTGCATCACATACAACTCTTCTTTAATAAATCCATTAAGGAATGCAGTTTTGTTTATCCATTTGCCAGATTTCATAAAATGCGGCAATTGCTAACATGATTCGGACAATCTTAAGCATAGATACGAGTGAGAAAAACTCATCGTAGTCAACACCTTGAACTTGTCGAAAACCTTTTTCGACAATTCTAGCTTTGTAGATAGTAACACTACTATCAGCGTCCGTCTTCCTCTTGAAGATCCATTTATTCTCAATTGCTTGCCGATCATCGGGCAAGTTAACCAAAGTCCAAACTTTGTTCTCATACATGGATCATATCTCAGATTTCATGGCCTCAAACCATTTCGCGGAATCTGGGCTCATCATCGCTTCCTCATAGTTCGTAGGTTCATCATGGTCAAGTAACATGACCTCCAGAACAGGATTACCGTACCACTCTGGTGCGGATCTCACTCTGGTTTACCTACGAGATTCGGTAGTAACTTGATCTGAAGTTTCATGATCATCATCATTAGCTTCCTCACTAATTGGTGTAGGAGTCACAAGAACAGATTTCTGTGATGAACTACTTTCCAATAAAGGAGAAGGTACAATTACCTTATCAAGTTCTACTTTCCTCCCACTCACTTCTTTCGAGAGAAACTCCTTCTCTAGAAAAACTCCGAATTTAGCAACAAAAGTCTTGCCTTCGGATTTGTGATAGAAGGTGTACCCAATAGTCTCCTTTGGGTATTCTATGAAGACATATTTCTCCGATTTGGGTTTGAGCTTATCAGGTTGAAACTTTTTCATATAAGCATTGCAACCTAAAACTTTAAGAAACGACAGCTTAGGTTTCTTGCCAAACCATAGTTCATACGGTGTCGTCTCAACGGATTTAGATGGTGCCCTATTTAACGTGAATGCAGCGGTCTCTAATGCGTAAACCCAAAACGATAGTGGTAGATCGATAAGAGACATCATAGATCGCACCATATCTAATAAAGTACGGTTATGACGTTCGGACACACCATTACACTATGGTGTTCCTTGTGGCGTGAGTAGTGAAACTATTGCACATTGTTTTTAACTGAAGGCCAAACTCGTAACTCAAATACTCTTCTCTACGATCAGATCATAGAAACTTTATTTTCTTGTTACGATGATTTTTCACTTCACTCTGAAATTCTTTGAACTTTTCAAATGTTTCAGACTTATGTTTCATCAAGTAGATATACTCATATCTGCTCAAATCATCTGTGAAGATCAGAAAATAATGATACCTATCGCGAGCCTCAATATTCATTGGACCACATACATCAGTATGTATGATTTTCGACAAATCTTTTCTCGCTCCATTGTTCCGGAGAACGGCGTTTTAGTCATCTTGCCCAAAAGGCATGGTTCGCAAGCATCAAGTGATTCCGAAAGCCCATCAGCATGGAGTTTCTTCATGCGCTTTATACCAATATGACCTAAACAGCAGTGCCACAAATAAGTTGCACTATCATTATTAACTTTGCATCTTTTGGTTTCAATATTATGAATATGTGTATTATTAAGATCGAGATCCAATGAACTATTTTCATTGGGTGTGTAACCATATAAGGTTTTATTCATGTAAATAGAACAACAATTTATTCTTTTACTTAAATGAATAACCGTATTACAATAAACATGATCAAATCATATTCATGCTCAACACAAACACCAAATAACACTTATTTAGTTTCAACACTAATCCCGAAAGTATAGGGGAGTGTGCGATGATGATCATATCAATCTTGGAACTACTTCCAACACACATCGTCACTTCACCCTTAACTAGTCTCTGTTTATTCTGCAACTCCCGTTTCGAGTTACTAATCTTAGCAACTGAACTAGTATCAAATACTGAGGGTTTGCTATAAACACTAGTAAAGTACACATCAATAACATGTATATCAAATATACTTATGTTCACTTTGCCATCCTTCTTATCCGCCAATCACTTGGGTTAGTTCCGCTTCCAGTGACCAGTCCCTTTGCAGTAGAAGCACTTAGTCTCAGGCTTAGGATCAGACTTGGGCTTCTTCACTTGAGCAGCAACTTGCTTGCCGTTCTTCTTGAAGTTCCCCTTCTTTCCTTTGCCCTTTTTCTTGAAACTAGTGGTCTTGTCAACCATCAACACTTGATGTTTTTCTTTGATTTCTACCTTCGTTGATTTCAGCATCACGAAGAGCTTGGGAGTTGTCTCCGTTATCCCTTGCATATTATAGTTCATCACAAAGTTCTACTAACTTAGTGATGGTGACTAGAGAATTATGTCAATCACTATCTTATCTGGAAGATTAACTCCCACTTGATTCAAGCGATTGTAGTACCCAGACAATCTGAGCACATGCTCACTAGTTGAGCGATTCTCCTCCATCTTTTAGCTATAGAACTTGTTGGAGACTTCATATCTCTCAACTCGGGTATTTGCTTGAAATATTAACTTCAACTCCGGGAACATCTCATATGGTCCATGATGTTCAAAACGTCTTTGAAGTCCCGATTCTAAGCTGTTAAGTATGGTGCACTAAACTATCAAGTAGTCATCATATTGAGCTAGCCAAACGTTCATAACGTCTGCATCTGCTCCTGCAATAGGTCTGTCACCTAGCGGTGCATCAAGGACATAATTCTTCTGTGCAGCAATGAGGATAATCCTCAGATCACGGATCCAATCTGCATCATTGCTACTAACATCTTTCAATACAATTTTCTCTAGGAACATATCAAAATAAACACAGGGAAGCAACAACGCGAGCTATTGATCTACAACATAATTTGCAAAATACTACCAGGACTAAGTTCATGATAAATTTAAGATCAATTTAATCATATTACTTAAGAACTCCCACTTAGATAGATATCCCTCTAATCCTCTAAGTGATCACGTGATCCAAATCAACTAAACCATGTCCGATCATCACGTGAGATGGAGTAGTTTCATTGGTGAACATCACTATGTTGATCATATCTACTATATGATTCACGCTCGACCTTTCGGTCTCCGTGTTCCAAGGCCATATCTGTATATGCTTGGCTCGTCAAGTATAACCTGAGTATTCCGCGTGTGCAACTGTTTTGCACCCGTTGTATTTGAACATAGAGCCTATCACACCCGATCATCACGTGGTGTCTCAGCACGAAGAACTTTCGCAACGGTGCATACTCAGGGAGAACACTTCTTGATAATTTAGTGAGAGATCATCTTATAATGCTACCGTCAATCAAAGCAAGATAAGATGCATAAAAGATAAACATCACATGCAATCAATATAAGTGATATGATATGGCCATCATCATCTTGTGCTTGTGGTCTCCATCTCCGAAGCACCGTCATGATCACCATCGTCACCGGCGCGACACCTTGATCTCCATCGTAGCATCGTTGTCCTCTCGCCAATCTTATGCTTCCACGACTATCACTACCGCTTAGCAATAAAGTAAAGCATTACATCGCGATTGCATTGCATACAATAAAGCGACAACCATATGGCTCCTGCCAGTTGCCGATAACTTGGTTACAAAACATGATCATCTGATACAATAAAATCAGCATCATGCCTTGACCATATCACATCACAACATGCCCTGCAAAAACAAGTTAGACGTCCTCTACTTTGTTGTTGCAAGTTTTACGTGGCTGCTACGGGCTTAAGTAAGAACTCATCTCACCTACGCATCAAAACCACAACGATAGTTTGTCAAATAGACTCCGTTTTAACCTTCTCAAGGACCGGGCGTAGCCACACTTGGTTCAACTAAAGTTGGAGAGACAGTCTTCCGCAAGCCATCTATGTGCAAAGCACGTCGAGGGAACCGGTCTCGCGTAAGAGTACGCGTAAGGTTGGTCCGGATCGTCTCGTCCAACAATACCGCCGAACCAAAGTATGACATGCTGGTAGGCAGTATGACTTGTATCGCCCACAACTCACTTGTGTTCTACTCGTGCAAATAACATCAAACCATAAAAACCTAGGCTCTGATACCACTGTTGGGGAACGTAGTAATTTCAAAAATTTCCTACGCACACGCAAGATCATGGTGATGCATAGCAACGAGAGGGGAGAGTGTTGTCTACGTACCAACGCAGACCGACTGCGGAAGCGATCACACAACGTAGAGGAAGAAGTCGTACGTCTTCCCGATCCGACCGATCCAAGCACCGTTACTCCGGCACCTCCGAGTTCTTAGCACACGTTCAGCTCGATGACGATCCTCGGGCTCCGATCCAGCAAAGCGTCGAGGAAGAGTTCCGTCAGCACGACGGCGTGGTGACGATCTTGATGTTCTACCGACGCAGGGCTTCGCCTAAGCACTGCAACGGTATGATCGAGGTGGAATTTGGTGGCAGGGGGCACCGCACACGGCTAAGGAACGATCTCAAGGATCAACTTGTGTGTCTTGGGGTGTCCCCTGCCCCCGTATATAAAGGATGGAGGGGGGAGGCTGGCCGGCCAAAGGAGGGAGGCGCAGGAGGAGTCCTACTCCTACCGGGAGTAGGACTCCCCCCTCCAATCCTAGTCCAACTAGGATTCCCAAGTGGGAAGTGAAAGAGAGAGGTGGCTGGCCCCTCTCCTAGTCCTAATAGGACTAGGGAGAGGGGGGGAGGCGCAGCCCTATGTGGGCTGCCTTCTCACCTTTCCACTAAGGCCCATGTTGTCCCATTTGGCTCCCGGGGGGTTCTGGTAACCCTCCCGGTAATCCGGTAAAATCCCGATTTCACCCGGAACACTTCCGATGTCCAAACATAGGCTTCCAATATATCAATCTTTACATCTCGACCATTTCGAGACTCCTCGTCATGTCCCCGATCTCATCCGGGACTCCGAACTCCTTCAGTACATCAAAACTCATAAACTCATAATATAACTGTCATCGAAACCTTAAGCGTGTGGACCCTACGGTTCGAGAACAATGTAGACATGACCGAGACACGTCTCCGGTCAATAACCAATAGCGGGACCTGGATGCCCATATTGGCTCCTACATATTCTACGAAGATCTTTCTCGGTCAGACCGCATAACAACATACGTTGTTCCCTTTGTCATCGGTATGTTACTTGCCCGAGATTCGACCGTCGGTATCCAATATCTAGTTCAATCTCGTTACCGGCAAGTCTCTTTACTCGTTCCGTAATACATCATCTCACAACTAACATATTAGTTGCAGTGCTTGCAAGGCTTATGTGATGAGCATTACCGAGAGGGCCCAGAGATACCTCTCCGACAATCGGAGTGACAAATCCTAATCTCGAAATACGCCAACCCGACATCTACCTTTGGAGACACCTGTAGTACTCCTTTATAATCACCCAGTTACGTTGTGACGTTTGGTAGTACCCAAAGTGTTCCTTCGGTAAACGGGAGTTGCATAATCTCATAGTTATAGGAACATGTATAAGTCATGAAGAAAGCAATAGCAACATACTAAACGATCGGGTGCTAAGCTAATGGAATGGGTCATGTCAATCAGATCATTCAACTAATGATGTGACCTCGTTAATCAAATAACAACTCTTTTGTCCATGGTTAGGAAACATAACCATCTTTGATTAACGAGCTAGTCAAGTAGAGGCATACTAGTGACACTCTGTTTGTCTATGTATTCACACATGTATTATGTTTCCGGTTAATACAATTCTAGCATGAATAATAAACATTTATCATGATATAAGGAAATAAATAATAACTTTATTATTGCCTCTAGGGCATATTTCCTTCACCCGTCACTCTCGACCTCCTCGCCGGCAACTACACACAGTGGCGCCGCCACTTCGACACCATCGTCGGCATGTTCGGCCTCCGCGACCACGTCGACTCCGCGGCCGTCCACCGTCACGGCGATCCAGAATGGGACATGGCAGACCACGTCGTGGTGCACTGGCTCTACACCACCATTTCTCCAGAGCTCCTCGACGCCGTCATGTAGCCGGACGACACCGCACTCACCGTCTGGGCGGCCGTCGACGGGATCTTCCGTGACAACTAGCTTGCTCGCGCCGTCTACCTCGACGCCGAGTACCACGCCGTTGTTCAGGGCGACATGACGGTCATGGCGTACTGCACCAAACTCAAGCAGTTCACCGACCAGCTTCGGGACCTCGGCCAGCAGGTGACCGAGCCGCAGCAGGTCTTCAACCTCCTCCATGGCCTGAACCGGCAGTACCACTCCGCCATCCCGCACATCACCTCGCAGGTCCCGCTCCCTTTTTTCCTGCAGGTGCGCTCCTTCCTCTTGCTTGAAGAGCACCGCGCCGAGCAGTCCGCTCGCCAGCAGTCCGTGCACGCTCTCGTAGCGGGCCGCGGCAGTTCCTCGACGCCACCTGCGCCACTGCCCAGCAACACCAACCAGGGGCGCGGACGCCAGCGTCGCCGTGGACGTGGCAACGGCGGCGGCGGGGCTCCTCCACCACCTCCTTCGGCTCCCCGTCCTTCGACGTACCCCGCGCCGGCGCCCGGTGCCAACTCATGGACTGGCCTAGTCCAGGCCTGGCCTATGGCCTAGCGCATGCCCGGCGCTGGCGTGCTCGGCCCACGCCCTGGCACACCGCACCAGCAGGCCATGTTCGCGGCTTCGTCGCCACCGCACCCGTCGTACGGCTATGGGGCCCCTCCTCCTGGGTATGCTGCCGCCCCTCCTGGCTTCGGCAGCCCCGGAGCGAGCTCGTCCACGCCTCCTCAACAGGCCTGGGACATGGCATCGCTGCAGGCCACCCTCCACAGCGCCTCGGCCGGCCCTTAGTCCTCTGGGAGTGCACCAGAGTGGTACCTCGACTCCGGCGCTGCGTCCCACATGACATCCTCGCCCGATAATCTTCTCTCTGCTCGCCCCTCCTCTACTGATGCATGCATCATCGTCGGCAGTGGCGAGCGCCTGCCCATCACCCATGTTGGCACTAGCTCGCTGATTACCGGCACATCCCCTATTCCTCTTCGCATTATCCTCGTTTCTCCTTCTCTTGTCAAGAATCTACTTTCAGTTCGCCAGCTTTGCCGTGATTTTCCCCTCTCCGTTGAATTTGACGCGCGTGGCTTTTCTGTAAAGGACCTTCGAACCAGGGTGGTGATTCTCCGATGTGATTCCGACGGCGACCTCTACCCTGTTGTGCGGCCCAAACTCCCCTCCTCGTGCATCTTCGCCGGCGTCACTGCGACCGACCTATGGCACCAACGCCTTGGGCATCCCGGTGCTACCTCACTTCACGCCCTCGCTGATGATCTGCACCTGGAGTTCAGCCACGAGCCGTCCTTCTGTCATGCTTGTCGCTTGGGCAAGGACACTAGACTTCCGTTTCAGTCATCCAGCACCACTAGCTTTTTTCCTTTCTAGCTTTTACATCTTGATGTATGGACATCTCCCGTTGTAAGCATCTCAGGCTATCAATTTTACTTAGTTGTGCTCGATGATTTCAGTCACTACGTCTGGACGTTCCCTCTGAAACATAAGTCTGAAACTCTCTCTGTCCTTACTGATTTCTTCACTTATGTTCAGACCCAGTTCCAGCTTCCTGTTCTTGCGCTTCAGACAGACAACGGGCGCGAGTTCGACAGCGCCGCCATGCGCGCCTTGCTTGCACGCCATGGCACTCATTTCCGCCTCACCTGTCCGTACACGAGCCAGCAGAATGGCAAGGCTGAACGTATCCTTCGCACGCTCAATGACGGGGTGCGCTCGCTCTTCTGTCATGCGTCGATGCCGCCGCGATTCTGGGCCGAGGCCCTGAACACCTCCACATACCTCATCAACCGCCGGTCGTGCCGCGCCTCAGCACCTTGCACTCCGCACGAGCTTCTGCTCGGTGTCGCCCCGGACTACTCCCAGCTTTGCGTCTTTGGATGCTTGTGCTATCCGAACATCACTACTACTACTCGCCACAAGCTTGAGCCTCGGTTTATCGCCTGCGTCTTCCTTGGATATCCTTCTGATCACCGAGGTTTTCACTGCTTTGATCCGGTCTCGCGTCGCGTCCTGACTTCACGCCATGTCCTCTTTCATGAAACAGTCTTTCCCTTCTCCACACCACCGCCTGCTCCTTTGCCCATGCAGCCTGCATCGCCCACTTCGTCCCCTGTCCTGCAGGTCCCGCTCGTGATCAGGAACCGCAGTGTGCCCGCCATTTTGCCTGTTTCAAACTCAGGCGTTGGATCCTCATCGGACGCCTCGGCGTTGCCTGCGCCAAGTGCGCCCTTGACACATTCAAGCTCCACCATCGGATCTCCCACGTCCGGCTCGTCTTCACCGACTGCTGCCCCACGCAGCCCCAGCCTCGCCGCGGGCTCTTCGACGGGCGGCTCGGCCACGTCTTCGTCAAGCCCTTCCGCATCCACTGGGTGCACGGGCGTCTCCATCCACAGCGCCATGCCACCAGCGCCGCGCGCACCGCCTGTCGCGCCACCGGCGCCCATGGTCACGCGGGCTCAATGCGGCATCTTCCGCCCCAACCCATGCTACTACGACGCGGCCGCTGCCTCGACATCTACTTCCTCGACGTCCTCGTCGGTCTCGGCGGTTCCCAGCTTCGTCCGCGCTGCCGTCCGCGACCCGCACTGGCTCGCCGCCATGCAAGATGAGTACGACGCTCTCGTCCGCAACCGTACGTGGGAGCTGGTGCCGCACCCCCCGGTGCTAACTTGATCGCTGGGAAATGGATCTTCAAGCACAAAACCGACGCCAGTGGTGTGCTTGCCCGCTACAAAGCACGCTGGGTCGTGCGTGGGTTCCGCCAGCGCGCCGGCATCGACTACGGCGAAACATTCTCTCCCGTCGTCAAGCCGACAACGGTCCGCACGGTGCTCACCCTGGCCGCGTCGCGTGGCTGGCCCGTGCACCAACTCGACGTGTCCAACGCGTTTCTTCACGACACCTTGGAGGAGGAAGTTTACTGCCTATAGCCTGCCGGCTTCGTCGACCCGGCCAAGCCAGAACACGTCTGCCGCCTCTCCAAGTCTTTCTACGGGCTGAAGCAGGCGCCCCGTGCCTGGTTCCTCCGCTTCGCCGGCTTCGTTCACTCGATTGGCTTCACAGCCACGCGCTCGGACTCTTCCCTCTTCACTTTTCGGCACGGCGACGACACGGTGTTCCTCCTCCTCTACGTCGACGACATTGTGCTCACCGCGTCCTCACACGCCGTGCTCCACCGTGTCATCACGCGCCTCACTGGCGAGTTTGCGATGAAGGACCTGGGCTCCCTCCACTTCTTCCTCGGGATCCGTGTCACGCGCACCTCGGCTGGGTTCTTCCTGTCCCAGCACCAGTACGCTGACGAACTCCTGGATCGTGCCGACATGGACACCTGCCGTCCCTCGCCGACACCCATTGACACGAAGAGCAAGCTTCCCTCAGCTGACGGGCCGTGCGTTTCCGACCCGTGCGCGTATCGGAGCATCGCCGGCGCTCTCCAGTACCTCACCATCACGCGACCCGAGATCTCCTACGCCGTGCAGCAGATATGCCTCCACATGCATGACCCGCGAGAGTGCCATCTCGCGCTTGTCAAGCGCATGCTCCGGTACGTGCGCGGCTCGTGTGCACTCGACCTTCATCTCCGCGCCTCGAGCACTCTGGATCTCCGCGCGTTCACCGACGCGGACTGGGCCGGCTGCCCCGACACGCACCGCTCCATGTCTGGCTTCTGTGTTTACCTCGGCGATGCACTCATCTCCTGGTCCTCCAAGCGCCAAGCAACCGTCTCGCGATCCAGCGCCGAGGCCAAATACCGCGGCGTCGCCAATGCCGTTGCTGAGTGCATTTGGCTCCGTTAGCTCCTCGGCGAGCTCTTCGCTCCGGTGACCAAGGCGACGCTGGTGTACTGCGACAATGTGTCTGCTGTCTACTTGTCGGCCAACCCCGTGCATCATCGACGGACCAAGCACGTGGAGCTCGACATCCTCTTCGTCGACGAGCACGTCGCCCTCGGCCAGTTTCGTGTTCTTCACATCCCCACACATCAACAACTCGCCGACATCATGACCAAAGGCCTGCCGTCGGACGTTTTCTCGGAGTTCTGATCTAGTCTTTGCGTCGCCAGCGACGACGTCACGACTGCGGGGGGGGGGGGGGGGGGGGGGGTGTTAGACTGTACTGCTCTTGTATATCGGTATACGTATAGCCGATGGCATACCATGTAGAGCGTGCGTGTGATCGTGGCGCCCTCCTGCAGTGTTAGTGGCGCACGATCTCTAGTAGTGGAGCACCCATGATCTCCCTGGGCTGCCGTCCTGTAAGTGTATATATGGCACTGCCTAGAGCATAATCAATAGCGGTGATCAGTTCTCCCTAATCTTCTCAGTTTACAATGCTAATTATATTGTTGCTAAATTTATACCACCTAGTTTCACATACCAACAAAACAAAAAGTTCTTCTATGATTTGAGACATTACTTTTGGGATGATCCACATCTTTATAAAGAAGGAGTAGATGGTATTATTAGATGTTGTGTACCTGAGCATGAACAGGAACATGAATAGATCCTACGCAAGTGTCACTCCGAGGCTTATGGAGGACACCATGCTGGAGATAGAACTGCACATAAGGTATTGCAATCCGGTTTTTATTGGCCTACTCTTTTCAAGGATGGGCGTAAGTTTGTCTTGTCTTGTGATGAATGTCAAAGAATTGGTAATATTAGTAGACGTCAAGAAATGCCTATGAATTATTCACTTGTTATTGAACCATTTGATGTTTGGGGCTTTGATTATATGGGACCTTTTCCTTCCTCTAATGGCTATACACATATCTTAGTTGCTGTTGATTACGTTACTAAGTGGGTAGAAGCTATTCCAACTAGTAGTGCTGATCATAACACCTCTATTAAGATGCTTAAAGAAGTTATTTTTCCAAGGTTTAGAGTCCCTAGATATTTAATGACTGATGGTGGTCCACATTTTATTCATGGTGCTTTTCGTAAAATGCTTGCTAAGTATGATGTTAATCATAGAATTGCATCTCCTTATCACCCACAGTCTAGTGGTCAAGTAGAATTAAGTAATAGAGAGCTCAAATTAATTTTGCAAAAGACTGTTAATAGATCTAGAAATAATTGGTCCAAGAAACTTGATGATGCATTATGGGCTTATAGAACTACATATAAAAATCCTATGGGTATGTCTCCGTATAAAATGGTTTATGGTAAAGCATGTCACTTACCTCTTGAATTAGAACATAAGGCATATTGGGCTATTAAAGAGCTCAACTATGACTTCAAACTTGCTGGTGAGAAGAGGCTTTTTGACATTAGCTCACTTGATGAATGGAGAACCCAGGCTTATGAAAATGCCAAGTTGTTTAAAGAAAAAGTTAAAAGATGGCATGACAAAAGGATACAAAAGCGTGAGTTTAATGTAGGTGATTATGTATTGCTATACAACTCTCGTTTAAGATTTTTTGCAGGAAAACTTCTCTCTAAATGGGAAGGCCCTTACGTCATCGAGGAGGTCTATCGTTCCGGTGCCATAAAAATCAACAACTTTGAAGGCACAAATCCGAAGGTGGTGAACGGTGAAAGAATCAAACATTATATCTCAGGTAATCCCATAAATGTTGAAACTAATATTATTGAAACCGTAACCCCGGAGGAATACATAAGGGACACTTTCTGGAACGTTTCAGACTCC
Organism: Triticum monococcum; assembly: GCA_034509565.1. Taxonomy (NCBI): domain Eukaryota; kingdom Viridiplantae; phylum Streptophyta; class Magnoliopsida; order Poales; family Poaceae; genus Triticum; species Triticum monococcum. Next base: position 171,078,761 of record CM067847.1, on the reverse strand, counting down.
GAAAAGGAATAGGTACGTGGTACGGTAAGTAAACCGACTCCAAAACAGTTCTAATGGCAATTTTTCTCTGTTTTGGAATATTTAGAAAAATAGGAAAATAAGAAGCAGTCCGGGAAGGACACGAGGCTTCCACGAGGGTGGGAGGCACACCCCCTGCCTCGTGGGCACCTCATGTGCTCTCCGGACTCTGTTTTCTTGCACGATACTTCTTTTGGTCGGTAAAAATTCATTATATAATCTCCTAAAGGTTTTGACCACCGTATCACGCAAATATCTCTTGTCTTTGTTTCAAGCTGTTTTTCTGACAGATCTAGGTCGTCATGTCATCTTCAAGTGCCCCCAAGGACAAGTTCTTCAAGAAGGTCATCAACCCGTACCTTGCGGAGGTGCTGCAACACCCTCAAACCATTGAGATGCGTGAGGGTTTGTTGCACATCCGCATTGTTGAGGGACCAAGGAGGACCGGAAGCACGGAGGCAAGGCTCGAGGCATTGGAGCAACAAGTTTTCAAGTGTCAGGAGATGGTGGAGCATTGACTCGACTCCAATCACATTATGATCACGGAGTTCAGCAACACGCACAAGCTGGATGTCAAGGACATTGGGGAGGCCATCTTCAAGCTTCATGAGAAAATCGAGGACCTCCAAGCCCAGATCTATGACCCGCAAAATCAAAACTGTGAGTATGAATATAGATTCAAGAGGATGAGTTTGGCTGCAGATTTGAGGATTCAGGAGACTCGATCATCCTTCTATGATGGTGAGCCTATGCCTTGGAAGAGGGATGACAAGCCTACATCATCAACAACTCCACCTTCTTCACCAACAAAGAAGAACTGAGTACCTAGTATGGGCACTCCCCTTGGCAACTGCCAAGCTTGGGGGAGTGCCCCGGTATCGTATCACCATCACAACTTTTATCTTTACCGGTTTTCTTAGTTCGATCCTTTTGATAATATCTTGATCTAGTAGAATAAAGTTTTAGTATGGTCTAGTTGTGAGTTTTGCTTTATGATCCTTCTATGTAATCGAGTCCGTGAGCTATATATAATAAAGATTAGTGTTGAGTCAAGGGCTTTATTATTTTGCTATGATCTTGAGGAATAAAATAAAAGAGAAGAAATAAAAATAAATAAAGAGATCATATGGATCTTATGGAGAGTAATGAGCCCACATATAAATAGTATGATGAATAAAAGTTGTTGAGGGTTGAGAAACATAGTTTTGGTCATTGTTGCAATTAATAGGAAGTAATAAAGAAAGAGAGGTTTCACATATAAATACACTATCTTGGACATCTTTTATGATTGTGAGCACTCATTAAAATATGACATGCTAAAGAGTTGATGTTGGACAAGGAAGACAACCATAAAAGCGCATGACAACCTCTGCTTCCCTCTGCGAAGGGCCTATCTTTTACTTTTATCTCCTACCTTGCATAAGAGGCATGGTGATCTTCACCCTTCCTTTTTACATTTTATCTTTTGGCAAGCACAACATGTTGGAAAGATCCTGGTATTTATGGCTAATTGATGTGAGTTTTCATGAACTATTATTGTTGACATTACCCTTGAGGTAAAACGTTGGGAGGCAAAACTATAAGCCCTATCTTTCTCTGTGTTCGATTAAAACTCCATACCCATAAGTATTGCGTGAGTGTTAGCAGTTGTAAGACTATATGATAGTTGAGTATGTGGACTTGCTGAAAAGCTCTTATATTGACTCTTCCCTATGTTATGATAAATTGCAATTGCCTCAATGACTGAGATTAAAGTTTGTTAGTTTCCAATGAAGTTTATGATTCATACTTGAAATTGTGATTGAATTGTTACTTTAGCATAAGAGATCATTTGACAATATATATATATATTACTGTTCTAAGAATGATCATGATGCCCTCATGTCCGTATTTTAGTTTTATCGACACCTCTATCTCCAAACATGTGGACATATTTTTCGATTTCGGCTTTCGCTTGAGGACAAGCGAGGTCTAAGCTTGGGGGAGTTGATACGTCCATTTTGCATCATGCTTTTATATCGATATTTATTGCATTATGGGCTGTTATTACATATTATGTCACAATACTTATGCCTATTCTCTCTTATTTTACAAGGTTTGCATGAAGAGGGAGAATACCGGCAGCTGGGATTCTGGGCTGGAAAAGGAGAAAATATTAGAGACCTATTCTGCATAGCTCCAAAAGTCCTGAAACTTCACGAAAGTTATTTCCAGAATATATAAAAAATACTAAGCGCAAGAAGTACCAGAGGGGGGCCACCCACCAACCATGAGGGTGGGGGCGCGCCCTACCCCCTGGGCGTGCCCCCTGCCTCGTGGGCCCCCTGGTGGCCCTCCGATGCCCATCTTCTGCTATATGAGGTCTTTCGTCCGAGAAAAAATAATAAGCAAGCTTTCGGGACGAGACTCCGCCGCCACGAGGAGGAACCTTGGCGGAACCAATCTAGGTCTCTGGCGGAGCTGTTCTGCCGAAACTTCCCTCCTGGAGGGGGAAATCATCACCATCATCATCACCAACGATCCTCTCATCAGGAGGGGGTCAATCTCCATCATCATCTTCACCAGCACCATCTCATCTCAAACCCTAGTTCATCTATTGTATCCAAACCTCAGATTGGTACCTGTGGGTTGCTAGTAGTGTTGATTACTCCTTGTAGTTGATGCTAGTTGGTTTACTTGGTGGAAGATTATATGTTCAGATCCATTATGCATATTAATACCCCTCTGATTATGAACATGAATATGCTTTGTGAGTAGTTACGTTTGTTCCCGAGGACATGGGAGAAGTCTTGCTATTAGTAGTCATGTGAATTTGGTATTCGTTCGATATTTTGATGAGATGTATGTTGTCATCCCTCTAGTGGTGTCATGTGAATGTCGACTACATGACACTTCACCATTGTTTGGGCCTAGAGGGAGGCATTGGGAAGTAATAAGTAGATGATGGGCTGCTAGAGTGACAGAAGCTTAAACCCTAGTTTATGCGTTGCTTCGTAAGGGGCTGATTTGGATCCATATGTTTCATGCTATGGTTAGGTTTACCTTAATACTTCTGTTGTAGTTGCGGATGCTTACAATGGGGGTTAATCATAAGTGGGATGCTTGTCCAAGTAAGGGCAGTACCCAAGCACCGGTCCACCCACATATCAAATTATCAAAGTACCGAATGTGAATCATATGATCGTGATGAAAACTAGCTTGACGATAATTCCCATGTGTCCTCGGGAGCGCTTTTCTCTATATAAGAAATTGTCCAGGCTTGTCCTTGGCTGCAAAAAGGATTGGGCCATCTTGCTGCACTTTATTTACACTTGTTACTTGTTACTCGTTACAAATTACCTTATCACAAAACTATCTGTTACCGATAATTTCAGTGCTTGCAGAAAATACCTTGCTGAAAACCGCTTATCATTTCCTTCTCCTCCTTGTTGGGTTCGACACTCTTACTTATCGAAAGGACTACGATAGATCCCCTATACTCGTGGGTCATCAATCCCACACAGTCAATCCAAGGAATACATTTCCTTTCGTATGTACATCCCACACAGTCAATCCAAGAAGTAAGTTTTCATTCATATCTACATCCTACACGAAGAATCCATGACAAACGTTTCCGTTCACACGTACATCACACACAATTTTGCCCATCAAATCGTCTGTGATAGCATAGCATTGCAGATGATATTAATAATTTTATTATTTGCGTTATTGAATGCATCACACATGGTGCGTAGAAGAAACTGTGTGGCATCGGTTGTCTATCACACACACATTTTATGTGGAAAACGTTTGTGAAAGGTGGTCTAACGCAAACATTTTTCGAGAGGAAGTCATGTCCGATTGTTCATTGTTCGAAAGGTGGTCTCAGTAACCATTTGCAACAGAAAAACCCAATAAGCAGGCTAATTGGCCTATTATTAATAAGCCATTATTAATCAAATTGACATTTCATATTAAGCACACAATATATTTCATTTTCGTATTACGGAACCATGATTTCATAATTGAAATACATCAGAGTAGAACATCATATAGCTTCAGCACTCAGTTACACCATATAGGCATATATCTAGCTTCCCCATTACACAACTACACCAGCACCAAGTTTCACATGCAGCATCTATAACATTTGGAAATTAGCATCATAGACGGTAGATGGACAGATGAATCTCATTTGGAAAACCGCTAAAGCGGAAGGCGAATATTGAGCCTTTATTGACGTTGAAGGTCCTTGCAACTTTACACCAGTGCCTGTGGATGATTGACCGTCCATCCCTCGTCCTCTTGAGGAAGACTTCTATATTGTACCATGGGTGTTGTATGAATACCTTCCTCACCTCCTGAACATACATGTGGTTTGAGAGGTAATCATTAGTGAACTGCTTTGGAAAGGCCCGAAAACAAATATATGCATAAATATCTTCTCTAAATTTGGAAATGGCGCAAAGGAATAAAAAAGACAACGTATAATAGCTAGTACCATCCTGTAGTGCACTGATGTTTTCTTCATTGTGCAAACAAAGATCTTGTTGTTTTTTGTCGCTATTTTCTTTATTGTAACAATCTTTCTGAGTTTCTTGACTTGACTAATATTCATGGACAAGTGATTTCCCCTTATGCAAAATGGGTCGAACAGTGGGTCAAAACCTCTGACAGCAGGACCTACATGTGCAAGACCAATTTGTTAAAAACCTAAATATTAGAATGGTTCCTGCAATTGCACAATAATGTGCTATTAGAAAAATGACCATGCATGTGCAAATGTCGATTGTAAACCTCAGTGTTTCCAATTGTTTCCGTGTAATACATATAAGATAGTTATTGATCAGGTTAAGTGATGGTTGGCTATCAGTAAAATATGTTAATAAAAAATAAATACATTGCAAATTCAGTAGATTAATTCGAGCCACACAGAAAAACCATTTATCCAAACCAAGCATGATTAAGAACTAGAAAATATAGCAATTGTATATGTTTCTCATGTATTTAGTATAGCCAGATTCGATTTATTCCTTACATGGATAACAATACAAAATTGTACCCACAACAATTGAACATCACATCGCTGAATTGAATCAAATAGTTAACTAAACACCACAAAAAATGAACCAAACATTAACTAAGCACCACATTGCATAATATGACATACTGCTAATATAAGATCAGACAGAACCAACCAAGCATGCTTTACAACTTAGAAAAATAGTAATTGTATTTGTTTCTTATGTATTTAGTACAACCAAATTTGATTTATTTCTCACACGAAAGACAATAAAGAAATGCACCCACAACAATTGAACATCGCATTGCAGAATTGAACCAAACAATCAACTAAACACCACAACAAATGAACCAAACATTAACTGAGCACCAGATTGCACAATATATAACATACTAGAAGATCAGACAATCAACCAAACCAAGCATGCTTGACAACTTGGAAATATAGCAATTATATTTGTTTCTCACATATTTTGTACAACCAAATTTGATTTATTTCTCACTTGGAGGACAATATAAAATTGCACCCACAAGAATTGAACATCACATTGCAGAATTGAACCAAACAGTTAACTGAACATGACAACAAATTAACCAAACAGTTAATAAGTGAGCACCACATTGCATGACATATAGAATATATATACTAGAGGATTAGACTGCATGGTAAAAGTTCGCAGGACAGCTCACTAGAATTTGTGAAGAAAAGGCAGGAGCAGCACATGCAACAGGTAAACCGAACATGCTTAATCAGTGTAGCTAGCTAACTGAACATAGGCTCCTTGGACTTGGAAGAGGGTGAGGCCTCCACATCGTGGGTGCCCTCCTTGTAGTGGTGAGTTGCCTGAGCCACTCTGGGAACCAACCTGTTGGCTCTCGAGTTGAGGTAAGCACGGGCACGCTGAGAAAACACCTCATAGTCTTCATTGAAGGCACCGACGGTGGCCTCGAGAAAATGCCGTAAATTGTCGTTTAAAGCAGCCAACCACGTGGCGGCGTCAGCGCACGAGGCGTCGATGGTGGCCTTGATGGCGAGGTGCTCCTCCAAGATCTGGGGGTCGGCACTAATGGCAGCCATCGCGACCTCATCCGCGCGTGCAGCGGTGATTTGCTTCTCCACTGCCAAATGCTCCTTGAGATCCTGGCTATATTGCGTGCATCATGGCTTGATGTGGCGCTTATTTGGAGGATGGGTCGGTGATTTGGGTGGAAGGTGTCGCGCCGACGGTCGGGGCATGTGGATGTGGAAGGAGGACGATGATGGGGCTCGGGTGTGGATTACCTACCTAGATCGACGAGGCCGACCAGTGTGAAGGAGGGTCACCGGTGAGGAGGTGGCCCTGCAAGCAAGCAATGAAGGTTTGAACTTGGAAAGGAAGGTGGAAACAGGGGAAATGTGGCTTTTGGTCAAGGGGAGGGGCGGGGGAGGTAGATATTTCCGCGGAAGCCAAAAATTTTGGCTCGGTGCAGCGAAAAACTGGCGCACAAAGTGTCATCAGACATGGTCCCTTATTCTGTACTGTGTACAATATCTGAACATCACAAACAATTCATATAGCTTACCCATTTGTGATGAGTTAGAACGTGCAAATTTTGGTCTGAATTTCTCTGGTTACAACGGTCTCCACGTCATTGCATAATTCGGGTACACAAAAGAGCCTACAGCACACCCACACTTCTTAATCGAGCAAGTTCAGCAATTAAATAGAGATAGCTGACCTAAACATTACTCTAACAAATTAAAGACCGACACTCTAAACAAAGAGTACTACTCCGATTGGCGCTCATCGATCTTCGCCGCCTCCTCCATGTCCACCTCGCGCCCGACGATCTCCTAGGGAAGGGTGTCGGTGTCAAAACTGGTAGATCTCGGGTAGGGGGTCCCGAACTGTGCGTCTAGGCCGGATGGTAACAGGAGGCAGGGGACACGAAGTTTTACCCAGGTTCGGGCCCTCTTGATGGAGGTAAAACCCTACGTCCTGCTTGATTGATATTGATGATATGAGTATTACAAGAGTTGATCTACCATGAGATTGTAGAGGCTAAACCCTAGAAGCTAGCCTATGGTATGATTGTTGTTGTATATGTTGTCCTACGGACTAAAACCCTCCGGTTTATATAGACACCGGATAGGGTTAGGGTTACCTAGAGTTGGTTACAATGGTAGGAGATCTGAACATCTGTATCGCCAAGCTTGCCTTCCATGCCAAGGAAAGTCCCTTCCGGACATGGGACGGAGTCTTCAATCTTGTATCTTCATAGTCCAGGAGTCCGGCTTGAAGGTATAGTTCGGCTATCCGAACACCCCCTAATCCAGGACTCCCTCAGTAGCCCCTGAACCAGGCTTCAATGACGACAAGTCCGTCGCGCAAATTGTCTTCGGCATTGCAAGGCGGGTTCCTCCTCCAAATACTTCATAGAAGATCTTGAACACAAAGATAGTGTCCGGCTCTGCAAAATAAGTTTCCACATATTGCCATAGAGAGAATAATAATATTAACACAAATCTAATCTGCTGACGTATTCCGTGGTGCGACACGCCACGACCAAGCCTTTATCCAAATCGTTTCATTATCCCACCTTAGCGCGTTATGCGAGGCGGTTTCCTTGGCACGTCTTGTCAAAGCAGAGATCGTGTCCCTTTATTCCGGGATTCTCATCAATACGAGTGTGGGTAACCCAACCGCGCCTTTGATTGCGGCGCTTGGAGATAAGCAAGTTTTACCAGGCTGGCGGGGACACATAACCGCGTCCACCCATATAAGGGGATAAGGATCCACCTTTTCACCCACGCCTTCTTCCTCCTCTGCCTATCCATTCTTGCGCACTCGAGCTCCAGCGCCCAAGTCCGCACTACCACCTCGACCTTCTCCAGTCATGTCCGGAGCGGGAGGCACGTGGATGGTCTCCTCCGTCACGGAGGGACACATAAAAAAGCTGAGGAAGGCCGGATACCTGGCCAGCGACATCGCGCACCGACTCCCCGAGAAGGGGCAGCTCATCCCCACTCCTAGGCCCCATGAGAGGGTGGTATTTCTCCCCCATTTCCTCCGCGGACTGGGCTTCCCTCTGCATCCATTTGTCCGGGGGCTCATGTTCTACTACGGCCTGGATTTCCACGACCTGGCCCCGAACTTCGTCCTCAACATCTCGGCGTTTATCGTCGTGTGCGAGGCTTTCCTCCGCATCCGCCCTAATTTCGGCTTATGGCTAAAGACTTTCAACGTCAAGCCGAAGGTGGTGCGCAGCAGCCAGGCGGAGTGCGGCGGTGCCATGGTCGGCAAGATGGCCAACGTCCTGTGGCTCGAGGGCTCCTTTGTGGAGACCCTGAAGGGGTGGCAATTGGGGTGGTTTTACATCACCGAGCGGTGCGACCCCGAATGGGTCGCAGCCCCCGAGTTTCGGTCCGGACCCCCTACGCGGCTCACCTCCTGGAAGGAGACCGGCCTGTCGTGGGGTAAAAAAGGAGAGCTGACCAGACTCCAAACATGCATTCAAACCCTGCTGGACAAGAAGCTCAAGCTTGTCAACGTAGTCCAGGTTATGCTCATCTTCCTGATCCTCCCGTGTCAACGACGGGCCTTCAACCTATGGGAGTTCGACCCAGCGCAGCATCAAACTCTAAACAGGCTCTTTGACATGACGTATGAAGATGCCTGGAGGATGCTTTTCAAGGGCGCCGAGGCTCCCGCATCCGCTGCCGAGGATCGCGGATTCAGTACTCAACATCACGCTCATGCGGTAAGCCGTTTTTATCCTTTTACAGGGTATCAGTTTTTCATAGTTTGACTCTATGCGGGATCTAAGTTCCCTTATCTTTGATAGGATTGGGTGGCGACGTCTGGACAGATCAACTGTCCGGCTCCTCTGCCCGAAGGCCCAGCGGACGCTCGCTTGGCGAAGCTACTGGTTCCGGCGCCCTATGTGGTGCCGGAGAAGAAGGCCATGAAAAGGGCCACGGGGACTCGAAAGAGTGCCCGGTGCCAGGAGGTGTCGGACTCGTCATCCGATGGTCCCGAAGCGCCTTCCTCTCGTGAAGACGAGGAGGAAGAAGAAGAGACCTCTCCCCCTCCAGCGGGAGGAGAGAAGAAAAGGAAGGCCGCCCTCTCTGAGGAGGCCGAAGGGTCCAAGAAGGGGAAAACCCTTCCTCCGGACTGCTCCACCGACGCCGCCGACGACGAAGAGGAGTGGCAGCCCAGGGCCAAGCCCCTGGCGAAATCGTAAGTATCCGGATACTGGAGTGACTCATAGTATTTGTTTATTGCACAACTTTCCCTTATGTCAAATGTGTTTATGCAGCCCACCCAAAGACCGGCTTGACGCATCGTCGAGCGGCTCACTGGACTCGTCGGAGGTGAACTCGCTTCCGACGGCTTCCTCCCCATGCCCTACGGGTGACACCGAAGTTTTGTCCCAACAGGTTCCAAGCAGGGAGGAGGTGGTCCTGGAGGCGCTGCAAGGCGACCTCCCGGACTCCAGGAGTAAAGGGGAGGAAACCCCCCAGGGCTCCAAGTCCGGCTTAATGCCGGACACAGCTCCGGAATCTTCAAGGGTTCCAGAGTTCGGCGGGCGACCTCCTTCCAAGAGGAGCAAGCCTACCGTGCCGGTGACCTCCGTCCAACCGGAGGCGCCGGACAATATGTTGGAGGCGCTTCAAGGTGCCTCCATTGACGAGGGGCACTGCACTATTATGAGTGCGGTGATCCAGAAGGTTCAGTCCGCCAAAAGCAGACTGACTGAAGCTTGTACAAGCGTTTTAACAGGCTTGGAGGTAAGTAAAGAATGTTCAAATAATGTTACCGCATAGACAGTAGCCCCCGATGCTCTGTTGGGCGTTCGGGAAGAAAAGCCGAATAGAGGATCAAAGAATTCGCAAGAGTCTAACAAAAGGAGTCCATATGCGTATGCAGGCTTCTCTGCTAGCGTCCACCGCACTAACTGCGGAAGTGGACATGCTGAAGCAGAGCCTCGAGAAGTCTAAGCAAGAGCTCGGGCGTGCCAAGAAGCAGCTCGAGGAGAAGGAAGGTAAGAAATACCCTATTTGAATATGTATATAAAAAAAGGTGCAATTGCAAAAAATGACAGGATTGACATGGCTATTGTAGGGGCCACGTCTGAGGTGGCGACCCTTAAGCAATCGCTGCTCGAGGCCGAGAAGAGTGCGGCCGCGGAGCGCACCGGGCGGTATAGGTATGAGGCTGAGGTTGGCAAGGTGCGGCAAGAGCTTCAGGCTCTCATGGAAAAACATGAGAGTTTGGAGCGTGACTCGAAGGCGCAAGCGTCCGAGCTTGCGGTGGCTATTGAAAATGCCAAATCTGCCAAGGCCGAATCCCAGAAGACCCTCCAGGATTTGGATGAGGCGAAGAAGATTGAGGCGGGTAAGGCATTCTTTATGCAAAGCAAACACATAAACGTGAGTTACCTGTTACTTACCCGAATCTGGAGCTCTCCAGGAGCGTTCGCAGATCTTCCCCGGAGTGTATCCGATGCCGCCGCATTCTATCGAGCCGAGGAGGGCAGCTCGACGGAGAAGGTGTTCTGGTCTCAGTACGCTGAGGCCGGACACCCCGTGCCCCTGAGAGACCAGCTGAAGCAACTGGTCGAGCTCCACAAGGCGGCTGAACATGCCATGAACGGCCTGAAGGAAATATGCCCTAGAGGCAATAATAAAGTTATTATTTATTTCCTTATATCATGATAAATGTTTATTATTCATGCTATAATTGTATTAACCGGAAACATAATACATGTGTGAATACATAGACAAACAGAGTGTCACTAGTATGCCTCTACTTGACTAGCTCGTTAATCAAAGATGGTTATGTTTCCTAACCATGGACAAAAGAGTTGTTATTTGATTAATGAGGTCACATCATTAGTTGAATGATCTGATTGACATGATCCATTCCATTAGCTTAGCACCCGATCGTTTAGTATGTTGCTCTTGCTTTCTTCATGACTTATACATGTTCCTATGACTATGAGATTATGCAACTCCCGTTTGCCGGAGGAACACTTTGGGTGCTACCAAACGTCACAACGTAACTGGGTGATTATAAAGGAGTACTACAAGTGTCTCCAATGGTAGATGTTGGGTTGGCGTATTTCGAGATTAGGATTTGTCACTCCGATTGTCGGAGAGGTATCTCTAGGCCCTCTCGGTAATGCACATTACACAAGCCTTGCAAGCATTGCAACTAATGAGTTAGTTGCAAGATGATGTATTACAGAACGAGTAAAGAGACTTGCCGGTAATGAGATTGAACTAGGTATTGGATACCGACGATCGAATCTTGGGCAAGTAACATACCGATGACAAAGGGAACAACGTATGTTGTTATGCGGTCTGACTGATAAAGATCTTCGTAGAATATGTAGGAGCCAATATGGGCATCCAGGTCTCGCTATTGGTTATTGACCGGAGACGTGTCTCGGTCATGTCTACATTGTTCTCGAACCATAGGGTCCGCACGCTTAACGTTACGATGACAGTTATTATGAGTTTATGCATTTTGATGTACCGAAGGTTGTTCGGAGTCCCGGATGTGATCACGGACATGACGAGGAGTCTCGAAATGGTCGAGACATAAAGATTGATATATTGGAAGCCTATGTTTGGACATCGGAAGTGTTTCGGGTGAAATCGGGATTTTACCGGATTACCGGGAGGTTACCGGAACCCCCCGGGAACCATATGGGCCTTGTTGGGCCTTGGTGGAAAGGTGAAAGGGGCAGCCCAAGGTGGGCTGCGCGCCTCCCCCCTCCCCTAGTCCTATTAGGACTAGGAGAGGTGGCCGGCCCCCTTCTCTCTCTCTCTCTCTCTCTCTCTCTCTCTCTCTCTCGGAATCCTATTAGGAATAGGATTGAGGGGGGAGTCCTACTCCCGGTAGGAGTAGGACTCCTCCTGCGCCCTCCTCCTTGGCCAGCCAGCCCTCCCCCTTGGATCCTTTATATACGGGGGCAGGGGGCACCTCTAGACACACAAGTTGATCATTGAGATCGTTCCTTAGCCGTGTGCGGTGCCCCCTGCCACCATATTCCACCTCGATCATATCGTTGTAGTGCTTAGGCGAAGCCCTGCATCGGTAGAACATCAAGATCGTCACCACGCCGTCATGCTGACGGAACTCCTCCCCGAAGCTTTGCTGGATCGGAGCCCGGGGATCGTCATTGAGCTGTATGTGTGCTAAGAACTCGGAGGTGCCGGAGTAACGGTGCTTGGATCGGTCGGATCGGGAAGAAGACATACGACTACTTCCTCTACGTTGTGTCAACGCTTCTGTTGCGATCTACAAGGGTACGTAGATCAGACTCTCCCCCTCGTTGCTATGCATCACCATGATCTTGCGTGTGCGTAGGAATTTTTTTGAAATTACTACGTTCCCCAACAGTGGCATCCGAGCCTGGTTTTATGGTTTGATGTTATGTGCACGAGTAGAACACAAGTGAGTTGTGGATGATATAAGTCATACTGCCTACTAGCATGTCATACTTTGGTTCGGCGGTATTGTTGGACGAGACGACCCGGACCAACCTTACGCGTACGCTTACGCGAGACCGGTTCCCTCGACGTGCTTTGCACATAGATGGCTTGCGGGCGACTGCCTCTCCAACTTTAGTTGAACCGAGTGTGGCTACGCCCGGTCCTTGAGAAGGTTAAAACGGAGTCTATTTGACAAACTATCGTTGTGGTTTTGATGCGTAGGTGAGATTGGTTCTTACTTAAAGCCCGTAGCAGCCACGTAAAACTTGCAACAACAAAGTAGAGGACGTCTAACTTGTTTTTGCAGGGCATGTTGTGATGTGATATGGTCAAGGCATGATGCTAAATTTTATTGTATGAGATGATCATGTTTTGTAACCAAGTTATCGGCAACTGGCAGGAGCCATATGGTTGTCGCTTTATTGTATGCAATGCAATCGCGATGTAATGCTTTACTTTATTACTAAGCGGTAGTGATAGTCGTGGAAGCATAAGATTGGCGAGACGACAACGATGCTACGATGGAGATCAAGGTGTCGCGACGGTGACGATGGTGATCATGACGGTGCTTCGGAGATGGAGATCACAAGCACAAGATGATGATGGCCATATCATATCACTTATATTGATTGCATGTGATGTTTATCTTTTATGCATCTTATCTTGCTTTGATTGACGGTAGCATTATAAGATAATCTCTCACTAAATTATCAAGAAGTGTTCTCCCTGAGTATGCACCGTTGCGAAAGTTCTTCGTGCTGAGACACCACGTGATGATCGGGTGTGATAGGCTCTACGTTCAAATACAACGGGTGCAAAACAGTTGCACACGCGGAATACTCAGGTTATACTTGACGAGCCAAGTATATATAGATATGGCCTCGGAACACGGAGACCGAAAGGTCGAGCGTGAATCATATAGTAGATATGATCAACATAATGATGTTCACCGATGAAACTACTCCATCTCACGTGATGATCGGACATGGTTTAGTTGATTTGGATCACGTGATCACTTAGAGGATTAGAGGGATGTCTATCTAAGTGGGAGTTCTTAAGTAATATGATTAATTGAACTTAAATTTATCATGAACTTAGTACCTGATAGTATCTTGCTTGTTTATGTTGATTGTAGATAGATGGCTCGTGCTGTTGTTCCGTTGAATTTTAATGCGTTCCTTGAGAAAGCAAAGTTGAAAGATGATGGTAGCAATTACACGGACTGGGTCCGTAACTTGAGGATTATCCTCATTGCTGCACAGAAGAATTACGTCCTGGAAGCACCGCTGGGTGCCAGGCCTGCTACTGGAGCAACACCAGATGTTATGAATGTCTGGTAGAGCAAAGCTGATGACTACTCGATAGTTCAGTGTGCCATGCTTTACGGCTTAGAATCGGGACTTCAACAATGTTTTTAACGTCATGGAGCATATGAGATGTTCCAGGAGTTGAAGTTAATATTTCAAGCAAATGCCCGGATTGAGAGATATGAAGTCTCCAATAAGTTTTATAGCTGCAAGATGGAGGAGAACAGTTCTGTCAGTGAGCATATACTCAAAATGTCTGGGTATAACAATCACTTGATTCAGATGGGAGTTAATCTTCCAGATGATTGCGTCATTGACAGAATTCTCCAATCACTGCCACCAAGCTACAAGAGCTTCGTGATGAACTATAATATGCAAGGGATGAACAAGACTATTCCCGAGCTCTTCGCAATGCTGAAAGCTGCGGAGGTAGAAATCAAGAAGGAGCATCAAGTGTTGATGGTTAACAAGACCACTAGTTTCAAGAAAAAGGGCAAAGGGAAGAAGAAGGGGAACTTAAAGAAGAACGGCAAGCAAGTTGCAGCTCAGGAAAAGAAGCCCAAGTCTGGACCTAAGCCTGAAACTGAGTGCTTCTACTACATGCAGACTGGTCACTGGAAGCAGAACTGCCCCAAGTATTTGGCGGATAAGAAGGATGGCAAGGTGAACAAAGGTATATGTGATATACATGTTATTGATATGTACCTTACTAATGCTCACAGTAGCACCTGGGTATTTGATACAGGTTCTGTTGCTAATATTTGCAACTCGAAACAGGGACTACAGATTAAGCGAAGATTAGCTAAGGACGAGGTAACGATGCGCGTGGGAAACGGTTCCAAAGTCGATGTGATCGCGGTCGGCACGCTACCTCTACATCTACCTTCGGGATTAATATTAGACCTAAATAATTGTTATTTGGTGCCAGCGTTGAGCATGAACATTATATCTGGATCTTGTTTAATGCGAGATGGTTATTCATTTAAATCAGAGAATAATGGTTGTTCTATTTATATGAGTAATATCTTTTATGGTCATGCACCCTTGAAGAGTGGTCTATTCTTGTTAAATCTCGATAGTAGTGATACACATATTCATAATGTAGAAGCCAAAAGATGCGGAGTTGATAATGATAGTGCAACTTATTTGTGGCACTGCCGTTTAGGTCATATCGGTGTAAAGCGCATGAAGAAACTCCATACTGATGGACTTTTGGAACCACTTGATTATGAATCACTTGGTACTTGCGAACCGTGCCTCATGGTCAAGATGAGTAAAACACCGTTCTCCGGTACTATGGAGGGAGCAACAGATTTGTTGGAAATCATACATACAGATGTATGCGGTTCGATGAATATTGAGGCTCGTGGCGGATATCGTTATTTTCTGACCTTCACAAGATGATTTGAGCAGATATGGGGATATCTACTTGATGAAACATAAGTCTGAAACATTTGAACAGTTCAAAGAATTTCAGAGTGAAGTGGAAAATCATTGTGACAAGAAAATAAAAGTTTCTACGATATGATCGCAGAGGTAAAATATTTGAGTTACGAGTTTGGTCTTTCAGTTAAAACTATGTGAAATAGTTTCACTACGCACGCCACCTGGAACACCACAGCATAATGGTGTGTCCGAACGTCATAACCGTACTTTATTGGATATAGTACAATCTATGATGTATCTTACCGATCTACCACTATCGTTTTGGGGTTATGCATTAGAGACAGCTGCATTCACGTTAAATAGGGCACCATCTAAATCCGTTGAGACGACACCGTGTGAACTATGGTTTGGCAAGAAACCTAAGCTGTCATTTCCTAAAGTTTGGAGTTGCGATGCTTATGTGAAAAAGTTTCATCTCGATAAGCTCAAACTCAAATCGGAGAAATATGTCTTCATAGGATACCCAAAGGAGACAGTTGGGTACACCTTCTATCACAGATCCGAAGGCAAGACATTCGTTGCTAAGAATGGATCCTTTCTAGAGAAGGAGTTTCTCTCGAAAGAAGTGAGTGGGAGGAAAGTAGAAAACTTGATAAGGTAATTGTACCTTCTCCCTTATTGGAAAATAGTTCATCACAGAAATCTGTTCCTGTGACTACTACACCAATTAGTGAGGAAGCTAATGATGATGATCATGTAACTTCATATCAAGTTACTACTGAATCTCGTAGGTAAACCAGAGTGAGATCCGCACCAGAGTGGTACGGTAATCCTGTTCTGGAGGTCATGTTACTTGACCATGACGAACCTACGAACTATGAGGAAGCGATGATGAGCCCAAATTCCGAGAAATGGCTTGAGGCCATGAAATCTGAGATGGGATCCATGTATGAGAACAAAGTGTGGACTTTGGGTGACTTGCCCGATGATCGGCAAGACATAGAAAATAAATGGATCTTTAAGAGGAAGACGGACGCTGATAGTAGTGTTACTATCTACAAAGCTAGAATTGTCGCAAAAGGTTTTCCACAAGTTCAAGATGTTGACTATGATGAGAGCTTCTCACTCGTATCTATGCTTGAGTCTGTCTGAATAATGTTAGTAATTGCCGCATTTTATGAAATCTGGCAAACGGATAAACAAAACTACATTCCTTAATGGATTTATTAAATAAGAGTTGTATATGATGCAACCAGAAGGTTTTGTCAATCCGAAAGGTGCTAACAAAATGTGCAAGCTCCAGCGATCCATCTGTGGACTGGTGCAAGCATCTCGGAGTTGGAATATACGCTTTGATGAGTTGATCAAAGCATATAGTTTTATACAGACTTGCGGTGAAGCCTGTATTTACGAGAAAGTGAGTGGGAGCACTACAACATTTCTAATAAGTATATGTGAATGACATATTGTTGATCGGAAATAATGTAGAATTGTTCTGTAAAGCATAAAGGAGTGTTTGAAAGGAGTTTTTTAAAGAAAGACTTCGGTGAAGCTGCTTACATATTGAGCTTCAAGATCTATACAGATAGATCAAGACGCTTGATAAGTTTTTCCAATGAGTACATACCTTGACAAGATTTTGAAGTAGTTCAAAATGGAGCAGTCAAAGAAAGAGTTCTTGCCTGTATTACAAGGTGTGAAGTTGAGTAAGACTCAAAGCCCGACCACGGCAGAAGATAGAAAGAGAATGAAAGTCATTCCCTATGCCTTGGCCATAGGTTCTATAAAGTATGTCATGCTGTATACCAGATCTATTGTATACCCTGCATTGATTTGGCAAGGGAGTACAATAGTGATCTAGGAGTAGATCACTTGACAGCGGTCAGAATTATCCTTAGTGAAATAAGGATATGTTTCTCGATTATGGACGTGACAAAAAGGTTCGTCGTAAAGGGTTACGTCGATGCAAGTTTTTGACACTGATCCAGATGAATCTAAAGTCTCAATCTGGATACATATTGAAAGTGGGAGCAATTAGCTAGAGTAGCTCCGTGTAGAGCATTGTAGACATAGAACTTGCAAAATACTTACGGATCTGAATGTGACAGACCCGTTGACTAAAATTATCTCACAAGCAAAACATGATCACACCTTAGTACTCTTTGGGTGTTAATCACATAGATATGTGAACTAGATTACTGACTCTAGTAAACCCTTTGAGTGTTGGTCACATGACGATGTGAACTATGGGTGTTAATCACATGGTGATGTGAACTATTGCTGTTAAATCACATGGCGGTGTGAACAAGATTATTGACTCTAGTGCAAGTGGGAGACTAAAGGAAATATGCCCTAGAGGCAATAATAAAGTTATTATTTATTTCCTTATATCATGATAAATGTTTATTATTCATGCTAGAATTGTATTAACCGGAAATATAATACATGTGTGAATACATAGACAAATAGAGTGTCACTAGTATGCCTCTACTTGACTAGCTCGTTAATCAAAGATGGTTATGTTTCCTAACCATGGACAAAAGAGTTGTTATTTTATTAACGAGGTCACATCATTAGTTGAATGATCTGATTGACATGACCCATTCCATTAGCTTAGCACCCGATCGTTTAGTATGTTGCTATTGCTTTCTTCATGACTTATACATGTTCCTATGACTATGAGATTATGCAACTCCCGTTTGCCGGAGGAACACTTTGGGTGCTACCAAACGTCACAACATAACTGGGTGATTATAAAGGAGTACTACATGTGTCTCCAATGGTAGATGTTGGGTTGGCGTATTTCGAGATTAGGATTTGTCACTCCGATTGTCGGAGAGGTATCTCTGGGCCCTCTCGGTAATGCACATTACACAAGCCTTGCAAGCATTGCAACTAATGAGTTAGTTGCGAGATGATGTATTACAGAACAAGTAAAGAGACTTGCTGGTAACGAGATTGAACTAGGTATTGGGTACCGCCGATCGAATCTCGGGCAAGTAACATACCGATGACAAAGGGAACAACGTATGTTGTTATGCGGTCTGACCGATAAAGATCTTCGTAGAATATGTAGGAGCCAATATGGGCATCCAGGTCCCGCTATTGGTTATTGACCAGAGACGTGTCTCGGTCATGTCTACATTGTTCTCAAACCGTAGGGTCCGCACGCTTAACGTTACGATGACAGTTATTATGAGTTTATGCATTTTGATGTACCGAAGGTTGTTCGGAGTCCCGGATGTGATCACGGACATGACGAGGAGTCTCGAAATGGTCGAGACATAAAGATTGATATATTGGAAGCCTATGTTTGGACATCGGAAGTGTTTCGGGTGAAATCGGGATTTTACCGGATTACCGGGAGGTTACCGGAACCCCCCGGGAACCATATGGGCCTTGTTGGGCCTTGGTGGAAAGGTGAAAGGGGCAGCCCAAGGTGGGCTGCGCGCCTCCCCCCTCCCCTAGTCCTATTAGGACTAGGAGAGGTGGCCGGCCCCTTCTCTCTCTCTCTCTCTCTCTCTCTCTCTCGGAATCCTATTAGGAATAGGATTGAGGGGGGGAGTCCTACTCCCGGTAGGAGTAGGACTCCTCCTGCGCCCTCCTCCTTGGCCGGCCAGCCCTCCCCCTTGGATCCTTTATATACGGGGGCAGGGGGCACCTCTAGACACACAAGTTGATCATTGAGATCGTTCCTTAGCCGTGTGCGGTGCCCCCTGCCACCATATTCCACCTCGATCATATCGTTGTAGTGCTTAGGCGAAGCCCTGCGTCGGTAGAACATCAAGATCGTCACCACGCCGTCGTGCTGACGGAACTCCTCCCCGAAGCTTTGCTGGATCGGAGCCCGGGGATCGTCATCGAGCTATACGTGTGCTAAGAACTCGGAGGTGCTGGAGTAACGGTGCTTGGATCGGTCGGATCGGGAAGAAGACGTACGACTACTTCCTCTACGTTGTGTCAACGCTTCCGTTGCGATCTACAAGGGTACGTAGATCAGACTCTCCCCCTCGTTGCTATGCATCACCCTGATCTTGCGTGTGCGTAGGAAATTTTTTTGAAATTACTACGTTCCCCAACACGGCCTCCTAGTTTGGCTGTGGCCTGGAGAGGCTCTGCCTGGGAGCTATTTCGGGCTGGTGCGGCGGCTGGTTGAGGCCTGTCCGAGGCTTGAAGAAATCAAGCGCTCCGTCTGCATTGAAGGTGCCCGTAGGGCCCTTGCCCGTGCTAAGGTTCATTGGGCAAGCTGGATGCGGAGAAGCTTGTGAAGGACGGGCCACCGCCGGGGAAAGAGCATCGCAAGCCCGAGAATTATTATAAGGATGTTCTGAAGGGTGCCCGCTTTGTTGCGGATGAATGTACCAAGGATGTATTTTTTGAGTAAAACCCGCTCGTGTTATCTTGTGCGCTGAAAACTTGTTCATATGCGCTAAGCAATGCCACTTGAATTTAAAATATTACCTTATGTGCGGCTGTTTATCAATACTGAGAGATGGCGAGTCGTCGGCTTCTGCCCCCTTGCCGCGAGTGCTGGGGTGTTCGGGGATAAACCTGGGCACTCTTTTCCCATATTTGGGTCCTTCAAGGGAGGCGCTCAGCCCAACGAACGAGGCAATCGGACTATGATGGGTGAACACTCTCACTTAGCAATAGAATTCTATAATTTTAAATTTCGGAGAAGCCCCTAGTATTCGGAAGACCGAGTTCGGGGCGCTATCCACGCCTTGGCCGGACAGACCCGACTCCTCGCCCTAAGTGGCATAAGTCTTTAAGGACTTGAAAAGACCTCTCGAACAGCGACCGGCTCTCGCCTCATCATGACGGTCAGTTTTAGCTTTCTCCACTGAGGTGCTCGACCCAGCTTAACTGGGGCACAATCGCAGTGGTTCTCCTAGTGCTACCTTAGCCGATATAGCGGAACATAAGGCACCAAAACATAGGAGCCGGGCAAACCCAACTATTGACCCAAGACATGATTCGGAGCCGATGCATATAATGCTATAAGTTCGGGGTGCCGCACTTGTTAAAGTGTTCGGACTTCTTACACCGTGTTGAGGGATACTGAAGCCCCTGGCGTATTTTGGTCGTACCAAAGTGTACGGGTGCAACATGTCATTAAGGAACACACACACACATATATATATATATATAAGGTAATGCCAAAAATAGACAAAAGCTATGCATTGTTCATTAAAATAGCTGCGATCAAAGCAGAACGATACAAGTAATGCGATAAACGAAAAGTTGGACTATTTAACATGTCTGCTCTAGGGGCAAGCTGCAGAATAGTATGCGAAACAGGTATACTGCTCGTGATAGAGACCACCTGTGATTTCCGTAATGCGGCATGGCTTGTCTGCTTCCCTGGTTCTTGCATCGTTTGTGTGACAATTAAACTGCCGAACAAGCCTTCCGAAGAGTAGAGTCCTGGAAGTAAGAGAAAAGTAAAAAAAAATCGGCAGCCCCTGGTGCGGTTTAAGCCGTGTTTTGGGCGTGCCGTGATGGTGCCCCTCCCCGTATGCCCATGGTATTTCCAGAGCGTAGTTATGGACGCGAAGTACTGGCGTCGCCTTTTTGCGGGGGTTGGGGTTGGGGCCGCATTGCTACACCTTCTCGGAACGTGCTAGGCGGTCTTGTTGTAGGTTAATCCGGGAGCGCTTGACTGTGTCCGGACGTTTAATGGCCGGACTAGAGAACTGCCTAGAGAGGCTGCTTTGTACTTCCGCTGCAAGGGCCGCCGTGTGCTCCTCCGTTCGGAGGGAGCGTTCGGTGTTTCCATTAACCGTAATTACTCCTCAAGGGCCTGGCATCTTGAGCTTAAGGTATGTGTAGTGCGGGACCGCATTGAACTTGGCGAATGCGGTTCGCCCGAGCAGTGCGTGATAACCACTACGGAACGGGACTATGTAGAAGATTAACTCCTTGCTTCGGAAATTATCCGGAGATCCAAAGACCACTTCAAGCGTGACCGAGCCTGTGCAGCTGGCCTCTACACCTGGTATTACGCCTTTAAAGGTCATTTTGGTGGGCTTAATCCTCGAGGGATCTATGCCCATTTTCCACACTGTATCCTGGTAAAGCAGGTTCAGGCTACTGCTGCCATCCATAAGGACTCTAGTGAGATGAAATCCGTTAATGATTGGGTCGAGAACCAATGTGGCAAATCCACCATGACGGATGCTAGTGGGATGGTCTCTTCGATCAAAGGTGATCAGGCAGGTGGACCATGGGTTGAAGTTTGGGGCGACTGGCTCTACCGCGTATACGTCCCTTAATGCGCGCTTCCGCTCCCTTTTGGGGACGTGGGTGGCGTATATCATGTTCACCGTCTGCACTTGTGAGGGAAAACCCTTCTGTCCATTTTTGTTCGGCG
This sequence comes from Triticum monococcum, assembly GCA_034509565.1. Lineage (NCBI taxonomy): Eukaryota > Viridiplantae > Streptophyta > Magnoliopsida > Poales > Poaceae > Triticum > Triticum monococcum. The sequence continues at coordinate 171,057,193 of CM067847.1, read as the reverse complement.
GCCGGGGCTCCTCGTCGTCATCGCTATGCAGCCCCTTGTCTTCATTGTCGGCGCTTAATCTGCCTGCTGCTTGAACACCCAACAGTCCCTGTTGGTGTGATTGGCCGGCTTTTCGGGGGTGCCATGTATTTGGCACAAGCAGTCGAGTATTCGGTCCAAGCTGGATGGGCCCCTAGGATTCCTTTTGAATGACTTTTTCCGCTGACCGGATTTAGAGCCTCTGAATCCGGCATTAACTGCCGTATCCTTAGCATTGTTGCCGTTGATGCGGCGCTTCTTCTGGTTGTGACGCGACCTGCCACTAATGTCCCTGGTGTCCGAACGACCAGGGTTCTTGGTCATATAGTTGCTACGAGCAAGCCAGCTGTCTTCTCCCATGCAAAAGCGGGTCATGAGTGCCGTGAGTGCTGCCATAGATTTCGGCTTCTCCTGTCCTAGGTGCCAGGAAAGCCACTCGTCACGGATATTATGCTTGAAGGCTGCTAAGGCCTCTGCATCCGGACAGTCGAGTATTTGATTTTTCTTTGTTAGGAACCGTGTCCAGAATTGCCTAGCCAATTTGTCTGGCTGCTGAATTACGTGGCTTAGGTCGTCAGCGTCTGGGGGTCGCACATAAGTGCCCTGGAAATTGTCGAGGAATGCGGCTTCCAGGTCCTCCCAACAGCCGATTGACCCTGTTGGCAGGCTGTTAAGCCACTGCCGGGCTGGTCCTTTAAGTTTGAGTGGGAGGTATTTGATGGCGTGGAAATCATCGCTGCAGGCCATGTGGATATGAAGGAGATAATCCTCGATCCATACCGCGGGATCTGTTGAGCCATCATATGATTCGATGTTTACGGGTTTGAAACCCTCGGGGATTTGATGATCCATTATTTCGTCTGTGAAGCACAAAGGGTGTGCGGCACCTCTGTACTGGGCGATATCATGACGTAGCTCCAATGAGCTTTTTCTACTGTGATCGGCCCTGCCGAATTTGTGGCCGGCGTGACGGTTATCGTCTCGAGCCGTGGGGCGCCTACGCGATCCGTAGATCGATCTTGTTTGCCTTGCCTTGTCCTCCAACATGTCTCGTAAGTCTGGCACATATTCCCATGCCTTGGTACGAGGTGCGGCTTGGGGGAGGGCCATGAGGCCTCTTTGTCGCGGCCACGAGGTGGCCTGTCGGCCGCGTCGAGTGCTTCTGTGACGCCTGGATAATTAAGCTACAGTAATTCCCTGCTAATGATGCCACGTCACCACGGTTACTGTTGTTAACCTCACGTTAGTTCAAAACGGATTCAAAATTCACATTCAAAATATGGAAAACCACAAAAGTTTTCGAACATCAAAACTAAATTGTTCGGGTTGTGTCAAATAATGCATAAGTAATTATGATGGAGAAACCACATTTTTATAAAATGTTTAAAATGCTCTAAATTAACCAGAACAACTAGTAGAACAATTAATTAAATACCTTTTCAAGTTATAAGATTACAAACTGTTTTCTTTTAAATGCCTAACTAGTATTGGCAATGGTATAACTAGTAACACTACATTAGGTGTTGCTTTATAGTGAAAAAAACTAAAATGAATAGTAAATAAAATAAAAAAACTATTTAACAGGAAATATAAAACAAAAGAAACAGAAAGGAAAAGCCCCCCGGCTCCCCATGGGCCTCGGCCCATCCCACCCATCTGGCCAGCCCAACTGGCCCCAACCGACCCACCCCACCTCACCTACTAACCCCCCCTGGGGACACCGACCCTAGCCCACTACCCCACTCCTTCCCCCACGTTCCCCTCTCTCCCTCGTCTCCTCCCGATCCCGATCTGGATCGGGCGCCGGTGCCCTTCCCCCGCACTTGTCGCCGTCGACCGCCTCACCTCGCCGCCCTTGTTGTCGACCCCTCCACCGACGGACCCCCCCCCTCAAGCATCGTCGCGGCCCTGGCTTCGCAGGACGCCGCACCCGAGGGCATCATGCCGCGCCGACACCGTCCGGAGCCCGCGCCGCTGCCTGGACCTCGTCGGAGCCTCCCCACTGGACCTCGTTGTCTCCTCCCCGAGCCCACTGCCCTGTCCCTGCACTCCTCTGTGAGAACCCCCTCCTCTCCCACTTCCCTCTGGCCACGCTTCTCGCCGCTGGCCGCACTTGTTGTGCGCCCTGGCCGCACACGCCCCGCACGCGCCTTGCCCTGCGCGCCGCCCATGCTCAGCGCTCCGACGCCCCGCCTGCGTGCCCCTGCTCCACCTCGCCGCCTGCTTCCCCTGTTGCCGCCCGCACGCACTGCCCCTCCCCGCCGCTCCGGGCTGCCATGCCTTGTGCGCCCCCGAGCCCCGCGGCAATGCCGCCTGCACCTGCCGCCGAGCCCGCTACCGTTGCTGCTGCTCCATCGCTGCCCCGCGCGCCCACAGCTCTGCGCCTTCCCTCGCGCTTGCCGGCGGCCGCCGCTCCCCGTGCCCCGCTCCGGTGCCGCTCGACGCTCCTCGCGCCCCTCCCGTGCCAGCCACTGGCGGCCGGCCTCGCCGCAGCCACGGCCCCCCTTGTTGGTCGCCGCCCGGGTCCGCCCCTCGCCTGCTCTAGCAGCTTCACGCCGGCGCAACTTTCCCTAAAAATGATTCTGTTAATTCTAAAAATGATTTAAATCTTTTAAAATTAATATAAAATAAACCGTACCTCGGATGAAAATACTATCTACATGAAAGTTGCTCAGAACGACGAGACGAATCCGGATACGTAGCCCGTTCGTCCGCCACAGATCCCTAGCATAGCAAACACGCAACTTTCCCTCTCCGGTTCATCTGTCCGAAAACGCGGAACACCGGGGATACTTTCCCGGATATTTCCCCCCTTCGCCGGTATCACCTACCACTACGTTAGGTCACCCCTAACATCGCATATTGCCGCGTCTTGCTTTGTGTTACATTTGATTGCTCTATTATTTATTGTGTTCCCCCTCCGTTACTTCTTTCCGGTAGACTCTGAGACCGGTGCCGATGTCCGTGTGCTCGACTACACCGAAGATGACCCCTCCTTCTTGCCAGAGAACCAGGCAAGCCCCCCCTTTGATCACCAGATATCTGGCCCCAACCGACCCACCCCACCTCACCTACTAACCCCCCTGGGGACACCGACCCTAGCCCACTACCCCACTCCTTCCCCCACGTTCCCCTCTCTCCCTTGTCTCCTCCCGACCCCGATCGGGATCGGGCGCCGGCACCCTTCCCCCGCACTTGTCGCCATCGACCGCCTCACCTCGCCGCCCTTGTTGTCGACCCCTCCACCGACGGACCCCCCCCTCAAGCATCGTCGCGGCCCTGGCTTCGTAGGACGCCGCACCCGAGGGCACCACGCCGCGCCGACACCGTCCGGAGCCCGCGCCACTGTCTGGACCTCGTCGGAGCCTCCCACCGGACCTCGTCGTCTCCTCCCCGAGCCCCACTGCCCTGTCCCTGCACTCCTCCGTGAGAACCCCCTCCTCTCCCACTTCCCTCTGACCACGCTTCTCGCCGCTGGCCGCACTTGTTGTGCGCCCTGGCCGCACACGCCCCGAACGCGCCTTTCCCTGCGCGCCGCCCGCGCTCAGCGCTCCGACGCCCCGCCTGCGTGCCCCTGCTCCGCCTCGCCGCCTGCTTCCCCTGCTGCCGCCCGCACGCACTGCCCCTCCCCGCCGCTCCGGGCTGCCGTGCCTTGTGCGCCCCCGAGCCCCGCGGCAACTCCGCCTGCACCTGCCGCCGAGCCCGCTACCGTTGCTGCTGCTCCATCGCTGCCCCGCGCGCCCACGGCTCCGCGCCTTCCCTCGCGCTTGCCGGCGGCCGCCGCTCCCCGCTCCGGTGCCGCTTGACGCTCCTCGCGTCCCTCCCGCGCTAGCCACTGGCGGCTGGCCTCGCCGCAGCCACGGCCCCCCTCGTTGGTCGCCGCCCGGGTCCGCCCCTCGCCTGCTCTCGCGGCTTCACGCCGGCGTGCCGGCACCCGCGCCCAATCGGGTGCACCCGCGAGGGCCATCGCCCGTTCGGGCTATGCCCGTAACCCGCACGCCCGCAAAGGCCCCTGGGGTCAATGACAGGAGGGCCCCGCCTCCAAAACGCTTTAAAAAAGGATATAAAAAAGAATTTAAAATAATAATAATAATTAATTATTTAATTAAATAACTAATTAGGACAAATAATTAACCTAATTAACCTCGGTTAGTTAATCTAGTTAACTAATTAATGTAGTTAATTAGATAGTTAGTTAGTTTGTTAATGACAGTGGGACCCACATGTCAGTTTGACTAGGTCAACTGAGTAGCTGACTACTGACATCACCCTGACATCATGCTGATGTCATAATTGCATTTTCTAACTAAATTAATTCTGTTAATTCTAAAAATGATTTAAATCTTTTAAAATTAATATAAAATAAACCGTAGCTCGGATGAAAATACTTTCTACATGAAAGTTGCTCAGAACGACGAGACGAATCTGGATACGTAGCCTGTTCGTCCGCCACACATCCCTAGCATAGCAAACACGCAACTTTCCCTCTCCGGTTCATCTGTCCGAAAACGCGGAACACCGGGGATACTTTCCCGGATATTTCCCCCCTTCGCCGGTATCACCTACCACTACGTTAGGTCACCCCTAACATCGCATATTGCCGCGTCTTGCTTTGTGTTACATTTGATTGCTCTGTTATTTATTGTGTTCCCCCTCCGTTACTTCTTTTCGGTAGACTCTGAGACCGGTGCCGATGTCCGTGTGCTCAACTACACCGAAGATGACCCCTCCTTCTTGCCAGAGAACCAGGCAAGCCCCCCCTTTGATCACCAGATATCGCCTACTCTTCTCTATACTGCTTGCATTAGAGTAGTGTAGCATGTTACTGCTTTCCGTTATTCCTATCCTGATGCATAGCCTGTCCTTGCTACTACTGTTGTTATCATTACCTGCTATCCTACTGCTTAGTATAGGATGCTAGTGTTCCATCAGTGGCCCTACAATCTTGTCCGTCTGCCATGCTATACTACTGGGCCGTGATCACTTCGGGAGGTGATCACGGGCATTTGCTATATTCTTTACACTATTACATTACCTATGATACTGTTCGGAGATGGGGGCTGAAGGGGCAGGTGGCTCCATCCCGGTAGAGGTGGGCCTGGGTTCCCGACGGCCCCCGACTATTACTTTGTGGCGGAGCGACAGGGCAGGTTGAGACCGCCTAGGTGAGAGGTGGGCCTGGCCCTGGTCGGCGTTCGCGGATACTTAACACGCTTAACGAGATCTTGGTATTTGATCTGAGTCTGGCTACTGGCCTATACGCACTAACCATCTACGCGGGGACTGTTATGGGCACTCGACGTCGTGGTATCAGCCGAAGCCTTCATGACGTCAGCGACTGAGCGGCGCGCGCCGGGTTGGACCGCGTAACGCAACTTCCTTTGTAATGGAGGTTGCTAGGTCTGCTCACCGGCCGCGTTCGCAACGTGTAGGTGTGCAAAGGGCGATGGGCCCAGACCCCTGCGCCATAGGATTTAAACCGGCATGCTGACCTCTCTGTTGTGCCTAGGTAGGGCTGCGATGTGTTGATCTTCCGAGGCCGGGCATGACCCAGAAAAGTGTGTCCGGCCAAATGGGATCGAGCGTGTTGGGTTATGTGGTGCACCCCTGCAGGGAAGTTTATCTATTCGAATAGCCGTGATCTTCGGTAACAGGACGACTTGGAGTTGTACCTTGACCTTATGACAACTAGAACCGGATACTTAATAAAACACACCCTTCCAAGTGCCAGATACAACCGGTGATCGCTCTCTCACAGGGTGACGAGGGGAGGATCATCGGTTAGGGTTATGCTATGTGATGATACTTGGAGGACTTCAGTCTACTCTCTTCTACATGCTCCAAGACGGAGGGTGCCAGAAGCGTAGTCTTCGAAAGGACTAGCTATCCCCCCCTTATCCCGGCTTTCTGCAGTTCAGTCCACATATAATAGCCTCATTCCAGTTGATACCAATGCATACATAAGTAGTGTAGCTCCTTGCTTGCGAGTACTTTGGATGAGTACTCACAGTTGCTTTGTCCTTCTTTTCCCTCTATCCCTTCTACCTGGTTGTCGCAACCAGATGTTGGAGCCCAGGAGCCAGACGCCACCGTCAATGACGACTCCTACTACACCAGAGGTGCCTACTACTACGTGCTGCCCGCTGGCGACGACCAGGAGTATTTAGGAGGATCCCAGGCAGGAGGCCTGCGCCTCTTTCGATCTGTATCCCAGTTTGTGCTAGCCTTCTTAAGGCAAACTTGTTTAACTTATGTCTGTACTCAGATATTGTTGATTCCGCTGACTCGTCTATGATCGAGCTCTTGTATTCGAGCCTTCGAGGCCCCTGGCTTGTAATATGATGCTTGTATGACTTATTTTATTTGTAGAGTTGTGTTGTGATATCTTCCCGTGAGTCCCTGATCTTGATCATACACGTTTGTGTGTATGATTAGTGTACGGTCAAATCGGGGGCGTCACAGCTTCCTCCTCTAATCGGGGTAGCAACCTGCGCTTCGGGTAGCACTTGGAGGGGTGTTCGGGTTTATGCTCTTCAGCCGCAAGGACTTCAGTCCATCTATCGACTAGCCGATCTTGATCAGCTTTAAGCTGTTGCTGTTTTTTCTTGAGGCTTCTTGCCATGGCCATAAGCCTGCGTTGAAAACGCTCTTGTTCGACGGGATCCTCCGGCACGGTGAATTCGTTGTCGTCGAGGCTTGCCTCGTCTTCGGAGGGAGGCATACAATTATCGTCCTCGACCTCTCTATCAGCCGCTCTCTCATGAGGGCTGGTTTCTCCATCCTTCTGTGCTAAATCTTGCCCGGGGGGATGTTCTTCGGCGCTTTTCAGTGTATTATTATCTCCCGTGCTGGAATCGCCGTTTTTGTGTTGGTGGGATTTTGAGCGGCGCCGCTGACGCCGGCGCTTTTGCTGTTTCTTGGAGGGGTCATCCTCCGCTGTTCCATCGCCCTCTGCCTCTTTTGGGGTGTCCACCATCTATATGTTATATGACGAGGTGGCTTTCCAGGGCCTAGTAGGCGCTGGTTCTTCATCATCTCCTTCATCGGTGTCCATACCGTCGATATCTTCGGAGTCAAAGTCGAAGTCGAGCATGTCGGTTAAGTTGTCGACAGTGGCTACAAAGTGGGTGGTGGGTGGGTTTTGAATTTCTTCATCGTCCGTACCCCAACCTTGCTGATTGTAGTCCGGCCAGGGCTCTCCTGACAAAGAGAGAGACTTTAGTGATTTCAAGATATCGCCGAAAGGCGAGTGCTGAAAGATGTCCGCGGCTGTGAACTCCATGATCGGCGCCCTATCGGATTCGCTCGGCAGGGGCGCGGAGAGTTCGGAGTCTGGAGAAGAATCCGGCTCCATGGAGTCACGATTCTTGCAGAGTATGGGGCTGGTGTTCGGCTCAACCGCCGTTGGGATCGCAGCCCCTGAGGTGGCGTCCAACCGCCCATCCTCGATCGACGCGGTCGGCTCCGAACTAGGGGTCGGAGCCGATGCGGGTGCGGCCTCCAGGGCTCTATTCGGCGGCAGAGCTAGATCATGCTCGTCGTGACAGTGTGGCGCGCTCGGCAGTGGTTCGAATCCGTCAAAGATCAAGTCCCCGTGGATGTCGGCCGTGTAGTTTAAACTTCCGAATCTGACCTGACGGCCAGGGGCGTAGCTTTCGATCTGCTCTAGATGGCCAAGTGAATCGGCCCGCGGTGCAAAGCCACCAAAGACGAAGATCTGTCCGGGGAGGAAGGTCTCACCCTGGACTGCATCGTCATTGATGATCGTAGGAGCCATCAGGCCTGACGACGATGACACAGAGGAACTCTCAATGAAAGCACCAATGTCGGTGTCAAAACCGGCGGATCTCGGGTAGGGGGTCCCGAACTGTGCGTCTAGGCCGGATGGTAACAGGAGGCAGGGGACACGAAGTTTTACCCAGGTTCGGGCCCTCTTGATGGAGGTAAAACCCTACGTCCTGCTTGATTGGCATTGATGATATGAGTATTACAAGAGTTGATCTACCACGAGATCGTAGAGGCTAAACCCTAGAAGCTAGCCTATGGTATGATTGTTGTTGTATATGTTGTCCTACGGACTAAAACCCTCCAGTTTATATAGACACCGGATAGGGTTAGGGTTACATAGAGTCGGTTACAATGGTAGGAGATCTGAACATCCGTATCGCCAAGCTTGCCTTCCACACCAAGGAAAGTCCCTTCCGGACACGGGACGGAGTCTTCAATCTTGTATCTTCATAGTCCAGGAGTCCTGCTTGAAGGTATTGTTCGGCTATCCGAACACCCCCTAATCCAGGACTCCCTCAAAGGGGCTCCATGGCATCCATCACACCATACTCGGCAAGCATCTCGCCACCCGCGTCCGCCATCTCTTTTGGAAAAGGCCACCACGAGCTGGGCGTGGGAGGCTGTGGTCTGGGCTTCGACGGGCTCCATCGTGGCAAGGTATGCCGCGAACAAACGGACAGTTGCTCGAAGGCTCTCGACGATTGCTAACTCTTTTGCTGTGGGTTGCCGACCATTGTCGGAGAAGCTTTGTGTGATTTCTGCGGTGACCACCAGGAGCTGGGCGTGGGTGGCCTCAACATGGTTGATGACCCACAAGTATAGGGGATCAATTGTAGCTCTTTATGATAAGTAAGAGTGTTGAACCCAACGAGGAGTAGACGGAAATGACAAGTGGTTTTCAGCAAGGTAACATCTACAAGTGCTGAAATTGTAAGTAACAGACACTACAAAAAAATACACTTCCCTAATGATATATATTTATCATAGTAGGTCACATTTTCTGTCATGCATGTACATCCATGACGATTTTATGGCAGAATCAAGATAGTCATACCTGTGCTGTCGTAGAAGTGTTCCATAACATTACCAAAATTATCATCACGGAAGTGTCCACTTCCATGATGATAAATCACACGTCATAGAAGTGCTTTCGTCAAGGGTGACCGACATGTGGCATCGACCGTAACGGGTCACCGTTAAGCTATTGGGTCTGGTTTTGGATCCGGTAACCCGTTAACAGCCTAGACCAATTGGGATTTTCCATGTGTAAAATTCTCATTGGTCGGAGGAAACACGTGTTGGCTCACCGCTGGGACAGATGTCATCCACTCATTGGACAGGAGGCGCCTATGATGTGTTGACACGTGGCACGACCCAATAGAGGCCCATTTCAGTGAAAAGGCCGGCCCATTTTACTTGGTCAAAAGATAGCGGGCCGGCCCAAGGAAAGCACGTTAATGAGCTGTTCGCATAGCCCATTTACAACCCGCTAACCCAGGGCCTGTTATGGCCTATCAGAATTAGGCCCAGTAGCGTCATCTGGGCCGTCCAATATGATTCCAGCCCGTTGTATCTTTCGGCCGATGTCTGGCCCATGACGTCTTTCGGCCCATATGAGGAACTTTGTAACTCTTGGCCCATTAATGGCCCGTGGTGAAACGGGCCCGTAATGAACAATATATCGCTTTATACCCATTAATGACCCATTATTTCATTGGGCCCTTTCAAGCCCATGTTATCTTTCGGCCTTCTCAGGGCCCATTTGTTCTTGGGCTCATTTCCAGCATTCGGTTACTTACGGCCTGTTACTGGCCTTTTCTAATTGTGGGCCAAATTCAGCCCATGGTTACAGTTGGCCCGTTTGTGGCCTGTTAATCCGTTAGGCCGTTTTCATAGCATCATCAAATACGACCGATTAACGACGACCAGTTATGGTCGGCCCATGAACGGACGTTTCCAACTCTAGCCCTTTCAAGGCCCATAATGCGGTCTGTTGTTGGCCCATGTTAGTCCGATCGATCATACGACCCGTAGAAGGCCCATTGATGCTACGGCCCTTAGAAGGCCCATTGTTTCTACGGCACTTAGAAGGCCCATTGTTTCTACGGCCCGTAGGAGGCCCATGGTAACTACTGTAAATATGTAGCCCATGGTTATTGTGGCCTAGTTTAAAAAATAGGTTATTGCAGCCACTAGCAAATCGCGGAAAAAGAACTGCATTGACTACAAGCAAACAAGTAAACAAGACAACAAGGAAATAAATAAGCAAGCAACTTATGCTAGGCTATCACAGCTATTACACATATTAAATCCACTGGGCATCAAAGTTCGCCACCAGTGCAAATATAGGGAACAAAGCAGCATATCATATACACTGGTTGTCAAACTTGGCGACCAGTGCAAATAAACACCGTAGCAAAACATGTCCAGAACTGAAACCACTTCAGAAGAGCTCAAGAAATAATATCCTGGGTACCCATAATGCTGGCAAGATGCTTAGCAAGCTTATTAAGCTTCTCTTGTTTGGTGCTTAAATCCTCCAGCGCTTGCTATTGCACAAGAAAGTATGCATCTGAATTCTGCAGGGATTTCCTCAGTCCTTCGGCTTCTTGCCGCAACACAACTAACTTATGCCTTTCAGCTTGTAGCTGAGACTGAAGAAGCCGAAGTGATTCGGGCAGCGAGTTTGAAGAGCTTGTTCCAGCGGTACTGGCCAGTAACTCGAACATTACATCAACGCAAGACTGTGGGGTTTTCTCACTATCTACAAGATCATTTTTATCACCTTTCTTGGAGACCAACATGGCTGTCTCACTTGAACCTTATCTGCATTACTTTCTCTACCATTGCATAGTGGGGTGCTCTTCAATATTCTGTCCGCATACTACAAGAGAAACAAGTAGACACACCACAGGTTTAGCATGTAGTATACGAAACTCATTTTGGTAAACCGGTTCAGTAGTAAGGTGGACAGGATAACAACATGAAACAAACATATATCTATGTACTATGCTGTATTATCCATATCATTCTAGTTTATGTTGCCAAATCAAGATAGAGACACAGTTCAACTCATATATTTTGAAGACACAACAACATAGATAGAAAATAAGTGTGAGAAACTACACAACATTGGCAACACTTGTAATGTGCATCACATGAGAACATAACTATTTATACAACTGAAACTGAAATCAACATAGAGCAAGAAGTTAGAACAACAATCCAGTTAAAGAAATAGGTTTAAAACATACCTGTTGCGCCATTGGAGTTTCAATTGGATCCTTCAAATTTGAAAGTAGTTGGCATGAGTAAATACAGTGATGCAACAACAAATGAGTATGGACCATAGCTACGGAATCTGACCTGAGAACAGTTGATGTTCTGCTTTAAACGTGGAGTTTGGGTTCGCTGTGGTGGTCTTCATGCTTTGGGCACTGCAATTGCTTTACAAACTGCTCGTGTGGGGGTACTATGTGGTGGACATGGTGCTTTGTCAACTAGAAGTGGGTTACTATCCGCTGGGGTTGGGGTTAGATGGGTTGTAGTTGGTTCTCCGCCCAACGGTGTAAGTGTGCAATCTGGAAGAGTCTCGATTATGTGTGGTGGGGCTAGTTTGTGCCCTAGTAGAACCATGGTTCTATCTGCATCGATGGGTAGCACTGTCTTTTGTGAAGAACGGGTTTTTGCTCCCTTAGATATTCCCATCACCCCTCCAATTCAAATGGCTGATAAACAAGAAAATAAATTTAATGTACAAACATTGTATGATAGACAGACATGGTAATTCACATATATGTTGTCTAACCAAACAGGACAGCATGACACAGTTTCACATATATGATGCCTAACTAAACATGATAGCATGATACAATTTCAGATATATGATGGATAACTTAACAGTATATAATGGCATAATTCAACATATGATGAGTATCTAAACATAATGACATGACAAAACTATATGATGTCTTTCTAAAATAGGTTGGGATGAAATAATTCACATAAATGTTGTCTAAGTATACAATATGGCATGATATAATTAACATAATTGATTCATGTACTAAGCAGCTGGCACTCGCATATATGATCTCTAAACTAAGCAGATGGAATTCAATATTGTGCATATGATGTCTAAACTAAGCAATGCAAGAAAACATATGCATGATATGAGAAATATAAACATTGCAACTTAGAGCATACACATCAGGTGGGATATAGGACTGGTCATCTGTCTCTAAATCCTCCTCTGAGGAGCTCCTTGTAACCATCGAGATATATGCTTCAACAGGTACCATTGCCTGCTCTAAAGACCTTGTTTTCACTCCTGATTTTTTTCATAACTGGCTCAAATGGCTGATACACATGAAGAGTAGTTCAATATACACAGATTCCCGACAAATGGAATACATAATGAAAAAAGATGGCATGGGATAATTCACATAATGATGCCTGGCTACATGGTGGTGCATAATTCACATATATGATAACTGGCTGAAAAACATGGCATTGCATAATTCACATATCTGATATAGAAAGCAAACATGAGGCATTCACACAAAGCATGTCTAATCTAAGCACATGGCATGGCAATGCAAGACACCATATGCATGATATGAGCAATATAACCCTGCCAAGTTAGAGCATGCACCTCGGGGGGGGGGGGGATACCACTGGTCATCTATCTCTGAATCCTCCTCTCAGGAGCTATCTGTAACCAGCAAGAAATCTGCATCGACGGGTAGCACTGACTGCTCAGAAGACCTTGTTTTCACTCCAGATTTTCCCATGACCGACTCAAATGGCTGACGCACAGGAAGAGTAGATGAATGTATAAACATTGTTGACAAATGGAATACATTATGAAAAAAATATGACATGATACAATTCACATATACGACGACTGGTTAAACAGGATGGCATTGCATGATTCACGTATATGATGCCTGGCTAAAGAAGATGGCATTGCATAATTCCCATATACTCCCTTCGTTCCTAAATATTTGTCTTTTTAGAGATTTCAAATGGACTACCACATACAGATGTATATAGACATATTTTAGAGTGTAGATTCACTCATTTTGCTCCGTATGTAGTCACTTGTTGAAATCTCTAAAAAGACAAATATTTTGGAACAACAGGAGTATGATATAGAAACCAAACAGGTGGCATTCACACAAAGCAAATCTAAACTAAGTTGATGACATATAAGATGTATAATGTAAGCAATGCGAGGCGCCATATGCATGATATGACCAACATCAGCATGCCAGGTTAGAGCAAACACCTCAGGTGGTAAATAGGAGTGGTCGGCTCCCTCTGAATCCCCATCTGAACAGTTGTCTTCCTCTGGAATACAATCTGGAATGGCGGGAGGGGGGGGGGGCACTTTGCCCACCATGGAGCAGCGTCTGCATGACATTATATTCCCACGCAACGGTCTTCTCTTTTTCTCAACATGTTCAGTACGATTGTGTACAATAACTAACATGCATAATAAAAAAATTAGTTAGATTTTGTAAGGCCTAAGGGGTGCATGGAAGAAATCAAGACCGATGGTAGCAAACGAGTGGATAGATCCAAAACTATTGATAAGAGGTAGATTATAGCTTCAGTTTAAAAAGACAGACAATGGATCATCTACTGTTTGTTGCCCACCCAACATGAACCACATAGAAGACCCCAGATGAACCAGATAGTAGACAAATACTATTCATTGCTGCCTCGATATGAGACCCACGGGCATTTTAAAACTCAAGTCTGAATGATAAAAGTAGCAGGTAATAATAACCGATGTATAACATAAGCAAACACGAAATACTACGACCTCTCTTCCGGAACTGTGTAGTCCTTAGGTTCATCTGCTCAGTCGATGATGGTAATGCAGTTGGCGTGGTTGCCGGCAATGGGGAAGATGATCTGAGGCGGCAAAAGAAAGTCTGCAAGGGGAATCTCTGCTACAGTGAATGCTTCTGCCGATGGTGCATCTCAGGTGGGGTGGATGACGGCACGGCAGGAGCAGGACATAACACACAGAGTTTTCTTTGACGCCTATCTGAAAATGAAGTAAATCTGTAAGGGCTCCTTAGAATTGGAGGATTCTATAAATGCAGGGACAGGAAAAACACAGGAATAGTATAGGAATGCACGTGCAAAACAAAGCATTTGGAAACATAGGATTTCTGTCAACCTGGGTGTTTGGTTCACATGAATTGGAGGAACACAGGAATGGAGAAACATGGTCAAATTAAAGTCAAACCACGTGAAAATGAAAAAGAATTAAGAATCTTATTATGCTAGTAATGCAATTAGTCCTGTTCTTCATGCATATTAATTTGAAAAGGACGTCCAAGTGGATATTAAAATTCCTACGTTTTTTCTTTGAAAGAGACACCAAAGGAAAAAAATCCTCCAGTTTTGCTTTGCTCCACTCCTTCTAAGCAAATGCATGAATACTAGTACCATAGTAGTTCCATAGCAAAGGATCCTTGAGGGATTAACATGAATGCAAAGTAACAAAGTGATGCAACGAGTGTGCCACCTCTTTGGCATAGCCTTGTCGACCTCAGCATCATTGGGTTGGACGTGGAGGATGGTGATGCTGGTGTGACTGTCGGAGGCGGGGAAAAAGATCTGAGGCATCTGGAAACGGCGCTCAGGGTACTGCTCCACTATAATGGACGGTTCCGTCGTTGGAGCAGCTCCGGTGAGGTGTACGACAGCGAGGCTGAAGCAGGACAAAACAGGCAACGTTAATCTGAAGTGGGACTTTAATATCATCTGCAATAGATGATGTAAAATACATCACCCAAAAGTGCTAGATGTAAAATGCATCAGCCGCACCACGGCCTCTCTGATAGATGTTGTAAATACTGTTCACTCTCAACTTAACTAAAGAAACTGAACTTTACAGTCGAAACTAAATTTTACTGTCGAAACTGATTGAACTAGCAGCGGAGCATTGCAATAGATGTTTAGGGCATTCGAGCACTAGTAGCAGAAAAGCTGTTATCTAAATTAGCAGACGCTCGAGTAGGGAACACACTAGCAGAGAGCAAGTCATGCAGCAGCACCACGAGTGAGTGCTAAAGCAGCAACTCCTATAGCTCCCGGAGGTCGTGCAACAGCAGCAGTAGTGCGAGCGAGAGCAAGAGTAGAGTAGCAGCACGAACGGGAGCAAGAGCGAAGCAGCAGATGGGCAACAGCAATAGCTGAGCAGAGAAGTAGCACGAACGAAAGCAAGAGCAGTGCAACAGCGCGACCGACAGCAAGAACTGAGCCGCAGTCCAAGCGAGAGCCGGAGCAGCTAGTGCCAGTGTGGAAGTCGCTGCCGAGGAAGCAACAACATGGGGGAGAGACGCCATGGATGAAGTGGCCGAAAACGGCACCGTCGATGGAGACCCGCCATGGCAGCTCGGTATCGAGCACCGGCAGCCCCGTGAGATTGAATAAAAGATTAAACAAAGTGGTGAGTGCAGAACCTCCTTGGTGGCACCGAGTTGGCCTCGAATTCATCGGAGGAATTGGTGAGGGTGCTACGATTCCGGTGGGGCAGGTCAAGATGGGGCTATGGGGATGGAGGTGGCACGATAGACGAGGAAAACGTCGGGGCAGCTCCTTGGAGGTGGAGGACGGGGCGACTGATCCAGCGGGACGACGAGATCGACGACAGATCCTAATCCAGTGCGGGGGATGAGGGACGACAAGCTGTTGCGGTGGACTACATCGTCGGGGAAGAGTCTCCGGCTGGGCAGCGGTCGGGAGGCTGACGGAGGAGCATGGGGTTTCGCGGGTTTTGGCGGCCTCGGTGTATGAATGGGGTGGGGCGAAGGGGAAGGTAGGGGGGAGCCATGGCTTAGGGACGCGCTTGTCTGAAATGTAGGGTAAGTTACCAGCATACCCCCACTGGTTTTAACACCGCAACGTCGAGCCAACATTTCTGACTGAGGGGTAGAAGGGGGATTTCACGTGTCTAGGTTGCGGGACCGATTTCGGATGAGGAGGGAGTTTTTGCGCACATCAAAATTTCAGGATAATAAGGCGCGGCGTGGGTTGAAGAGGCGGGAGTTTCAAAGCAGATGAGACAAAAGATACTCGAGCTTGAAAATTTCGGGATAACAAGGCACGAATTCCTTGTTCGACAGAACAAACTTAACATGTACAAAAAATGTCAGGACCCCGATCCTAGGTCACACCGATCTAGCATGTAACACATCATATCACTTTGTGGCCTCACGCACGGTATTTCCACGGGTGCCACCTTACCTGGCCCGGGACCGTTTGTGCCTTTTGGCTCACGTGTATGATAGTGTCGCTAGCATCCATATGACAAAGAACCCGGGCCGACATGGCTAGTCGTGAACCCAAAGCGGCACTAACCCATGGGGACAGGCATACATGAATCAACCTCGAGCATGTCGGTCAACAACGTGTGAATCCGGGCTGTAGCACTGGGCTAACAGGACTCCGGTAACCCAGGCTGTAGCAGGCTAGGCAGGACTCCGGATGTCACCGCGTGACATTTCCCCGAAGGGACAGACATAGGAACGAAGTGAAACACATGGCGGCCAGTCAAGTGTCCTGAGCAGTAGTGCTGGGCTAGCAGGACTCCGGTGATCCGGGCTGTAGCGGACTACTATCGCTCAGAAGCACTAGACTACATTTCCCCATATGATAGGCTGCCAAGGATAAACAACTAGATAGTCGGATCCCACACATACCAAGCATTTCAATCATACACACAATATGCTCGATATGTGTGAATACAACATGGCATCACAACATAACTCTACAACTCAAGTATTTATTCATTAGGCTCCGAGGAGCGAGATATTACAAACATGGGTCTCATGACCCAACAATCATAGCATACAATGCAAAGCACATGCGGAAGCTTAACATGTCTGAGTACAGACACCTATAAATGAAAAAGGCTAAGAAGCCTGACTATCTACCAAATCCTGTCGAGGGCACAAGATCGTAGCTGAGGTATCAAGCTAAACGTCGAAGTCCACACGGAACTACTAGCGAGACTGAAATCTCTCTGCAAAACATAAATTAAGCAAACGTGAGTACAAGGGTACTCAGCAAGACTTACATCAGAACTAAACTACATATGCATCGGTATCAACAAGGGGTGGTGGTGGAGTTTAACTGCAGCAAGCCAGCTTTGACTCAGTGGCCAACCTGAACTACGATTGCGAGCAACTCTTTTGAGGTGGCGCACACGAGTCCACATATTCACCAATCAATACACCACTATGGATCCGCTCTCGTCTCCCTACGAGAAGGCCATCCATAGCACTCACACTTATCTTGCAAGTTTTAGAGTATCCACTTTCACTTGTCTATGAACTGTTATAGGCAACCCAGAAGTCCTTTACCGCGGACACGACTATTCGAATAGATCATTTATAACCCTGCAGGGGTGTACTTCGTCACACATGTTTCCACCACATAGCGTCTGCACACGACATGTGCTCGGCAGACTTCAAGCGAAAGCCGACGTGGGTGTAGACCACGACCTGACTAACCACACAAGTCTCTAGTCCAGGTTTATCGCCTATTCGGGTTCCATCCGCGAGGAGATCCGGCCGGAGTTTCGCTCACAGCCCCAAACGATGTGTGCAGGGTTCCCGAGACACCAAACGGGCGCCCGGTACACCGTGCCACAGTGTATCTACCGCATCATAGCCCACCCCTAGGGTCAGCGCTACGCACGGCCGCCAACACATATCCTATAAACACCAGAAACTAATTGCAACTCCTGGACAGAGAATGAGAGGGGTCAGTAAGTCGAGCGGGGTCATATTTCAGGGCCCAACGTGTGGTAGTAGCTGTTTCATGGATCACAAACACAGAACTCAGTTCCTGAGGACGGTTTCAGTGAGACAACCCACCATGTACTCCTACATGGCCTCTCACCGCTACCTTTACCAAATCATGTTCACACCCTTAGCTCACACACAGTAGGACATGTTCACCACTTTCCAATTCATCCCCGATGAATCAGACCTGACACAACTCTAAGCAATAGCAGGCATGACAAGCAAGCATGAATGAGTAGACACATCAGGGCTCAAACAACTCCTACTCATGCTAGTGGGTTTCATCTATTTACTGTGGCAATGACAGGTCATGCAGAGGATAAGGGGTTCAACTACCGCAACAAGTAACAGATGAATCGTTGTTGTCCTAATGCAGTAAAAGAGAGCAGGAGCGAGAGAGGGGGATTGTATCGGAATGAACAAGGGGGTTTTGCTTGCCTGGCACTTCTGAAGATAACATTGAGTCTTCATCAGTGTCAACGATCACAGCGTCGGTACATCGTCTATCGAGAGGGGACATTTACCGGCAAACAAGGAAGAACACAATCAATGTGATGCAACAATATGATGCATGATCATGATATGGCAATATGCTGTTGGTTAAGCTAATGCAACTAACAACAAGTTAAATGGAGTTGGTTTGAACACTACGTTCAAATTCAAATTCAAACTATGAATTCAAATAGTGCATTATCATGTTTTGGACTAAACAGTGAGGTTAAGTTGTTCAAACTTGCATGAAGATGCCATAAACAGATTCCTTGAATTTTTCTGATAATTTTACATATATAATTTATTTTATTTGGAGTTACGGTTTAATTTCTATGATTTTTAGAAGTTTTGGGTATTTTCTGAAATAAATAAATCATTTAAGATTTATTTAAATTCCAGAAAGGACTTATTGCGTCAGCATGATGTTGGGGTGACGTCAGCAGGTCAAAGGAGTCGACCAGGTCAAACCTGACCAGTGGGGTCCACTGCTCAGTGACACAAAGTTGTCTGGGTCACAGACATGTGGGGCCGGTCAAAGGCCACGTCAGCAAGGTCAAAGCTGACGCGTGGGGCCACTGTGATTAGTTAATACTAAACAGAACTAATCTAAGTTTAATTAGTCGGTGGGGCCCTGCTGTCAGTGTTACTAGGTGTCGACTAAGTGCGTCATTAGCCCTAAGTAATCTGCCATGTCACCCTCGCCGGAGTTCCGCCGACGGCGACCCAAACGCGGCGGAGGCGCACTGGAGTGGCTCGGGTTTCGCCTACAGGCCACCATTTGACGCGCGGAAGGGCGCGTTTGAAAGAGGGAAGCGAGGCGCATCTGCGGGTGGCCGTGGTTCGAGTGGGGGTGAACGGAGTCAACGGCGGCGAGCTCTCTTGCGGCCGCCGGAATTTGGGCGTACACCGAACCGGGGCTACGGAGCACGGCATGAAGATCTGGTGGGTGTGCTCGGCTTCTGGGAGCACTCTGAGTGCAGCGATGGGTTCGGACGCATGCTTGCGCGGTCGTAGTCGCGGTGGCGACATGGCCGGCCGCGAGGAGCTGTCGGCTCCGATGGCCAGGGGGGCTAGAAGGCATGGGCGAGCACGGGGGAAGAGGGGCAGGGGCTCACGGCGAATCCGATAGAGGCAACGGCGAGACCGGGGAGGGACTAGAGCAAGCGAATCGACGGCGGCGGTCGTCGGTGCCGAAGCTTGATGACGACGAAGATGCCGGCGATGAAGGGCTCCCGAGGTCGTGTGAGACAAAGTGGAGGACGAGGGAGGCACGGCGGAGCTCCGGGCCGCGTCGGAGAGGTGAGGGGATGGCTGTGGCCGTGGTGGCAGCGGACGGCGGCGACGAGTGGCTCTCGGGTTCGAAGAGAGGGGCGACAGAGGCGGGGATGAGGATGGAAGAGAGTGAGCGAGGGGTCAGGGGGGTGCGTGGCATCCATAGCGACGTCCGTGAGGCGGTAAGCAGGCAGGAGGTGGCCTGCGCATGGCCTGCAGGCGGCGAGCACGCACCCTGCGTCCGACTGGCGCGGGGTGGAAGACGCCTCTGCCCCTGGTGGGCTGGGCTGTCTTACCGGGCCGCCAGTGGGCCAGGTAAGTGGGCTGCGAGGTAAGTGGCCAGGTTGGCTTTTCTCTCTCTGTTGTTTCCTGTTTTCTATTTTCTGACATTTGTTTTGATTTAATTAAAATACTAAATCATTTTATAAAATCCTGAAAATAAATATGTGACTAGAACTAAAATATCCCAAGCCACATAAAATGTTCCAGAATTATTGGACATATATTAATTATATAAAGAATATATATCCAATGCAAATAGTTATTGAGTTAATTCAAAGGCCCAAAATAAATATTTCTGAGACTCCAAAAATATTGTTTTAAGTTTTACCTCTTGCCAATATTTTCAGAGACTAAGAGGAACATTTTCTTGGACTTCTTTGAAAGGATATTAATGTTGATTATTTTTAAAGGGATTCTGAGGCTTTGAAAATCCCTCAATTCAAATTTCATTTGAATTTAAACATGATGCAACCACCAAGCTAGTCCAAGGCCAAAGTAGGGCTAGGGATGTGACAAAAAACCAATTCATACAAGACACAAGAGAGTCATGTCCCCTTTTACTATATTGCTATAAATGTCATTGAAAAAACTACAAGAAAAATGTAAAAAAAATTGGGAGAATAAGATTACCCTATACAATACAAAATCGATTTGCACTTCCCTCAACGACAACAAAAAAATCAATCCCACCAAAAGAAAGAGTCATGTCCCTTTTTATATGATTACAAGTGCCAGGATCTCGAATTTCAATTTTTGAATCCACGTTATGTTGAATTCAAATATATCATTAGGTGACCTTGCGGTTTATAATGGATGTAGTCCTACATTTTGATCTTCCATCATATATGAACAGTTAACTCCACCCTATGAACGTATATATTGTCGTCTACCATATGGACTAAATTTGAATCAATTTTCCTTATTTGAATACAACTGTTGTCAAGTTATACAATCATTTAAATATTATCTTGACAAAAAAGCATGCATATAGCAGTAATCATATTTCATTATGAACTACATGTAACATACAATCTCCTATTCAAATATTTGTATCCATTTTATGTTGAATTCAAATCAGAGTACATTGGTCTAGGTGGCGATATGTTCGGGATAATCTAAACCCTGTTTTCATATGTATAATTTTTAGCTCAATTGGAACAAGTTTTGGTATAAGCTTCTTGCAAAACCGGAGATTCTCTCAACAAGCCTCATGGTTCCGAGAGGGAACGTGTCACCTTTGTGTGCGAAACGATATACGCTGCCTCCCCCCTGATTTTCTTTACAAATGCAACATAGAACTATATGAGTGCCCTGTTAAATTTTGGAATTATTCCGGGTTCGTTTGGCTTTTTTATACATTAATTGAGTTTCTGGACATTTAATGTGCATAACCCAAATTTGAACTGCAAGCACATGCTCCGGTGCACCAAAGTTGGTTGAAAAATCACATGTGTGTCCTTGGGTGAATTTCTAGGTCCCATGCAAGAAATGGGAATGAAATTCAAACATCTGGGCGTCGTGACTCGGCTGAGAACATCGAGAAACTTGGTTTTTAAATTCATGTAAATAAAAAACTCGCCTAGAAATCATGAAACTTGGCATGGTTTCATGTCATGGCACTAACATGATGTGGTAAAAAATTAGGACGATTTGGAACAAGTTTTGGTATAAGCTTCTTGCAAACCGGAGCTTCTCTCAAGAAGGCTCGCGGTTCTGAGAGGGAACATGTCACCTTTGAGTATGAAACATTATATGCTGCCACCCGTTGAGTTTCTTTATAGAGGCAACATAGAACTACATGAGTGACCCATTAAATTTTGGAATTATTCTAGGTTCGTTTGGCTTTTTTATACATTAATTGAGTTTTTGGACATTTAATGTGCATAATCCAAATTTGAACTGCAAGCACATGCTCCAGTGCACCAAAGTTGGTTGAAAATTCACATGTGTGTCCTTGGGTGAATTTCTAGTTCCCATGCAAGAAATGGGAATGAAATTCAAACTTCTGGGCATCGTGACTCGACCAAGAACATCGAGAAACTTGGTTTTTAAATTCATGTAAATCCAAAACTCGCCTGGAAATCATGAAACTTGGCATGGTGTCATGTCATGGCACTAACATGCTGTGGTAAAAAATTGGGCCGATTTGGAACAAGTTTTGGTATAAGCTTCTTGCAAACCGGAGCTTCTCTCAAGAAGGCTCATGGTTTTGAGAGGGAACGTGTCACCTTTGAGTGTGAAACGATATACGCTGCCCCCCTTGAGTTTCTTTACAGAGGCAACATAGAACTACATGAGTGACCTGTTAAATTTTGGAATTATTTTGGGTTCGTTTGGCCTTTTTTATACATTAATTGAGTTTTTGGTCATTTAATGTGCATAATTCAAATTTGAACTACAAGCACATGCTCCCGTGCACCAAAGTTGGTTGAAAAATCGCATGTGTGTCCTCGGGTGAATTTCTAGGTCCCATGCAAGAAATGGGAATGAAATTCAAACATCTGGGCATCGTGGCTTGACCGAGAATATTGAGAAACTTGGTTTTGAAATTCTTGTAAATCCAAAACATGCCTGAAAATCATGAAACTTGGCATGGTGTCATGTCATGGTATTACCATGTTGTGGTAAAAAAGTTGGCCGAATAGGAACAAATTTTGGTATAAGCTTCTTGCAAATCGGAGCTTCTCTCAAGAAGGTGATACGTCTCCAATGTATCTATAATTTTTGATTGTTCCATGCTATTATATATTCTGTCTTGGATGTTTAATGGGCTGTATTATACACTTTTATATATTTTTGGGACTAATCTATTAACCCAAGGCCCAGTGCAAATTGCTGTTTTTTTTGCCTATTTTAGTGTTTCGCAGAAAAGGAATATCAAACGGAGTCCAAACGGAATGAAACCTTCGGGAGCATGATTTTTGGAACAAACATGATCCAGAGGACTTGGAGTGGATGTCAAGCAACCAACAAGGAGGCCACGAGGCAGGGGGGCGCGCCCTCCCCGCTCGTGGGCCCCTCGTGGCTCAGCCGACCTACTTCTTCCTCCTATATATACTCATATACCCTGAAAACAACCAGGAGCACCACGAAACCCTATTTCCACCGCCGCAACCTTCTGTACCCAAGAGATCCCATCTTGGGGCCTTTTCCGGAGCTTTGCCGGAGGGGGCATCGATAACGGAGGGCCTCTACATCAACTCCATGGCCCCTCCGATGATGTGTGAGTAGTTTACTTTAGACCTTCGGGTACATAGCTATTAGCTAGATGGCTTCTTTTTTTTGAGGAACTGGGACAGTGGGAGAGGCTCCCACTGTCATATATATTAATAATTATAGTACATTTACAAGGAGTAGTTACATTATGCACATGTCTCCCCCATCTCTCTTTGGAGTGAGGGTATAAAAGATCTAAAGAGTACAATTAATCAGAGGGTAGGGAGTCTAAAAGCAAGAAGATGAACTCCTTCTTGTTGTCTTTAACCCTATATTGAAGAAGACTAAACTCTTCTCTGAATCTGGCTAGCCAGGAGTGGTAGGAGGGGCTTATATTTCTGAAAAGTTTGTTGTTCCTTTCTTTCCAAATGCTCCACGATGCTTGAAGAATGATTTCCATGAACAATGGCCTGCCCCAAATAAGTTTAGCTTGCTCTAGCCAGGACAATCTAGTGGCCTGATCTCCAGGGTCTATCCCAAAGGTTGCCCAGCAGTTTCTGCTAAATGGGCATGTTAGGATCAAGTGATCAATGTCTTCTTCTTTTTGGCCACATAATAAGCAGTTCAGGTTTGTACCAATGTTATAGTGTCTTCTCTTCAACATGTTTCTAGTGTTTAATCTGTCAGACAACATAAGCCATCCAAAGACCTTGAGTTTAGCAAATACTTTTGATTTCCATAGCCAGTGGTAAGTTTTATGGGCCTTCATATTCCTGAAGCAGAATTTGTAGTATTTGCTTGCAGAGAAATCAGTTCCTTTCCAAGGGTAAGACCATATATCTTTTGCATTTTGGTTGTTGTCCAAAGTAATGTGGGCTACCAATCCTTGCATATCTTGTACTTCCTGCAGTGCTTGTGAAGATAGTGGCAGAAAGAATGCTTGTTCCAAGGATGTTATGGTTAAGAAGTCTTGGACTGAGCAATCTTCATTTCTCGCATAAGAAAATGCTCTGGGATGTGTATCAGAAAGAATTTCATTCAACCACAGATCTTTCCACATGAGAACATTGTTTCCATAGTTGACTGTAACTTTGGAGATTCCTCTAAAAATAGGAGTAAGCTTGAGAATGTCCCTCCACCAGAATGATCCACATGGATCTGAGGCGTGTGGTATTTTGCTGGTATAGTATGTGGACCAGATCAATTCTACCCAAGGTAGGTCAAGACGGTTGTAAAACTTGTGTAAATATTTTAGAAGGAGAGCATCACTTTGCAGTTTAAGGTTAATGATTCCAAGCCCTCCACTCTGTTTTGGTCTGCAAACTCTGTCCCAGGCCGCCAAAGAGTTGCTTTTTTCACCCTGTTCCATCTTCTTTGTCCATAGGCATTTCCTTCTTAGTTTGTCTAGGAGCTCAAGGATTTTTGGAGGAAATCTTAGCGTGCAGAGTGCAAAGATAGTAAGTGAGGTGATAACCGTATTTAGTAAGGAAAGTTTGGATCCATAGGACATCAGAGATAATGTAGAAGTGAGTCTTCTTTCCATATTGCAGACAATAGGCATTAGGTCCTGGACCGAAGGTTTTGAAGTACCAAGTGGTAATCCAAGGTACGTGAATGGCATCTTTCCAATTGTACATTGAAAGATTTCTGCAATATCTTTGCTTAGGGCATCACCACAGTTGATTGGAATCAATGTTGATTTAGGAAAGTTAATTTTGAGGCCAATGGAGGTTGCATAGTCGGTGAGAATGTTTTTCATTGTATGAGTTTGATCATGGCAGGCAGGCATGATGATAATAGTGTCATCAGCGTATTGGATGACAGGGAAATCAATTTGGTTTTGCCTAGGGCAAGGTAAATGAAGTAGACCATGTCTGAATGCATCATTAATGGCTGCTTGCAAGAGATCGGCCACAAGAACAAAAATGAGGAGTGAAAGTGGATCACCCTGTCGAACCCCACTTTTGCAGATAAATTGTCTACCCGGAATTCCATTCAGTAGGACAGAAGATTTACCAGAAGAAAACAATGACTTGATCCATAAAAGCCATTTTTCATTCAATCCCATGTGCTTCATTATTTCCAGCATTGCATCATGCTCAATGGTGTCAAATGCTTTAGCAAAATCCATTTTAAGGAGCACAATCTTATTTTTGGAGTTTTGGCACTGGTGTATGTACTCAAATGCCCAAGCAAGACAGTCCTGGATTGCTCTGCCTTTAATGAATCCATATTGATTCCTATGTATAATTTTCAGAATGAGCTTTTGCAGACGATTAGCTAGTAGCTTTGTGATCACTTTGAGACAACAGTTAAGTAGAGTGATAGGTCAAAAGTCATTGACTGTAGCTGGGGAGGCAATTTTAGGGATCAAGGTGATGTATCCTTCATTGATGCTTTCAAGGTTTAAAGTTCCAGCATGGAATTGATCACATAATTTGTAGAAGTCTTACTTAATGATATGCCAACAGGACTTAAGAAATATTCCTGTGAAGCCATCTGGACCTGGAGCTCTGTCTGCTGGCATTTCTTTAATGACATTGTCAATTTCCTCTCTGGAGAAAGGAACTGTTAATTGGTCTAGATCATTCCTATTTTTTATAATGTTTGCAAGGTTAAACTTCATTTGATATTCTCCCGAGGTCCCCAATCTCTGTTTGAAACTTTGGTAAATTAATGCTTCTTTCCCAATATGATCTTCAATTGTGGTGCCATTGTCTAGTTGAAGAGAGGGGATATTGTTCCTTCTATACCTCTCAGATGCCATGGCCTTGAAAAACTTTGGGTCCTCATCACCAAATTTGGCCCATCTGATAGTACATCCCTTTCTCCAATATTGTTTTTGATACTCCAATAATCTGAGTAAATGATTTTTGAGAATTCTTCTGAAGTTACTCTCTTGGATTGTGAGATTTCTTTTGTTTTCCAAAGAGTCCAGGTCAGCCAGTGCAGAATTAGAGTTAGCAATAGCTGAAGCTAGTTTTGAATTTTTTTACTCCATTTTTTAAGCTCATATCTAAGAGTTTTCAGTTTCCTGGAAATTATTGTGGCATAGTTATCTGAAGGTACATGTTTGTTCCAGGAGGCAGCTACTAAGTCCATAAAACCAGGATGTTGGATCCAATAAGACACAAACCTGAAAAGGTTGCTTTGAGGTATGTTTGTTTCAATGGATATTACACATGGTATGTGGTCTAAAACTGGTTTAGAGAGCGTCTTTACAATAGTGTTGGGGTATGTATTAGTCCAGTTAGTTGAGGTGAAAAACCAATCCAATTGTTCTAGTAATGGATCATCCTGCATGTTACTCCATGTAAATGTTCTGCCTTTGAGAGGGAGTTCAATCAGACCCTGTGTTCGAATGAAATCGTTGAAAGTAATCATATCATTAATGTTTCCACTAGGTTTATTTCAGTTAGCTGGGCTACGGATATAGTTGAAATCCCCAACAAGGAGCCAGTCTTCATTAGGGGGAATATTAAGATTAAGTAACCAACTGGTATAGTCAATCCTGGAGTCACCTTGACAGGGGCCATATATATTTACCAGGGTCCACATTTGGGCAGATTGTGTGGATTGAAATTTAGTAACAAGTGCAAATTCCTCCTCAATTAACATCGTGCCAGTAAAGATAGCACTATTCCATAAGGTTAAAATACCACTAGAGGCCCCTCTCGAAGGGATGAAAGCAAATTTGTCAAAGCGTTTAGGGCAACAAGTTTTAATATAGGAGTTATCAAAAGCAGTTTTCTTGGTTTCTTGTAAACAAATAACCGAGCAACCACTAGTAGCAATAGCATTGGATAAAGCCAAAAGCTTGGGGTCTGAGTTCATGCCCCGGATGTTCCAACATAACACATTCCAGTTCGATAAAATAGACATAAAAGATAGGAAATAAAGCTGCCACTAGGCTGAAGTTGAAGAAGAACCAGCCCCGTTATCTGCCATAAGCTGATCTTCAGTAACTTCTTCAGGTGGGACAGCACAATGCTGCACAACGATATTCTGAATTTGCTCAATGGTCATGGGAGGTGGGTTTTCACCATCTTCAGGCTGGTCGTCAGTGATACCAGTGATGACTACAGCAGACACAACATTGGGAATGACTCTGGGTTTTACCTTGGAAGTCTTGGTCCTGCTGTCAGTAAGAGCAGGCACCTTGAACCATCATATTTATTGGAACGAGCGCTTCTACGCATAGTGGTCACAGAGAGAGGAGCTTTATTCTTGCTGCGTTTGTTTTGTGCACCCACCCTTGAAGTTCCAGCCTGAAATTCAGTGACTGCCACATGTAAATCTTCCTGGTCTGCAGTAGTTTCAGAGAATTCCACAGCCTATGAACCAGCAATAATACCCACAGCTGAATTGTCTTTAGAAAGAGCCTGCACCTCCTCAGAAGCAAGGGACCAAACATGGACAGTAGTGGAGACTGATCCATCTACCTCACCCTGAGCAATGCAAGAAGAAACCTGAACAGAACCATTATATTCAGAAAGTGACAGGGTGATATCCAGCTTGGTTGGTCTCATTCCATACCATGGGCCCAAGGGCCAATAGTGGCAAGAGAGGGCATGATGGAGCTTGAGAGGAAGTTAGTGATGGGCACATATGACAGTGGTTCAGCAATTAGCAAACCATTCAAGAGCTCATTGTCAGCATTGAACTAAATGTTCATACTAGCATTAGTGATAGAGATATTGAACTAAATCCTTGGTGTCTGAACCTCAGTTGTCGGGGCCATCAGCTCATTGTTCATCACAGGAGGAGCCACATCATTAGAAGCATAATAGAGAGACCCATTCGTCTGGAGAACCTACAGAACAGAGGCTGGTACCAGCACCAATGCATCAGACTCAAAGTTTGTAGTTGAACTGCTGAGAGAGATTGAGTCATTCCAAGCTGCAAAAGGGCTGTCTTGCATATTGTTAGTTGGAAGAATTCCATCCTGAACTTGTAGACCCTCATTGGCCAGCCACTCTTAGTAGTTATAGAGTACAGGTGGAGCAGGAGGAGGAGGTGCAGGCCATTCTCCCCATTGGGGATGGATCTCAATATCCTCCTGGGCTGCAACATTTTCACCCACATCCTTTGCAACATTGTTTCCAGCACCCTGTTGAGCCATCCAGTTATTAAGCTGTAGCTGATAGAGTTGCTCAGCATTGAGGCCTTCGCCATATAGAGGGTGTGGGATACCATCTACAAGAGGTGGGTCTTCACCAACCGGAGGAACTTCAGGCAGATGAGCATTCCAATCTGAGCTGCGCAGCATCGTAACACAGACTATCCAGCAATGGCGATTGCCTCCAAGTTGGCGGATAACCAAACTCTTGGGCACCAGCCTGAGATGAATGATTTAACATGAAGGAGGACTAGCTTTCTGTCTCCTCTTGGGTTGTGCCAATGTGTCAGACTACCAAAACCATCAACAGATCTATGCAAGTAATGGTAGGTTTGGTAATCTTGCGGAAAGCCAATGTAAAGAAGCC
Organism: Triticum monococcum; assembly: GCA_034509565.1. Classification (NCBI taxonomy): domain Eukaryota; kingdom Viridiplantae; phylum Streptophyta; class Magnoliopsida; order Poales; family Poaceae; genus Triticum; species Triticum monococcum. The sequence goes on along the minus strand of CM067847.1, from coordinate 171,028,872 downwards.
ACACATCTGGTCCATAAGTAGTGAGCCTCATATTAAGTGCCTCATCATGCGGAACAAAAGAAACTATAGTGTTCATATCCCCTTCTTCCTCAGCATCAATCTCAAAAGTATTACCCACAACATTGTCACGCATCAGAGGACTAGGGAAACCGTATATAGCAATGCCTAGTGGATGATCATCAATTTCAGTCGGAGCAAAGTTGGATTCATGCAGCAGACCGGTGATTACCTACCTCAGAGCAGCCTTGTGGTGGAACGGAACATGGCGGTTCACCTCGGCAATGGCGAGGAAGTCATGGTTGAGAGGAGGCACCGGATGCACCACCATGTCACTACGAACAATCCTATCGGCCGGCCCGAGCTCGATGGTCATCCCCGTCGGGATGTAGGGGACGAGGTTGACAGGGAAGTTCGCCATTGTTGCTGGCGGAGGAGCTCTCGAGGTAGGCAAAGCAGGGGAAGTGGAATGCGGAACGGTAGCGGGGATTGCCTTAGGCTTCCATATTAGTCTTTGCACCTCTCTCCCCCTCCAACAAGAATGTTCCAGGTGTCCAAATCGGCCACAGATGCTGCATCGAATGGTTGTAAATTCATCTGTTATTTTAATGTGGTCAGGGAAGGTAATCAATGAACGTTGGCAAGTGGATATCTGCTTCTGATGTGACGTTGATTTGCTAACACGGGATGCGTCAGCTTGTTTTGTAAGTGGTGCACGCTTAGGAATACCATCTTGGTCATTATGTTTGTCCAAAAATGCATCTTCTCGAGAGGGAATCACCATGGAGATTCCTTTGGGTTGCCACCAAAGATATGTACTATCAGCATTACCACAGTTGTTAGGTAAGTGTCCTAAGAGGTGGCAATGTTGGCAAAATAACTTGGAAGGGCAGGAATCCGCGGAATGACCAAGAGAGGAACAAATTATGCAAGAGAAACCTTGATGTAAATTATTTGAGCTGTTCACAGGAGGCCGCCAGGCCGGGTTAGGCTCCAAATGTCTTATCTGTTCGGACTGAGTGTCTAAGGCCGGGATGGAGCAATTTGGCCCAAGATGGCCTAGTTGTTTGCAATGTGAGCACATTTTGACTTTATTGAGAATAAAATCCACAGATGGAACCGAGTCCAAGGCCCAAACTTTAGCAATATGCGAATCATCATATCCCGCCTGTCGGAAATCCATAATGTGTAGGAGAATAAATGTTGGAATGGACTCCCAATAAGAGGACCGGTAATTAGTGCCAATAAATTTCGATTGATGCTCTTGATTGTGAGGTGTAATGACTGATTTGAAGTTGCCAAAACGGATAGAATTATTATCTTTGTCATGCAAGGAAATATCTAATTGAAAACTACCAAAAATAACCTTGTCAGTATGAACCAGCGAATGATCCAATGGAGTGCTTGAATCATGGCCAACAACATTGCTTGACTGAGGATGAAGAAGACCAAACTTTGCAAGCTCCTTGGCTGAATGATTATGTTGATGATCCTCAGAAGACAGAAAATTAAACCTTGTCTTGATAGTCAGAGGAGAACGTGAGACCAACTTAGCAAGCTCCTGGTCAGAATGCCAACTTTGATCTGAATGAGAATTAAACCAAGCATTGTGCCTATAGAGATTGAAATGACAAACAAAATCTGGCCAGACCCGATCCTTAAGACCATACACAAAATGACCAACTTTATTTGAGGCAACAGAAAAACGAAACTGCCGACCAGCAAGATGCTTGACATTGAAACCCGAAGAGGATCCACCAATGCAACATTGGAGGGCAAGATCCACTAATTCAATCGAGAGAGGGAAGGCGGCAGAGGAGAAAGCCACCACGAGGAAGAATTCTCTTGCACCTCCGATAGGGGAGAAATGAACGGTAGAACCAAACCTTTTGCACACCTGTGTCTCCACTGCTTGGCCAGGGGAGAAATCCCAATGTAGAAGCCCCTCCATTGGTGAAGGTTAGAGTCACCATTGTTGGTGGGCGAGGAGAGGGGGAGAGGTGTGATATGCATTCTTCTCTCTCTTTGGATCTCAATAAAAAGTTCTCCTCGATCTTCTTGGAGATCTATTCGATGTAATTCTTTTTGCGGTGTGTTTGTTGAGATCTGATGAATCGTGGGTTTATGATCAAGTCTATCTATGAACAATATCTGATTCTTCACTGAAATCTTTTATGTATGATTGGTTATATTTGCAAGTCTCTTTGAATTATCAGTTTGGTTTGGCCTACTAGATTTCTTGCAATGGGAGAAGTGCTTAGCTTTGGGTTCAATCTTGCGGTGCTCGATCCCAGTGACAGAAAGGGAAACGACACCTATTGTATTTTTGCCATCGAGGATAACAAGATGGGGTTTATATTATATTGCTTGAGTTTATCCCTCTACATCATGTCATATTACCTAATGTGTTACTATGTTCTTATGAAATTAATACTCTAGATGCATGCTGGATAGTGGTCGACGTGTGGAGTAATAGTAGTAGATGTAGGCAGGAATCGGTCTACTTGTCACGGACGTGATGCCTATATACATGGTCATCCCTAGATATTCTCATAATTATTCGCTTTTCTATCAATTGCTCGACAGTAATTTGTTCACCCACCGTAATACTTATGCTATCTTGAGAGAAGCCACTAGTGAAACCTATGCCCCTGGGTCTATTCTCCATTATATTAATCTTCCGTCAACAAGCTATTTCTATTACCTTTTATTTTGCAATCTTTACTTTTAATATTTATCATACAAATACCAAAAATATTATCTTATCATCTCTATCAGATCTCACTCTTGTAAGTGATCGTGAAGGGATTAACAACCCCTTTATCATGTTGGTTGCGATGTTCTTATTTGTTTGTGTATATGCGAGGGACTTGCGTGTGGCCTCCTACTGGATTGATACCTTAGTTCTCAAAAACTGAGGGAAATACTTACGCTACTTTGCTGCATCACCCTTTCCTCTTCAAGGGAAAACCAACACAGTGCTCAAGAGGTAGCAAGATGGATTTCTGGCGCCGTTGCCGGGGAGTCTACGCACAGGTCAAGACATACCAAGTACCCATCACAAACTCTTATCCCTCGCATTACATTATTTTCCATTTTCCTCTCGTTTTCCTCTCCCCCACTTCACCCTTGGCGTTTCATTCGCCCTCCTTTTCCATTCCCCTTCTCTTTTCTAGTTCGCCTCTTTTTGTTTCCTTTTACTTGCTTGTGTGCTGGATTGTTTGCCGTGATGGCCTTACCAAAAATTTTTGATCCTCACCTTAGAAGGTTGGAAGAAATTGAAAACAACATTAGAAGTTTTACGCCGTTGCTGTTTGAGCATAATAATTTCTTCAAAAACGAGCTTAAAGAACAAAAAAAGTTTTATAGGGTACATGAATAATGAGCTCGATGATATGTCTAAAGAATTTTATGGTTTGAAATCTCAGTTCACTCATCTTGAAAACTTAATAGCCCAAATATCGGATAAGAAGGCCAGCTTAGTTAATAAGATGGCCACCAAACTGGAAGAACTTGATGCTAATAAGGATGAAGATCTAAAAGTGATTGATGTGTCTACCATTAAATCTTTGTTTTGCAATATGAATCTTGATAATGATGGGACTCGAGATGAGTCAACTTTAGTTAGAAGGCGTCCCAATGATTCGGAGTTTTTAGATCTTGATGGAAAAATTGATAAAAGTGGGATTGGAGAGGTCAAAACTTTACTTAGCAATATCTTGGATTTCAAGGGATTTAATTATGATAATTGTTCTTTAATAGATTTTATTTCCTTGTTGCAATTCGTGCTAAATTCTGTGCATGCTTATAGTCAAAATAAAGCTTTTACTAAACATATCGTTGATGCTTTAATGCAATCTTATGAAGAAAAGCTTGAATTGGAAGTTTGTATCCCTAGAAAACTTTATGATGAGTGGGAACCTACTATTAAAATTAAAATTAAAGATCATGAATGCTATGCTTTGTGTGATTTTGGGTGCTAGTGTTTCCACGATTCCTAAAACATTGTGTGATTTGCTAGGTTTCCGTGAATTCGATGATTGTTCTTTAAACTTGCATCTTGCGGATTCCACCATTAAGAAACCTATGGGAAGAATTAATGATGTTCTTATTGTTTAAAATAGGAATTATGTGCCCATAGATTTCATTGTCCTTGATATAGATTGCAATCCTACATGTCCTATTATTCTTGGTAGACCTTTCCTTAGAACGGTTGGTGCAATTATTGATTTGAAGGAAGGGAATATTAGATTCCAATTTCCATTAAGGAAGGGCATGTAACACTTTCCTAGAAAGAAAATTAAATTACCTTATGAATCTATTATGAGAGCCACTTATGGATTGCATACCAAATATGATAATACCTAGATCTATCCTTGCTTTTATGCCTAGCTAGGGGCGTTAAACGATAGCGCTTGTTGGGAGGCAACCCAATTTTATTTTTGTTTCTTGCTTTTTGATTCTGTTTAGTAATAAATAATTCATATAGCCTCTGTTTAGATGTGGTTTTATGATTTTAATTAGTGTTTGTGCCAAATAGAACCTTTGGGAAGACTTGGCGAAAGTCTTTGCAATCTTGCTGTAAAAAACAGAAACTTTAGCGCTCACGATATTTGCTGCCATCTTTTACTGGAGAGTGATATTTAGTTAATTATTTTTGAAGATGATTAATACATAAATTCCTCATGTCCAGCAATTTATTTTAGAATTTTTGGGTTCCAGAAGTATTCGAAACCTACAGATTACTACAGACTGTTCTGTTTTTGACAGATTCTGTTTTTCGTGTGTTGTTTGCTTATTTTAATGAATCTATGGCTACTAATATAGTTTATGAACCATAGAAAAGTTGGAATATAGTAGGTTTAACACTAATATAAATAAAGAATGAGTTCATTACAGTACCCTTAAGTGGTGGTTTGTTTTCTTTTACTAACGGAGCTCATGAGATTTTCTGTTTAAGTTTTGTGTTGTGAAGTTTTTAAGTTTTGGGTAAAGATTTGATGGATTATGGAACAAGGAGAGGCAAGAGCCTAAGCTTGGGGATGCCCAAGGAACCCCAAGGTAAAATCCAAGGACAACCAAAAGCCTAAGCTTTGGGATGCCCCGGAAGGCATCCCCTCTTTCGTCTTCGTCCATCGGTAACTTTACTTGGAGCTATATTTTTATTCACCACATCATATGTGTTTTGCTTGGAGCTTATTGTATGATTTGATTCTTTGCTTTTTAGTTTACCACAATCATCCTTTCTGTACACACCTTTTGGGAGAGACACACATGAATGGGAATTTATTAGAATACTCTATGTGCTTCACTTATATCTTTTGATCTAGATAATTTTGCTCTAGTGCTTCGCTTATATCTTTTAGAGCACGGCGGTGGTTCTATTTTATATAAATAATTGATCTCTAATGCTTCACTTATATTATTTTGAGAGTCCCTTAGAAAAGCATGGTAATTTTCTTTCGTTATAAATTCTAAATACTAAGAGAAGTTGGATGCTTGATAGTTGTTTTGAGATATAAAGGTGGTAATATTAGAGGTGTGCTAGTTGAGTAATTGTGAAATTGAGAAATACTTGTGTTGAAGTTTGCAAGTCCCGTAGCATGCACGTATGGTAAACGTTGTGTGACAAATTTGAAGCATGAGGTGTTCTTTGATTACTTTCCTTATGAGTGGCGGTCGGGGACGAGCGGTGGTCTTTTCCTACGAATCTATCCCCCTAGGAGCATGCGCGTAGTGCTTGGTTTTGATGACTTGTAGATTTTTTCAATAAGTATGTGAGTTCTTTATGACTAATGTTGAGTACATGTATTATACGCACTCTCACCCTTCCATCATTCTTAGCCTCTTCGGTACCGTGCATTGCCCTTTCTCACCTTGAGAGTTGGTGCAAACTTCGCCGGTGCATTCAAACCCCGTGATATGATACGCTCTATCACACATAAGCCTCCTTATATCTTCCTCAAAACATCCACCATACCTACCTATTATGGCATTTCCATAGCCATTCCGTTATATATTGCCATGCAACTTTCCACCGTTCCATTTATTATGACACGCATCATCATTGTCATATCGCCTTGCATGATCATGTAGTTGACATCGTATTTGTGACAAAGCCACCATGCTTAATTTTTCATACATGTCACTCTTGATTCATTGCAATCCCGGTACACTGCCGGAGGCATTCACATAGAGTCATATTTTGTTCTAAGTATCGAGTTGTAATTCTTAAGTTGTAAGTAAATAAAAGTGTGACGATCATCATTAGAGCATTGTCCCATGTGAGGAAAGGATGATGGAGACTATGATTCCCCCACAAGTCGGGTTGAGACTCCGAATGAAAAAAGGCCATAAAAAGAAAAAAAGAAGGCCCAAATAAAAGAGAGAGAGAGAGAAATAGAGAAGGGACAATGTTACTATCCTTTTTCCACACTTGTGCTTCAAAGTAGCACCATGATCTTCATGATAGAGAGTCTCTTATTTTGTCACTTTCATATACTAGTGGGAATTTTTCATTATAGAACTTGGCTTGTATATTCCAATGATGGGCTTCCTCAAATGCCCTAGGTCTTCGTGAGCAAGCAAGTTGGATGCACACCCACCTAATTTCTTTGATGAGCTTTCATATATTTATAGCTCTAGTGCATCCGTTGCATGGCAATCCCTACTCCTTGCATTGACATCAATCGGTGGGCATCTCCATAGCCCATTGACTAGTCGCGTCAATGTGAAAATTTCTCCCTTTTTGGCTTCTCACACAACCTCAATCATTATATTCTATTCCACCCATAGTGCTATGTCCATGGCTCGGGCTCATATATTGCATAAAAGTTGAAAGAGTTTGAAAAGGCTAAGTATGAAACAATTGCTTGGCTTGTCATCGGGGTTGTGCATGACGACAGCATTTTGTGTGACGAAAATGAAGCATGGCCAAACTATATGATTTTGTAGGGATAAGCTTTCTTTGGCTATGTTATTTTGATAAGACATAATTGCTTGGTTAGCATATTTGGAGTATTATTATTTTTATGTCAACATTAAACTTTTATCTTGACTCTTTTGGATCTGAACATTCATGCCACAATAAATAAAATTACATTGAAGAATATGCTAGAAAGCATTCCACATCAAAAATTCTGTTTTTATCATTTACCTACTCGAGAACGAGCAGGAATTAAGCTTGGGGATGCTTGATACATCTCCAACGTATCTACAATTTTTTATTGTTCCATGCTATTATATATTCTATTTTGGATGTTTAATGGGCTTTATTATACACTTTTATATTATTTTTGGGACTAACCTATTAACCCAAGGCCCAGTGCAAATTGCTGTTTTTTTGCCTATTTCAGTGTTTCACAGAAAAGGAATATCAAACGGAGTCCAAACGGAATGAAACCTTTGGGAGCATGATTTTTGGAACAAACGTGATCCAGAGGACTTGGAGTGGACGTGAAGCAACCAACGAGGTGGCTACGAAGCAGGTGGGCGCGCCCTCTCCCCTCGTGGCTTAACCGACCTACTTCTTCCCCCTATATATACTCATATACCGTGAAAACAACTAGGAGCACCACGAAACCCTAGTTCCACCGCCGCAACCTTCTGTACCCAAGAGATCCCATCTTGGGGCCTTTCTCGGAGCTCCGCCGGAGGGGGCATCGATCACGGAGGGCCTCTACATCAACTCCATGGCCCCTCCGATGATGTGTGAGAAGTTTACTTCAGACCTTCGGATCCATAGCTATTAGCTACATGGCTTCTTCTCTCTCCTTGGATTTCAATAAAAAGTTCTCCTCGATCTTCTTGGAGATCTATTCGATGTAACTCTTTTTGTGGTGTGTTTGTCGAGATCCGATGAATTGTGGGTTTATGATCAAGTCTATCTATGAACAATATTTGATTCTTCACTAAAATCTTTTATGTATGATTGGTTATCTTTGCAAGTCTCTTTTAATTGTTAGTTTGGTTTGGCCTACTAGATTGATCTTTCTTGCAATGGGAGAAGTGCTTAGCTTTGGGTTCAATCTTGCGGTGCTCGATCCTAATGAAAGAAAGGGCAACGACACGTACTGTATTGTTGCCATCGAAGATAAAAAGATGGGGTTTATATGTGTGTCCTCGAGTGAATTTGTAGGTCACATGCAAGAAATGGGAATGAAATTCAAACATCTGGGCATCATGGCTCGGCCAAGAACATTGAGAAACTTGGTTTTAAAATTCTTGTAAATCCAAAACACGCCTGAAAATCATAAAACTTGGCATGGTGTCATGTCATGGTACTACCATGCCGTGGTAAAAAATGGCAAAATAGGAACAAGTTTTGGTATAAGTTTCTTGCAAACCGGAGCTTCTCTCAAGAAGGCTCATGGTTCTGAGAGGGTACGTGTCACCTTTGTGTGCATAATTCAAATTTGAAATACAAGCACATGCTCCAATGCACCAAAGTTGGTTGAAAAATCACATGTGTGTCCTCGGGTAAATATCTAGGTCCCATGCAAGGAAAGAGAATGAAATTCAAACATCTAGGCGTCATGACTCGGTCGAGAACATCGAGAAACTTGGTTTTTAAATTCATGTATATCCAAAACTCGCCAGGAAATCATGAAACTTGGCATGGTGTCATGTCATGGCACTAACATGCAGTGGTAAAAAATTGGGCCGATTTGGAACAAGTTTCGGTATAAGATTCTTGCAAACCGAAGCTTCTCTCAAGAAGGCTCGTGGTTCTGAGAAGGAACGTGTCACCTTTGAGTGTGAAATGATATATGCTGCGCCCTTGAGTTTCTTTACAGAGGGAACATAGAACTACATGAGTGCCCTGTTAAATTTTGGAATTATTCCGGGTTCTTTTGGCTTTTTTATACATTAATTGAGTTTCTGGTCATTTAATGTGCATAATTAGAATTTGAACGACAAGCACATGCTCCCATGCACCAAAGTTGGTTGAAAAATCACATGTGTGTCCTCGAGTGAATTTGTAGGTCCCATGCAAGAAGTGGGAATGAAATTCAAACATCTGGGCATCATGGCTCGACCGAGAACATTGAGAAACTTGGTTTTAAAATTCTTGGAAATCCAAAACACGCCTGAAAATCATGAAACTTGGCATGGTGTGATGTCATGGTACTACCATGCTGTGGTAAAAAAAATTGGATAAATAGGAACAAATTTTGGTATAAGCTTCATGCGAACCGGAGCTTCTCTCAAGAAGGCTCATGGTTCTGAGAGGGAACGTGTCACCTTTTAGTGCGAAACAATATACGCTGCCCCCTTGAGTTTCTTTAGAGAGGCAACATAGAACTACATGATTGCCCTGCTAAATTTTGGAATTATTCCGGGTTCGTTTGGCCTTTTTATACATTAATTGAGTATCTAGTCATTTAATGTGCATAATTCAAATTTGAACTACAAGCACATCCTCCCATGCACCAAAGTTGGTTGAAAAATCACATGTGTGTCCTCAGGTGAAGGTTTAGTTGGTGGGTCCCAGCAGTCAGGGGGAAACATTTTTTTCGCGAAATACGGTGGCCCGTCCGGTGGGTCCCCGCTGTCAGGTGGAGGAATAATTATTTTGCGCGTAATAAGGAGGCACTTCCTTGCTGCGGCCGTGGACCCAGCTGTCAGCGTCTCCACGCACAGTACTCTTCCGATGGAAGTTGGTCGTTGACCACATTGACCACGCCGCGCCGAGAGCACCACGGCGGTGGACGACGGCGAGGCCTAGGAAGGGGACGATACGGAGGCAGGGAAGACTCAGCAGTTTTTTCCCATGCGGAGGGAAGTACGACTGTACAAGGGTTTACTGGTTCGTCTGCCGTCGCTGGAGAATAACAGCAGGTGTGGGTGAGTAGAGGGATGGCTAGGCCAGCGATGGGAGTACGGTGGGGCGGTGAGGCCTGCGCGGCAGCATAGCCGGCCGCGGGGAGGAGGGAGCAGGCAGGCCCGCCGGCGCTTGTTTGAGCGGCTGGAGCAGGAAGAGCAGAGATTGAAGAAGCACGACGGCCGTTGGATGGACATCCAACAGTCAGTGCTTGTGCGTCAACCTTTTTTAGGAAAGCCTCAAATCTGTGGAAAACAGCATACAACCCATCTGCCATTATTTCTAATAATTTACAGCCCATTTGCTAATTCTTAAGGTTTTTTTGGAGCCCATATTCTTTTTGTTAGCATTACAGCCCATATTGTGGCCACGGTTTAAAAAGTATACGAAATTTTGCATATTTCGATGCGGTCCGAACTGTTTTGAATCCCGAAATTTCGACTCACATTCAAACTAATTTTAAAAATAAATGTATATCAATTTAAAATCCAACAAATTCTCCATGCATAAAAATTAATGTAATTTAAAATCTTGAAATGAAAAAAAGATATTTAAAACTAATTGCTAGTTTGATGTGTTTTTAAAATGTACAACCCATTTCTCATTACTGATGGGCCATTTTCTCGGCCAGCCGAATGAAAGCTCTCCTCGTCTTGAAAGATTTGCAGCCCAACAGGCCTGATGTCATGGTTTTGTCACGGCAGATGTCCTTAGTGTCAGGACTTAGTCGCGAGGCCAACGCATCTATGTGGTAGCTTGAGAGGGGTTGAGCGGGACGAGAGACGCGATGTTTTACCCAGGTTCGGCCCCTCACGGTGGAGGTAAAAGCGTACATCCTGCTTCATTGATATTGATGATGATGATCATGGTTACAAGAGTGCTCTATCTCGAGAGCTATTGTCTAAACCTAACTTGTCCAACTTGTGGAACTTGTCCCCTTTTGAGGAGCCTTGCCCCTCCTTATATATGTTAGAGGGGCGGGTTACATGTAGAGTCCTATTAGGATTAGGACTAGTCTATCTCTAATACAAACCGGATACAAGTCCAAGTCTTAACTCCTTGTAAGATAAATGTTCCTCATGCCTTTCCTCTTAAACCGGCCCACCATTAAACGTGAACCGGCCTTCTAGGCCTTGGGCCTTGTCATCCGTCTGTCCCGCATGCCGGATCACCAGTGAGTCATAAGACCAGGTGGGTTGCTTGTAAACCGCCAGGTCAGGGCGAGTCGCCAGTAACTCGCCAAGTCTCAGCGGGGTCTTCAGATAAACCGCCAAGTCCTGGCCGGGTTAACTTCCGGCCGGTTTATGCCGCGGGGTATATCCCCGACATTAGCCCCCAAGTTTAGCTTGGATTTATTCATGGTAAACTTATGCTGCAAAATAAACACAAGAACAAATTTGACAGGTTATGCTCCGGGTTAAGAATTTTTGTAAACCGGTACCTGATCATCCTTAAGTCCTTGTTATTTCCTCCTTCTGAGAAATCCGGGTTAACAGACCAGCTTCATAATCAATTTGCCAACCTTGGTTTGTCACCAAGAAATATCGTGAAGAATAACTCCTTTGACTCAGCTCCCAAAGCGCCGGTTTAAGAAACATGGGTCTGAAAATACTTATCTGATATTCAACCGGTTTGAAGATGTAAAACTTGCCGATTTAATATTACAAAAGTAGCCGGTTTAAAAATATTGATGGCGCCGGGTCATAATTGTTGTCGACACCGGGTCATGTAATTGATCTTCCTGATTTGCTCAAAACTGATAAAATGAAGATGTTCCTCCTTTATATGCATAATACCTGTAGCCCCCACGTCTTAAGAGGAGAACATAGTGATAACTTAAGACTTGCTCCAATAAGTGTTTCAACCTTGAAGAAATCCGTTTGTTCATCTCAAAACTGAATACTCCATATATGTAGCCCCCAAGTGTCAGGTTGTCATGTTTGCAGCAACCTGGGACTTGTAATTGCTTGATGCTCATAAAAACTTCAACCAGTGTAGCCCCCAAGGGCTGGGTCATTATGCAATAATGAGCAGGGACTTTGTAAATATAATCTTGTAAACTTTGAACAACAACGTGTAGCCCCCAAGGGCCGGCTTAGTAAGATAATACTGAACCAGGACTTGATATATATACTTTAATGAAAATAACATATTATAATGTAGCTTCCATCGTAGGGCTTGAACCCACGTCCACAAGGTTAAGAGCTTTGTGCTTTACCAACTGAGCAATGGATTCTTCAATATTATGGACGAAAACTTATGTACCTTGAATTGTTGACAGGAGCAATTGGTAGCCCCCAAGGGCCGGCTCATTATAATATGATGAGTCGGGTCTTCAATAAGACTAATAAAAATGACTTTGCATTAGCCCCCAAGTGTCATGATGCATGCTTGCAGCGACATGAGACTTGCATGTAATATCGATTTGAATAATGTAGCCCCCAAGTGTCGGGTTGTAAGCCTGCAGCGACTCGGGACTATTCCTTCCATTGTAGAATAAATCATATCCTTTGATAAAATAATAGCCATTGCACTAAAGCGACTTTGAAAACTCAATAATACTGGTTATTAATAAGCATAAAAATCCAGCCATGTTGGCTATTCAAGATAATATAATCCGGTATGAAAACCTTATTCATTCAATATCATAATGAAAATTCAGCCAAGTTCGGCTATTTGAATAATATGACCCAATGATTTATAAGCGCATGATTCCAATGGCGCAATCCAAATATATATACTAGCGACTTATAGTCCAAAGCCAGGCCGGTTTAATAAACCTGTTTCTGCATACAACAAGTTTAAAGTTCCTGGCGGTTTACCGCCGGACGGGTCATAATGCCCAACATATAACCCGGGTTTATAACCAAGGCTGCACTTAAGAATAATCAAATATGAAATATATCATACCTATGACATTGAATCACATTGTTGGTTTTACCAACATTTTGTAGTAAGGGTGATAACCCAAATCTTGAGTACAGATAACTCGTTCCATATTGTGCTGATTTATGATAAAACCGTGTCGTGTTGTAATAAACATCGGTTTAACCATATATAATACTGGCGACTCGTAGTCAAACCAGACCGGGCTGATAGTCTCCGGATTATAACTTGATCGTGTACTGACAACTTGTAGTTGAAAGCCGAGCCGGGTTGATAAACACCGGTTTACTCCATAATAGGATGGTAATAGAAAATCAAACCGGGCAGATAGCCTCCGGATTAAAATGGACCGTGTTCTGTCAATTGACAGTTCGAACCGGCTTAAAACTTTGTTGGTTTAAAAAACGCAATAAAAAGAAAGAAATATCTTTCAAAGAAAAATGTGAAGCAAAGGCAATGACAAAACCGTTTGCAAAAAGAGGCTTATTTGAGCTGATCAGATGGTGTTACCATGGTCGAACACGACCAAGCTCCCGATAGGTGTAGCTATGGTTCAAGTCAGCCAGGTCCCCAAATGAAACCGTGACATTTATGCCGATCAAGTGGCATGGCAATGGTTCGGGTTCGACCAAGCCCCCAAGCGATTCTGTGGCCTTAGGCCGATCAAGAGGCATGACTGGTTCAGACGTGACCAAGTCCCCAAGTGATCTGGTGGCTCTTGCCCATCAAGAGGTATTGCATCGGTTCGGACACGACCAAGCCCCCAAGTGATGTTTATAAAATTTTCAAGGGGTAAACCGGAGGCTGCTTTAAGACAGAACAACTCCGTGTAACCACGCATGATGTAAAGAACAGAGACCCTGCTTTATGAAGCAGACGCCCCCATGTGATCAATAATATGTCAGGCCAGTAAGGCGGGATATCCATGTTTGAACCGCTCATCGTGGCAGCAGGTCCACTTCAGCAATTTTTAACTTTTTGCAAGAGATAAATTCTTCTTTGAACCGGGATCTTGAACCGGATATTGAGAGCTTCAAAGCTTTGTGGGAGACATCTTTCCCTTGAACCGGATTTTAAACCGGAATCTTCATTTTTAGCCGGAAATTCTCTGACGGCCTTTAAACTTGAACTTGTGAGAAGTTAATTCCTTTTTTGAACCGGAAATTCTTAAACCGGATTTGAGAGCTTCAAAGATTTGTCGGAGAACAAATTTCCCTTGTACCGGATTGTAAAACGGAATCCTTTTCTGATGACCCGAAACATCTTCATTGAGCCAGGATTTTGTAACTGTCATATGCTTTCTAATCCGGAAATCTTCTGACAGCACGATGTGAATCCGGGACCGGGTTATCTTTCCCTCCAATGTATTGGGGTTCTTGACTTCACTGAAAATCGGCAATGTTTGCTAAGTCATATCATTATAGCCCCCAAGTCTCAAGGTGACTCGAGGAGTTGGCTTGAGATTCTCCATATTTGACCGTGATATAAACCGGCATAACTTGTATATCATTGGTGTCGATAGTACGATGTGAACCCACAGAAGGTTGAGGTGACTGCGGCGGGTTGTAAATGATCCCATATGAGCCGCGCCAGCAACTCGGCCAATGGTTCCTTCCAACTGGCGATTTGAAGTTAATCAAAAATGTAGTGGCGGCGACTTGTGCGCCTGCCCAATGAACCATCCAGTGCAAACGGCGGTTGATGATATATGATAATTTGCCTCCAATTTGTTGGAAGAGAAAACCGGCTTCCCAAGCGGTGACTTGCTCATACTCAATAAACAGCTCATGCTGACAGGTGCGGCCCAGTGTGTTGAGGTAGACCAGGCCGCAAGAGACGGATGACAGAGACGACCGCAACATCAGTGGCGGCCCCGACAGATGAGTCGGCCACGGCGTTGTAAGTCGGTGCGGACGGGGAAAATCTTCGCCGGTGTTGTAAACCGGCGTGGTCGCGAGAGATGGCCACGATGTTGTAAGCCGGTGCGGGAGTCCGTTGAGTAACGATGACCACCTGTGCCAAAGATGTTGGCGTGCCTCCATCTCCGCGGTATAATATCACTTCTTGTCATAGATAATTGCTCTGCATAAAAAATATTGCAGACCAAGGCAAAAGATAAACTTGTTTTTTGACAAAACAACATTTGCTAATAAAACAAACTTGGATGGATATCACCTGATTTGTTTGAACGAGGGATGATCCGTTTTATCATGATAGAGGCGACTCTGGCAGAGACTACTCGGGGCGTTCAGCGACCCAGAGCAGAGATAGAGTTGCGGCCATGCAACAGAGGCGGGGGCGGCTCAGCTGCACGGTCGGAGCAGCGAGGTAGATCCGTGACGGCGGCTTAGCGATGGTAGTACAACCCACTCAGCCTCGGACGACCAGCACCGCCTTGCCCTGCTCATTGTCGATAGTGCGATGCAAACACAACCAAATAGTTAGTATTAAAAAGAAATTATTGTATGGTAATAATACCTTGCAAGCTTTTCTTGAAAGCGAATCTGCATGCTTGATGTGATTGTAAATAGAACCGCTCCCCAGCGTCTCCCGCACCACGGCTCAAGGCGCAAGGCAACAGCAGCAATCAGGCGGCGCGACATAATCCGCACGGGCGGCTTAGCGGACGGAGGAGCAGAAGCAAACGGTAGACCGGTAGTGCTTGAGGCGGAGGCGCAAGGCAACAGCTGAGGCGTCCGCGTGGCCGGGCAGCTCAACGCCGGTCGCGACGGCTCGAAGGTGGCGTGGGAACCAGCCGGAGTGGAGCGGAGGGCGGCCAGGGCTCGGGGCTGCGGCCAGGGCCGTGCGGGCGAGCGGATGCTCGGGCGTTTGAACCAGCGAACGGAGTACGGCTCGGCTGCGTGCTGTCTTGCGGCTGACTCGGAGCAGGAGGTGGCGGAGACCGAAGCGGAGCCTGACGTAGGTGGAAGCGAGGTAAAGCCACAGCGGCGGCGGCTCAAATTCAGGGCGAGACAAGGTCACGCGACGGCCGGCTCGGCCCGCGGGCAGTTTGCGGCAGCAAAGACCATTGTCGATCGTGGCGGCTCAGTAGCAGTGGAGGTGGTTTGAGGTCATGCTTCTCTGCTCTGGCGCAGTGGCTCAGAGGCAGCTCGGCGAGGTACGGCGGCCGGCGGAAGCACACCGGCATGGGTGGAGCCCAGCGACGGAGGCGGAATCAATGAGGCCGCAGAGTCTGATTCGGTCCCCCGTGCTCGTCCTGATGGTTGTTGACTCGGTAGTAGCTTTTGACATAATACTTGATTTGTAACCTGACAGCAGGAACTTGTGGAAGTCGGCGGGTTAGGCAGCAAAATTTCTTTTTTCCGGTCTCGATGGAACCCAGGATTTGAAAGCTTGCAGGACTCGACGTTTAATCCGAAATCAATCTCCCATTGGTTTCGACGGGTCGCGTCTGGTGGCTCAAACGATGGACCCTTCTCCTCAACTTGATCTTTCTAAACTTTGTTTCGACGGCTCGTTTGACGGTGAAATTTTTATAGCAGACACATAAGATCTGTTGCTTGATGTGGAGCTTTCAACGCCGGTTCTTCGTCATCCTGATGATTGCAAGTTTTTCGAACCCTAGAAAAATCCCTCCAAGAACTCAACACCATCGTGCGCGGGCCCCACGGTGGGCGCCAACTGTCGTGGTTTTGTCACGACAGATGTCCTTAGTGTCAGGACTTAGTCGCGAGGCCAACACATCTATGTGGTAGCTTGAGAGGGGTTGAGCGGGACGAGAGACGCGATGTTTTACCCAGGTTCGGCCCCTCACGATGGAGGTAAAAGCCTACATCCTGCTTCATTGATATTGATGATGATGATCATGGTTACAAGAGTGCTCTATCTCGAGAGCTATTGTCTAAACCTAACTTGTCCAACTTGTGGAACTTGTTCCCTTTTGAGGAGCCCTGCCCCTCATATATGTTAGAGGGGCGGGTTACATGTAGAGTCCTATTAGGATTAGGACTAGTCTATCTCTAATACAAACCGAATACAAGTCCAAGTCTTAACTCCTTGTAAGATAAACGTTCCTCATGCCTTTCCTCTTAAACCAGCCCACCATTAAACGTGAACCGGCCTTCTGGGCCTTGGGCCTTGTCATCCGTCTGTCCCGCATGCCGGATCACCAGTGAGTCATAAGACCAGGTGGGTTGCTTGTAAACCGCCAGGTCAGGGCGGGTCGCCAGTAATTCGCCAAGTGTCAGCGGGGTCTTCAGATAAACCGCCAAGTCCTGGCCTGGTTAACTTCCGTCCGGTTTACGCCGCGGGGTATGTCCCCAACACCTGACAAAGCGACTTAGTTGACAAATCACAAAAAACTGGGCCGTGGCCGTGGACCCAGCTGTCAGCCTCTCCACGTACAGTACTCTTCTGATGGAAGTCGTTCCTTAACCACGTTGACCACGTCGCGCAGAGAGCACCACGGCGGTGGACGACGGCAAGGCCTAGGAAGGGGATGACGCGGAGCCGGGGAAGACGTGGCAGTGGAAGCCCACGCGGGGAGGAGTACAAGGGTTCACTGGTTTGACTGCGGTGTGAGGCTGCCGTCACCGCAGGGCCTGGCCAGCGATGGGAATAGTAGGGGGCAGTGAGGCCTCTGTGGCAGCACAGCCGGCCACGGGAGGCAGGAGCATGCGGCACGACCGGCGCTGCTTTGGGCGGCTGGAGCAAGAAGACCAGAGGTTGAAGAAGCACTACGGCTGTTGGATGGACATCGTACGGTCATTGGAGCTAGAATCGTTCATATTGACTAAGTTCACAAAGCCCTTCGTCCCCGTAAACTTAGTAGGCCCACATGTTAGCCTCCCACCAAGGTGGGTCCCAGCTAGCCGAGGGAGTATTCATTTTTTGTGCGTAATAAGGAGGCACTTCTGGTGGGTCCGAGCTGACAGCGGGGGGAACGTTTTTTTCGTGAAATATGGTGGCCCGTCCAGTGGGTCCCAGCAGTCAGGGGGAAATGATTTTTTCACAAAATACTGGTGGCCCGTCCGGTGGGTCCACGCTGTTAGGTGGAGGAATAATTATTTTCCGCATAATAAGGAGGCACTTCCTTGCGGCTACCGTGGACCCAGCTGTCAGCCTCTCCACGTACAGTACTCTTCCGATGGAAGTCGGTCGTTGACCACATTGACCACGCCGCGCCGAGAGCACCACGGCGGTGGACGTCGGCGAGGCCTAGGAAGGGGACGACGCGGAGCCGGGCAAGACACGACAGTGGATGCCCACGCGGAGAGGAGTATGAACATTCACTGGTTCGGCTGCGGTGTGAGGCTGCCGACGCCGCAGAATAACAGGGGTGTGGGTGAGTGGAGGGATGGCCTGGCCAGCGGTAGGAGTAGTATGGGGGCGGTGAGGCCTCCGCGGCAGCACAGCCGGCCACGGGAGGCAGGAGCAGGCGGCACGACCGGCGCTGCTTTGGGCGGCTGGACCAAGAATACTAGAGGTTGAAGAAGCACTATGGCCGTTGGATGGACATCATACGGTCACTGAATCTAGAATCGTTTATATTGACTAAGTTGACAAAGCCCTTGGTACGCTCCAACTTAGTAGGCCCACAGGTCAGCCTCCGAAATGGTGCGCCCCAGATGTCAGGGGGAGGAATCATTTTTTGGGCGGCCGAAGCTAAGAATATCCGAGATTGAAGAAGAAGCACGACATCCGTTGGATAGACATCAAACGGCCTCTGCTGCTAGAACCGTGTGTTGACTATAATAAGTTGACAAAGCCTTGCATACGCGTCCACTTATTTTTTAGGGGACGCGTCACTTAGTAGGCGCACAAGTGTGTGGCAGAGAACTTATAGCCCATTTGCGTTTTGTAAGAATGTACAACCCGTTTTTGAATTCTAATGGAATTTACAACAACCCATTTACAGTTTGTTAAAAGTACATCCCATTTCTAGCTAGGACAATGATTAATAATTTCAACCAACCATTAAAGACAGAATTCAATAAAATTTCCCACATTTTGATGGGATCCGAAATATATTTATCCCGAAATTTCTAGTCAGATTAAATATAAATTTGTATTACATAAAAATCCAACGAAACATTGCGCGCGCAACAATGAAAATTTAAGATTTTCGAAATCCATAAATAATATTTTATAAACTAATTTCGTGTTCGGAGCATTTTTTATAGTCACTGCCCAGTTTTTATAATTACATCTCATCTATTATTTTTAAAGCCCATTTTCCTGTTAAGCCTAATGCATCCCTCCTAGGAAAGATTTGCAGCCCAGCAGGGCGGAGAATAACAAGTTGACCTTGCCTGGGTATTCCTCTAAAAGATGTATAGCTAGGCTAGCCATTTTCATCTTGAAAAATTAGTATCTGGGCTGGATATCTGGCCTGGGCTAGACGAGCCACAGCCCGCCCAGTTAATACCCTGCTCTCCTTTGAACAACAACGAAATCATCGCCAAGAAAAACTCTGCAGTGCTCACGCCTCAAAAACACAAATACTGCTCGAGCTGCTTGGTCCCAGTTGTCGGCCGCACCTTGTGCAATTCTCTCGTTTATATTGACTACATAGGTTGACAATGGTGTGGGACCGTGATGTCAGGAAACCAGGAGAAAGCAAAAAAAAATATAGTTGTACATAATAAGGAGGCACTTGCGTACGCACAGCTATGGCCCTAGTGGGTCCCTAGTGTCATCTAGTCAAAATAAAGTCATCTTCGGAATCCTCATGTTCGTTGACTATGTTAACAATGCTTGGCGCCACGGCGAGCACAACAACTCGAAGGACAAAGGAGAGGGCCTCGCGGGCCCTACGAATGGTCTAATATAGCGTCCACTGCTCATTCAGGAAGCCAGGATCATCGGACACCTATGAGCACCTTCGAGAAACTGACACGTCATGAAACGGTAAGGCCACACTTGGGACCTCTGGTTTATTTCAAACCTGTATTAACATACAAGTGTAATTTACTCATCATCAGAAACAACGCGTAAAATACAGGCATAATGAAACCGAGGGCCCGAGGTCTGTAAGTAAAACCGGCGGGTTACGCGAGTAATTTGAGAGACCAGTGTATATTTTACGAGCACTGCTATATGGATGACATTACCAGACGATACATGCACGACGTGCGTTTCATGCCATCCATGGGTAAGGCTGAAATAGTAGCTAACGGCTGGATTAGCAATCGTCCGAGTGTCGTTTAGAGTTTTTATCGTGTGTGAAGTACTTTCAATATTTTACTAGTTGAAATCGACCAACCAAGCACCTTCGCCCGAGACCATCTGCTTTAATTTACAAGCGTCAGTTTTACAAGCGGTTTTGGTTGGAAAACGACGATCCAATCACGGCCTAATATCATGAGTTGGTCGGAAGATCATATGGTTTCACATCTAACATACTCTGACTTGTCGTATAGGCTATGAATGAAACATCAGACAATGAGCTTCTTAAGCACGGAAACAATAGAAGAGGATGATCTTCTTAACAAGCAAATCACTGCCATTAGATCGACATGCAAAACAATACGAAGCATTATTCTCATGAGGCACGGTGAACTGCTCGTGATGCCGCATGCCACAACATTCCAAGCTCAACTTTGCAATCAAACACAAGGCCTGGCATTACATAGACAATATTCAGAACAAACTCTTAACACAGGAATATCTCACCAGAGTAACTATTTACTTCTAAACTGAACACAGGAATAATAAAAAACACTCGGCACTGCTCACAGCAAGGGTGTCCCACTCAAAAATATCAAATGCATGTCTTCTAGCTAACATCAATGAGCAAATTTTGACAAGGTTTTCCAATTCCAATATATTAAACTAACGTCTTCTTGCTAACATCAATGATTAAACTTTGACAAGCTTTTACCATTCAAAATATGTAATGCCTATGATCGTCCTGTCGTAGCTTCTTGTACTTGTTTGGGCACTTTTTGCCTAGGGCACTCCACGTGTTGTTAAATTGCCAATGGTCTCTGCAGACTAGTCATGTCACCGGTGTCTAATAATACTCTGTAAAGCTTCTCGGTCATTCCTTCTATAATGTAGCACAAACAGTGACTGCTTCTTTTGCAAAGTGGAACGACCAACTGGACCCAGTAATGCAGCAGTTTGCCTTGGACACATTGGCTCCTTTTGTGCAGTTCAACTAAAATCGAAGTAGGAATAAAACTGAGCTTTAATTTTGATATCCCTGTAAGCAACAATAGGTATAAGGGAAACAATTACTGAGAAATAATAGTTGATGACTTGTACTCCTAGAAGAAAAGCATCTACTGATCTACTTTATCTTAATGGGAAACAAAGCAGGAGAGTAGCAATTCTCCATCAGTGTGATTCATTCATATTGACTGAGACATTATCTTAACAATGCCTTGTTTCAACAT
This sequence comes from Triticum monococcum, assembly GCA_034509565.1. NCBI lineage: Eukaryota > Viridiplantae > Streptophyta > Magnoliopsida > Poales > Poaceae > Triticum > Triticum monococcum. Next base: position 171,007,806 of record CM067847.1, on the reverse strand, counting down.
GTATAAACAACGACAAAGCAGAAAAGTACCATTCCTAAAACAATGCAACTGATTCATTTTAATAGAGACATTATCTTAACAATACCTTGGTTAAACATGTAGAAAGAACTACAAAGCAGGATAGTACCATTCCTAACAAGTGTTGTAGTTTTGAACTAAGATTCAGTAGTTAATTAATTCTGAGAGTGGCATTGCTTAATTTTACCAGTGACATTAGATTAACAAAAAGCATAAACAGTTCCAGGGGAGAGTGGGTGCAACAACAGTATGTGCTTCCATCTACTTATAAAGGGGGTGATGCAGAGTTTGTTATAACAAAGCAACAAGCATCATGTCTGGGTTGGTCCATTTTTGTTCACTACTTAATGGGAAAAGATAGCAATACAATAGCTTCAATTCAACATTTATTTAAAACAGTACCAATACAAGTAGCACAACATCTCAAAGCACACTGCACAATCATGTGGATGAAGGCCTGTACTGACCTTTCATGAGACGGACAAGATAAAATACAAATCTGCCAACACGAATAGGAAATCCAATCTCGTTTTGTGCAGTTGCACTGAAATCAAGCAAAGTGTTTCGTGTAGCGAAGCAAAATGTCGCAATAGCAACAAGTTGAATCAATACGAATACTAGAAACAAATCTTGATCTCCTTTTGTGCAGTTCGACCAAAATTAAGCAAAGTCACCGGTGTGACATTCAAGTTGAACTGCACAAAACACTCTTAAAACATAAGTGTTTCGAGTAGGTAAGCAAAATGTCGCAATAGCAACAAGTTGAATCGATACCCCTGTTTTACCAGAGGCAAAAAAGAAAAAAAATTACTTGCCGATAAAGGAGGATGAAACAAACGGTGACAGAAAGAAGCATCTAACTTATCTTGGATGGAAACAAAGTAGGACAATAGCATTTCTAAAATGGCTGCATTGATTCATATTAACAGAGACATTTTCTTGAAACAACATTCGTTAAAAATGTAATTTACTTTTAACAGTGGCATTGCTTCAATTTTCTGGCGGCATTCTTAGATTAACAACAGCAAAATAGTTGTATGGGACATGCCAGCACCATGTGCGTCCACACGTATAAATGGGTGATGCAGAGTATGTAGCCAAGCAGCATATATGCGCTGGTCCCATATTTGTTCTCTTTGAACCTTCTTCCTATGTGAGGGCAGCAAATCTAGTCCTGCACAAACTACCCGACCCCCCAGTTTCTTTCCCTTTTCAACAAAGAGATCGGTTCCTTACAGATGTGTGTACTGGGTTACCCCCCTTTTCCCTTTTCGACCTACAAAGCGGCTGGATAGCTAGTCTATACTACTTTCCGCCCCTCCTTTCCTCCTTGAACCACGTCCTAGATTCTTGCTCCAGCCCACCGCACCATTCTTTCCTCTTTGAACCAAGACCTAGATTCGACTATAGATCGAAAAAGATCCACATGCAGCTAGAGCAACGACGGTTTCAAAGAAACTTATAGCTTAGGGTCGTCGGGATGTGGCAAAGCGTGTGGCGGGAGGCCGGATCTGCCCACACTACGTACGACAGCGAGGAAGAAGGGGTCGGTGGCCCTCCCGCACATGCGCTGGGTGAAAGAGAACAGCGCAGCCGACAGTGGATTGCCTCCCTTACCGAAGGCGATAGAGTGAACGCTGCACCTCCTCCCCTTCCCGGTGCGACGGGATACGGACGCCTCCTTCACTAGCTGTGACGGGGGAGAGAGAGACAAGAGGCCAATGCAGTCTTGTTTAGATCTGGTGAAGAGAGGGTGAGAGACTGTGAATATAGAAAACCCTAGCAAATGAACGCTGAGCCTCCAGCGTGTAACATATATGTAGTGCGGCGAGCGTGTGGAGAGTGCAAACCCTAAGTTGATGTCCACTCTGTTTGTGGTATATTTTTTTCCTAGTTTTTTTGTTTCTTGTTGCTACATTATGTACTGGTGGGAGCTTAGATGTGGTATCCTTAAATAACATCTAGATGTGAATTAGACAAACTGATTTTCTAACGTACCAAGAAAGAAAACTCGATCAAAAACACGCCCCCGCTTCTAGGTCGCGAGAGTCGTCGCACACACACACATAGACATAGACATGCATATCCGTGTTTACGTAAAATTCCATTTCCATTTCCATCTCCATCTCCAATCATATTTTTCCAACTGGCACATTATTTACGTTGTTAATTAAATACACAGCAATATTAACGTACAACATCTCTTGTTTGCGCACGTCCGGACCGCTGCCACAGCCGGTCCTGACCAACCCGAACCCTCTTCATCACCAGCGCGTGCTTCCCGCCCGAAATGGTCAGTGCCACATCCATGCCCGGCCAGAGCGGACGCGACCTCTCACTGGCGCCGGCATTGAAGCGGCGTGCCGGCCGAGAGAGTGTCGCCCGCGCCGCTTTCGGGTGCACGCGGCTGCTCCGCGTTCAAAGGTCGCAATAGCCGGCTACGACATGCATGTAACATGTTCTTGGGAGTCCGTGCTACAGATAGCTGTCCTCCCCCAACTCGTCAATCTCTTCTAGTAGTGCTAGTACTCCATGGCGCAATCCATCGACAAGCAGACGAGAAAGTTATCGTATACTCGGTTTGCGGTGAGTGGCATGTCGAGCGACCGTGTGGGGTCGAGCCGTGGAGGAGGGTGAGACACGAACACGACATACGTGATTTAAACGTTGGTTTTGCTCGATGGCGCGATCGAACAAAGCAAAATGTTGGTTTCTCTCCGTTTCCATTTTTTCTCTGGAAAAACGGAAACTTTCCACTCCCTTTTCATTCCTATTCCAAGGTTGCCCCGTTACAACATTCCATCAAATACAAAGGAAAACTAACATGCTGTCGGTGTTCTGGGAACGGGGGTCCCCAGACTTGCCTGCCTGCGGCCTGCGGCGTGGCTCAAAGGGGGGCTCAGCGCGGCCCATCTTCACCAACACAAACCCAAGACCCTCGCGAGGGGCCAAGCCTGGTGGGGTGGACGACGCGGAGCTTCCTCAGGCATGGCCTCATTAGGCTGGCTCACGAGGAGGTGGAGAGACCAAGGTGGGGTACCTCACGAGGTGCCCGTGACGCAAGCCATGACAACCAAGGGCGCCAGGCGGGTGCCAGCCCGCGCAGTGTCCTCCTTTCCTCTTTGGTGCAAAGGGGGCAACCGCAGCCGCGGAGTACCGAGGCATCAGGCAAAGGTTGCCATTTCAGTGCAACAAGACCAAGACAAGGAGGACTACAAGACGGAGGTCATCGTGGAGCCCAAGACGGCGTCACCGCCAGAGCTTTGTGCAGGCGAACACTACTTTTGTCAGGATAGCCGGTACTAGCTGTCCCCTTTCAAATTAGCCCGCCATTGTTGGCTCCCTTCCCGATCGATATTTGGGAAGAGGACCAGGGCCTCTATAAATAGGACCAGCCAGCCGCAGGGTGAGGAAGGGAAGGATCAGGGAGAGAGAGAGAGAAGGAGAGAGAGAGAGAGAGAGAGAGAGAGAGAGAGAGAGAAGGGTGACTGAACTCCTCCCAGCAGTTCATCCCCCCATCCAAGAACAGACCCTCGCGAGGCTGTTCTTCCTTGTATTGTTCATCATCATCAGCCGAAGAGGCAATCCACCACACCACACACTGGGGTAGGGTATTACACCACAACGGTGGCCCAAACCAGTATAAACCTTGTGTCCCTCGTGTTATTCTTTCCATAGCTTAGACCTTAGCGAGGCGGAGGGGTGCAGGTAGGTAGGAGGCGAAATATCCGCGCGCACCCCAGTGTTCGAACCTCAAGGGTCTGCCGGAACCCAAAATCCGACATTTGGCGCGCCAGGTAGGGGTGCGCCGGGATTCGCCTTCCACCACCCCGTTCTCCTCCGACCATCACGCCCATGTCTGATGCTCGTCGGGCCCGCGCCGAGCGCCGGGCCGCTCTCGCTTCCTGCGTTACCCAAACGGCCCCTGTCCGCAGGCGTCCTCGCCGTTCCCCGTCACCTGCCGTCAACGCCGCCACCGGCCCGGCGGGGGATGAGCAGCAAGCATCGTCTCAGCATCCGTCCGGGCGGCAAGACGGCCGCACCGCTACTCCCTCGCTCACCCCAGCTGGTTCTTCGTCCCGCGCGCTCCGCGCGCCCATGGAGGCTCGAGCTGCGCTCATCGCAGGAAACGAGCTCCTGCGCTACCGTCCTGTCGATGAAGTCTATGAAGAATGGCTCGACCGCGTCGCCGAGCTCGTCCGCGCCACAGGGGGCTCTCCTGCGCCGTCTGTTCCGCTGCACCGCACCCCACCCCGCGCAGGCGATGAAGCTCCAGCGGCGCCCCGGCCGCCTCCTCCTCAGGAAGGCGCCATGGCTCCAAGGCACGTGGCCCCTGGGAGGAACCCGCTCCGTCAGGTGCCAGCGCGGCAAGAGCAGAGCTGCCAAGAAGTCCCTCGCCCGCAAGAACCTGCCCGGGCGCTCCCTGCTCCAGCACATCGCGACCATGCTCCTGCTCCCGCGCGTCAAGACCCCGCGCTGCTCCCAGCTGCAGCGCGTGGGGACATGCAAGACCAAGCTCTCTGTCACCCAAGGCCTCCCGTGGCCACAGCAGGCTGTCGCGCCTTCACCGCCAAGCTACACAGCGTCACGCGGCCCGACAAGTTCAAGCCAGACCTGCCTCCTCGCTACGACGGCACGGCTGACCCTGCGGAGTTCCTCCAGCTCTACGAGCTGGGCATCGAAGCTGCCAACGGAGACGAGAAGGTCATGGCAAACTGGTTCCCCATGGCGCTCAAGGACGGGGCCCGCACCTGGCTCCTGAACCTGGCTCCAGGCACAATCTCTTCCTGGGACGAGATGCGCACCCGCTTCATCGCCAACTTCCAAGGTACTCGCGACCGGCCACCCGTCATGAGCGACATGCGCCGCATCAAGCAACAGCCCGGGGAGACCCTACAGAAGTACATCCAGCGTTTCAACAACGCACGCCCCAAGATTCCCAAGGTGACTGAGGAGGCCATCATCTCAGCCTTCTCCGACGGCGTGCGCGATGTCAAGATGAAGGAGGAGCTGGCGATGCATGAAGACCTGTGCACTTCCTTGGAGCTGTTCAACCTAGCAACCAAGTGTGCCAGGGCCGAGGAAGGGCGTCTCTCCCTGCTCGAGCTGCCTACCGCAGACCCAGAAGAGAAGAAGCCCAAGGCCAAGGATGTGAAGCGCAAGGGGGCTGCCGTGCTCGCGGCAGAACCAGACACCAAGCGGGGCAGAGATCAGCCCGAACCTTCCAAGGGCAGCCGGTACTGTGTGTACCACGACCTCCACACCCACAACACCAATGAATGTCAAGAGCTCTGAGCCGTGCGAGAAGGAAGGATCGGCCGTCGCCCTGACCGCGGTGATCGGGGCTACGGTCGAGGAGGAGGAAGGAACGCAGGACGCTGGGAAGACCGAGGCCCGTGCCAAGGGTGGCGCGATCAACCTCGCGAGGATCGCTGGCAAGACCCGCCTCGCGAGGGAGACTGGAGGGATCAGCCTCGCGAGGATCGCCCGCAAGGCAACGCAGGCCTCCCTCCTCTGCTGCCGTAGCCAAGGGGAAATGAGGACCGCCACCAGGATGAGGGGGTTGGGGGCTTCCAGGAGCCGCGCGCGATCGCCTGCATCCTGGGCGGGGCTCAAGCCCCAGCCTCGCAACGCATCTTCAAGCAGTTCGCCCGCGAAGTGAACGCAGTCCTCCCCAGGCTCGAAGCCACGCGCCCTCTCAGGTGGTTGGCATGCGCCATCATGTTCAACTCAGCAGATCAGCTCAAGTGTGCGGCTACAGCCGGAGTCCTCCTGATGCTTTGTTCACCAATCGTCAGCAACGTGGTGGTCACCAAGACCCTCATCGATGGCGGGGCAGGGCTCAACGTCCTGTCCGTGGAAACATTCAACAATCTCCAAGTGCCCTACAGCCAGCTTCAGCCAACCAAGCCTTTCTCCGGTATCACCGACAGCTCCACGGTCCCGATTGGGCAGGTCCGCCTCCCTGTCACCTTCGGGGCACGCGACAACTACCGCACCGAGCTCATCGACTTCGACATCGCTCACATTCGCCTGCCATACAATGCCATCCTTGGGTACCCAGCACTAGCCAAGTTCATGGCCGTAACTCACCACGGCTACAACGCCCTCAACATGCCAGGAAGTGGCGGAGTCATCACGGTGCCCTATGAGGAGAAGGACGCGGTGTGTTCCCTGGAACGAGCCTTTCAGGCCATGTCACTGGAAGACCCGGATCGCGGAAGCAGGAGGCCTCCCGAGACCGCCCCTAAGAAGAAGAAGACATCGTCCGGCCCGACCACTCAGGAGGCAGGCTCCTCTGGGCCCGTGCCTGCCCAGGGGGAACCTCCTTCCGTCGCATACGAAAGCGCGCCCGGCGCCCTCCTCAGGCAGGGCTCGGGGGCTCTTGGGCACCACATGGAGGCGTGTTTCGAAGCACGTTTCCCTCAAGAAGGAGCAAGGCAAGGAGATCCAGACCCTCAGGAGTTCGTCAGCAAGGCCATTCAGGAGCTACAGGAGTCAAGAGTCATTAAAGGCGGCCGCCGCCTACCAGCAGTGGCTCCCCATCTAGGCGAGGATGGTGGGCTGCGCGTCTGCATCGACATACCAGGGCTCAGCCGAGTCGCCTCTCTGGAGCGCCTCTGGCCCTCGCGAGTGGGGCACTGCGGAGGTCCACCCCACAGCTACGTTCGCATGCCTTACGGCTTGCCGAACGTGGCCGCCATGTACCAGCGCCTCATGAGGGGCATCACGGAGGCATAAGAGGCCAGGCGTTCCGCAGCCCTGGCAGAGATGGAGATGGTCCACGAGGAGCCACCAGCGCCTCCGGAGCCTCCCGAGGCCCGTAGGCCTGGGGGCTCATGAGGATCGGCTTCTGCTGCCCATCGAGTCTGCTACACCAACACCCCTTCGTCTTCAACGTCATCAGGTGACACCTTTCAAGTTTCACTTCCAGCTGGGAGCGCCCCCCCAGGGCTGCATTATTCCCAGGCCGCGTGGGTCCGTCCCTGCGGCGTGTATCCCTTTTTATTTCATGTTGTTAGCTTACCTTGTTGGGGGCGCCCCTCGGGCTGCATGATCGCCAAATCGCTCAGGCCAGGCCCAGCGGCATTTATCCCATTTGCGTTTATTTCCGATTATGTGTTAGACCCACCATGCTTGATTATTTGATGTCGGTCCACGACACCTCTTCTTCTCCATGCCGACCACTTGCACGTTAAAGGGGGGGTACCTGAGCATCGCGACTCAGGGCTCTTACTGGCTCTCCAGCCCTCACCCTCTGGCCTTGTACATGGCATCGCGACCTGGCATACCAGCGACGGCTAAGACCAGCTCGAGGGCTGGGACCCGAGGACGTAGAGTGCCGACATCTAACCAAATTTGCAGGGACACATCACAAGATAAGGCCCAGTGCCAGGCGCAAGCTGCCTAGAGGTAGGGCCCCGTGAGTCCTGCGCTGGCTCGCGGGTGCCTAGATACACCTCGCCAGGCCCTACCGTGCCAGCCACGTGTCAGGGCGGGGCTGTACATGCCTCGGGGGCTCCTCCCGGAGGGGGCCCCCTCCCACATACCAGTGGAAGCACCATGATCCGCGCTGGCTGACGACACTGCCAAGGAGCGGCTATGCCCGTACACATACGGAAGGGCTATGCTCCGCGCTGGTGATAAACAACTGAGGGTGGCCCCCGGGCCGCATTAACCTCAGGGAGCCCAGAGCTCAGTGTCTAGCCTCATCGTAACGCCTCCCCTCGGGAGTGCCGCGCGAGGTGGCTGGGCACGGGGGCTGCGCCTGGGTCACACCCAGACGCACGCCGCCCAGCTAGGTCCCCCCGGGCCTGGTTCGTCGCGCGTCTCTCCCCGAGCGGAGCCAAGGTACGAAGGCCGTTTGAGCGTCAAGGGGGACTCCTGAGCATCGCGACTCAGGAGCCTAACTGGTCACATAGCCCCTCACTCCGTGGCCCCGTCCTGGTTTCCGGTCGGGACCAACGCTGGGTGAGGCATGCGCGTGGCCGGGCTCTGCAGACGTAGAACGGTAGATCCACCCGCATCACACCTCCCTACTTACTGTTCGTGCGCCAAGGGGGACTCCTGAGCATCGCGACTCAGCAGCCTAACTTGTCACATAGCCCCTCACTCCTTGGCCCCGTCCTGGTTTCCGGTCAGGACCAACGCTGGGTGAGGCATGTGCGGGGCCGGTCTTTGCCGGCGTACAACATAAGCAAGTAGGAAGGAAAAGCGCAAATTTCAAGGAATTCAAAAGCAAATATTACAGTCCACACTATTATCTCAATGCCAAACACAAGTTTAAACGCCTCCCCGAGCCATGATACATGTGCAGGAATTAAAGGCAGGATAGGAGCCATGACGGGTCACTTGTCGGCGGTGGAGCAGCGCGGAGTGGGTTCGCCTCATGGAGCAGTGGGGTCGGCAGCGCCTTGCTTTGGCTTGGTGCTGAAGTCCCGGAACTTCCCCAGCAGAGCCTCCACGCGACCCTTCATGGCCTCGGCAGCGGCACGCTCGCCGCTTACTGGCTCCAGCAGGCTGTCGAGGTCGATGCCGGGATCGCGAAGGTAGATGTGGGTGAGGACCCACGTCAGTGCTGCAGAAGACAGGACACGCGCCTCGGCCTCGGCCGTGGGGCCAAGGCCAAGGGCGACATCTTCAAGAGCGCGAACTAGAAAGGGAAGCAGCTTGGCGGGGCCGTCCTCGGCGCTAGCCAGCGGGCTCTCCAGGCCGCTGTCATAAAGCGTCCTCACCGAGGAGCGAGCCTTCGCCTCCATCTCCATGAAGGCCACGCGGTCCTCGGCAAGAACCAGGGCCTTGTCGTCTAGCTTGGCCTTCCTCGCCCCCAACTCCTGCTCCAGCGCGCCTAGGCAGTCGCGGCATTTCCTGAGCTTGACCAACCTCTCCTTGACGGACGCCTCACGAGCCTTCACGCCTTCTTCCTGCTCTTTGCGAAGGCGGGCCTCCTTCGTGAGCTGGTCCCGCAAGCCTTGCAGTTCATCCTCCAGCGCCTTGCAACGTCCACGGACATCGACCACCTCCCCCAGGGCTGTGTCACGAGCAGACTTCGCCTCAAGGACGGCCTGCTTCTCCTCGTCGCAAGCTGTCGAGGCCTGGACCAGCGCCGCCCGAATCGAAGCGTCGGAGTGAACCCATCCTGAAGCCAGCTCCAAGCGCCCGGCCACCAAGCAGGGGTCGGTGCCAAGAAGATCCTGCCGCAGTCGGCCCAGCTCAGCAACAGCACGATCCAGAACGGCAGAAGGAGTCAGAGAGACAACAGCCGGTGGAGTAGGAGGAGAAGGCGGGAGCGCGACCATAGCATCCTGAGGCGGGGTCTGCCACGCCCCAACGACCGAAGTGGTGGCGGCAGGCAAGGACACCTCGGGAGTCACTTGGGCCGAGGGGGCTGAGCTCGCCCCAGCCAGCTCAGCTAGGCCTCGCGAGGACGACCGGGCAGGAGAATCCTGTGCGTCGCGGTCACCCTCCTTCACGGGCAGAGGCGCTGCCACATATGGAACCTCAGTAGCTCCCTTCGGCTTCTTTGCTATGGGCGCCAGCCTATCCAAGAGATGCGGACGTCAAGCCTCAGAAGCAGAGGAAGAAATAAAGACAAGAATCAAATGCTTACGGGTCGTCGCCAGTGAGCTCAAGCGGCCTCCGGCCAAATTTGAAGCCTGAAAGCCGGCTAGAAGGGTCAACCTCGGGAAGCTTGGAAGCGGAAGGTGCGTCTGCGGTCCGCCTCGGGGCCGGGGCAGACCCGCGGGAGATCAACCCGGTCCTATCCTTCTTCGGGATCGGGGGTGAGCTCCTGCCGTCCTGCTCGTCGTTATCCTCATCGTCATCTTCGTCGTCATCCTCGTCGTCATCGCTCGGAGAGAGGTGGAGAACGCGGGACCTGCGCCGAGGGAGGGGAGCCCTCGACTCTCCGTTAGTCGCCTCGGAGTCAGGCCCTTTTTCCCGCTCCCCTCCTTCCTCCTCTTTGTTGGAGTCGTCGGAGGGCACATCCACCGGTTCCTGGGGAGTTTCCATGGGCACGGGCCCATCCCCGTTGAAGACGGGCATGGACTCCACTACCTGCTCCCAGTCGTCGCGGAGGAACAAGGGCGTAGGAGCGCCCACCAACCTCGCCACATTGCCCCCGACCAGATTGGAGAACCGCAGCCAGGTCTCCGTCGGCCAAGGCCGCGGGGCTCGGGCAGGGCCTCCACATTGGAAGTGAGTACTGCCGAAGTGGAGCCAGCTGGTGCTCCAGGAATTCCCTCAGCAGCGACGCGCCGGTCAGCTTCGCCGCCGCCATGTCGGCCGGCCTTAGATCCACATCCATCTTCTCCAACACCAGCTTCATGCGGGGGTCCGCGAGCTCCGCTCGACCCCAATCGCTGGAGCTCGTGGGCTGCTCCGTGGGCAAGATCAGCCAAGGGTGGATGCGCCCAGCATCCACCAAGACCCACTTGCTCCTGAAGCCCTCAATCCTTTTTCCGGGGTTCGAAATGGCAATGGTGCCACCGTACACGACGAAGGTAGCGCACGTGGAAGCAGTACCGCGAGAGGTCCGGAGGTAGAAGTAATGGCGCAGCAAGGCCACCGAGGCCTGCACCCCTACGTGAGCCTCGCAGTAATAGGCAAAGATTGCCAGGAGAAGGACGGAGTTGGGGTGGAGATGCAGAGCCTGTAGCTTATAATGGCGGAGGACAGAGAAGAAGAACTCGGAGAAGGGAGGCACCAGGCCAGTAGCAATGGCACTTATGAAGAGCGGATAGAAGGTGCTCCCTTGATCCTCAGGGGTGGCGGAGCCGGCCTTGAACACCTTCGCCCCATTGATGCCCCGCGCCATCGCCATCTGGCACAACCGGGCGAGGCTCGCCTCCGACACGTTCGGCGGGTCCAGGGCAGATGAGTACCAAGCTACGGCCGGGGGCTGACGAGGCGCCATGGCTTCCTAGGTCACACGGTCGGAGTAGATATGGAAATTTTGGAGGAAGGAAGGAGAGGCGCAAGAAAGGGGATCTGAGCAGCAACCGGGGAAAGCAAGAAGCGAAGCCTAGGCGGATGCCGCTCCTTTATCAACTCGCGCAGTTGCTAAGGCGCCCACGTCCAATCAATCGCCACGCAGTGCCCAAGGCCGTAGGCTGTTAGGGCCCGCGGTGCTTCGCTCTTGCCCTTCCGCCTCCCTGCACGGCCAAGTTCGGGCACACCTTGGGCCCGGGGGCTATTATCGGCGTTCTGGGAACGGGGGTCCCCAGACTTGCCTGCCTGCGGCCTGCGGCGTGGCTCAAAGGGGGGCCCAGCGCGGCCCATCTTCACCAACACAAACCCAAGACCTTAGCAAGGCGGAGGGGTCCAGGTAGGTAGGAGGCGAAATCTCCGCGCGCACCCCAGTATTCGAACCTCAAGGGTCTGCCGGAACCCGAAATCCGACACACGCATGCTGATGCATCTCAATGATTCACAGATCATTGCCAATATTTACTTCACAACTAAAGAAAAAAAGTTGTGAGAGCGTGTACGAAAGAAAAATTACTGATGGGGTCACTACGACTTAAACCCTAAACCCTAAACATGATATAATTTCCTGGCCAGGTAGAACCTGTCGAAGGAAAGACGGCTGTCACCCTCGAATCATACGATGCTTTTGTGCAGTTCCACTAAAACCGACCTGAGCATCCCTGATGGCAAAGATATTGAAGAAGTGTGATTAGAATAATAGTACTGGCACTAGTTCATGATACATAAACTCATCACAAGTAGAAGCCGGTAGAAGTAGAGAAAGATCGACATGGAGATGGAGCGACGGCAGTGGAGCAAGCCGACTCCAAAAGGAAGATGGACTACCTGGGACGTCGGGCTGTAGCTAGAAGGGCGGTTGAGACGCGGCATCGGCCCATACCACAGTGACCCCCGATTAGGAAGCACCGACTGTGGGTTTTCTCCCTCGCCGATGTCGACCGCGTCAACGCAGAACATTGTTCTCTTCCCCCAGCTGCGGGATCAGGCCCGTCGTTCTATGCTTGTGAAGAGAGCAACCTAAGCAAGAAGGCTTGTAACTTAGGCTCCTGCTAGTGTATATATAGTGGTTTTCTTTTTCTCTCCATATCAACCATTTTATATTGTGTACGTGTCATTCAAGAGTGAAATGATGGTTGATTCTTCCGACTAACTTACTATGTGATTTGACTGCTCCTTAGTGGCCCCTACACGTAATCCCCCTATGTGTATGCAACAGTCACACGTACACATGGACGCAAAAACACGCGCGACGCCCTATTGCATGCATGTTCGAGCACACAGCAGAACACACACGGTCATGCTCAAGTGCTCAACCTACACGTGCATGCACACACATACTCAGTCAGGGTGAGCTAGTGACCGTATAAACACTGGAAAATATATATATTGAGCGCAATGAGCGTATTATGAAGTCCACTGACCGTATTTTTACAAATATATAGTGACAGACAGTGTATTTATCTCGTTTGAAATTAAGCCATATTAACCGGAGAGGAGGCAGTATGGACTAGCAGTACTTTGCTGTGTCCCGTCAACTTGCCGAATGAGGAGAAAGTTGCAGGACGGGAGAAGCTTGCGCGCGATGGCTCGCAGGACAAGGAGAAACTTTTGACTAATGCAAGCTCTCCCTCGCTCAGGCGGTGGACGTGCAACAATTAATTCGGTGTCAGATTGCCAGAAGCATACACTATACTACTAATAGTGCTATCATTGTTCGACTTCCCGAATAGGCGAACAACCAAGCGCAAATTTTACTAGTACTACTACTATAGTCTATAAAGGTATGTACTATACTAGTACTAGGAACCGGATGGAGGAGCATCTGCACTCTTATTATAATTTTAAAATGTGATAAAGCAATCTTCAACACATTTGGTTCTCTTCGAGTGTTCTCGCATGTGATAATGGAAGTTGATTGCATGGAACACTCGCCACAATTCTTGCTTAATTCTGGCTCATATCCTGTTACAAATAGTAGTGCTCAGTAATATTTCCTCTTTTTTGTTATTCAGCATGTAAACATGTCAACAAACCTTGCGGCGCATCTTCGTGCGAAACATGCTTGCTGCACTTGAAGGAAATATGCCCTAGAGGCAATAATAAAGTTATTATTTATTTCCTTATATCATGATAAATGTTTATTATTCATGCTAGAATTGTATTAACCGGAAACATAATACATGTGTGAATACATAGACAAACAGAGTGTCACTAGTATGCCTCTACTTGACTAGCTCGTTAATCAAAGATGGTTATGTTTCCTAACCATGAACAAAGAGTTGTTATTTGATTAACGAGGTCACATCATTAGTTGAATGATCTGATTGACATGACCCATTCCATTAGCTTAGCACCCGATCATTTAGTATGCTGCTATTGCTTTCTTCATGACTTATACATGTTCCTATAACTATGAGATTATGCAACTCCCGTTTACCGGAGGAACACTTTGGGTACTACCAAACATCACAACGTAACTGGGTGATTATAAAGGAGTTCTACAGGTGTCTCCAATGGTAGATGTTGGGTTGGCATATTTCGAGATTAGGGTTTGTCACTCCGATTGTCGGAGAGGTATCTCTGGGCCCTCTCGGTAGTACACATCACATAAGCCTTGCAAGCATAATAACTAAAGATGTTAGTTATGAGATGATGTATTACGGAACAAGTAAAGAGACTTGCCAGTAACGAGATTGAACTAGGTATTGGATACCGACGATCGAATCTCGGGCAAGTAACATACCGATGACAAAGGGAACAACGTATGTTGTTATGCGGTCTGACCGATAAAGATCTTCGTAGAATATGTAGGAGCCAATATGGGCATCCAGGTCCCGCTATTGGTTATTGACCGGAGACGTGTCTCGGTCATGTCTACATTGTTCTCGAACCGTAGGGTCCGCACGCTTAACGTTACGATGACAGTTATTATGAGTTTATGCATTTTGATGTACCGAAGGTTGTTCGGAGTCCCGGATGAGATCACGGACATGACGTGGAGTCTCGAAATGGTCGAGACGTAAATATTGATATATTGGAAGCCTATGTTTGGACATCGGAAGTGTTCCGGGTGAAATCGGGATTTTACCGGATTACCGGGAGGGTTACCGGAACCCCCCGGGAGCCAAATGGGCCTACATGGGCCATTGTGGAAAGGTGAAAGGGGCAGCCAAGGAGGGCTGCGCACCTCCCCCCCCCTCCCCTAGTCCTATTAGGACTAGGAGAGGTGGCCGGCCACCTCTCTCTCTTTCCCTCTCCCTTTTTCCCAAGGAGTCCTAGTTGGAATAGGATTGGAGGGGGGAGTCCTACTCCCGGTGGGAGTAGGACTCCTCCTGCGCCTCCCCCTCTTTGGCCGGCCAGCCCTCCCCCTCTCATCCTTTATATACGGGGGCAGGGGACACCCCAAGACACACAAGTTGATCCTTGAGATCGTTCCTTAGCCGTGTGCGGTGCCCCCTGCCACCAAATTCCACCTCGATCATACCGTTGTAGTGCTTAGGCGAAGCCCTGCATCGTTAGTACATCAAGATCGTCACCACACCGTCGTGCTAACGGAACTCTTCCTCGACGCTTTGCTGGATCGGAGCCCGAGGATCGTCATCGAGCTGAACGTGTGCTAAGAACTCGGAGGTGCCGGAGTAACGGTGCTTGGATCGGTCGGATCAGGAAGAAGACGTACGACTACTTCCTCTACGTTGTGTGATCGCTTCCGCAGTCGGTCTGCGTCGGTACGTAGACAACACTCTCCCCTCTCGTTGCTGTGCATCACCATGATCTTGCGTGTGCGTAGGAAAATTTTCAAAATTGATGCGTTCCCCAACAGTGGTATCAGAGCCTAGGTTTTATGGTTTGATGTTATTTGCACGAGTAGAACACAAGTGAGTTGTGGGCGATACAAGTCATACTGCCTACCAGCATGTCATACTTTGGTTCGGCGGTATTGTTGGACGAGACGATCCGGACCAACCTTACGCGTACTCTTACGCGAGACTGGTTCCCTCGACGTGCTTTGCACATAGATGGCTTGCGGAAGACTGTCTCTCCAACTTTTGTTGAACCAAGTGTGACTACGCCCGGTCCTTGAGAAGGTTAAAACGGAGTCTATTTGACGAACTATCATTGTGGTTTTGATGCGTAGGTGAGATGAGTTCTTACTTAAGCCCGTAGCAGCCACGTAAAACTTGCAACAACAAAGTAGAGGACGTCTAACTTGTTTTTGCAGGGCATGTTGTGATGTGATATGGTCAAGGCATGATGCTGATTTTATTGTATGAGATGATCATGTTTTGTAACCGAGTTATCGGCAACTGGCAGGAGCCATATGGTTGTCGCTTTATTGTATGCAATGCAATCGCGATGTAATGCTTTACTTTATTACTAAGCGGTAGTGATAGTCGTGGAAGCATAAGATTGGCGAGACGACAACGATGCTACGATGGAGATCAAGGTGGCGCGCCGGTGACGATGGTGATCATGACGGTGCTTCGGAGATGGAGATCACAAGCACAAGATGATGATGGCCATATCATATCACTTATATTGATTGCATGTGATGTTTATCCTTTTATGCATCTTATCTTGCTTTGATTGACGGTAGCATTATAAGATGATCTCTCACTAAATTATCAAGAAGTGTTCTCCCTGAGTATGCACCGTTGCAAAAGTTCTTCGTGCTGAGACACCACGTGATGATCGGGTGTGATAGGCTCTACGTTCAAATACAACGGGTGCAAAACAGTTGCACACACGGAATACTCAGGTTATACTTGACGAGCCAAGCATATACAGATATGGCCTCGGAACACGGAGACCGAAAGGTCGAGCGTGAATCATATAGTAGATATGATCAACATATTGATGTTCACCATTGAAAACTACTCCATCTCACGTGATGATCGGTTATGGTTTAGTTGATTTGGATCACGTGATCACTTAGAGGATTAGAGGGATGTCTATCTAAGTGGGAGTTCTTAAGTAATATGATTAAATTGAACTTAAATTTATCATGAACTTAGTCCTGGTAGTATCTTGCAAATCATGTTGTAGATCAATAGCTCGCGTTGTTGCTTCCCTATGTTTATTTTGATATGTTCCTAGAGAAAATTATGTTGAAAGATGTTAGTAGCAATGATGCGGATTGGATCCGTGATCTGAGGTTTATCCTCATTGCTGCACAGAAGAATTATGTCCTTGATGCACCGCTAGGTGACAGACCTATTGCAGGAGCAGATGCAGACGTTATGAACGTTTGGCTGGCTAAATATGATGACTACTTGATAGTTTAGTGCACCATGCTTAATGGCTTAGAATCGGGACTTCAAAGATGTTTTGAACGTCATGGACCATATGAGATGTTCCAGGAGTTGAAGTTAATATTTCAAGCAAATACCCGAGTTGAGAGATATGAAGTCTCCAACAAGTTCTATAGCTAAAAGATGGAGGAGAATCGCTCAACTAGTGAGCATGTGCTCAGATTGTCTGGGTACTACAATCGCTTGAATCAAGTGGGAGTTAATCTTCCAGATAAGATAGTGGTGACAGAATTCTCTAGTCATCATCACTAAGTTAGTAGAACTTCGTGATGAACTATAATATGCAAGGGATAACGTAAACAACTCCCAAGCTCTTCGTGATGCTGAAATCAACGAAGGTAGAAATCAAGAAAAACATCAAGTGTTGATGGTTGACAAGACCACTAGTTTCAAGAAAAGGGCAAAGGGAAGAAGGGGAACTTCAAGAAGAACGGCAAGCAAGTTGCTGCTCAAGTGAAGAAGCCCAAGTCTGATCCTAAGCCTGAGACTAAGTGATTCTACTGCAAAGGGACTGGTCACTGGAAGCGGAACTACCCCAAGTGATTGGCAGATAAGTAGGATGGCAAAGTGAACAACAGTATATTTGATATACATGTTATTGATGTGTACTATACTAGTGTTTATAGCAACCCCTCAGTATTTGATGCTAGTTCAGTTGCTAAGATTAGTAACTCGAAACGGGAGTTGCAGAATAAACAGAGACTAGTTAAGAGTGAAGTGACGATGTGTGTTGGAAGTAGTTCCAAGATTGATATAATCATCATCGCACACTCCCCTATACTTTTGGGATTAGTGTTGAACTTAAATAAGTGTTATTTGGTTTTTGCGTTGAGCATGAATATGATTTGATCATGTTTATTGTAATACGGTTATTCATTTAAGTAAAAGAATAAATTGTTGTTCTCTTTACATGAATAAAACCTTATATGGTTACACACCCAATGAAAATAGTTCATTGGATCTCGATCTTAATAATACACATATTCATAATATTGAAACCAAAAGATGCAAAGTTAATAATGATAGTGCAACTTATTTGTGGCACTGCTGTTTAGGTCATATTGGTATAAAGCACATGAAGAAACTCCATGTTGATGGGCTTTCGGAATCACTTGATTATGAATCACTTGATGCTTGCGAACCATGCCTTTTGGGCAAAATGACTAAAACGCCGTTCTCCGGAACAATGGAGCGAGAAAAGATTTATTGGAAATCATACATACTGATGTATGTGGTCCGATGAATATTGAGGCTCGCGACACGTATCATTATTTTCTGATCTTCACAGAGGATTTGAGCAGATATGAGTATATCTACTTGATGAAACATAAGTCTGAAACATTTGAAAAGTTCAAAGAATTTCAGAGTGAAGTGGAAAATCATCGTGACAAGAAAATAAAAGTTTCTACGATATGATCGCAGAGGTAAAATATTTGAGTTACGAGTTTGGTCTTCAGTTAAAACAATGTGAAATAGTTTCACTACTCACGCCACCTGGAACACCACATCATAATGGTGTGTCCGAACGTCATAACCGTACTTTATTGGATATAGTGCAATCTATGATGTTTCTTACCGATTTACCACTATCGTTTTTGGGGTCATGCATTAGAGACAGCTGCATTCACGTTAAATAGGGCACCATCTATATCCGTCGAGACGACGCCTTATGAACTATGGTTTGGCAAGAAACCAAAGTTGTCGTTTCTTAAAGTTTGGGGTTGCGATGCTTATATGAAAAAGTTTCATCCTGATAAGCTCAAAACTCAAATCGGAGAAGTGCGTCTTCATAGGATATCCAAAGGAAAATATTGGATACACCTTCTATCACAGATCTGAAGGCAAGACTTTTGTTGCTAAATTCGGAAACTTTCTGGAGAAGGAGTTTCTCTCGAAAGAAGTGAGTGGGAGGAAAGTAGAACTTGACGAGGTAACTGTACCTGCTCCCTTATTGGAAAGTAGTACATCACAGAAAACTGTTTCTGTGACACCTACACCAGTTAGTGAGGAAGCTAATGATGATGATCATGAAACTTCAGAACAAGACACTACTGAACCTCGTAGATCAACCAGAGTAAAGATCCGCACCAGAGTGGTACGGTAATCCTGTTCTGGAAGTCATGCTACTAGATCGTGATGAACCTACGAACTATGAAGAAGCGATGGTGAGCCCAGATTCCGCAAAGTGGCTTGAAGCCATGAAATCTGAGATATGATCCATGTATGAGAACAAAGTATGGACTTTGGTTGACTTGCCCGATGATCGGCAAGCCATAGAAAATAAATGGATCTTCAAGAGGAAGACGGACGCTGATAGTAGTGTTACTATCTACCAAGCTAGAATTGTCGCAAAAGGTTTTCGACAAGTTCAAGGTGTTGACTACGATGAGATTTTCTCACTCGTATCTATGCTTAAGTCTGTCCGAATCATGTTAGTAATTGCCGCATTTTATGAAATCTGGCAAACGGATAAACAAAACTGCATTCCTTAATGGATTTATTAAAGAAGAGTTGTATATGATGCAACCAGAAGGTTTTGTCAATCCAAAAGGTGCTAACAAAATGTGCAAGCACCAGCGATCCATCTGTGGACTGGTGCAAGCATCTCGGAGTTGGAATATACGCTTTGATGAGTTGATCAAAGTATATAGTTTTATACAGACTTGCGGTGAAGCCTGTATTTACGAGAAAGTGAGTGGGAGCACTACAGCATTTCTGATAAGTATATGTGAATGACATATTGTTGATCGGAAATAATGTAGAATCATTCTGTAAAGCATAAAAGGAGTGTTTGAAAGGAGTTTTTCAAAGAAAGACTTCGGTAAAGCTGCTTACATATTGAGCTTCAAGATCTATAGAGATAGATCAAGACGCTTGATAAGTTTTTCAATAAGTTCATACCTTGACAAGATTTTGAAGTAGTTCAAAATGGAGCAGTCAAAGAAAGAGTTCTTGCCTGTATTATAAGGTGTGAAGTTGAGTAAGACTCAAAGCCCGACCACGGCAGAAGATAGAAAGAGAATGAAAGTCATTCCCTATGCCTTAGCCATAGGTTTTATAAAGTATGTCATGCTGTATACCAGATCTATTGTATACCCTGCACTGATTTGGCAAGGGAGTACAATAATGATCTAGGAGTAGATCACTGGACAGCGGTCAGAATTATCCTTAGTGAAATAAGGATATGTTTCTCGATTATGGACGTGATAAAAAGGTTCGTCATAAAGGGTTACGCCGATGCAAGTTTTGACACTAATCTAGATGACTCTAAGTCTCGGTCTAGATACATATTGAAAGTGGGAACAATTAGCGAGAGTAGCTCCGTGTAGAGCATTGTAGACATAGAACTTGCAAAATACTTACGGATCTGAATGTGACAGACCCGTCGACTAAAATTATCTCACAAGCAAAACAGGATCACACCTTAGTACTCTTTGGGTGTTAATCACATAGAGATGTGAACTAGATTATTGACTCTAGTAAACCCTTTGAGTGTTGGTCACATGACGATGTGAACTATGGGTGTTAATCACATGGTGATGTGAACTATTGCTGTTAAATCACATGGCGATGTGAACTAGATTATTGACTCTAGTGCAAGTGGGAGACTGAAGGAAATATGCCCTAGAGGCAATAATAAAGTTATTATTTATTTCCTTATATCATGATAAATGTTTATTATTCATGCTAGAATTGTATTAACCAGAAACATAATACATGTGTGAATACATAGACAAACAGAGTGTCACTAGTATGCCTCTACTTGACTAGCTCGTTAATCAAAGATGGTTATGTTTCCTAACCATGAACAAGGAGTTGTTATTTGATTAACGAGGTCACATCATTAGTTGAATGATCTGATTGACATGACCCATTCCATTAGCTTAGCACCCGATCTTCTAGTATGCTGCTATTGCTTTCTTCATGACTTATACATGTTCCTATAACCATGAGATTATGCAACTCCCGTTTACCGGAGGAACACTTTGGGTACTACCAAACGTCACAACGTAACTGGGTGATTATAAAGGAGTACTACAGGTGTCTCCAATGGTAGATGTTGGGTTGGCGTATTTCGAGATTAGGGTTTGTCACTCCGATTGTCGGAGAGGTATCTCTGGGCCCTCTCGGTAGTACACATCACATAAGCCTTGCAAGCATAATAACTAAAGATGTTAGTTATGAGATGATGTATTACGGAACGAGTAAAGAGACTTGCCAGTAACGAGATTGAACTAGGTATTGGATACCGACGATCGAATCTCGGGCAAGTAACATACCGATGACAAAGGGAACAACGTATGTTGTTATGCGGTCTGACCGATAAAGATCTTCGTAGAATATGTAGGAGCCAATATGGGCATCCAGGTCCCGCTATTGGTTATTGACCGGAGACGTGTCTCGGTCATGTCTACATTGTTCTCGAACCATAGGGTCCGCACGCTTAACATTACGATGACAGTTATTATGAGTTTATGCATTTTGATGTACCGAAGGTTGTTTGGAGTCCCGGATGAGATCACGGACATGACGAGGAGTCTCGAAATGGTCGAGACGTAAAGATTGATATATTGGAAGCCTATGTTTGGACATCGGAAGTGTTCCGGGTGAAATCGGGATTTTACCGGATTACCGGGAGGGTTACCGGAACCCCCCGGGAGCCAAATGGGCCTACATGGGCCATTGTGGAAAGGTGAAAGGGGCAGCCAAGGAGGGCTGCGCACCTCCCCCCCTCCCCTAGTCCTATTAGGACTAGGAGAGGTGGCCGGCCACCTCTCTCTCTCTTTCCCTCTCCCTTTTTCCCAAGGAGTCCTAGTTGGAATAGGATTGGAGGGGGGAGTCCTACTCCCGGTGGGAGTAGGACTCCTCCTGCGCCTCCCCCTCTTTGGCCGGCCAGCCTTCCCCCTCTCATCCTTTATATACGGGGGCAGGGGACACCCCAAGACACACAAGTTGATCCTTGAGATCGTTCCTTAGCCGTGTGCGGTGCCCCCTGCCACCAAATTCCACCTCGATCATACCATTGTAGTGCTTAGGCGAAGCCCTGCATTGTTAGTACATCAAGATCGTCACCACGCCGTTGTGCTGACGGAACTCTTCCTCGATGCTTTGCTGGATCGGAGCCCGAGGATCGTCATCGAGCTGAACATGTGCTAAGAACTCGGAGGTGCCGGAGTAACGGTGCTTGGATCGGTCGGATCGGGAAGAAGACGTACGACTACTTCCTCTACGTTGTGTGATCGCTTCCACAGTCGGTCTGCGTCGATACGTAGACAACACTCTCCCCTCTCGTTGCTGTGCATCACCATGATCTTGCGTGTGCGTAGGAAAATTTTCGAAATTGCTGCGTTCCCCAACAGCACTTTGGATGTGGCCGAGAGCTGGCTTGATGAAACACCTCGCTTCCTACTTTTTTTGCGGGGTACCTCGCTTCCTAGTGACCAGTGTCTTGGCTGATTGTCCTAAGAATGCTTATATATGAATAAAGCTCTCTCATTTACCCGCAAAAAGATTAAGCCATATGAGCGCTGCTATGCAGACGACTCATGGTGCACGATTCTTGCATGACAGTGGTAATCAAGTCGTCCATGCCTATGAGCAAACTACGACATGCCAATGGATTCACCATTGTCCAGCTTTCGTCCAAACAAGTATCGTCTGCGTAGTAGTTTCGAAGCCATAGAGCTTAACCAGAAAGGAGGGAATATGGACTAGCACTACTTTTTGGTGTGTCCTGTCAACTCGCAGAACAAGGAGAAGCTTGCAGGACAAGGTGAAGCTCGCTTACGCCTTTTGACTAATGCAACCTACCGTCAGTGGACATGCATCAGTCCATTCGGTGTCAGATTGTGAGAGGCATACACTGTAGTACCCAACATGCAGAGTACCATCATTGTTCGACTTCACGAAGAGGCGAAGAGCCAAGCACAGTAGTACGAGTAGTACTACTACTAGAACCGCATGGTGGAGCGTCTGTACTCTTATTTTTTATCTCTGATAAAGTACACGTTTATTCCAGAGAAGGGCGGAAAACGGCAGCCCAACATGTAATGAACGATATTGATCAACCAACCATGCTCGAATATATCGTGGCCTCCGTGCGCGCCCGTCTGTGTGTTCTCGCTCCTCGTCTCTCTCAAGGAACGACGGTTTGGCTCTTTGCCGTCAATTGAGATCGGTTTGCTCACACTCCCGTCCCACATGTCAGTGATATGCCAAGAGGACGTGCGTTGACCGACTGGCCATACGCGTACTTGGTTTTGCACCTTCATACTACTCCTCCCTCCGTCACAGTTTATAGGGTGTGCTTCATTATGATGCATTTCTCAATGCATTTCCACCACCAGAGAGACTTTAGACGCGTTTGGTTTAATGCTCAATTAATTATGGCATGGTAACCGCAATCAAGTCCACAATTTTCTCTCCATGTACTGTACTACTACGGAGTGGAGTAAGTGCATGCATGTCTGTACCCGGGGTGGAAGCACTGCATGCATGTGTGTACGCATTATTCCCTCTAGTAATAGACATTGTGCTATAACTACCAATGCTATTTTTCAGGCCGATCGCTAGTCGCCTTGGTCCCACAGTTTTTTTTTCTTTTTTCTAAAGCGCGTTGTATAAACAGTGACGGATGGAGTAGTATGAGCGGATTCAAAGAAGAGCGTATTGACGGTTGCTTCTTCAGAGCAATTTACAGTGGGAAAGGTGGGGCTTATGATTTGACTGCTCATTACTCACTATTAATGCGGCACAACGATCGGGCTGAGTCTCCCATGCGGTTGTGCACTACCCCCTCGGTTCTTAAATATACTCCAGAGTATTTGTCTTTCTAGAGATTTCAACGAGTGACTACTCAAATATTTGTCTTTTTAGAGATTTCAAATGGACTGGCACATACGGATGTATATAGACATATTTTAGAGTGTAGATTCACTCATTTTGCTCCATATGTAGTCACTTGTTGAAATCTCTAGAAAGACGAATAGAATATTTAGGAACGGAGGGAGTACACATACGAAGCAAAATGAGTGAATCTGCACTCTAAAATATGCCCGTTTGAAATTTGTCAAAAGACAAATATTTAGGAACGAAGGAGTATAATTTTGTGCATGGCACATGGACCCGGATGATGAACAAGCTTCTGGCAATGCTATCAAGCTTCCATCATTTGTTTACATAATTGACGTACTATACAAATAATTTTCCAGCTACATGAAATTATACAATGGTGTGAGCTTTCAGCTTTTGTTTCGCGTGTCTTGCCATCGATGCTCTTTCGGAAACAATAGAAAAAACTAACTTCCTTGCTAATGCATGTCAATTATTAGCAGATCAGAGCTAATAATTACATCACAACTGAAGACAGAGTTGTGAGAAGGTGTTAAATTAAAATTGATCCATGCTTTCATTGGCAGCAACGTCGCCCCAGCTCTGTCTAAATCAACAAGGCGTGTTGGGAAAAAAGTACGTGTCTGGAGCATGCAACATTCCGATCATTTTGTGCAGTTCCACTAAAATAGAGCTGAGCGTCCCTGTTCCAAAGATATTAAGTGTGATTACGATAATAGAGGACTGCTGATTAAACAATAAACACACAAATAGAAGCCGGTCACCTTTGCAGTCTCTCTTAAGACTAACTAGTTGGAGAAGATTAGGCTCGGAGTTGGATGAGGAGGATAGAGCAAAACCAATGTCCCTTTGTGCAGTCGCACTGAAATGTAGAGACGTTGCCCGTGTGACATTTTAGTACAACCGCGCAAAACACTCTTAAGAAAAAAGTGATTTGTGCAGTTCACCAAAAGGTCGCAATAGCAACAAGGTGAAATGGATAGCCCTGTTTGCAAAAAAGAGGTAGAAAGGAAACAATTACTGGCCAATAACAGTTGATGACACATGCGACGACAAAAAAGAAGCATATTCCTTGTCCTAAGGGAAGATAACAACACGTTGTGTTTGTCTAAAACGGTGTGAGGACGAGAATGCAATATGAAAAGTATGCCGGATGAGCTACGTTTTGGGCAAAGAACTATGGAAGAACCACATGTAGCGGCGTGGGAAGATGGACAGTGGAGCAAGGCCGAAGGGGATACCTGGAGGTCGTCGGGATGTAACTAGGTGAGCTTCAGCGGGCGGTATCTGCGAGCACGTGGCATAGGCCCTGCCGCGCCAGAGCTTGGTCAGAGAGAACGGCGTGTACCATAGATCGGGACGTGCTGCCTCGGCGCCGTCGAACGGAGAAACGATGCACTTCCTCCCTTTCCCCCGGCGGACGGGATGCGGCCGGATCAGTGACCAACATTGTGTAGAGAGAGGCCACCGCACTCCCTTTCCCCCGGTGGACGGGATGCGGCCGGATCAGTGACGAACGGTGAGAGAGAGAGGCCACCGTAGCCTTGTGTGAGATACTCTGAAGAGCGACAAACCAGGCAGGCAGGCTCCATTGTATATAGTGAGAGGACTACCTTTTTCTCCATAAAAATCGTTTTATATTCTGTGTACATGCCATTGAGCGATGTAACTTTATTTAAAAATAACGCGGCAACGCGTCAAGTCGAACTTTGTTTCGTGCACGCGTGGTACACGACCTCCCTAGGTTAACAACCGCTACAGGCGTTCAAATTAGCACGTGGGCTGCCATTTCATAAAGAAATGAGCTCCACCGTGTACCCGCGCGGGTGTGGCTGGGCACGAAGCATGAGTACATGCACGGTGCACCCATTATCTTCTTGTATATGTACACCACCTACGTGGGGTTGTGTGAGAGAGATACAAACCTAGAGAGATAGAGTGTCTGGGTTCTTGAGAGTTTTGGGGGGGGGGTCAATCAAAAAATGTAACATATGCAATGTGTGTGAAATAGAGTCCTGGGTATAACATATATAGAGAGGGGCGATCCACGAGAAGAGAGTGGAGGTATCATCGGCTTGAGGTGTCCGTAGAATTAGTGGCGGAGCTTGGGACACATCTTACGAGGGGCAAATGGGCTGGGGGGCAACTAACATCAGGTTTAGGATATATTTCTATGAATCTATGGGCAATTACTTATGATAATATGAACAAATCTCCTAGGTAGGGGGGCGATGGCCCAGCTTGATCTCTACTAAGCTCCGCCACTACATAAAATCGAAGAGAGGGATGATGATGATGATGATGATGTGTGTGTGTGTGTGTGCGCGCGCGCGCGCGATTGATAAAGAGTGCCATCGAATTTGTGTGTGCCCACGTCAAAGATATAGAGTGGCTGGCCTACTGGAACGTGAGATTGGACATGTGCAGTTTGTCTCTGTGGCATGGATACCTACCTGCAACACTCGACTATCGGTGTGTGGTGGGGGAAGAGGGAGGCCCAATTAACTATAGAGGTACAATGGTTGGTATATGTGTGGAGGAGAGAGGCCTACCTCATGTATTAAGGAGATCGATCTGCCTCATGTATTAAGGGAGATCGATCGGCATCCATGCATATGTGTAGGAGAGGAATAAGGTTGGGAGAGAGACAGAGCTAGAGTGTTGGAGGGGGTGGTAGTGGAGTTGCTTCTAACAAATGGTGGGATAGGCTTGCTAGACAAACGGAGGGCATGCCCGCAATATCAATAAGAGAGGAGATGGCTACTTGTTGTTTGTGCACGTGCGTGTGAGAGACGGGTCAGGAGGCATGCACGAATGATGAGGGGGGACGATGTGGCTGTGGTAAGCAGACATAACTACATAGGAAGATCAATCGCCCTTTGTTAGAGAAAGGAGAGACATAACTTGTGAGGTACGTCGATCGATGGGGGGGTAGTTAAAGTCGATCTAGGTATATGTTGGGAGATCGATCGGTATACATGCATGTGTGTGTTAGAAGCAAATGAGGCACGAGGAGAAGGATTGAGAGAGTGGGATGCATGTAGGAGGTGATACGAGAGGCATACTATATCGAGGGGGAGGAGTGTGCAAGTACGAGAACGATGAAAAGAGTGGTAGGAGTGAGGCATGGACGGTGACAAGAGAAGAGGGGAAGCTTGTGTTTGTGCTAGGCACACCTGGCTAGAGAGGCATATCGATCAATGTGTGCCGTAAAGAAGGAGCTGGGGGGCCTACACACACCGTGGGTGAACAACCTAAAGTGAAAAGACGAATTTGCGCGATGGAGCTAGAGAATGCTAAGGGAGGGTGAGAGGGATGCGGGCGTGTGCATGCACAAGAGAAAGTTAGCGCTAGCTACAAAGATAAGAGGGTTGTGTGGGTGTAAAAGACGAATAGAGATCATATATACTTCATTATAAAAAGCGAATTCGGATATTTGAAGAATTTATCATAGTGTTTCAAACCGACGCATGTGTGAATATATATAACGGTGATACACATGGTGTGGTTATGAACATGTTATACTACATTTAATATATTTTATCTCTACTCTTATAAAAAAAACAGAGTTGTTGATGATGGTGTGCCTGCCATCCTGCATTATAGGCCATCCGATTTATATCTGGCGGATAGCAAGAAAACTATGATGGTTGAAGTTGGCAACAATCATGATTGTAGATTCTAATTGAAATAGAGAAACGAATTCAAATTTAGTTTGAATTGCACGGTAGTATAGACATTTGGAATGCACTAAAATGTTGGTATGAGTAGGTTACATGCATTATACAGCAAGCGAAAAAATTTAATCGGACATAGCATGGATTCATACTCCCTCCTTCCATCTATATAGGGCGTAATGAGATTTTTAAGACCGCCTTTGACTATTGACAAGATTAATAGTACATGTTATGCACAATGTGAAAATTATATCATTGAAAGAACCTTTCACAGACGAATTTAACGGTGTGCTTTGTGTAAGTTGCATGTCATATATCATTGCTCTAATATTTGGTCATTCTAAATCCCAGGCCGCCATAACCTCTCTGCTCCAGCCGCGAAACCCCACCCTCCTCTGTCCACCACGTCACCGCTGCCCAGCCGGAGCCTCTTCCGCGACAACGTCGTCCACCGCAACAGCTCGACGTCCCTCATCCACCTCCCCGGATGAGGATCCGTCGTCCATCTCGCCGTCCTGCCGGTTCAGCCGCCCCATCCTCCACCTCCAAGGAGCTGCTTTGACGATCGCCTCGTCTATCGCGGCTGCTCCATCCCCACAATGCCGCCTTAACCTGCTCCACCAGAACCGCAGCGTCCTCACCGACTCCTCGGACGAAGCCAAGGCCTACTCGGCGCCACCAAAGAGGTTGTACACTCATCGCATCGCACCTTCTCCTTAACTCGACCTTCCGGCGCCGACGGTGCTCCATCCCGCACCCCCATGGAGCGGCTACCTTGAAGCCGGCGCCGCGGTAGACATCTCCACGATGCCTCTCCCCCAGTGTGAGGCCCCTTCGGCGGCGGCGTCCATACCAGCCAGATCTGCTGCTACTGCTCCGGCTCTCGCTTGATCGCTCGCTCGCCCAGCTGTTGCTGCTCTCCCCCTCGCTCGTGCTGCTGCTCTGCTCCGATTAAGCCACACTTCAGTCGACTGAATCGACTTTTGGGTCAGTCGATTTTCAGGGGTTGGGGGGGGGCTCGCCGAAGTTAAGGAAGAACCACCCGCAGCGGGGACGGGGGCTCGCCGGAGAGGTACCCCACTATCTATCTTAGGGTTCAGGGTGGAGAGGCGGGGGGGCTAGAGGGCTGGCTGGGGCGGCGGTGGCGAGTTTTTTCGTGGCGGCGAGGCGGCGCTGGGGCCGGCGGTTTGGCCGGTTGTGGCTGGCGGCTCAGGGGGGTGCAGGTTGAAGATGAACTGCAGGCCCTCCCTAAACTACATGTCAAGTGCCTCTCTGCTACCATTGCATTCAGTTTCGACAGTAGCATTCAGATTCCACAGTAAATTTCAGTTTCGACAGTTAAGTTCAGAGTCAACGGTTTTCACCTCATCTGTTGTAGTCAGGTGGTTTTTGGTGATGTTAATTTTACATCCATTTTACATCATCTATTGGAGATGCTATTAGAATCCCACTTGAGATTGACGATGTCTGTCTTGTGCTGCTTCAGCCTTGACGTCTTACGGCTCACCGGAGCTGCTGCAACGACAGAACGATCCATCACAACATAGCAGTGCCCTGGATGCCGTCTACAGATTCCTCAGATCTTCCTCCACACCTCCGACAACCACCTCTGCCTCAACTGCTTCAGCGACCAACCCAATGATGCCGAGGTCGACACGGCTACGGCAAAGAGGTTGTACACTTGTTGCATCACTTATTACTATACATTCACGTCGATCCATTAGGGCTATTTTGGTTCAATGGGAAAATGTCTATCCACTGGTTGTTACCATCACTCTAAATTTCTGCATTCTCTCCTTACATAATCTCACCATATTTTTCGTATGCATGTCAGATATTGTACACAGTCATGTTGAACATGTAGAGAAAAAGAGAAGAGTTTTTTGCGGCAATACAATGTCATGCAGACATCGCTACATGGTGGGTTCAATGGCAAACCCTCCCCACCCCTCTCCAGATTATAATCCAGAGGAAGATATCTGTTATGAGGCAGATTCAGACGCCGCTGGCCACTCCTATTTACCCCCCAAGGTGTTTGCTCTACCTTGGCATGATTATGTTAGTCATATCATGCATATGTTGCCTTGTAGTGCCTACTTTTGACATCATATATGTCATCTGCTTAGTTTAGACATGTTCTGTAATTCCACCTGTTTAGTTTCTATATCATATATGGGAATTATGCAGTCTCATGTATTTTAGCCAGCCATAATATATGTGAAATGTGCAATGCCATACTGTTTAACCAGGCATCATATATTTGAATGATATCTTGTCCATCCTTTTCTTCATTACATTTCCATTTGCCGACAATGTTTGTACATTAAACAACTCTTTCTGTGAATCAGCCATTTGGGTGGGAGATGAAAAAATCTGGAGTGAAAACAAGACCTTCAGAGCAGGCAGTGCTACCTGTCGAAGCAGATCTCTTGTTGGGTCCCGATAGCTCCTCGGAGATGGATTCAGAGACAGATGACCAGTCCTATTCCCCCACTGAGGTGTATGCTCTAACTTGGCACAATTATACTGCTCATATCATGCATACGGTGTCTTGCATTGCATAGTTTATACATCATATACACAATATTCAACACCATGTTCTTAGTTCAGACATCATATCGAATGACCTCTATTTAGCATATAAATCACATATGTGAATTAAATGATGCGATCCTGATTACTTAGATAACATGTAGGTGAATTATGTCATGCGATCCTGTTTAGTTATTCATCATATCTTTGAATTATGTTATGATATGCTATCTAGTTTAGATAGACATCATATATGTGAAATTATGTCATGCTATCCGTTTTAGTTAAACAATATACATGTCAACTATTTCATTCCCTCTTTTTTCCACACTATCTATTGCATCCGTCTCTCATACAAGGTCTGTCCATTCAACTATGTTTCCTGTTTATCAGCCATTTCAATTGGAGCGGGTGATGCCAGTATCTAGCGGACTAAAAACACGGTCTTCAAATAAAACAGTGCTACCTCTTGGTGGAGATAGCACCCCGGTTGTACATGCAAAAGAACCAGCCCTACCACACATAACCCAAACTCTCGCAGATTGTACCCCTACTACACTGGACAGAGAACCAGCTTCACCCAATCTAACCCCAACCCCAACCGATAGACCCAGTTCCTGTTGACACAGCACCATCTCCACCAAAGAGCTCCCAAACAAGAGCAGTTAGTAAGGCAACTCCAGTGCCCAAAGTTCCAGTACTATCACGGCGAACCCCAACTCCACCAGTTAGTACGCCTATTCCTGTGGAGGAAGCACAACCAGCTAGTCGTAGTTTAGCATCTATCGCATTTGATGTTGTTAAATCGTATGTGCGTATCTTCCCATCTTGGAAATATTATACTGAAGATGAAGGAAAATGCCAATTGTAGGTGTTTGTGTAGGAGCTATGTGTAAGTAATGTTATTCGTGGCAATTACTTTGCTTCGACCCATGCATCCTACCTCCATGATGGTTATAATACAGCAAATTTTCCCATTTTTCTCTATAGAGAAGGACCGATTTGGAAACTCGGGATGAGGTAACCTGTGCTAATACCTCTGCTATCTTCAAGAATGCTTGGTGACAGTATCGGAATTACCTGAAGAAAACGTACTTCACCGGCAAAGAAACTCATCAAATTCCCTTATGTTCTCCTGAGACACATTTACTGGACGATGACTGGGAACGCCTTGTTCTGTACTGGTCCTGAACCAAGAATGTGGTAAGGTCTATGAGCTCATTTTCTATTTTTAAGTATTATATTCTTGCGTCTTACTGTATTCTGTTCATGTAGAACAAGTGCCTAAACCTGAAGAACAACTATTCTAGTTTAAGATTCCATTGCTATCATAGTTCAAAAAAGCGCTAGGCGTTAATTGTGCGTTTTGCCACCGCCTTGCACTTTACTGACCAAAGCGCATGCTTATGCGTAGTTATGCATAGATTATGCGTAATTATGCGCAATGCGTTTTGCCAATGCCTAGAGCCTAGGCGCGCTTAAGAACTCGCTTAGGCGCGCCTTTTTTAACTATGATTGCTTTGCTCTGGTATCACTGTATTTACTCATACAAACTTATTTTTAAATTGAAGGATCCAATCAAAACTCCAATGGCACAGCAGGTATGTTCACGCATGTTTCTTTAACAGGTTTGCTCTTATCAATAGCTTTGTTGATTTCAATTTCAATTGTGTATACAGTTGACTTTCATATCATGCACATTACTAGCATCACAATAGAGCCAATAGTGTTGTTGTACATGTAGACCCATGGTACCCATCTGAAATCTTGTTGTGCCGTGTAGTTTCCCACGCTTTGTGTTCTTTCACTGCTGCTTTGTCTTGAACTGATATGATTTGAACCATGTCTCTATTTTGATTTGGCAAGACAGTGCAGTGACCATAGGACATAGATATATGTTTGTTTGATGCTTTTATTATGTACTAGTACTTGGCAATAGAAGACTTGGTAGTTTAATCATGTCTACCTTACTAATGAATTGGTTCACCGAAATGAGTTTCATATACTAGTACATGCTAAACTTATTATGTGTCTGCTTGTTTCTTATTTTAGAATGCTGACAGAATCTTGGGGAAGAGTGCCTTATTAAGCAATGGTAAAGGAAGTAATGCAGATAAGGTTCAGGATAGTGACACATCCTTGTTGGTCTCCAACAAAGCTGATAAAACAGCTAAGGAAGACTATCTTGAAGACAGCGAGACAACCCCAAAGTCCTGTCTTGGTTTAGTGTTCGAGTTACTGGCCACTACCGCTTGCACAAGCTATTCAAACTCACTGTCTGAATCAATTCGGTTTCTTGAGTCTCAACTACAAGCTGGAAGACATCGATCAATTGTGCTACTACAAGAAGCGGAAGGACTGCGGAAGTCCCTGGAGCATTCAGATGCATACTTTCTGGTGCAACAACAAGCGTTGGAGGATTTTAGCGCCAAACAGGACAAAGCTAATCAGCTTGCTAAGCTTATTGCCAGCATCGTGGATACCCAGGATAACGTTTCTTGAGCTCTTCTGAAGTTGTTTCAGTTATGCTCTTGTTTTGCTGCCGCGTTTATTTGCACTGGTGGCCAATTTTGACGGCCAGTGTATGTAATGTGCTGCTTTGTTCCCTATGTTTGCACTGGTGGCGAACTTTGATGCCCAGTGGATGTAATATGTGTAATAGCGGTAATAGGCTAGCGTTAATTGCTTGCTTATTTCTTTCCTTATTGTCTTGTTTAGTTGTTTGCTTGTAGTCACTGTAGTTCTTTTTCTGTTTTTTCTAGTAGCCACAATAGCCTATTTTTGGTAACTAGACCAAAATAATCATGGGCCTTCTACAGGGCCGTATGATCCATGGGCCTTCGTCCGGCCGTAGGATCCATCGGCCTTCTATACGGGCCTTAGGGTCCATGGGCCTTCTATAGGCCGTAGGGTCCATGGGCCTTCTATGGGCCGTACGATCCATGGGCCTTCTACGGGCCGTACTATCCATGGGCCTCATACGAGTCGTAGGATCCATGGGCCTTCTACGGGGCGTATCATCATTTCACCAATCATGGGCCGTACTATTCGTGGACCATAACAGGCCGTTAATAGGCCATATTTGATAACTCTATGAAAATAGCCCAACAGGTTTTTTACATGAAAATGGCCCAACGTATTAACGGTCCGCAAACGGCCCGACTATAACGACGGGCTGAATTTGGCCCACAAGCAGAAAATGAAAGTAATGTGTCGTATGTAACCGAATGCTACAAATGAGCCCAAGAATCAATGGGCCTTGAGAAGGCCGAAAGATAACTTGGGCTGGAAATGGCCCAATGGAATAACAGGCCGTTAATGGGTATAAAGTGATACATTGTTCAATATGGGCCAGTTTCACCACAGGCCGTTAATGGGCCAAGAGTTACAAAGGTCCTCATATGGGCCGAAAGAAGTCATGGGCCACACATGGGCCAGAAGTTAAAACGGGCTGAATCATATTGGACGGCCCAGATGATGCTACTGGGCCTAATTTGGAAAGGGCGTAACGGGCCCTAGGTTAGCGGGCTGTAAATGGGCTATATGCGAACAGGCCGTTAACAGGCTTTCCGTGGGCCGACCCGCCACCTTTTGACCAAGTCAAACGGGCCGGCCTTTTCACAGGAATGGGCCTCTGTTGGGCCGTGCCACGTGTCACCGTATCATAGGCGCCTTCGGTCCAATGAGCGGATGACATCTGTCCCAACGGTGAGCCGACATGTGTTTCCTCCAGCCAATGATGATTTTACACGTGGAAAATCCCCATTGGTCGGGGCTGTTAACGGGTTATCGGATCCAAAACCCGACCCGATAGCTTAACGGCGTTCGGTTACGGTGGATGCCACGTGTTGGTCACCCTTGACAAAAGCACTTCTGTGACGCGCGATTTATCATCATGGAAGTGGACACTTCCGTGATGATAATTTTGGTAATGTCATGGAACACTTCTACGACAGCACATGTACGACTATCTTGATTCTGTCATAAATTTCTCATGGATGTACATGCATGACAAAAAACGCGACCTACTGTGACAGACATGTATCATCATGGAAGTGTATTTTTTTGTAGTGTACATGATCTCGCCCTCCTCGTGCACAACCATCTCTCGCTTTAGGGCCGGGGCATTACAAAGCTTTACCGTCACATATTCATACCACTTCAAGCTGCATTAAATCAACACATGCAAGTATCAAAAGGAGAGTCACGACATGCATGCATGCGTTGTAATTAATGCATTGGTAAACACAAATTATTGAAATATATCAAGTGCAGTGCTTTGATGTGTCGCGTCAACTCATACAACAAGCAGTTTGATTACTACAACGCCCTCTCGCCTTAACCGCACCTGCCTTTGGCTGCATGATAGGTGGGCCACACACCTGTTGGGCCCACCTGTCATTCACGCAAAGGCAGGAGTAGTAAGTTAATGAAGCTGCGTCCCTCCCTCGCCCATGAGCATGGTGGCTGGCAGGACTAGGAGAAGCTTTCGCTACACGCTCTCCCTCCCGCACGCGATGGACATGCAGCAGTTCATTCGGTGTCAGATGGCCAGTAGCATACTATAGTACTCCTCAATTGCAGTAGTACTCCATCATTGTTCGACTTCCCGAAGAGGCGAAGAGCCAAGCGCAGCCCGGACGCTCGTGTGGCAGTTTCATGTGTAGAGTAGTCTAGGATAGCGTGTACCATGCCTGTAAGCTTAAAATCGTTGGGGTCGGCTCCATGCTTTTTTTGATTAAAATAATCTTCTGGCCCTACCTGTCATCCTGGTGATTGTAGTTTGCACGCTCATCTGGTCAAGACAGGAATATATATTTTAATTTGTGGTGGGGTAAATGTTAGAGGTCGCAGCAAATATATTGTACACTACGGGTCTTTCAGCCAAGTTTAGAGGCAACCATGTGGGGCCAGTACTATGATGTGTCGCGTCAACTCGTACAACAAGGAGAAGCTTGATTTTACTACTACACGCCTTCTCCCTCGCCCATTCGCGCGGTGGCTCGCAGACGAGGACATGCTTTTGCTTATAGTACTACAACAAGCTATCCCTCCCGCACGCGGTGGACGGACATGCAGCATTGGATTTGATACTGTAGAAGCAGTAGTAGTAGCATCATTGTTCATCTTCTTGAAGAGGAGAAGAGCAAGCGCAACCCGAACATGGCAGTTGCGAACCTTGGAGCATGCATATAGCCAGGCTCTTGCATGAGACAAAATTGCTATGTGAGCCCACTATTGTAGTACTCCCTCCGTCCCAAAATTCTTGTCATAAATTTGTCTAGATACGGATGTACCTAATACTAAAATGTGACTTGATACATCCATATTTAGACAAATCTAAGACAAGAATTTTGGGAGAGAGGGAGTACTTGCTAGTATAGCCCTGTAAACCAGAAAGGAGTATTTGCCTTTCTAGAGATTTCAACAAGTGACTAGACTACACCAAAACGGAGTACATATGGAGCAAAATGAGTGAATCTACACCGTAAATAAATACGTAGTTTTCTCGTTTTCCTCTCCGTCTTGGTCGCGGTGCATAGTATTGAGTATACTAGCACTGTACATGCTGCAGTCTGGACCGTAGCACATTGTTTTTTATGGCCATATCACCACATTGTTTTCTACTGCTGGTTCACTTGCCTGCCGTGGTTCGCACTCCTCTAACGTGAGTAGTAGTACTACTAGTATATACCGCATGATTCTTTGCTCCTTCTTACTACTACGTACTTTGCTGACATGTGGGAGAGCCAGCATCCGGGTTGATGTGTCATGCACCAGATTAGAGTGTGGAACGGAAGGGGGGCATTGTCGGTGTCAAAACCGGTAGATCTCGGGTAGGGGGTCCCGAACTGTGCGTCTAAGGATCGAGTGTAACAGGAGGAAAGTGACATGATGTTTTACCTAGGTTTGGGCCCTCTTGATGGAGGTAATACCCTGCATCCTGGTTGATTGACTTCGATGAGTATAGGGGTTACAAGAGTTGATCTACTTAGATGTCTTGCATGTATGATTACGATTGTCTCTATGGACTAAACCCTGCGGTATATATAGACACCAGAGGGGGCTAGGGTTGTACAGAGTCGGTTTACAGAGAGAGAGAAATCTTCATATCCGCATGCCAAGCTTGCCATCCACGCAAAGGAGAGTCCCATCCAGACACGGGGGAAAGTCTTCTATCTTGTATCTTCGTAGCCCATTAGTCTAGCCCATGTTACATAGCCCAGACGCCCGAGGACCCCCTAATCTAGGCCTCCCTCAGTAGCCCCTGAACCAGGCTTCAATGACGATGTGTTCGGCACACAGATTGTCTTTGGCATTGCAAGGCGGGTTCCTCCTCCGAATACTTAAAGCAGGTGATCAACCAGAACTATGTCCGGATCTATCTAACAGGTTAACCCTCCAACCATAAAAGCATAATACTTAAAATAAGATATATCCATCGACAGCTTTTACCAGCGGAACGTCATGCTTAGCTCTGCTATCATTTCGAACCGTTTTTAGGCCTCCCGCCTCGCGTTTCAACATGCAACTTCTATCAGCACGTCTTGTCAAAGCAGAGATCGTGTCCCCTTATTGCGGGATTCTTATCAATACGAGTTTTGGTAATCTAACTATGTCGTTCGCACGACCCCTTGGGAATAGGCTAGTTTTAAGGATCAAGGGAGGGAGGGGGCGCTTGATATTCACAGTCCATATAAGTGGATAGAATCCAACTCTTCCGTCCCATGCCTCATTCTCTCTCTCTGCCTCCCATCCTCGAGCTCCAGGGCCCAAGTTCCAAGCTTCCCTCCCCCCTCCACAACTCCTCCGACCATGGCCGGCTCTCAGGGCAAGTGGATGGCTTCCTCCATCATGGAGGAGAATATCAAGGAGCTGCGAGAGGCACGGTATCTAACTGCGGAAGTCAAGCACATGCTTCCGATTCGGCACAGGTCATCCCCACTCTGGGCCCGACGAGAGGGTGGTGTTCATCCCCCACTTCCTTCGCGGACTCGGATTCGCCCTCCACCCCTGCGTGAGGGGTCTCATGTTCTACTATGGGCTAGATTTTTATGATCTGGCCCCAAATTCATTCCTCCACATCTCGGCGTTCATCATCGTGTGTGAGGCCTTCCTCCGCGTCCCTCCACACTTCGGCTTCTGGCTCAAGATTTTTAACGTGAAGCCGAAGGTGGTCGATGGGAAACACGCGGACTACGGTGGCACCATGATGAGCAAGCTTGTCGGTGTCAAAACCGGCAGATCTCAGGTAGGGGATCCCAAACTGTGCGTCTAAGGCGGATGGTAACAGGAGGCAGGGAACACGATGTTTTACCCAGGTTCGGGCCCTCTTGATAGAGGTAAAACCCTACGTCCTGCTTGATTGTTCTTGATGATATGAGTATTACAAGAGTAAATCTACCACGAGATCGGAGAGGCTAAACCCTAGAAGCTAGCCTATGGTATGATTGTATGTTGTCCTACGGACTAAAACCCTCCGGTTTATATAGACACGGAGGGGGCTAGGGTTACACAAGGTCGGTTAGAAAGGAGGAGATACACATATCCGTATTGCCTAGCTTGCCTTCCACGCCAAGTAGAGTCCCATCCGAACACGAGACGAAGTCTTCAATCTTGTATCTTCATGGTCCAACAGTCCGGCAAAACGATATAGTCCGGCTGTCCGGAGACCCCCTAATCCAGGACTCCCGCAGTAGCCCCTTGATACGTCTCCAACGTATCTATAATTTTTGATTGCTCCATGCTATATTATCTACTATTTTGGGAAATATTGGGCTTTATTATCCACTTTTATATTACTTTTGGGACTAACCTATTAACTGGAGGCCCAGCCCAGATTTGCTGTTTTATGCCTATTTCAGTGTTTCGAAGAAAAGGAATATCAGACGGAGTCGAAACGGAATGAAATCAACTTGAACAGTTATTTTTGGAAGGAAACACGCCTGATGAACTTGGACCCCATGTCAGGGGAGATACGAGGTGCTCACGAGGGTGGGGGGCGCCCCCCCTAGGGCGCGCCCCCCTGTCTCGTGGGACCCCGTGGCTCCTCCGACGTCCTCCCTGCACCCATATATACCCACATGACCAAAAACTTCAAGAACACACAATAGATCGGTTGTTCCGCCGCCAGAAGCCTCCGTAGCCACCAAAAGTCAATCGGGACCCTGTTTCGGCACCCTACCGGAGGGGGGAACCCTCACCGGTGGCTATCTACATCATCCCGGCGCTCCCCATGATGAGGAGGGAGTAGTTCTCCCTCAGGGCTGAGGGTATGTACGAGTAGCTATGTGTTTGATCTCTCCCTCTTTTGTGTTCTTGATTTGGCACGATCTTGATGTATCGCGAGCTTTGCTATTATAGTTGGATCTTATGTTTCTCCTCCCCCTCTTCTCTCTTGTAATGAATTGAGTTTCCCCTTTGAAGTTATCTTATCGGATTGAGTCTTTAAAGACTTGAGAACACTTGATGTATGTCTTGTCGTGGATATCTGTGGTGACAATGGGATACCGCGTGCCACTTGATGTATGTTTTTGTGACCAACTTGCGGGTTCATGAACCTATGCATAGGGGTTGGCACACGTTTTCGCCGTGATTCTCCGGTAGAACTTTGGGGCACTCTTTGAGGTCCTTTGTGTTGGTTGAATAGATGAGTCTGAGATTGTGTGATGCATATCGTATAATCATACCCACGAATACTTGAGGTGACATTGGAGTATCTAGGTGACATTAGGGTTTTGATTGATTTGTGTCTTAAGGTATTATTCTAGTACGAACTCTAGGGCTGTTTGTGACACCTATAGGAATAGCCCAACGGATTGATTGGAAAGAATAACTTTGAGGTGGTTTCGTACCCTACCATAATCTCTTCGTTCGTTCTCCGCTATTAGTGACTTTGGAGTGACTCTTTGTTGCATGTTGAGGGATAGTTATGTGATCCAATTATGTTAGTATTGTTGAGGGAACTTACACTAGTGAAAATATGAACCCTAGGCCTTATCTCCTATCATTGCAATACCATTTACGCTCACTTCTACCATTAGTTACCTTGCTGTTTTTATATTTTCAGATTACAAAAACTATTATCTACTATCCATATTGCACTTGTATCACCATCTCTTCGCCGAACTAGTGCACCTATACAATTTACCATTGTATTGGGTGTGTTGGGGACACAAGAGACTCTTTGTTATTTGGTTGCAGGGTTGCTTGAGAGAGACCATCTTCATCCTACGCCTCCTATGGATTGATAAACCTTAGGTCATCCACTTGAGGGAAATTTGCTATTGTCCTACAAACCTATCCACTTGCAGGCCCAACAACGTCTACAAGAAGAAGGTTGTGTAGTAGACATCAAGCTCTTTTCTGGCGCCGTTGCCGGGGAGGTGAGTGCTTGAAGGTATATCTTTAGATCTTGCAATTGAGTCTTTTAATTTCTTGTTTTATCACTAGTTTAGTTTATAAAAGAAAACTATAAAAAATGGAATTGAGTTTGTCTCATATGCTTCACCTTTTTAATATCTTTCATGAGTATGATGGAAAGGATAATTGTGCTCAAGTGCTAGAAGAATAAATCTATAAAATGATTGGCACTAAATCTTTGAATGATGAGCATGATTGCAATGTTGTTAGTATGAATTCCTTGAATATCCATGATGCTAATGATATGCAAAGCCACAAGCTTGGGGAAGCTATGTTTGATGAAGATGATATTTTTTGTGCCCCATGTTTTGATGAGCAAATTTATTATGATGAAAGCAGGACTCCTCTCTATGATGATTATTGTGATGACACGTATGCTTTAAAGAATAATGATAACAATGAAACTTGTCATCTTGATTTCAATTTTCAATTCCATTATAGTTACTTTGTTGAGTTTGCTCCCACTACTATTCAAGAGAAGAATTTTGCTTATGTGGAGAGTAGTAAATTTTCTATGTTTGTAGATCATGAAAAGAATGCTTTAGGTGCTGGTTATATTGTTGAATTCATTCATGATGCTACTGAAAATTATTATGAGGGAGGAACATATTCTTGTAGGAATTGCAATAATATCATGTTTCCTCTCTATGTGCTTAAAGTTTCAAAGTTATGCGTGTTTCGCCCTCCTATGCTAGTTGATTATTGTTCTCATAAGTTGTTTGCTCACCAAATCCCTATGCATAGGAAGAGGGTTAGACTTAAATGTGCTAGTCATATTCTTCATGATGCTCTCTTTATGTTTCAATTCTTATCTTTTATGTGAGCATCGTTGAAATCATCATGCCTAGCTAGGGGCGTTAAACGATAGCGCTTGTTGGGAGGAAACCCAACTTTATTTTTGTTACTTGATTTTTTTTCCTGTTTAGTAATAAATAATTTATCTAGCCTCTGTTATGATTTAGTTTTTATGCTTTTAATTACTGTTTGTGCCAAGTAGAACCTTTGGGAAGACTTGGGGGAAGTCTTGTTGATCATGCTGTCAAAAACAGAAACTTTAGCGCTCACGAGAACTGCTGCCATTTTTATTTGGAGAGCGATATTTAGTCAATTCTTTTTGCAGATAATTAATAGATAAATTCATCAGGTCAAGCAATTTATTTGAGAATTTTATGAGTTCCAGAAGTATACGGTTGATTCATATTACTACAGACTGTTCTGTTTTTGACAGATTCTGTTTTTCATGTTTTGTTTACTTATTTTGATGAATCTATGGCTAGTAAAATAGTTCATAAACCATAGAGAAGTTGGAATACAGTAGGTTTAACACCAATATAAATAAAGAATGAGTTCATTACAGTACCTTGAAGTGGTGATTTACTTTCTTATACTAACGGAGCTTACAAGTTTTCTACTTTAAGTTTTGTGTTGTGAAGTTTTCAAGTTTTGGGTAAGGATTCGATGGACTATGGAATAAGGAGTGGCAAGAGCCTAAGCTTGGGGATGCCCAAGGAACCCCAAGGTAATATTCAAGGATAGCCAAGATCCTAAGCTTGGGGATGCCCCGGAAGGCATCCCCTCTTTCGTCTTTGTTCATCGGTAACTTTACTTGGAGCTATATTTTTATTTACCACATGATATGTGTTTTGCTTGGAGCATCAATTTATTTTGTTAAGATTTGCTTGCTGTTATTTACAACATTGTCTTTCATCTTTTATTTCAATAAAAGTGGCATTGATAGCCTTTACTATGCCTATGTTACAAGTATACATGTTGCTGTTTGAAAACACAAAGTTTACCGATGTTGCAATAATTCCCTAGAAAAGTCAGAATGTGATAAACTGTTGAAACCTTTTGCATATTAAGATCTGATAAATTTAATACAGTGGGAATTTCCTTTCATAATTTTTGGAGCTAGGTAAGTATGGATGTTGCAGCATTCTTTACAGACTATCCTGTTTAGGCAGATTGTTGTTATGTTTGCATTGTTTGCATATGTTTGCTTCTTTAATGATACTATTTGAGGATAGGACTATTAAATATGCAGAGGTATTTAGTATGCAATGTTGAATAATAATTTTAGTGATTTTCTACAGTAGAGTATTATAAGGTTTTGGCAATGGTTTATACTAACTTATCTCACGAGTCCTTGTTGAGTTTTGTGTGGATGAAGCTTTTGAGATTTAGGGAGACCGTGATATGAGAGGAATTAAGGAGACACAAAAGCTCAAGCTTTGGGATGCCCACGGCATCCCAAGAAAATATTTCAAGAAGTCTCAAGCATCTAAGCTTGGGGATGCCCCGGTTGGCATCCCACCTTTGTTCTTCAACAACTATCGGTTAGTATCGGTTGATCCTAAGTTTTTGCTTCTTCACATGATGTTTGCTATTCTTAGAATGTCATTTTATTTTGCTTTGCTTGCTGTTTAAATAGAATACCAAGATCTGGAATTATTAAATGTTAGAGAGTCTTCACATAGTTGCATAATTATTCGACTACTCATTGATCTTCACTTATATCTTTTGGAGTAGTTTGTCATTTGCTCTAGTGCTTCACTTATATCATTTTAGAGCACGGTAGTGGTTTTATTTTATAGAAATAGATGAACTCTCATGCTTCACTTATATTATTTTGAGATTCTTAAATAGCATGGTAATTTTCTTAAAATCCTAATATGCTAGGTATTCAAGAATAATAAAATTCTCTTATGAGTGTGTTGAATACTATGAGAAGTTTGATACTTGATAATTGTTTTGAGATATGGAGATGGTGATATTAGAGTCAAGCTAGTTGAGTGGTTATGAATTTGAGAAATACTTGTGTTGAAGCTTGTGATTCCCGTAGCATGCACGTATGGTGAACCGTTATGTGATGAAGTCAGAGCATGATTTATTTATTGATTGTCCTCCTTATGAGTGGCGGTCGGGGACGAGCGATGGTCTTTTCCTACCAATCTGTCCCCCTAGGAGCATGCGCGCAATACTTTGCTTTGATAACTTGTAGATTTTTGCAATAAGTATATGAGTTCTTTATGACTAATGTTGAGTCCATGGATTATACGCACTCTCACCCTTCCACCATTGCTAGCCTCTCTAGTACCGCGCAACTTTCGCCGGTACCATAAACCCACCATATACCTTCCTCAAAACAGCCACCATACCTACCTATTATGGCATTTCCATAGCCATTCCGAGATATATTGCCATGCAACTTTCCACCGTTCCGTTTATGACACACTCCATCATTGTCATATTGCTTAGCATGATCATGTAGTTGACATCGTATTTGTGGCAAAGCCACCATTGATAATTCTTTCATACATGTCACTCATGAGTCATTGCACATCCCAGTACACCGCCGGAGGCATTCATATAGAGTCATATCTTGTTCTAAGTATCGAGTTGTAATTCTTGAGTTGTAAGTAAATAAAAGTGTGATGATCATCATTACTAGAGCATTGTCCCAGTGAGGAAAGGATGATGGAGACTATGATTCCCCCAAAAGTCGGGATGAGACTCCGGACGAAAAATAAATAAAAGAGGCCAAAGAAGCCCAAATAAAAAATTAGAAAGAAAAGAGGCCATAAAAAAGAGAAAAGGCCCAAATAAAAAATATAAAAAATGAGAGAAAAAGAGAGAAAGGGCAATGCTACTATCCTTTTACCACGCTTGTGCTTCAAAGTAGCACCATGATCTTCATGATAGAGAGTCTCATATGTCGTCACTTTCATATACTAGTGGGAATCTTTCATTATAGGACTTGGCTTGTATATTCCAATGATGGGCTTCCTCAAATTGCCCTAGGTCTTCGTGAGCAAGCAAGTTGGATGCACACCCACTAGTTTCTTTTGTAGAGCTTTCATACATTTATAGCTCTAGTGCATCCGTTGCATGGCAATCCCTACTCACTCACATTGATATCTATTGATGGGCATCTCCATAGCCCGTTGATATGCCTAGTTGATGTGAGACTATCTTCTCCCTTTTTGTCTTCTCCACAACCACCATTCTATTCCACCTATAGTGCTATATCCATGGCTCACGCTCATGTATTGCGTGAAGATTGAAAAAGTTTGAGAACATCAAAAGTATGAAACAATTGCTTGGCTTGTCATTGGGGTTGTGCATGATTTAAATATTTTGTGTGGTGAAGATGGAGCATAGCCAGACTATATGATTTTGTAGGGATAGCTCTCTTTGGCCATGTTATTTTGAGAAGACATGATTGCTTTGTTAGTATGATTGAAGTATTATTATTTTTATGTCAATATGAACTTTTGTCTTGAATCTTATGGATCTGAATATTCATGCCACAGTTAAGAAGAATTACATTGAAATTATCCAACTAGCATTCCACATCAAAAATTATCTTTTTATCATTTACCTACTCGAGGACAAGCAGGGATTAAGCTTGGGGATGCTTGATACGTCTCCAACGTATCTATAATTTTTGATTGCTCCATGCTATATTATCTACTGTTTTGGGAAATATTGGGCTTTATTATCCACTTTTATATTACTTTTGGGACTAACCTATTAACCGGAGGCCCAGCCCAGATTTGATGTTTTATGCCTATTTCAGTGTTTTGAAGAAAAGGAATATCAGACGGAGTCGAAACGGAACGAAATCAACTGGAGAAGTTATTTTTGGAAGGAAACACACCTAATGAACTTGGACCCCACATCAGGGGAGATACGAGGTGCTCACGAGGGTGGGGGCGCGCCCCCTGTCTCGTGGGACCCCCGTGGCTCCTCCGACGTCCTCCCTGCACCCATATATACCCACGTGACGAAAAACTTCCAGAACACACAATAGATCGGGATTTCCGCTGCCAAAAGCCTCCGTAGCCACCAAAAGTCAATCGGGACCCTGTTCCGGCACCCTGCCGGAGGGGGGATCCCTCACCGGTGGCCATCTACATCATCCCGGCGCTCCCCATGATGAGGAGGGAGTAGTTCTCCCTCGGGGCTGAGGGTATGTACCATTAGCTATGTGTTTGATCTCTCTCTCTCTCTCGTGTTCTTGATTTGGCACGATCTTGATGTATCGCGAGCTTTGCTATTATAGTTGGATCTTATGTTTCTCCTCCCCCTTTTCTCTCTTGTAATGAATTGAGTTTCCCCTTTGAAGTTATCTTATCGGATTGAGTCTTTAAAGACTTGAGAACACTTGATGTATGTCTTGTCGTGGATATCTGTGGTGACAATGGGATACCGCATGCCACTTGATGTATGTTTTGGTGACCAACTTGCGGGTTCATGAACCTATGCATAGGGGTTGGCACACGTTTTCGTCGTGATTCTCCGGTAGAACTTTGGGGCACTCTTTGAGGTCTTTTGTGTTGGTTGAATAGATGAATCTGAGATTGTGTGATGCATATCGTATAATCATACCCATGGATACTTGAGGTGACATTGGAGTATCTAGGTGACATTAGGGTTTTGATTGATTTATGTCTTAAGGTGTTATTCTAGTA
Organism: Triticum monococcum; assembly: GCA_034509565.1. NCBI lineage: Eukaryota > Viridiplantae > Streptophyta > Magnoliopsida > Poales > Poaceae > Triticum > Triticum monococcum. The sequence goes on along the minus strand of CM067847.1, from coordinate 170,963,529 downwards.
CAAACTCTAGGGTTGTTTGTGACACCTATAGGAATAGCACAATGGATTGATTGGAAAGAATAACTTTGAGGTGGTTTCGTACCCTACCATAATCTCGTCGTTCGTTCTGCGCTATTAGTGACTTTGGAGTGACTCTTTGTTGCATGTTGAGGGATAGTTATGTGATCCAATTATGTTAGTATTGTTGAGGGAACTTACACTAGTGAAAGTATGAACCCTAGGCCTTATTTCCTATCATTGCAATACCGTTTACGCTCACTTTTATCATTAGTTACCTTGCTGATTTTATATTTTCAGATTACAAAACTATTATCTACTATCCATATTGCACTTGTATCACCATCTCTTCGCCGAACTAGTGCACCTATACAATTTACCATTGTATTGGGTGTGTTGGGGACATAAGAGACTCTTTGTTATTTGGTTGCAGGGTTGCTTGAGAGAAACCATCTTCATCCTACGCCTCCTACGGATTGATAAACCTTAGGTCATCCACTTGAAGGAAATTTGCTACTGTCCTACAAACCTGTGCACTTGCAGGCCCAACAACGTCTACAAGAAGAAGGTCGTGTAGTAGACATCACCCCTGAACCAGGCTTCAATGACGATGAGTCCAGCGCGCAGTGTTGTCTTCGACATTGCAAGGCGGGTTCCTCCTCCGAATACACCATGGAAGAGTTTGAATGCAAGGATAGTATCTCACCCTGTAAAATAAGTTCCACATACCACCGTAGAGAGAATAATACTTCCATAAATCCAATCTGCTCACATGTTTTCACAGCATGACATCACGCCACGGCCCGGTCATTATTTGAACCGTTTTTCTTTAACCAGCCCCGCACATAACGCGAGGCGGTTTCTTGACACATCTTGTCAAAGCAGAGATTGTGTTCCCCTTATCACGGGATTCTCATCAATACAGACGTGGGTAACCCAACCGTGCCTGTTGGTATGACTCCTAGACCTTAGGTAAGTCTCAAACGGCCACGAGGGGGACGCCTGATATTCACCCTCTTTATAAAGGTACAAGGCTTTTTCTTTTTCCCCTCCCGCGCTCAATCGAATCCTTCCCCCACCTCGAGTTCTAACACCCAAAGCTCAGGTCGGGCGCTTCGGACCTTCAATCATGTCCAGATCCAGCCTTTAAGGCCGGTGGATGCCTTCCTCCGTCATAGAGGAGGACATCAAGAAGTTGAGGGAGGCCAGATATCTGACCGCCGAAATTTCGCATAGGCTGCCCGCCTGAGGGCAGGTCGTCCCTACTCCCGAACCCAATGAGAGCGTCGTGTTCATCTCCCACTTCCTACAAGGACTAGGCCTCGCTCTGGATCCCTTTGTTAGGGGTCTTATGTTCTTTTACGGGCTATATTTTCATGATCTGGCCCTGGATTCCCTTCTTCGCATCTCGTCATTTATCGTTGTATGTGAGGCCTTCCTCCGCATTACCCCTCACTTCGGCCTGTGGCTCAAGACCTTCGATGTGAAGCCGAAGATGGTCGAGGGGCAGTACGCAGCATGCGGAGGTGCTTTAATAAGAAAAATTGCTGACGCTCCATGGCCAAAGGGTTCCTTTCCAGAGGTGTCCGGATTGTGGCAGCGGGAGTGGTTCTACATCACAGCTCCCCGAAGTGCCAAATGGGTAGCTGCCCCCGCCTTTCGCTCGAGCCCCCGACCACAATTGATGTCATGGATCAGCAGGGGGTTGAGCTGGGGTCCAGCCAAGGACGTGCCAATACTGCAGAGCCATATCCGAGATCTATTCGAGGGAGATTTCAGTCTGGTTATGGTAATGCAAGTTATGCTGGTTCGTCGAGTCTAGCCTTGCAAACGCCGACCCCTCCGTATGTGGGAATTCAACCCGGAAGGACCGCGCGCCATTCAGCATTTCCTCGGCATGACGCACGAGGAGATGTACAAATCGTTCTTCGGACCCCAAATGGAGTGTCCGGACACCACCGAGGACCTGGGCCTAAGCTGCAACCGCCCCGCTGCGCAAGTAAGTAATCCCATGGCCGAACACACTATCCTTTTATTTATCATGACATCATTCTGAAGAATCACTCTTTGACCAGGACTGGATAACAAAGGCAAAGTTGATCCTGTGTTCGGCTCCCCTTCCTGAGGGGTTGGACAATCCGGTGCTGGAAAAGATGCTCGAGCAGTACCTTGTCTAGTACCCTCAAAGGAAGATGAAGGGGGGAATAAAGAGGGCGAAAGCGGGCCTCCATCGCTATCTATTCCAATCGAGGGAATGAGCGCCTCTGCAAGGGAGGATAACCAAGGGGAAGAATCTAACATTCTCTCTCCCCGGGGAAGGAAGAGGACTACCTCTGAAGATCCGGAAGTTAAGGTTTCCAAATGGGAGAAGAAGTCTCCGTCAGAGGGTCCTGCCTCGGAGGGTATTCTGGCCGCACAATGTCCGCGCGGGGATCAGCCCTCTACCGAGCTGTAAGTAATCAAAAAGTACTTAATAGTGAAGATATCCTACCTTACTTCCGAAGACAATAATCGATGCTTATAAATTGTAGTCCGGATCGCAGCCCTTCTCAATAGAGTTCTCCTTCGGGGGATCTTCTTCCGGAGATGATGGAGAGCGAAACGCCTCCCCCGGACTCCCCAACTCAAGAAGCGGGCGACCTCGAAGTGTCGTTGCGAAGGGTATCTTCGGATCCACTAGGGCCAGAGAATAACCCTTTGGCTGCTCGGCATCCCCAGTATCCGGCTCCTGAGGGGAGCGACAGCAAGGGTCCGTATAGTGTGCGGTCAGACGCGCAGAAGGATCTTCTGGGGCAAGCTGTCATCTCAGAAGCGCATCATACGCTAATGGGTACGGTAATTGAAAGGATTTCATCCACTGAAAGTGGTTTGCACAAAGCTTTTATAAGTCTGCTGAAAGGCTTCGAGGTACGTGAAACAATATATGCCTTTAATAGTACCGCATACGTTAGGTATGCCCATGCAGATAGTAGCCCCTGAGACTCCGGTTGTCGTTGGGAACGGCGGAAAACAGAGGATCATAGTCCCAGGTAATAACCAGATCGCCTTTATGTGCAGGTGGTTGAAGCTCCGGTGGTTAGCCGGACTGATGGTTTTGCTAAACTAAAGCGGCAAATGGATGTGGCAGATGCCGACATCGTGCTTGTTAACAAGCGGCTTGACGAGGCACAGGGTGAGTGATTTTTCTGGTGATCGTCACGTAATAAGAGCAGCATGATGCCAGTATCGTTAATATGTTGTGACTACAAATGGAGCTGGCACCGTGGAGACCCTTCAGGCGGAGCTTGCCCAAGCCAAGGAGCAAGCAATGAGTAGCAATGCGACCGCTTTAAAGGCGGCCGACGAGTTAAGGGCCGAACAGGCCGCGCATTGCGAGAGCAAGGAAAAAATAGCCAAGATGGCCATAGAGTTGAAAGATGTTGCTAACCATTACCGGCTTCTTGAAGAAGACCGGGCGAAGGCGACGGACCTGGAGAAGGCCCGGGTGGCCGCCAAGGAAGCCCGCTCCAAAATTAGAGCGACGGAAGAGGAGCTGAATCAGGCTGCAGATATCGTGTCTGGGAAGCCCTTCTTGTTGCGGACTAAGTTCGAAGATCCAAAATATGCTCATCTGGACCGGCTATGGAGTTCTGCGGGCGCATACATGGATTTGGCTGCAAGTGTTGCTGACGCAACCGAGTACTTCAAGGATCAGAAAGGTCCCGAAGTGGAGAAGTTGTTTTGGTCACAGTTTCACGCTCCAGTCCGTCCGCTGATGCTGAATGAGCGATTGACCGTTTGGGCCGAGCTCCATAGGTTGTCCAAACTTGCCATGAGGTCCATTGTGGATCACCTGTGGCCGGGAGGGCCAAGGCCGAGTAGCTATTTTAGCTTAGTGCAACAATTCCTTGAAGCTGTGCCACGCATCGATGTTGTAAAGAGATCAGCGTGCATAGAAGGTGCACGGATGGCCCTTGCCCGTGTCAAAACATACTGGGCAGAGATGGAGGCCACCACTGTTGCGGCACAGGGTTCAGCCATAGGCCGAGTTGCTAACGAATACTACTTTGAAGAAGTCCTCGAAGGCGCTCGCTCGATAGAGGCTCAGTGCTCGAAGAATATTATTTTCCAGTGACATGTAGTCCCATTGTACAAACAATGTTTTTCTGAATTAATCAAGGTTGTATTTATACTTTTGCCCAAAAGTACTATGATGCCTCTTGTGTAGGTGTTTATGTATATATGTATATAACCTGAAAGTTTGCAGTCGTCGGCTTCCGCCCCACGCATATAATGCGGGGGTGTTTGCAAAAGATGCATATCCACACTTGATCCAACGTCTTGGTCCGTTACGGAGGTGATAGAGTAGCAAACGAGGCAATCGGACTATATTGCTTTAACACTTTCACTTAGCCATAGGACTTTGACAGTGGGGCTACTATATAGCCCCTGGTACTTCTGCGCTCGTCCGAATACGGTGCGCGTACATACATGACCGGGAAACAGCCCTTCGTTAATGCGGAGGAATCCTGAAGATTCTGATTAGTCATCGAGTGGTTGACCAGTCTCTCGCTATATCATGACAGACAATTTTCGGCTTTCTCTACTGAGGTGCTCATCCGGATGAACCAGGGCACAATCGTAGTAGTTCTCCCAGTGCTACCTTAGCCGATATAACGGAACATAAGGTACCAAAACGTGAGAGCCGGGCAAACCCAACATTTGACCAAAGACATGATTCGGAGCTGATGCATATAGGGCCAAACTCGCGATGCCGAACACTCCCTAAGGTGTTTGGTCTTTATGACATATACCGGGCTAAACAATGCCCTTTATAAGAAACCCCATGTGTCCGGGTACGTGCAAAATCCTGGCGTGGCCACATGCCTATAACGTCGGCATCCTTCTCGGTTGTGTGGAGTATCCGGAGGATGTGAGCAACAAGAGACAGTAAAAAAGGTTTACGCAGGGCCTTAATCTAAAATGAAACCTTTGGGCGGGTCCCTGCTGCACGTCTGCACCTGTGTCTCCGTTGTGCCGTGTCCTGGCCGGGTGTAGCACGATTGTAACCTGCAAAAAGAAAGAACTTAGGTGAAAGTTGTCGTGCCAAAAAGCAGAATGAGTTATCAGAATTCCAGAGAAGCCTAGTTGAGCTGGGCTGGCCCTAATTACACGTGGGAAGCACCTGGTATCATGTTATGAGGGTTCGAAAACCAATCTCATGCATGTATGATGGAACGCCGGACTCGTCTAACCGTGTCCATGGTCTTGACGACCTGCCATTTTTTCTGGTTGGTGAGGTCGTCTAGTGTGTGGCTGTTAAAGCCGCCGCATCCTCTTTCGTATGTGAAGATTGGTTGGTATTTCCACTAATTGTAATGACGCCTCGTGGACCGGGCATCTTGAGCTTGAGAAAAGCATAATGCAGTATTGCGTTAAAATGAGCGAAAGTCGCTCTTCCGAGCAGTGCTTGATAATCACTTCGGAGTGGAGCGATGTGAAAAGTTAACGTTTCGCTTCAGAAGTTATCGGGAGAACCGAATACCACCTTTAGTGGTAGAGAGCCCGTACAGCAGGCCTCTTGGCCTAGTATTACTCCCTTGAAGGTAGTATTACTGCGGCTTATTTGTGTCGGGTCTATCCCCATTTTGCGGACTGTGTCCTGATATATCAGATTTAGATCACTGCCGCCGTCCATTAGGACCCTTGTGAAATAGTACCCGTTTATTATTGGGTCTAACACCAAGGCCGTCAGTTCTTTGCGCCGGATATGTGTATCGTGATCCCTATAATCAAAAGTGATCGGGCAGGCCAACCAGGGGTTGGACCTAGGGGTGACGGGCTTTATGGCGCGTGTGCATCGGGGTGCGTGATTGTTTCTCCCCTTTGTCACCTAGATCACGTTTATTATTTTAACCTCTGGTGGGAACTTTTTCTGTCCTCCGGCGCTTTGCTGGCGAGGTTCATCCTCGTCTTCGCTTGGTGTCTCTTCCCCTTTGTGTTCGGTGTTTAGCTTACCAGCCTGCTTGAAGACCCAACATTCTCTATGGATATGATTTGCAGGTTTGTCCGGGGTGTCATGAATCTGACAGAGTTTGTCAAGAATTTTGTTTAGGCCAGATTGTCCTTCTCTCCTGCCTTTGAAAGGCTTTTTTCACTGACCTGGTCGAGAGCCCCTGAATCCGGCGTTTACCGCCGTGTTATCTGGGCTACCTTCTTTATTTCGACGCTTGTTTTTGTTGTGACGTGGTTTACCATTGCCATCCCTGACTTCGGATGTGCTTGGGTCGCTGGTGCTGCTACGGGCCAACCAGCTATCCTCACCCGCACAAAATCGGGTCATGAGGCTTGTTAAGGTTGCCATTGTTCTCGGTTTTTCTTGACCGAGGTTTCTGGTGAGCCATTCGTCTTGGACGCTATGTTTGAAAGCTGCTAAGGCTTCGGCGTCCAGACAGTCGACAATTTGGTTCTAATTAGTGAGGAACCAGTTCCAAAGCTTTCGGGCGGACTCTCCGAACTATTGGATTATATGACTTAAATCGTCTGCATCCGGAGGTCGGACATAAGTCCCTTGAAAATTGGCCCGGAAAGCGTCCTCGAGCTCCTCCCAACTTCCAATTGAGTTTTCAGGGAGGCTTTTCAGCCAGTGCCTAGCTGGCCCTTTAAGCTTGAGGGGCAAGTATTTAATGGCATGGAGATCGTCTCCACGAGCCATATGGATGTGGAGGATGAAGTCCTCTATCCAGACTCCAGGGTCTATGGTTCCGTCGTATGCCTCTATGTTCACCGGTTTGAATCCCTCTGGGAATTCATGATCCAACACCTCATCAGTGAAACATAAGGGGTGTGTGGCACCCCCGTATTGGGATGTGCCATGGTGTTCGGACGGTTGTATTATTTGGTGTTGGTTGTGTACCGTAGCGCGCTTCCTAGATCCGTAGATAGATCTGGTCGCGCCGGATTTTTGACACAAGTTCTCATGTAGATCGTGTGTTGACTTATGTGTGACTTTGTTAGCCGCTCTATCACGTTTATAGGGTGGTGGATCCAGCCGATTGGCCGTATCGCTTTTCTGCGGTATGGGCTCTAAGGCCTCATCGTGGAATTCCGGCAATAGCTTGCGTTTTGGGTAGCTTTTTGGATGGTAACTTCCGCCATACTTTGTTACTTTGTTCCACTTGCTGTTGAGCGTATCTTGTGCGACCTTGAGCCTTTGCTTCTGTTTCTTCAGGCTACTCGCTGTGGCAGTAAGCCTTCTGTGGAGGTTCTCTTGCTCCAAGTGTGTTTCCGGGATGATGGGTGCATCTTCGTCCGGACTGCTTTCTTCCCTAGACAGGGATTGATGAGGCTTATCTTTGGCGTCATCGTGTTCGGATGTCGGATTCGCGCTATGTTTGCAGTTTGCATCCTGATCATTTTCTGCCACCGGGGTGGTGCAGTTGTAGTCTCTTCCAGAGTCGCGTGGACTATTATTATCGTTGTTCTTGCTATGGGGGGCTTAGAGCGGCGCTGCTGATGTCGGTGCTTGGGTTGCTTCTTGGAGGGGTCATCCTCCGTCTTCTCATCGCCATTGGCTTCTTTGGGGGTGTCCACCATATATATATCATATGAGGAGGTGGCGGTCCAGTGCCTTGAGCGTGGTGGATCCTGTTCGTCTCCGGCTTCGTCATCCATACTGTCGAAGTCTTCGGAACCGAAGTCGAGCATGTCGGTTAAGTCATCGACAATGGCTACTAAGTGGGTGGTGGGTGGGCAGCGAATTTCCTCGTCGTCCACATCCCATTCTAGCCGGACATAGTTCGCCAAGGTTCTCCTGACAGGGAGAGAGACCTTAATGAATTTAGCACATCCCCAAAGGGTGAGTGCTGAAAGATGTCCGCGGAGGTGAACACCATGATCGGCGCCCAGTCGGACTCGACGGGCACGGATATGAGCGGCTCGGAGTCTGTGGCCGTGGATGAATCCAGTGCTTTGGCGACACGGCTCTCGTAAGGGGTAAAGTCAGTATCTGGCTCTATCGCCACTGAGAGTGCGGCCTCCATGGCGGGGTCCATCCCTCCGCTCTCGGATGGCGCGACTTGCTCCAGATTGATGGACGGAGTAGCTGCGGATGCGATCTCCCGAATACTGTCCGACGGCAGAGTTAGGTCATGCTTGTCAAGACTATACGGCGCGTCCGACATGGGCTCGAATCCGTCGAAGATCAAGTCTCCACGGATGTCGGCCGTGTAGTTCAAGTTTCCAAATCTGACCTGATGGCCAGGGGTGTAGCCCTCAATCTGCTCCAGATGGCCAAGCGAATTGGCCCGCAGTGCAAAGCCACCGAATATGAAGATCTGTTCGGGAAGGAAAGCCTTGAAGGAAATATGCCCTAGAGGCAATAATAAAGTTATTATTTATTTCCTTATATCATGATAAATGTTTATTATTCATGCTAGAATTGTATTAACCGGAAACATAATACATGTGTGAATACATAGACAAACAGAGTGTCACTGGTATGCCTCTACTTGACTAGCTCGTTAATCAAAGATGGTTATGTTTCCTAACCATGGACAAAAGAGTTGTTATTCGATTAACGAGGTCACATCATTAGTTGAATGATCTGATTGACATGACCCATTCCATTAGCTTAGCACCCGATCATTTAGTATGTTGCTATTGCTTTCTTCATGACTTATACATGTTCCTATGACTATGAGATTATGCAACTCCCATTTGCCGGAGGAACACTTTGGGTGCTACCAAACGTCACAATGTAACTGGGTGATTATAAAGGAGCATTACAGGTGTCTCCAAAGGTAGATGTTGGGTTGGCGTATTTCGAGATTAGGATTTGTCACTCCGATTGTCGGAGAGGTATCTCTGGGCCCTCTCGGTAATGCACATCACTTAAGCCTTGCAAGCATTACAACTAATGAGTTAGTTGCAAGATGATGTATTACGGAACGAGTAAAGAGACTTGCCGGTAACGAGGTTGAACTAGGTATTGGATACCGACGATCGAATCTCGGGCAAGTAACATACCGATGACAAAGGGAACAACGTATGTTGTTATGCGGTCTGACCGATAAAGATCTTCGTAGAATATGTAGGAGCCAATATGGGCATCCAGGTCCCGCTATTGGTTATTGACCGGAGACGTGTCTCGGTCATGTCTACATTGTTCTCGAACCGTAGGGTCCGCACGCTTAACGTTACGATGACAGTTATTATGAGTTTATGCATTTTGATGTACCGAAGGTAGTTCGGAGTCCCGGATGTGATCACGGACATAACGAGGAGTCTTGAAATGGTCGAGAAATAAAGATTGATATATTGGAAGCCTATGTTTGGACATCGGAAGTGTTCCGGGTGAAATCTGGATTTTACCGGATTACCGGGAGGGTTACCGGAACCCCCCGGGAGCCAAATGGGCCTACATGGGCCTTAGTGGAAAGGTGAGAGGGCTGCCCACAAGGGCTGCGCACCTCCCCCTCCCCTAGTCCTATTAGGACTAGGAGAAGGGGCCGGCCACCCTCTCTCTCTCTCCCCTTTAAGGAATCCTAGTTGGACTAGGATTGGAGGGGGAGTCCTACTCCCGGTAGGAGTAGGACTCCTCCTGCGCCTCCCTCCTTTGGCCGGCCAGCCTCCCCCCTCCATCCTTTATATACGAGGGCAGGGGACACCCCAAGACACACAAGTTGATCCTTGAGATCGTTCCTTAGCCGTGTGCGGTGCCCCCTGCCACCAAATTCCACCTTGATCATATCGTTGTAGTGCTTAGGCGAAGCCCTACGTCGGTAGTACATCAAGATCGTCACCACGCCGTCGTGCTGACGGAACTCTTCCTCGATGCTTTGCTGGATCGGAGCCCGAGGATTGTCATCGAGCTGAACGTGTGCTAAGAACTCGGAGGTGCCGGAGTAACGGTGCTTGGATCGGTCGGATCGGGAGAAGACGTACGACTACTTCCTCTATGTTGTGTCAATGCTTCCGTTGCGATCTATGAGGGTACGTAGATCAGACTCTCCCCCTCGTTGCTATGCATCACCATGATCTTGCGTGTGCGTAGGAAATTTTTTGAAATTACTACGTTCCCCAACAGTGGCATCCGAGCCTAGGTTTTTATGGTTTGATGTTATTTGCACAAGTAGAACACAAGTGAGTTGTGGGCAATACAAGTCATACTGCCTACCAGCATGTCATACTTTGGTTCGGCGGTATTGTTGGACGAGACGATCCGGACCAACCTTACGCGTACTCTTACGCGAGACCGGTTCCCTCGACGTGCTTTGCACATAGATGGCTTGCGGAAGACTGTCTCTCCAACTTTAGTTGAACCAAGTGTCGCTATGCCCGGTCCTTGAGAAGGTTAAAACGGAGTCTATTTGACAAACTATCGTTGTGGTTTTGATGCGTAGGTGAGATGAGTTCTTACTTAAGCCCGTAGCAGCCACGTAAAACTTGCAACAACAAAGTAGAGGACGTCCAACTTGTTTTTGCAGGGCATGTTGTGATGTGATATGGTCAAGGCATGATGCTGATTTTATTGTATGAGATGATCATGTTTTGTAACCAAGTTATCGGCAACTGGCAGGAGCCATATGGTTGTCGCTTTATTGTATGCAATGCAATCGCGATGTAATGCTTTACTTTATTACTAAGCGGTAGTGATAGTCGTGGAAGCATAAGATTGGCGAGACGACAATGATGCTACGATGGAGATCAAGGTGTCGCGCCGGTGACGATGGTGATCATGATGGTGCTTCGGAGCTGGAGATCACAAGCACAAGATGATGATGGCCATATCATATCACTTATATTGATTGCATGTGATGTTTATCTTTTATGCATCTTATCTTGCTTTGATTGACGGTAGCATTATAAGATGATCTCTCACTAAATTATCAAGAAGTGTTCTCCCTGAGTATGCACCGTTACCAAAGTTCGTCGTGCCTAGACACCACGTGATGATCGGGTGTGATAAGCTCTACGTCCAAATACAACGGGTGCAAAACAGTTGCACGCGCAGAATACTCAGGTTATACTTGACGAGCCAAGCATATACAGATATGGCCTCGGAACACGGAGACCGAAAGGTCAAGCTTGAATCATATAGTAGATATGATCAACATAACGATGTTCACCATTGAAAACTACTCCATCTCACGTGATGATCGGTTATGGTTTAGTTGATTTGGATCACGTGATCACTTAGAGGATTAGAGGGATGTCCATCTAAGTGGGAGTTCTTAAGTAATATGATTAATTGAACTTTAATTTATCATGAACTTAGTCCTGGTAGTACTTTGCAAATTATGTTGTAGATCAATAGCTCGCGTTGTTGCTTTCTTATGTTTATTTTGATATGTTCCTAGAGAAAATTGTGTTGAAAGATGTTAGTAGCAATGATACGGATTGGATCCGTGATCTGAGGTTTATCCTCATTGCTGCACAGAAAAATTATGTCCTTGATGCACCGCTAGGTGACAGACCTATTGCAGGAGCAGATGCAGACGTTATGAACGTTTGGCTAGCTCAATATGATGACTACTTGATAGTTTAGTGCACCATGCTTAACGGCTTAGAATCGGGACTTCAAAGACGTTTTGAACGTCATGGACCATATGAGATGTTCCAGGAGTTGAAGTTAATATTTCAAGCAAATACCCGAGTTGAGAGATATGAAGTCTCCAACAAGTTCTATAGCTAAAAGATGGAGGAGAATCGCTCAACTAGTGAGCATGTGCTCAGATTGTCTGGGTACTACAATCGCTTGAATCAAGTGGGAGTTAATATTCCAGATAAGATAGTGATTGACAGAATTCTCTAGTCACCATCACCAAGTTAGTAGAACTTCGTGATGAACTATAATATGCAAGGGATAACGGAAACAACTCCCAAGCTCTTCGTGATGCTGAAATCAATGAGGGTAGAAATCAAGAAAAACATCAAGTGTTGATGGTTGATAAGACCACTAGTTTGAAGAAAAGGGCAAAAGGGAAGAAGGGGAACTTCAAGAAGAACGGCAAGCAAGTTGCTGCTCAAGTGAAGAAGCCCAAGTTTGATCCTAAGCCTGAGACTAAGTGCTTCTACTGCAAAGGGACTGGTCACTGGAAGCGGAACTACCCCAAGTGATTGGCGGATAAGAAGGATGTCAAAGTGAACATAAGTATATTTGATATACATGTTATTGATGTGTACTTTACTAGTGTTTATAGCAAACCCTCGGTATTTGATACTAGTTGCTAAGATTAGTAACTCAAAACGGGAGTTGCAGAATAAACAGAGACTAGTTAAGGGTGAAGTGACGATGTGTGTTGGAAGTGGTTCCAAGATTGATATGATCATCATCGCACACTCCCTATAATTTCGGGATTAGTGTTGAACCTAAATAAGTGTTATTTGGTGTTTGCGTTGAGCATGAATATGATTTGGTCATGTTTATTGTAATACGGTTATTCATTTAAGTAAGAGAATAAATTGTTGTTCTGTTTACATGAATAAAACCTTATATGGTTACACACCCAATGAAAATAGTTCATTGGATCTCGATCGTAGTAATACACATAATCATAATATTGAAACCAAAAGATGCAAAGTTAATAATGATAGTGCAACTTATTTGTGGCACTGATGTTTAGGTCATATTGGTGTAAAGCGCATGAAGAAACTCCATGCTGATGGGCTTTTGAAATCACTTGATTATGAATCAGTTGATGCTTCCGAACCATGCCTCATGGGCAAGATGACTAAAACTCTGTTCTTCGGAACAATGGAGCGAGCAACAGATTTGTTGGAAATCATACATACTGATGTATGTGGTCCGATGAATATTGAGGCTCGCGACAGGTATCATTATTTTCTGATCTTCACAGATGATTTGAGCATATATGAGTATATCTACTTGATGAAACACAAGTCTGAAACATTTGAAAAGTTCAAAGAATTTCAGAGTGAAGTGGAGAATCATCGTAACAAGAAAATAAAAGTTTCTACGATATGATCGCAGAGGTAAAATATTTGAGTTACGAGTTTGGCCTTCAGTTAAAAACAATGTGAAATAGTTTCACTACTCACGCCACCTGGAACACCACAATGCAATGGTGTGTCCGAACGTCATAACCGTATTTTATTAGATATGGTGCGATCTATGATGTCTCTTACCGATCTACCACTATCGTATTGGGGTTATGCATTAGAGACAGCTGCATTCACGTTAAAAAGGGCACCATCTAAATCCGTTGAGACGACACCGTATGAACTATGGTTTGGCAAGAAACCTAAGCTGTCGTTTCTTAAAGTTTGGAGTTGCGATGCTTATGTGAAAAAGTTTCATCTCGATAAGCTCAAACTCAAATCGGAGAAATATGTCTTCATAGGATACCCAAAGGAGACAGTTGGGTACACCTTCTATCACAGATCCGAAGGCAAGACTTTTGTTGCTAAATTCGGAGTTTTTCTAGAGAAGGAGTTTCTCTCGAAAGAAGTGAGTGGGAGGAAAGTAGAAAACTTGATAAGGTAATTGTACCTTCTCCCTTATTGGAAAGTAGTACATCACAGAAAACTGTTTCTGCGACACCTATACCAATTAGTGAGGAAGCTAATGATGATGATCATGTAACTTCAGATCAAGTTACTACCGAATCTCGTAGGTAAACCAGAGTGAGATCCGCACCAGAGTGGTAGGGTAATCCTGTTCTGGAAGTCATGTTACTAGACCATGACAAACTTGCGAACTATGAGGAAGCGATGATGAGCCCAGATTCCGCAAAATGGCTTGAGGCCATGAAATCTGAGATGGGATTCATGTATGAAAACAAAGTATGGACTTTGGTTGACTTGCCCGATGATCGGCAAGCCATAGAAAATAAATGGATCTTGAAGAGGAAGACGGACGTTGATAGTAGTGTTACTATCTACAAAGCTAGAATTGTCGCAAAAGGTTTTCGACAAGTTCAAAGTGTTGACTACGATGAGAGATTCTCACTCGTATCTATGCTTAAGTCTGTCCGAATCATGTTAGCAATTGCCGCATTTTATGAAATCTGGCAAATGGATAAACAAAACTGCATTCCTTAATGGATTTATTAAAGAAGAGTTGTATGTGATGCAACAAGAAGGCTTTGTCAATCCTAAAGGTGCTAACAAAATATGCAAGCTCCAGCGATTCATCTATGGACTGGTACAAGCATCTCAGAGTTGGAATACATGCTTTGATAAGTTGATCAAAGCATATAGTTTTATACAGACTTGCGGTGAAGCCTGTATTTACAAGAAAGTGAGTGGGAGCACTACAATATTTCTGATAAGTATATGTGAATGACATATTGTTGATCGGAAATAATGTAGAATTATTCTGTAAAGCATAATGGAGTGTTTGAAAGGAGTTTTTCAAAGAAAGACTTCGATGAAGCTGCTTACATATTGAGCATAAAGATCTATAGAGATAGATCAAGATGCTTGATAAGTTTTTTTCAATAAATACATACCTTGACAAGATTTTGAAGTAGTTCAAAATGGAGCAGTCAGAGAAAGGGTTCTTGCCTGTATTACAAGGTGTGAAGTTGAGTAAGACTCAAAAGCCCGACCACGGCAGAAGATAGAAAGAGAATGAACGTCATTCCCTATGCCTTGGCCATAGGTTCTATAAAGTATGTCATGCTGTATACCAGATCTATTGTATACCCTACACTGATATGGCAAGGGAGTACTATAGTGATCTAGGAGTAGATCACTGGACAGCGGTCAGAACTATCCTTAGTGAAATAAGGATATGTTTCTCGATTATGGACGTGACAAAAGGTTCGTCGTAAAGGGTTACGCCGATGCAAGTTTTGACACTAATCTAGATGACTCTAAGTCTCAATCTGGATACATATTGAAAGTGGGAGCAATTAGCTAGAGTAGCTCCATGCATAGCATTGTTGACATAGAAATTTGCAAAATACTTACGGATCTGAATGTGACAGACCCGTTGACTAAAATTATCTCACAAGAAAAACATGATCACACCTTAGTACTCTTTGGGTGTTAATCACATAGATATGTGAACTAGATTACTGACTCTAGTAAAACCTTTGAGTGTTGGTCACATGACGATGTGAACTATGGATGTTAATCACATGGTGATGTGAACTATTGCTGTTAAATCACATGGCGATGTGAACTAGATTATTGACTCTAGTGCAAGTGGGAGACTGAAGGAAATATGCCCTAGAGGCAATAGAAAAGTTATTATTTGTTTCCTTATATCATGATAAAAGTTTATTATTCATGCTAGAATTGTATTAACCAGAAACATAATACATGTCTGAATACATAGACAAACAGAGTGTCACTGGTATGCCTCTACTTGACTAGCTCGTTAATCAAAGGTGGTTATGTTTCCTAACCATGGACAAAAGAGTTGTTATTCGATTAACGAGGTCACATCATTAGTTGAATGATCGGATTGACATGACCCATTCCATTAGCTTAGCACCCGATCGTTTAGTATGTTGCTATTGCTTTCTTCATGACTTATACATGTTCCTATGACTATGAGATTATGCAACTCCCGTTTGCCAGAGGAACACTTTGGGTGCTACCAAACGTCACAACGTAACTGGGTGATTATAAAGGAGCATTACAGGTGTCTCCAAAGGTAGATGTTGGGTTGGCGTATTTTGAGATTAGGATTTGTCACTCCGATTGTCGGAGAGGTATCTCTGGGCCCTCTCGGTAATGCACATCACTTAAGCCTTGCAAGCATTACAACTAATGAGTTAGTTGCGAGATGATGTATTACGGAACAAGTAAAGAGACTTGCCGGTAACGAGGTTGAACTAGGTATTGGATACCGACGATCGAATCTCGGGCAAGTAACATACCGATGACAAAGGGAACAACGTATGTTGTTATGCGGTCTGACTGATAAAGATCTTCGTAGAATATGTAGGAGCCAATATGGGCATCCAGGTCCCGCTATTGGTTATTGACCGGAGACGTGTCTCGGTCATGTCTACATTGTTCTCGAACCGTAGGGTCCGCACGCTTAACGTTACGATGACAGTTATTATGAGTTTATGCATTTTGATGTACCGAAGGTAGTTCGGAGTCCCGGATGTGATCACGGACATAACAAGGAGTCTCGAAATGGTCGAGACATAAAGATTGATATATTGGAAGCCTATGTTTGGACATCGGAAGTGTTCCGGGTGAAATCTGGATTTTACCGGATTACCGGGAGGGTTACCGGAACCCCCCGGGAGCCAAATGGGCCTACATGGGCCTTAGTGGAAAGGTGAGAGGGCTGCCCACAAGGGCTGCGCACCTCCCCCTCCCCCTAGTCCTATTAGGACTAGGAGAAGGGGCCGGCCACCCTCTCTCTCTCTCTCCCCTTTAAGGAATCCTAGTTGGACTAGGATTGGAGGGGGAGTCCTACTCCCGGTAGGAGTAGGACTCCTCCTGCGCCTCCCTCCTTTGGCCGGCCAGCCTCCCCCCTCCATCCTTTATATACGGGGCTAGGGGACACCCCAATACACACAAGTTGATCCTTGAGATCGTTCCTTAGCCGTGTGCGGTGCCCCCTGCCACCAAATTCCACCTCGATCATATCGTTGTAGTGCTTAGGCGAAGCCCTACGTCGGTAGTACATCAAGATCGTCACCACGCCGTCGTGCTGACGGAACTCTTCCTCGACGCTTTGCTGGATCGGAGCCCGAGGATCGTCATCGAGCTGAACGTGTGCTAAGAACTCGGAGGTGCCAGAGTAACGGTGCTTGGATCGGTCGGATCGGGAGAAGACGTACGACTACTTCCTCTACGTTGTGTCAACGCTTCCGTTGCGATCTACAAGGGTACGTAGATCAGACTCTCCCCCTCGTTGCTATGCATCACCATGATCTTGCGTGTGCGTAGGAAATTTTTTGAAATTACTACGTTCCCCAACAAGCCTCACCCTGGACCGCATCGCTAGAGATGATCGAGGGAGCCATCAAGCCTTATGGTGGCAACACAGTGGAACTCTCAATGAAAGCACCAATGTCGGTGTCAAAACCGGTGGATCTCGGGTAGGGGGTCCCGAACTGTGTGTCTAAGGCGGATGGTAACAGGAGGCAGGGGACATGATGTTTTACCCAGGTTCGGGCCCTCTTGATAGAGGTAAAACCCTACGTCCTGCTTGATTGTTCTTTATGATATGAGTATTACAAGAGTAGATCTACCACGAGATCGGAGAGGTTAAACCCTGGAAGCTAGCCTATGGTATGATTGTATGTTGTCCTACGGACTAAAACCCTCCGGCTTATATAGACACCAGAGGGGGCTAGGGTTACACAAGGTCGGTTACAAAGGAGGAGATACGCATATCCGTATTGCCTAGCTTGCCTTCCACGCCAAGTAGAGTCCCATCCGGACACGAGATGAAGTCTTCAATCTTGTATCTTCATGGTCCAACAGTCCGGCTGTCCGGAGACCCCCTAATCCAGGACTCCCTCAAAGCTCCCCAAAGTCAATTGGCCAAAGGGAGTCTTTGTGGACATCGTCCGGATATGGCAATAGGAATGGTTCTATATCACAGAACCTCGCGGCTCTAAGTGGGCAGCTGATCCAGCCTTCAGATTCGGACCCCCGGTAAGGCTCACATCCTGGACCAACAAGGGTCCGGACTGGGGGTCGGCCAATGAGGTGCTGCTGCTGCAGAAGCACGTCCAAGGCATGATAGTGAAAGACATTACCCTCGTTGATGTGATCCAAGTGATGTTGATCTGCCGAGCACTTCCCTGCCAGTGGCGGTCCCTCGGGATGTGGGAGTTCAATCTGGAAGGGCCGCGGACCCGACAACGGTTCTACAGCACAACGCATCAGGGGATCTGGAAGCTGCTTTTCAAAAAGCAGAAGTCGTGGCCAAAGTCATTGGACGACACCGGCCTCGACTGCAATCATCCACCCTCCAAGGTAAATTCTAAAACCTCCGAACACCAATTGGTGCATCCATCCTAAGGAGAAGTATTGAATAGTCCGTCTCCAAACAGGTCTGGACCAAAAAGGCGGAGCAGATCCGGTGTCGGGCTCTGCTCCCCGAAAACCCAGCCGATCCTATACTAATGAGGATGCTGGTCTCGGCGACATACCAGGCACTGGTAAAGAAGGATAAGAAGAAGAAGAAGAAAGAGGAGGCACTTCGGACGCAGTGTCCGAAGAAGCTGATGCCCAGTCCTCTCACGAGGGAGACTACGAGGAAGAAGAAGATCCTCCCCGCAAGGGCAAGAAGAGGGGGGCCTCCGAAGACCTGGAGGCCGAAGCATCCAAGAGGGACAAGATTACCCTCTTCGATGACTCGGAATCAGACACCGAGGCCATCCCGAAACACCATCGCCGGACCAAGCCCCAAGCCGACTCGTAAGTAGTCCGGATTTTTTCCTCACATACGTCCAATCTCTATGGACCGTTATGATGACTGTAAGTTCTATTTTTTAGTCCGGCCCACAGTCTCCCCCAGCAATCCTCATCCTCGGGGGATCTGCCTCCGGAGATGATGGAGAGCGAATCGCCTCCCCTAGCTTCCACAATGCCTAGGGCAGATGACACCAAGGTGTCATCGCATAGGCCCTCCCCGGGCCTCAAAGAGATGTGGGGGCGACTTAACAACGCCGGAGGGCAACGCCTCGGCTGCCGAAGGACTGGGGGGTACGGCCCCCACGGACACTAGCGAAGGGGGCCCTGGTCAACCCGACCCACAGCCGCATACTACTCGAGAGACCCAACCGGCTCTGGAGTCTAGTGCACAACTCCCTGCAGGGGAAGGGGGAGCGGCGTCCTCTGTTAATCTAGAGGCGCTGAATACCATGACGGACATACTACAAAGTGCATCCGTCCTGGATGAGCACCGCATCCTGATGGGTATGGTGGCTGTGAAGATTCAGTCCGCCAAGAGCAGGCTGAACGAAGCCTTCTCCAGCCTGCTAGTAGGCTTCAAGGTACGCAATGTAATATTTTTGATCATTTTTTACAAGAAATATGCATGTAGACAGTAGACCCTAAGACCCTGTTTGGTTCTTTGAAAGAAAAGCGAGCAGAGGATCAATAGTCAGATGTCAGGTGGTAACATGCTATTTTATTTGGATTAAAACAAGCCTCCCTGTTAGCGGCGACTGCCCAGTCAGTGGAAATTTCCAAACTCAAACAGAAACTAGAGCGAGCTGATGAGGACCTAGTCCTTGTTAACAACCGGCTCGACCAGACGCAAGGTATGACATACTCTTATTTTATGCCTGTTTATGTCCATATTCTATGGGATTTCCAGGGCTGCAATGTGCGTGTTTGTGCAGATGGTGCTGCCGCAGTTGAAACCCTCAGGGGTGAGCTTACCCAAGCCAAGGAGCAAGGCAGCCGCTGATAAAGCGGCTGCGGACTTAACGGTCGAACAGGCTGCTCAGCGCCGTTTTGAGGAATGGGTGACCAAGGTGGAGCAGAGGCTCAAGGACATCGCCCACAAGTGCGAGTCCTTAGAAGAGGAAAATAAGGCGAATGGGACCGAACTCGCCAAGGCCCTTCAAGACGCCAAGGAGACGCGGTCCGAGTGTCGCGCCGTGCGCGAGGAAATCCGTCAAGCCGGACAGATAGCGGCTGGTAAGCCATTTCCATTACAGGCTAAATTTTGGGATAGGGGGTATGCCTTGCTTCATCGACTATGGAGTTCTCTAGACGCATATGTGGATCTACTGAAGAGTGTTGTGGATGCCGCCCAATTCTTCCGGGCCCAGGAGGGGTATGCAACGGAGAAGCTTTTCTGGTCGCAGTTTGCGGGGCAGGAGCGTCCCGCACTGCTAAATGACCAGATGGCACAATGGGCGGAGCTGCATAAGATGTCCAGCGCGGCCATGAAGGACGTAATAGTCCGGTTGTGGCCGACCGAAGCTATTCCGGACAGCTACTTCGGCCTTGTGCGGTGTCTCGTTGATGCGCTGCCTCGAATCGACGCCGTCAAAAGGTGGTCCTGCATAGAAGGAGCACGGATGGCCTTCGCCCGTGTTAATATGCACTGGGCGAAGATGAAGGCCGAAAAGGTGGAAGTTGAGGGCCCGCCCGAAAGCAAGGACCATCGCACACTAGAGCGCTATTTTGAGGACGTACTAAAAGGTGCCCACCTTGTAGAAGGCCAATGCTTGAAGGATGCAGTGTTTGAGTGAATGAGTTCGAACTATTCGGGAGTTTGTATTATGAACTGAGGCTTTTGTAATATATTCATGCCTTTATGAAGGGTTTTATCCTCATGTGCGGCCATTTTTATATCTGAGAGTTCCCAGTCGTTGGCTTCAACCCCCATGTAGATACTACTGGGGTATTCGGAATTGCGCATGACTACACTTATCCCAACGTCTTGATCTATGAAGGAGGTGTCAGCGCGGTGAACCAAAAGTTGTAGCACGAATCTAGGACTTGATTCAAAGAGGAAATAATAGGGTGAAAGTAGTAGATACCATATACCCAACCGATCTCTTGGCTGAAAAGAGAAATAATGGGAAAACACAGTACAAACTGGATAAGGAACAGATCTATTATTGGTTGAAGAAAGGATAGAAAGTGGCGGCTGGTGGACAAGTCAACAGAGTATGTCCAGGATTAGATTTGCTGCCCTCACATAGTAAAAGGTTTCCAGGATTAGATTTGCTACCCTCACATAGTAAAAGGTCTCCAGGATTAGATTTGCTGCCCTCACATAGTAAAAGGTCTCCAGGATTAGATTTGTTGCCCTCACAGAGCATGAACAAACTCGGCATCACCACTTTATGCCTCCTTGTAGGTACATTGTGCTGATGCGTCCACTGTCGCATGTCCTTATACCAACCTTTTGCTGTTGTTAATGTAAGGGTGCATGTAAAATGAAGCGATCACACTGTTACCTTAAGGACATGTCTAACCAGTGGTATTGTTAATCTAATGCCTCGAGTGATATGATGTAATTAAACCGTGTTACAAATGGTACTCCTACTATTTTCTCCAGTATGATAAGTAAGTTGCTCCTTTACGCTGTTGACTGTCCTGGTGTCCCCACGGTTCCGTGCCCTTAAACCAACTCTTTACCTGCTGTTTATTTACTCTATCTGGTAAACAAGCAATGCCACCATTAAACTAATCCCATATTTGACGAATGTCATTATTGATCATAATGCTTCCGGTAACATGAAGCATTGCCGACGTTTTAAAATTTCTACTATCCTTGCGTGATTGCCATGAACATAATTAAGATGTTTCTTTTCATTTCGTGTATGTTTCATATATTCTTATTGACCAGCAATTGTTTACTTTCTATCTTTTTGTGCAGATAGGGATATCCATTCCACCTTGTTGCTGTTGTGACCTTTTGGTGAACTACACAAAACACTTTTTTTGGAATGAGTGTATTGTGCAGTTCAACTAAAATGTCACGTGGGCAACATCTCTCAATTTTGGTGGAACTGCACAAAATGGTGATTGGAGTTTCCAAAATCTCCGTCAAATTCTGCTGGTAATCTCGTGCAACATTTTATTAGCCTTTGGAAGATGAGCCATCACTGTCACCACAATGTCACTTTATTTTAGTGGAACTGCACAAAATGGTAAGCAAATTATAGTTGCACCTTACATGAGTCGGACAACCAACCTTAATGTTCCTCAATTTTAGCGCGACTACTAAAGAAGAACCTGCCAGCTCACGAGAGCAAGTACTTCTTGCTAGCTGAATGATGCAACATTTGCTTCATTTCAGGTGAACTGCAGAAAAAGGCGCATGAATTGAATCATGGAACTCTAGGCTGGCCTCATCCGAGTGGAACTGCAGGTTGAGTTCAAGGAGTGCCATTATTATAGTAATCATGCTCTTCCTATTTGTGCTGTGCAAATAGGAATACTCGACTACAAATGTTGTGACTGTCAAGAGCATTCGCCAAGTTCTTGGGTTGTATGACACGGCTAGCCAAGATAGATTTAATCTCGATATTCACTTTATCAAAAGGCTATAATGGGTTAGTTCTGAATCTTGCAAGCTGGGAATCAATGAGATGTGTAGGCATCTTTGTTGTACTTATTATTTGAATCTTATTTGTTGGTTCTGAATCTTGCAAGCTGGGAATCAATGAGATGGGTAGGCATCTTTGTTATACTTATTATTTGGATCTTATATGTTGGTTCTGAATCTTGCAAGCTAGGAAACACGGCATGATGATGCTGAGGACAACAACCATAACAAACAGTTCAAACTTGGTAGTATTATCTATGTGAAAGTGAGACAAATGTGTTGATCGTTTGTGTCCTGAGAATAATAATTCTAATTTTTGTGCATGTTGATCCTGTGCCACTGATAGAACGAGCCAATGCATTGCTTGTTTTAAGAATAAATTTCTATTAAAGCTAATTAAATTTAAGTAAAGTGACCACAAACACTTGTTATTACAGTACCAATACAGACTCGCTCGTGAAGCGACATGTGGCCGGAGTAGGTTTCTTAATGGAGGCGTTTGAATGCGCCGAGGGTGCATCTTCTGCCGAGCGTGCAGTGGGCGAGGGAGGGGTAGTAACTGTTGTCGCCTGTACACACTCAGTTTACTGTTGAATCCAGTTCCCGAAGAGCTGAAAAATGAACTGTTGCTGCCTACCCACTCGTTCACTTGAAGAGACTCCAATGGCGATCCGAGGGGTGAGCCCGCTGGATATGGACTTCAGCAAGGAGTTCACCTTTGAGTTCGCCGTTCAGTCCCATGGCTGCACCAAGTTGAATGTGATGTACACCAACAATCCAGACTAGATGAAGCTCTGCCTCGCTGAGTTCAAGGAGTGCCTACAGGACGAGAAAGCACAAGGTCACGGGACTAGACCTTATGCTCATCCATTCGTCTCCTGAAAGGGACCAGCGGATCGCCGTCGCCCAGGTATGTGTGCGGGACAAGGTTCTCGTCTAGCACTGCTGTAGGGCCATCAGAGTTTCTGGAGCATTCACCTGTTTCATCGGCAGCACCGGCTTCACCTTCACTACGGTGGAGAGAAGGAAGAATGCGACGATTCGGCCATCTGGTGCAACAAGCTTGTCGACATCCAGAAGCAATACAAGATCATCGGCAACGGGCAGGAGAAGGACTTCGTGGTTGACCTCACCGAGACCATCATCGACCCCTAATACACCAACATGAAAGAAGACAACGATACTAAGGACCTGAACATGTGGGAGGTGAAGGAAATATGCCCTAGAGGCAATAATAAAGTTATTATTTATTTCCTTATATCATGATAAATGTTTATTATTCATGCTAGAATTGTATTAACCGGAAACATAATACATGTGTGAATACATAGACCAACAGAGTGTCACTAGTATGCCTCTACTTGACTAGCTCGTTAATCAAAGATGGTTATGTTTCCTAACCATGAACAAAGAGTTGTTATTTGATTAACAAGGTCACATCATTAGTAGAATGATCTGATTGACATGACCCATTCCATTAGCTTAGCACCCGATCGTTTAGTATGTTGCTATTGCTTTCTTCATGACTTATACATGTTCCTATAACTATGAGATTATGCAACTCCCGTTTACCAGAGGAACACTTTGGGTACTACCAAACATCACAACGTAACTGGGTGATTATAAAGGAGTACTACAGGTGTCTCCAATGGTAGATGTTGGGTTGGCGTATTTCGAGATTAGGGTTTGTCACTCCGATTGTCGGAGAGGTATCTCTGGGCCCTCTCGGTAATGCACATCACATAAGCCTTGCAAGCACTACAACTAATATGTTAGTTGTGAGATGATGTATTACGGAACGAGTAAAGAGACTTGCCGGTAACGAGATTGAACTAGGTATTGGATACCGACGATCGAATCTCGGGCAAGTAACATACCGATGACAAAGGGAACAACGTATGTTGTTATGTGGTCTGACCGATAAAGATCTTCGTAGAATATGTAGGAGCCAATATGGGCATCCAGGTCCCGCTATTGGTTATTGACCGGAGACGTGTCTCGGTCATGTCTACATTGTTCTCGAACCGTAGGGTCCGCACGCTTAACGTTACGATGACAGTTATTATGAGTTTATGCATTTTGATGAACCGGAGGTTGTTCGGAGTCCCGGATGAGATCACGGACATGACGAGGAGTCTCGAAATGGTCGAGACGTAAAGATTGATATATTGGAAGCCTATGTTTGGACATAGGAAGTGTTCCGGGTGAAATCGGGATTTTACCGGAATACCGGGAGGGTTACCGGAACCCCCCGGGAGACTAATGGGCCTATTGGGCCTTAGTGGAAAAAGAGAAAAGGGACAAGCCCGTGGCTGGCCGGCGCCCCCCCCTTTCCCCAAGTCCTAGTAGGACTAGGATAGGGGGCCGGCCCCCCTTCTCTCTCTTTTCCCCCCGGGAGTCCTAATTGGATTAGGATTGGGGGGAGGAGTCCTACTCCTGGTGGGAGTAGGACTCCCCTGCGCCTCCTCTCCCTGGCCGGCCGGCTCCCCCTCCTCCAACCTTTATATACAGGGGCAGGGGGCACCCCAAGACACACAAGTTGATCCTTGAGATCGTTCCTTAGCCGTGTGCGGTGCCCCCTGCCACCAAATTCCACCTCGATCATACCGTTGTAGTGCTTAGGCGAAGCCCTGCGTCGGTGGTACATCAAGATCGTCATCACGCCGTCGTGCTGACGGAACTCTTCCTCGACGCTTTGCTGGATCGGAGCCCGAGGAACGTCATCGAGCTGTACGTGTGCTAAGAACTCGGAGGTGCCGGAGTAACGGTGCTTGGATCGGTCGGATCGGGAAGAAGACGTACGACTACTTCCTCTATGTTGTGTGATTGCTTCCGCAGTCGGTCTGCATTGGTACGTAGACAACACTCTCCCCTCTCGTTGCTGTGCATCACCATGATCTTGCGTGTGCGTAGGAAAATTTTCGAAATTACTGCGTTCCCCAACAGTGGCATCCGAGCCTAGGTTTTATGGTTTGATGTTATATGCACGAGTAGAACACAAGTGAGTTGTGGGCGATATAAGTCATACTGCCTACCAGCATGTCATACTTTGGTTCGGCGGTATTGTTGGATGAAGCGGCCCGGACCGACATTACGCGTATGCTTACGCGAGACCGGTTTCCCCGACGTGCTTTGCACAAAGGTGACTTGCGGGTGACTGTTTCTCCAACTTTAGTTGAACCGAGTGTGACTACGCCCGGTCCTTGCGAAGGTTAAAACGGAGTCTATTTGACAAACTATCGTTGTGGTTTTGATGCGTAGGTGAGATTGGTTCTTGCTTAAGCCCGTAGCAGCCACGTAAAACTTGCAACAACAAAGTAGAGGATGTCTAACTTGTTTTTGCAGGGCATGTTGTGATATGATATGGTCAAGACGTGATGAGATATAAGTTGTTGTATGAGATGATCATGTTTTGTTGAAGTTATAGGCAACTAGCAAAAGCCTTATGGTTGTCTCTTTATTGCATAAGATGCAAGCGCCAAATAATTGCTTTACTTTATCGCTATGCGATAGCAATAGTTGCAAGAGCAATAGTTGGCGAGACGACCGTGTGACGACACATTGATATAGATCAAGATGATGGAGATCATGGTGTCATGCCGGTGATGACAGAGATCATGACAGTACTTTGGAGATGGAGATCAAAGAAGCAAGATGATGATGGCCATATCATGTCACATATTTTGATTGCATACGATGTTTATCTTTTATACATCTTAATTTTGCTTTGATTGACGGTAGCATTATAAGATGATCTCTCACTAAATTATCAAGAAGTGTTCTCCCTGAGTATGCACCGTTGCCAAAGTTCGTCGTGCCCAGACACCACGTGATGATCGGGTGTGATAAGCTCTACGTCCAAATACAACGGGTGCAAAACAGTTGCACACGCGGAATACTCAGGTTAAACTTGACGAGCCTAGCATATGCAGATATGGCCTCGGAACACGGAGACCGAAAGGTCGAGCGTGAATCATATAGTAGATATGATCAACATAACAATGTTCACCATTGAAAACTACTCCATCTCACGTGACGATCGGTTATGGTTTAGTTGATTTGGATCACGTGATCACTTAGAGGATTAGAGGGATATCTATCTAAGTGGGAGTTCTTAAGTAATATGATTAAATTGAACTTAAATTTATCATGAACTTAGTCCTGGTAGTATTTTGCAAATCATGTTGTAGATCAATAGCTCGCGTTGTTGCTTCCCTGCGTTTTATTTTGATATGTTCCTAGAGAAAATTATGTTGAAAGATGTTAGTAGCAATGATGCGGATTGGATCCGCGATCTGAGGTTTATCCTCATTGCTGCACAGAAAAAAATATGTCCTTGATGCACCGCTAGGTGACAGACCTATTGCAGGAGCAGATGCAGACGTTATGAACGTTTGGCTAGCTCAATATGATGACTACTTGATAGTTTAGTGCACCATGCTTAATGGCTTAGAATCGGGACTTCAAAGACGTTTTGAACGTCATGGACCATATGAGATGTTCCAGGAGTTGAAGATAATATTTCAAGCAAATACCCGAGTTGAGAGATATGAAGTCTCCAATAAGTTCTATAGCTAAAAGATGGAGGAGAATCGCTCAACTAGTGAGCATGTGCTCAGATTGTCTGGGTACTACAATCGCTTGAATCAAGTGGGAGTTAATCTTCCAGATAAGATAGTGATTGACAGAATTCTCTAGTCACCATGACCAAGTTAGTAGAACTTCGTGATGAACTATAATATGCAAGGGATGACAAAAGTAATTCCTAAGCTCTTCGTGATGCTGAAATCAACGAAGGTAGAAATCAAGAAAAACATCAAGTGTTGATGGTTGACAAGACCACTAGTTTCAAGAAAAGGGCAAAGGGAAGAAGGGGAACTTCAAGAAGAACGGCAAGCAAGTTGCTGCTCAAGTGAAGAAGCCCAAGTCTGATCCTAAGCATGAGACTAAGTGCTTCTACTGCAAAGGGACTGGTCACTGGAAGTGGAATTACCCCAAGTGATTGGTGGATAAGAAGGATGGCAGAGTGAACATAAGTATATTTGATATACATGTTATCGATGTGTACTTTACTAGTGTTTATAGCAAACCCTCAGTATTTGATACTAGTTCAGTTGCTAAGATTAGTAACTCGAAACGGGAGTTGCAGAATAAACAGAGACTAGTTAAGGGTAAAGTGACGATGTGTGTTGGAAGTGGTTCCAAGATTGATATGATCATCATCGCACACTCCCCATAATTTCGGGATTAGTGTTGAACCTAAATAAGTGTTATTTGGTGTTTGCGTTGAGCATGAATATGATTTGATCATGTTTATTGTAATACGGTTATTCATTTAAGTAAGAGAATAAATTGTTGTTCTGTTTACATGAATAAAACCTTATATGGTTACACACCCAATGAAAATAGTTCGTTGGATCTCGATCGTAGTGATACACATAATCATAATATTGAAACCAAAAGATGCAAAGTTAATAATGATAGTGCAACTTATTTGTAGCACTGCCGTTTAGGTCATATTGGTGTAAAGCGCATGAAGAAACTCCATGCTGATGGGCTTTTGGACTCACTTGATTATGAATCAGTTGATGCTTGCGAACCATGCCTCATGGGCAAGATGGCTAAGACTCTGTTCTTCGGAACAATGGAGCGAGCAACAGATTTGTTGGAAATCATACATACTGATGTATGTGGTCCGATGAAGATTGAGGCTCGCGACAGGTATCATTATTTTCTGATCTTCACAGATGATTTAAGCAGATATGAGTATATCTACTTGATGAAACATAAGTCTGAAACATTTGAAAAGTTCAAAGAATTTCAGAGTGAAGTGAAAAATCATCGTGACAAGAAAATAAAGTTTCTACGATCTGATCGCGGAGACAAATATTTGAGTTACGAGTTTGGTCTTCAGTTAAAAACAATGTGAAATAGTTTCACTACGCACGCCACCTGGAACACCACAACATAATGGTGTGTCCAAACGTCATAACCATACTTTATTGGATATAGTGCAATCTATGATGTATCTTACCGATCTACCACTATCGTTTTGGGGTCATGCATTAGAGACAGCTGCATTCACGTTAAAAAAGGGCACCATCTATATCCGTCGAGACGACGCCTTCTGAACTATGGTTTGGCAAGAAACCAAAGTTGTCATTTCTTAAAGTTTGGGGCTGCGATGCTTATGTAAAAAAGCTTCAACCTGATAAGCTCGAACCCAAATCGGAGAAATGTGTCTTCATAGGATATCCAAAGGAAACTATTGGATACACCTTCTATCACAGATCCGAAGGCAAGACTTTTGTTGCTAAAATTCGGAAACTTTCTAGAGAAGGAGTTTCTCTCGAAAGAAGTGAGTTGGAGGAAAGTAGAACTTGACGAGGTAACTGTACCTGCTCCCTTATTGGAAAATAGTACATCACAGAAAACTTTTTCTGCGACACCTGTACCAATTAGTGAGGAAGCTAATGATGATGATCATGAAACTTCAGGACAAGATACTACTGAACCTCGTAGATCAACCAGAGTAAGATCCGCGCCAGAGTGGTACGGTAATCCTGTTCTGGAAGTCATGCTACTAGATCATGATGATCCTACGAACTATGAAGAAGCGATGGTGAGCCCAGATTCCGCAAAGTGGCTTGAAGCCATGAAATCTGAGATATGATCCATGTATGAGAACAAAGTATGGACTTTGGTTGACTTGCCCGATGATCGGCAAGCCATAGAAAATAAATGGATCTTCAAGAGGAAGACGGACGCTGATAGTAGTGTTACTATCTACAAAGCTAGAATTGTCGCAAAATGTTTTCGACAAGTTCAAGGTGTTGACTACGATGAGATTTTCTCACTCGTATCTATGCTTAAAGTCTGTCCGAATCATGTTAGCAATTGCTGCATTTTATGAAATCTGGCAAATGGATAAACAAAACTGCATTCCTAAATGGATTTGCTAAAGAAGAGTTGTATACGATGCAACTAGAAGGTTTTGTGAATCCGAAAAGTGCTAACAAAATGTGCAAGCTCCAGAGATCCATCTGTGGACTGGTGCAAGCATCTCGGAGTTGGAATATACGCTTTGATAAGTTGATCAAAGCATATAGTTTTATACAGACTTGCGGTGAAGCCTGTATTTACGAGAAAGTGAGTGGGAGCACAACATCATTTCTGATAAGTATATGTGAATGACATATTGTTGATCGGAAATAATGTAGAATTATTCTGTAAAGCATAAAAGGAGTGTTTGAAAGGAGTTTTTCAACGAAAGACTTTGGTAAAGCTGCTTACATATTGAGCTTCAAGATCTATAGAGATAGATCAAGATGCTTGATAAGTTTTTCAATAAGTACATACCTTGACAAGATTTTGAAGTAGTTCAAAATGGAACAGTCAAAGAAAAAGTTTCTTGCCTGTGTTACAAGGTGTGAAGTTGAGTAAAGACTCAAAACCCGACCACGGCAGAAGATAGAAAGAGAATGAAAGTCATTCCCTATGCCTCATCCATAGGTTCTATAAAGTATGCCATGCTGTGTACCAGATCTATTATATACCCTGCACTGATTTGGCAAGGGAGTACAATAGTGATCTAGGAGTAGATCACTGGACAGCGGTCAGAATTATCCCTAGTAAAATAAGGATATGTTTCTCGATTATGGACGTGAAAAAAAAAGGTTCGTCGTAAAGGGTTACGTCGATGCAAGTTTTTGACACTGATCCAGATGAATCTAAAGTCTCAATCTGGATACATATTGAAAGTGGGAGCAATTAGCTAGAGTAGCTCCGTGTAGAGCATTGTAGACATAGAACTTGCAAAATACTTACGGATCTGAATGTGACAGACCCGTTGACTAAAATTATCTCACAAGCAAAACATGATCACACCTTAGTACTCTTTGGGTGTTAATCACATAGATATGTGAACTAGATTACTGACTCTAGTAAACCCTTTGAGTGTTGGTCACATGACGATGTGAACTATGGGTGTTAATCACATGGTGATGTGAACTATTGCTGTTAAATCACATGGCGATGTGAACTAGATTACTGACTCTAGTGCAAGTGGGAGACTGAAGGAAATATGCCCTAGAGGCAATAATAAAGTTATTATTTATTTCCTTATATCATGATAAATGTTTATTATTCATGCTAGAATTGTATTAACCGGAAACATAATACATGTGTGAATACATAGACCAACAGAGTGTCACTAGTATGCCTCTACTTGACTAGCTCGTTAATCAAAGATGGTTATGTTTCCTAACCATGAACAAAGAGTTGTTATTTGATTAACGAGGTCACATCATTAGTAGAATGATCTGATTGACATGACCCATTCCATTAGCTTAGCACCCGATCGTTTAGTATGTTGCTATTGCTTTCTTCATGACTTATACATGTTCCTATAACTATGAGATTATGCAACTCCCGTTTACCGGAGGAACACTTTGGGTACTACCAAACGTCACAACGTAACTGGGTGATTATAAAGGAGTACTACAGGTGTCTCCAATGGTAGATGTTGGGTTGGCGTATTTCGAGATTAGGGTTTGTCACTCCGATTGTCGGAGAGGTATCTCTGGGCCCTCTCGGTAATGCACATCACATAAGCCTTGCAAGCACTGCAACTAATATGTTAGTTGTGAGATGATGTATTACGGAACGAGTAAAGAGACTTGCCGGTAACGAGATTGAACTAGGTATTGGATACCGACGATCGAATCTCGGGCAAGTAACATACCGATGACAAAGGGAACAACGTATGTTCTTATGCGGTCTGACCGATAAAGATCTTCGTAGAATATGTAGGAGCCAATATGGGCATCCAGGTCCCGCTATTGGTTATTGACAGGAGACGTGTCTCGGTCATGTCTACATTGTTCTCGAACCGTAGGGTCCGCACGCTTAACGTTACGATGACAGTTATTATGAGTTTATGCATTTTGATGTACCGAAGGTTGTTCGGAGTCCCAGATGAGATCACGGACATGACGAGGAGTCTCGAAATGGTCGAGACGTAAAGATTGATATATTGGAAGCCTATGTTTGGACATAGGAAGTGTTCCGGGTGAAATCGGGATTTTACCGGAATACCGGGAGGGTTACCGGAACCCCCCGGGAGACTAATGGGCCTATTGGGCCTTAGTGGAAAAAGAGAAAAGGGACAAGCCCATGGCTGGCCGGCGCCCCCCCCCCCTTTCCCCAAGTCCTAGTAGGACTAGGATAGGGGGCCGGCCCCCCTTCTCTCTCTTTTCCCCCCGGGAGTCCTAATTGGATTAGGATTGGGGGGAGGAGTCCTACTCCCGGTGGGAGTAGGACTCCCCTGCGCCTCCTCTCCCTGGCCGGCCGGCTCCCCCTCCTCCAACCTTTATATACGGGGGCAGGGGGCACCCCAAGACACACAAGTTGATCCTTGAGATCGTTCCTTAGCCGTGTGCGGTGCCCCCTGCCACCAAATTCCACCTTGATCATACCGTTGTAGTGCTTAGGCGAAGCCCTGCGTCGGTGGTACATCAAGATCGTCATCACGCCGTCGTGCTGACGGAACTCTTCCTCGACGCTTTGCTGGATCGGAGCCCGAGGAACGTCATCGAGCTGTACGTGTGCTAAGAACTCGGAGGTGCCGGAGTAACGGTGCTTGGATCGGTCAGATCGGGAAGAAGACGTACGACTACTTCCTCTATGTTGTGTGATCGCTTCCGCAGTCGGTCTGCGTTGGTACGTAGACAACACTCTCCCCTCTCGTTGATGTGCATCACCATGATCTTGCGTGTGCGTAGGAAAATTTTCTAAATTACTGCGTTCCCCAACAGGAGGTACCTCTGAATCTAGCCTACATAACCTTCGTGGACAAGGACGCATATACATGATATGACATGTATAGGCGGATCTTGGACATGAGGGCGTGTCTGCTTCCCGTAACCGATGGGTACAAGGACCGCCGCAGTGTCATGGTCAAGCGTGCCAGGAAGGTCTAGATGTTGTACTTTATCTATTTAAGCACCTTTATCATCTGAGTGTTTCATGCATTAGCCTATGTGTCATAATTATCTGTTTTGTCCGAAATATTTCTTTTAAGAACCCATTAACCTGTTTGCTTTTTTAGTGGCTATTTGCTTATGTATGTAACTAGTTCACTCGCCCGTTTCAAAAAAACTAGTTCACTCGGCTGTCGTGCTTTGAATCTCCTTCCTCCCAACATATTCCCCCTCTCAGTTGGACCCAGCAGGTCTAGTACACGGACATATGGAACCAACCACCTATCCATTTTTGTTTCTTTGTTTTGTTTGTTCAATCTTTCATCCTCTTCCTATACAGCGACTGGCCATCATAGCTTATGGCGTTGGCCAGGCCATCCCTCTACTCCCACACATTGTCCGACGGTGGCAGCTCCACCGGCCCACCCTGCACCTGAACAAGTCGGCCCTCGTACTCCCCTCCGCCTACATATTCCCCCTCTCCGGTTCGTTCAGTCCGAGGTCTCGACATTGTCCTCCGCCTTGGTGCTCTTGCTGCGGCGCCGCCGTCTGTCATTCCCAACATGGTCAGCAAAACAAGAGGAATCGGGAGACAACTATTCGTCGAGAGGCTGATAGTCCCGGGCCCACCAGGTCCATGGCCTAGGTTTTGTTGTTTAACATGGGCAGCCCACGACATGTTTCAACATTTTTTTGGATCCAACAGATATCAAACGGCCTCTGGGCCTCCCAACCTAGCTTGTCTATAACATCAGTAGCCCAAGTTATGTTTTTTTTCAAGACGACGCACAGCTCAATTCTATTTTTCTAAAAGAATGCAAAACTGAATCTATGTTTTCTATAAGAATGCAAAACTAAACCTATATTTATATCTTATTTTATTACATATATATATAATATAAACAACACAAGGTTCCGTTAAACCTGTCGTTCGTCCAACCATTTTATAGACCTTTCCACTTCCTTTATTTTTCGTTTTCATTAATCCTATATCTGAATTTTCTCCCACTTTCTTTTTCGATGTAAACTGAGTTTTCTCCTAGTACTTTTCCCTAGAACCAACTCATTTGTCCCACATCTAGCCTAAAAAATAATAATACCCCACGTCCTATTAACTCATCAAATTATAATGATATTTTATTTCGTAAATTGAAAGTTCTTACAAAATAATAATAATAATAATAATTATTATAATAATTGTTTATATATAACTTGGAAAGTTAACTCCTAGTGATTGCGTACATAAGCTTGCAAAGGTTTTACTGACCAATGCAGTAATAGACGTGCAATCATGTGTTTATGTTTTTATAACATTTCCCCGTCCAGCCCAACATGATATTTTCACCCAGCCTAGCAAGTCTGTGGATTTCAAGAAAGATGCAAATGGGCTTTAAAATCTACCATATATATAAATGGGTTGCATACATGCTACATAATTGTTTCACCCAGCCCACCAAATGGACTAAAAAATAAATGGACTGGCTGACATGTGGGCCAGTAGGTCGAATCCTAAGCAAGGCGTTGGATTTACATCCAATGGCCGACATTCTTTTTCAATCTCTCGTCTTCTTCCCCCAGCGCTGCCGGGACTGCCTGCTCCAGCCTCCAGCGCCCAGCAGCGTTGTTTTGCACGCCTCGCAGCGAAACGCTACCCTGCTGACGGCCAGGCCATCCCTCCACTCCGCACCTCCTGTTATTCTCTGCCGAGTGTAGGCCGACCCCTCACCCGAACCAGTCAAGTTTCCCACTCCTCTCCGTCTGCGACTCCACTGCCTCTTCACCATCTATGAGCCGTTCCAGTCTGGGGCCTCGCCGTCGTCCACGTCCTCGCTGCGCTCGGCACGGGGTGGTCAATAAACGAGAGTCAATGGAAGAGGATTGTACGTGGAGAGCCTGACGGCTGGGACCCACGAGGTCCATGGTCGCACACAAGGAAAGTTCCTCCTTATTAAGTTGTTTCCTCCCCCTGACAGCTGGGACCCACCGGCTGTATCTTTGCACTGAAGGAAGTGCCTCCTTGTTATGCGAAAAAAACTATTCCTCCCGATGACAGCTGGGACCCGGTGGATTTGGTGGCTGACTTGTGGGCCCACTAAGCAGACGTGTACGCAGGACTTTGTCAATTTAATCAACAAATGATTCTAGTAGCTGGACCGTTGGATGTTAATCCAACAACCGTGCTCCTTCTTTAACCTCTGTTCTTGCTCCTGTCTCCCGTGGGCGGCAGTGCTGCCGCGCACCCGAACCAGTCAAGTTTCCCACTCCTCTCCATCTGCAACTCCGCTGCCGCGTCTTCGCCATCTCCGGGTCGTTCCAGTCTGGGGCCTCGCCTCGTCCACCAACCTTGGTGTGCTCGACACGGTGTGGTCAACATGGTCAACAAACGAGATTCATCGGAAAGTGACTGTACATGAGAGGCCGACAGTGGGGACGCACCACTCCCATGGACACATGCATGCAAGCGCATCCTTTTTACCCTGAAAAATAATGTTTTCTCCCCCAGACTGCTGGGACCCACTAGCTACATCTTCACACGCAAGTAAGTGCGTCCTTATTATGGGCAAAAAATATATCCCCCCTGATAGCTGGGATCCAGCAGCTATATCTTCGCACACAAGGAAGTGCGTCCCTATCCTTCCTGATAGCTGGGACCCACCCGGTCGAAGCATACGTAGCGTTGTCTGTCTTGTCGGCACATGTCATACTATATCCCTGAGGAGAAAACTCAGTTTACATTATTTTTCTCCCCCTGGCTGTTGGGACCCACCATGACCAAGTAAGTAGAGGCACATGACATAGTATAGCCCCCCAGGTAGCAGTTCAGGCTGTCCCGTTTAAACCATGTACACGTACATACAACCACATGCCAAAAAATACGGCCACATACGTACATACGGGCGGGGTCTCGAACGCCCACTCGTGCATACATACGGCCAGGGCTCGTGTACATGGCTGGGTCGGAACGGAGAAACTGCGTTGTCATCGTGTTTATGGGGAGCCAACCGGCTGGGTCGGAACATAATTCGTCATCGTGTTCATCGGGAGCCAACCAGCTTGGACGGAACAGCCAATGGAAACGAGGCCTAGCGTACCGCAAAACGGAGGAAACGGCCTTGTGTTCGATCGACCATGGTCGAAACGGGATCCTACTCATCAGGAGGGGTCTGGCGTACCGCAAAACGGAGGAAACAGACTTCTCTTGGACCTCCTATGATCAAAATGGGGTCCTGTTGATCGGAAGGGGTGTGGCGTACCGCAAAACGGAGGAAACGGACTTGTGTTGGTGTGACGCCCGGATAATCAAGCTATAGTAAACCTCTGTTAGTGATGCCACATCACCACGATTACTATTCCTAAACTCGCGTCAGTTCGAAAACCGGTTCAAATTTCAAATTTAGAATAAAGGCAAACAATAAAAATTTTCAAATATTAAAAACGAAATGTTCGGGTGGAGCAGAATAATGCATAAGTAATTATGGTGAAGAAACCATTTTCTTATAAAGTGTTTAAGTGCTCAAAAATGATTAAAACAGTGGCTTAAGCGATTATATAAATGGCTTTTATAATTTCTAAAATATCAAACTAAATTATTTGAGTACCAAACTTTTTGTGGCGGGGGTATATTTACTTATACTAATTTAGAAACTAGTTTTGTATTTTATTTTAACTAAAATAATGTGAAGTAATAAATAAAACAGAAAAGGGAAAATAAAAAAAGAAAAAAAAAGCCCCCTGGCCAACTGGGCCAGACGGCCCAGCTCACCGGCCTGGCCGGCCCACCTGGCCCAGCCGGCCGAACCGCCCGTGCCTTATCCCCACGAGGGGGGAAACCCTAACCCGTAACCCCCCCCCCCACTCCCCTCGCCCCCACTCACCCCCCCCCCCCCCATGATCTGGATCGGGATCGCCCCGATCCCGTGCCGCCCTACACCCCGACGACGGCGCCTCCTCCCCGGAGCCCTCCTCTCGCCGACGCCAGCGCCCTGCCCTGCCTCTCCGCCGCCGCGCCTCGATGGACCGCCGTCGCCGGAGCCACCCACCGGACCGCACCCGCTCGTCATCGCCATGCGCCACCACCACCGCCGAAGGCCCCGCCATCGCCGCTCGGATCGACCGCCTCCGTGCCGGACCTCGCGTCCTCGTCCTCCTCCCCGAGCTCCACAGGACGTCGTGCTCGTCGCACCGACGCCAACCGCCGCCGCCTGGGACCGTCGTCCTCATCCCCACCTCGCCGGACGGCCTCGACCTCCCCCGGCTTCACCGAGCCCTCCACGAGCTCCGCTGTGAGCCTCTCTGACGGCCCCCACCTCCTCCCTCAATCTCGTTGCCGTAACCGCCGTCCGCGTCCTCCCATTGCCGCGCCCGGTGCCCCGCTCCGCGCGTGACTTGGCCGTGCCCTCGCACGCGCACGTCCGCCCGAGGCGCGCCTCTGTCGTTGCCGCACCGTGTTGCTGCTCCCCTGCCTACTGCCTTGGCCGCTCCCCTGCGCGCGCGTCGCACCACAGCCGACGCTCGCCCCCTGCTACCCGACGCACCTCGCCGCCAGCTATGACGCCCCGGCGCCTCCACTAGTCTGGGCGGGCGCCCAAACGGGCAGCCTCGCCCGCGCCCGTTAACCTGCCCCGTTAGGCCCCTGTGCCTATGACAGATGGGTCCCCCGCCCAAAAATAAAACATAAAAAAGAAATTAGATAAATTAATATTGTTAAATTAATTAATTAATTAATTAGCTAGTAAGTTAATTAGTTAACTTAATTAACCTGCTTAATAACCTAATCAACAAGATTAGTTAATCAAGTGCTGTTTAGTAAAACATGTATCAATGACACATGGGTCCATTGACCAGTCAAACCGCTGACTGGGATAACCCAGTCAATGACATTCGGGTCCCATGGGCCCCCTTTGACCAGTCAACGGTCCAGTCAAATGCTGACTGGACATTTGACCAGGGCCCCACCTGTCAGCCCCTTAGACACGATCTGGGCACACTTCCTGTGTACCCATAGCATTTAAATACAAATTTAATTTCGAATTAAATTAAATCATGAAATTAGAAAATGATTTAAAAACTTTAATAATAATTAGTAGAACATAAACCGTAGCTCCGATGGAAAAACTTTGTACATGAAAGTTGCTCAGAACGACGAGACGAATCCGGATACGCAGTCCGTTCGTCCGCTACACATCCCTAGCATAGCAAACACGCAACTTTCCCCCTCCGGTTCATCTGTCCGAAAACGTGAAACACCGGGAATACTTTCCCGGTTGTTTCCCCCCCTTCGCCGGTATCACCTATCCTTGCGTTAGATCACCTCTAGCGCCACGTTTGTCATGTTATGATTTGATTGCTCTGTTATTTATTGTGTTCCCCCTCCGTTACTTCTCTCGATAGACACCGAGACCGACGCTGCTGCTACCCAGTACGACTACGGAGTTGACGACCCCTCTCTCTTGCCAGAGCAACCAGGCAAGCCCCCCCTTTGATCACCAGATATCGCCTATTCTTCTATCTACTGCTTGCATTAGAGTAGTGTAGCATGACACTGCTTTCCGTTATTCCTATCCTGATGCATAGCCTGTCCTTGTTATTACTGTTGTTACCTTTACCTGCAATCCTACATGCCTAGTATAGGATGCTAGTGTTCCATCAGTGGCCCTACACTCTTGTCCGTCTGCCATGCTATACTACTGGGCCATGATCACTTCGGGAGGTGATCACGGGCATATACTATATACTTTACACGGTTACATTACCTATGGTACTGTTCGGAGATGGGGGCTGAAGGGGTAGGTGGTTCCACCAAGGTAGTGGTGGGCCTGGGTTCCCGATGGCCCCCGACTGTTACTTTGTGGCGGAGCGACAGGGCAGGTTCAAACCACCTAGGAGAGAGGTGGGCCTGGCCCTGGTCGGCGTTCGCGGATACTTAACACACTTAACGAGTTCTGGGTATTTGATCTGAGTTTGGCCATCTGGCTTATACGCACTAACCATCTACGTGGGAGTAGTTATGGGTATCCCGGCGTCGTGGTATCAGCCGAAGCCTTCGTGACGTCAGCGACTGAGTGGCGCGCGCCGGATTGGACCGTAAGCCTGCTCTTGTATTAAGGGGGCTAGTTCTGCTTCCGGCCGCGTTCGCAACATGCAGGTGTGCAAAGGGCGATGGGCCCAGACCCCTGCGCCATAGGGTTTAGACCGGCGTGCTGACCTCTCTGTTGTGCCTAGGTAGGGCTGTGACGTGTTGATCTTCCGAGGCCGGGCATGACCCAGAAAAGTGTGTCCGGCCAAATGGGATCGAGTGTGTTGGGGTATGTGGTGCACCCCTGCAGGGAAGTTTATCTATTCGAATAGCCGTGTCCCTCGGTAAAAGGACGACCCGGAGTTGTACCTTGACCTTATGACAACTAGAACCGGATACTTAATAAAACACAACCTTCCAAGTGCCAGATACAACCGGTGATCGCTCTCTCACAGGGCGACGAGGGGAGGATCATCGGTTAGGATTATGCTATGCGATGCTACTTGGAGGACTTCCGTCTACTCTCTTCTCCTGCTGCAAGATGGAGGTTACCAGAAGCGTAGTCTTCGAAAGGATTAGTTATACCCCTATTATTCTGGCATTCTGCAGTTCAGTCCACATATGATACCCTTATTCCATTTGATACCCATGCATATGTAGTGTAGCTCCTTGCTTGCGAGTACTTTGGATGAGTACTCACGGTTGCTTTCTCCCCCTTTTCCCCCTATCCCTTCTACCTGGTTGTCGCAACCAGATGTTGGAGCCCAGGATCCAGATGCCACCGTCGACGACGACTCCTACTACACCGGAGGTGCCTACTACTACGTGCTGCCCGCTGATGACGACCAGGAGTAGTTTAGGAGGATCCCAGGCAGGAGGCCTGCGCCTCTTTCGATCTGTATCCCTGTTTGTGCTAGCCTTCTTAAGGCAAACTTGTCTAACTTATGTCTGTACTCAGATATTGTTGCTTCCGCTGACTCGTCTATGATCGAGCTCTTGTATTCGAGCCTACGAGGCCCCTAGCTTGTAATATAATGCTTGTATGACTTATTTTATTTGTAGAGTTGTGTTGTGATATCTTCCCGTGAGTCCCTGATCTTGATCGTACACGTTTGCGTGTATGATTAGTGTATGATTAAATTGGGGGCGTCACAAGTTGGTATCAGAGCCGACTGCCTGTAGGAATCCCCCTTTCAAACTCCTTGGCCGGAGTCGAGTCTAGACATTGCAAAAACTTTTACTAACATGGATGTGTGTCTTACGGGCACACGTCGCCATTGGGTGGTATTAAGATCTTTTATTCCTCGACCTTTTATCTAGGACTCTGATCTCTCTTCTATTCGGGTTAAATGGTTTTGCTAACTCTAACTCTAGGTTCTCGTAAATACTTTCTCCCAAAGAGCCCCTTCATTCCAGATGATGGCCTGCTCCACCAGAAGATTCCGAAGATACTCTTCGCTATTCCTCTCGAGACTTTGTGCCCATCACTTTTGCTATTCCCGACCACCGATAAATCCTTATGGATAACTACTTACACTTGCCATTCATACGGTCATCCCCCATTGATCTTGTTATTACAAGATACCCCAAAGTCTTCTCTATTGTTCCGAGAATACTTTGTGCCTACTGCCTAGCAGTTCCTTGCCACATGAATACCCCTTCAATTAAATCCTCGCACTTGTCGAGTATCCACTCATCCCCAGTTGTTCATGTGTTTCACAATGGTCTTCGAAATACTATTCGATCCTCCAAAAATCCTTAGTAGCTTATTGCTCTGCAATACTTGCCTGCTTGCATTATGGATGCTTTCCATATGTCTGGCGATATTCGTTAGTATCCTTAGGCATCGTCTTTTGATCCTATTGATTCAACTTGAGTGCGAATGCACGCAATCATCAGTTGATCCTTTTAAATTATCTTTCCGGCTCAGACGTTATTTTAAAACATGAGCTGGATCTCGGCCAATCAAATTGCTGTCGATTGTACCCTTAAGGCTATTCAACTTATCCATCCCTGATCAGAGCATTGCTTATGATCCCTTGTCTTGGAATTGATAATTCCTTTGCATTTGACCCTTGAATTAGTCAGTTGTTTCTAAAGTCTGATCTCCTTGCATTGTTTCTCCCTCTGATTGAGTATCGATGCTCAAACCAGATCCCTTGAGGACCACCAGATCATTTGCTAGATTTTATCCGACAGCGTCCTTCATATTCAATAAGTCTGTGAGCCTTTCCTCGGATACATAATACCTTTGGCAAATTGTATCCTCTGCTTTCTCAAACATGCTCTACTATCGAGCTGGTGTTATTTATACTTGAAACTTGTGGTATATATTTCTAAGAAGCCCCTATTGGTTGAACATATGCCTTCTCTAAACTGTGTGAACTCGAAAGCTTTCACGAGTCATACACCTCTGGTATTTTGCCAGATAAAATTTCAAACGCTACAACTTCTTCGAAAGTGAGAAGTGAATGAAAGGTTATGCATTGGAGAAGTGGGAGTCGACCTTGAACTTTGTGTTCATGCCCATGGACACGATGTAGATCTTATCATTAAAGCTTCTCTCAAATTAATTATTCCTTGGTATAAGTTCATCTTATATCTCGGATCTGGCCTTTTGCAATCAAGGTTCCGACCATGATCTCTTTTAAATACCATTTCGTGTGCAAGTTTAAGCGCTTGACTTTTGTAGAGAAATACCCCAGTCCAACCTCTACTTTGATCCGTCGTCGAGTATTACCCCCTCTGGTATCTCGAGATTATCACGGAACTGCATAACCTCTTATGAGTTCTTCTTCAAGTATTATTTGACTTTTGCTGCATCATCATTTGACTTGATGTCATCGCCTACCGATTATATCTTCATGAAATCTCTCGACAAATGTGTCGTGGTCATCAGCAGCATTCTGAGCTCTTCAAGGATATCAACTGAATTCATGATGAGAAATACCATCCTTGTCCCCGATGAATTGTGTTGTCATCAGCCATGTTATTGCCTTCCCTCCCAAACAAACTTGTTCATGTTTTGTGTTATACGTTGGGTTCCTTGCTATCCAGCATTTGTCCTTCTTTACCTTGGAATATTACCACTTTTTATGTCAAGAATGTCATGGTAATTTTACCACCTCTTGAGAATTCTTGATATAATAATATCTCTTGCCTTTTGCGTTCATTTCTTGGTCTCCGTGTTGTTTCTAACCGGAATACCGATAAATGGTCTGTGATGTGTAAATTCTAAACTTCTAGCAACCCTATTGCTTGAAGTTATTGGTCTACAGTTTCATTCTAAGTCTATTGATTATTGAATCATCATTCAAACATTGATCGTGCTACCTAGTCCAGATTCCTGGGTGCACCCTTCTATCATTGTTCAGTTGTGTATGTTTCCCTCGAGCATACATCATTATGACATTTGATCTGACAAATGATATTTTCTTGTTCACATAATTGTGGAAATCAATCCTTTGGAAATCTCGGTGATTTGTTGCTGAGCCTATCAGCCACCTCCTCATCCTCTCCTTGGTTTACCGATGACCTCTTGTTTCAGAGCTCACTTACATAGATCACTTCTGAGAATCTCACAATGTCATTTCGTCTATTTGTGTTGCACCTTTTCTTCTCGGACATCCTGAGTCTGAGGTATAATGACACCTATCGGATCTGAATCTCGATCGATGGTTGGGACATTTCCAAGAGTTATAACATTAGCCTTTATATGACCCGGTAAGGTGATGTCATGCCTAGCACACCTGGCCGAAGGCCCTATTATTATAGTTTCCTTTTCAGCAAGGTTATCCATTTTTCCATGAGGAAACTGTAAGACTTATTCTATGAGTTGTTCCTGATGGATCCTTTGTGTAAACCGAAGTCTGACCTTTGCTTGAATACCATGTCAGCGCTATCTCGAAGCATGTCTATGGTACTCCGATTTTCAATAAGAACATTCGAAGCACCATGCTAAATGTTTCTTGTTGAAATTACCCAAACACCATTGTATGGGTAATGTCATGAAATTTGTCTCTCCTACCTAAAAGAGTTTTCTACCTTCTATCCGGTCTTGGATATCATGCTCTGCTTGTCCTTGGGAAGGATATATCCCTGAATTATGGGTTTAAAACACATTTTCCTTTCCATTCTTCTGTTAAACCTGATAATCACATTTTCCCTTCCATTGTCTTGTTAAGCTTTCTTGTAATCTGGTTTAACTGAGCAGTGATAAATCCCTGCTTAGTAAGCACCTCGTTGTACAACTTTGTCAGTAAGACCCTGTTACTATTGTTGATGACTTCCCGGTAGCCACCGATGGACGAGAACTTTGCCTATTGGTCCGCCTCGTTTCAACGAGCAGGAAAATGGTTCTCTTCGTCCCTCGCCCTTGGTACCAACGTTGTTGCCGACATAATCGACAGGTTACCCTCTGACATGCCTTGCTATCATGACCATGCAAGATGTCACCACTCCTCCTACTTTTAACCCACATGTGGGCCCATAACCCACAGGTCCCAGGATCGAAACCTGACTCTCTTGTACACCCTGTTTCAAAGTTATCCCTTGCACTTGGTTTCATGTGTAATTCGTGAGCCACCTTCCGAGTGATCTATTCTGGCATCACACACAATACTTGGTCCCATTGCTCTGAAACCTTTCACACTCTATTTCATGCAATGAACGATTGCATATCCGCCCGAAACTTTTCATGATACCTTCTTACTTCGCTCTTGGTATTTTCTAAGGTTTCAATTCGAGAGTTACTTTCCGCCACCTTCACTGATGTTATCTACCAGATAAGCAATACTATAGTGGCCCGTTCTTCCGAAATGCCCCTTACCTATTCATAAGTACGTTGGAATTCTCGAGAAAAGGACGACATCACCATGATGACCTGAAGCA
The DNA here is from genome assembly GCA_034509565.1 of Triticum monococcum. Classification (NCBI taxonomy): domain Eukaryota; kingdom Viridiplantae; phylum Streptophyta; class Magnoliopsida; order Poales; family Poaceae; genus Triticum; species Triticum monococcum. Next base: position 170,920,703 of record CM067847.1, on the reverse strand, counting down.
GAGAAATGAAGATGTCAATGTAATGGATCGACCTCTTCAAGAAGAGCAACCAAGACTGAGAAGATTCGTTAGCATTTCGTACCAGACCTTTCCCCCTTAGTTCCCCTCTTAAATCTCGGGACGAGATTTCTTGTAGTAGAGGAGAATTGTGACGCCCGGATAATCAAGCTATAGTAAACCTCTGTTAGTGATGCCACGTCACCACGATTACTATTCCTAAACTCGCGTCAGTTTGAAACCCGGTTCAAATTTCAAATTTAGAATAAAGGCAAACAATAAAAAAATTCAAATATTAAAAACGAAATGTTCGGGTGGAGCAAAATAATGCATAAGTAATTATGGTGAAGAAACCATTTTCTTATAAAGTGTTTAAGTGCTCAAAATGATTAAAACAGTGGCTTAAGCGATTATATAAATGGCTTTTATAATTTCTAAAATATCAAACTAAATTATTTGAGTACCAAACTTTTTGTGGCGGGGGTATATTTACTTATACTAATTTAGAAACTAGTTTTGTATTTTATTTTAACTAAAATAATGTGAAGTAATAAATAAAACAGAAAAGGGAAAAAAAGAAAAGAAAAAAGCCCCCTGGCCAACTGGGCCAGACGGCCCAGCTCATCGGCCAGGCCGGCCCACCTGGCCCAGCCGGCCGAACCGCCCCTGCCTTATCCCCACGAGGGGGGAAACCCTAACCCGTAACCCCCCCCCCCCCCCCACTCCCCTCGCCCCCACTCGCCCCCCCCCCCCCCGATCTGGATCGGGATCGCCCTGATCCCATGCCGCCCTACACCCCGACAACGGCGCCTCCTCCCCGGAGCCCTCCTCTCGCCGACGCCAGCGCCCTGCCCTGCCTCTCCGCCGCCGCGCCTCGATGGACCGCCGTCACCGGAGCCACCCACTGGACCGCACCCGCTCGTCATCGCCGTCCGCCACCACCACCGCCGAAGGCCCCGCCATCGCCGCTCGGATCGACCGCCTCCGTGCCGGACCTCGCATCCTCGTCCTACTCCCCGAGCTCCACAGGACGTCGTGCTCGTCGCACCGACGCCAACCGCCGCCGCCTGGGACCGTCGTCCTCATCCCCACCTCGTCGGACGGCCTCGACCTCCCCCGGCTTCACCGAGCCCTCCACGAGCTCCGCTGTGAGCCTCTCCGACGGCCCCCACCTCCTCCCTCAATCTTGTTGTCGTAACCGCCGTTCGCGTCCTCCCATTGCCGCGCCCGGTGCCCCGCTCCGCGCGTGACTTGGCCGTGCCCTCGCGCGCGCACGTCCGCCCGAGGCGCGCCTCTGTCGTTGCCGCACCGTGTTGCTGCTCCCCTGCCTACTGCCTTGGCCGCTCCCCTGCGCGCGTGTCGCACCACAGCCGACGCTCGCCCCCTGCTACCCGACGCACCTCGCCGCCGGCTATGACGCCCCGGCGCCTCCACTAGTCTGGGCGGGCGCCCAAACGGGCAGCCTCGCCCGCGCCCGTTAACCTGCCCCGTTAGGCCCCTGTGCCTATGACAAATGGGTCCCCCGCCCAAAAATAAAACATAAAAAAGAAATTAGATAAATTAATATTGTTAAATTAATTAATTAATTAATTAGCTAGTAAGTTAATTAGTTAACTTAATTAACCTGCTTAATAACCTAATCAACCAGATTAGTTAATCAAGTGCTGTTTAGTAAAACATGTATCAATGACACATGGGTCCATTGACCAGTCAAACCGCTGACTGGGATAACCCAGTCAATGACATTCGGGTCCCATGGGCCCCCTTTGACCAGTCAACGGTCCAGTCAAACGCTGACTGGACATTTGACCAGGGCCCCACCTGTCAGCCCCTTAGACACGATCTGGGCACACTTCCTGTGTACCCATACATTTAAATACAAATTTAATTTCGAATTAAATTAAATCATGAAATTAGAAAATGATTTAAAAACTTTAATAATAATTAGTAGAAAATAAACCGTAGCTCCGATGGAAAAACTTTGTACATGAAAGTTGCTCAGAACGACGAGACGAATCCGGATACGCAGTCCGTTCGTCCGCTACACATCCCTAGCATAGCAAACACGCAACTTTCCCCCTCCGGTTCATCTGTCCAAAAACGCGAAACACCGGGAATACTTTCTGAGCAACAGGGCAGGTTCAGACCACCTAGGAGAGAGGTGGGCCTGGCCCTGGTCGGCGTTCGCGGATACTTAACACACTTAACGAGTTCTGGGTATTTGATCTGAGTTTGGCCATCTGGCTTATACGCACTAACCATCTACGCGGGAGTAGTTATGGGTATCCCGGCGTCGTGGTATCAGCCGAAGCCTTCGTGACGTCAGCGACTGAGTGGCGCGCGCAGGATTGGACCGTAAGCCTGCTCTTGTATTAAGGGGGCTAGTTCTGCTTCCGGCCGCGCTCGCAACGTGCAGGTGTGCAAAGGGCGATGGGCCCAGACCCCTGCGCCATAGGGTTTAGATCGGCGTGCTGACCTCTCTGTTGTGCCTAGGTAGGGCTGCGACGTGTTGATCTTCCGAGGTCGGGCATGACCCAGAAAAGTGTGTCCGGCCAAATGGGATTGAGCGTGTTGGGGTATGTGGTGCACCCCTGCAGGAAAGTTTATCTATTCGAATAGCCGTGTCCCTCGGTAAAAGGACGACCGGGAGTTGTACCTTGACCTTATGACAACTAGAACCGGATACTTAATAAAACAGATTGCACTAGGGCCAGATACAACCGGTGATCGCTCTCTCACAGGGCGACGAGGGGAGGATCATCGGTTAGGATTATGCTATGCGATGCTACTTGGAGGACTTCCGTCTACTCTCTTCTCCTGCTGCAAGATGGAGGTTACCAGAAGCGTAGTCTTTGAAAGGATTAGTTATCCCCCTATTATTTTGGCATTCTGCAGTTCAGTCCACATATGATACCCTTATTCCATTTGATACCCATGCATATGTAGTGTAGCTCCTTGCTTGCGAGTACTTTGGATGAGTACTCACGGTTGCTTTCTCCCCCTTTTCCCCTTATCCCTTCTACCTGGTTATCGCAACCAGATGTTGGAGCCCAGGATCCAGACGCCACCGTCAACGACGACTCCTACTACACCGGAGGTGCCTACTACTACGTGCTGCCCGCTGATGACGACCAGGAGTAGTTTAGGAGGATCCCAGGCGGGAGGCCTGCGCCTCTTTCGATCTGTATCCCTGTTTGTGCTAGCCTTCTTAAGGCAAACTTGTCTAACTTATGTTTGTACTCAGATATTGTTGCTTCCGCTGACTCGTCTATGATCGAGCTCTTGTATTCGAGCCTACGAGGCCCCTGGCTTGTAATATGATGCTTGTATGACTTATTTTATTTGTAGAGTTGTGTTGTGATATCTTCTCGTGAGTCCCTGATCTTGATCGTACACGTTTGCGTGTATGATTAGTGTACGATTAAATCGGGGGCGTCACAGTTGGAGCGCTACGGTCGAAACGGGGGTCCTGTTCATCGGGAGGGGTGTGGCATACCGCAAAACGGGACTCCACGGGATACTGTTCATCTCCACCGTCGACTGCCTCCATGGGCTACTATTCATCCACCGTCGACCTCCTCCAGCCTCCACCTGCGACTGTTCATCCACGGCGTCTCCCCTCCTACCTCCACCAGCCACTGTTCATCCACGAGCTCCTGTTCATCTAGCCTCCACCGCTCCTCCACCGACTACTGTTCAACCAGCCCTCTCCACGGGGTCCTGTTCAACCACCCCTCCACGGGCTACTGTTCATCCAGCCCTCCACCGGCTACTGTTCAACCAGCCCTCCACGGGATCCTGTTCATCCAGCCCTCCATGGGGTCCTGTTCATCCACCCCCAACCGGCTCGATCGGGGTCCTGTTCATCCAGCGGCAACGGCCTCTACTACCACGGGGTCCTGTTCATCCTAACCCCCACCGGGAACTATTCATCAACCCCCCCCCAACAACGCTCAATGTTCATCCAAAGGCAACATCGATCGGCTTCAGTTAGCAGTAGTAGCGAAGGAATCACTCGGGTTCAGTTAACAGCAAGGGATCGATCGCTTGGGTTCAGTTAGAGACCAACGCCTCACTCGGGTTCAGTTAGAATGCAACGCCTCGCACACACGCGCATACATATGAGAGAAACCCGCATCGCTCGGCCCCCTGACCACCCACTGTAACCGGGAATTCCCCTGATATTTTCCTCGCCCTCGCTTCTACCACGGTTTTTTCGTCATGGACGACCCAAAGAATGTCATGTAGCTGTGTCTCCGGCCCGCCCAGGACGAAAAGCCCATTTTCTGTCATGATTTTTAGTCATAGAAGTAGGAACCCACCACATCTATGATGATACTGGGTTTTTTCACAATTATTGTCATAGAAGTGTGCTACCTTGAGCGCTGCGTTGGTTTTCCCCGAAGAGGAAGGGATGATGCAGCAAAGTAGCGTAAGTATTTCCCTCAGTTTTTGAGAACCAAGGTATCAATCTAGTAGGAGGCTACGCATGAGTCCCTCGCACCTGCACAAAACAAATAAATCCTCGCAACCAACGCAAATAGGGGTTGTCAATCCCTATAGGACACTTACGAGAGTGAGATCTGATAGATATGATAAGATAATATTTTTGGTATTTTTATGATAAAAGATGCAAACTATAATAAAGGCAAAGTAAATAGCAAAGGAAATAACTAAGTAGTAGGAGATCAATATGATAAAGATAGACCCGGGGGCCATAGGTTTCACTAGTGGCTTCTCTCGAGAGCATAAGTATTCTACGGTGGGTGAACAAATTACTGTTGAGCAATTGACAGAATTGAGCATAGTTATGAGAATATCTAGGTATGATCATGTATATAGGCATCACGTCTGAGACAAGTAGACCGACTCCTGCCTACATCTACTACTATCACTCCACTCATCGACCGCTATCGAGCATGCATCTAGAGTATTAAGTTAAGAACAGAGTAACGCCTTAAGCAAGATGACATGATGTAGAGGGATAGACACATGAAATATGAAGAAAACCCCATCTTGTTATCCTCGATGGCAACAATACAATACGTGCCTTGCTGCCCTTACTGTCACCGGGAAAGGACACCGCAAGATTGAACCCAAAGCTAGCAGTTCTCCCATTGCAAGAAAGATCAATCTAGTAGGCCAAACCAAACTGATAATTTGAAGAGACTTTCAAAGATAACCAATCATACATAAAAGAATTCAGAGAAGATTCAAATATTATTCATAGATAGACTTGATCATAAACCCACAATTCATCGATCTCAACAAACACACCACAAAAAGAAGATTACATCAAATAGTTCTCCACAAGAGAGGGGGAGAACATTGTATTGAGATCCAAAAAGAGAGAAGAAGCCATATAGCTACTAACTATGGACCTGTAGGTCTAAGGTAAACTACTCACACTTCATCGGAAGGGCTATGGTGTTGATGTAGAAGCCCTCCGTGATCTATGCCCCCTCCGACGGAGCTCCGGAACAGGCCCCAAGATCGGATCTCATGGATACAGAAAGTTGCGGCGGTGGAATTAGGGTTTTTCTCCGTTTCTAATTGTTTGGGGGTACGTGGATATATATAGGAGGAAGGATTACGTCGGTGGAGCAACAGGGTGCCCACGAGGGTGGAGGGCGCGCCTGGTGGGGCTGGGCGCCCCCCCCCCCTACCTCGTGGCCTTCTGTTTCTTTTCTTGACATAGGGTCCAAGTCTCTCTGGTCTTATTCATTGAGAAAATCACGTTCCCAAAGGTTTCATTCCTTTTGGACTCCGTTTGATATTCCTTTTCTTCGAAACCCTAAAACAGGCAAAAAAACAACAATTCTGGGCTGGGCCTCCGGTTAATAGGTTAGTCCCAAAAATAATATGAAAGTGGATAATAAATTCCAATAATGTCCAAAATAGTAGATATTATAGCATGGAGCAATCAAAAATTATAGATACGTTGGAGACGTATCAAAGTGTCATAAGCATGACCGAAAAAATTCGTTCGGCCCAAAATGTCACGGATGTGTCTTTTTTTGTAGGGAGAGTAGTTTGATAGCAAGATAATTTGTAATGAGCAAGTAACGATAATAGTAGCAAAAGTGTAGCAAGGTAGCTCAATCCTTTTGAGGCAAAGGACATGCCAAATGGGTCTCTTATAATAAGCAAAGCGTTCTTGAGGTTACACGGGAATTTCATCTAGTCACTTTCATCATGTTGGTTCGACTTGTGTTTGCTACTTTGATAATTTGATATGTGGGTGGATCGGTGCTTAAGTGATGTTCTTACTTGGACAAACCTCCTACTTATGATTAACCCCCTTGCAAGCATCCGCGACTACGAGAAAAGTATTAAGAATAAATTCTAACAATAGCATTAAACTTTTGGATCCAATCGGTCCCTTACGAAATAGCGCATAAACTAGATTTTAAGCTTCTGTCACTCTCACAACCCATCATCTAATAACTACTCCACAATGCATTCCCTTAGGCCCAAATATGGTGAAGTGTCATGTACTCGACGTTCACATGACACCACTAAGGAAATCACAACATACATACTATCAAAATATCAAACACGCATACGTCTACAAGCATAGGTTCCAAAAGGACATGTAAAAGTGGTCTTTTCTTGATCAGGTTGAGAAACAGGTATTTGTGAAAAGACAGAATATCCATCAAGGAAGCAAAAGTGTGTGTGCTTAGATAATCTTTATAGCATTTGATCAATATAAGGCAAAGGGTAATGATCTTTTCTAGTCACTTTGTTTAATTTTCCAAAATCAATTACCATTCTATAGCCTGTGACAATTCTTTGTGGAATAAGTTCATTCTTGTCATTAGGAACAACAGTAATACCTCCTTTCTTAGGAACACAATGAACATGACTTACCCATCTACTATCAATTATAGGATAGATTATACCTGCTTCCAGAAGTTTTTATATTTTTGTTCTTACCACTTCTTTCATCTTCCGATTTAACCGACGTTGGTGATCAACAACGGGTTTAGCATCAGGTTCCATATTAATTTTGTGTTGGCATAGAGTGGGACTAATGCCCTTTAAATCATCAAGAGTATATCCAATAGCAGCTCGGTGCTTCCTTAGAACTTTCAATAATCTTTCTTCTTGATGTTCTGAAAGGTTAGCACTAATAATAACATGATATATCTTCTTTTCATCAAGATAAGCATATTTCAAAGTGTCTGGCAATTGTTTTAATTCAAACACAGGATCACCTTTAGGTGGAGGAGGTCCTCCCAAAGTTTCAATTGGCAAATTGTGTTTAAGCAGAGGACGTTGTTGAAAGAAATTTTAATCTATTTCATTTCTTTCATGCATATGAAAATCATTCTCATGGTCTAGCAAATATTGTTCTAAAGGATCAGTAGGTGGTACAGCAATAGAAGCAAGACCAATTAATTCATCTTTACTAGGAAATTCTTTTTCATGAAGATTTCTACTAAACTTGGAAAAATTATACTCATGAGACTCATCACCAAAGCTAACACCAACAGTTTGTTTCTTACAATCTATCTTGGCATTAACTGTATTGAAGAAAGGTCTACCAAAAATATTGGGACAAAAGTCATCTTGTGGGGAACCAAGAACAAGAAAATCAGTAGGGTATTTTATTTCCCACACAAGACTTCAACATCTCTAACAATCCCAACTGGTGATATGGTGTCTCTATTAGCAAGTTTAATAGTAACATTTGTTTCTTCTATTTTCTGCAGGTGCTATGTCTTTCATAATTTCTTGATATAAGGTGTAAGGAATATCACTCACACTAGCACCCACGTCACATAAATCATGATAACAGTGATATCCTATTTTAACAATGGGTCTATGTTTATATTTTTTATCAGGTTTGGCAATTCTAGCAGCTTCTTCACAGAAGTAAATAACATGCCCATCCATATCTTCTTCTAAGAGATCTTTAACCATAGCAATACTAGGTTCAAATTTAATTTGCTCATCAGGTTTAGGTTATCTAATATAGCTTTTATTAACCATAGTTGAAACTTTAGCATGTTCCTTTATCCTAACAGGGAAAGGTGGTTTCTCAATATAAGCAGAAGGAACAACTCGATCAACATTGTAAAGTATAGTTCCTTCTTTACCTGGTATTGGTTCTCTAAATTCTTATTTAATAGGTGGGTGATATTTAAACCACTTCTATTTAGGGAGTTCAACATGAGTAGCAAATGATTCACAAAAGGAGGCTACTATCTCATAGTCACGTCCATATTTAGTGCTAAACTTTTGAAACGCATCGGTATAGATGAAAGATTTAACACAATTATACTCACGTTTAATACCTAACTCTTTACCTTTATCGAGTTCCCAATCTTCAGAGTTGTGTTTAATTCTTTCCAAAAGATCCCACCAGAATTCAATAGTCTTCTTCATAAAGGAACCAGCACAAGAAGTATCAAGCATGGTTTGATCATTACGAGAAAGCCGAGCATAAAAATTTTGAATAATAAATTCTCTTGAGAGCTCATGATTGGGGAATGAATATAACATTAACTTAAGCCTCCCCCAAGCTAGAGCGATACTTTCTCCTTCACGAGGCCAAAAATTAGATATGTAATTCCGATCACGATGAACTAGATGCATAGGATAATTTTTTGGTGGAACTCCAATTTCAAACGATTCCAATTCCATGATCCAATATCATTGCATAGCCTATACCATGCCAATGTTTTTCCTTCAAAGATAAAGGGAAAACCTTCTTCATAACTCTACCCCCCGGGTAAACCTGCAAGTTTAAACAATCCACAAATTTGTTCCACATATATCAAGTGCATATCAGGATGTTCGGTTCCATATCCTGCATAAGGATTAGCTAGCAGTTGTTCTATCATACCCGAAGGAATTTCATATTCAATATTTTCAGTAGGTGCAGTAGGTTGAGGGGTAACTAATTGTGGTTTCGGACGAGGTGAAGATACACCGAACAAACCCCTCAAATGATTGTTTTCCATAGTAACTAGTGACAATAAATTTCAGCACACTATATAAATGTTACCTTACCAAATTCCACTTACCAAAGGCGCTTCACTCCCCGGAAACGGCGCCAGAAAATAGCCTTGATGACCCACAAGTATAGGGGGATCAATGTAGCTCTTTTCGATAATTAAGAGTGTTGAACCCAACGAGGAGCGGAAGGAAATGACAAGTAGTTTTCAGTAAGGTAATGTCTGCAAGTGCTGAAATTGTAAGTAGCGGAGTAGTTTGATAGCAAGATAATTTGTAACAAGCAAGTAATGATAATAGTAACAAAAGTGCAGCAAGGTAGCCCAATCCTTTTGAGGAAAAGGAGATGCCAAAACGGTATCTTATGATAAGCAAAGCATTCTTGAGGGTACATGGGAATTTCATCTAGTCACTTTTGTCATGTTGGTTTGATTCGTGTTCGCTACTTTGATAATTTGATATGTGGGTGGACCGGTGCTTAGGTGTTGTTCTTACTTGAACAAACCTCCTACTTATGATTAACCCTCCCGCAAGAATCCTGATACGTCCATTTTGCATCATGCTTTTATATCGATATTTATTGCATTATGGGCACATTATGTCACAATACTTATGCCTATTCTCTCTTATTTTACAAGGTTTGCACGAAGAGGGAGAACGCCGACAGCTGGAATTCTGGGCTCGAAAAGGAGAAAATATTAGAGACCAATTCTGCACAGCTCCAAAAGTCCTGAAACTCCACGAAAGTTGGTTTTGGAATATATATAAAATATTGGGTGAAGAAAGCACCATAAGGGGGCCACCCACCATCCACGAGGGTGGGGGCGTGCCCCCTGTCTCGTGGGCCCCCTGGCGGGCCTCCGGTGCCCATCTTTGGATATATGAAGTCTTTTTCCCTGGAAAAAATCATAAGCAAGCTTTCGGGACGAAACTCCGCCGCCACGAGGCAGAACCAATCTAGGGCTTCGACGGAGCTGTTCTGCCGGGGAAACATCCCTCCGGGAGGGCGAAATCATCACCATTGTCATCACCATCGATCCTCTCATCAGGAGGGGGTCAATCTCCATCAACATCTTCACTAGCACCATCTCATCTCAAACCCTAGTTCATCTCTTGTATCCAATCTTTGTCCCAAAACCTCAGATTAGTACCTGTGGGTTGCTAGTAGTGTTGATTACCTCTTGTAGTTGATGCTAGCTGGTTTATTTGGTGGAAGATCATATGTTCAGATCCTTTATGCATATTAATACCCCTATGATTATGAACATGAATATGATTTGTGAGTAGTTACGTTTGTTCCTGAGGACATCGGAGAAGTCTTAGTATAAGTAGTCGTGTGAATTTGGTATTCGTTCGATATTTTGATGAGATGTATGTTGTCTTTCCGCTAGTGGTGTCATGTGAACATCGACTACATTACACTTCACCATTGTTTGGGCCTAGGGGAAGGCATTGGGAAGTAATAAGTAGATGATGGGTTGCTAGAGTGACAGAAGCTTAAACCCTAGTTTATGAGTTGCTTCGTAAAGGGCTGATTTGGATCCATATGTTTCATGCTATGGTTAGGTTTACGTTAATACTTCTTTTGTAGTTGCTGATGCTTGAAAGAGGGGTTAATCATAAGTGGGATGCTTTTCCAAGGAAGGGCAGTACCCAAGCACCGATCCACCCACATATCAAATTATCAAAGTAACGAACGTGAATCATATGAGAGTGATGAAAACTAGCTTGACGATAATTCCCATGTGTCCTTGGGAGCGCTTTCGTTTATATAAGAGTTTGTCCAGGCTTGTCCTTTGGTACAAAAAGGATTGGTCCATCTTGCTGCACCTTATTTACTTTTATTACTTGTTACCCGTTACAAATTACGTTATCACAAAACTATCTGTTACCGATAATTTCAGTGCTTCCAGAGAATACCTTACTGAAAACTGCTTATCATTTCCTTCTTCTCCTCGTTGGGTTTGACACTCTTACATATCGAAAGGACTACGATATATCCCCTATATTTATGGGTCATCAAGACTCTTTTCTGGCGCCGTTGCCGGGGATCTAAGCACCTTTGGTAGGTGGAATTTGGTAAGGAAAATTTATATAGTGTGCTGAAATTTACTGCCACTTGTTACTATGGAAAGTAATCCTTTGAGGGGCTTGTTCAGGGTATCTTCGCCCCGACCAGTAGAGCAAAGAGTTTCTCCTCAAACTACTAAACCTTCTGAAAATGTTTATTTTGAAATTCCTTCGGGTATGATAGAGAAACTGCTAGCTAATCCTTTTACAGGAGATGAAACACTGCATCCCGACTTGCACCTAATCTATGTGGATGAAGTTTGTGGATTATTTAAGCTTGCAGGTATGCCCGAGGATGTTATCAAGAAGAAGGTTTTCCCTTTATCTTTGAAGGGAACGACATTGACATGGTTTAGGCTATGCGATGATATTGGATCATTGAACTACAACCGATTGAAATTGGAATTTCATCAGAAATTTTATCCTATGCATCTGGTTCATCATGATCGTAATTATATATATAATTTTGGGCCTCGTGAAGGAGAAAGCATCGCTCAATCTTGGGGGAGGCATAAGTCAATGTTATATTCAAGCCCCAATCATGAGCTCTCAAGAGAAATTATTATTCAAAAAATTTATGCTCAGCTTTCTCTCAATAATCGCTCCCTGCTCAATACTTCTTATACCGGATCTTTTATGATGAAGACTATTGAATTCAAATGGGATTTATTGGAAAGAATTAAACACAACTCTGAAGATTAGGAACTCGACGAAGGTAAGGAGTCAGGTATAGCACCTAGTTTGATTATGTTAAATCTTTTATGCATACTGATGCTTTTCGTGAATTTAGCACTAAATATGGACTTGACTCTGAGATAGTAGCTTCTTTTTGTGAATCCTTTGCTACTCATGTTGATCTCCCTAAGGATAAGTGGCTTAAATATTATCCTCCCATTGAAGTAAAAGTAGTTGAACCTATTGAAGTTGTAGAAAAGACTATCACTTATAATGTTGATCCTATTGTTCCTACCGCTTATATTGAGAAACCACCTTTCCCTGTTAGAATAAAGGATCATGCTAAAGCTTCAACTATGGTTCGTAAGAGTAATACTAGAACACCTACACCCTCTGAGAGAATTAAATTTGAACCTAGTATTGCTATGGTTAAAAATATCTTGTCTGATAATATTGATGGGCATGTTATTTACTTTTGTGATGAAGCTGCTAGAATTGCTAGACCCGATACTAAAAATAAACATAGACTTGTTTTAGGCATGCCTGTTATTTCTGTTAAAATAGGAGATCATTGCTATCATGGCTTATGTGATATGGGTGCTAGTGCGAGTGCAATACCTCATTCTTTATATGAAGCAATTATGCATGATATCGCACCTGCTGAGATAGAAGATATTGATGTTACAATTAAGCTTGCCAATAGAGATACTATTTCACCGATTGTGATTGTTAGAGATGTTGAAGTCTTGTGTGGGAAAGTTAAATATCCTGCTTATTTTCTTGTTCTTGGTTCCCAACAAGATGACTTTTGTCCCATTATATTTGGTAGACCCTTCTTGAATATTGTTAATGCTAAGATAGACTGCACAAAGGATATTGTTTCTGTTTAGGGGATATGTCTCATGATTTTAATTTTGCTAAATTTCGTAGACAACCCCATGATAAAGAATTGCCTAGTAAAGATGAAATTATTGGTTTCGCTTCTATTGTCGTGCCTCCTAGTGATCCTTTAGAACAATATTTGCTAGACCATGAGAATGATATGCTTATGAATGAAAGAAGGGAAATAGATGAAGTATTCTTTAAACAGGGACCTATTTTGAAACACAACTTGCCTGTTGAAATTCTAGGAGATCCTCCTCCACCCAAGGGTGACCCCATGTGTGAGCTTAAACCATTACCTGATACTCTTAACTATGCTTATCTTGATGAAAAGAAGATATATCATGTTATTATTAGTGCTAACCTTTCAGAGTAGGAAGAAGATAAATTATTGAAAACTCTAAAGAAGCACCATGCTGCTATTGGATATACTCTTGATGATGTTAAGGGCATTACCCCCACTCTATGCCAGCACAAAATAAAATTGGAGAAAGATGCTAAACCGGTTGTTGATCACCAACGACGGTTAAATCCTATGGTGAAAGAAGTGGTAAGAAAAGAAATACTAAAGCTTCTTGAGGCAGGTATAATTTGGCCCCTTGTTGACAGTCAGTGGGTAAGTCATGTCAATTGTGTCCCTAAGAAGGAAGGTATTACTATTGTTCCTAATGATAAAGATGAATTGATCCCATAAAGAATTGTTACAGGTTATAGAATGGTAATTGACTTCCGCAAATTAAATAAAGCTACTAAAAAGGATCATTACCCTTTACCTTTTATTGATCAAATGCTAGAAAGATTATCGAAACATACACATTTTTTATTTCTAGATTGTTATTCTGGTTTCTCTCAAATACCTGTGTTGAAAGAGGATCAGGAAAGGACCACTTTTACTTGCCCTTTCGGTACCTTTGCTTATAGATGTATGCCTTTTGGTTTATGTAATGCACCTGCTACCTTTCAAAGATGTATGACTGCTATATTCTCTGACTTTTGTGAAAAGATTGTTGAGGTTTTCATGGATGATTTTTCTGTATATGGAACTTCTTTTGATGATTGCTTAAGCAACCTTAATTGAGTTTTGTAGAGATGTGAAGAAACTAATCTTGTCTTGAATTGGGAGAAGTGCCACTTTATGGTTAATGAAGGCATTTTCTTGGGGCATAAAATTTCTGAAAGAGGTATTGAATTTGATAAAGCTAAAGTTGATGCTATTGAAAAGATGTCGTGTCCAAAGGACATTAAAGGTATAAGAAGTTTGCTTGGTCATGCCGGGTTTTATAGGAGGTTCATTAAAGACTTCTCAAAAATTTCCAGGCCTCTGACTAATCTCTTACAAAAAGATGTTCCTTTTGTCTTTGATGATGATTGAGTAGAAGCGTTTGAAATACTTAAGAAAGCTCTGATTTCTGCACCCATTGTTCAGCCACCTGATTTGAATTTACCCTTTCAAATTAGTGTGATGCTAGTGATTATGATGTAGGTGCTTTTTTAGGACAAAGAGTTGATACGAAATTAAATGTCATCCAATATGCTAGTAAAACTCTAGACAGTGCCCAGAGAAATTATGTTACTACTGAAAAAGAATTTGATTTGCATATTATTGATAGAAAGGGAGATGAGAACCCCGTTGCAGACAACTTGTCTAGGTTAGAATATGTTCTTGATTACCCACTACCTATAGATGATAGCTTTCCTGATGAACAATTAGCTATCATAAATGCTTCTCGTACTGCTCCATGGTATGTTGATTATGCTAATTACATTGTTGCTAAATTTATACCACCTAGTTTCACATTGCTACCTCTTGAGCACTGCGTTGGTTTTCCCTTGAAGAGGAAAGGGTGGTGTAGTAAAGCAGCGTAAGTATTTCCCTTAGTTTTGGAGAACCAAGGTATCAATCCAGTAGGAGACCATGCGCGAGTCACCTCGTACCTACACACACAAATAAGAACCTCTTGATAAATATTTTTGGTATTTTTATGATATAGTTTGAAAGTAAAAGATAGCAAAATAAAGTAGATTGGAAACTTGTATGGTGGAGAATAGACCCGGGGGCCACAGGTTTTACTAGTGGCTTCTCTCAAGATAGCATAAGTATTACGGTGGGTGAACAATTTATTGTCGAGCAATTGATAGAAAAGCAAATAATTATGAGAATATATAGGAATGATCATGTATATAGGCATCACGTCCGAGACAAGTAGAATGAAACGATTCTGCATCTACTACTATTACTCCACACATCGACCGCTATCCAGCATGCATCTAGAGTATTAAATTCATAAGAACAGAGTAATGCCTTAAGCAAGATGACATGATGTAGAGGGATAAACTCATGGAATATGATATAAACCCCATCTTTTTATCCTTGATGGCAACAATACAATACGTGTCATTTCCCTTTCCGTCACTAGGATCGAGCACCGCAAGATTGAACCCAAAGCTAAGCACTTCTCCCATTGCAAGAAAGATCAATCTAGTAGGCCAAACCAAACTGATAATTCGAAGAGACTTGCAAAGATAAACCAATCATACATAAAAGAATTCAGAGAAGATTCAAATATTGTTCATAGATAATCTGGATCATAAACCCACAATTCATCGGATCTCGACAAACACACCGCAATAGAAGATTACATCGAATAGATCTCCAAGAGAATCGAGGAGAACTTTGTATTGAGATCCAAAGAGAGAGAAGAGGCCATTTAGCTACTAGCTATGGACCTGAAGGTCTGAAATAAACTACTCACACATCATTGGAGGGGCAATAGAGTTGATGTAGAGGCCCTCCGTGATCAATGCCCCTCCGGCGGAGTTCCGGAAAAGGCCCCAAGATGGGATCTCTTGGGTAAAGAAGGTTGCGGTGGTGGAAATAGGGTTTCGTGGTGCTCCTGGATGTTTGCCGGGTATATGGATATATATATAGGAGGAAGAAGTAGGTCGGTGGAGCAACGAGGGGCCCACGAGGGTGGAGGGCGCGCCCAGGGGTGGGCACGCCCCCTACCTCGTGGCCTCCTCAGTTGTTTCTTGACGTCCACTCCAAGTCTCCTGGGTCACGTTTGTTCCAAAAATAACGCTCCCGAAGGTTTCATTCCGTTTGGACTCGGTTCAATATTCCTTTTTGGCGAAACTCTAAAATAGGCAAAAAACAACATTTTGGGCTGGGCTTCCGCTTAATAGGTTAGTCCCCAAAATAATATAAAAGTGTAAAAATAAGCCCATTAACATCCAAAATAGATAATATAATAGCATGGAACAATCAAAAAATATAGATACGTTGGAGACGTATCAAGCATCCCCAAGCTTAATTCCTGCTCGTCCTCGAGTAAGTAAATGATAAAAACATAATTTTTGATGTGGAATGCTTCCTAACATATTTCTTAATGTAATTTTTCTTTATTGTGGCATGAATGTTCAGATCTGAAAGATTCAAGATAAAAGTTTAATATTGACATAGAAATAATAATACTTCAAGCATACTAACTAAGCAATCATGTCTTCTCAAAATAACATGGCAAAAGAAAGTTAACCCTACAAAATCATATAGTCTGGCTATGCTCTATCTTCATCACACAAAATATTAAATCATGCACAACCCCGATGACAAGCCAAGCAATTGTTTCATACGTTTTATGTTCTCAAACTTTTTCAATCTTCGTGCAATATATGAGTGTGAGCCATGGATATAGCACTATGTTGGAATAGAATGGTGGTTGTGGAGAAGACAAAAAGGAGAAGATAGTCTCACATCAACTAGGCGTATCAACGGGCTATGGAGATGCCCATCAATAGATATCAATGTGAGTGAGTAGGGATTACCATGCAATGGATGCACTAGAGCTATAAGTGTATGAAAGCTCAACAAAAGAAACTAAGTGGGTGTCCATTCAACTTGCTTGCTCACGAAGACCTAGGGCAATATGAGGAAGCCCATCATTGGAATATACAAGCCAAGTTCTGTAATGTAAAATTCCCACTAGTTTATGAAAGTGACAACATAGGAGACTCTCTATCATGAAGATCATGGTGCTACTTTGAAGCACAAGTGTGGAAAAAGGATAGTAACATTGTCCCTTCTCTCATTTTCTCTCTTTTTTATTTGGGCCTTCTTTATTTTTTGGCCTCTTTTCTCCTTTTTTTGTCCGGAGTCTCATCCCGACTTGTGGGGGAATCATAGTCTCCATCATCCTTTCCTCACTAGGACAATGCTCTAATAATGATGATCATCACACTTCTTTTTACTTACAACTCAAGAATTACAACTCAATACTTAGAACAAAATATGACTCTATGTGAATGCCTCCGGCGGTGTACCAGGATATGCAATAAATCAAGAGTGACATGTATGAAAGAATTATGAACGGTGGCTTTGCCACAAATACGATGTCAACTACATGATCATGCAAAGCAATATGACAATGATGAAGTGTGTCATAGCAAACGGATCGGTGGAAAGTTGCATGGTAATATATCTCAGAATGGCTCAAATGCCATAATAGGTAGGTATGGTGGCTGTTTTGAGGAAGGTATATGGTGGGTTTATGGTACCGGCGAAAGTTGCGCGGTACTAGAGAGGCTAGCAATTGTGGAAGGGTGAGGGTGCGTATAATCCATGGACTCAACATTAGTCATAAAGAACTCACATACTTATTGCAAAAATCTATTAGTTATCGAAACAAAGTACTACGCGCATGCTCCTAGGGGGATAGATTGGTAGGAAAAGACCATTGCTCGTCCCCGACCGCCACTCATAAGGAAGGTAATCAATAAATAAATCATGCTCCGACTTCATCACATAACGGTTCACCATACGTGCATGCTACGGGAATCACAAAGTTCAACACAAGTATTTCTCAAATTCACAACTACTCAACTAGCATGACTCTAATATCACCATCTCCATATCTCGAAACAATCATCAAGTATCAAACTTCTCTTAGTATTCTATGCACTTGTATGAAAGTTTTTATTATGCCTAAAAGAAAATTTCCATCTTGTTCTAAAGGAATCTCAAGATAATATAAGTGAAGCATGAGAGATCAATTATTTCTATAAAATAAAACCACTACCGTGCTCTAAAAGATATAAGTGAAGCACTAGAGCAAAAACTATATAGCTCAAAAGATATAAGTGAAGCACATAGAGTATTCTAATGAATTCTAATTCATGTGTGTGTGTGTCTCAAAAGGTGAGTACAACAAGGATGGTTGTGGTAAACTAAAAATCAAAGACTCAAATCATACAAGACGCTCCAAGCAAAACACATATCATGTGGCGAATAAAAATATAGCTCCAAGTAAAGTTACCGATGAACGAAGACAAAAAGAGGGGATGCCTTCCGGGGCATCCCCAAGCTTAGGATTTTTGGTGTCCTTGTATTTTAACTTGGGGCGCCATGGTAATCCTCAAGCTAAGGCTCTAGCCACTCCTTGTTCTATAATCCATCAAATCTTTACCCAAAACTTGAAAACTTCACAACACAAAACTTAACAAGAGAATCTCGTGAGCTCCGTTAGCGAAAGAAAACAAAACACCACTTCAAGGTACTGTAATGAAATCATTATTTATTTATATTGGTGTTAAACCTACTGTATTCCAACTTCTCTATGGTTTATAAACTCTTTTACTAGCCATAGATTCATTAAAATAAGCAAACAACACACGAAAAACATAATCTGTCAAAAACAGAACAGTCTGTAGTAATATGTAACTAACGCAAACTTCTGGAACCCCAAAAATTCTAAAATAAATTTCTGGACGTGAGTAATTTATATATTAATCATCTGCAAAAAGAATTAACTAAATAACACTCTCCAATAAAAAATGGCAGCAATTCTCGTGAGCGCTAAAGTTTCTGTTTTTTACAGCAAGATCAAAAAGACTTCCCCCAAGTCTTCCCAACGGTTCTACTTGGCACAAACACTAATTAAAAGCATAAAACCACATCTAAACAGAGGCTAGATGGATTATTTATTGAATAACAGCAAGGAAAAATATTGGGTTGTCTCCCAACAAGCGATTTTCTTTAAAACCTTATAGCTAGGCATAAGATTTCAACGATGCACACATGAAAGACAAGAATTGAAGCACAAAGAGAGCATCATAAAACACATGACAAACACATATAAGTCTAAAATACTTCCTATGCATAGGAATCTTATAGGCAAACAAATTATTCAGGCAAGCAAAAACTAGGAAATGCAAGGAAGCGGAAAGAAACAATAGCAATCTCAACATAACGAAAGGTAATTTAGTAACATGAAAATTTCTAACACCATATTTTCCTCTCTCATAATAATTGAAGGAAATATGCCCTAGAGGCAATAATAAAGTTATTATTTATTTCCTTATATCATGATAAATGTTTATTATTCATGCTAGAATTGTATTAACCGGAAACATAATACATGTGTGAATACATAGACAAACAGAGTGTCACTAGTATGCCTCTACTTGACTAGCTCGTTAATCAAAGATGGTTATGCTTCCTAACCATGAACAAAGAGTTGTTATTTGATTAACGAGGTCACATCATTAGTTGAATGATCTGATTGACAAGACCCATTCCATTAGCTTAGCACCCGATCGTTTAGTATGTTGCTATTGCTTTTCTTCATGACTTATACATGTTCCTATGACTATGAGATTATGCAACTCCCATTTACCGGAGGAACACTTTGGGTACTACCAAACGTCACAACGTAACTGGGTGATTATAAAGGAGTACTACAGGTGTCTCCAATGGTAGATGTCGGGTTGGCGTATTTTGAGAATAGGATTTGTCACTCCGATTGTCGGAGAGGTATCTCTGGGCCCTCTCGGTAATGCTCATCACATAAGCCTTGCAAGCACTGCAACTAATATGTTAGTTGTGAGATGATATATTACGGAACGAGTAAAGAGACTTGCCGGTAACGAGATTGAACTGGGTATTGGATACCGACGATCGAATCTCGGGCAAGTAACATACCGATGACAAAGGGAACAACGTATGTTGTTATGTGGTCTGACCGATAAAGATCTTCGTAGAATATGTAGGAGCCAATATGGGCATCCAGGTCCCGCTATTGGTTATTCACCGGAGACGTGTCTCGGTCATGTCTACATTGTTCTCGAACCGTAGGGTCCGCACGCTTAAGGTTTCGATGACAATTATATTATGAGTTTATGAGTTTTGATGTATCGAAGGAGTTCGGAGTCCCGGATGAGATCGGGGACATGACGAGGAGTCTCGAAATGGTCGAGACGTAAAGATCGATATATTGGACGACTATATTCGGACATCGGAAAGGTTCCGAGTGATTCGGGTATTTTTCGGAGTACCGGGTAGTTACGGGAGAAGTAATGGGCCTTGATGGGCTTTAGTGGGAAGAGGAAAAAGGCTGCTGCACCCCCCCTCCCCTTTGGTCCGAATTGGACTAGGGAAAAGGGGGCCGGCCACCTCTCCTTCTCCTCCTATTCCTTCTCCCTTCCTCCCCTCTTGGTGGACACCTACTAGGACTTGGAGTCCTAGTAGGACTCCCTATCCTGGCCGCACCTTTGCCTTGGCCGGCCTCCTCCTCCTCCATCCTTTATATACAAGGGCAGGGGGCACCCCATAGACACACAAGTTGATCCTTGAGATCGTTCCTTAGCCGTGTGCGGTGCCCCCTGCCACCATATTCCACCTCGGTCATATCGTTGTAGTGCTTAGGCGAAGCCCTACGTCGGTAGAACATCAAGATCGTCACCACGCCGTCGTGCTGACGGAACTCTTCCTCGACGCTTTGCTGGATCGGAGCCCGAGGATCGTCATCCAGCTGAACGTGTGCTAAGAACTCGGAGGTGCCGGAGTAACGGTGCTTGGATCGGTCGGATCGGAAAGAAGACGTACGACTACTTCCTCTACGTTGTGTGATCGCTTCCATAGTCGGTCTGCGTTAGTACGTAGACAACACTCTCCCCTCTCGTTGCTATGCATCACCATGATCTTGCGTGTGCATAGGAAAATTTTGAAATTACTACGTTCCCCATCAGTGGCATCCGAGCCTAGGTTTTATGGTTTGATGCTATATGCACGAGTAGAACACAAGTGAGTTGTGGGCGATATAAGTCATACTGCCTACCAGCATGTCATACTTTGGTTCGGCGGTATTGTTGGATGAAGCGGCCCGGACCGACATTACGCGTACGCTTACGCGAGACCGGTTTCCCCGACGTGCTTTGCACATAGGTGACTTGCGGGTGACTGTTTCTCCAACTTTAGTTGAACCGAGTGTGGCTACGCCCGGTCCTTGCGAAGGTTAAAACGGAGTCTATTTGACAAACTATCGTTGTGGTTTTGATGCGTAGGTGAGATTGGTTCTTGCTTAAGCCCGTAGCAGCCACGTAAAACTTGCAACAACAAAGTAGAGGACGTCTAACTTGTTTTTGCAGGGCATGTTGTGATATGATATGGTCAAGACGTGATGAGATATAAGTTGTTGTATGATATGATCATGTTTTGTTGAAGTTATCGGCAACTGGCAAAAGCCTTATGGTTGTCCCTTTATTGCATAAGATGCAAGCGCCAAATAATTGCTTTACTTTATCGCTATGCGATAGCAATAGTTGCAAGAGCAATAGTTGGCGAGACGACCGTGTGACGACACATTGATATAGATCAAGATGATGGAGATCATGGTGTCATGCCGGTGATGACAGAGATCATGACAGTACTTTGGAGATGGAGATCAAAGAAGCAAGATGATGATGGCCATATCATGTCACATATTTTGATTGCATATGATGTTTATCTTTTATACATCTTATTTTTGCTTTGATTGACGGTAGCATTATAAGATGATCTCTCACTAAATTATCAAGAAGTGTTCTCCCTGAGTATGCACCATTGCGAAAGTTCTTCGTGCTGAGACACCACGTGATGATCGGGTGTGATAGGTTCTACGTTCAAATACAACGGGTGCAAAACAGTTGCACACGCGGAATACTCAGGTTATACTTGACGAGCCAAGCATATACAGATATGGCCTCGGAACACAGAGACCGAAAGGTCGAGCGTGAATCATATAGTAGATATGATCAACATAATGATGTTCACCATTGAAAACTACTCCATCTCACGTGATGATCGATTATGGTTTAGTTGATTTGGATCACGTGATCACTTAGAGGATTAGAGGGATGTCTATCTAAGTGGGAGTTCTTAAGTAATATGATTAATTGAACTTAAATTTATCATGAACTTAGTCCTGGTAGTATTTTTGCAAATTATGTTGTAGATCAATAGCTCGCGTTGTTGCTTCCCTGTGTTTATTTTGATATGTTCCTAGAGAAAATTATGTTGAAAGATGTTAGTAGCAATGATGCGGATTGGATCCTTGATCTGAGGTTTATCCTCATTGCTGCACAGAAGAATTATGTCCTTGATACACCGCTAGGTGACGGACCTATTGCAGGAGCAGATGCAGACGTTATGAACGTTTGACTAGCTCAATATGATGACTACTTGATAGTTTAGTGCACCATGCTTAACAGTTTAGAATCGGGACTTCAAAGACGTTTTGAACGTCATGGACCATATGAGATGTTCCAGGAGTTGAAGTTAATATTTCAAGCAAATGCCCGAGTTGAGAGATATGAAGTCTCCAACAAGTTCTATAGCTAAAAGATGGAGGAGAATCGCTCAACTAGTGAGCATGTGCTCAGATTGTCTGGGTACTACAATCGCTTGAATCAAGTGGGAGTTAATCTTCCAGATAAGATAGTGATTGACAGAATTCTCTAGTCACCATCACCAAGTTAGTAGAACTTCGTGATGAACTATAATATGCAAGGGATGACGGAAACAACTCCCAAGCTCTTCGTGATGCTGAAATCAACGAAGGTAGAAATCAAGAAAAACATCAAGTGTTGATGGTTGACAAGACCACTAGTTTCAAGAAAAGGGCAGAGGGAAGAAGGGGAACTTCAAGAAGAACAGCAAGCAAGTTGCTGCTCAAGTGAAGAAGCCCAAGTCTGATCCTAAGCCTGAGACTAAGTGCTTCTACTGCAAAGGGACTGGTCACTAGAAGCGGAACTACCCCAAGTGATTGGCGGATAAGAAGGATGGCAAAGTGAACATAAGTATATTTGATATACATGTTATTGATGTGTACTTTACTAGTGTTTATAGCAACCCCTTAGTATTTGATGCTAGTTCAGTTGCTAAGAGTAGTAACTCGAAACGGGAGTTGCAGAATGAACAGAGACTAGTTAAGGGTGAAGTGACGATGCGTGTTGGAAGTGGTTCCAAGATTGATATGATCATCATCGCACACTCCCTATACTTTCGGGATTAGTGTTGAACCTAAATAAGTGTTATTTGGTGTTTGCGTTGAGCATGAATATGATTTGATCATGTTTATTATAATACGGTTATTCATTTAAGTAAAAGAATAAATTGTTGTTCTGTTTACATGAATAAAACCTTATATGGTTACACACCCAATGAAAATAGTTCATTGGATCTCGATCTTAATAATACACATATTCATAATATTGAAACCAAAAGATGCGAAGTTAATAATGATAGTGCAACTTATTTGTGGCACTGCCGTTTAGGTCATATTGGTGTAAAGCGCATGAAGAAACTCCATGTTGATGGGATTTTGGAATCACTTGATTATGAATCACTTGATGCTTGCAAACCATGCCTTATGGGCAAGATGACTAAACGACGTTCTCCGGAACAATGAAGCAAGCAACAGATTTGTTGAAAATCATACATACTGATGTATGTGGTCCGATGAATATTAAGGCTTGCAACAGGTATCATTATTTTCTGACCTCCACAGATGATTTGAGCAGATATGGGGATATCTACTTGATGAAACATAAGTCTGAAACATTTGAACAGTTCAAAGAATTTCAGAGTGAAGTGGAAAAACCATCGTGACAAGAAAATAAAAGTTTCTACGATATGATCGCAGAGGTAAAATATTTGAGTTACGAGTTTGGTCTTCAGTTAAAACAATGTGAAATAGTTTCACTACTCACGCCACCTGGAACACCACAGCATAATGGTGTGTCCGAATGTCATAACCGTACTTTATTGGATATAGTGCAATCTATGATGTTTCTTAACGATTTACCACTATCGTTTTGGGGTTATGCATTAGAGACAGCTGCATTCACGTTAAATAGGGCACCATCTAAATCCGTTGAGACGACACTGTGTGAACTATGGTTTGGCAAGAAACCTAAGCTGTCGTTTCTTAAAGTTTGGGGTTGCGATGCTTATATGAAAAGGTTTCATCCTGATAAGCTCAAACTCAAATCGGAGAAGTGCGTCTTCATAGGATATCCAAAGGAAACTATTGGATACACCTTCTATCACAGATCCGAAGGCAAGACTTTTGTTGCTAAAATTCGGAAACTTTCTGGAGAAGGAGTTTCCCTCGAAAGAAGTGAGTGGGAGGAAAGTAGAATTTGACGAGGTAACTGTACCTGCTCCCTTATTGGAAAGTAGTACATCATAGAAAACTGTTTCTGTGACACCTACACCAGTTAGTGAGGAAGCTAATGATGATGATCATGAAACTTCAGAACAAGATACTACTGAACCTCATAGATCAACCAAAGTAAGATCCGCGCCAGAGTGGTACGGTAATCCTTTTCTGGAAGTCATGCTACTAGATCATGATGAACCTACGAACTATGAGGAAGCGATGATGAGCCCAGATTCCGCGAAATGGTTTGAGGCCATGAAATCTGAGATATGATCCATGTATGAGAACAAAGTATGGACTTTGATGGATTTGCCCGATGATCGGCAAACCATAGAAAATAGATGGATCTTCAAGAGGAAGACGGACGCTGATAGTAGTGTTACTATCTACAAAGCTAGAATTGTCGAAAAAGGTTTTCGACAAGTTCAAGGTGTTGACTACGACGAGTTTTTCTCACTCGTATCTATGCTTAAGTCTGTCCGAATCATGTTAGCAGTTGCCGCATTTTATGAAATCTGGCAAATGGATAAACAAAACTGCATTCCTTAATGGATTTATTAAAGAAGAGTTGTATGTGATGCAACTAGAAGGTTTTGTCAATCCGAAAGGTGCTAACAAAATGTGCAAGCTCCAACGATCCATCTGTGGACTGGTGCAAGCATCTCGGAGTTGGAATATACGCTTTGATAAGTTGATCAAAGCATATAGTTTTATATAGACTTGCGGTGAAGCCTATATTTACAAGAAAGTGAGTGGGAGCACTACAGCATTTCTGATAAGTATATGTGAATGACATATTGTTGATCGGAAATAATGTAGAATTATTCTGTAAAGCATAAAGGAGTGTTTGAAAGGAGTTTTTTCAAAGAAAGACTTCGGTGAAGCTGCTTACATATTGAGCTTCAAGATCTATAGAGATAGATCAAGACGCTTGATAAGTTTTTTCAATGAGTACATACCTTGACAAGATTTTGAAGTAGTTCAAAATGGAGCAGTCAAAGAAAGAGTTCTTGCCTGTATTATGAGGTGTGAAGTTGAGTAAGACTCAAAGCCCAACCACGGCAGAAGATAGAAAGAGAATGAAAGTCATTCCCTATGCCTTGGCCGTAGGTTCTATAAAGTATGTCATGCTGTATACCAGATCTATTGTATACCCTGCACTGATTTGGCAAGGGAGTACAATAGTGATCTAGGAGTAGATCACTGGACAGCGGTCAAAATTATCCTTAGTGGAATAAGGATATGTTTCTCGATTATGGAGGTGACAAAAAGGTTCGCCGTAAAGGGTTACGTCGATGCAAGTTTTGGCACTGATCTGGACGACTCTAAGTCTCGATCTAGATGCATATTGAAAGTGGGAGCAATTAGCTAGAGTAGCTCCGTGCAGAGCATTATAGACATAGAATTTTGCGAAATACATACGGATCTGAATGTAACAGACCCGTTGAATAAAATTATCTCACAAGCAAAACATGATCACACCTTAGTACTCTTTGGGTGTTAATCACATAGATATGTGAACTAGATTACTGACTCTAGTAAACCTTTTGAGTGTTGGTCACATGACGATGTGAACTATGGGTGTTAATCACATGGTGATGTGAACTATTGCTGTTAAATCACATGGCGATGTGAACTAGATTATTGACTCTAGTGCAAGTGGGAGACTGAAGGAAATATGCCCTAGAGGCAATAATAAAGTTATTATTTATTTCCTTATATCATGATAAATGCTTATTATTCATGCTAAAATTTTATTAACCGGAAACATAATACATGTGTGAATACATAGACAAACAGAGTGTCACTAGTATGCCTCTACTTGACTAGCTCGTTAATCAAAGATGGTTATGCTTCCTAACCATGAACAAAGAGTTGTTATTTGATTAACGAGGTCACATCATTAGTTGAATGATCTGATTGACAAGACCCATTCCATTAGCTTAGCACCTGATCGTTTAGTATGTTGCTATTGCTTTTCTTCATGACTTATACATGTTCCTATGACTATGAGATTATGCAACTCCCGTTTACCGGAGGAACACTTTGGGTACTACCAAACGTCACAACGTAACTGGGTGATTATAAAGGAGTACTACAGGTGTCTCCAATGGTAGATGTTGGGTTGGCGTATTTCGAGAATAGGATTTGTCACTCCGATTGTCGGAGAGGTATCTCTGGGCCCTCTCGGTAATGCTCATCACATAAGCCTTGCAAGCACTGCAACTAATATGTTAGTTGTGAGATGATGTATTACGGAACGAGTAAAGAGACTTGCCGGTAACGAGATTGAACTGGGTATTGGATACCGGCGATCGAATCTCGGGCAAGTAACATACCGATGACAAAGGGAACAACGTATGTTGTTATGCGGTCTGACCGATAAAGATCTTCGTAGAATATGTAGGAGCCAATATGGGCATCCAGGTCCCGCTATTGGTTATTGACCGGAGACGTGTCTCGGTCATGTCTACATTGTTCTCGAACCGTAGGGTCCGCACGCTTAAGGTTTCGATGACAATTATATTATGAGTTTATGAGTTTTGATGTATCGAAGGAGTTCGGAGTCCCGGATGAGATCGGGGACATGACGAGGAGTCTCGAAATGGTCGAGACGTAAAGATCGATATATTGGACGACTATATTCGGACATCGGAAAGGTTCCGAGTGATTCGGGTATTTTTCGGAGTACCGGGTAGTTACGGGAGAAGTAATGGGCCTTGATGGGCTTTAGTGGGAAGAGGAAAAAGGCTGCTGCGCCCCCCCCCCTCCCCTTTGGTCCGAATTGAACTAGGGAAAAGGGGGCCGGCCACCTCTCCTTCTCCTCCTATTCCTTCTCCCTTCCTCCCCTCTTGGTGGACACCTACTAGGACTTGGAGTCCTAGTAGGACTCCCTATCCTGGCCGCACCTTTGCCTTGGCCGGCCTCCTCCTCCTCCATCCTTTATATACAAGGGCAGGGGGCACCCCATAGACACACAAGTTGATCCTTGAGATCGTTCCTTAGCCGTGTGCGGTGCCCCCTGCCACCATATTCCACCTCGGTCATATCGTTGTAGTGTTTAGGCGAAGCCCTACGTCGGTAGAACATCAAGATCGTCACCACGCCGTCGTGCTGACGGAACTCTTCCTCGACGCTTTGCTGGATCGGAGCCCGAGGATCGTCATCGAGCTGAACGTGTGCTAAGAACTCGGAGGTGCCGGAGTAACGGTGGTTGGATCGGTCGGATCGGAAAGAAGACGTACGACTACTTCCTCTATGTTGTGTGATCGCTTCCGCAGTCGGTCTGCGTTGGTACGTAGACAACACTATCCCCTCTCGTTGCTATGCATCACCATGATCTTGCGTGTGCGTAGGAAAATTTTGAAATTACTACGTTCCCCATCAATAATTACATGTGGGATCATAATCAAATTCAACAATATATCTATCACACAACATATTCTTAACACGATCCACATGTATGCAAAGTTGACACTCTTCCAAAATAGTGAGATTAACATTAACTAAAGTCATGACCTCTCCAAACCCACTTTTATCAAAAACTTCATAAGATTGAATATTATCCAAATATGTGGGATCTAAAGTTGACACTCTTCCAAACCCACTTTCAATGATACTAGATGACCCGTTGCGCCAAATGGCGCAAAGACCCGTTTAAAACCATGTGCTCGTTGAAAATATTTGAATTTTTTAATAACTTTGTCTTTGAGCATATGTTAAGAACTTGGCCTTTTGTATAAAAGTCTAAATGATTGTACAGAGCTAAGCTCTCATAAAATGCAAGATGACAACAACAGAGTACAATTGTATTGTGTGCAACGACATCCAAAATTAGTTAGCTAATAAATGGTTTGAAAGAAACCAAACATTTCAGAGTGTGTATCCCACATCTCACTCTCCTAGAAAATGAACTCACAGAAAAAACAAGCCGCCATCAACTCAACGAAAATACAATTGATTTGATTCAAACAACGGTAAGAGAAAATGAGTAACCGACAAAGAAACAAAACATTTAAATTAGTATTTTTAATCATACAAGAGTGTTGCAGGTAACTTTATACAAGAAGAAAAGGGCCAAAAACATAGAGTACAATGACTAAAAGTAGTAAATACATACTCCCTCCGTTCCTAAATATAGGGTGTATAGTTTTTGGCACGGAAATTAAAGAACACATGTGGAGGTCAAATTTCACAAGTTTTGAGCGAGATTACACCTGACTAATTGGCATGAGAAAATAGAGGAGCTTTCCAAATATAAGGAAATGTAATCAAATCCCTAAAAAAATTATCCAGACGAGTGGTGCAATGCAATACACCTTATATTTTGGGCTTTTTCTTAAAAATCTATACACCTTATATCAAGGAACGGAGGGAGTATGTTTTATTGCATATTATTATTGTATAATTTTAAAATAATTATTAAATATAAACTACATAATAGATTGAAATTCTTACGCATGCTTGCATGTTGAGCTGTATTTTTCTGTATGGTTGTATGTTGAGGTGGACCTTTTTTCATCCATGTTATTTGATGAGGTGGCATACTTACATGTAAAGAAAATTAGATTGATGAAGGCTAGCCATTTAAAAAAAGAATAGGTTAGAACCCACGATAAATGACTTAATCACATATAGGTCCCTGGTGGGCATTTTCAAACTTATAAAACCTGCTTGACACACCCATAATACTCTTAGGACTGATGGTGTACACTTCATCCAACTGAATATAGTTTGACTACAGACTTTTTATGCTTGATGGATGCAATATAAAGCATACTTCAATTTCAGCTCAATTCCAGCAGTAGGTTAACGCACCAGTAATAGCCTTTTTGGGAAAAATGTTACTTTAGACAACATGTACTAAGAAATAGGAACTCTAAGAGGTAAGCTTGCTTCTGGATGTAAGCTCATGTATAAACAATGGATGAAAGTAAAATCACAGTTCATCATAGATGGGAGGAGCATTTGTTTGAGCAGGTCCCTCCTGTACTTTTTCCAAGATATCTTCAGCTGATACTGAGCCTGATCTCTAGCATCAGCCAGCTTCATTTGCAGTATCAACAGGCCAATGCGTCTTGAGACAATGTACAGAACCACCAAGGAGAACACGAGGAACCCAATGGTCAGGATGATCCTAGAACAGAAGATAGCTAAAAACTGGACGACCCAGATAGTACTGTCATTACACAAGCAGAAACTTGTCTTGCAGATGGAAACCAAATGCTTATCGCAACAGGAGTAGGCATACAAGTTAAACCCATTTGTTCCACTTCTTTTGTTCTACTGAAAGACAAGAACGACCACATCATAAATGATTGGTAATAAGGTTGGTTTTGAACTCTACAAGAGATTCCTGCTACATACCCACCGAGAACATCTTGTCATTGCATTGTGGTGAACAAACCATGGGTGCGCATCATCAAAGAGCGGTGCCCTTGATATTCACCTTCAGCCTTTTGGAGAACACTTGTTGATTCATCTGCATAAAAATAAATTAAAATTAGCTAGCAGCTTGCCCTTGATAGGTCTGGAAATGCGTTCGTACCACAGAAAAAGAGTACTTAGTTCTTATTCACAAGGTTGTCAGAATCGCGATTCTGTTATACGATTCTACGACTTTACGATCCAAACTAACCCCTATGATTCTACGATTTTAGTTCTTAGAATCTACGACTTTACGATCCTGATAGTGAAGATCCTATGATTTGCGATCCAACCATCAAAGCTTCGATCCGATTCAAAATCACGATTCTGACAACCTTGCTTATTCATATGGAAAACTTGAAGCACATGAGGCTCTGCAGCGGATTTCATCCTAGCCTTTGTCCTAGAGCATTTAGCAGGTTAGTTGTCATTATATAAACATAAATTATAGAATGAAATAACAAATATAGCAGGCGACTCCTTAATTAGTGCAATGCAATTTCATTTTGGTCATATGAAATAGTTATATCACCACAATGATTTCTAATTTCGTTATCACATTTCATAGTTCAAGGGAAGTTATGTTTTTCCCTATTCTCTCCATACCAGTGGTGAACATCACCATGCCTATCACCCATAGGGACATAACCCTCCATCACTGCACACATCCACTACCAATCTGCAAGCATCCCCAGTGAGCACCACACTGTCTGCATATAGAAAGGAGGTGAGATCATGATTGATAAACTATGCGTGAGAAATCTATATTTTCCTTCCAATTTATAGAAGAATAAGAAAGAGACTTAGACAGACTTTTACGCAATGCTCATTTAACCTATGAAGGACAAAAATATTCCACCATGCATCTCTGAATGATGAACTAAACTAAATAAGAGATATATATAGTAAATTCATTCAAAGTAGAAAAGGGATCTTCACATAAGCTTCTTGCTGAGGACATTTCTTGACTGGAAGGTCACACTTGAACCCATTACACTTATAAAACCCGGCCCTGTTGTCATTTCAATTGCAAATTAATCATCAATAATGCAAAATAATTTATGACCAACCAATGATTTGGAGGAAAATATTGATAATGCAAATAGATACACACACGTAGGAAGATGCATCGCAATAGTCGTATTACTTGAATTTCTAATCTGACCAGCAAAGTCAGATCATCATGGATAGTACACAAAAGAGACAGAGCTTTTAACCATAGTTGGTGCTTAACCTTCTTGCTACTGCTAATGATTTTGGTCATGAAGGCATCTGTAACATCCTAAATTTTCAATTTGGAATGTTATACACTAGATCATCATTGCATATCATATTTCATTGCATTTTGGTTGATCCTAGAAAATTCTACGCAACTCAAGGACCCTCGGAGAGAGTTGGGGATTTCGTTATTTTCATATTTGAGTTTTCTCAAATTTTGAAAATAGGATCATTTTATTTTATTTATTTTATCTTCAATTATTTCTATTATCAAAATATGAGAGAGGGAATAAAATGACTTTCCCAAAAATAAAGAAATACTGAGGATTTAATAAAAAATCAAATAAGATTTTATTTTGGTTTTATTTGCTATTTTATTTGAACTTAGGAAAAATGTGTGTTTTTCAATTGCATTTAGGCCCCAAATAAATGTTCATCCTGTGCGGCTCGATTTTAGAAGCCGGGGAAAATTTATTTTGGGATTTTTGGAGTCGGTTTAGTATTTCTTTTGTTTTTTATCCGAGCGTAACTATTTAAAAAAACGCAACCGACTTACCGGGCCGTGTCCGACCTGGACACTTGGCCTGGCCGGCTTTATAAGCCGGGGAGGCCCAGCCGGACCCCCCACCAAACCCTAGCCGCCAGCCCCGCCGCCCTAGCCCGCCGCGCCGCCCGCCACCGCCGCCGCTGCTGCCGCCGGAGGTTGACCTCACCACCAACGGTTTTTTTAAAACCGATCGGTTTTCCGTCGGTTTCGTTCGGTTTTTTTAGTTCGTTTTTTTATAGATCGGTTTTTCCGGTTTATCTAATTAGCGAGCGTTCGCTCGTTCGTTCGTTTTAACGAACGCGTTCTTCGATTAGATCCAGTTAACGAACGTTTGTTCGTTAATCTGTTCATCGTTTTCTTTTTCTTGTATTAAATCCGTGATTTTTCTGATCGCGATTCCAGATCTGTTTTTCGTTCTAGTATAACTTTTCGCTCGTTTATCCGAATCAGGCGATTCAAGCGCCTGGAGTTTCGTCTCGAAACCCTTTTTCCGTTTAACCAACTCAAAAAAGTTTTTGCCACTGCAAAAATTACCCTAGATCCAGAATAGTAAACGAAGCTTGTTCCTTTTGCCGTTTGTCTTTCGTTGCTTCGTTTGATTTAATTCTTTCTGCCAACCGGAGTTCTTAAGTTGAACTTTCTGGTTAGATCTCTTATTCAAGTTTTATCTGTGCATTAGTTGAGTACTTATTGTATGCTTGTTTGTTGGCGATAGAGTACCCGGAGTGCGCCGCTTGCTACTTCGAATCGCTAGGTTTTGCGGATCATCAACAAGGCAAGAAACACTTTGATTATACCTCCTACTACCCAGTTTTTATTGCATTAGATCAATCCTCACACATTGCATGATTAGGATCTAATTAAATTGTGGGTTTGGGGAGTAGTTGAGGTAGTACCTATTACCTGTTATTATCAAACCTTTGGGAGTTACTTCTATGTTTCCTTATTATGCCATGCTATGCTAGTAGACGTGGATTGGGTGAGTGAAATCCATGATAGATGTGAGATTGTTAAAGTAAAGGTTTATCTAAGGTGGCAACTTAAATACACATCTGGGTGGATTGTGGCACCTGGGTATTCCAGCGATTGCCTGTTTTTTTTGGACCGCCACCCAGGCTCAAAGGGATCATGAGATTATTCATGCTAGAAACTTCCGTGTGCAGCCATAAGCTACTATGGGCTCTAGCATGGTTGATTAAGTCGTGCGAACTCTTACAGTGGTAGACTAGCAGATGTAGGGGAAAGTAGGTGTAACGGTCTACCCGATCGTAAGGTGCTAGCACTTCTAAAAAACTATGTATCGGTCATCCGTTTCTCAAACACCCTGTAGTGCGAGAATCCCAGCGGAGGAGATCGAGTCTTGTGGGGAAAAGTGCGCAAACCTCTGCAGAGTGTATAAACTAATCATGGTTAGCCGTGTCCCCGGTTATGGACAACTTGAGTATCTAGTACCTGGATTATCATGTGAATCTCATCATGTTACTTTCAAATAAATTTTGTTGGGTTTTGTTTAATGATGATGTTTAATTGGGATTGAGAATGCTGTCAACCATTCTCAATGTTTAACAACTACCATGATAGTTAAATAAAATTTATTCCTTTACAGTAGGGAAAAATTGGTTTTACGGAAAAACTGTAACCATATAGCTTTCCACCAGCCAAATATGCATGTAGTATAGACTTATTCTTCCATTACTCTTTATGTGTTACATTGCCAGCATATTCCATGTGCTGACCCGTTTCGGGCTGCAACGTTAATGTTGCAGACTTTTCAGACGACGATTAAGATGCTTTTAGGTCGTGGTTCTATACCCAGTGATGCCATTGGAGTTGATGGGCTCACTTATCTTCCAAGCATTTCGCTGTTATCGTTATTAGATGGCCTTAAGCCATATTTATTGTAATAAGTTCTCTTTTGAGACTCGATGTAATAAGTGTGTGATTGCTACTCTGTTATAAATCCTTCAAGTACTGTGTGGTGTCATCATTACTGATCCAGGGATGACACCTGAGCACAGAGATTGGACCGTTTGAGGTTTGGTCGCTACAACATCGGAGTAAGGGGAGGAAGAATGGGACAGTGCCTACCGGAAGTTGCCGATGGGTGTTGATGACCGGGCAAAGCCATCTCCCTCCTGCATGATAGGTGGCAGTCGGCGGAGAGGTGTAAATATGACCAGATGTAAAAACAAGCTCGAGCAAACTAATATGGACCAGAAAACTGACAAAAGCAGAGTATAATATAATTATATTGCAAAGTGTACTAACATAATCATATTCTGGATTAAACTCAATAGCACAACAATTTAGAGGGTTAGAATGTAGTGCGCATATATATCTCAGCAGCGCAAAAACTATTTGGCCAACTTGACTAATAATGTACTCCCTCCGTCCCAAAAAAGTGAGACACTTATTTTGGGACAGAGGGGATAGAAATTAACTTCAGTGTACAACATAATTATTTTGGATATAAGCAATCAACCACGAATAAAACATTATGAGAGATATCTGACCATTTTGAGAAAAGAAAAAAGAGCCCAACAGCAAGATAGCACAACATGGAGCTGTATTGACCAGTCCCTTTTAAAGAAAGGCTTTAGGATCAGAAGTTGTGTAGTTGTCTAGTTGATCGACTTGGAAATATAAAATCCTTTCCGTCAAATCATTACAGCACCTCCGAAAAAAGCTAATGGGAGTTTTATACAAAGGTAATTCAGTTCAGTTACCAAATAATGACATATATACTTCTCCACATTTAGTTTTGTATGTAATAAGAAAGCCAGTGCCACATGATTTTTTTGGATCACAGAAACCTGGCCTGAATACATCTGAATGATATAATCAATTTATCAAAATTCTTGGCAGACACATGACAAACATACGAGTAAACAAAAATATATGATCGGTATCTGTATTTGATCCACCTGGGTGCATGTACATCCTAAAAGCAACAATCAAGCTGCCATGCTACCTGATGTGCAGCTTATCACATGATACACAGAACTTCACAAATCATCAGGACATCATGTATTAGAATGCATGAGCAAGCAGACAAACAAGCTGACCACAATATAAAGCCGGTGACTGAAATGATCCGCACCACTACATCATTGTAATTGGTTCAAACCAGCCCCTAAATTCCACACACTGCCTCACCATATGCACGTGAAAGGGCATAAACCAGAAATTGACTGAACAAGCGATAACAAGATTGGCATACCTAGTTTGCACCTTGTATGCAGAGCCGGGGAAATGAGAAAGTTGAAGGCAGTGTTGTTGTGGAAATCGGCATAGACCTGAAAAGTAGTTATCCAGCTAATTAAATAAAAGACCTTGATTTGAGAATACCTGCACCCAAACCTTTCATTAACAATCATTTTGTTGTTAGTCTGCACCATATGAACCCAAAGTAAGTTTTCCCTTTTACTTTTGTTTTTTCATGCAAATGTGTAACAGAGAGAGGGCCTGAAAAGAGAGATGGTTCAGAAGAAAGAGAGGGCATGGAGGGAAGGGGATTACCTGTGAGTGGAGGCGAGGATGGAGTCGCAGGGTCCGTCCAGTATGGAGGGGCTCTGTACTGGCTGGGCTGCTCCGGGACCTCGCGGTGCACGTTGCCGCCGGCGTGCTCCGAGGCATATACCTCCTGTGCGTCGGGCGCGTGCGTTCCGAGCCGTCGGGCACGCCATCCTTGAATGCCTATGGGCAGGCCGCGCGCATCACACCGTGTGTGTTGCCGTTGCCACCGATGCCATCTGCTCGTGGTCGCCTGTCCATGCTTCCACACACATGCTGCTACGCGGAGCAAGGTGGATGCAGAGGCGGCGGCGGCGCTCACGGCGCAGCGGAGGCGAGCCGATCCGCCTCCCTGGCTGGCATCTGCGCCTTTCCTCCTTCTCCTGCCGGCGAATGCCAGGTTGATCTCCTCCTCCCGTGGCTTCCTCGCGAGCTGTGGTGGATAAGGACCTCGGGAGGCATTGGATCTCATCGACGGCAGAGCTCCTGGGGCCGCCGAGGGGGAGGGGGCAGAAGGGAGCAGCAAGGAGACCTATGGGTTGGGGGCACCCACGCCGCACGCTCTTGCTGCCTTAGACGAGACGCGGCATGGCGCAGGGGTCAGGCAGAGCACGATGCAGGAGTCAGCCGCACAACTCTCTCCAACACCAGACGCGAACGAAAACGACGATGCGGCGACCCCGACGAGACACGCATCTAGTGCAGCCGACGAGCGGGACCACGAGCAGCGCCGGCCCACCCGTCATCGCGGCATGCCAAAGACGGTTGCAGAAGCCGAGTGCACACACACCGGCCGACCCCTCTGCAACTGCTCCCCACGACGCGGGCAGCGCTCCGGGAACGTCCCGCCAAGAGCGGTTGACTGGAAAAATGTGTAACCTGAGTCCACGCGCACACAAAAATGCAACAGCCAGTTCACTGACACACGGGACCAAGAGGAAGATAGGCCCACATACAGCGTCACCCACCAGCGAAGCAGAGGGGCGAGCGGGAACCGTAAATTGCGCACAACACTCAGGACGCACCCACGCGGCGCGGCAGGAGAGGCCGCTCGGGCACCCGAAAAAGGCTCACCCAGCCAATCGGTTGAGAGACCGAGCCCACAGGTCATGGTCTGCCATGAACTCACCATGCAGTCAAAAGTCAAAACAAAAACCAACGAAGATCCAATGTCAGCCAACGCAAATAGAAGCAGTTTGACCAACATCCAACGGCCCAAATTGAAGCAAAACGAGGGACAACCGAGGAGACGAGTTGGCTAGCCTCATTATATGTTTAAATTACAAACACCATTATCAATCTCATATTCATCATGGGTCTTAAATAAATTTTCAAGATTAAAAGAAGTATCACCTCAATCATGATCATTGCAACAAGTAGAGGACATAGCAAAACTAGCATCCCCAAGCTTAGGGTTTTGCATATTATTAGCACAATTGACATTAAGAGAGTTTATAATAACATCATTGCAATTATGCTTTTCATCGAAGGAACTATCAAATATGGGTGCAATAGCAACGATCTCATGTTTAACATAAGGAACTATAACAAACTCATCTTCATGAATATTGGCATCATGGCCACAAGAATAGAAAGCATCATGTTCATCAAGGGATATTTCAATCAAATCGTCGGAATCATAATTATCTATAGGTTCATGCATATCATTATTTTCTTCCGAAGCAACGGTCATTCTTTCAATAAATTCTTTGACATGACATTATGAGCATAGTTTTTATAGCAATATTTAAGTATGTCAAAATTTTCAGATTCGTAGAGAGTAATATCATACTTTTCAATCAAAGAAACAACTTCATAAGCACCCTTAAAAGCAACAAATTCTTCAATTTGTTCGATATCATAGTAACTATAAACACCCTTTGCATAAGAAGATAAGATTTCATTATCATTAAACTTACATAGGTAGGGGAGGTTGTCGGTGTCAAAACCGGCGGATCTCGGGTAGGGGGTCCCGAACTGTGCGTCTAGGCCAGATGGTAACAGGAGGCAAGGGACACGAAGTTTTACCCAGGTTCGGGCCCTCTTGATGGAGGTAAAACCCTACGTCCTACTTGATTAATATTGATGATATGGGTAGTACAAGAGTAGATCTACCACGAGATCGGAGAGGCTAAACTCTAGAAGCTAGCCTATGGTATGATTGTTGTTCTGTATATTGTCCTACGGACTAAAACCCTCCGGTTTATATAGACACCGGAGAGGGTTAGGGTTACACAAAGTCGGTTACAATGGTAGGAGATCTATATATCCGTATCGCCAAGCTTGCCTTCCACGCCAAGGAAAGTCCATTCCGGACACGGGACGAAGTCTTCAATCTTGTATCTTCATAGTCCAGGAGTCCGGCTGAAGGTATAGTCCGACCATCCGGACACCCCCTAATCCAGGACTCCCTCAGTAGCCCCTGAACCAGGCTTCAATGACGACGAGTCCGGCGCGCAGATTGTCTTCGGCATTGCAAGGCGGGTTCCTCCTCCAAGTACTTCATAGAAGATTTTGAACACAAAGATAGTGTCCGACTCTGCAAAATAAGTTTCCACATATTGCCATAGAGAGAATAATATTTACACAAATCTAATCTGCTGACGTATTCCATAGTGCGACGCACCACGGCCAAGCCTTTATTCGAATCGTTTTATTATCCCACCTCAGCGTGTCACGCGAGGCGGTTTCCTTGGCATGTCTTGTTAAAGCAGAGATCGTGTGCCCTTATTCCGGGATTCTCATCAATACGGGCGTGGGTAACCCAACCGCGCCATTGATCACGGCGGTTGAAGATAAGCGAGTTTTACCAGGCCGGTGGGGACACGTAGTTGCGTCCATCCATATAAGGGGATAAGGATCCACCTTTTCGCCTACGCCTTCTTCCTCCTTTGCCTATCCATTCTCGCCCACTCGAGCTCCAGCGCCCAAGTCCGCACTCCCCACCTCAACCTTCTCTAGCCATGTCCGAAGCGGGAGGCAAGGGATGGTCTCCTCCGTCACGGAGGGACACATCAAAAAACTGAGGAAGGCCGGATACTTGTCTAACGACATCGTGTACCGGCTTCCCGAAGAGGGGCAGCTCCTTCCCACCCCAAGGCCCCATGAGAGGGTAGTGTTCCTTCCCCACTTCCTCCGCGGACTGGGCTTTCCTATCCACCCATTCGTCCGAGGACTCATCTTCTACGACGGCCTGGATTTCCATGATCTGGCCCCGAACTTCATCCTCAACATCTCGGCGTTTATCGTCGTGTGCGAGGCTTTCCTCTGCATCCGCCCCCATTTCGGCCTATGGCTCAAGACTTTCAATGTCAAGCCGAAGGTGGTGCGCGGCAACCAGGCGGAGTGCGGAGGCGCCATGGTGGGCAAGATGCCCAACGTCTTATGGCTCGAGGGATCCTATGTGGAGACCCTGAAGGGGTGGCAATCGGGGTGGTTTTACATCACCGAGCCGCGCGACCCTGAGTGGGTCGCAGCCCCCGAGTTCCGGCCAGGACCCCCAACGCGGCTCACGTCCTGGAAAGAGATGGGCCTATCGTGGAGCAGTAAAGGAGAGGTGACTGGACTGCAAACATGCATCCAAACCCTGGTGGACAAGCAGCTCAACCTTGTCAACGTAGTCCAAGTTATGCTCATCCGCCTGATCCTCCCGTGTCAACAACGGGCCTTCAATCTGTGGGAGTTCAACCCGGTGCAGCATCGAACTCTGAGCAGGCTCTTCGACACGACGTACGAAGATGCCTGTAAGGTGCTTTTCAAGGGCGCCGAGGCTCCCGCATCCGCTACCGAGGATCGCGGATTCAGCGCGCAGCGTCATGCTAGCGCGGTAAGTTGTTTGTACCTTTTACAGGGTATTATTTTTTCATAGTTTAACTCTATGCGGGATCTAAGCTCCCTTACCTTTGACAGGTTTGGCAGGCGAAGTCCGGACAGATCGACTGTCTGGCTCCTTTGCCCGAAGACCCAGCCGATGCCCGCTTGGCGAAGCTGCTGGTTCCGGCACCCCATGTGGTGCCGGAGAAGAAGGCCACGAGGACTCGAAAAAGTGCCCGGCGCCGGGAGGTGTCGGGTTCATCATCCGACGGCTCCAAGGCGCATTCCTCCCGTGAAGACGAGGAGGAGGAAGAAGAGACCTCTCCCCCTCCAGCGGAGGGAGAGAAGAAAAGGAAGGCCGCCCTCACTAGGGAGGCTGAAGGGTCCAAGAAGGGAAAACCCTTCCTCCGGACTACTCCACCGACGCCGACGACGACGGAGAGGAGTGGCCGCTTAGGGCCAAGCCCCTGGCGAAATTGTAAGTATCTGGATACCAGAGTAATTCATAGTATTCCTTTATTGCACAGCTTTCCCTTATGTCGAATATGTTTATGCAGCCCACCCAAAGACCGGCTCGACGCATCGTTGAGCGGTTCACTGGACTCGACGGATGTGAATTCGCTTCCGACGGCTTCCTCCCCCCGCCCTACGAACGACGCCGAAGTGTTGTCCCAACAGGTTCCAAGCCAGGAGGAGGTGGTCCTGGAGGCGCCGGAAGGCGACCTCCTGGACTCCAGGAGTAAAGGGGATAAAACCCCCTAGGGCTCCAAGTCCAGCTCTAGGCCGGACACCGCACCGGAACCTTCAAAGGTTCTAGAGTCCGGCAGGCAACCTCCTTCCAAGAGGAGCAAGCCCACCGTGCTGGTGACCCCCGTCCAATCGGAGGCGCCGGACAATCTGTTGGAGGTTCTCAAAGGCGCCTCCATCGACGAGGAGCACCGCACTATTATGAGTGCGGTGGTCCAGAAGGTTCAGTCTGCCAAGAGAGGACTGACTGAAGCTTCTACTGGCCTTTTAACAGGCTTTGAGGTAAGTAAAGAATGTGTAAATAATGTTACCGCATAGACAGTAGCCCCTGATGCTCTGTTTGGCGTTCGGGAAGAAAAGCCGAAGAGAGGGCCAAATAAAATTCGCAGGAGTCTAACAAAAAGGAGTCAATATGCGCATGCAGGCTTCTCTGCTGGCGTCCGCCGCACTGACTGCGGAAGTGGACACGCTAAAGCAGAACCTCGAGCAGTCCGAGCAAGAGCTCGGGCGTGCCAATAAGCAGCTTGAGGACAAGGAAGGTAAGAAATACCTTGTTTAAATATATATATATATATATATAAAGGTGCAATTGCAAAAAATGACAGGATTATCGTGGCTATTGTAGGGGCCACGTCGGAGGTGGCGACCCTTAAGCAAGCGCTGGTCGAGGCCGAGAAGAGGGCGGCCACGGAGCGCACCGAGCGGGAGAAGTATGAGGCCCAGGTTGGCAAGGTGCAGCAAGAGCTCCAGGCTCTCATGAAAAAACATGAGAGTTCGGAGCTTGACTCAAAGACGCGAGCGTCCGAGCTCGCGATGGCTATTGAAAATGCCAAGTCTGCCAAGGCCGAATCCCAGAAGACCCTCCAGGAGTTGGATGCGGTGAAAAAGATAGCGGCGGGTAAGGCATTCTTTATGAAAAGCAAACACATAAGCGTGAGTTACTTGTTACTTACCCGAATCCGAAGCTCTCCAGGAGCATTCGCAGATCTTCCCCGTAGCGTGTCCGATGCCGCCGCATTCTATCGAGCCGAGGAGGGCAGCTAGACAGAGAAGGTGTTCTGGTCTCAGTATGCTAAGGCCGGACACCCCGTGCCCCTGAGCGACCAGTTGAAGCAACTGGTCGAGCTCCACAAGGCGGTCGAACAGGCCATGAAGCGCCTCATAGTTCGGCTGTGGCCTGGAGAGGCTCTGCCTGGGAGCTATTTCGGGCTGGTGCGGTGGCTGGTGGGGGCCTGTCCAAGGCTCGAAGTCATCAAGTGCTCCGTCTGCATTGAAGGTGCCCGTAGGGCCCTTGCCCGTGCTAAGGTGCACTGGGGCAAGCTGGATGCTGAGAAGCTTGTGAGGGACGGGCCACCGCCGGGGAAAGAGCATCGCAAGCCCGAGAATTATTATACGGATGTTCTGAAGGGTGCCCGCCTTGTGGCGGATGAATGTTCCAGGGATGTAATTTTTGAGTAAAACTCGCTCGTTTTGTCCTGTGCGCCTGAAAACTTGTTCATATGCGCTAAGCAATGCTGTTGGAATTTAAAATATTACCTTCTGTGCGGCTATTTATCAATTCTAAGAGATGGCGAGTCGTCAGCTTCTGCCCCCGTGCCGCTAGTGCTGGGGTGTTCGGGGATAAACCTGAGCGCTCTTTTTCCCATGTTTAGGTCCTTCGAGGGAGGCGCTCAGCACAACGAACAAGGCAATCGGACTATAATGCGTGAACACTCTCACTTAGCCATAGAATTCTATAATTTTAAATTTCGGCGAAGCCCCTGGTATTTGGAAGACCGAGTTCGGGGCGCTATCCACGCCTTGGTCGGACAGAGCCGACTCCTCGCTCTAAGCGGCATAAGTCTTTAGGGACTCAAAAAACCTCTCGAACAGCGACCAACTCTCGCTTCATCATAACAGTCAGTTTTAGCTTTCTC
Source organism: Triticum monococcum (assembly GCA_034509565.1). Classification (NCBI taxonomy): domain Eukaryota; kingdom Viridiplantae; phylum Streptophyta; class Magnoliopsida; order Poales; family Poaceae; genus Triticum; species Triticum monococcum. Next base: position 170,879,463 of record CM067847.1, on the reverse strand, counting down.
TACTGAGGTGCTCGACCCAGCTCAACTGGGGCACAATCGCAGTAGTTCTCCTAGTGCTACCTTAGCCGATATAGCGGAACGTAAGTCACCAAAACATAGGAGCCAGGCAAACCCAACTATTGACCCAAGACATGATTCGGAGCCGATACATATAATGCTATAAGTTCGGGGTGCCGCACTTGTTAAAGTGTTCGGACTTCTCACACCATATTGAGGGGTACTAAAGCCCCTGGCGTATTTTGGCCGTACCAAAGTGTACGGGTGCAACATGTCGTTAAGAAACATATATTTGTAAAAAAAGAGTAATGCAAAAATAGACAAAAGCTATGCATTGTTTATTAAAAAGGGCTACGATCAAAGTAGAACGATACAAGATAATGCGATAAGCAAAAGGTTGGACTATTTAACATGTCCGTTCCAGGGGCAGGCTGCGGAATGGTATGCGAAACAGGTATACTGCTCGTGATAGAGACCACTTGGGAGTTTCGTAATGCGACATGGCTTGTCTGCTTCCCTAGTTCTTGCATCATTTGTGCGGCAATTGAACTGCCGAATAGGCCTTCCGAAGAGTGGAGTCCTGAAAGTAAGAGAAAATTAAAAAATCGGCAGCCCCTGGTGCGGTTTAAGCCGTGTTTCGGGCGTGCCGTTATGGTGCCCCTCCCCCTGTACCCATGGTATTTCTAGAGCGTAGTTATGTACGCAAAGTACTGGTGTCGCTTTTTTGCGAGGGCTGGGGTTGGGGCCGCATTGCTACGCCTGCTCGGAACGTGCCAGGCGGTCTTGTTGTAGGTTACTCCGGGCGCGCTTGACGGTGTCCGGACGTTTAATGGCTGGACTAGAGAACTACCTGGAGAGGCTGCTTTGTACTTCTGCAGCAAGGGCCGCCGTGTGCTCCTCCGTTCGGAGAGAGCGTTCGGTGTTTCCATTGACCATAATTACTCCTCGAGGGCCTGGCATCTTGAGCTTAAGGTATGCGTAGTGCGGTACCGCATTGAACTTGGCGAATGCGGTTCGCCCTAGCAGTGCGTGATAGCCACTGCGGAATGGGAATATGTCGAAGATTAACTCCTCGCTTCGGAAATTATCCGGAGATCCGAAGACCACTTCAAGTGTGACTGAGCCTGTACAGTTGGCCTCTACACCTGGTATTACGCCTTTAAAGGTCGTTTTGGTGGGCTTAATCCTCGAGGGATCTATGCCCATTTTCCGCACTGTATCCTGGTAAAGCAGGTTCAGGCTGCCGCCGCCGTCCATAAGGACTCTAGTGAGATGAAATCCGTCAATAATTGGGTCTAGAACCAATGCAGCGAATCCGCCATGACGGGTGCTAGTGGGATGGTCCCGTCGATCAAAGGTGATCGGGCAGGAGGACCATGGGTTGAACTTTGGGGCGACTGGCTCTACCGCGTATACGTCCCTTAACGCGCACTTCTGCTCCCTCTTGGGGATGTGGGTTGCGTATATCATGTTCATCCGCACTTGTGGGGGAAAACCCTTCTGTCCACTGTTGTTCGGCGGCCGAGGCTCTTCGTCGTCATCGCTATGCAGCCCCTTGTCAGTATTTTCGGCATTTAACTTGCCTTCCTGCTTGAACACCCAACAATCCCTATTGGTGTGATTGGCCGACTTTTCGGGGGTGCCATGTATCTGGCACAAGCGGTCGAGTATTCGGTCCAAACTGGACGGGCCCCTAGGATTTCTTTTGAATGGCTTTTTCTGCTGACCGGATTTATAGCCTCTGAATCTGGCATTAACTGATGTATCCTCAGCATTGTCGCTGTTAATGCGGCGCTTCTGCTTGTTGCGACGCGACCTGCCACTACTGTCCCTGGTATCCGAATTACCAGGGTTCTTGGTCATATTGTTGCTACGAGCAAGCCAGCTGTCTTCTCCCGCTCAAAAGAGGGTCATGAGTGTCGTGGGTGCTGCCATAGATTTCGGCTTTTCCTGTCCAAGGTGCCGGGCAAGCCACTCATCACGGATATTGTGCTTGAAGGCTGCTAGGGCCTCTGCGTACGGACAGTCGACTATTTGATTTTTCTTTGTTAGGAGCCGTGTCCAAAATTGCCTGGCCGATTCATCTGGCTGCTGAATTACGTGGCTTAGGTCATCTGCGTCTGGGGGTCGCACATAAGTGCCCTGGAAATTGTCGAGGAATGCGGCTTCCAGGTCCTCCCAACAACTGATTGATCCTGCTGGCAAGCTGTTAAGCCAATGCTGAGCTGGTCCTTTAAGCTTGAGTGGGAGGTATTTGATGGCGTGGAGATCATCGCCGCAGGCCATATGGATATGAAGGAGATAATCCTCGATCCATACCGCAGGATCTGTTGTGCCATCATATGATTCGATGTTTACAGGTTTGAAACCCTTGGGGATTTGATGATCCGTTACTTCGTCTGTGAAGCATAGTGGGTGTGCGGCACCTCTGTACTGGGCTATATCACAACGTAGCTCCAATGAGCTTTGTCTACTATGTTCGTCCCTACCGGATTTGTGTCCGGCGTGACGGTTACCGTCTCGAGTCGTGGGGCGCCCACGCGATCTGTAGATCGATCTTGTTTGCCTTGCCTTGTCCTCCAACATATCTCGCAGGTCAGGCGCATTTTCCCATGCCTTGGTACGGGGTGCGGCTTGAGTGGAGGGTCGAGAGGCCTCTCTGTCGCGGCCACGAGGTGGTCGGTCGGCCATATCAAGTGCTGGTGATGTAGGTTTAAGTGCTTCCTCCTCTAATCGGGGTAGCAACCTGCGCTTTGGGTAGCTCTTGGAGGGGCGTTCGAGTTTATGCTCCTCGGCCGCAAGGACTTCAGTCCATCTGTCGGCTAGCAAATCTTGATCAGCTCTAAGATGTTGTTGTTTTTTCTTGAGGCTTCTTGCCATGGCCATAAGCCTGCGTTGAAAACGCTCTTGCTCGACGGGATCCTCTGGCACGACGAATTCGTCGTCGTCGAGGCTTGCCTCGTCTTCGGAGGGAGGCATATAATTATCGTCCTCGACCTCTCTGTCTGCCGCTCTCTCATGAGGGCTGGCTTTTCCATCCTCCTGTGCTGAATCCTACTGGAGGGGGTTTTCTTCAGCACTCTCCGGAGTATTATTATCTCCTGTGCTGGAATCACCGTATTTGCTTTGGCGGGATTTTGAGCGGCGCCGCTGACACCGGCGCTTAGGCTGTTTCTTGGAGGGGTCATCCTCCGCTGTTCCATCACCATCTCCTTCTTTTGGGGTGTCCACCATGTATATGTCATATGACGAGGTGGCTTTCCAGGGCCCAATAGGCACTGGTTCTTCATCGTCTCCTGCATCGGCGTCCATACCGTTGATGTCTTCGGAGTCAAAGTCGAGCATGTCGGTTAAATCGTCGATAGTGGCTACAAAGTGGGTGGTGGGTGGGCTTTGAATTTCTTCATCGTCCGTATCCCAACCTTGATGACCGTAGTCCGGCCAGGGCTCTCCTGATAAAGAGAGAGACTTTAGTTTCTTCAAAATATCGCTGAAAGGCGAGTGCTGAAAGATGGCCGCGGCAGTAAACTCCATGATCGGCGCCCAATCGGATTCGATTGGCAAGGGCGCGAAGGGTTCGGAGTCCGGAGAGGAGTCCGACTCCTTGGAGTCACGAGTCTCGCGGAGTGCGGGGCTGGTGTTCGGCTCGATCGCCGTTGGGATCGCAGCCCCCGAGGCGGCGTCCAACCACCTATCCTCGATCGGCGCAGTTGGCTCCGAATTAAGGGTCGAAGCCGATGCGGGTGCGGCCTCCACGGCACTATTCGACGGCAGAGCTAGATCATGCTCGTCGTGACAGTGCGGCGCGCTCGGCAGTGGCTCGAATCCGTCGAAGATCAAGTCCCCGCGGATGTCAGCCGTGTAGTTTAAACTTCCAAATCTGACCTGGCGGCTAGGCGCATAGCTTTTGATCTGCTCCAGATGGCCAAGTGAATTGGCCCGCAGTGCGAAGCCGCCGAAGACGAAGATCTGTCCGGGGAGGAAGGTCTCGCCCTGGACTGCATCGCTATTGATGATCGTAGGAGCCATCAAGCCTGACGGCGACGACACCGAGGAACTCTCAATGAAAGCACCAATGTCGGTGTCAAAACCGGCGGATCTCGGGTAGGGGGTCCCGAACTATGCGTCTAGGCCGGATGGTAACAGGAGGCAAGGGACACGAAGTTTTACCCAGGTTTGGGCCCTCTTGATGGAGGTAAAACCCTATGTCCTGCTTGATTAATATTGATGATATGGGTAGTACAAGAGTAGATCTACCACGAGATCGGAGAGGCTAAACCCTAGAAACTAGCCTATGGTATGATTGTTGTTCTGTATATTGTCCTACGGACTAAAACCCTCCGGTTTATATAGACACCGGAGAGGGTTAGGGTTACACAAAGTCGGTTACAATGGTAGGAGATATATATATCCGTATCGCCAAGCTTGCCTTCCACGCCAAGGAAAGTCCCTTCCGGACACGGGACGAAGTCTTCAATCTTGTATCTTCATAGTCCAGGAGTCCGGCTGAAGGTATAGTCCGGCCATCTGGACACCCCCTAATCCAGGACTCCCTCAGAGGTGTTTTTTAGGGTTCTTAGAGCAACAAGTAAGATCACAAATTTCACAAAGATTCCAAGCATAACATAGCAATCTGTTTATTTGATCCCACAAGAGTCTCCCTTTTTTAAACAAACGGTGACGCACAAAATGAGAATGCTCATCTAAAGATTTCCCATCAACTAGGCTAGTTGGGGTTTCAGCACGAGCACATAAGGATCGAAGATGATCCAAGTAGAACACTTTAAGTGGATCCATATCAATAGATTTTTAGCAAGCAAAGATGCAAGCAAAAAGAAGGCACACGGAAACACAAAGAAAGATACATACGGGAAGAAGGTGAACGGAAAAAAGGGCGAATAAAACAGCAAGGGTGAAGTGGGGGAGAGGAAAACGAGACGCAAATGGCAAATAATGTAATGCGAAGGATAAGAGTTGTGATGGGTACTTGGTATGTCTTGACTTGGTGTAGATCTCCTCGGCAATGGCGCCAAAAATCCATCTTGCTACCTCTTGAGCACTGCGTTGGTTTTCCCTTGAAGAGGAAAGGGTGGTGCAGTAAAGCAACGTAAGTATTTCCCTTAGTTTTTGAGAACCAAGGTATCAATCCAGTAGGAGACCACGCGCGAGTCATGTCGTACCTACACACACAAATAAGAACCTCGCAACCAACGCGATAAAGGGGTTGTCAATCCCTTCACGTCCACTTACAAGAGTGAGATCTGATAGAGATGATAATAATAAGATAAATATTTTTGGTATTTTTATGATATAGATTGAAAGTAAAAGATAGCAAAATAAAGTAGATTGTAAACTTGTATGATGGAGAATAGACCCGGGGGCCACAGGTTTCACTAGTGGCTTATCTCAAGATAGCATAAGTATTACGGTGGGTGAACAAATTACTGTTGAGCAATTGATAGAAAAGCGAATAATTATGAGAATATCTAGGCATGATCATGTATATAGGCATCATGTCTGAGACAAGTAGACCGAAATGATTCTGCATCTACTACTATTACTCCACACATCGACCGCTATCCAGCATGCATCTAGAGTATTAAGTTCATAAGAACAGAGTAACGCCTTAAGCAAGATGACATGATGTAGAGGGATATAAACTCATGCAATATGATATAAACCCCATCTTTTTATCCTCGATGGCAACAATACAATATGTGTCGTTTCCCTTTCTGTCACTGGGGTCGAGCACCGCAAGATTGAACCCAAAGCTAAGCACTTCTCCCATTGCAAGAAAGATCAATCTAGTTGGCCAAACCAAATTGAAAATTCGAAGAGACTTGCAAAGATAAACCAATCATACATAAAAGAATCCAGAGAAGATTCAAATATTGTTCATAGATAATCTGGATCATAAACCCACAATTCATCGAATCTCGACAAACACACCGCAAAAGAAGATTACATCGAATAGATCTCCAAGAGAATCGAGGAGAACTTTGTATTGAGATCCAAAGAGAGAGAAGAAGCTATCTAGCGACTAGCTATGGACCCGAAGGTTTGAAATAAACTACTCACAAATCATTGGAGGGGCCATGGAGTTTATTTAGAGGCCCTCCATGATCAATGCCCCCTCCGGCGGAGCTCCGGAAAAGGCCCCAAGATGGGATCTCTTGGGTACAGAAGGCTGCGGCGGTGGAAATAGGGTTTCGTGATGCTCCTAGATGTTTGCGGGGTATATATATATATATATATATATATATATATATATATTGGAGGAAGAAGTAGGTCGGTGGAGCAACGAGGGGCCCACGAGGGTGGAGGGCGTGCCCAGGGGGTGGGCGCGCCCGCTTGCTTCATGGCCTCCTCGATTATTTCTTGACGTCCACTCCAAGTCTCGTGGATCATGTTTGTTCCAAAAATAACGCTCCCGAAGGTTTCATTCCGTTTGGACTTCGTTTGATATTCCTTTCGGTGAAACTCTAAAATAGGCAAAAAACAGCAATTTGGGTTGGGCCTCCGGTTAATAGGTTAGTCCCAAAAATAATATAAAAGTGTAAAAATAAGCCCATTAACATCCAAAATAGATAATATAATAGCATGGAACAATAAAAAATTATAGATACATTGGAGACGTATCACACATACCAACAAAAGAAACAGTTTTTCTATGATTTCAGACATTACTTTTGGGATGACCAACACCTTTATAAAGGAGTAGATTGTGTTGTTAGACGTTGTGTACCTGAGCATGAACAGGAACAGATCCTACGCAAGTGTCACTCCTGAGAGTGCGTTATATCGACTAGAGGGGGGTGAATAGGCGATTTTTATGAATTCTTCACTAAGGAATTTCAGGGTGAGGTAATTCCTAAGTGAAGAACTACTTGCAGCGGAATAAGTACTCAGAAGTAAACATAACAGAGCATGAGCATGGTCTTCATGAAGAAATGAAAACAAGCATAGAGTACGGAAAGTGTAAACACATGATAACACAGGATAAGACAAACAGACTAAAGAAATTGAACTGAGGAAATAGAGAAAGTCATCGGTCAAAGTCTTCAAACAGATATGAACAAGCACACAACCTATAAATGAGGAAATGGAACCAGGTAGCTTGGCGGAGACAATGTTTTGGTAGACCAGTTCCAACTGTTGTGACAGTTGTACGTCTGGTTAGGGCGGCTAGGTATTTAAACCTGAGGACACACAGTCCCGGACACCCAGTCCTAAACACGCAGCTCAAGACACTCAGTCCTCACCATATTCCCCTTGATCTAAGGTCACACAGACCTCGCCCAATCGCTTGTGGTAAGTCTTCAGGTGAGTTCCAAACCTTCACAGACTCGGTCACTCGACGATCCACAATTTCCTCTTGGATGCTCTAGACCATGACGCCTAACCATCTGGAAGATGCACAGTCTTCAAAGGTAACAAGCATCGGATCCACGCAGGATCAATCTCTTCAGTGATGCTCAATCGCTTGGGCTTTGTAGGTGTTTGGATTTGGGTTTTCCTCACTTGATGATTTTCACTCAAAGTCCTCGGAGGATGGGATGCTCTCAAATGACAAGTGTTAGTTTCTCTCGGAGCAGCCAACCAGCTAGTGGTTGTAGGGGGGCGGCTATTTATAGCCTAGGGAGCAGCCCGACATGATAAGACATAAATGCCCTTCAATGATATGACCGTTAGGTGGGTAGATATTTTGGGACAGTTGGCGCATAGCACAGCAACGGTCGGAATTTTGAGTATCAAATTCCTCAGGGCTATCATGTTCCTCACTATGTAGGCAATCCGCACTAGCGAATTTCTAACTCCTCAGTCAGATCAAATTCCTCAGAGACCAGAAGAACTTCGTCTCTGTCACTGAAGGAATTGACTGAACTTTATGAGATTTCTAATGGCTTCCTCGAAGGGATTGGTAGGTGTAGGATTTTGAGTTGAGCATCACTTGGAAATTTTTCCTTAGTATTTCTGTTGGGGAACGTAGTAATTCCAAAAAAATCCTACGCACACGCAGGATCATGCTGATGCATAGCAACGAGAGGGGAGAGTGTTGTCTACGTCCCCTTGTAGACCGTAAGTGGAAGCGTTTATCAACGCGGTTGATGTAGTAGTACACCTTCACGGTCCGTCTCGATCAAGTATCGAACGTACGGCACCTCCGCGTTCAGCACACGTTCAGCTCGATGATGTCCTCACCTTCTCGATCCAACAAGAGGGGCGAAGTAGTAGATGAGTTTCGGCAGCACGACGGCGTGGTGATGGTGTTGGTGAAGAACAATCTTCGCAGGGCTTTGCCTAAGCGCTACGAAAACTATGACGGAGGATAAACTAGAGGGGACGGGGTTGCTGGCACACGGCTTAGTGTTTCTTGTTGTGTCTTTGGTGCTAGCCCTGCCCCTTTATTTATATGTTGAGCCCTGGGGTCAAAACTTGGAGCAAAAGCCTCCTCAAAGTCGGTTTTGCCCGAAAGGCAAGAGTCCCACTCGAACTCCAGGACCAAACGCCACAATCCTTGGCGTCTGGCCCAGACGCCATGGGCCTCGGCGTCTGGCCCAGGGCCAGACTCCAGGGTCTCCGGCGTTTGGCCCCCTGGCCTCCGCAAAACTCCTTTTGCACCGACATATAGCCCCGTGGGCCTGACCCCTTGGCCTAACCATATCATCCAATATATGAATCTTTACTTCCGGACCATTCTGGAGCTCCTCGTCATGTCCGTGATCTCATTCAGGACTCCAAACAACATTCGGTCACCAACATACATAACTCATATAATACTATATCGTCAACGAATGTTTAAGCGTCCAGACCCTACGAGTTCGGGAACTATGTAGACATGACCGAGACACCTCTCTGATCAATAACCAATAGCAGAACCTGGATGCCCATATTGGCTCCTACATATTCTACGAAGATCTTCATCGACACATAACAACATACGTTGTTCCCTTTCTCATCGGTATGTTACTTGCCCGAGATTCGATCGTCGGTATATCAATACCTAGTTCAATCTCGTTACTGGCAAGTCTCTTTACTCGTTCCGTAATACATCATCCTGCAACTAACTCATTAGTTACAATGCTTGCAAGGCTTATAGTGATGTGTATTACCGAGTGGGCCCAGAGATACCTCTCCAACAATCGGAGTGACAAATCCTAATCTCGAAATACGCCAACTCAACAAGTACCTTCGGAGACACCTGTAGAGCACCTTTATAATCACCCAGTTACATTGTGACATTTGGCAGCACACAAAGTGTTCCTCCGGTAAACGGGAGTTGCATAATCTCATAGTCATAGGAACATGTATAAGTCATGAAGAAAGCAATAGCAACATACTAAACGATCAAGTGCTAAGCTAACAGAATGGGTCAAGTCAATCACATCATTCTCCTAATGATGTGATCCCGTTAATCAAATGACAACTCATGTCTATGGCTAGGAAACTTAACCATCTTTGATTCAACGAGCTAGTCAAGTAGAGGCATACCAGTGACACTTAGTTTGTCTATATATTCACACATGTACTAAGTTTCCGGTTAATACAATTCTAGCATGAATAATAAGCATTTATCATGATATAAGGAAATAAAAATAACAACTTTATTATTGCCTCTAGGGCATATTTCCTTCAGTCTCCCACTTGCACTAGAGTCAATAATCTAGTTCACATCGTCATGTGATTTAACACCAATACTTCACATCACCATGTGATTAACACCCATAGTTCACATCGACATGTGACCAAAACTCAAAGGGTTTACTAGGGTCAGTAATCTAGTTCACATCGCTATGTGATTAACACCCAAAGAGTACTAAGGTGTGATTATGTTTTGCTTGTGAGAGAAGTTTAGTCAACGGGTCGGCCAAATTCAGATCCCTATGTATTTTGCAAGTTTCTATGTCTACATGCTCTGCACGGAGCTACTTTAGCTAATTGCTCCCACTTTCAATATGTATCTAGATTGAGACTTAGAGTCATCTGGATCAGTGTCAAAACTTGCGTCGACGTAACCCTTTACGATGAACCTTTTGTCACCTCCATAATTGAGAAACATATCCTTATTCCACTAAGGATAATTTTGACCGTTGTTCAGTGATCTACTCCAAGATCACTATTGTACTCCCTTGCCAAACTCAGTATAGGGTATACAATAGATTTGGCACACAGCATGGCATACTTTATAGAACCTATGGCTGAGGCATAGGGAATGACTTTCATTCTCTTTCTATCTTCTGCCGTAGTTGGGCTTTGAGTCTTGCTCAATTTCACACCTTGTAACACAGCCAAGAACTCTTTCTTTGACTGCTCCATTTTGAACTACTTCAAAATCTTGTCAAGGTATGTACTCATTGAAAAACTTATCAAGCGTCTTGATCTATCTCTATAGATCTTGATGCTCAATATGTAAGCCACTTCACCGAGGTCTTTCTTTGAAAAACTCCTTTTCAAATACTCCTTTATGCTTTCTAGAAAAATTCTACATTATTTCCGATCATCAATATGTCATTCACATATACTTATCAGAAATGTTGTAGTGCTCCCACTCACTTTCTTGTAAATACAGGCTTCACCGCAAGTCTATATAAAACTATATGCTTTGATCAACTCATCAAAGCGTATATTCCAGCTCCGAGATGCTTGCAACAGTCCATTGATGGATCGCTGGAGCTTGCTCACTTTGTTAGCACCTTTAGGATCGACAAAACCTTCTGGTTGCATCATATACAACTCTTCTTTAAGAAATCCATTAAGGAATGTAGTTTTGACATCCATTTGCCAGATTTCATAAAATGTGGCAATTTGCTAACATGATTCGGGCAGACTTAAGCATCGCTACGAGTGAGAAAATCTCATCATAGTCAACACCTTGAACTTTGTCAAAACCTTTTTCGACAAGTCTAGCTTTGTAGATAGTAACACTACTATCAGCGCCCGTCTTCCTCTTGAAGATCCATTTATTTTCTATGGCTTGCCGATCATCAGGCAAGTCAACCAAAGTCCACACTTTGTTCTCATACATGGATCCCATCACAAATTTCATGGCCTCATGCCATTTCGCGGAATCTGGGCTCATCATCGCTTCCTCATAGTTCGTAGGTTCATCATGGTCATTTAACATTACCTCCAGAACAGGATTACCGTACCACTCTGGTGCGGATCACACTCTGGTTAACCTACAAGGTTCGGTAGTAACTTGATCTGAAGTTACATGATCATCATCATTAGCTTCCTCACTAATTGGTGTTGGAGTCACAGAAATAGATTTCTGTGATGAACTACTTTCCAATACGGGAGCAGGTACATTTACCTCATCAAGTTCTACTTTTCTCCCACTCACTTCTTTTGAGAGAAACTCCTTCTCTAGAAAGGATTAATTCTCAGCAACAAATATCTTGCCTTCGGATCTGTGATAGAAGGTGTACCAACAGTTACATTTGGGTATCCTATGAAGATGCACTTCTCCGACTTGGGTTTGAGCTTATCAAGATGAAACTTTTTCACATAAGCATCACAACTCCAAAATTTAATAAACGACAGCTTAGGTTTCTTGCTAAACCACAGTTCATACGGTGTCGTCTCAACGGATTTAGATGGTGCCCTTTTTAATGTGAATGCAGCTGTCTCTAATGCATAACCCCAAAACGATAGTGGTAAATTAGTAAGGGACATCATAGATTGCACTATATCAAATAAAGTACGGTTATGATGTTCGGACACACCATTACGCTGTGGTGTTCCAGGTGGCATGAGTTTGTGAAACTATTCCACATTGTTTTAATTGAAGACCAAACTCGTAACTCAAATATTTGCCTCTGCGATCAAATCGTAGAAACTATATTTTCTTGTTACAATGATTTTCCACTTCACTCTGAAATTCTTTGAACTTTCCAAATGATTCAGACTTATGTTTCTTCAAGTAGATATACCCATATCTGCTCAAATCATCTGTGAAGGTCAGAAAATAATGATACCCACTGCGAGCCTCAACACTCATCGGACTGCATACATCAGTATGTATTATTTCCAACAAGTTTGTTGCTCGCTCCATTGTTCCGGAGAACGTAGTTTTAGTCATCTTGCCCATGAGGCATGGTTCGCAAGTATCAACTGATTCACAATCAAGTGATTCCAAAAGCCCATCAGCATGGAGTTACTTCATGCGCTTTACACCAATATGACCCAAATGGCAGTGCCACAAATAAGTTGCACTATCATTATTAACTTTGCATCTTTTGGCTTCAATATTATGAATATGTGTATCACTATGATTGAGATCCAACAAACCAAATTCATTAGGTGTATAACCATAGAAGGTTTTATTCATGTAAACAGAACAACACTTATTCTCTAACTTAAATGAATAATAGTATTGCAATAAACATGATCAAATCATATTCATGCTCAACACAAACACCAAATAACATTTATTTAGGTTCAACACTAATCCCTAAATTATAGGGAGTGTGCGATGATGATCATATCATTCTTGGAACTACTTCCAACACACATCGTCACTTCATCCTTAACTAGTTTCTATTCATTCTGCAACTCCCGTTTCGAGTTACTACTCTTAGCAACTGAACCAGTATCAAATAACGAAGGGTTTGATATAAACACTAGTAAAGTACACATCAATAACATGTATATCAAATATACCTTTATTCACTATGCCATCCTTCTTATCCGCCAAGTAAAGAGGCAGTTCCACTTCCAGTGACCATTTCCTTTGCGGTAGTGGCACTCAGTTCCAGGCTTGGGTATAGCTTTGGGCTTCTTTATGGGAGCAGCAACTTGCTTGTTATTCTTCTTTGAAGTTCCCTTTCTTTCCCTTTGCCCTTTTCTTGAAACTAGTGGTCTTGTTAGCCATCAACACTTGATGCTATTTCTTGATTTCTACCTTTGCCGATTTGAGCATCGCGAAGAGCTTGGGAATTAATTTCGTCATCCCTTGCATATTATAGTTCAGCATGACGTTCAAGTAACTTGGTGATAGTGACTAGAGAACTCTGTCAATCACATTTTTATCTAGAAGATTAACTCCCACTTGATTCAAGTGATTGTAGTACTCAGACAATCTGAGCACATGCTTACTAGTTGAGCTATTCTCCTCCATCTTGTAGGCAAAGTAATGTCAGAGGTCTCATACCTCTCGACACGGGCATGAGTATGAAATTCCAATTTCAACTCTTGGAACATCTTATATGCTCCATGGCGTTCAAAACATTTTTGGAGTCCCGGTTCTAAGCCGTAAAGCATGGTGCACTAAACTATTAAGTAGTCATCATACCGAGCTTTGTCAAACGTTCACAACATGTGCATCTGCTCCTGCAATAGGTCTGTCACCTAGTGGTGCATCAAGGACATAATTCTTCTATGTAGCAATGGGGATAATCCTCAGATCACGGATCCAATCCGCATCATTGCTACTAACATCTTTCAACTTTATTTTCTCTAGGAACATATAAAAAATAAATGGGGAGCTACATCGCAAGCTATTGATCTACAACATAGATATGCAAATACTATCAGGACTAAATTCATCATAAATTAAAGTTCAATTAATCATATTACTTAAGAACTCCCACTTAGATAGACATCCCTCTAGTCATCTAAATGATCACGTGATCCAAATCAACTAAACCATGTCCGATCATCACGTGATATGGAGTAGTTTTCATTGGTGAACATCACTATGTTGATCATATCTACTATATGATTCACGCTCAACCTTTCGGTCTCCAGTGTTCCAAGGCCATATTTGCATATGCTAGGGTCGTCAAGTTTAACCCGAGTATTCTGCGTGTGCAAAACTGGCTTGCACCCGTTGTAGATGAACGTAGAGCTTATCACACCCGATCATCATGTGGTGTCTCGACATGACGAACTTTGGCAATGATGCATACTCAGGGAGAACACTTTTATCATGAAATTTAGTGAGATGTCATCGTATAATGCTACCGTCAATCAAAGCAAAATAAGATGCATAAAAGATAAACATCACATGCAATCAATAGAAGTGATATGATATGGCCATCATCATCTTGTGCTTGTGATCTCCATCTCCGAAGCACCGTCATGATTACCATCGTCACCGGCGCGACACCTTGATCTCCATCGTAGCATCGTTGTCGTCTCGCCAACTATTGCTTCTACGACTATCGCTACCGCTTAGTGATAAAGTAAAGCAATTACAGGGCGATTGTATTGCATACAATAAAGTGACAACCATATGGCTCCTGCCAGTTGCCGATAACTCTGTTATAAAACATGATCATCTCATACAATATATATAGCATCATGTCTTGACCATATCACATCACAACATGCCCTGCAAAAACAAGTTAGGCGTCCTCTACTTTGTTCTTGCCAGTTTTACGTGGCTGCTACGGGCTGAGCAAGAACCGTTCTTACCTACGCATCAAAACCACAATGATAGTTCATCAAGTTAGTGTTGTTTTAACCTTCGCAAGGACCAGGCGTAGCCACACTTGGTTCAACTAAAGTTGGAGAAACTGACACCCGCTAGCCTCCTGTGTGCAAAGCACGTTGGTAGAACCAGTCTCGCGTAAGCGTACGCGTAATGTCGGTCCGGGCCGCTTCATCCAACAATACCGCCGAACCAAAGTATGACATGCTGGTAAGCAGTATGACTTGTATCGCCCACAACTCACTTGTGTTCTACTCGTGCATATAAAATCTACACATAAAACCAGGCTCTGATACCACTACTGGGGAATGTAGTAATTTCAAAAAATTTCCTACGCACACGCAGGATCATGGTGATGCATAGCAATGAGAGGGGAGAGTGTTGTCTACGTACCCTCGTAGACCGTAAGCGGAAGCGTTTATCAACGCGGTTGATGTAGTCGTACACCTTCACGGTCCATCCTAATCAAGTACCGAACGTACGTCACCTCCGTGTTCAGCACACGTTCAGCTCGATGACGTCCTCGCCTTCTCGATCCAGCAAGAGGGGCGAAGTAGTAGATGAGTTCTCGCAGCACGACGGCGTGGTGACGGTGTTGGTGAAGAACAATCTTCGCAGGGCTTCACCTAAGCGCTACGAAAACTATGACGGAGCATAAACTAGAGGGGGCGGGGTTGCCGGCACACGGCTTGGTGTTCCTTGATGTGTCTTTGGTGCTAGCCCTCCCTCTCTATTTATATGTTGAGCCCTGGGGTCAAAACTTGGAGCAAAAGCCTCCTCAAAGTCGGTTTTGCCTGAAAGGCAAGAGTCCCACTCAGACTCCAGGACCAAACGCCACAATCCTTGGTGTCTGGCCTAGACGCCATGGGCCTCGGCATCTGGCCCAGGGCCAGACGCCAGGGTCTCTGGCGTTTGGCCCCCTGGCCTCCGCAAAACTCCTTTTACACCGACTTATAGCCCCGTGGGCCTGACCCCTTGGCCTAATCATATCATCCAATATATGAATCTTTACCTTCAGACCATTCTGAGGCACCTCGTCATGTCCATGATCTCATCCAGGACTCCGAACAACATTCGGTCACCAACATACATAACTCATATAGTACTATATCGTCAACGAATGTTTAAGCGTGCAGACCCTATGGGTTCGAGAACTATGTAGACATGACCGAGACACCTCTCTGGTCAATAACCAATAGCGGAACCTGGATGCCCATATTGGCTCCTACATATTCTACAAAGATCTTTATCGGTCGAATCGCATAACAACATACGTTGTTCCTTTGTCATCGGTATGTTACTTGCCCGAGATTCGATCGTCGGTATCTCAATACCTGGTTCAATCTCGTTACCGGCAAGTCTCTTTACTTGTTCCGTAATACATCATCCTGCAACTAACTCAGTAGTTACAATGCTTGCAAGGCTTATAGTGATGTGTATTATCGAGTGGGCCCAGAGATACCTCTCCGACAATCGGAGTGACAAATCCTAATCTCGAAATACGCCAACTCAACAAGTACCTTCGGAGACACCTGTAGAGCACCTTTATAATCACCCAGTTACACTGTGACGTTTGGTAGCACACAAAGTGTTCCTCCGGTAAACGGGAGTTGCGTAATCTCATAGTCATAGGAACATGTATAAGTCATGAAGAAAGCAATAGCAACATACTAAACGGTCAAGTTCTAAGCTAACGGAATGAGTCAAGTTAATCACATCATTCTCCTAATGATGTGATCCCGTTAATCAAATGACAACTCATGTCTATGGCTAGGAAACTTAACCATCTTTGATTCAACGAGCTAGTCAAGTAGAGGCATACTATTGACACATAGTTTGTCTATATATTCACACATGTACTAAGTTTCCGGTTAATATAATTCTAGCATGAATAATAAACATTTATCATGATATAAGGAAATATAAATAACAACTTTATTATTGCCTCTAGGGCATATTTCCTTCAATTTCCTCGACCCCCTTTAACAGTACAGTGTTTCCTATGACTCAAGAAATAGAAAATGAAACTATGAAAACAGAAGTCTTCATGCTTCATGTTCCTCGAATGAATACCAAGTCTTCAGGATTACACCAATTTCTTCACTTTCAAAGTCTTTAGTAAGTCTTCAGAAATCCAAAGTCTTCAGTCGAAGAACTTCATTTTTAGGGGTCGACTTTCTCTGTAAATATCAAACTCCTCATATACTTATAGACCTGTGTACACTCGCAAATGCATCAGTCCCTTAACCTATAAGTCTTCAATACACCAAAATCACTAAGGGGCACTAGATGCACTTACAATCTCCCCCTTTTTGGTGATTGATGACAATATAGGTTAAGTTTTCAATGGGGATAAACATATGAAGTGTAAATTCTGATATTGAGGAATTTGATTGCAAGATATAGAAGAACTCCCCCTGAAGATGTGCATAGTGAGGATTTTGCTTTAGAAGCAGTGCACACTTGAAGAGTAGAATCATGGAGATATCCCCCTATATCTTGTAATTCGTACACGCATTTAACATATAATATGAAGAATTTGAAATGCATGATGAAATATGGTGACTGATGTAATTCAGCATGCGTGCATTAACATTAATGGGGAATAAGCATGCAGAAGAAATCAGCACAAGTATCAGACCACCATAGAGTTTAAGATTACAACTCGATCCGGCAAAGACTTCAAAAGAACGAGAGTTGTAACTTATAAAAAACACCCATGTAGGTAGACCCGCTTGAAGACTAAGGGCCTGTTTGGTTCCAATAAGTCACCTGACTTATAAGTCAGGAGACTTAAAATCAGTGACTTATAAGTCACGCCTGTTTGGTTGCCACCTGACTTATAAGTCACCTGAGCACATCTTCCCACCTTGTTTTTTATGTAAAGGTGGTGGGACCCATGTAAAAGGGGGTGACTTATAAGTTTTAAGTTGGGGTGGAGCAACTTATGACTTATAAGTTGGGGTGACTTATAAGTTGGGTCCATTTGGCAAAATAAGTTACTTTTTGCACTTTTCGACTTATAAGTTGGTGACTTATTTGGAACCAAACAGGGCCTAACTCAAATTTCTCCCCCTTTGTCATCGAATGACCAAAAGGATCGAAAATGAGGACTAACGCCCCTGAAGAATATCAAGTTGATGGAGGAGCGCCAGTGTTGTTGGGGTCGTTTGTCGTTGTAGGGCCTGCCGCAGTGTCGTGCAAGTCTTCATACTCGTCGGTGTCACGGGATGAAGAATATGAGCTGGCTACCAAGGAAGGAACTTTGACCTTCTTGAATTTCTTCGGTGGAGGTGCAGACCAGTCAAAGTTCTCCTTGAGACCCATTTGCTTCAAATCTTCTTCACCATACAGATGTGATAAAACAGCCCAAGTGCGACCGAAAACTTCATGGAGGTAGTAATGGTTTTTCTTCACTGCATTATGTGTAGCAGTCATGTTGTGAAGAATAGAACCAAACTGATGCTTAACCCATTTATGGTTGTGATCCACCTTCTGGTGAAGACTAAGAAGCAGCTCATGGTGAGTCATCACCCTGGGAGCTGTGGCTTGAGGATTTGACTTGGATGCATTTGCAACAGAGTCTTGAGTGGCGGAGTCATCATTGGTGGAATAAGATGCATTTTTGCAAAACTGACCATCCAATGGACGAATTCCTTCATCAATGACAACAGGTGCCTTCCCCTTTTCATCAGTTGAGGTATAAGTCTGCTTGAGGACTTCAATCGGGGGCAGGTAGCTGAGGTGATTCTAAAAATCAGCCTTGTAGTTGCGTGAAGACCTTGTTCTGAGGAATCTCATAATCCAAGGAGCATAAGGCTTTAACTCAAACGGAGAGAGTGCAAAATTTGCTAGAGTCCTCATGAAGAAATCATAGTAATTGACAGGAATGCTATGAATGATGTTGAATAGCAGATTCTTCATGATGCCAACTATTTCCTCATCAAATGAGTCATGGCCTTTGATAGGACTCATTGTCCTCGTCAGAATGCGATAGACTGTTCTGGGCACATAGAGTAAGTCCTTCACAAGGAATTGGGTCCTTGGGGCTTGGCCGGGCTTCAGAGGATTCATTAGAACTTGCCTGTAATGAGCAGTGAGTTCAGGTTCTTGGTATAGGCAGCGACCTCCTTCACTGGGTGGACTGATGAGCAGGGTGTGAAGTAATTCAGAGGCTGGTACCTTATAATGAGTGTTATCGGTCATCCAGTCCAAGACTCAGGTGTTGATATCTTCAGGATCACCTGTGATGTGCAGTGTCGCGTAGAACTGAAGAATAAGCTCTTCATTCCAATCAACAATGTCAGAGCAAAAATTGAGGAGGCCTGCACCATGAAGCACATCGAGGACATAAAAGAAACAAGGCAATGATTCCATGTCCATGTGAGGAATATGCTCATAGTAGAAGATTTTGTCCTTGTTGAAAAGCAGTGAAGAATAGAAGTTGGCTTGGCTGGCAGTCCAGAAACGCTTCCTCCTTAAACGAGCAGAGTCATAAGGATTGTAGTCAGTGAAGAATACATGCTCGCCAAAGAAGTCATCAGCCTTGAATTTTTGCTTCTTCGAGAAGGGATCCTTTGGCTTGGGTGAGGAGTGTCAGTCAATTGCATCACAACCTTAGGGATCTCGATCTCAGGTTCCGCAGGCTGAGGAATTTTAGGTTCTTCTTTAGTGGCAGCCTGGGACTTCAATTCTTCATTTACATATGCTTCAGCACTAGTGGCTGGAATCTCTTCATGGACAGATGGTGTGGCATGAGGTTCTTCAGATCCCAGTTGTACTTCAGTAGGGATAGGGGACTGAGGAATTTGTTGTAGTGGTGTGAACAGAGGAGAATTGGGATGCTGACTTTCCCAAAAGTCGTCGTTCAACACTGGAGTGGTGCATCCAATGTCCACATCTTCTTCTTCATTCATTTCTTCAATGCCGGCCTCTTCAGCAGTGAACTGAGGCATGGGCGATAAGATTATTGGGGTTGAAGGGATTTCATCCACTTCAATTTCTTCATCCAACTGCTATGACGAAGCAGTAGAAGGAATGTCATCATATGATCCACTTGGGATCACATATTCTTCATCAAAAGGAACAAGGTCCTTTGATGGCATGGATGAGACAGGAACGACATCAGTTGGATTGTCATAGGAACTTGTTAGTGGCTTCATTTCCTTTGGAGCTGAAGAATCTGATGCAGTTGATGCCTTCCTTTTCTTCACAGCTGCACGCTCTGCAGCCTTGGTCTTCTTCACATCTGATGCAGATGGAAGGATAGGAGTTGGTGTAGGCGCAGGAGGAGCAGAGGAATTTGGTCCAAGATCTTCAGGCACAACTGATGCAGTTACCCTGACTTCTTCATTTTCTTCAGGCACAACACTAGTGGTTGCCCTGGCAATTTCTTCAGCGGCTGGAATGCAATCATCAGCCCTGGAATTAGCATTTTCTTCAGCAGCCTGAGTTTCATCAGCGGTGCTGGCATTTTCTTCAGTAGGCTGAGCAGATGCTGCAGCCTGAAGAATTTCTTGTTGCGTTTGTGCTGCAACAGTAGAGGTGAAGTTGTCAGCAAGTATCACAAAATGAACCTTGGCTCCCAGCCAATCAGTGTGGTATGCGTCAAATTCATCACTGATTTTCTTGATCTCAGATTGAATAGTGACAAGTTCTTCAGTTGTCATAGAGACAACGTTTTTCTTTAGGAAGCGCTCCTTTTTGTACTGCGCTTTCTTGATCTGCTTGGCCTTTTCAAATTTCCATTTCTCTTCCTGAATGAAGTGAGTCAACATATGACTTTGGCCAGGAGTCAACTTGAAATCAGGCATGGGAGTGTTGGGGTCCTTGTGCCAGAGATCAATGTAATCAAGGATCAACTTTGGATCCAAAAGCAGAGGCACACTTGTGCCTTTGGCTCTAGCGGCCTGACTTACCTGTCCTTGATGATTTCAGCAAGTTCTTCATCATCAGCTTCATCTTCATCAGACGGCACTTGAAAAGCGACCTGCTTCTTTTGAGGACTTGGTCAAGAGCCTCGTCCAGCAGTTGCCTTGGTCTTCAGCAGAGTGGGGCCAGTTGAAGAATGCAGTGGAGGTGAAGAACTTGCAGAGGCGCGTGAGGCAATAGAGATGCATGTTGTCCTTTGGCACAAGGCAAGATGCGCAGGTGCGGAGGACTTTGACGGAGGAGCTAAGGACTTTGGAGGAGCTGGTGTGTGTTGAGGAATTAGCCGTGAGGGCTTTGAAGAAACTGGCCGTGAGGGCATTGCTGAGGAACTTGGCCGTGAGGGCATTTGGGTAGAAGCACTTGGCTTATGAGCCGGCTTCTTTGGCATTGCCTTCTTGGGCTTACTTGTAGAGGCCTCAACAGTGGCAGCAGCAGCAGCAGTCTTCATTGAATTTCCTCACTGCTTACTTAGCTACTCTGGCAAGCTTGGCCTGGCACATGGCCCATTCATCAGGATAATCCTCACCACGCTTGATGCTGGTGGGATCAGCTTCTTGGCCAGGTGCCAAAGGAGGTCTTGGGCATGGAGGATGAAGAGCGAATTTCTTCATATACTTGGGAGTGACATATCTGTATTCCCTCCATTCCCGTGCCCATCTCCTCTATATCCTTTGGATGCGCACTTTGTGCTCATTCTTAGTTTCCTTCCCATGGGTGGCCTCATCAGGAGTGCAATAATCCTTGTATATGTCCTGAGGGATTTCAAACGCAATGTTGACTTCTAGCTTCTTTCCTCCCTTCTGAGGTTTATTGCCATCTGCCATTTTCTTCAGCTGAGGGTTTTTAACGATTGAGTTCTCTGAAGAGGTATGCAACTTTTCTTCGAGGAACACTACAAATGAGTTAAGTTGATGAGAACCTAATGATTCAGTAGCGGACATGTGTACCTGTGAACAGAGTATAGGTGCGAAGAATTTGGAGAGGTCATATGCGTTCTCATAATTGTTTTCAAAAAGAACAAGTTTGAGGAAATTGACCAGATGAGTCTTGAAGAATTTCACTAAGCGTTCTTTGACTTAGGCTCCAGAGTTGTACAGATTTGAAAATCCACACAATTGAGGAATCTTGAAGAAAAATGTTGCTTAGAGAAACAGATCAAGAACAGATGATATGTGAGGTGTTTAGTGTGTGAAGAGTTGAGGAATAAACACCTTTTGAAGATTTGAAGAAAACATCAGAATCAACAAGGGCAGTAAAAGTAACTTTTCATTACCCTTGACGAAGAACACGACAAACTAGGAAGTGTAGATTTGAAGCTCGTCGGTTCAGATCTTCCACGCCCTAACTTGGCCGAGGAAGACAGCTACGGCGGCGACGGAGTGAAGAAATCTGCGTCCGGCGTGAGTACGGCGGCGGCGAGGTCGAGGCAGTGAAGCTCTTCCTCACCGGCGACGATGGAAGTAGCGGCGGCGCTAGGGTTGGGGAGCTCGAGCAAGGGAGTGAGGTCGAGCGGAGTAAAAGTGAAGTGAGGAAGGGAGAGGGGTATTTATAGCCGAAGTGAAAAACCACTCGCCCGAGGAAATAGGACGAATGTGCCCCTGACCTTTCTCATTCGCTTGACATGTGTCACCCACGTATAGAGAGGCAGCGATCGTGCGAGATCGTGGGTGAATAGATAAACATCGCATAGAATGCGGAACGGTTTAAGCGGCAAAGCCGAAAATTTAGATAAGATAGGTTTTAAAGTTTCGTTCGCAATTTCTTCAGCTGACAAGGACACAGTGAAGATTTTGAACGAGATTCAAATAGAACGCACATGAAGAATTTGTGAATAGACTGGGTTGAGTTTAGCATAGAGGGGGAAGGGTCCGATCACAATCACTTAGCAGTAAGAGAAACTAGAAGAAATAGCAATAAGTGAATGCTGTAGAGGACATAGACTCATATATATATATATATATATATATATATATATATATATATATATATATATATTCAAAGAAGAAAAACGACGGAAATAGTGAAGACAATGCAAGTTGAAAAACAACTGAGGAATTTCAAAGAACTGAGGAAAACTCAATTGAAGATTTTCAACATTTGGTGGTGGCGTGACCCACCGTAGAATGATGATTTCATACATCGCGTACAATTGTCGTAGGGTTCTGAGAATCAAATTCTTCATTAATTTCTTCACACTTAGAGTGTTATTCTTCATTGATTGAATAAAAACGTTTCTTCATGTGTTGCACATCTAAGTCATCAATTTTGCATAAGTGTTCGGATGAGTGTCCTTTTCAAAGAACATTCGAAGGTTCTAGGATATTTAGCTCACACCGCAACTTGCTAAATCTCTTCTCATCCAAGGGCTTAGTGAAGATATCGGCTAGTTGTTATTCAGTCTTCACATGCTCAATAGAGATGTCGCCATTCAACACATGATCACAAAGAAAATGATGACAAATCTGAATGTGCTTTCTCTTCAAATGCTGAACTGGGTTATAAGCAATCTTGATGGAACTCTCATTGTCACAGTAGAGTGGCACATTCTTCACGTTGATGCCGTAGTCCTTGAGTGTTTGCTTCATCCATAGTAGTTGAGTGCAGCAAGAACCAGCAGCAATGTACTCAGCTTCAGGAGTAGACAGTGATACATAGTTTTGTTTCTTCGAGGACCAACATACCAAAGATCATCCGAGGAAATGGCATGTGCCAGATGTTGACTTGCGGTCCACACGATCACCAGCATAGTCAGAGTCTGAATATCCAATGATATCAAAAGCCGAGCCCTTGGGGTACCATAATCCAAGTGTTGGTGTGTGAGCTAGATATCAAAGAATATGCTTCACAGCCTTATGGTGTGATTCCTTCGGTGTAGCTTGAAATCGGGCACACATGCAAACACTAAGCATAATATCTGGCCTAGATGCACATAAGTACAATAAAGAAACAATCATGGAGCGCTATACCTTTTGATCGAAGTCAATACCATTTTCATCAGTGCATAGATGACCATTTGTGGGCATAGGGATTTTGACTCCTTTGCAATCTTGCATGCCGAATTTCCTCAGTACATCCTTGAGGTATTTCTCCTGAGATATGAATATGCCATTGCACTGTTGACGAATCTGAAGACCTAAGAACAATTTCAATTCTCCCATCATAGACATTTGATATTCTTCACTCATCATATAGGCAAATTCATCACTATAACGTTGGTCGGTACAGCCGAAAATGATATCATCAACATAAATTTGGCACACAAACAATTCACCATCATAAGATTTAGTGAAAAGAGTTGGGTCAAGTGAACCGGGTTTGAAGCCTTTCTTCATGAGGAATTCCTTCAAAGTATCATACCACGCCCGTGGGGCCTGCTTGAGGCCATAGAGGGCCTTATTGAGTCTGAAGACTTTGTCAGGATGCTTTGAATCTTCAAAACCTGGGGGTTGAGCAACATATACTTCTTCCTCAAGCTTACCATTGAGGAATGCACTTTTCACATCCATTTGATATAAGATGATATCATGATGGTTAGCATAAGCAAGTAATATGCGAATAGTTTCAAGTCTAGCAGCAGGTGCAAAAGTTTCATCAAAATCAATTCCTTCAACCTGTGTGTAGCCTTGAGCTACAAGCCGGGCCTTATTCCTCACCACAAGGCCATTTTCATCTTGCTTGTTGTGGTAGATCCACTTTGTGCCGATGATATTGTGCTTGTGAGGATCTGGACATTTGACCAGTTCCCAGACGTCGTTAAACTCAAATTGATGTAATCCCTCTTGCATAGCTTGAATCCACTCAGGCTCTAGAAATGCTTCATCTACCTTAGTGGGCTCTGTGATAGAGACGAAAGCAAAGTGCCCACAAAAGTTAGATAAATGTGAAGCTCTTGAGCGTGTGAGAGGACCTGGAATGTTGATGTCGTTGATAATTTTCTCAATTTGCACTTCATTTGCAATGCGAGGATGAGCGGGTTGTCGTTGAGGAATTTGATCGGCATTTTCTTCAGCACCATTTTCCTCAGGTGCATCAGCATGACATTCTTCATGTTCTGGAATGACTTGTTCAGCAGATTCTTCAGTAGGAATGACATCCTCAGTAGCCTTGAACTTAATAGATTCCTCAGGAGGTAGGTGCTCTCTTTGCGAGCCATTAGTTTCATCAAACCGCACATCTACAGTTTCAACAACATTGTGATGATAGGTGTTGAAGACTCTATAGGTGTGCGAGTCCTTACCATAACCGAGCATAAAACCTTTATGTGCTTTCGATGCAAATTTAGAACTGTGATGAGGATCTCTAATCCAACATTTAGCGCCAAAGACTTTGAAATAACTCACATTGGGTTTCTTGTCAGTGAGGAGTTCATATGCAGTCTTCTTGAAGAATTTGTGAAGATATACCCTGTTGATGATGTGGCACGCAGTATCAATTGCCTCAGGCCAAAAGCGAGGAGGCATCTTGTACTCATCAAGCATAGTGCGGGCCATCTCAACAAGAGTCATGTTCTTGCACTCTCCGACGCCATTTTGCTGAGGAGTATAAGGAGCAGATAACTCATGAGTAATACCAAGTTCATCAAGATAGTCAACAAGACCAGTGTTCTTGAACTCAGTTCCATTATCACTTCTGATGTGCTTGATCTTCACACCAAAGTTGGTTGAAGCCCTTGATGAAAATCGTTTGAAGACTTCCTGCACTTCAGTTTTGTAAGTGATGATATGGACCCATGTATATCGAGAATAATCATCAACAATGACAAAGCCATATAAGGATGCAACATTAGTAAATGTGGCATAGTGAGTAGGGCCAAAGAGATCCATGTGAAGTAATTCAAATGGTCTAGTAGTGGTCATGATAGTCTTCGCTGGATGCTTGGCCTTGGTCATTTTTCCAGCTTCACAGGCTCCGCATAAGTGATCCTTGAGGAATTTGACATTTTAAATGCCAATGACATGCTTCTTCTTCGCGAGCGTGTGCAAATTCCTCATGCCAGCATGACCAAGTCGTCGATGCCATAGCCAGCCTTCTGAAGCTTTTGCAAGTAGACATGTAGCAGGTTGTGGTCCTATAGAGAAATCAACATTATACAAATCTCCTCTCCTAAAGCCTTCGAAGACTTTGGAATTGTCAGCTTCCATGATCACAACACAACGATACTTGCCAAAGACAACAACCATATCAGGATCACAAAGCATTGAGAATGACATGAGGTTGAACCCTAAGGACTCGACAAGCATGACTTTGTCCATGTGTCGATCCTTTGAGATTGCAACCTTACCTAGACCCAATACCTTGCTTTTGCCTTTGTCGGCGTAGGTGATATGCTTCAGATGTGATGGAGATAAAGCAGAGTCCATCAATAAGCTCCTGTCACCAGTCATGTGATTTGTACATCCACTATCGAGGACCCACTCAGTGGCTTTGGGTTGATCATCCTGCAGATGAATTAGTGCAACTTACGAACTCATATACTTCATCAGTGAAGAATATGGTATTAATTTCATCAGACCAATTTCATCAATTAATAAAACAGATAAAGCAGTATGAGGACGTGAGAACTGAAAATTCATTTCTTCATGATTAGCATGCGTCCTTTCAAGCACATTCAGGTCTCCAGCAAATTCTTCAGACGATTAAGTTCGTCTGGAGACCTGACCCTGCATAAGAGGTTAGTTCTTTTTCTTCACCACCCACATCTGAAGGGGTGGCAAAGAGTTCATCATTTTGCGAGCTCCATAAGAGAAAGGTGGCATCGATGCCAATCCACTTCGTTTCACATAAGAGGGGTTAGGGTAAGCATAGGAGTAAGCATAGAAATTCTTCAAGGACTTATGAACATAATGATTTGAAGAATAATGCACATATCCATAATCCTTAGATCTTCCCTGTGAAACAGACAGGTTAGCACGATGACGTTCATATGAGGACTTTGATCCTTTTGAGGAATTTGATACACGTGAGGAGTTTGGTCCATATGAGGACATGGATCCATATGAAGAATTTGATCTCGGGTTCCTATTCTTCACAGGTGGTGTCATGATGACATTCACCTGAAGATTTTCATGGAACCTTTTGGGAACCCAGATTTTCTTCATAGGAGAACCGTTCCTGCAGTTAGTGCCAACATATCTAGCAAATACTTCACCATTCTGATTTTTGAACAGTTTATAATTGGAGTCAAATGACTCATCGGAAGAATATGAAGATTCACATGTAAAGCCAGATAAAGTAGATGGATCCACTGAAAGTCCCTTTGCAGCAACCCATGAGGTTTTGGGATACTGCTCAGGTTCCAGTAGGTCCCATCAGCATTGAGTTTCCTCTCAAAGGCAATACCCTCTTTCCTAGGGTTCCTGTTGAGGATGTGCTTTTTAAGCACGTCACAAAGAGCCTGATGCCCTTTGAGGCTTTTGTACATGCCTTTCATATACAATTCCTTCAGCCCTGCATCATCACTGATACTAGCAACGTCCTCAGATGAGGAATTAGTGATAGCAGAGGCAGTTGAAGAATTTGCAGCAATGGAAGTATTTGAGCATTCATGTGAAGAATTAGCAGTTTCACGTTCAATGGACTTCAAACATGGAGGAACAAATTCATCCTGAGTAGCGCTGATCTGTTGAGAAAGTAATGAATCACGCTCCTTCTGAAGATCTTCATAACTCACTCTTAACTGCTCAAGATCTTGCTTTCTTTGAAGAAATTCATAAGAAAGCTTCTCATGATCAGATAGGAGAGTGTTATGATAACCTTGAAGATTGTCAAACTTGGACTGAAGTCTCTGAAGATTTTCAGTCAAAATTTTAGTGCGATCCATTTCCTCGCCCAACATATCGTCGCTCTCATTTAGAATGTTTTGAACTTTTTCCAAAGCTCTTTGTTGTTTAGTGGCAAGGGAAGCAAGTTTGACATAACTGGGTCCAAATTCATCACCAGATTCATCATCACTTGACTCAGATAAGTAGCAGTCAAACCTTGGCACCTTTTGCCATAAGGCATGGTGCAGAGGATGATGACTCTGGATTGAAAGTCATAGCCTTGCGCAATTCCATGAATTCTTTGAACCAGGGATCATGGTGAGATCGATGACCTTCATAGACCTCAGAGAGTCGGTCCTAGATGAGTTTCGCATGATTGAGATGCATAACATTCCTGAACTGATTTTGTGACAAGCTGGAGCAGATGATGTCCTTCGCCGTGAGGTTGAGAAGTGTGTATTTGCGAATATCATCAGCCTCCGCCATCTTGCATAGGTCAGTAAGACCAATCTCAGTGACGGTCCAGAATTTGCTGTTCATCACCATGAGGCGCTTCTTCATCATGGCCTTCCACTTGGGATAATCATGACCGTCAAAGATGGGGCAAGTCACAGTCTTCATTCCTGTGGTCGACATAACTAAAACTCGAGGCGGTTAAACTAAAATCACACAGAACAAGGGAGTACCTTGCTCTGATACCAATTGAAAGTGTGTTATATCGACTAGAGGGGGGTGAATAGGCGATTTTTATGAATTCTTCACTGTGGAATTTCAGGGTGAGGAAATTCCTGAGTGAAGAACTACTTGCAGCGGAATAAGTACTCAGAAGTAAACATAACAAACCATGAGCATGGTCTTCATGAAGAAATGAAAACAAGCACACAGTACAGAAAGCGTAAACACAGGATAACACACGATAAGACAAACAGACTGAAGAAATTGAACTAAGGAAATAGAGAAAGTCTTCGGTCAAAGTCTTCAAACAGATATGAACAAGCACACAACACAGAAATGAGGAAATGGAAAGGGTTGAGGAAATGGAACCAGGTAGCTTGGTGAAGACAATGATTTGGTAGACCAGTTCCAACTGCTGTGACAGTTGTACGTCTGGTTAGGGCGGCTAGGTATTTAAACCTAAGGACACACAGTCCCGGACACCCAGTCCTGAACACGCACCTCAGGACACTCAGTCCTCACCGTATTCCCCTTGAGCTAAGGTCACACAAACCTCGCCCAATCACTCGTGGTAAGTCTTCAGGTGACTTCCAAACCTTCACAGACTCGGTCACTCGGCGATCCACAATTCCCTCTTGGATGCTCTAGACCATGACGCCTAACCGTCTGGAAGATGCACAGTCTTCAAAGGTAACAAGCGTCGGATCCATGTAGGATCAATCTCTTCAGTGATGCTCAATCACTTGGGGTTTGTAGGTGTTTGGATTTGGGTTTTCCTCACTTGATGATTTTCACTCAAAGTCCTCGGAGGATGGGATGCTCTCAAATGACAAGCGTCAGTTTCTCTCGGAGCAGCCACCTAGCTAGTGGTTGTAGGGGAGGCTATTTATAGCCTAGGGAGCAGCCCGACATGATAAGACATAAATGCCCTTCAATGATATGACCGTTAGGTGGGTAGATATTTTGGGACAGTTGGCGTATAGCACAGCAACGGTCGGAATTTTGAGTATCAAATTCCTCAGGGCTATCATGTTCCTCACTGTGTAGGCAATCCGCACTGGCGAATTCCGAACTCCTTAGTCAGATCAAATTCCTCAGAGACCAGAAGAACTTCATCTCTGTCACTGAAGAAATTGACTGAATTGTATGAGATTTCCAATGGATTCACTCTAAGGGATTGGTAGGTGTAGGATTTTGAGTTGAGCATCACTTGGAAATTTTTCCTTAGTATTTCCTCGACCCCCTTTTAACAGTACTGTGTTTCCTATGACTCAAGAAAGAGAAAATGAAACTACGAAAATAAAAGTCTTCATGCTTCATGTTCCTCGAATGAATACCAAGTCTTCAGGATTACACCATTTTCTTCACTTTCAAAGTCTTCAGTAAGTCTTCAGAAATCCAAAGTCTTCAGTCGAAGAACTTCATTTTTAGGGGTCGACTTTCTTTGTAAATATCAAACTCCTCATATACTTATAGACATGTGTACACTCGCAAACGCGTCAGTCCCTTAACCTATAAGTCTTCAATACACCAAAATCACTAAGGGGCACTAGATGCACTTACAACTCCGAGGCTTATGGAGGACACCATGCTGGAGATAGAACTGCACATAAGGTATTGCAATCCAGTTTTTATTGGCCTACTCTCTTCAAGGATGCCCGTAAGTTTGTCTTGTCTTGTGATGAATGTCAAAGAATTGGTAATATTAGTAGATGTCCAGAAATGCCTATGAATTATTCACTTGTTATTGAACCATTTGATGTTTGGGGCTTTGATTATATGTGTAGCAATCCGACCTCAAACGGTCAAATTTCTGTGCATAAGTGTCATCCCTAGATCGGTAATGCTGACACACACAGTACTTGAAGGATTTATAACAGAGTTTCAATCACACACTTAATACATCGATAGTTTCAGAAGAGAACTTATTACAATAATATGGCTTAAGGCCATCTAAATAAGATAACATCGGAAGGCTTGGAAGATAAAGTGTGTCCATCAACTCCAACGGCATAGCTGAGTGCACGACAACTACCTAGCGCACCTTACTCTTCATCTGAAAAGTCTGCAACATAATATGTTGCAGCCTGAAAATGGGTCAACACATGGAATATGCTGGCAAAATAACAATGTAGAGCAATGAACATGTAACAACTACATCTATATGCATATATGGTTGCTGGAGGCTCTACGGTTATTATGTTTTTGCGAAAAGCGAATTTTTTCCTACAACAAAGGAATATATTTTATTTAACTACAAAGTTGGTTGATAAACATTGAGAATGGAAACCCCATCTCGATACCAATTAAAGTAATCATTAACCCAACAAGTTAATTAAATAAAGTGATGAGATCAACATAATAATTCAAGCACCAGATACTCAGGATGTCCATAACCGGGGACACGGCTAATCATGATTAGTTTGTACACTCTGCAGAGGTTTGTGCACTTTTCCCCACAAGACTTGATCTCCTCCGTTGTATTTCTCACACTGCATGATGTTTGAGAAACGGATGACTGAGACACAGTCTTTCAGAAGAGGTCCCCTTAACCGATAGATAGGCCGGTACACCTACAATCCCCTACATCTGCTAGCCCATCATGGAAAGGATTCCCACAACTTACTCAACTATGCCAGAGCCCATATTGGCATGTGGCTGCACACGAAAGTTTCCAGCATGAATAACAATATGACCCCTTTGAGCCTGGGGGCGGACCATAGGATGATCACATGGATTCCCTGGGATTCTCCTTGGACAGCACTGGATTGCCCCAGGTGCCCACAAACAATCCACCCAGATGTGTGTTAAAGTAGCCACCTTAAATAAAGCCTTAGTTCATAATAATACTCACAACTGTCATGTATCACTCAACCAAACCACGTCTACAACCATGGCATAGCAGTATAAGCATAACGTAGAAGTAACTCCCAGGGTTTAAATAAAAAGGGCAATAGGTACTACCTCAACTACTACTTCCCAATACCCACAAGTTATCAAATCCTAACCATGCAGTGTTTGAGGATTGAATCTAATGCATAAAAACTGGGTAATAAAGGGATATGATCAAAGTGTTACTTGCCTTGCTGATGATCTGAAAAAAACCTAGTGACTCGTAGTAGCATGATTCGCACTCCGGAAACTCTATCGCAAACAAACAATAGCATACATAAGCACTCAAGCATAGATGCAAGGGTAAAACTCAGATGAGAAAGTCCAAATTGAAAGTTCAACTGAAGAGCTTCGAATTGCAAAAAGAGACACTCAAATCGGAGCTACGAAACTCCAACTACGCTCAAAAGAAGTTCGAAATCAAATATACTTGCAACCAAATTTTAAATTGTCAAAATCATGTTCAAATTGGTTATCTGGAAAGAGGGGTTCGAGACGAAGATTTTGGCGTTAGTTTCACTGGATTCGGACGAATGGTTAAAAAGTTGCGAGGGTTTGAAGATTAGTAGCTAATCTGCGATAAAAATAATCGTGGATAGGTCCCTAGCCGAAAATAAAACAGAGAAGGAAAACTCTATCAGATGAACGTCCGCTAACAGAGACAAACAAACGAATTCGTTCGTTATAAGAACTAAACGAACGAACTTTCGCAAAATAGATATAACCGAAGAAAACCAAGAAAAACCGATCTATTAAAACGAACTAGATCTAGGGTTTACCGAAATAAACCAACGAAAACCGAAGCAAAACTGGTCGGCGACGGATCCGATCGGCGACGGCGTCGGGCGGCGGTGGCAGTGACTGCGGGCGGCGGAGCGGCGCGGCTATTTAAAGGGGTCAGGGGGCGACTTGGGCGAGGGGGCGCCGGGTTGGGGTCGGCCTCGGGAGGCGTGCCCCGGTCGGACTCGGACGCAACGACGGCGGGGACTCTCCCGCGCGGGGAGATGGCGGCGGCGTGGGCGTGGCCCGGCTCGGCTGGGCCTTTGGCCCAGTCAGGCGGCGAAAAGTTTTTTTTAAATGAATTCTACCCGAAGAAAAATCCTAAATAAATATTAAAAAAGAAAATTCTAAAATTCCAAAAATAATTTTCACCGTCTAAATAAAATATTTAGAACAAAGTGAACATTTTTCTGGCCTAAAAATGCAATTTTGAAAAATGCATATTTTTCTAATTCAAATAAAACCTCGAATAAAAATCCGAATAAAAAATTTATTTGATTTTAAAATCTTCCCTCCAATATTCCTCTTACTTTGGAGAAGTCATTTTATCCCCACTCTTTTTATTTTTATAATGGTATATTTCGAAGAGAAAAAATATTAAAATCAAAATGACCCTTTTTCACATTTGAGAAAATTCAAATATGAAAATAGATGAAACCTTCAACTCTCTCCTTGGGTTCCTTGAGTTGCTTAAGATTTCTAGGATCACAACCAAATGTAAATAAAATATGATATGCATATGATGACCTAGGTATAACATCCAAATTAAAAATTGGGATGTTACAATCCTACCCCCTTAAGATGAATCTTGCCCTCAAGATTCGGGTTAGCTGAAAAATAGGTCTGGGTGGTCTTTCCGTAGATCTTCCTCTTGTTCGCAGGTGGCTTCATCCTCGGTATGATGACTCCACTAAACTTTTTTTTACCAATAGTAAATCTCAACTTGCCGCCTTGTTCTTCGCGTCTACAATTGTATAGTACTCCCTTCATTCCAATATATAATGCGCCTAAGCTTTTAGAGGAAATTCCGATATGTAGTGCGTATTAGCACTTGAACGCTCCTTTGGCCAAAAATACCCCCAACTTTATCCCTTCCTCCGAAAACGAGCGCATCTCTCCCTTCCCTTTCCTTTCCTTCGAATCAGCCGAACTCCAAACCCCGATCTCTAGTTGTTCGACTTCCAAAGAATCTGGCCGAGAGAGAGGTGGCGGCGATGGAGCGGAGAACAAGCAGTTGGTGCCGGCGGCGGCGGCGAACGGGATGAATGGCGGCGGCGCACTGGCGGTGCGCAAGGCGTCGTCCAAGGACCGGCATAGCAAGGTGGACGCCCGGGGGCGGCGCATCCGGATGCCCATCATTTGCGCGGCGCGGGTATTATAGCTCACGCGCGAGCTCGGCCGCAAGTCCGACGGCCAGACCATCGAGTGGCTGCTCCGCCAGGCCGAGCCCTCCATCATCGCCGCCACTGGCTCCCGCACCAACCCGGCCTCCTTCTCCACCTCCTCACCCTCCTCGCTCCGCCCCGGCGTGTCCCACCCCCACGCGCACGCGCAGCCGTTTGCCGCCTCCCCGCACCACCCGCACCACCACCTCCCGCACGCCGCGCCCTTCATCCTCGGCAAGCGCGTCCATGACGACGACGGCAGCGGCAACGGCAACGGCACCGCACCCGGCGAGGCGGCGGCGACGGCGGCCATGGGTCCCGCCCCGGGCTTCTGGGCGCTGCCCGCGCGGGCCGACTTCGGGCAGCTGTGGAGCTTCGCGCCGCCGCCGGAGATGATGGTGGCGACGCCGGCAATGGCGAGGGAGGCCTCCGCCGCCCGGGTCGGCAACTACCTCCCCTGGCCCAGGCCAATGTGAACCTGCTCGCCTCCTTCTCCGGCGGCCAAGTAGTACTCCAACTCTCCGAGTAGTACTCCAAACCGTGCGAGGAGCTGGGGCCTTTCTCGTCCAAATTCTACTGCGAGCGCATATATTGGTATATGGGCTAGAATCTATGTGCACTACATATTGGAACGGAGGGAGTACTAACAGAGGAACATGGTTGTCCGCATGTCAAAAACTTTACGGTAGACTGAAGTGACATATGATGTAGAAAGTCAAGCTATGGATGGGATCGATTTATAGACGTAAAGTACGTACCACCGCTTAGCCCAAATCCTCCTCGCTTCCCTCTTTGATCCTCCTGGTCCTGGGTACCGAATGTGATGCATGGCATCTTTTCTTATCATATCTAACCCCTTGCTGCTTTTGTTGGCTTGTTGATTCCCGAAACGTCAAATGTATATAAGTTGCTAGGATTTAGTATGAACAGGCAAAGTAGTACTAATTAGAATCTCAAAAAATTTCCTTTGCTGCAGTCGTAATGGAGGGCAGGGCAGTTCGTGAGGTACCGGCCTGTAACAAAACTTTTGGCCCATTGACTGTGACGCCCAAGTGGACTGCTGCGGACAGAATTTTAGACGCCAACAGTTAATTAGCCACCTCGTGTATATGTTTTAAATTCAAACTGAAAGCGTAAATTCACAGGAAGAAGCGTATTACGACGGCGAACCGACGGAGTCAATCTGTGCTTTATTATTACTAGCGAAAATGCCTGTGCATTGCAATGGGAGAAGAAAAAACATGACAGCTGATACCGATGTCGCCCTGTGACTTGCTCCCCTTTGATGTTGTAACAGCACAAACATATTACTTGCCACAAAGGACCTATTTGTAATTTTTAATAAAGTTATGATTGTGTGAGTTGGTTTTTGAATTACTTTCATGTTTCCAATTATTTCTTTCACATCAATTTCTATTCTTGTCCATTTTCACAAAGCCACATAGCTTTCTACAAATCATATAACTTTGCCCATAATTATTTTTTGCCATAACGAAGGTCCACTTCCACAATTTTGGATATTTCTATCTCAAACCTTCCAAACATTAGTGGAACCAATTTTATGGGATAAATCTGGGAGTCTCATGAATAAATTCCATCTCTAACCCCCTCCCTTTTAACTTTTCGCATTTTCTATTTTTCTAAATGGTGGCCCAAGGCACACCAAGCCTTTTCTGTCTCTCCCTAGCCTTCGAACCGGCCCACCAGCGGCCCAGCTAGCCCCCCTCTAGAAACCTAGCCCGATCTCCGCTTCTCTTCCTCACCCCTCTCCTCCCTCTCGTCTCTTCCCTCACGTGCCGCCAGGCATCCAGCAGAGCAGCGCAGGAGCGACCGAGCGCCTTGCGCCTCCTCGGCCTCGCGCGGCCCTGCTGCCGGCCGTCCCAAGCGCCGCCACTTTGCCCGCCTCCATGAGGAATCCGGCCGTTCCTAGCGCCAGCTTCGCCTCCTGTAGGCCGCGACGTCGATGACCTGCGCCCTCCGTCAGCCTCCTCTTGCTTGCTCCCGCGTCTCGCGCCGCCGCCAGCTCCGTGCCGTCGCGTTTGACCACAGTCGGATCCCGCGCCTTCTGATTTGTCCCCTCCGTCGCTACCTTCGTCATCTTCTGACGAGCTCCGTCGGCCTCGGCTGCTCACCTTCGTGCCGCCGCATTCAACAACCTCCGTCGATGCCGTCGTCATCTCCTAACTTGTCCCCTCTCCCGCGCCTTCCTCCTCTGGCCCCGACCCAACCAACCGGCCAACCAAGACTCTGCCCGTGCTTGTTCATGGTCTCTCCTCAGTTCTTAGGTTGGTTGATACTATAGATAAACTGGAACGTATATACGAATTAGTTTGAGTCGATTCAATGGAGGTGGGGCTATTCTGTATACCGTGATCGGTGTATATTGATAATTGCTATAGCTCAATTGCCAGCAGCCTACGATATATGTGACGGAGGCATCGATGTAGCCCAGCCAGAGGCCCAACTAAGTGAAGAAAGCAGCCATGCGGAGGCCCGATCGAGCAACGTACAAGAAAATCAAACGCACCGTTGAATAAATAGATAGTACCACCTTGGATATTCAGAAAAATATCAATCAAGAAAAAACGGACAGGAAGAAGCGTATTATGACATGGGAAGAAAGCGTATTGTAACGATGAATCCACGAAGTCAATCCGTGCTTTATTATTAGAGAAAGACTAGCAAAAGGGTCTGTGCGTTGCAACGGGAGAAAAACAATCATAATTTTCAGTGGTCATGATCACAATTTGTTGCATCACCGAGATACACTATCATTCTCAATTTTGTGAAATCATGATTATTTTTAAACTCATGAACATATTTGAAATTGTGAACATTTTTCAAATTCATGAACGCTTTTACAAATTTTTTAATATTTTATAAAATCAAGAACATTTTTGAATTCATGAACATTTTATACTATTTGCAAACAGTTTTTTAAATCGTGAACATCTTTTTAACAATTTTCTTGAATCGGTGAACATTTGTAGAATGGATGAAGATTGTTTTGGAAATTGGTGGAACAATTTTCGATATTCACGAACATTTTTTGAAATGCATGATCATTTTTTGAATCAGCGAATATTTTATGAATGAATAAACTATTTTGTAAGTGATGAGTAGTTTTTGAATTTTTAGGATATTTTTCTATTCATGAACATTTTTTGAATTGGTGAAATTATGTTCAATTTCATTAGCATTTTTTAATACATGGACTTTTAAAAAATCATGAACATTTTGTGATTTACCGAATATTTGTTTTCAAAATTTTAAACATTTTTGAATAAGAAAATATATTTTTATAAAATCACGAACATTTTAATCCACAAATTTTTTATGATTTATTAAACATTTTTATTTTTTGGAACTTTTTTGTAACAGACAAGAAAAAAAAAATTTAAAAAATAGGCGGCCCGGACATGGCCGGACCCAAACGGGCGCGCTGCTTCTTCTCCGATCGCATTATAGAAGGTCCCTACTGCATGTGTCGGCCCAGGCAGGGGATTCCCTTGTGTGAAAGATGATTTATCACTTATAGGTGACATTGATGGGTCATATTTTGCAATTTTGTGGACAATTTTCATGACCATCGCAAGAAGCAATAGCTCTTTTATTATTAAGCTAGTATATATACTCGTGTGTTACAATGGATATAAAAAAAATAACAAGACCGGCTTCACGTGCCATTACACCCTACTGGTATCAACTTTGATAAAATGTTGAGAAGGTTATCCTTGTCTCTCTAAGATGCATATGAGCGTGTGTGCCAGGAGTTGGATTATCCTTAGGGATCATGAAGTGTTGATGTGAAGAGGCCAACCTAACGTCCTTTGTTGGCGCATATTTATCATCAAATGGAAGAATAAATGCATGAAACAATCTTTTAGGAAGAAACATACAATGTAATTCATTTAAAAGATTTTTATAGAATTAATAAAATATTTGAATTCAATGATTTTGATTATGTAGGCTTTTTTATTTTTATTGAAGATGATTTGTAAGATTATATTTCATTCCTCTTTTGTTTATAATATAGTAAAGGATTACAGAAAAGCAACCGACTGATAAAAATGGACGTGTCTAGCGAGTGGCAGGGCGCTCGCTAGCGGTTCGCAACGGCCGTCACTTTTATCGTTTATGTCCCTGTTAAACAAAAAAGGAAAGATTCTTTCTCATCGTAAAAAGAGTAGAAAAGGCATGCAACATGTTTTTAATTACGAATTAGAAGGCACCCACGTGTAAACACATTAATTTAGAGTTTATTTTCATTTTAAAAGCCATAATTTTTAAACCAAACATCGAAATTAAGATCTGCTTTCACTTTTGGAACCCTTGCGATGTGCTTTTCGAAACTAGATCCCGCATGGGTATGCTTCGACGAACTAATCTTACTGCCAACTAAACATCAATATATGTGTAACTAGACTACATTGCCGCACCAACTGAGCATATGTGTGTGCCAAATAGTCATGCCAACTAAACATCCATGTGTGTGCAACTAGACTATATTGCCGCGACAACTGAGCATATGTGTGTCAATAGTCCTGCCAACTAAACATCAATATGTGTGCAATTAGACTATATTGCCACACCAACTGAGCATATGTGTGTGTAACAAGTCCTGCCAACTAAATATCAATTTGTGTGCAACTAGGCTACATTGCCGCGTCAACTGAGCATATGTGTGTGCCAATAGTCATGCCAACTAAACATTAAAGTTGTCATGGTTGCTAGACTGCAATCTCATAAAAAGTTGAATCATGCAGATCCAAAAAATGATTTTGCAAAAGGTTGCACGATGTAGTACTAAAGTTGCACAATACAGTACTAAAGTTGCACCATATAGCACCAAAGTTGGCATCAATTTTTTTTTTCAAAACATATTCATGCGGGATCTAGTTTCAAAGATCTCGCCGCTAGAGTTCCAGTAGTGAAAACGGATCTGAATTCCGATGCGCGGTTTGAAACATATGACTTTTTAAAATTTAAAACTTCAAAATGAATATGTGTAGATCTGTTCTGTTCGGAATGAAGTAATCAGTGTGAACGCATTTAATGCTAATATCCACATGCACTAAAAGACAAAAAATATTAACAGCCACATGTATGCGGGACGCGGCCGCTCCATTCAACCAAATAGTGCGTATGCACTTTTTAGATTTTAGGGATAAAAATAACGTTCCAGCCGACACATAACCATCATGTGTACGCACGCCTCGCTCTAGAAGTCTAGAGGGGCCGCTTAGGGCATCTCCAGCCGTTGGCCTCCCTAGGACGCGTAAAAATCGCCCCCTGGGGGCGAGCCGGCGATACACTCGGCGCTGGGGGCGGTTTTGCGCCCAGTCGTCGCCCCCAGACGCCGAAATTGGCCCACTTTGCAGCCCAATTTCGGTGAATAAACATCCCATATGGGCGAGAATAGGCCCATATTCAGCGTGGTTTCGCCGTGTATCGGCGTTCAATTACCAACACAATTATTTCTTATCACATATTTCATCACAGAAAAATCAAATACTTCAACAAAATAGTACAACAACAAATAGTTCAATACAAATTATATAGTTCAACAAATAAAAACTTGTATTTCATCACACGACGTACCCCTTGAGCCTCCATAGGTGCTCAATCAGATCTTTCTGCAGTTGATGATGCACCTGTGGGTCTCGTATCTTCTGACGCATACTGAGATAGGCAGTCCATGTTGCCGATAGCTGGTGATCAACTTCGGCTAGAGGACCCTGCCTGTAGTATGGTTCAGTGTCAAACACTGGGTCTTCTTGCTCGCTCTCGATGATCATGTTGTGCAAGATGACACAGCAAGTCATGATCTCCCACATTTGATCTTTCGACCAGGTCTGAGCGGGGTACCGAACAACAGCGAATCAAGATTGGAGCACACCAAATGCCCGCTCGACATCCTTCCGGCAAGCCTCTTGAACTTTCGCAAACCAGGCGTTCTTGCCTCCTGGCTCAGGGTTTGAGATGGTCTTGACAAATGTCGACCATCTCGGATAGATGCCATCTGCTAGGTAGTACCCCCTTGTTGTATTGGTGCCCATTGATCTCGAAGTTCACCGGAGGAGAATGGCCCTCAACGAGCTTGGCAAAAACAGGAGAGCACTGCAGCATGTTGATGTCATTGTGAGTTCCTGGCATACCAAAAAAGGAGTGCCAAATCCAGAGGTCCTGTGTGGCTACCGCCTCAAGCACCACACTGCAACCGCCTTTGGCGCCTTTGTACATCCCCTGCCAACCAAATGGGCAGTTCTTCCATTTCTAATGCATGCAGTCGATGCTTCCAAGCATCCCAGAAAATCCTCTTGCTGCATTCTGGGCTAGGATCCGAGCAGTGTCTTCCGCATTGGGTGTTCTCAAGTATTGTGGCCCAAACACTGCCACCACTACCCGACAGAACTTGTAGAAACACTCTATGGTGGTGGACTCGGCCATGCGCCCATAGTCGTCGAGTGAATCACTGGGAGCTCCATATGCAAGCATCCTCATCGCTGTCGTGCACTTCTGGATGGAGGTGAATCCAAGAGCGCCAGTGAAATCCATCTTGCACTTGAAGTAGTTGTCGAACTCCCGGATGGAATTCACAATCCTAAGGAAGAGCTTTCGGCTCATCCGATAACGGCGCCGAAATGTTCTCTCGCCATGAAGTGGAGCATCGGCGAAGTAGTCGGAGTAGAGCATGCAGTAGCCTTGCAGACGATGCCGGTTCTTTGCTTTCACCCGCCCCGGCGCCGAGCCACCTCGCCGCGGCTTTTCACTGCTCGCCAGCAGTTGGGCGAGGGTGGCGAGCACCATGAGATGCTCTTCTTCCTGGACGTCGGCCGCGGCTTCCTCCTCCAGCAGCGCGGCGAGCTCTTCCTCCTCATCCGAGTCCATCGCCGAGACGGGCAAAACGCCGAACACCTTGTGCTCGGTGGCCATGAACCCGCCGTTAAACCGCGCCTCCGCGGCCGGAAACTGCGACCGGAAACGCCCAACTGTTGTGGGAGGGGCTGTCGCGGCAAAGCGCTGCTATTTTCCGGCGGGGAATGACTATCTAGCGGAGTCGGGCGGCGGCCGTCGCCGGGATACAGCTAGTGGTGGCCGAGGGCGCGGGGGGTGCGAGGCGAGTCGGGGAAGAAAACCTTGACTTTTCCCCTGTCGGTGTGGGCCAGGCGTGCTTTTCCCTAGCGCCGGAGCCCCCAACGGCTCCCCAGCGCGCCGGGTTCGGCCTGTGACCGCCGGGCAGAAAAAAGGTCCAAACCGGCGATTTTCGGCGTCCTGGGGGCGCGACTGGGCCGTTTTTTCGGCGCCGGCGCCAAAAAAGTGGCCTGGAGGGGCCTGTTGGGGGCGCGGCTAGAGATGCCCTTATTCATTCGTCTCCCGAAGTCTCCACCTCCACCTCGTTCTATTCTATCGCTCATCTCTCTCATCCCTATCTACACAGGGCCGAGCAGTTGTTCCTTCCTGCGAGATTTGCCGCGGTGATACACTACGCGATGTGCGCGGCTTCGCCCGAGCGTGCCGGAACCAGCACCCCGCTCCAGCTCCTACCCTCGCCGCCGACGGAGGCCACCACCAGGTGAAGCCTGTGTCGTGGCCTCTCCTCGTCTCCCGGCCGTGCCCCCGGGCTGTCGTATCATCCCGGTGCTCGAGAGGTCCGGTGGCGCGTCTCTCGGTGGCCTCCTGCCGACCGACGGATCCAGGGCGGCTGCTCCCTCGCCGCGCCTTCCCATGACTCCGGCGCGATGTCCCGCCCCTCCTTACTTTTATTCCCTCCTCTGACCTCCATGGGGACCAGCGCCGCCCAAGTTTCCCCGCTCCCGTGTTCTCGTGAGGGCTGCGGCGATCCACGACTGCTGGGCTTCTTTTCCTACGGGGCTGGGGATTTGGGAGATGCTCCTGCTGCCCTCAGACTTCAGACAGGAGATGATGAACCGGGCAATGCACGCCACGGCGAGGGGCGGAGACTTGGAGATCCCCAGGGAGCTCCTGCAGGGTTGCTCCATTCCCGCTGCGTACCAGGGCGCCACCATCTTGCATTTTGCGGCTTCAAGGGGCCAAGTTGAGGTGATTCTGCTTCTACTTCTGAATCCTCGATATCTTCTTGTTGATGAAGCTATGTATTTAGGTTAGGGTCATAGGTCTGACCTAGACTACCTCCCTAAAGACATCATTTTAAAGCCAGCAGCATTCTAAGGGTACCATCATTCATTCGATCAGAGACATTCCACTCGGAAGAATCAATGTCACTCGACCGTTACAGAAGTCATTCGACAAACAGAAAATCTGAAGCCACTCTACACAATAACGGTCGTGCGTTTACTCATAGCTTTAACTACCATTTATAACACTTTAATACGGACGTTATTTGTAATGCTCCACCTTTATGTATATTAAACTCCGCATAATGGAGGGGAGCTGGGGTGCTGTCACACTCTATATAAACCATCCTCCTTCAGGTCCGAGGTTCGCATCTTTTGTAAACACACACACATATAATCCAGTCGACCGCCTTAAGGCATCGAGACATAGGGCTATTACTTCCTCCGAGAAGGGCCTGAACTCGTAAACTCGTGTGTACAATTACTCCATAGCTAGGATCTTGCCTCCTCATACCTACCCCCATTCTACTGTCAGTATTAGAACCACGACAGTTGGCGCCCACCATGGGGCCAATGTCTTAGGAGTTTCTTGGAGAAGTTGCGATTTTTATGATTCTCGTCATCATGGTTTCTGGCGGAGGATTGGCTGAAGGCCGCGAGATCCGTCTTGGCGTGCTTGTCTTCATCGCCGACGACTCCGCTTGACTCCATGAGGCTCCACTCAACGTCGAGGCGCTCCCCGTCCGCAGGGCGACGCACTTCCGCGCATGCGTCCGTGACGTCCTTCTTCGGCAACCGTCGACTCAGTATCAGTCAGATCCTACGGCAACCTCGCTTTTCGTTGTTCGCCGGTGCCAGCGATCCGGTCGGTCGCGGCTTCAGCCGTGGGTGAGGCATGCGATGGCCCGCCAATCGGCCACCCCACAAATCATGGCGATCGAGCCCGATGAAACTCTCTACGGCCTGTTCGATCTGTCGACTGGCTCCGTCGAGACCGCGTCCGAGTGCGACAGCAGCGACCCCGCGGCGGAAGTATTGATGGTCAATGGACCACGCAGTCCTCCTGGCTTCACCCGTGAAGACGGGGGCGATGGCGTCGGCGACCCATCGCATGTCCACGAGGAGTACCGCCCTGAACCCTTCGCTTCGTAGCGGAGGGAAGAGCTTCGCCATCGTAACATGGATGCACTTGACACTCCAATCGTTCGAGAAACCCCCGAGGCCCAGGCCTTGGAGGAGGCACGCCTGGTCAACTTGGCTAAGCGCACTCGACTGGAGAACCTCTAGCGCCCACTCGACAAGCATGCTCGGCAGCGAATTCCTGAATCCAGTCGACGGCAACTTTTTCCACCTCCGACTCAGGTATACCGAACTCCGATCCAGAATCTCACAGCTGCAGCTCGAATAGCAGAGTCAATTCAACCTTCCCAGTCAGAAGCTGGCCGAGGTTTGATGCAGATCTAGGCTTTGCTCCGGGCAGCGGGAGAGCAGAATACAACAGTATCTCAGTCGCGGCGGAATAGGATTCATAGCAGATCTATGGTGGCAGATACTGTCCAATCTGCTCATAGCCCAAGATCGCCTCGCGGCGTGAGGAGCGTGGGCACCGACAAGATCAGTACAGGAACTGTGAGCAGTATGATCATCGACTCGACCACGATGACCGTCATCGAATGCCCACGCCTCCTCCGAGGAGTGGGTCATACGTGCCTCGGTGGCAAGATGACAGGCGCCCCCACAGTGGCGAACGAAGAATTCCAGTCGACCCCAGAGAGCCAGACTTTGATGCAAGATCTATCCTTGTTCAAGGTCTGGTTGATAGGAACTGAACTCACAGAGAAGGCCACGATAGAGATCATCCGATTGGAAGCAGGGTGCATGTTTCAAGACCCGAGTGTTTCAGCAGAGCCATCAGAGCAGCAGTGATTCCTCCCAATTTCAGGTTGGCGACTGGAGTCAGCAAGTTCACCGGTGAGTCCAAGCCAGACACTTGGCTGGAGGACTATCGAGTGGCTATGCAGATTGGTGGTGGCAATGATGATGTGGCTATGAAGCACCTCCCCTTGATGTTGGAGGGCTCAGCCAGAGCATGGTTGAATCATTTGGTTCCTGGCAGTATATATAGTTGGGAGGAACTTGCTCGACTGGGAGGACCTTTGAAGGCACTTGCAGAAGGCCGGTAGGATTGATAGAATTGCAGTGTTGTGTCCAGAAACCGAATGAAATATTGAGGGATTATATTCAGAGATGGATCACGTTGCACCATACAGTGGAGAATGTGTCAGATCACCAAGCAATTTGTGCCTTCAAGGAAGGTGTTAGGTATCGGGAGTTGAATCTGAAATTCGGTCGGACAAGAGATATGACTCTGACTCGGATGATGGAGATTGTCACCAAATATGCCAATGATGGAGAGGAAGACCGACTCCGGAGTGGCAAGCACAAAACAGTCGCCCAAGAAACCGGAGGAGGGAATTCCAGTCGGAAACAGAAGCGAAAGGTTGAACCAGCTGCTCCTGGCGAAGCTTTAGCTATTGCCCAAGGAAAGTTCAAAGGAAAGCTCAAGGGGCCCTGGACTCTCAAAAAAGTTAAGGATAAAGATGGGAATGATGTGTTGGATTTACCATGCCATATTCATACAAAAAAGATGAAGAGAGGAACATCATTTACCCTAAACAAACCACTCGACAGTGCCGTTTCCTTATCCAGCAGTTCCGAGAGAAACAACCCAAGGAGAAGGAAAAGGAGTCGGACGGAGGTGAGGATAGGGAAGAAGATGATGATGATTTTCCCAACGTCAATTCCACACTGATGATTTTTGCTGATGTTGAAAGCAAAAGTCGGTTGAAAGTTATTAACAGAGAAGTAAACATGGTTGCTCCTGCAACACCCAATTATTTGAAGTGGTCCCAGACTGCCATCACATTCGACCAGTCAGACCATCCAGCTCATATAGCCACCCCTGGGAGGCAAGCACTGGTGGTCGACCCAGTAGTTGAAGGCACTCGACTGACTAAAGTGCTGATGGATGGTGGCAGTGGCCTGAATATCCTTTATGCTAAAACCTTACAGGGAATGGGCATTCTGATGTCCAAGTTTGGTGAAAGCAACATGAGTTTCCATGGGGTTATTCCTGGCAAGAAAGCTCAATCACTCGGCCAGATCGCCCTTGATGTGGTTTTTGGTAATTCC
The DNA here is from genome assembly GCA_034509565.1 of Triticum monococcum. Classification (NCBI taxonomy): domain Eukaryota; kingdom Viridiplantae; phylum Streptophyta; class Magnoliopsida; order Poales; family Poaceae; genus Triticum; species Triticum monococcum. Next base: position 170,835,317 of record CM067847.1, on the reverse strand, counting down.
AAGAACTACCGCAAGAAAAAGTTGACATTTGAGATAGTGGATTTCAAGAGTGCTTACCATGCTATTCTGGGTAGGCCCGCTTATGCACATTTTATGGCTCGACCATGTTACGTGCATCTCAAATTGAAGATGCCTGGTCCTAAAGGAGTAATCACAGTCACTGGCAATCAGCAGAAGGCGGAAGAGTGCTTCCGAAAAGGCTCAAAAATTGCCGATGCACAGATGGCAGTAGTAGAACTGCAAGAGTATCAGAAGAATGCAGATCCGAGTGATTTGCTGCGAGCCAAGAAGCCTGCCACAGATTCTGCATTTCAGTCGTCCGGTGAAACGAAGCCGATTCATATTCACCCAGCCGACCACAATACTGCTCCGACCCATATCTCAACAATACTCGACAACAAATAGGAAGAAGCGCTCATCCAGTTCCTCCGTGAGAACCGGGACATCTTTGCATGGAAACCTTCTGACATGCCGGGTGTACCCAGGGAACTGGCTGATCATCGTTTGCGAGTCGACCCAAAAGTAAAACCAGTCAAGGAACATCTCCGACGGTCCGCCGTCCATAAGAGAAAAGCAATCGGTGAGGAAGTGGCTCAGCTCTTGGCTGCTGAGTTCATCCGTGAAATCTACCACTCTGAGTGGCTTGCCAATGTTGTCATGGTCCCCAAGAAGGACGACTCGCTTCGCATGTGCATTGACTTCAAGCATATCAATTGGGCCTGCCCGAAAGATCATTTTTCTCTCCCCCGCATCGACCAAATCGTCGACTCAGCTACGGGGTGTGGGCGTTTGTATTTTTTGGACGCCTATTCTAGGTACCATCAGATCTGACTGTATGGTCCCGATGAGATAAAAACGGCTTTCATCACTCCATTCGGATGCTTTTGTTATGTCACTATGCCATTCGGCTTGAAGAACGCCGGAGCCACATTCATGAGGATGATCCAGAAGTGTCTGCTCACTCAAATCAGTCAGAATGTGGAAACATACATGGATGACATTGTGGTCAAGTCACGTAAAGGTTTTGACCTGTTGGCTGACCTTGCTAAACCCTTTACCAATCTCAGAAGATATGATATCAAGCTTAATCCATCAAAATGCACATTCGAAGTTCCTGGCGGAAAATTACCCAGTTTCCTTGTTTCCGAACGAGGGATCGACGCTAACCCAGAGAAAGTTGGTGCTATACTTTGGATGAAACGCCCTGTGCATGTGCACGATGTCCAGAAGCTTACTGGTTGTTTGGCCGCCTTGAGTCGATTCATTTCTTGCCTCGGTGAAAAGGTATTTCCTCTTTACCGACTGATGAAGAAGTCTGATAAGTTTGAGTGGACTCCCGAAGCTGATGCAGCGTTTGCAGAGCTCAATGCCCTACTTTCCACCTAGTCGGTGCTTGTTGCGCCAATCAGCAAAGAGCCTTTACTGCTTTATATTGCAGCCACTGGACAAGTTGTCAGTACAGTACTCATGGTCGAGCGGGAGGAAGAAGAAAAAGCTTATTGAGTTCAGCACCCAGTATATTATGTTTCTGAAGTTCTGACTCCGTCGAAGCAAAGATATCCACATTATCAGAAGCTTGTTTATGGGATTTACATGACCACAAAGAAGGTTGCACACTACTTCTCTAATCATTCCATTACAGTCGTCAGCGACGCTCCATTATTAGAGATTCTGAAAACAGAGACGCAACTGGTCGAGTGGCAAAGTGGGCGATTGAACTCCTTCCCCTGGACATCAAGTTTGAAGCGAAGAAGGCCATCAAGTCCCAAGCAATAGCTGATTTCCTTGCCGAGTGGATCGAACAACAACTTCCGGCCCAAATCCACTCGGAGCATTGAAACATGTTCTTCGATGGGTCCAAGATGCGGAATGGTTCCGGTGCTGGGGTGGTGTTGGTATCCCCCCACGGTGACAAACTCAGCTATGTTCTCCAGATTCACTTTGACTCCTCCAACAATGAAGCCGAATATGAGGCACTTCTATATGGGTTGCGTATGGTCATTTCACTCGGCGTCCGTCGCCTCATGGTCTATGGTGACTCAGATTTGGTGGTTAATCAAGTAATGAAGGAGTGGGATGTCAGAAGCCCAGCTATGACTGGTTATTGCAATGCAGTGAGAAAGCTAGAAAAGAGATTCGAGGGATTGGAGCTCCATCACATCCCTCGACTGAAAAATCAAGTGACCGATGATCTGGCAAAGATAGGCTCCAAGAGAGAAGCCATCCCCAACAATGTGTTCTTGGAGCACATTCATACACCTTCAGTTTAAGAAGATCCCTTCACTGAAGAGCCCCCACAGCCAAAGAGTGCCTCCGATCCGACTGAAATCGAGATTCCAGCCGTAGTCGATTTGATTATGGAGGTTTTGGTCATCACCCCCAATTGGACAGTACCATATATCACATACATTCTTAGAAGGGAACTCCCAGAAGATGAAGAAGAGGCTCGAGAGATCGTCCGTCGATCTAAAGTCTTTACTGTGATAAGAGGACAGTTGTTCAGAGAAAGTGTGACTAGAGTTTGCCAGAAATGCATAACGCTTGAAGAAGGTTGAGTGATCCTCAATGACATCCACTCGGGGACCTGTGGTCATCATGCGTCCTCTTGGACCATTGTGGGCAAAGCATACCGAGCGGGATTTTACTGGCCACGGGCAAATGAGATGGCACAAGAAATAGTCGACAAATGTGAAGGTTGCCAGTTTTACTCCAACATGTCTCACAAGCCTATGTCGGCCCTGATGACCATTCCACTCGTCTGGCCCTTTGCTGTTTGGGGATTAGACATGGTTGGACCTCTGAGGACTGGTAGGAGTGGATTCACTCATGTGCTTGTAGCAGTCGACAAGTTCACCAAGTGGATTGAGGCCAAGCCTATCAAGAACCTTGATGCGAGCACTGCTGTCAGCTTCCTCAGAGAGATAACATTCAGATATGGTGTTCCAGATAGTATCATCACTGACAATGGATCAAACTTCGATTCTGATGAGTTCAGAACTTTCTGTACTTCACAAGGTACTCGACTCGACTATGCCTCAGTCGCCCATCCCTAGTCGAATGGACAAGCCAAAAGAGCAGATGGATTGATTCTCAAAGGACTGAAACCCCGACTGATGCGTGACCTCAAACATGCAGCAGGAGCCTGGGTGGACGAACTTCCATCAGTATTGTGGGGATTGAGGACAACTCCTAATCGGTCGACTGGCAGAACCCCATTTTTCTTGGTTTTTGGAGCCGAAGTTGTACTTCCGAGTGACTTGCTCCATAATGCGCACCGAGTTGAGATTTTCTCAGAGGAAGAAGTAGAACAAGCACGACAAGATGCAGTTGATCTCTTGGAAGAAGAAAGAGAGATGGCCTTGATCCGATCAACCATCTATCAGCAAGACCTGCGTCGATTCCATGCCATAAATGTGAGGGGTCGAGCATTTCAAGAGGGAGACTTGGTTCTCCGAGTGGATCAACAAAAACAACACAAGCTTGCTCCCTCTTGGGAAGGCCCATTCGTTGTCACCAGAGTGCTCCACAATGGAGCGTACCATCTCTACGATGTCGAGCTCAAGAAAGACGAGCCGCGCGCTTGAAATGCGGAGCTGCTCCGCCCCTTTTATACTTAAACACTCAGTCTGTTGATATGTAATAAGAAGCACCTTTGTAGTTTGTTTATCAAAGACAAGAGTTTTTACAGTCTTCTGAAAATGATTGTCGATTGCTTACGTTTGTTTCTAAAATCCCCCAGTGGGTGGCTTAGCTGCGAATCCGTTTCGCCTAAGTTGAAAAAATCCTACCGAGTGATGAGCAAGCCTCTCACTCGGGGGCTTAGCTGCAGTCCAATACTCGCCTAAGTTGAAAAAATCCTACCGAGTGATGAGCAAGTCTCTCACTCGGGGGCTTAGCTGCAGTCCAGTACTCGCCTAAGTTGAAAAAATCCTACCGAGTGATGAACAAGTCTCTCACTTGGAGGCTTAGCTGCAGTCCAGTACTCGCCTAAGGTGAAAAAAATCCTACCGAGTGATGAGCAAATCTCTCACTCGGAGGCTTAGCTGCAGTCCAGTACTCGCCTAAGCTGAAAAAATCCTACCGAGTGATGAGCAAGCCTCTCACTCGGAGGCTTAGCTGCAGTCTAGTACTCGCCTAAGTTGAAAAAATCCTACCGAGTGATGAGCAAGTCTCTCACTCGGAGGCTTAGCTGCAGTCTAGTACTCACCTGAGTTGAAAAAAATCCTACCGAGTGATGAGCAAGTCTCTCACTCGGAGGCTTAGCTTTAGTTTAGTACTCGCCTAAGTTGAAAAAAATCCTACCAAGTGATGAGCAAGCCTCTCACTCGGAGGCTTAGCTGCAGTCTAGTACTCGCCTAAGTTGAAAAAATCCTACCGAGTGATGAGCAAGTCTCTCACTCGGAGGCTTAGCTGCAGTCCAGTACTCGCCTAAGTTGAAAAAATCCTATCGAGTGATGAGCAAGCCTCTCACTCGGAGGCTTAGCTGCAGTCCAGTACTCGCCTAAGTTGAAAAAAATCCTACCGAGTGATGAGCAAGTGAGGGAGTCCTGGATTAGGGGGTCTCCGGATAGCCGGACTATATTCTTTGGCCGGACTATTTGACTATGAAGATACAAGATTGAAGACTTCGTCTCGTGTTCGGATGGGACTCTACTTGGCGTGGAAGGCAAGCTAGGCAATACGGATATGCATATCTCCTCCCTTGTAACCGACCTTGTGTAACCTTAGACCTCTCCGGTGTCTATATAAACCGGAGGGTTTTAGTCCGTAGGACAACACACAATCATACCATAGGCTAGCTTCTAGGGTTTAGCCTCTCTGATCTCATGGTAGATCTACTCTTGTACTACCCATATCATCAATATTAATCAAGCAGGACGTAGGGTTTTACCTCCATCAAGAGGGCCCGAACCTGGGTAAAACTTCGTGTCCCCTGCCTCCTGTTACCATCCGCCTAGACGCACAGTTCGGGACCCCCTACCCGAGATCCACCGATTTTGACACCGACATTGGTGCTTTCATTGAGAGTTCCTCTATGTCGTCGCTGTTAGGCTTGATGGATCCTATGATCATCGATAGCGATGTAGTCCAGCCGGACAGATTTTTGTATTCGGTGGCTTTGCACTACGGGCCAATTCGCTTGGCCATCTAGAGCAGATTGAAAGCTACGCCCCTGGCCATCAGGTCAGGTTTGGAAGCTTAAACTACACGGCCGATATCCACGGAGACTTGATCTTCGACGGATTCGAGCCTCTGCCTTGTGCGTCACGCGGTCATGATGAGTACGATTTAGCTCTACCATTAGATAGTGTTCAGGAGATCGCACCGGCAGCCGCTCTCACCCTCAATTCGGAGCCAGTTGCGCCGTCCATGGACGGGTGGATGGACCCCGCCACGGAGGCCTTACCCTCATCGGCGATCGAGCCGAACATCAACCTTACTCTGCATGAGAGCCGTGTTGACAAACTGCCGGATCTCTCTCCGGCCACGGACTCCGAACCGCCTGCGCCCGTTCCTAGTGAATCCGATTGGGCTCCGATCATGGAGTATACCTCCACGGATATTTTTCAGCACACGCCCTTTGGCGACATACTGAACTCGTTAAGGTCTCTCTCCTTGTCAGGAGGATCCCGGCCGAACTATGTACGGCAGGATTGGGATGCGGACGACGAAGAAATTCGCGGCCCGCCCACCACCCACTTAGTAGCCACTGTCGATGACTTAACCGACATGCTCGACTTTGACTCCGAAGACGTCGACGGTATGGACGACGATGCGGGAGACGAAGATGAACCACTACCCACAGGGCACTGGACAACCACCTCATCATATGATATATACATGGTGGACACACCCAAAGAAGGCAATGGCGACGAGACAGCGGAGGATGACCCCTCCAAGAAGCAACCCAAGCGCCGACGTCAGCGGCGCCGCTCTAAGTCCCGCCAAAGCAAAAGTGGTGATACCAGCACAGGAGATAATAACACTCCGGATAGTGCCGAAGAGAACAACAATCCCCTCCAGCAAGATCTAGAGCAGGAGGTTGAAGGAGCCAGCCCTCCTGAGAGAGCGGCAGATGGAGAAGCGGAGGATGATAATTACATGCCCCCCTCCGAAGACGAGGCAAGCCTCGGCGATGACGAATTCGCCATGCCAGAGGATCCCGTTGAACAAGAGCGCTTCAAGCGCCGCCTTATAGCCACGGCAAATAGCCTTAAGAAAAAGCAGCAGCAGCTTCAAGCTGATCAAGATCTGCTAGCTGACAGATGGACTGAAGTCCTCGCGGCCGAGGAATATAAACCCGAGCGCCCCTCCAAGAGTTACCCAAAATGCAGGTTGCTACCCCGACTGGAGGAAGAAGCATATGACGTGGCTGATCGGCCACCTCGTGGTCGCGATAGAGAGGCATTCCAGCCAAAAACTCAACCTGCACTCTGACGCCATTCAAATAAAAAGGCATGGGGAAATACGCCAGACCTGCGAGACGTATTGGAGGACAAAGCAAAACACGCAAGATCGATCTACGGATCACGAGGGCGCACCACTATGCGAGACGATAAACGTCACGCCGGATACAGTAAAAGTCAATTCGGCCGGGCCGAACACAGCGGGCAAGACCCATTCGAGCTGCGTCGCGATATAGCCCAATACAGAGGCGCCGCACACCCCCTATGCTTCACAGACGAAGTAATGGATCATCAAATCCCATAGGGTTTCAAACCTGTAAATATTGAATCATACGATGGCACAACAGATCCTGCGGTATGGATCGAGGATTTCCTCCTCCACATCCACATGGCCCACGACGATGACTTACACGCCATCAAATACCTCCCACTAAAGCTCAAAGGACCAGTGCGGCATTGGCTTAACAGCTTGCCAGCAGAGTCCATTAGCTGCTGGGAAGATCTGGAAGCCGCATTCCTCGACAACTTTCAGTGCACTTATGTGCGACCACCAGACGCCGATGACTTGAGCCAAATAATTCAGCAGCCAGAAGAATCGGCCAGGCAATTTTGGACACGGTTCCTAACAAAGAAAAATCAAATCGTCGACTGTCCGGATGCAGAGGCCCTAGAAGCTTTCAAGCATAACATCCACGACGAGTGGCTTGCCCGGCACCTTGGACAGGAAAAGCCGAAATCTATGGCAGCCCTCACGACACTCATGACCCGCTTTTGTGCAGGAGAAGACAGCTGGCTGGCTCGTAGTAACAACATATCAAAAAACCATGGTACTTCGGATACCAAGGATGGCAATAGCAGGTCACGTCGCAACAAACATAAGCGCCACATTAACAGCGATAATACTGAGGATACGGCAGTCAATGCCGGATTCAAAGGCTCTAAACCCGGTCAACGGAAAAAACCATTTAAAAGAAGCACTCCGGGCCCATCCAATTTTGACCGCATACTCGATCGCTCGTGTCAAATACACGGTACCCCTGACAAGCCAGCCAACCACACCAACAGGGAATGCTGGGTGTTCAAGCAGCCCGACAAGTTAATTGCCGAAGACAAAGATAAAGGGTCACACAGCGATGACGAAGAGGAGCCCCGACAGCCGAACACCGGAGGACAGAAGAGGTTCCCCCCACAAGTGCGGATGGTGAACATGATATACGCAACCCACATCCCCAAGAGGGAGCGGAAGCGTGCGCTCAGGGACGTATATGCGTTGGAGCCAGTCACCCCAAAGTTCAACCCATGGTCCTCCTGCCCGATCACCTTCGATCGCAGGGACCACCCCACTAGTATCCGTCATGGTGAATTCGCCGCACTGGTCTTAGACCCAATCATTGACGGATTTCACCTCACTCGAGTCCTTATGGATGGCGGCAGCAGCCTGAACCTGCTTTACCAGGACACAGTGCGCAAAATGGGTATAGACCTCTCAAGGATCAAACCCACAAAAATGACCTTTAAAGGCGTCATTCCAGGTGTAGAGGCCCATTGCACAGGCTCAATTACACTGGAAGTGGTCTTCGGATTCCCGGATAACTTCCGAAGCGAAGAATTAATCTTCGATATAGTCCTGTTCCACAGTGTCTATCATGCACTGCTCGGGTGAACCACATTTGCGAGATTCAATGCGGTACCGCATTATGCATACCTCAAGCTCAAGATGCCAGGACCCGGGGGGTCATCATAGTTAACGGAAACACAGAGCGCTCTCTCCGCACGGAGGAGCACACTGCGGCCCTCGCAGTAAAAGCGCAAAGCAGCCTCTCAAGGCAATCCACCAGTTCGGCGTTTCAAGACCGGTACACCTTCAAATGCGCTCGGAGTAATCGGCAACTAGACCGTCTGGCATGGTCTGAGCTCGCATAGCAATGTGACCCCCACCCCGGCGCAAGCCAAACGGCGAAATTCGTGCCACGCGTACATAATTACGCATTGAAAATACCATGGGCACAGGTGGGGAGGGGGGCACAACTACGGCACGCTCCAAGACACGGCCTAAACCGCACTAGGGGCTTCCCGCTTTGTTATTTTTCTCTTTCAGGACTTTAATCTCTGGAAACCTTGTCCGGCAGCATGATTGCCGAACATATGATGCAGCAACCAAGAGAGGCAGAAAGCTATGTCACACCACGGAACTCCCAGGTGGATTACGATAACGAGTGAAATATTTGCTTTAATATAACTCCTCAGCTTGCCCTTGGAAGGGACATAGTCCTACTTTTTGCTTATCACACTATCTGTATCATTATGCTTTAACGCACCTCTTTGAATAAACAATGCATAACATTACGACTATTATTGCATTCTTGTTTTACATATATGTGTTCATTAATGATGCCTTGCAACCGTACACTTTGGTACGGCCAACACACCAGGGGCTTAAGTACCCCACAATATGGTGTGAGAAGTCCGAACACTTTCACAAGTGCGGCACCCCGAACTTATAGCATTATATGCATCAGCTCCGAATCATGTCTTTGGTCAAATGTTGGGTTTGCCCGGCTCCTATGTTTTGGTACCTTACGTTCCGCTCTATCGGCTAAGGTAGCGCTAGGAGAACTACTGCGATTGTGCCCTGGTTCTGCTGGGCTAAGCACCTCAGTAGAGAAAGCTAAAACTGTCTATCATGATAAGGAGAGAGACTGGTCGCTGTTCGGCGAGGTTTCGAGTCCCTAAAGACTTATGCCGCTTAGAGCGAGGAGCCGGTCCTGTCCGGCTTAAAGGCGTGTATCGTGCCCCGAATTTGGCCTTCCAAATACCAAGGGCTTCGCCGAAATTTCAAATTATAGAATTCTATGGCTAAGTAAGAGTGATAAAGCATTATTAGTCCGGTTGCCTTGTTCGCTGTGCTGAGCACCTCCCTCGAAGGACCCAAAAATGGGAACAAGAGTGCTCAGGTTTATCCCGAACACCCCAGCACTCGCGGCATGGGGGCAGAAGCCGAGGACTAGCCATATCTCAGATTGGATAAACATCCAAACAGAAGGTAATATTTTAAATTCAAACAAGTGTTGCATAGCACATATGAAACAAGTTTTCATCATACAGGATCACACGAGCAAGTTTACTCAAATATTACATCCTTTGAACATTCGTCCGCTACAAGATGGGCACCCTTCAGGACACCCTCATAATAAATTTTGGGGGTGCGATGCTCCTTGCCCTGCGGCGGTCCCTCATTGATCAGCTTCACATCGTCTAGCTTGGCCCATTGCACCTTCACGCGGGCGAAAGCCCGGCGTGCACCTTCGATGTAGACAGACCGCTTGACGACCTCCAGCCATGGGCAGGCGTCCACAAGCCGCCTCACCAGGCCGAAGTAACTGTTCGGAAGGGCGTTGCCAGACCACAGTCGAACTATAAAGCCCTTCATGGCGTGTTCGGCCGCTTTGTGTAGCTCGACCAGCTACTTCAGCTGGTCGCTCATAGGCACCGGGTGTTCAGTCCCAGTATACTGAGACCAGAACAGCTTCTCCATTGAGCTTCCCTCCTCGGCCTGGTAAAACTGTGCGGCATCCGACACGTTGCGGGGCAAATCTGCGAATGCTCCTGGAGAGCTCCGGATTCGGCTAAGTAATAGGTAATTTACTTTCACATGCTTGCTTTGCATATAGAATGCCTTACCCGCCGCTATTTTCTTCATCGCGTCAATATCCTGGAGGGCCTTTTGGGCTTCGGCCTTGGCACTTTTTGCGCTCTCGAGGGCCGCGGCAAGCTCATATTCTCGCGTCTTCGAGTCAAGCTCCAACGCCTCGTGCTTCGTCACGAGAGCCTGGAGCTCTTGCTGCACCTCGCCCACCCGAGCCTCTTGCCTTTCCCGCTCGGTGCGCTCCTTGGCCGCTTTATCTTCAGCCTCGGACAACGCTTGCTTCAGGGTCGCCACCTCGGTCGTGGCCCCTGGCAAATTCACGATGATCCTGTCATTTTGCAATCGCGTTCTTTTTATATATATATATATATAACCATAGACTAGGTAGTACTTACCTTTGTTCTCCTCAAGCTGCCTCTTAGTAAGGTCGAGCTCTTTCTTGGACCCTTCGAGGTCCTGCTTCAGTGTGGCGACCTCCATAGTCAGTGCGGCAGATGCCAGCAGCGAAGCCTGCATACGCATATTGACATACTTAAATTAGACTCCTACGATATTGTTTGATCCTCTCTTCGACTTTTCTTCATGAACACCGAACAGAGCATCAGGGGCTACTGTCTATGCGGTAATATTTTTCCTATATTTGAAACACTTACCTCAAAGCCTGTTAGAAGGCTGGCACAAGCTTCAGTCAATCCGCTCTTGGCGGTCTGAACCTTCTGGACCACCACACTCATAATAGTGCGGTGCTCTTCGTCGATGGAAGCGCTGCGAAGCGCTCCCAGCAGATTGTCTGGTGTCTCTGGTTGGACAGAGGTCACCGGCACAGGCATCTTGCCCCTCTTGGAAGGAGGCCGCCTGCCCGAGTCCGGAACCACTGGAGGTTCCGGCGCGGTGTTCGGCTGAGGGCCGAACTCGGAGTCCTCGGGGGCCTTGTTCCCTCGGCTCCCGGAGTTCGGAAGGTCACCTTGAGGCGCCTCCGGGACTGTCTCCCCTCGACCCGGTGCCTCTTGAGACAATACCTCGGCATCGTCCGCAGGGTAAGGGGAGGTGGCGGTCGGAAGTGGATCGCTATCCATATCCGACGAGCCTAGGGAGCCGTCCGATGATACATCGATACGGGCTCGTGGCGGCCTGCACAATCATGTTCGGCGTTAGGGGAAGCAGTGCGACAAAGGAAGGCTATTAATTACTCTGGTATCCGAACACTTACGACTTCGCCAGGGGCTTGGCCCTGAGCAGCCACTCGTCTTCGCCTTCGGCGGCGGTGGTGGAACTGTCCGGAAGGAGAGTCCTTCCCTTCTTTGACCCTTCGGCCTCCCCAGTTGGGGCGGCCTTCCTCTTCTTGTCTCCCCCAACTAAAGGGGGAGCATCTTCTTCTTCCTCCTCGTCTTCGGGGGAAGGAGTGTGCCGTAGAGTTACCGGACGATGAGTCCGATGGCGCCTGGCGTCGGGAACTCTTTCGGATTCCCTTGGCCTTCTTGGTCTTCTCCGGCACCTTGTAAGGAGCCGGAGTCAGCATCTTCATTAGAAGAGCGTCTGTCGGGCCTTCGGGCAAAGGAGCCGGACAGTTGATCTGTCCGGCCATCTCCTGGCAGTCCTGTCAAAGGTACAGGAGCTTAGATCCCGCATAGAGTCAAACTATGAAAAACAAGTATCCTGTGAGAGGTAAAATAGCTTACCGCTCTGGCTTGGCGCTTCACGCAGAATCCGCGATCCTCGGTAGTGGGAGGGGGAACCTTGGCACCCTTGAATAGCACCTTCCAGGCATCCTCGTGAGTTGTGTCGAAGAGCCTGTTCAGAGTTTGGTGCTGGGCCGGGTCGAACTCCCACAAGTTGAAAGCCCGTTGTTGGCACGGGAGGATCCGGCGGATGAGCATGACCTGGACAACGTTGACGAGTTTGAGCTTCTTGTTCACCATGTTTTGAATACATGTTTGGAGTCCGGTCAGCTCTCCCGAACTACCCCAGGACAGGCCCTTCTCTTGCCAGGAGGTGAGCCGCGTGGGGAAGCCAGATCAGACCTTGGGGGCCGCTGCCCATTTAGGGTCACGCGGCTCGGTGATGTAGAACCACCCCGATTGCCACCCCTTTATGGTCTCCACGAAGGAGCCCTCGAGCCATGTGACGTTGGGCATCTTGCCCACCATGGCGCCTCCGCACTCCGCCTGGTGGCCACTCACTACCTTCGGCTTGACGTTGAAGGTCTTCAGCCATAAGCCGAAGTGGGGCTTGATGCGGAGGAAGGCCTCGGAAACGATGATAAACGCCGATATGTTGAGGATGAAGTTCGGGGCCAGATCATGGAAATCCAGGCCGTACTAGAACATGAGCCCCCGGACGAATGGGTGGAGAGGGAATCCCAGTCCGCGGAGGAAGTGGGTAAGGAACACTACCCTCTCATGGGGCCTGGGGGTGGGGATGAGCTGCCCCTCATCTGGGAGCCGGTGTGCGATGTCGTCGGGCAGGTATCCGGCTCTCCTCAGCTTCTTGATGTGTCCCTCCGTGACGGAGGAGACCATCCACCTGCCTCCTGCTCCGGACATGGTTGGAGAAGGTCGAGGTGGGAAATGCGGACTTGGGCGCTGGAGCTCGAGTGTGCGAAAGTGGATGAGCAGAGGAGGAAGAAGGCGTGGATGAACAGGTGAATCCTTATCCCTTTATATGGGAGAACGAAACTATGCGTCCCCACTAGCCTGGTAAAACTCGCTTATCCTCCAAGCGCCATAACCGATGGCGTGGTTGGGTTACCCACACCCATATTGATGAGAATCCCGTAATAAGGGGAACACGATCTCTGCTTTGACAAGACGTGTCAAAAAACTGCCTCGCGTTATGTGCGGGGCTAGTTAAAGGAAACGGTTTGAATAATTACCGGGCCATGGCATAATGTCGTGTTGCCAAAATGTGTCAGCAGATTAGATTTGTGGAAATATTATTCTCTCTATGGTGGTATGTGGAAACTTATTTTGCAGGGTCGGACACTATCCTTATATTCAAATTCTTCGGTGATGTATTCGGAGGAGGAACCCGCCTTGCAATGCCAAAGACATTACTGCGCGCCGGACTCATCGTCATTGAATCCTGGTTCAGGGGCTACTGAGGGAGTCCTGGATTAGGGGGTCTCCGGACAGCCGGACTATATTCTTTTGTCGGACTGTTCGGCTATGAAGATACAAGATTGAAGACTTCTTCTCGTGTCTGGATGGGACTCTACTTGGCGTGGAAGGCAAGCTAGGCAATACGAATATGCATATCTCCTCCTTTGTAACCGACCTTGTGTAACCCTAGCCCTCTCCGATGTCTATATAAACCGGAGGGTTTTAGTCCGTAGGACAACACACAATCATACCATAGGCTAGCTTCTAGGGTTTAGCCTCTCTAATCTCATGGTAGATCTACTCTTGTACTACCCATATCATCAATATTAATCAAGCAGGACATAGGGTTTTACCTCTATCAAGAGGGCCCGAACCTGGGTAAAACTTCGTGTCCCCTGCCTCCTGTCACCATCCGCCTAAACGCACAGTTCGGGACCGCCTACCCGAGATCCGCCGGTTTTGACACCGACAGCAAGCCTCTCACTTGGAGGCTTAGCTGTAGTCGAGTACTCTTCTAAGTTGCAAAAATCCTACCAAGCGATGAGAAAACCTCACACTCGGGGGCTTAGCTGCAGCCCAGTGCTCGCCTAAGTTTCAAAAATCCTACCAAGCAATGAGCAAACCTCACACTCGGAGGCTTAGCTGCAGTCCAGTACTCTTCTAAGTTGCAAAAATCCTACCGAGCGATGAGCAAACCTCACACTCGGGAGCTTAGCTGCAGCCCAGTGCTCGCCTAAGTTTCAAAAATCCTACCAAGCGATGAGCAAAGCTCACACTCGGAGGCTTAGCTGCAGTCCAGTACTCGCGTAAGTTTCAAAAATCCTACCGAGCAGTGAGAAAACCTCACACTCGGGGGCTTAGCTGCAGCCCAATGCTCGCCCAAGTTTCAAAAATCCTACCGAGCGATGAGCAAACCTCACACTCGGAGGATTAGCTGCAGTCCAGTACTCGCCTAAGTTTCAAAATCCTACCGAGCAATGAGCAAACCTCACACTCGGGGGCTTAGCTGCAGCCCAATGCTCACCTAAGTTTCAAAAATCCTACCGAGCAATGATCAAACCTCACACTCGGGGGCTTAGCTGCGGCCCAGTGCTCGCCTAAGTTTCAAAAATCCTACCGAATGATGAGCAAACCTCACGCCCGGGGGCTTAGCTGCAGTCTAGTACTCGCCTAAGTTGAAAAACCATCCCTATCCGCAAGGACGACGAGGTGCAGGTCAACTGCAATCCTCTCCACGGAGCCGCACCACAAGTACAATGTCCGCTCCATCCCTATCCGCAAGGACGACGAGGTGCAGGTCAACTGCAATCCTCCCCACGGAGCTGCGCCACAAGTACAATGTTCGCTCCATCCCTATCTGCAAGGACGACGAGGTGCAGGTCGACTGCAATCCTGTCCACGGAGTTGCGCCACAAGTACATTGTCCGCTCCATCCCTATCCGCAAGGACGACGAGGGGCAGGTCGACTGAGATATCTCCCTCAGAGTTGCATCTCAAAAAAATATTCCAAGTGAAGATTAAGTTCCACTCGAAGGTAAACGCAAGCACATGCAGATGATAAACCAAGATCAGATAAAATCTCAAGATTTTCAGAACAAAGATAAAAGTACTCGGGCGTCAGGACCGAAGGAGTTTAATGGTTACAAAAACCACTCGGCATTCCGAGGCAAATTTAAAGCAAGTTTAAGTATCAAGTTTGTTCACTCGACAGGAGGAGGACTTGCAGGCTCGACGAACTCATCCAAATCAATCGCATCCGCAATCCGAGTGGCAGCAGCAATAAAAGTCTCCATGAAGGACTGGAAGTCGTGCCTTTTATGTTGGCAACCTTGATCGCCGCCAACTTCTCCTCTCAAGCTTCTCGGCAGTGGACTCTGACCAGTGACAGAGCCACGTCAGCACCACATCAGGCAGAGGACTTCTTGCATTCCTCCACTCGACCAGGGATATCATTGAGTCGAGCCATCAGAGACTCGAGATCATTCTGAAGCATTGCCCTTGGCCAGAGCGATGAGTCGATGCGTGAAACTGCAACCTTCAGACGGGCAAGATAACTTGTAACACTGAAGACGCAAGATTCCAGTCAAGCACATTCATGGCAGCCTCGTCACCGACTGGAGAAAGGATAGGGTCCAGGCCTGTCTTGACCCGTCCAGTCTCCTCTTCAAAGCTTTGGCAGAATTCTGCAGAGTCAAGGAGTTAATGAGTCGACTGGTCGGGTCCAACTTGCAAACAGTAAAATAGTTGAGTAAAAAAGAGGTACCTTCGAGTATAAGAAAGAGTTTCTTGGCAAGAGCTTTCAGATAAGCCTCCAAATTGTTCCTCCTATGAGTCATGCTCTCCAGCTGGTCGGTCAGAGCCACTTTATCTTTTTTCAGACGAGTCGCCTCTCGATTGGATTCAGTGAGAGACGACTTCAGCTTGTTGATTTCTTCCTCCAGTGCTCCAACCGAAGTTAGTTTCTGGTCAGCAAGGGCAGTCTTCTCCTGAGCCTCCTTCTGCGCAGCTGCAAGGTCCAAATCCTTCTTCTCTAGGGCCAGCCTCATTTTCTCTGCAAAATACACATTTAGATCAAACAGAAGAATGAAGAGATAACTTGAGGGATGGTCAAGATAAGCAGTCGACAGGCTGTTACCTTCCGTACTAGCGACTTCATCTTGAGCCTTCTTCAAGTTCTGCTGAGCCAACTCCAGGTCATGGTTGAGTTGCCTTTGCTTTTCCTCAAATTCGGCTAACTTGGAGTTAAGCGTACAAGATTTCTACAGTGAGTAAAAGACATATCAATCGACAAGATCAAAGATTATTTATTTCCGAATGAATAAAACTTCAAGACTACTCAGACCCCAACCGACTGCCAACAGTCGACTGCGATCTCGGGGACTACACCCAGTGGGTGCACTAAGCGTGCCCCCACTGGTTAGGATTCCACTCGGCCGGTCCGTCCAGGCCGAGTAAAAAAGAGAGAGACAAAGAAGTGCTCAGACCCCAACCAGGGGCGGACCCAGGAAAAAACTTGAGAGGGGGCAAAAATATATCGCCATTTTTTTTGAAGAACCTCATTCGACGGTAGGGGTTTTGCAGTCGTTAAGCAGAGGAAAGATGGTCTAGTTTATAAGGAAAACATGACCAAAAAAATAAACATTTCAGTTAATCAGGGAAAAGCCAAGCGAAAACCAAAAACACAAAAATATATTCGAGTTTGGGGACTATGAATAAAAGACGCTAGCGACATCAAGAAACATCATCTGAGCCAGACACAAGAGCGCCAAGACCCAAAGCTAGCAAGTGTGGCCCAAGAGCAACCAACCCGAATATATGGATATATTCACGTTCAACATGGCAAACGCATTGATATAAAGTAAAACACTTGCCATAATCACATCATTCTCCACATGGTAACCAAGTTAATTGAGAAGTGAAACAAAACTAACCATTTATGACAACATCTTGTTCCGAAGTTGCATAAGAGAACATTATTGACGCATTGTTCTATCAATCTAATTTACAACTTGCAAGAAAAAAAAGCACTGCCGAAGTAGGGAAGAATGGAAACACCAAAGAAGGCCGGTATTAATAAAACAGAAAAGAGCTTTAGCACATTACCTTCCGTTTCATCAACCAACAATCTTTCACGGCATGAAAATGTATAACAATCACTTCACTAATTAGACGCTTGTCCAAATCAACTTGTTAAGGCATCTTGGGCATTGTTGTCTTCTGAAAGAGAAAAACTCTCCATTAGCTTCACATAAACGTTAAGTGACAAAATTAAAATGCCAACTGAATTGCCAAATTTCATATATCATACATGAAGAAGAAATGTGAGGAAACTAGGAAGTACTAATAGTTGACCTGAATAAATTTGAGTTTTTTGTCAGAACTAGCCAATAATCTGAAGTAGAAAGTTGCATACTGAAATTTACACGTCACCATTTTTTTAAACTAACCTAATCACCTGAATTGATAAATTATACGCATCAGTAAGTGCAACTAACATGGCTGTTAACATATAGGAATTGTAAACAAACAAAAACTTTGGGGGAAAAGGATACTATACAGTTTACCTTTATGTCAATTAGAATTAGAGAAGAATTGAAAATTAGGGCCCCTCTTTGGTGATTGGGTTGTGCGGCCGCTACTGTGGTATCATAGTGCTAGGCCGCGATGGCGCGAGGGATGGCCGACGCAAGTTAGGGGATTGCAGCGGCTACGCGGCGCGTGAGACAAGAGATCGGGGGATTCCATTAGGTAGGCGTGCGTGTACAAGGGAAATCTAGCAATTGAGTCTTTTTTAGGGCATACGATTAGACCGGTAGGCTGCAGCCCATGAGACAACCTACCAGGGAATTCCTATTCAGTGGGCTGCATCTTAATTTGGAGTTCGGCTTTTAGAAATAATACAAAGAATTGGGCTGAGTGGGGGCTGGGGTAATGGGCTGAGTGGGGGCACATGGCCTACTACGTTGTTAAACTATAGGTGAACGTAAAAATCAAGTGGGGGCAGCTGCCCCCACATCCCTGAACATGCGTCGACCCTGACCCGAACTGACTGCCATCAGTCGACCGCTGTCTCGGGGACTACACCCAGTGGGTGCACTTGGCGTGCCCCCACTGGTTCGGATTCCACTCGACTACACCCAGTGGGTGTACAATCTCGAAGTGCAAGACAATGAAAGATTGCACGAAGGAAAATATTCGGATAACATATCCTAAAAGAACAAATTCAGTCGGAAGTTGATTTACCTGGACATTGGCTCGAAGAGCCGCGCTGGCGTCATAAGCAGCCTGACTGCTTTCGTGCACCGCCTTCACCCGCTCCATCATTATGTCAGCCTGACGAATAGCCTCCACAGTGGCATCCGACTGGCTTTCTGGAACATGATGAGTAGCAAAGAAGGGGACAGACGGTCCAGACGCAACGGTTTGGAGATCCGAGGCATGAGGTTGGATGGTTGAAGCAAGCTCTGGAGCAGTCGACGATGCGGGACGCACACTCGACACTGGGTCAGCAAAGGTTACAGAAACCTTACTCACATCTTCGGGCCATTGAACTACTCGCTCCGTCGTCGGCTCCGACTGGGATGTCTTGCTAGTTGTTGCATTCTTCTTCCTGGGCCTCAGCGGCACGTCCTCTTCATCATCCGGAAGCTCAATAACATTGGGAGGGGCTGCAAAGAAATCATTCGACCCTAAATGAGTCACCAGAATTCAACCAACTATACAATCGAGAACAAGATCACGAGGATTGTACCCGGGTTGGAGGTGACCGCATCTTCCATGTCCTCATCTTCATACTGGCGGGTGGAAGTCCTAGAAGTAGCAGCACTACAAATTTCAGAATTCAGTCGGTCATGTTTGACGAGATAAGTCGACTCAAATCCAGACTCATACTAAAAGAAGAAATCAAGTCCAACTAATACCCGGAAGCAATGGGGATGACCACTTTGATCTTCGGCAAGGCCTTTGGCGGTTTGGATGGCGTAGCTTTCGGTTGCTTCGATACCTTTTCAGTCGGCGCCGGAGAAGACGTTCGAGGGCGCTTCGATGACTACCCAGTTTGCATGGTCGCTTTGCCACGGGCACTTGCTGGATCGTGAGAAAGCTTGGATCATTTTTCCCTACGAGGAGGAGAGTCGAGTTCTTCTTCTTCACTTGGGCCGTCGCTGTCCTCGTCCTCTTCGTTGTCAGAGTGCCACTCGCCGCTTTCACCTCCACTCGCCTCCCCCTCTGGGTCCTGCTCCTGCTCTCCGTTGGGCATCGAGTACATCTCAGTCAGGGCCTAGAAGACAACAACCAAGATAG
This sequence comes from Triticum monococcum, assembly GCA_034509565.1. NCBI lineage: Eukaryota > Viridiplantae > Streptophyta > Magnoliopsida > Poales > Poaceae > Triticum > Triticum monococcum. The sequence goes on along the minus strand of CM067847.1, from coordinate 170,816,364 downwards.
GAGACAATCGGATAACAACAAACAGCTAATTGATAAATCAAGAAGATACTCGACCACTTGGAGTCATACCTTGTCGGTTTCGTATGAGTTGTTGAACGGAGGAATCCTTTGAGATCCCCTGGGGCTGTCCTTGTTGCCAATGACGCTCTTCAGCCACCCTTCCAACGTGGCATCATCGACTTCCTCTGGATGGATCCGAGTGGTGTCGTCGGTGCCCGAATACATCCACATCGGATGGTCACGAGCTTGAAGGGGTTGGATGCGTCGCCTGAGGAAGACCTCCAACAGATCCATACCGGTTACCCCGTCATGGACAAGCTGAACTACTCGCTCAACCAGCACTTTCACTTGCGCCTTCTCCTTTGGGACCACTTTCAAAGCAGAGGGCTTCTCCACTCGGGCCATGGAAAAGGGGGGAAGTCCAGTCGACTGACCGGGAGTCGGCTGGTCCTTGCAGTAGAACCAGGTCGATTGCCACCCTCGGACCGACTTAGGAAGGATCATGGCTGGGAAAGTACTTTTACTCCTCATCTGAATCCCAAGACCCCCACACATCGGAATCACTTGCGTCCTCTCATCACTCGGGTTGGCCTTCTTGACCGACTAAGAACGGCATGTGAATATGTGCTTGAAGAGCCCCCAGTGTGGCCGACAGCCCAAGAAGCTGTCACACATGGACACAAAAGCAATGAGGTACATGATGGTATTCGGAGTAAAGTGGTGAAGTTGCGCCCTGAAGAAGTTCAAAAAACCTCGAAAGAAAGGGTGGGGAGGCAAGGAAAACCCGCGGTCGACATGAGTAGCGAGGAGAACACGCTCACCCTTCTATGGCTGCGGCTCGGTCTCGTTCCCCGGGAGTCGCGCCGATTCGTGGGGGATTAGTCCCCCCTCGACCAGGTCATCGATGTCGTCCTGACGGATCGTCGAGCGGATCCAGTCGCCCTAGATCCAGCCCGGCGGCAGGCCGGCCCTTGAAGAAGATCCGCCTCGGCCAGACTTCTTCCCCTTCGCCTTCGCCGTCGCCTTCTTCACGCGCTCCAATGCCACCATCTTCTCCTTCCCCGTCACGGCGAGCAGAGCTCGAACGGGGTGGTGGCACTAGAGCAGGAGCAGATGCAGTGGAGAAAACTGAGAGGGAAAGAGAAGAACGAAGACGCATTGTTCAAAGAAAACCCCAGCCCGACGCCTTATATGGGGCCGCTTCCGAATGGCTGACCTGTGGGTCCGGACGACCCAAAATCCAAATCCCACGATATCCGCGCACATCAGGGAAATCTGTCAGACGAAATATCTTCTCCATACCAGCACTCAAGACATCACAGAAAAGTTCACTCGGCAGATTCAAGAATGGATCAAGGCGACTGAAAAGGAGTTGATATCATTATGGTTGTTCGCTTGGTCACGATAAGTCACTACCGGAGCACAAAAATTGAATCAGAGAAGTTCTCAACTCCTTCTCCACTCAATCCCCGAACCATTCGGGGGCTAATGATGAAGCTATGTACCTAGGGTAGTGTGACGCCCCAAGACCGGCACTCCAGATGCTTTCATGTCTTCCGAGTTTCGTCAGGTGATTTGTTTTGTCTGTTGCTTTCATCCTTGCATTTTTGCATTGCATCATGTCATGATGCCATTAATATTGCAACCATTTCAAAACTCGTTTAAATAAATCGTATGGATCTTCGATCCATTTAAATCGAGGGAAGGGTGACTTCTCTTTATAACATATCCTCCCGATATTAGGGAGCTATAGTAAATATTTCTTTAATTTGGAATTCACCTTGACACACTTGCAAAATAATTCCCCATGCCTTTGTCCCATGCATCATCTCCTTCTCCTTTCCTTCTATTTCCTTTCTTTTGCAAGTGCCACTTTCCCCTTCTCTATTAATGTTCATTCTTTTCCTATAAATTCTCGACCATGCCTTCAACCTCTCTGCCAAATTTCATCTCTTTTGACGTTGTTTTGGTTGGGTTCAAAATTGCATCAAGTTTGAAGTTAATTCAAACTTGGTTTAATTTTCTACCTTTAAAAATGCCCTAAGCAATTTATTCAAATATTAGATAAATCCTGGACCCCATAGCATTTTACCTCCTTGTCAGAAACCTCCCTTAGATCCCTGCTCTTTCCTTTTTATTTTGCTATCTGGGGTTTTTTTTATTAAAAGAGTTAAGAGAGAGAGAGAGAGCACCAGGCCCAGCCGGGGTCGGCAGCCCAGCCAGGCCGACCGGCCTCCCAGGCCCATATGCCCCTCCTAAGCCCACCATTCCTAACCCTAGTCCGACTGCCCCTTGCCCGATTCCCTTCGCCTCTCTCGACCCCCCCTCGTCATTCCTCCAGCGCCGCCAGCGCTCCTCACCCTCCTCTCGACTCCCACTCGGTCAGCGCGCATCGAGCCGAGGGAGAGGAGCTCCTCATGCCTCGACCCGACCCCTCCTCCTCTTTCCCTCGCGACACCCGGATGCCGCCAGCCACTCCTCCCTCGACCCTGCCGGAATCGCGCTCCATTGAGCAGCTCCCTCACCCGCCGGACCTCACCGTCGCCCTCGTCGACGACCGGCGCTCCTCTCCTCCACCTCGCGCCGCCAAGCTCCGTCCCGCGACCAAGCTGCACCGCGCCCTCAAGTGCCCGGCCTCCCTCCGTTTCGTCCCTGCTGCCAAGCCTTCGCCATCTGCCCGCCATGGCCTCCTGCCATGGGCCAGAGGAGCCGCGTCGCGCATCTTCGGCCGCTCCCCTGTAGCTCCTCCTCCACCTGCGCTGGTAGCATCGTCCGTCGTGCCCTGCTGTCGTTGCCTTTGCCTGCGCCGGTGACCTCCACCACATCTTCACCTGCATCCTCCTCGTGCACGCTCCTGCCATGGCCATCACCTCCCCGATGCCCTTGTTGTTGCTGCTCCTCGTAGATCTTCCTGGTGCCCTCGTCTCTGCTCGCGGGAGGACGAGTACGACCGCTGTTTCGATCTGCGATGCGCGAGAACCCTTAGCCTTGCTTCGATCTGGTTACATCGAGACCACCGTTGCAACGCTGATTCCTCTGCCCCGGAGTACCTCAAGTTCGTCTACACAAGACTGCCAAGTACCTCTACGCATGGATATCGCCAAGTACCATGAGGATACGAGAACAACTACCATCGTCGGGCATTTTGCCAAGTTCCACGACACCGCATAAGTTTCTTCTTGAACATGTATGACTACAACGTGAACGAGTACCACGACGACCCTCGAAGAGCTCGGATCCGTCAAGTTCCACTACCGCCGACTAGTACAACTACCTCGCAAAAACGAGACCGTCAAGACCAGACCGACAAGTACCCCGAGCACTTCTGTACCTCTACCGTCGACGTGCTTTCGTTAAGTCCCTCTACGAAAATGTGATCCGCTGTCGTCGCTAGAATCAAGACCGACAAGTCCGAAGATGCAAGTACCACTCCGAACCATGTATGACTACTGTCGCCGAAGACCCGTGTAACGCAAGCGTCAAGTTCAACCACCGTCGCGTGAACCACTACTTCCACTATGACCTGTGTACCACTACTTCCTTCGACGAACGCGTTCGTTCCATCCCGATTGCACGCTTCGAGGGTATAACCACCAAGACGACGGCCGTGAACGAATGTTGAGTGATGTATGAGATGCTCGTGGTTGCACCGTGTCTGAGTTGTTCTTTGCGAGTTCCTCGTTGCCTTGCCGTCGACATGTGGGAACCCGGTATCCGGGAGCACCCCCTCATCCTGCATGTCACACTCACACCAACTTCCTTTTGCACCGGTATCCCCATGAGCTACCGGATCACCGATATGTTGCCGTGGCATCATTTTCGGATACGTTGCCGTGGCACCCCTTCTGTTCCGCCATGGCGACAAATGCTTCATAATATGCTCATGTCAACTTTTAACAAAATTGCATAAAACTTGTACATGTCATCCGCATCATGGTAATAACATTTAAAATGTTTAAATTGTTGTTGCACCAAATTGCTAAATGCATATGGGGATTTACCGGAATTGTTGTTTGTTATTTCCGGCCTCATTTAAACTTTCCTAACTATGTATTTTACTTATGCTTCGTCTCTTGCCATGTTTAACAACATTTAATATTATTGGGTTCCTAAACGAGAGAGAACTAAATAAGTCATGTGGTGTTTTCTTCAATATGCAACTATGTGGCATATTGAGCTCCACTTAATTTGTAGTGTTGTTTGTTGCACTTTGCCATACCATGCTTTATTAAACCGGACATGCATCATACTTGGTTGTGCATCATGCCATGATTATGTGATGGTTGTTTACTATGTTGTTTGCTTCTTTCTGGTGTTGCTTCTTCGGATTAGTTCCGATAACGTCGCGTTGTGAGGATTCGTTTGACTATGTCCGTTTGTCTTCTTCATGGATTCGTTCTTCTTCCTTGCGGGACCTCAGGCAAGATGACCATACCCTCGAAATCACTTCTATCTTTGCTTGCTAGTTTCTCGCTCTATTGCTATGCCGCGATACCTACCACTTGCTATATCATGCCCCCCATATTGCCATGTCAAGCCTCTAACCCACCTTTCCTAGCAAACCGTTGTTTGGCTATGTTTACCGCTTTGCTCAGCCCCTCTTATAGCATTGTTAGTTGCAGGTGAAGATGGAGTTTGTTCCTTGTTGGAACATGTTTATTGTTGAGATATAACAATATATCTTATTTAATTAATGCATCTATATACTTGGTAAAGGATGGAAGGCTCGGCCTTATTCCTGGTGTTTTGTTCCACTCTTGCTGCCCTAGTTTCCGTCATACCGGTGTTATGTTCCTTGATTTTGCGTTCCTTACGCGGTTGGGTGTTATGGGAACCCCTTGACAGATCGCTTTGAATAAAACTCCTCTAGTAAGGCCCAACCTTGGTTTTTACCATTTGTCACCTAAGCCTTTTTCCCTTGGGTTCACCAGACTCAAGGGTCATCTTTATTTTAAACCCCCGGGCCAGTGCTTCTCTAAGTGTTGGTCCAACCTGAGCGATGTCCGGCGCCCCCTGGGCAACCAGGGTCTATGCCAACCCGACGTTTGGCTCATCCAGTGTGCCCTGAGAACGAGATATGTGCAGCTCCTATCGGGATTTGTCGGCTCATTCAGGCGGCTTTGCTGGCCTTGTTTTACCATTGTCGAAATGTCTTGTAACCGGGATTCCGAGTCTGATCGGGTCTTCCTGGGAGAAGGAATATCCTTCGCCGACCGTGAGAGATTGTGATGGGCTAAGTTGGGACACCCCTGCAGGGTTTTGAACTTTCGAAAGTCGTGCCCGCGGTTATGGACAGATGGGAATTTGTTAATGTCTGGTTGTAGAGAACTTGACACTTAACTTAATTAAAATGCATCAACCTCGTGTGTAGCCGTGATGGTCTCTTTTCGGCGGAGTCCGGGAAGTGTACACGGTTCTTGTGTTATGCTTGAACGTAAATAGTTTCAGGATCACTTCTTGATCACTTCTAGTTCACGGCCGTGCTTTGCTCCTCTTCTCGCTCTCATTTGCGTAAGTTAGCCACCATATATGCTAGTGCTTGCTGCAGCTCCACCTCACTATCTTTTCCTACCCATAAGCTTAAATAGTCTTGATCTCGCGGGTGTGAGATTGCTGAGTCTCCGTGACTCACAGATTACTTCAAACAGTTGCAGGTGTCGATGATAACCGTGCAAATGACGCAACCGAGGTCAAGGAGGAGGTCGATGAAGATCGTATTCGTTGTGTTGTTTCGTTTTTCCAGTTGATCAGTAGTGGAGCCCAGTCGGGGCGACCGGGGATCTTTTGGATTTGGGGTTGTCTTTATTTTGGTTCCGTAGTCGGACCGTGATTGTATTCTGGATGTTGTAATGCTATATTTATGTATTGTGTGAAGTGGCGATTGTAAGCCAACTCTTTATCCCTTTTTTATTCAGTACATGGGATGTGTAAAGATTATCCCTCTTGCGACATGCCTACCATGCGGTTATGTCTCTAAGTCGTGCTCAGACACGTGGGAGATATAGCCGCATCGTGGGTGTTACAGGTAGGGTCATAGGCCTGACCTAGACTACCTCCCCAAGGACATCACCTTAAAGCCAGCAGCATTCCAAGGGTACCATCATCCATTCGACCAGAGACATTCCACTCGGAAGAATCAATTTCACTCGACCGTCACAGAAGTCACTCGACGAACAGAAGATCTGAAGCCACTCTACACAGCAACGGTCGTGCGTTTACTCATAGCCTTAACTACCATTTATAACACTTTAATACGGGCGTTACCTGTAACGCTCCACCTTTATGTACATTAAACCCCGCATAACGGAGGGGAGCTAGGTCCTGACGCACTCTATATAAGCCACCTTCCTCCTCCAGGTCTGGGGTTCGCATCTTTTGTAAACACACACACACATATAATCCAGTCGACCGCCTCAGGGCATCGAGACGTAGGGCTATTACTTCCTCCGAGAAGGGCCTGAACTCGTAAACTTGTGTGTACAACTACTTCATAGTTAGGATCTTGCCTCCTCATACCTACCCCCCATTCTACTGTCAGTCTTAGAACCACGACAACTGCCTCAAGTTACATCACATTCTTTTTGGCCTAATTGATAGGTCGTTCTCCGCTATATGTACTAGTCCAATTAAACAACATTATCTGCCTCGAAGTGGCGATGAACAAAGATAAATCTATTCAACTCTAGGATTAGTTGCTAGTTTGTGAGACATCACACATGAGAGCTACTGCGGAAACCAAAGAATAATATATCTTCTGTTTGACATGATTGCTGCTATAAGTTGATCTTGTGAACATTCAACATGCCAGCCAGGTTGTGATTCTGCTTGTACCCTCCCTTTCTTCCTCCATCTCAATTCCCTCTCCCATGCTTCTTTTCTCTAAGATCTCTCTATGTCTTCTATTTTTCTGCAGAGAGATGGCCATGGTTTGTTTCTCTTAAATATCAGATTATCTCGACAATACGAATTCAGTGGTATAATTTTTACTCCCGTCGCAATCGGTCTTGTTGGTTAAATTTACGGTCAAACTTAAATCTCAGGAAGCGCGGGCACACTATATTGTGGAGAAGAGGGAGTAATAACATAGCTCACCTAAGCGGAACGAAACCAAAAATATTACCTTGCTTTATTAGTAGGTATAGATATAGATATAGACTAGCATGTACCCGCGCGGCGGCACGCCGCGCCTCGTCGATACATGAAGGCAACCTTCTCATGCTTTTCCTTATATTAAACTGAACGCACCAAGTTTCTCCCAAACCATGCAATCCTACAGAGCATATTCGATATTAGTTACTTTGAAGTACAAAAACAATTGATGTAGTATTCTTCAAAACAGTATGTGATCAGCTTACAGTCCTTATTGAATCTATTACATTCTGGAGACTGAAGCATGTTCATTTTCTTGTCCCAGCCCAGAAAATTTGATCTAGGAATCCTGTTTAAAAAATAAAAATAAGAATTGTACTGCTTGACAGTTGATGAATAGATGGGAACTTTTCTCGCCAAAAAAACAATAATCAAACTGAAGATGGAATGAAACAACACTTGCGCACCAGACTTGTACAATAACTGGAGACTAAGTTGTTGTAAGAAAGTGAGAAAATATATCTTTCAAAAACAACCCACAACTTAATAAGCAGTCAAGTATGTCTCTAGAAAGAGGCCATACCGCCACACTTACAGGCCTCTGTTCTTCACAAACATGCAATTGATTATCATATTCACGTATAACTGTAATACTTTGAGACAACCAGATAGAGCAAACTCGTATACTTGGTAATAATAAAAATCTAACACAGCAAAATTTCTCTATTTGAATGTTCTTTTCTAAAGATATGTCATCATAAAACAACATATCTGTTATAACCAGTTATACAATAAGTACCCTAAACATAAATAGCATCATTGGATAGTGAACCTTTGAACTATATGGTGAGAGCAGCCATCTCCTGGATTTTTCAAGTTCTGCTATCATTAGTGCTTGTTCTATCGAGTTTGGGCACATACGTTGACACTCTCCGGAGCTACTCAGCTGTTGCAAATAACACCAAGGGAGACACAATCCTGTATGAAACCTTAGTCATGGTATACTGTAATCTTTTCTTTAAGAAAAATGCCCATTACGGGTGATTTCATTAAGAATATTAACAGGTTACATCATATGCCAATGAGTTCAATATACAGAAGGACAGAAGGGACAGGAAGCACAACATGTATTTAGTATACCAATGAACTGGCTTTGCTTCTGTGGAATTGTCTTCTTCTCTAATTACCAAAACTGTTGGTCAGCTGCTATTAAATAGTCAATAATATCGTCCGGCTGGATGAGACATCTCTCACCTATGATGACTCATTTGTGAGATACTCCTGAGAACCTGAGTGAACAGAGCAAGATGCTTTTATCTTGGATGTGGACTCCAAGTATACCGATTAAGAAGGCAAATAAGGGGGGCATCAGAGAAGCAAGTTGTAAGAAAATCATGCTTATTTGCAAGTTAAGATATGTTCAGGTTAAACCACACACTGGGATATCTTAGGGCGATTTGCGTTTTAAATGTACTTTTAGGCTACCTACATGTTTGGTTCTGCATATAAATGAAGATCTCAGCACAAAAATAAATAAAGAATACACTATTTGTCTCTATCTAAGCAAGTGACCAAGAATTTTGAAGAATTAACCGTATGACAGTAAACTAAATAGTCACCATCTTAAATAGCATAAGAACAACATACACACGAAGAAGAAACTACACAGCATAACTCAATAGCTATTTAAAAGAAGTATTCCATATAATATATAAAACTTGCTTCTTATTCCTTCTATTACCCAGCGACACACAAAGAGAACTCATTATTTAGCTTAAAATCATTACTATTCCATTTTGAGGAAATTCAAAAATGAAAAATAATTTTAGCAGAACTAAAAGTTACTTATCATTAGTTACCACTATTAATGATATAAAATTCCATCATTTGAAATTGAAACACTAACATACATGTTGTGTGCTGCTCTTTGTTCAAGCATAGGTAAGGAACTAAGTCTTACTTGGATTCTGTAGAAGCGTACCTTCTATCCTTCCACTTCCTCTCATTTCTTCACTACCAGAAAAATGAGCCCGTCAACATTACAGGGTAAAGAAAAATATGTACATCTGTGAAGAAAGCTCATGTAAAATTATGTAGCAAAGCATGTGAACAAAAGATAGATTAACCTGTTTTTCTGCAAGCCTCAACAAAAGGATTGAACAAAAAAATTTGCTTCTTGGATCAGAACATATACACAATCGGTGATCAATGGATTCCAAACTGGTAAAATAGAAAATGATATGGAAGTTCTTAATGCAGTGAATTTTTATATTTGTACATTTTAATACTTGACAATTCAGGAGGTAAAAACAACAGCAGGATGTTCCTTGGAACAATAAGAATAAACATGACATGATTTGAAGATGAATCATCGTTTTCTACACAACTTATGGTAACTCATAGCTTCATTTTGGTTTCAAGTTTAGCAGTGCTAATTGTCGCTAGCGCACTAAAATCAGGCTAGAGATACCACAATATCAGCAAGCAGCAAGGATCAACAGAAGGTAGCTCACCCAGGTTGCCACCATGTTGAAGCTCTCTGTAGTTAACCAATTCATCCCCTTGAGCCCAGTGGAGAACTTCTGCCGTGTTACTTCCGTTTTCAATTCCTGAATCTTGCATGTATAGACCTTATAAGGTCCACATTCTGCTTGGAAAAAAAATATAACAGTTCAAGTATGGTGGCATGACAATGTGCATAGAAAACTTCATTTGATTCGAGATATAATTTTACACACCTGCTCACTGTAAAGTTCTAAATTTCTTAACCCAGGTAGAGAGACTTTTTTCTGCAACAACCGAAAGATGCATAAAACAACATTAGAGATAAAAAATGAACTAATTTGATTGGTGAATGCACCAAACCCACCTGAAGTTACTACGGGAAAACAGGAGTTCACACTGCACCTGCTATATTGACTACTCAATTTTCGCATCTTTGCTGTAACTGGATCTCTGTTTGATCTATTCAATTTCAATAGGATACATAAGGATAAACATACGATGGCAACCCAAATAAAGTATGCAAAGATTTATTCAAGGATAGAGCAAGCTTACCGTTGCTTTGTTGTGAATATTTCGTACACAATCCGTGGCTTAGCCTGCGTGAACAACCCGAGCGGCGGCGACCGGCTAGCAGGGAGAGGGCAGCCGCGCGGGCTAGGTAGCCACGAACACGCACATGAACCAGGGGTTCGAGCACCCAAGCAAACACCCCACCAGCATGCGCTCGTACTCATGCACATGGCAGCAGCGGGGGCAGACCGTCCAGAGCACATCTCTGAGACGGAAACGCCGCCGGGAGCAGTAGGAGCGAAACCGGCGCTGGTGGAGGTGCTCTCCAAGAGGTGGGCAAAGGCCTCTTCAACGGCGCGAAGGGCGGTGTCAGCCGGGGATGGGGATCGCGCCGAGGGGCGAGGAGGTTGGCTAGGCGACGGAAGACCCGCCTGACGCCCGGGGTGTCGGGGTTGGGCTGGAGCTGGAGGATGAAGAGGGAATCGGGGCGGCCGGAGGGGAGGAGGCACTCGATGGCAAGGTGGACGCAGCCCCTCGCCGGTACGCCCCTGGTGGTGGCTCGGCAGCCGAGCCCCTCCGCGGCCGCTTGTGGATAAGCGAGGCCGGGGGCCATCTTATGGAGGCGCTGGGGCGGTGGTAGAGCGACAGGAGATGGGATAAGCGGCGGGCGGCAGGCGGCGAGCGGCAACAGACGGGATAAGCGGCGGGCGGCTCGAGAGGGAGCAGGCCACCGCCCGGCAGACTGAAAAGTTTGACCATGAATCAAATTGCAGGAAACGATAATGACAGGAACCAATACAGAACCAGATGAGCGATTGAGACGGCGCCACCGTGGACTGAACGCAAACATAGGAAGAAACGCTAAACATACGCTAAATCTATCTAAATAAGTCGTATGGTAGTTCAAAAAATTTGAAACAAAACCCTGAATCCACAAGGCAGTTCTACCCCGTCAGGTACCAAATTAATAGCACGTGTCATATGCATAATTCACCATAGGTCTTTTTCAAACAAGTGGCTAAAGCTCACGGCAAAATCCTTGTGTGGAATAAATGCTTGGGTATATGGACAACGCTAACGCCCACACATATGGTGGGAGCGAAACCCGCCCACACGCTCTATAACACATAGACTATGCCCCGTCACCGCATGCATGCATGTGGGAATCTTTTTAGATTTCAATTTTTAAAATGTTTTATCTCTTAAATAAAAAATCCGATTGAAGATCCGTTTTCATCATTAAATCCCGCATAATGAGATCTTCAAAACTAGATATCATATTAATATATTTTGACGAAATGTTTTTGGGTTAAAAGTTGCCATGTCTGTTGCACATGAATTGCCATGGTGTTTACACTGAAATTGCCATGATATATTTCAGCTATTTTCTTCCACATTTAAAGTAAATTTTAACATTTATAAAACGTGGAATTAAGAACTAGACTTGTCATGAACCATAAACTAAAATTGCCATGATACATGAACTTAAAATTACTATGGTTCATACAAAAAATAATTTTCATGGTCAAAATACTGGAGTTGCCATCATCAAAATACTAAAATTGTCATGCTCTACAAACTGAAATTGCCACATGGCAACTTTAGTTTAAGCACCATGGCAACTACAGTGTAACATCATGACAACTTTTGGGCCAAACTTTTTTTCGTTGAAATTTATCAACATGGAGTCTAATTTTAAAGATCTCATCGAGACGGATTTAATGATGAAAACAAAATTTTAATTTGACTTTCAATTAGGAGATAAAGCATTTTTAAGCCGAAAATCAAAAAGATTCTTGCTGATGTCATCTGTACACATGTGGCAAAATGAATGGTAAAAAAAGACGTGTGGACGATATGCAAGATGTCACACGTGTGGGCGTTAGTATTTTTCGTAGATATAGATAAAGATTATTATTATTATTATTATTATTATTATTATTATTATCTCTACTCCTAATGGACGAATTGGTTGAATAGTCCCCCCCCCCACTTTCAACCGGTTTATTTTCAACCGGTTTTTCTTCGTCCCACCTCCCACCCCTTTTCTACGGGTTTATTTTCGTCTCCATTCTTTCCGTGTAAACCAACACTTTCCTAAGATACAAAAGATCACAGGTCTAACTTCCCTAACTTACCTAAATCAACTGATTCCTCCCATCAATGCAATTTACTTTAGGAAATAAAATAACGAATTTTAAGGAAACAAATAACGGAATTTCACCCACGATCTATTTAAACCAAATTTATATGCCAATAAGATCAATTTTCGGTAACTTTTATATGGAAAGGAATAATTCATGATCAATCTTTAATCAAGCATAAAAAAATTGGGTAGTATTTGATAACTTTTATATGGAAATGAATAAATCACGATCAATCTTAATGGACCAGCGAAAAAACCCCGCACGTACGAGCGACGTCACATGCCCTCGACCGCACGCCCTACTACGCCCGACTCACTGCCCTCGTTCGCGGCCGCCCTCCATCCCTTCGCCGCCGCCGCTCCATCCCTTCGCCGCCGCAACGTGCCGGATCTTGCCTCAGCCGCCGCCTCTCCGCCGTGAAAGAGAGGGCTCCCGATCTCTGCCGGAGTCGACCAACAGCGCGACACGCCACCAGATCGGCGAAGCGCCAGGATCACCTCTCCGCCTCGGCGCTTGCGCTTCCAGATCGAAGCCCATGACGGCGGCGTTCCCAGATCGGTAACGCGGCACCGTACGTCACGGCTGGCAGCCGTGTCCTCGTCATGGAAGCGTCGCTTCGAGGTGGCGGCAACCAAGGCCTCTCGGATCCCCGCCTCCTTCCTCACATCCACCGGCACGAGGAGGTAATCACCCGTCTCCTTACGCGCTGCCTTATTCTTCTTCCTTACATCCCCGATCTCACCCGTGGGCGCTGTTACACTTCACGCAGGATGCGGCGGGAGGGGTTTCGGCGGCAGGAGCGACGGCGGCGACCGCGGGGGCAGGGGCTTCAGCGGGAGAAGCGATGGCGGTGGCCACATCGGCAGGGGTGGCCCGGGAGGCAGGACGCCCAGGGGCCGTGGTCGTGGTGGCGGGGGAAGGGGAGGGCCCGACATGAAGGGCGGGAGCAAGGTGATCGTGGTGCCGCACAAGCACGACGGCGTCTTCATCACCAAGGCCAAGGAGGACCCGCTCTGCACCAAGAACATGGTCGCCGGGTAGTCCGTCTACGGCGAGAAGAGCGTCTCCGTCCAGGTCTGTGCTCACTGCCCCGTCTTACTTATGGCACCATATCATGCTCCTCCGTCTGCCACGTGGGGAATAGCAGTCTCTTTATCTATGTTTCAGAGTCAAGGGATTTGTTTCACACCATATCTCTGTCATGCAATGGCTTCTTATCAACAGAGGACAAATTTATTTTACAGGTTTGAAGCTTATCTTGCTGGGGATGTGAGAGATTTTGAGGGATTCTCCTCCGTCATGCTCTGTGATGTGCCGTGTTAGTTACCCATTTACACCGTCTTTTTTTTCCCGAGATTGATGCGGTGTTTGTTCTCCGTATCGTGCATGAGGAGGGAGAAGCACAGGGAGAAAGGGGACCATGGGCGATGGTATTGTGCACTGATATGTGAGAGGATGGATATCTGATAATCACTTCATTTTTCCTGTTTAACAAAATCAGCCAACCATATTTAACAAAATCGCAATACTAATTGTTGCATGATTTGGATTAATTTTCAGTTGTCTGACATTTTGCATGCCTACAGATTGTTCCTTTTTGAGTTGCACCTTCATTGTAGATGATACGAGGTACGTGTTTTATCTTTCTCTCTCGGTTTTGAACAATGGGCAGGTTTGAAAATAATGTTCTGTCAGTCAAATTTGTTGCCATGAGCATGAGGCACATCCATAGCAATGATTTGGATCTGTCATTGGTTGTCAACTGAAATAGTCACTAGGCTCCCTTGTGTAGTTTCAAGTAGTCAGAGGGCCCTTTGTGTACTCAACAATGTTTATGTTGTAATAATTGGTCAAAAATTGACCTGGATGTTACACACAAGTAGGAATATATATTTACCAAATATGACCTGAGCTTGTAAACAGTTGAAAAGGGAGCAATGACAGCGTCTAATATTTGGTTTCCTCCCTTGAGCTTGATATACATTGTTAGTATATATACTCATGTGTGTTTTCTCCTGCAGATTGGTAGACTAATATATGTCCAACCAGTGAAAGAAAATAACATAAATGAATTCTGAGCTTTCTTGCAATATTCACCCGCTTGCCGTTGTTTCATATATATACATATAAAATCAGGTCTGCACCCAATACTTGCTTGGAACATTTGTTTTCATTTTAGGACATTCATCCAGACATGCATGTTGTTTCTAGGTGTTACAAAAGAAGGCTGATGAAGATTATATTATCTAATCAGCAACTGATCTGGTACAATAAAGAAGCAGCAAATGAGCTAGAAAAAATCAGTCTGGAGATGAATAAATCCGGCATCTTGATGTTTCATATCTATTGGTTCCTTGTTTGGCAGCCTATGTTGGTAGATGTGAGAGGTAAACTGTAACGCCCCGAGACGGATGTGCCACGTGTCGTGCAGTTATTCGCCGTCGTTGCCATGTCATTTGCTTGCGTGTTGCATTTCATCATGTCATCATGTGCATTGCATCATCATGTTTCCAAAACTTGCATCCGTCCCGGTCTCCTCGTTCCGTCCGTTATCCGTTCTGAGCCCAGACACACTTGCACGCGCCCGCGGCATGTCCGAAATATTATTTTATAAATGGCCGGAAAGTGTTCTCGGATTGGGATGAAAGTTGGCGTGCGGTGTTGTTTTGTTGTTAGTAGACTGCCTGTCAAGTTTCATCGCAATCGGAGTTCGTTTGATGCCCCAATGGATAAATATAGCGGCAATATAGCCGGTCTAACGTCGGACGTTTTCGGTCTCCGGAAATAGTCGCCGGGCCGCCCTCTCTTCTCTTCTCTCAGCTCGAGACCGTCTACACAGCCCACCACTCATCACCAGGCCCTACCTAACCTCTCTCGTCAGCCCGCAGCCCTCCTCGCGCGCGCGCCCGAAAATTGTCCCGGACCCGACTCGAACAGTCGTTACCGCCGTGTCCGGAACATCCCCAAACGTCTACAAAACGTCACCGTTTTCTCATTTGGGCTCCCTAACTATTTTTTTCCGTACGTCCGATTACAATCGGAGGGATCGGATTAGCCCCTACCTAAAATCCTATTGCTATATATATAGTGGCAACCCTAGTCAAATCCCTAAATAATAGCCCGCTTGTCCCATCGCCGCCGCCACCTACCATATCCCCATCGGGATCCTCCCACTACTCCTCCCACCAACCAAAACTCGCCCGAGGCATCCAGCCTCATCCCCGCGCCGATCTGTCAGAGTGCGCCTCTCCTTGAAGCCGACCCCGCCTCCTCTGCTTGCCCCCCTTCCGCCCGAGCACCGCCGCGCCGGCTGGCGAGCCGACGCAGACGAGCACCAGCGGGACGCCCTCGTCGCCCCTGTCCTCCTTCTTCCCCTTCTCCTTTTTCCTCCTCCCCTCACTTGCCTCTCTCTCTCTCTCTCTCTGTGACTTGCCGCAGCAGGGAACCACCGCCGCCCGAGGTTCCTCGACCCCGTCGCCGACCTGATCCGTGACTGCCTCCGTCGTCGGCGACCAGCAGCAACCGCCATGGAGCCCCTGCCTGCGCCATGGATCCGTGCCCGAGTCTTCCTTGCTTCGCCAAGTCATCGTCTCCGGCCAAAGCTTCTTCCTCGCGTCGAATCTCGTCGCCCCGCCATGTTCCTGGAGCCGCGGTGCCCGCTCGTCCTCAAGTTCACCGGCGTGAGCATCCCACGTCGCCGTTGCCGTCCCGGGGGCGAGACCTGTTCGTCTGCACTCTGCAGCGAGCGCGCCCGTGCGCGTTGACCCTCTCCTAGTCGAGCCAGGCTCCCAGATCCAGGCCAGCTCCAGCGCGTAGGCCGCCTCCAGCCCCGAGTCCGGCCCATCTCTCCAGCCAGCGCGCCCGCGTCCTCCCACGGGCCAGCTCCAAGCCGATCGGCCTGCCAGCGCCGAGGCCCAGCAGCGCCCCTCTGTGGGCCTTCTCCAGCGAACCCGGGCCAGGCCATGGGTGAGCCACCCACGTCCCAGCGCCCCTTCTCCCCTGTGCCTGTTGGGCTGCCACAGATTCGGCCCGATGCATGTTTTTTTCCTGTTCAGCGAATTTGTCTATTATCCAGAGATTGCCAGTTTTGCAGTTTAGTCCCCCTAGTTCATGCATTTAATAACTCATTAACCGTGCATCGGTTTAAAATGAATTATACATGAAACTTGACTAGAATTTCATCTAGTTTAATAATATGCCATTTTCTTGCCATGTTAAAATGTTTAAAATGTTGTTTGCATTAATTTGCCCCTATGCCATGTTAAAATGATTTAAATCATAACTAAATAACCGTAACTCCGTTTTTAATAAACTTTATATGTAAATGGGGTAGAATTTTTGCCTAGTTTAACATGGTGGCCTTACTTTGCATGTTTAATAACTCTAAAATTGTGTTTAGGGCAGATCAGTACCGAACCTAAAATATGCTATGGGGAGTTTCCGGAATTGTTGTTCGTTGCTTCCGGCCTCATTTAACCTTGACTAGATAGGTAGTTTTGCTTTGCTTCACCCTCTTGCCATGTTTAATAACATTTAATATTGTTGGGTACATAAACGAGAGAGAACTAAATAATTGATGTGGTGTTTTGTCAATATGCATCCCGATGCATATTGTGCTCCACTTAATGTGTAGGATTGTTTGTGCACTTTGCCATGCCATGCTTCATTAAACCGGACATGCATCATATTTGGTTGTGCATCATGCCATGTTCATGTCGTGGTTGTTTACTATGTTGTGTGCTTCTTTTCCGGTGATTGCTTCCTCGGGTTGATTCCGGTAACGTCGTGTTGTGAGGATCCGTTCGTCTACGTCCGTTTGTCTTCTTCATGGACTCGTTCTTCTTCCTTGCGGGATTTCAGGCAAGATGATCATACCCTCGAAATCACTACTATCTTTGCTATGCTAGTTTGCTCGCTCTTTGCTATGCCAATGCTACGATGCCTACCATTTGCTTGTCAGCCTCCCTATTGCCATGTCAGACCTCTAACCCACCATGACCTAGCAAACCGTTGATTGGCTATGTTACCGCTTTGCACAGCCCCTCTTATAGCGTTGGTAGTTGCAGGTGAAGATTGGAGCCGTTCCTTGTTGGAACATTTATTTACTTGTTGGGATATCACCATATATCTTATTTAATTATTGCATCTATATACTTGGTAAAGGGTGGAAGGCTCGGCCTTATGCCTGGTGTTTTGTTCCACTCTTGTCGCCCTAGTTTCCGTCATATCGGTGTTATGTTCCCGGATTTTGCGTCCCTTACGCGGTTGGGCTATAATGGGAACCCCTTGACAATTCGCCTTAAGTAAAGCTTTGCCAGCAATGCCCAACTTTGGTTTTACCATTTGCCACCTAGCCTTTTTCCCTTGGGAGTCGCGCATCCCGAGGGTCATCTTTATTTTTAACCCCCCCGGGCCAGTGCTTGTCTAAGTGTTGGTCCAAACTGTCAGCCGCCGGTGGCTACCAGGGGCAACTCTGGGCTGGCCTACCGGAAGTTTGGACAATCCGGTGTTGCCCTGAGAACGAGATATGTGCAGCTCCCATCAGGATGTCGGCGCATCGGGCGGTGTTGCTGGTTTAGTTTTACCCTATCGAAATGTCTTGTTGTACTGGGATACCGAGTCTGATCGGAATATCTCGGGTGGAGGTCTATACCTTCGTTGACCGTGAGAGCTTGTCATGGGCTAAGTTGGGACACCCTGCAGGGATTTGAACTTTCGAAAGCCGTGCCCGCGGTTATGGGCAGATGGGAATTTGTTAACGTTCGGTTGTAGAAAACCTAAAGTTGACCTTAATTAAAATGAATCAACCGCGTGTGTAACCGTGATGGTCTCTTTTCGGCGGAGTCCGGGAAGTGAACACGGTTGTTGGAGTTATGCCTGACGTAGGTAGTCTAGGATCACTTCTTGATCATACTTTTATCGACCGTGCTTTGCCTTCTCTTCTCGCTCTCATTTGCGTTTGTTAGCCACCATATATGCTAGTCGCTTGCTGCAGCTCCACCTCATACCTTTACCTTACCCATAAGCTTAAATAGTCTTGATCGCGAGGGTGCGAGATTGCTGAGTCCCTGTGGCTCACAGATACTTTCAAAACCAGCTTGCAGGTGCCGTTGAGTCCGTGCAGATGACGCAACCCAGCTCAGGAGGAGCTCGTTGAAGACCTTGTTCATTTGTGTTGTTTCGTTCTAGTTGATCAGTAGTGGAGCCCAGTTGGGGTCGATCGGGTACCGTTGTCGCATTTGGGGTTCTTCTTTTATTTTGGTTCCATAGTCAGACCATGAGTGCATTTGATTGATGTAATGCTTTTTTCATGTATTTGTGTGAAGTGGCGATTGTAAGCCAACTATGTAACTTTTTCCCCTATTGTATTACATGGGTTGTGTGAAGATTACCTCACTTGCGACATTGCCTCCAATGTGATTATGCCTCTAAGTCGTGCCTCGACACGTGGGAGATATAGTCGCATCGAGGGTGTTACAAGTTGGTATCAGAGCCTTCCCCGACCTTATGAGCCCCCACTGTTTGATCGTTTTTAGCAACCGAGTTGTGTCTAGAAAAATGTTTTGAGTCCTTAGGAATTATATATCGGAGAGCTTAGGAATTCTTTTTACTTCCCAGTCTCCTCATCGCTCTGGTAAGGCATCCTGATGTAGAGTTTTGACTCTTCTCTTCTCAAATTTCACTAAATTTTTTTAGGATCACGCGAGTATCTTGGATTTGTTCCGATGGCTTATGATGAGAATACTGTCTTGGTGCCTCCTGTCAGGGGTTTAGTGGAAGTGTCCCGGGGAGTTGAGCTCTGAGGTGTTGTCATCATAATTCTATTGTTGCAATTCTGGTATACTTGAGATATGTGCGCCGACATCGAAAATCTCTTTTATGCAGTTCGTTGGTGAGATAACCTCGATGCCACCCAGTACTGGGGCGGGAGTTCGGGAGTATCGCCATAACTTGTATAACGGATGCTTTTCGAAGGTTGAGGTAGATGGTTTCCAAAGGTTTCTTGGTTATGTGTTGAAGGATGGCTACAGCTGGATGTAGGTATTGCTAGTTTGGGTGAGATATTATGCTTCCCCTGTATCCCCAACACCTGATTGCATAACCGGAAAGCTTCGGGAGTTTCATAGGTGGGAATTCAAGTAGCTCTTAGGATATCTTTCCGACAAATGTATGATATGAAATTGGGGTTCGACGTCTAGTGGTTCGCCTATTCACGGACGATTTTATAGTGGTCTCATTGTGTCTTAAAGAGTCCTTGGCTATGCTGACTCGGGGACGCTTCGTATGTCATGTGCACTGCCTTGTACATGATGGTGCTGTACGATCGAGCCCGTGTAGGTCCCACCACGAAAACTTCGGACGAAATCTCTATCATATGTTTGTTCTGGCTTATTTTGCAAGCCAACCCTTTGTTTTTGTTTTGAGTTGTGGTATTCGAGTTGCTTCGAAGTCAAATGTTGATTCCATCCCTTGTTTAAGTGGTGTTCTCATACTCCGATGTGGATACCAATCCTTCTTGATCATCAAGATTTTCTTGTCAATCCTTTTCACCGGCGTGTTTTCTCTTCAAGTGGATCCGTCCATTTTCAACATCCGCAAGATCGAGTATCAGTTCTTCTCAACGGTGTTCATTTCTTCCATCTCCAAGTTGCCTTTGTTTTTCCCACCCTCCCACCCTTGTTTTCCGCAAGGACTCAGATTTCTTAATCAAGTATCCTTTTATTCTTGAGAAGTCCCTCCATTCTTTTCTATCAATATTCTTATTCGGTGATTCTCATGAATATTCTAACGGAGCTTCAAGTTCATCATTTATTCATTCTTTCTCTTCTCCGGTGTTGCCAATTCAAGCTTTCGGTGTTGATCATATCCTTTTCCTCGTTTCAAATACCTTCTCATGCTGGTGCACCTCATATTCATTCACTTCTCGCTATTTAATTGTTCCAGAGTGCTGAAGATATCTCGAAGATTCGTGTATCCACTCTTCTTTCATGCAAGCTATTTCGAGGATGTTATCTCTTTCAAGCCATTTAATTTCAACCGGTGCAATCTCTCTTTGTAATCGTTCTACGGTGTATCCTTTCAGTGGGCCCTAACCCACATGTCTTTTTCCAGGATCTTACCTGACTCTTCTTATTTTCCCGGAGGTATTCTCAAATTCCTTTCGAAGTTTGACGTAAGAATGATTTATCATCAGTCAAATGTTTTCTCCAAGATCTTTCAAATTCTTTTCGTCGTTGACTCAATCTCTTCGCTTTTGATTCTTCCGGAGTGCCTAAACGACTCTTGATGGTGTTTCTCATCGTCATTCTCATATTTTGAAGACCGAAGAAGAGTTTCTTTCAAATCTTACCCCATTCTCTGCCATCCTCTCATAATTGTTTGATTGTGAGAATACTTTTTATCCATTGGAGCAATTCAAGAGCCTTTTCAGTTTGATTCTCCGAAGGCCATCATTTCGGGATTATTCATTCTAGCTTTCGGCTCTCATCCTCCTAATCTTACCGGTGCATTGTTCAAGTGTTCTCTAATCAGCTCGTCATCTCTTCGTTCTCATATATCTAAATTCTCCCAAGCATCTTCGTTCATTTGCTAATCCTTCCCGGTGTTCCTTTATCTTCTCTTCGTTCTTTTTTAATTCTTACGGTGGTTCGTTCAAGAGCTCTCGTCATTCGTTTTCATATCAATTATTTGTTGTTTTCAATCCTTCCGGTGGTTTGTTGAAGACCTTCTCAAGTTGGCGCTATATCTATCTTAATCCTTTCTACGAGAATAAGTAGTATGCCAATTCCATTGCTTGTCATCAATTTTAATTGGTGAAGGATACGCATAACATAATTCTTATTCTTGTTTCATCCAAGTGATCTATTCTTTATTCCGAAGGTTCATCAAAATTCTTGATCTCAATTGTTGTCATCTTCTCTTTTCCCCGGAGTTCCAACCTCTTTCAATTATATTATCACGGAGATGTCTATCTAAATCATTACGAGGCTTCAATCTTATTCTTTTCATCATTCAATTATTTTGGATGATTCTTTACCGGAGTTCTTCACGGCGCCTCTACATGAGGGTTCATAAGAGATTTAATTCCTTCTTGAAGTGTTCATTGAGATTCTTTTATAAGAAGCCCAGGCTTTCTTCATTTGGTAATCCGGAGTGCAATTCCTTCTACCATATTATTGGAGGTGGTATTATGCCATTCTTGATAATTTGGGTTCATGTTTTCATGATTCACACGCTGTCAAGATTGGGATATTTTAAATCCATCAACCTATTCGTTGGTATTGTCTTGGGTTATATTTCACCTAAAGCCTTCCCTAAGGATGGTTGTTATTATGGTGCTTATATATGATCCAAGTTCTTCTTTTATCCTTCCGGTGAAATAAGTTTCTCGTCTCTTTGCTCTTATCAATACAATTCTTCTTCCCGTGAGTGGCAGGTTGTCACCTCATAATTTGAGAGGTATTCCATAAGACCATATCAAGCTTATTATTTTCGCTGTGGGTTTTCCAACAACTCCGTTCAACCCTTCTCCTAAAGATGCCTTTCCAAGCTCTTTTGTGGCAGAAGTTGGCATTGTCTTCTACATTCGCTTGTCTCAATTATCTTTCTCTACTCTTTTGTTCCGGGGGCATGGTGATGTTGCTCTCTTCAACCCATCTTCTTGTTTTGTCAGGATCGTGTTCTTGTCGTGCCTATCCTTTTAATTGGAGTGTTGTGTCCTCTTTTCAAGTATCCTCTCATCTTGTCTTGTTCAATTCCTTCCATTTACAGGCAGAGTGCTGTCCAAATTATATCACTCTTATTCCTTCCCTATCTTGCTTAACCGGAGTATTGTGCCCCTTTGGTCAAGTTCTTCTCGCCTTATCAAGTCTTGCATCCCTTTCTCAACCGGAGTGTCGTGTTTTCATTTGAGCTCTCTCATCTTATGAAATTTTGACTCCCTTCTCTACCGGAGTGCTTTCCGAGATATTTCTTACCCTTCGTTCCATCCATTCAATAGTTATGGAGGCAGTGTGTTGATTTCATCAAATATCTTCTCATCTTATCAAGACCTTATTCAATTCTTTTCTTTTCAACCGGAGTGCTGCCCGAATTTGTTCTTCCTTGATCCCCTTCCATAACCGGAGTGTTCTCAATATATATCTTCCCTTCAACCTCAAGGTTTTTCGCAATGTTCTTTCTTCCTCTTTCCTAAATGGTTGTTTTCGACCTTGTTCACCTTCGTTGTATTCTTTTCTCGATGTATTCAACCTCTCAAGGTTGTGGTTTCACTTGTTTGTCAAAGAAGCAACTTAGTTTTACCTCTTCTCTTTTCTCTTCCGTTTTCCCTCCGGTGCCATTCTAGATCTCGGGACGAGATCCTCTCGTAGTGGTGGAGTGTTGTAACGCCCCGAGACCGATGTGCCACGTGTCGTGCAGTTATTCGCCGTCGTTGCCATGTCATTTGCTTGCGTGTTGCATTTCACCATGTCATCATATGCATTGCATCATCATGTTTTCAAAACTTGCATCCGTCCCGGTCTCCTCGTTCCGTCCGTTATCCGTTCTGAGCCCAGACACACTTCCACGCGCCCGCGGCATGTCCGAAATATTATTTTATAAGTGGCCGGAAAGTGTTATCGGATTGGGATGAAAGTTGGCGTGTGGTGTTGTTTTGTTGTTAGTAGACCGCCTGTCAAGTTTCATTGCAATCGGAGTTCGTTTGATGCCCCAACGGATAAATATAGCGGCAATATAGCCGGTCTAACGTCGGACATTTTCGGTCTCCGGAAATAGTCGCCGGGCCGCCCTCTCTTCTCTTCTCTCAGCTCGAGACCGTCTACACAGCCCACCACTCATCACCAGGTCCTACCTAACCTCTCTCGTCAGCCCGCAGCCCTCCTCGCGCGCGCGCCCGAAAATTGTCCCGGACCCGACTCGAACAGTCGTTACCGCCGTGTCCGGAACATCCCCAAACGTCTACAAAACGTCACCGTTTTCTCATTTGGGCTCCCTAACTATTTTTTTTCCGTCCGTCCGATTACGATCGGAGGGATCGGATTAGCCCCTACCTAAAATCCTATTGCTATATATATAGTGGCAACCCTAGTCAAATCCCTAAATAATAGCCCGCTTGTCCCATCGCCGCCACCACCTACCATATCCCCATCGGGATCCTCCCACTCCTACTCCCACCAACCAAAACTCGCCCGAGGCATCCAGCCTCATCCCCGCGCCGATCTGCTGGAGTGCGCCTCTCCTTGAAGCCGACCCCGCCTCCTCTGCTTGCCCCCCTTCCGCCCGAGCACCGCTGCGCCGGCTGGCGAGCCGACGCAGACGAGCACCAGCGGGACGCCCTCGTCGCCCCTGTCCTCCTTCTTCCCCTTCTCCTTTTTCCTCCTCCCCTCACTTGCCTCTCTCTCTCTCTCTCTCTCTGTGACTTGCCGCAGCAGGGAACCACCGCCGCCCGAGGTTCCTTGACCCCGTCGCCGACCTGATCCGTGACTGCCTCCGTCGTCGGCGACCAGCAGCAACCGCCATGGAGCCCCTGCCTGCGCCATGGATCCGTGCCCGAGTCTTCCCTGCTTCGCCAAGTCATCGTCTCCGGCCAAAGCTTCTTCCTCGCGTCGAATCTCGTCGCCCCGCCATGTTCCTGGAGCCGCGGTGCCCGCTCGTCCTCAAGTTCACCGGCGTGAGCATCCCACGTCGCCGTTGCCGTCCCGGGGGCGAGACCTGTTCGTCTGCACTCTGCAGCGAGCGCGCCCGTGCGCGTTGACCCTCTCCTGGTCGAGCCAGGCTCCCAGATCCAGGCCAGCTCCAGCGCGTGGGCCGCCTCCAGCCCCGAGTCCGGCCCATCTCTCCAGCCAGCGCGCCCACCTCCTCCCACGGGCCAGCTCCAAGCCGATCGGCCTGCCAGCGCCGAGGCCCAGCAGCGCCCCTCTGTGGGCCTTCTCCAGCGAACCCGGGCCAGGCCATGGGTGACCCACCCACGTCCCAGCGCCCCTTCTCCCCTGTGCCTGTTGGGCTGCCTCAGATTCGGCCCGATGCACGTTTTTTTCCTGTTCAGCGAATTTGTCTATTATCCAGAGATTGCCAGTTTTGCAGTTTAGTCCCCCTAGTTCATGCATTTAATAACTCATTAACCGTGCATCGGTTTAAAATGAATTATACATGAAACTTGACTAGAATTTCATCTAGTTTAATAATATGCCATTTTCTTGCCATGTTAAAATGTTTAAAATGTTGTTTGCATTAATTTGCCCCTATGCCATGTTAAAATGATTTAAATCATAACTAAATAACCGTAACTCCATTTTTAATAAACTTTATATGTAAATGGGGTAGAATTTTTGCCTAGTTTAACATGGTGGCCTTACTTTGCATGTTTAATAACTCTAAAATTGTGTTTAGGGCAGATCAGTACCGAACCTAAAATATGCTATGGGGAGTTTCCGGAATTATTGTTCGTTGCTTCCGGCCTCATTTAACCTTGACTAGATAGGTAGTTTTGCTTTGCTTCACCCTCTTGCCATGTTTAATAACATTTAATATTGTTGGGTACATAAACGAGAGAGAACTAAATAATTGATGTGGTGTTTTGTCAATATGCATCCCGATGCATATTGTGCTCCACTTAATGTGTAGGATTGTTTGTGCACTTTGCCATGCCATGCTTCATTAAACCGGACATGCATCATATTTGGTTGTGCATCATGCCATGTTCATGTCGTGGTTGTTTACTATGTTGTGTGCTTCTTTTCCGGTGATTGCTTCCTCGGGTTGATTCCGGTAACGTCGTGTTGTGAGGATCCGTTCGTCTACGTCCATTTGTCTTCTTCATGGACTCGTTCTTCTTCCTTGCGGGATTTCAGGCAAGATGATCATACCCTCGAAATCACTACTATCTTTGCTATGCTAGTTTGCTCGCTCTTTGCTATGCCAATGCTACGATGCCTACCATTTGCTTGTCAGCCTCCCTATTGCCATGTCAGACCTCTAACCCACCATGACCTAGCAAACCGTTGATTGGCTATGTTACCGCTTTGCGCAGCCCCTCTTATAGCGTTGTTAGTTGCAGGTGAAGATTGGAGCCGTTCCTTGTTGGAACATTTATTTACTTGTTGGGATATCACCATATATCTTATTTAATTATTGCATCTATATACTTGGTAAAGGGTGGAAGGCTCGGCCTTATGCCTGGTGTTTTGTTCCACTCTTGCCGCCCTAGTTTCCGTCATATCGGTGTTATGCTCCCGGATTTTGCGTCCCTTACGCGGTTGGGCTATAATGGGAACCCCTTGACAATTCGCCTTAAGTAAAGCTTTGCCAGCAATGCCCAACTTTGGTTTTACCATTTGCCACCTAGCCTTTTTCCCTTGGGAGTCGCGCATCCCGAGGGTCATCTTTATTTTTAACCCCCCCGGGCCAGTGCTTGTCTAAGTGTTGGTCCAAACTATCAGCCGCCGGTGGCTACCAGGGGCAACTCTGGGCTGGCCTACCGGAAGTTTGGACAATCCGGTGTTGCCCTGAGAACGAGATATGTGCAGCTCCCATCAGGATGTCGGCGCATCGGGCGGTGTTGCTGGTTTAGTTTTACCCTGTCGAAATGTCTTGTTGTACTGGGATACCGAGTCTAATCGGCATATCTCGGGTGGAGGTCTATTCCTTCGTTGACCGTGAGAGCTTGTCATGGGCTAAGTTGGGACACCCTGCAGGGATTTGAACTTTCGAAAGCCGTGCCCACGGTTATGGGCAGATGGGAATTTGTTAACGTCCGGTTGTAGAAAACCTGAAGTTGACCTTAATTAAAATGAATCAACCGCGTGTGTAACCGTGATGGTCTCTTTCCGTCGGAGTCCGGGAAGTGAACACGGTTGTTGGAGTTATGCCTGACGTAGGTAGTCCAGGATCACTTCTTGATCATACTTTTATCGACCGTGCTTTGCCTTCTCTTCTCGCTCTCATTTGCGTTTGTTAGCCACCATATATGCTAGTCGCTTGCTGCAGCTCCACCTTATACCTTTACCTTACCCATAAGCTTAAATAGTCTTGATCGCGAGGGTGCGAGATTGCTGAGTCCCTGTGGCTCACAGATACTTCCAAAACCAGCTTGCAGGTGCCGTTGAGTCCGTGCAGATGACGCAACCCAGCTCAGGAGGAGCTCGTTGAAGACCTTGTTCATTTGTGTTGTTTTGTTCTAGTTGATCAGTAGTGGGGCCCAGTTGGGGTCGATCGGGGACCTTTGTCGCATTTGGGGTTCTTCTTTTATTTTGGTTCCGTAGTCGGACCATGAGTGCATTTGGTTGATGTAATGCTTTATTCATGTATTTGTGTGAAGTGGCGATTGTAAGCCAACTATGTAACTTTTTCCCCTATTGTATTACATGGGTTGTGTGAAGATTACCTCACTTGCGACATTGCCTTCAATGCGATTATGCCTCTAAGTCGTGCCTCGACACGTGGGAGATATAGTCGCATCGAGGGTGTTACATAAACTTGTCTTCAGACCTGCTTAATTGTCGATTCGAACTATACTTCAACAGGTATCTTGTGCAATGCATGATTTCAACTACTAACAACCTGGACATTATATATCTTAAATAAAAGAAATATTACTCTATTCTTTAGTTATTTATATGGACTTCCTTCTATTGCGAATAACAGTCCCTTTTTAATCATTTTACTAGCTCCAAATATGGAAGCAGCCAGCGTGCGGAAGATTAAAGGATGCATTGCTACAGTGAAAACATTCAGTAGGCGACCAACGACCAGAATGTCATTGCTTTTATCATGGCATCCAACACTTGCAGATGTGACACAAAAGGGGGTTCTGAAGCTGATGAACTTGGATGGCCTGACAGTCTACCATACCAACGACCATCTCCAAGTACACAAACTTGAAAGCTTTCTAAGATTCGTACACACCTTCAGGTACAGATGCTTGGTTTTTTCTCTAGAATTTCTATACATTTTAAGCAGACGAGCCGCCCATTTATTCATTAGAAAATGATGTAGGTGACCCTATTTAAAATGACATTTCAGATTTGTTTTCCAGGTAAAGATCAGAAAGCCGACAGTGTTTCTATTATGTTTCAGGAAAAATTTGAATCTTTATGGTCGGTTATTGCAACCATCTGTCTGAATGAGTATAAAAAGAATGCTATGAGGTAATGCAAGCATGAGGGTGCCTCTTTTCACAATATGCGAACGTATGGGCTATTCGAGGCTTTATGTTGTTTTTCAATCTAAGGCACGTGAAACTTTACTGTCGTTATTTACATACCAATATCATTGCTTCCACCAATTTCAATTGATTTTCATTTCTTGATTCCTGTGTGTATAGGACAAAGAGGAGATAAAAGGAGTATTGGAAAGCTTAAAACCAGCCCCCCGAAACCACTCTGCCTGGAGCAAGAAGACAATATCTGGCACGATCTGTTTCATCTACTACAGGTAATTTGGTCTTTTATTGTGCACACACTATATTTTCATGTAAAAATAATCTAGAGGCTTGTTCTCAAAGGCTTGTAAATATAATATGTCATTACATTTTTTGGAACCGTAAGCATGCAACATTATACTGCCAAAATAATAATTTTACTATACATTTGATTATTGCTTGCATCCATATATTTTTTCCACTTTCGCTTTTGTTTTGTGTCCAGTAAACAGCATCAATCATAGGTAGGAAATGTTTTGTCCATCTGATTTTATTAGACTATTTAGAATTACATTTTTCAAGTTATTTGTGACTGTTTACGATGAGTAGATTTCCATTCCTTCCATGTAGTCAGTCTACGAGAGAAGACTGTATTTTCACTTCAGATAGTCACTGGTCATTTGATTCTGCCATGCCCCCCAATGCTGACCGACACAACTGCTTTCTCTGCCTATGCCGCATGGCCATGAGGCACCGTGTGATCGACGTTGAGGCCAAGGCTGTGTGTGCCTCGCGTGTTATCTTGATGAGATATACTCAACCACCTTCTTAAAAGTGAAAATACTAACCAACTATAGTTGCACGTGAGAATTGATTTTAAATTTGAAAGTTATTAGTATCTTTTACTAGGGAGATGAATTTACTTCAGGTTACATGATGTCATGATCTTTTTCTGTTTTCCCCGATTTCATTCCGAATAGCTTGCATCTGTGTTTTGGTGTTGTACAAGCTGCAGTGTGATACTTGCAACTGTCGCCATTATCACTTGAAATTTTCTACAAATTGCTCACCAAGGTTCCACAATTGTTCATCTCACTTCCAACTTCATAATTATGCAGCTCAGAGTGGATAAGAGATGATGCAACCAAAGGCACACTTCAATACTCTTTTACTTTAGTCTTCCCTTTTTCCTGTGCGTCCAAGAGATTGTTACCAGCATTTGTTTCCAAACATGTATTACCAAGTAAATACTAATTTTTATTTCAATCCTTCCCTTGCCCCTCCACCGGATTTGATATATATTTTTTACATTTGTGACAAAGGGAGATGTTGACTTCCTTTGCCATGCTGCCGAGGAGATAAATGTTTGTTTTTTATCTAATTAACTTCAGATATTTAAACAATAATTCTTCCTTCCAAATAAAATTGATCATGACGTGATATATATCTATGAACTTGCATTTTCCCCCTTTATGTTAAAGTATCCATCGAAAAGATCACAATACATCACTTTCATTTATATCGGATGTGCGTAACGAATCAGCTGGTTACAATTCTGTAGATTTTCCTGCTACCATTTGGTTTGTACTTAGTACCGAGTATTATAGTCCCTTTAGGCCTTGGAGTTCCGTCGGATATGGGAGCAATAGGTTCAGTGAAAAAGTCTTAGAGCCTAGGATGGATTTTTTTTGTAGGCATGTAGTGCACATTCTGATGTAGGAGCTATGACTTCCTTTGTTTTTGTGATGAAATATTGTGTCCAGTATTTATAGTTTTGAATCATGGCAATCAATCAGTTATGGATCAGATGTCTTAGTAAGCGGGTTCGCAATCCCTCCGTCCCAAATGACGTGTTGAATAAATGGATGTATCTAAATGTATTTTGAGTTTCATATACATCCATTCCTGTCCATTTCTGCGACAAGTAATTCGGGATGGAAGGAGTATTTGATATGGTAGTGAGAGAGGCACTTTCGATCCGATCAATTAGTGATATATCAAATAGCTTATTTCGCATTGTCATACACAATGCGGTATAATTAGAAAAATCCATGTTTATTTTATCCCTTCCTCAGTTATATTTATTTTAGAATTAATTTTGACATTGCTTGATAGGACAATGATTTCTTATCTTCTTGTTAGATGATGCATATATCTAATTGCAGTGCAGAGGCTCCGAAATTAGCACACATGCCATCTTTTCATGTGAGCCCGAGTCCATTATCTTGCCTTGTGGCAAAGAAATATATTTCAAGTTTCTTGGGTGCGTCTGTTAGCTGCTAAGGTGGATTTAATCAGGCAGCTTATTGATCTAGAACTAAAATATGTCTAGATACATGCATTTCTCCTACAATAATTACGGACGAAGAGAGTATGTTTCATGAAAGAATATTAACGGAAACAACTAACTTATGATAATTATTGTATCATTTGGATCCTATAAATGGCATGTATACCATCTTCCTCTTATTTCTATCAATAGGAAAGCTACGCTTGATAATGCACTCCATATTGGCAAGACGAGTGAATGCTTCGTTGTTGTCTTGTGAGGACTATGTGATGCGTGATGAGGAAGAAGTGAAAGGAGCAATGAGGCACATCGCCCTTGGGTATAAGGCGGAGGTGCTTACTATAAAGATTGAGAAAGAGTGAGGGAGGGAGAGAGAGAGAGGGAGAGAGAGAGAGGGAGGGAGGGAGAGAGAGGGAGAGAGAGAGAGGGAGAGAGGGAGAGAGAGAGAGGGAGAGAGAGAGAGATCGAGGTAGAGAGGAAGGGGGAGAGAGATCTTGCATGTACACATCGATAGGATAACTATTTTTTTAGCAATGGGAACAGCGGGAGAGGCTCCTACTGTTTATATATTAAACCCAAAATTGGCGGATATTTACATATGAGTGGGATTACATAGCCATTGTGGCTAAAGGGTGAAAATAGAAATTACAAGGGTAGGTTTGTTACAAAATTGTCGATGAAGGTGGGCACCTCAGGGACAACTCTGAATTTCAGAATCAGTAAGTCACTTTTGATAGGATAACTATGTTCTAAAATATCAATGAGATTTGGTGGTAAATCACCATAAGTTTGTTTCCAATTTGTCAGACACCATAACTTTCTTGTCGAATATGTTGCAGAAATATTCTTTGATAAACATGTTTTTACCTCTTGATATTTTAGTATGATTGTAAAAGTTTCCATTCACGTATCATTCCAAGAAACATTTTTATTTGGGGGAAAATGAAGGGAAGAAAAGGAGAACCCTGGTAAAAAATAAGTCGTTAAGATAGCCCGTTGCAACGTACGGGCGTTCTACTAGTTATTATTATTAGGGAAAGATTTGCAGTCCAATTGTAATCCGACTCGTGTATGCGCGCACGAAGTCCTGTGTGTTTATCCTACCAGGCCAAGAAGTATAAACAGATTTCATCACCTATATATACCTTACCTAGCCGGGACTCATGGCTACAAATACTACTGCTGGCTGATATAGGAAAGCTTTTGGATCATCAATCAAATCAACCAAACCCGATCCGGAGGAGTTGCCGGGAGATCAACCAAAGGTCGATCGTGAAGATGGGCTTGGCCGCCGAGGAGGCAGCCGTCTCCACCAATGTTTACTGGCTGGACCTTGTGAGGATCGAGCCAGAGCTCGGAGGGTTCGTGGACCGCGGTCTGGTCGTCCCGCCCAACGGTACGTACAACCCCGATAACCGCTCCGTCCCCGCCAGCACCTTCTTGATTTTCTCCGTCGACGGCGCCATCACGACCGGTAACGCCGGCGGCATCACTCTCCTCGACAGGAGTTACCTCGGCCCCGGTCAGATCGTCGGGTCGGCGTCAAACCTCGGCGGCCAGATCGGCGTAGTCACCGCCGCCAACACTGTGCTCGACTTGATCGAGCTCGGCGATCCAACGGCGGCGGCCGTCCGAGCCGTGTCGCCGTCTGACCTGCGGCGCGTCAGGGGGCTCAGCCTTGGCGACTACGTGGTGTCCGGGCTGTGGCTCGGCCGGGTCGTTGAGGTGTCCCTCGACGTCGACGTGTTGTTCGACGACGGCGCCGTCTGCAGGATCACCGACGCGGAGTCGAAGAAGCTACAGTCGGCGGAGAAGCAGGCCCGTTACCGCCCTCAGACCAACACCCGGTTCTACCCGGGACAGCGCGTCACCGGCGACCCGTATGCCGTCTTCAAGGCCTCCCGGTGGCTTTACGGCCACTGGAAACCCAGCCGTCAGCTGGGCACCATATGCAGAGTGGAGATGGCCGGCGTTCTTGTCTACTGGCTCGCGTCGGCGCTCTGCGGCACCGACCGGCAACTCGTCCAGGAGTCCGCTCCTCCGGCCTACCAGAGTCCTCGGAACCTGACGCTCTTCTGCCCGGCGTCCGATTGCGCGTGGGGCGTGGCCGACCGCTGCTTCCTCCGGGAACCACCAATTTCTAGCCAAGCCGAAAACCACGCATGTTCACCCGATGATAGCTACAGTTCGGACGAAGAACTGGACGAGTTGTGGCCGGCGGCTGATGATTGCCATGCGCCATCATCCACTCATACAATAATCCGAAGTAAGAAGCGGAATCAGCTGAGGAAATTTTTGTTCGTGCGGCACAGGCGGACGCGGCGAGAAGCTTGGAAGAAGACGGAGTTGGAGCTGCCCATGAGCGTTTCCGACACGCGCACAACCGTCGACGTGCTGTGGCAGGACGGCACGGTGCAGCATGGCGCGCCATCGACGTCCGTCGTGCCCTTTGAGATCATGAACGAGCACGAGTTCTTCCCTGGCCAGTACGTTGTCGATAACCACAGTGCTACCACTACCAATGATGACACTGCCCAACGCTTGGGTGTCGTTAGAAGCCTGAATTGCAAGGACCAAACAGTGCATGTGTCTTGGTTCAAGGCGGCGGCGTGCGTCGAGGAGGCCAGAGAGGTCGAGTGCGACGATACTGTGAGTGCATATGATCTGGGCAGAGACTATAACCACCATGCTTTCTACGGTGATGTCGTCGTCCGCCTTCTGTCTACAGGACTAACTGACAGTAAATGTGCAACTCTAGTGCAACAACCACTGACTCGAGGTCACAAGAACAAAGCCGTGGCGTCTGATCTTTCATGGGTTGGGCGCGTTGTTGGCCTTCCAGACAGTCAAGTCCAAGTCATATGGGGTGACGGTAGCATGTCAACGGTATGTAGACGGCCATGCAAATATTTTAGTACGGATCACTAGTTTTTTTGGAAATCGGAGGATAACCCTGGCCTCTGTATATGCATGCAGCCATATATTTCAGTACGGACCACTACTGGCAAGACATAACTGCTTTGATGTATATTTTGTTGGTTTTCAGGTGTTGCCAGATGAGATCATAGTCGTCAATAATGAGAGCTATACAGAACTGCACGCTGAAATGGGCGACTGGTTGGAGGACAACGGCGCCGATGGTGCACACGGAGAACTGGATGCTGTCAATACTGTAACTATCAAACATATTTATAGTGCGCTCTCCTTAAATTTGCACTTATTATGTCTTAACTAATCGGTGTTGCTCATAAATTTGATTTTAGGACAACTACCATCCTAACCAAGGAGAACATGGCAACATGGAAGGCCCTGATGATCTATCAAATGAATTCGGGCGTGCTACCACTTGGTCGTGGGGCTTGAGTGCTGTCGTCCGATTAGTCACCCGATTGGCAGCCGAAACGTTGGCTCAAGGCAAGAGGTATTTAGCAAAGTGGTCGCTGCCATCAATATCAGAGTCACCTATGGCGGGTGAAAACGTCGAAGTGTCTATACCTGTCTCCAGTACTGCGGTGACAAGCATGGATGCAACTGCCGGTAGTCACGACTCTCCGGATGAGGGCGAGAAGGCCACATATGCCACTGGTGATGGTGGCGATCCGTTTCGCTTGTCACGGTTTGATATAGTGCAGAGCACATCAGATCACCATTACCTTGAAGCCATTAACTCGCAGGTACACTACTCACTACAAAACAAAGAGTATTTTCGAAGCGTGTTTCTATATACTCCCTCCGTCCTAAAATAAGTGTCTCAACTTTGTACTAGATCTAATATAAATTTATACTAAATTCAAGACATTTATTTTGAGATGGAGGGAGTATGATATAGAGGTGCATAGCTGAACCAGTGTAAAGATTTTTTACAGATTCGTATATGTAGTTTCTTTTTTTGCGGGCAGATTCATATATGTAGTTAACCATTTGGAATGACCTGTAGGACGGCGGCAATGGAAAGAGGTGGGTTAAGACCGTGCAGAAGGAATGGAAAATACTAATGAATGACTTACCAGGTACATTACCATCCAAACCTAACTAGCGTTTTCTCCGGCCAAAATTAATTAACGCTCAAATAATTATATACATCTATTTACATCTGTTTGAGCATCATCTAATTTTAAACAGAAGGAGTAATTATTTATGGCTACACGTATGCGTGCATGGAACTGTACTAGTACCAATAAACTTTTCACGTACATATGCAGACACCATCTATGTGCGTGCATTTGAAGATCGCATGGACCTGCTCAGGGCGGTGATTGTCGGGCCAAGTGGGACCCCGTATCAGGACGGGCTATTCTTTTTCGACTTGCAACTGCTGCTGTCCTACCCGGCCGCACCACCGCAAGTTTACTACCATTCATTTGGTCTCCGCCTCAACCCCAACCTATATGCCTCCGGCACTGTGTGCCTCAGCCTGCTCAACACTTTTGGTGGTAATGGCACCGAGGTCTGGTCCCCGGCAACGTCAACCCTCCTTCAAGTCCTCGTGTCCATCCAAGGCCTGGTCCTCAATAACCAGCCATACTACAATGAGGCTGGCTACGAAGACCTGGTTGGCACGCCAGAGGGCCGCCGCAATGCGCTGCCTTACAACGAGAAGGCATATTTGCTCACCCTACGGGCCATGCTCCACCTGTTACGTCGCCAACCACAGGGATTCGAGGAGTTCATCAAGGACCACTTCCGTCACCGGGGAAGATTCGTGCTTAGGGCATGCGAGGCATACCTTCAAGGATGCATCGTCGGAACGCTCACTAGTGATGCCAGCCCAACCGAGGAGAATAGTGAGCGGCCGTGCTCGGCAGGGTTAAGGCTTGCACTCACCAACGTGGTGCCAAGCCTCATGGAGGCAATAAGAGAAGTTGGGGCCGAGGTGTAATATGTTGTTGCACGATACTAGATCAGCTATATTATAAATATTTTTTCTTCTAAACTAGCCATCCCTTATGTACATACATCTCTTTAAGCATGCACGGTAAAATTTGGCTGCTTCTTAACTTTGTTTGTCACTGGTAAGCGTGGACACCCAACACATGTGTAACCTCAGACATTTTTCTTTTGTTCACCCTAGTTAGTAGGCATATATATTTGTCATCATATATGAACAAAAAGGACCTTTTTTGCGACTTAACAAAGAGGACCTAATAATGCACTAATGATACAAAATAGAAGTGACCCATACTCAAAATTTCTCTGTGCTTGCCTTGCACTATAATTAATATTACTACTGTACTTGATAGACAATTCTCAATGTATATTTACAAATATGGTCTGATGTAAGTGAATTTCAATATTTTGTTGATAGCGGGAATATAAAAACAGTAGAAGAGAAAATAGTGACCAATGGAACAACTGCAGCAATGCGGTGTCAAGTTCATGGGAAGAACGATGGCATGGACTTGCGAAGCAGCAGGGCAGTACAAACTGATGAGTTCATGTCAAGAACGATGGCATGAACTTGCGAAGCAGTAAGACAGTACAAAACTGACAAGTCCCTCGGACCTGCGTGCTACAAATCATTTCTCCCGAGTCCAAAGGAGGAAAAAAGTTCTCACAGGATGAAACGGTACCAGAAGAAAAGGAGGAAGCAAGGAAGAAGAAGGTGAATAGTGAAGTGAAGTCATCGACCAAGCTATGTAATAGAATGGGGGATGTGGCATACAGACAGGTACAAAGACGTATAACAACTCCAGACGGAAATATGTGTGTACAGAATAAATGCGTATACCGTCTCGTATTCATAGGGTTAGCCTAGGCGGAATTGCCATGTAATGATCCTGTGACTCGGCTCCTCTCTTTTCTATCTTAATGGAAAAGACATGCAGCGCTCTTGCATGTTCTTGAAAAAAAAGAATATCCATCAATTTTTCAACCAACTTCAATGGGAACATCAGTTCGGATCACGGCGCAGATCTACGGCTGGAGGCATTTCCGTAGGTGCGTGCCCTCTGCACGTACGTGACCCTACGAATTTTCTCTAACTTCTGGGAGCTTAGAAACTATAGAGAATGCCAAGAGTCGAAGAGCAAATGTCACTGTAATGGCTGATTCAAGTTTGTCTCGAACCTAATTTGCATATAATCACATTTCACTATTTGTACATGTGGTCATGTATACACATCGAACCATCATAATTAGTGGTCGTACTCATAGCTTCTCACCAAAATCAACATGAAACAATCTCTAAACTCACAAAGAGTTGTTCTCAACATTTAGTGTCAACTGTTAGAGTGCAAAGACAATAATACTAAAAAGAAGAAGGGACGACAACTACATGCCGCCGCCCCATCACC
The DNA here is from genome assembly GCA_034509565.1 of Triticum monococcum. Classification (NCBI taxonomy): domain Eukaryota; kingdom Viridiplantae; phylum Streptophyta; class Magnoliopsida; order Poales; family Poaceae; genus Triticum; species Triticum monococcum. Next base: position 170,780,391 of record CM067847.1, on the reverse strand, counting down.
TTCCTTTCCTATCTCCGTCCTGCCGATGTGTCGGATCAGACCCGCGCATGCCAGCGGCAGGGCAGGCTCCTCTCGTGATGAGGTCCTTCGTCAGCGCTACACCAAGGCTGAGCACGGAGGGTCATGGGGCGGCCTAGCACACAAGGGATTCGGCCTTCGGTGTGTCGCTGTGGCGGCTGTCATGCTCTTATGGGCGTTAGACTCTCTTTGGAGAAGTTGAACTAGTCAGAGCAACTTCAACGCGTCAATTTAAATGGATGATGCTTTTGTCTGTTTTTTATTCATTTAGATCGGCCGTCCGCTTCGTGTCCGTTTCGTTTGAGATTTGGGTCAGTAGTATGCCCAACACACCAATCCATATATACTGGCGTGGCCGGCTGATTGCCCTTTTTTCAACAAATAACACAAATTTTGCATTATTTCACAAGCAAACATACACTAGTAGAAAACCCCCATTCGTCCCGGTTGATAAGGGCATTTTGTCCCGGTTTGTGAACCGGGATTAAAAGGGTCGTTACTAATGCCCTAACCCTTTAGTCCCGGTTCTTACACGAACCGGGACAGATGGGTTTCCACGTGGCCGGTGCGCCGAGCCCAGGCAGGAGGGCCTTTGGTCCCGGTTGGTGGCACCAACCGGGACCAATAGGCATCCACGCGTCAGCATTTCAGAGAGAACGTCATGAACATATGCATACAGAGAGAAGTGATATCGACCACCTCTCCTTCTCCGAGAGATTGGTCGAACAACAAGTTCTCGTATATCTACCCGACACTACTGGCTACATATATACAATAATTATCTCTTACAATATAATCTCCTAATTATATATGAACACAACGTCCACATAGTATTCTCCGTCTTCAGCGATCACGTGGTCAAGGAAGAATGCCGCCAATTCCTCTTGAATTGCTCGCGTACGAACTGGTGCTAGGAGTTCATCCTGCATCCGAAACATCTAATTTGAACAAGGGGGTCAATACATATATATATATATATATATATATATATATATATATATATATATATGAATAAATAAAACTCAACACAAATGATGGTAATAAAATAAAATTGTGAATATTATTGCTTACGCACTTCATATTGTTCGTCAGAGTACCCTCGTTCACAGGTCGTGTGGCGGATGGACTCGCAAACGTAGTATCCATAGTAATTATTCCCGGGTTCATACCACAACCACTTTACAAGAAATAGAGGCCAATCAAACTGATAAGCAAGCATGCTATAAATGGTATTGATGAAACTAGCGCTTGAATCACTAGGAGATGCGTGAAACATGTTACTATAGTACTTACTTTCGGGTGTCTAAATTGTAGCTTCTTCGGCAGTCCCGGAGCTTTTTTTATGAATTTTCTCCAAACCCTGCCAGACAAAGAAAACAATTACTTGATATATCAGGAAATAAACAAAGTTGCTGATATGCTGGATAATGATCGATTTAACTTACTTCTCGACCATTTGAGTCATGTCCGCATACTCCTGAGGATCTTTTCGTCTCGAGTCTAAGACGGTTACTAGTCCCTGCTCAAGCTTAATCTCTAGGAGAATATAATGGAACCTGCGCACGCATGCATAACTCATCAATTACATTACTATAACCTGGACTAATAAGAGAAACCGAATATGCACAAGACAGTAACACTCACTTGAAGTTGTAAGGAAAGAGTATTATATCTTTGTTTTCATTTATTACCAACAATCATAGCAAGTTGGCCTCGGTATCTTCAGCATGATATTTAACCTCATTTGCATCTATGAGATTTGTGTTAATGAACCCAATATCACCGATTTGTCTTTTCTTCAATTCGGCGATCTTCAATCTGCATAATATAGTGAGGATAATTATAAATACATGCAATGAAAGAGCTGACGTATATAGAGAGACTTAATGACGGAAGTAGTACTACTTACAGACAGTAGCAAGTGACCGTTGCTTTATCGAGGGCCTTTTGATTAAAAAACTGGAAGAACTCCTCAAATAGAACATTCAACAGTTCAATTCCAACGAGCTCATGCTCCTCTCTAACTCTCAGCGTCAAAGTATTCCTCCTCCCAGACTCTCTGCAGGTTTTCATGTACCAATCCTGGAATCTTCGCATCATTGTTGTTAGAGATCTTTCATCTTTGACGAGAGGCTTCCCGTACTCGTATTTGTGTTCCTCCACCTCCAAGAACTCATAATGTACATTGTCAGACAGGTAATCTCCAAGATTGCTATAACCGAGCACCATCCTCGGATCATTAGTAGGCACCTTGAGCGGGGGGCACGATTGGTTCGCTAGCTGGGGAATTTTTTTCCCAGCTCGTCATTCTTTTAACCTTTGATCACTGACAGTACTTCCCGACCGCTCCGCTTCGAAAAATGACTTTGCAATAATGCGGTCATAGTTGCCTTTCGGCGGAGACTTTGCTGGTTTTTTCAGGGCAGCCAGAGTGCGCTTCGCTTTCATCGGATCTACCTTCTCCTCCAGAGGTGGATGTTTCTTTGCTTTCACCCCTTCAAAGAAGTTACTCACTTCGGCTCGCGCGATCTTGGCGTTCTCCTCCGGGGTCCTCTCGTATGGTAACTTCTCTGGAGTCTTCAAAGAAGGACCGAATCTGTATTGCCTCCCGCCTCTGGCTGTACTGCTAGACGCCGGCAGAGCAGACGGAGCGGCTGTGGCTGTCTTCTTTCCTTGCTTACGAGGCGGAGGAGAAGGACTACGACGCGCCGGAGCGGCGGCGGGTCTCTTCCGCCCTTGCTGACGAGGCGGAGAAGGAGGAGGCTGGCTGCTCGGGCGCGCCAGCGCAGGCGGAGAAGGAGGCGGAGTGCCGCCACACGCCGGAGAAGGAGGCTGAGTGCCCTGATCACTCGCCGGAGGAGGAGGCGGAGGAGGAGGCGGAGTGCCCTGACTCGCCAGAGGAGGAGGAGGAGGCGGAGGCGTCCAGTTCAGAAGCTTGATGAGCTCCTTCCGCCATAGGCATGGAGTCAATAGACAAGAACCCAGCCGAGTCTCCCCTTCACCGGTAGGGTAGTCAAGCTGGAGGTCCTCAAATCCCTCCATTATTTCGTCCACCATCACCCTGGCATATCCTTCTGGAATCGGACTACAGTGAAAAGTTGCGCCGGGTTCAGTAGGTCGAACAGAGCCGACAGCCGCCTTGACTTTGAAATTCTGCCATTGCGTCATAAGGTGGCAATGTTGAGACTACGTGATAGCATCCACGGGGTAGCTAGTAGGAGCCGTCAAGACATGCTCCGGCTGAAGCAGCTCGGTGGAAGTCACGCTGCTTCTCCGCTGAGATGGCGGGGTAGCTTCGGAGGTAGTTTCGGCAGGTCGCTTGCTGCGAGCTACTTCTCGTTCCTCTAGCGCTTGAACCCTTTCGTGCAGCGTCTGAATTTGGGCATGCTCCACTTTTTTCCTCCTCTCCTAGCATTTGTAACCGCCTGTGTCCGAAAAACCAGCATTCCACGAAATGGAGTCTGGCGTGCCTCGTGTCCATCCAGGGTGCTCAGGATTCCTGAGGGCCATTATGAGCTCGTCGTTCTCTCTGTCTGAAACGAACGTCCCTTGCTGTGCTGCGTCGATATAGTGCTTTAGCTTCTTGACTGGTATGTTCATTTGCTCGTCCGTCCAAACGCATTTCCCTAATACAGGGTCCAAGGTTCCGCCAGCCCCGAAGAACCAAGTCCGGCAACGGTCTGGCCAGTTCATTGTCTCTGGTTCGATCCCTTTATCAAGCAGATCATTCTCAGCCTTGGCCCACTTAGGCCGGGCTTTGAGGTAGCCACCTGACCCCGTGCGATGGTGAAGCTTCTTCTTTGCAGCATTTTTCTTGTTTATCACCGACATCTTCTTACTCTTTTCCGATGTCTTGTAGGCCACAAATGCAGGCTAGTGATCTCTGATCTTCTCATATCTGCCGATGAATTCTGGTGTCTCTTCTTTGTTGACAAACGTTTTCAGCTCATTCTTCCACCTCCTGAATAGGTCTGCCATCTTCTTAAGAGCATGAGACTTGATTAATTGCTCTTTAACTGGCTTCTCCGGATCCTCCTTTGACGGTAGGATGAAATTTGCCTTCAGCTCTGTCGAAAGATCATCTTTCTGCATATCATTGACATAAGACACCTCAGTGTCTTCGTTCTTAGGCTTACACCGTTGCTGGATGCTGATCGGGATCTTGTCCCTAATAAGTGTTGGGGAATGCAGTAATTTCGAAAATTTTCCTACGCACACGCAAGATCATGGTGATGCACAGCAACGAGAGGGGAGAGTGTTGTCTACGTACCAACGCAGACCGACTGCGGAAGCGATCACACAACGTAGAGGAAGTAGTCGTACGTCTTCTTCCCGATCCGACCGATCCAAGCACCGTTACTCCGGCACCTCCGAGTTCTTAGCACACGTTCAGCTCGATGACGATCCTCGGGCTCCGATCCAGCAAAGCGTCGAGGAAGAGTTCCGTCAGCACGATGGCGTGGTGACGATCTTGATGTACTACCGACGCAGGGCTTCGCCTAAGCACTACAACGGTATGATCGAGGTGGAATTTGGTGGCAGGGGGCACCGCACACGGCTAAGGAACGATCTCAAGGATCAACTTGTGTGTCTTGGGGTGTCCCCTGCCCCCGTATATAAAGGTTGGAGGGAGGGGGGCTGGCCGGCCAGAGAGAGGGAGGCGCAGGGGGAGTCCTACTCCTACCGGGAGTAGGACTCCCCCCTCCAATCCTATTCCAACTAGGACTCTCAAGGGGGAAAGGAGAGAGAGAGGGGGGCCGGCCCCTTCTCCTAGTCCTACTAGGACTTGGGGAAGGGGGGGCGCGCGGCCAAGCTGTGGGCTGCCCCTTTTCTCTTTTCCACTAAGGCCCAATAGGCCCATTAGTCTCCCGGGGGGTTCCGGTAACCCTCCCGGTATTCCGGTAAAATCCCGATTTCACCCGGAACACCTCCTATGTCCAAACATAGGCTTCCAATATATCAATCTTTACGTATCGACCATTTCGAGACTCCTCGTCATGTCCGTGATCTCATCCGGGACTCCGAACAACCTTCGGTACATCAAAACGCATAAACTCATAATAACTGTCATCGTAACGTTAAGCGTGCGGACCCTACGGTTCGAGAACAATGTAGACATGACCGAGACACGTCTCCGGTCAATAACCAATAGCGGGACCTGGATGCCCATATTGGCTCCTACATATTCTACGAAGATCTTTATCGGTCAGACCGCATAACAACATACGTTGTTCCCTTTGTCATCGGTATGTTACTTGCCCGAGATTCGATCGTCGGTATCCAATACCTAGTTCAATCTCGTTACCGGCAAGTCTCTTTACTCGTTCCGTAATACATCATCTCACAACTAACATATTAGTGCAGTGCTTGCAAGGCTTATGTGATGTGCATTACCGAGAGGGCCCAGAGATACCTCTCCGACAATCGGAGTGACAAACCCTAATCTCGAAATACGCCAACCCAACATCTACCATTGGAGACACCTGTAGTATTCCTTTATAATCACCCAGTTACGTTGTGACGTTTGGTAGTACCCAAAGTGTTCCTCCGGTAAACGGGAGTTGCATAATCTCATAGTTATAGGAACATGTATAAGTCATGAAGAAAGCAATAGCAACATACTAAACGATCGGGTGCTAAGCTAATGGAATGGGTCATGTCAATCAGATCATTCTACTAATGATGTGACCTTGTTAATCAAATAACAACTCTTTGTTCATGGTTAGGAAACATAACCATCTTTGATTAACGAGCTAGTCAAGTAGAGGCATACTAGTGACACTCTGTTGGTCTATGTATTCACACATGTATTATGTTTCCGGTTAATACAATTCTAGCATGAATAATAAACATTTATCATGATATAAGGAAATAAATAATAACTTTATTATTGCCTCTAGGGCATATTTCCTTCAATAAGAACCCCGCACTGAGCAACAAATGCTTCCTTTGTCCGGATGGGTTCAATCGGCATGCCATTGCGCGCAATTTCTGTGATCTCAAACCTTTCATCCGAGCGCAACTTTTTCTTGGGGCCTCGTCTCTTTACCGAAGTTGTGCTCGATTCGGAGGGCTAGAAAAAAAGAAGAATTAGACGAGAATTAATTAATATGTGTACATACCAAAACAATGAATGCATCAATTAGCTAGTCATCACAGGCTTAACTAATATATTTACCTGGCCGGACTCTGTTCGGTCACCGGAGCCGTCACCACGGGCTCCGTCTTGCACCAGCATTGGGTCACCGGAGCCATCATAATCATGTCTTTCCTCCTCCACACTTCGATCACCGTAGCCTGCTTCTTCTTCACCGTGTTCTGCTTCGAGACCATCATTGTCGTTAAGATACGACATGACATCACCTCCGGCTAAGATTATGTCCCCCAACACCTGTTCTTGTTCCTCGTCTCGTCCGAACTCCATTGTTTCTGCAAATATTACAACATGGAAATTATTACACAAACATGACAGCATGTGGATACATTAGTGGCAAACGTAGACCTAGCTTATTCCGGGTTTGGGGTGGCCTTGGCAATGCTTCAAGGGTGGGGGCGCGACGGGAGGGGGTAGGAGACCGACATCGTTTTTTTCTAGGGTTTGGGTGTCCTCGAGAGTTTTGGTCGAGCGAGAGGGCCGGGGGGTATATATTTTCTCGTCAATATATTTTCTCTCATTCTTTTTCTTCTTCTTTCTTTCCTAGCTAGATATATAAAACTTTTCTAAAAATGTAACTTTTGCATACATACATGGGAAAATAATATTATCGGGGAGGGGGTAGGTCGAACCCCCCCTCGTGTTGAAGTTATCGGGACACGGGGTATATCGACGACGACAGACCCGATAAAAAATAAGAAGACGAAGAAAAAAATAAAAAGAGGAGAAGAAGAAAGGAATAGAGGAGAAGATCAAAGAAAAAACAGAGGAGAAGAAGAAAGGAATAGAGGAGGAGAAGAAAAAATAGATTGTTTTTCTATTTTTTCTTCTTCTCCTCTTCCTTTTCTTCCTCTCCTCTTCTTCTCCTCTTCCTTTTCTTCCTCTCCTCTTCTTCTCCTTTTTCCTCTTCTTATTTTCCTTTTTCCGCTCCTAAATATATAATTTTTTTTTCTAAAAATGAAACTAACCTAAAATGTACTAAATCGGAGAACATATATAGATAATCCTTTTCTAAATATATAAATCTAACTTTTTTGCATATATGAACATATATACATAGAGAACATACAAACATATATACATTTTTATAAAAAAGCATAATACAAATCATCATATATATGAAAAAAAAATCTGAAAAGAAGCAACATACACAATACATATACTCATATATATACATATATATATATATATATATATATATATATATATAATCTGAAAAAACAAGCATATAATATATGAAAAAAAGGAATAGGGGAGGGGCGACGCCGGCCAGACCAAGGGAGGGGCCGGGGCGCGGGTTCGGCGGCGAGGACGGCGACGGGGCAGGGGGCGCGCGTTCGGCAGTGAGGACGGCGACGGGGCAGGGGCGACGGCCGGCGAGGAAGGGGGCGGGGCAGGGCGACGGCGATGGCGGGGGCGCGCGGGCCGGGGCGCGCGACGCGCGTCGGGGCAGGGCGGCGATCGGCGACGGCGTCGGGTGAGGGCACGGGCGATGGCGAGCGAGCAGCGACGGCGACCTCGGGCGACTAGGGGAAGCGATGGTGACGTCGGGGCAGGGGCTGGTGTCGAGGAGCAGCGCAGCAGCCTGGCGGCGCTGGAGAGAAGAATGGCAGGTGGGGGGGGGTTTCCTAAGTGTTTGGTTATATAGAAAAGGCTTTGGTCCCGGTTCGTGGCATCAACCGGGACCAATGCCCCCCTTTTGTCCCGGTTGGTGCCACCAACCGGGACCAAAGGCCTCTTTTCACCAGCCCAAAGGGCGGGAAGCGGCGGCCTTTGGTCCCGATTGGTAGCACCAACCGGGACTAAAGGGTGGCATTGGTCCCGGTTGATGCCACGAACCGGTACCAATGCATCCCTTTAGTCCCGGTTGGTGACACCAACCGGGACCAAAGGCCTTGTGCTGGAACTAGCGCGGTGTGGTGGGATGTTTACTCCCACCTCGCTTGCCGAGAGGCTTCGACAGTGGTTTATAAGCGCTGCTGCGCTGACCACTTCGAGCTCCTCTCAAATGCAAGCTTACGGGCCTAAAGTCACTTTATCTTCCTGTGGGCCTACTGGGCCTCCTTCGGGCCAGAATCCTGGCACATGCTAGGGTTTCTAGTCGTATTCAAACCGTGGGAGCCCAGTAGGTGGCACTTTTTTGTTTTCTTTGTTGCTTTATTTATTTTATTTTGTTTCTACTTACAACAAAATACTTAATGTTGCTATTTTTATTTTTTTCCAGTTTTTTTGTTTTTGCATTATTTATTTTTGTTTCATGCTTTATTTTTTAATTCTTTCTGCTTTTAGGTCAGAAAAATTATAAACTTTTTGTTAGTGCCATTATTTTTCAAATTTAAATAGTTAAAATTTGAATTCTTTGAAATTTGTGTGGATCACAAGTTTGTGATTAATTTTACTATAAAAATAGTTTTTTTCCATTTTTTGTTTTGTTTTTGGAATTATTTATTTTCTTTTGTTTTTTGTGATTTTTTAATTCTTTTTTCTTTTAGGTCAGCAAAATTATAAACTTTCTGTTAGTGCCATTAGTTTTAGAAAAATTATAAACTTTCTGTTAGTGCCATTAGTTTTCAAATTTGAATAGTTAAAATTTGAATTGTTTGAAATTTGTGTGAATCACAAGTTTGTGATTAACTTTACTATAAAAATAGTTTTTTCTAGTTTTTTTGTTTTATTTTTTGCATTATTTATTTTCTTTTGTTTTTTGCTTTAATTTTTAATTCTTTTTTGCTTTTAGGTTAGCAAAATTATAAACTTTCTGTTAGTGCCATTAGTTTTCAAATTTGAATAGTTAAAATATGAATTGTTTGAAATTTGTGTGAATCACAAGTTTGTGATTAACTTACTAAAAAAATGAGCATAGATGCGTTTATAGAGAAAATTCAACCTAAATTGATAGTAAATTTCTATGAATTTCAGAGAAATTCACTCTGAATTTAGGTTAAACTTTTCTCTATAAGGGCATCTATTTTCACTTTGAGATGAGCTCAACAAGGCAGAGAGGGAAGGGCTTATAAACCGGTGTGAACCCCATTCAGTTGGCGAGGTGGGACTAAACTCGGCCCGCAACGAGGACCAACCCTTTAGTCCCAGTTTGTGGCACAAACCGGGACTAATGGTCATGGGCCAGGGCAAGGAGCATTGGTCCCGGTTGGTGCCACGAACCGGGACCAATGCCCCCTTTAGTCCCGGTTGGTGGTACCAACCAGGACTAAAGGCCTTGTGCTGGCCCGCGACAAAAGTTTAGTACCACCTCGCTAGCTGAGAGAGCTCGAGAGTGGTTTATAAGCGCTGCTGCGCCCACCCTCTTGAGCTCCTCTCAATTGTAGGCTTTCAGGCCTAACCATACGCTGTGTGCCTGTGGGCCTACTGGGCCGCCTGCGGGCCTGAATCCTAGCCCATGGAAGGGTTTCTAGTCATATTCAAGCCGTGGGGGCCCAGTAGGTGGCACTTTTTTTGTTTTCTTTGTTGCTTTATTTATTATATTTTGTTTCTACTTACAACAAAATACTTATTGTTTTTATTTTTATTTATTTTATTAAAGTTTATTTTTAATGATTTTTCTTTTAGGTCACAAAAATTATAAACTTTCTGTTAGTGCCATTAGTTTTCAAATTTTAATAGTTAAAATTTGAATTCTTTGATATTTGTGTGAATCACAAGTTTGTGATTAACTTTACTATAAAAATAGTTTTTTCAGTTTTTTTGTTTTTTTGCATTATTTATTTTCTTTTATTTTTCTTTATTTTTTAATACTTTTTGCTTTTAGGTCAGAAAAATTATAAACTTTCTGTTAGTGCCATTAGTTTTAGAAAAATTATAAACTTTCTGTTAGTGCCATTAGTTTTAGAAAAATTATAAACTTTCTGTTAGTGCCATTAGTTTTCAAATTGAAGTAGTTAAAATTTGAATTCTTTGAAATTTGTGTGAATCACAAGTTTGTGATTAACTTTACTATAAAAATAGTTTTTTTTTCCATTTTTTTGTTTTTTTGCATTATTTATTTTCTTTTGGTTTTTGCTTTATTTTTTATTCTTTTTGCTTTTAGGTCAGAAAAATTATAAACTTTCTGTTAGTGCCATTAGTTTTAGAGCATTTCAAATGAACTCTGAAAAAGTTGAAAGTTGGCATGGTATCATAATTTCACCCATATAGCATGTGCATGTACAAAACGGACAATGATATCATACTCGTCTGTTACAAAGTTGGCATGATATCATCATAATAGTTGCGGGAGAAAGTCTTCACTTTTTCTTCGCTTGTGTCATATTCTTATTGCACCGTAACCATGGACAATCTTCATCGTTTATCAGGATGCTTGGGTCAGCCTTGACTTTGAAGGGAGGAATTTCATGAAACTTTTCATAATCTTCAGACATGTCTGTCTTGCCCTCCACTCCCACGATGTCCCTTTTTCCTTAAAGAACTATGTGGCGCTTTGGCTCATCGTATGATGTATTCTCTTCCTTATCTTTTCTTTTCCTCGGTTTGGTAGACATGTCCTTCACATAGATAACCTGCGCCACATCATTGGCTAGGACGAACGGTTCATCAGTGTACCCAAGATTTTTCAGATCCACTGTTGTCATTCTGTAGTGTGGGTCTACCTGTCCCCGTCTCCTGATAGATTGACCCATTTGCACTTAAACAAAGGGACCTTAAAATCATATCCGTAGTCAAGTTCCCATATGTCCACTATGTAACCATAATATGTGTCATTTCCCCTCTCGGTTGCTGCATCAAAGCGGACGCCGCTGTTTTGGTTGGTGCTCTTTTGATCTTGGGCGATCGTGTAAAATCTATTCCCATTTATCTCGTATCCTTTGTAAGTCAATACAGTCAAAGATGGTCCCCTGGACAACAAGTACAGCTCATCACAAACAGTGTTGTCACCTCTGAGACGTGTTTCCAACCAACTGCTGAAAGTCCTGATGTGTTCACATGTAATCCAGTCGTCGCACTGCTCCGGGTGTTTGGAGCGCAGACTGTTCTTGTGTTCATCGACATACGGGGTCACCAAGGTAGAGTTCTGTAGAACTGTGTAGTGTGCTTGAGACCAGGAATATCCGTCCCTGCATATTATTGAGGCCCCTCCTAGCATGCCTTTTCTAGTTAGTCTCCCCTCATACCGCGATTTAGGGAGACCTATCTTTTTAAGGCCAGGAATGAAGTCAACACAAAACCCAATGACATCCTCTGTTTGATGGCCCATGGAGATGCTTCCTTCTGGCCTAGCGCGATTACAGACATATTTCTTTAGGACTCCCATGAACCTCTCAACGGGGAACATATTGTGTAGAAATACGGGCCCCAGAATGACAATCTCGTCGACTAGATGAACTAGGACGTGCATCATGATATTGAAGAAGGATGGTGGGAACACCAGCTCGAAACTGACAAGACATTGCGCCACATCACTCCTTAGCCTTGTGTGACGCCCCCGATTTGACCGTACACTAATCATACACGCAAACGTGTACGATCGAGATCAGGGACTCACGGGAAGATATCACAACACAACTCTACAAATAAAATAAGTCATACAAGCATCATATTACAAGCCAGGGGCCTCGAAGGCTCGAATACAAGAGCTCGATCATAGACGAGTCAGCGGAAGCAACAATATCTGAGTACAGACATAAGTTAAACAAGTCTGCCTTAAGAAGGCTAGCACAAATTGGGATACAGATCGAAAGAGGCGCATGCCTCCTGCCTGGGATCCTCCTAAACTACTCATGGTCGTCGTCAGCGGGCAGCACGTAGTAGTAGGCACCTCCGATGTAGTAGGAGTCGTCGTTGAAGGTGGCGTCTGGATCCTGGGACCCAACATCTGGTTGCGACAACCAGGTAGAAGGGATAGAGGGAAAAGAAGGAGAAAGCAACCGTGAGTACTCATCCAAAGTACTCGCAAGCAAGGAGCTACACTACATATGTATGCATTGGTATCAAATGGAATAAGGGTATCATATGTGGACTGAACTGCAGAATGCCGGAATAAGAGGGAGATAGCTAGTCCTATCGAAGACTACGCTTCGGGTAGCCTCCGTCTTGCAGCATGTAGAAGAGAGTAGACTGAAGTCCTCCAAGTATCATCGCATAGCATAATCCTAACCGATGATCCTCCCCTCGTCGCCCTGTGAGAGAGCGATCACCGGTTGTATCTGGCACTTGGAAGGGTGTGTTTTATTAAGTATTCGGTTCTAGTTGTCATAAGGTCAAGGTACAACTCCGGGTCGTCCTTTTACCGAGGGACACGGCTATTCGAATAGATTAACTTCCCTGTAGGGGTGCACCACATACCCCAACACGCTCGATCCCATTTGGCCGGACATACTTTGCTGGGTCATGCCCGGCCTCGGAAGATCAACACGTCGCAGCCCTACCTAGGCCCAACAGAGAGGTCAGCACGCCGGTCTAAATCCTATGGCGCAGGGGTCTGGGCCCATCGTCCTTTGCACACCTGCACGTTGCAAACGCGGCCGGAAGCAGAACTAGCCCCCTTAATACAAGAGCAGGCTTACGGTCCAATCCGGCGCGCGCCACTCAGTCGCTGGCGTCATGAAGGCTTCGGCTGATACCACGACGTCGGGATACCCATAACTACTCCCGCGTAGATGGTTAGTGCGTATAGACCAAATGGCCAGACTCAGATCAAATACCCAGATCTCGTTAAGCGTGTTAAGTATCCGCGAATGCCGAACAGGGCCAGGCCACCTCTCTCCTAGGTGGTCTCAACCTGCCCTGTCACTCCGCCACAAAGTAACAGTCGGGGGCCGTCGGGAACCCAGGCCCACCACTACCTGGGTGGAACCACCTGCCCCTTCAGCCCCCATCTCCGAATAGTACCACAGATAATGAACAGTGTAAAGTATATAACATATGCCCGTGATCACCTCCCGAAGTGATCACGGCCCAGTAGTATAGCATGGCAGACGGACAAGAGTGTAGGGCCACTGATGGAACACTAGCATCCTATACTAAGCAGTAGGATAGCAGGTAATGGTAACAACAGTAGTAGCAAGGACAGGCTATGCATCAGGATAGGAATAACGGAAAGCAGTAACATGCTACACTACTCTAATGCAAGCAGTATAGAGAAGAGTAGGCGATATCTGGTGATCAAAGGGGGGGCTTGCCTGGTTGCTCAGACAAGAATGAGGAGTCGTCAACACCGTAGTCGACCGGGGCATCAACGGCGTCGGTCTCGTAGTCTACCAGAAAGAAGTAATGGAGGGGGAACACAATAAATAACAGAGCAATCAAATCATAACATGACAAACGTGGTGCTAGAGGTGATCTAACGCAAGGATAGGTGATACCGGCGAAGGGGGGAAACATCCGGGAAAGTATTCCCGGTGTTTCGCGTTTCCGGACAGATGAACCGGAGGGGGAAAGTTGCGGGTTTGCTATGCTAGGGATGTGTGATGGACGAACGGGCTGCGTATTCGGATTCGCCTCGCTTTTCTGAGCAACTTTCATATATAAAGTATTTTCATCCGAGTTACGTATTATTTTGTATTAATTTTCTAAAGTTTTAAAAATATTCTAGAATTATTATATTTAGCTTAAACCGAATTGACCGAGTCAATTTGACTAGTCAAAAGGGTAGGTGTGGCCCACATGCCATAGACTATAAACCTAAACAAATAAATAAACCTAACTTATTTAAAAGGGGGCCTACATGTCATCCACTACTAGAATAACCTAGCACTAATAAAAGGCCCTAATAAAACTAGCTAGACAGCAAAAATAATCCTAAAACTAATCCACCTAACTAAATTAGACCTAGACTAATTTTGGGGCAGCCCCACGCACTTGGCACATCGGCCACACACACTCACACGCTGCACACACATCACACACACAGCTACACAGCACACACACGCTGCTATGGGGGTAAAATATGTTTTCTATTAAGAAAAGATGGCCTTTTGTGATTTTTGTAGGAATTAATCCATGCATCAAATTGATTTGGTTCAATGGAAACATTTGAGCTTTGACAAGTGTACTACCTACCAATATTATTCTTACTCCTGTTAACAGTTGTTTAGCTGCTGTTTAGGGGCAGTCCAGGGGGTTACTTGGTGTAAAATTGGCAAAGCTAGCCATAGCTACAGTAATTAGTAGTGCAGAGGAGAGCAGGGGCACGCGTGGTTGGTCGTGGCGGGAGTAGGCGGGGCAGCCGCAGCAGCAAGCAAAACCATATGCGGACGAGCGCGAGCGTAGCGCAGCACGGCAGTAGCAAGGGAACCAACGGGCGCGGGCAGAGGCGCAGCGTTGGCGGCGCAGTGGCTCGCCGAGGCAAGCGCGGGGCGGCGAGCTTGAGCCCAGGCCGGGCTGGGCAAGGTAGCCAGCAGGCGCGCGAGCTGCACGTAGGAGAGGAGCGGGCCTACACGCGCGCGGGTGGAGCGGCGCAGTAGTAGCGACCAGCACGGGCGCGTGCATGCGGCAGCGGGCGGTCGGCGGGCAGCAGGGGGCTACGCGGCCACAGAGCGGCAGAGCAAGCGCGGGGGTGGCTCGGGCGCGGCCGGCACGAGGACTAGGCGGCAGCGGCGGGTGCGGGCCGCAGCAGCAGCAGCGCCGCAAGCAAAGCAGCACAGTAGCTGCACGCATGTACGCGTACGCGAGAGTTCGGGCACGACGGTGATGGCAGCCTACGGCATGCAAACGAAGGGGAGGGACATAGGGGTTGGACGGGCGGCTCACCGGGATCCCGTAGGGGTGCAAAGGTGGGCTCGGAGAGGATCGACATCGCCGGAGCCATTGACGAACGGCGACGTCCGAAGGATGAAGGAGAGCTCGATCCCCGCGATGTGGGGCTCTCCATCTTGGTCTCGTGGTTCCAGGCGACGAAGCAGACCATGGCGGGGCGGAGGGACATGCCATCAGGCTCCGGGGAGGAGGGTAGCCACGCCGGCGAGGGCAACCATGGCGACGACGGTGTCGGACGCGGTTGGATCTGGAGGAGGGGTGTAGCGAGAGGGGGAGAGAGGAGGAGGGGGAGCGCGAGGGCAAGTGGGGAGGGGACAAGGGGAGCCCGAGGCGTCGCCCTTATCCCCTCCGTCGTCGTCGGCGAGGCGGTTCGACGGGAGCGCCCTCAGAGGCTCGATCGCTGCAGCAGTGTGAGCAGGGAGCATTTGGACGTTCGGCTGGGCCTCTGGCTCGGATGGGCTAAGGCCCAGAGGGGCGGGGGGATTGTTTACCTCTTATTTAATTTGTTATTTTTGTTTTTACAGTTCTAGTTTTCTTTTGTTTTTGAATAGCTATTAGCATTATAAAATATAGGAACAACACCTAAATTGGTTTTACTAATTATACCACTGCCACATTTAGTTCGAGGTTCAAATAAAATAGTTTAGTATTTTTATTATTTAAAAAGCATTAAATTATTATTTTTAGCCACTGTTATATTCACAAAAGAGCATTAAAATACTTTACCAAAGTGTTGGGTCACCAACATAATTAGTTATGGAATATTTTCCACACTTTGAACATTTTATTTTGCGTGTTTGAGAAATTTGAATTCTGGGCTTTAATTTGAGTTTGAGTTTGAACTAAGATTTGATCAGGCGAGGATTAGCAACAGTAATGTGATGACCTGGCATCATTAGTAGGGGATTGCTGTAGTTTAATTATCGGGGCGTCACAAATCTCCTCCACTACAAGAAATCTCGTCCCGAGATTTAGGAGGGGAGTAAGGGGCAGAGATTGGTTACGAAATTCTAACGGATCTTCTCGGTGTTGGTTGCTCTTCTTGAAGAGGTCAATCCAATATATTGATGCATTCATACTTCTGCTTCAGGTTAAAATGATGAAGTCGTCATCCTGTCTTCGGGATCTTCATCGTACTTACGAAAAGGTAAGGGGTAGCTCGGCTACGACAGAATGCTTAAGGGGTTATCGTCTGGGGTTTTCCCGTGAATGAACAGATGAGTATCTCTCGAGTTGAACAAATCGAGAGTAAGGTAAGAAGGTGCAATAAGGAGTTTGAAGCGGATAGACAATCGTCGTTCCCTAAAACGATGTGTTGAAGGGGTTTAGAGCAATGTGAATAAGCATTGCATCTGATACCAGAATAGATCAATAGACAGGTGGCACGTGAATTACGTACAAAGTCAAGCGCGAGGAATAACTTTGACAACAGGGTGTACATGAGAGTCAGGTTTCGATCCTGTGGAACTGCGGGTTATGGGCCCACCATGTGGGTTAAAAATAGGAGCGGTGACATCTTGCACGGTCATGATAGCAAGGTACGCCAGAAAATAGCATGTCAGTTATGTCGCCAACAACGCTGGCATCAAGGGCGAGGGACGAAGAGAACCATTTTCCTGCTCGTTGTACGAGGCGGACCAATAGGCAAGGTTCTCGTCCATCGGTGGCTACCAGAATGTCATCAACAATAGTAACAGAGTCTTACTGACAGAGTTGTACACCGAGGTGTTTACATAAGCAGTGAATTATTACTGCTTAGATCATATAGATCTCAAGAGAGATTAACAAAACAAATGGAAAGGAAAAGGTGATCATCAGCTTAAACAGAACAATGTAAAGGAAAATGTGTTTAAACACATATTACAAGGGTATATCCTTCCCAAGGGCAAGCAGAGCATGATATCCATGACGGGATATAACGTAGAAAACCCTTTAGGAAAAGGGGAGAGAAATTTCATGCCATTACCCATACAACGGTGTTTGGATAATTGAGCAAGAAACATTTGGCATTGGGCTCCAAATGTTCTTGTTGAAAATCGGAGCACCACAGACAATCTTCGAGATATCATTGACAGGATACACAAGTTTTACAAATTACTCATGGAAGAATGACTAACCTTGCTAGTAAGGAAACTATAACAATAGGCCCTCCGGGCAGGTGTGTTAGGATGAAATCACCTTATCGGGTTAAAGACCAATGTTATAAGTCTTGGAAATACGTTCCAACCATCATACCTGACCGAGATTCAGATCTGATTGGTGTCAGGATACATCAGACTCGGAATGTCTGAGAAGAAAAGGTGCAACACAAATTGACGAGAAGACATTGTAAGATTCTCGGGAAATGAACAATGGAAGCGGGTTCCGAAACAAGAGTTCATTAGTAAATGAAGGAGAGGATGAGGAGGTGGCTGATAGGCTCAGCAACAAATCATCGAGATTTCCAAAGGATTGATTTCCACAATTATGTGAACAAGGAAATATCATTTGTCGGATCAAATGATATAATGATGTATGCTCGAGGGGAACATACACAACTGAACAATGATAGAAGGGTGCACCCAGGAATCTGGACTAGGTAGCACGATCAATGTTCGAATGATGATTCAATAAGAAATAGACTCAGAATGAAACTATAGACCAATAACTTCAAAGCAATAGGGTTGCTAGAAGTTTAGAATTTGCACATCACAGACCATTTGTCGGTATTCCGGTTAGAAACAACACGGAGTCCAAGAAATGAACGCAAAAGGCGAGAGATATTACTATCTCAAGAATTCTCAAGAGGTGGTAAAATTACCACGACCTTCTTGACATAAAAGGTGGTAACATTCCAAGGTAAAGAAGAACAAATTTTGGATAGTAAGGATCTCAAGGTATAACACAAAACACGAATAAGTTTGTGTTGAACGGAAGGCAATAAAGTGGCCGGTGATAATACAAACCATTGAGGGGCGAGGATGGTATTTCTCATCAAGAATTCGATATATATCTTGGAAGAGCTCAGGATGTTGATGATGACCACGACACATTTGTCGAGAAATTTCATGAAGATGTAATCGGTTGGTGATGAAATCAAGTCAAATGATGATGCAGCGAAAGTCAAATAATACCTGAAGAAGAACTCATAAGAAGTTATGCAGTTCCATGATAATCTCGAGATACCAGAGGGGGTAATACTCGATGACAGGTCAAGTAGAGGTTGCCTGGGGTATTGCTCTACAAAAGACAAGCGCTTAAACTTGCACGCGAAATGGTATTTAAAGGAGAACATGGTCGGAACCATGATTGCAAAAGGTCAGATCCCAGATATAAGATGAACTTATACCAAAGGAATAATTTA
This sequence comes from Triticum monococcum, assembly GCA_034509565.1. Taxonomy (NCBI): domain Eukaryota; kingdom Viridiplantae; phylum Streptophyta; class Magnoliopsida; order Poales; family Poaceae; genus Triticum; species Triticum monococcum. The sequence continues at coordinate 170,762,164 of CM067847.1, read as the reverse complement.
ATTTAAGAGAAGCTTTAACGATAAGATCTACATCATGTCCATGGGCATGAACACAAGTTCAAGGTCGACTCTCACTTCTCCAATGCATAACCTTTCATTCACTTCTCACTTTCGAAGAAGTTGTAGTGTTGAAATTTTATTTGGCAAAATACCAGAAGTGTATGGCTCGGGAAAACTTTCGAGTTCACACAGTTTAGAGAAGGCATAGGTTCAACCCATCAGGGCATCTTAGGAGTATATACCACAATTTCAAGAATAAATAACACAAGCTCGATAATAGAGCATGTTTGAGAAAGCAGAGGATACAATTTACCAAAGGTATTATGTATCCGAGGAAAGGGCTCACAAGCTTATAGAATATGAAGGAATCTGTCGGATAAAATCCAACAAAGGATTTGGTGGTCCACAAGGGGTCTGATGTGAGCATCGGTACTCAACCCGAGGAAGAAGGAATACAAGGAGATCAGTTTATGGAAACAACTGACTAACTCAAAGTTCAAATGCAAAGGAATTATCACTTCCAAGACAAGGGATCAGAAGCAATGTTCTGATTAGGGATGGATAAGTTGAATAGCCTTAGGGGTACAATCGACAGCAATTTGATTGGTCGAGATCCAGCTCATGTTTTAAAATAACGTCTGAGCCGGAAAGATAATTTAAAAGGATCAACTGATGATTGCGTGCATTTGCACTCATGTTGAATCAATGGGATCAAAAAGACGATGCCTAAGGATACTAACGAATATTGCCAGACATATGGAAAGCATCCATAATGCAAGCAGGCAAGTATTGCAGAGCAATAAGCTACTAAGGATTTTTGGAGGATCGAATAGTATTTCGAAGACCATTGTGAAACACATGAACAACTGGGGGATAAGCGGATACTCGATAAGTGTGAGAACTATCCGTAGGGGTATTCGGGTGATAAAGAATAGCAAGGCAGTAAGCTCAAAGGATTATCGAAACAATAGAGAAGACTTCGGGGTATCTTGTAATAACAAGATCAATGGGGATGATCGTATAAATGGCAAGTGTAAGTAGTCCTCCATAAGGATTTATCGGTGGTCGGGAATAGCAAAAGTGATGGGCACAAAGTCTCGAGAGGAATAGCAAAGAGTATCTTCGGAATCTTCTGGTGAAGCAGGCCAACATCTGGAATGAAGGGGCTCTCCGGGAGAAAGTATTTACGAGAACCTAGAGTTAGAGTTAGCAAAACCATTTAACCCGAATAGAAGAGAGATCAGGGTCCCAGAGTAAAGGCAAGGAATAAAAGATTCTAATACCACCCAAATGGCGACGTGGGCCCGTAAGCCGCATAGCCATGTTAGTAACAGTTTTGTAATGTCTAGACTCGACTTCGGCCAAGGAGTGTGGAAGGGGGATTCCTACAGGCAGTCGGCTCTGATACCAACTTGTGACGCCCCCGATTTGACCGTACACTAATCATACACGCAAACGTGTACGATCGAGATCAGGGACTCACGGGAAGATATCACAACACAACTCTACAAATAAAATAAGTCATACAAGCATCATATTACAAGCCAGGGGCCTCGAAGGCTCGAATACAAGAGCTCGATCATAGACGAGTCAGCGGAAGCAACAATATCTGAGTACAGACATAAGTTAAACAAGTCTGCCTTAAGAAGGCTAGCACAAATTGGGATACAGATCGAAAGAGGCGCATGCCTCCTGCCTGGGATCCTCCTAAACTACTCATGGTCGTCGTCAGCGGGCAGCACGTAGTAGTAGGCACCTCCGATGTAGTAGGAGTCGTCGTTGAAGGTGGCGTCTGGATCCTGGGACCCAACATCTGGTTGCGACAACCAGGTAGAAGGGATAGAGGGAAAAGAAGGAGAAAGCAACCGTGAGTACTCATCCAAAGTACTCGCAAGCAAGGAGCTACACTACATATGTATGCATTGGTATCAAATGGAATAAGGGTATCATATGTGGACTGAACTGCAGAATGCCGGAATAAGAGGGAGATAGCTAGTCCTATCGAAGACTACGCTTCGGGTAGCCTCCGTCTTGCAGCATGTAGAAGAGAGTAGACTGAAGTCCTCCAAGTATCATCGCATAGCATAATCCTAACCGATGATCCTCCCCTCGTCGCCCTGTGAGAGAGCGATCACCGGTTGTATCTGGCACTTGGAAGGGTGTGTTTTATTAAGTATTCGGTTCTAGTTGTCATAAGGTCAAGGTACAACTCCGGGTCGTCCTTTTACCGAGGGACACGGCTATTCGAATAGATTAACTTCCCTGCAGGGGTGCACCACATACCCCAACACGCTCGATCCCATTTGGCCGGACATACTTTGCTGGGTCATGCCCGGCCTCGGAAGATCAACACGTCGCAGCCCTACCTAGGCCCAACAGAGAGGTCAGCACGCCGGTCTAAATCCTATGGCGCAGGGGTCTGGGCCCATCGCCCTTTGCACACCTGCACGTTGCAAACGCGGCCGGAAGCAGAACTAGCCCCCTTAATACAAGAGCAGGCTTACGGTCCAATCCGGCGCGCGCCACTCAGTCGCTGACGTCACGAAGGCTTCGGCTGATACCACGACGTCGGGATACCCATAACTACTCCCGCGTAGATGGTTAGTGCGTATAGACCAAATGGCCAGACTCAGATCAAATACCCAGATCTCGTTAAGCGTGTTAAGTATCCGCGAATGCCGAACAGGGCCAGGCCACCTCTCTCCTAGGTGGTCTCAACCTGTCCTGTCACTCCGCCACAAAGTAACAGTCGGGGGCCGTCGGGAACCCAGGCCCACCACTACCTGGGTGGAACCACCTGCCCCTTCAGCCCCCATCTCCGAATAGTACCACATATAATGAACAGTGTAAAGTATATAACATATGCCCGTGATCACCTCCCGAAGTGATCACGGCCCAGTAGTATAGCATGGCAGACGGACAAGAGTGTAGGGCCACTGATGGAACACTAGCATCCTATACTAAGCAGTAGGATAGCAGGTAATGGTAACAACAGTAGTAGCAAGGACAGGCTATGCATCAGGATAGGAATAACGGAAAGCAGTAACATGCTACACTACTCTAATGCAAGCAGTATAGAGAAGAGTAGGCGATATCTGGTGATCAAAGGGGGGGCTTGCCTGGTTGCTCAGACAAGAATGAGGAGTCGTCAACACCGTAGTCGACCGGGGCATCAACGGCGTCGGTCTCGTAGTCTACCAGAAAGAAGTAATGGAGGGGGAACACAATAAATAACAGAGCAATCAAATCATAACATGACAAACGTGGTGCTAGAGGTGATCTAATGCAAGGATAGGTGATACCGGCGAAGGGGGGAAACATCCGGGAAAGTATTCCCGGTGTTTCGCGTTTCCGGACAGATGAACCGGAGGGGGAAAGTTGCGGGTTTGCTATGCTAGGGATGTGTGGTGGACGAACGGGCTGCGTATTCGGATTCGCCTCGCTTTTCTGAGCAACTTTCGTATATAAAGTATTTTCATCCGAGTTACGTATTATTTTATATTAATTTTCTAAAGTTTTAAAAATATTCTAGAATTATTATATTTAGCTTAAACCGAATTGACCGAGTCAATTTGACTAGTCAAAAAGGTAGGTGTGGCCCACATGCCATAGACTATAAACCTAAACAAATAAATAAACCTAACTTATTTAAAAGGGGCCTACATGTCATCCACTACTAGAATAACCTAGCACTAATAAAAGGCCCTAATAAAACTAGCTAGACAGCAAAAATAATCCTAAAACTAATCCACCTAATTAAATTAGACCTAGACTAATTTTGGGGCAGCCCCACGCACTTGGCACATCGGCCACACACACTCACACGCTGCACACACATCACACACACAGCTACACAGCACACACACGCTGCTATGGGGGTAAAATATGTTTTCTATTAAGAAAAGATGGCCTTTTGTGATTTTCGTAGGAATTAATCCATGCATCAAATTGATTTGGTTCAATGGAAACATTTGAGCTTTGACAAGTGTATTACCTACCAATATTATTCTTACTCCTGTTAACAGTTGTTTAGCTGCTGTTTAGGGGCAGTCCAGGGGGTTACTTGGTGTAAAATTGGCAAAGCTAGCCATAGCTACAGTAATTAGTAGTGCAGAGGAGAGCAGGGGCACGCGTGGTTGGTCGTGGCGGGAGTAGGCGGGGCAGCCGCAGCAGCAAGCGAAACCATATGCGGACGAGCGCGAGCGTAGCGCAGCACGGCAGCAGCAAGGGAACCAACGGGTGCGGGCAGAGGCGCAGCGTTGGCGGCGCAGTGGCTCGCCGAGGCAAGCGCGGGGCGGCGAGCTTGAGCCCAGGCCGGGCTGGGCAAGGTAGCCAGCAGGCGCGCGAGCTGCACGTAGGAGAGGAGCGGGCCTACACGCGCGCGGGTGGAGCGGCGCAGTAGTAGCGACCAGCACGGGCGCGTGCATGCGGCAGCGGGCGGTCGGCGGGCAGCAGGGGGCTACGCGGCCACAGAGCGGCAGAGCAAGCGCGGGGGTGGCTCGGGCGCGGCCGGCACGAGGACTAGGCGGCAGCGGCGGGTGCGGGCCGCAGCAGCAGCAGCGCCGCAAGCAAAGCAGCACAGTAGCTGCACGCATGTACGCGTACGCGAGAGTTCGGGCACGACGGTGATGGCAGCCTACGGCATGCAAACGAAGGGGAGGGACATAGGGGTTGGACGGGCGGCTCACCGGGATCCCGTAGGGGTGCAAAGGTGGGCTCGGAGAGGATCGACATCGCCGGAGCCATTGACGAACGGCGACGTCCGAAGGATGAAGGAGAGCTCGATCCCCGCGATGTGGGGCTCTCCATCTTGGTCTCGTGGTTCCAGGCGACGAAGCAGACCATGGCGGGGCGGAGGGACATGTCATCAGGCACCGGGGAGGAGGGTAGCCACGCCGGCGAGGGCAACCATGGCGACGACGGTGTCGGACGCGGTTGGATCTGGAGGAGGGGTGTAGCGAGAGGGGGAGAGAGGAGGAGGGGGAGCGCGAGGGCAAGTGGGGAGGGGACAAGGGGAGCCCGAGGCGTCGCCCTTATCCCCTCCGTCGTCGTCGGCGAGGCGGTTCGACGGGAGCGCCCTCGGAGGCTCGATCGCTGCAGCAGTGTGAGCAGGGAGCGTTTGGACGTTCGGCTGGGCCTCTGGCTCGGATGGGCTAAGGCCCAGAGGGGCGGGGGGATTGTTTACCTCTTATTTAATTTGTTATTTTTGTTTTTACAGTTCTAGTTTTCTTTTGTTTTTGAATAGCTATTAGCATTATAAAATATAGGAACAACACCTAAATTGGTTTTACTAATTATACCACTGCCACATTTAGTTCGAGGTTCAAATAAAATAGTTTAGTATTTTTATTATTTAAAAAGCATTAAATAATTATTTTTAGCCACTGTTATATTCACAAAAGAGCATTAAAATACTTTACCAAAGTGTTGGGTCACCAACATAATTAGTTATGGAATATTTTCCACACTTTGAACATTTTATTTTGCGTGTTTGAGAAATTTGAATTCTGGGCTTTAATTTGAGTTTGAGTTTGAACTAAGATTTGATCAGGCGAGGATTAGCAACAGTAATGTGATGACCTGGCATCATTAGTAGGGGATTGCTGTAGTTTAATTATCGGGGCGTCACACCTTGGTACGATTTTTGGATCGATCACCTTCTGAGAGATTGCATTGAGGAATGCACATAGCTTCACAATGGCTAATCGGACATTTTCCGGTAGAAGCCCCCTCAATGCAACCGGAAGCAGTTGCGTCATAATCATGTGGAAGTCATGAGACTTTAGGTTCTGGAACTTTTTCTCTGGCATATTTATTATTTCCTTTATATTCGAGGAGAAGCCAGTTGTGACCTTCATACTGAGCAGGCATTCAAAGAAGATTTCTTTCTCTTCTTTCGTAAGAGCGTAGCTGGCAGGACCTTCATACTGCTTCGGAGGCATGCCGTCTTTTTCGTGCAAACGTTGCAGGTCCTCCCGTGCCTCAGGTGTATCTTTTGTCTTCCCATACACGCCCAAGAAGCCTAGCAAGTTCACGCAAAGGTTCTTCGTCACGTGCATCACGTCGATTGAAGAGCGGACCTCTAGGTCTTTCCAGTAGGGTAGGTCCCAAAATATAGATTTCTTTTTCCACATGGGTGCGTGTCCCTCGGCGTCATTCGGAACAGCTAATCCGTCAGGATCCTTTCCAAAGATTACGTGTAAATCATTGACCATAGCAAGTACGTGATCACCGGTACGCATGGCGGGCTTCTTCCGATGATCTGCCTCACCTTTGAAATGCTTGCCTTTCTTTCGACATTGATGGTTGGTCGGAAGAAATCGACGATGGCCCAGGTACACATTCTTCCTGCATTTGTCCAGGTATATACTTTCAGTTTCTTCTAAACAGTGCATGCATGCGTGGTATCCCTTATTTGTCTGTCCTGAATGGTTATTGAGAGCGGGCTAATCGTTGATGGTTACAAACAGCAATGCGTGCAGGTTAAATTCCTCCTGCTTGTGCTCATCCCACGTACGTACACCGTTTCCATTCCACAGGTGTAAAAGTTCTTCAACTAATGGCCTTAGGAACACATCAATGTCGTTGCCGGGTTTCTTAGGGCCTTGGATGAGAATTGGCATCATAATGAACTTCCGCTTCATGCACATCCAAAGAGGAAGGTTATACATACGTAGAGTCACGGGCCAGGTGTTGTGATTACTGCTCTACTCCCCGAAAGGATTAATGCCATCCGCGCTTAAACCAAACCATACGTTCCTTGGGTCACTTGCAAACTCAGGCTAGTACTTTCTCTCGATTTTTCTCCACTGCGACCCATCAGCGGGTGCTCTCAACTTCCCGTCTTTCTTACGGTCCTCAATGTGCCATCGCATCAACTTGGCATGCTCTTTGTTTCTGAACAGACGTTTCAACTGTGGTATTATAGGAGCATACCACATCACCTTTGCAGGACCCTCTTCCTGGGGGGCTCGCCGTCAACATCACCAGGGTCATCTCGTCTGATCTTATACCGCAATGCACCGCATACCAGGCATGCGTTCAGATCCTTGTACGCACCGTGGTAGAGGATGCAGTCATTAGGGCATGCATGTATCTTCTACACCTCCAATCCTAGAGGGCATACGACCTTCTTTGCTGCGTATGTATTGTCGGGCAATTCGTTATCCTTTGGAAGCTTCTTCTTCAATATTTTTAGTAGCTTCTCAAATCCTTTGTGAGGCACAGCATTCTCGGCCTTCCACTGCAGCAATTCCAGTACGGTACCAAGCTTTGTGTTGCCATCTTCGCAATTGGGGTACAACCCTTTTTTGTGATCCTCTAACATGCGATCGAACTTCAGCTTCTGCTTTTGACTTTCGCATTGCGTCCTTGCATCGACAATGACCCGGCGGAGATCATCATCATCGGGCACATCATCTGGTTCCTCATGATCTTCAGCAGCTTCCCCCGTTGCAGCATCATTGGGCATATCGTCTGGTTCCTCTTGATCTTCAGCAGCTTCCCCTGGTGCAACATCACCGTATTCAGGGGGCACATAGTTGTCATCGTCCTCTTCTTCTTCGCCGTCTTCCATCATAACCCCTATTTCTCCGTGCCTCATCCAAACATTATAGTGTGGCATGAAACCATTGTAAAGCATGTGGGTGTGAAGGATTTTCCGGTCAGAGTAAGACTTCATATTCCCACATTTAGGGCATGGACAACACATAAAACCATTCTGCTTGTTTGCCTCAGCCACTTCGAGAAAATCATGCACGCCCTTAATGTACTCAGAGGTGTGTCTGTCACCGTACATCCATTGCCGGTTCATCTGCGTGCATTATATATAATTAAGTGTGTCAAAAACCATTACAGAACATCATGAATAGATAATTAAGTAACCAAACTAATAGAAGTTCATCATCACATTAAAACCAAAGTACATACATAGTTCTCATCTAACAACATATAGCTCTCCAGAGCATCTAATTAATTAAACCATACATTGAAACTATGTAAAACATTTTAATGCGAAAACAAATGCGATCATAATCGCAACCAAGGTAACAATTGATCCAACGGCATAATGATACCAAGCCTCGGTATGAATGGCATATTTTCTATTGTTTCTCATCTTCAACCGCATTGCATCCATCTTGATCTTGTGATCATCGACGACATCCGCAACATGCAACTCCAATATCATCTTCTCCTCCTCAATTTTTTTTATTTTTTCCTCCAAGTAATTGTTTCTTCTTCAACTAAATTTAATCTCTCGACAATAGGGTCAGTTGGAATTTCCAGTTCAACTACCTCCTAGATAAATAAAATCTATGTCACGTTGGTCGCCATAATTGTCATAAACAATAAATGAACCAAATAGTTATAAAAAGATAATATATACCACATCCGAATCATAGCCAGGACGAGGGCCGACGGGGGCGGATACAAGGCCGGCCCTGTGTTTCGGGAGAACCTAGGCGAACTCGATGTCATGTGCCCCTATGTCCTAAGATCATATATATGTATGCGCATGCATGGTACATAAACTTAAACATAATAATTGTTGGACAATGCCATATTACGACAGAAATACTAAAAAGATAGAAAATTGAAAGTAACATGATATGATATATGTTTAGGGAGGTTGTACTGAAGCGGAAGTGTTACCTCAAATAAGAACCAAATTCAACTGACTCCTTCGACAACAATAATACTTAAGTACCCTTCAGTTGTTGAATCTTCAGACCCCTTTCTATCTTTTTTCTCCTTGTTTGAGCAACTGACAAATGCTTCTTAGGCAACATGGCGGGCTAATGTCCTAATATTATGAAGAAAAAATTATTCAAGGAATTAGAAATTTATACATCGGATGATTTGAATGATTGGAACCCTAGACATGTGCATAGAATGACAAAAAAAAGAATGGTTGAATACATACTATGAAAGATTGAATTCGAAAACTATACATTAAAATTTGGAACTTCGTGAACACTGAAATTAGAGGATGGATCATGGATGAATAGTTGAATACGTTCTAAAAAATAAAAGAAATTACTGAAATTGGGGTTTGCAGGGATGGATCAGGAACATGGTACAGAGAGTTATGCATGGATATGTATACGTACTGCTGTGCGCTGCGCTCACTGCTCACATACATACGTATACGTACTGCTGCGGGCTGCGGCTGCTGGATTGCCGTACGGCGGGCGACGCGCACAGCGGTGACCGAGGCGACCACATCGACGAGAGGACGAACAGACGAGCGAGGCGTCCGCGAGATCTTCGATTGATTTGTTTCACAATCGAAACAAGCGGCCCTACTGTGCGGTGTGCGTGACGCTTCGCTAATCGCTACCTGCTATCTGATCGGCCTACCTCATCTCGTTTTTCTTCTCTCATAATTTTTTTCTCACCTATTTTTGCTTGGCTATATTATATATGTGCACTATATCATGGGCCCCTCCCTGGGCTGGGCCCTGGGCCGTCGCCCCCCTGCACATGCCCCAGGGCCGGCCCTGGGCGGATAGCAAAACCATCGCACTATATAATAACAAGCAATAATAAAAGTAATAAAATTAGAGAAGTATCTATCTAAAGTAATAATTTTTTCTTTCAGAAAGAAGATAAGAACAAGAGGCTCACCACGGTGGTGCCGGCGACGAGATCCGTGCGGGCGATCGACGACGGTGAAGACGGGAATGGGACGTGACGGGCCGCTAAACCTAGACAAATCTCGAGGAAAATGGAGCTTTGAGGTCGAGCTTCGAGAGGAGAAAGCTTAACTAGTGTGGCTCGGGCATTTCATCGAACACCTCATGTGAATAGGAGGTGAGCTAGAGCACCACAGAGCCCTCCCCTCGTCGGCCAGAGAAAAACAGAGCACTGGGGTGCTCTGCTCGCGGGCGAGGGGTATATATAGGCACCTCATTGGTCCCGGTTCGTGGCATGAACCGGGACCAAAGGGAAGCCTGTGGTCCCGGTTCAAGCCACCAACTGGGACCAATGGTGGTGGGCCAGGAGCAAGGCCCATTGGTCCCGGTTCGTCCCACCAACCGGGACCAAAGGGGCCAGACGAACCGGGACCAATGCCCCCACGAGGCCCGGCAGGCCCCTGGCCTCACGAACCGGGACCAATGCCCCCATGGGTCCCGGTTCTGGACTGAACCGGGACTAATGGGCTGATCCGGCCTGAACCAAAGCCCTCTTTTCTACTAGTGATATAGTCCATAACCAAATAAATAGTATAGTTTCAACCAAATAAAAATAGCATAGTTTTACAAGCCCAATAAAAAAGATACATCTATTGGTTGTCAACATAAGCCCATGTATGCTCAACCAAATCATTTTGCTGTTGCATGTGAGTTTCCCAATCACGCATGTCATGATAAAATTGGATGAACTGTTCAAACATTGCAGCTCCTCCATGCTCAGGCACAACATTCTCACCCTGAAACTGAAACCCTTGATCGTAGAGACGTTCCGGGCACTCATCTTCTACGATCATATTATGCATGATCACACAAGTAGTCATCACCTTCCACAGTTTTTTCATGCTCCAAGTCTTAGCAGAATACCGAACGATGCCCCATCTAGATTGCAGAACACCAAAGGCACGCTCGACATCCTTCCTAGCACTCTCTTGCTCTTGGGCAAATCTTTTCCTCTTCTCTCCGACAGGGTTGGGGATTGTCTTCACAATAGTGGTTCACTGAGGATAGATACCGTCACCCAGGTAGTATCCTTTACCGTAGTTGTGGCCGTTGATGGTAAACTTCATCGATGGGCTGTTATCTTCGGCAAGCCTAGCAAACACCGGCGGGCGCTGAAGCATGTTGATATCATTGTGTGATCCGGCCATGCCAAAGAAAGAATGCAGGTCCAGAGATCTTGAGATGCCACGGCCTCAAGTATGACAGTGCAAGCCCTGACATGGCCTTTATACTGCCCATGCCAAGCAGAAGGGCAGTTCTTCCACTCCCAGTGCATGCAGTCTATGTTGCCAAGCATCTCTGGGAAGCCACTGCTGGCATTCATCGCCAACAAATGGGATGTATCTTTAGGAGTCGGCTCTCTTAAGTACTCAGGGCCAAACACAGCAATAACAGCCCAGGCAGAACTTGTATAGGGAGTCTAGGCATGTAGACTCGCTCATACGGACGTACTCGTCAATGAGATCATCGGGCACTATGCATGCAAGCATTCGGATGGCTGCAGTGCATTTCTGATAAGAGGAGAAGCCAATCATTCCAATGGCATCCTCTTTGCACTCGAAATAGTTATCGTAGCCGACCACCCCCTCTCTATACAGTTGAAAAGATGCCTACTCATACGAAAACGGTGGCGGAATTTCTGATGTTTGAACAACGGGTTTGTTGTGTCAAAGTAGTTCTTCCAAAGAAGGAAATGCCCGCTCTCTCGGTTGCGATTCAATGCAGGAAGGTGCCCCGGCCGGAATGGAGCCACGGAACAATGGCTGCTGGCTATTGAGGTGGTGATGGACCAACACGGCAGCCAAGATCTCCTCCTCATCATCGGACGAGGAATCGTTGGAGTCGCAAAGGAAATTGTGAAAAAAGAACTCATCGGTGGAGTCCATTTTATACCTTGGCAAACTGTCGAACAACTTGCGGGAGTCGACGAAGGAGACGGCCGGCGAAGGGAGTCGCGCCATCCTCGGACCAGCTAGCTGCCCTGGCGGCGTCCGACGAGCATGCCGGCGTCCAACGAGAGTGCCAGTGTTAGGACGAAGGATCTGGCCGGGGCGGCGAGGCGGCTTCTTGGTCGCGGTCACGACTGTGTCAGGGGGCGGGGGTGGGAAGCTTTCGGTTCCCCGGCGGCAAGACGGCGGTGGTGGGCGACATGGGAGGTGGTGGCGTTGCAGGGGGATGTTGCGGCACCGGCCGCTGAAAGATGCACCAGAAAAGTGGGCGGCGATGTCGGCGACGAAGGAGACGGGCGAGGGTTTGCTGTTGGAATGGAAGAGGATGGCCAATGTGCCACCGACCAGCGGGTCAGGGGAGGAATAGACGGGCGCGTGCACGTCCGTCTCTTGTCCGCGCCGATGCAAATCCAGCTCAAAATGGATTGGAAATGGGTCGACAGGCGGACGAAAAATGAAAGGGCGTCCATTTGGGTCGACGTGTTGGGCCGACTTCCTGTCCGCGCCGACCCAAACAGACACGCGCGGATGAAATGGGTCTGCGCGTTGCAGTTGCTCTTCCGTGTCCATCATGAGCTTCGTAACATCTTCTTAGTGAATGAAATGCAACCTTTTCGTCACGAAAACGTTTAGCGTCACCCATCACGCGGTACGATAGTCTCACACTCTCACTCTTGTGTTGGCCATTGCACGGCCTCTTTCCTAATCCACCATCTGGACCACCCCCCCCCCCCCCCCCCCCCCGCGCAAGAAGACAAAGTCACTTCCTTCTCTCCTAGCTCATGGTCTTCTTCTCCGTGAAACTAATGGTGTCAAATAACTTTAAGAAAAAAGCTACTAACAAAGAACCATGAAAAGCACTTGCAGATACTACAGCTAACATCCGATTTACTTTGCTCTGGAGGGATATCGTAATTATTGGCTCACCCACTTAATTACCACAATATGATAATCAACTGACCAAGCAGTCCGACTTGGTAGTACCAGCAAAATTGCAATCATTGATAATCAACTAGCTAGTGTCATCAGGGAAATGGTTTTCAGCGGACAGTGTAACCCAAAAGGTACCTAAAACAACTTTTTACAATTGTGAGTAACTATATATTCTAGAATTGGTACAAGGTAATGCATTTTTGGTTAGCCCTCTAAATGTTGGACTTTATTTGTTTATTTGTTTTTCTTTTTTTGAAAACTAGGCTATTTATTGGATCAACTCATTTCTTCCCTAGTTTTTTCTAATAAAAACACATTTCTTCCCCTTTCACTTCTCACTTAGTGTAAACATCATACAATCATAAATATATAATGCACATAATTATTGTAGGAGTAATTATTACTTGGAGACAGCCCGAACTATATGCATAGTTGCATACCTTGGAAGAAAACTACAGTAGAAAATAGAATTATGATGCTACAACGGATCGTGTGACTGCAATTAAATAAATATGTTCTTGAAGAAAACGATGAACAACGACGGAATTTCCACCACCTCCTACAGCAAGCGGCGGCGGCGCGACACAACAGCCCAGCAAAACTACATATACAAGGAGAGGCGGCTACCGGCGCCATGACCGGCGAACGGATTCCACCGCAGACCTGCGTTCGGTCTGGGACTCGAGCAGCAGAGCCACTGCCACCGCCGCCTGCAGCAAGCAGAGGCGGCGGCGGCACAACAGCACTACAAGACTGCGTATATACACAACCGGCGGCGACGCACGAGCACAACCGACGCCAATGCTCGATCATAATACGACAATTTCGATGCAAAAGTAAAACGGATCGGAATCATCCCAAGAGCACGCGCGCGTAGCAACATGTAAATCGTCTCAGGAAGGAAATCATGTTCTGTTTCTCATGTCTCAAATCGAACAACAGATCCTAGTTTGTCATGCATGAACGAAAATCCGAAACGAATCTGCAGGAAGGAAAAAAGTGCTAGAAGAGGAGTCCAAAAGCTCGGGACTCGGGAGTCTACTCATGTTCGTCTCGTCGCTCGTCGGCGGCCTCGGGGCGGTGGAGTCGGGGTGTGGACGAATCACGGCCCTAGTTGACGTCGCCCGCTGGCGCTTCCTCGCCGTAGGCGTGGGGCGGGTGGACGGCGAGCCCTTCCGCGTCGCCGATCACCCCGACGCCATGGGGCACGCGAGCGTCGTGGTCGAAGGCGTCCTCCTCCTCGGCGTCAGCGTCGGCGTTGTCGTCCTCAAGGCCCTCCTTCCGTGCGCCTAGAACAGCGTAGCGGTTTCCCTCCTTGAGGTCGCCGCGGCGGAGCGGGCGGGGGAGGCGGACCGCCGTCGAACTGCCGTCGTCGTTGAGGAGGACCGCGAGACGCTGCGGGGTGGGAACCGCCTGGTATCCCTGCCTGAGGACACGTCCCGCAGCGAGGGCGGCGTGGCCAGGTGCGGGGGGAGGGGGCGGAGGCATCGCCATGGGGACAGGCGAGGGATGGGAGAGAAGGTTCTGGAACGCGCGGTGGCGTCGCCGGTGACTGTGAGCGTATAGAGAGAGAGGTGAGGGAGAGGGGGGTGGCTTAAAAAGCTGCGTGCCGTGGGCATCTGGTCTATTTCTCTCTATATCCCACGCTACCCTCTCACTGATAGGTGGGACCAGGAAAAGCCGCGACCCACCAGTCAGTGATGGTGGGAATCTGATGCCGTGTATACAACTCTCTGACAGATGCAGAGACGTCTGTTACGGTCATTTTACGTTCCTCCCTTCGGTTTCTTTTGCTTTTATTTTCTTTCCCTGTGCCACAATGGTGACGCCCATTCCAAAACCAAGAAATATTCATTTTTCAGTTAACACGCAGCATTTCTAGCATTTTGTCGTTTTGAGTTTCACCTCTGGTTCAAGCTTTTTGATTTTCATGTACAGACGAAATCGGCAAAGGTCATGTTAGTGAAACATTTCAAAAGCAGTACCACGCTAGCGCTGCTTTGAAATTGAACCACTGATTGACCTTCTGCTGACTTGAACGTAAAATACCGGTACTCATTTATTTTTGATATAGATCATTACTGAGTGTCTTTTTTTTTTTGCAAATCATCCCAAACGTATTGTTTACCATCAGATTTACGCGTGAATATTAAAGCGAAGCGGGGCACCGAAGCCACGTCAATGTACGTGATCGTTCCCTTCGTTTCCGTGTGAGAAGAGAAGGAGCTACATCGGCGTCGTGCGGCGGCGCTCCCTTTCGTCAACGTGCGAGAGGAGTACCATTCGGCTTCGGCGGCAATCCAAGAGACGGGAGCCACCGACCGGCTTTGACGCGTTCTGTGATGCAGGTGCTCTTCTCGGAGCACGGCGAGTTCAAATGCTGATATATTTATTTTGCATCATGCTTTCTTACTGTTATTTATTACGTTTTGGATTTTTATTTCACTTTATGATACAATTCGTATGCCTTTTCTCTCTTATTTTGGAAGTTTCACAGGAAGAGGGAGATTGCCGGCAGCTAGAATTCACTATTGGAAAAGGGCTACATTAGAGACATCTATTATGCACAACTCCGAATGACCTGAAAATTTACGAAGAATTATTTTGTAATATATAAAAAATATTGACGGAAGAAACACCGGAGGGGGACCCACTAGGCAGCCACAAGCCTGGGGCCGCGCCCTACCCCCCTGGGCGCACCCCCCGAGCTTGTGGGGCCCCGGCAGGCCTCCGAATCCCATCTTCTGCTATATGAAGCCATTTGACATAGAAAAAAAATACCAGGTCGAAGTCTCGCCATCTCGAGGCGGAACCTGAGCAGGAGCACTTTTGTTCTCCGACGGAGCGATTCTGTCAGGGATACTTCCCTTCAGGACAGGGAAATCGAAACCATCGTCATCACCAACGATACTCTCATCATGGGAGGACCAATCTTCATCAACATCTTCACTAGCACCATCTCATCTCAAACCCCAGTTCATCTCTTGTATTCAATTTTGTCTCAAAATCTTAGATTGGTACTTGTGGATTGCTAGTAGTGTTGATTACATCTTGTAGTTGATGCTGTTGGGGAACATAGCATGTAATTTCAAAAAAAAAATCCTACGATCACGCAAGATCTATCTAGGAGATGCATAGCAATGAGAAGGGGAGAGTGTGTCCACGTACCCTCGTAGGCTGAAAGCGGAAGTGTTAATTTAACGCGGTTGATGTAGTCGAACGTCTTCGCGATCCAACCGACCAAGTACAGAGCATACGACACCTCCGAGTTCAGCACACAGTCAGTTCGATGACGTCCCTTGAACTCTTGATCCAGCAAAGTGTCGAGGGAGAGTTTCGTCAGCACGGCGGCGTGGTGACGGTGATGGTGATGTGATCCGTGCAGGGCTTCGCCTAAGCACTACGACAATATGACCGGAGGAGTAAACGGTGAAGGGGGCACCGCACACGGCTAAGAAACAATTGATCTCCTTTGGGATGCCCCTGCCCCCGTATATAAAGGAGGAGAGGGGAGAAGGCCAGCCCTAGGGGCGCGCTAAGTGGGGGAAACCCACTAGGACTCCTAGTCCTAGTCGACCCCTCCCTTCTTTCGGAGGGGGGAAGGGGGAAGGAGAGGGAGAAGGAGAAGGAAAGGGGGGCCGCGCCCCTCCCCTTGTCCAATTCAGAATGCCCATGGGGGGGGGAGCCACCCCTTGTGGGCTGCCCTCTCTCTCCCCTTATGGCCCATGTGGCCCATTACTTTCCCCGGGGTTCCGGTAACCCCTCGGTACTCCGATAAATACCCGAAACACTCCGAAACAATTCCAGTGTCCGAATACTATCATCCAATATATCAATCTTGACCTCTCGACCATTTTGAGACTCCTCGTCATGTCTGTGATCTCATCCGGGACTCCGAACAATCTTCGGTCACCAAAACACATAACTCATAATACAAATCGTCATCAAACATTAAGCATGCGGACTTTACGGGTTCGAGAACTATGTAGACATGACCGAGACACATCTCCGATCAATAACCAACAACGGAACCTGGATGCTCATATTGGTTCCTACATATTCTACGAATATCTTTATCGGTCAAACCGCAATGACAACATACGTCATTCCCTTTGTCATCGGTATGTTACTTGCCCGAGATTCGATCGTCGGTATCTTTATACCTAGTTCAATGTCGTTTCTGGCAAGTCTCTTTACTCATTCTTTAATGCATCATCCCGTAACTAACTCATTAGTCACATTGCTTGCAAGGCTTATCATGATGTGCATTACCAAGAGGGCCCAGAGATACCTCTCCGATACTCAGAGTGACAAATCCTAATCTCGATCTATGCCAACCCAAAAAACACCTTCGATGACACCTGTAGAGCATCTTTGTGATCACCCAGTTATGTTGTGGCGTTTGATAGCACACAAGGTGTTCCTCAGGTATTCGAGAGTTGCATACTCATAGTCAAAGGAATATGTATAAGTCGTGAAGAAAGCAATAGCAATAAAACTTAACGATCATTATGCTAAGCTAACGGGTGGGTCTTGTCCATCACATCATTCTCTTAATGATGTGATCCCGTTCATCAAATGACAATACATGTTTATTGTCAAGAAACTTAATCATCTTTGATTAACTAGCTAGTCAAGTAGAGGCATCCTAGGGACACTTTGTTTTGTCTATGTATTCACACATGTATCAAGTTTTCGGTTAATACAATTCTAGCATGAATAATAAACATTTATCATGATACAAGGAAATATAAATAACAACTTTATTATTTCCTCTAGGGCATATTTCCTTCAGATGCTAGTTGGTTTATTTGGTGAAAGATTATATGTTTAGATCCTTAATGATATTCAATATCCCTCTGATCTTGAACGTGAATATGATTTGTGAGTAGTTATTTCTGTCCTTGAGGACATGGGAGAAATCGGTTATAAGTAATCATGTGAATTTGGCATCCGTTCGATATCTTGATGATATGTATGTTGTTGCTTTCTTTGGTGGTGTCATGTGAACATCATCTACATGACACTTCACCATATTTGTGCCTAAGGGAAGGTATTATGGGGTAGTAATTAGATGATGGGCTGCTAGAGTGACAGAAGTCTAAACCCTAATTTATGTGCTATTCCGCAAGGGGGCTAATTTGGATCCATATGTTTCATGCTATGGTTAGATTTATCTTAATTCTTCTTTCGTAGTTGTGGATGCTTGCGAGAGGGGGTAACGGGAGGCTTGTTCAAGTAAGAATAACACCCAAGCACCGGTCCACCCACATATCAAATTATCAAAGTAGCGAACGTGAATCAAATAAACATGATGAAAGTGACTGGACGATAATTCCCATGTGTCCTCAAGAACACTTTGCTTACTATAAGAGAACATTCCGGCCTATTCTTTGATATAAAAAGGATTGAGCTATCTTGTTGCACCTTTGTTACTATTGCTACTTGTTACTCGTTACAAATTACCTTGCTATCAAACTATCGGTTACTTGTAGAATCGTGTTCGGCCTCCAAGTGCAGAGTTTTGTAGGACAGTAGCAATTTTCCCTCAAGTGGACGACCTAAGGTTTATCAATCCATGGAAGGTGTAGGATAAAGATGGCCTCTCTCAAGCAACCCTGCAACCAAATACAAGAAATCTCTTATGTCCCCAACACACCCAATACAATGGCAAATTGTATAGGTGCACTAGTTTGGCAAAGAGATGGTGATAAAAGTGTAATATGGATGATAGAAATATATTTTTATAATATGAATAAATAAAAACAGCAAGGTAGCAAATAGTAAACGGGCACAAAATGGTATTTCAACGCTTGAAACTGAGGCATAGCGTCCGTACTTTCGCTAGTGCAATCCTCGGCGTCGGCGTCGTCGTCCTCGAGGCCCTCCTTCCGTGCGCCGAGAATAGCGTAGCGGTTTCCCTCCTTGAGGTCGCCGCGGCGGAGCGGGCGGGGGAGGCGGACCGCCGTCGAACTGCCGTCGTCGTTGAGGAGGACCGCGAGACGCTGCGGGGTGGGAACCGCCTGGTATCCCTACCTGAGGACACGTCCCGCCGCGAGGGCGGCGTGGCCAGGTGCGGGGGGAGGGGGCGGAGGCATCGCCATGGGGACAGGCGAGGGATGGGAGAGAAGATTCTGGAACGCGCGGTGGCGTCGCCGGTGACTGTGAGCGTATAGACAGAGAGGTGAGGGAGAGGGGGGGGGGTTTAAAAAGCTGCGTGCCGTGGGCACCTGGTCTATTTCTCTCTATATCCCACGCTACCCTCTCACTGACAGGTGGGACCAGGAAAAGCCGCGACCCACCAGTCAGTGATGGTGGGAATCTGATGCCGTGTATACAACTCTGCTGACAGGTGCAGAGACGTCTGTTACGGTCATTTTACGTTCCTCCCCTCGGTTCCTTTTGCTTTTATTTTCTTTCCCTGTGCCACAGTGGTGACGCCCATTCCAAAACCAAGAAATATTCATTTTTCAGTTAACACGCAGCATTCCTAGCATTTTGTCGTTTTGAGTTTCACCTCTGGTTCAAGCCTTTTGATTTTCATGTACACACGAAATCGGCAAAGGTCATGTTAGTGAAACATTTCAAAAGCAGTACCACCCTAGCGCTGCTTTGAAATTGAACTAACTGATTGACCTTCTGCTGACTTGAACGTAAAATACCGGTACTCATTTATTTTTGATATAGATCATTACTGAACGTCTTTTTTTTGCAATTCATCCCAAACGTATTGTTTATCATCAGATTTACGCGCGAATATTAAAGCGGGGCACCGAAGCCACGTCAATGTACATGACCGTTCCCTTCGTTTCCGTGTGAGAAGAGAAGGAGCTACATCGGCGTCGTGCGGCGGCGCTCCCCTTCGTCAACGTGCGAGAGGAGTACCATTCGGCTTCGGTGGCAATCCAAGAGATGGGAGCCATGGTGGGGTTGTAGCGGCTTGCGCCGCCTGCTCGCGGCGTCTGAACCGACCAGCTTCGACGTGCTCCGTGATGCAGGTGCTCTTCTCAGAGCACGACGAGCTCAAACACTGATATATCCATTTTGCATCATGTTTTTCTATTATTGTTTATTATGTTTTGAGTTATTATTTTACTTTATGATACATTTCGTATGCCTTTTTTCTCTCTTATTTTGAAGGTTTCATAGGAAGAGGGAGATTGCCGGTAGCTATAACTCAGGATCGAAAAAGGGCTACATTAGAGACACCAATTATGCACAACTCCAAATGACCTGAAAATTTACATTTGTTCATGAGGACATGGGAGAAGTCTTGTTATAACTAATCATGTGAATTTGGTATGCGTTCGATATTTTGATGAGATGTATGTTGTCTTTCCTTTAGTAGTGTTATGTGAACGTCGACTACATGGCACTTCACCATTATTTGGGCCTAGGGTAAGGCATTGAGAAGTAATAAGTAGATCATGGGTTGCTAGAGTGACATAAGCTTAAACCCTAGTTTATGCATTGCTTCGTAAGGGACTGATTTGGATCCATATGTTTCATGCTATGGTTAGGTTTATCTTAATTCTTCTTTCGTAGTTGCGGATGCTTGCGAGAGGGTTAATCATAAGTGGGAGGCTTGTCCAAGGAAGGGCAGCACCCAAGCACCGGTCCACCCACATATCAAATTATCAAAGTAACAAACGCGAATCATCCGAGCATGATGAAAACTAACTTAACAACAATTCTCATGTGTCCTCGGAAACGCTTTGCTTTATATAAGAGTTCGTCCAGGCTTATCCTTTGCTACAAAAAGGATTGGGCCACCTTGTTGCACCTTAGTTACTTTATCTATTTGTTACCCGTTACAATTTATCTTATCACAAAACTATCTGTTACCGATAATTTCAGTGCTTGCAGAGAATACCTTTCTGAAAACCACTTGTCATTTCCTTTTGTTCCTTGTTGGGTTCGAAACTCTTACTCATCGAAAGGACTACGATAGATCCCCTATACTTGTGGGTCATCAATATGCACTAGAATCCGGTTGTCCCTCGTGCAAGCCTTGCAGTGTAGGCCTCCACAGCCGTCCGATCTCGATGTAACTGTCTCGGTTAGATCTAATTTTTCTGTTCACCGAACCTTCTCATTAAGTGAACGGTCGTCTGGTGCTTAGTCCCACAACAAACAGCCCGCAGCCACTCGGCGATCGCCACGTGGCACCTGTGCCACGATCGCCAGATACTTAGTATTTTTAATTTCAGATTCTCATCCAATTTTTCTTTTAGCATATGTTTAATTCTATAGATCCAACTTCGTTGATTCTTTTTCCTACCGATTCATAAAAATCCCATCTATCCAGAGGCCCAAACTAAAAATATTTTTGAAGTTTTAATACTTGAATTTCATCAGATTTGGATTTGAACTTCGTTAGGCTATACATTTAGTTTCGTAAGTCCGTTTTGGTTGATTCTTTTTGCAAGTCGAACTCGTGACATGTACTTTCTATAGGAACCAAAATCACAAAATTTTGCTACTGTCCAAAAACTATATTTGGTTGTTTTGGAGTTTCCATAAGTGTTTTCTTCATTTCTTTTGGATCTTTTTCAATGATTTCTTATGTATGCTAAATTGTTTGCTTACGGTAGATTGTCCGGAGTGCGGGGCGGAGTACTACCAATCTTTAGAGCTTAACGATCGTCAACATGGCAAGTTCACACTTTGATCATACTCTTATTACCTATGTTTTACTATGCATTAGTTCCACCAAATATTTGCATGAGTGGGAATTGAGGTTGTGGTTATGGTTGTAGTTCATTGAGGTAGGAACCCATGATCCTTGAAACACCCCGGGAATTATCGTTGCTTGTTAAGTTAGTTTTGCTTAGCCATGCTTTTGTAGACGGGGTGGTATGTTCGATTCATGCAAGTTGTGAGAGAGGAATAATAATTTTGGAATAACCTTAAGGTGGCAACAATTAACACACATCTGGGTGGAATGGTCGGGGCGTCCTGGAAAACTAGTGGACTTGCCCAACGGGATCCCGGAGGACCCGTGAGATCACCCTATGAAATGCCACCCAAGCTCAAAGGGATCATACGATACTTCATGCCTAGACGCTTCCATGTGCAACCACAAAGTCATTATGAGCTCTGACCTAGTTGAGTAAGTTTGTGTGAGCATTTCCGGGTATGCTAGCATATATAGGCAAATGTAGGTGTACCAACCTATCCAGGGTTAAGGGGAACACATTCTGAAAGACTTTGTCTCAATCATCCGATCATGGATGTGGTCGAGTCTTATAGGGAAAAGTGCGCGAACCTCTGTAGAGTGTAAAACTAATTATGATTAGCCGTGTCCCTGATTATGGACAATTTGAGTATCTAGCAGTGAATTGTCGGTTGATCTCACCATATTATTTAATTAATGAATTGGGTTACTAATAACTTTGGTTTGGATTGAGTTGGAGGAATCATCTCAATAATGGCATAAATTTGGTAGTAAATAAATTTATTCCTTTGTTGTAGAAAAAATTTAGCTTTATGCAAAAGTTAAACTTAGAGCCTCCACCAGCTAAATATGCATATAGAGATAGACATTTTCATTATTATTCTATGGTGTGAAATTGCCCGTGCATATTCCATGTGCTGACCTACACCGCTGCAATGTCTCATGTTGCAGAGTTTTCAGATGAGGATTAATGTGTGATAGGTTGTTGTCCGCACTCAGTATTTGCCATGGAGTTTCATGGACTCATTTACCTTCGATGCTTCCGCAGTTATTTTATTTAGATGGTCTTTAGCCATATGTATGTAATAAATACTCTTCAATTTTAGGACCTCGATGTAATAAAGTGTGTGATTGAACTCTGTTATAAATCCTCGAGTACTGTGTGTCAGCATACCGATCTAGAGATGACACTTCAGCACAGAGACTCCGATCCATTTGGACCGAGTCACTACACCTGCAGGCTATAAATCATATGTCCCAAGTCCAGAGAAGGAAAAGAGTTCTCACAGAATGAAACGGTACCAAAACAAAGGAGAAAGCAAAGAGGAAGAAGGTGAACAGTGAAGCGAACTCATTGACCAATCATGCAATAGAATGGGGGATGTGGCATATAGATAGGTAGAAAGACGTATAACAGCTCCAGACGGAAGTATGTGTGTACAGAATAAATGTGTATATACTGTCTCATATTCATAGGGTTAAGAATATCCAACAATTTTTCAAGCAACTTCAATGGGAACATCTATTCGAATCACGGCGCAGATTGATGATTGGAGGCATATGCACAGGTGCGTGCCCCTACAAATTTTCGCTAATTTGTGGGAGCTTAGAAACTGTACAGATTGCCCAGAGTCGTAGAGCAAATGTCATTGTAATGGATGATTCAAGTTTTTCTCGAACCTAGTTTGCGTACAATCACATTTTACTATTTGTACATGTAGTCATGTATACACATCAAAGCATCATAATTTGTGGTCGTACTCATAGCTTCTCACCAAAATCAACATGAACCTATCTCTAAATTCACAAAGAGTTGTTCTCGACATTTCGTATCGACTGTTAGAGTGCAGAGATAATACTGAGAAGAAGAAGGGATGAGGCCCGCGGATGGCAGCGGCAGCGCATGCTCCTCTCGTGGTGAGGTGCTTTGTCGGTGCTACGCCAAGGCTGAGCGCCGAGGGTCATGGGGCGGCCTGGCCCACAAGGACTCGGGCGTCCGTGTGTCGCTGCGGCGGAGTGTCATGCTCTTATGGGCGGCAGACTCTCTTCGGAGAAGTTGAACTAGTTATGTGTCCATCAAGAGATTTGAAACATCTTCTTAGTGAATGAAATACAAGATACAACCTGATTGATATACGTCAGAAAAATATTTAGTGTCACACATTACGCGTGTATGATAGTCTCACACTCTCAGTCTTGGTGTTGGCCATTGCATGCCCTCTTTCCTAACCCACCATCTGGACCACACACTCGCAAGAAGACAAAGTCGCTTCCTGCTCTCTTTTCTCTCTCTCCAGCTAGCTCATGTTCTTCTTCTCTAAGAAAAAGGCTACTAACAAAGAACCATGAAAAGCTCTTGCAGATATTACACTATCATCCGATTTACTTTGCTCTCAAGGGATATGGTAACCATTGACTCACCCACTTACCACAGTATGATAATCAACTAGACCAAACAGTCCGGCCGCTTGGTAAACTACCAACAAAATTGCAATCAATGATAATCAACTAACTAGTGTCCTCAGATCGTGTCTTCGGGAATGGTTTTCAGCGGATAGTGTAACCCAAAAAGCTACCTAAAATGACTTCTTACAGTTGTGAGTAACTGTATATTCTAGCATTGGTACAAGGTAATGCATTTTTGGTTAGCCTCTAAATGCTGGACTTTATTATTTTTGTTTTCTTTTTTTGAAAACTAGGCTATTTATTGGATCAACTCATTTCTTCCCTAGTTTTTTTAATAAAAAACACATTTATTCCCTCTTTCATTTGTCCCTTAACATCATATAAACACAAATATATAATGCACACAATTATTGTAGGACTAACTATTTAGAGACAGCCCGAACTATATGCATAGCTAGCAATGTGATGCTACAACGGATCGTGTGATTGCAATTAAGTAAATCTGTACTTCAAGAAAATAATGAAGAACGGCGGAATTTCCACCACCTCCTACAGCAAGCGTCGGCGGCGACACAACAGCCCAGCAAAACTACATATACAAGGAGAGGCGGCTACCGGCGCCATGACCGGCGAACGGATTCCACCGCAGACCTGCGTTCGGTCTGGGACTCGAGCAGCAGAGCCACTGCCACCGCCGCCTGCAGCAAGCAGAGGCGGCGGCGGCACAACAGCACTACAAGACTGCGTATATACACAACCGGCGGCGACGCACGAGCACAACCGACGCCAATGCTCGATCATAATACGACAATTTCGATGCAAAAGTAAAACGGATCGGAATCATCCCAAGAGCACGCGCGCGTAGCAACATGTAAATCGTCTCAGGAAGGAAATCATGTTCTGTTTCTCATGTCTCAAATCGAACAACAGATCCTAGTTTGTCATGCATGAACGAAAATCCGAAACGAATCTGCAGGAAGGAAAAAAGTGCTAGAAGAGGAGTCCAAAAGCTCGGGACTCGGGAGTCTACTCATGTTCGTCTCGTCGCTCGTCGGCGGCCTCGGGGCGGTGGAGTCGGGGTGTGGACGAATCACGGCCCTAGTTGACGTCGCCCGCTGGCGCTTCCTCGCCGTAGGCGTGGGCGGGTGGACGGCGAGCCCTTCCGCGTCGCCGATCACCCCGACGCCATGGGGCACGCGAGCGTCGTGGTCGAAGGCGTCCTCCTCCTCGGCGTCGGCGTCGGCGTTGTCGTCCTCAAGGCCCTCCTTCCGTGCGCCTAGAACAGCGTAGCGGTTTCCCTCCTTGAGGTCGCCGCGGCGGAGCGGGCGGGGGAGGCGGACCGCCGTCGAACTGCCGTCGTCGTTGAGGAGGACCGCGAGACGCTGCGGGGTGGGAACCGCCTGGTATCCCTGCCTGAGGACACGTCCCGCCGCGAGGGCGGCGTGGCCAGGTGCGGGGGGAGGGGGCGGAGGCATCGCCATGGGGACAGGCGAGGGATGGGAGAGAAGGTTCTGGAACGCGCGGTGGCGTCGCCGGTGACTGTGAGCGTATAGAGAGAGAGGTGAGGGAGAGGGGGTGGCTTAAAAAGCTGCGTGCCGTGGGCATCTGGTCTATTTCTCTCTATATCCCATGCTACCCTCTCACTGATAGGTGGGACCAGGAAAAGCCGCGACCCACCAGTCAGTGATGGTGGGAATCTGATGCCGTGTATACAACTCTCTGACAGATGCAGAGACGTCTGTTACGGTCATTTTACGTTCCTCCCTTCGGTTTCTTTTGCTTTTATTTTCTTTCCCTGTGCCACAATGGTGACGCCCATTCCAAAACCAAGAAATATTCATTTTTCAGTTAACACGCAGCATTTCTAGCATTTTGTCGTTTTGAGTTTCACCTCTGGTTCAAGCTTTTTGATTTTCATGTACAGACGAAATCGGCAAAGGTCATGTTAGTGAAACATTTCAAAAGCAGTACCACGCTAGCGCTGCTTTGAAATTGAACCACTGATTGACCTTCTGCTGACTTGAACGTAAAATACCGGTACTCATTTATTTTTGATATAGATTATTACTGAGTGTCTTTTTTTTTTGCAAATCATCCCAAACGTATTGTTTACCATCAGATTTACGCGTGAATATTAAAGCGAAGCGGGGCACCGAAGCCACGTCAATGTACGTGATCGTTCCCTTCGTTTCCGTGTGAGAAGAGAAGGAGCTACATCGGCGTCGTGCGGCGGCGCTCCCTTTCGTCAACGTGCGAGAGGAGTACCATTCGGCTTCGGCGGCAATCCAAGAGACGGGAGCCACCGACCGGCTTTGACGCGTTCTGTGATGCAGGTGCTCTTCTCGGAGCACGGCGAGTTCAAATGCTGATATATTTATTTTGCATCATGCTTTCTTACTGTTATTTATTACGTTTTGGATTTTTATTTCACTTTATGATACAATTCGTATGCCTTTTCTCTCTTATTTTGGAAGTTTCACAGGAAGAGGGAGATTGCCGGCAGCTAGAATTCACTATTGGAAAAGGGCTACATTAGAGACATCTATTATGCACAACTCCGAATGACCTGAAAATTTACGAAGAATTATTTTGTAATATATAAAAAATATTGACGGAAGAAACACCGGAGGGGGACCCACTAGGCAGCCACAAGCCTGGGGCCGCGCCCTACCCCCCTGGGCGCACCCCCCGAGCTTGTGGGGCCCCGGCAGGCCTCCGAATCCCATCTTCTGCTATATGAAGCCATTTGACATAGAAAAAAAATACCAGGTCGAAGTCTCGCCATCTCGAGGCGGAACCTGAGCAGGAGCACTTTTGTTCTCCGACGGAGCGATTCTGTCAGGGATACTTCCCTTCAGGACAGGGAAATCGAAACCATCGTCATCACCAACGATACTCTCATCATGGGAGGACCAATCTTCATCAACATCTTCACTAGCACCATCTCATCTCAAACCCCAGTTCATCTCTTGTATTCAATTTTGTCTCAAAATCTTAGATTGGTACTTGTGGATTGCTAGTAGTGTTGATTACATCTTGTAGTTGATGCTGTTGGGGAACATAGCATGTAATTTCAAAAAAAAAATCCTACGATCACGCAAGATCTATCTAGGAGATGCATAGCAATGAGAAGGGGAGAGTGTGTCCACGTACCCTCGTAGGCTGAAAGCGGAAGTGTTAATTTAACGCGGTTGATGTAGTCGAACGTCTTCGCGATCCAACCGACCAAGTACAGAGCATACGACACCTCCGAGTTCAGCACACAGTCAGTTCGATGACGTCCCTTGAACTCTTGATCCAGCAAAGTGTCGAGGGAGAGTTTCGTCAGCACGGCGGCGTGGTGACGGTGATGGTGATGTGATCCGTGCAGGGCTTCGCCTAAGCACTACGACAATATGACCGGAGGAGTAAACGGTGAAGGGGGCACCGCACACGGCTAAGAAACAATTGATCTCCTTTGGGATGCCCCTGCCCCCGTATATAAAGGAGGAGAGGGGAGAAGGCCAGCCCTAGGGGCGCGCTAAGTGGGGGAAACCCACTAGGACTCCTAGTCCTAGTCGACCCCTCCCTTCTTTCGGAGGGGGGAAGGGGGAAGGAGAGGGAGAAGGAGAAGGAAAGGGGGGCCGCGCCCCTCCCCTTGTCCAATTCAGAATGCCCATGGGGGGGGGAGCCACCCCTTGTGGGCTGCCCTCTCTCTCCCCTTATGGCCCATGTGGCCCATTACTTTCCCCGGGGTTCCGGTAACCCCTCGGTACTCCGATAAATACCCGAAACACTCCGAAACAATTCCAGTGTCCGAATACTATCATCCAATATATCAATCTTGACCTCTCGACCATTTTGAGACTCCTCGTCATGTCTGTGATCTCATCCGGGACTCCGAACAATCTTCGGTCACCAAAACACATAACTCATAATACAAATCGTCATCAAACATTAAGCATGCGGACTTTACGGGTTCGAGAACTATGTAGACATGACCGAGACACATCTCCGATCAATAACCAACAACGGAACCTGGATGCTCATATTGGTTCCTACATATTCTACGAATATCTTTATCGGTCAAACCGCAATGACAACATACGTCATTCCCTTTGTCATCGGTATGTTACTTGCCCGAGATTCGATCGTCGGTATCTTTATACCTAGTTCAATGTCGTTTCTGGCAAGTCTCTTTACTCATTCTTTAATGCATCATCCCGTAACTAACTCATTAGTCACATTGCTTGCAAGGCTTATCATGATGTGCATTACCAAGAGGGCCCAGAGATACCTCTCCGATACTCAGAGTGACAAATCCTAATCTCGATCTATGCCAACCCAAAAAACACCTTCGATGACACCTGTAGAGCATCTTTGTGATCACCCAGTTATGTTGTGGCGTTTGATAGCACACAAGGTGTTCCTCAGGTATTCGAGAGTTGCATACTCATAGTCAAAGGAATATGTATAAGTCGTGAAGAAAGCAATAGCAATAAAACTTAACGATCATTATGCTAAGCTAACGGGTGGGTCTTGTCCATCACATCATTCTCTTAATGATGTGATCCCGTTCATCAAATGACAATACATGTTTATTGTCAAGAAACTTAATCATCTTTGATTAACTAGCTAGTCAAGTAGAGGCATCCTAGGGACACTTTGTTTTGTCTATGTATTCACACATGTATCAAGTTTTCGGTTAATACAATTCTAGCATGAATAATAAACATTTATCATGATACAAGGAAATATAAATAACAACTTTATTATTTCCTCTAGGGCATATTTCCTTCAGATGCTAGTTGGTTTATTTGGTGAAAGATTATATGTTTAGATCCTTAATGATATTCAATATCCCTCTGATCTTGAACGTGAATATGATTTGTGAGTAGTTATTTCTGTCCTTGAGGACATGGGAGAAATCGGTTATAAGTAATCATGTGAATTTGGCATCCGTTCGATATCTTGATGATATGTATGTTGTTGCTTTCTTTGGTGGTGTCATGTGAACATCATCTACATGACACTTCACCATATTTGTGCCTAAGGGAAGGTATTATGGGGTAGTAATTAGATGATGGGCTGCTAGAGTGACAGAAGTCTAAACCCTAATTTATGTGCTATTCCGCAAGGGGGCTAATTTGGATCCATATGTTTCATGCTATGGTTAGATTTATCTTAATTCTTCTTTCGTAGTTGTGGATGCTTGCGAGAGGGGGTAACGGGAGGCTTGTTCAAGTAAGAATAACACCCAAGCACCGGTCCACCCACATATCAAATTATCAAAGTAGCGAACGTGAATCAAATAAACATGATGAAAGTGACTGGACGATAATTCCCATGTGTCCTCAAGAACACTTTGCTTACTATAAGAGAACATTCCGGCCTATTCTTTGATATAAAAAGGATTGAGCTATCTTGTTGCACCTTTGTTACTATTGCTACTTGTTACTCGTTACAAATTACCTTGCTATCAAACTATCGGTTACTTGTAGAATCGTGTTCGGCCTCCAAGTGCAGAGTTTTGTAGGACAGTAGCAATTTTCCCTCAAGTGGACGACCTAAGGTTTATCAATCCATGGAAGGTGTAGGATAAAGATGGCCTCTCTCAAGCAACCCTGCAACCAAATACAAGAAATCTCTTATGTCCCCAACACACCCAATACAATGGCAAATTGTATAGGTGCACTAGTTTGGCAAAGAGATGGTGATAAAAGTGTAATATGGATGGTAGAAATATATTTTTATAATATGAATAAATAAAAACAGCAAGGTAGCAAATAGTAAACGGGCACAAAATGGTATTTCAACGCTTGAAAATGAGGCATAGCGTCCGTACTTTCGCTAGTGCAATCTCTCAACAGTACTAATATAATTGGATCATATAAACATCCCTCAAAGTGCGATGAAGAATCACTCCAAAGTACCTATCTACCGGAGAACATAAGACGGAATTGTTTGTAGGGTATGAAACCACCTCAAAGCTATTCTTTCCGAGCAATCTTTCATAGAATTCGTACTAAAATAACACCAAGCTATTCTTTCCGATCAATCTAACCAAAAGTTCGTACTAAAATAACACTAAAGCAAATTCAGATTCGTAATATTCAATCCAACACAAAGAACTTCAAAGAGTGTCCCAAGATTTCTACCGGAGAAACAAAGACAAGAACGTACATCAACCCCTATGCATAGATTACCCCAATGTCACCTTGGGAATCTGCGAGTTGAATGCCAAAACATATATCAAGTGAATCAATATGATACCCCATTGCCACCACGAGTATTCATATGCAAGACATATATCAAGTGCTCTCAAAACCATAAAAATATTCATTCCAATAAAACGGAATCTCAAAGGGAAAACTCAATTCATCACAAGATAGAGAAGGGAAAACACCATATAATCCGACTATATTAACAAAGCCCGCGATACATCAAGATCGTGACATCTCAAGAACACGAGAGAGAGAGAGAGAGAAAGAGAGAGACTAAACACATAGCTATTGGTACAAACCCTCAACCCCGAGGGTGGACTACTCCCTCCTTGTCGTGATGGCCGCCGGGATGATGAAGATGGCCACAGGGGATGATCCCCCCCTCCGGCAGGGTGCCGGAATGGGGTCTAGATTGGTTTTTCTATGGCTACAGAGGCCTGCAGCGTCGGAACTTCTGATCTAGGTTTTCCCCCGAGGGTTTTCAAAATATTTGGGAATTTATATGGTAAAGAGGGGGTGCGGGAGGCCACCGAGGTGGGCACAACCCACTTGGGCGCGCCTGGGCCCCCAGACGTGCGCTGGTGGGTTGTGCCCCCCTTAGGGCACCCCCTAGGTGCTTCTCTGCCCCACTGGCGGTCTTCTGGTCCATAAAAAACAAGCAAAAAAACAACAACTGGCACTGGGCACTAGTGTTGGGGAACATAGTAATTTCAAATTTTTTCCTACGCACACTCAGGATCATGGTGATGCATAGCAACGAGAGGGGGAGTGTCGTCCACGTACCCTCATAGACCTTTAAGCGGAAGCGTTATGACAATGCGGTTGATGTAGTCGTACGTCTTCATGATCGACCGATCCTCAGTACCGAACGTACGACACCTCCGCGTTCAGCACACGTTCAGCTCGGTGACGTCCCGTGAACTCACGATCCAGTAGAGCTCGGGGAAGAGTTTCGTCAGCACGACAGCATGGTGACGATGTTGATGAAGCTACCGTAGCAGGGCTTCGCCTAAACACCGCTACAGTATGACCGAGGTGGATTATGGTGGAGGGGGGCACCGCACATGGCTGGGAGAGATCTTTGTGATCAACTTGTGTGTCTAGAGGTGCCCCCTCCCCTGTATATAAAGGAGCAAGGGGGAGGCCGGCCGGCCCTTCTTGGCGCGCCTAGGAGGAGGAATCCTTCTCCTAGTAGGAGTAGGATTTCTCCCTTTCCTACTCCTACTAGGAGGGGGAAAGGCAGGGAGAGAAAGAGAAGGAAAGGGGGGGGGGGGGGGGCGCCGCCGCCCCCTTTCTCCTAGTCCAATTCGGATAGGGGGAAGAGGGCACGCTGCCTGCCCTAGGCCGGCCCCTCTCTCTTTTTCTAATGGCCCAACAAGGCCCGTTAGTCCCCGGGAGGTTCCGGTAACCCCTCCGGTACTCCAATAAAATCCCGATTTCACCCGAAACTATTCCGATACCCAAATGTAGGCTTCCAATATATCAATCTTTATGTCTCGACCATTTCGAGACTCCTCGTCATGTCCGTGATCACATCCAGGACTCCAAACTACCTTCGGTACATCAAAACATATAAACTCATAAAACCGATCGTCACAAAACTTTAAGCGTGCGGACCCTACGGGTTCGAGAACTATGTAGACATGACCGAGACACATCTCCGGTCAATAACCAATAGCGGAACCTGGATGCTCATATTGGTTCCTACATATTCTACAAAGATATTTATCGGTCAAACCGCACAACACTATACATTGTTCTCTTTGTCATCGGTATGTTACTTGCCCGAGATTCGTTCGTCGGTATCCAATACCTAGTTCAATCTCATTACCGGCAAGTCTCTTTACTCGTTCCGTAATACATCATCCCATAACTAACTCATTAGTTATCATGCTTGCAAGGCTTATAGTGATGTGTATTACCGAGAGGGCCCAGAGATACCTCTCCGACAATCAGAGTGACAAATCCTAATCTTGATCTATGCCAACTCAACAAGTACCATCGGAGACACCTGTAGAGCACCTTTATAATCACCCAGTTACGTTGTGGCGTTTGGTAGCACACAAAGTGTTCCTCTGGTATTCGGGAGTTGCATAATCTCATAGTCATAAGAACATGTATAAGTCATGAAGAAAGCAATAGCAGTAAACAAACGATCAAGTGCTAAGCTAACGGAATGGGTCAAGTCAATCACATCATTCTCCTAATGATGTGATCCCATTGATCAAATAACAACTCTTTGTGTGCTTGGTTCTTTTGTGAAATCTGGATTCTTTTGCCAAGGCAATTGCACCAGTATTTTCACAAAAGATTTTCATTGGACCCGACGCACTAGGTGTGACACCTAGATCGGATATGAACTCCTTCATCCAGACTCCTTCATTCGCTGCTTCCGAAGCAACAATGTACCCCGCTTCACATGTAGATCCCGCCATGACGCTCTGTTTAGAACTGCTCCAACTGACAGCTCCACCGTTTAATATAAACATGTATCCTGTTTGCGATTTAGAATCGTCCAGATCAGTGTCAAAGCTTGCATTAACGTAACCATTTACGATGAGCTCTTTTTCACCTCCATAAACGAGAAACATATCCTTGGT
Source organism: Triticum monococcum (assembly GCA_034509565.1). Lineage (NCBI taxonomy): Eukaryota > Viridiplantae > Streptophyta > Magnoliopsida > Poales > Poaceae > Triticum > Triticum monococcum. The sequence goes on along the minus strand of CM067847.1, from coordinate 170,729,701 downwards.
CCTTTTCAGGTACTTCAGGATGTTCTTGACCGCTGTCCAGTGATCCACTCCTGGATTACTTTGGTACCTCCCTGCTAGGCTAATAGCAAGGCACACATTAGGTCTGGTACACATCATTGCATACATGATAGAGCCTATCGCTGAAGCATAGGGAACACTTTTCATTTTCTCTCTATCTTCTGCAGTGGTCGGGCATTGAGTCTTACTCAACTTCACACCTTGTAACATAGGCAAGAACCCTTTCTTAGCTTGATCCATTTTGAACTTCTTCAAAACTTTATCAAGGTATGTGCTTTGTGAAAGTCCAATTAAGCGTCTTGATCTATCTCTATAGATCTTGATGCCCAATATATAAGCAGCTTCACCGAGGTCTTTCATTGAAAAACTTTTATTCAAGTATCCTTTTATGCTGTCCATAAATTCTATATCATTTCCAATCAACAATATGTCATCCACATATAATATTAGAAATGCTACAGAGCTCCCACTCACTTTCTTGTAAATACAGGCTTCTCCAAAAGTCCGTATAAAACCACATGCTTTGATCACACTATCAAAACGTTTATTCCAACTCCGAGAGGCTTGCACCAGTCCATAAATGGATCGCTGGAGCTTGCACACTTTGTTACCTCCCTTTGGATCGATAAACCCTTCAGGTTGCATCATATACAACTCTTCTTCCAGAAATCCATTCAGGAATGCAGTCTTTACATCCATTTGCCAAATTTCATAATCATAAAATGCGGCAATTGCTAACATGATTCAGACAGACTTAAGCATCGCTACGGGTGAGAAGGTCTCATCGTAGTCAACTCCTTGAACTTGTCGAAAACCTTTTGCAACAAGTCGAGCTTTGTAGACAGTAACATTACCGTCAGCGTCTGTCTTCTTCTTGAAGATCCATTTGTTCTCGATGGCTTGTCGATTATTGGGCAAGTCCACCAAAGTCCACACTTTGTTCTCATACATGGATCCCATCTCAGACTTCATGGCCTCAAGCCATTTTGCGGAATCTGGGCTCATCATCGCTTCCTCATAGTTCATAGGTTCGTCATGGTCAAGTAACATGACCTCCAGAACTGGATTACCGTACCACTCTAGTGCGCATCTTGCTCTGGTTGAACTACGAGGTTCGGTAGTAACTTGATCTGAAGTTTCATGATCATCATCATTAGCTTCCTCACTAATTGGTGTAGATGTCACATGAACCAGTTTCTGTGATGAACTACTTTCCAATAAGGGAGCAGGTACAGTTACCTCATCAAGTTCTACTTTCCTCCCACTCACTTCTTTCGAGAGAAACTCCCTCTCTAGAAAGGGTCCATTCTTAGCAATGAATATCTTGCCTTCGGATATGTGATAGAAGGTGTACCCAATAGTTTCCTTTGGGTATCCTATGAAGACACATTTCTCCGATTTGGGTTCGATCTTATCAGGTTGAAGCTTTTTCACGTAAGCATCGCAACCCTAAACTTTAAGAAACGACAACTTTGGTTTCTTGCCAAACCATAGTTCATAAGGCGTCGTCTCAACGGATTTTGATGGTGCCCTATTTAACGTGAATGCAGCCGTCTCTAAAGAATAACCCAAAAACGATAGCGGTAAATCAGTAAGAGACATCATAGATCGCACCATATCTAGTAAAGTACGATTACGACGTTCGGACACACCATTACGCTGTGGTGTTGCGGGTGGCGTGAGTTGCAAAACTATTCCGCATTGTTTCAAATGTAGGCCAAACTCGTAACTCAAATATTCTCCTCCATGATCAGATCGTAGAAACTTTATTTTCTTGTTACGATGATTTTCCACTTCACTATGAAATTCTTTGAACTTTTCAAATGTTTCAGACTTATGTTTCATTAAGTAGATATACCCATATCTGCTCAAATCTTCCGTGAAGGTGAGAAAATAACGATACCCGCCGTGAGCCTCAATATTCATCGGACCACATACATCAGTATGTATGATTTCTAACAAATCTGTTGCTCGCTCCATAGTTCTGGAGAACGGTGTTTTAGTCATCTTGCCCATAAGGCATGGTTCGCAAGTACCAAGTTATTCATAATCAAGTGATTCCAAAAGTCCATCGGTATGGAGTTTCTTCATGCGCTTTATACCAATATGACCCAAATGGCAGTGCCACAAATAAGTTGCACTATCATTATCAACTATGCATATTTTGGCTTCAACATTATGAATATGTGTATCACTACTATCAAGATTCAACAAGAATAGACCACTCTTTAAGGGTGCATGACCATAAAAGATATTACTCATATAAATAGAACAACCATTATTCTCAGATTTAAATGAATAACCGTCTCGCATCAAACAAGATCCAGATATAATGTTCATGCTTAACGCTAGCACCAAATAACAATTATTTAGGTCTAAAACTAATCCCGAAGGTAGATGTAGAGGTAGCGTGCCGACGACGATCACATCGACTTTGGAACCATTTCCCATGCGCATCGTCACCTCGTCCTTAGCCACTCTTCGCTTAATCCGTAGTCCCTGTTTTGAGTTGCAAATATTAGCGACAGAACCAGGATCAAATACCCAGGTGCTACTGCGAGCTCTGGTAAGGTACATATCAATAACATGTATATCACATATACCTTTGTTCACCTTGCCATCCTTCTTATCCGCCAAATACTTGGGGAATTCCGCTTCCAGTGACCAGTCTGTTTGTGGTAGAAGCACTCAGTCTCAGGCTTAGGTCCAGACTTGGGTTTCTTCTCCTGAGCAGCAACTTGTTTGCCGTTCTTCTTGAAGTTCCCCTTCTTCTTCCCTTTGCCCTTTTTCTTGAAACTGGTGGTTTTATTGACCATCAACACTTGATGCTCCTTCTTGATTTCTACCTCCGCAGCCTTTAGCATTGCGAATAGCTCGGGAATAGTCTCATTCATCCCTTGCATATTATAGTTCATCATGAAGCTTTTGTAGCTTGGTGGAAGTGATTAAAGAACTCTGTCAATGACACTATCAACAGGAAGATTAACTCCCAGTTGAGTCAAGTGATTATGATACCCAGACATTTTGAGTATATGCTCACTGACAGAACTATTCTCCTCCATATTGCAGCTATAGAACTTATTGGAGACTTCATATTTCTCAATCTGGGCATTTGCTTGAAATATTAACTTCAACTCCTGGAACATCTCATATGCTCCATGACGTTCAAAATGTTGTTGAAGTCCCGATTCTAAGCCGTAAAGCATGACACACTGAGCTATCGAGTAGTCATCAGCCTTACTCTGCCAAACATTCTTAATGACGTCAGCAGCATGTGCAGCAGGCCTGGCACCCAGTGGTGCTTCCAGGACGTAATTCTTCTGTGCATAAATGAGGATAATCGTAAAGTTACGGACCCAGTCCGTGTAATTGCTACCATCATCTTTCAACTTTGCTTTCTCAAGGAACGCATTAAAATTCAACGGAACAACAACACAGGCCATCTATCTACAACAACATAGATAAGCAAAATACTATCAGGTACTAAGTTCATGATAAATTTAAGTTCAATTAATCATATTACTTAAGAACTCCCACTTAGATAGGCATCCCTCTAATCATCTAAGTGATCACGTGATCCATATCAACTAAACCATAACCGATCATCACGTGAAATAGAGTAGTTTTCAATGGTGAACATCACTATGTTGATCATATCTACTATATGATTCACGCTCGACCTTTCAGTCTCAGTGTTCCGAGGCCATATCTGCATATGCTAGGCTCGTCAAGTTTAACCCGAGTATTCTGCGTGTGCAACACTGGCTTGCACCCGTTGTAGATGGACGTAGAGCTTATCACACCCGATCATCACATGGTGTCTCGGCACGACGAACTTTGGCAATGGTGCATACTCAGGGAGAACACTTTTATCTTGAAATTTAGTGAGAGGTCATCTTATAATGCTACCGTCAAACAAAGCAGAATAAGATGCATAAAGGATAAGCATCACATGCAATCAATATAAGTGATATGATATGGCCATCATCATCTTGTGCTTGTGATCTCCATCTCCGAAGCACCGTCATGATCACCATCGTCACCGGCGTGACACCTTGATCTCCATCGTAGCATCGTTGTCGTCTCGCCAACTATTGCTTCTACGCCTATCGCTACCTCTTAGTGATAAAGTAAAGCAATTACAGGGCGATTGCATTGCATACAATAAAGCGACAACCATATGGCTCCTGCCAGTTGCCGATAACTTCGTTACAAAACATGATCATATCATACAATAAATATAGCATCATGTCTTGACCATATCACATCACAACATGCCCTGCAAAAACAAGTTAGATGTCCTCTACTTTGTTGTTCAAGTTTTACGTGGCTGCTATGGGCTGAGCAAGAACCGTTCTTACCTACGCATCAAAACCACAACGATAGTTCGTCAAGTTGGTGCTGTTTAAACCTTCTCAAGGACCGGGCGTAGCCACACTCGGTTCAACTAAAGTTGGAGAAACTGACACCCGCCAGCCACCTGTGTGCAAAGCACGTCGGTAGAACTAGTCTCGCATAAGCGTACGCGTAATGTCGGTCTGGGCCGCTTCATCCAACAATACCGCCGAACCAAAGTATGACATGCTGGTAAGCAGTATGACTTGTATTGCCCACAACTCACTTGTGTTCTACTCGTGCATATAACATCTACGCATAAAACCTGGCTCGGATGCCACTGTTGGGGAACGTAGTAATTTCAAAAAAATTCCTATGCACACTCAAGATCATGGTGATGCATAGCAACGAGAGGGGAGAGTGTCGTCCACGTACCCTCGTAGACCATTAAGCAGAAGCGTTATGACAACGCGGTTGATGTAGTCGTATGTCTTCACGATCGACCGATCCTCAGTACCGAACGTATGGCACCTCCGTGTTCAGCACACGTTCATCTCGGTGACGTCCCATGAACTCACGATCCAGTAGAGCTTGGGGAAGAGTTTCGTCAGCATGACGGCGTGGTGACGATGTTGATGAAGCTACCGCAGCAGGGCTTCGCCTAAACACCGCTATAGTATGACCGAGGTGGATTATGGTGGAGGGGGGCACCGCACACGGCTGGGAGAGATCTTTGTGATCAACTTGTGTGTCTAGAGGTGCCCCCTCCCCCTGTATATAAAGGAGCAAGGGGGAGGCCGGACGGCCCTTGTTGGCGCGCCTAGGAGGAGGAATCCTCCTCCTAGTAGGAGTAGGATTCCTCCCTTTCCTACTCCTACTAGGAGGGGGAAAGGCAGGGAGAGAAAGAGAAGGAAAGGGGGGCGCCCCCTTTCTCCTAGTCCAATTTAGTCAGGGGGAAGAGGGCGCGCTGCCTGCCCTAGGCTGGCCCCTCTCTGTTTCCCTTATGGCCCAACAAGGTCCATTAGTCCCCGAGAGGTTCCGGTAACCCCTCCGGTACTCCGGTAAAATCCGATTTCACCCGGAAGTATTCCGATGTCCAAATGTAGGCCTCCAATATATCAATCTTTATGTCTCGACCATTTCGAGACTCCTCGTCATGTCCGTGATCACATTCGGGACTCCGAACTACGTTCGGTACATCAAAACATATAAACTCATAAAACTGATCGTCACATAACTTTAAGCGTGCGGACCCTATGGGTTTGAGAATTATGTAGACATGACCGAGACACGTCTCTGGTCAATAACCAATAGTGGAACCTGGATGCTCATATTGGTTCCTACATATTCTACAAAGATCTTTATCTGTCAAACCGCACGACACTATAGGTTGTTCTCTTTGTCATTGGTATGTTACTTGCCCGAGATTCGATCATCGGTATCCAATACCTAGTTCAATCTCGTTACCGGCAAGTCTCTTTACTCGTCCCGTAATACATCATCCCGTAACTAACTCATTAGTTATCATGCTTGCATGGCTTATAGTGATGTGTATTACCGAGAGGGCCCAGAGATACCTCTCCGACAATCAGAGTGACAAATCCTAATCTTGATCTATGCCAACTCAACAAGTACCATCGGAGACACCTGTAGAGCACCTTTATAATCACCCAGTTACGTTGTGACGTTTGGTAGCACACAAAGTGTTCCTCCGGTATTCGGGAGTTGCATAATCTCATAGTCATAAGAACATGTATAAGTCATGAAGAAAGCAATAGCAGTAAACAAACGATCAAGTGCTAAGCTAACGGAATGGGTCAAGTCAATCACATCATTCTCCTAATGATGTGATGCCATTGATCAAATAACAACTCATGTCTATGGTTAGGAAACTTAACCATCTTTGATCAATGAGCTAGTCAAGTAGAGGCATACTAGTGACACTATGTTTTTCTATGTATTCGTACATGTATTATGTTTCCGGTTAATACAGTTCTAGCATGAATAATAAACATTTATCATGAAATAAGGAAATAAACAATAACTTTATCATTGCCTCTAGGGCATATTTCCTTCAACTAGGTCAATCTGTTAGTCCCATAAATGATATAAAGTTGCTATAAAATAATTGTTGAACATCCAAGAATGATAATATAACAACATGAATAATTCATAAATTATAGATACGTTGGAGACGTATCAGTTACCAATAATTTCATTTCTTGCATAGAATACCTTTCTGAAAACCGCTTATCATTTCCTTCTACTCCTCGTTGGGTTCAACACTCTTACTTATTGAAAGGACTACGATTGATCCCCTATACTTATGGGTCATCAATCGCCTCCACGACCTGGGCACCTCCGTCTGTAGCACCAGGATCCCCTGGAGCCCAACGGCACCGGACCTCCATTCCGGCAGCGGCCGCTGCCCCTACAAGGGTGGGCCCTCGTGCAACACCTGGAGATGAGCCGCCTGCGCGAGGACGTCACACGCTACAGGTTCGTTCATTGGACACTTTTAGCTCTCTATTATAAGTCGGGTGCTTGCCTTTTTGCATGATCTGACGGTGGCATGTTTTGACAAAGTGGATAGTTGAAATTTCAGTATGCAATGAAATTAGATAGTTCATTTTTCCACATGGAATTTTGTTGTGTTCAATTGTCCGCAAGCTGTGGAAGATGAATCCCCTGGCATTTTCTATATACCATGGCAATTTAAGTTCACTAAAGCATGGCAGTTGTAGTTTATAAACATCAATGATGAGTTCTTTCTTCACATGTCAAATTTTGTTTGTGTTCACTTGTGTTCAAGCTGTGGAAGATGAATCCCCTCAATGAATGACGACAATTTAGGTTCATGGAAACATGGCAATTGTAGTTTATGGACAATGTCAAATTCTTTTTCCTTTTCCAATAATGGCAATCCATTTACTTTAGCTTATAGGGACATAGCAATATAATTTAATTAATCATGGCAAAATAATTCATGTCATGGCAATTTTTCCTTCAGTGAGACGACACATGTTTCACACATTAACATGGCAAAATTCTTGAAAGTAGTTTACTCAAGCATGGCATTTAGATAGTGACCTTGCCATGCCCCTACCAAGTAGATCATGATAGTTTTCGCCATGATATATTTTAGGTTGTGAGCTTTGTCATGAACTACTATGTAGACCATGGCAAATTTGTTTAACATCCCATGGCACTATATTTCTTTAAATAGCATGACAGTTCATATATGCATAGTTGCCATGATCTTACAGAGAGACTATGCCATGGTATTTACTGTTTTATATTTTCTCTGAAGGAAGAAATAGATGCATGGAAATTTAGTTTATGCGCCATGGCAAATTTAGTTTACGGTCTATTGAAAATTTAGTTTATGGTCCATAGCAAATTTAGTTTATGGTCCATGGCAAAAAAATTGCCCTGTCAATTTCTACAATTTAGACCATGCCAGTTTAGTTGATACCTTCTTTGAATATCTTAGGAAATTTTACTCCATTTTTCCATGGAAATTTTTTACTCTAATTTTTCCATGGCAATTTTACTTTTAATGACATGAAATTTTTACTTCTAATGACATGGCAAATTTTACTCTATGTTTTCCATGGCAAATTGTACTCTATGTTTTCCATGACAAATTGTACTATATTTTGCCATGGAAAATTTTACTCTATTTTTTCCATGAGAATTTAATTTTAATGACATGGCAAATCTTACTCTATTTTTTGAGATGGCAAATTTACTTTTAATGACATGAAAAAAATTCTTTATTTTTTTCCATGGAAATTTTACTTTTAATTGTTGGGAAACGTTGCATGGAAAACAAAAACAAAATTCTACGCACACGCTAGATTTATCTATGGAGATGCATAGCAACGAGAGGGGGGAATTTGTTTATGTTGTTGGGGAACGTTGCAGAAAACAAAAAAAATTCCTACTCGTTCCACCAAGATCCATCTATGAGTTCATCTAGCAACGAGTCATCGGATGCATCTACATACCTTTGTAGATCGCGAGCGGAAGCGTTCAAAGAACGGGGATGATGTTGTCGAACACGACGTGATCCAAATCACCGATGACCAAGCGCCGAATGGACGGCACCTCCGCGTTCAACACACGTACGGGACGGGAGACGTCTCCTCCTTCTTGATCCAGCAAGGGGGGAGGAGAGGTTGATGATGATCCAGCAGCACGACGGCGTGGTGGTGGATGCAGGGCGTCACAGTAGCAGGGCTTCGCCTATACTATGAGAGAGAGAGACGTAACAGGGAGAGAGGGATGTGCCAAGGGCTGTGGTATAAAATCCCTCCTCTCCCCCACTATATATAGGGGTGCCTAGGGGGGCGCCGGCCCTAGGAGATGGGATCTCCTAGGGGGGCGGCGGCCTAGGGGTGGGGGGCTTGCCCCCCAAGCAAGGGGGCGCCCCCTCTAGGGTTTCCCCTCAACCCTAGCCGCATGGGCCCTAGGGGAGTGGCGCCCCAGCCCACTTTGGGCTGGGTTCCTTCTCACTTCAGCCCATGGGGCCCTCCGGGATAGGTGCCCCACCCGGTGGACCCCCGGGACCCTTCCGGTGGTCCCGGTACAATACCGGTGACCCCGAAACTTGTCCCGATGGCCGAAATAGCACTTCCTATATATAATTCTTTACCTCCGGACCATTCCGGAACTCCTCGTGACGTCCGGGATCTCATCCGGGACTCCGAACAACATTCGGGTTACTGCACATACATATCTTCACAACCCTAGCGTCACCGAACCTTAAGTGTGTAGACCCTACGGGTTCGGGAGACATGTAGACATGACCGAGACGACTCTCCGGTCAATAACCAACAGCGGGATCTGGATACCCATGTTGGCTCCCACATGCTCCACGATGATCTCATCGGATGAACCACGATGTCGAGGATTCAATCAACCCCGTATGCAATTCCCTTTGTCAATTGATATGTTACTTGCCCGAGATTCGATCGTCGGTATCCCAATACCTCGTTCAATCTCGTTACCGGCAAGTCACTTTACTCGTACCGTAATGCATGATCCCGTGACCAGACACTTGGTCACTTTGAGCTCAATATGATGATGCATTACCGAGTGGGCCCAGTGATACCTCTCCGTCATACGGAGTGACAAATCCCAGTCTTGATCCGTGTCAACCCAATAGACACTTTCGGAGATACCCGTAGTATACCTTTATAGTCACCCAGTTACGTTGTGACGTTTGGTATACCCAAAGCACTCCTATGGTATCCGGGAGTTACACGATCTCATGGTCTAAGGAAAAGATACTTTGACATTGGAAAAACTCTAGCAAACGAACTATAGGATCTTTATGCTATGTTTAGGATTGGGTCTTGTCCATCACATCATTCTCCTAATGATGTGATCTCGTTATCAATGACATCCAATGTCCATAGCCAGGAAACCATGACTATCTGTTGATCAACGAGCTAGTCAACTAGAGGCTTACTAGGCACATGTTGGTGTCTGTTATTCACACATGTATTACGATTTCCAGATAACACAATTATAGCATGAATAAAGACAATTATCATGAACAAGGAAATATAATAATAATGCTTTTATTATTGCCTCTAGGGCATATTTCCAACAGTCTCCCACTTGCACTAGAGTCAATAATCTAGTTACATTGTGATGAATCGAACACCCATGGAATTCTGGTGTTGATCATGTTTTGCTCTAGGGAGAGGTTTAGTCAACGGATCTGCTACATTCAGGTCCGTATGTACTTTACAAATATCTATGTCTCCATCTTGAACATTTTCACGAATGGAGTTGAAGCGACGCTTGATGTGCCTTGTCTTCTTGTGAAACCTAAGCTCCTTGGCAAGTGCAATAGCTCCAGTGTTGTCACAAAAGAGCTTGATCGGCCCCGACACATTGGGTATGACTCCGAGGTCGGTGATGAACTCCTTCACCCAAATTGCTTCATGTGCTGCCTCCGAGGCTGCCATGTACTCCGCTTCACATGTAGATCCCGCCACGACGCTTTGCTTGCAACTGCACCAGCTTACTGCCCCACCATTCAAAATATACACATATCCGGTTTGTGACTTAGAGTCATCCAGATCTGTGTCGAAGCTAGCGTCGACGTAACCCTTTACGACGAGCTCTTCGTCACCTCCATAAACGAGAAACATTTCCTTAGTCCTTTTCAGGTACTTCAGGATATTCTTGACCGCTGTCCAGTATTCCTTGCCGGGATTACTTTGGTACCTTCCTACCAAACTTACGGCAAGGTTTACATCAGGTCTGGTACACAGCATGGCATACATAATAGAACCTATGGCTGAGGCATAGGGGATGACACTCATCTCTTCAATCTCTTCTGCCGTGGTCGGACATTGAGCTAAGCTCAATTTCACACCTTGCAGCACAGGCAAGAACCCCTTCTTAGACTGATCCATATTGAACTTCTTCAATATCTTATCAAGGTATGTGCTTTGTGAAAGACCTATGAGGCGTCTCGATCTATCTCTATAGATTTTGATGCCTAATATATAAGCAGCTTCTCCAAGGTCCTTCATTGAAAAACTCTTATTCAAGTAGGCCTTAATGCTGTCCAAGAGTTCTATATCATTTCCCATCAAAAGTATGTCATCTACATATAATATGAGAAATGCTACAGAGCTCCCACTCACTTTCTTGTAAACGCAGGCTTCTCCATAAGTCTGCGAAAACCCAAACGCTTTGATCATCTCATCAAAGCAAATGTTCCAACTCCGAGATGCTTGCACCAGCCCATAAATCGAGCGTTGGAGCTTGCACACCTTGTCAGCATTCTTAGGATCGACAAAACCTTCCGGCTGCATCATATACAATTCTTCCTTAAGGAAACCATTAAGGAATGCCGTTTTGACGTCCATTTGCCATATTTCATAATCGTAAAACGCGGCAATTGCTAACATGATTCGGACGGACTTTAGCTTCGCTACCGGTGAGAAAGTCTCATTGTAGTCAACCCCTTGAACTTGTCGATAACCCTTATCGACAAGCCGAGCTTTATAGATGGTCACATTTCCATCCGCGTCTGTCTTCTTCTTAAAGATCCATTTATTTTCTATGGCTCGCCGTTCAACGGGCAAGTCAGTCAAAGTCCATACTTCGTTTTCATACATGGATCCTATCTCGGATTTCATGGCTTCTAGCCATTTGTCGGAATCCGGGCCCGCCATTGCTTCTTCATAGTTCGAAGGTTCACCGTTGTCTAACAACATGATTTCCAAGACAAGGTTGCTGTACCACTCTGGTGCGGAACGTGTCCTTGTGGACCTTCGAATTTCAGTAGGAACTTGATCAGAAGTATCTTGATCATTATCATTAACTTCCTCTCTAGTCGGTGCAGGCACCTCAGGAACATTTTCTTGAGTTGCGCCATTTGCCGGTTCAAGAGGTAATACTTCATCAAGTTCTATTTTCCTCCCACTCACTTCTTTCGAGAGAAACTCCTTCTCTAGAAAGAATCCATTCTTGGCAACAAAGACCTTGCCTTCGGATCTGAGGTAGAAGGTATACCCAATAGTTTCTTTAGGGTATCCTATGAAGACACATTTTTCCGACTTGGGTTCGAGCTTTTCAGGTTGAAGTTTCTTGACATAAGCATCGCATCCCCAAACTTTTAGAAACGACAGCTTAGGTTTCTTCCCAAACCATAATTCATACGATGTCGTCTCAACGGATTTCGACGGAGCCCTATTTAAAGTGAATGCGGCAGTCTCTAAAGCATAGCCCCAAAAAGATAGCGGTAAATCGGTAAGAGACATCATAGACCGCACCATATCTAATAGAGTGCGATTACGACGTTCGGACACACCATTACGCTGAGGTGTTCCAGGCGGCGTGAGTTGTGAAACTATTCCACATTTTCTTAAGTGTGTGCCAAATTCATGACTCAAGTATTCTCCTCCATGATCTGATCGTAGAAACTTGATTTTCCTGTCACGTTGATTCTCAACCTCATTCTGAAATTCCTTGAACTTTTCAAAGGTTTCAGACTTGTGTTTCATTAAGTAGACATACCCATATCTACTCAAGTCATCAGTGAGGGTGAGAACATAACGATAGCCACCGCGAGCCTCAACACTCATTGGACCGCACACATCAGTATGTATGATTTCCAATAAGTCGGTTGCTCGCTCCATTGTTCCTGAGAACAGAGTCTTGGTCATTTTACCCATGAGGCATGGTTCGCATGTGTCAAATGATTCATAATCAAGAGACTCTAAAAGTCCATCTGCATGGAGCTTCTTCATGCGTTTGACGCCTATGTGACCAAGGCGGCAGTGCCACAAGTATGTGGGACTATCATTATCAACCTTACATCTTTTGGTACTCACACTATGAACATGTGTAGCATTACGTTCGAGATTCATAAAGAATAAACCATTCACCATAGGAGCATGACCATAAAACATATCTCTCATATAAATAGAACAACCATTATTCTCAGATTTAAATGAGTAGCCATCTCGAATTAAACGAGATCCTGATACAATGTTCATGCTCAAACTTGGCACTAAATAACAATTATTGAGGTTTATAACTAATCCCGTAGGTAAATGTAGAGGTAGCGTGCCGACGGCGATCATATCGACCTTGGAACCATTCCCGACGCGCATCATCACCTCGTCCTTCGCCAGTCTCCGTTTATTCCACAGCTCCTGCTGTGAGTTACAAATATGAGCAACGACACCGGTATCAAATACCCAGGAGTTACTACGAGTACTGGTAAGGTACACATCAATTACATGTATATCAAATATACCTTTGGTTTTGCCGGCCTTCTTGTCCGCTAAGTACTTGGGGCAGTTCCGCTTCCAGTGACCGCTTCCCTTGCAATAAAAGCACTCAGTCTCGGGCTTGGGTCCATTCTTTGGCTTCTTCCCAGCAGCTTGCTTGCCGGGCGCGGCAACTTCCTTGCCGTCCTTCTTGAAGTTCTTTTTACCCTTGCCTTTCTTGAACTTAGTGGTTTTATTGACCATCAACACTTGATGTTCCTTTTTGACTTCTACCTCTGCTGATTTCAGCATTGAAAACTTCTCGGGAATGGTCTTTTGCATCCCCTGCATGCTGAAGTTCATCACAAAGCTCTTGTAGCTTGGTGGAAGCGACTGGAGGATTCTGTCAATGACCGCATCATCCGGGAGATTAACTCCCAGCTGAGACAAGCGGTTATGTAACCCAGACATAGTGAGTATGTGCTCACTGACAGAACTATTTTCCTCCATCTTACAGCTGAAGAACTTATCGGAGACTTCATATCTCTCGATCCGGGCATGAGCTTGAAAAACCATTTTTAGCTCTTTGAACATCTCATATGCTCCATGTCTCTCAAAACGCTTTTGGAGCCCCGGCTCTTGGCTGTAAAGCATGCCGCACTGAACGAGGGAGTAGTCATCAACACGTGTCTGCCAAGCGTTCATAACGTCTTGGTTCTGTGGGACGGGAGCTTCACCTAGCGGTGCTTGTAGGACATAATCTTTCTTGGCAGCTATGAGGATGATCCTCAGATTCCGGACCCAGTCCGTGTAGTTGCTGCCATCGTCTTTCAGCTTGGTTTTCTCTAGGAACACGTTGAAGTTGAGGACTACGTTGGCCATTTGATCTACAAGACATATTTGCAAAGGATTTAGACTAAGTTCATGATAATTAAGTTCATCTAATCAAATTATTAATGAACTCCCACTCAGATTAAACATCCCTCTAGTCATCTACGTGTTACACGATCCGAGTCGACTAGGCCGTGTCCGATCATCACGTGAGACGGACTAGCCATCGTCGGTGAACATCTTCATGTTGATTGTATTTTCCATACGACTCGTGTTCGACCTTTCGGTCTCGGTGTTCCGAGGCCATGTCTGTACATGCTAGGCTCGTCAAGTTAACCCTAAGTGTTTTGCAGGTGTAAAACTGTCTTACACCCGTTGTATGTGAACGTAAGGATCTATCACACCCGATCATCACGTGGTGCTTCGAAACGACGAACTTTAGCAACGGTGCACAGTTAGGGGAGAACACTTCTTGAAATTATTATGAGGGATCATCTTATTCACTACCGTCGTTCTAAGTAAACAAGATGCAAAACATGATAAACATCACATGCAATCAAATAATAATAGTGACATGATATGGCCAATATCACATAGCTCCTTTGATCTCCATCTTGAAGCTCCATGATCATCTTGTCACCGGCATGACACCATGATCTCCATCATCATGATCTCCATCATCGTGTCTCCATGAAGTTGCTCGCCAACTACTACTTCTACTACTAAGGCTAACGTGTTTAGCAATAAAGTAAAGTAATTTACATGGTGTTCCTCAATGACACGCAGGTCATATAAAAGAATAAAGACAACTCCTATGGCTCCTGCCGGTTGTCATACTCATCGACATGCAAGTCGTGATTCCTATTACAATAACACGAACATCTCATACATCACATATGTATCATTCATCACAACTTTGGCCATATCATATCACAAAGCACTTGCTGCAAAAACAAGTTAGACGTCCTCTAATTGTTGTTGCAAGTTTTACGTGGCTGAATTAGGGTTCTAGCAAGAACGTCTTCTTACCTACGTGAAAGCCACAACGTGATTTGTCAACTTCTATTTACCCTTCATAAGGACCCTGTTCATCGAATCCGCTCCAACTAAAGTGGGAGAGACAGACACCCGCCAGCCACCTTATGCAACTAGTGCATGTTAGTCGGTGGAACCGGTCTCACGTAAGCGTACGTGTAAGGTTGGTCTGGGACGCTTCATCCCACAATACCGCTGAAGCAAGAAAAGACTAGTAGCGGCAAGAAAGTTGACAAATCTACGCCCACAACAAATTGTGTTCTACTCGCGCAAGAAGAACTACGCATAGACCTAGCTCATGATGCCACTGCTGGGGAACGTTGCAGAAAACAAAAAAATTTCCTACTCGTTTCACCAAGATCCATCTATGTGTTCATCTAGCAACGAGTCATCGGATGCATCTACATACCTTTGTAGATCGCGAGCGGAAGCGTTCAAAGAACGGGGATGATGTTGTCGAACACGACATGATCCAAATCACCGATGACCAAGCGCCGAACGGACGGCACCTCCGCGTTCAACACACGTACGGGACGGGAGACGTCTCCTCCTTCTTGATCCAGCAAGGGGGGAGGAGAGGTTGATGATGATCCAGCAGCAGGACGGCGTGGTGGTGGATGCAGGGCGTCACAGTAGCAGGGCTTCGCCTATACTACGAGAGAGAGAGAGACGTAACAGGGAGAGAGGGATGCGCCAAGGGCTGTGGTATAAAATCCCTCCTCTCCCCCACTATATATAGGGGTGCCTAGGGGGGCGCCGTCCCTAGGAGATGGGATCTCCTAGGGGGGGCGGCGGCCTAGGGGTGGGGGGCTTGCCCCCCAAGCAAGGGGCGCCCCCTCTAGGGTTTCCCCTCAACCCTAGCCGCATGGGCCCTAGGGGAGTGGTGCCCCAGCCCACTTTGGGCTGGGTTCCTTCCCACTTCAGCCCATGGGACCTCCGGGATAGGTGCCCCACCCGGTGGACCCCCGGGACCCTTCCGGTGGTCCCGGTACAATACCGGTGACCCCGAAACTTGTCCCGATGGCCGAAATAGCACTTCTATATATAATTCTTTACCTCCGGACCATTCCGGAACTCCTCGTGACGTCCGGGATCTCATCCGGGACTCCGAACAACATTCGGGTTACTGCACATACATATCTTCACAACCCTAGCGTCACCGAACCTTAAGTGTGTAGACCCTACGGGTTCGGGAGACATGTAGACATGACCGAGACGACTCCCCGGTCAATAACCAACAGCGGGATCTGGATACCCATGTTGGCTCCCACATGCTCCACGATGATCTCATCGGATGAACCACGATGTCGAGGATTCAATCAACCCCGTATGCAATTCCCTTTGTCAATTGATATGTTACTTGCCCGAGATTCGATCGTCGGTATCCCAATACCTCGTTCAATCTCGTTACCGGCAAGTCACTTTACTCGTACCGTAATGCATGATCCCGTGACCAGACACTTGGTCACTTTGAGCTCAATATGATGATGCATTACCGAGTGGGCCCAGTGATACCTCTGTGTCATACGGAGTGACAAATCCCAGTCTTGATCCGTGTCAACCCAACAGACACTTTCGGAGATACCCGTAGTATACCTTTATAGTCACCCAGTTACGTTGTGATGTTTGGTATACCCAAAGAACTCCTATGGTATCTGGGAGTTACATGATCTCATGGTCTAAGGAAAAGATACTTGACATTGGAAAAACTCTAGCAAATGAACTATACGATCTTTATGCTATGTTTAGGATTGGGTCTTGTCCATCACATCATTCTCCTAATGATGTGATCTCGTTATCAATGACATCCAATGTCCATAGCCAGGAAACCATGACTATCTGTTGATCAACGAGCTAGTCAACTAGAGGCTTACTAGGGACATGTTGGTGTCTGTTATTCACACATGTATTACGATTTCCAGATAACACAATTATAGCATGAATAAAGACAATTATCATGAACAAGGAAATATAATAATAATGCTTTTATTATTGCCTCTAGGGCATATTTCCAACATATGTACCCTCATAGACCGTAAGCGGAAGCGTTTGTTAACGCGGTTGATGTAGTCGAACTTCTTCGCACTCCAACCGATCGAGTACCGAACGTACGGCACCTCCGCGTTCAGCACACGTTCAACTCGGTGGCGTCCTCCGCCTTCTTGATCCAGCAAGACGACGAGGTACTGGATGAGTTTCGGTAGCACAACGGCGTGGTGATGGTGATGGTGAAGTTACCTCCGCAGGGCTTCGCCTGAGCCCTATAAACATATGACCAAGGGTGTAAACTGTGGAGGGGGGCACCACACACGGCTAAGCAATTTGTCGTGGCTGTGCTAGGTGCCCCCCTCCCCCCCCACACACACACACACACACACACACATATATATATATATATAGAGAGAGAGAGAGAGAGAGAGAGATAGGTGGGGGCAGGAGGGAGCAGCCAGGAGGCGCCCCCAATTATGCCGAATCCTACTTGGGGTCCTACCCAAGTGGCGCCCCCTTTTGTTATTTGAGTGCGGGAGGAAGGTAGGAGGAGGTGCCCCCCTTCCCTTTCTCTCCTGGGGAGGGAAAGGCAGGAGGGGCCACTCTTGATAACCCACAAGTATAGCGGATCGCAACAGTTTTCGATAAGTAAGAGTGTCGAACCCAACGAGGAGCTAAAGGTAGAAGAAATATTCCCTCAAGTTCTATCGACCACCGATACAACTCTACGCACGCTTGAAGTTCGCTTTACCTAGAACAAGTATGAAACTAGAAGTACTTTGTAGGTGTTGTTGGATAGGGTTGCAAGATAATAAAGATTACGTAAATAAAAAGTAGGGGCTGTTTAGGTAAAGACACAACTAAGTTAGTTTTAGTAAACAATTTTTTGGTACGAGAAAGTTATTTGTCCCTAGGCAATCGATAACTAGACTGGTAATCATTATTGCAATTTTATACGAGGGAGAGGCATAAGCTAACATACTATCTCTACTTGGATCATATGCACTTATGATTGGAACTCTAGCAAGCATCCGCAACTACTAAAGATCATTAAGGTAAAACCCAACCATAGCATTAAAGTATCAAGTCCTCTTTATCCCATACGCAAACAACCTACTTACTCGGGTCTGTGCTTATGTCACTCACGCCACCCACCATAACCAAATCATGAACATATTGCAAACCCTACACACAGAGCACCATAGGACAACACCAATAATAAAACATGCAACTCAAACCAATCACGATCATCAAATAACCCGTAGGACAAAACGAATCTACTCAAACATCATAGGATAGCCATACATCATTGGGAAATAATATAGCGTTGAGCACCATGTTTAAGTAGAGATTACAATGGGTAAAAGAGGGGTTACACCGCTGCATAGAGGGGGTAAGAGTTGGTGATGATGGTGGTGAAGTTGTTGGTGAAGATTGCGGTGATGATGATGGCCCCCAGTGGCACTCCGATGCCACCGGAAGCGAAGGGGAGAGAGCCATCCTCCTTCTTCTTCTTCTTTGACCTCCTCCCTAGATGGGAGAAGGGTTTACCCTCTGGTCCTTGGCCTCCATGGCGTGGGAGGGGTGAGAGCCCCTCCGAGATTGGATCTGTCTCTCTCTGTTTCTGCGTTCTCAGATTCTGCCCTTTCATCGTTTCTTATATTAGCGGAGATCCTAACTCCGATTGGGCTGAAATTTTAACACGATCTCTATCTAGATATTAGCTTTCTTGCGGCGAAAGAAGGGCATAAACCGCATTACAGGGTGGCCACGAGGGCCCAGGGCGCTCCTGCCCCCTGCCCCGTGGCCCCCTCGGGCATCGTCTCGCGTTGATTTTTCTTCCCAAAAATCACATATATTCCAAAAAAATGTCCGTCAGTTTTTATCCCATTTGGACTCCGTTTGATATGGATTTACTGCGAAACAAAAAACATGCAACAAACAAGAACTGGCACTGGGCACTGGGTCAATATGTTAGTCCCAAAAATAGTATAAAAAGTTACCAAAAGTATATGGAAGTTGTAGAATATTGGCATGGAACAATCAAAAATTATAGATATGATGGAGACGTATCAGCATCCCCAAGCTTAATTCCTGCTCGTCCTCGAGTAGGCAAATGATAAAAAAGATAATTTTTGATGTGGAATGCTACCTAGCATAATCTTGATCATGTATCTAATCATGGCATGAATATTAAGACACGGGTGATTCAAAGCAATAGTCTATCATTTGACATAAAAACAATAATACTTCAAGCCTACTAATAAAGCAATCATGTATTTTCAAAATAACATGGCCAAAGAAAGTTGTCCCTACAAAATAATATAGTTTGGCTATGCTCCATCTTCACCACACAAAATATTCACATCATGCACAACCCCGATGACAAGCCAAGCAATTGTTTCATACTTTTGACGTTCTCAAACCTCTTCAACTTTCACGCAATACATGAGCGTGAGCCATGGACATAGCACTATAGGTGGAATAGAATATGATGGTGGAGAAGACAAAAAGGAGGAGATAGTCTCACATCAACTAGGCATATCAACGGGCTATGGAGATGCCCATCAATAGATATCAATGTGAGTGAGTAGGGATTGCCATGCAATGGATGCACTAGAGCTATAAGTGTATGAAAGCTCAAACTGAAAGCTAAGTGGGTGTGCATCCAACTTGCTTGCTCATGATGACCTCGGGCATTTGAGGAAGCCCATCATCGGAATATACAAGCCAAGTTCTATAATGAAAATTCCCACTAGTATATGAAAGTGATAGCTCAAGAGACTCTCTCTATATGGAGAACATGGTGCTACTATGAAGCACAAGTGTGGTAAAAGGATAGTAACACTGCCCCTTCTCTCTTTTTCTCTCATATTTTTTTCTTTTTTTTCTTTTTTGGGCCTTTCTCTTTTTTTATATATATTATTTATTTATTTTTCGTCTAGAGTGTCATCCCGACTTGTGGGGGAATCATAGTCTCCATCATCCTTTCCTCACTGGGGAAATGCTCTAATAATGATGATCATCACACTTTTATTTACTTACAACTCAATATTACAACTCGATATCTAGAACAAAGATATGACTCTATACGAATGCCTCCGGCGGTGTACCGGGATGTGCAATGATCTAGCATAGCAATGACATCGAAAAATGGACAAGCCATGAAAACATCATGCTAGCTATCTTACGATCATGCATGCAATATGACAATAAATGCTCAAGTCATGTATATGATGATGATGGAAGTTGCATGGCAATATATCTCAGAATGGCTATGGAAATGCCATAATAGGTAGGTATGGTGGCTGTTTTGAGGAAGGTATATGGTGGCTTTAAGGTACCGGCGAAAGTTGCGCGGTACTAGAGAGGCTAGCAATGCTGGAAGTGTGAGAGTGCGTATAATCCATGGACTCAACATTAGTCATAAAGAACTCACATACTTATTGCAAAAATCTATTAGTCATCAAAACAAAGTACTACGCATATACTCCTGATGACCCCCCAAGTATAGGGGATCTATCGTAGTCCTTTCGATAAGTAAGAGTGTCGAACCCAACGAGGAGCAGAAGGAAATGATAAGCGGTTTTCAGCAAGGTGTTCTCTGCAAGCACTGAAATTATAGGTAACAGATAGCTTTGTGATAAGATAATTTGTAACGAGCAACAAGTAACAAAAGTAAATAAAGTGCAGCAAGGTGGCCCAATCATTTTTGTAGCAAAGGACAAGCCTGGACAAATTCTTATATAGAGAAAAGCGCTCCCGAGGATAGATGGGAATTATTGTCAAGCTAGGTTTCATCATGATCATATGATTCATGTTCGGTACTTTGATAATCTGATATGTGGGTGGACCGGTGCTTGGGTTCTGTCCTTACTTGGACAAGCATCCCACTTATGATTAACTCCTATTGCAAGCATCCGCAACTACAAAAGAAGTATTAAGGTAAACCTAACCATAGCATGAAACATATGGATCCAAATCAGCCCCTTACGAAGCAATGCATAAACTAGGGTTTAAGCTTCTGTCACTCTAGCAACCCATCATCTAATTATTACTTCCCAATGCCTTCCTCTAGGCCCAAATAATGGTGAAGTGTCATGTAGTTGACGTTCACATAACACCACTAGAGGAGAGACAACATAGATCTCATCAAAATATCGAACGAATACCAAATTCACATGACTACTAATAGCAAGACTTCTCCCATGTCCTCAGGAACGAACATAACTACTCACAAAGCATATTCATGTTCATAATTAGAGGAGTATTAATATGCATATAGGATCTGAACATATGATCTTCCACCAAATAAACTAACTAGCATCAACTACAAGGAGTAATCAACACTATTAGCAACCCACAGGTACCAATCCCAGACTTAGAGACAAGAATTGGATACAAGAGATGAACTAGGGTTTGAGAGGAGATGGTGCTGGTGAAGATGTTGATGGAGATTGACTCCCTCCCGATGAGAGGATTGTTGGTGATGACGATGGCGATGATTTCCCCCTCCCGGAGGGAAGTGTCCCTGGCAGAACAGCTCCGCCGGAGCCCTAGATTGGTTCCGCCAAGGTTCCGCCTCGTGACGACCGAGTCTCGTCCTGAAAGCTTGGTTATGATTTTTTTTCTCATCGAAAGACTCCATATAACAGAAGATGGGCATCGGAGGGCCACCAGGGGGCCCACGAGGCAGGGGGTGTGCCCAGGGGGGTAGGGCGCGCCCGCACCCTCGTGGCCAGGGTTTGGCCCCCTCTGGAACTTCTTGCGCTCAATATTTTTATATATTCTGAAAATGACTTCCGTGAAGTTTCAGGACTTTTAGAGCTGTGCAGAATAGGTCTCTAATATTTGCTCCTTTTCCAGCCCAGAATCCCAGCTGCCGGCATTCTCCCTGTCGGTGTCAAAACCGGCGGATCTCGGGTAGGGGGTCCCGAACTGTGCGTCTAAGGCAGATGGTAATAGGAGGCAGGGGACACAATGTTTTACCCAGGTTCAGGCCCTCTTGATGGAGGTAAAACCCTACGTGCTTCTTGATTATTCTTGATAATATGAGTAG
The DNA here is from genome assembly GCA_034509565.1 of Triticum monococcum. Classification (NCBI taxonomy): domain Eukaryota; kingdom Viridiplantae; phylum Streptophyta; class Magnoliopsida; order Poales; family Poaceae; genus Triticum; species Triticum monococcum. The sequence goes on along the minus strand of CM067847.1, from coordinate 170,707,690 downwards.
TACAAGAGTAGATCTACCACGAGATCAGAGAGGCTAAACCCTAGAAGCTAGCCTATGGTATGATTGTATGTTGTCCTACGGACTAAAACCCTCCAGTTTATATAGACACCGGAGGGGGCTAGGGTTACACAAGGTCGGTTATAAAGGAGGAGATATACATATCCATATTGCCCAGCTTGCCTTCCACGCCAAGTAGAATCCCATCCGGACACGGGACGAAGTCTTCAATCTCGTATCTTCATAGTCCAACAGTCCGGCTGTACGGAGACCCCCTAATCCAGGACTCCCTCAGTAGCCCCCGAACCAGGCTTCAATGACGTCAAGTCCGACACGCAGTATTGTCTTCGGCATTGCAAGGCGGGTTCTTCTCCAAATTTCGAACGTTTGTCAAGTAGTGTCCGGCACCATAAATGTTGGACTTCTTGGCTTCCGCGCCAAATAAGGGCTATCTTCCACGCGTCGAATGAATACGAGGAGCCAGGGCGTTTTTACATTCGCCCCCCTAGCCAGATAAATAAATTGTCTATTAAAGGGATGGGGATTCTTAGATCCAATCCATACCACCCTCCCCCAGCGAGAATCCATCGGAGCGTGCTTCGGAAAGATCCACTCTAGCATGGCCGACCTCCGCAGCTCCTCCTCTCGCTCCTGTAGCCCTAAGCCTGGTGATTGGGAGAGGTGTTCTGTCCCACACAGTCGGTTAGTTGAACTGCATACCAAGGGATTTCTCCCTCCAGCGTATATGGTTCCCGTCCGAGCCGGGCTCGCCACCTACAATGGCGAGGAGCAAGCGGAGAGCTTCCCCAGCCCCTCTACGGGGGAGCGGGTATGCCTTGTTCCTTATTTATTAAGGGACTCGGATTTCCAATTCATCCATTCCTCCGTGGGCTCCTGGAGTTTTACGGCCTCCAACTGCATAATTTCACCCCTGCTTCCATTTTACACATCGCCGGCTATGTTGCCCTCTGCGAGTTATTCCTGGGCTGCGAGGCTCATTTCGAGCTATGGAAAAGGTTATTTTGCCTCGTCCCCCGCACACAGAAGGAGTCACTTTATCAAGTGGGCGGAGCCGAAATATGGCGCATCGCCGAAACCGGATACCTGTCCGGTACTCCGAAGAAGACGTCCGAAGACTGGCCTTCGGAATGGTTTTATATGGAGGACGTCCCCCTTCCGGACCCTGTTTGGCGGGGTCTTCCTGAGTTCAACAATGCTCCTTTGAAGAAATGCCGAAGTTGGCGCCCACGGAGCTCCCAGGAGGAAGACAACAGAGAAGTCCTTTACCTGATGAACCGGATTAAAGCGTTGGCTCAATCAGGATTGATAGTAATCGAGGTTATGTCAATATGCATAATGCAGGGAGTGCAACCACTTTAATATCGAGGGCATCCACTGTGGTGTTTTAACGGGGAAGATGATGCCACCCGTTGTGGGCGGAAGGGTCCGGACAACGCCGCTGCTTTAGCAAAAATTCTGTCCGAGTTGTTCAAGGGAGAGGAAGAGGAGTTCATCCGCATCAAGCCACGGGATGGATTCTCCATGTACAACCCTCCAAGTTGGGTGAGTTATATCTCCTTACTACCATTCTTCCCGCATTCTTTGTCGTAGGTACTCACGTTGCCATTTTGCGGCAGGAACTGCGAAAAGCCATAAGGGAGGTCAACAACCCATCTCCACAACCAGAGGACCCTGACCGGGCCCTCGGTCCCGGACTCGAAGAAGATCCAGACATATTCGTGGAGCTGATAGACCGGCAGTTCTATCAATTAAGCTGTGATGACGCCATGGTGGCCATTACGACCGACTATCCCGGACTGCTTCCTGTGTCGCACGTAAGAAAAACCAAAAATCCCAACTCCAAAAACTAGGATCCCCTTTTAGACACTTCACCTACCATATACATATGTTCCTCTTCATTCTTGGAGTAGATGAGTATGTCATCGAGGTATACTATGACGAATTTGTCCAAGTACTCCATGAAAACCGAGTTCATTAACCGGGAGAAAGTGGCCGGGGCATTGGTTAAACCGAAGGACATGACGGTGTACTCGTATTGGCCATAACGAGTAACAAAGGCCGTTTTGGGAATGTCCCCGTTTCTGATTTTGATTTGATGGTAGCCCAGCCTCAAATCCATCTTGGAGAAGACTGAGGATCCAACGAGCTGATCATACAGGTCGTTGATCCTGGGAAGCGGGTATTTGTTCTTGATGGTGACCAGATTGACAGGTCGGTAATCCACAACCATTCGATCCGTTCCATCCTTCTTCTTTACGAAGAGGACGGGGCAAGCCCAAGGAGAGGAGCTAGGACGGATGAACCCTTTGTTCAAGGACTCATTGAGTTGATTCTTAAGCTCGGCTAGTTCTAAGGGTGCCATCTTGTAGGGTCTTCTAGCAATTGGAACGGTTCCTGGAACAAGGTCTATCACAAACTCGACATCCCGGTCAGGTGGAACACCTGGCAGTTCTTCCGGAAACACATCCGGGAAGTCTCGGACTACCGGAACGTCCTCAAGGTCTGGAAGAGGGTTGGCATTGAGAGAGTAAAGTTGGCGCTTGGCCACTCGAGTTAAGACATTAACTGTCTTGCCCGAGGGATGAGTAAGTTGAACGGTTCTAGTGGCACAATCGATCTTGGCATAATGAGCCGACATCCAGTCCATACCCAAGATGATGTTTATGTCGGAAGACTTGAGAGCTATTAACGATGCAAGGAAAACAAGCCTATCGACAAGAATTTCGTTCCCATGGCTTACCCTAGAAGTTTGCCATTTGGAACCCGGAGTTTGAATTACCATGGAAGTGGGCATGTCACAGAATGTCGTGTTATGCAACAGAGCATAATTCTCGGATATGAATGAATGAGATGCTCCAGTATCGAAAAGAACAGATGCCAGATGGCAGTTAACAAGGAGCGTACCAAGGACGACGTTGGGATCCTCATGAGCCTCTTCGGCTGAGACGTAGTTGACATGGCCACGTGCAGTAGTGGCCAGCTTGGCGTAGAAAGTCTTTCCCGCGGGCTTACCACGGCCAACGGACTTTCCAGCTTGATTGGGGTTGTTCTGGGGACACTCTCGACTATAGTGACCCGGTTCTCCACACTTGAAGCATGTTACCACAGTGGGGCGTGGAGCAACATTAGCAGCGGGGCCACCATAGGGCTTGGGCGGTGCAAATTGCTGGTTGGGACGAGGCGCCTCAAAGGATGGCCTCGGGGTGAATCTGGGTGGCAGTGCGGTGCTTGGAATCCACACCCGGCGCTTCTGAGCTCCAGAGCCGGATGAAGACCCAAAATCACGAGAGTGCTTGCGTGAAGCGTCATAATCAGTCTGGCCTGTCTCAGCACTGATAGCTTTATTGACCAGCTTCTGGAAGGATGTGCACTCGTGCAGACGGAGATCACGGCGAAGCTCAGGGCTAAGTCCCTTACGGAACCTTGCCTGCTTCTTGGCGTCAGTAGAAACCTCTTCAGGAGCATAGCGTGCCAGGTTCCCAAATTCTCGGCTATATGCATCCACAGTCAGCCTTCCTTGGGTGAAGTTACAGAACTCCTCCCTCTTGCGATCCATGAGACCTTCCGGAATGTGATGCTCACGGAAAGCCTCGCTGAACTCAGCCCAGGTAGTGATTTGGCCGACCGGGCGCATAGCTTCGTAGTTTTCCCACCAATGGCTAGCGGGGCCCTCAAGATGATAAGCAGCATAGGTAACCTTGTCGGCTTCAGCTACGTTGGCAGAACGTAGCTTGTGGGTGATGCTGCGAAGCCAATCATCCGCGTCGAGGGGCTCGACGGAATGGTTAAACTTTGGTGGGTACAGCTTGATAAAGTCATTGATTGACACCAAGTCATTTCGTGGGTGGCGTGCAGTGTTCTGCTCAATCCGCTCCAGCAGGCGATTGGTCTCACGCTTGTTCCTTTCCGCCTCCAGCATCACTTCGGCCAGGGAAGGCGGGTGAGGCAAATTTTCACCTCTAGCTGCATTGGCTTCCCCCTGCTCCGGGGCAGCAGGGTTTCCGCGGGTGTTGACCATCCTAGGAGGAAACAAGACAACGGTTTAGACAAGGATGGCTCAAACTTAACAGGGAAGTGCAGAATGTAAAGGATAACGCGGAATGCAGAGATGCTCATTCGTATGCCATGGTAATATAAAACTGCCATATATACACCAACGGTCATACTCGTCATACATAGTTTAGTACAAGCCCATGCTACAGTACAACTATGAAGGTAGACGTTACATCTCATCGGAGGCATTCCGAGTCCCTATACATTATTTGTCTACACCTCCGGAATCGATTACACACCAAGTCGTATTCCACAAGTCACACAGGACAGTGGAGATACAACTACTACAATACTAGTGGTACTACTACTAACTCAGATAGCTCCGTAGTAGTCCTCATAGAAGTCACCTCCATAGCCTGGAAGTTCAACGTGATCATCCGGAAACAGACGGTCCTGAGGAGCCTGTGGACCATAGGGGCTACGATAAGGTCTTGGACCAACAAACGGTGGCCTGCGGGGACCAAGGGGTGGGGTGATGCCTCCCACATCACGCCAATCCACCATGTCTGGCAGAGCTGCTCTCGCAGGATACAGATCCCTGGTATCCATACATCCCGCTTGCACCGCGGGTGCAAACCGAGTCAATGTGGCCCAATGATCAGCACGGGTATTAAAGAGCTCCAGCCTCAAGGCCCGATTCTCCCGGTCCTTATCTTCGAGCATCTCAGCGGTGGTACGAGTTAATGAGTCCTCCTGAGTGGAGTCAGCATAGATAGCCTGAAGATACCCCTGCGCTCCCGGAAGTGAAGCTGGCATGTAACGGAAGTCAGTGTTCCGAAGCAGGCCAGTCCGGACTCGCAAGATGGTCATCATGGAATAGGCAGCATCCTGCACAGCCATCTCAATGGTAACTTCGAGTCCATAGGAACAGTGAAGGGGCTCGGTAGATCCAAGATAGGAAGGAAATATCCTGACGGTGCATAAATACTGGCTTTGATTAAAGTCGCGGAACTGCTCTTCAACAGTGTATTCGGGATACCAACGGTATCCTGTCTCGATCATGACCCGGACCAACATAGCAGTATGACCGGGCACGTCGAGGCACCTAGTCAGGCGAACCACTTGATTTTGAGAATGGTTGGCCATCTGAAAGCACAACCACAAGACAAAGACATCAGAATTCCTAGGGAAAATTGGGCAGCATAACGGCTGTAAATGCTCAGAAAAAGATTTGAGACATCCACAACAGTTCATAATACCGCTCAACAGCATCATATCAAGGTTCTGATTCAAACAGCAACGTACTAAAATAGTAGAAACTGGACTGGAACTCGTAGCAATAATCCTATGAACTACTACGGATTAGTAACACGTGAACCTGATAGAAGAAGAGAGCCTAGTCCTTAACCCACGTTGAATGAGAATAGAATGACTCAGATCAAAAGCATAGGGTAAAGGAGTAAAAGAACCTTACGTTCCCTCCCACAATCAATTCCCTTACATATAACTAAAGCATTTCTAGACTCGACATCGACCAGTTTGGCTGAACGAACCTACAGGCAGTCCGGCTTTGATGCCAACGCTGTCAGGACCCCGATTCTAAGCCACATCGATCTAGCCGGTAACACCTCATATCACTTTGCGGCCTCACGCACGGTATCCCACGGGTGTCGCCTTACCATGGCCCGGGACCGTTTGCGCCTTTTGGCTCGCGTATATGACAATGTCGCTAGCATCCATATGACCGAGAACCCGGGCCAACATGGCTAGTCGTGAACCCAAAGCGGCACAGACCTATGGAGACAGGCATACATGAATCACAACGAGCATGTCGGTCATCAACGAGTGATTCCGGGCTGTAGCACTGGGCTAACAGGACTCCGGGGGATCCCGGGCTGTAGCAGGCTAGACAGGACTCCGGAGATCACCGCGTGACATTTCCCCGAAGGGACAGACATAGGGACGAAGTGAAACACATGCCGGCCAGTCAAGTGTCCTGAACAATAGTGCTTGGCTAGCAGGACTCCGGTGAACCGGGCTGTAGCGGACTACTATGGCTCGAGGAGCACTAGACTACATTTCCCCATAAGAAAGGCTGTAAAGGACAAACAACTAGATTGTCGGATCCCACTCATACCAAGCATTTCAATCATACATACAATATGCTCGATATGAGTGCATACAACATGGCATCACAACAAAACTCTACAACTCAGGTACTTTATTTAAAGGCTCCAGGGAGCCATACATAACATATCCATACAGGTAGGGGTCACATGACCCGACACTCAAGTCATACAGTCATACAAGCACATGCGGAAGCAACTAGTCTGAGTACAGACTCTAGAAAGAAAGAAGGCTTCTCGAAGCCTGTCTATCTACATAGGGCCCTCCATGGCCTGGATCACCACCTGGGTGGCTAGTCACTCGTCGACGTCAAGGTCTACGTAAAACCCATCGGAGGGGGCAGTGTTGTCGTCTGAGCAAGTCTTACATCAGAACCTACTGTACATGCTCATTCTCAAGAAGGTGGTGGGGTTTATGCAGCAAGCCAGCTTTGACTCTTGGCTAAGCTATCCTACGGAATCTTTTAGCAAAATAGTTTTCGCACATGAGTCCACTACTCACCATCACAATACTCCACCGTGGATCCTCCCTCGTATCCTGCGAGGGAGCCATCCTCGGTACTCACACTTATCTTGAGTCTTTTAGTAGTATCCATTTACTTGTCTATGAACTGTATATGCAACCAAGTAGTCCTTTACCGCGGACACGGCTATTCGAATAGTTTTATACCCTGCAGGGGTCTACTTCGTCACACATGTTTCCACCACTTAGCGTCTGCACACGAAATGTGCTCGGCAGACTTCAAGCGAAAACCGACGTGGGTGTAGACCACGACCTGACTAACCTCACAAGTCTCTAGTCTAGGGTCATCGCCTATTCAGGTTCCATCCGCAAGGAAATCCGGCCGGGGTGTCCTCAACGGCCCCGAACGATGTGAACAGGGTTCCCGAGACACCAAACAGGTGACTCGGTACACCGTGCCACGGTGTATCTACCGCAACATAGCCCACCCCTAGGGTCAGCGCTACGCACGGCCGCCAACACATATCCTACAAACACCAGAAACTAGTTGCAACTCCTGGACTGAGGCGAGAGGGGTCGGTAAGTCGAGCGGGGTCATATTTCAGGGCCCAATGTGTGGTAGTAGCTGAATCTTAATTCACGCATACAGAACTCAGTTCTTAGGGACGGCTTCAATGAAACAACCCACCATGTACTCCTACATGGCCTCTCATCGATACCTTTACCAAAACATGTTCAACACATCCCACATATTACTGGCACAAGCATTTCACTCTAGCCCATCCCCCAGATGAACCAGACCTGACACAACTCTAAGCATAGCAGGCATAGCAAGGTAGGAATCACAAAACATGGCTCAATCAACTCCTACACATGCTAGTGGGTTTCATCTAGTTACTGTGGCAATGACAGGTCATGCAGAGGATAAGGGTTCAACTACCATAGCACACAGCAGTTTGAATCGTGTTGTCTTAATGTAGTAAACAAGAGCAGGAGCGAGAACATGGGTTGTATCGGAATGATCAATGGTTGCTTGCCTGATGGAGTGGTAACGGGATACTGCCCTTCAGTTGGATACTCGTGAATATCCTCGGAGGCAGAACCTACCACGAAGAACACAACCGAGCACAATCAACACATGACGATATGCAACAATATGATGCATGCTATGACATGGCAATATGGATGTGTCTTGAGCTTATGCAACTAGCTATGATTTAAATGGAGTTGGTTTGAGTACAAGATTCAAATTCCAACCCCATATATTATTATTTAAATGCCCTTTATTTGTTTTGTCCAAAACAGAGGACAAGCATTGTTCAAACATGCATGAAAATGGTACAAATGGATTCCTTGAATTTTTCTGATAATTTTTCATATATAATTTGTCTCATTTGGAGTTATGGTTGAATTTCTATGAATTTTTGAAGTTTAGGCAATTTTCTGGAATTTTCTATATAAAATTAAATCCAGAAAAAGAGTTATTGCGTCAGCATGACATCACCCTGATGTCAGCAGGTCAACTGGCACCTCCAGGTCAAACCTGACCAGTGGGGTCCACTGGTCAGTGACACAAACAACTAACTAAGTTAGTTAACCCTAACTAACTTGGTTAGCCGGGCGGGGCCCGCATGTCAGTGGCTCACTAATTAGCTAATTTTTATTAACTCTAATTAACTAACGGTAATTAGGCAGGCGCCTGGGCCCACACGTCAGTGAGTCAGGGGGGAGTCAACCCAGCCGACCCGGGGTCAAAACACGCCGGGGTTGACCCCGGCTCGTCGTCGGCAAGGCCAGAGACGGCGGAGGGGCTCGGAAATCCTCCTCCGGCGACCAAATGGCCAGCGGAGGGCATCTACGCGGAGCTGGGACTCGCCCGCATCTATCTGTGCACACGGCAGCAACCCTAGTGGCCTAAAACGACGGCGGCGGCAACTTGCGCGGCGGCCGGAGTTTGGGAGTTGAGCGGATCGGCGTTGTGGTGCACGGGAGGGGAAACTGATGGGTTCCACGTGCTCCTGGTGAGGTGTGGAGCACGTTGCCGTGCTCGGGAGTGAGCTTGCACGGCTGTGGTCACGGTGGCGGCATGGCCGGCGGCGAAGAGCTCTCGGTTCCGACGGGCATCGGTGTTAGAGGAAGAAATCGAGCCAGGGGAGAGGGGGAAACGACATAGGAGCTCACAGCAGTTGCAGCGGTGGCCTCGGCAAGCTCGGGGAGGCACTGGAGCAAGCGAATCGACGGCGGCGATCGTCGGTGCCGAAGCTTGAAGAAGAGCTTGAATTCGACGACGCAGGGCTTCCGGCGGGGCGTGGTTCGGTGAGAAGGAAGACGGGGTCGAGGCGGAGCCTCTAAGCTGGTCAGGGAAGCGAGGGGGAGGCGGTGGCCGTGGTGGTCCTCGTCGGCGCTCTCGGGCTCATGGCGGTTGTGCGGGAGAGAGAGCAGAGGAGGGGATGAGGATGGAAGAGAGTGAGCGAGGGGTCAGGGGGGGGGGATGCGTGGCGTCCAAAGCGACGTCGGGGAGGCGGCCGAAGCAGGAGGTGGCCGTCGGTGGCCGTGCGCGTGCTGGCACACCGCGGGCACACGCCCTTCGTCCTCCTGGTAGGAGCTAGGGGACGACTGGCATCGGCCTGGTGGGCTGGGCCGCTGGTGGCCTGGCGCTGGGCCAGGTAAGTGGCCCATGGTCTTTCCCTCTTTTTTTGTGTTTTTCTATTTCTGTTATTCTGTTTTGATTTAGTTTAAATACTAAATCATTTTATAAAATCCTGAAAATATTTATGGACACTTTCTGAAATATTTCAGTGGCCCAAAAATAGTTCCAACATTATTTGAGCATTTGAATTATATAATAGTATTTTAAATGCCCAAATTCAAATATTTATGAATTAAGTCAATGCCCCTTTTGTTGACCTAAAATCATATGCACCATTTTTCCCAAGGGTTCTAACCCAAGGCAAAGAGGGTGAACATATTTGAAGGGCATTTCAGGTTCATTGAATTTATTTTTAGTAAACCCTAGTTGATTTCAGGGGGGGGGGGGTGCTGGGGGTTCTGCTTTCCCCATTTCAATTTCTGATGAAGGTAAACATGATGCACACTCTAATGCATAAGCTAGCTAGGGTGTGACAACTACCCGCTCAATTATATAAGAACCGGGGTATGCGTGGAAACCAGGCGTAGGGGTCATTAGTGCTTGAACATACAAGTACCCAACTAGTTATGTTATATTACATGGGTAGTAAGAAACATCTTCCAGGGAGAATAGTGCCGTTAGGGGTTCCTTTCCCTGGGTACGCATGCCCTAAAGTGCATGTCCGGACTGCGAGCGGAGACGCAGGCAAACACATTTGGGGGCATATATGGAAAATAAATAAAAAACATCTTTTGTTCGCCGACCGAATATTCCCTTAAGAACGCTAGCTTTCGGCTTCACCCAGTCTGAGGTACACATCCGGCTGACCCGGCAGTAACAATCAAAGAGGTGCTCCCCTTATGCCCTAGCCGAATTAACGGGAACATAGGGCATAAATACAAGAGCCAGAAAACCCAGCTTGGCCAAAACTTAAGTCATATCGATGCATATAATGGCGAAGAAAAGGTACATGCGGAAGAATAACACATGTGCGGGGCATGAAGCCCGGATAGATAATTAAGCTTCTTTGTAAGAAGCCCCCAGGTATAATGAGCGCGGTTAGCGCGTCTATAGTGTGCAAGTGAGGCACAAGGTGGCCCTTGAAGGCCTTGAGAAAGAATAAAAGAAAGAAAAATAAAAAAGACAGATAATGTATATGCAAAAAATGGACAGAGGAAGGAGGCAAACATAGAGTCCGGCGCTAGGCATAGAATCTTCGGAGCCTGGCTGCGTTCCATGGGTTCGGCTCAAGTTGATTATTCGATGGGTTCCATGGGTTCCGCAGACGGTACGCTCCACCGGTCAGAACTTGGTCAATAATGAAGGGACCTTCCCATTTGGGCTCGATCTTGGTCTTTTTCTTCTCCGGCAAGCGGAGAACTAACTCGCCAATCTTATAAGTTTTGGCCCATACTTCTCTGCTTTGGTATCTGCGAGCCTGTTGCTGATAGAATGCGGAACAGGCTTTTGCCACGTCGCGCTCCTCCTCCAGGGTGTCCAGACTGTCCTGCCGATCGAGCTCGGCTTCTCTTTCTTTGTACATGCGCACTCGAGGCGAGTCATGAATTATGTCGCAGGGTAGAACTAGCTATGCACCGTACACCATAAAGAAGGGTGTATATCTGGTAGTATGATTCGGCGTGGTCCGCAGTCCCCAGAGTACGGAGTCGAGCTCCTCTACCCAGTGCGTGTTAGACTCCTTTAAGGTCCGCACTAATCTGGGTTTAATGCCACTGATGATAAGGCCATTTGCTTGCTCAACTTGGCCATTGGTTTGTGGGTGATAGACGGAAGCATAATTGAGCTTGATGCCCATGTTGCTGCACCAGAGTTTTACCTCGTCGGCCGTGAAGTTCGTGCCGTTGTCAGTGATGATGCTGTGGGGGACGCCGTAACGGTGTACAACTCCAGATATGAAGTCTATCACTGGTCCGGATTCGGCTGTTTTAACAGGTTAGGCTCCTATCCATTTGGTGAATTTACCCACCATGACTAGTAAGTATTTTTTCTTATGGGTTCCCCCTTTAAGGGGTCCAAGCATGTCAAGCCCCCAGACCGCGAAGGGCCAGGTAATGGGGATTGTTTGGAGGGCGTTGGGTGGCATGTGGCTTTGGTTTGCAAAAAGCTGGCAACCGGCGCAACGTTGGACCAAGTCCTGTGCATCTGCCCGGGCCGTCGGCCAATAAAACCCTGTACGGAAGGCCTTGCTTACAAGGGCCCGGGCTGCGGCGTGGTGGCCGCCAAGTCCGGCGTGAATTTCTGCCAAAAGCTTCCGCCCTCCCTCTTCGGAGATGCACCTTTGAAGGACTCCGGTAGTGCTTTTTTTATATAGCTCTCCCTTGTGGACCCTGTAGGCTTTAGATTGCCACACTATGCAGCGTGCCTCATTTTGGTCCTCGGGAAGTTCCTGCCTAGTTAGGTAGGCCAAGAATGGTTCTGTCCACGGGGCAATGATGGCCATTATGACGTGGGATGAAGGTGTTATTTCGGTGGCAGAGCCTCCGATTATGTCAGAGTGTTCGGTATCAGGCATTTTGGCCGGGTCCGGACTATTGTTACCGGTGTCCCCTTCCCATACCATGGATGGCTTAAACAACCTCTCCAAATAGATGTTGGGGGGGGGGGACTGCATCGTGTTTTGCGCGGATGCGGGCAAGGATATTCGCCGCCTGATTGTTTTCCCGAGCCACATGGTGAAATTCGAGCCCCTCGAACCGAGCTGACATCTTTAGGACGGCGTTTCGATAGGCCGATATCTTCAGATCCTTGGCATCGAAGTCTCCATTTATTTGGGATATTGCGAGGTTCGAATCCCCACGCACCTCTAGGCGTTGAATGCCCATGGAAACTGCCATCCGAAGACCATGTAACAGGGCTTCATATTCGGCTGTGTTGTTGGAGTCTGTATACAGTATCTGCAGTACATATTGCACTGTATCTCCGGTTGGGGACGCCAGGACGATGCCAGCCCCCAGACCACCAGCATTTTGGAGCCGTCGAAGTGCAAGATCCAATTGGAGTATGCGTTGTACTCTTTAGGGAGTTTGGCTTCCGTCGATTCGGTGACAAAGTCGGCCAATACTTGCGATTTAATGGCTCGCCGAGGTTTGTATGTTATGTTGAACGGGAGGAGCTCGATGGCCCATTTGGCAATCCGGCCCGTGGCGTCGCGGTTGTTTATAATATCATTAAGTGGCACTTCCGAGGCTACTGTAATCGAACACTCTTGAAAGTAGTGTCACAACTTCCGGGATGCCATGAATACCACATAGGCTATCTTTTGATAATGTGGGTACCGTGATTTGCATGGAGTGAGCACAGTGGATACATAATATACCGGCTTTTGAAGAGGGAATTTATGTCCGTCCGCTTCTCGTTCGACGACGAGCACTGCGCTTACAACCTGATGAGTTGCCGCAATGTACAACAGCATTGGTTCGCCGATGTTTGGCGCGGCCAGGATTGGGTTGGTTGCCAGTATGGCTTTTATTTCTTCCAATCCGGCTGTGGCAGCGTCCGTCCACCCGAAGTATTCGGTGCACCTAAGGAGGCGATAAAGGGGTAATGCCTTTTCTCCTAAGCGGGAGATAAAGTGGCTTAGAGCTGCCACACATCCAGTTAATTTCTGGATTTGTTTGAGGTCCGTTGGGATAGCCAACTATGACAGAGCTTGGATTTTGGCCGGATTAGCTTCAATTCCTCTACTGGAGACAATGAAGCCCAGGAGCTTTCCGGCTGGTACGCCAAAAACGCATTTTTCCGGATTGAGCTTGATGTCATATGTTCGGAGGTTGTTGAATGTGAGCCTCAAGTCGTCTATTAGAGAGTCGACGCGTTTGGTTTTAACGACCACATCATGTACGTATGCCTCTACTATTTTGCCGATCTGTTTCTCTAGACATGTCTGAATCATGCGCTGATATGTTGTGCCGGCGTTTTTGAGCCCAAAAGGCATTGTGTTGAAACAGAAGGGGCCGTATGGTGTGATAAATGCCGTTGCGGCTTGGTCGGACTCTGCCATCTTGATTTGGTGGTAGCTGGAGTATGCGTCGACGAAACACAATGACTCGTGTCCTGCGGTAGCATCAATAATTTGATCAATGCGGGGAGGGGGAAGGGGTCCTTTGGGCAAGCCTTGTTGAGGTCCTTGAAGTCGACACATAGGCGCCAGGATTTGTCCTTCTTTGGTACCATCACCAGGTTTGCTAGCCAGTCCGGGTGTTTTATTTCTCTAATGAATCCGGCCTCCAATAACTTGGCTAGTTCCTCTCCCATAGCTTGTCCCTTAGGTTCAGAGAAACGCCGAAGAGCCTGCTTGACCGGCTTGAATCCCTTTAGGATATTGAGGCTGTGCTCGGCCAGCCTGCGTGGGATTCCTGGCATGTCTAAGGGGTGCCAGGCGAATATGTCCCAATTCTCGCATAGGAACTCTCGTAGTGTGGCGTTGATGGCGGGGTTTTACTGTGCCCCGTTGGAGGTCGTTTTTGTAGGGTCCGTTGGGTGGACTTGGAATGTGACTATTTCATCCGCTGGTTTAAAAGAGGTGGACTTGGATCTCTTGTCAAGTATCACATCGTCCCTGTCCACTATGGAGCATAGCGCAGTTAATTCCTCGGCCGGAAGGGCTTCGGATAATGCCTCGAGGGCCAATGCTGCTGTTTTGTTTTCGGCGCGGAGTGCTGTGTCCGGATCACTAGCGAGAGTGATGATTCCGTTGGGCCCGGGAATTTTGAGCTTCATGTACCCATAATGGGGTATGGTTTGGAAAATCGTGAACGCCTCCCGTCCTAAAAGGGTGTGGTATCCACTACTGAACGGGGCCACTTGGAATGTAATTTCTTCGGACCTATAGTTCTCTGGCGTGTCGAATACCACATCTAGTGTGATTTTCTCAACACAGCGTGCTTCCCGGCTGGGGATGATTCCTCTGAAGGTTGTGCTGCTTTGCTCAATGCGGTTCCAGTCTATTTCAACTTTTTGAAGAGTTTCCTCATAGATTAGATTTAATCCACTGCCGCCATCCATGAGTACTTTGGTGAGTCGAAAGCCGTCGACAATTGGACTGAGGACCAGTGCAGCTGGTGCTCAGGCTGTTCGGAATTTAGGTGCGTCACTGGCATTGAAGGTAATAGCCGTGTCACTCCATGGATTTATTGCTGCCACGTGGCAGATTTCGGCAATGATGCGGAGTGTTCGCTTGCGCCTATTATTTGATGAGAAGGTCTCAAAGACTGTTAATACCGTATTGTTATCCCTGGGATGGTGCTCTGTGGCATCTGGGATGAGAAGATCCTCGCCGCTTTTGGCCACATGCCGGAGTATCCAACATGCTCTAAGGCTGTGTGTTGGTATGGTATCCGTTGTACTATGAATTTTGCAGGGTCTGTTGAGCCATCCATCCAATACGGTTCCACGCTCTGTAGAGGGTTTTTGCTTCTTTGTAATTAACTCGGGTGTCTTATGATAGTGCACCCTTTTACTTTAGACTGGGTGTATATTTGGAGCCGGATTATCCCAAAATTTCATTCCGGTTTTCCAGGCACTTTCCATCGCACAGTACTTTCATACTATGGACGCCAAGTCGGCGAAGCGTGATATGTCACGGCGACTTATGGCGTTAAGGATTCCCTTGTCCGTGCAGTTATTGCAGAAAAGTGAGACCGCGTCTTCCTCGCGGCAGTCCTTAACCTTGTTCATCACAAGGAGGAATCTGGCCCAATAATGATGTACTGTTTCATGGGGCTCTTGCCTGATGTGGGAAAGATCATTTATGTCTAGGTGGGTGGGTGGATTTGAGTCCGAACCCCTACCCGATCTAAGACCCAGGGGTCGAGGAGTTTCCAATCTTGGAAGTTCAAATTCCGGAGTGTTGTCCGATAAGTCTGGCCCACTGCCTGACGCTAGGTTCAGGGCTTGGGTGATGTCCTCCCGCAAACGGGTATCAGGCTCGGAGAGCTCAGGAATCCGGACATAGTTAGTCCTCAAGATAGAGGAAGAATCGCCGCATTGTTCCTCCACTACCGCAATATGATGGGTGACCGGTGGAGAGTTAATCTCCCTTTGATCGGTTTTAAGCCCAATCTGATCATAGTCCGTAGCGACTCCCAAGCCGGCGATGCGATCCAAGAGCTTGTTTAGGGAAGAGAGCTCCATTGGATCCATCTGCTTGGCGAATTCCGAGCCGACGTGGAGGCTATTTTCGATGACCCGAGAAGTCATCGTCGGTGCGGCGGCCGAACGGGCGGTCATAATGAAACTGCCAGGCCGGAGAGTTTGGACAACAGCCAGGGCTCCCCCGGCGGTAATGTTGTTTTTAACAACGAGACGAGGCATCCTTCCTTAGGGCGACGACACAGTGGAACTCTCAATGAAAGCACCAATGTCGGTGTCAATACCGGCGGATCTCGGGTAGGGGGTCCCAAACTGTGCGTCTAAGGCGGATGGTAACAAGAGGCAGGGGACACAATGTTTTACCCAGGTTCGGGCCCTCTTGATGGAGGTAAAACCCAACATCCTTCTTGATTATTCTTGATAATATGAGTAGTACAAGAGTAGATCTACCACGAGATCAGAGAGGCTAAACCCTAGAAGCTAGCCTATGGTATGATTGTATGTTGTCCTACGGACTAAAACCCTCCGGTTTATATAGACACCGGAGGGGGCTAGGGTTACACAAGGCCAGTTACAAAGGAGGAGATATACATATCCGTATTGCCCAGCTTGCCTTCCACGCCAAGTAGAGTCCCATCCGGACACGGGACGAAGTCTTCAATCTCGTATCTTCATAGTCCAACAGTCCGGCCAAAGGATATAGTCCGGCTGTCCGGAGACCCCCTAATCCAGGACTCCCTCACTCCCTCTTTATGTAAACCTTGTAAAATAAGAGAGAATAGGCATAAGTATTGTTACATAATGTGTAATAACAACCCATAATGCAATAAATATCGATATAAAAGCATGATGCAAAATGGACGTATCTACTCCCCCAAGCTTAGACCTCGCTTGTCCTCAAGCGAAAGCCGAAATCGAAAAATATGTCAACATGTTTAGAGATAGAGGTGTCGATAAAAATAAAATACGGACATGAGGGCATCATGATCATTCTTAGAACAACAACTTATATAATTCTTGTCATATGATCTCTTATGCTAGAGTAACAATTCAATCACAATTTCAAGTATGAATCATAAACTTCATTCAAAACTAACAAACTATAACCTCAGTCATTGGAGCAATTGCAATTTATCATAACATAGGAAAGAGTCAATATAAGAGCTTTTCAGCAAGTCCACATACTCAACTATCATATAGTCTTTCACAACTGCTAACACTCACGCAATACTTATGGGTATGGAGTTTTAATCGGACACAGAGAAAGATAGGGCTTATAGTTTTGCCTCCCAACATTTTACCTCAAGGGTAATGTCAACAATAATAGTTCATGAAAACTCACATCCAATTAGCCATAAATACTAGGATCTTTCCAACATGTTGTGCTTGCTAAAAGATAAAATGTAAAAAGGAAGGGTGAAGATCACCATGACTCTTATGCAAGGTAGGAGATAAAAGTAAAAGATAGGCCCTTCGCAGAGGGAAGCAGAGGTTGTCATGCGCTTTTATGGTTGGATGCACAAAATCTTAATGCAAAAGAATGTCACTTTATATTGCCACTTGTGATATGGACCTTTATTATGTAGTCCGTCGCTTTTATTTCTTCCATATCACACGATCGTATAAAGCTTATTTTCTCCCACACTAATAAGTCATACATATTTAGAGGGCAATTTTTATTGCTTGCACCAATGACAACTTACTTGAGGGATCTTACTCAATCCATAGGTAGGTATGGTGGACTCTCATGGCAAAACTGGTTTAAGGGTGTTTGGAAGCACAAGTAGTATCTCTACTTGGTGCAAAGAATTTGGCTAGCATGAGGGGGAAAGGCAAGCTCAATCATGTTGGATTATCCATGACAATATAATTTATCTCAGATGTAAGAAAACATAACCCATTACGTTGTCTTCCTTGTCCAACGTCAACTCTTTAGCATGTCATATTTTAATGAGTGCTCACAATCATAAAAGATGTCCAAGATAGTGTATTTATATGTGAAGAACTCTCTTTCTTTATTACTTCCTGTTAATTGCAACGATGACCTAAACTATGCTTGTCCACTCTCAACAACTTTTATTCATCATACTATTGCTATGTGAGCTCATTACTCTTCATAAGACCCATATGATCTCTTTTATTTTCTTTTTATTCTTTCTCTTTTCTTTTATTCACTCAAGATTATCGCAAAAATAATCAAGCCCTTGACTCAACACTAATCTTTATTATATATAGCTCACAGACTCGATTACATAGAAGGATCATAAAGCAAAACTCAGAACTAGATCATACTAAAACTTTATGCTACTAGATCAAGATATTACCAACAGGATCGAACTAAGAAAAACAGTAAAGATAGAAGTGATGGTGATACGATACCGGGGCACTCCCCCAAGCTTGGCAGTTGCCAAGGGGAGTGCCCATACCCTTATGATTAAGTTCGTTGATGGCCCAAAGTGGCCAGCATCACTATTTGATCTTGGTCCCGACGTCGGATGAGACACCCGACTCTCCCTGACTGACTCTTGAGAAAACATCTTGCTCTAAATCTGCAGCAGAAACAACTCGAAACAAAAATAGAGGATATTTGCATGGTGCTGTGGTCAAAACCTTCGGGAGATGATAAAATGAATTTTTACCGACCAAAATACATATAGTGCAAGAAAACGGAATCCGGAGAGCGCACGAGGTGCCCACGAGGCAGGGGGCGTGCCCAGGGGGTAGGGCACGCCCTCCACCCTCGTGGAGCCCTCGTGTCCTTCCCGGACTGCTTCTTATTTTTCTATTTTTCTAAATATTCCAAAACGGAGAAAAATTGCCATTAGAACTGTTTTGGAGTCGGTTTACTTACCGTACCACATAACTATTCCTTTTTGGAGTCTGAAACGTTCCGGAAAGTGTCCCTTATGTATTCCTCCGGGGTTACAGTTTCAATAACATTGGTTTCAACATTTATAGGATTACCTGAGATATAATGGTTGATTCTTTGACCGTTCACCACCTTCGGATTTGTGCCTTCGAAGTTGTTGATTTTTATGGCACCGGAACGATAAACCTCCTCGATAACGTAAGGACCTTCCCATTTAGAGAGAAGCTTTCTTGCAAAAATTCTTAAACGAGAGTTGTATAGCAATACATAATCACCTACATTAAACTCACGCTTTTGTATCCTTTTGTCATGCCATCTTTTAACCTTTTCTTTAAACAATTTGGCATTCTCATAGGCTTGGGTTCAACATTCATCAAGTGAGCTAATGTCAAATAACCTTTTCTCACTGGCAAGTTTGAAATCATAATTGAGCTCTTTAATAGCCTAATAAGCCTTATGTTCTAGTTCGAGTGGTAAGTGACATGCTTTTCCATAAACCATTTTATACGGAGACATACCCATAGGATTTTTATATGCAGTTCTATAGGCCCATAATGCATCATCAAGTTTCTTAGACCAATTCTTTCTAGATCTATTAACAGTCTTTTGAAAATTAATTTGAGTTCTCTATTACTCAATTCTACTTGACCACTAGAGTGTGGGTGATAAGGAGATGCAATTCTATGATTAACATCATACTTAGCAAGCATTTTACGGAAAGCACCATGAATAAAATTTGAACCACCATCAGTCATTAGATATCTAGGGACTCCAAACCTCGGAAAAATAACTTCTTTAAGCATCTTAATAGAGGTGTTATGATCAGCACTACTAGTTGGAATAGCTTCTACCCACTTAGTAACGTAATCAACAGCAACTAAAATATGTGTATATCCATTAGAGGAAGGAAACGACCCCATATAATCAAAGCCGCAAACATCAAATGGTTCAATAACAAGTGAATAATTCATAGGCATTTCTTGATGTCTACTAATATTACCAATTCTTTGACATTCATCACAAGATAAGACAAACTTACGGGCATCCTTGAAGAGAGTAGGCCAATAAAAACCGGATTGCAATACCTTATGTGCAGTTCTATCTCCAGCGTGGTGTCCTCCATAAGCTTCGGAGTGACTCTTGTAGGATCTGTTCCTATTCATGCTCAGGTACACAACGTCTAATAACACCATCTACTCCTTCTTTATAAAGATGTGGGTCATCCCAAAAGTAATGTCTTAAATCATAGAAAAACTTTTTGTTTTGCTGGTATGTGAAACTAGGTGGTATAAACTTAGCAACAACGTATTTAGCATAATCAGCATGCCATGGAGTAGTGTGAGAAGCATTTATGACATTTAATTGTTCATCAGGAAAGCTATCATCAATAGGTAGTGGGTCATCAAGAACATTTTCTAACCTAGACAAGTTGTCTGCAACGGGGTTCTCAGCTCCCTTTCTATCAATAATATGCAAATCAAATTCTTGTAGCAAGAGAACCCATCTAATAAGTCTAGGTTTAGCATCTTTATTTTCCATAAGATATTTAATAGCAGCATGATCCGTGTGAATAGTTACTTTAGAATCAACAATATAAGGTCTAAACTTATCACAAGCAAATACAACTCTAAAAATTCTTTTTTCAGTAGTGGCATAATTTCTCTGAGCATTGTCTAGAGTTTTACTAGCATACTGAATAACATTTAATTTCTTATCAACTCTTTGCCCTAGAACAACACCTACAGCATAATCACTAGCATCACACATAATTTCAAAAGGTAAATTCCAATCAGGTGGCTGAACAATAGGTGCAGCGATTAATGCTTTCTTAAGTATTTCAAAGGCTTCTACAAATCATCATCAAAGACGAATGGTCTATCTTTTTGTAATAAATTAGTCAGAGGCCGAGAAATTTTTGAGAAGTCCTTAATGAACCTCCTATAAAAACTGGCATGACCAAGGAAACTTCTTATACCTTTGACGTCCTTGGGACACAACATCTTTTCAATAGCATCAACTTTAGCTTTATCAACTTCAATGCCTCTTTCAGAAATTTTGTGCCCCAAGACAATACCTTCATTAACCATAAAGTGGCATTTCTCCCAATTCAAGACAAGGTTAGTTTCTTCACATCTCTGCAAAACTCGATCAAGGTTTCTTAAGCAATCATCAAAAGAGGATCCATAAGCGAAGAAATCATCCATGAATACCTCAGATATCTTTTCACAAAAATCAGAAAATATAGCCATCATGCATCTTTGAAAGGTAGCAGGTGCATTACATAAACCAAAAGGCATATGTCTATAAGCAAAAGTACCGGAAGGGCAAGTAAAAGTGGTCTTAGATTGATCATCAGCTGACACAGGTATTTGGGAGAAACTAGAATAACCATCTAGAGAGAAAAAATGTGTATGTTTGGATAATCTTTCTACCATTTGATCAATAAAAGGTAAGGGGTAATGATCTTTTTAGTAGCCTTATTTAATTTGCGGAAATCAATTACCATCCTATAACCTGTAATAATTCTTTGTGGAATCAATTCATCTTTATCATTAGGAACGACAGTAATACCTCCCTTCTTTGGAACACAATGGACAGGACTTACCCACTGACTATCAGCAATGGGATAAATTATACCTGCCTCAAGGAGCTTTAGTATTTCTTTTCTTACCACTTCTTTCATCTTAGGATTCAGTCGTCGTTGGTGATCAATAACTGGTTTGGCATCTTTTTCTAAATTTATTTTGTGTTGACATAGAGTGGGACTAATGTTGGGGAACGTAGTAATTTCAAAAAATTTCCTAGGCACACGCAAGACCATGGTGATGCATAGCAACGAGAGGGAAGAGTGTTGTCTACGTACCCTCGTAGACCGTTCGCGAAAGTGTTATATCAACGCGGTTGATGTAGTCGTACGTCTTCATCTCCGCCCGATCCAAGTACCGAAAGCATGACACCTCCGAGTTCTGCACACGTTCGGCTCGGTGACGTGCTTGCCTTCTCGATCCAGCAAGAGGGGCGAAGTAGTAGATGAGTTCCGGCAGCACGACGGCGTGGTGACGGTGTTGGTGTAGAACAATCTCCGCAGGGCTTCGCCTAAGCACTACGAAAACTATGACGGAGGATAAACTAGAGGGGGCGGGGTTGCCGGCACATGGCATGGTGTTTCTTGATGTGTCTTTGGTGCTAGCCCTACCCCTATATTTATATGTTGAGCCCTGGGGTTGAAACTTGGAGTAAAAGCCTCCTCAAAGTCGGTTTCACCTGAAAGGCAAGAGTCCTTCTCGGACTCCAGGGCTAGACGCCAGGGTTCCCAGCGTCTACCCCCCTAGACGCTAGGGTTCCTGGCGTCTAACCTCTGGTCTCCGCAAAACTTCCTTTTGCACTTTCCAAAAGCCTCGTGGGCTTTCCCCTTTGGCCAGATAAAGTGTTCTCGTGCCCAAACATTTCGGGAAACATCCGGAACCCCTTCCGGAGATCAAACACTACTATCCCATATATCAAACTTTATCTCCGGACCATTCCGGACTTCCTCGTCATGTCCGTGATGTCATCCCGGACTCCGAACAACATTCGGTCATCAACATACATAACTCATATAGTACTATATCATCAACGAACGTTAAGCGTGCGGACCCTACGGGTTCGAGAACTATGTAGACATGATCGAGACATCTCTCTGGTCAATAACCAATAGCGGGTCCTGGATGCCCATATTGGCTCCTACATATTCTACGAAGATCTTTATTGGTCAGACCGCATAACAACATACGTTGTTCCCTTTGTTATCGGTATGTTACTTGCCCGAGATTCGATCGTCGGTATCTCAATACCTAGTTCAATCTCGTTACCGGCAAGTCTCTTTACTCGTTCCGTAATACATCATCCCGCAACTAACTCATTAGTTGCAATGCTTGCAAGGCTTATAGTGATGTGCATTACCGAGTGGGCCCAGAGATACCTCTCCGACAATCAGAGAAATCATCCATGAATAGCTCACATATCTTTTCACAAAAATCAGAAAATATAGCCATCATGCATCTTTGAAAGGTAGCAGGTGCATTACATAAACCAAAAGGCATACATCTATAAGCAAAAGTACCGAAAGGGCAAGTGAAAGTGGTCTTAGATTGATCATCAGCTGACACAGGTATTTGGGATAAACTAGAATAACCATCTAGAGAGCAAAAATGTGTATGTTTGGATAATCTTTCTAGCATTTGATCATGGTGATGCATAGCAACGAGAAGGGAGAGTGTTGTCTACGTACCCTCGTAGACCGTTCGCGAAAGAGTTTTATCAACGCGGTTGATGTAGTCGGACGTCTTCACGTCCGACCGATCCAAGTACCAAAAGCACGACACCTCCGAGTTCTGCACACGTTTGGCTCGGTGACGTCCTTGCCTTCTCGATCCAGCAAGAGGGGCGAAGTAGTAGATGAGTTCCGGCAGCACGACGGCGTGGTGACAGTGTTGGTGAAGAACAATCTCCGCAGGGCTTCGCCTAAGCACTACAAAAACTATGACGAAGGATAAACTAGAGGGGACGGGGTTGCCGGCACATGGCTTGGTGTTTCTCGATGTGTCTTTGGTTCTAGCCCTACCCCTCTATTCATATGTTGAGCCCTGGGGTCGAAACTTGGAGTAAAAGCCTCCTCAAAGTCGGTTTCACCCGAAAGGCAAGAGTCCTTCTCGGACTCCAGGGCTAGACGTCAGGGTTCCCGGCGTCTACCCCATAGACGTCAGGGTTCCTGGCGTCTAGCCTCTGGTCTCTGCAAAACTTCCTTTTGCACTTTCCAAAAGCCTCGTGGGCTTTCCCCTTTGGCCCAGATAAAGTGTTCTCGTGCCCAAACATTTCGGGAAACATCCGGAACCCCTTCCGGTGAATTCCAGAACCCTTCCAGAGATCAAACACTACTATCCCATATATCAAACTATATCTCCGGACCATTCCGGAGTTCCTCGTCATGTCCGTGATCTCATCCCGGACTCCGAACAACATTCGGTCATCAACATACATAACTCATATAGTACTATATCATCAACGAACGTTAAGCGTGCGGACCCTACGGGTTCGAGAACTATGTAGACATGACCGAGACACCTCTCTGGTCAATAACCAATAGCGGGACCTGGATGCTCATATTGGCTCCTACATATTCTATGAAGATCTTTATCGGTCAGACCGCATAACAACATACATTGTTCCCTTTGTCATCGGTATGTTACTTGCCAGAGATTCGATCGTCGGTATCTCAATACCTAGTTCAATCTCGTTACCGACAAGTCTCTTTACTCGGTCCGTAATACATCATCCCGCAACTAACTCATTAGTTGCAATGCTTGCAAGGCTTATAGTGATGTGCATTACCGAGTGGGCCCAGAGATACCTCTCCGACAATCGGAGTGACAAATCCTAATCTCGAAATACGCCAACCCAACAAGTACCTTTGGAGACACCTATACAGCACCTTTATAATCACCCAGTTACATTGTGACGTTTGGTGGCACACAAAGTGTTCCTCTGGTAAACGGGAGTTGCATAATCTCATAGTCATAGGAACATGTATAAGTCATGAAGAAAGCAATAGCAACAAACGAAACGATCAAGTGCTAAGCTAACGGAATGGGTCAAGTCAATCACATCATTCTCCTAATGATGTGATCCCGTTAATCAAATGACAACTCATGTCTATGGTTAGGAAACATAACCATCTTTGATCAACGAGCTAGTCAAGTAGAGGCATACTAGTGACACTCTTTTTGTCTATGTATTCACACATGTATTATGTTTCCGGTTAATACAATTCTAGCATGAATAATAAACATTTATCATGAAATAAGGAAATAAATAATAACTTTATTATTGCCTCTAGGGCATATTTCCTTCAGTCTCCCACTTGCACTAGAGTCAATAATGTAGATCACATCGCCATGTGATTTAACATCAATAGTTCACATCACCATGTGATTAACACCCATAGTTCACATCGTCATGTGACCAACACCCAAAGGGTTTACTAGAGTCAATAATCTAGTTCACATCGCTATGTGATTAACACCCAAAGAGTACTAAGGTGTGATCATGTTTTGCTTGTGAGAGAAGTTTAGTCAACGGGTCTGCAACATTCAGATCCGTATGTATTTTGCAAATTTCTATGTCAACAATGCTCTGCATGGAGCTACTCTAGCTAATTGATCCCACTTTCAATATGTATCCAGATTGAGACTTAGAGTCATCTGGATCAGTATCAAAACTTGCATCGTCGTAACCCTTTACGACGAACCTTTTGTCACCTCCATAATCGAGAAACATATCCTTACTCCGGTAAGGATAATTTTGACCAATGTCCAGTGATCTCCTCCTAGATCACTATTGCACTCCCTTGCCAAACTCAGGGCAGGGTATACAATAGGTCTGGTACACAGCATGGCATACTTTATAGAACCTATGGCTGAGGCATAGGGAATGACTTTCATTCTCTTTCTATCTTCTGCCGTGGTCGGGCTTTGAGTCTTACTCAATTTCACACCTTGTAACACAGGCAAGAACTCTTTCTTTGACTGTTCCATTTTGAACTATTTCAAAATCTTGTCAAGGTATGTACTCATTGAAAAACTTATCAAGCGTCTTGATCTATCTCTATAGATCTTGATGCTAAATATGTAAGCAGCTTCACCGAGGTCTTTCTTTGAAAAAATCCTTTCAAACATTCCTTTATGCTTTGCAGAATAATTCTACATTATCTCCGATCAACAATATGTCATTCACATATAGTTATCAGAAATGCTGTAGTGCTCCCACTCACTTTCTTGTAAATACAGGCTCACCGCAAGTCTGTATAAAACTATATGCTTTGATCAACTTATCAAAGCGTATATTCCAACTCCGAGATGCTTGCACGAGTGCATAGATGGATCGCTGGAGCTTGCATATTTTGTTAGCACCTTTAGGATTGACAAAACTTTCTTATTGCATCATATACAACTCTTATTTTATAAATCCATTAAGGAATGTAGTTTTGTTTATCCATTTGCCAGATTTCATAAAATGCGGCAATTGCTAACATGATTCGGACAGACTTAAGCATAGATACGAGTGAGAAACTCTCATCATAGTCAACACCTTGAACTTGTCGAAAACCCTTTCTGCGACAATTCTAGCTTTGTAGATAGTAACACTACTATCAGTGTCCGTCTTCCTCTTGAAAATCCATTTAATCTCAATGCCTCGCCGATCAATGGGCAAGTCAATCAAAGTCCATACTTTGTTCTCATACATGGATCTCATCTCAGATTTCATGGCCTCAAGCCATTTCGCGGAATCTGGGCTCATCATCGCTTCCTCATAGTTCGTAGGCTCGTCATGGTCAAGTAACATGACCTCCAAAACAGGATTACCATACCACTCTGGTGCGGATCTCACTCTGGTTTACCTACGGGGTTCGGTAGCAACTTGATCTGAAGTTACATGATCATCATCATTAGCTTCCTCACTAATTGGTGTAGTAGCCACAGGAACATATTTCTGTGATGAACTACTTTCCAATAAGGGAGAAGGTACAGTTACCTCATCAAGTTCTACTTTCCTCCCACTCACTTCTTTCGAGAGAAACTCCTTCTCTAGAAAGGATCCATTCTCAGCAACGAATAACTTGCCTTCAGATCTGTGATAGAAGGTGTACCCAATAGTTTCTTTTGGGTATCCTATGAAGATTTACTTCTCCGATTTGGGTTCGAGCTTATCATCTTGAAACCTTTTCACATAAGCATTGCAACCTCAAACTTTAAGAAACGACAGCTTAGGTTTCTTGCGAAACCATAGTTTATATGGTGTCGTCTCAACAGATTTAGATGGTGCCCTATTTAACATGAATGTAGCTGTATTTCTCTAATGCATAACCCCAAAACGATAGCGGTAAATCAGTAAGAGACGTCATAGATCGCACCATATCTAATAAAGCACGGTTACGACATTAGGACACACCATTACACTGTGGTGTTCCAGGTGGCGTGAGTAGTGAAACTATTTCACATTGTTTTAACTGAAGGCCAAACTCGTAACTCAAATATTTTACTTCTGCGATCATATCGTAGAAACTTCTATTTTGTTAGGATGATTCTCCACTTCACTTTGAAATTCTTTGAACTTTTCAAATGTTTCAGACTTGTGTTTCATCAAGTAGATATACTCATATCTGCTCAAATCATCTGTGAAGATCAGAAAATAATGGCACCTGCCGCGAGCTTCAATATTCATCGGACCACATACATCAGTATGCATGATTTCCAGCAAATCTGTTGCTTGCTGCATTGTTTCGGAGAACAGAGTCTTAGACATCTTGCCCATGAGGCATGGTTTGCAAGCATTAACTGATTCATAATCAAGTGATTCCAAAAGTCCATTAGCATGGAGTTTCTTCATGCGCTTTATACCAATATGACCTAAACGGCAGTGCCACAAATAAGTTGCATTATCATTATTAACTTTGCATCTTTTGGTTTTAATATTATAAAAATGTGTATCACCACGATTGAGATCCAACAAACAATTTTCATTGGGTGTATGACCATAGAAGGTTTTTTTCATGTAAACAGAACAACAATTATTCTCTAACTTACATGAATAACTGTATTGCAATAAACATGATCAAATCATATTCATGCTCAACGCAAACACCAAATAACACTTATTTAGGTTCAACACTAATCCCGAAAGTATAGGGAGTGTGCGATGATGATCATATCAATCTTGGAACTACTTCCAACACACATCGTCACTTCACCCTTAACTAGTTTCTGTTCATTCTGCAACTCCCGTTTCGAGTTACTACTCTTAGCAACTGAACCAGTATCAAATACCGAGGGGTTTCTACGAACACTAGTAATATACACATCAATAATCTTTATATCAAATATACCTTTGTTCACTTTGCCATCCTTCTTATCCGCCTATTACTTGGGGTAGTTCCGCTTCGAGTGACCAGTCCCTTTGTAGTAGAAGCACTCAGTTTCAGGCTTAGGTCCAGACTTGGGTTTTATCACTTGAGCAGCAACTTGCTTGCTGTTCTTCTTGAAGTTCCCCTTTCTTCCCTTTGTCCCTTTACTTGAAACTAGTGGTTTTGTTTACCATCAACACTTGATGCTTTTCTTGATTTCTACCTTCGTCGATTTCAGCATCACGAAGAGCTTGGGAATCATTTCTGTTATCCCTTGCATATTATAGTTCATCACGAAGTTCTACTAACTTCGTGATGGTGACTAGAGAATTCTGTCAATCACTATTTTATCTGGAAGATTAACTCCCACTTGATTCAAGCGATTGTAGTACCCAAACAATCTGAGCACATGCTGACTGCTTGAGCTATTCTCCTCCATCTTTTAGCTATAGAACTTGTTGGAGACTTCATATCTCTCAACTCGGGTATTTACTTGAAATATTAACTTCAACTCCTGGAACATCTCATATGGTCCATGACGTTCAAAACGTCTTTGAAGTCCTGATTCTAAGCCGTTTAAGCATGGTGCACTAAACTATCAAGTAGTCATCATATTGAGCTAGCCAAACATTCATATCATCTGCATCTGCTCCTGCAATAGGTTTGTCACCTAGCGGTGCATCAAGGACATAATTCTTCTGTGCAGCAATGAGGATAAACCCTAGATCATGGATCCAATCCGCATCATTTCTACTAACATCTTTCAACTTAGTTTTCTCTAGGAACATATCAAAAATAAAACAGGGGAGCTAAACGCGAGCTATTGATCTACAAAATAGATATGCTAATACTACCGGGACTAAGTTCATGATAAATTTAAGTTCAATTAATCATATTACTTAAGAACTCCCACTTAGAAAGACATCCCTCTAATCTTCTAAGTGATCATGTGATCCAAATCAACTAAACCATAACCGATCATCACGTGAAATAGAGTAGCTTTCAATGGTGAACATCAATATGTTGATCATATCTACTATATGATTCATGCTCGACCTTTCGGTCTTAGTGTTCCGAGCCATATCTGCATATGCTAGGCTCGTCAAGTTTAACCTGAGTATTCTGCGTGTGCAAAAACTGGCTTACACCCGTTGTAGATGGACGTAGAGCTTATCACACCTGATCATCACGTGGTGTCTGGGAACGACGAACTTTGGCAACGGTGCATACTCAGGGAGAACACTTTTATCTTGAAATTTAGTGAGAGATCATCTTATAATGCTACCGTCAATCAAAGCAAGATAAGATGCATAAAAGATAAACATCACATGCAATCAATAAGAGTGATATGATATGGCCATCATCATCTTGTGCTTGTGATCTCCATCTCCGAAGCACCGTCATGATCACCATCGTCACCGGCGCGACACATTGATCTCCATCGTAGCATCGTTGTTGTCTCGCCAATCTTATGCTTCCACGACTATCGCTACCGCTTAGTGATAAAGTAAAGCATTACAGCGCAATTGCATTGCATACAATAAAGCGACAACCATATGGCTCCTGCGAGTTGCCGATAACTCGGTTACAAAACATGATCATCTCATACAATAAAATTTAGCATCATGTATTGACCATATCACATCACAACATGCCCTGCAAAAACAAGTTAGACGTCCTCTACTTTGTTGTTGCAAGTTTTACGTGGCTGCTACGGGCTTAGCAAGAACCGTTCTTACCTACGCATCAAAACCACAATGATGGTTTGTCAAGTTGGTGCTATTTTAACCTTCGCAAGGACAGGGCGTAGCCACACTTGGTTCAACTAAAGTTGGAGAAACTGACACCCGCCAGCCACCTGTGTGCAAAGCACGTTGGTAGAACCAGTCTCGCGTAAGCGTTCGCGTAATGTCGGTCCGGGCCGCTTCATCCAACAATACCACCGAACCAAAGTATGACATGCTGGTAAGCAGTATGACTTATATCGCCCACAACTCACTTGTGTTCTACTCGAGCACAACATCAATGCATAAAACCTAGGCTCGAATGCCACTGTTGGGGAACGTAGTAATTTCAAAAAAATTCCTACGCACACGCAAGATCATGGTGATGCATAGCAACGAGAGGGGAGAGTGTTGTCTACGTACCCTCGTAGACCGTTCGCGGAAGCGTTATATCAACGCGGTTGATGTAGTCGTATGTCTTCACGTCCGACCGATCCAAGTACCGAAAGCACGACACCTCCGAGTTCTGCACACGTTCGGCTCGGTGACGTCCTCGCCTTCTCGATCCAGCAAGAGGGGCGAAGTAGTAGATGAGTTCCGGCAGCACGACGGCGTGGTGACGGTGTTGGTGAAGAACAATCTCCGCAGGGCTTCGCCTAAGCACTACGAAAACTATGACAGAGGATAAACTAGAGGGGACGGGGTTGCTGGCACACGGCTTGGTGTTTCTTGATGTGTCTTTGGTGCTAGCCCTACCCCTCTATTTATATGTTGAGCCCTGGGGTCGAAACTTGGAGTAAAAGCCTCCTCAAAGTCGTATTCACCCGAAAACTAATGCCCTTAAGATCATCAAGAGTATATCCAATAGCAGCACGGTGCTTCTTCAGAGTTTTCAATAATTTTTCTTCCTCTTTCTCTGAAAGGTTAGCACTAATAATAACAGGATATATCTTCTTTTCATCAAGATAAGCATATTTAAGAGTATCAGACAATGGTTTAAGCTCAAACACGGGATCACCCTTGGGTGGAGGAGGATCCCCTAAGATTTCAACAGGCAAGTTGTGTTTCAGAATAGGTCCCTATTTAAAGAACACTTCATCTACTTCCCTTCTTTCATTCACATACATATCATTTTCATGGTCTAGCAAATATTTTTCTAAAGGATCACTAGGAGGTACGGCAATAGAAGCAAGACCAATATTTTCATCTTTACTAAGCAATTCTTCTTCACGGTGTTGTCTACAAAATTTAGAAAAGTTGAACTCATGAGACATATCACCTAAACCAATAGTAATAACATCCTTTTTGTAGTCTATCCTAGCATTAACAGTGTTTAAGAAGGGTCTACCAAATATAATGGGACAAAAGCAATCTTGTGGGGAACCAAGAACAAGAAAATCAGCAGGATATTTAGTTTTCCCACACAATACTTCAACATCTCTAACAATTCTCATTGGTGAAATAGTATCTCTATTGGCAAGTTTAATGGCGACATCAATTTCTTCTGTCTCAGCAGGTGCAATATCATGCATAATTTCTTTGTATAAGTCAATAGGTATTGCACTAGCACTAGCACCCATATCACACAAGCCATGATAAAAATGATCTCCTATTTTAATAGAAATAACAGGCATGCCTACCATAGGTCTATGTTTATCTTTAGCACAAGGTTTAGCAATTCTAGCAGTTTCATCACAGAAATAAATAACATGCCCATCAATATTATCAGCCAAGAGATCCTTAACAATAGCAATATTAGGTTCAACTTTAACTTTCTCAGGAGGTGTATAGGTTCTAATATTGCTTTTACGAACCACAGTTGAAGCTTTAGCATGATCTTTTATCCTAACAGGAAAAGGTGGTTTCTCAACATAAGCAGTAGGAATAATAGGATCATTATAAGTGACCGTCTTTTCTTCAACTTTAATAGGTGCAGCTACTTTTACTTCAATGGGAGGATGATATTTAAACCACTTCTCCTTAGGGAGATCAACATGAGTAGCAAAAATTCACAAAAAGAAGCTACTATCTCAGAGTCAAGTCCATATTTAGTGCTAAATTTACGGAAAACATCGGTATCCATAAAAGATTTAACACAATCAAACTTAGGTGTCATACCTGACTCCTTACCTTCGTCGAGATCCCAATCTTCAGAGTTGCGTTTAATTCTTTCCAATAAATCCCATTTGAATTCAATAGTCTTCACCATAAAAGAGCCAGCACAAGAAGTATCGACCATGGTGCGGTTGTTATCAGAAAGCTGAGCATAAAATTTTTGAATAATCATTTCTCTTGAGAGCTCATGATTGGGGCATGAATATAACATTGATTTAAGCCTCCCCAAGCTTGAACGATGCTTTTTCCTTCGCGAGGCCAAAAATTATATATATAATTATGATCACGATAAACAAGATGCATAAGATAAAACTTCTGATGAAATTCCAATTTCAATCGTTTGTAGTTCCATGATCCCATATCATCACATAGCCTATACCGTGTCAATGCATCTCCCTTCAAAGATAAAGGGAAGACCTTATTGATAACATCATCGGGCATACCTGCAAGCTTAAATAATCCACAAACTTCATCCACATATATTAGGTGCTCATCAGGATGTAATGTTCCATCTCCTGCAAAAGGATTAGCTAGCCGTTTTTCTATCATACCCGAAGGAATTTCAAAGCAGACATTTCCATTTTCAGTAGGTTCAGTAGGTTGAGGAGCAACTATTTGCTCTACTGGTCGGGGTGAAGATACCCCGAACAAGCCCCTCAGAGGATTACTTTCCATAGTAACAAGTGACAGTAAATTTCAGCACACTATATAAATTTTTCCTTACCAAATTCCACCTACCAAAGGCGCTTCACTCCCCAGCAACGGCGCCAGAAAAGAGTCCTGATGTCCCACAAGTATAGGGGATCTATCTGTAACGCCCTCGATGCGGGTATATCTCCCACGTGTCGAAGCACGACTTAGAGGCATAACCGCATTGAAAGCAATGTTGCAAGTGAGGTAATCTTCACAACAACCCATGTAATAAATAAGGGAAAAGATACATAGTTGGCTTACACTCACCACGTCACACAAATGGCATAAATAACATTACATTCATCCAATTACACTCAAGGTCCGACTACAGAACCAAAATAAAGATAAACCCCAAATGCAACATAGTCCCCGATCGCCCCAACTGGGCACCACTACTGATCATCTGGGAAAGACACATGGTATCGTCCTGAGTCGTCATCGAACTCCCACTTGAGCTCAGTTGAATCACCTGGAGCGGTATCATCGATCCCTGCATCTGGTTTTGGGAGTAATCTGTGAGTCACGGGGACTCAGCAATCTCACACCCTCGCGATCAAGACTATTTAAGCTTATAGGAAGGGTAAAAGTATGATGTGGAGCTGCAGCAAGCGACTAGCATATATGGTGGCTAACATACGCATATGAGAGCGAGAAGAGAAGGCAAAGGCACGGTCGATGAACTATGATCAAGAAGTGATCCCAGAACAACCTACGGTCATGCATAACACGAGACCGTGTTCTCTTCCCAAAAAAGAGACCATCACGGCCACACACTCTGTTGATTCATTTTAATTAAGTTTAGTTTAAGGTTATCTAAAACCGGACATTAACAAATTCCCATCTACCCATAACCGCGGACACGGCTTTGGAAAGTTCAAATCCCTACAGGGTGTCCCAACTTAGCCCATCACAAGCTCTCATGGTCAACGAAGGATATTCCTTCTCCCAAGACAATCCGATCAGACTCGGCATCCCGGTTACAAGACATCTCGACAATGGTAAAACAAATCTAGCAACACCGCTCAAATGTGCCGACAAATCCCGATAGGAGCTGCACATATCTCATTCCCAGGGCACACTCAGATGAGACGTCCTACGAGTAAAACCAACCCTCAAGTTGCCCCGAGGTGGCCCCGTGGTCTACTCGGTCGGACCAACACTCAGAGGAGCGCTGGCCCAGGGGGGGTTTAATAAAGATGACCCTCAGGCTCCGGAAACCCAAGGGAAAAAGAGGCTAGGTGGAAAATGGTAAAACCAAGGTTGGGCATTGCTGGAGGAGTTTTATTCACGGCGAACTGTCAAGGGGTTCCCATTATAACCCAACCGTGTAAGGAATGCAAAATCAAGGAACATAACACCGGTATGATAGAAACTAGGGCAGCAAGAGTGGAACAAAACACCAGGCATAAGGCCGAGCCTTCCACCCTTTACCAAGTATATAGGTGCATTAAGATAAACAAGATAATATAATGATATCCCAACAATAAACATGTTCCAACAAGGAACAAACTCCAATCTTCACCTGCAACTAGCAACGCTATAAGAGGGGTTGAGTAAAGCGGTAACATAGCCAAACAACGGTTTGCTAGGACAAGGTGGGTTAGAGGTTTGACATGGAAATATTGGAGGCATGATAAGCAAGTGGTAGGTATCGTAGCATAGGCATAGCAAGAGAGCGAGCATCTAGCAAGTAAAGATAGAAGTGATTTCGAGGGTATGGTCATCTTGCCTGGAAAGTTCTCTGAGTTGACTTGATCCTCGTAAGCGTACTCAACGGGATCCTCGATCACGTACTCGTCTCCCGACTCTACTCAAGCAAGAACAACAAACAAAGGGAGACACAATCAACCATGTGCAATGCACAAACAACATGATGCAAAACATGTCATGATATGCGGGATGCGGTATGCGATGCATATGCAAGATTTGGAAAGGAATGATTGAACCTGGCCTCAACTTGGAAATCCAAGAGTGCCACTGGAAAGGTGAGTTGATTTCGGTCAAAATCGATATAAAGATCACCGGAATCGGATGCACGGTTTGGAAATGGCAAGTAAAACAAATATGGCACCGGTCTGCGATTAACAGCACGAGACCATCTAAATGCATCAAGAACAACATTCTACAGCACTCTAACATAGCAAAAAAATACATGGCAGGGATCCACTCATGATGCTTGACAAAAGATGAACACCGAGCTACGGCTAATTCACTCAATAACAGGTTCAAACAATCATGGCAAAAGTGCAAAAGATATCAGGTTTTAGACTTAGTGAAATTAACAGCATGTCAGGAATTTAACATGAGCAAGCAATGTTTAGAGCAAGATAACAACATGCTACAGGAACATATCATGGCAAAGCAAGGCATGGAATGAAGCTACTCAAAGCATACAACAAAAGTCCCTTACTGACCATAAGCCAAAAGGGATCATAAAATACAATGGCAACCACACGAACATAGCAATTAACGTTAACAGATTCAGACTTAGTGAAAAACTGGAACATGGCAAAACAGATATCAAGTAGACATGTTTACGAGCTCGATGCACTCACTACGAGGCAAGACATGACAAAGTAAGCATACACCCAGCAAGTAGACATCGCATAGAAGCTAGACATGGCAAGAACAACAACATAGCATGCATGGAACATTTTAACAATCTGCCAGGAACATGTTAACAATCTGCCAGGTACATTTTATAGCAAAAGTAGAGCTCGACTGACTCAAGCTAGGGTGCTCCATAAATGCAAACAAAGACATGGATGGATAGAGCACCACAATAACTACAAAACATCCTTACTGATCATGCTCAAAAGATGCACGGATCACTTGGTAGCAACATGACCGTAAGGCATAGAAATTATAGCAGGACAAAGACTTAGAATATTTCTAAGTCCCTGAAATCAGAAACATTAAGTAAGCTACTTTGCATGCTTGTGCTAGTCACCATAGAGATCACAAAAATACATGGCATACACCCCTCTAAAGATGGCATGGCATACTTCAAAACACATGTAGAGCTCAGGATCATAGCATGAACACATTAATCATGGCAAAAATGAGAAATGAGCAAATGCTGATAATAATCTGAAACTAACATCACATAGCCCTCTTCCAACAACATTTCGGGCATCAAGATGAGCTGAAATGAAAACGATGCAATGAGATGAAATGATGTACTCATCGAGACGAACATTTCGATATGCAACACGCACGAATCGGAGCAATGGTGACGAAGTTATGGCATGATGAAGATAGCAAAATAATTACGGTTTGGGACAAAAAAGTCAACCAAGATCCAATCTCTAGACCCAAATCGCGCGCTTCCCGAGGATGGCCGGGCTTCACTATTCACCGAAGAAGGACGAGGCGACCGGAGCTCGTGGCCAACAAGGAGAGGAAGCCGGGGCTCGTCGGAGTAGCGTGGAGGCGGCGGCACGCTCGCCGGCGACGAGGCAGGCCGGTTCGGAGCGGAGCAGCGCCGGCCGTGGGCGGTGAAGTGCGGCGGAGAACGGCGGAGGTCGGCACCGGCAACGAGGGTGAAACAGGGCGGAGCCGGCGGACTCGGGCGGCGTTGCGAGGGAGGAAGCAGGCGGCGGGCACGGGCGCCTCTTCGGGCCGGGAGGGCCAAATGCGGGCCCCGCGGGCCGGCGGGATCGGCGGCGAAGTGGGCACCGAGCACGACGAATAGGACTATGACACGTGGCGGCGGCGGGTCAGGTTGGACGTTGTCCGGCCGGACGGAAATTTGTCCGGCGGCGCGTGGAGAGGAAGGGTCTAGGGTTTGCGTGAGATTTGGAATGGGGGGTCTTTATATAGGGGTAGAGGGTGCTAGGAAGCTCCAAATGAGGTGCGGTTTGCGGCCACGCGATCGTGATCGAACGATCTAGATGACGGAAGAGTTTTAGGTGGGTTTTGGGCCACTTTGGAGGGGTGTTGGGCTGCAACACACACGAGGCCTTTTCGGTCCCTCGGTTAACCTTTGGAGTATCAAACGAAGTCCAAATGGCACGAAGCTTGACAGGCGGTCTACCGGTAGTAAACCAAGGCCACATGACAAGTCTCGGTCCAACCCGGAAATGTTTAACACCCGCACACGAAAAAGAGGTAGAAAGGGTCACCGGGTGACATAGGAGCGCCGGAATGCAAAACAGACAACGGGGAAAATGCTGGAATGCATGAGACGAACACGTATGCAAATGCAATGCACATGATGACATGATATGAGATGCATGACAAGGACACAAACACACAGAGAAAAAACCCGACAACGAGGAAATAAAATAACTTAGTGCCGAAAATGGCAAGAGTTGGAATACAGATAAGGCAAGTTACATACGGGGTGTTGCACTATCGTAGTCCTTTTGATAAGTAAGTGTGTCGAACCCAACAAGGAGCAGAAGGAAATGATAAGCGGTTTTCAGCAAGGTATTCTCTGCAAGCACTGAAATTATAGGTAACAAATAGTTTTGTGATAAGATAATCTGTAACGAGCAACAAGTAACAAAAGTAAATAAAGTGCAGAAAGGTGGACCAATACTTTTTGTAGCAAAGGACAAGCCTGGACAAATTCTTATATAGAGAAAAGTGCTCCCGAGGACACATGGGAATTATCATCAAGCTAGGTTTCATCACGATCATATGATTCACGTTCGGTACTTTAATAATCTGATATGTGGGTGGACCGGTGCTTGGGTGCTGTCCTTACTTATACAAGCATCCCACTTATGATTAACTCCTATTGCAAGCATCCGCAACTACAAAAGAAGTATTAAGGTAAACCTAAACATAGCATGAAACATATGGATCCAAATCAGCCCCTTACGAAGCAACGCATAAACTAGGGTTTAAGCTTCTGTCACTCTAGCAACCCATCATATACTTATTACTTCCCAATGCCTTCCTCTAGGACCAAATAATGGTGAAGTGTCATATAGTCGACGTTCCCATAACACCACTAGAGGAGAGATGAGGGAGTCCTGGATTAGGGGGTCTCCGGACAGCCGGACTATATCCTTTGGCCGAACTATTGGACTTTGAAGATACAAGATTGAAGACTTCGTCCCGTGTCCGGATGGGACTCTACTTGGCCTGGAAGGCAAGCTAGGCAATACGGATATGTATATATCCTCCTTTGTAACCGACCTTGTGTAACCCTAGCCTCCTCCGGTTTCTATATAAACCGGAGGGTTTTAGTCTGTAGGACAACATACAATCAGACCATAGGCTAGCTTCTAGGGTTTTGCCTCTTTGATCTCGTGGTAGATCAACTCTTGTGCTACTCATATTATCAAGAACAATCGAGCAAGACGTAGGGTATTACCTCCATCAAGAGGGCCCGAACCTGGGTAAACATCGTGTCCCTTGCCTCCTCTTACCATCCGCCTTAGACACACAATTCGGGACCCCCTACCCGAGATCCACCAGTTTTAACACCGACATTGGTGCTTTCATTGAGAGTTCCACTGTGTCGTCACCGTAAGGCTTGATGGCTCCTTCGATCATCTCTAGCGATGCGGTCCAGGGTGAGGCCTTCCTCCCCGGACAGATCTTCGTATTCGGTGGCTTCGCAGCGCGGGCCAATTCGCTTGGCCTTCTGGAACAAATGGAAAGCTACGCCCCTGGCCATCAGGTCAGATTTGGAAACTTGAACTACATGGCCTACATCTGCAGAGACTTGATCTTTGATAGATTTGAGCCCATGCCGGACCCGCCGCACAATCGCCACGAGCATGACATAACTCTGCCGTCGACAGTGTTCGGGAGATCGCATCCGCAACTACTCCGGCCCTTAGCCCAGAGCAAATCATGCCATTCGAGAGCGGAGGGATAGACCCCGCCATGGAGGCCGCACTCTCAGTGGTGATAGAGCCAAATACTGACTTCACCCCCTACGAGAGCCATGCCGCCGAACCACTGGATTCATCTGCGGCCAGGGACTCCGAGCCACTCACATCCGTGCCCGTCAAATCCGACTGGGCGCCGATCATGGAGTTCACCTCCGCGGATATCTTTCAGCACTCGCCCTTCAGAGATGTGCTAAATTCATTAAGGTCTCTCTCCCTGTCAGGAGAACCTTGGCCGAACTATGTCCGGCTAGAATGGGATGCGGACGACAAAGAAATTCACGGCCCACCCACCACCCACTTAGTAGCTACTGTCTATGACTTAACCGACATGCTCGACTTCGACTCCGAAGACATCGACGGTATGGACGACGACGCAGGAGACAAACCAGAACCACCGCCCACAGGGTGCTGGACCGCTACTTCATCACATGATGTATACATGGTGGATACACCCAGAGAGGGCAATGGCGAAGAGATAGCGGAGAATGCACCCTCCGAGCAACCCAAGCACCGACGTCAGCGGCGCCGCTCTAAGTCCCGCCATAGCAAAAACAACGATAACATCGCAAGAGGAAATAATAGTCCACTCGACTCTGGAAGAAACGACAACTGCACCACCCCAGTGGCAGAGCACGGTCAAGATGCAAACTGCAAACATAGTATGGATCCGACGTCCGAACACGATGGCGCCAAAGATAAGCGTCATCAAACACCGTCGGGGGAAGAAAACAGTCCAGACGAAGATGCACCCATCATCCCGGAAACACACTTGGAGCAAGAGAACCTCCGTAGAAGGCTTATTGCCACAGCGAGGAGCCTGAAGATACAGAAGCAAAGGCTCAAGGTAGCACAAGATACACTCAACAGCAAGTGGAACAAAGTAACAAAGTATGGTGGAAGTTACCATAAAAATAGCTATCCAAAGCACAAGCTATTACCGGAATTCGATGACGAGGTCTTAGAGCCTATACATCCGCAGAACGACACGGCCAATCAGCCAGATCCACCACCTTGTGAGCGCGATAGAGCGGCTAACAAGTTCACGCATAAGTCAACACACGATCGATGTGAGAACTGTTGGGGAACGTAGCATAATTTTAAAATTTTCTATGCATCACCAAGATCAATCGATGGAGTCATCTAGCAACGAGGGAGAGGGGAGTGCATCTACATACCCTTGTAGATCGCGAGCGGAAGCGTTCAAGAGAACGGGATTGATGGAGTCGTACTCGTCGTGATCCAAATCACCGATGACCAAGCGCCGAACGGACGGAACCTCTACGTTCAACACACATACGGTTGGGAAGACGTCTCCTCCTTTTTGATCCAGCAAGGGAAGGATAGGTTGATGGAGATCCAGCAGCACGACGGCGTGGTGGTGGAAGCAGCGGTGATCTCGGCAGGGCTTCGCCAAGCTCCAATGAGAGAGAGAGGTGTTATGAAGGGAGAGGGAGGCGCCAAGGACTTGGGTACGGCTGCCCTCCCCCCACTATATATAGGGCCCCTAGGGGGGCGCCGGCCCTAGGAGATGGGATCTCCAAGGGGGCGGCGGCCAAGGGGGACTTGCCCCCCAAGCCAAGTGGGGCGCCCCCACCCCTAGGGTTTCAAACCCTAGGCGCAGCGGGAGGCCCATGGGGGGTGCACCAG
Source organism: Triticum monococcum (assembly GCA_034509565.1). Lineage (NCBI taxonomy): Eukaryota > Viridiplantae > Streptophyta > Magnoliopsida > Poales > Poaceae > Triticum > Triticum monococcum. Next base: position 170,668,512 of record CM067847.1, on the reverse strand, counting down.
CCCACCAGGGGCTGGTTCCCCTCCCACTTCAGCCCATGGGGCCCTCCGGGATAGGTGGCCCCACCCGGTGGACCCCCGGGACCCTTCCGGTGGTCCTGGTACAATACCGATTACCCCCGAAACTTTCACGATGGCCGAAACTAGACTTCCTATATATAAATCTTCACCTCCGGACCATTCCGGAACTCCTCGTGATGTCCAGGATCTCATATGGGACTCCCAAAAACTTTCGGGTTACCGCAGACTAATATCTCTACAACCCTAGCTCACCGAACCTTAAGTGTGTAGACCCTACGGGTTCGGGAGACACGCAAACATGACCAAGACGACTCTCCGGTCAATAACCAACAACGGGATCTGGATACCCATGTTGGCTCCCACATGTTCCACGATGATCTCATCGGATGAACCACGATGTCGAGGATTCAATCAATCCCGTATTCAATTCCCTTTGTCAATCGGTATGTTACTTGCCCGAGATTCGATCATCGGTATCCCAATAGCTCGTTCAATCTCGTTATGGGCAAGTCACTTTACTCGTACCATAATGCATGATCCCGTGACCAAACACTTGGTCACATTGAGCTCATTATGATGATGCATTACCGAGTGGGCCCAGAGATACCTCTTCGTCATACAGAGTGATAAATCCCAGTCTCGATCCGTGTCAACCCAACAGATATTTCGGGGATACCTGTAGTATACCTTTATAGTCACCCAGTTACGTTGTGACGTTTGGTACACCCAAAGAACTCCTACAACATCTAGGAGTTACATGATCTCATGGTCTAAGGAAATGATACTTGACATTGGAAAAGCTCTAGCAAACGAACTACACGATCTTGTGCTATGCTTAGGATTGTGTCTTGTCCATCACATCATTCTCCTAATGATGTGATCCTGTTATCAATGACATCCAATGTCCATAGTCAGGAAACCATGACTATCTATTGATCAACGAGCTAGTTAACTAGAGGCTCACTAGGGACATGTTGTGGTCTATGTATTGACACATGTATTACGATACTGGATAACACAATTATAGCATGAACAATAGACAATTACCATGAACAAGGAAATATAATAATAACCATTTTATTATTGCCTCTAGGGCATATTTCCAACAGTCTCCCACTTGCACTAGAGTTAATAATCTAGTTACATTGTGATGAATCGAAAACCCATAGAGTTCTGGTGTTGATCATGTTTTGCTCGCAGAAGAGGTTTAGTCACGGATCTACGACATTCAGATCTGTATGTACTTTGCAAATATATATGTCTCCATCTTGAACATTTTCACGAATGGAGTTGAAGCGACGCTTGATGTGCCTGGTCTTCTTGTGAAACCTGGGCTCCTTGGCAAGGGCAATAGCTCTAGTGTTGTCACAAAAGAGAATGATCAGCCCCGACGCATTGGGTATGACTCCTAGGTCGGTGATGAACTCCGTCATCCAGATTGCTTCATGCGCTGCCTCCGAGGCTGCCATGTACTCTGCTTCACATGTAGATCCTGCCACGACGCTTTGCTTGCAACTGCACCAGCTAACTGCCCCACCATTCAAAATATACACGTATCCGGTTTGTGACTTAGAGTCATCCAGATCTGTGTCGAAGCTAGCGTCGACGTAACCCTTTACGACGAGCTCCTCCTCACCTCCATATACGAGAAACATATCCCTAGTCCTTTTTCAGGTACTTCAGGATGTTCTTGACCGCTGTCCAGTGGTCCATGCCGGGATTATTTTGGTACCTTCCTACCAAACTTACGGCAAGGTTTACATCAGGTCTGGTACACAGCATGGCATACATGATAGACCCTATGGCTGAGGCATAGGGGACGACACTCATCTTTTCTCTATCTTCTGTCGTGGTCGGACATTGAGCTGAGCTCAATTTCACACCTTGCAACACAGGCTAGAACCCCTTCTTGGACTGATTCATATTGAACTTCTTCAATATCTTATCAAGGTATGTGCTTTGTGAAAGACCTATGAGGCGTCTCGATCTATCTCTATAGATCTTGATGCCTAATATGTAAGAAGCTTCTCCAAGGTCCCTCATTGAAAAACACTTATTCAAGTAGGCCTTAATACGGTCCAAAAGTTCTATATCATTTCCCATCAAAAGTATGTCATCCACATATAATATGAGAAATGCTACAGAGCTCCCACTCACTTTCTTGTAAACGCAGGCTTCTCCATAAGTCTGCATAAACCCAAATGCTTTGATCATTACATTAAAGCGAATGTTCCAACTCCGAGATGCTTGCACCAGCCCATAGATGGAGCGGTGGAGCTTGCATACCTTGTTAGCATTCTTAGGATCGACAAAACCTTCCGGCTGCATCATATACAATTCTTCCTTAAGAAAGCCGTTAAGGAAAGCCGTTTTGACGTCCATTTTCCATATCTCATAATCATAGTATGCGGCAATTGCTAACATGATTCGGACGGACTTGAGCTTCACTATGGGTGAGAAGGTCTCATCATAGTCAACCCCTTGAACTTGTCAATAACCCTTAGCGACAAGTCGAGCCTTATAGATGGTAACATTACCATCCGCGTCCGTCTTCTTCTTAAAGATCCATTTATTCTCTATTGCTCGCCGATCATCTAGCAAGTCTGTCAAAGTCCATACTTTGTTTTCATACATGGATCCTATCTCGGATTGCATGGCTTCAAGCCATTTGTTGGAATCTGGGCCCACCATTGCTTCTTCATAGCTCGAAGGTTCTCCGTTGTCTAACAACATGATTTCCAGGACAGGGTTGCCATACCATTCTGGTGTGGAACGTGTCCTTGTGGAGCTTCGAAGTTCAGTAGCAACTTGATCCGAAGTACCTTGATCATCATCATTAACTTCCTCTCTAGTCGGTGCAGGCACCACAGGAACATCTTCCTGAGCTGCGCTACTTTCCGGTTCAAGAGGTAGTACTTCATCGATTTCTACTTTCCTCCCACTTACTTCTCTCTCGAGAAACTCTTTCTCCAGAAAGGACCCGTTCTTGGCAACATAGATCTTGCCTTCGGATCTGAGGTAGAAGGTATACCCAATGGTTTCCTTAGGGTATCCTATGAAGACGCATTTTTCCAACTTGGGTTCGAGCTTTTCAGGTTGAAGTTTCTTGACATAAGCATCGCATTCCCAAACTTTTAGAAACGATAGCTTAGGTTTCTTCCCAAACCATAATTCATATGATGTCGTCTCAACGGATTTAGACGGTGCGCTATTTAAAGTGAATGTAGCTGTCTCTAGAGCGTATCCCCAAAATGATAGCGGTAAATCAGTGAGTGACATCATAGATCGCACCATATCCAATAGAGTGCGATTACGATGTTCGGACACACCGTTACGCTGAGGTGTTCCAGGCGGCGTGAGTTGTGAAATGATTCCACATTTCCTTAAGTGCGTACCAAATTCGTGACTTAAATATTCTCCCCCACGATCTGATCGCAAGAATTTTATCTTTCGGCCACGTTGATTCTCTACCTCATTCTGAAATTCCTTGAACTTTTCAAAAGTCTCAGACTTGTGTTTCATCAAATAGACATACCCATATCTACTTAAGTCATCAGTGAGAGTGAGAACATAACGATAGCCACCGCGAGCCTCAACGCTCATTGGACCGCACACATTAGTATGTATAATTTCCAATAAGTTGGTTGCTCGCTCCATTGTTCCGGAGAACGGAGTCTTGGTCATTTTACCAATGAGGCATGGTTCGCATGTGTCAAATGATTCGAAATCAAGAGACTCCAAAAGTCCATCTGCATGGAGCTTCTTCATGCGTTTGGCACCGATGTGACCAAGGCGGTAGTGCCACAGATATGTGGGACTATCATTATCAATCTTACATCGTTTGGTATTCACACTATGAATATGTGTAACATCACGTTCGAGATTCATTAAGAATAAACCATTGACCAGCGGGGCATGACCATAAAACATATCTCTCATATAAAGAGAACAACCATTATTCTCGGATTTAAATGAGTAGCTATCTCGTATTAAACGAGATCCAAATACAATGTTCATGCTCAAAGCTGGCACTAAATAACAATTATTGAGGTTTAAAACTAATCCCATATGTAAATGTAGAGGTAGCGTGCCAACGGCGATCACATCGACCTTGGAACCATTCCCGATGCACATCGTCACCTTGTCCTCCGCCAGTCTCCGCTTATTCCGCAGCTCCTGTTTTGAGTTACAAATGTGAGCAACCGCACTGGTATCAAATACCCAGGAGCTACTAAGAGTACTGGTAAGGTACACATCAAGTACATGTATATCACATATACCTTTATTGTTGCCGGCCTTCTTGTCCGCTAAGTATTTGGGGCAGTTCCGCTTCCAGTGTCCCTTTCCCTTGCAATAAAAGCACCCAGTCTCAGGTTTGGGTCCATTTTTTGACTTCTTCCCGGCAACTGGTTTACTAGGCGCGGCAACTCCCTTGCCATCCTTCTTGAAGTTCTTCTTACCCTTGCCTTTCTTGAAACTAGTGGTTTTATTGACCATCAACACTTGATGTTCCTTTTTGATTTCCACCTCCGCTGATTTCAACATTGAAAATGCTTCAGGAATAGTTTTCACCATCCCCTGCATATTGTAGTTCATCACAAAGCTCTTGTAGCTAGGTGGGAGCGAATGAAGGATTCTGTCAATGACTGCCTCGTCTGGGAGGTTAATGTCCAGCTGGGACAAGTGATTGTGCAACCCAGACATTTTGAGTATGTGCTCACTAACAGAACTATTTTCCTCCATCTTACAACTGTAGAACTTGTCGGAGACTTCATATCTCTCGACCCAGGCATGAGCTTGGAAAACCATTTTCAGCTCTTCGAACATCTCATATGCTCAGTGTCGCTCAAAATGCTTTTGGAGGCCCGGTTCTAAGCTGTAAAGCATGCCACACTGAACAAGGGAGTAATCATCAGCACGTGACTGCCAAGCGCTCATAACGTCTTGGTTCTCTGGGATGGGTGCATCACCTAGTGGTGCTTCTAGGACATATGCTTTCCTGGCAGCTATGAGGATGATCCTCAGGTTCCGGACCCAGTCCTTATAGTTGCTGCCATCATCTTTCAGCTTGGTTTTCTCTAGGAACGCGTTGAAGTTGAGGTTGACATGAGCGTTGGCCATTTGATCTACAAGACATTTTGCAAAGGTTTTTAGACTAAGTTCATGATAATTAAGTTCATCTAATCAAATTATTTAATGAACTCCCACTCAGACAGACATCCCTCTAGTCATCTAAGTGATACATGATCCGAGTAAACTAGGCCGTGTCCGATCATCACGTGAGACGGACTAGTCATCATCGGTGAACATCTTCATGTTGATCGTATCTTCTATACGACTCATGTTCGACCTTTCGGTCTTCCATGTTCCGAGGCCATGTATGTACATGCTAGGCTCGTCAAGTCAACCTAAGTGTTTTGCATGTGTAAATTTGGCTTACACCCGTTGTATGTGAATGTTAGAATCTATCACACCCGATCATCACGTGGTGCTTCGAGACAACGAACTTTCACAACGGCGCACAGTTAGGGGGAACACTTTCTTGAAATTATGTGAGGGATCATCTTATTTACTACCGTCGTTCTAAGCAAATAAGAAGCAATAAACATGATAAACATCACATGCAATCAAAGAGTGTCATGATATGGCCAATATCATTTGCTCCTTTTGATTTCCATCTTCGGGGCGCCATGATTATCATCATCACTGGCATGACACCATGATCTCCATCATCATGATCTGCATCATCGTGTCTTCATGAAGTTGTCTCGTCATCTATTACTTCTACTACTATGGCTAATGGTTTAGCAATAAAGTAAAGTACTTACATGACGTTTATGTTGACACGCAGGTCATAAATAAATTAAGACAACTCCTATGGCTCCTGTCGGTTGTCATACTCATCGACATGAAAGTCGTGATTCCTATTACAAGAACATGATCAATCTCATGCATCACATATATCATTCATCACATCCTTTTGGCCATATCACATCACATGGCACATCCTGCAAAAACAAGTTAGACGTCCTCTAATTGTTGTTGCAAGTTTTTACGTGGCTGCTATAGGTTTCTAGCAAGAACGTTTCTTACCTACGCCAAAACCACAATGTGATATGCCAATTTCTATTTACCCTTCATAAGGACCCTTTTCATTGAATCCGATCCGACTAAAGTGGGAGAGACAGACACCCGCCAGCCACCTTATGCAACTAGTGCATGTCAGTCGGTGGAACCAGTCTCACGTAAGCGTACGTGTAAGGTCGGTCCGGGCCGCTTCATCCCATGATGCCGCCGAATCAAGATAAGACTAGTAACGGCAAGTAAATTGACAAAATCAACGCCCACAACAACTTGTGTTCTACTCGTGCATAGATACTACGCATAGACCTAGCTCTGATACCACTGTTGGGGAACGTAGCATAATTTTAAAATTTTCTACGCAGCACCAAGATCAATATATGGAGTCATCTAGCAACGAGGGAGAGGGGAGTGCATCTACATACCCTTGTAGATCACGAGCGGAAGCGTTCAAGAGAACGGGGTTGATGGAGTCGTACTCGTAGTGATCCAAATCACTGATGACCAAGCGCCGAATGGACGGCACCTCCGCGTTCAACACATGTACGTTTGGGAAGATGTCTCCTCCTTCTTGATCCAGTATGGGAAGGAGAGATTGATGGAGATCCAGCAGCACGACGGCGTGGTGGTGGAAGCAGCGGTGATCCCGGCAGGGCTTCGCCAAGCTCCAACGAGAGAGAGAGGTGTTACGAGGGGAGAGGGAGGCGCCAAGGACTTGGGTATGGCTTCCCTCCCTCCCCCCACTATATATAGGGCCCCTAGGGGGGCGCTGGCCCTAGGATATGGGATCTCCAGGGGGCGGCGGCCAAGTGGGACTTGCCCCCCAAGCCAAGTGGGGCGCCCCCACCCCTAGGGTTTCCAACTCTAGGCGCAGGGGGAGGCCCATGGGGGGGGGGGCGCACCAGCCCACCAGGGGCTGGTTCCCCTCCCACTTCAGCCCATGGGGCCCTCAGGGATAGGTGGCCCCACCCGGTGGACCCCCGGGACCCTTCCGGTGGTCCCGGTACAATACCGATTACCCCCGAAACTTTCCCGATGGCCAAAATTGGACTTCCTATATATAAATCTTCACCTCCGGACCATTCCGGAACTCCTCATGACGTCCGGGATCTCATCCGGGACTCCGAACAACTTTCGGGTTACCGCATACTAATATCTCTACAACCCCAGCGTCACCGAACCTTAAGTGTGTAGACCCTATGGGTTCGGGAGACACGCAGACATGACCGAGATGACTCTCCGGTCAATAACCAACATCGGGATCTGGATACCCATGTTGGCTCCCACATGTTCCATGATGATCTCTTCGGATGAACCACGATGTACAGGATTCAATCAATCCCGTATTCAATTCCCTTTGTCAATCGGTACGTTACTTGCCCGAGATTCGATCGTCGGTATCCCAATACCTCATTCAATCTCGTTACCGGCAATTCACTTTACTCATACCGTAATGCATGATCCCGTGACCAAACACTTGGTCACATTGAGCTCATTATGATGATGCATTACCGAGTGGGCCGAGAGATACCTCTCCGTCATACGGAGTTACAAATCCCAGTCTCGATCCGTGTCAACCCAACAAATACTTTTGGGGATACCTATAGTGTACCTTTATAGTCATCCAGTTACATTGTGACGTTTCGTACACCCAAAGCACTCCTACGGCATCCGGGAGTTACACGATCTCATAGTCTAAGGAAATGATACTTGACATTGGAAAAGCTCTAGCAAACGAACTACATGATCTTGTGCTATGCTTAGGATTGGGTCTTGTCCATCACATCATTCTCCTAATGATGTGATCCTGTTATCAATGACATCCAATGTCCATAGTCAGGAAACCATGACTATCTATTGATTAACGAGCTAGTTAACTAGAGGCTCACTAGGGACATGTTGTGGTCTATGTATTCACACATGTATTACGATTTCCGGATAACACAATTATAGCATGAACAATAGACAATTACCATGAACAAGGAAATATAATAATAACCATTTTATTATTGCCTCTAGGGCATATTTCCAACAAGAACTTGCGCCAAAAATCCGGCGCGACCAGATCCATCTACGGATCTAGGAAGCGCGCTCCGGTACAAACCCAAAACTGAATACTACAACCCTCCGAACACCATGGCACATCCCAATACAGGGGTGCCGCACACCCCCTATGTTTCATCGATGAAGTGTTGGATCATGAGTTCCTAGAGGGATTCAAACCGGTGAACATAGAGGCGTACGAAGGGACCACAGACCCTGGAGTCTGGATAGAGGACTTCATCCTCCATATTCATATGTCTCATGGAGACGATCTCCATGCCATTAAATACTTGCCCCTCAAGCTTAAAGGGCCAGCTCGGCACTGGCTGAAAAGCCTCCCCAAAAACTCAATTGGAAGTTGGGAGGAGCTCGAGGACGCTTTCCGGGCCAATTTTCAAGGGACTTATGTCCGACCTTCGGATGCAGACGATTTAAGTCATATAGTCCAACAGTCGGGAGAGTCTGCCCGAAAGCTTTGGAACGGGTTCCTCACTAAGAAGAACCAAATCGTTGACTGTCCAGATGCTGAAGCCTTAGCAGCCTTTAAACACAGCGTTCGAGACGAATGGCTCGCCAGACACCTCGGCCAAGAAAAACCAAGAACGATGGCAGCCCTAACAAGCCTCATGACCCGCTTTTGTGCGGGCGAGGACAGCTGGTTGGTCCGTAGTAGCACCAGCGACCCAAGCACGTCCGAAGTTAGGGATGGCAATGGTAAACCACGACGCAACAAAAACAAGCGACGAAATAAAGAAGGTAGCCCAGATAACACGGTGGTAAACGCCGGATTCAGGGGCTCCCGACCAGGTCAGCGGAAAAAGCCTTTCAAAGGCAGCAGAGAAGGACAATCTGGCCTAAAAAATTCTTGACAAACTCTGTCAGATTCACGGTACCCTAAACAAATGTGCAAATCATTCCCACAGAGAATGTTGGGTCTTCAAGCAAGCCGGTATGCTAAACGCCGAACACAAAGGGGAAGAGACACCAAGCGAAGACGAGGATGAACCTCGCCAGCAATGCGCCAGAGGACAGAAAAAGTTCCCACCAGAGGTTAAAACTGTAAACATGATCCATGTGACAAAGAGGAGAAGCAATCATGCACTCCGATGCACATGAGCCATAGAGCCCGTCACCCCTAGGTTCAACCCTTGGTTGGCTTGCCCGATCACTTTTGATCGTAGGGATCACGATACAAATATCCGGCGCAAAGGACTGACGGCCTTGGTGTTAGACCCAATCATAAATGGGTACCATTTCACACGAGTCCTCATGGACGGCGGTAGTGATCTAAATCTGATATATCAGGACACAGTCCGCAAAATGGGGCTAGACCCGACACAAATAAGCCACGGTAATACTACCTTCAAGGGAGTAATACCAGGCCAAGAGGCCCGCTGTATGGGCTCTCTACTACTAGAGGTGGTATTCGGTTCTCCAGATAACTTCCGAAGCGAAACGTTAACTTTTCACATCGCTCCATTCCGAAGTGATTATCAAGCACTACTCGGAAAGGCGGCTTTCGCTCGTTTTAATGCAATACCACATTATGCTTTTCTCAAGCTCAAGATGCCCGGTCCACGTTGCATCATCATAGTTAGCGGAACATCCATACGAAAGAGGACGCGGCGGCTCTAACAGCCGCGGACTAGACGGCCTCACCAACCAGAAAAAATGGCATGTCATCAAGACAACGGACACGGTTAGACGAGTCCAGCATTCCATCACATATACATGAGATGGGTTTGATGATGAAACCCTCATAAATGTTACCAGGGTGTAACACCCACGATGCGGCTATATTTCCCATGTGTCGGAGCATGACTTAGAGCCATAGCGGCATAGTAGGCATGTCGCAAGAGGGGTAATCTTTACACATCCCATGTACTGAATAAGAAAGAGATAAAGAGTTGGCTTACAATCGCCACTTCATACAATACATAAATATAGCATTACATCATCCAGAATACAATCAAGGTCCGACTACGGAACCAAAATAAAGACAACCCCAAATGCATAAGATCCCCGATCGCCCCAACTGGGCTCCACTACTGATCGTCTGGAAAGGAAACATAGTAACGTCCTAAATCCTCATCAAACTCCCACTTGAGTTCGGTCGCATCCCTTGGACTGGCATCATCCGCACCTGCATATGGTTTTGGAAGTAATCTGTGAGTCACGGGGACTCGGCAATCTCACACCCTCGCGATCAAGACTATTTAAGCTTATGGGTAGGAAAAGTTAGTGAGGTGGAGCTGCAGCAAGCACTAGCATATATAGTGTCTAACTTACGCAAATGAGAGCGAGAAGAGAAACAAGGCACGGTCGATAAGCTATCATGATCAAGAAGTGATCCTAAACTACTTACGTTCAAGCATAACACGAAACCGTGTTCTCTTCCCGGACTCCGCCGAAAAGAGACCATCATGGCTACACACGCTGTTGATTCATTTTAATTAAGTTAAGTTTCAGGTTTTCTAAAACCAGATATTAACAAATTCCCATCTTCCCATAACTGCGGGCACGAATTTCAAAAGTTCAGAACCCTACAGGGGTGTCCCAACTTAGCCCATCACAAGCTCTCAGGGTCAACGAAGGATATTCCTTCTCCCAGGAAGACCCAATCAGACTCGGAATCCTTGTTACAAGACATTTCGACAATGGTAAAACTATACCAGCAAAGCCGCCTGGATGTGCCGACAAATCCAGATAGGAGCTGCACATATCTCATTCTCAGGGCACACCGGATGAGCCAGACGTCGGGTTGGCATAGACCCTGGTTGCCCGGGGCGCGCTGTACATCGCTCAGGTTGGACCAACACTTAGAGAAGCACTGGCCCGGGGGGTTTAAAATAAAGATGACCCTCGGGCTCAGGAAACCCAAGGGAAAAAATCTAGGTGAGGCAAATGTAAAACCAAGGTCGGGCCTTGCTGGAGGAGTTTTATTCAAAGCGAACTGTCAAGGTGTTCCCATAACACCCAACCGCGTAAAAATAAAGGAACATAACACCAGTTTGACAGAAACTAGGGCGGCAAGAGTGGAAAAAAACACCAGGCATAAGGCCGAGACTTCCACCCTTTACCAAGTATATAGGTGCATTAAAGTAAACAAGATATAATAATGATATCCCAACAATATCCATGTTCCAACATGGAACATACTCCATCTTCACCAGCAACTAGCAACGCTACAAGAGGGGCTCAAGCAAAGCAGTAACATAGCCAAACAACGGTTTGCTAGGAAAGGTGGGTTAGAGGTTTGACATGGCAGTATGGGAGGCATGATAAGGCAAGTGGTAGGTATCGTAGCATAGCAATAGAGCGACCAACTAGCAAGCAAAGATAGAGGTGGTTTCGAGGGTATGGTCATCTTGCCTGAAATCCCGCAAAGAAGAATGAGTCCGTGAAGAAGACACACGGACGTAGCCGAAGGGATCCTCACAACTCCGGAACGAAACCGAAGCTAACGAGAGAGACAACCCAGAAAGAAATCAAGCAACATAGTAAACAACCATCACATAATCATGGCATGATGCATAATCAAGTATGATGCATGTCCGATTTAATGAGGCATGACATGGCAAAGTGCACAAACAATACTACAAATTAAGTGGAGCTCAATATGCAACGAGTTGCATATTGACGGAACACCACATGACTTATTTAGTTCTCTCTCATTTAGGTACTCAACAATATTAAATTTTGTTAAACATGGCAAGAGGAGAAGCATAAAGAAATTATCTATTTAGGCAAGTTTAAATGAGGCCGGAATGCCAAACAACAATTCCGATAAATCCCCATATGCATTAGAACTTAATGCAAACAACAATTTAAACATTCTTGATGTTGTTATCATGATGCAGATGACCTTTGCAAGTTTTATGCAGTATTTATGAAAATGTTGATAAGAGCATTATATGAAGCATTTGTCGACATGGCGGAAGGAAAAGGGGTGCCACGGCGGCGAAACGGAAATGTTACCTGAAGGAAATATGCCCTAGAGGCAATAATAAATTTATTAGTTATTTCCTTATATCATGATAAATGTTTATTATTCATGCTAGAATTGTATTAACCGGAAACATAATACATGTGTGAATACATAGACAAACAGAGTGTCACTAGTATGCCTCTACTTGACTAGCTCGTTAATCAAAGATGGTTATGTTTCCTAACCATGAACAAAGAGTTGTTATTTGATTAACGAGGTCACATCATTAGTTGAATGATCTGATTGACATGACCCATTCCATTAGCTTAGCACCCGATCATTTAGTATGTTGCTATTGCTTTCTTCATGACTTATACATGTTCCTATAACTATGAGATTATGCAACTCCCGTTTACCGGAGGAACACTTTGGGTACTACCAAACGTCACAACGTAACTGGGTGATTATAAAGGAGTACTATAGGTTTCTCCAATGGTAGATGTTGGGTTGGCGTATTTCGAGATTAGGGTTTGTCACTCCGATTGTCGGAGAGGTATCTCTGGGCCCTCTCAGTAATGCACATCACATAAGCCTTGCAAGCACTGCAACTAATATGTTAGTTGTGAGATGATGTATTACAGGAACGAGTAAAGAGACTTGCCGGTAACGAGATTGAACTAGGTATTGGATACCGACGATCGAATCTCGGGCAAGTAACATACCGATGACAAAGGGAACAACGTATGTTGTTATGCGGTCTGACCGATAAAGATCTTCGTAGAATATGTAGGAGCCAATATGGGCATCCAGGTCCCGCTATTGGTTATTGACCGGAGACGTGTCTCGGTCATGTCTACATTGTTCTCGAACCGTAGGGTCCGCACGCTTAACGTTACGATGACAGTTATTATGAGTTTATGCATTTTGATGTACGGAAGGTTGTTCGGAGTCCCGGATGAGATCACGGACATGACGAGGAGTCTCGAAATGGTCGAGACGTAAAGATTGATATATTGGAAGCCTATGTTTGGACATCGGAAGTGTTCCGGGTGAAATCGGGATTTTACCGGAATACCGGGAGGGTTACCGGAACCCCCCGGGAGACTAATGGGCCTATTGGGCTTTAGTGGAAAAGAGAAAAGGGAAGCCCACTAGCTGGCCGGCGCCCCCCCCAAGTCCTATTAGGAATAGGATAAGGGGCCGGCCCCCCTTCTCTCTCTTTTCCCCCCGGGAGTCCTAATAGGATTAGGATTGGGGGGAGGAGTCCTACTCCCGGTGGGAGTAGGACTCCCCTGCGCCTCCTCTCCCTTGGCGGGCCAGCTCCCCTCCTCCAACCTTTATATACGGGGGCAGGGGGCACCCCAAGGCACACAAGTTGATCCTTGAGATCGTTCGTTAGCCGTGTGTGGTGCCCCCTGCCACCAAATTCCACCTCGATCATACCGTTGTAGTGCTTAGGCAAAGCCCTGCGTCGGTAGTACATCAAGATCGTCATCACGCCGTCGTGCTGACGGAACTCTTCCTCGACGCTTTGCTGGATCGGAGCCCGAGGAACGTTATCGAGCTGAACGTGTGCTAAGAACTCGGAGGTGCCGGAGTAACGGTGCTTGGATCGGTCAGATCGGGAAGAAGACGTACGACTACTTCCTCTATGTTGTGTGATCGCTTCCGCAGTCGGTTTGCGTTGGTACGTAGACAACACTCTCCCCTCTCGTTGCTGTGCATCACCATGATCTTGCGTGCGCGTAGGAAAATTTTCGAAATTACTACGTTCCCCAACAGTGGTATCAGAGCCTAGGTTTTATGGTTTGATGTTATTTGCATGAGTAGAACACAAGTGAGTTGTGGGCGATATAAGTCATACTGCCTACCAGCATGTCATACTTTGGTTCGGCGGCATTGTTGGATGAAGCGGCCCGGACCGACATTACGCGTACGCTTACGCGAGACCGGTTTCCCCGACGTGCTTTGCACACAGGTGACTTGCGGGTGACTGTTTCTCCAACTTTAGTTGAACCGAGTGTGGCTACGCCCGGTCCTTGCGAAGGTTAAAACGGAGTCTATTTGACAAACTATTGTTGTGGTTTTGATGCGTAGGTGAGATGAGTTCTTACTTAAGCCCGTAGCAGCCACGTAAAACTTGCAACAACAAAGTAGAGGATGTCTAACTTGTTTTTGCAGGGCATGTTGTGATATGATATGGTCAAGATGTGATGAGATATAAGTTGCTGTATGAGATGATCATGTTTTGTTGAAGTTATCGGCAACTGGCAAAAGCCTTATGGTTGTCTCTTTATTGCATAAGATGCAAGCGCCAAATAATTGCTTTACTTTATCGCTATGCGATAGCAATAGTTGCAAGAGCAATAGTTGGCGAGACGACCGTGTGACGACACATTGATATAGATCAAGATGATGGAGATCATGGTGTCATGCCGGTGATGACAGAGATCATGACAGTACTTTGGAGATGGAGATCAAAGAAGCAAGATGATGATGGCCATATCATGTCACATATTTTGATTGCATATGATGTTTATCTTTTATACATCTTATTTTTGCTTTGATTGACGGTAGCATTATAAGATGATCTCTCACTAAATTATCAAGAAGTGTTCTCCCTGAGTATGCACCGTTGCCAAAGTTCGTCGTGCCCAGACACCACGTGATGATCGGGTGTGATAAGCTCTACGTCCAAATACAACGGGTGCAAAATAGTTGCACACGCAGAATACTCAGGTTAAACTTGACGAGCCTAGCATATGCAGATATGGCCTCGGAACACAGAGACCGAAAGGTCGAGCGTGAATCATATAGTAGATATGATCAACATGACGATGTTCACCATTGAAAACTACTCCATCTCACGTGATGATCGGTTATGGTTTAGTTGATTTGGATCACGTGATCACTTAGAGGATTAGAGGGATGTCTATCTAAGTGGGAGTTCTTAAGTAATATGATTAAATTGAACTTAAATTTATCATGAACTTAGTCCTGGTAGTATTTTGCAAATCATGTTGTAGATCAATAGCTCGCGTTGTTGCTTCCATGTGTTTATTTTAATATGTTCCTAGAGAAAAATGTGTTGAAAGATGTTAGTAGCAATGATGCGGATTGGATCCGTGATCTGAGGTTTATCCTCATTGCTGCACAGAAGAATTATGTCCTTGATGCACCGCTAGGTGACAGACCTATTGCAGGAGCAGATGCAGACGTTATGAACGTTTGGCTAGCTCAATATGATGACTACTTGATAGTTTAGTGCACCATGCTTAATGGCTTAGAATCGGGACTTCAAAGACGTTTTGAACGTCATGGACCATATGAGATGTTCCAGGAGTTGAAGTTAAATATTTCAAGAAAATACCCGAGTTGAGAGATATGAAGTCTCCAACAAGTTCTATAGCTAAAAGATGGAGGAGAATCGCTCAACTAGTGAGCATGTACTCAGATTGTCTGGGTACTACAATCGCTTGAATCAAGTAGGAGTTAATCTTCCAGATAAGATAGTGATTGACAGAATTCTCTAGTCACCATCACCAAGTTAGTAGAACTTCGTGATGAACTATAATATGCAAGGGATAACGGAAACAACTCCCAAGCTCTTCGTGATGCTGAAATCAACAAAGGTAGAAATCAAGAAAAACATCAAGTGTTGATGGTTGACAAGACCACTAGTTTCAAGAAAAGGACAAAGGGAAGAAGGGGAACTTCAAGAAGAATGGCAAGCAAGTTGCTGCTCAAGTGAAGAAGCCCAAGTCTGATCCTGAGCCTGAGACTAAGTGCTTCTACTGCAAAGGGACTGGTCACTAGAAGCGGAACTACCCCAAGTGATTGGCGGATAAGAAGGATGGCAAAGTGAACATAAGTATATTTGATATACATGTTATTGATGTGTACTTTACTAGTGTTTATAGCAAACCCTCAGTATTTGATACTAGTTCAGTTGCTAAGATTAGTAACTCGATACGGGAGTTGCAGAATAAACAGAGACTAGTTAAGGGTGAAGTGACGATGTGTGTTGGAAGTGGTTCCAAGAATGATATGATCATCATCGCACACTCCCCATAATTTCGGGATTAGTGTTGAACCTACATAAGTGTTATTTGGTGTTTGCATTGAACATGAATATGATTTGATCATGTTTATTGCAATATGGTTATTCATTAAAGACAGAGAATAATTGTTGTTCTGTTTACATGAATAAAACCTTCGATGGTCATACACCCAATGAAACAAGTTCGTTGGATCTCGATCGTAGTGATACACATATTGAAACCAAAAGATGCAAAGTTAATAATGATAGTGCAACTTATTTGTGGCACTGCCGTTTAGGTCATATTGGTATAAAGCGCATGAAGAAACTCCATGCCGATGGGCTTTCAGAATCACTTGATGCTTGCGAACCATGCCTTTTGGGCAAGATGACTAAAACGCCGTTCTTCGGAACAATGGAGCGAGCAACAGATTTGTTGGAAATCATACATACTGATGTATGTGGTCCGATGAATATTGAGGCTCGCGACAGGTATCATTATTTTCTGATCTTCACAGATGATTTGAGCAGATATGAGTATATCTACTCGATGAAACATAAGTCTGAA
Organism: Triticum monococcum; assembly: GCA_034509565.1. NCBI lineage: Eukaryota > Viridiplantae > Streptophyta > Magnoliopsida > Poales > Poaceae > Triticum > Triticum monococcum. The sequence continues at coordinate 170,651,835 of CM067847.1, read as the reverse complement.
ACATTTGAAAAGTTCAAAGAATTTCAGAGTGAAGTGGAGAATCATCGTGACAAGAAAATAAAAGTTTCTACGATATGATCGCAGAGAAAAGTATTTGAGTTACGAGTTTGGCCTTCAGTTAAAAACAATGTGAAATAGTTTCACTACTCACGCCACCTGGAACACCACAGCATAATGGTGTGTCCGAACGTCATAACCGTACTTTATTGGATATAGTGCAATCTATGATGTCTCTTACCGATTTACCAATATTGTTTTAGGGTCATGCATTAGAGACAGCTGCATTCACGTTAAATAGGGCACCATATAAATCCGTTGAGACAACACCGTGTGAACTATGGTTTGGCAAGAAACCTAAGCTGTCGTTTCTTAAAGTTTGGGGTTGTGATGATTATATGAAAAGTTTCATCCTGATAAGCTCAAACTCAAATCGGAGAAATGTGTCTTCATAGGATATCCAAAGGAAACTATTGGATACACCTTCTATCACAGATCCGAAGGCAAGACTTTTGGTGCTAAATTCGGAAAATTTCTAGAGAAGGAGTTTTCTCTCGAAAGAAGTCAGTGGGAGGAAAGTAGAACTTGACGAGGTAACTGTACCTGCTCCCTTATTGGAAATTAGTACATCACAGAAAACTGTTTCTGCGACACCTATGCCAATTAGTGAGGAAGCTAATGATGATGATCATGAAGCTTCAGGACAAGATACTACTGAACCACGTAGATCAACCAGAGTGAGATCCGCACCAGAGTGGTACGGTAATCCAATTCTGGAAGTCATGCTACTAGATCATGATGAACCTACGAACTATGAAGAAGCGATGGTGAGCCCAGATTCCGCAAAGTGGCTTGAGGCCATGAAATCTGAGATGGGATCCATGTATGAGAACAAAGTATGGACTTTGGTTGACTTGCCCGATGATCGGCAAGCAATTGAGAATAAATGGATCTTCAAGAGGAAGACGGACGCTGATAGTAGTGTTACTATCTACAAAGCTAGAATTGTCGCAAAAGGTTTTCGACGAGTTCAAGGTGTTGACTATGATGAGTTTTTCTCACTCGTATCTATGCTTAAGTCTGTCCGAATCATGTTAGTAATTGCCGCATTTTATGAAATCTGGCAAAAGGATAAACAAAACTGCATTCCTTAATGGATTTATTAAAGAAGAGTTGTATATGATGCAACAGAAGGTTTTGTCAATCCGAAAGGTGCTAACAAAATGTGCAAGCTCCAGCGATCCATCTGTGGACTGGTGCAAGCATCTCGGAGTTGGAATATACGCTTTGATGAGTTGATCAAAGCATATAGTTTTATACAGACTTGCGGTGAAGCCTGTATTTACAAGAAAGTGAGTGGGAGCACTACAGCATTTCTGATAAGTATATGTGAATGACATATTGTTGATCGGAAATAATGTAGAATTATTCTGTAAAGCATAAAAGGAGTGTTTGAAAGGAGTTTTTCAAAGAAAGACTTCGGTAAAGCTGCTTACATATTGAGCTTCAAGATCTATAGAGATAGATCAAGACGCTTGATAAGTTTTTCAATAAGTACATACCTTGACAAGATTTTGAAGTAGTTCAAAACGGAACAGTCAAAGAAAAGTTTCTTGCCTGTGTTACAAGGTGTGAAGTTGAGTAAAAACTCAAAGCCCGACCACGGCAGAAGATAGAAAGAGAATGAAAGTCATTCCCTATGCCTCATTCATAGGTTCTATAAAGTATGCCATGCTGTGTGCCAGATCTATTGTATACCCTGCACTGATTTGGCAAGGGAGTACAATAGTGATCTAGGAGTAGATCACTGGACAGCGGTCAGAATTATCCTTAGTGAAATAAGGATATGTTTCTCGATTATGGACGTGACAAAAAGGTTCGTCGTAAAGGGTTACGTCGATGCAAGTTTTTGACACTGATCCAGATGAATATAAAGTCACAATCTGGATACATATTGAAAGTGGGAGCAATTAGCTAGAGTAGCTCAGTGCAGAGCATTATAGACAAAGAATTTTGCAAAATACTTACGGATCTGAATGTGACAGACCCGTTGACTAAAATTATCTCACAAGCAAAACATGATCACACCTTAGTACTCTTTGGGTGTCAATCACATAGATATGTGAACTAGATTACTGACTCTAGTAAACCCTTTGAGTATTGGTCACATGACGATGTGAACTATGGGTGTTAATCACATGGTGATGTGAACTATTGCTGTTAAATCACATGGCGATGTGAACTAGATTATTGACTCTAGTGCAAGTGGGAGACTGAAGGAAATATGCCCTAGAGGCAATAATAAAGTTATTATTTATTTCCTTATATCATTATAAATGTTTATTATTCATGCTAGAATTGTATTAACCGGAAACATAATACATGTGTGAATACATAGACAAACAGAGTGTCACTAGTATGCCTCTACTTGACTAGCTCGTTAATCAAAGATGGTTATGTTTCCTAACCATGAACAAAGAGTTGTTATTTGATTAACGAGGTCACATCATTAGTTGAATGATCTGATTGACATGACCCATTCCATTAGCTTAGCACCCGATCGTTTAGTATGTTGCTATTGCTTTCTTCATGACTTATACATGTTCCTATAACTATGAGATTATGCAACTCCCGTTTACCGGAGGAACACTTTGGGTACTACCAAACGTCACAACGTAACTAGGTGATTATAAAGGAGTACTACAGGTGTCTCCAATGGTAGATGTTGGGTTGGCGTATTTCGAGATTAGGGTTTGTCACTCCGATTGTCGGAGAGGTATCTCTGGGCCCTCTCGGTAATGCACATCACATAAGCCTTGCAAGCACTGCAACTAATATGTTAGTTGTGAGATGATGTATTACAGGAACGAGTAAAGAGACTTGCCAGTAACGAGATTGAACTAGGTATTGGATACCGACGATCGAATCTCGGGCAAGTAACATACCGATGACAAAGGGAACAACGTATGTTGTTATGCGGTCTGACCGATAAAGATCTTCGTAGAATATGTAGGAGCCAATATGGGCATCCAGGTCCCGCTATTGGTTATTGACCGGAGACGTGTCTCGGTCATGTATACATTGTTCTCGAACCGTAGGGTCCGCACGCTTAACGTTACGATGACAGTTATTATGAGTTTATGCATTTTGATGTACGGAAGGTTGTTCGGAGTCCCGGATGAGATCACGGAAATGACGAGGAGTCTCGAAATGGTCGAGACGTAAAGATTGATATATTGGAAGCCTATGTTTGGACATCGGAAGTGTTCCGGGTGAAATCGGGATTTTACCGGAATACCGGGAGGGTTACCGGAACCCCCCGGGAGACTAATGGGCCTATTGGGCCTTAGTGGAAAAGTGAAAAGGGAAGCCCACTAGCTGGCCGGCGCCCCCCCAAGTCCTATTAGGAATAGGATAAGGGGCCGGCCCCCCTTCTCTCTCTTTTCCCCCCGAGAGTCCTAATAGGATTAGGATTGGGGGGAGGAGTCCTACTCCCGGTGGGAGTAGGACTCCCCTGCGCCTCCTCTCCCTTGGCCGGCCGGCTCCCCTCCTCCAACCTTTATATACGGGGGCAGGGGGCACCCCAAGGCACACAAGTTGATCCTTGAGATCGTTCCTTAGCCGTGTGCGGTGCCCCCTGCCACCAAATTCCACCTCGATCATACCGTTGTAGTGCTTAGGCGAAGCCCTGCGTCGGTAGTACATCAAGATCGTCATCACGCCGTCGTGCTGACGGAACTCTTCCTCGATGCTTTGCTGGATCGGAGCCCGAGGAACGTTATCGAGCTGAACGTGTGCTAAGAACTCGGAGGTGCCGGAGTAACGGTGCTTGGATCGGTCGGATCGGGAAGAAGACGTACGACTACTTCCTCTACGTTGTGTGATCGCTTCCGCAGTCGGTCTGCTTTGGTACGTAGACAACACTCTCCCCTCTCGTTGCTGTGCATCACCATGATCTTGCGTGCGCGTAGGAAAATTTTCGAAATTACTACGTTCCCCAACATTACCATGGCAACATTTTGGTGATCCGGCAACTCAATTGAGATGCCGGTGCAAAAGGAAGTGTGGCGGAAGCGTGCAAAAGATGGTGGGGTGATCCCGGATTCCGGGTGTCCCACGGGTTCGCGGCAAGGCTAAAGAGGAATGTGCAAGGATCAATCCAGACATGGTGCAGACAATGGGTGCATCTCATACAACACATGCAAACGTTCTCGGACGGTCGTCTCGGGGTTATACCTTCGAAGCGTATCGGTTCTGTGCAAAGTAGAGGAAGTAGGCGTTCTCGGGACGTTCGCAATGGAAGTAGTCGTACTGTCGGTCCTCGCCGATGGTGTGGAAGTAGTGGTTCCCGGTTCGGAGGGGGGCTTGACGAATCTGAGTCCTTCGGGGTTCGACGGTAGTGGTTCACGTTCTTAGTCGCACAAGTTTTCGTAGATGTTCAGGGCCACGCGAGGAATTTGACGACCACGGAGTCTTTGCGGTTCGACGGTACTTGACGTTCCAAGTGGTCTCTGGGGTACTTGGCATTTGTGCTACCCGGGTGTTCGGCGCATGAAGTTATACATGATCCACGAGTCGTCGATCGTTCGGGGTCCGACTTGTGGGTCTGATAACCCACAAGTATAGGGGATCACAACAGTTTTCGAGGGTAAAGTATTCAACCCAAATTTATTGATTCGACACAAGGGGAGCCAAAGAATACTCTCAAGTATTAGTAGCTGAGTTGTCTATTCAACCACACCTGGAAACTTAATATCTGCAGAAAAGTGTTTAGTAGCAAAGTAATATGATAGTAGTGACAACGGTAACAAAAGGTAACAGTAGTAAAAGTAATGTTTTTGGTATTTTGTAGTGATGATAGCAATAGCAACGGAAAAGTAATTAAGTGGAGAACAATATATGGAAAGCTCGTAGGCAATGGATCGGTGATGGAGAATTATGCCGGATGCGGTTCATCATGTAACAGTCATAACCTAGGGTGACACAGAACTAGCTCCAGTTCATTGATATAATGTAGGCACGTATTCCGAATATAGTCATACGTGCTTATGGAAAAGAACTTGCATGACATCTTTTGTCCTATACTCCCGTGGCAGTGGGGTCCTTACGGAAACTAAGGGATATTAAGGCCTTCTTTTAATAGAGTATTGGAACAAAGCATTAACACATAGTGAATACATGAACTCCTCAAACTACGGTCATCACCGGTAAGTATCCCGATTATTGTCACTTCAGGGTTAACGGATCATAACACACAATAGGTGACTATAGACTTGCAAGATAGGATCAAGAACACTCATATATTGATGAAAACACAATAGGTTCAGATCTGAAATCATGGCACTCGGGCCCTAGTGACAACCATTAAGCATAGCAAAGTCATAGCAACATCAATCTCAGAACATAGTGGACACTAGGGATCAAACCCTAACAAAACTAACTCGATTACATGATAGATCCCATCCAACCCATCACCGTCCAGCAAGCCTACGATGGAATTACTCACGCACGGCGGTGAGCATCATGAAATTGGTGATGGAGGATGGTTGATGATGACGATGGCGACGGATTCCCTCTCCGGAGCCCCGAACGGACTCCAGATCAGCCCTCCCGAGAGGTTTTAGGGCTTGGCGGTGGCTCCGTATCATAAAACGCGATTATTTCTTCTCTCTGATTTTTTTCTCCCCGAAACACAATATATGGAGTCGGAGTAGGAGTCGGAGAGGCAACAGGGGGCCCACGAGGTAGGGGGCGTGCCCTAGGGGGGCAGGCACGCCCCCACCCTCACGGAGAGGTGGTGGGCTCCCTGGCCTTCATCTTTTGCAGGTATTTTTCATATGTTCTGAAAAGTTGCTCCGTGAAGTTTCAAGTCATTCTGAGAATGTTTGTTTCTGCATGTAAATAACACCAAGGTAATTCTGCTGAAAACAGCGTCAGTCCGGGTTAGTTCCATTCAAATCATGCAAGTTAGAGTTAAAACAAGGGCAAAAGTGTTTGGAAAAGTAGATACGACGGAGACGTATCAACTCCCCCAAGCTTAAACCTTTGCTTGTCCTCAAGCAATTCAGTTGACAAACTGAAAGTGATAAAGAAAAACTTTTACAAACTCTGTTTGCTCTTGTTGTTGTAAATATGTAAAGCCAGCATTCAAGTTTTCAGCAAACATTATAAGTAACCACATTCACAATAACGCATAGGTCTCAAGTTTACTCATATAAATAGCATAATCAACTAGCGAGCCATAATAATAAATCTCGGATGACAACACTTTCTCAAAACAATCATAATATGATATAACAAGATGGTATCTCGCTAGCCCTTTCTGAGACCGCAAAACATAAATGCATAGCACCTTTAAAGACCAAGGACTGACTAGACATTGTAATTCATGGTAAAAGAGATCCAGTCAAGTCATACTCAATGTAAACTAATAGTAATGAATGCAAATGACAGCGGTGCTCTCCAACTGGTGCTTTTTAATAAGAGGATGATGACTCAGCATAAAAGTAAATAGACAGGCCCTTCGCAGAGGGAAGCAAGGATTTGTAGAGGTGCCAGAGCTTGGTTTTGAAATAGAGGTGAATAATATTTTGAGCGGTATACTTTCATTGTCAACATAACAACCAAGAGATGGCGATATCTTCCATGCTACACACATTATAGGCGGTTCCCAAACATAATGGTAAAGTTCATACTCCCCCTTCCACCAACAAGCATTAATCCATGGCTTGCTCGAAACAACGAGTGCCTCCAACTAAAAAGAGTCCCAGGGGGAGTTTTGTTTGCAATTATTTTGATTTAGTTTGCATAAAGCATGGGACCGGGCATCCCGATGACCAGCCATTTATCTCGTGAGTGAGGAGCGGAGTCCACTCCTCTTGAGAATAGCCCACCTAACATGGAAGATACAGACATCCCTAGTTGATACATGAGCTATTCGAGCATACAAAACAGGATATTTATTTGAAGGTTTAGAGTTTGGCACATACAAATTTACTTGGAACGGCAGGTACATACCGTATATATGTAGGTATAGTGAACTCATGTGGAATAACTTTGGGATTTAAGGGATTGGATGCACAAGCAGTATTCCCGTTTAGTACAGGTGAAGGCTAGCAAAAGACTGGGAAGCGACCAGCTAGAGAGCGACAATAGTCATGAACATGCATTAAAATTAATCAACACCAAATGCAAGCATGAGTAGGATATAATCCACCATGAACATAAATATCGTGAAGGCTATGTTGATTTTGTTTCAACTACATGCGTGAACATGCGCCAAGTCAAGTCACTTAAATCATTCAGAGGAGGATACCACCCTATCATACCACATCACAACCATTTTAATAGTATGTTGGCACGCAAGGTAAACCATTATAACTCATAGCTAATCAAGCATGGCACAAGAAACTATGATCTCTAGTTGTCATTGCAAACATGTTTATTCATAATAGGCTGAATCAAGAACGATGAACTAATCATATTTACAAAAACAAAATAGGTTGAGTTCATATCAGCTTTTCTCATCTCCGCCAGTCAATCATATATCATCATAATTTCCTTTCACTTGCACGATCGAATGATGTGAATAATAATAATAGTGCTCGTGCATTGGACTAACCTGGAATCTGCAGGCATTCAATAAATAGGAGAAGACAAGGCAATATGGGCTCTTTTGTCAGATCAACAATAATGCATATAAGAGCCACTTCAACAAATTAATTATGGTCTTCTCCTATCGACCCCCAAAGGAAAGAAAAGAAATAAAACTATTTACACGGGAAAGCTCCCAACAAGCAAAAGAAGAACATGAAATCTTTTTAGGTTTTCTTTTTAGTTACTACTACAAGCATGGAAATTAAACTGATTAAAAGTTACAACTAATTTTTTTGGTTTTTCTTAAGGTTTATTAAGCACACAAGAAGTAAGCATAAAAGGGAAATAAACTAGCATGGATGATACAATGAAAAAGTATGAGCATCGACATCTAGCAATGAGTGTGTGAGCATAAATGTATTGTCGGTGGGAAATATGTACTCCCCCAAGCTTAGGCTTTTGGCCTAAGTTGGTCTATGGCCACGGCTGGCCTGGTGGATATCCATAATAGTAGTTGCCACTGGCTGACAATCATCTGCGGATCCCACTGATAATTAGACTGTCATGGAGGATCAACTTGTGGTTCCGGCTCTGGCTCCACGGCTGGTGCAGGGTTCCGATAGGTGTGAATAGCCTTCAACGGAACAAGGTACGTGCCTGAAGATAAATCAAACAAAGAAGGAGCAGGCAGGGTAATAGTCTCAGGATGATGTTTGTTAAAGAACAACTGATATTCAAGCTCTCCTTCCCTATTCTTAAGAATAAAATCATGTGCCACCATACTTTTATAATCTAAATAAACACGAGGCAACACTTTTTCTTCCTTCTCATAATGCCTAATAGGTATGTTAAAATGTGCAGCTAGGCGTGAAGCATAGATGCCTCCAAAGATGGGGCCCTTGGTACGGTTCAGACTTAACCGTTTGGCAATAATACCGCCCATACTAACAGAGTTATCACCGTATAAACCATGGAGCAGAATAATAATATCAGGGATACTAAGGTTTCCATAGTTTCCGCGACCAATTAAACAACGACTAGCAAATAATGCAAAATAACGTAAAACAAGAAAATGTATGCTAGTGATTCGTGCATCGGAAACCTTCCTTGTTTTCCCTATAGTGATAGTATCAATAAACCCCTCCACATCATCACAATGTGGTTCTTCTGTCTTGCCCTCAAAAGGGACTAAACAAATTCGACAAAAATCATAAAGTGACATGTCCTTATGCTCATCATATAAATGAGACTCTACCGTAGGTGGTGAGCTCCTAGAATGGAAATGAAAGTTTTGCAAAAAGGTATTTGTGAGTAAGAGATATTGATCGCATTGGTCGTGGAGGAAAGCGGTGAGGCCTGCATTCTTAGCCAATTCATGAAAATCTTCATAAATACCGGCTGCTCTCAAGAAATCATCAGAAGTCCATTCACACACCCGAACCTCAGCGGTGCGAGGCAGATTATACTTGGGCTTCAGTGCCTTTTCCTTCGACCTTTGGCTCGATGAGCCCCTCAAAAGTCTGCTCATCATTTTCTGAAAAATTCTGAAATTTTTAGTAACTTCAAAATAAAAGTAAACCAACCTCAATAATATTGATAGCAACTACTCCTACAAGTGCCTAGGGCCTATATCATGCATCAAAACTACTTTTGACCATATAAATTTGACATGCAAGCTCAAGAACAGGGTCACCTAAGCAGCAAAAATTTGCAATGAATAAAGCACTAGAACAAAAACTAATTGGACCAATGGAGGAGTCACATACCAAGGAACAATCTCCGCAAGCAGTTTTGTGAGAGGTGCTTTGAGCAAGGAGATCAAAAATGGCAGCAAAATGAGCTAGAACTCGTGTTTGAGATGGATATTAGTGTTTGGAGGAGGAAGAAGGAGTGTATGGGTGCATGAATAAGTGGAGGAGGGCCACCGTGGGCCCACGAGGCAGGGGGGCGCGCCCAGGGGGTAGGGCGTGCCCTCCACCCTCGTGGGCGGGTGGTTGACCCCCTGCTGTGTTCTCAGTGCCGAATATTCTAGAAAAAATCATATTTAAATTTTAGGGCATTTGGAGAACTTCTATTTTTGAGGTATTTTTATATTGCACGGATAATCATATAACAGACAGAAAAATATTTATTTTCATTTTATGTAATATAAGTAATAGAAAGTAAAAGTGGGTACAGAAGGTTGTGCCTTCTAGTTTCATCCATCTCATGATCATCAAAAGGAATCCACTAACAAGGGTGATCAAGTCTTGCTAACGAACTCATTCCGAATAACATGGAACTGGAGAAATTTCGTTTAACACTATGTTACCTCAACGGGGATATGCACATCCCCAATAATAAGAATATCATATTTCTTCTTGACAGCAGGAAGAGGAAATTCAAAACCTCCAAATATAATCGATGGAATTTTTCCAATAGAGTTGATACTATGAACTTGAGGTTGTTTCCTCGTGTACCGTATGCTCATTCCATTAACATGAAAAGTGACATTGCCTTTAGTGCAATCAATAACAGCCCCTGCAGTATTCAAAAAGGGTCTTCCAAGAATAATAGACATACTATCGTCCTCGAGAATATCAAGAATAACAAAGTCCGTTAAAATAGTAATGTTTGCAACTACAACAGGCACATCCTCACAAATACCGACAGGTATAGCAGTTGATTTATCAGCCATTTGCAAAGATATTTCAGTAGGTGTCAACTTATTCAAATCAAGTGTATGATATAAAGAGAGAGGCATAACACTAACACCGGCTCCAAGATCACATAAAGAAGTTTTAACATAGTTTCTTTTAATAGAGCATGGTATAGTGGGTACTCCTGGATCTCCAAGTTTCTTTGGTATTCCACCCTTAAAAGTATAATTAGCAAGCATGGTGGAAATTTCAGCTTCCGGTATCTTTCTTTTATTTGTAATAATATCTTTCATGTACTTAGCATAAGGATTGGTTTTGAGCATATCATTTAATCGCATACGCAAAAAGATAGGTCTAATCATTTCAGCAAAGCGCTCAAAATCCTCATCATCCTTTTTCTTGGATGGTTTGGGAGGAAAAGGCATGGGTTTCTGAACCCAAGGTTCTCTTTCTTTACCATGTTTCCTAGCAACAAAGTCTTTTTTAAAAATAAGCAAACAACATAATCATAACGGATAAGGATGGCGACGGCTCCCACCTCTCCACCGCCTCCCTAACCCTAGCCACACACCACCGCCGGCAATCTCCACACCTCTCCGTGGGTTTCGCCATCTGATCGGCTCATCATCCCCGGCGTCTCCTCCTCTCTCTTATGGTTGTCATCTTCATGGCGGTCCATGCAGCAATCTCCTTGGGATTGGATTTCTCCCCGGGGATGAAGTTGACGTCTGAGATCCAACGTAGCTTCAACAGATCGGTGCATCCCACGTCGGACACGGGCCATTTCATCATGGTGGTCTCTTTTGCACGGCACACATTCCGGCTGGATGAGGAGAATGTGGGATTCGCTCTTGAGGCAGCCATCAGAGGATATTGTTCACATCTCAAGGTATCTTTCCTCCATCATGGAGTTTTTTCATTCAACATTTCTTGCAAGGAAGTGGGTTTTTTCATTCTGCACCAGAGGAGTTTTGTTTGTGATCAGTTCAAGTATTTCTTCCATCTTTGGGGTCATGGCGTCCCAGATTGGAAGAAAGAATTTAGCCTTTGGCAATCTGAATGCCAAGAGGAATGGGTTTTAGTTAGTCCTTCTAAGAGAAGAGCTCGGCTTGGTTTAGAGGCCATGAAACATGCTCCGGACAAATCCTCCCTTCGTGCTCGCGCGACCAAATCTATTCCTAAAAAGCATGCTACGTTCGCCACATTCATGCAATACCCAGCACGTAAGGGATATAGCTATGGCCCGTCCGCCGATGAGGTGACCATAGTGCGAGCAGCTGGTTATCATGTTTCGTCCCATGAGGATGCAGATGTGTATTCTCCGGTGATGACCTCGCCGCGGGCAAGGGTGGCGATATAGTTTGGAACAGTCCCGCCTTCCCTGGAGGGTTTATCTCCTGCCCGTTTAAACCCTGGATCTTCGGGTGGTCGATTAGTTTTTGCCTTGGAAGGTTTGGACTCCCCACCTCTGCTGGGCTCGAGGGTCCAGCCCATCTGCCTGTCTGATGACGAAAGTAGCAGCCCATCACCCATGGCCTCAAGAGCTTCTTCCCCTCAGGATATTATCATGGATTTGCAAAGTTTTGACGATATGATTGAAGATATGGCTACGAGTTACTGGGATTGTCAGAACTGTTTGGGTGTGCGCCACATGTCAGAGACATGCATGAATCAGGTCCGCTGCTGCAATTGTTTTCGTTCGGGACACGTTAAAAAAAATGGCACTGACCAGCCGCCTGACTTGTCCATCTGGGTGCCCAAAGTCCCATCGCCGGGTTTTGGGAAGCGAGACAAAAAAGAGGACTTCCTTTCCTCCCCCGTCTCTCCAGTTTCCCGAGGCCAAACGACTCCGGAGAAAACCCCATCCTCTGCTTCTCCGCCGCCACCATCACCGCCTATCCACCCTGGCTCGCATACCCAAGCTTCCACCAACTCGGGTCCAGCTCCTACTCCGCAACCTCCAATGGCGGTGTACGCGATTGACCCGCATCGCTTCATCCCTACGGGCTTTGATATTGAAGATGGCAGCGCGGATCGTCTGCCCCGCACCTTCTACACACCGGCCGTTCTTCCACCCCGGGCGCATGAGCAGTTCATGGTGGCCATTGTGGAGCCGATCCCACCTCCTGAGCTGGTTGGTGTCCGTCGTCAGCAAGTTCTTGACTTCCTAGTTCAGGTGATGCATGTTCCGGTTATTTCTGCTCAAACTTGGTTTCAAGGGGTCGGTCTATTCGAGATGGAAGATCCAGTTGTCAGGGGTTCTTTTACTCTGCACCCGCCGTTTCCTTTAGGAGTTGATGAAGAAGGCAATGAGTTCTTTGTCCATTTTATCCCACATAATCAGGGTGAGGGTTTCCGTGCTATTCATGGCCAACAGACGGGGTGGCCGATGTTCATCGGCATCCCACTAGATTATAGAAACACTCAATGCATTGCTGATATGGTTGGCACCTTCGAGCAGTTTCATTACTGGAACAGCACTGACAGACGTAAGGTTAGATCTTTGGTCCGTGCCTCGTTCCCTGATAATGCGCTCGTCCCTCGCTCGGTGACCTTTAGGGAATTTTCCAATTGGGGCGATGTTATGGTGTCATGGTCTGCTGGCTGTTATATTTTATCTGGAGAATTTTCTTGTGCCATGATCCCAGCGGATGAAGATCTTATGCCTCTGAATGGGAATCCCCACCCGATGCCCGGAGCCGAGGTGCCGCAACCATTTTGGGAAATGCCTCCATACCCAGCTCTCGGCTGGAATGCAGTTCCTCCGGGCCCAAATCAAGGTCAGAATGATGTGCCTGGGTGGGCTGATAATGTGCAGCACAATGAGGGATGGGGCCCATGGGAAGAACAGGTTCAGCCTATTCAGCAGCAGCAGGAAGAGATTCAGCCAGCCCAGGACTAGAATTCCATGATTTTGAACCCGTCTGTGGATTCTTCCGACGATGAGGACATGCTTGAAATTCAGCAGCCTCTACAAGCTCCACCTGTAGTGCATTTGGACCCCATTCATCTTGGCATGGTTCGGGTCTTTTATGGGCCAGTTCTACCACCGGCAATGATCTGGGAGAGGTCATTCAAGTCTTTACTGCCTGAGTTTGTCATCAGAGATATACCAACTCCTCTATCTGGGTTTTCTACAAGGATGCTTCAAGTTAAATTTGGCTCTGTTGATCTGCATCAGAAGTATCTGCTATGGTCTGACGAGCAATGTGTCCCCGGTCGTGGAATCAACTCTTCTGTGGTCATTGAAGAGTTGCCAACTGATGATCTGTCTTGCTCCAGTTCCCAGGTTCCACCCACTCCTTCACAGGTTTCTCAGGAGGAATTTCAATTTACTTCGGCCACTCCAACTATGTTGGGAAAACGACCCCGCACCAGGCGTACTGTCACACTTAAGGAGCCAGTCCTAGACTTCTCCACCAGAAGGATGACGCGCAGTTCTGCTAAAAGGACGGGCATGAAACCAGTTTCTGCAATCCCTCCAAGGTCTGCCCCCCTGCATCGCCCAAAGGCAAAGAAGCTTCGTCTCGATGATGATCAAAGTCAGCTTCGTCTCCCACCCCCGACGCCTATACCTACAATGCAGGCAATTGGAGTGGCCCTGGGTATCGACCCATCTGAGCTATCGGTCGAGAAGCTTATGGCTTCTCCTCGCCCTGCTGAAGAAGACGATGGTCCACATGATGATTGACGTCCCAAGAAGCTTCATGGACAGTTGGGCACTTTTGTTTTTGTGCCCGTTTTATGTTAGTACTTACTGCTTCTGTGTCTGTCTGAACTACTTGGTCATTTCTGTTGGCACTTTTGTTATGATCTTGTCCATGCTGTTAAGCAGCTGGATATGCTACTATTCCTCAGTGCTCTTTTTATGGATAATTGCTATTATCGAAATTGGAATGTTCTCTGCTGGAACGTGCGTGGGCTGAATTCAAAGGCTAGGCAACGTGACTTACGTGCTAAGATTGAGGAGAGAAGATGTTCTGTACTTTGTCTACAGGAAACTGAATGCGAGAACTTTGATATTTGAATGATTAGATCCTTTTGTCCTAGGAGGTTTGATCAATTCGCGTTCTCGCCTTGTGTTGGAGCGTATGGTGGGATTTTAGTCATTTGGAACTCCTCGATCTTTCATGGCCAGCTTATTGACATCCAGCGATTTGGTGTTGTGGTTTCCTTCCAATCGTTGCAGAACTCTGAAAAATGGACCTTAGCCTCGGTATATGGGCCTTGTGAGGATCAGCCTAGGGACGATTTTGTTAGCTGGCTTTATTGTCTAGACATCCCTCCCGATGAAATTTGGCTGTTGTTGGGGGACTTTAATTTTATCAGGTCTTTGGATAACAGAAACCTCCCGGGTGGTGACGTCAATGATATTTTTATCTTCAATGAAATAATTGGTCACCTGGGTCTCTTGGAACTGCCATTGAAAGGTCATAGCTACACCTGGTCTAATATGCAACAAAACCCCCTCCTTGAACAGCTTGATTGGTTCTTCACTACTGCTGATTGGATTTCACATTATCCGAACACGGTGGTTAACCCACTGGCCAGAACTGCATCGGATCATGTGCCTTGTGTGGTGTCCATTGACACCACCATTCCTGTGGCCGGGACTTTTCGATTTGAAAACTTCTGGCTTGATTTGCCTGGATTCATGGATTGCGTCACCAAGCCCTGGAATGCATCGGTATTCTCTGATCTATCTGCTTCTGCGGTTATCACAAAGAAATTTAAGAGGCTGCGGTATGCTTTGAAAATTTGGAGCAAAAAGTTATCATACATCAAAAAGCTTATTGTTGATTGCTTGAAGGTGATTCCGCAGTTTGATCAGCTAGAGGAAGTGAGACCTTTAACTAGGCCAGAATTCAATTTCAGGAAAATAGTGAAGATTCACTATGAGTATCTGTTAAAAATTCACTATATTTATTGTAAGCAGAGGTGCACCATTCGATACATAAAGGTTGGCGAGGAGAATTCAAAATTCTTTCATGCAATGGCATCTGAGTGAATGAGAAGGAATTCAATTTCCAGCCTGAAGACAAATTCCATGAGTGATCCTGTGACTAACCATGCACAGATGGCGGGAATTCTTTGGGCCTCGTTCAAATCTAGGATGGGCCAGGCCCAAGGGATCAATATGGGCTTTGATTTAAACAAGTTAATTCAGCCCATCACGGGGCTGGAGGAGCTCTCTTTGCTATTTTCTGACGAAGAAATCAACAAAGTTTTGAAGGAATTACCGGTGGATCGGGCACCTGGTCCGGATGGCTTTAATGGGATGTTTGTCAAGCATTGTTGGCCTATAATTGAGAAGGGCTTCTTGCGGATGATTCAGGATTTTTATGAAGGGAAGCTTTCATTGGAAAACATCAATGGTTCCCTCATTACGCTCATCCCCAAGATCATTTCACCTGAAGGGCCTGATGACTTCCGGCCAATATCTCTCACCAACACTTGTCTTAAATTTCTTACAAAGTTGTTGGCCAACCGGTTGCAGAAGGTGATCCTTCGGTGTATCCACAAAAATCAGTATGGGTTCCTTAAGGGTAGGTCAATTCAAGATTGCCTGGCCTGAAGTTTTGAATATATTCATCAATGTAAGCAGTCTAAGCGTCCAATCATAATCCTCAAGCTGGATTTTGCCAAGGCATTTGACACAGTTGAGCATGAAGTTATTCTCCAGATGTTGTAGCATAAAGGGTTTGATGCCAAATGGATTTCTTGGGTAAAGCAGTTGTTGTCCACAGGTTATTCATCTGTGTTGTTAAAATGGCGTTCCTGGCAAACAATTTAAGTGCAAGTGTGGTGTCAGGCAGGGTGATCCTCTGTCACCTCTATTGTTTGTCATTGCAGCGGATTTGCTGCAGTCAGTGGTCAACCAAATGCTTGAGCATGGCACGCTCTCTTTGCCTATTCAAACCCAGGACGGAGAGTTTCCCATCATCCAATATGCGGATGACACAATTCTGTTTCTTGTAGCTAAGGATGAGGAGCTTGTTGCATTAAAGAACATGTTGTTGACCTTCCAACAGTCCACAGGTTTAAAGGTCAACTTTGCTAAATCCTCAATGATCCCTTTGAATATGACTGATGAGGAGGCTTCTAGACTTGCTGCAATTCTTGGTTGTAAAATTGGACAGCTCCCATTTACTTATCTGGGATTGCCTTTGGGAACTACAGGGCCAAGGATCATTGACCTAATGCCCCTGGTTGACAGTCTTGAGAGGAGGCTAACTGCAAGCTCTTCCATGCTAAATCAAGGCTCTCGCTTGCAACTTCTTACCTCTGTCCTGACATGTCTGCCAATATACTTTCTCTGCAGCCTACAGATTCCACCAGGGATCATTAAACAACTTGACAGAATCTTTAGGCAGTGTCTTTGGAGGGGAAATAGTGATGCTCCCAAACAGTCTCTGGCTGCATGGGATCTAGTTTGCAGGCCAAAAGATAAAGGAGGTTTAGGATTAATTAATCTGAACATCCAGAACAAAGGACTCCTTATCAAGCATCTCCACAAGTTCTACAACAAGGTTGATATTCCTTGGGTGACCCTCATATGGAACAGTTACTATGATCATGGTGTTCCACAGGCAACAGCTGAAGCTGGATCTTTCTGGTGGAGGGATGTTTTGAAGCTGCATGAGGCTTATACTGCTATTGCCTCGGTTACCATCAACATGGGAGATTCTGCTTTGTTCTGGACAGATTCTTGGCACATTGGGGGTTTTGCTAGACCACTATGTTGGAGATTGCCTAGGTTGTTTTCATTTGCCAATAATGATAAGATCTCCGTGCAGGAATTCCTTCAATCCCAGGATCTCTTCTCCATGTTTTATCTACCTATTTCTCATGAGGCTGCTGCTGAGTTACATAGACTGGAAGATTGGATCATGCATTTAGAAAGAGATCCAACTATACCTGATGTTTGGATATGGCCTGGCAAATCAGGGGATTACACTGCCAAGAGCTTCTACATGATCATGCACTCTCATCTACCTACAATACAACCTTGTAAATGGTTGTGGCAGAGTAGGTGTACCATGAAGATCAAGGTGTTTGGGTGGCTCCTTTTCTTTGACAGACTAAACACCAAGGACATGCTGGTTAGAAGACACTGGCGCTTTAGCCAAGATGACAATTTCTGTCTCATTTGCAGTGAGCTGGTGTATGAGGATAGAATCCATCTGTTCTTTAACTGCACCTTCAGCTCTATAGTCTGGAATTACATGGGCATTGATTGGACTGGGGGCTCAGATACCTTGCAATGTATCATGCATTCTAGGTCCAGCTTTAGGCATCCTTTCTTCTTTGAAGTCATGCTAACAGTAGCTTGGAACATTTGGATTTTAAGAAATGGCAGAACCTTCGGAGCTGAGAGAGCTACCTTCAGTGCTTGGAAGTGTAAATTCATCCATGACATCTCTCTGCTTGCTCATAGGGTGAAGGATGGTATTAAACCAAAACTATTGGCTTGGGTTAATTCTCTGTTGTAAAATAGGTAGGGATGTTTAGCCTTAGGTAAATTTTACCTTTATTTGTTTGTATAGCCTGTATTTTGTTTGTACAGTTTCACTTGCTTCAATAAGGGTTGTGGGGCTTTGCCTCATAGTAAATATTAAAAAAACAAAGTCTTTTTTATCATAACGTTGATTCTTTGATTGTGGGTTATCAAGATCAACAACAGGTTCAAATTCTATATCATTATCATTACTAGGTTGAGCATCATCATGAATATTATTATTAGCATTATCACTAGTTTTAGGTTCATTACCAGCTTGAGTTTCAACATCATAAATTGAAATATCATTTGGATTCTTAGGTGGTTCAATAACAGGTTCACTAGAAGCATGCAAAGTCCTATCATTTTTCTTTTTCTTCCTTTTAGAAGGACTAGGTGCATCTATATTATTTCTCGGAGAATTTTGCTCAATTCTCTTAGGGTGGCCTTTAGGATACAAAGGTTCCTGAGTCATTCTACCAGTTCTAGTAGCCACTCTAACAGCATTATCATTATCTTTACTATTCAATTCATTGAGCAAATCATTTTGAGCTTTAAGTACTTGTTCTACTTGAGTGGTAACCATAGAAGCATGTTTACTAATAAGTTTAAGTTCACCTTTGACATTACCCATATAATCACCCAAGTGTTCAAGCATATTTGAATTGTATTTCAATTGTCTACCAAAATAAGCATTAAAATCTTCTTGCTTAGCCATAAATTTATCAAACTCATCTAAGCATGGGCTAGCAAATTTACTAAATGGGATTTCAGCTTTATCATATCTATAGAGAGAATTTACCTTTACTACCTGTGTCGGGTTATCAAGACCATGAGTTTCTTCAATAGGAGAAGGATTTGAATCATATGTTTCTTCAACAGGCGGTAAATTAAGACCATCTATTTCTTCAATAGGAGGTAAATTCTTAACATCTTCAGCTTTAATACCTTTTTCTTTCATAGATTTCTTTGCCTCTTGCATATCTTCAGGACTGAGAAATAGAATACCCCTCTTCTTCGGAGTTGATTTAGGAATGGGCTCAAGAATTGGCTTCGGAGGTGTCCAATTATTTTCATTTGTCAACATATTATTCAATAGAATTTTAGCTTCATCCGGTGTTCTTTCCCTGAAAACAGAACCAGCACAACTATCCAGGTAATCTCTGGAGGCATCGGTTAGTCCATTATAAAAGGGGCTTATTCCATCTGTGCCGCCAATTCCTTAGTTGTGCTCAGTTTTCCCCACGCTTCAAACTTTTGCTCACTTTTCCCCATTCCCTTAGCTGAAACTCTCACAAATGTTCATAACAGACGTTTGTTGTCTTGGCCGTTAACTGACTTGTGGGGCCACATTGGACTCTGTTAACTGTGGCTGTGGCTTTGCTGGTTGGGCCATGTTTGTGTGCATAGGATGGGCCCGTTAGTTTGTTGGTAATAAATTTAAAAAGCCTACTATCGATGGATGCAGCCTGCTATGCATGCTCGGCTTTGGCATCGATGTAGCTTGCTACGCATGCGAACACCGCCACGCACGCATCTAGTGACCTAGACCTAATCGCATGCATGCACGTCGACACGCACGCATCGATCCGTGTCGCACGGTTGCCGATGGATTCAGTCGCTCTGCAGCGTCGTTTCACGCGTCACAGGCATACGTGCCGGTGGCAGAAGGGGCAGGCTGCACGCATGGTCGCGTCCATATGTCGAGGCATTGGTTCACGCCGCAGGCTGCACGCACACTCATGAATGGGAGGCAGGCAGCCGCCAACGCAGAGCACGCAAAAGGGGGAGGCAGGCGGCCGCCAACGCAGAGCACGCAGAAGGGGGAGGCAGGCAGCCACCAACACAGAGCACGAAAGCATGCTCGCATCGATTCACATTCATACATTGATGATCGCATCGGTTCACGCACGCACTAAGTCACGATCTACGCCATTTTCGCATGTACCCACCTCATCTCCCCCGTCTATTAAAACTGCCCTTCATTGCCTCTTCTTCTACAGATCCATCTGCGCCTCCATCTTCTCTTCTTCCCCCAAAAGCCAAAGCCATTCCACTCAGCAAAGCGAGCAAGATGCGGTACAACGGGCCGACGTTCCAAGCGCCGCCCACCATGGCGGAAGGGCAGTACCCCGCCAACGTCGTCGTCGAGGAATCCCTCCGCATGTGGGCGTTCTCCCGTTGGAGGGGAAGCACTGAGCTTGCACGGGGGTTCCTCCGTGCGGGCTTCCACCACCTCCCGGCGGGCTCGCCGCCCATGTTCAACCTCGTGGAGCAGCGTCCCCACGCCAACGCTCCAGTGGTAGGGCTCGTCATCCACTTCACCAACAGGTTCGATGCCTACTACTTGCTCGGCAAGGTGTATTGGTGTGGGTGCGAGTTCATCGCATTCACGACCTATAATATCTTCACCGACTTCGAGAGCGTCTTCCCCGCTCGCAACCACATGCACAGCCTCCCGTACTACCTCGGTGACAACGGCCTTGAGGAGGAGGAGTATTGAAGCCGGCGGCGAAGAAGACGGTGAAGCCGACGGTTAAGGTGAAGACAATGGTGAGGACATGGCGGTGTTGCCCTAGCTACCCTATCTATCTACTGTGTAGTGTGAGTTTGGTGTGTGTGTTGCCTGAGCTAGCTACCCTATCTATGTAAGGTTAATTGTTATTATCTATCGGTCTCTATGTAAGAACTTATGTTGCCCTAGCAACCCTATCTAAGTTAAGTTATGTGTGTTATATTAATGCTTTGTTATGTTTGTATTTTGTTTGTCCCAAGTTTAGACATGGCATTGGCGTGGGAAAAATTAACCAAACAAACTAAAAATGATGTGTTTATAGATGCCTTCTAAAAATAAGAACATATTGTACATTTGTACATGGCTTTGGTTTGAGAGCTCTGTATTTTTTAGGTATTCAAAGAATACTTTGGTTTTCAGAAATATTAAAGTATCAAATACTTTGAGATATTTGGCTTTAGTCAAAAGTGTAGTTTTAACTACACCATGTTTGAAGTATATAAAAAAGAGGGTTAGACCTCTTTTTCTAATCATGAAGTATTGGTTTACTAGACATAATAATACTGCGGTTTGCAAATACTTTGATTCTAAAAAATGAAGGGACCCATAAAGGAAAGCCAAAAAAATTCCTCAATGAGATAGAAGAGATTGGGCAATCAAATTAATGAAAAAAGCAATCAGAAACAAAAAAGAACAAAGCAATCCTTCCTAAACAAAAAAAGAAACATCGCTTGTTTCTGGGCTTTCTGTTTGGGCCCGCGAACTAGGTTTTTTTAGCAGAACTGATGAACTCGAGGACAAAAGTTTGGCAAGTGCGAGAGAGAAGAGATGAACTTGATGTCTATCCCTTGTGCTGCTCAAGTACTACTTACTTTCATCTGACGAGCTAGGGTATGATCCAACACTCGAGGTTATTAGCTAACAAAATAATCCTATCACTGAACTGGTAGTTGTTTTTTGCCGAAACTGAAAGTATCGAAACTTAACAGTAAACTGCATACATTCAGAGATCGACAGTTGCACTAAACAGAGTTGCGTTTGAGATAAACAGACTTGGATTGCTAAACAGTGGCAACAACAGTAGACAAACATCTCTAACGAGAGATGGCCATGAAGTAAAAAATTCCTAGAGCAAGTATTCCTAAAGCTATCAGATTGGATTGTTTCTTCAACTCAATCAGCTGCTTGAAGTTCTTGTTCATCTTCTTCAATTCTGTCTTCAGTTCGACATCTACCACCGTCGGGTATTCCGGACGCGCCGCTGCTGCCGAAGCGACACTGTCATGGGGCAGATTAGACTCGTGGATTGCATTCCCCCTCGAATCCAGCAAGCCCGACCCTTGAAGCCTCTGGATGTAATCATCCATCCACTTGAAATGGTGGCATTTCTTCACGATCTAAAAACGAAATCATGTAACCTAAATCCAAATCTGACAGATTTTTTGAGAAATTAGAGATAAAGGATGCGAGGAAAACTCAGATCTAACCTGCCCCTCCGGCTTGCTCTCGCATTTGATGAACTCGCGCCCAAAGTTCCCATTCTTCTCCTCCTTCGAAGTCAACCGCTTTGGTGGCGCAGTCTGTGGGCAGTCAGTGCATTGAGTCATCGGCACTGGACCATACACCGGCCACGTGGAAAGGGGGGCTGACGAGGAGGTCGACATATTGCTCGAGAGGAAGAAACAGAGGAATTGCTCGAGAGGAATAAGAACGAGAAGATGGGGAAAGAAACAGAGGAATTGCTCAATCTGCTCGATGCCCTTGTCTATTAGATGGAGAAGAGGAGAAGGGGAAGCTCTATTGATGATTTGCCACATTGTATTTTGTAGTTTGAATATTTGAACCAAGTCTTAACACTGACATGTGGTGGTCATGTGCGAAAAATACAATTTCATATGTAAAGTGGGGCAGATCGTAAAATACCCGAGAAGGACAGTGCAGTAGCCAATCAGGATGCATCACGCGGATTGCGCATGCCTGCCCCACATCCGACGGGTGGTGTTTGGCGCTTGGTAGGATCCGATGGCGCACGTTCGATGCTAGGGTTTGGAGCATTTCTGCGGGGTTATGAGCGAGTCAATGGGGTTATTAGGGTTTGACCAGATTTCAAATGGCCATAACTAAATTAGAAAAAATCGCAAAAATATAAAACAAATGTAGTTTGTCCGTTTATGAGACCTAGTTACCATAAAAAAAATATAAACTCGGTATAGGGGCGTTTTTTGAAAAATCATTTTTTGAAGTGATCTGTCGAAATCAAGTTCAAATGTTTTTAAAAAATTCAAAAAAATCAAAATGTTGTAATTCTTGCACACATAGCCGTCATATGTGACAAGGTTATGAGAAAAAATATAAACTTGGTGTAGGTCATTTTCATGAAAAAAGTCTTCACACAAATGAGCTATCACCTATGAACATTTTTAGAGTTCATAGAATAGGGAGAGAGGGTTTAGGGTTTGAAAAAAATCAAAATAATTAAAAAAATCAGAAAAATCTCCGTAGCTTCATTTTGGAGTGAGTAAGAAGGATCTGAACTTACCTTTTCATTTTCATATCTAAAACGTGTTATTTGACGGTTTTGAATTAAAAGCATATTTTTTCAAAAAAATGTAGTAATATGAATATTAATCAATAAATAGTGGGACTTCGTTTTTACCCTATATATATGGAACAAGTGTTAATAAAAATATATATGCCTCATTTAGGCAAGGTAAAAAAAACTTGATTTCAAATAGGGCTGTTTACCCTAGCTTTCGAGCTCGTTTCTAGCACATTTCTCATTCGGACTATTCACCTACGAATATTGGACTTCAAATGCTCGATCAAATACATCGCACAGAGCAATGAACCTCCAATGTTCAACTTCAACTTTGACTTGAACCCAAATTTTGGCCCAAATTCAAATATTGATTTAAATTCAAATTTTGATGAAAATTTGAATTCTGACTCAAATAAGAAACCAAAGTAGAAGCAACATTATTACAACTGATAAATTTTCACATTAGCTCAAATCTACCAAGTTTTAAGATGCCAACATCTTAATACAAATCTACCAAGTTTTAAGTGATCCACTCGCCCTCAAATTGACAACACAAACATTTCCCAACAACTTAATTCAAATTTTCGACTTGCTCCTTGTGTTTGCACCTGGCTTCACTGTCTTGCTCCTGGTTTCCCTAGTTGAGATGCTCTTTTCTTTCCGACTCTTGTTCCTTTTGATCTTGGGCTTTACTTGCGGTTTTCCTCGTGGAGGTGCTGATGGAGTAGTTGCACTCGCCGAGCACTTGACGACCATTTGATGGTCACTATGGGTTTAGTAATCTTTAAAGGCACAATTGGAAAAATTACGCCCTCCTCTTCCTCTCTTATAGATTCAAAACCATCAAAGGCCATGGTTTCAAACTCTTCTGCTTCTTCATCTCTTGGCCTTTTCTCCCTAGAGCTAGTAAATAAAATTATAAGCCATAGGCAAAAAAGAGAACAAATGCAAACAAAAGGGTAGCTGCATTCTACAAAGGGTGCAAACACATACTAAGATGCTTCATTTGCTGCTGCATTCTCCACTGCTTCATTTGCTGCTGCATTCTCCACTGCACCTTCAGTCTCCATTGCTGTTGCATTCTCCTCAGCGTTGGCTGCTATCCATCTTTCCTCCTCTCCAAATGATGCATCCACTGCATTGGTACAAAGCATAGCAATATGCCCCCAAACTCCACATTTTTTGCAAGCACGCTTCTTTGGTAGACGACCCTCCTCACTTGCTCTAATCCTCTGGTTCCTTGGTCTTCCTGGTGGTCTAGTAATGACAGGAGCGTGGAGTTTGAACCCTGGATCTACTATGTTCCATTGATCTTTCCCCAATAGCGCAGGCACATTCTCAGCATAAGCAGCCATAAATTTGGCAACAAAGAAATACTCAAAGCAATATTGATCAACTTCACCATCTGCACCCCCGATAATGGTCATCAGATGTAGGGCATGTATGCAATGCTTCCCACGGATCTTCCATTGCCTACAAGTACATTCTCTAGTACTTAGGTTCACAAGATACCTCCATACCGTATTTTTAGTGTCAGTATAGGTAACCTCTCCCTCATATGTACCAGATCGAATACATTTCATCTTCAGTCCTCTTGCCTTCAAGTGCAATGCCTTAATCAGTGATGGGAGCATTTGATGACCAACATATTGTGTTTCCGCAATTCTTTTGCGAAGAGCCATCTTTATCATGATCATTTGCCTCATCTTGTCAAATGCTTGCCACAACAAGAGCCCTTTCACTGACTTGAACTTTGAATTGAAGCATTCTGCAAGGTTACTGGTCACATAATCTACTTTGTAGATTTCGTTGAATTTGCTTCTTGACCACACCTTGCCATGATGCGCATCCATGTACTCCTTCACAAGAGGATTTTGAGCATACAACACTCTCAAATGGTGTTCATGCTTCCTTTTGCTGCATGTGTATGATGCTGGCCATAAGTTCTCATCATAAACTTTACCTTTGTACTTCTTTTTGAAATTATGCGCTAGGTGTCGCATACATTCCCTATGCTCCACTCCAGGGAATACAATTTCCACTGCACTCTCTAAACCCTTGCAAGCATCTGTGTGTATAGCTAAACCTGGGGATGTGCCTATAATGTTGCGCAACTGCTACAGAAACCAGACCCAACTTTCCTCAGACACTGCCTCCACCACACCAAATGCATCTGTGAATAGCCAGTTGTGTCCATCAACTGCAGAAGCTGCTACTAGCTGTCCTCTCCATCTTCCAGTCAAATGTGTAGCATCTACAGCCAAATAGGGCCTGCAACCATCTAGAAACCCCTGCCAGCAAGCCTTGAAACAAACAAAAGCCCTTTTGAAGCACTCCTTCTGAAATGACTTCCCTTTTATTTTGAATGGAACTGTATGCTTGTCAATCTCTACAACACTCCCTGGACTTGCCATCTCCACTTCAGCTTTAAAAGTGTAAAGCAGCTGAAAACTGTCATTCCATTGACCATTAATTCTGTCAAGAGCCTTTTCCCTAGCGTTGAAAATTCTCATGTAAGGAATTTCTATCTTGTACTTCTCAAAAAGCTTCCCATGGAGTGCTGTTGGACCAAGTCCAGGTTCTTCTCTCAGCCAATCCAATATAGCATCTGCCACCCACCTAGTTTTTGCTAGCTTGGTTTTGCCCTTCCCCCTCCCCCTCCAGGTGGACAGGTGTGCTTGTGTGGGTTTTTCTTTATTTGAAACAACATAAAAGGGTAAAAAACAGTTAAGAAACCTTACTCAACGATCTAAAACTAAATTACTAACTGAACTTGGATTACCTGAACATATTTGCTCTTTCTCATAGGAGATGCAGGCAACTTCCACCTACACCTAGTATATGGACGAAAAACTGTGAACCTTGCTGGCTCACTCCTTTTAATCCTATAGGTGTTTTCAGATATAATGCACCATGTTGTCACTGCATTCCGACAGTCCACCATTGATTGGAAAATGGTACCTACACTAAGCTCGGGTTTTTCCCGGTTCCACTCAATTGTTGGCATGTCATCACCATCATATTCATCCTCGATTAAGCTGTCCATGTTCTCCACCTTCTCTTCATCGTCAGTGTCATCAAACCTAGCTTGGTTGATGGGCTCCTCCATATATTCGTCATCCACTGCTTGCTGACTGGCTACATCGACCAGTTCAGGAAACATCATCTCGTCTTCATCATCATTTGTAGGCACTGCCTCGTCAGGTTTTGCATCTTCTTCTACACCAACTGCAAAAGGTACACGAGAAGCAGCAGCTGAATCGGAACCAGAATTGGCAGCAGGCATGTTGTGGCTCCATGAACCACTTGCTTTACTTGGTGTCGACCTACAAGGAGTGCCGGGGTGCTGGCTATTAGCATAGAAAAATGATGTCTGAACTCCCTTCCCCTTCGCCCGTTCTGCGCGTGGCTGAATCACATCAATTTGGAGTTTACCGAATCGGCAGCAAACAATCCCAGCAAAAAGCAATGGCATATGATCGTCGCAAGTTAGTGGGAGAAATCTTTGCTCGTCACTGCTGAAGTAATTCAGTTCAACAGCATCGGCATCACTCCAGGAATAGGTGTTTCGGAGCTCAGCTCGCAAATCTTTGAAAGATATGCTGGTTTCTACCACTTTGGGATAGAAAAATGATGAAATCAAATGCGGTTTAGTACCACGCAGCACACTAGTTTCCATTCTAATCGACAGCCGGAAAGCCACGCGGGATCAATCCTATTTTGTTGGGGGAAGGAAACAAAGGCTTCAGTTAGCCGGGTAAAATCGAGCACAAATTCGAACGATTCAAGCAAACAGAAGTCCAATACGGCCTACAATACGACTTAGAATGTCAATTCGAGAGGAAACAATGCTTACCCAGGTTTAATCCATGAATTATCTGCCACGGATTCGACCCAATCCTCTCCACGGTCGACTGCATTCCGGCGTCCTCACTCAACATCGCTATGTAATCCCAGATGGGGAGGTGGGCTATATCTGGCGTAGACGCGGCGTCGCTGATGAACGGAATAGGGCATAGGGTGGAGGAAACAACTGCAGTGGAGGCGACACGACGCTGGCGAAGGGGGCGGGGCGGCAAGATGCAGTGCGGCCTGTCTAGATCTGTTTCATATTCAGACAAGCTACCGAATACGTGTCTCCTTGCGGTCCCACACGTCAGCAAGCAATAGTCAGACGAAGACTCGGCCCCACTCGTCAGCAATTAACGGTCAATGGATGGTCAAGACGGCAAACGCCCGCTATGAGCATTTGTGAGAGTTTCAGCTAAGGAAGAGGGGAAAAGTGAGCAAACGTTTGGAGCGTGGGGAAAAGTGAGCACAACTAAGGAACCATGGGCACTAATTTAAATATCCCTTATAAAAGATATCAAGTATTTCATTTTTCTTAAGAGGATGATCAGGCAAAGCATTAAGTAATTGGAGAAGCCTCCCCAAGCTTGTGGGAGACTCTATTCTTCAATTTGCACAAAATTATATATATCCCTTAAAGCAGCTTGTTTCTTATGAGCAGGGAAATATTTAGCAGAGAAATAATAAATCATATCCTGGGAACTATACACACAACCAGGATCAATAGAGTTAAACCATATCTTAGCATCACCCTTTAATGAGAACGGAAATATTTTAAGGATGTAAAAGTAACGAGTTCTCTCATCTTTAGTGAACAGGGTGGCTATATCATTCAATTTAGTAAGATGTGCTATAACAGTTTCAGATTCATAACCATGAAAAGGATCAGATTCAACCAAAGTAATTATATCAGGATCAACAGAGAATTCATAATCCTTATCAGTAACAAAGATAGGTGAACTAGCAAAAGCAGGGTCAGGTTTCATTCTAGCATTTAGAGATTGCTTACTCCATTTAGCTAATAACCTTTTGAGTTCATTTCTATTTTTACAAGCTAAAATAGTGAAAGAAGCTTCTTGATCAATAACATAAGCCTTAGGAGTAACAAGTGATTCTTCATCATCACTTTCATCAATATCATCAGATTCAATATTTTCAATCTCTCTAGCCCTAGCAAGTTGTTCATCAAGAAAATCACTAAGTGGCACAGTAGTATCAGGCATAGAGGTAGTTTCATCATAAATATCATGCATAACAGAAGTGACATCATCAATAACATGCGACATATCAGAACGAACGGCAGAAGCAGGTGTAGGTGTTGCAAGCTGTCGGGGGTAGGGTGCGACATATGCCAATGGATGGCTTATCATGGTGGGGGTGAGTAGAACGTCGCCAGTGCCTGGAAATGGGATGAGGCGTAGACATGAATGCCGGCATACTTTACCCAGGTTCAGGGCTCTCCTAGGAGATAACACCCCTAGTCCTGCTCTGCGGGGTCTCCGCATGATCACTAAGGCAAACTGAGTACAAAGACGCTCCTTGAGCTGTATTTGTGGGTAGGAGAAGGCAGGGCTAGCTCTCTCCTTCCCCTAAGGTCTGGTCTAGTTCTAATGAATCGGAACCCTTTGCATGGGTGCCCTCGGGGGGGGGGGGGGTTATATAGGCCTACCCCCAGGGGTACAATGGTAAACTGTCTGGGCACAGGGCCCAGTTGTCAGTCTCTTCGCCTGCGGGCCCTCCTGCCGACTGCTCGGGCCACCCGATTGGTGGGCCCAGCCGACTGGTCTGGTACGGAGCCGACAGGCCGCACCCGCCGCTAGCGGGTCCTGCCAGCTGCTGATTACTGTAGCCGTGCTTCTAGTGACGCATGCTTGGTCATGGAGTCGTGGCTATAACCCTGCCGCCTGGCGGGCGATTACTATAGCCACTCCCCGTCTCGTCTGGTTAATGGCGCGTGGGACCCATGGGAGGGGCAGGCCGACTCCCGTGGGCCGGCTCCCTACTGGACCGACTAGTGGCGCCCTTGCCATCTTCCGGACTGTCACTAACTGGTAGGGCCCGTCATCCATGGACCGTACCGTCAGGCCGTCGTGGGTACAGGACTCTGCCCACTATTGCTGACATCAGGGATGGCATGGCAACAGTGCTGCGCCAGACGGAGATCTCCGCTGGTACAATGCACTGTGTCCTAGCCATCTCCTGGAAAAGGGGAGGGAGTGGGCTTTACTGTCGCCACTCCCTGTCCCATCCCCCCTGATGAGGGCATGGGCTTTGCTGGTGTCATGGGCCGAAACCCCGTGGCCGGCTTCTCCAGAAGCCGCCAGTCGGAGTCGGCCGGTCTTGATCTCATCTCTAGGACTCGGACGCATATGGGCAGCCGGCTATTCCTCCAGCCGCTCTCCTGAAGTCGGCTCTCCGTCTGTTGTCTCGAGGGGTGCAGTCAACCCCGATGTCTTGAAAGGTTATGGGCCTCGGGTTAGCCTACCTGTGGCCCATTACTCCAACAGTAGTCCCCGAAGCTGATGAGGCACCGCGGACAGCCATCCGAGGAGCCTCAGCAGTTTCATTCTCCGAGTACTTAAGGTGGAGACTCCGCTTGACTCTGCCGGGCCAAATGGTAGGAGTCGGATTCGCCTAATTTTGACTCGTCCAAAAAAACTTTCGAATGCCCTGGCGGGAACTCAGTGGCATACTAGCTAAGCTTCCTGGCCGCCACCCGCTTCGGGCCCACCACGTGGAAACCAGTGTCCGGGCCAGCCTGCCTGCCCATCCGCGAGATGGGACATGCCTGCAGGCAGGGCCCACCACTACCGCGCCTCGGCACGCGAGCGGATCCGCTGTGGCCGTGGGGGACGGTTGAGGTTCCCACGGAGTCACTATGCGCAGTAACTTTAAGCGATAAATGTGGGGGCGTGGGGTAGTGGGCGCAGTAGATCCCACAACCGCCCCCTCGGTTTCGCAGCCCACGGGGCTATAAGTAGGGGGAGGAGCGGAAGCGGCAGAGCATGCGCGTCCCGCCTCCCCACTGCTTCCTCTCCTTCTTCTCTCTCTCTGCACCTCGAGCCTCGTCGAACGTTGCGGCGGTCCGCTCATGATGAGCTCTTCCTCTGCCGTTACGCCCCCGACGGCACACTCCGGTACCTGGGATGGTTCAGAGGTCCACGACGATCACATCGATATCCTCCGCAAGACGCTTCGATTGCCCGGCGAGGACCTCGTGAGGGTCCGCCTCGCGTGGAGGGGAGAAATTTTGCCGGCACCGCAGGAGGGCGAGCGGGTCGTCTTCCGCTCGCACTGCCTACGCGGCCTAGGCCTACCGGCAAGCAACTTCTTCCGCTCCTTCCTCGAGTTCTACATACTCTAGCCGCACCACCTCACCCCCAACACGGTGGTGCTACTGTCCGCCTTCGTCACCTTGTGCGAAGGCTTCATCGGCTTCTCCCCACCATCGAGCTCTGGGGGGAGTTATTCTACTCCAAGCTCGGCACCCAAGCCGCGGGCGTGCCGGCTCAGTGCGGCGCGTTCATCACCGTGCGGAGGTCGGGCGCCGACAACCCACTTCCCTCCATTAGGCTGATCAAGTCGGTGAAGATGTGGCAGTAGTCGTACTTCTACTTGAAGAACGTCTCTGCGGAGGGTGATTGGGTCAATCTGCCGGCCAATGTAGCCGGCCCGCCGGCAGGGAGGCAGCCCAACTGGTCACACCGGGCCCGGACGTTGACGCATGCAGGAGCCGGCGCCGTTGCACGGCTTCGAGTGCTGACGCAGTTGGAGGGCCTGACCGGGCCGGATTTGTTGGCCGCCTTCATGGCGCGCCGAGTGCTTCCCCTCCAAAGTCGCCCCCACATGATCTGTCAGATGAGCGGGCACCAAGATCCGAGTCGGATGTGCACCAAGGAGATGCCTCACGAGGAGGTAGCCTACATGGTGAACTATCTTGCGAGCTGCGACCTCAACGAAGAGTGGCAGTTCGGCAAGGAGCCATATTCACGTGCTACCCCTCCGCCTCTGGTGAGTCGGTTTCCTTCTCTCTTTTTCTTCGATTCTCCTGACATCTTTACTGCCGAGTCCGTCTTGTCCGTTCTGACCAGTCGGCTTTGGTCAGAACCGCCCCTCCAGCCAGCAACTGGCACCGTGGGGCCGGACCGCGAGTTCCTCCCCGACCGAGCGGAGAGCGATGTGGACGACCCCGACTCGGGGGCGGCGGCCCTGGAGGACGACGCCGAGGGAGGAGGCGGCGCAGCAGGTGGCCTGAGACTTGGGGCCAGTCTCGAGGACTGGCCATATGATGACGAGGAGGTCACCCCACGTCACCAGCCAGGAGCCAGCCAGTCGGGCACGGGCTCGTCAGCCCCGCCGGACGCTCAAGGCGGCGGCAAGAAGCGCAGGGCCGGGACGAGCCTGTTCGGCAGCCGGCCGAAGAAGCCCAAGGGCTCAGCCGCGGCGACCAAGCGGGACGAAGCGGATGCAAAGGCCAACCTCTTCCACAAGGTGGTGAAGACGCCACAGCTGATTTCGGCGTAAGTACTACCTCCCTTTGTACCTTCACATTTCTTTCTTGAGTCTGTCTGAAATCCCTTTGCTTTATTTTCCCGACTTTAGGGCCCCGCTCTCTCTTGAGAAGTCGGCTGCCGGCTCCGTCGTAAAGTCGGCGGAGACCTCCTCCACCACCCGGCGGATTGATCTCGCCGCCGACCTCCGGGAGGCGACGGAGCGGAACGCGCAGGAGGCGTGGGAGGAGCGGGAAGCCGCCCGCCTGAAGAAGGCGGAAGCCGCCGCCCTGAAGAAGCTGACAGAAGCCGAGGCCACGGATGCGGAGAAGAAGCACGCTAAGGAAGCCGCACACCGCCAGTCGGCGGTCTTTGTCGTCCCCTTGAACTCTGCGCCGCCGCCACCGGAGTTCACGGCGCAGACAAGGGAAGTCGGTGATGAGAACCCGGTCATGGAGAGGGACGCCGACGTCACCACCACGCCGGAAGTCATTATGCCACCACCACCGCCCTCGGGAAGCGCGCCAGGCGAGCAACCGGCGGACCCGCCAGTGCTGCTAACCGGAGGCATGGCGGCGACGGGCCTGGCCCTCGAGGTCAGCACGCCGACGCACCGCCGTCTCGCGAAGGCGGCCTCAGCGCCGCGCCCTCTAGAGACCGGCGCTGTGAGCTCCACGATCCCGGACACCGAGGTGTCAAGCGCCGCGCCCACCGGGTGGATGCGGGGAGGCGGGACGGGCCCGTTGAACCGGGCACTCTTGGACGTCCAAGACAAGCTCCGGGCCGAGGGCGACACCATCAAGGAGTGCACCAAGGCGTATCTGGCGTCGCGAACAGCCATCCGGGTACGCATCCTTCCTTTTTGTTTTTGCTTTCCTTGTTTTTCTTTGTGGGGGCGTGCCAGCGCACCCACTGGGTGTAGTCCCCGAGTTTTGGGCCGGCTGCTGAGCAGGCGGCTCGGAACTATAATCGGTGAGTTCCAAGTACCAACACTTTTTCTGAAATTTTGATGCAGGATTACCACAATCTTCGCGTGACCTCCTTCAACGCCAATGTTGAGGAGCTGGCCAAGCAGACCGCCGACTTGTCGGACAGCCGGGGTGAGTCTTCTTCTTTCTCTGCGGGGGCGCGCTGGCGCACCCGCGGGCCGTAGTCCCCGAGATTTGGGCCGACTGCTTAGCAGTCGACCCGAATCTCCCCGGCGACCATTATTCTTTGTTGACGACTGACACCCCTCACTTTCCTTCTTCAGAGGCCAACGCCGCCCTTCAGCGGCAGCTGGGCGAATTCAACACCGCGTTGCGCGTCAAGGAGGAGGAGTGCGGCCGGCTGACAGAGGAGCGCGACCGGCTGGCTACGCAGCTGGAGGAGCAGAAGGAGCTGCTGTAGAAGGCCCAGAAGGAGGCGGAGGACAAGGAGATCGCCCTTCTTGCCGAATTTGCGTCCGAGTGCTCCTCGTGGACCGACAAGGAGGCGACGCTGGTCTCCGGCTTCCAAGCAATCTAAGATCTTGTCGATGGTGAGCTTCCCCTCGTTTCCTTTTCTAGGCTGCCGACTGTAGTTGAGTCGGCCTTAAATTTTTAACCTTGTTTCTTCGCTCTTATTCCATAGAAGACTTCTTCCCCGGCCATTCGGACGCCGCCAATCAAGCCATCGAGGCTGATCATGAAGCACGGAGGGCGGACGGCTCACAGATCGCCGCCAACGCCCCCCGAATTCTTGGCGAGCAGATTATTAGCATCAAGGCCCTCCTTCGGCCGGCCCACCGGATGTTGCACCGGCTTCAACGTGTCGGCGCCCAGGGGATTGCCGCCCTGTGGCCGGATATGCAGGCACCGCGCACCCCCAGTCGGATTGCCGACTGGCTGGAGGTAGCGGCCGACCGTCTTGAGGCCTGGAAGGGTTCTTCGGCTCGGGCTGGAGCACGCCGGGGTTTAGAATTCGCCAAGGCATGTTATCCTGGGCTGAGTTTAGCCCAGTTAGCCACATTCCGGCTGGAAGCTCAGGCGGAGCTGGCAGCGCTGGAAGACGGTCTCGTCAAGCGCGCCGCATCGATCGCCGAGTACACCGACACTAGTGTCTTTGTCCCAGAGCAGCCTGAGAACGGTGAGGAGGAGCCACCGGAGTGGTTTGGGCTAAACCCGGACGACGGTGAGGACTCGGCGGAGGTGATCGACTCTAGTGGCGAAGAAGAAGGCGAGGAGGAGGAAGGAGACGATGAGGAGGCGCTAGAGGTCGAGGCAGACGGCCAGCCCCAGCTCGACCGCGCCTCTAGCAACGAGCCGCGCCCAACTGAGCCAGCTGTTGCCAGAGGTGATCAAGCGGAGACCAAGCAGCCGGCCGCCCCAGCAACTGGCACCACCGACCCCTTCGGTCCTCCGAGTCCGTCCGCGGCTTCCTAGGTTGCCACTTTATCTTTGGTTTACCTGCTTAGCAGTCTCAATGAACTTGTTATTTTGCACAATTCCGCCCACTGGGTGTATCTTGAACTTTTGTTTGATGATTCGGCCAAGGGCCTTTCTATGTAAATATTTATCCGCATTCTATCTCTTCTTGCTTATTGCTCTTTGACTTTTTCCTTTGCCGCCTCCCCTTGGTTGCCGTCTTGCCAGTCGGACAGCCGCTCTACAGACAACCGCTAGATCAAATACTTGGCTTCCTTAGGAAGGCAAGTACTTAGCCTTTTAGAGTTTTTAGCAAGTTAATTTAGAAAATGGCAAGCCGGCTGCTAAAGAGTCGGTTGTAAAAGGCTGAAAGCCGGCTTTAAACTACGAGCAAGCTTTGAGTCCTTAGCCATTTTTCATATGGACACCCATTATACCTTACTCCTGCTTGCCAGACAGTCGCTCTGTGATCTGCGGCTTCTAACAGGAGACGGCTTAAGTGCCACACATTACTTGTCCGGCTGCAGGAAGTCATTTCATAGCTCAAGTCGGCAAGTCCCCGGGCCGACTAGTCGAAACCGGTGCCAAGTGGCATAACAAAGAATAACATACTCATAGGCATAACTCTTTATCATATAGATAAAAGAAGGTAGTCCCCGAGATCTTCTCGAGGGGGCCGAAGTCTTCGTACTTTAATACAAAAGCT
This sequence comes from Triticum monococcum, assembly GCA_034509565.1. Taxonomy (NCBI): domain Eukaryota; kingdom Viridiplantae; phylum Streptophyta; class Magnoliopsida; order Poales; family Poaceae; genus Triticum; species Triticum monococcum. Next base: position 170,617,622 of record CM067847.1, on the reverse strand, counting down.
AGCGTGATACATACTGCATTAATTGTAAAATCTTCGGAGGAGGTTTGCATTCCATGGCCGCTCCGTCTTCTCTTTGCCGGAGTCATCCCTTTTGTGTGCCCAGGGCTTCTGAGCATCGATCAGGTATTAGGAGTCGTTACCCAACACTTTGCTGATGATGAAAGGGCCTTCCCAGGGTGCTGAGAGCTTGTGCTGGCCAGCTGTTCACTGAATCAGCTGGAGCACAAGGTCTCCTTCTTGGAAAGATCGTGGCTTGACCTTCCGATTGTAGTATCGGCATAGGCTCTACTGGTAGATGCTGGACCGGCTGAGTGCCAACAGCCAGCCCTCTTCTAGCAGATCGACACCGTCTTGACGTGCTTCCTTCGCTTCCTCCTTGGTGTACATGGTGATTCGGGGCGAGTCGAACTCTATGTCCGTTGGGATGACGGCTTCGACACCTTAGACGAGGAAGAAGGGCGTGAAGCCGGTTGACTTGTTTGGAGTCGTGCACAGGCTCCAGAGGACGGCTGGCAACTCGTCAAGCCAGCAGCCTGCCAAGTGCTCCAGTGGCTCGACCAGCCGCGGCTTGATGCCAGACAGGATTAGGCTGTTTGCTCACTCTACCTGGCCGTTGGACTGCGGATGGGCAACAGACGCTAAGTCCAATCGGATGCCTTGCATCGCGCGGAAACGGGACAAGGCACCTTTGGCAAAGTTTGTGCCGTTTTCGGTGATGATGCTTGCTTTATGCCGTACCGAGTTGTGATGTCGGAAATGAAGGTCACAGTGGTCGGACCATTCAAACTCTTGATTGGTTTTGCTTATATCCACTTGGTGAACTTGTCCACTTCGACAAGTAAGTGAGTCAAACCGCCTCGTGCCGTCTTGAATGGTCCGACCATGTCCAGGCCCCAAACAGCAAAGGGCCAGGCAATGGGAATAGTCTTGAGTGCGGAAGCTGACTGATGAGGCTTAGAGCAGAACTTCTGGCATCCCTTGCATTTTTGGACCAAAGACTTGGTGTCTTCAAGAGCAGTCAGCCAGAAGAAACCATGGCGGAAAGCTTTGGCGACGAGTGCTCTCGAAGCCGCATGTTGGCCACACTCGCCTTGATGGATGTCCTTCAGAATTGCTTGGCCTTGCTCTGGCTCCACACAGTGCTGGTAAACACCAGTGACACTGCGCCTTACGAGCTCTCTATTGACTATGGTGTACGCTGCCACTCGGCATTGTACTTGCCGAGCCAAGATCTCATCAGTTGGTAGCTCTTTGTTCACCATGAATTTGAGGATGGGCTGGGCCCATGAAGGTGCTGCAACTTCTGCAACAGCCAAGACTGCGACTTGGACGAGGGCGGCTAGGCCGGGAGGTGGCGGGTTTGAGTCGGCAGCCGCTTGTTGTGTTGATAAAGTCCCCGGGCGGATTGGCGCAGTCCCCGGGCCGGGCTCTGAAGTCTCCGGGCCGACCGCCACGGTCCCCGAGCCGGGTGCGACTGCCATGATTCCCGTGCTGCCTACCGGAATACTCGTGCCGTCTACGGGGGCTCTTGAGTCGGATCCGACTACTTCAGGAGGAGCTGGCACGAAGATAGAGTTTGACTCCAGCGATGGCTTGACAGACGGCTTGAGGAGGCAGTAGAGGGCGACGCCGGACGGTATCGCCTGATGGGTGGAGCCGATTCGCACTAGGGCGTCTGCTTGGTCGTTGTCGTTTCATGGCACATGGAGAAACTCGCACCCCTCAAAATATCCGCTGAGTTGCTGTACGAGGAAGCAGTAGCTCGCCATGTTTGCGTCCTTGGTGTCCCAATCGCCTGATGACTACTGGACCACCAAGTCGGAGTCACCATAGCACAGGATTCGGCGAATGCCGAGCTCTTTGGCTAGCCGGAGCCCATGAATGAGTGCCTCGTATTCGGTGATGTTGTTGGAGGCGGCAAAATGGATTTGCAACACATATTTGAGCTTGTCACCTTTGGGAGAGGTGAGGACGATGCCGGCTCCCAAGCCGGTGCGCATCTTGGAACCGTCGAAATGCATTCGCCAATGGGTGGAGTCGGGCGCTGGCGGTAGATACTGCGTTTCGGCCCAGTCGACAAGGAAGTCGGCCAGCGGTTGTGATTTGATGGCAGTGCGAGGTTGGTAGTAGATGGTGTAGGGGGCCAAATCTATGGCCGACTTGGCCACTCGACCCGAAGCGTCTCGGATGCCGATGATCTCGGCTAGAGGAGCCGTGCAGACCACAGTGATTGGATATTCTTGAAAGTAAGGCTTCAATTTCTTGGCGGCAAAGTGCACGCCATAGCACATCTTCTGGTAGTGGGGGTAGTTTTGCTTGGAGGTCGACAGTACTTCACTCAAATAATATACCGGTCTCTAGACTGGTAGCGCCTTGCCTTCCTCCTTGCGTTCTACCACAATGCCTGTGCTGACTACTCGGCTGGTGGCAGCGATGTAGAGGAGCATGGGCTCCTTAGGAGTCGGAGCCGCCAGGATGGGTGGAGTAGTCAGCATCTTCTTTAGTTGGAAAAAAGCTTCGTCCGCCTTGTCGACTGATGAATCGGCTGATGGACGCCAAACAGCCGGTGAACTTTTGTACGTCCAGCAGTCGGCTGGGTACCTCCATCCTTTCAATGGCCATGATCTTCACAGGGTTGCGTTCTATGCCGCGTTCGGAGACCAGGAAGCCAAGGAGCTAGCCGGCTGGTACTCCGAAGACACACTTCTCTGGGTTGAGATTGATCTGAAATCCGCGCAAGTTCTCAAAGGTCTCCTTGAGGTCTTCCAGTAGTGTTCCACGCTTCTCCGTCTTTACCACCACATCATCCACGTAAACATGAGCATTTCTGCCGAGCTGCTTGAGGAGGCACTTCTGCATGCATCGTTGGAAGGTAGCGCCGACGTTCCTCAAGCCGAACATCATGGTCAAGTAGCAGAAAGCTCCAAACGGCGTGATGAAGGCGGTCTTCAGCCTGTCGGCTGGGTTCAACTTGATCTGGTGATACCCTGAATATGCATCCAAGAAACTCAACAGCTCGCATCCGTCTGTGGAGTCTATCACTTGGTCGATCCTTGGCAAAGAGAACGGGTCCTTGGGGCATGCTTTGTTGACGCTAGTGTAGTCAATACACATTCGCCATTGCTTGTTCTTCTTCAGTACCAGGACCGGGTTGGCCAGCCATTCTGGAAAGAATACTTCCATGATGAAGCTGGCCGCAAGCAGCCGGGCTATTTCTTCTCCAACAACTCTTCTCTTCTCTTCTGACAAGCGGCGCAAAGGCTACCTCACTGGCTTGGCATCAGATTGAATGTGTAGTTTGTGCTCGGCGAATTCCGTCGGGACACCTGGCATGTCTTTGGGGGACCATGCGAAGATGTCTCAATTCTCATGGAGGAAATCGACGAGCTCGCCTTCCTATTTGCTGTCGAGGTTCGCGCCTACGACAGCGTACCTCTTTGGGTGCTCTGGGTCCAAAGGTATCTTCTTTGTTTCTTTGGCCGGCTTGAAGAAGCCCTCAGCTTTCGACTCCCTGGGATCGAGCGACATCTCTGGCTGTTTGCTTGCCATCGCCACAACCCGGTCAAGCAGTCGCTTCTCAGCTGCGATCACGAGGGACTCGGCCGGCCGACTGCTCTCTGATGCGCAGGCGGACGACTTCTTGTAGTCGCCAGTTATGGTTAGGATCCCCTTGGAACTCGATATCTTCATCTTGAGGTAGGCATAGTGGGGGACGGCCATGAACTTGGCCAGGGCAGGCCGGCCCAGCAGCGCATGGTATGGGCTCTCTAGGTCCACCACCTCGAACCAAATTGACTCTCGGTGGAAATGATCTCTGTCTCCGAAGAGGACGTCGATCAAGATCTTGCCGATCGGTGAGCAGGAAAGGCCAGGAACTATGCCGTGGAACACCGTCCGACTGGACTGTAGTTGCCTCTGCCTGATTCCTAACTTCTCCATGGTGTATTTGTACAGGATGTTGATGCTGCTGCCGCCGTCTATCAGGACTCTGGAGAAGCGAGCAGCTCGTTTGTCCGTGTCAAAGGTGGCATCCAAACCCAATGCGTAGGAGCCGGGTTTGGGCATTACTTCTGGGTGGTCAGCTCTGCTCCAGCTGATGGGCTTCTCAGACCAATGCATGAACTCTGGGGTGTCAGATGCTACTGCATTCACCACCTGCTGGTGCAGCCGCCTGCTGCGTCGATCGTCAGCCACACTGGTGAACACAACATAAGCTCCCTGCTCTTCTGGGTACTCGTCTTGTACTGCACCGACTGGTCTGACCGCCGGCTGCTGGGGCGGAGGAGGAGGCGGCTGCCCCGCAGGTGGGGGAGGCAAAAGTCCGTCTCCCTTGGCTATCCTGGTGAGCCAGTGGCATTTCCAAGTGGTGTGGTTGGACGGCTTTGTGCCACTGTGGAACTTGCAGGGTCCATCCAAAGTCTGCTCATATGAGAAAGCCGGCTGCCAGTTGGGCTTGCCGCCCTTCTGGTGTTTGGGCGGGGGCTGCCCTTTCGGTTGCTGATTTTCGCCTGTCGCCACCTACCGACTGGTGGAAGTCGGTGATGGGGCTTTGCGCTTGTGGTCATTCTGCGGTTGACGCCGACTGGTGTCTCCGGCCAGGGTTCGAGGAGCCTGAGGAGCCACCTTGCTGTTCGCGCTAACTTGAATCTCTGTCTTCATGGAGGAGTCGGCCATGGCGTACTTATCCGCTATGATCAGCAGCTCGTCGAGGGTTTCCGGCTCGTCGCAGAGAAGCTTGTGCTTGAGGAGGGTGCCCTCTCGGCATCTAGTGGTGAAGTACTCAATGGCCTGCACCTCGTGCACGCCTTCGCAGGAGTTGCGAAGCTCGACCCAGCGCGTGAGGTAGTCGTGGGTTGACTCGTTGGGGCCCTGTACACATAAGGAGAGCTGGCGAGGCTTGGGAGGCCGCTTGTACGTGCTGGTGAAGTTGCGGACGAAGGCGTCAGTGAAGTCGACCCAACTATTGATGTTGCGGGGCCTTAAGCTATTCAGCCCAGTGATGAGCGGAACATACTTCACGGCAACACGTTTGTTGCCGTTTGCTATGCTGACGGTCGTGGATTAGTCGACCAGCCAGTCTTCCGGCTTCACGGAGCCGGTGTATTTGGGTGTATCTCTGGGGAGCGTGAACCCTTTGGGGAAGGGCTCGTCTCGGATGCGGGGGCCGAAACACGGCGGACCCCACTCATCTTCTTCTTCAAGCGTCAGGGATCGGTGGAGATGGTCGCTCCAGTGGCGGGCGTCATTCTCTCCGACTCCCTCTCGGTGGCCAAGGCGGTCGCCGAGCGTCGGGTGATCAACAGGCGGCGGGGAGACTCGCCTTTCCCTTTGAGGGGGAGGAGGTGGACAGTCGTCCCGTTGTTCCAATGATCTTGGGTGGCCGTCTCGGTCGCGCTCTATGGTGATGCGAGTCCGACTGCGGCTGGCAGCTAGCTCCTTGTCTTTTCTTCCGCGGACGCCACCAGTTGGCGTCCGAGACTCCGCGCCTTGGTCTCGGCGTGGAAGCAGGTTGTCATTCTGTTGGCGTGGCGCATCAGTGTGGCAGCCAGCCTCGTTCTGCTCAGCAGCCGCGTCAAGGAATCGCTGGACGCGCTCCGTCATCAAGCGACGTTCTTTGCCCTCGAACTTGTCCAGCTCGTCCGCCGCCGCCTGGGCGGCTCGAATGTTCCTCGCGGACGTGGCGTAGACGGGGAGATTCGCCCCGAACAGATCGGTGATAGCCGCGCCGCGCTGCTGGACCGTGCCAAGGCGGCTAGGCCCAGCCGCCACTAGCGTGCCGCCCACAGCGCGGTCCATCTCGTGCTGGTAGGCTTCTGATCGGCGTCTCATGCTGGCCAGTCTTTTGGCGCCTTCGACTAGCTGAAGGCGGCGTGCCTCCAGCGTCTCGGCGTCGGCGTCTTCGAGGATGGGCGCCGCCAGGTCTTGTAGCGCCGTGTTGAGCGGGTCATAATCAGCCCGGCCAGAGTGCTCGCCATGATCAATGGCAAGCACTTCCATGACGGTGCTTCCGCTGCTCTCCGCGCGAGGAAGCGGCTCGTCATAGACCACCATGTTGGTGGGGAACGTGTCAAGCGACGCGGTGTCGGAGTCGACCAACATCGGATCGATGGAGCCGATGGACTCCAAGTCCCCAGCTGGCTCGCTGGTGATGTGGAGTTGATCGAGGAGGCCCGCGAGGAGGCTCTCGGGGCCGCCTCTGCCTGCATCGGTTGCGGGCTCATCGGAGAGGCGGACCTCGCCGACAAGATCGGCAAGGCAACTGGCCGCGCAGGCGATTTCAGCGCCATGCAGCGCATCGGCGCAGACTCCATCTGGCGTGCCGGGCTGGCTGCGCTCACCAGGGAGAAAAAGGGTTCCCGTCCAGAACAGGTCTCCGGACGACGGTGCACCAGGCCCCACGGTGGGCACCAAATGTCGGCGGTTGGGTGCGGCATATGCCAATGGATGGCTTATCATGGTGGGGGCAAGTAGAACATCGCCGGTGCCTGGAAACGGGAGGAGGCGTAGACACAAACGCCGGCGTACTTTACCCAGTTTCTGGGCTCTCCTAGGAGATAACACCCCTAGTCCTGCTCTGCGGGGTCTCCGCATGATCACTAAGGCAAAGTGGGTACAAAGGCGCTCCTCGAGCTATATTTGTGGGTAGGAGAAGGCAGGGCTAGCTCTCTCCTTCCCCTAAGGTCTGGTCTGGTTCTAATGAATCGTAACCCTTTGCATGGGTGCCCTGGGGGTTTATATAGGCCTACCACCCAGGGGTACAATGGTAAACTGTCTGGGCGCAGGGCCCAGCTGTCAGTCTCTTCGCCTACGGGCCCTCCTGCCAACTGCTGGGGCCCGCCGATTGGTGGGCCCAGCCGACTGGTCTGGTACGGAGCCGACAGGCCGCACCCGCCGCTAGCGGGTCCTACCGGCTGCTGATTACTGTAGCCGTGCTTCTAATGACGCAGGCTTGGTCATGGAGTCGTGGCTACAGCCCTGCCGCCTGGCGGGCTATTACTGTAGCCACTCCCCGTCTCGTCTGGTTAATGGCGTGTGGGACCCATGGGAGGGGCAGGCCGACTCCCGTGGGCCGGCTCCCTACGGGACCAACTGGTGGCGCCCTTGCCGTCTTCCGGACTCTCACTGACTGGTAGGGCCCATCATCCATGGACCGTACTGTCAGGCCGTCATGGGTACATGACTCTGCCCACTGTTGTTGACGTTAGGGATGGCCTGGCAATAGTGCTGCGCCAGACGGAGATCTCCGCTGGTACAGTGCACTGTGTCCTAGCCATCCCCTAGAAAAGGGGAGGGAGTGGGCTTTACTGTCGCCACTCCCTGTCCCATCCCCCCTGATGAGGGCATGGGCTTTGCTGGTGTCGTGGGCCGACTCCCCGTGGCCGGCTTCTCCGGAAGCCGCCAGTCGGAGTCGGCCGGTCTTAATCTCATCTCTAGGACTCGGACGCATATGGGCAGTCGGCAGTTCCTCCAGCCGCTCTCCTGAAGTTGGCTCTTCGTCTGTTGTCTCGAGGTGCGCAGTCAGCCCCGATGTCTTGAAAGGTTATGGGCCTCGGGTTAGCCTACCCGTGGCCCATTACTCTGACACAATCTTACTCAAAACAGAAGGTGAATCAAGTGCAGAGCTAGATGGCAGTTCCTTACCTCCCCTCGTATTTGAGGGATAGATCTTGGTTTTTGGATCTCTCAAGTTCTTCATAATGATAAGCAGATATATATCCCAAATGACTCAAAGAATAGAGCTATGCTCCTCGGCAACGGCGCCAGAAAATAGTCTTGATAACCCACAAGTATAGGGGATCGCAATAGTTTTCGAGGGTAAAGTATTCAACCCAAATTTATTGATTCGACACAAGGGGAGCCAAAGAATACTCTCAAGTATTAGCAGCTGAGTTGTCTATTCAACCACACCTGGAAACTTAATATCTGCAGCAAAGTGTTTAGTAGCAAAGTAATATGATAGTAGTGATAGCGGTAACAAAAGGTAATAGTAGTAAAAGTAATGTTTTTGGTATTTTGTAGTGATGATAGCAATAGAAACGGAAAAGTAATGAAGTGGAGAACAAATATATAGAAAGCTCATAGGCAATGGATCGGTGATGGATAATTATGCCGGATGCGGTTCATCATGTAGCAGTCATAACCTAGGGTGACACAAAACTAGCTCCAGTTCATTGATATAATGTAGGCATGTATTCCGAATATAGTCATACGTGCTTATGGAAAAGAACTTGCATGCCATATTTTGTCCTACCCTCCCGTGGCAGCGGGGTCCTTACGAAAACTAAGGGATATTAAGGCCTCCTTTTAATAGAGTACCGGAACAAAGCATTAACACATAGTGAATACATGAACTCCTCAAACTACAGTCATCACCGGTAAGTATCCCGATTATTGTCACTTCGGGGTTAACGGATCATAACACACAATAGGTGAATATAGACTTGCAAGATAGGATCAAGAACACTCATATATTGATGAAAACATAATAGGTTCAGATCTGAAATCATGGCACTCAGGCCCTAGTGACAAGCATTAAGCATAGCAAAGTCATAGCAATATCAATCTCAGAACATAGTGGACACTAGGGATCAAACACTAACAAAACTAACTTGATTACATGATAAATCCCATCCAACCCATCACCGTCCAGCAAGCCTACAATGGAATTACTCACGCACGGTGGTGAGCATCATGAAATTGGTGATGGAGGATGGTTGATGATGACGATGGCGACGGATTCCCCTCTCCGGAGCCCGAACGGACTCCAGATCAGCCCTCCCGAGAGGTTTTAGGGCTTGGCGGCGGCTCCGTATCGTAAAACATGATGATTTCTTCTCTCTGACTTTTCTCTCCCCGAAACACAATATATTGAGTTGGAGTTTGAGTTGGAGAGGCAGCAGGGGGCCCATGAGGTAGGGGGCGTGCCCCCACCCTCGTGGAGAGGTGGTGGGCCCCTGGCCTTCATCTTTTGCAGGTATTTTTCATATTTTCTGAAAAGTTGCTTCGTGAAGTTTCAGGTCATTCCGAGAATGTTTGTTTCTGCACATAAATAACACCATGGTAATTCTGCTGAAAACAGCGTCAGTCCGGGTTAGTTCCATTCAAATCATGCAAGTTAGAGTCCAAAACAAGGGCAAAAGTGTTTGGAAAAGTAGATACGACAGAGACGTATTACGGTCTTGCCGACATGAAGTGGTACATTGCGAGTCCGCATAGTTGTATACATGTTGTAGTCGAATTTGACGGATCCGAGCTCTTCGAAGGTCGTCGTGGTACTCGTTCACGTTGTAGTCGTACATGTACTGAGGTCGAGGTCTTGGTGGACTTGCAAGCCTTGGCGATTCCAGAGATGCCGGTAGAGGTACTGGACGCGACGCTGTGTACTCGTTCACTTCTCGGAGAGGGCATTTGCGGTCTTGCCGGTGTTGACAGTCCAACACAAAGCCACGAAGAAGCACGGGTCATAGGCGACTTGAATAGGGGCCACCTGAACTCGGCGGGAGGAAGAGGCAGGGGCTCGTCCTCATGTAGAAGCGAAGCAGAGGAGGTGAGCGGGGACTCGGCGCGGCGGCAAGAGCTTGCAGGGGAGGTCTAGGACGTGCAGAATGCGGACGAGTTGGCAAAATGGCGCTACGGTGGCCTGCTGGTCTTGGACGGTGACAGCGCACAGGAGAAGGAGGAGGGAAGCAGCGGGCAACAGCGACCATGGGAGGCGCCCTTGGCGCGCCCTTGGCGCGCCCGTGGCGTCGAGCACGGGATGATGTGATGCGGGTCGTCCTCCTCGTCCTAGACAAGACGAGGCATGGGAGGTCTTGGCGCAGGAGCTCCGGCGATGCAGTGTCTGGCAGGGCCCCGTCGGCAGCCTCCGGCAAAGGAGCCGAATGGTGGCGGGGCGACGGCGACACTGGAGGGACGGAGACAAGGAGCGAGGCGGCGGAGTGGGAGGGAGCTCCTCTCCCTGGTGCAAAGCGTGCGGCGGTGCTAGGAGAACGAGAGGGAGAGGGTCGTGGGAAAAGGCAGGAGAGACGGGGGAGATCGAGGAGATGGGGGTCGGGCGTGGGGCTTCTGGCGGCGCGTGGGAAGATGCGAGGGAGAGGATCGAGGGAGCGAGACGGGTTTCGGCGCGCTAGGGTTAAGAGGCGGCTGGGCCAAGGGAAAATGGGCCGACGCGGTGTAGGGCTGCTGGTTGGCCGGCCCGGTAGAGCTGGTAGGGGCACTCTCTCTCCCTCATTCTTATTTCTAAAATAGAAAAACAAAGAAGAGAATAAAAAGGAAGGAGGTAGGTGGATCAGGAGGGATCCCGAGGTGGTTGGCGGCGGCTCGACGGGACAAGTCCCTATATTTTAGGATTTGTCCAAAATAGACTAGGAGTGGAGTATATATACATCACATATTTGGTTAGGGGCTACCTCGTCCCTCCGATCGCAATCGGACGATCACGAATAAATAGCTAGGGAGTCCAATTAACAAAACGGAGATGTTTTGTAGATGTTTGGGGATGATCCGGACACAACGGTAGCGACAGTCCGAGTCGGGTTCGGGACAACTATCGGACGCGCGCGTGAGGAGGGCCGCGGGCTGACGAGGGAGGTTAGGTTGGACCTGGCGGTAGTTAGTGGGCTGTGTAGACGGTCTAGAGAGGAAAGAGAGGGGAAGCCCGGCAACAGTTTTCGAAGACCGGAAACGTCCAACGATTTGACCGACTATATTGTCGCTATAGTTATCCATTGGGTTATCAAACGAACTCCAAATGCGATGAAACTTGGCAGGCGGCCTGTCTACACTATAACAACACCGCATGCCAACTTTCAACCCATTCTGAGAACATTTTCCGGCCACTTATAAAACACTATTTCGTACATACCGCGGGCGCGTTCAAGTGTGTCTGGGCTCAGAACGGACAACGGAAAGAACGGGGAGACCCAGACGGATGCAAGTTTGAAAACATGAAGATGCAATGCACATGATGACATGAAAAGATGCAACACGCAAGCGAATGACATGGCAAAGACAGCGAAATAACTGGAAGATACCTGGCGCAACAGTCTCGGGGCCCCACAACACTCCACCACTACGAGAGGATCTCGTCCCGATATCTAGGATGGCACTGGAGGGAAACGGAAGAGGAAGAGAAGAGGTAAAACTAAGTTGCTTCTTTGACAAACTAGTGAAACCAAAGAACCTTGCGAGGTTGAACAAATTGAAAGAAAGAATACAACGAAGATGAACAAATTTTAAAACACTCCGTTTAGAAAAGAGGAACAAGGAACATTACGAGGACCTTATGGGTTGAAAGACATAAGAAAAGGTTACAATGGACAAGAAGTAGATGCAGGCACCTCGGTTGAAACGATATGTACAAGGAATGATAAAGATCAATTACGACAACACTCCGGTTGAAAATGGAAGGTAAAGCATAAACTTGGCAAAACAAAAGCACTTGGATGAGACTCCGGTTAGAAGAGGAATGATAGACACAACACTCCGGTTAAAACAAGATGGAGAAGGAATAAGAATGATATAAATTGGACAGCACTCCGACTATAAATGAAAGGAATTGAATATGAACTAGACACGATGAGAGTATGCTTGATGAAATCAACAATGCACTGCCTCCGGAACTATTGAAAGAATGGAACAAGGGGTAAGAAAGATCTCAGACAGCACTCCGGTTGAGAAGGGAGGTAAAACTTGACAAAATGGGAAGAACTTGAAAAGAGGGCATGACACTCTAGTTGAATGGATAAACACGAAAAGAACATGGTCCTCACAATCTAAGATGATAAGTGAAGAGAGCAACATCATTATGCCTCTGGAACGAAAGAATAGAAGTTGAATCGTTGGCAAGGGAAGAATAGAGAAGAAACTGGCAACCTCTACCACAAATGAGCTTGGAAAAGGCATCCTTAGGAGAAGGGTTGAACGAAGTTGTTGGAAAAATAACAACGAAAAGAGTAAGCTTGTTGTGGGCTTATGGAAAACATCTCAAAATCTTGAGGTGAAATTCTGCCACTAACGAAAAACAATAGATTGGATTAAGGTCAACAAGGAAATGACAACTCCTTTCGCTGAGAGGATAGGAGAAAAACCTGTATCATTGATAGACACCACAATAAGCAACATTCCTTAGGGAAGGCATTAGGTGAATTCTATACCAAGATAACTCCAAGGGAGAAAATGATGGGTTTAAATATCTCATTCCTGACAACTTTTGAATCATGAAACATGAAGGGAAAATTGTCAAGAAAGACATAACAACACCTCAAAAGATAAGGTAGAACGAATTGCACTTTGGAATGCAAGAAGAAGAATGCTTGAACTCCTCAAAACAAAACATGTATTGAGCACCATGTTTATTTTAGAGTAAAGCTTGGGGAATCTTAACTCCGAGAGAGATCTTGAAGAACAATTGAAGAATGAAAAGAATCCTTGACGAACCACCATGTAGAGCCTCCATTAAGAACTCCGGATAGGAAATGATAACATAAAAGAATCGAAGGTTTGAAGCGAACAAGATTGAAGTCTTGCAATGATTTAGATGGAGCTTCGTGATGATGAGAGCTTGGAACTCCGGGAAAAGAAAAGATGAAACAATTGAAAATGAGAACTTATTCCTCAGGAACAAACTCCGAAGAATGAATCAATCACTTGGACGAAGCAGGAATAAGAATTATATTATGCATATCCTTCACCAATTTAAATTGATGACAAACAACGAATTTGGCATACTACTTATTCTCGTAGAAAGGATTAAGATAGATATAGAGCAAACTTGAGAAAAGACTTCAACGAACCACCATTTGGATTGAAACAACGAATAAATCGATATAATACCAAGAGAAAAGGAATCTTGAATGAACCACCATAAGAATTAAGAAATGATCAAGGAAAAGATAGAGAAACACCGGGAAGAATTAGCAAATGAATGAAGAAGCTTGATCAGAAAATATTTGAATGATGCACCGGTAAGATTTGGACAATGAGAGCTGAAAGCTGAGAATGAATAATTCTGAGATAAGGGCTCCAGAGAATCAAACTGAAAAGACTCATGAATTGCTCCGGATGGGTGAAAAGAATTGTCATCATCGAAAACAATTATGAGAGGATGGCATAAGGCTAGCACCATGAATCTTTGAGAGAACGGGTAAGGATTTAAGAGGAACTCTTCTTCGGTCGTCAAAATCCGAGAATGACGATGAGAAGCACCACCATGAATTGTTGAGATACTCCGGGATGAAAAATAGAAAGGTTGAACCAATGATGAAAAGAATTGAAAGATCTTGGAGAAAGGCATTTGACTGATGATAACTCATTCTTACGTCAAACTTTAAATGATTTCGAGAGTAACTCCAGGAAAATTAGAAGAGTTAGGTAAGATCCTGGGAAAAGACATGTGGGTTAGGGCTCACTCAAGAGAAACACCTTTGTACGATTTAAAAGAGAGGTTGCACTGGTTGAATTAAATGGCTAGAATGAGATAACAACCTCGAGATACCTTGGACGGATTGATAATGGAGACACAAATTTTCTGAGATATCTTCAACACTCCGGATACAAAAATAGCAAGAGGTGGATGATTAAGAGGTGCATCGGCATGAGAAAACATTAGAAACGAGGAAAAGATATTATGGACAAAGCTTGACTTGAATCCACCGTAGAAGAAAAGAATGAAGAATGATATGCTTGTAGAGCATCTTCATGAGAATCACCGGATACGAACATTGACGAAAAAGAATGGAGAGACTTCCCATCGATAAGAGGATACTTGATTAGACAATCTGATTCCATGAAGAAAAAAAGGGTGGGAGGGCGGGAAAAACAAAGGCAACTTGGGATGGATGAAACAAATAACGTTGAGAAGACTTTGAGTTGATCTTGCGGATGTTGAAAAATGATAGGATCATCTCGAAGAGAAGTGCACCGGTTGGAAATAGAATTGGGATGATAACCTTGATGATCAAAAAGGATTAATACTCACATAGAAATATGAGAGCATCGCTTAAGGAAGGTATGGAATCAACACTTGACTTTGAAGCAATAAGAATACCACAACTGAAAATAAAACACAGGATTGGCTTGTAGAATAAGCCAGAAACAAACATATGATAGATCTCATATCGTATAATGTGTCTATTGGAAAGATATCCTACGTGATACTTGAATTCCCACTTATAAACTCCCGAAACTTTCTGGTTATGCAATTAGGTGTTGAGGATACAGGGGAAGCATAATACCTCACCCAAAACTAACAAATCCTACATCCAGCTGTATCCATCCTTCAACACATAACCAAGAAACCTTCGGAAATCATTTACCTCAACCTTCGAAAAGCATCCGTTATACGAGTTATGGCAATACTCCCGAACTCCTTCCCAGTACTGGGTGGTGTCGAGGTTATCTCACCAACAACTGCATAAAGGACATTTTCGATGTCGGCGAACTCAAGTATTCCAGAACTGCAACGATAAAATTGTGACGGCAACACCTCGGAGCTCAACTCCCCGGGACACTGCCACAACCCCTAAATGTCAGGAGGAACTAAGAACAATGTTCTCGTCACAAAACCATCGGAACGATTCCAAGATACCCACGTGATCCTAAATTTTTTTAGTGAAATTTGAGAAGAGAAGAATCAAAACTCTACGTCAGGAAGCCTCACCAGAGCGACGAAGGGACTGAGGAGTAAAAAGAATCCTACTCTCCGATATATATAATCCTAAAAGACTCAAAACATTTTTCTAGACTCAACAACGCCAGCGATTCGATCAAGCAGGGGGCTCCTAAGTCGGGGAAGGCTCTGATTACCAACTTGTAACACCCATGATGCGGCTATATCTCCCACGTATCGGAGCACGACTTAGAGGCATAGCCGCATAGTAGGCATGTCGCAAGAGGGGTAATCTTTACACATCCCATGTACTGAATAAGAAAGAGATAAAGAGTTGGCTTACAATCGCCACTTCATACAATACATAAATATAGCATTACATCATCCAGAATACAATCAAGGTCCGACTACGGAACCAAAATAAAGACAACCCCAAATGCAAAAGATCCCTGATCGCCCCAACTAGGCTCCACTACTGATCGTCTGGAAAGGAAGCATAGTAACATCCTGAATCCTCGTCAAAGTCCCACTTGAGTTCGGTCGCATCCCTTGGACTGGCATCATCGGCACCTGCATCTGGTTTTGGAAGTATTCTGTGAGTCACGGGGACTCAGCAATCTCACACCCTCGCGATCAAGACTATTTAAGCTTATGGGTAGGAAAAGGTAGTGAGGTGGAGCTGCAGCAAGCACTAGCATATATAGTGGCTAACTTACGCAAATGAGAGCGAGAAGAGAAGCAAGGCACGGTCGATAAGCTATCATGATCAAGAAGTGATCCTTAACTACTTACGTTCAAGCATAACACGAAACCGTGTTCTCTTCCCGGACTCCGTCGAAAAGAGACCATCACGGCTACACACGCTGTTGATTCATTTTAATTAAGTTAAGTGTCAAGTTTTCTACAACCGGATATTAATAAATTCCCATCTGCCCATAACCGCGGGCACGACTTTCAAAAGTTCAAAACCCTGCAGGGGTGTCCCAACTTAGCCCATCACAAGCTCTCACGGTCAACGAAGCATATTCCTTCTCCCAGGAAGACCCAATCAAACTCCGAATCCCGGTTACAAGACATTTCGACAATGGTAAAACAAGACCAGCAAAGCTGCCCGGATGTGCCGACAAATCCCGATAGGAGCTGCACATATCTCATTCTCAGGGCACACCGGATGAGCTAGACGTCGGGTTGGCATAGACCCTGGTTGCCCAGGGGGCGCCAGACATCGCTCAGGTTGGACCGACACTTAGAGAAGCACTGGCCCGGGGGGGGGTTTAAAATAAAGATGACCCTCGGGCTCCGGAAACCCAAGGGGAAAAGGCTAGGTGAGGCAAATGTAAAACCAAGGTTGGGCCTTGCTGGAGGAGTTTTATTTAAAGCGAACTGTCAAGGGGTTCCCATAACACCCAACCACGTAAGGAACGCAAAAATCAAGGAACATAACACCGGTATGACAGAAACTAGGGCGGCAAGAGTGGAACAAAACACCAGGCAATAGGCCGAGCCTTCCACCCTTTACCAAGTATATAGGTGCATTAAAGTAAACAAGATATAATAATGATATCCCAACAATATCCATGTTCCAACATGGAACATACTCCATCTTCACCTGCAACTAGCAACGCTATAAGAGGGGCTGAAGCAAAGCGGTAACATAGCCAAACAACGGTTTGCTAGGAAAGGTGGGTTAGAGGTTTGACATGGCAGTATGGGAGGCATGATAAGGCAAGTGGTAGGTATCGCGGCATAGCAATAGAGCGAGCAAATAGCAAGCAAAGATAGAGGTGATTTCGAGGGTATGGTCATCTTGCCTGAAATCCCGCAAAGAAGAATGAGTCCACGAAGAAGACAAACGGACATAGCCGAACGGATCCTCACAACTCCGAAATGAAACCGAAGCTAACGGGAGAGACAACCCGGAAAGAAAGCAAGCAACATAGTAAAAAACCATCACATAATCATGGCATGATGCATAGTCAAGTATGATGCATGTCCGGTTTAATGAGGCAAGGCATGGCAAAGTGCACAAACATTACTACAAATTAAGTGGAGCTCAATATGCAACGAGTTGCATATTGACGGAACACCACATGACTTATTTAGTTCTCTCTCGTTTAGGTACTCAACAATATTAAATTTTGTTAAACATGGCAAGAGGAGAAGCATAAAGAAATTATCTATTTAGGCAAGTTTAAATGAGGCCAGAATGCCAAACAACAATTCCGGTAAATCCCCATATGCATTAGAACTTAATGCAAACAACAATTTAAACATTCTTGATGTTGTGATCATGATGTGGATGACATTTGCAAGTTTTTTGCAGTATTTATGAAAATGTTGATAAGAGCATTATATGAAGCATTTCTCGACATGGCGGAAGGAAAAGGGGTGCCACGGCGGCGAAACGGAAATGTCACCATGGCAACATTCTGGTGATCCGGCAACTCAATTGAGATGCCGGTGCAAAAGGAAGTGTGGCGGAAGCGTGCAAAAGATGGTGGGATGATCTCGGACTCCGGGTGTCCCACGGGTTCGCGGCAAGGCTAACAAGGAACGTGCAAGGATCAATCCGGACATGGTGCATACAATGGGTGCATCTCATACAACACATGCAAACGTTCTCGGACGGTTGTCTCGGGGTTATACCTTCGAAGCATATTGGTTCGGTGCAAAGTAGAGGAAGTAGGCGTTCTCGGGACGTTCGCAGTGGAAGTAGTCGTACTATCGGTCCTCGGCGATGGTAGTGGAAGTAGTGGTTCCCGGTTCGGAGGGGGACTTGACGAATCCGAGTCCTTCGGGGTTCGACGGTAGTGCTTCACGTTCTTAGTCGCACAAGTTTTCGTAGATGTTCAGGGCCACACGAGGAATTTGACGACCACAAAGTCTTCGCGGTTCGACGGTACTCGATGTTCCAAGTGGTCTTTGGGGTACTTCGCATTTGTGCTACCCGGGTGTCGGCGCATGAAGTTGTACATGGTCCATGAGTCATCGATCGTTCGGGGTCCGACTTGTGGGTCTTGCCGACATGAAGTGGTACTTGGCGAGTCTGCGTAGTTGTACACATGTTGTAGTCGAACTTGACGGATCCGAGCTCTTCGAGGGTCGTCGTGGTACTCATTCACGTTGTAGCCGTACATGTACTGAGGTCGAGGTCTTGGTGGACTTGCAAGCCTTGGCAATTCCGGAGACACCAGTAGAGGTACTGGATGCAACACTGTGTACTCGTTCACTTGTCGGAGAGGACGTTTGCGGTCTTGCCGGTCTTGACAGTCCAACACAAAGCCACGAAGAAGCACGGGTCATAGGCGGCTTGAACAGGGGCCACCCAAACTCAGCGGGAGGAAGATGCAGGGGCTCGTCCTCATGCAGAAGCGAAGCAGAGGAGGTGAGCAAGGACTCGGCGCGGCGGCAAGAGCTTGCAGGGGAGGTCCAGGACATGCAAAACGCGGATGAGGAGGCAAAATGGCGCTATGGTGGCCTGCTGGTCTTGGACGGTGACAGCGCACAGGAGAAGGAGGAGGGAAGCAGCGGGCAACGGCGGCCATGGGAGGCGCCCTTGGTGCGCCCGTGGCGTCGAGCACGGGAGGAGGTGATACAGGTCGTCCTCCTCGTCGTAGACAAGACGAGGCAGGGGAGGTCTAGGTGCGGGAGCTCCGGCGACACAGTGTCTGGTAGGGCCCCGTCGGCAGCCTCCCGCAAAGGAGCCAAATGGTGGCTGGGCGATGGCGCCACTGGAAGGACGGGGACAAGGAGCGAGGCGGCGGAGTGGGAGGTGCTGGCACGGGAGCTCCTCTCCCTGGTGCGAAGCGTGCGGCGGCGCTAGGAGAACGAGAGGGAGAGGGTCGTGGGAAAAGGCAGGAGAGACGGGGGAGATCGAGGAGATGGGGGTCGGGCGTGGGGCTTCTGGCGGTGCGAGGGAATATGCGAGGGAGAGGATCGAGGGAGCGAGAGGGCTTTCGGCGTGCTAGGGTTAAGAGGCAGCTGGGCCTAGGGAAAATGGGGTGACGCGGTGTAGGGCTACTAGTTGGCCGGCCCGGTAGAGCTGGCAGGGGCGCTCTCTCTCCCTCATTCTTATTTCTAAAATAGAAAAAAAAACAAAGAAGAGAAGAAAAAGGAAGCAGGTAGGTGGATCGGGAGGGATCCCGAAGTGGGTGGCGGCGGCTCGACGGGACAAGTCCCTATATTTTAGGGTTTGTCCAAACTAGACTAGGAGTGGAGTATATATACATCACATATTAGGTTAGGGGCTACCACGTCCCTCCGATCGTAATTGGACGATCGCGAATAAATAGCTAGGGAGTCCAATTAACAAAACGGAGATGTTTTGTAGATGTTTGGGGATGATTCGGACACAACGGTAGCGACAGTCCGAGTCGGGTTCAGGACAACTATCGGACGTGCGCGCGAGGAGGGCCGCGGGCTGACGAGTGAGATTAGGTTGGACCTGGCGGTAGGTAGTGGGCTGCGTAGACGATTGTAGGATCGAAAGTATGTCTAGAGGGGGGGGGTGATTAGACTACTTGACCAAATAAAAACTTAACCTTTTCCCAATTTCAGTTCTTGGCAGATTTTAGCTATTTTAGGACAAGTCAAGCAATCATCACACAATTCAAGAAAGCATGCAAAGAGTATATTGGCAGCGGAAAGTAAGCATGCAACTTGCAAGAATGTAAAGGGAAGGGTTTGGAGAATTCAAACGCAATTGGAGACACAGATGTTTTTCCCGTGGTTCAGATAGGTGGTGCTATCCTACATCCACGTTGATGGAGACTTCAACCCACGAAGGGTAACGGTTGCGCGAGTCCACGGAGGGCTCCACCCACGAAGGGTCCATGAAGAAGCAACCTTGTCTATCCCACCTTGGCCATCACCCACGAAGGACTTGCCTCACTAGCGGTAGATCTTCACGAAGTAGGCGATCTCCTTGCCCTTACAAACTCCTTGGTTCAACTCCACAATCTTGTCGGAGGCTCCCAAGTGACACCTAGCCAATCTAGGAGACACCACTCTCCAAGAAGTAACAAATGGTGTGTTGATGATGAACTCCTTGCTCTTGTGCTTCAAATGATAGTCTCCCCAACACTCAACTCTCTCTCATAGGATTTGGATCTGGTGGAAAGAAGATTTGAGTGGAAAGCAACTTGGGGAAGGCTAGAGATCAAGATTCATATGGTAGGAATGGAATATCTTGGTCTCAACACACGAGTAGGTGGTTCTCTCTCAGAACATATGAGTTGGAAGTGTAGATGTGTCCTGATGGCTCTCTCCACGAGTGAAGAGGAGGTGGAGGGGTATTTATAGCCTCCACACAAAATCTAACCATTACACACAATTTACCAATCTCGGTGGGACCGAATCAACAAACTCGGTCGGACCGAAAAGGTAAACCTAGTGACCATTAGAGATTTTCGGTGGGACTGACATGCAACTCGGTAGGACCGATTTTGTTAGGGTTAGGGCATAACGTAATCTCGGTGAGACCGATTACACAAACTCGGTGAGACCGATTTTGGTAATAAGCTAACCAGAGAGTTGGTCAGGTAAACTCGGTGGGACCGATTTGCTCTTTCGGTGAGACCGAAATGTTACAAAAAGGAAACAGAGAGTTTACATTGCAATCTCGGTGGGACCGATCCGCTCTTTCGGTGAGACCGAAAAGTTACGAAAGGGAAACAAAGAGTTTGCAATCCCATCTCGGTGAGACCGAGATCCCTATCGGTAGAACCGATTTGCTAGGGTTTGGCAGTGGCTTATGACAAGTGAAACTCGGTGGCGCCGGATAGAAAGAATCGGTAGGACCGAGTTTGGCTTAGGGTTTAGGTCATATGTGGATATGGGAAAGTAGTTGAGGGTTTTGGAGCATATCACTAAGCACATGAAGCAAGAGGCTCATTAAGCAACACCTCATCCCTCCTTGATAGTATTGGCTTTTCCTAAAGACTCAATGTGATCTTGGATCACTAAAATATAGAATGAAGAGTCTTGAGCTTTTGAGCTTGAGCCAATCCTTTGTCCTTAGCATTTTGAGGGTTCCACTTTCACCATCCATGCCATGCCAATCATTGAGCTTTCCTGAAATAATCATCTTGGAATAGCATTAGCTCAATGAGCTCTATGTTGTTATGAATTGCCAAAACCACCTAGGGATAGTTGCACTTTCAATCTCCCCCTTTTGGGAATTGATGACAACATATAGATCAAAGCTTCGACAAATGATAATAAGAATGAATTACATCGTCGCTTTGAGAAGTATGTGATAAGTAAGAGCTCCCCCTAAATTTGTGCATATTTAAGATTTGCTTTGGACTGCAAATGCACAAAGAGTTAGAGTCATGGGTTACTATTCCATGTCACATACATCTTGGTGGAGCGCTTAAAATGATAAGAATGAAATACATGCACTCATCACCAAGAAAAGTGAATGATCACATAAGATAGATAAGATAATAGCATTCACCAAGCATGCATAAGTGTAGCTTATGATCAGACACATGATCATCAATGTCTCACAAGCATAGTATCTCAACCAAAAGCAAACAAAGTATGAAAAACCACCAAATAAAGCAAGAGAGAAAAAACAACACACTCTCTCTCGAAGCCTATGATCTATACATTTTTCTCCCCCTTTGGCAACAAGTTACCAAAAAGTTCCTAGAAAATGCATAGTGCTAGATCGAATCTCAGGCTTGATCTTCAGGTGGTGGTGGAGTCCGGAGCACTCCAAGAACGAAGCCTTCTGTAGACGTGGTTGGAGTTGAGGCTGAAGTAGATGCTGGAGCAGGTTGGGCTGGTGCTGCGGCTGGAGCTGAGGCGGTTGCTCTTGTGTCAGGAACTGGCACTGCAGACGACCTCAGACCTCGTGGCACTCTGGCAAAGGCATCAGTGGTTGTCTTCCCTTTCCTCTCCTGCATGTCATCTTGGAGCTGCTCCACTGTAGTCTGAATCTCTGTCACCTTGATATCCAAGTCATAGAACTTTTGTTCTATGATTCTCTCTAGGCTTGCCTGGTTCTGAGTTAGGGTGGCCAGTCCTTTCTCAATCCGCAGGGTTGATGCAATCAAGTAACTGAGCTGCTCTTGCTTGTTCTTCAAGAAGTACTCAGATGCCTCCTCTTGAGTTGGCATCTTGGCAGCTTTCTCCTTTATTGCCTTCTCCTTCTTGGCTTGTGCATGGGCTGAAGATGGTTCATCTTTGGTCATCACAACTTGGTTGTCCTTGAACTCTGGATAGATAGGCAAATGTTCCTTGTCCAATAAGTATGTGTCTGTGCCCATTCTTGAGTTAATCAACATCTGGATCTGAGGGGCATATCCACAGCTCCTCTTCTGATCTGCTGCAGTCCTCTTGATAGTCTCTACCATGAGGCTCATGACCTTGAATTTCTGAGGCACATCAAAGATATGTAGCAAGTTAATGGCATGACCTCTGATCATCCTGTGATCTCCAGACTTGGGCATAAGTGTGTGCCTAAGGATCCAGTTGATCGTAGGCAGACCTGACAGCAAGTGTTTTACAGACCCAAACTGGTGAGTGTCAAGATCATCTGTTGGAATCTCCTTGTACATATTTGCCATAGAGTTATGATCCATCTTCTTCTTGGAATAGACATCCAAGTCATCTTCATTTTCCTCTGGGGCATTGATAAGCTGTGCCCACTCAGCAACTGTTGATTGGTACCTCGTACCTTCAGACATCCAAACAATCCTCCCATCTGGATAAAAATGTGCTGTGGAGTAGAACTGCATGATAAGCTCCTCATTCCACTTTGTGAGCTTCTGCCCAACAAAGTCTTCTACTCCACATGCCTTGAAGCTGTCCTGCACTCCAGGGTAGTGCTCTTCATTCTCCTTGATATATTCCCAGTTGACCCATCTCATATCACATACAATTGGCTTCTTGTCTAACAAGACTGTCTCATAGAAGTCCTGCTGTTCCTTAGTGTGGAACCTGTAGTCAACAACAGTTCTTCTCCTTGAAGCATATGGATCTGCTTCTCTCCACTTCCTCAGCCCTGAGTCTCTTCTGAGCTTCATGTCCTCAGCCACAGGATGAGCATCATTGTGGTCTGGGATCTCGGGCTTGAGCTTTCTCAAAACATGCTCTTCATCATCTTCAGCAATGTCAGGCACTGGGGCCTTGTTCTTCTCAGCAGCTGGTATGCTCCTTGTATTCCTCTTGGGTGCTGACTTGGGCTTCGAGGCAGCTTTGGGTGCTTGTTTGGGCTTGGATGCAGCAGCCCCTATCCTGATAGCATCACCCATAAGCTTAGGTGCCTTATGTGCTGGTGCAGCAACCTCTTCTTCTTCCTCTTCTTCCATGATGGAAGCCTTTCCAAGCACTTTGGCTACGGTCTTCTTGACCCTTTCCTTCCTTTTCTTTCCTTCAGCAGCAACTGGCTCTATGGGAGTGGGCTTCTCAGGAATCTGAGTTGAGGCTCTGGCCTTTGGCATAGGCTGCCTACCTGCTGGCCTTTTGATTTTCATCCCTGGCTTTATGCTCTGTGCTGGGCCATATTCTTTCTTGAGCACAACTCTCTTGGAAGTTGCTTCCTCTTCTGCCTCATAGTCCTCATCCTCTGATTCTGAGGTTCTCTTCTTTCCTTGTCTTGTGGCAGCTTTTGGCAGGTTGCTAGGGGTGCTCCTGCTGCCATCATCCGAAGAACTGGAGGGACTAGTGCCCTCACTCATTTGCACTGGCTGCTCTGACAAATTCTGGCTATCACTTTGGTCTGACATGATGAACAAGCTGACTGTTGACCCTGTGAACAGTTTATAGATGAGGTAGAGTGGATGAGCATCACAAAATGCAGAGATTTTGCAAAAGAATGATTCAAAAACTTAGTTTTAGTTTCCCACAGAAAGCATTTCGGATCTACCAATTTTTAAACTCGGTGATACCGAAGCAGTTTTGGAACCTAAACTAGTGAACTCGGCCAGACCGAGTCACAGTTCGGTGGCACCGAGACTGCTAGGGTTTCACAAAGTTCCAAAATCGGTCACACCGATTAGTAATACTCGGTCAGACCGAGTCTTACTTGTGCAATGGCATAAGCCAAATCGGTGGGACCGAGTTTTTCAACTCGGTGGGTCCGAGATGGTTTCGGCGGAAACCTAACCCTAAAATTTTTGAATCAAACCTAATCTACGAGTTCATTGACTGGATAGAAGTATATCAAACATGGCAAGAATCATTATGATCACAATGTGCTAGGAATAGGATTGGGGAATAGCACAAAGATCGAGTCCATACCCTAGTTCGGCGCAGACTCGCTACGGCGGCAACGGCAGGGTTGATTCCCGTTGGCGCCGACGGAGACCAGCGACTGGAGGCGGCTGGCGGCAAGGAGACGATCTGGAGACCACGTTGGCAGAGTGAGCTATCGCGCGGGCGAAGGGGTTCGGAGAAATTTCCAAATTTTTGCCCGTGACTATATATAGCCCGACCCTATCGGTGTGACCGAGTGGAACAACTCGGTGGCACCGAGATGCAAAACTGTATACAGTTATTGCAACTCAGTGTGACCGAATGGTTCAAATCGGTTGCACCGAGATCGAAAACATAGATCAACTTAATGATCTCGGTAGGACCGAAAGTAGGATATCGGTCAGACCGAGAATCACAAAGAGGTTTTGGAAGTTTAAGTCTATGACGAATCAGGGACTCCGAGTGCTCCTCACACAGAGTGGTTCGAATCTGACTTGATCAAATTTTGTGATGTAGCATGAATAGAGTTTGAGACAAGAAAAGCATAGATAGCTAGAGGAGGTTCTTAGGCATTCTTGTCCATCCACTTGGCAAAAGTAAATAAAACCAAACAATCAAAACAACAAGTGGATGTCCTCGAATGAGTAAAATATGCAACCAACATGCTCACACAATAAGATGGCAATTGAAATATGTGACAAAGCATGCACAACCAATTCTAGCATCTATCAAGCAATTTGCGATGACTAAGTCATCTATATATGAGTATATTGACTTAGGAGTCAAGTGAGAACACTTGATCATAGGTCATACTCATTGTTTAAGCTCAAGTGGGGTTACCACTTTTACATAAAGCATTGTTGTGTTCACATCTTTAGAGTTGCTTTAGCTCAAGTCTTAGAGTAAAGCTCCCCCTAGATGTGATATCCCCCCTAAGAGGGATGAACTAACCTTGGGTTTTGTCGATAATGACTTCATGTAGATGTTGAAGATGTGGATGCTCAATGTTGATGTAGATCACTTGGAGCTATCCATTTGAGTGAATTGCACTTTCCATACCTACATGGGTTAGTCCCACAAGGAACAAACAAGGATATCCATAGACATAGAGTGATGCACACACAAGACGATGTCCATGAAAACTTTTAGGTTACCTTGTCCCTTGTCTTACCAACAAGAGGGTTTGTGACTCCTTGAACTAGTGCAAGATGTGGAAGTTGATTGCACTTGTTCTTGCCAAAATGATGAGAGTGAAGTATGTTGGCGGAGTCACCCTCAAGAACTCTCCAGTTCTTCTTCTTTTGGATCCACACCATCTTGATGGGAATCCTTGGAGTTGTAGTCGTACTTGATGAAGTGGAACTTGAAGTGGTCTTGGGAATCCACTTGACTAAGGTCTTAGGAGCTTCTTCAAATGCATCAATTTCCTCTTGAAGCTTGTCCTTGCCTTTTTGCTTGTAGTCTTGTGGTGGAAGATCATCTTGAGCTTGTGTCCCCTTGAAGGAAGTATCATACTTGTCTTGTTGAGGAACGAACTTTGTCTTGGGGTATTGATCTTCTTCCCACTCAACTCCATTGGCATTGAACTTTCATTCAAAACCAACACCTTGATTCTTCCGGTGCATTCCTTGCTTGCGCACAATTTCCTCGAATTGCTTACTCCCGGCAAGGCTTTTGTACACTCCTTTCTCTATAATTCCCTTCAATAAGCTATTTTCTTGCTCAAGTGTAACTTGGCTAAGAGAATCATTAGTGGAATCAAGAGAACTACTAGAAGCAACAATATTGGATTTAGCATGATCATTGTTACTACTAGAGGAAGAATCTTTCTTGTTCTTGTTACTAGACTTGACTAGAGGCATGTAAGTGGATAAGAGTAAACGCTTGGCAATGTAAGAAGAACTTTTATTGCGGAGATCATCATTGATTGCCTTTAAGAACTCATGCTCTTGCTCAAGATTGAGCTTTTCAAAGCGTAACTTCTCATGAGCTCTTAAAAGTTCTCGGTGATCTTCGAAGATAGTTTTATGAGCTAACTTAAGAGTGTTTAGTTCTTTAGTTAGAGCCTCAATCTTCTCCTTATCATTGTCATTCGTTTTACCTTGATTAGCATGATTAATTGATGTTTCATCATAGTATTCATCACTAGAGTTGTCAATAAGTAAATCATCATCACCTAACAAGTCATCTTCATCACTATTGAAATCAACATACTCGGGGTGTGTTACCTTAGGACCTTTGGCCATGAAGCATCTTCCAATTCCTTCATTTGGTGAGTCAAATATGTCGTAGGAGTTGGTTGACACAAGTGCTAGACCGGCAACACCTTCATCTTGAGTATATTCGGAATCGGAGTGATAACTTCTCTCGGAGTGGTCGTCGGAGTCGGAGCCGGATACCCATTCACCAACATGAGCTTGATGTCTTCGTTTTGTGTAGCTCCTTGATGATTTTTCCTTCCTTTACGAACCCTTGCTTCTCCGTGAGTATCTTCATTCATAATGATCATCTCTACTCCTTCTCTCTCTTGGTGGTGATTCTTCTCTTTTGCTTCTTCTTTTTGGAGAGTCTTCTCTTCTCTTGTAGGAAGCCGTACACTCATTGGAATAGTGTCCGGGTCTTCCACAATTGTAGCAGTTTCGCTCTCGACTAGAGGATCTTTTGTCATTGTAGGACCTTGACTTGGAGCTTCTATCTTTGCTTCTACTCTTGTAGAACTTGTTGAAGTTCTTCACCATTAAGCTCAATTCTTCATTGAAGTTTTGTTTCTCACTTGATGATGTAGGGGCTTCACATGAGGCTTTGTAGGCACCACTAGATTTGTTGTGAAGTTCCTCTTTATCCTTAAGTGACATCTCATGAGCAACAATTCTTCCAATTACCTCCGTTGGCTTGAGATCTTTGTAATTGGGCATCATTTGGATCAATGTGCACACGGTATCATATTTTCCATCCAAGGCTCTTAGAATCTTCTTGATGATGAATCTGTCGGTCATCTCTTCACTTCCTAAGCCGGCAATCTCATTTGTGATGAGAGCAAGCCTAGAGTACATTTCAGCGACACCTTCACCATCCTTCATTTTGAACTTGTCAAGTTGACTTTGAAGCACATCCAATTTGGATTCCTTGATGGAGTCGGTACCTTCGTGCATATCAATCAAAGTGTCCCAAATTTCCTTTGCATTCTCAAGACGGCTGATTTTGTTGAATTCTTCGGGGCACAATCCGTTGAGGAGAATATCACAAGCTTGAGCATTGTATTGCAACATCTTCAACTCATCCGCTGTAGCTTCACGGTTTGGTTCTCTCCCATCAAAGAAGTCACCTTGCAAACCAACACACACAATAGCCCAAACGGCGGGGTTATGTCCAAGAATATGCATTTTCATTTTATGCTTCCAACTAGCAAAATTAGTACCATCAAAGTAAGGACCTCTACGGTGATAATTTCCCTCGCTAGACGTCATACTCTCCTAGGTTGTGAAACCAAGGCTATGACCACCAAAAGCTATGGAAATCAAAGCAAATGGAGACCAAAGCTCTGATACCACTTTTAGGATCGAAAGTATGTCTAGAGGGGGGTGATTAGACTACTTGACCAAATAAAAACTTAACCTTTTCCCAATTTTAGTTCTTGGCAGATTTTAGCTATTTTAGGACAAGTCAAGCAATCATCACACAATTCAAGCAAGCATGCAAAGAGTATATTGGCAGCGGAAAGTAAAGCATGCAACTTGGAAGGGTTTGGAGAATTCAAATGCAATTAGAGACACGGATGTTTTTCCCGTGGTTCGGATAGGTGGTGCTATCCTACATCCACGTTGATGGAGACTTCAACCCACGAAGGGTAACGGTTGCGCGAGTCCACGGAGGGCTCCACCCACGAAGGGTCCACGAAGAAGCAACCTTGTCTATCCCACCATGGCCATCGCCCACGAAGGACTTGCCTCACTAGCGGTAGATCTTCACAAAGTAGGCGATCTCCTTGCCCTTACAAACTCCTTGGTTCAACTCCACAATCTTGTCGGAGGCTCCCAAGTGACACCTAGCCAATCTAGGAGACACCACTCTCCAAGAAGTAACAAATGGTGTGTTGATGATGAACTCCTTGCTCTTGTGCTTCAAATGATATTCTCCCCAACACTCAACTCTCTCTCATAGGATTTGGATCTGGTGGAAAGAAGATTTGAGTGGAAAGCAACTTGGGGAAGGCTGGAGATCAAGATTCATATGGTAGGAATGGAATATCTTGGTCTCAACACATGAGTAGGTGGTTCTCTCTCAGAACATATGAGTTGGAAGTGTAGATGTGTTCTGATGGCTCTCTCCATGAGTGAAGAGGAGGTGGAGGGGTATTTATAGCCTCCACACAAAATCTAACCGTTACACACAATTTACCAATCTTGGTGGGACCGAATCAACAAACTCGGTCGGACCGAAAAGGTAAACCTAGTGACCATTAGAGATTTTCGGTGGGACTGACATGCAACTCGGTAGGACCGATTTTGATAGGTTTAGGGCATAACGTAATCTCGGTGAGACCGATTACACAAACTCGGTGAGACCGATTTTAGTAATAAGCTAACCAGAGAGTTGGTCAGGTAAACTCGGTGGGACCGATTTGCTCTTTTGGTGAGACCGAAATGTTACAAAAAGGAAACAGAGAGTTTACATTGCAATCTCGGTGGGACCGATCCGCTCTTTCGGTGAGACCGAAAATTTACGAAAGGGAAACAGAGAGTTTGCAATCCCATCTTGGTGAGACCGAGATCGCTATCGGTAGAATCGATTTGCTAGGGTTTGGCAGTGGCTTATGACAAGTGAAACTCGGTGGCGCCGGATAGAAAGAATCGGTAGGACCGAGTTTGGCTTAGGGTTTAGGTCATATGTGGATATGGGAAAGTAGTTGAGGGTTTTGGAGCATATCACTAAGCACATGAAGCAAGAGGCTCAGTAAGCAACACCTCCTCCCTCCTTGATAGTATTGGCTTTTCCTAAAGACTCAATGTGATCTTGGATCACTAAAATATAAAATGAAGAGTCTTGAGCTTTTGAGCTTGAGCCAATCCTTTGTCCTTAGCATTTTGAGGGTTCCACTTTCACCATCCATGCCATGCCAATCATTGAGCTTTCCTGAAATAATCATCTTGGAATAGCATTAGCTCAATGAGCTATATGTTGTTATGAATTACCAGAACCACCTAGGGATAGTTGCACTTTCAACGGTCTAGAGAGGGAAAGCCCGGCAACAGTTTTCGGAGACTAAAAACGTCTGACGATTTGACCGACTTTATTGTCGCTATAGTTATCCGTTGGGCTATCAAACGAACTCCAAATGCGATGAAACTTGGCAGACGACCTATCTACACTATAACAACATCGCATGAAAACTTTCAACCCATTCTGAGAACATTTTCTGGCCACTTATAAAATACTATTTTGGACATACCGCGGACGCGTGCAAGTGTGTCTGGGCTCAGAACAGACAACGGAAAGAACGGGGAGACCCGGACGGATGCAAGTTTGAAAACATGAAGATGCAATGCACATGATGACATGACAAGATGCAACACGCAAGCGAATGACATGGCTAAGACAGCGAAATAACTGGAAGACACTTGGCGCAACAGTCTCGGGGCATCACACAGGGGCTCCCCGCGTGTAATCAGGGCCAGCCCGCCTCAACTTGACTTCTCCTGAATTTTGATAGTTCATTGATAATAACCAATTCTTCCTTTTTTAGCACGGCAACTTTCACCTAAGTTATTTCCTTTTACAGATGATAATCGTGCTACACCCGTCTAGGACATGGCATAACGGAGACATAGGCGCAGACGTGCAGCAGGGACCCGCCCAAAGGTTTCTTTTTAGATTAAGACCCTGCGTAAACCTTTTTTTACTATCTCTTGTTGCTCATATCCTCTGGATACTCCACACAACCGAGAAGGATGCTGGCGTTATTGGCATGTAGCCAGGCCTGAATTTTGCACGTACCTGGACACATGGGGTTTCTTATTAAGGGCATTGTTTAGCCCGGTATATGTTATAAAGACCGAACACCTTAGGGAGTGTTTGGCATCACAAGTTTGGCCCTATATGCATCAGCTCCGAATCATGTCTTTGGCCAAATGTTGGGTTTGCCCGGCTCCCATGTTTTGGTACCTTACGTTCCGATATATCGGCTAAGGTAGCACTGGGAGAACTACTGCGATTGTGCTCTGGTTCATTCGGATGAGCACCTCAGTAGAGAAAGCCGAAAACTGACTGTCATGATATAGCGAGAGACTAGTCAACCACTCGATGACTCATCAGAATCTTTGGGATTCCTCCGCATTAACGAAGGGCCGTTTCCCGGTCATGTACATACGCGCCCTGTATTTGGACGAGCACAGAAGTACCAGGGGCTATATAGTAGCCCCACTGTCGAACTTCTATGGCTAAGTGAAAGTGTTAAAGCAATATAGTCTGATTGCCTCGTTCGCTGCGCTATCACCTCCTTAAAGGACCAAGGCATTGGATCAAGTGTGGATATGCATTTTTTGCAAACACCCCCGCATTATATGCGTGGGGGCGGAAGCCGACGACTGCAAACTTTCAGGTTATATACATATATACATAAACGGCCGCACAAGAGGCATCATAATACTTTCGGGCAAAAGTATAAATACAGCCTTGATAATTCAATAAAACATTGTTTTTACAATGGGAATACATGTCACTAGAACATAATATTCTTGGAGCACTGAGCCTCTATTGAACGAGCGCCTTCAAGAACTTCTTTAAAGTAGTGCTCGGCAGCCACTCGGCCTATGGCCGAACCCTGTGTCGCAACAGCCTCCATCTCCGCCCAGTATGTCTTGACACGGGCAAAGGCCATCCGCGCACCCTCTATGCACGCTGATCTATTTACAGCATCGATGCGTGGCATAGCACCAAGGAATTTATTGCACTAAACTAAAGTAGCTATTCGGCCTTGGCCCTCCCGGCCACAGGTGATCCACAATGGACCTCGTGGCAAGTCCGGACAACCTATGGAGCTCGGCCCACTCGGCCGATCGCTCATTCAACAACAGTGGACAGACTGGAGCGTGAAACTGTGACCAGAATAGCTTTTCCACTTCGGGACCTTTCTGATCCTTGAAGTACTCGGCCGCATCAGCAGCACTTGCAACCAGATCCATGTAGGCGTCCGCAGAACTCCATAGCTGGTCCAGAGGAGCATACTTCGGATCTCTGAACTTAGTCCGCAACAAGAAGGGCTTCCCAGACACGATATCTACAGCTTGATTCAGCTCCTCCTTCGTCGCTCTAATTTTGGAGCGGGCTTCCTTGGCAGCCACCAGGGCCTTCTCCACGTCCGTCGCCTTCGCCCGGTTTTCTTCTTCAAGAAGCTGGTAACGGTCAGCGGCATCTTTTAACTCTACAGCCATCTTGGCTATTTTTTTCCTTGCTCTCGCAATGCGCGGCCTATTCGGCCCTTAACTCTTCGCCCGCCTTTAGAGCGGCCGCATTGCTACTCCTTGCTTGCTCCTTGGCTCGGGAAAGCTCCGCCCGAAGGGTTTCCACGATGGCAGCTCCATCTGCAGTCACACAACGTATTAAAGATACTAGCATCATGCTACTCTTATTATGTGACGATCACCAGAAAAATCACTCACCCTATGCCTCGTCAAGCCGCTTGTTTACAAGCACGATGTACGCGTCTGCCGCATCAAGTTGCCGCTTTAGCTCGGCAAACCCATCAGTCCGGCTAGCCACCAGAGCTTCAGCCACCTGCACATAAAGGCGGTCTGGTTATTACCTGGGACTATGATCCTCTGTTTGCCACCATTTTCGACGACAACCAGAGTCTCGGGGGCTACTATCTGCATAGGGCACACCTAATGTATGCGGTACTATCAAAAACATACACTATTTCATGTACCTCGAAGCCTTTCAGCAGACTCATAAAGGCTTCATGCAAACCGCTTTCAGCAGATGAAATCCTTTCAATTACCGTACCCATTAGTGTACGATGCGCTTCCGAGACGGCCACTTGCCCCAGAAGATCCTTTAGCGCGTCCGACCGCACACTGTACGAACCCTTGTTGTCGCTCTCTTTAAGAGCCGTATACTGGGAATCCCGGGTAGCCAAAGGGTTATCCTCCGGCCTTAGTGGATCCGGAGATACCCTTCGCGACGACACTTCAAGGTCGCCCGCTTCGTGAGGCGGGGTGTCGGGGGGAGGCGTTTCGCTCTCCATCTTCTCCTGAAGAAGATCCCCCAAAGACGAACTCTGTCAAGACGAGCTACAATCCGGACTACAATTTATAAGCACTGGTTGTTGTCTTCGGAAGTAAGGTAGGATATTTCCACTATTAAAGTAATTTTCGATTACTTACAGCTCGGTAGTGGGCTGATCTTCGTGCGGACACTGTGCGGCAAGAATGCCCTCTGAGGCAGGACCCTCTGATGAAGGTTTCTTATCCCGTTTGGAAACCTTAGTTTCCGGATCTTCAAAGGTAGTCCTCTTCCTTCCCCGAGGAGAGAGAATGTTAGATTCTTCCCTTTGATTGTCCTCCCTCGTGAAGGTTCTTATCCCCCCGGCTGGAATGAGTAGCGAGTGAGGCCCGCTTTCGCCCTCTTTATTCCCCCCATCATCTTCCTTCGAGGTGAAGGAAATATGCCCTAGAGGCAATAATAAAGTTATTATTTATTTCCTTATATCATGATAAATGTTTATTATTCATGCTAGAATTGTATTAACCGGAAACATAATACATGTGTGAATACATAGACAAAACAGAGTGTCACTAGTATGCCTCTACTAGACTAGCTCGTTAATCAAAGATGGTTATGTTTCCTAACCATGAACCAAGAGTTGTTATTTGATTAACGAGGTCACATCATTGGTTGAATGATCTGATTGACATGACCCATTATATTAGCTTAGCACCCGATCGTTTAGTATGTTGCTATTGCTTTTCTTCATGACTTATACATGTTCCTATGACTATGAGATTATGCAACTCCCGTTTGCCGGAGGAACACTTTGGGTACTACCAAACGTCACAACGTAACTGGGTGATTATAAAGGAGTACTACAGGTGGCTCCAAAGGTAGATGTTGGGTTGGCGTATTTCGAGATTAGGATTTGTCACTCCGATTGTCGGAGAGGTATCTCTGGGCCCTCTCGGTAATGCACATCACTTAAGCCTTGCAAGCATTGCAACTAATGAGTTAGTTGCGGGATGATGTATTACGGAACGAGTAAAGAGACTTGCCGGTAACGAGATTGAACTAGGTATTGGATACCGACGATCGAATCTCGGACAAGTAACATACCGATGACAAAGGGAACAACGTATGTTGTTATGCGGTCTGACCGATAAAGATCTTCGTAGAATATGTAGGAGCCAATATGGGCATCCAGGTCCCGCTATTGGTTATTGACCGGAGACGTGTCTCGGACATGTCTACATTGTTCTCGAACCGTAGGGTCCGCACGCTTAACGTTACGATGACAGTTATTATGAGTTTATGCATTTTGATGTACCGAAGGTAGTTCGGAGTCCCGGATGTGATCACGGACATGACGAGGAGTCTCGAAATGGTCGAGACATAAAGATTGATATATTGGAAGCCTATGTTTGGACATCGGAAGTGTTCCGGGTGAAATCGGGATTTTACCGGATTACCGGGAGGGTTACCGGAACCCCCCGGGAGCCAAATGGGCCTACATGGGCCATTGTGGAAAGGTGAAAGGGGCTGCCAAGGAGGGCTGCGCGCCTCCCCCCCCCTCCCCTAGTCCTATTAGGACTAGGAGAGGTGGCCGGCCACCTCTCTCTCTTTCCCTCTCCCTTTTTTCCAAGGAGTCCTAGTTGGAATAGGATTGGGGGGGAGTCCTACTCCCGGTAGGAGTAGGACTCCTCCTGCGCCTCCCTCCTTTGGCCGGCCAGCCTCCCCCCTTTCATCCTTTATATACGGGGGCAGGGGACACCCCAAGAAAAACAAGTTGATCCTTGAGATCGTTCCTTAGCTGTGTGCGGTGCCCCCTGCCACCAAATTCCACCTCGATCATACCGTTGTAGTGCTTAGGCGAAGCCCTGCATCGGTAGTACATCAAGATCGTCACCATGCCGTCGTGCTGACGGAACTCTTCCTCGACGCTTTGCTGGATCGGAGCCCGAGGAACGTCATCGAGTTGAACGTGTGCTAAGAACTCGGAGGTGCTGGAGTAACGGTGCTTGGATCGGTCGGATCGGGAAGAAGACGTACGACTACTTCCTCTACGTTGTGTCAACGCTTCCGTTGCGATCTACAAGGGTACGTAGATCAGACTCTCCCCCTCGTTGCTATGCATCACCATGATCTTGCATGTGCATAGGAAAATCTGTTGAAATTACTGCGTTCCCCAACAGTGGCATCCGAGCCTAGGTTTCTATGGTTTGATGTTATATGCACGAGTAGAACACAAGTGAGTTGTGGGCGATACAAGTCATACTGCCTACCACCATGTCATACTTTGGTTCGGCGGTATTGTTGGACGAGACGATCCGGACCAACCTTACGCGTACTCTTACGCGAGACCGGTTCCCTCGACGTGCTTTGCACATAGATGGCTTGCGGAAGACTGTCTCTCCAACTTTAGTTGAACCAAGTGTGGCTACGCCCGGTCCTTGAGAAGGTTAAAACGGAGTCTATTTGACGAACTATCGTTGTGGTTTTGATGCGTAGGTGAGATGAGTTCTTACTTAAGCCCGTAGCAGCCACGTAAAACTTGCAACAACAAAGTAGAGGACGTCTAACTTGTTTTTGCAGGGCATGTTGTGATGTGATATGGTCAAGGCATGATGCTGATTTTATTGTATGAGATGATCATGTTTTGTAACCGAGTTATCGGCAACTGGCAGGAGCCATATGGTTGTCGCTTTATTGTATGCAATGCAATCGCGATGTAATGCTTTACTTTATTACTAAGCGGTAGTGATAGTCGTGGAAGCATAAGATTGGCGAGACGACAACGATGCTACGATGGAGATCAAGGTGTCGCGCCGGTGACGATGGTGATCATGACGGTGTTTCGGAGATGGAGATCACAAAGCACAAGATGATGATGGCCATATCATATCACTTATATTGATTGCATGTGATGTTTATCTTTTTTATGCATCTTATCTTGCTTTGATTGACGGTAGCATTATAAGATGATCTCTCACTAAATTATCAAGAAGTGTTCTCCCTGAGTATGCACCGTTGCAAAAGTTCTTCGTGCTAAGACACCACGTGATGATCGGGTGTGATAGGCTCTACGTTCAAATACAACGGGTGCAAAACAGTTGCACACGCGGAATACTCAGGTTATACTTGACGAGCCAAGCATATACAGATATGGCCTCGGAACACGGAGACCGAAAGGTCGAGCGTGAATCATATTGTAGATATGATCAACATAACGATGTTCACCGTTGAAAACTACTCCATCTCACGTGATGATCGGTTATGGTTTAGTTGATTTGGATCACATGATCACTTAGAGGATTAGAGGGATGTCTATCTAAGTGGGAGTTCTTAAGTAATATGATTAAATTGAACTTAAATTTATCATGAACTTAGTCCTGGTAGAATTTTGCAAATTATGTTGTAGATCAATAGCTCGCGTTGTTGCTTCCCTGTGTTTATTTTGATATGTTCCTAGAGAAAATTGTATTGAAAGATGTTAGTAGCAATGATGCGGATTGGATCCGTGATCTGAGGTTTATCCTCATTGCTGCACAGAAGAATTATGTCCTTGATGCACCGCTAGGTGACAGACCTATTGCAGGAGCAGATGCAGACGTTATGAACGTTTGGCTAGCTCAATATGATGATTACTTGATAGTTTAGTGCACCATACTTAACAGCTTAGAATCGGGACTTCAAAGACGTTTTGAACGTCATGGACCATATGAGATGTTCCAGGAGTTGAAGTTAATATTTCAAGCAAATACCCGAGTTGAGAGATATGAAGTCTCCAACAAGTTCTATAGCTAAAAGATGGAGGAGAATCGCTCAACTAGTGAGCATGTGCTCAGATTGTCTGGGTACTACAATCGCTTGAATCAAGTGGGAGTTAATCTTCCAGATAAGATAGTGATTGACAGAATTCTCTAGTCACCATGACCAAGTTAGTAGAACTTCGTGATGAACTATAGTATGCAAGGGATGACGAAAACGACTCCCGAGCTTTTCATGATGATGAAATCGATGAAGGTAGAAATCAAGAAAAACATCAAGTGTTGATGGTAGACAAGACCACTAGTTTCAAGAAAAAGGGCAAAGGAAAGAAGGGGAACTTCAAGAAGAACGGCAAGCAAGTTGCTGCTCAAGTGAAGAAGCCCAAGTCTGATCCTAAGCCTGAGACTAAGTGCTTCTACTACAAAGGGACTGGTCACTGGAAGCGGAACTACCCCAAGTGATTGGCGGATAAGAAGGATGGCAAAGTGAACATAAGTATATTTGATATACATGTTATTGATGTGTACTTTACTAGTGTTTATAGCAAACCCTCAGTATTTGATACTAGTTCAGTTGCTAAGATTAGTAACTCGAAACGGGAGTTGCAGGATAAACAGAGACTAGTTAAGGGTGCAGTGACGATGTGTGTTGGAAATAGTTCCAAGATTGATATGATCATCATCGCACACTCCCCTATACTTTCGGGATTAGTGTTGAAACTAAATAAGTGTTATTTGGTGTTTGTGTTTAGCATGAATATGATTTGATCATGTTTATTGTAATACGGTTATTCATTTAAGTAAAAGAATAAATTGTTGTTCTGTTTACATGAATAAAACCTTATATGGTTACACACCCAATGAAAATAGTTCATTGGATCTCGATCTTAATAATACACATATTCATAATATTGAAACCAAAAGATGCAAGGTTAATAATGATAGTGCAACTTATTTGTGGCACTGCTGTTTAGGTCATATTGGTATAAAGCGCATGAAGAAACTCCATGCTGATGGGCTTTCGGAATCACTTGATTATGAATCACTTGATGCTTGCGAACCATGCCTTTTGGGCAAGATGACTAAAACGCCGTTCTCCGGAACAATGGAGCGAGAAAAGATTTGTTGGAAATCATACATACTGATGTATGTGGTCCGATGAATATTGAGGCTCGCAATAGGTATCATTATTTTCTGATCTTCACAGATGATTTGAGAAGATATGAGTATATCTACTTGATGAAACATAAGTCTGAAACATTTGAAAAGTTCAAAGAATTTCGGAGTGAAGTAAAAAAATCATCGTAACAAGAAAATAAAGTTTCTATGATCTGATCGTAGAGAAGAGTATTTGAGTTACGAGTTTGGCCTTCAGTTAAAAACAATGTGAAATAGTTTCACTACTCACGCCACAAGGAACACCATAGTGTAATGGTGTGTCCGAACGTCATAACCGTACTTTATTAGATATAGTGCGATCTATGATGTCTCTTACCGATCTACCACTATCGTTTTGGGGTCATGCATTAGAGACAGCTGCATTCACGTTAAAAAAAGGGGCACCATCTATATCCGTCGAGACGACGCCTTATGAACTATGGTTTGGCAAGAAACCAAAGTTGTCGTTTCTTAAAGTTTGGGGTTGCGATGCTTATATGAAAAAGTTTCATCCTGATAAGCTCAAAACTCAAATCGAAGAAGTGCATCTTCATAGGATATCCAAAGGAAACTATTGGATACACCTTCTATCACAGATCCGAAGGCAAGACTTTTGTTGCTAAATTCGGAAACTTTCTGGAGAAGGAGTTTCTCTCGAAAGAAGTGAGTGGGAGGAAAGTAGAACTTGATGAGGTAACTGTACCTGCTCCCTTATTGGAAAGTAGTACATCACAGAAAAATGTTTCTGTGACACCTACACCAGTTAGTGAGGAAGCTAATGATGATGATCATGAAACTTCAGAACAAGACACTACTGAACCTCGTAGATCAACCAGAGTAAGATCCGCGCCAGAGTGGTACGGTAATCCTGTTCTGGAAGTCATGCTACTAGATCATGATGATCCTACGAACTATGAAGAAGCGATGGTGAGCCCAGATTCCGCAAAGTGGCTTGAAGCCATGAAATCTGAGATATGATCCATGTATGAGAACAAAGTATGGACTTTGGTTGACTTGCCCGATGATCGGCAAGCCATAGAAAATAAATGGATCTTCAAGAGGAAGACGGACGCTGATAGTAGTGTTACTATCTACAAAGCTAGAATTGTCGCAAAAGGTTTTCGACAAGTTCAAGGTGTTGACTACGATGAGATTTTATCACTCGTATCTATGCTTAAGTCTGTCTGAATCATGTTAGAAATTGCCGCATTTTATGAAATCTGGCAAATGGATAAACAAAACTGCATTCCTTAATGGATTTGCTAAAGAAGAGTTGTATACGATGCAACTAGAAGGTTTTGTCGATCCTAAAGGTGTTAACTAAATATGCAAGCTCCAGCGATCTATCTGTGGACTGGTGCAAACATCTCGGAGTTGGAATATACGCTTTGATGAGTTGATCAAAGCATATAGTTTTATACAGACTTGCGGTGAAGCCTGTATTTACGAGAAAGTGAGTGGAAGCACTACATCATTTCTGATAAGTATATGTGAATGACATATTGTTGATCGGAAATAATGTAGAATTATTCTGTAAAGCATAAAAGGAGTGTTTGAAAGGAGTTTTTCAAAGAAAGACTTCGGTAAAGCTGCTTACATATTGAGCTTCAAGATCTATAGAGATAGATCAAGACGCTTGATAAGTTTTTCAATAAGTACATACCTTGACAAGATTTTGATGTAGTTCAAAATGGAACAGTCAAAGAAAAAGTTTCTTGCCTATGTTACAAGGTGTGAAGTTGAGTAAAGACTCAAAGCCCGACCACGGCAGGAGATAGAAAGAGAATGAAAGTCATTCCCTATGCCTCATTCATAGGTTCTATAAAGTATGCCATGCTGTGTACCAGATCTATTGTATACCCTACACTGATTTGGCAAGGGAGTACAATAGTGATCTAGGAGTAGATCACTGGATAGCGGTCAGAATTATCCTTAGTGAAATAAGGATATGTTTCTCGATTATGGACGTGACAAAAAGGTTCATCGTAAAGGGTTACGTCGATGCAAGTTTTTGACACTGATCCAGATGAATCTAAAGTCTCAATCTGGATACATATTGAAAGTGGGAGCAATTAGCTAGAGTAGCTCCATGCAGAGCATTATAGACATAGAATTTTGCAAAATACTTACGGATCTGAATGTGACAGACCCGTTGACTAAAATTAATCTCACAAGCAAAACATGATCACACCTTAGTACTCTTTGGGTGTTAATCACATAGAGATGTGAACTAGATTACTGACTCTAGTAAACCCTTTGAGTGTTGGTCACATGACGATGTGAACTATGGGTGTTAATCACATGGTGATGTGAACTATTGCTACTAAATCACATGGCGATGTGAACTAGATTATTGACTCTAGTGCAAGTGGGAGACTGAAGGAAATATGCCCTAGAGGCAATAATAAAGTTATTATTTATTTCCTTATATCATGATAAATGTTTATTATTCATGCTAGAATTGTATTAACCGGAAACATAATACATGTGTGAATACATAGACAAAACAGAGTGTCACTAGTATGCCTCTACTAGACTAGCTCGTTAATCAAAGATGGTTATGTTTCCTAACCATGAACCAAGAGTTGTTATTTGATTAACAAGGTCACATCATTGGTTGAATGATCTGATCGACATGACCCATTATATTAGCTTAGCACCCGATCGTTTAGTATGTTGCTATTGCTTTTCTTCATGACTTATACATGTTCCTATGACTATGAGATTATGCAACTCCCGTTTGCCGGAGGAACACTTTGGGTACTACCAAACGTCACAACGTAACTGGGTGATTATAAAGGAGTACTACAGGTGGCTCCAAAGGTAGATGTTGGGTTGGCGTATTTCGAGATTAGGATTTGTCACTCCGATTGTCGGAGAGGTATCTCTGGGCCCTCTCGGTAATGCACATCACTTAAGCCTTGCAAGCATTGCAACTAATGAGTTAGTTGCGGGATGATGTATTACGGAACGAGTAAAGAGACTTGCCGCTAACGAGATTGAACTAGGTATTGGATACCGACGATCGAATCTCGGACAAGTAACATACCGATGACAAAGGGAACAACGTATGTTGTTATGCGGTCTGACCGATAAAGATCTTCGTAGAATATGTAGGAGCCAATATGGGCATCCAGGTACCGCTATTGGTTATTGACCGGAGACGTGTCTCGGTCATGTCTACATTGTTCTCGAACCGTAGGGTCCGCACGCTTAACGTTACGATGACAGTTATTATGAGTTTATGCATTTTGATGTACCGAAGGTAGTTCGGAGTCCCGGATGTGATCACGGACATGACGAGGAGTCTCGAAATGGTCGAGACATAAAGATTGATATATTGGAAGCCTATGTTTGGACATCGGAAGTGTTCCGGGTGAAATCGGGATTTTACCGGAATACCGGGAGGGTTACCGGAACCCCCCGGGAGCCAAATGGGCCTACATGGGCCATTGTGGAAAGGTGAAAGGGGCTGCCAAGGAGGGCTGCGCGCCTCCCCCCTCCCCTAGTCCTATTAGGACTAGGAGAGGTGGCCGGCCACCTCTCTCTCTTTCCCTCTCCCTTTTTTCCAAGGAGTCCTAGTTGGAATAGGATTGGGGGGGAGTCCTACTCCCGGTAGGAGTAGGACTCCTCCTGCGCCTCCCTCCTTTGGCCGGCCAGCCTCCCCCCTTTCATCCTTTATATACGGGGGCAGGGGACACCCCAAGAAAAACAAGTTGATCCTTGAGATCGTTCCTTAGCCGTGTGCGGTGCCCCCTGCCACCAAATTCCACCTCGATCATACCGTTGTAGTGCTTAGGCGAAGCCCTGCGTCGGTAGTACATCAAGATCGTCACCACGCCGTCGTGCTGACGGAACTCTTCCTCGACGCTTTGCCGGATCGGAGCCCGAGGAACGTCATCGAGTTGAACGTGTGCTAAGAACTCGGAGGTGCCGGAGTAACGGTGCTTGGATCGGTCGGATCGGGAAGAAGACGTACGACTACTTCCTCTACGTTGTGTCAACGCTTCCGTTGCGATCTACAAGGGTACGTAGATCAGACTCTCCCCCTCGTTGCTATGCATCACCATGATCTTGCATGTGTGTAAGAAAATCTGTTGAAATTACTGCGTTCCCCAACACAAGGGCACTGGATAAGGTGCCAGCTCGAGCATCTTGTCCAGTACCGGATTGTCCAAGCCCTCAGGAAGGGGGGCCGAACACCTGATCATCATCGCCTTTATTCTCCAGTCCTGGTCAAAAAGCGGCTCTTTAGAATGATGTCATGATAAATAAAAGGATAGCAGGTTCGGCATGGGATTACTTATTTGGGCAGGGGGGGCGGTTGCAGCTTAGGCCCACGTCCTCGGTGGTGTCCGGACACCCTAGCCGGGGTCCGAAGAATGATTTGTACATCTCTTCGTGTGTCATGCCGAGGAAATGCTGAGTAACTCGCGGTCCTTCCGGGTTGAATTCCCACATGCGGAGGGGCCAGTGTTTGCAAGGTTGGACTCGACGAACCGGCATAACTTGCATTACCATAACCAGACTTAAGTCTCCCTCGAAGAGATCTCGGATACGGCTCTGCAGTATTGGCACGTCCTTGGCTGGACCCCAGCTCAGCCCCCTGCTGATCCATGACATTAGTTGTGGTGGGGGGGCCCGAGTGAAAGGTGGGGGCAGCTACCCACTTGGCACTTCGGGGATCTGTGATGTAAAACCACTCCCACTGCCACAATCCGGACACCTCTGGGAAGGAACCCTCTGGCCACGGAGCGTCAGCGATTTTTCTTATTAAAGCACCTCCGCACACTGTGTGCTACCCCTCGATCTTCTTTGGCTTCACATCGAAGGTCTTGAGCCACAGGCTGAAGTGAGGGGTAATGCGGAGGAAGATGACGAGATATGAAGAAGGGAATCCGGGGCCAGATCGTGAAAATCCAGCCCGTAATAGAACATAAGACCCCTAACAAAGGGATCCAGAGCGAGGCCTAGTCCTCGGAGGAAGTGGGAGACGAACACAATGCTCTTGTTGGGTTCGGGAGTAGGGACGACCTACCCTCGGGCGGGCAGCCTATGCGAAATTTCGGCGGTCAGATATCTGGCCTCCCTCAACTTCTTGATGTCCTCCTCTGTGACAGAGGAAGGCATCCACCGACCTTGAAGGTTGGATCCGGACATAGTTGAAGGTCCGAAGCACCTGACCTGAGCTTTCGGTGTTAGAACTCGAGGCGGGGGAAGGATTTGATTAAGCACGGGAGGGAAAAAAGAAAAAGCATCATCCCCTTTATAAAGAGGGTGAATATCAAGCGTCCTCCTCGTGGCCGTTTGGGACTTGCCTAAGATCTAGGAGTCATACCAACATGCACGGTTGGGTTACCCACGTTTGTATTGATGAGAATCCCGTAATAAGGGGGACACGATCTCTGCTTTGACAAGACGTGTCAAGAAAACCGCCTCGCGTTATGTGCGGAGCTGGTTGGGGAAAACGGTTCGAATAATGACCGGGCCATGGTGTGATGTCATGCTGTCAAAACGTGTCAGCAGATTAGATTTGTGGAAATATTATTCTCTCTACAGTGGTATGTGGAACTTATTTTGCAGGGTCGGACACGGTCCTTGTATTCAAACTCTTCCATGGTGTATGCGGAGGAGGAACCCGCCTTGAAATGCCGAAGACAATACTGCGTGCTGGACTCATCGTCATTGAAGCCTGGTTCAGGGGCTACTGAGGGAGTCCTGGATTAGGGGGTCTCCGGACAGCCGGACTATATCCTTTGGCCGGACTGTTGGACTATGAAGACACAAGATTGAAGACTTCGTCCGGTGTCCGGATGGGACTCTACTTGGCGTGGAAGGCAAGCTAGGCAATACAGATATGTATATCTCCTCCTTTGTAACCGACCTTGTGTAACCCTAGCCTCCTCCGGTGTCTATATAAACCGGAGGGTTTTAGTCCGTAGGACAACATACAATCAGACCATAGGATAGCTTCTAGGGTTTAGCCTCTTTGATCTCATGGTAGATCAACTCTTGTACTACTCATATTATCAAGAACAATCAAGCAGGACGTAGGGTATTACCTCCATCAAGAGGGCCCGAACCTGGGTAAACATCGTGTCCCCTGCCTCCTGTTACCATCCGCCTTAGACGCACAGTTCGGGACCGCCTACCCTAGATCCACCGGTTTTGACACCGACAAGAGACAACATACATCTCATCAAGGTATCAAACGAATACCAAATTCACATGACTACTAATAGCAATACTTCGCCCATGTCCTCAGGAACAAACGTAACTACTCACAAAGCATATTCATGTTCATAATCAGAGGGGTATTACTATGCATATAGGATCTGAACATATGATCTTCCACCAAATAAACCAACTAGCATCAACTACAAGGAGTAATCAACACTACTAGCAACCCACAGGTACCAATCCCAGACATAGAGACAAGAATTGGATACAAGAGATCAACTAGGGTTGGAGAGGAGATGGTGCTGGTGAAGATGTTGATGGAGATTGACCCCCTCCCAATGAGAGGGTCATTGGTGATGACGATGGTGATGATTTCCCCCTCCCGAAGGGAAGTGTCCCCGACAGAACAGCTCCACCGGAGCCCTAGATTGGTTCTGCCAAGGTTCCGCCTCGTGGAGGCGGAGTCTCGTCCCGAAAGCTTGCTTATGATTTTTTTTCTCATCGAAAGACAACATATAGCAGAAGATGGGCATTGGAGGGCCACCAGGGGGCCCACAAGGCAGGGGGCGCGCCTAGGGGGGTAGGGCGCCCCCCACCCTCGTGGCCAGGGTGTGGCCCCCCTCTGGAACTTCTTGCGCTCAGTATTTTATATATATTCTGAAAATGACTTCCGTGAAGTTTCAGGACTTTTGGAGCTGTGCAGAATAGGTCTCTAATATTTGGTCCTTTTCCAGCCTAGAATCCCAGCTGCCGGCATTCTCCCTCTTTATGTAAACCTTGTAAAATAAGAGAGAATAGGCATAAGTATTGTGACATAATGTGTAATAACAACCCATAATGCAATAAATATTGATATAAAAGCATGATGCAAAATGGACATATCAGCTCCTAGGGGGATAGATTGGTAGGAAAAGACCATCGCTCATCCCCGACCGCCACTCATCAGGAAGACAATCAATAAATACCTCATGCTCCGACTTCGTTACATAACAGTTCACCATATGTGCATGCTACGGGAATCACCAACCTCAACACAAGTATTTCTACTAATCCACAACTACCCACTAGCATGACTCTAATATCACCATCTTTATATCGCAAAACTATTGCAAGGAATCAAACATATCATATTCAGTGATCTACAAGTTTTATGTAGGATTTTATGACTAACCATGTGAATGACCAGTTCCTGTCATCTCTCTAAATAGATATAAGTGAAGCAAGAGAGTTTAATTAT
Organism: Triticum monococcum; assembly: GCA_034509565.1. Classification (NCBI taxonomy): domain Eukaryota; kingdom Viridiplantae; phylum Streptophyta; class Magnoliopsida; order Poales; family Poaceae; genus Triticum; species Triticum monococcum. The sequence continues at coordinate 170,573,260 of CM067847.1, read as the reverse complement.
TTCTACAAAATATATGCCCACGCTCTAACAAATATAAGTGAAGCGAAAGAGCATTCTACAAATGGCGGTTTTCTATGTGAAGAGAAACAGGCAATCCAAACTTCAAATGATATAAGTGAAGCACATGAAGCATTCTATAAAGCCATACTCAAAAGATATAAGTGAAGTGCAAAGAGGATTCTATAAATCAACCAAGGATTATCTCATACCATCATGGTGCATAAAATAAAAGTGAAAACTAAATGCAAAAGACACTCCAAGATTTGCACATATCACATGAACGAAACGAATTCGAAAACATACCGATAGTTGTTGAAGAAAGAGGGGATGCCTTCCGAGGCATCCCCAAGCCTAGATGATTGAGTCTCCTTGAATATTTACTTGGGGTGCCTCGGGCATCCCCAAGCTTGAGCTTTTGCCTCTCTTCCTTCTTCTCACATCGAGACCTTCTCGATCATCGAACACTTCATCCACACAAAACTTCAACAGAAAACTCGGTAAGATTCGTTAGTATAACAAAGCAAATCACTACTCTAAGCACTATCGCAAACCAAATCATATTTTGTTTTTGCATTGTTTCTACTGTAATATAGATACTGATAGGAATTGATAGTTTCATCAAAACAAGCAAACTATGCATCAAAAACAGAATCTGTCTAAAACAGAACAGTCTGTAATAATCAGAACATTCACCATACTTATGATACTTGAAAAATTCTGCCATAATTATGAAAAATAAAAAAATTGTATAGAAATACAGTTCAAAACAAATCATAACCATTTGACGCTCTAGTAAAAAATGAAAAATCGCGCACTACAGCCAAAGTTTCTGTCCTGCACCATACAAAGCAACAAGCATTGTAAACATCCTAAAGGCAAACCTTGGCACATTATTTTTATAATACAATGGAATTGTACAAGGGGATAATTATTTTTGTTGAAAAGTTTCTGTAATCAAGATTCACAAAGTTTCTGTGAGCATGAACAAAGTTCAAGGCTAGCTCCCACTTCAACAATGCTTGTCTCTCTCTCACTTTCACTTCCCTTTTTGAAAAAGTTTTGGGTTCCCCTCTTTATTTTTGTTGTTTTAAAACTATATGAAAGCACTCAATAGAAATAAATGACTCTCTAAAACTTTCGGGTTGTCTCCCTGGCAGCGCTTTCTTTAAAGCCATTAAGCTAGGCATATAGTGCTCAAGTAGTGAATCCACCCAGATCCCAAGGTATATCAAAGCCAATTTTAATTTGCAATGATTTGCAATTTAGTAGTGAGCACAAAGCAACGTATATCATGTAATGACGAAGTCTAACTCTCTTCCTATGCACCGGCATGTCATAAAAGAACAATTCATGCACACATAGAAAAGGCCAATGCATAGTATAAACAGTTTCTTGCAATTTTATCGTGTGGGAAACATAGAGAGGTGGAGATATAATTCCTATCTCATAATAATTGCAAGTAGCAGCAGCAAGCACATGCATATTATACTCATCAAAATCATCATGTGTAGTAGTAAAAGGCAACACATCAATATAATCCTTAATAAGCACAAACTTCTCCGATATAGTGTAGTTTGGAGAATTCAAAAAGATAATAGGACTATCATGTGTGGGTGCAATAGCAACAATTTCATGTTTAACATAAGGAACTATAGCAAGTTCATCTCCATAAGCATAATTCATATTGGCAACTTGGCCACAAGCATAGAAAGCATCATCAAAAAGGGATATTTCAAAAGAATCAACGGGATCATAGCAATTATCATAGCATTCATCCTTCGGTAAGCACAAAGGGAAATTAAACAATGTATGAGTTGAAGAGTTACTCTCATTAGAAGGTGGGAACGGGTGATCAATCCGCTCTTCCTCCTTTTGTTCTTTGCTCTCCTCCTCATCTTTTTCATCCAATGAACTCATAGTTTCGTCAATTTCTTCTTCCATAGATTCCTGCAAAACATTAGTCTCTTCTTGGACAGCGGAGACTTTCTCAATAAACGCATCAATGTCAGAATTTTATTCATAATTCCCATAAAAATATTTAAGGATAGCTAAATTTTTAGGTCTGTAAACAGCATCATAAAGATATTCATATTCTTTGAACATAGATTCAATTTCATAAGCACCCATAAAAGCAACAAATTCTTCTATTTGTTCCACACCATAGTAGTCATATATACCTCTAGCATAAGAAGCCAAGGTTTCATTGTCATTAAATTTGCATGAAAAGGGAAGGTGTGGAGAATTCATCCTAGAGAAACAAGTATAATCATTTCTCAAGCATAGTTGCCTAGCATACCACTTCAACATATAAATTTGATCCCATAATAGTTTCCCTTTTTGAGTCAAGCGATAATCCCTAAAGTATTCACGTTGATCCAACGTGTCTCCCATTACCAAACTGAATGGGGTTTTCTCTGGATTATCAAAGTAGTACATAATATCTGTCACATAACGAGCATCGAGGGTTTTAGGAGGTTCCTCATCTCCATGAGCAGCAAGTACACCTAATTTTTTGGTATTTCGTGTTCCATATCCATAACTAAATATAAAGAACAACTAAGAACAACAAATAAAAATTACTTAGTGATAAAGTAAACAAGCACACATAAGAATATTCACCCCACGCTATTGCTCCCCGGCAACGGCGCCAGAAAAAGGTCTTGATAACCCACAAGTATAGGGGATTGCAACAGTTTTCGATAAGTAAGAGTGTCGAACCCAACGAGGAGCTAAAGGTAGAACAAATATTCCCTCAAGTTCTATCAACCACCGATACAACTCTACGCACGCTTGACGTTCGCTTTACCTAGAACAAGTATGAAACTAGAAGTACTTTGTAGGTGTTGTTGGATAGGTTTGCAAGATAATAAAGATTACGTGAATAAAAAGTATGGGCTGTTTAGGTAAATACACAACTAAGTTAGTTTTAGCAAAGAGCTTTTTGTTACGAGAAAGTTATTTGTCCCTAGGCAATCGATAACTAGACCGGTAATCATTATTGCAATTTTATATGAGGGAGAGGCATAAGCTAACATACTTTCTCTACTTGGATCATATGCACTTATGATTTGAACTCTAGTAAGCATCCGCAACTACTAAAGATCATTAAGGTAAAAACCAACCATTGCATTAAAGTATCAAGTCCTCTTTATCCCATACGCAAACAACCAACTTACTCGGGTCTGTGCTTATGTCACTCACGCCACCCACCATAAGAAAATCATGAACATATTGCAAACCCTACAGCGCGAATCCCTCACGCTTGCGCGACACGGAGAGCACCATAGGACAGCACCAATAATAAAACATGCAACTCAAACCAATCACGATCATCAAATAACCCGTAGGACAAAACGAATCTACTCAAACATCATAGGATAGCAATACATCATTGGGAAATAATATAGCGTTGAGCACCATGTTTAAGTAGAGATTACAGCGGTTAAAAGAGGGGTTACACCGCTGCATAGAGGGGGGAAGAGTTGGTGATGATGGTGGTGAAGTTGTTGCTGAAGATTGCGGTGATGATGATGGCCCCCAGTGGCACTCCGGTGCCACCGGAAGCGAAGGGGAGAGAGCCCCCTCCTTCTTCTTCTTCCTTGACCTCCTCCCTAGATGGGAGAAGGGTTTCCCCTCTAGTCCTTGGCCTCCATGGCGTGGGAGGGGTGAGAGCCCCTCCGAGATTGGATCTGTCTCTCTGTTTCTGCGTTCTCAGATTCTGCCCTTTCACCATTTCTTATATTCTCAGAGATCTGTAACTCTGATTGGGCTGAAATTTTAACACGATCTCTATCCGGATATTAGCTTTCTTGTGACGAAAGAAGGGCATCAACCGCCTTACGGGGTGGCCACAAGGGCCAGGGCGCGCCCCCCTGCCTCGTGGCCCCCTCGGGCATCGTCTCACGTTGATTTTTCTTCCCAAAAATCATATATATTCCAAAAAAATCTCCGTCAGTTTTTATCCCGTTTGGACTCCGTTTGATATGGATTTACTGCGAAACAAAAAACATGCAACAAACAAGAACTGGCACTGGGCACTGGGTCAATATGTTAGTTCCAAAATAGTATAAAAAGTTGCCAAAAGTATATGAAAGTTATAGAATATTGGCATGGAACAAAAAAAATAAAAGATACGACGGAGACGTATCAGCCACCCCTCCCGTTTCCTTCCCCTAGGGTCGGCTAGCCATGTAGAGGGGCGCACCAGCCCCCAAGTGGGCTGGTCTGTCCCCTCCTTTGGCCCATTAAGCCCATACACTTACCGGGGGTGTCCGGAACCCCTTCCAGTGACCCGATGACTACCCGGTGCACGCCGAGACTATTCTAGTGTCCGAATATCATCATCCTATATATCAATCTATACCTATCGACCATTTGGAGACTCATCGTCATGTCTGTGATCTCATCCGGGACTCTGAACAACATTCGGTCACCAAATCATATAACTCATATAACACTATATCGTCAACGAATGTTAAGCGTGCGGACCCTATGGGTTCAAGAACTATGTAGACATGATCGAGACACCTCTCCGGTCAATAACCAATAGCGGAACCTGGATTCCCATATTGGCTCCTACATATTCTATGAAGATCTTTATCAGTCGAACCTTATGACAACATGCGTAATTCCCTTTGTCCATCGGTATGTTACTTGCCCGAGATTCGATCGTCCGTATCTTCATACCTAGTTCAATCTCGTTACCGACAAGTCTCTTTACTCGTTTCGTAATACATCATCTTGCAACTAAGACCTTAGTCACTTTGCTTGAAAGGCTTCTTATGATGTGTATTACTGAGAGGGCCCAAACATACCTCTCCGATACTCGGAGTGACAAATCCTAATCTTGATCTATGTCAACTCAACAAACACCTTCAGAGATACCTATAGAGCATCTTTATGATCACTCAGTTACATTTTGACGTTTGATAGCACACAAGGTATTCCTCTGGTATCTGGGAGTTGCATAATCTCCTAGTAGAAGGAATATATATTTGTCATCAAGAAAGCAATAGCAATAAACTGAACGATCGATATGCTAAGCTAACAATCGATATGGAAAAATCCAAGTCAAATTGTTAACAACTTTTAGTAGATTTCCCGTACTATTTAGTGTACTTAGATTTTGCCTTGAGTAGATGCTGAGTAGAAAAATGGCAATTTTGTTGAAGACGTCGAAGCTGGAAAATTGAGTACAACATGACATTTGTTTTACCATGTCATACACATATTTTTTTACCATGGTAATTTCGGTTATATATTTGCCAGGCCAAAAAAGTTTTCATAGCTTTTTGCGACGCCTCTAATATAACTTTTGCCATGTTAGCACTATCAATTTTTGGCATTCCATAAAGACATTTTAGTTAATGGATCATGGCAAATTTCTCTTTTCTGAGACATGGCAACATTTCTTTAAATATGGGACCATGGCAAATTTAGTCTATATATCATGTCCAATTTAGTTAATGGAGCATGAAAAATTTAGTATATGGGCCATGGTAAATTTAGTTTCTGGACCATGGCAATTTTTTCCAACATGACAACATTTTTTAAATATTAAACCATGGCCAATTTAGTCTATATGTCATGGAAAATTTAGTTAATGGAGCATGGCAAATTTATTTTCTGGACCATGGCTTTTTTTGCAACAAGGCAACATTTCTTTTAATATGGGACCATGGAAAATTTAGTCTATATATCATGTCAAATTTAATTAATGGATTATGGAAAATTTAGTATATGGACCATGACAATTTTAGTTTCTGGATCATGGCCAAATTATTAAAAAAGATGCCAATTTTTATTTTTACCACGACAATTACAAATTTTTGGACCAATATTGGACAATAGCAAAAAGAAATTTTAATATGGAATCAAGGCATATTAAGTATATATGGAGCGTGGCAAATTTAGTTACTAGATCATGGGCAAATTATTGAAAAGATGGCTGTTTTTATTTTTCAGCACTATAATTTACATATGTTTGGACCAATTTCAAAATTTAATTTATTACCAGGAATTTTTGTGTTCGACCATGGTAACTTAATTTTGCACTAGATCTATAACCGTGCCCATTGCCTTTTTCTTGTAGTTTTTCTCTTCTTAGATTAATATGCAACTTTTGGCATGCAGAGTTTTCATTATTTTAGATGACCATGACAAAAAACAATTGTACGTTTTTTACTATGCACATATTTTTTGCTCAATACAATCTTCTTTGCCATTTTAGATGACCAGCTGGCTATGTAATTCAACGTGGCAAATATCATGTTGAGTTTTTTCAGGTTTACATTTTTCATACTTTTGCCATCTTATGTATTTTTTTTCTTTTGCTACAACATGCCTTTTTTGGGTAGGTATTTTACATCTTCCGTAGTTTTTTTTTTGAGAACTACATCTTCCGTAGTTTATCATGGCAATTTTCACTGTTGGTATTCTGTTGTTTACTTTTTGCAGGTTTACTAGAAAGGCCCAACTCGGAAGACACAGGCCTACCAAGCCAGCTGGCTGGCCGTTCCGGTGAAACGCGCGGTAGCGCGAAGAGAAAACCCTATACGACGCTCTTTGCGTCAAATTGCCGTGCAAACGCACAGACATGGCGAGGCGAGCGCTTAAATGTGCTGGCCCGTTTGAGCGTTTCGCTAATCCCGGTTTTAGAAACGTTCTAGAAGGTTCCCAACTGGTCCAGGTCTTTTGCTGTTTCTTTTATAGTTTTGTTCGGTTTTTCATTAGTTTTTCAATTTTTCAATTTTTCGTTTTTCGTTTTTTCGTTTTCTTGTTTTTAGTTATCTGATTCATTTTTTGTTATCTTTTTTTCCTTTTCCTTTTTCTTTTTATTTATTTTTCTTTTTATTCATATTTCTTTTATTTTTCTATCTTTCTTCAGAATTAAAAAAACGAAACTACAAAAATGTTCGGAATGTAAAAAAAATCTTCCTGTTTCTAAATTTCTGGTCAATATTTACAAAATGTTCGCGATATTTAAAATATTTGCCTTTCAAAACTGGTTCATAAGGTCAAAAAATTCCTGTTTTCAAATTTTGTTAACAGATTCAAAATTTGTTCACATATTCAATTTTTTTCTCCTTTTGAATACATATACAAATGTTCAAAAAATGTTCCTATTTCCAAATTTTGTTCACAAATTCAAAAATTGTTCGCAAATTTCCAATAATGTTTGCTTTTTTTCATATTTCTCAGAGTTTCAATTTTTTCGCAGATGCAAAAAATGTTCCCTTTTGTTCAAAAAAGTTATGTTTCAAATTTGTTGAGAAGTCCAGAATGAACCCTGATTTTGAAGTTGTTTGCAAATTCAATATTGGTCCCATCTTTTCAAAACTTGTTCGTGTTTATGAAAAAAATTGGAATTTAAAAAATGTTCCCGTTGTTTAAAATTTGTGCACGAATTTCATACATTCTTCCCGTTTCAAATTTGGTTACAAATCAAAAATTTGGGTAAGTTTTTCAAAACTTGTTAATGTTCTTTAAATAATTGTTTGGAATCTTTTTTAAAAAGTTTCCAGATTTTTCATTAAATGTTTGAAAAAAGGGAAAATATTCGGATATGCCGATATAGTTTCTTCTAAACCTTTTCACGCTGCGTAGCAATCACTAGCTGATGCAATCACCAGCTCGAGTTGGTAGGTTCGTGACTCCGATGTAGGTGGATCTTGAGTTCGAATCCGAGCTAATGCAACTTATTTTTTAGGTGTTTTTTTCCCCCGCTTGTTGCTTTTGCGTCGGCCGGCCCAGCCGGACATTACCCTGTGCGAAGCCCTGCCTTTGTGCCGCAGAAAGCGCCAGATAGGAGGTCCCCCGCGCGAAGGACCCCGAGCTTGGTATTTGTTCAATCCCAGCTGGTTGGGGTGCCAACAATTCATTCGGGGTGACACCTCCCCATATCGAATGGCATTTCGTTATCGGGATACTTTATTTTAAGATACTGGTGAACCTCATGCTCCTCGGATCCGTGGCGGCACAGCACGTATGCATATGTTTTGCGAGATAATTACACCTACAATCCTTGTACTTTCCAACATGTAACACGATGGTCTCAAACTTGCGAAGTGCTCCACTACAGTACTCAAATACGAGAATACGCTCCAATATGGTCCTAACTATGTCTCCCTGCAATTCCAAATATAGGACGGATATGGGACGGCCGGGCACGCCTGGGCACGTCCGCCATATCAAAGTTGACAGGCCCGGCCCATCATCAACCCCACGACTGCCTCACAAAAAACACCAATATGGCTTCTCGCTCGGAACCCTAGCTCACTCACTCTCGTTTCTCGTTCCGTCCTTCCCTCTTTGATTCCGATACAATCTGACACAATGTCGAGCTCCGGCTCCGACCTCGACGTCCAGGAGGAGCTGCCCCTCCACATTGCCTAGTAGCAGTCCAAGGTGCCAGGGGCAACTTCGGATTTGCACCATCACCGCTCCCGTGTTGGAATAGCACGGTCGCCGGAGCTGGGTCCTCCCGGCCCGTGCGCAGCTCCGCCATGGCACCGCAGTTCGCTCCGCCTCCGCGCCGTCCCCTTCCCACGTTGGTCGCTGCTCCGCGCGCGCAGCGGTGGGTAATAGTGCCCGTGCCGCCGGGCCGCGCGTGCACTCCGGAATCGGGCACTACTAGGGAAAAGGCTAGCAGCAGCGCGGGTTTTAGACCTATCAGTAGCGCGGGGTGGTGCGCTACTGATAAGGCGCTACAGCTAACGAATAGTAGTAGCGTGCCTCCACCCACGCTACGGCTAAATCGACTTAGTAGCAGCGAGTTTCAGGAGGAGCGCTGTTGGTAATTAGTAGTAGCGCTTCTCTCTACCCGCGCTGCTACTATTATTTCGTATTTTATTTCTTTTTTATTTCATGTTGTATTCGTACACCTTTACACAAATTTTCATACAACAGGAATTTACAAATTGTTTTTACATCATAATGAGTTATTACATCACGGGGTAAAATAACCGTGTGGACTAGTTTCAAGTGGACGGACATCCACTTGAAACTAATCCGCGGTTCTTTCATCCAATGATATAATAAATATCATCATCATCATATCATTAACAACTTATCATCATCATCATCATCATCATCATCATCATATCATTGGTCACTAGTCGTAATCACAAGTACTCCTCACATCTTCAACTCTAACACATTGTATCACATAATAAACATATTGTACCTCATAGGACCTACTACATTCTCTTAGGACCTACTATATTCTCTAAGGTAAAATAGCAAAAAACAAGATAGCCCCTCGCTCTCCATTATGGAGAATGCAAATTATCCTGTCTCCAATTCTTGCCTTTCGCTTAATGTTGCTTCCAAGAACCTCCTTACGAATGTCCAAAGATTTTTTTCCACTCTTTGATTAGCATGTGTTCACCGGTTTCAGAAATTCGATATGCACAGGTGAGATCCGTAGGATGACCTGGCTGTAGGTTCAGAACTTCAAGGCGACCATTGTAATACATCAGATGAGGCACACAATCCATCGGGATTTTCTGTTGAAAAACATAGTAATAACTTCATAGTTAGCAATGATGTACTAGTTTTAGAAGTATGCAAAAGATGCACGGATGTCGTGATAGTAAAATATCTTATCAGGGTATCTCCATAGAAGTTATTGTGGTCCAACACGTGCACTAGTGGCACGTATTCACCATAATTTGGAGGAGTTCGATAATAGGTATTGTAATTCTCAAAAAAGTACAATAAGCAATCAGATGATTTTTCTCCTTATAAGTTAATTCGGAGCCATCAGTGTAGTGGGTTTTGTCTACCATCTTCTGCACATTCTTTGAAGATTCAAAATAAGCTGTCAATGGAAATAAGCTATCAACTATTTTGAAATAAACAATATAAATTAGTTAATAACTATGTTTGAGAAACTCACATTGCGGTAGAATCGAAAGCGTATCAACAAGGATCCAAATGTCCATATTGTCTTGCTCGATGTCAGGATCACCAAGATCCATGCTGACGATCATACCCTCATAAAAACCATACATTTTGCAAAGTGCTTCCCAATTTTTGCAACCAAAATGGGCTACGCTCTGAGAATTGTACAGATTTACTTCAAAATCGATATCATGATGGGTCCTTAGGTGTATTTTCTTTGTTTGAAAATTTTCATGGTCTTCAAAACCCATCCTCTCCAAGACATAGCGTCTTGCATGGCATGGGATAAGCTAGTCGAATTGTAAAAGATGAAAATTAGACGTTGAAATAGTTGAAGTCATGCTTAATTACGAACAAAAACACTTGTCGTTGTTGCGTACCGTTTCAACATCGAAGGTCTCCTCAAGCTTAATGCTGAAGCGCCGATCTTCATCCAGCTGAACGAACCTGTCGCACATACCTCGATCATCGTGGCACCAACTGCACTCCCCCGGGAGACTGTCATCGTCCGAGTACGACATTTCCTACGTTCATAATTCAAAGATTAAACTTGTACATATTCTAGCACAAGTCATGCCAGAATTCACGGAAAAATCCGGCATGACCTTTGCTAAAAAAGGACATATCGAGCGCCTGAAATTTGCCGGAACGGAAATTAATCAACACTCCGGCAAAACATAGGCCACTCGGAGGTGTAACCAAAACATGAAATAGTTGCTTAAACTAAAAAATAACACCAAATATGGCATGTTCAACTAGTTCTATTAATTCAACTAGTTCTTACTAAATATAAACTTAGTATAAAAAGAAAAAAAAACTAGTTCTTTCTAAAAATGAAGTAGTTCAACTAGTTATTAATTTACTTACTATACTAGTTCAAGTAAAACTTAACTAGTTCAACTAAAACTAAACTAGTTCTATTAATTCAACTAGTTCTTACTAAATATAAACTTACTATAAATAGAAAGAAACTAGCACATCTACTACTACTAATTAACATCTAAATACTACATCTACTACTAATTAACATGTACTATGCTAATTATACAACTAGTTTACCATCACTACTAGTAATTAATATCCACTACTTCTAAAAATCATTATCTATGAACCCTAAATTAACATCTACTACTACTAAAATCATCTACTAACTAAGCAGAGAGAGAGGGGGTTGGGAAGGGGTGGGGGGCTTACAGAGGGAGAGATGGTGGCGGGGAGGTGCTCGGCGATGGAGGGGCGGCGAGGGCGGGCTCGGGATCGGGAGGGCGGCGGTCCTGGGCGGCGGGCTCGGCGGGCTCGGTCGAGGGCGGCGGCGGTGAGGTCGAGGGCGGCGACAGTGTGGTAGAGAGCGGAGGTGGTGAGGTTGAGGGAGGGCGGCGGCGGCGGCGGTGAGGGCGCAGGCGCGCTCGGGCTCGGGCGGCGGCGACAGGGAGTAGGGCCGGTGGGGGGGGGGAGGAGGACTTAGCAAAATTTTAATGCGGGGAGTGGTTAACTCGAACTAGCAGTAGCGCACGTACAGAAAACGCGCTAGAGCTAACTTATCTACAGCGCGTTTCGGGGAAAACCGCTACTGCTAATGGAAGCAGTTATTTCTTTTGTTTAGTAAAAACATCAAAAATATACATTGGTCATCATTGATCTTTTTGTGTATAATCTAAATAGTCAACATGAATCTTCACTGTACCTATATAGGTACAGGCGAGGATTCATATTGCAACCACAAATCATACACATATAGTTCAATGAAGACCAAGTGCTTGAGATAGGTTCAGAAGCAACATATTTAAGGTGGTAAACACCTTGTTCGCTTAGCAGTATGGGACTAAACTTAATTAGTTGCGGTCATACTTAGCAGCAGCGAGTTTTGAGCAAAACCGCTGCTACTAAGTTCTTTAGCAGTAGCGCGTCCACGGGAAGGGCGCTACTACTATATCTAGCCTGAAGGCAACACCGTGGCAATTATAGTAGTAGCGCTCTTTTCACCTAGAGCGCTACTGCTACTCAGTCATTAGCACCACCCTTTTCTAAAGCTCGTTGCTGCTAATTAGCAGTAGCGTCTGTTTTTAGACCGCGCTGCTGCTAAGATTCTGTGTATAAGGATTTCCCTAGTAGTGGGGGGTGAGCGCCGCCCGCCGCAAGAGGCAGTGAGCAAGGGAGAGGGACGCGGCGGCGCAGTCCGTGCGCCGCCGCCAGCGGAGCCAAACGAGGACGAGAGACTCCTCGCTTGGGTTTACCCACGATGGCGGAGACGGACGCTCGCCACCTAATGCGGAAGAATGCGAAGATGCTCCTTCTTGCCATAGAGCAGTCAGAGCACAAGGTGAAGGAGGCAGCGGCAGAGGCGGCTCGCCTGGGCAAGCTGAAGCGGTAGCAAGACAGGGTCATCCACCGGATGAAGGGGTTGATCGTCATCTTCGACACCGACTCCGATGACCAGCACCACCACCCCAACTTCTCCTCCTGCGATGACCAAGATCGTTCACCAGCCGCGGAAGGGTAAATGGCCAGGCTAGGGAGTGGTGAAGACGCTCCTCCTCCTATGTTTATTATCAGTTTTAGTTGTTGAAGTTAAGGTCTAGTCCAGCGGTGAACTTCGATGATCTTTTGGATGATGTATAGTTTGTTTGTGTACATTTGGTCGTCTGTTTGATGTCGATTTCGTTGTGCGTTGTTTAAGCACGTAGAGAAGCTCTTATGTTTAGTATGAGTAACAGAGTGCCGCGGATATGAAAAGAGAAATTTAAAATGAGACTGATCTGTTGAGTAATGAGATTATATTAGGAAATATAGGTTAGACTAGAACATATTTTGGCTTGCCTTGTACTCCAAGTAAATCATGTACTCTTATATATACGCCACGGGGCTCAAGCAATACAACGAACTATTTCACCAAATTCCTCTCTCCCTCCTAACTTGGTATCTATCACAAGTCGATCCTAAACCCTAGCCGCCGCCGCTTCTGCACCTGCGCGCCGCCCCGGGGCGGTCCGCCTCCATGACCGCCGCCGGGGCCCAGCCGCCCGTACCTAGGGTTCGTCCGCCGGCCTTCTTGGTCGGCTGCCCTAGAGAGTCTTTTTCTCAAGAACTTGCTTCGGGTTTTTTCGCTCTCTCGCCGGTATTTTTCATCGGCATTTTTCTTTTTGGTTTTCCGACCTAATCTTGACCGGTTTGCGCCGTCCTTCGCCGCCGTCGACCCCATGCGCCTCTACTCTGCCTCAGCGTGACCAGCCTGGCTCTCCTCTGATCCGGCGGCCGCGCGCGCCGAGGCGGCCCTTCCGAGCCAACCGCTGTCCGCGCGTCGGTCCTCCCGTCGCTCTGCGCCGGCCGTCACTGTCCTGCTCCGACCGGGACACCTGCATCGCCCCGACCCGGCGACCTCGCGCCATGCGACGGCCAATCATAGCTGTCGCTCGTGCACCGGCCCGCCCATCGATCCACGTCACCCGTCTTCGTCGTGTCTACACAGCAGCCCGGCGGTCTACCTCACTAGCCTCGTCCTCGACTATGTCAGACCGACTGCGTCGGGCCGACTGCGTAAGACTCGTCGACTACTTCTACGTTGGTCGCTTGGGCCTTACTACTCGGGCGCCGGCGCTGTTTTGGCAGCTAGCGTGCCGGTGCTGACAAGCTTGTCCGCACGATGTCCCACGCCGTACGTCTTCGCCGGCCTCATCCCGAACTCCATCGCCACCACTCCTCCACCGAGCGGCGTCCCTGACCTCGCGCGCGATCGGCTTGATCACCCGCTCGCCGCCGCGATCCACCTCCTCTACGCCGCTAACCGACCTGGCCCGTTGGTGGCATGCGCCTCCGCAGGTCCCGTGAAGATCGTCCCGAGTACCGTGCGTCTCTCCGCGGATCGAGCATCGGGCTGCCACTGCGTTGCCTCGTCGGGCCAGAGCGCCGCCGCCCCGTGGTTCTCCTCGCGGCTGCATCAACTCGTGTGTCACCGCTGGGTCGCCCCTTTGGGCCGTAGTGCCGCGATACGCGGTCCCCGCCGCCGCTGCCCCGAGGCCGTCCCCGTGGCTGCACCGACTCGCGAACTGTCGCTTCATCGCCTCTTCGGGCCGCAGTGTCGCGGCCCGCGGTCCCCGCCGGCTCCCCGAGGTCTTCCCGCTGTCACCCCACCCCCTCCTGCCGCCGCTTCGTTGCCCCTTCGGGCCGTAGCACCGCGGCCCACGATCCACTCTGCCGTCACCGCACGTCGACCTCACGTGGTATGCGCCACGCCGTCTTGCTTGGCGCGGGAACGCCACCGTTCGCGCCGGTCGTCGTCATGCTATCAGGGTTCTGCGCCTACTTCGAGCACCGCCGCTGCACTCCTAACCTAGCTGCCGCCGCCCGTCCACCACCTTCGTCTTTGTCCAAGCACCAACCCGTCGCCAGCGTCACCGTCATCTACCCTGACCACTTCGTCTACTCTGACCACCATTGGTGACATCAGGCCCACTCCGATGGACGCCACAATCATCGTCGAGTTCTTCTCTGCTGGCCCCTCCGACTTCTCCGACATGGCGTACAGCTCGTGCAGGTCCCTCGTCCACGCATGCCTAGTGCTGGCAACACCGATGCGTGCGTTCATCCATGACGTGTCCCTGGGCCTGGCAAGCCTGGTCAGCACTTCATCAACTTCATCTTCGTCCGTCTACGCATGCCCGGTGCTGGCAACACCGGTGCGTGCCTTCGACCACGATGTGTCCCCCGGCTTGGCAAACCCGCCGCGACACGTCGTCAACAACATTTTCTTCCCGGCGCACCCCTACTTCGACACCACTGCGCCCATGCTAACTCGGCACCCTCTTGCGCCCGCGGCTCCACGGAAACTTCCTCGACACCGGCCACCCTGACTCGACATCGACCACATCATTATTCGCACGGCTACCTCGACCATGGCTCCACCACGCATGCTCTTGGTTACATCGACAACGGCATAAAGGGCTACCGCCTGCTTGAGCAACCTTGTTGGTTTCCACTCCAGCCTCGACTACGCGATGCGTCAACCGTTACGACTGTGCGGGGGGGGGGGGGGGGGGGGGGTCCGTCGGCTTGCCTTCGTATTCTTCTCCAGTCTCACCGTTTGCGTCGCTACCATTGTGACTGCGGGAGGATGTTGAGTAAAGTGATTGTATTAGGAAACATAGGTTAGACTAGAAAATATTCTGGCTTGCCTTGTACTCCAAGTAGATCGTGTGCTCTTATATATATGCCCATGGGGCTCAAGCAATACAACCAACTATTCCACCAAATCCCTCTCTCCCTCCTAACACGATCAATGCCCGCGGACGCGCCTAGTTTGAAGTCTGGGTTGTAGATGCTCTAAACAACAACCTTCCCTGGCTAGATGGTCCATAGCTGTATTAGCTTCTCGACGTGCCCACCTGACGTGTGCTTTTAAAAACTAAAGTGATGCTTAACAAAGTCATGATAATAATACGTGAACCCTCCTTACTTTATCCATAAAAAATATAAGTGAAAACTATGGCAAGTGGGACACAATTCCAAGGTTACACATTTAAAAAAAATTATAATATGGACATTGACATGTGGCTCCAATGGGTCATTTTACCCGTCGAGCATGACCAATCAAATTTATCCATTGCCCCCTCAAGTCAGCCATTGCAGCTTGCTCAATTTGAAAGACTTTTGTTGCCACTCAATTTGATGAAATGTGTGAAATTTATAGGAAAATTATTAGAACTCCAAACTGATATGATCTTTACGTCTAAGTTGAAATGTGACATGTGTTATCTATTTAAATTATCTCATGCCAATTATTTTCACAGGCAGTGAGAGAGTGGTGAGGTAGGAGGAGGGGCTAGGAGAGCAAAGTTTTGGTGGACGGGTGTAGTGGAGGACTTTATTTCAAATGGTTAAAAAATGATATTTCTAAGTTTTAAAAAAACACTATGATCCATATCGCAAGGAGAAAAACCGCCGATGCAATTCAAAGTCACTCACTAACTAATGGTACACAGTTCAAAAGGCCACAAGCAGTATTGTGGTTTCTACAAATACTTTCAAATCTCGTGGCCAAGTGGCATGGCACTCTTCCAGCTCGTAAGGTTGTTGTTGGTCTATGTGCTGGTCATTTGGTCATATATGCATTATGTGTTGACTTTAACCGGTTATGCTCTATGTGTTGGTCATTTGGCCAGATATACAACATGTGTTGGACTTGGTCGGATGCACAACTTGTTGATCATGTCTTTTTTTACTAGGCTTCGTGCATGTGCATTATTCTTTAGAACGAAGAAGAAACACTTCCTCTTCATGCATTGTTGGTTGACGTTGAATATGCACCCCAAGTGGCTCAACATCGTTACCAATTCCGTCAAGACCGTCGTCATCACCAATGAAAATCAAGATGGTGATCCAACAAAAGGAGGTCTTGTTCCCACCAAAAGGATGACTAGGAACCAGTAAAGGAAGTGGGAAGAGGAGAAGGAGAAGCGGGAAAGGGGCGACGATCAAGATGATGGAGAGGTTTGAGGATATCATGACGAGGAAGGAGGAGGCATGCGTCAAGTACAATGATGCGAAGGAGGAAAATAAAACTGAGAGGTTTGACAAGTTCATGGTGGCGTGAGACAAGAAGATCAAGCTTCAAGAGAAGGTCAACGGCGGCGGACGCGGCGCGTACGGCGGCTCAGGGCGTGGAGAGTTTGGGGCTGTCCCCGGAGGCGGCGGCCGCATCGACTTTGGCTCAGGCCGCGGTGCCTTCAACGTCGGACTTGGAGGTTTTGGTGCTGCATGTGGCAATGATGGTGGCTATCAATGCTATCGGTCTGGTTGGAATCAATGGAATGACGACAGAGGGAGAGGGTTTCGCAGCAACCAGTGGCAGCAAAACTTTAACCCTCCTCCCGGCGAATTCGTAGAGGGTGCCATGGGACCTCATTATCATCAGTGGGGTGGTCGGGGAGGGGATGGCCGATACCCTCCGCATCACTTGTATGTCCCCAAGGTTTACCCTAAATAGCCGACGATTAATCCGGCGAAGACTAACGGTGGGGCGGTGAAGACGGCTGGTCAGCGGCCTCTACTTCTGCGGCTCCTCTATCTGAAGCTGCGCTGGCGGCGTTTAAGGCGTTGGCGGCGGTGCCTGTTCCGACCATGACCCTACCGATGACAGAGATGGGATGCGTGACAAAGGTAGTGATAAAGATGATAATGTGCAGGCTAACAAGGCGGCACGCAAGAAAGAGAAGACGACCTGTTATCGTTGTGGGGTGCCAGGTCACTTTGTGATTGACTGGAAGGCGGTGTTATGTGATATATGTGTGAAGCCTGGACACTCATCTGATGATTGTCCGTCGCTTTTGATACCTACGCTAGTGGTGACCATTTACGGAGTCTGTAACAACAAGCTTATGTTCTTTGAGACTCCACGCATGATATCGGCGACCCCTCCATCAGAGAATTCAAAGTTTGGTCTGGTCAAGGTTACTCAGGGGACGTTGACAGAGGAACATGTGTGTTAGTAGCTCAGACAGCTGGTTTCTGATTCTTTCCACTGGTCACCTGTCAGATTGGAGGATCAGCTTTACAGAGTTGAGTTCCCTAGGAGAGAGGATCTTAACCACTTGCTTAAGTGTGGCCTCAGTAAGCTGCCCAGGAGTAAGTGTATTCTTGAGTTTGACGAGTGCACAAAACCTGAGCTGACTGGGACACCGCTGGAGAAGGTCTGGGCTAGATTCTCATGTGTTTCGGAGACTTTTCTTAATGACTTTCTTATTGTCTCGAGTCTCGGTTCTCTGATAGGTAAAATTGTTCGGGAACGTAGCATGCAATTTCACAAAATTTCCTACGATCATGCAAGATCTATCTAGGAGATGCATAGCAATGAGTCGGGGAGAGTATGTCCACGTACCCTCGTAGACCAAAAGCAGAAGCATTTGGTTAACGCGGTTGATGTAGTCGAACGTCTTCATGATCCAACCGATCCAAGTACCAAATGTACGACACCTCCATGTTTAGCACACGTTCAGCTCGATGACGTCCCTCGAACTCTTGATCCAGCAGAGGGTCGAGGGAGAGTTCCGACAGCACGATCGCGTGGTGATGATGATGGTGATGTGATCCGCGCAGGGCTTCGCCTAAGCACTACGACGCTATGACCAGAGGAGTAAACTGTGGAGGGGGGCACTACACACGACTAAGAGAATTATTGGTGTGCCTCCCGCCCCCGTATATAAAGGAGAGGAGAGGAGGTGTCCGGCCAGGGGAGGCATGCCAAGGGGGGTGGGAGTCCTACTAGGACTCCTCTCCTAGTAGGATTCGGCCCCCTTTCCTTCGAACCAAGAGGGGGAAAGGGGAAAGGGCGGAGAAGGAGAAGGAAAGGGGGGGGGGGGGGTGCCCCCGCCCCTTATCCAATTCAGATTGGGCAAGGGGGGTGCGCGCCACCTCCCGTGGCCTGCCTCCTCTCGTCCACTATGGCCCATTAGGCCCATTAACTTTTCTTGGGGGGTTCCGATAGCCTCCCACTACTAGGGAAAAGGCTAGCAGTAGCGCGGGTTTTAGGCCTATCAGCAGCGCGGGTACCCGCGCTACCAATAGGGCGCTACAACTAACTCTTAGTAGTAGCGCTGCCTGTACCCGCGCTACCACTATTGACTATAGCAGCAGCGCTTTTCAGGAACGCGCTGCTATTACTTAGCTGTAGCGATTTCCCGGTCCAGCGCTACTGTTATATCTTTCACCATTTCCCCATTCCGGCTTCGATAAACTGCAATTTCCAGATACTAGGTACTGTTGGAAATATGCCCTAGAGGCAATAATAAATTGGTTATTATTATATTTCCTTGTTCATGATAATCGTTTATTATCCATGCTAGAATTGTATTGATAGGAAACTCAGATACATGTGTGGATACATAGACAACACCATGTCCCTAGTAAGCCTCTAGTTGACTAGCTCGTTGATCAATAGATGGTTACGGTTTCCTGACCATGGACATTGGATGTCGTTGATAACGGGATCACATCATTAGGAGAATGATGTGATGGACAAGACCAAATCCTAAGCCTAGCACAAAGATCGTGTAGTTCGTATGCTAAAGCTTTTTAATGTCAAGTATCATTTCCTTAGACCATGAGATTGTGCAACTCCCGGATACCGTAGGAGTGCTTTGGGTGTGCCAAACGTCACAACGTAACTGGGTGGCTATAAAGGTACACTACAGGTATCTCCGAAAGTGTCTGTTGGATTGGCACGAATCGAGATTGGGATTTGTCACTCCGTGTGACGGAGAGGTATCTCTGGGCCCACTCGGTAGGACATCATCATAATGTGCACAATGTGATCAAGGAGTTGATCACGGGATGATGTGTTATGGAACGAGTAAAGAGACTTGCCGGTAACGAGATTGAACAAGGTATCGGGATACCGACGATCGAATCTCGGGTAAGTATCGTACCGATAGACAAAGGGAATTGCATACGGGATTGATTAAGTCCTTGACATCGTGGTTCATCCAATGAGATCATCGTGGAACATGTGGGAGCCAACATGGGTATCCAGATCCCGCTGTTGGTTATTGACCGGAGAACGTCTCGGTCATGTCTGCATGTCTCCCGAGCCCGTAGGGTCTACACACTTAAGGTTCGATGACGCTAGGGTTATAAAGGAAGTTTGTATGTGGTTACCGAATGTTGTTTGGAGTCCCGGATGAGATCCCGGACGTCACGAGGAGTTCCAGAATAGTCCGGAGGTAAAGATTTATATATGGGAAGTCCTGTTTTGGTCACCGGAAAGGTTTCGGGGTTTATAGGTAATGTACCGGGACCACCGGGAGGGTCCCGGGGATCCACCAAGTGGGGCCACCAACCCCGGAGGCTTGCGTTGGCTAAGTGTGGGAGGGGACCAGCCCCAGGTGGGCTGGTGCGCCCCCCCACAAGGGCCCAAGGCGCCTAAGAGGTGGAAAGGGGGGAAACCCTAAGGGGGTATGGGCCTTAGGGCCCATCTAGCCGCGCCTCCCTCTCCTTCCCCTCTTGGCCGCCACCCTTGTTTCCCATCTAGGGCTACCGCCCCCTAGGGGTGGGAACCCTAGAGGGGGCGCACCCTCCTCCCTCTCCCCTATATATAGTGAGGCCTAGGGGCTGCCCAAAACACGTGATCTGATCTCTGCCTGTTGGTGCAGCCCTCCCTCTCATTCTCCTCATATCCCGTGGTGCTTGGCGAAGCCCTGCAGGATTGCCACGCTCCTCCACCACCACCACGCCGTTGTGCTGCTGCTGGATGGAGTCTTCCTCAACCTCTCCCTCTCTCCTTGCTGGATCAAGGCGTGGGAGACGTCACCGGGCTGTACGTGTGTTGAACGCGGAGGTGCCGTCCGTTCGGCACTTGGTCATCGGTGATTTGGATCACGACGAGTACGACTCCATCAACCCCGTTCACTTGAACGCTTCCGCTTAGCGATCTACAAGGGTATGTAGATGCACTCTCCTTCCCTTCGTTGCTAGTCTCTCCATAGATAGATCTTGGTGACACGTAGGAAAATTTTGAATTTCTGCTACGTTCCCCAATAGTGGCATCATGAGCTAGGTCTATTGCGTAGATTCTATGCACGAGTAGAACACAAAGTAGTTGTGGGCGTCGATATTGTCAATTTGCTTGCCGTTACTAGTCTTATCTTGATTCGGCGGCATCGTGGGATGAAGCGGCCCGGACCGACCTTACACGTACTCTTATGTGAGACTGGTTCCACCGACTAACATGCACTAGTTGCATAAGG
Organism: Triticum monococcum; assembly: GCA_034509565.1. Classification (NCBI taxonomy): domain Eukaryota; kingdom Viridiplantae; phylum Streptophyta; class Magnoliopsida; order Poales; family Poaceae; genus Triticum; species Triticum monococcum. The sequence continues at coordinate 170,552,624 of CM067847.1, read as the reverse complement.
TGGCTAGCGGGTGTCTGTCTCTCCCACTTTAGTCGGATCAGATTCGATGAAAAGGGTCCTTATGAAGGGTAAATAGCAATTGGCATATCACGTTGTGGTTTTGCGTAGGTAAGAAACGTTCTTGCTAGAAACCCATAGCAGCCACGTAAAACATGCAAACAACAATTAGAGGACGTCTAACTTGTTTTTGCAGGGTATGCTATGTGATGTGATATTGCCAAAGGATGTGATGACTGACATGTGATGTATGAAATTGATCATGTTCTTGTAATAGGAATCACGACTTGCATGTCGATGAGTATGACAACCGGCAGGAGCCATAGGAGTTGTCTTTATTTATTTATGACCTGCGTGTCAACATAAACGTCATGTAATTACTTTACTTTATTGCTAAAGCGTTAGCCATAGTAGTAGAAGTAACAGATGACGTGACAACTTCAAGAAGAAACAATGATGGAGATCATGATGATGGAGATCATGGTGTCATGCCGGTGACGATGATGACCATGGAGCCCCAAGATGGAGATCAAAGGAGCTATATGATATTGGCCATATCATGTCACTATTATTTGATTGCATGTGATGTTTATCATGTTTATACATCTTATTTGCTTAGAACAACGGTAGTAAATAAGATGATCCCTCATTAAAATTTCAAGAATGTGTTCCCCCCTAACTGTGCACCGTTGCTACAGTTCGTCGTTTCGAAGCACCATGTGATGATCGGGTGTGATAGATCCTTACGTTCACATACAACGGGTGTAAGACAGTTTTACACATGCAAAACACTTAGGGTTGACTTGACGAGCCTAGCATGTGTATAGACATGGCCTCGGAACACAGAAGACCGAAAGGTCGAGCATGAGTCGTATGGTAGATACGATCAACATGAAGATGTTCACCGAGGTTGACTAGTCTGTCTCACGTGATGATCGGACACGGCCTAGTTGACTCGGATCATGTAATCACTTAGATGACTAGAGGGATGTCTATCTGAGTGGGAGTTCATAAGATGAACTTAATTATCCTGAACATAGTCAAAAGGATTTTGCAAATTATGTCGTAGCTCGCGCTTCAGTTCTACTGTTTAGATATGTTCCTAGAGAAAATTTAGTTGAAAGATGATAGTAGCAATTATGCGGACTAGGTCCGTAAACTAAGGATTGTCCTCATTGCTTATTAAAAGGCTTATGTCCTTAATGCACCACTCAGTGTGCTGAACCTCAAACGTTGTCTGTGGATGTTGCGAACATCTGACATACACATTTTGATAACTACGTGATAGTTCCGTTAAACGGTTTAGAGTTGAGGCACCGAAGACGGTTTTGAAACGTCACGAAACATATGAGATGTTTCGAGGGCTGAAATTGGAGTTTCAGGCTCGTGCCCACGTCAAGAGGTATAAGACCTCCGACGATTTTCTTAGCCTACCAACTAAGGAGAAAAGCTCAATTGTTGAGCTTGTGCTCAGATTGTCTGAGTACAACAATCATTTGAATCAAGTGGGAGTTGATCTTCCAGATGAGATAGTGATGTTTTCTCATTACCACCAAGCTGCTAGAGCTTCGTGATGAACTATAATATATCAGGGACATATATGATGATCCTTGAGATATTCACGATGTTTGACACCAAAGTAGAAATCAAGAAGGAGCATCAATTGTTGATGGTTGGTGAAACCACTAGTTTCAAGAAGGGCAAGGGAAAGAAGGGATACTTCGTGAAATGGCAATTCAGCTGCTGCTCTAGTGAAGAGACCCAAGGTTGAACCCAAACCCGAGACTACGTTCTTCTGTAATAAGGGGAACAGCCACTGGAGCAGAATTACCCTAGATACTTGGTAGATGAGAAGGCTGGCAAGGTCTATAGAAGTATATTGGATATAAATTGTGTTAATGTGTACTTTACTAGTACTCCTAGTAGCACCAGGGTATTAGATACCGGTTCGGTTGCTAAGTGTTAGTAACTCGAAATAAAAGCTACGGAATAAACGGAGACTAGCTAAAGGTGAGCTGATGATATGTGTTGGAAGTGTTTCCAATGTTGATATGATCAAGCATCGTACGCTCCCTCTACCATCGAGATTGGTGTTAAACCTAAATAATTGTTATTTGGTATTTGCGCTGAGCATAGACATGATTGGATTATGTCTATCGCAATACGGTTATTCATTTAAGGAGAATAATGGTTACTCTGTTTATTTGAATAATACCTTCAATGGTCTTGCACCTAAAATGAATGGTTTATTGAATCTCGATCGTAGTGATACACATGTTCATAGTAATGATAGTACCACCTACTTGTGGCACTGCCACGTAAGTCATATCGGTATAAAACGCATGAAGAAGCTCCATGTTGATGGATCTTTGGGCTCACTCGTTTTTGAAAAGTTTGAGACATGCGAACCATGTCTATTGGTGTATATGCATGAAGAAACTCCATGCAAATGGACCCTTTGGACTCACTTGAGACATGCAAATCATACCACATGGGCAAGATGACTGAAAGCCTCGTTTTCAGTAAAATGGAAAGCAACTAGTTGGAAGTAATACATTTTGATGTGTGCAGTCCAATGAGTGCTGAGGCGTGTAGTGGATATCGTTATGTTCTTACTTCACAGATGATTTGAGTAGATGTTGAGTATATTTACTTGATGAATCACGAGTCTGAATTATTGAAAGGTTCAAGTAATTTCAGTGTGAAGTGGAAAGATCGTCGTGACAAGAGGATAAAAGATCTATGATATGATCATAGAGATGAATATCTGAATTACGAGTTTGGCACAAAATTAAGACATTGTGGAAATTGTTTCACAACTAATACAGCCTGGAACACCATAGTGTGATGGTGTGTCCGAACATCATAACTGCACCCTATTGGATATGATGCATACCATGATGTCTCTTATCGAATTACCACAATAGTTTATGGGTTAGGCATTAGAGACAACCACATTCACTTTAATAGGGCACCACGTAATTCCGATGAGATGACACCATATGTACTATGGTTTAGAGAAACCTAAGCTGTCATTTCTTAAAAGTTTGGGGCTACGACGCTTATGTGGAAAAGTTTCAGACTGATAAGCTCGAACCCAAAGCGGATAAATGCATCTTCATAGGACACCCAAAACAGTTGGGTATACCTCCTGTCTCAGATCCGAAAGCAATAAGGGATTGTTTCTAGAATCGGGTCCTTTCTTGAGGAAAAGTTTCTCTCGAAAGAATTGAGTGGGAGGATGGTGGAGACTTGATGAGGTTATTGAACCATTACTTCAACTAGTGTATAGCAGGGCACAAAGAGTTGTTCCTGTGGCACCTACACCAATTGAAGTGGAAGCTTATGATATTGATCATGAGACTTCGGATCAAGTCACTCCCAAACCTCGTAGGATGACAAGGATGCGTACTACTTCTGAGTGGTACGTAATCCTATAAGTCATGTTGCTAGACAACAATGAACCTACGAACTATGGAGAAGCAATGGTGGGCCTGGATTCCGATAAATGGCTCGAGGCCATATAATCTGAGAGAGGATCCATATATGAAAACAAAGTGTAGACTTTGACAGAACAGCTCGATGGTCGTGGGGCTGTTGAGTACAGATGGATTTTAAAAGGAAGACGGACAATGATGGTAAATGTCACCATTAAGAAAGCTCGACTTGTCGTTAAGAAGTTTACTGACAAGTTCAAGGAGTTGACTACGGTGAGACTTTCTCACTCGTAGCGATGCTAAGAGTCTATTGGAATTATATTAGCAGTCCCTGCATTATTTATGAAATCTTGCAGATAGGATGTCAAAACATTGTTTCCTCGACGATTTTCTTGAGGAAAGGTTGTATGTGATACAACCGGAAGGTTTTGTCAATCCTAAAATATGCTAATAAGTATGTAAAGCTCCAGCAATCCTACTGAGGACTGGAGTAAGCATCTCGGAGTTGGAATGTATGCTTTGATGATGATCAAAGATTTTGTGTGTATACAAAGTTTATGAGAAACTTGTATTTCCAAAGAAGTGAGTGGGAGCACTATAGAATTTCTGATGAGTATATGTTGTTGACATATTATGGATCAGAAATGATGTAGAATTTCTGGAAAGCATATAGGGTTATTTGGAAAGTGTTTTTCAATGAAAAGCCTGTATTAAGCTACTTGAGCATTGAGCATCAAGATCTATAAGGATAGATCAAAACTCTTAATGGTACTTTCAAATGAGCAATTACCTTGACATGATCTTGAAGGTGTTCAAGATGGATCAGTCAAAGGAGTTCTTGCCTGAGTTGTAAGGTATGAAGTCAAGACTTAAAGCTCGACCACGGCAGAATAGAGAGAAAGGACGAAGGTCGTCCCCTATGCTTAAGACGTAGGCTCTACAGTATGCTATGCTGTGTACCGCACCTGAAGTGCGCCTTGCCATGAGTCAGTCAAGGGGTACAAGAGTGATCCAAGAATGGATCACAGTACAGCGGTCAAAATTATCCTTAGAGGAATAAGGATATGTTTCTCGGTTATGGAGGTGATAAAGAGTTCGACGTAAAGAGTTACGTCGATGCAAGCTTAACACCTATCCGGATAGCTCTGAGTAGAGATACCGGATACGTATAATGGAGCAACGATTTGGAATAGCTCCAAGTAGAACAGTTATTTGGAATAGCTCCAAATAGAACGTGGTAGCTGCATCTAGGAGATGACATAGAGATTTGCGAAGTACATACAGATCTGAATGTTGCAGACCCGTTGACTAAAACCTCTCTCACAAGCAACATGATCAAACCTAGAACTCATTGAGTGTTAATCACATAGTGATGTGAACTAGACTACTGACTCTAGTAAACTCTTGGGTGTTAGTCACATGGCGATGTGACCTATGAGTGTTAATCACATGGCGATGTGAACTAGATTATTGACTCTAGTGCAAGTGGGAGACTGTTGGAAATATGCCCTAGAGGCAATAATAAATTGGTTATTATTATATTTCCTTGTTCATGATAATCGTTTATTATCCATGCTAGAATTGTATTGATAGGAAACTCAGATACATGTGTGGATACATAGACAACACCATGTCCCTAGTAAGCCTCTAGTTGACTAGCTCGTTGATCAATAGATGGTTATGGTTTCCTGACCATGGACATTGGATGTCATTGATAACGGGATCACATCATTAGGAGAATGATGTGATGGACAAGACCCAATCCTAAGCCTAGCACAAAGATCGTGTAGTTCGTATGCTAAAGCTTTTTAATGTCAAGTATCATTTCCTTAGACCATGAGATTGTGCAACTCCCGGATACCGTAGGAGTGCTTTGGGTGTGCCAAACGTCACAACGTAACTGGGTGGCTATAAAGGTACACTACAGGTATCTCCGAAAGTGTCTGTTGGGTTGGCACGAATCGAGACTGGGATTTGTCACTCCGTGTGACGGAGAGGTATCTCTAGGCCCACTCGGTAGGACATCATCATAATGTGCACAATGTGATCAAGGAGTTGATCACGGGATGATGTGTTATGGAACGAGTAAAGAGACTTGCCGGTAATGAGATTGAACAAGGTATCAGGATACTGACGATCGAATCTCGGGTAAGTATCGTACCGATAGACAAAGGGAATTGCATACGGGATTGATTAAGTCCTTGACATCGTGGTTCATCCGATGAGATCATCGTGGAACATGTGGGAGCCAACATGGGTATCCAGATCCCGCTGTTCGTTATTGACCGGAGAACGTCTCGGTCATGTCTGCATGTCTCCCGAACCCGTAGGGTCTACACACTTAAGGTTCGATGACGCTAGGGTTATAAAGGAAGTTTGTATGTGGTTACCGAATGTTGTTCGGAGTCCCGGATGAGATCCCGGACGTCACGAGGAGTTCCGGAATAGTCCGGAGGTAAAGATTTATATATGGGAAGTCCTGTTTTGGTCACCGGAAAGGTTTCTGGGTTTATCGGTAATGTACCGGGACCACCGGGAGGGTCCCGGGGGTCCACCAAGTGGGGCCACCAACCCCGGAGGCTTGCGTGGGCTAAGTGTGGGAGGGGACCAGCCCCAGGTGGGCTGGTGCCCCCCCCACAAGGGCCCAAGGTGCCTAAGAGGTGGAAAGGAGGGAAACCCTAAGGGGGTTTGGGCCTTAGGGCCCATCTAGCTGCGCCTCCCTCTCCTTCCCCTCTTGGCCGCCACCCTTGTTTCCCATCTAGGGCTGCCGCCCCTAGGGATGGGAACCCTTGAGGGGGCCCACCCTCCTCCCTCTCCCCTATATATAGTGAGGCCTAGGGGCTGCCCATAACACGTGATCTGATCTCTGCCTGTTGGTGCAGCCCTCCCTCTCATTCTCCTCATATCCCGTGGTGCTTGGAGAAGCCCTGCAGGATTGCCACGCTCCTCCACCACCACCACGCCGTTGTGCTACTGCTGGATGGAGTCTTCCTCAACCTCTCCCTCTCTCCTTGCTGGATCAAGGCGTGGGAGACGTCACCGGGCTGTACGTGTGTTGAACGCGGAGGTGCCGTCCGTTCGGCACTTGGTCATCGGTGATTTGGATCACGACGAGTACGACTCCATCAACCCCGTTCACTTGAACGCTTCCGCTTAGCGATCTACAAGGGTATGTAGATGCACTCTCCATCCCTTCGTTGCTAGTCTCTCCATAGATAGATCTTGGTGACACGTAGGAAAATTTTGAATTTCTGCTATGTTCCCCAACAGGTACTACTAGATATCAATTTCATAAAGCATTATAGGTCCTAGGTAGTACTCCCTCTGTTCGAAATTACTCGTCGTGGTTTTAGTTCAAATTTGAACTCAAACCACGACGAGTAATTTGGAACCGAGGGAGTACTAGATAACAATTTCATATATACTCAACATGCATCCTCAAGCAGTACAAGGTGACATCGACGACAATCATCATATTTAGTTCTAGATGATATCGACGACGATCATCATATGTAGTTCTACATGATATCGACGACGATCATCATATGTAGTTCTTGATGATATAGCCACATACACATATGTAGTTCTAGATGATATCGACGACGATCATCATCCTCAAGCCTGGGCGGTGGGCGTTCCTGATAGTAATTAGGATGGCCTGTCCAGCACGAAGATTCTTGCCAATGAGGAATCTCTTCCACCCAACCGAGTTCAAGTGTGTGCGACCATCTGTGCCCATGCGGTAAGTACATGTGGTGACGGAGCCCCTTGCGGTAAGGCGTAGTCCAACTGAGCCTTCTTCATCAGGCTCGATACCACAACTCATAGATAGGTTCTTTGGCAATCTCTGAATAAGAAAAACATATCAATTAATAAATAGCCTAAGCATGTGATCAGACTCTACACTAAAGTATATCATCGACTAGATTCCACAAAGCATATCATTGGACTCTACACTAAGCATATCATCGGATTCACTAAGCATATAATTGGATAATTTGCATTTGTAAGTATAACAATAAAGCATATATATATCATCAAATTACTACATGCAGTACGTATAACATACCATTTCATGCCGATCGACCATGGTACTTGTCAGGAGGGTCACGAATGGCACCCCGACAAAGTCATCACGTGGCGGAATTATGTCCCATAGGTTGCACACCTCCTCCTCGCTCAGCCTCATTCTTTGAGCTATGATGGCTTCATGAAGTGGGTTCTCATCATCTTCATTGAGTGGGTCCTCATCATCTTCGTCATCTTCATCATCTTCCACCAGGTTGATATAAATGACAACCAGCTTGGGTATTTCTGCTCTGAAGGAGAATCTGATCAACTCACCACCAGTAAGACGCATGCGAGCGAGGAAACAGGCCCATCCATCTCCTCCAATCTACGATATATTGCGTCCTTTCTCGACCTCCATAGTGTATGGCCCCCAGGAGCCTCAAATGTCACAGTGTCTCCTGTCAGCTTGTTGAATTTCAACCTCACATTGCATGGGACGATCTGTGTAAGAAAAGCAAAATGACACAATGCAGTAATGCCAACACTAAAAATAAAATAGTTGTTACATTTCATCTAATTTCTTACCACCGCATGATGAAAACTCGGATGGAAGTAGATGCCGAACAGCTTGCCAGTTGCAAGGCTGCTGGCGCACCTTGACTTGCACAGTCGACATAGTGGTGCTGGTGGTGGCGCCATTTTACTAAATCAACTAAATCAAAATGTTATAAATGAACTAGCCTACTAAATCAACTAAATTAACTAGCCTACTAAATAAACTAAATCAAAATTTTCTAAATCAACTAGCCTACTAAATCAACTGAATCATATCAACTAAATCGACTAAATCAACTAGCATACTAAATCAACTAGCATACTAAATCCACTAGAATACTAAATCAGCTAAATCAAAATGTTACATATGAAAGCCTACTAAATCAAAATGTATCAGGGAGGAGGGACAAGGAGGGGCGACTCCAGGAGGGAGAAGATAGTAGGACGGAGGAGGAAGGCGGAGCGAGGAGGGGCCGGCTGGCGGCGAGTGGAGGGAGGACGGATCGAGGAGGAAGGCGGAGCGAGGAGGGGGCGGCCAGCGGCGAGTGGAGGGAGGACGGAGGAGGAGGCCGGTACCGAGTCCAGCGAGGAGGATGAGGTGACAGCGGTGCAGATCGGGGGTGGGCGACGGGGGAGGACGGGCGGCGCGGGGGGTGAGGAGGAGACCGTGAGTGTGTGTGAGTGTGATCTGTGGATGAGGCTAGTGAAATCTGTAGTTAATTTAGCAGTAGCAATTATTGCCTGAATGCGCTGCTGCTACGTTACGTAGAAGGAGCGCTGTCTATTTTAATGCATTGCTGCTATAACTGGCCTCGCGGCGGCGTCGTGGGAATTTTAGTAGTAGCACCGCTTGGAGTGCGTGCGCTACTGATAAACTTGTTTCAGCAGCGAGTTTCCACAGCCCGTGCTACTACTACTTAGCAGCATCGCCTGATTTTATAGCGCGCTACTGGTAAGATTCGGTGTATAGGCTTTTCCCTAGTAGTGTCCCGGTACTCCGATAAATCCCCGAACCTCTTCGGAACCATTCCGGTGTCCGTATATAACCTTCCAATATATGAATCTTTACCTCTCGACCATTTTGAGACTCCTCGTTATGTCCGTGATCTCATTCGAGACTCCGAACAAACTTCGGTCACCAAAACACATAACTCATAATACAAATCGTCATCGAACGTTAAGCGTGCGGACCCTACGGGATCGAGAACTATGTAGACATGATTGAGACACATCTCTGGTCAATAACCAATAGCAGAACCTGGATGCTCATATTGGTTCCTACATATTCTACGAAGATATTTATCAGTCAAACCGCATAACAACATACGTCATTCCTTTTGTCATCGGTATGTTACTTGCCCGAGATTCGATCGTCGGTATCATCATACCTAGCTCAATCTCGTTGTCGACAAGTCTCTTTACTCATTCTGTAATGCATCATCCCACAACTAACTCATTAGTCACATTGCTTGCATGGCTTATAGTGAAGTGCATTACCGAGAGGGCCCAGAGATACCTCTCCGACACACGGAGTGACAAATCCTAATCTCGATCTATGCCAACCCAACAAAAAACTTCGGAGACACCTTTAGAGCATCTTTATAATCACCCAATTATGTTGTGACATTTGATAGCACACAAGGTGTTCCTCTGGTATTCGGGAGTTGCATATTCTCATAGTCAGAGGAATATGTAAAATTATGAAGAAAACAATAGCAATAAAACTAAACGATCATAATGCTAAGCTAACGGATGGGTCTTGTCCATCACATCATTATCTAATGATGTGATCCCATTCATCAAATGACAACACATGTCTATGGTTAGGAAACTTAACCATCTTTGATTAACGAGCTAGTCAAGTAGAGGCATACTAGGGACACTCTGTTTGTCTATGTATTCACGCATGTACTAAGTTTTCGGTTAATACAATTCTAGCATGAATAACAAACATTTAGCATGATATAAGGAAATATAAATAACAACTTTATTATTGCCTCTAGGGCATATTTCCTTCAGTCTCCCACTTGCACTAGAGTCAATAATCTAGATTACGTAGTAATGATTCTAACACCCATGGAGTCTTGGCGCTGATCATGTTTTGCTCGTGAAAGTGGCTTAGTCAACGGGTCTGCAACATTCAGATCCGTATGTATCTTGCAAATCTCTATGTCTCCCTCCTTGACTTGATCGCGGATGGAATTGAAGCGTCTCTTGATGTGTTTGGTTCTTTTGTGAAATCTTGATTCCTTTGCCAAGGCAATTGCTCCAGTATTGTCACAAAAGATTTTCATTGGACCTGATGCACTAGGTATTACACCCAGATCGGATATGAACTCCTTCATCCAGACTCCTTCATTTGCTGCTTCCAAAGCAGCTATGTACTCCGCTTCACATGTAGATCCCGCCACAACTCTCTGCTTGGAACTGCACCAACTTATAGCTCCACCATTCAATATAAGTATGTATCCGGTTTGCAACTTTGAGTCATCCGGATCAGTGTCAAAGCTTGCATCGACGTAACCATTTACGACAAGCTCTTTGTCACCTCCATAAACGAGAAACATATCCTTAGACCTTTTCAGGTATTTCAGGATGTTCTTGATCGCTGTCCAGTGATCCACTCCTGGATTAGTTTGGTACCTCCCTGCTAAACTTATAGCAAGGCACACATCAGGTCTAGTACACAACATTGCATACATGATAGAACCTTTGGCGGAGCATAGGGAATGATTTCCATTTTCTCTCTATCTTTTGTAGTGGTCGGGCATTGAGTCTGACTCAACTTCACACCTTGTAACACAGGCAAGAACCCTTTCTTTAACTGATCCATTTTGAACTCCTTCAAAACTTTATCAAGGTATGTGCTTTGTGAAAGTCCAATTAAGCATCTTGATCTATCTCTATAGATCTTGATGCCTAATATGTAAGCAGCTTCACCGAGGTCTTTCATTGAAAAATTCTTATTCAAGTATCCTTTTATGCTATCCAGAAATTTTGTATTATTTCCAATCAACAATATGTCATCCACATATAACATTAGAAATGCTATAGAGCTTCCACTCACTTTATTGTAAATACAGGCTTCTCCAAAAGTCTGTATAAACCATATGCTTTGATCACACTATCAAAGCATATATTCCAACTCCGAGAGGCTTGCACCAGTCCATAAATGGATCGCTGGAGCTTGCACACTTTGTTAGAACCTTTAGGATCGACAAAACCTTCCGGTAGCATCATATACAACTCTTATTTAAGAAATCCATTGAGGAATGCAATTTTGACATCCATTTGATCAATTTCATAATCATAAAATGCGGAAATTGCTAACATGATCTAGACAGACTTAAGCATCGCTACGGGTGAGAAGGTATCATCATAGTCAACTCCTTGAACTTGATGAAAACCTTTCGCAACAAGTCGAGCTTTGTCGACAGTAACATTACCGTCAGCGTCAATCTTTTTCTTGAAGATCCATTTATTTTCTATGGCTTGCCTTTCATCGGGCAAGTCAGCCAAAGTCCACACTTTGTTCTAGTACATGGATCCCATCTCAGATTTCATGGCCTCAAGCCATTTCGCGGAATCTGGGCTCATCATCGCTTCCTCATAGTTCGTAGGTTCATCATGGTCAAGTAACATGACTTCCAGAATAGGATTATCATACCACTCTGGTGCGGACCATACTCTGGTTGACCTACGAGGTTCAGTAGTAACTTGATCTGAAGTTTCATGATAATCATCATTAATTTCCTCAGTAATTGGTGTAGGAATCACTGGAACTGATTTCTATGATGAACTACTACTTTCCAATTCGAGAGAAGGTACAATGTAACACCCACAATGCGGCTATATCTCCCACGTGTCGGGGCACGACTTAGAGGCATAGCCACATGGTAGGAATGTCGCAAGAGGGGTAATCTTTACACATCCCATGTACTGAAAAAGAAAGGGATAAAGAGTCGGCTTACAATCGCCACTTCACACAATACATAAATAATCCATACATCATCCAAAGTACAAATAAAGGTCCGACTATGGAACCAAAATAAAGAAAGACAACCCCAAATGCTAGATCCCCGATCGTCCCAACTGGGCTCCTCTACTGATCATTCGGAAAAGAAACATAGTAATGGCCCGAATCCTCGTCGAACTCCCACTTGAGTTCGGTAGCGTTCCCTGCACTGGCATCATCAGCACCTGCATCTGTTTGGAAGCATCTATGAGTCACGGGGACTCGTCAATCTCACACCCGCAAGATCAAGACTATTTAAGATTAAGGGTAGGAAAGGGTAGTGGGGTGGAGCTGTAGCAAAGCACTAAGCATATATGGTGGCTAACTTATGCAAAAGAGAGCGAGAAGAAAAGCAACGCATGGTCGAGAAGCTAAAAGTGATCAAGAAGTGATCCTGAAGCTACTTACGCTCAAGCATAACACGAGACCGTGTTCTCTTGCCGGACTCCACCGAAAATAGACCATCACGGCTACACATGTGGTTGATTCATTTTAATTAAGTTAAGTGTCAAGTTCTCTACAACCGGATATTAACAAATTCCCATCTCCCACATAACCACGGGCACGAATTTTGAAAGTTCAAACCCTGCAGGGGTGTCCAAACTTAGCCCATCACAAGCTCTCACAGTCAACAAAGGATATTCCTTCTCCCGGGAAGACCCAATCAGTCTCGGAATCCCGGTTACAAGACATTTCGACAATGGTAAAACAAGACCAGCAAAGCCACCCGGTGTGCCGACAAATCCCAATAGGAGTCGCACATATCTCGTTCTCAGGGCACACCAGATAGGTCAAGCTACGAGTAAAACCAACCCTCAAGTTGCCCCGAGGTGGCCAGGCAGGTTGCCCGTTTCGGACCAACACTCAGAGGAGCACTGGCCCGGGGGAGGGGGGAGGGGGTTTCAAATAAAGATGACCCTTGAGTCTGCAGAACCCAAGGGAAGGTATATGGTGGTAGGTAGGCAAATGGTAAAACCAAGGTTGGGCCTTGCTGGAGGAGTTTTATTCAAGGTAAACTGTCAAGGGATTCCCATAACACCCAACCGTGTAAGGAATGCAAAATCAAGGAACATAACACCGGTATGACGGAAACTAGGGCGGCAAGAGTGGAACAAAACACCAGGCATAAGGCCGAGCCTTCCACCCTTTACCAAGTATATATATGCATTAAAGTAAATAAGATATAATAATGATATCCCAACAATATCCATGTTCCGTCATGGAACAAACTTCATCTTCACCTGTGACTAGCAACACTATAACAGGGGCTGAGCAAAAGTGGTAACATAGCCAAACAACGGTTTGCTAGGAAAGGTGGGTTAGAGGCTTGACATGGAAATATGGGAGGCATGATATAGCAAGTGGTATGTAGCGCGGCATGGCAATAGAGCGAACAACTAGCAAGCAAAGATAGAAGTGATTTCGAGGGTATGGTCATCTTGCTTGCAAAGTTCTCAGAGTTGACGAAAGCTTGATCCTCGTTAGCGTACTCAACAGGTTCCTCGATCACGTACTCATCTCCCGACTCTACCCAAAGCAAGAACACAAGCAAAGGACCAATAATCAATCACGGTGCAATGCACAAGCCACATGATGCAAAACATGGCATGCTATGCAAGGCATGATATGCAATGCATATGCGTTCTTCAGAAGGGAACGAATGATCAAGGCATCAACTTGGAAAACTAAGTGTGCCGCTGGAAAGATGAGATGATTTCGGGTGAAGTCAATATAAAGACCACCGGAAACGGATGCACGGTTTGCAAATGGCAAGCAAAACAAGAATGGCACAATTCTGTGATTAACAACACGATGCCATCTAGAATGCAACAAGAAACTAAGCTACCGCACTCCAACATAACAACAAAGTATATGGCAGTGATGTAAAAGAGATGCTTGACAAAACATGAACACTGAGCCATGGCTAAAACACACTAGAACTGGTTCAAACAAGCATGGCAAAAGTGCAAAAGGTAACAGTCTCAAAGACTTAGTGAAAATACTAACATGCCAGAAATAACATCAAGAAGTCATGTTTAGATCAAGCAAACAACATGCTACATGAACATATCATAGAAAAACAAGGCATGTCATGAATCTACTAAATGCATAGATCAAAAGTCCCTTACTAATCATGAGCCAAAAAGGCACAGAAGATAGGATGGCACCCATGTAAACATAGCAAGTTTTATTAACAGTTTCAACTTGGCATGCTTGTTCCACTCATCATAGTGCACAAAAGGACATGACATAAATACTAGCATGTAGTAGGCATGATAGTGAAGCTAACCATGTGCCCAACACTTTCATACCATATTTGAATTAAATCACACAAAAATGACAACACAACATCATGATGTAAAATGACATGTGTGCAAACATGCTCAAATGCAGAAATGGATGCCACCACTGGATTCATTAGATTTTTCTAGCCCAAAAACATATATAATATGCTGGGGTTCTTATAGAAAAATCTTCACAAATACTCTAAGTTGAAACCTGGCTAAAAAGGAAATAAACAGAAATGGCATTTTTCGTATTTGGAAACGTCCAGAAATGGACCTGCCCAAAATGGAATATGGCATATTTCCAAAAATGGAAATTCGCTGGAACAAAAGAAATAAAAGAGAAGGAGGGGGGTTAGTGGCTGACTGGTGAGGTCCTCTAGTTGTGTGTATGACATGTGGGGCCTTACAGTCATACTCACGTATGTTGCAAAAAGAAAAATAGGGGGGGGGGGGGGTTTAAACCACGCCCATGGGGATCGAACCCGAGACCTCCTCGATGGAGCAGCGTGGCGCGAACCACTTTGCTGCAGTGACTTCTGTTGATAGGGAGGGGCGCGGGGTCGAGCCTCTCTGTGTAGGAAGAGAAGACGACGACTGCGAAGACGGAGCCGACGAGGTTAGCCGTGGTGATGGCAGGGCTTGGGAGGCCATGGCGGGAGTGTGGGATAGGCTAGGGAGCGCGCGTACGGTGGAGCGCGTGCACACGCTCGAGCACGAGAAGACAAACTCGCGGAGCGCAAGCCGCGTGTGTGTGGACGGGAGCAGGCAGAGGCAATACACGGACTTGTCGTGCTGCCATGGTGGCTATGGCATGCGGGCTGCGTATGTGCGGGCAAGTGCGACGAGGACAACCTAGCTAGGTGGGAACCGGAGCACGGGGACGCACGGCGCGCTACAGCAGGAACTACCCAAAAAAATACAAATTTGCCAGAGCACCGAGAGCACAAGAAAGATTGGATCGAAGCGGCACCTGGGGTGATCTATTGACGACAGGAAGGAGCAGGGAAGAAGTTGGGTATACCTCGTATACCTATGACAAGAAGATGAGGCCAGAGACTCAACAGAGACGGCATGACCGAGCTCTGAACTTGGCGGGTTTCTGACCGGGAAGAAGAGGAAGAAGACAACATTGTGGAGGTTGAACCCAAGGCCGTGTGGATGTGGGCATGGAGGCAGCGGACGTAGAGGGACTTGGCACTCCTATCCACGATGGCTGAGCGGGTCGGGGGCGCGACGACGAGCTACTCCAAGCTCGAGCTCAAGCTCAGCCAGAGCATGGTGGGAAGGGCGACGGCGTGGCGTAGGCTAGACTTACCTGGCGCTGGAGAGGGAAGGAGAGGGCCTGGATGGACAGAGGAGAGACCGGGGTAGTTTTTGGACATGCTTTAAAGGGGCTAGGGGCGTCGAACGGCCGTCAAATCAACCGGGGCGTCGACGTGGACATGCTGGATGCGTGCCGTACAGGAGGTTGACGTCGCCTCTGTACGCGTGGGTTGACTGGGCTAGAAGAGGTAAGTGGGCCGGCTAGATAGAGGGAAAAGGCCCAGGTGGCTGCACTACGAGGGCTCTCCCGTTTACTTAATTCTGTAAATTTAAATTCATAGCTGTAGAAAAGGAAAAGTCAAGGGAGGTTTGAGAGGTATTTGGCAGAAACAAAAATATCCCTGAGCTCTTGGAAATATGCTCTCTTTAAATAAATTGGTATGGACAATTTTAGAGGTAGAAAAATAAAGCAAGTTTGAATAGTATTCAAACTTGATGCATTTTTGAACCCAACCAAAACAATTCTAATTGAGGTGAAATTTGGCAGGGGGTCAAGGCATGGTGCTAGAATTTTAGGAAAAAGATGAACATTAATGGAGGAGGGTAGAGGTGCACTTGCAAAAGTGAAGGAAAAGAGAAAGGAGAGGTGGTGATGAGGGGGGGGAGATGAAACTTGGATTCCAAGGATCATGCCACAAAGCAACATGCTAAGATGAAGATGCACATGATGATGCCATGGTGCAACAAAATGAACATGATATGAAATGCATGACATGAACAAAAAGCAAAATGACGACAAAACCCAACCACGAAGGGAATCTCATAAATTAAAGACGGAAATGGCAAGAGTCGGAGTTACAAATATGGCAAGTTACATCCGGGCTGTTACATACAATTACCTCATCAAGTTCTACTTTCCTCCCACTCACTTCTTTCGAGAGAAACTCCTTCTCTAGAAAGGATCCATTCTTAGCAACAAATATCTTGCCTTCGGATCTGTGATAGAAGGTGTACCCAACATTTTCTTTTGGGTATCCTATGAAGACACATTTCTCCGATTTGGGTTTGAGCTTATCAGGTGGAAGCTTTTTCACATAAGCATCGCAGCCCCATACTTTAAGAAATGACAGCTTAGGTTTCTTGCTAAACCACAGTTCATATGGTGTCGTATCAACGGATTTAGATGGTTCCCTATTTAACGTGAATGCAACCTTCTCTAAAGCATAACCCCAAAACGATAGCGGTAAATCAGTAAGAGACATCATAGATCACACCATATCTAATAAAGTACAGTTACGACGTTCGGACACACCATTACACTGTGGTGTTCCAGGTGGCGTGAGTTGCGAAAGTATTCCACATTGTTTCAAATGAAGACAAAACTCATAACTCAAATATTCACCTCCATGATCAGATTGTAGAAACTTTATTTTCTTGTTACGATGATTTTCCACTTCACTCTGAAATTCTTTGAACTTGTCAGATGTTTCAGACTTATGTTTCATTAAGTAGATATACCCATATATGCTCAAATAATCTGTGAAGGTCAGAATATAACGATACCCCCCGCGATCCTTAACACTCATTGGACCTCATACATCAGTATGTTTTATTTCCAGTAAGTCATTGGCTCGCTCCATTGTTCCGGAGAACGGGTCTTAGTCATCTTGCCCATGAGGCATGGTTCGCAAGCATCAAGTGATTCTAAAAGCCCATCAGCATGGAGTTTCTTTATGCGCTTTACACCAATATGACCTAAACGGTAGTGCCACAAATAAGTTGCACTATCATTATTAACTTTGCATCTTTTGGCTTCATTATTATGAATATGTGTATCACTACGATCGAGATTCAACAAAAATAGACCACTCATCAAGGGTGCATGACCATAAAAGATATTACTCATATAAATAGAACAACCATTATTCTTTGATTTAAATGAATAACCATCTCACATCAAACAAGATCCAGATATAATGTTTATGCTCAACGCTGGCACCAAATAACAATTATTTAGGTCTAAAACTAATCCCGGCAGTAGATGTAGAGGTAGCATGCCGACAACGATCACATCAACCTTGGAACCGTTTCCAATGCGCATCGTCACCTCATCCTTAGCCAATCTTCATTTAATCCATAGCCCCTGTTTTGAGTTGAAAATATGAGCAACATAACCAATATCAAATACCCAGGCGCTACTATGAACATTAGTAAGGTAGACATCAATAACATGTATATCAAATATACCTTTCACTTTGCCATCCTTCTTATCCGCCAAATACTTGGGGCAGTTTTGCTTCCAGTTGGACAGTCCCTTTGAAGTAGAAGCACTCAATTTCAGGCTTAGGTCCAGACTTTGGCTTCTTACCTTGAGCAGCAACTTGCTTGCTATTCTTCTCGAAGTTCCCTTTCTTACCTTTTCCCTTTTTCTTGAAACTAGTGGTCTTGTTAACCATCAACACTTGATGCTCCTTCTTGATTTCTACCTCCGCAGCCTTTAGCATCACGAAGAGCTCGGGAATTGTCTTTTCCATCCCTTGCATAATATAGTTCATCACGAAGCCTTTATAACTTGGTGGCAGTGATTGAAGAACTCTATCAATGGCACTATCATCAAGAAGGTTAACTCCCAGTTGAGTCAAGTGGTTATGGTAACCAGACATTCTGAGTATGTGTTCACTGATAGAACTATTTTCCTCCATCTTGCAGCTATAGAACTTGTTGGAGACTTCATATCTCTTAACTCGGGAATTTTCTTAAAATATTAACTTCAACTCCTAGAACATATCATATGCTCCATGACGTTCAAAACGTCTTTGAAGTACCGATTCTAAGCCATAAAGCATGGCACACTGAACTATCGAGTAGTCATGAGCTTTGCTCTGCCAGACGATCATAACGTCTGGAGTTGCTCCTGCAGCGGGTCTTGCACCTAGCGGTGCTTCCAGGATGTAATTCTTCTGTGCAGCAATGAGGATAATCCTCAAGTTACGGACCCAGTCCGTGTAGTTGCTACCATCATCTTTCAACTTAGCTTTCTCTAGGAACGCATTAAAATTCAAGGGAACAGTAGCACGGGCCATTGATCTACAACAACATAGATATGCAAAAACTATCAGGACTAAGTTCATGATAAATTAAACTTCAATTAATCATATTACTTAAGAACTCCCACTTAGATAGACATCCCTCTAGTCATCTAAATGATCATGTGATCCATATCAACTTAACCATGTCCGATCATCATGTGAGATGGAGTAATTTTCAATGGTGAACATCACTATGTTGATCATATATACTATATGATTCACGTTCGACCTTTCGGTCTTAGTGTTCCGAGGCCATATCTGCATATGCTAGGCTCGTCAAGTTTAACCCGAGTGTTCTGCACGTGCAGAACTGGCTTGCACCCGTTGTATGTGAATGTAGAGCTTATCACACCCGATCATCACATGGTGTCTCGACACGACGAACTATAGCAACAGTGCATACTCAATGAGAACACTTATACCTTGAAATTTAGGGAGGGATCATCTTATAATGCTACCGGCGTACTAAGCAAAATAAGATGCATAAAAGATAAACGTCACATGCAATCAAAATATGTGACATGATATGGCCATCATCATTTTGTGCCTTTGATCTCCATCTCCAAAGCACCGTCATGATCTCCATCGTCACCGGCTTGAAACCTTGATCTCCATCGTAGCGTCGTTGTCGCTGTCAGGACCCCGATTCCAAGTCACATCGACCTAGCCGGTAACACCTCATATCACTTTGCAGCCTCACGCATGGTATTCCCACGGGTGTCGCCTTACCATGGCCCGGGAACGTTTGCGCCTTTCGGCTCACATATATGATAGTGTCGCTAGCATCCATATGACAGAGAACCCAGGCCAACATGACTAGTCGTGAACCCAAAGTGTCACTAATTTACGGGGACAGGCATACATGAATCACATCGAGCATGTCGGTCAGCAGCGTGTGAATCCGGGCTGTAGCACCGGGCTAAGAGGACTCCGATGAACCAGGCTGTAGCAGGCTAGGCAGGACTCCGGATGTCACCGCCTGACATTTCCCCGAAGGGACAGACACAGGAACAAAGTGAATCACATGCCGGCTAGTCAAGTGTTCCGGAGGAGTAGTGCTGGGCTAGCAGGACTCCGGTGAACCGGGCTGTAGCGGACTACTATGGCTCATGGAAGCACAAGACTACATTTCCCCATAAGAGAGGCTACTAAGGACAAACAGCTAGGTTGTTGGATCCCACACATACCAAGCATTTCAATCATACACACAATATGCTCAATATGTGCAATACAACATGGCATCACAACAAGACTCTACGACTCAGAGTATTTATTCATTAGGCTCCGAGGAGCCAAGTATTACAAACATGGGTCTCATGACCCAACATACAGAGCATACAAGCAACAAGCACATGCGGAAGCTTAACTTGTCTGAGTACAGACAACTATAAATGAAGAAGGCTCAACAGCCTGACTATCAACAAGACCCTCCAACGGGTACAAGATCGTAGCTGAGGTAACAAGCTAAACATCAAAGTCCACGTGGAACTACTAGCGAGACTGAAGTCTCTCTGCAAAAACATAAATTAAGCAAACGTGAGTACAAATGTACCCAACAAGACTTACATCAGAACTATCTACATATGCATCGGTATCAACAAAGGGGTGGTGGGGTTTAACTGCGGCAAGCCAGCTTTGACTCAGTGGCTATCCTGAACTACGACTGCAAGTAACTCTTTTGAGGTGGCGCACACAAGTCCACATATTCACCATATCAATACTC
Organism: Triticum monococcum; assembly: GCA_034509565.1. Lineage (NCBI taxonomy): Eukaryota > Viridiplantae > Streptophyta > Magnoliopsida > Poales > Poaceae > Triticum > Triticum monococcum. The sequence continues at coordinate 170,532,246 of CM067847.1, read as the reverse complement.
CACTATGGATCCGCTCCCGTCTCCCTACGAGAAGGCCATCCATAGCACTCACGCTTATCTTGTGCATTTTAGAGTATCGACTTTCACTTGTCTATGAACTATGCAAGGGGTCCAAGTTTCCATATCCGAGGAATCCGGCTATTCGAATAGATAATGAATACCCTGCAGGGGTGTACTTCTTCACACACGCTCTCGCCACTTACCACCATGTACACGTCGTGTATCTCGGAAACCTTCAAGAGGAAGCCTGGCGAGGGAGTCGGCCATGACCTGACTAACCAACAAGTCTCTAGTCCATGTTTACCGCCTATTCGGGTTCCATCCGCAAGGAGATCCAGCCGGGGTGTCGCTCACGGCCCCAAAGGATGTGTATAGGGTTCCCAAGCCCACCATCCGGGTGCCACTTGGTACACCGGGCCACTGTGCCTAGTCTGTCCCAAGCCCACCTGTACCGGGTGCCACTTGGTAGACTACTAACACTACCTACAAACACCAGAAACTAGTTGCAACTCCTGGATAGAGATCAGGTTGATTAATAAGTCGAGAGGGGCACTTAAGCATTCCAATGCATGGTAGTAGCTGTTCATGGATCACAAACACAGAACTCAGTTCCTAAGGATGGCTGCAATGGGACAACCCACCATGTACTCCTACATGGCCTCTCACCGCTACCTTTACCAAATCGTGTTCACACACTTAGCTCTCAATAGTAGGACATGGTCGCCACATTCCAATTCATCCCCGATGAATCAGACCTGACTCAACTCTAAGCAGTAGCAGTCATGACAAACAAACATGAATGAGTAGGCACATCAGGGCTCAAACAACTCCTACTCATGCTAGTGGGTTTCATCTATTTACTATGGCAATGACAGGTCATGCAAAGGAAAGGGGTTCAGCTACCGTAGCATGTAACAGTTGAAATGTTGTTGTCCTAATGCAGTAAAAGAGAGCAGGAGCGAGAGAGTAGGATTATATCGGAATGAACAAGGGGGTTTTGCTTGCCTGGCACTTCTGAAGATAGTATAACTCTTCATTGGTGTCATCGAACTTGTCGTCGAAACACGTCTACTGAGAGGGGACAATTACCGGCAAGGGAACATAAACAACATTCAATTAATGCAATGCACAAGCGAATGAATGATATGACATATTTAAGGTACTGAATTGACCTAATGCAATATCTAGCCAATTTAATTGGAGTGGAACTCAAACAAGATCAAATTCCAACTCCAAATGTTATTTCATAAATTTCCCTAATCATCATTTGTCCTATTCAGTGAGGTTAACTTGTTCAAACATGCATGATCATGGCATAAACAGATTCTTCATATTTTTCTGATAATTTTTCATATATAATTTGTTTCAAGTTACGATTAATTTTCTATGATTTTTAGAAGTTTTGGATATTTTCTGAAAATAATAAATCATTTCTGATTTATTTCAAAATTCCAGAAAGTATTTACTGAGTCAGCCTGACGTCATTCTGACGTCAGCAGGTCAACACGGTCAGCCATGGTCAAACTTGACGCGCGGGACCCACATGTCAGTGTCAAAGTGGCTAAACTAGTTAACTAAACTGCCCGGGCTTAATTAACCTGCGGGGCCCACTGTCAGTGGCACGGGTCGGTGATTAGTGGCTAATTAAGCCAGCCACGTCAGCACAACCGGGAAGAGGCCGTCGGCGACCATCCGGCACGGCGGAGACACGCCGGAGTCGCGATGCGGCGTCGGCTGGGCGAGCCGAGGGGATGTGCATGGAGCTCCTGCTCGTTAGCATCCATTGGACCGGACGAGAGGCTGTGGGGTGGCCGGGAGCAGCGTCGGCGACGAGCGAGGCGGTGGCCGGAGCTCGGCTGGTTACGGTCGCGGGGCTGCAGCAAGCAGGGGAGCGAGTAGAGAGGCTAGGCGACCTCCTGGAGGCACCAGGAGCATGATGCGGTGCAGGGGCGCGGGTGGTTTGAGCTTAGGCCACGGTGGCGACAAAGCCAGGCGGCGGTGAGCTTCGGTCATGGCGGGGAACGACGCTACAGCAAGGAATCAACGCGGGGAAGAGTGGGTAACGACAGCGGAGCTTACAGGGAGTCGAACGGCAGTCTCAGCAGGCTCGGGGACGACCTGATGGTGACGAATCAAGCGGCGGGGATCGCCGGCACCGAGGTTGAAGAAGACGTCTGGGACGGCGATGCGGTGCTCCCCCGGTTGTTTGGCTCAGCGTGGACGAGAAGGGCGAAGATGCGGAGCTCGGGGTCATGGAGAGGGAGCGAGGGAGTGGTTGTGGCCACGGCGAACGGCGTCGGTGCGCTCCGGCTCGTTCGGTCGGCCATGGGAGAGAGAGCAGAGGGGAGGGGAGAGGTTGCGGGCGAGGGAGAGAGAGGACAGGGGTCTCTGGGCGTGTCCGTGGCGTCGCGAGGACATGGCGAAGGGGGAGCAGGAGGTGGAAGCACGAGGTGGAGCTCGGTTGCGCGTGCGTTGACACGGTGTCGTCCTCCTGGCAGAAGCTAGTGAAGGAAATATGCCCTAGAGGCAATAATAAAGTTATTATTTATTTCCTTATATCATGATAAATGTTTATTATTCATGCTAGAATTGTATTAACCGGAAACATAATACATGTGTGAATACATAGACAAATAGAGTGTCACTAGTATGCCTCTACTTGACTAGCTCGTTAATCAAAGATGGTTAAGTTTCCTAACCATAAACAAAGAGTTGTTATTTGATTAACGAGGTCACATCATTAGTTGAATGATCTGATTGACATGACCCATTCCATTAGCTTAGCACCCGATCATTTAGTATGTTGCTATTGCTTTCTTCATGACTTATACATGTTCCTATGACTATGAGATTATGCAACTCCCGTTTGCCGGAGGAACACTTTGTGTGCTACCAAACGTCACAACGTAACTGGGTGATTATAAAGGAGCTCTACAGCTGTGTCCCATGGTAGATGTTGGGTTGGCGTATTTCGAGAATAGGATTTGTCACTCTGATTGTCGGAGAGGTATCTCCGGGCCCTCTCGGTAATGCACATTACACAAGCCTTGCAAGCATTGCAACTAATGAGTTAGTGCGGGATGATGTATTACAGAACGAGTAAAGAGACTTGCCAGTAACGAGATTGAACTAGGTATTGGATACCGACGATCGAATCTCGGGCAAGTAACATACCGATGACAAAGGGAACAACGTATGTTGTTATGCGGTCAGACCGATAAAGATCTTCGTAGAATATGCAGGAGCCAATATGGGCATCCAGGTCCCGCTATTGGTTATTGACCGGAGACGTGTCTCGGTCATGTCTGCATTGTTCTCGAACCATAGGGTCCGCACGCTTAAAGTTACGATGACAGTTATTATGAGTTTATGCATTTTGATGTACCGAAGGTAGTTCGGAGTCCCGGATGTGATCACGGACATGACGAGGAGTCTCGAAATGGTCGAGACATAAAGATTGATATATTGGAAGCCTATATTTGGATATCGGAAGTGTTCCGGGTAAAATCGGGATTTTACCGGATTACCGGGAGGTTACCGGAACCCCCCGGGAGCCATATGGGCCTTATTGGGCTTTAGTGGAAAGGTGAAAGGGGCTGCCATGGTGGGCTGCATGCCTCCCCCTTCCCCTAGTCCTATTAGGACTAGGAGAGGTGGCCGGCCACCTCTCTCTCTCTTTCCCCCTTGGGAGTCCTATTTGGAATAGGATTGGGGGGGGGGGGGAGTCCTACTCCCGGTAGGAGTAGGACTCCTCCTGCGCCCTCCTCTTGGCCGGCCAGCCCCTCCCCCTTGGATCCTTTATATACGGGGGCAGGGGGCACCTCTAGACACACAAGTTGATCATTGAGATCGTTCCTTAGCCGTGTGCGATGCCCCCTGCCACCATATTCCACCTCGATCATATCGTTGTAGAGCTTAGGCGAAGCCCTGCCTCGGTAGAACATCAAGATCGTCACCACGCCGTCGTGCTGACGGAACTCCTCCCCGAAGCTTTGCTGGATAGGAGCCCGGGGATCGTCATCGAGCTGTACGTGTGCTAAGAACTCGGAGGTGCCGGAGTAACGGTGCTTGGATCGGTCGGATCGGGAAGAAGACGTACGACTACTTCCTCTACGTTGTGTCAACGCTTCCGTTGCGATCTACAAGGGTACGTAGATCAGACTCTCCCCCTCGTTGCTATGCATCACCATGATCTTGCGTGTGCGTAGGAAAATTTTGAAATTACTACGTTCCCCAATAGCTAGGAGACGACTGGCAGGGGGTTGGTGGGCTGGGCCAACTGGGCCAGCTCCAGGTAAGTGGCTGGGCTTCTCTCTCTCTGTCCTTTCTAATTTATTCTGTTTTCTATTTTTCTGCTTTATGTTTGCAAATAAAATACGAACCAAAACACTTTGGTAAATTGTGAAAGTTTTTGTGAGGAATATTTGAATTATTTTCAAACCACACAATAAATTTCAGAATATTTGGAGCAACCAATATTTAATGGTAACTTTTTAAACTCCAACTCAAATACCATAATGATTTAATTCAATGACCAAAATGTCCTGGAAAAATATGCATCATCTCTGGTAGAGGCTTTCACCTTTTTCCATAAATCATGAACATTTTAAAAGGATATTTTGAGGTCATTGAAAAGTATTTTGGTCGAACCTATTTGAATTACATTTGTGCTAGGGTTTATCAATCCCCATTTCAAATTTATTAAGTTTAAACATGATGGCATGAATGCTTATGAAACTAAATGCAATCAAACTCTAGGGCTGTGACAACTCACCCCCTCTAAACAGGAATCTCGTCCCGAGATTCAAGACGTGAGGTAAGAAGACAGAGGGGGTACAAGGCCGACACGATCTTCATGATCCAATTGCCCTTCATAGGAACGTTGATTCCCTGCTTCATGTTGATCTTGATATCCTTGCTCTCGAGATCTTCACTCAACTCAATGACGACGAAAGGATATACCACAAGAAATGATCTCCTTGGAGATCGAGCAATTCACGATGATCGTTTGAAGGGGTTCGGGAAATGGCATACTCAGTTCGGAAAGGAAACTATGGTTATAGAACAACTCGGCAACCGGGAGGCACATCCCAATTGATATCGAGGATATAACCTAGTGACTGAGTGTGCTCTCAAGAACTTGAGCATTTCCATACTCATCAAGGTCTTACTAACATCCGTGCCAAGTATCCTGGCAACACATCTTACTACCATGATGAATAGTGATGGACAATGCAGATGCAAAGGAAGACACCACTTTCTCATATTTCACCTTAGTGAGGCCAAGGGAGTGAAATCTGGATGATCGACCGAGAGACATTTAGCACTCCGCTTCTAATGTTCTCCTTGATGTTCTAGCTACCATTGTCATGCTTAAAAGCTCAACATGGCCATCAAGTAAAGGTCGGACTTCGGAAGCACAAGAATCCATAAGGAAAACTACGGATGTAAATCCTATGAAATCCTTATGGGGAGGTGGCCAACTTTCTCAATCAAGATACTACAATAATAGGTCTTCCGGCTAGGTGTGTTGGCCACGACATCCACTTACTGGGTTACTGAGAGACCATTAGTATAGTTCTCGGGAAACGTTCCAACCATCATATCTGCCTGAGATTCAGATCTAGTTGGGGTCAGGACATTCCAGACCCATCAAGTCTACAAAGAAAAATGAAAGTTTGCAACACAATTCGACAATATGACGTTGTGAGATTCTCGGGGAAATGAACTACGGTAGTAAGCTCCAAAACATGAGCTAGTTCTGCTAACACATGTGAACATGTTGTCCCAGACAAGCATGACCGCGTAGTAGTCTTATAATAAAACACTACCGAGTTCAGGTGGGGAACCATAATTGAGGATATTGAAGTCCTTGCATAAGGCATGCTCTTAAGAAGGAACTTCTTTTCCTTGAACAAATCAATCAGTGGCTTGGTGTGCTGGGGGATACTTATGGAATGAAGATGATCAGTCTAACAGACCATGGAATACTTTGCACGTGCATGGCTGACTCAGTATGATTCCAGAGGAGGTAAAACAAGTCTTCTCAAATTCATGGTGGCAACTTGCATCAATTTCACTAGAATTAGAGAAAGTCACTTCTTTCATCCAAGCACAAGCTTCATGAACGGGGCACGAAGATAATGCTTATAGAAGTTTCCAATGCTAGCTGGATGTTCAACACGAACCATGGACAAAATGAAATGTTGTCAATGGGCTCAACAGCAACTCATCAGAATTTCCATATCACTGGACTTCCACCATCATGTGAACATGGTGATAGCATTGGTCAGACCCAAAGGATGAAATGGTGTATGCTCGAGGGATCAACCACGAGTAATACAACATTACAAACATCGTTGGTTCTGATTTGATTTGACGATAGCCCATACTCAAATCAAAGTTGATAAGACAATAGGTCCAATAACTAATCACAGGGACCAATTGATGAAGATATCATCTTTCTTCAACACACACACACACAAAAAGATATCCCTTATCATGAACTAAGTCTGACAAGCTTCCATCTCCCAACTCTCCAAGTTGTTGTTTAGCTTAACCAACTAGCTCAGGGGTATCCAACACAGATTCTTGGAGAATGGATGGTTTAGAGAAAAACCAACATGATCACGAACTCAACATAGCGATCAGGGAACAACCTGGTAATACTTCCGAGAAAATATTCGGAAAATCACGAACCACCGATATGTTATTTAGCTCAAGATCAATCTCATTTTTCAGGGAAAGACGATATGATCAAGGGAGCGAGGGATTTACACAATCCTAATTCATTAATCAAAGAGTGCACCAGGAAATATGGACTAGGTAGCAAGATCAATCTTAGAATGGTAGTTCAATAACCAACATGCTAAGAATGAGAATATTGTCCAATTACTACCAAGCAATGAGTTGCTCGGAGTATTGATTTCACACATCAGAATTCACTTGTCGGCATTCCGGTTAGAACAACATGGGGACCGAGGAATGAATAATGATGGTGAGAAGTATCACTACATCAAGAATTCATAAGAGATGGTGCAGTTCCTATGATATTCTTGACATAAATAGGGCAATACTCCAAGGTAGAACAGAACAAAAGCTGGTTTGGCATTTTGATCTGCGGAATACAACTGCTTTGACCCAATCCTAGATATGGATGAGGTACTGGAGTTTGTTTCTCCTGGTCATTCCGGAATAGAATGGCTTGATGGATCACATGAATAATAGGCATCGATATCACCAATGCACAACTACTCTTGACCAACAATTAACAGACGAAGGTCAGATAACAGCTAAAGAGGGACAACTCAAAGGAACATATATCTTTCTGAGTTGTAGTTTCATAGGTTAGCATGTCGAACGAGTTCAACATAATTCTTCCGAATAACCCATGCAGAAAGGTAGAACTGGCAGGATCACAATTATCAATGGAGAACTCCTCAAGAGTACTCTGATTGTGATCTTTTGGTCCAACAAACTTCTGCCATAAGTGGTTAATAGTATTTGGAAGAGGGAAATACCACAGACCTCGAGGACTAATGCAAAGGTTAATAACAACCTACAGGAACGAGCAAACACTATCAACATGAAGTAAGTAGGGTGAATCTCGGGTTCAAAACCCAGAAATAGAATGCCTACTAACTAAATGGCATCACGGGATGCTTTCGAGGATGGTGGCCAGAATCATCACACCGGGAACACAAAACATGGCTAGATTACTGGGTGACTCCCTAAAGCACCTAGGGTCATAATAATAGCCCCAACATATATACCGAGGCAATAGAGTACCTCAACGCACCGGTTAATGTGCTTATTCTGACCCAAAAATACAACAGGAACATGGAGGAAAGATTTGCAAGTGCATCAGACTATTTAGAAACCTAGGATGACTCGGACAGCATAACGGTTGTAAATGCTTAAAATGATTTGAGACATCCTACAAAATGGTGGCATAACCACTCAACATCACAATATCAAAGTTCTGAGGACAGCTATGAACATATGGAAGTAGTAGGAACTGAACTGAGGCTTGCACTCAACAATCCTAGGCAACTACGGTTTAGGAACACGTCATCCTGAGAGATAGAAGAGAAGCCTAGTTCTTAACCCCGTAGAAATATAAGATGACTCAGATCAGAATGTCATGAGCATAAGGAGTAAAAAGGCCCTTACGTTCCATTCCACAATCAATTCCCTTATATAACTAAAGCATTTCTAGACTCAACTTCGACCATCTTGGCTTGATAATCCTATAGGCAGTCAGGCTCTGATACCAAAGTTGTCAGGACCCCGATTCCAAGTCACATCGACCTAGCCGGTAACACCTCATATCACTTTGCGGCCTCACGCACGGTATTCCCACGGGTGTCGCCTTACCATGGCCCGGGAACGTTTGCGCCTTTCGGCTCACATATATGGTAGTGTCGCTAGCATCCATATGACAGAGAACCCGGGCCGACATGACTAGTCGTGAACCCAAAGTGGCACTAACTTACGGGGACAGGCATACATGAATCACATTGAGCATGTCGGTCAGCAGCGTGTGAATCCGGGCTATAGCACTGGGCTAACAGGACTCCGGTGAACCGGGCTATAGCAGGCTAGGCAGGACTCCGGATGTCACCGCATGACATTTCTCCGAAGGGACAGACACATGAACAAAGTGAATCACATGTCGGCCAGTCAAGTGTCTCGGAGCAGTAGTGCTGGGCTAGCAGGACTCCGGTGAACCGGTCTGTAGCGGACAACTATGGCTCATGGAAGCACAAGACTACATTTCCCCATAAGAGAGGCTACTAAGGACAAACAACTAGGTTGTCGGATCCCACACATACCAAGCATTTCAATCATACACACAATATGCTCAATATGTGCAATAGAACATGGCATCACCACAAGACTCTACGACTCAGAGTATTTATTCATTAGGCTCCGAGGAGCCAAGTATTACAAACATGGGTCTCATGACCCAACATACAGAGCATACAAGCAACAAGCACATGCGGAAGCTTAACTTGTCTGAGTACAGACAACTATAAATGAAGAAGGCTCGGCAGCCTAACTATCTACAAGACCCTCCCGCGGGTACAAGATCGTAGCTGAGGTAACAAGCTAAACGTCGAAGTCCACGTGGAACTACTAGCGAGACTGAAGTCTCTCTGCAAAAACATAAATTACGCAAATGTGAGTACAAATTTACCCAGCAAGACTTACATCAGAACTATCTACATATGCATCGGTATCAACAAAGGGGTGGTGGAGTTTAACTACACCAAGCCAGCTTTGACTCGGTGGCTATCCTGAACTACGACTGCAAGTAACTCTTTTGAGGTGGCGCACACGAGTCCACATATTCACCATATCAATACTCCACTATGGATCCACTCCCGTCTCCCTACGAGAAGGCCATCCATAGCACTCATGCTTATCTTGCGCATTTTAGAGTATCCACTTTCACTTGTCTATGAACTATGCAAGGGGTCCAAGTTTCCATATCCGAGGAATCCGGCTATTCGAATAGATAATGAATACCCTACAGGGGTGTACTTCTTCACACACGCTCTCGCCACTTACCACCATGTACACATCGTGTATCTCGGCAACCTTCAAGCGGAAGCCTGGCGAGGGAGTCGGCCACGACCTGACTAACCAACAAGCCTCTAGTCCAGGTTTATCGCCTATTCGGGTTCCATCCGCAAGGATCCGGCCGGGGTGTCGCTCACGGCCCCAAACGATGTGTACAGGGTTCCCAATCCCACCATTCGGGTGCCACTTGGTACACCGGGCCACTGTGCCTAGTCTGTCCCAAGCCCACCTGTACCGGGTGCCACTTGGTAGACTACTAACACTACCTACAAACACCAGAAACTAGTTGCAACTCCTGGATAGAGATCAGGTTGATTAATAAGTCGAGAGGGGGCACTTAAGCATTCCAATGCGTGGTAGTAGCTGTTCATGGATCACAAACACAAAACTCAGTTCCTAAGGACGGCTGCAATGAGACAACCCACCATGTACTCCTACATGGCCTCTCACCGCTACCTTTACCAAATCATGTTCACACACTTAGCTCTCAACTGTAGGACATGTTCGCCACATTCCAATTCATCCCCGATGAATCAGACCTGACTCAACTCTAAGCAGTAGCAGGCATGACAAACAAACATGAATGAGTAGGCACATCAGGGCTCAAACAACTCCTACTCATGCTAGTGGGTTTCATCTATTTACTTTGGCAATGACAGGTCATGCAGAGGAAAGGGGTTCAGGTACTGCAGCATATAACAGTTGAAACGTTGTTGTCCTAATGCAGTAAAAGAGAGCAGGAGTGAAAGCGTATGATTATATCGGAATGAACAAGGGGGTTTTGCTTGCCTGGCATTTCGGAAGATAGTATAACTCTTCATCGGTGTCATCGAACTTGTCGTCGAAACACGTCTATTGAGAGGGGACAATTACCGGCAAGGGAACATAAACAACATTCAATTAATGCAATGCACAAGCGAATGAATGATATGAAATATTTAAGGTACTGAATTGACCTAATGCAATATCTAGCCAATTTAATTGGAGTGGAACTCAAACAAGATCAAATTCCAACTCCAAATGTTATTTCATAAATTGCCCTAATCATCATTTGTCCTATTCAATGAGGTTAACTTGTTCAAACATGCATGATCATGGCATAAACAGATTCTTCATATTTTTCTGATAATTTTTCATATATAATTTGTTTCATTTGGAGTTACGGTTAATTTTCTATGATTTTTAGAAGTTTTGGATATTTTCTGAAAATAATAAGTCATATCTGATTTATTTCAAAATTCCAGAAAGTATTTACTACATCAGCCTGATGTCATTCTGACGTCAGCAGGTCAACACGGTCAGCCACGGTCAAACCTGACGCACGGGACCCACATGTCAGTGTCACAGTGGCAAAACTAGTTAACTAAACTGCCCGGGTTTAATTAACATGCGGGGCCCACTGTCAGTGGCACAGGTTAGTGATTAGTGGCTAATTAAGCCAGCCGCGTCAGCACAATCGGGAAGAGGCCGCCGGCGACCATCCGGCGCGGCGGAGACACGCCGGAGTCGCGATGCGGCGTCGGCTGGACGTGCCAAGGGGATGTGCGAGGAGCTCCTACTCGTCCGCATCCATTGGACCGGACGAGATGCTGCGGGGTGGCCGGGAGCAGTAGGGTGGCGATGAGCGAGGCGGTGGACTGAGCTCGGCTGGTTGCGGTCGCGGGGCTGCAGCAAGGAGGGGAATGAGTACAAAGGCTAGGCGGCCTCCTGGAGGCACCAGGAGCGTGATGCGGTGCAGGGGCGCAGGTGGTTTGAGCTTAGGCCACGGCAGTGACAAAGCCAGGTGGCGGTGAGCTTCGGTTATGGCGGGGAACGGTGCTACGGCAAGGAATCGACGCGGGGAAGAGTGGGTAACAACGGTGGAGCTCACAGGGAGTCGAACGGCAGTCTCAACGGGCTCGGGGACAGCTTGATGGTGACGAATCAAGCGGCGGGGATCCCCGGCACCGAGGTTGAAGAAGACGTCCGGGACGGCGATGCGGTGCTCCCACGGTTGTTTGGCTCGGCGTGGACGAGGAGGGCGAAGATGCGGAGCTCGGGGTCGTGGAGAGGGAGCGAGGGAGTGATTGTGGCCACGGCGAACGGCGTCGGTGCGCTCCGGCTCGTTCGGTCGGCCATGGGAGAGAGAGCAGAGGGGAGGGGAGAGGTTGCGGGCGAGGGAGAGAGAGGACCTGGGTCTCTGGGCATCTCCGTGGCGTCGCGAGGACAGGGCAAAGGGGGAGCAGGAGGTGGAGCTCGGTTGCGCGCGCGTTGACACGGCGTCGTCCTCCTGGCAGAAGCTAGGAGACGACTGGCAGGGGGTTGGTGGGCTGGGCCAACTGGGCCAGCTCCAGGTAAGTGGCTAGGCTTCTCTCTCTGTCCTTTCTAATTTATTCTGTTTTCTATTTTTCTGCTTTATGTTTGCAATTAAATATGAACCAAAACACTTTGGTTAATTCTGTAAATTTTTGTGAGGAATATTTGAATTATTTTCAAACCACACAATAAATTTCAGAATATTTGGAGCAACCAATATTTAATGGTAACTTTTTAAACTCCAACTCAAATACCATAATGATTTAATTCAATGACCAAAATGTCCTGGAAAAATATGCATCATCTCTGGTAGAGGCTTTCACCTTTTTCCATAAATCATGAACATTTTAAAAGGATATTTTGAGGTCATTGAAAAATATTTTGGTTGAACCTATTTGAATTACATTTGTACTAGGGTTTATCAATCCCCATTTCAAATTTTTTAAATTTAAACATGATGGCATGAATGCTTATGAAACTAAATGCAATCAAACTCTAGGGCTGTGACAGTCGTCTCGCCAACTATTGCTTCTACGACTATCGCTACCGCTTAGTGATAAAGTAAAGCAATTACATGGCGACTGCATTTCGTACAATAAAGCAACAACCATAAGCTCCTGCGAGTTGCCGATAACTTTTACAAAACATGATCATCTCATACAAGAATTTATATCTCATCACGTCTTGACCATATCACATCACAACATGCCCTGCAAAAACAAGTTAGACATCCTCTACTTTGTTGTTGCAAGTTTTATGTGGCTGCTACTGGCTTCTAGCAAGAATAGTTCTTACCTACGCATCAAAACCACAACAATTTTTCGTCAAGTGTGCTATTTTAACCTTCAACAAGGACCGGCCGTAGTCAAACTCAATTCAACTAAAGTTGGAGAAACAGACACCTGCCAGCCACCTGTGTGCAAAGCACATCGGTAGAACCAGTCTCATTAATGTCGTCATGTAATGTTGGTCTGGGCTACTTCATCCAACAATATCGCCGAGTCAAACTAAGACATTGGTGGTAAGCAGTACGACTATTATCGCCCACAACTCTTTGTGTTCTACACGTGCATATCATCTACGCATAGACCTGGCTCGGATGCCACTGTTGGGGAACGTAGCATGCAATTTCAAAAAAATTCCTATGATCACGCAAGATCTATCTAGGAGATGCATAGCAATGAGATAGGGAGAGTGTGTTCACGTAGTCTCGTAGACCGAAAGCGGAAGCGTTAGGTTAACATGGTTGATGTAGTCGAACGTCTTCACGATCCAACCGATCCAAGTACCAAACATATGGCACCTCTGTGTTCAACACACGTTCAGCTTGATGATGTCCCTCGAACTCTTGATCCATTAGAGGGTCGAGGGAGAGTTCCGACAACACGACGGCGTGGTGATGGTGATGGTGATGTGATCAGCGCAGGGCTTCGCTTAAGCACTACGACGCGATGACCGGAGGAATAAACTGTGGAGGGGGCACCACACATGGCTAAGAGAATTCTTGGTGTGCCTTTGGGGTGCCCCCGCCCCCGTATATAAAGGAGAGGGGGAGGAGGTGGCCGACTAGGGGAGGCGCGCCAGGGGGGTGTCCTACTAGGACTCCACTGTTAGTAGGATTCGGCCCCCCTTTCCTTCCAACGGAAAGGGGGAAAGGGGAAAGGGGGGAGAAGGAGAAGGAAAAGGGGGGCTGCGTCCCCTTCCCTTGTCCAATTGGGATTGGGCAAGGGGGGGGGCGCCACCTCCCATGTCCTGCCTCCTCTCCTCCAATATGGCCCATTAGGCCCATTAACTTTTCCCGGGGGTTCCGATAGCCTCCCGGTACTCCGATAAATCCCCGAACCTCTTCGGAACCATTCAATGTCCATATATAACCTTCCAATACATGAATCTTTACCTCTCGACCATTTCGAGACTCCTCGTCATGTCCGTGATCTCATCCGGGACTCCGAACAAACTTCGGTCACCAAAACACATAATTCATAATACAAATCGTCATCAAACGTTAAGTGTGCGGACCCTACGGGTTCGAGAACTATGTAGACATGACCGAGACACATCTCCGGTCAATAACCAATAGCGGAACCTGGGTGCTCATATTGGTTCCTACATATTCTACGAAGATCTTTATCGGTCAAATCGCATAACAACATACGCCATTCCCTTTGTCATCGGTATGTTACTTGCCCAAGATTTGGTCATCGGTGTCATCATACCTAGTTCAATCTCGTTGTCGGAAAGGCTCTTTACTGCTTCCATAATGCATCATCCCACAACTAACTCATTAGTCACATTGCTTGCAAGGCTTATAGTGATGTGCATTACTGAGAGGGCCTAGAGACACCTCTCCGATACACGGAGTGACAAGTCCCTATTCTCGATCTATGCCAACCCAACAAACACCTTTGGAGACACCTGTAGAGCATTTTTATAATCACCCACTTATGTTGTGACGTTTGATAGCACACATGGTGTTCCTCCGGTATTCGGGAGTTGCATAATCTCATAGTCCGAGGAATATGTAAAAGTTATGAAGAAAGTAATAACAATAAAACTAAACGATTATAATGCTAAGATAAAGGATGGGTCTTGTCCATCACATCATTCTCTAATGATGTGATCTCGTTCATCAAATGACAACACATGTCTATGGTTAGGAAACTTAACCATCTTTGATTAACAAGCTAGTCAAGTACGGGCATGCTAGGGACACTCTGTTTGACTATGTATTCACACATGTACTAAGTTTCCGGTTAATACAATTCTAACATGAATAATAAAAATTTATCATGATATAATGAAATATAAATAAGAACTTTATTATTGCCTCTAGGGCATATTTCCTTCAAAAATAGAGAAGGTGGATATGCCATTTACTCGTCTGCATAGAGTTGTTAGGCTACTTGTAGGTGTGGTGGGTGCAGAGTATATTCCGGATTATGTACCATGGAACTATGACGGTCTGAATTATGATCTGGATGTTATGGTGGAGGAGGTTCCTCAAGCTTATAATAACACTGGAGATACCAATGTTGATATGACCAATGGCAGAGACGGTAGTGGTAATCATGGGATAGATGGAAAGCCCAACGACTAGGTTGGGAAGAAGACACCGGCCGGAAAATCCACATAGTCGACTGAGTCGAAGACAAAGAAGGGGTCGCCCCCCTTGTCCACTCCGACATCTTCTCTCCGGTTCGGCTCGTTCCAGGCGGTGTCCGCGCCGAGTCTCCTATGGGGTGACTGCATGGAGATGGTGGACTCTGATGATGGCCTTCCATTGGAGGTGATTGAGGATTTTCACAGGCAGATGGTGGTTCAGGTTGCACCGCAGATGTCACCGCAGGAGAGGCGAGTTGCTCCTGAGGTGGCAGATTCTGAGCTGGAGAGTGCCACTTTGGCTGACTGATCAGGTCCGCCCCCGCATATTTCATGTCCTCAGTTGCCTCGTTCGATTGGCTTGACGCGGGAGGTGTCCACGCTGGATGGTGATGCGGGTCACACGAGCTCTGTTTCTGATGTCTCAATTGACACCACACCGATGACTCAACTTGGGAAGTCAGTGTCTCCCATTGTTTCTAACTTAGCTGGGTACACGGCAGGCGGCCACAGCCTGGACAGAATCACTCTGGAGGACATGATCGCTTTTGGAGGTACTTCAGATCCTATCACTAGTACAACGAGGTGCTATACAAATAGTTTTTAACCCCTTTCTGTGACGACATTTGGAACCGTCACCAAGTGTGTGACTGTGATAGGGGGGTCCTTCCCACATGACCCAGAAACTGTCGGGGATAGGGAGCCACCCAGATGCTGCATCCTTGCAGCACATTTGTGCTTGCATTGCCATCACAGTCGGTATTCTGTGGTCCTAAATTTATGATGCACGACGCATCACAATCGATTCATGATTATAGAACGTGTATGATAAGCAGAAAATCACACACATTCGCTTTTCCCAAACCGTATGCGATTACTAACTAAGAAGATTAGCTAATCATCGTATGAGTGTCAAACATGATTATGAAACGTCGGACCGTCGTAACATCGTCGTACATGACAACTATCGTACACTCTATTATGTGGTGCAACATTTATGATGCCTACCACATCAGAAAGAGTTCATGGTTGCGAATCGTGTACGATACGGCAACTATCACAAACATTTAGTTTGCCCGCACCGTTCGTGATATTATATGACATCGCAGACGCTTTGCAAACGGCAACTGTGTGCATGCTTGCACACGTTTCCTCTCTGTGAACCGTGTCGGATTATGGTGCATATCACAAATGTTTGTGTTTTACCAACCGTGTGTGCCGTAACGACCTGGAGAGCGCATAATTTCACCGTAATTTAATTGCTGCTATTTCAAATTGTACTGGATTTGAATTTGAATGTATGCTATAGCTTCATTCATATCCATCAGGTTCAAACAACTAATGCATTATTCGATTCATATGTACATATGTTCAAGAATTACATATGAACCAAATAAAGAATGATGAATCAAGTTTTATACTTGTACTATTAAACACGGTAAATAAAGAGGCGAAATACATTCTGGTTGCCGAACAAGGTGATGCGGAATGCCCATATTGTACCCTCCTCCATGCAGAAGGCACGCATGACTCTAGTCCAACCCCCTGTGATGGCCGACCGCCCATCCTTCAGGGTCTTCATGAAAACATCTAGATAATCATCGTGTTCAGGTAGAAATACTTTAACCTTTGCATGCCCACCAATCATGTAGTTTGAGAGGTAATATTGAGTAAACTACTTTGGGAACCACGGCAAAGGAAAAAGATTCAGACATTTTCATCTAACACAACTCATTATGGGCAGTAAAAAGAAGGCTGCAGAGTTCTTACTTATCATCCTGCAGTTCGCTGTTGTCTTGGATAACGTGTAAAAAAATAGTTTAATTGCCATCTTTTGACCCATTTTACTAACAATCTTTATCAGCTTCCTCACTTGATGCTGGTTCATCGATATCTCATTGCCCCATACGCAGAAAGGGTCGAAGCGCGAATCTTTACCAACGACATATGTACCTAAAAGCACCAAGTTAATATTAGAAGCTAAACAACAATTGCACAATGATGTAGTACAACACTCTTTTATAATATCTTATAACATCCAATATACTCACATATTAGATGAATTAACATCTTATATTATGGGTTGGAAGGAGTTTATTGCATTTTCACAAATTATTGGCTGATTAACTGCTGCTGTATCCATGGGTTAGAGTTAGTTTGAGCTAGTTTGGGCTCAAATATCCATAAAGTATATCCAAACATGAGGGCTAGTTTGAGCTAGTTGCATCTAACCCACCCAAAAAAACTATCCCACCCAAGGGGTGCTAATTGGAGCTAGTTCTCCTAGTGCATTTATTGTCAATCTAACCCTGTCATCCAAACAGCTCTTTGGATGGAGTTAGTTCAGGGTTAGTCATGAGCTAGAAACTAACTCTAACCTCTAGCTAAGTTGAGTATCCAAATAGTGTTGTGTTGATGTTGTTGCTGCTTGAAGGAAATATGCCCTAGAGGAAATAATAAAGTTGTTATTTATATTTCCTTATATCATGATAATGTTTATCATTCATGCTAAAATTGTATTATCCGGAAACTTAGTACATGTGTGAATAGATAGACAAACAGAGTGCCCCGAGTATGCCTCTACTTGACTAGCTCGTTAATCAATGATGGTTAAGTTTCCTGACCATAGACAAGTCTTGTCATTTGATGAACGGGATCACATCATTAGAGAATGATGTGATGGACAAGACCCATCTGTTAGCTTAGCATAATGATCATTTAGTTTTATTGCTATTGCTTTCTTCATGACTTATACATGTTCCTCTGACTATAAGATTAAGCAACTCCCTAATACCGGAGGAACACCTCGTGTGCTATCAAATGTCACAACGTAACCGGGTGATTATAAAGATGCTCTACAGGTGTCTC
Source organism: Triticum monococcum (assembly GCA_034509565.1). Lineage (NCBI taxonomy): Eukaryota > Viridiplantae > Streptophyta > Magnoliopsida > Poales > Poaceae > Triticum > Triticum monococcum. Next base: position 170,514,399 of record CM067847.1, on the reverse strand, counting down.
TGATGGTGTTTGTTGAGTTGGCATAGATCGGGATTAGGATTTGTCAATCCGTGTATCGGAGAGGTATCTCTGGGCCCTCTCGGTAATGCACATCACTATGAGCCTTGCAAGCAATGCGACTAATGAGTTAGTTATGGGATGATGCATTACGGAATGAGTAAATAGACTTTCCGATAACGAGATTGAACTAGATATGATGATACCGACATTCAAATCTCGGGCAAGTAACATATTGATGACAAAGGGAATGACGTATGTTGTTATGCGGTTTGACCGATAAAGATCTTCATAGAATATGTAGGAGCCAATATGAGTATCCAGGTTCCTTTATTGGTTATTGACTGGAGATGTGTCTCGGTCATGTCTACATAGTTCTCGAACCCGTAGGGTCCGCATGCTTAACGTTTGATGCCGATTTGTATTATGAGTTATGTGATTTGATGAACGAAGTTGGTTTTGAGTCCTGGATGAGATCACGGACATGACGAGGAGTCTCAAAATGGTCGAGAGGTAAAGATTCATATATTGGAAGGTTGCATTTGAACATCAGAATGGTTCTGAGTGGTTAGGGCATTTTTCTAGAGTACTGGGAGGTTACCGGAACCCCCCGGGAGAAGTATTGGGCCTATTGGGCCTTATTGGAGGAGAGGAGAAAGGCCACATGAGAGTGGCACCCCCTTGCCCAAACCAAATGTGACTAGGGGAGGGGCCCGGGCCCCCTCTTTCCTTCCCCTCTCTCTCCCTTCCCCTTTTCCCTCTTCGGTGGAAGGAAGGAGGGGGGTCGAATCCTACTTGTACTAGGAGTCCAAGTAGGACTCCCCCCTTATGGCGCGCCCCTGGGCTGGCCACCTACTCCTCCCCCCTTTATATACGGAGGCGGGGAGGGGGGCACCCCAACGGCACAACAGACATCTCTTACCCGTGTGCGTGCCCCCTCCACAGTTTACCACCTCGGTCATATCATCGTAGTGCTTAGGCGAAGCCCTGCGCCGGTAACTTCATCATCACTGTCGCCACGCTGTCGTGCTGACGGAAACCTCCCTCATCCTCAACTGGATCAAGATCTCGAGGGATGTCATCATGTTGAACGTGTGCAGAACACAGAGGTGTCGCACGTTCGGTGCTTGGATCGGTTGAATCGTGAAGACGTTCGACTACATCCACCGCGTTACTAAACGCTTCCGCTTTTGGTCTACGAGGGTACGTGGACACACTCTCCCCTCTCATTGCTATGCATCTCCTAGATAGATCTTGCGTGACCGTATGTAATTTTTTTGGAATACTGTGTTCCCCAATAGTGGCATCCGAGCCAGGTCTATGCGTACATGATATATGCATGAGTAGAACACAAAGAGTTGTGGGCGATAATAGTCATATTGCTTACCACTAACGTCTTACTTTGATTTCGCGGTATTGTTGGATGAAGCGGCCCGGACTAACATTACTTGACCGCGTTCATGAGACCGGTTCTACCGACGTGCTTCACACACAGGTGGCTGGCGGGTGTCTGTTTCTCCAACTTTAGTTGAATCAAGTTTGACTACATCCAGTCCTTGTTGAAGGTTAAAACAACACACTTGACGAAAAATCGTTGTGGTTTTGATGCGTAGGTAAAAACGATTCTTGCTAGAAGCCCGTAGCAGCCATGTAAAACTTGCAACAACAAAGTAGAGGACGTCTAACTTGTTTTTGCAGGGCATGTTGTGATGTGATATGGTCAAGACGTGATGAGATATAAATTGTTGTATGAGATGATCATGTTTTGTAAAAGTTACCGACAACTGGCAGGAGCCTTATGGTTGTCTCTTTATTGTATGAAATGCAATCGCCATGTAATTGCTTTACTTTATCAATAAGCGGCAGCGATAGTCGTAGAAGCAATAGTGGCGAGACGACAACGATGATACGATGGAGATCAAGGTGTCAAGCCGGTGACGATGGAAATTGTGGCGGTGCTTCGAAGATGGAGATCAAAGGCATAAGATGATGATGGTCATATCATGTCACATATTTTGATTGCATGTGATGTTTATCTTTTATGCATCTTATTTTGCTTAGTATGGTGGTAGCATTATAAGATGATCCCTCACTAAATTTCAAGGTACAAGTGTTCTCCCTGAGTATGCACCATTGGTACAGTTTGTCGTGCCAAGACACCATGTGATGATCGGGTGTGATAATCTCTACGTTCACATAAAACGGGTGCAAGCCAGTTTTTGGATGCGCAAAATACTTGGGTTTAACTTGACGAGCCTAGCATATGCAGATATTGCCTCGGAACACTGAGACCAACAGGTCGAACGTGAATCATATATTAGATATGATCAACATAGTGATGTTGATCATTGAAAACTACTCCATCTCATGTGCTGACCGGACATGGTTTAGTTGATATGGATCACGTGATCATTTAGATGACTAGAGGGATGTCTATCTAAGTGGGAGTTGATACGTCTCTGTCGTATCTATAATTTTTTATTGTTCCCTACCAATATTCTACAACTTTTACATACTTTTGGCAACTTTTTATACTATTTTTGGGACTAACATATTGATCGAGTGCCCATTGCCAGTTCCTGTTTGTTGCATGTTTTTTGTTTCGCAGAAAATCCATATCAAACAGAGTGCAAATGTGATCAAAACTGACGGAGAGTTTTTTTTGGAATATATGTGATTTTGGGGAAGAAGAATCAACACGAGACGATGCCCGAGGAGGCCACAAGGAAGGGGGGTGCGCCCTGGGCCCTCGTGACCACCCCGTAAGGCGGTTGGTGCCCTTCTTTCGCCACAAGAAAGTTAATATCCAGATAGAGATCGTGACCAAAATTCAGCCCAATCGGAGTTACGGATCTCCGGTAATTTAAGAAACGGTGAAAGGCCAGAATCTGGAACGCAGAAACAGAGAGACAGGTCCAATCTCGGAGGGGCTCTCGCCCCTCCGCCGCCATGGAGGCCATGGACCAGAGGGGAAACCCTTCTGCCATCTAGGGAGAAGGTCAAGGAAGAAGAAGAAGAGGAAGGGGTCCCTCTCCCCCTCTCTCCCGGTGGCACCGGAACGCCGCCGAGGCCATCATCGCGACAACGATCTACACCAACAACTTCACCACCGTCATCACCAACTCTTCCCCCCTCTATGTAGCGGTGTCACCCCTCTTTTACCCGCTGTAATCTCTACTTAAACATGGTGCTCAACATTATATATTGTTTCCCAATGATGTATGGCTATCCTATGATGTTTGAGTAGATCCGTTTGGTCCTATGGGTTAATTGGTGATCGTGATTGGTTTGAGTTGCATGTTTTATTATTGGCGCTGTCCTATGGTGCTCTCCGTGTCGCGCAAGTGTGAGGGATCCCCGCTTTAGGGTTTGCAGTATGTTCATGATTTGCTTATGGTGGGTGGCGTGAGTGATAGAAACACAGACCCGAGTAAGTAGGTTGTTTGCGTATGGGAATAAAGAGGACTTGATGCCTTATAATGCTATGGTTGGGTTTTACCTTAATGATGTTTAGTAGTTTCGGATGCTTGCTAGAGTTCCAATCATAAGTGCATATGATCCAAGAAGAGAAAGTATGTTAGCTTATGCCTCTCCCTCAAATAAAATTGCAATAATGATTACCGGTCTAGTTATCGATTGCCTAGGGACAAATAACTTTCTTGTGTGAGAACAAGCTCTTTATTAAAGCTAACTTAGTTGTGTCTTCATCTAAACAGCCCCTACTTTTTATTTATGCGCTCTTTATTATCTTGCAAACCTATCCAACGACACCTACAAAGTACTTCTAGTTTCATACTTGTTCTAGGTAAAGCGAACGTCAAGCATGCGTAAAGTTGTATCGGTGGTCGATAGAACTTGAGGGAATATTTGTTCTACCTTTAGCTCCTCGTTGGGTTCGACACTCTTACTTACTGAAAGAGGCTACAATTGATCCCCTATACTTGTGAGTTATCAGGAGTTCTTAAGTAATATGATTAATTGAACTTTAATTTATCATGAACTTAGTACCTGATAGTATTTGCATGTCTATGTTGTTGTAGATCAATGGCCCGTGCTACCGTTCACTTAGATGATTAGAGGGATGTCTATCTAAGTGGGAGTTCTTAGGTAATATGATTAATTGAACTTAAATTTATCATGGACTTAGTACCTGATAGTATTTTGCTTGTCTATGTTATTGTAGATAGATGGCTCGTGCTGTTGTTCCGTTGAATTTTAATGCATTCCTTGAGAAAGCAAAGTTGAAAGATGATGGTAGAAATTACACAGACTGGGTCCATAACTTGAGGATTATCCTCATTGCTGCACAGAAGAATTACGTCCAGGAAGCACCACTGGGTGCCAGGCCTGCTGCAGATGGTGCTGATGACGTTAAGAACATCTGGCAGAGCAAAGCTGATGACTACTCGATAGTTTAATGTGCCATGCTTTACGGCTTAGAATCGGGACTTCAAAGTCATTTTGAACGTCATGGAGCATATGAGATGTTCCAGGAGTTGAAGTTAATATTTCAAGCAAATGCCCGAATTGAGAGATATGAAGTCTCCAATAAGTTCTATAGCCGCAAAATGGAGGAGAATAGTTCTGTCACCGAACATATACTCAGAATGTCTGGTGTAACGCCCTCGATGCGGCTATATCTCCCACGTGTCGAGGCATGACTTAGAGGCATAACCGCATTGAAAGCAATGTCGCAAGTGAGGTAATCTTCACAACAACTCATGTAATAAATAAGGGAAAGGGATACATAGTTGGCTTACAATCGCCACTTCACACAAAACATGAATAAAGCATTACATCATCCAGATACAATCAAGGTACGACTACGGAACCAAAATAAAAGAAGACTACCCCAAAAATTACACAGATCCCCGATCGTCCCAACTGGGCTCCACTACTAATCGACTGAAACGAAACAACACAATGGACAAGATCTTCATCGAGCACCTCCTTGAGCTTGGTTGCGTCACCTGCACGGTATCATCAGCACCTGCAAACTGGTTTTGGAAGTATCTGTGAGTCACGGGGACTCAGCAATCTCACACCATCGCGATCAAGACTATTTAAGCTTATAAGTAGGGAAAAGGTATGAGATGGAGCTGCAGCAAGCGACTAGCATATTTGGTGGCTAACATACACAAAAGAGAGCGAGAAGAGAAGGCGAAGGCACGGTCGAGCAACTATGATCAAGAAGTGATCCTAGAACAACCGACGTCAAGCATAACTCCAACACCGTGTTCACTTCCCGGATTCCGCCGGAAAGAGACCATCACGGCGACACACGCGGTTGATGCATCTTAAATTAAGGTAAGCTTTAGATTTCCTACAACCGGACGTTAACAAATCCCCATCTGCCCATAACCGCGGGCACGGCTTTCGAAAGTTCAAAACCCTGCAGGGGTGTCCCAACTTAGCCCATCACAAGCTCTCACGGTCAACGAAGGATATTCCTTCTCCCAAGACAATCCGATCAAACTCGGCATCCCGGTTACAACACATCCTCGACAATGGTAAAACAAGTCTAGCAAGACTGCCCGATGCGCCGACATCCTGATAGGATCTGCACATATCTCGTTCTTAGGGCAACACCGGATGAACACTACGTATAGCTAAAACCAGCCCTCAAGTTTCCCCGAGGTGGCGCCGCAAGTGCCTCTGTTTCAGACCAACACTTAGACAAGCACTGGCCCGGGGGGGGGGGGGTTAAAATAAATATGACCCTCGGGATGTGCGACTCCCAAGGGAAAAAGGCTAGGTGGCGAATGGTAAAACCAAGGTTGGGCCTTGCTGGAGGAGTTTTATTCAAGGCGAACTGTCAAGGGGTTCCCATTTTAACCCAACCATGTAAGGAACGCAAAATCAAGGAACATAACACCGGTATGAAGGAAACTAGGGCGGCAAGAGTGGAACAAAACACCTGGAATAAGGCCGAGCCTTCCACCCTTTACTAAGTATATAGATGCATTAATTAAATAAGAGATATTGTGATATCCCAGTAAAATATCCATGTTCCAACATGGAACAACCTCCAATCTTCACCTGCAACTAACAACGCTATGAGAGGGGCTGAGCAAAGCGGTAACATAGCCAAACAACGGTTTGCTAGGACAAGGTGGGTTAGAGGCTTGGCTTAACAATATGGGAGGCATTATAAGCAAGTGGTAGGTATCGCAACATAGGCATAGCAAAAGAGCGAGCATCTAGCAAGCAAAGATAGAAGTGATTTCGAGGGTATGGTCATCTTGCCTGCAAAGTTCTCAGAGTTGACTTGATCCTCGTAAACATACTCAACGGGCTCGTCGATCACGTAGTCGTCTCCCGGCTCTACCCAAGCAAGAACAGCAAGCAAAAAGGAACACAATCAACCACGTGCAATGCTCAAAGAACATGATGCAAACATGGTATGATATGCGGGATGCGATATGTGATGCATATGCAAGATTTGGAAAGGAATGATTGAACCTGGCCTCAACATGGAAAACCAAGAGTGCCACTGGAAAGAGGAGTTGATTTCGGTCGAAATCGTTCTAAAGATCACCGGAATCGGATGCACGGTTTAGAAATGACAAGCAAAATAAATATGGCACCGGGCTGCGATTAACAACACGAGACCAACTAAATGCATCAAGAACAACAAGCTACTGCACCCAAACATAGCAACAAAATACATGGCAGGGATCCACTCAAGATGCTTGAGAAAAGATGAACACTGAGCTACGGCTAATTCACTCAATAGCAGGTCCAAACAAGCATGGCAAAAGTGCAAATGATAACAGGTTTCAGACTTAGTGAAATTAACAACATGTCGGGAATTTAACATCAGGAAGCAATGTTTAGAGCACGAAACTTGACACGCGGTCTACCTATAGTAAACCAAGGCCGCATGACAAGTCTCGGTCCAATCCGAAAACGTTTAACACCCGCACACAAAAAGAAGTAGAAAGGGACACCGGATGACATAGGAGCGCCGGATTGCAAAACGGACAACGAGGAAAATGCTCAGATGCATGAGACGAACATGTATCCGAATGAAATGCACATGATGACATGATATGCATGCATGACATGCAAGCAATGACAAGGCAGCGACAGCGAATAACTGGACGACACCTGGCACATCGGTCTCGGGGTGCTACAACACTCCACCACTACGAGAGGATCTCGTCCCGAAATCTAGAATGGCACCGGAGGGAAAAATAGAAGAGAAAGAGAAGAGGTAAAACTAAGTTGCTTCTTTGACAAACACGTGAGACCAACGAAACTTGAAAAGGTTAAACCATTTCGAGAAAAGAATACAACGGAGATAAACAAAGTTGAAAACACTCCATTAGAATAGAGGAACCAGGAAGAACAAATTCGCGCAGCACTCCGGTTGACAAGAGATGAAAGACTTGACAAGATGAAAAGAACTTGAGCAAAAAGGTCACAACACTCCGATTAAATAGGATAAGCATGAAAAGATCATGATCTTCATAATTCGAGATGATGACTGAAAAAGAGCAACATCACAATGCCTCCGGAACGAAAGAATAGAAGATAGATAATTGAAATAAAACAATGGAGAAGAAAATGCCAACTTCTGTCACAAAAGAGTTTGAAAAGGAATCCTTAGGAGAAGGGTCGAACGGAGTTGTTGGAAAAACCAACAACGAAAAGGGTAAGCTTGTAGTGGACTTATGGAGAACATCTCAAAGCTGAGATGAAATTCTGCCACTCACGGAAAAGACTGGATTGATATGAACAAGCAGACGAGGAACTTATTTCACCGGGAGGATAAATGAAGAACTTGGGTCATTTATACGCACCATAACTTGCAACAATCCCTAGGGAAAGCTTTAGGTGAAATATAAGCCAAGATAACTCCAATGAAGAGATTGATGGATTGAGAAGAGCTCATGCTCGAAGAAAATTGATGGGTTGAAAAGATGACTTGAGCGAAGAGAAAATGATGGATTTAAATATGTCACTCTTGAAAACCTGTGAATCATGAAACATGAAGGGAAATCATCAACAATGACATAACACCACCTCAAAAGATAATGTAGAAGGAATTGCACTCCGGGTTGCAAGATGAAGAATGCTTGAACTCCTATGAAAAGAATCTTGATGAACGTTTCGAGAACGGATTAAGTCCTTGATGAACCATCATGTAGAACATCCATGAAGAACTCCGATAACGAAAGGATGATGAAGATGAAAGGAAAAAGAAGTTAAAAACACAAGGTGAAACCTTGTGGTGATTGGATGGAACTTTGCGATGAAATAAAGTGAAAAACCTGGAACTCCGGAAGAAAAGATAAAGCATCTCGAACCGACAATGTGATATGATGAACCACTCCGGAAAGCAGGAATTGAATTTACTCGATGAAACAAGAATAAGGATTACATTATGCTTATCCTTCACCAATTTAGATTGATGAAAAGCAACAGATTTGGCATACTACTTATTCTCGTAGAAAGGGGTAAGATTGATATAGCGCAAACTTGAGAAGGTCTTCTGTGAACCACCGGTAGGACTGGAAAGAACGAATGAATTGATATGATAACCAAGGAAGAGAGATCTAGAACGAACCACCGTAAGAATTGAAAAGAACGAAGAAAAGATAAGGAAACACCGGAAAGAATTAGAGAACGAATGAAGATACTTGACAGAATTTAGATACATGAGAACGAAGAGATCATGAACTGATTAGAGGATATATGAACGAAGCACCGGTATGATTGGAGAATGATAACTGAAAGCTGAGAATGAATAAACTTGAATTGATGGACTCCGGATAATCAAACTGAGAAGACTCTTGAATTGCTCCGTATGAGAGAAAAGAATTCTCAAAATCGAAACAATTATGAGAGGATAGCCTCGAACTAGAACCACGAGTCTCTGAGAGAACGGATAAGATATGGAGGTAAAACTCGTCTTCGGTCTTCAAGTGTTGAGAATGACGACGAGAAACACCACCAAATTGTTGAGATACTCCGGAATAAAGAGGAATGGAAAAGTTGAACCAACGATGAAAAGAATTTGAAAGATCTTGGAGAAATACATATGACTGATGATGAATCATTCTTACGTCAAACTTCGAAAAGAAATTTGAGGATAGCTCCGGGAAAATAAGAAGAGTCACGTAAGATCCTGGGAAAAGACCTGTGGGTTAGGGCCCACTCAAAAGAAATACCGTTGAACGATTGGTTGAAAAGAGAGATTCCACCGGTTGAATTAAAAGGCTTGAATGATATAACATCCTCGAAAGAGTTTGAACGAAAGCAGACTGGAAACATGAATCTTCGAAATATCTTGAGCACTCCGGAACAATTGAATAGCGAGAAATGGATGATTAAGAATTGCACCGGCATGAGAAAGCATTGAAACAAGGAAAGGGATATGATCGACAAAGCTTGAATTGAAACCACCGGAGAAGACAAGAAACAAAGAATAATAACTTGAAGCTTCGTTCGTATCTTCTTGAGAATCACTGGATAAGAACATTGAAGGAAAGGAATGAAGAGGCTTCCCATCAATAAAAGGATACTTGAATAAAAATTCCGAGTCCTCGGAGAAAACAAGGGAGGGAGGGCGGGAAAAACAAAAGCAACTTGAGGACCGATGAAATGAACAACGTTGGAAAAACCAAGAGGTGATCTTGCGGATGTTGAAGTGATCGGATCCACTTGAAGAGAAAAACACGCTTGTTGAAAAGGATTGACATGACAATCTCGATTAATAAGAAGGATTGGTATTCACACCGGAGTATGAGAACACCGTTTAAGAAAGGTATGGAATCAACATTTTACTTCAAAACAACTCGAATACCACAACTGAAAACAAAACCAAAGGATTGGCTTGCAGAATAAGCCGGAACAAACATATGATAGAGATTTCCTCCTAAGTTTTTGTGGTGGGGCCTATACGGGCTCGATCGTACAGCACCATCATGTACAAGGTAGTTCACATGACATACAAAGCGTCCCCGAGTCAGCATAGCCAAGGACTCTTTAAGACACAACGCGACCACTGTAAAACCAACTGTGGATAGGCGGACCACTAGACATCGAACCCCAATTTCATATCATACATCTGTTGGAAAGATATCCTAAGAGCTACTTGAATTCCCACTTATAAACTCCCGAAATTTTCCGGTTATGCAATCAGGTGTTGGGGATACAGGGGAAGCATAATATCTCACCCAAAACTAGCAAATCCTACATCCAGTTGTATCCATCCTTCAACACATAACCAAGAAACCTTCGGAAATCATTTACCTCAACCTTCGAAAAGCATCTGTTATACGAGATATAGCAATACTCCCGAACTCCCGCCCTAGTACTGGGTGGCGTCGAGGTTATCTCACCAACAACTGCATAAAAGAGATTTTCGATGTCGGCGAAACTCAGGTATTCCAGAATTGCAACGATAAAATTGTGACGACAACACCTCAGAGCTCAACTCCTCGGGACATTGCCACAACCCCTAAATGTCAGGAGGCACCAAGAACAATGTTCTCGTCACAAAACCATCAGAACGATTCCAAGATACCCGCGTGATCCTAAGAATTTTTTTTACTGAAATTTGAGAGGAGAAGAGTCAAAACTCTACGTCAGAATGCCTCACTGTAACATCCCAAATTTTCAATTTGGAACGTTATACATTAGATCATCATTGCATATCATGTTTTATTGCTTTTCCGTTCCGTAATCCTCGAAAATCCTAAACAACTCAAGGACCTTCGGAGAGAGTTGGGGATTTCCCGGTTTTCATATTTGATTCTTTTATCAAATAATGAAACGAGGATTTGATTTTAATAATTTTCTCTCCGAAAAGTATTTCACATTAAAAATTAAAGAGAGGAGATAATATGACTTCTCCAAAATAAATGAAATATTGGAGGAAAAATATTAAAATCATTAAATTGTTTTTGTTGTTTTTTATTCGGATTTATTTGCATTAGAAAAAAATTGCATGTTTTCAAAATTGCACTTTAGGGCTAAGAAAATGTTCATCTTGTTCTAAATATTTTATTTAGACGGTGAAAAATTATTTTGGAATTTTTAGATTTTTATTTTATTTTTCTAGAATTTTATTTCTGTCGGCGGAATTATTTATTTAAAAAAAAGTTCCCGCGCCCGACTAGGCCTAAGGCCCAGCTGAGCCAGACTGACCCAGCCGCCGCCTCCTGCGCGCACGCGCCGCCGCCGCCGCCACTCGAACCGGAGTCCGAGTTGGACTCCGCGCCGCCCCGCCTTGGCCCCTACTCCAAGCCGCCGCCGCGCCTGCACTTATATACCGCCACCATGCCACCCCAACACCGCACCGCAGCCACCGCCGCCCGCACCGCCAAGCCCCGCCGCCCATGCCGCCTAGCCGCTGCCGCCGCCGAGCCCCGCGAGCCGCCGCCTCACCGCCGCCGCCGCACTCCGCCACCGGTTTTTTTAGAAACCCTAGATCTGTTTTTTTCGGATTCGCCGGTTTTTCTTGGTTCTTCTAGTTAGCGGATGTTCGTCCGTGCGTTCATTTTAACAAATGGTTTTCGCCCATCAGTTACAACTAACGAACGCTCGTTTGTTAGTCTGTTCGTCAGTTTTCTATTATCGGATTTATTCCGCGATTTTCTCTAATCGTGATTTCTGATCCGATCTTAGTTTCTGTTTTTCTTTTCGCTCGCTAGTCGGAATCAGGCGATTCAAGTGCCTAGAGTTTCATCTCGAAACCCTCTTTCCGTTTAACCAACTCAAACACATTTTTGCTACTGTAAAATTTGACCTAGTTTCAGATTAGTAAACGAAGCTTCTTTCTTTCGCCGTTTGAGTTTCGTTGCTCCGTTTGATTAGATTCTTTTTGCGTACCAGAGTTCTTAATTTGAACTTTCTGGTCAACCTCTTTTATTTGAGTTTTGATTGTGCATCGTTTCTTGTTACTTATGTATGCTATTGTTTGCTTGCGATAGAACACCCGGAGTGCAAAGCGTGCTACTACGAGTCCCTAGGTTTCGCAGATCGTCAGCAAGGCAAGTAACACTATGATCATACCCCTTTATCACCCAGTTTTTATGCATTAGTTCCAATCCTCAAACGTTTCATGATTAGGATGTCATTAACTTGTGGGTTGGGAAGTAGTTGATGAGGTAGAACCTATTGCCATGTTACATTCAAACCCTTGGGGGTTACTCTACGCGTTGCTTATATTACTATGCTATGCTATGCTCGTAGACGTGGTTTGGGTTTGAGTGAAATCCATGACAGATGTGAGTTTGTTAAATTAATGGTTCAACTTAAGGTGGCAACTTAATCAAACAACTGGGTGGATTGAGGCACCTGGATTACCCAGGGTTGCCTATATTTTTTGGAAATCCCGGAGTACCCGTGTGATCTTCCTATGGACCGCCACCCAGGCTCAAAGGGAACTAAGATGATTCATGCTAGAAACTTCCGTGTGCAACCATAAGCTATTATGGGCTCTAGCATCGTTGAGTAAGTTACGTGAAGCTCTTGAAGAGGCAGATCAGCAGGTAGTGGGATGTAGGTTTGGTATGGTCTGTCCGGAGTAGAGAGTTAATGTTTCTGAAAGACTGTGTCTCGGTCATCCATTTCTCAAACACCCTGTAGTGCGAGAAATCCAACGGAGGCGATCGAGTCTTGTGGGGAAAAGTGCGAAAACCTCTGCAGAGTGTACAATCTAATCATGGTTAGCCGTGTCCCCGATTATGGACGATTCTTGAGTATCTAGTACTTGGGTTATCACAAGTATCTCATCACTTTTAATTAATATTGTTGGGTTGGTAATCACTTTAATTGGGATTGAGTTGGAGGAACCTTCTCAATGATGTTTCAACTACCATGATAGTTAAATTAAAATCTATTCCTATGTTGTAGGGAAAAATTGGCTTTTCGCAAAAACTATAACCATAGAGCTTTCCACCAGCCATATATGCTTGTAGTGATAGCATTATTCTGTTCTTGCTCTACTGTGTTATTTTGCCAGCATATTCCATGTGCTGACCCATTTTCGGGCTGCAACGTATTATGTTGCAGACTTTTCAGACGAGGAGTAAGGTTCATTAGGTCGTTGCCGTGCAGCTCAGCTATGCCGTTGGAGTTGATGGACTCGCTTTATCTTCCAAGTCTTCCGCTGTTATTGTATTAGATGGCCTTAAGCCATATTTACTATAATTAGTTCTCTCTTGAGACATTCGATGTAATAAGTGTGTGATTGCTACTCTGTTATAAATCCTTCGAGTACTGTGTGTGTCAGCATTACCGGTCCAGGGATGACACTAAAGCACAGAGACTTGACCATCTGAGGTCGGGTCGCTACAAGATGGTATCAGAGCACCCGCTAAGTGTAGGACATGACCACTAAGATAGACCCTAGGCCACCCTTCTCTTCTCATTTCTGACTCCTCTCCATTTTCTACTCTTTAGGATGACAGAGATGAAGAACAAGTTTGCACAACCGGATGAAGACACACCTTTTAGATGTCACTTGAAGGAAGTCACTAGGTAATTGAACATTGGAATACCAAGCTTCACCGGGACGTACAACGCCACTTTACCTGAAGAGGAGTGCTGGATGATTCAAGTACAAGTTCTAGGAAGGACGTTCTCGCCCACTTCTAAAACCATAGAGTTTTCTTTCGAAACACCCACCTGGAGTCTAGGCAAGAGCATGGCAGCCCACATTACCATGGGACGCAATGGAGAAGTTTACAACAGGGAGCTTAAGGACACTATTTACCAGATATGTGGGCGCCGAGATGAGCAATGGGAAGTAATCAGCACCAGGAAGGATAGATCCATTGCAGCTTTCATCCAGGAGTTAAACCAGCACATCCGACGACAGGAAAACCAGATGTGCGCAGACATGATGGACTTGAAGAAGGCGAAGACTAGGATCATTGAACTAGAGGAAGAACTCAAGTTTACATGCGATGGATATGAGGAGGAAATCAAGACACTACTGGAGAAGAATGACGACCTAGTCAAGAAGATCGGAGTATTCATGGGAGGACCAGCATCGGGAGACGAAGACGAAGATCCCACTTGCCCGGACAACTACATCATCATCGACGACACCAATTCTGATCCTAGTGATGATGACTTTAAAGACGAAGCTGGAGCAGACATCATGGAGTCTTCCACCGATCAAAATTTCTAGATGACTACCATATATTACTAGTATTCCCCCATGTATTTAGTAGTAGTTGAGCACTTGTGCGACAGTTCTAGATTGTTTGTATGCCCTTGCTTGATTGATTGAGTGAAATGATTGTGTTTGTCTCATGTGCATATGGGTAGTGTTTTCTCATTAGACCTCTTTTCTATTCTAAATCTCTTCCATCTAAACCCCTCAGATGCCTCCGAGACGTGACACTGGTTTTGCCTTCCCACCGGAGCTCACCCAGTTGATCCAACAGCAGAATACGTTGATGCAATTGCTAGTTCAGAATCAGGGCAACAACAACAACAACAACAACAACCCGCCACCCGTGGACAATCTAGCCTGTTTTCTAAGGTTACAGCCGCCGGTGTTTTCCAGTAGCACCGAGCCCATAGTTGCGGACGATTGGCTACGCCGTATTGGAAGGTAGTTAACCACCGCAGGTTGCACAGATACTGAGAGAGTGCGCTTTGCGGCACATCAATTGGATGGACCAGCAGCCTCATGGTGGGAGAATTACACAGCCACTTTTCCTATAGCCAATGTCACTTGGGACCAGTTTCAGCAAGCTTTCCGCACAACCCATGTCTCCACAGGAGCTATGCAAATGAAGAAGCGGGAGTTCCGCAACTTACGCCAGGGGAACCATACTGTGGCTCAGTACGTGGACGAGTTTAGCAAGTTATCTCGCTATGCCCCTGATGATGTGGCTACAGATGCCGTGAAGAAGGAGAAGTTTATGGAAGGGCTGAATGATGAGATGAGCATGCAGTTGATGGTAGCAACCTTCAACAACTACCAGGAGTTGGTAGATAAGGCTCTTATGATTGAAGGGAAGCAGCAGCAGACTGAGAGTTGTAAGAGAAAGTATGGACAAGGGAAGTATAACTCAGGAGCTCAGCAGAAGCCTCGCCTAACCCCGAACTCGGGAGGACTTGTTCATAACCATGGAGGTCACAACCACACTTGAGGAGGATCGCATAACCACAATGGATCTAAGAATGGGAATGGGAACAGAACCAATAATAATCAGAACCGCCCCAACCCAGCCACACCCGCCAAAAGGGACTTAAGTCATGTTACTTGTTTCAAGTGCAGGAAGACTGGACACTACGACACAGAGTGCCCTGAAGGAAAGAATGGAAATGGAAATGGGAGCATTGGGAAGAAGCCAAATCCATTCAACAAAGGACAACTGAACCACGTTAATGTGGAGGAGGTTGAAGAGCAGCCGGACGCGGTAATAGGTAAGTTTTTGGTTAAGTCATTTACGGCTCTTGTTCTTTTCAATACTAGTGCATCGCATTCATACATATCAAGGGGATTCGTGGATAAGTTTAAGCTACCAACCCAGACCCTTAGGACCCCTCTTTTAGTGAGTTCACCCGGAGCAGAGTATATGGCCAGCCGATGGTGTGACCAGATACCCTTAACCATTGGTAGACATGTTTTTCCGTCTGACTTGATTATCTTGGAGTCACAAGGACTGGATGTGATATTGGGTATGGACTGGATGTCAAAGTTTGGAGGAAGCATTGACTGTGCTAGTAAGTCAATTTATCTCACCATCCGGAAGGAAAAAGGATTAATTATGTATCTACGTATGTGCCTAGGAGGAGTCAAGTGAATGCCCTCACAGGAGTTGTTCAGGAGGAAGTGCCTGTAGTGAAGGATTACCCGGATGTTTTTCTAGAGGAGTTACCCGGCATGCCACCAGATAGAGACATTGAGTTTTTGATAGAGTTGATGCCAGGTACAGGACCAATATCCAAGAGACCCTATCGGATGCCCGCAAATGATCTGGAGGAAATTAAGAAACAGATCAAGGTGTTATTGGAGAAAGGATACATCCGAAGAAGTTCATCACCTTGGGGAGCCCCAGTACTTTTGGTTGAGAAGAAGGATAAATCCCTGAGGATGGCAGTTGATTATTGAGCATTAAATGAAGTGACAATTAAGAACAAGTACCCACTGCCGATGATGAACGATTTGTTCGATTAGTTGCAAGGAGCTAAAGTGTTTTCAAAGATCGATTTGCGATCGGGGTATCATCAGTTGAAGATACGGGAGAAGGATATACCAAAGACAACGTTCACAACATGATATGGATTATACGAGTACACGGTCATGTCATTTGGACTGACTAACGCCCCTGCCTATTTCATGAGCATGATGAACAAGGTGTTCATGGAGTACTTGGACAAGTTTGTTGTGGTGTTTATTGATGATATTATGGTATACTGGAAGAACGAGGAGGAGCACAAGGAGCATTTGCGCTTAGTTCTCGAGAAACTCAGGGAACACCAGTTGTACGCTAAGTTTAGCAAATGCGAATTTTGGTTGAAGGAAGTCGGGTTCCTTGGACATGTTATATCGGGAGAAGGTATAGAAGTAGACCCCAGCAAAATTCGGTCAGTCACTGAATGGTTGGCACCCACTTCAGTTAGCGAGATCCGCAGTTTTCTTGGACTCGCAGGATACTACCGGAGATTCATCGAGAATTTTTCCAAGATTGCAAAGCCAATGACTGAACTGTTGAAGAAGGATACTAAGTTTAAATGGACAGAAGATTGCGAGGCAAGTTTCTAGGAGTTGAAGAAACGTTTGACTACAGCGCCAGTACTAACACTGCCAGATATACATAAGGAGTTCCAAGTGTACTGCGATGCCTCATGCTTAGGACTTGGATGTGTGCTTATGTAGGATGGGAGAGTTGTTTCGTATGCCTCACGACAACTAAAACCTCATGAGTTGAACTATGCCACGCATGATTTGGAGTTAGCAGCCGTAGTGCATGCATTGAAGACCTGGAGACATTACCTTATTGGAAACTGTTGTGATGTGTACATGGACCATAAGAGCTTGAAGTACATTTTCACCCAGAAGGAACTGAACCTTAGATAGAGGAGATGGCTGGAGCTTATAAAGGATTATGACATGAAGCTACACTATCATCTAGGAAAGGCCAATGTTGTAGCAGACGCTTTGAGCCGGAAGAGTTATGCTAATATCCTTGAAAGTAAGGGACTGCCGAAGGAGTTAGCAGACAATATCATGGAACTTCGATTGGAGATTGTTCCTAGAGGATCCGTTGCAACAATGGAGGTCCAGTCGACATTGTTGGACAAGATTCGGGAAGCTCTGAAGGATGACAAAGAGATTGCCGAGATAAAGGAGAAGATGGGCAAAGGAAAGGCCAAAGGTTTTCGTGAGGATGGGCATGATACCTTATGGTTTGAGGACCGAGTTTATGTGCCCAACCAGGAGATCAGGAAGTTAATACTTCAAGAGGCCCATGACTCACCATACTCAATACACCCCGGAAACACCAAGATGTATTTGGATTTGAAGGAACGTTTCTGGTGGACCGGTATGAAGAAGGATATTGCCGAGTATGTAGCCGTATGTGATGTATGTCAGCGCGTGAAGGCAGAGCATCAGAAGCCAGCAGAACTGTTACATCCTATGCCGATACCCAAATGGAAGTGGGATAAACTGGGCATGGACTTTATCACCAGATTACCCAGGACCAAAGCAGGATATGATTCCATATGGGTAGTAGTTGATCGCTTGACCAAAGTAGCTCACTTCATCCCAGTGAAAACCACCTATACAAGTGCAAAGTTGGCCAAGATATATATCTCCAGGATAGTATGTCTACATGGAGTTCTAAGGACCATCGTATCAGATCGAGGAACACAGTTTACCTCAAAGTTTTGGCACCAGACTTTGGGAACGAGATTGGAGTTCAGTACAGCATTTCACCCGCAGATGGATGGACAAACAGAGAGAGTCAACCAAATTCTGGAGGACATGTTGAGAGCCTGTGCGCTAGATTATGGATCTAGTTGGGATGACAATTTGCCATACGCAGAGTTTTCATAAAACAATAGCTATCAAGCCAGTTTGAAGATGGCACTGTTTGAAGCCCTGTATGGACGAAGGTGCAGAACACAGTTAATGTGGGATGAGGTAGGAGACCGATAGTTGTTTGGACCAGACTTGATCAAGGAGTCTAAGGAGAAGGTTAAATTGATTCGTGACAGACTGAAGATTGCTCAGTCCAGGCAGAAGAGTTATGCAGACTCAAAATGCAAAGAGGTAACCTATGAAATTGGAGACCGAGCATATCTGCGAGTATCACCCTTGCGAGGAGTGAAACGTTTTGGAGTTAAGGGAAAGTTAGCCCCGAGATTTGTAAGACCCGTATATTGGAACGGATGGGAGAAGTTGTCTACAAGTTGGAGTTACCCGAGGGATTGTCAGGAATTCATGACGTGTTCCACGTTTTACAGCTGAAGAAGTGTCATGCTGAGATGGCAGATATACCGCTAAGAGATACAGTACCCCTGGAGGCGATTCAGTTGGACATTGATTTGACTTATGAGGAGAAACCAGTTAAGATTCTTGAATTTTCCAGCAGAGTAACCCGCAGTAAGGTTATGAAGTTTTGCAAAGTTCAGTGGAGCCACCATACCTAGGATGAAGCCACCTGGGAACGAGAGGATGACCTCTGCAAAGACCACCCGCACCTATTTTCTAGCCAGCCCGAATCTCGAGGGCGAGATTCATTTTAAGGGGGGTAGGTTTGTAACATCCCAAATTTTCAATTTGGAATGTTATACATTAGATCATCATTGCATATCATGTTTTATTGCTTTTCCGTTCCGTAATCCTCGAAAATCCTAAACAACTCAAGGACCTTCGGAGAGAGTTGGGGATTTCCCGGTTTTCATATTTGATTCTTTTATCAAATAATGAAACGAGGATTTGATTTTAATAATTTTCTCTCTGAAAAATATTTCACATTAAAAATTAAAGAGAGGAGATAATATAACTTCTCCAAAATAAATGAAATATTGGAGGAAAAATATTAAAATCATTAAATTGTTTTTGTTGTTTTTTTATTCGGATTTATTTGCATTAGAAAAAATTGCATGTTTTCAAAATTGCACTTTAGGGCCAAGAAAATGTTCATCTTGTTCTAAATATTTTATTTAGACGGTGAAAATTTATTTTGGCATTTTTAGATTTTTATTTTATTTTTCTAGGATTTTATTTCTGTCAGCGGAATTATTTATTTAAAAAAAAAGTTCCCGCGCCCGACTGGGCCTAAGGCCCAGCCGAGGTAGGTCGCCCCAGCCGCCGCCGCCGCCTCCTGCGCGCGCGCGCTGCCGCCGCCGCCACTTGGACCGGAGTCCGAGTTGGACTCCGCGCCGCTCCGCCTTGGCCCCTACTTCAAGCCGCCGCCGCCCCTGCCCTTATATACCGCCGCCCCGCCACCCCAACACCCCACCGCCGCCCGCGCCGCCAAGCCCCGCCGCCCGCGCCGCCTAGCCGCTGCCGCAGCCGAGCCCCGCGAGCCGCCGCCTCGCCGCTGCCCCGCGAGCCGCCGCCCCTCGCCTCGCCGAACCTCTCACCGGAGGTAACCGCCGCACTCCGCCGCCGGTCTTTTTAGAAACCCTAGATCCATTTTTTCCGGATTCGCCGGTTTTTCTCGGTTCTTCTACTTAGAGGACGTTTGTCCGTACGTTCGTTTTAACGAACGGTTTTCGCCCGTTACTTACAGCTAACGAACGCTCGTTCGTTATTCTGTTCGTCAGTTTTCTTTTATCAGATTTATTCCGCGATTTTCTCTGATCGTGATTTCTGATCCGATCTTAGTTTCTGTTTTTCTTTTCGCCCGTTAGTCGGAATCAGGCAATTCAAGGGCCTAGAGTTTTGTCTCGAAACCCTCTTTCCGTTTAACCAACTCAAATACGTTTTTGCTACTGTAAAATTTGACCTAGTTTCAGATTAGTAAATGAAGCTTCTTTCTTTCGCCGTTTGAGTTTTGTTGCTCCGTTTGATTTGATTCTTTTTGTGTACCGGAGTTCTTAATTTGAACTTTTTGGTCAACCACTTTTATTTGAGTTTTGCTTGTGCGTCGTTGCTTGTGACTTATGTATGCTATTGTTTGCTTGCGATAGAACACCCGGAGTGCGAAGCGTGCTACTACGAGTCCCTAGGTTTCGCAGATCGTCAGCAAGGCAAGTAACACTTTGATCATACCCCTTTATTAACCAGTTTTTATGCATTAGTTCCAATCCTCAAACATTGCATGATTAGGATGTCATTAACTTGTGGGTTGGGAAGTAGTTGATGAGGTAGAACCAATTGCCCTGTTACATTCAAACCCTTGGTAGTTACTCTACGTGTTGCTTATATTACTATGCTATGCTATGCT
Organism: Triticum monococcum; assembly: GCA_034509565.1. Lineage (NCBI taxonomy): Eukaryota > Viridiplantae > Streptophyta > Magnoliopsida > Poales > Poaceae > Triticum > Triticum monococcum. The sequence continues at coordinate 170,494,024 of CM067847.1, read as the reverse complement.
CGTAGACGTGGTTTGGGTTTGAGTGAAATCCATGACAGATGTGAGTTTGTTAAATTAATGGTTCAACTTCAGGTGGCAACTTAATCAAACAATTGGGTGGATTGAGGCACCTGGAGTACCCAGTGTTGCCTGTATTTTTTGGAAATCCCGGAGTACCCGTGTGATCTTCCTATGGACCACCACCCAGGCTCAAAGGGAACTGAGATGATTCATGCTAGAAACTTCCGTGTGCAGCCACAACCTATTATGGGCTCTAGCATAGTTGAGTAAGTTATGTGAAGCTTTTGAAGAGGTAGATCAGCAAGTAGTGGGATGTAGGTTTGGTATGGTCTGTCCGGAGTAGAGAGTTAATGTTTCTGAAAGACCGTGTCTCGGTCATCCATTTCTCAAACACCCTGTAGTGCGAGAAATCCAACGGAGGCGATCGACTCTTGTGGGGAAAAGTGCGAAAACCTCTGCAGAGTGTACAATCTAATCATGGTTAGCCATGTCCCCGGTTACGGACGATTCTTGAGTATCTAGTACTTGGGTTATCACAAGTATCTCATCACTTTTAATTAATATTGTTGGGTTGTTAATCACTTTAATTGGGATTGAGTTGGAGGAACCTTCTCAATGATGTTTCAACTACCATCATAGTTAAATTAAAATCTATTCCTTTGTTGTAGGGAAAAAATTGGCTTTTCGCAAAAACTATAACCATAGAGCTTTCCACCAGCCATATATGCATGTAGTGATAGCATTATTCTGTTCTTGCTCTACTGTGTTAGTTTGCCAGCATATTCCATGCGCTGACCTGTTTTCGGGCTGCAACGTATTATGTTGCAGACTTTTCAAACGAGGAGTAAGGTTTGTTAGGTCATTGCTGTGCAACTCAGCTATGCCGTTGGAGTTGATGGACTCGCTTTATCTTCCAAGCCTTCCGCTATTATCGTCTTAGATGGCCTTAAGCCATATTTACTGTAATAAGTTCTCTCTTGAGACATTCGATGTAATAAGTGTGTGATTGCTACTCTGTTATAAATCCTTCGAGTATTGTGTGTGTCAGCATTACCGATCCAGGGATGACACTGAAGCACAGAGACTTGACCATCTGAGGTCGGGTCGGTACACTCACCAGAGCGCTGAAGGGACTGAGGAGTAAAAAGAATCCTACTCTCCGATATATATAAATCCTAAAAGACTCAAAACATTTTTGTAGACTCAACAACGCCAACGATTCGATCAAGCAGGGGGCTCCTAAAGTCGGGGAAGGCTCTGATACCAACTTGTAATGCCCTCAATGCGGCTATATCCCCCACGTGTCGAAGCACGACTTAGAGGCATAACAACATTGAAAGCAATGTCGCAAGTGAGGTAATCTTCACAACAACCCATGTAATAAATAAGGGAAAGAGATACATAGTTGGCTTACAATCTCCACTTCACACAAAACATGAATAAAGCATTACATCATCTAGATACAATCAAGGTCCCACTACGGAACCCAAATAAAAGAAGACTACCCCAAAAATTACACAGATCCCCGATCGTCCCAACTGGGCTCCACTACTGATCGACTGAAATGAAACAACACAATGGACAAGATCTTCATCGAGCTCCTCCTTGAGCTTGGTTGCATCACCTGCACGGTATCATCGGCACCTGCAAACTGGTTTTGGAAGTATCTGTGAGTCATGAGGACTCAGCAATCTCACACCCTCGCGATCTAGACTATTTAAGCTTATAGGTAGGGAAAAGGTATGAGGTGGGGCTGCAGCAAGCGACTAGCATATTTGGTGGCTAACATATGCAAAAGAGAGCGAGAAGAGAAGGCGAAGGCACGGTCGATCAACTATGATCAAGAAGTGATCCTAGAACAACCTATGTCAAGCATAACTCCAACACCGTGTTCACTTCCCGGATTCCGCCGGAAAGAGACCATCACGGCGACACACGCGGTTGATGCATTTTAAATTAAGGTAAGCTTTAGGTTTTCTACAACCAGACATTAACAAATTCCAATATGCCCATAACCGCGGGCACGGCTTTTGAAAGTTCAAAACCCTGCAGGGGTGTCCCAACTTAGCCCATCACAAGCTCTCACGGTCAACGAAGGATATTCCTTCTCACAAGACAATCTGATCAGACTCGGCATCCCGGTTATAAGACATCCTCGACAATGGTAAAACAAGTCCAGCAAGACCGCCCGATGCGCCGACATCCTAATAGGAGCTGCACATATCTCGTTCTCAGGGCAACACCAGATGAAGACTACGTACAGCTAAAACCAGCACTCAAGTTTCCCCGAGGTGGCGCCGCAAGTGCCTGTGTTTCGGACCAACACTTAGACAAGCACTGGCCCAGGGGGGGGGGGTTAAAATAAAGATGACCCTTGGGATGCATGACTCCCAAGGGAAAAAGGATAGGTGGCTAATGGTAAAACCAAGGTTGGGCGTTGCCGGAGGAGTTTTATTCAAGGCAAACTATCAAGGGTTTCCCATTCTAACCCAACCGTGTAAGGAACGCAAAATCAAGGAACATAACACCGGTATGACGGAAACTAGGGCGGCAAGAATGGAACAAAACACCAGGCATAAGGTCGATCCTTCCACCCTTTACCAAGTATATAGATCCATTAATTAAATAAGAGATATCGTGATATCCCACCAAAATATCCATGTTCCAACATGGAACAAACTCCAATCTTCACCTGCAACTTACAACGCTATAAGAGGGGCTGAGCAAAGCGGTAACATAGCCAAACAACGGTTTGCTAGGACAAGGTGGGTTAGAGGCTTGGCTTACCAATATGGGAGGCATTATAAGCAAGTGGTAGGTATCGCAGCATAGGCATAGCAAAAGAGCGAGCATCTAGCAAGCAAAGATAGAAGTGATTTCGAGGGTATGGTCATCTTGCCTGCAAAGTTCTCAGAGTTGACTTGATCCTCATAAACGTACTCAACGGGCTCCTCGATCACGCTCTCGTCTCCCGGCTCTACCCAAGCAAAAACAACAAGCAAAAAGGAACACAATCAACCACGTGCAATGCTCAAACAACATGATGCAAACATGGTATGATATGCGGGATGCGATATGTGATGCATATGCAAGATTTGGAAAGGAATGATTGAACCTGGCCTCAACATGGAAAACCAAGAGCTCCACTGGAAAGAGGAGTTGATTTCGGTCGAAATCATTATAAAGATCACCGGAATCGGATGCACGGTTTGGAAATGACAAGCAAAAGAAATATGGCACCGGGCTACGATTAACAGCACGAGACCAACTAAATGCATCAAGAACAACAAGCTACTGCACCCAAACATAGCAACAAAATACATGGCAGGGATCCACTCAAGATGCTTGAGAAAAGATGAACACTGAGCTACGGCTAATTCACTCAATAGCAGGTCCAAACAAGCATGGCAAAAGTGCAAATGATAAGAGGTTTCAGACTTAGTGAAATTTATAACATGTCAGGAATTTAATATCAGGAAGCAATGTTTAGAGCACGAAACTTGACAGGCGGTCTACCGGTAGTAAACCAAGGACGCATTACAAGTCTCGGTCCAATTTGAAAATGTTTAACACCCACACACGAAAAGAGGTAGAAAGGGACACCGGATGACATTGGAGCGCCGGATTGCAAAACGGATAACGGGGAAAATGCTCGGATGCATGAGACGAACACATATGCGAATGAAATGCACATGATGACATGATATGCATGCATGACACACAAGAAATGACAAGCCAGCGACAGCGAATAACTGGACGACACCTGGCACATCGGTCTTGGGGCGCTACATCTAGGTACCACAACCACTTGACTCAACTGGGAGTTAATCTTCCTAATGATAGTGTCATTGACAGAGTTCTTCAATCACTGCCACCAAGCTACAAAAGCTTCGTGATGAACTATAATATGCAAGGGATGGATAGGACAATTCCCGAGCTCTTCGCGATGCTAAAGGCTGCGGAGGTAGAAATCAAGAAGGAGCATCAAGTATTGATGGTTAACAAGACCACTAGTTTCAAGAAAAGGGCAAAGGGAAGAAGGGGAACTTCAAGAAGAGCGGCAAGCAAGTTGCTACTCATGTGAAGAAGCCCAAGTCTGGACCTAAGCCTGAGACTGAGTGCTTCTACTACAAAGGGACTGGTCAGTGGAAGCGGAACTGCCCCAAGTATTTGGCGGATAAGACGGATGGCAAAGTGAAAGGTATATTTGATATACATGTTATTGGCGTGTACCTTACTAATGTTCGTAGTATGGCCTGGGTATTTGATACTGGTTGTATTGCTCATATTTTCAACTTGAAATATGGCCTATGGATTAAACGAAGATGGGCTAAGGACGAGGTGACGATGCGCGTGGGAAATGGTTCCAAAGTCGATGTGATCGCCGTCGGCACGCTACCTCTACATCTATCGTCGGGATTAGTTTTAGACCTAAATAATTGTTATTTGGTGCCAGCGTTGAGCATGAACATTATATCTGAATCTTGTTTGATGCGAGACGGTTATTCATTTAAATAAGAGAATAATGGTTGTCCTATTTATATGAGTAATATCTTTTATGGTCATGCACCCTTGATGAGTTGTCTATTTTTGTTGAGTCTCGATCGTAGTGATACACATATTCATAATATTGAAGCTAAAAATGCAAGGTTACTGATGATAGTGCTACTTATTTGTGGCACTGCTATTTAGGTCATATTGGTGTAAAGCGCATGAAGAAACTCCATGCTTATGGGCTTTTGGAATCACCTAATTATGAATCACTTGACGCTTGCAAACCATGCCTCATGAGAAAGATGAATAAGACCCTGTTCTCCAGAACAATGGGGCGAGCAACTGACTTATTGGAAATAATACATACTGATGTATATGGTCTGATGAGTGTTGAGGCTCGCAGCGGGTATCATTATTTTCAGACCTTCACAGATGATTTGAGCAGATATGGGTATATCTACTTAATGAAACATAAGTCTGAAACATTTGAAAAGTTCAAAGAATTTCGGAGTGAAATGGAAAATCATCGTAACAAGAAAATAAAGTTTCTATGATCTGATCATGGAGGTGAATATTTGAATTATGAGTTTGGTCTTCATTTGAAACAATGTGGAATAGTTTCGCAACTCACAACACCTGGAACACCACAGCGTAATGGTGTGTCCGAACGTCATAACCATACTTTATTAGATATGGTGCGATCTATCATGTCTCTTACTGATTTACCGCCATCGTTTTGGGTTTATGCTTTAGAGACGGCTGCATTCACGTTAAATAGGGCACCATCTAAATCCGTTGAGATGACACCATATGAACTCTGGTTTGGTGATACATCTCCGTCGTATCTACTTTTCCAAACACTTTTGCCCTTGTTTTGGACTCTAACTTGCATGATTTGAATGGAACTAACTCGGACTGACACTATTTTCTGGAGAATTGCCATGGTGTTATTTTTGTGCAGAAATAAAAGTTCTCGGAATGACCTGAAAATCAACGGAGAATTATTTTGGAGTATATATAAAATACCGGAAGAAGAATCCACGTCAGGGGGCCTCCACCTGTCCACGAGGGTGGGGGCGCGTCCCTGCCTCGTGGGCCCCCCTGACGCTCCACCGACCTCAACCTTGACTCCATATATTCACTTTCGGGGAGAAAAACATCAGAGAGAAGGATTCATCGCGTTCTACGATACGGAGCCGCCGCCAAGTCCTAAACTCTCTCGGGAGGGCTGATCTGGAGTCCGTCCGGGGCTCCGGAGAGGGGAATCTGTTGCCATCGTCATCATCAACCTTCCTCCATCACCAATTTCATGATGCTCAATGCCGTGCGTGAGTAATTCCATCATAGGCTTGCTAGATGGTGATGGGTTGGATGTGATTTATCATGTAATCGAATTAGTTTTGTTATGGTTTGATCCCTAGTATCCACTATGTTCTAAGATTGATGTTGCCATGACTTTGCTATGCTTAATGCTTGTCACTAGGGCCCGAGTCCATGATTTCAGATCTGAACCTATCATGTTTTCACCAATATATGAGAGTTCTTGATCCTATCTTGCAAGTCTATAGCCACCTACTATGTGTTATGATCAGGCAACCCCGAAGTGACAATAGTCGGGACCACTCCCGGTGATGACCGTAGTTTGAGGAGTTCATGTATTCGCTATGTGTTAATGCTTTGGTCCGATACTCGATTAAAAGGAGGCATTAATATCCCTTAGTTTCCAATAGGACTCCGCTGCCATGGGAGGGTAGGACAAAAGATGTCATGCAAGTTCTTTTCCATAAGCACATATGACTATATTCGGAATACATGCCTATATTACATTGATGAACTGGAGCTAGTTCTGTGTCACCCTAGGTTATGACTGTTACATGATCGATCGCATCCGGCATAATTCTCTATCACCGATCCATTGCCTACGAGCTTTCCATATATTGTTCTTCCCTTATTTACTTTTCCGTTGCTATAGTTATCACCACTATAAAACACCAAAAATATTACTTTTGCTACCGTTACCACTACTATCATATTATTTTGCTACTAAATACTTTGCTGCAGATATTAAGTTATCCAGCTGTGGTTGAATTGACAACTCAACTGCTAATACTTGAGAATATTCTTTGGCTCCCCTTGTGTCGAATCAATAAATTTGGGTTGAATACTCTACCCTCGAATACTGTTGTGATCCCCTATACTTGTGGGTTATCATTTGGCAAGAAACCTAAGTTGTCGTTAAAGTTTGGCGCTGCGATGCTTATGTGAAAAAACTTCAACCTGATAAGCTTGAACCCAAAAAAGGAGAAATGTGTCTTCATAGGATACCCAAAAGAGACTGTTGGGTACACCTTCTATCATAGATCCAAAGGCAAGATATTCGTTGCTAAGAATGGATCCTTTCTAGAGAAGGAGTTTCTCGCGAAAGAAGTGATAGGGAGGAAAGTAGAACTTGACGAGGTAATTGTACCTTCTCCCGCATTGGAAAGTAGTTCATCATAGAAATCAGTTCCAGTGATTCCTATACCAATCAGTGAGGAAGCTAATGATGACGATCATAAAACTTCAGATCAAGTTACTACCGAACCTCGGAGGTCAACCAGAGTATGATCCGCATCAGAGTGGTTCGGTAATCCTGTTATGGAGGTCATGTTACTTGCCCATGACGAACCTACGAACTTTGAGGAAGCGATGATGAGCCCATATTCCGTGAAATGGCTCAAGGTCATGAAATCTGAGATGGGATCCATGTATGAGAACAAAGTATGGACTTTGGTTTTCTTTCCCGATGATCGGCAATCAATAGAGAATAAATGGATCTTCAAGAAGAAGACTGACGCTGACCGTAATGTTACTGTCTACAAAGCTCGACTTGTTGTGAAAGGTTTTCGACAAGTTCAAGGGGTTGACTCTGATGAGACCTTCTCACCCGTAGCGATGCTTAAGTCTGTCCGAATCATGTTAGCAATTGCCGCATTTTATTATTATGAAATTTGGTAAATGGGTGTCAAAACTGCATTCCTTAGTGGATATCTTAAAGAAGAGTTGTATATGATGTAATCAGAAGGTTTTGTCGATCCAAAAGTGTAAAATTTGGAATGTTATACATAGGTCATCATATGCATATCATATTTTATTTGCATTCTAGTTTTGTGATCCTAAAAATCCTAAGCAACTGAAGGACCCACGGAGAGAGTTGGGGATTGTATTATTTTCATATTTGAATTTTCTCCAAATATTGAAAAAGGGATCACTTTGGTGTTAATTATTTTCTCTCCAAATAATATTTCCAATATTAAAAATACATGAGAGGAGATAATATGACTTCTCCAAAATAAATGAAATATTGGAGGAAAATTATTAAAATCAAATAAATTATTTTATTTGGATTTAATTGCTATTTTGTTTGCATTAGAAAAATATGTATTTTTCAAAATTGCATTTTTAGGCCAAGAAAAGGTTCACTTTGTTCTAAATATTTATTTAGACGGTGAAAATTGTTTTTGGCATTTTTAGTTTTTTATTTTTATTTATTTAGTATTTTTCTCGGCGGAACCTTATTTAAAAAAATGAACCGACCTTGGGTCGTGCCCGAGCCGGACTCTGTCCGCGCTCAGGCCTTATAAGCCCCCAGTCCGCCCGTGCCCCCGAACCCTAGTGCCGCCCGAGCCGCTACCCGCCTGCGCCCCCGAACCCTAGCGCCACCCCGCCGCCCCGCCCCGCCGCTCGGTTTAGTTATTTAGCGGACGTTCATCCGTTTGTTCGTTTTAACGAACAATGTTCGCCGGTTAGGTTCAAACAACGAATGCTCGTTCGTTAGTCTTTTCTTTTTATTTTATTTTCGTCCAGGGACCTATCCGCGATTATTTTTATCACAGATTAGCCCCTGAACTTCACACCCTCGCCGTTTCTTAACCGTTTGTCCAAATCCAGTGAAACCAACGCCAAAAAAATCGTCTCTAATCCCTCTTTCTGCTTAATCAACTTGAACATGGTTTTGACAATTTAAATTTGGTTTCAAGCAGTTTTGAATTCGAAGTTCTTTCGACCGTAGTTTCAGTTCCGTACCTCAGATTTGATCGATTCTTTTTGCAAATCGAACCTCTTCAGTTGAACTTTCAGATTGGATCTTCTTATTTTAAGTTTTCCCCTTGCATCTTTGCTTGAGTGCTTATGCATGCTATTGTTTGTTTGCGCTAGAATTCCCGGAGTGCGCAGCGTGCTACTACGAGTCACTAGGTTTTGCGGATCATCAGCAAGGCAAGTAACACTTCGATCATACCCTTTTATTACCCAGTTTTTATGCATTAGTTCCAACCCTCAAACATTGCATGAGTAGGATCTCTTAACATGTGGGTTTTGGGAAGTAGATGATGAGGTAGAACCTATTACCCTTTTTATTATTAAACCCTTGGGAGTTACTTCTACGTTATGCTTATATCGCCATGCCATGCTCGTAAACATGGATTGGGTTTGAGTGTATCCATGATAAATGTGAGATTGTTAATTAATGGTTAACTTAAGGTGGCTACTTAGACACACATTTGGGTGGATTGGTTGCGGGCACCTGGGGATATACCAGTGCTGTCCATTTTGGTTCGCCACCCAGGCTCAAAGGGATCATAAGATTATTCATGCTAGAAACTTTTGTGTGCAGCCACAAGCTATTATGGGCTCTAGCATAGTGGAGCAAGTTGCATGACCTCTTCCAGTGGTAGGCTAGCAGATGTAGGGGATGCAGGTTGGTACGGTCTACCCGGGGTTAGAGTTAATGCTTCTAAAAAACTGTGTCTCGGTCATCCGTTTCTCAAACACCATGTAGTGTGAGAAATCCAATGGAGGAGATCGAGTCTTGTGGGGAAAAGTGCGTAAACCTCTGCAGAGTGTACAAACTAATCATGGTTAGCTGTGTCCCCGGTTATGGACATCTTGAGTATCTGGTTCTTGAATTATCATGTTGATCTCATCACTCTAAATTAATTTGTTGGGTTGTTAATCACTTTTTAATTGGGATTGAGGTTGGGACTTACCATTCTCAATGTTTTTCAACTACCATGATAGTTAAATAAAATATATTCCTTTGTTGTAGGAAAAAATTGGCTTTTCGCAAAAACATTAAAACCGTAGAGCCTCCACCAGCCTCAAATCCATGTAGTGATAGTCTTTACTTGTTCATTGCTCTACTGTGTTATCTTGCCAGCATATTCCATGTGCTGACCCATTTCGAGCTGCAACATATCATGTTGCAGACTTTTCAGACGAAGAGTAAGGTGCACTAGGTCGTTGTCATGCACTCAGCTATGCTGTTGGAGTTGATGGACTCACTTTATCTTCCAAGTCTTCCGCTGTTATCTTATTTAGATGGCCTTAAGACATATTTATTGTAATAAGTTCTCTTTTCAGATATTCGATGTAATAAGTGTGTGATTGCCACTCTGTTATAAATCCTTCAAGTACTGTGTGTGTCAGCATTACCGATCCAGGGATGACACTTATGCACAGAGATTCGACCGTTTGAGGTTGGATTGCTACAGGATGGTATCAGAGCACACGCTGAATGTAGTACACGACCATTAAGATGAGCCATAGGTCACTCTCCTCTACTTATTTCTGACTTCTCTCCATCTTCTACTCTATAGGATGGCGGACACAAGGAATAAGTTTGCATAGCCGGATGAAGGCACACCTTTTGGACGACACTTGAAGGAAGTCACTAGGTACCTGAACATTGGAATACCAAGCTTCACCGAGACCTACACTGCCACTTTACCAGAAGAGGAGCGTTGGATGATTCGAGTTCAAGTTCCAGGAAGGACATTCATGCCAGTTACTGAGCCCATAGAGTTTTCCTTTGATGCACCAACATGGAGTCTAGGAAAGAGCATGGCAGCCCACATCGCCATAGGACGTATTGGCGAAGTTTATCACAAGGATCTTAAGGACACTATCTACCAGATATGTGGGTGCCGAGATGAGCAATGGGAGATGATCATCACTAGGAAGGACAGGTCCATTGCAGCTTTCATCCAGGAGTTAAACCAGCACATTCGTCGCCAGGAGAACCAAATGTGCGCAAGCATGATAGATCTGAAGAAGTTGATGACTAGGAACATGGAGCTAGAAGAGGAACTCAAGTCTACACACGACGGATACGAGGAGGAAATCACCATACTAGTGGAGAAGAATGACGGCCAGACAAGGAAGCTAGGAGTATTCATGGGAGACCCTGCGCCAGGAGGAGATGACGACCATCCCAAAGACTACATCATCATCCACTACAAGAAATCTGTTAATACATGACAGATCTAGTCCGTCATGGATCAGTGAAAAACTATCATGGGCCCCCGTGCATGACAGATCTGAAATCCGTCATGTATATCGCGTCATAATTTCACATCATCCCTTCCTTGACGGTTCTTGACCGTCATGGATCTGCACCAGGCCCGTCCAAGCCCAAACCTCTGTGACGGGAACAATCCGTCATGGACTGACGCCACGTAGGATTTTCAATTGACCAATTCAAATGACATGTCTGCCTACGTGGATACTATTTTCCGTCACAAAAATTGTCATTGATTTGGGCACAGTTTAAATCTAGACGAGCCCGTTAGCGCATTCATTTCTGCCTCTTTAACCCATTTATTTCTGCCTAATTTTGACCAAGAACGTTTTTTGCATAATGCGTCTCACAAATCCAAATGCCAATTTCGGCCCAAGAGTTAGTATTTGCAAAGTGTAAGAACATTGCACAGTTGATCCAGTTTGCAGCCATCCGTATGTAAATACAACATAGCAGTTTACAAAATCCTTCTATGAAGTGATAACTTACAAGCATAGATGGACAATATATCACACAGCAAGGTTAGGAACCAGTACAACCCATTTTACTCAACATAACATATAAGCTATTGAGGCTATTATTCATGTTCTTCCTGTGGGTCCTCCTGTGGTAACTATCACGTCAAGGCTGATTTTGATGGTAGCACCAAGTAGCTCTCTACGTAATCTTCCCTGGCATATTTACAAGAACCTTATTAGATATTTGTAGATATGAATAGATCATAGAAATAAGAGAATAAAACAAAAATAAAAATGAACTATATGTTGTCCAAAATTCTTAAATCTTATAGTGCATACAAATGAGAATAACATTGCATCTACTATAAAATGAGAGTAAACATGAAGTTGCCTAAAATTAATCCAAAGAGAAGCCTGTCAAATGAAAGTTAAATGACAAAGAAACAAAACATACATCACAGAACTCAAGTACTATTGTAGTAGCAGTTGAGGCCATATAAACATGCCAACAAATGGCATCACTAACAAAGAATAGCCTCACCGTGATGTGTAAACTTGTTGACACGTGAACATTTGAAGTTTATGCCAACCGGGTCAACGAGCAGCGGCATAAAACTCCACGTTTATGCTGCAAGTACATCTCAAAGGGCTGACTAGTAAACAATACTTGCTGCCCACTTGACAAACATAGTACTATTATTTATAACAGGAAACAATAATGAAATGAAATGAACCAGTATTTGAAACAAGGCTTGTGCATGTGTGAGAGATGATTCATCATTACTGCATGTATATTAATAGTGCAAGCATGTATATGCATCAGCAGCAAAACAAGATATGCTAAAACGTGTATTGTTTTAATGTCATACTACATGTATAATAAACAAAGTTATAGTGCAGCCACCTAGTGCTATACATATTCAGTTTCCTAGGAGCAAGGATGCCAGGAAGCACATGGTATACATATTAAAAAGTTGATATACCTTCTTAAGACTGTTAGATATTAGATTTCAAAGCAGCAAGAACAACCAAGTATTTTTCCATAGCCTGCACAAGATAAGGTGATGTGAATGCCCCTGCAAGCACAAAATTCAGACTGTGAGCTACCATAAACCATATTAAAACATATATGCTATTTTTTTGAGAAGTCTGTTAGATATTAGATTCACACTATTGTTTACCAAAATTGAGATAGATAATAGTAGTATCAATCTTTTCTTAATAATCTCTATTTCCTTTATTTACTTGGATCCTAGCAATAATAAACCTAAGTTATTTTTCAAAATGTAGTGATTTTTATAGTTGCCTTTTCAAGCATGGGTCCATATTTTCCCATAACTAGAATATCCTTAAGCTATTAATTACCAAATTTATGCATGATGCAAACAGTTCACCAGTAAACCTTTGATATATTGTATATTTAAATATCACAAAACAAAGTCCTAGCTTATTGCAAAGCAATGCTGCAAAACTAAAACATATCAGAGAGAACACACTACACATGTTATATCGAATAGAATAACTGATGAGAGGCAAGTTCCAACTCCATTGTCCAGAATATCTAGAATGTGGGCTACATCAAGCTGATATTGATCTAGCTGTCCAAAATCCTATGAAGGCAGAAGTACGACTACGAAAATACATGTTAGCTCTTAACACGTAAAAGACAGAGTTGGCAGGATCAATGATTTTCTGAATTGTGGCCAAACCTCATACAGAACTTGAAACAAACATTTTCTGCTTGACACCAGAGACAATTAGAATTCTGGTTCACATCCTAGTTATGCTTAATGACATCAACTAGATTCTTGTTACTTAAATTTTATGCTAACCCATGTACTACAGCCACAATAGGAGTAATCGTGGCTATAAGAGATCTTGATCAACAGATGTATGTATCATTCAAAAATATTGGAATAAAGTATCAAGTGGTCGGAGCATACCATTATTCCCTTGCTAGTGAACACACATTATTTAAGGCATTTGCTTAAATTTAGAGTGCACTTATGAAACATGGGTGTTTAGATTCACGACTTGCTGACCTGGCTCAACTTGGATGCTTCCATCAACTGCCTGTTGTCTCGGCATATTTGTTGGTTCACACCGGCAGCCAACAATCAACATCACCGTCATACATTCACTTCTCTGCTATACATATCAAATCAAACACTACAAAGTTAGTGAGTGAAACAGGAGACACTGTGCATATTAACCAAGATAATGACCACATTTGAACAAGTGAAATATATATGTATAAGTGATTTGCATATTAAACCAGAAAATTATGAACTACAAAATACTTCAATTCCCCTCACTGTCCCGGACACAATAGAACAAACTAGAGGTGCAACAGCTCATGCAAGAAAAAACTGAATTCCTACTTGCTAAATTACTCCATTCTTCAGGCCCATGCAAGCTAATAGTCTAGATGAAACACTGCATGGTTCAGCCACGGGCTCACAGTAGAGGAGATAGGCTGAGGTACAAGTGCTTAACTATAAAGAATCTATAAAGCCTCAATTAGCCCCCACAAAACTTCTCATTTCAAGCCATTTGGATTGCCTCTTTAGTAAGCTTGACACCAAAATTATTACTGCACAAGGTAAACATATATGTTCCATGGTTCGAAGAACAGTAACTTGTTCAAATATTTACGGATAAACACGCTCAGTCAGCCAAAGCACATCCTACAAAGAAAAGAAGGGCTAGAGCAGAGGAAAAGGGGTTTGAAGTGTTCACCTAAGCAAGGGAGGGCCTCGAGTGGTCCAAATGCAGCGGAGGATGTTGCCATATGACGCACCATCATGCCGGAGATGCGGGAGAGGAGGTTGGCGTCGCTGTCGTGCAAATCGGCGTGGGCGAACGCACCGAACAAGGATGGCGGCATCCAGGAGGAGGAGAGGGCGCGAGGGGGCGTGGTGTGTGGTGGAGCAGAGCCGCCGGAGATGCGGCGACGATGGACGCGACGACGCAGCTGAAACCCTAGCCACGGGCTAATGGTCGCAGGCGAGCGCCGGAGACGTGAGCCGCGGATCTAGCTGGCCTAGGGGACAGAGGGGCCGGAGACTAGTTACAGTGCGTGCTATGCGGTGGTGGAAGTCACCGGAATCAGTGGGGGTTGGCTGTGGTGCGAGGGTCACAAGAAAGAGAGATATTCGGGAGATGGGCACTGGACGAGGCGGATCTGGAAGCTACGAGGTGAGAGGAGAGGAGAAGTCGGGCCGGCGGCGATTTGTGGGAGAAGAGAGTCGAGGAGGTCGTGGGTGGCGGCACTGTGTGGGGTTGATGGGGAATAGGGAGGGGGCTGCAGAGGAAGAGAGGAGGGTTAGGGTTAGCATTTTATATGAGTAAAGGGTACGCGGGCTTTGGCGGGCTTGGGCGGGCTTCCAGGGTTGTACCAGGCCATCGATGACAGTTTCTGAAAACGTCATGTGAAATCCGTCATGCATTAACAGGTTTCTTGTAGTGATCGACGACACTGACTCTGACCCCGACAGTAGTGATGATGATTATGAAGACGAAGCTAGAGCAGATATCATGGAGTCTTCTACCGATCAAAATTTTTAGTAGACCACCATATTATTAGTAGTATTTCCCCCCATGTATATATTAGTAGTCTGAGCACTGTAACGATAGTTAGATCGATTGTATGCCCTTGCCTGAAATTGATTTGGTGTGATATGATTGTGTTTGTCTCATGTGCATATGTGTAGTGTTTTCTCAATAGACCTCATTCTATTCTAATCTCTCCCCTCTAAACCCATCAGATGCCTCCGAGACGTGACCCCGGATTTATCTTCCCACCGGAGCTCACTTAGTTGATCCAACAACAGAATACACTGATGCAGTTGCTAGTTCAGAATCAAGGCAACAACAACAACAATAACAACAGCCCACCGCCACCGCCTCTAGTTGACAACTTAGCCCGTTGTCTGAGGTTACAACCGCCGGTGTTCTCCAGTAGCACCGAGCCTATAGTTGCTGATGACTGGCTACGCAGGATTGAAAGGGAGTTAACCACTTCAGGTTGCACAGATGCTGAGAAGGTGCGTTTTGCCGCACACCAATTGGATGGACATGCAGCCTCATGGTGGGAGAATTACACAGCCACCTTCCCTATAGCCAATGTTACTTGGGAGCAGTTCCAGCAAGCATTCCACGCTGCTCATGTCTCAACTGGAGCTATGAGTATGAAGAAACGTGAGTTTCGTAACTTGCGGCAAGGAAACCGTACCGTGGGGCAGTATGTGGAGAAGTTTAGCAAGTTAGCTCGCTATGCCCCGGAAGATGTGGCCACAGATGCCGCGAAGCAAGAGAAGTTTATGGAAGGGCTGAATGACAAAATGAGTGTGCAGTTGATGGTGGCAACATTTAACAACTACCAGGAGTTGGTAGACAAGGCTCTTATGATTGAAGGGAAGCAGCAGTAGATTGACAGCCGCAAAAGGAAGTATGGACAAGGGAAATACAATTCAGGAGCTCAGCAGAAGCCTCGTTTCACCCCGAACTCAGGAGGATATACCCATAACCATTGAGGCCATGACCACAATGGAGGAAGTTCGCATAACCACAGTGGCCCCAGGAATGGAAATGGGAACGGAGCAAGCAGTCAGAACCGCTCTATCCCAGCTACACGCGCCAAGAAGGACCAAAGTCACATTACTTGTTTCAAGTGCGGGAAGACTGGACACTATTCCAATGAGTGTCCTGAACTCAAGAATGGAAATGGCAATGGAAGCTCTCGGAAGAAACCCAACCCTTTCGACAAGGGACAAGTGAACCACGTGAACATGGAGGAGGTTGAAGAGCAGCCAGATGCAATCATCGGTAAGTTTTTGGTTAAGTCATTTACCGCTCTCATTCTTTTTGATACTGGTGCATCACATTCATACATTTCAAGGGGGTTTGTGGACAAGTTTAAGCTACCCACCTTAGCCCTTAGGACACCCTTGCTAGTAAGCGCACCAAGTGCAGAGTATATGGCCAACCGATGGTGTGAACAGTTACCCTTAAACACTGGAAGCTATGTTTTCCCCTCAGACCTAATATTTTGGAGTCACAAGGATTGGACGTTATACTGGGTATGGATGGGCTATCGAAGTATGGAGGAAACATTGATTGTGCTAGTAGGTCAATTCTGCTCACCACCCCAGAGGGAAAAATGATTAACTATGTATCCAGGCATACCCCAAAGAGGACACATGTAAACTCCCTCATAGGCGTTGTTCAAGAAGAAGTGCCTGTGGTGAAGGATTACCCGGATGTATTTCCAGAGGAACTACCAGGCATGCCGCCGGATCAAGACATTGATTTTTTGATAGAGCTGTTGCTAGGCACCGGACCAATATCGAAGAGACCATATCGGATGCCCGCAAATGATCTGGAGGAGATTAAGAAACAGATTAAGGAGTTATTGGAGAAAGGTTACATTCGACGAAGTTCGTCACCATGGGGAGCCCCAGTGCTCTTTGTTGAGAAGAAGGATAAATCTCTGAGAATGGTGGTTGACTATCGTGCATTGAATGAAGTGACGATCAAGAACTAGTACCCACTGCCGATGATCAATGATTTGTTTGACCAGCTGCAAGGAGCTAAAGTATTTTCCAAGATCGATCTTCGATCAGGATGCCACCAACTGAAGATCCGAGAATAGGATATACCTAAGACAACCTTCACCACAAGGTATGGGATATATGCGTACACGGTTATGTCATTTGGATTGACAAATGCCCCTGCCTATTTCATGAGTATGATGAATAAGGTGTTCATGGAGTTCTTGGATAAGTTTGTTGTGGTGTTCATTGATGATATTTTGGTATACTCGAAGAATGAAGAAGAACAAAAAAACATTTGCGTTTAGTTCTCGAGAAGCTCAAAGAACATTAGTTATATGCCAAGTTCAGCAAATGTGAGTTTTAGTTGAAGGAAGTTGGATTCCTTGGACATGTTATATCAGGAGAAGGTATAGCAGTAGACCCTACTAAGGATCAGTCAGTCACTGAGTGGTTGGCACCCACCTCAGTTGGAGAGATCCGCAGTTTCTAGGACTCGCGGGATATTACCGGAGATTCATCGAGAATTTTTCTAATATTGTGAAACCTATGATGGAGGTGTTGAAAAGGACACCAAGTTCAAATGGATAGATGAATGTGAGGCAAGTTTCCAGGAGTTGAAGAAACGTTTGGTTACAGCCCCAGTGCTGATTCTACCGGATATACGCAAGGATTTCCATGTGTATTGCGACGCATCTCACTTAGGACTTGGAGGCGTACTTATGCAAGACGGAAGAGTTGTTTCATATGCCTCACGCCAGCTTCGACCGCGTGAGTTGAATTATGCCACACATGATTTGGAGTTATCAGCTATAGTGCATGCGCTCAAGACCTGGAGACATTTTCTTGTTGGAAATCATTGTGATGTGTACACGGATCATAAGAGTTTGAAGTACATTTTCACACAAAAGGAGTTGAATCTTAGGCAAAGGAGATGGTTGGAGCTTATAACGGATTATGAAATGAAGCTGCACTATCATCCAGGCAAGGCTAATGTCGTAGCAGACGCTTTGAGCCGGAAGAGTGACGCCAATACCCTCGTAAGCGAAGGATTGCCAAAGGACTTAGCTGAAGATCTCAGGGAGCTACGTTTGGAGATAGTCCCTAGAGGTTTTGTTGCAGCATTAGAAATTCAGTCGACATCATTGGGAAAAATTTGAGAAGCTTAGTAGGATGATAAGGAAATTGCTGATAAAGGAGAAGATGAGCAAAAGAAAAGCCAAGGGTTTTCGTGAGGATGAGCACGACACCTTGTGGTTTGAGGACCGTGTTTATGTACCCAATAATGTAGAGATCTGGAAGTTGATACTTCAGGAAGCTCATGGCTCGCCATACTCGATACACCCCGGAAACACCAAGATGTATTTGGATTTGAAGGAGCGTTTCTGGTGGACTGGTATGAAGAAGGATATTGCCTAGTATGTAGCTATATGTGATGTATGTCAAAGAGTGAAGGCAGAACATCAGAAACCAGCAAGATTACTGTAGCCTATGCCGATACCCGAATGGAAGTGAGATAAGCTTGGCATGGAAATTTATCACCGGATTACCCAGGACCCGATCGGGATACGATTCTATTTGGGTAGTAGTGGATCGCCTGACCAAAGTGGCTAGCTCTATCCCAGTGAAGACCACCTATACAAGTGAGAAGTTGGCGAAGATATATAGCCAGGATCGTATGTCTGCATGGAGTTCCAAGGACCATCGTATCAGATAGAGGAACACAGTTTACTTCAAAGTTTTGGCACCAGCTGCACCAAACTTCGGGTACCAGGCTATAGTTCAGTACAACTTTTCATCCACAGACAGATGGACAGACTGAGAGAGTCAATCAGATTCTGGAGGACATGTTGAGAGCTTGTGCGCTCGATTATGGATCTAGTTGGGATGATAATTTTCCCTACGCAGAGTTCTCTTACAACAACATCTACCAGGCTAGTTTGAAGATGGCACCTTTTGAAGCTTTGTATGGAAGAAGGTGCAGGACACCGTTGATGTGGGATGAAGTTGGAGACCGCCAGTTGTTTGGACCAGATTTGATTAAAGAGTCAGAGAAGAAGGTTAAGTTGATTCGAGATATACTGAAGGTAGCTCAGTCCAGGCAGAAGAGTTATGCCGACTAAAAAACGCAAGGAGGTAGTCTATGAAATCAGAGTCAGAGCATATCTTCGAGTGTCACCCCTGTGAGGAGTTAAACATTTTGGAGTTAAGGGAAAGTTATCCCCAAGATTTGTAGGACCATACCGAGTTTTCGAACGTATGGGAGAAGTAGCCTACAAGCTGGAGTTACCTGAAGGACTGTCAGGAGTTCATGATGTGTTTCACATTTCCCAGTTGAAGAAGTGCCATGCAAAAATGGCCGATATCCCTCTGAGAGATACAGTGCCCCTGGAAGCAATTTAGTTGGATAATGATCTAACCTATGAGGAGAAACCAGTCAAGACTCTCCAGTTTGCCAATCGAGTCACGCGTAGTAAGGTTATCAAGTTTTGCAAAGTTCAGTGGAGCCACCATACCGAGGATGAAGCCACCTGGGAATGAGAGGATGATCTACGAAAAGACCACCCACACCTATTTTCTAGCCAACCCGAATCTCGAGGGCGAGATTCACCATAAGGGGGGTAGGTTTGCAACATCCCAAATTTCTAATTTGGAATGTCATACATAGGTCATCATATGCATATCATATTTTATTTGTGTTCTGCTTTTGTGATTGAAAAAATCCTAAGCAACTCAAGCACCCACGGAGAGAGTTGGGGATTGTATTATTTTCATATTTGAATTTTCTCAAAATATTGAAAAATGGTTCACTTTGGTTTTAATTATTTTCTCTCCAAATAATATTTCCAATATTATAAATATATGAGAGGAGATAATATGACTTCTCCAAAATAAATGAAATATTGGAGGAAAATTATTAAGATTAAATAAATTATTTTATTTGGATTTTATTACTATTTTGTTTGCATTAGAAAAATATGTATTTTTCAAAATTGCATTTTAGGCCAAGAAAATGTTCATTTTGTTCTAAATATTTTAATTAGACGGTGAAAATTGTTTTTTGCATTTTTAGATTTTTATTTTTATTTATTTAGAACACTCAGGGTGCAAAATATATTATTCTTCATCCAAGGTAATCTTATGATCGCTTCCTAAATAAATTACATTTAGAATATAAATAGTTACATGCATTTTGATTTAATATGGAAAATTTGGTATAAAAAACAAAAATATAGATTATAAGACCAGAAAAATCACATTTTATGTATGTTTTACACTATGTTTTTACATTCGTAATTTTACGTAACATTAAATAATTTTTAGGTGACTACATATTTTATTACGGTCTATTTTTATATATGAAATAAGACAAAATTTACGAAACGTAAAAATACGGTGCATTGATATTAAAATAGAGAAGGGTGAATAATAACTATTTCTCACCCAAGATGACGAATAGCGCGACCCTATATATATATATATATATATTGTAATGCTAAACTAAGCGTGAGTGCAGAATAGCTTATTCTACAGCCCAGTAACGAGACATACAAAATGTAGCAACACAATATATAAAATATAGTAATTTTTTTGAAAATTACTAGATTACAAACTTGGATAGTAAAAAAAATATTTTCAAAATTACTACATTTTGTACATTGTTTTACTAGATTTTGTATATAGCGTTACTATGGGTGTAGAATAAGTTATACTACACTCACGCTTAGAATAGCGTTACCCTATATATATATATATATAGTAACACTATTCTGATCATGGGATTAGAATAACTATTTGGATCACAGCTCACCCTATATAGCGCCGATATGTTTCCGAGTTCCCGAACACGCTAGAACGAAGAAGAAAAAAATCCCCACGTCCCACCTCCCGCAAGCTGCAGTCCCTCGATCCCCACCTCCCGCAGTCCCTCGATCCACTCAACCCCGACCCATCGGCGCCTCCCCCACCAGCCCGCCGCTGCCGCCTGTTGTAACCCCGCGCACCGCTCCACCGGCGCGGATCCGGCCGCCGCCCCCGCCCCCCGCCCTGTCTCCAACCGGCGCATCCTCCCCGCGCTCTGCTGCCAATCGCGCTCGTCGTCGTTGGCTGTTCGCATGCCCGCCACCAGGACCTCGCCCCGTCGCCGCCCACCACCAGGACCTCGCCCCGCCTCTGCCCACCACCAGGACCTCGCACCGCCGCCGCCCACCACCTGGAGGTCCCTCTCTGTGCGCGGATCCGGTCTTTCCCAAGTTCCCCCCGCGACGGAGGAACACAGAGTAGAGGCACCGGCGCCGGGAGGAGCAGAACAGGGCGCCAGCACCTGCCGCCCGCCAGATGCTGCTCCCTGAACTTCCTAGTGCATACTAGCTTCCTTCATCGAGGCCCCCCTGGCGATGGTTTGTGTTTGTTGCCCACAACATGTTTGTGTGAATGCTAGGAGGAGTGCTGCTATTGAATTTTGATTGTTGATGCTGGATACAGTACTGAACTTCGTGCTTGCCGGTCCGTGCTTGCAACATGGCATCAATACAGTAGTTTTGAGCAGCAGCAAATCACCAGAAAAAGGGCCCCGTTCCATGCTTGCCGGATCCCTCACCATGACCGCTTACCTCGTGCTGCTGGCGACCTGCCAAATCCTAAGCGGCGACCTGTCCGAGGCCTAAGGGCGAACTTCGTGCTTGAACCTTTATAAAACTAGAAGTTCAAATTAGAATAAAAGGAACAAGTAAAAAGTTTTTAAAAAATCCCATTTCTTAAAAAACTAGAAGTTCAAATTTAAGTAACGGAGCAGGAAATTTGTGTGTTTTCAACAGCTTATTCATGTGCAGCAGAAGTTCAAGTCAAACTAATGGGTTTTTACAGAGAAGTTCAAATTGAAAACGGCCAGAAGTTCACGTGCTGCATGGTGTGTGTTTTCATATGAGAAAAAAGATTAAAAAGTTAAAGTATAAAAATTTCACTGCTAGAAGTTCAGGTGCTCAGCACGGGGAAGTTCAGAAACTTCTTGTGAGAGAGGCAATCGGCACTATATATCAGTTATGCAACTCTGATGAACGGGTGAGAAATTACGAACAAAACACATGGTAGAAGTTCAAGTGAAAACAGCGGGAAGTGCGATGATTATAGAAAACTTAGATTTTTCTCGTTATTAAAGAATGAAAAAAATAAGTTCAAAAATAAAACAACAAGTTCAACTTTTAAAAATAGAGTGCTTCAAAATTTCATAAAAAGATTAAAGAAATAAAATCAGGAAGTCCATATTAAAAAGATGAAGAAGTTCGATGATTATAGAAAACTCAGATTTTCCTCATTATTAAAGATTGGAAAAAAGAAGTTCAAAAATAAAAAACAAGAAGTTCAACTTTAAAAAATAGAGCCCTTCAAAATTTTATAAAAAAGTATTAAGAAATTCAGATAAATATTTATAAAAAACTCAGAAATTTTCACGTAACCGATAGAAGTTCGATTGATAACTGCCAGAAGTTCAGGTACTACACGGTGTGCATTTTGTATTAAAAATAAAATAAAAAAGCAAACGCTAAAAGTTTGTTGTTATAAGTTCAAGTCCTTCGTCGGAGAAAGTTAAAAAAATTATTCTGAGAGAGATTTGTACAAAAGGAATATCATTTGTGTAAAAACTGACGAATGGATGAGAAAATTACAAACGAAAATATGTCACAGAAGTTCAACTGAAAACAGCAGGAAGTTCAACTACTACAGTGGATGAATTTCAGATGAAAAACTTGTAAAATCATTGTGAGTATGAAAAAAATGATCAACACGAAAAAGTTGCGTGCACAACAGCTTTCCATTGGTATATCACTTGCTCAATTCCGATCAGTGGATGGAGAGCTACGAGCAGTGGATGGAGAGCTACGAGCAAAAAAATCACGTGAAAAAACAGAGTGAAGTTCAGGTACACGCGCCGAGAAGTTCAGGTACTTCACGCGATGCATTTTCGAAGGATCTGTTTCGCAATAAAGGCAGAACGAATGATCCCGCCGTTTTCGAAATTACTTGAAAACGGCGGGGAATCAGAGAAAATCATCAACATGAAAAAGTTTCGCATTTTCCATAGCTTTTCAGCGGTATGTTATTTGCATCATTCCGATAAAGTTTGTAGAAATTACGGCAAAAATACGTTTTTAGCTATTTTAAAAATTGACATAAAATCGTAATTAATTAGGAGAAACAATAAATACAAAAAAGTTTCGCATTTCTTCAAGCTTTCCAACGCCATATCATTTGCTGCATTTGGACTTACGGTTAATAAATTAGCTCGAAAATACAAACTCGGTGGAACTTGTACCGTTTTCTAAATTACTTTTAAACCATTTAAAATTAGAAAAAACCTTTAACATAAAAAGTAGCGCATTTTCATAAGCTTTCCAACACCATATTATTTGCCACAATTTGATTAGCCGTTTAGAAATGGCGTTGAAAATACGAACTCGGGTGTTCGGTTTGCGAAATTTTACGATTTTCCGAATTACTCTTTAACCATAGGGAATTAGAGAAAAGTTTCAACATGTGGAAAGAGCGGTTTTGCAGCAGCTTTCCAACGCCATATTATTGGCCTCATTCCGATAAACGGTTTAAAAATGCGATCGAAAATACGATTCACGTTTTTTATGTGAAGAAATAACGGGTTTCAAAACTGCTCTTAAACCGCTTACATTTTACCAAAAATTTAACTTGGTCATGATACTGATGTCCATAGCTATCCAACGGTATATCGCAAGCCCCATTTGGACACCTTTAGTTGAAGTTCAACCTAGTACTCTGGGAAGGTCAGGCGCGTTACTCGGGAAATTCATGTTGTGATCAGAATATTATTCTGATCCCGTGATCAGAACCGACCTTGGGCCGTGCCCGAGCCCGACTCTGTCCGTGCTTAGGCTTGATAAGCTGCCGAGGCCCGCCCGCGCCCCCGAACCCTAGCGCCGCCCGAGCCGCCGTCCGCCCGCACCCCCGAACCCTAGCGCCGCCCCACCGCCAGCCGCCACCGCCCGCCGCAAGCGCCGCCGCTGCCACGCCGCCGACCGCCGCCGCCCCCTGCCGCCGACCGCCACTGCTGCCGCCGTCGTCGATAGCTGTCTCCGCCGCCGCTGATCTCGCCGGATCTGCCGCCGTCGTTTGTTTCACGATTAGGTAAAAACCGATCGATTTTCTTTTGAAAACCCTCGATCTATTTTTTGGTTTTTATTCAATTTAGTTATTTAGTGGACTTTTGTTTGTTCGTTCGTTTTAACGAACAATGTTCGCCGGTTAGGTTTAGATAGCGAATGTTCGTTCGTTAGTCTTTTTTTATTTTATTTTCGGCCAGGGACCTATCCGCGATTATTTTTATCACAGATTAGCCCCTGAACTTCAAACACTCGTAGTTTCTTAACCGTTTGTCCAACTCCAAGGAAACCAACGCCAAAATCTTCGTCTCGAATCCCTCTTTCTGCTTAATCAACATGAAAATGGTTTTGACAATTTAAAATTTGGTTTTAAGCAGTTTTGAATTCGAAGTTCTTTTGACCGTAGTTTCAGTTCCGTACCTTCGATTTTATCGATAATTTTTGCAAATCGAACCTCTTTAGTTGGACTTTAAGATTGGATCTTCTTATTTGAAGTTTTCCCCTTGCATCTTTGCTTGAGTGCTTATGTATACTATTGTTTGTTTGCGCTAGAATTCCCGAAGTGCGCAGCGTGCTACTACGAGTCACTAGGTTTTGCGGATTATCACAAGGCAAGTAATAATTTGATCATACCCTTTTATTACCCAGCTTTTATGCATTAGTTACAACCCTCAAACGTTGCATGAGTAGGATCTCTTAACATGTGGGTTTTGGGAACTACATGATGAGGTATAACTTATTACCCTTTTTATTATCAAACCCTTGGGAGTTACTTCTACGTTATGCTTATATCGCCATGATATGCTCGTAGATGTGAATTGGGTTTGAGTGTATCCATGAAAAATGTGAGATTGTTAATTAATGGTTAACTTAAGGTGGCTACTTAAACACACATCTGGGTGGACTGGTTGCGGGCACCTGGGGATATACCAGTGCTGTCCTTTTTGGTTCGCCACTCAGACTCAAAGGGATCATAAGATCATTCATGCTATAAACTTACTTGTGCAGCCACAAGCTATTATGGGCTCTAGCATAGTGGAGTAAGTTGCATGACCTCTTCCAGTGGTAGGCTAGCAGATGTAGGGGATGTAGGTTGGTACGGTCTACCCGGGGTTACAATTAATGCTTCTGAAAAACTATGTCTTGGTCATCCATTTCTCAAACACCATGTAGTGCGAGAAATCCAATGGAGGATATCGAGTCTTGTGGGGAAAAGTGTGCAAACCTCTGCATCGCGAAGCGCGTGAAGAAGAGCGATGCCCGTGAAATTGAGAGTTTTTATTAGCAGTACTACGAGAACTACGTCCGTGCACTTCACAAAGGGGAACAAGATGACCGGTAATTCTGAAGCTCCAAACCAGAGCTCTATCTTGTTATAAATCTAATCCTAGCCATGACACACCCTGTCCCATGCCAATGTCGCCTTCAGGGCCCAACTTGGGAAGGCCTACCAGACCGCCGGAGTCCTCTTCGTAATCATGGTTAGCCGTGTCCCCGGTTATGGACATCTTGAGTATCTGGTTCTTGAATTATCATGTTGATCTCATCACTCTAAATTAATTTGTTCGGTTGTTAATCATTTTTCTATTGGGATTGAGATGGGGACTGTTGGGGAACGTAGTAATTTCAAAATTTTCCTACACACACAGGATCATGGTGATGCATAGCAGCGAGAGGGGAGAGTGTGTCCACGTACCCTCGTAGACCGAAAGCGGAAGAGTTAGCGCACTGCAGTTGATGTAGTCGTACGTCTTCACGATCCGACCGATCCAAGTACCGAACGCACGACACCTCCGAGTTCTGCACACATTCAACTCGATGACGTCCCACGAGCTCTGATCCAGCAAAGCTTCACAGGAGAGTTTTGTCAGTACGACGGCGTGGTGATGGTGATGATGATGCTACCGACGCAGGGCTTCGCCTACGCACCGCTACGATATGATCAAGGTGGATTATGGTGGAGGGGGCCACCACACACGGCTAAGAGATCAATGATCAATTGTTGTGTCTACGGGGTGCCCCCTGCCCCCGTATATAAAGGAGAAAGGAGGAAGAGGTGGCCGGCCAAGGAGGGCGCGCCAAGGGGGGGGAGTCCTACTCTCTGGGAGTAGGACTCCTCCTTTTCCTATTAGGAGTAGGAGAGGGGGAAGGAAAGGGAGAGGAGGAGAAGGAAAGAGGGGGCCGGGCCCCCTTGCCCTAACCCAATTCGGTTTGGGCCTTGGGGGGAGCGCCCCACACTCCCCTTGCTGCCCTATATTTCCACTAAGGCCCATGTAGTCCCATTAAGCCCCCCCCCCCGGGGGGGGGGGGCGGGGGCGGGGGGGGGGGGGGGGGGTTCCGGTACTCATAATACCAATCGTCACCGAACTTTAAGCGTGCGGACCCTACGGGTTCGAGAACTATGTAGACATGACCGAGACACGTCTCCAGTCAATAACCAATAGCGGAACATGGATGTTCATATTGGCTCCCACATATTCTACGAAGATCTTTAGCGGTCAAACCGCATAACAACATACGTTGTTCCCTTTGTCACCGGTATGTTACTTGCCCGAGATTCGATCGTCGGTATCTGAATACCTAGTTCAATCTCGTTACTGGCAAGTCTCTTTACTCGTTCCATAATACATCATCCCACAACTAACTCATTAGTTACAATGCTTGCAAGGCTTATAGTGATGTGCATTACCGAGTGGGCCCAGAGATACGTCTCCGACAATCGGAGTGACAAATCCTAATCTCGAAATACGCCAACTCAACAAGTACCTTCGGAGACACCTATAGAGCACCTTTAAAATCACCCAGTTACCTTGTGACGTTTGGTAGCACACAATGTGTTCTCCGGTAAACGGTAGTTGCATAATCTCATAGTCATAGGAACGTGTATAAGTCATGAAGAAAGCAATATCAACATACTAAACGATCAAGTGCTAAGCTAACGGAATGGGTCAAGTCAATCACATCATTCCCCTAATGATGTGATCCCGTTAATCAAATCACAACTCATGTCTATGGCTAGGAAACATAAGCATCTTTGATCAACAAGCTAGTCAAAGAGAGGCATACTAGTGACACTCTGTTTGTCTATGTATTCACACATGTATCATGTTTCCGATTAATACAATTCTAGCATGAATAATAAACATTTATCATGATATAAGGAAATAAATAATTACTTTATTATTGCCTCTAGGGCATATTTCCTTCAATCCCCACTTGCACTAGAGTCAATAATCTAGATTACACAGTAATGATTCTAACACCCATGGAGCCTTGGTGCTGATCATGTTTTGCTCGTGGAAGAGGCTTAGTCAATGGGTCTGCAACATTCAGATTCGTAAATATGTTTTTCTCCTTCTTAGCTACTCCTGGTAGCATTTGTAATCTTTGTAAATATGTATTTTAAGTCAATAAAAGGCTGTGGGGGCTTTCCCTATAGTGTTCAGTCAAAAAAACATTCAGATTCGTATGTATCTTGCAAATATCAATGTCTCCCACCTGGACTTGATCCTGGATGGAGCTGAAGTATCTCTTGATGTGCTTGGTTCTATTGTGAAATCTAGATTCCTTTACCAAGGCAATTGCACCAATATTGTCACAAAAGATTTTCATTGGACCTGATGCACTAGGTATGACACCTAGATCGGATATGAATTCCTCCATCCAGACTCCTTCATTTGCTGCTTCCGAAGCAGCAATGTACTCTGCTTCACATGTAGATCCTGCCACGACGCTCTGTTTAGAACTGCTCCAACTGACAGCTCCACCGTTCAATATAAACACATATCCGGTTTGCGATTTAGAATCGTCTGGATCAGTGTCAAAGCTTGCATCAACGTAACCATTTATGATGAGCTCTTTGTCACCTCCATAAACGAGAATCATATCCTTAGTCCTTTTCAGGTACTTCAGAATGTTCTTGACCGCTGTCTAGTGATCCACTCCTGGATTACTTTGGTACCTCCGTGCTAAACTAATAGCAAGGCATACATCAGGTCTGGTACACAACATTGCATACATGATAGAGCCTATGGATAAAGCATATGGAACATCTTTCATTTTCTGTCTATCTTCTACAGTGGTCGGGCATTGAGTCTTACTCAACTTCACACCTTGTAACACAGGCAATAACCCTTTCTTTGCTTGATCCATTTTGAACTTCTTCAAAACTTTGTCAAGGTATGTGCTTTATGAAAGTCCATTTAGGCGTCTTGATCTATCTCTATAGATCTTGATGCCCAATATGTAAGAAGCTTCACCGAGGTCTTTCATTGAAAAACTCATATTCAAGTATCCTTTTGTGCTATCCAGAAATTCTATATCATTTCCAATCAACAATATGTAATCCACACATAATATTAGAAATGCTACAGAGCTCCCACTCACTTTCTTGTAAATACAGGCTTCTCCAAAAGTCTGTATAAAACCATATGCTTTGATCACACTATCAAAACGTTTTTTCCAACTCCGAGAGGCTTGCACCAGTCCATAGATGGATCGCTGGAGCTTGCACACTTTGCTAGGACCTTTTGGATCGATAAAACCTCCAGGTTGCATCATATACAACTCTTCTTCCAGAAACCCATTCAGGAATGCAGTCTTCACATCCATTTGCCAAATTTCATAATCATCAAATGCGGCAATAGCTAACATGATTCAAACGGACTTAAGCATCGCTACGGGTGAGAAGGTCTCATCGTAGTCAACTCCTTGAACTTGCCGAAAACCTTTTGCAAAAGTCGAACTTTGTAGACAGTAACATTACCATCAGCGTCTGTCTTCTTCTGGAAGATCCATTTATTGTCAATGGCTTGCCGATCATCGGGCAAGTTGAAAGCACAAGTGCTCCCTAGGTGGTTTTGATAATTGATGACAACATATCTCTTGTTGGACTAATGTTTTCATCTAGTGTGTTTCAGATAAGTTCAACAATGGAGTGGCATGGACTAAAGGTTGTGGGAAGTTCTCCAAGATGCTAAAGAGAAAGGATTGGCTAAAGCTTGAAGCCCAAGACTCTTCATTTTACATTTTTAGTGATCCAAGATCACATTGAGTCTATAGGAAAAGCCAATACTATCAAGGAGGGATGAGGTATTGCTTAATGAACCTCTTGCTTCATGTGCTTAATGATATGCTCCAAAATCCTCAGCTACTTTCCCACTTCCACATATGACCTAAACCCAAAGCCAAACTCGGACCTACCGGCGCCACCGAGTTTCACTTGTCATAGCCACTACCAGAAACCCTAACCAGTTCGGTCTCACCGATGGGATCTCGGTCTCACCAAGATGGGCTTGCAAAATCTCTGTTACCTATTGCATTATTCTCGGTCTCACCAAGATATGAAATCGGTCCCACCGAGTTTGCTTGGCCAACTCTCTGTTTCGCTTATTACCCAAATCGGTCCCACCGAGTTTGAGTAATCGGTCAAACCGAGTTTTGGATTTACCCTAACCCCAGCACATCGGTCCCACCGAGTTGATCCAGTCGGTCCCACCGAAATCTCTAACGGTCACTAGGTTTACCTTTTCGGTCCGACTGAGTTTGTTGATTCGGTCCCACCGAGATTGGTAAATTGTGTGTAACGGTTGGATTTTGTGTGGAGGCTATATATACCCCTCCACCTCCTCTTCATTCGAAGTGAGAGCCATCAGAACACACACACCATTCCAACTCATATGTTCTGAGAGAGAACCACCTACTCATGTGTTGAGACCAAGATATTCCATTCCTACCATATGAGTCTTGATCTCTAGCCTTCCCCAAGTTGCTTTCCACTCAAATCTTCTTTCCACCAGATCCAAATCCTATGAGAGAGAGTTGAGTGTTGGGGAGACTATCATTTGAAGCACAAGAGCAAGGAGTTCATCATCAACACACCATTTGTTACTTCTTGGAGAGTGGTGTCTCCTAGATTGGCTAGGTGTCACTTGGGAGCCTCCGACAAGATTGTGGAGTTGAACCAAGGAGTTTGTAAGGGCAAGGAGATCGCCTACTTCGTGAAGATCTACCGCTAGTGAGGCAAGTCCTTCGTGGGCGATGGCCATGGTGGGATAGACAAGGTTGCTACTTCGTGGACCCTTCGTGGGTGGAGCCCTCCGTGGACTCGTGCAACCGTTACCCTTCGTGGGTTGAAGTCTCCATCAACGTGGATGTAGGATAGCACCACCTATCCGAACCACGGGAAAACATCCGTGTCTCCAATTGCGTTTGAATTCTCCAAACCCTTCCCTTTACATTCTTGCATGTTGCATGCTTTAATTTCCGCTGCCTATACATTCTTTGCATACTTGCTTGATATGTATTGTGAATGTTTAAATTATGCCTAAACTCCACTTGAACCGAAAAAGCTTAAAAAATTGCAACTTTAGCACTAAGTGTCTAATCACCCCCCCTCTAGACATACCCACTTCTAGATCCTACAAGTGGTATCAGAGCTTTGGTCTCCATTGCCTTGGTTTAATCACCATTGGAGGAAGATGGATGTGTCTACTTTAGGGAGTCTTAGACATAAAGTGCCTATTCTTGATGGAGAATATTTTCATAAGTGGAAAAATGAGATGCTTGTAATTTTCAATCAATATCATTTAAACAAGTGTATTGCTAGCCCTTGTGCACCTCACATTGATCCTTTGCATCCTACCCTAGATGAAGATATTGACATGATTTGCAATCTTAGAACTATTGAGCTCATCATTAGAGGATTGCCCAAAAATTTGATTGCTAGTTTACCTACTCTTAATTGTGCCTATACTATATGGAAATTTCTTGAGGAACGATTTCCCGACCATTCCTTAAAAAATCTGGATGAAATTCTCGATAAATCTATTGCCTTGAGTAAGATAAACTCTAGTGATCCTAGTTTTGGTGATTGTCTATTTGAGCTTGCCAATCTCAAGCGAGCTAAAGGAGATGTTGGAATCATTAGTGATATTATATCCGAAGCTATAAGAATTCATAAAAGTGACCACTTTGATGATCATTTATCTAATGAATTACCCTCTCTAGGAAATGATGAGTCACAAGATCATGGTGAACATGGATATTATGATGATGATGATGATGATAGTGACGTTGATCTTGATGATGCAATGTGACACTTTGGTCTTACGGCAAATCTTCGGGGATATGCGTCAGGAGGAAAGGAATGGGTTCTTGATAGTGGATGTACTGATCATATGACCGGAGATGAAGAGATGTTCCGTGAGCTTGCTAAAAATGACGGCCCTCGAAAATATGTCACCTTTGGTGATAATTCAAAGGGTAAAGTGGTTGGCCTTGGTAAGGTGGCCATCTCACATGATAGTTCCATTCAAAATGTCATGCTCGTTGAATCTCTCGGCTACAACTTACTTTCAGTATCTAGACTTTTTGATTTTGGTTTGAATGTCCTATTTACTGAGGTAGATTGCCAAGTATTTCGTCGAGACAATCATAAAATGGTCTTTACCGGTATGCGTAGAGGTGATCTTTACATTGTCGATTTCTCTAAAAAGGCACAACCTAAAACTTGCTTTATTGCTAAATCCTCAAAAGGTTGGTTGTGGCATAGACGACTAGGTCACGTTGGCATGAGAAACCTTGACAAGCTTATTAAAGGAAATCATATCATTGGAGTTAGCGATGTCATATTTGATAAGGATAGACTTTGCAGTGCTTGTCAAGCAGGTAAACAGGTTGGAGGAAGGCATCCCGTGAAGAACATCATGACTACAAGGAGGCCACTCGAGCTACTTCATATGGATCTCTTTGGTCCCAACGCCTACAAGAGTCTCGGTGGAAATTCTTTTGGTCTAGTTATAGTTGATGATTTTTCAAGATTTACGTGGGTGTTCTTTCTTAATGACAAGTCGCAGGTCCAGAAGATCTTCAAAACTTCGCTAGGAAGGCCCAAAATCAGTTTGACGTGAAGATCAAGAAGGTTCGGAGTGACAATGGAACGGAGTTCAAGAACGCAAATGTGGACACCTTTCTTGACGAAGAAGGGATTTCACACGAGTTCTCGGCTACATACACACCTCAACAAAATGGAGTTGTTGAGAGGAAGAACCGGACGCTCATCGAAATGGCAAGAACAATGCTTGATGAATACAAGACGCCGAAGCACTTTTGGGCAGAAGCGGTTGAGACAGCTTGTCACGCAACAAATCGCTTGTACCTTCACAAGCTACTCGGCAAGACGTCATACGAGCTCGTCACCGGTAACAAACCCCAAGTTGGATACTTTCGAGTATTCGGCTCAAAGTGCTACATTCTTGATAAGCATCGTCATTCAAAGTTTGCTCCTAAATCTCATGAAGGTTTTCTACTCGGTTATGGGTCAAACTCTCACACTTACCGTGTCTACAACAATTTCACCCGAAAGGTTGAAGAGACGGTAGATGTGAAGTTTGATGAATCTAATGGCTCGCAAGTAGACCAATTGCCAATTGATGTAGGAGACAAAGACCCTTCAGAAGCAATCCAATACTTGTCCATTGGCAAAATTCGTCCAACAGAGGTGAAGGAGAGTACTTCATCCGTCCAAGTGGAAGCTTCTACCTCACAACAAGGTGAACCAAGAATTGATACGGAAGCATCCACAAGTGGGACACACCAAGATGAAGAAGACAAGGAAATGCATCAAGACGAACATCAACAACCTCCTTCTCCACCACGACAAGAGAATGACAACGTCAACAATGAAGAAGGCCAAGAAGAAGAACAAGATGAAGAAAATGTTCAACGAAGACCCAAGCAAAAGTTCTCACGAGTTCGAGCAAGAATCGCCAAAGATCATCCCGTCGAGCAAATCTTCAATGATATACAAACTGGGAGAATCACTCGCTCAAAAACTCGTTTAGCTAACTTTTGTGAAAACTATTCATTCATCTCTAGCATTGAACCTATGAAGGTTGAAGAAGCATTGGAAGATCCGGATTGGATAAATGCTATGCATGAAGAGCTACACAACTTTGAGAGAAACCAAGTTTGGACATTGGTTGAGAAGCCCGACAACAACCACAACATCATTGGTACAAAATGGGTGTTTCGCAACAAGCAAGATGAAGATGGACA
Organism: Triticum monococcum; assembly: GCA_034509565.1. Classification (NCBI taxonomy): domain Eukaryota; kingdom Viridiplantae; phylum Streptophyta; class Magnoliopsida; order Poales; family Poaceae; genus Triticum; species Triticum monococcum. The sequence continues at coordinate 170,460,996 of CM067847.1, read as the reverse complement.
AGTGGTTCGCAACAAAGCACGTCTCGTCGCCCAAGGGTACACACAAGTCGAAGGTATGGACTATGGTGAGACATATGCTCCCGTTGCTAGACTTGAGTCCATTCGCATCTTACTTGCCTATGCTAATCACCATAACATCACCTTGTACCAAATGGACATTAAAAGTGCTTTTCTAAATGGTGAAATAGAGGAGGAAGTTTATGTCAAACAACCTCCCGGCTTTATCAATCCTAAGAAACCAAATCGTGTTTACAAACTTCACAAAGCTCTTTATGGTCTTACACAAGCTCCTAGAGCATGGTATAAATGCCTGACCAAGTTCCTTATTGCAAGTGGTTTTGAAATTGGTAAGATTGATTCTACTGTTTTTACTAAAAGGGTTAATGGAGAATTATTTGTATGCCAAATTTATGTTGATGATATAATATTTGGTTCAACTAACCCTCTCTTTAGTGAAAAGTTTGGAAAGCTAATGTCAGAGAAGTTTGAGATGTCTATGATGAGTGAACTCAAATTCTTTCTCGGTTTGCAAATCAAGCAAACTAAGGAATGTATGTTTGTATCTCAAACAAAGTACACCAAGGACTTATTCAAGAAGTTCAATATGCAAGAATGCAAAGGTATGTCTACACCCATGCCTACTAGTGGACATAATGATTTGACCAAAGATGGTGAACTGGTTGATCAAAAGGTTTATCGCTCTATGATTGGTTCATTGTTATACCTATGTGCTTCACGTCCCGATATTATGCTAAGTGTGTGCATGTGTGCACGATATCAAGCTGCTCCGAAAGAATGTCATCTTAAGGCCGTGAAAAGGATAGTTAGATACTTAATTCATACACCAAATTTTGGCATTTGGTATCCTAAGAGGTCTTCTTTTGATCTTGTTGGCTATTCCGACTCGGATTATGCCGGAGACAAGGTTGATAGAAAGTCTACTTCGGGTACTTGTCAATTTCTTGGTAGATCTCTTGTGTCTTGGTCTTCCAAGAAACAAAACTCGGTGTCCTTATCCACCGCCGAAGCGGAATACATTGCCGTTGGTTCATGTTGTGCTCAATTACTTTGGATGACCCAAACTCTTAAAGATTATGGGATCTATGTGAAACATGTTCCACTGCTTTGTGACAATGAAAGTGCTATTAAAATTGGTCATAATCCTGTACAACATTCTCAAACTAAGCATATTGAAGTTCGTCATCATTTCTTTCGAGATCATGTTGCTAAGGGTGACATTGATCTCAAACATGTTCGCACTGATAAGCAATTAGCGGATATATTTACTAAACCTCTTGATGAGAAAGTGTTTTGCAGGTTGAGAGGAGAATTGAACATCATTGATGCTTCAAACTTGGAGTAGAAACTCCATTGGATACATGCAAGACATGAGCTTATGACTAATCCATGATATATCTCTTATGATGACTATCTTATGTCTTGGATATATTTGTACCTTGCATGTTCTCTAACCCATGTAGGTGCTTGGTAGAATCTAATTCCATGAGATTGCGACTCACTCACATCTTGAGCAATCTCTACATCACCAAATCTCTACACGATGGTGGTTGAAGACAAGGAAGCACAAAACCATTCAAACATATCCTTTGACAAATTCTATGTTGAGCTTCATGATTGTCATTTTTGGATACACAAGTGCTCTTCCTTGCAAGAACTAACCCATGTAGGTAGATGAACTCAAACTCCAAGTGGTGCTCCCAACTCTTGATGAGCTACATCAACCTTGAGCACCCACACAAGTTCTACTACAGGATCAAGAACTCCCATATATTGATGAAAACATAATAGGTTGAGATCTGAAATCATGGCACTCGGGCCCTAGTGACAAGCATTAGGCATAGCAAAGTCATAGCAACATCAATCTCAGAACATAGTGGATACTAGGGATCAAACCCTAACAAAACTAACTTGATTACATGATAAATCTCATCCAACCCATCACCGTCCAGCAAGCCTACGATGGAATTACTCACGCACAGCGGTGAGCATCATGAAATTGGTGATGGAGGATGGTTGATGATGACGATGGTGACAGATTCCCCTCTCTGGAGCCCCGAACGGACTCCAGACCAGCCCTCCCGAGAGGTTTTAGGGCTTGGCGGCGGCTCCGTATCGTAAAATGCGATGAATCCTTCTTCCTTATTTTTTTCTCCCCAGAAGCAAATATATAGAGTTGGAGTCGAGGTCGAAGGAGCTCCAGGGGGCCCACGAGGTAGGGGTGCGCCCTAGGGGGCAGGCGCGCCCCCCAACCTCATGGCTAGGGTGTGGGCCCCCTGGTCTTCATCTTTTGCAAGGATTTTTTATTATTTCCGAAAAGATGTTTCGTGAAGTTTCAGGTCATTCCGAGAACTTTTGTTTCTGCACAAAAATAACACCATGGCAATTCTGCCAAAAATAGCGTTAGTCCGGGTTAGTTCCATTGAAATCATGCAAGTTAGAGTCCAAAACAAGGGCAAAAGTGTTTGGAAAAGTAGATACGACGGAGACGTATCAACTCCCCCAAGCTTAAACCTTTGCTTGTCCTCAAGCAATTCAATTGACAAACTGAAAGTGATAAAGAAAAACTTTTACAGACTCTGTTTGCTCTTGTTGTTGTAAATATGTAAAGCCAGCATTCAAGTTTTCAGCAAAGATTATGAACTAACCATATTCACAATAACGCATAGGTCTCATGTTTACTCATATCAATGCCATAATCAACTAGCGAGCAATAATAATAAATCTCGGATGACAACACTTTCTCAAAACAATCATAATATGATATAACAAGATGGTATCTCGGTAGCCCTTTCTGAGACCGCAAAACATAAATGCAGGGCACCTTTAAAGATCAAGGACCGACTAGACATTGTAATTCATGGTAAAAGAGATCCAGTCAAGTCATACTCAATGTAAGCTAACAGTAATGAATGCAAATGACAGCAGTGCTCTCCAACTGGTGCTTTTTAATAAGAGGATGATGACTCAACATAAAAGTAAATAGATAGGCCCTTCGCAGAGGGAAGCAGGGATTTGTAGAGGTGCCAGAGCTCGGTTTTGAAATAGAGGTGAATAATATTTTGAGCGGTATACTTTCATTTTCAACATAATAACCAAGAGATGGCAATATCTTCCATGCTACACACATTATAGGCGGTTCCCAAACAGAATGGTAAAGTTTATACTCCCCCCTCCACCAACAAGCATCAATCCATGGCTTGCTCGAAACAACGAGTGCCTCCAACTAACAAGAGTCCCAGGGGGAGTTTTGTTTGCAATTATTTTGATTTAGTTTGCATAAAGCATGGGACTGGACATCCCGGTGACCAGCCATTTTCTCGTGAGTGAGGAGCAGAGTCCACTCCTCTTGAGAATAACCCACCTAACATGGAAGATACAGACAGCCCTAGTTGATACATGAGCAATTCGAGCATACAAAATAGGATATTTATTTGAAGGTTTAGAGTTTGGCACATACAAATTTACTTGGAACAGCAGGTAGATACCGTATATAGGTAGGTATGGTGGACTCATATGGAATAACTTTGGGGTTTATGGAGTTGGATGCACAAGCAGTATTCCCGCTTAGTACAGGTGAAGGCTAGCAAAAGACTGGGAAGCGACCAGCTAGAGAGCGACAACAGTCATGAACATGCATTAAAATTAATCAACACCGAATGCAAGCATGAGTAGGATATAATCCACCATGAACATCAATATCGTGAAGGCTATGTTGATTTTGTTTCAACTACATGCGTGAACATGCGCCAAGTCAAGTCACTTAAATCATTTAGAGGAGGATACCACCCCATCATACCACATCACAACCATTTTAATAGCATGTTGGGACGCAAGGTAAACCATTATAAGCTCCTAGCTAATCAAGCATGGCATAAGAAACTATGATCTCAAGTTGTCATTGCAAACATGTTTATTCATATTAGCTAAATCGGGAACGATGAACTAATCATATTTACAAAAACAAGAGAGGTCGAGTTCATACCAGCTTTTCTCATCTCGGTCAATCCATCATATATCGTCATAATTGCCTTTCACTTGCACGACCGAATGATATGAATAATAATAATAGTGCACGTGCATTGGACTAAGCTGGAATCTGCAAGCATTCAACAAACAGGAGAAGATAAGGCAATATGGGCTCTTTTGTCAGATCAACAATAATGCATATAAGAGCCACTTCAACAATTTAATTATGGTCTTCTCCTATCGACCCCCAAAGAAAAGAAAAGAAATAAAACTATTTACACAAGAAAGCTCCCAACAAGCAAAAGAAGAACATGAAATCTTTTTGGGTTTTCTTTTTAATTACTACTACAAGCATGGAAATTAAAACTAGCTAAAAGCTACAACTAATTTTTTTGGTTTTTCTTAAGGTTTATTAAACACACAAGAAGAAAGCATAAAAAGGAAAACAAACTAGCATGGATGATACAATGAAAAAGTATAAGCACCGACATCTAGCAATGAGTGTGTGAACATGAATGTAATGTCGGTGGGAAATACGTACTCCCCCAAGCTTAGGCTTTTGGCCTAAGTTGGTCTATGGCCATGGCTGGCCCGGTGGATATCCATAGAAATAGTTGGGGTCGTACTGCGATGCAGCGGCTATCACCTCCTGAGCTGCAGCGTGGCGACGAGCGGCCTCCGCCCTCCTCTCGTACTCATCTGCCTCCTCTCTGGTAATAACATATCTTCCTTTTGCCTGATAATCTAAGAAGGCAGTAGCAGGGAGAGTAATACGGACAGCACGACGTCTGTCAAAGATTAAGTGATACTGGAGAGGTGATTCATTCCTCTCGACAAACTGGTGGTGAACCATAGCCTCATAATCCAAATAAGCAGGAGGCAACTCAATATCATCTTCACGTATGGCTATACCAAGAAAATTAGCTATGCGGGTTGCATAAATTCCACCAAAGAAATCTCCATTAAATCTATTAAGATGCAACCTACGTGCAACAATGGCTCTCAAATTATAAGATTTATCTCCTAACACAGAACTCCTAAGAATACTGAGGTCAGGGACACACATGTGACATGCCTCATCTTTACCATTAATGCATCTACGTATGAAGAGAGCAAAATAATGTATAGCAGGAAAGTGAATGCTCCCTATGGTAGCTTGTGTTATATCTCTAGATTCCCCCATAGTTATACTAGCAAGAAAATCTCTAAATTCAGATTTGCGAGGTTCCCTCACACTACCCCATTGTGGAAGTTTGTAAGCAGCAGTAAAATCCTCTAAGTCCATAGTGTAAGAATTTTCATAAAGATCAAACAAGACAGTTGGAGAATTACATGAAGATGAAAATTCAAACCTCCTCACAAAGGAACTAGTGAGATAGTGATACTGGCTGCACTTTTCTTCCTCGAAGCTCACAAGATCAGCGTTACGCAAATATGAGTTAAATTCTTCCTTAATTGCTGCTCGATCCATAAAGTTTTCCGAAGGCCATTCACAAGGACGCACTGGAGCGTCTCTTGGTGGTTCTTCATCAGCATCACACATTGCAAGCCTGGGTCCTTGCTTCCTTGAAGAACCACCTTGGTACATTTTCCTAAGCATATTTCTTCCTCTGAAAAATTTCTGAATTTTTTAGTAACTTCAAACAAAAGTGAACCAATCTCAACAAAATTGATAACAACAACTGCTACAAGTGCCTAGAGGCTATATCATGCATTAGAACTACTTTTGACCATGTAAATTTGACATGCAAGCTCAAGAACAGGGTCACCTAAGCAGCAAAAATTTGCAATGAATAAAGCACTAGAACAAAAACTAATTGGACCAATGGAGGAGTCACATACCAAGGAACAATCTCCCCAAGTAGTTTTGTGAGAGGTGCTTTGAGCAAGGAGATCGAAAATGGCAGCAAAATGAGCTTGAACTCAGGTTTGAGCTGGATATTCGTGTTTGTGGGAGGAAGAAGGAGTGTGTGGGTGCAGGAATAAGTGGAGGAGGGCCACCGTGGGCCCACGAGGCAGGGGCACGCCCTCCACCCTCGTGGCCAGGTGCATGCCCCCCGTGCTGTGTTCTTGGTGCCAAATATTCTCAAATATTCCAGAAAAAACATATTTAAATTTCAGGGCATTTGGATAACTTTTATTTTCGAGGTATTTTTATATTGCACGGATAATTCAGATAACAGATGGAAAATACTTATTTTTATTTTATTTTATATAAATAACAGAAAGTAAAAGGAGGGTACAGAGAGTTGTGTTTTATAAATTCATCCATCTCATGATCATCAAAAGGAATCCACTAACAAGGTTGGTCAAGTCTTGTTAACGAACTCATTCTAAATAACTTGGAACCGGAGAAATTTCGAATAACACTATGTTACCGCAACGGGGATATGCACATCCCCAATAATAAGAATATCATATTTCTTCTTGATAGCAGGAAGAAGAAATTCAAAACCTCCAAATATAATCGATGGAATTTTTCCAATAGAGTTGACACTATGAACTTGAGGTTGTTTCCTCGAAAAGTGTATCGTATGCTCATTACCATTAACATGAAAAGTGAAATTGCCTTTAGTGCAATCAATAACAGCCCCTGCAGTATTCAAAAAGGGTCTACCAATAATAATAGACATACTATCATCCTCGGGAATATCAAGAATAACAAAGTCCGTTAAAATAGTAACGTTTGCAACTACAACAGGCACATCCTCACAAATACCGACAGGTATAGCAGTTGATTTATCAGCCATTTGCAAAGATATTTCATTAGGTGTCAACTTATTCAAATCAAGTCTACGATATAATGAGAGAGGCATAACACTAACGCCGGCTCCAAGATCACATAAAGCAGTTTTAACATAGTTTCTTTTAATGGAGCATGGTATAGTGGGTACTCCTGGATCTCCAAGTTTCTTTGGTATTCCACCCTTCAAAGTATAATTAGCAAGCATGGTGGAAATTTCAGCTTCCTGTATCTTTCTCTTATTTGTAACAATTTCTTTCATATACTTAGCATAAGGATTCATTTTAAGCATATTAGTTAATCACATACGCAAGAAGATAGGTCTAATCATTTCAGCAAAGCGCTCAAAATCCTCATCATCCTTTTTCTTGGATGGTTTGGGAGGAAAAGGCATGGGTTTCTGAACCCGTGCTTCTCTTTCTTTACCATGTTTCCTAGCAACAAAGTCTTTCTTATCATAACGTTGATTCTTTGATTGTGGGATATCAAGATCAACATTAGGTTCAATTTCTATATCATTATCATTACTACGTTAAGCATCATCATGAACATTATCATTAACATTATCACTAGTTTCAGGTTCATTACCAGATTGTGTTTCAGCATCAGAAATAGAAATATCATTTGCATTCTCAGGTGTTTCAGCAATAGGTTCACTAGAAGCATGCAAAGTCCTATCATTTTTCTTTTTCTTCCTTTTAGAAGGACTAGGTGCATCTATATTATTTCTCTGAGAATCTTGCTCAATTCTCTTAGGATGGCCTTCAGGATACAGAGGTTCCTGAGTCATTCTACCAGTTCTAGTAGCCACTCTAACAGCATAATCATTATTCTTACTATTCAATTCATTGAGCAAATCATTTTGAGCTTTAAGTACTTGTTCTACTAGAGTGGTAACCATAGAAGCATGTTTACTAATAAGTTTAAGTTCACCTTTAACATTAGCCATATAATCACCCAAGTGTTCAAGAATATTTGAATTGTATTTCAATTGTCTACCAAAATAAGCATTGAAGTCTTCTTTCTAAACCATAAATTTATCAAACTCATCTAAGCGTGGGTTAGCAAACTTAGTAAATGGGATTTCAGCTTTATCATATCTATAGAGAGAATTTACCTTTACTACCTGTGTCGGGTTATCAAGACCATGAGTTTCTTCAATAGGTAATTGATTAAGATCACATGTTTCTTCAGCAGGCGGTAAATTAAGACCGTGTATTTCTTCAATAGGAGGTAAATTCTTAACATCTTCGGCTTTAATACCTTTTTCTTTCATAGATTTCTTTGCCTCTTGCATATCTTCAGGACTCAGAAATAGAAGACCTCTCTTCTTCGGAGTTGGTTTAGGAATAGGCTCAGGAAGTGTCCAATTATTTTCATTTTTCAACATATTATTCAATAGAATTTTAGCTTCATCCAGTGTTCTTTCCCTGAAAACAGAACCAGCACAACTATCTAGGTAATCTCTGGAAGCATCGGGTAGTCCATTATAAAAGATATCAAGTATTTCATTTTTCTTAAGAGGGTGATCAGGCAAAGCATTAAATAACTTGAGAAGCCTCCCCAAGCTTGTGGGAGACTCTCTTCTTCAATTTGCACAAAATTATATATATCCCTCAAAGCAGCTTGTTTCTTATGAGCAGGGAAATATTTAGCAGAGAAGTAATAAATCATATCCTGGGGACTACACACACAACCAGGATCAAGAGAATTAAACCATATCTTAGCATCACCCTTTAATGAGAACGGAAATATTTTAAGGATATAAAAGTAGCGACTTCTCTCATCTTTAGTGAATAGGGTGGCTATATCATTTAATTTAGTAAGATGTGCCACAACAGTTTCAGATTCATAGCCATGAAAAGGATCAGATTCAACCAAAGTAATTATATCAGGTTCAACAGAGAATTCATAATCCTTATTGGTAACACAGATATGTGAAGTAGCAAAAGTAGGGTCAGGTTTCATTCTAGCATTAAGAGATTGCTGCTTCCATTTAGCTAATAACCTCTTGAGTACGTATCTATCTTTGCAAGCTAAAATAGCTAAAGCAGCTTGTTTTTCAAAAACATAACCCTGAGGAATAACAAGTGATTCATATTCATTAGAGGGAGAGTCTTCATCATCACTTTCATCAATATTATCCGATTCAATATTTTCACTCTCTCTAACCCTAGCAAGTTGTTCATCAAGAAATTCACCAAGTGGCACAGTAGTATCAAGCATAGAAGTAGTTTCATCATAAGTATCATGCATAGCAGAAGTGGCATCATCAATAACATGCGACATGTCATAACGAATAGGTGTCGCAAGCTTACTCAAAACAGAAGGTGAATCAAGTGCAGAGCTAGATGGCAGTTCCTTACCTCCCCTCGTAGTTGAGGGATAAATCTTGGTTTTTGGATCTCTCAAGTTCTTCATAATGATAAGTAGATATAAATCCCAAGTGACTCAAAGAATAGAGCTATGCTCCGCGGCAACGGCGCCAGAAAATAGTCTTGATAACCCACTAGTATAGGGGATCGCAACAATTTTTGAGGGTACAGTATTCAACCCAAATTTATTGATTCGACACAAGGGGAGCCAAAGAATATTCTCAAGTATTAGCAGCTGAGTTGTCAATTCGACCACACCTGGAAACTTAATATCTGCAGCAAAGTATTTAGTAGCAAAGTAATATGATAGTAGTGGTAATGGTAGCAAAAGGTAACGGTAGCAAAAGGAATGTTTTTGGTATTTTGTAGTGATGATAGCAATAGCAACGGAAAAGTAAATAAGCGAAGAACAATATATGGAAAGCTCGTAGGAAATGGATCAGTGATGGTGAATTATGCCGAATGCAGTTCATCATGTAATAGTCATAACCTAGGGTGACACAGAACTAGCTCCAATTCATCAATGTAATGTAGGCATGTATTCCGAATATAGTCATGCGTGCTTATGGAAAAGAACTTGCATGACATCTTTTGTCCTACCCTCCCGTGGCAGCGGGGTCCTAGCAGAAACTAAGGGATATTAAGGCCTCCTTTTAATAGAGTACCGGACCAAAGCATTAACACATAGTGAATACATGAACTCCTCAAACCACGGTCATCACCGGTAAGTATCCCGGTTATTGTCACTTCGGGGTTAACGGATCATAACACATAATAGGTGACTATAGACTTGCAAGATAGGATCAAGAACTCTCATATATTGATGAAAACATAGTAGGTTCAGATCTGAAATCATGGTACTCGGGCCCTAGTGGCAAGCATCAAGCATAGCAAAGTCATAGCAACATCAATCTCAGAACAAAAGTGGATACTAGGGATCAAACCCTAACAAAACTAACTCGATTACATGATAAATCTCATCCAACCCATCACCGTCCAGCAAGCCTACGATGGAATTACTCACACACGGTGGTGAGCATCATGAAATTGGTGATGGAGGATGGTTGATGATGACGATGGCGACAGATTCCCCTCTCCAGAGCCCCGAACGGACTCCAGATCAGCCCTCCCGAGAGGTTTTAGGGCTTGGCGGCGGCTCCGTATCGTAAAACGCGATGAATCCTTCTTCTTTCTTTTTTCTCCCCGAAAGCAAATATATAGAGTTGGAGTCGAGGTCGAAGGAGCTCCAGGGGGCCCATGAGGTAGGGGGCGCACCCTAGGGGGGCAGGCGTGCCCCCCACCCTCGTGGCTAGGGTGTGGCCCCCTTGGTCTTTATCTTTTGCAAGGATTTTTTATTATTTCCGAAAAGATGTTCTGTGAAGTTTCAAGTCATTCCGAGAACTTTTGTTTGTGCACATAAATAACACCATGGCAATTCTGCTAAAAAAAGCGTCAGTCTGGGTTAGTTCCATTCAAATCATGCAAGTTAGAGTCCAAAACAAGGGCAAAAGTGTTTGGAAAAGTAGATACGACGGAGACGTATCAGTCCCTCGCACCTACACAAACAAATAAATCCTCGTAGCCAACGCGATAAGGGGTTGTCAATCCCTATACGGTCACTTACGAGAGTGAGATCTGGTAGATATGATAAGATAACATTTTTGGTATTTTTATGATAAAGAGAAATAAAAGATGCAAAGTAAAATAAATGGCAAAGGAAATAACTAAGTATTGGAAGATTAATATGATGGAAGATAGACCCTGGGGCCATAGGTTTCACTAGTGGCTTCTCTCAAGAGCATAAGTATTCACGATGGGTAAACAAATTACTGTTGAGCAATTGATAGAATTGAGCATAGTTACGAGAATATCTAGGTATGATCATGTATATAGGCATCACGTCCGAGACAAGTAGACCGACTCCTGCCTGCATCTACTATTATTACTCCACACATCGAACGCGATCCAGCATGCATCTAGAATATTAAGTTCATGAGAACAGAGTAACGCTTTAAGCAAGATGACATGATTAGAGGGATAAACTCATGCAATATGATATAAACCCCATCTTGTTATCCTCGATGGCAACAATACAATACTTGCCTTGCTGCCCCTACTGTCACTCAGAAAGGACACCGCAAGATTGAACCCAAAGCTAAGCACTTCTCCCGTTGCAAGAAAGATCAATCTAGTAGGCCAAACCAAACCGATAATTTGAAGAGACTTGCAAAGATAACCAATCATACATAAAAGAGTTCAGAGAAGATTCAAATATTGCTCATAGATAAACTTGATCATAAGCCAACAATTCATCGGTCTCAACAAACACATCACAAAAGAAGATTACATCGAATAGATCTCCACAAGAGAGGGGGAGAACTTTGTATTGAGATCCAAAAATAGAGAAGAAGCCATCTAGCTAATAACTATGGACCCGTAGGTCTAAGGTAAACTACTCACACTTCATCGGAGGGGCTATGGTGTTGATGTAGAAGCCCTCCGTGATTGATGCCCCCTCTGGCGGAGCTCCGGAACAGGCCCCAAGATGGGATCTCGTGGATACAGAAAGTTACGGCGGTGGAATTAGGGTTTTGGCTCCGTATCTGGTAGTTTGGGTGTACGTAGGTATATATAGGAGGAAGGAGTATGTTGGTGGAGCAACAGGGGGCCCACGAGGGTGGAGGGCGCGCCTGGGGGGGGGGGTAGGGGCGCCCCCTACCTCGTGGCCTCCTGGTTGATGTCCTAACGTAGGGACCAAGTCCTCTGGATCATGTTCGTTCCGAAAATCACGTTCCCGAAGGTTTCATTCCGTTTGGACTCCGTTTGATATTCTTTTTCTGCGAAACCCTAAAATAGGCAAAAAAAAACAGCAATACTGTGTTGGGCCTCCGATTAATAGGTTAGTCCAAAAAATAATATAAAAGTGTATAATAAATCCCAATAATGTCCAAAACAAAATAAAATATAGCATGGAATAATAAAGAATTATAGATACGTTGGAGACGTATCAAGCATCCCCAAGCTTAATTCCTGCTTGTCCTCGAGTAGGTAAATGATAAAAACAGAATTTTTGATGTGGAATGCTACTTGGCATAATTTCAATGTAATTCTCTTAATTGTGGTATGAATAATCAGATCCAAAAGATTCAAGACAAAAGTTTAATATTGACATAGAAATAATAATACTTCAAGCATACTAACTAAGCAATTATGTCTCTTCAAAATAACATGGCCAAAGAAAGTTATCCCTACAAAATCATATAGTCTGGCTATGCTCCATCTTGACCACACAAAGTATTCAAATCATGCACAACCCCGATGACAAGACAAGCAATTGTTTCATACTTTTAATGTTCGCAAACTTTTTCAATCTTCATGCAATACATGAGCGTGAGCCATGGACATAGCACTATAGGTGGAATAGAATGGTGGTTGTGGACAAGACAAAAAGAGAGAAGATAGCCTCACATCAACTAGGTGTATCAACGGGCTATGGAGATGCCCATCAATAGATATCAATGTGAGTGAGTAGGGATTGCCATGCAACGGATGCACTAGAGCTATAAGTATATGAAAGCTCAACAAAAAGAAACTAAGTGGGTGTGCATCCGACTTGCTTGCTCACGAAGACCTAGGGCATTTTGAGGAAGCCCATCGTTGGAATATACAAGCCAAGTTCTATAATGAAAAATTCCCACTAGTATATGAAAGTGATAACATAGGAGACTCTCTATTATGAAGATCATGGTGCTACTTGAAGCACAAGTGTGGAAAAAGGATAGTAGTATTGCCCCTTTTTTGGGCCTTCTTTTTTTGGCCTTTCTCTTTTTTTGGGACAATACTCTATGAATGATGATCATCACACTTCTATTTATTTAGAACTCAATGATTACAACTCGATACTAGAACAAAGTATGACTCTATATGAATGCCTCCGGCGGTGTACCGGGATAGCAATGATGCATGAGTGACTTATATGAAAGAATTATGAATGGTGGCTTTGCCACAACTAAAATGTCAACTACATGATCATGCAAAGCAATATGACGATGATGGAGCATGTCCTAGTAAACGGAACGGTGGAAAGTTGCATGGCAATATATCTCGGAATGGCTATGGAAATGCCATGATAGGTATGTATGGTGGCTGTTTTGAGGAAGGTATATGGTGGGTGTATGATACCGGCGAAAGGTGCGCGGTATTAGAGAGGCTAGCAATGGTGGAAGGGTGAGAGTGCATATAATCCATGGACTCAACATTAGTCATAAAGAGCTCACTTACTTATTGCAAAAATATATTAGTTATCAAAGCAAAGTATTACACGCATGCTCCTAGGGGGATAGATTGGTAGGAAAAGACCATCGCTCGTCCCCGACCGCCACTCATAAGGAGGACAATCAATAAATACATCATGCTCCGACTTCTTAACATAACGGTTCACCATACGTGCATACTACGAGAATCACAAACTTCAACAAAAGCATTTCTCAAATTCACAACTACTCAACTAGCACGACTCTAATATCACCATCTCCATATCTCAAAACAATTATCAAGTTTCAAACTTCTCATAGTATTCAACACACTCATAAGAAAATTTTATTATTAATCTTGAATGCCTAAAATAATTAAAGCAAATTACCATGCTGTTTTGTAGGACTCTCAAAATAATCTAATTGAAGCATGAGAGAACAATGGTTTCTATAAAACAAATCTACCACCGTGCTCTAAAAGATATAAGTGAAGTACTAGAGCAAAAAACTATATAACTCAAAAGATATAAGTGAAGCACATGGAGTATTCTAATAATTTCCGAATCATGTGTGTCTCTCTAAAAAATGTGTTTGCAGAAAGGATGATTGTGGAAAACTAACAAATAAAGACTCAAATAATACAAGACGCTCCAAGCAAAACACATATCATGTGGTAAATAAAAATATAGCTCCAAGTAAAGTTACCGATAGAAGTAGACGAAAGAGGGGAGGCCTTCCGGGGCATCCCCAAGCTTTGGATTTTAGGTGTCCTTAGATTATCATGGGGGTGCCATGGGCATCCCCAATCTTAGGCTCTTTCCACTCCTTGTTCCATAATCCATCAAATCTTTACCCAAAACTTGAAAACTTCACAACACAAAACTTAAAGTAGAAAATCTTGTGAGCTCCGTTAGCAAAAGAAAACAAAACACCACTTCAAGATACTGTAATTAACTCATTCTTTATTTATATTGATGTTAAACCTACTGTATTCCAACTTCTCTATGGTTTATAAACTATTTTACTAGCCACAGATTCATCAAAATAAGCAAACAACACACCAAAAACAGAATCTGTCAAAAACAGAACAGTCTGTAGTAATCTGTAGCTAACGCAAGATCTGGAACCCCAACAATTCTAAAATAAATTTCTGGACGTGAGGAATTTATCTATTAATCATATTAAAAAATAATTAACTAAATATCCCTTTCCAAATAAAAATGGCAGCAGTTCTCGTGAGCGCTAAAGTTTCTGTTTTTTTTACAGCAAGATTAAAAAGACTTTCCCCAAGTCTTCCCAATGGTTCTACTTGGCACAAACACTAATTAAACACAAAAAACACAACCAAAACAGAGGCTAGATAAATTATTTATAGAATAACAGCAAGGAAAAATATTAGGTTGTCTCCCAACAAGCGCTTTTCTTTAAAGCCTTACACCTAGGCATAATATTTCAATGATGCTCACATGAAAGACAAGAATTCAAGCACAAAGAGAGCATCGTAAAACATGTGACAAACACATACTAGTCTAACATACTTCCTATGCATAGGCATCTTATAGGAAAACAAATTATCAAGGCAAGCAAAAACTAGCATATGGAAGGAAGCGGAAAGCAACAATAGCAATCTCAACATAACGAGAGGTAATTTAGTAACATGAAAATTTATACCGCCATATTTTCCTCTCTCATAATAATTAAATGTAGGATCATAAGAAAATTCAACAAAATAGCTATCACATAAAATATTTTCAACACGATCCACATAGATGCAAAGTTGACACTCTCCAAAATAGTGGGATTAACATTAACTAAAGTCATGACCTCTCCAAGCCCACTTTTATCAAAAATTTCATAAGATTGAACATTCTCCAAATATGTCGGATCTAAAGTTGAAACTCTTCCAAACCTACTTTCAATAATATTGCAAACACTATTATCAATCTCATATTCATCATGGGGCTTAAATAAATTTTCAAGATCATAAGAAGAATCACCCCAATCATGATCATTGCAACAAGTAGAGGACAAAGCAAAATTAGCATCCCCAAGCTTAGGGTTTTGCATATTATAAGCACAATTGACATTAATAGAATTTATACTATCATCATTGCAATCATGCTTTTTATTCAAAGATCCATCGTGAATCACTCCATAAAGTACTTCATCACAATTTTCAGATTCACGAATTTCAAGAAAAACTTGATAAAGATAATCTAGTGCACAAAACTCACAAGCAATTGGTTTATCATAATTGAATCTCTTAAAAAGATTAGCAAGCGGATGAGGATCCATAGATCTTAGGTTCTCTGTTTAGTAATAAAAAACTACTATTCCAACCAAATGAGCAAATGCGCCAAGTAAGACATCAAAGCAAATGGAAAGACGAACAGAAGAAGGGCGAATAAAACGGCAAGGGTGAAGTGGGGGAGAGGAAAACGAGAGGCAAATGGAAAATAATGTAATGCGGGAGATAAGGGTTTGTGATGGGTACTTGGTATGTTGACTTTTGCGTAGACCTCCCTGGCAATGGTGCCAGAAATCCTTCTTGCTACCCCTTGAGCACTTGTGTTGGTTTTCCCTTGAAGAGGAAAGGGTGGTGCAGCATAGTAGCCTAAGTATTTCCCTCAGTTTTTGAGAACCAAGGTATCAATCCAGTAGGAGGCCACGCACGAGTCCCCCGCACCTACACAAACAAATAAATCCTCGCAACCAATGCGATAAGGGGTTGTCAATCCCTACACGGTCACTTACGAGAGTGAGATATGATAGATATGATAAGATACTATTTTTGGTATTTTTATGATAAAGAGAAATAAAAGATGCAAAGTAAAATAAATGGCAAAGGAAATAACTAAGTATTGGAAGATTAATATGATGGAAGATAGACCTCGGGGCCATAGGTTTCACTAGTGGCTTCTCTCAAGAGCATAAGTATTCGCGGTGGGTAAACAAATTACTGTTGAGCAACTGACAGAATTGAGCGTAGTTATGAGAATATCTAGGTACGATCATGTATATAGGCATCACATCCGAGACAAGTAGACCGACTCCTGCTTGCATCTACTACTATTACTCCACACATCGACCGCTATCCAGCATGCATCTAGAGTATTAAGTTCATGAGAACAGAGTAACGCTTTAAGAAAGATGAGGTGATGTAGAGGGATAAACTCATGCAATATGATATAAACCCCATCTTGTTATCCTAGATGGAAACAATACAATACGTGCCTTGCCCTACTGTCAGTGGGAAAGGACACCGCAAGATTGAACCCAAAGCTAAGCACTTCTCCCATTGCAAGAAAGATCAATCTACTAGGCCAAACCAAACTGATAATTTTAAGAGACTTGCAATGATAACCAATCATACATAAAAGAATTCAAAGAAGATTCAAATATTGCTCATAGATAAACTTGATCATAAACCCACAATTCATCGGTCTCAACAAACACACCGCAAAAGAAGATTAGATCGAATAGATCTCCACAAGAGAGGGGGAGAACTTTGTATTGAGATCCAAAAGGAGAGAAGAAGCCATCTAGGTAATAACTATGGACCCAAAGGTCTGTGGTAAACTACTCACACATCATCGGAGAGGCTATGGTGTTGATGTAGAAGCCCTCCATGATCGATTCCCCCTCCGGCGGAGCTCTGGAAAAGGCCCAAAGATGGGATCTCTTGGGTACAGAAGGTTGCGGCGGTGGAAATAGGGTTTCGTGGTGCTCCTGGATGTTTTCGGGTTATATGGATATATAAAGGAGGAAGAAGTAGGTCGGTGGAGCTGCAAGGGTGGACGACGTGCCTGTGGAGGGGGGGGGGTAGGCGCGCCCCCTACCTCGTGGCCTCCTGGTTGATGTCTTGACGTAGGCTCCAACTCCTCTGGATCATGTTCGTTCTGAAAATCATGTTCCCAAAGGTTTCATTCCGTTTCGACTCCGTTTGATATTCTTTTCCTGCGAAACCCTGAAATAGGCAAAAAGACAGCAATTCTGGGCTGGGCCTCCTGTTAATAGGTTAGTCCCAAAAATAATATAAAAGTGTATAATAAAGCCCAATAATGTCCAAAACAGAATATAATATAGCATGGAACAATAAAAAATTATAGATACGTTGGAGACATATCATTTAGTAAAGTACGATTACGATGTTCGGACACACCATTATGCTGTGGTGTTCTAGGTGGCGTGAGTTGCAAAACTATTCCTCATTGTATCAAATGTAGAACAAACTCGTAACTCAAATATTCACCTCCACGATCAGATCGTAGAAACTTTATTTTCTTGTTACGATGATTTTCCACTTCACTCTGAAATTCTTTGAACTTTTCAAATGTTTCAGACTTATGTTTCATTAAGTAGATATACCCATATCTGCTCAAATCATCTGTGAAGGTGAGAAAATAACGATACCCGCCGCGAGCCTTAATATTCATCGGACCACATACATCAGTATGTATGATTTCCAACAAGTCTGTTCCTCGCTCCATTGTTCCAGAGAATGGCATTTTAGTCATCTTGCCCATGAGGCATGGTTCGCAAGTACCAAGTGATTCATAATCAAGTGATTCCAAAAGTCCATCAGTATGGAGTTTCTTCATGCGCTTTACACTAATATGACCCAAATGGCAGTGCCAAAAATAGGTTGCACTATCATTATCAACTCTGCATCTTTTGGCTTCAACATTATGAATATGTGTGTCACTACTATCGAGATTTAACACAAATAGATCACTCTTCAAGGGTGCATGACCATAAAAGTTATTACTCATATAAATAGAACAACCATTATTCTCAGATTTAAATGAATAACCGTCTCACATCAAACAAGATCCAGATATAATGTTCATGCTCAACACTGGCATCAAATAACAATTATTCAGGTCTAAAACTAATCCCGAATGTAGATGTAGAGGTAGCGTGCCGACGGCGAACACAACGACTTTGGAACCATTTCCCACGCGCATCGTCACCTCGTCCTTAGCCAGTCTTCGCTTAATCCATAGTCCCTGTTTCAAGTTGCAAATATTAGCAACAGAACCAGTATCAAATACCCAGGTGCTACTGCGAGCTCTGGTAAGGTACACATCAATAACATGTATATCACATATACCTTTGTTCACCTTGCCATCCTTCTTATCCACCAAATACTTGGGGCAGTTCCGCTTCCACTGACCAGTCTGTTTGTAGTAGAAGCACTCAGTCTCAGGCTTAGGTCTAGACTTGGGTTTCTTCTCCTGAGCAGCAACTTGTTTGCTGTTCTTCTTGAAGTTCCCCTTCTTCTTCTTCTTCTTCTTCTTCTTCTTCTTCTTCTTCTTCTTCTTCTTCTTCTTCTTCTTCTTCTTCTTCTTCTTCTTCTTCTTCTTCTTCTTCTTCTTCTTCTTCTTCTTCTTCTTCTTCTTCTTCTTCTTCTTCTTCTTCTTCTTCTTCTTCTTCTTCTTCTTCTTCTTCTTCTTCTTCTTCTTCTTCTTCTTCTTCTTCTTCTTCTTCTTCTTCTTCTTCTTCTTCACTTTACCCTTTTTCTTGAAACTAGTGGTCTTGTTGACCATTAACACTTGATGCTCCTTCTTGATTTCTACCTCCACTGCCTTTAGCATTGCGAAGAGCTCTGGAATTGTCTTATTCATTCCTTGCATATTATAGTTCATCACAAAGCTCTTGTAGCTTGGTGGCAGTGATTGAAGAACTCTTTCAATGACACTATCAACAGGAAGATTAACTCCCAGTTGAGTCAAGTGATTATGATACCCAGACATTTTGAGTATATATTCACTGATAGAACTATTCTCCTCCATTTTGCAGCTATAGAACTTATTGGAGACTTCATATCTCTCAATCCGGGCATTTGCTTGAAATATTAACTTCAACTACTGGAACATCTCATATGCTCCATGACGTTCAAAACATCGTTGAAGTCCCGGTTCTAAGCCGTAAAGCATCGCACATTGAACTATCGAGTAGTCATCAGCTTTACTCTGCCAGACGTTCTTAACCTCATCAGCAGCATCTGCACCAGGCCTGGCACCCAGTGGTGCTTCTAGGAGGTAATTCTTCTGTGCAGCAATGAGGATAATCCTTAAGTTACGGACCCAGTCTGTGTAATTGCTACAATCATATTTCAACTTTGCTTTCTCAAGGAACGCATTAAAATTCAACGGAACAACAACACGGGCCATCTATCTACAATAACATAGACAAGAAAAATACTATGAGGTAGTAAGTCCATGATAAATTTAAGTTCAATTAATCATATTACTTATGAACTCCCATTTAGATAGACATCCCTCTAATCATCTAAGTGATCACGTGATCCATATAAACTAAACCATAACCGATCATCATGTGAAATGGAGTAGTTTTCAATGGTGAACATCACTTTGTTGATCATATCTACTCGTTTGATTCACGCTCGACCTTTCGGTCACAGTGTTCCGAGGCCATATCTACATATGCTAGGCTCGTCAAGTTTAACCCGAGTATTCTGCGTGTGTAAAACTGTCTTACACCCATTGTAGATGAACGTTGAGCTTATCACACCCGATCATCACGTGGTGTCTCGACACGACGAACTTTGGCAATGGTGCATACTCAGGGAGAACACTTTTACCTTAAAATTTAGTGAGAGAGCATCTTATAATGCTACC
The DNA here is from genome assembly GCA_034509565.1 of Triticum monococcum. Classification (NCBI taxonomy): domain Eukaryota; kingdom Viridiplantae; phylum Streptophyta; class Magnoliopsida; order Poales; family Poaceae; genus Triticum; species Triticum monococcum. The sequence goes on along the minus strand of CM067847.1, from coordinate 170,440,994 downwards.
GTCAAACAAAGCGGAATAAGATGCATAAAGGATAAACATCACATGCAATCAATATAAGTGATATGATATGGCCATCATCATCTTGTGCTTGTGATCTCCATCTCCGAAGCACCATCATGATCACCATCGTCACCGGTGCGACACCTTGATCTCCAGCGTAGCATCGTTGTCATCTTGCCAACTATTGCTTCTATGACTATCACTATCGCTTAGTGATAGAGTAAAGCAATTACATGGAGATTGCATTGCATATAATAAAGAGACAACCATATGGCTCCTGCCAGTTGCCGATAACTCCATTACAAAACATGATCATCTCATACAATAAATATAGCATCATGTCTTGACCATATCACATCACAACATGCCTGCAAAAAAAGTTAGACGTCCTCTACTTTGTTGTTGCAAGTTTTACGTGGCTGCTACGGGCTGAGCAAAAACCATTCTTACCTACGCATCAAAACCACAACGATAGTTCGTCAAGTTAGTGTTGTTTTAACCTTCACAAGGACCGGGCGTAGCCACACTCGGTTCAACTAAAGTTGGAGAAACTCACACCCGCCAGCCACCTTGTGCAAAGCACGTCGGTAGAACCAGTTTCGCGTAAGCGTACGCGTAATGTCGGTCCGGGCTGCTTCATCCAACAATACCGCCGAACCAAAGTATGACATGCTGGTAAGAAGAATGACTTGTATCGCCCACAACTCACTTGTGTTCTACTCGTGCATATAACATCTACGCAATAACCTGGCTCGGATGCCACTGTTGGGGAACGTAGTAATTTCAAAATTTTCCTACGCATACACAGGATCATGGTGATGCCTAGAAACGAGAGGGGAGAATGTGTCCACGTAACCTCGTAGATTGAAAGCGGAAGCGTTAGCGCACCGCGGTTGATGTAGTCGTATGTCTTCACGATCCGGCTGATCCAAGTACCGAACGCACGGTACCTTCGAGTTCTCCACACGTTCAACTCGATGACATCCCGCGAGCTCCGATCCAGCAAAGCTTCACAGGAGAGTTTCGTCAGCACGACGGCGTGGTGACGGTGATCATGATGCTACCGACACAGGGCTTCTCCTAAGCACCATTACGATATGACCGAGGTGGATCATGGTGGAGGAGGCCACGCACATGGCTAAGAGATCAATGATCAATTGTTGTGTCTATGGGGTGCCCTCCTGCCCCCGTATATAAAGGAGCAAGGGGGAGGAGGCGGTCGGCTAAGGAGGGCGCGCCGATGGGGGGAGTCCTACTCCCACTAGGAGTAGGACTCCTCCTTTACATATTAGGAGTAGGAGAGGGGGGAGGAAAGGGAGAGGAGGAGAAGGAAAGAGGGGGCCGGCCCCTTGCCCTAAACCAATTCGGTTTGGGCCTTTGAGGGCGTGCCCCACACTCCCCTTGCTGCCCTCTATTTCCACTAAGGCCCATGTAGGCCCATTATGCCCCGGGGGGGGGGGGGTTCCGGTAACCCCCGGTACTCCGGTATATGTCCGAAACCTTCCAGAACCTTTCTGATGTTCGAACATAGTTGTCCAATATATCAATCTTTACGCCTCGAACTTTTCGAGACTCCTCGTCATGTCCTTTATCATATCCAGGACTCAGAACTACCTTCGATACATCAAAAGACAAAAACTCATAATACCGATCGTCACCGAACATTAAGCGTGCGGACCCTACGGGTTCGAGAACTATGTAGACATGACCGAGACACATCTCTGGTCAATAACCAATAGCGGAACCTGGATGTTCATATTGGCTCCCACATATTCTACGAAGATCTTTATCGGTCAAACCGCATAACAACATATGTTGTTCCCTTTGTCATCGGTATGTTACTTGCCCGAGATTCGATCATCGGTATCTGAATACATAGTTCAATCTCATTACTGGCATGTTTCTTTACTCGTTCCATAATACATCATCCCGCAACTAACTCATTAGTTACAATGTTTGCAAGGCTTATAGTGATGTGCATTACCGAGTGGGCCCAGAGATACATCTTCGACAATCGGAGTGACAAATCCTAATCTCGAAATATGCCAACTCAACAAGTACCTTCGGAGACACACATACAGAACCTTTATAATCACCCAGTTACATTGTGATGTTTGGTAGCTCACAAATTGTTCTCCGGTAAACGGGAGTTGCATAATCTCATAGTCATAGGAACATGTATAAGTCATGAAGAAAGCAATAGCAACATACTAAACGATCAAGTGCTAAGCTAATGGAATGGGTCAAGAAAATCACATCATTCTCCTAATGATGTGATCCCGTTAATCAAATGAAAACTCATGTCTATGGCTAGGAAACATAACCATCTTTGATCAACGTGCTACTCAAGTAGAGGCATACTAGTGACACTCTGTTTGTCTATGTATTCACACATGTATCATGTTTCCGGTTAATACAATTCTAGCATGAATAATAAATATTTATCATGATATAAAGAAATAAATAATAACTTTATTATTGCCTCTAGGGCATATTTCCTTCAGGGACTTACCATTCTCAATTTTTTTCAACTACCATGATAGTTAAGTAAAATATATTCCTTTGGTGTAGGGAAAAATTGGCTTTTCGCAAAAACATTAAAACCATAGAGCCTCCACCAACCTCAAATGCATGTAGTGATAGTCTTTACTTGTTCATTGCTCTACTGTGTTATCTTGGCAGCATATTCCATGTGCTGATCCATTTCGGGCTGCAACATATCATGTTGCAGACTTTTCAAATGAACAGTAAGGTGCGCTAGGTCATTGTCGTGCACTCAGCTATGCCGTTGGAGTTGATGGACTCACTTTATCTTCCATGTCTTCCGTTGTTATCTTATTTAGATGGCCTTAAGCCATATTTATTTTAATAAGTTCTCCTTTGAGACATTCAATGTAATAAGTGTGTGATTGCCACTCTGTTATAAATCCTTCAAGTACAGTGTGTGTCAGCACTACCGATCCAGGGATGACACTTATGCATAGAGATTCGACCGTTTGAGGTTGGATCGCTACAAAAAGGTTCTAACAAAGTATGCAAGCTCCAGCGATCCATTTATGGACTGGTGCAAGCCTCTCGGAGTTGGAATATATGCTTTGATAGTGTGATCAAAGCATATGGTTTTATACAGACTTTTGCAGAAGCTTGTGTATTTATAAGAAAGTGAGTGGGAGCTCCGTAGCGTTTCTAATATTATATGTGGATGGCATATTGTTGATTGGAAATAATGCATAATTTCTGGATAGCATAAAAGGATACTTGAATAAGAATTTTTCAATGAAAGACCTCGGTGAAGCTGCTTATATATTGGGCATCAAGGTATATAGAGATATATCAAGACACTTAATTGGACTTTCACAAAGCACATACCTTAATAAAGTTTTGAAGAAGTTCAAAATGGATTAGTCAAAGAAAGGGTTCTTGCAATTCTTACAAGGTGTGAAGTTGAGTCAGACTTAATGCCTGACCACTGCAGAAGATAGAGAGAAATGAAAGTCATTCCCTATGCCTCAAACATATGTTCTATCATGTATGCAATGCTGTGTACCAGACCTGATGTGTGCCTTGCTATAAGTTTAGCAGGGAGGTACCAAAGTAATCCAGGAGTGGATCACTAGACAATGGTCAATAACACCCTGAAATACCTAAAAAGGACTAAGGATATGTTTCTCATTTATGGAGGTGACAAAGAGCTCGTCGTAAATGGTTACGTCGATGCAAGCTTTGACACTGATCCGGATGAATCTAAGTCACAAACCGGATATGTATTCATATTGAATGGTGGAGCTGTTAGTTGGTGCAGTTCCAAGTAGAGCGTCATGGCAGGATCTGCGTGTGAAGCGTAGTACATAGCTGCTTCGGAAGCAGAAAATGAAGGTGTCTGGATGAAGGAGTTCATATCCGATCTAGGTGTAATACCTAGTGCATCGGGTCCAATCAGAATCTTTTTGTGACAATACTGGAACAATTGCCTTGGCGAAGGAATTCATATTTCTCAAGGTAACCAAACACATTAAGAGACGCTTCAATTCCATCCGCGATAAAGTTAAGGAGGGAGACATAGAGATTTGCAAGATACAAACGATCTGAATGTTGCAGAACCGTTGACTAAGCCTCTCTCACGAGCAAAACATGATCAGCACCAAGACTCCATGGGTGTTAGAATCATTACTATGTAATCTAGATTATTGACTCTAGTGCAAGTGGGAGACTGAAGGAAATATGCCCTAGAGGCAATAATAAAGTTGTTATTTATATTCCCTTATATCATGATAAATGTTTGTTATTCATGCTAGAATTGTATTAACCGGAAACTTAGTACATGTGTCAATACATAGACAAACAGAGTGTCCCTAGTATGCCTCTACTTGACTAGCTCGTTAATCAAAGATGGTTAAGTTACCTAATGATAGACATGTGTTGTCATTTGATGAACATGATTGTCGGTGTCAAAACCGGCGGATCTCGGGTAGGGGGTCCCAAACTATGCGTCTAAGGCGAATGGTAACAGGAAGCAGGGGACAAGATGTTTACCCAGGTTCGGGCCCTCTTGATGGAGGTAATACCCTACGTCCTGCTTGATTGTTTTGGTGATATGAGTATTACAAGAGTTGATCTACCACGAGATCATAGAGGCTAAACCCTAGAGGCTATCCTACGGTATGATTGTATGTTGTCCTACGGACTAAACCCTCCGGTTTATATAGACACCGGAGGGGGCTAGGGTTACATAGAGTCGGTTACAAGGGAGGAGATCTCCATATCCGTATTGCCAAGCTTGCCTTCCATGCCAAGGAGAGTCCCATTCGGACATGGGACAAAGTCTTCAATCTTGTATCTTCATGGTCCAACAGTCTGGCCAAAGGATATAGTCTGACTGTCCGGAGACCCCCTAATCCAGGACTCCCTCAGTAGCCCCTGAACCAGGCTTCTATGACGATAAGTCCGGCGCGCAGTATTTTCTTCGGCATTGCAAGGCGGGTTCTTCTCCAAATCCTGAATATCTGCTAAGTAGTGTCCGGCTCCCATAAATGTTAGACTTCTTGGCTTCTGTGCCCAATAAGGGCTATCTTCCATGCGTCGAGCAAATGCGAGGAGCCAGGGTGTTTTTACATTCGCCCCCTGGCCAGGTAAATAAATCATCTATTAAAGGGATGGGGATTCTTAGATAAAATCCACACCATCCTCCCACAGCAAGAATCCATCAGAGCGCGCTTGGAAAAAAACATTCCATCATGGCCGGCCACCGCAGCTCCTCCTCCCACCCCCGTAGCCCTAAGCCCGGTGATTGGGAGAAGTGTTCCGTCCCGCACAGCCAATTAGTAGAGTTGCAGACCCAGGGATTTCTCCCTCCAGCGTATATGGTCCCCATCCGAGCCGGGCTCGCCACCTATGATGGCGGGGAGCAAGCGGAGAGCTTCCCCAGTCCCTCTAAGGGGGAGCGGGTATGCCTTGTCCCTTACTTACTAAGGGGACTTGGATTTCCAATTCATCCATTCCTCCGCGGGCTCCTGGAGTTTTACGGCCTCCAACTGCATAATTTTACCCCTGCTTCCATATTACACATCGATGGTTATGTTGCCCTTTGTGAGCTGTTTCTGCGCTGCGAGGCTCATTTTGAGCTGTGGAAAAGGCTATTTTGCCTTGTGCCCCGCACACAGAAGGGGTCACTTTATTAGGTGGGCGGAGCCGAAATATGGCGCATCGCGGAGACCGGATACCTGTCCGATACTCCAAAGAAGACGTCCGAAGACTGGCCTTCAGAGTGGTTTTACATGGAGGATGTCCCCCTTCCAGACCCTGTTCGGCGGGGTCTTCCTGAGTTCAACAATGCTTCTCTGAAGAAACACCGAAGCTGGCGCCCATGGAGCCCCCAGGAGGAAGACAACGGAGAAGTCCTTTACTTGATGAACTGGATTAAAGCGCTGGCTCAATCAGGATTGACAATAATCGAGGTTATGTCAATATGCATAATGCGGGGGGTGCAGCCACTTCAATATCGAGGGCACCCCCTATGGTGTTTTAACGGGGAAGATGATGCCACCCGTTGCGGGCGCAAGGGACCGGACTCCGCTGCTGCTTTAGCAAAAATTCTGTCCAAGTTGTTCAAGGGAGAGGAAGAGGAGTTCATCTGTATTAAGCCACGGGATGGATTCTCCATGTACAACCCTCCAAGATGGGTGAGTTGTACCTCTTTACTCCCAACCTTCCCACATTATTTGTCGTAGGTACTCACCTTGCCATTTCACGGCAGGAACTGCGAAAAGCTATAAGGGAGGTCAACAGCCCACCTCCACAACCGAAGGACCCTGACCGGGCCCTTGATCCCGGACACGAGGAGGATCCAGACATATTCATGGAGCTGATAGACAGGCAATTCTATCAATTGAGCTGTGATGACGCCATGGTGGCCATAACATCCGACTATCCTGGACTACTCCCTGTGTCGCACGTAAGAAAAACCAAAGTCCCAACTCCCAAAAAGGATCCCCTTTTATGCACTTCACCTATTGTACACATATGGTGTTTTACAGGGAAGGCCTTCGGGACGCCGTGCCGAACCCGCAGCAACTCACCAACAAGAGGCATCGAAGCCGGGTAGGCCAAAAAGGAAGGCGGTTAGGATGGAGACGCCGACACAGAGGTATGACGCAAAAACTCACTCCATGGTTGTCGTCTTTCTTAGAATATAATGACGTCTGTGTTTCCCAGCAGCAAAAACGCTTGCCGGACTATATCCGGAGAAGTTGCGAATCACGCCTCGACCAGTCGGGCTCCAGAGCCGCACATAGAGGCGGAAGCTAACGTGGGGCAGACGCCGGATGTTCCTCCTACAGAGGATGCAGACAGACTATCCGCTAAAAATTTCGAAGTGGAGAGCACCATGAATCACATGTGTCGCCGGGCCGTACTCCGTGACGCTTGTTTCTCGCCAGAGGCATTTGATGCCTTCAATTCGGGAGATGCGTACATCCGTGCCACTCAAAGTGGTCTAGCCAGAGCCACGGGTCAGTATGTAAGGGATATACGGGTAAGAAAATTTGATGATTATATGTATCAGTAGCCCCTGAGACATGAAATAGTTGACGCAACTGATTTAAGGATCATTATTTGTGCAGGTTCTTACAGAGAAGAATTCCCAATTGTCTTAAGAGCTAGACGAGTGCAAGGCCCAGCTAGGGGCCGCTGTTGCCGCGTTGAAGGAGTCCAAGAAGGGTCCCTCTGGTAACACTTGTTTCCATTGCAAAGAATATGGGTACCAGGTAGTATGCGGCATGTATGCAAATCTAACAATAGATGTTGCAGGTGGCCCCGGAGTGAATCCGGAGGCTGTGGAGGTGGATGCGGCACCTGATGATCGAAAGCAAAATGCTGGCGAGCGCGTGCTGATGTGAGTCAGGCAGGAGAAAAATGATCTCCAAGACACCAATATCCGGCTAGGCGTGGAACTGAAAGATGTCCGAGCCCAGCTTGCGGACTTCGTGAAGGAGAATAAATGGTTTCGGCGCGGCATTTTTAGTACGTGCTTGAACGAACTTTTAAAGGAGTTCGGCAAAGAAGCCGACTAATAGAGTTATGTCTGCAGGTATGCTGACGGGTCGTCCCGCGGAGGAGATGCCCGGGTCTTCTGGTGATCTTCTACCAGAGCTCTCACAACTGCACGAGCAAGTTCGGTAGGTGATGCAGGGTATTGCCCAAGCCTTGTGGCCATCCGCGTCCCCGCCAGGAGGCATGGGGGAGCTTATAGAGAAGCTCAAGGGAGCGCGACGACGCTTCCGATTATGGAAGATATCAGCCTGCCGACAAGGTGCAAGGGAAGCCTGGGCTATGGTGAAGACACGATATACCAAAGCGGACCCAAACCACATGGCCGAGGTCGGACCTGTGGGGCCCAATAGGAAAGAGATCCTCGTCAGTTTAGTGTATGATCAAGTAGAATTAGCCGCAAAGTATTCCCAACAGGATTGTAGGATAGACAACCTGTTGGATGGTATAGAAGAAGAATTGAATCAGTCTTAGCGACTGTGTAATTCAAGTGACATATGTAATGTCCCTAGCCGGATTGTAAATCATTTGTCATAGCGGACCTTTTCGCTTCGACCTCTGGACCCAACAGTCTGGAGTGTATCCGAATACCCGCTTGGTTATGTAAAAAACCGGGGTATGCATGGAGACCAGGCGTAGGGGTCATAAGTGCTTGAACAGACAAGTACCCAACTAGTTATGTTATATTACATGGGTAGTAAGAAACATCTTCCAGGGAGAATAGTTCCATTAAGGGTTCCTTTCCCTAGGTACGCATGCCCTAATGTGCATGTCCGAACTGCGAAAAGAGGCGTAGGATATAAACATCTGGGGGCATGTTTCAAATCAGATAAAAGTCATCTTTTATTCACCGACCGAATATTCCCTTAAGAACGCTAGCTTTCGGCTTCACCCAGTCTGAAGTACACATCCAGCTGACCCGATAGTAACAATCGCAGAGGTGCTCCCCTTATGCCCTAGCTGAATTAACGGGAACGTAGGGCATAAATACTAGAGCAAGGCAACCCATCTTGGCCAAAACTTAAGTCATATCGATGCATATAATGGCGAAAAAAGGTACATGCGGAAGAATAACACATGTACGGGACGTAAAGCCCAGGAAAATAGTTAGATTAAGCTTCTGTATAAGAAGCCCCCAGGTATAATGAGCGCGGTTAGCGCGTCGAGATTGTATAACCAGGACACAAGTATAGCCCTTAAGGGCCCTGAAGAGAGTAAAAAGGGAGAAAGAGAGAAAAGACAGATATGCAAAAAATTGACGGAGGTAAGGAGACAAACATAGAGTGCGTCGCTGGGTGTAGAATCTTCGGAGTCTGGCTGCATTCCATGGGTTTGGCTTGAGTCGATTATCCGATTCATCCTGCAGACGTTACGCTCCACCGGTCAGAACCTGGTCAATAATGAAGGGACCCTCCCATTTGGGCTTGAGCTTGTTCTTTTTCTTATCCGGTAGGCGTAGAACTAGTTCGCCAACATTATAGGTTTTGGCCCGTACTTCTCTGCTTTGATACCTTCGAGCCTGTTGCTGATAGAATGCGGAACGGGCCTTTGCCACGTCACACTCCTCCTCCAAGGCGTCCAAACTGCCTGCCAATCAAGCTCGGCCTCTTTTTCTTCATACATGTGCAGTCGAGGTGAGTCATGAATTATGTCGCAAGGCAAAACCGCCTCTGCGTCGTACACCATAAAGAATGGTGTGTATCCGGTAGTGCGATTCGGCGTGGTCCGCAGCCCCCATAGTACGGAGTCGAGCTCCTCTACCCAGTGCGTGTTTGACTCCTTTAAGGATCGCACTAATCTGGGTTTAATGCCGCTCATGATAAGACCATTCGCTCGCTCAACTTGACCGTTAGTTTGCGGGTGATAGACAACAACATAATCGAGCTTGATGACCATGTTGCTGCACCAACGTTTCATTTTGTCGGCTGTAAAGTTCGTGCCGTTGTCAGTGATGATGCTGTGGGGGACGCCATAACGGTGTACGACCCCGGATATGAAGTCTATCACTGGCCCGGATTCAACCGTTTTGATAGGTTTGGCTTCTATCCATTTGGTGAATTGATCCACCATGACCAGTAAGTATTTTTTCTTATGGGTTCCCCCTTTAAGGGGCCGACCATATCAAGCCCCTAGACTGCGAAGGGCCAAGTAATGGGGATTGTTTGGAGAGCGGTAGGCGGCATATGGCTTTAGTTTGCAAAGAGCTGGCAACCGACGCAATGCTGGACCAGATGCTGCGCATCTGCCCAGGCCGTCGGCCAATAGAAACCTGTACAGAAGGCCTTGCTTACAAGGGCCCGGGCTGCGGCATGATGGCCGCCAAGTCTGGCATGGATTTCTGCCAAAAGCTTCCGCCCTTCCTCTTCGGAGATGCACCTTTGAAGGACTCCGGTAGTGCTTTTCTTATAAAGCTCTCCCTCGAGGACCTTGTAGGCTTTAGATCGCCTCACTATGTAGCATGCCTCATTTTGGTCTTCGAGTACTTCCTTCTTGGTTAGGTAGGCCAGGAATGGTTCTGTCCATGGGGCGATGACGACCATTATTACGTGGGCTGAAGGTATTATTTCGATGGCAGAGCCTCCGATTGTGTCAGAGTGTTTAGTATCTGGGGTTGTGGCCGGGTCCGGACTATTGTTGCCGGTGTCCCCTTCCCATACCAAGGATGGTTTAAAAAGTTTTTCCAGGAAGATGTTAGGTGGGACAGGGTCGCATTTAGCACCGATACGGGCGAGGATGTCCGCCGCCTGGTTGTTTTCCTGAGCCACATGATGGAATTCAAGCCCCTCGAACCAAGCTGACATTTTGAGGACGGTGTTGCGATATGCAACCATTTTTGGATCCTTGGCATCGAAGTCTCCATTTATTTGGGATATTGCGAGGTTCGAGTCCCCATGCACCTCCAGGCGTTGAATGCCCATGGAAACTGCCATCCGGAGACCATGTAATAGGGCCTCGTATTCGGCTGCGTTGTTGGAGTCTGTATATAGTATTTGGAGTACGTATTGCACTGTATCTCCGGTGGGGGACGTCAGGACGATGTTAGCCCCTAGACTAGCCAACATTTTAGAGCCGTCGAAGTGCATGATCCAATTGGAGTATGCGCCGTACTATTTAGGGAGTTCGGCTTCTGTCCATTCGGTTACGAAATCGGCCAGTACTTGTGACTTAATGGCTCGTCGTGGTTTATATGTTATGTCGAATGGGAGGAGCTCGATAGCCCATTTGGCAATCCGGCCCGTGGCATCGCGGTTGCTTATTATGTTGTTGAGTGGTACTTCGGAGGACGCCGTAATTGAACACTCTTAAAAGTAGTGTCGTAATTTCCGGAATGCCATGAATACCGCGTATGCTACCTTTTGATAATGTTGGTACTGTGATTTGCTTGGAGTGTGGACGGTGGATACATAATATACCGGCTTTTGAAGTGGGAATTTATGTCCGTCCATCTCTCATTCGATGACGAGCACTACGCTTACAACTTGGTGAGTTGCCGCTATATATAATAGCATTGGTTTGCCAACATTTGGCGCGGCCAAGATTTGGTTGGTGGCCAGGATGGCTTTTATTTCTTCTAGTCCGGCCATGGCTGCGTCCGTCCACTCGAAGTGTTCGGTGCGCCAAAGAAGGCGATAAAGGGGGTGCCTTTTCTCCTAGCTAGGAGATAAAGCGGCTTAAAGCTGCCACATATCCAGTTAACTTCTGGATTTGCTTGAGGTCAGTTGGGATGGCTAACTGCGACAGAGCCCGGATTTTGGCCGGATTTCCTTCAATTCCTCTGCTGGAGACGATAAAGCCCAGGAGCTTTCCGGCGGGTAAGCCGAAAACGCATTTTTCCGGATTGATCTTAATATCATATGTTTGGAGATTGTCGAACGTGAGCCTCAAGTCGTCTATTAAGGAGTCGACATGTCTGGTTTTAACGACCACATCGTCGACATATGCCTCCACTATTTTGCCGATCTGCTTTTCGAGACATGTCTGAATCATGCGTTGATACGTTGCGCCGGCGTTTTTGAGCCCGAAGGGCATTGTGTTGAAACAGAAGGGGCCGTATGGAGTGATAAATGTCGTTGCGGCTTGGTCGGACTCTGCCATCTTAATTTGGTGGTAACCGGAGTATGCGTCGAGGAAGCACAATGAGTCGTGTCCTGCGGTAGTATCGATAATTTGATCGATGCGAGGAGGGGGGAGCGATCCTTTGGGCAAGCCTTATTAAGGTCCTTGAAGTCAATGCATAGGCGCCAGGATTTGTCCTTCTTTGGAACCATCACTAGGTTTGCTAGCCAGTCCGGATGCTTTATTTCTCTAATGAATCTGGCCTCCAGTAATTTGGCTAGCTCCTCTCCCATGGCTTGTCGCTTAGGTTTGGAGAAACGCCGAAGAGTTTGGTTGACCGGCCAAAATCCTTTTAGAATGTTAAGGCTATGCTCGGCCAGCCTGCATGGGATTCCTGGCATGTCTGAAGGATGCCAGGCGAATATGTCCCAATTCTCGCGTACAAACTCCCGTAGTGCGGCGTCTACGGCGGGGTTTAACTGTGCCCCAATGGACACTGTTTTTGTGGGGTCCGTTGGATGGACTTGGAATTTGACTATTTCATCCGCTGGTTTAAAGGAGGTGGACTTGAATATTTTGTCTAGTATCACGTCGTCCCTGTCCACCATGGAGCGCAGCACGGTTAACTTTGCCACCACAAGGGCTTCGGATAATGCCTCGAGGGCCAGTGCGGCTGTTTTGTTCTTGGAACGGAGTGCTATGTCCGGATCACTAGCTAGAGTGATGATTCCATTGGGTCCGGGCATTTTGAGCTTCATGTACCCGTAATGGGGTATGGCTTCAAAAATCGTGAATGCCTCCCGCCCTGGAAGGGCGTGGTATCCGCTACTGAACGGGGCCACTTGGAATGTGATTTCTTCGGACCTGTAATACTCCGGAGTGCCGAATACCACATCTAATATGATTTTCCCAGCACAACGTGCCTCCCGACTAGGGATGATTCCTCGAAAGGTCGTGGTGCTTTGCTCAATACGGTTGCTGTCTATTTCCATTTTTGAAGAGTCTCCTCATAAATGAGGTTTAATCCGCTGCCGCCATCCATGAGCACTTTAGTGAGACGAAAGCCGTCCATAATTGGACTAAGGACCAAAGCGGTTGGTGCTCGGACTGTTTGGAATTTAGGTTCGTCACTGGCATTGAAAGTAATGGTCGTGTCGCTCCATGGATTTATTGCTGCTATGTGGCAGACTTCGGCAAGGCTGTGTTGTGCTCGCTTACGCCTATTATTTGAGGTGAAGGTCTCGAAGACTGTTAATACTGTATTGTTATCCACGGGAGGGAGTTCTGGGGTGTTTTGGATGAGGAGAACCTCACTGCTCTTGGCCACCTGCCGAAGTACCCAACATGCTCTAAGGCTATGTGTTGGTATGGTATCCGCTGTACTATGAATTTTGTAGGGCCTATTAAGCCATCCCTCCAATATGGTTCCACACCATGTAGTGGGCTTTTGCTTCTTTGTAATTGAGTCGGGCGACTTATGAGAGTGCACCCTTTTAGTTCGGACTGGGGGTTTTGTCAAAGCCGGATTGTCCCAAAATGGCGCTTGGGTTTTCTAGGCGCTTTCCATCGCACATTATTTCCGTACTATGGCCGCCAAGTCAGCAAAGTGTGCTATGTCACGACGACTTATGGCGTTGAGGATTCCCTTGTCCGTGCAACTGTTGCAAAAGAACGAAATTGTGTCTTCCTCGCGACAGTCCTTGACCTTGTTCATTACAAGGAGGAATCTGGCCCAATAGTGATGTACTGTCTCTTGGGGCGCTTGCCTAATGTGGGAAAGATTGTTTGTATCTGGGTGGGTGGGTGGATTTAAGTCCAGACCTTGACCCAATCTGAGATCCCGGGGCAGGTGAGTTTCTGATCTTGGAAGTTCGGGCTCCAGGATGTTGCTCCGCGGGTTTGGTATGCGACCTAATTCTAGGTTCAGGGTTAGGGCGATGTCCTCCCGTGAGCGGGCATCCGGCTCGGAGAGCTCGGGAATCCGGACATAGTTCATCCTCAGGATAGAGGGAGAACCGCCACATTGCTCCTCCACTACCGCTATTTGATGGGTGACCGGCGGAGCATGAATCTCCCTTTGGTCGGGTTTAAGCCCAATCTGATCGTAGTCCGTAGCGACTCCCAGAGCGGCGATGCAATCCAAGAGCTTGTTCAAAGAGGAGAGCTCCATTGGATCCATCTGCTCGGCGAATTTTGAGCTGATGTGGAGGCTATTTTCGATGACCCGAGAAGTCATCATCGGCGCAGCGGCCGAGTGGGCGGTCATGACGAAGCCGCCTAGTCGGAGAGTTTGGCCTATAGCCAGGGCTCCCCCCAAAGTGATGTTGTCCTTGACAATGAGACGAGCCATCCCCCCTTATGATGATGACACAGTGGAACTCTCAATTAAAGCACCAATGTTGGTGTCAAAACCGGCGGATCTCGGGTAGGGGGTCCCGAACTGTGCGTCTAAGGCGGATGGTAACAGGAAGCAGGGGACACCATGTTTACCCAGGTTCGTGCCCTCTTTATGGAGGTAATAACCTATGTCCTACTTGATCATTCTTGCTGATATGAGTATTACAAGTGTTGATCTACCACGAGATCGTAGAGGCTAAACCCTAGAGGCCAGCCTATGGTATGATTGTATGTTGTCCTACGGACTAAACCCTCCGATTTATATAGACACCATAGGGGGCTAGGGTTACACAGAATCGGTTACAAGGGAGGAGATCTCCATATCCATATTGCCTAGCTTGCCTTCCATGCCAAGGAGAGTCCCATCCGGACACGGGACGAAGTCTTCAATCTTGTATCTTCATGGTCAAACAGTCCGGCCAAAGGATATAGACCGACTGTCCGGAGACCCGCTAATCTAGGACTCCCTCAGGGATCACATCATTAGAGAATGATGTGATGGACAAGAACCATCCATTAGCGTAGCATAATGATCGTTTAGTTTTATTGCTATTGCTTTCTTCATGACTTATACATGTTTCTCTGACTATGAGATTATGCAACTCCCGAATACCAAATGTCACAACGCAACTGGGTGATTATAAAGATGCTCTACAGGTGTCTCCAATGTGGTTTGTTGAGTTGGCATAGATCGAGATTAGGATTTGTCACTTCGTGTATCGGAGAGGTATCTCTGGGCCCTCTCGGTAATGCACATCACTATGAGCCTTGCAAGCAATGTGGCTAATGAGTTAGTTATGGGATGATGCATTACGGAATGAGTAAAGAGACTTGCTGGTAACGAGATTGAACTAGGTATGATGATACCGGTGATCAAATCTTGGGCAAGTAACATACCAATGACAAAGGGAATGACGTTTGTTGTTATGCGGTTTGACCGATAAAGATCTTTGTAGAATATGTAGGAGCCAATATGAGCACTACTACAGGTTACTGCTAACACGACACTACGATCAGAGACCCTTCGATGAAACTACGTGCGATGCCATAATCACAAACGATGGTGTAAAAAACATCAAAAAGGGTGCAAAATGTTTGCGATGGAGGATGCATCAAAGATAGTTCAGATTTTAGTTGCGTGTGCGATGCAAGGCATACGGTTCAGCTCAATTAACTGGTTGCTATGAGGAGGAACAAAAGAAACGAGCAGCCAGATGAAGGTTAGTGTGATGTACATCATATGGCTCTGATTACCAACTTGTGATGCCCACGATGCGGCTATATCTCCCACGTGTCGAGGCACGACTTAGAGGCATACCGCATGGTGGTTTTGTCGCAAGAGGGGTCATCTCCACACAATCCCATGTACTGAACAAGAAAGGGATAAAGAGAGTTGGCTTACAATTGCCACTTCATGCAATACTTAAATAAGTCATACATCATCCAAAATACACACATAGACCGACTATGGTCAAAACCAAAAGAAAAGAAGATAAACCCAACTGCTAGATTCCCAATCCTCCCAACTGGGCTCCACTACTGATCATCAGGAAACGAAACATAGTAACGACCAAGGTCCTCATCGAACTCCCACTTGAGTTCGGTAGCATCAGATTTTATTAACTATTCTCGAATCAGTTTACCTTGTCGAGGTCACAGCAAACGGTCTGTATAGCTAACTCGACTGCGATCTTTGACATTATTGCACACAATTGGTTTCTTCCACCGTCTGCAATGTAGAGCGCAGAATTAATTATCGCACTCGAGTGTCCATCATCACCCTTCTGTGTAACTTTGACCTCATCACCCACGGGAAAACTTTTGATCAAAGTCATTCCACACACTTCATTTTTACAAAGCCTTTTGCCAATAAATGCCCATGATTTGTCCCACTTCTAGACGACGTGTGGCCAAACTAGCTAGGCGGGAAGCTTGCGCGGTAGCACGGGAATAGGCTCACCGACGATACATTTGGCGCCTCTTCGAGCCCACGCGTGCGGGGCGGTGTTGTCAAGCGTGCACTGGAATACTCCGCTATGAACGCCGTTAAAAGACGTGACGATTATAGGCCGGCCGGCCCCCATTTATTACAACATCCATTTAACCCTTGTGTCTTTCTAACCTTTCAATCACACCCCACCATTGCAAGAAGCACACCCACCATGAGAAATTCTTAGAGGGTATCCTGCGCGGCCAAATGGCGCTCCGTGCGGCTGCCGACGACGGTAGCAGTTCACCATGCGTCCCGTGGTGGACACCCATAGAAGGTTCATGGACCTCTCGGTGGTGTACACCAATGACCCGTTTTGGGTGGAGCACTCCATCCACATCATGGAGCTGTTGCTTGCCGCGGAGAAGTACAAGGTGGTCGGGTTCGACCTCGAGTACACCCGCGCTCGTGCCGGGTCTCGTCCCAAGGTCACTGTTGCCTAGATGTGCGTGCGCCACCACATCCTCGTCTACCACTACTGTCTGGCCACAAGGCCTTGTGAGCATTTTGCCAGGTTTGTCAACAGCCCCCACTATATGTTCGCTACGGTAGAAAACACCAACAATGTAAAGGCGCTCGAGAATTCGGGCATCACCTGCCAGAATCTTGTCGACATCCAGGGCCAATACAAGATCTAGGGCAGCAAGGAGCATGAGAAGGACTCGCTGGTTCACCTCGCCGAGGCCATCATCAACCCCTACTACAGAGACATGAAGGATTCATGGAACAACGACAAGCGTGCCTGGCACTCGGCCTGGATGAAGAAACTCGACAAAGCTCACGTCGTGTACGCGGCGAAGGAGGCGTACACGAGCTACGACATGTACAGGCGGATCGTTGACATGAGGAAGTGCCTCCTTCCCCAAAACAGCTGGGGATCCAGTCGGAAGCAGAGCAATGGCAAGCGTCGTCGCCATAATAAGTAGATGATTAGATCCTCGTTTCTCCTACTTTAGTATGCATGTAATTGCTTACTTTGGTGTGTGGAAATGTTATGTGTGTAGTCACTTGTGTAATTGTATGGTTAATTTGGTTATGCAATGCTGTCTTTTAAAGTATATATGTTGATGCTCTGTAGACAGAGCGTAGATGTTGTGTGGACAAAGAAAATCACATCGCAGATGGACTAAACAATGGAACCTGTCAGTGATGTTTTCATCAACCACTCACAATTGTATACCAGCAATCGTTTGCTCACAACACACACGACTTGTTAGCAGTAATCGTGTGTGTTATTATCGGTCTTCACACACGTTTCTGATTACAAACCTATTTGCCTCGTATCACACACATCTTGTTCATTTGAACCGTTTCTGTTCTCATGTCTCAACGCAAACAGTTCATATGAGTGGACCGCATGTCGTATATTGCACACACCCTTGATCTGGCTGACCGTTTCTTTTGTGTTGCCTAATCACAAACAGTTCATCCGAGTGAACTATATGCTATACATCGCACACACCTTCATATAGCTGCCCGTTTCTTTTGTTCCTCCTTATCGCGAACAGTTAATTGAACTGAGCCGTATTCCCTCCATCGCACAGGCAACTAAAATATGAACCATGTTTAATGCATCCTCCATCGCAAATGTTTTGCACCTTTTTTGACCGTTTTTATACCACCATTTGCGATTATGGCATCACACACAGTTTCGTTGAAGGGTCTCTGATCGTAGTGCCGCATTAGCAGCATCCCGCAGTAGTGAATATTCATAGATAATTCAGAAAAAGATTCAGATATACACATGTTTAGTATGTTTATGCATCCAAATGATTGAGATCACAGCCAATATCAGCCATGGACGAACTTTAATTACCTAGGGTACATACTGGTAAATGGTGTTAAGTTGGAGGTACTTCTTGCTAAAATTAATGCTTGTACGGGTAAACTTTCGAGCACATAAGAGGCAGCACAGACAATATGAACTTTGGTTGTAGGTTTATCCTCAAATAGTGGCCTTGTGCCGAGGGAGGTTTGAGCAACTTGGCCACTACTTTCATCCAACTAGTTTATTGGCTCATCTAGGTCGCGTAGCTCGCCAAAATTATACATTGCAGACAAGAAAGGAGGCACTTGAGAAAATGAACCACCCAAATTTTTTGTGCAGTTCAACTGAAATGGAGGATCCCTGGCGTGCAGACTAATTAAGTGACCGATGAATATACGCGTCAACCAACTTGTCTGGATTCTTTAGACTCCATGCCATATAGTTCGCTACCATTTGTGCCGATAACCAAAAGGCACAAGTTGGGACCAAAGACTGGACTGTGTTTCTCTGGGCTATGTGCCAAGCAATATTTTTGGTGTTCACTCTCCTAATACTTGGAGTTTGACAACTTGTTGACGCCGGTTGATACTCGAATGAATATATGCACTTCTTCTTATCAACATCGATGCTTGTCTGAGTGAACTTTGGAGTACATAGCAGCAACATAAGTATCTGTCCATCTTATATTTTTGTGCAGTTCTACTGAAATCACCCAATGTAATGATTTGCCTGCGAGTTCAGGCTCCAAATTACTCCTTTATGAAATCGGCAAACAGTAGCACAATACCAAATTACCAATACATATGACAAGCACAATAATCAGGATAAAGACCATTACTAACCTGTGTGAGGTAGCATATCAATTACTATTTCCTTTGACTGGAAGCCAAGATAAGTGAAGCGACTGACATCAAAGGAAGGAAGCAAGCCCAGATTAGCGACTGATGGGAAAGGAAGGAAGTTGTCGAGGCAATGAAGCACCCCAAGTTTTTGTGCAGTTCCACCATAATCGAGCATCCCTGTTGGCACATATATTGAGAGAGTGAGATTACTGTAATAGTGGGACTAGTTGATGAAACATACACTAACAAATAGAAGCACACTCATTATCTTAATGGGTAAAGTTATCAACATACACTAGTAGAAAAAGGGCCACTTGTCCCGGTTCTAGAGGGCCTTTAGTCCCGGTTCTGGAACCGGGACTAAAGGGTCGTTACTAAAGCCTCCCCCTTTAGTCCCGGTTCTTACACGAACTGGGACTAAAGGCCGTCTGATGACCCACAAGTATAGGGGATCGATCGTAGTCCTTTCGATAAGTAAGAGTGTCGAACCCAACGAGGAGCAGAAGGAAATGATAAGCGGTTTTTAGCAAGGTATTCTCTGCAAGTACTGAAATCAGTGGTAACAGATAGTTTTGTGATAGGATAAATCGTAACGAGCAACAAGTAACAAAAGTAAATAAAGTGCAGCAAGGTGGCCCAATACTTTTGTAGCAAAGGACAAGCCGTAACAAAGTCTTATAATAGGAAAAGCGCTCCCGAGGACACATGGGAATATCGTCAAGCTAGTTTTCATCACGTTCATATGATTCGCGTTCGATACTTTGATAATTTGATATGTGGGTGAACCGGTGCTGGGTGCTGTTCTTACTTGAACAAGCATCCCACTTATGATTAACCTCTATTGCAAGCATCTGCAACTACAACAAAAGTATTAAGGTAAACCTAACCATAGCATGAAACATATGGATCCAAATCTGCCCCTTACGAAGCAACACATAAACTAGGGTTTAAGCTTCTGTCACTCTAGCAACCCATCATCTACTTATTACATCCCAATGCCTTCATCTACGCCCAAATAATGATGAAGTGTTATGTAGTCGACGTTCACATAACACCACTAGAGGCTAGACAACATACACCTTATCAAAATATCAAACGAGTACCAAATTCACATGACTACTCATAGCAAGACTTCTCCCTTGTCCTCAGGAACGAACGTAATTACTCACAAAGCATATTGATGTTCATAATCAGAGGGTTAATAATATGCATATAGGATCTGAACATATGATCTTCCACCAAATAAACCAACTAGCATCAACTACAAGGAGTAATCAACATTACTAGCAACCTACTAGCACCAATCCCGGACTTTGAGACAAGAATTGGATACAAGAGATGAACTAGGATTTGGAGATGAGATGGTGCAGGTGAAGATGTTGATGGAGATTGCCCTCTCACGATGAGAGGAGCGTTGGTGATGACGATGGTGATGATTTCCCCCTCCTGGAGGGAAGTTTCCCCGGTAGAACAGCTCTGCCGGAGCTCTAGATTGGATCCGCCAAGGTTCCGCCTCATGGCGGCGGAGTCTCATCCCGAAAAGTTCCTTCTTATTTTTTTCTCATCGAAAGACCTCATATAGGAGAAGATGGACGTCGGAGAGCCACCAGGGGGGGCCCACGAGGTAGGGGGGCGCACCCTAGGGGGGGTGCCCCCTACCCTCGTGAGAAGGGTGTGGGCCCCCTGGCCTTCATCTTTGGCGAGGATTTTTCTTTATTTATTTTAAGATGTTCTATGGAGTTTCAGGACTTTTGGAGTTGCGCAGAATAGGTCTCTAATATTTGCTCCTTTTCCAGCCCAGAATTCCAGCTGCCGGCATTCCCCCTCCTTATGTAAACCTTATAAAATAAGAGAGAATAGCCATAAGTATTGTGACATAAAGTGAAATAACAGTCCATAATGCAATAAATATTGATATAAAAGCATGATGCAAAATGGACGTATCAACTCCCCCAAGCTTAGACCTCGCTTGTCCTCAAGCGAAAAGCCGATAACAATAAATATGTCCTCATGTTTAGAAGTAGAGGCGTCGATAAAAATAAAATACGGACATGAAGGCATCATTATTATTCTCATGACAGCAACGTATATAGATTTTGTCATATGATTACTTATATTCAAGTGATGATCTATTCACAATGCAAGAGTATAAATCATAAACCTTATTGGGCTCCGACAAACTATAATCTCAGTCATTGAAGCAATTGCAATTTATCATAACATCGGAAAGAGTCTATGTCAGAGCTAAAAAGCAAGTCCACATACTCAACTATCATTTAGTCCTCCATAATTGCTAACACTCACGCGATACTTGTGGTTATGGAGTTTTAATCGGACACAGATAAAGATAGGGGCTTATAGTTTTGCCCCACAACCTTATACCTCAAGGGTAATGTCAACAATAATGGTTAATGCAATATATATCATGTTCTTTCCAACATGCTGTGCTTGCCAAAGGATGAAATGAAAAGGAGAAGGTGAAGATCACCATGACTCTTGCATAAGGTAGAAGATAAGAATAAAGGATAGGCCCTTCGCAGAGGGAAGCAGAGGTTGCCATGCACTTTTATGGTTGGATATATAAAATCTCAATGCGAAAGAACGTCACTTTATATTGCCCCTTGTGATATGAACCTTTATTATGTAGTCCGTCGCTTTTATTACTTCCATATCACAAGATCGTATAAAGCTTATTTCTCCCACACCAATCAATCATACATATTTAGAGCAATTTTTATTGCTTTGCACCGATGACAACTTACTTGAAGGATCTTACTCAATCCATAGGTAGATATGGTGGACTCTCATGGCAAAATTGGTTTAGGGATTTTGGAAGCACAAGTAGTATTTCTACTTAGTGCTGAGAATTTGGCTAGCATGAGGGGGAAAGGCAAGCTCAACAAGTTAGAGGATCCATGACAACATACTTTATCTTAGATATAAGAAATACATAACTCATTACGTTGTCTTCCTTGTCCAACATCAACTCTTTAGCATGTCATATTTTAATGAGTGCTCTCAATCATAAAAGATGTCAATGATAATATATCTATATGTGAAAACCTCCCTTTCCTTATTATTTCCTATTAATTACAACAATGACCAAAGCTATGTCTGCCAACTCCCAACAACTTTTAATCATCATACTCTTTCTATGTGAAGTCATTACTCTCAATAAGATCAATATGAACTTTTTGTTTCTTTTTATTCTTTTTCTCTTTTCTTTAATTCACCCAAGATCATGGCAAAATAATCAAGCCCTTGACTCAACACTAATCTTTATTATATATAACTCACGGACTCGATTACAAAGAGAGATCATAAAGCAAAACTCAAAACTAGATCATGCCATAAACTTTATTCTACTAGATTAAGATACTACTAATAGGATCAGACTAAGAAAAATGGTAAAGATAGGAGTTGTGATTGTGATACGATACCGGGGCACCTCCCCCAAGCTTGGCAGTTGCCAAGGGGAGTGCCCATACCCATGTGATTATATCTCCTTTGTCGGTGAAGAAGGTGGAGGTGTTGTTGGCTTAGTTGATGGCTTAGGCTTCTCCCTTAATTTGCACTTGAGGACGGCATTTTGATCCCTCAGATCATCAATCTCCCACTCCAGGGTTAATATCTTTTTGCATAGATCCTGCTTATTTTCCTGCAAGAGACGAAAAGGGATAAACTCGAACTTGGGTTTCTTTACCCTATCAGGGAGGCTTGATTTTTTGAACTCCACGTTCATGTCCCCAGGTTGAGGTAATGGTGCTTCATCTTCATCTGAGCACGTCTCCTCCTTCCCCTTGGGTTCATAGTCCTCTTCTTCCTCCTCCATCCATTATGTTCCACATCTCCATAGACCTTTGGATTTTCTAAGTAATCATCCACATAGCTTTCTCCTTCCGAATCCTGGTAAGACATGCTGATTTAATCTGCAACGGGTCAGCTCGAAACGAAAACAGAGGATATTTGCGTGATACATCAGTCAAAACCTTCGGGAGAATATATAGAGAATTTTTACTGAACAAAATACGTATCGTGCAAGAAAACGGAGTCTGGAAGGCACACGAGGTGCTCACGAGGTAGGGGGCACGCCCAGGGGGGTAGGGCGCGCCCACCACCCTCGTGGGGCCCTCGTGTCCTTCCCGGACTGCTACTTATTTTTCTATTTTTCTAAATATTCCAAAACGGATAAATATTGCCTTAAAATTTGTTTTGGAGTCGGTTTACTTACCGTACCACATACCTATTCCTTTTCGGGGTCTGAAACGCTTCGGAAAGTGTCCCTTATGTATTCCTCCGGGGTTACAGTTTCAATAATATTGGTTTCAACATTTATGGGATTACCTGAGATATAATGTTTAATTCTTTGACCGTTTACCACGTTCGGATTTGTGCCTTCGAAGTTGTTGATTTTTATGGCACCGGAAGGATAGACCTCTTCGATAACATAGGGGCCTTCCCATTTAGAGAGAAGTTTTCCTGCAAAAAATCTTAAACGAGAGTTGTATAGCAATACATAATAACCAACATTAAACTCACACTTTTGTATCCTTTTGTCATGCCATCTTTTAGCTTTTTCTTTAAACAACTTGGCATTTTCATAAGCTTGGGTTCTCCATTCATCAAGTGAGCTAATATCAAATAACCTCTTCTCACCGGCAAGTTTAAAATCATAGTTGAGCTCTTTAATAGCCCAATATGCCTTATGTTCTAGTTCAAGAGGTAAGTGACATGCTTTTCCATAGACCATTTTATACAGAGACATACCCATAGAATTTTTGTATGCAGTTCTATAAGCCCATAATGCATCATCAAGTTTCTTGGACCAATTCTTTCTAGACCTATTAACAGTCTTTTGCAAAATTAATTTAAGCTCTCTATTGTTCAACTCTACTTGACCACTAGACTGGGGGTGATAAGGAGATGCAATTCTATGATTAACATCATATTTAGCAAGAATTTTACGGAAAGGACCATGAATAAAGTGTGAACCACCATCAGTCATTAAATATCTAGGGACTCCAAACCTCGGGAAAATAACTTCTTTAAGCATTTTAATAGAAGTGTTATGATATGCACTGCTAGTTGGAATAGCTTCTACCCACTTAGTAACGTAATCAACAGCAACTAGAATATGTGTGTATCCATTAGAGGATGGAAAAGGTCCCATATAATCAAAGCCCCAAACATCAAATGGTTGAATAACAAGAGAATAATTCATAGGCATTTCTTGACGTCTACTAATATTACCAATTCTTTGACATTCATCACAAGACAAGACAAACTTACGGGCATCCTTGAAGAGAGTAGGCCAATAGAAACCAGATTGCAATACCTTATGTGCAGTTCTATCTCCAGCGTGGTGTCCTCCATAAGACTCGGAAAGACACTTGCGTAGGATCTATTCCTGTTCATGCTCAGGTACGCAACGTCTAATAACACCATCTACTCCTTCTTTATAAAGATGTGGGTCATCCCAAAAGTAATGTCTCAAGTCATAGAAGAACTTTTTCTTTTGCTGGTATGTGAAGCTAGGTGGTATAAACTTAGCAACAATATAATTAGCATAATTAGCATACCATGGAGTACTACGAGAAGTACTTATAAACTTTTATTGTTCATCAGGAAAGCTATCATTAATAGGTAGTGGGTCATCAAGAATATTTTCTAACCTAGACAAGTTGTCTACAACGGGTTTCTCTGCTCCCTTTCTATCAACAATATGCAAATCAAATTCTTGTAGCAAGAGAACCCATCTAATAAGTCTAGGTTTAGCATCTTTCTTTTCCATAAGGTATTTAATATCATCCTGATCTGTTTGAATAGTTACTTTAGAATCAACAATATAAGATCTGAACTTATCACAAGCAAATACAACTACTAAAAGCTCTTTTTCAGTAGTAGCATAATTTCTTTGAGCATTGTCTAGAGTCTTACTAGCATAATGAATAACATTTAATTTCTTATCAACTCTTTGCCCTAGAACAGCACCTATAGCATAATCACTAGCATCACACATAATTTCAAAGGGTAAATTCCAATCAGGTGGCTGAACAACAGGTGCAGTGACTAATGCTTTCTTAAGTATTTCAAATGCTTCTACACAATCATTATCAAAGACAAACGGTATATCTTTTTGCAATAAATTAGTTAGAGGCCGAGAAATTTTTGAGAAGTCCTTAATGAACCTCCTATAAAATCCAGCGTGACCAAGGAAACTTCTTATACCTTTGATGTCCTTGGGACATGGCATCTTTTCAATAGCATCAACCTTGGCTTTATCAACTTCAATACCTCTTTCAGAAACTTTGTGCCCCAAGACAATACCTTCATTAACCATAAAGTGGCACTTTCCCAATTCAAGACAAGATTACTTTCTTCACATCTCTGCAAAACTCGATCAAGATTGCTCAAGCAATCATCAAAAGAAGATCCATAGACGGAGAAATCGTCCATGAAAACCTCACAAATCTTTTCATAAAATTCAGAGAATATAGCCATCATGCATCTTTGAAAGGTAGGAGGTGCATTACATAAACCAAAAGGCATACGTCTATAAGGAAAAGTACCAAAAGGGCATGTAAAAGTAGTCTTTGAGAGAAACCAGAATAAACATCTAGAAAGAAATAGTGTGTATGTTTGCATAATCTTTCTACCATTTGATCAATAAAAGGTAAGGGGTAATGATCTTTCTTAGTAGCTTTATTTAATTTGCGGAAATCAATTACCATCCTATAACCTGTGATAATTCTTTGTGGAATCAATTCATCTTTATCATTAGGAACAATAGTAATACCTCCCTTCTTAGGGATACAATGGACAGGACTTACCCATTCACTATCAGCAACGGGATAGATTATACCTGCCTCCAGAAGCTTTAGTATTTCTTTTCTTACCATTCTTTCATCTTAGGATTCATACGTCATTGAGGATCACGAACTGGTTTGGCATCTGCTTCCAAATTTATTTTATGTTGACATAGAGTGGAACTAATGCCCTTAAGATCATCAAGAGTATATCCAATAGCAGCACGGTGCTTCTTCAGAGTTTTCAATAATCTTTCTTCTTCATGCTCTGAAAGGTTAGCACTAATAATAACATGATATATCTTCTTTTCATCAAGATAAGCATATTTAAGATTATCAGGCAAAGGTTTAAGCTCAAACACGGGATCACCCTTGGGTGGAGGAGGATCCCCTAAAATTTCAACAGGCAAATTGTGATGCAGAATAGGTTCCTATTTAAAGAATACTTCATCTATTTCCCTTCTTTCATTCATGAACATATCATTTTCATGGTCTAGCAAATAGTGTTCTAAAGGATCACTAGGAGGTACGGCAATAGAAGCAAGACCAATAATTTCATCCTTACTAGGTAATTCTTCCTCACGTTGTTGTTTACTAAATTTAGGGAAATTAAACTCATGAACCATGTCATCCAATCGAACAGTAACAACATTCTTAGTGCAATCTATGGTAGCATTGATAGTATTTAAGAAGGGTCTACCAAATATAATGGGACAAAAGCTATCTTGGGGAGAAGTAAGAACAAGAAAATCAGCAGGATATTTAGTTTTCCCACACAAGACTTTAACATCTCTAACAATTCCTATTGGTGAAATAGTATCTCTATTGGCAAGTTTAATTGTGACATCAATATCTTCTAACTCAACAGGTGCAATTTCATTCTTAATTTCGTCGTATAATGTATGCGGTATAACACTAGCACTAGCACCCATGTCACATAAGCCATGATAACAATGATCTCCTATTTTAACAGAAATAACAGGCACGCCTACCACAGGTCTATGTTTATCTTTAGCACAAGGTTTAGCAATTCTAGCAGTTTCACCTTCGAACTGAATAACATGCCCATCAATATTATCAGACAAGAGATCTTTCATAATAGAAATATTAGGATCTACTTTAACTTTCTCAGGAGGTGTATAAGTTCTAATATTGCTTTTATGAACAACAGTTGAAGCTTTAGCATGATCCTTTATTCTAATAGGAAAGGTGGTTTCTCAATATAAGAAGTAGGAACAATGGGATCATTATAAGTGACAGTCTTTTCTTCAACTTTAATAGGTGCAGCTACTTTTACTTCTATGGGAGGATGATATTTAAACCACTTCTCCTTAGAGAGATCAACATAAGTAGCAAAAGATTCATAGAAAGAAGCTACTATCTCAGAGTCAAGTCCATATTTAGTGCTAAACTTATGGAAAATATCGGTATCCATAAAAGATTTAACACAATCAAACTTAGGTGTCATACCTAACTCATTACCTTCGTCGAGGTCCCAATCTTCAGAGTTGTGTTTAATTCTATCCAATAAATTCCATCTGAATTCAATAGTCTTCATCATAAAAGAGCCAGCACAAGAAGTATCAAGCATGGTGCAATTTTATCAGAAAGCCGAGCATAAAAACTTTGCATAATTATTTCTCTCGAGAGCTCATGATTGGGGCATGAATATAACATTAATTTAAGCCTCCCCCAAGCTTGAATGATGCTTTCTCCTTCGCGAGGCCAGAAATTATATATATAATTGCGATCACGGTGAACAAGATGCATAGGGTAATACTTTTGATGAAATTCTAACTTCAATCTTTTATAGTCCCATGATCTCATATCATCACATAGCCTATACCATATCAATGCGTCTCCCTTCAAAGATAAAGGGAAGACCTTCTTCTTAGCAACATCATTGGGTATACCTGCAAGCTTAAATAATCCACAAACTTCATCCACATATATTAAGTGCTCATCAGGATGCTTTGTTCCATCTCCTGTAAAAGGATTAGCTAGCAGTTTTTCCATCATACCCGAAGGAAATTTAAAAGGAGTTTCATTTTCAATAGGTTCAGTAGGTTGAGGAGCAACTCTTTGCTCTACTCGACGGGGTGAAGATACCCCGAACAAGCCCCTCAGATAATTACTTTCCATTGTAACAAGTGACAGTAAATTTCAGCACACTATATTAATTTTTCCTTACCAAATTCCACCTACCAAACGCGCTACACTCCCCGGCAACGGCGCCAGAAAAGAGTCTTGATGACCCACAAGTATAGGGGATCTATCGTAGTCCTTTCGATAAGTAAGAGTGTCGAACCCAATGAGGAGCAGAAGGAAATGATAAGCGGTTTTCAGCAAGGTATTCTCTGCAAGTACTGAAATAAGTGGTAACAGATAGTTTTGTGATAGGATAAATCATAACGAGCAACAAGTAAAAAAGAAAATAAAGTGCAGCAAGGTGGTCCAATCCTTTTGTAGCAAAGGACAAGCCGGAACAAACTCTTATAATAGGAAAAGTGCTCCCAAGGACACATGGGAATATCGTCAAGCTAGTTTTCATCATGTTCATATGATTCACGTTCGATACTTTGATAATTTGATATGTGGGTGAACCGGTGCCTGGGTGTTGTTCTTACTTGAACAAGCATCCCACTTATGATTAACTTCTATTGCAAGCATCCGCAACTACAACAAAAGTATTAAGGTAAATGTAACCATAGCATGAAACATATGGATCCAAATCAGCCCCTTACGAAGCAACGCATAAACTAGGGTTTAAGTTTTTGTCACTCTAGCAACCCATGATCTACTTATTACTTCCCAATGCCTTCCTCTAGGCCAAAATAATGGTGAAGTGTTATGTAGTCGATGTTCACATAACACCACTAGAGGCTAGACAACATACACCTTATCAAAATATCAAATGAATACCAAATTCACATGAATACTCATAGCAAGACTTCTCCCTTGTCCTCAGGAACGAACGTAATTACTCACAAAGCATATTCATGTTCATAATCAGAGGGGTAATAATATGCATATAGGATCTGAACATATGAACTTCTGCCAAATAAACCAACTAGCATCAACTACAAGGAGTAATCAACACTACTAGCAGCCTACTAGCACCAATGCCGGACTTTGAGACAAGAATTGGATACAAGAGATGAACTAGGGTTTGGAGATGAGATGGTGCAGGTGAAGATGTTGATGGAGATTTCCCTCTCCCGATGAGAGGAGCGTTGGAGATGATGATGGTGATGATTTCCCCCTCCCAGAGGGAAGTTTCCCCGGCAGAACAGCTCTGCCGGAGCTCTAGATTGGATCCGCCAAGGTTCCGCCTCGTGGCGGCGGAGTCTCGTCCCGAAAAGTTCCTTCTTATTTTTTTTCTCATCGAAAGACCTCATATAGGAGAAGATGGACGTCGGAGAGCCACCAGGGGGCCCACGAGGTAGGGGGCGTGCCCTAGGGGGGCCCACCCTCGTGAGAAGGGTGTGGGCCCCCTGGCCTTCATCTTTGGCGAGGATTTTTCTTTATTTATTTTAAGATGTTCCATGGAGTTTCAGGACTTTTGGAGTTGCGCAGAATAGGTCTCTAATATTTGCTCCTTTTCCAGCCCAGAATTCCAGTTGCCGGCATTCTCCCTACTTATGTAAACCTTGTAAAATAAGAGAGAATAGCCATAAGTATTGTGACATAAAGTGAAATAACAGTCCATAATGCAAAAAATATCGATATAAA
This sequence comes from Triticum monococcum, assembly GCA_034509565.1. Lineage (NCBI taxonomy): Eukaryota > Viridiplantae > Streptophyta > Magnoliopsida > Poales > Poaceae > Triticum > Triticum monococcum. The sequence continues at coordinate 170,411,858 of CM067847.1, read as the reverse complement.
AGCATGATGCAAAATGGACGCATCACCGTCCATGTGGCCGCTGTCTGGAGCTCCCCCTTTAGTCCCGACTGGTGTTACCAACCGGGACTAAAGGTATTTTTCCTTAAATGTTTTTGATTTTTTTGAATTATTTTAAAAAAAAATCGATTTTCAAATTTCTGAATTATTTTCCAATTTAATCTCTAATCACCACTCATCACTACTCTATTTAACCTCTAATCTCTAATCACCCCTCGTCATTCCAAATCATCTAACTTCCCAGCGGGTCACCATCCTCTCACTACTCCAGCATGAGCGCGCTTAACTTTCGGGTTCTATTCCCCCTCGTTTAAGTCTGCACTTGTTGTTTTCCTGACAATAGTAAGATGTCAATCCTATTAACCCTCAGGAGTTTAGCTTGAGCATGAAGTCACATGTTTCACTGTTTGAGTTTGAAACTATTATTCTAAAAAACAATAATTATTTAGTAACACTAATATTTCTTAAATAAGTAGCTTGACCATAGTTTGACCATAGTTTGACTAGATTTGACCAAAATTCAAAAAATTGAAATAATTATTTAGTAACACTAATAGTCTTGAATAATGATGCAGTAATACTAATATTTCTTGAATAAGTAGTTTGATCATAGTTTGACCAGATTTGACCAAAATTCAAAAAAACTGTAATCATTATTTAGTAACACTATAATTCTTGAATAATTATTTAGTAAGACTATTACTTCTTGAATAAGTAGTTTGACCAAAGTTTGACTTGATTTAACCAAAATAAAAAAAACTGAAATTTGAGCATAACTTGTTTCCTTTTAGAATTTTAGGATTCTAAAAATTCGCAAAGAGTCTGTAGGTTGTCAAAATCGGATGCGGTTTTTCGTGCTGAACATTTTGATATATTATACATTTTTTCGACATCGTATGCAAAAGTTATAGACGTTTTACTTTTTCATGACACTTTTTTGCAAGACAGGTCCAAATTTAAGTTTTTTAAATTTCCTAACTACTAGATGTAGTAATATAACTACATCTCGAAGAATTTTATTTTTTTGAAGTTTTTATCATTTTCTTTTGCTTTTTTAAAAACTGAAAAGGCGGCCCATGGGGGTAGAGTTTCAAAATGAAACCTTTATTACCGGTTTGGGACATGAACCGGGACTAAAGGGCATTACACCCTTTAGTCCCGGTTCGTGTCTCAAACTGGGACTAAAGGGCTCATTTGAACCAGGACTAATGCCTTTAGCCACACGAACTGGGACCAATGCTCACATTAGTCCTGGTTCCTGACTGAACCGGGACTAATGGGCTTATATCTGGCCCGAACAAAAGCCCTGTTTTCTACTAGTGATAGTAGTTTTTGTATTAGTTTATTTAATCAATGCCAATTGGCTCACCACTAAATGCATTGCGATGTATCATAGGTTGCAAAACTTTAACATGCAAAGATAAAGGAGTTTCTCATGACAGTAGCACGATACAAATAGAGATGACAACAAACTAATTGGATGAAGGCCTTAGGCCGGTACCAACTTGAGCAAAAAAGCTTATTCATGTAGTCCCAGAAGAGATGATAAAGCACTCACTAGAATCACTCAATAGTATATATTTTTGTGCACTTCAAATGTATGGTTGAAATCACTCTTGTGTACCAGTGTCGGGATTATATCGAAAAATTATCAAGAACTTCCAATAGAGTTAAACTACTGGCTAGGATACAGTTCATTGTATTGTCTTGTGTAGTTCCACTAAAATGTATGATTGGCACAACATGATCCCTGTTTGCACAAGTAGGAACAAGGTGAAACCTTCATTAGCTTAGTCAGAAAGGATAGAAAGACATTAGCATATTACTCTAAAAGTAGCATCAAATTCATGATGGGATTTTGGGTTCCGACAGACCCTTAAGGTTTGAACTCTGGGGTGCGCACGGAAATCTTTCCCCTACCGACTCGCGCTTCTATGGCTCGCAAGAAATCTAGGCTGGAAAGAAGAACACACAAAGGACACGAGGTTTATACTGGTTCGGGCCACCGATGTGGTGTAATAACCTACTCCACTGTCTGGTGTGGTGGATTGCCTCAGGGGCTAATAATGAACAATACAGGGGGAAGAACGGCCTCACGAGAGGTGTTCTTGAGCTGGTGCGGTGTGTTCTACCTGGTCTGGATCTCCCTCCCTCTATGGTGGCTAGTCCTACTTATAGAGGCCCTGGTCCTCGTCCCAAAATGTGAGCGGGAAGGGCGCCAACAATTGACCATTTTGAAGGGGAACATCTAGTACAAGTTATCCTGACCAATGGTCGTCTTCGGCTGCCAAAAGCACTCGTGATGACGCCCTCTTGGGCTCCACGGTGACCTCAGTCCTACCGCTCTGCTGGTCTTGGTCTCGTTGCACCGAAATGGTAACCTTTGCCCGATGCCTTGGACAATGCTTGTTCCCTTTGCATAGAAGGGGAAACAAGGACACTGCACAGGCCGGCGCCCGCCTGGCGCCCTCCTGATCTCGATCGTCATGGCTTGCATCACGGGCTCCTCGCGAGGTGCCCCCGCCTTGATTTCTCCGCCTCCTCGCGAGCCTGCCTGATGAGGCTGCTCCTGAGGAAGCTTCCTGTCATCCGCCCTGCAAGGCTTGCGCCCTCGCGAGGGTCTTGAGTTTGAGTTGATGAAGCTGGGCCGCACTGGGCCCCCACTCAAGCCACGCCACAGGTCTCAGGCAGGCAAGTCTTGGGACCCCCGTTCCCAGAACGTCGACAGTAGCCCCCGGGCCCGAGGTGCGCCCGAGCTAGGCCTAGCAGAGAAGCGAAGGGGCAAGCGCGAAGCGCCGCGGGCCCCAATAGCCTGCGACCTTGGGAGCCGTGTGGAGACAGATTGGACGTGGGCTTATGCGCTTCCCCATGACGCCTCGGCAACCGAACGACTTGACAAGTCCCTGCATGCAGAGAAATGGGTCATGATTACCTGCGATCCTGGTGGTCGGTGGTTGGCCTTCTCCAGCTATAAGTACGGGACTATACAAGCCTCGTTAGCATATCCCTTCCTACTACTCCTTTTCTTCTTCTTGGCTACTCGCCATTCCCATGGCTCCGCCGAAGAGATTCTCGGCCACGGAGAAAGGAAAAGCTCGCCCGGCAGGGCCAGACTCCCCACCGACCAAGCGCGACCGGGGCCGCCCTCGCAAGCACCCCGCGGTCCCCGTAGTGGCTTCACGTGCCATGGAGGCGGTTCCCTACGCGGTGGTGAGCGCTCGGTTGCCGATGGGAGGCACGCCGTGGCCGCAAGGCCCCCCAGGCCGCGCTTTCGCTCGGCGGAGGTGCTGCCGGAGTTCGTCGTGTGGTCGGCGGACCTGACCAGCACCTGGCTCCAGCTCCCCAATTTCTTCGTAGGTGAACTGCCGGCCGGTGCTCGGGGCGGCCTCTAGCTTCAGGCAGATGGTTGCTGCAGCAGGGCCTCCTGGGCTTTTCTGGAGGTCTCCGCTTCTGGGAATGCGGTCCTGACCCGCGGCTGGCAATCGTTTGCCCGTGCGCGCGGCTGAGCCGGCGGTGCACCCTGCACTTCAAATTCGATGGCTACGCCACCCTCTACGTGAGGGTGTTCGGGGAAGACAGTCGCCGTGCTGGGTGCTGCCCCGAAGATGATGACCGTGGTCGCCTGCCTAGCCCAAGTGCTGACTAGGATGAAGACGGCGGCAGGCGTGTAGGCGGCGGCGCTCGGGGCTCGCCAAGCTTCGGCGACTCTTTCTCAGGCAGCAGCTCCTCCAGCAGTGGCCGCGACCAGCCCCTGCGCCGTCGCGCCCGCCTGGGTGAAGGTAGCGGGTCAGCCCGCCGTCGTGCCCATTTTGTTTCTCTTCTTTCCCTGTGCAGAAAAAGAAGGTAGTATAGGGCCCTACGGGGGCGTGTTAGAATTGTTGCTGTTAATCATCGTGCTGCTTCGGCTATTTCTGCGCTATGTTTCCGCGTCGCGTGCCCATGTGCAGGAATTATTTAGCTCAGTGGGGCTTGACGCGGTCCTCGCCTCCCGAGGCTGAGGCCTCGCCGCGCGCTTCATGTCATGCAAGTATTAGCAGGAGGAGTAGCCTTAGGTCTGGTTGTGGGGGCTATCGTCCCAGGTCCTGTGCTCGTGTCACGATGCCCGTGGGGCACGGACTGGGAGGGGTGCTCCTGCAGCGGACCCGGATAGGAAAGCTTCAAACGATCGGGGCATAAAACACTCGCGAGGGCGCCCGTGAACCTCCCTCGCGAGATTTGCGAGAGAAAACGAGGCAAGTGAGTGAAAAGGATAAACAGTCACAAGCCTGGGACAGCAATAGCTCCAGTAAAACTTCAAACAAGAACGAACAAGCCAACTGCGGAAAATCAAATGAAAAAGCCGCGTCCAGCACCTATTCTAGTCTTCGACGTCTTCTCACTAGCGCGGAGCTAAGTGCTGCCACTGGGCGTGGGCGGGAGCCCCCGAGGCCCGAGGGCGGCACTCCGGAGACTCCGGGGCATGTACAGCCCCACTCATTATTACGTGAGAGAGTCACGGGCGGCGAGCTTCACAGGCATTGGCCTTCTTCACAGGCACCGGGCCTTTCCCAAAACATTGCAGCTTCCCAGGCGTTGGCCTTCTTCACAGGCACCGGGCCTTTCCCAAAATGCAGCAGCTTCACAGGCATTAGCCTTCTTCACAGGCACCGGGCCTTTCCCAAAATGCGGCAGCTTCACAGGCATTGGCCTTCTTCACAGGCACTGGGCCTTTCCTGAAACGCGGCAGCTTCACAGGCATTGGCCTTCTTCATAGGCACCGGGCCTTTCCCAAAATGCGGTAGCTTCACAGGCATTGGCCTTCTTCACAGGCACCGGGCCTTTCCATAGGCGCTAGGCCTCGCTCAGGGATAGAACCTCCGGAGATGTTGAATGTTCCACGCGTTCTGGAGGGTACCCCCTCTGGGGTCTCCAAGCGCGCGGAGCCAGGCCTGGAAACATGAACAACCTTGAATGGGCCCTCCCACATGGGAGAGGGCTTGTGCAGCCCCTCCCTAGAGAGAACCCGTCTGAGCACAAGGTCCCCTACCTCAAGAGTTCTGGGGCAGATGTTGCGGCGGTGGTATCGCCGCAGCGCCTGTTGATACCTTGCCGCTCATAGCGCGGCTTCTCGACGATGTTCCTCCCCCAGCACGAGATCCGTCCCCTGCATGGCGTCCTACTGCGTTTCATCGAATGCCAGGACCCGTGCGGAGCGACACCTGACCTCGTGAGGGAGGACAACCTCTGCTTCGTAGATGAGGAAGAATGGGGTCTCGCCAGTCGGCTTGGCTGTGGTTGTGCGGATAGACTACAGCATGGACTGGAGCTCATCGTACCAGCCCCTGCCGCAAGCCTCCAGCTTCTTCTTGAAGGTCCTGGCTTTGAGGCCCCTCAGGACCTCCATGTTGGCTCGCTCGGCCTGGCCGTTGCTCCGGGGGTGTGGCACCGAGGCGTAGCATATCTGCGTTCCAAGGTTAGCACACTACATTTTGAAGAGATTACTGGTGAATTGCGAACCGTTGTTGGTGATGATGCGGTTAGGCACCCCAAACCAGCTCACAAGACCCTTGATGAACTTGACTGCGGAGCCTGCTGGGATGGTGCGGACAGCTTCAACCTCAGCCCACTTGGTGAACTTGTCCACAACGACGTAGAGGTAGCGATAGCCCCTGGCACCCGAGGGAACGGGCCAAGAATGTCTAGCCCCCAATCTGCGAACGGCCACGAGAGGGGTATAGTCTGTAGACCCCCCGCCGGCTGATGGATCTGCCTAGCGTGGAACTAGCAGGCCTCGCAAGCCTTCACCAGCTCAATGGAGTCGCTGAGTGCTGTGGGCCAGTAGAATCCACTGTGGAATGCCTTATCGACAAGGGTTCACAACGATAAGTGGTGCCCATACTCTCCGCCATGTATGTCCGCCAGCAGCTCCTTCCCTTGCTCTCTGGAGATGCAACATAGGGACACGTCATTCGGTCGCTTTCGGTAGAGCTCCCCATCCTTGATGCAGTAATCCGTGGCCTGCCGCACTACACGCTCTGCCTCCTCCTCGCTCTCTGGCAGGGTCCCTTGCATTAAGTAGTTCTTGAGCTCTGCGATCCAACACCCTTCCTGAGGCTCTAACGCTAGGAGCAGGCGTGCCCCTGAAGCCGGGCTGCATGCCAGAGCTCCCAAGGTAGGCGGCTGAGGGAGCTCCTCCCTTGGTTACGCCGTGCTCGATAGTTATGGTGCCACCGAGGATTTGAAGAGCCGCTCCTCGAAGACGCCAGTCTCCTGAGGCAGCCGCCTGGATGCCCTCTTGGCAATGTCATCAGCCTCTTGATTGGTGTTGTGAGGCACATGCTGCAACTCGAGCCCCCAGAACTGCTTCTCCATCTTGCGAACCTCAGTGAGGTAGGCTTCCATGTGCTCATCCTTTGGTTCGTATATCTTGTTGGAGAAGTTGACATGGATCTGCGAATCGCCCTTGATGATGAGGCGCTTTACCCCTAAGGCGATTGCGGCTTTCAAGCCTGCTATCAGGCCTTTGTACTCTGCTGTGTTGTTGGAGACCTTTTCTCCGTGCTGGAAACAGAGTTGCACGGCGTAGTAGAGTTTGTCCTAGGTAGGGGATATGAGCACTGCACCAGCTCCCGCGCCGTGTCGGGAGAATGCCCCATTGAAGTACATGACCCAGCCGTCTAGTGCCTCACTTCCCAGGGAAAGTGATCGGTCCTCGCCTGCCTCGAGACCCGATGCTTCTGCCCATTCTGCCACGAAATCCGCAAGTGCGGCTCCCTTGATGACTCTGGTCGTACTGAATTCTAGCTGAAATGCCTGTAGTTCGATGTTCCATTCAGCGACTCTTCCAGCTGAGTTGGGGCTCCTGAGTACCCTTTCCAAGGGGTATGCTGAGACGACTTTGATGGGATGGCCTTGGAAATAGTGCTGCAACTTGCGTGAGGCCACTAATAGCGCGAGGAGGAGTTTTTGAGGCATGGGGTACCGCGCCCTTGTGTCCCGTAGCACCGTGCTGACAAAGTACACGGGATGCTCGACGAGGTTGAGGGTGCTAGCATAGCTTGCATCCTCCAGAGGTCGAGGCGTCTCCTGAGATGGTGGAGCCCGCAGTGCTTGGTCGCTTGGAGAGGCCTCTCCTGCCCCAGGTGCGTTCTCCTGCTACGGTTGTTCCCCTCCGGCTGCGGTCGTGGTCCTCGCGAGGCCCTCTTGGCTTCGCTTTGCTTCAGTCCGGACGGTCGCTGCGGCCTTGGTCCGGCTCTCCTCCCTGACCGCCACCAGGGCTGCGGTAGCGGAGAAGGGGGTGGCCGCAAGGTAGAGCACCAGGGGCTCCCATGGACACGGAGCTACCATCACTGGTGGGCTGGTAAGGTACCTCTTGAGATCTTGGAATGCCTTGTCGGCCTCTTCAGTCCATTCAAAAGGGGCCCTTCTTCTTCATCAGCTTGAAGAAGGCCAGTGCTCTTTCCCCCAGCTTGGAAATGAATCGCCCTAGCGCGGTTACACGCCCGGTGAGCTTCTGCATCTTTCTGAGGGTCCTCGGCGGGCTCATGTCTTCGACTGCTTTGACCTTCTCCGGGTTGGCCTCAATGCCCCTGTGGGACACGAGGAAACCTAGGAGCTTGCCCAAGGGGACCCCGAACACGAACTTCTCCGGGTTGAGCCGTAGGTCCAGTTCATGGAGGCTCGCAAAGGTTTGTTCCAGGTCTTATATCAGGGTTTTTGCCTCCCGGGACTTCACGACAATGTCGTCGACATAAGCTTCAGGGTTCCTCCTAAGCTGTCGGCCTAAGGCGATGTGCATCAGCAGCTGAAAGGTTGCGCCTGCGTTGCACAACCCGAATGGCATGCACGTATAGTAGTACACTCCACATGGGGTCAGGAAAGCCGTTTTTTCCACGTCTTCTACCGCCATCTTGATCTGGTGATAGCCCGAGAAGGCATCTACGAAGCACAATAGGTCACACTCTGCGGTAGAGTCGACTATCTGGTTAATGCGGGGGAGCAGAAATGGATCCTGTGGGCAGGCTTTGTTGAGGTTGGTGAAGTCAACACACATGCGTTTCTTTCCTCCCTTTTTCGTCACAACGACCGGATTAGCCAGCCAATCAGGGTAGCGGACCTCGCAGATAACTCCTGCCGCTTCTAGCTTCCGGGTCTCTTGAACAATGAAAGCTTGTTTCTCAGTGGACTATCACCTCGCCTTCTGCTTCACGGGGTGCACGTTGGGGCACACGTTGAGGTGATGCTCAATCACACCCCTCGGGACCCATGCTAATTGGTCAGGTTCCCATGCGAACACCTTCTTGTTCGCACGCAGGAACCTCACCAAGGCCTTCTCCTGCTCGGGCTCGAGGTTGGCTCCTATGGTGAAGGTAGCGTTAGTGGACCCGTCCTCGTCGACCGGTACCTGCTTGGTTTCTGCCTTGTCTTGAGTGAACAGCTGCTTCTTTTTAGCCGGCGCAGCCCCCTTGGGCTCAAGGGCGTCGGTGCTGGTGGGCTGCGCCACCGCGGCCGCCCTGAAAGTAAGCTTGAGCACCTGCAGCGCATCCCTTGTGTCTCCTGACACAGTAAGGACGCCGCTGCTCCCGGGCATCTTCATGAGGTTGTACGCCGGGTGAGTTGCTGCCATGAACCGGGCCAAGGCCGGATAGCCGAGGATGGCGTTGTAGGGGAGGCTGATGGGGGCGATGATGAAGTCGATCAGCTCTGTGCGGAAGTTGTTGTGGGTGCCGAAGGTCACTAGGAGGCGGATCTGTCCCAAGGAGGTGGTGGAACCGACTCCGACACCCGAGAAAGGCCTGCTAGGCAGAAGCCGGTCTAGCGGCACATGGAGGAGGCTGAAGGCCTCCACCGAGAGCACGTTGAGGCCGGCACCACCGTCGATGAGGGTCCTGGTGACGGCCACCTCACAGATGGTGGGGGTGCACAGCATCGGGAGCACGCCCGAACAGATGGGGTTGAAGGGGTGATCCTCCGAGTCGGAGGTTAGATCGGCCTCGGGCGCCACCCAGCCCGGGGGGGTTTCTCGACGCTTGGAGGCGGTGCTGATCCGGCGGGTGAACGGCTTTACGTGGTGGCTGGAGGGTGGTGTGAAGGAAATATGCCCTAGAGGCAATAATAAAGTTATTATTTATTTCCTTATATCATGATAAATGTTTATTATTCATGCTGGAATTGTATTAACTGGAAACATAATACATGTGTGAATACATAGACAAACTTAGTGTCACTAGTATGCCTCTACTTGACTAGCTCGTTAATCAAAGATGGTTATGTTTCCTAACCATGAACAAAGAGTTGTTATTTGATTAACGGGATCACATCATTAGGTGAATGATCTGATTGACATGACCCATTCCATTAGCTTAGCACCCGATAGTTTAGTATGTTGCTATTGCTTTCTTCATGACTTATACATGTTCCTATGACTATGAGATTATGCAACTCCCATTTGCCGGAGGAACACTTTGTGTGCTACCAAATGTCACAACATAACTGGGTGATTATAAAGGAGCTCTACAGGTGTCTCCAAAGGTAGATGTTGGGTTGGCGTATTTCGAGAATAGGATTTGTCACTACGATTGTCGGAGAGGTATCTCTGGGCCCTCTCGGTAATGCACATCACATAAGCCTTGCAAGCATTGCAACTAATGAGTTAGTTGTGAGATAATGTATTACGGAACGAGTAAAGAGACTTGCCAGTAACGAGATTGAAGTAGGTATTGGATACCGACGATCGAATCTCGGGCAAGTAATATACCGATGACAAAGGGAACAATGTTTGTTGTTATGCGGTCTGACCGATAAAGATCTTCGTAGAATATGTAGGAGCCAATATGGGCATCCAGGTCCCGCTGTTGGTTATTGACCGGAGATTTGTCTCAGTCATGTCTACATTGTTCTCGAACTGTAGGGTCCGCACGCTTAACGTTATGATGACAATTATTATGAGTTTATGCATTTTGATGTGCCGAAGTTAGTTCGGAGTCCCGGATGTGATCACGGACATGACGAGGAGTCTCGAAATGGTCGAGACATAAAGATTGATACATTGGACGGCTATATTCGGACACCAGAAGTGTTCCGGGTGATTTCGGATAGAACCGGAGTGCCGGAGGGGTTACCGGAACCCCCCGGGGAAGTAATGGGCCTTATTGGGCCTGAGGGGGGAGAGAGGGCAGCAGCCCAAGAGGTGGCGCGCCCCCTCATGGGGAGTCCTAATTGGACTAGGAGGGGGGCGCGGCCCCCCTTTCCCTCTCCCTCTCCCTCTCTTTCCTTCCCCCTCAAGTCTCCTAGTTGGACTAGGAAAGGGGAGTCCTACTCCCACTAGGAGGAGGACTCCCCCTCCCCTTGGCGCGCCCCATAGGGCCGGCCGGCCTCCCCCTTGCTCCTTTATATACAGGGGCAAGGGGGCACCCTAGAACACACAAGTTGATCCACGTGATCATATTCTTAGCTGTGTGCGGCGCCCCCTTCCACCATAGTCCTCGATAATATTGTAGCGGTGCTTAGGCGAAGCCCTGCGACGGTAGTACATCAAGATCGTCACCACGCCGTCGTGCTGACGGAAATCTTCCTCGACACTTTGCTGGATCGGAGTCCGGGGATCGTCATCGAGCTGAACGTATGCTAAAACTCGGAGGTGCCGTAGTTTCGGTGCTTGATCGGTCGGGCCGTGAAGACGTACGACTACATCAACCGCGTTGTCATAACGCTTCCGCTGTCGATCTACAAGGGTACGTAGATCACACTCTCCCCTCTCGTTGCTATGCATCACCATGATCTTACGTGTGCGTAGGAAATTTTTTGAAATTACTACGTTCGCCAACAGTGGCATCCGAGCCGAGGTTTTATGTGTTGATGTTATATGCACGAGTAGAACACAAGTGAGTTGTGGGCGATATAAGTCATACTTCTTACCAGCATGTCATACTTTGGTTCGGCGGTATTGTTGGACGAAGCGGCCCGGACCGACATTACGCGTACGCTTACGCGAGACCGGTTCTCCCGACGTGCTTTGCACATAGGTGGCTTGCGGGTGACAGTTTCTCCAACTTTAGTTGAACCGAGTGTGGCTACGCCCGGTCCTTGCGAAGGTTAAAACAGCACCAACTTGACAAACTATCGTTGTGGTTTTGATGCGTAGGTAAGATTGGTTCTTGCTTAAGCCCGTAGAAGCCACGTAAAACTTGCAACAACAAAGTAGAGGACGTTTAACTTGTTTTTGCAGGGCATGTTGTGATGTGATATGGTCAAGACATGATGCTAAATTTTATTGTATGAGATGATCATGTTTTGTAACCGAGTTATCGGCAACTGGCAGGAGCCATATGGTTGTCGCTTTATTGTATGCAATGCAATCGCGCTGTAATGCTTTACTTTATCACTAAGCGGTAGCAGTAGTCGTGGAAGCATAAGATTGGCGAGACGACAACGATGCTACGATGGAGATCAAGGTGTCGCGCCGGTGACGATGGTGATCATGACGGTTCTTCGGAGATGGAGATCACAGGCACAAGATGATGATGGCCATATCATATCACTTATATTGATTGCATGTGATGCTTATCTTTTATGCATCATATCTTGCTTTGATTGACGGTACCATTTTAAGATGATATCTCACTAATTATCAAGAAGTGTTCTCCCTGAGTATGCACCGTTGCGAAAGTTCTTCGTGCTGAGACACCACGTGATGATCGGGTGTGATAGGCTCTACGTTCAAATACAACGGGTGCAAAACAGTTGCACATGCGGAATACTCAGGTTATACTTGACGAGCCAAGCATATACAGATATCGCCTCAGAACACGGAGACCGAAAGGTCGAGCGTGAATCATATAGTAGATATGATCAACATAGTGATGTTCACCAATGAAACTACTCCATCTCACGTGATGATCGGACATGGTTTAGTTGATTTGGATCACGTGATCACTTAGAGGATTAGAGGGATGTCTATCTAAGTGGGAGTTCCTAAGTAATATGATTAATTGAACTTAAATTTATCATGAACTTAGTCCTGGTAGTATTTTGCAAATTATGTTGTAGATCAATAGCTCGCGCTGTTGCTTCCCTGTGTTTATTTTGATATGTTCCTAGAGAAAATTGTGTTGAAAGATATTAGTAGCAATGATGTGGATTGGATCTGTGATCTGAGGTTTATCCTCATTGCTGCACAGAGAAATTATGTCCTTGATGCACCGCTAGGTGACAGACCTATTGCAGGAGCAGATGCTGACGTTATGAACGTTTGGCTAGCTAAATATGATGACTACTTGATAGTTTAGTGCACCATGCTTAACGGCTTAGAATCGGGACTTCAAAGACATTTTGAACGTCATGGACCATATGAGATGATCCAGGAGTTGAAGTTAATATTTCAAGCAAATACCCGAGTTGAGAGATATGAAGTCTCCAACAAGTTCTATAGCTAAAAGATGGAGGAGAATCGCTCAACTAGTGAGCATGTGCTCAGATTGTCTGGGTACTACAATTGCTTGAATCAAGTGGGATTTAATCTTCCATATAAGATAGTGATTGATAGAATTCTCTAGTCACCATCACCAAGTTAGTAGAACTTCGTGATGAACTATGATATGCAAGGGATAATGGAAACGATTCCCAACCTCTTCGTAATGCTGAAATTGACGAAGGTAGAAATCGAGAAAAACATCAAGTGTTGATGGTAGACAAGACCACTAGTTTCAAGAAAAGGGCAGAGGGAAGAAGGGGAACTTCAAAAAGAACAGCAAGCAAGTTGCTGCTCAAGTGAAGAAGCCCAAGTCTGATCCTAAGCCTGAGACTAAGTGCTTCTACTGCAAAGGAACTGGTCACTGGAAGCGGAACTACCCCAAGTGATTGGCAGATAAGAAGGATGGCAAAGTGAACATAAGTATATTTGATATACATATTATTGATGTGTACTTTACTAGTGTTTATAGCAACCCCTCAGTATTTGATACTAGTTCAGTTGCTAAGATTAGTAACTCGAAACGGGTGTTGCAGAATAAATAGAGACTAGTTAAGGATGAAGTAACGATGTGTGTTGGAAGTGGTTCCAAAATTGATATGATCATCATCGCACACTCCCTATACTTTCAGGATTAGTGTTAAACCTAAATAAGTGTTATTTGGTGTTTGCGTTGAACATGAATATGATTTGATCATGTTTATTGTAATACGGTTATTCATTTAAGTAAGAGAATAAATTGTTGTTCTGTTTACATGAATAAAACCTTATATGGTTACACACCCAATGAAAATAGTTCATTGGATCTCGATCATAGTGATACACATAAACATAATATTGAAACCAAAAGATGCAAAGTTAATAATGATAGTGCAAACTTATTTGTGACACTGCCGTTTAGGTCATATTGGTGTAAAGCGCATGAAGAAACTCCATGCTGATGGGCTTTTGGAATCACTTGATTATGAATCAGTTGATGCTTGCGAACCATGCCTCATGGGCAAGATGACTAAGACTCCGTTCTTCGGAACAATGGAGCGAGCAACAGATTTGTTGGAAATCATACATACTGATGTATGTGGTCCGATGAATATTGAGGCTCGCGACAGGTATCATTATTTTCTGTTCTTCATAGATAATTTGAGTAGATATGGGTATATCTACTTGATGAAACATAAGTCTGAAACATTTGAAAAGTTCAAAGAATTTCAGAGTGAAGTGGAAAATCATCATAACAAGAAAATAAAGTTTCTACGATCTGATCGTCGAGAAGAGCATTTGAATTACGAGTTTGGTCTTCAGTTAAAACAATGTGAAATAGTTTCACTACTCACGCCACCTGGAACACCATAGTGTAATGGTGTGTCCGAACATCATAACCATACTTTATTAGATATAGTGCGATCTATGATGTCTCTTACCGATCTACCACTATCATTTTGGGGTTATGCATTAGAGACAGCTGCATTCACGTTAAATAGGGCACCATCTAAATCCGTTGAGACGACACCGTGTGAACTATGGTTTGGCAAGAAACCTAAGCTGTCGTTTCTTAAAGTTTGGAGTTGCGATGCTTATGTGAAAAAGTTTCATCTCGATAAGCTCAAACTCAAATCGGAGAAATATGTCTTCATAGGATACCCAAAGGAGACAGTTGGGTACACCTTCTATCACAGATCCGAAGGCAAGACATTCGTTGCTAAGAATGGATCCTTTCTAGAGAAGGAGCTTCTCTCGAAAGAAGTGAGTGGGAGGAAAGTAGAACTTGATGAGGTAACTGTACCTGCTCGCTTATTGAAAAGTAGTTCATCATAGAAATCTGTTCCTGTGACTACTACACCAATTAGTGAGGAAGCTAATGATGATGATCATGTAACTTCAGATCAAGTTACTACCGAATCTCGTAGGTAAACCAGAGTGAGATCCGCACCAGAGTGGTACGGTAATCCTGTTCTGGAAGTCATGTTACTAGACCATGACGAACTTGCGAACTATGAGGAAGCGATGATGAGCCCAGATTCCGCAAAATGGCTTGAGGCCATGAAATCTGAGATGGAATCCATGTATGAGAACAAAGTATGGACTTTGGTTGACTTGCCCGATGATCGGCAAGCCATAGAAACTAAATGGATCTTCAAGAGGAAGACGGACACTGATAGTAGTGTTACTATCTACAAAGCTAGAATTGTCGCAAAAGGGTTTCGACAAGTTCAAGGTGTTGACTACGATGAGATTTTCTCACTCGTATCTATGCTTAAAGTCTGTCCGAATCATGTTAGCAATTGCCGCATTTTATGAAATCTGGCAAATGGATAAACAAAACTGCATTCCTTAATGGATTTACTAAAGAAGAGTTGTATACGATGCAACTAGAAGGTTTTGTCGATCCTAAAGGTGTTAAGTAAATATGCAAGCTCCAGCAATCCATCTATGGACTGGTGCAAGAATCTCGGAGTTGGAATATACGCTTTGATAAGTTGATCAAAGCATATAGTTTTATACAGACTTGCGATGAAGCCTGTATTTACAAGAAAGTGACTGGGAGCACTACAGCATTTCTGATAAGTATATGTGTATGACATATTGTTGATCGGAAATAATGTAGAATTATTCTGCAAAGCATAAAGGAGTGTTTGAAAGGAGTTTTTCAAAGAAAGACCTCGGTGAAGTTGCTTACATATTGAGCATCAAGATCTATAGAGATAGATCAAGACGCTTGATAAGTTTTTTCAATAAATACATACCTTGACAAGATTTTGATGTAGTTCAAAATGGAATAGTCAAAGAAAGAGTTTCTTGCCTATGTTACAAGGTGTGAAATTGAGTAAGACTCAAAGCCCGACCACGGCAGAAGATAGAAAGAGAATGAATGTCATTCCCTATGCCTTGGTCATAGGTTCTATAAAGTATGCCATGCTGTGTACCAGATCTATTGTATAACCTACCACTGAGTTTGGCAAGGGAGTACAATAGTGATCTAGGAGTAGATCACTGGACATTGGTCAAAATTATCCTTAGTGGAATAAGGATATGTTTCTCGATTACGGAGGTGACAAAAGGTTCATCGTAAAGGGTTACGTCGATGCAAGTTTTGACACTGATCCAGATGACTCTAAGTCTCAATCTTGATACATATTGAAAGTGGGAGCAATTAGCTAGAGTAGCTCCATGCAGAGCATTGTTGACATAGAAATTTGCAAAATACATGCGGATCTGAATGTGGCAGACCCGTTGACTAAACTTCTCTCACAAGCAAAACATGATCACTTTTTGGGTCTTAATCACATAGCGATGTGAACTAGATTATTGAATCTAGTAAACCCTTTGGGTGTTAGTCACATGGAGATGTGAACCAATGACATAAAGATGTGAACTATTGATGTTAAATCACATGGCGATGTAATCTAGATTATTGACTCTAGTGCAAGTGGGAGACTGAAGGAAATATGCCCTAGAGGCAATAATAAAGTTATTATTTATTTCCTTATATCATGATAAATGTTTATTATTCATGCTAGAATTGTATTAACCAGAAACATAATACATGTGTGAATACATAGACAAACTTAGTGTCACTAGTATGCCTCTACTTGACTAGCTCGTTAATCAAAGATGGTTATGTTTCCTTACCATGAACAAAGAGTTGTTATGTGATTAACGGGATCACATCATTAGGTGAATGATCTGATTGACATGACCCATTCCATTAGCTTAGCACCCGATCGTTTAGTATGTTGCTATTGCTTTCTTCATGACTTATACATGTTCCTATGACTATGAGATTATGCAACTCCCATTTGCCGGAGGAACACTTTGTGTGCTACCAAACGTCACAACGTAACTGGTAATTATAAAGGAGCTCTACATGTGTCTCCAAAGGTAGATGTTGGGTTGGCGTATTTCGAGAATAGGATTTGTCACTCCGATTGTCGGAGAGGTATCTCTGGGCCCTCTCGGTAATGCACATCACATAAGCCTTGCAAGCATTGCAACTAATGAGTTAGTTGCGAGATAATGTATTACAGAACGAGTAAAGAGACTTGCCAGTAACGAGATTGAACTAGGTATTGGATACCGACGATCGAATCTCGGGCAAGTAATATACCGATGACAAAGGGAACAACGTATGTTGTAATGCGGTCTGACCAATAAAGATCTTCGTAGAATATGTAGGAGCCAATATGGGCATCCAGGTCCCACTGTTGGTTATTGACCGGAGATTTGTCTCAGTCATGTCTACATTGTTCTCGAACCGTAGGGTCCGCACACTTAACGTTACGATGACAGTTATTATGAGTTTATGCATTTTGATGTGCCGAAGTTAGTTCGGAGTCCCGGATGTGATCACGGACATGACGAGGAGTCTCGAAATGGTCGAGACATAAAGATTGATACATTGGACGGCTATATTCGGACACCAGAAGTGTTCCGGGTGATTTCGGATAGAACCGGAGTGCCGGAGGGGTTACCGGAACCCCCCGTGGAAGTAATGGGCCTTATTGGGCCTGAGGGGAGAGAGAGGGCAGCAGCCCAAGAGGTGGCGCCCCCCCCCTCATGGGGAGTCCGAATTGGACTAGGAGGGGGGGCGCGGCCCCCCTTTCCCTCTCCCTCTCCCTCTCTTTCCTTCCCCCTCAAGTCTCCTAGTTGGACTAGGAAAGGGGAGTCCTACTCCCACTAGGAGGAGGACTCCCCCTCCCCTTGGCGCGCCCCATAGGGCCGGTCGGCCTCCCCCTTGCTCCTTTATATACGGGGGCAAGGGGGCACCCTAGAACACACAAGTTGATCCACGTGATCATATTCTTAGCCGTGTGCGGCGCCCCCTTCCACCATAGTCCTCGATAATATTGTAGCGGTGCTTAGGCGAAGCCCTGCGACAGTAGTACATCAAGATCGTCACCACGCCGTCGTGCTGATGGAACTCTTCCCCGACACTTTGCTGGATCGGAGTCCGGGAATCGTCATCAAGCTGAACGTGTGCTAAAACTCGGAGGTGTCGTAGTTTCGGTGCTTGATCAGTCGGGCCGTGAAGACGTACGACTACATCAACCGCGTTGTCATAACGCTTCCGCTGTCGATCTACAAGGGTACGTAGATCACACTCTCCCCTCTTATTGCTATGCATCACCATGATCTTGCGTGTGCGTGGGAAATTTTTTGAAATTACTACGTTCCCCAACATGGTGCCTGTGAGCCACCCAGGAGAGCTGCGATGATGGGCGGCACTGGTGTGGCATAACGGGCGAGGAAGAGGTCGCGCAGCTCCTGCCAGGAGGTCACAGAAGCTGTCGGCAGGTGGAGGAGCCACGCGCGCGGGTCACCGGCGAGGGCCATGGGAAACCAGTTGGCCATCACCCGGTTGTCGTCCCGGGCTTTGAGGACGGCCTCCTCATACGCCAGCAGGAAAACCAGCGGATCCATCGCGCCGTTGTAGCACGGCGGCATCTCAGGCTTGAACTTGTGCGGCCACTGCAGCTGTCGCAAGGTGGGGGCCAAGGCTCGGACCCCCCCGGCCCTAGTGCCGGCATCGGTTGCCGGAGCGGGCGGCGCGTTGTCCGCAATGAGGGCGAAACGCGATGTTGGTGGCTCGCAAGAAATCTAGGCTGGAAAGAAGAACACACAAAGGACACGAGGTTTATACTGGTTCGGGCCACTGATGTGGTGTAATACCCTACTCCACTGTGTGGTGTGGTGGATTGCCTCAGGGGCTAATAATGAACAATACAGGGGGAAGAACGGCCTCGCGAGAGGTGTTCTTGAGCTGGCGCGGTGTGTTCTACCCGGTCTGGATCTCCCTCCCTCTATGGTGGCTATTCCTACTTATAGAGGCCCTGGTCCTCTTCCCAAAATGTGAGCGGGAAGGGCGCCAACAATTGGCCATTTTGAAGGGGAACATCTAGTACAAGTTATCCTGACCAAAGGTGGTCTTCGGCTGCCAAAAGCACTGGTGATGACGCCATCTTGGGCTCCATGGTGACCTCCGTCCTGCCGCTCTGCTGGTCTTGGTCTCATTGCACCGGAATGGTAACCTTTGCCTGATGCCTTGGACTGTGATTGTTCCCTTTGCACCGAAGGGGAAACAAGGACACTGCACAGGCTGGCGCCCGCCTGGCACCTGCCTGATCTTGATCGTCATGGCTTGCGTCACGGGCTCCTTGCGAGGTGCCCCTGCCTTGATTTCTCCGCCTCCTCGCAAGCCTGCCAGATGAGGCTGCTCTTGAGGAAGCTTCCTGTCATCCGCCCCGCAAGGCTTGGCCCCTCGCGAGGGTCTTGAGTTTGAGATGATGAAGCTGGGCCGCACTGGGCCCCCACTCAAGCCACGCCATAGGCCGCAGGCAGGCAAGTCTAGGGACTCCCGTTCCCAGAACGCCGATAGCCTCATTGAACCAATGGCAATAAATTGACATGCAAAACAATAGCACTATTATGTCATGACACTACCAAGATTCCCTCCCTAGTCCACCACATGATTCTAAAGGAAATATGCCCTAGAGGCAATAATAAAGTTGTTATTTATATTTCCTCATATCATGATAAATATTTATTATTCATGCTAGAATTGTATTAACCGGAAACTTAGTACATGTATGAATACATAGACAAAACAGAGTATCCCTAGTATACCTTGTTGGGGAACGTAGTAATTTCAAAAAATTTCCTACGCACACGCAAGATCATGGTGATGCATAGCAACGAGGGGGAGAGTATTGTCTACGTACCAATGCAGACCGACTAAGAAAGCGATCTCACAACGTAGAGGAAGTGGTCGTACGTCTTCTTCCCGATCCGACCGATCCAAGCACCGTTACTCCGGCACCTCCGAGTTCTTAGCACACGTTCAGCTCGATGACGATCCTCGGGCTCCGATCCAGAAAAGCGTCGAGGAAGAGTTCCGTCAGCACAACGGCGTGGTGATGATCTTGATGTACTACCGACGCAGGGCTTCGCCTAAGCTCTACAACGATATGACCGAGGTGGAATTTGGTGGCAGGGGGCACCGCACACGGCTAAGGAACGATCAACAATGATCAACTTGTGTGTCTATGGGGTGCCCCCTGCCCCCGTATATAAAGGAGCAGGGGGAGGGGTTTCGGCCGGCTAGGGAGAGGGCGCGGGAGGAGTCCTACTCCTACCGGGAGTAGGACACCCCCCCTTCAATCCTATTCCAACTAGGATTCCAAGGGGGAAAGGAGAGAGAGGGGGCCCGGCCCCTTCTCCTAGTCCTACTAGGACTTGGGGAAGGGGGGGGGGGGCGCGGCCAGCTGTGGGCTGCCCCTTTTCTCTTTTCCACTAAGGCCCAATAGGCCCATTTGCCTCCCGGGGGGTTCCGGTAACCCTCCCGGTATTCCGGTAAAATCCCGATTTCACCCGGAACACTTCCGGTGTCTAAACATAGGCTTCCAATATATCAATCTTTATATCTCGACCATTTCGAGACTCCTCGTCATGTCCGTGATCACATCCGAGACTCCGAACAACCTTCGGTACATCAAAATGCATAAACTCATAGTAACTGTCATCGTAACGTTAAGCATGCGGACCCTACGGTTCGAGAACAATGTAGACATGACCGAGACACGTCTCCGGTCAATACCCAATAGCGGGACCTGGATGCCCATATTGGCTCCTACATATTCTACGAAGATCTTTATCGGTCAGACCGCATAACAACATACGGTGTTCCCTTTGTCATCGGTATGTTACTTGCCCGAGATTCGATCGTCGGTATCCAATGCCTAGTTCAATCTCGTTACTGGCAAGTCTCTTTACTCGTTCTGTAATACATCATCTCATAACTAACATCTTAGTTATTATGCTTGCAAGGCTTGTGTGATGTGTATTACCGAGAGGGCCCAGAGATACCTCTCCGACAATCTGAGTGACAAACCCTAATCTCGAAATACGCCAACCCAACATCCACCATTGGAGACACCTGTAGTACTCCTTTATAATCACCCAGTAACGTTGTGACGTTTGGTAGTACCCAAAGTGTTCCTCCGGTAAACGGGAGTTGCATAATCTCATAGTTATAGGAACATGTATAAGTCATGAAGAAAGCAATAGCAACATACTAAACGATCAAGTGCTAAGCTAATGGAATGGGTCATGTCAATCAGATCATTCAACTAATGATGTGACCTCGTTAATCAAATAACAACCCTTTGTTCATGGTTAGGAAACATAACCATCTTTGATTAACGAGCTAGTCAAGTAGAGGCATACTAGTGACACTCTGTTGGTCTATGTATTCACACATGTATTATGTTTTCGGTTAATAGAATTCTAGCATGAATAATAAACATTTATCATGATATAAGGAAATAAATAATAACTTTATTATTGCCTCTAGGGCATATTTCCTTCAGTCTCCCACTTGCACTAGAGTCAATAATCTAGTTCACATCGCCATGTGATTTAACAACAATAGTTTACATCACCATGTGATTAACATCCATAGTTCACATCGTCATGTGACCAACACTCAAAGGGTTTACTAGAGTCAGTAATCTAGTTCACATATCTATGTGATTAACACCCAAAGAGTACTAAGGTGTGATCATGTTTTGCTTGTGAGATAATTTTAGTCAACGGGTCTGTCACATTCAGATCCGTAAGTATTTTGCAAGTTCTATGTCTACAATGCTCTACACGGAGCTACTCTAGCTAATTGCTCCCACTTTCAATATGTATCCAGATTGAGACTTTAGATTCATCTGGATCAGTGTCAAAAACTTGCATCGACGTAACCCTTTACGACGAACCTTTTTGTCACGTCCATAATCGAGAAACATATCCTTATTTCACTAAGGATAATTCTGACCGCTGTCCAGTGATCTACTCCTAGATCACTATTGTACTCCCTTGCCAAATCAATGCAGGGTATACAATAGATCTGGTATACAGCATGACATACTTTATAGAACCTATGGCCAAGGCATAGGGAATGACTTTCATTCTCTTTCTATCTTCTGCCGTGGTCGGGCTTTGAGTCTTACTCAACTTCACACCTTGTAATACAGGCAAGAACTCTTTCTTTGACTGCTCCATTTTGAACTACTTCAAAATCTTGTCAAGGTATGTATTCATTGAAAAACTTATCAAGCGTCTTGATCTATCTCTATAGATCTTGATACTCAATATGTTAGCAGCTTCACCGAAGTCTTTCTTTGAAAAACTCCTTTCAAACACTCCTTTATGCTTTACAGAATAATTCTACATTATTTCCGATTAACAATATGTCATTCACATATACTTATCAGAAATGCTGTAGTGCTCCCACTCACTTTCTTGTAAATACAGGCTTCACCGCAAGTCTGTATAAAACTATATGCTTTGATCAACTCATCAAAGCATATATTCCAACTCCGAGATGCTTGCACCAGTCCACAGATGGATCGCTGGAGCTTGCACATTTTGTTAGCACCTTTCGGATTGACAAAACCTTCTAGTTGCATCATATACAACTCTTCTTTAATAAATCCATTAAGGAATGCAGTTTTGTTTATCCGTTTGCCAGACTTCATAAAATGCGGCAATTACTAACATGATTCGGACAGACTTAAGCATAGATACGAGTGAGAAGCTCTCATCGTAGTCAACACCTTGAACTTGTCGAAAACCTTTTGCGACAATTCTAGCTTTGTAGATAGTAACACTACTACCAGCGTCCGTCTTCCTCTTGAAGATCCATTTATTCTCAATTGCTTGCCGATCATCGGGCAAGTCAACCAAAGTCCAAACTTTGTTCTCATACATGGATCATATCTAAGATTTTATGGCCTCAAACCATTTCGCGGAATCTGGGCTCATCATCGCTTCCTCATAGTTCGCAAGTTCGTCATGGACTAGTAACATGACTTCTAGAACAGGATTACCGTACCACTCTGGTGCGGTTCTCACTTTGGTTTACCTACGAGATTCGGTAGTAACTTGATCTGAAGTTACATGATCATCATCATTAGCTTCCTCACTAATTGGTGTAGTAGTCACAAGAACAGATTTTTTGTGATGAACGACTTTCCAATAAGGGAGAAGGTACAATTACCTTATCAAGTTTTCTACTTTCCTCCCACTCACTTCTTTCGAGAGAAAACTCCTTCTCTGGAAAGGATCCTTTCTCAGCAATGAATATCTTGCCTTCGGATCTGTGATAGAAGGTGTACCCAACATATTTTTAGGGTATCCTATGAAGACGCACTTTTTCCGATTTGGGTTTGAGCTTATCAGGATGAAACTTTTTCACATAAGCATCACAATCCCAAACTTTAAGAAACGACTACTTTGGTTCCTTGCTAAACCACAGTTCAGATTGTGTCGTCTCAACGGACTTAGATGGTGCCCTTTTTAACGTGAATGCAGCTGTCTCTAATGCATAACCCCAAAACGATAGTGGTAGATTGGTAAGAGACATCATAGATTGCACTATATCCAATAAAGTACAGTTATGACGTTCGGTCACACCATTACATTGTGGTGTTCCAGGTGGCATGAATAGTGAAACTATTTTCACATTGTTTTACTGAAGGCCAAACTCGTAACTCAAATACTCTTCTCCACGATCAGATCGTAGAAACTTTATTTTCTTGTTACGATGATTTTCCACTTCACTCTAAAATTCTTTGAACTGTTCAAATGTTTCAGACTTATGTTTCATCAAGTAGATATCCCCATATCTGCTCAAATCCTCTGTGAAGGTCATAAAATAATGATACTTGCTGCAAGCCTTAACATTCATCGGACCACATACATCATTATGTATGATTTCCAACAAATCTGTTGCTTGCTTCATTGTTCCGGAGAACGGCGTTTTAGTCATCTTGCCAAAAAGGCACGGTTCGCAAGCATCAAGTGATTCATAATCAAGTGATTCCAAAATCCCATCAGCATGGAGTTTCTTCATGCGCTTTACACCAATATGACCTAAACTGCAGTGCTACAAATAAGTTGCACTATCATTATTAACTTTGCATATTTTGGTTTCAATATTATGATTATGTGTATCACCATGATCGAGATCCAACGAACTATTTTCATTGGGTGTGTAACCATATAAGGTTTTATTCATGTAAACAGAACAACAATTTATTCTCTTACTTTAATGAATAACCGTATTGCAATAAACATGATCAAATCATATTCATGCTCAACGCAAACACCAAATAACACTTATTTAGGTTCAACACTAATCCCGAAAGTATAGGGAGTGTGCGATGATGATCATATCAATCTTGGAACCACTTCCAACACACATCGTCACTTCACCCTTAACTAGTCTCTGTTTATTCTGCAAATCCCGTTTCGAGTTACTAATCTTAGTAACTGAACTAGTATCAAATACTGAGGGTTTGCTATAAACACTAGTAAAGTACACATCAATAACATGTATATCAAATATACTTATGTTCACTTTGCCATCCTTCTTATCCGCCAATCACTTGGGGTAGTTCCGCTTCCAGTGACCAGTCCCTTTGCAGTAGAAACACTTAGTCTCAGGCTTAGGATCACACTTGGGTTTCTTCACTTGAGCAGCAACTTGCTTGCCGTTCTTCTTGAAGTTCCCCTTCTTCCCTTTACCCTTTTCTTGAAACTAGTGATCCTGTCAACCATCAATACTTGATGTTTTTCCTGATTTTCTACCTTCGTTGATTTCAGCATCATGAAGAGCTTGGGGTTCGTTTCCGTTATCCCTTGCATATTATAGTTCATCACGAAGTTCTACTAACTTAGTGATGGTGACTAGAGAATTCTCTCAATCACTATCTTATCTGGAAGATTAACTCCCACTTGATTGAAGCGATTGTAGTACCTAGACAATCTGAGCACATGCTCACTAGTTGAGCGATTCTCCTCCATCTTTTAGCTATAGAACTTGTTGGAGACTTCATATCTCTCAACTCGGGTATTTGCTTGAAATATTAACTTCAACTCCTGGAACATCTCATATGGTCCATGACGTTCAAAACGTCTTTGAAGTCCCGATTCTAAGTTGTTAAGTATGGTGCACTAAACTATCAAGTAGTCATCATATTGAGCTAGCCAAATGTTCATAACGTCCGCATCTGCTCCTGCAATAGATCTGTCACCTAGCGGTGCATCAAGGACATAATTCTTCTGTGCAGCAATGAGGATAAACCTCAGATCACGGATCCAATCCGCATCATTGCTACTAACATCTTTCAACACAATTTTCTCTAGGAACATATCAAAATAAACACAGGGAAGCAATAACGCGAGCTATTGATCTACAACATGATTTGCAAAATACTACCAGGACTAAGTTCATGATAAATTTAAGTACAATTTAATCATATTACTTAAGAACTCCCACTTAGATAGATATCCCTCTAATCCTCTAAGTGATCACGTGATCCAAATCAACTAAACCATAACCGATCATCACGTGAGATGGAGTAGTTTTCAATGGTGAACATCGTTATGTTGATCATATCTACTATATGATTCACGCTCGACCTTTCGGTCTCTGTGTTCCGAGGCCATATCTGCATATGCTAGGCTCGTCAAGTTTAACCTGAGTATTCTGCGTGTGCAAAACTGGCTTGCACCCGTTGTAGATGGACGTAGAGCTTATCACACCCGATCATCACGTGGTGTCTGGGCACGACGAACTTTGGCAACGGTGCATACTCAGGGAGAACACTTCTTGATAATTTAGTGAGAGATCATCTTATAATGCTACCGTCAATCAAAGCAAGATAAGATGCATAAAAGGATAAACATCACATGCAATCAATATAAGTGATATGATATGGCCATCATCATCTTGTGCTTGTGATCTCCATCTCCGAAGCACCGTCATGATCACCATCGTCACCGGCGCGACACCTTGATCTCCATCGTAGCATCGTTGTCGTCTCGCCAATCTTATGCTTCCACGACTATCACTACCGCTTAGTAATAAAGTAAAGCATTACATCGCGATTGCATTGCATACAATAAAGCGACAACCATATGGCTCCTGCCAGTTGCCGATAACTTGGTTACAAAACATGATCATCTCATACAATAAAATCAGCATCATGCCTTGACCATATCACATCACAACATGCCCTGCAAAAACAAGTTAGACGTCCTCTACTTTGTTGTTGCAAGTTTTACGTGGCTGCTACGGGCTTAAGTAAGAACTCATCTCACCTACGCATCAAAACCACAACGATAGTTTGTCAAATAGACTCCGTTTAAACCTTCTCAAGGACCGGGCGTAGCCACACTTGGTTCAACTAAAGTTGGAGAGACAGTCTTCCGCAAGCCATCTATGTGCAAAGCACGTCGAGGGAACCGGTCTCGCGTAAGAGTACGCGTAAGGTTGGTCCGGATCGTCTCGTCCAACAATACCGCCGAACCAAAGTATGACATGCTGGTAGGCAGTATGACTTGTATCGCCCACAACTCACTTGTGTTCTACTCGTGCAAATAACATCAAACCATAAAACCTAGGCTCGGATGCCACTGTTGGGGAACGTAGTAATTTCAAAAAAATTCCTACGCACACCCAAGATCATGGTGATGCATAGCAACGAGGGGGAGAGTATTGTCTACGTACCAACGCAGACCGACTGCGGAAGCGATCTCACAACGTAGAGGAAGTAGTCGTACGTCTTCTTCCCGATCTGACCGATCCAAGCACCGTTACTCCGGCACCTCCGAGTTCTTAGCACACGTTCAGCTCAATGACGATCCTCGGGCTCCGATCCAGCAAAGCGTCGAGGCAGAGTTCCGTCAGCACAACGGCGAGGTGACGATCTTGATGTACTACCGACGCAGGGCTTCGCCTAAGCTCTACAACGATATGACCGAGGTGGAATTTGGTGGCAGGGGGCACCGCACACGGCTAAGGAATGATCAACAATGATCAACTTGTGTGTCTATGGGGTGCCCCCTGCCCCCGTATATAAAGGAGCAGGGGGAGGGGTTTCGGCCGGCTAGGGAGAGGGCGCGGGAGGAGTCCTACTCCTACCGGGAGTACGACACCCCCCTTCAATCCTATTCCAACTAGGATTCCAAGGGGGAAAGGAGAGAGAGGGGGGCCGGCCCCTTCTCCTAGTCCTACTAGGACTTGGGGAAGGGGGGGGCGCGGCCAGCTGTGGGCTGCCCCTTTTCTCTTTTCCACTAAGGCCCAATAGGCCCATTTGCCTCCCGGGGGGTTCCGGTAACCCTCCCGGTATTCCGGTAAAATCCCGATTTCACCCGGAACACTTCCGGTGTCCAAACATAGGCTTCCAATATATCAATCTTTACGTCTTGACCATTTCGAGACTCCTCGTCATGTCCATGATCACATCCGGGACTCCGAACAACCTTCGGTACATCAAAATGCATAAACTCATAGTAACTGTCATCGTAACGTTAAGCGTGCGGACCCTACGGTTCGAGAACAATGTAGACATGACCGAGACATGTCTCCGGTCAATAACTAATAGCGGGACCTGGATGCCCATATTGGCTCCTACATATTCTACGAAGATCTTTATCGGTCAGACCGCATAACAACATACGTTGTTCCCTTTGTCATCGGTATGTTACTTGCCCGAGATTCGATCGTCGGTATCCAATGCCTAGTTCAATCTCATTACTGGCAAGTCTCTTTAATCGTTCCGTAATACATCATCTCATAACTAACATCTTAGTTATTATGCTTGCAAGGCTTGTGTGATGTGTATTACCGAGAGGGCCCAGAGATACCTCTTCGACAATCGGAGTGACAAACCCTAATCTCGAAATACGCCAACCCAACATCCAGCATTGGAGACACCTGTAGTACTCCTTTATAATCACCCAGTAACGTTGTGACGTTTGGTAGTACCCAAAGTGTTCCTCCGGTAAACGGGAGTTGCATAATCTCATAGTTATAGGAACATGTATAAGTCATGAAGAAAGCAATAGCAACATACTAAACGATCAAGTGCTAAGCTAATGGAATGGGTCATGTCAATCAGATCATTCAACTAATGATGTGACCTCGTTAATCAAATAACAACCCTTTGTTCATGGTTAGGAAACATAACCATCTTTGATTAACGAGCTAGTCAAGTAGAGGCATACTAGTGACACTCTGTTGGTCTATGTATTCACACATGTATTATGTTTTCGGTTAATACAATTCTAGCATGAATAATAAACATTTATCATGATATAAGGAAATAAATAATAACTTTATTATTGCCTCTAGGGCATATTTCCTTCATACCTCTACTTGACTAGCTCGTTAATCAAAGATGGTTAAGTTTCCTGACCATAGACATGTGTTGTCATTTGATGAACGGGATCACATCATTAGAGAATGATGTGATGGACAAGACCCATCCGTTAGCTTAGCATAAATGATTGTTTAGTTTTATTGCTATTGCTTTCATCATGACTTATACATGTCCTCTGACTATGAGATTATGCAACTCCAGATACCGGAGGAACACTTTGTGTGCTACCAAACGTGACAACGTAACTGGGTGATTATAAAGGTGCTCTATAGGTGTCTCCAAAGGTACTTGTTGAGTTGGCATAGATCGAGATTTGCATTTGTCACTTCGATTGTCCGAGAGGTATCTCTGTGCCGTCTCGGTAATGCACATAGCTATAAGCCTTGCAAGTAATGTGGCTAATGAGTTAGTTGCGGGATGATGCATAACGGAACGAGTAAAGAGACTTGCCGATAACGAGATTGAACTAGGTATTGAGATACCGAAGATCGAATCTCGGGCAAGTAACATACCGATGACAAAGGGAACAACGTATGTTGTTATGCGGTTTGACTGATAAAGATCTTTGTAGAATATGCAGGAAACAATATGAGCATCCAAGTTCCACTATTGGTTATTGACCGGAGATGAGTCTCGGTCATCTCTACATAGTTCTCGAATCCATAGGGTCCACACGCTTAACGTTCTATGACGATTTGTATTATGATTTATGTGATTTGATGACCGAAGTTTGTTCGGAGTCCCGGATGAGATCGGGGACATGACGAGGAGTCTTGAAATGGTCGAGACGTAAAGATTGATATATTGGAAGGCTATATTCGGACATCGGAAAGGTTCCGAGTGATTCGGGTATTTTTCGGAGTACCGGAGAGTTATGGGAATTCGTATTGGGCCTTAATGGGCCATATGGAAAAGGAAAGAAAGGCCTCAAGGGTGGCCACGCCCCTTCCCCATGGACTGGTCCAAATTGGACTAGGTAAAGGGGGTGCCTCCTTCCTTCCCTCTCCTTCTCCCTTCCCTTTTTCCTATTCCATGTGGGAGGTGGAATCCTACTAGGACTAGGGAGTCCTAGTAAGACTCCACACTTTGGGCGCGCCCTATGATGGCCGGCCACCTCCTCCCTCCATCCTTTATATACGTGGCCAGGGGGCACCTCATAGACACACAAGTTGATCATTGATCTCTTAGCCGTGTGCGGTGCCCCCCTCCACCTCGATCATATCGTAGCGGTGCTTAGGCGAAGCCCTGTTCCGGTAGCTTCATCATCACCGTCATCACGCCGTCGAGCTGACGAAGCTCTCCCTCGACACTCTGTTGGATCGTGAGTTCATGGGACGTCACCGAGCCAAACGTGTGCAGATCGTGGAGGTGTCGTACTTTCAATGCTAGGATCGGTCGATCGTGAAGACGTACGACTACATCAACCGCGTTGTCATAACGCTTCCACTTACGGTCTACAAGGGTACGTAGACAACACTCTCCCCTATCGTTGCTATGCATCACCATGGTCTTGCATGTGCGTAGGATTTTTTTTTTGAAATTACTGCATTCCCCAACAGTGTCATCTAAGCTAGGTTTATGCGTAGATGTTATATGCATGAGTAGAACACAAAGGAGTTGTGGGCGTTGCTATATACATATTGCTTGCCATCACTAGTTGTTTCTTGATTCAGCGGTATTGTTGGATGAAGCGGTCCGGACCGACATTACATGACCGCGTTCGTGAGACTGGTTCTACTGACGTGCTTTGCACACCGGTGGCTGGTGGGTGTTAGTTTCTCCAACTTTAGTTGAATCATATTCAATGAATAGGGTTCTTTCTGAAGATCAAAAAGCAATCAATATACCGCCTTGTGGTTTTTGATGCGTAGGTAAGAACGGTTCTTGCTAGAAGCCCGTAGCACCCACGTAAAAATTGCAACAACAAAGTAGAGGACGTCTAACTTGTTTTTGCAGGGCATGTTGTGATGTGATATGGTCAAGACATGATTATATAAATTGTTGTATGAGATGATCATGTTTTGTAACGCAGTTATCGGCAACTGGCAGGAGCCATATGGTTGTCACTTTATTGTATGAAATGCAATCGCCATGTAATTGCTTTACTTTATCACTAAGCGGTAGTGATAGTCGTAGAAGCAATAGTTGGCGAGACGACAACGATGCTACGATGGAGATCAAGGTGTCAAGCCGGTGACGATGGTGATCATGACGGTGCTTTGGAGATGGAGATCAAAGGCACAAGATGATGATGGCCATATCATATCACTTATATTGATTGCATGTGATGTTTATCATTTATGCATCTTATTTTGCTTAGTACGGCAGTAGCATTATAAGATGATCTCTCACTAAATTTCAAGGTACAAGTATTCTCCCTGAGTATGCACCGTTGAGATAGTTTGTCGTGCCGAGACACCACGTGATGATCGGGTGTGATAAGCTCTACGTTCACATACAACGGGTGCAAGCCAGTTTTGCACACGCGGAATACTCGGGTTAAACTTGACGAGCCTAGCATATGCAGATATGGCCTCGGGGCACTGGAGACCGAAAGGTCGAGAATGAATCATATAGTAGATATGATCAACATAGTGATGTTCACCATTGAAAACTACTCCATCTCATGTGATGACTGGACATGGTTTAGTTGATTTGGATCACGTGATCATTTAGATGACTAGAGGGATGTCTATCTAAGTGGGAGTTCTCAAGTAATATGATTAATTGAACTTTAATTTATCATGAACTTAGTCCTAATAGTATTTGCATAACTATGTTGTAGATCAATAGTTTGCAATGTAGCTCCCTGTTTATTTTTGCTATGTTCCTAGAGAATAACTATGTTGAAAGATGATAGTAGAAATGATGTGGACTAGGTCCATGATCTGAGGATTATCCTCATTGCCGCACAGAAGAGTTATGTCCTTGATGCATCGCTAGGTGACGGACCTATTGCAGGAGTAGATATAGACATTATGAACTTTGGTAAAGCTTGGTATGATGACTACTTGATAGTTTAGTGCACCAAGCTTTACGGCTTAGAACCGGGACTTCAAAAATGTTTTGAATGCCATAGAGCATATAAGATGTTCTAAGAGTTGAAATTGGTATTTCATACTCATGCTCGTGTCGAGAGGTAGAAGACCTATGACAATACTTTGCCTACAAGATGGAGGAGAATAGCTCAACTAGTGAGCGTGTGCTCAGATTGTCTGGGTACTACAATTGCTTGAATCAAGTGGGAGTTAATCTTCTAGATAAGATAGTAATTGACAAAGTTCTCTAGTCACTATCACGAAGTTACTAGAACTTAGTGATGAACTATAATATGCAAGGGATAACAAAAGTAGTTCCCAAGCTCTCCGCGATGCTGAAGTCGGCGAAGGTAGAAATCAACAAATAGGATCAAGTGTTGATGGTTAACAAGACCACTAGTTTAAAGAAAAGGGCAAAGGGAAAGAAAGAGGAACTTCAAAGAAGAATAGCAAGCAAGTTGCTGCTCCCATGAAGAAGCTCAAAGCTAGACCCAAGCCTGGAACTAAGTGCTTCTACTGCAAAGGAAATGGTCACTGGAAGTGGAACTGCCCTGGATACTTGGCGGATAAGAAGGATGGCAAAGTGAACAAAAGAATATATTCGATATACATGTTTTTGATGTGTACTTTACTTGTGTTTATAACAACACCTCAGTATTTGACACTGGTTCAGTTACTAAGACTAGTAACTCGAAACGGGAGTTGCAAAATAAACAGAGACTAGTTAAGGGCGAGGTGATGATGTGAGTTGGAAGTGATTCCAAGGTTGATAAGATCACCATCGCACATCCCCTTTACCTTCGGGATTAGTGTTGAACCTAAAATAAATGTTATTTGGTGTTTGTGTAGGGCATAATAAGATTGGATCATGTTTATTGCAATACGGTTATTCATTCAAGTCAAGGATAATTGTTATTCTATTTACATGAATAAAACCTTCTGAGGTCATACACCCAAGGTGAATGGTTTATTGAATCTCGATCATAGTAATACACATATTCATAATATTTAAGACAAAAGATGCAAAGTTAATAATGATAATGCAACATATATGTGGCACTGCCGTTTAGGTCATACTGGTGTAAAGCGTATGAAGAAACTCCATGCTGATGGGCTTTTGGAATCACTTGATTATGAATCATATGATGCTTGCGAACCATGCCTCGTGGGAAAGATGACTAAAAGTCCATTCTCTAGAACAATGGAGCAAGAAACTGACTTATTGGGAATAATACATGCTGATGTATGCAATCCGATGAGTGTTGAGGCTCGCGGCGAGTATCGTTATTTTCTGATCTTCACAGATGATTTGAGCAGATATGGGTATATCTACTTGATGAAACATAAGTCTGAAACATTTGAAAAGTTCAAACAATTTTAGAGTGAAGTGGAAAATCATCGTAACAAGAAAATAAAGTTTCTGCGATCTGATCGTGGAGGAGAATATTTGAGTTACGAGTTTGGTCTTCATTTGAAACAATGCGGAATTGTTTCGCAACTCACGTCACCTGGAACACCACAGCGTAATGGTGTGTCCGAATGTCATAACCGTACTTTATCAGATATGGTGCGATCTATGATGTCTCTTACCGATTTATCACTATCATTTTGGGGTTATGCATTAGAGACAGTTGCATTCACGTTAAATAGGGCACCATCTAAATCCGTTGAGACGACACCATATGAACTGTGGTTTAGCAAGATACCTAAGCTGTCGTTTCTTAAAGTTTGGGTCTATGATGCTTATGTGAAAAGGTTGCAACCTGATAAGCTCGAACCCAAATGAGAGAAATGTGTCTTCAAAGGATACCCAAAGGAAACTGTTTGGTACACCTTCTATCACAGATCCGAAGGCAAGATATTCGTTGCTAAGAATGGATCGTTTCTAGAGTAGAAGTTTCTCTCGAAAGAAGTGATTGGGAGGAATGTAAATCTTGATGAGGAAATTGTACCTTCTCCCGAATTGGAAAGTAGTTCATCATAGAAATCAGTTCTAGTGATTCCTACACCAATTAGTGAGGAAGTTAATGATGATGATCATGAAACTTTAGATCAAGTTACTACCGAACCTCGTAGGTCAACTAGAATATGTTTCGCACAAGAGTGGTATAGTAATCCTATTCTGGAGGTCATGTTACTTGACCATGACTTACCTACGAACTATGAGGAAGCGATGATGAGCCCAGATTCCGCGAAATGGCTTGAAGCCATGAAATCTGAGATGAGATCCATGTATTAGAACAAAGTATGGACTTTCATCGACTTGCACGTTGATCGGCGAGCCATTAAGAATAAATGGATTTTCAAGAGGAAGACGGACACTGATAGTAGTGTTACTATCAACAAAGCTCGTATTGTCGCAAAAGGTTTTTGACAAGTTCAAGATGTTGACTACAATGAGATTTTCTCACTCGTAGCGATGCTTAAGTCTGTCCGAATCATGTTAGAAATTGCCACAGTTTATGAAATCTGGCAAATGGATGTCAAAACTGCATTCCTTAATGGATTTCTTAAAGAAGAGTTGTATATGATGAAACAAGAAGGTTTTTTCAATCCTAAAGGTGCTAACAAAGTGTGCAAGCTCCAGCGATCCATCTATGGACTGGTGCAAGCATCTCGGAGTTGGAATATATACTTCGATAAAGTGATCAAAGCATATGGTTTTATACAGACTTGCGGTGAAGCCTGTATTTATAAGAAAGTGAGTGGGAGAACTACAACATTTCTGATAAGTATATGTGAATGACATATTGTTAATCGGAAATAATGTAGAATTTTCTGGAAAGCATAAAGGAGTGTTTGAAAAGAGTTTTTCAAAGAAATACCTCGATGAAGATACTTACATATTGAGCATCAAGATCTATAGAGATAGATCAAGATGCATGATATATTTTCAATGAGTACATACCTTGACAAGATTTTGAAGTAGTTCAAAATGGAAAAGTCAAAGGAGTTTTTTCCAGTGTTGCAAGGTGTGAAGTTGATTAAAGACTCAAAACCCGACCATGGTAGAAAATAGAAAGAGAAAGAAAAGTCATTCCCTATGCCTCGGTCATAGGTTCTATAAAGTATGCTATGCTGTGTACCAAACCTATTGTGTACCTCACCATAAGTTTGGCAAGAGGATACAATAGTGATCCAAGAGTGGATCACTTGATAGCGGTAAAAAATATCCTTAGTGGAATAAGGAAATTTTCTCGGTTATGGAGGTGACAAAGAGTTCGTCGTAAAGAGTTACATCGATGCAAGCTTTGACACCGATCTGGATGACTCTAAGTCTCGATGTAGATACATATTGAAAGTGGGAGAAATTAGCTAGGGTATCTCCGTGCAGAGTATTGTAGACATAGAAATTTGCAAAAAAATACATACGGCTCTGAATGTGGCAGACCCGTTGACTAAACTTCTCTCACAAGCAAAACATGATCACTCTTTGGGTGTTAATCACATACCGATGTGAGCTAGATTATTGACTCTAGTAAACACTTTGGGTGTTAGTCACATGGAGTTGTGAACTAATCACATAAGGATGTGAACTATTGCTGTTAAATCACAAGGCGATGTGAACTAGATTATTGACTCTAGTGCAAGTGGGAGACTGAAGGAAATATGCCCTAGAGGCAATAACAAAGTTGTTATTTATATTTCCTTATATTATGATAAATGTTTATTATTCACGCTAGAATTGTATTTGATAATCTCCAAGTGCAAGGAATCATCGTAGCGATTCCCAATTGTGGAAGTGATAAGTATGGAGTGTCGAACCCACAAGGAGCTAAAGGTAAGTTCAATATTCTCTCAAGCCCTATCTGCCACTGATATGACTCTACGTACACCGAAAGTTTGCTTCCAACAAGAAACGAGAAATAAAACTACGTTGTGGGTATGAAGAGGATAACTTTGCATGATATCGGAGAGCCAAAACATAAAAGTAGGTGCTGTTATCATAAAGTTAGAATATATTACTAAATATTGTAAATAGCGAGTGTGGAATAATGGTGGATCGCTGTGCGGAATTGTCTTAGGCAATTGTTAACAAGACCGGTAGTCGTCATTGCAATTTCATATGAGGGGGAGGCATAAGGCAACATACTTTCTCTTCTTGGATCATATGAACTTATGATTGGAACTCTAGCAAGAATCCGCAACTACTAAAGATGATTAAGGTAAAACCCAACCATAGCATTAAAGCATCAAGTCCCCTTTATCCCATACGCAACAACCCCCTTACTCGGGTTTATGCTTCTGTCACTCAAGCAACCCACTATAAGCGAATCATGAATGTACTGCAACACCCTACAGCGGGGTGCGGGAGAGTGGACCGTGTAAAACAGATGAGGATGGTGATGTTGACGAAGACGATCACCGCGGAGATGATTCCGCTACCGATGGCACTCCGGCGCCACCGAGAGAGAGGAGGAGAGGTTCTCCGCCTTGTGCTTCCTCCTCCATGGCCTCCCCCCTAGATGGGTAGGAGTTCCCCCTCTGGTCCTTGGCCTTCATGGTCATGATGGTCCCTACGGGATCCTCCTCCATTCCCTCCGGTGATGACGGCCCCCTCCGACAGGGTGCCAGAGAGGACCTAGATTGATTTCTTGTGGCTACAGAGGCTTGTGGCGACGGAACTTCCGATCTAGGTTATTTTCTGGAGGTTTGGGCATTTATAGGAGAGGTTGGCGTCGAGAACAAGTCAAGGGGCCCCACGGGAAGTCCACGGCGCATAGGGGCATGCCCGGGGGGTGGGCGCCCCCCACCCTCGTTTGGCCCACAGGACTCCCCTACAGTATATTTTTGTTCCAGTGTTTTTTATATTTTCCAGAAAAATTCTCCGTTGATTTTCATCGCATTCCAAGAACTTTTATTTCTGCACAAAAACAACACCAAGGTAGTTCTATTGAAAACAACGTCAGTCCGGGTTAGTTGTAATCAAATCATACCAAAATCATATAAAACTATTATAAACATGGCATGAATACTTCATAAATTATGGATACGTTGGAGACATATCAGCATCCCCAAGCTTAATTCCTGCTCGTCCTCTAGTAGGTAAATGATAAAAGAAATAATTTATGAAGTGTGAATGCTAGCAAGTGCATAAATTTGACCAATGATAGTTCCAATCACTTTTTCTAGCATCATTATATATCATAACAGTAGCTCAACTCATAAAACTTCTCATGATCAAGTAATAAGCTATTCACATGTTAAAGTATAGATCATAAACTTTCTTGAAAACTAACAAACCGTACTCTTAGTCATCAAACAATTGCAATTCATCTTATTTTCCAGAAGGGTCTATGTAAGAGCTTTGATTCAGCAAACTCCACATACTCAACTATCATTTAATCTTTCACAATTGCTAGCACTCACGTGATATTTATGGGTTCAAAGTTTTAATCGGACACAGAGAAAGATTGGGGCTTATAGTTTCGCCTCCCAACTTTTTACCTCAAGGGTAATGTCAACAATAATAATTTATGAAAACCCACATCCATGTATACACACACACACACACACACACACACACACACACACACACACACACATATATATATATATATATATCCGGATCGCTCAAACACGAAGTGCTTGCCAAAGGAAAAAGTGTAAAAAGGAAAGGTGAAGATCACCATGACTCTTGTATGAAGTATAAGACAAGAATAAAATATATGCCCTTCGCAAAGGGAAGCAGAGGTTGTCATGTATTTTTATGGTTGGATGAACGAAATCTTAATGCAAAAGAATGTCACTTTTATATTTCCACTTGTGATATGGACCTTTATTATGCAGTCCGTCGCTTTTATTTCTTCCACATCACAAGATCGTATAAAGCTTATTTTTCTCCACATTAATAAATCATACATATTTAGAGAGCAATTTTTATTGCTTGCAATGATGAAAACTTACTTGAAGGATCTTACTCAATCCATAGGTAGGTATGGTGGACTCTCATGACAAAACTGGTTTAAGGAATGTTTGGAAGCACAGGTAGTATATCTACTTGGTGCAAAGAATTTGGCTAGCATGAGAGGGAAAGGTAAGCTCAACATGTTGGATGATCCAAGACAATAGAACGTTTCGGATATAGGAAAACATAACCCATTAAATTGTATTCCTTGTCGAACATCAACCTTTTAGCATGTCATATTTTAATGAGTGCCCACAATTGCAAAAGATGTCCAAGATAGTATATTTATATGTGAAATCTCTCTTCCTTCAATATTCTTTCATGAATTGTTCAAGTGACCAATTCTGTGTTTGCTAACTTCCAATAAGTTTACTACCTATACTTATTATGTGTGAAGTCATTACTCCCCATGTTGTAAGCATATGAAACGTATATAAATTCATATTTATGATATTCAATTCATTCAACCATTTACTCATAGGATATATGTGAAGCACGTGAGTAAATGACAAACTACTCCAAAAAGATATAAGTGAAGAATACTGAGTAGTCAAATAATTAAATAGCCATGGGATGATTCTTTTTCATTCAAGATTTCAGATCCAATGATTTTATTCAAACAACAAGTAAAATTGAAAATACGCTCCAAGCAAAACACATATCATGTGACGAATAAAATATAACTCCGAGAAAGGTATACCGATAGTTTTGAAGACGAAAGAGGGGATGCCTTCTGGGGCATCCCCAAGCTTAGGTGCTTGAGTCTTCCTTGAATATTACCTTGGGGTGCGTTGGGAATCCCCAAGCTTAGGGTCTTTCCACTCCTTATTCTCCTCATATCTATATCTCACCCAAAATATGAAAACTTCAATCACACAAAACTTAACGGAACTTCGTGAGATAGGTTAGTATGTAAAGAGTAAACCATTCACTTTGGTACTGTAAAAGACAAGGTTTATAATTGTTCTCACACAATTCCTACTGTACCATATCATTTCTATAATTTAATTGAGAAATATAAGCCACAAAAACTAGAAAACAAGTAGACTATGCAATGAAAACAGAATCTGTCAGAAACAGAATAGTCTGCAATGATCTGAACACCAACCGTACTTATGCTAGTACAAAAATTCTTAAATAAATTGGTGGACGTGAGGAATTTGTCTATTAGTCTTGTGAAAAAAGAATCAACTCAATCACACTCTTCTGTAAAAAATGACAGCTAATCTCGTGAGCGCAAAGTTTCTGTTTTTTACAGCAAGATCACATTAACTTTCACCCAAGTCTTCCCAAAGTTCTTACTTGGCACTTTATTGAAGCAAAATCTATAATACATGATTAATATAATAGCTTAATCATGAGAAGACACAAAAACAGTAAGGGTAAATATTGGATTGTCTCCCAACACTACTAGGAAAATGGTTTTTAACGACGATATATGTGGTCGTTGAAGGTCAGATTGTGGTCGTTAAAGGTCATTAGCAACCACAATCTGCTGGTCGTAGTAGGCTCCGTCGTTAAAAGTATAACGACCACATACCTTTTGTGGTCGTTATTCTTGTAACGACGGGATGGTGTGTCGTCGTCAACCCAATGAAAATAACGTCCACTTTGTCGTCTCTAATATTGTTATCATGTTGGCCAAATTATCATTGCCGACCACTCTTAACACTTTGGTATCCTCCAAAGCCACTTATATTTAGTATACCGTTCAACGATCATTTTATACAACATCCAACATTTCAATAATGTAGAAACAAAAGAAATGAATTGAAATTATCATAGCCTCTTTTATTAATAGAAATGCCAATATTCTGACATACAATTCTATAATTAAATATCCTTTAAGAAATTTGAGACAAAAGCTCTCCTTATATGTCCAATGTACTTCATCGTACCTATCTACAAAACAAGACAACTAAAGATAATATCTATTAATCTTCAATCAAGGTACACCATCATTGTCTGAATGGATATCATTTTTCATCAGCGATTACAATGCCTCCTCATGCTTCTATAATATTATGGTGGACCATCAGTCCTACAAAATGTTGAGTAGTTTATGAAAGTCAGTCCATGTAAATAAATTGCCACAAAGTACGAAAACATATAAAATCAATGTATGAGAACAACTTACTTGATCATGTTGACTTCCTTGAGAACTATCACTTACTATCTAGCAGACCCAAGACGCTTAATTTCTGACACTTCCGGCAAACTTTTCTTCAAGCACTTGGCTCGCTTGTTCAGAAGATTGTAGTTTAGAAACCAATTCAGCCATACTTAATGATGATCCTCGCAAATCTCTTGCTCTAACTCCCCACATACATATCTGGAGATAAATACCATTGGGAAATTATTAACCAAAAACACTGTCTAGAACAACCACTGCAGTTTCATTTGTACCGAAAAAAATCAAGTAACAACCAGTAAATATTTTCTCTTCACTCATGAGACACCATCACAAGTCCTTATCATCCTTCAGCAATGAGTACAATGCCTCGTGATGTTTCTTTAACGGTGGACCATCCGTTCTACAAAAAACATAAATGATTTATAACTCAGTACATATAAAAGAACTAGCACAAAGGATAGTAGCATGAAGAAACAAATTTGCACTTGAATTCTTCTATAGTCCATATGCAACAAAGACAAACTATTTTTTTAAATAGATTACTTGGAATATTTCTTGTCTAATTCGAGCAAAATTGGAGTTGTTTTACTTCTCAACAAAACAAATTGAGCTTTTTTGGTTGTTGTTATATAACCAACTAATTTTTTTAATACATATAGCCAACAAATTAACACTGAACATTATTCCCCTCTTCTTAAAAACACTACCATTCAGCTCAAGAATAAGTGATATACACACCTCAAAACAGCCTCTTCGCTTTTGTTTGTCACCCTGGAGGCGAATAGGAGCTTCTAACTGGTGCGCATATGTAAAACAGAGCACACAAGGAGACATTGATTTTTGAGACGTATAAGCTTACAAGAAAACTTACAATTACCTTGCCCTGGAGCATGGGAACTGCATGATGGACCATGTACTGAGCGTCTACAATGGAAATCTGCTCTTTGGGATTCTGCCAAATTAAATCAACAGAGATTTTTTTTATTCAACTACGTGTATATGACAATATATTGCACATGATATATTTTCAGACGTTGCTGCTCAATAATTAGGCAATGCTTATATCGACACACCTGCAGATGTAGGAGTCAATAGGCCATCCATGGACGAGGTCATTATGAAATCAAACTCGTTAACTCTTCTTTTCAGTTCACACAAGCCAAAATTATCAATCATGTACAAGTTAAATAATCAACAGCCGAACACATTGTCCTCACTTTCATATCAGACAAGTCCAAAAATGCCAATTTTGTGCTGAAAAGTGTACGCACGTACCTAGATTAGTGCCACAAAACTGGCGCTATCACCTCCACAAACCTACATGTTTGCATCTTCACTTTCAAATTGAAAATCTCAAACAAGAATGGCCGAGTGAAGAATTCAGTTAGCTATAATTACCTGCTACACGGCAGCCTTTGCAAGCCGCGACACTGCTCGTCCCCAATATCTGTCGTGTTCATGGCATGCGACAGACTACAACCCGAATTCAACCTCTGTTTTCGCATTGAGCAACAGCTGCACTGTTTCTCCTTCCTAGACAACTCTCGCATCATATCCACCGCCCCCTGCCCCTCCCATCTAACGACTTGAACCAAGAACCATCTAACGACTCAAAAAATCAACCTAAAATCTAAAAAGTGCTTACGCACTATCTGGGCTAGCGAGCGGCCGCTCCATGGCCGCACAATTCGCCTGATTTGATTGTCCTAAGCGACACACTAGACGACACGCCAACTTCCCATCGCTAACCCAGCCCCACATCTCCCCAACCACGCGAGCCGCCGTCTGCGCCCGTCAAAGCGACCAGCCGGTCCATTCGCTGCCGTGACCCGTCGGGATGAGCCGCTCGTAACACCTCGAGGACCCCGTCTCTCCCGGCCGCCGCACGCCCCCTTTCCACTGCTTGAGCCGCTACAGGCTGCCGCGCTTGGTATGTTGCATCGTGTTTCTACACGTTCCAGCTTCGAGCAGACCTAGATCATGGGTTGATGATCATGGGTTGACTCTAATCCATTGAACAGATGTACCTCTTCTCCTAAAGTCGATGCTGCTGTGCCTATGAGCTATATGACCGATGCTTCTAATGTGCTAGAAAGACTAGTCGCATACATATTGATGTTTAGTTGGTTTATAATGTAGTCTAGTTGCACACATATTGATGTTTAGTTGATTTGTAATGTAGTCTAATTATACATACATTGATATTTAGTTGGCAGGATGACTAGTTGCACACACATATGATCAGTTCGCTTGTAATTTAGTCTAGTTGCACATACATTGATGTTTAGTTGGCAGGACACTAGTTGCACACATGTATGTATAATTGACGCGGCAATGTAGTCTAGTTGCACACACATTAATATTTAGTTGACAGGACTAGTTACACACACATATTCTCAGTTGGCGCGGCAATATAGTCTAGTTGCGCACACATTGATATTTAGTTGACAGGTCTATTGGCGCACACATATGCTCAGTTGGCGCGACAATATAGTCTAGTTATACACACATTGATGTTTAGTTGACAGAACTAGCTACACTCACATATGCTCAGTTGGCGCAGCAATGTAGTCTAGTTGCACACACATTGATGTTTAGTTGACAGCAAGATTAGTTTGTCGAAACATCTCCATGTGAGGTCTATTTTTGAAGAGCACGTCGCAAGGGTTTCAATGATGCAAACGGATCTAAATTTTGACACACAGTTTAGAAGATATGTTTTTTATAATTTTAAAAACCAAAAATTAATGAAGAAAAACAAACATGAGGAATATTAACATAGTGGCTTGCATGCATCCATCATGCAAGAAAAGACTATATAGGATAAATAATTAGCAGTGTTTTGTTTGCACTTTTAAATTATAGTAATTTAGTCTTTTTAATATGCAGTAGATGTACTGCCTTTCCTGGGACCAGGGGCCGGCCGCTCGCGAGCGCTAGCGAGCCCTTGGCCGCCAGCTAGACGCGCCCAAAAATCAACAGCCCACTATGAGATACGGCCGCTGCTGTAGCAGCACTGACCTCGTCACTGACCTAGATCCGACCGATGAGGTAGCAAAACTAACCTCGGCGTGGAGCCTCTGCATCTGATTCGCTGCTCGTCGAGCACCCGACCAAGGGGTGAAGCCTTCTGCTCCACTCGGACGACCTCGACATCGAGGGCATCTGGGTCGAGGTCCTGCGACGAGGAGGGGAGGGGGACGCCAGCGTGGGGCACTTGCCGGTGGACTTGAAGAGGCGGGTCGAGCCTGCTTGCAGATGGGAAACGTGCCCTTCTTGCCTCCTGCGCCTGGGCAATACTCTAGCCATTGCTTCGTACTGCGCTCCTAGCAGATTGCGCAGACTGGGCATG
Organism: Triticum monococcum; assembly: GCA_034509565.1. Lineage (NCBI taxonomy): Eukaryota > Viridiplantae > Streptophyta > Magnoliopsida > Poales > Poaceae > Triticum > Triticum monococcum. The sequence continues at coordinate 170,369,748 of CM067847.1, read as the reverse complement.
CGGTGGCGATTATGGCGGTGGCGGCAACATCCCGAGGGGAGCGACTTGATCTGAGAGGGGACGCGCCAGGAAATTAGGAATACTTAGATGTGTTTGTTATTTACCTTATTGTCCCTCCTTCATCAGATAAGGATGCTAATTACTCTCTAAAAATAACAAATATATGTACTTAATCAACAACGACCACCAAACTAACGACCGGGATATCGATCGTCGTTCGGGAAGTTTCGCGTGGTTAGTTTGAACATGGGACTAGCCCATCGTACTTATAACAACCAATACATTTAGTTTTCGGTCGTTATTAGCCTAATATCTAGTAGTGCAACAAGCGCTTTTCTTTAATGCCTTTGAGCTAGGCATGATGATTTCAATGATGCTCACATAAAAGATAAGAATTGAAATATAAAGAGAGCATCATGAAGAATATGACTAGCACATATAAACCTAACCCACTTTCTATGTCTAGGAATTTTGTGAGCTCACATTTATGGGAACAAGAATCAACTAGCACAGGAAGGCAAAACAAGTATATCTTCAAAACTTTAAGCAAATAGAGAGGAAACTTGATATTATTGCAACTCCTACAAGCATGTATTCCTCTCTTATAATAATTTTCAGTAACATCATGAATGAGTTCAACAATATAACCATCACATAAAACATTCTTTTCATGATCTACGAGCATAGAAATTTTACTACTCTCCACATAAGCAAAATTCTCCTCATTCGGAATAGTGGGAGCAAACTTCTTCTAAATCCACTTTAGATGATAGTATTATTCATACTCCAAAAGATATAAGTGAAGTTCATGGAGCATTCTACAATTAATATAGACTAACCAATATCCAAGCTCAAAATATATAAGTGAAGCACACGAAGCATTCTATAAAACCATACTCAAAAGATTTAAGTGAAGCACAAAGAGCAATTCTATAAGATCATACCTAAAAGATATAAGTGAAGCACATGAAGCATTCTATAAATCAATGAAGGGCTATCTCATATTAGTATGGTCTTAAAGGAAAAACAAAAAACACAAAGTACACAAATCATGTGAACAGAACAAAAACCGAGGTATAACAATAATTGTTGAAGAAGAAAGATGGGATGCTAACCGGGGCATCCCCAAGCTTAGATGCTTGAGTATCCTTAGAATATTTACTTGGGGTGCCTTGGACATCCCAAAGCTTGATCTCTTGCCTCTTGTTATTCTTCTCATATTGATAGCTCCTCGATCTTCGAACACTTCATCCACACAAAACTTTAACAAAAACTTTGTGAGATCCGTTAGTGTAATAAAGCAAATCACTACCTTTAGGTACTGTTGCAAACTTATTAAAATTTCATATTAGAACTATATCTACTGTATTCCAACTTTACCATGGTTCATACCCCCCGATACTACCCATAGATTCATCAAAATAAGTGAACAACTCATAGAAAACAGAATCAGACAAAAACATGACAGTCTATAGTAATCTGGAAGTTTAGTAAACTTCTGTAAACCCAAAAAAGTCTAAAAATACGAAAATTTAAACAATTTATACATAAGTAAGGTGCAAAAAGTTTCAGACCCATTTGACTTTCCAGTTAAAAATGTAAAATCACGCGCTACAGCCAAAGTTTCTGTTTTTGTACTATACATAGTAAACAAGCAATCTAATCATCATAAAACCAAGGCTTGGCACATTATTTTTATAATACAATGGATATATACAAGGGGATAATTATTTTCAGAGAAGCTTTCACGAATTGTTTTACATTGTTTCCATGAGCATGAACACAAGTGCTCAAGGTCGACCCTCATTTCTTCAATGCATAATCTTCCAATCACTTCTCTTATTGAAAAACTTTTTAGGTATGAGAGGCAAGTACATTTTTTGTATTTTCATTCTTTTAAATTGTTTTGTATGTTTCACCCACAACTAAACACAAACAAAAAGGAAAAGCAATATCTATTTGATGAAGAAAGCAAACAAGCACACACGAGAATATCAACCCCATGCTATTGCTCCTCGGAAATGGCGCTAGAAAAGAGCTTGATAATCCCCAAGTGCCACTAGTAGAAAAAGGGTCAAACGTGAAGCACATTAGTGCCGGTTTGTATTTGAGCCGGCACTAATGTATACATTAGTGCCGGTTCCAACGGCTAGCCGGGCCTCCATCATTAGTACCGGTTCGTGGCTAACCTTTAATGAGAGTGGTGGCAGGATGTTGATAGAATGGGGCCCCTCCAGCCCCTTTAGTACCGGTTCTTGGCATGAACCGGTACTAAAGGTTGTCCTATATAAACCCTTCGTCCACCAGCACTCTGTTCTTCCCCCTTTCCCCTCTCCCTCTCATCTGTTCTTCCCTTCTTCCTCTCGAGTTCATCACAAAATTTACCCAAAATTTGTCAAGATTTGAAGGCCCTCATCCATTCAAATGATCACAAAGGTTAGCAACTTTGTCCTTTCATCTCTCATTGCTAGATTAGCTCTTGCATTGGTTTATATAGTGATTAATTTGGGAGGATATATATATGTGCTAGTATTTGATTTATATGCAATTTGAGGTCAAAAATAACACTTAGTTTGCATATGTAGGTGTGGTTTACTTAGTGCCTTCTAAATCTCCATCGTAGCCACCGTCGATCGCCCGCACCGTCCCGTTGCCGGCACCACCTTGTGGTGAGCCTCTTGTTCATGAAATTTTATATAAAAATTGATGTTTGTGTGATTTGGATATATAGTTACTCATATAATTATCTTACCCGTACGTTGTTTGTTATACATATAGTGCCATGGTTTTGATATCCGTCCCCGTCGGCCCTAGTCCTTGTTATGATTCGGATGTGGTATGTATATTCTCTTTTAAAACTAGTTGCATTTCGTGTTTATGACAAATTATGCCCATCAAGTTGACATAGAAATTTTTTCTAGGAGGTATGTGAACCGGAAATTCCAACCGACCCTATTGCCGAGAGGTTAAATTTAGTTGAAAGAGAAAATGAGTACTTGAAAGAAAAATTGAAAAGAATTGAGGGGGAGAAGATGGAATTGGAGTTGCATGTTGCCGATGTCGTCGATGATCACAAGATCAAGATGGAGAAAATGCGCTTGAAGATTAGAAAGATTAGAAAATATGCCATCGATAGTGAGGCTTGGTATCATTATGCTGTTGGATCCATTGTTACCTTACTTGCGATCTTGATCATATTTGTTGTTGCATTTAAATGCTTTAGCTAGAGAGTTATTTGTTTGTTGGATTTAAGTGTTGTATGAACTTTATGTATGAATTTGTATTAATTTGGTCTATTCGGTGTTGTGTAATGAAGATGAACCGACAATGGATGTACGATGACCGATGCTCTCCCGAGTTCATTAATGGCGTGCATACTTTTCTGCTTGCGGCTGAGGCAAATAAGCGGGCGGATGGTTTTATGCCTTGTCCATGTGCTCGCTGTAAGAATGGTCACAATTACTCTACGTCAAGAACCATTCACGTCCACCTGTTTAAGTCCGGTTTCATGCCGCATTATAATGTTTGGACCAAGCACGGAGAAAGAGGGGTTATGATGGAAGACAATGAAGAAGAAGAGGACGACGACAGCTATCCTGGCCATGGGTTCCCTGAATACGATGATACAACAATGGGGGAAGAAGCTGAGCCGGTAATGCGGGAAGAAGCTGAGCCGGCAATGCGGGAAGAAGCTGAAGAAGGGGCATCAGATGAGCCCGTTGATGATCTAGGTCGGGCCATTGCCGATGCAAAGAGAAACTGCGCAAGTGATTTGGAGAAGAAGAAGTTGCATCGCATGTTAGAGGATCACAAAAAATTGTTGTACCCGAATTGCGTAGGTGACAAGAAAAAGCTGGGCACCACACTGGATTTGCTGCAATGGAAGGCAGAGAATGGTGTATCTGACAAGGGATTTGGAAAGTTGCTGGTAATGATAAAGGATATGCTTCCAAAGGACAACGAATTGCCCGAGAGTACATACGAAGCAAAGAAGGCGGTCTGCCCTCTAGGGTTAGAGGTGCAGAAGATACATGCATGCCCTAATGATTGCATCCTCTACCGCGGTGAGTACGAGGATTTGAACGCTTGCCCGGTATGTGGTGCATTGCGCTATAAGATCTGCCGCGATGACCCTGGTGATGTCGAGGGCCGGCGCCCCAGGAAGAAGATTCCTGCCAAGGTGATGTGGTATGCTCCTATAATACCACGGTTGAAACGTTTGTTCCAAAACAAAGAGCATGCCAAGGCGATGCGATGGCACAGAGAAGACCGTAAGAAAGACGGAAAGTTGAGAGTACCCGCTGACGGGTCGCAGTGGAGAAAAATCGAAAGAAAGTACGGAAAGGAGTTTGCAGATGACGCAAGGAGCGTATGGTTTGGTCTAAGCGCAGATGGCATTAATCCTTTTGGGGAGCAGAGCAGCAACCATAGCACCTGGCCTGTGACTCTATGTTTATATAACCTTCCACCTTGGTTGTGCATGAAGCGGAAGTTCATTATGATGCCAGTGCTCATCCAAGGCCCTAAGCAACCCGGCAACGACATTGATGTGTACCTAAGGCCATTAGTTGAAGAACTCTTACAACTGTGGAATGGAACAGGTGTATGTGCGTGGGATGAGCACATGGGGGAAGAATTTGACCAAAAGGCATTACTGTTCATGACCATCAATGATTGGCCTGCTCTCAGTAACCTTTCAGGACAGACAAACAAGGGATACCGCGCATGCACGCACTGTTTGGACGATACCGACAGTATATATTTGGCTAATTGTAAGAAAAATGTGTACCTGGGACATCCTCGATTTCTTCCGAGCAGGCATCCCGTCAGAAAGAAAGGCAAGTATTTCAAAGGTGAGGCGGATCACAGGACGAAGCCTCGCCACTGTACTGGTGCTGATGTACATGATATGGTCAAGGTTTGAAGGTGGTCTTTGGAAAGGGTCCTGGTGGACAACCTGTTCCGAATGACGCTGACGGACGCTCACCCATGTGGAAGAAGAAATCTATATTTTGGGACCTGCCCTATTGGAAAGACCTCGAGGTCCGCTCCGCAATCGATGTGATGCACGTGACGAAGAGTCTTTGTGTGACCCTGCTTGGCTTCTTGGGCGTGTATGGGAAGACAAAAGATACACCTGAGGCACGGGAGGACCAGCAACGTATGCACGGAAAAGACGGCATACATCAGGGTCATGCAAGCTACGCTCTTACCAAAGAAGAGAAGGAAATCTTCTTTGAATGCCTGCTCAGTATTAAGGTACCGTCTGGCTTCTCGTCGAATATAAAGGGAATAATAAACATGGCAGAGAAAAAGTTCCAGAACCTAAAGTCTCATGACTGACACGTGATTATGACGCAACTGCTTCCGGTTGCATTGAGGGGGCTTCTACCGGAGAACGTTCGATTAGCCATTGTGAAGCTATGTGCATTTCTCAATGCAATCTCTCAGAAGGTAATCGATCCAGAAATCATACCAAGGTTATAGAATGATTTGGTGCAATGTCTTGTCAGTTTTGAGTTGGTGTTCCCACCATCCTTCTTCAACATCATGACGCACGTCCTAGTTCACCTATGCGAAGAGATTACCGTTTTGGGTCCTGTATTTCTACACAATATGTTCCCCTTTGAGAGGTTCATGGAGTCTTAAAGAAATATGTTCATAACCGTGCTAGGCCAGAAGGAAGCATCTCCAAGGTCCGTCAAAATGAGGAGGTCATTGAGTTTTGTATTGACTTTATTCCTGACCTTAAGCCGATTGGTGTTCCTGAATCGCGGCATAAGGGCAGACTGGATGGAAAAGGCACGCTAGGAGGGGAACAAATAATATGTATGGACGGACATTCTCTCACTGAAGCACACTACACAGTTCTACAGAATTCCGCCTTGGTGGCTTCGTATATGGATGAACACAAGAATTTGCTACGCTCCAAACACCTGGAGCGGTCTGATGACTGGATTACACGTGAACAAACCAGCAGTTTCGCCAGCTGGTTGCAAGCACGTACCATGCATGACACCTCTATTGAAGATGACCTGTACTTGCTGTCCCAGTTACCATCTTCGAATATAATGACTTTCAAAGGGTACGAGATAAATGGTAATACATTTTACACGATCGCCCAAGATAAGAAGAGCACCAACCAAAACAGTGGTGTCCGCTTTGATGCAGAAACCAAGACAGGAAAGGAAACATATTATGGTTATATACAGGACATATGGGAACTTGACTATCGACGTGGTTTGAAGGTCCCTTTGTTTCGGTGCAAATGGGTCAATATGACACGAGGCGGGGTAACGGAAGACCCGCAGTACGGAATGACAACAGTGGACCTCAACAATCTTGCGTATGCAGACGAACCATTCGTCCTAGCCAATGATGTGGCACAGGTTTTCTATGTGAAGGACATGTCTACCAAGCCAAGAAAAAGAAAAGATAAGGAAGCGAATGCATCGTACGATGAGCCAAAGCGGCACATAGTTCTTTCTGGGAAGAGAAACATCATGAGAGTGGATGACAAGACAGACAGGTCAGAAGATTATGAAAAGTTTGATGAAATTGCTCCATTCACAGTGAATATTGACCCGAGCATCCCGTTAAATGATGAAGATTTTCCATGGCTACGACGCAAAGGGACAGACGCGAAGAAAAAGTTTCACACCCAAAGATCTGGGATGTGATCTGGGATGCAAGCAAATTCTTTCATGCATTTACTGTTTTTTCAGCTAAATGACCCTGAAGTTGAAAAGCATTTCAAATGAACTTAGAAAAGGATGAAAGTTGGCATGGCATCATAATTTCACCCACATAGCATGTGCAAAAAAGTAGACAGGGTTACCGCAAAAACTGAATGCACTTCGTGTACAAAATGGTCAATCTGTTTCGAAGTATGAGGGTTTCGGTCGAAAACTCATCCGTTACAAAGTCATTTCATTTTTTAAATAACTTAAGCGTTACCAAATTGAATATAATGATAAAACACACTAATATTAAACATAACAAAAAAGAATCACCAGAAAATGTATTTTTAAAGTTAAGTTATTCACAAACTAGTGATTCATACAAATTTCAAATAATTCAAAATATAAACTATTCAAATTTAAAAACTACCGGCACTAACTGAAAGTTCCTAAAAACTATCAAAAATATTCACAAAGAAACTCTAAATACAGCAAAAAAACAACTAAAAATAAATAAAACAAAATAAATAAAGCAGAAAAGAAAAAACTAAATGAAAAAAAAGCCCACCTACTGGGCCACAGCGGCCTGCATACGACTAGAAACCCAAACTGTTATTGGGCCAGGATGCAGGCCCGCAAGCCCAATAGGCCCCACAGGGCAGCATAGAACATGTAGGCCCGGTAGGCCTGCTTTGGAGAGGAGCTCGAGAGAGCTACCGCACGGGGGTTTATAAACCAGTGCGGTCGCCCCTCGGCTAGCGATGTGGGACTAAACTTGCGCACCGCACCTGCGCCAGCGCACCCCCTTTAGTACCGGGTCGTGGCACCAACCGGTACTAAAGGGGGGGTCTTTAGTACCGGTTCGTGCCACCACCCGGTACTAAAGGCCTGCCCTTCCCGCTGCTTGGCCTGGCCAAAACAGGCCTTTAGTACCGGTTGGTGGCTCCAACCGGTACTAAAGGTGGCTTCTATATATACAGCACTTTGCAAAATTTCATTCTCCCTCTGTTTTCTTCCCGATCGTTCGACGCCGTCGCCGCCCCCGTCCTACGCCGCCCCCGTCGCGCGCCGTTGCCGTCGCCACCCCCATCCTCGTTGCCGCCCTCATCCCCATCGCCGCCCCCGTCGCCGTCGCCGCCCTCGTCTTCGTCGCCGCCCCGGGCCCGTCCTTGCGCGCCGTCCCCGCGTCGCCGCGCCCCCGTCACGCCCCGGCCCGTCGCCGCCCCGGGCCGTCGCCTCGCCGTCGTCGTCGCCCCGCTGTGAGCTCTCCCCCTCTAACCCCTCTCCCTCGCCCCCGGTGGCCACCATGGGCGCCGCCCCCCGAGCCCATATATACACACACAAGCATGCATGATGAACACACACACACACACTATTTTTAGTGTTAATTAGATCGATGCTTAGTGTTTAATTAGTATGGAATAGCATATATATATAGAATTTTGACATATGCAATGCTTAGTGTTAGATGCTTAGTGTTTTTAGTGAGCCCGGATATAATTAGTGTTTAATTAGTATGGAATTTTTTTATATAATGTTGTCTTTCTGTTTTTAATGGATGTATAGAAGTTGTTTTTTCTGTTTTTAGTGTTAGATGCTTAATTAGTATGAAATAGCATATAGAATTTTGACATATGCAATGATAGCATAATTAGTGTCACATTTAATTTGCATATAGTATTTGTTGTCGACGATGCCCGGCCCGCATCCTCGCCGTCGACCCGTTCGCGACGACGTCCTACTTCAGAGGACCCATGTCTGGGACTGGGCTCCGCCGGGCTGGCACTGGGAGGTGCTACGTTCAGGGGCGCGACGCTTGGTGAGGAACCCGGCCCCGGGTCCCGTCGTCGACCCTCGTCTCCTTTGGTGGCATTCGCGTGGGCCACTTTTGGTGCGGAGGGAGCCGGCCCCGCCGGAGGTGGTACGTCACCGTGTCAGGGAGGAGGACGAGCACGTTCGTCGCTACATGGCTGCTATGGACGTCAGGTTCTCCAATACCTGGCAGGTTCTCTGGGGAGATCACCCGAGCTATGATCCAGTGATGGTTCCTTCTCTTTGGGTGTCCACCGCCCGCGCCTCAGGAACCGCGAGTGGCCTAGATTACTCTGTAGTATTCGATCTTTATTAGCTAGCTAGCTAGTGATATATTATTCGAGACGATGTATTCGAGACTATATATATCTATTATTCGAGACGATGTATTGAGATTATATCTATTATTCGAGACGACGTATTCGAGATTAAATCTATTATTCGAGATGATGTATTCGAGATTATATCTATTATTCGAGACGATGTATTCGAGATTATACTAAATTGTTTTATATTTCTTTTGGCATAGTTAAATAAAAGCTATGGCGGACAATACCGACAGAGAGAGAGAGAACAGACCATGTTCGATATCATACGCGAGCCAGATGATGATCAGAATGAAGAAGATTTTGACGGCTCCGAATTTCTAAACAACACCGGAGAGGGTGATATGATATTCGATCGCGACGACCGAGAAGATGAAGTCATGAACTACGACGAGGTATATATATTTATATAAGCAGGAATCTGGTGATCATCGCATGTTTTAAATGAGTTGAAGATATATTAATGAATCGATCTTTTTTCTTTCAGCCATCCGGATCGAGCAAAAGGACGAAACGAGGCCTGAACAAAAAGTTGAAGGAGGGCGTAAAGTACAATATCGAGGCATTCAAACCTAATGGCGAACCATTAGCGCCTAAGAAGATTGCGGACAAGTTCGTTCGTCAGTGCGGAGTTCTTGTGAAGGACCTACTCCCGATCTCCCTTCAAGAATGGAGAAAGCCAGCGAAGCCACGTCCAGATGTTACTTTTGTCGACGACAATAAAAAAAACTGCTTTGGGATACTCTCATGGAACATTTCACCCTACCAGATAATATCACAGAAGCAGATGTGCGGAAAGTCAAGGACGCTGCTTTTAGGAAGATGGCGGTTGCATTCAAGAACCACAAGAGAATGACGTGGGAGAAGTACGTCAAGGGAGGAAGGAAGACTCCAGTATTCGAGGGGATACTAGAGAATCAAAGTGCTCATTGGGACGATTTCGTGAAATTCAAGGATTCAGAATTAGCTAAGGAACGGTCGAGAATAAACAAGGCCAATGCCGGAAAAAAGGATAAGTTCCATAAGCTGGGGCCATGTAACGCCCTCGATGCGGCTATGTCTCCCACGTGTCAAGGCACGACTTAGAGACATAGGCGCATGGAAAGCAATGTCGCAAGTCGGGAATCATTACACAACCCATGTATATATATAATATAAAGGGGAATAAAAATATAGTTGGCTTACACTCGCCACGTCACATCAAAGTACATAAATAACATCCATCATACAATCACTCATGGCCCGACTACGGCGCCAAAAATAGAAAAGACCCCCAACAAGCTACTAGGCCCTAAATCTAACCCCGAAATAGGCATCCCTACTGATCATCAGGAAAAGACACATAGTATCGCTGAGAGTCCTCGTCGTACTCCCACTTCAGCTCGAGCGCGCCATCCGGAGGAGTATCATCGGTCCCTGCATCTGGTGTAATAGTAATCTGTGAGCCACAAGGACTCAGCAATCTCGCACCCTCGCGATCAAGACTATTTAAGCTTAATAGGTAGGAAAGGGGTAATGTAAGTGGAGCTGCAGCAAGCGACTAGCATATATGGTGGCTAACTTATTCGCAAAGGAGAGCGAGAAGAGAAGGCAAAGCACGAGCGGAAAACTAAATAGAGCAGCCTACGCAAACATAACTCCAACACTGTGTCCACCTCCCGGACTCCGCCGAGAAGAGGCCGTCACGGCAACACACTCAGTTGATTCATTTTAATTATTTAAGTTCAAGTTATCTACAACCGGACATTAACAAATTCCCATCTGCCCATAACCGCGGGCACGACTTTCGAAAGATCAATCCCTGCAGGGGGGTCCCAACTTAGCCCATAACAAGCTCTCACGGTCAACGAAGGAATAGACCTCCACCCAGGACCCACCGATCAGACTCGGTATCCCGGTACAACAAGATGATTCGACAGGTCAAAACTAGTCCAGCAACACCACCCGAATGCGCCGACAAATCCCGATAGGAGCTGCACATATCTCTTTCTTAGGGCACACTCAGATTGTCTTAGGTACGGGTAGGCCAGCCCAGAGTTGCCCTTGGTGGCCACCGGCAGCTGACAGTTGGACCAACACTCAGAGGAGCACTGGCCCCGGGGGGGTTAAAATAAGATGACCCTCGGGCTCCGGAAACCCAAGGGAAAGAAAAGGGTAGGTGGCAAATGGTAAAACCAATGTTGGGCATTGCTGGAAAAGCTTTAATCAAGGCGAACTACCAAGGGGTTCCCATTATAGCCCAACCGCGTAAGGGACGCAACAATCTGGGAACATAACACCGATATGACGGAAACTAGGGCGGCAAGAGTGGAACAAAACACTAGGCGAGAGGCCGAGCCTTCCACCCTTTACCAAGTATATAGATGAATAAAGATAACACAGCAATATAATGATATCCAACAAGTAAATAAATGTTCCAACAAGGAACGGCTCCAATCTTCACCTGCAACTATCAACGCTATAAGAAGGGGCTTGAGCAAAGCGGTAACATAGCCAATCAATGGTTTGCTAGGACAAAGGTGGGTTAGAGGCTCAATCATGGAAATTGGGAGGCTGACAAGCAAGTGGTAGGCATCGTAGCATTGGCAAAGCAAAAGAGCGAGCAAACTAGCATAGCAAAGATAGTAGTGATTTCAAGGGTGTGATCATCTTGCCTGCACAGTTGTCAGAATTGACTGGATCCTCAAAAGCAAACTCAACGGGCTCCTCGTTAGCGAACTCGTCTCCCGGATCTACCCAACAACACAAACAAGCAACAAGGATACAATCAACCACGTGCAAAGGCAACCAATAAGATGCAAAGATGATATGCTATGCGGGATGCGATGCGGGATGCAAAATGCAAGATGTGACAGGAAATGCATGAACCTGGCCTCAACTTGGAAAACCAAGTGTGCCACTGGATAGAGGGGAAGAAATCCCCTGAAAACGATATAAAGATCATGGCAATCGGAGCTACGGTTTAGAAATGGCAAGCGATTTACTAAACAAACTGATCTGCGATTTACAGCAAGTAGGCTCCTAGATGCAACAAAATGAACATGCTAGAGCCACCCAACATGAAAACAAATTGCATGGCAGTGATGTACTCAAGAAGCTTAACAAATCACCAGGACTGAGGCGTAGGCAAATTCATCCATTAAGGGCTTCAAACAAGCATGGCAAAACTGAATAAGCAAAACAGATTTCAGACTTAGCGAAATTAACGCTAGTCTGAAATTTCAGACCACGATGCTCTCTTCGGAGCAGCAAAACAACATGAAGGAAAACCTGAACATGGCAAGTAAGAGCATGGCATGGAGCTACTCAACGAGCTTAACAAAACACCCAAAATGACCTGGGGCCAAAAGGGTTCACAAAATACTCTACCGAGCACACGAACATCGATGAAACACAATCAGTTTTCAGACTTAGTGAAAACTGGGACATGCTGAAATAATAACTCACGGAGGCATGTAAACGAGCTCGATGCACTCACTACGATGCAAGTCATGGCAAGGCAAGTATATATCCATAAAGAAGGCACAAAATGCTAGCTAGACATGGCAAGAACAATGGCATAGCATGCATGGATCACTAGCAATCACTCCGGCAAAATCGCAAAAGAGTTCATGATCTGCCCATAACAACAACTATGCAAAAGTTGAGCTCGATTGAGTCCACCTAGGGGGCCCCAACATAACAAGTAAAGACATGGATGGATTAATGACAACAAGCATAACAAATCACTCTTACTGATCATCCTCAAAAGAGGCACGGATCACTAGGAAACAAGCTGGACATATAGCATCGTGAACTAAAACATCCCAGACTTAGTGATTTTCACTAAGTCCCTAAAATCAGTAAACTCAGGTAGCCCTCTTCGCAAGCTTGCACAAGACAACACACACATCCTAAAAATGCATGGGAGGCACCTCTGGAAAGAAGACAACATGCTTAACAATTCATCCCAAAGGGGCACAGGCATATCATGCACGGATTAAACATGGCAAAAATGACAAAAGTGCATGATGAACTAACGGATCTGCAATTTAACTCATGATGCCTCCTTCCAACAGCATTTTGGGCGCTAAGATGACCTCAAATGCAAATGATGCAATGGAATGAAATGATATACTCGTCGAGATGAAGACTTTGACATATCATATACCCAAATCGGAGCCACGGATGCAAAGATATGACAGGTCAAAGTATGCATAAAAATTTAGGGTTCGAGGACAAAGTCAACCCAAATCTCTCCAGATCTGGATCTGGCGCGCGGATCGAGGAGATCGCCGGAGTTGCACTGTTCACCGCCGGAGCGCGGAAGCCGAGGTCGCTGGAGGAAGGAGCCGGCGAGGGAGAGGGCTTGGCGCGCGGATCGAGGAGGGCGGCGGAGAGCTCCGGTCGGGGCGGCAGCGAGCTCGGCCGCCGGGCTTAGAGCGGCGCCGGTGGAGGGGGTCGCCGGTGCGGGCGGCACGTCGGCAACGCGGCAGCGGCGGCCACCAGCGGCGGGGAAGAAGACACCGGGCGGCGGGGCGGCGGAGTGGGCCGCGGGGGCTGGCTTCGGGCCTGCCAGGCCCTCGCGGTCGGCGGCGAAGTGGGGCGCCCGCTCGGGGATAGGTGGCAGCACGGGAGTGGCCGGGCGCGGCGGGGCGGACGTTGTCCAGCCGGGGCGGACACATCCGTCGGTGCGAGGATCCCTTTTTTTTGGAACTAGGGTTTCGAGGTCGGAGACGGGATCCGAAAATGGAGGGGGTATAAATAGGCATAGAGGGAGCTAGGAGAGTCCAAATGAGGTGCGGTTTTCGCCCACACGATCGTGATCGAACGACCGAGACGATGGAGCAGAGTTTGGTGGGTTTTGGGCCAAATTGGAGGGGTGTTGGGCTGCACACACACGAGGCCTTTTCGGTCCCTCGGTTAACCGTTGGAGTATCAAACGAAGTCCAAATGACCCGAAACTTGACAGGCGGTCTACCGGTAGTAAACCAAGGCCGCATGGCAAGTCTCGGCCCAATCCGGAAATGTTTAATCCCCACACACGAAAGAAAGCTAGAAATGGCCACCGGAGGAGAACGAAGCGCCGGAATACAAAACGGACAACGGGGAAAATGCTCGAATGCATGAGATGAACATGTATGCAAATGCAATGCACGTGACGACATGATATGAGATGCATGAAAACAAAAACAACACACGGAGACAAAGACCCGAACCCGAGAAATAAATATAACTTAATGCCGGAAACGGCAAGAGTTGGAGTACAATTCGGGAAGGTTACATATGGGGCGTTACAACACTCCACCACTACGAAAAGATCTCGTCCCGAGATCTAGGACTGAAAGAACTCCGGGTACTCAGAACGGAGGTGATCCTCGCGTTCCCAGGTAGCTTCACGGTCGGAATGGTGTGACCACTTGACTTTGAGAAACTTGATTGACTTGTTGCGAGTTTTGCGTTCAGTCTCTTCAAGGATTGCAACTGGGTGCTCATGGTAGGAGAGATCTTCTTGGAGCTCAATGTCCTCGAAGTTTACGGTGCGCTCAGGCGTCTTGAAGCACTTTCTGAGTTGCGAGATGTGGAACACATCATGAACATTGGCAAAGGTTGCAGGAAGCTCGAGTTGATAGGCGAGGTCGCCTCTCTTGCTGACAATCTTGAAAGGCCCGACGTATCTTGGGGCAAGCTTCCCTTTGATACCGAAGCGACGAGTCCCTTTCATAGGAGAGACGCGGAGGTAGACATGATCTCCGATCTCGAAGGCCAAATCACGGTGCTTGCTGTCATAGTAACTCTTCTGACGAGATTGGGCTGCTTTGAGGTTATCACGAATGACCTTGCACATTTCTTCTGCCTCTGTGATCAGGTCATTACCCAGCAGCTGATGTTCACCGGTTTCAGACCAGTTGAGAGGTGTACGGCACTTCCTGCCATACAGAATTTCAAACGGGGCCTTGCCGGAACTTGCTTGGAAACTGTTGTTGTACGAGAATTCAGCATAAGGAAGACAATCCTCCCACTTCATGCCGAAGGAGATAACACAAGCCCTGAGCATATCTTCAAGAATCTGGTTGACACGCTCGACTTGGCCGCTTGTTTGAGGATGGAAAGCAGTGCTGAAGCGAATGTTGGTGCCCATGGCCTTCTGAAAAGAATCCCAAAACTTGGAGGTAAAGATGCTGCCACGGTCTGAAGATATCACTTGAGGAATACCATGCAGAGAGACAATGCGAGAGGTGTAGTGCTCCGCCAATTGAGCTGCAGTTATTTACTCTTTGATAGGCAGGAAATGAGCCACTTTGGTGAGCTTGTCGATGACAACAAATATAGCATCATTGCCACGCTTGGACTTAGGAAACCCAGTCACGAAGTCCATTTCAATGTGGTCAAACTTCCATTCTGGAATGGCGAGAGGTTGGAGGAGACCTGCTGGCCTCTGGTGTTCTGCTTTCACTCTTCTGCAGACATCACATTCATTCACGAATTGAGTGATCTCGCGCTTCATTCGAGTCCACCAATAGGTTTGCTTCAGATCTTGATACATCTTCGTGCTCCCAGGGTGGATGGAGAGGAGAGAGTTGTGAGCCTCATTCATGATCACTTTACGAAGTTCACCTTTGGGCACAACAATTCGATCCTCGAAGAAGAGAGTGTCCTTGTCATCAAGTTGGTAGCACTTGTACTTGGACTGACTCTTTGCAATACCAATCTTCACCTTTTTCACCATAGCATCAAGAAGCTGGGCTTGGCGAATCTAGTCTTCCAAGGTAGGAGAAACTTGAAGGTTGGCGAGGAAACCTTGAGGAACAACTTGAAGATTAAGTTTGCGGAAAGCTTCACAAAGCTCGGGTTGATAAGGCTTGAGAATCAGACTGTTGCAATATGCTTTTCTGCTCAAAGCGTCAGCAATCACATTAGCCTTGCCTGGAGTATACTCGATACTCGGATTGTACTCTTGAATCATTTCGACCCATCGAGTCTGCCTGAGGTTGAGATTAGGCTGAGTGAAGATGTACTTGAGACTCTTGTGATCAGTGAAAATGTCCACTTTCCTTCCCAAGAGAAGATGTCTCCAAGTCAATAATGCGTACACAACTGCCGCCAACTCGAGATCATGAGTGGGGTAGTTCTTCTCATTAGGCTTCAACTGGCGAGAGGTATAAGCAACAACTTTCTTCTCTTGCATCAGTACTGCACCGAGACCTTGGAGAGAGGCATCACAAAAGACCTCGTACGGCTTGGTTTCATCAGGCGGAGTTAGAACTGGAGCAGTGATCAATTTCTCTTTCAAAGCGTTGAAAGCGATATCACACTCCGGAGACCAAACGTACTTGACGTGCTTCTGAAGAAGATTTGAGAGAGGCTTCGCGATCTTGGAGAAGTTTTCAACGAATCTTTGGCAATAACTTGCAAGACCGAGGAAGCTACGGAGTTGCTTCACATTCTGAGGAGGTTCCCAATTAACGATTGCAGACACCTTCTCAGGATCCACGGAAATGCCCTTGGCAGAGATAATATGCCCAAGATAAAGAACCTCATCGAGCCAAAACTCACACTTGGAGATCTTGGCGTAGAATTGATGTTCCCTGAGCTTGTCAAGAACCAAACGCAAGTGTTTGGCATGATCTTCCTTATTCTTGGAGAAAACCAGGATGTCGTCGAGATAGACCAAAACAAAGTCGTTGGTGTAGGGGTTGAAGATGAAGTTCATCATGAGAGAGAACGTCGGAGGAGCATTGGTGAGGCCAAAAGACATAACAGTGTATTCATATGACCCATAGCTTGTTCTGAACGCCGTCTTTGGAATATCTTGTTCACGAATGCGAATTTGATGATAACCCATACGGAGATCAAGCTTGGAGAATACTTGGGCACCCTTGAGTTGCTCGAACAGCTCATTAATGTTGGGAAGTGGATATTTGTTCTTGATGGTCTTCTTGTTCAATGGACGATAATCAACACAAAGTCAGTCCGTTCCATCCTTCTTATTCACAAAAAGAACACCACAACCCCACGGAGAAGTACTAGGCCGAATGAGACCCATTCTTTCTTGCACATCGAGTTGTTTCTTCAAGTCCTTCAACTCTTCGAGGCCGAGCTTGTAGGGACGTTTGCACACCGGTTCCGTACCGGGCTCAAGTTCAATAACAAATTCAACCGGCCGGTTTGGAGGCATGCCTGGGAGTTCTTCAGGGAAGACATCTTGATACTCACAAACAACCGGAATATGCGAAATAGCATCCAATTCACCCTTCTCATTGAGAGAGAACAACCGGATGGTATTATCCCGAGCAGCAAAGACAATTACTTCCTCAGATGAATGAGTCAGTTGAATCTGCTTGGCTGCACAATCCAGCTGAGCTTTATGTTTAGAGAGCCAGTCCATCCCAAGAATAAGATCGATATCAGAATTGCCAAGAACCGTTGGAGAAGCCAAGAACTTGAAATCACCCAACTTGATAGAAATATCCGGAGCAATGGAGTTAGCCTGCATGCGTTTACCAGGAGAGACGACTGCTAATGGACTAGGCAGAATTTGCTGAGCCAAACCATGCCTAGATGTAAATGGCCTTGAAATGAAACAATGCGATGCACCTGTGTCAAAAAGAACTTTTGCAGGAATATCATTAACAGGAAGGTTACCCATGATCACATCTGACGAATCCTCTGCCTGAGCTGCGTTCATCAAGTTGACCTTGGCGGACTTGGGGTTATGCTTGACCACAGCTGAACTTGCCGATCTAACAGGAGGAGGAGGAGGAAGACGCCTCTGGTTGAAACACTTGTTGGCATAGTGACCCTTCTGTTGGCACTTGTTGCACGTGACCTCTAAGAGCGGACTCGATCTTGGAGCTTGAGACGAAGTCTTGTTCTGAAAGCCTGGGTTGGGTGGGTGGGACGAACCACTGCCACCTTTCCTCTTCTGCTGATACGGCTGACGGAACGGAGGAGGAGGAAGCCAATACTTCTGCTGCTTGGCCACTTGAGTAGAGGAAGAAGACGTAGTGTCCCTGACTCGCTTCCTGGAAGAATCACACCTTAGCTGAGTAGCCTCTTGCTTCAGTGTCATGTTGTAGAACGCATCGTATCTCAGCGGCTCGAAGAGGACAAGAGCGAGCTGAATTTCTTCACAAAGACCACCCCTGAACTGATAAATCATGCTCTTCTCATCAGGAACATCCTGCTTGGCAAAACGGGCGAGCTTCTGGAACAACTTGTTGTAGTCATAGACGGACAAAGAACCTTGCTTCAGATTGCGGAATTCTTCACGTTTGCTTTCAGTCACACTTTGAGGGATGTGATGAGCGCGGGAATCACGACGAAAATCATCCCAAGTGATCAAACGTCCACCTCTGGAATCCCGGTACTGCTGAAACCACTCTGCGGCCTGATCCTTGAGCTGGACAGACGCGAACTTGACGAAATATTCAGGTCTGACATTGCTACATTCAAAATGCTTGCCCAGATCGACTAACCAATCATCAGCATCGGTAGCCTCAACGCAGTTGCTGAACGTCTTTGGACCATTTGCGAGGAACTGATTCAGAGTTGCAAATTGGTTCTGGTTGTTGCCTTGATTCGCTTGACTGCTTTGATTCCGCTCTTGGATGATTTGCATGATCAGCTGAGTATTTGCATTAGTAGCAGCCATCACAGCCTGCCATGCTTCCGGAGGAGGCGGAGGTGCGGAGGATCTTGATTCTGGTTCTGACTGGTGCTCTTAGCGGGAGCCATCCTGAAGAGGTTGACCACCATTAGCATACAAATATAGAAATATTGAAGGTGAATCCAACGGAATGAAAAATTGCAACATAAAGTCTTCACATCCGAACACAATGAACGAATGCACTTCTCTTGAAGTGGTCACATATTCCTAAATTGCGAAGCCACGAAGAATCAGGTAGAAGAGGTACATCAACGAGGGATGGAATCAACACATGACGTCGAAGAAGAACGAATACCACAACTCGAAATAAAACCAAGGGTTGGCTTGCGGAATAAGCCGGAACAAACACATGATAGAAATTTCGTCCGAAGTGTTCGTGGTAGGACCTACACGGGCTCGACCATACAGCACCATCATGTACAAGGCAGTGCACATGACATACGAAGCGTCCCTGAGTCAGCATAGCCAAGGACTCTTTAAGACACAACGAGGTCACTGTAAAATCGACCGTGAATAGGCGAACCACTAGACGTCGAACCCCAATTTCATATCACACATCTGTTGGAAAGATATCCTAAGGCTACTTGAATTCCCACCTATGAAATTCCCGAAACTTTCCGGTTATGCAATCAGGTGTTGAGGATACAGGGGAAGCATAATATCTCACCCAAGCTAGCAATTCCTACATCCATCTGCATCCATCCTTCAACACATAACCAAGAAACCTTCGGAAACCATCTATCTCAACCTTCGAAAAGCATCCATTATACAAGTTATGGCGATACTCCCGAACTCCCGCCCCAGTACTGGGTGGCGTCGAGGTTATCTCACCAACGAACTACATAAAGGAGATTTTCGATGTCGCGCACATATCTCAAGTATACCAGAATTGCAACGATAGAATTATGATGACAACACCTCAGAGCTCAACTCCCGGGGACACTTCCACTAAACCCCTGACAGGAGGCACCAAGACAGTATTCTCATCATAAGCCATCGGAACAAAACTAAGATACTCGTGTGATCCTAAATTTTTTTTAGTGAAATTTGAGAAAAGAAGAGTCAAAACTCTACGTCAGGATGCCTTACCAGAGCGATGAGGAGACTGGGAAGTAAAAAGAATTCCTAAGCTCTCCGATATATAATTCCTAAGGACTCAAAACATTTTTCTAGACACAACTCGGCTGCTAAAAACGATCAAGCAATGGGGCTCCTAAGGTCGGGGAAGGCTCTGATTACCAACTTGTAACGCCCTCGATGCGGCTATGTCTCCCACGTGTCGAGGCACGACTTAGAGACATAGGCGCATGGAAAGCAATGTCGCAAGTCGGGAATCATTACACAACCCATGTATATATATAATATAAAGGGGAATAAAAATATAGTTGGCTTACACTCGCCACGTCACATCAAAGTACATAAATAACATCCATCATATAATCACTCATGGCCCGACTACGGCGCCAAAAATAGAAAATACCCCCAACAAGCGACTAGGCCCTGAATCTAACCCCGAAATAGGCATCCCTACTGATCATCAGGAAAAGACACATAGTATCGCTGAGAGTCCTCGTCGTACTCCCACTTCAGCTCGAGCGCGCCATCCGGAGGAGTATCATCGGTCCCTGCATCTGGTGTAATAGTAACTGTGAGCCACAAGGACTCAGCAATCTCGCACCCTCGCGATCAAGACTATTTAATCTTAATAGGTAGGAAAGGGGTAATGTAAGTGGAGCTGCAGCAAGCGACTAGCATATATGGTGGCTAACTTATTCGCAAAGGAGAGCGAGAAGAGAAGGCAAAGCACGAGCGGAAAACTAAATAGAGTAGCCTACGCAAACATAACTCCAACACCGTGTCCACCTCCCGGACTCCGCCGAGAAGAGGCCGTCACGGCAACACACTCAGTTGATTCATTTTAATTATTTAAGTTCAAGTTATCTACAACCGGACATTAACAAATTCCCATCTGCCCATAACCGCGGGCACAGCTTTCGAAAGATCAATCCCTGCAGGGGGGTCCCAACTTAGCCCATAACAAGCTCTCACGGTCAACGAAGGAATAGACCTCCACCCAGGACCCACCGATCAGACTCGGTATCCCGGTACAACAAGATGATTCGACAGGTCAAAACTAGTCCAGCAACACCGCCCGAATGCGCCGACAAATCCCGATAGGAGCTGCACATATCTCTTTCTCAGGGCACACTCAGATTGTCTTAGGTACGGGTAGGCCAGCCCAGAGTTGCCCCTGGTGGCCACCGGCAGCTGACAGTTGGACCAACACTCAGAGGAGCACTGGCCCGGGGGGGGGGTTAAAATAAGATGACCCTCGGGCTCCGGAAACCCAAGGGAAAGAAAAGGGTAGGTGGCAAATGGTAAAACCAATGTTGGGCATTGCTGGAAAAGCTTTAATCAAGGCGAACTACCAAGGGGTTCCCATTATAGCCCAACCGCGTAAGGGACGCAACAATCCGGGAACATAACACCGATATGACAGAAACTAGGGCGGCAAGAGTGGAACAAAACACTAGGCGAGAGGCCGAGCCTTCCACCCTTTACCAAGTATATAGATGAATAAAGATAACATAGCAATATAATGATATCCAACAAGTAAATAAATGTTCCAACAAGGAACGGCTCCAATCTTCACCTGCAACTATCAACGCTATAAGAAGGGGCTTGAGCAAAGCGGTAACATAGCCAATCAATGGTTTGCTAGGACAAAGGTGGGTTAGAGGCTCAATCATGGCAATTGGGAGGCTGACAAGCAAGTGGTAGGCATCGTAGCATTGGCAAAGCAAAAGAGCGAGCAAACTAGCATAGCAAAGATAGTAGTGATTTCAAGGGTGTGATCATCTTGCCTGCACAGTTGTCAGAATTGACTGGATCCTCAAAAGCAAACTCAACGGGCTCCTCGTTAGCGAACTCGTCTCCCGGCTCTACCCAACAACACAAACAAGCAACAAGGATACAATCAACCACGTGCAAAGGCAACCAATAAGATGCAAAGATGATATGCTATGCGGGATGCGATGCGGGATGCAAAATACAAGATGTGACAGGAAATGCATGAACCTGGCCTCAACTTGGAAAACCAAGTGTGCCACTGGATAGAGGGGAAGAAATCCCCTGAAAACGATATAAAGATCATGGCAATCGGAGCTACGGTTTAGAAATGGCAAGCGATTTACTAAACGAACCGATCTGCGATTTACAGCAAGTAGGCTCCTAGATGCAACAAAATGAACATGCTACAGCCACCCAACATGAAAACAAATTGCATGGCAGTGATGTACTCAATAAGGTTAACAAATCACCAGGACTGAGGCATAGGCAAATTCATCCATTAAGGGCTTCAAACAAGCATGGCAAAACTGAATAAGCAAAACAGATTTCAGACTTAGCGAAATTAACGCTAGTCTGAAATTTCAGACCACGATGCTCTCTTCGGAGCAGCAAAACAACATGAATGAAAACCTGAACATGGCAAGTAAGAGCATGGCATGGAGCTACTCAACGAGCTTAACAAAAAACCCAAAATGACCTGGGGCCAAAAGGGTTCACAAAATACTCTACCGAGCACACGAACATCGATGAAACACAATCAGTTTTCAGACTTAGTGAAAACTGGGACATGCTGAAATAATAACTCACGGAGGCATGTAAACGAGCTCGATGCACTCACTACGGTGCAAGTCATGGCAAGGAAAGCATATATCCGTAAAGAAGGCACAAAATGCTAGCTATACATGGCAAGAACAATGGCATAGCATGCATGGATCACTAGCAATCACTCCGGCAAAATCGCAAAAGAGTTCATGATCTGCTCATAACAACAACTATGCAAAAGTTGAGCTCGATTGAGTCAACCTAGGGGGCCCCAATATAACAAGTAAAGAGATGGATGGATTAAGCACATCAAGCATAACAAATCACTCTTACTGATCATCCTCAAAAGAGGCACGGATCACTAGGAAACAAGCTGGACATATAGCATCGTGAACTAAAACATCCCAGACTTAGTGATTTTCACTAAGTCCCTGAAATCAGTAAACTTAGGTAGCCCTCTTCGCAAGCTTGCACAAGACAACACACACATCCTAAAAATGCATGGGAGGCACCTCTGGAAAGAAGACAACATACTTAACAATTCATCCCAAAGGGGCACAGGCATATCATGCACGGATTAAACATGGCAAAAATGACAAAAGTGCATGATGAACTAACGGATCTGCAATTTAACTCATGATGCCTACTTCCAACAGCATTTTGGGCACCAAGATGACCTCAAATGCAAATGATGCAATGGAATGAAATGATGTACTCGTCGAGACGAAGATTTTGACATATCATATGCCCAAATCGGAGCCACGGATGCAAAGATATGGCAGGTCAAAGTATGCATAAAAATTTAGGTTTCGGGGACAAAGTCAACCCAAATCTCTCCAGATCTGGATCTGGCGCGCGGATCGAGGAGATCGCCGGAGTTGCACTGTTCACCGCCGGAGCGCGGAAGTCGAGGTCGCCGGAGGAAGGAGTCGGCGAGGGAGAGGGCTTGGCGCGCGGATCGAGGAGGGCGGCGGAGAGCTCCGGTCGGGGCGGCAGCGAGCTCGGCCGCCGGGCTTAGAGTGGCGCCGGTGGAGGGGGTCGCCGGTGCGGGCGGCACGTCAGGAACGCGGCAGCAGCGGCCACCGGCGTCGGGGAAGAAGACACCGGGCGGCGGGGCGGCGGAGTGGGCCGCGGGGGCCGGCCTCGGGCCTGCCGGGCCCTCGCGGTCGGCGGCGAAGTGGGGCGCCCGCTCGGGGACAGGTGGCAGCACGGGAGTGGCCGGGCGCGGCGGGGCGGACGTTGTCCGGCCGGGGCGGACACGTCCGTCGGTGCGAGGATCCTTTTTTTGGAACTAGGGTTTCGAGGTCGGAGACGGGATCCGGAAATGGAGGGGGTATAAATAGGCATAGAGGGAGCTAGGAGTGTCCAAATGAGGTGCAGTTTTCGCCCACACGATCGTGATCGAACGACTAAGACGATGGAGCAGAGTTTGGTGGGTTTTGGGCGAAATTGGAGGGGTGTTGGACTGCACACACACGAGGCCTTTTCGGTCCCTCGGTTAACCGTTGGAGTATCAAACGAAGTCCAAATGACCCGAAACTTTACAGGCGGTCTACGGTAGTAAACCAAGGCCGCATGGCAAGTCTCGGCCCAATCCGGAAATGTTTAATCCCCACACACAAAAGAAAGCTAGAAATGGCCACCGGAGGAGAATGAAGCGCCGGAATACAAAACGGACAACGGGGAAAATGCTCGAATGCATGAGATGAACATGTATGCAAATGCAATGCATGTGACGACATGATATGAGATGCACGAAAACAAAAACAACACACGGAGACAAAGACCCGAACCCGAGAATTAAATATAATTTAATGCCGGAAACGGCAAGAGTTGGAGTACAATTCGGGAAGGTTACATATGGGGCGTTACAGGCCAGGTGGCTACGCGGTGGCAATGCCTAAATGGGATAAGTCTGAGAAAGAGATGGAGGATGCAAGTGTCACTCCGGTTACTAAGAACTGGCCCCCCAGGTGCAGGACTTGGTTCTATGCGCATGGGGGGGAGTTGGACCCGAAGACAGGCAATGTTTCGAGGAAGGCATGTCTGAAGGGAGCCGAGGATGCGCTACTTGTTGCAATAGAAGAGGCTCGATCGGGGGTGTTCCAGCCCAACAGAGAGAACGACGAGCTTACGCGTGCCCTGGGAAATCCTGAACACCCGGGAAGAACACGAGGCAAGGGCGCTATTCCGTGGTATGAGGGGTTTTCGGACTAGAACGCGGACTGCAGAACCCGTGCGAGAAAGAAGATTGCGGAGGACAAGAAGAGGAAGATGGAGGAGGAGCAGAGGAAGCGGGACTATGAACGCCTTCAAGGCCTAGAAGCAAGTCAAGCGGAATTGGCAGCTAAATTCTAGCGGCAGCAGGAGCAGATCGACTCACTTAGCCAGCAAAGGGGGTCTCAGCAGCTGCAGCAGCTAGCGGATGATCCAGCCTTGGATACCACCGCCCCATCCATGCCGAGAAGCAGCGTGGGTTCCGCCCCGGGCGACGCAGTAGTGCTGGATAGATACCCCGTGGATGACATCACGGAGAACACTAACTGCGAGCTACACTTCAAAATGAAGAACATATCCATGAAGGTGGCAGACGCCGTTGCTTTTTCAAATTCCCCCGAGGCGACCTTCCATTGCAACCCGATTCCAGCGGGCTATGCTCGTGTCTTGGTTGATGAGGTGGCGGGCCAATATTCGGGGCTAGAGCTTGACATTCCTGGAGCTGACGAGGATCACACACTCGGAGATGCCAAACATCGTATCATCCTATGGAGAAAGGATTGCATCATTTTTCGAAGGCCACCGACACCGCGTCACCCGACTCCTCGTCGAAGTCCGCCACCGAGTCAGCAGACTCCCGCTCCTCCAAGTCCACCAACGCGTGAGGCCACTCCTCCTCCTCCAAGTCCAGCAAAGTGTCAGGCCACTCCTCCTCCAAGTCCGACACAGCGTCAGACGTCCACTCCTCCTCCAAGTCCGGCACAGCTTCAGGCCACTCCTCCTCGTCCAACTCAGCCCCGTCAGCCGTCTCCGCCGCCTCAGCAATCGCAGAAGAGACACCCCGCAGCTATGGTGCGTAGCGGTACGAGTCGAGGTCATAGTACAGGAAGTACAGGCGGAGCCAAGCGATATAAATATGGTCCAAACCTCAGTACTCCTCTTCCTGTGAGGGCTTACGATAGGACCGAGGAGCAAACCAATGCCATAGTGCGAGCAGAAGTCGAAGCCCATTTTGGACCGAAACCGAAACCGCCACCGCCGCCAAGGGAGAAAGTGCCTGTGGAAGTAGTTGACCACTTCATTCGTATGGCTCAACCACCAGCTCCTAAGCCTGTTGACTCAGACTATGAGCGCCACATCAGGAAGTTACATCGACAACGTCTACAGAAGGAGGCGAGCTCGAGCTCGAGCAAACAACAAGCAGCTGTCAAAAAATGCAGGAAAACCGTTGACCAGCTGGGAAAACAGGCGGCGCAATCGATCCCCCCCGCTTGTTGTGCCGCCAACAACACGTGACAGTACGCGCGCCCAATATTATTGTGGCTAAACAGTTTACGTTCCCGAGGTGGGCGATGTGGTAATAACCCAGGAGCATATAATGCAGGCTGAAGAACTCAAGATCACTGTTGGACAACTCCTCGAGATCGAGGACATGCGTCCGATTACAGAGGAGGAAATAAAACGGAAATTTGTCCGGGGCCAACCTTTGGTCGAGCCAGAAGATGTCAAGAAGCTCCCAACGAGAATGTATGAATTGCATCAATGGTACATGGACATTAGCAAGAGATCCGATCGAGAGTCCCTCATGGTATATGTCAAGAAGGATGATTACTACCATGAGAAAGCTGTGGCCGTTGAGTATTCTGAACTGTTTCAGTTATACAATCAAGACGCACTCGACAAATCTATCGTCGGTTGCTATTGTCTGTAAGTGATTTCTTTCTGTAATTTAAGTCTCAAGCTAGCTGTAGTGATCCTTTTAATCAATCATTACGTGTAATTATCCTCACTATATTCTTTTCTGTGGTATTATGCAGGATGAAGATGTATGAAATGAGAAAAGGTGGACGCTATGGCATTGGGTTCATTGACCCAAACACCGTTAATCAATACATATGGAAATTAGATCCATATTATGAAAAAGAGGTAGAGGACAGCATGCTAGAGTTCTTCAAGCGCCTCAAATACAATGAAGATATACTACTTCCTTACAACTTCGAGTGAGTCACACTTTCTTGTACTACAAATTCTCTGTTTTTGCCTCCTAGCTAGCTACATGTTTTTGCTTACATATGCCCGCTTAATTAAGACATGCAAACGTGTGTGCATGCAGATTTCACTGGATCTTGTGTATCATTAAAGTTGACGTCGGAACAGTTGAAATACTGGACTCGCTACTCACAGCAAAAGCTAACTACAACATCTTGTATGGGATAGTCAACAGGTAATTTCAATCATTATTTATAACTACATATCTCGGCCTATTTAGTTCGTCATTTCATGATATGAACTATTTAATAACCCCTTTATTCATTTTCTTTGTCGGCGGGCAGGGCTTGGGCAAGGTTCATCAGCGTCACGGAAGGCGAATGGAAACCACAGCTGAAATGGTTTGGATCCAAGGTAAGTAATTAAGTAGTACTATAGCTAGCTAGCTAGCTGCCATCTCTTTAATTATCATGCTTGATTAATTATTATCTGATCAAATTAAATTCCATTCTCGTAATAAAGGCCCTGAAGCAGGCGCAGGGACTGATCTGTGTGCATACTGTGTTTGCGAGAACATTCGCATGATGGCGTCCGAAAAGAGCAGATCTCAAAGACAGGAATGGGTACGCTTGTTAGAACACTATTCACAATTTTTAAACCATTATCGATATCTAGTCACACAACTAATACACATGCATATTGATCTCCTTCTTAACAGTTCAATGAGGTGCGGGACAAGCTCCTACCAACGGAGCGCGTACAAGCACTTCAAGAGGAAATAGCTGGATTTTTGCTCGACCAGGTCATAAATCCGAAGGGAGAATACTATTACCCGCTACCGCCCCCATCGACTAAGTCATGAACCACTTCCAATTGTCTCGTGCTCCGAAGGCACCAATCAGGCTAATGCCACTGGCTCCGAAGGTAACATATGCATATGTAGGAGAAATTGTGTATATAGCTATACATGTGTGTATGTGTGAATTAATATGGTGGTTTGTAAGACATGATTGATGATATATATATATGATTGGTTCTACTAGAAATTCTATATATATATATATATATATATATATGCATAACATGTACAATGTGTAGTACCATAAAACATCAGCAAACGAAAAAGAATTAAAATGGAAAACACAAAATTAAATGAAAAAAAATCATAAAACCAAAAACCCCCCAAACCATTTAGTACCGGTTGGTTTTACCAACCGGTACTAAAGGGCTTCCGGCCCCCGGAGCTGGCTCGTGCCACGTGGTGGCACTTTAGCGCCGGTTCGTGCTGAACCGGTACTAAAGGGGGGGCCTTTAGTGCCGAAATAATAGTGCCGATTCCAAAACTGGCACTAAAGGCCCTTACGAACCGGTGCTATTGCCCGATTTTCTACTAGTGTGCAGGGAATCATCGTAGCAATTCCCAATGATGGAAGTGATAAGTATGGAGTTTTGAACCCACAAGGAGCTAAAGGGAAGATCAATATTCTCGCAAGCCCTATCTGCCACTGATGCGACTCTACGTACACCGAACGTTTGCTTCCAACTAGAAACGAGAAATAAAACTACGTTGTGGGTATGAAGCGGATAACTTTGCATGATATCGGAGAGATAAAACATAAAAGTAGGTGTTGTTATCATAAAGTTAGAATATATTGCTAAATATTATAAATACCGAGTGTGGAATAATGGTGGATCGGTGTGCGGAATTTTCTAAGGCAGTTGTTAACAAGACCGGTAGTCTTCATTGCAATTTCATATATGGGGGAGGCATAAGCTAACATACTTTCTCTTTTTGAATCATATGCACTTATGATTGGAACTCTAGTAAGCATCCGCAACTATTAAAGATCATTAAGGTAAAACCTAACCATCTATATCTATCTATACTTGTCTATACTTATACTTGTAATAATCACAGACTCCCTAAAAATTCCCACGTTAATTAGAAATTAGGAGCCATTAATTTGGTGGGACCGATTTATTACAGTGGAGATTAACCCACATGACTTCTTTCACCCTATTTTTTCCTGAGTTTAAAATAGGTTATAATGCGTCTGATTCAGCGTGTTGTAGTACTAATCTAACCGTGCAATACAACATTGTTGTTTATCCAGTCGTAATTCTACGTGACTCTAGAGTCCTCGCGTAGCAAAAAATCTTTCCATGCCCACGCTGTAGATAGAAACTAAATATTCTTGCCGATAGCTTACCCCTTCCTCTTCTCACCAGCTCGCTCCTTACCTGACTCCGCCGCCGCCGCTCCAGGTTCAAGCCTCCACCGTTGAGACCATATGCTCCGGGATCCGACCATCCGTGATCTAGCCAGAACGCTCAAGCCATCACTCTTTGCTTCCTCCCACTACGGCGTCAACTGTCTCCCACGCTGTCATCTGGACCGCGGATAATGATAAAGCAGCAAATAGGATCCATGGCCGTGAGGGAAAGGTCAGGGTCAGCATGAAGATCAAACAAGGCATCAAGGAGACATCTAGCATTTTTATAATTGTTCATGGACATGGTTAGCACAGGTATGTGGTAATCTAAGCTCCACAAACCTCAGAATTTTGACCTCATCCACTTTGAACGACTTCTTCAGGCATGGACATGGTTAGCACAGGTATGTGGTAATCTAAGCCCCTATGCATCTTATTTATAATTGTTCAAATGATTCTCTAACCAGTCTATTTCCTCCCCATGTCTTGGTGTGAGCCCATGGAGTCTTGGTGTTTGACGAATTGTTAAGTTTCTGAATTTTAAACTGAAGTGAAAGGGTCTATTGAGCTTTCTTTAGAACAATTATCAAGTTTGTGGTTCAATCAACTTGCAATAAAATCACGGTATCCAGGGAGATATATTCATATACGTATCAATTTCAGTGTGTTTTAGGTGTGTTGTTTCTACTACCTTGGTACAAGTAGCTATGCCTACGCTCCTAAAACATGTGTTCTTAGAGAAACTGAGAAAGGGAATTATCTCATACACAGAAATCATGTGTTTTTAGAAAAACCGAGAAAGGGAATTATCTCATAGACAGATCAAAGGCACTCTTTTATAAGAGATAACATTCAGGTTAGCCATATATTTGTCTTTAAGTCCCTTATGTATTGCTAATTGCAGTTCTGTCCATCATTGTACTATTCTATAAAAGGTTACTGTGTGCCTGATAGTTCGTTTTTAACATGGCTATATTTTCCAGATTTGATTCCATGATAACTAGCTATGTTGCTTTGTGATCTTCCCTAATGTGACCCATACAAACTATGCCCACGTATTTTGCTATATGTGTCACTCATGGCTTAATACTTTAGCTACACTTACTTACTAGCATCCTATTTATCTTTTTACAGGAAAAGTAGAGAAGGGCATTACAGCGAGGAGGATAGAATATGCACAGGGGCCGGCCGACGCCGTATGATGTGTAGCTCACATGACGTACATCAGGCAGCTAATGATGCACGATCGCGTACATCCGGCAGCTAATGATGAACGATTGGTCCACAACACTCCTGGTATCATTTTTTCTCTTTAGTTGTTAATTTTGTTATTAGTCACGTCTTGATAGTCATGTATCCGTTAATATTTTGGCCTAAAAAGGGGACAAATTTTAACTCTGCTGCTGCTTATCTGAGCAATATAAGTTTCTAACTTTCTAAATAATCAACACCTAATAGACTATATCTTTTCTTGGTTGATCTGGTAGTTAAATTTTTAAATGGTAGCACACAATATTTAAGCTAGCTGAATGGAATGGTTGAGTTGTACGACTTTCCATTTGTGTTGTTCTTTTGTTATTTGGCGAAACTGAACCACTTCCAGTCCAAGAAGCTAAGGTCGCAAGATCTTGCCGACAGTGTTGTCATTGTCATCGCTCCAATTGCTAGCACAGATAATCGCTGCTCTCCTTGCCTTACCCCTGAAGACGATGTTCTACTGCCTCCTTACCTGATTGGATATTTTTTACTATGCAATTAATATTAAGTAGACTCAATGAAACATTTATTTTTCTGATCACTGGTTATTCTGTTAGCAATTATATCAACAATTTTTCATGGACCTGGGTGTACTAGATAATGCAATCAGCATAGCCTCTACATCAGGTAAATACGTTTTCTTTTTGCTGGCCCTTCCGCCCCTTGGTTGTTTAATGCATGTGCTCATGTTCATGGTCATTCGCTCACATATAAAAAGATTGTGATTAATTCTTTGTGTCAGGGCTATTATTTTCTTACTGCTGGATAACCTTTGTTGCTAATACATTGTTCCTTCTTTCGGTTTATAATCTCTACTACCTAATCGATGTGTTCTCAGGTTCTATTCCAATTTTCTCGCTAGGCACTCGAATAAGTTCCTGTGATTGTAAATTCTACCCTTGAATTGCATGCTATTTTACTGAGTATGCAGAGCAAATAAAACTGTAATTACACAATCATGTGTCAAATTTGTTTGAGGGCGAGAACTATGTGCAAATGGAAGTATCATACGTGACAATCACATATCATAGATGAAAAGAGTATGTGGTATGTATTTCCATGGCTTCACCGATAAAACGTACTGAACTATTCTTACTACTCCAATTGGTTCTTGGTTTCGTAAGGAAACAAGAAGCCGTGGGAAGGATTCCAATGTTTGTGGCTTGAGCATTGAGGGGCTACTATTGGCATTATCATATTTATTCCGCTAGATGAAATGGTGCCGAATCCACATCAGAACAACTGGAAGTTCAGTATGGTAGGTGATATTTTTTTCATTTCATCTTCTTATGGAGTCATATAGATATATATGTTGTTTGTAGTATGAATATTCAGATCAGTATCTCAACTCCATTTGCTTATATATTTACAAACAACTGAACTACAGCATTTGTGGGGACGATTACCCATAAACTAGGAAAGGTTTATATGAAATATTCTATGGATAGTGGCGGCAACCCATAAAATATGTTTTTTTTTTCAAGTTGATTGCAGAGCGAATTTTCCTTACTTATTATTCTGTGGAAGCTCTCTCCTTTTAGGCAAACACTGTTCATGAGGTATATATATTCAGAGGAAGCACATAAGGATACATATATACGTATAGTTGCCCCTATTCTATCTAAAGACTTTGAATCTGGCAGTGTTTATATGAAGATCACAATATAAATTAACCACTATATATTATACATGATGATTAATTAAGTTAGTTAGCGATATTCAGTGGGCTTGATTGGTATATGGAATTTCCTCATTATCTTATTTATATGAGTAGAACTAATTGGTCTGGAGTTAAGTGTAGCTATATCACAAACTCTGATATGCAATTTGTATTCAATTGAGTGGCCTAAACATCTCCAGCAGAAATAGTTATTCAGAAAAATGATGAATTAAAATTTATAAATAATAAGCAATATGAATTGTAAGTGAAGTCTTTAAGTACTGTAGAAATTTGTACCATAACATAAACAAAACATAGTCCTAGCTGGGCTTCTTTTATATGAGAAAATTACTATTGATCCAAATGCTAAGGCATATAACTATACGTGTTTTCCTTTCAATAGCTAGGATAATAGTTTTCAATATATATGGCTTACTAAAATGCTATTGCCGATGCATATATTTATAGCTCTATGAATCCAAAGTAAAATATTTATTTTCCACTCTTTGTTGAAATAGATAGTATGATATGCACAGTGTTATAGATATATTATAGCAAATCAGTTCAATTAATCAAATGTTGTATATTGCTGAGTTTGCACATATATTTTTGCAATATAGTATATACATATAAATATTAAAATTTGTATGTGTGAACAAGTGAAATTCATGAATGAAAATATCAAACAAAACAAAAAGCAGCACAGAATATACACTAGCACGTGGGAATGCACGGGTTGACGACTAGTAGCATTAAAGCATGAAGTCCCCTTTATCCCATACGCAACAACCCCCTTACTCGGGTGTATGCTTCTGTCACTCAAGCAACCCACTATAAGCGAATCATGAACGTATTGCAACTCCCTACAGTGGGGTGCGGGAGAGTGGACCGTGTAAAAGAGATGAGGATGGTGATGATGATGGTGATGTTGATGAAGACGATCACCGCGGAGATGATTCCCCGTCCGATGGCCCTCCGGCGCCACCGAGAGAGAGGATGTAACACCCACGATGCGGCTATATCTCCCACGTGTCGGGGCACGACTTAGAGGCATAACCGAGTGGTAGGCATGTCGCAAGAGGGGTAATCTTTACACATCCCATGTACTGAATAAGAAAGGGATAAAGAGTTGGCTTCCAATCGCCACTTCACTCAATACATAACTATAGCATACATCATCCATAATACAAACAAGGTCCGACTACGGAACCAACATAAAAGAAAGACAACCCCAAATGCTAGATCCCCGATCGCCCCAACTGGGCTCGTCTACTGATCATCCGGAAAAGACACATAGTAACGTCCCGAATCCTCGTCGAACTCCCACTTGAGTTCGGTCGCGTCCCCTGCACTGGCATCATCAGCACCTGCATTAGTTTTGAAGTAATCTGCGAGTCATGGGGACTCAGCAATCTCACACCCTCGCGATCAAGACTATTTAAGCTTAAGGTAGGAAAGAGGTAGTGAGGTGGAGCTACAGCAAGCACTAGCATATATATGTGGCTAACTTACGCAAACGGAGCGAGAAGAGAGGCAAAGCACGGTCGAGAAGCTATAAAGATCAAGAAGTGATCCTGAAACTACTTACGTTCAAGCATAACACGAGACCGTGTTCTCTTCCTGGACTCCTCCGAAAAGAGACCATCACGGCTACACACGCGGTTGATTCATTTTAATTAGATTAAGTGTCAAGTTCTCTACAACCGGACATTAACAAATTCCCATCTACCCATAACCGCGGGCATAACTTTCGAAAGTTCATAACCCTGCAGGCGTGTCCCAACTTAGCCCATCACAAGCTCTCACGGTCAACGAAGGATATTCCTTCTCCCAGGACGACCCGATAATACTCGGAATCCCGGTTACAAGACATTTCGACAATGGTAAAACAAGATCAGCAAAGCCGCCCGGTGTGCCGACAAATCCTGATAGGAGTCGCACGTATCTCGTTCTCAGGGAACACCGGATAGGTCAAGCTACGAGTAAAACCAACCCTCGAGTTGCCCCGAGGTGGCCCCACAAGCTGCCCGTTTTGGACCAACACTCTGAGGAGCACTGGCCCGGGGGGGGGGGGGGGGGTTAAAATAAAGATGACCCTTGAGTCTGTAGAACCCAAGGGAAGGTATATGGTGGTAGGTAGGCAAATGATAAAACCAAGGTTGGGCCTTGCTGGAGGAGTTTTATTCAAAGCAAACCGTCAAGGGGTTCCCATAACACTCAACCGCGTATGGAACGCAAAATCAAGGAATATAACACCGGTATGACGGAAACTAGGGCGGCAAGAGTGGAACAAAACACCAGGCATAAGGCCGAGCCTTCCACCCTTTACCAAGTATCTAGATGCAGTAAAGTAAACAAGATATAATAATGACATCCCAACAAAAAACCATGTTCCAACATGGAACAAACTCCATCTTCACCTGCAACTAGCAACGCTATAAGAGGGGCTGAGCAAAGCGGTAACATAGCCAAACAACGGTTTGCTAGGAAAGGTGGGTTAGAGTCTTGACATGGCGATATGGGAGGCATGATATAGCAAGTGGTAGGTATCACGGCATAGCAATAGAGCGAACAACTAGAAAGCAAAGATAGAAGTGATTTCGAGTGTATGGTCATCTTGCCTGCAAAGTTCTCCGAGTTGACGAAAACTTGATCCTCGTAAGCGTACTCAACGGGTTCCTCGATCACGTACTCGTCTCCCGGCTCTACCCAAAGCAAGAGCACAAGCAAAAGAAACAACAATCAACCACGGTGCAATGCGCAAGCAAGATGATGCAAAACATGGCATGATATGAAATGCATGACATGAACAAAATGCAAAACGAAGACAAAACCCAACCACGAGGGAATCTCATAACTTAGAGCCGAAAATGGCAACATTTGGAGTACAAATATGGTAAGTTACATCCGGGGTGTTACAACACTCCACCACTACAAAAGGATCTCGTCCCGAGATCTAGGACTGAAAGAACTCCGGATACTCGGAACGGAGGTGGTCCTCGCATTCCCAGGTGGCTTCTCGGTCAGAATGGTGTGACCACTTCACTTTCAGGAATTTGATAGACTTGTTGCAAGTCTTGCGCTCAGTTTCTTCAAGAGTAGCAACGGGATGCTCATGACAAGACATGTCTTCTTGGAGATCAATCTCTTCGAAGTTGATGGTGCGGTCAGGAGTCTTGAAGCACTTGCGATGCTGTGACACGTGAAACACATCGTGCACATTTGCAAAGTTGGACGGAAGCTCAAGTTGATAGGCGAGGTCGCCTCTTTTTCCAATGATCTTGAAAGGACCCACGTATCTAGGAGCAAGCTTCCCTTTGATACCAAAGCGACGAGTACCTTTCATTGGAGAGACGCGGAGGTAGACATGGTCTCCGATATCGAAAGCCAAGTCACGATGCTTGCTATCATAGTAACTCTTCTGGCGCGATTGCGTGGCTTTGAGATTTTCACGGATGACTTTGCACATTTCTTCAGCTTCTGTGATTAAGTCATTGCCAAGAAGTTGGCGTTCACTAGTCTCTGACCAATTAAGAGGGCCTTGCCCGAACTCGCTTGGAAGCTGTTGTTTTAGGAGAACTCGGCATATGGAAGACAATCCTCCCATTTCATACCGAAGGAAATGACACAAGCCCTGAGCACATCTTCAAGAATTTGATTTACTCGCTCAACTTGTCCACTAGTTTGAGGATGGAAGGCTGTGCTAAAGCGAATGTTGGTGCCCATAGCCTCCTGGAAGGAGTCCCAGAACTTAGAAGTAAAGATGCTTCCACGATCTGAAGATATCAATTGTGGAATGCCATGCAAGGAGACAATCCTGGAGGTGTATAGCTCTGCCAACTGAGCTGTTGTGGTAGATTCTTTGATAGGAAGAAAATGAGCCACTTTAGTAAGCTTGTCGATGACGACGAAGACAAGATCATTGCCATGCTTGGACTTGGGAAATCCAGTCACGAAGTCCATCTCAATGGAAAGAGGTTGGAGGATACCAGCTGGTCGCTGGTGTTCTGCTTTCACTCTTCTGCAGACATCACATTCATTCACGAACTGAGCAATTTCTCGCTTCATTTGAGTCCACCAATACGACTGCTTGAGGTCATGGTACATCTTCGTACTTCCAAGATGAATGGATAGAAGGGAATTGTGAGCCTCGTTCATAATGACTTTACGTATATCACCCTTAGGAACCATAATTCGATCCTCGAAGAGTAGAGTATCTTTGTCATCAAGACGATAGCATTTTTACTTGGTTTGGTTCTTGGCGATCCCATTTTTCACCTTCTTTACCATGTCATCAAGAAGTTGTGTCTCACGAATTTGATCTTCCAAAGTAGGAGAGACTTGGAGGTTGGCAAGAAAGCCTTGAGGAACAACTTGGAGATTTAGTTTGCGGAAAGCTTCACAAAGGTTCGGTTGGAAGGGCTTGAGAATCAAACTGTTGCAATAAGCCTTCCTGCTCAAAGCATCTGCAATGACATTGGCCTTGCCTGGAGTATATTCAATACTCGGATTATACTCTTGAATCATTTAGACCCAACGAGTCTTCCTGAGGTTGAGGTTGGGTTGAGTGAAGATGTACTTGAGACTCTTATGATCAGGGAAGATGTCCACTTTCCTTCCCAACAAGAGATGTCTCCATGTTAAAAGAGCATGGACAACTGCCGCCAACTCGAGGTCATGAGTGGGGTAGTTCTTTTCGTTGGGCTTCAATTGGCGAGAGTTATAGGCCACAACTTTCTTCTCTTGCATTAACACAACACCGAGACCTTGCAGGGAGGCATCACAGAAAACTTCGAATGGTTTGGATTCATCAGGAGGAGTCAGAACTGGAGCTGTGACTAACTTCTCTTTCAGGGTGTTGAAAGCCATGTCACATTCAGGCGTCCAGACATACTTCACATGCTTCTGGAGGAGGTTGGAAAGAGGGTTTGCAATCTTAGAGAAATTCTCAACGAATCTTCGACAATAGCTTGCAAGCCCAAGGAAATTGCGGAGCTGCTTCACATTCTGAGGCGGTTCCCAATTTATAATTGTAGACACCTTCTCAGGATTAACAGCAATGCCCTTGGCGAAGATGATATGGCCAAGGTAGAGAACCTCATCGAGCCAAAACTCACACTTTGAAAAGTTCGCATAGAACTGATGTTCTTTGAGTTTGTCGAGAACCAATCGCAAATGCTTGGCATGATCCTCCTTGTTCTTGGAAAAGACCAAAATATCATGAGATACACCAAGACGAAATCATTTGTGTAAGGGTTGAAGATGGAGTTCATCGTGCGAGAGAACATTGGAGGAGCATTGACAAGGCCGAAAGACATGACCGTGTATTCATAAAAACCAAAGCTTGTTCTGAATGCTGTCTTGGGGATATCTTGTTCACGAATGCGAATCTGATGATAACCCATACGGAGGTCAAGCTTGGAGAATACTTGAGCACCTTTGAGTTGTTTGAAAAGCTCATTGATGTTGGGAAGTGGGTACTTGTTCTTTATTGTCTTCTTGTTCAATGGGCGGTAGTCAACACAAAGTCGGTCCGTGCCATCCTTCTTCTGGAAAAAAAGAACACCACAACCCCATGGAGATGAACTCGGTCTGATCAGACCTAGACGCTCTTGTTCATCGAGCTGTTTCTTCAGCTCCTTCAACTCTTCTGGTCCAAGCTTGTAAGGACATTTGCAAACAGGTTCCGTGCCAGGCTCAAGATCGATGGTGAATTCAACTGGCCGGTGAGGAGGCATTCCTGGAAGCTCTTTTGGAAAGATGTCTTGATATTCACAAACGACTGGAATCTTAGAGATGGCATTCAACTCGCCCTTCTCATTGAGAGAAAACAGCCGAATGGTTTCATCATGAGCGGCATAGATGATCACATCCTCAGACGAGTGTGTTAATTGAATCTGCCTGGCAGCACAATCAAGTCGAGCCTTGTGCTTAGAAAGCCAGTCCATCCTGAGAATTAGATCAATATCCGAGTCACCAAGGACCATTGGATAAGACAAAAATCTATAGTCTCCCATCCTGATAGAAACATCCGGAATCACCAAACTGGCACTCAACCGTTTACCCAGAGAAACGATATCCATGGATTTGCCCAAATGAGAAGAAGTGAATTCATTCTTGGCAAAAATGGTCTTGACATGAAACAATGTGATGCACCAGTATCAAAAAGAACTTTAGCATGAATGGAGTCAACTGGAAGGTTACCCATGATCACTTCTAAAGAGTCCTCTGCCTGAGCCGCGTTCATCATGTTGACCTTAGCATGCTTGGGATTATGCTTGACCATTGCATTGCTGGCAGATCTCACAAGAGGAGGAGGCGGAAGGCGCCTTTGGTTGAAGCATTTATTTGCATAGTGCCCTTTCTGCTGACACTAGTTGCAAGTAACCTCTGAGAGCGGACGGTGATAAGGAGCACTTGACCTTGGAGCGTGAGAGGGAGCTTTGTTCTGATAGCCTGGGTTGGGTGCGTGGGAAGATCCATTGCCACCTTTACTCTTCTGCTGGTAAGGCTGACGGAACGGAGGAGGAGGAGGCAACCAGAACTTCTGCTACTTAGCTGCCACTTGAGTTGAAGAAGAAGATGGAGTTGCATCCCTGACTCTCTTCTCAGATGCATCGCACTTGAGCTGAGCGGCTTCTTGCTTTAGTGCCATGTTGTAGAATTCACCATACTTGGTCGGCTCAAAAAGCACGAGAGCTAATTGCAGATCTTCCCTCAGGCCACCTCTGAATTGATAAATCATGCTCTTCTCGTCAGGGACGTCTTGTTTAGCGAAGCGAGCGAACCTCTGAAATAGGATGTTGTATTGGTAAACAGATGTGCTGCCTTGCTTGAGATTGCAGAACTCCTCACGCTTACTCTCAACAACATTTTGTGGAATGTGGTGAGCTTTGAAGTCTCGGCGGAAATCATCCCAGGTAATCACACGACCTCCTCTGGAATCTTTGTATTGTTGATACCACTCAACAGCTTGGTCTTTGAGTTGGAACGAAGCAAACTTGACAAAGTCCTTAGGCCTGACATTGCAACACTCAAAATGTTGGCAGATATCCACGAGCCAGTCGTCGGCGTTTGTGGCCTCGACACAGTTACTGAAGGACTTTGGTTAATTTGCGAGGAACTGGTTGAGGGTAGCAAACTGAGCTTGATTGTTGCCTTGGCCTTGATTTCCTTGGTTACGCTCTTGCAAGAGTTGCAAAAGCATCTGAGTGTTGGCGTTGGTGGCGGCCATGACAGCTTGCCATGCCTTCGGAGGTGGAGGTGGTGGCGGAGGGTTCGACTGTCCCCCATCATTGCGGTCCGGATTCTGACGCGTTGTAGGAGCCATCCTGAAGAGGTTGACATCCGTTAGCATCTTGAAAGACATATATTCAAGCTGAATAAAAGGATCGAATTTGCAACATATAGCCTTAACATTCAACCAAGAATGAATGAATGAATTCCAAGGTAAATCATCACACTTTCGTTAAGTTGAGAAGCCACTTAGATAAAGGTAGATGAATAAAACAACAAGGTACGGATATGAACAAATAATTGGTAAGGATTATCCAATCACAAACCAAATATCTACGGGAAGAAATACTAGAGCTACATGAATTCCCACCTATGAAACTCCCGAAACTTTCTGGTTATGCAATTAGGTGTTGGCGATACAAGGGAAGCATAATATCTCACCCCAAACTAGCAAATCCTACATCCAGTTGTATCCATCCTTCAACACATAACCAAGAAACCTTCAGAAATAATTTACCTCAACCTTCGAAAAGCATCCGTAATACGAGTTATGGCAATACTCCCGAACTCCCGCCCCAGTACTGGGTGGCGTCGAGGTTATCTCACCAACAACTGCAAAAAGGAGATTTTTGATGTCAGCAAACTCAGGTATTCCAGAACTGCAACGATAAAATTGTGACGACAACACCTTGGAGCTCAACTCCCCGGGACACTGCCACAACCCCTAAATGTCGGGAGGCACCAAGAACAATGTTCTCGTCACAAAACCATCGAAACGATTCCAAGATACCCGCGTGATCCTAAAAAAATTCGTGAAATTTGAGAAGAGAAGAGTCAAAACTCTACCTCAGGAGGCCTCACCAGAGCGACGAAGGGACTGAGGTGTAAAAAGAATCCTACTCTCCGATGTCTATAATCCTATAAGACTCAAAACATTTTTCTAGACTCAACAACGTCAGCGACTCGATCAAGCAGGGGGCTCCTAAGTCGGGGAAGGCTCTGATTACCAACTTGTAACACCCACAATGCGGCTATATCTCCCACGTGTCGGGGCACGACTTAGAGGCATAACCGCACGGTAGGCATGTCGCAATAGGGGTAATCTTTACACATCCCATGTACTGAATAAGAAAGGGATAAAGAGTTAGCTTACAATCGCCACTTCACTCAATATATAAATATAGCATACAACATCCAGAATACAAACAAGGTCCGACTACGGAACCAACATAAAAGAAAGACAACCCCAAATGCTACATCCCTGATCGCCCCAACTGGGCTCGTCTACTGATCGTCCGGAAAAGACACATAGTAACGTCCCGAATCCTTGTCGAACTCCCACTTGAGTTCAGTTGCGTCCCCTGCACTGGCATCATCGGCACCTACATCTGTTTTGAAGTATTCTATGAGTCACGGGGACTCAGCAATCTCACACCCTCGCAATCAAGACTATTTAAGCTTAAGGTAGGAAAGAGGTAGTGAGGTGGAGCTGCAGCAAGCACTAGCATATATGTGGCTAACTTACGCAAATGAGAGCGAGAAGAGAATCAAAGCACGGTCGAGAAGCTATAAAGATCAAGAAGTGATCCTGAAACTACTTACGTTCAAGCATAACACGAGACCGTGTTCTCTTCCCAGACTTTTCCGAAAAGAGACCATCACAGCTACACACGTGGTTGATTCATTTTAATTAGATTAAGTGTCAAGTTCTCTACAACCGGACATTAATAAATTCCCATATGCCCATAACCACAGGCACGGCTTTCGAAAGTTCATAACCCTGCAGGGGTGTCCCAACTTAGCCCATCACAAGCTCTCATGGTCAACGAAGGATATTCCTTCTCCCAGGACGACCCGATCAGACTCGGAATCCCAGTTACAAGACATTTCGACAATGGCAAAACAAGACCAGCAAAGCCGCCCGATGTGCCGACATATCCCAATAGGAGTCGCACGTATCTCGTTCTCAGGGCACATCGGATAGGTCAAGCTACGAGTAAAACCAACCCTCGAGTTGCCTCGAGGTGGCCCCGCAGGCTGCCCGTTTCGGACCAACACTCAGAGGAGCGCTGGTCCAGGGGGGTTTAAAATAAAGATGACCCTTGA
Source organism: Triticum monococcum (assembly GCA_034509565.1). Taxonomy (NCBI): domain Eukaryota; kingdom Viridiplantae; phylum Streptophyta; class Magnoliopsida; order Poales; family Poaceae; genus Triticum; species Triticum monococcum. Next base: position 170,328,991 of record CM067847.1, on the reverse strand, counting down.
GTCTGCAGAACCCAAGGGAAGGTATATGGTGGTAGGTAGGCAAATGGTAAAACCAAGGTTGGGCCTTGCTGGAGGAGTTTTCTTGAAAGCGAACTGTCAAGGGGTTCCCATAACATCGAACCGTGCAAGGAACGCAAAATCAAGGAACATAACGTTGGTATGACGGAAACTAGGGCGGCAAGAGTGGAACAAAACACCAGGCATAAGGCTGAGCCTTCCACCCTTTACCAAGTATATAGATGCATTAAAGTAAACAAGATATAATAATGATATCCCAACAAAAAACCATATTCCAACATGGAACAAACTCCATCTTCACCTCCAACTAGCTACGCTATAAGAGGGGCTGAGCAAAGCAGTAACATAGCCAAACAACGGTTTGCTAGGAAAGGTGGGTTAGAGGCTTGACATGGCGATATGGGAGGCATGATATAGCAAGTGGTAGGTATCGCGGCATAGCAATAGAGTGAACAACTAGCAAGAAAAGATAGAAGTGATTTCGAGGGTATGGTCATGGTGCCTGCAAAGTTCTCCTTAGTTGAAGAAAACTTGATCCTCGTAAGCATACTCAACGGGTTCCTCGATCACGTACTCGTCTCCCAGCTCTACCCAAAGCAAGAGCACAAGCAAAAGAAACAACAATCAACCACGGTGCAATGCGCAAGCAACATGATGCAAAACATGGCCTGATATGAAATGCATGACATGAACAAAATGCAAAACAAAGACAAAACCCAACAACGAGGGAATCTCATAAGTTAGAGCCGAAAATGGCAAGAGTTGGAGTACAAATATGGTAAGTTACATCCGGGGTGTTATAGAGGAGGAGAGGTTCTCCCCCTTATGCTTACTCCTCCATGGCCTCCCCTAGATGGGAGAGGTTCCCCCTTTGGCCCTTGGCCTTCATGGCGATGATGGCCCCTCCGGGATCCTCCTCCATGCCCTCCGGTGATGATGGCCCCCTCCGGCAGGGTGCCAGAGAGGGCCTAGATTGATTTCTCGTGGCTACAGAGGCTTGCGGCGGCGGAACTTCTGATCTAGGTTATTTTCTAGAGTTTTGGGCATTTATGGGAGAGGTTGGCGTCGAGAACAAGTCAAGGGGGCCCACGGGAAGTCCACGAGGCATAGGGGCACGCCCCCCACCCTCGCGGGGCCCATAGGACTCCCCTTCGGTAGATTTTTGTTCTAGTATTTTTTATATTTTCTAGAAAAATTCTCCGTTGATTGTCATCGCATTCCAAGAACTTTTATTTCTGCACAAAAACAACACCACGGTAGTTCTGCTGAAAACAACGTCAGTCCGGGTTTGTTCTAATCAAATCATACCAAAATCATATAAAACTATTGTAAACATGGCATGAATACTTAATAAATTATAGATACGTTGGAGACGTATCAGTATTAAGCAGAAACTTGGTACATGTGTGAATACATAGACAAAACAGAGTATCCCTAGTATGCCTCTACTTGACTAGCTCGTTAATCAAAGATGGTTAAGTTTCCTGACCATAGACATGTGTTGTCATTTGATGAACGGGATCACATCATTAGAGAATGATGTGATGGACAAGACCCATCCGTTAGCTTAGCATAAATGATCGTTTAGTTTTATTGCTATTGCTTTCATCATGACTTATACATGCTCCTCTGACTATGAGATTATGCAACTCCCGGATACCGGAGGAACACTTTGTGTGCTACCAAACGTCATAACGTAACTGGGTAATTATAAAGGTGCTCTACAGGTGTCTCCGATGGTACTTGTTATGTTGGCATAGATCGATATTAGGATTTGTCACTCCAGTTGTCGGAGAGGTATCTCTGGGCCTTCTCGGTAATGCACATCACTATAACCCTTGCAAGAAATGTGACTAACAAGTTAGTTACAGGATGATGCATTACGGAATGAGTAAATAGACTTGCCGGTAACGAGATTGAACTAGGTATTGAGATACCGACGATCGAATCTCGGGCAAGTAACATACCGATGACAAAGGGAACAACGTATGTTGTTATGCGGTCTGACCGATAAAGATCTTTGTAGAATATGTAGGAACCAATATGAGCATCCAAGTTCCACTATTGGTTATTGACCGGAGATGAGTCTCGGTCATGTCTACATAGTTCTCGAATCCGTAGGATCCGCACGCTTAACGTTCTGTGATGATTTGTATTATGAGTTATGTGATTTGATGACTGAAGTTTGTTCGGAGTCCCGGATGAGATCAGGACATGACAAGAGTCTCGAAATGGTCGAGACGTAAAGATCGATATATTGGAAGGCTATATTCGGACATCGGAAAGGTTCCGAGTGATTCAGGTATTTTTCGGAGTACCGGAGAGTTACGGGAATTCGTATTGGGCCTTAATGGGCCATATGGAAAAGGAGAGAAAGGCCTCAAGGGTGGCCGCGCCCCTTCCCCATGGACTGGTCCGAATTGGACTAGGTAAAGGGGGTTTCCCCTTCCTTCCTTCTCCTTCTCCCTTCCCTTTTTCCTATTCCATGTGGGAGGTGGAATCCTACTAGGACTAGGGAGTCCTAGTAAGACTCCACACTTTGGGTGCACCCTATGAGGGCCGGCCTCCTCCTCCCTCCATCCTTTATATACGTGGCCACGGGGCACCTCATAGACACACAAGTTGATCATTGATCTCTTAGCGGTGTGCGGTGCCCCCCTCCACCATAATCCACCTCAGTCATATCATAGCGGTGCTTAGGTGAAGCCCTGTTCCGGTAGCTTCATCATCACCGTCATCACGCCGTCGTGCTGACGAAGCTCTCCCTCGAGACTCTGTTGGATCGTGTTTTCGTGGGACGTCACCGAGGCGAACGTGTGCAGATCGTGGAGGTGCCGTACTTTCGATGCTAGGATCGTTCGATCCTGAAGATGTACGACTACATCAACCGTGTTGTATAACGCTTCCGCTTACGGTCTACAAGGGTACGTAGACAACACTCTCCCCTCTCGTTGCTATGCATCACCATGGTCTTGCGTGTGCGTAGGATTTTTTTTGAAATTACTGCGTTCCCCAATAGATTCACCTCCACAGAGAAACATACACACGTACATGATTCAGCATAGGGTGCTACTAAAGATTAGTTTAACTCCGACAGGAAAATTAGGCAGCAATAAATTAGTGGTACTTGACAAAAGAAGTGGAAGGGCTCCCTGGAGGATCGTCTCACATGTAAGGTAGATGTTTTCGGAGCCCTTGAATGGCCTCGACTGAGGCCTTGGGATTCAGCAAGATCACCTTGGCACTGTTTATTCTTCTTCTTCCTCTTCATGCTCTGTTTCTCTTTCTCCTCGCTAGTTGGTGAAACCAAGTACATGATTGGCCTTCTATTTCAGAATTGGTTTTGTCAGTGAGGGAGTACAAGTGTACTAGTAAACAATAGCATTATTTTCTCATGGCAGTCGCAAAATAGAGATGAACACATGCATTTAATATCATTCTGACCTAAAGGAAGGCTATGGTGCCAATATGGATGATGAGGATTGGAACAAAGATCTCCCTTTGTGCAGTTCCACCGAAATGAACCAACTATTCCAGTTAAACATCACAAAAGTCACTTCTTTTAAGAAGTGTTTTGTGCACTGCACCAAAAGATCACAACAGCAACCAGGTGAAATGGATATCCCTATTTGCACAAAAAGCTACAGAGGAAACAGTCAGAGTCTCAAACAATTAGATGCAAAAACATTTGGCTAAACTTGTCATGGCTTATAACAGTGACATGGCTTCATTTTACCAGGGGCATTAGATTAAGAACAGCTAAATATTTGGTATAAGGGCATGGGACAGTGGTGCACTAGCAGTCCAGCACCATGTAGCTAAACCGGGGCATAAAGTGGTGATTCAGAGTTTGTTGCCCCGAGAAACAAACATCCAAGAAATATATCTGGTTTGGTCCCATTTTTGTTCACTCTAGCCACCTACTCCTATGTGTGGATAGCAAATCTAGTCCTGGTCATAGCACCGTGTATAGCGTTTCCCCTATATTTCCCTTTTCAACCAAGAGACCAGTTGGATGACCAGTCTGTACTACTTTCACCCCCTTTCCTTCCTGTTTGTACCAAGTCCAATGTACATACTAAATTCCCCCACCCCCACTTTATCTCTTGTTTGAACCAAGTACAATATTTGACTCCATGAAGTAGCTTTACCACTAACAATAGAAGAAAAAATAGGTGACGTTGGACCATCCAATCAAGAGGGGCTGAGAGGTAGAAAATGATGCACATACAACGACGTAGTGAGCTGGGGAAGTAGAGCTAGGGCAGTTTCAAAGGAAGATATACCTGAAGGTCATCGGGATGTGGATAGGTGGGTGGCGGGAGGCCGGATCCGCCCACACTAGGGCAACGGCGAAGGGATCGGAGGACCTCCCACGCCGGCGCTCGGCTAGAAATAATGGTGCGGCCGGGAGTGGGTCTCCTCCCCTTACCGGCGGAGGGGGTACGTCCGGATCTATAACCAATGGTGAGGATAGAAAGACAGTGTTTTTGAAGGGAGAAAGATAGTGTTACCACCGCTATCTTGTTTAGATCTGGAGAGGTTGAGAGTGTGTGAATAGTGCAACCTTAGCAAGCAAGCGCGAAGGCTCCGGCCTATATATACGTAGTGGGGTAGTTTTCCTTTTTCACTCCATCAAAACAATCGTTTAAAATTGTGTACGTGCCAGGTCACCATTTTTTTCAGTTGATGATTGTTTTTTGAGATAGCTACCCGCTTATTCCAAGTGGTGTTAGAGTGTGCCAGGTCGCACTTTGTATCGTTCAAGTCTGGTACAAGACCCTCCATTAAATGAACAACCATCGCCTCATAAAATTTGTGAACAAGCCCATGGCTAAAATTATGGAAAACGTGGGCTGCCCCAACATGCATTATTATTTATATTTTCTATGTGGGAGTATCCTCAAAACAAAATGTGAGAGTACAATATTTATTGGGCCCCTTTGTAATTGGTGCTAAATTTTGACCAAAGATTTAACTAACAAAATGTTAGTGCATGTTAACAAAAAAATATATCGTTTGATTCGTATTTGAACATAGTTTTCAATGATGTAATTTTTTGTGACATGCATGAACATTTGGTTAGTTAAATTTATAGTCAAAATTTGGCAAGGTGCATTAAATCAACACATGCAAGTATCAAAAGGAAAGTCACGGCATGCATGCATGCATTGTAATTAATGCATCGGTAAACGCAAATTATTGAAATATATCGAGTGCAGTGCTTTAATGTGTGTCGGGTCAACTCGTACAACAACGAGAAGTTTGGTTACTACAACGCCCTCTCCCTCGCAGATTGAGCTCCGGTGCCTTAACTGCACCTGCCTTTGGCTGTATGACAGGTGGGCCACCCACCTGTTGGGCCCACCTATCATACATGCAAAGGCAGGAGTAGTAAGTCAATGAAGTTGTGTCCCTCCCTCGCCCATGAGTGTGGTGGCTGGTAGGACTAGGAGACGCTGACGCTACACACTCTCCCTCCCGCACGCGGTGGACATGCAGCTGTTCATTCGGTGTCAGTTGCCCAGAAGTATACCATAGTACTCCTCCACTGTAGTAGTACTTCATCATTGTTCGACTTCCCGAAGAGGCGATGAGCCAAGCGCAGCCCGGACACATAGATGACTTCATTTTTAGCATACATGACACATAGTAGCACAACATTTAATATGATACTCAACCCTCTCTCTTTCTTCATTTAATTCTATGCATGGTACTACCTATGATACTCCCATTACAACTAGCCTTATACTACAACAAGCTATCTCTCCCGCACGCGGTGGACGGAGGGAGTAACATCACTGTTCCTCTTCTCGAAGAGGCGAAGAGCCAAGCGCAACCCAAACGTGGCAGTTGCGAACGCTCGCGTGACAGTATTTGTGTAGGGGTGGGCGTGGTGCGGTGCCTTGGAGCACGCATATATCCAGGTGCTTGCATGAGACAAAATTGCTATTTGAGCCCACTATTGTAGTACTACTTGCTAGTATAGCCTGGTAAACCGGAAAGGAGTATTTGCCTTTCTAGAGATTTCAACAAGTGACTAGACTACACCCTAAATGAGTCGTACTCCCTCTGTCCCAAATTCTTGTCTTACATTTGTCTAGATACGGATGCATCTAATACTAAAATGTGACTTGATACATCTGTATTTAGACAAATTTAAGATAAGAGTTTTGGGACGGAGGGAGTAGTACATATGGAGCAAACTACACCGTAAATAAATACTTAGTTCTCTCGTTTTCCTCTCCTCCTTGATCGCGGTGCACAATATTGAGTACTCCTATATGACTAGACGCTCTATCTACATGCGGGACATCAAAGCATCCGGGCCCGTGGGACATCCACCAAAGCACATGAAGGTCCTACAGTCGAGACTCACCGGTCACCCCGGTGTGGCCATCATGACCCATCATATCACAAAACCCACACCTTTACCAGCAGTGGTAAAGTGGCCTCGAAGTTAGACTGGACGAAGCAACCATCAGTTCACTGGAATGCTCGTTGAAGCCCTTTCTCCCCTTTCTTGAAGAAAACCTCACTCCAGGCTACTCACTTCTGCCATTTTTCTTCTGTACGGACGAAGGAAAGGTGGGCGAATCAGTGATGCTACTATATTTTCATTCCAAGAATCTTCTTTTTCCGAAGCACCAACTGGTTCTCACAGCCTATTATTTTCCCATTTTCATTGCGATTGCGGTTTCCTTTCTATTGCTTTTTGTTTGTGAGTTCATTGATGGATCCTGGAGCACTAGGCAAAGAGTTGCCGGCGGACAACCCACTAGAGACAGCGATCTCCAGGAAGCGAGCACCGACCAACGAGTTGACCATGTTGGCAGGCCAACCCATGCAGACGAAGAACTCCAAGGAACAAGCACTGGCCAAAGAGTTGACGACGTTGGCGGACGAACTTCTCAAAGAAAGTTGGAAGAACAGCAAGGGCCCCACCGTGCCTACCCCAGAAACTCTGATGGCCACCTATGTGAGGCTCAAGGCCAAGTTTGAGGACATAGTCGCCGTTGAGAAGCAGCATTCCCCTGGCAAGGTGATGGCCCCCATCGAGGACGAGGAGATGGCCCCCGGAGGGATGGGATCCCCTGGTGAGCTACACAAGGTAAAAAATAATGGCTTACCATAGTTGTGGTTTTTGATTATTTGCAATGTGCTTGCTAATATGTTAGGGTTGTGCAGGTGCCGATGGACGTCCTCGATGATTCCGATGTCGCGGCCTGTCCTGTGGACAATGCCCTAGAGATCATTTTCGATGTCACGGTCCGTCCTGTTGACATTGCCCCGGAGATCGATTCCGATGCCGCTGTCCATCCTGTGGGCATCACCCCAGAGATCGATTCTGATGTCGTGGTCCGTCATGTGGACATCGCCCCAGAGATCAATTCCCATGCCGCTCTCCGTGCTGTGATCATTGCCCGAGAGATCGATGACAAGAAATATTTGGTCTCGCGAATCCTTCAGGGTAGTTTGCATTGTGTTTAATTACCAGAATGATGCATGTTATCAAACCGTATTAGGGCTAGTGCATTGTCTTGTGTGGGCGGTACTTGCTACTTTTGTTTGATAGTGAATCATGTGAACCCTCTCCGAGTTATGGAAGCAGATGTATCCCCACCAGCTTTTGATGTAATATATGGCATGCTTAGATGTAAGTTTGAACTGTTTATCATATCAGCATGACTTGTTTGATGATTCTTGGTGTTAGTAGGCTAGCTATTGTGCGAGCTATAGTACTTGCAATACACACACCAAAGAGAAATGTTGGGGTTGATGAGCTCGTGGTACACTTATACTGATCCGTCGTCGATCGGCCAATAGCCCAAGCTCCTAAAATTGTAGGCTTAGCGATCGATCAGACAATAGTCGACATGGATACATTCAGGCCTCATTTGGTTCATAGGGTAGGAAAATCGTAGCAAAAGTACAAAGACGTACAACACAAAATCATAGCAGTACCGAGACGTACTCCATCCGTTCCAAAATAGATGACTCAACTTTGTACTACTAACTTTGAAATGGAGGGAGTACAGATCCTAGGCGGTCTAGTTTGGCCTAGTGGGTTTCAGTGATAAGACGTGGTACTGTGCCGTCCAGTCTTTGCGTGTGGTAGCAGTATTGCGGGTACAGTAAGTTTTCTTGAAGAAGTGGAATTCAATGAAGTCATGATGGTTCCTTCGTCTGACCAACTTACAGTGGGAAAGGTTGGGCCTGCGCTACGACCGGGGTGGACCAGGATGGTCGACGTCCCACATATCGGTGAATGAAATTATTCTTTCCGATATAGGCCTCATTCGGTTTGGAGGAAACCAAAACGTAGGATTTAGGAATAGTAAAGAAAATTGATAGGATCTCACTTGCCATCCTAAGGAATTGTCTTGCCTCGTTCCTACGCACAAAATGAGCTTTGAGTGGATGTGTAGATTCCCCCAAAAACATAGGAAATGAATAGTATTCCTATGAAAATCCCGTATGCATTTCCTACGAACCGAATGCATCTATAGGGAATTTTCCTCTGGAATCTTTGTTCCTATGTTTTTCCTATAAAAATCCTTTAAACGGAATGAGGCCATAGAGGACGAGCAACGAGTATTCATTGTTTATTTTTTATGAATGCTATTATCTCCACTATTACGACGGAGGAGTGTGAAATACGGCTGCCCAGTGAACTTGGCATGTGCACCACTCCCTCTTTCCTCATGTAATACTACCATAGTGTTGACTATATGGTTGGCTATAAGGTTACAACTTTTCCTCACTTTCTCTCTATCTATTTCCTCTTAAATGTTTCTTACCTTTCTTTTGTTAGACACAACTATTTTTTATGCCTCTTTTTTTAGAATTAGTTTTTTATACCTAGGAGCACGTGTAGAGACAGGCTCTTGCAAAGCCCACTCCTTGACTTTGTCAGTGCCTCTCTCTCCTCCACATAAGCGGGCTTATAGCCTAGCATTTTACTGGTACTACTTGCTATGAATGCGAACAACTGGCGTCTGAGGGGGAGCGCGCGGGGGGAGGTGGGGGGATTTCTTGTGGGCCAAGGCGGTCAGAAGCGGGCTTGTAAGCGGTCCGGACTCCCACATGGCCCACCTCACATTATCACCATATATTTCTTGGAGTTCGTGCACGGTGGGCGGGCAATCTCTTCTCCCTCCCTTGTCTCTCTCTTCTCAGCCGACGCCGCCGAGCGATTAGATTTCGGCTATCAATGGTTTATTCAATTGCAATCCCACATGTCAGTGAAAATGCAAGACAACGCGTGTCCCCTCTGGTGAGTGGCGTGCCGGACTGTCAGTGGTGCGACGTGTACAAGTTGTAAGTGTGCCGCGTTTTCCTTTTGAACTTGCAAAGCGTAACATTTTCATGTGATCGATCGATAGAAATCCAGAACAAAATGACGAGGGCGGTGCTTTCCTGCGTGTTAGGCGGGCTAGTTTGAGTGATATGACGTGCTACAGTGCCGTCCACTTTCTCCATTTTTATGTAAGCAAGAGTCTACACTCTTACATGGGAGGAGTGCGAAACACGACGGATCTAATTTTGATCGAGGGATAACTTTCCCTGCAAAATAATGGAGCACTGTTAGCGATTATAGCATGATAGTTAGGACATCTCCAGCACTGGCCCACAAATTTACACCGGCATCTGTCGGAGGACACTAATGGATGCCATCCAATGCTACTCGCATACATTTCGACAACTATATGAACTAACCGGACGAAATTCATGCAAACAAAGCAAATTTCAAATTAACTAGATGAATTCATTACATTTCGAAAACTTTTCCTATAAACTGGACGAAATTCATTACATATTTCACACAAACCGTACTAAAACCTAATGTAAACCTAATCTAAAAGATCGCCAGCGTCCGACCACCATGTCCGGTCGTGAACCCAAGAAAGTCGGCCATTGCCTTTGCCTCCTCCTCATCCGCCTCGATAACCTCCTCCTCCTCCGGAGCACAAGGTTCTGAAGATTTCCACCTTCACATCGCCGTCAAGTGGCTAATCGGCCGCCGAATCCCACCAAGCTTGGCGTCTACTGAGTGGAGGAGCGGTGGCCTTCCTGGGACCAGAGCGGTCGCGACCTACCAGAGCGCCCGCGCACGCACGCCGGCTTCGTGGTTGTGGCGGCGGAGGGAGGCCGGGGGGTGGGGAGCCGGCGATCTCCTCCATCTGCTCGTGCGATAGTACGTCCAAGAGAGGTTTGGAGCGTGCCCGGAGCAGGGCCGCTGATGTCCTTCATCTGCTCCTGCGACAATATGTCCGAGAGAGCTTTGGAGCGCCAGGAGGCCATGGTTGGAATGGTGCGACAGAAGGAAGGGACCGGAGGAGAATGAGTGTGGGTCTTTGGCTATGGCTGGGAGCTCGGGCTCAAGTTAATGTAGGGGGCGAATGGCAATGAGCTGTGGCAGATGGATGGCGCCGGAGTAGGTTCGTCGGCAGCCGCGTGTCATTAATGTGGGCGGCAGACGGAAGGATGGTTGTGGTGTCGTTAACGCGGACCAGTCGCTTGCACCGGGATGTCGCGCGGGTGGCGCTCTCTCGACCGTCGCACTACTACAATACCGGCGCCAGTGAGAGGTTGCATCGGGCGTGAATGCGGATGCTACTTCAGTGACTTAACTGCAGGTGCATTGGGTCACTGACATGTGGGCCCAACAGGCATCTTGCCTGCATGCCAGTGACACACCGACTGCACCTGCAGTTATGTCCGGTGAATGCGGCATTGATGTTCTGGAGAGACGGTGACCGTTTCAGGCGGGAAGCGCGCTCTAGCAATGGAAGGGGTTTCGGTAGGCCAGGGCGGTCAGACGCTGGTGTGGTGGTAAAATGTGAACTCATGGATGACGAGCCTTGTATTGACAATCAGGCATCCATGCAACCGCTCTTGTCACCAGCTAGCCTTCGATGACCACCATTAGACACCACACAAGCATGCATAACTTACGAATAATGGACGAATCGACCAGACACACACTCGTGTGCAATGGCACTATGATCGGTCACTCACGATAGTACACACTCCGTACCATAGTACCCTCTCTAGCTAGGCTGTTTTATAGATTGTCGTTGTGATGGACGATATACATGAGCAGGGCACCAAGTCACGAGTATGACCATTGGTGTTGAGCTAGGTGAATACATGCTCGGTGTTCGTGGTGGCCTCCAGCAAATGTCTAAGCAGTAATGTCAGGCACCGCCGGGGCGCATAGATGACGGGCTCGCCGTTTGTGTTGCACCATGAGTAGGACTTTCATTGAGAGGGTAACGTGCATGCATTAGCATGGTTTGACAGCGTGAGCATGAGTGTCTGCACACGTACATGCTACTTGCCTCTATGGACGGTGTGCGCTAATGTGTGCATCATGTATAATTTAAAAAAATCCGTTTGTGCATTTAACACAAAGTATTTCATTTTCATTTGGCTGACGAGTGTACGTTGCAGCGATGAGTCCATGGTTTGATTCCTCACATACGCATAATTTTGGTTTTTATTTCTTTCTCCACTGACAGGTAGGCCTGCATAGATAGATAGACAAAGAACACGAGCTGATGAGGCGCATGCGGACTATTTGACTAGTCAACCAGACAAATACGGAGCTGTACGCTGAGCCAGTGACCATATAATCACCATATCTCATATACAATGATCAAAGTGAGCTATCAAGACAAGTTCAGTGACCGCCAATGCATTTTACTCGGTAATAAATGACCAGGATTGAAGGTGAATCCAAATTTCCTTCGTCTTCTGTCCTTGAGCTCTTGATAAACCAATGCACTATATGGTTGTCCGGCCACTCCACCCCAGAGCTGTCACCAAGTGTCGTTCTTGCCACCGTGCCGCACACTAACCGGTAAGGGAGCGATGGTATCCCGCCGCGCCAAGTTCCTCGCCTCCCACGACCGCACACAAAATGGTAGGGAAGCGATGGCATCCCACCGTGCCGAGTTCATCGCCGCTCGCGACCTCACACCTACGTGGGCGGAATTTGAAGCTGCCAAGGCCGAATGGGCGGTAGAGCAAGAGGCAGCCAAAGGCGCACAGAGGGAGCAGAAAAGTCATAAAGAACTCAAGAAAAGAGAGGCCCACCGCCGCAAGAAAGAAGAGGACGCACGCGCTGCTGCAGAGAGGTCGGCAGAGATCCAAGCATGGTGGGGTGTCGCCGACAAAGCCGAGAAGGAGAACAACGACGTCTGGCCAACATGTGACAAGTAGTAGTACTAGTAGTTAGTGTGTGTGTCTGTGGCGCCTGCATGTTTGTTTAATTAATTACGACCATGTACCAGTACTAGTTACTACAGTAGTTTTTAGAGAAAATTACCAGTACATTAGCCTAGACTCAATGGAAAAATTCCTATCGTATGCATCAAATGGCATCTCTTTCTCTACAGGAATTGAGATGCATGTCATCTCACTTCCTATGATTTTCATACTCCTATAAAATTCTTATCCTATGAACCAAAGGAGGCCTCCGCTAGAGTAATGACTATAGCTAGCGGTACTGCTGGTACAGTAGTTTTCTTCAAGAAGCAGAATTCAACAAAGTCATGATGGTTCCTTCGTCCGAGTAACTTCAAAGTGGAAAAGGTTGGACCTGTGATTTGACGGCTCATTGGTCATTATTACTGCGGCGCGACGACCAGGGTGACTCTCCCTTGGAGTTCTGCATGCATGCCAAGTGGACCAGGATGGTCGACGTGCCATATGTCGGCGAATAGAAGTACTCTTTCCGATATCGAGGAGCAAGGAAGCGCACGCCGGCAAGGAAGGGGGGTTGGGTCAGCCAGGGCGGTCAGACACGGGCGTGGTGGTGATATTGGTTTTGGACCATTTCAGGTGTACACTAGTAGAAAACAGGGCTTTGGTTGGAGCTTGCCAAGCCCATTAGTCCTAGTTCAGTCAAGAACTGGGACCCATAGGGGGCATACGTCCTGGTTCGTGTGCCCAGGGGCCCGGCCAGGCCTCGGAAGGCATTTATTCTGGTCCATGTGGACCCATTTGTCCCGGTTCTATGCATGAACCGGGACCAGTGGGCCTCGCTCCTGGACCACAGCCATTGGTCCCGGTTCGTGCCTAGAACCGGGACAGAAGGGGGGCCTTTAGTCCCGGTTCTAGCCACGAACCAGGACCAATATAATGAGGTGGCTATATATACCCCTCGCCCATGAGTAGAGCACTCCACACGGCTCTGTTTTTTCTGAACGGCGAGGAGAGAGCTTTGTGGTGCTCTAGCTCACCTCCTATGCACACGAGCTGTCTGATGAAATGCCCGAGCCACACCAGTTAAGCTTTCTCCTCTCGAAGCTTGACCTCCAAGCCCCATTTTCCCCGATACTTGTCTAGGTTTAGTGGTCCATCACGTCCCGTCCCCGTATTCACCGCCGTCGATCTCGTCGCCTACACTACCGTGGTGAGCCTCTTGTTCTTATCTTCTTCCGAAAGAAAAAAATATCTTACTTTAGATAGATACTTGTCTAATTTTCTAACTTTTATGATTGCTTGCTATTATATAGGGCGATGGTTTTGGTATCTGACCCCGTCGGCCCTCGTCCTAGCTATGATTCGGATGTGGTATATATTATCTTTTATAACTATTTGTTCATTTATTGTTTATGACAATTATGCCCATCAAGTTGACATAGATTTTATTTATCTAGGAGGTAGTTGAACCAGACATTCCAACCGACCCTATTGTCGAGAGGTTAAATTTAGTTGAAGAAGAAAACAATTATTTGAAGGGAAAAATAAAAAAAATGAGGAGGAGAAGATGATATTGGAGTTGCATGTTGTGGATGTCGTCGATGATCACAAGATCAAGATGGATGCAATGCGGTTGAAGATTAGAAAGATTAGAAAATATGCCATTCATACTGAGGCTTGGTATCATTATGCCGTTGGATCAATTTTTACCTTGGTTGTGATTGTGATCGTTGCATTGAAAGGTTTTACATAGTTTCAATGTATGGTTTAACTAGATGCTCTGGAGAGCTATATGTTGTTCATTGAGAACTATGTATGTACTTTGGTCTTAATGTGATGATGAACTTCTATTAATTTGGTCACTTATCTATCCATGTGAATCTGTAATGTTTTTTAACACACATAATTATATATAATGCATGCAGATGAACCGGCAATGGATGTACGGTGACACACACACCTCCGAGTACATTAAGGGCCTACATAATTTTCTCGAAGTGGCTGGGGCAAACAAGCAGAATGGTTTTATGTGTTGTCCATGCCCTAATTGTGGGAATACGAAGTCTTACTCTGACTGGAAAATCCTTCACACCACCTCCTTTCTAAGGGTTTCATGCCGCACTATAATGTTTGGACGAAGCATGGAGAAATAGGGGTTATGATGGAAGACATTGAAGAAGAAGAGGATGATGAAAACTATGTGCCCCCTGAATACGGTGATGCTACAACGGGGGAAGCTGCTGAAAATCAAGAGGAACAACACCATGTGCCTGATGATGATGATCTCCGCCGGGTCATTGTTGATGCAAGGACACAGTGCAAAAGTCAAAAGGAGAAGCTGAAGTTCGATCGCATGTTAGAGGATCACAAAAAAGGGTTGTACCCCAATTGCGAAGACGGCAACACAAAGCTCGGCACCGTACTAGAATTGTTGCAGTGGAAGGCAGAGAATGCTGTTTCTGACAAAGGATTTGAGAAGCTACTGAAAATATTGAAGAAGAAACTTCCAAAGGATAACGAATTGCCCGACAGTATGTACGCATCCAAGAAGGTCGTATGCCCTCCAGGATTGGAGGTGCAGAAGATACATGCATGCCCTAATGACTGCAGAGGCGGTGCGTACGAGGATTTGAACGCATGCTCGGTATGCAGTGCATTGCGGTATAAGATCAGATGAGATGACCCTCGTCATGTTGACGGCGAGCCCCCCAGGAAGAGGGTTCCTGCGAAGGTGATGTGGTATCGCCTATAATACCACAGTTGAAACGTCTGTTCAGAAATGAAGCGCATGCCAAGTTGATGCGATGGCACAGAAAGGACCATAAGAAAGATGGGAAGTTGAGAGCACCCGCTGACGGGTCGCAGTGGAGAAAATCGAGAGTAAGTACTGGGCTGAGTTTGCAGGTGACCTAAGGAACATATGGTTTGTTTTAAGCATGGACACTAATCCTTTCGGGGAGCAGAGCAGCAATCAAAACACCTGGCACCTGACTCTATGTATGTATAACATTCCTCCTTGGATGTGCATGAAGCGGAAGTTCATTATGATGTCAGTTCTCATCCAAGGCCCTGAGCAACCCGGCAACGACATTGATGTGTACCTAAGGCCATTAGTTGAAAAACTTTTACACTGTGGAATGGAAACGGTGTACGTGTGTGGGATGAGCACAAACAGGAGGAATTTAACCTGCATGCATTACTGTTTGTAACCATCAACGATTGGCCCGCTTTCAATAACCTTTCAAGATACACAAACAAGGGATACCACGCATGCACACACTATTTAGCTGACACCGAAAGTATATACCTGGAAAAATGTAGGAAGAATGTGTACCTGGGCCATCGTTGATTTCTTCCGACCAACCATCAATGTTGAAAGAAAGGCAAGCATTTAAAAGGCGATGCAGAACACTGGAAGAAGCCCGCCATGCGTACTGGTGATCACGTACTTGCTATGGTCAATGATTTACACGTAATCTTTGGAAAGGGTCCCGACAGACTATCTGTTCCGAATGACGCTGAGGGACGTGCACCCATGTGGAAGTAGAAATCTATATTTTGGGACCTACTCTACTGGAAAGAGCTAGAGGTCCACTCTTCAATCGACGTGATGCACGCAACGAAGAACCTTTGCGTGAACCTGCTAGGCTTCTTGGGCATGTATGGGAAGACAAAAGATACACCAGAGGCACGGGAGGACCTGCAACATTTGCATGAAAAAGACGGCATGCCTCCAAAGCAGTATGAAGGTCCTGCCAGCTACGCTCTTACCATAGAAGAGAAGGAAATCTTCTTTGAATGCCTTCTCAGTATGAAGGTCCCGTCTGGCTTCTCGTTGAATATAAAGGGAATAATAAATATGTCAGAGAAAAAAGTTCCAGAACCTAAAGTCTCATGACTGCCATGTGATTATAACGCAACTGCTTTCGGTTGCATTGAGAGGGCTTCTACCGGAAAACGTCTGATTAGCCATTGTGAAGCTATGTGCATTCCTCAATGCAATCTCTCAGAAGGTGATCGATCCAGAAATTATACCAAGGCTAAGGAGTGATGTGGCGCAATGTCTTGTCAGTTTCGAGCTGGTGTTCCCACCATCCTTCTTCAATATCATGACGCACGCCCTAGTGCATCTAGTCGACGAGATTGTCATTCTGGGCCCCGTATTTCTACACAATATGTTCCCCTTTGAGAGGTTCATGGGAGTCCTAAAGAAATATGTCCGTAACCATGCTAGGCCAGAAGGAAGCATCTCCATGGGCCATCAAACAGAGGATGTCATTGGGTTTTGTGTTGACTTCATTCCGGGCCTTTAGAAAATAGGTCTCCCTAAATCACGGTATGAGGGGACACTGACTAGAAAAGGCACGCTTGGAGGGGACTCAACAAAATGCAGGGACAGGCATTCTTGGTCTCAAGCACACTACACAGTTCTACAGAACTCTACCTTGGTGACCCCGTATGTCGATGAACACAAGAACAGTTTGCGCTCCAAACAACCGGAGCAGTGTGATGACTGGATTACATGTGAACACATCAGGACATTCAACCGTTCGTTGGAAACACGTCTCAGAGGTGACAACACTGTTTGTGATGAGCTGTACTCGTTGTCCAGGGGACCATCTTCGACTGTATTGACTTACAAAGGATACGAGATAAATGGGAATACATTTTACACGATCGCCCAAGATCAAAAGAGCACCAACCATAATAGGGTTGTCCGCTTTGATGCAGCAACCAATAGGGGAAAGGACACATATTATGGTTACATAGTGGACAGATGGGAACTTGACTACGAACATGATTTTAAGGTCCCTTTGTTTAAGTTCAAATGGGTCAATCTGTCAGGAGGTGGGGTACAGGTACACCCACAGTACGGAATGACAATAGTGGATCTGAACAATCTTGGGTACACTGACGAACTATTCGTCCTAGCTAATGATGTGGCGCAGGTTTTCTATGTGAAGGACATGTCTACCAAACCGAGAAAAAGAAAAGATAAGGAAGCGAATACATCATACGATGAGCCAAAGCGACACATAGTTCTTTCAGGAAAAAGAGACATCGTGGGAGTGGAGGTTAAGACAGACATGTCTGAAGATTATGAAAAGTTTCATGAAATTCCTCCCTTCAAAGTCAAGGCTGACCCAAGCACCCTCATAAACGATGAAGATTATCCATGGTTACGGCGCAATAAGCAACGGACACAAGCGAAGAAAAAGTGAAGACTTTTCTCTCCACAACTATTATAATGATGCCTTTGATCTAGAATATCCATGTAACTGATGAGTTTTGTCAGGCTGTGGGGTTCCGACAAACCCTTAAGGTTCGAACACTAGGGTGCGCGCGAAGTCTTTCCCTCCTACCGATCTACGCTCTAGCTCACTAAGATCTTGCGGTCGAACTCGATGAAATCACAACACAGACGGACACGGGGTTTATACTGGTTCGGGCCACCATTGTGGTGTAATACCCTACTCCAGTGTGGTGGTGGTGGATTGCCTCTTGGGCTGATGATGAACCATACAAGGGAAGAATGGCCTCCTGAGGTTAAGGCGTTCTTAAGCTCGGTGAGCTTGTGTGTGTGGGGGGGCGTCTCTCTCCTTCCTCTCTCCCTCTAAGGTGGTGGCTAGTCCTATTTATAGAGGCCCTGGTCCTCTTCCCAAATATCGAGCGGGAAGGGAGCCAACAATGGCGGGCTAATTTGAAGGGGGGCAGCTAGTACAAGCTATCCTGACAAAAGTAGTCTTCGCCTGCACAAAGTTCTGGTGGTGACGCTGTTCTGGTCTCCACGATGACCTCTGTCTTGCAGTCCATGGTCTTGGTCTTGTTGCACCGAAATGGAAACCTTTGCCTGAGGCCTCGATACTCCACGGCTGCGCTTGCCCCCTTTGCACCAAAGAGGAAACAAGGATGTTGTGCGTGCTGGCGCCCGCCTGGTGTCGATCGTCACGGCTCACGTCATGAGAGCCTCATGAGGTTCGCCTCGCCTTGATATCTTCGCTCCTCGTGAGCCTGCCTAGCTAGGGCACTACAGAGGAGGTCTTGTGTCGTCCGCCTCGCGAGGCTTGGACCCTCGCGAGGGTCTTGGGCCCTTTGTTTATGAAGATGGGCCATACGGCCTACTGGCTCAGCCGCGCCACGGGCCGCAAGCAGGCAAGTCTGGGGACCCCCATTTCCAGAACGCCGACAGTAGCCCCCGGGCCCAAGGTGTGCTTGGGCTTGGCTTCGCGGCGAAGCCAAGGGTCATGTTCGGAGCAGCGCGGGCCCCAAAAGCCTGCGGCCTCGATTGACACATGACGGCTGATTGGACGTGGGCGTCTCCGCTTCCCCACGCTGCCTTGACCACTACACAACTTGACAAGTCCCTGCGACATGCAAGGGAAACCATAATTACCTGCGATTGTGGGAGACGCTAGTTGGCCTTCTCTTGCTATAAATGGGGAGGGGCGGAGGCCCCGTTGTGCATCTCTTCCTTGCTTGCTTCCTCCTTCTTGCTCCATTGCTTGTAGTGCCTCCGATGGGGCCTCAAAGGAAGTTCTCTACCATCGAGAAGGGAAAGGTCCCTCGCGAGGGCCCTAGTTCCCCGGTGCCCAAGTGCGGTCGCGGTCGCCCACGCAAGTACGCTGCGACCCCCGCCGTGGCCCACCGTCGAGGCGGCGCCACGGCACGTGGAGGGGACCGTCCTAACCGTGGCGGTCCAGTTGACGGGGGGAGGCGCGTGATGGTGGAGAGGCCTCCCCGCTCGCGCTTCCATTCAATGGAGGCATCGCCGGAGTTCGTTGTTTGGTCGAAAAACCTGGCCGGCAACTGGCTCCAGCTTCCGCGCTTCCTTGTCGATGAGCTGCCGGCCCCTGGTCCAAGGGCTCTGATTGCAGGCGGATGGTTGCTGCAGCAAGGCCTCCTGGATCACGGTCGAGACTTCTGCCGCGGGCAGCATAGCTCTGGCCCGCGGCTGGCAGACGTTCGCTCATACGCGCAGCCTGGGCAGGCGGTACACTCTCCACTTCAAGTATGACGGCGGGTCGACCCTCTACGTGAGGGTGTTCGGGGAAGATGGCCGCCGCGCCGGGTGCAGCCCCGAGATGAACAATGGTGAGGAGGTTCTCGGCCTTGGCGACGGTCGTGATGAGGGTGAGGGCAAGCCTGCCCTCAGCGGTGACCACATCTCTTCCAGCTACGGCAGTTCTCCCTCCTGCGGCAGCTCCAGCAGTAGTGGCTACGATCAGCCGCCATGCCACCGCGCTCACTTTGAAGGAGGCAGTGGGTCATCTCGTCGCCATGCCTCCCTGAAGCACGAGGAGTGGTCTGGCTAGGCTTGGGCGTCGCTAAGGGCCTGCCCCCGCGGATTGCTGAAACACCACTTTGTTTGGCTTTTTCCTTTCTTTTCCTGCACCAGAAAATGAAACCAGTATGGGCCCAGAGGGGCTTGTATCGAACTATGGTTCTTGGTTAACGCAACGTGTGTGTTATCCCATGCCATGCTGTTATTTTGCGCAGAGATAACCTAACATGGCGTGTTTGGGACGCCCCTTCTTTCACGAGATATCTACGTTTGCTCAGGAACTACAAGAATTTGTTAGGGGGTGTGCTAGAGGATTTTTCCGTTCACCCGAACCTTGCCTTGGCGCTTTGCATCGCGGTACCCGAGGGGCATGGATTTAGGAGAGTTGCGCCAGCTTCCAGGATCGAACGAGGGTGACTAGCGAGAAGGCAGAGAGAAGGAAAGGCTCGCGAGGGCACCTGCCTAGCCCCCTCGTGAGGTATGCGAGAGAGATCACGGGTAACGAAAGCCGAAAAACGAGGTAAAAGGCGAAGGAACCAAATCAGCAAGGAACGCCAAAGGCAAACTCGATCAAGGAAAAGCAAGCCAACTACGGAAAGCAAATGAAAAGCTGCGTCCGGCACCTAATCTAGTCTTCAAGTCTTCTCACCAGCGCGGAGCTACGTGTTGTCCACTAGGCATGGGAGGGAGCCCGAGGGCCTGAAGCCGACGCTCCTGAGACTCCGGGGCGTGTACAGCCCCAACTCATTATTACGTGAGAGTGTCACGGGCGGCGATTCTTCACAGGCACCGGGCCTTGCTTCACAGGCTAAGGGCCTTTCTTCACAGGGTCTGGGCCTTGCTTCACAGGCACTGGGCCTTGCTACACAGGCTCTGAGCCTTGCTTCACAGGCACTGGGCCATGCCTCACAGGCTCTGGGCCTTGCTTCATAGGCTCTGGGCCTTGCCTCACAGGCTCTGGAACTTGCTTCATGTGTAGAACTTCTGGAGGTGCTGGATGTTCTAGGCGTTTTGGATAGGTGTCCCCTCTTGCGTCTCCAAGCACACGGCGCCAGGCCTGGAGATGTGGTCTACCCTGAATGGGCCCTCCCACATGGGTGAGAGCTTGTGCAAGCCTTCCCTGGAGAGGACCCGCCTCAGGACCAGGTCACCCGTCTCGAGCGTCCTGGAGCGAATGTTGCGGCAGTGGTAGCGCCGCAGCGCTTGCTGGTACCTTACCGCCCTTAATGCAGCTTCGTGACGACGTTCCTCACCCAGCACGAGATCCACCCCCCGCATGGCGTCCTGCTGCGTTTCGTCGAATGCCAGGACCCGCATGGAGTGATGCCTGACCTCGTGAGGGACGACGGCTTCAGCTCCGTAGACGAGGAAGAACAGAGTCTCGCCCGTTGGCTTGGTAGAAGTGGTGCGGATGGACCACAACACGTACTGGAGCTCGTCATGCCAGCTTCTTCTTGAAGGTCCTGGTCTCGAGGCCCCTCAGGACCTCAGCGTTGGCGCGCTCGGCCTGACCATTGCTCCTGGGGTGGGCTACCGAAGTGTAGCAGATCTGCGTTCCAAGGTTAGCACAGTAGGTTTTAAAGAGGTTACTTGTAAACTGCGAGCCGTTATCTGTGATAATGCGGTTGGGGACCTCGAATCGGCTCATGAGGCCCTTGACGAACTTGACATTAGAGCCGGCTGGAATGGTTCGGACGACTTCCACCTCTACCCACTTGGTGAACTTATCGATGGTGACGTAGAGATAGCAGTAGCCCCCTGGCGCTCATGGGAACGGGCCTAGGATGTCTAGCCCCCAGACCGCGAACGGCCACGTGAGCGGGATGGTTTGGAGGCCCTGAGCAGGCTGGTGGATTTGCTTGGCGTGGAATTGGCAAGCTTGGCAGGACTTCACCAGCTCAGCTGCATCATTGAGTGCTGTAGGCCAATAGAATCCACTACGGAAGGCCTTGCCGATGAGGGTCCGTGATGACAAGTGATGTCCACAGTACCTGCTGTGTATGTCAGTCAGCAGCTCCCTCCCATGATCACTGGAGATGCAGCGCAGCGTGATGTCGTTCGGTCGTTTCCTGTACAATTCGCCGTCTTGAATGCAGTATGTCGTGGCCTATCGGGACACGCGCTCCGCGTCCTCTTCTTTCTCCGGCAGTGTCCCGTGCATCAGGTACTCCCTGAACTCCTTGGTCCAACACTCATCCTGGGGCTCAAGCGTCAAGAGCAGCCGAGCTCCTGAGGTTGGGCCGCAATCTGGGGCTCCCAAGGCCGGGGGCTGAAGGAGCTCCTACCGAGGTTGAGTCGTGCTTGAAAGAGGCGGCGTAGCTGACGGCTTGAAGAGCCGCTCTTCGAAGACACCGGGCTCTTGCGGTTGCCACTTGGATGCTCTCTTGGCGATGTCGTCGGCTTCCTTGTTGGTGCCCCGGGGCACGTGCTGTAGCTCCAAGCCTGCGAACTGCTTTTCCATTTTGCGCACCTCAGCAAGGTAGGCCTCCATGTGCTCGTCCTTTGGCTCGTACACTTTGTTGGAGAAGTTGACGAGGAGTCGTGAGTCGCCCTTGACGGTAAGGTGCCTCACCCCCATAGCCACCGCAGCCTTCAGGCCGGCTATGAGGCCCTCGTATTCTGTGATATAGTTGGAGACCTTCTCGCCGTGCTGAAAGCAGAGTTGCACGGCGTAGAAAAGCTTGTCCTGAGTGGGCGAGATGAGCACTGCACCAGCCCTCGCGCCCTGGTGCGCAAAGGCGCCATCAAAATACATGACCCAGCCGTCTGGCGCCTCGCTTCCTGGGAAGGTGGACCGGTCTTCTCCTTCCTCAAGAGTCGGGGCATCTGTCCATTCTGCCACAAAATCAGTGAGCACGGCTCCCTTGATGACCCTGGTGGTGCTAAACTCCAGCTGAAATGCTTGTAGCTCGATGTTCCATTCAGCGACCCTTCCGGCTGAGTTTGGGCTCCTGAGTATCCTCTCCAACGGGTAAGACGAGACGACCTTGATGGGGTGCCCCTGGAAGTAGTGCCGCATCTTGCGCGAGGCTGCCAAAAGTTTGAGCTGGAGCTTCTGCGGCATGGGGTAGCACGCCCTCACATCCCGCAGTACAGTGCTGACGAAGTACACTGGGTGCTCGACAAGGGCCGATACACTATTGAGGCTCGGGTCCCGCGTAGATTGCGGCATATCCTGAGGTGATGGGTCTCCTGAGACCTGACCGCCCTCAAGAGCTTCCGCGATGTTGCTCTGCTGAGCTAGGTCCTCCGCCGCTGATGGCTTTGCTGCACCTCTCTGGCCCGGTGCTGCATCAGCTCTACCCTTGTCTTGACGCTCCTCCCGAACCGCCACCAGCGCCGCGCTGGCGGAGTACGGGGTGGCGGCAAGGTAGAGCAAAAGAGGCTCGAGAGGCTGCGGTGCCACCATCACCGGGGGGCTGGTGAGATATTTCTTGAGGTCTCGGAAGGCCTGGTCGGCCTCCGGGGTCCACTCGAAGGGGCCTTTCTTCTTCATGAGCTTAAAGAAGGGCAAGGCGCGCTCGCCTAGCTTAGAGATGAAACGCCCTAACGCGGTCACCCGTCCTGCCAGCTTTTGCATCTCCTTGAGGGTCTGTGGTGGGATCATGTCTTCGATGGCCTTGATATTTTCCGGGTTCGCCTCGATCCCTCTGTGGGACATGAGAAACCCTAGCAACTTGCCGGATGGGACGCCAAACACACACTTCTCCAGGTTAAGCCTCAAGTTCACTTGGCGCAAGCTCTCAAAAGTCTCCTGCAAGTCTTGAATCAACGTCCTCGCCTCGCGAGATTTGACCACTATGTCATCAATGTAGGCCTCTGTGTTCCTGCCAAGATGCCGCCCCAAGGCGATGTGCATCAGTCGATGAAAGTTTGTGCCCATGTTGCGAAGGCCGAAAGGCATGCAGGTGTAGCAGTACATCCCACATGGTGTCAAGAAGGCCGTATTCTCCACATCCTCCACCGCCATCTTGATCTGATGGTACCCAGAGAACACATCCAGGAAACACAACAAATCGCACTCGGCGGTGGAGTCGACGATTTGATCGATGCACGGAAGGGGGAATGGGTCTTGGGGGCAAGCTTTGTTTAGTTTGGTGAAGTCGACGCACATACATTCCTTCCCGCCTTTCTTCGGTACTACAACGGGGTTCGCCAGCCATTCGGGGTATCGAACTTCCTGGATTGTACCTGCCGCCTCTAGCTTACGTGTCTCTTGGACGATGAAGTCCTGCTTCTCAGTGGACTGCCATCTTGCTCACTGCTTCATGGGGCGTACGTTGGGGCACACCTTTAGATGATGCTGGATTACCTCTCTCGGGACCCCTACCAGTTGATCGGGCTCCCACGCGAATATCTCCTTCTTCACGCACAAAAACCTCACCAAAGCTTCTTCTTGCCCCGGGTTAAGGCCGATTCCTATGGTGAAGTTGGCTCTTGAAGACCCATCCTCGTTGACCGACACCTGCTTGGTCTTCTCCTTGTCTTGGGTGAATAGCTGCTTTTTCTTGGTGGGTGCGGCCTCCTTGGCCTCCGGCGCACCGGCGCCGGCTGGCTGCGGCGCTGCCGCGGTCTTGAAGGCGAGCCTGAGCGCCATCATGGCCTCCTTAGTGTCCCCTTGGATGGTGAGGACGCCCTTGCTCCCTGGCATCTTCAAGAGGTTGTATACCGGGTGAGTTTCCACCATGAACTGAGCGAGGGCCGGGTACCCGAGGATGGCATTGTACGCGAGACAGATGCAGGCGATGTCAAAGCCTCCCTGAGATGGCGGTGGAGCCGGGGTCGTCTTCCGAGTCGAAGGTGAGGTCGGCTTCCGGCGCGGCCCAACCTGGCGGAGCCCTCGTGGTGCTTGCAGGCGGCCCCAATCTGATGGAAGAAAGGCTTGACGTGGCGATTTGAAGGAGGTGGTTGGGAGCCGCCCACCAGTGCCGCGACTGCATGGTGCGCCGGCGCCGCGTAGCACGCAGTGAAGAGGTCGCGGAGTCACCCCCAGGACGTCACCGTGGATCCCGGGAGGTCGAGCAGCCAAGCGCGCGGCTCGCCGGCAAGGGCCAGGGGGAACAAGTTTGCCATGATCTTGTCATCACCTCCCGCTTCGAGGACGGCCTCCTCGTGCGCTAGCAGGAACAGCACCGAGTCTGCCGCGTCATCGTAACGCGGCGGCATCTCCGGCCTGAATTTGATCGGCCACTGCACTCGCCGCAGAGCGGGGGCCAGGGCTCGGTACCCAGACTCCCTATTGCCGGCGACGGCCATGGGGGTCGGTGGCGGGGCACCTGCCATGGGAGCGCGGGGCGGTGATACGGGGCGCTGGTCGATGGAGAGAAGCTGGGGCGCACCCCTACCTGGCGCACCAAATGTCGGGATGTGGGGTTCCGGCAAACCCTTAAGGTTCGAACACTAGGGTGCGCGCGAGGTCTTTCCCTCCTACCAATCTACGCTCTAGCTCGCTAAGATCTTGCGGACGAACTCGACGAACTCACAACACAGAAGGACACGGGGTTTATAATGGTTCAGGCCATCGTTGTGGTGTAATACCCTACTCCAGTGTGGTGGTGGTGGATTGCCTCTTGGGCTGATGATGAACCATACAAGGGAAGAACAGCCTCCTGTGGTTAAGGCGGTCTTGAGCTCGGTGAGCTTGTGTGTGTGGGGGGGGGCGGTCTCTCTCTTTCCTCTCTCCCTCTAAGGTGTTGGCTAGCCCTATTTATAGATGCCCTGGTCCTCTTCCCAAATATCGAGTGGGAAGGGAGCCAACAATGGCGGGCTAATTTGAAGGGGGACAGCTAGTACATGCTATCCTGAAAAAAGTAGTCTTCGCCTGCACAAAGTTCTGGTGGTGACGCTGTTCTGGGCTCCACGATGACCTCCTTCTTGCAGTCCATGGTCTTGGTCTTGTTGCACCGAAATGGCAACCTTTGCCTGAGGCCTCGGTACTCAGCGATTGCGCTTGCCCCCTTTGCACCAAAGAGGAAACAAGGACGTTGTGCGTGCTGGCGCCCGCCTGGCGCCCGCCTGGTGTCGATCGTCAGGGCTCACGTCACGAGAGCCTCGTGAGGTTCGCCTCGACTTGATATCTCCGCTCCTCGTGAGCCTTCCTAGCTAAGCCACTCCAGAGGAGGTCTTGCGTCGTCCGCCTCACGAGGCTTGGCCCCTCGCGAGGGTCTTGGGCGCTTTGTTGGTGAAGATGGGCCATACGGCCTACTGGCTCAGCCGCACCGCGGGCCGCAGGTAGGTAAGTCTGGGGACCCCCGTTCCCAGAACGCCAACAAGTTTCCTTATGAAACCTTGATACTTCGAAAGAGATTGTCCATTTGGTACACGAAGTGCATCCAGTTTTTTCGTAACCCTCTCAACTTTTTTGCACATGCTATGTGGGTGAAATTATGATACCATGCCAATTTTCAACCTCTTTAGAGTTCATCTGAAGTGCTTTTCAATTTCAGGGTCATTTAGCTGAAAGTATGAACTAATATAAAAATGATCTGGAAAACTTTTATGAAACTCTAATAGCAAAAATAATAAAATAAAAGAATGAACTAGAAAAATTTAATAAAATTCTAATAGAAAAAATAATGAACTAGAAAACTTTAATGAAACCCTAATAACAAAAGGAATCAACTAAAAAGCTTTTATAAACCTATAGTATTATTGAAAGTAAAATTATTTAAAATTTATGCAACTAAAATTATCAATGTATTTTCTATTCAGAACATTATAAGCAAAAATAAAATAAAATAGATAAGTATAAACAAAATAAAATTAATAAGTAGAAACAAAATAAACTTTAATAAATAAGTAGAAACGAAATAAAATAAATAAGTAGAAACCAAATAAAATAAGTAAGTAGAAACAAAATAAAATAAACTTTAATAAAATAGGAACAGGTGTTGCCACTAATATATCCATCTGTCATGTTTGTATAATAATTGCCATGTTGTAATATTTGCAGAAACTCTGGAGCACGACCGAGATGAGGCCGCAGAACAGGTGTTGGGTGACATAATCGCAGCCGGAGGTGATGTCATATCGTATCTCAATGACACCGATGGTCTGGAAGGAGAGGGTGAAGCAAGCTACGGTTATCGAACAATGGAGGAGGAAGGACATGATTATGATGGCTCTGGTGACCGAATGTCGGTGCAAGAAGGAGACTGTGATGACGGCTCCGGTGACCGAACAGAGTCCGGCCAGGTATATATATTAATTAAGCCTGTGCTGACTAGCTAATTGATGCATTCATTGTTTTGGTATGTACACATATTAACTATCGTCTTTCTTATTTTTTCTAGCCCTCTGGATCGGGCAAAACTTCGGTAGAGAAATGAGGCCCGCAGAAAAAACTGCGCTCGGATGAAAGGTTCACGATCACAGCAATCGCGCGCGATGGCCAACCGATTGAACCCGTCCAGACCAAGGAAGCATTTGGTGGTCAGTGCTGGGTTCTTGTTAGGGACAAGATCTCGATCAGCATCCACCAATGGTGTAAGCCTAAGAAGGAAGACCCTGAGGTGTCTTATGTCAACAATATGCAGAAAGATGATCTTTGGACCACGCTGAAGGCAAATTTCACCCTACCGCCGGAGGAGGATCCGGAGAAGCCAATTAAAGAGCCATTGATCAAGTCTCATGCTCTTAAGAGGATGGAAGAACTATTCAGGAGGTGGAAGAATGAGCTGAAAACAACATTTGTCGTCAAAGAAGAGACACCAAAATTCACCGGCCGGTATGAGAAGATCAGAGATCACCGGGACGCATTTGTGGCCCACAAGACATTAGACAAGAGTAAGAAGATGTCAGCGACAAACAAGATAAATGCTGCGAAGAAGGAGCATCACCATCGCATGGGGTCAGGTGGCTACCTCAAAGCCCAGCCGTTGTGGGCCAAGGCTGAGAATGACCTGCTTGACAAAGGGGTCGAACCAGAGACATTGAACTGGCCAGACCGTTGCCGGACGTGGTTCTTCGGGGTTGGCGGAAGCTTGGACCCTGTAACAGGGAAGTGCGTTTGGACAAACGAGCAAATGCAAATATCTGTCATGAAGCTTCAGGACTATATCACCGCAGCGCAGCAAGGGACGATCGTTCCAGATAGAGAGAATGACGAGCTCACAATGTCCCTCGGGAATCCTGAGCACCCTGGATGGACACGGGGCACACGCTAGGCTCCGTTCCATGGAAGGCTGGGTTTTCGTACTCCGGATGGTTACAAATGCCAGGAGAGGAGGAAGAAAGTGGAGCAAACCGAACTGCAGAAGCTGCACGCAAGGGTGCAAGCGCTAGAGGAATGAGAAGCAGTTCACAGGAAGCGACCTGCCGAAGCTACCCCGCCATCTCAGCGGAGAAGCAGCGTGGCTTTCACCGAGCTGCTTCAGCTGCAGCCTATCTTCAGGGCTCCTGCTAGCTACCGCATGGATGCTATCACAGAGTCTCAACATTGCCACCTTATGACGCAATGGCAGAACTTCAAAGTCAAGGCGACTGTCGGCTCTGTTTGACCTCCTGAACCCGGCGCAACTTTTCACTGTTGTCCAATTCCAGAAGGATATGCTAGGGTGATAGTGGATGAAATAACGGAGGGATTTAGGACCTCGAGCTTGACTACCCTAGCCTTGAAGGGGTGACTCGGCTGGGTTCTGCTGTGAAGACTCCATGCCTATGGCGGAAGGAGCTCATCAACCTTTCGAACTGGACACCTCCTCCTCCACTCCTCTGGTGAGTCAGGGCACTCCGCCTTCTCCTCCGCTTCCTCCTCCGGCGAGTGATCAGGGCACTCTGCCTCCTTCTCCGGCGTGTGGCGGCACTCCGCCTCCTTCACCACCAGCGCCGGCGCGCCCGAGCAGCTAGCCTGCTCCTTCTCTACCTCGTCAGCAATGGTGGAAGAGACCTGCTGCCGCTTTGGCTGCTCCGGCGCGTCGTAGTCCTTCTCCTCCGCCTTGTAAGCAAAGAAAGAAGACAACCGCAACCGCTTCGTCTGCTATGGTATCTAGCAGTACAGCCAGAGGCGGGAGGCAATACAGATTCGGTCCATCTCTCAAGCCTCTAGAGAAGTTACCATATTAGAGGACCGTGGAGGAAAATGCGAAGATCGTGGAAGCCGAAGTGAGGGACTTCTTTGAATGGGTGAAAGCAAAGAAGCATCCACCTTCGGAGGAGAAGATAGATCCGGGGAGAGCATGTTGGGGAACGTAGTAATTTCAAAAAAATTCCTACGCACACGCAAGATCATGGTGATGCATAGCAACGAGGGGGAGAGTCTGATCTACGTACCCTTGTAGATCGCAACGGAAGCGTTGACACAACGTAGAGGAAGTAGTCGTACGTCTTCTTCCCGATCCGACCGATCCAAGCACCGTTACTCCAGCACCTCCAAGTTCTTAGCACACGTACAGCTCGATGACGATCCCCGGGCTCCGATCCAGCAAAGCTTCGCGGAGGAGTTCCATCAGCACGACGGCGTGGTGACAATATTGATGTTCCACCGATGCAGGGCTTCGCCTAAGCACTACAACGATATGACCGGGGTGGAATATGGTGGCAGGGGGCACCGCACACGGCTAAGGAACGATCACAATGATCAACTTGTGTGTCTAGAGGTGCCCCCTGCCTCCGTATATAAAGGAGCCAAGGGGGAGGGGGCCGGCCGGCCAAGGAGGGCGCGCCAAGGGAGTCCTACTCCCTCTGGGAGTAGGATTCCCCCCCCCCCCAATCCTAGTTGGAATAGGATTCCTTGAGGAGGGGAAAGAGAGAGAGGGGGCCGGCCACCTCTCCTAGTCCTAATAGGACTAGGGGAAGGGTGGAGGCGCGCGGCCACCTTGGGCTGCCCCTTTCTCCTTTCCACTAAAGCCCATTAAGGCCCATCTGGTTCCCGAGGGGTTCCGGTAACCTCCCGGTACTCCGGTAAAATCCTGATTTCACCCGGAACACTTCCGATGTCCAAATATAGGCTTCCAATATATCAATCTTTATGTCTCGACCATTTCGAGACTCCTCGTCATGTCCGTGATCACATCTGGGACTCCGAACTAACTTCTGTACATCAAAATGCATAAACTCATAATAACTGTCATCGTAACGTTAAGCGTGCGGACCCTACGGTTCGAGAACAATGTAGACATGACTGAGATACATCTTCGGTCAATAACCAATAGCGGGACCTGGATGCCCATATTGGCTCCTACATATTCTACGAAGATCTTTATCGATCAGACCGCATAACAACATACGTTGTTCCCTTTATCATCGGTATGTTACTTGCCCGAGATTCGATCGTCGGTATCAAATACCTAGTTCAATCTCGTTACTGGCAAGTCTCTTTACTCGTTCCGTAATACATCATCTCAAAACTAACTCATTAGTTGTAATGCTTGCAAGGCTTATGTGATGTGCATTACCGAGAGGGCCCAGAGATACCTCTCCGACAATCGGAGTGACAAATCCTAATCTCAAAATACGCCAACCCAACATCTACCTTTGGAGACACCTGTAGAGCTCCTTTATAATCACCCAGTTATGTTGTGACGTTTGGTAGCACAAAAAGTGTTCCTCCGGGAAACGGGAGTTGCATAATCTCATAGTCATAGGAACATGTATAAGTCATGAAGAAAGCAATAGCAACATACTAAACGATCGGGTGCTAAGCTAATGGAATGGGTCATGTCAATCAGATCATTCAACCAATGATGTGACCTTGTTAATCAAATAACAACACCTTGTTCATGGTTAGGAAACATAACCATTTTTTACTAACGAGCTAGTCAAGTAGAGGCATACTAGTGACACTAAGTTTGTCTGTGTATTCACACATGTATTATGTTTCCGGTTAATACAATTCTAGCATGAATAATAAACATTTATCATGATATAAGGAAATAAATAATAACTTTATTATTGCGTCTAGGGCATATTTCCTTCAGTCTCCCACTTGCACTAGAGTCAATAATCTAGATTACACAGTAATGATTCTAACACCCATGGAGCCTTGGTGCTGATCATGTTTTGCTCGTGGAAGAGGCTTAGTCAACGGGTCTGCAATATTCAGATCCGTATGTATCTTGCAAATCTCTATGTCTCCCACCTGGACTAGATCTACCCGGATGGAATTGAAGCGTCTCTTGATGTGCTTGGTCCTCTTGTGAAATCTGGATTCCTTTGCCAAGGCAATTGCACCAGTATTGTCACAAAAGATTTTCATTGGACCCGATGCACTAGGTATGACACCTAGATCGGATATGAACTCCTTCATCTAGACTCCTTCATTCGCTACTTCCGAACCAGCTATGTACTCCGCTTCACATGTAGATCCCGCTATGACGCTTTGCTTAGAACTGCACCAACTGTCAGCTCCACCGTTTAATGTAATCACGTATCCAGTTTGCGATTTAGAATCGTCCGGATCAGTGTCAAAGCTTGCATCAACGTAACCTCTTACAGTGAGCTCTTTGTCACCTCCATATACGAGAAACATATCCTTAGTCCTTTTCAGGTATTTCAGGATGTTCTTGACCGCTGTCCAGTGATCCACTCCTGGATTACTTTGGTACCTCCCTGCTAAACTTATAGAAAGGCACACATCATGTTTGGTACACAGCATTGCATACATGATACAGCCTATGGCTGAAGCATAGGGAACATCTTTCATTTTCTCTCTATCTTCTGCAGTGGTCGGGCATTGAGTCTGACTCAACTTCACACCTTGTAACACAGGCAAGAACCCTTTCTTTGCTTGATCCATTTTGAACTTCTTCAAAATCTTGTCAAGGTATGTGCTTTGTGAAAGTCCAATTAAGCGTCTTGATCTATCTCTATAGATCTTTATGCCTAATATGTAAGCAGCTTCACCGAGGTCTTTCATTGAAAAACTCTTATTCAAGTATCCCTTTATGCTATCCAGAAATTATATA
Organism: Triticum monococcum; assembly: GCA_034509565.1. Classification (NCBI taxonomy): domain Eukaryota; kingdom Viridiplantae; phylum Streptophyta; class Magnoliopsida; order Poales; family Poaceae; genus Triticum; species Triticum monococcum. The sequence continues at coordinate 170,297,575 of CM067847.1, read as the reverse complement.
TCATTTCCGATCAGCAATATGTCATCCACATATAATATCAGAAATGCTACAGAGCTCCCACTCACTTTCTTGTAAATACAGGCTTCATCGAAAGTCTGTATAAAACTGAATGCTTTGATCACACTATCAAAGCGTTTATTCCAACTCCGAGAGGCTTGCACCAGTCCATAAATGGATCGCTGGAGCTTGCACACTTTGTTAGCTCCCTTTGGATCGACAAAACCTTCCGGTTGCATCATATACAACTCTTCTTCCAGAAATCCATTCAGGAATGCAGTTTTGACATCCATTTGCCAAATTTCATAATCATAAAATGCGGCAATTGCTAACATGATTCTGACAGACTTAAGCATCGCTACGGGTGAGAAGGTCTCATCGTAGTCAACCCCTTGAACTTGTCGAAAACCTTTTGCGACAAGTCGAGCTTTATAGACAGTAATATTACCATCAGCGTCAGTCTTTTTCTTGAAGATCCATTTATTCTCAATTGCTTGCCGATCATCGGGCAAGTCAACCAAAGTCCATACTTTGTTCTCATACAAGGATCCCATCTCAGATTTCATGGCTTCTAGCCACTTTGCGGAATCTGGGCTCACCATCGCTTCTTCATAGTTCATAGGTTCTTCATGATCTAGTAGCATGACTTCCAGAACTGGATTGCCGTACCACTCTGGTGCGGATCTCACTCTGTTTGATCTACGAGGTTTAGTAGTATCTTGTCCTGAAGTTTCATGATCATCATCATTAGCTTCCTCACTAATTGGTATAGGTGTCGCAGAAACAGTTTTCTGTGATGTACTATTTTCCAATAAGGGAGCAGGTACAGTTACCTCGTCAAGTTCTACTTTCCTCCCACTCACTTCTTTCGAGAGAAACACCTTCTCTAGGAATGATCCATTCTTAGCAACGAATGTCTTGCCTTCGGATCTATGATAGAAGGTGTACCCAACAGTTTCCTTTGGGTATCCTATGAAGACACATTTCTCCGATTTGGGTTCGAGCTTATCAGGTTGAAGCTTTTTCACATAAGCATCGCAGCCCCAAACTTTAAGAAACGACAACTTTGGTTTCTTGCCAAACCATAGTTCATAAGGCGTCGTCTCAACGGATTTTGATGGTGCCCTATTTAACGTGAATGCAGCTATCTCTAAAGCATAACCCCAAAATGATAGCGTTATATCAGTAAGAGACATCATAGATCGCACCACATCTAGTAAAGTACGATTACGACGTTCGGACACACCATTATGCTGTGGTGTTCCTGGTGGCGTGAGTTGCGAAACTATTCCACATTTTTTCAAATGTACACCAAACTCGTAACTCAAATATTCTCCTCCACGATCAGATCGTAGAAACTTTATTTTCTTGTTACGATGATTTTCAACTTCACTCTGAAATTCTTTGAACTTTTCAAATGTTTCAGACTTATGTTTCATTAAGTAGATATACCCATATCTGCTTAAATCATCTGTGAAAGTGAGAAAATAACGATATCCGCCACGAGCCTCAATATTCATCAGATCACATACATCGGTATGTATGATTTCCAACAAATCTGTTGCTCTCTCCATAGTACCGGAGAACGGTGTTTTAGTCATCTTGCCCATGAGGCACGGTTCGCAAGTACCAAGTGATTCATAATCAAGTGGTTCCAAAAGCCCATCAGTATGGAGTTTCTTCATGCACTTTACACCGATATGACCTAAACGGCAGTGCCACAAATAAGTTGCACTATCATTATCAACTCTGCATCTTTTGGCTTCAACATTATGAATATGTGTGTTACTACTATCGAGATTCATCAAAAATAGACCACTCTTCAAAGGTGCATGACCATAAAAGATATTACTCATATAAATAGAACAACCATTATTCTCTAATTTAAATGAATAACCGTCTCGCATCAAACAAGATCCAGATATAATGTTCATGCTTAACGCTGGCACCAAATAACAATTATTTAGGTCTAATATTAATCCCGAAGGTAGATGTAGAGGTAGCGTGCCGACCGCGATCACATCGACTTTGGAACCGTTTCCCACGCGCATCGTCACCTCGTCCTTTGCTAGTGTTCGCTTAATCAGTAGTCCCTGTTTCGAGTTGCAAATATTAGCAACAGAACCAGTATCAAATACCCAGGTGCTACTGCAAGCTCTAGTAAGGTACACATCAATAACATGTATATCACATATACCTTTGTTCACCTTGCCATCCTTCTTATCCGCCAAATACTTGGGGCAGTTCCGCTTCCAATGACCAGTCTGCTTGCAATAGAAGCACTCAGTTTCAGGCTTAGGTCCAGACTTGGGTTTCTTCTCCTGAGCAGCAACTTGCTTGCCGTTCTTCTTGAAGTTCCCCTTCTTCTTCCCTTTGCCCTTTTTCTTGAAACTAGTGGTCTTGTTAACCATCAACACTTGATGCTCCTTCTTGATTTCTACCTCCGCAGCTTTCAGCATTGCGAAGAGCTCGGGAATAGTCTTGTTCATCCCTTGCATATTATAGTTCATCACGAAGCTCTTGTAGCTTGGTGGCAGTGATTGGAGAATTCTGTCAATGACTCAATCATCTGGAAGATTAACTCCCATCTGAATCAAGTGATTATTATACCCAGACATTTTGAGTATATGCTCACTGACAGAACTGTTCTCCTCCATCTTGCGGCTATAGAACTTATTGGAGACTTCATATCTCTCAATTCGGGCATTTGCTTGAAATATTAACTTCAACTCCTGGAACATCTCATATGCTCCATGATGTTCAAAACGTCGTTGAAGTCCCGATTCTAAGCCATAAAGCATGGCACACTGAACTATCGAGTAGTCATCAGCTTTGCTTTGCCAGACGTTCATAACATCTGGCATTGCTCCAGCAGCAGGCCTGGCACCCAGCGGTGCTTCCAGGACGTAATTCTTCTGAGCAGCAATGAGGATAATCCTCAAGTTATGGACCCAGTCCGTGTAATTGCTACCATCATCTTTCAACTTTGCTTTCTCAAGGAACGCATTAAAATTCAACGGAACAACAGCACGAGCCATCTATCTACAATCAACATAAACAAGCAAGATACTATCAGGTACTAAGATCATGATAAGTTTAAGTTCAATTAATCAAATTACTTAAGAACTCCCACTTAGATAGACATCCCTCTAATCCTCTAAGTGATCACGTGATCCAAATCAACTAAACCATAATCGATCATCACATGAGATGGAGTAGTTTTGAATGGTGAACATCGTTATGTTGATCATATCTACTATATGATTCACGCTCGACCTTTCGGTCTCCGTGTTCCGAGGCCATATCTGCATATGCTAGGCTCGTCAAGTTTAACCTGAGTATTCTGCGTGTGCAAAAACTGGCTTGCACCCGTTGTAGATGGACGTAGAGCTTATCACACCCGATCATGACGTGGTCTGGGCATGACGAACTTTGGCAACGGTGCATACTCAGGGAGAACACTTCTTGATAATTTTAGTGAGAGATCATCTTATAATGCTACCGTCAATCAAAGCAAGATAAGATGCATAAAAAGATAAACATCACATGCAATCAATATAAGTGATATGATATGGCCATCATCATCTTGTGCTTGTGATCTCCATCTCCGAAGCACCGTCATGATCAGCATCGTCACCGGCCCGACACCTTGATCTCCATCATAGCATCGTTGTCGTCTCGCCAATCTTATGCTTCCACGACTATCGCTACCGCTTAGTGATAAAGTAAAGCATTACATCGCGATTGCATTGCATACTGTCGGTGTACTAGAGTAGGGGTACCCTAGTATCCCGAACTTGTGCACGGGCAGTCGCAGCGTCCCGCGGCAAGGCTTGCCGGGTGACCGCCAAGGTCCTCCGTGGTTCCTTTGGAGCCATTCAAGAACAAAGTATCCAAGCCAAGGAGACAAGACCCCGGCAAGAGGAGCTTGCCGGGAAGGCCGACCAAGGCATCTCAAGGAACTTGCCGCGACGCGCCACGCGTCCTGGCAAGGCCCGGTGAGCGACAAGCTCCCGGACGCGACAAGACAACGACCGCGGCAAGGCGCTTGCCGCGGCAAGCCACCACTCTGTACCCGCGCTCCAGCACATCCGCCAACATGTCGCTCTGGGACCCTTCCAGACGTACGTGGCGGGAGGCTGTGCAGCCAGCGGTGCGCGGTGGCAAGCGGCGCTGACAAGATTGCCATCGTGGTGAGCGGTGGCGTCCCTAACGGTCCCTTTTGCATTATTTGGGCGACGCAGACGGGCATTTAATCCCCTTGTCCCCTGCCGTCAGGGTTAGGTATGATACACTGTAGCAGGTAGATGTACCAACCGCAACATCTTTCCATTTTTACCCTTGTCTACGTTGTCACCTGTCGGTGACCCCTTAAGCATATAAAAGGAGGCCCATGCGCAACATAGAGGGGGGGGGGAGAGCGTTGGAAGGAGAGAACACTCACGCTCGGTCTCGTTAGCTGCTGGCGTGTACTGTAGCACTCAGCGCTCCCGAGCAAGAACTCAATACAAACCACAAAGCAGGAGTAGGGTTTTACGCATCTGTGCGGCCCGAACCTGGGTAAACTGCTCGTGTGTTTCGCCTCAATCTGCTCTTCCTGCGATCTCCGCCCGCCCCCCTCCCCCCCCCCCCCCCCCGCCGAACCGAAAGTGGCTCGGTCCGCCGGTCCCATAGGTGCTTGTGGATTAGTTCCCCGACATCTTTGGCGCGCCAGGTAGGGGGTGCGTCGAGGTTGTGTGAACCTGATCCAGCGTTCACACGAGCTGAATATTCATCGTCTTCATCGACATGCCGCCGAAGAAGAAGGCTTCGGAGGCGGCTGCTCCATCCGCACCGAACCCACCACCGCCGGAGCAAACGGCTGGTGGGGTAGACACCGGCGGAAGAACGGGCGTCGACGAGGGAGCTCACGGTGCTGCCAGGTCCAAGGACAAGGCTGCGCTGCCCATCAGCGGCGCAGTCAGCTCCCACAATGACCGGACGCACTCTAAGACCTCGGCGTCCGTACATGCACCATGCCCATCCTAGGAGGCGCGGGACCGGCAGCGTCATGTACTCACAGTACCATACATTTGCTGGACCAAGATCGAGCTGGTGGATCTCGGAGTGCTCAAGACCAGCATGCACGCCAACATGCTGGCACGAGCAGGGCACGGTCGCCTGGACGAGATACTGCTCCTTCTAACATAGTTAGAAGTCCGAGCATATCCCGCTTCTCACACCGTTCGCCGCTGCCACCCGCCACTTCAGCAGAAGCTTTGGCGCAAGCTCAACTGCTCCTAGACTACCCTCCAGCGGCAGACAAGATCGACGACTGGAGGGCCACCATTCAGAGTCTCATCGGCTTCGCCAACAGCGACACTCCACGGCAGCCGAGTACATCGCAGCCGCGACAAGTCAGCCAGGCACGAGCCGGTGGCGACAAGACCGGTGGGGGTGCAACCACCATGCACTCTCCGCCCCGAAGGCCAAGATCGCCGACTCGCCAGATCCACCTCGACAACAACTCCACCGCGTCATCAGATCCACGAGCTCACCGCGATTAGCGCCAAGTTCTTCATGAACGACAGCAAGAAGACGCTCGTACTCGCATCGAGCGCCGAAGAGAAGCGCGGCGTCAATCAGACCAGCGCGCTGGGCCCTCTGTCGACATGCATGTGCCAGGGGAACCAGGCGACATGCCGTACGCGGTAGGTTGCCCTGCGTTTACTCGTGAGCTGCGGCAAGTCCAGTGGCCCAACAAGAAGAATTTCAAGCCAGACATAGCAGAGAAGTACGACGGCAAGTCGCATCCGCCGGAGTTCCTTAGCATCTACACCATCGCGGTGCAAGCTGCCGGGGGGCGGGACGGCAAGATCCTTGCCAACTACTTCCCGCTGGTGCTCAAGCCCAACATCAGGTCCTGGCTCATGCATTTGCCGGACAACTCCATATCCTCCTGGGCAGACCTATGCCATCAGTTTGTCGGCGCCTTTACAGGCGGCCACAAACCTCATGGCCAAGAGAGTGACCTTCACCTGCTCGCCCAGAAGGATGGAGAGCCCCTGCGCAAGTACATCCAGAGATTCAGCCGTGTACAGCACAACATCCCAGATGTCCACCCTGCCGCAGTCATCAGCGTGTTCCATCAGAACGTGCGTAACCGCAGGATGCGGGAGGAGATGGCGATGTGCAAGATCAGAGACGTCAATGAGCTGTATGCCCTGGCCGACAAGTGTGCACGTGCTGAGGAAGGGAGGAAACTCCCCGGAGAGAGTACAGGAGCGGGAGGATCTGACAGCGAGGATGCTGCCCCGGCAAAGAAAAACCGGCGGCGGAACAACAGGAAGAAGAAAGGCAAAGATGTGCTAGTCATTGAGCAGTCCGGCAACGAAGGTGGCGCCAAGAAAGCCAAAGCTGGTAGCTCCGGCAAGGAGATTGCCGCATGCACCAACTGACAGGCTGTGGCGGTCGCCGACAAGCAGGACGGCACCGACAAGCAGTACTGCAAGATCCACCGCACCAAGGGCCATGACCTCCAGAGCTGCAAGAAGGTCGAGCAGCTTGTCCAGCCGCAAAAGGCTGAATACGAGCAACGCGACAAGGAGAGGGCCCAAGGAGGCACTGGAGAATCTGGCAAGAAGCACGCCGGCCGGGGAGGACGCCGCGGCAAGGCCAAGCAGCGACAAGGAGACAGACCTCCCCGCGGCCGCGACAAGGATGAAGATGACGACGACGATGAAGACATGGATGATGCCGAGACCAGTGAGCAGGAGTTCCAGAAAGCCACAGAGGTCTTGTGCATTGATGGCGGTGCTTCTCTGCATACTTCGCACCGCCAACTCAAGCAGTGGGTGCGGGAAGTCAATGCGGCGGAACCACCTGTCGAGTCACGCAAGCTTCTGAAATGGTCCAGCACGCCTATCATCTTTGATATTGAGGACCAGCCTGATCGCACAACTACGGTCGGGTGCTTGCCGATGTTGGTTTCACCAACTATCCGCAACCTCAAGGTCACTAAGATGCTAGTTGACGGCGGGGCCGGCTTGAACCTGATCTCCTCCGCTGTACTCCAGAAACTCGAGATCCCTCACAGCGAGCTTGAAGAGACCGGCACATTCCAAGGAATCAACCCGGGAAGGAGCAAGCTGAAGGGGAAGGTCACGTTGCCAGTAACATTTGGCAGCGAGTTGAACTTCAGGACTGAGAGGGTCACCTTTGACGTTGCCGATTTTCCATTGCCTTACAATGGGATACTCGGCCGTCCAGCACTCGCCAAGTTCATGGCAGCCTCTCACTACGCATACAACATGCTGAAGATGCCAGGCCCGATAAGCGTCATCTCTGTCCCTAGCGACAAGAAGGATGCTCTTATATGCGCCGACAAGATCTACCGGGAAGCGGCAGCTGCAACAGATCGCAAGTCACCTGCCGTTGAAGCTCCCGGGGGGAAGAAGAAGACCAAGTCCGGCAAGAGTTCTAATGCCCACTCCGGCAAGCGCACCTCTTCGGAGTGCTGCACTACCGTCGAGGATGCACCATCGAGCTCCACCGGCAAGTGTAAGAAGACAATGGCAGCTCCGCCAGAGACCAAGAAGGTGTCCGCCAAGGAGGGCGACACTGGTGGTACCTTCACCATCAGTGCCACTCTTAACCCTAAATAGGAAAGCGCGCTCATTGCTTTCCTGCGGGCGAACGTCGACTTGTTTGCGTGGCAACCGTCTGACATCCCCGGTGTTCCCAGGAAAGTAATTGAGCACCATCTTGCCGTTTGTCCTCATGCGCGGCCCGTCAAGCAGAAGGTCAGGAAGCAAGCAATGGAGCACCAAGAATTCATCGCAGAAGAGATCAAGAAATTGGAAGCAGCAGGCCTTGTCAGAGGAGTGCTCCATCCTACGTGGTTGGCCAATCCTGTAGTCGTGCGCAAGGCAAATGGGAAATGGAGGCTTTGCATCGACTTTACCGATGTTAATAAAGCTTGTCCCAAAGACCCATTTCCCTTGCCGCGCATTGACCAGATTGTTGACTCCATGGCCGGATGTGACTTGCTTTCATTCTTGACGCATACTCAGGATACCATCAAATCTTCATGGCAGAAGAAGATGAGGTGAAGACCGCATTCATCACTCCATGTGGCACGTACTGTTTCATACGGATGCCTTTCGGTTTAAAGAATTCTGGTTCAACATTTGCAAGGGTAGTCCATGTCGCTCTTGAGCCACAAATACACAGAAATGTGGAAGCCTACATGGATGACATAGTGGTCAAGAGCAAGGACAAGGCAACCCTGATTCAAGATTTAGACGAGACCTTTGCATATCTGTGCAAGATCAACCTCAAGCTCAACCCCAAGAAGTGTGTGTTTGGAGTCCCCTCCGGCAAGCTTCTCGGGTTCTTCGTGTCTCAGCGGGGAATTGAAGCCAATCCCGACAAGATCAAGGCCATTGAGCAGATTGAAGCACCAAAGCGCGTCAAGGATGTACGAAGACTTGCCGGTTGCGTGGCTGCTCTCAGCAGGTTTATCTCTAGGTCTGCTGAGCGCGCCCTACCGTTTTTCAAAATATTGAAAAAGGCAGGTCCAATGAAATGGACTCCGGAAGTGGAGGCTGCGCGGCAAGACTTGAAGAGATACCTGTCCTCCACTCCAACACTTGTCGCACCTAAGCCACAAGAGAAGTTGCTGCTGTATATAGCGGCAACCAATCAAGTGGTTAGTGCTGCGTTAGTAGCAGAGAGGGAGGCAGATGACGAGCCAGCAACCACGGCAGGCGCATCCAGCGACAAGCAGGGGGCTTCCCCGACAAGCTCTGGTCCCGACAAAGATGGATCTGCGCAGGCGCGCGAGGAGATACAGAAGAGAATGGTGCAGCGCCCAGTTTACTTTGTCAGTTCATGGGGGCTAGGTCAAGGTACCCTGGTGTGCAGAAATTGCTTTCCGGCCTTCTCATGGCCTCGAGAAAGCTGCGCCATTACTTCCAAGCACATGAGATCACAGTTGTCACTTGTTTTCCGCTGAAGAGGATACTACAGAATCCAGAAGCAACAGGCAGGATTGTTGAGTGGGCACTGGAACTGTCAAGCTTTGGCCTCAAGTTTGAGAGTACTTCAACTATCCAAAGCAGAGCATTGGCAGAATTCATAGCAGAGTGGACGCCAACACCAGATGAAGAAATCCCAGAAACGAGCATCCCCGTCGAGGAAGCAAGCAAAGAGTGGCTGATGTACTTTGATGGTGCCTTCTCGCTGCAAGGCGCCGGCGCTGGCGTGCTGCTTGTCGCACCCACCGGAGAGCACCTCAAGTACGTAGTCCAGATGCACTTTCGCAAGGAGCAAGCAACAAACAATACTGCAGAGTATGAAGGCTTGCTTGTCGGTCTCAGGATCGCGACAGACCTTGGGATCAAGAAGCTCATTGTCAGGGGTGACTCGCAGCTTGTCGTCCGCCAACTGAACAAGAGTTATCAGAGTCCGTTGATGGAAGCCTACATTGACGAAGTGAGAAAGCTAGAAGAGCACTTTGACGGCCTACAGATGGAGCATGTTCCAAGAGCTCAGAACGACATTGCCGATGGCCTATCAAAGTGCGCCGCACTTAAGTTACCTGTGGAACCAGGGATCTTTGTGCTCAAGCTGACTCGACCGTACGTAACGCCATCAACTGGACAGAGCAAGAAGAGGAAGTTGATTTCTGGTGACTATTTTCCGGCAGAGCTTCCCGAAGCCGCCGCCAAGAAGGTCCCCAAGATCAACACCAAGAGTGCTGAGGAGCAGTCTGCTCCGGCAAGCCCTAGGGTTTGTTCCGTTGAAGCAGAGGCTCCCGACAAGTTTTGCTCCGGCAAGCTTGCCGGGGAACGTCAAGCTCTGGCTGAGCCACAGGTTCTCGCCGTAGAAGCGGATGTTCCCGCAGCAGCAGATGTGCCTTTAGTCCTTGTTGTCGAGCCACAAGCTCCAGCATGGGCACAGCAGATTGCCCGTTTTCTTCAGACAGGAGAACTTCCCGAGGAGCAAGAAGAAGTGGAAAGAGTAGCCCGGCAGTCAAGTATGTACCAGTTTGTCGACAACACACTATACAGAAGAAGACTCAACGGTGTGAAATTGAAGTGTATTCACCGGGAAGATGGACAAAAGCTGTTGGCAGAGATACATGGAGGCATATGTGGTCACCACATTGGCGCAAGAGCACTTGCCGGTAAAGCATTCAGGCAAGGATTCTTTTGGCCGACAGCCCTCCAGGATGCAACTGCACAAGTAACCAAGTGTGAAGCGTGCCAGTTCCATTCCAAGCAGATACACCAGCCAGCTCAAGCTCTCCAGACGATCCCTTTATCCTGGCCATTTTCGGTCTGGGGGCTCGACATCCTCGGCCCCTTTCCCCGAGCAGTCCGGGGCTTTGAGTACTTGTACGTTGCAATCGACAAGTTCACAAAGTGGCCGGAAGTGGAAGCAGTGAGGAAGGTGACAACACAATCAGCAGTCAAGTTCTTCAGGTCGATTGTTTGCCGCTTCGGGATCCCTAACAGGATAATCACCGACAACGGTATGCAATTCACGAGCCGCACCTTCATGCAGTACGTCCAAGACCTTGGCGCAAAGGTCTGCTTCGCTTCTATTGCTCACCCGAGAAGCAACGGTCAAGCGGAGAGGGCAAATGCTGAAGTGCTGCGTGGGCTCAAGACCAGGACTTTCGACAGGCTGCACAAGTGCGGAAGAAACTGGATTGAGGAGCTGTCGGTGGTTCTTTGGTCGATCAGGATGACGCCAAATCGAGCCACTGGCCAGACACCTTTCGCTCTAGTCTATGGAGCAGAGGCAGTTCTCCCCACGGAACTCGTATACGGGTCACCTCGAGTGCTCGCTTATGATGAGCTTGAGCAAGAGCAGCTGCGACAAGATGACGCGCTGCTCCTTGAGGAAGACCGTCTTCAGGCTGCTGTACGAGCTGCTCGCTACCAGCAAGCTTTGCGCCGCTACCATAGCCACAAAGTTAACGCCAGAAGTCTCGAGGAAGGCGACCTTGTTCTTCGGCGTGTTCAGTCCACCAAGAATTCCAACAAGTTGACGCCGAAGTGGGAAGGCCCTTACCGGGTGAAACGAGTCACTAGTCCTGGCGCTGTCCGCCTTGAGACCGAAGATGGCATTCCGGTGACCAACTCCTAGAACATTGAGCATCTTCGTAAGTTTTACCCGTAAGGCGCGGTTGCCGGAACCCGTTCCGGCAACCACCTTTTGTACAAGTCTTGCCGCTGTTGCATGTAATCCTTCGTACAAAGCCGGGCGCAGACCCCATGCATAAAGCTCATGTGCTCCGCACATCTAGTCAATTTCATGCTTTCTATTTTTTTGCATGTGTTATCTGACACTTTGTGCAGCACCTACCCCCGGTAAGCAACAACGAGCCATAAGGCTCCATATCTTTATTTTTCTCCTCTTTCTTTTTTCTCAAGGAAAGGAAGGTTCCCTCGCCCACAAGTTTGCCGGGGGGAAAGGAGAAGATAATGGTATGGACCAGGCGTCGTTCAAGAAAGTTTCGCCTTACCGGGAAGCAAACAACAAAAAAGCTAAGTTGCCAAAGTTTGAGTAATCAGATTTTTTAAAATAATTTAAGTTATCTTCCTTGAACGACCGTGCTTTGTATGGAAAACCTGTGCGCGGAGGAACCAACTCGTAGCTAGTTGCGCCCTTACTTTGTTTCGAGTCCGCTCAACAACTTAAGTGAGCTGCGACTAGTTGTGACAAGGTTTCTTGTCGGTAGCGGCACCGCCAGCAGGCTGCTGACGTCCCGCACTCAGCGCTCGCGGCTAAGGTGCCTGCGCCGGCAAGTTCCCTAAAAGCGTAGGGCAAAAACATACAAAGGAAGGAATCAAGTAAAGGAAATAACATTGCAATCATTACCCGGAATAGAGTTATATTACAAGGTAGCTTGTCGCGGCTCTAACAGATTTTTCTCATAACATGACCAGCAGCTACAAGACAAAGAAGAAAACGGGTGGCCTAGTCTACGCGATTGCCCTCAACCCTCTAGATCCCGCTCACCTTGTCCATAATGGGTGCGACAAGGGTCTTGAGCGCCTCCAGATCAGCATCCGGCGGCAGGGTCTTGAGGACGTTGGTGAGGTTGAGGCCCAGGTTGCGGAAGGCCACCTTCACCAACACCTTTTGAAGAGCTCCCGCGCAGATCTTGCGCGACTCGTCGGCCAGCTACTTTGGGATCCTCTCCCGGAGTCACTGGAGGGCCGTCGCCACGCCTTTGAAGAACAAGGTGAGCTTGGCGCTGGGTTGGAGGTTCTCGTCGGAGGGATACCCGAGATCCTCCATCCCCAGCTGCGCCAGCTCCCTATCAATGTCTGCGGCAACATTCACGAGACCCCCCGTCCAGTGCTCCACATTCTCCCTAAAAGTGTTCTGGGCGGCAGCAGCACTCGCCAGCAGCACCTTGCCGGCCTTGATCTCCTCCTTCAAGGCCGCCTCCTGCTCCCTGGCGCCGTCCAGCGTCTTGGTCAAAGTTGTCAGCTTCAACTCAAGATCTGCGTTGGAGTCCTTGGCGGCGCTAAGCTCCTTGCCCTTCTCGGCGAGACGAGCCAGCAGCTCTGAGTGGCTGTAGGCGTCCTTCTCCCGCTCACGCTTGAGCACGGCAAGCTCTTCACCGCTAGCCTTGAGATCGGCCTCCAGCTGCACCACCTTCGTCTCCAGCTCCTTCTTGGCGGCCTCGGCAGCCGCAGCAGCATCCTCTGCTTGCTTGAGGGCTCCGCCGAATGTTCGCTCGCGCGCGGCAAGCTCCTCCTCATGGCTGTCAAGGTTGACCTTCCGCTGCGCCAGCTCGCCCTCCTGCGCAGACAGCTTTTCAGCGGCAAGACGTTGTTGCTCTTCGACTTCAGCCCTCTCGAGGAGGAAGGCCTTCTGCTCCTCGGCGAGTTGCGCCTGCTCCTCTGCCAGGGACCGGAGAGCTTCCTGGTTGAGACTCCGGAGCTCCTCCGTGCACTTTTCGATGTCCACTCCTGCCTTCGCAACAAGCACCTCGCGGGATTCCAGCTTGGCTTGCCGAGCACGGTAGAGCGACACCAGCTTCCGCAGCAGCCGCTCCTCCTCAGGCTCGCTGCTACTGCTGCTCGGCGCGTCAACCAGCGCCAGCCCAGCGGAGGCGAGCACCTCTCCGTCGAAGCTCTCTCCTTCGACCGGCGCCCTGGAGCTTGACGCCCAGGGGAGATTGATGAAGACGCCATCGCGGGCCTTCAAGTAGATGCCTGGCTGGAGCTCTTCGGAGCCTGACGCAGCGGCAGCGGCAGAGGGATCGGCGGTCGGCGTAGCGCCTGGCGCTCCTGCGGCCTCAGGGCCATCAGTGCGATCGCCAGACCCCCCGCCTGCTTCTGCGGCGGCAGCTTTGGCGGCCTCTACGCCGGCGGGATCGTCAGCGCCGGGTGCTTCTTCGGTGGCAGCGGCGTCATCGGCGGCAACCTCGATCTCCATCGGCTCCGCAATAGATGGGTCTGACGGCCGAAAAGGGGAGAAGAGTCAAGCAAATATCCAAAAAAGAAGATCAAAAGAAGAAGAACCCAAGGGAAGTTTTGAAGCGAGAGGATTACCTTTGCGGGGTTCTGCAGTCGTGGTCTCTGCCGCCGGGGGGCTGCTGGTGCTGTCCCTCGCCAGAGAACTCTCCCTTGCCGGAGACTTCTCCCTTGCCGGAGAACTCTCCCTTGCCGGAGGACTCTCCCTTGGCATTTCGGGGGCGGCCTCCGGGCGCTCCTGGTGGGGCTGCTCTGCTCCTACACAAACCAACAGTCAGGTGTCAGCAAAGAAAGAGTATCCATGCGTGCCTAACAGCGGAAAGCAAGCCATATACTTCCGCTGGGGCTGCTCTGGAGAACAGTTGCCGGATCCGGCAAGGTTGTCTCGGACGTCCCCCCTGCTGTCACGGTGGGTTCGTCCTCGATGATAATCACTGGGACCTTGGCTCTCTTCGCTGCTCTCTGGGCCAGAGTCCTAAAAAGGAATAAGTTCAGAGTAAAGCAAATGAGATACAAGACAAAACAGCAAGAATTGAAGAACTACAAGTACAACAAGAGAATCTTACTCTTCTTCTTCCTCGTCGGAGCTGAACGCACAGAAGTCGAAGTCCGGCTCACGTCCGGCGCGAGGAGGCGGAGGAGTAGGTTCCCTTGGCCGCTTGGCGGGAACAGTGGCGGTGGTCTGAGACGACCCCGCTCCGGCTGCCGCCGCGGCGTGAGAAGCGGCAGGAGCAGAAGCGGTGGTCCGGGTGGACCCCGCTCCAGTTGCCGCAGCAGTGTGAGGTGCTCCCGCGGCAACAGTGCTTGCCGCGGTGCGGCGACTGTCAACTCGCCCGCCGCCCCGCTACGTCCCCGGCCTTACGGAGATGCCTTCTTGGTGGAGCTGGGGGCTCTGCTTGCGGCGAGCTGTCTGAAGATGAGGAGGAATAGGAATTGATCTCCAACGAGCCGCTCGTATCCTCGTTGGGCTCGCTCGACTCGACATCATGCCCGGCAAACTCCTCTCGCTCGGCGCGGCTTGCCACCTCTGCTGCCTCAGCCTCCTCCACGGTGAATCCAAATTCGCCCGCGGTTGCGGCTACCGCAGCCTCTTCCAGCCTGGTGGCGATGCGTTTCATCTCCGCGTCGGTGGTGTTGCGAGTGAGGCCTTTCTTTTCGTCGGGGCGGACCGGCACTTCTACCAAGCCGTCAAAGAACTCCTACACGACGTCGTCTGCAGGCTCTTGCCAAGTTGGGACAATTCCATGCAAATCGCACAGCAGCATCATTGCATGGATGCGGTCGAGCGCGGAGTTGTTGCACAGCGGAACGACACCCTTCGGCAACCTGAACACTTCGGGATGTTGAGGGTCATACTTGAACAGCTCCTGGAGCATCGCATTGAGCTCCAGAATAGTGAAGTTGAAGTTGAGGCCCAGACGCAGCCTCATGATATCCGCCGCATTCTTGAATTCCCAGGTGGGTCTCCTCCGTTCCTGTAGGGGGGCGATGCGGTGGCGAAGAAAATCTGTGCCAACAGCGCCTACAGTAAGCCCGGCAAGCCTGAGGCGTTGGATCCGGGTGACGGCAATCTTTAGCCTATCATCTTCTAGGGCCACGTTGCTCCAATCGCTGCCGCGTGCTGCTGGGGTTTGGCGCCGGGCGGTAAATGGCTGCGGGTTCTCCTCGACAATCCAGCACCAGTCTGCTCTCCATTCCTCCCACTTGCCGTGGAACTCTCCCTCCAGATAAGCGTCCTTCTTGCCGGCCCTCAAGATCCAGGCGATTCCGCCGGATAAAGGCTCTCCTTTCTCTACTTGGGGCATAAAGAAGTGGTGAAAAAGGTCTACATTTGGATAGACTCCGACAAAGTTTTCGCAGAGATGTGCGAAAACTGCCATGGTCAGAACAGCATTGGGGGTGAAGTCAAGGAGGCAGAACCCGTAGGTGTTCATAATATCGCAGAAAAACTCCGAGAAAGGCGGGCAGAGCCCGCAGTAGAAGAACTCGACGAAGAAAGGATATCCATTTGGAGCCATTTTCCAAGCGGCGGCTGGAAGTACCTTCGTGCACGGATGCGCTCGCGTCTCCATCGACCAGAAGAGGTAGTAATACTCCCTCAGCTCCCTCGCGGCGAGCTTGGGGGGAAGATTGCCCGCTCCTTTCGCAGCGCCGCAAGCCACTGCGCCTCGGTCGACTTCACAACCTTCCCCTTGTCGGCTTTCGGAGCCATGGCGGAAGTGGTGGAGGAGGTCGACGGCGTTGGTGGTGCTGGTGGCGATGGGGGGCAGGGCGCTGCTCTCTTTCAGCTTTGGGAAGACGGAGGAGCGGCGGAGGTTTCCGAGATTGGAATAGCAACCGGCGAATGGGCGAACTACCCCTGTTTCCCCTGCTTATAAAGAGGGAGGGGGCAGACGTTCCGCCTCTCTGAATAAAGAAACCACCCACAATCTCTCCCACGATGCCGCATTCAACACGTGCCGTTCGGGGAGGGCGCGGTGGATACGGGGAGAGATATGGCGTAACCCAGGCCGCGCGTGCCCGTGCCCTGTTTTGGGCCTGGCCCAACAGCGCTCGGCACCGTGTATGGCCCAGGCCCGGGGGCTCCTGTCGGTGTACTAGAGTAGGGGTACCCTAGTATCCCGAACTTGTGCACGGGCAGTCGCAGCGTCCCGCGGCAAGGCTTGTCGGGTGACCGCCAAGGTCCTCCGTGGTTCCTTTGGAGCCATTCAAGAACAAAGTATCCAAGCCAAGGAGACAAGACCCCGGCAAGAGGAGCTTGCCGGGAAGGCCGACCAAGGCATCTCAAGGAACTTGCCGCGACGCGCCACGCGTCCCGGCCAGGCCCGGTGAGCGACAAGCTCCCGGACGCGACAAGACAACGACCGCGGCAAGGCGCTTGCCGCGGCAAGCCACCAATCTGTACCCGCGCTCCAGCACATCCGCCAATGTGTCGCTCTGGGACCCTTCCAGGCGTACGTGGCGGGAGGCTGTGCAGCCAGCGGTGCGCGGTGGCAAGCGGCGCCGACAAGATTGCCATCGTGGCGAGCGGCGGCGTCCCTGACGGTCCCTTTTGCACTATTTGGGCGACGTAGACGGGCATTTAATGCCCTTGTCCCCTGCCGTCAGGGTTAGGTATGATACACTGTAGCAGGTAGCTGTACCAACCGCAACATCTTTCCATTTTTACCCTTCTCTACGTTGCCACCTGTCGGTGACCCCTTGAGCATATAAATGGAGGCCCATGCGCAACGTAGAGGGGGGGAGCGTTGGAAGGAGAGAACACTCACGCTCGGTCTCGTTAGCTACTGGCATGTACTGTAGCACTCAGCGCTCCCGAGCAAGAACTCAATACAAACCACAAAGCAGGAGTAGGGTTTTATGCATCCGTGCGGTCCGAACCTGGGTAAACTGCTCGTGTGTTTCGCCTCGATCTGCTCTTCGTGCGATCTCCGCCCCCCCTCCCCCCCCCCCCCCCCCGGCCGAACCAAAGGGGCTCGGTCCGCCGGTCCCATAGGTGCTCATGGATTAGTTCCCCGTAACATACAATAAAGCGACAACCATATGGCTCCTGCCAGTTGCCGATAACTCGGTTACAAAACATGATCATCTCATACAATAAAATTTAGCATCATGTCTTGACCATATCACATCACAACATGCCCTGCAAAAACAAGTTAGACGTCCTCTACTTTGTTGTTGCAAGTTTTACGTGGCTGCTACCGGCTTAAGCAAGAACCAATCTCACCTACGCATCAAAACCACAACGATAGTTTGTCAAATAGACTCCATTTCAAGTTCGCAAGGACTGGGCGTAGCCACACTCGGTTCAACTAAAGTTGGAGAGACAGTCGCCCGCAAGCCACCTGTGTGCAAAGCACGTCGGGGGAACAGGTCTCGCGTAAGCGTACGCATAAGGTTGGTCCGGGTCGTCTCGTCCAACAATACCGCTGAAGCAAAGTATGACATGCTGGTAGGCAGTATGACTTGTATCGCCCACAACTCACTTGTGTTCTACTTGTGCATATAACATCAAACCATAAAACCTAGGCTCGGATGCCACTGTTGGGGAACGTAGTAATTTCAAAAAAAATCCTACGCACACGCAAGATCATGGTGATGCATAGCAACGAGGGGGAGAGTCTGATCTACGTACCCTTGTAGATCACAACGGAAGCGTTGACACAACATAGAGGAAGTAGTCATACGGCTTCTTCCCGATCCGACCGATCCAAGCACCGTTACTCCGGCACCTCCGAGTTCTTAGCACACGTACAGCTCGATGACGATCCCCGGGCTCCGATCCAGCAAAGCTTCGGGGCGGAGTTCCGTCAGCACGACGGCGTGGTGACGATATTGATGTTCCACCAACGCAGGGCTTCGCCTAAGCACTACAACAATATGACCGAGGTGGAATATGGTGGCAGGGGGCATCGCACACGGCTAAGGAACGATCAAATGATCAACTTGTGTGTCTAGAGGTGCCCCCTGCCTCCGTAAATAAAGGAGCCAAGGGGGAGGGGGCCGGCCGGCCAAGGAGGGCGCGCCAAGGGAGTCCTACTCCCTCTGGGAGTAGGATCCCCCCCCCCCAATCCTAGTTGGAAAAGGATTCCTTGAGGGGGAAAAGAGAGAGCGGGGGCCGGCCACCTCACCTAGTCCTAATAGGACTAGGGGAAGGGGGGAGGCGCGCGGCCACCTTGGGCTGCCCCTTTCTCCTTTCCACTAAAGCCCATTAAGGCCCATCTGGTTCCCAGGGGGTTCCGGTAACCTCCCGGTACTCCGGTAAACTCCTGATTTCACCCGGAACACTTCCGATGTCCAAATATAGGCTTCCAATATATCAATCATTATGTCTCGACCATTTCGAGACTCCTCGTCATGTCCGTGATCACATCCGGGACTCCAAACTAACTTCGGTACATCAAAATGCATAAACTCATAATAACTGTCATCGTAACGTTAAGCGTGCGGACCCTACGGTTCAAGAACAATGTAGACATGACTGAGATACATCTCCGATCAATAACCAATAGCGGGACCTGGATGCCCATATTGGCTCCTACATATTCTACGAAGATCTTTATCGGTTAGACCGCATAACAACATACGTTGTTCCCTTTGTCATCGGTATGTTACTTGCCCGAGATTCGATCGTCGGTATCCAATACCTAGTTCAATCTCGTTATCGGCAAGTCTCTTTACTCATTCCGTAATACATCATCTCGCAACTAACTCATTAGTTGTAATGCTTGCAAGGCTTATGTGATGTGCATTACCGAGAGGGCCCAGAGATACCTCTGCGACAATCGGAGTGACAAATCCTAATCTCGAAATACGCCAACCCAACATCTACCTTTGGAGACACCTGTAGAGCTCCTTTATAATCACCCAGTTACGTTGTGACGTTTGGTAGCACACAAAGTGTTCCTCCGGGAAACGGGAGTTGCATAATCTCATAGTCATAGGAACATGTATAAGTCATGAAGAAAACAATAGCAACATACTAAACGATCGGGTGCTAAGCTAATGGAATGGGTCATGTCAATCAGATCATTCAACCAATGATGTGACCTTGTTAATCAAATAACAACACCTTGTTCATGGTTAGGAAACATAACCATTTTTGATTAACGAGCTAGTCAAGTAGAGGCATACTAGTGACACTAAGTTTGTCTATGTATTCACACATGTATTATGTTTCCGGTTAATACAATTCTAGCATGAATAATAAACATTTATCATGATATAAGGAAATAAATAATAACTTTATTATTGCCTCTAGGGCATATTTCCTTCAGAGCAAAGCACACACTCAATGCCCTGAAGAAACCACCACCGTCTCCGCCGAAAACCAACTATGAGCGCATTATTGGAAAGTCATTTATCGAAGCTGAGCGGTCGGGAACTACTATCAGTGATTGAAGGTTAGCAGAATGACGAGCTAGGAAAAAAATTGCCCAACTCGGCGAACAAGCGAACCAATCGTGGCCACCGCTCAAGGTGTCTAGCGATATTGTCGCTAATGATCTGAGGATGGTGCCCAGTTATACTAGTCTTGGAGATTACCTGCCCGAGGATGCACATTATGATATAATGGAGGTGGACGAACACAAATAGTAGTATGGGAAGCTTGTCGTCAAAGATGGAACTACTTTGACAACAATGATGCGAAGATTCCATGATTGGTACATGAAAACATGCAGAGAGTCTGGGGGGCAGGATACTTTGATGCTGAGAGTTAAAGAGGAGCACGACCTCGTTGGAATTGAATTGTTGTCTGTTCCATTTGAGCAGTTCTTCCAGTGGTTCAATCAAAAGTCCCTCGATAAATTAACGGTCACTTGCTACTGTCTATAAGTACTACTTCTGTCATTAAGTCTATATATATATATATATATAGCTCAGCTCTTTCATTGCATGTATATATAATTATCCTCACTATATTATGCAGATTGAAGATTGTCGAATGCAGAAAAGCACAAATCTATGATATTGGATTCATTAACACAAATCTCATAGATGAATATACGGTTAAATTTTATGCCAAAGAAACCGAGGCCAACTTGCTCAAATCGTTGGAAATAAATCAAAACAAAGATAAAATACTCTTTCCTTACAACTTCTAGTGAGTGTTATTGTCTTGTGCATATTCGGTTTCCCTTATTACTCAAGGTTATAGTAATGTAATTGATGAGTTATGCATGCGTGCATAGCTTCCACTATATTCTCTTGGAGATTGAGCTTGAGCAGGAACTAGTAACCGTCTTAGACTCGAGACGAAAAGATCCCGAGACCTATGCGGACATGACTAAAATGCTCAAGAAGTAAGTTCAATCGATCATTATCGCACCATATCAGCAACTTTTTGTTCATTTCCTGATATCAAGTAATTGTTTTCTTTGTCTCGCAGGTTTGGAAACTATTCACTGCAGAAGCTCCAGGACTGCCGGGGGAGCTACAATTTACATACCCAAAAGTAAGTACTACTCCCTCTGTTCACTTTTGTAAGTCATTTCAGACATCACAAAATGGGATGTTTTTTACATTTTTTGAAATGTCTTCAAGGTCTTATAAAAGTGAACAGAGGGAGTACTAGCTAGCTAGTTCCGTGCATCTCCCGTTGATTATAGCTACTTTCATCGATGCCATTTATAATGCTTCATTATTAGTTTGATTGACATCTATTTCTCGTAAAGTGCTTGTGGCAGGAACAAGGGAATGATTTCTGTGGATACTACGTCTGCGAGTTCATCTACAACGCGACTTGTAAAAATAAGCGGGGCTACTCTAAAAGACAATTTGATGTGCGTAAGCAATAATATTCATACTTTCATTTTATTACACCATCATTTCTGTTGAGTTTCATTCATATATATGTATTAACCCCCTTCTTCAGATTATACGTGGCAGATGCGGGATGAACTCCTACCAGAAGATCGCATGAAAGCAATTCAAGAGGAATTGGCGGGATTCTTTCTTGACCACGCCATCAATAAAGCCGGAGAATACCATGTGGAAGCTGAGTTCATATATAATTAGGGGATTATATTGTAAGAGATCTTAATATTGTATATATGTAGCCAGTAGCGTCGGATAGATATACGAAAACTTGTTGTTCGACCAATCTCTCGGAGAAGGAGAGGTCGATCACTCCTCTCTGTATATATATGTTCATGAAGATCTTCTGTACATAATGGTTCCCTTCATTTGCTTACTAGCTAGCGTGTCGAGTCCTCTCTATACGTATAGTACGTAGCATCGACCAAGCACGAAGATAAGAGAGGACACATCTCTCTATTAGCTAGCTAACACAATATATGAAACCCCCAAATTAACCCTACAAAACCCCCAAAACCCCAACCCCCCCCCCCCTTCGGAAAAAACAAAAACCCTAGCTCCTGAACTGCTGACGCGTGGAAGCTTATTGGTCCCGGTTGGTGCTACCAACCGAGACAAAAGGCTCCCCTGCCTGGGCAAGCCGCAGCAGCCACGTGGAGGCCCATCTGTCCCAGTTGGTGTAAGAACCGGGACTAAAGGTGTTGGGCCTTAGTACTGACCCTTTAGTCCCGGTTCCCCAACCGGGACAAATGGGCCTTACAAACCGGGACAAATGGCCCTTTTTCTACTAGTGGTAGTACTAGTAGTTTGCAAAACTACTCAAGTATTGCACTCAGTTTCCTAAGAACATGTGGTAAAAAATATTACTCCACAGCCCGCTTCCCTTCTCTTTCCTCTTCCACAACCCGCGCATGTCCATGGGAAGCGAACGGTCAACCCTTATATAGGAGTGCTAGCACAAAAAGATGCATGCATGACCACTACTCAAATTTCCAGATTAAAGCGCCCCTCGGTCGGGAGTATGGCGTATGTCATTACCCTCAACCGAGCCATGGCTACCGGGCAACGACGACCAAAGAAGAGGCGGTGGGAGGGGAATGAATGCAACTACTGTTTGGGTTCGCCGTCCGGCTTAAATAAATGTGCACCATCACGTGTACCCGTGGGTGCACAAATTGTAACATACGTGTCTGCTTAAGTAGGCATCTCGTAACTGGTGTGTGATAGAGATTCTGAGAGACAGAGTGCGTGTGTGCAACTCTACTCTTTAGACATGTACTCAACCTTTTGCATCAGGATATAAGTATAATGGTATTACACTTTAGCTAGTGATTTACGTGGCCATGTTAACGTGGTTGTGTAAAAAAATGTCACTTTCTGCTCGTGACTTGCGTTATATAATTACTAGCAACATGCCCGTGCATTGCACGGAACATCAATATGCATTTTTTACAGAACACCTGTTGTGATTGACCCATGCAGGAGTAATCTCATGTGTAAAAACTAATGATATCTCGAGAATTTTATCGGAAAACTGGTATCTCGACCATTTCATTGAAAAAAAATGAAAGAGGAGAGATAAGGTGAGGAGGAGTGGAGTGTGGTGGTGATTGGTGGTCGGACTGGGCGGAGGCATGGGGATGGATGGTGCCGGCAGGCGGCAGCGGCCACCATGCTAGATTGTTCTAGAGACTTCCTTTTTAATTTCTCGACAATGAGGTTGTGGGAGATAAGGATGAACAAGGCAAGACCTTGTCTATAAGAGCATAATTGCTTTGGTGCCAAAAATAGGCATGCCAATGTTTGGCATTGTGCCAAATGTTCGCTACTACTTGGTTGGTTACCGAGTTGTCTTGCCTATCTCACATAGAGTTGCCAATATTTGGCAAGTCTTAGTATTGCCAATATTTGGCAATTCCACCATTTGGCTAGCCAAATATTGGCAGCAAACCAATCGTGCTCTAAATTTGGATAGAGGTGCGGGTATCTTTTGTAAAAGTGTCATAGTTTGCTTTCTATCCGTCAGATATATATCGGACGGTCTATATTACAAGATGGCAGGCACACCATCATCACCAACTCGGTTTTTTATATGAGTAGAGATGATAAGTTACTAAAGTAAAGTGGAATTTGTCCATGTTATACAAGTAAATTAAGGTGATTGTTTACCATATGGGTAAGGTTGGACGAAGGGTGGTAGGAACAAATGCTCCGCCTAGAGCATGTGTGTGTGAGATGGAGTCTTAGTGTGTGGGGGGGGGGGTGTGCGTGCGTGCGCGCACGCGCGCGTGTGTGTGTGTGTGTGTGACGCGGGGTCCTCAGTGGTGGATGTAATTTAAGTGTGTGTGGCTTCATCACAGAGAGGTTATGTGTATGGCAGAGGCCACCAACAAGGGGGTGCGAGGGATAAAAGGTCCGTAGAGAGGGAAGAGAAGGCGTGTGCGCGTGAGAGGAGTCTACATCAAGAGAACGTGTTTGTTCAAGAGACATCGAGGAAGACTATTATATATCGATGGTGCATGTAGGCGGGAATTAAACGAAGGCATGGTCTTAGTGGTTTCGGGGATATAGGGGAAGAGCAGAGAGGGGGTAGCTAGAAGGAGATGGTTAAGTGTGAGTGTGTGTTTTACCCATCCGGGCGGAAGTTATGTGCACACAAGAATAGAATGATTCGGTGTGGCGTTAGGGCTGAGGGTAATTAACTACGTATGGAGACATAGGATACCTTGAACGTGCATGTGCGAGAGGTATACATGTATACGTGGGATGTGTGTGTGTGCACGCATGATCGAGATAAAAGAAAGAAGACATAAGTCATAAGATCAGACATGGGAGAGACGGATCGGTATGACAATATGCATGCATGTGAGAGTGCAGGGAAGAAGGCCCGATAATTGAGCATGTGCTTTTGTCTTTAAGAGATAGTGGCGTGGGCTGGAGCATGCATCTATGGTGAGCAGAGGGAGCGAGACACAACAATTGTGCAAAAGAGATCAACTTATAAATGCATGTATGGAGAGACATATATAGTGTGGGTGATAGGAAGCAAGCGTGCGTGAGAGAAAGAAATGCTGACGGAGAAACTACAGATAGATACAGAGATAGAGATGCTAGCTAGAGGGACATCGGCTAGTTTGAGTGTTGGAGATGACCGTCGGGTGGTTCAGAGGGTGAAGTTATGTGTGTGTGAGAGAAAGATAAAAAGAGGGCACATGACTGCATGTAGAGAGAAACATATATAGTGTGCATGATAGGAAGCAAGAGTGAGGGCGAGAAAGAAGGTTGATGGAGAAACAGATAAATAGAAAGATAAAGATGCTAGCTAGTGTGCGTTAGAAATAGGAGTCAAGTGGATCAGAAGTTTGAGTTATGTGTGTTGGTGTGAGATAGATAGAGAGAGGGTGCATGTGATTCACATACAAACAAATATCAGAGTGAAATGAGATCCCGAGAGACGGAGTTTTGTGTCTGCGAGAGAGAAAGATATTTCACAACGAGAGTGATAACTAGAGAGACATAAGAGGGAACGCAAGATATCTCTAGGGAGAGTGTGTGTGTGTGTGAGCGACATACAAGAGAATGGTGGAGAGATATGAGACCCTGGGAGACATAGTTTGTGTTTGTGTGTGAGAAAGAGATATATAAGAGGAAGAGTCGTAGCTTCTCATACCTAAGGAGCGAAAGACATCTCTGTGTGAGAGGGGGTGTGCGAGTGGCACATAGGGGAATAGTAGAGAGAAATGAGACCCCGGGAGACGAAATTTGTGTTTGTGTGAGAGAAAGAGATTTCACATGGGAATCATAGTTAGAGACACATAGCAGGGAGCGGGATATACTCAGAGAGACATGGAGTGATGAAGGTCGAGGGAGAGAGTACCATCAGTGTGTTATGAAGATAAAAGATCATTTTTGACATACAGATAACACGAGAGATACCCGAGAGACGATGAACGCGTATGTCGGCGTCCTGGGAACGGGGGTACCCAGACTTGCCTGCCTACTGCCCAGGCCGTGGCTCCACCAACGGCCTGGTATGGCCCACCTTCGGCAGCAACCACTTAAGACCCTCACGAGGGGCCAAGCCTCGCGAGGCGGACAACGCAGCACCTCCTCAGGGGCAGCCTCGCTAGGCTGGCTCCCAAGGAGCGGAGATATATATGCAAGGGGCACCTCGCGAGGTTCGCGTGACGTGAGCCATGATGACCGAAGCCAGGCGGGCGCCAGCGGGCGCAGAGTGCCAGTTTCCTCTTTGGTGCTAAGGAAGGAGGCACAGGCGAGGGTCCCGAGGCATCAAGCAAAGGTTTCCATATCGGTGCAACAAGACCAAGACCAACAGGACGGAGGTCACCACGGAGCCCACGACGGCGTCACCACCAGAGCCTTTGGCAGGCGAAGACCACGTTTTGTCAGGATAACTTGTACTAGTTGTCTCCCTTCAAAATTGGCTGTTGTGCGATTCCTTCCCACCTAACATTTGCGAAGAGGACCAGAGCCTCTATAAATAGGGCTAGCCACTAGCATAGAAAAGGGAGAGATGGACAAAAGGATCATCCAGACCATCGTCTCTCACACAAGCTCACTAAGCTTAAGAACACCTCTCCTCAGGAGGCTGTCATCCCTTGTACTTGTTCATCCCCAGCCTACAAGGCAATCCACCACACAACACTGGAGTAGGGTGTTACACCACAATGGTGGCCCGAACCAGTATAAACTCTCGTGTCTCTTGTTCCTTGGGGTTCGGTGAGCTACTCCTTGATATCGTTGCGAGAGCAAACTAGGGAGAGAGAGAGAGAGAGAGAGAGATCTTCATGCGCACCCCAGAGTTCCAACCTCAAGGGTTTGCCGGAACCCAGAATCCGACATTTGGCGTGCAAGGTAGGGATGCGCTGAAGCCTTTCTTCCATCGATCCACACTCCATTGCTCCACCGCATCCATGTCTGACGCTCGCTGAGCCCGTGCTGAGCATCGGGCCGCCCTCGCCGCCCGCATCGCTCAGACGGCGCCTATTGGCGGACCTCCCTGCCGTTCTCCATCACCCGCTGCCAACGCCGCCACCGGCTCGGCAGCGAACGAGCAGCAAGCTTCATCGCTGCACCTCTCCGTGCGGCGGGACGGATGCACTGCCACACCGTCGCTGGCTCTGGTCTTCTCGTTGTCCCACACTCATCGCGCGCCCACAAACCCATAGGCCGTGCTGCTCATGGCACGCGAGCTCCTGCGTTATCACCCGGTCGACGACCTCTACAAGGACTGGCTGGACCACATAGCTGAGCTCGTCAGCGCCGTTGGGGGCTCTCCTGCACTGTCCCTCTCGCTGCCTAGGCCACCTCCAGCTGAGGGAGACGTGGCTCACGGAGCGCCTCCGCCGCCTCTGCATCAAGACGACGCCCTCGCACCAAGATGCGCGGTCCCGCGGCGTGACCCGCCACGCCAGGAGCCCGCACATGAAGAGGGAAGCTGCCAAGAAGTCTCGAGGCCACAAGAAAACACTCCGGCGCTCCCAGCACCACTGCATTAAGACCACGTACTTCCTGCAACGGCGGCACGTGGATACCAGGACTAGGCTCTGCCTCCGCGACGGGCTCCGGTGACCATAGCAGTCTATTGTGCATTCACTCCCGAGCTGCGCAACGTCTTCTTTCCAGGCAATTTCAAGCCAGACCTACCTCCGCACTACGAAGGCACCCCGACCCCGAGGAGTTCTTGCAGCTCTACGAGCAGAGCATCGAGGCAGCCAACGGAGACAAGAAGGTCATGGCGAACTGGTTCCCCATGGCCCTCAAGGATGGCGCGCGCTCATGGCTACTGAACCTACCCGCGGGATCGATCTCCTCCTGGGGCGAGATGCGTGAGTGTTTCATCGCCAACTTCTAGGGCACTCGCGACCACCCACCGGCCGTAGGCGACCTACGGTGCATCAAGCAGCAGCTAGGGGAAACCCTGCAGAAGTACATCCAGCGCTTCAACAACGTTCGCGTCAAGATCCCCAAGGTGACGGACGAGGCCATCATCTCCCCATTCTCCGATGGCGTCTGCAACGTCAAGATGAAGGAGGAGCTCGCCATGCACGAGGAGCTATGCTCGGCCCTGGAGATGTTCAACATGGCAACCAAGTGCGCAAGGGCTGACGAAGGGCGCCGTTCCCTCCTCGAGCTCCCAACTGCTGACTAGGAGGACAAGAAGGCAAATATCAAGGACATGAAGCACAAGGGGACTGCCGTGCTCGCGACGGAGCCAGAGATGAAGCGCGGCCGCGACCACCCCGAATCATCCAAGGCCAACCACCCATTCTGTGCCTTCAACAATGTTCACAGCCACAACACCAATGACTGGCAGGAGCCCAGGGCCATCCAAGATGGGTGCTCCGGTCGGCACCCCGTGCGCAACGACCGAGGCTACGGTCGAGGAGGAGTACGAAGTGGAGGACGTTGGGATGACCGTGGCACCCGCCAGGAGTGGCGTGACCGGCCTCGTGAGGACCGCTGGCAGGACCAGCCTCGCAAGGGCGCCTAGAGAGACCAGCCTTGTGAGGACCGCCCCCAGGGCAACGCTGGCCTCCCTCCGCTGTCGCCGCCACCGAGGAGGAAGGACGGCCATCATCAGGACGAGGGGTCTAGGGTATTCCAAGAGCCTCGTGCCATCGCCAGCATCTTGGGTGGTGCTCAAGCCCCAGCCTCTCAGTGTATCTTCAAGTAGTTTGCTCGCGAGGTGAACGCGGCCCCTCCCAGGCTCAAGGCCACGCACCCGCTCAGGTGGTCCAAGTGCGCCATCACCTTCAGCTCGTCAAACCAGCTCAAGTGCGCGGCGACCGTCGGCACCCTCCCAATGCTCTTCTCACCCGTCATCAGCAACGTTCAAGTTATCAAGACCCTCATCGACGGCGGCGCAGGGCTCAATGTACTATCCGTCAAGACATTCGACAGGCTCCAAGTGCCATACGACTAGCTACAGCCTACCAAGCCTTTCTCAGGAGTGACCGATGGCTCCACCACCCCGATAGGGCAGGTCTGCCTCCCTGTCACCTTCGGCCAGCGTGACTACTACCGCACCGAGCTCATCGACTTCGATGTCGCCCACTTCCGCCTGCCGTACAACACCATCCTTGGGTATCCAGCCTTGGCCAAGTTTATGGCAGTGACCCACCATGTCTACAACGTCCTCAAGATGCTAGGAAGCGGCGGCATCATCACGGTCCCCTATGAAGAAAGAGATGTGGTGTGCTCCCTCGAGCGCGCTTACCATGCTGCAGCGGTCGAAGACCCCGACAACGAAGGCACCCTGAACCCTCCCGAGGCCAATCCAAAGAACAAGATGCAGCTACTCCGCCAAGGGCCTCAGGAAGGCGGTATTTCCAGCAGTGCCACCTCAGGATATGTGCCCGTAGCTGGGGAGCCTCCTTCCCTCGGAAAGGAAGGCGCGCCCAACTCCCTCCTCAGGCTGGGCTCAGGGGTTCTCTTCTCGAGGGCCTCAGACCTAGCCAACATCACGAGGGGAGCGCTTGGGCACCATGTGGAGGCATACTTCGCCGCACATTTCCCTCAAGAGGGCATGCGGCGTGGAGTGCCTAGTGCTCAGGAGTTCATCACCAAGGTGATCCAGGAGCTTCAAGAGGCAAGGGCCATATGTGGCGACCGCAGCCCACCACCCAGCGCAGCTCCCCATCCAGGCTAGGACGGCATGCTATGTGTCTGTGTCGGCATTCCAGGGCTCAACATGGCCGCATCTCAGGGACGTTTCTGGCCTTCGCGTGTTGGATGGTGCGAGGGTCCCCTTCCCAGCTACATTTGCATGCCTCTCGGCCTGCCGAACGCGGCTGTCACCTTCCAGCGCCACTTGCGGGGCATTCTGGCGGCTCGGGAGGCCGGGCATCATGATGTCCTTGCGGAGATCGTGATAGTTCTTCAGGAGCCACCTGGGCCTGCGGAGCCTCCTAAGGCTCAGTACCCCAGAGGCTCGTGAGGAGCAACTTCTCTGGCGCTCATCTTCAGCTACCCCAACACCACTCTAGCTACGGTATCAGGTGACTCTCCAGTTCATTCAGTCAGGGGCGACCTTCGGGCAGCATTATCCCCAAGTCACATGGGCATGTCCCTGCATCATCCCCAGGCCACTCGGGTCCGTCCCAGTGGCATGTATCGTTCTTACATCTATCTGAGCTAACCAGCCTCGTCGCTTGAGTCATTTCATGATTATCACCTACATGTCTAGTACTTCAATACCATGAATGTTGCACGCCCTTGCAAGCTCACCCACGACCGCCTCATGATTAAGGACTGGCATAGCGTCTATGCTCGGGTCTGTCCCTGCAGCGTTGCCAAACCCAAGACGCTGGGCTCTGTCTCGTGGGCCCGCTCCCATGTACGTCACCTCCCATGGCCCTTGGTGCCTTGTTCTCTCATGAGCTAATCGTAGACCGATAGGCCAGGGCATGCGACCTGGTGGCTCACCCCCACGGAAGCCGCGTGTCGGTCGTCTTTCTTCAGGATTCTTCGCATGAGAAGACTAGGCACGGCGTCTGTGCTCGGGTCTGTCTCCACAGCGTCGATAAACCCAACGATTGAGCTCTGTCTGGTGGGCCGGCCCCGTTCACATCACCTCTTGGGGTCGTTGGTGTCTAGCCTACTCATGTGGTCGCCTCAGGAGATTTGTCCGACGCAGCTTACCTAACCATGTAGCTGGGGCACTGCAGCCATCAAGAATCAAGACCAGGCGCAACCCACCTTGAGGTAGGGCCTCGTGAGTCCCGCGCTGGCTCACGAGTGCCCAGACGCTCCTCGTCTGGCCCTACCGTGCAAGCCACGTGTCAGGGCGGGGCTGTACATGCCCTGGGGGCTCCACTCAGAGGGAGCCCTCACCCATGCACCAGTGGAAGCACCATGCTCCATGCTGGCAGTCGACACGGTCGAGGAGCGGCTATGCCCGTGCAAGTGCGGAAGCACTACGCTCCGCGCTGGAAATAAACAACTGAGGGTGGCCCCATGGCCGTACCAACCTCGGGGAGTCTCCGGAATCAGTGTCCAGCCTTGTTGCAACACTTCCCCTCGGGAGAGTCACGTGAGGGGGCTGGGCACGGGGGCTACGTTCAGGTCACGCCCGAGCGTACGCCACCCTGCTAGGTCCCTCGGACCTGGTCGTCGCGCGTCCCTCCCGAGCGAGACCTCGTCAAGGAAAAGGTATGGAGGCTGTTTGAACATCAATGGAGACTCCTGAGCATTGCAACTCAGGAGCCTAACTGGCCACGTAGCCCCTCACTCCTTGGTCCCGTCCTGGTGATCCGGACGGCCCAACGACGCCTGAGGTATGCGCACGGCCGGGCCCTGCGGACGTAGAACACTAATGCCTACTTTCGCATCTCCTCCCTGTAGGCCGTTTGCGCGTCAAGGGGGACTCCTGAGCATCACGACTCAGGAGCCTAACTAGTCACGTAGCCCCTCACCCCTTGGTTCCGTCCTGGCAATCCGGACGACCCAACGGCGGCTAAGGTATGCGCGGGGTCGGGCCCTGCCGACGTAGAACATCAAGCAAACTGGAAGGAAATCGCGGAATATTAGCAAAATAATACAAAGCATATTGTTCTTCAAACACTGAACAGAAGTTTTGACGCCTCCACGAGGCGCATTGCATATCACAGGAAAGTTCGCAGGAAGATAAAATGCGAAGGAGCACCATCATTCACTAGTAAGCCTCCTCTTCAGCCTTGGGCACGGTTGTCATGAAGCATCCTCCCGTCGGCTGCATCTCTGTCGCCCACATCGTCAGCCTTGGTCCCGGGCCCGGTGGCACCATCGGCCGGAGGCGCGGGGTCGATGGCAAGGAACTTCTTCAACAAGGCCTCCACTTGGCCCTTCACGGCATCGGCAGCAGCCGTGCAACGCTCTTCATCCACAGGCTCGAGTAGGGCACCAAGGTTGGCATCAGGATCGTGAAGGTGAAGGTGGCTAAGGACGCGCGTCAGGGACGATGAAGAAAGCGCACGCGCTTCCCCCTCCACCATGGAGACGATTCCGTTGACGATGCCATCGAGCGTCGTGTCAAGTTGAGGACATAGCTGGGCGGGACCTTCATCATCAGTCACCAGCGGTTCTCCAGGACCTTCTCGTAGAGCTCCTGCAGTGCCTCATGAGACCTCTCCTCACGATATTTGAAGGCCGTGCGATCCTCAGCAAGAACCTTCGCCTTGGCTTCCAGCTGAGTCTTCTCCGCCTCCACCTTCTTCTCCAGCTTCTCCAGGCAGCTGCATTCTGCGGCATGTGCCCTCGTCGATTGCTCCATCTCGGTGTCACGACCGGCGATCACGTCTTGTCGGGCCTTCATCTTCTCCTCCTCCGCCTTGCGATCACGAGCCTGGGCCGCACGCTCATTGCGCATGGCCTCTAGCTCGGCCTCCATCAACCAGCAACGCTCCTTGGCGGCTTAGGCATCCTTCAACACCACCTCGCAGGCGCCCGCGGCCTGGTCGACGGCCCGCTTACCCTCCTCGGAAGCTGCCATGGCCTGACCCTAGGCCGCCCTCACGGATGCATCGGACCAAAGCCACCCTGAGATCAACTCCAGGCGCCCTAATGCCAAACGACGGTCGGCGCCTCGAAGGTCACCCCGGAGCTGGGTCATCACAGCAAGAGCATCCTCTAGAGCATCAGGTGAAGAAACTGGATCATGGACCAGCGCTATGATGGGAGGAGGAGGAGGTAGAGTCACTGCATGCGAGTCGAAGAAGGGGCTGGGGGCTCCTGAGCCTCTGGGACCTCGGCCGACAAGATGGGGGCGGACGCCTCCGGAGCTGGCTAGGCTAGTGAGGCCGATTTCTCCTGAGAACGGACCTCCGTGCCTCGCGAGGATTACCGGGCCGGAGAGGCACGGGCACCGTCGTTTCCCTTCCACACCAGAGGAGGTGCGGTTGCTCCCTCTCTCTTCTTCTTCACCACCAGCGTCGGCTTGATGGTGCAAAAGAAGAACGTCAAGAAGCAGCGGAAGAAGCATGAACGAAATCAAGGAAAGGTACTTACTGGTCCATGGCGGTGTAGTCCCTCGGCCTCTTCTGAAGCACAAAATCTGAGGATTGCGCAGCCTGGGGCGCCGGCGGGCGAGCCCCAGGAGCAGAGGAGGCCGCGGTAGCCGGCCCTGCTGCAGTGCCAGTCGACGCCAGAACAGGGGCGCCACCTCGGGAGACTAGAGTCGACCTGCTCTTCGTCGGGACCCCAACCGGTGACTTCTTCAGGGGAGTGCCCCTGGACCTCGTGAAAACCCCAACGGGGGGCGGGGCTCCCTCGCCGGATAGTCATCGGACTCGGCGTCGTCAGGAAGGGTGCAGAGGAGATCCGCCACGACAGGGGAAGTCTTTCCCTCCCCCTCTCAGGTCGCCTCCGAGTCGGGCGTCACCTCCTCGCCCGACTCGCCAGTGGACACCACCAGCAGGGCCATCGCCCCGGCGGCCTCGGAAGGCGTCGGAGGCACGAGCCTGTGCCCATCGAAGACAAGCACGGTGGCAGCCACCTTCTCCCCATCCGGGCGGCGGTACAGGGGAAGATGGGTGTCCAACGGATACCCCTGATCATCCCCAACCAGGAGGCGGAGAGCCGCACCTAGCTCCTCGTCACACAAGGCATCCAGGTGTAGACAGAGGTCGTCCCCCTTGTCCCCAAGCTTCCACAAGGGGCGCGAGCGCACCTGGAGCGGGGCCACGTGCTGCGCCAGGAATTCCTTGACGATCATGGCCCCATCAGCTTTGCTGCCTTTGGGCCGTCAGGCTTCAGGTCGGTAGTCATCTTCTCCAGCACCTACTTCGCCCGGGGGTCGATGAGCTTCGCACGGAGCCACCCATCGTGAGGCGAGGGCATCTCCTTGGCAGCACCAACCGAGGGTGGGAGCACTTGGCGTCCATAAGGACCCATTTGCTCCTGAAGCCCTTGGCCTTCTTCCCGGCCTCCGAGATCGCGTTGGTCTTGGTGGCCGCAATGAAGTTGGCGCATCCCGAGCAATGGCCATCCTTGTTCTGGAGGTAGAAGAAGTGGCGAACCAGTGCCACGGACAACATCACCCCCAAATGCCTTGCAATAGAAGGCGAAGATCGACAGGAGGAGGACGGAGTTGGGATGAAGATGAAGGGCATGTAGCTTGTAGTGGCTGAGGACGGCATAGAGGAAGTCGGAGAAAGGTGGACCAGCCCCGCGACGGCGTTATTCATGAAGAAGGGATAGAAGGTACTGCCTGAGGCCTCCGGCTCAGCGGTGAGGGAAATATGCCCTAGAGGCAATAATAAAGTTGTTATTTATATTTCCTTATATCACAATAAATTTTATTATTCATGCTAGAATTGTATTAACCGGAAACTTAGTGCATGTGTGTATACATAGACAAACAAAGTGTCCCTAGTATGCCTCTACTTGACTAGCTCGTTAATCAAAAATGGTTAAGTTTCCTAGCCATGGACATGTGTTGTCATTTGATGAACGGGATCACATCATTAGAGAATGATGTGATGGACTAGACCCATCCGTTAGCTTAGCACTATGATCGTTTTGTTTATTGCTATTGCTTTCTTCATGACTTATACATGTTCCTATGACTATGAGATTATGCAACTCCGGAATACCAGTGGAACACTTAGTGTGCTATCAAACGTCACAACATAACTAGGTGTTTATAAATATGCTCTATATGTGTCTCTGATTGTGTTTGTTGAGTTGGCATAGACCGAGATTAGGATTTGTCACTCCGTGTATCGGAGAGGTATCTCTGGGCCCTCTCGGTAATGCACATCACAATGAGCCTTGCAAGCAATGTGACTAATGAGTTAGTCATAGGATGATGCATTACAGAACAAGTAAAGAGACTTGCCAGTAACGAGATTGAACTAGGTATGATGATACCGACGATCAAATCTCGGGCAAGTAACATACCGATGACAAAGGGAACAACGTATGTTGTTGTACGGTTTGACCGATAAAGATCTTCGTAGAATATGTAGGAACTAATATGGGCATCCAGGTTTCGCTATTAGTTACTGACCGGAGGTGTGTCTCGGTCATGTCTACATAGTACTCGAACCCGTAGGGTCCGCACGCTTAACATTCGATGACGATATGTATTGTGAGTTATGTGGTTTGATGTACCAAAGGTTGTTCGGAGTCCTGGATGAGATAATGGACATGACGAGGAGTCTCAAAATGGTCGAGACATAAAGATTCATATATTGGACGGTTACATTCAGACACCGGAATGGTTCGAGTCATTTCGGAAAAGTTTTGGACTACCGGGGGGTTATCGGAACACCCCCCCCCCCCCGGGGAAGTTATTGGGCCTTACGGCCCTAGTGGTGGAAGAGAGGAGGATGGCCAAGAGGTGGCACAGCCCCCTAGCCCAAACCGAATTGTACTAGGGCTAGGGGGTCGGCCCCCCTTTCCTTCTCTTCTTCCTCTCCTTCCTTCTTCTCCTACTTGGACTAGGAAAGGGGGAAACCTACTCCTACTAGGAGTAGGAATCCCCCCTTGGGCGTGCCCCTTGAGGCCTCCCGTCCTCCTCCTCCCCTCCTTTATATACGGGGGAGGGGGACACCCCATAGACACAGAAGTTGATCTTTAGCCATGTGCGGTGCCCCCCTCCACAGTTTTCCACCTCGGTCATATTTGTCATAGTGCTTAGGCGAAGCCCTACGTCGGTAAATTCATCATCACCGTCAACAAGAAGTCGTGCTGACGCAACTCACCCTCGGCCTCAGCTGGATCAAGAGTACGACGGACATCATCGAGCTGAACGTGTGCAGATCGCGGAGGGGCCGTGCTTTCGGTACTTGATCGGTTGGATCACAAAGACGTTCGACTACATCAACCATGTTACTAAATGCTTCCTCTTTCGGTCTACGAGGGTACGTAGACACACTCTCCCCTCTCATTGCTATGCATATCCTAGATAGATCTTGCATGATCATAGGAAAATTTTGAAATACTGCATTCCCCAACAGGCGGAGCCTACCCGGAGCGTGGTCTTTCCCCTTCTCGTTGCTGCCCTCCGCTGTCATAAGGAGCGTGGCGGTGAGATTCTTCTCTGAGACGCTATGTGCGCTCAAGGCCGGCTCGTACCAGGAAGGCGAGTGTGCGGCCTTCGCCTTGTCATACGCCATTGGTTGAATACTATGAAGAAGCACCGTGCTACTATTGGATATACTCTTGATGTTCTTAAGGGCATTAGTCCCACTCTATGAAAGCACAAAATAAAATTGGAGAAGGACACAAAACCGGTTGTTGATGACCAATGATGGTTAAATCATAAGATGAAAGAAGTGGTAAGAAAAGAAATACTAAAGCTTCTGGAGGCGGGTATTATTTATCCCGTTGCTAATAGTCAGTGGGTAAGTCATGTCCATTGTGTCCCTAAGAAGGGATGTATTGCCGTTGTTCCTGATGATAAACATGAATTGATCCCACAAGAATTGTCATAGGTTATAGAATGGTAATTGATTTCTGCAATAAAGCTACTAAAAAGGATCATTACCCTTTAACTTTTATTGATCAAATGCTAGAAAGATTATCCAAACATACACATTTTTTCTTTCTAGATGGTTATTCTAGTTTCTCTCAAATACCTGTGTCAAAAGAGGATCAAGAAAAGACAACTTTTACTTGCCCTTTCGGTACCTTTTCTTATAGACGTATGCATTTTGGTTTATTCAATGCACCTGCTACCTTTCAAAGATGTATGACTGCTATATTCTCTGACTTTTGTGAAAAGATTGTTGAGGTACTCATGGATGATTTTTCTGTATATGGAACTTGTTTTGATGATTGCTTAAGCAACCTTGATCGAGTTTTGCAGAGATGTGAAGAAACTAATCTTGTCTTGAATTGGGAGAAGTGCCACTTTATGGTTAATGAAGGTATTGTCCTGGGGCATAAAATTTCTGAAAGAGGTATAGAAGTTGATAAAGATAAAGTTGATGCTATTGAAAAGATGTCGTGTCCTAAGGACATTAAAGGTATAAGAAGTTTCCTTGGTCATGCCGGTTTTTATAGGAGGTTCATTATAGACTTCTCAAAAATCTCCAGGCCTCTACCTAATCTATTTCAAAAAGATGTTCCTTCTGTCTTTGATGATGATTGTGTAGAAGCATTTGAAATACTTAAGAAAGCCTTGATCTCTGCACCTATTGTTCAGCCACCTGATTGGAATTTATCCTTTGAAATTATGTGTGATGCTAGTGATTATGCTGTAGGTGTTGTTCTAGGACAAAGGGTTGATAAGAAATTAAATGTTATCCAATATATATGCTAGTAAAACTCTAGATAGTGCCCAAAGAAATTATGCTACTACTGAAAAAGAATTTTTAGCAGTTGTATTTGCTTGTGATAAGTTCAGACCTTATATGGTTGAGTCTAAAGTAACTGTTTAAAATGATCATGCTACTGTTAAATATCTTATGGAAAAGAAAGATGCTAAACCTAGACTTATTAGATGGGTTCTCTTGCTACAAGAATTTGATTTGCATATTATTGATAGAAAGGGAGCTGTGAACCCCGTTGCAGACAACTTATCTAGGTTAGAGAATGTTCTTGATGACCCACTACCTATTGATGATAGCTTTCCTGATGAACAATTAGCTATCATAAATGCTTCTCGTACTGCTCCATGGTATGTTGATTATGCTAATTACATAGTTGCTACGTTTATACCACCTAGTTTCACATACCAGCAAAAGAAAAAGTTCTTCTATGATTTAAGGCATTACGTCTGGGATGGCCCACATCTTTATAAAGAAGAAGTAGATGGTGTTATTAGATGTTGTGTACCTGAGCATGAACAGGAACAGATCCTAGGCAAGTGTCACTTCAAGGCTTATGGAGGACACCATGCTGGAGATAGAACTGCACATAAGGTATTGCGATCCGGTTTTTATTGGCCTACTCTCTTCAAGGATGCCCGTAAGTTTGTCTTGTCTTGTGATGAATGTCAAAGAATTGGTAATATCAGTAGACACCAAGAAATTCCTATGAATTATTCACTTGTTATTGGACCATTTGATGTTTGGGGCTTTGATTATATGGGACTGTTTCCTTCCTCTAATGGGTATGCACATATTTTAGTTGTTGTTCATTATGTTATTAAGTGGGTAGAAGCTATTCCAACTAGTAGTGCTGATCATAACACATCTATTAAGATGCTTAAAGAAGTTATTTTTCCGATATTTGGAGTCCCTAGATACTTAATGACTGATGGTGGTTCACATTTTATTCATGGTGCTTTTCGTAAAATGCTTGCTAAGTATGATGTTAATCATAGAATTGCATCTTCGTATCACCCACGGTCTAGTGGTCAAGTAGAATTGAGTAATAGAGAGCTTAAATTAATTTTGCAAAAGACTGTTAATAGATCTAGAAAGAATTGGTCCAAGAAACTTGATGATGGATTATGGGCTTATAGAACTGCATATAAAAATCCTGTGGGTATGTCTCCGTATAAAATGGTTTGTGGAAAAGCATGTCACTTACCTCTTGAACTAGAACATAAGGCATATTGGGCCATTAAAGAGCTCAATTATGATTTCAAACTTGCCAGTGAGAAGAGGTTTTTTGACATTAGCTCACTTGATGAATGTAGAACCCAGGCCTATGAGAATGCCAAATTGTTTAAAGAAAAAGTTAAAAGATGGCATGACAAATGGATACAAAAGCGTGAGTCTAATGTAGGTGATTATGTATTGCTATACAACTCTCATTAAAGATTTTTTTGCAGGAAAACTCCTGTCTAAATGGGAAGGGCCTTACGTTATTTAGGAGGTCTATCGTTCCGGTGCCATAAAATCAACAACTTCGAAGGCACAAATCCGAAGGTGGTGAACGGCCAAAGAATCAAACATTATATCTCAGTTAATCCCATAAATGTTGAAACTAATGTTATTGAAACTGTAACCCCGGAGGAATACATAAGGGACACTTTCCAGAACGTTTCAGACTCCGAAAAGGAAGAGGCATGTGGTACGGTAAGTAAACCAACTCCAAAACAGTTCTAATAGCAATTTTTCTCCGTTTTAAAATATTAAAAAATAGGAAAATAAGAAGCAGTCTGAGAAGGACACGAGGCTTCCACGAGGGTGGAGGGCACTCCCTACCCCTGGGCGCGCACCCCTGCCTCGTGGGCACCTCGTGTGCTCTCCGGACCCCGTTTTCTTGCACGATACTTCTTTTAGTCGGTAAAAATACATTATATAATCTCTCGAAGGTTTTGACCACCGTATCACACAAATATCTTCTGTCCTTGTTTTGAGATGTTTTTCTGACAAATCTAGATCGCCATAATGTCTTCAAGCGCCCCCAAGGACAAGTTCTTCGAGGAGGTCATCAACCCCTACCTCGCAGAGGTGCTGCAACACCCTCAAACCATTGAGATGCGTGAGGGGTTGCTGCACATCCGAGATGTTGAGGGACCATGGAGGACCGGAAGCGTGGAGACAAGGCTCGAGGCAATAGAGCAACAAGTTTTCAAGTGTCGGGAGATGGTGGAACATGGACTCGATGCCAATCATATAATGATCACGGAGTTCACCAACAACCACAAGATGGATGACAAGAAAATTGGGGAGGCCATGTTCAAGCTTCACGAGAAAATTGAGCGCCTCCAAGCTCCTGCAAAACCAAAACTGTGAGTATGAATATAGATTCAAGACGATGAGTTTGGCTACAGATTTGAGGATCCCGGAGACTCGATGATCCTTCTATGATGGCGAGCCTATGCCTTGGAAGATGGACGACAAGCCTACATCATCAACAACTCCATCATCACAACCTCCGAGGAAAGATACATAAACACATGGGTATGGCCACTCCCCTTGGCAACTGCCAATCTTGGGGGAGTGCCCCGGTATCGTATCACCATCACACTTTTAGCTTTACCGTTTTTCTTAGTTCGATCCTTTTGGTATTATCTTGATCTAGTAGAATAATGTTTTAGTATGTTCTAGTTTTGAATTTTGCTCTATGATCCTTCTATGTGATCGAGTCCGTGAGCTATATATAATAAAGATTAGTGTTGAGTCAAGGGCCTGATTATCTTGCTATGATCTCGAGGAAATAAATAAAAGAGAAAGAATAAAAAGAAATAAAGATATCCTATGGATCTTATGGAGAGTAATGACTTCACATATAAAGAGTATGATGAATAAAAGTTGTTGAAAGTTGACAAATATAGTTTTGGTCATCGTTGCAATTAATTATACTATCTTGGACATCTTCTATGATTGTGAGCACTCATTAAAATATGACATGTTAAAGAGTTGATGTTGTACAAGGAAGACAACGTAATGGGTTATGTTTTCTTACATCCGAAATAAAATATATTGTCATGGATCATCCAACATGTTGAGCTTGCCTTTCCCTCTCATGCTAGCCAAATTCTTTGCACCAAGTAGAGATACTACTTGTGCTTCCAAATATCCTTAAACCAAGTCTTGCCATGAGAGTCCACCATATATACCTATGGATTGAGTAAGATCCTTCAAGTAAGTTGTCATTGTTGCAAGCAATAAAAATTTCTCTCTAAATATGTATGATTTATTAGTGTGGAGAAAATAAGCTTTATACGATCTTGTGATGTGGAAGAAATAAAAGCGACAGACAGCATAATAAAGGTCCATATCACAAGTGGCAATATAAAGTGACGTTCTTTCGCATTAAGATTTTGTGAATCCAACCATAAAAGCACATGACAACCTCTGCTTCCCTCTGCGAAGGGCCTATCTTTTATTCTTGTCTTATACTTCATACAAGAGTCATGGCGATCTTCACCTTTCCTTTTTACATTTTATCCTTTGGCAAGCACAATGTGTTGGAAAGATCCTGATATATATAGCTAATTGGATGTAAGTTTTCATGACCTATTATTGTTGACATTACCCTTGAGGTAAAAGGTTGGGAGGCAAAACTATAAGCCCATATCTTTCTCTCTGTCCGACTAAAAATTCATAACCATAAATATTGCATGAGTGTTAGCAATTGTGAAAGACTAAATGATGGTTGAGTATGTCGATTTGCTGAAAAGCTCTTATATTGACTCTTTCCTATGTTATGATAAATTGCAATTGACTTAATGACTGAGATTATAGTTTCTTAGTTTTCAATAAAGTTTCTGATTCATACTTGAAATTGTGAATGAATTGTTACTTTAGCATAAGAAATCATATGAAAAAAAATATATATATATATATATGTGTGTGTGTGTGTGTGTGTGTGTTGCTGTTATAAGAATGATCATGATGCCCTCATGTCCGTATTTTATTTTATCAACACCTCTATCTCTAAACATGTGGACATATTTTTCGATTTCGGCTTCCGCTTGAGGACAAGCGAGGTCTAAGCTTGGGGGAGTTGATACGTCCATTTTGCATCATGCTTTTATATCGATATTTATTGCATTATGGGTTGTTATTACACATTATGTCACAATACTTATGCCTATTATCTCTTATTTTACATGGTTTACATGAAGAGGGAGAATGCCGGCAGCTGGAATTCTAGGCTGGAAAAGGGACAAATATTAGAGACTTATTCTGCACAACTCCAAAAGTCCTGAAACTTCATGGGAGCACGTTTCAGAATATATAAAAAATATTGGGCGAAGGAAGTACCAAAGGGGGTCCACCCATCATCCACGAGGGCGGGGGGCACGCCCCCGTGCCTCGTGGGCCCTCTGGCAGCCCTCTGATACCCATATTCTGCTATATGAGGTCTTTCGCCCAGGAAAAAATCATAAGCAAGCTCACGCGACGAACCTCCGACGCCACAAGGTGGAACCTTGGCGAAACCAATCTAGGGCTCTGGCGGAGCTGTTCTGCCGGGGAAACTTCCCTCCGGGAGGGGGAAATCATCACCATCGTCATCACCATCGATCCTCTCATCGGGAGGGGGTCAATCTCCATCAACATCTTCACCAGCACCATCCCATATCAAACCCTAGTTCATCTCTTGTATCCAATCTTTGTCCCAAAGCCTCAGATTGGGTACCTGTGGGTTGCTAGTAGTGTTGATTACTCCTTGTAGTTGATGCTAGTTGGTTTATTCGGTGGAAGATCATATGTTCAGATCCTTTATGCATATTAATACCCCTATAATAATGAACATGAATATGATTTGTGAGTAGTTACGTTTGTTCCTGAGGACATGGGAGAAGTCTTGCTATAAGTAGTCATGTGAATTTGGTATTCGTTCGATATTTTGATGAGATGTATGTTGTCTCTCCTCTAGTGGTGTCATGTGAACGTCAACTACATGACACTTCACCATTGTTTGGGCCTAGAGGAAGGCATTCGGGAGTAATAAGTAGATGATGGGTTGCTACAGTGACAGAAGCTTAAACCCTAGTTTATGAGTTGCTTCGTAAGGGACTGATTTGGATCCATATGTTTCATGCTATGGTTAGGTTTACCTTAATACTTCTTTTGTAGTTGTGGATGCTTGCGAGAGGGTTTAATCATAAGTGGGATGCTTGTCCAAGGAAGGGCAGCACCCAAGCACCGGTCCACCCACATATCAAATTATCAAAGTAACGAACGCGAATCATATGAACATGATGAAAACTAGCTTGACGATAATTCCCATGTGTCCTCGGGAGCGCTTTCCTTTATATGAGAGTTTGTCCAGGCTTGTCCATTGCTACAAAAACGATTGGGCCATCTTGCTGCACCTTATTTACTTTTATTACTTGTTACTCGTTACAAATTACCATATCACAAAACTATCTGTTACCGATAATTTCAGTGCTTGCAAAGAATACCTTACTGAAAACTGCTTATCATTTCCTTCTGCTCCTCGTTGGGTTCGACACTCTTACGTATCGAAAGGACTACGATAGATCCCCTATACTTGTGGGTCATCATGCGATGCACGGAGGCGACAAGCACAACCTGTAGCACATCCACCTTTTCCAAGCATGCCAACCCACCAAAGCACCGCCTCTGCCATCAACCTCATCGACGAGGAAAACGAGCATGCACCATGGCATGTCGAGGCCGAGGCGCTCCCCGGCAACGCGATGGACGATGCAGTGATGCGTGTCATCACCAGGGTTGAGCAGAACTTTGGCCCATGGCGCTTGAGCGCCGCGGATCAAGATAGGCATGTCAGTGCCGACAGGCTGCAGCTCGCCGCACAACATGATCGATGGCGCGCCGCAGAGCAAGCTAGGCACGTCCGCGCCGATAGGCTGCGGCTCACCACACGGCGAGACCGTTGGAGCGCCGCAGAGCAAGAGGTGCGGTGCGCCGCATAGCAAGAGAGGATCCATCGACGCTTGCCTGATGTCGTCACGGTGTCGCAGCTGGGTACACGTCCCATTAGTACCCCCATTCCTCGCCAAGAGTGGGCAGAGGCCCTCAGCACCGTACTTCCACCAGATGTCGGCCACGCTATACTTGCACCCCCACCGCACCGTCCGCATGGGTGCCGCCGTTCGCCTTGTCCGCAGCCCGCTGGATGCCAACGCGCTGGTCCGTAGGCTCGACCGCCTCCGCGGCACAGGTGTCCACCTGGGCGAAGTAGAGGAACATGGCTGTCGTATCGTCAAGCTGGTGATCTTCGATGAAATAGCCAACTTTGGGCTCGAGATCGCGCTCCAGATGTACCGCGAGCGTGTCGACCGCTTGGACGTACGCCTGCACAAGTTCAGGCAGACCAAGAGCTACCCTAGGCAAGGGCTGCTGGTCATGGTCTCATGGACGTGTTTTATTTTGAAAAGTTGTTTCGATGTGGGTAGCTCTATATTCACAACAATCATAGTATTGCTCTGTTTATTGCTATGTTTCAATGTGTTTACGCTGTTTTCCATTCTTATATGTTCTATTTCAATGTGTGTATATACGATTTCCATTCTATATATGTGGATGATAACAACTAGATTCAAATTAGTATACAATAACAAATAGAAAATAGAATTCATAATATATGTATATATATATATTGTTCATTAGATCATCACAGAATATACATATATATAATATCATCACATATATGTGATGATACTTAACTATAGGTACAATGCACAAAATTGAAAACGAACAATACTAAAACTAATAATCCCTCCTAGGGCCAGTATTCCGGCAGCCCCTCGCCAGCAACTCCCTGGTGCGCGGCGTCTTCCCAGTGCGGAGGCAGTACTCCGGCTCCTCCGCCTCACAGCGCTTGACGTACCGATCTGCCTCTTGCCTGGCAGACGCGCGCGACCGATCTTGCCATTTCTTTGGGCGCCCACCGGAGCTCCTCGTCGGGGGCACGCTGTAGCTTATCGGCCCACCTCCACGTAGTGAAGAGATGCCCAGAGCCTATGACCTTCCTCGCGAAGTACCCGTCTTTGTACACCTCCTCGGCACGACGATGCGTCCGCCCCCAAAGCTCCCCCACCTCCTTTTTCCAGGCAGCATCATGGGCTTCACAGGCCTCCTGGTACCTGGCTTCCTCCTCCGCCATCTCCTTCTTGAACGCCACTTGCCTGGCTTTCTCAGCTGGCGGTAGCGACTTCCACAGACAAAGATTGTATTGGCCCAAAAACCAATCCAAAGTTGTGTTGGGGAACGCAGTAATTTCAAAAAAATTCCTACGCACACGCAAGATCTTGGTGATGCACAGCAACGAGAGGGGAGAGTGTTGTCTACGTACCAACGCAGACCGACTGCGGAAGCGATCACACAACGTAGAGGAAGTAGTCGTACGTCTTCTTCCCGATCCGACCGATCCAAGCACCGTTACTCCGGCACCTCCGAGTTCTTAGCACACGTACAGCTCGATGACGTTTCTCGGGCTCCGATCCAGCAAAGCGTCGAGGAAGAGTTCCGTCAGCACGACGGCGTGATGACGATCTTGATGTACCACCGACGCAGGGCTTCGCCTAAGCACTACAACGGTATGATCGAGGTGGAATTTGGTGGCAGGGGGCACCGCACACGGCTAAGGAACGATCTCAAGGATCAACTTGTGTGTCTTGGGGTGCCCCCTGCCCCCGTATATAAAGGTTGGAGGAGGGGGAGCCGGCCGGCCAGGGAGAGGAGGCGCAGGGGAGTCCTACTCCCACCGGGAGTAGGACTCCTCCCCCCAATCCTAATCCAATTAGGACTCCCGGGGGGAAAAGAGAGAGAAGGGGGGCCGG
This sequence comes from Triticum monococcum, assembly GCA_034509565.1. Lineage (NCBI taxonomy): Eukaryota > Viridiplantae > Streptophyta > Magnoliopsida > Poales > Poaceae > Triticum > Triticum monococcum. Next base: position 170,253,658 of record CM067847.1, on the reverse strand, counting down.
CCCCCTATCCTAGTCCTACTAGGACTTGGGGAAAGGGGGGGCGCCGGCCAGCCATGGGCTTGTCCCTTTTCTCTTTTTCCACTAAGGCCCAATAGGCCCATTAGTCTCCCGGGGGGTTCCGGTAACCCTCCCGGTATTCCGGTAAAATCCCGATTTCACCCGGAACACTTCCTATGTCCAAACATAGGCTTCCAATATATCAATCTTTACATCTCGACCATTTCGAGACTCCTTGTCATGTCCGTGATCTCATCCGGGACTCCGAACAACCTTCGGTACATCAAAATGCATAAACTCATAATAACTGTCATCGTAACGTTAAGCGTGCGGACCCTACGGTTCGAGAACAATGTAGACATGACCGAGACACGTCTCCGGTCAATAACCAATAGCGGGACCTGGATGCCCATATTGGCTCCTACATATTCTACGAAGATCTTTATCGATCAGACCGCATAACAACATACGTTGTTCCCTTTGTCATCGGTATGTTACTTGCCCGAGATTCGATCGTCGGTATCCAATACCTAGTTCAATCTCGTTACCGGCAAGTCTCTTTACTCGTTCCGTAATACATCATCTCACAACTAACATATTAGTTGCAGTGCTTGCAAGGCTTATGTGATGTGCATTACCGAGAGGGCCCAGAGATACCTCTCCGACAATCGGAGTGACAAACCCTAATCTCGAAATACGCCAACCCAACATCTACCATTGGAGACACCTGTAGTACTCCTTTATAATCACCCAGTTACGTTGTGACGTTTGGTAGTATCCAAAGTGTTCCTCCGGTAAACGGGAGTTGCATAATCTCATAGTTATAGGAACATGTATAAGTCATGAAGAAAGCAATAGCAACGTACTAAACGATCGGGTGCTATGCTAATGGAATGGGTCATGTCAATCAGATCATTCTACTAATGATGTGACCTCGTTAATCAAATAACAACTCTTTGTTCATGGTTAGGAAACATAACCATCTTTGATTAACGAGCTAGTCAAGTAGAGGCATACTAGTGACACTCTGTTGGTCTATGTATTCACACATGTATTATGTTTCCGGTTAATACAATTCTAGCATGAATAATAAACATTTATCATGATGTAAGGAAATAAATAATAACTTTATTATTGCCTCTAGGGCATATTTCCTTCAGTCTCCCACTTGCACTAGAGTCAATAATCTAGATTACACTGTAATGATTCTGACACCCATGGAGCCTTGGTGCTGATCATGTTTTGCTCGTGGAAGAGGCTTAGTCAACGGGTCTGCAACGTTCAGATCCGTATGTATCTTGCAAATCTCTATGTCTCCCACCTGGACTACATCCCGGATGGAGTTGAAGCGTCTCTTGATGTGTTTGGTCCTCTTGTGAAATCTGGATTCCTTTGCCAAGGCAATTGCACCAGTATTGTCACAGAAGATTTTCATTGGACCCGATGCACTAGGTATGACACCTAGATCGGATATGAACTCCTTCATCCAGACTCCTTCGTTTGCTGCTTCCGAAGCAGCTATGTACTCCGCTTCACATGTAGATCCCGCTACGACGCTTTGTTTAGAACTGCACCAACTGACAGCTCCACCGTTTAAAGTAAATACGTATCCGGTTTGCGATTTAGAATCGTCCGGATCAGTGTCAAAGCTTGCATCAACGTAACCTCTTATGGTGAGCTCTTTGTCACCTCCATATATGAGAAACATATCCTTAGTCCTTTTCAGGTATTTCAGGATGTTCTTGACCGCTGTCCAGTGATCCATTCCTGGATTACTTTGGTACCTCCCTGCTAAACTTATAGCAAGGCACACATCAGGTCTGGTACACAGCATTGCATACATGATAGAGCCTATGGCTGAAGCATAGGGAACATCTTTCATTTTCTCTCTATCTTCTGCAGTGATCGGGCATTGAGTCTTACTCAATTTCATACCTTGTAACACAGGCAAGAACCCTTTCTTTGCTGGATCCATTTTGAACTTCTTCAAAATCTTGTCAAGGTATGTGCTTTGTGAAAGTCCAATTAAGCGTCTTGATCTATCTCTATAGATCTTTATGCCTAATATGTAAGCAGTTTCCCCGAGGTCTTTCATCGAAAAACTTTTATTCAAGTATCCCTTTATGCTATCCAGAAATTCTATATCATTTCCAATTAGCAATATGTCATCCACATATAATATCAGAAATGCTACAGAGCTCCCACTCACTTTCTTGTAAATACAGGCTTCTCCAAAAGTCTGTATAAAGCCAAATGCTTTGATCACACTATCAAAGCGTTTATTCCAACTCCGAGATGCTTGCACCAGTCCATAAATGGATCGCTGGAGTTTGCATACTTTGTTAGCTCTCTTTGGATCGACAAAACCTTCTGGTTGTATCATATACAGCTCTTCTTCCAGAAATCCATTCAGGAATGCAGTTTTGACATCCATCTGCCATATTTCATAATCATAAAATGCGGCAATTGCTAACATTATTCTGACGGACTTAAGCATCGCTACGGGTGAGAAGGTCTCATCGTAGTCAACTCCTTGAACTTGCCGAAAACCTTTCGCGACAAGTCGAGCTTTATAGACAGTAATATTACCGTCAGCGTCAGTCTTTTTCTTGAAGATCCATTTATTCTCAATTGCTTGCCGATCATCGGGCAAGTCAACCAAAGTCCATACTTTGTTTTCATACATGGATCCCATCTCAGATTTCATGGCCTCAAGCCACTTTGCGGAATCTGGGCTCACCATCGCTTCTTCATAGTTCATAGGTTCATCATGATCTAGCATCATGACTTCCAGAACTGGATTACCATACCACTCTGGTGCGGATCTCACTCTGGTTGATCTACGTGGTTCAGTAGTATCTTGTTCTGAAGCTTCATGATCATCATCATTAGCTTCCTCACTGATTGGTATAGGTGTCGCAGAAACAGTTTTCTGTGATGTACTATTTTCCAATAAGGGAGCAGGTACAGTTACCTCGTCAAGTTCTACTTTCCTCCCACTCACTTCTTTTGAGAGAAACTCCTTCTCTAGAAAGTTTCCGAATTTAGCAACAAAAGTCTTGCCTTCGGATCTGCGATAGAAGGTGTATCCAATAGTTTCCTTTGGATATCCTATGAAGACACACTTCTCCGATTTGGGTTCGAGCTTATCAGGTTGAAGCTTTTTCACATAAGCATCGCAGCCCCAAACTTTAAGAAACGACAACTTTGGTTTCTTGCCAAACCACAGTTCATAAGGTGTCGTCTCAACGGATTTTGATGGTGCCCTGTTTAACGTGAATGCGGCCGTCTCTAAAGCATAACCCCAAAACGATAGCGGTAAATCAGTAAGAGACATCATAGATCGCACCATATCAAGTAAAGTACGATTACGACGTTCGGACACACCATTACGTTGTGGTGTTCCGGGTGGCGTGAGTTGCGAAACTATTCCACAATTTTTCAAATGTATACCAAACTCGTAACTCAAATATTCTCCTCCACGATCAGATTGTAGAAACTTTATTTTCTTGTTACGATGATTTTCAACCTCACTCTGAAATTCTTTGAACTTTTCAAATGTTTCAGACTTATGTTTCATCAAGTAGATATACCCATATCTGCTTAAATCATCTGTGAAGGTGAGAAAATAACGATATCCGCCACGAGCCTCAATATTCATCGGACCACATACATCGGTATGTATGATTTCCAACAAATCTGTTGCTCTCTCCATAGTACCGGAGAACGGTGTTTTAGTCATCTTGCCTATGAGGCACGGTTCGCAAGTACCAAGTGATTCATAATCAAGTGGTTCCAAAAGCCCATCAGTATGGAGTTTCTTCATGCGCTTTACACCGATATGACCTAAACGGCAGTGCCACAAATAAGTTGCACTATCATTATTAACTTTGCATCTTTTGGCTTCTACATTATGAATATGTGTATCACTATCTTCGAGATTCAACAAGAATAGACCACTCTTCAAAGGTGCATGACCACAAAAGATATTATTCATATAAATAGAACAACCATTATTCTCTGATTTAAATGAATAACCGTCTCGCATTAAACAAGATCCAGATATAATGTTCATGCTCAACGCTGGCACCAAATAACAATTATTTAGGTCTAATATTAATCCCGAAGGTAGATGTAGAGGTAGCGTGCCGACCGCGATCACATCGACTTTGGAACCGTTTCCCACGCGCATCGTCACCTCGTCCTTTGCTAGCGTCCGCTTATTCCGTAGTCCCTGTTTCGAGTTGCAAATATTAGCAACAGAACCAGTATCAAATACCCAGGTGCTACTGCGAGCTCTAGTAAGGTACACATCAATAACATGTATATCACATATACCTTTGCTCACTTTGCCATCCTTCTTATCCGCCAAATACTTGGGGCAGTTCCGCTTCCAGTGACCAGTCTGCTTGCAGTAGAAGCACTCAGTTTCAGGCTTAGGTCCAGACTTGGGTTTCTTCTCCTGAGCAGCAACTTGCTTGCTGTTCTTCTTGAAGTTTCCCTTTTTCTTCCCTTTGCCCTTTTTCTTGAAACTAGTGGTTTTGCTAACCATCAACACTTGATGCTCCTTCTTGATTTCTACCTCCGCAGCTTTCAGCATTGCGAAGAGCTCGGGAATAGTCTTGTTCATCCCTTGCATATTATAGTTCATCACGAAGCTCTTGTAGCTTGGTGGCAGTGATTGGAGAATTCTGTCAATGACGCAGTCATCTGGAAGATTAACTCCCATCTGAATCAAGTGATTATTATACCCAGACATCTTGAGTATATGCTCACTGACAGAACTGTTCTCCTCCATCTTACAGCTATAGAACTTATTGGGGACTTCATATCTCTCAATTCGGGCATTTGCTTGAAATATTAACTTCAAATCTTGGAACATCTCATATGCTCCATGACGTTCAAAACGTCGTTGAAGTCCCGATTCTAAGCCGTAAAGCATGGCACACTGAACTATTGAGTAGTCATCAGCTTTGCTCTGCCAGACGTTCATAACATCTTGTGTTGCTCCAGCAGCAGGCCTGTCACCCAGCGGTGCTTCCAGGACGTAATTCTTCTGTGCAGCAATGAGGATAATCCTCAGGTTACGGACCCAGTCCGTGTAGTTGCTACCATCATCTTTCAACTTTGCTTTCTCAAGGAACGCATTAAAATTCAACGGAACAATAGCACGAGCCATCTATCTACAATCAACATAAACAAGCAAGATACTATCAGGTACTAAGTTCATGATAAGTTTAAGTTCAGTTAATCAAATTTACTTAGGAACTCCCACTTAGATAGACATCCCTCTAATCTTCTAAGTGATCACGTGATCCAAATCAACTAAACCATAACCGATCATCACGTGAGATGGAGTAGTTTTCAATGGTGAACATCGTTATGTTGATCATATCTACTATATGATTCACGCTCGACCTTTCGGTCTCTATGTTCCGAGGCCATATCTGTATATGCTTGGCTCGTTAAGTATAACCTGAGTATTCTGCGTGTGCAACTGTTTTGCACCCGTTGTATTTGGACGTAGAGCTTATCACACCCGATCATCACGTGGTGTCTGGGCACGACGAACTTTGGCAACGGTGCATACTCAGGGAGAACACTTCTTGATAATTTTAGTGAGAGATCATCTTATAATGCTACCATCAATCAAAGCAAGATAAGATGCATAAAAGGGATAAACATCACATGCAATCAATATAAGTGATATGATATGGCCATCATCATCTTGTGCTTGTGATCTCCATCTCCGAAGCACCGTCATGATCACCATCGTCACCGGCGCGACACCTTGATCTCCATCGTAGCATCGTTGTCGTCTCGCCAATCTTATGCTTCCACGACTATCACTACCGTTTAGTAATAAAGTAAAGCATTACATCGCGATTGCATTGCATACAATAAAGCGACAACCATATGGCTCCTGCCAGTTGCCGATAACTCGGTTACAAAACATGATCATCTCATACAATAAAATCAGCATCATGCCTTGACCATATCACATCACAACATACCCTGCAAAAACAAGTTAGACGTCCTCTACTTGGTTGTTGCAAGTTTTACGTGGCTGCTACGGGCTTAAGTAAGAACTCATCTCACCTACGCATCAAAACCACAACGATAGTTCGTCAAATAGACTCCGTTTTAACCTTCTCAAGGACCGGGCGTAGTCACACTTGGTTCAACTAAAGTTGGAGAGGCAGTCTTCCGCAAGCCATCTATGTGCAAAGCACGTCGAGGGAACCGGTCTCCCGTAAGAGTACGCGTAAGGTTGGTCCGGATCGTCTCACCCAACAATACCGCCGAACCAAAGTATGACATGCTGGTAGGCAGTATGACTTGTATCGCCCACAACTCACTTGTGTTCTACTCGTGCATATAACATCAAACGATAAAACCTAGGCTCGGATGCCACTGTTGGGGAACGCAGTAATTTAAAAAAATTTCCTACGCACACGCAAGATCTTGGTGATGCACAGCAACGAGAGGGGAGAGTGTTGTCTACGTACCAACGCAGACCGACTGCGGAAGCGATCACACAACGTAGAGGAAGTAGTCGTACGTCTTCTTCCCGATCCGACCGATCCAAGCACCGTTACTCCGGCACCTCCGAGTTCTTAGCACACGTACAGCTCGATGACGTTTCTCGGGCTCCGATCCAGCAAAGCGTCGAGGAAGAGTTCCGTCAGCACGACGGCGTGATGACGATCTTGATGTACCACCGACGCAGGGCTTCGCCTAAGCACTACAACGGTATGATCAAGGTGGAATTTGGTGGCAGGGGGCACCGCACACGGCTAAGGAACGATCTCAGGGATCAACTTGTGTGTCTTGGGGTGCCCCCTGCCCCCGTATATAAAGGTTGGAGGAGGGGGAGCCGGCCGGCCAGGGAGAGGAGGCGCAGGGGAGTCCTACTCCCACCGAGTGTAGGACTCCTCCCCCCAATCCTAATCCAATTAGGACTCCCGGGGGGAAAAGAGAGAGAAGGGGGGCCGGCCCCCTATCCTAGTCCTACTAGGACTTGGGGAAAGGGGGGGCGCCGGCCAGCCATGGGCTTGTCCCTTTTCTCTTTTTCCACTAAGGCCCAATAGGCCCATTAGTCTCCCGGGGGGTTCCGGTAACCCTCCCGGTATTCCGGTAAAATCCCGATTTCACCCGGAACACTTCCTATGTCCAAACATAGGCTTCCAATATATCAATCTTTACGTCTCGACCATTTCGAGACTCCTCGTCATGTCCGTGATCTCATCCGGGACTCCGAACAACCTTTGGTACATCAAAATGCATAAACTCATAATAACTGTCATCGTAACGTTAAGCGTGCGGACCCTACGGTTCGAGAACAATGTAGACATGACCGAGACACGTCTCCGGTCAATAACCAATAGCGGGACCTGGATGCCCATATTGGCTCCTACATATTCTATGAAGATCTTTATCGGTCAGACCGCATAACAACATACGTTGTTCCCTTTGTCATCGGTATGTTACTTGCCCGAGATTCGATCGTCGGTATCCAATACCTAGTTCAATCTCGTTACCGGCAAGTCTCTTTACTCGTTCCGTAATACATCATCTCACAACTAACATATTAGTTGCAGTGCTTGCAAGGCTTATGTGATGTGCATTACCGAGAGGGCCCAGAGATACCTCTCCGACAATCGGAGTGACAAACCCTAATCTCGAAATACGCCAACCCAACATCTACCATTGGAGACACCTGTAGTACTCCTTTATAATCACCCAGTTACGTTGTGACGTTTGGTAGTATCCAAAGTGTTCCTCTGGTAAACGGGAGTTGCATAATCTCATAGTTATAGGAACATGTATAAGTCATGAAGAAAGCAATAGCAACATACTAAACGATCGGGTGCTATGCTAATGGAATGGGTCATGTCAATCAGATCATTCTACTAATGATGTGACCTCGTTAATCAAATAACAACTCTTTGTTCATGGTTAGGAAACATAACCATCTTTGATTAACGAGCTAGTCAAGTAGAGGCATACTAGTGACACTCTGTTGGTCTATGTATTCACACATGTATTATGTTTCCGGTTAATACAATTCTAGCATGAATAATAAACATTTATCATGATGTAAGGAAATAAATAATAACTTTATTATTGCCTCTAGGGCATATTTCCTTCAAGTTGGGGGTCCGGCGCAACCTCATTAGGCGGCGCATAGGGGTCCTCGTCGCTGCTAATCGAGTGAGTGTCCTCGGGGGGCGGCGACTCCTCGTCGGTGTGTGGGCAGACCGGCGGCGCCATGGCAGAGATTTGAGAGAGAGAGAGAGAGGGCGAGCGAGGGGAGGTTGTAGATGAGAATGCAGGTGAAATTTGAGAAGAGGAGAGTCAAAACTCTACGTCAGGATGCCTCACCAGAGCGATGAAGGGACTGGGGAGTAAAAAGAATTCCTAACTCTCCGATATATATAATTCTTAAATGACTCAAAACATTTTTCTAGACTCAACAACGCCAGCTATTCGATCAAGTAGGGGGGCTCCTAAGGTCGGGGAAGGCTCTGATTACTAACTTGTAACGCCCTCGATGCGGCTATATCTCCTACGTGTCGAAGCACGACTTAGAGGCATAACCGCATTGAAAGCAATGCCGCAAGTGAGGTAATCTTCACACAACCCATGTAATACATAAGGGAAAAAGATACATAGTTGGCTTACAATCGCCACTTCAGACAATTACATGAATAATGCATTACATCAAGCAGATATAATCAACGTCCGACTACGGAACCCAAAATAAAAAAAGACTACCCCAAATGCTACACAGATCCCCGATCGTCCCGACTGGGCTCCACTACTGATCAACTGAAAACGGAACAACACAAAGAACGAGATCTTCATCGAGCTCCTCCTTGAGCTTGGTTGCGTCTCCTGCACGGTCTCATAAGCACTTGCAAGCTGGTTTTGGAAGTATCTGTGAGTCACGGGGACTCAGCAATCTCACACCCTCGCGATCAAGACTATTTAAGCTTATGGGTAAGGTAAAGGTATGAGGTGGAGCTGCAGCAAGTGACTAGCATATATGGTGGCTAACATACACAAATGAGACCGAGAAGAGAAGGCGAAGCACGGTCGAGAAACTATGATAAAGAAGTGATCCTAGAACAACCTGCGTTAAACATAACTCCAACACCGTGTTCACTTCCCGGACTCTGCCGAGAAGAGACCATCACGGCTACACACGCGGTTGATGTATTTTAATTAAGGTCAATTTCAGGTTTTCTACAACCGGACATTAACAAATTCTCATCTGCCCATACCCACGGGCACGGCTTTCGAAAGTTCAAATCCCTGCAGGGGTGTCCCAACTGAGCCCATCACAAGCTCTCACGGTCAACGAAGGATATTCCTTCTAGCGAGAAGACCCGATCAGACTCGGAATCCCGGTTACAAGACATTTCGACAATGGTAAAACAAGACCAGCAAAGCCACCCGAATGTGCCGACAAATCCTGATAGGAGCTGCACATATCTCTTTCTCGGGGCACACCGGATTGTCCAAGGTTCCGGTAGGCCAGCCCAGAGTTGCCCCTGGTGGCCACCGGCAGCTGACAGGTTGGACCAACACTCAGAGGAGCACTGGCCCGGGGGTTTAAATAAAGATGACCCTTGATTCTGCAGAACCCAAGGGAAAGAAAAGGCTAGGTGGCGAATGGTAAAACCAATGTTGGGCCTTGCTGGAGGAGTTTTATTCAAGGTGAACTGTCAAGGGGTTCCCATTATAACCCAACCGCGTAAGGAACGCAAAATCTGGGAACATAACACCGATATGACGAAAACTAGGGCGGCAAGAGTGGAACAAAACACCAGGCATAAGGTCGAGCCTTCCACCCTTTACCAAGTATATAGATGCATTAATTAAATAAGAGATATTGTGATATCCCAACAAAATATCCATGTTCCAACATGGAACAACATAGCCATGTTCCAACAAGGAACAAACTTCAATCTTCACCTGCAACTAACAACGCTATAAGAGGGGCTGAGCAAAGCGGTAACATAGCCAAACAATGGTTTGCTAGGACAAGGTGGGTTAGAGGCTTGGCTTAACAATATGGGAGGCATGATATAGCAAGTGGTAGGTATCGCGGCATAGGCAAAACAAAAGAGCGAGCAACTAGCAAGCAAAGATAGAAGTGATTTCGAGGGTATGGTCATCTTGCCTGAAATCCCGCAAGGAAGAAGAACGAGTCCATGAAGAAGACAAACGGACGTAGTCGAACGGGTCCTCACAAACATGACGTTATCGGAACCTACCCGAAGAAGCAACACCGGAAAGGAGTAAACAATCATGGTAAACAACCACCACATAAGCATGGCACGGTGCGCAAACAAGTATGATGCATGTCCGGTTTAATGATTCATGGCATGACAAAGTGCATCAAACAAAACTACAAATTAAGTGGAGCTCAATATGCAACGGTTTGCACATTGAAGAAACACCACATTCATTTATTTAGTTCTCTCTTGTTTATGTTACTCATCAACATTAAATGTTGGTTATCGTGGCAAGAGGTGAAGCATAATAAAACTATCTATCTAGGCAAGTTTAAATGAGACCGGAAATAACAAACAACAATTCCGGAAAAATCCCCATATGCATATTTCAAATTTGGTACTGTTCTGCCATAAACCATATTTTAATGGTGTTAAACAATAAAATAAAGTGCACCATGTTAAACTATGCATTTTTCTACCCCATTTGCATATCAAGTTCATTTAATTAGGAGCTATGGTTATTTAGATATGAAGTAAACCATTTTAACATGGCAATTATGTAAATCAATGCAAACAGCAATTTTAAATATTTTTAACGGAGATGAAAGTTGCATATTGTGAAAGTACATGAAATTCTGAGCAAGATGCATATATGACATATTTTATTTGGATGCATGGATATTTAATTATTCACCAATCAAAATGATGGCATTTCTGTAAATCAGAATGCACTGGAAAATGCTAAAATACACAGACCGGGAAAAATATGCACGGGCCCGAAGCAACACTGTGCAGCGGCCCAGGAGTAGGCAGACCCGAAGCGGATGCGGGTGTGCAACAGTAAAGAAAAACAGGGCAAAAATTGGGGCGCCTATGAATCGAACCCAGGACCTCCTGGATGTGTGCACAACGGTGGAACCACTGGGCTAGCTTAGTGTTTGTGATGCAAGGTGCTCCCGTGCTCTTTTGAGCTATCGAACAACGGTCGAGCTTGGCCATAGCTGCGCGGCGACAACCGACGGCGAGGGCAAGCACAAACGACGGCCGTTGGGGTTATGAACCTGCGGCGGGCGTGCGGATTTGGGACGCGAGCCGCGCGCGTTCCGGATGTGTGGGTGCTGTGCAGAAGAGGCAAGGCACGAGCTTGAACTCTTTCCCCTGGTCGGCCATGGCAGACGGCTTCGGGGTTGCGCGGATCGACGGACATGCGGACAACGAGACCAGAGAGAGAGAGAGATGGGGAGGAGCGGAGGCTTCACCGTGGGAGTGTTGCTGCAGTCGATCGGGGTCGGGGACGAGCAGAAGCGGCGAGGGAAGGCGCTGTCCATGAAGCAGGGGAGGAAGAGGACGACGGGGAGGTAGCCGGACTTGGTGATCCTTGGGCGCAGCTCGTCGTCAGAATGGGTACGGGGCAGTGTTCTCGAGCAAGTAGACGACGGAGGGGAGGCCACGGAGGAGGATTAGGCTGGCGGCGAGGTCGTGCCCGAGCCGGCCATGGCTCCTGGAGGCGGGGAAGCAGGTGCGTGGGTGCCCCTTACCTGTGGCGGCGGTGGGGAGGGGAAAAGTGGGAGGAGGAGGAACCCTAGGGCGGAGGCTGCGGAGTTAAATAGGAGGGGGCGCGAGCGCCGTGATAGCCACGGTGGCCATGTGCCCTGGTTCCTGAAGTTTTACTGTGAGAGGGAGCGCCTGGCAGAGGAGGAAGAAAAGGAACGAAAGGGGAGGCTGGCAGGTGGGGTCGTGAGGGTGCAACGCTGGAAATTTACCGGGGAGGCTCTAAGGTGGGCTGCCGGTTTGCTGGGAGCGGCTGGGCCAAGTGTGATGCGGTGGGAGGCCTCTTTTCTTTTCTCTATTAAAAATCTTTCTACAAATATATAATCCACATGAAAGAAAAGGGAAAAGGTCAGAGGGTGTTGGGGAAGGAATATGCGAGATATAAATATATCCCTCTACTCCTGGAAATAGGTGCTCTTTGGATAAATTGTTCTGGCAATTTTTAGAGGTAGAAAAATAATACAAGTTTGAATTAAATTCGAACTTGAGCCATTTTTGAACCCAACCAAAACATCCCCAAATGAGCTGAAAATTGGCAGAGAGGGTGTAGGAAATGTGATGGATTCTTGGGGAAAGAATGAACATTATTGGAGGCAGGAAATAATGTCACTTGTAAAACATGAAAGAAGAATGAAGGGAGAGGTGAAATGGTTTGCACTTGGAGAAGGGCCTTGGAGAAAAGATGAAGAGGCAAACAACCATAGGAGGAGGAGGGGAAGATGGAGAGCACATAACCAACACATCAACATGAAGAATGCAACCCACATGATGATCATGATAAGATGCAACACGCAGGCGAATGACATGGCAACGACAGCGAATAACTGGAGGACACCTGGCACAATGGTCTCGGGGCGTTACAAGTGAGTTGCTCCGGTTTGTGAGGGGTGTGTGTCCAAACTTTCGTCAAACAGGCCAATTTTTTACCACATCATCTTGGTGGCATGACATTAAATCAAGCAAGGTTTCATGTTTTTCTGGTCATTTTTTAATTTTTTGGAATTAAAATGGCATGGCATGCACTCAATGCATGTGCCCATGCCTTGACACCAATATGTTTGAAAATTCATTCGTATTTACTGCACATGGAATTAAGTCGCACACAAGTAGACAAAAATATTTTTTTCAAACCGTTTTGGTTTGGCGTTGCATGTAGATGTAGTTCAAATTTGAATTACGGTCATTAAATGGTTAGAAAATCACTTAAATGTCTTTAGAATGTCGAATGAACCCTGAAATTTACCAATTTTTCACACGACAGTTGTATTTGTGCATGTTAAACGTAGGGAAAGATTGAAGGCCGTAAGAGGAAGCTATCTCCCGTTCATCATCAAACATGCATTGTTCCCTCTCGAAACTGCGAACCTTCTAGCGAGTTGCTCCGGTTTGTCAGGGGCATGTGTCCAAACGTTCGTCAAACATGTCAATTTCTTTACCACATCATCTTGGTGGCATGACATTACATCAACCAAGGTTTCATGTGTTTCTGGTCATTTTTCTATTTTTTCAATTAAAATGCCATGTCACTCCATGCATACATATGCATGTGTCCATGTCGTGAGACCAATATGTTTGAAAATTCCTTCTAATTTACTGCACATGGAATTAACTCGCACACAAGCACACAGATATGATTTTTCAAACAATTTTGGTTAGGCATTGCATGTAGCTGGAGTTCAAATTTGAATTACGGTCATTAAATGATTAGAAAATCACTTAAATGTCTTTGAAAGGTCAACTGACCCCTAGAATTTTCCAAAATTTCACATTACAGTTGTAGTAGTGCACGTTAGACATTGAAAAAATTTCAAGGTCGTAAGAGGAAGCTATCTCCCGTTCGTCATCAAACATGCATTGTTCCCTCTCGGAACCATTAACCTTCTAGCGAGTTGCTCCGGTTTGTGTGGGGTGTGTGTCCAAACTTTCGTCAAACATGCCAATTTCTTTACCACATCATCTTGGTGGCAAGACATTAAATCAAGCAAGGTTTCATGTTTTTCTGATCATTTTTTTCATTTTTTGGAATTAAAATGCCCAGGCATGCACTCCATGTATGTGCCCATGCCTTGACACCAATATGTTTGAAAATTACTTTAAATTTACTGCACATGGAATTAACTCGCACACAAGTACACAAAAATATGATTTTTCAAACCGTTATGGTTAGGCGTTCCATGTAGATGTAGTTCAAATTTGAATTACGATCATTAAATGGTTAGAAAATTACTCAAATGTCTTTAAAAGGTCAAATGACCCCTGAAATTTACCAAATTTTCGCATGCTATTGTATTAGTGCATGTTAAATGTAGGAAAAATTTGAAGGCCGTAAGAGGAAGCTATCTCCCATTCGTCATCAAACATGCATTGTTCCCTCTCGGAACCATGAACCTTCTAGCGAGTTGCTCCGAATTGTGAGGGGTGCGTGTCCAAACGTTTGTCAAATATGCCAATTTCTTTATCATCTTGGTGGCATGACATTACATCAACCAAGGTTTCATGTGTTTCTCATCATTTTTCTATTTTTTGAATTAAAATGCCATGTCACTGTCAGGACCCCGATTCCAAGCCACATCGATCTAGCTGGTAACACCTCATATCACTTTGCGACCTCATGCATGGTATCCCACGGGTGTTGCCTTACCATGGCCCGGGACCGTTTGCGTCTTTTGGCTCACGTATATGATAGTGTCGCTAGCATCCTTATGACAGAGAACCAGGGCCGACATGGCTAGTCGTGAACCCAAAGTGGCACAGACCTATGGGGACGGGCATGCATGAATCACATCGAGCATGTCGGTCATCAGTGAGTGATTCCGGGTTGTAGCACTGGGCTAACAGGACTCCGGGGAACCCGGGGTGTAGCAGCCAGGCAGGACTCCGGAAGTCACCGCGTGACATTTCCCCGAAGGGACAAACATAGAAACGAAGTGAATCACATGCCGGTCAGTCAAGTGTCCTCAGCAGTAGTGCTGGGCTAGCAGGACTCCGGTGAACCGGGCTGTAGCGGACTACTATGGCTCGAGGAACACTAGACTACATTTCCCCATAAGAAAGGCTGCCAAGGATAAACAACTAGATTGTCGGATACCACCCATACCAAGCATTTCAATCATACACACAATATGCCCGATATGAGTACATACAACATGGCATCACAACAAAACGCTACAACTCAAGTACTTTATTTAAAGGCTCTAGAGAGCCATACATAACATGTTCATACAGATAGGGGTCACATGACCCGACACTCAAGTTATACAATCATACAAGCACATGCGGAAGCAACCGGTCTGAGTACAGACACTAGAAAGAAAGAAGGCTTCTCGAAGCCTGTCTATCTACATAGGGGCCTCCATGGCCAGGCTCACCACCTGGGTGGCTAGTCACTCGTCGATGTCAAGGTCTACGTAGAACCCATCGGAGGGGGCGGTGTTGTCGTCTGAAAACAGTAATTAAGCAAACATGAGTACAAAGGTACTCAGCAAGTCTTACATCAGAACCTACTATACATGCTCATTCTCAAGAAGGTGGAGGGGTTATTGCAGCAAGCCAGCTTGACTCTTGGCTAAGCTATCCTACAGAACTTCTTTAGTAAAATAGTTTTCGCACACGAGTCCACTACTCACCAACACAATACTCCACCGGGGATCCTCCCTCGTCATCCTACGAGAGGGCCATCCTCGGTACTCACACTTATCTTGAGTCTTTTAGTAGTATCCATTAACTTGTCTATGAACTGTATAGGCAACCAAGTACTCCTTTACCGCGGACGCGGCTATTCGAATAGTTTTATACCCTGCAGGGGTGTTCTTCGTCGCACATGTTTCCACCACTTAGCGTCTGCACACGACATGTGCTCGACAGACTTCAAGCGAAAACCGACGTGGGTGTAGACCACGACCCGACTAACCTCACAAGACTCTAGTCCAGGTTTATCGCCTATTCAGGTTCCATCCGCAAGGAAATCCGGCCGGGGTGTCCTCAACGGCCCCAAACGATGTGTACAGGGTTCCCGAGACACCAAACGGGCGACTCGGTACACCGTGCCACGGTGTATCTACCGCATCATAGCTCACCCCTAGGGTCAGCGCTACGCACGGCCGCCAACACATAACCTACAAACACCAGAAACTAGTTGCAACTCCTGGACAGAGGATGAGATGGGTCAGTAAGTCGAGCGGGGTCATATTTCAGGGCCCAATGTGTGGTAGTATCTGAATCTTAAATCACGCATACAAATCTCAGTTCTTATGGACGATCTCAATGAAACAACCCACCATGTACTCCTACATGGCCTCTCATCGATACGTTTACCAAAACATGTTCAACACATCCCTCACATTACCGGCGTAAGCATTTCACTCTAGCCCATCACCCAGATGAACCAGACCTGACACAACTGTAGGCATAGCAGGCGTAGCAAGGTAGGAATCACATACATGGCTCAATCAACTCCTACACATGCTAGTGGGTTTCATCTAGTTACTGTGGCAATGACAGGTCATGCAGAGGATAAGGGTTCAACTACCGTAGCACACAGCAGTTTGAATCGCGTTGTCTTAATGCAGTAAACAAGAGCAGAAGCGAGAACATGGGTTTGTATCGGAATGATCAATGGGTTGCTTGCCTGATGGAGTGGTAGCGGGATACTGCCCTTCAGTTGGATACTCGTGAATATCCTCGGAGGCAGAACGTACCACGAAGAACACATCGGAACACAATCAACACATGACGATATGCAACAATATGATGCATGCTATGACATGGCAATATGAATGTGTCCTGGCCTAATGCAAGCTAAAATAGAAAGGGATGAACTCATTTGAACCAAAGATTCAAATATTAGTGCATTAAACATGGCCTTAATAGTGCATTTCCTTATTCTGCTTAAACAGCAAGGTAAACTTGTTTTGTCATGCATGAAACCATTACAGATGGACAGATTGAATTTTTCTAATAATTTTTCATATATAAATTATTTCATTTGGAGTTACGGTTGAATTTCTATGATTTTTAGAAGTTTTAAACATTTTCTGGAATTTCCTGAATAAAAATAAATCCAGAAAATGCATTACTGCGTCAGCATTACGCCGGGGTGACGTCAGTGGTCAACGGGGACGGCCAGGTCAAACCTGACTGGTGGGTCCCGCGTGTCAGTAGTTAATAAAGCTAATTATCTTTAATTAAAACTAATCTGATTTAGTTAACAGAGGGGGCCCACTTGTCATTGACTCAGGGGAGTCAAACTGGGCCCACCCAGTCCACGTCAGTGGTCAAACCCACCGGTCAACAGGGCTAATCCCGCCGGCGTTGAGTCGCCGGCGAGGCCGAGACGGCGGAGGGCTTCGAAAAATGCACCCAGGCGACCAAAATGACGGCGGAGATGTGCTACACGTAGCTGGGGCTCGCGCGCATCTAGTGGGGCAAGTGGGAGGAGCTGGGGTGGAGCGAGCTCGCCGGAATCGAGCTCGTTGCGGCGGCCGGAGTTCGGGCGAGGTTGGTTTCGAGGCTATGGTGCACGGGAGAAGGAGCTGGTGGCGGCTACGGGTTCCTGGTGCTGCGCTAAGCACAACAGCCTTGGCCTCGAGCCACTGTGGCTCTGGCCACGACGGCGCCATGGCCGGCGGCGAGATGCTCTCGGGCTCGAAGAGGGCGGCGACTACACGACGCAAACGAGCAAGGGGGTGGTGGGGATCGAAGGAGAAGCTCACGGGGAGTGCAGCGGTGGTCTTGGGGAGCTCGGGGAAGCAACGGAGCGGGCGCACGGTCGCCGGCGATTTCGGCGGACCGAGGTTGAAGAAGACGGCGATGGCGGTGCTGCAGGGCCTCCGGCGAAGCGTGGCTCGGTGGGGAGGGCGAGGGAGTCGAGGCAGAGCTAATGGGCTCGTCGGAGGGGCGAGGGGATGTCTCTGGCGGCAACTACGGCGATCGGCGGCGAGGTCCGCGCTCGGCCGTCGCGGGAGAGGATGAGGGAGACGAGGGGGAAAGTGAGGGAGGATGAGAGGGGACGTGGGGGTTGCGTGGCACCCCTGGATGTCTCCCGGACGTCGGCAGAAGCAGGAGGTGGCCGGCGCGTGGCCGGCGCGCGGCGAGCACACTCCCCTGCCTTCTGGCGCGAGGAGGACGACGACTGGCAAGCCAGTCGACCTGGGCCAAGCCAGGTGGCTGGGCTAGCCAGGTAAGGCCCAGGTAAACCTCCCTCTCTCTCTTTTTTTATTTGTTTCTGTTTTTCTAATTAACTGCAACTATTGGGCTTTAAATAAAATACTAAAATGTTTCCAAAAATCCCGAAAATAATTGTGGGCTCTGTTTAGAATATATCCAACAGCAACCATTTATTTCCAGAATTATTTGAGCATTTAAATTATTTTATAGCATTTAAATGCCCAAATTCAAATACTTATGATTTAATTCAATGACCTTCTGTTGACCTAGAAAATTGTGCACCAATTTTGCGAGAGGTTCTAACCTAAGACAAAGAGGGTGAACTTTTTAGAAGGGCATTTCAGGTTCATTGAAAATAATTTTAGTAAACCCTAGTTGTTTCCAGGGGGTGTTGGGGGTTTCTGCTTTCCCCATTTCAAATTTAAGAAAAATTTAAACATGATGCACACTCTAATGCTTGAACTAGCTAGGGTGTAACAACTCACCCCCACTCAAAAGAATCTCGTCCCGAGATTTAGGATCCTTTGGAAAGAAGGTGGGGTACTCGAGTTGAAGACGATCCTCCCTTTCCCAAGTGGCTTCTTCCGCGGAATGGTGTGACCATTGAACCTTGAGAAACTTGATATTATGACGTCGAGTGGTACACTCGGCTTGATCAAGGATACGAACGGGATATTCCCGATAAGAGTGGTTATCTTCTAGATCAAGCGTTTCGTGGTCCACTCCACGGATAGGATCCGCGAAGCAACGCCTGAGTTGTGAAACGTGGAAGACATTGTGAACTCTGGAAAGATGCGGAGATAGTTCCAATTGGTAGGCAACCTCTCCTCGTTTGGCAAGAATGCGAAAGGGTCCAATGTAGCGAGGAGCCAATTTGCCTTTGATACCGAAACGATGGGTTCCCTTTAACGGAGTAACCGGAAGGTAAGCCTTCTCGTCGACCTCATAATTCATAGGCTTATGTTTACGATCATATTGACTCTTTTGACGAGATTGGGCTGTTTTCAATTTCTCACGAATAACGTGAACCTGCTCTTCTGCTTCCTGAATCATATCCGGGCCAAAGAGTTGTCTTTCCCCGGTTTCTGACCAGTTAAGAGGCGTTCGACATTTTCGTCCATAAAGAACTTCGAAAGGAGCCTTGCCTAGGCTAGCTTGATAACTATTATTATAGGCAAACTCCACGAAGGGAAGGCATTTCTCCCAACTCATTCCGAACAAGATGACAGAAGCTCGGAGCATATCTTCCAGAATTTGATTGACTCGCTCTACTTGACCACTTGATTGAGGATGGAAGGCGGTGCTAAAGGAGAGATGAGTTCCCATAGCATTTTGGAAACTTTCCCAAAATCAAGAGGTGAATAGACTCCCACGGTCTGAGTTAATTTCCAATGGGACACCATGAAGAGACACTATTCGAGAGATGTATAAATCGGCTAGCTAGCTAGCGGTGATACTCTCACGAACAGGTAGGAAATGGGCTACTTTGGAAAGTCGGTCGATCACGACGAAGATGGCATTATTCCCTCTCTTGGTCCTGGGAAACCCAGTGATGAAATCCATACTGATTTTATCCCATTTCCATTCAGGAATAGCCAAAGGTTGAAGGGTGTCAGCAAGCCGTTGATGCTCTGCTTTAACACGACGACAAACGTTGCAGCTAGCAATGTATTGAGCGATTTCTCTCTTCATCCTGGTCCACCAAAACCTCTGGCGTAGGTCTTGATACATTTTAGTACTAGCAGGATGAATGGTGAGAGGGGATTCATGAGCTTACTTAAGAATCAACTGGCATGGATGTTGTTTCTTGGGAACCACCAAGCGGTTCTCGAAGGAGACAACACCTCGCTCATCCATGGAAAAACATTTAGCAACTCTGCTAGCGATGTTTTCCTTAATCCTGAATATGCCCTTATCACGCTTCTGGGCAGCTATGATTTGATCCATAAGGGTAGGTTTCGCCACCAGGGTGGATAGGAATCCTCGAGGAACAATGTGAAGATTAAGCTTATGGAATTCCTCATGGAGAAGTGGTTGACTTTGTTGTAACATCAGGTTGTTACAATAGGATTTACGACTTAGTGCATCAGCCATGACATTGGCTTTGCCCGGGGTGTAAGTTATTCCTAAGTCGTAATCCGAGATCAACTCAACCCAACGTCTTTTCCTGAGATTCAAATCTGGTTGGGTGAAGATATATTTCAAACTTTGGTGATCGGTGAAGATCTCGCAACGATTACCGAGGAGGTAATGTCGCCATGTTTTAAGGGCATGGACTACAGCTGCCAGCTCTAGATCATGGGTGGGGTAATTTTCCTCATGTGGATGTAATTGCCATGAAGCATAGGCAATTACCTGACGATCTTGCATGAGTATGCAACCTAGTCCTTGTCGCGAGGCGTCGCAATAGATAATATAGTCCTTGGAGAAATCTGGTGGTACCATTACGGGAGCAGATGTCAGGCGTCTTTTCAGTTCCTGAAAGCTGAACTCGCACTGTGGAGTCCACTCGAACTTTTTATCTTTCTTGAGGAGTTCAGTTAGAGGTTTAGCAACCTTGGAGAAATTCTTGACGAAGCGACGGCAATAGCTCGCTAAGCCAAGGAAGCTCCGAACTTGCTTAACCGTCTCTGGTGGAGTCCAATCAAGGACGGCTTGAACTCGCTCGGGATTGACAGCAATACCCTTACCAGAGATTACATGGCCTAGATAGGTTACTTCTGGCAACCAAAATTCACACTTGGAGAATTTGGCATAAAGGCGATGCTCTCGAAGTTTCATCAATACCAGCCTTAGATTTTCGGCATGTTCCTCTTCATTCTTGTAGTAGATGAGTATGTCATCGAGGTATACTACGACGAATTTATCCAAGTACTCCATGAAAACCGAGTTCATTAACCGGGAGAAGGTGGCTGGGGCATTGGTTAAACCGAAGGACATAACGGTGTACTCGTATTGGCCATAACGAGTAACAAAGGCCGTTTTGGGAATGTCCCCATTTCTAATTTTGATTTGATGGTAGCCCAACCTCAGATCCATCTTGGAAAAGACTGAGGATCCAGCGAGCTGATCATACAGATCGTTGATCCTGGGAAGCGGATATTTGTTCTTCATGGTGACCAAGTTGACAGGTCGGTAATCCACAACCATATGATCCGTTCCATCCTTCTTCTTGACGAAGAGGATGGGGCAAGCCCAAGGAGAGGAACTAGGACGGATGAAACCCTTTTTCAAGGACTCATCGAGTTGGTTCTTAAGCTCGGCTAGTTCTAGGGGTGGCATCTTATAGGGTCTTCTAGAAATTGGAATGGTTCCTGGAACAAGGTCTATCACAAACTCGACATCCCTGTCAGGTGGAACACCTGGCAGTTCTTCTGGAAAGACATCCGGAAAGTCTCGGACTACCGGAACATCCTCAAGGTCTGGAAGGGGGTTGGCATTTAGGGAGTAAAGTTGGCGCTTGGCCACTTGAGTTAAGACATTGACTGTCTTTCCCGATGGGTGAGTAAGTTGAACGGTTCTAGTGGCACAATCAATCTTAGCATAATGAGTTGACATCCAGTCCATACCCAAGATGATGTTTATGTCCGAGGACTTGAGAGCTATTAAGGATGCAAGGAAGACAAGTCTATTGACAAGAATTTCGTTCCCATGGCTTACTCTAGAAGTTTGCCATTTGGAACCCGGAGTTTGAATTACCATGGAAGTGGCATGTCATAGAATGTCGTGTTATGCAATCGAGCATAGTTCTCGCATATGAATGAATGAGATGCTCCAGTATCGAAAAGAACAGATGCCGGATGGCAGTTAACAAGGAGCGTACCAAGGACGATGTTAGGATCCTCCTGAGCCTCCTTGGCTGAAACATAGTTGACATGGCCACGTGCAGTGGTGGCCGGCTTGGCGTAGAATGTTTTTCCCGCGGGCTTACCACGGCCAACAGACTTTCCAGTTTGATTGGGGTTGTTCTGGGGACACTCTCGGCTATAGTTACCCGGCTCTCCACACTTAAAGCATGTCACCACATTGGGGCGTGGAGTAGCGTTAGCAGCGGGGCCACCATAGGGCTTGGGCGGTGCAAATTGCTGGTTGGGACGAGGCGCCTCAAAGGATGGCCTCGGGATGAACCTGGGTGGCAGTGCCGTGCTTGGAATCCACACCCGGCGCTTCGGAGCTCCAGAGCCGGATGAAGAGCCAAAATCACGGGAGAGCTTGCGTGAAGCGTCATAATCAGTCTGGCCTGTCTCAACACTGATGGCTTTATTGACCAACTTCTGAAAGGATGTGCACTCGTGCAGACGGAGATCGCGGCGAAGCTCAGGGCTAAGTCCCTTGCGGAACCTTGCCTGCTTCTTAGCGTCAGTAGATACCTCTTCAGGAGCATAGCGTGCCAGATTCCCAAATTCATGACTATAAGCATCCACAGTCAGTCTTCCTTGGGTGAAGTTGCAGAACTCCTCCCTCTTGCGATCCATGAGACCTTCCGGAATGTGATGCTCACGGAAAGCCTCACTGAATTCAGCCCAAGTAGTGATTTGGCCGACCGGGCGCATAGCTTCGAAGTTTTGCCACCAAAGGCTAGTAGGGCCTTCGAGATGGTAGGCAGCGTAAGTAACCTTGTCTGCTTCAGCTACGTTGGCAGAACGTAGCTTGTGGGTAATGCTGCGGAGCCAGTCATCCGCATTGAGGGGTTCGACGGAATGGTTAAACTTTGGTGGGTACAGCTTGATAAAGTCATTGATTGACACCAAGTCATTTCGCGGGTGGCATGCAGTGTTCTGCTCAATCCGCTCTAGCAGGCGGTTAGTCTCACGCTTGTTTCTTTCCGCCTCCAGCATTACTTCGGCCAGAGAAGACGTGTGAGGCAGATTTTCACCTCTAGCTGCACTGGCTTCCCCCTGCTCCTGGGCAGCAGGGTTGCTGCGGGTGTTGACCATCCTAGGAGAAAACAAGACAACGGTTTAGACAAGGATGGCTCAAACTTCACAAGGAAGTGTAGAATGTAATGGATAACACGGAATGCAGAGATGTTCATCCGTATGTCATGGTAATATAAAACTGCCATATATATATATATATATATACCAACGGTCATACACATCATACATAGTTTAGTACAAGCCCCGGCTACAGTACAACTATGATGAAAGACGTTACATCTCATCGGAGGGATTCCGAGCTCCTATACATTATTTGTCTACACCTCCGGAATCGATTACACGCAAAGTCATATTCCACAAGTCACACAGGACAGTGGAGATACAACTACTACAATACTAGTGGTACTACTACTAACTCAGACAGCTCCGTAGTAGTCCTCATAGAAGTCACCTCCATAGCCTGGAAGTTGAACGTGACCATCCGGGAACAAACGGTCCTGAGGAGCCTGTGGACCATAGGGGCTAGTATGAGGTCTTGGACCAACAAACGGTGGCCTGCGGGGACCACGGGTGGGGTGATGCCTCCCACATCACGCCAATCAACCATGTCTGGCAGAGCTGATCTCACAGGATACAGATCCCTTGTATCCATACATCTAGCTTGCACGGCAGGTGCAAACCGAGTCAACGTGGCCCAATGATCAGCACGGGTATTAAAAAGCTCCAGCCTCAAGGCCCGATTCTCTCGGTCCTTATCTTCGAGCATCTCGGCAGTGGTACGAGTTAATGAGTCCTCCTGAGTGGAGTCAGCATAGATAGCCTGAAGATACCCTTGCGCTCCCGGAAATGAAGCTGGCATGTAATGGAAGTCGGTGTTCCGAAGCAGGCCAGTCCGAACTCGCATGATGGTCATCATGGAATTGGCAGCATCCTGCACAGCCATCTCAACGGTAACCCCGAGTCCGTAGGAACAGTGAAGGGGCTCGGTAGATCCAGGATAAGAAGGAAATATCCTGACGGTGCAGAAATACTAGCTTTGATTAAAGTCGTGGAACTGCTCTTCGACGGTGTATTCGGGATACCAAGGGTAACCCGTCTCGATCATGACCCGGACTAACATAGCAGTATGACCGGGCACGTCGAGGCATCGGGTCAGGCGAACCACTTGGTTTTGAGCATGGTTGGCCATCTGAAAGCACAACCACAATGCAGAGACATTAGAATTCCTAGGAAAAATTGGACAGCATAACGGCTGTAAATGCTCAGAAAAAGATTTGAGACATCCACAACAGTTCAAAATACCACTCAACAGCATCATATCAAGGTTCTGATTCAATTAGCAACATACTAAGAATAGTAGAAACTGAACCGGGACTTGTAACAATAATCCTATAAGCTACTACGGATTAGTAACACGTGAACCTGATAGAAGAAGAGAGCCTAGTCCTTAACCACGTTGAATGAGGAGAGAATGACTCAGATCAGAGGCATAGGGTAAAGGAGTAAAAGAGCCTTACGTTCCCTCCCACAATCAATTCCCCTACATATAACTAAAGCATTTCTAGACTCGACATCGACCAGTTTGGCTCAACGAACCTACAGGCAGTCCGGCTCTGATGCCAACGCTGTCAGCACCCTGATTCCAAGCCACATCGATCTAGCTGGTAACACCTCATATCACTTTGCGACCTCACGCACGGTATCCCACGGGTGTTGCCATACCATGGCCCGGGACCGTTTGCGCCTTTTGGCTCACGTATATGATAGTGTCGCTAGCATCCATATGATAGAGAACCCGGGCCGACATGGCTAGTCATGAACCCAAAGCGGCACAGACCTATGGGGACAGGCATACATGAATCACATCGACCATGTCGGTCATCAGCGAGTGATTCCGGGCTGTAGCACTGGGCTAACAGGACTCCGGGGAATCCGGGCTGTAGCAGGCTAGGCAGGACTCCGGAAGTCACCGCGTGACATTTCCCCGAAGGGACAGACATAGGAACGAAGTGAATCACATGCCGGCCAGTCAAGTGTCCTGAGCAGTAGTGCTGGGCTAGCAGGACTCCGGTGAACCGGGCTGTAGCGGACTACTATGGCTCGAGGAACACTAGACTACGTTTCCCCATAAGAAAGGCTGCCAAGGATAAACAACTAGATTGTCGGATCCCACCCATACCAAGCATTTCAATCATACACACAATATGCCCGATATGAGTACATACAACATGGCATCACAACAAAACTCTACAACTCAAGTACTTTATTTAAAGGCTCCAGAGAGCCATACATAACATGTTCATACAGATAGGGGTCACATGACCCGACACTCAAGTCATACAATCATACAAGCACATGCGGAAGCAACCGGTCTGAGTACAGACACTAGAAAGAAAGAAGGCTTCTCGAAGCCTGTCTATCTACATAGGGCCCTCCATGGCCAGGGTCACCACCTGGGTGGCTAGTTACTCGTCAACGTCAAGGTCTACTTAGAACCCATCGGAGGGGGCGGTGTTGTCGTCTGAAAATAGTAATTAAGCAAACATGAGTACAAAGGTACTCAGCAAGTCTTACATCAGAACCTACTATACATGCTCATTCTCAAGAAGGTGGAGGGGTTATTGCAGCAAGCCAGCTTGACTCTTGGCTAAGCTATCCTATGGAAGTTCTTTAGTAAAATAGTTTTCGCACACGAGTCCACTACTCACCAACACAATACTCCACCGGGGATCCTCCCTCGTCATCCTACGAGAGGGCCATCCTCGGTACTCACACTTATCTTGAGTCTTTTAGTAGTATCCATTAACTTGTCTATGAACTATAAAGGCAACCAAGTAGTCCTTTACCGCGGACGCGGCTATTCGAATAGTTTTATACCCTGCAGGGGTGTACTTTGTCACACATGTTTCCACCACTTAGCGTCTGCACACGACATGTGCTCGGCAGACTTCAAGCGAAAACCGGCGTGGGTGTAGACCACGACCTGACTAACCTCACAAGACTCTAGTCCAGGTTTATCGCCTATTCAGGTTCCATCCGCAAGGAAATCCGGCCAGGGTGTCCTCAACGGCCCTAAACGATGTGTACAGGGTTCCCGAGACACCAAACGGGCGACTCGGTACACCGTGCCACGGTGTATCTACCGCATCATAGCCCACCCCTAGGGTCAGCGCTACGCACGGCCGCCAACACATAACCTACAAACACCAGAAACTAGTTGCAACTCCTAGACAGAGGACGAGATGGGTCAGTAAGTCGAGCGGGGTCATATTTCAGGGCCCAATGTGTGGTAGTATCTGAATCTTAAATCACGCATACAGATCTCAGTTCTTATGGACGGTCTCAATGAAACAACCCACCATGTACTCCTACATGGCCTCTCATCGATACCTTTACCAAAACATGTTCAACACATCCCTCACATTACCGGCGTAAGCACTTCACTCTAGCCCATCACCCAGATGAACCAGACCTGACGCAACTCTAGGCATAGCAGGCATAGCAAGATAGGAATCACATACATGGCTCAATCAACTCCTACACATGCTAGTGGGTTTCATCTAGTTACTGTGGCAATGACAGGTCGTGCAGAGGATAAGGGTTCAACTACCATAGCACATAGCAGTTTGAATCGCGTTGTCTTGATGCAGTAAACAAGAGCAGAAGCGAGAACATGGGTTTGTATCGGAATGATCAATGGGTTGCTTGCCTGATGGAGTGGTAGCGGGATACTGCCCTTCAGTTGGATACTCGTGAATATCCTCGGAGGCAGAACCTACCACAAAGAACACATCGGAACACAATCAACACATGACGATATGCAACAATATGATGCATGCTATGACATGGCAATATGAATGTGTCTTGGCCTAATGCAAGCTAAAATAGAAAGGGATGAACTCATTTGAATCAAAGATTCAAATATTAGCTCATTAAACATGGCCTTAATAGTGCATTTCCTTATTCTGCTTAAACAGCAAGGTAAACTTGTTTTGTCATGCATGAAACCATTACATATGGATAGATTGAATTTTTCTGATAATTTTTCATAGATAAATTATTTCATTTGGAGTTACGGTTGAATTTCTATGATTTTTAGAAGTTTTAAACATTTTCTGGAATTTCCTGAATAAAAATAAATCCAGAAAATGCATTACTGCGTCAGCATTACGCCGGGTTGATGTCAGTGGTCAACGGGGACGTCCAGGTCAAACCTGACTAGTGGCTCCCGTGTGTCAGTAGTTAATTAAGCTAATTATCTTTAATTAAAACTAATCTGATTTAGTTAACAGAGGGGGCCCACTTGTCATTGACTCAGGGGAGTCAAACTGGGCCCACCCAGTCCATGTCAGTGGTCAAACCCACCGGTCAATAGGGCTAATCCCGCCGGCGTTGAGTCGCCGGCGAGGCCGAGACGGCGGAGGGCTTCGGAAGACGCCCTCAGGCGACCAAAACGACGGCGGAGATGTGCTACACGTAGCTGGGGCTCGCGCGCATCTAGTGGGGCAAGTGGGAGGAGCTGGGGTGGAGCGAGCTCGCCGGAATCGAGCTCGTGGCGGCGGCTGGAGTTCGGGCGAGGTTGGTTTCGAGGCTATGGTGCACGGGAGAAGGAGCTGGTGGTGGCTACGGGTTCCTGGTGCTGCGCTGAGCACACCTGCGAGCTTGGCCTCGAGCCACTGTGGCTCTGGCCACGACGGTGCCATGGCCGGCGGCGAGATGCTCTCGGGCTCGAATAGGGTGGCGACTACACGGCGCGAACGAGCAAGGGGGAGGTGGGGATCGAAGGAGAAGCTCACGGGGAGTGCAGCGGTGGTCTTGGGGAGCTCGGGGAAGCAACGGAGCGGGCGCACGGTCGCCGGCGATCTCGGCGGACCGAGGTTGAAGAAGACGGCGATGGCGGTGCTGCAGGGCCTCCGGCGAAGTGTGGCCCGGTGGGGAGGGCGAGGGAGTCGAGGCGGAGCTAATGGGCTCGTCGGAGGGGCGAGGGGATGTCTCTGGCGGCAACTACGGCGATCGGCGGCGAGGTCCGCGCTCGGCCGTCGCGGGAGAGGATGAGGGAGACGAGGGGGAGAGTGAGGGAGGATGAGAGGGGGATGCGGGGGTCGCGTGGCACCCCTGGATGTCTCCCAGACGTCGGCAGAAGCAAGAGGTGGCCGGCGCGCGGCGAGTACGCGCCCCTGCCTTCTGGCGCGAGGAGGACGACGACTGGCAAGCTAGTCGACCTGGGCCGAGCCAGGTGGCTGGGCCAGCCAGGTAAGGCCCAGGTAAACTTTCCTCTCTCTCTTTTTTTATTTGTTTCTGTTTTTCTAATTAACTGCAACTATTGGGCTTTAAATAAAATACTAGAACGTTTCCAAAAATCCTGAAAATAATTGTGGGGTCTGTTTAGAATATATCCAACAGCAAACATTTATTTCCAGAAGTATTTGAGCATTTAAATTATTTTATAGCATTTAAATGCCCAAATTCAAATACTTATGATTTAATTCAATGACCTTCTGTTGACCTAGAAAATTGTGCACCAATTTTGCCAGAGGTTCTAACCTAAGACAAAGAGGGTGAACTTTTTAGAAGGGCATTTTAGGTTCATTGAAAATAATTTTAGTAAACCCTAGTTGTTTCCAGGGGGGTGTTGGGGGTTTCTGCTTTCCCCATTTCAAATTTAAGAGAAATTTATACATGATGCACACTCTAATGCTTGAACTAGCTAGGGTGTGACAGTCACTCCATGCATACATATGCATGTGTCAATGTCGTGAGACCAATATGTTTGAAAATTCCTTCTAATTTACTGCACACGGAATTAATTCGCACACAAGTACACATATATGATTTTTCAAAACGTTTTGGTTAGGCGTTGCATGTAGTTGTAGTTCAAATTTGAATTACGGTCATTAAATGGTTAGCAAATCACTTAAATGTCTTTAAAAGGCAAATGACCCCTAGAATTTTCCAAAATTTCACATTATAGTTGTAGTAGTGGATGTTAGACATAGAAAAAATTCGAAGGCCGTAAGAGGAAGCTATCTCCCGTTCGTTATCAAACATGCATTGTTACCTGTCGGAACCACGAACCTTCTAGCGAGTTGCTCTGGTTTGTTAGGGTGTGTGTCCAAACTTTCGTCAAACATGCCAAATTCTTTACCCCATAATCTTGGTGGCATGACATTACATCAACCAAGGTTTCATGTGTTTCTGATTTTTTTTGGAATTAAAATTCCATGCCACTCCATGCATACGTATTCATGCATATGTGTCCATATCATGATACAAATATGTTTGAAAATTCCTTCTAGTTTACTGCACATGGAATTAACTCACACACAAGTACACAAATGTGATTTTTCAAACCATTTTGGTTACATGTTGCATGCAGATGTAGTTCAATCTTGAATTACGGTCATTAAATGGCTAGAAAATCACCTTAAATGTCTTTAAAAGGTCAAACGACCCTTAGAAGTTTCAAAAATTTCACATTACAGTTGTAGTAGTGCATGTTAGACGTAGAAAAAATTTGAAGGTCGTAAGAGGAAGCTATCTCCCGTTCGTCATCAAACATGCATTGTTCTCTCTCAGAACCACGAGCCTTCTAGTGAATTGCTCCGGTTTGTGAGGGGTGTGTGTCCAAACTTTGGTCAAACATGCCAATTTTTTTACCACATCATCTTGGTGGCAAGACATTACATCAACCAAGGTTTCATTTGTTTCTGATTTTTTTAATATTTTGGAATTAAAATGCCATGTCACACCATGCTTAATTGTGTCATAGCCATTAGACCAATATGTTTGAAAATTCCTTCCAATTTACTGCACATGGAATTAAATCGCACACAAGTACACGAAATATGTGTTTTCAAATCGTTATTGTTAGCTGTTGCATGTACATGTAGTTCAAATTTCAATTACGGTCATTAAATGGTTAGAAAATCACTTAAATGTCTTAGAAGGTCAAATGACCCCTGAAATTTTCGAAAATTTGACATGACAGTTGTATTAGTACTAAAAAAATTCTCATTCATTTAAAACACCATCCATTGGCACTTTATTCCAAATTCATCTTTCACAGCTAATAAAAAATATCTAGAACATCACACATAATTGTTTTCTAGGAAACGTTTGCGACAAAAATATCTGGGTCTATTTAAGTCTCCCTCCTTAAGCTTCGTCGGCTCGTCTGCTCTAGTGCCGGCAACCCCCGAATCCACGAATCCCGATCCCCATTCCTGCACCCCCTTCTTGCAAGGATGACGCCGTGGAAATGCTTCATGAAGGCCCGTACGATGGCCGCGTCCCCCACGAGCGCCGCCGCCTGCGCCGAGAGCGCCGCCTCCTACGCCGAGAGTGCTGCCACATCCGCATTGAGCGCGGCCTCTTCCACCGAGAGGGCGTCTGCGGTAGCCGAAAGGGCAGCGGCAGCAGCCGAGACAGCTACAGCTGCTGCTGCGACGGCGGCTGCAAACGCCGAGAGCGCTCAAGCTGCCGGCCGTGCCGCTGATGTCGCCCTGGCCCGGGTCAAGGCCATCCACGCCAAGATCGAGGATGCACACGCCAAGATATTCTAGGCCACCCTGGACTCCAGCATGCAACCCATGTCTGAAAAGGCGGCGGTGGCCATGGAGCACCTGCTTCCTCATGAGGTCGCCGAGTGGGAGCTGGAGATGCAGGAGGCGGCGGAGATCGAGGAGCACCGGGAGGAGGAGTTGCACATGGTCGAGGTCTGGCATAGCCACTACTACGAGTACTGCAACCTTGAGGGCGGCGCCGAGGACGAGGACGCGGACGCGGTTGACTTCAGCAGGGGGGACGCGGCGTCCACCAACGGCGGCATGTCGCCAGGACAAGTCATCGACGTCTCATCTCACACCGGCGATGCATAGGCCGGTGCGCCGGCGGATTTTTTAATTGTGCGTACTTAGGCTTTGTTTTTAATGCTGGTCTTTTGTTAGAGCAATGTTTAGTTCAACTTGCTATGTGTAATTACTGAAATTGGTCGATTCAGTAAGTGTGGTCTGTCTGCTGTATGCTCTTCTGTGTGCCCAAATTAGCAAGTGATGTTAAATTATGCAATGACGTAGCCGGGGAAATTTCCACCAAAATTTGAATTATCAAACTCATCCCATGCGCGTAAAGTAGAAGAATCATTTGCGATGCACATAATCATTCAAAGTGAATGGTCAGGCGGCGCCGCATGCATTCAAAGTGAATGTGCCCATGCCTTGAGACCAAAATTTGAATTATCAAACTCATCCCATGCACGTAAAGCAGAAGAATCATTTGCGATGCACACAATCGTTCAAAGTGAATGGTCCGGCGGCACCGGGCGCAAAGTTTCCCTCCACATTTCCAAAATTTTGGCCTACCACCAAAATATCTAACCCCGCCCCCTTCCGCCCTTCCCCACCCCCTTTTCTCCCCGACCACAAGTCACATTTCCCTTGTTTCCTCCTTCCTTCCTTGCTAAGCTATAGCCGCTTCCTCGCTCTCTCCATCTCGCATCCTACCGCCGGGGTCGCCATGGTCTTCTTCAAAGACATCTCCAACGGTTCCTCCTCTGGCGACTACTCCTTCACTACCCGGGTATGCCTCTCTTCTCTCTCTCGGGCTATGACTTGGAATGAAGGATTTTTACCCGGAGGTCGATTTGAGTCATTTCTTCCTCTTGTAGCTCCCTAAGACCACCAGTGGCAACGAATGGAGCGAGGTGGCTAAAGATCTATCTGCTCGTTGTCACCATCAATCTCCATGCGTATTGTGTTTGATTCTGTGGACACTGGGGGAAGTTTCTGGCATTTGCAGAGAAGGTTAGACCCTCTTCCATTGTTACAAATCATTTGTTAGATGTGATTCAGACACTGTCACGGGCCCAACCCATTCATACCACACCTTCAACCAAACGCATCCTAAGATAGTGTCATAGTTTGTACCTAGTATCTTAAATTGTGGCCATCTCATCAATGGTGCCATTAGAAAATTATTTGGCACCGCTTCAGCAATTTGTGCAGCCAACTTTGGTCCACACATCCGAGCAGCCAAGCAGTAAAATACAAAATCTTTATGGCATGAAGGAACTGGGCATTGGAGCAACTACGTGCTCTGGAGTCCGGATCCCTGATTTTTCTCCGCTGCATCGGCTCGCCAGTTCAGGGCACCGGTGCGAGATGTAGCAACAGTTGTCTTTACACCAGTTTTTGAAGGAAATATGCCCTAGAGGCAATAATAAAGTTATTATTTATTTCCTTATATCATGATAAATGTTTATTATTCATGCTAGAATTGTATTAACAGGAAACATAATACATGTGTGAATACATAGACAAACAAAGTGTCACTAGTATGCCTCTACTTGACTAGCTCGTTAATCAAAGATGGTTATGTTTCCTAACCATGAACAAGGAGTTGTTATTTGATTAACGAGGTCACATCATTAGTTGAATGATCTGATTGACATGACCCATTCCATTAGCTTAGCACCCGATCGTTTAGTATGATGCTATTGCTTTCTTCATGACTTATACATGGTCCTATAACTATGAGATTATGCAACTCCCGTTTACCAGAGGAACACTTTGGGTACTACCAAACGTCACAACATAACTGGGTGATTATAAAGGAGTACTACAGGTGTCTCCAATGGTAGATGTTGGGTTGGCGTATTTCGAGATTAGGGTTTGTCACTCCGATTGTCGGAGAGGTATCTCCGGGCCCTCTCGGTAATACACATCACATAAGCCTTGCAAGCATAATAACTAAGATGTTAGTTATGAGATGATGTATTACGGAATGAGTAAAGAGACTTGCCAGTAACGAGATTGAACTAGGTATTGGATACCGACGATCGAATCTCGGGCAAGTAACATACCGATGACAAAGGGCACAACGTATGTTGTTATGCGGTCTGACGGATAAAGATCTTCGTAGAATATGTAGGAGCCAATATGGGCATCCAGGTCCCACTATTCGTTATTGACCGGAGACATGTCTCGGTCATGTCTACATTGTTCTCGAACCGTAGGGTCCGCACGCTTAACGTTACGATGACAGTTATTATGAGTGTATGCATTTTGATGTACCGAAGGTTGTTCGGAGTCCCGGATGTGATCACGGACATGACGAGGAGTCTCGAAATGGTCGAGATGTAAAGATTGATATATTGGAAGCCTATGTTTGGACATCGGAAGTGTTCCGGGTGAAATCAGGATTTTACCGGAATACCGGGAGGGTTACCGGAACCCCCCGGGAGGCAAATGGGCCTCTTGGGCCTTAGTGGAAAAGTGAAAAGGGGCTGCCACAAGGGCTGCGCACCTTCGCCCCTTCCCTAGTCCTATTAGGACTAGGAGAAGGGGCCGGCCCCCTGTTTCTCTCTTTCCCCCTTAAGGATTCCTATTAGGAATAGGATTGGGGGGGAGTCCTACTCCCGGTAGGAGTAGGACTCCTCCTGCGCCCCTCTCCCTGGCCGGCCGAACCCCTCCCCCTGCTCCTTTATATACGGGGGCAGGGGGCACCCCATAGACACACAAGTTGATCATTGTTGATCGTTCCTTAGCCGTGTGCGGTGCCCCCTGCCACCAAATTCCACCTCGGTCATATCGTTGTAGAGCTTAGGCGAAGCCCTGCGTCGGTAGTACATCAAGATCGTCACCACGCCGTCGTGCTGACGAAACTCTTCCTCGATGCTTTGCTGGATCGGAGCCCGAGGATCGTCATCGAGCTGAACGTGTGCTAAGAACTCGGAGGTGCCGGAGTAACGGTGCTTGGATCGGTCGGATCGGGAAGAAGACGTACGACTACTTCCTCTACGTTGTGTGATCGCTTCCGCAGTCGGTCTGCGTTGGTACGTAGACAACACTCTCCCCTCTCGTTGCTATGCATCACCATGATCTTGCGTGTGCGTAGGAAAATTTTCGAAATTACTATGTTACCCAACAGTGGCATCCGAGCCTAGGTTTTATGGTTTGATGTTATTTGCACGAGTAGAACACAAGTGAGTTATGGGCGATACAAGTCATATTGCCTACCAGCATGTCATACTTTGGTTCGGCGGTATTGTTGGACGAGACGATCCGGACCAACCTTACGCGTACTCTTACGCGAGACCAGTTCCCTCGACGTGCTTTGCACATAGATGGCTTGCGGAAGACTGTCTCTCCAACTTTAGTTGAACCAAGTGTGGCTATGCCCGGTCCTTGAGAAGGTTAAAACGGAGTCTATTTGACAAACTATCGTTGTGGTTTTGATGCGTAGGTGAGATGAGTTCTTACATAAGCCCGTAGCAGCCACGTAAAACTTGCAACAACATAGTAGAGGACGTCTAACTTGTTTTTGCAGGGCATGTTGTGATGTGATATGGTCAAGGCATGATGCTGATTTTATTGTATGAGATGATCATGTTTTGTAACCGAGTTATCGGCAACTGGCAGGAGCCATATGGTTGTCGCTTTATTGTATGCAATGCAATCGCGATATAATGCTTTACTTTATTACTAAGCAGTAGTGATAGTCGTGGAAGCATAAGATTGGCGAGACGACAACGATGCTACGATGGAGATCAAGGTGTCGCGCCGGTGACGATGGTGATCATGACGGTGCTTCGGAGATGGAGATCACAAAGCACAAGATGATGATGGCCATATCATATGACTTATATTGATTGCATGTGATGTTTATCCTTTTATGCATCTTATCTTGCTTTGTTTGAAGGTAGCATTATAAGATGATCTCTCACTAAATTATCAAGAAGTGTTCTCCCTGAGTATGCACCGTTGCCAAAGTTCGTCGTGCCCAGACACCACGTGATGATCGGGTGTGATAAGCTCTACGTCCATCTATAACGGGTGCAAGCCAGTTTTGCACACGCAGAATACTCAGGTTAAACTTGACGAGCCTAGCATATGCAGATATGGCCTCGGAACACAGAGACCGAAAGGTCGAGTGTGAATCATATAGTAGATATGATCAACATAACGATGTTCACCATTGAAAACTACTCCATCTCACGTGATGATCGGTTATGGTTTAGTTGATTTGGATCACGTGATCACTTAGAAGATTAGAGGGATGTCTATCTAAGTGGGAGTTCCTAAGTAATTTGATTAACTGAACTTAAACTTATCATGAACTTAGTAACTGATAGTATCTTTCTTGTTTATGTTGATTGTAGATAGATGGCTCGTGCTGTTGTTCCGTTGAATTTTAATGCGTTCCTTGAGAAAGCAAAGTTGAAAGATGATGGTAGCAATTACACGGACTGGGTCCGTAACCTGAGGATTATCCTCATTGTTGCACAGAAGAATTACGTCCTGGAAGCACCGCTAGGTGCCAGGCCTGCTGCTGGAGCAACACCAGATGTTATGAACGTCTCGCAGAGCAAAGCTGATGACTACTCGATAGTTCAGTGTGCCATGCTTTACGGCTTAGAATCGGGACTTCAACGACGTTTTGAACGTCATGGAGCATATGAGATGTTCCAGGAGTTGAAGTTAATATTTCAAGCAAATGCCCGAATTGAGAGATATGAAGTCTCCAATAAGTTCTATAGCTGCAAGATGGAGGAGAACAGTTCTGTCAGTGAGCATATACTCAAAATGTTTGGGTATAATAATCACTTGATTCAGATGGGAGTTAATCTTCCAGATGATTGCGTCATTGACAGAATTCTCCAATCACTGCCACCAAGCTACAAGAGCTTCGTGATGAACTATAATATGCAAGGGATGAACAAGACTATTCCCGAGCTCTTCGCAATGCTGAAAGCTGCGGAGGTAGAAATCAAGAAGGAGCATCAAGTGTTGATGGTTAACAAAACCACTAGTTTCAAGAAAAAGGGTAAAGGGAAGAAGAAGGGGAACTTCAAGAAGAACAGCAAGCAAGTTGCTGCTCAGGAGAAGAAACCCAAGTCTGGACCTAAGCCTGAAACTGAGTGCTTCTACTGCAAGCAGACTGGTCACTGGAAGCGGAACTGCCCCAAGTATTTGGCGGATAAGAAGGATGGCAAGGTGAACAAAGGTATATGTGATATACATGTTATTGATGTGTACCTTACTAGAGCTCGCAGTAGCACCTGGGTATTTGATACTGGTTCTGTTGCTAATATTTGCAACTCGAAACAGGGACTACGGAATAAGCGGACGCTAGCAAAGGACGAGGTGACGATGCGCGTGAGAAACGGTTCCAAAGTCGATGTGATCGCGGTCGGCACGCTACCTCTACATCTACCTTCGGGATTAATATTAGACCTAAATAATTGTTATTTGGTGCCAGCGTTGAGCATGAACATTATATCTGGATCTTGTTTAATGCGAGACGGTTATTCATTTAAATCAGAGAATAATGGTTGTTCTATTTATATGAGTAATATCTTTTATGGTCATGCACCTTTGAAGAGTGGTCTATTCTTGTTGAATCTCGATAGTAGTGATACACATATTCATAATGTAGAAGCCAAAAGATGCAGAGTTGATAATGATAGTGCAACTTATTTGTGGCACTGCCGTTTAGGTCATATCGGTGTAAAGCGCATGAAGAAACTCCATACTGATGGGCTTTTGGAACCACTTGATTATGAATCACTTGGTACTTGCGAACCGTGCCTCATAGGCAAGATGACTAAAACACCGTTCTCCGGTACTATGGAGAGAGCAACAGATTTATTGGAAATCATACATACCGATGTATGTGGTCCGATGAATATTGAGGCTCGTGGCGGATATCGTTATTTTCTCACCTTCACAGATGATTTAAGCAGATATGGGTATATCTACTTAATGAAACATAAGTTTGAAACATTTGAAAAGTTCAAGGAATTTCAGAGTGAAGTTGAAAATCATCGTAACAAGAAAATAAAGTTTCTACGATCTGATCGTGGAGGAGAATATTTGAGTTACGAGTTTGGTGTACATTTGAAAAATTGTGGAATAGTTTCGCAACTCACGCCACCCAGAACACCACAGCGTAATGGTGTGTCCGAACGTCGTAATCGTACTTTACTAGATATGGTACGATCTATGATGTCTCTTACTAATTTACCGCTATCGTTTTGGGGTTATGCTTTAGAGACGGCCGCATTCGCGTTAAATAGGGCACCATCAAAATCCGTTGAGATGACGCCTTATGAACTATGGTTTGGCAAGAAACCAAAGTTGTCGTTTCTTAAAGTTTGGGGCTACGATGCTTATGTGAAAAAGCTTCAACCTGATAAGCTCGAACCCAAAGCGGAGAAATGTGTCTTCATAGGATACCCAAAGGAAACTGTTGGGTATACCTTCTATCACAGATCCGAAGGCAAGCCATTCGTTGCTAAGAATGGATCATTTCTAGAGAAGGAGTTTCTCTCGAAAGAGGTGAGTGGGAGGAAAGTAGAACTTGACGAGGTAACTGTACCTGCTCCCTTATTGGAAAATAGTACATCACAGAAAACTGTTTCTGCGACACCTATACCAATTAGTGAGGAAGCTAATGATGATGATCATGAAACTTCAGGACAAGATACTACTGAACCACGTAGATCAACCAGAGTGAGATCCGCACCAGAGTGGTACGGTAATCCAGTTCTGGAAGTCATGCTACTAGATCATGATGAACCTACGAACTATGAAGAAGCGATGGTGAGCCCAGATTCCGCAAAGTGGCTTGAGGCCATGAAATCTGAGATGGGATCCATGTATGAGAACAAAGTATGGACTTTGGTTGACTTGCCCGATGATCGGCAAGCAATTGAGAATAAATGGATCTTCAAGAAAAAGACTGACGCTGATGGTAATGTTACTGTCTATAAAGCTCGACTTGTTGCAAAAGGTTTTCGACAAGTTCAAGGGGTTGACTACGATGAGACCTTCTCACCCGTAGCGATGCTTAAATCCATCAGAATCATGTTAGCAATTGCCGCATTTTATGATTATGAAATATGGCAGATGGATGTCAAAACTGCATTCCTGAATGGATTTCTGGAAGAAGAGTTGTATATGATGCAACCAGAAGGTTTTATCGATCCAAAGGGAGCTAACAAAGTATGCAAACTCCAGCGATCCATTTATGGACTGGTACAAGCATCTCGGAGTTGGAATAAACCCTTTGATAGTGTGATCAAAACATTTGGCTTTATACAGACTTTTGGAGAAGCCTGTATTTACAAGAAAGTGAGTGGGAGCTCTGTAGCATTTCTGATATTATATGTGGATGACATATTGCTGATTGGAAATGATATAGAATTTCTGGATAGCATAAAGGGATACTTGAATAAAAGTTTTTCGATGAAAGACCTCGGGGAAGCTGCTTACATATTAGGCATAAAGATCTATAGAGATAGATCAAGACGCTTAATTGGACTTTCACAAAGCACATACCTTGACAAGATTTTGAAGAAGTTCAAAATGGATCAAGCAAAGAAAGGGTTCTTGCCTGTGTTACAAGGTGTGAAGTTGAGTCAGACTCAATGCCCGACCACTGCAGAAGATAGAGAGAAAATGAAAGATGTTCCCTATGCTTCAGCCATAGGCTCTATCATGTATGCAATGCTGTGTACCAGACCTGATGTGTGCCTTGCTATAAGTTTAGCAGGGAGGTACCAAAGTAATCCAGGAGTGGATCACTGGACAGCGGTCAAGAACATCCTGAAATACCTGAAAAGGACTAGGGATATGTTTCTCGTATATGGAGGTGACAAAGAGCTCACCGTAAGAGGTTACGTTGATGCAAGCTTTGACACTGATCCGGACGATTCTAAATCGCAAACCGGATACGTGTTTACTTTAAACGGTGGAGCTGTCAGTTGGTGCAGTTCTAAACAAAGCATCATAGCGGGATCTACATGTGAAGCGGACTACATAGCTGCTTCGGAAGCAGCGAAGGAAGGAGTCTGGATGAAGGAGTTCATATCCGATCTAGGTGTCATACCTAGTGCATCGGGTCCAATGAAAATCTTTTGTGACAATACTGGTGCAATTGCTTTGGCAAAGGAATCCAGATTTCACAAAAGGACCAAA
Source organism: Triticum monococcum (assembly GCA_034509565.1). Lineage (NCBI taxonomy): Eukaryota > Viridiplantae > Streptophyta > Magnoliopsida > Poales > Poaceae > Triticum > Triticum monococcum. Next base: position 170,214,844 of record CM067847.1, on the reverse strand, counting down.
CACATCAAGAGACGCTTCAACTCCATCCGGGATTTAGTCCAGGTGGGAGACATAGAGATTTGCAAGATACATACGGATCTGAATGTTGCAGACCCGTTGACTAAGCCTCTTCCACGAGCAAAACATGATCAGCACCAAAGCTCCATGGGTGTTAGAATCATTACTGAGTAATCTAGATTACTGACTCTAGTGCAAGTGGGAGACTGAAGGAAATATGCCCTAGAGGCAATAATAAAGTTATTATTTATTTCCTTATATCATGATAAATGTTTATTATTCATGCTAGAATTGTATTAACCGGAAACATAATACATGTGTGAATACATAGACAAACAAAGTGTCACTAGTACGCCTCTACTTGACTAGCTCGTTAATCAAAGATGGTTATGTTTCCTAACCATGAACAAGGAGTTGTTATTTGATTAACGAGGTCACATCATTAGTTGAATGATCTGATTGACATGACCCATTCCATTAGCTTAGCACCCGATTGTTTAGTATGATGCTATTGCTTTCTTCATGACTTATACATGTTCCTATAACTATGAGATTATGCAACTCTCGTTTACCAGAGGAACACTTTGGGTACTACCAAACGTCACAACGTAACTGGGTGATTATAAAGGAGTACTACAGGTGTCTCCAATGGTAGATGTTGGGTTGGCGTATTTCGAGATTAGGGTTTGTCACTCCGATTGTCGGAGAGGTATCTCTGGGCCCTCTCGGTAATACACATCACATAAGCCTTGCAAGCATAATAACTAAGATGTTAGTTATGAGATGATGTATTACGGAACGAGTAAAGAGACTTGCCAGTAACGAGATTGAACTAGGTATTGGATACCGACGATCGAATCTCGGGCAAGTAACATACCGATGACAAAGGGAACAACGTATGTTGTTATGCGGTCTGACCGATAAAGATCTTCGTAGAATATGTACGAGCCAATATGGGCATCCAGGTCCCGCTATTGGTTATTGACCGGAGACATGTCTCGGTCATGTCTACATTGTTCTCGAACCGTAGGGTCCGCACGCTTAACGTTACGATGACATTTATTATGAGTTTATGCATTTTGATGTACCGAAGGTTGTTCGGAGTCCCGGATGTGATCACGGACATGACGAGGAGTCTCGAAATGGTCGAGACATAAAGATTGATATATTGGAAGCCTATGTTTGGACATCGGAAGTGTTCCGGGTGAAATCAGGATTTTACCGGAATACCGGGAGGGTTACCGAAACCCCCCGGGAGGCAAATGGGCCTATTGGGCCTTAGTGGAAAAATGAAAAGGGGCTGCCACAAGGGCTGCGCACCTTCCCCCCTTCCCTAGTCCTATTAGGACTAGGAGAAGGGGCCGGCCCCCTCTTTCTCTCTTTCCCCCTTAAGGATTCCTATTAGGAATAGGATTGGGGGGCTCCTCCTGCGCCCCTCTCCCTGGTCGGACGAACCCCTCCCCCTGCTCCTTTATATACGGGGGCAGGGGGCACCCCATAGACACACAAGTGGATCATTGTTGATCGTTCCTTAGCCGTGTGCGGTGCCCCCTGCCACCAAATTCCACCTCGGTCATATCGTTGTAGAGCTTAGGCGAAGCCCTGCGTCGGTAGTACATCAAGATCGTCACCACGCCGTCGTGCTGACGGAACTCTTCCTCGACGCTTTGCTGGATCGGAGCCCGAGGATCGTCATCGAGCTGAACGTGTGCTAAGAACTCGGAGGTGCCGGAGCAACGGTGCTTGGATCGGTCGGATCGGGAAGAAGACGTACAACTACTTCCTCTACGTTGTGTGATCGCTTCCGCAGTCGGTCTGCGTTGGTACGTAGACAACACTCTCCCCTCTCGTTGCTATGCATCACCATGATCTTGTGTGTGCGTAGGAAAATTTTCGAAATTACTATGTTACCCAACAGTTTTACCATACATAGTGGAAAGCATTAGTGCTATTAGTTCTATGCTACCAAATTTGTGCATGTACACACCAGTTAGTATCAATTTGCTGTCATCCAAACATTGTCGCTATGTTGTTGGAGTTATATTTACCTTCCTCATAAAATGTTCAATTTATTATTTATTGTACATGAGTAAGAACTTGTAGCATCGTTGTACTTAATTATAGCTTCTGATGTTCCATAATTTGGTTATTTTCTCAGTACCAATTATTTCATTTGCACATTGATCTTCTTGAGAAGATATGTCATAATTGACATGTTTCTTCAGTTTTTCAAAATAAGCATTGGTGATTTTCTATGTTGCTATAAACCCATTTCCCCTACAATTTTTACTGATCTAGTTTTAAATATTATAGGATGAAGATGTGCCTAACGAAGCTCTGGAGCATGTATGAGGAAGTGAACACAGCTAGGCTTAGAGAAAGTCTTGTCAACGCTGAAGCATATTTCAAGATGCGGATAAAAAGTTGAAGGTGGAGAATGAGCTCAGATTGTTTTTTAAAAACTTTGCTAAGATGGTGTTGGCGAAGGAGGAGGCATTTTCCCAGTTGGCTCGTGCAAAAAAGGTTCTTACTGAACTAAAAGTAGAGGTGGATAAGACGAGCCTGGATGATCTCGATTAGGGAAATGAATATATTGTTATTGTGAAGTTGAACTAGCTATATGTTGTACTGTGTTGTTTTCATGTAGCTACCGTACTCTGATGTTATAATATATTTTATGTGCCTGATATGAAATTGGCAAACAACTGTTCGGTATGAAATGTGAATTTACGTAATACTGGAATTATTAATTGTAAACTAATAAACCTTCCAAATGTGTCATGGACCTTTGCAAACGGTTCTAGCAGTAAAAGCGGTTGCGATGGATAGCCCAAAGCCACATAGTTTTCTTCATCAAATCGTGTTTGATATAGTTGATAAAAGCAAATAGTTAACCAACACTACTAGGAAAAACCTTATACATAGAACATTAGCAGTAGCGCGGGCTAAAAACGCACGTTGGTACTAATTAGCAGCAGCGTGGTGTTTTAAACCGCGCTACAGATACAGTTATAGTAGTAGCGCGCCCGAGTACAAAAGCGCTACTACTAAAATTCCCACGGCTTAGCCGATAGGCTACACATAGTAGTAGCGATCTACGTAGAACCGCGCTACCACTACTTGTTTTGTAGCAGCGTGATAACGCACAAGTATAGGGGATCGCAACAGCTTTCGAGGGTAGAGTATTCAACCCAAATTTATTGATTCGACACAAGGGGAGCCAAAGAATATTCTCAAGTATTAGCAGCTGAGTTGTCAATTCAACCACACCAGGAAACTTAGTATCTGCAGCAAAGTAATATGATAGTGGTGGTAGCGGCAACAAAAGTAAAGACAGCAAAAGTAATGTTTTTGTTATTTCGTAGTGATTGTAACAGTAGCAGCGGGAAAGTAAATAAGCGAGAACCAGCATATGGAAAACTCATAGGCACCGGATCAGTGATGGATAATTATGCCGGATGCGATTCATCATGTAACAGTCATAACATAGGGTAACACAGAACTAGCTCCAATTCATCAATGTAATGTAGGCATGTATTCCGTATATAGTCATACGTGCTTATGGAAAAGAACTTGCATGACATCTTTTGTCCTACCCTCGCGTGGCAGTGGGGTCCTATTGGAAACTAAGGGATATTAAGGCCTCCTTTTAATAGAGAACTGGAACAAAGCATTAGCACATAGTGAATACATGAACTCCTCAAACTATGGTCATCACCGAGAGTGAATATATAGAGTTGGAGTTGGCGTGGAGGGTTTCTAGGGGGCCCACGAGGTAGGGGGCGCGCCCCCCACTGTCGGAGTAAATAGCCATGGGTAGCCTAGCCGGCTTCCCCTGGCCCTTCTGAAAAAATTACGAGCCCGTCCGGCTCTCAAGAATCCAAGACACGGGGCCGCCTTCCCCTTGCTGGCCTTCACCCAGGCCGGTTATCGGGAGGCGGCCCGACTTTAGCCCTCGCGAAGAAAGCCACGGGAGGGCCGGCTTCGAGAAGCCGGCCGCGAGAAGGCCGACTCCAAGAAGCCGGCTCCCACAAAGTGGTCGAGACCCTACCCTCAAAGTTTGCGTCCGCCTAACGGCGATGCGACGGGGTGTGGCTACAGTGAAGCCTGCCACCCCCAAATCTTGGAGCACGACCGACACAGTGCACCGAACGGGTGACCATGACCCGTCCGGCGCAACACTGTTGCCATGTTGACCCTGATGCCATCCATGATGGGCTGCCAGTATGGCCCACGGGCGGTGGGCCCCTTCGGGCAGAGAGACACCCGAAGGCGGCCACGCCTCCCCCAGTCGGCCCAAGACGGAGGCAGCTCCCCGCAGCCGGCTTGCCGCCTCCCTCGAAGGAGACACCCCATTAAGGAGACAAGACGCGGTGAGGCTACAGCAACCGCCCGCCGGACGGCGGCACTGTAGCCACGCCTACCTCGACGAAGCCCACGTCACCAAGATAGAGCAACAGTGACCAGCCGCCGACAAGGTCCTGGACGGTGGGGCCTGCCTGTTGGCCAACGGGCCGGCAGCCGGCGGGACCCACCAGTCGGCGGGCCCCAACAGCCGGTGTAGAAGCCGGCAAGCACAGTCACAGATGGCTGGGCCCCGCGCCCAGTCAGATTACCATTGTACCCCCGGGGGGTAGGCCTATATAAACCCCCTGGGGCACCCATGCAAAGGGTTCGACCCCCAGCTAGTTTTAGACACCACACAAGGAGAAGAAGCAGGCCAGCCATGCCCTTCTTTCTCCTCCCACCAAACAGCTCAAGGAGCATTGTGTAGTTACTTGTCCATCTAGTGATCATGCGGAGACCCCGCAGAGCAGCAGTAGGGGTGTTATCTCCACTTAGAGCCCCGAAGCTGGGTAAGATCCGCCAGCGTGCATGTCTTCGCCTCATCCCATTTCCAGGCACCGGTGATGTCTTACTGGCTCCCACAATGATAAGCCGCCCGTTGGCATATGTCGCACCTACCACCCGACATTTGGCGCCCACCGTGGGGCCAGGTGCACCGTCGTCCGGAGACCTGTTCTGGACGGGAACTCTCTTCCTCCCCAGCGAGCGTAGCCAGCCCGGCACGCCCGATGGCGCTTGCCACGACGCGCTGCAAGGCATCACCAGCATCTACGCGGTGAGCAGCCTCGCCGATCTCCTCGACGAGACCCTCATCTCCGACGAGCTCGCCTCCGATGCAGGCACCGACCACCTCGCGAACCTCCTCGGCCAGCTCCATGTCTCCAGCGAGCCTGCTATGGATTTGGAGTCAGTTGGCTCCACCGACCCGATGCCTGTCGACTCCGACACGGCCTCACTCGACACCTTCCCCACCAACGTCGCAATCTACAACGACCCGCTTCCCCGGACCGATGGCTGCGACACTGTCACCACCGAGGTGATGGTCATCGGCCACGGCGGCACGGCTGACGAGAGCGCCCACGACACCCCGCACGCGGCGGCCCACGACTTGTCCATCCCGCTCCCGGCTGATGCCGACGACGAAGCACTGGAGGCACGCCGCCTTGCTCTCCTCACGGAGGGCCGGAGGCTGGCTTCCGTGAGACGCCTCACTGAGGCCTACCAGCGCGAAGCTGACCGCGCCGCCTTCGGCACGTCGGCCCCGGGCGGGCCAAGCCGGGCCGGCGTTGTCAAGCATCGCGGCACTGTCATCGCCGACACGCTGGGAGTCGACCGCCCGGTCTATGCCACTCCACTCGAGAACTTGCATGACGCCCAGGCGGCCATAGACGAGTTGGACGGATTGGAGGCTGAAGAACTCCCCCACATGACCCGGCGCATCCAGCAGCTGATTGATGCGGCCGCACGGCGGCACGAAGCCGACGCCCACGTGAGAAGCCCTCCCCCGCGCCGAGATCACGGCGCGACGTCCCGGACACCGACTACGAGCAACACCCGCGCGCGGCGCGAGAAAGAGCCGGCGGCCAGCCGAAGCCGGACCCGAATCTCCATCGAGCGAGACGCAGAAGGCCATCCCCGAGCCATGGAGTGGCGGGGCGACCCGCCTCCGCCTCGGCCCCCGTGGAGAGAGATATCCCACTCCGCCGCCTGTGGTGCACCCGACTCTCAGCGGCCGACTAGGTCGCCGCGAAGGAGTCGGCGAGAACGACGCCCGCCATCGGATCGACCGCCTGGCGCGATCCCTGGCGCTGGAAGAAGAAGACGATGTCGACCCGCCTTGTTTCGGCCCCCGCATCCGTGACGAGCCTTTCCCTAAAGGGTTCTCGCTCCCAAGAGACACACCCAAGTACAACGGCTCCGTGAAGCCGGAAGATTGGTTGATTGACTACTCCACGGCGGTTAGCATAGCCAACGGCAACCGGCGCGTTGCCATGAAGTACGTGCCCCTCATGCTGCAAGGCATGGTGTGGACCTGGCTCAACAGCCTCAAGCCCTTCAGCATCAACAGCTGGCTAGATTTCACTGAAGCTTTCATCCGCAACTTCACCAGCACCTACAAGCGGGCTCCCAAGCCCAGGCAGCTCTCCTTGTGCGTGCAAGGCCTAGCCGAGTCCACCCGCGACTACCTCACACGTTGGGCCGAGCTCCGCAATTCTTGCGAGGGGGTGCACGAGGTGCAAGCCATAGAGTACTTCACTGCCGGGTGCCGAGAAGGCACCCTCCTCAAGCACAAGCTCCTCTGCGACGAGCCGACTACCCTCAACGAGCTTCTAGACATAGCGGACAAATACGCCACCGCCGACTCTTCGATGAAGACCGAGCTCCGGGTAGATGTGTCCGGGAAAGTACTCAACCCGGCGCCCAAGACGCCGGCAGGGGATTCCGGCCGACGCCCACACCCGAACGACCACAAGCGCAAGGGCCCAGCGCCGCCTCCCGCCAGTCGGCAGGTGGCTACAGTCGAAGACGCGCCGCCTGAAGGGTGGCCCGCGCCCAAGAAGCCCAAGGGCGGGCGGCCGGCTTGGCAGCCGGCTTTCTCCTACGAGCAAACTCTCGACGCCCCGTGCAAATTCCACAGCGGCGCGAAGCCATCCAACCACACAACCTGGAAGTGCCATTGGCTCACCCGAATCTCCAAAGGCGAAGGGCTCGCGCCGCCTCCGCCTGCCGGCCCGCCGCCTCCGGCTCCACCGCCTCCGGCCGCTCGGCCCACAGTCGGAGACGTGCACGACGAATTCCCCGACGAGTGTTGGGGTAAATAACTATGGGTAGCCCAGCCGGCTTCCCCTGGTCCATCAGAAAAAATTACAAGCCTGGCCGACTCTCAAAAAGACTCAAGACCTGGGCCGCCTCCCCCCTAGCCGACTACCTTCCTGGCCGGCTTCGGGGGCGGCCCGCCCTTCACCCTCATGAAGAAAGCTGTGGATGGCCGACTACGAGAAGCCGGCTACGGCAGGGCCGGCTACCAGAGGCCGGCTCCCATAAAGCAGTCAAAGCCGTACCCGCAATGTACGCGTCCACCCTGCGATGATGAGGCGGGCGTGGCTATAGTGGAGCCTGCCACCCCTAAAACCCGGAGCATGCCTGGTACAGCGCGCCGTGCGGGCAGCCACGGCCCGCCCGGCACGGCACTATAGCCACGGTGGCTCTGACGCCGTCCACGACTGGCCGCCAGCGTGGCCCCCGAGGCGGTGGGCCCCTTCGGGCAGAGAGATGCCGAAGGTGGCTGCACCTCCTCTCAAGCCGGCAAGACAGAGGGCCGGCTTCCCATAGCCGGCCTGCCACCCTCCTCGAAGGAGACGCCCATTAAGGAGACAAGATGCGGCGGGGCTACAGTAATCGCCCGCCAAGGCGGCGTTACTGTAGCCACGCTTACCCCGACCAAGCCTGCGTCAATAGCACGGAGTAACAGTAACCAGCCACCAACCAGGCCCTGGCCGGTGGGGCCTGCCTGCTGACCCAGGAGCCGGCAGCCGGCGGGACCCACCAACCGGCGGGCCCCAGAAGCCGGCGCAGAAGTCGGCGAACATAGTCAGAGACAGCTGGGCCCCGCGCCCAGTCGGATTACCATTGTACCCCCGGGGGGTAGGCCTATATAAACCCCCCGGTGCACCCATGCAAAGGGTTGGACTCTCAATCTAGACCTAGACACCACACAAGGAGAGGAAGCAAGCTAGCTGAGCCCTTCTTCCTCCTTCCACCCAAAACAGCTCTAGGAGCCTTGTAGCTACTTGTTCATATAGTTACCATGCGGAGACCCCGCAGAGCAGCAGTAGGGGTGTTATCTCCCCGGAGAGCCCTGAAGCTGGGTAAGATTCGCCGGCGTGCATGTCTTCGCCTCATCCCGTTTCCAGGCACCGGCGATGTTTTATTGGCCCCCGCAATGATAAGCCACCCGTTGGCATATGTCGCTCCTACCACCCGACATTTGGCGCCCACCGTGGGGCCAGGTGCACCGTCGTCCGGAGACCTGTTCTGGACGGGAACCCTTTTCCTTCCTCGCGAGCGTAGCCAGCCCGGCTCGCCCGATGGCGCTTGCCGTGACGCGCTGCATGGCGTCACCAACATCTGCGCGGCGAGCGGCCTCGCCGACCTCTTTGACAAGGCCCGCATCTCCGACGAGCTTGCCTCCGATGCGGGCACCGATCATCTCGCCAACCTCCTCGGCCAGCTCCACGTCTCCAGTGAGCCCGCTGCGGATTTGGAGTCGGTTGGCTCCACCGACCCGATGCCTGTCGACTCCGACACGGCATCCTACGATACCTTCCCCACCAACGTCACGATCTACAACGACCCGCTCCCTTCGGCTGGCGATCGCGATTCTGACGCTACCGAGGTGATGGTTATCGGCCTCGACGGCCCGACTGACGAGGGCGCCCATGATGCCCCACGCGCGGCGGCCCACGACTTGTCCGCCCCCCTTCCAGCTGACGCCAACGACGAAGTTCTGGAGGCACGCCGCCTCGCCCTCCTCGTGGAGGGCCGGCGGCTAGCCTCCGTAAGACGCCTCACCGAGGCCTACCAGCGCGAAGCTGACCGCGCCGCCTTCGGCACGCCGGCTCCGACTGGCCCAAGCCGGGCTGGTGCTGTTAGGCAACGCGGCGCCGTCATCGCCGACATGCTTGGAGTGGATCGCCCGGTCTACGCCACCCCGCTCGAGAACCTGCGCGCCGCCCAGGCGGCCGTAGACGAGCTGGACGGCATGGATGCCGAAGACCTCCCCCACATGACGCGGCGCATCCAGCAACTAATCGACGCGGCCGCTCGGCGGCACGAAGCCGACGCGTGCGCAGGGAGCCCTTCCCCGCGCCGCGACCACGGCGCGACCTCCCGATCGCCGACTACAAGCAACACCCACGCGCGGCGCAAGAAAGAGCCGGCTTCCAGCCGAAGCCGGACCCAGATCTCCATCAAGCGAGATGCGGACGGCCGCCCCCGAGCCATGGAATGGCGGGGCACCCTGCCTCCGCCTCGAGCTCGCGGAGAGAGATACCCTACCCCACCTCCAGTGGCGCACCCGACTCTCAGTGGCCGGCTTGGTCGCCGCGAGGGAGTCGGCGAAAACGACGCCCGCCACCGGATCGACCGCCTGGCCCGATCCCTGGTGCTGGAAGAAGAAGATGATGTCGGCCCGCCTTGTTTTGGCCCCCGCATCTGCGACGAGCCCTTCCCCAAAGGGTTCTCGCTCCCAAGAGAAACGCCCAAGTACAACGGCTCGGTGAAGCCGGAAGACTGGCTGACCGACTACTCCACAGCCGTCAGCATCGCCAATGGCAACCGGCGCGTTGCCGTAAAGTACGTACCCCTCATGCTGCAAGGCACGGCACGTACTTGGCTTAACAGCCTCAAGCCCCTCAGCATCAACAGCTGGGTAGATTTCACTGAAGCCTTCGTTCGCAACTTCACCAGCACCTACAAGCAGGCTCCCAAGCCCAGACAGCTCTCCCTGTGTGTACAGGGCCCAGCCGAGTCCACTTGTGACTACCTGACGCGTTGGGCCAAGCTCCGCAACTCCTGTGAAGGGGTGCACGAGGTGCAAGCCATCGAATACTTCACTGCCGGGTGCCGAGAGGGCACCCTCCTCAAACGCAAGCTTCTCTGCGATGAGCCGACTACCCTCGACGAGCTCCTGAACATCGCCGACAAGTACGCCACCGCCGACTCCTCGATGAAGACCGAGCTCCGGGTGGACGCGTCCAGAAAAGTGCTCAATCCGGCGCCCCAGGCGCCGGCTGGAGACGGCGGCCGACGCCAACACCAGATAGATCAGAAGTGCAAAGGCCCTGCGCCGCCTCCCGCTAGCCGGCAGGTGGCCACGGTCGAAGATGCGCCGCCTGAGGGGCGGCCCGCCCCCAAGAAGCCCAAGGGCGGCCGGCTGGCTTGGCAGCCGGCCTTCTCCTACGAGCAAACCCTTGATGCCCCGTGCAAGTTCCACAGCGGTGCGAAGCCGTCCAACCACACGACCCGCAAATGCAACTTGCTCGCCCGAATCTCCAAGGGCGAAGGGCTCACGCCGACTCCGCCTGCCGGCCCGCCGCCGCCGGCTCCGCCGCCCAAGGCCGCCCGGCCCGCGATCTTACGTTGTCTTCACGAGCCAGCCCGAAGACAGGCGCAGCAAGCGCCGAGAGCAACAAGAAGTCAATGTGGCCGCCGCCAGCCCAGCCGGCCACATGCACTGGTCAGAGAAATCCATCAGCTGGAGCCGGGCCGACCACCCAGAGGTGATGCCGTCCCCCGGCTCCTACGCTTTGGTCCTGGAGGCCACCCTTGCGACGGATACGCGCGCCGCACGCTTCTCCCACGTGCTGATCGACGGTGGACGCAACATCAACATTCTGTACCACGACACCATGGAGAAGCTGGGTGTTAAGGCAAAGCAGCTTGCGCCGACTCGAACGGTGTTCCACGGCATCGTACCCGGTTTGTCCTATGCCCCCATCGGCAAGATCAAGATCGACGTACTCTTTGGGGGCAAGGACCATTTCCGCCGGGAAGCAATCTGGTTCGGGGTGGTGGACCTGGAGAGCCCTTACCACGCCTTGCTTGGCCGACCCGCCTTGGCCAAGTTCATGGCGGTCCCACACTACGCTTACCTCAAGATGAAGATACCAAGCTCCAAGGGTGTCATCACCATCGCCAGCGACTACAAGAAGTCCACCGACTGCGCCGCGGCCAGCAGCTGGCTGGCCGAATCCCTCGTGATTGCCGCAGAGAAGAAGACGCTGGACAGGGTCGTGGCCCTGGCCAGCAAGCAGCTAAACCAGCCCGCCGACTCCAAGGGGTATGATGCCCAAGGATCCTTCCAGCCGGCCAAGGAGACCAAGAAGATACAGCTCGACCCCGAGCACCCCGAGAGGTTTGCCGTCATTAGGGCGAGCCTAGACGGCAAATAGGAAGGTGAGCTTGTCGATTTCCTCCGTGAGAATCGGGATATCTTTGCATGGTCCCCCAAGGACATGCCGGGTGTTCCAAATGATTTCGCCGAGCACAAATTACATGTGCGGGAGGATGCCAAACCAGTCAAGCAGCCTCTCCGCCGACTGTCAGAGGAGAAGAGAAGGATCGTAGGGGAGGAGATAGCCCGGCTTCTTGCAGCCGGCTTCATCATGGAAGTTTTCTTCCCTGAGTGGCTCGCGTACCCGGTTCTCGTGCTAAAAAAGAATAACAAGTGGCGCATGTGTATAGATTACACAAGCCTCAACAAAGCCTGCCCAAAAGATCCCTTCGCTCTGCCCAGGATTGATCAAGTGATAGACTCCACAGCCGGATGCGAGCTGTTGAGCTTTTTGGATGCCTATTCGGGATACCACCAGATAAAGCTGAACCCGGATGACCAACTGAAGACCGCCTTCATCACGCTGTTTGGAGCCTTCTGCTACCTGACTATGATGTTCGGCTTGAGGAATGCCGGCGCCACTTTTCAGCGTTGCATGCAGAAGTGCCTCCTCACGCAGCTCGGCAAGAATGCCCACATCTACATGGATGATGTTGTGGTGAAGACGGAGAAGCATGGCACTCTGCTGGAAGACTTGAAGGAGACATTCAAGAACCCGCGCCGGTTCCGAATCAAGCTCAACCCTGAGAAATGCGTGTTCACAGTGCCAGCCGGCCAGCTCCTAGGCTTTCTGGTCTCCGAACGCGGCATAGAGTGCAACCCTGTGAAGATCAAGGCCATCGAAAGGATGGCGGTCCCAACCAAGCTTAGAGAGATTCAGAAGTTCACCGGGTGCCTGGCCTCTCTGAACCATTTCATCAGCCGGCTTGGAGAGAAAGCCCTCCCTCTCTACCGCCTCATGAAGAAGAGCACTCACTTTGAGTGGAATGACCAGGCTGACCAAGCTTTCCACGAGCTGAAGAAAATGCTGTCCACGCCGCCTGTCTTGGCGGCACCGACTGAGAAAGAGCCCATGCTCCTTTATATTGCCGCCACTAGCCGGGTGGTCAGCACCGTCATTGTGGTCGAACGCCCCGAAGAAGGCCGAGCCCAGCCGGTCCAGAGGCCGGTTTATTACCTGAGCGAGGTGCTGTCTGCCTCGAAACAAAATTACCCGCACTACCAGAAGATGTGCTACGGCGTGTACTTCGCCGCTAAGAAGCTGAAGCCCTACTTTCAAGAACACCCCATCACGGTCGTATGCACTGCCCCGCTGGCCGAGATCATAGGCAGCCGGGATGCATCCGGTCGGGTGTCTAAGTGGGCCATCGAGCTGGCCCCCTACACGATCTTCTACCAGCCCCGCACCGCCATCAAGTCGCAAGCACTGGCCGACTTCCTCGTCGACTGGGCCGAGACCCAGTACTTACCGCCAGCTCCCGACTCCACCCATTGGCGCATGCACTTTGACGGATCAAAGATGCGCACCGGCTTGGGAGCCAGCGTCGTCCTTACCTCTCCTAAGGGAGACAAGCTCAGATACACGCTGTAGATCCACTTCGCCACCTCCAACAACGTAGCCGAGTACGAGGCGCTCATACACGGGCTTCGGCTTTCCAAGGAACTCGGCATCCGCCGGATCCTGTGCGATGGCGACTCGGATTTGGTAGTGCAGCAATCCTCTGGCGATTGGGACGCCAAGGACGCAAACATGGCAAGCTACCGCTTCCTGGTGCAGCAACTCAGTGGATACTTCGATGGATGTGAATTCCTCCATGTACCGCGAGCCGACAACGAGCCAGCAGATGCCCTGGCCCGAATAGGCTCCACGCGGCAAGCAATACCAACCGGCGTCGCCCTGCGGCGCCTCCTCAAGCCATCCATCAAGCCGTCTCCAGAATCCGACTCCATCTTCGTGCCGCCTAACCCCGATGGGGCCGGGTCTGGCTTGAAGAATCAAGCAGTCGGCCCGGGGACTTCAATACTCGGCTCGGGGACTGCAGTAACCGGCTCGGGGACTGCCGCACCCGGCTCGGGGACTGCGGTAACCGGCCCGGGGACTGCGGTAGCCGGCCCGAGGACTGCGGTTGCCGGCCCGGAGACTTCTTCAGCACAGCAAGCGGCGGTCGACTCCAGCACTTCATTACCCAGCCCGCCCACCCTGGTGGCTGTAGCCACTTTGGCGGCAGGGGAAGTCGCCGCTCCATCATGGGCCCAAACCATCCGCAACTTTCTGGTGAACCGCGATCTGCCGGCTGACGAAACCGAAGCGAGACAAGTCCAGCGCCGAGCCGGAGCATACACAATCGTCAACAAAGAGCTTGTCAAGCGCAGCGCCACCGGAGTCTTACAGCGATGCGTCGAGCAGGAGAAAGGCATTGCAATCCTGAGGGATATACACCAAGGAGAGTGCGGCCACCATGCCGCATCAAGATCACTTGTCGCCAAAGCCTTCCGCCACGGTTTCTTCTGGCCGACTGCTTTGGACGACGCTAAAGAGCTAGTCAAACACTGCAAAGGCTGCCAGCTTTTCACCTCACAGCAACACATGCCGGCTTCGGCACTCAAGACCATTCCCACCACCTGGCCCTTTGCCGTCTGGGGATTGGATATGGTGGGCCCATTCAAGACAGCGCGTGGCGGCATGACTCATTTGCTCGTCGCCGTCGACAAATTCACCAAGTGGATTGAGGCGAAGCCGATCAAGAAGCTGAATGGGCCGACTGCGGTGACTTTCATCGCAGATATAACAACCCGGTACGGCGTACCGCACAGCATCATCACCGACAATGGCACGAACTTTGCCAAAGGTGCCTTGGCATGGTTCTGCGCTGCACAAGGTATCCGGCTGGACCTTGCGCCAGTCGCCCACCCGCAGTCAAACGGCCAAGTGGAGCGAGCAAATGGCCTCATCCTGTCCGGCATCAAGCCCCGACTGGTAGTACCTCTGGAGCGTTCAACCGGCTGTTGGCTCGATGAGCTGCCGGCTGTCCTATGGAGTCTGCGTACTACCCCAAACAGATCAACCGGCTTCACTCCTTTCTTCCTTGTATATGGTGCCGAGGCAGTCATTCCAACAGATATCGAGTTCGATGAGCCTCGAGTAACCATGTACACGGAAGCGGAAGCCAAAGAAGCAAGAGAAGACGGCGTCGACCTGCTGGAAGAAGGCCGGCTGTTAGCCCTCAGCCGGTCTGCCATCTACCAGCAGGGCTTGCGCCGCTACCACAGCCGGAGGGTCCGACCAAGATCCTTCCAGGAGGGCGACCTTGTGCTCCAGCTGATCCAGCGAACAGCCGGCCAGCACAAGCTCGCTGCCCCCTGGGAGGGCCCCTTCGTCATCAGCAGAGCTCTAGGCAACGATGCCTACTACCTCATCGACGCACAGAAGCCGAAGGCACGCAAGAGAGACGACTCCGGCAAGGAGTCGGAGCGACCATGGAATGCAAATCTTCTTCGGAAGTTTTACAGTTAAAATGCAGTATGTATTATGTCCACTTTTGTATTAAGTACGAAACAGTAGGCTCCCCGAGGAGGACTCGGGGACTGCCATCCTTTATTTTACGAATGAAAGTTATCATGCGTATGATATCACCTGTTCATTTATTTTGTCCGGCACCGGGTTCGACGAGTCGGCCCGGGGACTAGCCGACTGGAGTTACATTAGGAGCCCTACCCGCAGTCAGACAAGTAATGTGCCGACACCCAGGTTTAGCTCTTGCCAAAATCGCAGTTCGAAGAACCGACTGCCCGGCTGGCAAGAGTCATAAGCCGGAGAGGGTGCGCACATGAAAAACGGCTAGGGACTTACGGGCTTATATATAACAAAAGCCGGCTTGCCGCCGCCTGTCGACCGACTACCAGAGTAGCCGGCCGGCCGGCTTACATTCAGTCTGCTTCAAATCCAAGAAAGCTCGAGTACTTGCCTTCCCAAAGAGGGAATGCGGCAAAGGAAAAAGCCTAAGGATAAAAAAGCGCACTTGAATGGAAGCCAACACATGCATACATTAATATTTACACAAAGGACCTCCAGAGAGGTCGACATCCAACATTGTTCGATACACCCCCAGTGGGTGGAATTGCGGAAACTTAAAATTGTTCGAAAAAGCAAGAGCAGGAACAATAGGAACGACAGATCAAGCCGGCGGGGCCGCTGACGAGCCGGGCTGGGCGGTGGAGGCGGTCGTGCCGGCTGAAGGAGCGGCCGGGTGGCCAACTTCGGCCTGATCATCGCCTCCGGTAGAGGGCGCGCTCCCGCATGGCTCGTTGCTAGAGGCACGGTCGGCTTGAGGGCGGTCGGCCGTCTCACCAGTCGGCTCGGCGTCTTCGCCGTCCTCCTCCTCGTCGTCCTCGCCCTCGTCGCTGGAGGCGATCTCCTCGGCCGAGTCCTCGCCTTCCGCCGGGTTCAGCCCGAAGCACTCCTCCGGCTGGGCGGCGCCATCATCATTGAGCTCCGGCGCGAAGACGCTGGTGTCGGTGCACTCGGCGATCGTCGAGGCACGCTGCACGATCGCCGACCGCACCTCCTCTAGCTCCGCATCGGCCTCCAACCGCCAAGTCCGTAGCTGGTCCAGGCTTAGCCCTGGGTACCATGCGCGGACGAACTCCAGCGCACGCCCGGCTTCGAGACGGGCTGCGGACGCCTTCCAAGCCTCGAAGCGGCCGACTGCGACTTCTAGCTAGTTGGCAGTTCGGCTTGGGGTGCGGGGAATCGCCTGGCCGGGCCAGAGCGCGGCCAGCACCGTCGCCCCAGCACGTTGGAGCCGGCGGAGCAGCCAATGGGCCGGCTGCAGTCGCGCTTGGATGGTGATGAGCTGCTCCGACAGCGTTCGATTCGCATCCGGCGGAATCACAACTCCGGCCTGACGGCGCGCCTCGTGAAGAGCCTCGATGGCTTGGGCGGCGAGGACGGATTGGCCGGGAAAGTATTCTGTGCAAGGTAGCAAGCACAAGTCAAAACAAAATCTCAGGCGGCCGGCAGATGGAGGAAGGGCAAGAAAGGTGGCTTACCATCGATCAGATCCTCGATTCGGCCGAAGCCTTCCTCCAGCGCCTGGCGCGTCTCGGCCCAGCTCGCCTCCCTGGTCTCGAACTCCGCCTTCAGGGCAGCCTTGCCGTCCTGCGCCTTCTACAGGGCCGCCTTGTGGCTTTCCTCCTGGTCGGCCAGTCTCTTGGCCAGGCGGTTGCGCTCCTGAACCAGGTCGGCGTACTCGGCGTCCCTGGCACGAAGAGCGGCCTGCACTTCGCCGAGTTCCCTCCGCAAGTCAGCGTTGGCCTCTGCATGAGCAAAAGACAAAGTGAAAAAGTCAATAAGGGAAAAATCGTCAAGGAAGATCCGACCCGACTGCTCTGCAGTCGGCCCGAATCTCGGGGACTACACTCAATGGGTGCGCTGTCGCGCCCCCACGAGAAACAGATAAAAGCAATACACTTACGTCGGCTGCTGGCCAGGTCTTCGGTCCTCCGGCTCAGCTCCCGAGCCTGGGAGTTGAAGGCGGCAGCACGAGAGTTGTGATAATCCTAAAAAGATCAGACAAAAAATAGTTAAGATAGTCGTCGAGTAAGATCCGACCCGACTGCGCTGCAGTCGGCCCGGATCTCGGGGACTACACCTAGTGGGTGCGCTAGCGCGCCCCCACGGAAAGAATCAGAGGAACAGCGCGGTCAACAAGTAAAAAACTTACCCGGATTGCGGACCGCGTCGACAAAAACTCCTGAGTGAATTGCTGCAGGAGGGCGGCCTGTGCCTGCAGCCGGCTCCGTACCCCTTGGGCCGCCACGTTCAGCTCGCCACTTCCTCCGCTGGGGGTCCACCCGGACGTGGCGGAGCTGGCCGCCTCCAAGGCGTCTGTCGTCTGACCGGACCCGCGGCGTGGCGCGTATCCGGCGGGGCCATGCTCCCTCCGGCACGCTGGCTCGCCGCCAGTTGAAGTTCAAGACCGGCTCCGGCCTCGGGTGCGGCCCGGGCCGGCTCCTCCGGCGCCGCCGAAGACTGTCCGCCTTCGCCCGCTCCGGCTGGTGCTGCCGGTAGCGTCCTCTCCACGAAGACCTCGAAGAGTTCATCCCTCTGCATCGGCGGCTGATCGGGGCTGATCTCCTCCGCCGTGGGCAGCGGGATGTCCGGGTCCAGGGTGTGGAGCGGGATGGCGAGCAGCGGAGGCCGGCTATGCGTGCCCTCCGCCTCCGTCCCCGCGGTCGCCCGCTCCGCCTCCGTCTCCGCGGCCGCCCGCCCCGACGGAGTCTCGGCTGCCGCATTCGCTCGCTCCGTCGCCGCCCGGGCGGCCTCCCGCTCCGCCGCCTCCCTCTCTCGCTGCGCCTTGCGGGCGTTCCGCTCCGTGGCTTCTGCAAGATCGGCGCGGGGATCCACGCGGCGGGGCCCTGAAGATCCGGCACCCGGCCCGACCACAGAGCCGCCTGGGCCTCGCTCGAGGGAGAGCGGCGCCCTGCTCGGAAGTTGGAGAAGAGTTAGAACAAAAGAAGACAACAAAGTAACAAGCACGTAAGCGGCCAGAGGGCTTATGCGGAAACTGCTGGAGGTTTCTTCACCGCCTTCCGGAAGCGGGCCGCCTTCGCCGCCGCTTCGTCTCGCTTCGTGGCCGCGGCGGAGGCCCTCGTCTTCTTCGGCCGGCTTCCGAAGAGCGGAAGCGCGGCCCGGCGTTTCGCCCTTCCACCACCGGCAGCCGGCGCGGCGGATGAGCCCGCGCTGTGGCGGTCGGTTGCCGACTGGTGGCGCGGGATTTCTTCGGCGTCGAAGTCATCCGGCCAGTCGTCGAAACTGGCCGAGAGCCCCGTGCCTCCGGGCTCGGCGACGTCCCCCGTGGCGGCGTCCCCCATGGCGACTGCGGCCAAGTCTGGGTCGTCGAGGTCATCCACCGTGCGGTCCGGGGCATACTCGCGTTCGACTCCTGCCGCCCCGGCTGGCGGCGGAAGAAGAGGGTTCTGATAAAAGAGAAAAGAGAAGAGCCGCCTGGTCAGAAGCCGGCCGACTCGAGCCGGCTGATGACAGAAAGAAGGACTTACCACAGGCGGAGGATGGGCGCGGGAGTACGGCGCCTTGCCGAATAGCCAGTCATCGGTGAGCTTCAGGTTGGCGATGTAGTTCACCATAAGTGCTACCTCAGCGTGGGGCATCTCCCATGTGCATAGCCGGCAAGGGTCGAAGCGGCCGCTCATCTGGCATAGCATGTGGGGCCGGCTCTGAAGGGGAAGAATCCGGCGCTCGACGAAGGTGGCCACCAGGTCGGCTCCACGCAGGCCGTCCGACTGGATCATCACCCGAAGCCGGGCGATGGAGGCGTTCCCAGCCAGAGACAAGGACTTAGACCGGAAGCCCCAAGACGGCCGCCTCCCAGCCGGCGGGCCGGCTACGTAAGCCGGCAGATTGACTTAGTCGCCGTGCGGGGCGACGTTCTTGACGTAGAAGTAAGATTTCTGCCAGAGTTTGACAGATTGGATTAGAGGAATGTGCGGGAAGGGGTTGTTGTTGCTTGCCCTCTTCATCGCGATGAAGGCCCCGCAGGGAGCCGGCACGCCGGCGGAGACGGTGCCGAGCTTGTTCTGGAAGAGCTCCGCCCAGAGCTCCAGCGTCGGCAGCACCCCCAAGAAACCTTCGCAGAGAGAAACGAAGGCCGACAGCTGCATCACCGCGTTGGGCGTGAGGTGATGCGGCTGGAGGTTGTAGAAGTCGAGGATGGATCGCATGAAGCCGCTCGCCGGGAAGCCAAAGCCATGCAAGAAGTGCGTGCGAAAGACGACGCACTCGCCTTCCTCTGGCGCCGGCGAGACCTCCGTCTCTGGCACCAGGTGAACCTGCATGAGGTTGGCGGCGGGCAGGCGCCGGGTCTGGCGGAGAAATTCGATGTGGTCGTCGTGGACGTTAGACCCGTCCCACGATCTTGACAACGCCAGGGACATGGCGGTGTGGGCGGGCTGCAGCGGGAGGCTGCATTGGGCGCGAGGAAGAAGAAAGGGAAGAAGAAGAGCAAGGAGGGACGGGAGCGGGGGAGCGAACGAGCCTTTGTCTCTCCGCCTCCCCCTCCTACTTGTAGGCTCGTCCGCCGGAGCCGAGGAGGCGCGGCGTGGGGGATCGTGGGGATTGATCGTGCCCATCTCCCCCATGCCCCGCGTTAATTGCGCGCCTTGATGACACGAAGAAACGGCCGCGGGGAGGCGAGCAGTCCCCTCGGGCCACAGAAGATCTGCGCCCGGGCCGAGGCCAAGGAGTGGCGGGCCCGGGCCTGTGGCGGTGTCCTGTCGCGCGCGTGTGACGGCAGGACTTCTCCGCCACGTGGCCCATCGGGGGGCCCGCGGCCAGCCCGCGGGTCAACCACAGTCACATTAATAAACAAGAAAGTTCTCCGAAGTCGGCCTACGACGGCAAGGTCGGCTCCTTAGGGTGGGAAGCCGGCCAAGCTTCCCGTCCTTCTGTCCGCCGTGAAGCTCGCCCGGCTTCGGGGACTACTGTCGGGGTAAATAACCATGGGTAGCCCAGCCGGCTTCCCCTGGTCCATCAGAAAAAATTACAAGCCTGGCCGACTCTCAAAAAGACTCAAGACCTGGGCCGCCTCCCCCCTAGCCGACTACCTTCCTGGCCGGCTTCGGGGGCGGCCCGCCCTTCACCCTCATGAAGAAAGCTGTGGATGGCCGACTACGAGAAGCCGGCTACGGCAGGGCCGGCTACCAGAGGCCGGCTCCCATAAAGCAGTCAAAGCCGTACCCGCAATGTACGCGTCCACCCTGCGATGATGAGGCGGGCGTGGCTATAGTGGAGCCTGCCACCCCCAAAACCCGGAGCATGCCTGGTACAGCGCGCCGTGCGGGCAGCCACGGCCCGCCCGGCACGGCACTATAGCCACGGTGGCTCTGACGCCGTCCACGACTGGCCGCCAGCGTGGCCCCCGAGGCGGTGGGCCCCTTCGGGCAGAGAGATGCCGAAGGTGGCTGCACCTCCTCTCAAGCCGGCAAGACAGAGGGCCGGCTTCCCATAGCCGGCCTGCCACCCTCCTCAAAGGAGACGCCCATTAAGGAGACAAGATGCGGCGGGGCTACAGTAATCGCCCGCCAAGGCGGCGTTACTGTAGCCACGCTTACCCCGACCAAGCCTGCGTCAACAGCACGGAGTAACAGTAACCAGCCACCGACCAGGCCCTGGCCGGTGGGGCCTGCCTGCCGACCCAGGAGCCGGCAGCCGGCGGGACCCACCAGCCGGCGGGCCCCAGAAGCCGGCGCAGAAGTCGGCGAACATAGTCATAGACAGCTGGGCCCCGCGCCCAGTCGGATTACCATTGTACCCCCGGGGGTAGGCCTATATAAACCCCCCGGTGCACCCATGCAAAGGGTTGGACTCTCAATCTAGACCTAGACACTACACAAGGAGAGGAAGCAAGCTAGCTGAGCCCTTCTTCCTCCTTCCACCCAAAACAGCTCTAGGAGCCTTGTAGCTACTTGTTCATATAGTTACCATGCGGAGACCCCGCAGAGCAGTAGTAGGGGTGTTATCTCCCCGGAGAGCCCTGAAGCTGGGTAAGATTCGCCGGCGTGCATGTCTTCGCCTCATCCCGTTTCCAGGCACCGGCGATGTTTTATTGGCCCCCGCAATGATAAGCCACCCATTGGCATATGTCGCTCCTACCACCCGACAATGAGCATGCGACCTACATCGTCTTTACAAGCCAGCTCGAAGACCGGCGCGGCAAACGCCGAGAGCACCAGGAAGTCAGTGTGGTCGCTGCCGACCCCGCCGGACACATGCATTGGTCAGAAAAACCCAGCAACTGGAGCCGGGCCGACCACCCAGAGGTGATGCCGTCTCCTGGCTCTTATGCGTTGGTCCTGGAAGCCACCCTCGTGATGGACAGACGCGCCGCCCGTTTCTCCCGTGGGTTGATAGACGGCGGGAGTAGCATCAACATCCTGTACCGTGACACCCTGGAGAAGCTGAATGTCAAGACAAAGCAACTCATGCCTACTCGGACAGTGTTCCATGGCATCGTACCCGGCTTGTCCTGCGCCCCCATTGGCAAGATCAAGATTGATGTATTCTTTGGGGACAAGGAGCATTTCCGCCGGGAAGCGATCTGGTTTGAAGTGGTGGACCGGGAGAGCCCCTACCATGCGTTGCTTGGCCGACCCGCCTTGGCCAGGTTCATGGCAGTTCCCCATTATGCATACCTCAAGATGAAGATACCGAGTTCCAAGGGCGTCATTACCATAGCCAGCGATTACAAGAAGCCCTTCGAGTGCGCTGCCGCCAGCAGCCGGCTGGCCGAGTCCCTTGTGATTGCCGAAGAGAAGAAGATGTTGGACCGGGTCGTGGCCATGGCCGGCAAGCAGCCGAGCCTGTCCCCCGATCCCAAGGAGTATGATGCCCAAGGATCTTTCCAGCCGGCCAAAGAAACAAAGAAGATACCCCTCGACCCCGAGCACCACGAGAGGTTTGCCGTCATCGGGGCAAGCCTGAACAGCAAATAGGAAGGCGAGCTCGCCGATTTCCTCCGTGAGAATCGGGACATCTTTGCATGGTCCCCCAAGGACATGCCGGGTGTTCCGAAGGAATTCGCCGAGCACAAACTACACGTCCGAGAAGACGCAAAACTAGTCAAGCAGCCCCTCCGCCGACTATCAGAGGAAAAGAGAAGGATTGTAGAGGAAGAGATAGCCCGGCTTCTGGCAGCCGGGTTCATTATGGAAGTTTTCTTTCCAGAGTGGCTCGCCAACCCGGTCCTCTGATTCTATAGTTGAAATGCAGTATGTATCACGCTAACTTTTGTACTAAGTACGAGACAATAGGCCCCCCGAGGAGAGCTCGGGGACTGCCATCTTTTATCTATGAATGAAGAGTATCATGCTTATGACCTTGTCATTTCATTTACTTGTTCCGTCCGGCACCGGGTTCGACTAGTCGGCCCGGGGACTAGCCGACTGGAGTTATATTAGAAGTCCTACCCGCGGTCAGACAAGTAGTGTGCCGACACCCAAGCTTAGCTCTTGCCAAAGTCGCAGTTCGAAGAACCGGCTGTCCGGCTGGCAAGAGTTAAAAGCAGGAAAGGATGCCCACACGAAAAATGGCTAGGGACTAACGGACTAATATAACGAAAGCCGGTTTGCCTCCTACCACCGACCGACTACCAGAGTAGCCGGCCGGCCGGTTTCCATTCACTTCACTTCAATCCAAGAAAGCTCAAGTACTTGCCTCCCCAAAGAGGGAAGGCGGAAAAGGAAAAAGCCTAAGGATAAAAAGCATACGTGAATGGAAACCAAACATGCACACAATAATATTTACATAAAAGACCTCCAAGAGGCCAGCATTCAACATAGTTTGGATACACCCCCAGTGGGTGGAACTGCGAAAGCTTAACAAAGTTGTTCAAAAGGCAACAAGCAGGAAAAACAAGGACGGCCGATTAAGCCGGCGGAGCGACCGACGAGCCGGGCTGGTCGGTGGAGACGGCTGTGCCGGCTGAAGGAGTGGCCGGCTGGCGAACCTCGGCTTGATCACCGCCTCCCGCAGAGGGTGCGCTTGCGCGCACCTCGTTGCTGGAGGCACGGTCAGCCTGGGGACGACCGGTTGTTCCACCGGCTGGCTCGACTTCTTCACCGTCCTCTTCTTCGTCGTCTTCACCTTCGTCGCTGGAGGTGATCTCCTCTGCCGAGTCCTCGCCCACCGCCGGGTTCAGCCCGAACCACTCCTCCGGCTGGGCAATGCCGTCGTTGTTGATTTCAAGTGCAAAAACGCTGATGTCGGTGCACTCGGCGATCGTCGAAGCACGCTGAGCGATAGCCGGCCGCACCTCCTCCAGCTCTGCGTCGGCCTCCAGCCGCCAAGTGCGCAGCTGGTCCAGGTTCAGCCCTGGGTACCAGGCTCGGACGAACTCCAACACCCGCCCGGCCCCAAGCCGGGCCGCCGACGCCTTCCAAGCTTCAAAGCGACCGAATGCAACCTCCAGCCAGTCGGCAGTCCGGCTCGGGGTGCGGAGGATCGTCTCGCCGGGCCAGAGGGCGGCCATCACCTGCGCTCCGGCGCGTTGGAGGCGGCGAAGCATACGATGAGCCGGCTGCAGCCGCGCTTGGACTGCCAAGAGCTACTCCTCAAGCGTCCGATTCACGTCCGGCGTGATGTTGACCCCCGCCTGACGGTGCGCTTTGCGATGGGCCTCGATGGTTTGGGCGGCGAAGACGGAGTAGCCGGGAAAGTAGTCTGCACAGAGAACAGAAAGCAGCGCAAGTCAGAACAAAAACCAGGCGGCCAGGGGCAGGAAAGGAGTGAGGAAGGCGGCTTACCGTCGACCAAGTCCTCGATGCGGCCGAAGCCTTCATCCAGCGCTTGCCGGGTCTCAGCCCATCCTGCCGCCTCAGTCTCGAACTCGGCCTTCAGGGCGGCTTCGCTATCCTGCGCTTTCTTCAGGGCCGCCTTGTGGCTCTCCTCCTGGTCAGCCAGCTTCTTGGATAGGCGGTCACGCTCCTAGACCAAGGCGGCGTACTTAGTATCCTTGGTGCGAAGGGCGGCCTGCGCTTCGCTGAGCTCCCTCCTCAGGTCTGCGTTGGCCCCTGCAAGCACGAAAGACAAAAGAAAAGGCCGATAAAGAAAAAGTCATCAAGGAAGATCCGACCCGGCTGCTCAGCAGCCGGCCCGAATCTCGGGGACTACACCCAGTGGGTACGCTCACGCGCCTCCACAGGAGACAAACAAGATCAAGTACTTACTTCGGCTGTTGACCAGGTCTTCGGTCTTCCGACCAACTCCTGAGCCTGGGAGTTGAAGGCGGCAGCACGGGAGTTATGATACTCCTGGAAGATCAGACAGGAGGCGAGAATAAGGTAATCATCAAGGAAGATCCGACCCGACTGCTTAGCAGTCGGCCCGAATCTCGGGGACTACACCCAGTGGGTGCGCTGACGCGCCCCCACGGAAGAAATCAAGAGAACAAAGCGACCAAGGATAAAAGACTCACCCGGATGGCGGCCCGCCTCGAAAGGAACTCCTGGGTGTACTGCTGCAGCAAGGCGGCCTGAGCTTGAAGCCGGATCCTGACCTCTTGGGCCGCCACGTTCAGCTCGCCAGTCCCCCCGCTAGGAGTCCACTCGGACGTGGCGGTGCTGGCCGCCTCCAGGGCCTCCGCCGACTGGCCGGCGCCCGCAACTCGGCGTGACTCCGGCGCAGCAGTGCCTCCCCCTGCGCGTCGGCGCGTTACCGGCTGCACCTCGAGGCCGGCTCCGACCTCCGGCTCGCCCCCGGCCGGCTCCTCTGGCGCCGCTGACGATCGGCCGCCTTAGCCCGCTCCGGTTGGCGCTGTCGGCGGCGCCCTCTCCACGAAGACCACGGAGTCCTCCCTCCTCTCCATCAGCGGTGGGTCTTGGCTGATTTGTTCCGCTAGGGGGAACGGGGTGTCAGGGGCCACGACTCGGAGGGGAATGGCAAGCAGCGGAGGCTGGTTATGCGAACCCTCCGCCTCCGTCTCCGCGGCCGCCGCCTCTACTTGGGCCTTGGCTGCCGCGTCGGCCTGCTCCTTCGCCGCCTGGGCGTCCTCTTGTTCCGCCGCCTCCCGCTCCTCCCGCGCCTCACAGGCGTTCCGCTCCATGGCCTCCCTGAGGTCGGCGCGGGGGTCCATGCGGCGGGAGCCTGAAGACCCTCCAGTCGGCCCGACTACGGAGCCGCCCGGACCCCGCTCAAGGGAAAGCGACGCCCTGTCCAGCGAGCAAGGAAAGGTTAGGAAGAGTGTTCAATAGAAGAGAACAATGAAAAACATGCGTCCAAGCAATCGATGACTTACGCTGAGACCGCCTGAGGTTGCTTCACCGCCTTGCGGAAGCGGGCCGCCTTCGCGGCCGCCTCATCTCGTTTGGTCGCCGCGATGGAGGCCTTGGAATTCTTCAGCCGGCTGCCGAAGAGGATTGACGCGGCCTGGCGCTTCTGGGTGCCGCCGCTGACAGCCGGCGCGGCGGACGAACCCACGCCTTGATGATCAGGCGCCGGCTGGCGACGCGGGGCGACTTCGACCTCGGCATCATCCGGCCAGTCCTCGAAGCCGGCAGTGAGCCCCGTGCCTCCGGGCTCGTCGTTGTCCCCCACGATGGCGTCTTCCATGGTGGCCGCTCCCAAGTCCGGGTCGTCGACGTCGTCCACCGTGCGGTCGGGGACGTACTGGCGCTCTATCCCTGCGGCCCCGGTCGTCGACGGAAGGAGAGGGTTCTGCTAAGGAGAACCGACTAATCAGAAGCCAGCCATCATGAGGCCGGCTACCAACGAAAAAGAAGAAAGAGAGGAAAACTTACCATGGGCGGAGGGTTGGCGTGAGAATACGGCGCCTTGCCGTATCACCAGTCCTCGGCGAGCTGGCAATTGGAGATATAATTCACCATGTACGACACCTCCGAATGAGGCATCTCCCTGGTGCTTAGCCGGCTTGGGTCGAAGCGGCCGCTCATCTGACACATCATGTGGGGCCGGCTTTGGAGAGGAAGTAGCCGGCGCTCCACGAAGGCGGCCACCAAGTCGGCTCCGGTCAGGCCTTCCGAGTGGATCATCACCCGAAGCCGGGAGACGGCTGCGTTCCCGGCCTGAGACAGTGACCTGGACCGGAAGCTCCATGTGGGTTGCCTCCCAGCCGGCGGGCTGGCTACGTAAGCCGGCAGGTTGACGTGGTCCTCGTGGCGATGTAGGCCCCGCAGGGGGCGGGCACGCCTGCGACGACGGTGCCGAGTTTGCTGTGGAAGAATTCCCCCCAGAGCTCCAGCGTGGGGAGCACCCCCAAGAAACCTTCGCAGAGAGAGACGAAGGCCGACAGCAGCATCACCGCGTTTGGCGTGAGGTGATGGGGCTGAAGATTGTAGAATTCGAGGAAGGAGCACAGGAACCCGCTCACCGGAAGGCCGAAGCCGCGCAGGAAGTGCGAGCAGAAGACGACCTGCTCGCCCTCCTCCGGCGCCGGTGAAATCTCCCTCTCCGGCGCCAGGCGGACCCGCACGAAGTTGGCGTCGGGCAGGCGCCGCGTCCGGCAGACGAACTCAACGTGGTCCTCGTGGACGTTGGAGCCGTCCCACGAGCTTGACAGCACCATGGGAGCGAGACGATGTGGCGGCGCGGCGGCACTGAGACGGGAAGCTACGGCGGCAGCGGGAGGAAGAAGGAAGACGAGGAGGGGCAGAGTGAGAGAGAGCATGCGAACCTCTGTCTCTCTCCCTCCCCCCCTACTTATAGGCCCGCGTGGCGGAGCCGAGGAGGCGTGGCGTGGGGAAACGTGGGGATCGACTGTGCCCACTCCCCCACGTCCCACGTTTATTGCGCCCTAACGGCGAAATAAAATTGCCACGGGGAGGCGAGTGGTCCGCATGGGCCACAGAAGATCAGCGCCCGGGCCGAGGCCTAGGAGTGGCAGGCCCGGGCCTGCCGCGGCGTCTCGTCACGCGCGTGCACTGGCAGGGGTTTGCAACCACGTGGCGTGCGGGAGGGCCCGCGGTCAGCTCGTGGGTCAACCGCGTTCCCACCAGCAAGACACGGAGCTCTCCGAAATCGGCATACACCAGCGAAGCCGACTCCTCAGGGTAGGAAGCTGACCAAGCTTCTCGTCCCTCTGTCAGCCTCGAAGCTCGATCAGCTTCGGGGACTACTTTCGGAGTAAATAGCCATGGGTAGCCTAGCCGGCTTCCCCTGGCCCTTCTGAAAAAATTGCGAGCCCGTCCGGCTCTCAAGAATCCAAGACGCGGGGCCGCCTTCCCCTTGCTGGCCTTCACCCAGGCCGGTTATCGGGAGGCGGCCCGACTTTAGCCCTTGCGAAGAAAGCCACGGGAGGGCCGGCTTCGAGAAGCCGGCCGCGAGAAGGCCGACTCCAAGAAGCCGGCTCCCACAAAGTGGTTAAGACCGTACCCTCAAAGTTTGCGTCCGCCTAACGGCGATGCGACGGGGCGTGGCTACAGTGAAGCCTGCCACCCCCAAATCCCGGAGCACGACCGGCACAGTGCGCCATACGGGTGACCATGACCCGTCCGGCGCAACACTGTTGCCATGTTAACCCTGATGCCATCCACGATGGGCTGCCAGTACGGCCCACGGGCGGTGGGCCCCTTCGGGCAGAGAGACACCCGAAGGCGGCCACGCCTCCCCCAGTCAGCCCAAGACGGAGCCGGCTCCCCGCAGCCGGCTTGCCGCCTCCCTCGAAGGAGACGCCCCATTAAGGATACAAGACATGGTGAGGCTACAGCAACCGCCCGCCGGACGGCGGCACTGTAGCCATGCCTACCTCGACGAAGCCCACATCACCAAGATAGAGCAACAGTGACCAGCCGCCGACAAGGTCCTGGACGGTGGGGCCTGCCTGTCGGCCAAGGGGCCGGCAGCTGGCAGGACCCACCAGTCGGCGGGCCCCAACAGCCGGCACAGAAGCCGGCGAGCGCAGTCATAGACGGCTAGGCCCCGCGCCCAGCCAGATTACCATTGTACCCCCGGGAGGTAGGCCTATATAAACCCCCCGGGGCACCCATGTAAAGGGTTCGACCCCCAGCTAGTTTTAGACACCACACAAGGAGAAGAAGCAGGCCAGCCGTGCCCTTCTTTCTCCTCGCACCAAACAGCACAAGGAGCATTGTGTAGTTACTTGTCCATCTAGTGACATTGCGGAGACCCCGCAGAGCAGCAGTAGGGGTGTTATCTCCACGGAGAGCCCCGAAGCTGGGTAAGATCCGCCGGCGTGCATGTCTTCGCCTCATCCCGTTTCCAGGCACCGGCGATGTCTTACTGGCTCCCACAATGATAAGCCACCGGTTGGCATATGTCGCACCTACCACCCGACACCCACCGTCGTGAGAAGGGTGTGGGCCCCCTAGTATTCATCTTTGGCAATGATTTTTTTATTGTTTTTTCTAAAATGTTCCATGGAGTTTCAGGTCATTCCGAGAATATTTGTTTTCTGCACATAACACAACACCATGGCAATTCTGCTGAAAACAGCATCAGTCCGGTTAGTTCCATTCAAATCATACAAGTTAGAGTCCAAAACAAGGGCAAAAGTGTTTGGAAAAATAGATACGATGGAGACGTAGCAACTCCCCCAAGCTTAAACCCTTGCTTGTCCTCAAGCAATTCAGTTGACAAACTGAAAGAAAGAAAGAAAAACTTTTACAAACTCTGTTTGCTCTTGTTGTTGTAACTATGTCAAGCCAGCATTCAAGTTTTTAGCATAGATCATAACTAACCACACTTGCAATAATTCTCAGGTCTCATCATTACTCATATCAATAGCATAATCAACTAGCAAGTCATAATAATAAATCTCGGATGACAACACTTTCTCAAAACAATCATAATATGATATAACAAGATGGTATCTCGCTAGCCCTTTCTCAGACCGCAAAACATAAATGCAGAGCACCTTTAAAGATCAAGGACTGACAAGACATTGTAATTCATGGTAAAAGAGATCCAATCATAGTCATACCCAATATAAATTAACAGTGATGAATGCAAATGACGGCTCTGCTCTCCAGCTAGTGCTTTTTAATAAGAGGGTGATGACTCAACATAAAAGTAAATGGATAGGCCCTTTGCAGAGGGAAGCAGGGATTTGTAGAGGTGCCAGAGCTCGGTTTTGAAATAGAGATAAATTGTATTTTAAGCTATATACTTTCATTGTCAACGTAACAACTAAGAGACGGCGATATCTTCCATGCTAAACACATTATAGGCCGTTCCCAAACAGAATGGTAAAGTTTATAATCCACCTCCACCAACAAGCATCAATCCATCGCTTGCTCGAAACAACGAGTGCCTCCAACATACATCAGGTCCCAGGGGGAGTTTTGTTTGCAATTAATTTTGATTTAGTTTGCATAAAGCATGGGACTGGGCATCCCGGTGACCAGCCATTTTCTCGCGAGTGAGGAGCGGAGTCCACTCCTCTTGAGAATAACCCACCTAACACGGAAGATAAGGACAGCCTTTGTTGATACATGAGCTATTCGAGCATACAAAGCAGAATGTTTATTTGAAGGTTTAGAGTTTGGCACATACAAATTTACTTGGAACGGCAGGTAGATACCGCATATAGGAAGGTATGGTGGACTCATCTGGAATAACATTGGGGTTTAAGGGATTGGATGCACAAGCAGTATTCCCGCTTAGTACAAGTGAAGGCTAGCAAAAGACTGGGAAGTGACCAACTAGAGAGCGACAACAGCCATGTACATGCATTAAAATTAATAAACATTGGGTGCAAGCATGAGTAGGATATAATCCACCATGAACATAAATATCGTGAAGGCTATGTTGATTTTGTTTCAACTACATGCGTGAACATGTGCCAAGTCAAGTCACTTAAATCATTCAAAAGAGGATACCACCCCATCATACCACATCATAATCATCTCAATAGCATGTTGGCATACAAGGTAAATCATTATAACTCATAGCTAATCAAGCATGGCACAAGCAACTATGATCTCTAATTGTCATTGCAAACATGTTTATTCATAATAAGCTGAATCAAGAACGAGGGACTCATCATATTTACAAAAACAAAAGAGGTCGAGTTCATACCAGCTTTTCTCATCTCAGTTAGTCCATCATATATCATCATAATTGCCTTTCACTTGCACGACCGAACGGTGTGAATAATAATAAGATTGTACGTGCATTGGACTAAGCTGGAATCTGCTAGCATTCAATAAACAGGAGAAGACAAGGCAATATGGGCTCTGGGTTAAATCAACAATAATGCATATAAGAGCCACTTCAACAATTTAATTATGGTCTTCTCCTACTGACCCCCAAGGAAAAGAAAAGAAATAAAACTATTTACACGGGAAAGCTCCCAACAAACAAAAGAAGAACGGGCAATATTTTTAGGTTTTCTTTTTAATTATTACTACTACAGCAGAAAAATAAACTACTACTAATTTTTTTTGGTTTTTCTTAAGGTTTAACAAACACACAAGAAGAAAGCAGGAAAAAGAAAATAAACTACCATGGACATTACAGTGAAAAAGTATGAGCACCGACATCTAGCAATGAGTGTGTGTGAGCATAAATGTAATGTCGGTGAGAAATACGTACTCCCCCAAGCTTAGGCTTTTGGCCTAAGTTGGTCTATGGCCACGGCTAGCCTGGCGGATATCCATAATAATAGTTGTTGGGGTCGTACTGTGATGAGGAGGAATAGTTGGGATCATACTCTGATGAAGAAGAAGACTCTGACTGCCACTGGCTGACAGTCATCTCTGGATCCCAAGAATAAACAGATTGTCGTGGAGGCTCATCTTGTTGTTCCTGTTCCGGGGCTGGTGCAGGATTCTTGTAAGCTTGGACGGCAGCCCACAAAACGAGGTAGGGTCCTACAAAATTAAACAAAGAAGGAGCAGGCAGAATAATAGTCTCACGATGATGTTTGTTAAAGAACAATTGATATTTAAGCTCTCCTGCCCTATTCTTAACAATAAAATCATGTGCCACCATACTTTTATGATCTAGATAAACACGGGGCAACACCTTTTCTTCCTTCTCAGCATGCCTAATAGGTATGTTAAAATGTGCAGCTAGGCGTGTGGCATAGACGCCTCCAAAGATGGGACCCTTAGTACGGTTCATACTTAACCGTCTAGCAATAATACCTCCCATACTAAAAGTGTTATCATTGTATAAATCGTGGTGCAGAATAATTATATCAGGGATACTCAGGTTTCCACTATTTCCGCGTCCAATTAAACAACGACTAGCAAATAATGCAAAGTAACGTAAAACAGGAAAATGTATGCTAGTGATTCGTGCATCGGAAACCTTTCTAGTTTCTCCTACAGTGATAGTGTCAATAAACCCAGCCACATCATCATGATGTGGTTCTTCTGTCTTGCCCTCAAAAGGGATAAACAAATCCGACAGAAATCATAAAGTGACATCTCCTTATGCTCATCATATAAATGAAACTCCACTGTAGGTGGTGAGTTCCTAGAATGAAAATGAAAGTTTTGCACAAAAGTATTTGTGAGTAAGAGATACTGATCGCATTGGTCGTGGAGGAAAGCGGTGAGGCCTGCATTGTGAGCCAATTCATGAAAATCTTCATAGATACCGGCTGCTCTCAAGAAATCTTCAGAAGGCCATTCACACGCCCGAATCTCCGTGGTGCGCGGCAAATTATACTTAGGCTTCGGAGCCTTTTCCTTCAAGCTTTGGCTCGACGAGCCCCTCAAAACTGTCCTCATTATTTTTCTGAAACAATCTAAAAATTTTAGTAACTTCAAACAAAAATGAACCAACTTCAATAATATTGATAGCAACTACTCTTACAAGTGCCTAGAGCCTAAATCAAGCATTAGAACTACTTAGAACCATATAAATTTGACATGCAAGCTCAAGAACATGGTCACCTATGCAGCGCAAATTTGCAAAGAATAAAGCACTAGAACAAAAACTAATTGGACCAATGCAGGAGTCACATACCAAGGAACAATCTCCCCAAGAAGTTTTGCGAGAGGTGCTTTGAGCAAGGAGATCGAAAATCACAGCAAAAGTGGCTGGAACTCGTGCTTGAGTTGGTTTTTCGGGTTTGTGTGAGACAGAGGAAGAAGATGGGTGCTGGGATAAGTGGAGGAGGGCCACCGTGGGCCCACGAGGCATGGGGGCGCGCCCACCACCCACGTGGCCAGGTGGCAGCTCCTCCCGCGGTAATTTTTTCACAGTAAATTCTCAAATATTC
This sequence comes from Triticum monococcum, assembly GCA_034509565.1. Taxonomy (NCBI): domain Eukaryota; kingdom Viridiplantae; phylum Streptophyta; class Magnoliopsida; order Poales; family Poaceae; genus Triticum; species Triticum monococcum. Next base: position 170,182,885 of record CM067847.1, on the reverse strand, counting down.
CCGACAAAATCATAATAAATTGGCATGTCATTCTGAGGACTTTTATTTTCAGGATATTTTTATGTTGCACGGATAAGTCAGGAAACAGACAGAGAAATACTATTTTTACTTTATTTCTACTAATTAACAGAAGGTATAGAGAGGGTACAAAAGTTTGTGCTTCTAGTTTCATCCATCTCATGCTTATCAAAAAGAATCCACTAACAAGGTTGATCAAGTCTTGTTAACAAACTCATTCCGATAATCATGAAACCGGAGAAATTTCGAATAACACTAAGTTACCTCAACGAGGATATGCACATCCCCTGATGGAATTTTCCCAATAGAATTGATACTATGAACTTGAGGTTGTTTCCTCGGAAAGTGTACCGTATGCTCATTACCATTAACATGAAAAGTGACATTGCCTTTGTTGCAATCAATAACAGCCCCTGCAGTATTAAGAAAAGGTCTTCCAAGAATAATAGACCTACTATCATCCTCGGGAATATCAAGAATAACAAAGTCTGTTAAAATAGTAACGTTTGCAACCACAACAGGCACATCCTCACAGATACTGACAGGTATAGCAGTTGATTTATCAGCCATTTGCAAAGATATTTCAATAGGTGTCAACTTATTCAAGTCAAGTCTATGATATAAAGAGAGAGGCATAACACTAACACCGGCTCCAAGATCACATAAAGCAGTTTTAATATAATTTCTTTTAATGGAGCAAGGTATAGTAGGTACTCCGGGGTCTCCAAGTTTCTTTGGTATTCCACCCTTAAAAGTATAATTAGCAAGCATGGTGGAGATTTCAGCTTCCGGTATCTTTCTTTTATTAGTAATGATATCCTTCATATATTTAGCATAAGGATTTGTTTTGAGCACATCAGTTAATCTCATACGCAAAAAGATAGGCCTAATCATTTCAGCAAAGCGGTCAAAATCCTCATCATCCTTTTTCTTGGATGGTTTCGGAGGAAAAGGCATGGGTCTCTGAACCCAAGGTTCCCTTTCTTTACCATGTTTCCTAGCAACAGAGTCTCTTTTATCATAACGTTGATTCTTTGATTGTGGGTTATCAAGATCAACAGCAGGTTCAATTTCTACATCTTTATCATTACTAGGTTGAGCATCATCATGAACATCATCATTAATATTTTTACTAGGTTCATGTTCATTACCAGATTGTGTTTCAGCAACAGACATAGAAATATCATTTGGATTATCAGGTGGTTCAGCAATAGGTTCACTAGAAGTTTGCACAGTTCTATCATTTTTCTTCTTCTTCTTTTTAGAATAACTAGGAACATCAATATTATTTCTTTGAGAATCTTGCTCGATTCTCTTAGGGTGGCCTTCGGGATACAAAGGTTCCTGAGTCATTCTACCAGTTCTAGTAGCCACTCTAACAGCGTAATCATTTTTCTTATTATTCATTTCATTAAGCACTTCTTTTTGAGCCTTAAGTACTTGTTCTACTTGAGTGGTAACCATAGAAGCATGTTTGCTAACAAGTTTAAGTTCACCTTTAATTAGCCATATAATCACCCAAGCGTCTAATCATATAAGCATTTTCTTTTAATTGTCTACCAAAATAAGCATTGAAGTCGTCTTGCTTAAACATAAAGTTATCAAACTCATCCAAGCACTGACTAGCAATTTTAGTAAGAGGAACTTCAGCTTTATCATATCTATAGAGAGAATTTACCTTTACTACCTGTGTCGGGATATCGGGATCAGGAGGTTCTTCAGTAAATAAAGAATTGAGATCATATGTTTCTTCAACAGGCGGTATATTAAGACCATGTATTTCTTCAATAGGAGGTAAATTCTTAACGTCTTCAGCTTTAATACCTTTTTCTTTCATAGATTTCTTTGCCTCTTGCATATCTTCGGGACTGAGAAATAGAACACCTCTCTTCTTCGGAGTTGGTTTAGGAATAGGCTCAGTAATTGGAGCAGGAGATGGCTCAGGAGGTGCCCAATTATTTTCATTTGTCAACATATTATTCAATAGAATTTTAGCTTCATCCGGTGTTCTTTCCCTGAAAAGAGAACCAGCACAACTATCTAGGTAATCTCTGGAAGCATCGGTTAATACATTATAAAAGATATCAAGTATTTCAGGTTTCTTAAGAGGATGATCAGGCAAAGCATTAAGTAACTTGAGAAGCCTCCCACAAGCTTGTGGGAGACTCTCTTCTTTAATTTGCACGAAATTGTATATTTCCCTCAAAGCAGCTTGTTTCTTATGAGCAGGGAATTATTTAGTAGAAAAGTAATACATCATATCCTGGGGACTACACACACAACCAGGATCAAGAGAATTAAACCATATATTAGCATCACCCTTTAATGAGAACGGAAATATTTTGAGTATATAGAAGTAACGCGATCTCTCATCATTAGTGAATAGGGCAGCTATATCATTTAACTTAGTAAGATGTGCCACAACAGTTTCAGATTCATAGCCATAAAACGGATCAGATTCAACCAAAGTAATTATATCAGGATCAACAGAGAATTCATAATCCTTATCAGGAACACATATAGGTGAAGTAGCAAAAGCAGGGTCGAGTTTCATTTTATCTCTAAGTGATTCTTTGTTCCATTTAATTAATAACCTCTTCAGCTCATATCTATCTTTGCAAGCTAAAATAGCGGCAGAAGATTCCATATCAAAAAGATAACCCTCAGGAATAACAGGCATATTTTCATCATCACTATCATCATCGTATTCAGATTCAACAATTTCTTTTTCTCTAGCCCTAGCAATTTGTTCATCAAGAAATTCACTAAGGGGCACAGTAGTATCAGGCATAGAAGCAGTTTCATCATAAGTATCATGCATAGCAGAAGTGGCATCATCAATAACATGCAACATATCAGAACGAATAGCAGAAGCAGGTGTAGGTGTCGCTAGCTTACTCATAACAGAAGGTGAATCAAGTGCAGAGCTAGATGACGGTTCCTTACCTCCCCTCGTACTTGAGGATAGATCTTGGTTCTTGGATCTCTCAAGTTCTTCATAGTGTCTAGCAGATATAAATCCCAAGTGACTCAAAGAATAGAGCTATGCTCCCCGGCAACGGTGCCACAAATTAGTCTTGATAACCCACAAGTATAGGGGATCGCAACAGCTTTCGAGGGTAGAGTATCCAACCCAAATTTATTGATTCGACACAAGGGGAGCCAAAGAATATTCTCAAGTATTAGCAGCTGAGTTGTCAATTCAACCACGCCTAGAAATTTAGTATCTGCAGCAAAGTGTTTAGTAGCAAAGTAATATGATAGTGGTGGTAGCGGCAGCAAAAGTAAAGACAGCAAAAGTAATGTTTTGGTATTTTGTAGTGATTGTAACAGTAGCAGCGGGAAAGTAAATAAGCGAGAACCAGTATATGGAAAACTCGTAGGCACCGGATGAGTGATGGATAATTATGCCGGATGCGGTTCATCATGTAACAGTCATAACATAGGGTAACACAGAACTAGCTCCAATTCATTAATGTAATGTAGGCATGTATTCCATATATAGTCATACGTTCCTATGGAAAAGAACTTGCATGACATCTTTTGTCCTACCCTCCCGTGGCAGCGGGGTCCTATTGGAAACTAAGGGATATTAAGGCCTCCTTTTAATAGAGAACTGGAACAAAGCATTGGCACGTAGTGAATACATGAACTCCTCAAACTATGGTCATCACCGGGAGTGGTCCCGATTATTGTCACTTCGGGGTTGCCGGATCATAACACATAGTAGGTGACCATAGACTTGCAAGATAGGATCAAGAACTCACATATATTCATGAAAACATAATAGGTTCAGATCTGAAATCATGGCACTCGGGCCCTAGTGACAAGCATTAAGCATAGCAAAGTCATAGCAACATCAATCTCAGAACATAATGGATACTAGGGATCAAACCCTAACAAAACTAACTCGATTACATGATAAATCTCATCCAACCCATCAGCGTCCAGCAAGCCTATGATGGAATTACTCACGCACGGCAGTGAGCATCATGAAATTGGTGATGGAGGATGGTTGATGATGACGACGGCGACGAATCCCCCTCTGCGGAGCCCCGAATGGACTCCAGATCAACCCTCCCGAGAGGTTTTAGGGCTTGGCGGTGGCTCCGTATCGTCGTAAAACGCGATGATTTCTTCTCTCTGATTTTTTTCTCTCCGAAAGAAAATATATAGAGTTGGAGTTGGCGTCGGACGGTTTCCAGGGGGTCCACGAGGTAGGGGGCGCGCCCTAGGGGGGCGCGCCCCCCACCCTTGTGAGAAGGGTGTGGGCCCCCTGGTCTTCATCTTTGGCGATGATTTTTTATTGTTTTTTCTAAAATGTTCCGTGGAGTTTCAAGTCATTCCGAGAATATTTTTTTTCTGCACATAATACAACACCATGGAAATTCTCCTGAAAACAGTGTTAGTACGGGTTAGTTCCATTCAAATCATACAAGTTAGAGTCCAAAACAAGGGCAAAAGTGTTTGGAAAGTAGATACAATGGAGACGTATCACAGCGTGTTTACGAACAAAGGCGCTACTGCTAACCAAAATAAAATTAATTGGAAAGCAAATATAAAAGAGAAGGAATAGCAGTAGCGCTTGTTAAGAAACACGCTATAGCTACCGTAGCAGCATCGCACTTCCTGGAATGCGCTACTGCTACTTTTAACTTAACCGCGCGGTTCGTTCTTCCCCCACGGCCACTTCCCCCAAATCCTAATCCTTCGTTGTCGCCACCCTGCATCGCCGTCGGCCGCCGTGCGCGACCCGTCGCTCTCCGCACACCCTCGATGCCGCCTCGACCCGACCTCGACGCCCCCTACATCGCCGCCCCCCGCCGTGCGCCCGCCGCCCCGACCCCGACCCCGTCCCCGGCCTCGACGCCGCGTGCCCCTCTCCCTAACTCCGTCGGCGCTAGAGGTGAGCACGCCCTCCTCCTCCTCCTCCCCTACCTCTGCCTAGCTAGGGTTCTTAGGGTTAAATTTTAGAGTTGATCTAATTAGTTAGGGTTCATCAAATTAGATGCTAATTATGGCAGTAGTTGTTAAATAGAATTAGCTTTAGAGTTCATCGAATTAGTTAGGGTTAAATTTTAGAGTTCATCAAATTAGTTAGGGTTCATTAAATTTTAGAGTTCATCAAATTAGTTAGGGTTCATTAAATTTTAGAGTTCATCAGTTAGGGTTCAATTTTAGAGTTCATCTAACTAGTTTTTTTTACTATTTTTAGTAAGTGTTTAATAGAATTAGTAAGAAAATTAATATAACTAGTTGAACTAGTTTATTCATAGTAAAAACTAGTTTATTTTTATTCATAGTAAGTGCTTAATTGAACTAGTTGAGTTAGTACAGCTATTTTATTTGTAGTACAAAAATTAATAGAACTAGTTTACATTTTTAGTTAAAGGAAGTATTCCCGCATCGACGTCGACGATGCCTATCCCGCATCCTCGTTGTCGAGTCGGCGGAGGACACCTGCGTCACCAGATGGGTCATGTCCAGGACTGGGCTCCGCCGGGGTGGTACTGGGAGGCGCTACCTACCAGGGGGTGCAGGTTGGTGAGGAGTGAGCCCGTCGTTGACCCGAACCTTCTTTGGTGGCGGTCGCATGGGCTAGTGACGGTCCAGAGGCTCGAGGACCCCGCAGAGGTGGTGCGTCACCGTGTCAGTGAGGAGGACGCACACGTTCGTCGCTACTTGTTTGCGTTGGAGCACATGTTCTCCAATACCTGGCAGGTTCTCCAAGGATCTCACTGGAGCTATGATCCTGTGATGGTTCCTTCTCTGTGGGTGTCCATCGCCCGCGCCGATACCCGACGTGTGCTAGGGTTTTAGTTGTATTAGTGATGTTATATGTATGATACTATTCGAGATGTATTAGTGATAATATTCGATGATGTACGGACGCATGAGATGATTTACTTTTGCTTATTGAATGCATGCTAATTTGAATACTTACTTATTTTGCGATTTGGTTTTGCTTATTGAATGCTCATGTCAATATGAGTCCTATAAGATATTTTGAAGTCTGTATCTTGTGTTGCTCAAATAGGATATGTGCTTGCCCAAGTGGCCAGTCATGTTTGCAGGTTACACCTCTGAGTGGCCTATGTTTTTGCTGGAGTGTTGATTCATTTCCGTTCCGGCAAATTTCAGGCGCTCGATATGTCCTATTTTAGCAAAGGTCATGCCAGATTTTTCCGTGAATTTTGGCATGACTTGTGCCAGAATATGTAGGAAATATCGAGTGTCCCGGATTTGTGTGTGGAGTATCCTGGTAGTTGTCTCTGATCGATTTTCAATTAATGTTTCAACTATGAACATAGGAAATGTTTGACAACGAAAAGGATTTCGGTATTTGCAAATACTGCGAAGACGAGCGCGGCTTCTACGACGGAATCTTCCTAGATGATGATAGGCGCTTCAGCATCAAGCTGGACGAGAACTTCAAACTGGATACAGTAAGTCACAATGGCAAGTCTTTTTTCATAATTAAGCATGACATCTCCTTCATTTGATTCAATTTATAATTTATTTATTTTTACTATTCTACTAGCGTATCCCCTGCCATGCAAGAGTTTTTGTCTTGGATAAGATAGGTTTCAGTCGTACTATGGAGGCAAAGAAAGTTTACTTGAAGACCGAGCATGGTTATATTTTCCACGCAAAATTATACAACGAAGACGACTACACCTATTTTGGATGCAAAACTTGGCAAGCACTATGCAAGACTTATGCATTTGAGCCTGATATGGTTATCACCTTTGATATTCGTCCAGAAGATGATATTGAAGGTAATACCGACATCTGGGTCGATGTGCAGACGCCTCTTGTTCTACCATTATGTGAGTTTCTTAACCATATTTATGTCTTTGATATTGTTTATTCAAAAATAGTTGACAACTAATTTCTATTGTCAGCTTATTTCCGTTCAAGCAAACATGACCAACGCTTGGTAGACAGGACCTACTACTGTCCTGGGGCTGAACTAAACTACGAGGAGCTAAGTCCTTATGTTTCATGGCTTCAGGATTTTGATACTATCAAGACAAATTTTCTTCCTGCACTTAGAAATGTTAGTACTGAAAACGTGCGACCAATAGTGTTTGTATTGAACTACGGACACATCTATTTAGGAAAGATGGTAAGATTTTTACTATTTCTCCTCAGTTCATCTTTTGCATACATTATTTTTAAGCTAAACTTCATTGCTAAGTATGTTACTATATGATGTTCTTCAATAGGGACTCCCGATGAATGTTGTGCCTGATTGGATCGAGACTAAAGGTACCATGAATATTGTTAGCTTACGGCCAAGATATCCTACAATGCACTTTAGTGCATTCAGGATTTCTAATAGCGAGGAATGCTTAATAGTGAAAGACTCGAGCAAAATTGTGAATGATCGCAGAGAAGTACTAGGGGGCAGCAATAAAAAGTGCAGCCCACGATTAGGAGACAGGTTCATCTGCATGCTCCAACTTGATGAAGGAAGAGTGTTATACATGTTTTATGTTATTTTACCTGAGAGAGAGCAGCATGAGTGATTAGTTAGCTAGAAATGAGTTTGAAGATGATGATGTGCTACACTATGACTACGATGATTAAATATCTAGTGTTCGTGGTAATGACTATGATGATTATTATTAGCTAGTGTTGGTGGTGATTAGATAGCTATCGCAGCTAGTGTTGGTGGTGATTAGCTAGCTAGAATGAGTTTGAAGATGATGATGTGCTACACTATGACTATGGTGATTAAATAAATATTGTTGGTGGTAATGACTATGATGATGATTAAATAGCTTATGCTGGCGGATTAGATTCAAGTGGAGGCAACATGTGGTGCACATCGAAAGTACTACTAGTCCAAACTAGATTAAGTTTGGATTAGTAGTATACTTTTGACATGCACCACATATTGCCTCCACTTGAGCCTAATCCACCTTCATTTGACACACCGTTATGGACATAATGATATAAAACTCATAATTGTTATTGTACCAAAATTTGTATAACGTCGTATAAATACACTAAAAATGAAAAAAAAAGAGTACTAGTAGCGATGGATAAGAAACACGCTACAACTAGCTAGATTACCAGCAGCGCGGGACAGAACAAGCGCTGCCGCTATGTGTCTTAGCAGTAGCACCTATCGCATGCGCTACTGCTAAGTAATAGCTGTAGCGCCTTATTGGTAGCGTGGCTGCCCGCGCTACTAGTGGGATTTAAACCCACGGTACTACTAGGGTTTTCCCTAGTAGTGCAAGGAAGACCGTGTGTGCTAGTTACACCTTTCACACATGAGCCTACACATAAAACTGTGTGGTATTTATGTTCGAACGGAAATGTTTTCCCTGGATTGACTATGTGGGATGTACATAAGAAGGGAAACTTATTCCTTGGATTGACTATGTGTGATATACATACGAACGGAAATGTTTTTTTGGGATTCACTGTGTGGGATGCACATACCTACGGAAATGATTTTCTCGGATTACCGTGTGCGATGTACATACCTACGGAAATGATTTCTAGGATTCACCGTGTGGGATGTACATAACTACGGAAATGATTTCTGGGATTCACCATGTGGGATGTGTTGGAAATATGCCCTAGAGGCAATAATAAAATGGTTATTATCATATTTCTTTGTTCATGATAATTGTCTATTGTTCATGCCATAATTGTGTCATCCGGAAATCGTAATACATGTGTGAATACATAGACCACAACACGTCCCTAGTGAGCCTCTAGTCGACTAGCTCGTTGATCAAAAGATAGTCATGGTTTCCTGACTATGGACATTGGATGTCATTGATAACGGGATTACATCATTAGGAGAATGATGTGATGGACAAGACCCAATCCTAAGCATAGCTCAAAGATCGTGTAGTTCGTTTGCTGTAGCTTTTTTGAATGTCAAGTATCATTTCCTTAGACCATGAGATTGTGCAACTCCCGGATACCATAGGAGTGCCTTGGGTGTGCCAAACGTCACAACATAACTGGGTGACTATAAAGGTACATTACAGGTATCTCCGAAAGTGTCTGTTGGGTTGGCACGAATCGAGACTGGGATTTGTCACTCCGTATGACGGAGAGGTATCTCTGGGCCCACTCGGTAATGCATCATCATAATGAGCTCAATGTGATCAAGTGGTTGATCATGGGATCATGCATTACGGTACGAGTAAAGTGACTTGCCGGTAACGAGACTGAACAAGGTATTGGGATACCGACGATCGAGTCTCGGGCAAGTAATGTACCGATTGACAAAGGGAATTGTATACAGATTGATTGAATCCTTGACATCGTGGTTCATCCGATGAGATCATCATGGAGCATGTGGGAGCCAACATGGGTATCCAGATCCCGCTGTTGGTTATTGACCGGAGAGTCGTCTCGGTCATGTCTGCATGTCTCCCGGACCCGTAGGGTCTACACACTTAAGGTTCGGTGATGCTAGGGTTGTTAGGAAGACTTGTATGTGATTACCGAATATTGCTCGGAGTCCTGGATGAGATCCCGGATGTCACGAGGAGTTCCGGAATGGTCCGGAGGTAAAGTTTTATATATGGGAAGTTGTCATACGGTCGCCGGAAAGGTTTGGGGGCATATCGGTATTGTACCGGGGCCACCAGAGGGGTTACGGGGGTCCATCGGGAGGGGCCACCTCTTCCGGAGGGCCTTATGGGCTGTATGGAGAAGGGAACCAGCCCAAGTGGGCTGGGGCGCCACAACCCCCTAGGGCCCATGCACCTAGGGTTGGGGGGAAACCCTAAGGGGGGCGCCCCTTGCTTGGGGGGCAAGCCCCCCTCCCCTTGGCCGGCCCCTTCCCCTATAAATAGAGGGGTGAGGGGATGGCTGCACACAACATCCAAGGCGCAGCCCCTCCCCTCCCCAACACCTCTCCTCCTCCGTAAGAGCTTGGCGAAGCCCTGCCGGAGTACTGCAGCTTCACCACCACAACGACGTCGTGCTGCTGTTGGAGCCCTCTTCCTCAACCCCTCCCTCCTCCTTGCTGGATCAAGGCGCGGGAGACGTCCTCGCTCCATACGTGTGTTGAACGTGGAGGTGCCGTCCATTCAGCGCTAGGATCTTCGGTGATTTAGATCATGACGAGTACGACTCCATCAACCCCGTTCTCTTGAACACTTCCGCTTGCGATCTACAAGGGTATGTAGATGCACTCCTCTTTCCCTCGTTGCTAGATGACTCCATAGATTGATCTTGGTGACGCGTAGAAAATTTTAATATTCTGCTACGTTACCCAACAGTGGCATCATGAGCTAGGTCTATGCGTAGTTACTATGCACGAGTAGAACACAAAGCAGTTGTGGGCGTCGATATTGTCAATTATCTTGCCGTTACTAGTCTTATCTTGATTCGGCGGCATTGTGGGATGAAGCGGCCCGGACCAACCTTACATGTACGCTTACGTGAGACCGGTTCCACCGACTGACATGCACTAGTTGCATAAGGTGGCTGGCGGGTGTCTGTCTCTCCCACTTTAGTCGGATCGGATTCGATGAACAGGGTCCTTATGAAGGGTAAATAGAAATTGGCAATTCACGTTGTGGTTTTGGCGTAGGTAAGAAATGTTCTTGCTAGAATTCTATAGCAGCCACGTAAAAACTTGCAACAACAATTAGAGGACGTCTAACTTGTTTTTGCAGCAAGTGTTTTGTGATGTGATATGGCCAAAGGATGTGATGAATGATATATGTGATGTATGAGATGATCATGTTCTTGTAATAGGAATGACGACTTGCATGTCGATGAGTATGACAACCGGCAGGAGCCATAGGAGTTGTCTTTATTTATTTATGACCTGCGTGTCAACATAAACGTCATGTAATTACTTTACTTTATTGCTAAAGCGTTAGCCATAGTAGTAGAAGTAATAGATGACGAGACAACTTCAAGAAGACATGATGATGGAGATCATGATGATGGAAATCATGGTGTCATGCCGGTGACAACGATGATCATGGAGCCCCGAAGATGGAAATCAAAAGGAGCAAATGATAATGGCCATATCATGTCACTATTTGATTGCATGTGATGTTTATCATGTTTTACATCTTATTTGCTTAGAATGACAGTAGCTTAAATAAGATGATCCCTCGTAATAATTTCAAGAAAGTGTTCCCCTAACTGTGCACCGTTGCGAAGGTTCGTTGTTTCGAAGCACCACGTGATGATCAGGTGTGATAGATTCTAACGTTCGAATACAACGGGTGTAAGCCAGATTTACACACGCAATACACTTAGGTTGACTTGATGAGCCTAGCATGTACAGACATGGCCTCGGAACACAGAAGACCGAAACGTCGAGCATGAGTCGTATAGAAGATACGATCAGCATGAAGATGTTCACCGATGTTGACTAGTCCGTCTCACGTGATGATCGGACACGGCCTAGTTAACTCGGATCTTATACTTAGATGACTGGAGGGATGTCTATCTGAGTGGGAGTTCATTGAATAATTTGATTAGATGAACTTAATTATCATGAACTTAGTCTAAATCTTTACAATATGTCTTGTAGATCAAATGGCCCATGTTGTCCTCAACTTCAACACGTTCCTAGAAAAAACCAAGCTGAAAGACGATGGCAGCAACTATACGGACTGGGTCCGGAACCTGAGGATCATCCTAATAGCTGCCAAGAAAGATTATGTCCTAGAAGCACCGCTAGGTGACGCACCCGTCCCATAGAACCAAGACGTTATGAACGCTTGGCAGACACGTGCTGATGATTACTCCCTCATTCAGTGCGGCATGCTTTACAGCTTAGAACTGGGGCTCCAAAAGCGTTTTGAGAGACACGGAGCATATGAGATGTTCGAAGAGCTGAAAATGGTTTTTCAAGCTCATGCCCGGGTCGAGAGATATGAAGTCTCCGACAAGTTCTTCAGTTGTAAGATGGAGGAAAATAGTTCTGTCAGTGAGCACATACTCAAAATGTCTGGGTTGCATAACCGCTTGACTCAGCTGGGAGTTAATCTCCCGGATGACGCGGTCATTAACAGAATCCTTTAGTCGCTTCCACCGAGCTACAAGAGCTTTGTGATGAACTTCAATATGCAGGGGATGGAAAAGACCATTCCTGAGGTATATTCAATGCTGAAATCAGCAGAGGTAGAAGTCAAAAAGGAACATCAAGTGTTGATGGGGAATAAAGCCACTAAGTTCAAGAAAGGCAAGGGTAAGAAGAACTTCAAGAAGGACGGCAAGGGAGTTGCCGCGCCCGGTAAGCAAGCTACCGGGAAGAAGCCAAAGAATGGACCCAAGCCCGAGACTGAGTGTTTTTATTGCAAGGGAAGTGGTCACTCGAAGCGGAACTGCCCCAAATACTTAGCGGACAAGAAGGCCGGCAACACGAAAGGTATATGTGATATACATGTAATTGATGTGTACCTTACCAGTACTCGTAGTAGCTCCTGGGTATTTGATACCGGTGCGGTTGCTCACATTTGTAACTCAAAGCAGGAGCTGCGGAATAAACGGAGACTGGGGAAGGACGATGTGATGATGCGCGTCGGGAATGGTTCCAAGGTCGATGTGATCGCCGTCGGCACGCTACCTCTACATTTACCTACGGGATTAGTTTTAAACCTCAATAATTGTTATTTAGTGCCAGCTTTAAGCATGAACATTGTATCAGGATCTCGTTTAATTCAAGATGGCTACTCATTTAAATCCGAGAATAATGGTTGTTCTATTTATATGAGAGATATGTTTTATGGTCATGCTCCGATGGTGAATGGTTTATTCTTAATGAATCTCGAGCGTAATGCTACACATATTCATAGTGTGAATACCAAAAGATGTAAGGTTGATAATGATAGTCCCACATACTTGTGGCACTGCCGCCTTGGTCACATAGGTGTCAAACGCATGAAGAAGCTCCATGCAGATGGACTTTTAGAGTCTCTTGATTACGAATCATTTGACACGTGCGAACCATGCCTCATGGGCAAAATGACCAAGACTCCGTTCTCAGGAACAATGGAGCGAGCAACCGACTTATTGGAAATCATACATACTGATGTGTGCGGTCCAATGAGTGTTGAGGCTCGCGGTGGCTATCGTTATGTTCTCACCCTCACTGATGACTTGAGTAGATATGGGTATGTCTACTTAATGAAACACAAGTCTGAGACCTTCAAAAAGTTCAAGGAATGTCAGAGTGAGGTTGAGAACCAACATGACAGGAAAATCAAGTTCTTGCGATCAGATGGTGGGGGAGAATACCGAGTCACGAATTTGGCACACACTTAAGAAAATGTGGAATAGTTTCACAACTCACGCCGCTTGGAACACCTCAGCGTAATGGTGTGTCCGAATATCGTAATCGCACTCTATTAGATATGGTACGATCTATGATGTCTCTTACCGATTTACCACTGTCATTTTGGGGCTATGCTTTAGAGACTGCCGCATTCACTTTAAATAGGGCACCGTCAAAATCCGTTGAGACGACACCGTATGAATTATGGTTTGGGAAGAAACCTAAGCTATCGTTTCTAAAAGTTTGGGGATGTGATGCTTATGTCAAGAAACTTCAACCTGAAAAGCTCGAATCCAAATCGGAAAAATGTGTCTTCATAGGATACCCTAAAGAAACTGTTGGGTATACCTTCTACCTCAGATCCGAAGGCAAGATCTTCGTTGCCAAGAATGGGTCCTTTCTAGAGAAAGAGTTTCTCTCAAAAGAAATAAGTGGGAGGAAAGTAGAACTTGATGAAGTATTACCTCTTGAACCGGTAAGTGGCACAGCTCAAGAAAATGTTCCTGAGGTACCTGCACCGACTAGAGAGAAAGTTAATGATGATGATCATGAAACTTTAGATCAAGTTACAACTGAACTTCGTAGGTCCACGAGGACATGTTCCGCACCAGAGTGGTACGGCAACCCTATCTTGGAAATCATGTTGTTAGACAACGGTGAACCTTCGAACTATGAAGAAGCGATGGCGGGCCCGGATTCCGACAAATGGCTGGAAGCCATGCAATCCAAGATAGGATCCATGTATGAAAACGAAGTATGGACTTTGACTGACTTGCCCGATGATCGGCGAGCCATAGAAAATAAATGGATCTTTAAGAAGAAGACAGACGGGGATGGTAATGTGACCATCTATAAAGCTCGACTTGTCACTATGGGTTATCGACAAGTTCAAGGGGTTGACTACGATGAGACTTTCTCACCCGTAGCGAAGCTGAAGTCCGTCCAAATCATGTTAGCAATTGCCGCATTCAATGATTATGAGATATGGTAAATGGACGTCAAAACGGCATTCCTTAATGGTTTCCTTAAGGAAGAATTGTATATGATGCAGCCGGAAGGTTTTGTCGATCCTAAGAATGCTGACAAGGTGTGCAAGCTCCAACGCTCGATTTATGGGTTGTGCAAGCATCTCGGAGTTGGAACATTCGTTTTGATGAGATGATCAAAGCGTTTGGGTTTATGCAGACTTATGGAGAAGCCTGCATTTACAAGAAAGTGAGTGGGAGCTCTGTAGCATTTCTCATATTGTATGTGGATGACATACTGTTGATGGGAAATGATATAGAATTCTTGGAAAACATAAAGGCCTACTTGAACAAGTGTTTTTCAATGAAGGACCTTGGAGAAGCTGCTTATATATTAGGCATCAAGATCTATAGAGATAGATCGAGACGCCTCATTGGTCTTTCACAGAGTACGTACCTTGACAAGATATTGAAGAAGTTCAAAATGGATCAGTCAAAGAAGGGGTTCTCGCCTGTATTGCAAGGTACGGGATTGAGCACGGCTCAATGCCCGACCACGGCAGAAGATAGAGAAAAGATGAGTGTCGTCCCCTATGCCTCGGCCATAGGGTCTATCATGTATGCTATGCTATGTACCAGACCTGATGTAAACCTTGCCGTAAGTTTGGTACGAACGTACCAAAGTAATCCCGGCATGGAACACTGGACAGCGGTCAAGAATATCCTGAAGTACCTGAAAAGGACCAAGGAAATGTTTCTCGTTTATGGAGGTGACGAAGAGCTCTTCGTAAAGGGTTACGTCGATGCTAGCTTCGACACAGATCTAGATGACTCTAAGTCACAAACCGGATACGTGTATATTTTGAATGGTGGGGCAGTAAGCTGGTGCAGTTGCAAGAAAAGCATTGTGGCGGGATCTACATGTGAAGCGGAGTACATGGCAGCCTCGGAGGCAGCACAAGAAGCAGTCTGGGTGAAGGAGTTCATTACCGACCTAGGAGTCATACCCAATGCATCGGGCCCGATGACTCTCTTCTGTGACAACACTGGAGCTATTGCCCTTGCCAAGGAACCCAGGTTTCACAGGAAGACCAGGCATATCAAGCGTCGCTTCAACTCCATTCGTGAAAGTGTTCAAAATGGAGACATAGAGGTTTGTAAAGTACATACGGACCTGAATGTGGCAAATCCATTGACTAAACCTCTCCCTAGAGCAAAACATGATCAACACCAGAACTGCATGGGTATTCGATTCATCACAACGTAACTAGAATATTGACTCTAGTGCAACTGGGAGACTGTTGGAAATATGCCCTAGAGGCAATAATAAAATGGTTATTATTATATTTCTTTGTTCATGATAATTGTCTATTGTTCATGCCATAATTGTGTTATCCGGAAATCGTAATACATGTGTGAATACATAGACCACAACACGTCCCTAGTGAGCCTCTAGTCGACTAGCTCGTTGATCAAAAAATAGTCATGGTTTCCTGACTATGGACATTGGATGTCATTGATAACGGGATTACATCATTAGGAGAATGATGTGATGGACAAGACCCAATCCTAAGCATAGCTCAAAGATCGTGTAGTTCGTTTGTTGTAGCTTTTTTGAATGTCAAGTATCATTTCCTTAGACCATGAGATTGTGCAACTCCCGGATACCATAGGAGTGCCTTGGGTGTGCCAAATGTCACAACATAACTGGGTGACTATAAAGGTACATTACAGGTATCTCCAAAAGTGTCTGTTGGGTTGGCACGAATCGAGACTGGGATTTGTCACTCCGTATGACGGAGAGTTATCTCTGGGCCCACTCGGTAATGCATCATCATAATGAGCTCAATGTGATCAAGTGGTTGATCACAGGATCATGCATTACGGTATGAGTAAATTGACTTGCCGGTAACGAGACTGAACAAGGTATTGGGATACCGACGATCGAGTCTCGGGCAAGTAACGTACCGATTGACAAAGGGAATTGTATATGGATTGATTGAATCCTCGACATCGTGGTTCATCCGATGAGATCATCGTGGAGCATGTGGGAGCCAACATGGGTATCCAGATCCCGCTGTTGGTTATTGACCGAAGAGTCATCTCGGTCATGTCTGCATGTCTCCCGAACCCGTAGGGTCTACACACTTAAGGTTCGGTGATGCTAGGGTTGTTACGAAGACTTGTATGTGATTACCGAATGTTGTTCGGAGTCTCGGATGAGATCACAGACGTCACGACGAGTTCCGGAATGGTTCGGAGGTAAAGTTTTATATATGGGAAGTTGTCATACGGTCGCCGGAAAGGTTCGGGGGCATATCGGTATTGTACCAGGGCCACCGGAGGGGTTCCGAGGGTCCACCAGGAGGGGCCACCTCTTCCGGCGGGCCTTATGGGCTGTATGGAGAAGGGAACCAGCCCAAGTGGGCTGGGGCGCCACAACCCCCTAGGGCCCATGCGCCTAGGGTTGGGGGGAAACCCTAAGGGGGGCGCCCCCTTGCTTGGGGGGGCAAGCCCCCCTCCCCTTGGCCGTCGCCCCCCTCTAGATCTCATCTAGAGGGGGCCGGCCCCCTTCCCCCTTCCCCTATAAATAGAGGGGTGAGGGGGGGCTGCACACAACGTCCAAGGCGCAGCCCCTCCCCTTCCCAACACCTCTTCTCCATAAGAGCTTGGCGAAGCCCTGCCGGAGTACTGCAGCTTCACCACCACCACGCCGTCGTGCTGCTGTTGGAGCCCTCTTCCTCAAACTCTCCCTCCTCCTTGCTGGATCAAGGTGCGAGAGACGTCCTCGCTCCATACGTGTGTTGAACGCGGAGGTGCCGTCCGTTCGGCGCTAGGATCTTCGGTGATTTGGATCACGACGAGTACGACTCCATCAACCCCGTTCTCTTGAACGCTTCCACTCGCGATCTACAAGGGTATGTAGATGCACTCCTCTTTCCCTCATTGCTAGATGACTCCATAGATTGATCTTGGTGATGCGTAGAAAATTTTAAAATTCTGCTATGTTACCCAACAGGATGTACATACCTACGGAAATGATTGAGTTTCGATGCCTCACCCGATCGCACACGGCCCCAGCCTGGGTCCCGGGAGGGCCTATCCCCGATGATTTCTGGGTCATGTGGGAAGGACACCCTATCGCGCACACTCACTTGGCGACGGTTCCAAATGCCGTCGCGGAAATGGGTAAAAAACCATTTGTTTAGGACCGACTAGCAGCAGTGCTAAAACTTAGATTGGCCTAGCATTGAGCCAAAAATTCACATGCCAATACATGCCGAAACTGCCTAAGGCCCATGTTTGGCCAAAATATATCTCGGATTATGGGCTTTAAGCAGGCCGGTATCTACGTAGGCCATACGCCTAAAAATGTCATGAGCCATTATCACATGGGCTGTAAGCAAGCCGGATTCAACGCGGGTTGTAATTAGGCCCAAATGTTACATGGGCCATTAACAGGCCGATAGGACAGTTGGGTTGAAATTTATCCACGAAGACTACGGGCCGTTAAGAGGCCTAAAGTTACTTCGGACAAGAAATAGCCCTGTTTCTGCATGGGCCGTTAAATGGCCTAAAGTTAAACCGGGCCGACAACATCCCAGATGCACCATGGGCCGCTAACAGGCCGAAACTATTATCGGTATGAACTGGTAAACGGGCATTTAACAGGCTGAAATACAAACCTTTCTTAGAATGGGCCCAAAAGAATAGTGGCCTATTAACGGGCCTGATCCGATATGGGCCGTAATTTGGCCCAAAACACGGCAGGTTGTGAACGGGCCTGATCTGGTATGGCCCTCAATTTGACCCGAAACATGGCATGCTATTAACGGGCCAGCCCACTAGTGTCTGAAAAAACATGGTGAGCCTTTAGCTGGGCCGGCCTTTTCACCGGAATGGGCCTCTGTTGGGTAGTGCCACATGTCGATGTATCCTAAGCGCCTCCTATCCAATGAGTGGATGACATCTGTCCCAGCAGTGAGCCAACACGTGTTTCCTCCGGCCAATGAGAATTTTACACGTGGAAAATCCACATTGGTCCGGGCTGTTAACGGGTTACCGGATCCAAAACCGGACCCGATAGGTTAATGGCGACCCATTACGGTCGATGCCACGTGCCGGTCACCCTTGACGAAAGCACTTCTATGACACACGATTTATCGTCATGGAAGTGGACACTTCCGTGATCATAATTTTGGTAATGTCATGCAACACTTCTACGACAGCACAGGTATGACTATCTTGATTCTGGCATAAAATCGTCATGGATGTACATGCATGACAAAAAACGTGACCTACTGTGACAAACACGTATCATCACGGAAGTGTTTTTTTGTAGTGAGAGCTCTAGCGGACTTGGCTCAAAGGAGATTCCTTAGCGATACATTAGTAGAAAAAAATTGGATTTTATGGCCTTATTGGAGACGGGTAGAGATAATTTCACCCCGAAGTTTCTCAACACCCTTTCAGGGGGGGTTGATTTTGATTGGCGTTGTTTACCTCCGAGCGGGCAATTCGGAGGGATCCTACTTGTGGTGAAGTGTGAAACTTTAGAGGTGCTGAACATGGTCCACGGTGATTTTGCTGTCAAATTTTGTGTAAGATCAAAAATTGATGGCTTCTGATGGGCTTTGGTGGCCGTATATGGTGCGGCACAGCCAGAGCTCCAACCTGACTTTGTCGAAGATCTGGTGAGAATTTGTGGGGATGAAAGGTTGCCCATTCTGGTTGGTGGTGATTTCAATATCATTAGAAGACAAGAAAAATAATAATGACAACTTCGATGGAAGATGGTCATTCATATTTAATATGATAATTGAAAGTCTCAATTTGAGGGAGATTGACCTCACTGGTAGACAATTCATGTGGGCCAATACTCTGCCAATTTCTACTTAGGAGAAATTGGATAGGGTTCTTACTATTGTTGAGTGGGAACAGAAATTTCCACAGGTTACCGTTCAGGCACTATAGAGGGCCATTTCTGACCATACCCCACTCTTGGTTGATTCCGGGGAAGCGACCCATGTGGGAAACAAAATTATTTTCTCTTTCAAATTAGGATGGTTTGAGAGGGAGGGCTTCATCGAGCTCATTGCGACAGAATGGGCCAGGGACATGGGAGGGTCCACTAATGTGATGGGAAAACTAAATTAGACATTTGTGCCAGTTTTTTGAGAGGTTGGGCCAAACACCGAAGTGATATTTATAAAATTGAAAAGGAAAGATGGACAAGAACTATTAATGAACTTGATGTGAAAGCGGAATCCACCTTTCTTAATACATCTGAGAGAGATATTAAGAATGAGGCCGAGAAGAAGTTACAAGCACTTGTGAGAAAGGAGATGAAATGGGCGCTTAGAGCAAAGGTTTCTAAGATTGTTCAAGGGGATGATAATACACAATTCTTCCACATGATAGCTAATGGGAAGCATAGAGAGAAAAAGATAATACAACTAGAACAAGATGAGGGTACAATTGTAGGACATGAGAACCTAAAATTGTACATCTCCGAATATTATAAGAAACTTTTCGGGGCACACTACAAGAAATATGTCAACTTGTGACCCTCACTATTGGCCGCTGAAAGGTCATAGTTTTTCATTTGCGACCTTTTTGTGACCAAAAATAGAAGGTCAAAAGCTGGCGGTCGTAAACTGAAATTAATGACCTTCTTTGTGATATGTAAAAGGTCGTTGGTTCCATGACCAAATTTTTGGTCACTAGCAACCTCCCCAGACCACGTAGGCATCCAGCGAGGCAAGCTGATGTGGCACAAGAATCAGCCTAGTCCGATTCGGTGTTTTACATGGGCCGAGCCCAACAATTCAGCCTATTTGTTTTTTTCTCATATTAATTTTGGTCAGGTAGATGGGCCAAGCCCAACAATTAAGCCTTCTCATTTTTGGGCCATGGCCTTTTCGGCTAGACAGTTTTATTTTTCTTTTTTCAAAAAAATCCTCTAGTTAGATGGGTCCCATTGGTCAAGTTCTAGTAAGTGGGCCCCTTTTTTCAATGCCTTTTTCTTTTGATTTTGATTTGATAGTAAATAAATAATCAATATTTAAATCAACAGACATAAAACATAAGAAATACTTCACGTAACAGCAACCAGAATCAATCTGTATACAGTGATAATTAATGTTACAATCTCTACAAATATTGGGATCCTGCTCCAGTCATCGCACAGGTACAAATTCTACTAGTGTAATAACACATATACAAGTAGAATCACTGTTAAACATATGCAGTGACAATCGGCACAAACTGGGCTCCTGCTCCAATCATATGAAACATATGCACGACTCAATGGGCGACCATACTTGACTAGGCCATGACCTTCATTACACTGGACTAACAGAATGACAATATGAACTATCATCATGCCTTCCACGGTCTCCTTGTTACATGAACCAGAAGAGAAGAATCAAAAAGTTTGGGGCCAATATATTATGAACAAACCAATCAAAAAACAAACAAGTTCTTTAGAATGACAAGACAAATTCAGCTACTACAATGCTTTCATTCTCCAGCAAGTTAAAATGAGATAATCATTCATACAAGAAAGGTGACGAAAGAAAATAGAGCATTTTACTCATAGTATGCAAAGTATCAATTTTATGGTAAACATATACAAGTATAAATGTCAACTATCTTACACCCAAATGAATGACTGCTTGTGGAAGAAATATGTTAAACCAGGTTAGTTGTAATGGAGAGGGGCTGACTTACATTGGCCGTAGTGGTCGATTGTGGCCTGAACAAATCTGTTGTAGTCGTCGGGGTCTGCGACGTCCCCGGGGAGAATGATCACGTTCGGCGCGCCAAGCTCGAAGGCGCGGTCGGCGACCTGCCACAGGCTCCACTCCTCCTTGCTACCAGGGCAAGGCATGCCCCCTTGGCGGCGTACTGGTAAGCTAGTTGCTGCATGCAGAAGAGAAGAACCCAAGTTGTTTGGAGTTAACAACGAAAGTACTGTATAACGCTTAGAACATGTATATTCAATATGACAAGTAGAAAAGCAGAGTTCTAGCAGAGTAGCATAAGAAGCAAAGGAATTCTGATTCTGTAACAAGAGGAAACGGAGTTGTCCTGTGTAACAAGAGGAATTCCAATTCTGTAACAATAGGTAGAATTAGCATCACTAGCTCTGTTGTTGTTGTTTGCATATTACATAAGTATTTGTCTTCCTAAGCAAACAAAGAGGTATATGCAGCAAGAACATGCAATGTGATGACACTATGAGTGCACTATAACTCTGGAAGTAAAAAGAACATAAATTCATTTGGGCTGATTTGTACACAGCCAAGAAAAACTTCTTACAAATAAATTCATGGAAGCGTATCATCCTTTTAGTCCCTCACCCATATCTCCTAGTAGTATTACATAATGCCTAGTGAGTGATCTAGCAATGTACTGTACAAGAGAGTATATATGTGTACGGATTCCTGCAGCCAGCTTCTATCAGTAACATGCATGTATATATTGAAGTAAATATAACAGAGAGTATCTTTGGAAACATTCAAAATATATTCAATGTTGGAGCTGCATCTTACAACTCAAGGAGCCACATGAAATCCATGGAAGGACCTTACTGTGACAATTCACTTGTATAGTCCTGCCTCATGTGCATAATGCCGTTGCAAACAATTTAGATAGTGTGTGTGTGTGTGTGTGTGTGTGTGTGTGTGTATAGTGTATATATATATAGAAAGAAGCGCTTGATCATCAAGCTGCTGTAATAGTCTATATATATATATAGATATATAGTGCACCAATAATTTTTTAGAAGGTAACTGAACTTCTGTGCACACATTTAGATAGAAAGAAGCGCTTGATCAACAAGCTACTATAATAGTGTGTATATATATATACATGCTAACAACATGAATGTTCCATCAGGCCATGATCAACTACTCCAAACCATTACATGCTTTGCAAGAAAATAATAGAAAAAGTAATCAGCAGATGACACAATGAACAAGTGAAGGCTTTAAATATCTCCCTGTCAAAGAATCAAGTCAATGAAGACATAGGAGGAGGAGCCTTGCATCATCGTTTGCTCAGATCGACATTGGAAAGTGTGCTGCTATACCATGATCAGAACCCGCACGACACAACCTCTCTGTCCCCCACCTCAAGTCGCCCATGCCGCTACTGCAGTTGGATGTAAGTGTGTAAATACAACATACTTTGCATCATGTATCTAGACTATAGCATCTTGCAGCTAGCAGTACATGAATTCAACTCAATGGTATAATAAACATCCACTGGAAGTTGTCAAATTAATTCATTCTCTGCTAATTGCCAGAGCAAGTGTTGTAGATAGGATGGTGGGGTCATCAACAATAAGATAATATTGCTCCTACTGAAATACCATTCATTTAGTATGAAAATAACAAGCTTAGCTAAATATAACATTTCACTGAGCACAAGCTTGACTCATATGACCAACAATTTACTGATGAAACTCATCAATCAGGAACTAAATGTCAACTTAAGAAGAAAAACAGCAGGCATCAAAGTCTCAGGCGCATACGGTGGATGCAATGATCAGCAGTGTTTTGACAAGGTGGGATGTGAAACTAGCCAATGACAGCATACTAATTGCGACTGACAGATACAATCGGTGGTTTTTGGGGGGGTTTAACCTATGGATTCTCGCAAAGCCATATAAAATATTCTAGTAAGATATCTCTCGCTTGAAAAGTTTCCATGCATAACCAAACATGAGACCTTCATTTCTTTCCATTGTTTTTATTCCTCTGTTTTGCCACTAGCTGCTAATCACATTCCTCTACTTTTTTGCTTTCCTTTGTTTTACAAGGATCTATGCTGAACAGACCCTAACCAATGTTTTGAGTGGCGTAACACGACAAGCTGTAGAAATCCAGGCCATGGACAGGAGAGGAATGAGGTTGTCTTACTGATTGAGGCACATCCTCCCAGCAGACCTGACGCAGCCGACCACCTCGACGCATCCTGAGCAATAATCGACAATTGCGTCAGCAAGCTGAGAGGAACAGCGGCAGCGGCGGTAACTAGCAAGGAAGACGATGGATATGGACCGAGGAGGCAGGACACAGGGTAGTGCTGGGGGAAGTCGATGTGGTGGACCCCGTCGATGGCGTAGATTTCCCGGTAGAAGTCCTCCATGGCAGCGACGGTGTTGGGGTCGGGCACCTTGGAGGCGGCATGGATCCAGAGGCGGCCGATGACCGGCGACGGCCAGGAGCGGCCTTCCATGTGCTTGGTGCCGTGCACCAGCAGCGACGCCCACGGCTGGTGCATCATCAGGCAGGGGTTCCGCAGCCCCCCACCGCCTCCCCCCGAGCACCCTCCACGCATCGCCACTCGTGGTGGTCCGGAGAGGAGAGGAGAGGACAGGGTGGCGGCAGCCGAAATCGAATCGGGGTTGGATTGGAGCAGCGACGGCGCAGGAACGGCGAGGGGGGACTTGGCATCGGGGCGGCGTGCTGCAAGGCCGGGAGATGTGGGGAGGGGAGGGAGGGACGAGGTCGGCGGCGGTTGGTGAGGAGGACGGCGAGGTCGGCGGTGGGTGGGAGAGGACGGCGAGATCGGGAGGGGCGCGGTAACGGGGAGAAGGTGGCGGGGAGATTGGGAGCAGGGGGAGGGGTGCGATGGGGGGATCCGATCTAGGGTTTGGGCTGCGGAGGGGCGGGGTATCACTTTTTCTTTTCTTTTTTGTGTACATGAATGGATGGATGGATGTTGGATGGAGATATGGATGGATGGATGGGCGCCATGTCATCGATCCGTGGGAAGTGTTTTGATTGGTTCAGAAAATCAGAGATTTAAAATAGTTTTCAAGTACTAAAAATAGAGGGATTTTGTGAAGTAGCTATCAAAACTATTTTGCAAAAGGGTATCACACAAATTTTCACTCAAGTTAGACCACATTTTATGGATGAGCACTAATTCATATGCATTTCTGATCTTTCTATCTATTTTTAATTATTTTTCGAGTGTCCGAAATGAGTTTTTGTGTGAATGAACTACCATATATTTGTTGCAAAATTGGACCGAATCATTTTTCTAAAATACTAGGCCATATTTAATTCACAATTTACCAGATGGTTGGGTGTCAAAAGCCTTGATCCACCTCTAGTGAAAAAGACAAATTTTCGTCGATTCAGCACGAAGCGGGTCAAATTTGAATTGTAGTTGTCTCATAGTTTGCTCTTTATTTTTTCCAAAAATAATTTCTAGGTACATAACTATCTATTTAATCAGAGAAACATCAAAAGGTTTCCAAGATTCAACAACTAGCTAGGAACGGTCAAGCCCGCCGTTTTTGCCCGCATTTTGAAACAGACATAAAAAATTCAAAAAATATCAAAAAATTGGAAACTCTTCACATTGTGCCATCATATGTGACCAAGTTTCCAGGAAAAATAATAAACTTGTAATACACCAATTATTTTAAAAAAGTGTTCTCAGAAATGAGCTATCATGCGTGAAGATTCACGGCTTTCAAGCCAAATGATCAATCTTATGGCCACATTCATGGCATAGTTTGTTCAAATGATCTCATATTGTGCACAAGAGTGCATCTTGGAATTCCAAACAATGTTGCCTAAGGGAGTTTTCATTTTCTTTGCAAGGAAAATTCATTTTCTATTTTTCGAGTGCCCGAAATGAGTTTTTTTGTGAAGGAACTACCATATATTTGTCAAAATTGGACCAAATCATTTTTATAAAATACTAGGCCATGTTTAATGCACAATTGACAAAATGGTTGGGTGTCAAAAGTTTTGATCCATCTCTGGTGAAAAAGACAAATTCCCGTCGATTCAGTAGCAAGCGGGTCAAATTTGAACTGTAGCTGCCTCATAGTTTGCTCTTTATTTTTTCCAAAAATCATTTCTAGGTACATAACTATCTATTTAATCAGAGAAATATCAAAAGGTTTCCAAGATTCAACAACTAGCTAGGAACGGTAAAGCCCGTCGTTTTGCCCGCATTTTGAAACGGGCATAAAAATTCAAAAAAAATAAAAAAATTGGAAAATCTTCCCATTGTGTCATCATATGTGACCAAGTTTCCAGGAAAAATAATAAACTTGTAATACGGCAATTATTTTTAAAAGTGTTCTCAGAAATGAGCTATCATGCGTGAAGATTCATGGCTTTCAAGCCAAATGATCAATCTTATGGCCACATTTATGGAATAGTTTGTTCAAATGATCTCATATTGTGCACAAGGGTGCATCTTGGAATTCCAAACAAAGTTGCCTAAGGGATTTTTCATTTTATTTGCACAGAAAATTCATTTTCTATTTTTCGAGTGCCCGAAATGAGTTTTGCGTGTGAAGGAACTACCATATATTTGTTGCAAAATTGGACGGAATCATTTTTCTAAAATACTAGGCCATGTTTAATGCACAATTGACAAAATGGTTGGGTGTCAAAAGGTTTGATTCATCTCTGGTGAAAAAGACAAATTCCCGATGATTCAGTAGGAAGTGGGTCAAATTTAAATTGTAGCTGCCTCATAGTTTGCTATTTAGTTTTTCCAAAAATTATTTCTAGGTACATAAGTATCTATTTAAGCATACATACATGGTTTGGTGGTGATACGTTGAGGTTTGGACGGTGGCCCAGGGCCCCAACTCCAAAGCGCGTAGACTCGCATGCCCGCCCGTGGTCACCACGTGACCGCGGCGTTGCCATGCGTTCTGGGAAGCCTAGGCATGTCTAGTAGGTTTGGCACTCCCCAGGTAGATGCTTGGAAGAAAATAACAAGAGAAGAATCTCACGAGGAGACCGAACAATGCTCAAACATGAATTAGCACCCAAGTGTTTGATTAGTGGTACGGGAAATGCACATGGCCAATGGGCCTGAGTTTTGGCCGAGGATGATCATCTACTAAGAACACTATCTTGGAAAATTTGAAGCTCAAATGGAGGAGCCTAGGTGTCACTTGCTTTGGAACGTACCACACTGGACATAAATATGAATGTTGAAGCCACACTCACATGTATTGTTAGATGGGGCTCAAATTTTGTGGAGAGCAATGATTTGGGAATATAGAAGATGTGGCAAAAATTCAGCTCATTAGGATATGCCTAGCTAGTACTTCCTTCGCAACAGTTCGAGTTAAACAAAAACTTTGGAAATTTGCCGAGGAAGATTTACCAGGCAAATGGAGTTGAATATTGTCATGAGGCAATGATTTGGATAGTAAAGAATGCCCAATTTTTTGGGAATTTTGGGAATGAAAGAAATATAGGTTGCTTCACAACCTAGGGCAAAAATTGACACATGGACATGACACATAGGCAAAACTGATGAGGTGGCGCCTAGTCATAGCAATAAGTACCAATGCATCCACGTTCACAACCTCATGACCATTTATATTGGTCGTAATCAGGTAGAAATAAGGTCATTGGCGCCTCTTGTCTCCTTTGTGACCATTTGGTGTAAGCAATTTCAGGGTTTGAGCCCTTCCAAGCGAAATGGCCGCGGATTTACGACCAATTCAGCTGGGGTCACTAAGAGAAGGTCACTAGTTGACATATTTATTGTAGTGGCACCTGAAAAAGTTTTGTATCTCTAGATGAGAGTGTGATCAGGGACATACCTCAACTTAACTTAGAAGAGAATGAGGCGTTCTTTGCCCCTTTCATTGAGAAAGAGGTGTTTGATGCAATAACGCAAATGAAGCATAATAAAGCGCCCTGGCCGGATGGGTTCCTGGCGAAATTTTATCAAAAATGATGGCATATCATAAAGGGAGATCTTATGCCTATGTCCCATGATTTGTTCAATGGTCACTTAAATTTGTTTCACCCAAATTTTGGAACAATAACGTTGTTGCCAAAGAAGGTGGAAGCTATTCGCATTGAGCAGTTTAGACCGATTTGTCTTCTCAATGTAAGCTTTAAGATCTTTACAAAGGTTGGCAGAAATAGGTTGACTCAGATTACCCATTCGGTTGTGCAACCAACTCAAACGACATTCATGCTAGGACGAAAAATTCTAGTAGGGGCTGTAGTCCTTCATGAAACGTTGCTCAAAATCCATTCGAAGAAACTACATGGTGTTATCTTCAAAGTGGATTTTGAAAAAGTGTATGATAAGGTCAAATGGCCCTTCCTACAGCAAGCCTTATGTATGAAGGGGTTCAATGAAGCTTGGAGATCTCAGGTGGATTCATTCATATAAAAAGGCAGTGTCGGGATAAAGGTCAATGATGACATAGGTCATTATTTCCAGACACGTAAGGGGTTACGACAGGGGGATTCCATGTCTCTAGTGTTGTTTAACATTGTAGCGGATATGTCGGCAGTACTTATTAGTCGGGCTAAAGACAGTGGCCAAGTAGGAGGACTCGTCCCCCATCTTGTAGAGGGGGGCGTCTCTGTCCTACAATACACAAATGATACTATTATATTCATGGAACATGATCTTGCAAAAGCTAGGAATATGAAGTTTATTTTATGCCTTTTTGAGCAACTATCTGGGCCGAAAATCAAATTCAATAAAAGCGAACTGTTATGCTTTGGTAGAGCTAACGAAGAACAAGACGAATACAAAAACTTGTTTAGTTGTGCAATGGGATCTTTACCATTTAATTATCTAGGGATGCCAATTCATCATAGACAGTTAACGAACAAAGAATAACAATGTATAGAAGATAGATTTGAAAAAAAATTGTTGGAAGGGTTGTAGGATCGAAAGTATGTCTAGAGGGGGGGTGATTAGACTACTTGACCAAATAAAAACTTAGCCTTTTCCCAGTTTTAGTTCTTGGCAGATTTTAGCTATCTTAGAGCAAGTTAAGCAATCATCACACAATTCAAGCAAGTGTGCAAAGAGTTTATTGGCAGCGGAAAGTAAAGCATGCAACTTGCAAGAATGTAAAGGGAAGGGTTTGGAGGATTCAAACGCAATTGGAGACACGGATGTTTTCCCGTGGTTCGGATAGGTGGTGCTATCCTACATCCACGTTGATGGAGACTTCAACCCACGGAGGGTAACGGTTGCGCGAGTCCACGGAGGGCTCCACCCACAAAGGGTCCACGAAGAAGCAACCTGGTCTATTCCACCATGGCCATCGCCCACGAAGGACTTGCCTCACTAGCGGTAGATCTTCACGAAGTAGGAGATCTCCTTGCCCTTACAAACTCCTTGGTTCAACTCCACAATCTTGTCGGAGGCTCCCAAGTGACACCTAGCCAATCTAGGAGATACCACTCTCCAAGAAGTAACAAATGGTGTGTTGATGATGAACTCCTTGCTCTTGTGCTTCAAATGATAGTCTCCCCAATACTCAACTCTCTCTCATAGGATTTGGATCTGGTGGAAAGAAGATTTGAGTGGAAAGCAACTTGGGGAAGGCTAGAGATCAAGATTCATATGGTAGGAATGGAATATCTTGGTCTCAACACATGAGTAGGTGGTTCTTTTTCAGAACATATGAGTAGGAATGGTGTATGTGTTCTGATGGCTCTCTTTCGAATGAAGAGGTGGTGGAGGGGTATATATAGCCTCCACACAAAATCCAACCGTTACACACAATCTACCAATCTCGGTGGGACCGAATCAGAAAACTCGGTCTGACCGAAATAGTAAACCTAGTGACCGTTAGGAATTTCGGTGGGACTGAGATGCAACTCGGTAGGACCGATTCGGTTAGGGTTTGGGCATAACGTAATCTCGGTGAGACCGATCGCACAAACTCGGTGAGACCGAGTTCGGCAATTAGCTAACCAGAGAGTTGGTCAGGCAAACTCGGTGGGACCGACTTGCTCTTTCGGTGAGACCGAAAAGTTACAAGAAGGAAACATAGAGTTTACCTTGCATTCTCGGTGGGACCGATTTGCTCTTTCGGTGAGACCGAAAAGTTACGAAAGGGAAACAGAGAGTTTGCAAGCCCATCTCGGTGACACCGAGATCCTTATCGGTAGGACCGAATTGCTAGGGTTTGGCAGTGGCAAATGACAAGTGAAACTCGGTGGCGCCGGATTGACAGAATCGGTATGACCGAGTTTGGCTTAGGGTTTAGGTCATTTGTGGATATGGAAAGGTGGTTGAGGATTTTGGAGCATATCACTAAGCACATAAAGCAAGAGGCTCATTAAGAAACACCTCATCCCTCCTTGATAGTATTAGCTTTTCCTAAAGACTCAATGTGATCTTGGATCACTAAAATATAAAATGAAGAGTCTTGAACTTTTGAGCTTGAGCCAATTCTTTGTCCTTAGCATTTTGAGGGTTCTACTTTCACATCCATGCCATGCTAATCATTGAGCTTTCCTGAAATAATCATCTTGGAATAGCATTAGCTCAATGAGCTATATGTTGTTATGAATTACCAAAACCACCTAGGGATAGTTGCACTTTAAATCTCCCCCTTTTTGGTAATTGATGACAACATATAGATCAAAGCTTCGACAAATGATAATAAGCATGGAATATATCGTCGCTTTGAGAAGTATGTGACAAATAAGAGCTCCCCCTAAATTTGTGCATATTTAAAATTTGCTTTGGACTGCAAATGCACAAGGAGTTAGAATCATGGGTTACTCTTTCATGTCACATACATCTTGGTGGAGCGCTCAAAAATGATAAGATTGAAGTACATGCACTCATCACCAAGAATAGTGAATGATCACAAACGATAGATAGAATGATAATACTTAAGCAAGCATTAAGCAAACATTAAGTGTAGCTTATGATCAAACACATGATCATCGATGTCTCACAAACATAAGGACATAGTATCTCACACACAAGCAAACAAAGTTCGAAAAACCACCAAAAAACAAGAGAGAATAAAAGCAACACTCTCTCTCGAAGCCTATAATCTATACATTTTCTCCCCCTTTGGCAACAAGTTACCAAAAAGTTCCTAGAAAATGCATAGTGCTAAGTCGACGCTCAGGCTTGATCTTCAGGTGGTGGTGGAGTCCGGAGCACGCCAAGGACGAAGCCTTCAGTAGAAGTGGTCGGAGTCGAGGCTGAAGTGGATGCTGGAGCTGGTGGAACGGAGGCTGTGGCTGGCGCAGATGTTGTGGCTCTGGTGTCAGCAACTGGCAGTGCAGACGACCTCGGACCTCGTGGCACCCTTGCAAAAGCATCAGTCATGGTCCTGCCTCTCCTCTCATTCATGTCCTCCTGAAGCTGCTCCACGGCGGTCTGTATCTCTATCACCTTGATGTCCATGTCATAGAACCTCTGTTCCATGATTCTCTCTAGGCTCGCCTGGTTCTGAGTCAGGGTGGCAAGTCCTTGCTCAATACGCAGGGTGGACGCTATCAGGTAACCGAGCTGCTCTTGTTTGGTCTTCAAGAAGTAATCAGATGCCTCTGCTTGAGTAGGCATCCTGGCAGCTTTTTCCTTCCTCTCCTTCTCCTTCTGAGCTTGTGCATGTGCAGATGAGGGTTCATTTTCAGTCATAACCACTTGGTTATCCTCAAAATCTGGACGGATGGGCAGGTGTTCCTTATCCAATAAATACACGCCCATGCCCATCTTGGAGTTGATGAGCTCCTGAATCTATGGGGCAGACCCACAACTCCTCTTCTGGTCTGCAGCTGTCCTCTTGATTGTTTCCACAATGAGACTCATGACCTTGAATTTCTGAGGCACGTCGAAGACATGAAGCAAGTTGATCGCGTGACCTCTGATCATCTTGTGATCTCCAGATTTGGGCAGAAGGGTGTGCCTAAGGATCCAGTTGATCGAAGGCAATCCTGAAAGCAGATAGTGCACTGAGCCAAACTTGAACGTGTCAAGCGCTTCATTCGGGATCTCCTTGTACATGTTGGACATGGAGTTGTGATCCATCTTTTTCTTGGCATAAATGTCCAAGTCATCAGCTTGCTCCTCTGGGCCATTGATCAACTTCGCCCATTCTTCAACAGTGGATTGGTACCTTGTACCCTCTGACATCCATGTGATCCTGCCATCCGGATAAAAGTGTGGTGTGGAGTAGAATTGCATGATTAGCTCCTCATTCCACTTTGTGAGCTTCTGCCCAACAAAGTCTGCAACTCCACACGCACTAAAGCTGTCAAATACACCGGGGTAGTACTCTTCATTGTCTTTGATGTAGGTCCAGTCGACCCATCTCATGTCACAAACGATTGGCTTCTTGTCAAGCAAAACAGTCTCATAGAAATCTTGCTTCTCCTTTGTATGAAATCTGTAATCCATGTCAGTCCTTCTCCTAGAAGCATACGGATCTGCTTCTCTCCATTTCCTCAGCCCTGAGTCTCTCCTGAGCTTCATATCCTCAGCCACAGGATGAGCATCGTTGTGGTCTGGAATCTTGCGCTTGAGCTTCCTAAGGACGCTCTCTTCCTCTTCTTCGATAGCTTCAGGCACTGGGGCCTTGTTCTTTTCCGCAGCTGGGATGCTTCGTGTATTTCTCTTTGGTGCACTCTTAGGCTTAGATGCAGCCTTAGGTGCTTCCTTGGGCTTGGATGCAGTTGTTCCTAACCTTATAGCATCTCCCATGAGTTTGGCTGCCTTGGGTGCTGGTGCAGCAACCTCTTCTTCTTCCTCCTCCTCATCTACCATGATGGAGGCCTTCCCAAGCACTCTGGCTACAGTCTTCTTGACCCTCTCTTTCCTTTTCTTGCCCTCAGCAGCAATGGGCTCAATGGGAGCAGGCTTCACAGTTGAAGCCCTAGCCTTTGACATGGGTTGCCTGCCTGCTGGCCTTTTGATTTTCAGGCCTGGCTTTGTGCCTGCTGCTGGCTCAGCTCTCTTTGATGTGGCCTCTTCCTCTGCCACATAGTCCTCATCTTCAAAATCAGACGTTCTCTTCTTCCTTTGACATGTGGCAGCCTTAGGCAGATTGCTGGGGGTGCTCCTGCTGCCATCATCAGAAGAACTTGAGGGGCTAGTGCCCTCACTCATCACAACTTACTGCTCAGACACATTCTGGCTGTCACTTTGATCAGACATGTTGCAAACTGACTGCTGACCCTGTGAATAGATTATGGATAAGATAGAGTGGATGAGCATCACAAAAAGCAGAGATTTTTGCAAAAGATTAATTCAAAATCTTAGTTTTAGTTTTCCATAGAAAGCATCTCGGATCTACCAATTTTCAAACTCGGTGACACCGAAGCAGTTTTGAGACCAGAACTGGTGAACTCGGTCAGACCGAGTCACAGTTCGGTGGCACCGAGACTGCTAGGGTTTCACAGAATTCCAAAATCGGTCGCACCGATAAGTTATTCTCGGTCAGACCGAGTTTCACTTGTGCAATGGCAAAAGCCAGATCGGTGGGACCGAGTTTTTCAACTCGGTGGGTCCGAGATGGTTTCGGCGGAAACCTAACCCTAAAATTTTTGAATTAAACCTAATCTATGAGTTCATTCACTGGATAGGAGTGTTTCAATCGTGGCAAGAATCATAATGATCACAATGTGCTAGGAATCGGAGTGGAGAATAGCACAAAGATCGAGTCCATACCCTAGTTCAGCGGAGACTCGCTACGGCGGCAACGGCAGGGCAGAATTCCGTTGATGGTGGCGGAGACCAGTGACTGGAGGCTGCTGGCGGCGAGAAGACGATCCGGAGACCACGAAGGCAGAGCAGGCTATCGCGCGGGCAAAGAGGTTTCGGAGAAATTTCCAAAATTTTGCCCGTCACTATATATAGCCCGACCCTGTCGGTGTGACCGAGTGGAACAACTCGGTGGCACCGAGATGCAAAATTGTGTGCAGTTATTGCAACTCGGTGTGACCGAAAAGTTCAAATCGGTTGCACCGAGATCGAAAACCTAGATCAACTTAATGAACTCGGTAGGACCGAAAATGGAGTATCGGTCAGACCGAGATTCATAAAGAGGTTTTGGAAGTTTAAGTCTATGACGAATCGGGGATCCGAGCGCTCCTCACACAGAGTGGTTCGAATCTGACTTGATCAAGTTTTGTGATGCAGCATGAATAGAGTTTGAGACGAGAAAAGCATAGATAGCTAGAGGAGGTTCTTAGGCATTCTTGTCCATCCACTTGGCAAAAGAAGAAAGCCAAACAATCAAAACAACAAGTGGATGTCCTCGAATGAGTAAAATATGCAACCAACATGCTCACACAATAAGATGGCAAATGAAATATGTGGCAAAGCATGCACAACCAATTCTAGCATCTATCAAGCAATTTGCGATGACTAGGTCATCTATATATGAGTATATTGACTTAGGAGTCAAGTGAGAACACTTGATCATAGGTCATACTCATCGTTTAAGCTCAAGTGGGGTTACCACTTTTACATAAAGCATTGTTGTATTCACATCTTTAGAGTTGCTTTAGCTCAAGTCTTAGAGTAAAGCTCCCCCTAGATGTGATATCCCCCCTAAGAGGGATGAACTAACCTTGGGTTTTGTCGATGATGACTTCATGTAGATGTTGAAGATGTGGATGCTCAATGTTGATGTAGATCACTTGGAGCTATCCATTTGAGTGAATTGCACTTTCAATACCTACATGGGTTAGTCCCACAAGGAACAAACAAGGATATCCATAGACATAGAGTGATGCACACACAAGATGATGTCCATGAAAACTTTAGGTTACCTTGTCCCTTGTCTTACCAACAAGAGGGTTTGTGACTCCTTGAACTAGTGCAAGATGTGGAAGTTGATTGCACTTGTTCTTGCCAAAATGATAAGAGTGAAGTATGTTGGCGGAGTCACCCTCAAGAACTCTCTAGTTCTTCTTCTTTTGGATCCACACCATCTTGATGGGAATCCTTGGAGTTGTAGTCGTACTTGATGTAGTTGAACTTGAAGTAGTCTCGGGAATCCACTTGACTAAGGTCTTAGGAGCTTCTTCAAATGCATCAATCTCCTCTTGAAGCTTGTCCTTGCCTTTTTGCTTGTAGTCTTGTGGTGGAAGATCATCTTGAGCTTGTGTCCCCATGAAAGAAGTGTCATACTTCTCTTGTTGAGGAACAAACTTTGTCTTGGGGTATTGATCTTCTTCCCATTCAACTCCATTGGCATTGAACTTTCGTTCAAAACCAACACCTTGATTCTTCCGGTGCATTCCTTGCTTGCGCACAATTTCCTCGAATTGCTTACTTTCGGCAAGGCTCTTGTAAACACCTTTCTCTATAATTCCCTTCAATAAGCTATTTTCTTGCTCAAGTGTAACTTGGCTAAGAGAATCATTAGTGGAATCAAGAGAACTACTAGAAGCAACAATATTGGATTTAGCATGATCATTGTTACTACTAGAGGAAGAATCTTTCTTATTCTTGTTACTAGTCTTGACTTGAGGCATGTAAGTGGATAATAGTAAATGCTTGGCAATGTAAGAAGAACTATTCTTGCGGAGATCATCATTGATTGCTTTTAAGAACTCATGCTCTTGCTCAAGATTAAGCTTTTCAAAGCGTAGTTTCTCATGAGCTCTTAAAAGTTCTCGATGATCTTCAAAGATAGTTTCATGAGCTAACTTAAGAGTGTTTAGTTCTTTAGTTAGAGCCTCAATCTTCTCCTTATCATTGTCATTCATTTTAGCATGATTAATTGATATTTCACCATAATATTCTTCACTAGAGTTGTCAACAAGCAAATCATCATCACCTAACAAGTCATCTTCATCACTATTAAAATCAACGTACTCGGGGTGTGTTACCTTAGGACCTTTGGCCATGAAGCATCTTCCAATTCCTTCATTTGGGGAGTCAAATATGTCGTAGGAGTTGGTTGACACAAGTGCTAGACCGGCAACACCTTCATCTTGAGTATCTTCGGAGTCGGAGTGATAACTTCTCTCGGAGTGGCTGTCGGAGTCGGAGCCGGATACCCATTCACCAACATGAGCTTGATGTCTTCGTTTTGTATAGCTCCTTGATGATTTTTCCTTCCTTTCCAAATCCTTGCTTCTCCGTGAGTATCTTCGTTCATAACGATCATCTCTACTCCTTCTCTCTCTTGGTGGAGATTCTTTGCTTCTTCTTTTCGGAGAATCTTCTCTTCTCTTGTAGGGAGCCGTACACTCATTGGAATAGTGTCCGGGTCTTCCACAATTATAGCAGTTTCGCTCTCGACTAGAAGATCTTTTGTCATTGTAGGACCTTGACTTGAAGCTTCTATCTTTGTTTCTACTCTTGTATAACTTGTTGAAGTTCTTCACCATTAAGCTCAATTCTTCATTGAAGTTTTGTTTCTCACTTGATGATGTGGGGACTTCACATGACGCTTTGTAGGCACCACTTGATTTATTGTGAAGTTCCTCTTTATCCTTTAGTGACATCTCATGAGCAACAATCCTTCCAATTACTTCTGTTGGCTTGAGATCTTTGTAGTTGGGCATCATTTGGATTAATGTGCACACGGTATCATATTTCCCATCCAAGGCTCTTAGGATCTTCTTGATGATGAATCTATTGGTCATCTCTTCACTTCCTAAGCCGGCAATCTCATTTGTGATGAGAGCAAGCCTAGAGTACATTTCAGCGACACGTTCACCATCCTTCATCTTGAACTTGTCAAGTTGACTTTGGAGCACATCCAACTTGGATTCCTTGACGGAGTCGGTACCTTCGTGCATATCAATCAAAGTATCCCAAATTTCCTTTGCATTCTCAAGGCGGCTGATTTTTTTGAATTCTTCGGGGCACAATCCGTTGAAGAGAATATCACAAGCTTGAGCATTGCATTGCAACATCTTCAACTCATCCGCGGTAGCTTCACGGTTTGGTTCCCTCCCATCGCAGAACTCACCTTGCAAACCAACACAAACAATAGCCCATACGGCGGGGTTATGTCCAAGAATATGCATTTTCATTTTATGCTTCCAACTAGCAAAATTAGTGCCATCAAAGTAAGGACCTCTACGGTGATAATTTCCCTCGCTAGACGCCATACTCTTCTAGGTTGTGAAACCAAGGCTATGACCACCAAAAGCTATGGAGATCAAGGCAAATGGAAACCAAAGCTCTGATACCACTTGTAGGATCGAAAGTATGTCTAGAGGGGGGTGATTAGACTACTTGACCAAATAAAACCTTAGCCTTTTCCCAGTTTTAGTTCTTGGCAGATTCTAGCTATCTTAGAGCAAGTCAAGCAATCATCACACAATTCAAGCAAGCGTGCAAAGAGTTTATTGGCAGCGGAAAGTAAAGCATGCAACTTGCAAGAATGTAAAGGGAAGGGTTTGGAGGATTCAAACGCAATTGGAGACACAGATGTTTTCCCGTGGTTCGGATAGGTGGTGCTATCCTACATCCACGTTGATGGAGACTTCAACCCACGGAGGGTAACGGTTGTGCGAGTCCACGGAGGGCTCCACCCACGAAGGGTCCACGAAGAAGCAACATTGTCTATTCCACCATGGCCATCGCCCACGAAGGACTTGCCTCACTAGCGGTAGATCTTCACGAAGTAGGCGATCTCCTTGCCCTTACAAACTCCTTGGTTCAACTCCACAATCTTGTCGGAGGCTCCCAAGTGACACCTAGCCAATCTAGGAGACACCACTCTCCAAGAAGTAACAAATGGTGTGTTGATGATGAACTCCTTGCTCTTGTGCTTCAAATGATAGTCTCCCCAACACTCAACTCTCTCTCATAGGATTTGGATCTGGTGGAAAGAAGATTTGAGTGGAAAGCAACTTGGGGAAGGCTAGACATCAAGATTCATATGGTAGGAATGGAATATCTTGGTCTCAACACATGAGTAGGTGGTTCTTTCTCAGAACATATGAGTAGGAATGGTGTATGTGTTCTGATGGCTCTCTCTTCGAATGAAGAGGTGGTGGAGGGGTATATATAGCCTCCACACAAAATCCAACCGTTACACACAATCTACCAATCTCGGTGGGACCGAATCAGAAAACACGGTCTGACCGAAATAGTAAACCTAGTGGCCGTTAGGAATTTCGGTGGGACTGAGATGCAACTCGGTAGGACCGATTCGGTTAGGGTTTGGGCATAACGTAATCTCGGTGAGACCGATCGCACAAACTCGGTGAGACCGAGTTCGGCAATTAGCTAACCAGAGAGTTGGTCAGGCAAACTCGGTGGGACCGACTTGCTCTTTCGGTGAGACCGAAAAGTTACAAGAAGGAAACATAGAGTTTACCTTGCATTCTCGGTGGGACCGATTCGCTCTTTCGGTGAGACTGAAAAGTTACGAAAGGGAAACAGAGAGTTTGCAAGCCCATCTCGATGAGACCGAGATCCTTATCGGTAGGACCGAATTGCTAGGGTTTGGCAGTGGCAAATGACAAGTGAAACTCGGTGGCGCCGGATTGACAGAATCGGTATGACCGAGTTTGGCTTAGGGTTTAGGTCATTTGTGGATATGGAAAGGTGGTTGAGGATTTTGGAGCATATCACTAAGCACATAAAGCAAGAGGCTCATTAAGCAACACCTCATCCCTCCTTGATAGTATTGGCTTTTCCTAAAGACTCAATGTGATCTTGGATCACTAAAATATAAAATGAAGAGTCTTGAACTTTTGAGCTTGAGCCAATTCTTTGTCCTTAGCATTTTGAGGGTTCCACTTTCACATCCATGCCATGCCAATCATTGAGCTTTCCTGAAATAATCATCTTGGAATAGCATTAGCTCAATGAGCTATATGTTGTTATGAATTACCAAAACCACCTAGGGATAGTTGCACTTTCAAGGGTAAGCTAATGTCATACGGATGTCGGTTGGTTTTGATTAACTCGGTTTTGACGCGTTTCACGATGTTCCTCTTATCTTTCTTTGAAGTATCGGTAGGGGTATGAAAAAGATTAGACTTTTACAGATCCCAATTCTTCTGGCAAAGCAATGAGGCCAAGAAGAAACACAAACTGACTAGATGGGATATTATGTATAGACCAAAAGACTAGGGTGGGTTAGGGATCAAAAATTTAGAGGTAAAAAATAGAAATTAGCTTAGCAAATGGCTATACAGACTAACTACTGAGACCGAGGGCATGTGGGTACAAATCTTGCGAAATGACTACCTACACTCTAAGACTTTGGCCTAGGTGACTGCAAGGCCAACGGACTCACCCTTTTGGAAGGGGTTAATGAAGAAAAAAGTAACTTTCTTTCAACGGGTGAAGTTCCAGATCGGTAATGGTACCACTACTAGATTCTGGAAGGATACATGGCTAGGGGAGATGCCACTGGCCTTGCAATACCCTTCTCTATATAATATTGTGCAACGTAAGGACGATTATGTCGCCACAGTATTAAACTCGGTACCGCTTAATATCCAATTTAAGAGATCCCTTGTAGGGGAACATTGGAATGCTTGGTTGCACCTGGTCCGTAGGTTGATGGTGTTCAACTTTCAGACTAGGCAGATACAATCAGCAGGAAGTTAACCATGAATTGAATCTTCTATGTGAAATGCATGTATTTAGACTTAATTGATTGTGGGCCATTGTCAATGTCTTTGCACATCTGGAAGATTAAAGTTCCGCTTCTTATCAAAGTCTTTATGTGGTTCGTCCACCAAGGAGTCATTCCGACCAAAGATAATCTGATAAAAAGCAATTGGGTTGGTAACCCCAGGTGATGTTTTTGTGATCAAAATGAATCAATTAGACACCTCTTCCTCCAATGTCCACTTGCAAAATTGCTATGATGATCAATTCATATAACTTTTAATGTGCATGCCCCAATTAGCATAAACACGTTATTTGAGACGTGGCCTAATGGAGTGGGCATACACATAGCTAAACATATTCGGATAGGAATATGTGCACTATTCTGGGCCATATGGAACACTAGAAATGATATGATTTTTAATGGAACAAAATTCACTAATTTTTTTGCATGTTATCTACATAGCTACAACCTGGATCCGTATTTGGTCGTTACTCACTCATGCGGACTTCAGGAAGCTTTTGGCTATTGGGTGCAATGGCTGGGAGACGGTAGCACGAGTTATCTTTAGCCGATTTGGATAACGAGCAAATAATAGGCTTGGTGTGTAGGCATCGTAGCATGTTCTTTATCACCGGATGTGGCGTTTTCTTGCCGGATGTGACGCTTTATAGAGTTTTTTTCATTATTGCACAGATTTTGAGCTTTCTTGGAACTTAAGACCTTGTTACGCTTTTTAATAATATGGCTGCATGCATCGATTAATGCAGATGCAGGAGGTAATCCTCCTTTTTCCAAGAAAAAAAAGAAGGTCAATGCCAAGATGTTGACCATGAAGATGTCAGAATTGGATCCCGATGCGGCAAAGATTGTGCAACATATCGTGCTAGCATGTTGAAGCACTAACAACCCAAAAGCATGGGATGGGTTGGAAGTAAAAAAATATTGAAATTTGATGCTTTTGGGTTGTTATTGCATATATTTGTACTTTTTATACATATGCTAAATTGTTATTGATCAACATGTGCATATGAAAGAGAGGAGGCTGGACGCGGGGCAGGCATTTGTTGCATTGAGTTGGATGGTCGGCTCCTGTACCGTTGTCCGTGGACATGTCCTGTCTTTAGATGTTTGATGTGTCCGATTCCATGGACCGTGTTAGAGTTGCTCTATAATTTATGCACATATTATATACTCCCTCCGTTCCTAAATATAGGGTGTATTGTTTTTAGCACGAAAATTAAAGAACGTATGTGGAGTAAAAATTTCACAAGTTTTGGGCGAGATTACACCTGACTAATTGACATGAGAAAATAAAGAAGTTTTCATAATATAAGTAAATGTAATCAAATCTTTAAAAAATATATTCAAACGAGTGGTGTAACGCAAGACACCTTATATTTCAAACTTTTTTAAAAAAATCTATACACCTTATATCAAGAACGGAGGGAGTAGTATACTTGTGTGCATACATTTACCCTCACTCGGCATCCCAAAACTACTCATATAAGAAAAGATGGATCGGCTAAAAAAAGGGAAAAACACATATACAAACAGAAGAAAAAACAGGCAATGGATAACGACCGTCAGAAAAAAAAAATTGAACATGACCGCCAGGAAAATTGACTAATCCAAAAAGGGGCTAGTCGTCAAAATTTTTGTCCGAGGAGATATGAAACAACACAAGAAAAGAAAAAAAAACAAAATTTGGCAAAAGGATCAACAATCAGAAAATCTACTTATCCAAATTTGAAAGGAAAAGTGTTCAAATCATGAAAATTGTTCAAATCATCCAGCTGATTTTCTGGAGAATTCATCCCCGTCCCGCGCGCGCCACGTGTCCAGGCCACGCATCACCCGTCGCTCTTTCTTATCTTTATCTCCTGGCGTTACAGGAGATCCACTCGTTGGCTTTTCCTTTTGGTTTCTCCTACCTCTGCCTTCTTCCTATCTTCGCTCGTCTTTTCTTTCTGTCCCTCTCTTAGCCTGGCCGGCGGCCACCGGAGCCGCGACTCATCGCGCGCTACTGCCACCAGTTGCTGCAACGGCAAGGAACTCTACACCGCCACCGCTACAGCTGCAAAGTATCTTCTCTCCCTCTTGCTTCTCTCCTCTCTAGCATCAACCACGCCGACGCAACACCTAAACACACACTCGCTATGCTGCAACCCGGCGATGGGTGCTACTATGCGACGACAGCGGCGCTGCAACCCGCAGATTCTCACCGGTGAGCAGATGCTGCAACGAGCTTCGTTCGTGGTGATGCAATCGACAGACGAGTTGCAACCGCAGGACCACGCCGGCGACGGATGCTTCAATGCAACGACTGGTGCTGCGATGGAACCTCGTCGCCGCTGCCGCTGTTGCCAGTTGGATGGGGCGCGGAGCTAGAGGAGACACCGGCGCTGCATTACAACCTCGTCAGCGCTGCTATGCAGCACTCCCGACCCACGCGAGAAAAGGCGCCGGTGCGGCGATGTAGCTCGTCGGTGCTGCGAGGCAGCACTCCTGAGGCTGAAGGCCGGCGTTACTCTGAAGGCTGCGACGATGCTGCGTGACGGTTGAGATGTTGCAGGGGCCGACGATGAAGTTGTGTGGCCGGCTGCAACGGAGCATACAAGGGAGGCCGGAGGCCGCGCTGCTGCAACGCACCTCGCCGCCGATGCAAGGGAGGTCGGAGGCGACCGCAGCTCACGCGCCACATTTTCTTTTTTGGTGCAGTTGGTGTTGCGATGCAGCGACGCTGCGACGGCTACCCGGCGTTGCTATGTGGCGGCTAGAATCAGCGGGCGAGGGGCGCGTGCTGTTTGTATTGGACGCAGCTAGAGGAGAACGAAAGGGGGAGATGCGACTAGAGGAGGACGACTCCATGTCGCGTTGACTGGATCCGACGGCTAGCGAACAAAAGATCTGACAGCCAGCCAGCCGACTGATTTCTCTAAGAAATAAGTCGGCTGATTTGTATATCTATATCTATATCTATATTTATATATATACAAGACTTAAAGAAACAGATCCAATTAATCTTGACCATCAAATCATGTCAATCCAATAACCTAGACTGCTTCAATGTCGAGCGCTGAACACGTTTAGCGTGCAGTTAATTCCTACCAAATATAGTGTTAATCACATAATAACACGCATATAATATTCTACTTAATATCCCATTCACTTAATATATTTCCAAATTAACATGCATTGCATGTATACATTAACTAGTGTATTGAAGTGCTAAAGGATTATAGTACTACCCAGATTTATTTGGGAGCGTCTTGAAATTAAGCTTCCACGAGTAAAACACGGTAAGGCTACCATACATTACGTGCTGAAAGGCTTAGACACCAAAGAAGTTTTAAACAAGGACAAAAAAAAGGTTTGCATGAATCTTAGCGTAAAATCAATGACATATGACTTAAATATGCAATACTTATGGTATATCTAAATATGCTTTAGCAAAACTGTTTAAACAAAGATAATTATACAACCTACGATCATGGAGCACATAGTGGAGAACAACAATCTCTTTATGGGGGAAACAGAAGTATCGTCGTCGGAGACCACAGATCCCTGGCTACCCTTGTTATATCTGTCGAGAGCGTCTTTTCTCTTTTGGAGTTCTAGCCTTCGCTTCCTCCCTGCTTCCTTGATCGGCATGTGGTGCAAGTGACTTCGGACCGTGACCCTGCTAGTCTTAAGATTTGGCACCAAATAGAACAATCCAGACTCCAAGCGACATTCTTTGTATTTCTTGATTCTTTGGTTGATTATCGCCAGCGATTCTTTTATGCTGTCTCGATGTTCCTTGTAATATGCCCAACGAAGCATG
Organism: Triticum monococcum; assembly: GCA_034509565.1. Classification (NCBI taxonomy): domain Eukaryota; kingdom Viridiplantae; phylum Streptophyta; class Magnoliopsida; order Poales; family Poaceae; genus Triticum; species Triticum monococcum. Next base: position 170,140,472 of record CM067847.1, on the reverse strand, counting down.
CCCAGTTTCTTAAGCTCACCGAAGTAGATCGTCATCAAAGCCATGTCCTCTCTCAGAGCTACTTCACGGCCCAACACTGTCGTTCGGAGCATGGCATCGTCATCATAATGTTCATCGCATATCTTTGTACCACACTCGTCGCGAAGACATAGGCGAAGTTTTCTTCTACCAATTATAAATCTCAATTTGCTGCGTCGTTCTTCGCGTCTGTAATTGTATAGAAGAAAAGGACGAACAGGTTTGTCCGCAGGTCAAGAACTTTACAGTATATTGAAGTCACATATGATGTAGAAAGTCAAGCTATGGATGGGATCGATTATACCTGCCACCGCTGAGCATGGGGGTCTTGTCCATGTCGGCGAAACAAGCTAGCGCAGACCGATCGATCTATATATGATTTTGCAGGCAGCGGAGGTGCGATCAGAAGGTATATATTTCATGTAGATTGGCAGTCCAATTGTAATCCAATTCCAACACATGTGTACGCACGCACGAAAGTCCTGTATACTTATCGTACCCGGACAAGGAAGTATATTTCATCACGTATACCTTACCTAGTCGGGGACTCGTGGCTACAAAATACTACTGCTAAGATCAACCAAACCGGGCCAGAGGAGTTGCCGGGAGATCAACCAAAGATCGTGAAGAAGCTATAAGATCGATGGGCTTGGCCGCCGTGGAGGCAGCCGTCTCCACCAATGTTTACTGGCTCGGAGTTAGAGGGTTTGTGGACCGCGGTCTGGTCGCCGCCGTGGAGGCAGCCGTCTCCACCAATGTTTACTGGCTCGGAGTTAGAGGGTTTGTGGACCGCGGTCTGGTCATCCCGGCCGACGGTATATACAACCCCGGTAACTGCTCTGTCCCCACCAGCACCTTCATGATTGTCTCCGTCGACGGCGCCGTCACAACCGAGAACGCCGGCGACAGCACCCTCTTGACAGGAATTACCTCGGCCCTGGTCAAATTGTCGGGTCGGCAACAAACCTCGGCAGCCAGAACGGTAGCCACCGGCGTCACCACCGTGCTCGACTTGATCGAGCTCGACGTCGGCGATCTAATGACGGCCATCTCTTCGTCTGGCGTACGGCGGAGCCTTGGCGGCTACGTGGTGTCCGGACTGTCGCTCGGCCGGGTCCATTGAGGTGTCCCTCGATGTCGACGTGTTGTTCGATGGCGATACCTAAACTTAGCGCAAACGGTCTTTTTTTGCTAAAACTTGTGACACACATTAAACTGATGAAAAAATTTGGCACGGACGTGCAAGTATGCCAGCATGGCATGGGGCCCACCGTCGGTGGTTGGAAGAGGAGGGCGTGTGGCCTGTTTTTTTGTTGTTGCAAAAAACTACTTGAAGTGGCATTTTTTTTCACCTCTATGAGAGGTGGATCCCATATGTCAGTGCAGTGTGAAAATTAACAAAAAATAAAGCTCCTGTGTCTCGAACCCTTGACCCTGCCTTGCGCACGGCAGGATGTGGCAACTACACGTTCTAGTATTCACGTCACAAAATGGATAACTAATGTAGCAGAACAAAGATGCTCGTGGAGCTGAAATGGACTGTGATCAATGCCACCCATTTGCACCAGTTCTTTTCCAGAAATTTGTAAAAGATATGTAACTTCTAATCTCAGTAATGAAAATAACGTTTAATTATTTGTGTGGTATAAATATTATACATACAAACTTAATAAATTACATTTCGTAATTGTTCACATGTTATTTTAAAAATAGTCATATATTTAAAATAAGATTTATGAATTCCAAAAATGTTTGGATAATTAATAACAATACAAATGTTTTTAACATTACAATTCCGAAATATTATTTTAATTACACAAACAATTATGTAATTATACACACATGTTTGTATTTCAATATTTGTATAAAGAAATGTTCATAATTTAAATTTAAAATTTCATATGAATATTCATTAGTCGCTAATATTTCAATTATATTTTTCTGAATATAAATCACAAGTGAAAATTATATCACATGAATGTTTGTATTCATCATCTCGTATAATTTAAATATAAGCTACAACTGTATAATTTTTTTGTAATTTAATTAACATTTAAATCTCCATATTTACCAGACATTTTTATATAATACCCCCTCTTAAAGAAATATAAGAGCATTTGGATATAGCTTTACGAAGGGAGTACATGGGTGTATATTCAAATAACTTTATTTACTAATCATTGCTTGTACATAATATTTATAACACACGAATATTTGAACATCATTTTCATTAGTTACGTTTAACATATGTATTAAAAAAAACTAGTGCGTGCAAAATGGACCGCGCTATTTGCGGCTCATATAAGTCCCACATGCATCCTCCTGACGGCTAGTACAAGTTATCCTGACAAAAGCAGTCTTCTTCGCCTGCCAAAGGCTCTGGTGGTGACGCCGTCTTGGACTCTACGGTGACCTCCGTCTTGCCGTCATGCTGGTCTTTGTCTCGTTGCATTGATATGGAAACCTTTGCTTGACACCTCGATACTCTTCGTCTGTGCTTGCCTCCTTAACACCAAAGAGAAAATAAGGACACTGTGAGCGCTGGCGCCCGCCTGGCACCCGCCGGATCTCGATCGTCACGGCTCACGTCATTGGAACCTTGCGAGGTTTGCCTTGCCTTGATCTCTCTGCCCCTCGCGAGCCAGCCTGGTGAGGCCGCTCCTGAGGAGGTTTTGCGTCGTCTGCCTCGCGAGGCTTGGCCCCTCGCGAGGGTCTTGAAGGCTTGTTGGTGAAGATGGGCCATACGGGCCCACTTGCAAAGCCATGCCGTGGGCCGCAGGCAGGCAAGTCTGGGGACCCCCGTTCCCAGAATGCCGACAGTAGCCCTCGGGCACAAGGCGTGCTTGGGCTTGGCTTCGAGGCGAAGCCAAGGGGCAAGTGCAGAGCGCCGCAGGCCCGAATAGCCTGCGGCCTTGGTCGACGCGTGACGGTTGATTGGACGTGGGCGTCTCCGCTTCCCCACATTGCCTCGGCAACTGCCTGACTGTCAAAAGGCTGGCGAAGACAGCGCTTGCCTTCACTACTTCCTTTCGCCTTGGTCCAGATCCCCTTCTTGCTCCCTGCTTCCAAAATCTCCAGATCTGCTCCCATCCTCTCCTGCATCAGCGACTAATGGCGCCCCGGAGGGTCAAGCCTGCCTCGTCGCCGGCTTGGTACGAGCCAGCTCTCGACGCGCCCAATGTCTCGGAGAAGAACCTCGCCGGCACGTGCTTGCTAACGACGGGGGAAAGCAACGAGAAGGGGAAGGCCGGGCTCCGTGCCGGAGCCCGAGGGAAGCACCTTCTTCCCCTTCTTTTCGAGCAGCATCGTCGCGGGGCTTGTTCCCCCCTTCTCTGAGTTCCTCCAAGAGGTCCTCGACCACTACGGGCTGCAGGCATTGCATCTTCATCCCAACTCTATCCTTCTCTTGTGAGGCGTACCTCGGCGTGACGCCGTCCGTGGCTCTGCTTCGCCACTTCTTCTTCCTCCGCATCAACGACGGCCGTACCTCCAGGTGTGCCAATTTCATCGCGGCCGGCAAACCAACTCAATCTTGAGGATGGGGAAGAAGGCTGAATGGCTTCAGGAGCAAGTGGGCCATGATAGACGCCAAGTGCGCCCACCCACGCTTGATGCTGCCGACGGAGATGCCCCAATCCGACAAGGGGTGGTCTCGCGCGAAGCTTACTGATGAGCGGGCGACGTTGGTGTTGGAGAAGATGAATGCCGACTTGAAGCCGGGCAACGCGAAGGCGGCAAAGGTGACCGGGGCCATGCTCCTGAGGGAATTCTTAATGCTGCACGTAGCCCCGCTTCAGGCACGTACGCCCCTTGTGGGAGCTTGGGAACGAAGAGGACAAGGTTCGCCTGAGCCCGGAAGCCTTGTCCGATGGTAAGCTGGCTGTGGCTCTCCACTTCCTGGTCGGGGACGACCAGGAGTACCCGCCGAATGCCCTCACTCCCTTGTTCCGCCGCAAGGATGGGGCGCTGGTCGTGGCCTCCGGGCTGACCTTTGACGGGCGCGGACTGGTGCCGCCGGCGCCTACCGGGGCCCCTGCGGCGCCAACGCTGGTGGAGCTATCTTCTGGTGAGTCCCACGGGGAGGAAGAGGAGGAGGAGGAAGACTCGAAGGTGACCCCTGAAGGGATGGGGGAGACCTCCCCCTTGAGCAAAGCTGACATCCTCCGCACCCTTCCTGATGACGACGAGGCTAACGCCCACCTGGAGAAGGGAGAGCCACCGGTTATCCCGACGAGGGGCCGATCGGTGCTGATCTCCTGGGACGCTGCTTCTGCTCTGACGCCGCTTGGAGCCACTTCCGGCCCAGCTGCCTCTCCTGCTTCTGCTGCCGGAGCTAGCGCATCCGCGCCTCGGGTTGTAAAGCTCTCCGGCTTCAAGCTCTCGAAGCAGAGGGACTATGTCGCGGCGGATCAGTAAGTGTCCCCGTCTGGCCTTGTTCTTGCTATTGATGCTTGTTTCTGACTCTTTTTCCTTGCTGTGTAACCAGGCTGACGCCTACGGCGAAGAGGAGAAGGGAGCGAGGTGGTGCTGCTTGAGTCTGGGTCGCCTCTTGCGACCGCGCCCCTCTCCATGAGCAAAGGTGGGGATGGTGCTCGTGCTTCTCCAGCCCGATCATCCTCGCGAGGCTGGGTGGAGCATCCTCAGGAGGAGTCATTCCTCGAAGCGCCGCTGACTTAGGAGGTGCCAACGTCCGGCTCGGGTGCCGAGGTCCAAGAGGCTCAGGAGCTTCCTGCCTCCCTTGCCATGGTGACGACGCCGCCTCTTCCTCCTTCTTCTGCCATGTTGCTGACCCCAGGTTCCTCCGTGTAGGACCTTGAAGTAGATGTGTCTAGAGGGGGGTGATTAGACACTTCATGCCAAAGTTGCAATTTTTAAGCTTTTTCGGTTTGAGTGGAGTTTAAGCATAATTTCAACAATCACAATACATATCAAGCAAGTATGCAAAGTGTATATAGGCAGCAGAAAGTAAAGCATGCAACTTGCAAGAATGTAAAGGGAAGGGTTTGGAGAATTCAAACGCAATCGGAGACACGGATGTTTTTCCCGTGGTTCGGATAGGTGGTGCTATCCTACATCCACGTTGATGGAGACTTCAACCCACGAAGGGTAACGGTTGCGCGAGTCCACGGAGGGCTCCACCCACGAAGGGTCCACGAAGAAGCAACCTTGTCTATCCCATCATGGCCATCGCCCACGAAGGACTTGCCTCACTAGCGGTAGATCTTCATGAAGTAGGCGATCTCCTTGCCCTTACAAACTCCTTGGTTCAACTCCACAATCTTGTCGGAGGCTCCCAAGTGACACCTAGCCAATCTAGGAGACACCACTCTCCAAGAAGTAACAAATGGTGTGTTGATGATGAACTCCTTGCTCTTGTGCTTCAAATGATAGTCTCCCCAACACTCAACTCTCTCTCTCATAGGATTTGGATCTGATGGAAAGAAGATTTGAGTGGAAAGCAACTTGGGGAAGGCTAGAGATCAAGATTCATATGGTCGGAATGGAATATCTTGGCCTCAACACATGAGTAGGTGGTTCTCTCTCAGAACATATGAGTTGGAATGGTGTATGTGTTCTGATGGCTCTCTCTTCTAATGAAGAGGAGGTGGAGGGGTATATATAGCCTCCACACAAAATCCAACCATTACACACAGTTTTCCAATCTCGGTGGGACCGAATCAACAAACTCGGTCGGACCGAAAAGGTAAACCTAGTGACCGTTAGAGATTTCGGTGGGACCGACTGAATCAACTCGGTGGGACCGATGTACTAGGGTTAGGGTAAATACAAAACTCGGTTTGACCGATTACTCAAACTCGGTGGGACCGATTTGGGTAATAAGCGAAACAGAGAGCTGGCCAAGCAAACTCGGTGGGACCGATTGCATATCTCGGTGGGACCGAGAATAATGGAATAGGTAACAGAGAGTTTGCAAGCCCATCTCGGTGAGACCGAGATCCCATCGGTGAGACCGAATCGATTAGGGTTTCTGGCAGTGGCTATGACAAGTGAAGCTCGGTGGCGCCGGATAGGAATAATCGGTAGGTCCGAGTTTGGCTTAGGGTTTAGGTCATTTGTGGATATGGGAAAGTAGCTGAGGATTTTGAAGCATATCATTAAGCACTTGAGCAAGAGGCTCATTAAGCAACACCTCATCCCTCCTTGATAGTATTGGCTTTTCCTATGGACTCAATGTGATCTTGGATCACTAAAATATAAAATGAAGAGTCTTGAACTTCAAGCTTTAGCCAATCCTTTGTCCTTAGTATCTTGGAGACCTTCCCACAACCTTTAGTCCATGCCACTCCATTGTTGAACTTATCTGAAACATACTAGATGAAAACGTTAGTCCAACAAGAGATATGTTGTCATCAATTCTCAAAACCACCTAGGGAGCACTTGTGCTTTCAATCTCCCCCTTTTTGGTAATTGATGGCAACATACATCAAAGCTTTAGATAAAGATATAAAGAACAGCAAGTAAAGCTTTGGAAGGACATGTAACAACATAGGCTCCCCCACATGTATGCAATCATATGAATATGAAATATAGCAGCATGTGAGAGCATAAACATGATAGAGTAGGCAATGTGTTACATGTATCTTGGCCATATGCATCAGAGTAAAAGATTATCAAGGAAAATACCTTCATGCTCATGAGTCCTTCTTGCAAACAGTATGTACATAAGCAAGAACTCCTCATACTCATGATTTTGATGCATACACTTACCTTGTAGTTTTTGAGTTGGCTTGGGATAGAATGAACCTGCACAAACAAAGTTAGATAACACAAGTACATCCACTAGCCAGGGCAAACAAAAGAAGCCACAAGAGTACCAAGACTGGGATGACATGTAGAGAGTAAGTACTAGGTACTACATTGAATTCGACATGTCCCCAAGAGTAAAAATATGCAATTAATTTGACTGATTTCTTTCCCTTAGGTGTCTTGCTCCCCCTGAATCTTACATGGGATATTGGGAGAAGATAGGAAACAGAAGATCAGAGCTGACAGATACATATGAACATGTCTTTCCCCCTAAAAAGACATGTGACATCTCTCCTCTTGAACATCAAGCATCTGGGATCCTTGAGTATTTTCTCTCCCCCTGGAAGTCTCTTTCTCCCCCTTAATACTTTCTCTCTTGTGGGTTCGGTCCTTGAGACTTTTTCTCTCCCTTGATGTGATCTCTCTCTCCTACAAGCTTTGATGTGATCTCTCTCTCCCCCTTTGACATCAATTTCCAAGAAGGGCTTTCTAGAATCCGTCATATAGGTTTGGTCCTTGAGACTCAGCACAAAGCAATGGATAAAATTGTGATGCTTGTAGAGGACAAGATTCATTGAGTGGAGCTGGATGAGAAGAAATGTAGAACAAGTGGCAAACTGTTTTTCTGATTGCAAAGTCGGTGGCACCGAGTGGCATATTTCGGTGGTACCGAAAAGATTCGGTTGGACAGAAAATTGCAAGTCGGTGAAACCGAGTTTACACAGAGAAAAACACTTGTTACCTCAGCTCATTAGACATGTAGGATCTCACAAAGATTTGCAATGAATTACCTGAAGGGTTTGCAAGGAATTAAATGCAGAAAATGCAGAACAAAAGCAAAGAGAAAAGAGAAGGAAAAGTAAACATGCATGAGACAAATGCAATAACACAAAGAAGGAACACAAGAGAATTTCATCTAGAGTTGGGCGGTGACACAGTCACCTATGTTAGAGTATATTGACTTAGGAGTCAAGTGAGAACACTTGATCATAGGTCATACTCATCGTTTAAGCTCAAAAATGGGGTTACCATTTTTCGTTTAAGCATCTTGATGTATTCACATCTTGTTGAGTTGCTTTGACTTCATGTCTTGGAGTAAAGCTTCTCTAAGATGGAATAACATACCTTGGGTGGTGGTGTGGTTCTTGCTCATGTAGTTGAACTTGTGTGGGTGCTCAAGGTTGATGTAGCTCATCAAGAGTTGGGAGCACCACTTGGAGTGTGAGTTCACCTACCTACATGGATTAGTTCTTGCAAGGAAAAGCACTTGTGTATCCAAAAATGACATTCATGAAGCTCAACATAGGATTTGTCAAAGGATATGTTTGAATGATTTTGTGTGTCCTTGTCTTCAACCACCATCGTGTAGAGACTTGGTGATGTAGAGATTGCTCAAGATGTGAGTAAGTCGCAATCTCATGGAATTAGATTCACACCTACATGGGTTAGACAACATGCAAGGTACAAATATATCCAAGACATAAGATAGTCATCATAAGAGATATATCATGGATTAGTCATAAGCTCATGTCTTGCATGTATCCAATGGAGTTCCTACTCCAAGTTCGAAGCATCAATGATGTTCAATTCTCCTCTCAACCTGCAAAACACTTTCTCATCAAGTGGTTTAGTGAATATATCCGCTAATTGCTTATCGGTGCGAACATGCTTAAGATCAATGTCACCCTTAGCAACATGATCTCGAATGAAATGATGACGAACTTCAATGTGCTTAGTTCGAGAATGTTGTACAGGATTATGACCAATTTTAATAGCACTTTCATTGTCACAAAGCGATGGAACATGTTTCACATAGATCCCATAATCTTTAAGAGTTTGGGTCATCCAAAGTAATTGAGCACAACATGAACCAGCGGCAATGTATTCCGCTTCGGCGGTGGATAAGGATACGGAGTTTTGTTTCTCGGAAGACCAAGACACAAGAGATCTACCAAGAAATTGACAAGTACCCAAAGTTAACTTTCTATCAACCTTGTCTCCGGCATAATCCGAGTCGGAATACCCAACAAGATCAAAAGAAGACCTCTTAGGATACCAAATGCCAAAATTTGGTGTATGAATTAAGTATCTAACTATCCTTTTCACGGCCTTAAGATGACATTCTTTAGGGGCAGCTTGATATCTTGCACACATGCACACACTTAGCATAATGTCGGGACGTGAAGCACATAGGTATAACAATGAACCAATCATAGAACGATAAACCTTTTGATCAACTGGTTCACCATCTTTGGTCAAATCATTATGTCCACTAGTAGGCATGGGTGTAGACATACCTTTGCATTCTTGCATATTGAACTTCTTGAATAAGTCCTTGGTGTACTTCATTTGAGAGACAAATGTACCTTCCTTAGTTTGCTTGATTTGAAAACCGAGAAAGAATTTGAGTTCACTCATCATAGACATCTCAAACTTCTCTGACATTAGCTTTCCAAACTTTTCACTAAAGAGAGGGTTAGTTGAACCAAATATGATATCATCAACATAAATTTGGCATACAAATAGTTCTCCATTAACCCTTTTAGTAAAAAGAGTAGAATCAATTTTACCAATTTCAAAACCGCTTGCAATAAGGAACTTGGTTAAGCATTTATACCATGCTCTAGGAGCTTGTTTAAGACCATAAAGAGCTTTGTGAAGTTTGTAAACATGATTAGGTTTCTTAGGATTGACAAAGCCGTGAGGTTGTTTGACATAAACTTCCTCCTCTATTTCACCATTTAGAAAAGCACTTTTAATGTCCATTTGGTACAAGGTGATGTTATGGTGATTAGCATAGGCAAGTAAGATGCGAATGGACTCAAGTCTAGCAACAGGAGCATATGTCTCACCATAGTCCATACCTTCGACTTGTGTGTACCCTTGGGCGACGAGACGTGCTTTGTTGCGAACCACTTGTCCATCTTCATCTTGCTTGTTGCGAAACACCCATTTGGTACCAATGATGTTGTGGTTGTCGTCGGGCTTCTCAACCAATGTCCAAACTTGGTTTCTCTCAAAGTTGTGTAGCTCTTCATGCATGGCGTTTATCCAATCCGGATCTTCCAATGCTTCTTCAACCTTCATAGGTTCAATGCTAGAGATGAATGAATAGTTTTCACAAAAGTTAGCTAAACGAGTTTTTGAGCGAGTGATTCTCCCGGTTTGTATATCATTGAAGATTTGCTCGATGGGATGATCTTTAGCGATTCTTGCTCGAACTCGTGAGAGCTTTTGCTTGGGTCTTCGTTGAACATTTTCTTCATCTTTTTCTTCTTCTTGGCCTTCTTCATTGTTGACGTTGTCATTGTCTTGTCGTGGTGGAGAAGGAGGTTGTTGATGTTCGTCTTGATGCATTTCCTTGTCTTCTTCATCTTGGTGTGTCCCACTTGTGGATGCTTCCATATCAATTCTTGGTTCACCTTGTTGTGAAGTAGAAGCGGTTGGGTTTCGTAGTAATTTCAAAAAAATTCCTACGCACACTCAAGATCATGGTGATGCATAGCAACGAGAGGGGAGAGTGTTGTCTACGTACCCACGCAGACCGACTGCGGAAGCATTGACGCAACATAGAGGAAGTAGTCGTACGTCTTCCCGATCCGACCGATCCAAGCACCGTTACTCCGGCACCTCCGAGTTCTTATCACACGTACAGCTCGATGACGATCCCCGGGCTCCGATCCAGCAAAGCTTCGGGGAGGAGTTCCGTTAGCATGACGGTGTGGTGACGATCTTGATGTTCTACTATTGCAGGGCTTCGCCTAAGCACCGCTACAATATGATCAAGGTGGAATATGGTGGCAGGGGGCACCCCACACGGCTAAGGAACGATCACGTGGATCAACTTGTGTGTCCTAGGGTGCCCCCTGCCCCCGTATATAAAGGAGCAAGGGGAAGGCCGGACGGCCCTTGTTTGGCGCGCCAGGAGGAGTCCTCCTCCTAGTAGGAGTAGGACTCCTACTAGGAGGGGGAAAGAGGTGGAGAGGGAGAAGGAAGGGGGGGGGGCGCCGCCCCCTCCCCTAGTCCAATTCGGACCAGGGAGGAGGTGGCACGCGGCCCACCTCTGGCAGCCCCTCTCTCTCTCTCCACTAAGGCCCATATGGCCCATTACTTCTCCCGGGGGGGTTCCGGTAACCCTCCGGCTCTCCGGTTTTCTCCGAAATCACCCGGAACACTTCCGGTGTCCGAATATAGCTGTCCAATATATCAATCTTTATGTCTCGACCATTTCGAGACTCCTCGTCATGTCCATGATCACATCCGGGACTCCGAACTAACTTCGGTACATCAAAATGCATAAACTCATAATAACTGTCATTGTAACTTTAAACGTGCGGACCCTACGGTTCGAGAACAATGTAGACATGACCGAGACATGTCTCCGGTCAATAACCAATAGCGGGACCTGGATGCCCATATTGGCTCCTACATATTCTACGAAGATCTTTATCGGTCAGACCGCATAACAACATACATTGTTCCCTTTGTCATCGGTATGTTACTTGCCCGAGATTCGATCGTCGGTATCCAATACCTAGTTCAATCTCGTTACCGGCAAGTCTCTTTACTCATTCCATAATACATCATCTCACAACTAACACATTAGTTGCAATGCTTGCAAGGCTTATGTGATGTGCATTACCGAGAGGGCCCAGAGATACCTCTCCGACAATCGGAGTGACAAATCCTAATCTCGAAATACGCCAACCCAACATCTACCTTTGGAGACACCTGTAGAGCTCCTTTATAATCACCCATTTACGTTGTGACGTTTGGTAGCACACAAAGTGTTCCTCCGGCAAACGAGAGTTGCATAATCTCATAGTCATAGGAACATGTATAAGTCATGAAGAAAGCAATAGCAACATACTAAACGATCGGGTGCTAAGCTAATGGAATGGGTCATGTCAATCAGATCATTCACCTAATGATGTGATCCTGTTAATCAAATAACAACTCTCTGTTCATGGTTAGGTAACATAACCATCTTTGATTAACGAGCTAGTCAAGTAGAGGCATACTAGTGACACTAAGTTTGTCTATGTATTCACACATGTATTATGTTTCCGGTTAATACAATTCTAGCATGAATAATAAACATTTATCATGATATAAGGAAATAAATAATAACTTTATTATTGCCTCTAGGGCATATTTCCTTCAGTCTCCCACTTGCACTAGAGTCAATAATCTAGATTACACAGTAATGATTCTAACACCCATGGAGCCTTGGTGCTGATCATGTTTTGCTCGTGGAAGAGGCTTAGTCAACGGGTCTGCAACATTCAGATCCGTATGTATCTTGCAAATCTCTATGTCTCCCACCTGGACTAGATCCCGGATGGAATTGAAGCGTCTCTTGATGTGCTTGGTTCTCTTGTGAAATCTGGATTCCTTTGCCAAGGCAATTGCACCAGTATTGTCACAAAAGATTTTCATTGGACCCGATGCACTAGGTATGACACCTAGATCGGATATGAACTCCTTCATCCAGACTCCTTCATTTGCTGCTTCCGAAGCAGCTATGTACTCCGCTTCACATGTAGATCCCACTACGACGCTTTGTTTAGAACTGCACCAACTGACAGCTCCACCGTTTAATGTAAATACGTATCCGGTTTGCGATTTAGAATCGTCCGGATCAGTGTCAAAGCTCGCATCAACGTAACCATTTACAATGAGCTCTTTGTCACCTCCATATACGAGAAACATATCCTTAGTCCTTTTCAGGTATTTCAGGATGTTCTTGACCGCTGTCCAGTGATCCACTCCTGGATTACTTTGGTACCTCCCTGCTAAACTTATAGCAAGGCACACATCAGGTCTGGTACACAGCATTGCATACATGATAGAGCCTATGGCTGAAGCATAGGGAACATCTTTCATTTTCTCTCTATCTTCTGCAGTGGTCGGGCATTGAGTCTGACTCAACTTCACACCTTGTAACACAGGCAAGAACCCTTTCTTTGCTTGATCCATTTTGAACTTCTTCAAAATCTTGTCAAGGTATGTGCTTTGTGAAAGTCCAATTAAGCGTCTTGACCTATCTCTATAGATCTTTATGCCTAATATGTATGCAGCTTCACCGAGGTCTTTCATTGAAAAACTCTTATTCAAGTATCCCTTTATGCTATCCAGAAATTCTATATCATTTCCAATCAGCAATATGTCATCCACATATAATATCAGAAATGCTACAGAGCTCCCACTCACTTTCTTGTAAATACAGGCTTCTCCAAAAGTCTGTATAAAACCAAATGCTTTGATCACACTATCAAAGCATTTATTCCAACTCCGAGAGGCTTGCACCAGTCCATAAATGGATCGCTGGAGCTTGCACACTTTGTTAGCTCCCTTTGGATCGACAAAACCTTCTGGTTGCATCATATACAACTCTTCTTCCAGAAATCCATTCAGGAATGTAGTTTTAACTTCCATCTGCCAAATTTCATAATCATAAAATGCGGCAATTGCTAACATGATTCGGACAGACTTAAGCATCGCTACGGCTGAGAAGGTCTCATCGTAGTCAACCCCTTGAACTTGTCGAAAACATTTTGCGACAAGTCGAGCTTTGTAGACAGTAATATTACCGTCAGCGTCAGTCTTCTTCTTGAAGACCCATTTATTCTCAATTGCTTGCCGATCATCGGGCAAGTCAACCAAAGTCCATACTTTGTTCTCATACATGGATCCCATCTCAGATTTCATGGCTTCAAGCCATTTTGCGGAATCTAGGCTCACCATCGCTTCTTCATAGTTCGTAGGTTCATCATGATCTAGTAGCATGACTTCCAGAACAGGATTACCATACCACTCTGGCGCGGATCTTACTCTGGTTGATCTACGAGGTTTAGTAGTATCTTGATCAGAAGTTTCATGATCATCATCATTAGCTTCCTCACTAACTGGTGTAGGTGTCACTGAAACAGTTTTCTGTGATGCACTACTTTCCAATAAGGGAGCAGGTACAATTACCTCGTCAAGTTCTACTTTCCTCTCACTCACTTCTTTCGAGAGAAACTCCTTCTCTAGAAAGATTCCGAATTTAGCAACAAAAGTCTTGCCTTCGGATCTGTGATAGAAGGTGTATCCAATAGTTTCCTTTGGATATCCTATGAAGACACATTTCTCCGATTTGGGTTCGAGCTTATCAGGTTGAAGCTTTTTCACATAAGCATCGCAGCCCCAAACTTTCAGAAACGACAACTTTGGTTTCTTGCCAAACCACAGTTCATAAGGCGGCGTCTCAACGAATTTTGATGGTGCCCTATTTAACGTGAATGCGGACGTCTCTAGAGCATATCCCCAAAATGATAGCGGTAAATCAGTAAGAGACATCATAGATCGCACCATATCCAGTAAAGTACGATTACGACGTTCGGACACACCATTACGCTGTGGTGTTCCGGGTGGCGTGAGTTGCGAAACTATTCCACAATTTTTCAAATGTACACCAAACTCGTAACTAAAATATTCTCCTCCACGATCAGATCGTAGAAACTTTATTTTCTTGTTACGATGATTTTCAACTTCACTCTGAAATTCTTTGAACTTTTCAAATGTTTCAGACTTATGTTTCATTAAGTAGATATACGCATATCTGCTTAAGTCATCTGTGAAGGTGAGAAAATAACGATATCCGCCACGAGCCTCAACATTCATTGGACCACATACATCTGTATGTATGATTTCCAACAAATCTGTTGCTCTCTCCATAGTACCGGAGAACGGTGTTTTAGTCATCTTGCCCATGAGGCACGGTTCGCAAGTACCAAGTGATTCATAATCAAGTGGTTCCAAAAGTCCATCAGTATGGAGTTTCTTCATGCGCTTTACACCGATATGACCTAAATGGCAGTGCCACAAATAAGTTGCACTATCATTATCAACTCTGCATCTTTTGGCTTCTACATTATGAATATGTGTATCACTACTATCGACATTCAACAAGAATAGACCACTCTTCAAAGGTGCATGACCATAAAAGATATTACTCATATAAACAAAACAACCATTATTCTCTGATTTAAATGAATAACCGTCTCACATTAAAGAAGATCCAGATATAATGTTCATGCTCAACGCTGGCACCAAATAACAATTATTTAGCTCTAATACTAATCCCGAAGGTAGATGTAGAGGTAGCGTGCCGACTGCGATCACATCGACTTTGGAACCGTTTCCCACACGCATTGTCACCTCGTCCTTAGCCAATCTTCGCTTAATCCGTAGTCCCTGTTTCGAGTTGCAAATATTAGCAACAGAACCAGTATCAAATACCCAGGTGCTACTGCGAGCATTAGTAAGGTACACATCAATAACATGTATATCACATATACCTTTGTTCACCTTGCCATCCTTCTTATCCGCCAAATACTTGGGGCAGTTCTGCTTCCAGTGACCAGTCTGCTTGCAATAGAAGCACTCAGTTTCAGGCTTAGGTCCAGACTTGGGTTTCTTCTCTTGAGCAGCAACTTGCTTGCCGTTCTTCTTGAAGTTCCCCTTCTTCTTCCCTTTGCCCTTTTTCTTGAAACTAGTGGTCTTGTTGACCATCAACACTTGATGCTCCTTTTTTGATTTCTACCTCCGTAGCTTTCAGCATTGCGAAGAGCTCGGGAATAGTCTTGTTCATCCCTTGCATATTATAGTTCATCGCGAAGCTCTTGTAGCTTAGTGGCAGTGATTGGAGAATTCTGTCAATGATGCAATCATCTGGAAGATTAACTCCCATCTGAATCAAGTGATTATTATACCCAGACATTTTGAGTATATGCTCACTGACGGAACTGTTCTCCTCCATCTTGCAGCTATAGAACTTATTGGAGACTTCATATCTCTCAATCCGGGCATTTGCTTGAAATATTAACTTCAACTCCTGGAACATCTCATATGCTCCATGACGTTCAAAACGTCGTTGAAGTCCCGATTCTAAGCCGTAAAGCATGGCACACTAAACTATCGAGTAGTCATCGGCTTTGCTCTGCCAGACATTCATAACATCTGGTGTTGCTCCAGCAGCAGGCCTGGCACCCAGGGGTGCTTCTAGGACGTAATTCTTCAGTGCAGCAATGAGGATAATCCTCAAGTTACGGACCCAGTCCGTGTAATTGCTACCATCATCTTTCAACTTTGCTTTCTCAAGGAACGTATTAAAATTCAACGGAACAACAGCACGAGCCATCTATCCACAATCAAACATAAACAAGCAAGATACTATCAGGTACTAAGTTCATGATAAATTTAAGTTCAATTAATCAAATTACTTAAGAACTCCCACTTAGATAGACATCCCTCTAATCCTCTAAGTGATCGCGTGATCCAAATCAACTAAACCATGTCCGATCATCACGTGAGATGGAGTAGTTTCATTGGTGAACATCACTATGTTGATCATATCTACTATATGATTCACGCTCGACCTTTCGGTCTCCGTGTTCCGAGTCCGTATCTGTATATGCTTGGCTCGTCAAGTATAACCTGAGTATTCCGCGTGTGCAACTGTTTTGCACCCGTTGTATTTGAATGTAGAGCCTATCACACCCGATCATCACGTGGTGTCTCAGCACGAAGAACTTTCACAACGGTGCATACTCAGGGATAACACTTCTTGATAATTAGTGAGAGATCATCTTATAATGCTACCGTCAATCAAAGCAAGATAAGATGCATAAAAGATAAACATCACATGCAATCAATATAAGTGATATGATATGGCCATCATCATCTTGTGCCCGTGATCTCCATCTCCGAAGCACCGTCATGATCACCAACGTCACCGGCGTGACACCTTGATCTCCATCGTAGCATCGTTGTCGGTTCGCCAATCTTATGCTT
Organism: Triticum monococcum; assembly: GCA_034509565.1. Classification (NCBI taxonomy): domain Eukaryota; kingdom Viridiplantae; phylum Streptophyta; class Magnoliopsida; order Poales; family Poaceae; genus Triticum; species Triticum monococcum. Next base: position 170,123,849 of record CM067847.1, on the reverse strand, counting down.
CCACGACTATCGCTACCGCTTAGTGATAAATTAAAGCATTACATCGCGATTGCGTTGCATACAATAAACCGACGACCATATGGCTCCTGCCAGTTGCCGATAACTCGGTTACAAAACATGATCATCTCATACAATAAAATTTAGCATCATGTCTAGGCCATATCACATCACAACATGCCCTGAAAAAACAAGTTAGACGTCCTCTACTTTGTTGTTGCAAGTTTTACGTGGCTGCTACAGGCTTAAGCAAGAACCTATCTCACCTTCGCATCAAAACCACAACGCTAGTTTGTCAAGTTGATGCTGTTTTAACCTTCGCAAGGACCAGGCATAGCCACACTTGGTTCAACTAAAGTTGGAGAGACTGTCGCCCGCAAGCCACCTATGTGCAAAGCACGTCGGGAGAACCGGTCTCGCGTAAGCGTACGCGTAATGTCGGTCCGGGTCGTCTCGTCCAACAATGCCACCGAACCAAAGTATGACATGATGGTAGGCAGTATGACTTATATCGCCCACAACTCACTTGTGTTCTACTCGTGCATATAACATCAACATAAAAACCTAGGCTCGGATGCCACTGTTGGGTTTTGTAGTAATTTTAAAAAAATTCCTACGCACACTCAAGATCATGGTGATGCATAGCAACGAGAGGGGAGAGTGTTGTCTACGTACCCACGCAGACCGACTGCGGAAGCGTTGACGCAACGTAGAGGAAGTAGTCGTACGTCTTCCCGATCCGACCGATCCAAGCATCGTTACTCCGGCACCTCCAAGTTCTTAGCACACGTACAGCTCGATGACGATCCCCGGGCTCCGATTCAGCAAAGCTTCGGGGAGGAGTTCTGTTAGCACAATGGCGTTGTGACGATCTTGATGTTCTACTGTTGCAGGGCTTCGCCTAAGCACCGCTACAATATGATCGAGGTGGAATATGGTGGCAGGGGGCACCGCACATGGCCAAGGAATGATCACGCGGATCAACTTGTGTGTCCTAGGGTGCCCCCCTGCCCCCGTATATAAAGGAGCAAGGGGGAGGCCGGCCGGCCCTTGTTTGGCGCGCCAGGAGGAGTCCTCCTCCTAGTAGGAGTAGGACTCCTACTAGGAGGGGGAAAGAGGTGGAGAGGGAGAAGGAAAGGGGGGGCGTCGCCCCCCTCCCCTAGTCCAATTCGGACCAGGGAGGAGGTGGCGCACGGCCCACCTCTGGCAGCCCCTCTCTCTCTCCACTAAGGCCCATATGGCCCATTACTTCTCCCGGGGGGGGGGGGGTTCCGGTAACCCTCCGGCTCTCCGGTTTTCTCCGAAATCACCCAGAACACTTCCGGTGTCCGAATATAGACGTCCAATATATCAATCTTTATGTCTCGACCATTTCGAGACTCCTCGTCATGTCCGTGATCACATCCGGGACTCCGAACTAACTTCGGTACATCAAAATGCATAAACTCATAATAACTGTCATCGTAACTTTAAGCGTGCGGACCCTACGGTTCGAGAACAATGTAGACATGACCGACACATGTCTCCGGTCAATAACCAATAGCGGGACCTAGATGCCCATATTGGCTCCTACATATTCTACGAAGATCTTTATCGGTCAGACCGCATAACAACATACGTTGTTCCCTTTGTCATCGGTATGTTACTTGCCCGAGATTCGATCGTCGGTATCCAATACCTAGTTCAATCTCATTACCGGCAAGTCTCTTTACTCATTCCATAATACATCATCTCACAACTAACACATTAGTTGCAATGCTTGCAAGGCTTATGTGATGTGCATTACCGAGAGGGCCCAGAGATACCTCTCCGACAATCGGAGTGACAAATCCTAATCTCGAAATACGCCAACCCAACATCTACCTTTGGAGACACCTGTAGAGCTCCTTTATAATCACCCATTTATGTTGTGACGTTTGGTAGCACACAAAGTGTTCCTTCGGCAAACGAGAGTTGCATAATCTCATAGTCATAGGAACATGTATAAGTCATGAAGAAAGCAATAGCAACATACTAAACGATCGGGTGCTAAGCTAATGGAATGGGTCATGTCAATCAGATCATTCACCTAATGATGTGATCCTGTTAATCAAATAACAACTCTCTGTTCATGGTTAGGAAACATAACCATCTTTGATTAACGAGCTAGTCAAGTAGAGGCATACTAGTGACACTAAGTTTGTCTATGTATTCACACATGTATTATGTTTCCGGTTAATACAATTCTAGCATGAATAATAAACATTTATCATGATATAAGGAAATAAATAATAACTTTATTATTGCCTCTAGGGCATATTTCCTTTAGAAGCCTCCACTTGGACGGATGAAGTACTCTCCTTCACCTCCGTTGGACGAACTTTGCCTATGGACAAGTCTTGGATTCCTTCTGAAGGGTCTTTGTCTCCTACATCAATTGGCAATTGCTCTACTTGCGAGCCATTAGATTCATCAAACTTCACATCTACCGTCTCTTCAACCTTGCGGGTGAAATTGTTGTAGACATGGTAAGTGTGAGAGATTGAGCCATAACCAAGTAGGAAACCTTCATGAGATTTAGGAGCAAACTTTGAACGACGATGCTTATCAAGAATGTAGCACTTTGAGCCGAATACTCGAAAGTATCCAACTTGGGGTTTGTTACCGGTGAGGAGCTCGTATGCCGTCTTGCCGAGTAGCTTTTGAAGATACAAGCGATTTGTTGCATGACAAGCTGTCTCAACCGCTTCTGCCCAAAAGTGCTTCGGTGTCTTGTATTCATCAAGCATTGTTCTTGCCATTTCGATGAGCGTCCGATTCTTCCTCTCAACAACTCCATTTTGTTGAGGTGTGTACGTAGCCGAGAACTCGTGTGAAATCCCTTCTTCATCAAGAAAGGTGTCCACATTTGCATTCTTGAACTCCGTTCCGTTGTCACTCCGAACCTTCTTGATCTTCACGTCAAACTGATTTTGGGCCTTCCTAGCGAAGTTTTTGAAGATCTTCTGAACCTGCGACTTCTCATTAAGAAAGAACACCCATGTAAATCTTGAAAAATCATCAACTATAACTAGACCAAAAGAATTTCCACCGAGACTCTTGTAGGCGTTGGGACCAAAAAGATCCATATGAAGTAGCTCGAGTGGCCTCCTTGTAGTCATGATGTTCTTCACGGGATGCCTTCCTCCGACCTGTTTACCTGCTTGACAAGCACTGCAAAGTCTATCCTTATCAAATATGACATCGTTAACTCCAAGGATATGATTTCCTTTAATAAGCTTGTCAAGGTTTCTCATGCCAACATGTCCTAGTCGTCTATGCCACAACCAACCTTTTGATGATTTAGCAATAAAGCAAGTTTAGGTTGTGCCTTTTTAGAGAAATCGACAATGTACAGATCACCTCTACGCATACCGGTAAAGACCATTTTATGATTGTCTCGACGAAAGACTTGGCAATCTATCTCAGTAAATAGGACATTCAAACCGAAATCAGCAAGTCTAGATACTGAAAGTAAGTTGTAGCCGAGTGATTCAACGAGCATGACATTTTGAATGGAACTATCATGTGAGATGGCCACCTTGCCAAGGCCAACCACTTTACCCTTTGAATTATCACCAAAGGTGACATATTTTCGAGGGCCGTCATTTTCAGCAAGCTCACGGAACATCTCTTCATCTCCGGTCATATGATCAGTACATCCACTATCAAGAACCCATTCCTTTCCTCCTGATTCATATCCCTGAAGATTTGCCATAAGACCAAAGTGTCTCATTGCATCATCAAGATTGAAGTCACTATCATCATCATCATAGTATCCATGTTCACCATGATCTTGTGACTCATCATTTCCTAGAGAGGGTAATTCATTAGATAAATTATCATCAAAATGGTCACTTTTATGAATTCTTATAGCTTCAAATATAATATCACTAATGATTCCAACATCTCCTTTAGCTTGCTTGAGATTGGCAAGTTCAAATAGACAATCACCAAAGCTAGGATCACTAGAGTTCATCTTACTCAAGGCAATAGATTTATGGAGAATTTTATCCAAATTTTTCAAGGAATGGTCGGGAAATCGTTCCTCAAGAAATTTCCATATAGTATAGGCACAATTAAGAGTAGGCAAACTAGCAATCAAGTTTTTGGGCAATCCTCTGATGATGAGTGTTGGGGAACGTAGTAATTTCGAAAAATTTCCTACGCACACGCAAGATCATGGTGATGCGCAGCAACAAGAGGGGAGAGTGTTGTCTACGTACCAACGCAGACCGACTGCGGAAGCGATCACACAACGTAGAGGAAGTAGTCGTACGTCTTCTTCCCGATCCGACCGATCCAAGCACCGTTACTCCGGCACCTCCGAGTTCTTAGCACACGTTCAGCTCGATGACGATCCTCAGGCTCCGATCCAGCAAAGCATTGAGGAAGAGTTCCGTCAGCACGACGGCGTGGTGACGATCTTGATGTACTACCGACGCAGGGCTTCGCCTAAGCACTACAACGGTATGATCGAGGTGGAATATGGTGGCAGGGGGCACCGCACACGGCTAAGGAACGATCTCAAGGATCAACTTGTGTGTCTTGGGGTGTCCCCTGCCCCCGTATATAAAGGTTGGAGGAGGGGGGCTGGCCGGCCAGAGAGAGGGAGGCGCAGGGGGAGTCCTACTCCTACCGGGAGTAGGACTCCCCTCTCCAATCCTATTCCAACTAGGACTCTCAAGGGGGAAAGGAGAGAGAGGGGGGCCAGCCCCTTCTCCTAGTCCTACTAGGACTTGGGGAAGGGGGGGCGCCGGCCAGCTATGGGCTGCCCCTTTTTCTTTTCCACTAAGGCCCAATAGGCCCATTAGTCTCCCGGGGGGTTCCGGTAACCCTCCCGGTATTCCGGTAAAATCCCGATTTCACCCGGAACACTTCCTATGTCCAAACATAGGCTTCCAATATATCAATCTTTACGTCTCGACCATTTCGAGACTCCTCATCATGTCCGTGATCTCATCCGGGACTCCGAACAACCTTCGGTACATCAAAATGCATAAACTCATAATAACTGTCATCGTAACGTTAAACGTGCGGACCCTACGGTTCGAGAACAATGTAGACATGACCGAGACACGTCTCCGGTCAATAACCAATAGCGGGACCTGGATGCCCATATTGGCTCCCACATATTCTACGAAGATCTTTATCGGTCAGACCGCATAACAACATACGTTGTTCCCTTTGTCATCGGTATGTTACTTGCCCGAGATTCGATCGTCGGTATCCAATACCTAGTTCAATCTCGTTACTGGCAAGTCTCTTTACTCGTTCCGTAATACATCATCTCACAACTAACATATTAGTTGCAGTGCTTGCAAGGCTTATGTGATGTGCATTACCGAGAGGGCCCAGAGATACCTCTCCGACAATCGGAGTGACAAACCCTAATCTCGAAATACGCCAACCCAACATCTACCATTGGAGACACCTGTAGTACTCCTTTATAATCACCCAGTTACGTTGTGACGTTTGGTAGTACCCAAAGTGTTCCTCTGGTAAACGGGAGTTGCATAATCTCATAGTTATAGGAACATGTATTAGTCATGAAGAAAGCAATAGCAACATACTAAACGATCGGGTGCTAAGCTAATGGAATGGGTCATGTCAATCAGATCATTCAACTAATGATGTGACCTCGTTAATCAAATAACAACTCTTTGTTCATGGTTAGGAAACATAACCATCTTTGATTAACGAGCTAGTCTAGTAGAGGCATACTAGTGACACTCTGTTTGTCTATGTATTCACACATGTATTATGTTTCCGGTTAATACAATTCTAGCATGAATAATAAACATTTATCATGATATAAGGAAATAAATAATAACTTTATTATTGCCTCTAGGGCATATTTCCTTCAGTCTCCCACTTGCACTAGAGTCAATAATCTAGTTTCACATCGCCATGTGATTTAGCAGCAATAGTTCACATCACCATGTGATTAACACCCATAGTTCACATCGTTATGTGACCAACACTCAAAGGGTTTACTAGAGTCAGTAATCTAGTTCACATCTCTATGTGATTAATACCCAAAGAGTACTAAGGTGTGATCATGTTTTGCTTGTGAGATAATTTTAGTCAACGGGTCTGTCACATTCAGATCCGTAAGTATTTTGCAAAATTCTTTGTCTATAATGCTCTGCACGGAGCTACTCTAGCTAATTGCTCCCACTTTCAATATGTATCTAGACCGAGACTTAGAGTCATCTAGATTAGTGTCAAAACTTGCATCGGCGTAACCCTTTACGACGAACCTTTTTATCACGTCCATAATCGAGAAACATATCCTTATTTCACTAAGGATAATTCTGACCTCTGTCCAGTGATCTACTCCTAGATCACTATTGTACTCCCTTGCCAAATCAGTGCAGGGTATACAATAGATCTGGTATATAGCATGACATACTTTATAGAACCTATGGCCAAGGCATAGGGAATGACTTTCATTCTCTTTCTATCTTCTGCCGTGGTCGGGCTTTGAGTCTTACTCAACTTCATGCCTTATAATACAGGCAAGAACTCTTTCTTTGACTGCTCCATTTTGAACTACTTCAAAATCTTTGTCAAGGTATGTACTCATTGAAAGAACTTATCAAGCGTCTTGATCTATCTCTATAGATCTTGAAGCTCAATATGTAAGCAGCTTCACCGAAGTCTTTCTTTGAAAAACTCCTTTCAAACACTCCTTTATGCTTTACAGAATAATTCTACATTATTTCCGATCAACAATATGTCATTCACATATACTTATCAGAAATGCTGTAGTGCTCCCACTCACTTTCTTGTAAATACAGGCTTCACCGCAAGTCTGTATAAAACTATATGCTTTGATCAACTTATCAAAGCGTATATTCCAACTCCAAGATGCTTGCACCAGTCCACAGATGGATCGCTGGTGCTTGCACATTTTGTTAGCACCTTTTGGATTGACAAAACCTTCTAGTTGTATCACATACAACTCTTCTTTAATAAATCCATTAAGGAATGCAGTTTTGTTTATCCATTTGCCAGATTTCATAAAATGCGGCAATTGCTAACATGATTCGGACAGACTTAAGCATAGATACGAGTGAGAAAAACTCATCGTAGTCAACACCTTGAACTTGTCGAAAACTTTTGCGACAATTCTAGCTTTGTAGATAGTAACACTACTATCAGCGTCCGTCTTCCTCTTGAAGATCCATTTATTTTCTATGGCTTGCCGATCATCGGGCAAATCCATCAAAGTCCATACTTTGTTCTCATACATGGATCATATCTCAGATTTCATGGCCTCAAACCATTTCGCGGAATCTGGGCTCATCATCGCTTCCTCATAGTTCGTAGGTTCATCATGATCTAGTAGCATGACTTCCAGAGAAGGATTACCGTACCACTCTGGCGTGGATCTTACTCTGGTTTACCTACAAGGTTCGGTAGTAACTTGATCTGAAGTTACATGATCATCATCATTAGCTTCCTCACTAATTGGTGTAGGTGTCACAGAAACAGTTTTCTGTGATGTACTACTTTCCAATAAGGGAGCAGGTACAGTTACCTCATCAAGTTCTACTTTCCTCCCACTCACTTCTTTCGAGAGAAACTCCTTCTCCAGAAAGTTTCCGAATTTTAGCAACAAAAGTCTTGCCTTCGGATCTGTGATAGAAGGTGTATCCAATAGTTTCCTTTGGATATCCTATGAAGACGCACTTCTCCGATTTGAGTTTGAGCTTATCAGGATGAAACTTTTTCATATAAACATCGCAACCCCAAATTTTAAGAAACGACAGCTTAGGTTTCTTGCCAAACCATAGTTCACACGGTGTCGTCTCAACGGATTTAGATGGTGCCCTATTTAACGTGAATGCAGCTGTCTCTAATGCATAACCCCAAAACGATAGTGGTAGATCGGTAAGATACATCATAGATTGCACTATATCCAATAAAGTACGGTTATGACGTTAGGACACACCATTATGCTGTGGTGTTCCATGTGGCATGATTTTGTGAAACTATTCCACATTGTTTTAATTGAAGACCAAACTCGTAACTCAAATATTTTACCTCTACGATCATATCATAGAAACTTTTATTTTCTTGTCACGATGATTTTCCACTTCACTCTGAAATTCTTTGAACTTTTCAAATGTTTCAGACTTATGTTTCATCAAGTAGATATACTCATATCTGCTCAAATCATCTGTGAAGATCAGAAAATAATGATACCTGTCGCGAGCCTCAATATTCATCGGACCACATACATCAGTATGTATGATTTCCAACAAATCTATTGCTCGCTCCATTGTTCCGAAGAACGGAGTTTTAGTCATCTTGCCCAAAAGGCATGGTTCGCAAGCATCAAGTGATTCATAATCAAGTGATTTTGAAAGCCCATCAGCATGGAGTTTCTTCATGCTCTTTATACCAATATGACCTAAACGGCAGTGCCACAAATAAGTTGCACTATCATTATTAACTTTGAATCTTTTTGGTTTCAATATTATAAATATGTGTATCACTATGATCGAGATCCAACGAACTTGTTTCATTGGGTGTATGACCATCGAAGGTTTTATTCATGTAAACAGAACAACAATTATTCTCTGACTTTAATGAATAACCGTATTGCAATAAACATGACCAAATCATATTCACGCTCAACGCAAAAACCAAATAACACTTATTTAAGTTCAACACTAATCCCGAAAGCATAGGGGAGTGTGCGATGATGATCATATCAATCTTGGAACTACTTCCAACACACATCGTCACTTCACCCTTAACTAGTCTCTGTTTATTCTGCAACTCCCGTTTCGAGTTACTAATCTTAGCAACTGAACTAGCATCAAATACTGAGGGGTTGCTATAAACACTAGTATAGTACACATCAGTAACATGTATATCAAATATACTTATGTTCACTTTGCCATCCTACTTATCCGCCAATCACTTGGGGTAGTTCCGCTTCCAGTGACCAGTCCCTTTGCAGTAGAATCACTTAGTCTCAGGCTTAGGATCAGACTTGGGCTTCTTCACTTGAGCAGCAACTTGCTTGTCGTTCTTCTTGAAGTTCCCCTTCTTCCCTTTGCCCTTTTCTTGAAACTAGTGGTCTTGTCAACCATCAACACTTGATGTTTTTCTTGATTTCTACCTTCGTTGATTTCAGCATCACGAAGAGCTTGGGAGTTGTTTCCGTTATCCCTTGCATATTATAGTTCATCACGAAGTTCTACTAACTTAGTGATGATGACTAGAGAATTCTGTCAATCACTATCTTATCTGGAAGATTAACTCCCACTTGATTCAAGCGATTGTAGTACCCAGACAATCTGAGCACATGCTCACTAGTTGAGCGATTCTCCTCCATCTTTTAGCTATAGAACTTGCTGGAGACTTCATGTCTCTCAACTCGGGTATTTGCTTGAAATATTAACTTCAACTCCTGGAACATCTCATATGGTCCATGACGTTCAAAACGTCTTTGAAGTCCCGATTCTAAGCCGTTAAGCATGGTGCACTAAACTATCAAGTAGTCATCATATTGAGCTAGCCAAACGTTCATAACGTCTGCATCTGCTCCTGCAATAGGTCTGTCACCTAGCGGTGCATCAAGGACATAATTCTTCTGTGCAGCAATGAGGATAAACCTCAGATCACGGATCCAGTCCGCATCATTGCTACTAACATCTTTCAACACAATTTTCTCTAGGAACATATCAAAATAAACACAGGGAAGCAACAACGCGAGCTATTGATCTACAACATGATTTGCAAAATACTACCAGGACTAAGTTCATGATAAATTTAAGTTCAATTTAATCATATTACTTAAGAACTCCCACTTAGATAGACATCCCTCTAATCCTCTAAGTGATCACGTGATCCAAATCAACTAAACCATAACCGATCATCACGTGAGATGGAGTAGTTTTCAATGGTGAACATCGTTATGTTGATCATATCTACTATATGATTCACGCTCGACCTTTCGGTCTCCGTGTTCCGAGGCCATATCTGTATATGCTTGGCTCGTCAAGTATAACCTAAGTATTCTGCGTGTGCAACTGTTTTGCACCCGTTGTATTTGGACGTAGAGCTTATCACACCCGATCATCACGTGGTGTCTGGGCACGACGAACTTTGGCAACGGTGCATACTCAGGGAGAACACTTCTTGATAATTTAGTGAGAGATCATCTTATAATGCTACCGTCAATCAAAGCAAGATAAGATGCATAAAAGGATAAACATCACATGCAATCAATATAAGTGATATGATATGGCCATCATCATCTTGTGCTTTTGATCTCCATCTCCGAAGCACCGTCATGATCACCATCGTCACCGGCGCGACACCTTGATCTCCATCGTAGCATCATTGTCGTCTCGCCAATCTTATGCTTCCACGACTATCACTACCGCTTAGTAATAAAGTAAAGCATTACATCGCGATTGCATTGCATACAATAAAGCGACAACCATATGGCTCCTGCCAGTTGCCGATAACTCGGTTACAAAACATGATCATCTCATACAATAAAATCAGCATCATGCCTTGACCATATCACATCACAACATACCCTGCAAAAACAAGTTAGACGTCCTCTACTTTGTTGTTGCAAGTTTTACGTGGCTGCTACGGGCTTTAAGTAAGAACTCATCTCACCTACGCATCAAAACCACAACGATAGTTCGTCAAATAGACTCCGTTTTAACCTTCTCAAGGACCGGGCGTAGTCACACTTGGTTCAACTAAAGTTGGAGAGACAGTCTTCCGCAAGCCATCTATGTGCAAAGCACGTCGAGGGAACCGGTCTCGCGTAAGAGTACGCGTAAGGTTGGTCCGGATCGTCTCACCCAACAATACCGCCGAACCAAAGTATGACATGCTGGTAGGCAGTATGACTTGTATCGCCCACAACTCACTTGTGTTCTACTCGTGCAAATAACATCAAACCATAAAACCTAGGCTCGGATGCCACTGTTGGGGAACGTAGTAATTTCGAAAATTTTCCTACGCACACGCAAGATCATGGTGATGCACAGCAACGAGAGGGGAGAGTGTTGTCTACGTACCAACGCAGACCGACTGCGGAAGCGATCACACAACATAGAGGAAGTAGTCGTACGTCTTCTTCCCGATCCGACCGATCCAAGCACCGTTACTCCGGCACCTCCGAGTTCTTAGCACACGTTCAGCTCGATGACGATCCTCGGGCTCCGATCCAGCAAAGCGTCGAGGAAGAGTTCCGTCAGCACGACGGCGTGATGACGATCTTGATGTACTACCGACGCAGGGCTTCGCCTAAGCACTACAATGGTATGATCGAGGTGGAATATGGTGGCAGGGGGCACCGCACACGGCTAAGGAACGATCTCAAGGATCAACTTGTGTGTCTTGGGGTGTCCCCTGCCCCCGTATATAAAGGTTGGAGGAGGGGGGCTGGCCGGCCAGAGAGAGGGAGGCGCAGGGGGAGTCCTACTCCTACCGGGAGTAGGACTCCCCTCTCCAATCCTATTCCAACTAGGACTCTCAAGGGGGAAAGGAGAGAGAGGGGGGCCGGCCCCTTCTCCTAGTACTACTAGGACTTGGGGAAGGGGGGCGCCGGCCAGCTATGGGCTGCCCCTTTTCTCTTTTCCACTAAGGCCCAATAGGCCCATTAGTCTCCCGGGGGGTTCCGGTAACCCTCCCGGTATTCCGGTAAAATCCCGATTTCACCCGGAACACTTCCTATGTCCAAACATAGGCTTCCAATATATCAATCTTTACGTCTCGACCATTTCGAGACTCGTCGTCATGTCCGTGATCTCATCCGGGACTCCGAACAACCTTCGGTACATCAAAATGCATAAACTCATAATAACTGTCATCGTAACGTTAAGCGTGCGGACCCTATGGTTCGAGAACAATGTAGACATGACCGAGACACGTCTCCGGTCAATAACCAATAGCGGGACCTGGATGCCCATATTGGCTCCCACATATTCTACGAAGATCTTTATCGGTCAGACCGCATAACAACATACGTTGTTCCCTTTGTCATCGGTATGTTACTTGCCCGAGATTCGATCATCGGTATCCAATACCTAGTTCAATCTCGTTACTGGCAAGTCTCTTTACTCGTTCCGTAATACATCATCTCACAACTAACATATTAGTTGCAGTGCTTGCAAGGCTTATGTGATGTGCATTACCGAGAGGGCCCAGAGATACCTCTGTGACAATCGGAGTGACAAACCCTAATCTCGAAATACGCCAACCCAACATCTACCATTGGAGACACCTGTAGTACTCCTTTATAATCACCCAGTTACGTTGTGACGTTTGGTAGTACCCAAAGTGTTCCTCCGGTAAACGGGAGTTGCATAATCTCATAGTTATAGGAACATGTATAAGTCATGAAGAAAGCAATAGCAACATACTAAACGATCGGGTGCTAAGCTAATGGAATGGGTCATGTCAATCAGATCATTCAACTAATGATGTGACCTCGTTAATCAAATAACAACTCTTTGTTCATGGTTAGGAAACATAACCATCTTTGATTAACGAGCTAGTCTAGTAGAGGCATACTAGTGACAGTCTGTTTGTCTATGTATTCACACATGTATTATGTTTCCGGTTAATACAATTCTAGCATGAATAATAAACATGTATCATGATATAAGGAAATAAATAATAACTTTATTATTGCCTCTAGGGCATATTTCCTTCAATGAGCTCAATAGTTCTAAGATTGCGAATCATGTCAATATCTTCATCTAGGGTAGGATGTAAAGGATCAATGTGAGGTGCACAAGGGCTAGCAATATACTTGTTCAAATGATATTGGTTGAAGATTACAAGCATCTCATTTTTCCACTCATGAAAATACTCTCCATCAAGAATAGGTACTCTATGTCTAAGACTCCCTAAAGTAGACACATCCATCTTCCTCCAATGGTGATTAAACCAAGGCAATGGAGACCAATGCTCTGATACCACTTGTAGGACCTTGAAGTAGATGTGTCTAGAGGGGGGTGATTAGACACTTCATGCCAAAGTTGCAATTTTTAAGCTTTTTCGGTTTGAGTGGAGTTTAAGGATAATTTCAACAATCACAATACATATCAAGCAAGTATGCAAAGTATATATAGGCATTGGGAAGTAAAGCATGCAACTTGCAAGAATGTAAAGGGAAGGGTTTGGAGAATTCAGACGCAATCAAAGACACGGATGTTTTTCCCGTGGTTCGGATAGGTGGTGCTATCCTACATCCACGTTGATGGAGACTTCAACCCACGAAGGGTAACGGTTACGCGAGTCCACGGAGGGCTCCACCCACGAAGGGTCCACGAAGAAGCAACCTTGTCTATCCCACCATGCCCATCGCCCACGAAGGACTTGCCTCACTAGTGGTAGATCTTCACGAAGTAGGCAATCTCCTTGCCCTTACAAACTCCTTGGTTCAACTCCACAATCTTGTCGGAGGCTCCCAAGTGACACCTATCCAATCTAGGAGACACCACTGTCCAAGAAGTAACAAATGGTGTGTTGATGATGAACTCCTTGCTCTTGTGCTTCAAATGATAGTCTCCCCAACACTCAACTCCTCTCATAGGATTTGGATCTGATGGAAAGAAGATTTGAGTGGAAAGAAACTTGGGGAAGGCTAGAGATCAAGATTCATATGGTAGGAATGGAATATCTTGGCCTCAACACATGAGTAGGTGGTTCTCTCTCAGAACATATGAGTTGGAATGGTGTATGTGTTTTGATGGCTCTCTCTTCGAATGAAGAGGAGGTAGAGGGGTATATATAGCCTCCACACAAAATCCAACTGTTACACACAGTTTTCCAATCTCGGTGGGACCGAATCAACAAACTCGGTCGGGCCGAAAAGGTAAACCTAGTGACCATTAGAGATTTCGGTGGGACCGACTGAGTCAACTCGGTGGGACCGATGTGCTAGGGTTAGGGTAAATCCAAAACTCGGTTTGACCGATTACTCAAACTCGGTGGGACCGATTTGGGTAATAAGCGAAACAGAGAGCTGGCCAAGCAAACTCAGTGGGACCGATTGCATATCTCGGTGGGACCGAGAATAACGCAATAGGTAACAGAGAGTTTGCAAGCCCATCTCGGTGAGACCGAGATTCCATCGGTGAGACCGAATCGATTAGGGTTTATGGCAGTGGCTATGACAAGTGAAACCCAGTGGTGCCGGATAGGAATAATTGGTAGGTCCGAGTTTGGCTTAGGGTTTAGGTCATTTGTGGATATGGGAAAGTAGCTGAGGATTTTGGAGCATATCATTAAGCACTTGAGCAAGAGGCTCATTAAGCAACACCTCATCCCTTCTTGATAGTATTGGCTTTTCCTATGGACTCAATGTGATCTTGGATCACTAAAATGTAAAATGAAGAGTCTTGAACTTCAAGCTTTAGCCAATCCTTTGTCCTTAGTATCTTGGAGACCTTCCCACAACCTTTAGTCCATGCCACTCCATTGTTGAACTTATCTGAAACATACTAGATGAAAACGTTAGTCCAACAAGAGATATGTTGTCATCAATTATCAAAACCACCTAGGGAGCACTTGTGCTTTCACTCTGCTTCTCCTGACGTCCTCTTTCTGAGATGGCCCGGTTGTGAGAAGATCTTTAGAGCGCCGGACCCCTCCTTGTGGCTGGTCGCCTGGAGCTGGTCTCTGGTTGGCTCCATTCTGACGTGTCCGTTCGGGAGGCGCCGAGCCAGGTCGTGGCGACCTCTGAGGAGGAGAAGTGAGGCGCAGCTCAGGCAGCAGCTGCTCAGGAGGCGGCGCTGAAGGACGACGAGGCCGCCCAATCCCACTGCCAGGTGCTGGAGGCCGAGCTGAAGATACTGTGTGACGAGCGTGCTGAAGTTGCCCGTGGCCGTAAGGTGGAGGAAGAGAGGATGAAGGCCCGGGAGGACGCCGTCAAGGGTCGCGACGCCGAGCTGTAGCAGCTAGCGCAGGCACAGGCCTCTGAGCGCGGACGGCTAGAGGAGCTGGCGCAGAAGGTGCAGGCTGAGAGGGCCGAACTCGATGCCAAGGCGAAGGTTCTGGCCGAGAACCGCGCGGCCTTCACGCTTCTGGATAAGAGGTCTCGCGAGGCCCTGAAGTCAATCTATGAGAAGGGCTTGGAGAAGCCGTTGGCCACCAATGAGGACGGCCCCGCACGGCTGCTTCCCTACTTGGTCAAGGCGCTTGAGGAAGTCGTGAGCGGCATTGGCCCCATGGCAGAGGCAGAGGCTCGCGTCCTTTCTTCAGCCGCGCGTCTTCAACCACCTCCATCTTCGCGATCGTGCCGCCCGCCTTGACGAGCTGCTGGAGCCCGTGGCTGATGAACACTGTGCAGCCGCCGCCCCAGTCATGAAAGGTCAGGTGGAAGCCTTCCTGGAGAAGTTCGACGCCTTCGCCCCCGCGACTTCGACTGGTGTTGCAGGTGAATGCGACGCCACCCATGAGGGGGTGCCTCTTGCATGTGCTGGCGGTATCGAGGGATGATTGGCCTGCGTCTCCTTTCCTGTTGAAACTCCTGCAACATGTAGCATGCCTTGTGGAGGCGTTTAAACTTGTGTTTGATATTCGGAGAACAATATGTCTTGTAATATTTGCTTTGAGATTTTGCGATTTCCTTCCCATTTGCTTTACGTTCCACGTCGGCAGAGCCCGACCCCGCACATACCTCAGCTGCCGTTGGGCCGACCGAATCACCATGACAGTCCAAGGAGTGAGGGGCTACGTGGTCAATTAGGCTCCTAAGTCGTGATGCTCAGGAGTCCCCCTTGACGTGCAAATAGCTTGTGGAAAGGAGATGCGATGGTAGGTCTTGTGTTCTACGTCGGCAGGGCCCGACCCCGCGCATACCTCAACCACCATTGGTCCGATCAGATCACTTGGATGGGCCAAGGAGTGAGGGGCTACGTGATCAGTTAGGCTCCTGAGTCGTGATGCTCAGGAGCCCCCTTGACGTTCAAACGACCTTCATAACTTAGCTCCGCTTGGGAGGGCGCGCAACGACCAGGTCCGAGGGACCTGGCGGGGTGGCGTATGCTTGGACGTGACCCAAGCGCAGCCCCCGTGCCCAGCCACCTCCACTACAAAAAAAGACACATCCGTGACATTTTGGGCTGAACGAAATTTTTTCTGTCATACTTATGACACTTCTATGACAATAATTGTGACAAAACACGGTATCATCATAGATGTGGTGGGGTCCTACTTCTATGTCAAAAAATCATGACAGAAAAAGGACTTTTCGTCCTGGGTGGGCCGGAGACGTGGCTGCATAACATTCTTTGGGCCGTCCATGACGAAAAAACCGTGGTAGAAGCGAGGGCGAGGAAAATATCGGGGTGTTCCTGTTGGGTAACATAGTAATTTCGAAAATTTTCCTACGCACACGCAAGATCATGGTGATGCATAGCAACGAGAGGGGGGAGTGTTGTCTACGTACCAACGCAGACCGACTGCGGAAGCGATCACACAACATAGAGGAAGTAGTCGTACGTCTTCTTCCCGATCCGACCGATCCAAGCACCGTTACTCTGGCACCTCCGAGTTCTTAGCACACGTTCAGCTCGATGACGATCCTCGGGCTCCGATCCAGCAAAGCGTCGAGGAAGAGTTCCATCAGCACGACGGCGTGGTGACGATCTTGATGTACTACCGACGCAGGGCTTCGCCTAAGCTCTACAACGATATGACCGAGGTGGAATTTGGTGGCAGGGGGCACCGCACACGGCTAAGGAACGATCAACAATGATCAACTTGTGTGTCTATGGGGTGCCCCCTGCCCCCGTATATAAAGGAGCAGGGGGAGGGGTTCGGCCGGCCAGGGGGAGGGGCGCAGGAGGAGTCCTACTCCTACCGGGAGTAGGACTCCCCCCCCCCCCCCCCCAATCCTATTCCTAATAGGAATCCTTAAGGGGGAAAGAGAGAAAGAGGGGGTCGGCCCCTTCTCCTAGTCCTAATAGGACTAGGGAAGGGGGGAAGGTGCGCAGCCCTTGTGGCAGCCCCTTTTCACTTTTCCACTAAGGCCCAATAGGCCCATTTGCCTCCCGGGGGGTTCCGGTAACCCTCCCGGTATTCCGGTAAAATCCTGATTTCACCCGGAACACTTCAGATGTCCAAACATAGGCTTCCAATATATCAATCTTTACGTCTCGACCATTTCGAGACTCCTCGTCATGTCCGTGATCACATCCGGGACTCCGAACAACCTTCGGTACATCAAAATGCATAAACTCATAATAACTGTCATCGTAACGTTAAGCGTGCGGACCCTACGGTTCGAGAACAATGTAGACATGACCGAGACATGTCTCCGGTCAATAACCAATAGCGGGACCTGGATGCCCATATTGGCTCCTACATATTCTACGTAGATCTTTATCGGTCAGACCGCATAACAACATACGTTGTTCCCTTTGTCATCGGTATGTTACTTGCCCGAGATTCGATCGTCGGTATCCAATACCTAGTTCAATCTCGTTACTGGCAAGTCTCTTTACTCGTTCCGTAATACATCATCTCATAACTAACATCTTAGTTATTATGCTTGCAAGGCTTATGTGATGTGTATTACCGAGAGGGCCCAGAGATACCTCTCCGACAATCGGAGTGACAAACCCTAATCTCGAAATACGCCAACCCAACATCTACCATTGGAGACACCTGTAGTACTCCTTTATAATCACCCAGTTACGTTGTGACGTTTGGTAGTACCCAAAGTGTTCCTCTGGTAAACGGGAGTTGTATAATCTCATAGTTATAGGAACATGTATAAGTCCTGAAGAAAGCAATAGCATCATACTAAACGATCGGATGCTAAGCTAATGGAATGGGTCATGTCAATCAGATCATTCAACTAATGATGTGACCTCGTTAATCAAATAACAACTCCTTGTTCATGGTTAGGAAACATAACCATCTTTGATTAACGAGCTAGTCAAGTAGAGGCATACTAGTGACACTTTGTTTGTCTATGTATTCACACATGTATTATGTTTCCGGTTAATACAATTCTAGCATGAATAATAAACATTTATCATGATATAAGGAAATAAATAATAACTTTATTATTGCCTCTAGGGCATATTTCCTTCAGTTCCCGGTTACGGTGGGTGGTCGGGGCCGAGCGATGCGCGTTTCTGTCGTACACGCACGCGCGTGGGTGGAAGGCGCTGGGCTCTAACTGAACCCGAGCGAGGCATTGGGCTCTAACTGAACCCGAGCGATTGCACTGCAGGCTACACGTTACTGAACCCGAGCGATCGATCGATGGCTGTTAACTGAACCCAATCGAGCGATTCCTTTGCTACTGCTGCTAACTGAAGCCGATTAATGCTGCCTCTGGATGAACAGTGAGCGTTGTCGGGGGGAGGGGTTGGAGAACAGTTCCCGGTGGGGGTGGATGAACGGGACCCCGTGGTATTGCCTCTGGATGAACAGGACCCCGATCGATCGAGCCGGTTGGGGCTGGATGAACAGGACCCCGTGGACGGCTGGATGAACAGAACCACCCCGTGGAGGGCAGGATGAACAGTAGACGGTGGAGGGCTGGATGAACAATAGCCCGTTGTAACATCCCAGTGTCATGCTTCAGTAACCCTCTGTGATTAAGCTAATCATTTTTTCAGACAGTGCTTAATCACCTTTGTTCAATATCCCATTTGAAATTCCAGTCAATTCAAATTCTAGTGAAGTTTGAAGTTGATCAAAAGTTGCTGGCAAAATGTTCATCATTTGTCAAAACTTTCATAACAATTATTTGTTAAGGAACACAACATCACTTTTGTGCAAAGATGGGCATTAGCAATTATAACAGCACCAATTTAGCATTTTAAAATGCTATCCCATTTATGAAAAATACCAAATGAATTCTTCTGGTCTCCACATTATTTGTGGCACTGTCTAAGATCATCAGGGAATAAAAGGGGCACTTCCCATATTTTTCCTAAGTAAATAGCATGCCCGATATTTCTTACCCATCTCTGTTTATTTAAAAAAAGGAAAAGGAAAAAAAAGGGGAGAGAAAAGGAAACCCCCCTGGCTCCCACTCGGCCTAGCCCAAGAGACCGAACCAGCCGGCCCACCTTGCCCTCCCGGTCGCTCCCCCCTCACTCCCTGTTCCTCTGTCTCGGTCGCTACAAGGGCGGGTCGCCCCGGACCACCTCGCCGGCGCCGACGCCGGTAGGGGATAAGGGCGCCATGCCCCGACCCCTCGATCCCATCCCCCCACTCCACCCTCCTCCCCCTCGTGCTCCACCTCCCTGCCCAGATCCGCCATCGACGAACGCCGTCGTCACCGCCATCCGTCTCCATCACGACAACCGGGAACCACCGTGCCCATTCGTTGAGTGTGCGTGCTTCTCCGCCGTTTACTACGCTGACGCCGGCGCCACCGCACCGAGCGCCGCCCCGTGGGCGCCTGAAGCCGCGTCGCTGCCACCGCGTTCATCCCCGTCGTCGTCGCGTCGTCCCCGTCTCCTCCCCACCGGACTCCCTCGCGCCTCGCCGCCCCCGTCTCTGCAACGAAGGGTGAGGCCGTCCGCCACTGTCCTTTGTTTCCACACGTTCGGTAGTTACGTTCCCATGCGAGCTCGCAGTCGCCCCCGTCGCGCTGGCCGCGTCCCTGCTCTGCTACTTCTCACCTGCTACTGGTGCTCCTGCGCTGCGCTGCTGCTTGCTGCTACTGCTCCAACGCCGCCCCGTGCGGCGCTCGCCGACCCGCCACACGCGCGTCACCACGCCCGTACGCACCGGCCCCTGCCTTTGCTCATGCTCGCAGTCGCCGCGACCCCGCCGCGTCGCCCACCCGTCGTGGCCTTCTGCTGCTGCTTGCCACCCTGCTGCTGCTTCTCGCTTGTGCTACTCCGCTCAACGCCGGCTGCCCCGCTAACTGCCATCGCCACCGCGCGTCGCTCGTCGTCCGCCTCGGTGCCGCTCGTAGCCGAGCCCGCAGCTCCTCCCCGCGTCGCCCCCCTTGCTGCTTGCCACGACCCCGCTTCCCCTGGCCGGCGCCCCACCGCGCCCCGGTGGCCATCGCCGGCCACGGCCTCGCCGTGCCCCGTTCGATGGGCGCCCACCCCTGCGCCCCAACGCCCAATGCTCGCTAACCCGCTCCAGTTGCCAGATGGGCCACTGCCAGTGGGGCCCCACAACCCCTTTTCTTTTAAAACAAAATAGGTGTTAAAAAGAGGATTTTAAAAAATTAACCAATATAATTAATTAATCCGGTTTAAAATGCTAATTAGGATTAATTAAGTCTGCTAATTAAACTAGGTTAATTTTGTAGTTAGCAAAACAGTGTATGACAAGGGGCCCCACCCCTTGTTGACCAGTCAAACATTGACTGGTCAACTGGGACCCCCTGGACCCACATGTCTGCCACAGGTACGCCTTTGTGTACACTTGTGGGTGCACATAGCTTTTAGTTGTTTAATTTCGAATTAATAATGATTTCAGAATATTGTTTAAAACTTTGAAAAATCGTAGAAAATAATCTATAACTCGGATGAAAATGTTTTCTACATGAAAGTTGCTCAGAAAAATCCAATGAACCCGAATACACGGTTAGTTCATCTGTCACATGCCCCTAGTAAGCTGAACATGGAACTTTCCCCCTCTTTTCCTCTGTCCGGAATCCACCTAACGTCGGGAATTTATCCTCCGATGTTTATCCCCTCCGTCTGCAACGTGTAGTACTACGTTAGGTCGACCCTAGTTATGCTTATCGTCATTACATGCTTAGTGTTGTATCTGTTTGCTTTATATTTACTGTTTCTTCCCCCTCTTCTCTCCGGTAGACCTCGAGACCGATGTTGATGCCCCTGTGATCGACTACGTCGAGGACACTTCTTCCTTTTCATCAGAGCTTCCAGGGAAGCAAACTCCCCTTGAGAATTCCGATATCGCCCATTTCTTTCCCTCTCATGCTTGCATTAGAACTGCTACTCCTTTCTATATGATCCTACTCTGATGCATAGCCTTTTTTTGTTACCTACCTGCTTATCCATAAACTGCTTAGTATTGGTTGGTTAGTGATCCATCAGTGACCCCCACCTTGACCCAGTTGCCCCGCTTTATGTTCGATGACTCGATCAACATGATCGAAGACCAGGCCCCAGCAACGCACATCACTTTTCCCCTTTTTGTTGCTCGACACTGCAGAGTTACCATCGAGTGCCGAGGATGGAACCTCATACATCACTCCTGATGAGATCTCTCTAGTGTAGCTATCCATACGTGGTCATCGAGGGTGATTTCCTCCTTAACCACTTCTGATACGGCTCTCTCGTGCAACCCCTCAAGTGTGAACCTCGAGGGTGGATCCTCTTACGTTCACCTTGATGATTACATCGAGTGGAATTCACCGGGGGAGATTCCTTGGGTTTTCCCCTTGGTGTTAGACACACAGTTACTATGGTTACTATGAATTTACACTGAACCATGTTACTAAAGACGGGTCGTCCCTGAGGGGTACCCGCATGAGCTTTAATAGCGAGTGATGTGGAGTCGGGTTGACCTGGAAGGTGCCCGCGAGATACTTACTAGGCGTGGCCGGCCATTCTTAGCCCTTGCCGCAAGTACTCGAGACGGGGCGACGGGGTCACATCTTTCATCAGTCTCTGCTCGTGACCGCACTGCCAACGCACTAACGGTTTGGATATTTGATCCGAGGGGCCTCTGGCCTGATAGCACTAACCATCACGTGGGAATTGTATAGGCGTTCTGCATCGTATACATCAGCCGAAGCTTATTAGATGTCAGCGACTAAGCGGCGCGCGCCAGGTTGGACTGGTAAGCTCCTGCCTTTTGAAGGAGGTAGCTAGGTCTGCTCACCGGCCGCCCACGCAATGTGCAGGAGTTCCCTGGGTGATGGCCCAAGACCCCTCGGGGCATAGGTTTAGTCCAACGTGCTGACCTCTCTATTAAGCCTAGGTCGGGTTGCGACGTATTGTTTGGCCGAGGCCGGGCATGACCCAGGAAAGTGTGTCCGTCCAGAGTTAATCGAGCGTGGTGAGTAAGCTGGTGCACCCCTGCAGGGAAGAAAACATCTATCGATAGCCTTTCCTATGGTAACAGACACTTGGAGTTGTATCCCGTTCGATACAACTAGAACTGGATACTTGTGATGAGAAATGGATTGTGAATGAGAGATGGATAGTATGGCTCTAGGATTGCTTTCTCGCAAGGAGTCGAGAAAGGATCTCTGGCCGAGGTTGATAACTCTACTACTTTACTTTATTCTACTCTTATCTCTTCTGATGCTGCAAGATGCTTGGAGCTGCTTGAAGATGCTAGTCTTCGATAGGCTAGGCTTTCCCCTTTCTCTTCTGGCATTCTGTAGTTTAGCCCATAGATACAACCCATTCGTTTGATACAGATGCATACTTAATTAGATCTGATGTAAGTCTTGCGAGTACATTGGATGAGTACTCACGGTTGCTTTGCTACCTCTTTTCCCCCATACCCGATTGTTGCGACCAAATGACGGATCCCAGGAGCTAGACAACACCACTGATGATTACTACTACCCTGAGGGTGCCTACTACAATGTGACGGCTGCTGGCGACCTGGAGTAGTTAGGAGGCTCCCAGGCAGGAGGCCTGGCCTTTTCGATCATTGTTGCTTTTGCGCTTGCCTTCTTAAGGCAGAGTTGTTTAACTTATGTCTGTACTGAGATATTGTTCCTTCCGCTGACTCTTGTGTATTCGAGCTTATGTATTCGAGCCCTCGAGGCCCCTGGCTTGTAATATAAAGCTTGTTTTTAATTTGTGTCTAGAGTTGTGTTGTGATATCTTCCCGTGAGTCCTTGATCTTAATCGTACACATTTGCGTGTATGATTGAATTGAGGGCGTCAAAAGTTGGTCTCAGAGCCGACTGCCTGTAGGATCCCCCTTTTCAACTCCTTGGCCGAAGTTGAGTCTAGTCACTACAAAAAAAACTTTTACTAACATGGTTGTGTGTCTTACGGGCACACGTTGCCATTGGGTGGTATTAGGAGCTTTTATTCCTCGTCTTTACTCTGGGACTCTGATCTCTCTTCTATTCGGGTTAAAGATTTTACTAACTCTAAATCTAGGTTCTCGTAACTACTTCATCCCGGAGAGCCCTTCATTCCAGATGATTGTCTACTTCATCATAAGATTCCGAAGATGTTGTTCGATGTTTTTCCGAGACCCTTGTGCCCTCCACCTTTTCAATCCCCTACCATCGATATATCCATTTGGATAATGGCATACACTTGTCATTCATACAAATATTCCTCGTTGATCTTGTTATTAGAAGATACGCCGAAATCATCTCTAATTTTTGAGAATACTTTGTGCCTACTGCCTTATCGTTCTTTGCCACCTGAATACCCCTTCAGATAATTTTTCGCACTTATCGAGTATCCGCTCATCCCCAGTTGATTCATGTATTTCACAAAAGTCTTCCAAATACCATTCAATCTTTCGTAAATCCTCATCAGCCTATTGCTCTTGAAATTCTTGCTTGCTTGCATTATGATTAATCCCATAAGTCTGGTAATGTTATTGGCATCCTTTGTCATTATCATTTTGAGTCCGTTGATTCAATAGGTTGTGGTTGCTTGCAATCCTCAGTCGAATCCTAGAATTCATCCTTCCAGCTCAAACGTCATCTTGGACATGAGCTAATTCTCGACCAATCAGATTACCATCTATTGCACCCCTAAGTATATTCAACTTACCCATCCTCAATCACAGCATTTTCTTTTGATCCCTTGATTAGGAAATCATAATTCCTTTGCATCTGAGCTTTAAATTAGTCAGTTGTTTCTATAATTTGATCTCATTGCGTTGTTTGTTCCTCTGGGTGTGTGTGCTGATGCTCACATCAGCTCCATTATGGACTGTCAGATCCTTTGTTGAATTATCATCCGATAGTGTCCTTTGTATACAAAAACCTCGAGAATTCTTTCCCTGATACATAATGCCATTGGTAAATCCTATTATCTGATTTAGCCAACCATGCTCTGCTTTTGAGCTGGTGATATTGACTCCTAAAGATTGTGGTATATGTTCCTAAGATGCCCCTATGAGTTGAACGTACGCCTTCCATAAATCCATGTGAACCCGAAAGAGTTCACGGGTCATACTCATCTTGTATTTCACCAGGTAAAACTTTCGACACTAATGCCAATTTTTAAAATAGGGAGTGGATGAAAGGTTATGCATTGGAAAAGTGGGAGTCGACCTTGAACTTTGTGTTCATGCTCATGGAGCCAATGTGGAACTTATCATGGAAGCTTCTTGTGATAATAATAATCCCCTTGTTATAAGTTCATCTGGTATCTATGTTTGGTCCTTTGCAACCGTGGTTCTGACCATGATTGTTCCACTATGATTCCATTTCTCAGACAAGTTAAAGCACTTGTCTTCTGCAAATCAATGTGTCTCCACAACCTCTATTTTGATCTTCCGTCTAGTATTATCCTCCGGTATCTCGAGAATGTATAAGAGCTGTGTTGCTTCCTATGAGTCTTCATCTAGTATTCCTTCTCACCGATCTCAGATCCCCCCAGGTTCTGAGTTATTAGGCACTCGAGAACACCGATAAGTGAATCGATTCCGTACTCCGATTCAATAACTCGAAGTAATTTTCGTTGCTTACGAGTTAATAATCCTTAAGTCATTCCTAGCCTGATGGCTTATATCATTATCGTGCTAAATTTTAACTGTGCTAACTAGTCCTTCTTCCCGGAGTACAATTTTTGACGATGAGGTAAGCTTATGTCGGTCTTCCTCATCTTATTGTATTGCCTTGAACAACAAGCTTGTTTCGAGTTTGTGTCGTACCCGTGGTTCCAGTAACCTTTCGCTTCATCGTTCCTTTGACTTGTTGTCATCACCGATCTATTACATCTTCATGGAACCTCTCGACAAATATGGCACGATCATCATGAACATTCTAAGCTCTTCCAGGGTATCAATCGAATTCATGATGCGAAATACCATCCTTGTCCCCCCTCGTTGAATTGTTACTAAGCCCATGGGCCACATCCTCATCTTTTCCTTGTTGAATTTGTATGACTTATTTTGTAAGTTGTTTCCGATGGATCCTTTGTCTATCCAAAGTCTGAACTTTACCTGATGACCATGTCAATGCTATCTCGAAGCATGACTGTGGTACCCAAACATCAACCAAAACATTGGAAGCGCAGTGCTAAATTTTTCTTGATCAATTATCCAAACACCGTTGTATGGGTAAACCTCATTAAATTCCTTGCCCCTTTGTCTAACTGGTTACATACTTGGAGTACTATCATGCATATCATGCTCGGCTTTTCCTTGTGAAAATATACTCTTGATATTTGGGCATAAGCACATTTTCCTTTCCATTGTTCTGTTTAATCTGATACTCACATTTTTCGTTCCATTGTTTTGTTTAACCTCCCTTGTGATCTATATGATCTAAGCAGTAATATTTTCCTGCTTATGCAAACACCTCGGTGTACAACTCTACCAGTAAGACCCTGTTACTATTGTTGCGGTAACCACTGATGGACGAGAACTTTGCCTAATGGTCTGCCTCGTTCAACGAGTAGGAAAATGGTTCTCTTCGTCCCTCTCCCTTAGTACCAATGTTGTTTCCAACATAATTGACAGGCTATCCTCTGACCTGCCTTGCTGTCATGTGATACGTCCATTTTGCATCATGCTTTTATATCGATATTTATTGCATTATGGGCCGTTATTACACATTACGTCACAATACTTATGCATATTCTGTCTTATTTTACAAGGTTTACATAAAGAGGGAGAATACCGTCAACTGGGATTCTGGGCTGCAAAAGGAGCAAATATTAGAGACCTATTCTGCACAGCTCCGTAAGTCCTGAAACTTCACGGAAGTCATTTTCAGAATATATAAAAAATACTGAGCACAAGAAGTTCCAGAGGGGGGCCACACCCTGGCCACAAGGGTGGGGGGCACGCCATACCCCCTGCCTCGTGGGCCCCCCGGTGGCCCTCCGATGCCCATCTTCTGTTATATGGAGTCTTTTGATGATAAAAAAATCATAAGCAAGCTTTTGGGACGAGACTCCGCCGCCATGAGGCGGACCTTGGCGGAGCTGTTTTGCCGGGGACACTTCCCTCCGGGAGGGGGAAATCATCACCATCGTCATCACCAACGATCCTCTCATCGGGAGGGGGTCAATCTCCATCAACATCTTCACCAGCACCATCTCCTCTCAAACCCTAGTTCATCTCTTGTATCCAATTCTTGTCTCTAAGTCTGGGATTGGTACATGTGGGTTGCTAGTAGTGTTGATTACTCCTTGTAGTTGATGCTAGTTGGTTTATTTGGTGGAAGATCATATGTTCAGATCCTATATGCATATTAATACCCCTCTGATTATGAACATGAATATGCTTTGTGAGTAGTTATGTTTGTTCCTGAGGACATGGGAGAAGTCTTGCTATTAGTAGTCATGTGAATTTGGTATTCATTCGATATTTTGATGAGATGTATGTAGTCTCTCCTCTAGTGGTGTTATGTGAATGTCAACTACATGACACTTCACCATTATTTGGGCCTATAGGAAGGCATTGGGAAGTAATAAGTAGATGATGGGTCGCTAGAATGACAGAAGCTTAAACCCTAGTTTATGCGTTGCTTCGTAAGGGGCTGATTTGGATCCACATGTTTCATGCTATGGTTAGGTTTACCTTAATACTTTTGTTTTAGTTGCGGATGCTTGCAATAGAGGTTAATCATAAGTGGGATGCTTGTCCAAGTAAGGACAGCACCCAAGCACCGGTCCACCCACATATCAGATTATCAAAGTACCAAACGCGAATCATATGATCGTGATGAAACCTAGCTTGATGATAATTCCCATGTGTCCTCGGGAGCGCTTTTCTCTATATAAGAATTTTTCCAGGCTTTTCCTTTGCTACAAAAAGGATTGGGCCACCTTGCTTCACTTTATTTACTTTTGTTACTTGTTGCTCGTTACAAATTATCATATCACAAAACAATCTATTACCTATAATTTCAGTGCTTGCAGAGAATACCTTGCTGAAAACCGCTTATCATTTCCTTCTGCTCCTCGTTGGGTTCGACACTCTTACTTATCGAAAGGAGTACGATAGATCCCCTATACTTGTGGGTCATCAAGACTCTTTTCTGGCGCCATTGCTGGGGAGTGAAGCGCCTTTGGTAGGTGGAATTTGGTAAGGAAAAATTTATATAGTGTGCTGAAATTTACTGTCACTTGTTACTATGGAAAGTAATCCTCTGAGGGGCTTGTTCGGGGTATCTTCACCCCGACCAGTAGAGCAAAGATTTGCTCCTCAATCCACTGAACCTACTGAAAATGAAAATGTCTGCTTTGAAATTCAGTTGGGTATGATAGAAAAACTGCTAGCTAATCCTTTTGCAGGAGATGGAACATTACATCCCGATGAGCACACTACTAGGAAAAGGGCTATAGATAGGATTGACACTAATGGCACACCAGGGAAGTAGTGCGCCACTACTATATACTAATGGCGCACCAGTTGGTGATGCGCCATTAGTGTGGAAGACACTAATGGTGCACCAAAAAATAGGTGCGCCACTAGTGATATTTTTTTTCATTTTTACATACATACTAATGGCGCATCCTTCCGAAGTGCGCCATTACTAGTTCTAACTAGTAATGGCGCACCAGACAGTGAGTGCGTGAGTACTGAATTTTTTTTATTCTTTTTTTTTGCAAAACTACTAATGGCGCACCGCCTCACAGTGCGCCATTACTAGTTTGAACTACTAATGCTGCACCCTGTAAAAGTGCGCCATTAGTATATATATATATTACTTTTTTTGCAAAATTACTAATGGCGCACCACCTGCAGGTGTGCCATTAGTAACCAGGGTTACTAAGCGCATTTGCAGGTGGTGCGCCATTAGTAACCTGGGACCCCAACAAGATATTTTGGACAGCCACACCTACCCACTCACTTTCCCCACTTCATTCCCTCCACCTCCTTCTCCAAGCTTTCGGCTGTCTCCTCCTCCTCACCTCATTTCCACCATACATTCATCAAAATTAAGTGGTGAAATTACCTTTTTTTGATAGGTAAGTAAGGGCAAAGCTATCTTCATGATGTAGATCTACTTTTTTTCTCCCTAGCTCGCTCCAACAACGTGCACATGCACTTTTTGTGGCCTAGCTAGATGTATGTATGTTTGTGGTGTTGCATGTGTTTGTGGTGTTGCATATATGTTTGTGTTTGCAGGTACCGGTATTTGAAATGCGATAGTTGCCAATATTTTGCCGGAATGTTGATTCATTTTCGTTTCAGTGAGAATTTTGGCACTATGCATTCTTTTTGGTCCTATTTTTAGGGAAGGTCATGCCAAAAAATTTCTTGGTTCTAAAATATCATTCTGCTCTACCCCGCAGGCGACCATGGTCCGCACGATGACCGAAGGCATCGTGAATAGGTTTTTGAGCTCCGCGAAGGCCGAGATGCTTCAAAAGAACGAGACAGAGATAAGATGTCCGTGTCGAAGATGCAAGCTGAAGAGCCTTATTGCGGACCCGGATTCCGGGCAGGTGCGGGACCACCTGCTCTTGCGTGGTTTCAAGGATGGCTATCAGTGGCAAGGTGATGAAGATGACTATGAAGTCGTCCATGGGGACCGAGCAAGAAATGAGGAAGGGCAACAAGACAAGTACCACCGCGGCGAGGGCGGGCGAGAAGACGAAGAATCTCCAGGAGATGATCACGACGGTGATGCTGTACACAATCATCATGTAGAAGATGTCGTACATGATGATGAGGAAGATCAAGACGAAGGGCATGATCATGAAGATGAAGATGCCGGAGCAGACGATGATGGAGGCTGGGTGCAGGACCCTCATATTCAAGAGCTGCTTCTCAAGCAGACGGATAACGCAAGAGCTGCCGCCCGAGAGAAAGCCAAGCTGGATCAACTGGAGATAGACGTGGTTACTCCATTGTATGAAGGATGCAGGCCCAAGGATACCCGCCTGAAAGTAACGCTCATGGCTCTGGAGATGAAGGTAAAAGACAAAATGACTGACGCATGCTTCGACAAGAACATGTCATTCTGGCACGAACGTCTTCCCAAGGGGAACAAGTGCCCGACCAATTTCGAGGAGGCGAAGAAAATCATGTGTCCTCTGGATTTACCGCACGTGAAATACCAAGTGTGCATGAACAATTGCATCATTTATCGGGACGAGCATGTGGAGTCTACCATATGTCCGGTGTGCGGCGTCACTCGATACAAGAAGAGGAAGAAAGCTCCTCGAAAATCGGTGTGGTACTTTCTGATCACTCCTCGTCTGCAGCGGTATTTTGCGGACCCTAAGGTAGCAGAGCTCCTGCGTTGGCACGCGGATAGGGAGGAGAAGAAGCGGGAAGATGACGGAAATGATCCGGAGATAAATAAAAAAGACAAGATGCTGCGTCACCCTAAGGATGCGAGCCAGTGGCAAGCGTTGAACTTCGAATACCCAGAATTTGGGAAGGATCCAAGGAACATCATGCTGGGCGCGAGCACCGATGGAGTCAATCCGTTTGGCAGCCAGAGAAGCACACATAGCACCTGGCCTGTGTTTGTGTGCATGTACAACCTTCCCCCTGGTTGTGCATGAAGAGGAAGTACATTCACATGAGTATGCTAATTGAAGGGCCAAAACAACCAGGGAACGACATCAATCTGTATCTGGGGCTGCTGAAAGAGGAGCTAGACACGTTGTGGAAAACGCCAGCCAATACGTGGGACGTCGCAGAGAAAGAATATTTCCCTATGGGAGCCGCACTGCTCACGACGGTGCACGACTATCTCGGTTATGGATATCTCGCGGGGCAGGTAGTCCACGGATTTTCTGGATGCGTAAGGTGCATGGATGACACAACGTATCGCCACCTAGATAGAGATCCCGGGTCTTCGAAAACCGTGTTCATGGGACATCAAAGGTGGCTTCGCAACGATGACCCGTGGAGGAAACGCAAGGATCTGTTCGATGGTGAAACCGAACCCCGAAAACGCCCGCGTATGAGGAGCGGCGAGGAAATAGACGAGCTGTTGAAAAATTGGAAAGATTGCCCACTGCCGGGAAAGAAGCAAAAGGCGCCAGAGCCGCTGCTGAAGGTATGGAAAACATGGTCTGTTTTCTGGGACTTGCCGTACTGGAAGATCCACCGTGTGCCTCACAGCCTTGATGCCATGCATATCACGAAGAACGTGTGCAAGAGTCTGCTTGGTACCCTGCTCAACATGCCAGAGAGGACCAAAGATGGGCCAAAAGCAAGGGCAGACTTGAAATCAATGGGCATCAGGCAGGAACTTCACGCTAATGATGATGATGATGAGGCGAAGCAGGACACAGAAACTCGTCGCAAAGGGAAAAGGGCCAAGAAGATCGGAAGTGACTACCCTCCCGCGTGCTTCACTCTAAGTCAGGAGGAGATCGAGCAGTTTTTCACCTGCCTCGTAGGAGTAAAACTTCCTTACGGTTACGCGGGGAAGATAAGCAGATACCTAGACCCAGCGAAGAAGAAGTTCAGCGGGATGAAGTCTCATGACTATCACGTGCTGATGACGCAGATACTTCCAGTTGCAATCCGTGGGATCATGGACGCGCGCATCCGTGAAACGCTATTTGGCCTATGCAACTTTTTCGACGTCATCTCTCGGAAGTCGATTGGCGTGAGGCAACTCAGAAGGCTACAGGAAGAGATCGTGGTGATACTATGCGAGCTTGAGATGTACTTCCCGCCCGCATTCTTCGACGTTATGGTGCATCTGCTGGTCCATATCGTGGAGGATATCATCCAACTCAGGCCGACATTCCTGCACAACATGATGCCATTCGAAAGGATGAATGGTGTCATCAACGGATACGTTCGCAACATGTCACGTCCAGAGGGAAGTATAGCCAGGGGCTTTCTGACCGAAGAGTGCATCTCTTACTGCACGAATTATCTAGGCATAGAGAACCCCGTTGGTCTGCCCGTCAACAGGCACCTCGGCAGGCTCGCTGGATGGGGTCACCGTGAGGGTTGCCGCGAAATGCATGTCGACTTCGAGGGTCGACTCGCCGACTTTGAAAGAGCAAACCTAGTCGCGCTACAACACATAGACATGGTCGATCCTTGGGTGGTAGAGCACAAAACCTTTATTGAGAAGACGTACAATGACCGAGGCCAACAGAGGACGGACGGAGATATAATCAAAGAGCACAACTCATGTTTCACGCGTTGGTTCAAGCAGAAGCTTCTGTCGTACCCTTTACATGAGGATTGTTCCATGGAAGAACAACTCATATTCGCCTTGTCAAAGGGCGCCGAGCACAACCTGATGACCTATGAGGCGTACGATATCAACGGCTACACATTCTACCCCGAGAACAAGGACATGACGAGCGATGGTTATCAGAACTCCGGGGTAACGATGGAATCCTACACCGGTAACGACAAGGACAGATACTACGGAAGGATCGAGGAGATCTGGGAGCTGAGCTACGCTGGAGAGAAGGTCCCGATGTTCCGTGTCAGATGGGCCAAGAGCGTCCTAAAAGAAGACCAGTATTTCACCACCATGGTTATACCCGAAGCCAAATCCAAGACCACGGGCGCAAATGTCACCGCGAAAATGAGCCATGGGTATTGGCTTCCCAAGTGGACTAATGCTTCTTCATTACCGACCCGTCAAAGCCCAGTCGTGTTGTCGTGAGGAGAGGCAAAAGGAAGATCATCGGAATGGATGGAGTAGCCAATGAGCAAGACTTCGACAAGTACGGCGACCCGAAGATCGAACATGACGATGACGATGAAGTAGCAGCACACACCACAAGAAGAAGCAGGACCACCCTACCTAAAGGACGTCCGTTCCACAGAAGAACTCCATTTGCGAAAAAGAAGGGCAAGAAGATTGTGAACAGATAGCTAACTAAGATCGATTGTATTTAAATCGTAGTCTTCATTTCTCGATTGTATTTCATGGGCACTTTTTGATATCATGAATATTTTTAAATTTCATGGGCACTTTCTGAATTCATGAGGACACTCGATCTCGATCCCCCTCCACCGCCGCCGACGAGCACCCGCCCCCCCGCACCCTCCCCCGCTCCACCGCCGCCAACAGGCACCCCCCGCACCCTCCCCCACTCCACCGCCGCCGCCGATGATATTTTCAAGTAA
This sequence comes from Triticum monococcum, assembly GCA_034509565.1. Taxonomy (NCBI): domain Eukaryota; kingdom Viridiplantae; phylum Streptophyta; class Magnoliopsida; order Poales; family Poaceae; genus Triticum; species Triticum monococcum. Next base: position 170,091,647 of record CM067847.1, on the reverse strand, counting down.
CAAATTTGAACATATTTTTAAAAAAATTATTACTGTTTTTATAAAAAAATATTACTGTTATGATTTAAACAAGTTTGAACATATTTAAACACAAATAAATATCAAACAGCATTTAAAATGCAAAAAAATATTGCGGAGCCTGGGAATCGAACCCAGGACCTCCTGGTGTGTGTGTTGCGTGCTGACCAGTCGGGCTAGTGGGCAGGTTTAGATGTGGATTGGGTTAGGTTCTATATAACCTGTGCTCGGACTATAATAAAAAAACATTCTAATGGCGCACCGCTGCGGGGTGCGCCATTGCTATTTAAAAAAAAGATTTCTAATGGCGCACCGAGGTGTGGTGCGCCATTAGTAAGCTTCCCCCTAGCCATCCTCCCTCCCCCTCGCCAGATCCCCTTCGACCCTCTCTCCCTCGCCACCAGATCCACCCGCGCGCTGCCCCGACCCACGACGCCGCCGCCCCGACCCTCACCGAACTCCACCCCCGCCGCCCCCACCCCCGCCGCCCCGACCCTCGCCGGACTCCACACCCCCGCCGCCTCCAGAGAGACCACCCCTCGCCCGATTCCCCCTCTTTCCCCATCGAGCCGCCTCCTCCTCGGCTCGTACTCGAGCGCGAGAGCTCGTGCCGTGACCGCGCTCGCCGTCATCATTGTCGCGGCCACCGTCGTCCCCACGCCAAGATAGTGTGTCCCCTGGCTTCCCCGTCATCTAACACGTCGTCTACAAGTCTAGATCGAGCCAGGGCACCGCCGAACGACGGGATCGAGATCGTCTTCTTCCTTCTGCCGTCGTCGATTTCGCCTCGATCCGCGCCGCCTTGACCGCTCCCGACCTCGCCGAGTTCGCCTACGCCCCCCTATGAGCCCATCCGTCGATCCCCTTCTTCCTTCACGTGGATCCATTGCCATAGACGCTGCAGCCCGCCTGACCCGAGCTCGCTCCGCCCCCGCGCCCTCTGGCGCTTCGCTCGCGTCCTCCTGCAGTCACCTACGCCCGTCACCACTGCTGCTCTATTACCGCCGCCTGTTGCTAGCTGCACCGCGGCCGCTGCTTGCTAATGTTGCTGGCGCTGCAGCTACTGGCGGTCATGGCCATGGCCATGGCCGTGTGCTTTGTGTGCGTGTGTGTACAAAGCCGTATGGACTTTGTGTGCGTGTGTGTACAAAGCCTGTATTGATGATGCTAAACAGAGATAAGAGTAGTAGTGGTGGCTAGGGCTGGAAAAAAGCTCGAAGCTCGTGAGCTAAATGAGTAGCTCGTGACTCGGCTCGAATCGACTCGAACTCGAAGAATAACGAGTCAAGCCGAGCTTTAGTTTAAGATCGTTTATAGACAAAGTTAAACGAGCCAATCTCACGAGTACTCCTGTAACTCATTAGGCTTGGTACAAAAGGTCAGCTACTTCTAATATAAAAAAAGATCAGCCACTTAGCACCCTATGTCCCAGGCGCACAACACAAGGCCTAGCCGTTGAAGGCCCAACCGCCTAGGAGACTCATGCGTTACAAGGAAATTACTATTGTTTATTGATATATATGTTTAATATATACATAATAATTTTTATATTGTTTGAGGGTTTTATGTTCATATCTTTAACCAGCTTAACAAGCTAAACGAGCCAGCTCGCGAGTTATACGAGTCGAGCCAATCTTGGATTTGATCTCCTTAATGATAACGAGTCGAGTCGAGCTAGCTCGTTAACAAAACGAGCTCTAGTGAGTCGAGCCGAGCTGGCTCGACTCGGCTCGAATTCCAGCCCTAGTGGTGGCCATCTAGTTGGACTACTACTGCTAGGACTTGCTCCAGATTTTAGGATTTCTTTTCTTTTAGGATTTATTTTCTTCTACGACTAGGTTTTTATTATTTTTCTGTTTTTGAGCTCTTTCTTTTTCATTTCCTACTATCCTTATCCTAATTATCTTAAATTTTTATGATGTGTGTAACAGGATTAGATCTTGGATTTGCTAGTGGACTTTGGGAGTTTCTTAGCCAGCTTGGTGACTCCATATTTTTCACTATTTCAGCAAGTCTTTTGTAAGCATTAAACTTTCAGCACTACATTTCTATCTTATGTGTACATTTGTTTGCTTCCAATTGCTATATATGTATTGTTGTTACTAAAAATGATGAAGCTCCTGTCAATTGCTATACATATATATGTGTATGATGATCCTCCTTTCCTGCAGTAGTATAACTAGGATATAAAGCACATTGAACTAACAATCTTGTATGGTGCCTAAACTACAATGATTCAGGAACATCAGATGACATAGCATGTGGATATTGACATAGGATGAGTAGATTAATAAGTGAGCCAAAAGTGATGGACAAACCTCATGCTAGGAATTCTCGAGGGTTGCAGTACATGGAATGCATTTGCCAATGTAGCCAAAACCTGATATATACCAAAAAAATTGTATAGAAATATGCTTAATTTTCTGCTCTGATTGTTGCTCAAAGAAATTTAGCAAAAAAATGGGGTCCTGGGAGATGTCGCTGCTGCTTGAGGCCCTTGAGAGGCCCTTCGTGTCGTGATGATTTTGCAGGTACCCCGAGAGGCCCTTGAGTTTGCCGGAATGTCGATTAACTTCCGTTCCGGCAAATTCGGGTACTCCATATGTCCTATTTTCAGCAAAGGTCATGCTGAAATTTTCCATGAATTTTAGCATGACTTTGCTAAAAATCGGACATATGAGGTACTTGCTACTAATGCATGGGCCGGGGTATCTTAGTACTTAATTAAGTAGGATCAACTGCCCCTTTATTCTTGCTGCATTAAACCATAGGTGGCAATAGAGCCAAGTGATTAGGCCCAACTTAGAAATTCTCCTCAGCATCGATAAACCCTAGATGATAAACCCAACATAGGTGGCAATAGAGCCAACTGATTAGTGCCAAGTGATTAGGCCCAACCTAGGGTGCCTCGGCATCGATAAACCCTAAATTATGAAAACTTAACATTTAGGGTGCCTCGGCGTCGACAAACCCTAAATGATGAAACCTTGGCTTTTAGGGTGCCTCGGTGTCGATGAGAACCTAAACGATGTACGCTTAGGCTTTTAGGGTGCCTCGGCGTCGACAAACCCTAAATGATAAAAGCTTAGCTTTTAGGATGCCTCGGTGTCGACAAACCCTAAATGATGAGACCATGATCTTGTTCCTTGACAATAACCAACTTTTTGACCAAACTTTTTTTCCTATTTAGAGCAAAACATGGCCCACAACGATGAGGCCGGCGGTTCGGGCGGCAAGCAATTCTGGGAGCTGTCCCAGGAGTTGGAGGAAGAACCTCACCGCTATGAGGACGCCGCGGAAGACACCGATCCTGACTACACAACCTCTAGTGGCGTCGGGGATGACACCACTGATGATGGCGCCGCGGATGCCACCACTAATGATGGCGGTGCATGCACAGATGGTAGCCAACCAAAGAGGCAACGGAAGGACCGGCGCCCGAACATGCTCGGCACCGTCAGGGAGGAATTTACTGAAGTGAACTTCGATGGGCATCCGACGGCGCCCAAACACGTAGTCAAGGGGTACTCGATTCAGCTCGGGTGCATTCTTCGGAGCACCGCCTCGATCAACACCGAGAACCTAAGGCATAAGGACCGAGGGAATTTGCGCAGCCTCCTCTTCATGAAGCTGCACGAACGATACAAGTTCCCCGCTGAGTTTGCAAACACATGCCTCTCGGGTAATAAAGTGAACGGTGCCACCCTCACGACGATGAGCACGGCCCTGTCTACTTGGAAAAGCACGGTGAAGGCAATGATTGACAAAGGTGATAGTTATGAGAAGATCAAGGCGAAATATCCTTTAATGAGCGAAGATGACTACAAGGAGTTCAAGATCAAGTGCGAGAGCCCCGCAACCTCCGAATCAAGTAAGTGGGGGAAAGAAATGTGGCAGTTGAACATAGGGGTCCACCAACTCGGTCCCGGCGGTTACAGAGTGGCGGAGCCTATATGTGACAAGGAGGACGCAGAGTGTGCCGAGCAAGGGCTACCGCCCCGCTTTGAGAAATACAGTGACAAGCAGACCAGGAACTTTCTCAGGACCTGGTACAAGGAGGACCCGGTAACAAAGGAGCTTACCACGGATCCGAAGACCAAGGAGCTTGAGCTTGTTCTGGTAAGGAATACACCCTGCATAATTAGCTCCATATGGTTGCATTCTAATTAATCCCCAATATTTCTAAATGGTTCACGTTCCTTCCGCAGGACAAAGAAAGCAGTAGCGCGGGGTCGTCTTAGAGCTCCCCTTTCGACACCCCTTTGAATAGGGCATTGAACGTAATGAAAAACAGGGATAAGCTCAATAAGCCGACGTCAGCTGGTCGTGTGGCCGGCAAAGGCTTGTCCACAAAATGGTCGTCATACTATGGCGCTGGTGGGTGAAAGGAGAAAAAGACCAGCTCGGAAAGCCAGTCGCGCGTGGTTGAAGCACTCAAGGCGCAAGTGGCGCGGATTCCGGAGATGGTCCAAGAGCAAGTGCAACAACAATTGGGATCGACGCTTACCGGCATTATGCCTACCTTGATTCATGGGATAACGATGTGGATTGCGGGTGGCCAACAGGGGCCGCCCCCGATTCCTAGCTTCACCGCCAGCAACTCACACAACACGCAGGCGGCGCCATTGGTATCTCCGGCGGCGGCGGTATTGGTGTCTACGATGGCGGCGCCATTGGTGTCTCCGGCGGTGGCGGTATTGGTGTCTCCGACGCCGGCATTGGAGCTTAATACACCCGCGTGTACGCCGGCCGGCACCTCGCTAGCAAGCAGCCCCTCCATCAGTTGCACATCCGCCGTTGGCGGTGCCTCGACATTAGTCGAGCTTGACGGCATCATGGTAACTAAGCCCCTCGGCCGAGGACTTCATCTCCTTGCCTTTGACTGGGCATCCCTGACGCCCTACATGTTTTCGCAGGGCGCCGCCAATGTTCCTTGCACTCTCCTGCACTTCGTGGGCGGCGAGTTGGTCGATGTCGCCAAGGGCAGAATCATTCAACCGGGCAACCCCGTGTTCCAAGGTAATCCGATGCCACCCACAATGTATAGGGTTGAAGTGGTTCGGGTGCTGCCAGGCTGCGACGAGCTGTTACCTCCGATTCGACCCGCTAGGGCCGACGAAGAAGATGAGATGACCCTCAGCGCCTGCGTAAGCTGGCCCCTGCTTTGGCCGAAGAGCCAGATTCATTTGGGGGCGGGGGACACCACCCCACAGACAAGACCGCCAGTCGTGCCGGCGCCAAGCCATGGCAAGAACGCCGCAACGCTACCGGACATGCCGGACATCCCTATGGCATAGGATCCGGACGACGACGACAATGACGATGGTACATTTACCAACGTCGATAAGTACTTTGCCGAACATGGGTACGGTGACGAGTTCTGCGGGCCTCCTTCTCAAGAACCCAAACAAGACGACCGCGATCTAGCTGGTACGGCGGAGAAACCCAATTGCAACAGGCGTCGTCTGGCATTCAGTTCTCAGGAGACGCCTCCAGCTGCCGCCTTCACCGAGCCTCAGATAGCGGAGGTGCCAAATATTATCAGCCCCAACATGCTCAAGAAGGCGGTCTGTGATCAGAACTTGGTCCCATTACAGCAGATCAAGAAGAAGGGCCGGAAACGGCCGACTAAAAAGGCCGCCGGTGTGAGCCAGCCGGCACCGAGTATGATCCGTGCTCAGGACGGGCCACCTTCACCTAAGGATATCTCGAGGAGGGTGCATGTGGCGGGTAGGGCGATGCTACCGACAAATATGCTCAATGCTGCAACCGGTGCTATGCGGAGTCTGCACGACAGTGTTCTTTCTTTGGAGAAGGGACGTCTCAAAGAGAATGATGTGGCATACCCGGTTTTCATGGCCAAGGTGCCAGAGGGCAAGGGCTTTGTGGTTGGCGCGCGCCATCGGGGGTACGATCGTCCTGTGGTTTGATGACATCTTTGCTATGTTCAACCTTCATCCACTGCACTACACCTTCGTTCGACTGTTTTAGCTAAGTATGGAGATGTGGATCATTAGAGACAAGACCCTGGACATCGTGATCGTCGACCCCTTCTACATGTGTGCCAAGCTCTTGAGCAGCGCTGGGGACCGCCAAGTCGCGAGTTGACACCTCAAAGACGTCATTCTATCAAACCCAGATAAGGATAACTTCCTTGTGCCTTACTTTCCCGAGTAAGTCATCCCTTAACCGCCCCGTAACATATGATTTCTTAGATTTCGATCGTTCTTTTTTTCTAACATTCCGTGTTCTGTGCAGTGACACACATTGCACACTCATCCTCTTAAGCCCGAAATATTCCATGGCCACGTATTTCGACCTGAACCGTAACTCCAAGATAGACTACACAAATATCAAGAAAGTTCTTGATGATGTTCTCCCTGGCTACGCCAAATCTGGAGCCACCTTCATCAGAGCAGTTCGTAAGTACGGCAAGCACGTGTTCGCCCACAATACGATGTTCTGCTGCGTCAAGCAGCCGCCTGGTGGTCAGAAGGATGCCTACTACGCCCTTCATCACATGCGGGCGATCGTAAGGGACCATCATCACCTTCTGCTACCAAATAATCTCAAAGATTTGGCCGTGAGCTTGTCGGCAATCCAAGACGTGGACATCAGACAAGAATTCTTTGGCATCCAGTCGGAGTTTGCGGATATCATCCATCAAGATGTCCTTCATACCTCGGGGCAGTTCTTCCTCAGATATCAACCGTCCAACATTGAGATAGACGAAATGCTACAAATGCAGGCTGACAACGCCCGCGATTTCATGACCATCATGATAGACGGCGGCTTCATCCACGCTCCTGTCCATGAGTCGAGTCGAAAGTAGTGATGAGTAGTTCTGAAACATTGATTGGCTCATGTTGTAATTAAACTTTAATGAATTGTATGTCTCTTTGGTTTGGACAGTCGTTCAACTTAGATGTAATCGATGCTATTTATTAGTAGGACCTGAATCATGCTATTAATGTCTTGCTTTTCTCTTCCGATCCTTTTGTTGCATACTTATATATTGCTTATGTATGTATCGTCTGTTGTTTGGCTTGTGCATAGAGATGCCGTCGTATGTCGTGTACAAGGGTAAGGTTCCCGGAGTCTACGACGACTGGGAGGAGTGTCGGAGACAGGTTCACCGTTTCAGCGGTAACAGTTACAAAGGGTACACCACTAGGGCGGAGGCCGAATCTAGATACGCCCGCTATCTAGCGGGAGAGAGGAGGGAGCGTTGGAGGAACCGGATGAAGACCAGTTTGATTGCAATGATGCTCATCGTGATGACCGTAGCTCTCTTCTATGTGATGGTAGTTTAGATGATTGATATCGACTTGTAATGTGAAGACAAACTCGATACTCGCGGTCTCGAGACTTGTAATGTTTTATATTTGTGCGGTCTTTTGAATTCGGACACTAATATGATGAATTGTATTCGGAGACTAATCTTCTATTGTATTCAATGAATCTGCTGTTGCTGTGTGCTACTATCTATATTCTGTCAAATAATATATTTTGTAACCTGTGCAAAAATCAGAAAAGTAAAAAAAACCTAATATTCATACTAATGGCGCATCAGTACAGAGTGCGCCATTAGTATGCCAAAGTATACTAATGGCGCATCACCAAACAGTGCGCCATTAGTATGCGAAGTATACTAATGGCGCATCCATCCATAGTGCGCCATTAGTGTGCCAAAGCACATGGTTAAATATGGCCCCTGGGAGGCATACTAATGGCGCACTGCGTGGTGCGCCATTAGTATACCAGATACTAATGGCGCACCAGTCGTGCACCATTAGTAATAAATACTAGTGGCGTGATACTAATGGCGCACCAGTGATGCGCCATTAGTAGGCAAAACTGGTGCGCCATTAGTAGGCCTTTTCCTAGTAGTGGCACCTAATATATGTGGATGAAGTTTGTGGATTATTTAAGCTTGTAGGTATGCCCGATGATGTTATCAAGAAGAAGGTCTTTCCTTTATCTTTGGAGGGATACGCATTGACATGGTGTAGGCTATGTGATGATATGGGATCATGGAACTACAAACGATTGAAATTGGAATTTCATCAGAAGTTTTATCCTATGCATCTTGTTCATCGTGATCACAACTATATATATAATTTTGGCCTCACGAAGGAGAAAGCATCGCTCAAGCTTGGGGGAGGCTTAAGTCAATGTTATATTCATGCCCCAATCATGAGCTCTCAAGAGAAATGATTATTCAAAATTTTTATGCTCGGCTTTCTCATAACAACTGCACCATGCTCGATACTTCTTGTGCTAGCTCTTTTATGATGAAGACTATTGAATTCAAATGGGATTTATTGGAAAGAATTAAACGCAACTCCGGAGACTGGGATCTCGATGAAGGTAAGGAGTCAGGTATGACACCTAAGATTGATTGTGTTAAATCTTTTATGGATACCGATGTTTTCCATATATTCAGCACAAAATATGGACTTGACTCTGAGATAGTAGCTTCTTTCTGTGAATCTTTTGCTACTCATGTTGATCTCCCTAAGGAGAAGTGGTTTAAATATCATCCTCCCATTGAAGTAAAAGTAGTTGCACCTATTAAAGTTGAAGAAAAGACTGTCACTTATAATGATCCTATTATTCCTACTGCTTATGTTGAGAAACCACCTTTTCCCATTAGGATAAAAGATCATCCTAAAGCTTCAACTGTGGTTCGTAAAAGCAATATTAGAACCTATACAACTCCTGAGCAAGTTAAAGTTGAACCTAATATTGCTGTTGTTAAGGATCTTTTGGCTGATAATATTGATGGGCATGTTATTTATTTTTGTGATGAAACTGCTAGAATTGCTAAACCTTGTGCTAAAGATAAACATAGACCTGTGGTAGGCACTCCTGTTATTTCTATTAAAATAGGAGATCATTGTTGTCATGTCTTATGTGATATGGGTGCTAGTGCTAGTGCAATACCTATTGACTTATACAAAGAAATTATGCGTGATATGGGTGTCACCATTAAACTTTCCAATAGTGATACTATTTCACCAATGGGAATTGTTAGAGATGTTGAAGTCTTGTGTGGGAAAACTAAATATCTTGCTGATTTTCTTGTTCTTGGTTCCCCACAAGATAGGTTTTGTCCCGTTATATTTGGTAGACCCTTATTAAACACTATTAATGCTTGTATAGATTGCAAAAATGATGTTATTACTATTTGTTTAGGTGACATGTCTCATGAGTTTAACTTTTCTAAATTTCGTAGACAACACCGTGAAGAGGAATTGCCTAGTAAAGATGAAATTATAGGTCTTGCTTCTATTGCCGTACCTCCTAGTGATCCTTTAGAACAATATTTGCTAGACCATGAAAATGATATGTTTATGAATGAAAGAAGGGAAATAGATGAAGTGTTCTTTAAACAGGGACCTATTCTGAAACACAACTTGCCTGTTGAAATCTTAGGGGATCCTCCTCCACCCAAGGGTGATCCCGTGTTTGAGCTTAAACCATTGCCTGATACTCTTAAATATGCTTATCTTGAGGAAAAGAAGATATATCCTATTATTATTAGTGCTAACCTTTCAGAGAAGGAGGAAGAAAAATTATTGAAAACTCTGAAGAAGCACCGTGCTGCTATTGGATATACTCTTGATGATATTAAGGGCATTAGTCCAACTCTATGTCAACACAAAATAAATTTGGAAAAAGATGCCAAACCAGTTATTGATCACCAACGAGACTGATTCCTAAGATGAAGGAAGTGGTAAGAAAAGAAATACTAAAGCTCCCTGCAGCAGGTATAATTTATCCCGTTGCTGATAGTCAGTGGGTGTCGGTGTCAAAACCGGCGGATCTCGGGTAGGGGGTCCCGAACTGTGCGTCTAGGCTGGATGGTAACAGGAGGCAAGGGACACAAAGTTTTACCTAGGTTCGGGCCCTCTTGATGGAGGTAAAACCCTACGTCCTGCTTGATTAATATTGATGGTATGGGTGTTACAAGAGTAGATCTACCACGAGATCAGAGAGGCTAAACCCTAGAAGCTAGCCTATGGTATGATTGTATGTTGCGATTGTTGTCCTACGGACTAAAACCCTTCGGTTTATATAGACACCGGAGAGGGTTAGGGTTACACAAGGTCGGTTACAAAGGAAGAGATATCCATATACGTATTGCCTAGCTTGCCTTCCACGCCAAGTAGAGTCCCATACGGACACAAGACGAAGTCTTCAATCTTGTATCTTCATAGTCTAACAGTTCGGCCAATGGAGATAGTCCGGCTATCCGGAGACCCCCTAATCCAGGACTCCCACAGTAGCCCCTGAACCAGTCTACAATGACGACAAGTCCGGCGCGTAGTTGTCTTCGGCATTGCAAGGCGGGTTCCTTCTCCGAATACATCACAGAAGAATTTGAATACGAGGATAGTGTCTGACCCTGCAAAATATGTTCCACATTTCACCGTAGAGAGAATAATGTTTTCGCAGATCTAATCTGCTAGTTTGTTTTGGCAACATGATGTTACGTCATGGCCCGGTGATTATTCGAACCGTTTCTTTTAACCAGCCCCGCACATAACGCGAGGCAGTTTTTCAACACGTCTTGTCAAAGCAGAGATCGTGTCCCCTTATTACGGGATTCTCATCAATACGGGCATGGGTAACCCAACCGCGCCATTAATTACGGCACTTGGGGGATAGCGAGTTTTACCAGGCAAGTGGGGACGCTTAGTTTTGTCCGCCCATATAAAGGGATAAGGATTCACCTTTCTATCCAAGCCTTCTTCCTCCTCTGCTCATCCGCTCCCGCACACTCGAGCTCTAGCGCCCAAGTCCTCACTTCCATCTCAACCTTCTCCAACCATGTCCGGAGCGGGAGGCAAGTGGATGGTATCCTCCGTCACGGAGGGAGACATCAAGAAACTGAGGAGAGCCGGATACCTACCCGACGACATCGCGCACCGGCTCCCAGATGAGGGGTAACTCATCCCCACCCCCAGGCCCCATGAGAGGGTCGTATAACTCACCCATTTCTTCCGCGGACTGGGATTCCCTCTCCATCCCTTTGTCCGGGGGCTCATGTTCTATTACGGCCTGGATTTCCATGATCTGGCCCCGAACTTCATCCTCAACATCTCGGCGTTTATCGTCGTGTGCGAGGCCTTTCTCCGCGTCAAGCCCCACTTCGGCCTATGGCTGAAGACCTTCAATGTCAAGCCGAAGGTGCTGGGCGGCCGCCAGGCGGAGTGCGGAGGCGCCATGGTCGGCAAGATGCCCAACATAACATGGCTCGAGGGCTCCTTTGTGGAAACCCTAAAGCGGTGGCAATCGGGGTGGTTCTACATCACCGAGCCGCGCGACCCAGCATGGGTAGCGGCCCCCGAGTTCTGATCTGGAACCCCCATGCGGCTCAACTCCTGGAAGGAGAAGGGCCTGTCCTGGGGTAATTCAAAAGAGCTGACCGGACTCCAGTCATGTATTCAAAACATGGTGGACAAGAAGCTCAAGCTCATCAACATAGTCCAGGTTATGCTCGTTCGCCAGATACTCCCGTGCCAACAACGGGAGTTCACTTTGTGGGAGTTCAATCTGGCGCAGCACCGAACTCTAAACAGGCTCTTCGACACGACTCATGAAGATGCCTGGAGGGTGCTATTCAAGAGCGCCGAGGTCCCTCCCCCCATTACTGAGGATCGTGGATTCAGTGCGAAGCGCCAAGCCAGCGCGGTAAGTTGTTTTACCTTTCGCAGGATACTTAGTTTTATATAGATTGACTCTATGTGGGATCTAAACTCCCGTAATTTTAACAGGACTGGCAGAAGATGGCCGGATAGATCGACTGTCCGGCTCCCTCGCCCGAAGGCCCCGCAGACGCTCTTCTGACGAAGATGCTGACTCCGGCCCCTTATAAGGTGCCGGAGAAGACCAAGAAGGCCAAGGGAGCTTGAAAGAGTTCCCGATGCCAGGCATCGTCGGACTCACCGTCCGATGACTCTGCGGTGCACTATTCCCTCGAAGACGAGGAAGAGGAAGAAGAGGCTCCCCCACCGTCTGGGGGAGACAAGAAAAGGAAGGCCGCCCCAACTGGGGAGGCCAGAGGGTCCAAGAAGGGAAGGACTCTCCTTCCGGACAGCTCCACCGCCGCCGACGAAAGTGAAGACGAGTGGTTGCCCAGGGCCAAGCCCCAGGGGAGATCGTAAGTATTCGAATACCAAAGTAACCCATAGGATTCCTTTGTCACATTGCTTTCCCTAATCGCCGAACATAATTATGCAGGCCGCCACGAGCCAATATTGAGGTATCGTCGGGCGGCTCCCTGGGTTCGTCGGACATGGATAACGATCCAGTCCCGACTGCCACCTCCCCTCATCCTGCCAACAACGACGAGGTGTTGTCCCAAGAGGCACCGGATCAAGGGGAGACAGTCCTGAAGGTGCCTCAAGGTGACCTTTCGGACTCTGGGAGCAGAGGGGACGGGCCCCCTGAGAGCTCCGAGTTCGGCCCTCAGCCGAACCCCGCGCCGGAACCTCCAGCGGTTCCGGGCTCGGGCAGGCTGTCGCCTTCTAAGAGGGGTGAGACGCCTGTGCTGGTGACCTCTGTCCATCCAAAGGCACCGGACAATATGTTGGATGCACTTCGCAGTGCTTCCATCAAGGAGGAGCGCCGCACTATCATGAGTGCGGTGATCCAGAAGGTTCAGTCCGCCAAGAGCGGATTGACTGAAGCCTGTACTAGCCTTCTAACAGGCTTCGAGGTAAGTGTTTTAAAATGTAGTAGAAATATTACCGCATAGACAGTAGCCCCTGATGCTTTGTTCGGTGTTCGCAAAGAAAAGCCGAACAGAGGATCAAATAATATCACAGGAGTCTAATATAAGTATGTCAATATGCATATGCAGGCTTCGCTTCTGGCGTCCGCCGCAATAACTGCGGAGGTCGCCGTACTGAAGGAGGCCCTCGAGGGGTCCCAGAAAGAGCTCGGCCTTGCTAAGAGGCAGCTCGAGGAGAACAAGGGTAAGTAATACCCCGTCTATTGATGAGAAAAAGGATGCGATTGCTAAATGACAGGATCATTGTATGTTTGCTAGCGGCCACGACCGAGGTGGTGACCCTGAAGCAAGCGTTGTCCCAGGCCGAAGAGAAGGCACCCCAGGAGCGCACCGAGAGAGAGAGGCACGAGGCTCGGGTGGGCGAGGTGCACTGGTAGAAAAAGGGCCTACAGTCCCGGTTTGTAAGGGCCTTTAGTCCCGGTTCCTGAACCGGGACTAAAGTGTCGGTACTAATACCTCCCCCCTTTAGTCTCGGTTCAATCCAGAACCGGGACTAAAGCCCCTCCACATGGGCAGTGCGCAGAGCCCAGGCAGGAGACCCTTTGGTCCCGGTTGGTGGCACCAACCGGGACCAATAGGCATCCACGCGTCAGCATTTCTGTGGCTGGGGTTTTAGTTTTTTTTGAAGGGGGGGGGTTGGGGGTTTTGGGGGGTTAATTTAGGTGTTTCATATATTGTGTTAGCTAGCTATAATTAATAGAGAGAAGTGTCCTCTCTTATGTCCATGCTTGGTCGACGCTACGTACTATACATACGTATAGAGAGGACTACACACGCTGGCTAGCTAGTAAGCAAACGAAGGAAACAGAAGATCGTCATGAACATATATGCATACAGAGAGAAGTGATATCGACCACCTCTCCTACTCCGAGAGATTGGTCGAACAACAAGTTCTTGTATATCTATCTGACACTACCGACTACATATATACAGTAATTATCTCTTACAAATATAATCATACGGACTCAAGTTTAACATAGAATTCTCCGTCTTCAGGGATCACGTGGTCAAGAAAGAATGCCGCCAATTCCTCTTGAATTCCTCGCATGCGAGCTGGTGCTAGGAGTTCATCCCGCTTCCGAAACATCTAATTTAAAGAAGGGGGTCAATACATATATATATATATATATATATGAATGAATGAAACTCAACACAAATGATGGTAATAAAATAAAATTGTGAATGTTGTTATTTACGTACTTCATATTGTTCCTCGGTGTAGCCCCGCTCACAGGTCGTGTGGCGGATGGACTCGCAAACATAGTATCCACAGAAATCATTCCCTTGTTCCTGCCACAACCAGTTTACAAGAAATAGAGGTTAATCAAACTGATAAGCAAGAATGCCAAATGGTATTGATGAAACTAGCGCTTGAATGACTAGTAGATGCGCTTAAAATGCTACTATAGCTAGTACTTACTTTCGGGTGTCTAAATTGCAGCTCCTTCGGCAGTCCCGGAGCTTTTCTGGTGAATTTTCTCCAAACCCTGCCGGACAAAGAAAACAATTACTTGATATATCAGGAAATGAACAAAGTTGCTGATATGGTGGATAATGATCGATTTAACTTACTTCTCGAGTATTTGTGTCATGTCTGCATAGTCCTTGGGATCTTTTCGTCTTGAGTCTAAGACGGTTACTAGTCCCTGCTCAAGCTTAATATGTAGGAGAATATAGTGGTAACTGCACACGCATGCATAACTCATCAATTACATTACTATAACCTTGACTAATATATAAGGGAAACCGAATACGCACAAGACAGTAACACTCACTTGAAGTTGTAAGGAAAGAGTATTATATCTTTGTTTTGATTTATTATCAATGATTGTAGCATGCTGGCCTCGGTTTCTGCGGCATGAAATTTAACCTGAGTTGCATCTATGAGATATGTGTTAATGAACCCAATATCACCGACTTGTCTTTTCTTCAATTCGACGATCTTCAATCTGCATAATATAGTGAGGATGATTATAAATACATGCAATGAAAGAGCTAAGCTATATAGAGAAACTTAATGACAGAAGTAGTACTACTTACAGACAGTAGCAGGCGACCGTTGTTTTATCGAGGGCCAATTGATTGAAAAACTGATAGAACTCCTCAAATGGAACAGGCAACATATCAATTCCAACGAGGTCATGCTCCTTTTTAACTTTCAAATACAAAGTACTCCTCCCCCTAGAGTCTCTGCAGATTTTCAAGTACCAATCATGCAATCTTCGCATCATCGTTGATAGAGATCTTTCATCTTTGACGAGAGGCTTCCCGTACTCGTATCTTTGTATCTGCATCTCCATGGGTTCATAATGTACTTCGTCGGGCAGGTAATCTGCAAGCTTGCTATAACCGGGCACCATCCTCGGATCATTAGCGACGTTGTGGCTAGGCACCTTGAGCGGGGGGCATGATTGCTTCGCTTGTTTGCCGAGCTGGGCAATTTGTTTCCCAGCTCGTCGTTCTTTCAGCCTTTGATCACTGACAGTACTTCCCGACCGCTCCTCTTCGGCAAATTCCTTTCCAATAATGCGGTCATAGTTTCCTTTCGGCGGATCAGACTTCGGTGGTTTTGTCAGGGCAGCCAGAGTGCGCTTCACTTTCACCCGATCTACCTTCTCCTCCGGAGGTGGATGTTTCTTTGCTTTCACCCCTTCAAAGAATTTCCTCACTTCTTCTCGCGCGATCTCGGCGTTCTCCTCCTGGGTCCTCTCGTATGGTAACTTCTCTGGAGTCTTCAGAGAAGGACCGAATCTATATGTCCTCCCGCCTCTGGTTGTACTGCTAGACGCCGACCGAGCAGACGAAGCGGTTGTCTTCTTTACTTGCTTAAGAGGCGGAGGAGAAGGACTACGACCCGCCGGAGCAGCTGGAGCGGCGGCAGGTCTCTTCCGCCCTTGCTGACGAGGCGGAGAAGGAGGAGGCTAGCTGCTCGGGTGCGTCGGCGCAGGCGGAGACGGAGGCGGAGTGCCGCCACACGCCGGAGAAGGAGCCGGCCGAGGGCCCTGATCGTCACTCGCCGGAGGAGGAGGCGGTGGAGGAGGCGGAGTGCCCTGACTCGCCGGAGGAGGAGGAGGAGGAGGCGGAGGCGTCCAGTTCGAAAGGTTGATGAGCTCCTTCCGCCATAGGCATGGAGTCTTCAAAGCAGACCCCAGCTGAGTCTCCCCTTCACCGGTAGGGTGGTCAAGCTGGAAGTCCTCATATCCCTCCGTTATCTCATCCACCATCACCCTAGCATATCCTTCTGGAATCGGCCGGCAGTGAAAAGTTGCGCCGGGTTCAGTAGGATAAATAGAGCCAACAGCCGCCTTGACCTTCAAATTCATCCATTGCGTCATAAGGTGGCAATTTTGAGACTCCGTTATAGCATCCACAGGATAGCTGGCAGGAGCCGTCAAGGCATGCTCCGGCTGAAGCAGCTCGGTGTAAGCCACGCTGCTTCTGCGCTGAGATGGCGGGGTAGCTTCGGGGGAGGCTTCGGTAGTACATTTGCTGCGATTTGCTTCTCGTTCGTCTATCGCGTCTACCCTTGCTTGCAGCGCCTGCATTTGGGTCTGCTGCACTTTTTTCCTCCTCTCATGGGATTTGTAACTGCCTGCGTTCGGAAACCCAACCTTCCACGGAACGGAGTCTGGCGTGCCTCGTGTCCATCCAGGGTGCTCAGGATTCCCGAGGGCCATTATGAGCTCGTCGTTCTCTCTGTCTGGAAAGAACGTCCCTTCCAGCGCTGCTTCGATATACTGCTTAAGCTTACTGATTGGTATGTCCATTTGTTCATTCGTCCAAATGCACTTCCCTATTTCAGGGTCCAAGGTTCCGCCAGCCCCGAAGAACCAAGTCCGGCAACGGTCTGGCCAGCTCTTTGTCTCTGGTTCGATCCCTTTATGAATCAGATCATTCTCAATCTTGGACCACTTAGGCCGGGCTATGACATAGCCACCTGACCCCGTGCGATGGTGAAGCTTCTTCTTCGCAGCATTTTGCTTGTTTGTCGCCGACATCTTCTTACTCTTTTCCGATGTCTTGTGGGCCACGAATGCGGGCCAGTGATCTCTGATCTTCTCATATCTGCCCTTGAATTCTGGTGTCTCATTATTTTCGACAAACTTATTATTCAGTTCTTTCTTCCACCTCCTGAATAGTTCTGCCATCCTCTTCAGAGCAAAATACTTGATTAATTTCTCTTTAATTGGGTTCTCTGGATTATCCTCTAGCGGTAGGGTGAAATTTGACTTCAGCTCAGTCCAAAGATCATTTTTCTGCATATCATTGACATAAGACACCTCAGGGTCTTCTGTAGCCGGCTTAAACCATTGCTGGATGCTTATCGGGATCTTGTCCCTAACCAGAACCCCGCACTGAGCAACAAATGCGCTCTTTGTCTGGAGGGGTTCAATAGGTTGGCCGTCGGGCGCGATTGCTGTGATCTCAAGCTTTTCATCCGAGCTCAACTTTTTCTTCGGGCCTCGTCTCTTTACCGAAGTTGTGCTCGATCCGGAGGGCTAGAAAAAAGAACAAAGACTTAATTAATATGTGTACATACCAAAACAATGAATGCATCAATCAGCTAGTCAGCATAGGCTTAACTAATATATATACCTGGCCGGACTCGGTTCGGTCACCGGAGCCGTCATCACGGTCTCCTTCTTGCACCGGCATTGGGTCACCGGAGCCATCCTGATGTTCTTCTTCCTGCACCGGCATAAGGTCACCGTAGCCAGCTTGTTCACCCAGACCATCGGTTTCGTTGAGAAAGTACGAGACGGCATCACTTCCTTCTGCGATTATCTCCCTCAACAACGCTTCTTTTGCTGCTTCGTCTAGGGCGGTGTCCATAGTTTCTACAAATATTTACAACATGGCAATTATTATTCAAACATGACAGATGGATATATTATAGTGCCAAACATAGAACTAGCTACCTAATCATAGTAAGCTATCAGGAGGGGGTATATATCGACAACGACGACACTACCCTCGTTCCCGATAAAAAAAATAGGAAGAAGAAGAAAAAAAGAGGAGAAGAAAGAATAGAGGTTCTTCTCCTCTTTTTTTTCTTCTTCCTCTTCTTTTTTTATCCTCTTCTTCCTCTCATGTTCGAGAGGATCGCCGAGGGGTCGGGAGGTTGCCTAGTGTCAAAGGATTCAACAAAACCATGTCTTCATCATTAGGCGAAAGTAACATGTGCATGATGGTACGAAGCTCTTCAAAGTTGTTCTGGAACGGAGTCCCAGATAGGATAATTCACTTTTTGGTACAAAGTTCAGAAAGAGCCTTCCGAATATCACTATTTGGAAGGCCTTTGCTGAATTCGTACCAAAAGGCGGATTATTCTATCCGGGGCTCCATTCTAGAACAATTTTGCAGAACTTCGTACCAACATGCCCTGGTTACTTCCGGCTAATGATGAAGGCATGGATTTCTTCAATACTTTGACACTAGGAAACCTCTCTCGACCCCTCGGCGATCCTGGACCCCTCGAACCCTCGACGACCCTGGAACCCTAGACCCCTAGACGACCCTCTTCTTCCTCTCATGTTCGAGAGGATCACCGAGGGGTCAGGAGGTTGCCTAGTGTCAAAGGATTCAACAAAACCATGTCTTCATCATTAGGCGAAAGTAACATGTGCATGATGGTATGAAGCTCTTCAAAGTTGTTCTGGAACGGAGTCCCAGATAGGATAATTCACTTTTTGGTACAAAGTTCAGAAAGAGCCTTCCGAATATCACTATTTGGAAGGCCTTTGCTGAATTCGTACCAAAAGGCGGATTATTCTATCCGGGACTCCATTCCAGAACAATTTTGCAGAACTTCGTACCAACATGCCTTGGTTACTTCTGGCTAATGATGAAGGCATGGATTTCTTCAATACTTTGACACTAGGAAACCTCTCTTGACCCCTCGGCGATCCTCGACCCCTCGAACCCTCGACGACCCTGGAACCCTCGACCCCTCAACGATCCTCGTCTTCCTCTCATGTTCGAGAGGATCGCCGAGGGGTCGGGAGGTTGCGTAGTGTCAAAGGAAACCCTAAATAGCTAGCAAGTATCGTGGGTGTGAGATACATGTGGCCTTCGGTGTCGGACACTAGATCCACGTCCCACAAGTGACGTGGGCGTCGAAGCCCGCGCCACTTGTGGGATGTGGATGTAGTGTCCGACACCGACGGTACGTGTATCTCACACCGACGATACTTTCTATTTAGGGTTTCTCCTCAACCGCTCGGCGACCCTCTCGACGACCCTCGTTCCCGATAAAATAAAGAGGAAGAAGAAGAAGAAAAAAGAAGAGAAGAAAGAATAGAGGAGAAGACTTCCTCTTCTTCCTCTCCTCTTCTTCCCCTTCTTCCTCGCCTCTCTCATGAATGTCCGGCGTTCTCGACCCCCCTCCACGTGTCGAAGAAAAAAAAGAAGAAAAAAAAGAGGAGAAGAAGAAAGGAATAGAGGAGAAAAGAGAAAATAGAATATATATTCTATTTTTCTCTTCTTCTCCTCTATTCCTTTCTTCTTCTCTTCTTCTTTTTCTTCTTTTTTCTTCTTATTTATTTCTCCTCGTCTTCCTCTCCCCTCTCGGCGACCCTAGACCCCCTCTCGACCCTCGACCCCTAGGCGACCGTCGACTCCTCTCTTTTTTTTTCCTCTTCTATTTTATCATCTTCTTCCTCTACCGCTCGGCGACCCTCGACGACCCTCGTTCTTGATAAAAAAAAGAGGAAGAAGAAGAAAAAAAGAGGAGAAGAAAGAATAGAGGAGAAGATCTCCTCTATTCTTTCTTCTCCTCTTTTTTCTTTTCTTATTCCTCTTCTTTTTTTATCCTCTTCCTCCTCTCATGTTCGACGACCCTCGACCCCTCGGGGACCCTAGACCCCCTCTCGACCCCCTCTTCTTCTCCCTCTTCTAATTCATTTGTTCATATGAATATACAAACATTTTCATATTTGCAATAATTAATATCACCAAAAAAAATCTATGAACAGAAAAAAATCCTAATTTTTTTCTAAAAAACTATCTTTTGCATATATATACATGAACATAGATATATACACATAGAACATATATATACATATATATATAAAACAAGCATATATATGAAAAAATGCTAGCTAGGGCGCCGGCCGGACCAGAGGAGGACCGCGGAGTCGGCGGCGAGGATGGCGACGGGGCAGTGGGCGCGCGCTTGGGGTAGGAGACGGGGACGACGGCGACGGCGGGCCGGGGCGGCGGGCGTCCGGCAAGGGGCCGGCGCGGGCGACGGCGAGGGCGGGACGGGGCGGTGCCCGTCGGGGCAGGGACGAGGGCGACGGCGACGGGGGCGAGCCGGGGTGGCGCGCGTCGCGGGCGACGGCGACGATGGGGGCGGGCGGTGTCGGAGTAGCCTGGCGGCGTCGGCAACTGCAAGTGCAAGATGAGAATGAAAAATTCCAAAGTGTGGCCTTATATAGCAGAGGCTTTAGTCTCGGTTCGTGGCAGCAACCGGGACTAAAGGTGGGCATTAGTCCCGGTTGCTTCCACGAACCGAGACCAATGGCCTCTTTTCGGCAGCCCAAAGGGCGGGAAGCAAAGCTCATTGGTCCCGGTTGGTGGCACCAACCGGGACTAAAGGAGGGCAATGGTCACGGTTGGTGGCACCAACCGGGACCAATGCCCTTGTGCGCCCCGTGCCCAAAAGTTTAGTCCCACATCGCTAGTTGACAGCGCCCAACACCAGTTTATAAGCTCTGCTGCCTCCTCCCTCTCGAACTCCTCTAAACCGAAGGCCTATTGGCCTAATTTGACACTGCTTTGCCTGTGGGCCTATTGGGCCTTCTGCGGGCCTGAATCCTGGCCCATGTAGGGTTTCTAGTCGTATTCAGGCCGTGGAGGCCCACTAGGTGGCATTTTTTTTGGTTTTTTCTTTTTTATTTCTACATTTTTTTGGTTTTTTATTTTTTTATTTCTACTTAAAACTAAATATTTACAGTTTTTTAATGATTTCTTTTTGCTTTTAGGTCACAAAAATTATAAACTTTCTGTTAGTGCCATTAGTTTTAAATTTTAAATAGTTTAATTTTGAATTTTTAAAAATTTGTGTGAATCACTAGTTTATGAATAACTTTACTATAAAATTAGAATTTGTTTTCTATTTATTTTTTATTTCTACTTACAACTAAATACTTACAGTTTTTTAGTGATTTCTTTTTGCTTTTAGGTCACAAAAATTATAAACTTTAGTTGATCATAGCATAAATTATATTTTGATCACTTTTAGGTCACACAAATTATATTCTTTTTGCTATTGAAGAATATTATAGTTTTATTTTAGTTGATCATAACATAATATTTTAATTGATTGTTTTTATTTTCATAAAAGTTTTGTAGTTCATTCTGTTTGCTATTAATTCATTCTTTGAGCTAAATGACTCTGAAATTGGAAAGCATTTCAAAATGAACTCTGAAAAGGTTGAAAGTTGGCATGGTATCATCATTTCACCCACATAGCATGTTCCAAAAAGTAGAGAGGGTTACGACAAAAACTTGATGCACTTCGTGAAAAAATGGACAATCACTTTCGAAGTATCAAAGTTTCAAACCATAAGACATGAAAGCATTTCAAATGAACTCTGAAAAAGTTGAAAGTTGGGATGGTATCATAATTTCACCCACATAGCATTTGCTTATTGCGGGAGAAAGTCTTCACTTTTTCTTCGCTTGTGTCATTTGCTTATTGCGCCGTAACCATGGATAATCTTCATTGTTTATCAGGATGCTTGGGTCAGCCTTGACATTGAAGGGAGGAATTTCATGAAACTTTTCATAATCTTCAGACATGTCTGTCTTGCCGTCCACTCCCAGGATGTCCCTTTTTCCTGAAAGAACTATGTGGCGCTTTGGCTCATCGTATGATGTATTCGCTTCCTTATCTTTTCTTTTTCTCGGTTTGGTAGACATGTCCTTCACATAGATAACCTGTGCCACATCATTGGCTAGGACGAACGGTTTGTCAGTGTACCCAAGATTTTTCAGATCCACTATTGTCATTCCGTACTGTGGGTCTACCTGTACCACCCCCCCCCCCCGCCCCCCGCCTAACAGATTGACCCATTTGCACTTAAACAAAGGGACCTTAAAATCAGGTCCGTAGTCAAGTTCCCATATGTCCACTATGTAACCATAATATGTATCCTTTCCGCTCTCGGTTGCTGCATCAAAGCGGACACCGCTGTTTTGGTTGGTGCCCTTTTGATCTTGGGCGATCATGTAAAATGTATTCCCATTTATCTCGTAACCTTTGTAAGTCAATACAGGCAAAGATGGTCCGCTGGACAACAAGTACAACTCATCACAAACAGTGTTGTCACCTCTGAGACGTGTTTCCAACCAACTGCTGAAAGTCCTGATGTGTTCACATGTAATCCAGTCGTCACATTGCTCCGGGTGTTTGGAGCGCAGACTGTTCTTGTGTTCATCGACATACGGGGTCACCAAGGTAGAGTTCTGTAGAACTGTGTAGTGTGCTTGAGACCAAGAATATCCGTCCCTGCATATTATTGAGTCTCTTCCAAGAGTGCCTTTTCCAGTCAGTCTCCCCTCATACCGCGATTTAGGGAGACCTATCTTGTTAAGGCCAGGAATGAAGTCAACACAAAACCCGATAACATCCTCTGTTTGATGGCCCATGGAGATGCTTCCTTCTGGCCTAGCGCGGTTACGGACATATTTCTTTAGGACTCCCATGAACCTCTCAAAGGGGAACATATTGTGTAGAAATACGGGCCCCAGGATGACAATCTCGTCGACTAGATGAACTAGGACATGCATCATGATATTGAAGAAGGATGGTGGGAACACCAGCTCGAAACTGACAAGACATTGCGCCACATCACTCCTTAGCCTTGGTACGATTTCTGGATCGATCACCTTCTGAGAGATTGCATTGAGGAATGCACATAGCTTCACAATGGCTAATCGGACGTTTTCCGGTAGAAGCCCCCTCAATGCAACCGGAAGCAGTTGAGTCATAATCACGTGGCAGTCATGAGACTTTAGGTTCTGAAACTTTTTCTCTGGCATATTTATTATTCCCTTTATATTCGACGAGAAGCCAGTCGTGACCTTCATACTGAGCAGGCATTCAAAGAAGATTTCTTTCTCTTCTTTCGTAAGAGCGTAGCTGGCAGGACCTTTATACTGCTTTGGAGGCATGCCGTCTTTTTCGTGCAAACGTTGCAGGTCCTCCCGTGCCTCAGGTGTATCTTTTGTCTTCCCATAGACGCCCAAGAAGCCTAGCAGGTTCACGCAAAGGTTCTTCGTCACGTGCATCACGTCGATTGAGGAGCGGACCTCTAGGTCTTTCCAGTAGGATAGGTCCCAAAATATAGATTTCTTCTTCCACATGGGTGTGTGTCCCTCAGCGTCATTCGGAACAGCTAGTCCACCGAGACCCTTTCCAAAGATTACGTAGTGTAAATCATTGACCATAGCAAGCACGTGATCACCGGTGCGCATGGCGGGCTTCTTCCGGTGATCTGCCTCGCCTTTGGAATGCTTGCCTTTCTTTCGACATTGATGGTTGGTCGGAAGAAATCGACGATGGCCCAGGTACACATTCTTCCTGCATTTGTCCAGGTATATACTTTTAGTGTCATCTAAACAGTGCGTGCATGCGTGGTATCCTTTGTTTGTCTGTCCTGAAAGGTTACTGAGAGGGGGCCAGTCGTTGATGTTCACGAACAACAACGCCTTAAGGTTAAATTCCTCCTGTCTGTGCTCATCCCACGTACGTACACCATTTCCATTCCACAGTTGTAAAAGTTCTTCAACTAATGGCCTTAGGTACACATCAATTTCGTTGCCGGGTTGCTTAGGGCCTTGGATGAGAAGTGGCATCATAATGAACTTCCGCTTCATGCACATCCAAGGAGGAAGGTTATACATACATAGAGTCACGGGCGAGGTGCTGTGATTGCTGCTCTGCTCCCCGAAAGGATTAATGCCATCCGCGCTTAAAGCAAACCATACATTCCTTGGGTCCTTTGCAAACTCATCCCAGTACTTTCTCTCGATTTTTCTCCACTGCGACCCGTCAGCGGGTGCTCTCAACTTCCCATCTTTCTTTCGGTTCTCACTGTGCCATCGCATCAACTTGGCATGCTCTTTGTTTCTGAACAGACGTTTCAACCGTGGTATTATAGGAGCATACCACATCACCTTTGCAGGAACCCTCTTCCTGAGAGGCTCGCCGTCAACATCACCGGGGTCATCTCGTCTGATCTTATACCGCAACGCACCGCATACCGGGCATGCGTCAGATCCTTGTATGCACCGCGGTAGAGGATGCAGTCATTAGGGCATGCATGTATCTTCTCCACCTCCAATCCTAGAGGGCATACGACCTTCTTTGCTGCGTATGTACTGTCGGGCAATTCGTTATCCTTTGGAAGCTTCTTCTTCAATATTTTCAGCAGCTTCTCAAATCCTTTGTCAGCCACAGCATTCTCTGCCTTCCACTGCAGCAATTCCAGTACGGTACCGAGCTTTGTGTTGCCATCTTCGCAATTGGGGTATAACCCTTTTTTGTGATCCTCTAACATGCGATCGAACTTCAGCTTCTCCTTTTGACTAATGCATTGCGTCCTTGCATCGACAATGACCCGGCGGAGATCATCATCATCGGGCACATCATCTGGTTCCTCTTGATCTTCAGTAGCTTCACCCGTGGCAGCATCATTGGGCATATCGTCTGGTTCCTCTTGATCTTCACCAGCTCCCCCCGTTGCAGCATCACCGTATTCAGGGGGCACATAGTTGTCATCATACTCTTCTTCTTCGCCGTCTTCCATCATAACCCCTATTTCTCCGTGCCTCGTCCAAACATTATAGTGTGGCATGAAACCCTTGTAAAGCAGGTGGGAGTGAAGGATTTTCCGGTTAGAGTAATACCTCATATTCCCACATTCAGTGCATGGACAACACATAAAACCATTCTGCTTGTTTGCCTCAGCCGCATCGAGAAACTCATGCACGCCCTTAATGTACTCGTGGGTGTGTCTGTCACCGTATATCCATTGCCGGTTCATCTGCATGCATTATATATAATTAAGTGTCCAAATTAATAGAAGTGTCACGACCGGTTTTCCAATAAAAAAATATTTATTGAAAAACCAATCTTTTGAGTCCAGCATGAGAGAAATCCTCCTCACTGGTAGACAAGTTCTTGATACAATAAGCCAGTAGCATAGAATATATTACAGGGTTGAGCTAGGGCTGCTCAACAAATTATTACAAGCGCGCCAATAATTATACATAATGGCGGATTTAACACAATGGTGTGGTGGCATACTACTGACTCGAGGATAAAGTGACGGTGGAATAACACAGTGGGGAGTGTGATAACATGACTCTCAAACTGGCATCTCATCGAGCGTCGAGGTGAGGCTCGATGAATGTTATTCGAGTTGCGGAAGCGGATATAATACAGTGACCAAATCCAGGTTCGCACGAGACTGACTGGGAATCCTCTAGGCGTCGGACTCGCTATCGAACTCTTCATCCATGAGATCGCCTTCGTCAGCATCTGGCCAAATCAACAAGCCAGTGAGTACTTTGAAAGTACTCGCAAGACAGTTCGGACGTAAGATATAACAAATGCATGCATGAATGCGTCATGATTAATTTTTCCAATGCACATTCAAAAATTTGCATAACGAAGTAAGTACAAGGGAAACGGCGGTAGTCCGCCTGAAATCCCAACAAAATATAAATGAAAACCGATCGGGTGTCTGAAGCGACGCCTCGAAAGGTGAACAAATAATAAAAGAAAAATCATGCCACAGTCGGGCGTCTTAGCGACACCACATAAAGGGCTTTAAAAGAAATGCCACAGTCGGGCATCTTAGCGACACCACATAAAGGGCTTTAAAAGAAATGCCACAGTCGGACGTCGGGGCGACATCACAAAAAGGGCTTTAGAAAGAATACCGCAGTCGAACGTCTGAGCGACATCACAGAAAGGGCTTTAAAGGAAATGCCACAGTCGGATGTCTGAGCGACATCACAGAAAGGGCTTTAAAAGAAATGCCACAGTCGGACGTCTGAGCGACATCATAGAAAGGGCTTTAAAAGAAATGCCACAGTCGGACGTCTGAGCGACATCACAGAAAGGGCTTTAAAAGAAATGCCGCAGTCGGACGTCTGAGCGACATCACAGAAAGGGCTTTTATTCACAAGTAAATAATACTCATAATAAATATTCAATTCATGATAATAAACGGGTTAGTCCATCCACAGGAATAAACATTTAACCGGGCTTAGCACTCATGTGATTCACCGGAGTATCTGTCACCAAAACTGGCACTTGTCAGAATAAGTTAGCGCAAAATTTGGATATGGATAAGATGATTTGGAGATTTATGACTCTGCAGAGTTTGTACAAAAATTTCCCACAGTTAACGGATTTCCGTAGTCACGAAGGACTAGTTCTGCTTACGGTATTTCGGAAGAAAACACAGCTAACCAGTACACACCCATCCTACCTCTCGATGCCAGGACTCACCCTAGACATCGTCCAAGAAAAACTTTTGAGACGGGGAGATCACAATCTCGAATAGCATGGGATCAAATTTATATACGCGCGCTCTAAGGGGTGCCCCCCTCTCGGTCCCAACCGGAAACACCCATGCCCCCTGACCGGATGACTGGCTCTAATCCAGGGCCATGGAACCATCATCCCGGCCTCTCCTTTTGGTGTGTACCAGGAAAGCGGTTTGCAACTTACTAATCCATATTCCTTGCGGAAAACATGTGGTAGTACAAGGAAGGAAATGGGAAGAACTGGACCGATACGGTTTGACACTGTAGTCATATAGTCTGGCATAAGACTGGCATGCTACAACACTGCCATCTTACCCATCCTCATGCCAACACATGGCCATTCATACTCACATCCGTCCACCTATGGATCATCGAGCTCACTTACCTCAACCATGCATGAACATAACGTTCATCGGTATGCTCATCAACATGCCATGAAACTAACTAAATGCAAAACATGCCAAGACACTCATCATATCAAAAGTTCAAACATGCTTGCCTGGTTCAGAGTAGTCGGAGCCTAGCTCGGTGAAGTTCGCGGCTCCGTCACCTCCTTCGGTATCTACGGTATAAAGAAAACACACGGGCTAACGTAAATACTGAGAGGTGCACAAAAGTATTCCAAATATTTTTCAAATAAATCTGATAAAAAACTAGACAAAATTTTAAAGAGAACAGAAAAAGAATCAATCAAAAATCCTTTTCTGTTTAAAAGTTATAAGGGTTTTTGTCCAGGGACTCATTTGTAATGAAACAGAAAGTTTCCAGGGGCTAGCTCATAAAAACAGAAAATGATTCGATAGAGAATACGCCAGCCCAGGGGGAAAGCGCATTTGGCAGAATACGCTTCCAGAAAACGGTTCGTTTAGAAAAGGACAGAGAGGCTGATGGGCAGGTCCCACCCGTTAGGTTTAAAAATTCAAAAGGGCGGCAGAGGACGACGGTGCCCGAGAGCCACGGTGGTCGCCGGCGGCGATCCACGGCGAGGTAGGGGGATCGGAGGGTACCTCCGTGTTCAGGGCGCCCTTCCGCGTCGGTTGGTGGTGGTGGTGGTGGCGGTCGGCGAGCACCACGTCGACGACGAGCCTTGCTCCGGTGGACGGTGGTTCGGGTGGAGATGGATCTCGTTGGGGAGAGCTGTGAAGGTTAAAATTGACGCTTGGGTTAGCTTACTGGGTGCCCGAGGAGGCTACTGACGAGGTTTGGGCGCCGGAGATGGCCTCACCGGAGCGAATCGAGGTGGAGGCCGAGGCGGAACGAGGCGGCCGGAGTCGGGGGAGGAGACCTCTTCGAGGTCCTCCTAGTGGCCTGGCGGGATGTTTGTGGGGTGCAGTGGTGGTGCATGCTCGAGGGCGAGCTCGGGGTATCCTTTTAGAGGCGATCCGAGGCGGTGGCCGTGAACGGGGATCTCCGGCGATGGATTACGGCGGCGCAGTGCTTGGTCCGGGAGTTTAGGAGGTTGGGCATCGATGTGGAGGTCCACTGGTTCCATTCCGACGCTAAACGGACTTGGATTAGAAGCTTAGGGCAGGTTTTGGTCGGAACGGGACGGCGCGGGTCCGTCGGCGGCAGAGAGCGCGTCCAGTGCTGTTGGGCCACGGTGACGGTGCTGCGGGGCTGCGCTGGCATGCATGAGCCACGCAGAGGGCAGAGGAGCGTTTGGCAGCGCCAAACGGCATTGAGCCGCCGTTCTGTTCCCTGTCGGCCGCTACGGTGGTTCGGCCGCCGCAAGACACGCCGGCGCAGGCGGGCCAGGGTGCTACCGACGCCAGGATGGCACCAAGCGCGCGTGCGGTGCTCCAGACAGGAGGAAGAGGCGGCGAGGAACGTGCCAAGGGCACTGTCTACGCGTGACTGAAGCTGACGAATGAAAATGACACTGAACTCTGAAAATTACTGAAAGTGAGCAGCAAGAGTGCACGCCAAGTGTTCGACAGAATGAATTTGGCCTCTAGGGATTTTTCCTTGAGCTGATTTTTGGTGGAGTGGCTACTCATTGCTCCAGTAGGCTGCCTGAATTTTGGTGGAATTTTTGGAGAAGTATAGATATGAATTTCACCAAATTTGGCAAATCTGGTCCAAACTTGCAAAGGCTGAAATTTGAAAAGTTTGAAAAGAGGAGGAGTGGATCAAGATGGTTCTAGGTTGTGGATGCTAAGGACAATCCAGAGGAGTTGGTTAGAGGTCAAAACTCAAATGAAGTAGGGTACTTGCTTTGAAAAACACTCAGGCTCCAAATAATTGACAGAAATGATTTGAGAGGAAAAAGAATTAGAATAAAATCCAAAACTTGTTTGGATTAGTTGGGACAGAGAACTTAGGTTGATTACAAGGAGGAGGAAAAGATTTTGAGAGGTTTTACCACATGAAAAAATAATACAAAGTCATGGGGGGGGGGTTTCAAGATATGAAAATCCCCAATTTTAATAGAGTTTCTTTTTAAAAGAAAAAGACTAAACTCCCAAAAATATAATTTGAGAAGGGAACCAACAGAGGAAGTTTTGAATGATCAAACACCATAGTTTGAAAAAAAATAAAAATCCATACCAAAGAAAAGGAAGTTTTTTAAGAGGAAGGATTTCTGGAAAAGAAATTTTTAATGCTCTCTTTTAAAATCCAACAAAGTTTTTGAAGAAAACCAAATTAAAATTTTTGGAGTGTCACAACACCTACCCCCTTAGGAAAAATCTCGTCCCCGAGATTTCAGCTGTCCCTCAAATAAGTGTGGATGCTCTGTCCGAAGAAAATCCTCTCTTTCCCAAGTTGCTTCACTATCGGTGTGATTGCTCCACTGGACTCTGAAGAATTTGATGGTCTTCTGTCGGGTCCTCCTTTCAGACTCCTCTAATATTCTTACTGGACGTTCCCGATAAGTGAGGTCTGGCTGTACGTCAATGCTCTCATGGGATACTTGTTTCTCTGGGTTGCTTACGCACTTCCTCAATTGCGAGACGTGGAACACGTCGTGGACATCGGATAATTCCTCGGGTAAGTCTAGCTGGTAGGCTACCGTGCCTCTTCGCGCCATTATACAGAATGGTCCAATGAATCTTGGTGCTAGCTTCCCTTTAATCTTGAATCGTTGCAATCCTCTCATAGGAGATACTCTTAGGTATACGAACTCGCCGGGCTCGAAGCTGACCCTACGATGTTTCTGATCATAATAACTCTTCTGTCAACTTTGAGCGGTCTTAAGTCGGTCCCTGATTAGCTTGACTTTTTCCTCGGCTTCTCTGAGCATGTCTGGTCCGAAGATGCGGCTGTCTCCGGTCTCTGACCAATTTAACGGGGTACGACATCTCCGTCCGTATAAAGCCTCAAATGGTGCCATTTGCAGGCTGGCCTAGTAGCTATTGTTGTACGCGAACTCGGCGTATGGCAGGCTTTCTTCCCAACTGGTTCCATATGTGAGGACACATGCCCTCAGCATGTCTTCTAAAGCCTGGTTTACGCGTTCCGTTTGTCCATCAGTCTGTGGGTGGTATGCTGTACTGAAGGCTAGTTGAGTTCCCAGAGCCTGTTGTAAATGCTCCCAAAATCTCGAGACGAATTGAGTGCCCCTATCGGATATTATAGTCTTCGGGACACCGTGCAGACAAACTATACGGGAGAGATAAATCCTGGCAAGCCTCTGAGCGTTGTAGGTTGTCTTCACTGGAATGAAATGTGCCACCTTGGTTAATCTGTCGGTGATGACCCATATGGTATCATTCCCATGTCGTGACCGAGGTAGTCCAACAATGAAATCCATCCCTATTTCATCCCATTTCCACTCAGGTATTTTGTTCGGTTGCAGTAGTCCGGCTGGCCTCTGATGCTCAGCTTTTATGCGTTGACAAGAGTCGCAACATGCAATGAAGGTGGCTATGTCCCTCTTCATACCGTGCCACCAAAATCTTTCCTGAATATCTTTATACATCTTGGTTCCTCCAGGGTGGATCGAGTACGGGGTGGTGTGGGCTTCAGCTAGGATTTGCTGTTTGAGGTCCTTTATATTTGGTACGCAGAGTCTGTCTCCGTACCATAATATTCCTCCATCGTCTATGACGAATGCCGAGGCCTTGCCCATACTTACCTTTCTTTTGATGCCTTCGATGCTAGGGTGACCAGGCTGAGCTTCTTTAATTCCCTCCACAAGGTCGGGTTGTATTTCCAAGTTTGATATGGTGCCTTTTGCTACCATTATCAAGTTGAGTTTGGCAAATTCTTGTTGGAATTCGGGCCTCAAGCTTTGCAGACTATTTTCGTCGGAGCTGGGGTTCCGACTAAGAGCATCGGCCACTACATTTGCTTTACCGGGATGGTAGTGGATACCAACATCATAATCCTTTACCAATTCCAACCAGCGTCGTTGCCGTAAATTTAGTTCTGGCTGCGTGAAAATATATTTGAGACTTTTATGATCCGTATATATTTCACATCGATTCCCATGTAAGAAATGCCTCCATTCCTTGAGTGCATGAATGACTGCTGCCATTTCTATGTCATGAGTGGGATAATTTTCCTCATGCTTGCGAAGTTGCCTTGAAGCATAGGCGACAACCTTGCCTTCTTGCATCAACACGCATCCGAGACCCTTTCTGGACGTGTCACAAAACACTTCAAAAATTTTGTGTATGTCTGGCACAATTAATACTGGTGCTGTTGTTAATTTCCGCTTTAGCTCTTGGAAACTTTTTTCGCAGGCTTCTGTCCATTCAAACTTCTTGTCTTTTTTGAGTAACTGCGTCATAGGCTTGGCTATGGTGGAGAATCCTTCAATAAATCTGCGGTAATATCCTGCCATTCCCAAGAAACTACGTATGTCTGTTACGCTCGCTGGCGACTTCCAGCCCAGTATGGCCTTGACTTTCTCCGGGTCCACTGCGATACCGTCTTGGGTTAGTACGTGGCCTAGAAAGCCTACTTGTCTTAGCCAAAATTCACACTTGCTGAACTTGGCATACAATTGGTGTTTCCTGAGTTCTCCTAGCACAATCCCGAGATGTTCCGCGTGCTCTTCTGGTGTCTTGGAGTATACCAGAATGTCGTCGATGAATACCACAATGAACTTGTCCATAAACTTCATAAATACTTTGTTCATGAGGTGAACAAAATATGCAGGGGCATTAGTTAATCCAAATGGCATTACTGTGAACTCATACAGTCCATATCTGGAGGTGAAGGCTGTTTTGGGGATATCTTCCGTTCGCACCTTTAATTGATGGTATCCAGACCTTAAGTCAATTTTTGAGAATACCTTGGCCTAAGCGAGTTGATCAAACAAATCATTTATCCTTGGCATCGGGTATTTGTTCTTGACTGTGACCATGTTAAGTGCTTGATAGTCAATACACAATCTCAGTGTTCCATCCTTCTTTTTGGCAAATAGAATTGGTGATCCCCAAGGTGAGGAGCTGGCTCGAATGTATCCTTTGTCTAGCAATTCTTTTATTTGTTTCTTCAATTCAACCAACTCGGATGGTGCCATTCGATATGGTTTCTTGTATATGGGGGTGGTTCCTGGTGCGAGCTCAATGCTGAACTCTATCTCTCGGTCTGGTGGCATGCCTGGTAGCTCTTCAGGGAATACATCTGGAAATTCACACACTACTGGAACCTTGTTTAGCTCAGAAACGTCCACCTTATTCAATCTCGGTTGCCGGGGTATTTTTCCTTCCTTGGCTGACACTCTTATTGTCTTCCCCTGGTGGTGCGTGAGGATTACGGTCCGGTTGAAATAGTCAATAAAACCCTTGTTGGTGGTTAGCCAGTCCATCCCTAGGATGACATCCAGTCCTTGGTTTTCCAGTACAATAAGATTGGCGTGAAACTCCAATCTTTCGAACTCAATGACCACATCCTGACAGTAATTCTCAGTGACTTGCTGAATCCCAGGGGACTTGATGATCATGGATTTCTCCAAAGGAAGCATCGAAAACTTATTTGGCAAAGCAAAACTCTTCGAAATGAAAGAGTGAGAAGCTCCAGAATCAAACAAAACCATTGCAGGTATTGTGTTGACAGGAAACGTACCGAGTACGATATCCGGAGCTTTTTGTGCCTCCTCTTTGGTTACGTGGTTCAGATGACCCTTCCTGTGGTTGTTGCTGGGATTGAAATTGTTTCGCTTGGGCGCTGAATTATTGCCGCCGTTGTTCGGATTGGGGTTGAGTTTCTAGGCTTGGGACACTGTTTGGCATAGTGTCCTTCCTCTCCACAGGCATAACAGGTAACGCCGGGGCGATATGTGAACTCCTTGTCCCTTGCATGAAAATTCTTGATTGGGCGTGAGACGTTGGATGAGGATTTGTGCGTCCCACCCCTTTGAAAATCTGTCCTGCTTCGGTGATTGCGAGCATGGTTGGTCTGGTCCCTTTTTCGCTTGCGGATATCTTCCAGGCTGCGTCTCTCATTTTCCAGAGTAATCGCTTTGTCCACCAGAGTTTTAAAATCTGGAAAAGTGTGCACGACTAGTTGGCATTTAAGCGCGGGCGCCAGACCGTCAAGGAATTTCTCCATCTTCTTACTTTCAATCATACGCTCCTCATTGGCGTAGCGAGACAATAGAGTAAATTGACCGTTGTAATCTGACACTGTCATGTCCCTTTGTTTGAGGTCATCGAACTCTCTCTTCTTTATTTTCATAATGCTCTTAGGAATGTGTGCACCACGGAAACCTTCCTTGAAATCATCCCAGGTTATGTCATTTTCGTTGGGATGCATGTGCAGAAAATTCTCCCACCATGATGCGGCTGCTCCTGTGAGATAGTGCGAAGCATACAATACCTTTTCGGGGACTGAACATTTTGCAATAATTAATTTCCTCTCCATATCTCGAAGCCAGTCCTCGGCTTCAAGAGGCTTGTCAGTGTGAGAAAATGTTTGGGGACGTGTCTTCTGTAGCTCAGATAACTTGGAATGCTGCTGATACTGTCCATGGTGATTTCCCATGTTGATGACTTGGTTCATCATTTCACGATGTTGTTGCTGACTCTGTTCATAAAGGCGGCACATTTGGGAAAGTGCCGTTTCACTGCCCTGTTGACTCGACTGCCCTTGTGTGAAATTGTTGCCTGGTTGAGTGTCATAATTTTCCTCTGGCGGAGTAGGCATGGAGCGAGTCCAAGGGCGAGACATTTTTCACTCTGGGGATATATTTTGTAAAACTCATAAGAAAAGTGAAAATGGTCGCCAAAAAAACTCCAAAAATGCACAAGGATGGCAAATAATTTAAATGACCAAGATCACTTAAGAAAACAAATTGATTTGTGCACGGAGAAGGACTGCTCATTACATATCTTACATGCGGGCGATAATTATACAGTACATCACTCAGGATATGCGTACATAATCTTGACATGTTATTTAGGCTAGTGCACTTCTCCAGTTCTACATGATGTGCAAACAAGCTACTCCTCACAACCTATGTACATATCTTACAAAGCGGTACATCGCATGACGGACAAGCGCACTCAGCCGGAAATGTTGACGATCTCCTTGGCCCTACCAAGGGTGAGGCGCAGTGAGGCTGCAGACTCGACCTCCTCCTCACTAATAGGCTCCAGACATGAAGAGCTGCGTCGGGTAGACGGAGCGGGTGCCAGGGGCGGAGCAACACGAATAGGAGTAGGCACAACGCGTGGTGCAGTGCGCGCTGGAGTGGGTGCAAAGGCCTGGTTGAACTCTTCGGTGGTAGGCAGGCGACGAGTAGGTGCATAAGATGCTGATGACGAGACAAAAGTCAGTGGTGGTGCGGCGGGCAGGAGCTCCCTCCTGTTGGCGGCACAGCCATGGACTGAGTCCATGCGGGCAGCCACGAAGTCGTCCACCAGGTTGTCGAAGGCTGCCTCCAGGGCCC
This sequence comes from Triticum monococcum, assembly GCA_034509565.1. Taxonomy (NCBI): domain Eukaryota; kingdom Viridiplantae; phylum Streptophyta; class Magnoliopsida; order Poales; family Poaceae; genus Triticum; species Triticum monococcum. The sequence goes on along the minus strand of CM067847.1, from coordinate 170,057,421 downwards.
GGAGATACTCAATAAGCATCTCAAAAGCCTCGTCTCGTTCTCCTCTAGGGCAGGAGAATGCGTAGTGACAGGTGTAGGGCACATGACATGGAAGATATCGGTAGCGACGAGTCTTCATCGCGGGAAGGACATCCCTGAGGCGAGCTATCGCCTCACGGGCTGCCATCTGCATAGCATGCCTCTCCGTAGGCATGGCTCTTCCCACGAACAGGAAGCGGCGTAACTCACCACGCCCTCCCTTGAACTGCACCGTGGCCTGGTGCATGGTCAGACTGTCGTTGACTTTGTGCTGGCGGAGTGTGAAGACTGGACGCACGGATGGCCCCATCGCGACCTGAACGATGAAGGAGAGAAGCTTGACGAACCCATCGGGTACGTTGGCGAAGGTCTGAGACTCACAGCTGTTGTCGGCCATCTACAAAAGTAGGAAAAAATCCTGAATGGTCAGATCATAAATTTATGCTGACTGTCAGAAAATGACTACAATTGCAAAAAAATAAAAATAAATCGGCTCTATCATGCTAATAACCGATTAGCGATCGCACCTAGTGGCTTCCTACAGTCAGCCTCGCTCTGGTACCAAGCTTGTCACGACCGGTTTTCCAATAAAAAAATATTTATTGAAAAACCAATCTTTTGAGTCCAGCATGAGAGAAATCCTCCTCACTGGTAGACAAGTTCTTGATACAATAAGCCAGTAGCATAGAATATATTACAGGGTTGAGCTAGGGCTGCTCAACAAATTATTACAAGCGCGCCAATAATTATACATAATGGCGGATTTAACACAATGGTGTGGTGGCATACTACTGACTCGAGGATAAAGTGATGGTGGAATAACACAGTGGGAGTGTGATAACATGACTCTCAAACTGGCATCTCATCGAGCGTCGAGGTGAGGCTCGATGAATGTTATTCGAGTTGCGGAAGCGGATATAATACAGTGACCAAATCCAGGTTCGCACAAGACTGACTGGGAATCCTTTAGGCGTCGGACTCGCTATCGAACTCTTCATCCATGAGATCGCCTTCGTCAGCATCTGGCCAAATCAACAAGCCAGTGAGTACTTTGAAAGTACTCGCAAGACAGTTCGGACGTAAGATATAACAAATGCATGCATGAATGCGTCATGATTAATTTTTCCAATGCACATTTAAAAATTTGCATAACAAAGTAAGTACAAGGGAAACGGCGGTAGTCCGCCTGAAATCCCAACAAAATATAAATGAAAACCGATCGGGTGTCTGAAGCGACGCCTCGAAAGGTGAACAAATAATAACAGAAAAATCATGCCACAGTCGGGCGTCTTAGCGACACCACATAAAGGGCTTTAAAAGAAATGCCACAGTCGGGCATCTTAGCGACACCACATAAAGGGCTTTAAAAGAAATGCCACAGTCGGACGTCGGGGCGACATCACAGAAAGGGCTTTAAAAAGAATACCGCAGTCGGACGTCTGAGCGACATCACAGAAAGGGCTTTAAAGGAAATGCCACAGTCGGACGTCTGAGCGACATCACAGAAAGGGCTTTAAAAGAAATGCCACAGTCGGACGTCTGAGCGACATCACAGAAAGGGCTTTAAAAGAAATGCCACAGTCGGACATCTGAGCGACATCACAGAAAGGGCTTTAAAAGAAATGCCACAGTCGGACGTCTGAGTGACATCACAGAAAGGGCTTTAAAAGAAATGCCGCAGTCGGACGTCTGAGCGACATCACAGAAAGGGCTTTTATTCACAAGTAAATAATACTCATAATAAATATTCAATTCATGATAATAAATGGGTTAGTCCATCCACAGGAATAAACATTTAACCGGGCTTAGCACTCATGTGATTCACCGGAGTATCTGTCACCAAAACTGGCACTTGTCAGAATAAGTTAGCGCAAAATTTGGATATGGATAAGATGATTTGTAGATTTATGACTCTGCAGAGTTTGTACAAAAATTTCCCACAGTTAACGGATTTCCGTAGTCACGAAGGACTAGTTCCGCTTACGGTATTTCGGAAGAAAACACAGCTAACCAGTACACACCCATCCTACCTCTCGATGCCAGGACTCACCCTAGACATCGTCCAAGAAAAACTTTTGAGACGGGGAGATCACAATCTCGAATAGCATGGGGTCAAATTTATATACGCGCGCTCTAAGGGGTGCCCCCCTCTCGGTCCCAACCGGAAACACCCATGCCCCCAGACCGGATGACTGGCTTTAATCCAGGGCCGTGGAACCATCATCCCGGCCTCTCCTTTTGGTGTGTACCAGGAAAGCGGTTTGCAACTTACTAATCCATATTCCTTGCGGAAAACATGTGGTAGTACAAGGAAGGAAATGGGAAGAACTGGACCGATATGGTTTGACACTATAGTCATATAGTCTGGCATAAGACTGGCATGCTACAACACTGCCATCTTACCCATCCTCATGCCAACACATGGCCATTCATACTCACATCCGTCCACCTATGGATCATCGAGCTCACTTACCTCAAGCATGCATGAACATAACATTCATCGGTATGCTCATCAACATGCCATGAAACTAACTAAATGCAAAACATGCCAAGACACTCATCATATCAAAAGTTCAAACATGCTTGCCTGGTTCAGAGTAGTCGGAGCCTAGCTCGGTGAAGTTCGCGGCTCCGTCACCTCCTTCGGTATCTACGGTATAAAGAAAACACACGGGCTAACGTAAATACAGAGAGGTGCACAAAAGTATTCCAAATATTTTTCAAATAAATCTGATAAAAAACTAGACAAAATTTTAAAGAGAAGAGAAAAAGAATCAATCAAAAATCCTTTTCTGTTTAAAAGTTATAAGGGTTTTTGTCCAGGGACTCATCTGTAATGAAACAGAAAGTTTCCAGGGGCTAGCTCATAAAAACAGAAAACGATTCGATAGAGAATACGCCAACCCAGGGGGAAAGCGCATTTGGCAGAATACGCTTCTAGAAAACGGTTCATTTAGAAAAGGACAGAGAGGCTGACGGGCAGGTCCCACCTGTCAGGTTTAAAAATTCAATAGGGCGGCAGAGGACGACGGTGCCCGAGAGCCGCGGTGGTCGCCGGCGGCGATCCACGGCGAGGTAGGGGGATCGGAGGGTACGTCCGTGTTCAGGGCGCCCTTCCGCGTCGGTTGGTGGTGGTGGTGGCGGTCGGCGAGCACCACGTCGACGGCGAGCCTTGCTCCAGCGGACGGTGGTTCGGGTGGAGATGGATCTCGTTTGGGAGAGCTGCGAAGGTTAAAATTGACGCTTGGGTTAGCTTACTGGGTGCCCGAGGAGGCTACTGACGAGGTTTGGGCGCCGGAGATGGCCTCACCGGAGCGAATCGAGGTGGAGGCCGAGGCGGAATGAGGCGGCCGGAGTCGGGGGAGCAGACCTCTTCGAGGTCCTCCTATTGGCCTGGCGGGGTGTTTGTGGGGTGCAGTGGTGGTGCGTGCTCGAGGGCGAGCTCGGGGTCTCCTTTTATAGGCGATCCGAGGCGGTGGCCGTGAATGGGGATCTCTGGCGATGGATTACGGCGGCGCAGTGCTTGGTCGGGGAGTTTAGGAGGTTGGGCATCGATGTGGAGGTCCACTGGTTCCATTCAGACGCTAAACGGACTTGGATTAGAAGCTTAGGGCAGGTTTTGTTCGGAACGGGATGGCGCGGGTCCGTCGGCGGCAGAGAGCGCGTCCAGTGCTGTCGGGCCACGGCGACGGTGCTGCGGGGCTGCGCTGACATGCATGAGCCACGCGGAGGGCAGAGGAGCGTTGGGCGGCGCCGAACGGCGTTGAGCCGCCATTCTTTTCCCTGTCGGCCACTACGGTGGTTCGGCCGCCGCAAGACACGCCGGCGCAGGCGGGCCAGGGTGCTACCGACGCCAGGATGGCGCCAAGCGCGCGTGCGGTGCTCCAGACAGGAGGAAGAGGCGGCGAGGAACGTGCCAAGGGCACTGTCTACGCGTGACTGAAGCTGACGAATGAAATCGACACTGAACTCTGAAAAATACTGAAAGTGAGCAGCAACAATGCACGCCAAGTGTTCGACAGAATGAATTTGGCCTCTAGGGATTTTTCCTTGAGCTGATTTTTGGTGGAGTGGCTACTCATTGTTCCAGTAGGCTGCCTGAATTTTGGTGGAATTTTTGGAGAAGTATAGATATGAATTTCACCAAATTTGGCAAATCTGGTCCAAACTTGCAGAGGCTGAAATTTGAAAAGTTTGAAAAGAGGAGGAGTGGATCAAGATGGTTCTAGGTTGTGGATGCTAAGGACAATCCAGAGGAGTTGGTTAGAGGTCAAAACTCAAATGAAGTAGGGTACTTGCTTTGAAAAACACTCAGGCTCCAAATAATTGACAGAAATGATTTGAGAGGAAAAAGAATTAGAATAAAATCCAAAACTTGTTTGGATTAGTTCGGACAGAGAACTTAGGTTGATTACAAGGAGGAGGAAAAGATTTTGAGAGGTTTTACCACATGAAAAAAAATAGAAAGTCATGGGGGGGTGGGGTTTCAAGATATGAAAATCCCCAATTAAGAGAGTTTGTTTTTAAAAGAAAAAGACTAAACTCCCAAAAATATAATTTGAGAAGGGAACCAACAGAGGAAGTTTTGAATGATCAAACACAATAGTTTGAAAAAAAAATAAAAATCCTTACTAAAGAAAAGGAAGTTTTTTAAGAGGAAGGATTTGTGGAAAAGAAATTTTTAATGCTCTCTTTTAAAATCCAATAAAGTTTTTGAAGAAAAACAAATAAAAAATTTTGGAGTGTCACAAGAAGTTCATCATCACATTAAAACCAAAGTGCATACATAGTTCTCATCTAATAACATATAGCTCTCCAGAGCATCTAATTAATTAAACCATACATTGAAACTATGTAAAACATTTCAATGCGAAAACAAATGCGATCATAATCGCAACCAAGGTAACAATTGATCCAACGGCATAATGATACCAAGCCTCGGTATGAATGGCATATTTTCTAATCTTTCTAATCTTCAAGCGCATTGCATCCATCTTCATCTTGTGATCATCGACGACATCCGCAACATGCAACTCCAATATCATCTTCTCCTCCTCAATTTTTTTTATTTTTTCCTTCAACAAATTGTTTTCTTCTTCAACTAAATTTAACCTCTCGACAAGGTCGGTTGGCATTTCCGATTCACATACACCCTAGATAAATAAAATCTATGTCACGTTGGTCGGCATAATTTTCATAAACAATAAATGAACCAATAGTTATAAAGATAGTATACATACCAAATCCGAATCATAGACAGGACGAGGGCCGACGGGGGCGGATACCAAAACCATCGCACTATATAAGATGCAATAAAAATGTAAGAAAATGATACAAGTATCTATCTAAACATACAAGTAAGAATATTTTTCCTTTCAGAAAGAAGATAAGAACAAGAGGCTCACCACGGTGGTGTCGGTGATGAGATCGGCGCGGGTGATCGACGGCGGTGAAGACGGGGACGGGGCGTGACAGACCACTAAATCTAGACAATCTCGAGGAAAATGGAGCTTGGAGGTCGAGCTTCGAGAGGAGAAAGCTTAAGTAGTGTGGCTCGGGCATTCCATCGAACACCTCATGTGCATAGGAGGTGAGCTAGAGCAACACAAAGCCCTCTCCCCCTCGGCCAGAGAAAACAGAGCACTGGGGTGCTCTGCTCGCGAGCGAGGGGTATATATAGGCACCTCATTGGTCCCGGTTGGTGGCATGAGCCGGGACTAAAGGGAAGCCTTTGGTCCCGGTTCAAGCCACCAACCGGGACCAATGGTGGTGGGCCAGGAGCGAGGCCCATTGGTCACGGTTCATCCCACCAACCGGGACCAAAAGGTCCAGATGAACCGGGACCAATGGCCCACGTGGCCCGGCTGGCCTCCTGGGCTCACGAACCGGGAACAATGCCCACATTGGTCCCGGTTCTAGACTGAACTGGGACTAATGGGCTGATGCGGCCTGGACCATAGCCCTGTTTTCTACTAGTGGTGCAGAAAGAGCTCCAGGCTCTCGTGACGAAGCACGAGGCGTTGGAGCTTGACTTGAAGATGCGAGAGTATGAGCTTGCCGCGGCCCATGAGAGCACGAAGAGTGCCAAGACCGAGGCCCAAAAGGCCCTTCAGGAAATCGACGCGATAAAGAAGATAGCGGCGGGTAAGGCTTTCTATATGCAAAGCAAGAATGTACAAGTAAATTATCGATTACTTACCCGGATCCGGAGCTCTTCAGGAGCATTCGCAGATTTGCCCCGCAGTGTGTCCGATGCCGCACAATTTTACCAGGCCGAGGACGGTAGCTCGATGGAGAAGCTGTTCTGGTCTCAGTATGCTGAGGCCAAACATCCAGTGCCGATGAGCGACCAGCTGAAGCAGATGGACGAGCTACATAAGGCGGCCGATCAGGCCATGAAGGGCTTCATAGCCCGGTTGTGGCCTGGCGGTGCCCTTTCGAACCGCTTCTTTGGCCTGGTGAGGCGGCTTGTGGATGCCTGCCCACGGCTGGAGGTCGTCAAGCGATCCGTCTGCATTGAAGGTGCACGCCGGGCCTTCGCCCGTGTAAAAACATAGTGGGTCAAGCTAGATGCCGTGAAGCTGATCAAGGAGGGGCCGCCGGAGGGCAAGGAGCACCGCCACCCCGAGATGTACTACGAGGGTTTTCTGCCGGGCGCCCGTCTTATCGTGGATGAGTGTTCGCAAAATGTAATATTTGAATGAGACTTGCTCGTTTTGTCCTGTATGTATGAAAACTTGTATCGTATTCGCTATGCAACGCTTGTGTGAATTTAAAATATTACCTTCTGTTTGGCTGTTTATCCAATATGAGAGATGTCTAGTCCTCGGCTTCTGCCCCCATGCCACGAGTGCGGGGGTGTTCGGGATAAACCTGAGCACTCTTGTTCCAATGTTTGGGTCCTTCGAGGGAGGTGCTCAGCACAACGAACAAGGCAACTGGACTAATAATGCTTTATCACTCTCACTTAGCCATAGAATTCTATAATTTTAAATTTCGGCGAAGCCCCTGGTATTCGGAAGGCCGAATTCAGGGCGCGATACACGCATGTAAGACGGACGGAGCCAGCCCCTCGCCCTAAGCGGCATAAGTCTTTAGGGACTCGAAAAACCTCACCGGACAGCGACCAGTCTCTCGCCTTATCATGACAGTAAGTTTTAGCTTTCTCTACTGAGGTGCTCGGCCCGGCAGAACCGGGGCACAATGGCAGTAGTTCTCCTAGCGCTACCTTAGCCGATAGAGCGAAACGTAAGGTACCAAAACATAGGAGCCGGGCAAACCCAATATTTGACCAAAGACATGATTCGGAGCCGATGCATATAATGCTATAAGTTCGGGGTGCCGCACTTGTGAAAGTGTTCGGACTTTTCACACCATATTGTGGGTACGTAAGCCCCTGGTGCATTACCCATACCAGAGTGTACGGTTGCTAGGCATCATTAATGAACACATAGATATGTATATATATATATATAATAAAAATGCGATAATAGTCGTAATGTCATGCATTGTATATTAAAAAATTGCATTAAAGCAGAGTGATATAGATAGTGTAATAAGCAAACGAGTAGGACTATGTCCCTTCCATGGGCGAGCTGAGGAATTATATGAAATCTGTAATCCACCTGGGAATTCTGTAGTTGTCGGCCTCCTTGGTTGCTGTATCATGTGTTTGGCAATAGAGCTGCCGGACAGTGTTTCCGGAGATTGAAGTCCTGAAAGAAAAAGAAAAATAACCAAACGGGAAGCCCCTGGTGCGGTTTAAGCCGCGTTTTGGGGCATGCCGCAGTTGTGCCCCCCCTCCCCACCTATGCCCATGGTATTTTTAATGCATAATTTTGTACGCGCGGAACGAACAACGCCGTTGGGCTGGGATTGGGGTGGCCGCCGTATTGCTACGCGAGCTCAGATCGCGCCAGGCGGTCTGTTTGCCGATTGCCCCGAGCGCGCTCGCAGGTGTCCGGGCTTTGAAACGCCGAACTAGTAGAGTGCCTTGAGAGGCCGCTTTGCGCTTCTGTTGCAAGGGCCGCGGTGTGCTCCTCTGTTCAGAGAGAGCGCTCTGTGTTTCCATTGACTGTAATAACTCCGCAAGGTGCTGGCATCTCCGCAAGGTGTTTCCATTGAATCTAGCAAATGCGGTTCGTCCAAGCAGCGCGTCATAACCACTGCGGAACGGGACTATATCGAAGATTAACTCTCCGCTTTGGAAGTTATCCGGGGATCCGAAGACCACTTCCAGTGTAATTGAGCCTGTGCAGTGAGCCTCTACGCCTGGAATGACACCCTTAAAGGTCGTCTTTGTGGGTTTGATCCTTGAGGGGTCTATACCCATTTTGCGCACTGTGTCCTGATAAAGCAGGTTCAGGCTACTACCGCCGTCCATAAGGACTCGAGTGAGGTGAAATCCGTCAATGATTGGGTCTAGGACCAGTGCGGCGAATCCGCCGTGACGGATACTAGTGGGGTGGTCCCTGCGATTGAAGGTGATCGGATAGGAGGACCAAGGGTTGAACTTTGGGGCGACTGGCTCCAACGCATATACGTCCCTGAGCGCACGCTTCCGCTCCCTCTTGGGGATGTGGGTTGCGTATATCATGTTCACCGTCTGCACTTGTGGGGGAAACCTCTTCTGTCCTCAAGTGTGCGGCTGCCGGGGTTCTTCCTCGTCATTGCTATGCGGCCCCTTGTCCTTGTTTTCGGCAATTAACTTGTCGGCCTGCTTGAACACCCAACAATCCCTGTTGGTGTGATTGGCTGGCTTGTCTAGGGTGCCGTGTATTTGACACGAGCGATCGAGTATACGGTCCAAGCTGGACGGACCCGGCTTACTTTGTTTGAATGGCTTTTTCCGCTGACCGGGTTTAGAGCCTTTGAATCCGGCGTAGACTGCCGTATTCTCAGTACTTTCGCCGTTAATGCGGCACTTATGCTTGTTGCGACATGGCCTGCTATTGTCGTCCTTGGTATCTGAGGTAACATGGTTCTTTGATATGTTATTACTGCGAGCCAACCAGCTGTCTTCTCCCGCACAAAAGCGGGTCATGAGCGTCGTGAGGGCTGCCATAGATTTCGGCTTTTCCTGACCAAGGTGCTAGGCTAGCCACTCTTCTCGGATGTTGTGCTTGAAAGCCGCTAAGGCATCCGCATCCGGACAGTCGACGATTTGATTTTTCTTTGTAAGGAACCGAGTCAAGAATTGCCTGGCTGACTCTTCTGGCTGCTGAATTATGTGGCTCAAGTCATCGGCGTCTGGTGGTCGCACATAAGTGCCCTGAAAGTTGTCGAGGAATGCGGCTTCCAGATCTTCCCAACAGCTAATGGAGTCCGTTGGCAAGCTATTAAGACAATGCCGCGCTGGTCCTTTGAGTTTTAGTGGGAGGTACTTGATGGCATGTAAGTCATCACCGCGGGCCATGTGGATGTGGAGGAGGAAGTCCTCAATCCATACCGCGGGGTCTGTAGTGCCGTCGTATGATTCAATGTTTACAGGTTTGAAACCCTCTGGGAATTGATGTTCCATTACTTCGTCTGTGAAGCATAAGGGGTGTGCGGTGCCTCGGTATTGAGCTATATTGCGACACAACTCGAATGGGTCCTGCCCGCTGTGTTCAGCCCGGCCGGATTTGCTTTTACTGTATCCGGTGTGACATTTATCGTCTCGTAGAGTGATGCGCCCTCATGATCCGTAGATCGATCTTGAATGCTTTGCTTTGTCCTCCAATATGTCTCGCAGGTCTGGCGTACTCCCCATGCCTTTTTATTTGAATGGCATTGGGGTGGAGGCTGAGCTTTTGGCTGGAATGCCTCTCTATCACGGCCATGAGGTGGCCGATCAGCCGTTTCATACGCTTCTTCCTCCAGCCGGGGAAGTAACCTGCGCCTTGGATAACTCTTGGAGGGACACTCGAGTTTATATTGCTCGGCCGCGAGGACTTCAGTCCATTTGTCAGCTAGCAGATCTTGATCAGCTTGAAGCTGCTGCTGCTTTTTCTTCAGGCTATTTGTCGTGGCCATAAGCCTGCGCTTGAAGCGCTCTTGTTCGACGGGATCCTCTAGTACGGCAAATTCATCGTCGCCGAGGCTTGCCTCGTCTTCGGAGGGGGCATATAATTGTCATCCTCCTCCTGTCCGCCAGCCGCTCTCTCAGGAGAGCTGGCTCCTTCATCCTCCTGCTCTAAATCTTGCTGGAGGGGGTTGTTGTTGTCTTCGGCGCTATCCGGAGTGTTATTATCTCCTATGCCGGTATCACCACTTTTGCTTTGGCGGGACTTAGAGCGGCGCCGCTGACGTCGGCGCTTGGGTTGCTTCTTGGAGGGGTCATCCTCCGTTATCTCGTCGCCATTGCCTTCATTGGGTGTATCCACCATGTATATGTCATATGACGAGGTGGCTGTCCAGTGCCTTGTAGGTGCTGGTTCATGTTCGTCTCCTACATCGTCGTCCATACCGTTGATGTCTTCGGAGTCGAAGTCAAGCATGTCGGTTAAATCATCGACAGTGGCTACAAAGTGGGTGGTGGCTGGGCGTCGAATTTCTTCGTCGTCCGCATCCCAATCATGTTGGCCATAATCCGACCAGGGCTCTCCTGACAAAGAGAGAGACCTTATTGAATTCAGAATGTCACCGAAGGGCGAGTGCTGAAAGATATCCGCAACGGTGAATTCCATGATCGGCGCCCACTCAAATTCGATTGGCAGGGGCGCAGATGGTTCGGGGTCCGGAAGAGAGTCCGGCACCTTGGAGTCACGGGTTGTGCAGAGGATTATGCTGGTGTTTGGCTCGATCACCGTCGAGACTGCAGCCCCTGAGGCGGTGTCTAGCCACCCGTCCTTGATTGGCGCAGTTGGCTCCGAGCTAAGGGTCGGAGTTGATGCGGGCACGGCCTCTGGAGTACCGTCCGGTGGCAGAGCTAGGTCATACTCATCGCGACAGTGCGGCGCACCCGGCTGTGGCTCGAATCCGTCGAAGATCAAGTCCCCATGGATATTGGCCGTGTAATTCAGACTTCCAAATCTGACCTGATGGCCAAGGGCGTAGCTTTCAATCTGCTCCAGATGGCCAAGCGAATTAGCCCGCAGTGCAAAGCCGCCGAATACGAAGATCTGTCCGGGGAGAAAAGTCTCACCCCGGACCGCATCGCTATCGATGATAGTAGGAGACATCAAGCCTAACGGCGACGACACAGAGGAACTCTCAATGAAAGCACCAATGTCGGTGTCAAAACCGGTGGATCTCGGGTAGGGGGTCCCAAACTGTGCGTCTAGGCCGGATGGTAACAGGAGGCAAGGGACACGAAGTTTTACCCAGGTTCGGGCCCTCTTGATGGAGGTAAAACCCTACGTCCTGCTTCATTAATATTGATGATATGGGTGTTACAAGAGTAGATCTACCACGAGATCAAAGAGACTAAACCCTAGAAGCTAGCCTATGGTATGATTGTATGTTGCGATTGTTGTCCTACGGACTAAAACCCTTCGGTTTATATAGACACCAGAGAGGGTTAGGGTTACACAAGGTCGGTTACAAAGGAGGAGATATCCATATACGTATTGCCTAGCTTGCCTTCCATGCCAAGTATTGTCCCATCCAGACACGAGACGAAGTCTCCAATCTTGTATCTTCATAGTCTAACAGTCCGGTCAATGGAGATAGTCTGGCTATCGGGAGACCCCCTAATCCAGGACTCCCACAGTGGGTAAGTCCTGTCCATTGTGTTCCTAAGAAGGTAGGTATTACTGTCGTTCCTAATGATAAAAATGAATTGATTCCGCAAAGAATTATTACAGGTTATAGGATGGTAATTGATTTCCGCAAATTAAATAAGGCTACTAAAAATATCATTACCCCTTACCTTTTATTGATCAAATGCTAGAAAGATTATCCAAACATGCACATTTTTGTATTCTAGATGGTTATTCTGGTTTCTCTCAAATACCTGTATCAGCTGATGATCAATCTAAGACCACTTTTACTTGCCCTTTCGGTACTTTTGCTTATAGATGTATGCCTTTTGGTTAATGTAATGCAGCTGCTACCTTTCAAAGATGCATGATGGCTATATTTTATGATTTTTGTGAAAAGATATGTGAGGTATTCATGGATGATTTCTCCGTTTATGAATCCTCTTTTGATGATTTCTTAAGCAACCTTGATCGAATTTTGCAGAGATGTGAAGAAACTAACCTTGTATTGAATTGGGAGAAGTGTCACTTTATGGTTAATGAATGTATTGTTTTGGGGCACAAAATTTCTGAAAGGGGCATTGAAGTTGATAAAGCCAAAGTTGATGCTATTGAAAAGATGTCGTGTCCCAAGGACATCAAAGGTATAAGAAGTGTCCTTGGTCATGCCGACATTTATAGGAGGTTAATTAAGGACTTCTCGAAAATATCCCGGCCTCTGACTAATTTATTACAAAGATATATACCGTTCGTCTTTGATGATGATTGTGTAGAAGCCTTGGAAATACTTAAGAAAGCATTAATCTCTGCACCTATTGTTCAGCCACCTGATTGGAATTTACCTTTTGAAATTATGTGTAATGATAGTGATTATGCTGTAGGTGCTGTTCTAGGGCAAAGAGTTGATAAGAAATTAAATGTTATTCATGTAACATCCCAAATTTTCAATTTGGAATGTTATACACTAGATCATCATGCATATCATATTTTCTTGCATTTTGCCGATCCTAGAAATTTCACGCAACTCAAGGACCTTCGGAGAGAGTTGGAGATTTCGTAATTTTCATATTTAAGTTCTTCTCAAATTTTGAAAAAAAGGATCATTGGATTTGTCGGAGTTTATTTGTTTTTTTGGATAGGGAAAAATGCGTGTTTTCAAAATTTGCATTTTTAGGCCCCGCGAAAAGTTCATTTTGTTCGACTCAATTTCAGGAGTCGGGGAAAATTTACTTTAGAAGTTTTGGAGTTTGTGTAGTTCTCTTTTCTTTTGTTTTTCTGCGCGCGTAACCGTTTTAAAAAAAATCGCAGCGCCTGGGCCAAGGCCCAAGCCGCCGGCCAGGCCGGCCAGGCTCCCAATCGCGCGCGCGCCAGCGTGCAGGTAGGCCGCCGCCGCCGCCCGAGTCCTACTCGGACTCCATCTCCTCTTTCCTCTTTCCTCTCCTCTCCTCTTTTCTTGCCCCCTCCCCCAAGCAATCCCTCTCCCCTCACCTATATAAATACCAACACCCCCCCCATAAACCCCACCAAACCGCGCCCCTCACCCCGCGCCCTTAGCGCCGCGCTGCCGCCGCCCTTGCCCGCGCCGCCGCCGCCCTTTGCCCGCGCCGCCGCCGCCCTATAGCGTCGCCGCCGCTGCCCAACACCGCCGCCCTACGTCGTCGCCGGAGCCTCGCCGGAGGTAGCCCCGCGCCGCGTCTCTCCTATCCCCTCGGTTCGGTTTTTCTTATAAACCGTTCCGGTTCTTTTCTTCTCTTCCGATTCGTTTTCTTTTTGATTTTTCGTTTCGGTTTTCTTTTCCGAAACCCTAGATCAGTTCCGTTTTCTTTTCCGATTTAGTTGCCCAGAGACCGTTCGCCGAACCATTCGTCCTAACGAACGTGATCACCAGATTATTCTAGGTTAACAAACGTCCGTTCGTTTAACCGTTCTTCTTTTTCTTCTCGTCGGATTTATTTCGCGTTTTTCCAATCGCGATTTCATATCCGATCTTCGTTCTAGTCTATCTTCCCGCACGTTTATTGGAATTAGGTGATTCAAGCGCTTGGAGTTTCATTTCGAAACCGCCGTTCTGACTAATCAACTTAAATAAGTTTTTGCTACGGTAAAATTTGACCTAGTTTCAACTTGCTAGAACCGAGTTGTTTTCTTCCGCCGTTTGTTCTCCGTTGCTTTGTTCGGTTCTTTCTCTCTTTGCAACCGGAGTTCTTAAGTTGAACTTTCTGGTTCGATCTCTTGTTCGAGTTTTACCCGTGCATTAGATGAGTACTTATTGTATGCTTGTTGTTTGTCTGCGATAGATTACCCGGATTGCGCCGCCTGTTACTTCGAATCTCTAGGACTCGCGGATCATCAGCAAGGCAAGTAACACTTTGATCATACCTTTTCTACAACCCAGTTTTATTGCATTAGATCAATCCTCACACATTGCATGATTAGGATCTAATTAAATTGTGGGATGGGAAGTAGATGAGGTAGTACCTATTACCTGTTATTATGAAACCTTTGGGAGTTACTTCTAAGTTTGCTTATTATGCCATGCTATGCTAGTAGACGTGGATTGGGTGAGTGATATCCATGACAGATGTGAGATTGATAATTTTAATGGTTTATCTAAGGTGCCAACTTAAACACACATCTGGGTGGATTGAGGCACCTGATGTCTATCAGGACTTGCCTGTTTTATTTTGGACCGCCACCCAGGCTCAAAGGGATCATAAGATCTTTCATGCTAAATACTTCCGTGTGCAGCCACAAGCCATTATGGGCTCTGGCATAGTTGACTAAGTCGTGCGAACTCTTATAGGGTAGACTAGCAGATGTAGGGGAAAGTAGGTGTACCGGTCTATCCATCGTAAGGTGCTAGCGCTTCTGAAAGACTGTGTCTCGGTCATCCGTTTCTCAAACACCAGTAGTGCGAGAAATCCAACGAGGCGATTGAGTCTTGTGGGGAAAAGTGCGCAAACCTCTGCAGAGTGTAATAAACTAATCATGATTAGCCGTGTCCCCGGTTATGGACATCTTGAGTATCTAGTACTTGAATATCATGTGAATCTCATCATGTTACTTCTAATTAATATTGTTGGGTTATTGATGACTACTTTTAATTGGGATTGAGAATGTTGTCAACCATTCTCAATGTTTAACAACCACCATGATAGTTAAATAAATTTATTCCTTTGCAGTAGGGAAAAAATTGGCTTTATGCAAAACAGTAACCATAGAGCTTTCCACCAGCCAAATATGCAGATAGTATAGATGTTGCATTCCATTACTCTCTATGTGTTACCTTGCCAGCATATTCCATGTGCTGACCCGTTTTCGGGCTGCAACGTTAATGTTGCAGACTTTTCAGACGACGATTAAGGTGCTTTTAGGTCGTGGTTCTATACTCAGTGATGCCGTTGGAGTTGATGGACCCATTTACCTTCCAAGTCTTCCGCTGTTATCGATATTAGATGGCCTTAAGCCATATTTATTGTAATAAGTTCTCTTTGAGACATCGATGTAATAAGTGTGTGATTGCCACTCTGCTATAAATCCTTCGAAGTACTGTGTGGTGTCAGCATTACTGATCCAGGGATGACACCGGAGCACAGTAGACTTGATCCATTCGGGTCGGGTCGCTACAGAGATGGTATCAGAGCACACGCTGACTGTAGGACACGACCACTAAGTTAAAGCCATAGATCACTATTCTCTTCTCATTTTCTAACTGCTCATCTTTTCTACTCTTTTAGGATGAAGGACGCGAAGATTAAGTACGCCCAACCGGATGAAGGCACACCTTTTGGATTTCACTTGAAGGAAGTCACCAAGTACCTGAACATTGGATTACCAAGTTTCACGGGAACCTTCAACGCCACTCTACCTGAAGAGGAGCGCTGGAAGATTCAAGCTCACGTTCCGGGAAGGACATTCGCGCCAATCACAGAGCCCATAGATAGTGTTTTCAATGCACCAACTTGGAGTCTAGGAAGGAGCATGGCAGCCCATATCACCATAGGACTCATTGGAGAAGTTTATCAAGAAGACCTCAAGGGCACTATCTACCAGATTTGCGGACGCCGAGATGAACAATGGGAGTTAGTCACCACCAAGAAGGATAGGTCCATTGCAGCTTTTATCCAGGAGTTAAACCAGCACATTCGACGCCACGAGAAGCAGATGTGCAATGATATGATAGAGTTGAAGAATGCAAAGGCGAGGATCATCTAGCTAGAAGGAGAACTAAAGGCTACACGCAAGGACTACATGGAGGAGATCGTAGCTCTAGCAAGACACAACGTCGATCTTAAACAAGAGATTGAAGAACTCAAGAGGGAGTTAGCATCCAGGAAGGAAGACATGTATGTCGCATGTCCGGACAACTACATCATCATCGACGACACCGATTCGGATCCAAGTGAACCCGACTTTGAAGACGAAGCTGCAGCGGACATCATGGAGTCTTCCACCGGTTCAAATTTTTAGATGACCACCAAATATTAGTAGTATTTCCCCCATGTAAACACTATAGTTCGAGCACTTTTGCGATAGTTAGATCGATTGTAAGCCCTTGTTTGAATTGAATGAAGTGATTTTGTGTGCATTTGCTCATGTGCATTGGGGTAGTGTTTTCTCTTTTGACCTCACTCTATTCTTATTTCTCATCTTCTCTAAACCCTCAGATGCCTCTGAGACGTGACAATGGATTTCCACCGGAGCTCACTCAATTGATCCAGCAGCAGAATCAATTGATGCAGATGTTAGTTCAGAACTAGCAGAACAACAACAACAACCCACCACCACCACCACCACCCCCTGTTGACCACTTAGCCCGTTTCCTTAGGCTAAATCCGCCGGTGTTTTCTAGTAGCACCGAGCCGATAGTAGCAGACGATTGGCTCCGCAAGATAGGAAGGGAGTTGACCACTGCAGGATGCACGGATGGTGAGAAGGTGAAGTTTGCCACACATCAGTTAGAAGGACCCGCGGCCGCATGGTGGGAGAATTTCACAGCCACCTTCCCAGTTGACACTGTCACATGGGATCAGTTCCAGCAAGCTTTCCGCAATGCACATGTTTCAGTAGGAGCTATGGCCATGAAGAAGCGTGAGTTTCGCAAATTACGCCAAGGAGGAAGGACAGTTGGCCAGTATGTTGACAACTTCACCAAGTTAGCACATTATGCCCCAGATGACGTTGCTACGGATGCAACTAAGAAGGAGAAGTTCCTGGAAGGACTGAATGATGAGTTGAGTATGCAGTTGATGGTAGCAAGTTTCAACAACTACCAGGAGTTTGGTAGATCATGCCATCATGATTGAAGGGAAGCAACAGCAGATTGAGAACCGCAAGAGGAAGTATGGACAGGGGAAGTATAACTCTGGAGCCCAGCAGAAGCCCCGTTTTACCTCTAAATCGGGATTTCAGTTTCAGCATACCCATGGAGGAGGTAGTTCACACAACCACAATGGCCACAAGAATGGTAATGGGAATGGAGGAAGCAACGGCCAGAACCGGACCACCCCATCAACCCCATCCAAGAGAGACCTGAGTCAAGTCACCTGTTTCAAGTGTTCCAAGACCGGACATTATGCCAATGAATGTCCTGAAGGCCAGAATGGAAATGGCAATGGAAGCTCAGGGAAGAAGCCGAACCCTTTCAATAGGGGACAGGTGAACCACGTTAACGTGGAGGAGGTTGAAGATCAGCCTGACGCGGTAATCGGTAAGTTTTTGGTTAAGTCATTTACCGCACTCGTTCTTTTCGATACTGGTGCATCACATTCATACATATCAAGGGGATTTGTGGAAAAATATAGCCTGCCCACTAGGATTCTTAAAAACACCTATGCTAGTAAGTTCGCCAGGAGCAGAGTACATGGCCAGTCAAGGATGCTTTCAAGTGCCATTAAGCATAGGAAGGCATGTTTTCCCAACAGATTTGATTATTCTGGAATCCCAAAGTCTGGATGTAATTCTCGGTATGGATTGGCTGTCGATGTATGGAGGAAACATCGATTGTGCCAGTAAGACAATTTTGCTCACAATACCAGAAGGAAGAAGGATCAAGTATGTATCCCGGCATGTGCCAAATAGGACACAAGTAAATTGCCTAACAGGAGTTGTGCAGGAGGAAGTACCAGTGGTAAAGGATTTTCCTGATGTATTTCCTGAAGAGTTGCCAGGCATGCCACCGGATAGAGACATTAAGTTTTTGATTGAGTTGTTGCCAGGTACAGGCCCAATATCGAAGCGGCCATACCGGATGCCAACAAAGGATTTGGTAGAAATTAAGAATCAAATTAAGGAGTTATTGGAGAAAGGTTACATACGCCCAAGTTCTTCGCCTTGGGGATCACCCGTACTTCTAGTGGAGAAGAAGGATGGATCATTACGGATGGTTGTTGATTACCGTGGATTAAATGAAGTAACCATCAAGAACAAGTACCCACTGCCAATGATTAATGATCTGTTTGATCGTTTGCAAGGAGCTAAAGTGTTTTCCAAGATCGATTTGCAATCAGGGTACCACCAGTTGAAGATTCGAGAGCAGGACATACCTAAGACAGCTTTTACCACGAGATATGGACTGTATGAGTATACCGTTATGTCATTTGGATTGACTAACGCACCTGCCTATTTTATGAACCTGATGAACAAAGTGTTTATGGAGTTTCTGGATAAGTTCGTCGTAGTGTTCATTGATGATATCCTGGTTTATTCAAAGAATGAAGAAGAGCATAAGGAACATTTGCGTTTGGTTTTAGAGAAACTAAGGGAACATCAGTTATATGCCAAATTTAGCAAATGTGAGTTTTGGTTGAAGGAAGTAGGATTCCATGGACACGTTATATCCGGAGAAGGGATAGCAGTTGACCCCGCCAAGGTTGAGACCGTAACCGAATGGGAAGCACCAACGATAGTTGGAGAGATCCGGAGTTTTCTTGGACTCGCAGGATACTACCGGAGATTCATTGAGAACTTTTCAAAGATTGCGAAGCCTATGACGGAGTTGTTGAAGAAGGATACCAAGTTCAATTGGACTGAGGAGTGTGAGGCTAGTTTTTAGGAGTTGAAGAAACGTTTGGTTACCTCACCAGTGTTGATTTTGCCAGATCAGACCAAGGATTATGAGGTGTATTGCGACGCTTCATGTCGAGGACTTGGAGCAGTGCTTATGCAGGAAGGGAGAGTTGTTTCGTATGCTTCACGACAACTGAAACCACATGAGTTGAATTACGCCACCCATGATTTGGACTTAGCAGCCGTAGTGCATGCATTGAAGACATGGAGACATTTCCTCATTGGAAATCATTGTGAGGTGTACACGGATCACAAGAGCTTGAAGTACATTTTCACGCAGAAGGAGTTGAATCTCTGACAAAGGAGATGGTTGGAGCTCATTAAGGATTATGATATGAGATTGCATTATCATCCCGGTAAAGCTAATGTAGTAGTTGACGCATTCAGCCGTAAGAGCCATGTTAATACGTTAATGACGGGAGGTATACCCAAGGAGTTAGCAGAAAACCTTCATGAACTATGTTTAGAGATAGTTCCGAAAGGCTATGTAGCAGCATTGGAGATTCAGTCGACATTGATGGATAAAATTAGAGAAGCTCAGAAATCTGACAAGGAGATTGCTTCTATCAAGGAGAAACTAAGCAAAGGAAAAGCAAAGGGATTTCGTGAGGATGAGCACGATACCCTATGGTTTGAGGACCGTGTTTATGTGCCAAATGAGCCGGAGATCAGGAAGTTGATTCTACAAGAGGCACATGATTCACCATATTCAATTCACCCAGGAAATACCAAGATGTATTTGGATTTAAAGGAGACATTCTGGTGGACCGGAATGAAGAAGGATATTGCAGCATATGTAGCAGTTTGTGACGTATGTCATAGAGTAAAGGCAGAGCATCAGAAGCCAGCCGGATTGTTACAACCATTGCCGATACCCGAATGGAAGTGGGATAAGATAGGCATGGATTTTATCACAGGACTGCCTAGGACAAAGACAGGGTATGACTCGATATGGGTAGTAGTTGATCGTTTGATGAAGGTAGCACATTTCATTCCAGTTAAGACCACTTACACCAGTGCTAAGCTGGAAAAGATATACATGACTAGGATCATTTATTTGCATGGAGTTCCAAGGAGTATTGTATCAGACAAAGGAACCCAATTTACCTCAAAGTTTTGGAATCAGTTGCATGAAACTTTGGGAACCAGGCTAGAGTTCAGCACCGCTTTTCATCCACAGACAGATGGACAGACTGAGAGAGTCAATCAGATTTTGAAAGATATGCTGAGAGCTTGTGCACTAGATTATGGATCTCGTTGGGACGATAACTTGCCGTATGCGGAGTTTTCTTATAACAACAGTTACCAAACCAGTTTGAAGATGGCACCTTTCAAAGCTTTATACGGAAGGAGGTGTAGGACACCGTTGTCATGGGACGAAGTTGGAGACCGTCAGTTGTTTGGGCCCGATTTGATTAAAGAGTCTGAACGGAAAGTTAAGTTGATACGCGATAGGCTCAAGGTAGCCCAGTCCAGGCAGAAGAGCTACGCAGATTCAAAACGCAAGGAGACAGTTTACGAAACCGGAGATAGAGTGTATCTCCGAGTATCCCCACTACGAAGAGTTAAGCGATTTGGAGTTAAGGGAAAATTAGCACCGCGTTTCATTGGACCATATAAGATCTTGCAACGTATGGGAGAAGTCGCTTATAAGTTGGAATTACTAGAGGGACTGTCAGGAGTTCATGATGTATTCCATGTTTCTCAGCTGAAGAAATGTCACGCCGAGATGGCGGAGGTACCGTTAAGAGATACAGTGCCGCTTGAAGCGATTCAGTTGAAGGACGACTTAACGTATGAAGAGAAACCAGTCAAAATTCTCGAGTTTGCCAGCAGAGTTACCCGCAGCAAGGTTATCAAGTTTTGTAAAGTTCAGTGGAACCACCACTCTGAGGATGAAGCCACCTGGGAGAGAGAAGAAGATTTGCTCAAGGACCACCCTCACCTATTTTCTAGCCAACCCGAATCTCGAGGGAGAGATTCATCTTAAGGGGGGTAGGTTTGTAACATCCCAAATTTTCAATTTGGAATGTTATACACTAGATCATCATGCATATCATATTTTCTTGCATTTTGCCGATCCTAGAAATTTCACGCAACTCAAGGACCTTCGGAGAGAGTTGGAGATTTCGTCATTTTCATATTTAAGTTCTTCTCAAATTTTGAAAAAAAGGATCATTGGATTTGTCGGAGTTTATTTGCTTTTTTGGATAGGGAAAAATGCGCGTTTTCAAAATTTGCATTTTTAGGCCCCGAGAAAAGTTCATTTTGTTCGACTCAATTCCAGGAGTCGGGGAAAATTTACTTTAGAAGTTTTGGAGTTCGTTTAGTTCTCTTTTCTTTTTTTGTTTTTAGTCCCCATCGCGCGCGCGTGCCAGCGCGCAGGCAGGCCTCCGCCGCCGCCCGAGTCCTACTCGGACTCCATCTCCTCTTTCCTCTTTCCTATCCTCTCCTCTTTTCTTGCCCCCTCCCCCAAGCAATCCCTCTCCCCTCACCTATATAAATACCAACACCCCCCCTAAACCCCACCAAACCGCGCCCCTCACCCCGCGCCCTTAGTGCCGCGCCGCCGCCGCCCTTGCCCGCGCCGCCGCCGCCCTATAGCGCCGCCGCCCAACACCGCCGCCCTACGTCGTCGCCGGAGCCTCGCCGGAGGTAGCCCCGCGCCGCGTCTCTCCTATCCTCTCGGTTCGGTTTTTCTTACAAACCGTTCCGGTTCTTTTCTTCTCTTCCGATTCGTTTTCTTTTCGATTTTTCATTTTGGTTTTCTTTTCCGAAACCCTAGATCGATTCTGTTTTCTTTTCCGATTTAGTTGCCCAGAGACCGTTCACCGGACCATTCGTCCTAACGAACGTGATCACCGGATTATTCTATGTTAACAAACGGCCGTTCGTTTAACCGTTCTTCTTTTTCTTCTCGTCAGATTTATTCCGCGTTTTTCCAATCGTGACTTCAGATTCGATCTTCGTTCTAGTCTATCTTCCCGCACGTTTATCGGAATCAGGTGATTCAAGCGACTGGAGTTTCGTTTCGAAACCGCCGTTCCAACTAATCAACTTAAACAAGTTTTTGCTACGGTAAAATTTGACCTAGTTTCAACTTGCTAGAACCGAGTTGTTTTCTTCCGCCATTTGTTTGCCGTTGCTTTGTTCGGTTCTTTCTCTCTTTGCAACCGGAGTTCTTAAGTTGAACTTTCTGGTTCGATCTCTTGTTCGAGTTTTACCCGTGCATTAGATGAGTACTTATTGTATGCTTGTTATTTGTCTGCGATAGATTACCCGGATTGCGCCGCCTGTTACTTCGAATCTCTAGGACTCGCGGATCATCAGCAAGGCAAGTAACACTTTGATCATACCTTTTCTACAACCCAGTTTTATTGCATTAGATCAATCCTCGCACATTGCATGATTAGGATCTAATTAAATTGTGGGATGGGAAGTAGATGAGGTAGTACCTATTACCTGTTATTATGAAACCTTTGGGAGTTACTTCTACGTTTGCTTATTATGCCATGCTATGCTAGTAGACGTGGATTGGGTGAGTGATATCCATGACAGATGTGAGATTGATAATTTTAATGGTTTATCTAAGGTGGCAACTTAAACACACATCTGGGTGGATAGAGGCACCTGATGTCTATCAGGACTTGCCTGTTTTATTTTGGACCGCCACCCAGGCTCAAAGGGATCATAAGATCTTTCATGCTAAATACTTCCGTGTGCAGCCACAAGCCATTATGGGCTCTGGCATAGTTGACTATGTCATGCGAACTCTTACAGGATAGACTAGCATATGTAGGGGAAAGTAGGTGTACCGGTCTATCCATCGTAAGGTGCTAGCACTTCTGAAAGACTGTGTCTCGGTCATCCGTTTCTCAAACACCAGTAGTGCGAGAAATCCAACGGAGGCGATCGAGTCTTGTGGGGAAAAGTGCGCAAACCTCTGCAGAGTGTAATAAACTAACCATGATTAGCCGTGTCCCCGGTTATGGACATCTTGAGTATCTAGTACTTGAATATCATGTGAATCTCATCATGTTACTTCTAATTAATATTGTTGGGTTATTGATGACTACTTTTAATTGGGATTGAGAATGCTGTCGACCATTCTCAATGTTTAACAACCACCATGATAGTTAAATAAATTTATTCCTTTGCAGTAGGGAAAAACTGGCTTTACGCAAAACAGTAACCATAGAGCTTTCCACCAGCCAAATATGCATATAGTATAGATGTTGCATTCCATTACTCTCTATGTGTTACCTTGCCAGCATATTCCATGTGCTGACCCGTTTTCGGTCTGCAACGTTAATGTTGCAGACTTTTCAGACGACGATTAAGGTGCTTTTAGGTCGTGGTTCTATACTCAGTGATGCCATTGGAGTTGATGGACCCATTTACCTTCCAAGTCTTCCGCTGTTATCGATATTAGATGGCCTTAAGCCATATTTATTGTAATAAGTTCTCTTTGAGACATCGATGTAATAAGTGTGTGATTGCCACTCTGCTATAAATCCTTTGAAGTACTGTGTGGTGTCAGCATTACTAATCCAGGGATGACACCGGAGCACAGTAGACTTGATCCATTCGGGTCGGGTCGCTACAATTCAATATGCTAGTAAAACTCTAGACAATGCTCAGAGAAATTATGCTACTACTAAAAAAGAATTCTTAGCAGTTGTATTTGCTTGTGATACGTTCAGACCTTATATTATTGATTCTAAAGTAACTATTCACATGGATCATGCTGCTATTAAATATCTTATGGGAAAGAAAGATGCTAAACCTAGACTTATTTGATGGGTTCTCTTGCTACAAGAATTTGATCTGCATATTATTGATAGAAAGGGAGCTGAGAACCCCGTTGCGGACAACTTGTCTAGGTTAGAAAATGTTCTTGATGACCCACTACCTATTGATGATAGCTTTCCTGATGAACAATTAAATGTCATAAATGCTTCTCACACTGCTCCATGGTATGCTGATTATGCTAATTACATTGTTGCTAAGTTTATACCACCTAGTTTCACATACCAACAAAAGAAAAAGTTTTACTATGATTTAAGACATTACTTTTGGGATGACCCACATCTTTATAAAGGAGTAGATGGTGTTATTAGACGTTGCGTACCTGAGCAGGAACAGGAATAGATCCTATGCAAGTGTCACTCTGAAGCTTATGGAGGACACCATGCTGGAGATAGAACTGCACATAAGGTATTGCATTCTGGTTTTTATTGGCCTACTCTCTTCAATGATGGCCGTAATTTTGTCTTATCTTGTGATGAATGTCAAAGAATTGGTAATATTAGTAGACGTCAAGAAATGCCTATGAATTATTCACTTGTTACTGCATCATTTGATGGTTGGGGCTTTGATTATATGGGGTTGTTTCCTTCCTCTAATGGATATACACATATTTTAGTTGTTGATTACGTTACTAAGTGGGTAGAAGCTATTCCAACTAGTAGTGTTGATCATAACACCTCTATTAAGATGCTTAAAGAAGTTATTTTTCTGAGGTTTGGTGTCCCTAGATATCTAATTACTGATGGTGGTTCACATTTTATTCATGGTGCTTTCCGTAAAATGCTTGCTAAGTATGATGTTAATCATAGAATTGCATCTCCTTATCACCCACAGTCTAGTGGTCAAGTAGAATTGAGTAATAGAGAACTCAAATTAACTTTGCAAAAGACTATTAATAGATCTACAAATAATTGGTCCAAGAAACATGATGATGCATGATGACCCACAAGTATAGGGGATCTATCATAGTCCTTTCTATAAGTAAGAGTGTCAAACCCAACGAGGAGCATAAGGAAATGATAAGCGGTTTCCAGCAAGGTATTCTCTGCAAGTACTAAAATAAGTGGTAACAGATAGTTTTTTGATAGGATAGTTTGTAACGAGCAATAAGTAACAAGAGTAAATAAAGTGCAGCAAGGTGGCCCAATCCTTTTGTAGCAAAGGAAAAGCCTGGACAAACTCTTATATGATGTAAAGTGATCCCGAGGACACATGGGAATATCGTCAAGCTACTTTTCATCACGCTCATATGATTCGCGTTCGGTACTTTGATAATTTGGTATGTGGGTGGACCAGTGCTTGGGTGCTGCCCTTACTTGGACAAGCATCCCACTTATGATTAACCTCTATTGCAAGCATCCGCAAATACAACAAAAGTATTAAGGTAAACGTAACCATAGCATGAAACATATGGATCCAAATCAGCCCCTTACGAAGCAACACATAAACTAGGGTTTAAGCTTCTATCACTCTAGCAACCCATCATCTACTTATTACTTCCCAATGCCTTCCTCTAGGCCCAATCAATGGTGAAGTGTCATATAGTCGACATTCACATAACACCACTAGAGGAGAGACAACATATATCTCATCAAAATATCGAACGAATGCCAAATTCACATGACTACTAATAGCAGGACTTCTCCCATGTCCTCAGGAACAAAAGTAACTACTCACAAAGCATAAACATGTTCATAATCAGAGGGGTATTAATGTGCATATAGGATCTGAACATATGATCTTCCACCAATTAAACCAACTAGCATCAACTAAAAGGAGTAATTAACACTACTAGCAACCTACTAGCACCAATCCCGGACTTGGAGACAAGAATTGGATACAAGAGATGAACTAGGGTTTTGAGATGAGATGGTGCTGATGAAGATGTTGATGGAGATTGCCCTCTCCCGATGAGAGGACCGTTGGTGATGACGATGGCGATGATTTCCCCCTCGGGGAGGGAAGTTTCCCCGGCAGAACAGCCCTACCAGAACCCTAGATTGGCTCCGCCAAGGTTCCGCCTCGTGGCGGCGGAGTTTCGTCCGAGAAGATGGCTTATGATTATTTTCCCATCGAAAGAGTCCATATAGCAGAAGATGGTCACCGGAGGGCCACCAGGGGGCCCACGAGGTAGGGGCGCGCCCAGGGGGGTAGGGCGTTCCCCCACCCTCATGGGCAGGGTGTGGCCCCCCTGGTTAAGTTCTTGCACTCAATATTTTTTATATATTTGGAAAACATCATCCGTGAAGTTTTAGGACTTTTGGAGCTGTGCACAATAGGTCTCTAATATTTGCTCCTTTTCCAGCCAGAATCCCAGCTGCCGGCATTCTCCCTCTTTATGTAAACCTTGTAAAATAAGACAGAATAGGCATAAGTATTGTGACATAATGCATGTGAAATAACAACCCATAATGCAATAAATATTGATATAAAAGCATGATGATAAATGGACGTATCAACTCCCCCAAGTTTAGACCTCGCTTGTCCTCAAGCGAAAAGCCAAAATCGAAAAATATGTCCACATGTTTAGAGATGAAGGTGTCGATAAAAATAAAATACGGACATGAGGGCATCATGTTCATTCTTAGAACAGCAACTTACATAATTCTTGCCATATGATTTCTTATGCTAGAGTAATAACTCAATCACAATATCAAGTAGGAATCGTAAACTTCATTCAAAACTAGCAAACTATAATCTCAGTCATTGAGGCAAGTGCAATTTATCATAACATAGGAAAGATTCAATGTATAAGAACTTTTCAACAAGTCCACATACTCAACTATCATATAGTCTTTCACAATTGCTGACACTCATACAATACTTATGCGTATGGAGTTTTAATCGGACACAGGGAAAGATAGGGGCTTATAGTTTTGCCTCCCAATGTTTTACCTCAAGGGTAATGTCAACAGTAATAGTTCATGAAAACCCACATCCAATTAGCCATATATACTAGGATCTTTCCAACATATTGTGCTTGCCAAAGGATAAAATGTAAAAAGGAAGGGTGAAGATCACCTTGACTCTATTGCAGTATAGGAGATAAAAGTAAAAGATAGGCCCTTCGCAGAGGGAAGCAGAGGTTGTCATGCACTTTTATGGTTGGATGCACAAAATCCTAATGCGAAAGAACGTCACTTTATATTGCCACTTGTGATATGGACCTTTATTATGCAGTCTGTCGCTTTTATTACTTCCATATGACACGATTGTATAAAGCTTATTTCTACCACACCAATCAATCATACATATTTAGAGATCAATTTTTATTGCCTGCACCGATGAAAACTTACTTGATGGATCTTACTCAACCCATAGGTAGGTATGGTGGACTCTCATGGCAAAACTGGTTTGAGGGTATTTGGAAGCACAAGTAGTATTTCCACCTGGTGCAAAGAATTTTGCTAGCATGAGGGGGAAAGGCAAGCTCAACATGTTGGAGGATCCAAGACAATATAATTTATCTCAGATCTAAGAAAACATAACCCATTACGTTGTCTTCCTTGTCCAATGTCAACTCTTTAGCATGTCAAATTTTAATGAGTGCTCACAATCATAAAAGATGTCTAAGATAGTATATTTATATGTGAAGACCTCTCTTTCTTTATTACTTCCTATTAATTGCAATGATGACCAAAACTATGTTTGTCAACTCTCAACAACTTTTATTCATCATACTCTTTCTATGTGAGCTCATTACTCTCCATACGAGTCACATGATCTCCTTGTTTCTTTTTTATTTCTTTCTCTTTCTTTTTTTCACTTGGCATCATGGCAAAAATAATCAAGCCCTTGACTCAACACTAATGTTTATTATATAGCTCACGGACTCGATTACATAGAAGGATAATAAAGCAAAACTCACAACTAGATCATACTAAGAACTTTTATTCTACTAGATCAAGATATTACCAAAAGGATCGAACTAAGAAAAACAGTGAAGATAAAAGTGACGGTGATACGATACCGGGGCACTCCCCCAAGCTTGGTAGTTGCCAAGTGGAGTGCCCATACTAGATACTCAATTCTTCTTTGTTGAAGGAGACAGTGGTGATTTTGTTGATGGCATGGGCTTCTTCCTTAATTTGCATTTGAGGACAGAATTTTGGTCCCTTAGGTCCTTGATCTCCTGCTCCAAGCTCAGTATCTTTTTGCATAGTTCCTGCTTGTTCTCCTGCAAGAGGCGGAAAGTGATAAACTCGATCTTAGGTTTCTTTACCCTATCCGGGTGGCTTGACTTTTTGAATTCCACATGCATGTCCCCAGGTTGAGGTAGTGGGACTTCATCTTCATCTAAGCTCATCTCTTCCTTTCCCTTCGGTTCATAGTCCTCTTCTTCTTCCGTAGTCCAACCACAGTGCTCCACTATTGGAAATATGCCCTAGGGGCAATAATAAAATGGTTATTATTATATTTCCTTGTTCATGATAATTGTCTATTGTTCATGCTATAATTGTGTTATCCGGAAATCGTAATACATGTGTGAATATATAGACCAGAACATGTCCCTAGTGAGCCTCTAGTTGACTAGCTCGTTGATCAACAAATATTCATGGTTTCCTGACTATGGACATTAGATGTCATTGATAACGGGATCACATCATTAGAAGAATGATGTGATGGACAAGACCCAATCTTAAGCATAGCACAAGATCCTGTAGTTCGTCTGCTAGAGCTTTTCTAATGTCAAGTATCTTTTCCTTAGACCATGAGATTGTGCAACTCCCGGATACTGTAGGAATACTTTGGGTGTGCCAAACGTCACAACATAACTGGGTGTCTATAAAGGTGCACTACGGGTATCTCCGAAAGTTTCTGTTGGGTTGGCACGAATAGAGACTGGGATTTGTCACTCCGCATGACGGAGAGGTATCTCTGGGCCCACTCGGTAAAACATCATCGTAATGAGCTCAATGTGACTAAGGGTTGGTCACGGGATGATGTATTACGGAACGAGTAAAGTGACTTGCCGATAACGAGATTGAACGAGGTATTGGAATACCGACGATCGAATCTCGGGCAAGTAACGTACCGATTGACAAAGGGAATTGAATACGGGATTGATTGAATCCTCGACATCGTGGTTCATCCAATGTGATCATCATGGAATATGTGGGAGCCAACATGGGTATCCAGATCCCGCTGTTGGTTATTGGCCGGAGAGTTGTCTCGGTCATGTCTGCATGGTTCCCGAACCCGTAGGGTCTACACACTTAAGGTTCAGTGACACTAGGGTTGTAGAGATATTAGTATGCGGTAACCCGAAAGTTGTTTGGAGTCCCGGATGAGATCCTGGACGTCACGAGGAGTTCCGGAATGGTCCGGAGGTAAAGATTTATATATAGGAAGACCAGTTTCGGCCACTGGGAAAGTTTCGGGGTCATCGGTATTATACCAGGACCACCGGAAGGATCCCGGGGGTCCACCAGGTGGGCACACCTATCCCGGAGGGCCCCATGGGCTGAAGTGGGAAGGGAACCAGCCCCTGGTGGGCTGGTGCGCCCCCCATGGGCCTTCCCATGCGCCTAGGGTTGGAAACCCTAGGGGTGGGGGGCGCCTCCACTTGGCTTGGGGGCCAAGCCCACCCCTTGGCCGCCCCCCCCCATCTAGATGGGAGCTAGAGGGGCCGGCGCCCCCTGGCCCCTATATATAGTGGAGGGGAGGGAGGGCAGCCGCACCCAACTCCCTGGTGCCTCCCTCTCCCCCCCCCCCCCCCCCGACACCTCTCCCTCTCGTTGGTGCTTAGTGAAGCCCTGCCGAGATCCCGCTGCTTCCACCACCACGCCGTCGTGCTGCTGGGTCTCCATCAACCTCTCCGCTCCCCTTGCTGGATCAAGAAGGAGGAGACGTCTCTCCCAACCGTACGTGTGTTGAATGCGGAGGTTCCGTCCGTTCGGCGCTCGGTCATCGGTGATTTGGATCACAAGGAGTACGACTCCATCAACCCCTTTCTATTGAACACTTCCGCTCGCGATCTACAAGGGTATGTAGATGCAATCCCCTCTCCGTCGTTGCTAGATGACTCCATAGATTGATCTTGGTGATGCGTAGAAAATTTTAAAATTCTGCAACGTTCCCCAACAGTGGCATCATGAGCTAGGTCTATGCGTAGTTTTTATGCATGAGTAGAACACAAGTTGTTGTGGGCGTTGTTTTTGTTAATTTACTTGCCGTTACTAGTCTTATCTTGATTCGGCGGCATCGTGGGATGAAGCAGCCCGGACCAACCTTACACGTACGCTTACGTGAGACTGGTTCCACCGACTGACATGCACTAGTTGCATAAGGTGGCTAGCGAGTGTCTGTCTCTCCCACTTTAGTCGGATCGGATTCGATGAAAAGGGTCCTTATGAAGGGTAAATAGAAATTGGCATATCACGTTGTGGTTTTGGCGTAGGTAATAAACGTTCTTGCTAGAAACCTATAGCAGCCACGTAAAAACTTGCAGCAACAATTAGAGGACGTCTAACTTATTTTTGCAGCATGTGCCATGTGATGTGATATGGCCAAAAGGATGTGATGAATGATATATGTGATGTATGAGATTGATCATGTTCTTGTCATAGGAATCACGACTTGCATGTCGATGAGTATGACAACCGGCAGGAGCCATAGGAGTTGTCCTAATTTATTTATGACCCACGTGTCAACATAAATGTCATGTAATTACTTTACTTTATCGCTAACCGTTAGCCACAGTAGTAGAAGTAATAGTTGATGAGACAACTTCATGAAGACACGATGATGGAGATCATGATGATGGAGATCATGGTGTCATGCCGGTGACGACGATGATCATGGCGCCCCGAAGATGGAGATCAAAAGGAGCAAAATGATATTGGCCATATCATGTCACTATTTGATTGCATGTGATGTTTATCATGTTTTACATCTTATTTGCTTAGAACGACGGTAGCATAAATAAGATGATCCCTCGCAATAATTTCAAGAAACTGTTCCCCCTAACTGTGCACCATTGCTAAGGTCCGTTGTTCCGAAGCACCACGTGATGATTGGGTGTGATAGGTTCTAACGTTCGCATACAACGGGTGTAAGCCAGATTTACACACGCAATACACTTAGGTTGACTTGACGAGCCTAGCATGTACAGACATGGCCTCGGAATATGGAAGACCGGAAGGTTGAACATGAGTCATATAGAAGATACGATCAACATGAAAATGTTCACCGATGATGACTAGTCCGTCTCACGTGATGATCGGACACGGCCTAGTTGACTCGGATCATGTATCACTTAGATGACTAGAGGGATGTCTATCTGAGTGGGAGTTCATTAATAATTTGATTAGATGAACTTAATTATCATGAACATAGTCTAAAATCTTTGCAATATGTCTTGTAGATCAAATGGCCCACGCTAATGTTGCCCTCAACTTCAACGCGTTCCTAGAGAAAACCAAGCTGAAAGACGATGGCAGCAACTACACGGAGTGGGTCCGTAACCTGAGGATTATCCTCATAGCTGCCAGGAAAGCATATGTCCTTGATGCACTGCTAGGTGAAGCACCTGTTTTCCCTGCAGAACAAGATGTTATGAACGCTTGGCACACACATAGTGATGATTACTCCCTGGTTCAGTGCAGCATGCTTTACAACTTAGAACCGGGGCTCCAAAAGCGTTTTGAGCAACACGGAGCATATTTCCAAGCTCACGCCCGGGTCGAGAGATATGAAGTCTCCAACAAGTTCTACGGTTGTAAGATGGAGGAGAACAGTTCTGTCAGCGAGCACATACTCAAAATGTCTGGGCTGCATAACCGGTTGTCTTAGCTAGGAGTTAATCTCCCGGATGATGCGGTCGTTGACAGAATCCTTAATTCGCTCCCACCTAGCTACAAGAGCTTTGTGATGAACTTCAATATGCAGGGGATGGAAAAGACCATTCCCGAGGTATATTCAACACTGAAATCAGCGAAGGTGGAAATCAAAAAGGAACATCAAGTGTTGATGGTGAATAAAACCACTAAGTTCAAGAAAGGCAAGGGTAAAAAGAACTTCAAGAAGGACGCCAAGGGAGTTGCCGCGCCCGGTAAGCAAGCTGCCGGGAAGAAGTCAAGGAATGGACCCAAGCCTGAGACTGAGTGCTTTTATTGCAAGGGAAACGGTCACTGGAAGCGGAACTGCCCCAAGTACTTAGCGGAAAAGAAGGCCGGAAATACCAAAAGTATATCTAATATACATGTTATTAATGTGTACCTTACCAGCACTCGTAGTAGCTCTTGGGTATTTGATATCGGTGCAGTTGCTCATATTTGTAAGTCAAAACAGGAACTGCGGAATAAACGGAGACTAGCTAAGGACGAGGTGACGATGCGCGTCGGGAATGGTTCCAAGGTCGATGTGATCGCCGTCGGCACGCTACCTCTGTATTCACCTACGGGATTAGTTTGAAACCTTAATAATTGTTATTTAGTACCAGCTTTGAGCATGAACATTATATCTGGATCTCGTTTAATGTGAGATGGCTACTCATTTAAATCTGAGAATAATGGTTGTTCTATTTATATGAGAGACATGTTTTATGGTCATGCCCCGCTGGTCAATGGTTTATTCTTATTTAATCTCGAACGTGATGTTACACACATTCATAGTGTGAATGCCAAAAGATGTAAGGTTGATAATGATAGTCCCACATACTTGTGGCACTGCCGCCTTGGTCACATTGGTGTCAAACGCATGAAGAAACTCCATGCAGATGGACTTTTGGAGTCTCTTGATTATGAATCATTTGACACGTGCGAACCATGCCTCATGGATAAAATGACCAAGACTCCGTTCTCCGGAACAATGGAGCGAGCAACCAACTTATTGGAAATCATACATACTGATGTGTGCGGTCCAATGAGCGTTGAGGCTCACGGTGGCTATCGTTATGTCCTCACCCTCACTGATGACTGAAGTAGATATGGGTATGTCTACTTAATGAAACACAAGTCTGAGACCTTTGAAAAGTTCAAGGAATTTCAGAGTGAGGTTGAGAATCAACGTGACAGGAAAATCAAGTTCTTATGATCAGATCGTGGGGGAGAATATTTGAGTCACGAATTTGGCATGCACTTAAGGAAATGTGGAATAGTTTCACAACTCACGCCGCCTGGAACACCACAGCGTAATGGTGTGTCCGAACGTCGTAATTGCACCCTATTGGATATGGTACGATCTATGATGTCTCTTACCGATCTACCGCTATCATATCGGGGTTATGCTATAGAGACTGCCGCATTCACTTTAAATAGGGCTCCGTCGAAATCCGTTGAGACGACACCGTATGAATTGTGGTTTGGCAAGAAACCCAAGCTGTCGTTTCTGAAAGTTTGGGGATGCGATGCTTATGTCAAGAAACTTCAACCTGAAAAGCTCGAACCCAAATCAGAAAAATGCGTCCTCATAGGATACCCTAAAGAAACTATTGGGTATACCTTCTATCTTAGATCCAAAGGCAAGGCCTTTGTTGCCAAGAATGGATCCTTTCTAGAGAAAGAGTTTCTTTCGAAAGAAGTAAGTGGGAGGAAAGTAGAACTTGATGAAGTATTGCCTCTTGAACCGGAGAGTGACGCAGCTCAATAAATTGTTCCTGAGGTGTCAGCACCGACTAGGGAGGAAGTTAATGATGATGATCATGAAACTTCAGATCAAGTTGCTACTGAACTTTGAAGGTCCACAAGGACGCGTTCCGCACCAGAGTGGTACGGCAACCCTGTCCTGGAAATCATGTTGTTAGACAATGGTGAACCTTAGAACTATGAAGAAGCAATGGCGGGCCCAGATTCCGACAAATGGCTGGAAGCCATGAAATCCGAGATAGGATCCATGTATGAAAACGAAGTATGGACTTTGACTGACTTATCCGATGATCGGCGAGCCATAGAAAATAAATGGATCTTTAAGAAGAAGACAGACGCGAATGGTAATGTGACCATCTATAAAACTCAGCTTGTCGCTAAGGGTTGTCGACAAGTTCAAGGGGTTGACTACGATGAGACTTTCTCACACGTAGCAAAGCTGAAGTCCGTCCAAATCATGTTAGCAATTGCTGCATTCTATGATTATGAGATATGGCAAATGGACGTGAAAACGACATTCCTTAATGGTTTCCTTCAGGAAGAATTGTATATGATGCAGCCGGAAGGTTTTGTCGATCCTAAGAATGCTGACAAGGTGTGCAAGCTCCAACGCTCAAACTATGGGCTGGTGCAAGCATATCGTAGTTGGAACATTCGTTTTGATGAGATGATCAAAGCGTTTGGGTTTACGCAGACTTATGGAGAAGCCTGCGTTTACAAGAAAGTGAGTGGGAGTTCTGTAGCATTTCTCATATTGTATGTGGATGACGTACTATTGATGGGAAATGATATAGAATTCTTGGAAAGCATAAAGGCCTACTTGAACAAGTGTTTTTCAATGATGGACCTTGGAGAAGCTGCTTATATATTGGGCATCAAGATCTATAGAGATAGATCGAGACGCCTCATTGGTCTTTCAGATATTACGTACCTTGACAAGATATTGAAGAAGTTCAATATGAATCAGTCCAAGAAGGGGTTCTTGCCTGTATTGCAAGATATGAGATTAAGCACGGCTCAATGCCCGACCACGGCAGAAGATAGAGAAAAGATGAGTGTCGTCCCCTATGCCTCGGCCATAGGGTCTATCATGTATGCCATGTTGTGTACCAGACCTGATGTAAACCTTGCCATAAGTTTGGTAGGAAGGTACCAAAGTAATCCCGGCATGGAACACTGGACAACGGTCAAGAATATCCTGAAGTACCTCGAAAGGACTAAGGATATGTTTCTCGTCTATGGAGGTGACAAAGAGCTCGTCGTGAAGGGTTACGTCGATGCTAGCTTCGACATAGATCTGGATGACTCTAAGTCACAAACCGGATACGTGTATATTTTGAATGGTGGGGCAGTCAGCTGGTGCAGTTGCAAGCAAAGCGTCATGGAGGGATCTACATGTGAAGCGGAGTACATGGCAGCCTCGAAGGCAGCACAAGAAGCAATCCGGGTGAAGGAGTTCATTACCAACCTAGGAGTTATTCCCAATGCGTCGGGCCCGATGACTCTCTTCTGTGACAACACTGGAGCTATTGCCCTTGCCAAGGAGCCCAGGTTTCACAGGAAGACCAGGCATATCAAGCGTCGCTTCAACTCCATTCGTGAAAATGTTCAAAATGGAGAAATAGATATTTGTAAAGTGCATACAGACCTGAATGTCGCAGATCCATTGACTAAGCCTCTTCCTCGAGCAGAACATGATCAACACCAGAACTCTATGGGTGTTCGATTCATCACAATGTAACTAGATTATTGACTCTAGTGCAAGCGGGAGACTGTTAGAAATATGCCCTAGAGGCAATAATAAAATGGTTATTATTATATTTCCTTGTTCCTGATAATTGTCTATTGTTCATTCTATAATTGTGTTATCCGGAAATCGTAATACATGTGTGAATATATAGACCACAACATGTCCCTAGTGAGCCTCTAGTTGACTAGCTCATTGATCAACAGATAGTCATGGTTTCCTGACTATGGACATTAGATGTCATTGATAACGGGATCACATCATTAGAAGAATGATGTGATGGACAAGACCCAATCTTAAGCATAGCACAAGATCGTGTAGTTCGTCCGCTAAAGCTTTTCTAATGTCAAGTATCTTTTCCTTAGACCATGAGATTGTGCAACTCCCGGATACTGTAGGAATACTTTGGGTGTGCAAAACGTCACAACGTAACTGGGTGACTATAAAGGTGCACTACGGGTATCTCCGAAAGTGTCTGTTGGGTTGGCACGAATCGAGACTGGGATTTGTCACTCCGCATGACGGAGAGGTATATCTGGGCCCACTCGGTAAAACATCATCGTAATGAGCTCAATGTGACTAAGGGTTGGTCACGGGATGATGTGTTACGGAACGACTAAAGTGACTTGCCAGTAACGAGATTGAACGAGGTATTGGAATACTGACGATCGAATCTCGGGCAAGTAACGTACCGATTGACAAAGGGAATTGGATACAGGATTGATTGAACCCTCGACATCGTGGTTCATCCGATGTGATCATCGTGGAATATGTGGGAGCCAACATGGGTATCCAGATCCCGCTATTGGTTATTGGCCGGAGAGTTGTCTCGGTCATGTCTGCATGGTTCCCGAACCCGTAGGGTCTACACACTTAAGGTTCGGTGACGCTAGGGTTGTAGAGATATTAGTATGCGGTAACTGAAAAGTTGTTCGGAGTCCCGGATGAGATCTTGGACGTCACGAGGAGTTCCGGAATGGTCCGGAGGTAAAGATTTATATATAGGAAGACCAGTTTCAGCCACCGGGAAAGTTTCGGGGTCATCGGTATTGTACTGGGACCACCGGAAGGATCCCGGGGGTCCACCGGGTGGGGCCACCTATCCCTGTAACATCCCAAATTTTCAATTTGGAATGTTATACACTAGATCATCATGCATATCATATTTTTCTTGCATTTTGGTCGATCCTAGAAATTTCACGCAACTCAAGGACCCTCAGAGAGAGTTGGAGATTTCGTTATTTTCATGTTTGAGCTTTCTCAAATTTTGAAAAGAGGATCATTGGATTTGTCGGAGTTTATTTGCCGTTTATTTGGATTAGGGAAAAAATGCATGTTTTCAAAATTTGCATTTTAGGCCCGGAGAAAAGTTCATTTTGTTCGACTCATTTTTAGGAGTCGGGGAAAATTTACTTTGGCAGTTTTGGAGTTCGTTTAGATTTTATTTTCCTTGTTTTTCTGCGCGCGTAACCGATTTAAAAAAATCCCGCAGCGCGCCTGGGCCAAGGCCCAGCCGCAGGACAGCCAGGCCGGCCGCCGCGCCTGCCCGCGCGCGCCAAGGCCAGCGCCGCCGCCGCCAAGTAGGAGTCCTACTAGGACTCCTCTCCAGGACTCCTCTCCTCCTATTTTTCTTGCCCCCTCCCCCAAGTCTCCCCTCCCCTCCCCCTCTTAAATACCCCCACACCCCCTAAACACCACGCCAAGCTGCGCGCCACCCCGCACCCTAAGCCGCCGCGCCGCCGCCGCACCTTGCCCGCGCCGCCGCCGCCCCCCCCCCCCCCAGCGCCGCCGCCGTCGCCTCACATCGCCGCCGCCGCCCAACGCCGGAGCCTCGCCGAGGTAGCCGCGCCACGCCACCTTTTCTCCATTTCGGTTTTCGTTAAACCGTTCCAGTTCTTTTCTTTTCTTCCGATTCGTTTTCTTTTCGTTCATTGTTTTGGTTTTATCGAAACCCTAGATCGGTTTCGTTTTCTTTTCCGGTTTAGTTGCCTAGAGACCTTTCGCCGGACCGTTCGTCCTAACGAACGTGATCACCCGGATTATTCTCGGTTAACGAACGTCCGTTCGTTCAACCGTTCTTCTTTTTCTTCTCGTCGGATTTATTCCGCGATCGCAATCTCAGATCCGATCTTCATTCTACTCTATCTTCTCGCTCGTTTATCGGAATCAGGTGATTCAAGCGCCTGGAGTTTCGTTTCGAAACCGCCGTTCCGACTAATCAACTTAAACAAGTTTTTGCTACGGTAAAATTTGACCTAGTTTCAACTTGCTAGAACCGAGTTGTTTTCTTTCGCCGTTTGTTTTCCGTTGCTTTGTTCGGTTCTTTCTTTCTTTGCAACCGGAGTTCTTAAGTTGAACTTTCTGGTTCGATCTCTTGTTCGAGTTTTACCTATGCATTAGATGATTACTTATTGTATGCTTGTTGTTTGTCTGCGATAGATTACCTGGATTGCGCCGCCTGTTACTTCGAATCTCTAGGACTCGCGGATCATCAGCAAGGCAAGTAACACTTTGATCATACCTTCTCTACAACCCAGTTTTATTGCATTAGATCCATCCTCACACATTGCATGATTAGGATCTAATTAAATTGTGGGATGGGAAGTAGATGAGGTAGTACCTATTACCTGTTTATTATGAAACCTTTGGGAGTTACTTCTACGTTTGCTTATTATGCCATGCTATGCTAGTAGACGTGGATTGGGTGAGTGATATCCATGGCAGATGTGAGTGTGATAATTTTAAGGGTTTATCTAAGGTCGCAACTTAAACACACATCTAGGTGGATTGAGGCACCTGATGTCTATCAGGACTTGCCTGTTTTATTTTGGACCGCCACCCAGGCTCAAAGGGATCATAAGATCTTTCATGCTAGAAACTTACGTGTGCAGCCACAAGCCATTATGGGCTCTGGCATAGTTGACTAAGTCGTGCGAACTCTTACAGGGTAGACTAGCAGATGTAGGGGAAGGTAGGTGTACCGGTCTATCCATCGTAAGGTGCTAGAGCTTCTGAAAGACTGTGTCTCGGTCATTCATTTCTCAAACACCAGTAGTGCGAGAAATCCAATGGAGGTGATCGAGTCTTCTGGGGAAAAGTGCGCAAACCTCTGCAGAGTGTAATAAACTAATCATGATTAGCCATGTCCCCGATTATGGACATCTTGAGTATCTAGTACTTGAATATCATGTGAATCTCATCATGTTACTTCTAATTAATATAGTTGGGTTTTAATTGTTCACTTAATTGGGATCGGAATGCTGTCAACCATTCTCGATGTTTAACCACCATGATAGTTAAATAAATTTATTCCTTTGCTATAGGGAAAAACTGGCTTTACGCAAAACAGTAACCATAGAGATTTCCACCAGCCAAATATGCATATAGTATAGCTGTTTCATTCCATTACTCACTATGTGTTACCTTGCCAGCATATTCCATGTGCTGACCCGTTTTTGGGCTGCAACTTTCATGTTGCAGACTTTTCAGACGATGAGTAAGGTGCTTTTAGGTCGTGGTTCTATACTCAGTGATGCCGTTGGAGTTGATGGACCCATTTATCTTCCAAGTCTTCCGCTGTTATCGATATTAGATGGCCTTAAGCCATATTTATTGTAATAAGTTCTCTTTGAGACATCATTGTAATAAGTGTGTGATTGCCACTCTGCTATAAATCCTTCGAAGTACTGTGTGGTGTCAGCATTACTAATCCAGGGATGACACCGGAGCACAGTAGACTTGATCCATTCGGGTCTGGTCGCTACAGAGATGGTATCAGAGCACACGCTGACTGTAGGACCTGACCACTAAGTTAAAGCCATAGATCACTATTCTTTCCTCATTTTCTAACTCCTCATCTTTTCTACTCTTTAGGATGAAGGACGCGAAGATTAAGTATGCCCAACCAGATGAAGGCATACCTTTTGGATTTCACTTGAAAGAAGTCACCAAGTACCTGAACATTGGACTACCAAGCTTCACCAGGACTTTCAACGCCACTCTGCCTGAAGAGGAGCGCTGGAAGATTCAAGCTCATGTTCCGGGAAGGACATTCGCGCCAATCACAAAGCCCATAGATAGTGTTTTCAATGCACCAACCTGGAGTCTGGGAAAGAGCATGGCAGCCCATATCACCATAGGACGCATTGGACAAGTGTATCAAGAAGACCTCAAGGACACTATCTACCAGATTTGCGGACGCCGAGATGAACAATGGGAATTAGTCATCACCAATAAGGATAGATCCATTACATCATTTATCCAGGAGTTAAACCAACACATTCGACGCCACGAGAACCAGATGTGCAATGATATGATAGAGTTGAAGAATGCGAAGGCAAGGATCATCGAGCTAGAAGGAGAACT
Organism: Triticum monococcum; assembly: GCA_034509565.1. NCBI lineage: Eukaryota > Viridiplantae > Streptophyta > Magnoliopsida > Poales > Poaceae > Triticum > Triticum monococcum. The sequence continues at coordinate 170,018,146 of CM067847.1, read as the reverse complement.
GAAGGCTACACGCAAGGACTACATGGACGAAATCGTAGCTCTAGCAAGACGCAACGGCAATATTAAGCAAGAGATTGAAGAACTCAAGAGGGAGTTAGCATCCAGGAAGGAAGACATGTACGTCGCATGTCCGGACAACTACATCATCATCGACGACACCGATTCGGACCCAAGTGAACCCGACTTTGAAGACGAAGATGGAGCGGACATCATGGAGTCTTCCACCGGTTCAAATTTCTAGATGACCACCAAATATTAGTAGTATTTCCCCCATGTAAACACTATAGTTCAAGCACTTTTGCGATAGCTAGATCGATTGTAAGCCCTTGTTTGAATTGAATGAGGTGATTTTGTGTGCATTTGCTCATGTGCATTAGGGTAGTGTTTTCTCTTTAGACCTCACTCTATTCTTATATCTCGTCTTTTCTAAACCCTCAGATGCCTCCGAGACGTGACAATGGATTTCCACCGGAACTAACTCAGTTGATCCAGCAGCAGAATCAATTCATGCAGATGTTAGTTCAGAATCAGCAGAACAACAACAACAACAACAACCCACCTCCACCGCCGCCACCTATTGACCACTTAGCCCGTTTCCTTAGGCTGAATCCGCCGCTGTTTTCTAGTAGCACCGAGCCAATAGTAGCAGACGATTGGCTCCGCAAGATAGGAAGGGAGTTGACCACTACAGGATGCATAGATGGTGAGAAAGTGAAGTTTGCCGCACATCAGCTTGAAGGACCCGCGGCAGCATGGTGGGAGAATTTCACAACCACTTTCCCAGTTGACACTGTCACATGGGATCAGTTCCAGCAAGCTTTCCGCACTGCCCATGTTTCAGCAGGAGCTATGGCCATGAAGAAGCATGAGTTTCGCAAATTACGCCAAGGAGGAAGGACAGTTGGCCAGTATGTTGACAACTTCACCAAGTTAGCACGTTATGCCCCAGATGACGTTGCTACGGATGCAACTAAGAAGGAGAAGTTCCTGGAAGGACTGAATGATGAGTTGAGTATGCAGCTGATGGTAGCAAGTTTCAACAACTACCAGGAGTTGGTAGATCGTGCCATCATGATTGAAGGGAAGCAACAGCAGATTGAGAACCGCAAGAGGAAGTATGGACAGGGGAAGTATAACTCTGGAGCCCAGCAGAAGCCCCGTTTTACCTCTAAATCGGGATTTCAGTTTCAGCATACCCATGGAGGAGGTAGTTCACACAACCACAATGGCCACAAGAATGGTAATGGGAATGGAGGAAGCAACGGCCAGAACCGGACCACCCCATCAACCCCATCCAAGAGAGACCTGAGTCAAGTCACATGTTTCAAGTGTTCCAAGACTAGACATTATGCCAATGAATGTCCTGAAGGCCAGAATGGAAATGGCAATGGAAGCTCAGGGAAGAAGCCGAACCCTTTCAATAGGGGACAGGTGAACCACGTTAACGTGGAGGAGGTTGAAGATCAGCCTGACGCAGTAATCGGTAAGTTTTTGGTTAAGTCATTTACCGCACTCGTTCTTTTTGATACTGGTGCATCACATTCATACATATCAAGGCGATTTGTGGAAAAATATAGCCTGCCCACTAGGATTCTTAAAAACACCTATGCTAGTAAGTTCGCCAGGAGCAGAGTACATGGCCAGTCAAGGATGCTCTCAAGTGCCATTAAGCATAGGAAGGCATGTTTTCCCAACAGATTTGATTATTCTGGAATCCCAAAGTCTGGATGTAATTCTCGGTATGGATTGGCTGTCGATGTATGGAGGAAACATCGATTGTGCCAGTAAGACAATTTTGCTCACAATACCAGAAGGAAGAAGGATCAAGTATGTATCCCGGCATGTGCCAAATAGGACACAAGTAAATTGCCTAACAGGAGTTGTGCAGGAGGAAGTACCAGTGGTAAAGGATTTTCCTCATGTATTTCCTGAAGAGTTGCCAGGCATGTCACCGGATAGAGACATTGAGTTTTTGATTGAGTTATTGCCAGGTACAGGCCCAATATCAAAGAGACCATACCGGATGCCAGCAAAGGATTTGGTAGAAATTAAGAATCAGATTAAGGAGTTATTGGAGAAAGGTTACATTCACCCAAGTTCTTCGCCTTGGGGATCACCCATACTTCTAGTGGAGAAGAAGGATGGATAATTACGGATGGTTGTTGATTATCGTGGATTGAATGAAGTAACCATCAAGAACAAGTACCCACTGCCAATGATAAATGATCTGTTTGATCGTTTGCAAGGAGCTAAAGTGTTTTCCAAGATCAATTTGCGATCAGGGTACCACCAGTTGAAGATTCGAGAGCAGGACATACCTAAGACAGCATTCACCACATGATATGGACTGTATGAGTATACCGTTATGTCATTTGGATTGACTAACACGCCTGCTTATTTTATGAACCTGATGAACAAAGTGTTTATGGAGTTTTTGGATAAGTTCGTCGTAGTGTTCATTGATGATGTCCTAGTTTATTCAAAGAATGAAGAAGAGCATAAGGAACATTTGCGTTTGGTTTTGGAGAAACTAAGGGAACATCAGTTATATGCCAAATTCAGCAAATGTGTGTTTTGGTTGAAGGAAGTAGGATTCCTCGGACACATTATATCCGGAGAATGGATAGCAGTTGACCCCGCCAAGGTTGAGACCGTAACCGAATGGGAAGCACCAACGACAGTTGGAGAGATCTGGAGTTTTCTTGGACTCGCAGGATACTACCGGAGATTCATTGAGAACTTTTCAAAGATTGCAAAGCCTATGACGGAGTTGCTGAAGAAGGATACCAAGTTCAATTGGACTGAGGAGTGTGAGGCTAGTTTCCAGGAGTTGAAGAAACGTTTGGTTACCTCACCAGTGTTGATTTTGCCAGATCAGACCAAGGATTATGAGGTATATTGCGACGCTTCACGTCGAGGACTTGGAGCAGTGCTTATGCAAGAAGGGAGAGTTGTTTCGTATGCTTCACGACAACTGAAGCCTCATGAGTTGAATTATGCCACACATGATTTGGAGTTAGCAGCCATGGTGCATGCATTGAAGACATGGAGACATTTCCTCATTGGAAATCATTGTGAGGTGTACACGGATCACAAGAGTTTGAGGTACATTTTCACGCAGAAGGAGTTGAATCTCAGACAAAGGAGATGGTTGGAGCTCATCAAGGATTATGATATGAGATTGCATTACCATCCCGGAAAAGCTAATGTAGTAGCTGATGCATTGAGCCGTAAGAGCCATGTAAATACGTTGATGACGGAGAAAATACCCAAGGAGTTAGCAGAAAACCTTCGTGAACTAAGTTTAGAGATAGTTCCGAAAGGCTATGTAGCAGCATTGGAGATTCAGTCAACATTGATGGATGAAATTAGAGAAGCTCAGAAATCTGATAAGGAGATTGCTTCTATAAAGGAGAAACTAAGCAAAGTAAAAGCAAAGGGATTTCGTGAGGATGAGCACGATACCCTATGGTTTGAGGACCGTGTTTACATGCCAAATGAGCCAGAGATCAGGAAGTTGATTCTACAAGAGGCACATGATTCACCATATTCGATTCATCCAGGAAATACCAAGATGTATTTGGATTTAAAGGAAGCATTCTGGTGGACCGGAATGAAGAAGGATATTGCAGCATATGTAGCAGTTTGTGACGTATGTCATAGAGTGAAGGCAGAGCATCAGAAGCCAGCCTGATTGTTGCAGCCATTGCCGATACCCGAATGGAAGTGGGATAAGATAGGCATGGATTTTATCACAGGACTACCCAGGACGAAAGCAGGTTATGACTCGATATGGGTAGTAGTTGATCATTTGATGAAGGTAGCACATTTCATTCCAGTTAAGACCACTTACACCAGTGCTAAGTTGGCAAAGATATACATGACTAGGATCATTTGTTTGCATGGAGTTCCGAGGAGTATTGTATCAGACAGAGGAACCCAATTTACCTCAAGGTTTTGGAATCAGTTGCATTAAACTTTGGGAACCAGGCTAGAGTTCAGCACTGCTTTTCATCCACAGACAGATGGACAGACCGAGAGAGTCAATCAGATTTTGGAAGATATGCTGAGAGCTTGTGCGCTAGATTATGGATCTAGTTGGGACGATAACTTGCCGTATGCAGAGTTTTCGTATAACAACAGCTACCAAACCAGTTTGAAGATGGCACCTTTCGAAGCTTTATACGGAAGGAGGTGCAGGACACCGTTGTCATGGGACGAAGTTGGAGACCGTCAGTGGTTTGGACCCGATTTGATTAAAGAGTCTGGACAGAAGGTGAAATTGATTCGCGATAGGCTCAAGGTAGCCCAGTCCAGGCAGAAGAGCTACGCAGATTCTAAACGCAAGGAGACAGTTTACGAAACCGGAGACAGAGTTTATCTCCGAGTATCCCCATTTCGAGGAGTTAAACGCTTTGGAGTTAAGGGAAAATTAGCATCGCGTTTCGTTGGACCATATAAGATCTTGCAACGTATGGGAGAAGTCGCTTATAAGTTGGAATTACCAGAGGGACTGTCAGGACTTCATGATGTATTCCATGTTTCTCAGCTGAAGAAATGTAACGCCGAGATGGCGGAGGTACCGCTAAGAGATACAGTGTCGCTTGAAGCAATTCAGTTGAAGGACGACTTAACATATGAGAAACCAGTCAAGATTCTCGATTTTGCCAGCAGAGTTACCGGCGGCAAAGTTATCAAGTTTTGTAAAGTTCAGTGGAACCACCACTCAGAGGATGAAGCCACCTAGGAGAGAGAAGAAGATTTGCTCAAGGACCACCCTCACCTATTTTCTAGCCAACCCGAATCTCGAGGGCGAGATTCAGCTTAAGGGGGGTAGGTTTGTAACATCCCAAATTTTCAAATTGGAATGTTATACACTAGATCATCATGCATATCATATTTTTCTTGCATTTTGGTCGATCCTAGAAATTTCACGCAACTCAAGGACCCTCGGAGAGAGTTGGAGATTTCGTTATTTTCATGTTTGAGCTTTCTCAAATTTTGAAAAGAGGATCATTGGATTTGTCGGAGTTTATTTGCCTTTTTTGGATTAGGGAAAAAATGCATGTTTTCAAAATTTGCATTTTAGGCCCGGAGAAAAGTTCATTTTGTTCGACTCATTTTTAGGAGTCGGGGAAAATTTACTTTGGGAGTTTTGGAGTTCGTTTAGATTTTCTTTTCCTTGTTTTTCTGCGCGCGTAACCGATTTAAAAAAAATCCCGCAGCGTGCCTGGGCCAAGGCCCAGCCGCAGGCCAGGCCAGGCCGGCCGCAGCGCCTGCCCGCGCGAGCCAAGGCCAGCGCCGCCGCCGCCAAGTAGGAGTCCTACTAGGACTCCTCTCCTCCTCTTTTTCTTGCCCCCTCCCCCAAGTCTCCCCTCCCCTCCCCCTCTTAAATACCCCCACACCCCCCCTAAACCCCACACCAAGCCGCGCGCCACCCCGCGCCCTAAGCCGCCGCGCCGCCGCCGCCACCCCCCCCCCCCCCCCAGCGCCACCGCCGTCGCCTCACGTCGTTGCCGCCGCCCAATGCCGGAGCCTCACCGAGGTAGTCGCGCCACGCCACCTTTTCCCCGTTGTGGTTTTTCTTAAACCGTTCCGGTTCTTTTCTTTTCTTCTGATTCGTTTTCTTTTCGTTCGTTGTTTCGGTTTTATCGAAACCCTAGATCGGTTTCATTTTCTTTTCCGGTTTAGTTGCCTAGAGACCGTTCATCGGACCATTCGTCCTAACGAACGTGATCACCCGGATTATTCTCGGTTAACGAACGTCTGTTCGTTCAACCGTTCTTCTTTTTCTTCTCGTCAGATTTATTCCGTGATCGCGATCTCACATCCGATCTTCGTTCTAGTCTATCTTCTCGCTCGTTTATCGGAATCAGGTGATTCAAGCGCCTGGAGTTTCGTTTCAAAACTGCCGTTCCGACTAATCAACTTAAACAAGTTTTTGCTACGGTAAAATTTGACCTAGTTTCAACTTGCTAGAACCGAGTTGTTTTCTTTCGCCGTTTGTTTTCCGTTGCTTTGTTCGGTTCTTTCTTTCTTTGCAACCGGATTTCTTAGGTTGAACTTTCTGGTCTGATCTCTTGTTCGAGTTTTACCTATGCATTAGATGATTACTTATTGTATGCTTGTTGTTTGTCTGCGATAGATTACCCGGATTGCGCCGCCTGTTACTTCGAATCTCTAGGACTCGCGGATCATCAGCAAGGCAAGTAACACTTTGATCATACCTTCTCTACAACCCAGTTTTATTGCATTAGATCCATCCTCACACATTGCATGATTAGGATCTAATTAAATTGTGGGATGGGAAGTAGATGAGGTAGTACCTATTACCTGTTTATTATGAAACCTTTGGGAGTTACTTCTACGTTTGCTTATTATGCCATGCTATGCTAGTAGACGTGGATTGGGTGAGTGATATCCATGACAGATGTGAGTGTGATAATTTTAAGGGTTTATCTAAGGTGGCAACTTAAACACACATCTGGGTGGATTGAGGCACCTGATGTCTATCAGGACTTGCCTGTTTTATTTTGGACCACCACCCAGGCTCAAAGGGATCATAAGATCTTTCATGCTAGAAACTTACGTGTGCAGCCACAAGCCATTATGGGCTCTCGCATAGTTGACTAAGTCGTGCGAACTCTTACAGGGTAGACTAGCAGATGTAGAGGAAGGTAGGTGTACCGGTCTATCCATCGTAAGGTGCTAGCGCTTCTGAAAGACTATGTCTCGGTCATCCGTTTCTCAAACACCAGTAGTGCGAGAAATCCAACGGAGGCGATCGAGTATTGTGGGGAAAAGTGCGCAAACCTCTGCAGAGTGTAATAAACTAATCATGATTAGCCGTGTCCCCGGTTATGGACATCTAGAGTATCTAGTACTTGAATATCATGTGAATCTCATCATGTTACTTCTAATTAATATTGTTGGGTTTTAATTGTTCACTTAATTGGGATTGGAATGCTGTCAACCATTCTCGATGTTCAACCACCATGATAGTTAAATAAATTTATTCCTTTGCAGTAGGGAAAAACTGGCTTTACGCAAAACAGTAACCATAGAGATTTCCACCAGCCAAATATTTATATGGTATATATAGCTGTTTCATTCCGTTACTCTCTATGTGTTACCTTGCCAGCATATTCCATGTGCTGACCCATTTTCGGGCTGCAACTTTCATGTTGCAGACTTTTCAGACGATGAGTAAGGTGCTTTTAGGTCGTGGTTCTATACTCAGTGATGCCATTGGAGTTGACGGACCCATTTATCTTCCAAGTCTTCCACTTTTATCGATATTAGATGGCCATAAGCCATATTTATTGTAATAAGTTCTCTTTGAGACATCGTTGTAATAAGTGTGTGATTGCCACTCTACTCTAAATCCTTCGAAGTATTGTGTGGTGTCAGCATTACTGATCCAGGGATGACACCGGAGCACAGTAGACTTGATCCATTCGGGTCGGATCGCTACAATCCCGGAGGGCCCCATGGGCTGAAGTGGGAAGGGAACCAGCCCCTGGTGGGCTGGTGCACCCCCATGCACCTTTCCCTGCACCTAGGGTTGGAAACCCTAGGGGTGGGGGCGCCTCCACTTGGCTTGGGGGCCAAGCCCACCCCTTGGCCGCCGCCCGCCCATCTAGATGGGATCTAGAGGGGCCGGCGCCCCCCTGGCCCCTATATATAGTGGAGGGGAGGGAGGGCAGCCGCACCCAACTCCCTGGCGCCTCCCTCTCCCCCTCTGTGACACCTCTCCCTCTCGTTGGTGCTTAGCGAAGCCCTGCCGAGATCCCGCTGCTTCCACCACCACGCCGTCGTGCTGCTGGGTCTCCATCAACCTCTCCTCTCCCCTTGCTGGATCAAGAAGGAGGAGACGTCTCTCCCAACCGTATGTGTGTTGAACGCGGAGGTGCCGTCCATTCGGCGCTCGGTCATCGGTGATTTGGATCACGACGAGTACGACTCCATCAATCCTATTCTCATCAATGCTTCCGCTCACGATATACAAGGGTATGTAGATGCACTCGCCTCTCCCTCATTGCTAGATGACTCCATAGATTGATCTTGGTGATGCGTAGAAAATTTTAAAATTCTGCTACGTTCCCCAACATCCACATCCCCATAGACCTTAGGATCTGTGAGGTAATCAGCCACATAGCTTTCTCCTTCCGAATCATGGGACGACATGGTGCTCTATCTGCAGAGGATAGCTCAAAACAAAAACAAGAGAATTTTGCATGATACGGGAATCAAAACCCCTGGGAAGTTATATAATGAATTTTTACCGACCAAAATACGTGTCCTGTAAGAAAACGGAGTCTGGAGAGCACACGAGGTGCCCACGAGGTAGGGGGCATGCCCAGGAGGTAGGGCGCGCCCTCCACCCTCGTGGGGCCCTCATGTCCTTTCCGGACTACTGCTTAGTTTTCTATTTTTCTAAATATTCCAAAACGGAGAAATATTGCCTTAAAAACTGTTTTGGAGTTGGTTTACTTACTGTACCACATACCTATTCCTTTTCAGATTCTGAAATGTTCCGAAAAGTGTACCTTATGTATTCCTCTGGGGTTACGGTTTCAATAACATTGGTTGAGATATAGTGTTTGATTCTTTGACCATTCACCACCTTCAGATTTGTGCCTTCGAAGTTGTTGATTTTTATGGCACTGGAACGATAGACCTCCTCGATAACGTAAGGACCTTCCCATTTAGAGAGAAGTTTCCCTGCAAAAAATCTTAAATGAGAGTTGTATAGCAATACATAATCATCTACATTAAACTCACGCTTTTGTATTCTTTTATCATGCCACCTTTTAACTTTTTCTTTAAACAACTTGGCATTTTCGTAGGCTTGGGTTCTCCATTGATCAAGTGAGCTAATATCAAATAACCTCTTCTCACCGGCAAGTTTAAAATCATAATTAAGTTCTTTAATAGCCCAATAAGCCTTGTGCTCTAGTTCAAGAGGTAAGTGACATGCTTTTCCATAGACCATTTTATACGGAGACATACCCATAGCCTTTTTATATGCAGTTCTATAGGCCCATAATGCATCATCAAGTTTCTTGGATGAATTCTTTCTGGACCTATTAACAGTCTTTTGCAAAATTAATTTGAGTTCTCTATTACTCAATTCTACTTGACCACTAGACTGAGGGTGATAAGGAGATGCAATTCTATGATTAACATCATATTTAGCAATCATTTTACGGAAAGCACCATGAATAAAATGTGAACCACCATTAGTCATTAAATATCTAGGCACTCCAAACCTTGGAAAAATAACTTCTTTAAGCATTTTAATAGAAGTGTTATGATCAGCACTACTAGTTGGAATAGCTTCTACCCACTTAGTAATGTAATCAACAACAACTAAAATATGTGTATAACCATTAGAGGAAGGAAAAGGTCCCATATAGTCAAAGCCTCAAACATCAAATGGTTCAATAACAAGTGAATAATTCAGAGGCATTTCTTAACGTCTACTAATATTACCAATTCTTTGACATTCATCACAAGATAAGACAAACTTACGGGCATCCTTGAAGAGAGTAGGCCAATAAAAACCAGATTGCAGTACCTTATGTGCAGTTCTATCTCAAGTATGGTGTCCTCCATAAACTTCGGAGTGACACTTGCGTCGGATCTGTTCCTGTTCATGCTCAGGTACACAACGTCTAATAACACCATCTACTCCTTCTTTATAAATATGTGGGTCATCCCAAAAGTAATGCCTCAAATCATAAAAAAAAACTTTTTCTTTTGCTGGTATGTGAAACTAGGTGGTATAAACTTACCAACAATGTAATTAGCATAATCAGCATACCATGGAGCAGTATGAGAAGTATTTATGACATTTAATTGCTCATCAGGAAAGCTATGATCGATAGGTAGTGGGTCATCAAGCACATTTTCTAACCTAGACAAGTTGTCTGCAACGGGGTTCTCGGCTCCTTTTCTATCAACAATATGCAAATCAAATTCTTGTAGCAAGAGAATCCATCTAATAAGTCTAGGTTTAACATCTTTCTTTTCCATAAGATATTTAATAGCAGCATGATCAGTGTGAATAGTTACTTTAGAATCAACAATATAAGGTCTAAACTTATCACAGGCAAATACAACTGCTAAGAATTCTTTTTCAGTAGTAGCATAATTTCTTTGAGCATTGTCTAAAGTTTTACTTGCATATTGGATAACATTTAGTTTCTTATCAACTCTTTGTCCTAGGACATCACCTACAGCATAATCACTAGCATCACACATAATTTCAAAGGGTAAATTCCAATCAGGTGGCTGAACAACAGGTGCAGAGATCAATGCTTTCTTAAGTATTTCAAATGCTTCTACACAATCATCATCAAAGACAAATGGTATATCTTTTTGTAATAAATTGGTCAGAGGCCGAGAGATTTTTGATAAGTCCTTAATGAACCTCCTATAAAAACCAGCATGACCAAGGAAACTTCTTATACCTTTGATGTCCTTGGGACATGGCATCTTTTCAATAGCATCAACCTTGGCTTTATCAACTTCAATACCTCTTTCAGAAACTTTATGCCCCAAGACAATACCTTCATTAACCATAAAGTGGCACTTTTCCCAATTCAAGACAAGATTAGTTTCTTCACATCTCTGCAAAACTTGATCAAGGTTGCTCAAGCAATCATCAAAGGAAGATCCATAGACGGAAAAGTCGTCCATGAAAACCTCACAAATCTTTTCACAAAAGTCAGAGAATATAGCCATCATGCATCTTTGAAAGGTAGCAGGTGCATTACATAAACCGAAAGGCATACGTCTATAAGCAAAAGTACCAAAAGGGCATGTAAAAGTAGTCTTTGATTGATCTTTGGCTGACATAGATATTTGAGAGAAACCAGAAAAACCATCTAGAAAGCAAAAATGTGTATGTTTAGACAATCTTTCTAGCATTTGATCGATAAAAGGTAAGGGGTAATGATCTTTTTTAGTAGCCTTATTTAATTTGCGGAAAGAAATAACCATCCTATAACCAGTAATAATTCTTTGAGGAATCATTTCATCTTTGTCATTAGGAACAACATAAGTACCTCCCTTCTTAGGGACACAATGGACAGGACTTACCCACTTACTATCAGCAACGGGATAAATTATACCTGCCTCAAGGAGCTTTAGTATCTCCTTTCTTACCACTTCTTTCATTTTAGGATTCAGACGGCATTGATGATCATGAACTGGTTTAGCATCTTCTTCCAAATTAATTTTATGTTGACATAGAGTGGGACTAATGCCCTTAAGGTCATCAAGAGTATACCCAATAGCAGCACGGTTCTTCTTCAGAGTTTTCAATAATCTCTCTTCTTCATGCTCTGAAAGGTTAGCACTAATAATAACAGGATATATCTTTTTCTCATTAAGATAAGCATATTTAAGAGTATCAGGTAACGGTTTAAGCTCAAACACGGGATCACCCTTGGGTGGAGGAGGATCCCCTAGGATTTCAACAGGTAAATTGTTTTTCAGAATATGTTCCTGCTTAAAGAATACTTCATATAATTCCATTCTTTCATTCATAAACATATCATTTTCATGGTCTAGCAAATATTGTTCTGAATGATCACTAGGAGGTACGACAATAGAAGCAAGACCAATAATTTCATCCTTACTAGGTAATTCTTCTTCACGGTGTTGTCTACTAAATTTAGAAAAATTAAATTCATGAGTCATATCATCTAAACCGGCAGTAACAACATCCCTTTTGCAATCTATGGTAGCATTAACAGTATTTAAGAAGGGTCTACAAAATATAATGGGACAAAAACTATCTTGTGGGGAACCAAGAACAAGAAAATCAGCAGGATATTTAGTTTTCCCACACAAGACTTCAACATCTCTAACAATTCCCATTGGTGAAATAGTATCTCTATTAGCAAGTTTAATTGTGACATCAATATCTTCTAACTCAACGGGTGCAATGTCATGCATAATTTCTTTGTATAAGTCAATAGGTATTGCACTAGCACTAGCACCCATATCACACAAGCCATGATAACAATGATCTCCTATTTTAACAGAAATAACAGGCATGCCTACCACACGTCTAGGTTTATCTGTATCAATGGTTTAGCAATTCTAGCAGTTTCATTACAAAAATAAATAACATGCCCATCTATATTATCAGACAAGAGATCTTTAACAATAGCAATATTAGGTTCAACTTTAACTTGCTCAAGAGGTGTATATGTTTTAATATTGCTTTTACGAACCACAATTGAAGCTTTAGCATGATCCTTTATCCTAACAGGGAAAGGCGGTTTCTCAACATAAGAAGTAGGAACAATAGGATCATTATAAGTAATAGTCTTTTCTTCAACTTTAATAGGTGCAGCAACTTTTACTTCTATGGGAGGATGATATTTAAACCACTTCTTCTTGGGGAGATCAACATAAGCAGCAAAAGATTCACAGAAAGAAGCTACTATCTCAGAGTCAAGTCCATATTTAGTGCTTACGGAAAATATCGGTATCCATAAAAGATTTAACACAATCAAAACTAGGTGTCATACCTGACTCCTTACCGTTGTCGAGGTTCCAATCTTCGGAGTTGCATTTAATTCTTTCCAATAAATACCATTTGAATTCAATAGTCTTCATCATAAAAGAGCCAGCACAAGAAGTATCAAGCATGGTGCGATTGTTACCAGAAAGCCGAGCATAAATTTTTTGAATAATCATTTCTCTTGAGAGCTCATGATTGGGGCATGAATATAACATTGGTTTAAGCCTCCCCCAAGCTTGAGCGATGCTTTCTCCATCGCGAGGCCAAAAATTATATATATAATCGCGATCACGATTAACAAGATGCATAGGATAAAACTTTTGGTGAAATTTCAATTTCAATCGTTTGTAGATCAAAGACTCCATATCATCACATAGCCTATACCATGTCGATGCATCTCCCCTCAAAGACAAAGGGAAGACCTTCTTCTTAACAACATCTCCGGGTACACCGGCAAGCTTAAATAATCCACAAACTTCATCCACATATATTAGATTCTCATTAGGATGTTTTGTTCCATCTCCTAAAAAGGATTAGCTAGCAGTTTTTCTACCATACCCAAAGGAATTTCAAAGCAAGCATTTTCATTTTCAGTAGGTTCAGTAGGTTGAGGAGCAACTCTTTGCTCTACTGGTCGGGGTGAAGATACCCCGAACAAGCCCCTCAGAGGATTACTATATAAATTTTCCATACCAAATTCCACCTACCAAAGGCGCTTCACTCCCCGGCAACGGCGCCAGAAAAGAGTCTTGATGACCCACAAGTATAGGGGATCTATCGTAGTCCTTTCAACAAGTAAGTGTGTCGAACCCAACGAGGAGCAGAAGGAAATGATAAGCGGTTTCCAGCAAGGTATTCTCTGCAAGTACTGAAATAAGTGGTAACAGATAGTTTTGTGATAGGATAGTTTGTAATGAGCAACAAGTAACAGAAGTAAATAAAGTGCAGCAAGGTGGCCCAATCCTTTTGTATCAAAGGACAAGCCTGGACAAACTCTTATATGATGTAAAGCACTCCCGACGACACATGGGAATATCGTCAAGCTAGTTTTCATCACGCTCATATGATTCGTGTTCGGTACTTTGATAATTTGGTATGTGGGTGGACCAGTGCTTGGGTGTTGCCCTCACTTGGACAAGCATCCCACTTATGATTAACCTCTATTGCAAGCATCTACAAAAACAACAAAAGTATTAAGGTAAACCTAACCATAGCATGAAACATATGGATCCAAATCAACCCCTTACGAAGCAACACATAAACTAGGGTTTAAGCTTCTGTCACTCTAGCAACCCATCATCTACTTATTACTTCCCAATGCCTTCCTCTAGGCCCAATCAATGGTGAAGTGTCATGTAGTCGACGTTCACATAACACCACTAGAGTTGTGACAACATACATCTCATCAAAATATCAAACAAATACCAAATTCACATGACTACTAATAGCAAGACTTCTCCCATGTCCTCAGGAACAAAAGTAACTACTCACAAAGCATAAACATGTTCATAATCAGAGGGGTATTAATGTGCATATAGGATCTGAACATATGATCTTCCACCAATTAAACCAACTAGCATCAACTACAAGGAGTAATTTACACTACTAGCAACCTACTAGCACCAATCCCGGACTTGGAGACAAGAATTGGATACAAGAGATGAACTAGGGTTTTGAGATGAGATGGTGCTGATGAAGATGTTGATGGATATTGCCCTCTCCCGATGAGAGGAGCGTTGGTGATGACGATGGCGATGATTCCACCCCCCCCCCCCCCGGAGGGAAGTTTCCCCGGCAGAACAGCCCCGCCAGAACCCCAGATTGGCTCCGCCAAGGTTACGCCTCGTGGCGGCGGAGTTTCGTCCGAGAAGATGGCTTATGATTATTTTCCCATCGAAAGAGTCCATATAGCAGAAGATGGTCACCGAAGGACCACCAGGGGGCCCACGAGGTAGGGGGCGCACCCAGGGGGGTAGGGCGCGCCCCCACCCTCGTGGGCAGGGTGTGGCCCCCCTGGTGAAGTTCTTGCGCTCAATGTTTTTTATATATTTGGAAAACATCATCCATGAAGTTTCAGGAATTTTGGAGCTGTGCACAATAGGTCTCTAATATTTCCTCCTTTTCCAGCCAGAATCCCAGCTGCCGGCATTCTCCCTCTTTATGTAAACCTTGTAAAATAAGAGAGAATAGGCATAAGTATTGTGACATAATGTGTAATAACAGCCCATAATGCAATAAATATTGATACAAAAGCATGATGCAAAATGGACATATCAATGCATGATGGGCCTATAGAACTGCATATAAAAATCCTATGGGTATGTCTCCGTATAAAATGGTTTATGGAAAAGCATGCCACTTACCTCTCGTACTAGGCTTATTGGGCTATTAAAGAGCTCAATTATGATTTCAAACTTGCCGGTGAGAAGAGGTTATTTGACATTAGCTTACTTGATGAATGGACAACCCAAGCCTACGAAAATGCCAAATTGTTTAAAGAAAAGGTTAAAAGATGGCATGACAAAAGGATACAAAAGCATGAGTTTAATGTAGGTCATGTATTGCTATACAACTCTCGTTTAAGATTTTTTGTAGGAAAGATTCTCTCTAAATGGGAAGGTCCTTACGTTATCGAGGAGGTCTATCGTTCCGGTGCCATAAAAATCAACAACTTCCATTGCACAAATCCGAAGGTGGTGAACGGTCAAAGAATCAAACATTATATCTCAGGTAATCCTATAAATGTTGGTACCAATGTTATTGAAACTGTAACCCCGGAGGAATACATAAGGGACACTTTTCGGAACATTTCAGATTCCGAAAAGGAATAGGTATGTAGTATGGCAATTAAACCGACTCCAAAACCGACTCCAAAACATTTTGCATCATGTTTTTATATTGATATTTATTGCATTATGGGCTGTTATTACACGTTATGTCACAATATTTATGCCTATTCTCTCTTATTTTACAAGGTCTACATAAAGAGGGAGAATGCCGGCAGCTGGGATTCTGGGCTGGAAAAGGAGCAAATATTAGAGACCTATTCTGCATAGCTCCAAAATCCTGAAACTTCACGGAAGTCATTTTTATAATTTATAAAAAATACTGAGCACAAGAAGTTCCAGAGGGGGGCCACACCCTGGCCACGAGGGCGGGGGGGGCGCCCTACCCCCTGGGTGCGCCCCTGCCTTGTGGGCCCCCTGGTGGCCCTCCGATGCCCATCTTCTGCTATATGGAGTCTTTCTATGAGAAAAAAATCATAAGCAAGCTTTCGGGATGAGACTCGGCCGCCACGAGGCGGAACCTTGGCGGAACCAATCTAGGGCTCCGGCGGAGCTGTTCTGTCGGGGACACTTCCCTCTGGGAGGGGGAAATCATCGACATCGTCATCACCAACGATCCTCTCATCGGGAGGGGGTCAATCTCCATCAACATCTTCACCAGCACCATCTCCTCTCAAACCCTAGTTCATCTCTTGTATCCAATTCCTGTCTCTAAGTCTGGGATTGGTACCTGTGGGTTGCTAGTAGTGTTGATTACTCCTTGTAGTTGATGCTAGTTGGTTTATTTGGTGGAAGTTCATATGTTCAGATCCTATATGCATATCAATACCCCTCTGATTATGAACATGAATATGCTTTGTGAGTAGTTATGTTTGTTCCCGAGGACATGGGAGAAGTCTTGCTATTAGTAGTCATGTGAATTTGGTATTCGTTCGATATTTTGATGAGATGTATGTTGTCTCTCCTCTAGTGGTGTTATGTGAACGTCGAATACATGACATTTCACCATTATTTTGGCCTAGAGGAAGGCATTGGGAAGTAATAAGTAGATGATGGGTTGCTAGAGTGACAGAAGCTTAAACCCTAGTTTATGCGTTGCTTCGTAAGGGGCTGATTTGGATCCACATGTTTCATGCTGTGGTTAGGTTTACATTAATACTTTTGTTGTAGTTGTGGATGCTTGCAATAGAGGTTAATCATAAGTGGGATGCTTGTCCAAGTAAGGACAGCACCCAAGCACCGGTCCACCCACATATCAGATTATCAAAGTACCAAACGCGAATCATATGATCGTGATGAAACCTAGCTTGGCGATAATCCCCATGTGTCCTCGGGAGCGCTTTTCTCTATATAAGAATTTGTCCAGGCTTGTCCTTTGCTACAAAAAGGATTGGGCCACCTTACTGCACTTTATTTACTTTTGTTACTTGTTGCTCGTTACAAATTATCTTATCACAAAACTATCTATTACCTATAATTTCAGTGCTTGGAGAGAATACCTTGCTGAAAACCGCTTATCATTTCCTTCTGCTCCTTGTTGGGTTCGACACTCTTACTTATCGAAAGGACTATGATAGATCCCCTATACTTGTGGGTCATCATCATGACAGTGCAAATATTAGCACCTTCCTACTTTTAACCCACATGGTGGGCCCATAACCCACAGTTCCACAGGATCGGAACCTAACTCTCCTATTTATCCTTTATTCCGAAGTATCATTTGCTCTTGGCTTTGTGTGTTGTCATGAGCCACCGTCCAAGAGATGATCTTTTCCCGATGCTCTGAACCCCCTTTCTCACACACTATTTAGGTATCAATTGTTTGTCCATTCGCTTGAAACTTCCTATTGTACCTACATATTTTGCTCTCAATGTTTTCTTAAGTTTCAACTCGAGAGATACTTCTGCCACATTCCCTGAATTTTTCACCATATAATTAACCCTATAAGGGTCAATTCTCCCGAAGTTACTCTTTACTTCCGCACTTAAATCTCGGGACGAGAATTCTCGTAGTGGAGGAGATTTGTAACATCCCCAGTGTCATGCTTCAGTAACCCTCTATGATTAAGATAATCATTTTTCCAGACAGTGCTTAATCACCGTTGTTCAATATCCCATTTGACATTCCAGTAAATTCAAATTCTAGTGAAGTTTGAAGTTGATCAAAAGTTGCTGGCAAAATGTTCATCATTTGTCAAAAATTCCATAACAATTATTTGTTAAGGAACACAACATCACGTTTGTGCAAAGATGGGCATTAGCAATTATAACAACACCGATTCAGCATTTTAAAATGCTATCCCATTTATGAAAAATACCAAATGAATTCTTCTGGTCTCCAAATTATTTGTGGCACTGTCTAAGATCACCAGGGAATAAAAGGGGCACTTCCCATATTTTTCCTAAGTAAATAGCATGCCCCATATTTATTACCCATCTCTGTTTATTTAAAAAAAGAAAAGGAAAAGAAAAGAAAAGGGGGAGAGAGAGAAAAGGAAACCCCCTGACTCCCAATAGGCCTAGCCCAAGAGACCGAACCAGCCGGCCCACCTTGCCCTCCCGGTCGCTCCCCCCTCCCTCCATGTTCCTCTGTCTCGGTCGCTACAGGGACGGGTCGCCCCGGACCACCTCGCCGGCTCCGACGCCGGGAGGGGATAAGGGCGCCACGCCCCGACCCCTCGATCCCATCCCCCACTCCACCCTCCTCTCCCTCCTACTCCACCTCCGTGCCTAGATCCGCCATCGACGAACGCCGTCGGTGCCATCCATATCCACCACGATGAGCGACAACCACCGTGCCTGTTCATCGAGTCCGCGTGCTTCTCCGCCGTCTACTACACCGACGCCGACGCCACCGCACCGAGTGCCGCCCCGTGGGCGCCTGAAGCCGTGTCGCCGCCACTGCGTTCATCCCCGTCACTGTCGCGTCGTCCCCGTCTCCTCCCCATCGGACTTCCTCGCGCCTCGCCGCCCTCGTCTCTGCAACGAAGGGTGAGGTCGTCCGCCATTGTCCTTCGTTTCCCCACGTGAGGTAGTTATGTTCCCATACGAGCTCGCCATCGCCCCCGTCGCGCTGGCCGCGTCGCTGCTCTGTTACTGCTCACCTGCTACTGGTGCTGCTGTGCTGCGCTGCGCTGCTGCTTGCTTCTACTGCTCCAACGCCGCCCCGTGCGGCGCTCGCCGACCCGCCACACGCGGGTCACCACGCCCGCACGCACCGGCCCCTGCCTTTTCTCGTGCCCGCAGCCGCCGCGATCCCGCCGCATCGCCCACCCGCGGTGGCCTTCTGCTCCTGCTTCTCGCCTGCGCTGCTCCACTCAATGCCGGCTACCCCGCTAACTGCCGTCGCCACCATGCCTCGCTCGTCGTCCGCCTCGGCACCGCTAGCAGCCGAGCCCGCAACTCCTCTCCGCGTCGCCCCCCTTGTTGCTTGTCGCGGCCCCGCTTCCCCTGGTCGGCGCCCCACCGCGCCCCGGTGGCCATCGCCGGCCACGGCCTCACCATGCCCCGTTCGACGTGCATCCACCCCTGCGCCCCAACGCCCAATGCCCGCTAACCCGCTCCAGTGGCCAGATGGGCCACTGCCAGCGGGGCCCCACAGCCCCTTTCTTTTAAAACAAAATAGGTGTTAAAAAGAGGATTTAAAAAAATTAACCAATATTATTAATTATTTAAATTAATTATTCCGGTTTAAAATGCTAATTAAATTAATTAAGTCTGCTAATTAAACTAGGTTAATTTTGTAGTTAGTCAAATAGTGTATGACAAGGGGCCCCACCCCCTGTTGACCAGTCAAACATTGATTGGTCAACTGGGACCCCTTGGACCCACATGTCTGCCACAGGTACGCCATTTGTGTACACTTGTGGGTGCACATAGCTTTTAGCTGTTTAATTTCGAATTAATAATGATTTTAGAACATTGTTTAAAACTTTGAAAAAACATAGAAAATAATCCATAACTTGGATGAAAATGTTTTCTACATGAAAGTTGCTAAGAAAAATCCAAGGAACCCGAATACATGGTTAGTTCATCTGTCACATGCCCCTAGTAAGCTGAACATGGAACTTTCCCCCTCTTTTCCTCTGTCCGGAATCCACCTAACGTCTGGAATTCATCCTTCGATGTTTATCCCCTCCATCTGCAACGTTTAGTACTATGTTAGGTCGACCCTAGTTATGCTTATTGTCGTGACATGCTTAGTGTTGCATCTATTTGCTTTATATTTACTGTTTGTTCCCCCTCTTCTCTCCGGTAGACCTCGAGACCGATGCTGATGCCCCTGTGATTAACTATGTCGACGACACTTCTTCCTTTTCAGCAGAGCTTCCAGGCAAGCATTAGAATTGTGTGGGCGTTCCGATATCGCCCATTTCTTTCCCTCTCATGCTTGCATTAGAATTGCTACTGCTTTTTGTATGATCCTACTCTGATGCATAGCCTGTTTTTGTTACCTGCTTAATGTTACCTACCTGCTTATCCTAAACTTCTTAGTATAGGTTGGTTAGTGATCCATCATTGACCACCACCTTGACCCAGTTGCCCCGCTTTATGTTCGATGCTTGATCAACATGATCGAAGACTAGGCCCCGGCATCGCACATCACTTTTCCCCTTTTTTTGCTCGACACTGTAGAGTTACCATCGAGTGCCGAGGGTGGAACCTCATACATCACTCCTGATGAGATCTCTGTAGTGTATCTATCCGGTTGTGGTCATCGAGGGTGATTTCCTCCTTAACCACTTCTGATACGGCTCTGTCGTGCAACCCCTCAAGTGTGAACCTCGAGGGTGGATCCTCTTACGGTCACCTTGATGATTACATCGAGTGAAACTCACCGAGGGTGATTCCTCAGGTTTTCCCCTTGGTGTTAGACACACATTTACTATGGTTATGATGACTTTACACTGAACCATGTTACTAAAGACGGGTCGGCCCTGAGGGTACCCGCGCGAGCTTAATAGCGAGTGATGTGGAGTCGGGTTGACCTGGAAGGTGCCAGCGAGATACTTACGAGGCGTGCAGGGCATTCTTAGCCCTTGCCGCAAGTACTCAAGACGGGGCGACGGGGTCACATCTTTCGTGAGCCTCTGCTCGTGACCGCACTGCCAATGCACTAACAGTTTGGATATTTGATCCGAGGGGCCTCTGGCCTGATAGCACTAACCATTACGTGAGCATTGTATGGGCATTTTGCATCGTATACATCAGCCGAAGCTTATTAGACGTCAGCGGCTGAGCGGCGCACGCCGGTTTGGACTGGTAAAGTACTGCCTTTTTAAGGAAGTAGCTTGGTCTGCTCACCGGCCGCCCACGCAACGTGCATGAGTTCCCGGTGCGATGGCCCAAGACCCCTGGGGGCATAGGTTTAGTCCGACGTGCTAACCTCTCTATTAAGCCTAGGTCGGGTTGCGGCGTATTGTTTGGCCGAGGCCGGGTATGACCCAGGAAAGTGTGTCCGGCCAGAGTTAATCGAGCATGGTGGGTAAGTTGGTGCAGCCCTACAGGGAAGAGAACATCTATCGATAGCCTGTCCTACGGTAACGGACACTTGGAGTTGTATCCCGTTCCATACAACTAGAACTGGATACTTGTGATGAGAAATGGATTGTGAATGAGAGATGGATAGTATGGCTCTGGGATTGCTTTCTCGTAGGGAGTCGAGAAAGGGTCTCTGGCCGAGGTTGATAACTCTACTACTTTACTGTATGCTACTCTTATCACTTCTAATGCTGCAAGATGCTTGGAGCTACTTGAAGATGGTAGTCTTCGATAGGCTAGTCTTTCCCATTTCTCTTCTGGCATTCTGTAGTTTAGCCCACAGATACAACCCATTCGTTTGATACAGATGCATACTTAGTTAGATCTGATGTAAGTCTTGCGAGTACTTTGGATGAGTACTCACGGTTTCTTTGCTACCTCTTTTCCCCCATACCCGATTGTTGCGACCAGATGACGGATCCCATGAGCCAGACGACAACATTGATGATTACTACTACCCCGAGGGTGCCTACTACAACGTGACGGCCGCTGATGACCTGGAGTAGTTACGAGGCTCCCAGGCAGGAGGCCTGGCCTTTTCGATCATTGTTGCTTTTGTGCTAGCCTTCTTAAGGCAAACTTGTTTAACTTATGTCTGTACACAGATATTGTTGCTTCCACTGACTCTTGTGTATTCGAGCCCTCGAGGCCCCTGGCTTGTAATATAAAGCTTGTATTATTTTAATTTGTGTCTAGAGTTGTGTTGGGATATCTTCCCATGAGTCCTTGATCTTAATCGTACACATTTCCGTGTATGATTAGTGTACGATTGAATCGAGTGTGTGACACCCGTGGAGGGGTGGTTGAACAGGAGCCCGTGGTGAGGGTTGGTTGAACAGTAGCCGGTGGAGTAGCGCACGGTGGAGGCTAGATGAACAGGAGCCCGTGGAGGCTGGAGGGTGTCGACGGTGGAGATGAACAGTATCCCGTGGAGTCCCATTTTGCGGTACGCCACACCCCTCCCGATGAATAGGACCCCCATTTCGATCGTAGCGCTCCAACACAAGTCCGTTCCCTCGGTTTTGCGGTACACCTCACCCCTCCCGATCAATAGGACCCCCGTTTCGACCATAGGAGGTCTGTTTCCTCCGTTTTGTGGTATGCCAGACCCCTCCCAATGAACAGGATCCCGTTTCGAATGTGGCCGGTCGAACACAAGGCCGTTTCCTCCGTTCTGCGGTACGCCAGGCCTCGTTTCCATCGGCTGTTCCGCCCAAGCCCTCCCGATGAACACGATGACACATTCCGTTCCAACCCAGCCGGTTGGCTCCCCATGAATATGACGACGATGCAGTTTCTCCGTTCCGACCCAGCCATGTACACGAGCCCTGGCCGTATGTGTGCGAGTAGGCGTTCGAGACCCTACCCCCGTATATACATACGTGGTTGTATTTTCTTTCTTGCACACTGTCCACTGTACGTACGTGTGTATGCTACGTGCGTGCCTCTACTACGAACGTGCGTGCCTCTACATCGACTAGTATGTACGTACACGCTCGCGACCACAATGACAATGCTACGTACGCTTCGACCAGGTGGTCCTGACTGTCAGGCACTTCCTTGCATGCGAAGATGTAGCTGGTGGGTCACAGCAGTCAGGGGCGAATCAATTTTTTGCCCGAATGCACTTCCTTGTGTGCGAGGATGTATCTAGTGGGTCCCAACAGTCAGGGGGAAATGTTTTTTTTTGCAAAATACGGTGGCCCGTCCGGTGGGTCCCCACTGTCAGGTGGAGGAATAATTATTTTGTGCATAATAGGGAGGAACTTCCTTGCTGCGGCCGTGGACCCAGCTGTCAGCCTCTCCACGTACAATCCACGTCTGATGACAGTCGTTCCTTAACCATGTTGACCATGCCATGCCGAGAGCACCAGGGCGGTGGACGACGGCGAGGCCTAGGAAGGGGATGACGTGGAGCCGGGGAAGACGCGGTAGTGGAAGCCCGCAGGGAGAGGAGTACGAGGGTTCACTAGTTTGGCTGCGGTGTCAGGCTGCCGTCACTGCAGAATAACAGGGGGTGTGGGTGAGTAGAGGGATGGCCTGGCTAGCGGTGGGAGTAGTAGGGGGCGGTGAGGCCTCCGCGGCATCATAGCCAGCCATGGGAGGCAGGAGCACGCGGCACGACCGGCGCTGGTTTGGGCGGCTGGAGCAAGAAGACCAGAGGTTGAAGGAGCACTACGGCCGTTGGATGGGCATTGTATGGTCACTAGAACTAGAATCGTTCATATTGACTAAGTTGACAAAGCCCTCCGTCCCCATCAACTTAGTAGGCCCACAAGTCAGCCTCCCACCAAGGTGGGTCCCAGCTAGAGGGGGAGTATTCATTTTTTCTACGGAATAAGGAGGCACTTTCGGTGGGTTCGAGCTGACTGCGGGGGGAACATTTTTTTCGCGAAATACGGTGACCCGTTCGGTGGGTCCCAGCAATAAGGGGGAAATGTTTTTTTCGCAAAATACGGTGGCCCGTCCGGTGGGTCCCTGCTGTTAGGTGAAGGAATCATTATTTTCCGCGTAGTAAGGAGGCACTTCCTTACTGCGGCTGTGGACCCAGTAGTCAGCCTCTCCACGTAGAGTACACTTTCGATGGAAGTCGTTCCTTGACCACGTTGACCACGCCGTGTTCCATTGCATGCATGCGTCCATGGGCGTGGTGTGTCCTGATACGTCCATTTTGCATCATGCTTTTATATCGATATTTATTGCATTATGGACTGTTATTTCACTTTATGTCACAATACTTATGGCTATTCTCTCTTATTTTACAAGGTTTACATAAGGAGGGAGAATGCCGGCAGCTGGAATTCTGGGCTGGAAAAGGAGCAAATATTAGAGACCTATTCTGCGCAACTCCAAAAGTCCGGAAACTCCACGGAACATCTTAAAATAAATAAAGAAAAATCCTCGCCAAAGATGAAGGCCAGGGGGCCCACACCCTGCTCACGAGGGTGGGGGGCGCCCCCCCTAGGGCGCGCCCCTACCTCGTGGGCCCCCTGGTGGCTCTCCGACGTGCATCTTCTCCTATATGAAGTCTTTCAATGAGAAAAAATCAGAAGGAACTTTTCGGGATAAGACTCCGCCGCCACGAGGCAGAACCTTGGCGGAACCAATCTAGAGCTCCGGTAGAGCTATTATGCTGGGGAAACTTCCCTCCGGGAGGGGGAAATCATCACCATCGTCATCACCAACGCTCCTCTCATCGGGAGAGGGCAATCTCCATCAACATCTTCACCAGCACCATCTCATCTACAAACCCTAGTTCATCTCTTGTATCCAATTCTTATCCCAAAGTCCGAGATTGGTGCTAGTAGCTTGCTAGTATTGTTGATTACTCATTTAGTTGATGCTAGTTGGTTTATTTGGTGGAAGATCATATGTTCAGATCCTATATGCATATTATTACCCCTCTGATTATGAACATGAATATGCTTTGTGAGTAATTACGTTTGTTCCTGAGGACAAGGGAGAAGTCTTGCTATTAGTAGTCATGTGAATTTGGTATTCGTTTGATACTTTGATAAGATGTATGTTGTCTAGCCTCTAGTGGTGTTATGTGAACGTCGACGACATAACACTTCACCATTATTTGGGCCTAGAGGAAGGCATTGGGAAGTAATAAGTAGATGATGGGTTGCTAGAGTGACAGAAGCTTAAACCCTAGTTTATGCGTTGCTTTGTAAGGGGCTGATTTGGATCCATATGTTTCATGCCATGGTTAGGTTTACCTTAATACTTTTGTTGTAGTTGCGGATGCTTGCAATAGAGGTTAATCATAAGTGGGACGCTTGTTCAAGTAAGAAAAGTACCCAACCACCGGTCCACCCACATATCAAATTGTCAAAGTATCGAACGTGAATCATATGAACATGATGAAAACTAGCTTGACGATATTCCCATGTGTCCTCGGGAGTGCTTTTTCTATTATAAGAGTTTGTTCCGGCTTGTCCTTTGCTACAAAAAGGATTGGGCCACCTTGCTGCACTTTATTTACTTTTGTTATTTGATTGCTCATTACAATTTATCTTATCACAAAACTACTTGTTACCACTTATTTCAGTACTTGCAGAGAATAACTTGCTGAAAACCGCTTATCATTTCCTTCTGCTCCTCGTTTGGTTCGACACTCTTACTTATCGAAAGGACTACGATAGATCCCCTATACTTGTGGGTCATCACGTCCCCACTGTCAGCCTCTCACGTACAGTCATCTTCCGATGACTCTCGGTTGTTGACCATGTTGACCACACCATGTCGAGCGCACCAAAGGCCGGTGGACGACGGCAAGGCCCTGGAACAACCCGAAGATGGGGAAGACGAGGCGGTGGAGTCGCAGATGGAGAGGAGTGCGAAACTTGACTGGTTCGGGTGCGTGGCAGCACAGCCGCGGTGCCGCCCACGGGAGACAGGAGCAAGAACAGTGGTTGAAGAAGGAGCACGACTGTTGGATTAACATCCAACAATCCAACTGCTAGAATCATTTGTTGATTAAGTTGACAAAGCCCTGCGTACACGTCCACTTAGTAGGCCCAGAAGTCAGCCACCAAATCTGACGGGTCCCAGTTGTCAACGGGAGGAATAATTTTTTTCGCATAACAAGGAGACACTTCCTTCCGTGCCAAGATACATCCGGTGGGTCCCAGCTGTCAGGTGGAGGAAACATTTTTTCAGCTTAATGAGGAACTTTCCTTGCGTGCGACCATGGACCTCATGGGTCCCAGCCGTCAGGCTCCCCGCATACAATCCTCTTTCGATGACTCTCGTTTGTTGACCACGCTGCACCGAGCGCCGCGAGGCGGTGGATGATGGCGAGGCCCTAGATGGGAACGACTCAGAGATGGGAAGACGTGGCAGTGGAGTCACAGATTGAGTGGAGGAGAAGGGTTATAACTGGTTCTCGTGCGGCGTGGGGCTGCACTTGGTGGAGAATAATAGGAGGTGTGGATGGATAGCCTAGCCGATAGTGGGGTAGCTCTTCGCAGCGATGCGTGCTAAGCAGAGCCGCTAGCCGCCAGAGGCCGGACCAGGTGGTCCCGGCGATGCTGGAGGAAGAAGACAAGAGATTGAAGGTGCATGCCGACCAAGTTGACAACTCCCTTAGGCTTCGACCTATTGGCCCACATGTCAGCCTGCAAAAATGTGGCATATATTTAACCCATGTTTTCTAGAATGTACACTCCATTTGCTGGGCTGGGTGAACAAATAATTTCGCATCAATGTGGCCCATTTATATTATCTAAGAAATCCCATCCCATTTGCACTTCCTTCAAATACACGAATTAGCTGGGCTCGTTATATATATAATGTTATGTTAGAAGGAGCAATTAATATCAAAAATAAACCAGAGAGGCACATTTTTATATACATAATTAACAAATTAGCGAGTTATTGCTCAAAATAAAAATGAGTGCGTTATTATTACATTGGTCCTTAAAATGTTCACAAGCTTTTGTACGCAATCACCAAGATTTTCCTTGCCTGTGAGTCAAAAACAACCAGGATTTTCCTTGCCAACTTCTGTTAAACATTTACTTTTATAAGTTAATAATACATGGGCCGTTTTTATAATGTATATATAAGTCTCTATAAAATATACGATAATAGTAATAATATAAATATATATAATGTTGTTAAAAAAATACATTGGGCTACCGATCTTTCAGAAAAAGCCCATAGGTCGGTATGGAACTCAAAAAATAAGTTGAAACCACTGTCACCGTATGTCATGGGCTACGCATGTTAAAATACAAAACATAGGCCTAGCTGATACTTGTTCGCCCTCTGGAAAAAAATGATACCAGATCCACGAGCGAACTGGATTATAGTGGGGGTCGGCGGCACGACTAAAGAAGCACATCAGGAGCGATTTTTCTTCTTTAGTGGATGGCTCTCGATGGCATTTTTGTACTTTCCTCGGCACCATGCAACTTGTATTTTTAGCCTCCTAGTCCGTGGTGGACCAGCAGCCCATTTGCTGGGCGGGCTAACCTACAGAAAGCAGCACTTGATTTTTCATCAAGCCCACAAAACAATGCAGTACTATGTTTGTTTTGAGGTCGAAAACATTACAGCGGGGGTTGAGCGGGGGAGGGGGCAAGACAGATCAAAAAGATTAAAAAGAGATGATGCGCCGTTGCTACCCTAACAAAGTAGGTGCAATTCTTCTCGGGAACAAGGTGTGTCGTTGACACCCATATACCCCACAGTAGGCATACTAACAAGTTCACACCCAAGCACAACAAAAAGGTAAACATATGTATCAAACTCAGGTTCAGAGGACACGTTCATATTCATAGCCAACATTCACTATCAACGACTCGAAAGATTCATATATACACAAGTTCTGCATGTCTATGGGTCCAAATGATTGATAGATCACACAACAATATTCATAGATAATTCACAAAAAGATTCAGATATACACATGTTCAGTATGTTTATGCATCCAAATGATTGAGATCACAACCAATATGATCCATGGACGAACTTTAATTACCTAGGTTATAGACTGGTAAATGGTGTTCAGTCGGAGGTACTTCTTGCTAAAATTAATGCTTGTACAAGTAAACTTTCAAGTACATAAGAGGCAGCACAGACAATCTGAACTTTACTTGTAGGTTTATCCGCAAATGGTGGCCTCGTGCCGAGGGAGGTTTGAGCAACTTGGCCACTACTTTCATCCAACTAGTTTACTGGCTCATCTTGGTCCTGTAGCTCGCCAAAATTCTACATTGCAGATGAGAAAGGAGGCGATTGAGAAAATGAACCACCCAAATTTTTTGTGCAGTTCAACTGAAATGGAGCATCCCTGGCGTGCAGACTGATTAAGTGCCAGATGAATATATGCGTCAACCAACTTGTCTGGAATCTTTAGACTCCATGCCATACGGTTCACTACCAGATCCGCCGATAACCAAAAGGCACAAGTTGGGACCAAAGACTGGACTGTGTTTTTCTGGGCTATGCGCCAAGAAATATTTTAGCGTTCACTCTCCTAATACTTGGAGTTTGACAACTGGTTGACGCTGGTTGATACTCGAATGAATATAGGCACTTCTTGTCAACATCGATGCTTGTCTGAGTGAACTTTGGAGTACATAGCAGTAGCATATGTATCTGTCCATCTGATCTTTTTGTGTAGTTCTACGAAATCACCGAATGCAATGATTAGGCTGCGAGTTCAGGCTCCAAGTTACTCCTTTATAAAATCGGCAAACAGTAGCACAATACCAAATTACCAATACATGACAAGCACAATAATCAGGATAAAGACCAGTACCAACCCGTGTGAGGTAGCATATCAATTACTTTTTCCTTTGACTGGAAGCCGAGATAAGCGAAGCGACTGACAACAAAGGAAGAAAGCAGGCCCAGATTAGCGACTGCCAGGAAAGGACGGAAGCTGTCGAGGCGATGAAGCACCCAAAGTTTTTGTGCAGTTCCACCAAAATCGAGCATCCATGTTGGCACATATATTGAGAGAGTGAGATTACTGTAGTAGTGGGACTAGTTGATGAAACATACACTAACAAAGAGAAGCACCCTCATTATCTTAATGGGTGAAGTTAGCAACATAGTAGTCTTGCTTAAAGAGAGGTATTAGTTTATTTAATCAGTGCCAATTAGCTCAACACTCAAAGCATTGCCATGTATCATAGGTTGCAAAACTTTAATGTGCAAAGATAAAGGAGTTTCTCATGACAGTAGCATGATACAAATAGAGATGACAACAAACTAAATGGATGAAGGCCTTAGGCTCGTACGAACCGGAGGAAAAAAGCTTATTCATGTAGTCCCATAAGAGATGATAAAGCACTCACTGGAATCACTCAATAGTATATATTTTTGTGCACTTCAAATGTATGGTTGAAATCACTCTTGTTTACCAGTGCTAAGATTATATCGAAAGATTATCAAGAACTTCCAGCAGACTTAAAGCACAGGCTGGGATACAGTTCATTGTATTGTCTTGTGTAGTTCCACTAAAATGTATGATTGGCACAACATGATCCCTGTTTGCACAAGTAGGAATAAGGTGAAATCATCATTAGCTTAGTGAGAAAGGATAGAAAGACATTAGCATATTACTCTAGCAGTAGCATCAAATTCATGATGGACAATACGCAAAACATTGCCTCATTGAACCAATGCCAATAAATTGACATGCAAAACAATAGCACTATTATGTCATGACACTAATAATATTCCCTGCCTGCTCCACCACATGATTCACCTCCATAGACAAACATACACACGTACATGATTCAACATAGGGTGCTACTAAAGATTTCTTTAACCCCGATAGGAAAATTAGGAAGCAATAAATTAGTGGTACTTAAGTACTCCTAATTAATTAAGTGAGACAACAGAAGTGGAAGGGCTCCCTGGAGGATCGTCTCACATGTAAGCTAGTCGTTGCCCGAGCCCTTGAATGGCCTCGACTGAGGCCTCTGGCTTCAGCAAGATCGCCTTGGCACTGTTTATTCTTCTTCTTCGTCTTCATGCTCTGTTTCTCATTCTCCTCACCAGTTAGTGAAACAAAGTACATGATTGGCCTTCTATTTCAGAATTGGTTTTGTTAGTGAGGGAGTACAAGTGTACTAGAAAAAATAGCATTATTTTCTCATGGCAGTCGCACGATAGAGTTGAACACATGCATTAAATATCATTCTTACCTAAAGGAAGGTTATGGTGCCAATATGGATGATGAGGATTTGAACACAGATCTCCCTTTGTGCAGTTCCACCGAAATGAACCAACTGTTCCATTCTGACATTCCAGTTAAACAGCACAAAAGTCACTGCTTTTAAGAGTACCTTTTAAGAAGAGTTTTGTGTAGTGCACCAAAAGGTCACAACAGCAACCAGGTGAAATGGATATCCCTGTTTACACAAAAAGCTACAGAGGAAACAGTCAGAGTCTGAAACAATTACAGGCAAAAACATTTGGCTAAACTTGTCATGGCTTATAACAGTGGCATGGCTCCATTTTTACCTGGGGCATTAGATTAAGAACGGCTAAATATTTGGTATAAGGGCATGGGACAGTGGATACACCAGCAGTCCAGGACCATGCACCTAAATAAGGGCATAAAGTGGTGATTCATAGTTTGTTGCCCCGAGAAACAAACATCCAAGAAACATATCTGGGTTGGTCCCATTTTTTCACTCTAGCCACCTACTCCTATGTGTGGATAGCAAATCTAGTCCCGGTCATACCACTGTGCTCAGTGTTACCCCTATATTTCCCTTTTCGACCAAGAGACCGGTTGGATGACTAGTCTATACTACTTTCACCCCCTTTCCTTCTTGTTTGTACCAAGTCCGATGTACTATGTTTGGTTCTAGACCTAGTATTGCCATATTTTGCCACACATTTTTGCCAACCTTTGCCAACCTTGTTTGATCCAAGTACAAGATTCGACTCCATGAAGTAGCTTTACCTCTAACAATAGAAAAAAATAGGTGACATTGGACCATTCGACCGAGAGGGGCTGAGAGGTAGAAAATGATGCACATGCAGCGACATAGCAAGCTGGGGAAGTAGAGCTAAGGCAGTTTCTAAGGAACATATAACTGAAGGTCGCTGGGATGTGGATAGGTGGGCGGCGGGAGGCTGGATCCACCCACACTAGGGCAACGACGAAGAGATCGGAGGACCTCCCGTGCCGGCGCTCGGCCAGAGATAACGGTGCAGCCGGCAGTGGGTCTCCTCCCTCGCTGTCGACGACGGCCTAAACGCTGCCCCTCCTCCCCTTCACCGGAGGAGGGGGATACGTCCAGATCTGTAACCAGCGGTGAGGATAGAAAGATAGTGTTTTTTGAAGGGAGAAAGACAGTGTTGCCACCCCTATCTTGTTTAGATCTGGAGAGGATGAGAGTGTATGAATAGAGCAACCCTAGCAAGCAAGCACGGAGGCTCCGGCCTATACATATGTAGTGGGGTAGCTTTCCTTTTTCACTCCATCAAAAGAATCGTTTAAAATTGTGTACTACGTGCCAGGTCGCCGTTTTTTTAGTTGTTGATTGTTTTTTGAGATAGCTACCCACTTGTTCCAAGAGGTGTTATGGTGTGCCAGGTCGCACTTTGTAGCGTTCAAGTCTAGTACAAGTCCCTTCATTAAATGAACAACCACCCCCTCGTAAAAATTGTGAACAAGCCCACAGCTAAAATTTTCGGAAACATGGGTTGCCCCAACATGCATTATTATTTATATTTTCTACTCCCTCCATTTCTAAGTATCAGTCCTTTTTATTAGCCACACCTAAGAAAATAATTTTTCTATTAGCAGTGAACCCCACATGTCATAGACATAAAAAGTTTGGCAACATTCCCTTAGGCAAGCCAAAGTGTGTCTAACAATTTGAGCAACTCAAGTTAGGCAAGTGTGGGAAAAATAATGTGGCAACATAAGACAAACATAGTCACAATCCAAACAGCCCCGTAATTTTTTGTGACATGCATGAAAATTTGGTTAGTTAAATTTATAGTCAAAATTTGGCAAGGTGCATCAAATCAACACATGCAAGTATCAAAAGGGAAGTCACGGCATGCATGCATGCGTTGTACTCCCTCCGTTTCCAAATATAAGTCTTTTTAGAGATTGCAACAAGTGACTACATATGAAGCAAAATATGTCTACATACATCCATATGTAGTAGTCCATTTGAAATGTGTAAAAAGATTTATATCGAGTGCAGTGCTTTCATGTGTCGCGTCAACTCGTACAAGACTGAGAAGTTTGATTACTACAACACCCTCTCCCTCACGGACTGAGCTCCGGTGCCTTTACTCCACCTTCCTTTGGTTGCATGACAGGTGGGCCAACCACCTGTTGGGCCCGCATGTCATAGACGCAAAGGCAGGAGCAGTAAGTCAATGAAGCTGCGTCCCTCCCTCACGCATGAGTGTGGTGGCTGGCAGGACTAGTAGGAGCTTTCGCTACACGCTTCTTGCCGGCAGCGAACTTGCGGATGGAGTTGACCATCATGTCGTCCATGCGAGAGGCGAAGCCGGCGTCGGCGAGGGCTACGACGCCGGCGGTTGCCAGCACCGTCTAGAAATGCTGCACTGCGCGGGCCGCAGGCCGGTGCCTTGGATGATTTGGCACAACCGACTGCCGCTCGCGACCATCGCCTCCATAGGTGCTTCTGGCTTCTGGTCACTTGGTCTTGGATTGGAGTGAGAAGTATTGCGCAGAGACTAAGGAGTAGATGGATTGGAGTGGCGGGGCTCCATTATATGATAATCCAAACTATGTTGCATTCACATCGTGCTGGCTCTATTCTTCCTCTCCAATTAATTCCCTCTGCATGTAGAGTAATTTGAGGATGCATCATTGACCGTTCAACGTATCGGGAACCGCTACCCTCTCCCTCCTTAGCATTCAAGACCTATGGAGGCGACTGCCGCTCGCGTCTATCGCATGTCTGGAGACGTTCCCGTCAATGTCGAGGTGCCTATGGTGACTTCATAAATTTTAAGATGACAGTACTAGTATACTCAATATTGTGCACCGTGACCAAGGCCGAGGAGAAAAACGAGAGAACTACATATTTATTTACGGTGTATATTCACTCATTTTTCTCTATGTATACTCCGTCTCGGTGTAGTCTAGTCACTTGTTGAAATCTCTAGAAAGGCAAATTCTCCTTTCTGGTTTACAGGGCTATACTAGCAAGTACTCCCTCTGTCCGAAAATACTTGTCAAAAAGATGTATCTAGAACTAATATACATTTAGATACATCCCCTTTTATGCATTTTGATGACAAGTATTTCCGGACGGAGGGAGTACTACAATAGTGGGCTCACATAGCAATTTTGTCTCATGCAAGAGCCTGGCTATATGTGTGCTCGAAGGTTCACAACTGCCACGTTCTGGTTGCACTTGGCTCTTTGCCTCTTCGAGAACACAAACAATGATGTTACTACTACTGCTTCTATAGTATCGAATCCACTGCCGCATGTCCGTCCACCGTGAGCGGGAGGGATAGCTTGTTGTAGTACTATAAGCAAAAGGCTGTCCTCGTCTGCGAGCCACCGCGCGCATGTGCGAGGGAGGACGCATGTAGTAGTAAAATCAAGATTCTCCTCTTTGTACGAGTTGACACTGAAAGACCCGCAGTGTACAATACTCCATTTGCTGCAACCTCTAACATTTACCCCACCACATATTAAAATATATATTCCTGTCTTGACCAGTGAGCGTGCAAACTAGAATCACTAGGATGACAGGTAGGGCCAGAAGATTATTTTAATCAAAAATATAGCATGGAGCCGACCCCAATGATTTTAAGCTTACAGGCACGGTACACGCTATCCTAGACTACTCTACACATGAAACTGCCACACAAGCGCCCGGGCTGCGCTTGGCTCTTCGCCTCTTCGGGAGTACTACTGTAGTGGAGGAGTACTACAGTATGCTTCTGGCCATCTGACACCGATGGAACTGCTGCATGTCCACTACGTACGGGAGGGAGAGCATGTAGCAAACGAAAAAGCTTCTCCTAGTCCTGCCAGCCACGACGCTCATGGGTGAGGGAGGGACGCAGCTTCATTGAGTTACTGCTCCTGCCTTAGCGTCCATGATAGGTGGCCCACCTGTCATGCAGGCAAAGGTAGGTGCGGTTAAGGCGAGAGGGCGTTGTAGTAACCAAACTTCTCGGTCTTGTACGAGTTGACGTGACACATCAAAGCACTGCACTCGATATAATTCAATAATTTGCGTTTACCGATGCATTAATTACAACGCATGCATGCCGTGACTCTCCTTTTGATACTTGCATGTGTTGATTTAATGCACCTTGAAGTAGTATGAATATGTGACGGTAAAGCTTTGTAATGCCCCGACCCTAATAAAGCGAGACATGGTTGTGCACGAGGAGGGCGAGATCATGCAGACGGAACAGGACCCGACGATGGAGCTCTCTATGGTCTCGATGGACCTCACCTTGCTCCACTACCCCTTGTGCCTCCGTCCCTTGAAGCCTCTGGTGTATGAGGTTCGAATACACCTCGTCCGTTCGGCTGATCAAGCAAGGTGCAGGTTTCTTGATTTATGTGTTGTTCGATTGATTTGTGCAGTGCAAGGGAGGGCACCTAGCTTGTGCGGACTGCCGCATCGAGTGCCCCGGGAACCAGCGGCAGTTCCAGAAGTGTGAGCGCGGCAGTGGCTTCGACGCGTGGAACACGGCAGTGGACGCCGTCCTCTCTTCGGTGAGGGTGGAGTGCCCGCACGGATGCTGTGGGCTCTACGTCACTTACCACAAGCTCGTCGATCACCAGAGCATGTGTCCGCTCGTTCCCTGCAAATGTCCCATGCCCGTCTGTGCCTACGAAGGCCCACCGCCAGTGCTCTCCAACCACACCAGCACCGTGCATCCCATGCCCATGCATAGGATCCAGTACGGCAAGGCTCTCCAGCTGCAAGTGCCACTATCGGAGCCATGGCTCTTGCTGTTCGTGGAGGAGGACGGCCGCGTGTTTTTCTTGGTCAATGGTGTGCTCGACATCGGCTCGCCTATCGTTGTGTCGGTCGTCTGCATCAGAGCAGGGGCATCCTCACCACCGCACTACGTGGCCAAGCTGTGGGCGAAGGGCCCGCCGGGGGAGCCCAAAGGCAGGACCGACGCCGTCAAGGTGGAAATGGAGGTGACAAGCAGCAGGGATCCCGGTGACGTCGTCGTGCAGGAGCTGACCTACTTCACAGTTCCGCCCAAGCTGCTGGCCGGGGCTAAGCTGGTGCCCCTCCACATTGAGATTGACAAGATCATGTCCTAAATGATTCTACAGTGCCTTCTGTTTATCTTAGTAATATGCTAATATAGGGGTTAGCTCGGTCTACTTTAGCTTAAGAGATGGTGGGTTTTGGTGGCGATGCAGCAATTACCTCGACATTAGATCAGCAGTGAAAGTAATTTCGAACAGTCAAATGGATATTTTGTGTTTGTTTGAAATAAGATCCTTTTGGGTAAGAAGTAACAGCTTATATACTTTTTTGAACAAAACAACGATACTAGTATAATTTTCGTTGACATGCACTAATATTTTCGAAACGGACGTCGGGTTGTAGCTAGAAGGGCGGTTGGGACGCAACATCAGCCCATACCGCGGTAACCCCCGATTGGGATGCATCGACTGTGGATTTTCTCCCTCGCCGATGTCGACCGCGTCTACGCAGAACATTGTTCCCTTCCCCCAGCTGTGGGATCAGGCCGGATATGTGACCAGCGGTATGGCCACCGTCATTCTATGCTTGTGAAGAGAGCAACCCAAGCAATGAGGCTTGTAGCTTAGGCTCCTACTAGTGTATATATAGTGGTTTTCTTTTTCTCTCCATATCAACCATTTTATATTGCTTACGTGTCATTGAAGAGTGAAATGATGGTTGCTTCTTCCGACTAACTTACTGTGTGATTTGACAGCTCCTTTAGTGGCCCTACACGTACTCCCCCTACGCGTATGCAACAGTCACACTTACACATGGACGCAAAAACGCGCGTGACGCCCTAATGCATGCATGTACGAGCACACAACGGAACACACACGGTCACACTCAAGTGCTCAACATACATGTGCATGCACACACATACTTAGCCAGGGTGAGCTAGTGACCGTATAAACACCGGAAAATGTATATATTGAGCGCAATGAGCGTATTATGAAGTCCACTGGACGAGGAGAAGCTTGCCGGATGGGAGAAGCTTGCGCGCGGTGGCTCACAGGACAAGGAGAAACTTTTGACTAATGCAAGCTCTCCTTCGCTTAGGCGGTGGACGCGCAACAGTTAATTCGGTGTCAAATTGCCAGAAGCATACACTGTACTATTACTATAATTGTTGCACTTCCTGAAGAGGCAAACAGCCAAGCGCAAAGTTTACTAGTACTAGTACTACTACTATAGTCTATAGAGGTATGTACTATACGAGAACTAGGAACCGGATGGAGGAGCGTCTGCACTCTTATTATATTTTTAAAATGTGATAAAGCAATCTTCAACACATTTGATTCTCTTCGAGGGTTCTCGCATGTGATAATGGAAGTTGATTGCATGGAACACTCGCCACAATTATCGCTTAATTCTGGCTCATATCCTGTTACAAATAGGAGTGCTTGGTAATATTTCCTCTTCTTTTGTTATTCAGCATGTAAACAGGTCGGCAAAACTTGCAGTGCATCTTTGTGCGAACCGTGCTTGCTGCACTTTGAATGTGGCCGAGAGCCGGCTTGATGAAACACCTCGCTTCCTACTTTTTTGCGGGGTACCTCGCTTCCTAGTGACCAGTGTCTTGGGTGATCGTCCTACAAATGCTTATGTATGAATACCCGCAAAAAAGATTAAGCCATATTAACCGGAAAGGAGGGAGTATGGACTAGCACTACTTGTTGGTGTGTCCCGTCAACTCGCAGAATGAGGAGAAGCTTGCAGGACAAGGTGAAGCTCGCTTATGCCTTTTGACTAATGCAACGTACCCTCGCACAGGCGGTGGACATGCATCAGTTCATTCGGTGTCATATTGCCAGAGTCATACGCTGTACTAGTACCGAATATGTGGAGTACCATCATTGTTCGACTTCAAGAAGAGGCGAAGAGCCAAGCGCAAGGTTTAGTAGTACGAGTAGTACTACTACTAGAACCGCATGGTGGAGCCTCCGTACTCTTATTTTTTTAATCTGTGATAAAGTACACATTTACTCCGGAGAAGGGCGGAAAACGGCAGCCCAACATGTAATGATGATATCGGTCAACCATGCTCGAATATATCTTGGCCTCCGTGTGAGCCCGTCTGTGTGTTCTCGCTCCTCGTCTCTCTCAGACTAGCCACGGTGGGAGTAACTTCAACAGTAACATCGATTCCAACTCAAAAAATTTGCTTATGTGGCAATGAGTTAATGAGGAGAGAGATAGTTACAATAACTTAGCTAGTTACTGTAACATCACATGTCCCAAAGCAATATGAGTCTATAACCTAATAAATGGAGGTTTGCATGTTATCATACTTATGTTACTACCACTATGAAGGTAGCAATATAGTCTAGGGATATGTGTATGTTACTCTCCATTGTGGCTAGTCTCAAGGAACGACGGGTTGGCCATTTTGCCGTCAATTGAGATCGGTTTGCTCACACTCCGGTCCCACATGTCAGTGATATGCCAAGAGGAGGTGTGTTGACCGACTGGCCATACGCGTACTTGATTTTGCACCTTCATACTACTCCTCCCTCCGTCACAATTTACAGGGCGCGCTTCATTATGATGCATTTCTCTCAATGCATTTCCACCACTAGAGAGACTTTAGACGCGGTTGGTTTAATGCTCAATAATTAGGGCGTGGTAACCGCAATTTTCTCTCGATGTAGTACTACAGAGTGGAGTAAGTGCATGCATGTGTGTACCCAGGGTGGAAGCACTGCATGCATGTGTGTACGCATTATTTCCTCTAGTAAGAGACGCCGTGCTATAACTACCAATGCTATTTTTCAGGCTGATCGCTAGTCGCCTTAGTCCCAGAGATTTTCTCTTTTTCTGAAGCGCGCTCTATAAATAGTGATGGATGGAGTAGTATGAGCAGATTCAAAGAAGAGCGTATTGATGGTTGCTTCTTCCGAGCAACTTACAGCGGGAAAGATTGGGCTTATGATTTGACTGCTCATTACTCACTGCTACTGCAGCGCAACGACCGGTCTGAGTGTGCCATGCGGCTGTGCCCTACCCCCTCGGTTCTTAAATATACTCCGGAGTATTTGTCTTTCTAGAGATTTCAACGAGTGACTACTCAAAAATTTGTCTTTTTAGAGATTCAAATGGACTACTACATACAGATGTATATAGACATATTTTAGAGTGTAGATTCACTCATTTTGCTCTGTATGTAGTCACCTGTTGAAATCTCTGGAAAGACAAATATTTAGCATTGGAGGGAGTACACATATGAAGAAAAATGAGTGAATCTACACTCTAAAATATGCCCATTTGAAATTTGTAAAAGATAAATATTGTTGATGACATTTGCAAAGACAAAAACGAAGCATATTCCTTGTCCTAAGGGAAGATAACAACACGGTTGTGTTTGTCTAAAACGGTGTGAGCACGAGATTATAATATGGAAAGTATGCCGGACGAGCTACGTTTTGTGCAAAGAACTATGGAAGATCCACATGCACCGACGTGGGAAGACGGGCAGTGGAGCAAGGCCGGAAGAGATACCTGGAGGTCGTCGGGATGTAACTAGGTGAGCGGTGGCAGGCGTTATCTGCCCATACTGCGGGAGCGAGCAGGTGGCGTAGGCCCTACCGCGCCGGAGCTTGGTCAGATAGAACAACGTGTACCGCAGATCGGGGCATGCTGCCTCGGCGCCATAGAACGGAGAAACGATGCACGTCCTCCCTTTCCGTCGGCGAACGGGATGCGGCCAGATCAGTGACCAATGGTGAGAGAAAGAGAGGCTACCGCAGCCTTGTGTGAGATACTCTGAAGAGAGACAAACCAGGCAGGGAGGCTCCATTGTATATAGTGGAGCCAACTACCTTTTTTTCCATAAAAATCATTTTATATTCTGTGTACGTGCCATTGAGTGATATAACTTTATTTAAAAATAACGTGCCAACGCATCAAGTCGAAC
Organism: Triticum monococcum; assembly: GCA_034509565.1. Taxonomy (NCBI): domain Eukaryota; kingdom Viridiplantae; phylum Streptophyta; class Magnoliopsida; order Poales; family Poaceae; genus Triticum; species Triticum monococcum. The sequence continues at coordinate 169,979,662 of CM067847.1, read as the reverse complement.
TTTGTTTCGTGCACGCGTGGTACACGACCTCCATAGGTAAACAACCGCTACACACGTTCAAATTAGCACGTGGGCTGCCATTTCATACAGAAATAAGCTCCACCGTGTACCCGCGCGGGTGTGGCTGGGCACGAAGCATGATTATGTGCATGGTCACCTATTCTCTTCTTGTATACGCACACCACCTACGTGGGGTTGTGTGAGAGAGATACAAACGTAGAGAGATATAGTGTGTGAGTTTGTGAGAGTTTTTTTGGTGGGAGGGTCAATCAAAAAATGTAACATATGCAATGAGTGTGAAATAGAGTCCTAGATATATCATATATATATAGAGGGGGCGATCCACGAGAAGAGAGTGGAGATATCATCGACTTGAGGTGTCCATAGAATCGAAGAGAGGGATGATGTGTGTGTGCGCGCGCGGTCGATAAAGAGTGCCATCGAATTTGTGTGTGCCCACGTCAAAGATATAGAGTGGCTGGCCTACTCGAACGAGAGAGGGGACAGGTGCAGTTTGTCTCTATGGCATGGATACCTACCTACAACGCTCGACTATCGGTGTGTGGTGGGGGAGGGAGGCCTAATTAACTATATAGGTAAATTGGTTGGTATATGTGTGGAGGAGGAGAGAGGCCTACCTCATGTATTAAGGGACATCGATCTACCTCATGTATTAAGGGAGATCAATCGACATCCATGCATATGTGTAGGAGAGGAATAAGGTTGGGAGAGAGACAGAGCTAGAGTGTTGGAGTGGGTGGTAGTGGAGTTGCTTCTAAAAAATGGTGGGATAGGCTTGCTAGATAACCGGAGGGCATGACTGCAGTATCAATAAGAGAGGTGATGGCTGCCTGTCTGTGCACGTGCGTGCGAGGGACAGGTCAGGAGGCATGCACGAATGATGAGGGGGGATGATATGGCTGTGGTAAGCAGACATAACTACATAGGAAGCTCAATTGTCCTTTGTTAGAGAAAGGAGAGACATAACTTGTGAGGTACGTCGATCGAGGGGGGGGGATAGTTAAAGTCGACCTATGTATATGTTGGGAGATCGATCGGTATACATGCAAGTGTGTTTTAGAAGCAAATGAGGCACAGGGAGAAGGATAGAGAGAGAGAGGGATGCATCTAGGAGGTGGTGCGAGAGTCATACTATATCGAGGGGGAAGCAGTGTGCGAGTACGAGATCGATGAAAAGAGTGGTGGGAGTAAGGCATGGACGGTGATAAGAGAAGAGGGGAAGCTTGTGTTTGTGCTAGGCACACCTAGCTAGAGAGGCATATCGATCGATGTGTGCTGTAAAGAAGGAGCTGGGGGGGCTACACCCACCGTGGGTCAACGACCTAAAGTGAAAAGATGAATTTGCACGATGGAGCTAGAGAATGCTGAGGGAGGGTGAGAGGGATGCAGGCATGTGAATGCACGAGAGAAAGTTAGCGCTAGCTAGCTACAAAGATAAGAGGGTTGTGTAGGTGTAAAATACGAATAGAGATCATACTTCATTATAAAAAGAAAATTCGGATATTTGAAGAATTTATCATAGTGTTTTAAACCGACGCATGTGTGAATATATATAACAGTAATACACATGGTGTGGTTATGAACATGTTATACTGCATATAATATATTTTATCTCTACTCTTATAAAAAACGGAGTTGTTGATGATGGTGTGCCTGCCATCCTGCAATATAGGCCGTCCGATTTATATCTGACGGATAGGAAGGAAACTATGGCCATTTTGAAAAAAGATACCCCCACACCCCTCTCCATATTTGCAAATTAGGCCTCCCCTTGATCATGTTGATGTTCTGTGGAACGCATGGGCATCTTGCTAGTACTACGTATAATATATAGAACATTGATCATAATTTGGGCTAATATGTGGCTTTTGCAGCTCAGGTCTAAATACTTGTCATAATGTAGGGGGTGGGGCACTATACTATGTGTGATAAACACGGTGTACACGTATGGAACATGGTTTAGATTATGAATATATAGTTAGTACATCAAATGTACTATTATTTGGAATCAACATCAAGTGTATTCAAAAAATAGAATTCGAGTTCATGTAGTACACATAGTTCATATGTATCTCTATAGTAATCATGTGGTGTGTTATTAAGGTAATACACGAATGATGGTTGAATTTGACAATAATCATGATTGTAGATTCTTATTGAAATAGGGAAACGGATTCAAATTCAGTTCGAATTGTAGCGGTAGTATAGACATTTGGAATGCACTAAAATGTTGGTATGCGTAGGTTACATGCATTATACAGCAAGCGAAAAAATTTAATTGGACATAACATGGATTCATACTCCCTCCTTCCATCTATATAGGGTGTAATGCGTTTTTTAAGACCGCTTTTGACTATTGAAAAGATTAATAGTACATGACAAGCACAATGTGAAAATTATATCCTTGAAAGAACCTTTTACAGACGAATTTAACGGTGTGCTTTGTGTAAGTTGCATGTCATATATTATTGCTCTAATATTTGGTCAAAGTTAGCATCGAAAAACACATTAGGCCATATATAGATGGAAGGAGGGAGTAGCTTTGAATAGCATATTTATAGTAAAACAGGGCAAGACTCTCTCTTTGTGTGGTGAAAATATTTTTATTTTTTTCGTTTTCTTTTTGGCTGAGGGAAGTGTGAATTGATTTGGTATGTACAAGTACAATATTACACGTTAGGCTTGTCCCTAAAATTCAACCCATGCCTTGTTATATCTCGAAAATTCAGATATCGTGCTCCCAAAACTGGCGCCTTCACAACCCATGCCTTGCTATCCCGAAATTACAATGCACACGAAAACTCCCTCCAACTGCCAAATCCCGACGCGCGAAATCCCCCTTCTAACCCTGAGTCGAAAGGGCCGCTAGTTCAAATCGGTGGGGGGGGGGGTACTTTTGTAACACACCCTACATTTTGGACAAGCGCGTCCCTAAGTCATGGTTCACCCCCTCACATTGCCTCCTTTTTTCCATTCGAAATCCCAGGCCGCCATAACCTCTCCACTCCAGCCGCGAAACCGGACCCTCCTCCGTCCGCCACCTCACCGCTGCCCAGTCGGAGCCTCTTCCCCAACGACGTCGTCCACCGCAACAGCTCGACGTCCCTCGTCCAGCTCCCTGGATGAGGATCTGTCGTCCATCTCGTTGTCCCGCCGGTTCAGCCGCCCTGTCCTCCACCTCCAAGGAGCTGCTTCGAAGATCGCCTCGTCTATCGCGGCTGCTCCATCCCCACAGCGCCGCCTTAACCTGCTCCACCAGAACCGCATCATCCTCACCGACTCCTCGGACGAAGCCGAGGTCTACTCGCCGCCACCAAAGAGGTTGTACACTCATCACATCAAACCTTCTCCTTAGCTCGACCTCCCGATGCCGACGGTGCTCAATCTCGCACCCCCATGGAGCGGCTACCTTGAAGCCGGCGCCGCAGGAGACATCTCCACGGTGGCTCTCCCCTAGTGCGAGGCCACTTCGGTGGCGGCGTCCATACCAGCCGGATCTGCTACTGCTGCTCCGGCTCTCACTGAAGGAAATATGCCCTAGTGGGAATAATAAAGTTATTATTTATTTCCTTATTTCATGATAAATGTTTATTATTCATGCTAGAATTGTATTAACCGAAAACATGATACATGTGTGAATACATAGACAAACATAGTGTCACTAGTATGCATCTACTTGACTAGCTCATTGATCAAAGATGGTCATGTTTCCTAACCATAGACATGAGTTGTCATTTGATTAAATAGTATCACTTCATTAGGAGAATGATGTGATTGACTTGACCCATTCCGTTAGCTTAGCACTTGATCATTTAGTTTGTTGATATTGCTTTCTTCATGACTTATACATGTTCCTATGACTATGAGATTATGCAACCCCCGTTTACCGGAGGAACACTTTGTGTGCTACCAAACGTCACAACGTAACTGGGTGATTATAAAGGTGCTCTTCAGGTGTCTCCGAAGGTACTTGTTGAGTTGGCGTATTTCGAGATTAGGATTTGTCACTCCGATTTTCGGAGAGGTATCTCTAGGCCCACTCGATAATGCACATCACTATAAGCCTTGCAAGCAATGTAACTAATGAGTTAGTTGCGGGATGATGCATTACGGAACAAGTGAAGCGACTTGCCGGTAACGAGATGGAACTAGGTATTGAGATACCAACGATCGAACTCGGGCAAGTAACAGACCGATGACAAAGGGAACCATGTATGTTATTATGTGGTTCGACTGATAAAGATCTTCGTAGAATATGTAGGAGCCAATATGGGCATCTAGGTTCCGCTATTGGTTATTGACTAGAGAAGTGTCTCGGTCATGTCTACATAGTTCTCAAACCCGTAGGGTCCGCACGCTTAATGTTTGTTGACGATATAGTATTTATTAGTTACGTATGTTGGTAACCGAATGTTGTTCGGAGTTTCGGATAAGATCACAGACATGACGAGGAACTCCGGAATGGTCCGGAGATAAAGTTTGATATATGGGATAATAGTGTTTGGTCACCGAAAGGGTTCCGAAATTCACCGTAAGGGGTTTCGGATGTTTCCCGAAATGGTTGGTTATGAGAACACTTTATTTGGGACAAAGGGGAAAGCCCACAAGGTTTTTGGAAAGCGCAAAAGGAAGTTTTGCGGAGTCCAGGGGCCAGACGCCAGGGTCCCTGGCGTCTGGGTATAGACGCCGGGAACCCTGGCGTCTGGCCCTGGAGTCCGAGAAGGAACCTTGCCTTTCGGGTGAAACCGACTTTGTGGAGGCTTTTACTCCAAGTTTCGACCCCAAGGCTCAACATATAAATAGAGGGGTAGGGCTAGCACCCGAGACACATCAAGAAACACCAAGCCATGTGCGGTCTACCCCGTCCCCTCTAGTTTATCCTCTGTCATAGTTTTCGTAGTGCTTAGGCGAAGCCCTGCAGAGATTGTTCTTCACCAACACTGTCACCATGCCGTCATGCTGCCGGAACTCATCGACTACTTCGCCTCTCTTGTTGGATCGAGAAGGCGAGGACGTCATTGAGCTAAACGTGTACTAAACGCGGTGGTGCCGTATGTTCGGTACTTGATCGGGACGGATCGTGAAGGTGTACGACTACATCAACCCCGTTGATAAATGCTTCCACTTACGGTCTACGAGGATACGTAGACAACACTCTCCCCTCTCGTTGCTATGCATCACCATGATCCTGCATGTGCGTAGGAATATTTTTGAAATTACTACATTCCCCAATAGTGGCATCCGAGCTAGGTTTATGCATAGATGTTATATGCATGAGTATAACACAAGTGAGTTGTGTGTGATACAAGTCATACTTCTTACTATCATGTCATACTTTGGTTCGACAGTATTGTTGGATGAAGCGGCCCGGACCGACATTACGCGTACACTTACGCGAGACTGGTTCTACCGACGTTCTTTGCACATAGGTGGCTGGCGGGTGTCAGTTTCTCCAACTTTAGTTGAACCGAGTGTGGCTACGCCCAGTCCTTGAGAACGTTAAAACAACACTAACATGACGAACTATCGTTGTGGTTCTGATGCGTAGGTAAGAACGGTTCTTGCTCAGCCCATAGCCACCACGTAAAACTTGCAACAACAAAGTAGAGGATGTCTAACTTGTTTTTGCAGGGCATGTTGTGATGTGATATGGTCAAGACATGATGCTATATTTATTGTATGAGATGATCATGTTTTGTAACGGAGTTATCGGCAACTGGCAGCAGCCATATGGTTGCCGCTTTATTATATGCAATGCAATCGCCCTATAATTGCTTTACTTTATCACTAAGCGGTAGCGATAGTCATAGAAGCAACAGTTGGCGAGATGACAACGATGCTACGATGGAGATCAAGGTGTCGCGCCGGTGACGATGGTGATCATGACGGTGCTTCGGAGATGGAGATCACAAGCATAAGATGATGATGGAAATATCATATCACTTACATTTATTGCATGTGATGTTTATCCTTTATGCATATTATTTTGCTTTGTTTGACGGTAGCATTATAAGATGATCTCTCACTAAATTTCAAGATAAAAGTGTTCTCACTGAGTATGCACCGTTGCCAAAGTTCGTCGTGCCGAGACACCACATGATGATTGGGTGTTATAAGCTCTACGTCCATCTACAACGGGTGCAAGCCAGTTTTGCACACGTAGAATACTCGGGTTAAACTTGATGAGCCTAGCATATGCAGATAGGGCCTCGGAACACTGGAGATCGAAAGTTCGAGCGTGAATCATATAGTAGATATGATCAACATAGTGATGTTCACCATTGAAAACTGGTCCATCTCACGTGATGATCAGACATGGTTTATTTGAGATGGATCACGTGATCACTTAGATGATCAGAGGGATGTCTATCTAAGTGGGAGTTCTTCAGTAATATGATTAATTGAACTTTAATTTATCATGAACTTAGTCCTGGTAGTATTAGCATATCTATGTTGTAGATCAATAGCTCGCGTTTAGCTCCTTTGTTTTATTTTTGATATGATCCTACAGAAAAACTAAGTTGAAAGATTTTAGTAGCAATGATGCGGATTGGATTCGTGATCTGAGGATTATCCTCATTGCTGTACAGAAGAATTATGTCTTTGATGCACCGCTAGGTGACAGACCTATTGCAGGAGCAGATGCAGACGTTATGAACGTTTGGCTAGCTCAATATGATGACTATTTGATAGTTTAGTGCACCATGCTTAACACCTTAGAATCGGGACTCCAAAGACGTTTTGAACGTCATGGATCATATGAGATGTTCCCGGAGTTGAAGTTAATATTTCAAGCAAATACCCGAGTTGAGAGATATGAAGTCTCCAACAAGTTCTATAGCTAAAAGATGGAGGAAAATAGCTCAAGCAGTGAGCATGTGCTCAGATTGTCTGGGTACTACAATCGCTTGAATCAAATGGGAGTTAATCTTCCAGATAAAATAGTGATTGACAGAATTCTCTAGTCACCATCACCAAGTTAGTAGAACTTCATGATGAACTATAGTATGCAAGGGATGATGAAAATGATTCCCGAGCTTTTCATGATGATGAAATCAATGAAGTTAGAAATCAAGAAAGAGCATCAAGTGTTGATGATTAACAAGACCACTTGTTTCAAGAAATGGGCAAAGGGAAAGAAAGGGAACTTCAAGAAGAACGGCAAGCAAGTTGCTACTCAAGTGAAGAAGCCCATGTCTGGACCTAAGCATGAGACTAAGTGCTTCTACTGCAAAGGGACTGGTCACTAGAAGCGGAACTACCCCAAGTAGTTGGCGGATAAGAAGGATGGCAAAGTGAACAATGCTATATTTTATATACATGTTATTGATGTGTACCTTACTAGTGTTTATAGCAACCCCTCGGTATTTGATACTGGTTCAGTTGCTAAGAGTAGTAACTCGAAACGGGAGTTGCAGAATGAACAGAGACTAGTTAAGGGTGAAATGACGATGTGTGTTGGATGTGGTTCCAAGATTGATATGATCATCATCGCACACTCCCTATACTTTCGGGATTAGTGTTTAACCTAAATAAATGTTATTTGGTGTTTGCGTTGAGCATGAATATGATTTGATCATGTTTATTGCAATACGGTTATTCATTTAAGTTAGAGAATAATTGTTGTTCTGTTTACATGAATAAAACTTTCTATGGTCATACACCCAATGAAAATGGTTCATTGGATCTCGATCGTAGTGATACACATATTCATAATACTGAAGCCAAAAGATGCAAAGTTAATAATGATAGTGCAACTTATTTGTAGCACTGCCGTTTAGGTCATATTGGTGTAAAGCACATGAAGAAACTCCATACTGATGGACTTTTGGAATCACATGATTATGAATCACTTGGTACTTGCGAACCATGCCTTATGGGCAAGATGACTAAAACGCTGTTCTCCGGAACTATGGAGCGAGCAACAGATTTGTTGGAAATCATACATACTGATGTATGTGGTCTGATGAATATTGAGGCTCGCGGTGAGTATCGTTATTTTCTCACCTTCACAGATGATTTGGGCAGATATGGGTATATCTACTTGATGAAACATAAATCTGAAACATTTGAAAAGTTCAAAGAATTTCAGAGTGAAGTGGAAAATCATCATAACAAGAAAATAAAGTTTCTACGATCTAATCGTGGAGGAGAATATTTGAGTTACGAGTTTTGGTCTTCATTTGAAACAATGCGAAATAGTTTCGCAACTCACGCCACCTAGAACACCACAGCGTAATGGTGTGTCCAAACATCATAACCGTAATTTATTAGATATGGTACAATCTATGATGTCTCTTACCGATTTACCACTATCGTTTTGGGGTTATGCATTAGAAGACAGCTGCATTCACGTTAAATAGGGCACCATCTAAATCCATTGAGACGACACCTTATGAACTATGGTTTGGCAAGAAACCAAAGTTGTCATTTCTGAAAGTTTGGGGTTGCGATGCTTATGTGAAAAAGTTTCATCTTGATAAGCTCAAACCCAAGTCGGAGAAGTGTGTCTTCATAGGATAGCCAAAAGAAATTGTTGGGTACACCTTCTATCACAGATCTGAAGGCAAGATATTTGTTGCTGAGAATGGATCCTTTCTAGAGAAGGAGTTTCTCTTGAAAGAAGTGAGTGTGAGGAAAGTAAAACTTGATGAGGTAACTGTACCTGCTCCCTTATTGGAAAGTAGTTCATCACAGAAATCTGTTTCTGTGACTCCTACACCAATTAGTGAGGAAGCTAATGATGATGATCATGTAACTTCAGATCAAGTTACTACCGAACCTTGTAGGTCAACCAGAGTGAGATCCGCACCAGAGTGGTATGGTAATCCTGTTCTGGAGGTCATGTTAATTGACCATGACGAACCTACGAACTATGAGGAAGTGATGATGAGCCCAGATTCCGCGAAATGGCTTGAGGCCATGAAATCTGAGATAGGATCCATGTATGAGAACAAAGTATGGACTTTGGTTGACTTGCCCGATGATCGGCAAGCCATAGAAAATAAATGGATCTGTAAGAGAAAGACGGACGCTGATAATAGTGTTACTATCTTCAAAGCTTGAATTGTCGCAAAAGGTTTTCGACAAGTTCAAGGTGTTGACTATGATGAGATTTCCTCACTCGTAGCGATGCTTAAGTCTGTCTGAATAATGTTAGCAAATTGCCACATTTTATGAAATCTAGCAAGTGGATGTCAAAACTACATTCCTTAATGGATTTCTTAAAGAAGAGTTGCATATAATGCAACCAGAAGGTTTTGTCGATCCTAAAGGTGCTAGCAAAATATACAAGCTCCAGTGATCCATCTATGGACTGGTGCAAGCATCTCAGAGTTGGAATATACACTTTGATGAGTTGATCAAAGCATATAGTTTTATACAGACTTGCGGTGAAACCTGTATTTACAAGAAAGTGAGTGGGAGCACTACAACATTTCTGGTAAATATATGTGAATGATATACTATTGATCAGAAATAATGTAGAGTTTTTGTGGAAAGCATAAAGGAGTTTTTGAAAGGAGTTTTTCAAAATAAAGACTTCGGTGAAGCTGCTTACATATTGAGCATTGATACGTCTATTTTGCATCATGCTTTTATATCGGTATTTATTGCGTTATGGGCTGTTATTACACATTATGTCACAATACTTATGCCTATCTATTATATACTTAAAACAATAGGCAAACAAGCCATCATGTTCGTCCACATATATTAAATTATCACGGCCGTTAATTTTAAATACTGATGGTTGAGATCTAAAAGATTTAACGTTACACGGAAATATTGCCACGTACAACTAATACAACATGTTAGATGTAAATAGTCCATCACGTTCCTCAAAAAAAAATCCATCACGTCTTTTTTATCCGACCCACTTTTTTCTATAAAAAACTGTCTGGAACAACCACGTATAAGCTAACCTAGGTAAGTACGGCAGCCAACCCAGAATTGCATGTGATGACGTCGTCACTTATGTCACCAAGCTAATCCATCAGGACTTGTATGTTAGTGTATCACGTGAACGTGGCAAATCTTTCTCTACTCAAATTGTTACATAAAAAATAAATAAATAAGATGTACGTGCATAGTAAGAAGAGAGGATCAACAAGGACACTAAATTACACTCTCCAAAAAAATTGTTTCGTTGTCTAAAATTTTCTTAACTTTAACTGTCTATTCCAAAATATTTAAAAATAATTATAAAATATTGATGTTTGTCAGGATCATTGCAACTTCATGCTACATACAAAATTACATGTAATTTAATCAAAAATTTGCGTTCCACATTGATCGTGTGTATGTATGGCCAAATATAATATATGTAATCATTAGTGAATCAAATATTTATCTATAAAGGCAAATTGTGTGCATTGCTGATCGTGGTTGGTCCAAATTAGAGCATTATGGACAACTCAGGTTGTTTATTCAAATTTATAGTGCAACGGTCCTTATTTGATGGATATAAACTACAAGTCTGTTTTAGAGAAAGGCCACATAACAAGAATTATTGGTTGGCGGATATTAGATACAAGCCGATTTTCACTATGACATTCAAGAAAATGATTATTTTTATTTGTCAGAGGAGTCCAGATTGTGCACTAATTAAATATAAGCCATGCAACTATAGCTAGAGAAGACCATGAGCGTTCTTTTCACTCATTTCACAAAGAGGGTGTGACGACCAATTAGTGATCCGATATATACATATTAGGGTCAAATTATTTTTAAATGATTAGTTTTCGCCTTTAAATTTTTTAAAGATTTTTCAAAACAATACATGGAACATGAGAGATTAGGTCAGAGTGACACCGAGGGTGTACCTATTAGCTATAAAATGTTTAGGCAGTTTAAATTGAACCAACAGGACGTCTTATATTTAGAAACCGAGGGTGTACCTATTAGCTATTGTGAATCATAATATAACCATATAAAGTTGACTAAATATATAAATATTAACGTTTACATATCAAACTACTAACTAGGAGTATCAAATAAAATACATAGCATTATGTGGATTGCGTCTTCCATACATTTAATGAAATCTCGCCTGTGCCATGTACGATACATCTGTAGCATAATAAATAGATTAGAGAAGTCCTAAATACGAATATGTTGGCGACCAACAGTGCCAAAGCATGGGCCGTAGTAGAGTTGACGCTTGAGTGAGTCCTAAAAATTAGATCACAAGGTTTGAAGATAGAAAAAAATTAGCAAGCCACACGCTTTTCATCCATAAAATTTCCAAAATTGAGCAGTAAATTTGCCAACCCTATATTTTTTTATCATAATTCTATATTTTTGGGACATAAGTCTGATCCTATACATGGTGAATAATATCGCTATTTTCACAAAAGAATATGCTATGTTGCAGTTGCTTTTGCAAAATTAGTCTAGCGAAATACCCTTAGAAGACAATATAACGAATATGTAATGAAAAAGTACAGAAGTGTATATACTCAAAGGAATGTACGACCTGTTTATAATGAAAAGCCACAAACGTCCATCTAAATAATCTAAGTATATTACAACATCGAAGTGGCGATCGCCGACGGGATATACCATTGAAGATCTAATTAGAAACAAATCCAAACTTTATTTTTGGGCTAGAAAACTTTCCAGCGGCACTAACAGCTTAACGAAGCCATAAATATGATGTGCTGTCCAGCAACCGTGCCAAAGCATGTGCCATAGAGTTAATGCTTGAGTGATTCCTAAATAGTACTTCCTCTGTAAACTAATATAAGAGCGTTTATTCTAAACGCTCTTATATTAATTTACAGAGGGAGTATAAGATTACAAGGTAGCAGACCGTATGCTCTTTGTGGATAACAAAAACAAACAACGTGGCTTTATGGTGATTTTTTGTGAGTGAATGGCTCAAACGCTAAAGCATGAACATGTCGCTCTGATATTATATCTTTAGTTACGGTCAGATGAGATTTCCATAAATAAAACCAAAAACAGAATCAAAATACATGATACCATGTAAGGTGAATTGAGTTTCGTCAAACAATCCAGTTAGGGTACTACCACCATGGAGACACAATTTAAATAATAATATGAAAGGTGTGGTTACTTCTTAGACAACTTGGAAATAGTTATATCCCGGTCAAAATTTATAAATGTTTACCAAAGATCTTCACACCCATTTGTATTGGAATGAATATCGCTGCACTAATAGGATTATTCATAGTGTCAACCTAAAATTTAGTTATTTTTCATTTGCCTATGTAGCGAAAGTTAAATTTACATCACCCTTTTGAACCACAAAAGCCAATATAACTTGCAGGAGGCGAACACTTTAGCAATAAAAATCTTGGAGAACAAAACAGACAGGCAATTAAACATATAGAATGCAAAAGTATCAAATTACTTGGGGTGTTAATTCACAATTTGAATAATTTTGGATGGCCATGCTATGTACTACTACCTCCTTCCCACAATATGAGGCATGATTGACTTTGCACGGTCTTGGATACACGACTTTTACTACTAATATATATCAAAGTACATGGATTGAACATGTGTAAATGGTATCGTTACATTTGTCTTGCAAAATAATATTATTTTATATCTCCGTATAGTAATTTTATATACATATAATACGTGAAAATCATAGTCAATGTTCTGCAACGAAGACCAGAAAAGTCAATCGGCGCCTTACATTTTTGGGAAGGAGAGAGTACTAAAAATATACATAACAAATATAAACATATAAAAATGTTCTTATTGCATATGTAGGATCCATTTAGGAATTCCTAGATCATATGATGAATTTAAAGAGATTTAGTTATAAACAAAAATATATTGAATTTTAAATTTCTGTATAGCTAACTATTTCGACAAACCTTGCAATTGAATTCCTCATACAAAATTAGGTTACAATAACATAACTTTTCAAATCATAAATATTTATTTAAAATACTAAGATATAGTTACGAAATATAAGTCATAAAAGTCTAGCCGCGCAAATGCGCGGGTAACACTGCTAGTTCTCTCTTATTTTACAAGGTTTACATAAAGAGGGAGAATGTCGGCAGCTGGGATTCTGGGCTGGAAAAGGAGCAAATATTAGAGACCTATTCTGCACAGCTCCAAAAGTCATTAAACTTCACGGAAGTCATTTTCAGAATATATAAAAAATACTGAGTGCAAGAAGTTCCAGAGGGGGGCCACACCCTAGCCAAGACGGTGGGGGCGCGCCCTACCCCTCTGGGCGCGCCCCCCTGCCTCGTGGGCCCCCTGGTGTCCGTTTGATGCCCATCTTCTGCTATATGGAGTCTTTCTTGAGAAAAAAATCATAAGCAAGCTTTCGGGACGAGACTCTGCCGCCACGAGGCGGAACCTTGGTGGAACCAATCTAGGGCTCTGACGGAGCTGTTCTGCTGGGGACACTTCCCTCTGGGAGGGGGAAATCATCGCCATCGTCATCACCAACGATCCTCTCATCAGGAGGGGATCAATCTCCATCACCATCTCCTCTCAAACCCTAGTTCATCTCTTGTATCCAATTCTTGTCTCTAAGTCTGGGATTGGTACCTGTGGGTTGCTAGTAGTGTTGATTACTCCTTGTAGTTGATGCTAGTTGGTTTATTTGGTGGAAGATCATATGTTTAGATCCTATATGCATATTAATACCCCTCTGATTATGAACATGAATATGCTTTGTGAGTAGTGACGTTTGTTCCTGAGGACATGGGAGAAGTATTGCTATTAGTAGTCATGTGAATTTGGTATTCGTTCGATATTTTGATGAGATGTATGTTGTCTCTCCTCTAGTGGTGTTATGTGAATGTTGACTACATGACACTTCACCATTATTTGGGCCTAGAGGAAGGCATTGGGAAGTAATAAGTAGATGATGGCTTGCTAGAGTAACAGAAGCTTAAACCCTAGTTTATGTGTTGCTTCATAAGGGGCTGATTTGGATCCACATGTTTCATGCAATGGTTAGGTTCACCTTAATACTTTTGTTTTAGTTGCGGATGATTGCAATATAGGTTAATCATAAGTGGGATGCTTGTCCAAGTAAGGACATCACCCAATCACCGGTCCACCCACATATCAGATTATCAAAGTACCGAACGCGAATCATATGATCATGATGAAACCTAGCTTGACGATAATTCCCTTGTGTCCTCGGGAGCGCTTTTCTCTATATAAGAATTTGTCCAGACTTGTCCTTTGCTACAAAAAGGATTGGGCCACCTTGCTGCACTTTGTTTACTTTTGTTACTTGTTATTCGTTAGAAATTATCTTATCACAAAACTATCTGTTACCTATAATTTCAGTGCTTGCAGAGGATACCTTGCGGAAAACCGCTTATCATTTCCTTCTGCTCCTCGTTGGGTTTGACACTCTTACTTATCGAAAGGACTACGATAGATCCCCTATACTTGTGGGTCATCAAGACTCTTTTCTGGCACCATTGCCGGGGAGTGAAGCGCCTTTGGTAGGTGGAATTTGGTAAGGAAAAATTTATATAGTGTGCTGAAATTTACTGTCACTTGTTACTATGGAAAGTAGTCCTCTGAGGGGCTTGTTTGAGGTATCTTCACCCCGACCAGTAGAGCATGGAGTTGCTCCTCAACCTACTGAACCTACTGAAAATGAAAATGTCTACTATGAAATTCCTTCGGGTATGATAGAAAAACTGCTAGCTAATCCTTTTGCAGGAGATGGAACATTACATCCCGATGAGCACCTAATATATGTGGATGAAGTTTGTGGATTATTTAAGCTTGCAGGTATGCCCGGCGATGTTCTCAAGAAGAAGGTCTTCCCTTTATCTTTGGAGGGATATGGGATCATGGAACTACAAACGATTGAAATTGGAATTTCATCAGAAGTTTTATCCTATGCATCTTGTTCATCGTGATCGCAATTATATATATAATTTTTGGCCTCGTGAAGGAGAAAGCATCGCTCAAGCTTGGGGGAGGCTTAAATCAATGTTATATTCATGCCCCAATCATGAGCCCTCAAGAGAAATGATTATCCAAAAAATTTATGCTCGGCTTTCTGATAACAACCGCACCACGCTCAATACTTCTTGTGTTGGCTCTTTTATGATGAAGACTATTGAATTCAAATGGGTTTTATTGGAATGAATTAAACGCAACTCTGAAGACTGGGATCTCGACGAAGGTAAGAAGTCACCTATGACACCTAAGTTTGACTGTGTTAAATCTTTTATGGATACCGATGTTTTCCGTAAATTTAGCACTAAATATGGACTTGACTCTAAGATAGTAGCTTCTTTCTATGAATCTTTTGCTACTCATGTTGATCTCCCTAAGGAGAAGTGGTTTAAATATCATCCTCCCATAGAAGTAAAAGTAGATGCACCTATTAAAGTTGAAGAAAATACTATCACTTATAATGATCCTATTGTTCCTACTGCTTATGTTGACAAACCACCTTTTCCTGTTAGGATAAAAGATCATGCTAAAGGTTCAACTACGGTTCGTAAAAGCAATATTAGAACCTATACACCTCCTGAACAAGTTAAAGTTGAACCTAATATTGCTATTGTTAAGGATCTCTTGGCTGATAATATTGATGGGCATGTTATTTATTTCTGTGATGAAACTGCTAGAATTGCTAAACCTTGTGCTAAAGATAAACATAGACCTGTGGTAGGCATGCCTGTTATTTCTGTTAAAATAGGAGATCATTTTTATAATGGCTTGTGTGATATGGGTGCTAGTGCTAGTGCAATACCTATCGAATTATACAAAGAAATTATGCATGATATTGCACCTGCTGAGTTAGAAGAAATTGATGTCACCATTAAACTTGCCAATAGGGATACTATTTCACCAATGGGAATTGTTAGATATGTTGAAGTCTTGTGTGGGAAAACTAAATATCCTACTGACTTTCTTGTTCTTGGTTCCCCACAAGATAGCTTTTGTCCCATTATATTTGGTAGACCCTTCTTAAACACTGTTAATGCAAGGATAGACTGCAAAAAGGATGTCATTACTATTGGTTTAGGTGATATGTCTCATGAGTTCAATGTCGGTGTCAAAACCGGTGGATCTCGGGTAGGGGGTCCCGAACTGTGCGTCTAAGGCTGATGGTAACGGGAGGTAGGGGACACGATGTTTACCCAGGTTCGGGCCCTCTTGATGGAGGTAATACCCTACGTCCTGCTTGATTGTTCTTGATGATATGAGTATTACTAGAGTTGATCTACCATGAGATCGTAGAGGCTAAACCCTAGAATCTAGCCTATGGTATGATTGTATGTTGTCCTATGGACTAAACCCTCCGGTCTATATAGACACCGGAGGGGCTAGGGTTACACAGAGTCGGTTACACGGGAGGAGATCTATATATCTGTACTGCCTAGCTTGCCTTCCATGCCAAGGAGAGTCCCATCCGGACACGGGACGAAGTCTTCAATCTTGTATCTTCATAGTCCAACCGTCCGGCCAAAGGATATAGTCCGGCTGTCCAAAGACCCCCTAATCCAGGACTCCCTCAGTAGCCCCTGAACCAGGCTTCAATGACGATGAGTCCGGTGTGCAGTATTGTTTTCGGCATTGCAAGGCGGGTTCCTCCTCCGAATACTCCATGGAAGATTTTGAACACAGGGATAGTGTCCGGCTCTGCAAAACAAGTTGCACATACCACTGAAGAGAGAATAATATTTCCACAAATCTAATCTGCTAACACGTTTTGACAGCATGACATCACGCCATGGCCCGGTCATTATTCGAACCGTTTTTCTCAACCAGCACCGCACACACCGTGAGGCAGTTTTCTTGACACGTCTTGTCAAAGCAGAGATCGTATTCCCCTTATTACGGGATTCTCATCAATACGGACGTGGGTAACCCAACTGCGCCATCAATTACGGCGCTTGGGGAATAAGCGATTTTGCCAGGCAAGTGAGGCGGCGCATCGCCTCTTCCGCCCTTATAAAGGGATTAGGATTCACTCTTTTTACCGACGCCTTCTTCTCCTTGCCTACCCATTCTCACACACTCGAGTTCCAGCGCCCAAGTTCGCGTCTTTCTTCTCAACCCACTCCAAGCATGTCCGGAGCGGTAGGCAAGTGGATGGTCTCCTCCGTCACGGAGGAGTACATCACAAAGTTACGGGAAGCCGGATATCTGGCTGCGAATATCGCGCACCGGCTGCCAGATGCGGGGCAGATCATCCCTATGCCCGAACCCCATAAGAGGGTAGTTTTCCTTACCCACTTCGTCCACGGACTGGGATTTACCCTCCACCCGTTTGTCCGCGGGCTCATGTTCTACCACGGGCTGGATTTTCATGATCTGGCTCCCAATTTCATCCTCAACATCTCGGCGTTTTTCGTCGTGTGCGAGGCCTTCCTCCACATCAAGCCCCATTTCGGCATGTGGCTAAAGACCTTCAATGTCAAACCGAAGATGGTGGTCGGCCAGCAAGCAGAGTGTGGAGGCACCATGGTGGGCAAGATTCCTAACATCACCTGGCTCGAAGGCTCCTATGTGGAGACCATAAAGGGGTGGCAATCGGGGTGGTTCTACATCACCGAGCCGCGCGACACCAACTGGGCGGCGGCCCCCAAATTTCGATCCGGAATCCCCACGTGGCTCACTTCCTGGAAAGAGAAGGGCCTGTTCTGGGGTTCTTTGGTAGAGCTGACCGGACTCTAGACCTGGATCAGGAACATGATGAGCAAGAAAATCAAGCTCGTCAACATGGTCCAGGTCATGCTCTTCCGCTGGATTCTCCCGTGTCAACGACGGGCATTCAATTTGTGGGAGTGCGACCCGGCCAAGCACCAAATGCTGCAATAGCTCTACGACACGACGCACAAGGACGTCTGGAGGGTGCTATTCAAGGATGCCGAGGTACCTCTTCCCTCACCGAGAACCGTGGACTCAACGCAAAGCACCATGCCAATCCGGTAAGTTTCGATATCTCACAGGGTATTTATTTGTCCCAGTTAAATCATGTGTGGGATATAAGCTTCCATGTCATTAACAGGACTGGATAAAGACATCGGAGGAGCTCGATTGCCCAGCCCCCCTGCCTGAAGATCCTGTAGATGCTCTCCTAATGGAGATGCTGGCTCTGGCACCTTACAAGGTGCCGGCAAAGAAGGCCAAGAAGAAGGCCACGGGGACCCGAAAGGGTCTCCGATGCAAGGTTGTATCGGACTCATTGTCCGATTACTCCAACGCACACTCCTCCCATGAAAACAACCAGGAGGAGGAGGAAAGTTCTCCCCCCAGCCGGAGGAGACCAGAAAAGGAAGGCCGACCCAACCGGGGAGGCCGAAGTGTCCAAGAAGGGAAGGACCCTCCCTCCGGACTGCTCCACGACGGCCGCCTACAGCGGCGATGAGTGGCTACCCAGGGTCAAGCCCTTGGCGAAGTTGTAAGTATCTGGACACCATAGTAATTCATGGTATGTTTTATTGCACTACTTCTCCTCATGCCGAACATGATTATGCAGTCCGTCCCGAGCTCATCTTGACATATCTTCATCGAGCGGTTCATTGGACTCGTCGGATATGAACAACGGTTCTCTTCCGACCGCCTCCACCCCTTTCCCTATGGACAACGTTGAGGTGTTGTCTCGAAAGGCACCGAGCCCAGGGGAGGTGGTCCTGGGGGTGCCTCGAGGCGACTTCCTAGACCATGGGCGCAAAAGGAGCAAAACTCCCACGGGCTCTGAGTTCGGCCCCCAGCCGAACACTACACCGGAACCTTCGATGGTTCCGGACTCCGGCAGACGATCCCCCGTTAAGGCGGGCCAGCCGCCCGTGCCGGTGTCCTCTGTCCATCCAAAGCCACCAAACAACTTGCTAGAAGCGCTTCGTGGCGCTTCCATCGACGAAGAGCACTGCACTATCATGAGTGCGGTGATCGAGAAAGTTCAGTCCGCCAAAAACGGACTGACCGAAGCTTACGCCAGCCTCCTAACAGCTTTGAGGTAAGCAATCAAAATATAAGAAAGCATTACCGCATAGATAGTAGCCCCTGATGCTCTATTCGGCATTCGAGAAGAAAGGTCGAATAGAGGATCAAATGATGACTCAGGAGTCTAATCAGAATATATCTATGTGTATGTGCAGGCTTCACTGCTGGCCGCTGCCGCATGTACTGCGGAGGTCTCTGCACTGAAGCAGGACTTGGAGCGGTCCGAGAATGAGCTCGGCCTTACCAAGAGGCAGCTCAAGGAGAGCAAAGGCAAGAAATACCTTGTCTATGCTTTAAAAATAAGTTTGGTTGTAAAATAATAGGATCATCATGAATTTGCCAGGGGCCACGACCGAGGTGGCGACCCTGAAGAAGGCGATGTCCGAGGCCGAAAACAAAGCGGCCAAGGAGCTCCTTGAGCGGGAAAAGCAAGAAGCCCAAGTAGGCGAGGTGCAGCAAGAGCCCGAGGCTCTCGCCAAGAAACACGAGTCGTTGGAGCTTGACTCTAAGACACGAGAGTCTGAGCTTGAGAAGGCGCTCAAAAGCGCCTGAAGCACCAAGGCTGAAGCCCACAAGGCCCTCTAAGAGATTGATGCGGTGAAGAAGATAGCAGCGGGTAAGGCATTCGTTATGCAAAGCAAGCATGCGAAGGAAACTTTCCTTTTTCTTACCCGAGTTCGGAGCTCTCCAGGAGCGTTCACAGATCTTCCCCGCAGTGTACTAGATGCCGCGGAGTTTTACTGAGCTGAGGAGGGGAGCTCGACGGAAAAGTTGTTCTCGTCTCAGTATACTGGGACCGAACACCCAATGCCCTTGAGCGATTAGCTGAAGCAAATGGTCGAGCTTCACAAGGCGGCCGAATAGGCCATGAGGGGCCTTATAGTCTGGATGTGGCCCGGCGAGCCCCTGTTCGGTAGCTACTTCGGTCTGGTGAGGCGGCTTATGGATGCCTGCCCATGGCTTGAAGTCATAAAGCGGTCCGTCTGCATTGAGTGTGCGCGCAGGGCTTTTGCCCGGGCGAAGGTGCATTTGGCGAAGCTGGTGAAGAAGGGGCCGCCGGAGGGCAAGGAGCATCGCTGCCCCGAGATGTATTATGAGAGTGTCCTGAAGGGTTCCCGCCTTGTGGCGGGTGAATGTGCCAGGGATGTAAATTTTTGAATGAACATGCTCGTGTGATCCTGTAATATGAAACAAGTTCATCTGCGCTATGCAACGCGTTTTTTTAATTTAAAATATTACCTTCTATGCGACCATTTACAAAATCTGAGAGTTGGTTAGTCGTTGGTTTCTGCCCCCATGTAACTAGTACTGGGGTGTTCGGGATAAACCTGACCACTCTTTACCCCAATTTTGGGTCCTTCAAGGGAGGTGTTCAGCGCAGCGAACCAGGCAATCGGACTATAAGGCTTTATCACTCTCAATTAGCCATAGAAGTCTACAATTTTATATCTTGGCGAAGCCCCTAGTATTCGGAAGGCCAAATTTGGGGCGCTATACATGCCTAAGCCGGGCAAGGCCGACTCCTCGCCCGAAACGGAAAAAGTATTTATGGACTTGAGACCTCTCGAATAGCGACCAGTCTATTGCCTTATCATGACAATCAGTTTCCGGCTTTCTCTACTGAGGTGCTCGTCCGGAAGAACCGGGACACAATCGCACTAGTTCTCCCACCGCTACCTTAGCCGATATAGCGGAACGTAAGGTACCAAAGCATGGGAGCCGGGCAAACCCAACTATTTACCCAAGACATGATTCGGAGCTGATGCATATAGTGCTATAAGTTCGGGGTGCCGCACTGTCGAAAGTGTTTGAACTTCTCGTGCCGTATTATGGGGTAAACGGAAGTCCCTGGCGTACTGACTGTACCCGAATGTACGGGTGCGGATTGTCGTAGATGGACATATAAGGAAAAAAAAGATGAATAATGCAATAAGAGACTAATGCTATGCATTGTTATTTAAATAGTACATCGAAGCGTACTGGTACAAGTAGTGCAATAAGTAGAGAGTAGGACTATTCGAAATGTCCTATCCAAGGGCAAGCTGCGTATGGATAGTAGAAAGCGGGTATATCAATTATTATTAGAGACCACCTGGGGGTTCCCGTGTACATCTTAGCTTCTTGCCGCCTTGGTTGTTCCTTCCCGTAATGTGACCGGCAATCGTACTGCTGGAAAGAGCTCCCAGAGAGTTAGGCCTTGAAAGAGAAAAGAAATGATAAAGGTATGCAGCCCCTAGGGCGGTTAAGCCGCATTGCAGGACGTGCCCTGATGGTGCCCCCGCCTATGTCCATGGTATTTTTAGTGCGTAATTATGTACACGCGACATGGATTTCATCGCTTGACTGGGTCTAGGACGGGGGCCAAATTGCTAGGCGAGCTCTGAACGTGCCAGGCGATCCTATTGCAGTTTACTCCGGACTCACTTGAAGGTGTCCGGGGGCTGTATTGCCGAATTAGTGGTTTGCCTTAAAAGGTTGCTTTGTGCTTCTACTGTGAGGGCCGTAGTGTGCTCTTCTGTGTGGAGCGAGCGTTCTGTGTTTCCATTTACTGTTATGACCCCCCTAGGTCCTGGCATCTTGAGCTTGAGGTATGCGTAATGTGGTACTGCATTGAATTTTGCAAATGATGTTCGTCCGAGCAGTGCGTGATAGCCACTGCGAAACGAGACGATATCAAAGATTAACTCCTCGCTTCGGAAGTTGTCCGATGATCCGAAGACCACTTCCAGTGTGATTAAGCCCGTGCAATGGGCCTCTACACCCGGGATGATGCCCTTAAAGGTGGTTTTGGTGGGTTTGTTCCTCGAGGGATCGATACCCATTTTTCACATTGTATCCTGATAGAGCGGGTTCAGGGTGCTGCCGCCGTCCATAAGGACTTGAGTGAGGTGAAATCTGTCTATGATGGGGTCTAAGACCAGTGTGGTGGATCCGCCATGATGGATACTAGTGGGGTGGTCCCTGCGATCAAAGGTGAACGGACAAGCGGACCATGGGTTGAACTTTGGGGCGACGGGCTCCATCGCATAGACGTCCCTTAGTGCACGCTTCCGCTCCCTCTTGGGAATGTGGGTTGCATATATCATGTTCATCGTCTTCACTTGTGGGGGAACCCCTTCTGTCCTCCCGTGTTCGGCGGCTGGGGCTCCTCCTCGTCATCACTATGCAGCCCCTTGTCCTTGCTTTCGGCCTTTAACTTGCCGGCCTGCTTGAACACCCAGCATTCTCTGTTGGTGTGATTGGCTGGCTTGTCGAGGGTGCCATGGATTTGACACGAGCGATCCAGTATGCGATCCACACTGGACGGAGCCGGAGTACTTCTTTTAAATGGCTTTTTCTGCTGACCGGATCTAGAGCCTCTGAATCCGGCATTGACTATCGTATCATTGGTGTTATCACCGTTGTTGCGGCACTTTGATCTATTACGACGTGGTCTGCCGTTGGCATCTTTGGTATCCAAAGTGCATGGATTCCAGCTATCCTTGCCCGCACAAAAGTGGGTCATGAGTGTCGTGAGGGCTGCCATAGACTTCGACTTCTCCTGGCCAAGGTGGCGGGCAAGCCACTCATCACGGATGTTATGCTTGAATGCCGCTAGGGCCTCTGCATCTGGACAGTCAACAATTTGGCTTTTCTTAGTCAGGAACCATGTCTAGAATTGTCTGGCGGATTCCCCTGGCTGCTGAGTTATATGGCTCAAGTCATCAGCATCCGGTGGTCGCCCATAAGTGCCCTGGAATTTGTCAAGGAATGCGTCTTCCAAATCCTCTCAACTGCCGACGGAGTCTGCTGGCAAGCTATTCAGCCAATTTCGAGCTGGTCCTTTGAGTTTTAGTGGGAGGTACTTGATGGCATGTAGATCGTGACCGCGAGCCATGTGGATGTGAAGGAGGAAATCCTCGAACAATAGAGCGGGATCTGTTGTACCATCATACGATTCGATATTAACGGGTTAAAAACCCTCCGAGAATTCATGATCCATAACTTCATCAGTGAAGCATAGGGGGTGTGCAGCGCCACTGTGCCGGTCTATATCACGACGCAGTTCATATGAGTCTTGTCTGCTGTATTCGGCCCGGTCGGATTTACCTTTGGTGTATCCGGCGCGACGATCATCGCCCCGTGTTGGCGCGCGTGCTCGTGACCTGTATATTGACCTTGCAAGTTTTGCCCTGCTATCCAATACGTCTCACAGGTCCCGTGTGTTGCCCCGGGCCTTGGTATTTTTGATTGATTCGCGGCGGGGTGCAGGCTAAACTTCAGGCTGAAACGCCTCTCTGGCTCGGCCATGCAGTGGCCGGTCAGCCGCATCATACACTGGTGAATGAGGCTTCAATGCTTCCTCCTCGAGGTGAGGTAGCAACCTGCGTTTTGGGTAACTCTTGGAGGGGCGCTCGAGTTCGTATTCCTCGGCCGCAAGGACTTCGGTCCATCTGTCTGCTAGCAAGTCTTGATCAGCTTGAAGTTGTTGTTGCTTTTTCTTCAGGCTATTTGTTGTGGCCACAAGCTGGCACTTGAAGCGCTCCTACTCGACGGGATCCTCAGGCACGATGAATTCTTCGTCGCCGAGGCTCGCCTCGTCTTCGGAGAGAGGCATGTAATTGTCCTCTTCCGGTTCTCCATCTGCCGCCTACTTTGGAGGGCTAGCTTGTTCATCCTCCCGCTCTACATCATACTGGAGGGGGTTGTGGTTGTCTTTGGCACTATTTGGAGTTTTATTATCTCATGTGCCGGTATCACTACTTTTGCTATGGCGGGACTTAGAGCGGCGCCGCTAACGTCGGCTCTTGGGTTGCTACTTGGAGGGGTCATCCTCCACTGTCTCATCGCCATTGCCTTCTTTAGGGGTGTCCACCATGTATATATATCATATGATGAGGTGGCGGTCCAGCGCCCTGTGGGCAGTGGCTCCTGTTCGTCTCCTGCATCGTCGTCCATACCATCGATGTCTTTGGAGTCGAAGTCGAGCATGTCGGTTAAATCGTCGACAGTGGCTACTAAGTGGGCGGCGGGCGAGCAGCAAATTTCTTCGTCGTCCGCGTCCCATTCTAGCTGGACATAGTTCGGCAAAGGCTCCCCCGACAAGGAGAGAGATCTTAATGAATTTAGCACATCACCAAAAGGCGAGTGCTGAAAACAATCTGCGGAGGTGAACTCCATGATCGGCGCCCAGTCTGATTCGATGGGCACGGATGCAGGCGGCTCGGAGTCCAGTGGTTCGGCGACACGGCTCTCGTAAGGGGTGAAGTCAGTATCCGGCTCTATCGCCGCTGAGAGTGCGGCCTCCATGGCGGGGTCTATTCCTCCGCCCTTGGATGGCGCAATCTGCTCCGAATTAACGGCCGGAGTAGTTGCAGATGCGATCTCCCGAATACTGTCCGACGACAGAGTTACGTCATGCTCATCGTGACTGTGCGGCGCACCCGGCATGGGCTTGAATCCGTTGAAGATCAAGTCTCCGCGGATGTCGGCAGTGTAGTTTAAGTTTCTGAACCTAACCTGATGGACAGGGGCGTAGCTCTCGATCTGCTCCAGATGGCCAAGCGAATTGGCCCGCAGTGCGAAGCCGCCGAATACAAAGATCTGTCCGGGGAGGAAAACCTCACCCTGGACCGCATCGTTACCAATGATCGAAGGAGCCATCAAGCCTTACGGTCACGGCACAGTGGAACTCTCAATGAAAGCACCAATGTCGGTGTCAAAACCGGCGGATCTCTGGTAGGGGGTCCCGAACTGTTCGTCTAAGGCGAATGGTAACGGGAGGCGAGGGACACGATGTTTTCCCAGGTTCGGGCCCTCTTGATGGAGGTAATACCCTATGTCCTGCTTGATTGTTCTTGATGATATTTGTATTACAGGATTTGAGCTACCATGAGATCGTAGAGGCTAAACCCTAGAAGCTAGCCTATGGTATGATTGTATGTTGTCCTATGGACTAAACCCTCTGGTTTATATAGACACCGGAAGGGGCTAGGGTTACACAGAGTCGGTTACAAGGGAGGAGATCTATATATCCGTATTGCCTAGCTTGCCTTCCACGCCAAGGAGAGTCCCATCCGGACACGGGATGAAGTCTTCAATCTTGTATCTTCATATTCCAACAGTCCGGCCAAAGGATATAGTCCGGCTGTTCGGCGACCCCCTAATCCAGGACTCCCTCATTCAACTTTTCTAAATTTTGTAGACAACACCGTGAAGAAGAATTGCCTAGTAAATATGAAATTATTGGTCTTGCTTCTACTTTTGTACCTCCTAGTGATCCTTTAGAACAATATTTGCTAGACCATGAAAATGATATGTATATGAATGAAAGAAGGGAAATAGATGAAGTGTTCTTTAAACAGGGAGCTATTCTGAAACATAACTTGCCTGTTGAAATCTTAGGGGATCCTCCTCCACCCAAGGGTGATCCCTTGTTTGATATTAAACCTTTTCCCGATACTCTTAAATAGGCTTATCATGATGAAAAGAAGATATATCCTATTATTATTAGTGCTAACCTTTCAGAGGAGGAAGAAAAATTATTGAAAAATCTGAAGAAGCACCGTGCTGCTATTGGATATAATCTTGATGATCTTAAGGACATTAGTCCCACTCTATGTCAACACAAAATAAATTTGGAAAAAGATGCCAAACCATTTATTGATCACCAATGAAAGCTGAATCCTAAGATGAAAGAAGTGGTAAGAAAAGAAATACTAAAGCTCCTTGAGGCAGGTATAATTTATCCCGTTGCTGATAGTCAGTGGGTAAGTCCTGTCCATTGTGTTCCTAAGAAGGGAGGTATTACTATCGTTCCTAATGATAAAGATGAATTGATTCCGCAAAGAATTATTACAGGTTAAAGGATGGTAATTGATTTCCACAAATTGAATAAGGCTACTAAAAAAGATCATTACCCCTTACCTTTCATTGATCAAATGCTAGAAAGATTATCCAAGCATACACATTTTTTCTTTCTAGATGGTTATTCTGGTTTCTCTCAAATACCTATGTTAGCCGATGATCAATCTAAGACCACTTTTACTTGCCTTTTTGGTACTTTTGCTTATAGACATTGCCTTTTGGTTTATGTAATGCACCTGCTACCTTTCAAACATGCATGATGGCTATATTTTTTGATTTTTGTGAAAAGATATGTGAGGTATTCATAGATGATTTCTCCGTTTATGGATCCTCTTTTGATGATTGCTTAAGCAACCTTGATCGAGTTTTGCAGAATTGTGAAGAAACTAACCTTGTCTTGAATTGGGAGAAATGCCACTTTATGGTTAATGAAGGTATTGTCTTGGGGCACAAAATTTCTGAAAGAGGCATTGAAGTTGATAAAGCTAAAGTAGATGCTATTGAAAAGATGCCGTGTCCCAAGGACATCAAAGGCATAAGAAGTTTCCTTGGTCATGTAGGTTTTTATAGGAGGTTCATTAAGGACTTCTCAAAAATTTCTCGGCCTCTGACTAATTTATTACAAAAGATATATCGTTCGTCTTTGATAATGATTGTGTAGAAGCATTTGAAATACTTAAGAAAGCATTGATCTCCGCACCTATTGTTCAGCCACCTGATTGGAATTTACGTTTTGAAATTATGTGTGATGCTAGTGATTATGTTGTAGGTGATGTTCTAGGGCAAAGAGTTGATAAGAATTTAAATGTTATTCAATATGCTAGTAAAACTCTAGACAATGCCTAAAGAAATTATGCTACAACTGAAAAAGAATTCTTAGCAGCTGTATTTTCTTGTGATAAGTTCGGACCTTATATTGTTGATTCTAAAGTAACTATACACACGGATCATGCTGCTATTAAATATCTTATGGAAAAGAAATATGCTAAACCTAGACTTATTAGATGGGTTCTCCTCCTACAAGAATTTGATCTGCATATTATTGATAGAAAGAGAGTTGAGAACCCCGTTGCAGACAACTTGTCTAGGTTAGAAAATGTTCTTGATGACCCACCACCTATTGATGATAGCTTCCCTGATGAACAATTAAATGTCATAAATGCTTCTCACACTGCTCCATGGTATGCTGATTATGCCAATTATATTGTTGCTAAATTTATACCACCTAGTATTACATACCAGCAAAAGAAAAAGTTCTTCTATGATTTGAGACATTACTTTTGGGATGACCCACGTCTTTATAAAGAAGGAGTAGATGGTGTTATTAGGCGTGGTGTACCTGAGCAATAACAGGAACAGATCCTACGCAAGTGTCACTCCAAGTGAGGGAGTCTTGGATTAGGGGATCTCCGGACAGCCGGACTATATCCTTTGGCCCGACTATTAGACTATGAAGATACAAGATTGAAGACTTCGTCCCGTGTCCGGATGGGACTCTCCTTGGTGTGGAAGGCAAGCTAGGAAATACGGATATATAGATCTTTTCCCTTGTAACCGACTCTTTCTAACCCTAGCCCCCTCCGGTTCTATATAAACCGGAGGGTTTAGTCTGTAGGACAACATAGAATCATACCATAGGCTAGTTTCTAGGGTTTAGCCTCTACGATATCGTGGTAGATCAACTCTTGTAATACTCATATCATCAAGAACAATTGAGCAGGACGTAGGGTATTACCTCCATCAAGAGGGCCCGAACCTGGGTAAACATCGTGTCCCTTGCCTCCTATTACCATCCGCCTTAGACGCACAGTTTGGGGCCCCCCTACCCGAGATCTGCCGGTTTTTACACCGACATTGGTGCTTTCATTGAGAGTTCCACTATGTCATCACTGTAAGGCTTGATGGCTCCTTCGACCATCGGTAACGATGCGGTCCAGGGTAAGGTTTTCCTCCCCGGGCAGATTCTTCATATTCGGTGGCTTTGAACTGCGGGCCAATTCGCTTGGCCATCTGGAGCAGATCGAGAGCTACGTCCCTGGCCATCAGGCTAGGTTCAGAAACTTAAACTACACAGCAAACATCCGCGGAGACTTGATCTTCAACGGGTTCGAGCCCATGTCGGGTGCGTCGCACAGTCACGATGAGCATGACGTAACTCTGTCGTCGGACAGTATTCGGGAGATCGCATCTGCAACTACTCTGGCCTTTAATTTGGAGCAAATTGCACCATCCAAGAGCGGAGGGATAGACCCCGCCATGGAGGCCGCACTCTCAGTTGCGATAGAGCCGGATACTGACTTCACCCCTTAACGAGAGCCGTGTCGCCGAACCACTGGATTCGTCT
Organism: Triticum monococcum; assembly: GCA_034509565.1. Lineage (NCBI taxonomy): Eukaryota > Viridiplantae > Streptophyta > Magnoliopsida > Poales > Poaceae > Triticum > Triticum monococcum. The sequence goes on along the minus strand of CM067847.1, from coordinate 169,951,521 downwards.
CCGGCCACGGACTCCGAGCCGCCTACATCCGTGCCCATCGAATCCGACTGGGCACCGATCATGGAGTTCACCTCCACGGATATTTTTCAGCACTCGCCTTTCGGCGATGTGCTAAATTCATTAAGGTCTCTCTCCTTGTCGGGGGCGCCTTGGCCGAACTATGTATGGCTAGAATGGGATGCGGACGATGAAGAAATTCGCTGCCCGCCCGCCACCCACTTAGTAGCCACCGTCAACGATTTAACCGACATGCTCGACTTCGACTCCAAAGACATCGACGGTATGGACGACGATGCGGGAGATGAACAGGAACCACCGCCCACAGGGTGCTGGACTGCCACCTCATCATATGATATATACATGGTGGACACCCCCAAACAAGGCAATGGCGACGAGACAGTGGAGGATGACCCCTCCAAGAAGCAACCCAAGCACCGACGTCAGTGGTGCCGCTCTAAGTCCCGCCACAGCAAAAGTAGTGATACCGGCACAGGAGATAATAAAACTCCAGATAGTACCGAAGACAACCAAAACCCCTCCAGTATGATGTAGACCGGGAGGATGTAAAAGCTAGCCCTCCAAAGCAGGCGATAGATGGAGAACCAGAAGAGGACAATTACATGCCTCTATCCAAAGACGAGGCGAGCCTCGGCGATGAAGAATTCATCATGCCTGAGGATCCCGTCAAGCAGGAGCGCTTCAAGCGCCGGCTTATGGCCACAGCAAATAGCCTGAAGAAAAAGCAACAACAGCTTCAATCTGATCAAGACTTGCTAGCAGAATGATGGGCCGAAGTCCTTGCGGCCGAGGAATACGAACTCGAGCGCCCCTCCAAGAGTTACCCAAAATGCAGGTTGCTACCGAAACCTCATTCACCAGTGTACGATGAGGCTGACCGGCCACCGCCTGGCCGAGCCAGAGAGGCATTTCAGCCTGAAGTTCAGCATGCACCCCGCCGCCACTCAATCAAAAATACCAAGGCCCGGGCCAACACACGGGACCTGCGAGAAGTATTGGACAGCAGGGTAAAACTTGCAAGGTCAATATATGGTTCACGGGCATGCGCGCCAACACGGGATGATGATCATCGCGCCGGATATACCAAAGGTAAATCCGGCCAGGCCGAATACAACAAACAAGACTCATATGAACTGCATCGTGATATAGCCCAGCACAGAGGCGCCGCACACCCCCTATGCTTCACTGATGAAGTTATGGATCACGAATTCCCAGAGGGTTTTAAACGCATTAATATGAATCGTATGATGGTACAACAGATCCCACTGTATGGATTGAGGATTTCCTCCTTCACCTCCACATGGCTCGCGGTGACGATCTACATGCCATCAAGTACCTCCCACTAAAACTCAAAGGACCAGCTTGGCATTGGCTGAATAGCTTGCCAGCAGACTCCGTCGGTAGTTGGGTGGATTTGGAAGACGCATTCCTTGACAACTTCCAGGGCACTTATGTGCGACCACCGGATGCTGATGACTTGAGCCATATAACTCGGCAGCCAGGGGAATCTGCCAGGAAATTCTGGACACGGTTCCTGACTAAGAAAAAACAAATTGTCGACTGTCCGGATGTAGAGGCCCTAGCGGCATTCAAGCATAACATCCGTGACGAGTGGCTTGCCTGCCACCTTGGCTAGGAGAAGCCGAAGTCTATGGCAGCCCTCACATAACTCATGACCCGCTTTTGCGCGGGCGAGGATAGCTGGCTAGCTCGCAGCAACAACACATCAAGGAATCCGGGCACTTCTGATACCAAAGATGCCAATGGCAGGCCACGTCATAACAAACCAAAGCGCCGCAACAACGGCGATAACACCGATGATACGGCAGTCAATGCCGGATTCAGAGGCTCTAGATCCGATCAGCGGAAAAAGCCATTTAAAATAAGTACTTTGGCTCCGTCCAGTGTGGATCACATACTGGATCGCTCGTGTCAAATCCACGACACCCAACAAGCCAGCCAATCACACCAACCGAGAATGTTAGGTGTTCAAGCAGGCCGGCAAGTTAAAGGCCGAAAGCAAGGACAAGGGGCTGCATAGTTATGACGAGGAGGAGCCCCGACCGCCGAACACGGGAGGACAGAAGGGATTCCCCCCACAAGTGAAGATGGTGAACATGATATACGCAACCCACATTCCCAAGAGGGAGCAGAAGCGTGCACTAAGGGACGTCTATGCGACGGAGCCCGTTGCCCCAAAGTTCAACCCATGGTCCGCTTCTCCGATCACCTTTGATCGCAGGGACCACCCCACTAGTATCCGTCATGGAGGATCCGCCGCACTGGTCTTAGACCCCATCATAGACGGATTTCACCTCACTCGAGTCCTTATGGACGGCCGCAGCAGCCTGAACTTGCTCTATCAGGATACAGTGCGAAAAATGGGTATCGATCCCTCGAGGAACAAACCCACCAAAACCACCTTTAAGGGCATCATCCCAGGTGTAGAGGCCCATTGCACGGGCTTAATCACACTGGAAGTGGTCTTCGGATCACTGGACAACTTCCGAAGCGAGGAGTTAATCTTTGATATCGTCCCGTTTCGCAGTGGCTATCACGCACTGCTTGGATGAACAACATTTGCAAAATTCAATGCAATACCACATTACGCATACCTCAAGCTCAAGATGCCAGGACCTAGGGGGGGTCATAACAGTAAATGGAAACACAGAACGCTTGCTCCGCACAGGAGAGCACACTGCGGCCCTCGCAGCAGAAGCACAAAGAAGCCTTTTAAGGCAAACCACTAATTCGACAATACAGCCCCCGGACACCTTCAAGAGAGTCCAGAGTAAACAGCAACATGATTACCTTGCATGTTCAGAGCTCGCCTAGCAATTCGGCCCCCGTCCCAGTCCCAGTCAAGTGACGAAATCCGTGTCGCGCGTACATAATTACGCACTGAAAATACCATGGACATAGGCGGGGGCATGATCAGGGCACGTCCCGCAATGCGGCTTAACTGCCCTAGGGGTTGTATACCTTTATCATTTCTTTTCTCTTTCAGGGCCTAACTCTCTGGGAGCCCTTTCCGGCAGTACGATTGTCGGACACATTACGGGAAGGAACAACCAAGGCGGCAAGAAGCTAACATGTACACGGGAACCCCAAGGTGGTATCTAATAATAATTGATATACCCACTTTCTACTATCCTTACGCAGCTTGCACTTGGATAGGACATTTCGAATAGTCCTACTTTCTGCTTATTGCACTACTTGTACCAGTATGCTTCGACGTATTATTTAAATAACAATGCATAGCATTAGTCTATTATTGCATTATTCATCCTTTTTCTCCTTATATCTCCATTTACAACAATCCGCACCCGTACATTCGGGTACGGTTAGTACGCCAGGGACTTTCCTTTACCCCATATTACGGCGCGAGAAGTCCGAACACTTTCGACAGTGCGGCACCCCAAACTTATAGCACTATATGCATCAGCTCCGAATCATGTCTTGGGCCAATAGTTGGGTTTGCCTAGTTCCCATGCTTTGGTACCTTACGTTTCGCTATATCGGCTAAGGTAGCGGTGGGAGAACTAGTGCGATTGTGTCCCGGTTCTTCGAGATGAGCACCTCAGTAGAGAAAGCCGAAAACTGACTGTCATGATAAAGCGAGAGACTGGTCGCTGTTCGAGAGGTCTCATGTCCTTGAAGACTTTTTCCGCTTCAGGCGAGGTGTCGGCCTTGCTTGGCTTAGGCGTGTATAGCGCCCAAAATTCGGCCTTCCGAATACTAGGGGCTTCACCAAGATTTAAAATTGTAGACTTCTATGGCTAAGTGAGAGTGATAAAGCCTTATAGTCCGATTGCCTGGTTCGTTGCGCTGAACACCTCCCTTGAAGGACCCAAAATTGGGGTAAAGAGTGCTCAAGTTTATCCCGAACACCCCAGTACTAGTTACATGGGGGCAGAAGCCGACGACTAGCCAACTCTCTGATTTTGTAAATGGCCGCATAGAATGTAATATTTTAAATTAAAAAAAGTGTTGCATAGCGCAGATGAACTTGTTTCACATTACAGGATCACACGAGAATGTTCATTTAAAAATTACATCCCTGGCACATTCATCCACCACAAGGCGGGAATCCCTCAGGACACTCTCATAATACATCTCGGGGCAGCGATGCTCCTTGCCCTCTGGTGGCCCCTCCTTCACCAGCTTCCTGGCGTCCAGCTTCGCCCAGTGCACCTTCGCCCGGGAAAAAGCCCTACGCGCACCCTCAATGCAAATGGACCGCTTTATGACTTCAAGCCGTGGGTAGGCATCCACAAGCCGCCTCACCAGACCGAAGTAGCTGCTGGACAGGGCCTCGCCGGGCCACATCCGGACTATAAGGCCCCTCATGGCCTGTTCGGCCGCCTTGTGAAGATCGACCAGTTGCTTCAGCTGGTTGCTCAAGGGCATTGGGTGTTCGGTCCCAGTATACTGAGACCAGAACAACTTTTCCCTCGAGCTCCCCTCCTCAGCTCGATAAAACTCCACGCCATCCAGTACAGTGCGGGGAAGATCTGCGAACGCTCCTAGAGAGCTCCGAAATCAGGTAAGAAAAAGGAATGTTTCCTTCACATGCTTTCTTTGCATAATGAATGCCTTACCCGCTGTTATCTTCTTCACTGCATCAATCACCTGGAGAGCCTTGTGGGCTTCACCCTTGGCGCTCCGGGCGCTTTCGAGCGCCTTCTCAAGCTCGGACTCTCGCATCTTAGAGTCAAGCTCCAAGGACTCGTGTTTCTTGGCGAGAGACTCAAGCTCTTGCTGCACCTCGCCTACTCGGGCTTCTTGCTTTTCCCACTCAAGGCGCTCCTTGGCCGCTTTGTTTTCGGCCTCGAACAACGCCTTCTTAAGGGTCGCCACCTCGGTCGTGGCCCCTGGAAAATTCATGATGATCCTATTATTTTACAATCGAACTTCTTTTCTAAAGCGTTGACAAGGTATTGCTTACCTTTGATCTCCTCGAGCTGCCTCTTGGTAAGGCCGAGCTCGTTCTCGGTCCGCTCCAGTTCCTACTTCAGTGCAGAGACCTTCGTAGTACGTGCGGTAGCGGCCATCAGTGAAGCCTGCACATACACATAGATATATTCTGATTAGACTCCTAAGTCATCATTTGATCCTCTATTCGGCTTTCTTCTCAAACACCGAACAAAGCATCAGGGGCTACTATCTTTGCAGTAATATTTTCTTAAATTTTGATTTCTTACCTCAAAGCCTGTTAGGAGGCTGGCGCAAGCTTCGGTCAGTTCGTTTTTGGCGGACTGAACTTTCTCGATCACAGCACTCATGATAGTGCGGTGCTCTTCATCGATGGAAGCACCGCAAAGCGCTTCCAGCAAGTTGTTTGGTGGCTCTGGATGGACACAGGATATCGGCCCGGGCGGCTGGCCCCCCTTAATGGGGGATCGCCTGCCGGAGTCCGGAACCATTGAAGGTTCCGGTGCAGTGCTCGGCTGGGGGCCGAATTCAGAGCCCGTGGGAGTTTTGCTCCCTTTGCACCCAGGGTCTGGGAGGTCGCCTCGAGGTGCCCCCGGGACCACCTCCCCTTGGCTCAGTGCCTTTCGATACAACACCTCAACGTTGTCCATAGGGTGAGGGGTGGAGGCGGTCGGAAGAGAACCGCTGTTCATATCCGACGAGGCCAATGAACTGCTCGACGAAGATACGTCAAGATGTGCTCGGGACGGACTGCATAATCATGTTTGGCATGAGGAGAAGCAGTGCAATAAAACATACCATGAATTACTATGGTGTCCAGATACTTACGACTTCGCCAGGGGCTTGACCCTGGGTAGCCACTCGTCGCCGCGGTAGGCGGCCATCGTGGAGCACTCCGGAGGGAGGGTCCTTCCCTTCTTGGACCCTTTGGCCTCCCCAGTTGGGTCGGCCTTCCTTTTATTGTCTCCCCCGGCTGGGGGGAGAACATTCCTCCTCCTCCTCCATGTTTTCATGGGAGGAGTGCGCGTTGGAGTCATCGGACGATGATTCCGATACAACCTTGTGCTAGAGACCCTTTCGGGTCCCCGTGGCCTTCTTCTTGGCCTTCTTTGCCGGCACCTCGTAAGGTGCCGGAGCCCGCATCTCCGTTAGGAGAGCATCTGCAGGATCTTCAGGCAAGGGGGCTGGGCAATCGACCTCCTCCGTTGTCTTTACCCAGTCCTGTTAATGACACGGAAGCTTAGATCCCGCACATGATTTAACTGGGGCAAATAAATACCCTATGAGATATCGAAACTTACCGGATTGGCATGGCGCTTTGCGCTGAGCCCACGGTCCTCGGTGAGGGAAGGAGGTACCTCGACGCCCTTGAATAGCACCCTCCAGACGTCCTTGTGCATCGCGTCGTAGAGCTCTCGCAGCGTCTCGTGCTTGGCCGGGTCGAACTCCCACAAATTGAATGCCCGTCGTTGACATGGGAGAATCTGGCGGAAGAGCATGACCTGGACCACGTTGACGAGCTTGATTTTCTTGCTCATCATGTTCCTTATGCAGGTCTGGAGTCCAGTCAGCTCTACCGAAGAACCCCAGGACAGGCCCTTCTCTTTCCAGGAAGTGAGCCACGTGGGCATTCCAGATCGGAATTTGGAGGCCGCCACCCAGTTTGTGTCGCGCGGCTCGGTGATGTAGAACCACCCCGATTGCCACCCCTATATGGTCTCCACATAGGAGCCTTCGAGCCAGGTGATGTTAGGCATCTTGCCCACCATGGCGCCACCACACTCTGCTTGTTGGCCGACCACCACCTTCGGTTTGACATTGAAGGTCTTCAGCCACAGGCCGAAATGGGGCTTGATGCGGAGGAAGGCCTCGCACATGACGATAAACACTGAGATGTTGAGGATGAAGTTGGGGGCCAGATCATGCAAATCCAGCCCATAGTAGAACAACCCAGTGCGCGGAGGAAGTGGGTAAGAAAAACTACCCTCTCATGGGGTTCGGGCGTAGGGATGATCTGCCCTGCATCTGGCAGCCGGTGCGCAATATCCGCGGCCAGATATCCGTCTTCCCGTAACTTTGTGATGTTCTCCTCCGTGACGGAGGAGACCATCCACTTGCCTCCCGCTCCGGACATGCTTGGAGTGGTTTGAGAAGAAAGACGCGAACTTGGGCGCTGGAGCTCGAGTGTGCGAGAATGGGTAAGCAAGGAGGAAGAAGGCGTGGGTAAAAAGAGTGAATCCTAATCCCTTTATAAGGGCGGAAGAGGCGATGCACCTCCCCACTTGCCTGGCAAAATCCCTTATTCCCCTAGTGCCGTAATTGATGGCGCGGTTGGGTTACCCATGTCTGTATTGATGAGAATCCCGTTATAAGGGGAACACGATCTCTACTTTGACAAGACATGTCAAGAAAACCGCCTCGCGATGTGTGCGGTGCTGGTTGAGAAAAACGGTTCGAATAATTATCGGGCCATGGCATGATGTCATGCTGTCAAAACGTATCAGCAGATTAGATTTATGGAAATATTATTGTCTCTGCGGTGGTATGTGGAACTTGTTTTGCAGAGCCGGATACTATCCCAGTGTTCAAAATCTTCCATGGAGTATTCGGAGGAGGAACCTGCCTTGCAATGCCGAAGACAATACTGCGCGCCGGACTCATCGTCATTGAAGCCTGGTTCAGGGGCTACTGAGGGAGTCCTGGATTAGGGGGTCTCCGGACAGCCGGACTTTATCCTTTGGCCGGACTGTTGGACTATGAAGATAGAATATTGAGGACTTCGTCCCGTGTCCGGATGGGACTCTCCTTGGCGTGGAAGGCAAGCTAGGCAATATGGATATATAGATCTCCTCCCTTGTAACCGACTCTGTGTAACCCTAGCCCCCTCCGGTGTCTATATAAACCGGAGGGTTTAGTCCGTAGGACAACATACAATCATACCATAGGCTAGCTTCTAGGGTTTAGCCTCTATGATCTCGTGGTAGATCAACTCTTGTAATACTCATATCATCAAGAACAATCGAGCAGGACGTAGGGTATTAACTCCATCAAGAGGGCCCGAACCTGGGTAAATATCATGTCCCTTGCTTCTTGTTACCATCCGCCTTGGACACACAGTTCGGGACGCCCTACCCGAGATCCGCCGGTTTTGACACCGACACCGAGGCTTATGGAGGACACCATGCTGGAGATAGAACTGCACACAAGGTATTGCAATCTGGATTTTATTGGCCTACTCTCTTCAAGGATGCCCGTAAGTTTGACTTGTCTTGTGTTGAATGTCAAAGAATTGGTAATATTAGTAGACGTCAAGAAATGCCTATGAATTATTCACTTGTTATTGAACCAGTTGATGTTTGGGGCTTTGAGTATATGGGACCTTTTCCTGCCTCTAATGGATATACACATATTTTAGTTGCTGTTGATTACGTTACTAAGTGGGTAGAAGCTATTCCAACTAGTAGTGCTGATCATAACACCTCTATTAAGATGCTTAAAGAAGCTATTTTTTCCGAGGTTTGGAGTCCCTAGATATTTAATGACTGATGGTGGTTCACATTTTATTCATGGTGCTTTTCCGTAAAATGCTTGCTAAGTATGATGTTAATCATAGAATTGCATCTCCCTATCACCCACAGTCGAGTGGTCAAGTAGAATTGAGCAACAGAGAGCTCAAATTAATTTTGCAAAAGACTATTAATAGATCTAGAAAGAATTGGTCCAAGAAACTTGATGATGCATTGTGGGCCTATAGAACTGCATATAAAAATCCTATGGGTATGTCTCCGTATAAAATGGTTGATGGAAGAGCATGTCACTTACCTCTCGAACTAGAACATAAGGCTTATTGGGCTATTAAAGAGCTCAATTATGATTTCAAACTTGCCAGTGAGAAAAGGTTATTTGACATTAGCTCACTCGATGAATGGAGAACCCAAGCCTATGAAAATGCCAAATTGTTTAAAGAAAAGGTTAAAAGATGGCATGACAAAAGGATACAACACTACAAAAAAAGACACATCCATGACATTTTGGGCCGAACGAATTTTTTTTCTGTCATACATATGACACTTCTATGACGATAATTGTGACAAACCCCGGTATCATGATAGATGTGGTGGGCTCCTACTTCTATGACAAAAAATCATGACAGAAAATGGGCTTTTCATCCTGGGCGGGCCGGAGATGCAGCTGCATGACATTCTTTGGGCCGTCCATGATGGAAAAAACCGTGGTAGAAGCGAGGGCGTGGAAAATTTTGGGGAGTTCCCGGTTACGGTGGGAGGTCGGGGGCTGAGCGATGCGCGTTTCTCTCGTACACGTACGCGCGTGTGTGCGAGGCGTTGGCTCTAACTGAACCCGAGCGAGGCGTTGGGCTCTAACTGAACCCGAGCGATTGCACTGCAGGCTACGCGTTACTGAACCTGAGCGATCGATTGATGGCTGTTAACTGAACCCGATCGAGCGATTCGTTTGCTACTGCTGCTAACTGAAGCCGATCGATGCTGCATGAACAGTGAGCGTTGCGGGGGGGGGGGGGGGGTTGATGAACAGTTCCCGATGGGGGTGGATGAACAGGACCCCGATCGATCGAGCCGGTTGGGGCTGGATGAACAGGACCACCGCATGGAGGGCAGGATGAACAGTAGACGGTGGAGGGCAGGATGAATAGTAGCCCGTGGAGGGGTGGCTGAACAGGAGCCCGTGGAGAGGGCTGGTTGAACAGCAGCCGGTGGAGTAGCGTGCGGTGGAGGCTGGATGAACAGGAGCCCGTGGATGAACAGTCATAGGTGGAGGCTGGAGGAGGTCGACGGTGGATGAACAGTAGCTCGTGGAGGCTTGAGGGGGTCGACGGTGGAGATGAACAGTATCCTGTGGACTCCCGTTTTCTGGTACGCCACACCCCTCCCGATGAACAAGATCCCCGTTTCGACCGTAGCGCTCCAACACAAGTTCGTTTCGTCCGTTTTGCGGTACGCCACACCCCTCCCGATCACCAGGACCCCCGTTTCGACAGTAGGAGGTTCGTTTCTTCCGTTTTGCGGTATGCCAGACCCCTCCCGATCAACAGGACCCCGTTCCAAACGTAGGAGGTCTGTTTCCTCCGTTGTGCGGTATGCTAGGTCTCGGTTCCATCGCCTGTTCCGTCCAAGCCCTCCCGATGAACACGACGCATTTCGTTGCCTCCCCATGAACACGACGCATTCCGTTGCCTCCCCATGAACACAACGATGACGTTGTTTCTCCGTTCCGACCCAGCCATGTACACGAGCCCTGGCCGTACGTATACGCGAGTAGGCATTCAAGACCCCGCCCGTATGTACACATACGTGGCCGTATTTTCTTTCTTGCACCCTGGCCGCCTCTACTACGACACGTGCGCGCCTCTACATCGACCAGTATATATGTACGTACACGTTCGCGACCAGAATGACAACGCTACGTACGCTTCGACCAGGTGGGTCCCGACTGTCAGGCACTTCCTTGCGTGCGAAGATGTAGCTGGTGGGTCCCAGCAGTCAGGGGGGTGAAATACGGTGGCCCGTCCGGTGGGTCCCACTGTCAGGTGGAGGAATAATTATTTTGCACGTAATAAGGAGGCACTTCCTTGTTGCGGCCGTGGACCCAGCTGTCAGCCTCTCCACATACAGTCCACGTCCGATGGAAGCCATTCCTTGACCACGTTGACCACGCCGCGCCGAGAGCACCACGGTGGTGGACGACAGCGAGGCCTAGGAAGGGGACCACGCGGAGCCGGGGAAGACGCGGCAGTGGATGCCTACGCGTAGAGGAGTACGAGGTTTCACTGGTTCGTTGTGGTGTGAGGCTGCCGTCACCGCAGAATAACAGGGGGTATGGGTGAGTAGAGGGATGGCCTGGCCAGCGGTGGGAGTAGTAGGGGCGGTGAGGCCTCCGCCGCATCGCAGCCAGCCACGGGAGGCAGGACCACGAGGCACGACCGGTGCTTGTTTGGGCGGCTGGAGCAAGAAGACCAGAGGTTGAAGAAGCACTACGGCCGTTGGATGGACATCGTACGGTCACTAGAGCTAGAATCATGCATATTGACTAAGTTGACAAAGCCCTCCGTCCCCGTCAACTTAGTAGGCCCACAAGTCAGCCTGCCACTATACTGGGTCTCAGCTAACAGGGGGAGTATTCATTTTTTTGTGCGTAATGAGGCACTTCCTTGCATGCGAAGATATAGCTGGTGGGTTCAAGCTGTCAGCGGAGGTAATGTTTTTTTCGCGAAATACAGAGGCCCTTTCGGTGGGTCCCTGATGTCAGGTGGAGGAATCATTATTTTGCGCGTAATATGGAGGCATTTCCTTGCATGCGGCCTTGGACCCAGCTGTCGGCCTCTCCACGTAAAGTCCACTTCAGATGCATGTCGGTCATTGACCATGTTGACCAGGCCGCGCTGAGAGCACCAGGGCGGTGGACGACAGCGAGGCCTAGGAAGGGAACGACACGGAGGCAGGGAAGACTCGGCAGTTGTTTCCCACGCAAAGGGCAGTACGACTGTACGAGGGTTTACTGGTTCGTCTGCCGTCGCCGGAGAATAACAGCAGGTGTGGGTGAGTAGAGGGATGGCTAGGCCAGTGATGGGAGTTCGGTGGGGCAGTGAGGCCTGCGCGGCAGCAGAGCCGGCCACAGGGAGGAGGGAGCAGGCAGTCCCGCCGGTGCCTCTTTGAGCGGCTGGAGTAGGAAGAGCAGAGATTGAAGAAGCACGACGGCCGTTGAATGGCCATCCAACAGTCACTGCTTGTGCGTCAACCTTTTTTTAGGAAAGCCTCAAATCTGTGGAAAACAGCATACAGCCCATCTGCCATTATTTCTAATAATTTACAGCCCATTTGCTAATTATTGAAGTTTTTTGGAGCCCATATTCTTTTTGTTAGTATTACAGCCCATATTGTGGCACGGTTAAAAAATTATACAAAATTTTGCATATTTCGTTGCGGTCCGAACTGTTTTTAATCCCAAAATTTCGACTCACATTCAAACTGATTTTAAAAATAAATGTATATCAATATAAAATCAAACAAATTCTCCATGCGTAAAAATTAATGTAATTTCAAATCTCGAAATGAAAAAAAGATATTTGAAACTAATTGCTGGTTTGATGTGTTTTAAAAATGTATAGCCCATTTCTCATTACAGATGGGCCATTTTCTCGGCCAGACGAATGAAAGCTCTCCTCGTCTTGAAAGATTTGCAACCCAACAGGCCTGACAAAGCGACTTACTTGGCAAATCACAAAAAAACTGGGCTGTGGCCGTGGACCCAGCTGTCAGCCTCTCCACATACAGTACTCTTCCGATGGAATGTCGTTGACCACGTTGACCATGCCGCGCCGAGAGAACCAAGGCGGTGGACGATGGCGAGGCCTAGGAAGGGGACGGCGCGGAGCCGGGGAAGACGTGGCAGTGGATGCCCATGCGGAGAGGAGTACGAGGGTTCACTAGTTCGGCTGCGGTGTGAGGCTGCCATCGCCGCAGGGCCTGGCTAGCGGTGGGAGTAGTAGGGGACGATGAGGCCTCATCGGCAGCGCAATCGGCCACTGGAGGCAGGAGCAGGCGGTCTCCCCGGCGCTGGTTTGGGATGTTGGTGCAAGAAGAGCAGCGATTGAAGAAGCAGCAGGACCGTTCGATTCAAATCTAACGGTTACTGCTGCAAGAATTGTTTGTTGACTAAGTTGACAAGCCCTGCGTACGCGCCAACTTAGTAGCCCCACAGGTCAGCCTCCCAACCGGTGCGCCCCAGATGTCAGTGGGAGGAATCATTTTTTCGCGTAATAAGGAGGTAGTTGATTGCGTGTGGCCAGGCCAGCGGAGGGAGTAGGGTGGGCCGGGGAAACCTGTGCGGCATCATAGTGGGCCACAAGAGGAGGGAGCAGGAAGTCCCGCCGGCGCTAGTTTAGGCGGCTGGAGCAGGAAGATCAGAGATTGAAGAAGCCCGTCGGCCATTAGATGGACATCCAACACTAACTGCTGCTAGAATCGTGTGTTCACTGACAAAGCCTTGCGTAAACAAGTCAGCCTCGAAATCTGTGGAGTGTACATCCCATTTGCTATTATTTTTATAATTTTTTCTCATTTCTAATTCATATGGAATTTATTGCAGCCCGTTTTCCATTTTTAGAATTGCTGGCCATTTTCTGGTCAGTACCAGGGTCAAAAAAATAACTAAATATGAGGGAAATTTAGAAAATTCTCAAATTTTTGCCGGGGAACGAAATTTTCTTAATCCAAAAATTAATAGCAATACTAAAACAAATTTAAAATAAATTAGTACTATGTCATGTTAAATCCAATGAAATACGTATGAGATATCAGTGAAAAACAAAAACAAAAAAAGAAACTTATATCCCATTTGCTATAATTTTTTTGGAATTTTCAACCCCTTTTGATATTACTTTTAACAGACATTGACCATACTCTCAACCCAGGCCGAAATGCATCCCTCCTCGTCTTGAAAGATTTGTAGCCCAGTAATTCAGAGAAAACAAATAGGCCTAGCTTGGGTATTCTTCAAAAGGAAATACTGGGCTACCTATTTTCCCAAAGAACTGGTGCATGAGCATTTAGCTTTATTTATTTATTTACTTATTTATGTTTAGGGGACCATGAGCATGTACCTGGGCCGGATTCATGTGAGAGTCTCCCTTCCAGTTAATTATGGGCTTCTCTATTGGGCCTTCATCAGTGGGTTGCATGTTATCAAAAAGTGGAAAATGTGTTCCGAGTTTCAAAAAAAATGTGTTCGGTACGATAAATAGTATGCGCTACGTACGGTACGGGGCACTAAATGATCGAACCGTGCAACGACTTCCAAAACATTGTGTTTTTCGTTCTAACAACACATTTATTCAACCAACAAACGAAATATACTATTGATTGTACATTGAAAACAGCAGCAGCAACCAGGGCTGGGGGTGCAACAGAAGCAGTAAGCAGGCCAGAATAGTGAAGACGCAACTCTCTCTTCCAAACCAAACATCAGCCATCATTACAAAAGGGCTACCAAAAAAGAACAAGTGTATGCATCAAACTAAATAAAGATCCTACTACACCAAGTGTACGCATCTAACTAACTAGCTCAGTTAGAAGTTACTATTTATTAAGCTGTGGAGATTGGCCGACGGCTTGAACCAGATGGGTGCCTGACGGGGGAAACTCCAGCCAGCAGGTCGAAGTCTGATACTTGCGACCATCTCTCCTACTTTGGGCTGCAGAGCGTGGCGGCACATATCAGGGTATGGTGCATGCAGAGACGCATGGTACGCTGTGTACACATAGTTTTGCCTGATGAACGAAACCGCGCTGCCATCATGATCCTTGCTGTCGGTTATCTCCTGGTTAATTGGATAATTTAGTCCGATAAACAGAGAGCGTGTACCAAGGCTACTTACCAGCCTCTAGTCAAAAATTCCTGAAGGCCCAGAGAAGCTAGGATCCTGCTCAAGACCTTGCAGTGACTGTGATTGTATTCCGCGAAACAACACATCCAGTACGTGCGAATGATCATCAATCTTTCGCCATCGTTTGATCGAGCCAGGAACCACCTGCAACTGCCATGCCACTTTTCTTTGAAAGGTTCTGGGATTAGGAAGGGTAGGGACACCAGGCGTCCTACAACATCATATCAAGTTGGAGTCAAATAAGAAAGGGCTCTTGGTTTAGTCAATCTTAAGAACAGCATGTTATGAGCATGAATATTTTTTCAATAAATGTTGACAGTAATATAAGCAAGCCATCATGATATCATAGGAAACTAACATACTGCTGTAACAGCCGTTTGTAGCGATAACTGGAGTAGGCCAGCAATACGTCCAACCATAGAAGGAGTCGACGGCGTAAATGAAGACCTCGTGTTCAATGGCATCAGAGAACCATGGAGGATGTATGATCCTGCGGTGGACGTGCAGATTTATCTACTTACCGCAGTGACTTGTCAGATAGGCAAGACCGCGGTTGAAGAATGCAATTAGCCTGAAGTCTTTATAATTCGCAGATCTTGTGGGCACTTGGCAGATTACAACCTTGAGCAAATCAAACTTAGTATCATGTTGGCTACTATAATATTACGAGTATTCTGGGCCGTGGTGCCAAAGCAGTGCAGTGTTAATCGAAGGAAGGGGGATCAATCGCCGGGTGTAGACCTCCACGAGCATCCAGTTGCCGCGACCGTCGACGAGCACCATCCAAGACGTGTTAATGCCGACCCAATACATACCGTTAATGTAGTTGAGGCTGACGGGGATCGGATTGCAGTCAAGGGGGTTGATGCTCGCCACCCTACGATCGTTATGCTGCGTGACACGCCGTTTCTGAAGATCAGGCGGCATCAGAAAGCAAGGAGCTAGCTTAAAAAGCTCTGGCCTAAGGGCTTTGAGTAAACGGTACAGCCCCGACGAGCACGTGGCGAGCGGCATGGTACTGAGATTGTCCACACGCGAAACAATGAGCTTGATTACCTCTGTGGGGAGCGAATTCCAGCCACTCTTTCGGCGAACGCTGCTCGGTTCTGCCATTCTTAGTGCTTGGGTTTTGGACCAGGGGGGAGGCGCCTTAGCGGGGATGGAAGATTGGACGAGATTATGTGCGGACAAAGATGGAGAAGTGAATATGTGCTGCGGGAAGTGGACATGTGATGATGACTACAGCACGCCACTTGACTTACGAGACACATACCAGGAGCGTAGGGTCATGTCGATGCCAGACAACTTGCTTGAGTGATCACAGTACTGGTACTCCCTACAATGCTATGCCCTAAATTGCTTGAGTAGAGTAGTAGAGTAGGACTCTGCTCTACTACTAGTACTGGAGGAGTAGTATATTCTAATCTAAAATAGTCACAAACTTCAATGCCCGAGCGTGGAACGACTATGAACCGTGCTCAAAGACCGTGTCTACGTGGTGTTTGGACATGGGCGATAACCTCAACGCCAATGGTGTTGCTCTCGTTGCACCGTATGTGTTTCTGTCCTTCCTGTTCGAAATCGTGGTAGAATTCATGTTTCTACTATGTATCCTACTACTATGCTAGTCCACATGATTAGTTGCGAACGACGACTTCTTCCCCGACCTCGGCAACCTCATCCTCGACGACAAGGGCGACAACGTCAACGCCGGCAACCAGTGAGATATAGGGTGTAGGAAGCGGTTTGGGAATTTGCATGCCTTTCCAACCAGTGAGATACTCCATACAAAGTACGACAGAGAAATAACCATGGAGAAGGAAGCTAAAAGTAAACAATCAAACGAGCATTTTTGCATTTTTTTGCATTGAATCGTTTCACAAGCTTGACTAGTGCTGTTTTTCTACTTTTACAAAAACCACATCGTAATGTTAAAACGTGCATTTGCACGTACATAAGTAATAGTAGTACTCCCTCCTTCTAGGTGTATAAGTCTTCCCTCCTTCTTGGTCACAGTGCACAACCGAAGATGACTTATTGACCTGGACGGAGGGACTAGCAGAGTCTGCAAGCATATATCGAGAGCGACATGTAGTGTGATAGTATATAGTAAAGTTTGTGCTATATGCACGTACTTGCAAAATGCGTACGAATACACAAGGTTTCCAAACTTTCCCTTTTACATACTTAATTAAGGACGCTAAAAATTCCTGAACGTTCGGGATTTATCATTTGCGTCCCAAAACTAATGAGATCGCCTTACGAAACAAAAATTATACTCCTAAAATCCACGGTGCTCGCAGGAGCGCTTGCGGCGCGCCACGAGTGGCCCGATGTGCGGCCGTTTCCTAGCGCGCCGACATAATGCCTCTTCCTCAGCCTCGCAACTCGCGAGGTGCTGATTGGCGGCTTGCCGGCGGGCGAGCGCGATCTCACCAGTGTGGTGATCCAGCGCCAACAGGTACTCCTCCTCGCTGGAAGCGTACACCCAGTCCACATACTGCCAAGCGTAGATGAGGCTCTTGGGCCCGACTTGTCACACCCTAGCTAGTTCATGCATTAGAGTGTTGCATCATGTTTAATTTCCCAGAAAACTGAAATGGGGATGACAGAACCCCCAGCACCCCCCTGGAACAACTAGGGTTTACTAAAAACTTTTTCAATGAACCTGAAATGCCCTTCTAAAAAGTCCACCCTTTTTGTTTTGGGTTAAAACCTTTGACAAAAATGGTGCACACTTCTCTAGGACATCTTAAGCTCATTGGATTAATTCATTACTAATTGCATTTGGGCAATTTAAATCCTATAAATATTTTAAAATGCCCAAATAATCCTGAAAGTAATTTTAGGCTGTTGAGAATATTTTCAAATGTGCCTCTGAATATTTTCAGGGTTTTCCTAAATGAAATAGTATTTTTACTATTTCAAAACACAAAACAGAATAAATGGAAAACAGAAAAAAAAAGAGAGAAAGGAACTTACGTGGCGCTCACCTGGCGGCCCAGCACTGTGCTGGCCCATGGCCAGTCAGCTGCTTCCTCTCGCCAGGTAGGCAGGCAGAGAGGTGAGCATCGGCGCGCCTGAGCTCGCCACGGCGCCACCTGCTTGCCGCCCGCGCCCCTGGACGTCTGGACGACCTCCACGTCGTCGCCCCGACCCCCTGGACCCCTCCATTCGCCCCAAACGCCTCTCCCTCGGCCTCTCCCACCATGGCCGACGCCCCTGCCGCCGCACCGTCGACATAGCCGCGCCCTCCGTCATCCTCACACCAAGCCACCGCGTCCACGAGCTCCGCCGTCGTCGACTACGTCGAGCAGGCCGGGCCCCAGGCGCTCGCGTGCTCTGGAGTCGCTCCGACCCCATCTTCCCCAACTCCGGCCGTCAGAGATCCCCTACGCCTTCACCGCAGCACCAGCTCGTCGCCGACCTCTTCGTCTGCCTCGTTGTGATCGCCGTGAGGCCAGCTACCTCCTCCCCCTCTCCACTAACTTCTTCCTGCACCGTGTGCACCGCACCACGCACACCCGAGCACCTGCCGCCGCCGAGGTCGTCGCCGACGTGACTCCGGCCACCCACCAGCCACACCTTTGTGACCAACGCACTCACCGCACTCGCAGGAGCCCGTAGCACCACTCCACGTGCTTCACCGTGCCCCGTAGCCTCGGTTTCGACCTCGCCCGAACTTCGGTGACCGCCAAGGTCGTCACCGGCGATGTTTCCGGCCACCCCAGCTCCACCCACTGCCACTACTCGATGCGGCTTGCTCCCAGCTACGCGTAGATGCTCTCCGTCGTCGTTTTGGTATGGAGCATGAAACCCACATCACTCCGCCGCGTCTGGCCTCGCCGGCGGCTAAACGCCGGCGAGTTCGACCCTGTTTGACCCCGTGTGGGCCAAGGTTAACTTCCCCTGAGTCTATGACACGTGGGACCGCCCTGCTAATTAACTTGGATTAGCACTAATCAAAATTAGTTAGTTAATTAACCACTGACAGACGGGGCCCACTGGTCAGGTTTGACCTGGGCTGGCGGCTTTGAGCTGCTGACGTCACCCTGACGCAATAACTCAATTACTGGAACTATTCTTATATAGGAAATTCCAGAAAATGTTACAAACTTCAAAAATTCATAACTTTTAATCTGTAACTCCAAATGCAAAGAGTTATATATGAAATTTGATCAGAAAAATTCAATCTTTCCATCTGTAATGGTTTCATGCATGACAAAACAATTTAAGCTTTCTGTTTAGGTGAAACAAGCTAATACACTTATAAGGGTTAAGAACATAAGCTTCCATTTGAATCTTTGATTCAAATGGACCCAAACCAACTTGTTTCACATTGCATTAGGCAGGACACCTCATATTGCCATGTCATAGCATGCATCATATTGTTGCATATTGCCATGTGATGATCGTGTTCTGTGGTGTCTTTCGTGGTAGGTTCTGCCTCCGAGGATATCTCCGAGTATCCAACTGAAAGGCAGTACCCTACTACTACTCCATCAGGCAAGCAGCCCCATTGATCATATCGATACAATCCCATGTTCTCACCTCTGCTCTCATTTACTGCATTAAGACAACAATGTTTCAAACTGTTGTTTGCTACGGTAGTTGAACCCTTATCCTCTGCATGACCTGTCATTGCCACAGTAACTAGATGAAACCCACTAGCATGTGTAGGAGTTGATTGATCCATGTATGTGTTTCCTACCTTGCTATGCCTGCTATGCTTAGAGTTGTGTCAGGTCTGGCTCATCTGGGTGATGGGCTAGAGTGAAATGATTACGACGGTAATGTGAGGGATGTGTTAAACATGATTTGGTAAAGGTATCGATGAGAGGCCATGTAGGAGTACATGGTGGGTTGTTTCATTGAGGCCGTCCCTAAGAACTGAGATCTGTATGCGTGATTTAAGATTAAGCTACTACCACACATTGGGCCCTGAAATACGACCGCGCTCGACTTACTGATCCCTCTCGTCCTCTGTCCAGGAGTTGCAACTAGTTTCTGGTGTTTATAGGTTATTGTGTTGGTGGTCGTGCGTAGCGCTGACCCCAGGGGTGGGCTATGATGCGGTAGATACACCGTGGCACGGTGTAACGAGTCGCCCGTTTGGTGTCTCGGGAACCCTGCACACATCGTTTGGGGCCGTTGAGGACACCCCGGCCAGATTTCCTTGCGGATGGAACCCGAATAGGCGATAAACCTGGACTAGAGACTCGTGAGGTTAGTCAGGTCGTGGTCTACACCCACGTCGGCTTTCACTTGAAGTCTACGGAGCACATGTCATGCGCAAATGCTAAGTGGTGGAAACATGTGTGACGAAGTACACCCCTGCAGGGTATAAAACTATTCGAATAGTCGCGTCTGCAGTAAAGGACTACTTGGTTGCCTATACAGTTCCTAGACAAGTTAATGGTTAGTACTAAAAGACTCAAGATAAGTGTGAGTACCGAGGATGGCCCTCTCGTAGGATGACGAGGGAGGATTCCCGGTGGAGTATTGTGTTGGTGATTAGTGGAATGGTGTGCGAAAACTATTTTACAATGGTGTCTCGTAGGATAGCTTAGCCAAGAGTCAAAGCTAGCTTGCTGCAATAACTCCACCACCTTCTTGAGAATGAGCATGTATAGTAGGATCTGTTGTAAGACTTGCTGAGTACCTTTGTACTCATGTTGCTTTAATTACTGTTTTCAGCCGACAACACCGCCCCCTCCGATGGGTTTTACGCAGACCTCAACTTGGTTGAGTAACTTGCCACCCAGGTGGTGATTCTGGCCATGGAGGGCCCTATGTAGATAGACAGGCTTCGACAAGCCTTCTTTCTTTCTAGTGTCTGTACTCAGACTTATTTGCTTCCACATGTGCTTGTATGCTTGTATGACTTGAGTGTCGGGTCTTGTGACCCCTACCTATATGAACATGTTATGTACGGCTCTCCGGAGCCTTTAAACAAAGTACTTGAGTTGTAGAGTTTTGTTGTGATGCCATGTTGTATTTACACATATCGAGCATATTGTGTGTATGATTGAAATGCTTGGTATGTGTGGGATCCGACAATCTAGTTGTTTATCCTTGGCAGCCTCTCTTATGGGGAAATGTAGTCTAGTGCTCCTTCAGCCATAGTAGTCCGCTACAGCCCGGTTCACCGGAGTCCTGCTAGCCCAGCACTACTGCTCAGGACACTTGACTGGTCGGCATGTGTTTCACTTCGTTCCTATGTCTGTCCCTTCGGGGAAAAGTCACGCAGTGACATCCGGAGTCCTGCCTAGCCTGCTACAGCCCGGGTTCCCCGGAGTCCTGTTAGCCCAGTGCTACAGCCCGGATTCACATGCTGTTAACCGACATGCTCGATGTGATTCATGTATGCCTATCCCCATAGGTTAGTGCCGCACTGGGTTCATGACTAGCCATGTCGGCCCGGGTTCTCTGTCATATGGATGCTAGGGACACTATCATATACGTGAGCCAAAAGGCACAAACGGTCCCGGGCCATGGTAAGGCGACACCCATGGGGATACCATGCGTGAGGCCGCAAAGTGATATAAGGTGTTACCGGCTAGATCGATGTGACTTGATATCAGGGTCCTGACAGCGTTGGCATCAGAGCCGGACTGCCTGTAGGTTCGTTGAGCCAAACTGGTCGATGTCGAGTCTAGAAATGCTTTAGTTATATGTAGGGGAATTGATTATGGGAGGGAACGTAAGGCTCTTTTACTCCTTTACCTTATGCTCTCTGACCTGAGTCATTCTCTTCTCATTCTACGTGGGTTAAGGACTAGGCTCTCTTCTCTCTATCAGGTTCACGTGTTACTAATCCGTAGTAGCTTATAGGATTGTTGTTACAAGCCTCGGTACAGTTTCTACTATTTTTAGTATGTTGACAGTTGAACCAGAAACTTGATATGATGTTGTTGAGTGGTTTTGCGAACTGTTGCGAATGTCTCAAATCTTTTTCTGAGCATTTACAGCCGTTATGCTGTCTGATTTCTCCTAGAAAATTCTAATGCCTTTGCATTATTCTGTGCTTTCAAATGGCCACCCGTTCCCAGAACCAAGTGGTTCATCTAACCCGGTGCCTCGATGTACCCGGTCACACGACCATGTTGGTTCGAGTGATGGTCGAGACAGGCTATCGATGGTATCCGGAATATACCGTCGAGGAGCAGTTTCGAGACTTCAACCAGAGCCAGTACCTTTGTACCGTCAGGATATATCCCTCTTATCATGGAGCCACTGAACCCCTCCACTTCTCTTATGGGCTTGGGGTTACTATTGAGATGTCTGTGCAGGATGTAGCTTACTCAATGATGACTATATTTCGAGTCAGGACTGCCTTGCTTCAGAACACCGATTTCCGCTACATGCCAGCCTCACTCCCTGGAGCATAGGGGTACTATCAGGCTTTGTACTATGACTCTACACATGGGGAGTCACTACTCCGCACCACTACCGAGATGCTCGAGGAGAAGGACCGCAAAAATTAGGCCTTGCGTATGGAGCTTTTCAACACTCGTTCTGATCATTGGGCCACTTTGACTCGGTTTGCACCTGCTGTGCAGGCAGGATACATGGACATGAGGGACATGTACCCCGTACGGTCTGGATTGCCAGATTGTATGGAGTGGCGTGATGTAGGAGGCATCACCCCTCCTCGTGGTCCCCGTCTGCCACCGTCTATGGGACCAAGGCCACATCCGAGTCCCTTTGGTCCGCAAGCTCCACAGGACTGTCTGTTCCCAGATGATCATGTTTCGCTTCCAGGTTTTGGTGGTGACTTTTATGAGGATTACTACGGAGCCGTCTATGCTAGTAGTAGTTTCACTAGTACTGTAATAGTTGTATTCTCCACAGTCCTGCATGACCGTGGGTTACGACTTGGTGTGTATCATGCTTCGGAGGTGTAGAAAAATAATGTATAGGAGCTTGGAATGCCTCCGATGAGATGTAATGTCTTTCACCGTAGTTGTACTCTAGCCTGGGCTTGTACTAAACTATGTACGGTGTGTATGACCAATGGTGTATATATGGCAGTTTCTATATTACCATGTCGTGCAATGAACATCTCAGCATTCCATGTTATCCATTACATTCTGCACTTCCTTGCCAAGATTGTGCCATCCTTGTCTAAACCATTGTCTTGTTTTTCCTAGGATGGTCAACACCCGCAGCAACCCTGCTGCCCCGGAGCAAGGGGTAGCTAGGGGTGAGAATCTGCCTCACCCGCCTTCTCTGGCCGAAGTTATGCTGGAGCCAGAAAGAAACAAGCGCGAGACTAACCGCTTGCTGGACCGGATTGAGCAGAACACTGCACGTCATCAGCGAAACGCTTGGTGTCAATCAATGACTTTATCAAGTTGTACCCACCAAAGTTTAATCATTCCATCGAGCCCCTCGACGCAGATGACTGGCTTCGCAGCATCACCCACAAGCTACGTTCTGCCAACGTAGACGAAGCTAATAAGGTTACCTATGCTGCCTATCACCTCGAAGGCCCTACTAGCCTTTGGTGGGAAAACTTTGAGGCTATGCGCCCGGTCGGCCAAATCACTACTTGGGCTGAATTCAGTGAGGCTTTCCATGAGCATCACATCCCGGAAGGTCTCATAGATCGTAAGAGGGAAGAGTTCTGCAATTTCACCCAAGGTAGACTGACTGTGGATGCATATAGTCGTGAATTTGGGAATCTGGCACATTATGCTCCTGAAGAGGTATCCACCGACGCTAAGAAGCAGGCAAGGTTCCGCAAGGGACTTAGCCCCGAGCTTCGTCGCGATCTTCATCTGCACGAGTGCACTTCCTTCCAGAAGTTGGTCAATAAAGCCATAAGTGTTGAGACATGTCAGACTGACTATGACGCTTCACGCAAGCACTCTCGTGATTTTGGTTCTTCATCCGACTCTGGATGTCAGAAGCGCCGGGTGTGGATTCCAAGCACAGCACTGCCACCCAGGTTCATTCCGAGGCCATCCTTTGAGGCGCCTTGCCCCAACCAGCAGTTTGCACCGCCTAAGACCTATGGTGGCCCCACTGCTAATGCTGCTCCATGCCTCAATGTTGTGACATGTTTCAAGTGTGGAGAGCCGGGTCACTACAGTCGAGAGTGTCCCTAGAACAACAACCCCAACCAATTGGAAAGTCCGTTGGCCGTGGTAAGCCAGCGGGAAAGACATTCTACGCCAAGCCAGCCACCACTGCACGTGGCCATGTCAACTATGTCTCAGCTGAGGAGGCTCATGATGATCCTAACGTCGTCCTTGGTACGCCCCTTGTTAATTGCCATCCGGCATCTGTTCTTTTCAATACTGGAGCATCTCATTCATTCATATCTGAGAACTATGCTCGATTGCATAACACGACATTCTGTGGCATGCCCACTTCCATGGTAATTCAAACTCCGGGTTCCAAATGGCAAACTTCTAGAGTAATCCATGGGAATGAAATTCTTGTTGACAGACTTGTCTTCCTTGCATCCTTAATAGCTACCAAGTCCTCGGACATAAACATCATCTTGGGTATGGACTGGATGTCAGCTCATTATGCTAAAATTGATTGTGCCACTAGAACCGTTCAACTTACTCACCCATCGGCCAAGACAGTCAATGTCTTAACTTGAGTGGCCAAGCGCCAGCTTTACTCCCTAAATGCCAACCCCCTTCCATACCTTGAAGATATTCCGATAGTCCAAGACTTTCCGGATGTCTTTTCAAAAGAACTGCCAGGTGTTCCACCTGACAGGGATGTCGAGTTTGTGATAGACCTTGTTCCAGGAACCATCCCAATTTCTAGAAGACCCTATAAGATGGCACCATTAGAACTAGCCGAGCTTAAGAACCAACTCGATGAGTCCTTGAAAAAGGGTTTCATCCGTCCTAGTTCCTCTCCTTGGGCTTGCCCCGTCCTCTTCGTCAAGAAGGATGGAACGTACCGGATGGTTGTAGATTACCGACCTGTCAACTTGGTCACTATCAAGAACAAGTATCCGATCCCCAGGATCAACGATCTGTATGACCAGCTCGCTGGATCCTCGGTCTTTTCCAAGATGGATTTGAGGTTGGGCTACCATCAAACCAAAATCAAAAACGGGGACTTTCCCAAAACGGCCTTTGTTACTCGTTATGGCCAATATGAGTACAATGTTATGTCCTTCAGTTTAACCAATGCCCCAGCCATCTTCTCTCGGTTAATGAACTCGGTCTTCATGGAGTATTTGGATATATTCGTCGTGGTATACCTCGATGATATACTCATCTACTCCAAGAGTGAGGAGGAACATGCCGAACATCTAAGGCTGGTATTGACGAAACTTCGTGAGCATCGCCTTTATGCAAAATTCTCCAAGTGTGAATTTTGGTTGCCAGAAGTGACCTATCTAGGCCATGTAATCTCTGGTAAGGGTATTGCTATCAATCCCAAGCGAGTTCAAGCCGTCCTTGATTGGAATCCACCTGAAACGGTGAAGCAAGTTCGGAGCTTCCTTGGCTTAGCGAGCTATTGTCGCCGCTTCGTCGAGAATTTCTCCAAGGTTGCTAAACCTCTAACTGAACTCCTCAAGAAAGATAAAAGGTTCGAGTGGACCCCACAGTGCGAGTTCAGCTTTCAGGAACTGAAAAGACGCCTAACATCTGCTCCCGTACTGGTACCACCAGACTTCTCCAAGGACTTTATTATCTATTGCGACGCCTCGCGACAAGGACTAGGTTGCATAATCATGCAAGATCGTCAGGTAATTGCCTATGCTTCACGACGATTACACCCCCATGAGGAAAACTATCCCACACATGATCTAGAGCTTGCAGCTATAGTCCATGCACTTAAAACTGGGCGACATTACCTTCTCGGTAATCGTTGTGAGATCTTCACTGATCACCAAAGTTTGAAATATATCTTCACCCAACCGGATTTGAATCCCATGCAAAGACGTTGGGTCGAGTTGATCTCGGATTATGACATAGGAATAACTTACACCTCGGCCAAAGCCAATGTCATGGCTGATGCGCTAAGTCGTAAATCTTATTGTAACAACCTGATGTTACAACAAAGTCAACCACTTTTCCACGAGGAATTTCGTAAGCTTAACCTTCACATAGTTCCTCGAGGATTCCTATCCACCCTGGTGGCGAAGCCTAACCTTACAGATCAAATCATAGCTGCCCAGAAGCGTGATAAGGGCATATCCCGGATTAAGGAAAACAACGCTAGAAGAATTGCTAAATGTTTTTCCATGGATGAGCGAGGTGTTGTCTTCTTCGAGAACCGCTTGGTGGTTCCCAAGAAACAACATCTACGTCAGTTGATTCTTAAGGAGGCTCATGAATCCCCTCTCGCCATTCATCCTGGTAGTACTAAAATGTATCAAGACCTACGCCAGAGGTTTTGGTGGACTAGGATGAAGAGAGAAATTGCTCAATACATTGCTAGTTGCAACGTCTGTCGTCGTGTTAAAGCAGAGCATTAATGGCCTGCTGGCACCCTTCAACCTTTGGCTATTTCTGAATGGAAATGGGATAAAATCAGTATGGATTTCGTTACTAGGTTTCCCAGGACCAAGAGAGGGAATAATGCTATCTTCGTCATGATCGATCGTCTTTCTAAAGTAGCCCATTTCCTGCCTGTTTGTGAGAGTATCACCGCCAACTAGCCAGCTAACCTATACATCTCCAGAATAGTGTCTCTTCATGGTGTCCCATTGGAAATTAACTCAGAACGTGGGAGTCTCTTCACCTCTCGATTTTGGGAAAGTTTCCAAAATGCTATGGGAACTCGTCTCTCTTTTATCACTGCCTTCCACCCCCAATCAAGTGGTCAAGTAGAGCGAGTCAATCAAATTCTGGAGGATATGCTCCGAGCTTCTGTCATCTCATTCGGAATGGATTGGGAGAAATGCCTTCCATTCGTAGAGTTCGCTTATAACAATAGTTATCAAGCTAGCTTGGGCAAAGCTCCTTTCGAAGTTCTCTATGGACGAAAATGTCGAACGCCTCTTAACTGGTCAGAAACCGGGGAAAGACAACTCTTTGGCCCGGATATGATTCAGGAAGCAGAAGAACAGGTTCGCGTTATTCGTGAGAAATTGAAAACAGCCCAATCTCGTCAAAAGAGCCAATATGACCGTAAACATAAGCTCATGACTTATGAAGTTGGCGAGAAGGCTTACCTTAGGGTTACTCCGTTAAAGGGAAACCATTGTTTCGGTATCAAAGGCAAATTGGCTCCTCGTTACATTGGACCCTTTCGCATTCTTGCCAAACGACGAGAAGTTGCCTACCAATTGAAACTACCTCCGCATCTTTCCAGAGTTCACGATGTCTTCCACGTTTCTCAACTCAGGATTTGCTTCGCGGATCCTATCCATGGAGTGGACCACGAAATGCTTGATCTACAAGATAATCTCTCATATCGGGAATATCCCGTTCATATCCTTGATCAAGCCGAGTGTACCACTCGACGCCATAACATCAAGTTTCTTAAGGTTCAATGGTCACACCACTCTGAAAAATAAGCCACTTGGGAAAGGGAGGATCGTCTTCGACTCGAGTACCCCACCTTCTTCCCAACGGATCCTAAATCTCAGGACGAGATTCTTTTGAGTGGGGGTGAGTTGTCACACCCTAGCTAGTTCATGCATTAGAGTGTTGCATCATGTTTAATTTCCCAGAAAACTGAAATGGGGATGACAGAACCCCTAGCACCCCCCCTGGAAGAACTTGGGTTTACTAAAAACTTTTTCAATGAACTTGAAATGCCCTTCTAAAAAGTCCACCCTTTTTGTTTTGGGTTAAAACCTTTGACAAAAATGGTGCACACTTTTCTAGGACATCTTAAGGTCATTGGATTAATTCATTACTAATTGCATTTGGGCAATTTAAATCCCATAAATATTTTAAAATGCCCAAATAATCCTGAAAGAAATTTTAGGCTGTTGAGAATATTTTCAAATGTGCCTCTGAATATTTTTAGGGTTTTCCGAAATGAAATAGTATTTTTACTATTTCAAAACACAAAACAGAATAAATAGAAAACAGAAAAAAAGAGAGAAAGGAACTTACCTGGCGCTCACCTGGCGGCCCAGCACTATGCTGGCCCATGGCTAGTCAGCTGCTTCCTCTCGCCAGGCAGGCAGGCAGAGAGGTGAGCGCCCCTCGCCATGGCACCACCTGGTTGCCGCTCGCGCCCCTGGACGTCTGGACGACCTCCATGTCGTCGCCCCGACCCCCTGGACCCCTCCATTCGCCCCCAACGCCTCTCCCTCGCCCTCTCCCACCATCGCCGATGCCCCTACCGCCGCACCATCGACGTAGACGCGCCGTTCGTCGTCCTCGTGTCGAGCCACTGTGTCCACGAGCTTCGCTGTCGTCGACTACGTCGAGCAGGCCGAGCCCTGAGCGCTCGCCCGCTCTGGAGTCGCCCCGACCCCGTCTTCCCCAACTCCGGCCGCCGGAGATCCCCTTCGCCTTCACCGCAGCACCAGCTCGTCCCCGACCTCTCTGTCTGCCTTGTTGTGATTGCCATGAGCCCAGCTACCTCCTCCCCCTCTCCATTTACTTCTTGCTGCACCGTGTGCACCGCACCACGCACACCCGAGCACCCACCGCCGCCGAGCTCGTCGCCGACCTGACTCCGGCCACCCACCGGCCACACCTTTGTGACCAACGTACTCACCGCACTCGCATGAGCCCGTAGCACCACTCCACGCGCCTCGCCGTGCCCCATAGCCTCAGTTTCGACCTCGCCCGAACTGCAGCGACCGCCAAGGTCGTCGCCAGCGACGTTTCCGGCCACCCCAGCTCCACCCACTGCCACCACTTGATGCGGCTTGCTCCCACCTACATGTAGATGCTCTCCATCGTTGTTTTGGTCACCGGAGCACGAAACCCGCATCACTCCACCGCGTCTGGCCTCGCCGGCGGCTAAACTCCGGTGAATTTGACCCTGTTTGACCCCATGTGGGCCCAGGTTGACTTCCCCTGAGTCTATGACACGTGGGACTGCCCTGCTAATTAACTTAGATTAGCACTAATCAAAATTAGTTACTTAATTAACCACTGATAGACGGGGCCCACCGGTCAGGTTTGACCTGGGCTGGAGCCTTTGACCTGCTTACGTCACCCTGACGCAATGCTGACGCAATAACTCAATTACTGGAATTATTCTTATATAGGAAATTCCAGAAAATATTACAAACTTCAAAAATTCATAACTTTTAATCTGTAACTCCAAATGCAAAGAGTTATATATGAAATTTGATCAGAAAAATTCAATCTTTCCATCTGTAATGGTTTCATGCATGACAAAACACTTTAACCTTGCTGTATAGGTGAAACAAGCTAATACACTTATAAGGGTTAAGAACATAAGCTTCCATTTGAATCTTTGATTCAAATGGACCCAAACCAACTTGTTTCACATTGCATTAGGCAGGACACCTCATATTGCCATGTCATAGCATGCATCATATTGTTGCATATTGCCATGTGATGATCGTGTTCTGTGGTGTCTTTCGTGGTAGGTTCTGCCCCTGAGGATATCTCCGAGTATCCAACTGAAGGGCAGTACCCTACTACTACTCCATCAGGCAAGCAGCCCCATTATTCATATCGATACAATCCCATGTTCTCGCCTCTGCTCTCATTTACTACATTAAGACAACAACGTTTCAAACTGCTGTGTGCTACGGTAGTTGAACCCTTATCCTCTGCATGACCTGTCATTGCCACAGTAACTAGATGAAACCACTAGCATGTGTAGGAGTTGATTGAGCCATGTATGTGTTTCCTACCTTGCTATGCCTGCTCTGCTTAGAGTTGTGTCAAGTCTGGTTCATCTGGGTGATGGGCTAGAGTGAAATGATTACGACGGTAATGTGAGGGATGTGTTGAACATGATTTGGTAAAGGTATCGATGAGAGGCCATGTAGGAGTACATTGTGGGTTGTTTCATTGAGGTCGTCCCTAAGAACTGAGATCTGTATGCGTCATTTAAGATTAAGCTACTACCACACATTGGGCCCTGAAATACGACCCCGCTCGACTTACTGATCCCTCTCGTCCTCTGTCCAGGAGTTGCAACTAGTTTCTGGTGTTTATAGGTTATTGTGTTGGCGGCCGTGCGTAGCGATGACCCCAGGGGTGGGCTATGATGCGGTAGATACACCATGGCACGGTGTACCGAGTCGCCCGTTTGGTGTCTCGGGAACCCTGCACACATTGTTTGGGGCCGTTGAGGACACCCCCGCCGGATTTCCTTGCGGATGGAACCCGAATAGGCGATAAACCTGGACTAGAGACTTGTGCAGTTAGTCAGGTCGTGGTCTGCACCCACATCGGCTTTCACTTGACGTCTGCCGAGCACATGTCGTGTGCAGACGCTAAGTGGTGGAAACATGTGTGACGAAGTACTCCCTGCAGGATATAAAACTATTCGAATAGCCGCGTCCATGGTAAAGGACTACTTGGTTGCCTATACAGTTCATAGACAAGTGAATGGTTACTACTAAAAGACTCAAGATAAGTGTGAGTACCGAGGATGGCCCTCTCGTAGGATGACTAGGGAGGATTCCTGGTGGAGTATTTTGTTGGTGATTTGTGGACTCATGTGCGAAAACTATTTTACAGTGGTGTCTCATGGGATAGCTTAACCAAGATTCAAAGCTGGCTTGCTGCAATAACTCCACCACCTTCTTGAGAATGACCATGTATAGTAGGATCTGTTGTAAGACTTGCTGAGTATCTTTGTACTCATGTTGCTTTAATTACTGTTTTCAGACGACAACACCGCCCCCTCCGATGGGTTTTACGTAGACCTCGACGTCGATGAGTAACTTGCCACCCAGGTGGTGATTCTGGCAATGGAGGGCCCTATGTAGATTGATGGGCTTCGACAAGCCTTCTTTCTTTCTAGTGTCTGTACTCAGACTTATTTGCTTCCGCATGTGCTTGTATGCTTGTATGACTTGAGTGTCGGGTCTTGTGACCCCTACCTGTATGAACATGTTATGTACGGCTCTCTGGAGCCTTTAAATAAAGTACTTGAGTTGTAGAGTTTTGTTGTGATGCCATGTTGTATTTACACATATCGAGCATATTGTGTGTATGATTGAAATGCTTGGTATGTGTGGGATCCGACAATCTAGTTGTTTATCCTTGACAACCTCTCTTATGGGGAAATGTAGTCTAGTGCTCCTTGAGCCATAGTAGTCTGCTACAACCCGGTTCACCGGAGTCCTGCTAGCCCAGCACTACTGCTCAGGACACTTGACTTGCCGGCATGTGTTTCACTTCGTTCCTATGTCTGTCCATTCGGGGAAATGTCACGTAGTGACATCTAGAGTCCTGCCTAGCCTGCTACAGCCCGGGTTCCCCGGAGTCCTGTTAGCCCAGTGCTACAGCCCGGATTCACACGCTGTTGACCGACATGCTCGATGTGATTCTTGTATGCCTGTCCCCATAGGTTAGTGCCGCTTTGGGTTCACGACTAGCCATGTCGGCCCGGGTTCTCTATCATATGGATGCTAGCAACACTACCATATACGTGAGCCAAAAGGCGCAAACGGTCCCGGGCCATGGTAAGGCGACACCTGTGGGGATACCATGCGTGAGGCCACAAAGTGATATGAGGTGTTACTGGCTAGATCGATGTGACTTGGAATCAAGCTCCTGACACGACTGCACTCAGGGCGTTGGCATGGGCGTCCTCCGCCACCCTCACGGCCCTTGCACGAGCCTTCTGCAAAAGAGCCAATTGCCTGACTCTCTCGGAAGCGACATAGGCCTCCCAGGAAGCTTGTTCCGCGGTGCGCTTCTCTTCCTTGGCCTTCTTCTCCGCCTCTATTTTGGCGCGCTCTGCTGGAGGCAAAGCCTCCCACAAGGCGACATCCATTTCTTTCCAAAGCTCCTCAAGGCTGGGGGGCTCGGCGGGCAGCACGGCATTCTCCTTGTAGCGGGGAGCCGACGCGTCCTCTAGCGCGCGTGCTGGCGAGATTGGGAATGCCAACGCATCCACCTCAACACATCACGGCGAGGAGCGGAATGCCGACGCGTCCTCCTCGACTAGTGGCGGTGGGGAACGGAACGGTGATGCGTCGCGTAGCGGCGAGGAGCGGAACACCGACGCCTCCTGCTCGACTAGTGGCGGCAAGGAACTGAACGGCGACGCGTGACCGTCCGCGCGGTGCAGCGAGGAGATCCTAGGGCTTGGGAGGGGTGATGCCATGGTGGTCGACATGAGAGGGAGGGGGAGGAGATAGCGATGAACGTGAACGTGAGGGGGAGGAGATAGCGATGTCGTGGGAGGCGCAGTATTTATAGCTAGCAATGGCACACCTACGTAAGATGTGGACTGAGCTGCACTGACTTAACTGCCGGTACAGTTGCGTTACTGACATGTGGGCCAGACCCCTGTTGGGCCCATATGTTAGTGACCGAATGCACCTGCAGTTAAGTAACAGCTACGTGGGCATATTTGTTGGAGTAAATTACAAGGGAGCGAAGGCGTGGAAATATTGCTGGTCACAACGGATTGGATGAGCATGGGGGGAGGAGAGTCATGCATGCAGATTTTTTCACATGGGGTGGAGTGGTGGGACGGCCGGAGGGAGAAGGAGAGTTTGGCAGGCATATTGTTTCCACACATGGAGAGGAAAAAATTTGGAGATGAACGAGCTTCCTGCATGTATGGGGAACGGTGCATAATAAGTCATCTTGCATGTCGGGCTAGGTATAGTCTCAAGTCATTAAAAACAAACACGCCCCACACATGTTCATATTTCAAGGTGCACTAAATTATTGCATGCGATGATTAAGGATGGCCATAATGGTGGTATCTTAGCTGGTATCATGCACATGGGAATAGCAAACATGCTGATGTGGCAAAGAATTAAAGAAGATATGGGGTTAGAGTAACTAGTGTTCATGCATGCATTGGTAAACACATTTTTTGTGGAGAACGACAGCACTAGTGGAGTACTTTTGCAGACTTCAAAAACTATTCCACAATGTGTCAGCATTCACAATGTCAAATCAATATTTTTACACTCATTATAAAACGTAGTTCTTATACTCCCTCCTTCCATCTATATAGGGCCTAATGCGTATTTCAAAGCTAACTTTGACCAAATGTTAGAGCAATAATATATGACATGCAACTTACACAAAGCATATCATCAAATTCATATGTGAAAGGAGCTTTCAATGATATAATTTTCACATTATTCATGTCATGTAGTATTAATTTTATCAATAGTCAAAGGCGGTCTTGAAAAACGCATTAGGCCCTATATAGATGGAAGGAGTACTCATTATAATCAGTACTCCCTCCATCTAGGTGAGCAAGTCATCTTAGATTGTGCACTATGACCAAGGAGGGGGGGGGGAAACGAGAGATCTTAATGTTTATTTGCTAATTAATAGCATAGCATGCAATGAACTAACCACTGCATGTCGTGTTTGGTAGTCTCAAGTCATTAAAAGCATGCACACCCACATCTCCTATTGGTTGATATGTCAAGAAACAAGAAACGAGGTAGAAGTTAATGCACCGCGCCTAAGTGTTTAGGGAGTATTGTAGATATTGATATTTTTAGTATAAATTTGGTCGTGGGATTTCATTGATGCCTGTCGAAGCGTTGACAGGTCTGCTATGCGTGACCTGAAGATGAAAGCGTTGAGCATCTCGAAGTTGATCAACAATCTTCAATTATCAAAGATTAGTCGTTCGGCCAATAAGGTGGCACACTTAATCGCTAAGTATAGATTTGACAATAGATTAGATGGTATTCTTGTAAATAACATACCGCCCTGTGTGGTGAATATTGTATCGAATGAGTGTACTGGTGTGGTTGGTTAATTAATATAAGGTGGTGTTCAAACAAAGTATAAATTTGGTCAAACACTTTGCAAACGGTTGATGGGAGTAAAAAGGACCAGAGGGAGTATCATGCATGCGGAGTAGGCAAAAAATTGCTTGTCTAAAAAAAGGCAAAAAATTGCTCATTTATAGCCGGTCGAAGTCTCAAAGGGCGCGACCGCGCGAGGAAGGTGAAGGTCGTGGGAGGCGCGATGTTTGACGGAATTAAGTGAAGTTACATCCACGTGCCGGTATGGCGTGCGAACAGGCAGAAGCTATACCGTCAGGCCTACGATATGGGTCTAGTAGACATGACATCTAGTGGGTCCCGCATAGTTCTCGAGAACTCTTTCAGGGCTTGCAATTGCTTATCCACCGGGCAAGCCAGCAACCCCACGCCGTTCGCACGCCCTACTCGTCCCCGTCTTCTACCTTACAATAGTTCGCTCCCAGTCGTCTCGTCCTTTCACATTAGTTCACTCCCAGCTTTTTTTTGCGGGGTACAATAGTTCAACTTCTCCTAACCCTCCTCCAAAATCCATGGCCTCCCAAATCTCGAAGGTCGCCGCTGAGTACCAGGTTAGAGCCATCACCGGTGATTAGTTGATTGTCATCTACACACGTGGATCCAAGACAGTGAAAGCATGGCTTGCTCGTTTCCTACGCATGTTCAACAGTTCAAAGGATGAGTGGGTCGCTGGGCTAGATGTTGAGTACACCACAGTCTTGGGACGAGAGAAGGATCTAAAGGACGAAGAGAGGAAGAAGCCCACCGTGATCCAGGTTTGCGTACATAACGTTTGCTTGGTCTACCACATATGTCATGCCGACGTTGAGTGCCAGGATTTTAAGAACTTCCTCAAGGACAAAGAGTGAAATTCATTACTGTAGGCTTTAAGAACGACAGTGACATCCTGTGTCGGATAGGTCTCGTTGTAGGCCAGCCCTTCGATCTCCAGAAGGCAAGCCTGGTGTCCTCCTCTCAACCTTCAATGCTGACCCCGGCAGCAGCCATGATTGATCCTTCATATGCTAAACTGAAGAAACCTCATCACGAGTTTCATCATGCATGGGAGTCGAAGACATTAGATGAAGATCACATCATGTACGCAACAATGGATGCCTACCTTTGTTTAAATATCTACAAGGGTTAGATGAAGAAGCAAAGCCCATTGTCCGGTTCAAGCAAAGAAGCGTCGGCGAAGAGGAAGAGGAAGAGGGACGTGGACTCCGACTCCAAGTAGGTGGCAGTGTCATCGCTCATGCTGGTTCTACTGAAGTGTCAAGCGGAGTAGTTGCTTATTAGTTTATTTTCAAGGGTGTGTTGTGTTGAGGCCCCGGCAGAACTATGTTTATGTTCTTTCTCATTATTTTAACTCTTTAGTACATACAGTAGTACTAGTACTATGTCTTACTACTGTTCTTCTTGCAGTTGGTACTACTGCTCGTATCTTCGTATTCCTACTGTACTTAATACGTTCGTACTAGTAGTATAATTTGGGTCAGTCGATTTGTGAAAGAAGTTCAACGGAGCGAAGGTAGAAGACGGTAGAAGAGGTGGAATAAGCCCTTCTAGACATCCATGTTGCATCAAACGGCTCACATGAGTTGACTGACCCAAATTGCTCCTTCAGATTGCAGGATCCACATGGCATTCAAGGTCTCGAAGGTAGATTCTGCGTCCGCACCCGGTTTGCGGGCTCAACGCGTGCGCGACCGGCTTCTTCCACGACAGCCACCATGCGCGCCTCCTCCGCGCGGGAGGAGACGACAATGACACGCTAGTTCCTCCTCGCCGGCGTGCTGGAGCACGCGCTCATCCTCCTCTTTGTATGCTGCGTGCATAGACGCGGCTCCACCAGCTGCTCGCATGCTTGGCAGTGCGGCGTCATCGCGAGGAGGGACTGCAGACGACGTGAGCGGGCGAGCCTTCGGCTTCATGGCACAGGGATGGCGGCCACACGGCGGTGATGGGCGAGAAATTGTTGGCCGGAGCAGGCGGGCGCCGGCATGCACAACAGCGGCGGCATATTGATGAGTGCGCGTGTGGGAGCTTACTTTAGTTTTATATATAAGGTTGGTCAAACTTAAAAGAAAACCGTACTAGTACATGTAAACATTAGACTTAGGCATCGCTTTTATTAGTTACTAGCTTATGTTCTTGCCCATTGTGACAAGCCTTAGTACCACGGCCATGATACGGAATCCTGTGCAAGCGCGTGAACCGCGGCCGCGCAGTCGATCGAACGGTGCGTCACCGTGTCGCGCTCGAAGGACATCCACCGAACCTTTTTGTGTGTGTGAAAACAATCCTCTAATATTACTCAACTTTTTTCCCGTGAAAGTTCTTGACGCTGCAATATTTCCATATATTTGAATTTAGCTCCAGTTCGTGTTTATTTGGATATGGACGTTTTAGGTGCGCCCTAGTTTTTTTAATACTGATTTTGTGTGTGTGACAGAGAGAACGTGTGTATGTGTCCATATGTGTGTTGTGGCGGAAGGGCAATGTTGAGACGGTGTGCGTGTGATACAGACATAGAGAGGTGTGAATGTGCAAATGGTCGTGCATGAGTGAGACATAGACAGTTGCCGATACGTTGTGTATACATGAGAGAATGGTCTTCTAGTTTACTTGTGTGTGTGTGTGTGAGAGAGAGAGAGAGAGGGAGGCAGGGAGAGAGAGACAGAGAGAGGAGCATCCGTAACACAACAGCCATCTCTCTTGATTTGTCCATCCCTCGCACGGTCGTATGCAACACATGCATCAACGCGCACATTTTGACACCCTCACCCGGCCCCTGCCCACCTCAAGGCCCGCACAATCTCTTCGTGAATACCCATTTCTCTCCTTAGGTTTGTTTTCTCTCAATATCTGACACACACACACACGCAGCACAACACACACACACATACACACTCCCCCGAGCACACAATTCATCCCCATCCAAGGTTATACCGCGACCACTCTCGCTTGTGCTTCTTTGCACCCCAACATGCACAACACCTTAATCTTCAAAGAGGGCAACGAGCAGATCAAAGACAGCGACCACACCACGCTAGAGAATGCGGGGTCATTTGGAAGCAGGGTGATGTGACGACGGTTGATTGACTCCTCCCCCACCCTCTCTCTCTCTCTTGCACAAAATTACTAATCCCTCTCTCCCCCGCACAAAATTGTCAATCCCTCAACCCACGAGATCCTTCCCCCCTCGTCCATGTTTTTCCTGCTCTCTCATCAAACATGTTGTCTCTTCTCCTTCCATGTATACAGAATCCAGATGCACACGCATCTCATGTATATTACATGTATGCATCTTTCTCACAGACCTAACTTCTTCCTCTCTCTTTCTCTCTCTATCTATCTCTCTCTCTGTCTCGTTAGGTTTGTCTCCTACTCTCTCGTCCACATACATACAATCTTTCCCGCCCTATCTGCTCCATCTTCAAAAGCTCTCTCTGCACGTTTCATTCACACATTGGGATATGTCAAAATGTTGCTTCTATAATGGCTGATGTAGAGTTATGGTTGTTCTTGTTGCATCCTACAAAGTAATAACTATGAAATACATTTAGATTCTCATTTGACTAGGATTATGTGAGTTTGAGCATGTTGTGAAGTACTATAGACCTTGTATACATCTTGGGATTTGACAATGATTGTAACTATCGAATTGTATAGACCATTACATTCGAAGTCAATAGCCTAATATATTTATTTAATTTCAACAAATGATTAGTTCACTACAAACTAAGAAAACAAATGTGTAGTCCCTCCGTTTTTATTTAAGTCCGCGTATTAGCATTGGTCAAAGTCAAGTTTTGTAAACTCTCAGAAAGCTTATAACAAAAAATATTAACATATACAATAAAAAATAAATACCATTAGATTCATTATTGAATGTACTTTCACATCATACATATTTGTTATGGTAAATGTTTATATTTTTCTATAAACTTGGTCAAACTTTAGGAACTTTGACTTTGGTCAAACCTAATATGCAGAGTTTAATACTACTACTCGCTAGTTGCTTAGCCGAATCACTCAACACGCCGCACGGGGAGTCTAGTGTCACAAAATTTTGAGGTGGGCGAGAAAATCTCCCGTGGCCCTGATTCAAGCAGTGGGAAGTTACCATCATAGCCTTCGGAATAGGCCTACGAATGACGCTTGGTAGGGGGTTGTTTTCGTAACTTCAGGTTCACCCTACCCAGCCAACCCCACCCGGCACCTAGAGTAGTACACCTGAATACTCCCCAATTTCTATCCCCACCGCAAAATAGACTTCTCCACGGCACCGCGGCCTTCGTGCTCCTCCTCTTTACATTGGCGCACTCGTCCACCGCAGCGCATCTGCCCCATCGACGACCACGTACGCCGCACTGGAGCTGGTCCACCGTCGTCGTCGTACACGGAGCCTCTTCCCCGGCATCGTCTTCCACGGTCTCGGATCAGCTTCCCGGAAGCCGGCGCCAAGCGCAGAAGTACCACTGTCGTGGATAATGAACTGACTCCTGTTGCCAACCATGACTCACAGAGGCCGCCGCGACCATTGTTCTCCTCCTTGATTGGTAATGTGTGTATTGAATCACATAGCAGTACATGTGCAGTTCCAATTTTGTTCATACCTACCCTTCAAATTTCCTGGGTGCTATTGTTCCCGTAAAAGTAATTGGTTATAGCCTCCATTGTCCAACAGAATATCAGCTTGTAATTGTGCGTCGCTCCTGTCGTGCTATGCTTGGGTAGGTTTTCATCTGCAACCAGTAGTGTGGCAAATGATGGAATGGTTTTTAGAACTAGCAAAATGCCCATGCGTTGCACGCATCAAGATGCATTTGTATGAGTAGTTTATCTTGTTGGAGATGCTCTAACATGGCAGACAAGTGCTTTAATGTTGCCCACAAGATGCACGAGTATTACTAGTAGTATATTTTTCTTGCCATGTTGAGATTTTAAAACCACGAGTGCGAACATGCAGAGGAGCAATGAAGACCAAACATGGGATATTCGGGACTTCTTCAAGGAGCGTGGCATGTTAAAGAGGAGCTGCACCGAACCTGTAAAACGAGCTTTGGTAAGTAACACCCTTTCAATTACTTTCGTGTAGCCTCGTGTTCTTTGATGTGTATATGTTGTAGTTTCTGTTTCTCTTAAGCATGGTGTTCTTCGATGTGTAATAAGAAGAGTCTTAATCGTCCTAATGCTTTCGTTTTTAGCTTGATGTAGGAAGTGGGTGTTCTCACCTTGTAGTCTGTTTTTATTTATTTTTTTCCTTTTGAATTCACTTCTCCGAGTTCTGTTTATCTGGCTTCTACTAAATGGATCTAGGTTGCTCTGAGTATTGATCTAAAAAGGAAGTAACTTCATGTCAGGATGCAGTTCCTGCGAAGAGGGAAGTATGGTCAACCTCGAGATCATATTTCCAAAATGAGGCTGGATTACACACACGGTGCTAGTTCCCTAATGATGTTGGATTAGACACAAGGTGCAAATTCCCAGATGATGCTGGATTACACACAAGCTAGGTGGAGTCGTCAGCTATTCGTGTCCTCGTGGCATTAGTAAAGGCTGAAAGAAAGCGTGCAGCAGCCCTTGAGAATGTAGCTGAGTTCCTGAAGAAGCGAAAAGAGCAATCAGATGCTCTTTTCACCCAAGCCAAAGAAGAGATGGAAGAAGCCAGAAATAAGCTAGTGGAGGCAGAGCAGACTAGGCGTCTCCTGCTATCTAAAATGGTTGTCAATACAAAATTTCCTTCATAATAGCTAGGCTCAAATGTTTATCCAGTCAGCATGCCTGTTGTGATGTCCGTGCATCTACTGATGTGGCACAAAATGTTTTTTTCAGGTCATGTAATAACAACAATTACTTTCCAAACAATAACAGACGAAGCATTGGACATGGTATAGTTCACGCGCAAGCCCGACATTCCAAGTTGAACTTCCACATCAAACTCATGTTCACAGATATCTGCACATTCATACATAATGTCCACAACCATGATTCACTTCAAAGCCAAAAAAATGTGAGGAGAGTTATAAATAAAGAAAATCCTCTACTAGTTCCTACTACCAGTGCGAGCACAACAAGCCAAGACCATGCGTAAATTAATTATATTTTAGTCATTTTTGTGTTCTAAAATGCCTGCCGGCTCGCGGAAGGACGTGTTGCCGGCACACGCGCGGATTCAATGAAGGCAGGCCGGGCAGTCTTAAGCTGGTTGCACGCGGCGAGGTGGCGTGCTCAGCCGGGCCTGCAGCGAGTGCGGCCCTCCTGGCGGCGCGCCGGTTCAATGCCTGCGCTATGAGAGGTCGCGTCCGTGTCAAAGCAATCACTCCCTCCAGTCCTTTTTTGTTTGGGTATAACAAAATCTCATTTTCCATTCACATTTTAGTGGTAGGAGTTGTGTGTGTGTGTCTGTGAGAGAGAGAGGAGACGGTAGTTGGGGTTGTCTGATCGGTAAACAAATGAATAATGTCAGTCTAGGATGGAGACGAAAAGGAGACCGCAAGAAATGTTGTGTCTACAGGAGAGATAGAGAGAGTAATTTTAGTGGTATGAGTCATATGTAGATACATATAGGGTGTGTGAGAGAATCCCATAGAGAGAAAGACAAAGTGAAAGACGAGTGGAGACTGTGTGTTTGGCGGTGAAAAAGAAAGCTTAGGTACTAAGTGATACCAGAGAACAGTAGATACGTGAGAGATAATGAAAACCGTGTAATTTATAATGATAGGGAGAGTGTGACACTTCTCAATTGAGACATCGAGAGACCATGTTTGCGAGGATAGGAGCAACATGAAGTGAGCGTGGGGGTGAGCTGGAGAAAAGAGAGTGATAGCTACCTGAAGGAGCATGCATGCGAGAGAGATGGGCGTGAAAGGAGTGAACAAAAAAGGGATTCAAATATTTGAACTCGAGATGATGATACATGTAATCCATACTCGAACCAAAATTGATCTATCAAACATGCATACTCATATGAATTCACGCACATCTATGTTATTTAATATGTAGATATTACCGATCCATACATTTTAGTAGAACATAATTTGGTTAATTTTTTTTCGAATTCAACCTTAAGATTTCGAGATCATTGTATTTGTAAATCATATTATACATATAAAGGAGCAGAATTCTTTGTTGTGCTTTTGAAAGTATATATATAAAATGATGTATATAGAATGTAATTCCAATTGAAAATGGATCCCGCCCGGAAAAAATAGAATACAAACGGGATCCGAATTGAGTTGGCACGGTAAACGTGCACTCTGCAAAATTTGAACGAAGCGGGGAAATTCGCAGTAACCGCCCAAAACCAAAATCTGCGAGATGGAAATCACTACTGCCTATCCCTGCCACGCAAAGCCTATATGCTGGATTTCTATAGGTTTCGATAGGGGTAGGTTTGTAATTTCACCCAAACATGACGTAACCGCCTCTCACCCGGATTCATACACGGTGGGCGCCAAAACACAGTGTGTCCTCGGCCGAAATCGACTCCCTCCCCGATTCATATTCATACACGATGGGCGCCAAAAACAAACTCTCGTCAGCAAATATTCGGTGTATGCGAGATTACCGTCCTATCCCCAACCAACTAGTGTTGCTGTGATGTAGTAGAAATTTGAAACGGGGGCTAAGTTTGTAAATTTCCTCGCATTTGAGACAAGCGTGCCCTAAATACATGGTGCCCCCTTCCTCTCTACCTCCCTTTTCCCCATTCGTACTCCGTGGGCGCCAAAACACCCTCTCCACCCTACCCTCCTCCGTCCGCCGACGTCCGCCACCCCATCCACCGCCATCCTCCTCCACCATGCCAGAGCTGATACCCCGACGCTGCCATCCATTACAAGAGATCGACCTCCATCATCCACGGCTTCGGACCGGGATCCTTGCATCCCATCCTCTCGCTTCATCCCCGTCGTCGTCCACCTTGCCGGCACCGCTCCTACGACCGTCTCATCCACCGCGCCCTGCCGCCACCGTCTACCCTCCTAGATCTGCTTCCACGCCGCCGACAGCCATCGCTACCGCAGCACCATCAAATTCTCAGCAGATGCGTACACGGCGCCGCACCAGAGGCGGTACACTTTCGTATCTGCTCAACTTATTTATTGTGGCAAGAAAATAGATCACCACTGCTTTACTCTGATTTCTTGTCTTGGTTGCGAAGTTGCCTTTGTCTGGTTTGCACCTTCAGATCCGCCATGGCACGCTCAACACCATACTCGCAATGCTTATGGTTTTCCCCTTTTATATTCCACACTAGTTAAATCACAGTAGACTAAATTTCAAAATTGGGTCAGTCAATTTTTTAGAGCTCGCTGGAGTTCGCCGGTGCGATCGAAGGGGCTTGGGTGGGGACGGTGGTTGTGGGAGGCAGTGGTGGGGCCTCGTCGAACGAAGAAAACTCGACGCGGGTGGGGCGGGGGTGGGGGTGGCGGAGGAACACAGACGGTGGGCCGGTGGTTCGGTCGGCGGCCCGTGCGGTGTTCTGTATGGGAAGCACGGTATGTTCCTTGTCAGGAAGGGGAGCAGGGACATCTGTAGTCAACAACTAATAGAGCTGGCATGTACGTGATCGATAGGCTTTCAATTACTAGCGGCAATACAACACCGTAATTTCCAGCCAGTTCCACTTTCCCGGTTTATATATCCTGGTTATGGTGTACCCCTGTATGTACACTATGATCTGCCTAGTTGCTGTGTGCTCTTGTTATCATGGTTTGGCAATAAACTCTCTATACAGTATATTATGAACCTATCATCTGCTAGCTATCCTTACTTCTGGAGCCTAATTTTGTGTACTTGTGCCAGATTATATAAATGCACGCACCATATTACAGCACACATGAGCTCTC
Organism: Triticum monococcum; assembly: GCA_034509565.1. NCBI lineage: Eukaryota > Viridiplantae > Streptophyta > Magnoliopsida > Poales > Poaceae > Triticum > Triticum monococcum. Next base: position 169,909,439 of record CM067847.1, on the reverse strand, counting down.
TCATCAGAATCCAGTGATAGCACACAAGTGTTTACAGGGGCGCCCCTATATTAGAATATCATCTGCATTACAAAGATAATCTCACAACTATTTATGTTTTCATGGTTCTTAGATATTATACACAATTACAGTGAATATCAGAATCCGCGCATCAGAAGAATATTGTGGAACACTGCAATGACTTATAAAATTGGCAGCAAGGCATTGAGTGCCATTCTGGAAGCAATGAAACTCGTACGCTCCCCACCTGTTGATTCTTGTTCAGAATATCATCCTAGTGACTATTCTAACCTCGAGGAGGCAAAGGAAGATGGCATGTCATGTTCACCCATCAAGGTGCATGTTCTAATTTGGCAAGGTTTTATTGATTGCGCGTATCTTGCATATGTTGTCTTGCATTTCTTCTACTGTGTTGCACCGCCATCTACTTAGTTTACTCATCATATATGTTGAGATGACATGCCCATCCATTATCAATACATATTCCATCAGTCATCAACCATGTTTTTCCACTCAAATGTTGTTCCTGTGCATCAGACATCAAAAAGGAAGAGGGTGATTGCCGAACCTGAAGGAGCACCAGCAAAGTCCTTGAAAAACGTGGTGGTGCCGGAGAAATCAGACAGCACCCCACTTATATTGGTTGTACAACCAGTGACACAAAATGTAGGACCGACTCCAGCTGACTGTACCCATACTTCACTGGCCACACCACTAGCCCCACCACACAGGACCTGCACTCCAGCAAAAGGTATACCGATTTCATTTGCCATAGCACCAGTTATACCATAGAAAAATCCCACTCCAGCAAAAAGTACAGCAAGTCCACCGGCCGAAGACCTATCCCAAATTCAGAGACGGCCAATTCCTGCAGATTGCAACCCCATTCCATTTATTCCTAGTTTAAAAGACAATGCTTTCAATGTTTTTAGGGACTACGTGCACATATTCCCATCATGGGAAGATTATTGTGAAGACAAACACCATTTTCACATCTTCCTGTCCAACTTATGTGTAAGTGCTATTATTCATGGCTATTATTTTCCTGTTTTCTGCTGACTGAACACATCAATGATTTACATTACATTGTTGTAACTAGGCGAGGGTCAATCTGGATAGTCATGATGAGCAAAGCTTGCTTGTGCTTTTCAAGGAAGCATTGCAGCAGTATCGGTGTTACCTGAGGAAATCACACTTTGATGGCAAGTCTATAAACGAATTTCTGGTGAAGTCTCCTGTGCTAAATTTAGAAGACATTGAATGGAAAACCTTGTTATGCACTGGTCTCGTTCCCAGGATGAGGTACTGTCTATGAAATCACATGACAATTTGAACTTCTACTTTTCCGCATGTCCCTTACGGATCTTTTTTGCAGGAAATCTGCTCAAAGAAGAAATCCGGTTTGACAAGAACAACAGGATATCACAAATATGCTGCCCGCTGCTTTGCTCTTGTTAGTACATGTTGTCCTGTATCACTGTACTTGCATACATACCTGGTTCATTATGTGACAGCATTATGCATGATAGCTTGCTTATCAATTGTTCGCTCCAAATTATCTGATCTGTATGAATGGTTACATTAGTGTAGAATATATCCAATGCCAATGTTTTTTAGCTCTGCATTGTTCTTGTAAGTACATGTTGTCCTTTATCAGTGTGCTTATAATGACAGGTAGTTGTTCATGTACCATCACTCTGCAGCTTATTTTCCTTTGACCTCCATTTTCTACACATCATATCTATATTTACTCTTACCATAAGGTTGGTACTGAAGAAGTTTAGTTGTGCATTGCTCTTGGTTGTACCTTTTGCATGTATCGCTGCACTTACATTTATAGCTACCTGGTTATGTAGCATCACTCTTCATCTTATCTTAAATATTCTCCATTTTTTCGTATATTATCACATCTATATTTACTCTTAACAAAATGTAGAATAAAGGCAATGCTTTTGAAGAAGATTCTGTGGTAAACTTCTTGAATTGCCCCCCCCCCCATCAGCAGGGACAAGGCCTTTATAGAGCTTGTCTTCACCAATAATGTAATTTTGTCCATCTCAAGCCTTCAAACTTTGTTGTATATATTTGGTTAGGCATGACTGCAACAGCTGTTTATTTTTTGGTGTTTGCATCAAATTACTTGTTTAAAGTTTATTATATGTAGTTCATAAACAAAAGTTCGTCCTTTCTCAATTTAAGTTTTCAGTTGTACAACCAAGTTCCTTCTTCATACCATGTAAATTAAACTATACAGAGCAAGTGATCTTCTTTTGCACTGCATGTATGCTTCTATTTTTCATCTGTAATCTAGTGGTGTGGTGAACCTACACACTACAGCACAATGCCATATTCTGCAATGTCTTAACTATGAAAAATGTCATATCATTCTACTATTATTTAAACCATCTCTTTATTTTCCAATCTGAAATGGTATAAATTGTCAGCACACTAACCATTGATACTTATGAGTTCTTGATTTGTAATCCAGTGGTGTCGTGAAGCTGCCAACTCCTTCACAATGTCATTTCCTGCCATGTCTTGACCTGAACAATACCATATTGTGTTAATGCAAATTTAAACTGTGTCACTTTATTCGTTAGTAAGAAATGTGATGAATTGTCAGCACTGATACTTTTATGTGCAAAACCTATCATCTGTCTGCTTGTTTATCTTTCAGAGTGAGGAAGATATAAGTGTTGAACAAGCGCAGTCTCATCATCTTGCTCAGCTGCTTGCGCTGCAGCTCCCCAACAGGGCTAACCTTTCTTGAACTCTATTGAAGTGCTGTCGGTTTTGTATATTATTTTGTCGGCGTGTTTATTTGCACTGGTGGCGATCTTTGATGCCCAGTGTATGTAATCTGCTGTCTGCTTGTGCTTTATTATCATAGTGGCGAACTTTGATGCCCAGTGGATGTAATATACCGTAATTTCTTTATTGTATAGTATAGGTTTTTTTCTTATTCATGATGCTGCATTTATTTTACTGTATATATATATATCCTGTCTTCACAGTAAACCGGCCAAACCGTAAAATTACGGTACATAATCGGGCCGTCATGCAATCACGATGTAGGTTGGGCCTGAAACGTGCCAATCAGCTCACGGGCCGGCAGCAGCCCGAAATGAACCCCGGCCCATGATTGTGTGAATCAAATCACTGGCTTTTAACAGGCCGAAAAATTGTCTCGGTCCTTGTTTGGCCCAATCAGATATCAGATGCGAGCAGGCCGGATGCAAACCGGGCCGTAGTTAGGCCCAACTATATGACGGGCTTTTAACATGCTGAAATTAATATAGGGCCGAAATGTTAAACGGGCCCTTAACAGGCCAAAACTAATATCAGGCCGAATTACTAAGTGGGCCTTTAGCAAGTGGGCCCAAAAGCATAGTGTCCAGTTGAAGCGCCGAACCTGATATGGGCCATAATTAGGCCCAAAACCTCTTAAAGGGCCGGACCTGATCTGGGCCATAATTTGGCCCAGAACGTGGTAGGCTTTTAACGGGTCGGATCTCATATGGGCCACTATTAGGCCCGGAGCGTGGCAGACCATTAATAGACCGTATCAAATATGGGCCGGCATTTGGCCCAAAACATGGCATCCAGTTAACGGGCCGGCCTACTAGGGTCCTCAAAATCTTGTGGGCCTACAGCTGGGCCGGCCCATTAATGTGGGCGAAATCTCGTGGGCCTTTAGCTGGGCTGGCCCATTATGATCCACAAGAATTTTGTGGGCCTTTACCTGGGCCGGCCTATTATGGCACACAAAAATCTTGCGGGCCTTTACCTGGGCCGGCCCATTATGGCCCGCGAAATCTTGTGGGCCTTTAGCTGGGCCAGCCCATTATGGTCCGCAAAATCTCGTGGGCCTTTAGCTAGGCCGGCCCATATTGGTCCGCAAAATCTTGTGGGCCTTTAGTTGGGTCGACCCATTTAAACTTGTTGGGTCGTGCCACGTGTCGACGTATCATAGGCGCCTTCTGTCCAGTGAGTGGATGACATCTGTCTCGACGATGAGCCGACACGTGTTTCCTCTAGCCAATGATGATTTTACACATGGAAAATCTCCAATGGTCGGGGCTGTTAACGGGTTATCGGATCCAAAACCCGACCCGATAGCTTAACGGCGTTCCGTTTCGGTGGATGCCACGTGTCGGTCACCCTTGACGAAAGCACTTCTGTGACGCGCGATTTATCATCATGGAAGTGGACACTTCCCTGATGATAATTTTGGTAATGTCATGGAACACTTCTATGACAGCACAGGTATGACTATCTTGATTCTGTCATAAATTTGTCATGGATGTACATGCATGACAAAAAAGCGACATATTGTGACAAACACGTATCATCACAGAAGTGTATTTTTTTGTAGTGCAAAAGTGTGAGTTTAATGTAGGTGATTATGTATTTCTATACAACTCTCGTTTAAGATTTTTTGCAGGAAAGCTTCTCTCTAAATGGGAAGGTCCTTACGTTATCGAAGAGGTCTATCGTTCCGGTGCCATAAAAATCAACAACTTCAAAGGCACAAATCCGAAGGTGGTGAACGGTCAAAGAATCAAACATTATATCTCAGGTAATCCTAGAAATGTTGAAACCAATGTTATTGAAGCCGTAACCCCAGAGGAATACATAAGGGATACTTTCCATAACGTTACAGACTCCGAAAAGGAATAGGTATGTGGTACGGTAAGTAAACCAACTCCAAAACAATTCTAATGGCAATTTTTCTCCATTTTGGAATATTTAGAAAAATAGAAAAATAAGAAACAGTCCGGGAAGGACACGAGGGTGGAGGGCGCGCCCTACCCCCCTGGGCACGCCCCTACCTCGTGGGCACCTCGTGCGCTCTCCGAGCTCTGTTTTCTTGCATGTTGCGTATTTTGGTCGGTAAAAATTCATTATATAATCTCCCGGAGGTTTTGCCTCCTGTATCACGCAATTATCCTGTGTTTGTGTTTCAAGCTGTTCCTGCTGCAAATTAGAGCAAGATGTCTTCGCAAGAGTCAGACGGGGAGAGCCGGGTGTCTCATCCGGCATCGAGATCAATGACATACAACAATGTAGACCACTTTGGGACAGCAACGGAGGAAGAGATGGAGGCTGATTTAAAGAGGATAGATGCCATGGAGGAGGATTCAGAAGTCACTTCTCGCTTCCGAGCTGGATTCACAATGGGGGAACTGTAGAACTCGGCTATCCCAAACTCGGTTATCCCTTCCAATGTTAGATTTCTTTCTTATGAGAATATGAAAAAGATTGTGACTTGTTCTCCCGCAGCTATGCAACACACTTGGGTGCATGGAGCTTTGGCTGTTACATGAAAACTTCGAAAGGAAATAATGGACCTCAAGCAGCAAGTCAATAAGATCGAGGAGGACAATCATATCCTGAGGGGCATCATTGCCAAGAATATCGCATCACCATCCCCGAAAAAGGAGATATAATCACATGGGTATGGGCACTCCCCTTGGCAACGGCCAAACTTGGGGGAGGTGCCCCGGTATCGTATCGCCATCACTTCTATCTTTACCGTTTTTCTTAGTTCGATCATTTTGATAATATTTTGATCTAGTAGAATAAAAGTTTTTAGTATGATCTAGTGTGAGTTTTGCTTTATGATCCTTCTATGTAATTGAGTCTGTGAGCTATATAATAAAGATTAGTGTTGAGTCAAGGGCTTGATTATTTTGCCATGATCTTGAGTGAATAAAATAAAAGAGAAAGAATAAGAAGAAATAAAAGAGATCATATGGATCTTATGGAGAGTAATGAGCTCACATATAAAGAGTATGATGATTAAAAGTTATTGAGAGTTGACAAGCATAGTTTTGGTCATCGTTGCAATTAATAAGAAGTAATAAAGAAAGAGAGGTCTTCACATATAAATATACTATCTTGGACATCTTTTATGATTGTGAGCACTCATTAAAATATGACATGCTAAAGAGTTGACGTTGGACAAGGAAGACAACGTAATGGGTTATGTTTTCTTACATCTGAGATAAATTATATTGTCATGGATCATCCAACATGATTGAGCTTGCCTTTCCCCCTCACGCTAGCCAAATTCTTTGCACCAAGTAGAGATACTACGTGTGCTTCCAAACACCCTTAAACTAGTTTTGCCATGAGAGTCCACCATACCTACCTATGGATCGAGTAAGATCCCTCAAGTAAGTTGTCATCGGTGCAAGCAATAAAAAATGCCCTCTAAATATGTATGACTTATTAGTGTGGGAGAAAATAAGTTTTATACGATCGTGTGATACGGAAGAAATAAAAGCGACGGACTGCATAATAAAGGTCCATGTCACAAGTGGCAATATAAAGTGACGTTCTTTCGCATTAAGATTTTGTGCATCCAACCAAAAAAGCGCATGACAACCTCTGCTTCCCTCTGCGAAGGGCCTATCTTTTACTTTTATCTCCTACCTTACATAAGAGTCATGGTGATCCTCACTTTTCCTTTTTACATTTTATCTTTTGGCAAGCACAATATGTTGGAAAGACCCTTGTATATATGGCTAATTGGATGTGAGTTTTCATGAACTATTATTGTTGACATTACCCTTGAGGTAAAACGTTGGGAGGCAAAACTATAAGCCCTTATATTTCTATGTGTCTGATTAAAACTCCATACCCATAAGTATTGCGTGAGTGTTAGCAATTGTGAAAGACTATATGATAGTTGAGTATGTGGACTTGCTGAAAAGCTCTTATATTGACTCTTTCCTATGTTATGATAAATTGCAATTGCTCCAATGACTGAGATTATAGTTTGTTAATTTTTAATGAAGTTTATGATTCATACTTGAAATTGTGATTGAATTATTACTCTAGCATAAGAGATCATACGACAAGAATTATATAAATTGTTGTTCTAAGAATGATCATGATGCCCTCATGTCCGTATTTTATTTTTATCGGAACCTCTATCTCTAAACATGTGGACATATTTTTCGATTTTGGCTTTCGCTTGAGGACAAGCGAGGTCTAAGCTTGGGGGAGTTGATACGTCCATTTTGCATCATGCTTTTATATCGATATTTATTGCATTATGGGCTGTTATTACACATTATGTCACAATACTTATGCCTATTCTCTCTTATTTTACAAGGTTTACATAAAGAGGGAGAATGCCGGCAGCTGGGATTCTGGGCTGGAAAAGGAGCAAGTATTAGAGACCTATTCTACACAGCTCCAAAAGTCCTGAAACTTCACGGAAGTCATTTTCAGAATATATAAAAAATACTGAGTGCAAGAAGTTTCAGAGGGGGCCACACCTTGGCAACGAGGGTGGGAGCGCGCCCTACCCCCTGCCTTGTGGGCCCCTTGGTGGCCCTCCGATGCCCATCTTCTGCTATACGGAGTCTTTCATTGAGAAAAAAAAATCATAAGCAAGCTTTCAGGATGAGACTCCGCCGCCACGAGGCGGAACCTTGGCGGAACCAATCTAGGGCTCCGACGGAGCTGTTCTGCCGGGGACACTTCCCTCCGGGAGGGGGAAATCATCGCCATCGTCATCACCAACGATCCTCTCATCTGGAGGGGGTCAATCTCCATCAACATCTTCACCAGCACCATCTCCTCTCAAACTCTAGTTCATCTCTTATATCCAATTCTTGTCTCTAAGTCTGGGATTGGTACCTGTGGGTTGCTAGTAGTGTTGATTACTCCTTGTAGTTGATGCTAGTTGGTTTATTTGGTGGAAGATCATATGTTCAGATCCTATATGCATATTAATACCCCTCTAATTATGAACATGAATATGCTTTGTGATTAGTTACATTTGTTCCTGAGGACATGGGAGAAGTCTTGCTATTAGTAGTCATGTGAATTTGGTATTCGTTCAATATTTTGATGAGATGTATGTTGTCTCTCCTCTAGTGGTGTTATGTGAACGTCGACTACATGACACTTCACCATTATTTGGGCCTAGAGGAAGGCATTGGGAAGTAATAAGTAGATGATCGGTTCCTAGAGTGACAGAAGCTTAAACCCTAGTTTATGCATTGCTTCGTAAGGGGCTGATTTGGATCCACATGTTTCATGCTATGGTTAGGTTTACCTTGATACTTTTGTTGTAGTTGCGGATGATTGCAATAGAGGTTAATCATAAGTGGGATGCTTATCCAAGTAAGGACATCACCCAAGCACCGGTCCACCCACATATCAGATTATCAAAGTACCGAACGCGAATCATATGATCGTGATGAAACCTAGCTTGACGATAATTCCCATGTGTCCCCGGGAGCGCTTTTCTCAATATAAGAATTTGTCCAGGCTTGTCCTTTGCTACAAAAAGGATTAGGCCACCTTGCTGCACTTTATTTACTTTTGTTACTTGTTGTTTGTTACAAATTATCTTATCACAAAACTATTTGCTACCTATAATTTCAGTGCTTGCAGAGAATACCTTGCTGAAAACCGCTTATCATTTCCTTCTGCTCCTCGTTGATTTCGACACTCTTACTTATTGAAAGGACTACGATAGATCCCCTATACTTGTGGGTCATCAAGCATCAAGATCTATAGAGATAGATCAAGACGCTTGATAAGTTTTTTCAATGTGTACATACCTTGACAAGATTTTGAAGTAGTTCAAAATGGAACAGTCAAAGAAAGAGTTCTTGCCTGTGTTACAAGGTGTGAAATTGAGTAAGACTCAAAGCCCGACCATGGTAGAAGATAGAAAGCGAATGAAAATCATTCCCTGTGCCTCAGCCAAAAGTTCTATAAAGTATGTCATACTGTGTACCAGATCTATTGTATACCCTACACTGAGTTTAGCAAGGGAGTACAATAGTGATCTACGAGTAGATCACTGGACAGCGGTCATAATTATCCATAGTGGAATAAGGATATGTTTCTCAATTATGGAGGTGACAAAAGGTTCGTCGTAAAGGGTTACGTCGATGCAAATTTTGACACTGATCCAGATGACTCTAAGTCTCAATCTGGATACATATTGAAAGTGGGAGCAATTAGCTAGAGTAGCTCCATGCAGAGCATTGTTGACATAGAAATTTGCAAAATACATACGGATCTGAATGTGGCAGACCCGTAGACTAAACTTCTCTCACAAGCAAAAACATGATCACACCTTAGTACTCTTTGGGTGTTAATCACATAGCGACGTGAACTAGATTATTGACTCTAGTAAACCCTTTGGGTTTTGGTCACATGACGATCACTACAAAAAATATGTCAACTTGTGACCTTCTATCAGTGACCCTGAAAGAATTGGTCATAAATCTATGACCATTTGGTTAAAAGCTATCTGAGAGGCTCCAAATCCTAAACCATAACGACCATTTCGGTCAGAAAGGTCGTGATTTTCTTACACGAAATGGTCATAAATTTTTGAACGTGATTTATAGTGCTATTTCTTGTTGGTCATGACTATTTGAGATAGTCGTGATTTCTATGATGATTTGATTTGCCATGACTTGGCAGACACCTCAGCAATCTCGCTTACATGGCGTGTTTAGGTGTCATTCTCACTTACATGCACTATCAGCATTTGTTTTTTTGACAGATGGGACCCACTGATCTTATGCGTGGAACCAACACCTCCCACAAGCCCATCGACATGTGGGGCCTGCCCCATAGAAGTGGGACCCGCACCACTGTTTCCAATAACGTGTGGGACTCACCCTACTGACCTGGTGCGTGGGGTCTGTGTCAACTAGAGACCCACCCCACTTACATGGTGTGTTTAGGTGTCATTCTCACTTACATGCACTGTCAGCATTTGTTTTTTTTTACAGATGGGACCCACTGATCTTATGCGTGGGACCAACACCTCCCACAAGCCCATTGACATGTGGGGCCTACCCCATAGAAATGGGACCCGCACCACTGTTTCCAATGACGTGTGGGACTCACCCTACTGACCTGGCGCGTGGGGTCTGTGTCAACTAGAGACCCACCACCGGGGGACCTATGTGTCAACACGGTGGCTGAAATTTTTCAAAAAATTCAGTGGGCGGGGGTTCGAACCCGCAACCTTGACGCTGCAACAAGAGGTCCCCAATCACCACGCAAACATGCCTATTGTGCTAACTTTCCACACGAAACTTTCTTATAGAGATAGTTGTCTGTTGGGCCTAGACCATGAAAACAATGTAGTGCTTTCTGCTAGCGACCATGGGCCGGCCCAAGATGCGACCATGGACCTTGGTGCTTCTTTTCATTTTTTCCTTGCGTTTTTCACATTTGTTTTTTTGCTTAGCTATTAATTTTCTTTGAAAATATTCTAATATATATTATAGAAATCAGTTCGCATCAAATCTTGAGTAAATGTTGATCATGTATTTAAAAAATGTTAATCAAGCATTTCAAGAAAATGTTAAAAAATTATTTGAAAAATATTAATCAAGCATTTGAAAAAGTTAATTGTGTATAGACAAAATGTTGACCATCTATTAAAAACATGTTAAGCTTGCATTTAATATTTTTAAATATGTATAGAAAATGTTAACCACGTATTTAACTTGTATTCGAAAAAGTTAAGTGTGTATAGAATAAATGTACAATGTATACAAAAAATGTTAAACTTGTAGTTGAAAAATGCTAAATGTGTATAGAAAAAATGTTGGCCGTGCATATAGAAAATATTAAATCTATATAGAAAAAATGTTGACCATGTATTCCGAATATGTTAAACTTGTATATTTGAATATGAATAGAAAAAGTTGACAACGTATTTAAATAAGTGGAAATTTGTCTTTTTGGCGAGAGGTGCACCAAAAGCATTTGACATGCAACAATACGGTTAATTCAACATAAAATATGGTCTAATGTGTTTTGGAAAATGTAGTGGACCAATTTAAAGATAAATTTACAGTTAGTTTTACACGAATAAATATGAAAATGAACTGCAACAAGTAACAAGTTCATAGTATAGAATTACTTGCATGGTAGTACATGTATCGAAGTATCAAATATTCAGTTTGTGGTTAACTAAACTGAAAATGGTGAAATATTTCTTCCCTTTATTAAGAAAAACAGTCGCGGTGTAGACCAGTCCCTGCGCTCGCCGCTGAGAAATGAAGAGACAGGGAGTTGAGCGCTCGATCCGTCCATCGTATCGTATCGTACATCGATACGTGTGTTCCCTCGCGTCCTGAACTGTTGGCTGGGCTGCAAAACTCTCGTACGGTTGTCTTGGGTTGTGAACCTTTGGGAAACGGAGGCCCAAATTCATTTTCCCGGGTAAGCAAGCTAACCGAATAGGTTTAGCCCTTTTTAATACAATCGATCGCTGTGTGTTGACGAGACATCGAGCCTGGGCAAGTGCCGAAGGTCGCCGGGCGGTGTCTCCGCCACTTGAAGTAAGTACTAGCTAGGCATATTCCAATGTGCTAAATTTTTGCCACATCTTCTATGTTCCCAAATCACAGCTCTCCAAAAAATTTGAGCCCCAGCTAACAATTCATGTGAGCTTACCATCCAATCTTTGTTTGTGGTGATATTTTCAGTTTGTGAAGAAACTATATTTTATGTTAATTTATAATTACTGGAAATTTACCATGACATGACCCTACCCATAGAACCTCCCTCCACCAAATTTTACCTCATTTATTCTAGCCAATTTCCCTCAGCATTTTTCCAAATTTTCTGTTCAGTGGAGAGCACTGTGAAGGAAGCACCATTTTTATTTATCCAAATGGTATGAAAATTTTAAAGTGCCTTCATATGCCCAAATTATCCTCCTCCTCCAAATTTTATATCAATCCATTCAGTCATTTGAGTCTAGCTTCAACATTCATAATTTCTGTCCAGTGTGGTACGTTGCAAAGCAAGTGACACCTAGGCTCCTCCATTTGAGCAGCAAATTTTCCAACACAGTGTCCTTAGTAGATTATCATCCTCGGCCAAAAGTCAGGCCCATTGGGCATGTGCATTTTCCCCACCACTAATCAAACACCTGGGTGCTAATTCATGTTTGAGCTCAGTTCGGTCTCCTCGTGAGATTCTTCTATTGACTTCTTCTTCCTGACACCTATCGGGGGAGTGCCCAACCCACTAGACATGCCTAGGCCGCCCAGTACGCGTGGCAACGCCACGGTCATGCGGTGACCACACGGTAGGCATGCGAGTTTACGCACTCTGGAGTTGGGGCCCTCGGCCACCATCCAAATCTCAACGTGTCGCCACCAAACCATGTATTTCTAATTAAATAGATACTTATGTACCTATAAATGATTTTTGAAAAAAAATAAAGAGAAAACTATGAGGTAGTTGCAGTTCAAATTTAACCCGCTTCCAGCTCAATCATCAGAAATCTGTCTTTTCACTAGAGGTGGATCAAAACTTTTGACACCCAACTATTTGGTCAGTTGTGCATTAAATATGGCCTAGTATTTTAGAAAATTGATTTGGTCCAAATTTGCAACAAATATATGGTAGATCCTTCATGAAAAAACTCATTTTGGGCACTCGGAAAATAGAAAATGAAATTTTCGTGAAAAGAAAATGAAAATTTCCTTTGGAAACATTGTTTTCCCGTCCAATATGCACCCTTGTGCATAATATGAGATCATTTAAAAAAACCATGCCATGAATGTGGCCATAAGATTGATCATTTGGCTTGAAATCCATGCATCTTCACACATGATAGCTCATTTCTGAGAACACTTTTTTTTAAAAAAATTGTCGTATTACAAGTTTATTATTTTCCCAGTAACTTGGTCATATATAATGACACAATGCGAAGGTTTTCCAATTTTTTGAATTTTTATGCCCATTTCAAAATGCGGTCAAAACGGCGGGCATGCCCGTTCCTAGCTAGCGGTTGAACTTTGAAAAACTTTTGGTGTTTCTCTAATTAAATAGATACTTATGTACCTAGAAATGATTTTTGGAAAAAATAAAGAGCAAACTATGAGGCGGCTGTAGTTTTAATTTTACCCGCTTTCTCCTGAATTGGCGAAAATTTCTCTTTTTCACGAGAGGTGGATCGAAACTTTTGACACCCAACCATTTGATCAATTGTGCATTATATATGGCCTACTATTTTAGAAAATTGATTTGGTCCAAATTTATAACAAATATATTGTAGGTCTTTCACAAAAGAACTCATTTTGGACATTATAAAAATGGAAAATGATTTTTTCATGAAAAGAAAATGAAACCCCCAAATCAACATTGTTTGTCATCCCAAGATACACACAGGTGCACTATATTGATTCATTTTAACAAATTATACGTGGTAAATATGTCGAATGTTTGCCCTGAATAACAGGATAAAAACTATAAGAAAAACAACAGAGTTTTTTACACAACCTTAATTATGATTGGTGGAATCAGCTAAGGCATGGATGGATGACATGGCGTACATCCGCCCATCCAACCATCCCGAGCCAGATCTGCAGCCACCCCACGACTCCACGATCTCTCCTCACCCCATGATCTCTCCTCTCCTCTCCTCTCCACCACATCCACCGCACCCACCCACCCACCCCCGCCCGCCGACGACCTCCACTCCACCGGCGACCTCCGCCCTCTGCCCCCGATCCTCTCCACATCCCCTCACCTTCTATCCACCGCCCTCCGCCTTCTGCCCTAGATCGAGGAGGCGGACGCCGTCAGATCCACCATGCCCACAGCTCTCTCTGCCCCACCGCAAACCCTACCCACAGCCTCCACCATGCTCCGTCACTGGCGACCTCGCCTCCGCCGCCCCTCTCTCCTCGCCCTATCTCCATACCGCACGCGGGGGAGGGAGGGAGGCCCCAAATCGAAGTGAGCAACAGCTTCCGGATCCAGATCGAGAGGGGCAACATCGTCACCTTCCTCCGCCCCTTGGCTCCTCTGTGTCGCCCTACCCCGCGGCTCCCCTGACGCCGAGCCGGACGGGAGGAGCCACCGCCCCGCAGCACGCGCGCGCCGGTAGGGCGAGGGGATCGATGTCGAAGCTGTATGTGCAGGCGGTGCCCCCGCCGGATCTGAACAAGAACACCGACCTGGTTCATGTACCCGGGGGTCTGGACCACCTACATCTTCATCATCTTCGTCTCCTGGCTCCTCATCCTCTCCATCTTCGGCTACACCCCCGACATGGCCTAGACGCTCGTCAACCTCGGCCACTTTGCGGTACCCGGCTCTCCCCCTCCCCTCCCTCCCTCCCTTACACGTCCTTGACTCTCTCCCGGATTAGGATTCCGATGGGGATCTAATTCTCTATGCATTCAGGTTTCAGCTTACCATCATTTTGTTGTTATGTCTTGCATGTTCCTACCTTATGAGTATACAAAATAGATAAGTATCACTACCAAGGATTGATATCTCTCATTTCCATCCTCAAAAGTGTTGAAATAGTAAACCATAGTTATGCCCCTATTGGGTGTATAGTATGTAAAGTAGCAGAGTACACCGATTACCATTATGTCTGCTGACATACACTTTCAAAGACCTTTTAACATAGAGTTCATATAGTTATACAGTGCTTTTTAGCTTAGATATCATACAGTTATGTAGTGCTCCCTACACTATGCCTGTTTATGTATCATTCACATATTCTTGGATAGCACTAACTACATATGCAGTGCTCAAGGTCAGTTAGTTTTTTCTAGTACATATACCATGAATTCAACTTTGATGATAGCCTAGACGTCTCTGGTACGCATATGTAGTGTCATGTCTCTTTATTTGTAAGTTGAATAAAGTGATGTCTTTGATGCTAGGTCAACCATGAATTCAACTTTGATGCTGAAGCCCAAGGAGCAGGAGGTCCTGGTGCTGGAGGATGCACAGGGGAAGACCCATCTCAAGGGCTTCTCTAAGGTACAGTACTAGTATCAATACTTCCTAGTCTGCTCTCACAATGTAGCCTCTTTTCAAATTACACACACGATTACAAAAAATAAGCTTGGGTTAGCTTCATTGATGCCAATTGTTTTTACATCCCACCCGACATAACCATCTTAACTGTGTGGTGATCTCTCTCTATTAAGAGGTTTTTATTTGTCTTCCTTTGCAGGTTCATGTCAGGTCCATTGAGGATTCACGCAGTTGGGCTGTTTCGATGAGAACCAAGACAAGCAAAAGGCCACCAAGGCTTCTTATACCTAACAGCAACCTACTAAACCCTCTTCTCACCTGCAGCCACCACCCCACGCACAAATACCAGCTGGCAAAATAGTTGCCCAATGGGCACCTCCACATTTGTGCTTATGTTCAGCAATATGTTTAGAATTTGGAGCCTTGCACTTTGTAGAAGTTAGGCTTAGTATTCCAAGATAAACTGCATTACTGTTAGATTCCAAATAAGTGTCTTAATTCCAAGATTCACTTGTGCTGATTGTCAGATAGTGTTGGTAGATTATTTTGATAACTTTAGGCCTTCATTTTCTTATCTTCCATTGACACAAGCACTTTTATCATGTTAGTAACATATGTAAATAGCATGATTACTGCCTAGCTGCTATGTGCCTATTTTCTCTAAAAAACTGAGACATGTTTGAGCTGACGCTGACTGAGATAATATAGTAATCAGTAAAAACCGAGACCTTCTTGAGTTTTATATGAAACTGTACTGCTAATTGAGTGGCAACATCACTAGAGTTAGCCGTTCTTGAGTTTCATGAACTTGATATGAACAAATTTGATTAAGAAATCCTGATGCTTATTCATTTAACTTGATGGTCTTATATTGTTATGTGTCGCATGCGCCAAACGCGTCCAGAGTCTTCTTTCCTCTAGCAGCCACTGATCTGCAGCTAGGCAGTGAAGTTCCCTATAACTAAAATGGTAGGATGCACAAGTTTATAAGTCAGGTTTGTTTAGTTTAGGTCGATGAAGCATGGCAAGTATATTTTATTAATCTCCAGTAATAATTTAGGATAATCTCAAGTACATTCATTCATGCGACATTTTTCGATTGTGGTGCTGAATGATGTTTGTTTTGCATCTTTTGGCTTCATTGATGAATGTTTGTCTATCATCTTTGAGCAGAGTTTGGTCCGAGCCAAGTTTACCTATACTTGGTCAGCTCGGGCGGCTTCTCTAGCCCAGCCGCTGTTGTTTTTGCCCATTTGTGTTGTTGCTTTAGTAGCATCCTCTACTTTCTTTTACATAGCAACAGAGCACCACTCTTACCCTGCACTTCTCTCCAGATTATGCTACAATTACAAATTTACAATGCATTCATGCATGAGCAGTGCATGTGTTGGCGTCCATGAGATCAGGAATAGTTTGAACAAATGAGCCATAGGGTCTTTTTGGAACTCATTGATGCATCATAACTCATTTGGAGAGCTACCTACTCATTTGGATGCAATATCATGCTTGCTCTTTTGAAATTGATAATGATGCTCTAAATGTTAGTTCTATTTCCATTGTGGATTAGCTTCTGCCCCTCAAATGCTATTGACAAGTTGCATCCCTTGACTCCCTAGATTAGTGGAATTATCATGAGTAGTATACAACTTGAGATGTCCGATTGTATACAAACTGCACCTCAAAATTGATATGTTCTAGGCTGTGTCTCTGATTGCAAATGTTTCTTCACTATAAACTCTTCTACCTGTGATAAGTGCAACTAGAAGAATTTGTCCCATAAAATTTTTTGTAATCCCTATTAGCTGAAACTTGAGCATTAAAAAGTTTCATTTCTAAGTTCAGTTTGTTGATAACACATCCTCCTCCTATTTCTAGGACTATTTTATGGTGTTGTGGATATACTTTGTGATTTACAGTTACTGATTTGTGCTCTGTTGTCATATTATGGTCTAATATATTTTGTTTTGACTCTTTCTCTGTTGCCAGGAAAGTGGTGAGGAGATGTTGTTGATGCCTACTTGCTTGGCTGCTATGGCGATGCATGCACCGGTGAAGCAAGCACCCATGTAAGGCTGCCCCATGCACCTGCGAACATCATCTACAGGTACGACAAATGTCCCACCTCTCTGTCTCGTTTTGCTCCTCTTCTCCTTGCATCTGAGAAAATTGGTTCTTAATATGCTATTGATTTGCAGTGTATGTTCGTTAACATCAAGTCTAAATTGTCTCTTTGATTTTTCCTGTTACTTAGGATAGTAGTATGACTAGGACAAGCTACAAGCTCCCAGCGTGTCTGATCCAGGGTGTGTTAGGGCCAACCTGTTACAGAAGATGGCCATGCTCACGAGCCCCTCTGGATCAAAATCGGTATTCCTTTCTGCCTCTTTTTGGATTCACTCATATTTTGCCTCGTGGATTGATGGATTTGTCATATGGTACTGTAATTGTAAAGTCTGGTCCTCATTTAATTTCTGTAATTGATTGCCTACTTGACGAGGCTATACCAACTATCAAAATTTTGAATGCATGCTAGATAAGGCTTTATTAAGCCCTTGGTGTTGATTGAGCATTTTCTCCTCTAATGTTCAAGATGTTAATTGTTGTATACCTCTCATTGTAGGATGGCAAGTTGTGGCAGCTGGAGCATGTATCACAAGGGAGAGCAATGAAATCCATTGTACTGTTCCGTTAAAAAAGAGTACATTGTGCTGCTATGAAATATTCCTGTCTAAGGAAATGTATTTCTGAGATGCTTTTTTGTGTTATGTAAACCTTGGAGATGTGTTATGTGATGTGATATGATGGTTGACTTGAATTTGACCTGGAGTTTTCCTAATTTGAATGAAATAATGTTGGATGTATGTGTGTGATTGGGCTAAAGTCGGCTTGGGTCAAATTGGACAAATAATTGGGCCAAAAAAGGCCACATCCCAACAAGCATTGAACAATTTCAAAAATGAAATCATAAGCCTTACAAAAAAGGAAATGGACTACCGAAAGACTGAGGGCCAAAAAATTGCATGAATCCCCAAAACTAAAAAGTCTGAATTGATGGGCTAGGCCCATGTAGCTAGAGAAAATTAACAGATAAAAAATATATTAAAAAGGCTGAATTGCTGGGCTTGGCTCATGTAAAACACCGAACTGGACTGGGCTGATTCTTATCAACGACTTTTTTAATTGGTCGCAATTTTGCCACGTCAGATTGCCACGTCGGATCCGACGTGACCTGCGCAGACAGCCAATGACCAAAACAAAAGGTCATGGGTTCAACGACCTTTTGTTTTGGTCAAAAATGTCTACGATCTTATCCCGAAGAAGGTCGTTAATTTCAGTTTACGACCGCCAGCTTTTGACCATCTGTTTTTGGTCAAAAAAGGTCGCAAATGAAAAACTATGACCTTTCAGCGGCCAATAGTAAGGGTCACAAGTTGACATATTTCTTGTAGTGGATGTGAACTATGGGTGTTAATCACATGGTGATGTGAACTATTGGTGATAAATCACATGGCGATGTGAACTAGATTATTGACTCTAGTGAAAGTGGGAGACTGAAGGAAATATGCCCTAGAGGCAATAATAAAGTTATTATTTATTTCCTTATTTCATGATAAATTTTTATTATTCATGCTAGAATTGTATTAACCGGAAACATGATACATGTGTAAATACATAGATAAACATAGTGTCACTAGTATGCCTCTACTTGACTAGCTTGTTGATCAAAGATGGTTATTTTTCCTAACCATAGACATGAGTTGTCATTTGATTAAGCAGGATCACATCATTAGGAGAATGATGTGATTGACTTGACCCATTCCGTTAGCTTAGCACTTGATCGTTTAGTTTGTTGCTATTGTTTTCTTCATGACTCATACATGTTCTTATGACTATGAGATTATGCAACTCCCGTTTACCGGAGGAACACTTTGTGTGCTACCAAACGTCACAACGTAACTGGGTGATTATAAAGGTGCTCTTCAGGTGTCTCCAAAGGCACTTGTTGACTTGGCGTATTTCGAGATTAGGATTTGTCACTCCGATTGTCGGAGAGGTATCTCTGGGCCCAATCGATAATGCACATCACTATAAGCCTTGCAAGCAATGTAACTAATGAATTAGTTGCGGGATGATGCATTACGAAACGAGTAAAGAGACTTGCCGGTAATGAGATTGAACTAGGTATTAAGATACCGACGATCAAATCTCGGGCAAGTAACATACCGATGACAAAGGGAACAATGTATGTTGTTATGCGGTTCAACCGATACAGATCTTGGTAGAATATGTAGGAGCCAATATGGGCATCCAGGTTCCGCTATTGGTTATTGACCAGAGAAGTGTCTCGATCATGTCTACATAGTTCTCGAACCCGTAGGGTCCACACGCTTAACGTTCATCGACGATATATTATTTATGAGTTATGTATGTTGGTAACCGAATGTTGTTCGGAGTTCCGGATAAGATCACGGACATGACAAGGAACTCCGGAATGGTCCGGAGATAAAGTTTGATATATGGGATAATAGTGTTTGGTCACCGAAAGGGTTCTGGAATTCACCGGAAGGGGTTCCGGATGTTTCCCGAAATGTTTGGGTACAAGAACACTTTATTTGGGCCAAAGGGGAAAGCCCACAAGGTTCTTGGAAAGCGCAAAAGGAAGTTTTGCGGAGTCCAGGGGCCGGACGCCAGGGTCCCTGGCATCTGGGTCCATATGCCGGGAACCCTGGCGTGTGGCCCTGGAATCCGTGAAGGACTCTTTCCTTTCGGGTGAAACCGACTTTGTGGATGCTTTTACTCCAAGTTTCGACCCCAAGGCTCAACATATAAATAGAGGGGTAGGGCTAGCACCCAAGACACATCAAGAAACACCAAGCCGTGTGCCGGCTACCCCGTCCCCTCTAGTTTATCCTTCGTCAAAGTTTTCATTGTGCTTAGGCGAAGCCCTGCGGAGATTGTTCTTCACCAACACCGTCACCATGCCGTCGTGCTACCGGAACTCATCTACTACTTCGCCTCTCTTGCTGGATCAAGAAGGCGAGGACGTCATCGAGCTGAACGTGTGCTGAACGCGGAGGTGCCGTACGTTCGGTACTTGATCGGGACGGATCATGAAGGTGTACGACTACATCAACCGCGTTGATAAACGCTTCCGCTTACGGTTTACGAGGGTACGTAAACAACACTCTCCCCTCTCGTTGCTATGCACCACCATGATACTGCATGTGCGTAGGAATTTTTTTGAAATTACTATGTTCCCCAACACTCGCTCGCACTGCTGCTGCTGCTGCTCCGGCTCTCGCTCGATCGCTTGCTCGCCCAACTGCTGCTGCTCCGGCTCTCGCTCGCTCGCGCTGGTGCTGCCGCTCTCCCCCTCGCTCGTGCTGCTGCTGCTCTGCTCTGATTTAGCTACACTTCAGTCGACTGAATCAACTTTTGGGTCAGTCGATTTTTAAGGGGTGGGAGGCTCACTGGAGTTAAGGAAGAACCACCCACAGCGGGGACGGGGGCTCGCCGGAGAGGTACCTGCTACCTCTTGAGCTTGCGTTGGATTTCCCCCAAGAGGAAGGGATGGTGCAGGAGAGTAGCGTAAGTATTTCCCTTAGTTTTTGAGAACCAAGGTATCAATCCAGTAGGAGGCCACACTCAAGTCCCTCGTACCTACACAAAACGATAGCTACTCGCAACCAACGCGATTAGGGGTTGTCAATCCCTTCACGGTCACTTACGAGAGTGAGATCTGATAGATATAATATTTTTGGTATTTTTGGTATAGAGATGCAAAGTAAAAAGTAAAGGCAAAGTAAAAAGCAAAGCAAGATTAAAGTGATGGAGATTGATATGATGAGAATAGACCCGGGGGCCATAGGTTTCACTAGTGGCTTCTCTCAAGAGCATAAGTATTCTACGGTGGGTGAACAAATTACAGTTGAGGAATTGACAGAATTGAGCATAGTTATGAGAATATCTAGGCATGATCATGTATATAGGCATCACGTCCGTGACAAGTAGACCGAAACGATTCTGCATCTACTACTATTACTCCACTCATCGACTGCTATCCAACATGCATCTAGAGTATTAAGTTAAAAACAGAGTAATGTTTTAAGCAAGATGACATGATGTAGAGAGATAAATTCATGCAATATGAAATAAACCCCATCTTATTACCCTCAATGGCAACGATACAATACATGCCTTTATACCCCTTCTATCACTGGGAACGGACACCGCAAGATCGAACCCAAAGCTAAGCACTTCTCCCATGGCAAGAGCTACCAATCTAGTTGGCCAAACCAAACGGATAATTCGAAGAGACTTGCAAAGATAACCAATCATACATAAAAGAATTCAGAGAAGATTCAAATATTATTCATAGATAGACTTGATCGTAAACCCACAATTCATTGGTCTCAACAAACACACCGCAAAAAGAAGAAGATTACATCGAATAGATCTCCACGAGAGAGGGGGAGAACTTTGTATTGAGATCCAAAAAGAGAGAAGAAGCCATCTAGCTACTAACTATGGACCCGAAGGTCTGAGGTAAACTAGTCACACTTAATCGGAGGGGCTATGATGAGTAGAAGCCCTCCGTGATGACGGCCCTCTACGGCGGAGCTCCGGAACAGGCCCCAAGATAGGATCTCGTGGATACAGAAAGTTACGGCGGTGGAATTAGGTTTTTGGCTCCTGTTCTGATCGTTTGGGGGTACGTAGGTATATATAGGAGGAAGGAGTACATCGGTGGAGCACCGAGGGGCACAAGAGGCATGGGGCGTGCCCTAGGGGGGGGGGGGGGCGCCCCCACCCTCGTGACCACCTCTTTGACTCCTTGGAGTAGGGTCCAAGTCTCCTGGATCATGTTCGGTGAGAAAAATCACGTTCCCGAAGGTTTTATTCCATTTGGACTCCATTTGACATTATGTTTCTCAGAAATACTAAAATAGGCAAAAAAAGTAATTCTAGGCTGGGCCTCCGGTTAGTAGGTTAGTCCCAAAAATAATATAAAAGTGGAAAATAAAGCCCAATATAGTCCAAAACAGTAGATAATATAGCATGGAGCAATAAAAAATTATAGATATGTTGGAGACGTATCAGGCATCCCCAAGCTTAATTCCTGCTCGTCCTCGAGTAGGTAAATGATAAAAAGAGAATTTTTGAAGCGGAGTGCTACTTGGCATAATTTCAATGCAAATCTTCTTAATTGTGGTATGAATATTCAGATTAGGAAGATTCAAGACAAAAGTTCATATTGACATAAAGAATAATAATACTTCAAGCAAACCAACAAAGCAATTATGTTTTCTTAAAGTAACACGGCCAAAGAAAGTTCATCCCTACAAAATCATATAGTTTAGTCATACTCCATTTTCGTAACATAAGAATGCTCTCATCATGCACAACCCTGATGACAAGCCTAGAAATTGTTTCATACCTTAATAATTTCAAACTCATAAACTTTCACGCAATACATGAGCGTGAGCCATGGATATAGCACTATGGGTGGAATAGAATATAATGGTGGGGGTTATGTGGAGAAGACAAAAAAGGAGAAAGTCTCACATCAACGAGGCTAATCAATGGGCTATGGAGATGCCCATCAATTGATGTTAATGCAAGGAGTAGGGATTGCCATGCAACGGATACACTAGAGCTATAAATGTATGAAAGCTCAACAAAAGAAACTAAGTGGGTGTGCACCCAACTTGCTTGCTCATGAAGACCTAGGGCACTTGAGGAGGCCCATTGTTGGAATATACAAGCAAGTTCTATAATGAAAATTCCCACTAGTATATGAAAGTGATAACTCAAGAGACTCTCTATATGAAGAACATGGTGCTACTTTGAAGCACAAGTGTGGAAAAGAAATAGTAGCATTGCCCCTTTTTATTTATTTTCTTTTTTGGGCCTTTTTTCTTTGGCCTTTTTTGGGGACAATGCTCTATTAAATGATGATCATCACACTTTTATTCATTTACAACTCAATGATTACAACTCGATACTAGAACAAAGTATGATTCTATATGGATGCCTCCAGCGGTGTATTGAGATATGCAATGAATCAAGAGTGACAAGTATGAAAAAATTATGAACGGTGGCTTGCCACAAATACTATTTCAACTACATGATCATGCTAAGCAATATGACAATGATGGATGTGTCATGATAAACTGGATGGTGGAATGTTGCATGGCAATATATCTCGGAATGGCTATGGAAATGCCATAATAGGTAGGTATGGTGGCTGTTTTGAGGAAGATATAAGGAGGTTTATGTGTGAAAGAGCGTATCATATCACGGGGTTTGGATGCACCGGCGAAGTTTGCACCTACTCTCGATGTGAGAAAGGGCAATGCATGGTACCGTAGAGGCTAGCAATGATGGAAGGGTGAGAGTGTGTATAATCCATGGACTCAACATTAGTCATAAAGAACTCATATACTTATTGCAAAAATCTACAAGTCATCAAAAACCAAAGTATTATGCGCATGCTCCTAGGGGGATAGATTGGTAGGAAAATACCATCGCTCATCCCCGACGGCCACTCATAAGGAGGACAATCAAATAACACCTCATGTTTCAAATTTGTTGCATAACGTTTACCATACGTGCATGCTACGAGAGTTGCAAACTTTAACTCAAGCAATTCTCAAATTCATAATTACTCTACTAGCATGACTTTGATATTACTACCTCCATATCTCAAAACAATTATCAAGCATCCAACTTTTCTTAGTATTAAACACACTCAAAAGAAAGTTTCACAAATCTTGAATACCAAGCATGTTATTATTAAGAAAATTACCATGCTATTAAGACTCTCAAAATAATTTAAGTGAAGAATGAGAGATCAATAGTTTCTTTAAAACAAATTCACCACCGTGCTCAAAAAAAATCTAAGTGAAGCACATAGAGCAAAATTACTTAGCTCGAGAAGATATAAGTGAAGCACATAGAGCAAAACTACATAGCTCAAAAGATATAAGTGAAGCACATAGAGTATTCTATCAAATTTTAATTCATGTATGGAACTCTCAAAAGGTGTGTACAGAAAGGATGATTGTGGCATACTAAAACACAAAGACAAAAATAAAACAAGACGCTCCAAGCAAAACACATATCATGTTGGTGAATAAAAATATAGCTCCAAGTAAATTACCGATGGAAGTGGATGAAAGAGGGGATGCCTTCTGGGGCATCCCCAAGCTTTGACTTTCTGGTCTCCTTGTATTATCTTAGGGGTGACATGGGCATCCCAAAGCTTAGGCTCTTGCCACTCCTTGTTCGATAATCCATCAAAAGAATTCACCCAAAACTTGAAAACTTCACAACACAAAACTTAAAGTAGAAAACTCGTAAGCTCCGTTAGCGAAAGAAAACAAAAGACCACTTCAAGGTACTGTAATAAACTCATTATTTATTTATATTGGTGTTAAACCTACTGTATTCCAACTTATCTATGGATTATAAACTATTTTACTAGCCATAGATTCATCAAAATAAGCAAACAACACACGAAAAACAGAATCTGTCAAAAACAGAACAGTCTGTAGTAATCTGTAGCTAGCGCAACATATGGAACCCCAAAAATTCTAAAATAAATTGCTGGAAGTGAGGAATTTATCTATTAATCATCTGCAAAAATAATTAACTAAATATCACTCTTCAAATAAAAATGAAGGCAGTTCTCGTGAGCGCTAAAGTTTCTGTTTTTAACAGCAAGTTCAACAAGACTTTCCCCAAGTCTTCCCAACGGTTCTACTTGGCACAAACACTAATTAAAAACAAAAAACACAACCAAAACAGAGGCCAAATAATTTATTTATTAATAAACAGGAGCAACAAGAAAAGAATAAAAATAAAATTGGGTTGCCTCCCAACAAGCGCTATCGTTTAACGCCCCTAGCTAGGCATAAAAGCGAGGATAGATCTAGGTATTGCCATCTTTGGTAGGCAATCAATAAGTGGCTCTCATGATAGTTTCATATGGCAATTTTATTTTATTTCTAGGAAAGTGTTCCATCCCCTTTTTTAATGGAAATTTAAATCTAATATTCTCTTCCTTCATATCAATAATCGCACCAACCGTTCTAAGGAAAGGTCTACCAAGAATAATAGGGCAAGAAGGATTGCAATCTATATCAAGAACAATGAAATCTATGGGCACATAATTCCTATTTGCAACAATAATAACATCATTAATCCTCCCCATAGGTTTCTTAATAGTATAATCCACAAGATGCAAGTTTAGAGAGCAATCATCAAAATTACGGAAATCTAGCAAATCACACAAAGTCTTGGGAATAGTGGAGACACTAGCACCCAAATCACACAAGGCATAAAACTCATGATCTTTAATTTTAATTTTAATAGTTGGTTCCCACTCATCATAGAGTTTTCTAGGGATAGAAACTTTCAACTCAAGTTTTTCTTCATAAGATTGCATCAAGGCATCAACAATATGTTCGGTGAAGGCTTTCTTTTGACTATAAGCATGTGGAGAATTTAGCACGGATTGCAACAAGGAAATACAATCAATTAAAGAGCAAATTTCATAATTAAATTCCTTGAAATCCAATATAGTGGGTTTAGCAACATCTAGATTTTTATTTCTTTCAATCCCACTTTCATCAATTTCATCATAAAGATCTAAATACTCTGGATTTTTAGAAGGCCTTCTAGGTAAAGGAAGATCATATTCAGTTTCATCAAGATTCATATTGAAAAACAAAGATTTAATAGGTGACACATCAATAACTTTTAGATCTTCATCTTGATTTTCATAGGAATTGGAAGAACACGCTTTAATAAAGGCATCTTTGGAAGCACGCATCCTAGCGGTTCTTTCCTTGCACTCATCAATGGAAATTCTCATGGCTTTGAGAGACTCATTGATATCATGCTTAGGAGGAATAGATCTAAGATTTAAAGAATCAATCTCAAGAGAAATTCTATCAACGTTCCTAGCCAAATCATCAACTTTAAGCAATTTCTCTTCAAGCAAAGCATTAAAATTCTTTTGTGAATTCATAAACTCTTTAACACTATTCTCAAATTCAGAGGGCATCTTATTATAATTTCCATAAGAGTTGTTGTAGGAATTCCCATAACTATTAGAAGGATTACTAGGATATGGCCTAGGATTAAAATTCCCTCTATAAGCGTTGTTACCAAAATTATTCCTACCAACAAAATTCACATCCATAGATTCATTGTTATTCTCAATCAAAGTAGACAAAGGCATATCATTAGGATCAGAAGAAACACTCTTAGTAGCAAATAATTTCATAAGTTCATCCATCTTTCCACTCAAAACATTGGTTTCTTCTATCGCATGCACTTTTTTATTAGAAGATCTTTCAGTATGCCATTGAGAATAATTAACCATAATATTATCTAGGAGTTTAGTAGCATCTCCTAAAGTGATTTCCATAAAAGTGCCTCCCGCGGCCAAATCTAAAAGATTTCTAGAACCAAAATTCAATCCGGCATAAAAATTTTGTATAATCATCCACAAATTCAAACCATGAGTAGGGCAATTACGTATCATTAATTTCATTCTCTCCCAAGCTTGTGCAACATGTTCATGATCAAGTTGCTTAAAGTTCATAATATCGTTTCTAAGAGAGATAAAAGCATCTTCGCACTTGTTCCAAGAATCAATACTATTTTTAGGCAAAGACGAAAACCAAGCTTTGGCATGATCTCTAAGCGAAAAAGGAAATAGCTTCAATTTAACGACATCATTATCGACATCTTTTTTCTTTTGCATATCACATAAATCAACGAAGCTATTCAGATGAGTAGCGGCATCTTCACTAGGAAGCCCGGCAAATTGATCTTTCATAGCAAGATTCAACAAAGCAGTATTGGTTTCACAAGATTCAGTATTGGCAAGAGGAGCAATCGGAGTGCTAAGGAAATCATTATTATTGGTATTGGTGAAGTCACACGATTTGTTAGTATCTTGAGCCATCGCGGCAAACAAGGAATCTAACACACGAGCAAACAAAAGGCAAGCGGGCAAAAAGAGGCAAATAGAGAGGGATGATAGAGAGAGAGGGCGAATAAAACGGCAAGGGTGAAGTGTGGGAGAGGAAGACGAGAGGAAAATGGCAAATAATGTAATGCGAGAGATAGGGATTGTGAAGGGTACTTGGTATGTTGAATTTTTGCGTAGACTCCCCAGCAACGGCGCCAGAAATCCTTCTTGCTACCTCTTGCCCTTGTGTTGGATTTCCAAGAAGAGGAAGGGATGATGCAGCAGAGTAGCGTAAGTATTTCCCTCAGTTTTTGAGAACCAAGGTATCAATCCAGTAGGAGTCCACGCTCAAGTCCCTCGTACCTGCACAAAATGATAGATATTCGCAACCAACGCGATTAGGGGTTGTCAATCCCTTCATGGTCACTTACGAGAGTGAGATCTGATAGATATAATATTTTTGGTATTTTTGGTATATAGATGCAAAGTAAAAAGTAAAGGCAAAGTAAAAAGCAAAGCAAGATTAAAGTGATGGAGATTGATATGATGAGAATAGACCCTGTAAGTGCATCTAGTGCCACCCCTAGTTGGTTTTGGAGTATTGACGACAAACCTAGTTGAGGGACTAATGTGTTTGTGAGAATTGCAGGATAACACAGGTAGAAGTCCCTCATTGATTCGGTTTTCCTACCAGAGATGACCCCTAAAAATGTATGAAGACATTGATGTCAAAGGTGGTATATGAAGATATTCACATTGAAGACTATGACAAGAGAAGACATCGCATGAAGCCTATGGAGCTCGAAGACTTACATCTTTCGTAGTTCTTTTTCTTCTTTGTTGAGTCATAGGAACCACCGTACTGTTAAGTGGGGTCCAAGAGAACCAGTCAGAATGACTGAAGTGATGCCTAAACAAAACCTATGTCTTCGAGTGAAGACTATGAGAGCGAATCTTGTCCAGAGTCGGACAAGTCAGCTTTGCTTGTAGCCCAAGTAAAGTTGCCGTGTGAGTTTGAAATCTGACCGTTGGAACACGTGTTAGTTCCTTAGTGACCCAGGGTCATTCCGGACAAATCAGGTCGGGTTGCCTAGTGGCTATAAATAGCCCACCCCCTACAACCATAAACGGTTGGCTGCTCAGAGTTAGAATACGGCTTTTGTCGTTTGAGAGCAACCCACCTCGAAGCCTTTGAGAGAGAATTCCTTGTGAGGATAAAGCCCTAACCACGCAGAGCCAAAGAGAATTAGGCATCACTTAAGTCTTCTTGTCTGAGTGATCTGAAGACTTATTTGTTGGGGAACGCAGTAATTTCGAAAATTTTCCTACGCACACGCAAGATCATGGTGATGCACAGCAATGAGAGGGGAGAGTGTTGTCTACGTACCAACGCAGACCGACTGCGGAAGCGATCACACAATGTAGAGGAAGTAGTCGTACGTCTTCTTCCAGATCCGACCGATCCAAGCACCGTTACTCCGGCACCTCCGAGTTCTTAGCACACATACAGCTCGATGACGTTCCTCGGGCTCCGATCCAGCAAAGCGTCGAGGAAGAGTTCCGTCAGCACGACGGCGTGATGACGATCTTGATGTACCACCGACGCAGGGCTTCGCCTAAGCACTACAACGGTATGATCGAGGTGGAATTTGGTGGCAGGGGGCACCGCACACGGCTAAGGAACGATCTCAAGGATCAACTTGTGTGTCTTGGGGTGCCCCCTGCCCCCGTATATAAAGGTTGGAGGAGGGGGAGCCGGCCGGCCAGGGAGAGGAGGTGCAGGGGAGTCCTACTCCCACCGGGAGTAGGACTCCTCCCCCCAATCCTAATCCAATTAGGACTCCCGGGGGGAAAAGAGAGAGAAGGGGGGCCGGCCCCCTATCCTAGTCCTACTAGGACTTGGGGAAAGGGGGGGCGCCGGCCAGCCATGGGCTTGTCCCTTTTCTCTTTTTCCACTAAGGCCCAATAGGCCCATTAGTCTCCCGGGGGGTTCCGGTAACCCTCCCGGTATTCCGGTAAAATCCCGATTTCACCCGGAACACTTCCTATGTCCAAACATAGGCTTCCAATATATCAATCTTTACATCTCGACCATTTCGAGACTCCTCGTCATGTCCGTGATCTCATCCGGGACTCCGAACAACCTTCGGTACATCAAAATGCATAAACTCATAATAACTGTCATCGTAACGTTAAGCGTGCGGACCCTACGGTTTGAGAACAATGTAGACATGACCGAGACACGTCTCCGGTCAATAACCAATAGCGGGACCTGGATGCCCATATTGGCTCCTACATATTCTACGAAGATCTTTATCGGTCAGACCGCATAACAACATACGTTGTTCCCTTTGTCATCGGTATGTTACTTGCCCGAGATTCGATCGTCGATATCCAATACCTAGTTCAATCTCGTTACCGGCAAGTCTCTTTACTCGTTCCGTAATACATCATCTCACAACTAACATATTAGTTGCAGTGCTTGCAAGGCTTATGTGATGTGCATTACCGAGAGGGCCCAGAGATACCTCTCCGACAATCGGAGTGACAAACCCTAATCTCGAAATACGCCAACCCAACATCTACCATTGGAGACACCTGTAGTACTCCTTTATAATCACCCAGTTACGTTGTGACGTTTGGTAGTACCCAAAGTGTTCCTCCGGTAAACGGGAGTTGCATAATCTCATAGTTATAGGAACATGTATAAGTCATGAAGAAAGCAATAGCAACATACTAAACGATCGGGTGCTAAGCTAATGGAATGGGTCATGTCAATCAGATCATTCTACTAATGATGTGACCTCGTTAATCAAATAACAACTCTTTGTTCATGGTTAGGAAACATAACCATCTTTGATTAACGAGCTAGTCAAGTAGAGGCATACTAGTGACACTCTGTTGGTCTATGTATTCACACATGTATTATGTTTCCGGTTAATACAATTCTAGCATGAATAATAAACATTTATCATGATATAAGGAAATAAATAATAACTTTATTATTGCCTCTAGGGCATATTTCCTTCAGTCTCCCACTTGCACTAGAGTCAATAATCTAGTTCACATCGCCATGTGATTTAACAGCAATAGTTCACATCACCATGTGATTAACACCCATAGTTCACATCGTCATGTGACCAACACTCAAAGGGTTTACTAGAGTCAGTAATCTATTTCACATATCTATGTGATTAGCACCCAAAGAGTACTAAGGTGTGATCATGTTTTGCTTGTGAGATAATTTTAGTCAACGGGTCTGTCACATTCAGATCCGTAAGTATTTTGCAAGTTCTATGTCTACAATGCTCTACACGGAGCTACTCTAGCTAATTGCTCCCACTTTCAATATGTATCCAGATTGAGACTTTAGATTCATCTGGATCAGTGTCAAAAACTTGCATCGACGTAACCCTTTACGACGAACCTTTTTTTTTCACGTCCATAATCGAGAAACATATCCTTATTTTACTAGGGATAATTCTGACCGCTGTCCAGTGATCTACTCCTAGATCACTATTGTACTCCCTTGCCAAATCAGTGCAGGGTATATAATAGATCTGGTACACAGCATGGCATACTTTATAGAACCTATGGATGAGGCATAGGGAATGACTTTCATTCTCTTTCTATCTTCTGCCGTGGTCGGGTTTTGAGTCTTTACTCAACTTCACACCTTGTAACACAGGCAAGAAACTTTTTCTTTGACTGTTCCATTTTGAACTACTTCAAAATCTTGTCAAGGTATGTACTTATTGAAAAACTTATCAAGCGTCTTGATCTATCTCTATAGATCTTGAAGCTCAATATGTAAGCAGCTTTACCAAAGTCTTTCGTTGAAAAACTCCTTTCAAACACTCCTTTTATGCTTTACAGAATAATTCTACATTATTTCCGATCAACAATATGTCATTCACATATACTTATCAGAAATGATGTAGTGCTCCCACTCACTTTCTCGTAAATACAGGCTTCACCGCAAGTCTGTATAAAACTATATGCTTTGATCAACTTATCAAAGCGTATATTCCAACTCCGAGATGCTTGCACCAGTCCACAGATGGATCGCTGGAGCTTGCACATTTTGTTAGCACTTTTCGGATTCACAAAACCTTCTAGTTGCATCGTATACAACTCTTCTTTAGCAAATCCATTTAGGAATGCAGTTTTGTTTATCCATTTGCCAGATTTCATAAAATGCGGCAATTGCTAACATGATTCGGACAGACTTTAAGCATAGATACGAGTGAGAAAATCTCATCGTAGTCAACACCTTGAACTTGTCGAAACCATTTTGCGACAATTCTAGCTTTGTAGATAGTAACACTACTATCAGCGTCCGTCTTCCTCTTGAAGATCCATTTATTTTCTATGGCTTGCCGATCATCGGGCAAGTCAACCAAAGTCCATACTTTGTTCTCATACATGGATCATATCTCAGATTTCATGGCTTCAAGCCACTTTGCAGAATCTGGGCTCACCATCGCTTCTTCATAGTTCGTAGGATCATCATGATCTAGTAGCATGACTTCCAGAACAGGATTACCATACCACTCTGGCGCGGATCTTACTCTGGTTGATCTACGAGGTTCAGTAGTATCTTGTCCTGAAGTTTCATGATCATCATCATTAGCTTCCTCACTAATTGGTACAGGTGTCGCAGAAACAGTTTTCTGTGATGTACTATTTTCCAATAAGGGAGCAGGTACAGTTACCTCGTCAAGTTCTACTTTCCTCCCACTCACTTCTTTCGAGAGAAACTCCTTCTCTAGAAAGTTTCCGAATTTTAGCAACAAAAGTCTTGCCTTCGGATCTGTGATAGAAGGTGTATCCAATAGTTTCCTTTGGATATCCTATGAAGACACATTTCTCCGATTTGGGTTCGAGCTTATCAGGTTGAAGCTTTTTTACATAAGCATCGCAGCCTCAAACTTTAAGAAATGACAACTTTGGTTTCTTGCCAAACCATAGTTCATAAGGCGTCGTCTCGACGGATATAGATGGTGCCCTTTTTAACGTGAATGCAGCTGTCTCTAATGCATGACCCCAAAATGATAGTGGTAGATCGGTAAGATACATCATAGATTGCACTATATCCAATAAAGTACGGTTATGACGTTTGGACACACCATTATGTTGTGGTGTTCCAGGTGGCGTGCGTAGTGAAACTATTTCACATTGTTTTTAACTGAAGACCAAACTCGTAACTCAAATATTTGTCTCCGCGATCAGATCGTAGAAACTTTATTTTCTTGTCACGATGATTTTTCACTTCACTCTGAAATTCTTTGAACTTTTCAAATGTTTCAGACTTATGTTTCATCAAGTAGATATACTCATATCTGCTTAAATCATCTGTGAAGATCAGAAAATAATGATACCTGTCGCGAGCCTCAATATTCATCGGACCACATACATCAGTATGTATGATTTCCAGCAAATCTGTTGCTCGCCCCATTGTTCCGAAGAACAGAGTCTTAGCCATCTTGCCCATGAGGCATGGTTCGCAAGCATCAACTGATTCATAATCAAGTGATTCCAAAAGCCCATCAGCATGGAGTTTCTTCATGCGCTTTACATCAATATGACCTAAACGGCAGTGCTACAAATAAGTTGCACTATCATTATTAACTTTGCATCTTTTGGTTTCAATATTATGATTATGTGTATCACTACGATCGAGATCCAACGAACTATTTTCATCGGGTGTGTAACCATATAAGGTTTTATTCATGTAAACAGAACAACAATTTATTCTCTTACTTAAATGAATAACCGTATTACAATAAACATGATCAAATCATATTCATGCTCAACGCAAACACCAAATAACACTTATTTAGGTTCAACACTAATCCCGAAATTATGGGGAGTGTGCGATGATGATCATATCAATCTTGGAACCACTTCCAACACACATCATCACTTTACCCTTAACTAGTCTCTGTTTATTCTGCAACTCCCGTTTCGAGTTACTAATCTTAGCAACTGAACTAGTATCAAATACTGAGGGTTTGCTATAAACACTAGTAAAGTACACATCGATAACATGTATATCAAATATACTTATGTTCACTCTGCCATCCTTCTTATCCACCAATCACTTGGGGTAATTCCACTTCCAGTGACCAGTCCCTTTGCAGTAGAAGCACTTAGTCTCATGCTTAGGATCAGACTTGTGCTTCTTCACTTGAGCAGCAACTTGCTTGCCGTTCTTCTTGAAGTTCCCCTTCTTCCCTTTGCCCTTTTCTTGAAACTAGTGGTCTTGTCAACCATCAACACTTGATGTTTTTCTTGATTTCTACCTTCGTTGATTTCAGCATCACGATGAGCTTAGGAATTACTTTTGTCATCCCTTGCATATTATAGTTCATCACGAAGTTCTACTAACTTGGTCATGGTGACTAGAGAATTCTGTCAATCACTATCTTATCTGGAAGATTAACTCCCACTTGATTCAAGCGATTGTAGTACCCAGACAATCTGAGCACATGCTCACTAGTTGAGCGATTCTCCTCCATCTTTTAGCTATAGAACTTATTGGAGACTTCATATCTCTCAACTCGGGTATTTGCTTGAAATATTATCTTCAACTCCTGGAACATCTCATATGGTCCATGACGTTCAAAACGTCTTTGAAGTCCCGATTCTAAGCCATTAAGCATGGTGCACTAAACTATCAAGTAGTCATCATATTGAGCTAGCCAAACGTTCATAACGTCTGCATCTGCTCCTGCAATAGGTCTGTCACCTAGCGGTGCATCAAGGACATATTTTTTTCTGTGCAGCAATGAGGATAAACCTCAGATCGCGGATCCAATCCGCATCATTGCTACTAACATCTTTCAACATAATTTTCTCTAGGAACATATCAAAATAAAACACAGGGAAGCAACAACGCGAGCTATTGATCTACAACATGATTTGCAAAATACTACCAGGACTAAGTTCATGATAAATTTAAGTTCAATTTAATCATATTACTTAAGAACTCCCACTTAGATAGATATCCCTCTAATCCTCTAAGTGATCACGTGATCCAAATCAACTAAACCATAACCGATCGTCACGTGAGATGGAGTAGTTTTCAATGGTGAACATCGTTATGTTGATCATATCTACTATATGATTCACGCTCGACCTTTCGGTCTCCGTGTTCTGAGGCCATATCTGCATATGCTAGGCTCGTCAAGTTTAACCTGAGTATTCCGCGTGTGCAACTGTTTTGCACCCGTTGTATTTGGACGTAGAGCTTATCACACCCGATCATCACGTGGTGTCTGGGCACGACGAACTTTGGCAACGGTGCATACTCAGGGAGAACACTTCTTGATAATTTAGTGAGAGATCATCTTATAATGCTACCGTCAATCAAAGCAAAATTAAGATGTATAAAAGATAAACATCATATGCAATCAAAATATGTGACATGATATGGCCATCATCATCTTGCTTCTTTGATCTCCATCTCCAAAGTACTGTCATGATCTCTGTCATCACCGGCATGACACCATGATCTCCATCATCTTGATCTATATCAATGTGTCGTCACACGGTCGTCTCGCCAACTATTGCTCTTGCAACTATTGCTATCGCATAGCGATAAAGTAAAGCAATTATTTGGCGCTTGCATCTTATGCAATAAAGAGACAACCATAAGGCTTTTGCCAGTTGCCGATAACTTCAACAAAACATGATCATGTCATACAACAACTTATATCTCATCACGTCTTGACCATATCATATCACAACATGCCCTGCAAAAACAAGTTAGACGTCCTCTACTTTGTTGTTGCAAGTTTTACGTGGCTGCTACGGGCTTAAGCAAGAACCAATCTCACCTACGCATCAAAACCACAATGATAGTTTGTCAAATAGACTCCGTTTTAACCTTCGCAAGGACCGGGCGTAGTCACACTCGGTTCAACTAAAGTTGGAGAAACAGTCACCCGCAAGTCACCTTTGTGCGAAGCACGTCGGGGAAACCGGTCTCGCGTAAGCGTACGCGTAATGTCGGTCCGGGCCGCTTCATCCAACAATACCGCCGAACCAAAGTATGACATGCTGGTAGGCAGTATGACTTATATCGCCCACAACTCACTTGTGTTCTACTCGTGCATATAACATCAAACCATAAAACCTAGGCTCGGATGCCACTGTTAGGGAACGCAGTAATTTCGAAAATTTTCCTACGCACACGCAAGATCATGGTGATGCACAGCAACGAGAGGGGAGAGTGTTGTCTACGTACCAACGCAGACCGACTGCAGAAGCGATCACACAACGTAGAGGAAGTAGTCGTACATCTTCTTCTCGATCCGACCGATCCAAGCACCGTTACTCCGGCACCTCCGAGTTCTTAGCACACGTACAGCTCGATGACGTTCCTCGGGCTCCTATCCAGCAAAGCGTCGAGGAAGAGTTCCGTCAGCATGACGGCGTGATGACGATCTTGATGTACCACCGACGCAGGGCTTCGCCTAAGCACTACAACGGTATGATCGAGGTGGAATTTGGTGGCAGGGGCACCGCACACGGCTAAGGAACGATCTCAAGGATCAACTTGTGTGTCTTGGGGTGCCCCCTGCCCCCGTATATAAAGGTTGGAGGAGGGGGAGCCGGCCGGCCAGGGAGAGGAGGCGCAGGGGAGTCCTACTCCCACCGGGAGTAGGACTCCTCCCCCCAATCCTAATCCAATTAGGACTCCCGGGGGGAAAAGAGAGAGAAGGGGGGCCGGCCCCCTATCCTAGTCCTACTAGGACTTGGGGAAAGGGGGGGGGGGGCGCCGGCCAGCCATGGGCTTGTCCCTTTTCTCTTTTTCCACTAAGGCCCAATAGGCCCATTAGTCTCCCGGGGGGTTCCGGTAACCCTCCCGGTATTCCGGTAAAATCCCGATTTCACCCGGAACACTTCCTATGTCCAAACATAGGCTTCCAATATATCAATCTTTACGTCTCGACCATTTCGAGACTCCTCGTCATGTCCGTGATCTCATCCGGGACTCCGAACAACCTTCGGTACATCAAAATGCATAAACTCATAATAACTGTCATCATAACGTTAAGCGTGCGGACCCTACGGTTCGAGAACAATGTAGACATGACCGAGACACGTCTCCGGTCAATAACCAATAGCGGGACCTGGATGCCCATATTGGCTCCTACATATTCTACGAAGATCTTTATCGGTCAGACCGCATAACAACATACGTTGTTCCCTTTGTCATCGGTATGTTACTTGCCCGAGATTCGATCGTCGGTATCCAATACCTAGTTCAATCTCGTTACCGGCAAGTCTCTTTACTCGTTCCTCAATACATCATCTCACAACTAACATATTAGTTGCAGTGCTTGCAAGGCTTATGTGATGTGCATTACCGAGAGGGCCCAGAGATACCTCTCCGACAATCGGAGTGACAAACCCTAATCTCGAAATACGCCAACCCAACATCTACCATTGGAGACACCTGTAGTACTCCTTTATAATCACCCAGTTACGTTGTGACGTTTGGTAGTACCCAAAGTGTTCCTCCGGTAAACGGGAGTTGCATAATCTCATAGTTATAGGAACATGTATAAGTCATGAAGAAAGCAATAGCAACATACTAAACGATCGGGTGCTAAGCTAATGGAATGGGTCATGTCAATCAGATCATTCTACTAATGATGTGACCTCGTTAATCAAATAACAACTCTTTGTTCATGGTTAGGAAACATAACCATCTTTGATTAACAAGCTAGTCAAGTAGAGGCATACTAGTGACACTCTGTTGGTCTATGTATTCACACATGTATTATGTTTCCGGTTAATACAATTCTAGCATGAATAATAAACATTTATCATGATATAAGGAAATAAATAATAACTTTATTATTGCCTCTAGGGCATATTTCCTTCATTATTACACTTGAGGACTGTGAATCCTCCAGCCGGTTAGGCGTCACGTTCTGAGTGAAGGTTTGGGAGTCTACCTTGAAGACTTACCAGAGTGATTGGGCGAGGTCTGTGTGACCTTAGCTCAAGGGGAATACGGTGAGGACTGGGTGTCCTGAGCTGCGTGTTCAGGACTAGGTGTCCGGGACTGTGTGTCCTCAGGTTTAAATACCTAGCCGCCCTAACCAGACGTATAGTTGTCACAGCAACTGGAACTGGTCCAACACATCATTGTCTTCAACGAGTCACTGGTTTCATCCTTCCCTTCCCTTTATGTACTATTACTCCTTGTGAAGTCATTGTATGATTGCACTATCTTTTATCTTCACTAAGTGACTGCGTGTTCTGTTTGGCTTCATAATATCTTCCTACCTGATCCTTACAACATTGCTGCTATTAGTCATTGTGCTTTCACTCTATTGAATACTTGACTATGGCTTGCCTAGTGTAGTCTACCTTTCGCTGCAGGGTAATAGGTTTATTTTTATCGTTTGTCTTCATAACTTCCACGTTTTGAAGACTTTCATAAAAATCGCCTATTCACCCCCCTCTAGTCGATATAACGCATTTTCAATTGGTATCAGAGCAAGGTACTCCCTTGTTCTGTGTGATTCAGTTTAACCACTTGGAGTTTTAGCTATGTCGACTGCAGGGATAATTAAAGTCTCCGCTGCGTGCCCCGTCTTTGATGGAACTGAATATCCCTGCTGGAAGAATAAGATGTGCATGCATCTTGAAGCCATTGATGTCGACCTATGGTATGTCGTCAAGAACGGCGTTCCCAAGGCTGGAGAAGGTGTCACTACTGCTGATGTCAAGAAGTTCATTCAACTGGACTCTACTGCCAAGAATATCATATGTGGTCATCTGACCAAAGGACAATATAGCCGTGTGAGTGCTTTGGAAACATCTAAGCTGGTCTGGGACTGGCTCTCCAAGGTCAACGAAGGCGTCTCAACCCAGAGAGATCAGAGAATCAGTGTCCTTCGCAACCTCTTCAACTGCTTCAAGCGAAATGACAATGAGAATGTCCAGCTCACGTTTGATCGACTCACTGACATCACAAATGAGCTTCAAGCCCTTGGCGCTACTGAGATCACCAAGCATGAAGTCGTCAAGACACTATTGAGATCACTTGACAGTTCGTTTGACACCCTAGCCCTGATGATTCAAGAACGCCCTGATTTCAAGACACTCGATCCGTCCGACACACTTGAGAGGCGCAACACACATGAGTTTCAGCTTTCTGAGAAAAGAGATATCTACAGTCCAAACTATGGGCGAACTCCTGCCTTGAAGGCAAAAGCTGTCTCCTCATCTGAAGAAGAATCTGACAGCAGTTCTGATGATCCTGAAGACATTGGAAAGGAACTTGCTATGCTTGTGAAGAAGTTCCAAAAATTCACCAAGAAGAAAGGCTTCAGAAAGTCTTCACGATCAAGCTCAAGGAATGATGAAGCTTCTGCTCATGACTACAAGAAGAAAACATGCCACAAGTGCAAGAAAACTAGCCACTTCATCTCTGAGTGTCCGCAGTGGGACAATGAGAACAGAAAGAAGAAGAAGAGCAAGGAATATGACTCTAACGACAAGAAGAAGAAGAAATACTCAAAGTCTTCTTCCAAGTCTTCTTCCAAGTCTTCCCAAAGTCTTCATCACACAAGAAGAGCTCATCTGGCAAGGCACGTGCGTTTGTTGGCAAGGAAATGGATTCAGAGGAGGAGTCCGCTTCTGAGGAGGCAGAGGTGGAGTCTGAGGAGGAGTCCAATTCTGGCGTTGCAAGTCTGGCTACAGCATACGTTGCCAAGTCCATCTTTAACACTGAAGACAATGACTTCACCGACGACACCGATGCAAATGACAAGGACTACTCTGCTCCTACCTACTGCTTCATGGCACGCGGTGCCAAGGACACACGCACTACTACCTATCAAACATCTAGTGACGATGACTCTGATTGTGGTTCAAGACCCAGCTACAAAACACTTGCTAAAATTGCAACTGAACAATAGAAAGCCATGGAACATATTCAAAAACTGTTAGACAAAAGCGATGATCTGTTGGGCGCTGAAATGACTCGATCTGAGTCCTTAATTGAAGACATAAAAAATCTTCACGTTAAGTATGAGGAACTTGAAAGTCGTCATGAAACGCTCTCAACAACTCATGAAAAGCTTTCCTATGATTATCTTCAAAGGAAGCAAGATCTTGAGAAATTGAGAGCGGCTCATGAAGATGTTCAAGAGGAAAACGAGTCACTTCGCACCGAACAGATCAGTTCCGCTCAGGAAGGATTTGAACCACCATGTCTTAAATGCATTGAGCGTGATAATGCTACTTCTGTTGCTGAATGTTCTACTGCTGCTACTGTTGCAATATCTTCAACTGTTGATGTGGTAACTAACCCCTCTGCTGAGGATACTACTGCTATTGCTGATGAGAATGCTAGGTTGAAGACATTGCTTGAAACAGGGATGTACAAAAGCCTTAAAGGGCATCAAACACTATGTGATGTCCTTAAAAGGCAGATTCTGAACCGAAACCCGAGGAAAGAGGGTGTTGGGTTCGTAAGGAAAATGAATGCTGATGGCTCTTACAGGAAACCTGAGCAGTACCCCAAAACCACATGGGTTGCTGCAAAGGAACCTTCAGCAGATCCATCCAATCTATCTGGCTTCACTTGTGCTAACCCCATTGTCATTGATGAATCCTTTGATGCAAACTATAAACTGTTTAAGAATCAGAATGGTGAAGTGTTTGCCAGGTACATTGTTACTAACTGCAGGAATGGACCGCCTATGAAGATCTGGGTGCCCAAAAGGTGTTTGGAAAATCTTCCTGTGAATGTCATCATGACACCACAGATGAAGAAGACTAACCCCAAACCACAGGCTTCATATGGCCCAAAGGCTTCATACAGACAGAGGACTCACCTGAGTCGCACTAACGCAAATGTTTTGCAGGGAAACCATACTCAGGCCTATGAATATGAGCGTGGTTCATCGAACCGCCATGTTCATAAGACCAAGAACTATTCTTCTTATTCTTATGAGTACTATTATCCGCCTACAAGACTTTTTGCTAGGGCTCCAAAGCCAAAGTTCTCAGATGCTGCACTTAGACTTATTGCTTCTAAGCCACCCTTGAAGATGTGGGTGGCTAAGAAAGCTTAACTCTCTTTTGCAGGGAAAGGTCTCCAGCAGAAAACCAAAATCGTCTGACGCTATTGCTGGGGACCTTAAACATCTTGTAGGGCGCAAGATCAAATGCCCGAATGGTCTTACTATGTACTTCGTTCCTGAATCGCTTGCTACTCTCCCTATTAGTCCTAATCTAGATCTAAGCTTTCATAACCCACTAGTTCGTCAAATGTTTTTGCTTCACAATTCCCTTCATGAAGCCTATCCCCCTAACTGCACTGTAGGGTATGACACCAGCGTCTTCAGAATGGATTATTGATAGTGGGTGTACCAACCACATGACTGGCAAAAGAAGCCTTCTTATGGACTCAACCTTACGTCCACCCGACAAGAGTCACATCACATTTGCTGACACTGGTAAAAGTAAGGTATTGGTTCTAGGTAGAGTTGAAATCTCAAAGGATCAACACATGGATAAAGTCATGCTTGTTGAATCCCTTGGCTTTAACTTAATGTCTGTCTCAATGCTTTGCGATTTGAACATGATCGTAATATTTGGAAAATATCGCTGCCTTGTACTAATGCAATCTGACAAGTCTCTAGTGTTTGAAGGGTATCAGAAAGATGATTTGTACGTGGTAGATTTTTCGGCAGGACCACAGCTTGTCGTATGTCTTCTAGCAAAGGCTTCAGAATGCTGGCTCTGGCATCGGAGGCTAGGGCATGCTGGCATGAGGAACCTCCACACCCTTGCAAAGAAGAAGCATGTCATAGGCATCGAGGGCGTCAAGTTCAAGAAAGATCACTTATGCGGTGCCTGTGAAGCAGGGAAGATGACAAGGGCCAAACATCCCTCGAAGACAATCATGACAACCACTTGACCGTTCGAACTGCTCCACATGGATCTTTTCGGTCCCACTCATTACTCAACTCTTACTACTACTGCTTGTCTCTATGGCTTTGTCATTGTTGACGATTATTCTAGATATACTTGGGTGCACATAATCCTCTACAAGACTGAAGTGCAGGATGTCTTCAGACGCTTCGCCAATCGAGCAATGAACAACTATGGCGCCAAGATAAAGCACATCAGAAGTGACAATGGCACTGAATTCAAGAACACTGGCCTTGATACATATCTTGATACCTTGGGCATCACACATGAATTCTCAGCCCCATACACGCCACAGCAGAATGGCGTCGTCGAACGCAAGAACAGAACACTCATTGAGATGGCCAAAACGATGCTAGATGAATACAAGACTCCAAGAAAATTTTGGCCTGAAGCCATTGATACTGCATGCCAAACAATCAATCGTGTTTATCTTCACAAGCTTCTGAACAAGACATCTTATGAGCTCCTTACTGGCAAGAAGGCAAATGTCAGTTACTTCAGAGTATTTGGCGCCAGGTGCTGGATCAAGGATCCACATCACACCTCAAAATTTGCACCAAAAGCACATGAAGGTTTTATGCTTGGATATGGAAAGGATTCGCACTCCTACAGAGTCTTCAATCTCTTTCATTATAAAGTGGTTGAAATAGTGGATGTGCGATTTGATGAGACTAACGGTTCACAAAGAGAACACCTGCCAAATGTGCTAGATGAAGTTCCATCCAGTGAATCAATCAA
Source organism: Triticum monococcum (assembly GCA_034509565.1). Classification (NCBI taxonomy): domain Eukaryota; kingdom Viridiplantae; phylum Streptophyta; class Magnoliopsida; order Poales; family Poaceae; genus Triticum; species Triticum monococcum. Next base: position 169,867,954 of record CM067847.1, on the reverse strand, counting down.
GCTAATGGGAACTGGAGAAATCATATCTTCTGAAGCTCAACCTGAAGAGGAACTTATCATCTCCGCACCTGACCAACCTGAAGACAATGCTCAGCCTGAAGACAATCCCTCTAACAATGATAATGATCAGCAAGAGCAAAATCTTCGCCCTGTACATCCTCGTGTTGCCAATGAAGTGCAGATTGAGAGAATAATTGACAGCATCAATGCACCCGGTCTGCTCACTCAATCAAGGGCAACTCAGCTGGCAAATTTCTGTGGGCACTTCGCATTCGTCTCAATAACAGAACCCAAGAAAGTTGAAGAAGCCCTCATGGAACCTGAATGGATTCAAGCTATGCAAGAAGAGCTTCAACAGTTTGAGCCGAATAATGTATGGGAACTGGTTAAGCATCCTGATCAAATGGATGTGAGGAGCGCCTTTCTCAATGGCAAGATTTAAGAAGAAGTGTATGTTGCACAACCGCCTGGCTTTGAAGATCCAAAACATCCTGACATGGTATACAAGCTCAACAAGGCACTGTATGGCCTCAAACAAGCCCCTCGGGCCTGGTATGACACACTCAAATACTTCCTGAAGAGCAAAGGCTTCATACCTGGTTCCCTAGACCCCACTCTCTTCACGAAGACATATGATGGTGAACTGTTTGTGTGCCAAATATATGTGGATGACATTATCTTCGGCTGCACCAATCAGAAGTACAGTGAAGAGTTTGGATATATGATGCAAGAGCAATATCAGATGTGCATGATGGGAGAGCTGAAGTTCTTCCTCGGTCTTCAAATACGACAACAACGCAATGACATCTTCATATCTCAAGAAAAGTATCTCAAAGATTGCCTGAAGAAGTTTGGTATGCAAGACTACAAAGGCTTCACGACGCCAATGCCAGCCAAGCATCATCTGGGTCCTGACGATAATGGTAAAGAGTTCGATCAAAAGGTATACCGCTCCATGATTGGTTCTTTGCTTTATCTATGTGCATCTAGGCCAGATATTATGCTTAGTGTTTGCATGTGTGCTCGATTTCAAGCGGCACCAAAGGAGTCGCATCACTTAGCTGTGAAGCGAATTCTTCGATATTTGGCTCACACCCCAACTCTAGGATTATGGTATCCAAAGGGCTCAGAGTTTGATCTGGTTGGATTCTCGGATGCTGATTATGCTGGTGACAAAGTGGATCGCAAGTCTACATCAGGCACATGTCATTTTCTGGGACGATCACTTGTATGTTGGTCTTCAAAGAAGCAGAACTATGTATCTCTCTCCACCACTGAATCTGAATACATTGCTGCTGGATTTTGCTGCGCTCAGCTTCTGTGGATGAAGAAAACACTCAAGGACTATGGCATTCATCTGAAGCAAGTGCCACTCTACTGCGACAACGAAAGCGCCATCAAGATTGCCAACAACCCAGTTCAGCACTCGAAGACAAAGCACATTGAAATTCGTCATCACTTTCTCAGAGATCATGTTGTGAAGGAAGATATTGATATCATACACGTCAACACTGAAGAGCAATTGGCAGATATTTTCACCAAACCCTTGGATGAGAAGAGATTTTGCAAGTTACGGTGTGAGCTAAATATCTTGGAATCCTCAAATGTCCTGTGATCAGGCACACATCCTAACACTTATGCATATTGATGACTTAGATGTGCAACACATGAAGTAAAGTATATCTTTAATCAATGAAGACATACATTCTAAGTGTGAATACATTAATGTGGAGTTTGACTTCGGAGCGCCACGATAATTGTGCGTCGTGTCTGGGTCTAATACTTCCTATACGGTGGGTAATGCCACCACCAAATGTTCTGTTTGAAGTGTTTCACTCATGGCGTTACATTTGCTATGTCTTCACATTTGGTATTGCCTTCAATCTCAACATATCTTCATGATTATCTTCACTATGTTGATTATATATATATATATATATACTAGTGTTCTGTCCTCTACAGCATTCACTTATAGCTATGTATTCTTGTTGAATCTTTTGAACTAAGATCGGACCCTAACCTCTCTATGCTTTCTATCTCAAACTTTATCTCTCCAAATCACATGCATTCTATTGAAACTGTCGAATGTCTTCTCTGTGTCCTTGTCAGCAGAAGATACAGAGACAAACATTAAGTCCGTTTCCAATGCTCATTCCTTCACCTGAAACCCAGAGAAGTGGGAACGACCACCTGACAATCCAGGCGTGCGTGGGACGTGGAACAACCCCCGATATGCTGCATGACGGCCACGTACCCCTCAGATGCGAATCGTCAGGGGCACCTGTGTAATAACGCAGTGCCGCCCCTGTACCTATAAATACACGCCTCACCACAGTCATTATCTCTTCTTCCATTCTCGCACGAACCCTAGCGCCACCGCTAGCCCTCGATGACGCCGGCGATGAAGCACTTCGCTGCCGCATCCTCTCCGACACCGTCTTCACGCTGACCGCGGACATCGTCCTCTCCGCCGTCGCCGTAGGTGTCCTCTGTCGCCAAGTTAGGGCACGGAAGATCGAACTGCTCGGCCTCCTCTTCCACTCCGTCTAGCAGTTCTTCGTGTGGTAAATAAAACTTCCTTTTTACGGCCCCTTTGATCCTATAGCTTTATCACTTTCTACCACAAGCAGTTTCTATTCACACAAGTTGGATCCCTTTCATACTGCATCTCATAACATGCCTAGTATATTCACTTATGCTTCACAAAGTAGTTAGATTCCTCACTTGTACTGATCTGTGGATTCGTACAAATCTGGAACCAACTCCTTATCTATGAGTGAATGTCTTCGCACGATGAGGTCAATGTCTTCTAAACTGATTTATCTTCAAAATCTTCTGAGAATGCATATGACTCTTCCCCTTCCCTCGCACCTTATTGCTGTCACAGGTACATGTCCGTGGGAGAATCCCTTGGTTCTCATAGTCTGCATTCATTTGCAGAATTCTTATAGTATCACATAAATTCTCCCGAAGCCAGTTCCTGTCTGTCCAGCAAGCGAAAGCCCTTGAAGCCTTTGAACATATTGAAGCCTTTCAGTCTAAAGTTCATGGCTTCAGAGAAATCAGCAAGGAAGGGTGGCAAAAAGCATCGTGGAGAAACATCAAGAGATCTACCCGATGACCTCTCACAGCTGTACAAGACAGATCCTGAAGAGGATTACAATCAGCGCAAGACGCGAATCCAATGGATTCGACGCTATTGGGCAGAACAATGGTTCAAGTACAGATTTGTGACCAAGGAATATGCTGAAAAGAATGCCATCAAGCGACCATGGGGAGACATCCTCTACAAAAATCTTCAACCCAGGACCAGAGATGAAGCCATTGAACGAGGCTTCTATCCCTGCATGGTCCGTGGACCACAGCCTGCGGATGCTGACCCATCGTCTCTGCTATGGTGTCGTGATGACAATCTGTTCAAGCGCAACTTCCAGTTTGCCCAGAACTCAGCAAAGCAGAACAAGAAGACATTGGGACTAGACTTCAACCCTGGTCCTTCTGCTCCAAGGGCTGACGGCACACGTGATGCAGAACCCAATGTCGTCGGTCCTTTCTACAACCTTGAAGGTCTCATCACCCATATCTTGGTTCAAGGGACAGCCATGAATGAGCTTGCAGATGAGGCTGAATCAGATGAAGCGCCTGCAGCGCCAAAGCCAAAGAAGCTGAAGCAACCAAAAGCTTCAAAGCCGGCCTCTGCACCAAAAATCTCACGGGCGAAGCCACTGGCAACTGCACCTCCTGAAGACAGTGTGCAGTCTGAAGATTTGTTACGCATCTCCAAGCCCCAGAAGGTCAAGATGCCTCTGCCACATACCGGCCAAGAGCTGACAGCTGCTGCCATTCTGCGCAATGATGCCATTGATCTTTCAAGTGATGAAGATCTTGCAGATGACGCTCTTGAGCAACTCATCAAGAGCAAAGAAGAAGCAGAAATCTTCAATGATCTACCTCTCTTTGATGTAACCATCATCCATAACTTCATTGATGAATGGTTTGACACCCCCAACATCAGTTTCGATGATCTACAACTTCCCATTGGCCTCAGTGTCGCCTTCCATGGCGCCATTGCTTCAGAGTTAGCTATCGCCCATAGCATTGTTGAACTGAAGCAGAAGATTGACTTTGAAAAATCTCAGTTCAAGAAGCATATGGCCAAGCTCAGCATGCAAGAAGTGAAGAACTTCAAGATTATGCTGCACGAGCTCAAGGAAGCCTTTCTCAAGAAACGTGCAGAAGCTCAGGGTTCTCGTGAGCGCATGAAGGTTCTAGCTGACAGGTGTGTGCAAGCCTACAATGAGGCTGAGAAGCGCAAGGCCCTTGGGCGTCCTGGCATCAACCCTAGGATGGCTGCAAAGAAGAAGAAGAAGCCCGCTATGGCTGAACCCGATGCACCAAGGCAGGAAGCGGATCCCATTGTCTTCCCAACTAGCATGACTGGCCCAAAGCCAAAGGCCAGGTCAACTGCTTCAGAACTGAAGAAGACGAGGACTGCTAAGGCTGAAGCCAGAAAAAGGAAACATCCTGAAGCCTCTCCTACTGCCCCCTCCAAGAAGAAGAGGAAGACCAAGAAAGAATGGGCTGCTCCCACAGAGCCTTTGATTGTTGAATCCATTTCCATGGTTCGTCCTGACGCTGAACGCCAACTGATTGTCCATGAGTCTGCTTTCACAGGGGCTCATGAAGCTGAAGACATTCCAGCAGCTGATCCCATCGCTACTGAAGACATTGGTCATCATGACCATGTTGAAGATGATGCAGTTCTTCCTCAGCTCAAGCACCAACAGGTATCATCGCCTGTGCTCATGCACAGTGAACTCATCAGCATTGGTCGTCCACTGACGCCAATTGCTCAGAATGCTTCATGGGCTGATCGCCCGCAAGAGGAAGAAGACTTGGAGGCCCAGCCAACACCAACTCCACAGGCGTCGCCCGCATTGCGCAGGCTTCGTAAAGGTCCAAGGCCTCCAGTCTCTCCGTCTGAAGATAAAACTGCTGAAGACATTCTGGCTGCATCAGCCGATGAAGAAGAAGTCCCACAAGCTGCTACTCCCCTGTCCCACCAAGAAGCGGTTCTCGAGGAGAACGTGACTGTGACCGACCCTCCAGCTCGTCAAGTGGAGGTTGAAAATCTTGAGGCTGCCACCACCAACACCAATGAAGCCACTGACGTTGTCATGGCTGAAGCTAATGTGGAGCCCTCACCAACGAAAGCACCAGAAGTCAGCGAAGCCACTGATCCCACTGCTTCTGTTCCTGCGCCTGCTGCCGGTCCCTAGTTCGACTATCATGTTGAGCATAGGCCTCAGGTACAGAAGCCAATCCCAAGATTGCCCAGGTTCCCAGGTCCTGCATCAGCACCTGGATCCTTCAATATCAATGGCTTCAGAGCAGACAACACATTCTTCAATAGCTCCAGGAACCCCTACTCAAGGGAAAGAATATCATCTGATCGGTTATGGAGCTATCCGCAGCGAAGCTATTACTCCTGCATTCTTTACAATCAAGGTCGCATCTTCCCACACAAGCGTCTTGACATTGAAGCAATAGTTGGTCTGCCTGTCTGGAAGAAGCTCTGGATTGCTTCAAAGAGGTTGGATTGCTGCCGTTCGTCACTGACCAAGAGCATTGGAATGAAGAGTTCCTGCTCCAATTCTATGCCACACTTCACATCCGCGGGTATAACAAAGATCCGAAGACTTGGGTCCTGGAGTGGATGACAGGAAACATTCATCACGAAGCCAAAGCCTTTGACATCATTGAGCTCACTGGTCTACCCACTCCCGGCGATCTCTACGAATCTGGCTGTCAACTTCACAGTGAAGCTGTGGAGAGCATCTTTCAGAAGCCTGAACCTAACATGAGTCAGATGCTCAGCATGATGAAGCCATTGCCCCAAGATGCTGCATATCCCAAAGAGTTCTTCGTTGAAGACCTATAGTATCTGCCAAGGACTATTTATCACATCATAAGGAGAACTCTCTGGCCCATCAAAGGGCACTCTCCACATGCCAAGCTGGAAGGTGCAATGAAGACTTTGGTCTTCTATATTCTTCATGGCAAATGCTTCAATGCACAGGACTTCTTCATTCGCCAACTTGCTGCATCAGGCTCTGATCTGTTTGGCTTGAAGTTCTACACCCCATGGGTAATGCAGCTGATCAAACTTCACTCAGCTATCTCATATCAGCCATCTGCTCGCAATCATCGGATTTTTCTGCCTGATGTGGATATGTCTATTGAAGCCATCTATCCTGAGCCTGCCAAGGAACCTCTAAGTCTTCAGAATGCAGAGCATCAAAGTTTTTCTCAGAACATTGAAGGAGTTGAACCAGTAACTCGTGTGTATCCTTTGGCTGGCACTACATTTGCACCGCATCCTGCTCTCACTGAAGCCACTGATAGCACCATTGCCCAACGACCCAAGAAGCGCACTCGTGTTCTCAACGACCGAGAGCTTCTTGTGGATCTTCATCAAAAACAGGATAGGCATCATGACTAGCTGAAGCGTCAGATGCAAAGCCTCTTGGTGGATGTTAATCGCATTCGAAATCTTGCCACCAAGAATGCCTTTGTTGCCCATGAAACCTCTCGACGCACATGGAAAGGGCTGACGCTGATGTGCTCTGAAGATGATCTTCAAGAGGATGGTTTCTCTGAGCGCTTCAAGTCTGACTCCACACCTCCTCGAAGGGCAGTGCTGCGATGAACTCCATATCTTGAAGACTCTGAGTTTCTTCCTCTACTGCAACTGTGAATGCCAGAGTGATCGAGGATGAAGACGATGCTACTTCACCGCCACCTCCTTCAGCATGCTTCGACTCCGCTCCAAGTTCTTTTGCACCGCCGAACACCACCGACGACCCTACTGCTTCACCTACTCTTCATGGGAACGAGTAGAGGCTCTATGTCTTCAAACCTTTTTGGTCCTTACTAACAAAAGGGGGAGAAGCATATGAGTTTGATAGTCTTCAAGCGGGTCCATATGGGCGGGTGCTTTATATTTTGCTTCGTGTTTACAACTCTCGTTTTGATACATTTGGTTCTTTGAGTTGTAACACTTAAACTCGATGGTCGTCTGCTACTTATTTGCCACCTTGTGATGCGATGATAAATTCCGCATGTGCGACGATAAATTCCGCACTTAGATCATTTTGCAGACGTCCATTTTCCATTATGCATGTCATTATCTTCACATGCATAGCACAACCTGCCATGTGCATTTGCATTCCAAAAGCAAATTTACTTATATGCACATCTTCAGGGGGAGCCCTTGCAACTTATGAAGACAATTCCTTATCCTTTACAATTTCACATATTATATTCCCCGTTGAAAACTTCAACTAGTTTGTCATCAATCACCAAAAAGGGGGAGATTGTAAGTGCATCTAGTGCCACCCCTAGTTGGTTCTGGAGTATTGACGACAAACCTAGTTGAGGGACTAATGTGTTTGTGAGAATTGCAGGATAACACAGGTAGAAGTACCTCATTGATTCGGTTTTCCTACCAGAGATGACCCCTAAAAATGTATGAAGACATTGATGTCAAAGGTGGTATATGAAGATATTCACATTGAAGACTATGACAAGAGAAGACATCGCATGAAGCCTATGGAGCTCGAAGACTTACATCTTTCGTAGTTCTTTTTCTTCTTTGTTGAGTCATAGGAACCACCGTACTATTAAGTGGGGTCCAAGAGAACCAGTCAGAATGACTGAAGTGATGCCTAAACAAAACCTATGTCTTCGAGTGAAGACAATGAGAGCGAATCTTGTCCAGAGTCGGACAAGTCAGCTTTGCTTGTAGCCCAAGTAAAGTTGCCGTGTGAGTTTGAAATCGGACCGTTGGAACACATGTCAGTTCCTTAGTGACCCAGGGTCATTTTGGACAAATCAGGTCGGGTTGCCTAGTGGCTATAAATAGCCCACCCCCTACAACCATAAACTGTTGGCTGCTCAGAGTTAGAATACGGCTTTTGTCGTTTGAGAGCAACCCACCTCGAAGCCTTTGAGAGAGAATTCCTTGCGAGGATAAAGCCCTAACCACCCAGAGCCAAAGAGAATTAGGCATCACTTAAGTATTCTTGTCTGAGTGATCTGAAGACTTATTACACTTGAGGACTGTGAATCCTCCAGCCGGTTAGGCGTCACGTTCTGAGCATCCAAGAGACATTGTGGATCGCCGGTGAACGAAGTCTGTGAAGGTTTGGGAGTCTACCTTGAAGACTTACCAGAGTGATTGGGCGAGGTCTGTGTGACCTTAGCTCAAGGGGAATACGGTGAGGACTGGGTGTCCTGAGCTGCGTGTTCAGGACTGGGTGTCCGGGACTGTGTGTCCTCAGGTTTAAATACCTAGCCGCCCTAACCAGACGTACAGTTGTCACAGCAACTGGAACTGGTCCAACACATCATTGTCTTCAACGAGTCACTGGTTTCATCCTTCCCTTCCCTTTACGTACTATTACTCCTTGTGAAGTCATTGTATGATTGCACTATCTTTATCTTCACTGAGTGACTGCGTGTTCTGTTTGGCTTCATAATATCTTCCTACCTGATCCTTACTACATTGCTGCTATTAGTCATTGTGCTTTCACTCTATTGAATACTTGACTATGGCTTGCCTAGTGTAGTCTACCTTCCGCTGCATGGTAATAGGTTTATTTCTATCGTTTGTCTTCATAACTTCCACATTTTGAAGACTTTCAGAAAAATCGCCTATTCACCCCCCTCTAGTCGATATAACGCACTTTCAGACCTGGGGGCCATAGTTTCACTAGTGGCTTCTCTCAAGAGCATATGTATCCTACGGTGGGTGAACAAATTACTGTTGAGCAATTGACAGAATTGAGCATAGTTATGAGAATATCTAGGCATGATCATGTATATAGGCATCACGTCCGTGACAAGTAGACCGAAACTATTCTGCATCTACTACTATTACTCCACTCATCGACCGCTATCCAGCATGCATCTAGAGTATTAAGTTAAAAACAGAGTAATGCTTTAGGCAAGATGACATGATGTAGAGAGATAAATTCATGCAATATGAAATAAACCCCATCCTGTTACCCTCGATGGCAATGATACAATACGTGCCTTGCTGCCCCTTCTGTCACTGGGAAAGGACACCGCAAGATCGAACCCAAAGCCACTTCTCCCATGGCAAGAACTACCAATCTAGTTGGCCAAACCAAACGGATAATTCGAAGAGACTTGCAAACATAACCAATCATACATAAAAGAATTCAGAGAAGATTAAAATATTATTCATAGATAGACTTGATCATAAACCCACAATTCATCGTTCTCAACAAACACACCGCAAAAAGAAGAAGATTACATCGAATAGATCTCCACGAGAGAGGGGGAGAACTTTGTATTGAGATCGAAAAAGAGAGAAGAAGCCATCTAGCTACTAACTATGGACCCGACGGTCTAAGGTAAACTACTCACACTTCATCGGAGGGGCTATGATGATGTAGAAGCCCTCCGTGATGACGGCCCTCTCCGGCGGAGCTCCGGAACAGGCCCCAAGATGGGATCTCGTGGATATAGAAAGTTGCGGCGGTGGAATTAGATTTTTGGCTCCTGTTCTGATCGTTTGGGGGTACGTAGGTATATATAGGAGGAAGGAGTACGTCGGTGGAACACTGAGGGGCCCAAGAGGCCCCCACCCTCGTGACCGCCTCTTTGACTCCTTGGAGTAGGGTCCAAGTCTCCTGGATCACGTTTGGTGAGAAAATCACGTTCCCGATGGTTTTATTCCGTTTTGACTCCGTTTGATATTATGTTTCTCCGAAATACTGAAATAGGCAAAAAACAGCAATTCTGGGTTGGGCCTCCGGTTAATAGGTTAGTCCCAAAAATAGTATAAAAGTGGAAAATAAATCCCACTATAGTCCAAAACAGTAGATAATATAGCATGGAGCAATCAAAAATTATAGATACGTTGGAGACGTGTCAGTACCCCACTATCTATCTTAGGGTTTAGGGTGGGGGCGGGGGGCCTATAGGGCTGGCCGGGGCGGCGGTGGACCGACGGTGGGAGTTGTTTCGGGGCGGCAAGGTGGCGCTGGGGCCGGCAGTTCGGCCGGTGGTGGCTGGCGGCTCAGGGGGTGCAGGTTGAAGATGAACTGCAAGCCCTCCCTAAACTACATGTCAAGTGCCTCTCTGCTACCATTGCGTTCAATTTCGATAGTAACATTCAGATTCCACAGTAAATTTCAGTTTCGGCAGTTAAGTTCAGAGTCAACAGTTTTTACCTCATCTGTTGTAGTCAGGTGGTTTTTGGTGATGTAAATTTTGCATCTATTTTACATCGTCTATTGGAGATGTTATTAGAATTCCACTTGAGATTGACGATGTCTGTCTTGTGCTGCTTCAGCCTTGACGTCTTAGGGCTCATCGGGGCTGCTCCAACGATAGAACGATCCGTCACAACAAAGCAGTGCCCTAGACGCCGTCTACAGATTCCTCAGATCTTCCTCCACACCTGCGACAGCCACCTCTGCCTCAACTGCTTCAGCGACCAACCCAATGATGCTGAGGTCGACATGGCTACGGCAAAGAGGTTGTACACTTGTTGCATCACTTATTACTATACATTCATGTCGATCCATTAGGGCTATTTTGGTTCGACGGAAAAACATAGCAATAGGGAATTTTCCAATGGCACTCTACTATTCAATTATTCATGCACTTTGTTGAAAGGAATGAAGCAAAACATCCACCTGGACCTAATTTTCAAAATCCTATGCATGAAAACAAGACCAAGTGCATTAGTGGCAGAATAACATTCTAACTGTACACGCTTTCATATGGTTTCACTTTATTTTGGCCATGTTTCTTTGCATTCCTCCGCTCTTCCCATTCCTGTAAATCAAACACTCAAGTTGACATAAATCCTGTGTTTACAAATGCTCTGTTTACCATGTGCATTCATATCCTATTCCGGTGTTTTTCCTATCCCTGCATTTTTAGAATCATGCAAACCAAATGAGCCCTTACAAAATTACTTTAGTTACAGGTAGGTTTCGAAGGGAACTTTGTGTGGTTTGTCTTGCTCCTGCCACGATGTCGTCCACCTCAACTGAGCTGCTCCATCGACAGAAACATCCACCAAATCAGACATCACGACTCATGACCGTCTTTCGCAGCCTCAGATCTCCTTCCCTGCCGCCAGCACCCACCGCAACGACATCACCATCATCGACTCAGTAGATGAACCTGAGGAGTACACGGGTCCACAAGAGAGGTCACACTCTTTTGTTTCTGCTTACGTTATGCATTGCTTAAAATTACCTGCTACTTTATCGTCCTCTTCACATCTTGGACTCCAAGTCAGGTCCAAATTAATGTTCAAACTTGAGTTCTAAATTAGTTGTGGGGCACATATCGAGGAAGCAATGAATAGTATCTTTGTCTAATATCTGGTTCACCTAGGGTATTCCTATGTGGTCCATCTTGGGTGGGAAACAAATAGTAAAGCAATCATCATCTATCTTTTTATTAAATTAAAGCAATCATCAGCCTGCTATCATTATTTTTGGATCCATCCACTGGTTGTTACCATCATTCTAAATTTTTGCATGTTCGCCTTACATAATCTCACCATATTTTTTCCGTATGCATGTCAGATATTGTACAAAGTCATGTTGAACATGTAGAGAAAAAGAGAAGAGTTTTGCGCAACAATACAATGTCATGCAGACATCGCTCCATGGTGGGTTCAATGGCAAACCCTCCCTACCCCTCTCCAGATTGTAATTCAAAGGAAGATATCTGTTTTGAGGCGGATTCAGACACCGCATACCACTCCTATTTACCCCCCAAGGTGTTTGCTCTACCTTGGCATGATGATGTTAGTCATATCATGCATATGTTGCCTTATAGTGCCTACTTTTGACATCATATATGTCATCTGCTTAGTTTAGACATGTTCTGTAATGCCACCTATTTAGTTTCTATATCATATATGGGAATTATGCAGTCTCATATCTTTTAGCCAGCCATAATATACATGAAATGTGCAATGCTATCTTGTTTAACCAGGCATCATATATTTGAATGATATCTTGCCCATCCTTTTCTTCATTACATTTCCATTTGTCGACAATGTTTGTACATTAAACTACTCTTCCTATGAATCACCCATTTGGGTGGGAGATTGAAAATCTGGAGTGAAAACAAGGCCTTCAGAGCAGATAGTGCTACCTGTCGAAGCAGATCTCTTGTTGGGTCCCGATAGCTCCTCAGAGATGGATTCAGGGACAGATGACCAGTCCTATTCTCCCACCGAGGTGTATGCTCTAACTTGGCACGGTTATACTGCTCATATCATGCATATGGTGTCTTGCATTACATACTTTAGAAATCATATACACAATATTCAAGACCATGTTCTTAGTTCAGACATCATATCTAATGCCCTCTGTTTAGCATATAAATCACATATGTGAATTAAATGATGCGATCCTGATTACTTAGATAACATGCAGGTGAATTATGTCATGCGATCCCGTTTAGTTATTCAGCATATCTTTGAATTATGTTATGCTATGCTATCCAGTTTAGATAGAAATCATATATGTGAAATTATGTCATGCTATCCGTTTTAGTTAAACAATATACATGTCAACTAATTCATGCCCTCTTTTTTCCACACTACTATTGCATCTGTCTCTAGTACAATGTCTGTACATTCAACTATGTTTCCTGTTTATCAGCCATTTGAATTGGAGCGGGTGATGCCAGCATCTAGAGGACTAAAACACGGTCTTCAAATAAAACAGTGCTACCTCTTGCTGGAGATAGCACCCCGGTTGTACATGCACGAGAACCAGCCCTACCACACATAACCCACACTCTCGCAGATTGTAACCCTATTGCGATGGACAGAGAACCAGCTAAAACAGTGCTACCTCTTGGTGGAGATAGCACCCCGGTTGTACATGCACGAGAACCAGCCCTACCACACATAACCCAAACTCTCGCAGATTGTACCCCTACTGCAATGGACAGAGAATCATCTTCACCCAATCTAACCCCAACCCCAGCAAATAGTAACCCAGTTCCTGTTGACACAACACCATCTCCACCACAAAGATCCCAAACAAGAGCAGTTAGTAAGGCAGCTCCAGTGCCCAAAGGGCCAGTACTACCATGGTGAACCCCAACTCCATTAGTTAGTACACCTATTCCTGTGGAGGAAGTACAACCAGCTAGTCGTAGTTTAGCATCTATCATATTTAATGTTATTAAATCGTATGTGCGTATATTCCCATCTTGGAAATATTATACTAGAGATGAAGGAAAATGCCAGTTGTAGGTGTTTGTCCAGGAGTTATGTGTAAGTAATGTTATTCATGGCAATTACTTTGCTTTGTCCCATATGTTGTACCTCCATGATGGTTATAATACAGAAAATTTTCCCATTTTTCTCTCTAGAGAAGGACCGATTTGGAAACTCAGGATGAGGCAACCGGTGCTAATACCTCTGCTATCTTCAAGAATGCTTGGTGGCAGTATCAGAATTACCTGAAGAAAACGTACTTCACCGGCAAAGAAACTCATCAAATTCCCTTACATTCTCCTGAAACACATTTACTGGACGATGATTGGGAACGCCTTGTTCTGTACTGGTCCCAAACTAATAATCTGGTAAGGTCTATGAGCTCATTTTCTATTTTAAGCACTATATTCTTGCGTCTTACTGTACTCTGTTCATGTAGAACAAGTGCCTAAACCTGAAGAACAACTATTCTAATTTAAGATTCCATTGCTATCATAGTTCAAAAAGTGCTAGGCGTTAATTGTGCATTTTGCCACCGCCTTGCGCTTTACTGATGAAAGTTCATGCTTATGCACAGTTATGCACAGATTAAGCATAGTTATGCGCAATGCGTTTCGCCAACGCCTAGAGCCTAGGCGCGCTTAAGCGCACCTTTTTTAACTATGATTGCTATCATGCATACTGCTTTGCTCTTGTATCACTGTATTTACTCATACAAACTTATTTTTAAATTGAAGGATCCAACCGAAACTCCAATGGCACAGCAGGTATGTTCATGCATGTTTCTTTAACTGTTGGGGAACGTAGTAATTTTGAAAATTTTCCTACGCGCATGCAAGATCATGGTGATGCACAGCAACAAGAGGGGAGAGTGTTGTCTACGTACCAACGCAGACCGACTGCGGAAGCGATCACACAACGTAGAGGAAGTAGTCGTACGTCTTCTTCCCGATCCGACCGATCCAAGCACCGTTACTCCGGCACCTCCGAGTTCTTAGCACACGTTCAGCTCGATGACGTTCCTCGGGCTCCGATCCAGCAAAGCGTCGAGGAAGAGTTCCGTCAGCACGACGGCGTGATGACGATCTTGATGTACTACCGACGCAGGGCTTCGCCTAAGCACTACAACGGTATGATCGAGGTGGAATTTGGTGGCAGGGGGCACCGCACACGGCTAAGGAACGATCTCAAGGATCAACTTGTGTGCCTTGGGGTGCCCCCTGCCCCCGTATATAAAGGTTGGAGGAGGGGAGCCGGCCGGCCAAGGGAGAGGAGGCGCAGGGGAGTCCTACTGCCACCGGGAGTAGGACTCCTCCCCCCAATCCTAATCCTATTAGGACTCCCGGGGGGAAAAGAGAGAGAAGGGGGGCCGGCCCCTTATCCTATTCCTAATAGGACTTGGGGGGGCGCCGGCCAGCTAGTGGGCTTCCCTTTTCTCTTTTCCACTAAGGCCCAATAGGCCCATTAGTCTCCCGGGGGGTTCCGGTAACCCTCTCGGTATTCCGGTAAAATCCCGATTTCACCCGGAACACTTCCGATGTCCAAACATAGGCTTCCAATATATCAATCTTTACGTCTCGACCATTTCGAGACTCCTCGTCATGTCCGTGATCTCATCCGGGACTCCGAACAACCTTCAGTACATCAAAATGCATAAACTCATAATAACTGTCATCATAACGTTAAGCGTGCGGACCCTACGGTTCGAGAACAATGTAGACATGACCGAGACACGTCTCCGGTCAATAACCAATAGCGGGACCTGGATGCCCATATTGGCTCCTACATATTCTACGAAGATCTTTATCGGTCAGACCGCATAACAACATACGTTGTTCCCTTTGTCATCGGTATGTTACTTGCCCGAGATTCGATCGTCGGTATCCAATACCTAGTTTAATCTCGTTACCGGCAAGTCTCTTTACTCGTTCCGTAATACATCATCTCACAACTAACATATTAGTTGCAGTGCTTGCAAGGCTTATGTGATGTGCATTACCGAGAGGGCCCAGAGATACCTCTCCGACAATCGGAGTGACAAACCCTAATCTCGAAATACGCCAACCCAACATCTACCATTGGAGACACCTGTAGTACTCCTTTATAATCACCCAGTTACGTTGTGACGTTTGGTAGTACCCAAAGTGTTCCTCCGGTAAACGGGAGCTGCATAATCTCATAGTTATAGGAACATGTATAAGTCATGAAGAAAGCAATAGCAACATACTAAACGATCGGGTGCTAAGCTAATGGAATGGGTCATGTCAATCAGATCATTCTACTAATGATGTGACCTCGTTAATCAAATAACAACTCCTTGTTCATGGTTAGGAAACATAACCATCTTTGATTAACGAGCTAGTCAAGTAGAGGCATACTAGTGACACACTGTTGGTCTATGTATTCACACATGTATTATGTTTCCGGTTAATACAATTCTAGCATGAATAATAAACATTTATCATGAAGTAAGGAAATAAATAATAACTTTATTATTGCCTCTAGGGCATATTTCCTTCAGTCTCCCACTTGCACTAGAGTCAATAATCTAGATTACACTGTAATGATTCTAACACCCATGGAGCCTTGGTGCTGATCATGTTTTGCTCGTGGAAGAGGCTTAGTCAACGGGTCTGCAACGTTCAGATCCATATGTATCTTGCAAATCTCTATGTCTCCCACCTGGACTAAATCCCGGATGGAGTTGAAGCGTCTCTTGATGTGTTTGGTCCTCTTGTGAAATCTGGATTCCTTTGCCAAGGCAATTGCACCAGTATTGTCACAGAAGATTTTCATTGGACCCGATGCACTAGGTATGACACCTAGATCGGATATGAACTCCTTCATCCAGACTCCTTCGTTTGCTGCTTCCGAAGCAGCTATGTACTCCGCTTCACATGTAGATCCCGCTACGACGCTTTGTTTAGAACTGCACCAACTGACAGCTCCACCATTTAAAGTAAACACGTATCCGGTTTGCGATTTAGAATCGTCCGGATCAGTGTCAAAGCTTGCATCAACGTAACCTCTTACGGTGAGCTCTTTGTCACCTCCATATACGAGAAACATATCCTTAGTCCTTTTCAGGTATTTCAGGATGTTCTTGACCGCTGTCCAGTGATCCACTCCTGGATTACTTTGGTACCTCCCTGCTAAACTTATAGCAAGGCACACATCAGGTCTGGTACACAGCATTGCATACATGATAGAGCCTATGGCTGAAGCATAGGGAACATCTTTCATTTTCTCTCTATCTTCTGCAGTGGTCGGGCATTGAGTCTGACTCAACTTCACACCTTGTAACACAGGCAAGAACCCTTTCTTTGCTTGATCCATTTTGAACTTCTTCAAAATCTTGTCAAGGTATGTGCTCTGTGAAAGTCCAATTAAGCGTTTTGATCTATAGATCTTTATGCCTAATATGTAAGCAGCTTCCCCGAGGTCTTTCATCGAAAAACTTTTATTCAAGTATCCCTTTATGCTATCCAGAAATTCTATATCATTTCCAATCAGCAATATGTCATCCACATATAATATCAGAAATGCTACAGAGCTCCCACTCACTTTCTTGTAAATACAGGCTTCTCCAAAAGTCTGTATAAAGCCAAATGCTTTGATCACACTATCAAAGCGTTTATTCCAACTCCGAGATGCTTGCACCAGTCCATAAATGGATCGCTGGAGTTTGCATACTTTGTTAGCTCCTTTTGGATCGACAAAACCTTCTGGTTGTATCATATACAACTCTTCTTGCAGGAATCCATTCAGGAATGCAGTTTTGACATCCATCTGCCATATTTCATAATCATAAAATGCGGCAATTGCTAACATAATTCTGACGGACTTAAGCATCGCTACGGGTGAGAAAGTCTCATCGTAGTCAACCCCTTGTCGAAAACCTTTTGCGACAAGTCGAGCTTTATAGACAGTAACATTACCGTCAGCGTCAGTCTTTTTCTTGAAGATCCATTTATTCTCAATTGCTTGCCGATCATCGGGCAAGTCAACCAAAGTCCATACTTTGTTCTCATACATGGATCCCATCTCGGATTTCATGGCCTCAAGCCACTTTGCGGAATCTGGGCTCACCATCGCTTCTTCATAGTTCGTAGGTTCATCATGATCTAGTAGCATGACTTCCAGAACTAGATTACCGTACCACTCTGGTGCGGATCTCACTCTGGTTGATCTACGTGGTTCAGTAGCATCTTGCCCTGAAGTTTCATGATCATCATCATTAGCTTCCTCACTGATTGGTATAGGTGTCGCAGAAACAGTTTTCTGTGATGTACTATTTTCCAATAAGGGAGCAGGTACAGTTACCTCGTCAAGTTCTACTTTCCTCCCACTCACTTCTTTCGAGAGAAACTCCTTCTCTAGAAATGATCCATTCTTAGCAACGAATGTCTTGCCTTCGGATCTGTGATAGAAGGTATACCCAACAGTTTCCTTTGGGTATCCTATGAAGACACATTTCTCCGCTTTGGGTTCGAGCTTATCAGGTTGAAGCTTTTTCACATAAGCATCGCAGCCCCAAACTTTAAGAAACGACAACTTTGGTTTCTTGCCAAACCATAGTTCATAAGGCGTCGTCTCAACGGATTTTGATGGTGCCCTATTTAACGTGAATGCGGCCGTCTCTAAAGCATAACCCCAAAACGATAGTGGTAAATCAGTAAGAGACATCATAGATCGCACCATATCTAGTAAAGTACGATTACGACTTTCAGACACACCATTACGTTGTGGTGTTCCGGGTGGTGTGAGTTGCGAAACTATTCCACAATTTTTCAAATGTATACCAAACTCGTAACTCAAATATTCTCCTCCACGATCAGATCGTAGAAACTTTATTTTCTTGTTACGATGATTTTCAACCTCACTCTGAAATTCTTTGAACTTTTCAAATGTTTCAGACTTATGTTTCATCAAGTAGATATACCCATATCTGCTTAAATCATCTGTGAAGGTGAGAAAATAACGATATCCGCCATGAGCCTCAATATTCATCGGACCACATACATCGGTATGTATGATTTCCAACAAATCTGTTGCTCTCTCCATAGTACCGGAGAACGGTGTTTTAGTCATCTTGCCTATGAGGCACGGTTCGCAAGTACCAAGTGATTCATAATCAAGTGGTTCCAAAAGCCCATCAGTATGGAGTTTCTTCATGCGCTTTACACCGATATGACCTAAACGGCAGTGCCACAAATAAGTTGCACTATCATTATTAACTTTGCATCTTTTGGCTTCTACATTATGAATATGTGTATCACTACTATCGAGATTCAATAAGAACAGACCACTCTTCAAGGGTGCATGACCATAAAAGATATTATTCATATAAATAGAACAACCATTATTCTCTGATTTAAATGAATAACCGTCTCGCATTAAACAAGATCCAGATATAATGTTCATGCTCAACGCTGGCACCAAATAACAATTATTTAGGTCTAATATTAATCCCGAAGGTAGATGTAGAGGTAGCGTGCCGACCGCGATCACATCGACTTTGGAACCGTTTCCCACGCGCATCGTCACCTCGTCCTTTGCTAGTGTCCGCTTATTCCGTAGTCCCTGTTTCGAGTTGCAAATATTAGCAACAGAACCAGTATCAAATACCCAGGTGCTACTGCGAGCTCTAGTAAGGTACACATCAATAACATGTATATCACATATACCTTTGCTCACTTTGCCATCCTTCTTATCCGCCAAATACTTGGGGCAGTTCCGCTTCCAGTGACCAGTCTGCTTGCAGTAGAAGCACTCAGTTTCAGGCTTAGGTCCAGACTTGGGTTTCTTCTCCTGAGCAGCAACTTGCTTGCTATTCTTCTTGAAGTTCCCCTTCTTCTTTCCTTTGCCCTTTTTCTTGAAACTAGTGGTTTTGTTAACCATCAACACTTGATGCTCCTTCTTGATTTCTACCTACGCAGCTTTCAGCATTGCGAAGAGCTCGGGAATAGTCTTGTTCATCCCTTGCATATTATAGTTCATCACGAAGTTCTTGTAGCTTGGTGGCAGTGATTGGAGAATTCTGTCAATGACGCAATCATCTGGAAGATTAACTCCCATCTGAATCAAGTGATTATTATACCCAGACATTTTGAGTATATGCTCACTGACAGAACTGTTCTCCTCCATCTTACAGCTATAGAACTTATTGGAGACTTCATATCTCTCAATTCGGGAATTTGCTTGAAATATTAACTTCAACTCCTGGAACATCTCATATGCTCCATGACGTTCAAAACGTCGTTGAAGTCCCGATTCTAAGCTGTAAAGCATGGCACACTGAACTATCGAGTAGTCATCAGCTTTGCTCTGCCAGACGTTCATAACATCTGGTGTTGCTCCAGCAGCAGGCCTGGCACCCAGCGGTGCTTCCAGGACGTAATTCTTCTGTGCAGCAATGAGGATAATCCTCACGTTACGGACCCAGTCCGTGTAATTGCTACCATCATCTTTCAACTTTGCTTTCTCAAGGAACGCATTAAAATTCAACGGAACAACAACACGAGCCATCTATCTACAATCAACATAAACAAGCAAGATACTATCAGGTACTAAGTTCATGATAAGTTTAAGTTCAGTTAATCAAATTACTTAGGAACTCCCACTTAGATAGACATCCCTCTAATCCTCTAAGTGATCACGTGATCCAAATCAACTAAACCATAACCGATCATCACGTGAGATGGAGTAGTTTTCAATGGTGAACATCGTCATGTTGATCATATCTACTATATGATTCACGCTCGACTTTTCGGTCTCTGTGTTCCGAGGCCATATCTGCATATGCTAGGCTCGTCAAGTTTAACCTGAGTATTCTGCGTGTGCAAAACTGGCTTGCACCCGTTGTAGATGGACGTAGAGCTTATCACACCCGATCATCACGTGGTGTCTGGGCACGACGAACTTTGGCAACGGTGCATACTCAGGGAGAACACTTCTTGATAATTTAGTGAGAGATCATCTTATAATGCTACCGTCAATCAAAGCAGGATAAGATGCATAAAAGGATAAACATCACATGCAATCAATATAAGTGATATGATATGGCCATCATCATCTTGTGCTTGTGATCTCCATCTCCGAAGCACCGTCATGATCACCATCGTCACCGGCGCGCCACCTTGATCTCCATCGTAGCAGCGTTGTCGTCTCGCCAATCTTATGCTTCCATGACTATCACTACCGCTTAGTAATAAAGTAAAGCATTACATCGCGATTGCATTGCATACAATAAAGCGACAACCATATGGCTCCTGCCAGTTGCCGATAACTCGGTTACAAAACATGATCATGTCATACAATAAAATTAGCATCATGCCTTGACCATATCACATCACAACATACCCTGCAAAAACAAGTTAGATGTCCTCTACTTTGTTTGTTGCAAGTTTTACGTGGCTGCTAGGGCTTAAGTAAGAACTCATCTCACCTACGCATCAAAACCACAACGATAGTTCGTCAAATAGACTCCGTTTTAACCTTCTCAAGGACCGGGCGTAGTCACACTTGGTTCAACTAAAGTTGGAGAGACAGTCTTCCGCAAGCCATCTATGTGCAAAGCACGTCGAGGGAACCGGTCTCGCGTAAGAGTACGCGTAAGGTTGGTCCGCATCGTCTCAACCAACAATACCGCCGAACCAAAGTATGACATGCTGGTAGGCAGTATGACTTGTATCGCCCACAACTCACTTGTGTTCTACTCGTGCAAATAACATCAAACCATAAAACCTAGGCTCGGATGCCACTGTTGGGGAACGTAGTAATTTCGAAAATTTTCCTACGCGCACGCAAGATCATGGTGATGCACAGCAACGAGAGGGGAGAGTGTTGTCTACGTACCAACGCAGACCGACTGCGGAAGCGATCTCACAACGTAGAGGAAGTAGTCGTACATCTTCTTCCCGATCCGACCGATCCAAGCACCGTTACTCCGGCACCTCCGAGTTCTTAGCACACGTTCAGCTCGATGACGTTCCTCGGGCTCCGATCCAGCAAAGCGTCGAGGAAGAGTTCCGTCAGCACGACGGCGTGATGACGATCTTGATGTACTACCGACGCAGGGCTTCGCCTAAGCACTACAACGGTATGATCGAGGTGGAATTTGGTGGCAGGGGGCACCGCACACGGCTAAGGAACGATCTCAAGGATCAACTTGTGTGCCTTGGGGTGCCCCCTGCCCCCGTATATAAAGGTTGGAGGAGGGGAGCCGGCCGGCCAAGGGAGAGGAGGCGCAGGGGAGTCCTACTCCCACCGGGAGTAGGACTCCTCCCCCCAATCCTAATCCTATTAGGACTCCCGGGGGGAAAAGAGAGAGAAGGGGGGCCGGCCCCTTATCCTATTCCTAATAGGACTTGGGGGGGCGCCGGCCAGCTAGTGGGCTTCCCTTTTCTCTTTTCCACTAAGGCCCAATAGGCCCATTACTCTCCCGGGGGGTTCCGGTAACCCTCCCGGTATTCCGGTAAAATCCCGATTTCACCCGGAACACTTCCGATGTCCAAACATAGGCTTCCAATATATCAATCTTTACGTCTCGACCATTTCGAGACTCCTCGTCATGTCCGTGATCTCATCCGGGACTCCGAACAACCTTCGGTACATCAAAATGCATAAACTCATAATAACTGTCATCGTAACGTTAAGCGTGCGGACCCTACGGTTCGAGAACAATGTAGACATGACCGAGACACGTCTCCGGTCAATAACCAATAGCAGGACCTGGATGCCCATATTGGCTCCTACATATTCTACGAAGATCTTTATCGGTCAGACCGCATAACAACATACGTTGTTCCCTTTGTCATCGGTATGTTACTTGCCCGAGATTCGATCGTCGGTATCCAATACCTAGTTTAATCTCGTTACCGGCAAGTCTCTTTACTCGTTCCGTAATACATCATCTCACAACTAACATATTAGTTGCAGTGCTTGCAAGGCTTATGTGATGTGCATTACCGAGAGGGCCCAGAGATACCTCTCCGACAATCGGAGTGACAAACCCTAATCTCGAAATACGCCAACCCAACATCTACCATTGGAGACACCTGTAGTACTCCTTTATAATCACCCAGTTACGTTGTGACGTTTGGTAGTACCCAAAGTGTTCCTCCGGTAAACGGGAGCTGCATAATCTCATAGTTATAGGAACATGTATAAGTCATGAAGAAAGCAATAGCAACATACTAAACGATCGGGTGCTAAGCTAATGGAATGGGTCATGTCAATCAGATCATTCAACTAATGATGTGACCTCGTTAATCAAATAACAACTCCTTGTTCATGGTTAGGAAACATAACCATCTTTGATTAACGAGCTAGTCAAGTAGAGGCATACTAGTGACACACTGTTGGTCTATGTATTCACACATGTATTATGTTTCCGGTTAATACAATTCTAGCATGAATAATAAACATTTATCATGAAGTAAGGAAATAAATAATAACTTTATTATTGCCTCTAGGGCATATTTCCTTCAGTCTCCCACTTGCACTAGAGTCAATAATCTAGATTACACTGTAATGATTCTAACACCCATGGAGCCTTGGTGCTGATCATGTTTTGCTCGTGGAAGAGGCTTAGTCAACGGGTCTGCAACGTTCAGATCCGTATGTATCTTGCAAATCTCTATGTCTCCCACCTGGACTAAATCCCGGATGGAGTTGAAGCGTCTCTTGATGTGTTTGGTCCTCTTGTGAAATCTGGATTCCTTTGCCAAGGCAATTGCACCAGTATTGTCACAGAAGATTTTCATTGGACCCGATGCACTAGGTATGACACCTAGATCGGATATGAACTCCTTCATCCAGACTCCTTCGTTTGCTGCTTCCGAAGCAGCTATGTACTCCGCTTCACATGTAGATCCCGCTACGACGCTTTGTTTAGAACTGCACCAACTGACAGCTCCACCATTTAAAGTAAACACGTATCCGGTTTGCGATTTAGAATCGTCCGGATCAGTGTCAAAGCTTGCATCAACGTAACCTCTTACGGTGAGCTCTTTGTCACCTCCATATACGAGAAACATATCCTTAGTCCTTTTTAGGTATTTCAGGATGTTCTTGACCGCTGTCCAGTGATCCACTCCTGGATTACTTTGGTACCTCCCTGCTAAACTTATAGCAAGGCACACATCAGGTCTGGTACACAGCATTGCATACATGATAGAGCCTATGGCTGAAGCATAGGGAACATCTTTCATTTTCTCTCTATCTTCTGCAGTGGTCGGGCATTGAGTCTGACTCAACTTCACACCTTGTAACACAGGCAAGAACCCTTTCTTTGCTTGATCCATTTTGAACTTCTTCAAAATCTTGTCAAGGTATGTGCTCTGTGAAAGTCCAATTAAGCGTTTTGATCTATAGATCTTTATGCCTAATATGTAAGCAGCTTCCCCGAGGTCTTTCATCGAAAAACTTTTATTCAAGTATCCCTTTATGCTATCCAGAAATTCTATATCATTTCCAATCAGCAATATGTCATCCACATATAATATCAGAAATGCTACAGAGCTCCCACTCACTTTCTTGTAAATACAGGCTTCTCCAAAAGTCTGTATAAAGCCAAATGCTTTGACCACACTATCAAAGCGTTTATTCCAACTCCGAGATGCTTGCACCAGTCCATAAATGGATCGCTGGAGTTTGCATACTTTGTTAGCTCCTTTTGGATCGACAAAACCTTCTGGTTGTATCATATACAACTCTTCTTGCAGGAATCCATTCAGGAATGCAGTTTTGACATCCATCTGCCATATTTCATAATCATAAAATGCGGCAATTGCTAACATAATTCTGACGGACTTAAGCATCGCTACGGGTGAGAAAGTCTCATCGTAGTCAACCCCTTGTCGAAAACCTTTTGCGACAAGTCGAGCTTTATAGACAGTAACATTACCGTCAGTGTCAGTCTTTTTCTTGAAGATCCATTTATTCTCAATTGCTTGCCGATCATCGGGCAAGTCAACCAAAGTCCATACTTTGTTCTCATACATGGATCCCATCTCGGATTTCATGGCCTCAAGCCACTTTGCGGAATCTGGGCTCACCATCGCTTCTTCATAGTTCGTAGGTTCATCATGATCTAGTAGCATGACTTCCAGAACTGGATTACCGTACCACTCTGGTGCGGATCTCACTCTGGTTGATCTACGTGGTTCAGTAGCATCTTGCCCTGAAGTTTCATGATCATCATCATTAGCTTCCTCACTGATTGGTATAGGTGTCGCAGAAACAGTTTTCTGTGATGTACTATTTTCCAATAAGGGAGCAGGTACAGTTACCTCGTCAAGTTCTACTTTCCTCCCACTCACTTCTTTCGAGAGAAACTCCTTCTCTAGAAATGATCCATTCTTAGCAACGAATGTCTTGCCTTCGGATCTGTGATAGAAGGTATACCCAACAGTTTCCTTTGGGTATCCTATGAAGACACATTTCTCCGCTTTGGGTTCGAGCTTATCAGGTTGAAGCTTTTTCACATAAGCATCGCAGCCCCAAACTTTAAGAAACGACAACTTTGGTTTCTTGCCAAACCATAGTTCATAAGGCGTCGTCTCAACGGATTTTGATGGTGCCCTATTTAACGTGAATGCGGCCGTCTCTAAAGCATAACCCCAAAACGATAGTCGTAAATCAGTAAGAGACATCATAGATCGCACCATATCTAGTAAAGTACGATTACGACTTTCAGACACACCATTACGTTGTGGTGTTCCGGGTGGTGTGAGTTGCGAAACTATTCCACAATTTTTCAAATGTATACCAAACTCGTAACTCAAATATTCTCCTCCACGATCAGATCGTAGAAACTTTATTTTCTTGTTACGATGATTTTCAACCTCACTCTGAAATTCTTTGAACTTTTCAAATGTTTCAGACTTATGTTTCATCAAGTAGATATACCCATATCTGCTTAAATCATCTGTGAAGGTGAGAAAATAACGATATCCGCCATGAGCCTCAATATTCATCGGACCACATACATCGGTATGTATGATTTCCAACAAATCTGTTGCTCTCTCCATAGTACCGGAGAACGGTGTTTTAGTCATCTTGCCTATGAGGCATGGTTCGCAAGTACCAAGTGATTCATAATCAAGTGGTTCCAAAAGCCCATCAGTATGGAGTTTCTTCATGCGCTTTACACCGATATGACCTAAACGGCAGTGCCACAAATAAGTTGCACTATCATTATTAACTTTGCATCTTTTGGCTTCTACATTATGAATATGTGTATCACTACTATCGAGATTCAATAAGAACAGACCACTCTTCAAGGGTGCATGACCATAAAAGATATTATTCATATAAATAGAACAACCATTATTCTCTGATTTAAATGAATAACCGTCTCGCATTAAACAAGATCCAGATATAATGTTCATGCTCAACGCTGGCACCAAATAACAATTATTTAGGTCTAATATTAATCCCGAAGGTAGATGTAGAGGTAGCGTGCCGACCGCGATCACATCGACTTTGGAACCGTTTCCCACGCGCATCGTCACCTCGTCCTTTGCTAGTGTCCGCTTATTCCGTAGTCCCTGTTTCGAGTTGCAAATATTAGCAACAGAACCAGTATCAAATACCCAGGTGCTACTGCGAGCTCTAGTAAGGTACACATCAATAACATGTATATCACATATACCTTTGCTCACTTTGCCATCCTTCTTATCCGCCAAATACTTGGGGCAGTTCCGCTTCCAGTGACCAGTCTGCTTGCAGTAGAAGCACTCAGTTTCAGGCTTAGGTCCAGACTTGGGTTTCTTCTCCTGAGCAGCAACTTGCTTGCTGTTCTTCTTGAAGTTCCCCTTCTTCTTTCCTTTGCCCTTTTTCTTGAAACTAGTGGTTTTGTTAACCATCAACACTTGATGCTCCTTCTTGATTTCTACCTCCGCAGCTTTCAGCATTGCGAAGAGCTCGGGAATAGTCTTGTTCATCCCTTGCATATTATAGTTCATCACGAAGTTCTTGTAGCTTGGTGGCAGTGATTGGAGAATTCTGTCAATGACGCAATCATCTGGAAGATTAACTCCCATCTGAATCAAGTGATTATTATACCCAGACATTTTGAGTATATGCTCACTGACAGAACTGTTCTCCTCCATCTTACAGCTATAGAACTTATTGGAGACTTCATATCTCTCAATTCGGGAATTTGCTTGAAATATTAACTTCAACTCCTGGAACATCTCATATGCTCCATGACGTTCAAAACGTCGTTGAAGTCCCGATTCTAAGCCGTAAAGCATGGCACACTGAACTATCGAGTAGTCATCAGCTTTGCTCTGCCAGACGTTCATAACATCTGGTGTTGCTCCAGCAGCAGGCCTGGCACCCAGCGGTGCTTCCAGGACGTAATTCTTCTGTGCAGCAATGAGGATAATCCTCAGGTTACGACCCAGTCCGTGTAATTGCTACCATCATCTTTCAACTTTGCTTTCTCAAGGAACGCATTAAAATTCAACGGAACAACAGCACGAGCCATCTATCTACAATCAACATAAACAAGCAAGATACTATCAGGTACTAAGTTCATGATAAGTTTAAGTTCAGTTAATCAAATTACTTAGGAACTCCCACTTAGATAGACATCCCTCTAATCCTCTAAGTGATCACGTGATCCAAATCAACTAAACCATAACCGATCATCACGTGAGATGGAGTAGTTTTCAATGGTGAACATCGTCATGTTGATCATATCTACTATATGATTCACGCTCGACTTTTCGGTCTCTGTGTTCCGAGGCCATATCTGCATATGCTAGGCTCGTCAAGTTTAACCTGAGTATTCTGCGTGTGCAAAACTGGCTTGCACCCATTGTAGATGGACGTAGAGCTTATCACACCCGATCATCACGTGGTGTCTGGGCACGACGAACTTTGGCAACGGTGCATACTCAGGGAGAACACTTCTTGATAATTTAGTGAGAGATCATCTTATAATGCTACCGTCAATCAAAGCAGGATAAGATGCATAAAAGGATAAACATCACATGCAATCAATATAAGTGATATGATATGGCCATCATCATCTTGTGCTTGTGATCTCCATCTCCGAAGCACCGTCATGATCACCATCGTCACCGGCGCGCCACCTTGATCTCCATCGTAGCAGCGTTGTCGTCTCGCCAATCTTATGCTTCCATGACTATCACTACCTCTTAGTAATAAAGTAAAGCATTACATCGCGATTGCATTGCATACAATAAAGCGACAACCATATGGCTCCTGCCAGTTGCCGATAACTCGGTTACAAAACATGATCATGTCATACAATAAAATTAGCATCATGCCTTGACCATAACACATCACAACATACCCTGCAAAAACAAGTTAGACGTCCTCTACTTTGTTTGTTGCAAGTTTTACGTGGCTGCTACGGGCTTAAGTAAGAACTCATCTCACCTACGCATCAAAACCACAACGATAGTTCGTCAAATAGACTCCGTTTTAACCTTCTCAAGGACCGGGCGTAGTCACACTTGGTTCAACTAAAGTTGGAGAGACAGTCTTCCGCAAGCCATCTATGTGCAAAGCACGTCGAGGGAACCGGTCTCGCGTAAGAGTACGCGTAAGGTTGGTCCGCATCGTCTCAACCAACAATACCGCCGAACCAAAGTATGACATGCTGGTAGGCAGTATGACTTGTATCGCCCACAACTCACTTGTGTTCTACTCGTGCAAATAACATCAAACCATAAAACCTAGGCTCGGATGCCACTGTTGGGGAACGTAGTAATTTCGAAAATTTTCCTACGCGCACGCAAGATCATGGTGATGCACAGCAACGAGAGGGGAGAGTGTTGTCTACGTACCAACGCAGACCGACTGCGGAAGCGATCACACAACGTAGAGGAAGTAGTCGTACGTCTTCTTCCCGATCCGACCGATCCAAGCACCGTTACTCCGGCACCTCCGAGTTCTTAGCACACGTTCAGCTCGATGACGTTCCTCGGGCTCCGATCCAGCAAAGCGTCGAGGAAGAGTTCCGTCAGCACGACGGCGTGATGACGATCTTGATGTACTACCGACGCAGGGCTTCGCCTAAGCACTACAACGGTATGATCGAGGTGGAATTTGGTGGCAGGGGGCACCGCACACGGCTAAGGAACAATCTCAAGGATCAACTTGTGTGCCTTGGGGTGCCCCCTGCCCCCGTATATAAAGGTTGGAGGAGGGGAGCCGGCCGGCCAAGGGAGAGGAGGCGCAGGGGAGTCCTACTCCCACCGGGAGTAGGACTCCTCCCCCCAATCCTAATCCTATTAGGACTCCCGGGGGGAAAAGAGAGAGAAGGGGGGCCGGCCCCTTATCCTATTCCTAATAGGACTTGGGGGGGCGCCAGCCAGCTAGTGGGCTTCCCTTTTCTCTTTTCCACTAAGGCCCAATAGGCCCATTAGTCTCCCGGGGGGTTCCGGTAACCCTCCCGGTATTCCGGTAAAATCCCGATTTCACCCGGAACACTTCCGATGTCCAAACATAGGCTTCCAATATATCAATCTTTATGTCTCGATCATTTCGAGACTCCTCGTCATGTCCGTGATCTCATCCGGGACTCCAAACAACCTTCAGTACATCAAAATGCATAAACTCATAATAACTCTCATTGTAACGTTAAGCGTGCGGACCCTACGGTTCGAGAACAATGTAGACATGACCGAGACACGTCTCCGGTCAATAACCAATAGCGGGACCTGGATGCCCATATTGGCTCCTACATATTCTACGAAGATCTTTATCGGTCAGACCGCATAACAACATACGTTGTTCCCTTTGTCATCGGTATGTTACTTGCCCGAGATTCGATCGTCGGTATCCAATACCTAGTTCAATCTCGTTACCGGCAAGTCTCTTTACTCGTTCCGTAATACATCATCTCACAACTAACATATTAGTTGCAGTGCTTGCAAGGCTTATGTGATGTGCATTACCGAGAGGGCCCAGAGATACCTCTCCGACAATCGGAGTGACAAACCCTAATCTCGAAATACGCCAACCCAACATCTACCATTGGAGACACCTGTAGTACTCCTTTATAATCACCCAGTTACGTTGTGACGTTTGGTAGTACCCAAAGTGTTCCTCCGGTAAACGGGAGCTGCATAATCTCATAGTTATAGGAACATGTATAAGTCATGAAGAAAGCAATAGCAACATACTAAACGATCGGGTGCTAAGCTAATGGAATGGGTCATGTCAATCAGATAATTCTACTAATGATGTGACCTCGTTAATCAAATAACAACTCCTTGTTCATGGTTAGGAAACATAACCATCTTTGATTAACGAGCTAGTCAAGTAGAGGCATACTAGTGACACACTGTTGGTCTATGTATTCACACATGTCTTATGTTTCCGGTTAATACAATTCTAGCATGAATAATAAACATTTATCATGAAGTAAGGAAATAAATAATAACTTTATTATTGCCTCTAGGGCATATTTCCTTCATTAACAGCCTTGCTCTTATCAATAGCTCTGTTGATTTCAATTTCAATTGTGTATACAATTAACTTCTCATACCATGCACATTACTAGCATCACAATAGAGCCAATAGTGTTGTTGTACATATTGAAGGAAATATGCCCTAGAGGCAATAATAAAGTTATTATTTATTTCCTTATTTCATGATAAATGTTTATTATTCATGCTAGAATTGTATTAACCGGAAACATAATACATGTGTGAATACATAGACAAACAGAGTGTCACTAGTATGCCTCTACTTGACTAGCTCATTAATCAAAGATGGTTATGTTTCCTAACCTTGGACAAAGAGTTGTTATTTGATTAACAGGATCACATCATTAGTTGAATGATCTGATTGACATGACCCATTCCATTAGCTTAGCACCCGATCGTTTAGTATGTTGCTATTGCTTTCTTCATGACTTATACATGTTCCTATGACTATGCGATTATGCAACTCCCGTTTGCCGGAGGAACACTTTGTGTGCTACCAAACGTCACAACATAACTGGGTGATTATAAAGGAGCTCTATAGGTGTCTCCCAAGGTATATGTTGGGTTAGCGTATTTCGAGATTAGGATTTGTCACTCCGAATGTCGCAGAGGTAGCTTTGGGCCCTCTCGGTAATGCACATCACTTAAGCCTTGCAAGCATTGCAACTAATGAGTTAGTTGCGGGACGATGTATTACGGAACGAGTAAAGAGACTTGCCGGTAACGAGATTGAACTAGGTATTGGATACCGACGATCGAATCTCAGGCAAGTAACATACCGATGACAAAGGGAACAACGTATGTTGTTATGCGGTCTGACCGATAAAGATCTTCGTAGAATATGTAGGAGCCAATATGGGCATCCAGGTCCCGCTATTGGTTATTGACCGGAGATTTGTCTTAGTCATGTCTCCATTGTTCTCGAACCGTAGGGTCCGCACGCTTAACGTTACGATGACAGTTATTATGAGTTTATGCATTTTGATGTACTGAAGTTAGTTCGGAGTCCTGGATGTGATCACGGACATGACGAGGAGTCTCAAAATGGTCGAGACATAAAGATTGATATATTGGACGGCTACATTCGGACACCGGAAGTGTTCCGGATGATTTCAGAGAAAACCGGAGTGCTGGAGGGGTTACCGGAACCCCCCGGGGAAGTAATGGGCCTTATTGGGCCTTAGGGGAGAGAGAGGGCTGCGGCCTAGGAGGTGGCGCCCCCCAAGGGGAGTCCGAATTGGACTAGGGAGGGGGGCGCGGGCCCTCTTTCCCTCTCCCTCTCCCTCTCTTTCCTTCCCCCTTAGGTTTCCTAATTGGATTAGGAAAGGGGAGTCCTACTCCCACTAGGAGGAGGACTCCCCCTCCCCTTGGCGCGCCACATAGGGCCGGCCGGCCTCCCCCTTGCTCCTTTATATACGGGGGTAGGGGGGCACCCTAGGACACACAAGTTGATCTTTGAGATCGTTCCTTAGCCATGTGCGGTGCCCCTGCCACCATATTCCACCTCGATCATATCGTTGTAGTGCTTAGGCGAAGCCCTGCGTCAGTAGAACATCATCATTGTCACCACGCCGTTGTGCTGACGGAACTCATCCCCGAAGCTTTGCTGGATCGGAGCCCGGGGAGCGTCATCGAGCTGTACGTGTGCCAAGAACTCGGAGGTGCCGTAGTAACGGTGCTTGGATCGGTCGGATCGGGAAGACGTACGACTACTTCCTCTACGTTGCGTCAACGCTTCCGCTTCGGTCTACGAGGGTACGTAGACAACACTCTCCCCTCTCGTTGCTATGCATCACCATGATCTTGCGCGTGCGTAGGAAATTTTTGAAATTACTACGTTCCCCAACACATGTAGACCCGTGGTACCCATGTGAAATCTTGTTGTGCCGTGTAGTTTCCCACACTTTGTTTTCTTTCATTGCTGCTTTGTCTTGAACTGATATGATTTGAACCATGTCTCTATTTTGATTTGGCAAGACAATGTAGTGACCATAGGACATAGATATATGTTTGTTTGATGCTTTTATTTTGTACTAGTACTTGGCAATAGAAGACTTGGTAGTTTAATCCTGTCCACCTTACTAATGAAGTGGTTCACCGAAATGAGTTTCATATACTAGTACATGGTAAGCCTGTTATGTGTCTACTTGTTTCTTCTTTTAGAATGCTGACAGAATATTGGGGAAGAGTGCCTTATTAAGCAATGGTAAAGGAAGTAATGCAGATATGGTTCAGGATAGTGACACATCCTTGTTGGTCTCCAACAAAGCTGATAAAACAGCTAAGGAAGACTATCTCGAAGACAATGAGACAACCCCAAAGTCCTGTCTTGGTTTAGTGTTCGAGTTACTGGCCTCTACTGCTTGCACAAGCTATTCAAACTCACTGTCTGAATTAGTTTAGTTTCTTGAGTCTCAACTACAAGCTGAAAGACATCGATCAGCTGTGCTGCGACAAGAAGCAGAAGGACTGCGGAAGTCCCTGGAGCATTCAGATGCATACTTTCTGGTGCAACAGCAAGCGTTGGAGGATTTTAGCACCAAACAGGACAAAGCTAATAAGCTTGCTAAGCTTATTGCAAGCATGGTGGATACCACGTTTCTTGAGCTCTTCTAAAGTTGTTTCGGTTATGCTCTTGTTTTGCTGCCGGGTTTATTTGCACTGGTGGCCAATTTTGACGGCCAGTGTATGTAATATGCTGCTTTGTTCCCTATATTTGCACTGGTGGCGAACTTTGATGCCCAGTGGATGTAATATGTGTAATAGCGGTAATAGGCTAGCGTTAATTGCTTGCTTATTTATTTCCTTATTGTCTTGTTTAGTTGTTTTCTTGTAGTCACTGCAGTTCTTTTTCTGTGTTTTTCTAGTGGCCACAATAACCTATTTTTGGAAACTAGGCCAAAATAATCATGGCAACACACGGACTATTGTAACCAT
The DNA here is from genome assembly GCA_034509565.1 of Triticum monococcum. NCBI lineage: Eukaryota > Viridiplantae > Streptophyta > Magnoliopsida > Poales > Poaceae > Triticum > Triticum monococcum. The sequence goes on along the minus strand of CM067847.1, from coordinate 169,835,251 downwards.
GGGCCTCCTGCGGGCCATATGATCGATGGGCCTTCTACGGGCCATAGGATCCATTGGCCTTCTATACGGGCCGTAGGATCCATGGGCCTTCTATGGGCCATACGATCCATGGGCCTTTTACTGGCCGTAGGATCCATGTGCATTCTATGGGGCGTATCATCATTTCACCAATCATGGGCCGTACTATTCATGGACAATAACGGGTCGTTAACAGGGTGTATTTGATAACTCTATGAAAACAGCCCAACGGGTTTTTTTGACATGAAAACGGCCCAATGTATTAACGGGCCACAAACGGGCCGACTGTAACCACAGGCTGAATTTGGCCCACAAGAAGAAAATGACAGTAACGGGCAGTAAGTAACTGAATGCTGGAAATGAGCCCAAGAATAAATCGGCCCTGAGAAGGATGAAATATAACATGGGCTGGAAATGGCCCAACAGAATAATGGGCCATTAATAGGTATAAAGTGATACACTGTTCATTACGGGCCAGTTTTACCACAGGCCGTTAAGCGGCCGAGAGTTACTAAGGGCCTCATATGGGCCGAAAGACATCATGGGCCATACATGGGCCGAAAGTTAAAACATGCTGGAATTATATTGAACGGCCCAGATAACGCTACTGGGCCTAATTTGGATAGGCCGTAAACGGGCCCTGGGATAGCGGGTTGTAAATGGGCTATATGCGAATAGGCCGTTAACAGGCTTGCCGTGGGCTGGCCCTCCACCTTTTGCCCAAGTCAAACGGGCCAGCCTTTTCATAGGAATGGGCCTCTGTTGGGCCGTGCCACGTGTCGACGTATCATAAGCGCCTCCTGTCAATGAGTGGATGACATCTGTCCCAACGGTGAGCCGACACGTGTTTCCTCCAGCCAATGATGATTTTACACATGGAAAATCCCCATTGGTCGGGGCTGTTAACAGGTTATCGGATCCAAAACCGGACCCGATAGCTTAACAGAGTTCCGTTACGGTGGATGCCACGTGTCGGTCACCCTTGACGAAAGCACTATTGTGACGCGCGATTTATCGTCATGGAAGTGGACACTTCCGTGATGATAATTTTGGTAATGTCATGGAACACTTCTACGATAGCACAAGTATGACTATCTTGATTCTGTCATAAATTTTTCATGGATGTACATGCCTGACAGAAAATGTGACCTACTGTGACAAACACGTATCATCACGGAAGTGTATCTTTTTGTAGTGTTCGCGCGGCTCTCCCAAGGGGAGGCGTTGCGTTGAGGCCAGACACCAAGCCCGGAGGCTCCCTGAGGTTGATACGGCCGTGAGGCCGCCCTTAGTTGTCTATCACCAGGACGGACCATGGCTCTTCCGCACTTGGACGGGCATGGCCGCTCCTCGGCAGTGTCGACTACCAGCGTGGAGCATGGTGCTTCCACTGGTATGTGGGAGGGGACTCCCTACTGTGGAGAGCCCCCGGGGTGTGTACAGCCCCGCCCTGACACATGGCTTGCACGGCAGGGCTAGACGAGGTGTGTCTGGGCACTCGTGAGCCAGCGCGGGACTCACGAGGCCCTACCTCAAGGCGGGTTGCACCCTGATAACCCACAAAGTATAGGTTATTGCAACAGTTTTCGAGGGTAGAGTATTCAACCCAAATTTATTGATTCGACACAAGGGGAGCCAAAGAATATTCTCAAGTATTAGCAGCTGAGTTTTCAATTCAACACACCTAGAAACTTAATATCTGCAGCAAGGTATTTAGTAGCAAAGTAATATGATAGTAGTGGTAACAGTGGCAAAAGGTAATGATAGCAAAATTAATATTTTTGGGTTTTGTAGTGATTGTAACAGTAGCAACGGAAAAGTAAATAAGCGAAGAACAATATATGGAAAGCTCATAGGCATTGGATCGGTGATGGAGAATTATGTCGGATGCGATTGATCATGTAACAGTCATAACCTAGGGTGACACAGAACTAGCTCCAGTTCATCGATGTAATGTAGGCATGTATTCCGAATATAGTCATACGTGCTTATGGAAAAGAACTTGCATGACATCTTTTGTCCTACCCTCCCGTGGCAGCGGAGTCCTATTGGAAACTAAGGGATGTTAAGGCCTCCTTTTAATAGAGTACCGGACGAAAGCATTAACACATAGTGAATACATGAACTCCTCAAACTACGGTCATCACCGGTAAGTATCCCGATTATTGTCACTTCGGCATTAATGGATCATAACACATAATAGGTGACATATAATTGCAAGATAGGATCAAGAACTCTCATATATTTATGAAAACATAATAGGTTCAGATCTGAAATCATGGCACTCGAGCCCTAGTGACAAGCATTAAGCATAACAAAGTCATAGCAACATCAATCTCAGAACATAGTGGATACTATGGATCAAACCCTAACAAAACTAACTCGATTACATGATAAATCTCATCCTACCCATCACCGTCCAGCAAGCCTACGATGGAATTACTCACGCACGGCGGTGAGTATCATGAAATTGGTGATGGAGGAAGGTTGATGATGACGATGGCAACGAATTCCCCTCTCCAGAGCCCCGAACGGATTCCACATCAGCCCTGCCGAGAGAGTTTAGGGCTTGGCGGCGGCTACATATCGTAAAACATGATGAATCCTTCTCCTTAATTTTTTTTCTCCCCGAAAGTGAATATATGGACTCAAGGTTGAAGGCGGTGGAGGGTCAGGGGGCCCATGAGGCAGGGGGCACGCCCAGGGGGTAGGGCACGCCCCCACCATCGTGGACAGGTGGTGGGCCACCTGACGTGGATCTTTCTTCTAGTATTTTTTATATATTCCAAAATAATTCTCCGTTGATTTTCAGGTCATTCCGAGAAATTTATTTCTGCACAAAAATAACACCATGGCAATTTTGCTGAAAACAGCGTCAGTCCGGGTTAGTTCCATTCAAATCATGCAAGTTAGAGTCCAAAACAAGGGCAAAAGTGTTTGGAAAAGTAGATACGACGGAGACGTATCAACTCCCCCAAGCTTAAACCTTTGCTTGTCCTCAAGCAATTCAGTTGATAAACTGAAAGTGATAAATAAAAACTTTTACAAACTCTATTTGCTCTAGTTGTTGTAAATATGTAAACCAACATTCAGGTTTTCAGCAAAGATTATGAACTAACCATATTCACAATAACATTTAGGTCTCATATTTACTCATATCAATGGCATAATCAACTAGCGAGCAATAATAATAAATCTCGGATGATAACACTTTCTCAAAATAATCATGATATGATATGACAAGATGGTATCTCGCTAGCCCTTTCTGAGACCGCAAAACATAAATGCAGAGCACCTTTAAAGATCAAGGACTGACTAGACATTGTAATTCATGGTAAAAGAGATCCATTCAAGTCATACTCAATGTAAACTAACAGTAATGGATACAAATGACAGCGTTGCTCTCCAATTGGTGCTTTTTAATAAGAGGATGATGACTTAGCATAAAGATAAATAGATAGGCCCTTCGCAGAGGGAAGCAGGGATTTGTAGAGGTGCCAGAGCTCGGTTTTGAAATAGATATGAATAATATTTTGAGCGGTATACTTTCATTGTCAACATAACAACCGAGAGATCTCGATATCTTCCATGCTAAACACATTATAGGCGGTTCCCAAACATAATGGTAAAGTTTATACTCCCCCTCCACCAACAAGCAGCAATCCATGGCTTGCTCGAAACAACGAGTGCCTCCAACTAACAAGAGTCCCGGGGGAGTTTTGTTTGCAGTTATTTTGCTTTGATTTGCATAAAGCATGGGACTAGGCATCCCGGTGACCAGCCATTTTCTCGTGAGTGAGGAGCGGAGTCCACTCCTCTTGAGAATAACCCGCCTAGCATGGAAGATACAGACAGCCCTAGTTGATACATGATCTATTCGAGCTTACAAAACATAATGTTTATTTGAAGGCTTAGAGTTTGGCACATACAAATTTAGTTGGAATGGCAGGTAGATACCGTATATAGGTATGTATGGTGGACTCATATGGAACAACTTTGGGGATTATGGAATTGGATGCACAAGCAGTATTCCCGCTTAGTACAAGTGAAGGCTAGAAAAAGACTGGGAAGCGACCAGCTAGAGAGCGACAACAGTCATGAATTTGCATTAAAATTAATCAACACCAAATGCAAGCATGAGTAGGATATAATGCACCATGAACATAAATATCATAGAGGCTATGTTGATTCTGTCTCAACTACATGCGTGAACATGTGCCAAGTCAAGCCACTCGAATCGTTCAAAATAAGATACCACCCTATCATACCACATCACAACCATTTTAATAGCATGTTGGCACGCAAGGTAAACCATTATAAACTCCTAGACAATTAAGCATGGCATAAGCAACTACAATCTCTAATTGTCATTGCAAACATGTTTATTCATAATAGGCTGAATCAGGAACGATGAACTAATCATATTTACAAAAACAAGAGAGGTCGAGTTCATACCCTCTTTTCTCATCCCAATAAGTTCATCATATAATCATCATTATTGCCTTTCACTTGCACGACCGAATAGTGTGCATAATAATAATAATGCACGTGCATTGGACTAAGCTGGAATCTGCAAGCATTCAATTCAAGAGAGAAGACAAGGTAATATGGGCTCTTTGTTAGATCAAAAATAATACATATAAGAGCCACTCAACATTTTCATTATGGTCTTCTCCTCTCAAGCCCAAAGAACAAGAAAAGAAATAAAACTATTTACACAGGAAAGCTCCCAAGAAGAAAAATAAGAACGAGAAATCTTTTTGGGTTTTCTTTTTAATTACTACTACTACAGGCATGGAAAGTAAACTAACTAAAAGCTACAACTATTTTTTTTGTTTTTCTTAAGGTTTATCGAACACACAAGAAGAAAGCATAAAAAGAGAAATAAACCAGCATGGATATTACAATGAAAAAGTATGAGCACCGACAACTAGCATGAGTGTGTGAACAAGAATGTAATGTCGGTGAGAGATACGTACTCCCCCAAGCTTAGGCCTTTGGCCTAAGTTGGTCTATGGCCACGACTGGCCTGGCAGATATCCAAAGTTATAGTTGGGGCCGTACTGAGATGCAGCGGCAATTGCCTGATGAGCTACAGCTTGGAGGCGAGCTGTGTCCGCCCTCCTCTCGTACTCGGTCGCCTCCTCCCTGGTTATAACATATCTCCCCTTTGCCTGAAAGTCGGAAAAAGTAGGAGCAGGGAGAGCGATGTGATAGGTGCGTCGTTTGTCAAAGATTAGTCGGTACTGGAGTAACTGATCGTTCCTCTCAACAAACTGATGGCGAACCATATTATTATAATCTAGATAAGAAGGAGGCAACTTAATATCATCTCCACGAATGGGTATCTCAAGAAAGTTAGCTATACGAGTTGCATAAATTCCACTAAAGAAATCTCCATGAATACGATTTTTATGCAACCTACGTGCAACAATAGCCCCCAAGTTGTATTGTTTATCTCCTAAAACATCGCTCCTAAGAACGCTAAGATCAGGTACACACATGTGACAAGCCTCATCTTTACCATTTATGCATCTACCTATGAAGAGGGCAAAATAATGTATAGCAGGAAAATGAATGCTCCCTATGGTGGCTTGTGTTACATCTCTAGATTCCCCCACTGTAATATTAGCAAGAAAATCTCTAAATTCAGATTTGCAAGGTTCACTAACATCACCCCACTGTGGGTGTTTACAGGCAGTGTTGAAATCTTCTAAGTCCATGGTATAAGATTTATCATAAGGATCAAATAGGACAGTTTGAGAATTGTGTGATAATGAAAATTTAAACCTTCTCACGAATGAATCAGTTAGAGGTATTGACGGCACTTATCTGCCTCGAAGCTCTCCAGATCAGCATTACACACATATGCATCAAATTCCTCCTTGATTCCTGCTCGAACCATGAAGTCCTCTGACGGCCATTCACAAGGCCGCACTTGAGCATCTATTGGTGGTTCCTCGTCCGCATCGCTGTAACATCCCAAATTTTCAATTTGGAATGTTATACATAGATCATCCATGCATATCATGATTTATTGCGTTTCCGTTCCGCAATCCTCGAAATCCTAAGCAACTCAAGGACCCATGGAGAGAGTTGGGGATTCTCCGGTTTTCGTATTTGATTTTTATCAAATAATGAAACGAGGATTTTCATTTTAATAATTTTTCTCTCTCCGAACAATATTTCATATTAAATCAAATGAGTGGAGATAATATGACTTCTCCAAAATAATTGAAATATTGGAGGAAAATATTAAAATCATTTATTGGATTTTATTTGGTTTTATTTGGATTTTATTTGCATTAAAAAAATTGCACGTTTTCAAAATTGCATTTTAGGGCCAAGAAAATGTTCAACTCGTCCTAAATATTTTATTTAGACGATGAAAATTTGTTTTCGCATTTCTAGAATTTTTTATTTATTTTTCTAGGATTTTTCTTCTGTCGGCGGTATTATATATATAAAAATATCCCGCGCCCGACTGGGCCTAGGGCCCAGCCAAGCGAGGCTAGCCCAGCCGCAGCCGCCGCCTCCTGCGTGCGCGCTGCCGCCGCCGCCGACTCGGACGATGAGACCGAGCCGGACTTCGTCGCCGCCGCCTTGCCCCCTCCTCCAAGCCGCCCCACCCCGCCCCTTTATATACGCGCCGCCCGAACCCCCCACCGCCACCATCGCCGCCTCCCGCACCCCGCCCCGAGCCGCGCCGCGCCTCCCGCCGCCGCCGCCCGCCGCCCGCGCCGCCGCCGCACCCCGCCGCCCCGCTGCCCAAGCCCTCGCCGGAGGTAGCCGCCAGATCCAACCGCCGGTTTTTCTATAAAAAACCGTTTGTTTTTTTCAAAACCCTAGTTTTCATTTTTTTAAATAGATCGGTTTTTCTCCGGTTTATTTATTTAGCGAGCGTTCGCTCGTTCTTTGTTTTAGCGAACGTGTTCTTCGTTCAGATCCAGATAAGGAACATTCGTTCGTTAATCCGTTTGTCGTTTTTCTTTTTCTCGGATTTATTCCGCGATTTTCTGATCGCGATTTCTGATCCGATCTTAATTTCTGTTTATCTTTTCGCTCGTTTATCGGAATCAGGCGATTCAAGTGCCTGGAGTTTCGTCTCGAAACCCTCTTCTCGGTTAATCAACTCAAACAAGTTTTTGCTACTGTAAAATTTGACCTAAGTTCAGATTAGTAAACGAAGTGGTTTTCTTTCGCCGTTTGACTTTCGTTGCTTCGTTTGATTTGATTCTTTTTGCGTACCGGAGTTCTTAAGTTGAACTTTCTGGTCAACCTCTCTTATTTCAGTTTTTCTTGTGCATCGTTGCTTGTTACTTATGTATGTTATTGTTTGCTTGCGATAGAATTCCCAGAATGCGAAGCGTGTTACTACGAGTCTCTAGGATTCGCGGATCGTCAGTAAGGCAAGTAACACTTTGATCATATCCCATTATTACCCAGTTTTTATGCATTAGTTCCAATCCTCAAACATTGCATGATTAGGATGTCATTAACTTGTGGGTTGGGAAGTAGTTGCTAAGGTAGAACCTATTGCCCTGTAATATTCAAACCCTTGGGAGTTACTTCTACGTATTGCTTATATTGCTATGCTATGCTCGTAGACATGGTTTGGGTTTGAGTGAAATTCATGAAATATGTGAGATTGTTAATTAATGGTTCAACTTAAGGTGGCAACTTAATCAAACAACTGGGTGGATTGAGGCACCTGGGGAACCCAGTGTTGTCTGTGTTTTTTTGGAAATCTCGGGGTACCCGTGTGATCTTCCTATGGACCGCCACCCAGGCTCAAAGGGAACTGAGATGATTCATGCTAGAAACTTCCGTGTGCAGCCACGAGCTATTATGGGCTCTAGCATAGTTGAGTAAGTTACGTGAAGCTCTTGAAGAGGTAGATCATTAGGTAGTGGGTTTGGTAGGTTTCGTATGGTCTACCCGGAGTAGAGAGTTAACGTTTCTGAAAGACTGTTTCTCGGTCATCCGTTTCTCAAACACCATGTAGTGCGAGAAATCCCACGGAGGCGATCGAGTCTTGTGGGGAAAAGTGCGCAAACCTCTGCAGAGTGTACAATCTAATCATGGTTAGCCGTGTCCTCGGTTATGGACAATTCTTGAGTATCTAGTACTTGAGTTATCACATGTATCTCACCATGTTTAATTAATACTGTTGGGTTGTTAATCACTTTAATTGGGATTGAGTTGGGGGTACCTTCTCAATGATGTTTCAACCACCATGATAGTTAAATTAAAATCTATTCCTTTGTTGTAGGAAAAAAATGGCTTTTCGCAAAAACTATAACCCTACAGCTTTCCACCAGCCATATATGCATGTAGTGATAGCATTATTCTGTTTTTGCTCTATTGTGTTATATTGCCAGCATATTCCATGTGCTAACCCGTTTTCGGGCTGCAACGTATTATGTTGCAGACTTTTGAGACGACGAGTAAGGTTCGTTAGGTCGTTGCCGTGCAGCTCAGCTATGCCGTTGGAGTTGATGGACTCACTTTTATCTTCCAAGCCTTCCGTTGTTATCGCATTAGATGGCCTTAAGCCATATTATTGTAATAAGTTCTCTTTTAGACTTTTCGATGTAATAAGTGTGTGATTGCTACTCTGTTATAAATCCTCGAGTACTGTGTGTGTCAGCATTACCGATCCAGGAATGACACTGAAGCACAGAGACTTGACCATCTGAAGTCGGGTCGCAACTTAAGATGGTATTAGAGCACACGCTGACTGTAGGACACGACCACTAAGATAAACCCTAGGTCACACTTCTCTACTCATTTCTGACTCCTCTCCATTTTCTACTCTTTAGGATGGCGGAGATAAAGAATAAGTTTGCACAACCGGATGAAGATACACCTTTTGGACGTCACCTAAAGGAAGTCACTAGGTATTTGAACATTGGAATACCAAGCTTCACCGGGACGTACAACGCTACTTTACCAGAAGAAGAGCGCTGGATGATTCAAGTACAAGTTCCAGGAAGGATGTTCTCACCAACCTCTAAACCCATAGAATTTTCCTTCGACGCACCAACCTGGAGTTTAGGAAAGAGTATGGCAGCTCACATCACCATGGGACGCATTGGAGAAGTGTATCACAGGGATCTCCAGGACACTATCTACCAAATATGAGGGCGCCGAGACGAGCAATGGGAAGTAATCAGCACTAAGAAGGATAGATCCATTGCAGCTTTCATCCAGGAGTTAAACTAGCACATTCGACGTCAGGAGAACCAGATGTGTGCGGACATGATGGACTTGAAGAAGGCGGAGACTAGGATCATCGAGCTGGAGGAAGAACTCAAGTTTACCTGCAATGGATATGAGGAGGAAATCAAGACCCTACTGGAGAAGAATGACGACCTAGTCAAGAAGATCGGAGTATTCATGGGAGGACCAGCACCGCGAGTAGAAGACGACGATTCCACTTGCCCGGACAACTACATCATCATCGATGACACCGACTCCGACCCTAGTGATGATGACTTTGAAGACAAAGCTGGAGCAGACATCATGGAGTCTTCCACCGATCAAAATTTCTAGATGACCACCAACTATTAGTAGTATTTCCCCCATGTATATAGTAGTAGTGAGCACTTTTGTGATAGTTCTAGACCGTTTGTATGCCCTTGCTTGATTGATTGAGTGAAATGATTGTGTTTGTCTCATGTGCATATGGGTAGTGCTTTCTCATTAGACCCGTTTTCTATTATAATCTCTTCCATCTAAACCCATCAGATGCCTCCTAGACGTGACACCAGTTTTGCCTTCCCGCTGGAGCTCACCCAGTTGATCCAGTAGCAGAATGCCTTGATGCAATTGCTAGTTCAAAACCAGGGCAACAACAACAACAACAACAACAACAACAACAACCCACCGCTAGTGGACAACCTAGCCCGTTTTCTAAGGTTACAATCGCTGGTGTTTTCCAATAGCACCGAGCCTATAGTTGATGATGATTGGCTACGCCGTATTGGAAGGGAGTTGACCACCGCAGGTTGCACAGATGCTGAGAGGGTGCGCTTTGGCGCACATCAATTGGATGGACCAGCAGCCTCATGGTGGGATAATTACACAGCCACTTTTCCTGTAGCCAATGTCACTTGGGACCAGTTTCAGCAAGCTTTCCGCACCGCCCATGTCTGAACTTGAGCTATGCATATGAAGAAGTGGGAGTTTCGCAACCTACGCCAGGGGAACCGTACTGTGGCTCAGTACGTGGATGAGTTTAGCAAGTTATCACGCTATGCCCCTGATGATGTGGCCACAGATGCCGCGAAGCAGGAGAAGTTTATGGAAGGGCTGAATGATGAGATGAGCATGCAGTTGATGGTAGAAACCTTCAACAACTACCAGGAGTTGGTAGATAAGGCTCTTATGATTGAAGGGAAACAACAGCAGATTGAGAGCCGCAAGAGAAAGTATGGACAAGGGAAGTATAACTCAGGAGCTCAGCAGAAGCCTCGCCTAACCCCGAACTCGGGAGGACTTGTTCATAACCATGGAGGTCACAACCACACTGGAGGAGGATCACATAACCAAAGTGGTGCTAAGAATGGGAATGGGAATGGAGCTAACAACAATCATAACCACTCCAACCCGTCCACTCCCGCCAAAAGAGACTTAAGTTAGGTTACCTATTTTAAGTGCGGGAAGACAGGGCACTATGCCAATGATTGCCCCAAAGGAAGGAATGGAAACGGAAATGGAAGCGTTGGGAAGAATCCCAATCCATTCAACAAAGGACAAGTGAACCACGTTAACGTGGAGGAGGTTGAAGAGCAGCCGGACGCGGTAATAGGTAAGTTTTTGGTTAACTCATTTACCGCTCTTGTTCTTTTCGATACTAGTGCATCGCATTCATACATATCAAGGGGATTCATGGATAAGTTTAAACTACCAACCCAAACCCTTAGGACCCCTCTTTTAGTGAGTTCACCCGGAGCAGAATATATGACTAGCCGATGGTGTGACCAGATACCCTTAACCATTGGAACACATGTGTTTCTATCCGACCTAATTATCTTGGAGTCGCAAGGATTGGATGTGATATTGGGTATGGACTGGATGTCAAAGTATGGAGGAAGCATTGACTGTGCGAGTAAGTCGATTTATCTCACCACCCCGGAGGGAAAAAGGATTAAGTATATGTCTAGGCAAGTGCCTAAAAGGAGCCAAGTGAATGCCCTTACGGGAGTTGTTCAGGAGGAGGTGCCGGTAGTAAAGGATTACCCGGATGTTTTCCCAGAGGAGTTACCAGGCATGCCACCGGACAGACATATTGAGTTTTTGATAGAGCTGTTACCAGGAACAGGACCAATATCCAAGAGACCCTATCGGATGCCCGCGAATGATCTGGAGGAAATTAAGAAACATATCAAGGAGTTATTGGAGAAAGGATAGATCCGAAGGAGTTCATCACCTTGGGGAGCCCCAGTACTTTTGGTTGAGAAGAAGGATAAATCCCTAAGGATGGTTGTTGATTATCGAGCCTTGAGTGAAGTGACGATAAAGAACAAGTACCCACTGCCGACGATCAACGATATATTTGATCAGTTGCAAGGAGCTGAAGTGTTCTCAAAGATCGATTTACGATCAGGGTATCATCAGTTGAAGATACAAGAGAAGGACATACCAAAGACGGCGTTCACAATGCGATATGGATTATACGAGTACACGGTCATGTCGTTTGGACTGACTAACGCCCCTGCCTATTTCATGAGCATGATGAAAAAGGTGTTCATGGAGTATTTGGACAAGTTTGTTGTGGTGTTTATTGATGATATCATGGTATACTCGAAGAATGAGGGGAGCACAAAGAGCATTTGCGTTTAGTTCTCGAGAAGCTCAGGGAACACCAGTTGTATGCTAAGTTTAGCAAATGCGAGTTTTGGCTGAAGGAAGTCGGATTCCTTGGACATGTTATATCAGGAGAAGGTATAGCAGTAGACCCCAGCAAGGTTCAGTCAGTCACTGAATGGTTGGCACCCACCTCAGTTAGCGAGATCCGCAGTTTTCTTGGACTCGCGGGATACTACCGGAGATTCATTGAGAATTTTTCCAAGATTGCAAAACCAATGACTGAACTGTTGAAGAAGGATACCAAGTTTAAATGGACAGAAGATTGTGAAGCAAGTTTCCAGGAGTTGAAGAAACGTTTGACTACAGCCCCAGTGCTAGTACTGGCAGATATACATAAGGAGTTCCAAGTGTATTGCAACGCCTCTGGCTTAGGACTTGGATGTGTGCTTATGCAGGACGGAAGAGTTGTTTCGTATACCTCACGACAACTAAAACCTCATGAGTTGAATTATGCTACGCATGATTTGGAGCTAGCAGCCGTAGTGCATGCGTTGAAGACTTGGAGACATTACCTTATTGGAAACCGTTGTGATGTGTACACGGATCACAAGAGTTTGAAGTACATCTTCAGCCAGAAGGAGCTGAACCTTAGGCAGAGGAGATGGTTGGAGCTTATAAAGGATTATGACATGAAGCTACACTATCATCCAGGAAAGGCCAATGTCGTAGCAGACGCATTGAGTCAGAAGAGTTATGCTAATATCCTTGAAAGTAAAGGACTACCGAAGGACTTAGCAAAGGACATCATGGAACTTCGATTAGAGATTGTACCTAGAAGATTGATTGCCACAATGGAGGTTCAGTCGACTTTGCTGGACAAGATTCGGGAAGCTCAGAAAGATGATAAAGAGATTGCCGAGATAAAGGAGAAGATGGGCAAAGGAAAGGCCAAAGGTTTTTGTGAGGATGAGCACGATACCCTATGGTTTGAGGACCGAATTTACGTGCCCAATAATCAAGAGATCAGAAAGTTAATACTTCAAGAGGAGCATGACTCACCATACTCGATACACCCCAGAAACACCAAGATGTATTTGGATTTTAAGGAACGTTTCTGGTGGACTGGTATGAAGAAGGATATTGGCGAGTATGTAGCCGTATGTGATGTATGTCAGAGAGTTAAGAAAGAACATCAGAAGCCAATAGGAGTGTTACAGCCTATGCCGATACCCGAATGGAAGTGGGATAAACTTGGCATGGACTTTATCACCGGATTACCCAAGACTAAAGTAGGATATGATTCCATATGGGTAGTAGTTGATCGTTTGACCAAAGTAGCTCACTTCATCCCAGTGAAAACCACCTATACAAGTGCAAAGTTGGCCAAGATCTATATGTCCAGGATCGTATGTTTGCACGGAGTTCCGAGGACCATCGTATCGGATCGAGGAACACAGTTTACTTCAAAGTTTTGGCAGCAGTTACACCAGACTTTGGGAACGAGATTGGAGTTCAGTACAACGTTTCACCCGCACACAGATGGACAGACTGAGAGAGTCAATCAAATTTTGGAGGATATGTTGAGAGCCTGTGCGCTAGATTATGGATCTAGTTGGGATGACAATTTGCCGTATGCAGAGTTCTCATACAACAATAGCTACCAAGCCAGTTTGAAGATGGCACCATTTGAAGCCATGTATGGGCGCAGGTGCAGAACATCGTTGATGTGGGATGAGGTAGGAGACCGACAGTTGTTTGGACCAGACTTGATTAAAGAATCTGAGGAGAAGGTAAAACTGATCCGAGACGGACTAAAGATTGCTCAGTCCAGGCAGAAGAGTTATGCAGACTCAAAACGCAAGGAGGTAACCTACGAAATTGGAGACAAATAATATCTGCGAGTATCGCCCTTGCGAGGAGTGAAACATTTTGGAGTTAAAGGAAAGTTAGCCCCGAGAATTGTAGGACCGTATCGCATTTTGGAACGGATGGGAGAAGTTGCCTACAAGTTGGAGTTACCTGAGGGATTGTCAGGAGTCCACGATGTGTTCCACGTTTCACAGCTGAAGAAGTGTCATGCTGAGATGGCTGATATACCATTAAGAGATACAGTACCCTTGGAGGCGATTCAGTTGGACAGTGATTTGACTTATGAGGAGAAGCCAGTTAAGATTCTTGAGTTTGCCAGCAGAGTCACCCGCAGTAAGGTTATCAAGTTTTGCAAAGTTCAGTGGAGCCACCATACCGAGGATGAAGCCACTTCGGAACGAGAGGATGATCTCCGCAAGGACCACCCATACCTATTTTCTAGCCAACCCGAATCTCGAGGGCGAGATTCATCTTAAGGGGGGTAGGTTTGTAACATACCAAATTTTCAATTTGGAATGTTATACATAGATCATCCATGCATATCATGATTTATTGCATTTCCGTTCCGCAATCCTCGAAATCCTAAGCAACTCAAGGACCCACGGAGAGAGTTGGGGATTTTCCGGTTTTCATATTTTATTTTTATCAAATAATGAAACGAGGATTTTGATTTTAATAACTTTTCTCTCTCCGAACAATATTTCATATTAAATCAAATGAGTGGAGATAATATGACTTCTCCAAAATAATTGAAAAATTGGAGGAAAAATATTAAAATCATTTATTGGATTTTATTTGGTTTTATTCCGATTTTATTTGCATTACAAAAATTGCATGTTTTCAAAATTGCATTTTAGGGCCAAGAAAATGTTCAACTCATCCTAAATATTTTATTTCGACAGTGAAAATTTGTTTTGGCATTTTTAGATTTTTTTTATTTATTTTTCTAGGATTTTTCTTCTGTCGGCGATACTATATAAAAAAAATTCTGCGCCCGACTGGGCCTAGGGCCCAGCCAAGCCAGGCCGGCCCAGCCGCCGCTGACTCAGACGACGAGTCCGAGCCAGACTCCATCGCCGCCGCCTTGCCCCCTCCTCCAAGCCGCCCCACCCCGCCCCCTTTATATACGCGCCGCCCGAGCCCCCCACCGCCACCGTCGCCGCCTCCCGCACCCTGCCCCGAGCCGCGCTGCGCCTCCCGCCGCCGCCGAGCCCCCCCCCCCCCCCCCCGCCGCCGCCGCCCGTCGCCCGCGCCACCGCCGCATCCCACCGCCCCGCCGCCCAAGCCCTCTCCGGAGCCCTTCACCGGAGGTAGCAGCCGGATCCAACCGCTGGTTTTTCTTAAAAAAAAACTGTTCGGTTTTATTTTTTTCAAAACCCTAGTTTTCGTTTTTTTAAATAGATCGGTTTTTCTCTGTTTTATTTATTTAGCGAGCGTTCGCTCGTTCGTTCATTTTAACAAACACGTTCTTCGTTTAGATCCAGATAACGAATGTTCGTTCGTTAATATGTTCGTCATATTTCTTTTTCTCGGATTTATTCCGTGATTTTCTGATCCGATCTTAATTTTTATTTATCTTTTCGCTCGTTTATCGGAATCAGGCGATTCAAGCGCCTAGAGTTTCGTCTCGAAACCCTCTTCCCAGTTAATATACTCAAACAAGTTTTTGCTACTGTAAAATTTGACCTAAGTTCAAATTAGTAAACGAAGTGGTTTTCTTTCGCCGTTTGACTTTCGTTGCTTCGTTTGATTTGATTCTTTTTGCGTACCGGAGTTCTTAAGTTGAACTTTCTGGTCAACCTCTCTTATTTGAGTTTTGCTTGTGCATCGTTGCTTGTTACTTTTGTATGTTATTGTTTGCTTGCGATAGAATTCCCGGAGTGCGAAGCGTGTTACTACGAGTGTCTAGGATTCGCGGATCGTCAGCAAGGCAAGTAACACTTTGATCATATCCCATTATTACCCACTTTTGATGCATTAGTTCCAATCCTCAAACATTGCATGATTAGGATGTCATTAACTTGTGGGTTGGGAAGTAGTTGCTGAGGTAGAACCTATTGCCCTGTAATATTCAAACCCTTGGGAGTTACTTCTACATATTGCTTATATTGCTATCCTATGCTCGTAGACGTGGTTTGGGTTTGAGTGAAATTCATGACAGATGTGAGATTGTTAATTAATAGTTCAACTTAAGGTGGCAACTTAATCAAACAGCTGGGTGGATTGAGGCACCTGGGGAACCCAGTGTTGTCTGTGTTTTTTTGGAAATCCCGGGGTACCCGTGTGATCTTCCTATGGACCGCCACCCAGGCTCAAAGGGAACTAAGATGATTCATGCTAGAAACTTCCGTGTGCAGCCACAAGCTATTATGGGCTCTAGCATAGTTCAGTAAGTTACGTGAAGCTCTTGAAGAGGCAGATCAGCAGGTAGTGGGTTTGGTAGGTTTGGTATGGTCTACCTGGAGTAGAGAGTTAACGTTTCTAAAAGACCGTGTCTCGGTCATCCATTTCTCAAACACCATGCAGTGCGAGAAATCCCACGAAGGCGATCGAGTCTTGTGGGGAAAAGTGCACAAACCTCTGCAGAGTGTACAATCTAATCATGGTTAGCTGTGTCCCCGGTTATGGACAATTCTTGAGTATCTAGTACTTGGGTTATCACATGTATCTCACCATGTTTAATTAATACTGTTGGGTTGTTAATCACTTTAATTAGGATTGAGTTGGGGGTACCTTCTCAATGATGTTTCAACCACCATGATAGTTAAATTAAAATCTATTCCTTTGTTGTAGGGAAAAATTGTCTTTTCGCAAAACTATAACCCTACAGCTTTCCACCAGCCATATATGCATGTAGTGATAGCATTATTCTGTTTCTGCTCTACTATGTTATATTGCCAGCATATTCCATGTGCTAACCCGTTTTCGGGCTGCAACGTATTATGTTGCAGACTTTTGAGATGAGGAGTAAGGTTCGTTAGGTCGTTGCCGTGCAGCTCAGCTATGCCGTTGGAGTTGATGGACTCACTTTATCTTCCAAGCCTTCCTCTGTTATCGCATTAGATGGCCTTAAGCCATATTATTGTAATAAGTTCTCTTTTAGACTTTTCGATGTAATAAGTGTGTGATTGCTACTCTGTTATAAATCCTCGAGTACTGTGTGTGTCAGCATTACCGATCCAGGGATGACACTGAAGCACAGAGACTTGACCATCTGAGGTCGGGTCGCTACAATCGCGTATTGCGGGCTGGGTCCTTGCTTCCTTGAAGAACCACATTGTTACATTTTCCTAAACATATTTCTTCCTCTAAAAAATTTCTGAAATTTTTAGTAACTTCAAAACAAAAGTGAACCAAACTCAACAAAATTGATAGCAACTACTCCTACAAGTGCCTAGAGGCAATACCATGCATCAAAACTACTTTTGACCATATAAATTTGACATGCAAGCTCAAGAACAGGGTCACCTTAGCAGAATTTTTTTGCAATGAATAAAGCACTAGAACAAAAACTAATTGGACCATTGGAGGAGTCACATACCAAAGAACAATCCCCCAAAGCAATTTTGTGAATGGAGCTTTGAGCTAGGAGATAAAAAATGGCAGCAAGATCAGCTTGAACTCGGGTTTGAGCTGGTTGGTCATTTTTGTGGGAGGAAGGAGTGTGTGGTAGCTGGAATAAGTGGAGGGGACCCATGTGGGGTCCATGAGGCAGGGGGCTCCCAGGGGGTAGGGCACGCCCTCCACCCTCGTGGGCACGTGGCTGGTCCCCCTGCTGTGTTTTCAGTGCCAGATATATTCAAATATTCTAGAAAAATCATATTTAAATCTCAGGGCATTTGGAGAACTTTTTTCGGGGTATTTTTTATCGCATAATTCAGAAAACAGACAGAAAAATACTATTTTTGCTTTATTTAATATAAATAACATAAAGTAAAAAGAGGGTACAGAGAGTTGTGTTTTCTAAACTCATCCATCTCATGCTCGTCAAAAGGAATCCACTAACAAGGTTGATCAAGTCTTGTTAACAAACTCATTTCGAATTGCATGAAACTGGAGAATTTTCGAATAACACTAGGTTACCTCAACGGGGATATGCACATCCCCAACAATAATAATATCATATTTCTTCTTGACACTAGGAAGAGGAAATTCAAAACCTCTAATAGTAATTGTTGAAATTTTTCCAATAGAGTTGATACTGTGGACTTGAGGTTGTTTCCTCGGAAAGTGTACCGTATGCTCATTACCATTAACATGAAAAGTGACATTGCCTTCGGTGCAATCAATAATAGCCCTTGCTATATTCAAAAAGGGTCTTCCAAGAATAATAGACGTACTATCGTCCTTGGGAATATCAAGAATAACAAAGTCCATTAAAGTAGTAACGTTTGCAACCACAACACGCACATCCTCACAAATACCGGCATGTATGGCAGTTGATTTATCATCCATTTGCAAAGATATTTCAGTAGGTGTCAACTTATTCAAATCAAGTCTACAATATAAAGAGAGAGGCATAACACTAACACCGGCTCCAAGATCACATAAAGCAGTTTTAACATAGTTTATTTTAATAGAGCATGGTATAGTTGGCACTCCTGGATCTCCAAGTTTCTTTGGTATTCCACCCTTAAAAGTACAATTAGCAAGCATGGTGAAAATTTCAGCTTCCGAAATCTTTCTTTTATTAGTAACAATTTCCTTCATATATTTAGCATAAGGATTCATTTTAAGCATATCGGCAAACACATACGCAAAAAGATAGGTCTAATCATTTCAGCAAAGCGCTCAAAATCCTCATCATCCTTTTTCATGGACGGTTTATGAGGAAACAACATGGGTTTCTGAACCCATGGTTCTCTTCTTTACCGTGCTTCCTAGCAACAAAGTCTCTCTTATCATAACATGTTTCTTTGATTGTGGGTTATCAAGATCAACAGCGGGTTCAATTTCTACATCATTATCATTGCTAGGTTGAGCATCAACATGAACATCATCATTAACATTATCACTAGGTTCATGTTTATTACCAGCATGTGTTTCAGCATCATAAATAGAAATATCATTGGGATTCTCAGGTGTGTCTACAACAGGTTCACTAGAAGCATGAAAAGTTTTATCATTTTTCTTTTTCTTCCTTTTAGAAGGACTAGGTGCATCAACATTAGCTCTCTAAGAATCTTGCTTAATTCTCTTAGGGTGGCCCTCAGGATATAAAGGTTCTTGAGTCACTTTACCTCCTCTAGTTGCAACTCTAACAGCAAAGTCATTGTTTTTATTGTTTAATTCATTGAGCAAATCATTCTGAGCTTTAAGTACTTGTTCTACTTGAGTGGTACCCACAGAAGCATGTTTACTAATAAGTTTAAGTTCACCTTTAAGATTAGCCATATAATCACTCAAGTGTTCCATCATGTAAGCATTATGTTTCAATTGTCTACCAACATAAGCATTAAAAGCTTCTTTCTTAACCATAAAGTTATCAAATTCGTCCAAACATTGGCTAGCAAACTTAGTAGGACGGATTTCAGCTTTATCATATCTATAGAGAGAATTTACCTTTACTACCTGTGTCGGGTTATCGAGACCGTGTGTTTCTTCAATAGGTGATGAATTAAGACCATGTATTTCTTCAACAGACGGTAAATTCTTAACATCTTCAGCTCTTATACCTTTTTCTTTCATGGATTTCTTTGCCTCTTACATATCTTCAGGACTGAGAAATAGAATACCCCTTTTCTTCAGAGTTGGCTTAGGAGTTGGTTCAGGAAGTGTCCAATTATTTTCATTAGTCAACATATTATTCAGTAGCAATTCAGCTTGATCAACAATTCTTTCCCTGAAAACACAACTAGCACAACTATCCTGGTAATCTCTGGAAGCATCGGTTAGTCCATTATAAAAGATATCAAGTTTTTCATTTTCTTTAGAGGATGATCAGGCAAAGCATTAAGTAATTGAGAAGCCTGCCCCAAGCTTGTGGGAGACTCTCTTCTTCAATTTGCACAAAATTATGTATTTCCCTTAAAGCAGCTTGTTTTTTATGAGCGGGGAAATATTTAGTAGAGAAGTAGTAAATCATATCCTGGGGACTACGCACACAACCAGGATCAAGAGCATTAAACCATATCTTAGCATCACCCTTTAATGAGAACGGAAATAATTTAAGGATATAATAGTAGCGAGTTTTCTCATCATTAGTGAACAGGGTAGCTATATCATTTAATTTAGTAAGATGTGCCACAACATTTTCAGATTCATAGCCATAGAAAGGATCAGATTCAACCAAAGTAATGAACTCAGGATCAACAGAGAAATCATAATCCTTATTAGTAATAAAGATAGGTGAAGTAGCATAAGCAGGATCATATTTCATTCTAGCATTCAGAGTTTTTTCTTTAAGCTTAGCTAATAATTTCTTAAGATCACTTCTATCATTGCAGGCAAGAAAGTCTCTATCAGTTTCTTCATCCATAACATAACCCTCAGGAACAACAGACAACTCATATCTAGGGGGAGAATCTTCATCATCACTTTCATCAATATTATCAGTTTCAATAATTTCATTCTATCCAGCCCTAGCAAGTTGTTCATCGAGATATTCACCAAGTGGCACAGTAGTTTCAAGCATAGAAGTAGTTTCATCATAAGTATCATGCATAGCAGAAGTGGCATCATCAATAACATGCGACATATCAGAATTAATAACAAAAGCAGGTTTAGGTATCGCAAGCTTACTCATAACAGAAGGTGAACCAAGTGCAGAGCTAGATGGTAGTTCCTTACCTCCCCTCGTAGTTGAGGGATAAATTTTGGTTCTTTGATCTTTCATGTTCTTCATAGTGATAAGCAGATATAAATCCCAAGTGACTCGAAGAATAGAGCTATGCTCCTCGGCAACAGCGCCAGAAAATGTTCTTGATAACCCACAAGTATAGGGGATCGCAACAGTTTTTGAGGGTAGAGTATTCAAGCCAAGTTTATTGATTCGACAGATGGGGAGCCAAAGAATATTCTCAAGGATTAGCAGCTGAGGTGTCAATTCAACCACACCTGTAAACTTAATATATGCAGCAAGGTATTTAGTAGCAAAGTATTATGATAGTACTGGTAACGGTGGTAAAAGGTCATGATAGCAAAAGTAATATTTTTGGGTTTTGTAGTGATTGTAAGAGTAGCGACGGAAAAGTAAATAAGCGAAGAACAATATATGGAAAGCTCATAGGCATTGGATCGGTGATGGAGAATTATGCTGGATGCGATCGATCATGTAACAGTCATATCATAGGTTGACACAGAACTAGCTCCAGTTCATCAATGTAATGTAGGCATGTATTCCGAGTATAGTCATACGTGCTTATGGAAAAGAACTTGCATGACATCTTTTATCCTACCCTCCCGTGGCAGCGGGGTCCTATTGGAAACTAAGGGATATTAAGGCCTCCTTTTAATAGAGTACCGGACCAAAGCATTAACACAGAGTGAATACATGAACTCCTCAAACTACGGTCATCACCGGTAAGTATCCCAATTATTGTCACTTCGGGGTTAACGGATCATAACACATAATAGGTGACTATAGACTTGCAAGATAGGATCAAGAACTCCCATATATTGATGAAAACATAATGGGTTCAGATCTAAAATCATGGCACTCGGGCCGTAGTGACAAGCATGAAACATAACAAAGTCATAGCAACATCAATCTCAGAACATAGTGGATACTAGGGATCAAACCCTCAAAAAACTAACTCGATTACATGATAAATCTCATCCAACCCATCATCGTCCAGCAAGCCTATGATGGAATTACTCATGAACGTCGGTGAACATCATGAAATTGGTGATGTAGGAAGGTTGATGATGACGATGGCGACAGATTCCCCTCTCCGGAGCCCCGAACGGACTCCTAATCAGCCCTCCCGAGAGAGTTTAGGGCTTGGCGGCGGCTCCGTATTGTAAGACGCGATGAATCCTTCTCCTTGATTTTTTTTCTCCCCGAAAGTGAATATATGGAGTCAAGGTTGAGGTCAGTGGAGCGTCAGGGGGCCCACGAGGCAGGGGTCGCGTCCCCACCCTCGTGGACAGGTGGTGGGCCCCCTGACGTGGATCTTTCTTCCAGTAATTTTTTATATTCCAAAATAATTCTCCGTTGATTTCAAGTCAGACCGAGAACTTTTATTTCTGCACAAAAATAACACCATGGCAATTCTGCTGAAAACAGCGTCAGTCCGGGTTAGTTCCATTCAAATCTTGCAATTTAGAGTCCAAAACAAGGGCAAAAGTGTTCGGAAATGTAGATACGACAGAGACGTATCACGCCTGGTCTTGATTCTTGTTCACTGTGTTGGTCCCGCGAGGTGGTCAGACAACCTGCGCCGAACGAATCTCCTAAGGTTATCGCGTGAGAAAGCCAAGCACCAACGGCCACAGGAGGTGACGTGAACAGGGCCGGCCCGCCAGACAGAGCTCAGCCGTTGGATTTATTGATGCTGCAAGGACGGACCCGAGCATAGACGCCGTGCCTAACCCTCTCACGCGAAGGGTCCTGAATAAAGACGACCGGCACGCGGCTCCCGCGGTGGGCGACAGTCAAGCAGGTGATAGTCATAGATAGATTAAGCGTGGAAGGCAAAGTAGCTCAGGTAAATGCATGAACGATACGCGCCAATGGGTCCGGCCCGAGCGGCTTGGGGATGATGCAGCCCGAGGGGCGCCCCCAGCAAGGTAAGCTAAAGACATAAAAAAGAAGGGATGCATGCCACAGGAACGGACCCACGCGGCCTGGGAATAATGCAGCCCCCTGGGCGCTCCCAGCTAAGTAAACTTGGAAAACGTCACCTAGTTCCATTGATGAAGGGGTGTTGAGGCAGCTGAAGGTACGCAGCGAAGGGGTTTCTCCTCACGAGCCACCGGGGCCCTGAGCCTCGAGAGGCTCTGGGGGTCAAGGTGGTTCCTTGAGGACCGTCGCCATCTCTGCCAGGACTGCGTGGTGCCTGGCCTCCTGACCCGCCATGACGCTCTGCAGGTTGCGCTGGAAGGAAGCAGCCACGCTCGGCAGGCCGAACGGCATGCGAACGTAGCTGTGAGGTGGTCCTTCACAGCGCCTAACACGCGAAGGCCAGAAGCGCTCCTGAGATGCGGCTCGGTTGAGTCCTGGTAGGTCGATGCAGACACGTAGCTCACCACCCTCGTCTGGGTGGGGAGCAACGCCAGGTGGGCGGTAGTCGCCGCGTATTGCTCTTGCTTCCTGAAGCTCCTGAGATACATTGGTGATGAACTCCTGAGCGCCGGGCGCTCCTTGCCCAATGTCCTCCTGAGGGAGATGTGCCATGAAACACGCCTGCAAGTGGTGCCTGAGCACCTCCCTCGTAATGTTGGCAAGGTCTGAGGCCCTCTAGAAAAGAGCCCCTGAGCTCTGCCCGAGGAGGGCGCCAGGCATGCCATCCTATGCGATGGAGGGAGGCGCCTCAGGTGCGGGTGCTGATCCTGACGAGGTACCGCTTGTAGCGCCGCCCTCCCGAGGCCTGCCACGGAGTAGCTACTTCTTCTTCTTGGGGACGACCTTAGGAGGGTACCGAGCTGCATTGTTGTCGAAAGGCACGCTCGAGGGAGCACACCACATCTCTTTCTTCACAGGGGACTGTGATGATCCCGCCGCTTCCTAGCATCTTGAGGACGTTGTAGCTGTGGTGCGTCACTGCCATGAACTTGGCAAGGGCCGGATACCCGACGATGGCATTGTACGGTAGACGAATGTGGGCGACGTCGAAGTCGATGAGCTCGGTGCAGTAGTTGTTGCATTCTCCAAAGGTGACTGGGAGGCGGACCTGACCTATCGGCGTGGTGGAGCCGTCGGTCACTCCACTACTAGAAAAAACCCTATTAGTGGCGCACCTATTTTCGTTAGTAATGGCGCACTATAGGTGCGCCACTATTAACACACCACTAGTAACAGATAGTAATGGCGCACCTCTGGTGCGCCATTACTAATCCAGATAGTAATGGCGCACCTCTGGTGCACCACTACTAACCCTTAGATGCTCCAGTAGTAATTCCTCTAGGTGCGCCACTAATAGCCTTATAGGTGTGCCACTAGTAATAAAGGAAGGTGCGCCACTAATAAGGGCTGAAATGCGCCACTAGTAATGTATTTGGAAAACAAAAAAATCCAAATTTATAGAAAACAACCTATAAGGAAAAATAATTTAAAAACAAAAAATGAAATAGAATCATAATTTTTATTATAGTAAGAATATTACAATGTCTTTACAAGTATCCAATAAAAGAAAAAATACGAGGAAATAAAAGAAAATTCTAAAACTAATCTTCTAGTAATCTTTTCTTCATTTTCTTTACTTTATCCCTACAAAGAATGATAGAAATATGTGAGAATGAACATTGCAGAGAAGTGAAATTGAGCAATTATTTGCATCCGACATCGAAGATCTAAGATACCATGAATCATAGACATGGGTCATTTCATGAAGCCAAGAGTCTATGCCATTCAGGATGCATAATTCCCTGTCACAAGAACTTAATTATTCAGTAAACACAGTCCTAAACTTGGAAAACCAACAAGTTGAATATGCATGCATCTTACCTCCCTCGGTTGCTTCCAGTTAGTCACTTGCGATCAAGATGTCCCTTCCTCCTTCCATAGTTTGTTGACAACCTTTAATCCCTGATTAGATTAGTAAAGGAAGCAGGTCAACAAAGGGGGTCTGAGTAGGAACCACAAGATGAAGTGCTATAGTTTATCAACATGGTCTGCTCTCAAAATCAATTTGGAATTCTCCAAGTATATTACTAAAATAAAGCTTTAGACTGCCACACGTAAATTTCCAAGTACTACAAATTACAGTGAGTGATTCAGATAAAAAAAGAATGACTGGAAGATGGCATTAGTTGATGAATTTGCTCTGTGTCAGCCAACTTTGAAAACATAGAAGTGTACCTATACATACATAGGAAACAGGTCATGCATCCGCCAAGAAAAGGAAATGTATCAAAATCAATATAGATCATCTTTAAAAAAACTGAAATCAATACAGATGGCAGCTAGTACAGATTGTCGCGAGAATGCCAGAGGCAAACTGAAACACACGCGAGAACTCTTGTTGCGAGAACACCGTCGAGGGTGGGCGTCTTGAGGAAGAACTCAGAATGGCGCTGGTGATGCCCTGTGAGTCGTTCGACCACTCAAACATGACCCGGAAAAACTAACTCCCCTGCCATCGTTGATTTCATCTCCCTTTTGGAAATATAAAAACTATATAAATTACAAATATTGGCTCCGGCAAGAAAAGAAAAGGAACTAAATCTGCACTGCTTGTTCTTTTATTTTGGATTGAAATCAACAGTATAGATTGCATGGACAAGGCCAAGAGGAAAACTGAAATGCACGCGGTGTAGGGAAGGAGATGGCGTGGTGAGTTCAGAGATGCAAGGCGGGGGTGAGAGGAAGGGAGAGGAGGCGACTGCTTACGGGGGTTGGGTGTGGTGGCGCTGACGAGATGGAAGGAGATGCCATCGTCCTTGGCCGTCGAGGATCTTGTGGACGCCGTCGAGGACGGATGAGTTGAAGTCGCCGAGGTCGAGCATGTCGCTCTTGACCAGCACTGCCGTGCCGCGGATCTTGCCCTCCTTCCACACCTGCTTGTTCTTCCCCGTCAGCCCGTGCAGCAGCAGCATCTCCGACATGGATGCAGGCGCGAGGAGGGAGGGTGGGACGGAGGGCTGTGGAGGCGGAGGGCGGCTAGGTGGGGTGGAAGGAGTAGGACGCGGTGGCGGTGGTTGCCACGGCCTGTAGATTTGAGGCCTCGCTCCCTCCTAGGAAGAGACGGAGAGGGGAGAGGGTGGGGGCACAGGCGACGGGATGCAGGGCAGGGCGGGAGGTCGACGGAGAGGCTAGAGGAGACAAGAACGCCGATGGGGATGGGGATAGGAGGTCCACAGCGAAGGCGGCCGGTTTGGAGGGGATAGATTCGAGGGGAGAGGAGGAGGAAGCGTTGTGTTGTGTTGCTTTGGTTGGATTGGATTCTCTTTTCACCAGACAAAAATCCTCGAATCAGGTCCGGTCGGTGCAGCACATAGCAATGGCGCACCAGGGGGTGGTGCTCCATTGCTACGCAAAAATGCCCACCTCCCCTGGCTTACCAATGGCGCATCTTTGCTAGGTGCGCCATTGCTATCTAAAATAGCAATGGCGCACCTGGCAAAGGTGCACCATTGGTAAACCTGGGGAAGGGGGTGGACCTGGGGAAAAAATAGCAATGGCGCATTGGACTAAAGGTGCGCCACTACTAAAAAAATAACAATGACGCACCTGCTTCTGGTGCGCCACTGCTATATAGCAGTGGCGCACCACCACCATGGTGCGCCACTAATAGGGATATTGATATAGCCATTTTTCTAGTAGTGCTCCTAAGAAAGGCTTGGTAGGCCGAAGCTGATCATATGCCACTTGAAGGTTGTCGAATGTCTCGACGGACAGGACGTAGAGCCCTGCGCCGCCATCGACGAGGGTCTTGGTGACTTGCACATGTGAACAAGGCATTGCAAGGGCGCCAACGGTGGCCGTGCACTTGAGCTGGTCTGCTGAGCTGAAGGTAATAGCGCACTTGGACCACCTGAGCGGGCGTGTATCCTCAAGCTTGGGAAGAACTGCGTTCACCTCGCGAGCAAACTTCTTGAAGATACGTTGTGAGGCTGGGGCTTGAGCTCCGCCCAAGATGCAGGCGAAAGCACGTGGCTCCTGGAAGCCCCCAGCCCCCTCATCTTGGTGATGGTCATCATTCCTTCTTGGTGGCGGTAGTGGAGGAAGCCCAGCATCGCCCTGAGGACGGTCCTCGCGAGGCTGATCCCTCCAGGCACCTTCACGAGGCTGATCCTGGTAGTGGTCCTCACGAGGCCGGTCGCGCCACTCCTGGCCTGGGTCCCGATCATCCTAGCGTCCTCCGCCGTGTCCTCCTCCTCGGCCATAGCCTCGGTCTTTGCGCTCGGGACATCGACCGAAGCGTCCGTCGCGCATGGCTCTAAGCTCTTGGCAATCGTTGCTGTTGTGGCTGTGCACATTGTGGAAGGCGCAGAACGGGCGGCTGCCCTTGGATGACTCAGGCTGGTCCCTGCCATGCTTCGTGTCCGGCTTTGCCGCGAGCACGATGACTCCCTTGCGCTTCACGTCCTTGGCCTTGGATTTCTTCTCCTCCGGGTCGGCAGCCGGGAGCTCGAGAAGGGAAAGGCGCCCTTCCTCAGCCCTTGCACACTTGGTCGCCAGGTTGAACAGCTCCAGGGATGTGCACAGCTCCTCGTGGATGGCAAGCTCCTCCTTCATCTTGATGTCGCGGACGCCATCGAAGAACATGGAGATGATGGTCTCATCCGTCACCTTGGGGATCTTGAGACAAACGTTGTTGAAGCGCTGGATGTACTTCTGGAGAGTCTCGTCTGGTTGTTGTTGACGCGGCGCAGGTCACCCACGCCCGGGGGGCGGTCGAGGGTGCCCTGGAAGTTGGCAATGAAGCGGTCACGCATCTCGTCCCAGGAAGAGATGCAGCCAGGAGGCAGGTTTAGGAGCCAAGAGCAGGCACCATCCTTGAGAGCCATGGGGAACCAGTTTGCCGTGACTTTCTCGTCGCTGCTGGCCGCCTCGATGCTCAGCTCGTAGAGCTGCAAGAACTCTGCGGGGTCGGGGGTGCCGTCGTAGCGCGGAGGCAGGTCTGACTTGAACTTGCCTAGCTAGGCGATGCTACACAGCTCAAGGGCGAAGGCGCGGCAGCCGGCCGTGGTCACCGGGGGCCACCTTGGAGGTGGAGCCTGGTCGTGGTGCCCCTGCGTCGCCGCGGCACGCAGCGCATGGCCTTGTTGCAGCAAGCAATCCTGACGTAGCGGAGCTGGGAGTGGTGGAGCACTTCCTTGGGTATGGGGAATCTCTTAGAAGCTTCTTTCCTCATGCGCCGGCACACAACGCGATGGGTCACGCCGCTGGACCGTGCATCTTGGAGCGAGGGCCCCGCCCTGGCGCAGGGGAGGCTGAAGCGCTCCTTGGGCCGCACGCCTGGGCGCAAGGGTGCCATCTTGTTGTGGAGGAGGTGGAGGCGCTCCGTGAGCCACATCGCCCGCAGCTGGTGGAGGGTGAGGCAGCGAGAGGGACGATGCAGGAGAGCCTCCCGCGGCACTGACAAGCTCGGCGATGCGGTCCAGCCAGTCCTCATAGAGGTCGTCGACCGGACGGTAACGCAGGAGCTCGCGTGCCATTAGCAGCATGGTCTGCGCATCCGTGGGGGAGCGGCGAGCGTGAGATGACGATCCGGCCGGAGTCAGTGACGGGGTGGCAGTGTGGCCGTCCCGGCACACGGAGGGATGCAGTGAAGAGGCTTGCTGCTCGTTTGCCGCCGGACCGGTGACGCCGTTGGCAGCGAGTGACGGAGAACGACGGGGAGGCCCGCCGACGGGAGCCGTCTGAGTAACACGGGCGGCGAGGGCGGCCGGTGCTCAGTGCGAGCTCGGCTAGCGTCGGCCATGAGCTTGGTGGAGTGACAAAGCATGGGCCGACGAAGAAGAAGGCTTCGGTGCACCCCTAGCTGGCGCACCAAATGCCGGATTTCGGGTTTCGGCAAAACCCTTAAGGTTCGAACACTGGGGTGCGCGCGAAGATCTCTCCCTCACCGATCACGCCCTCAAACACTTCACGATCTCAAAGGCTAGCTTGACGAACTCGCAGCACAAGGGACACAAGATTTATACTGGTTCGGGCCACCGTTGCGGTGTTATACCCTACTCCAGTGTGGTGTGGTGGATTGCCTCTTGGGGTGATGATGAACAGTACAAGGGGAAGAACAGCCTCCTGAGATGAGGTGTTCTTGTGCTTGGTTGGTGTGTGGCTAAGGATGAAACGGCTCAGATCTAAGATGAGGTCAATCCCCCCTATTCGTTGTGGTGGCTAATCCTATTTATAGAGGCCCTGGTCCTCTCCCCAAATATTGAGCGGGAAGGGAGCCAACAAAGACCAATTTGAAAGGGGACAGCTAGTACAAGTTATCCTGACAAAAGCAGTCTTCGCCTGCCAAAGGCTCTGGTGGTGACGCCGTCTTGGGCTCCACGGTGACCTCCGTCCTGCCGTCCTGCTGGTCTTGGTCTCGTTGCACCGATATGGAAACCTTGCTTGATGCCTCAGTACTCTTCGTCTGTGCTTGCCTCCTTAACACCAAAGAGGAAACAAGGACACTGTGAGCGCCGGCGCCTGCCTGGCACCCTCATGGTCTCGATCGTCACGGCTCATGTCATTGGAACCTCACGAGGTTTTCCTTGCCTTGATCTCTCCGCCCCTCGCGAGCCAGCCTGGTGAGGCCGCTCCTAAGGAGGTCTTGCATCGTCCGCCTCGCGAGGCTTGGCCCCTCGCGAGGGTTTTGAAGGCTTGTTGGTGAAGATGGACTGTACGGGCCCGCTTGCAGAGCCACGCCGTGGGCTGCAGGCAGGCAAGTCTGGGGACCCCCGTTCCTAGAATGTCGACATCGTCCATAATAACTTTGCTAGGCCCCAAGTATGCCTCTCCGATATGCTTGACTATTGCTGAACAATCGGTGCTAATCTGAACTTGTTGCAGGTTTAAGTCAAGAGCCAGAGATAGCCCCTCGCAAGATGACATTGCCTCTAGGATCTCTGGATCAAGAACACTTTCACACACCAGTGCTGATGCTCCAAGGAAGAAGCCTGTATGATCCCAGCTCACAGCTGTGTAACTCCCCAAGACCGGAGCTTCAGTTGCCTTCCAGGGTTTCCGGGTTTCGTCGTGTGATTTGTTTGGTTCATTGCATTCATCATTGCATCATGTGCATTGCATCATGTCATCATGCCATCATGTCATTTCTTTTTCTGAACTCAACTAAATAAATGGCATGGATCTTTAATCCATTTAAACCGAGGGAATTCACATGGTGATTCTCTTTACAACATATGCTCTCGATATTTAGAGAGCTATAGTAAATATTCCAATTATTTGGATTTACCGCAAACACACTTGCAATTTAAAACTCTTAGGTCTTTTCGGCTTCGAGTTGCTCCTCAAACCTTGACATTTATTCTTTCATCATTTTCCAGAGCTCCACCTAAATTTTCAACATTTATGGACCTTCCTTTTACCGAGTCTTAGTTCAAACCCATGTGAATTTAAATCAAATGAGTTTGAATTTTACATCTTTCAATCTTTGCCTTTTCCATTTTCTCGGAACAAGCATATTTTCGTGAGTTCGGGAAAATTATCCCTATGCCCAAAATCTTTTCCTAACCCTCTCTTTCTTTTCCTCTCTATTTTTTTCTGCTAAAGAGATATGAGGGAGAGAGTGAAGCTCGGCTGGACACTTGGGCCTCAGTGACAGGCCGGCCTGCTCCCCACTATCCCACCTAGGCCCAACCCCCCTAAAGCCCACCTAACCCTCTAACCCTAGACCGCACCTAGCACCCCTGGCCCGATCTCTCCCGTTTCCCCTCGCTTGCGCAGCCAGGAGAGCCGGCTCGAGCCATCTCTCCCTCGCTCGACCTCCTCCTTCCCCTCTCTCTCTCTCTCTCTCTCTCTCTCTCTCTCTCGTGCCCGACCCCCATCTCTCCCTCGCAGCCCGATCTCCATCCCCAGCTGCTCGAACCCCCTCTCGATCTCCCTCCAGCGCCCCTCATCCTCCCTCCTCCTTCGATCCAGGGAACCAGGCCGGAGCCCGTCGGCCTCCATGTCGCCGTCGCGCCCACGGGGCCATCAGCATGCCCTGCCTCCTCTACTTCGCATCGTGACCCCCAAGCTCCTCTCCAACTCCGGCCTCGTCCAGGCTATCCCGCTGTTCACCTTCGCCTCAAGCTGCCGGAGAGCGCGCCGCACCCTGCTTCTCCTCCCACGCCAGCAAGCCATGCCTGCGCCTCCTTGCCCCGCACCGGCAAGCGTGCTGCCCGGCGAACCCCTCCCGGGTGCCGCGCCTGTTTCCCCTCCTGCATCGCCTCGGTTCTCACCTGAGACGACGTACAGCGCCCGGAGCAGCACCTCCCTCTGTTCCCTGCGCTGCAGCATCGCCGGAGCAGAAGCTCCATCCGCCCCGACCTCCGTCTCTAGCAGTTGCCGGCGAGCAAGCCGCTGCCGCCCGCCTCGTCGCGTTCCCCTCCTCCTTGTTCCATCTCTGTTAGGGACTGCCTCCTGCCGCTGATGCACTGCAGGACCTCGATGCCGAGTGCCTCATCGTTGGATTCCTCGTAATCACCACCGAACCCGTTTTGTGTACTTTTGCTGTCGGATGCGCCAAGTCCAGCCAGACAGGGTCCACCTCAAGTTCGACTACACGAAACTTCAAGTCCGAAGACTGTCGTGGCCGTGTATCTCGCCTGCTGTCACTTCGGTTCGTCTACATGACCTCTTCACTGAAGACCGAGACGTCCCCGCACATGAGCACTTTGGTTTTGCAAGACCCGTACCTAGATCGTCAAGTAATGCTCTGGCCGTTCGGCAAGTTCGACCACTGCAATGATACACCAAGTTCGCCTACGAAACGTGCACCCTACCGTCGACCCCGTGGACGTCAAGATCCTCGCCGTGACCTCGAACATCTAGGGAATGTGTACGACTACAAAATATGTACCACTACCGTTTCCGAAGACCCTTGTAGCGGAACCGTCAAGTTCGACTATCATCGCATGAACGACTACTTCCTCTACGAATTCGTTCCGCCCGAAACACACGCTTTGAAGTTATAACCCCGAGACAACCGTCTGAGAACGTTTGCACGTGTTGTATGAGATGCACCCGTTGTCTGCACCGTGTTTGAGTTGTCACTTACTCGGTCCTCCTCTTTTGTCGCTAACCCGTGGGGACCTGGTATCCGAGAGCACCCCACCATCCTTGCATGACACACCCCCATCACTTTTCCTTTTGCACCGGCATCTCAATCGAGTTACCGGAACCGGAATGTTGCCGTGGCACCATTTCCGTTGTCGTTGTCGTGGCACCCCTTTCGTTTCCGCCACGATGACAAATGCCTCATATCTTATCATGTCGTCATTTTTATAAATACTGCATAAAACTTGCACATGTCATTCGTGTGACACTCCAAAATTTTTGATTTGGTTTTCATCAAAAACTTTATTGGATTCTAAAAGAGGGCATTTAAAATTTCTTTTCCAGAAAATCCTTCCTCTCAAAAAAGCTTCCTTTCACCTTTGGCAAAGATTTCCTTTCCTTTTCAATTTTGGTGATTGAATTTTTGGAAGCTTTTCTTCTGGTTGTTTCCCTCTCAAACTTATTTATTTTCATTTAAAAAAAACCCTAGGAGTTTTGGGACTTCTTTCTTTTTGAAACCACCCATGATTTTAACATGTCACAGGTGGTAAAACCCCTCCAAAACCTCCCCTCCTCCTTAGAACAACCTAAGTTCTCTGTCCCAACTAATCCAAACAAGTTTTGTATTTTATTTCAATCATTTTTCCTCTCAAAACCATTTCTGTCAATTATTTGGAGCCTGAGTCATTTACAAAGCAAGTACCTTATTTCCTTTGAGTTTTGATCTCAAACCAACTCTGGATTGTCCTTAGCATCCACAACTCAGAACCATCTTGATCCACTCCCCTTCTTTTCAAATTTTTCAAATTTCAGCCTCTGCAAGTTTGGACCAGATTTGCCAAATTTGGTGAAATTCATATCTACACTTCCCCAAAAATTCTACAAAAATTCAGGCAGCCTACTGGAGCAATGAGTAGCCACTCCACCAAAAATCAGCTCTAGGAAAAATCCCTAGAGGCCAGTATCATTCTGTCGAACACCTTGCATACACTGTATATTGCACTTTCAGTAATTCAGTAAAAGTTCAGAGTTCAGTGTTGATCTTCAGTCACATGCTCACAGTGCCCTTGGCACGATCCTCGCCGCCTCTTCCTCCTGTCTGGAGCGCCGCACGCGCGCTTGGCGCCTTCCGGGCGTCGGTGGCGCCCTGGCCCGCCTGCGCCGGCGTGTCTTGCGGCGGCCGATCCACCGTAACGGCCGACCGGAAGCAGAACGGCAGCCCCGCTGCACAGTCGCCGTGGCCCGGCAAGCACAGAACGTGCTCACTGCCGCCGACGTGCCGCACGGCCGTTCTGTTGGGACAGGCCGTAAAACTCCCTCCCGTGCTGAGCTGGACCCTGGAATGGAACCACTACTCCACGTAGACGATGCCCAAGCCCCTAATCCCACTGCCCAACCACGGCGCCGCCGTAATCGCTCGCCGGACTTATCCCGTTCGCGGCAACCGCCTCGGGCCGGCTATATATAGCACCCCCAAGCTCCCTCTCGCCCCCGCACACCTCCACTACCTCTCTGGACCCTGACCAGCAACTAGAAGAGCCTCGAGGGGCCCTTCTTCCTCGACTCCGGCCGCCTCGTTCCGCCTCGGCCTCCACCTCGATTCACTCCGGTGAGGCCCTCTCCGGTGCCCAAACTTCGTCAGTAGCTTCCTCGAGCACCCAGTGAGCTAACCCAAGCATCAATTTGACCTTTGCAGCTCTTCCCGACGAGATCCACCACCACCCGAGCCGCCGTCCGCCGGAGCAAGGCTCGCCGTCGACGTGGTACTTGCCGGCGACCTCCACCACCACCAACCGACGCGGAAGGGCGTCCTAAACACGGAGGTACCCTCCGATCCCCCTACCTCGCCGTGGATCGCCGCCGGCGACCACCGCGGCTCTCGGGCGCCGTCGAGCTCTGCCGCCCCTTTTAAAATTTCAAACCTGACGGGTGGGGCACGCCAGTCAGCCTCTCAGGGCTTTTTACACGATTCGTTTTCTGAAAACGCCTTCGGGCAAAATGCATTTCCCTCTCTGGGCTGGCGTATTCGAGACCGAAGCGTTTTCCATTTTTATGAGCTAGCCCCTGGAAACTTTCTGTTTCATTACAGATGAGTCCCTGGACTAAAACCTTTATAACTTTTAAACAGAAAAGTATTTTTGATTGATTCTTTTTCTGTTCTCTTTGAAATTTTGTCTAGTTTTTTATCAGATTTATTTGAAAAATATTTGGAATACTTTTTGTGCACATCTTGGTATTTACGATAGCGCCTATATTTTCTTTATACCGTAGATACCGAAGGAGGTGACGGAGCCGCGAACTTCACCGAGCTAGGCTCTGACTACTCTGAACCAGGCAAGCATGTTTGAACTTTTGATATGATGAGTGTCTTGGCATGTTTTGCATTTAGTTAGTTTCATGGCATGTTAATGAGCATACCGATGAACGTTATTTTCATGCATTGTTGAGGTAAGTGAGTTCGGTAATCCATAGGTGGATGGATGTGAGTATAAATGGCCATGTGTTGGCATGAGGATGGGTAAGATGGCAGTGTTGTAGCATGCCAGTCTTATGCCAGACTATTTGACTTCAGTGTCAAATCGTATCGGTCCAGTTCCTCCCTTTTCCTTCCCTGTACTACCACATGTTTTCCGCAAGGAATATGAATTAGTAAGTTGCAAACCGCTTTCCTGGTACACACCAAAAGGAGAGGCCGGGATGATGGTTCCATGGCCCTGGATTAAAGCCAGTCATCCGGTCAGGGGGCATGGGTGTTTCCGGTTGGGACCGAGAGGGGGGCACCCCTTAGAGCGCGCGTATATAAATTTGATCCCATGCTATTCGAGATTGTGATCTCCCTGTCTCAAAGTTTTTCTTGGACGATGTCTAGGGTGAGTCCTGGCATCGAGAGATAGGATGGGTGTGTACTGGTTGGCTGTGTTTTCTTCCGAAATACCGTAAACGGAACTAGTCCTTCGAGACTACGGAAATCCGTTAGCTGTGGGAATTTTTTTTGTACAAACTCTGCAGAGTCACAAATCTCCAAATCATCTTATCCATATCCAAATGTTGCGCTGACTTATTCTGACAAGTGCCAGTTTTGGTGACAGATACTCCGGTGAATCTCATGAGCACTAAGCCCGGTTAAAAGTTTATTCCTGTGGATGGACTAACCCGTTTATTATCATGAACTGAATATTTATTATGAGTATTATTTACTTGTGGATTAAAGCCCTTTCTGTGATGTCGCTCAGACGTCCGACTGTGTCATTTCTTTTAAAGCCCTTTCTGTGATGTCGCTCAGACGTCCGACTGTGGCATTTCTTTTAAAGCCCTTTCTGTGATGTCGCTCAGACGTCCGACTGTGGCATTTCTTTTAAAGCCCTTTCTGTGATGTCGCTCAGACGTCCGATTGTGGCATTTCTTTTAAAGCCCTTTCTGTGATGTCGCTCAGACGTCCGACTGTGGCATTTCTTTTAAAGCCCTTTCTGTGATGTCGCTCAGACGTCCGACTGTGGCATTGCTTTTAAAGCCCTTTATGTGGTGTCGCTAAGACGCCCGACTGTGGCATGATTTTCTGTTATTATTTGTTCACCTTTCAAGGCGTCGCTTCTGACACCCGATCGGTTTTCATTTATATTTTGGTTGGGATTTCAGGCGGACTACCGCCGTTTCCCTCGTACTTACTTCGTATGCAAATTTTTAATTGTGCATTGGAAAGATTAATCATGACACATTCATGCATGCATTTGTTATATCTTACGTCCGAACTGTCTCGCGAGTACTTTCAAAGTACTCACTGGCTTGTTGTTTTGGCCAGATGCTGACGAAGGTGATCTCATGGATGAAGAGTTCGATAGCGAGTCCGACGCCTAGAGGAATCCCAGTCAGTCTCGTGCGACCCTGGACTTGGTCACTGTATTATATCCGCTTCCGCAACCCGAATAAATTTATCGAGCCTCACCTCGACGCTCGATGAGATACCAGTTTGAGAGTCGTGTTACCACACTCCCCACTGTGTTATTCCACCATCGCTTTACCCTCGAGTCAGTAGTAAGCCACCACACCATTGTGTTATATCCGCCATTATGTATAATTATTGGCGCGCTTGTAATAATTTATTGAGCAGCCCTAGCTCAATCCTGTAATATATTCTATGCTACTGGCTTATTGTATCAAGTATTTGTCTACCAGTGAGGAGGATTTCTCTCGTACTGGACTCAAAAGATTGGTTTCTCAATAAATATCTTTATTGGAAAACCGGTCGTGACAATTCGCATCATGATAATAACATTTAAATGTTTAAAAAATTTGTTGCACCAAATTGATAATTGCATATGGGGATTTACCGGATTTGTTGTTTGTTATATCCAGCCCCATTTAAATTGTTTAGATAGTATAGTTTTGTTATGCTCCACCTCTTGCCATGTTAACCAACATTTAATATTGTTGAGTACATAAATGAGAGAGAACTAAATAATTGATGTGGTGTTCCGTCAATACGCAACTCATTGCATATTGAGCTCCACTTAACTTGTAGTTTTGTTTGTGCCCTTTGCCATGCCATGCATATTTAAACCGGAGATCATCATACTTGTTTGCGCATCATGCCACATTTATGTGATGGTTGTTTACTATGTTGTTTGCTTCTTTCCGGGTTGCTTCTCGCGTTAGCTTCAATTTCGTTCTGGAGTTGTGAGGATCCGTTCGGCTTCGTCCGTTTGTCTTCTTCATGGACTCGTTCTTATTTTTTGCGGGATCTGAGGCAAAATGTCCATACCCTCGAAATCACTTGTATGTTTGCTTGCTAGTTGCTCGCTCTATTGCTATGTCGCGGTACCTACCACTTGCTATATCATGCCTCCCATATTGCCATGTCAAGCCTCTAACCCACATTGTCCTAGCAAGCCGTTGTTTGGCTATGTTACCGCTTTGCTCAGCCCCTCTTATAGCGTTGCTAGTTGCAGGTGAAGATGGAGTTTGTTCCATGTTGGAACATGGATATGTTGGGATATCACAATATCTCTTATTTTAATTAATGCATCTATACACTTGGTAAAGGGTGAAAGGCTCGGCCTTATGCCTGGCGTTTTGTTCCACTCTTGCCACCCTAGTTTCCGTCATACCGGTGTTATGTTCCTTGATTTTGCGTTCCTTACGAGGTTGGGTTATAATGGGAACCCCTTGACAGTTCGCCTTGAATAAAACTCCCCCAACAAGGCCCAACCTTGGTTTTACCATTTGCCACCTAAGCCTTTTTCCCTTGGGTTCTGCAGACTCAATGGTCATCTTTATTTTAAACCCCCGGGCCAGTGCTCCTCTGAGTGTTGGTCCAACCTATCAGCCGCCGGTGGCCACCAGGGGCAACTCTGGGTTGGCCTACGTGAAGTTTGGACAATCCGGTGTGCCCTGAGAACGAGGTATGTGCATCTCCTATCGGGATTTGTCGGCACATTCGGGCGGCTTTGCTGGTCTTGTTTTACCATTGTCAAAACATCTTGTAACCGGGATTCCAAGTCTGATCGGGTCTTCCTGGGAGAAGGAATATCCTTCATTGACCGTGAGAGCTTGTGATGGGCTAAGTTGGGACACCCCTGCAGGGTTTTGAACTTTCGAAAGCCGTGCCTGCGGTTATGGGCAGATGGGAATTTGTTAATATCCGATTGTAGAGAACATGACACTTAACTTAAGTAAAATGCATCGACCGCGTGTGTAGCCGTGATGGTCTCTTTCCGGCGGAGTCCGGGAAGTGAACACGGTTCTTGTGTTATGCTTGAACGTAAGTAGTTTCAGGATCACTTCTAGTTCACGACCGTGCTTTGCTTCTCTTCTCGCTCTCATTTGCGTAAGTTAGCCACCATATATGCTTAGTGCTTGCTGCAGCTCCACCTCACTACCCTTTTCCTACCCATAAGCTTAAATAGTCTTGATCTCGCGGGTGTGAGATTGTTGAGTCCTCGTGGCTCACAGTTACTTCCAAACAGTTGCAGGTGCCGATGATACCACTGCAGGTGACGCAACCCAGCTCAGATGGGAGCTCGATGAAGATTGTGTTCGTTGGTTGTTTCGTTTCCTTTCGATCAGTAGTGGAGCCCAGTCGGGGCGATCGGGGATCTTTTGCATTAGGGGTTGTCTTTCTTTATTTGGTTCCGTAGTCGGACCTTGATTGTATCTGGATGATGTAATGCCATATTTATGTATTGAGTGAAGTGGCGATTGTAATCCAACTCTTTATCCCTCTCTTATTCAGTACATGGAATGTGTAAAGGTTACCCATCTTGTGACATGCCTACTATGCGGTTATGCCTCTAAGTCGTGCTACGACACGTGGGAGATATAGCCGCATCGTGGGTGTTACAAACTACCAGGGCTCCCCTTTCACCATTGCGAGATAACACAACATCAACATTCATCTTCACCCAACCAACAACAGGAGGATGCCACTTCTGCACTGAGCTAGTGCTTCTTGAAACCCCATGCTTCCCCTCTTACTTCTTTGGTAATAGAGCCAGGTCTGCAATGTACCTGTTGATAAAGTACAGAGTTGAAAGAGGCGAATGGAATTGTTCTTCATGAATGGCCTTCCTTCTAGCCCACCAGATGGACCATTGTGTCACAATCACTTTCTCAAACTTATCTTCATTAGTTGTCCGCTGAAGCTCACCAAGCCACAACCTTGCATCTCCGGTTTGAATTTTTATCATATATTCGACTAGCTCCTCATCCACCATAGCCCAGACACAGTTTTCCATTGGACAATCAATAAGGGTGTGCTTCCAGTTGTCCTCAGCTCCATTGCATATTTTGCACAAACTAGATTTAGACATATGTCTCTAAAATCAGACTCCCTTAGTTGGTATTGAGTTATGAGCCAACCTCCATAAGAAGTTTTTCAACTTTGCTGGAACCTTAGTCCCCCATAAGCTGCACAATTGTTGCTTTTTTGCATTGCTATCAGAATTCCCTCCAGTCCCCTCAAGCTAGTCCTCTCTTCTCCTCTTGGTTTCTTAAGCATTCGGTAGCATGACCTTACAGAGAAATGGCTGTGGCGTTCATACTGCCATGCCCAGCAATCATCTTTAGGGATGGTCGATAATGGTATACCAAGTATCTCCCGGGCATCAATAGGTTGTAAGTTGTCGAGAACTTTTCCTCTGTTCCAGCACCTCTCCATGCTTGCGATGAGGTCTGCTACAAACTCAGGTGGATTAGTGGACCGAGGATGTACAGTACGCAGCATAAAATCCCTTGGGATCCAATTATCATTCCAAATGCTCGTGGTTCTCCTGTCTCCTATTCTTCTAACTAGGCCTTGCTTGAGGACCTCCTTTCCCTGAACAATAGCTCGCCATATTTGAGATGGATGATTCTCGAGCTCTGCATCAAAAACTTCATGGGAAGAGTAGTAAACGGCCTTCAACAAGCGCGCACTTAGAGATTCAGTATCTTGCAAGATTAAAAAGATGTGTGTCACGGAAGCCCAAGCCACCCATGTACTTAGGCATAGTAAGTACATCCCAGGAGACCCATGATGCCTTTCTTTCGCCATTTTTGCTTCCCCACCATAATTTTCATATCATGGTGTCTATAGCTTGGCACAACCCTCGGGGAAGTAGAAAACAGGACATGGAAAAAGTTGATATTGCTTGACCAACAGATTTTATCAGGACTTCTTTACCTGCTGCTGCTAGACACCTCTCAATCCAGCCTTGAATCTTTCCCCATTGTCTGTCCTTTATATACTTGAAAGTCCCATTTGTTGATCTGCCCACCTCAATAGGTAAGCCTAAGTATTTCTCCGAGAGTGACTCATTGGTGACCTCCAGAATGCCTTTCACTACATTCCTTATTTCCTCTCGGCATCCCTTTCCAAAGAAGCTGCTAGATTTTGTGAGGTTGATTCTCTGCCCGGATACCTCACAATATTGATGAATGGTGTCTCTAATAATCTGGGCACCCCCTGAATTTGCCTTAAACATGAGCAACCAATCATCAACGAATAATAGGTGGTTAACTGGGGCGTCGTTGGGGCTATCACCACTCCCTTCACATCCTCATTGGCACTCTTTGATTTCAACAGACAAGATAGACCCTTTGCTGCCAATAAGAATTAATATGGGAGATAGGGTCTCCCTGCCTGATCCCGTTATAGGGTTTGAACTCCTTTGTTATATCCCCATTTACTAGCACCGAGAATGAGACTGTAGATACACAAGCCATGATTTTCATCACCCATGTATGCCTAAAACCCAGCTTCTCCACCACTTCTTGCAAATACTCCCGCTCCACGCGATCACAAGCCTTCATCATGTCCAGTTTTAACGCACAGTGCGAATTCTTCTTACTCCTAGATCGTTTCGTGAAGTGCAAACACTCATAAGCTGCTATGATATTGTCAGTAATAAGTCGCCCAGGAACAAATGTTGACTGCTCATGTGAAATAATCTCTGGTAATATCGTTTTCAACCGGTTGGCGTGAACTTTTGAAATAATTTTAAAGATCACATTGCAAAAACTGATCAGTCAAACCTGAGATAAGGTGGTTGGATTCGATACCTTAGGGATCATGATGATGAAAGTCCTATTAACCACCTCCGGAGACACTTCCCCATTAAGCACCCATAGCACTACCTTGGTAACTTCTTCCCCACGAACGCCCCAGTTCTTCTGAAAGAAATGTGCTAGAAAGCCATTCGGGCCCGGAGCTTTAGTCGGAAACATTTGAAAGAGGGCCTCCTTGACTTCTGAATCTTTGAATGGAGCACGTAGCATGTCATTCATACCATCATCAACCTTTCTAGGTATGTGAGACAACACTTCCTCCATTCCTATAATACCTTCAGATGTATATAAGTTTTTATAAAACTCTTTGGCCATACCATGAATCTCCTCGTCATCGCTACATACAGTACCATTCTCCTGCAGAAGCTGAGAGATGCGGTTCCTTCTCTTCCGCATAGAAGCTTTTAGGTGAAAAAAATTTAGTGTTGCTATCCCCCTCCGTTAGCCACTGAATTCTTGACCGTTGCCTCCACATTATTTCTTCATGAAAATTGAGCTACACGATTCTATCCTGAACTTTGATGTCCTCATAGGATGGCCCAGATCTAGCGCTGTCCGATCTCAAATCAGTCAGCCGCCTTTTTACTTGTCGTAGCTCAGACCTCACATGCCCAAAGGTTTTAGAGCCCCAACTCGATAGTGAGCCTGCCAAACGCTCGAGTTTGGTCTTCAGGTCATGTAGCGTCTCGCCCTGCTCAGCTACCCAAAACCGGTCAACCATAGGGGAAAAATCAGCATGCGTCTCCCACATCTTCTCATAACGAAAAGGCTTGTTTATTGCAATGGATTGTTTACAACATCTAACTCATTACATAAGACGATCGGGCAATGACCCGATTTTGCTGCTTGTAAGTGACGAAGAGTGGCAAACGGAAACATGGAGCTCCACTCCGTTGAGGCCAGCACCCTATCCAGCCGAACGCGACATTACTGCCCTCCTCTTACTTTCTTTTCAAACGTCCAATCAAGACCTATGTAGCCGATGTCATCTAGGACACTTGTAACACCCTCGATGCGGCTATATCTCCCACGTGTCGAAGCACGACTTAGAGGCATAACCGCATTGAAAGCAGTGTTGCAAGTGAGGTGATCTGCACACAACCCATGTAATACATAAGGGAAAGGGATACATAGTTGGCTTACAATCACCACTTCACACAATACATGAAGACAACATTACATCAACCAGATACAATCAAGGTCCGACTACGGAACCAAAATAAAAGAAGACTACCCAAATGCTACACAGATCCCCGATCATCCCAACTGGGCTCCACTACTGATCAACTGGAACGAAACAACACAAAGGACAAGATCTTCATTGAGCTCCTCCTTGAGCTTGGTTACGTCACCTGCTCGGTAACGTCGGCACCTGCAAACTGGTTTTGGAAGTATCTGTGAGTCACGGGGACTCAACAATCTCACACCCTCGCGATCAAGACTATTTAAGCTTATAGGTAAGGGTAAAAGGTATGAGGTGGAGCTGCAGCAAGAGACTAGCATATTTGGTGGCTAACATATTCGCAAAAGAGAGCGAGAAGAGAAGGCAAAAGCACGGTCGAGAAACTATGATCAAGAAGTGATCCTAGAACAACCTACGTCAAGCATAACTCCAACACCATGTTCACTTCCCGGACTCCACCGAGAAGAGACCATCACGGTTACACACGCGGTTGATGTATTTTACTTAAGGTCAACTTCAGGTTTTCTACAACCGGACATTAACAAATTCCCATCTGCCCATAACCGCGGGCACGGCTTTCGAAAGTTCAAATCCCTGTAGGGGTGTCCCAACTTAGCCCATCACAAGCTCTCACGGTCAACGAAGGATATTCCTTCTAGCAGGAAGACCCGATCAGACATCTCGACAATGGTAAAACAAGTCCAGCAACACCGCCTGAATGTGCCGACAAATCCCGATAGGAGCTGCACATATCTCGTTCTCAGGGCACACTGAGATGAGACTAGCTACGAGTAAAACCAACCCTCAAGTTTCCCCGAGGTGGCTCCGCAGGCAGCTCAGTTCGGACCAACACTCAGAGGAGCACTGGCCCCGGGGGGGGGGGGGGGGGGTTAAAATAAAGATGACCCTTGAGTCCGCGAAACCCAAGGGCAAAGAGGCTAGGTGGCGAATGGGAAAACCAATGTTGGGCATTGCTGGAGGAGTTTTATTCAAGGCGAACTGTCAAGGGGTTCCCATTATAACCCAACCGCGTAAGGAACGCAACATCCGGGGAACATAACACCGATATGACAGAAACTAGGGCGGCAAGAATGGAAGAAAACACCAGGCATAAGGCCGAGCCTTCCACCCTTTACCAAGTATATAGATGCATTAATTAAATAAGAGATATTGTGATATCCCAACAAAATGTCCATGTTCCAACAAGGAACATACTCCAATCTTCGCCTGCAACTAACAACGCTATAAGAGGGGCTGAGCAAAGCGGTAACATAGCCAAACAACGGTTTGCTAGGACAAGGTGGTTAGAGGCTTGGCTTAACAATATGGGAGGCATGATAAGCAAGTGGTAGGTATCGCAGCATAGGCATAGCAAAAGAGCGAGCAACTAGCAAGCAAAGATAGAAGTGATTTCGAGGGTATGGTCATCTTGCCTGAAATCCTGCAAGGAAGAAGAACGAGTCCACGAAGAAGACACATGGGCGAAGTTGAACGGATCCTCACAATCACGACGTTATTGGAACCAACCTGAAGAAGCAACACCGGAAAGAAGCACATTACATAGTAAACAACCACCACATAATCATGGCATGATGCACAACCAAGTATGATGCATGTCTGGTTTAATGAAGCATGGCATGGCAAAGTGCACAAGCAATCCTACAAATTAAGTGGAGCTCAATATGCCACGGAGTTGCATATTGAAGAAAACACCACATGACTTATTTGATTCTCTCTCGTTTAGGTACTCAACAATATTAAATGTTGGCTAGCATGGCAAGAGGTGAAGCAAATGAAAACTACCTATCTAGGCAAGTTTAAATGAGGCCAGAACAACAAGCAACAAGTCCGGAAGAATCCTCATATGCATAATTTTAGGTTTGGTACTGTTCTGCCCTAAACCATGTTTTAGAGTTCTTAAACATGCAAAGTGATGCCACCATGTTAAACTAGGCATTTTTCCACCCCATTTACATATAAAGTTTATTAAATTCCGAGTTACGGTTATTTAGTTATGAAATAAGGCATTTTAGCATGGCAAGGGCAAAAATTAAACAAACAACATTTTAAGCATTTTAAACATAGATGAAAATTGAATATTGTGAAACTATATGAAATCCTAAGCATTTTAGATATATAGTTTGTTTAGTTTGGATGCATGCATATTTAGTTATTAACAATTCAAAATGATGGCATTCCTGTAATTATGCATGTAGTGGAAAAATAACTAAATCCACAGGCAGGAAAAAAACAAGCATGGACCCGAAGCATTAGAGTGTTGCGGCCAGAAGTGGAATCGGGCCAAAGTGTGCGTGCAATAGAAAAGAAAAACAGAGCGAAAATTGGGGCGCCTAGGACTCGAACCCCAGACCCCTAGGATGGATAGTGGCTGCGCCAGCCACTGGGCTAGTTATGTGTTCGTGATGACAAGGGAGATCAGCAGAGGAAAAGCCATATGCGCATTGCGACCAAGACCAAAACTAAAGCGTGTGCACGGGGACTTGCCGGCGACGGGAGCTAGCAACAACCCCTGCTGGTTGCAGAGGTCCGGCGGGGGTGCGGAAACGTGCCAGGGTGCGTGTGGTGAAGCAACGACGCAAGGGGGTAGGTGTGGATGCGCAAGGAGGGGACGAACGACGGCTTCTCGCCGGTGTTGTGTGCGTGCTGAAGAAGAGAAAAACAGAGGAGGTGGCGATGTGCATGAAAAGCAGCAAAGGAGCTCGTCAGAGCTGATCCGACATCCCAAACACGCGACGGAGGGATCGGATGGAAGCTACGCAACGGGGTGAACCCATTCGTACCAAGCATGCAACGGGAAGTGGACGGATTCCTCACTGACGACGGGGTTCCGCGGTGGTGCGCCTCGGGCTGCTACGGGGGGTGCGGGTTTGAACAAAGGAGCTGCTGCAGGACACAGCCTTTTGCATGTGTGTAGGCCGAGCTGC
The DNA here is from genome assembly GCA_034509565.1 of Triticum monococcum. Lineage (NCBI taxonomy): Eukaryota > Viridiplantae > Streptophyta > Magnoliopsida > Poales > Poaceae > Triticum > Triticum monococcum. The sequence goes on along the minus strand of CM067847.1, from coordinate 169,791,063 downwards.
TGCTCATAGCCATGGCGGCCATGTGTGGCGAGGTAGGAGCTATAGCGGCGGGTGAAGCAGGGCAACGGGCATCGCGAGCGCGATGGGCGTGTGCTGCGAGCGTGAGTGCGCTGCCGTGGGTGAGCAGATGGACCCGCGCATGCGTGTAGGAGGCGAGGCTCTCGAGCTTTCGCTCGCTGCCATGGTCGTTCGCGACGCTCGCGGATCGATGACCTACGATGGTGCAACCTTGGTACAAGAGAGAAGGGGGCATGGATGATCCCCGTGGGGCTGTAGGCGTCGGGGATTGGGTTGGGGAAGCGACGGAGACATCGAAGAAAGGCACGGATGGGGCACTGTCCATGAAGTAGGCGTAGCCGAAGACATCGAAGAGGACGTCGTGGAAGGAGCTCCCGGACCCGAGTGGATGCGGGCGGGGTAGAAGGGACGGCGGACATCGAGGAGGTTACCCCCGCTTCGACGAAAGGAGGCGGAAGGCTATGGTCAGGCTGGGCTCGAGCTCGAGCTCGGCATGGCCATGGCGTCGGTAGGTGCATGGGTGGACTTACCTTGGCGGCTGCAGGAGGAAGAGAGGGGTGCAATGGAGGGAGGAGGAGGTCTAGGGTACCGGGGCATATTTTGTAGGGCATAGGGAGCTACTACGGCCGTCAAATCAAGGGTTGGTCTACGTGGCTCCGGCGGATGCCCTGCCGTACGGGAGGTGGGAGATCAACAGGGGCTGGAGCGCTGGTGGGATGTTTGGATTGAAAGGTAAGTGGGCTTTGAAGTAGGTAAGTGTGGCTGGGCTGCTTCGGCCCTGAAGCTGCTGCTCCTACTCTCTTTTCTATTTCATTTTCCTCAGACAGAGAATAAACAGAAAAGCACAGGGATAAAAGAGGGGTCTATGAGAGATATAAGAATATCCCCAAGACGTTGGAATTATGCACTATTTGAAATAATTGGTTTGGGCACTTTTAGAGAAAGAAAATTATCGCAAGTTTGAATTAAATTTAAACTTGAGGAAATTTTGATTCCAACCAAATAAAATCCAAAAGGGCTGAAAATTTGGGAGAGAGGGTGTAGGCAGGGTCTAAGATTAGTTGGGAAAGAATGAACATTAATGGAGGAGGGAATAATGACACTTGCAAAAACATGAAGGAAGAAGGAAGGGAGAGATGATGATACATGTGCATGGCTTGAGAGAGAGAGCAAAGGCTGAGAAAAGAGAAGAGAGAGAGACCCGGCGACTATTTCCGGAGGCCGAAAGCGTCCGACGTTTGACTGACTATAATGTCGCTATAGTTATCCATTGGGCTATCAAACGAACTCCGAATGTGATGAAACTTGGCAGGCGGCCTACCTACAACATAACAACACCGCACGCCAACTTTCAACCCATTCCGAGAACATTTTCCAGCCACTTATAATATAATAATTCAGACGTGCCGCGGGCGCGTGCGAGTGTGGTTGGCCTCAGAGCGGACAACAAACGGAACTGGGGGAACCCAGACGGATGCAAGTTTTGAAAACATGATGATGCAATGCACATGATGACATGATATGAGATGCATGACACGCAAGCAATGAGAAGGCAACATCAACGAATAACTGGACGACACCTGGCACATCGGTCTCGGGGCGTCACAACACTCCACCACTATGAGAGGATCTCGTCCCGAGATCTAGGATGGCACCGGAGGGAAAAGGAAGAGGAAGATAAGAGGTAAAACTAAGTTGCTTCTTTGACAAACGAGTGAAACCAAAGAACCTTGAAAAGGTTAAGCCACTTCAAGAAAAGAATACAAAGAAGATGAACAAATTCGGGTAGTACACCGGTTGAAAAGAGATGAAATTCTTGATAAAATGAAAGCACTTGAGCAGCGAGCACACACACCGGTTAAAAGGATAAGCATGAAAAGATTCTGATCTTCACAATTCGAGATGAATACTGAAAAGAGCAATATCGCAAAGCCTCCGGAAGAAATGAAAGAATGGAATGGAATGGACGGAGGGGAACAAGATCTTGAGAGATCATGCTTACAACAAAAGATGGAATGGAGATGTTGGATTACCAACAATGAAAAGAATAATCTTGTAGTGGGCTTATGGAGAACAACTCAAAACTATGAGGTGAGATTCTGCCACTCACGGGAAAACAATAGATTTGCTTGATATCAAGAAGGAGACGAGAAACTTATTCACCGGGAGGATAGATGAAGAACTTGGATCATTTATAAGCACCATAGATAGCAACATCCTTAGGGAATGCTTTAGGTGAAATATAACCCAAGATAATTCCAGTGACGAGATTGATGGATTTAAATAACCTCACTCTTAACAACATGTGAATCATGAAACATGAACTCAAATTATCAAGAATGACATAATACCACCTCCAATGATACGGAAGAAAGAATTCCACTCCGGATACAAGATGAAGAATACCTGAGTTCCTCTAAAAAGAATCTCAATGAACACTTTGAGAAGGAATTAAATCCTTGACGACCCATCATGTAGAACCTTCATGAAGAACTCCGGTAAACAAAAGAATAATGAAAATACGGAGAAGTTGGAAACACAAGGTGAAACCTTGTAAAGATTTAGATGGATCTCCGTGATAATCAGAGCTTGGAACTCCAGGAAAGAAAGACGAGCACTTGGAACCAAGAATTTAATCATCGTGAACAAACTCCGGAAGAAAAGATTAACATATGGATGAAACAAGAATAAGAATTACATTATGCTTATCCTTCACCAATTAAATTGATGACAATCAACGGATTTGACATATTACTTATTCTCGTGGAAAGGATTAAAGAGAGGTATAACTTGAGCTTGAGAAGGTCTTCAATGATCCACTGGTAGGATTGAAAAGAATGAAAGAGTTGATATGATGACGAATGATGAGAACTCTTGCGCGAACCACCGTAGGAATTGGAAAGAAAGAGTCAATTGAGATTATAACGAAGGAAGAAGAATCTTGGAAGAGCCACCGGTAGAATTGAAAATGCACGAAGTAAAAGGGATGAATCACCGGTATGAATTAGAGAATGAACCAGGATACTTGAGGGGATTTAGATACATAAGAACGAAGAGGTCACGAGTTGACAAGAGAATACTTGAATGATGCACCGGTAACATTTGGAGAACGAGAGCTGAAAGCTGAGAATGAATAAGTCTTCTGAAATGATGGGCTTCGAAGGAAAGAAATGGAAAACAACTCATGAAATGCTCCGAGTGGGTGAAAAGAATTCTCACAATCGAAACAATTATGAGAGGATGGCCTCAAACTAGAATCACGAATCTTTGAGAGAACGCATAAGATATGGAGGAAAAAAATTATTCTTCAGTCTTCAAAATCTGAGAATGACGACGAGAAACACCACCGTGATTTTTGAGATACTCCGAAATGATAAATAGAAAGGTTGAACCAACGATGAAAAGGTTTTGACAGATCTTGGAGAAGACATTTGACTGATGATAATTCATTCTTACGTCAAACTTCGAAAAGAATTTTAAGGATATCTCCGGGAGAATTAGAAGAGTCAGGTAAGATCCTAGGAAAAGACATGTGGGTTAGGGCCCACTCAAAAGATACACCGTTGAATGATTTAAAAGATAGATTGCGCCAGTTGAATTAAATGGCTTGAATAAGATAAGAACCACGAAATATCTGGAACACTCCGGAACAATTGAATAGCGAGAAGTGGAAGATTATGAGGTGCACCGGCATGAGAAAAGATTGAAATACCGAAAAGAATATGATCATCACCGAAAGCTTGAATTGAATCCACCGGAGAAGAAAAGAATGAAGAATGACGAACGAGTAGAGCATCTTGAAGAGAACCACCTTGTAGGAACATGAAGGAAAAGAATGGAGAGACTTCCATCAATAAAATGGATAGTTGGAAAATAAATCTGGGTCCTCAAAGAAAAAGGGTGGGAGAGTGGGAAAAAACAAAGACAACTTGGGAATGGATGAAACAAACATCGTTGAGAAGAACTGACACTTGATCTTGCGGATGTTGAAATGTTCGGATCCACTTGAAGAGAAAACACGCCGGTTGAAAAGAATTAACATGACAATCTCGATTATCATGAAGGATTGGTATTCACATCGGAGTATGAGAACACCATTTAGAGAAGATATGGAATCAGCATTTGACTTCGAAGCAACTCGAATACCACAACTCAACACAAAACAAACGATTAGCTTGTAAAATAAGCCGAAACAAACATATGATAGAGATTTCGTCCGAAGTTTTCGTGGTGGGGCCTACACGGGCTCGATCGTACAACACCATCATGTACAAGGCAGTGCACATGACATACGAAGCATCCCCGAGTCAGCATAGCCTAGGACTCTTTAAGACACAACGAGACCACTGTAAAACCAACCGTGGATAGGCGGACCACTAGACGTCGAACCCCAATTTCATATCATACATCTGTCGGAAAGATATGCTAAGAGCTACTTGAATTCCCACTTATGAACTCCCGAAACATTCCGGTTATGCAATCGGGTGTTGGGGATACAGGGGAAGCATAATATCTCACCCAAAACTAGCAAATCCTACATCCAGCTGTATCCATCCTTCAACACATAACCAAGAAACCTTCGGAGATCGTTTACCTCAACCTTCGGAAAGCATCCGTTATACGAGTTATGGCAATACTCCCGAACTCCCGCCCCAGTATTGGGTGGCATCGAGGTTATCTCACCAACAACTGCATAAAAGAGATTTTCGATGTCGGCGAAACTAAACTCAGGTATTCCAGAACTGCAACGATAAAATTGTGACGACAACACCTCGGAGCTCAACTCCTCGGGACACTGCCACAACCCCTAAATGTCAGGAGGCACCAAGAACAATGTTCTCATCACAAAACTATCGGAACGATTCCAAGATACCCGCGTGATCCTAAAAAAAATTTAGTGAAATTTGAGAAGAGAAGAGTCAAAACTCTACGTAAGGATACCTCACCAGAGCGATGAAGGGACTGAGGAGTAAAAAGAATTCCTAACTCTCCGATATATATAATCCTAAATGACTCAAAACATTTTTCTAGACTCAACAACGTCAGCTATTCGATGAAGCAGGGGGCTCCTAAGGTCGGGGAAGGCTCTGATTACCAACTTGTAACGCCCTCGATGCGGCTATATCTCCCACGTGTCGAAGCACGATTTAGAGGCATAACCGCATTGAAAGCAGTGTCGCAAGTGAGGTAATCTTCACACAACCCATGTAATACATAAGGGAAAGAGATACATAGTTGGCTTACAATCGCCACGTCACACAATACATGAAGACAACATTACATCAACCAGATACAATCAAGGTCCGACTATGGAACCAGAATAAAAGAAGACTACCCCAAATGCTACACAGATCCCCGATCATCCCAACTGGGCTCCACTACTGATCAACTGGAACGAAACAACACAAAGGACAAGATCTTCATCGAGCTCCTCCTTGAGCTTGGTTGCGTCACCTGCTCGGTAATGTCGGCACCTGCAAACTGGTTTTGGAAGTATCTGTGAGTCACGGGGACTCAACAATCTCACGCGCTTGCGATCAAGACTATTTAAGCTTATAGGTAAGGGTAAAAGGTATGAGGTGGAGCTGCAGCAAGCGACTAGCATATTTGGTGGCTAACATATTCGCAAAAGAGAGCGAGAAGAGAAGGCAAAAGCACAGTCGAGAAACTATGATCAAGAAGTGATCCTAGAACAACCTACGTCAAGCATAACTCCAACACCGTGTTCACTTCCCGGACTCCGCCGAGAAGAGACCATCACGGTTACACACGCGGCTGATGTATTTTACTTAAGGTCAACTTCAGGTTTTCTACAACCGAACATTAACAAATTCCCATCTGCCCATAACCACGGGCACGTCTTTCAAAAGTTCAAATCCTTGCAGGGGTGTCCCAACTTAGCCCATCACAAGCTCTCATGGTCAACGAAGGATATTCCTTCTAGCGGGAAGACCCGATCAGACTAGGAATCCCGGTTATAAGACATCTCGACAATGGTAAAACAAGTCCAGCAACACCGCCCGAATGTGCCAACAAATCCCGATAGGAGCTGCACATATCTCATTCTCAGGGCACACTCAGATGAGACTAGCTATGAGTAAAACCAACCCTCAAGTTTCCCCGAGGTGGCCCCGCAGGCAGCTCAGTTCGGACCAACACTCAGAGGAGCACTGGCTCGGGGGGGGGGGGGGGGTTAAAATAAAGATGACCCTTGAGTCCGCGAAACCCAAGGGAAAAGAGGCTAGGTGGCGAATGGTAAAACCAATGTTGGGCATTGCTGGAGGAGTTTTATTCAAGGCGAACTGTCAAGGGGTTCCCATTATAACCCAACCGCGTAAGGAACGCAATATCCGGGAACATAACACCGATATGACGGAAACTAGGGCGGCTAGAGTGGAACAAAACACCATGCATAAGGCCGGGCCTTCCACCCTTTACCAAGTATATTGATGCATTAATTAAATAAAAGCTATTGTGATATCCCAACAAAATGTCCATGTTCCAACAAGGAACATGCTCCAATCTTCCCCTGCAACTAACAACGCTATAAGAGGGGCTGAGCAAAGCGGTAACATAGTCAAACAACGGTTTGTTAGGACAAGGTGGGTTAGAGGCTTGGCTTAACAATATGGGAGGCATGATAAGCAAGTGGTAGGTATCGCAGCATAGGCATAGCAAAAGAGCGAGCAACTAGCAAGCAAAGATAGAAGTGATTTCGAGGGTACGGTCATCTTGCCTGAAATCCTGCAAGGAAGAAGAACGAGTCCACGAAGAAGACACATGGGCGAAGTCGAATGGATCCTCACAATCACGACGTTATCGGAACCAACCCGAAGAAGCAACACCGGAAAGAAGCACACAACATAGTAAACAACCACCACATAATCATGGCATGATGCACAACCAAGTATGATGCATGTCCGGTTTAATGAAGCATGGCATGGCAAAGTGCACAAGCAATCCTACAAATTAAGTGGAGCTCAATATGCCACGGAGTTGCATATTGAAGAAAACACCACATGACTTATTTGATTCTCTCTCGTTTAGGTACTCAACAATATTAAATGTTGGTTAGCATGGCAAGAGGTGAAGCAAATGAAAACTACCTATCTAGGCAAGTTTAAATGAGGCCAGAACAACAAGCAACAAGTCCGGAAGAATCCTCATATGCATAATTTTAGGTTTGGTACTGTTCTGCCCTAAACCATGTTTTAGAGTTCTTAAACATGCAAAGTGATGCCACCATGTTAAACTAGGCATTTTTCCACCCCATTTACATATAAAGTTTATTAAATTCCGAGTTATGGTTATTTAGTTATGAAATAAGGCATTTTAGCAAGGCAAGGGCAAAAATTAAACAAATAACATTTTAAGCATTTTAAACATAGATGAAAATTGGATATTGTGAAACTATATGAAATCCTAAGCATTTTAGATATATAGTTTGTTTAGTTTGGATGCATGCATATTTAGTTATTAACAATTCAAAATGATGGCATTCCTGTAATTATGCATGTAGTGGAAAAATAACTAAATCCACAGGCAGGAAAAAAACAAGCATGGGCCCGAAGCATTAGAGTACTGCAGCCAGAAGTGGAATCGGGCCCAAGTGTGCGTGCAACAGAAAAGAAAAACATAGCGAAAATTGGGGCGCCTGAGACTCCTGAGACCCCTCGGATAGATAGTGGCCGCGCCAGCCACTGGGCTAGCTATGTGTTCGTGATGACAAGGGAGATTGGTAGAGGAAAAGCCATATGCGCATCGTGACCAGGACCAAAACTGAAGCGTGTGCACGGGGACTCGCCGGCGACGGGAGCTAGCAGCAACCCCTGCTAGTTGCAGAGGTCCGGCGGGGGTGCGGAAACGTGCCAGGGTGCGTGTGGTGAAGCAACGACGCGAGGGTGTAGGTGTGGATGCGCAAGGCGGGGACGAACGACGGCTGCTCGCTGGTGTCGTGTGCGTGCTGAATCAGAGAAAAACTGAGGAGGTGGTGATGTGCACGGAAAGCGGCGGAGGAGCTCGTCAGAGCTGATCCGGCATCCAAAACACGCGACGGAGGGTGCGGATGGAAGCTACGGAACGGGGCGAACCCATTCGTACCAAGCATGCAACGGGAAGTGGACGGATTCCTCACCGACGACGGGGTTCCGCGGTGGTGCGCCTCGGGCTGCTACGGGGGGTGCGGGTTTGAACAAAGGAGCTAATTTAGGACACAGCCTTTTGCATGTGTGTAGGCCGAGCTTCTGCTCATAGCCATGGCAGCCATGTGTGGCGAGGAAGGAGCTATAGCGGCGGGTGAAGCAGGGCAACGGGCATCGCGAGCGCGATGGACGTGTGCTGCGAGCGTGAGTGCGCTGCTGTGGGTGAGCAGATGGACCCGCGCGTGCGTGCCATGGTCGTTCGCGATGCTCGTGGATCGATGACCTACGATGGTGCAGCCTTGGTACAAGAGAGAAGGGGGCGTGGATCATCACCGTGGGGCTGTAGGCGTAGGCGATTGGGTTGGGGAAGCGACGGAGACATTGAAGAAAGGAGCAGACGGGGCACTGTCCGTGAAGTAGGCGTAGCCGAAGACGACGAAGAGGACGTCGTGGAAGGAGCTCCCGGACCCGAGTGGATGCGGACGAGGTAGAAGGGACGGCGGACGTCGAGGAGGTTACCCCCGCGTTAACGAACGGAGGCGGAAGGCTCTGGTCAGGCTGGGCTCGAGCTCGGCATGGCCATGGCGTCGGCAGGTGCGTGGGTGGACTTACCTTGGCGGCTGCAGGAGGAAGAGAGGGTGGAATGGATGGAGGAGGAGTTCTAGGGCACCGGGGCATATTTTATAGGACGTAGGGAGCTACTACGGCCGTCAAATCAAGGGTTGGTCTACGTGGATCTGGCGGTTGCCCTGCCGTACGGGAGGAGGGAGATGAACACGGGCTGGAGCACTGGTGGGTTGTTTGGATTAAAATATAAGTGGGCTTTGAAGTAGGTAACTGTGGCTGGGCTGCTTCGGCCCTAAAGCTGCTGCTCCTACTCTCTTTTCTATTTCATTTTCCTCAGACAGAGAATAAACAGAAAATCACAGGGATAAAAGAGGGGTCTATGAGAGATATAAGAATATCCCCAAGACGCTGGAATTATGCACTATTTGAAATAATTGGTTTGGGCACTTTTAGAGAAAGAAAATTATCGCAAGTTTGAATTAAATTTAAACATGAGGCAATTTTGATTCCAACCAAATCAAATCCAAAAGGGCTGAAAATTGGCAGAGAGGGTGTAGGCAGGGTTTAAGATTAGTTGGGAAAGAATGAACATTAATGGAGGAGGGAATAATGACACTTGGAAAAACATGAAGGAAGAAGGAAGGGAGAGATGATGATACATGTGCATGGCTTGAGAGAGAGAGCAAAGGCTGAGAAAAGAGAAGAGAGAGAGACCTGGCGACTGTTTCCGGAGACCGAAAACGTCCGACGTTTGACCGGCTATAATGTCGCTATAGTTATCCTTTGGGCTATCAAACAAACTCCGAATGTGATGAAACTTGGCGGCGGCCTACCTACAACATAACAACACCGCACGCCAACTTTCAACCCATTCCGAAAACATTTTCCGGCCACTTATAATATAATAATTCGGACGTGCCGCGGGCGCGTGCGAGTGTGGTTGGCCTCAGAATGGACAACAGACGGAACTGGGGGAACCCAGACGGATGCATGTTTTGAAAACATGATGATGCAATGCACATGATGACATGATATGAGATGCATGACACGCAAGCAATGACAAGGCAACAACAGCGAATAACTGGACGACACCTGGCACATCGGTCTCGGGGCGTCACAACACACATCAACAACCTCTCGCAAACCTTCCTTTTGGGCTTCATCCCTCTCATTGGGACCAATCTTCTCTTCTCTTCTAAGAATCTCATTAAAGTCCCCAATAGACAACCATGGAAGAGTGGATTGGCCTCAAAGTCGGGTCATGTTGTTCCAAGTGTTCTGCCTAAGTGATTGATTTGCCTCTCCATAGTAGCAAGTCAATCTCCAGTCCTCCTTCCCCGGTTCAGCCACCCATGCATCAATGTGGTACCGGGAGAAGTTCTTAACTCTGAAATTCAAACCATGTCTCCAAAACATAGCCAACCCTCCGCTTCTTCCACTGCTGGGTACCGCAAAACCACCCTCAAAGCCCAACATAGACGTCAGACCTTCCACACACTGTTTTGACAATTGCATTTCCACAATGCAAACCCCTGACGGCGCACACTCCTGAATGAGCTCACGGACTGTCACGGGGTCACCAATCCTGCAACTGTTCCAGCACAAGGTTCTCATTGGGCTTGGCAGCCTTCCGCCTAGGATGCCGCCTCATTCATTGGCTCCTCTACATCTTCGTCTTATCCCCCCCTTGGCGCCTTCTCTTGACAATTGGGTTCTTACCCGATGTACAAGTAGTCGCAACATGTGTTGAAGGATTAGCCTCGATCTGCAATACTTTCCCTGCCACAGTACCCGGCTGAATAGGCACACTAGGATGTCCATGAACATTGATTGTCCCATCTTGTCTTACCAACCTTTTCCTTGCTCCCCTCGGCACCCCCTCACCGCTTAACCTGACATCTTGAGTAGAATACTCCATGTCTGAATGTGCATTCAGTCCACGGTCTAGGTTACCTCGGCCACCACCTCCACGTCCCCATCCTCCTCCTCTACCCCAAGGTCCATGGCCTCCCCTCTCCCCACCACCTATCCCTCCTCCTCTTCCCACATTCTGCCATGGCACAGAGTTGTTAAAATTCCACAATAGCCACTCCCCCCATTCACACTTTGCCGGGTCATGTACCCCGTCACCGCATTCCTCAACTAAGTGTCCCATCAGTCCACAAAAGTAACAAAAATTAGGGAGCTTCTCATAATACACGGGGTACTTTTTCCTCTCTTTCAATGTGATGGGCACGAATCTAACCAGTGGGACACGAACATCTAAGAACACTCTTGCCCTTAGGAATTTTGAGGTATTGATAAACCCCTCATTCACCATCACCGAGATGGGCGGTTCTCCCACCTTGGGAGCCACCTTCTCCGCTAGCTCCTTCCTCATCAGGCCTTTCGGACCGCCTTCAATCCTTGCCTACACTGATAATTTGTCCAACTTATAATCGTTCACATTACTAAAGCCGTCATATTCTTGTATGATGATAGCCGCATTGCGGACCAGCCACGCACTGCCGTCCACGACTCTCCTCCAATCACCAAAGAAACTAAACTGCGCAATGAAAATATTTGCACCCTTTGATTTTAAGAACACTTGCTGGGCAGCCGACCATGCCATTCGCATTGCGTTGAATAATGCTGAATGACTGAATTGGTGTGTCGTATGTACCTTGAAAATTGCCAGCCACCTGATCTCTTTAACTAGTTCATCAAGCTCATCACTGAAGTCCAGATCGACCTCCTCTTGTCCATATAACTGCAGACCCTCAAACTTGTCCTCAAGACTCGGGATTGGACCCCAAGCGTTGCTCTCTCCTTCGGCTTCCTCCCGGATTCCACTCCCGCTCCTGCTTCCTCCATCTCCTGCCTTGCCCCCTCCCCCTAGAGATTCTTCACTACTGGCCACTGGATCCCCCAACACCGTCGCCTTCTCCCCGTCCCCCTTCTCCCCTGCTTCCGTCGCCTGTAACAGGTGGTTCCGCCATGCTAGCACCTCAAGAAGCACTCGCACACTCATGGACTCTCATCTCACTGGGGAAGGCCCGCTGGAACTTGAGGAGCTGTGGACTCCGACGCGGATGCTGAAGGATAGGGTAACCCTTGCGCCGCCGCCGCCTCCTCTAGGGACAAGCGGATGCGCTTGGGGACTATTGGCGCATGCTATGAAAATGCGCACCATACACAGGTACACAGGTGATCCCGTACATGTCCCTTATTGTTGTTGGGTTGTCTCACTGGTCGGCTTTTTTTTCCGCTGAGATGGGCTTCTATTTGTTACGTCGGCTGCCTTTTCCCCCCTCTCTTTTCGTTGCAGCTATCAACGATTTTTTCTGCAACAAAGTGATGATGCACTGCTATGGATCTGCATCTGGGCCTGCATTGCACAGTGCTGCGGATACATGCGTAGCTTCTGTTCCTTTTTGGAACGAGATGAAGGTGTGGCACGACATGTAATTAAGAGTCAACATTTTTTATCTGCTTCTCATGTTTCCGTTTCTGGCTAGAGGTTTGTGACCGTTGTTTGCTTGCCTTTTCTCTTTTGTTTTTTTATGATTTGTTTTTCGATTTATCTGTTTCCTTTTTCCTTTTTCTTTTTCTTTTTTCCTGTCACAGCCCTAGAATTTGCTTGTAGCTATTTACCCGAGTGAGGATTATGCATCATGTCTGAATTCTGAAAGTTGAATTGAGGTTAGTTTAAACCCTCATAAATCACATCAAAAATAATCAACATTAAAATCTTTTCAAAGAAGTCCAAAGAAATGTTCCTGTTACTCTGTGAAAATATTGGTAAGGGTTAAAATCCACACAAATATTTTTGGAATCACAGAAATATTTATTTTGGGCCTTTGACTTAAATCAATGACATATTTGAGTTGAATTTATTTTTGTTATATAAGAAATAAAGTTCAAATATTTTTGTAAATTGCAGGTGACCTTGGACTAGTTCTGAGCTTACATAGCAATATACAGAAAGTTCAAAAAAATGATTTGATGTTTAAATTAAATCAAAACAAATTGCAGAAAATAGAAAACAATAATAAATAGAAAAGCAGAGAGAGAGTAGGCCACTGGGCCACCTACCTAACCTACCCGGCGCCACCAACCGGCCCAGCACTGTAGCTGGATAGCCCAGCCCACCAGGGCTCCTCCCTGTCTTCTTCCCCCTCGCCAGGAGGACGAGCGTGTGGCCGGCGCGCGCGAGCACGCGTCCGGCCACCTCCTGCTTCCCCGGCCCTCTTAGCGACGCCACGACGATGCCCCGTGTCCCCTCGCTCCTCTCCCTCACTCTCTGGACCCTTTCCCCCTCCTCTGCTCTCTCTCTCACGATCGACCACGAGCACCGAGAGCGCCGACGAGCACCACCACGGCCACCGGCCCTCCCTCGCCCCGTCGATGCTTCCAGAAGAACCGTCGTGTTCCTCTCGTCCTCTCCACCAAGCAATACGACATCGGAAGCCCTGCTTCATCGCCACCATCTCGTCTTTGACATCGGCCACCATGGATCGCCGCCGTTGAATTCGCGGCAACCGAAGCTTCCCTGAGCCCATTGAGCTGCTCTGCGAGATCACCGTGAGCTCCTGCACGTTTTGCCCCTAACCCCGTGGCTTGTCGCTCACCATAGCCGTCGTTTCGTAGCTGGCCGTAGCACGCCGCCGCCTGAGCTCGTCGTCGGCGCAGCTCCGGTGACCATTAGGTCACCCCGGCGTGCCTAACCTACTCCCCGCATCGCGTAGCGCTCCGCTAGCCCATCGCCTCGCTCGTTAGCACCCCACAGCGCTAACCTGCACCAGCCCCGAACTCCGGCCACTGCCGCGAGCTTGCCTCCGGCGAGCTCAGGCCACCTCAGCCCCTGCCATGTGCACAGATGGATGCGGGCGAGTCCCAGCTCCGCGTAGATGCCCTCCGCTGGCCATTTGGTCGCCGGAGGAGGAATTCCGAGCCCCTCCGCCGTCTCTGGCCTTGCCGGCGACGAGCGCCGGGTCAACTCCGGCGAGTTTGACCCGGGTCGACCCTGTTTGACTTTCTCCTGAGCCACTGGCATGCGGGCCCCGCCCGGCTAACTAGGTTAGTTAGCGCTAATCCTATTTAGGTTAGTTAGGTTAGTCGCTGACCAGTGGGCCCAATCCAGTTAGTTAGGGCTAACTAACTTGGTTAGTTGACTGGGTCACTGACCAGTGGGTCCCACTGGTCAGGTTTGACCTGGTCGACCCTGTTGACCTGATGACGTCATAGTGACATCATGCTGACGTAGTAAAGCTTTTCTGGAATTTAAATAAATCTTAAATGATTTATTTATTTTCAGAAAATACCCAAAACTTCTAAAAATCATAGAAATTAAACCGTAACTCCAAATAAAATAAATTATATATGAAAAATTATCAGAAAAATTCAAGGAATCTGTTTATGGCATTTTCATGCATGTTTGAACAACTTAACCTCACTGTTTAGTACAAAACATGATAATGCACTATTTGAATTCATAGTTTGAATTTGAATTTGAACCTAGTGTTCAAACCAACTCCATTTAACTTGTTGTTAGTTGCATTAGCTCAATCAACAGCATATTGCCATGTCATGATCATGCATCATATTGTTGCATTGCATTGATTGTATTCCTTCTCTACTACCGGTATTTGTCCCCTCTCGATAGACGTGGTACCGACGCTGTGATCGTTGACACTGATGAAGACTCAATGTTATCTTCAGAAGTGCCAGGCAAGCACACCCCCCTTGTTCATTCCGATACAAGCCCACTCCCTCGCTCCTGCTCTCTTTTACTGCATTAGGACAACAATGATTCATCTGTTACTTGTTGCGGTAGTTGAACCCCTTATCCTCTGCATGACCTGTCATTGCCACAATAATTAGATGAAACCCACTAGCATGAGTAGGAGTTGTTTGAGCCCTGCTGTGCCCACTCATTCATGCTTGTTTGTCATGCCTGCTACTGCTTAGAGTTGAGTTAGGTCTGATTCATCGGGGATGGATCGGAGGTGTGTAAACATGTCCTATTGTGTGTGAGCTAAGTGTGTGAACACGTTTTGGTAAAGGTAGCGGTGAGAGGCCATGTAGGAGTACATGGTGGGTTGTCTCATTGAAATCGTCCTCAGGAACTGAGTTCTGTGTTTGTGATCCATGAAACAGCTACTACCACACATTGGGCCCTGAAATATGACCCCGCTCGACTTACTGACCCCTCTCGCCTCAGTCCAGGAGTTGCAACTAGTTTCTGGTGTTTGTAGGTTAAGTGTTGGCGGCCGTGCGTAGCGCTGACCCTAGGGGTGGGCTATGTTGCGGTCGATACACCGTGGCCGGGTGTACCGAGTCACCCGTTTGGTGTCTCGGGAACCCTGTTCACATCGTTCGGGGCCGTTGAGGACACCCCGGCCGGATTTCCTTGCGGATGGAACCTGAATAGGCGATGACCCTGGACTAGAGACTTGTGAGGTTAGTCAGGTCGTGGTCTACACCCACGTCGGTTTTCGCTTGAAGTCTGCCGAGCACATGTCGTGTGCAGACGCTAAGTGGTGGAAACATGTGTGACGAAGTACACCCCTGCAGGGTTATAAATGATCTATTCGAATAGCCGTGTCCGCGGTAAAGGACTTCTGGGTTGCCTATAACAGTTCATAGACAAGTGAAAGTGGATACTCTAAAACTCGCAAGATAAGTGTGAGTGCTATGGATGGCCTTCTCGTAGGGAGACGGGAGCGGATCCATAGTGGTGTATTGATTGGTGAATATGTGGACTCGTGTGCGCCACCTCAAAAGAGTTGCTTGCAGTCGTAGTTCAGAATAGCCACCGAGTCAAAGCTGGCTTGCTGCAGTTAAACTCCACCACCCCCTTGTTGATACCGATGCATATGTAGCTAGTTCTGATGTAAGTCTTGCTGAGTACCTTTGTACTCACGTTTGCTTAATTTATGTTTTGCAGAGAGACTTCAGTCTCGCTAGTAGTTCCGCATGGACTTCGACGTTTAGCTTGATACCTCAGCTACGATCTTGTGCCCTCGGCAGGATCTGGTAGATAGTCAGGCTTCTTAGCCTTTTTCATTTGTAGATGTCTGTACTCAGACATGTTAAGCTTCCGCATGTGCTTTGCATTGTATGCTATGATTGTTGGGTCATGAGACCCATGTTTGTAATACCTCGCTCCTCGGAGCCTAATGAACAAATACTTGAGTTGTAGAGTTATGTTGTGATGCCATGTTGTATTTACACATATCGAGCATATTGTGTGTATGATTAAAATGCTTGGTATGTGTAGGATCCGACAACCTAGTTGTTTATCCTTCGCAGCCTTTCTTATGGGGAAATGTAGTCTAGTGCTTCCATGAGCCATAGTAGTCCGCTACAGCCCGGTTCACCGGAGTCCTGCTAGCCCAGCACTACTGCTCAAGACACTTGACTGGTCGGCATGTGTTTCACTTCGTCCCTATGTCTGTCCCTTCGGGGAAATGTCACGTGGTGATTTCCGGAGTCCTGCCTAGCCTGCTACAGCCCGGGATCCCCGGAGTCCTGTTAGCCCAGTGCTACAGCCCGGAATCACTCGTTGATGACCGACATGTTCGATGTGATTCATGTATGCCTGTCTCCATAGGTTTGTGCCGCTTTGGGTTCACGACTAGCCATGTCGGCTCGGGTTCTTTGTCATATGGATGCTAGCAACACTATCATATACGTGAGCCGAAAGGCGCAAACGGTCCCGGGCCAGGTAAGGTGGCACCTGTGGAAATACCGTGCGTGAGGCCACAAAGTGATATGATGTGTTACATGCTAGATCGGTGTGACCTAGGATCGGGGTCCTGACATTTCCTTTCTTCTATTTTTAAAAATTCATGATTTTTGTTTTGTTTTCACTTTATTTTAAATATCTCTATCTTCCACTTTTTTGTGTAAAATTGTTTTGTTCAGATGTATGTGCCATGTGTCGTGCTGGTGTTTGCGTTGCAGGGCTTGTTTTTTGCGTCGCTCCAGGGCTTTTATTCTCATGGCCTCTCATGTTTGTGTCTGTGTTAGTATATGGGTCTCTATTTCAAAAAGGTTGTGACTCATTAGGATAAGACTTAATAATAGCTTATCCAAGTTTTCAAACATACGATCTTGTGTTGCTAAAATTTCCGTGAAACATTTCTATCCACGTCACATTGTCGACCTGTGGCTTGCATCCACTATGACCGGTTATTTGTCGTCGTGCGCTGGGGCCATTTCGTGGCTCGCGTCTGTTGTCAGGGTTGTGTCAGTTTTCACTTTGTGCGGGCTGCAGCTTTTTCAGTGTCTATTGTGGGTGCGGTTCTGTTTTCATATAGAGTAACATGACTCATTATTCTCTCCCTCTCTTTCTCCCATTGAGTTGTGGTTTAGTTTTAGTTTTTTCCTTTTACATTCTTATTACTTTTTTCTTTATAGTTTTGTGTAGTTTGTCCTAGTTACAAGTTCATGTTTGACTCACGTTTGAGCCCATAGTTTGTTTCATTTTTAGTCGCAAACTCACCCTCAACTCGCAACTCGCGTTGTAGTTTTGTGTAGTTGTTCATGTTGCAAGTCCATAGTTGACTCGCAACTCATACTGTAGTTTTGTGTAGTTGTCCCAGTGGCAAGTACACCCACCACTCATAACTAGGCCCAGTTGCAGGTCCACCCTTGGCTCGCGACTGGCCCCGCAGTTTATTTCATCCTAGTCGCAAGTTGACCCTTGACATGCAACTAGGCTCGTAGTTTCATTGTTTTCCTAGTTGCAAGTCCACAATCTACTCGTAACAGGGCTCATGTAGCCGTCCGAGTTGCGAGCCCACCCCTCAACTCGCAATTGGAGCTTGTTCTTTGCTGATTCATTCCGGTTGAAAATCCAGCCTTGACTCAAAACATGGCCCATAGTTTATTTCATCTTAGTTGCAAGTCGATACTTGACTTGCAACTAGGCTTGTATTTTCGTAGTTCTCACAGTTGCTAGTCCACCCTTGACATGCAAATGAGATCGTAGTTCACTAGTACAGCGAGGTGCTATACAGACGGTTTTTAAGCCCTTTCCGCGACGGCATTTGGAACCATCGCCAAGTGAGTGTGGGCGATAGGGGGGAGGGGGCACTTCCCACACGACCTAGAAACCATCGGGGATATGGAGCCATGATCCAGATGCCTTGCAAAATGTAATCGTGTGCGATGCAACACACACTAAATTCTTTCGCATGTGTGATCGGTCATTAAACGTTTCTAATGACGAAGTGAAGCCAAATGGTGTTTCGTAATGAAGAGTTTGGGAAACACTATGTAAGGCACACGAGCAAACATATGAACTGTGTGCGATATGTGCCCCATCACACATGAGCTTTCCGCGGAACCCATCTGTCGTGCAAGAATCCATCGCACACGTTTCCCAACAATTACCGTGTGCAATAATGTTCTATTACAAATGGTTCAGGAGCCCCTTCGCACACATACAAGTGTTGCGGACCGTTTGTGATTTGTTGTGTATCACCGACGGTTGTGGCAAGAGTGATGTGTGCGTCCTTTTAGTTTGGGATCCCACACGTTTCCTGAAAGAATTATGAATAGGATTGTATTTTACATTGGGCATGGTTTACTCCGAGCTCTCGTGTGTGATAACATGATACCACAAACGGTTCCGAAGACCCTACGCAAATGTAGTAGCGCCACAAATCGTTTGCGATCTACTATGTATCACCGACTATTCCTCTACGATTGATGTATGCTTTCCGATGTGGACAGCACACACTCATTTAGTTCACAACAATTGCAATGAACATATGGTAGCTAAATTCCAATGATTTATCGACACGTATATGCATTACATAATTAATCATAGTGTACGAAATACGACGACTTCATCAGATGGAAAACAATGGATCCATGCGTATATGTTTAGCGGCTAACTCTTACTCAATGTTTCATGAGAACGCATGCTAAAATCTTCATTATCACTAGTGGGATTGATGTAGTGATTTAGGAAGAAGTCGCTAATAAATCTCCGAACCATCAGCAATTCACCAGCGGGGATCGGTTCAGGGGTCCTCAGTTCTAAGATGAGCTGCATTATTTTTAAGATCAGAATGTGCCATAAGAGTGGAGTAGAAGGTATTAATTAAGATATACTTACTGTTATTGATTTGTGAGGATCTTCACAACTATCAGCGGATTTGCAGGTGGAGATCATGTGTCTGCAAACATAGTATCCACAAAGGTTGGCCATGGACGTAATTGCTTGCTTCAAGTACGTTTGCTTCATTTTTTTGCAAGATCCAAGGCTATTTCTTCATCATACATGCCGTCAGAAATAATATTACTCCCCGATTTGAACAACATGATATTAATTTGGTTATGGGCGATGAGTGCTTTAAGTATGAGTCAATTGTTCCCTTTCCTCTTCCCTCTCCGGCGTGCTTCATCGTGGGTGTAGCCTTTCTGGCTGCTTCCTTCTTGGTTCTTGAAGCATTTCTGGTAGAACGTTTGGTTGGCTGAAAGGTAGACTGCTGAGCAGACGTTGAAGGATCGATGGACTGCTTAGCACACGTTTTAGCTATGCCGGACCACTGAGCTGGCGGTGCTGCTGTGACGGACTGTTGGGTTGTAGGAGCAGAGGAATCGGCCTGCTGACCATTTGTTGAAGCTATGTCGGGTTTCTACGCAGGTGGTGCCAACTTGTCGGTGTGCTGAGGAGGTCGTGCCAACGCTTTGGTTTGCTAAGCAGGAAGTGCTGACGCAATGGTATTCTGATCACGCGGCCGCGGACCGACAAAATGATGAGCAGTTGGTTCTGGACCTACAGACTACTTAGCTGGCAGTTCTGAAGCATCAGACTACTTAGCAGTCTGTTCCACCATGTTGGTCTGCTAAGCATGTGCTGTAGCTGGGTCTCCCCTCGCTGCTTCAGCGGCTGATACGTCCCCAATGTATCTATAATTTTTGACTATTCCATGTTGTTATAATGTCATTCTTGTATGTTTTACAATCATTTTATAGCAACTTTACATACTTTTTTGGGACTAACCTATCGACATAGTGCCTAGTGCCAGTTGTTGTTTTTTTGCTTATTTTTTTACTTTGCAGAAAATCAATACCAAACGGAGTCCAAATGCAGCAAAATTTTTTGGAGAATTTTTCTGGACCTGTCGTGGAATTGTCACGGCAGATGTCCTAGAGCAAGGACTTAGTCATAGGGCCATCGCACTAGGAAGCTTAAAGGGGTTAATCGGGAAAAAAGGACACGAGAGAGTTTTATACTAGTTCGGCCCCTTACGATGAAGGTAAAAGCCTACGTCTAGTTGGGATTGGTATTGCTGGGGTTTCGATCACCAAGAGGCTCAACTTGCCGGCTTGGTTCTCGACTTGTTGTTTCTTGCCCTAAGCCGCCACCGGGTCGTCCCCTTATATACATGGGTTGACGCCTGGTGGCCTACAGAGTCCCGGCCGGCTCATAATCATGTCCGGCTCGGTGACTTCCTTTACATGCCTTTCTTTACAAGTCTTTCTTTACATACGGCGGTTCATAATATCGGGCCTTAAACCGCCTTCAGGCCTTTGGGCCTTCTATAAGACTTAATAAACTATAATCTTGAATGTTTGTTGGGCTTCTTGTGTAACCCACCATTGGGGCTGACCCGGCCCCTCCTGGGCGGGTCATAACTAATAGTAATATCTGCAACATTAGGCCCCAGGTTGACTTTGAACTTCGTTCTTTGTCAATTTTCAATACTTAGACAAAAACCCATCTTCTTATCTTCGCTGAAATTTTCTTGTAACCCTCCGTGATGTCACCTCTTGAAAATGCAAAATACTTTCATGACGTCATCTTCCAACGGATCTTTTATCTTCAATGTTTCCCGAGAATCGAGGCGCCTGTATAGCTGGATAACCATTTATTCGGTTCTTCCTTGATCTTCGCACCCGTCTATTCACATCTTTTCCTTATAAATAGGCACGCCTCGGCCTTCTCATTCTCCTCTCTCGCTCCGCCTTCTTCCTCGCGCAAATCCTCTGCTGCTTGAGTTCTGCCGCCGCGCCTCATCTCCGTCTCCGTCGACCTTGGCCACTGCATCAACCTGAACCGATCAGAGAAACCGCGGCGACCTCCGTAGTCGAACTGCAACCGTAAGTTTTCTTTCCTTTGTTTCTCAAATCTGCATTAGGGTTTCCAAGCTCCTGCGTGTTCTTCGTAGTTCATCATAGTTCTTCCACCGCCAGCTTTTTCTGATCCAAAAATTCATATATATATATATATATATGCTTGTGCGGTAGTGTTTTTGTACCTCTTCTTGACCCACAGATCTTTTTCTTTGATTAAAAAGGCTGCTTCCGAACTTACCGACTCCTCTGTACTGAACTTTTTAGGTCTAGAATTGTTTTCATTTTGAACAACCATTTTGATCTGGAATAATACCAAGCAATGTCGGAAACTTGTTTGTCTCAATACTTAACTGAATTTGCCTTCTTCAAATATCTGTAGTCATGGCGGCTTATCATGCCGGCTTAATTTTCCTTTATATGCCATTAGCCCTTAGCTAAGCCGCCATTACTTGTTTTGCATCTTCATCCCTTAACTGATAATCTCACCGTTAAACTGAGCCGGCATGTTGCATTTCTTTTCAGTTCCTTGCACATCATGCCGTCCAAAACACCAACCATCTGTAACTGGGTTCCCTCAACCATAACTGAGGAACGTTTAAAAGAGTTCATCATCATAGGATTTCTCCCAGCAAAAACTGTCATGTCTTACCGTGCCCCTGACTCGGAAGAAGAACGACCCAATCCGAGAGACGGTGAGGCGATCGTTTTTACTGACCACATGAACCGTGGCTTCTCACCGCCCGGCTCAAAGTTCTTCAGAGAGGTCCTCCATTTTTTCAAGATCCACCCTCAAGATATCGGGCCCAACTCCATATCTAACATCTGTAACTTCCAAGTGCTATTTGAGGTATATCTTCAACAAGAGCCGACCGTGGAGTTGTTTAGAGAATACTTTTATCTAAACCGGCAGAATGAGTGCACCAACGACCTTAGTTTAGAGCTCGGAGGCATATCGATTCAGCGCCGGCAGGGTGCTGTCTTCCCCCTCATTGTCTTACCAAGTCATCCAAAGGACTGGAACCAGACTTGGTTCTACTGCCAGGACATTTCACCAGGAAACGAGAAGCCACTGCCGGGTTATCGCCCCGATCGTCTTGACTCCAAGTTCGCGCTTCCTGATAAACTTACCGTCGCTGAACGCAAGAGGCTGATACCATCTATCAAAAGGATCAATGCTCTGTTGGGGAACGGTTAACTAGAGTTGATCTAACCCACTGCTGGATCTCATGGCGGGTCATCCCTTTGAGCCGCCGGTCAAAGCTAATGTACGAGTATGGTGGAGGCCCAGATGACTCTCTTTGTCACAGCCCCGTTCAATTGACAGAAGAAGATATTGTCTCAATGTCAACTCTTTTGGCGAACGGGAAATATGAAGATTGCAGTGTCGTCGGGTTAAACCCCTTCTGCGAGCTTAACCTGGTGCCAGAAGTAAGGATGTCATTATTTCTCTCTTTTGTATTTTTCCAGCCGTATTGTTTTAATACTTGCCTGACTCTTTACCTTGTTTTTGCCTGTCTGCAGGCCGACTCTGATTTCTGGAAAGTTAAGTATGACCACGAGGTGGCCAAGAAAGCGAAAGCCGCCGCCATAAATGCCAAGAAAACGACTCGGAGGTCAAAAAAGAAGAAAAAGAGTACTGCAGAAGACTTGATGAAGCTTGATGATACATCTGACTCGGAGGTAGCCCTTGATTCCCTTGGCCAATTTCTTAACAATCTTATTGACACTGATCATTACCAGGATGACACTGGGGCCAGTCAGGCTGTGGAAACAGAGGTAACTATCATTTCCTCCAACTCAGAGCCCTTGCCAAGACAAAAAGTTCGACGAGTGATCCGTAAAGTAAGGTTTTCTAACCCTTTAGCTCACTTGGATCCCAACTTTCGTTTGAAAAAGCAGCAACATGAAAACCACCGTCAAGCTTGGACTGAAGATGAGCCGACTGTCGTTCTTCAACAAACTCCTCAGAAACGTCCAAATGAGGTTTATTTCTTTCTGTCTTTAACTCTGTTTAACGGATTCTTCCCTTTGTATTTCTTTTAACTCGATTTTATCCTTTCAGGAGGGTTCTCGCTCTTCTGGAGACTCATCGCAGACGCAATTTCCGGCTTTCAAGACTGCCACTGGGTAATGAAAAACCCTCATCTTTCCTGGGGTTTTCAAATTGTATCTTTATACTGACAATCCTGCAACATTTTTCTTAGTGGCCATGCTAAATCCAAGAGAGCGAAGGCAGCTAAGCCGGAGGAAGACCCTCCAGTGCGTGCATCTGACCCGGCTAGGCCCTCTTCTCCATTAAATGATGCTCCAGCAGATCCGCTTGTTGATATAGAAGAAAACCCTCCTGAGCCGTCATTTGATGAGACTACTGTGAACCCTTCTGCTACTGGACCATCAAGCTCAGCCAACCCGCCATCACCATCTGTGCAAGATGTTCAGATCACTGAGACCCTCTTTATTGAACCGTGTCACATCCCTAGCCCTACTTTGGCCTTGGACTAGCTTGGTGGTTGCATCATGTTTAAATTCAAATGAAATTTGAATTGAGGAATTTTCAAGCCTCAGAATCCCTTTAAAAATGATCAAGATAAAATTTCTTCAAATAAGTCCAAGAAAATGTTCCTGTTTTCTCTAAAAATATTGGCAAGAGGTAAAAATTCAAACAAATATTTTAGGGTTCACAGAAATAATTATTTGGGCCTTTGAATTAAGTCAATACTTATTTAAGTTGGAGCTACTAATTCCTATAAATATTTGGTAGCTCCAAATATTCTGAAACTTGGTGAGGGCCTCTGGTTTAAATCAGATAGTGCCCATAAAAGTTTGCAGAATTTTATAAAGTGTTTAGTATTTAAAATAAGTCAAAACATACTGCAAAATAAATAGAAAACAGAATAAATTAGAAAAAAACATAAGAGAGAGAGAGTAGGCCACTGGGCCACCTACCTAACCCACCTGGCGGCCCACTTACCAGGCCCAGCCCACCAGAGCCGCCACCGTCTCCCACCTCGCGCCAGAAGGACGCGAGGCGTGTGGCCACCGCGCACCGGCACGCGCCCGGCCACCTCCTCCCTCCCTGCCTGGCTGGCTCCTCCTCGACGCGTCCGGACGACGCCACGCAGCCCTCTCGACCCCCTGCACTCCTCTCCTCTCTCCCGTGGCGATTTCCCCCTCCTCTGCTCTCTCTCTTTCACACTCGACCACGAGCCCGAGAACGCCGATGAGCTCCACCGTGGCCATCGTGCACCCCTGGCCTCGCTAACGCTTCCAGAAGAACGACCGCGACTTCCTCTTCCTCCTCGACGATTCTCTCGGCCTCGGACGCGCTGCTTCATCGTCACCATCGCCGTTTCCGCTGCCGGCCACCGAAGCTCATCGCCGTCGATTCGGGAGCTACCGGACGTCCCCGACCTCGCCCTCGCGCTCGTTGGACTCGCGGTGAGCTCCTCTACCAATCCCCCCTACTCCAATGCCCACTAGCTCATCGTAGCACCCGTTTCCGTCAAGCCCGAGAGCTTGGCTCCGCCGGCCATGCCGCCACCGTGACCACAGCCGTGCAAGCTCGCAACCGAGCGCGCCATCGTGCTCAGCACGTTCCCAGGAGTCGACTGCGACCACCCGCGACTCCTGCCGTTCCCTACAACGCCGATCCGCTCAACTCCCGAACTCCGGCCGCCGCGCAAGTTGCCGCCGCCGTCGTTTTAGGCCACTAGGGCTGCTGCCGTGAGCACCACTGGACGCGGACGAGTCCCCTCGTCACGTAGAGCCTCTCCGCTGTGCAAATGGTCGCCTTTGGGTGATTCCCGAGCCGCCCCGCCGTTTCTGTCATCGCCGGCGACAAGCCGCCGACGAGTTTGACCTGGCTGACCAGGGGGTTGACCACCCCTGAGTCACTGACATGTGGGCCCCAGGCCACTAACTAAAATAGGATTAGTATTAGTTTACCACTAACTAAATCTAGTTAGTTAACTAACCACTGACCAGTGGGTCCCACTGGTCAGGGTTGACCTGGACCGCGCCCATTGACCGCTGACGTCATAGTGACGCAGTGCTGACGCAATAAACTATTTTCTGGGTTTAATTTAAATCAGGAAATTCCAGAAAATGCCCAAAACTTCTAAAAATCATAGAAATTCAACCGTAACTCCAAATAAAATAAATTATATATGTAAAATTATCAGAAAAATTCAAGGAATCTGTTTATGGCATTTTCATGCATGTTTGAACAACTTAACCTCACTGTTTAGTCCAAAACATGATAATGCACTATTTGAATTCATAGTTTGAATTTGAATTTGAACCTAGTGTTCAAACCAACTCCATTTAACTTGTTGTTAGTTGCATTAGCTCAATCAACAGCATATTGCCATGTCATGATCATGCATCATATTGTTGCATCGCATTGATTGTGTTCTTCCTTGTTTGCCGGTAAATGTCCCCTCTCGATAGACGATGTACCGACACTGTGATCGTTGACACTGATGAAGACTCAATGTTATCTTCAGAAGTGCCAGTCAAGCACAACCCCCTTGTTCATTCCGATACAAGCCCACTCTCTCGCTCCTGCTCTCTTTTACTGCATTAGGACAACAACGATTCATCTGTTACTTGTTGCGGTAGTTGAACCCCTTATCCTCTGCATGACCTGTCATTGCCACAGTAATTAGATGAAACCCACTAGCATGAGTAGGAGTTGTTTGAGCCCTGATGTGCCTACTCATTCATGCTTGTTTGTCATGCCTGCTACTGCTTAGAGTTGAGTCAGGTCTGATTCATCGGGGATGGATTGGAGGTGTGTAAACATGTCCTACTGTGTGTGAGCTAAGAGTGTGAACACGTTTTGGTAAAGGTAGCGGTGAGAGGCCATGTAGGAGTACATGGTGGGTTGTCTCATTGAAACCGTCCTCAGGAACTGAGTTCTGTGTTTGTGATCCATGAAATAGCTACTACCACACGTTGGGCCCTGAAATATGACCCCGCTCGACTTACTGACCCCTCTCGTCCTCTGTCCAGGAGTTGCAATTAGTTTCTGGTGTTTATAGGATATGTGTTGGCGGCCGTGCGTAGCGCCGACCCTAGGGGTGGGCTATGATGCGGTAGATACACTGTGGCACGGTGTACCGGGCGCCCGTTTGGTGTCTCGGGAACCCTGCACACATCGTTTGGGGCTGTGAGCGAAACTCCGGCCGGATCTCCTCGCGGATGGAACCCGAATAGGCAATAAACCTGGACTAGAGACTTGTGTGGTTAGTCAGGTCGTGGTCTACACCCACGTCGGCTTTCGCTTGAAGTCTGCCGAGCACATGTCGTGTGCATACGCTAAGTGGTGGAAACATGTGTGACGAAGTAGACCCCTGCAGGGTTATAAATGATCTATTCGAATAGCCGTGTCCGCGGTAAAGGACTTCTGGGTTGCCTATAACAGTTCATAGACAAGTGAAAGTGGATACTCTAAAACTCGCAAGATAAGTGTGAGTGCTATGGATGGCCTTCTCGTAGGGAGACGGGAGCGGATCCATAGTGGTGTATTGATTGGTGAATATGTGGACTCGTGTGCGCCACCTCAAAAGAGTTGCTTGCAATCGTAGTTCAGGTTAGCCACTGAGTCAAAGCTGGCTTGCTGCAGTTAAACTCCACCACCCCCTTTTGTTGATACCGATGCATATGTAGCTAGTTCTGATGTAAGTCTTGCTGAGTACCTTGTACTCACGTTTGCTTAATTTATGTTTTGCAGAGAGACTTCAGTCTCGCTAGTAGTTCCACGTGGACTTCGACATTTAACTTGATACCTCAGCTACGATCTTGTGCCCTCGACAGGATTAGGTAGATAGTCAGGCTTCTTAGCCTTTTCCATTTATAGATGTCTGTACTCAGACATGTTAAGCTTCCGCATGTGTTTGATTTGTATGCTATGATTGTTGGGTCATGAGACCCATGCTTGTAATATTCGGCTCTTCGGAGCCTAATGAATTAATACTTGAGTTGTAGAGTTATGTTGTGATGCCATGTTGTATTCACACATATCGAGCATATTGTGTGTATGATTGAAATGCTTGGTATGTGTGGGATCCGACTATCTAGTTGTTTATCCTTGGCAGCCTATCATATGGGGAAATGTAGTCTAGTGCTTCTGAGCGATAGTAGTCCGCTACAGCCCGGATCACCGGAGTCCTGCTAGCCCAGCACTACTGTTCAGGACACTTGACTGGCCGGCATGTGATTCACTTCGTTCCTATGTCTGTCCCTTCGGGGAAATGTCACGCGGTGACATCCGGAGTCCTGCCTAGCCTGCTACAGCCCGGGTTACCGGAGTCCTGTTAGCCCAGTGCTACAGCCCAGATTCACACGCTGTTGACCGACATGCTCGAGGTTGATTCATGTATGCCTGTCCCCATGGGGTAGTGCCGCTTTGGGTTCACGACTAGCCATGTCGGCCCGGGTTCTTTGTCATATGGATGCTAGCGACACTATCATATACGTGAGCCAAAAGGCGCAAACGGTCCCGGGCCATGGTAAGGCGACACCCGTGGGATACCGTGCGTGAGGCCGCAAAGTGATATGAGGTGTTACCGGCTAGATCGATGTGGCCTAGGATCGGGGTCCTGACAGCGTTGGTATCAGAGCCTGACTGCCTGTAGGTTTACCAAGCCAAACTGGTCGAAGTTGAGTCTAGAAATGCTTTAGTTATGTAAGGGAATTGATTGTGGAAGGGAACGTAAGGCTCTTTTTACTCCTTATACCTCATGCCCATCTGATCTGAGTCAACCTCTTCTTTTCTACGGGGATTAAGAATTAGGCCTTCTCATCTATCTATCAGGATGACGTGTTACTAAACCGTAGTTGCCTAAGATTGTTGGATTTAAGCCAGTTCAGTTTCTACTACTTCTGTGTGTTCATAGTTGGTCTCGAACCTTGATTTTGTGCTTCTGAGTGGTTATGCCACCATTTTGCAGGATGTCTCAAATCATTTTGAGCACTTATAGCCGTTATGCTGTCCGAGTCATCCCAGGTTTCTAAATAGTCTGATGCATTTGCAAACCCTTTCCCCTGTTCTTGATGTCCATTTGGGCCAGATTAATCACACTACTTGTCAGTTGGGGTATTCTTTTGCCTCGACATATATTTTGGAATTATTATTATGACCCTAGATGTCTTAGAGTGCCACCTAGTAATCTAGCCATGTTTTGTGTTCCCAGTGTGTGATTCTGGCCATTATTCTCAAAAGCATCCCGTGATGCCATTTAGTTAGTAGGCATTCTATTCCTGGGTTTTGAACCCGAGACTCACCCTACCTGCTTCATGTTGATAGTGTTTGCTAGTTCCTTAGGACATTAGTAAACCTTGTGATAGACCTCGAGGTCCGTGGTATTTCCTTCTTCCAAATACTATGAACCCCTTATGGCAGAAGTTCTTGAACCAAAGGTCACGACAGAGTGCTCTTGATGAGTTCTCCATTCTATATTGTGGCTCTGCCAGTTCTACCTTTCTGCATGGGTTATCTGGAAGAAATATGTTGAGCTTTGCTCGACATACTAATCTATGCCTCCACAGCTCAGAAAGTTATATGTTCCTTGAGTTGTCCCTCTTTAGTTGTTTTCTGACCTTCGTCTATCAATTGATAGTCAGGGATAGTTGTGCATTTGTGTTCATCGGTGCCTTTTATTCTTGTGGTCCGTCGAGCCATTCTATTTTGGAATGACTAGGAGAAACAAACTCCAGTACCTCATCCATTTCTGGGATCGGGTCAAAGTGGTTATATTCCGCAGATCAAAATGCAACCCAGCTTTTGGTTCTGTTCTACCCTAAAGTATTACCCACTTTATGTCAAGAGCGTCGTGAGAATTGCACATCTCTCATGAATTCTTGACGCAGTGATACTTCTTACCATCATTGTTCATTCCTTGGTTCCCGTGTTATTGTAACCGGAATGCCGGCACGTGAGTCGTGATGTGTGAAATCAATACTCCTAGCAACTGTGTTGCTTGGTAGTTAATGGACACTATCCTCATTCTTAGCGTGTTGGTTATCAAATTATCATTCTAAGACTGATCATGCTACCTAGTCCATATTTCTGGTGCACACTTCGATCAATGGGTTAGGGTTGTGCCAATCCCTCACTCTTTGATCATATCATCTTGCCCTGAAAAGCAAGGTTGTTCTCGAGCTTAGTAACATACCGGTGGTTTGTGATTTTCCGAATATCTTCTCGGAAGTGTTACCAGGTTGTCACCTGACCGTTATGTTGAGTTCGTGATCAAGTTGGTTTTTCAATAAACCATTTTTCTCCAAGAATCTGTGTTGGATACCCTGAGCTAGTTGGTTAAGCTTAACAACAACTTGGAGAATTGGAAGATGAAAACTTGTCCGACTTAGCTCATCTCTAAGGGATATCCTTGTGTGTGTGTGTGTGTGTTGAAGAAAGATGATATCTTCACCAATTGGTCCTCGTGATCAGTTTTTGGATCTATTGTTTTGTCCAAACCTTGATTTGAGTGTGGGCTATCGTCAAATCAAATCAGACCCAACGATGCTCGTAATGTTGTCTTACTTACGGTTGTCCCTCGAGCATACACCATTATATCTTTGGTCTGACCAATACTATCACATTGTTCACATAGTGGTGGAAGTCCAGTGATATGGAAATTCCGATGAGTTGCTGTTGAGCCCATCAGCAGCATTTTGTCTCCCCCATGATTCATGTTGAATGTTACACTGGTATTGGAAACTTTATAAGCATTATCTCCGTGCTTCGTTCATGAAGCATATGTTTGGATGAAAGAAGTGACTTCCTTTAATTCATGTGCACTCGATGTAAGTTGCCGCCATGAATTTGAGAAAGGTTTGTTTTGTTTCCCTTGGAGTCATCCCAAATCAGTCATGCATATGTGCGAAATATTCTATGGTTTGGTAGATTAATTACCTCCACTCCATATGTGTTCCTAGCACACCAAGCCACTGATTGGTTTGTTCAAGGAGAAGAAGTTTCTTCTTAGGAGCTAGACTTACGTAAGGACTTCGATATCCTTGTTGATGGTTCCCTCCTGAACTCGGTAGTGTTTCGTTGTAAGACTACCAGGTGGCCATGCTTGTCTAGGACAACGTGTTCACATGCTTGTAGCAGAGCCGGCTCATGTTTTGGAGCCTACTACCGTAGTTCATTCCCCCGAGAATCTCGCAACGTCGTCTCGTCGATTTGTGTTGCAAACCTTCATTTTCCTTTCTAGACTCGATGAGTCTGGAATATCCTGACACCAACCAGATCTGAATCTCAGGCAGATATGATGGTTGGAGCATTTTCCAAGAACCATAATATTGGTCTCCTGATAACCGGTAAAGTGGATGTCATGGCCAACACATCCAGCCGGAAGACCTATTATTGTAGTATCTCGGTTGAAGAAAGTTGGCCACCTTCCCATAAGGATTTCGTAGAATTTAATCCAGAAGTTGTTCCTCATGGATCTGTTGTATTCCGAAGTCCGACCACTACTTGGTGGCTATGCCGATGCTTAAAGCATGACCGTGGTAACCAGTACATCAAGGAGAACATTAGAAGCGGAGTGCTAAATGTCTCTCGGTCGATCATCCAGATTTTGTTTCCTTGGCTTCGCTAAGGTGAAATCTGAGAGAGTGTTATCTTTCTTTGCATCTGCATCTTCCGCCATTATTCATCATGGTAGCATGTTGTGTTGCCAGGATCCTTGACACGGATATTGGCAGAACCTTGATGAATACGGAAATGCTCAAGTTCTTGAGAGCACGCTCAGGCACTAGGTTCTGATGTTGTCGTCAACTGGATTGTGCCTCCGTCCTCTCAGTTGTTCGATAGCCATCCAATTGGTGGAATCACCTTTGCCGGTGAACCTTCTCCCCAATTACTAGAATCATTCCCAACATTTGCATTTTGTTCCAGCCTGCACCTCAGTAGTTTTGTTCAGGATCATCTTCAAAAGTGGACTTACCATGGGTCCCATCCATTTCCTATGATAAGCAAATCATCCATTGCGTTGTCTTCAACAAGGTAGTCTACATCATCCATTCAAGTATGAGTATACCATTTCTTCAAGCTCCTTCACGCGATCGTTTGTGATTGCCTTAGGCTGGTATAAAGAGTTTCAATGATTTATGGATCAAAAGTAATTCTTTTTGCCACTTAAGGGAATATTTCTGCGAGTCACCTGCCTTAAGATGTCTCATTATGGTATCATGGCAACTATTTCCTCGCCACCTTGACACCATCCACTATCTTTCTAAGCGTGGAATTGCTGCCCACAAATCAAACCCCGTCGTTGTTCTTCCATCCCTCTCGATGTGTTCTGTGTCTCAACTTAAGATGTTTCAACATCTCATTCCGCGAGTTGATATTGTTTAGCTCGATCTTCGAGAAGCTCAATCCTAGTTGAGTTTCTTTCCGTCGTCATCGCGTGGATGAAGATCTCAAAAGGGAGGATGTCAAGATCGACATGATGCAATGAATCAACATCTTCGAGAAGGGCAATCGGATCGTGAAGATTCTTTATTGGCGTTCCCTCTGTCTTCTTACCTCATGTCTTGAATCTCGGGCCGAGATTCTTGTTTAGTGGGGGTGAGCTGTCACATCCCTAGCCCTACTTTGGCCTTGGACTAGCTTGGTGGTTGCATCATGTTTAAATTCAAATGAAATTTGAATTGAGGAATTTTCAAGCCTCAGAATCCCTTTAAAAATGATCAAGATAAAATTTCTTCAAATAAGTCCAAGAAAATGTTCCTGTTTTCTCTAAAAATATTGGCAAGAGGTAAAAATTCAAACCAATATTTTAGGGTTCACAGAAATAATTATTTGGGCCTTTGAATTAAGTCAATACTTATTTAAATTGGAGCTACTAATTCCTATAAATATTTGGTAGCTCCAAATATTCTGAAACTTGGTGAGGGCCTCTGGTTTAAATCAGATAGTGCCCATAAAAGTTTGCAGAATTTTATAAAGTGTTTAGTATTTAAAATAAGTCAAAACATACTACAAAATAAATAGAAAACAGAATAAATTAGAAAAAAACATAAGAGAGAGAGTAGGCCACTGGGCCACCTACCTAACCCACCTGGCGGCCCACTTACCAGGCCCAGCCCACCAGAGCCGCCACCGTCTCCCACCTCGCGCCAGAAGGACGCGAGGCGTGTGGCCACCGCGCACCGGCACGCGCCCGGCCACCTCCTCCCTCCCTGCCTGGCTGGCTCCTCCTCGACGCATCCGGACGACGCCACGCAGCCCTCTCGACCCCCTGCACTCCTCTCCTCTCTCCCGTGGCGATTTCCCCCTCCTCTGCTCTCTCTCTTTCACACTCGACCACGAGCCCGAGAACGCCGACGAGCTCCACCATGGCCATCGTGCACCCCTGGCCTCGCTAATGCTTCCAGAAGAACGACCGCGACTTCCTCTTCCTCCTCGACGATTCTCCCGGCCTCGGACGCGCTGCTTCATCGTCACCATCGCCGTTTCCGCCGCCGGCCACCGAAGCTCATCGCCGTCGATTCGGGAGCTACCGGACGTCCCCGACCTCGCCCTCGCGCTCGTTGGACTCGCGGTGAGCTCCTCTACCGATCCCCCCTACTCCCATGCCCACTAGCTCATCATAGCACCCATTTCCGTCGAGCCCGAGAGCTTGGCTCCGCCGGCCATGCCGCCACCGTGACCACAGCCGTGCAAGCTTGCAACCGAGCGCGCCATCGTGCTCAGCACGTTCCCAGGAGTCGACCGCAACCACCCGCGACTCCTGCCGTTCCCTACAACGCCGATCCGCTCAACTCCCGAACTCCGGCCGCCGCGCAAGTTGCCGCCGCCGTCGTTTTAGGCCACTAGGGTTGCTGCCGTGAGCACCACTGAACGCGGACGAGTCCCCTCGTCACGTAGAGCCTCTCCGCTGTGCAAATGGTCGCCTTTGGGTGATTCCCGAGCCACCCCGCCGTTTCTGTCGTCGCCGGCGACAAGCCGCCGCCGAGTTTGACCTGGCTGACCAGGGGGTTGACCACCCCTGAGTCACTGACATGTGGGCCCCAGGCCACTAACTAAAATAGGATTAGTATTAGTTTGCCACTAACTAAATCTAGTTAGTTAACTAACCACTGACCAGTGGGTCCCACTGGTTAGGGTTGACCTGGACCGCGCCCATTGACCGCTGACGTCATAGTGACGCAGTGCTGACGCAATAAACTATTTTCTGGGTTTAATTTAAATCAGGAAATTCCAGAAAATGCCCAAAACTTCTAAAAATCATAGAAATTCAACCGTAACTCCAAATAAAATAAATTATATATGTAAAATTATCAGAAAAATTCAAGGAATCTGTTTATGGCATTTTCATGCATGTTTGAACAACTTAACCTCACTGTTTAGTCCAAAACATGATAATGCACTATTTGAATTCATAGTTTGAATTTGAATTTGAACCTAGTGTTCAAACCAACTCCATTTAACTTGTTGTTAGTTGCATTAGCTCAATCAACAGCATATTGCCATGTCATGATCATGCATCATATTGTTGCATCGCATTGATTGTGTTCTTCCTTGTTTGCCGGTAAATGTCCCCTCTCGATAGACGATGTACCGACACTGTGATCGTTGACACTGATGAAGACTCAATGTTATCTTCAGAAGTGCCAGGCAAGCACAACCCCCTTGTTCATTCCGATACAAGACCACTCTCTCGCTCCTGCTCTCTTTTACTGCATTAGGACAACAACGATTCATCTGTTACTTGTTGCGGTAGTTGAACCCCTTATCCTCTGCATGACCTGTCATTGCCACAGTAATTAGATGAAACCCACTAGCATGAGTAGGAGTTGTTTGAGCCCTGATGTGCCTACTCATTCATGCTTGTTTGTCATGCCTGCTACTGCTTAGAGTTGAGTCAGGTCTGATTCATCGGGGATGGATTGGAGGTGTGTAAACATGTCCTACTATGTGTGAGCTAAGAGTGTGAACACGTTTTG
Organism: Triticum monococcum; assembly: GCA_034509565.1. Taxonomy (NCBI): domain Eukaryota; kingdom Viridiplantae; phylum Streptophyta; class Magnoliopsida; order Poales; family Poaceae; genus Triticum; species Triticum monococcum. The sequence goes on along the minus strand of CM067847.1, from coordinate 169,757,296 downwards.
GTAAAGGTAGCGGTGAGAGGCCATGTAGGAGTACATGGTGGGTTGTCTCATTGAAACCGTCCTCAGGAACTGAGTTCTGTGTTTGTGATCCATGAAATAGCTACTACCACACGTTGGGCCCTGAAATATGACCCCGCTCGACTTACTGACCCCTCTCGTCCTTTGTCCAGGAGTTGCAATTAGTTTCTGGTGTTTATAGGATATGTGTTGGCGGCCGTGCGTAGCGCTGACCCTAGGGGTGGGCTATGATGCGGTAGATACACTGTGGCACGGTGTACCGGGCGCCCGTTTGGTGTCTCGGGAACCCTGCACACATCGTTTGGGGCTGTGAGCGAAACTCCGGCCAGATCTCCTTGCGGATGGAACCCGAATAGGCGATAAACCTGGACTAGAGACTTGTGTGGTTAGTCAGGTCGTGGTCTACACCCACGTCGGCTTTCGCTTGAAGTCTGCCGAGCACATGTCGTGTGCAGACGCTAAGTGGTGGAAACATGTGTGACGAAGTAGACCCCTGCAGGGTTATAAATGATCTATTCGAATAGCCGTGTCCGCGGTAAAGGACTTCTGGGTTGCCTATAACAGTTCATAGACAAGTGAAAGTGGATACTCTAAAACTCGCAAGATAAGTGTGAGTGCTATGGATGGCCTTCTCGTAGGGAGACGGGAGCGGATCCATAGTGGTGTATTGATTGGTGAATATGTGGACTCGTGTGCGCCACCTCAAAAGAGTTGCTTGCAATCGTAGTTCAGGTTAGCCACTGAGTCAAAGCTGGCTTGCTGCAGTTAAACTCCACCACCCCCTTTTGTTGATACCGATGCATATGTAGCTAGTTCTGATGTAAGTCTTGCTGAGTACCTTGTACTCACGTTTGCTTAATTTATGTTTTGCAGAGAGACTTCAGTCTCGCTAGTAGTTCCGCGTGGACTTCGACATTTAACTTGATACCTCAGCTACGATCTTGTGCCCTCGACAGGATTTGGTAGATAGTCAGGCTTCTTAGCCTTTTCCATTTATAGATGTCTGTACTCAGACATGTTAAGCTTCCGCATGTGTTTGATTTGTATGCTATGATTGTTGGGTCATGAGACCCATGCCTGTAATATCCGGCTCTTCGGAGCCTAATGAATTAATACTTGAGTTGTAGAGTTATGTTGTGATGCCATGTTGTATTCACACATATCGAGCATATTGTGTGTATGATTGAAATGCTTGGTATGTGTGGGATCCGACTATCTAGTTGTTTATCCTTGGCAACCTATCATATGGGGAAATGTAGTCTAGTGCTTCTGAGCGATAGTAGTCCGCTACAGCCCGGATCACCGGAGTCCTGCTAGCCCAGCACTACTGTTCAGGACACTTGACTGGCCGGCATGTGATTCACTTCGTTCCTATGTCTGTCCCTTCGGGGAAATGTCACGCGGTGACATCCGGAGTCCTGCCTAGCCTGCTACAGCCCGGGTTACCGGAGTCCTGTTAGCCCAGTGCTACAGCCCGGATTCACACGCTGTTGACTGACATGCTCGAGGTTGATTCATGTATGCCTGTCCCCATGGTGTAGTGCCGCTTTGGGTTCACGACTAGCCATGTCGGCCCGGGTTCTTTGTCATATGGATGCTAGCGACACTATCATATATGTGAGCCAAAAGGCGCAAACGGTCCCGGGCCATGGTAAGGCGACACCCGTGGGATACCGTGCGTGAGGCCGCAAAGTGATATGAGGTGTTACCGGCTAGATCGATGTGGCCTAGGATCGGGGTCCTGACAAACCGGGTGTGACGCCCCGAGAACGATGCGCTAGGTGTCTTCCAGTTTTTCGCCGTCGTTTCCATGTCATTCGCTTGCATGTTGCATCTTGCCATGTCATCATGTGCATTGCATCATCATGTTTTCAAAACTTGCATCCATCTGGGTTCCCCCAGTTCCGTCTGTTGTCCGTTTTGAGCCCAGACACACTTGCACGCGCCCGCAGAATGTCCGAAATAGTACTTTATAAGTGGTCAGAAAATGTTCTCGGAATGGGATGAAAGTTGGCGTGTGGTCTTATTATAGTGTAGATAGACCGCCTGTCAAGTTTCATCTTGTTTGGAGTCCGTTTGATGCCCCAACGGATTACTATAGTGGCAATAGTAGCCGGTCTTTCGTCGGACGTTTTCGGTCTCTGAAAACTATTGCCGGGCCCTCTCTCTCTCTTCTCTCCTCTCAGCCTCGCCTCAGCCCACCTAGTCCATCCACCTACCCCTCTTCGTGTCTGGAGTCATTCGATGCGATCGCACGGTCCGAAAACCCTCTCTGCGCAGTGCATCGAACCCCTTGCGCGCGCCCGGAAGTTGTCCCGAACCCGACCCGGGGAGTCGTCACCGTTGGGTCTGGAACATCCCCAAACATCTACAAAACATCTCCGTTTTCTTGTTTGGACTCCCTATCTATTTTTTTCTGGCCATCTGATTACGATCGGAGGGACGGATTTACCCCTAACCAAACCCACTCGCTATATTTATTAGCCTAACCTAGACCAAATCCCTAATTCCTAGGGATCCATCCCACCGCCGCCACTCACTTCCTCGGATTCCACGCCGAACCAACCCCTACATCCCTCGTGATCCAAACCTCCAGCCAACCGAAGCCACCTCTTCTCCTCCTCGTTTCTGCAGCGAACCAACCAGCACCCCCTCGATCGACCTCCTACCTCACTCGATTCCCCCTGCTCGCGCCGATCGTGCCCCTGTCCAGGAGCTCCCACAGCAACCCAGCGCTGGCCTCCCGTGCTCGACCTCATCCCCAACCTTGCAAGCTTCCTCGATCCTCTCCCGAGCAGGTGCTCGCCAGGAGCCCTGCATCCCCGCCTCCGTCCGGCCAGCCACGTCGCCGGCACACCCAGCAGCCAACCAGATGAGCGTCGCCCCCTGTCGGTGTCAAAACCGGCGGATCTCGGGTAGGGGTCCCGAACTATGCATCTAGGCGGATGGTAACAAGAGGCAGGGGACACGATGTTTTACCTAGGTTCGGGCCCTCTTGATGGAGGTAAAACCCTACGTCTTGCTTGATTTATTCTTGATGAGATGAGTATTACAAGAGTTGATCTACCACGAGATCGGAGAGGCTAAACCCTAGAAGCTAGCCTATGGTATGATTGTTGTTTTCCTATGGACTAAACCCTCCGGTTTATATAGACACCGGAGAGGGATAGGGTTACACAAGGTCGGTTACAAAGGAGGAAATATCCATATCCGTATTGCCTAGCTTGCCTTCCATGCCAAGTAGAGTCCCATCCGGACATGAGACGAAGTCTTCAATTTAGTATCTTTATAGTCCAATAGTCCGGCCGAAGGATAGAGTCCGGCTGTCCGGAGACACCCTAATCCAGGACTCCCTCAGTGGCCCCTGAACCAGGCTTCAATGACGATGAGTCGGTGCGCAGTGTTGTCTTCGGCATTGGAAGGCAGGTTCCTCCCCCGAACACATCACAAAAGAGTTTAAATACCAGGATAGTGTCCGGCCCTGCAAAATAAATTCCACATACCACCATAGAGAGAATAATATTTCCACAAATCTTAATCTGCCAACACGCTTTGGCAACATGATGTTATGTCATGGCCCGTTGATTATTCGAACCGTTTCCTTTAACTAACTCCGCACATAATGCGAGGCAGTTTCCTGACACGTCTTATCAAAGCAGAGATCGTGTTCCCCTTATTACAGGATTTTCATCAATACGGGCGTGGGTAACCCAACCGTGCCATCGATTACGGCGCTTGGGGGGTAAGCGAGTTTTACTAGGCTAGTGGGGGCGCATAGTTTTGGCCGCCCTTATAAAGGGATAAGGTTTAACCTTTCTCTACCCACGCCTTCTTCCTCCTTGCCCATCTATTCTTGCGCACTCGAGCCCCAACGCCCAAGTCCAGATCTTTCTCCTCAACCTCCTCCAAACATGTCCGGAGCGGGAGGCAAGTGGATGGCTTCCTCCATTACGGAGGAACACATCAAAAAGCTGTGCGGAGTCGAATACTTAGCCGCGAATATCATGCATCGGCTGCCCACTGCGGGGCAGATCGTCCCTACCCCAGAACCCCATGAGAGGGTAGTTTTCCTCCACCACTTCCTCCGCGGACTAGGGTTTCCCCTTCATCCATTCATCCGCGGTCTCATGTACTACTACGGGCTGGACTTCCATGATCTGGCCTCGAACTTCATCCTCAACATTTCGGCGTTCATCGTCGTTTGTGAGGCTTTCCTCCGCATCCGCCCCCACTTCGGCCTATGGCTAAAGACCTTTAATATCAAGCCGAAGGTGGTGGGCGGCCAACAAGCAGAATGAGGCGGAGCCATGGTGGGCAAGATGCCCAACATTATATGGCTTGAAGGCTCCTTCATGGAGACCATAAAGGGGCGGCAATCGGCGTGGTTCTACATCACCGAGCCGCGCGACACCAAATGGGTGGCTGCCCCAAGTTTCAATCCAGATTCCCTACACGGCCCACTTCCTGAAAGTTAATTACCTGTTACATACCCGAATCCGGAGCTCTCCAGGAGCATTCGCAGATTTGCCCCGCAGCGTGTCGGATGCCGCAACATTTTACCAGGCCGAGGAGGGAAGCTCAACGGAGAAGTTGTTCTGGGCCCAATATATTGAGACCGAACACCTGGTGCCTATGAGCGACCAGCTAAAGCAGCTGGTCGAGCTACACAAGGCAGCCGAGTAGGCTATGAAGGGCTTTATAGTCCGGCTGTGGCCTGGCGACGCCCTTCCAAATAGCTACTTCAGCTTGGTGAGGCGGCTTGTGGATGACTGCCCACAGCTGGAAGTCGTTAAGCGGTCTGTCTGCATCGAAGGTGCACGCTGGGCTTTCGCCCGTGTGAAGGTGCAATGGGCCAAGCTAGACGCCGTCAAGCTGATCAAGGAAGGGCCGCTGGAGGGCAAGGAGCATCGCCACCCCGAGATGTACTATGAGGGTGTCCTGAAGGGTGCCCATCTCGTAGCGGACGAGTGTACCAAAGATACAATATGTGAGTAAACCCGCTCGTGTAATCCTGTATTCATGAAAACTTGTTCATATGCGCTATGCAACGCTTGTTTGAATTTAAAATATTACCTTCTGTTCTGTTGTTTATCAAATCTAAGAGATGGCTAGTCATCGGCTTCTGCCCCCATGCCACGAGTGTTGGGTGTTCGGGATAAACCTGAGCACTCTTGTTCCCATTTTTGGGTCCTTCGAGGGAGGTGCTCAGCACAACGAACAAGGAAATCGTACTATAATGCATTATCACTCTCACTTAGCCATAGAATTCTATAATTTTATATTTCGGCGAAGCCCCTAGTATGGCAGGGCCGACTCCACGCTCTATGCGGCATAAGTCTTTAAGGACTCGAAAACCTCTCGAATAGCGACCAGCCTCTCGCCTTATCATGACAGTCAGTTTTAGCTTTCTCTACTGAGGTGCTTAGCCCAGCAGAACTGGGGCACAATCGTAGTAGTTCTCCCAGTGCTACCTTAGCCGATATAGCGGAACATAAGGTACCAAAACATGGGAGCCGGGAAAACCCAACTATTGACCCAAGACATGATTCAGAGCTGATGCATATAATGCTATAAGTTCGGGGTGCCGCACTGTTAAAAGTGTCCGGACTTCTCACGCCGTATTGTGGGGTATGCTTAAGCCCCTAGCATATTGGTCGTACCAGAGTGTACGGGTGCTTGATGTCATGAATGAACATATATATATAAGAAGAATGCAATAAAAGCCTTAATGCAATGCATTGTTTATTCAAAAACATGCGTTAAAGCAGAATGATACAGGTAGTGCGATAAGCAAAAAGTAGGACTATGTCCCCTCCAAGGGCAAGCTGAGGAATAATATTAAAGCAGGTATTTCACTCGTTATCGTAATCCACCTGGGAGTTCCGTGCTGTGATGTAGCTTTCAGCCTCCTTGGTTGCTAAATCATGTGTTCGGCAATCATGCTACCGGACAAGGTTTCTAGAGATTAATGTCCTGAAAGAGAGAAAAATAACAAAGTGCGAAGCCCCTAGTGCGGTTTAAGCCGCGTCTTGGTGCATGCCGTAGTCGTGCCCCCTTCCCCCCTATGCCCATGGTATTTTTAATGCGTAATTATGTACATGTGGCACGGGTTTCGCCGTTTGGCTGGGACCGGGGTGGGGGCCGCATTGCTATGCGAGCTCGGAACGTGTCAGGCGGTCCTGTTGCCGATTACTCCGGGCGCGCTTGAAGGTGTCCGGGTCCTTAAACGCCGAAATAGTGGATTGCCTTAAGAGGCTGCTTTGCGCTTCCACTGCGAGGGCCGCAGTGTGCTCCTCCATTCGGAGAGAGCACTCTGTGTTTCCATTAAATGTAATGAGCCCCCGAGGTCCTGGCATCTTGAGCTTGAGGTATGCATAATGCGGTACCGCATTGAATCTCGCAAATGCAGTTCGCCCAAGCAGTGGATGATAACCACTGTGGAACGGGACTATATCGAAGATTAACTCTTCACTTCGGAAGTTATCCGGGGATCCGAAGACCACTTCCAGTGTGACTGAGCCTGTGCAATGGGCCTCTACACCTGATATGATGCCTTTAAAGGTCGTTTTTGTGGGTTTGATCCTTGAGGGGTCTATACCCATTTCGCGCACTGTGTCCTGATAAAGCAGGTTTAGGCTGCTGCCGCCATCCATAAGGACTTGAGTGAGGTGAAATCCGTCAATGATTGGGTCTACGACCACTGCGGCGAATCCGACATGACGGATACTAGTGGGGTGGTCCCTGCGATAGAAGGTGATCGGATAGGAGGACCATGGGTTGAACCTTGGGGCGACTGGCTCCAACGCATATACGTCCCTGAGCACACGCTTCCGCTCCCTCTTGGGGATGTGGGTTGCGTATATCATGTTCACCGTCCGCACTTGTGGGGGGAACCTCTTCTGTCCTCCGGTATTCGGCTGCCGGGGCTCCTACTCATCATCGCTATGTGGCCCCTTATCTTTGTTTTCGGCAATTAATTTGCCGGACTGCTTGAACACCCAACAATCCCTATTGGTGTGGTTGGCTGGCTTTTCAGGGGTGCCGTGTATTTGACATGAGCGATCGAGTATGCGGTCCAAACTGGACGGGCCCGTGGTGCTTCTTTTGAATGGATTTTTCCGCTGATCGGGTTTAGAGCCTTTGAATCCGGCATTGACTGTTGTATCCTCGGTATTGTCGCTGTTAATGTGGCGCTTATGTTTGTTGCGACGTGACCTGCTATTTCCGTCCTTGGTATCCGAAGTACCACGGTTCTTTGATATGTTATTAATCCGAGCCAGCCAGCTGTCTTCTCCCGCACAAAAGCGGGTCATGAGTGTCGTGAGGGCTGCCATAGATTTCGGCTTTTCCTGACCAAGGTGCCGGGCTAGCCACTCGTCGCAGATGTTGTGTTTAAAAGCTGTTAGGGCCTCTGCATCCGGACAGTCGATGGTTTGATTTTTTTGTTAGGAACCGTGTCCAGAATAGCCTAGCCGATTCCTCTGGCTGCTGAATTATATGGCTTAGGTCATCGGCGTCTCGTGGTCGCACATAAGTGCCCTGAAAGTTGTCGAGGAATGCGGCTTCCAGATCTTCCCACCAACCAATGGACTCTGCTGGCAAGCTATTGAGCCAATGTCGAGCTGGTCCTTTAAGTTTGAGTGGGAGGTATTTGATTGCGTGTAGGTCATCACCGCGGGCCATGTGGATGTGCAAGAGGAAATCGTCGATCCATACCGCAGGATCTGTCGTGTCGTCGTATGATTCTATGTTTACGGGTTTGAAACCCTCTGGGATTTGATGATCCATTACTTCATCTGTGAAGCATAATGGGTTTGCTGCACCTCTGTACTGGGCTGTATTGCGACGCAGCTCCAATGAGTCTTGTCCGCTGTGTGCGGCCCGGCCGGATTTACTTTTACTGTATCCGGCGTGACATTTATCGTCTCACATAGTGGCATGCCCTCATGATCTGTAGATCGATCTTGCATGTTTTGCTTTGTCCTCCAATACGTCTCGCAGGTCTAGCATGTTTCCCCATGCCTTTTTATTTGAATGGTGTCGGGGTGCAGGCTGAGCTTTTGGCTGGAATGCCTCTCTATCACGGCCACAAGTTGGCCGATCAGCCGCGTCATATGCTTCTTCCTCCAGTCGGGGTAGCAACCTGCATTTTGGGTAACTCTTGGAGGGGCGTTCGAGTTTATATTCCTCGGCCGCGAGGACTTTAGTCCATCTGTCAGCCAGCAGATCTTGATCATCTTGAAGCTGCTGCTGCTTTTTCTTAAGGCTATTTGCCGTGGCTATAAGCCGGCGCTTGAAGCGCTCTTGTTTGACGGGATCCTCTGGAACGACGAATTCATCATCGTCGAGGCTTGCCTCATCTTCGGAGGGGGTCATGTAATTATTATCCTCCACCTCTCCATCTACCGCTCTCTCTGGAGGGTTGGCCTCTCCATCCTCCTGTCCTAGATCGTGCTGGAGGGGATTGTTGCCATCTTCGGCACTATCCAGAGTGTTATTATCTCCTGTGCCGGTATCACCACTTTTGCTTTGGCGGGACTTAGAGTGGCGCCGCTGACGTCGGCGCTTGGGTTGCTTCTTGGAGGGGTCATCCTCCGCTGTCTCATCGCCATTGCCTTCTTTGGGTGTGTCCACCATGTATATATCGTAAGATGAGGTGGCTGTACAGTGCCCTGTGGGCAGTGGTTCCTCTTCGTCTCGCGCATTGTCGTCCATACCGTCGATGTCTTCGGAGTCGAGGTCGAGCATGTTGGTTAAGTCGTCGACAGTGGCTACTAAGTGGGTGGTGGGTGGGCAGTGAATTTCTTCATCATCCACATCCCAATCCTGCCGGACATAGTTCGGCCAGGATCCTCCTGACAAGGAGAGGGACCTTAATGAGTTTAGTATGTCGCCAAAGGGCGAGTGCTGAAAAATATCCGCGGAGGTAAACTCCATGATCGGTGCCCAATCGGATTCGCTAGGAACGGGTGCATGCGGTTCGAAGTCCATGGCCGGAGAAGGATCCGGCACTCTGACAACACGGCTCTCGTGCAGGGTAAGGTCGATGTTCGGCTCGATCGCCGCTGAGGGTAAGGCCTCCGTGGCGGGGTCCATCCACCCGTCCATGGACGGCGCAACTTGCTCCGAATTGAGGGTCAGAGCGGCTGCCGGTGCGATCTCCTGAACACTGTCTGATGGTAGAGCTAAATCATACTCATCGTGACCGCGTGACGCACAATGCAGAGGCTCGAATCCGTCGAAGACCAAGTCTCCGTGGATATCGGCCGTGTAGTTTAAGCTTCCAAATCTGACCTGGTGGCCAAGGGCGTAACTTTCGATCTGCTCTAGATGGCCAAGCGAGTTGGCCCGCAGTGCGAAGCCACCGAACACAAAGATCTGTCCGGGGAGAAAAGTCTCACCCTGGACTGCATTGCTATCGATGATCGTAGGAGCCATCAAGACTAACGGCGATGAAACAGAGGAACTCTCAATGAAAGCACCAATGTCGGTGTCAAAACCGGCGGATCTCGGGTAGGGGGTCCCGAACTGTGCGTCTAGGCGGATGGTAACAAGAGGCAGGGGACACGATGTTTTACCCTGGTTCGGGCCCTCTTGATGGAGGTAAAACCCTACGTCCTGCTTGATTTATTCTTGATGATATGAGTATTACAATAGTTGATCTACCACGAGATCGGAGAGCCTAAACCCTAGAAACTAGCCTATGGTATGATTGTTGTTGTCCTATGGACTAAACCCTCTGGTTTATATAGACACCGGAGAGGGTTAGGGTTACACAAGGTCGGTTACAAAGGAGGAAATATCCATATCCGTATTGCCTAGCTTGCCTTCCACGCCAAGTAGAGTCCCATCCGGACACGAGACGAAGTCTTCAATTTAGTATCTTCATAGTCCAATAGTCCGGCCGAAGGACAGAGTCCGGCTGTCCGGGGACCCCCTAATCCAGGACTCCCTCACCCCCTTCTTCTCCTTCCCGTGCTCCTCCCGTTTCTCCCTCTTTCATCTCTCTCTATTCTCCCTTTCTCTGTCGACAGGAGCACCCCCGCGCCATGGCCTCGCCGAGCTCTGCCCGCACCAGCGCCTCAAGCCGCCACCGTTCACTCCAGATCCGGCCCCACTGTCAGATCCCGTCGTCCCAGTCTCATTCCAGCTGCTTCCCGCCGACCCCGTCGCCACGAGCCCGCGACAAGCCCGCCGCTGTCGTACACAAGCCTGCCTCCTCGCCCGCTTCGTCCAACTACGCTCGTTGACCAGCGCCAGCGCGTGGGTCGCGCCAGGCCCAACGCCCCCCTTCCGGCCTCTAGCCCAGCTAGCTGCTACCCGCGAGCCCACCTCCACTGACTGGGCCGATGCCCATGGTGAGGCCGCCCCCCCATGTGCGCCCTCCTTCTTGGCGATTATGGGCAGATGGGAATTTGTTAATGTCCGGTTGTAGAGAACTTGACACTTAACTTAATTAAAATGCATCAACCGCGTGTGTAGCCGTGATGGTCTCTTCTCGGCGGGGTCCGGGAAGTGAACATGGTGCTGGAGTTATGCTTGAACGTAAGTAGTTTCAGGATCACTTCTTGATCACTTCTAGTTCACGAACGTGCCTTGCCTTCTCTTCTTGCTCCCATTTGCGTAAGTTAGCCACCATATATGCTAGTGCTTGCGGCAGCTCCACCTCATACCTTTTCCCTACCCATAAGCATAAATAGTCTTGATCTCGCGGGTGTGAGATTGCTGAGTCCCCGTGACTCACCAGATACTTCCAAAACCAGTTGCAGGTGCCGATGATTCCTAGTGCAGGTGACGCAACCGAGCTCAAGGAGGAGCTCGATGAAGATCATGTTCGTTATGTTGTTCCGTTTCCAGTTGATCAGTAGTGAAGCCTAGTTGGGGCGATCGGGAATCTGTAGCATTAGGGGTAGTCTTCTTTTATTTTGGTTCCGTAGTCGGACCTTGTTTGTATTCTGGAAGATATAATGCTATATTTATGTTTTGTGTGAAGTGGTGATTGTAAGCCAATTCTCTATCCCTTTCTTATTCAGTACATGGGATGTGTAAAGATTACCCCTCTTGCGACATGCCTACTATGCGGTTATGCCTCAAAGTCGTGCCTCGACACCTGGGAGATATAGCCGCATCGTGGGTGTTACAAGTTGGTATCAGAGCCAGGTCCGACTTAGGAGCCCCTTGCTTGATCGAATTGCTGGCGTTGTTGAGTCTAGAGAAATGTTTTGAGTCTTTTAGGATTATATATATCAGAGAGTAGGATTCTTTTTACTCCTCAGTCCCTTCGTCGCTCTGGTGAGGCCTCTTGACATAGAAGTTTTGACTCTTCTCTCCTTAAATTTCACGAAATTTTTAGGATCACGCGGGTATCTTGGAATCGTTCTGACGGTTTCGTGACGAGAGCATTGTTCTTGGTGCCTCCTGACATTTAGGGGATGTGGCAGTGTCCCGGGGAGTTGAGCTCCGAGGTGTTGTCGTCACAATTTTATCGTTGCAGTTCTGGAATACCTGAGCTTCGCCGACATTGAAAATCTATTTTATGCAGTTGTTGGTGAGATAACCTCGACGCCACCCGGTACTGGGGCGGGAGTTCGGGAGTATTGCCATAACTCGTATAACGGATGCTTTTCGAAGGTTGAGGTAAATGATTTCCGAAGGTTTCTTGGTTATGTGTTGAAGAATGGATACATCTAGATTTAGGATTTGCTAGTTTTGGGTGAGATATTATGCTTCCCCTGTATCCCCAACACCTGATTGCATAACCGGAAAGTTTCGGGAGTTTATAAGCGGGAATTCAAGTAGCTCCTAGGATATCTTTCCGACAGATGTATGATATGAAATTGGGGTTCGACGTCTAGTGGTCCGCCTATCCATGGTCGGTTTTACAGTGGTGTCGTTATGTCTTAAGGAGTCCTTGGCTATGCTGACTCGGGGATGCTTCGTATGCCATGTCCACTGCCTTGTACATGATGGTGTTGTATGATCGAGCCCGTGCAGGCCCCACCACGAAAACTTTGGACGAAATCTCTATCATATGTTTGTTCCGGCTTATTCTGCAAGCCAATCCTTTGTTTTGTTTTGAGTTGTGGTATTCGAGTTGCTTCGAAGTCAAGTGTTGATTCCATACCTTTCCTAAGCGGTGTTCTCATATTTCTATGTGGATACAAATCCTTCTTGATCTTCGAGTTTTGCCATCTCAATTTCTTCTGAACCGGTGTGTCTCTCCTCAAGTGGATCCAATCTTGTCAACATTCGCAAGATCAATTATCAGTTCTTCTCAATAGTGTTTGTTTCATCCATCTCCAAGTTGCCTTTGTTTTCCCGCCCACCCACCCTTTTCCTTCAAGGGCTCAGATTTCTGAATCAAGTATTCATTTTATTCATGTGAATTTTTTCTCCATTCCTTTCTTTCAATGTTCTTATCCGGTGATTCGCAGGAAGATACTAGTGGAGCTTCAAGTTCGTTGTTCTTCATTCTTTTCTTTTCTAGTGGTTTTATTTCAAGCTTTTGGTGTTGATCATATCCCTTTTTCCTCTCTTCAAATGCTTTCTCATGCCGGTGCACCTCTCAACTATCCTCTTCTCGCTATTCATTTGTTCCGGAGTGCTGAAGACATCTCGAAGAGTGTTTCCACTTATATTCATTCAAGCTCTTTCGAGATTGTTATCTTATTCAAGCCATTTAATTCAACCGCCATAATCTCTCTTTTAAGTCTTTCAACGGTATTTTCTCTTGAGTGGGCCCTAACCCACAGGTCTTTTCCTAGGATCTTACCTGACTCTTCTATTTTTTCGGAGCTACTATCAAATTCTTCTCCAAGTTGATGTAAGAATGAATTTTGATCAGTCAATTGCCTTCTCCAATATCGTTTCTCAAATTCTTTTCATCGTTGGATGAACTTCTTCGTTTTGATTCTTCCGGAGTGCCTCAACAATTCATGGTGGTGTTTCCCATCGTCATTCTCAGATTTTGAAGACCGAAGAAGAGTTTTCCTCCATATCGTATCCGTTCTCTCAAATATTCATGGTTCTAGCTTCATGCCATCCTCTCATAATTTTTTTTGATTGTGAGAATTCTTTTCACCCATCCGGAGCATTTCAGGAGTATTTTTCAGTTTGATTCTCCGGAGGCCATCATCTCAGAATTATTCATTACAACTTTCAGCTCTCGTTCTCCAAATCTTACTGGTGCGTCATTCAAGTATTCTCTTATCAGCTCGTGATCTATTCGTACTCATGTATCTAAATTCTCTCAAGTATCTTCTTTCGTTTTCCAATTCTTCTCGGTGAATTGTGTCTTTGCTACTTTCCTTTTCAATTCTTACGGTGGTTCGTTTAAGATTTCTATTCCTTCATTATCATATCAATTTATTCGTTGGTTAAATCCTACCGGTGGTCCATTGAGATTATGCTATATCTTTCTTAATCCTTTCAACGAGAATAAGTAGTATGTCAAATCCGTTTGCTTGTCATCAATTTAAATTGGTGAAGGATACGCACAACATAATTCTTATTCTTGCTTCATCCAAGTGATTACTTCCTTATTCCGAAGGTTCATCAAAATTCTTGATTTCTTGTGTTCGTCTTTCTTTTCCGGAGTTCCAAGTTTTTCCGCTTTATCTCGTTGCGAAGACCCATCTAATCATTGCAAGGTTTCACTTTGTGTGGTCAACTTCTCTTTCTTTTTGTCATCCTTTTTGTTACCGGAGTTCTTCATAGAGGTTCTTCATGGTGGCTCATCAAGGATTTAATTCCTTCTCCAAGCGTTCATCGAGATTCTTTTTAGAGGAGCTCAAGTATTCTTCATCTTGCATTCCGAAGTGTGATTCTTTCTACCTTATCATTTTGAGGTGGTGTTATGTCACTCTTTATAATTTTCCTCCGTGTTTCATCATTCACAAGTTTTCAAGAGTGACACATCAAAAACCATCATTCTCTCTTTGCTCAAGACATCTTTTCAACCAATCTTTCACTTCTTTGGAGTTATCTTGGGTTATATTTCACCTTAAGCCTTTCCTAAGGATTTTTGCTATTATGGTGCTTATAAATGACCCAAGTTATTCATTTATCCTCCCGGTGAAATAGTTTCTCGTCTCCTTGTTGATATCAATCCAATCTATTGTTTCCATTAGTGACAGAATTTCACCTCATAGTTTTGAGATGTTCTCCATAAGCCCACTACAACCTTGTTCTTTTCGTTGTTGGTTTTCCAACAACTCCGTTCGACCCTTCTCCTAAAGATGCTTTTCAAGCTCATTTGAGGTAGAAGATGTTGTTTTCTCCTCCGTTCTTTTGATTCCATTCTTTATTTTGTTCCGAAGGCATTGTGATGTTGCACTCTTCGACCCATCATTCCATTTGTTGTCAAAGATCATGTTCTTTCCTTTTGCTTATCCATTCAACCGGAGTGTCGTGTTTTCATTCAAGTTCTCTCATTTTATCAAGTTTTTCCTCCCTTCTCAACCGGAGTGCCGTCTGAAATCGTTCTTACCCATTGTGCCATTCTTTCAATAGTTCCGGAGGCAATGTGTTGTGGATTTCATCTAGTATCATCAAATCTTCCCAAGTTCAGGTTCAATTCCTTCCATTTATAGTCAGAGTGTTGTCCAAATTATATCATTCTTATTCCTTCCCTATCTTGTTTTAACCGGAGTGTTGGTCATTTCTTCTAGTTCTTTTCATCTTATCAAGTTGCTTATCATTTTTCAACAGGAGTGGTGCCCGAATTTGTTCTTCCTTATTTCTCTTTTCTAACGAAGTGTTTTCAACTTTGTTCATCTTCGTTTGTATTCTTTCTTTCAATTTGTTCAACTTTTCAAGGTTCTTTGGTTTCACTCGTTTGTCAAAGATGCAACTTAGTTTTACCTCTTCTCTTCCTCTTCCTTTTCTCTCCGGTGCCATTCTAGATTTCGGGACGAGATCCTCTCGTAGTGGTGGAGTGTTGTGACGCCCCGAGACCGATGCGCTAGGTGTCTTCCAGTTTTTCGCCGTCGTTGCTATCTCATTCGCTCGCGTGTTGCATCGTGTCATGTCATCATGTGCATTGCATCATCATGTTTTCAAAACTTGCATCCGTCCAGGTTCCCCCAGTTCCGTCCGTTCTCCGTTCTGAGCCGAGACACACTTGCACGCGCCCGCGGCATGTCTGAAATAGTATTTTATAAGTGGCTGGAAAATGTTCTCGGAATGGGATGAAAGTTGGCATGTGGTCTTATTATAGTGTAGATAGACCGCCTGTCCAGTTTCATCGCATTTGGAGTCCGTTTGATGCCCCAACGGATTACTATAGCGGCAATAGTAGCCGGTCTTTCGTCGGACGTTTTCGGTCTCCGAAAACTGCTGTCGGGCCCTCTCTGTCTCTCTTCTCTCCTCTCAGCCTCGCCTCAGCCCACCTAGTCCATCCACCTACCCCTCTTCACGTCTGGAGTCGTCCGATGCGATCGCACGGTCCGAAAACCCTCTCTGCGCAGTGCATTGAACCCCTCGCGCGTGCTCGGAAGTTGTCCCGAACCCGACCCGGGGAGTCGTCACCGTTGGGTCCGGAACATCCCCAAACATCTACAAAACATCTCCATTTTCTTGTTTGGACTCCCTATCTATTTTTTCCGGTCGTCTGATTACAATCGGAGGGACGGATTTACCCCTAACGAAACCCACTAGCTATACATATTAGCCTAACCTAGACCAAATCCCTAATTCCTAGGGATCCATCCCACCGCCGCCACTCACATCCTCAGATTCCACGCCGAACCAATCCCTGCATCCCTCCCGATCCAAACCTCCAGCCAACCGAAGCCACCTCCTTCTCCTCCTCGTTTCTGCAGCGAACCAACTAGCACCCCCTCGATCGACCTCCTACCTCAATTGTTTCCCCCTGCTCGTGCCGATCGAGCCCCTATCCAGGAGCTCCCATAGCAACCCAGCGCCAGCCTCCCGCGCTCGACCTTATCCCCAACCTCGCAAGCTTCCTCGATCCTCTCCCGAGTAGGTGCTCGCCAGGAGCCCCGCGTCCCCGCCTCCGTCCGACCAGCCACGTCGCCGGCACACCCAGCAGCCAACCGGATGAGCGTCGCCCCCTTCTTCTCCTTCCCGTGCTCCTCCCGTTTCTCCCTCTTTCATCTGTCTCTGTTCTCCCTTTCTCTGTCGACAAGAGCACCCCCGCGCCATGGCCTCGCTGAGCTCTGCCCGCACCAGCGCCTCAAGCCGCCACCGTTCGCTCCAGATCCGGCCCCTCCGCCAGATCCCGTCGTCCCAGTCCCGTTCCAGCCGCTTCCCGCCGACCCCGTCGCCAGGAGCCCGCGACAAGTCCGCCGCCGTTGTACTGCTTCATGGAGACGAGGAGGAACACAAGCCCTACCTCCTCGCCCGCTTCATCCAACTGCGCTCGTTGACCAGTGCCAGCGCGTGGGTCGCGCCAGGCCCAACGCCCCCCTTCGGGCCTCCAGCCCAGCTAGCTGGTACCCGCGAGCCCACCTCCACTGACTGGGCCGAAGCCCATGGTGAGGCCGCCCCCCGTGCGCCCTCCTTTTTTTCTTTTCTTTTCTCATGTTGGGCCAGTCTTCCAGATTCGGCCCGTTCATGTTTTTTCCAGCTCTACGAATTTCCTATTTATCGAGAGACTGCCAGTTTTGCAGAAACACCCTTGCACTTCATGCATATCCTAACTAATTAACCGTGCATCGGATTAAAACAAACTTTATATGTAAAATGTCTAGAATTTTGTCTAGTTTAATAATATCCAACTTTCATCCATGTTTAAAATGTTGTTTGCTTATATTTGACTTGTTAAAATGATTTATTTCATAACTAAACAACCGTAACTCGGAATTTAATAAACTTTATATGTAAATGGGGTGGAAAAATGTCTAGTTTAACATGGTGGCATCACTTTGCATGTTTAACAACCCTAAAATTGTGTTTAGGGCAGAACAGTACCAAACATTAAAATTTGCACTTGAGGAGTTTCCGGACTTGTTGCTTGTTGTTCCGCCTCATTTAAACTTGCCTAGATAGGTAGTTTTACTTTGCTTCACCTCTTGCCATGTTTAACAACATTTAATATTGTTGGGTACATAAACGAGAGAGAACTAAATAATTGATGTGGTGTTCCGTCAATATGCAACTCATTGCATATTGAGCTCCACTTAACTTGTAGTTTTGTTTGTGCCCTTTGCCATGCCATGCATATTTAAGCCGGACATGCATCATACTTGTTTGCGCATCATGCCATGTTTATGTGATGGTTGTTTACTATGTTGTTTGCTTCTTTCCGGGTTGTTTCTCGCGTTAGCTTCGGTTTCGTTCCGGAGTTGTGAGTATCCGTTCGACTACATCTGTTTGACTTATTCATGGACCCGTTCTTCTTCCTTGTGGGATCTTAGGAAAGATGACCATACCCTCGAAATCACTTCTATCTTTGCTTGCTAGTTGCTCGCTCTACTGCTATGCCTATGTCGCGATACCTACCACTTGCTATATCATGCCTCCCACATTGCCATGTCAAATCTCTAACCCACCTTGTCCTAGCAAACCGTTGTTTGGCTATGTTACCGCTTTGCTCAGCCCCTCTTATAGTGTTGCTAGTTGCAGGTGAAGATTGGAGTTGTTCCTTGTTGGAACATGTTTATTGTTGGGATATCACAATATCTCTTATTTAATTAATGCATCTTATATACTTGGTAAAGGGTGGAAGGCTCGGCCTTATGCCTGGTGTTTTGTTCCACTCTTGCCTCCCTAGTTTCCGTCATACAGGTGTTATGTTCCTTGATTTTGCGGTCCTTACACGGTTGGGTTATAATGGGAACCCCTTGACAGTTTGCCTTGAATAAAACTCCTCCGGCAAGGCCCAACATTGGTTTTACCATTTGCCACCTAGCCTTTTTCCCTTGGGTTCTTCAGACTCAAGGGTCATCTTTATTTAAACCCCCTGGGCCAGTGCTCCTCTGAGTGTTGCTCCAACCTGTCAGCTGCCGGTGGCCACCAGGGGCAACTCTGGGCTGGCCTACCGGAACCTTGGACAATCCGGTGTGCCCTGAGAACGAGATATGTGCAGCTCCTATCGGGATTTGTCGGCACATTCGGGTGGCTTTGTTGGTTTAGTTTTACCATTGTCGAGATGTCTTTTAACCGGGATTCCGAGTCTGATCGGGCCGTCCTGGGAGAAGGAATATCCTTCGTTGACCGTGAGAGCTTGTGATGGGCTAAGTTGGGACACCCCTACGGGGTTATGAACTCTCGAAAGCCATGCCCGCGGTTATGGATAGATGGGAATTTGTTAATGTCCGGTTGTAGAGAACTTGACACTTCACTTAATTAAAATGCATCAACCGCGTGTGTAGCCGTGATGGTCTCTTCTCGGTGGGGTCCGGGAAGTGAACACGGTGTTGGAGTTATGCTTGAACGTAAGTAGTTTTAGGATCACTTCTTGATCACTTCTAGTTCATGAACGTGCCTTGCCTTCTCTTCTCGCTCCCATTTGCGTAAGTTAGCCACCATATATGCTAGTGCTTGCTACAGCTCCACCTCATACCTTTTCCCTACCCATAAGCTTAAATAGTCTTGATCTCGCGGGTGTGAGATTGCTGAGTCCCCGTGACTCACTAGATACTTCCAAAACCAGTTGGAGGTGCCGATGATTCCCAGTGCAGGTGACGCAACCGAGCTCAAGGAGGAGCTCGATGAAGATCGTGTTTGTTATGTTGTTCCGTTTCCAGTTGATCAGTATTGGAGCCCAGTTGGGGCGATCGGGGATCTGTAGCATTAGGGGTAGTCTTCTTTTATTTTGGTTCCGTAGTCGGACCTTGTTTGTATTCTGGATGATAATATGCTATATTTATGTTTTGTGTGAAGTGGCGATTGTAAGCCAATTCTCTATCCCTTTCTTATTCAGTACATGGGATGTGTAAAGATTACCCCTCTTGCGACATGCCTACTATGGGGTTATGCCTCTAAGTCGTGCCCCGACATGTGGGAGATATAGCCGCATCGTGGGCGTTACACCGGGGAACCCAACCGTGCTGGCTCGGTGTACAGCATAACAAGAGGCATTGGAGAGGCAGAAAGTTCGCTTTGACGTTGCCAACTATGACCATCTAAATGCCAATGATATTCTATCCGGCTATCTTAGCCATGTACACTCCAGTCGCGACTCTGAGGTTGAAATTGTCAAGCAGCTGCAGTTGAAATACGAGGTACGTTCTTCCGGCTTATCTGTATTCCTTCAGCCCCCATGTCTTTAGATTTATGAGAGAACCGGAATGATTTGTAGACTTTAAAATATAGACCGAGACCTTTACCTTTGAAACTTGTCTTGAATTCAATAGAACAAAGCTTCACCTGTAGTCCCCAAGGGCCGGTTCATTTTGATCATAAATGAACCAGTACTTTAAATTGTTTGGTACCGTATTCAAAAGACTTAGTACTCTGTCTTAACCTTGAGAAACTTGTTGAACTGCATACATTAGCCACCAAGTGCCAAGTGTTGTTACTTTGTAAGGGACTTGGGACTTAAAGTATGTCCTTAGAGTCATAAAAATTTGATTTTGTATACATTAGCCCCCAAGTGTCAAGTTGTTTTTTGTAAAGTACTTGAGACTTGAATCTTGCTCTTTGAACTTGAAACAAAATCTTGACTCACCTAAATGTTTTGCAGAATGCCTTATCTGAATTGAACTCGCAATTGACTGATGCGAAGACCCGGCTAGCGAGTCAGGAAACAGAAATCAAATCTGCTAACTCCAAACTGCAAATAAGTCTCTCTGAGACGGAAAATTTAAAGACCAGCTTCTGACCCAACATGCTAAGAAGGCTGAAACAGCCCTTGAAGAGATTTCAACAGAGCTGAATGGGTTAAAGGGCCGAGTGTCTCAAATGGTGGCTACCATCTTTGGTAAGTCGTCCAACTTTAATTTTGCGTGCTTTCTGCTGATCCGGAGTATAAACCGCGAGCTGACTTTGTTTATAAAATATGTGCAGGCCCTCGAAGCAAAAATCTGAGCCAAGACCCTTTGATTAAACTGAAGGCAATGTATACTTTGGTATAACAACTATATATTGGCACACAGCGGGCTCTTGCCGCCATTTCTCCTGTCAATGAAGGACCCAACCGGCTTAGCGACGTCCTGAAGAAACTGTCAATCCTGCCTGCCAGGTTTCAAGAAGTGAAACGCTCCTGCGTGCGAGCCGGAGCTTTGACTGCCCTGAGCCGCTCCAAGGCTTGGGTGCCAGACCTAGACCCGGCGGACGTGGCCAGAGGTTGTCCCACCATGAAGGAAGATGGCCTTTTGGGCAGGATGACTTCATGGCCTGCATGCGCAGGGTCCGACCTCAAGCAACTACCCTGGGAGATGACACCAATAATGACAAATACCAGCCGGGTTTTGATGCTGAAAATAAGAAGATGGCCACTCCCTCGTACAAGGTAACAGATTTGATTCCACCGGTAAGAGAAGACACATTTGCCCCGGAAGTTGACCCGGTCGGCCTGATCGACGATGAAGCCAAATTTGTCACCGTGAATGGTTTTGATTGGTCAAAACCCAACTTCCAGCCAACAGAAGGTGGTGAACCGGTGAGGGAGGAACAATGATCATCTTCATGGGCTTATAAAGCCTTGTAATAGCTTAGTTGTGAAAACACTATACGCTTTGCTTATGCCATCACGCATAAAACACTTCTATGTGATTTTGTGTTTCCTGATGCCACTGTATGCATCGTATTTAATGTTTGTTTCTGCAATATTTGAACTCTGTTCCTGTAGATACAAAGAAAGGACTGGCTTGGCGGCTTAGGATCAAATGGGTTAAAACACCCAGTTTATAGCCAATATGTTTACCATAGTAGGAACCAGAAACAGATATAAACAAAGGACAAGGGCTGAGACTAACTCTTTTAGTTAATACAGCAGGCAATTGCATATAAGTAATAACCATACCTTGTACCTTTTGATCCTTAGACCGCCGGCTTGAATAACCCGGGTGATGAAATTGATGATTCAAACTTTTATGAGAAGTCAATGCTTTTGAATACTCAATGATCAGTAAACCGGACCAAAGGGGTTAAGATAAGGTTCGAATATGACCATATAGCTCCCAGTGGTTTTGGCGTTGCGCCGATCAAGAGGGTACTGAAAGCTATGTTCTCTTTGGTTCGAATACGACCTATGTTTGAACAGAAGCCCCCAAATGACCTTGAGAGGTTTTTAACGACCCTGATTCGAATATGATCCAAGTCGGACCCAAAATGGGTTAAGCTATGATTCGGATATGATCAAGAAGCCCCCAAGTGAGTTTGGCCTTGAGCCGATCAAGAGGGTTACGACAGCTATGTTCTCTTTGGTTCGAATACGACCTATGTTTGAATAGGAAGCCCCCAAGTGACCATCAGATCTGCAGCTAGATTCGGATATGATCATAAGCCGGACCAAAAAAGGTTAAACTTGATTCAAATATGATCAGCTCCTTAATAATTATTTGAAAATAAGAAATAACAAAGATGCATAATCTTTGAAAAGAAAAGAGACCGATGGTCTTACTTTATTACATATCATGGTATATACAATGTCAAAGTATGTACATGATGAGAGCCGGTGGCTCAGGTGTAGTATGGCCGAAGTTGAGCAATGTTCCATGGCCGGCGGGTCTCCTCCTCCGACTTACGTGAGTCTTTGTGCTCTCGAACGTCAATGAGGTAATATGACCCGTTGTTTAAGTTCTTACTAACCACAATAGGTCCTTCCCAAGGCGGGGATAACTTGTGTGCATCTGACAGATCTTGGATGAGCCGGAGCACCAGGTCGCCTGCCTGAAAAGTCCTGGCTTAACCCGGCGACTGTGATAACGGCGCAGGTCATGTTGATAAATTGCTGACCGGGCCGCTACTAAGTCTCTTTCTTCATCCAACAAGTCAAGTGCAGCCCATCTAGCTCAGTTGGTAGAGCGCAAGGCTCTTAACCTTGTGGTCGTGGGTTCGAGCCCCACGGTGGGCGCCAACTGTTGTGGAATTGTCATGACAGATGTCCTAGAGCAAGGACTTAGTCATAGGGCCATCGCACTAGGAAGCTTAAAGGGGTTAATCGGGATAAAGGACACGAGAGAGTTTTATACTAGTCCGGCCCCTTAAGATGAAGGTAAAAGCCTACGTCTAGTTGGGATTGGTATTGCGGGGGTTTCGATCACCAAGAGGCTCAACTCGCCGGCTTGGTTCTTGACTTGTTGTTTCTTGCCCTAAGCCGCCACCGGGTCGTCCCCTTATATACATGGGTTGACGCCTGGTGGCCTACAGAGTCCCGGCCGGCTCATAATCATGTCCGGCTCGGTGACTTCCTTTACTTGCCTTTCTTTACAAGTCTTTCTTTACATACGGCGGTTCACAATATCGGGCCTTAAACCTCCTTCAGGCCTTTGGGCCTTCTATAAGACTTAATAAACTATAGTCTTGAATGTTTGCTGGGATTCTCGTGTAACCCGCCATTGGGGCTGACCCGGCCCCTCTTGGGTGGGTCATAACTGATAGTAATATCTCCAACAGGACCAGAAGACACAAGATGGGCCGAAGAAGTACTGGAGGGGTGCCCCGAGGAGGGCACAACCCACCTGGGCGCGCCTAGGGGCCCAAGCGCCGCCTGGTGAGTTGTGCCCACCTCGGTGGCCTCCCGCACTGCCTCTTTTTGCTGTATAAATACCCCAATATTCCAGAAACCCTAGGGGAGTCGATGAAAATCAATTCCATCCGCCGCAAGTTCCATAACCACCAGATCCAATCGAGACACCATCATGGAGGGGTTCATCATCCTCATTGGTGCCTCTCTGATGATGCGTGAGTAATTCATTGTAGACCCATGGGTCCGTA
The DNA here is from genome assembly GCA_034509565.1 of Triticum monococcum. Lineage (NCBI taxonomy): Eukaryota > Viridiplantae > Streptophyta > Magnoliopsida > Poales > Poaceae > Triticum > Triticum monococcum. Next base: position 169,734,433 of record CM067847.1, on the reverse strand, counting down.
GTTAGTAGCTAGATGGCTTCCTCTCTCTCTCTTTTGAATCTCAATACAATTGTATCTTGGAGATCTATTTGATATAACTCTTTTTGCGGTGTGTTTGTTGGGATCCGATGAACTTTGAGTTTATGATCAGATCTATGTATTTATCCATGAAAGTTATCTAACTATTTTGACCTCTTATATGCATGATTATTTATAGTCTCGTATTTCTTCTTCGAATCTTTGGTTTAGTTAGGCCAAATAGATCGATTTTTCTTGCCATGGAAAGAGGTGCTTTGTGATGGGTTCGATCTTACAATGCTTGATCCCAGTGACAGAATGGGAACCGACACGTATGTATCGTTGCTATTAGGGATAACAAGATGGGGTCTATTTCTACATATATAGATCTTGTCTACATCATGTCATCGTTCTTATTGCATTACTCCGTATCTCCATGAACTTAATACACTAGATGCATGCTGGATAGTGGTCGATGTGTGGAGTAATAGTAGTAGATGCAGACAGGAGTCGGTCTACTAATCTTGGACTTGATGCCTATATAATGATTATTGCCTGGATATCATCATGATTCTTTGAAGTTCTATTAATTGCCTAATAGTAATTCGTTTACCCATCATATGCTATTTTTCTCTTGAGAAGCCACTAGTGAAATCTACGACCCCCGGGTCTCTTCTTTATTATATTTGCCTTCAAGATATATTTTTATTTGCTTTTATTTTTAGATCTATTAATCTAAAAACACAAAAATACCTTGATACAATTTATTATTATTTATTTTATCTCGCATTCCCGCGAGATCTATTTATCCAATCTACTACAATTTTACCTATCATTTTACCCATGAGGGATTTACCACCCCTCTCTTACGTCAGATTGAAAGTATTTGTTCTTTGTGTGCAGGAGCTGTTCCCGTGGTGTTGCATGGTTCTCCTAGTAGTTGGATAACCTTGGTCTCATCACTGAGGGAAATACCTACCATAGCTGTGATGCATCATCCATTCCTCTTTGAAGAAATGTCGACGTAGTTCAAGCCGCATCAAAAGGAATTTCTGCGTTGTTGCCGAGGAGGATTCACGTCTCCCATCAACTTGCCAATTACTGGCGCCATTGCCGGGGAGACATCATCAAAATCTACCAGGTTCCTAATCATAATATCATCTCCTCGCAATTTACATTATTTGGCCATTTGCCTCTCGTTTTCATCTCCCCCACTTCACAAAAATTTGTCGTTTTATTCGCCCTCTTTTTTGTTCGCCGTTTTCTCGTGAGATCTGTTTTTGAGTGCAATCTTGTTGCGTAGTCACGATGACTCAAGAGAACACCCAGCTGTGTGATTTCTCCAATACTAATAATTTTATTAGCACTCCGATTGCTCCTCCCGCCACTAGTGTGGAGTCTTGTGATATTAATGTCGCTTTGTTGAATCTTGTCAAGAAAGATCAATTTCCCGGTACTCCTTATGAGGATGCCGCGTCCCATATTAACACATTCATGGAATTATGCGATATGCAAAATAAAAGAGATGTGGACAATGATATTGTTAAGTTGAAATTATTCCCCTTTTCTTCGTTGCCTCGCAATAGTATCGATTCTTAAGGTAAGTGCAAGGAGGCTTTTATTACTAAGTATTTTCTGCCTGTGAAAATTATTTCCCTTAGGATGCAAATCATGAATTTTAAAAAACTTGAGCATGAACATGTTGGGCAATCTTGGGAAGGAATGAAATTGATGCTAAGAAATTTTCCCACTCATGGTTTAAATCTTTGGATGATCATACAAATTTTTTATGCGGGATTGAATTTTGTTTCAAGAAATCTTTTAGATTCCTCCCCGGGTGGTCCTTTTATGGAAATTACTTTGGGTGAAGCTACTAAATTGCTTGGTAATATTATGGAAAATTATCCACAATGGCATACTAAAAGAGCTCCTACTAGTAAAAAGGTTAATTCGGTAGAAGAAATAAATTCTTTGAGTGAAAAAGTTGATGCCCTTATGAAGTTGGTTGCTAATATAAATGCTCCTATTGATCTTAATGATGTTCCTTTGTCTACTTTGATTGAGCAAAGTAGTGATGCCATAGATGTGAATTTTGTTTCGTGAAACAATTTTAATAACAATGCTTATAGAGGTAATTTTAATCCTAGACCTTTTCCGGGAAATTCCTCTAATAATTATGGTAATTCCGATGGTAATCCTTCTCATAATAATAGGAACACCTTTGATCTTAAGAATAATATTAAAGAATTTATCAATGCTCAAAAGAATTTTAATACTACGATAGAAGAAAAGTTGAGTAAGATTGATGATATGTCTAGAAGCATTGATAGAATCTCTCATGATGTAGAAAATCTCCAGATGAAAATTTTGTGCCTAAGTTAGAAGAATCAATTAAACCTTTATATGTTTCTATGGATGAAAGTAAGAAAAGAACTTCTATGCTTAGAGCTAGAAGGGAATTTTTAGAAAAGGCGTTTTCTAGTGATTGCTTTCATAAAAATGATGAAGATCTTAGAATGATTGGTTTTTCTTATATTGATTCTTTCTTTAGTAAAATTAAAATTGATAATAAAGCGACTAAAGAAGAGTCAACTTTAGCTAGAAGGCATTCCGATAATTCGGAGGGTGAAAATCTTGTTGAGATATTTGATAAAAGTGAGTTTGGAGAGGTCAAAACTTTAACTAGTGATGTGCCCACTCTTTTAGATTACAAAGACTCTAATTATGATAATGCTTCTTTGACAGATTGTATTTCTTTTTTGCAATCCATGATAAATTCACCCCTTGCTTATGAAGAAAATAAAGCTTTTACTAAACATATTGTTGATGCTATGATGAAAGCTTTGGAAGAAAAGTTGGAATTAGAGATTTCAATTCCTAGTAAATTGCACGATGAATGGGAACCTACCATCAAAGTCAAGATTAAAAATTATGAGTGTGTTGCTTTATGTGACTTGGTTGCTAGCATTTCTAGAATTCCAAAATCTTTATGTGATGTGCTTGGTCTTACCGATATTGAAGAATATTCTTTACACTTGCACTTGGCGGATTCTACTATTAAAAAGCCCATGGGAAGAATTAATGATGTTCTTATTCTTACAAATAGGAATTATGTGCACATAGATTTTATTGTTCTTGATATTCATTGCAATCCGTATTGTCCAATTATTCTTGGTAGACCGTTTTTACGTACTATTCGTGCCATGATTGATATGAAAGAAGGCAATATTAAATTTAAATTTCCACTAAGGAAGGGTATGGAACACTTACTTAGAACAAGAATTAAGCCACCCTATGAATCAATCATGAGGGCATCTTATGGATCTAGAAACAAAGATGGCAACACTTAGATCCTTTGCATTATGCCTAGCTAGGGGCATAAAACGATAGCGCTTGTTGGGAGGCAACCCAGTGAATACAATTTATTTTTTCCATTTTCTTTCTGTTCTTAAGTGTTTGCAAAATTATGCTACTATTATGATTGTGTTTTTTATGTTTTAATTAGTGTTTGTGCCAAGCAAATCCTTTGGGATCATGTTGGGTGATAGTTGACTTGATCTTGCTGAAAAACAGAAACTTTTAGACTCACGAAAATAATTCTAATTTTTAATAGAAGAGCGATAAAATACTGATTCTGTTTGAAGAAGATTAATATACAAATTTCCCACGCTTTCCTAATTTTTCAGAATTTTTGGAGTTACATAAGTATTCGGAGTATTCAGATTTCTATAGACTGTTCTGTTTTTGACAGATTCTGTTTTCTTTGCGTTGTGTGTGTATTTCGATGAATCTATGGTTTGTATTGGAAGGTATAAGATATAAAAAAGTTGGAATACAGTAGATATAATTAAAAAATAAAATATGAATGGGTTTGCAACAATACTTATAGTAGTGATTTACTTTGTTATACTAACGGATCTCGCGAAGGTTTTGTTGAGTTTTGTGTGATTGAAGTTTTCAAGTTTTGGGTGAGATCACGATGGATGAAGGAATAAGGAGTAAGAAGAGCCTAAGCTTGGGGATGCCTATGGCATCCCAAGCTATTATCTAAAATATAATCAAGCAGCTAGAGATGCCCTAGTGGCATCCCCTCTTTCTTCTAACGACCATCGGTATTTTACTAGGAGCTATATTTTTATTCGTCACATATCATGAGTTTTGCTTGGAGCATCTTGTATGATATGAGTCTTTGTTTGTTTTATTTTTTATTTTAAGTCATCTATTCTTTCTGGACACACCTATTTGAGAGAGAAAAATTATGCTATGACTTGTTAGAATTGCTCCCTATGCTTTACTAAAATATTTATGAGGTGTGGCATTGCTCTAGTGCTTCACTTATATTTTTTTTTATCATGGTGTGCTTTAGTATTTTTGGAGAAATTCTCTCATGCTTCACTTAGATTTATTTGATATTTATTAAAAAATTAAGAAATTCTCTCTTGCTTCACTTAAATTATTTTGAGAGAAGAAATGTTTTATGCTCATGTTCTTCACTTAGATTTGTTTGAGCTATCAAAAGCAACATATGAAATTAGTCCCAAAGTCATAGATATTCAAGAGGGATATAATAAAAACTTTCATGAAGATCATTGGACAAAATAAACTTGATTCCTTGTAATAGTTTTGTGATATGATGATATAATATGTGAGTCATGTTGATGAGTAATTATGCTTTAGTAAGAATATTGATGTTAAGGTTAGTGATTCCCTATGCAAGCATGAAAGTCAATAGTTATGCTATGAAATTACATCCTACTTATGGTGCATTATTTGGTGTTAGTTATCCTTAATGCTTGCTTATGAGATTTTTTGTTTCTTGGTTGGACGCTTCTCAATCTTTTGCTAGCCTTCATTTGCACTAGGTATGATCACTACTTGTGCATCCAAAATCCTTAAACCAATTTTGCCACGTGATTCCACTATACCTACCTATATCCGGTATTCCTTTTCCGTTCTAAGAAAATTTGTTTGTGCCATCTCTAATTTTCAAAATAAATTTCTCTTTTGTGTGCTCGTACCACTCATGAAACGGTAGGGGGTGGCTGGTATATTTCCATGCTAGATGTGTTATTCTCAAGATGGGTGTTTATTCACTAGTCATTGCACAAGAGTATGGGAAAGGTATTAGGGATGCCCAGTCCTGAAATGAAAAATGAATTTACTTTATGTTGTCAAATAATAAATTCCTTGGAAAGTGTTGGTATGGAAGGCACCCGTGGATATGGCTAAGCATGGAAAGTGAAAGTATGGTGGAAAAAGGATTAAACTTTATTTTCTCTTTGGGAACCGCCTATGATATATCTAGCATGGAAAGTATTGGGAACTACTCGATCGTTTTCATTGACAGGAAAAGCATGCCACCCAAAAGGTTTTTATCTCTATCTTTTTCACTTTGAGCTCTGGCACCTCTACAAATCCCTACTTCCCTCCGCGAAGGGCCTTTCTTTTACTTTATGCAATTTTGATTTTTTACTTGAGTCTCTATCTTCTCTTATAAAGCACCGACTAAGGTGCACTATGATCGTGCTTGAGCATTGGGTGTAGCTAATATGCGAGTGTGTTTCATGAATGGATCAATGATTGAGCATAATGGGCTAGGGATAACTTGCTTTAGTGTTGATATTTTGAAAGACATGGTAGCTTGTTGATATTCTTGAGTATTCAAATCCTCATTTCAAAACTATCCTATTGCTCTGAATCATATAAAATTCCAAATGTCCATGCTACAAAGAGAAGAATATGTGATGAACATGTTAGGCAACATTCCACATCAAAAAATTTGTTTTTATCATTCACCTACTCGAGGACGAGCATGAATTAAGTTTTGGGATGTTGATACGCCTCCAATGTATCTATAATTTTTGATTATCCCATGTTGTTATATTATCATTCTTGAATGTTTTACAATCATTTTATAGCAACTTTATATCATTTTTGGGACTAACCTATTGGCATAGTGCCCAATGCTAGTTGTTGTTTTTTTCTTGTTTTTTACCTCACAGAAAATCAATACCAAACGTTGTCCAAACAGAGCAAAACTTTTTGGAGAATTTTTCTGGACCAGAAGACACAAGATGGGCCGAAGAAGTACCAGAGGGGTGCCCCGAGGGGGCACAACCCACCTGGGCACGCCTAGGGGCCCAGGTGTGCCCTGGTGGGTTGTGCCCACCTCGGTGGCCTCCCGCACCATCTTGTTGCTCTATAAATATCCCAATATTCCAGAAACCCCAGGGGAGTCCACGAAAATCAATTCCAGCTGTCGCAAGTTCCAGAACCACCAGATCCAATCTAGACACCATCACAGAGGGGTTAATCATCCTCGTTGGTGCCTCTTCGATGATGCATGAGTAGTTCATTGTAGACCTACGGGTCCATAGTTAGTATCTAGATGGCTTCCTCTCTCTTTTGATTCTCAACAATGGTCTCTTGGAGATCTATCTGATGTAACTCTTTTTATGGTGTGCTTGTTGGGATCCCATGAACTTTGAGTTTATGATCAGATCTATGTTTTTATCCATGAAAGCCATTTGAGTCTTTTGATCTCTTATATGCATGATTACTTATAGCCTCGTATTTCCTCTTCGAATCTTTGGTTTAGTTAAGCCAACTAGATAAATTTTTCTTGCCATGGGAAGAGGTGCTTTGTGATGGGTTCGATCTTGTAGTGACCCGACCTCAGATGGTAAAGTCTCTGTGCTTCAGTGTCATCCCTGGATCGGTAATGCTGACACACACAGTACTCGAAGGATTTATAACAGAATAGCAATCACACACTTATTACATCGAATGTCTCAAGAGAGAACTTATTTCAGTAATATGGCTTAAGGCCATCTAATACGATAACAGCGGAAGGCTTGGAAGATAAAGCGAGTCCATCAACTCCAACGGCATAGCTGAGCTGCACGGCAACGACCTAACAAACCTTACTCCTCATCTGAAAAGTCTGCAACATAATACGTTGCAGCCCAAAAACGGGTCAGCACATGGTATATGCTGGCAAAATAACACAGTAGAGCAAGAACAGAATAATGCTATCACTACATGCATATATGGCTGGTGGAAAGCTCTATGGTTATAGTTTTTGCGAAAAGCCAATTTTTCCCTACAACAAAGGAATAGATTTTAGTTTAACTATCATGGTAGTTGAAACATCATTGAGAAGGTTCCTCCAACTCAATCCCAATTAAAGTGATTAACAACCCAACAATATTAATTAAAAGTGATGAGATACATGTGATAACCCAAGTACTAGATACTCAAGAATTGTCCATAACCGGGGACACAACTAACCATGATTAGGTTGTACACTCTACAGAGGTTTGCGCACTTTTTCCCACAAGACTCGATCGCCTCCGTTGGATTTCTCGCACTACAGGGTGTTTGAGAAACGGATGACCGAGACACAGTCTTTCAGAAACATTAACTCTCTACTCCGGACAGACCATACCAAACTTACATACCACTACCTGCTGATCTACCTCTTCAAGAGCTTCACGTAACTTTACTCAACTATGCTAGAGTCCATAATAGCTTGTGGCTGCACACGGAAGTTTCTAGCATGAATCATCTCGGTTCCCTTTGAGCTTGGGTGGCGGTCCATAGGAAGATCACATGGGTACTCCGGGATTTCCAAAAAATACAGGCAACACTAGGTACTCCAGGTGCCTCAATCCACCCAGTTGTTTGATTAAGTTTCCACCTTAAGTTGAACCATTAATTTAACAAATTGACATCTGTCATGGATTTCACTCAAACCCAAACCACGTCTACGAGCATAGCATAGCATAGTAATATAAGCAACACGTAGAGTAATTCCCAATGGTTTGAATGTAACAGGGCAATAGGTTCTACCTCATCAACTACTTCCCAACCCACAAGTTAATGGCATCCTAATCATACAATGTTTGAGGATTGGAACTAATGCATAAAAACTGGGTGATAAAGGGGTATGATCAAAGTGTTACTTGCCTTGCTGACGAGTTGCGAAACCTAGGGACTCGTAGTAGCACGCTTCGCACTCCGGGTGTTCTATCGCAAGCAAACAATAGCATACATAAGTAACAAGAAAGGATGCACAAGCAAAACTCAAATAAAATAGGTTGACCAGAAAGTTCAAATTAAGAACTCTGGTATGCAAAAAGAATCAAATCAAACGGAGCAACGAAACTCAAACGGCGAAAGAAAGAAGCTTCGTTTACTAATCTAAAACTAGGTAAAATTTTTACAGTAGCAAAAGCATGTTTGAGTTGGTTAAACGGAAAGAGGGTTTCGAGACGAAACTCTAGGCGCTTGAATCGCCTGATTCCGACTAACGAGCGAAAAGAAAATCAGAAAATAAGATCGGATCAGAAATCACGATCAGAGGAAATCGCGGAATAAATCCGATAAAAGAAATCTGACGAATAGACTAACGAACGAGCGTTCGTTAGCTGTAACTAATGGGCGAAAACCGTTCTTTAAAACGAACGTACGGACGAACGTCCGCTAACTAGAAGAACCGAGAAAAACTGGTGGATCCGAAAAAAACTGGATCTAGGGTTTCTAAAAAAACCGGACCGTTTTTAAAAAAACCGACGGTGGAGTGTGGCGGCTACCTCCGGTGAGAGGTCCGGCGAGACGAGGGGCGGCGGCGGGGCGGTGGCTCGCAGGGCGGCGGCGGCGCTCGGCGGCGACGGTGGCGAGGGCGGCGGTGGCTGCGGTGGGGTGTCGGGGTGGCGGGGCGGCGGTATATAAGGGCGGGGGCGGCAGTGGCTTGGAGTAGGGGCCAAGGCGGGGCGGCGCGCGTGCAGGAGGCGGCGGCTGGGCTGGGCCTTAGGCCCAGTCGGGCGCGGGAACTTTTTTTTAAGAAATAATTCCGCCGACAGAAAACAAATCCTATAAAAATAAATAAAAATCTAAAAATGCCAAAACAAATTTTTGCCGTTTAAATAAAATATTTAGAACAATATGAACATTTTCTTGGCCCTAAAGTACAATTTTAAAAAAATGCAATTTTTTTCTAATGCAAATAAATCTGAATAAAAAAACAACAAAAACAATTTAATGATTTTAATATTTTCCTCCAATATTTCATTTATTTTGGAGAAGTCATATTATCTCCTCTCTTTAATTTTTAATGTGAAATATTTTTCGGAGAGAAAATTATTAAAATCAAATCCTCGTTTCATTATTTGATAAAAGAATCAAATATGAAAACTAAGAAATCCCCAACTCTCTCCGAAGGTCCTTGAGTTGTTTAGGATTTTGAGGATCGCGAGACGAAATGCGAAAAAATATATGATATGCATGGATGACTATGTATAACATTCCAAATTGAAAATTTGGGATGTTACAAACCTACCCCCTTAAGATGAATCTTGCCCTCGAGATTCGGGTTGGCTAAAAAATAGGTGTGGGTGGTCTTTGCGAAGATCATCCTCTCGTTCCCAGGTGGCTTCATCCTCGGTATGGTGGCTCCACTGAACTTTGCAAAACTTGATAATCTTACTGCGGGTGACTCTGCTGGCAAACTCAAAAATCTTAACTGGTTTCCCCTCATAAGTCAAATCATTGTCCAACTGAATTGCCTCCAGGGGTACTGTATCTCTTAGCGGTATGTCTGTCATCTCAGCATGACATTTATTTAGCTGTGAAACGTGAAACACGTCATGAACTCCTGACAATCCCTCGGGTAGCTCCAACTTGCAGGCAACTTCTCTCATCTGTTCCAAAATACGATACGGTCCTACAAATCTCGGGGCTAACTTTCCCTTAACTCCAAAACGTTTCACTCCTCGCAAGGGTGATACTCACAGATATGCTCGATCTCCAATTTCATAGGTTACCTCCTTGCGTTTTGAGTCTGCATAACTCTTCTGCCTAGACTGAGCAATCTTCAGTCTGCCACGAATCAATTTAACCTTCTCCTCAGACTCCTTGATCAAGTCTGGTCCAAACAACTGTCGGTCTCCTACCTCATCCCACATTAACGGTGTTCTGCACCTTCGTCCATACAGGGCTTCAAACGGTGCCATCTTCAAACTGGCTTGATAGCTATTGTTGTATGAAAACTCTGCGTATGGCAAATTGTCATCCCAACTAGATCCATAATCTAGTGCACAGGCTCTCAACACGTCCTCCAGAATTTGGTTGACTCTCTCTGTTTGTCCATCCGTCTGCAGGTGAAATGCTGTACTAAACTCCAATCTCGTTCCCAAAGTCTGGTGCAACTGGTGCCAAAACTTTGAGGTAAACTGTGTTCCTTGATCTGATACGATGGTCCTCAGAACTCCGTGCAGACATATGATCCTAGACATATATATATCTTGGCCAACTTTGCACCTGTATAGGTGGTTTTCACTGGGATGAAGTGAGCTACTTTGGTCAAGCGATCAACTACTACCCATATGGAATCATATCCTGCTTTGGTCCTGGGTAATACAGTGATAAAGTCCATGCCCAGTTTATCCCACTTCCATTCGGGTATCGGCATAGGCTGTAACAGTCCTACTGGCTTCTGATGCTCTGCCTTCACGTGCTGACATACATCACATACGGCTACATACTCGGCAATATCCTTCTTCATACCGGTCCACCAGAAACGTTCCTTCAAATCCAAATACATCTTGGTGTTTCCGGGGTGTATCGAGTATGGTGAGTCATGGGCCTCTTGAAGTATTAACTTCCTGATCTCCTGGTTATTGGGCACATAAACTCGGTCCTCAAACCATAAGGTATCATGCTCATCCTCACGAAAACCTTTGGCCTTTCCTTTGCCCATCTTCTCCTTTATCTCGGCAATCTCTTTGTCATCCTTCTGAGCTTCACGAATCTTGTCCAGCAATGTCGACCGGACCTCCATTGTTGCAGCGGATCCTCTAGGAACAATCTCCAATCAAAGTTCCATGATATTCTCTTCTAACTCCTTCGGCAGTCCCTTACTTTCAAGGATATTAGCATAATTGTTCTGGCTCAAAGCGTCTGCTACGACATTGGCCTTTCCTGGATGATAGTGTAGCTTCATGTCATAATCCTTTATAAGCTCCAGCCATCTCCTCTGTCTAAGGTTCAGTTCCTTCTGGGTGAAAATGTACTTCAAACTCTTATGGTCGGTGTACACATCACAACAGTTTCCAATAAGGTAATGTCTCCAGGTCTTCAATGCATGCACTACGGCTGCTAACTCCAAATCATGCATGTCATAGTTCAACTCATGAGGTTTTAGTTGTCGTGAGGCATACGAAACAACTCCCCCATCCTGCATAAGCACACATCCAATTCCTAAGCGTGAGGCATCGCAGTACACTTGGAACTCCTTATGTATATCTGGCAGTGTTAGTACCGGCGGTGTAGTCAAACGTTTCTTCAACTCCTGGAAACTTGCCTCGCAATCTTCTGTCCATTTAAACTTAGTATCCTTCTTCAATAGTTCAGTCATTGGCTTTGCAATCTTGGAAAAATTCTTGATGAATCTCCAGTAGTATCCTGCCAGTCCAAGAAAACTGCGGATCTCGCTAACTGAAGTGGGTGCCAACCATTCAGTGACTGACTGAATTTTGCTGCGGTCTACTGCTATACCTTCTCCCAATATAACATGTCCAAGGAACCCGACTTCCTTCAACCAAAATTCGCATTTGCTAAACTTAGCATACAACTGGTGTTCCCGGAGTTTCTCGAGAACTAAGCGCAAATGCTCCTTTTGCTCCTCCTCGTTCTTCGAGTATACCATAATATCATCAATAAACACCACAACAAACTTGTCCAAGCACTCCATGAACACCTTGTTCATCATGCTCATGAAATAGGCAGGGGCGTTAGTCAGTCCAAATGACATGACTGTGTACTCGTATAATCCATATCGTGTTGTGAATGCTGTCTTCGGTATATCCTTCTCTCGTATCTTCAACTAATGATACCCCGATCGCAAATCAATCTTCGAAAACACTTTAGCTCCTTGCAACTGATCGAACAGATCGTTGATCATCGGCAGTGGGTACTTGTTCTTAATTGTCGCTTCATTTAATGCTCGATAATCAACTACCATCCTCAGGGATTTATCCTTCTTCTCAACCAAAAGTACTGGGGCTCCCCAAGGTGATGAACTTCTTTGAATGTATCCTTTCTCCAATAACTCCTTGATCTGTTTCTTAATTTCCTCCAGATCATTTGCGGGCATCCAATAGGGTCTCTTGGATATTGGTCCTGTACCTGGCATCAGCTCTATCAAAAACTCAATGTCTCTATCCGGTGGCATGCCTGGTAACTCCTCTGGAAAAACATCCGGGTAATCCTTCACTATAGGCACTTCCTCCTGAACAACTCCCGTGAGGGCATTCACTTGACTCCTCCTAGGCACATGCCTAGATACATACTTAATCCTTTTTCCTTCCGGGGTGGTGAGATAAATTGACTTACTATCACAGTCAATGCTTCCTCCAAACTTTGACATCCAGTCCATACCCAATATCACATCCAGTCCTTGTGACTCCAAGATAATTAGGTCGGACGGAAAAACATGTGTATCAATGGTTAAGGGTATCTGGTCACACCATCGGCTGGCCATATACTCTGCTCTGGGTGAACTCACTAAAAGAGGGGTCCTAAGTGTCTGGGTTGGTAGCTTAAACTTATCCACGAATCCCGTTGATATGTATGAATTATTGGGGAACGTAGTAATTTCAAAAATTTCCTACGCACACGCAAGATCATGGTGATGCATAGCAACAAGAGAGGAGAGTGTTGTCTACGTACCCTCGTAGACTGGCAACAGAAGCATTGACACAACGTAGAGGAAGTAGTCGTACGTCTTCCCGATCCGACCGATCCAAGTACCGAAAGTACGACACCTCCGAGTTCCGCACATGTTCAACTCGGTGACGTCCCTCAAGCTCCGATCCAGCAAAGTGTTGAGGGAGAGTTTCGTCAGCACGACAGCGTGATGATGGTGATGATGTTCTACCGACGCAGGGCTTTGCCTAAGCACCGCTACGATATGACCGAGGTGGAATATGGTGGAAGGGGGCACCACACACGGCTAAGGAACGATCACGAAGATCAACTTGTGTGTCTATGGGGTGCCCCCCACCCCCGTATATAAAGGATTGGAGGAGGGGGAGAGGGCCGGCACCTATGGCGCGCCCTGGAGGAGTCCTACTGCCACCGGGAGTAGGATTCTCCCCTTCCCTAGTTGGAGTAGGAGAGGAAGGGAAGGAGGAGTAGGAGAGAAGGAAAGGGGGGGGGCGCACCCCCCAAACCTTCTCCAATTCGGCCTCCTGCCCAAAGGGGGCGCACCAGCCCCTTGTGGGCTGGTGTGCTTCCTTCTTATGGCCCATAAGGCCCATTACTTCTCCCGGTGGGTTCCGGTAACCTCCCGGTACTCCGGAAAAATGCCTGAACCACTCGGAACCCTTCAGATGTCCAAACATAGTCATCCAATATATCAATCTTTACGTCTCGACCATTTCGAGACTCCTCGTCATGTCCCCGATCTCATCCGGGACTCCGAACAACCTTCGGTACATCAAAACACAAAAACTCTTATTACGATCGTCAGCGAACTTTAAGCGTGTGGACCCTACGGGTTCGAGAACTATGTAGACACGACCGAGACACGTCTCCGGTCAATAACCAATAGCAGAACCTGGATGCTCATATTGGCTCCCACATATTCTACGAAGATCTTTATCGGTCAAATCGCATAACAACATACGTTGTTCCCTTTGTCATCGGTATGTTACTTGCCCAAGATTCGATCGTCGGTATCTCAATACCTAGTTCAATCTCGTTACCGGCAAGTCTCTTTACTCGTTCCGTAACACATCATCCCGCAACTAACTCATTAGTTTCAATGCTTGCAAGGCTTATAGTGATGTGCATTACCGAGTGGGCCCAGAGATACCTCTCCAACAATCGGAGTGACAAATCCTAATCTCGAAATACGCCAACCCAACAAGTACCTTCGGAGACACCTATAGAACACCTTTATAATCACCTAGTTATGATGTGACATTTGGTAGCACACAAAGTGTTCCTCCGATAAACGGGAGTTGCATAATCTCATAGTCATAGGAACATGTATAAGTCATGAAGAAAGCAATAGCAACAAACTAAATGATCAAGTGCTACGCTAACGGAATGGGTCAAGTCAATCACATCATTCTCCTAATGATGTGATCCCGTTAATCAAATGACAACTCATGTCTATGGTTAGGAAGCATAACCATCTTTGATCAACGAGCTAGTCAAGTAAAGGCATACTAGTGACACTCTGTTTGTCTATGTATTCACACATGTATTATGTTTCTGGTTAATACAATTCTGGCATGAATAATAAACATTTATCATGATATAAGGAAATAAATAATAACTTTATTATTGCCTCTAGGGCATATTTCCTTTAGTCTCCCACTTGCACTAGAGTCAATAATCTAGTTCACATCTCCATGTGATTTAACACCAATAGTTCACATCACCATGTGAATAACACCTATAGTTCACATCGACATGTGACCAACACCCGAAGGGTTTACTAGAGTCAATAATCTAGTTCACATCGCTATGTGATTAACACCCAAAGAGTACCAAGGTGTGATCATGTTTTGCTTGTGAGAGAAGTTTAGTCAACGGGTCTGCCACATTCAGATCCGTAAGTATTTTGCAAATTTCTATGTCAACAATGCTCTGCACGGAGCTACTCTAGCTAATTGCTCCCACTTTAAATATGTATCCAGATTGAGATTTTGAGTCATCTGGATTAGTGTCAAAACTTGCATCGACGTAACCCTTTACGACAAACCTTTTGTCACCTCCATAATCAAGAAGCATATCCTTATTCTAGTAAGGATAATTTTGACCAATGTCCAGTGATCTACTCCTATATCACTATTGTACTCCCTTGCCAAACTCAGGGCAGGGTATACAATAGGTCTGGTACACAGCATGTCATACTTTATAGAACCTATGGCCAAGGCATAGGGAATGAGTTTCATTCTCTTTCTATCTTCTGCCGTGGTCGGGCTTTGAGTCTTACCCAGTTTCACACCTTGTAACACAGGCAAGAACTCTTTCTTTGACTGTTCCATTTTGAACTACTTCAAAATCTTGTTAAGGTATGTACTCATTGAAAAACTTATCAAGCGTCTTGATCTATCTCTATAGATCTTGATGCTCAATATGTAAGCAGCTTCACCGAGGTCTTTCTTTGAAAAACTCCTTTCAAACACTCCTTTATGCTTTGCAGAATAATTCTACATTATCTCTGATCAACAATATGTCATTCACATATACTCATCAGAAATTATGTAGTGCTCCCACTCACTTTCTTGTAAATACAGGCTTCACCGCAAGTTTGTATAAAACTATATGCTTTGATCAACTTATCAAAGCATATATTCCAACTCCGAGCTGCTTGCACTAGTCCATAGATGGATCGCTGGAGCTTGCATATTTTGTTAGCACCTTTAGGATTGAAAAAACCTTCTAGTTGCATCATATACAACTCTTCTTTAACAAATCCATCAAGGAATGCAGTTTTGTTTATCCATTTGCCAAATTTCATAAAATGTGGCAATTGCTAACATGATTCAGACAGACTTAAGCATAGATACGAGTGAGAAACTCTCATCGTAGTCAACACCTTGAACTTGTCGAAAACCTTTTGCGACAATTCTAGTTTTGTAGATAGTAACACTACTATCAATGTCTGTGTTCCTCTTGAAGGTCCATTTAATCTCAATGGCTCGCCGATCTTTGGGCAAGTCAATCAACGTCCATACTTTGTTCTCATACATGGATCTCATCTCATATTTCATGGCCTCAAGCCATTTCACGGAATCTGGGCTCATCATCGCTTCCTCACAGTTCGTAGGCTCGTCATGGTCAAGTAACATGACCTCTAGAACAGGATTACCGTACCACTCTGGTGCGGATCTCACTCTGGTTTACCTACGAGGTTCGGTAGTAACTCGATCTGAAGTTACATGATCATCATCATCAGCTTCCTCACTGTCGGTGTCAAAACCGGCGGATCTCGGGTAGGGGGTCCCGAACTGTGCGTCTAGGCCGGATGGTAACAGGAGGCAAGGGACACGAAGTTTTACCCAGGTTCGGGCCCTCTTGATGGAGGTAAAACCCTACGCCCTGCTTAATTAATATTGATGATATGGGTAGTACAAGAGTAGATCTACCACGAGATCGGAGAGGCTAAACCCTAGAAGCTAGCCTATGGTATGATTGTTGTTCTGTGAATGTTGTCCTACGGACTAAAACCCTCCGGTTTATGTAGACACCGGAGAGCATTAGGGTTACATAGAGTCGGTTACAATGGTAGGAGATCTGCTTATCCGTATCGCCAAGCTTGCCTTCCACGCCAAGGAAAGTCCCTTCCGGACATGGGACAAAGTCTTCAATCTTGTATCTTCATAGTCCAAGAGTCCGGCTGAAGGTATAGTCCGGCTATCCGAACAGCCCCTAATCCAGGACTCCCTCAGTAGCCCCTGAACCAGGCTTCAATGACGACGAGTCCGGCGCGCAGATTGTCTTCGGCATTGCAAGGCGGGTTCCTCCTCCAAGTACTTCATAGAAGATTTTGAACACAAAGATAGTGTCCGGCTCTGCAAAATAAGTTTCCACATATTGCCATAGAGAGAATAATATTTACACAAATCTAATTTGCTGACGTATTTCGTAGTGTGACATCGCGCCACGGCCTAGCCTTTATTCGAATCATTTTATTGTCCCACCTCAGCATGTCATGCGAGGCGGTTTCCCTGGCACGTCTTCTTAAAGCAGAGATCGTGTCCCCTTATTCTGGGATTCTCATCAATACAGGCGTGGGTAACCCAACCGCGCCATTGAATACGGCACTTGGGAGATAAGCGAGTTTTACCAGGCTGGTGGGGATGCATAGTCGCGTCCAACCATATAAGGGGATAAGGATCCACCTTTTCACCTACGCCTTCTTCCTCCTTTTCCTATCCATTTTCGCGCACTCGAGCTCCAGCGCCCAAGTCCGCACTCCCCACCTCAACCTTCTCCAGCCATGTCCGGAGCGGGAGGCAAGTGGATGATCTCCTCCGTCACGGAGGGACACATCAAAAAAATGAGGAAGGCCGGATACTTATCTAACGACATCGCGTACCGGCTTCCCGAAGAGGGGCACCTCCTCCCCACCCCAAGGCCCCGTGAGAGGGTAGTGTTCCTTCCCCACTTCCTCCGCGGACTGGGATTTCCTATCCACCCATTCGTCTGGGGACTCATGTTCTACTACGGCCTGGATTTCTATGATCTGGCCCCGAACTTCATCCTCAACATCTTGGCGTTTATCATCATGTGCGAGGCTTTCCTCTGCATCCGCCCCCATTTCGGCCTATGGCTCAAGACTTTCAATGTCAAGCCGAAGGTGGTGCACAGCAACTAGGCGGAGTGCGGAGGCGCCATGGTGGGCAAGATGCCCAACGTATTATGGCTCGAGGGCTCCTTTGTGGAGATCCTGAAGGGGTGGCAATCGGGGTGGTTTTACATCAACGAGCCGCGCGACCCTAAGTGGGTCGTAGCCCTCGAGTTCGGGTCCGGACCCCCAACACGGCTCACGTCCTGGAAAGAGACAGGCCTGTCGTGGGGCAGCAAAGGAGAGGTGACTGGACTGCAAACATGCATCCAAACCCTGGTGGACAAGCAGCTCAAGCTTGTCAATGTAGTCCAGGTTATGCTCATCCGCCGGATCCTCCCGTGTCAACAACGGGCCTTTAATCTATGGGAGTTCAACCCGGCGCAGCACCGAACTCTGAGCAGGCTCTTCGACACGATGTATGAAGATGCCTGGAAGGTGCTTTTTAAGGGCGCCGAGGCTCCCGCATCTGCTACCGAGGATCGCGGATTCAATGCGCAGTGTCACGCTAACGCGGTAAGTTGTTTGTACCTTTTACAGGGTATTAGTTTTTCATAGTTTAACTCTATGCGGGATCTAAGCTCCCTTACCTTTGACAGGATTGGCGGGCGAAGTCCGGACAGATCGACTGTCCGGCTCCTTTGCCCGAAGACCCAGCCGATGCCTGCTTGGCGAAGCTGCTGGTTCCGGCGCCCTATGCGGTGCCGGAGAAGAAGGCCACGAAGAATGCCACGGGGACTCGAAAAAGTGCCCGGCGCCCGGAGGTGTCGGGTTCATCATTCGACGGCTCCAAGGCGCATTCCTCCCGTGAA
Organism: Triticum monococcum; assembly: GCA_034509565.1. Classification (NCBI taxonomy): domain Eukaryota; kingdom Viridiplantae; phylum Streptophyta; class Magnoliopsida; order Poales; family Poaceae; genus Triticum; species Triticum monococcum. Next base: position 169,716,259 of record CM067847.1, on the reverse strand, counting down.
GACGAGGAGGAGGAAGAAGAGACCTCTCCCCCTCCAGCGGGGGAAGGGAAGAAAAGGAAGGCCGCCCCAACTGGGGAGGCCGAAGGGTCCAAGAAGGGGAAAACCCTTCCTCCGGACTACTCCACCAACGCCGACGACGGCGAAGAGGAGTGGCCGCTTAGGGCCAAGCCCCTGGCGAAATCGTAAGTATCCGGATACCAGAGTAATTCATAGTATTCCTTTATTGCACAGCTTTCCCTTATGTCGAATATGATTATGCAGCCCACCCAAAGACTGGCTCGACGCGTCGTCGAGCGGTTCACTGGACTCGTCGGATGTGAATTCGCTTCCGACGGCTTCCTCCCCCCGCCCTACGAACGACGCCGAAGTGTTGCCCCAACAGGTTCCAAGTTAGGAGGAGGTGGTCCTGGAGGCGCCGCAAGGCGACCTCCCAGACTCCAGGAGTGAAGGGGATAAAACCCCCTGTCGGTGTCAAAACCGGCGGATCTCAGGTAGGGGGTCCCGAACTGTGCATCTAGGCCGGATGGTAACAAGAGACAAGGGACACGAAGTTTTACCCAGGTTCGGGCCCTCTCGATGGAGGTAAAACCCTACGTCCTGCTTGATTAATATTGATGATATGGGTAGTACAAGAGTAGATCTACCACGAGATCGAGGACGCTAATCCCTAGAAGCTAGCCTATGGTATGATTGTTGATGTGTATTTTGTCCTACGGACTAAAACCCTCTGGTTTATATAGACACCAGAGAGGGTTAGGGTTACACAAAGTCGGTTACAATGATAGGAGATCTTCATATCCGTATCGCCAAGCTTGCCTTCCATGCCAAGGAAAGTCCCATCCGGACACGGGACGGAGTCTTCAATCTTGTATCTTCATAGTCCAAGAGTCTGGCTGAAGGTATAGTCCGGCTATCCAAACACCCCCTAATCCAGGACTCCCTCAGTAGCCCCTGAACCAGGCTTAAATGACGACGAGTCCGGCGCGCAGATTGTCTTCGGCATTGCAAGGCGGGTTCCTCCTCCAAGTACTTCATAGAAGATTTTGAACACAAAGATAGTGTCCGGCTCTGCAAAATAAGTTTCCACATATTGCCATAGAGAGAATAATATTTACACAAATCTAATCTGCTGACGTATTCCGTAGTGTGACATCACACCATGGCCAAGCTTTTATTTGAAGCGTTTTACTGTCCCATCTCAGCGCGTTATGCGAGGCGGTTTCCTTGGCACGTCTTGTTAAAGCAGAGATCGTGTCCCCTTATTCCGAGATTCTCATCAATACGGTCATGGGTAACCCAACTGCGCCATTGATTATGGCGCTTGGAGATAAGCGAGACTTACCAGGCTGGTGGGGACATGTAGTTGCATCCACCCATATAAGGGGATAAAGATCCACCTTTTCACCTACGCCTTCTACCTCCTTCGCCTATCCATTCCTGCGCACTCGAGCTCCAGCGCCCAAGTCCGCACTCCTCACCTCAACCTTCTCTAGCCATGTCCGGAGCAGGAGGCAAGTGGATGGTCTCCTCCGTTATGGAGGGACACATCAAAAGACTAAGGAAGGCCGGATACTTGCCCAACGACATTGCGCACCGGCTTCCCGAAGAGGGGCAGCTCATCCCCACCTCTAGGCCCCATGAGAGGGTGGTGTTCCTCCCCCATTTCCTCTGCGGACTGGGCTTCCCTCTCCACCCATTTGTCCGGGGGCTCATGTTCTACTATGGTCTGGATTTCCACGATCTGGCCCCCGAATTTTGTCCTCAACATCTCGGCGTTTATCATCGTGTGCGGGGCTTTCCTCCGCATCCGCCCCCATTTTGGCCTATGGCTCAAGACTTTCAACGTCAGGCCGAAGGTGGTGCGCGGCAACCAGGCGGAGTGCTAAGGCGCCATGGTGGGCAAGATGGCCAATGTCCTATGGCTCGAGGGCTCCTTTGTGGAGACCCTGAAGGGGTGGCAATCGGGGTGGTTTTACATCACCGAGCCATGCGACCCTAAGTGGTTCGCAGCCCCTGAGTTCCGGTCCGGACCCCCAACGCGGCTCACGTCCTACAAAGAGACGGGCCTGTCGTGGGGCAGCCAAAAGGAGGTGACCGAACTACAAACATGCATCCAATCCCTGGCAAACAAGCAGCTCAGGCTCGTCCACATAGTCCAGGTTATGCTCATATGCCTGAGCCTCCCGTGTCAACAACGGGCCTTCCATCTGTGGGAGTTCAATCCGGCGCAGCACCGAGCTCTGAGCAGGCTCTTCGACACGATGTACGAAGATGCCTGGAAGGAGCTTTTCAAGGGCGCCGAGGCTCCCGCATCCGCCACCGAGGATCGCAGATTCAGCATGCAACGTCACGCTAGCGCGGTAAGTTTTTTGTACCTTTTACAGGGCACTAGTTTTTCATAGTTTTAACTCTGTGCGAGATTTAAGCTCCCTTATGTTTGACATGATTGGCAGGCGAAGTCCGGACAGATCAACTGTCCGGCTCCTTTGCCCGAAGGCCCAGCGGATACTCGCTTAGCGAAGCTGCTGGTTCCGGCACCCTATGTGGTGCCGGAGAAGAAGGCCGCAAAAAAGGCCGCGGGGACTCGAAAGAGTGCCCGGCGCCAGGAGGCATCGGATCCATCATCCGACGGTTCCGAGGCGCATTCCTCCCGTGAAGACGAGGAGGAAGAAGAAGAGACCTCTCCCCCTCCAGCTGGGGGAGAGAAGAAAAGGAAGGCCGCCCTCTCCGGGGAGGCTGGAGGGTCCAAGATGGGGAAAACCCTTCCTCCGGATTGCTCCACCGACGCCGACGGCGGCGGAGAGGAGTGGCAGCCCAGGGCCAAGTCTCTGGCAAAATCGTAAGTATGCGGATACCAGAGTAATTCATAGTATTCGTTTATTGCACATCTTTCCCTTGCGTCGAATATGTTTATGCAGCCCACCCAAAGACCGGCTCAACGCATCGTCGAGCGGCTCACTAGACTCGTCGGATGTGAACCCGCTTCCGACGGCTTCCTCCCCCCGCCCTACGGACGACAACGAAGTGTTGTCCCAACAGGTTCCAAGCCGGGAGGAGGTGGTCCTGGAGGCGCCGCAAGGCGACCTCCCAGACTCCAGGAGTAAAGGGGATGAAACCCCCGGGGCTCCAAGTCCGGCTCTAGGCCGGACGCCGCTTCGGAACCTTCAGAGGTTCCAGAGTCCGGCGGGGGACCTCCTTCCAAGAGGAGCAAGTCCGCCGTGCCGGTGGCCCCCGTCCAACCGGAGGCGCCGGACAATATGTTGGTGGCGCTCCAAGGCACCTCCATCGACGAGGAGCACCGTGCTATTATGAGTGCGGTCGTCCAGAAGGTTCAGTCCGCCAAGAGCAGACTGACTGAAGCTTGTACTAGCCTTTTGATAGGCTTTGAGGTAAGTAAAGAATGTGTAAATAATATTACCGCATAGACAGTAGCCCCTGATGCTCTGTTTGGCATTCGAGAAGAAAAGCCGAATAGAGGATCAAATAAAATTCGCAGGAGTCTAACAAAAAGGAGTCAATATGCGTATGCAGGCTTCTCTGCTTGCGTCCGCTGCACTGACTGCGGAAGTGGACACGCTAAAGCAGAACCTCGAGCGGTCCGAGGAAGAGCTCGGTCGTGCCAAGAAGCAGCTCGAGGATAATGAAGGTAAGAAATACCTTGTTAAAAATATATATAAAAAGTCGCAATTGCAAAGAATGACAGGATTATCATGGCTATTGTAGGGGCCACTTCTGAAGTGGCGACCCTTAAGCAAGTGCTGGTCGAGGCCGAGAAGAGTGCGGCCTCGGAGCGCACCGAGCGGGAGAAATATGAGGCCGAGGTTGGCAAGGTGCGGCAAGAGCTCCATGCTCTCATGGAAAAACTTGAGAGTTTGGAGCTTGACTCGAACACGCAAGCGTCCGAGCTCGCGGTGGCTATTGAAAATGCCAAATCTGCCAAGGCCGAATCCCAGAAGACCCTCCAGGAGTTGGATGAGGTGAAGAAGATAGCGGCGGGTAAGGCATTCTTTATGCAGAGCAAACACATAAACGTGAGTTACTTGTTACTTACCCGAATCCGGAGTTCTCCAGGAGCGTTCGCTGATCTTCCCCGGAGTGTGTCTGATGCCGCCGCATTCTATTGACCCAAGGAGGGCAGCTCAACGGAGAAGGTGTTCTGGTCTCAGTACGCTAAGGCCGGACACCCCGTGCCCCTGAGCGACCAGCTGAAGCAACTGGTCGAGATCCACAAGGAGGCCGAACAGGCCATGAAGGGCCTTATTGATCAGCTGTGGCCTGGAGGGGCTCTGCCTGGGAGCTATTTCGGGCTGGTGTGGCGGCTGGTGGAGGCCTGTCCAAGGCTCGAAGTCATCAAGCGCTCCGTCTGCATTGAGGGTGCCCGTAGGGCCCTTTCCCATGCTGGATGCTGAGAAGCTTGTGAAGGACGGGCCACCGCCGGGGAAAGAGCATCACAAGCCCGAGAATTACTATAAGGATGTTCTGAAGGGTGCCCGCCTTGTGGCGGATGAATGTTCTAGGGATGCAATTTTTGAGTGAAACTTGCTCATTTTGTCCTGTGCACTGAAAACTTGTTTATATGCGCTAAGCAATGATGTTGGAATTTAAAATATTACCTTCTGTGCGGCTGTTTATCAATTCTGAGAGATGGCGAGTCCTCGGCTTCTGCCCCAGTGCCGCTAGTGCTGGGGTGTTCGGGGATAAACTTGAGCGCTCTTTTTCCCATGTTTGGGTCCTTCGAGGGAGGCGCTCAGCCCAACGAACAAGGCAATCGGACTATAATGCGTGAACACTCTCACTTAGCCATAGAATTCTATAATTTTAAATTTCGGCGAAGCCCATGGTATTCGGAAGACCGAGTTCGGGGCGCTATCCACGCCTTGGCCGGACAGAGCCGGCTCCTCGCCCTAAGCGGCATAAGTCTTTAGGGACTCAAAAAACCACTCGAACACCGACCAGCTCTCGCTTCATCATGATAGTCAGGTTTAGCTTTCTCCACTGAGGTGCTCGACCCAGCTCAACCGGGGCACAATCACAGTGGTTCTCCTAGTGCTACCTTAGCCGATATAGTGGAACGTACGGCACCAAAACATAGGAGCCGGGCAAACCCAACTATTGACCCAAGACATGATTCGGAGCCGATGCATATAATGCTATTAGTTCGGGGTGCCGCACTTGTTAAAGTGTTCAGACTTCTCACACCATATTGAGGGGTACTAAAGCCCTTGGCGTATTTTGGCCGTACCAACGTGTACGGGTGCAACATGTCGTTGAGGAACATATATAAAAAAAGGTAATGAAAAAATAGACGAAAGCTATGCATTGTTTATTAAAAAGGGCTGCGATCAAAGCAGAACGATACAAATAATGCGATAAGTGGAAGGTTGGACTAGTTAACATGTCCGTTCCAGGGGCAAGCTGCGGAATAGTATGCGGAACGGGTATACTGCTCGTGATAGAGACCACCAGGGAGTTTCGTAGTGCGGCGTGGCTTCTCTGCTTCCCTGGTTCTTGCATCATTTGTGCGGCAATGGAACTGCCAAACAGGCCTTCCGAAGGATGAAGTCCTGAAAGTAAGAGAAAATTAAGAAATCAGCAGCCCCTGGTACGGTTTAAGCCATGTTTTGGGCGTGCCGTGATGGTGCCCCTCCCCCTGTGCCCATGGTATCTCTACAGCGTAGTTATGTACGTGAAGTACTGGCGTCGCCTTTTTGCGAGGGTTGAGGTTGGGGCCGCATTAATACGCCTGCTCGGATCGTGCCAGGCGGTCTTGTTGTAGGTTACTCCGGGCGCACTTGACGGTGTCCGGTCGTTTAGTGGATGGACTGGAGAACTGCCTGGAGAGGCTGCTTTGAACTTCCGCTGCAAGGGCCGCTGTGTGCTCCTCCGTTTGAAGGGAGCATTCGGTGTTTCCATTGACCGTAATTACTCCTCGAGGGCCTGCCATCTTGAGCTTAAGGTATGCGTAATGCGGTACCGCATTGAACTTAGTGAATGCGGTTCGCCCGAGTAGTGCGTGATAGCCACTGCGAAACGGAACTATGTCGAAGATTAACTCCTCGCTTCGGAAATTATCCGGAGATCCGAAGACCACTTCAAGTGTGACTAAGCCTGTACAGTTGGCCTCTACACCTGGTATTACGGCTTTAAAGGTCGTTTTGGTGGGCTTATTCCTCGAGGGATCTATGCCCATTTTCCGCACTGTATCCTGGTAAAGCAGGTTCAGGCTGGTGCCGCCGTCCATAAGGACTCTAGTGAGATGAAATCTGTCAATAATTGGGTCTAGAACCAATGCGGCGAATCTGTCATGACGGATGCTAGTGGGATGGTCCCTTCGATCAAAGGTGATCGGGCAGGAGGACCATGGGTTGAACTTTGGGGCGACTGGCTCTACCACGTATACGTCCCATAACGCACGCTTTCACTCCCTTTTGGGGACATGGGTTGCGTATATCATGTTCACCGTCCGCACTTGTGGGGGAAAACCCTTCTGTCCACTATTGTTTGGCGGCCGGGGCTCCTCGTCATCATCGCTATGCAGCCCCTTGTCTTCATTTTTGGCGTTTAACTTGCCTGCCAGCTTGAACACCCAACAATCCCTGTTGGTGTGATTGGCTAGCTTTTCGGGGGTGCCATGTATCTGGCACGAGCGGTCGAGTATTCAGTCCAAATTGGACATGCCCCTAGGATTCCTTTTGAATGGCTTTTTCCGCTGACCGGATTTAGAGCCTCTGAATCCAGCATTAACTGCCGTATCCTTAGCATTGTCGCCGTTAATGCGGCGCTTCTGCTTATTGTGACGCGACCTGCCACTACTGTCCCTGGTGTCTGAATTACCAGGGTTCTTGGTCATATTGTTGCTACGAGCAAGCCAGCTGTCTTCTCCCGTGCAAAAGCGGGTCATGAGTGTCGTGAGTGATGCCATAGATTTCATCTTTTCCTGTCCAAGGTGCCGGGCCAGCCACTCGTCACGGATATTGTGTTTGAAGGCTGCTAGGGCCTCAACGTCCGGACAGTCGACTATTTGATTTTTCTATGTTAGGAATCGTGTCCAGAATTGCCTGGCCGATTCCTCTGGCTGCTGAATTACGTGACTTAGGTCATCGGTGTCTGGGGGTCGCACGTAAGTGCCCTAGAAATTGTCGAGGAATGTGGCTTCCAGGTCCTCCCAACAACTGATTGATCCTGTTGGCAAGCTGTTAAGACAATGCCGAACTGGTCCTTTAAGCTTGAGTGGGAGGTATTTGATGGCGTGGAAATCAGCGTCGCGGGCCATGTGGATATGAAGGAGATAATCCTCGATCCATACCGCGGGATCTATTGTGCCATCATATGATTCGATGTTTACGGGTTTGAAACCCTAGGTGATTTGATGATCCATTATTTCGTCTGTAAAGCAGAGTGGGTGTGCGGTGCCTCTGTACTGGGCTATATCATGACGTAGCTCCAATGAGCCTTGTCTACTGTGTTCGGCCCCGCCGAATTTGTGGCCGGCGTGACGGTTACCGTCTCGAGCCGTGGGGCGCCCGCGCGATCCGTAGATCGATCTTGTTTGCCTTGCCTTGTCCTCCAACATGTCTTGTAAGTCCGGCGCATATTCCCGTGCCTTGGTACGGGGTGCGGCTTGAGTGGAGGGACGAGAGGCCTCTCTGTCGTGACCACGAGGTGGCCGGTCGACCACATCAAGTGCTTCCTCCTCTAATTGGGGTAGCAACCTACGCTTTGGGTAGCTCTTGGAGGGGCGTTCGAGTTTATGCTCTTCGGCCGCAAGGACTTCAGTCAATCTGTCGACTAGCAAATCTTGATCAGCTCTAAGTTGTTGGTGTTTTTTCTTGAGGCTTCTTGCCGTGGCCATAAGCCTGCGTTGAAAATGCTTTTGCTCGACGGGATCCTTTGGCACGACGAATTCGTCGTCATCTAGGCTTGCCTCGTCTTTGGAGGGAGGCATATAATTACCATCCTCGACCTCTCTGTCTGCCGCTCTCTCATGAGGGCTGGTTTCTCCATCCTCCTGTGCTAAATCTTGCTGGAGGGGGTTTGCTTCGGCGCTTTCCGGAGTATTATTATCTCCCGTGCTGGAATCATCGTGTTTGTTTTGGCGGGATTTTGAGCAGCGCCGTTGACGCCGGCGCTTAGGCTGTTTCTTGGAGGGGTCATCCTCCGCTATTCCATCGCCATCTCCCTCTTTTGGGGTGTCCACCATGTATATGTCATACGATGAGGTGGCTTTCTAGGGCCTAGTAGGTGCTGGTTCTTCATCATCTCCTTCATCGGCGTCCATACCGTCGATGTCTTCGGAGTCGGAGTCGAGCATGTCGGTTAAGTCGTCGAAAGTGGCTACAAAGTGGGTGGTGGGTGGGCTTTGAATTTCTTCATCGTCCGTACGCCAACCTTGCTGACCGTAGTCCGGCCAGGGCTCTCCTGATGAAGAGAGAGACTTCAGTGACTTCAGGATATCGCCGAAAGGCGAGTGCTGAAAGATGTCCGCGGCAGTGAACTCCATGATCGGCGCCCAATCGGATTCGATCGGCAGGGGCGCAGAGGGTTTGGAGTCCGGAGAAGAGTTCAGCTCCTTGGAGTTATGAGTCTCGCAGAGTACGGGGCTGGTGCTTGGCTCAATCTCCGTTGGGGTCGCAGCCCCCGAGGTGGCGTCCAACCGCCCATCCTCGATCGGCGCAGTTGGCTCCGAATTAAGGGTCGGAGCCGATGCGGGTGCGGCCTCCAGGGCACTGTTCGGCGGCAGAGCTAGATCATGCTCGTTGTGACAGTGCGGCGTGCTCGGCAGTGGCTCGAATCCATCGAAGATCAAGTCCCCGCGGATGTCAGCCGTGTAGTTAAAACTTCCAAATCTGACCTGACGGCCAGGGGCATAGCTTTCGATCTACTCCAGACGGCCAAGCGAATTGGCCCGCAGTGCGAAGCCGCCGAAGACGAAGATCTGTCCGGGGAGGAAGGTCTCACCCTAGACTGCACCGCTATCGATGATCGTAGGAGCCATCAAGCCTGACGGCGACGACACAGAGGAACTCTCAATGAAAGCACCAATGTCGGTGTCAAAACCGGCGGATCTCGGGTAGGGGGTACTGAACTGTGCGTCTAGGCCGGATGGTAACAGGAGACATGTGACACGAAGTTTTACCCAGTTTCGGGCCATCTCGACGGAGGTAAAACCCTACATCCTGCTTCATTAATATTGATGATATGGGTAGTACAAGAGTAGATCTACCACGAGATCGAGGAGGCTAAACCCTAGAAGCTAGTCTATGGTATGATTGTTGATGTGTATGTTGTCCTACGGACTAAAACCCTCCTGTTTATATAGACACCGGAGAGGGTTAGGGTTACACAAAGTCGGTTACAATGGTAGGAGATCTTCATATCATTATCGCTAAGCTTGCCTTCCACGCCAAGGAAAGTCCCTTCCGGACACGGGACGGAGTCTTCAATCTTGTATCTTCATAGTCTAGGAGTCCGGCTGAAGGTATAGTCCGGCTATCCGAACACCCCCTAATCCAGGACTCCCTCACCCCCCAGGGCTCCAAGTCCGGCTCTAGGCCGGACACCGCTCCGGAACCTTCAAAGCTTCCAGAGTCCGGCAGGCGACCTCCTTCCAAGAGGAGCAGGCCCTCCGTGCCAGTGACCCTTGTCCAACTGGAGGTGCCGGACAATCTGTTGGAGGTGCTCAAAGGCGCCTCCATCGATGAGGAGCACCGCACCATTATGAGTGCGGTGGTCCAGAAGGTTCAGTCCGCCAAGAACGGACTGACTGAAGCTTGTGCTAGCCTTTTAACAGGCTTTGAGGTAAGCAAAGAATGTGTAAATAATATTACCGCATAGACACTAGCCCCTGATGCTCTGTTTGGCGTTCGGGAAGAAAAGCCGAATAGAGGATCAAATAAAATTCATAGGAGTCTCACAAAAAGGAGTCAATATGCGTATGCAGGCTTCTTTGTTGGCATCCGCCGCACTGACTGCGAAAGCGGACACGCTAAAGCAGAACCTCGACCAGTCCGAGCAAGAGCTCAGGTGTGCCAAGAAGTAGCTCGAGGACAAGGAAGGTAAGAAATACCTTGTTTAAATATATATATAAAGGTGCAATTGCAAAAAATGACAGGATTATCGTGGCTATTGTAGGGCCACGTCTGAGGTGGTGACCCTTAAGCAAGCGATGTTCGAGGCCGAGAAGAGGGCGACCACGGAGCGCACCGAGCGGGAGAAGTATGAGGCCCAGGTTGGCGAGGTGCGGCAAGAGCTCCAGGCTCTCATGAAAAAACATGAGAGTTTGGAGCTTGACTCAAAGACGTGAGCGTCCGAGCTCGCGGCGGCTATTGAAAATGCCAAGTCTGCCAAGGCCGAATCCCAGAAGACCCTCCAGGAGTTGGATGCGGTGAAAAAGATAGCGGCGGGTAAGGCATTCTTTATGCAAAGCAAACACATAAACGTGAGTTACTTGTTACTTACCCGAATCCGGAGCTCTCTAGGAGCATTCGCAGATCTACCCCGTAGCGTGTCCGATGCCACCGCATTCTATTGAGCTGAGGAGGGCAGCTCGACAGAGAAGGTGTTCTGGTCTCAGTATGCTGAAGCCGGACACCCCGTGCCCCTGAGCGACCAGCTGAAGCAACTGGTCGAGCACCACAAGGCGGCCGAACAAGCCATGAAAGGCCTCATAGTTCGGCTGTGGCCTAGGGAGGCTTTGCCTGGGAGCTATTTTGGGCTGGTGCGGCGGCTGGTGGGGGCCTGTGCAAGGCTCGAAGTCATCAAGCGCTCTGTCTGCATTGAAGGTGCCCGTAGGGCCCTTGCCCGTGCTAAGGTGCACTGGGGCAAGCTGGATGCTGAGAAGCTTGTGAAGGACGGGCCACCGCCGGGGAAAGAGCATCGCAAGCCCGAGAAATATTATAAGGATGTTCTGAAGGGTGCCTGCCTTATGGCAGATGAATGTTCCAGGGATGTAATTTTTGAGTAAAACTCGCTCGTTTTGTCCTGTGCGCTGAAAACTTGTTCATATGCGCTAAGCAATGCTGTTGGAATTTAAAATATTACCTTTTGTGCGGCTGTTTATCAATTCTTAGAGATGGCGAGTCGTCGGCTTCTGCCCCCGTGCCGCTAGTGCTGGGGTGTTCGGGGATAAACCTGAGCGCTCTTTTTCCCATGTTTGGGTCCTTCGAGGGAGGCGCTCAACACAACGAACAAGGCAATCGGACTATAATGCTTGAACACTCACACTTAGCCATAGAATTCTATATTTTTAAATTTCGGCGAAGCCCCTGGTATTTGGAAGACCGAGTTCGGGGCGCTATCCACGCCTTGGCAGGACAGTGCCGACTCCTCGCTCTAAGAGGCATAAGTCTTTAGGGACTCGAAAAACCTCTCGAACAGCGACCAGCTCTCGCTTCATCATGACAGTTAGTTTTAGCTTTCTCTACTAAGGTGCCCGACCCAGCTCAACTGGGGCACAATCGCAGTAGTTCTCCTAGTGCTACCTTAGCCGATATAGCGGAACGTAAGGCACCAAAACATAGGAGCCGGGAAAACCCAACTATTAACCCAAGACATGATTCGGAGCCGATGCATATAATGCGATAAGTTCGCGGTGCCGCACTTGTTAAAGTGTTCAGACTTCTCACACCATATTGAGGGGTACTAAAGCCCCTGGCATATTTTGGCCATACCAAAGTGTACGGGTGCAACATGTCGTTCAGGAACATATATTTGTAAAAAAAAGAGAAATGCAAAAATAGACAAAAGCTATGCATTGTTTATTAAAAAGGGCTGCGATCAAAGCAGAACGATACAAATAATGCGATAAGCAAAAGGTTGGACTATTTAACATGTCTGTTCTAGGGGCAAGCTGCGGAATGGTAAGCGAAACAGGTATACTGCTCGTGATAGATACCACCTGGGAGTTTCGTAATGCGGCATGGCTTGTCTGCTTCCCTGGTACTTGCATCGTTTGTGTGGAAATTGAACTGCCGAACATGCCTTCCGAAGAATGGAGTCCTGAAAGTAAGAGAAAATTAAAAAATCGGCAGCCCCTGGTGCGGTTTAAGCCGTGTTTCGGGCGTGCCGTGATGGTGCCCCTCCCCCTGTACCCATGGTATTTCTATAGCGTAGTTGTGTACGCGAAGCACTGGTGTTGCATTTTTGCAAGGGCTAGGGTTGGGGCCGCATTGCTACGCCTGCTCGGAACGTGCCAAGTAGTCTTGTTGTAGGTTACTCTGGGCGCGCTTGACGTTGTCCGGACGTTTAATGGCCGGACTGGAGAACTGCCTGGAGAGGCTGCTTTGTACTTCCGCTGCAAGGGCCGCCGTGTACTCCTCCGTTCGGAGGGAGCATTCGGTGTTTCCATTGACCGTAATTACTCCTCGAGGGCCTGGCATCTTGAGCTTAAGGTGTGTGTTGTGCGGTACCGCATTGAACTTGGCGAGTGCGGTTCGCCCGAGCAGTGCGTGATAGCCACCGCGGAATGGGACTATGTCAAAGATTAACTCCTCGCTTCGGAAATTATCCGGAGATCCGAAGACCACTTCAAGTGTGACTGAGCCTGTACAGTTGGCCTCTACACCTGGTATTATGCCTTTAAAGGTCGTTTTGGTGGGCTTAATCCTCGAGGGATCTATGCCCATTTTCCGCACTGTATCTTTGGTAAAGCAGGTTCAGGCTGCTGCCGCCGTCCATAAGGACTCTAATGAGATGAAATCCGTCAATAATTGGGTCTAGAACCAATGCGGCGAATCCGCCATGACGGGTTCTAGTGGGATGGTCCCTTCGATCAAAGGTGATCGGGCAGGAGGACCATGGGTTGAACTTTGGGGCGACTGGCTCTACCGCGTATATGTCCCTTAATGCGCGCTTCCGCTCCCTCTTGGGGATGTGGGTTGCGTATATCATGTTCATCATCCACACTTGTGGGGGATAACCCTTCTGTCCACTGTTGTTCGGCGGCCGGGGCTCTTCATCGTCATCGCTATGCAGCCCCTTGTCTTTATTTTCGGCATTTAACTTGCCTGCCTGCTTGAACACCCAACAATCCCTGTTGGTGTGATTGGCCGACTTTTCGGGGGTGCCATGTATCTGGCACAAGCGGTCGAGTATTCGGTCCAAACTGGACGGGCCCTAGGATTTCTGTTGAATGGCTTTTTCCGCTGACCGGATTTATAGCCTCTGAATCCAGCATTAACTGCCGTATCCTCGGCATTGTCGCCGTTAATGCGGCGCTTCTGCTTGTTGCGACGCGGCCTGCCACTACTGTCCCTGGTGTCCGAATTACCAGGGTTCTTGTTCATATTGTTGCTACGAGCAAGCCAGCTGTCTTCTCCCGCGCAAAAGCGGGTCATGAGTGTCGTGAGTGCTGCCATAGATTTCGGCTTTTCCTGTCCAAGGTGCCGGGCAAGCCACTCGTCACGGATATTGTGCTTGAAGGCTGCTAGGGCCTCTGCGTCCGGACAGTCCACTATTTGATTTTTCTTTGTTAGGAACCGTGTCCAAAATTGCCTGGCCAATTCCTCTGGCTGCTGAATTATGTGGCTTTGGTCATCGGCGTCTGGTGGTCGCACATAAGTGCCCTGGAAATTGTCGAGGAATGCGGCTTCCAGGTCCTCCCAACAACTGACTGATCCTGCTGGCAAGCTGTTAAGCCAATGCCGAGCTGGTCCTTTAAGCTTGAGTGGGAGGTATTTGATGGCGTGCAGATCATCGCCGCGGGCCATGTGGATATGAAGGAGATAATCCTCGATCCATACCGCAGGATCTGTTGTGCCATCATATGATTCGATGTTTACGGGTTTGAAACCCTCGGGGATTTGATGATCCATTACTTCGTCTGTGAAGCATAGTGGGTGTGCGGCGCCTCTTTACTGGGCTATATCACGACGTAGCTCCAATGAGCTTTGTCTACTGTGTTCGGCCCTACCGGATTTTTGTCTGGCGTGACGGTTATCGTCTCGAGTCGTGGGGCGCCCATGCTATCCGTAAATCGATCTTGTTTGCCTTGCCTTGTCCTCCAACATATCTCGCAGGTCTGGCACATTTTCCCGTGCCTTGGTACGGGGTGCGGCTTGAGTGGAGGGCCAAGAGGCCTCTCTGTCGCGGCCACGACGTGGCCGGTCGGCCGTATCAAGTGCTGGTGATGTAGGTTTAAGTGCTTCCTCCTCTAATCGGGGTAGCAACCTGCGCTTTGGGTAGTTCTTGGAGGGGCGTTCGAGTTTATGCTCTTCATCCATAAGGACTTCAGTCCATCTGTCGACTAGCAAATCTTGATCCGCTCTAAGCTGTTGCTGTTTTTTCTTGAGGCTTCTTACCGTGGCCATAAGCCTGCGTTGAAAACGCTCTTGCTCAACGGGATCCTCTGGCACGACGAATTCGCCGTCGTCGAAGCTTGCCTTGTCTTCGGAGGGAGGCACATAATTATCGTCCTCGACCTCTCTGCCTGCCGCTCTCTCATGAGGGCTGGCTTCTCCATCCTCCTGTGCTGAATCTTGTTGGAGGGGGTTTTCTTCGGCACTCTCCGGAGTATTATTATCTCCCGTGCTGGAATCACCGTATTTGCTTTGGCGGGATTTTGAGCGGCGCCGCTGACGCCGGCGCTTAGGCTGTTTCTTGGAGGGGTGATCCTCCGTTGTTCCATCGCCGTCTCCTTCTTTTGGGGTGTCCACCATGTATATGTCATATGACGAGGTGGCTTTCCAGGGCCCAATAGGCGCTGGTTCTTCATCATCTCCTGCATCGGCGTCCATACCGTCGATGTCTTCGGAGTCGAAGTCGAGCATGTCGGTTAAATCGTCGACAGTGGCTACAAAGTGGGTGGTGGGTGGGCTTTGAATTTCTTCATCGTCCGTATCCCAACCTTGCTGACCGTAATCCGGCCAGGGCTCTCCTGATAAAGAGAGAGACTTTAGTGTCTTCAGAATATCGCCGAAAGGCTAGTGCTGAAAGATGTCCGCGGCAGTACACTCCATGATCGGCCCCCAACCGGATTCGATCGGCAGGGGCGCGTTGGTGGACTAGTCCGGAGAGGAGTCCGGCTCCTTGGAGTCACGAGTCTCGCGGAGTGCGGGGCTGGTGTTTGGCTCGATCGCCGTTGGGATCGCAGCCCCCGAGGCAGCGTCCAACCACCCATCCTCGATTGACGCAGTTGGCTCCGAATTAAGGGTCGAAGCCGATCCGGGTGCGGCGTCCAGGGCACTGTTCGACGGCAGAGCTAGATCATGCTCGTCGTGATAGCGCGGTGCGCTCGGCAGTGGCTTGAATCCATCGAAGATCGAGTCCCCGCGGATGTCAGCCGTGTAGTTTAAACTTCCAAATCTGACCTGATGGCCAGGGGCATAGCTTTCGATCTTCTCCAGATGGCCAAGTGAACTGGCCCGCAGTGCGAAGCCGCCGAAGACGAAGATCTGTCCGGGGAGGAAGGTCTCACCCTGGACTGCATAGCTATTGATGATTGTAGGAGCCATCAAGCCTAACGGCGATGACACAGAGGAACTCTCAATGAAAGCACCAATATCGGTGTCAAAACAGGCGGATCTCGGGTAGGGGGTCCCGAACTGTGCGTCTAGGCCGGATGGTAACAGGAGGCAAGGGACACGAAGTTTTTGTAATGCCCTCGATGTGGCTATATCTCCCACGTGTTGAAGCACTACTTAGAGGCATAACCGCATTGAAAGCAATGTTGCAAGTGAGGTAATCTTCACACAACCCATGTAATACATAAGGGAAAGAGATACATAGTTGGCTTACACTCGCCACTTCACACAATTACATGAATAAAACATTACATCATCCAGATACAATCAAGGTCCGACTACGGAACCAAAATGAAAGAAGAACCCCAAAAGCGACAAAGGTCCCCGATCGACCCCAACTGGGCTCCACTACTGACCAACTAGAACGAAAGAACACAAAGGACAAGGTCTTCAACGAGCTCCTCCTGAGCTGGATTGCGTCACCTGGAATGGCATCATCGGCACCTGCAAGCTGGGTTTGGAAGTATCTGTGAGCCACGGGGACTCAGCAATCTCGCACCCTCGCGATCAAGACTATTTAAGCTTATGGGTAAGGTAAAAGGTATGAGGTGGAGCTGCAGTAAGCGACTAGTATAAATGGTGGCTAACATACGCAAAAGAGAGCGAGAAGAGAAGGCAAAGCACGGTCGGTAAAAGTATGATCAAGAAGTGATCCTATAGTAACCTACGCCAAGCATAACTCCAACACCGTGTTCACTTCTCGGACTCCGCCGGAAAGAAACCATCATGGTAACACACATAGTTGGTTCATTTTAATTAAGGTCAACTTCAGGTTTTCTACAACCGGACGTTAACAAATTCCCATCTGCCCATAACTGCGGGCACGACTTTCGAAAGTTCAAATACCTGCAGGGGTGTCCCAACTTAGCCCATCACAAGCTCTTACGGTCAACGAAGGAATAGACCTCCTCCCGAGACATTCCGATCAGACTCGGTATCTCGGTTCTTCAAGACATTTCGACAGGGTAAAACTAAACCAGCAACACCGCCCGAATGTGCCGACAAATCCCGATAGGAGCTGCACATATCTCTTTCTCAGGGCACACCGGATTCTCCAAACTTCTGGTAGGCCAGCCCAGAGTTGCCCCTGATGGCCACCGGCGACTGACAAGTTGGACCAACACTCAGAGGAGCACTGGCCCGGGGGGGGGGGTAAAATAATGATGACCCTCAGGAGCGCGACTCCCAAGGGAAAAGAAAAGGCTAGGTGGCAAATGGTAAAACCAATGTTGGGCATTGCTGAAACAGCTTTACTTAAGGCGAACTGTCAAGGGGTTCCCATAATAGCCCAACCGCGTAAGGAACACAAAATCCGGGAACATAACACCGATATGACGAAAACTAGGGCGGCAAGAGTGGAACAAAACACCAGGCATAAGGCCGAGCCTTCCACCCTTTACCAAGTATATAGATGCATTAATTAAATAAGATATATTGTGATATCCCAACAAGTAAACAATGTTCCAACAAGGAACGATCTCCATGTTCCAAAAAGGAACAAACTTCAATCTTCACCTGCAACTAACAACGCTATAAGAGGGGCTGAGCAAAGCGGTAACATAGCCAAACAACGGTTTGCTAGGACAAGGTGGGTTAGATGTTTGGTTCAACAACATGGGAGGCAAGATAAGCAAGTGGTAGGTATCGCAGCATAGGCATAGCAAAAGAGCGAGCAACTAGCAAGCAAAGATAGAAGTGATTTCAAGGGTATGATCATCTTGCCTGAAATCCCGCAAGGAAGAAGAACGAGTCCATGAAGAAGACAAACGGACGTAGTCGAACGGGTCCTCAAAACACGACGTTAACGGAACCAACCCGAAGAAGCAACACCGGAAAAGAAGCACACAACATAGTAAACAACCAACACATGAACATGGTATGATATGCGGGATGTGGGATGCGATGCATATGCATGATTGGACAAGGGATGCATGAACCTGGCCTCAACATGGAAATCGAAGTGCGCCACTGGAAAGGTGAGATGAAATAGCTCAAAACGATATAAAGATCACCGGAATCGGAGTTACGGTTTGGAAAAGGCAAGCGATTCAAATATGACCACGATCTGCGATTTACAACAAGTAGCCATCTAAATGCAAATGAAATGCACATGATGACATGATATGCAATGCATGACACGCAAGCAATGACAAGGCAACAACAGCGAATAACTGGACGACACCTGGCACATCGGTCACGGGGCGTTACAACACTCCACCACTACGAGAGGATCTCGTCCCGAGATCTAGAATGGCACCGGAGGAACAACGGAAGAGAAAGAGAAGAGGTAGAACTAAGTTGCTTCTTTGACAAACGAGTGAGACCAAAGAACCGCAAGAGGTTGAGCAAATTTGAAAGAAAGAATATAACAAAGATGAATAAAGTCGAAAACACTCCGTTAGAAAAGAGGATATGAACATTGCGAAAACCGTGAGGTTGAAAGGCAAGATATATATTGAAACCACTCCGGTTAAAACCAGATAGGGAAGGATTAAGAATGATATAATTTGGACAGCACTCCGACTGTAAATGGAAGGAATAGGACATGATCTTGACAAACAAGATGATGGGTTGCAGAGAGCAACATCACAATGCCTCCGGAACGAAAGAATAGAATAAAGATAATTGAGACAAACGAATGTAGAAGACAATGCCCACTTCTGCTACAAAAGAGCTTGAAAAGGCATCTTTAGGAGAAGGGTCGAACGGAGTTTTTGGAAAAACCACCAACGAAAAGAATAAGGTTGATATGGTCTTATGGGGTACATCTCCAATTATGAGGTGACAATCTGCCACTCACGAGAAAAAGAATTTGATTGATAAGGACAAGGAGACGAGAAACTTATTTCACCGGGAGGATAGATGAATAACTTGGGTCATTTATAAACACCATAGATAGAAACCATCTAGGTGAAATATAACCCAAGATAGCTCCAATGACGAGATTGATGGATTTAAAATATCTCATTCTTAACAACATGTGAATTATGGAACATGAACTCGAATTATCAAGAATGACATAATACCACCTCAAATGACACGATAGAAAGAATTGAACTCCGGATTACAAGAAGAAGAATGCTTTGAGCTCCTCTGGAAAGAATCTTGATGAACCCTCCGAGAAGGAGTTAAATCCTTGAAGAACCATCATGTAGAACCTCCATGAAGAACTCCGGTAACAAAATAATGATCCAAAATAATGGAATGATGAAAAGAATAAGATTTAAGCCTCGCAATGATTTAGATAGAGAAATCCGTGATAATATAATTGAAAGAGGTTGGAATTCTGGGAAAAAAGAGAAGATGAAACAAATGAAACCGAGAGTTTGAAGGGCCTCTGGAATAAGAATTAATCATTTGGACGAAACAAGAATAAGAATTACATTATACTTATCCTTCACCAATTAAATTGGTGACAATCAATGAATTTGGCATACTACTTATTCTCGTAGAAAGGATTAAAAGAGATATAGCGCCAACTTGGGTAAAATATTGAGAGAACCACCGGTAGGATAGAAATAACAAATAAATCGATACTATAAACAAAGGAAGAGAAATCTTGAACGAGCCACCGGTAAGAATTGAAAAACGATTGAAGAAAAGGTAAAGAAACACCGGGAAGAATTATAAAATGAACGAAGAAGCTCGAGAGAATCTAGATACATGAGAACGAAGAGATCACGAGCCGATTAAAGATCACTTGCACAAAGCACCGGTAAAATTTGGAGAATGATAGCTGAAAGCTGAGAATGAATAAATCTGAATTGATGGACTCCGGATGAACAAATTGAAAAGGCTCCTGAATTGCACCGGATGGATAAAAAGAATTCTCACAATCGAACAATTGTGAGAGGATGGCAACAAGCTAGAATCACGAGTCTTGAAGAGAATGGAGCAAGATTAAAGAGAAACTCTTCTTCGGTCTTCAAAATCCGAGAATGACAACGAGAAACACCACCAAGAATTATTGAGGCACCGGAATAAAGAAGAATATAAAAGTTGAATCAACAATGAAATGAATTTGAAAGATCTTGGAGAAGGACATTTGATTGATGATACTTCATTGTCACGTCAAACTTTGACAAGAAATTTGAGGATATCTCTGGGAAATAAGAAGAGTCAGATAAGATCCTGGGAAGAGACCTATGGGTTAGGGCCCACTCAAAAGAAACACCGTTGAACGAATTAAAAGATAGATTGCGCCGGTTGAGTTAAATGGCTTGGATAAGATAATAACCTCGAGATAGGTTGAACGGATCGAGAATGGAAATGTGAATCTTCTGAGATATCTTCAGCTCTCCGGAACAATAGTATAGCTAGAGGTGAACGATTATGAGGTGTACCGTTTTGAGAAGGCATTTGAAAACGAGGAAAAAGATATGACCAACACCGAAAGCTTGAATTGGTTCCACCGGATAAGAAAACGAGTGATGAGAGACGAACTTGAAGCTCCGTTAGAATCTTCATGAGAATCATCGGATAAGAATATTGATAGAAAAGAATGGAGAGATTTCGCATCAATAAGATGGATGCTCGATTAAGAGATCTGAATCCTTGGAGAAAAACAAAGGGAGGGAGGGTGGGAAAAACAAAGACAATTTGGAATGGATGAAACGAGCACCGTTGAGAAGAACTGATACTTGATCTTGCGGTTGTTGAAATGATCGGATCCACTTGAAGAAAAACACGCCGGTTGAAAAGGAGTAATATGACAATCTCGATTATCGATAAGGATTAGTATTCACATCGGAGTATGAGAACACCACTTAGAAAAGGTATGGAATCAACACTTGACATTGAAGCAACTCGAATACCACAACTCAAAACAAAAACAAAGGGTTGGCTTGCAGAATAAGCCGGAACAAACATATGACTGAGATTTCGTCCGAAGTTTTCATGGTGGGGCCTACACGGGCTCGATCGTACAGCACCATCATGTACAAGGCAGTGCACATGACATACGAAGCATCCCCGAGTCGGCATAGCCAAGGACTATTTAAGACACAATGAGATCACTGTAAAACCGACCGTGAATAGGCGGACCACTAGACGTCGAACCCCAACTTCATATCATACATCTGTTGGAAAGAAATCCTAAGAGCCACTTGAATTCCCACCTATCAAACTCCCGAATCTTTCCGGTTATGCAATCAGGTGTTGGGGATACAGGGGAAGCATAATATCTCACCCAAAACTAGCAAATCCTACATCCAGCTGTATCCATCCTTCAACACATAACCAAGAAACCTTCGGAAATCGTCTACCTCAACCTTCGAAAAGCATCCGTTATACAAGTTATGGCAATACTCCCGAACTCCCGCCCCAGTACTGGGTGGCGTCGAGGTTATCTCACCAACGAACTGCATAAAAGAGATTTTCGATGTCGGTGTACTAAACTCAGGTATTCCAGAACTGCAACAATAAAATTATGACGACAACACCTCAGAGCTCAACTCCCTGGGACACTTCCACAAAACCCCTGACAGGAGGCACCAAGACAATGTTCTCGTCACAAAACCATCGGAATGATTCCAAGATACCCGCGTGATCCTAAAATTTTTTTAGTGAAATTTGAGAAGAGAAGAGTCAAAACTCTACGTCAGGATGCCTTAGCAGAGCGATGAGGAGACTGGGAAGTAAAAAAGAATTCCTAAACTCTCCGATATATAATTCCTAAATGACTCAAAACATTTTCTAGACACAACTCGGCTGCTAAAAACGATCAAGAAATGGGGGCTCCTAAGGTTGGGGAAGGCTCTGATACCAACTTGTAACGCCCTCGATGCGGCTATATCTCCCACGTGTCGAAGCACGACTTAGAGGCATAACCGCATTGAAAGCAATGTCGCAAGTGAGGTAATCTTCACACAACCCATGTAATACATAAGGGAAAGAGATACATAGTTGGCTTACACTCGCCACTTCACACAATTACATGAATAAAACATTACATCATCCAGATACAATAAAGGTCCGACTACAGAACCAAAATGAAAGAAGAACCCCAAAAGCGACAAAGGTCCCCGATCGACCCCAACTGGGCTCCACTACTGACCAACTAGAACGAAACAACACAAAGGACAAGGTCTTCAACGAGCTCCTCCTGAGCTGGGTTGCATCACCTGGAATGGCATCATCAGCACCTGCAAGCTGGGTTTGGAAGTATCTGTGAGCCACGGGGACTTAGCAATCTCGCACCCTCGCGATCAAGACTATTTAAGCTTATGGGTAAGGTAAAAGGTATGAGGTGGAGCTGCAGCAAGCGACTAGCATATATGGTGGATAACATACGCAAAAGAGAGCGAGAAGAGAAGGAAAGCACGGTCGGTAAAAGTATGATCAAGAAGTGATCCTATAGTAACCTACGCCAAGCATAACTCCAACACCGTGTTCACTTCCCGGACTCCGCCGGAAAGAGACCATCACGGTAACACACACAGTTGGTTCATTTTAATTAAGGTCAACTTCAGGTTTTCTACAACCGGACGTTAACAAATTCCCATCTGCCCATAACCGCGGGCACGGCTTTTGAAAGTTCAAATCCCTGCAGGGGTGTCCCAACTTAGCCTATCACAAGCTCTCACGGTCAATGAAGGAATAGACCTCCTCCCGAGACATTCCGATCAGACTCGGTATCTCGGTTCTTCAAGACATTTCGACAGGGTAAAACTAAACCAGGAACACCGCCCGAATGTGCCGACAAATTCCGATAGGAGCTGCACATATCTCTTTCTCAGGGCACACCGGATTGTCCAAACTTCTGGTAGGCCAGCCCAGAGTTACCCCTGGTGGCCACCGGCGGCTGACAAGTTGGACCAACACTCAGAGGAGCACTGGCCCAGGGGGGGGGTAAAATAATGATGACCCTCAGGAGCATGACTCCCAAGGGAAAAGAAAAGGCTAGGTGGCAAATGGTAAAACCAATGTTGGGCATTGCTGGAACAACTTTACTTAAGGCGAACTGTCAAGGGGTTCCCATAATAGCCCAACCGCGTAAGGAACGCAAAATCCGGGAACATAACACCGATATGACGGAAACTATGGTGGCAAGAGTGGAACAAAACACCAGGCATAAGGCCGAGCCTTCCACCCTTTACCAAGTATATAGATGCATTAATTAAATAAGATATATTGTGATATCCCAACAAGTAAACAATGTTCCAACAAGGAACAATCTCCATGTTCCAACAAGGAACAAACTTCAATCTTCACTTGCAACTAACAACGCTATAAGAGGGGCTGAGCAAAGTGGCAACATAGCCAAACAACAGTTTGCTAGGACAAGGTGGGTTAGAGGTTTGGTTCAACGACATGGGAGGCATGATAAGAAAGTGGTAGGTATCGCAGCATAGGCATAGCAAAAGAGCGAGCAACTAGCAAGCAAAGATAGAAGTGATTTCGAGGGTATGATCATCTTGCCTGAAATCCCGCAAGGAAGAAGAACGAGTCCATGAAGAAGACAAACGGACGTAGTCGAACGGGTCCACACAACACGACGTTAACGGAACCAACCTGAAGAAGCAACACCGGAAAAGAAGCACACAACATAGTAAACAACCAACACATGAACATGGTATGATATGCGGGATGCGGTATGCGATGCATATGCATGATTGGACAAGGGATGCATGAACCTGGCCTCAACATGGAGATTCAAGCGTGCCACTGGAAAGGTGAGATGAAATCGCTCGAAAATGATATAAAGATCACCGGAATCGGAGTTACGGTTTGGAAAAGGCAAGCGATTCAAATATGACCACGATCTGCGATTTACAGCAAGTAGCCATCTAAATGCAAATGAAATGCACATGATGACATGATATGAAATGCATGAAACGCAAGCAATGACAAGGCAACAACAGCGAATAACTGGACGACACCTGGCACATCGGTCACGGGGTGTTACAGTTTTACCCAGGTTCGGGCCCTCTTGATGGAGGTAAAACCCTACGTCCTGCTTGATTAATATTGATGATATGGGTAGTACAAGAGTAGATCTACCACGAGATCGGAGAGGCTAAACCCTAGAAGCTAGCCTATGGTATGATTGTTGTTCTGTGAAATGTTGTCCTAGGGACTAAAACCCTCCGGTTTATATAGACACCAGAGAAGGTTAGGGTTACATAGAGTCGGTGACAATGGTAGGAGATCTGCATATCTGTATCGCCAAGCTTGCCTTCCACGCCAAGGAAAGTCCCTTCCGGACACGGGACGAAGTCTTCAATCTTGTATCTTCATAGTCCAGGAGTCCGGCTGAAGGTATAGTCCGGCTATCCGAACACCCCCTAATCCAGGACTCCCTCACTCACTAATTAGTGTAGTAGTCACAGGAACAGATTTCTGTGATGAACTACTTTCCAATAAGGGAGCAGGTACAGTTACCTCATCAAGTTCTAATTTCCTCCCACTCACTTCTTTCGAGAGAAACTCCTTCTCTAGAAAGGATCCATTCAAAGCAACGAATATCTTGCCTTCGGATCTGTGATAGAAGGTGTACCCAACATTTTCTTTTGGGTATCCTATGAAGACGCACTTCTCCGATTTGGGTTTGAGCTTATCAGGTTGAAACTTTTTCACATAAGCATTGCAACCTCAAACTTTAAGAAACGACAGCTTAGGTTTCTTGCCAAACCATAGTTCATACGGTGTCGTCTCAACGGATTTAGATGGTGCCCTATTTGACGTGAATGCAGTTGTCTCTAATGTATAACCCCAAAACGATAGTGGTAGATCGGTAAGAGACATCATAGATTGCACCATATCTAATAAAGTACGGTTATGACGTTCGGACACACCATTACACTGTGGTGTTCCAGGTGGCGTGAGTAGTGAAACTATTTCACATTGTTTTTAACTGAAGGCCAAACTCATAACTCAAATATATTACTTCTGTGATCATATCGTAGAAACTTTTATTTTTGTTACGATGATTCTCCACTTCACTCTGAAATTCTTTGAACTTTTCAAATGTTTCAGACTTGTGTTTCATCAAGTAGATATACTCATATCTGCTCAAATCATTTGTGAAGATCAGAAAATAATGATACTTGCCGTGAGCCTCAATATTCATCGGACCACATACATCAGAATGTATGATTTCCAACAAATCTGTTGCTTGCTCCATTGTTCCGGAGAATGGAGTCATAGTCATGTTGCCCATGAGGCATGGTTCGCAAGCATCAACTGATTCATAATCAAGTGATTCCAAAGCCCATCAGCATGGATTTTCTTCATGCGCTTTACACCAATATGACCTAAATGGCATTGCCACAAATAAGTTGCACTATCATTATTAACTTTGCATCTTTTGGTTTCAATATTATGAATATGTATATCACTACCATTGAGATCCAACGAACCATTTTCATTGGGTGTGTAACCATATAAGGTTTTATTCATGTAAACAGGACAACAATATATTCTCTTACTTAAATGAAAAACCGTATTGCAATAAACATGATCAAATCATATTCATGCTCAACGCAAACACCAAATGACACTTATTTAGGTTCAACACTAATCCCGAAAGTATAGGGAGTGTGCGATGATGATCATATCAATCTTGGAACCACTTCCAACACACATCGTCACTTCACCCTTAACTAGTCTATGTTCATTCTGCAACTCCCGTTTCGAGTTACTATTCTTAGCAACTGAACCAGTATCAAATACCGAGGGTTTGCTACGAACACTAGTAATATACACGTCAATAATCTATATATCAAATATATCTTTGTTCACTTTGCCATCCTTCTTATCCACCAAATACTTGGGGCAGTTCCGCTTCCAGTGACTAGTCCCTTTGTAGTAGAAGCACTTAGTCTCAGGCTTAGGACCAGACTTGGTCTCCTTCACTTGAGCAGCAACTTGCTTGCCGTTCTTCTTGAAGTTCCCCTTCTTCCCTTTGACCTTTTCTTGAAACTAGTGGTCTTGTCTACCATCAACATTGGATATTTTTCTTGATTTCTACCTTCGTTGATTTCAGCATTACGAAGAGCTTGGGAATCGTTTCCATTATCCCTTGCATATCGTAGTTCATCACGAAGTTCTACTAACTTGGTGATGGTGACTAGAGAATTCTATCAATCACTATCTTATCTGGAAGATTAACTCCCACTTGATACAACAATTGTAATACCCAGATAATCTGAGTACATGCTCACTGCTTGAGCTATTCTCCTCCATCTTTTTAGCTATAGAACTTTGTTAGAGACTTCATATCTCTTAACTTGGGTATTTGCTTGAAATATTAACTTCAACTCATGGAACATCTCATATGGTCCATGACATTCGAAACATCTTTGAAGTCCCGATTCTAAGCTGTTAAGCATGGTGCACTAAACTATCAAGTAGTCATCATATTGAGCTAGCCAAACGTTCATAATGTCTACCTCTACTCCTGCAATAGGTCTGTCACCTAGCAGTGCATCGAAGACATAATTCTTCTGTGCGGCAATGAGGATAATCCTCAGATTACGGATCCAATCCGCATCATTGCTACTAACATTTTTCAACATAATTTTTCTCTAGGAACACAATAAACTGGGAGCAACATCGCGAGCTATTGATCTACAACATAGATATGCTAATACTACCAGGACTAAGTGATAAATTAAAGTTCAATTAATCTTATTACTTAAGAACTCTCACTTAGACAGACATCCCTCTAATCTTCTAAGTGATCACGTGATCCATATCAACTAAACCATGTCCGATCATCACGTGAGATGGAGTAGTTTCAATGGTGAACATCACTATGTTGATCATATCTACTATATGATTCACACTCGACCTTTCGGTCGCCGTGTTCCGAGGCCATATCTGTTATATGCTAGGCTCGTCAAGTTTAACCCGAGTATTCCGCGTGTGCAACTGTTTTGCACCCGTTGTATTTGAACGTAGAGCCTATCACACCCGATCATCACGTGGTGTCTCAGCATGAAGAACTTTCGCAACGGTGCATACTCAGGGAGAACACTTGTACCTTGATAATTAGTGAGAGATCATCTTGTAAAGCTACCGTCGAACTAAGCAAAATAAGATGTATAAAAGATAAACATCACATGCAATCAAAATATGTGACATGATATGGCCATCATCATCTTGTGCCTTTGATCTCCATATCCAAAGTATTGTCATGATTTCCATCATCACCGG
The DNA here is from genome assembly GCA_034509565.1 of Triticum monococcum. Lineage (NCBI taxonomy): Eukaryota > Viridiplantae > Streptophyta > Magnoliopsida > Poales > Poaceae > Triticum > Triticum monococcum. The sequence goes on along the minus strand of CM067847.1, from coordinate 169,689,584 downwards.
CATCACACCATGATCTCCATCACCTTGATCTATATCAATGTGTCGTCACATGGTCGTCTCGCCAACTACTGCTCTTGCAACTACTGCTATCACATAGCGATAAAGTAAAGCAATTATTTGGCGCTTGCATCTTATGCAATAAAGAGACAACCATAAGGCTTCTGCCAGTTGCCGATAACTTCAACAAAACATGATCATCTTATACAACAACTTATATCTCATCACGTCTTGACCATATCACATCACAACATGCCCTGCAAAAACAAGTTAGACGTTCTCTACTTTGTTGTTGCAAGTTTTACATGGCTGCTACGGGCTGAGCAAGAACCGTTCTCACCTACGCATCAAAACCACAACGATAGTTTGTCAAGTTGGTGTTGTTTTAACCTTCGCAAGGACCGGGCGTAGCCACACTCGGTTCAACTAAAGTTTGAGAAACTGACACCCGCTAATCACCTGTGTGCATAGCACGGCGGTAAAACCAGTCTCGCGTAATCGTCCGTGTAATGTCGGTCCGGGCCGCTTCATCCAACAATACCGCCGAACCAAAGTGTGACATGCTGGTAAGCAGTATGACTTATATCTCCCACAACTCACTTGTGTTCTACTCATGCATATTACATCAACGCATAAAACCTAGGCTCTGATACCACTATTGGGGAACATAGTAATTTCAAAAATTTCCTACACACACGCAAGATCATGGTGATGCATAGCAACGAGAGACGAGAGTGTTGTCTACGTACCCTCGTAGACCGGCAACGGAAGCATTGACACAACATAGAGGACGTAGTCATACGTCTTCCCGATCCGACCGATCCAAGTACCGAACGTACGGCACCTCCGAGTTCTGCACACGTTCGACTCGGTGACGTCCCTCGAGCTCCGATCCAGAAAAGTGTCGAGGGGGAGTTTCATCAGCACGACGGCGTGATGATGGTGATGATGTTCTACCGACGCAAGGCTTCGCCTAAGCACCGCTACGATATGACCGAGGTGGAATATGGTGGAAGGGGGCACCGCACACGGCTAAGGAACGATCACGAAGATCAACTTGTGTGTCTATGGGGTGCCCCCACCCTCGTATATAAAGGAGTGGAGGAGGGGGAGAGGGCCGGCCCCTATGGCGCGCCCTGGAGGAGTCCTACTCCCACCGGGAGTAGGATTCCCCCCTTCCCTAGTTGGAGTAGGAGAGGAAGGGAAGGAGGAGTAGGAGAGAAGGAAAGGGGGGGCGCACCCCCCAAACCTGCTCCAATTCGGCCTCCTGCCCAAAGGAGGCGCACCAGCCCCTTGTGGGCTGGTGTGCTTCCTTCTTATGGCCCATAAGGCCCATAACTTCTCCCGGGGGGTTCCGGTAACCTCCCGGTACTCCGGAAAAATGCCTGAACCACTCGGAACCCTTTCGATGTCCAAACATAGTCATCCAATATATCAATCTTTACGTCTCGACCATTTCAAGATTCCTCGTCATTTCCACGATCTCATCCGGGACTCCGAACAACCTTTGGTACATCAAAACACAAAAACTCTTATTACGATCGTCACCGAACTTTAAGCGTGCGGACCCTAAGGGTTCGAGAACTATGTAGACATGATCGAGACACGTCTCCGGTCAATAACCAATAGCCGAACCTGGATGCTCATATTGGCTCCCACATATTCTACGAAGATCTTTATCGGTCAAACCGCATAACAACATACGTTGTTCCCTTTGTCATCGGTATGTTACTTGCCCGAGATTCGATCGTCGGTATCTCAATACCTAGTTCAATATCGTTACCAGCAAGTCTCTTTACTCGTTCCGTAACACATCATCCCGCAACTAACTCATTAGTTGCAATGCTTGCAATGCTTATAGTGATGTGCATTACCGAGTGGGCCCAGAGATACCTCTCCGACAATCGGAGTGACAAATCCTAATCTCGAAATAAGCCAACCCAACAAGTACCTTCGAAGACACCTATAGAGCACCTTTATAATCACCCAGTTACGTTGTGACTTTTGGTAGCACACAATGTGTTCCTCCGGTAAACGGGAGTTGCATAATCTCATAGTCATAGGAACATGTATAAGTCATGAAGAAAGCAATAGCAACAAACTAAACGATCAAGTGCTACGCTAACAGAATGGGTCAAGTCAATCACATCATTCTCCTAATGATGTGATCCCGTTAATCAAATGACAACTCATGTCTATGGTTAGGAAGCATAACCATCTTTGATTAACGAGCTAGTCAAGTAGAGGCATACTAGTGACACTCTGTTTGTCTATGTATTCACACATGTATTATGTTTCCAGTTAATACAATTCTAGCATGAATAATAAACATTTATCATGATATAAGGAAATAAATAATAACTTTATTATTGCCTCTAGGGCATATTTCCTTCATGAATGCGATGCACCAGTATCGAAAAGAACAAGAGCGGTAAATGACTTAACCAAAAACTTAACTATTACCACGTCCGGCTGCTCTTCAACCTCCTCCACATTAACGTGGTTCACTTGTCCTTTGTTGAATGGATTCAGCTTCTTCCCAGCGCTCCCATTTCCATTTCCATTCGTTCCTTCAGGGCACTCCATGGCGTAGTGTCCAGTCTTCCCGCACTTGAAACAAGTAACTTGACTTAAGTCCCTTTTGGCGGGTGTGGCTGGGTTGGGGCGGTTATGATTATTGTTGGTTCCGTTCCCATTCCCATTCTTAGATCCATTGTGGTTATGAGATCCTCCTCCAGTGTGGTTGTGACCTCCATGGTTATGAACAAGTCCTCCCGAGTTCGGGGTTAGGCGAGGCTTCTGCTGAGCTCCTGAGTTATACTTCCCTTGTCCATACTTTCTCTTGCGGCTCTCAATCTGCTGCTGCTTCCCTTCAACCATAAGAGCCTTATCTACCAACTCCTGGTAGTTGTTGAAGGTTGATACCATCAACTGCATGCTCATCTCATCATTCAGCCCTTCCATAAACTTCTGCTGCTTCGCGGCATTTGTAGCCACATCATCAGGGGCATAGCGAGATAACTTGCTAAACTCGTCCACGTACTGAGCCACAGTACGGTTCCCCTAGCGTAAGATGCGGAACTCCCACTTCTTCATTTGCATAGCTCCAGTGGAGACATGGGCTGTGCGGAAAGCTTGCTGAAACTGGTCCCAAGTGACATTGGCTATAGGAAAAGTGGTTGTGTAATTCTCCCACCATGAGGCTGCTGGTCCATCCAATTGATGTGCGGCAAAGCGCACTCTCTCAGTATCTGTGCAACCTGCGGTGGTCAACTCCCTTCCAATATGGCGTAGCCAATTGTCCGCAACTATGGGCTCGGTGCTACTGGAAAACACCGGCAGCTGTAACCTTAGAAAACAGGGTAGATTGTCCACGGGCGGCGGGTTGTTGTTGTTGTTGTTGCCCTAATTCTGAACTAGCAAATGCATCAACGTATTTTGCTGTTGGATCAACTGGGTGAGCTCCGGTGGGAAGGCAAAACCGGTGTCACGTCTCGGAGGCATCTGAGGGGTTTAGATGGAAGAGATTTAGAATAGAAAAGAGGTCTAATGAGAAAACACTACCCATATGCACATGAGACAAACACAATCATTTCACTCAATCAATCAAGGGCATACGAACGATCTAGAATTGTCGCACAAGTGCTCAACTACTACTAAATACATGGGGGAATACTAGTAATATATGATAGTCATCTAGAAATTTTGATAGGTGGAAGACTCCATGATGTCTGATCCAGCTTCGTCTTCAAAGACTCCATGGTGGAATCGGTGTCGTCGATTATGATGTAGTTGTCCGGGCAAGTGGGATCTTCGTCTTCGTCTCCTGGTGCTGGTCCTCCCATGAATACTCCGATCTTCTTGGCTAGGTCGTCATTCTTCTCCAGTAGTGTCTTGATTTCCTCCTCATATCCATCGCGTGTAAACTTGAGTTCTTCCTCCAGTTCAATGATCCTAGTCTTCGCCTTCTTCGAGTCCATCATGTCCGCGCACATCTGGTTTTCCCGTCGTCGGATGTGCTGGTTTAACTCCTGGATGAAAGCTGCAATGGATCTATCCTTCCTCGTGTTGATTACTTCCCATTGCTCATCTCGGTGCCCACATATTCGGTAAATAGTGTCCTTAAGCTCCCTGTTGTAAACTTCTCCAATGCGTCCCATGGTAATGTGGGCTGCCATGCTCTTGCCTAGACTCCAGGTGGGTGCTTCGAAAGAAAACTCTATGGGTTTAGAAGTGGGCGAGAACGTCCTTCCTGGAACTTGTACTTGAATCATCCAGCGCTGCTCTTCAGGTAAAGTGGCGTTGTACGTCCCGGTCAAGCTTGGTATTCCAATGTTCAAGTACCTAGTGACTTCCTTCAAGTGACGTCCAAAAGGTGTGTCTTCATCCGGTTGTGCAAACTTGTTCTTCATCTCTGTCATCCTAAAGAGTAGAAAATGGAGAGGAGTCAGAAATGAGAAGAGAAGGGTGACCTAGGGTTTATCTTAGTGGTCGTGTCCTACACTCAGCGTGTGCTCTGATACCATCTTGTAGCAACCCCACCTCAGATGGTCAAGTCTTTGTGCTTCAGTGTCATCCCTGGATCGGTAATGCTGACACACACAATACTCGAAGGATTTATAACAGAGTAGCAATCACACACTTATTACATCGAATGTCTCAAGAGAGAACTTATTTCAGTAATATGGCTTAAGGCCATCTAATACAATAACAACGGAAGGCTTGGAAGATAAAGCGAGTCGATCAACCCCAACGGCATAGCTGAGCTGCACGGCAACGACCTAACGAACCTTACTCCTCGTCTGAAAAGTCTGCAACACAATACGTTGTAGCCCGAAAACGGGTCAGCACATGGAATATGCTGGCAAAATAACACAGTAGAGCAAGAACAGAATAATGCTATCACTACATGCATATATGGCTGGTGGAAAGCTCTATGGTTATAGTTTTTGCGAAAAGCCAATTTTTCCCTACAACAAAGGAATAGGTTTTAATTTAACTATCATGGTAGTTGAAACATCATTGAGAAGGTTCCTCCAACTCAATCCCAATTAAAGTTATTAACAACCCAACAATATTAATTAAAAGTGATGAGATACATGTGATAACCCAAGTACTAGATACTGAAGAATTGTCCATAACCGGGGACACGGCTAACCATGATTAGGTTGTACACTCTGCAGAGATTTGCGCACTTTTCCCCAAAAGACTATATTGCCTCCGTTGGATTTATCGCACTACAGGGTGTTTGAGAAACGGATGACCGAGACACAGTCTTTCAGAAACATTAACTCTCTACTCCGGACAGACCATACCAAACCTACATCCCACTACCTGCTGATCTGCCTCTTCAAGAGCTTCACGTAACTTACTCAACTATGCTAGAGCCCATAATAGCTTGTGGTTGCACACGGAAGTTTCTAGCATGAATCATCTTAGTTCCCTTTGAGCCAGGGTGGCGGTCCATAGGAAGATCACACGGGTACTCCGGGATTTCCAAAAAATACAGGCAACACGGGGTACTCCAGGTGCCTCAATCCACCTAGTTGTTTGATTAAGTTGCCATCTTAAGTTGAACCATTAATTTTACAAACTCACATCTGTCATGGATTTCACTCAAACCCAAACCACGTCTATGAGCATAGCATAGCATAGTAATATAAGCAACGCATAGAGTAACTCCCAAGAGTTTGAATGTAACAGGGGAATAGGTTCTACCTCATCAACTACTTCCCAACCCACAAGTTAATGACATCCTAATCATACAATGTTTGAGGATTGGAACTAATGCATAAAAACTGGGTGATAAAGGGGTATGATCAAAGTGTTACTTGCCTTGCTGACGATATGCGAAACCTAGGGACTTGTAGTAGCATGCTTCACACTCCGGGTGTTCTATCGCAAGCAAACAGTAGCATACATAAGTAAGAAGTAACGATGCACAAGCAAAACTCAAATAAAAGAGGTTGACCAGAAAGTTCAAATTAAGAACTCCAGTACGCTAAAAGAATCAAATCAAACAGAGCAACGAAACTCAAACGGCGAAAGAAAGAAGCTTCGTTTAATAATCTGAAACTAGGTAAAATTTTACAGTAGCAAAAACGTGTTTGAGTTGGTTAAACGGAAAGAGGGTTTTGAGAAAAAACTCTAGGCGCTTGAATCGCCTGATTCCGACTAACGAGCGAAAAGAAAAATAGAAACTAAGATCGGATCAGAATCGCGATCAGAGAAAATTGCAGAATAAATCCGATAAAAGAAAACTGACGAACAGACTAACGAACGAGCGTTTGTTAGCTGTAACTAACGGGTGAAAACCGTTCGTTAAAATGAACATACGAATGAACGTCCGCTAACTAGAAGAACCGAGAAAAACCGGCGAATCCGGAAAAAAACGGATCTAGGGTTTCTAAAAATAACTGGACGGTTTTTAAAAAATCCGGCGGCGGAGTGCGGCGGCTACCTCAGGCGAGAGGTCCGGTGAGGCGAGGGGCGGCGGCTCGCGGGGCGGCACGGCTGCGATGGCGGCTCGCCGGGCTCGGCTGCGGCGGCGGCTAGGCGGCGCGGGCGGCGGGGCTTGGCGGCGCGGGCGGCGGTGGCTGCGGTGGGGTGTTGGGGTGGCGGGGCGGCGGTACATAAGGGCGGGGGCGGCGGCGGCTTGGAGTAGGGGCCAAGGCGGGGAGGCGCGGAGTCCAAGTCGGACTCCGGTCCGAGTGGCGGCTGGGCCGGTCTGGCTCGGCTGGGCCTTAGACCCAGCCGGGCGCGGGAACTTTTTTTAATAAATAATTCCGCCAACAGAAAACAAATCTTAGAAAAATAAATAAAAATATAAAAAATACCAAAACAATTTTCACCGTCTAAATAAAATATTTAGAACAAGATGAACATTTTCTTCGCCCTAAAGTGCAATTTTGAAAACATGCAATTTTTTTCTAATGCAAATAAATCCAAATAAAAAAACAACAAAAACAATTTAATGATTTTAATATTTTTCCTCCAATATTTCATTTATTTTGGAGAAGTCACATTATCTCCTCTCTTTAATTTTTAATGTGAAATATTTTTCGGAGAGAAAATTATTAAAATCAAATCCTCGTTTCGTTATTTGATAAAAGAATCAAATGTCAAAACCGGGAAATCCCCAACTCTCTCCGAAGGTCCTTGAGTTGTATAGGATTTTGAGGATCGCGAGACGAAATGCGAAAAATATATGATATACATGGATGACTATGTATAACATTCCAAATTGAAAATTTGGGATGTTACAGATCTTACGTTGCTTGATCCCAGTGACAAAAGGGGAACCGACACGTATGTATCGTTGCTATTAAGGATAACATGATGGGGGTCTATTTGTACATAAATAGATCTTGTCTACATCATGTCATCGTTCTTATTCCATTACTCCATTTCTCCATGAACTTAATACACTAGATGCATGCTGGATAGCGGTCGATGTGTGGAGTAATAGTAGTAGATGCAAGCAGGAGTCGTTCTATTAGTCTTGGACCTGATGCCTATATAATGATCATTGTCTGGATATCGTCATGATTATTTGAAGTTCTATCAATTGCCCAACAATAATTTGTTTGCCACCGTACACTATTTTTCTTGAGAGAATCCACTAGTGAAATCTATGGGCCCCAGGTCTCTTCATTATTATAATTGCCTTCGAGATATATTTTTATTTGCTTTTATTTTCAGATCTATTAATCCAAAAACAAAAAATACCTTGCTGCAATTTACTGTTATTTATTTTGTCTCGCATTCCCGCGAGATCTATTTTTCTAATCTACTACAATTTTACCTATCCTTTTACCCGTGAGGGATTGACATCCCCTCTCTTACGTCTGGTTGCAAGTATTTGTTCTTTGTGTGCAGGAGCCGTTCACTTGGTGTTGCGTGGTTCTCCTACTGGTTCGATAACTTTGGTCTCATCACTGAGGGAAATACCCAGCGTAGGTGTGTTGCATCATGCCTTCCTCTTTGGGGAAATACCGACGTAGTTCAAGCCGCATCAGCGGCCGGCATCTGAACCAGTGGTGCGTCTTCAGCAGTTGTAGGCCTTGTCACTGGCTGCACTGGGGCTGATGATGACATGGCCTGTACGACACAAAGTCGGGTCGGCTGATCACATGTTGATGCATCAGCCGTCAGATTACGAGTATTAGGTTCTTTGGGGGAAGCACACGAGAGCTGTTGTGGCTAGGAGAGCGTCACCGGTTGAGGGGCGATATTGGTTGCTCTTGCCGGGGCTTCAGGGATCTCATCGATGAACAATGTTTCTCCCAAGGTCCTTTGCTCACCAGAGTCTCCTAGGACATTCTACAGGGCAAATTCATTGAATCCAGGCTTTATTTCAGTCACATAGCACTTCACACAGCCCGACTTCAATGGCACATTGTCCAACAAGAGGCCATCTTCAAAGAAGGGTGGGCAAACCCAGGATGTTGCACATTCTAATGTACCTCCATAATGTGTAAGCACGCCCTTCAGTCCGTCTTTCATTCCAGATAGATCAGATATAGCATCATCATGAGCAGATGCATTCTCAGGGTCGCTAGGGTCAGCTGATGCACACCTACTCTTGTACGGTGTTGTCGTGCAATAAGCGGGATCCTCCATGCTTGCCTCCCCTCCCATCTGCTGGCTATCTGTCAGTATTAGAGTCTTCTGCATCATCATTGACACCTCAATATACTTTCAAATAGGCGGATACATGTCCTTCCTCAACCTTTCATACAATTCATTCTGCTTCATTTCACTCCTCGCTTTTTTCATGATGGGCCTCTCTTCTTTGCTAAGTGTGAAAGCCCTCTTGTGCGGGACATTAACACATATACCCCTTGCACGGCCAGGGTATCTCTTGTTTCCATAGCATCGGACAGAATGTCACATGGCCGTGAGTTCCTTTAGAACCTTCCAGGGATCTTGGAAGCCTTTAACATCATGTTATATAGTTCTTTGTCACGTGAGTTTTCAAAGTAATATGTTTCATCATCACGCCTCCTTGCACATGCCCGCAAGTAGTCTCTAGCGCGTTCGCCCCTGATTTCACTAAAGGCCGGTTTCCCACCATTCGCTGCTGCTTCTTTGTCCTCCTGGTCCCATATCGGTTTCATGCCGTAGTATCCTGCCAGACCCATATGGTGGGGGTGTGTGTTCCTCTTCTGAAGTTCCGATTGCTTGGCACTCTTCTTAGCAAACTCTGTAGTTGCCCTGGCCCTTTTGAATTCTTCCCAATCTGCCTTTGTAATTTGGGGGTATGCGGGGATTGGGTCCATGCCTTCACTCAAGTACTTCTTGTACAATACGTGCTTCCATTTTCTCCAAGCTTCCTTATCCTTCTTCAGTGCAGTGTGTTCCACCTGCATTCTCCACTGCTCTGGAACGTTGAAGTGATCCATGATCTCCCGGACTATCCTTTGCCGTGTTTCTGTGTCAGCCTTCCGAAACCCCAATAGATTAATGTTGAGCTTTGCCCTGCCAACAAATTCACACACACTCTTGAACCTCGTGCGTGCTTTATCTGGTTTAGTTGGACCCCATGACTTTAAATCTATCTCGGTTACTTCATATACACCTTTAGGCTGGTGTGTGGGCTTCCTTGGAGCATTACTCTGTGTCCTGATTGGAAGGGTAATTGTTGCAGCTCTATCCCATTCAAGATTACTTTACCCTTCACCATCTGCTAAGACCTAGGGTTTTCGGAATTAGATGAAGATACATCACCTGAAGCATGAGTGATGTCACTGCTACTCGGCATCTACAGAGAACACATGCGAAACTCAGGAAAGGAGGATAAGCATAAAACTAACAAGTTGGTATCAAGCTGTCTAAACATGGCATGCAATAATTTAGAAAATGTATGGCTTATTTCTTAAGTTTGCGTGACTCGGGCGCCCGCGATGTGTAAATCGGCAGTAACTTATTGGAACAAATACAACTTATATGTACTAGTTAGGAAGGTAGATAATGAACATATATATGCTCTCCATTATTTTATAGCCAATTTGGGAACATACGAAATGAAATAGGAAGAGGAATTGCGAGGAAATATGCCTCACCGCGATGGAGAGCAGTAACTAATAGGTTTCTTAATGCAAACCCGGCCGGACCATAGGAGATGCGAGGGTTACAGGATCGATATGCTCGTGGGTGGCTGGCGAGCAAACAAAGATGGCAAGGCACGGGCAACCGCGTGTTGGGAATGGCAGTGGAGGTAGGCTTGACGCTGAAGAGCGGGAGCACGACCGGGGTTAGCACGCCGACACCGGAGAGGGTTCTGCTATGGATCTAGGGGAGGGGGGAGCTGGCGATGGAGATTGGGTGGACTAGTTGAGTGAAATGCGGGCGGGCGGTGGGGGGTATTGGCGGCCTAGGTGAAAAGGGTGAAAAATATCCCCGGTCGCGCAGAAAGGCCTATGCAAACGGTTGCCTCTAAGCGCTCGTGTGCACAAAGAGAGTAATTTCGTTTGAATTAAAGATGTGAGTTCATCGTTTCGCCTCTAAATTTTTCCCATGTTAAGCAATCACCATTATACCATGGGTTTGATTTGCTAGCGCATTTAAGGTCTCATGTGCTATATTTAAGACATTTTTTGGCATTTACCATGCATTTTGACATATAAATCAAATCCTAGCCGGACTGCATTTGTTGTCGAAAGGGATGAGGATTGTCGTTCGATCTGGGAGCATCCAATGGTGTAGATGTACGATCCGTGGGGTTTGGGTTTTGGCCAATCAGAACGCACGACTCAGATAGCGCGCGCAGCAAGGGGGGGGCATCGACCACGGTTTGTTAGGCACACGGCTTTCATGAGTGAGCCATATGCTATTTGAAAATATTTACAATAACTAACATCATATTTTCGTTTGAATGACACCATGAGTTCATCGTTTCGCCTCCAATTTGTTTCCACGGTAAGAAATCACCATTGTACCCTTGGTTCGATTTTCTTGTGCATTTGAGGTATCATTTGCTATATTTGAGTCGTTTGCTATAGTCGCAACTACACGTGGGTGCTAGCTAGCAAGATCATTTGTGTGTGACTTTGGGACTTTTCATTCATTGTTCGAGAAACAGGAAAAAATCAAACAGTTCGGCCGCATGCAGGGTGCGGCCAGAGGCATAAGCCTTATTGATATTCTAATTATAGGAAATGCATATAGAGTCGAGAAATAACGAAAATCGGTGTGTCACCATGGCGTGCTCTCAGGATCCCAGGGAAAAAGTTTGGTAAAGATGACACAAGTTTTGATGCTCACACCTTCCAAATCGTAGCATCTCACAAGAAGGAGCATAGTTTCCAAAGGGAGACGTGGCACTTCGGACTCCAATCATCAGTGACTACATCGTTCCGCCTCAAAAAAATTCATGATAAACAATCACATATATATCCTAGGTTTGTTTTCTGTCCCATTTCACGTCTTGTTTGCTATATTTAAGTCATTTTTTGCACTTACCTTGCATTTATTGCATACAAATTCAAAACTGTTCTACAACTTCATCTGGGTGTTAGTTGGCAAAGAAGGTGTACAAATCATTTGTGGGTCGCTTTGCGAGTTTTCATCCATTGTCCGAGAAACGGGGAGAAGATTCAAACATTTCTGCCATGAGGTGCGGCCACCGACGTAGGCCCAGTTGGTATTTTAATTATAGGGAATTCAGATGGAGTCCAGAGATCATCAAAATCGGTGTGTCCCCGTGGCGTGCTCTCACGACCCCGGGGAAAAAAATTCGTAAATTTTGGCATAAGTTTTGATGATATCTCCTTCCAAGCCGGGGCATCTTGATATGTCTCCAATGTATCTATAATTTTTTATTGTTCCATGCTGTTATATTATCAATCTTGGATGTTTTAGAATCATTTTATATACATTTTATATCATTTTTTGGTGCTAACCTATTGACAAAGTGCCAAGTGCCAGTTGTTGTTTTTTGCATGTTTTTTACATCGCAGGAAATCAATGCCAAACGGGGTCCAAATGCCACGAAACTTTACAGAGATTTTTTATTGAGCAGAAGACACCTAATGGGCCAAGGCTGCACCCGGGGGTGCTTCGAGGAGAGCACAACCCACCAGGGCGCGCCAGGAGGCCGAACTACGCCCTGGTGGGTTGTGCCCACCTCAAAGCACCCCCGGGTGCAGCCTTGGCAGAAAATCAATTCCAGCCGCCGCAGAGTCCAGAACCACCAGATCCAATCTAGAGACCATCACGGATGGGGTTCACCACCTCCATTGGTGTCTCTCCGATGATGCGTGAGTAGTTCTTTGTAGACCTTCGGGTCTGTAGTTAGTAGCTAGATGGCTTCCTCTCTCTCGTTTGATTCTCAATACAATGGTCTATTGGAGATCCATGAAAGTATTTGAGTTTCTTTGATCGCTTTTATGCATGATTGCTTATAGCCTCATATTTCTTCTCTGATATTTGGGTTTTTTTTGGCCAACTTGATCTATTTATCTTGCAATGGGGAGAGGTGCTTTGTAGTGGGTTCGATCTTATGGTGCTTCATCCCTGTGACAGAAGGGGAACCAACACGTATGTATCGTTGCTACTAACGATAAAACAATGGGGTCTATCTCTACATAGATAGATCTTGTCTACATCATGTCATATTTCTTATTGCTTTAGTCCGTTTCTCCATGAACTTAATACACTAGATGCATGCTGGATAGCGGTCGATGTGTGTAGTAATTGTAGATGCAGGCAGGAGTCGGTCTACTAATCTTGGACGTGATGCCTACTTAATGATCATTGCCTGGATACTGTCATGAGTATTTGAAGTTCTATCAATTGCCCAACAGTAATATGTTTACCCACAGTTTGCTATTTTTCTCGAGAGAAGCCACTAGTGAAACCTACGGCCCCCGGGTCTCTTTCTCATATTATTTGCCTTTGTGATCTACTTTATTTGCCTTTTATTTTCAGATCTGTTAAATCGAAAAATTCAAAAATACCTTGCTGCAATTTATTTTATTTGGCATTCGATCTATCAATATTTACAACTCTCTCACGTCCGTTTGCCCATCTTGGGGCGCCGCTACCCGAAAGGGATTGACAATCCCTTTCGCACGTCAGGTTGCGAATAGTTGTTATTTGTGTGCAGGTGTTGTTTACATTGTGTTGCTTGGTTCTCCTACTGGTTCGATAACCTTGGTTCCATATATGAGGGAAATACCTACTGCCGATGTGCTGCATCATCCCTTCCTCTTTGGGGAAATACCAACGTAGCTTCAACCGACATCAAAAGGAATTTATGGCGCCGTTGCCGGGGAGGATCTTTAACATATACCAGGTTCCTAATCACAAATCTCATCTCCTCACAATTTACATTATTTGCCATTTGCCTCTCATTTTCCTCTCGCCCACTTCACAAAAAATTTCCGTTTTATTCACCCCTCTTTTTTTCCATCGCCGTTTATCTTGCCTGATATGTTTTTGAGTGCAATCTTGTTCCGTAGCCACCATGTCTCAAGAGAACACCAAGTTGCATGATTTCTCAAATACCAACAACAATGATTTTATTGGCACTCCGCTTGCTCCTCCCACCACTAGTGCGGAGTCTTGTGATATTAATACTGCTTTGCTGAATCTTGTTATGAAAGATCAATTTCTATTACTCCTAATGAGGATGTCGCCTCCCATCTTAATACCTTCGTGGAATTATACGATATGCAAAAGAAAAAAGATGTGGACAATGATATTGTGAAGATGAAATTATTTCCGTTTTCTTTGCATGATTCTGTAAAAAAATTGGTTTTCTTCTTTGCCTCGCAATAGTATCGATTCTTGGAATAAGTGCAAAGATGCTTTTATTAATAAGTATTTTCCGCACGCCAAAATTATTTCCCTTAGAACCTAGATCATGAATTTCAAGCAACTTGAACGTGAGCATGTTGCAAAATCTTGGGTAAGGATGAAAATGTTGCTAAGGAATTGCCCAACTCATGGGTTAAATCTTTGGATGATGATACACATTTTTATGCGGGATTGAATTTTGTTTCTCGTAATCTTTTAGATTCTGCCGCAGGTGGTACTTTTATGGAAATTACTTTGGGTTAAGCCACCAAATTTCTAGATAATATTATGGAAAATTATTCACAATCAAATACCGAAAGAGCTCCTAGTAGTAAAAAAGTTAATTCGGTTGAAGAAATTTCTTCTTTGAGTGAAAAAGTTTATACTATTATGAAATAGGTTGCTAGTAGAAGTGCTCCTATTGATTTTAATGATATGACTTTCTCTACTTTGATTGAGCAAAATAGTGATGCCGTAGATGTGAATTTTATCTCTCGAAATAATTTCAACAACAATGCTTATAGAGGTAATTTTAATCCTAGGCCTTTCCAAGTAATTCCTCTAATAATTATGGTAACTCCTATGGAAATCATTCTTATAATCTGATCTTGAGAATAATATTAAAGAATTTGTCAACACGCAAAAAGTTTTCATCACCTCCATAGAAGAAAAGTTGAATAAGATTGATGATTTGTCTAGAAGTGTTGATAATATTTCTCATGATGTGGAAAATCTCAAGATGAAATTTTTTGTGCCTAAGGTCGATGTATCAATTAAATCTCTTTACGTTTCTATGGATGAAAGTAAGAAAAGAACTGCTATGCTTAGAGCTAAAACTGAATTTTTAGAAAAAGCATTTTCTAGTGATTACTTTCGCAAAAGTGATGAAGATCTTAAAATGATTGGTGTTACTTCTATTGATTCCTTTTTTAGTAAAGTTAAGATTGATGAAAAGGGACTGGAGAAGAGTCAACTTTAGCTAGAAGGCGTCCCGGTAATTCGGAGAGTCAAAATCTTGTTGATAAAATTGATAAAAGTGGGTTTGAAGAGGTCAAAACTTTTGCTAGTGATGTGCCCACTCTTTTGGATTACAAAGACTTTAATTATGATAGTTTCTCTTTTATTAATTGTATTTCATTGTTGCAATCCATGATAAATTCACCCCATGTTTATGAACAAAATAAAGCTTTTACTAATCATATTGTTGATGCTATGATGAAAGCTCTTGAAGAAAAGTTGGAATTAGAAGTTTCAATTCCTAGAAAATTGCATGATGAATGGGAACCTACTATCAAAGTCAGGATTAAAAATTACGAGTGTTTTCCTTTATGTGACTTGGGTGCTAGTGTTTCCACTATTCCGAAATCTTTATGTGATGTGCTTGGTCTTACCGATATTGAATCATGTTCTTTAAATTTGCACTTGGCGGGTTCTACTATTAAAAAGCCTATGGGAAGAATTAATGATGTTCTTATTCTTGCAAATAGGAATTATGTGCCCCCATAGATTTCATTGTTCTTGATATTGATTGCAATCCGTCTTGTCCAATTATTCTTGGTAGACCATTTTTAGGCAATATCGGTGACGTGATTGATATGAAAGAAGCCAGTATCAAGTTCCAATTTCCTTTGAGGAAGGGTATGGAATACTTCCCTAGAACGAGAATGAGGCCACCATATGAATGAATCATGAGTGCATCTTATGGATCGCGAACCAAAGATGACAAAACTTAGATCCTTGCGTTATGCCTAGCTAAGGGCGTAAAACTATAGCGCTTGTTGGGAGGCAACCCAATGACTAAAATTTATTTTTGCTTTTTGCTTTCTGTTCTTGAGTGTTAGCACAATTATACTACTGTTATGATTGTATTTTTTATGTTTTAATTAGTGCTTGTGCCAAGCTGTCGGTGGGAACGACACCTATGGGATCACTAGGATCCCTTCTACGGTTGGCGGGCACGGGGTTGTGCAAAGAGCGGGCATAGTAGCCAGCGCAAAGATCATTTACCCAGGTTCAGGCTACAAGGATGCTTAATACCCTACTCCTGCTTTGGTGTATATTTGAGTGTTCTTGAGCTTCCGAACTAGCTGTAGTGCATGCGTAGTCCAAAAGATCCGAATCCTTCTCTAGTACGCCTCGGGCCTCCTTTTATAATCAAAAAGGGGTCGCCACAGTGGCACACAGGAGGTGGAAAGGTAAACAGTGTACAAGCTTATCGCCTATCATTACGGGACAAGGCGCATTAAATGCGCCTCTTAGGTGCCCCATTGCTTTATTGGGGGCGGTAATGAGGCCCGTCCCATCCGTCGCCATTCCGCCTCGCTCCGACGCGCGTCCGAGATGATGAGGCATGCAACACCACGTAAGCTGGCAGGCTGCTGAGATGGCGTGGTGGTAGGGTGTTCATGAAGATCTGCATGCCACCATGTAGGTGCTTGCTGAGTTGGCCTAGAGGTCGCGCGTCGCCACGCAGGTGCCTTCCTAGCTGGTTGGGCTGGCAGCTGTATGGGAACAGCGGTGGGGTCTTGGCAGACGTGGGCCTGGCCGTGGCCCCGCAGGTGTCGTCGGCAAGGGGCTTGCCATGGCATTGCGGTCGTCCCCGGCAAGGATCTTGCCGAGGTTCTCGTGGATTTCCTCGGCAAGGATCTTGCCGAGGATCATCGTCTTCTGGTCCTCATCTGATCTTGTGTGCCTATGATCTTCTCGAAGATCTGCATGCCACCATGGAGGCGCCTCCCGAGCCTTGGTTCCAATGTGGTTGGTGGTGTTGGAACCCTTGGGCTCAAGGGTGGCGCGCTCTGTTGGCATTGGGTAAGTTGCCCCGGCAAGGCTCTTGCCGGGGCTGCGGAGGCCGCTTCGGCAAGGGTCTTGCCGGGGGAGTCCACCTCGCCCTTCTTTCTCTTTGTGTCTCTGCTCTTGGTGTTGTTTTGGTTGTCTAGGGCTTCTCCTTCCTCTGCCCCCGCTAGTTATGGCTGCAGACGCGGCTGTAACTGTCCGCGCACAAGTAAAGGGGTACAAAAGAGAGCCCCTACTTTTGTGCACCAACAGGAGCCCTCCGGCATGCGGGCCGAGTTTTACTGCTGTAACTCCCTTGCCCGTCGCACTTCCCCATGACCCGCATTGAACGCGTGATGTGGGGGTCGTGCGCGGAATGACCGTGGCATGCTTGCGTCATCCGTGGTGAACAGTAAAGAGCCGGCTTTCATGTCCTCTCGAAACAGAGGTGGCATGCTTACCCTCTCCGCCTTGGAACCGTCGTTCCAAGTTTCCCACTACGTGTGATCCTTACACCATGTATGCCGCATGCACGGCGCGGGGTAGGTGACAAATGCATGGAATATGGGAAGGCGTGCGGGGTCGATACTCACGTGCCTTCGATTGGGTGGGGACAATGGTCGATGGCCTCGCTCGCTGTCACTTTAATGAGCCGGATTCGAGCGGGCTCTTCAGGGGCGCAGAGCTAGTCTTTCGGCCTCCCGTCCCCAACTATAAAAAGGGAACTCAGGGGTAGGAGGAAGAGCATCTCCCTGCATCTCTCCTTCGTCTCCATCCCCACTCACGGTCATGGCGAGGGGGCGTGGTCGTGGCCGTTCTTCTGCGGAGGCGACCAAGTCCTCCTCCCGCTAGAGGGCTGCGGCGGTCAAGGAAGAGCCAGATGCCCAAGGTGACGGCCATGCTCGAGGCGGGGCCGCCGGACGGGGCCGTGGTTGGTGATGCGGTTGAGGCAGAGGCGGCCATGGAAGGGGGGGTTCCTGCATCGTCTTCGTCTCCGTCGCCATCTCCTCCGCCAACTCCTCCTGCTTCACCGAGCGGCCATGTCGGGGACTCGGCGCTCGAGTTTATCCTGCAGCAGCGTGGGCCACCGCACCGCCGCCTTCGTCTTCACTGAGCATTCGCGACCGCGGCTGAGGCTTCACATGAAGGGGTGTTGCCATGTCGACATGTGGGTGAACACATGGTTCCCCGCCCCTCAAGTGATGCTCCTTTGCCGGGGCTGGAAAACCTTTGCACATGCCCATTTCTTAATGGATGGGCATGTCGTCTGTTTCAAGCTAGCGGAGAGTGATTTGCTCTCCGTCAAGGTCTTCGGGCGCTCGGGACACATGCTAGGGTGCTGTGTGGAGAGTTCGACTGATGGCAAAAGCTCTTCTTCGGGCGAGAGTGATGAGGAGGACAACGACAACGAGGGTAGTGGGCGGGAGGATGACGGGTCCGACTAGGCATCGGGCACACCGTTCTTGGGCGACGCCAGCAACACCATCATCTGCATCACCATCTCCTTGAACTTCTCAGGGTTGTCGCCTCGGGCATCTGGCGTTGGAGGGATGGGGAAGACGAAGAAGGCGGGCGGCGGGCCATCAAGTCAGAGTACGATGGCCTCGACGTCTTTGTCGCGTATTGCCGGACCGATGCCTCATCTTTTGGTTCTTCCTCCAGCACCATCATCACCGGCCTCCTTCCGGACGATCGCCGATATGTTCTCTTGGCGTGTTCTGCTGCTCGTACCTCGTCTAGGCACTCCTTTTGCCATTATGTGATCTTGTTCTGTTTCTTGAGGAGAGGGACAAGAAAGGGATCACGGGCATCTTATCTCTTTTTAGTTTTTAAGCCTACAGGCCTTTGTAAGATTTAAATTTCCTAACCCCCTTGCTCGTGTATGCATTCTATACGAATTGTACTTGTGAGCAACATATTAATGAGGAGAAGGGTGTTTGCCGGGTTTTGTTTGCGCGTGGGCAAGGGCCACACCAAGGAACGAGTCCTTGTTATCTTAAGGTAAACACTGTACCCCGACAATAGGCCTTGCCGTCTTTCTTCTCTATAGCTCGGCTACACTCACGCCCTTGGCGGAGGTAGGGGCTGAGTAGGATTCGGCCCTTCGCTCGTCCCCTTCCCATCGCACTACAACCAAGTTCCGGCCCAAAGTAAGGTTTTCGGACATGGAACAGAGGGAGCAAGATGGTATGAGAGCGAGCGAAGTCTCCTACGTTCAAATCTCATATGGAGGCACAGAGTGGGGGAGAAATACTTATATGATGTCGCAGCCCCCAGCAACCTTGGCTTGCCGTGATCGAATCCTTAGGCCTGCAGCCCCCCGGCAACCTTGGCTCATCGGTGTCGGGGCGTCGGCCTGTTCTCTTTCTTCCAAACAGCTCAGCAGAATTGTCCACGCACCCTGCAAACCAAAAAGGACGGGAAGGAACAGAAAGATGCATACTCGACCTCTATGCTAAGGGTTAGTCGCTGCCAAGCACCATCAACCCTAACACAGAGAGACTCAACCTAGCATGCTTGCTAAAACTTAGGGCGCCAGCGCTTCATTTATTTATGCTCAGGGTCTACGCTTGGCTTTGTACAAAGGGTTACGTGCCTTGCCGGCAAGGCTTGTAGAAAAGGTGGTTTGCCGAGGATCTCGACAACCGCGCCTTATGGGTAAACTTGCAAAGATGTTCGATGTTCCAGGAGTTGCTCGCTGGAGTACCATCTTCGATCTCCAGGCGGACTGTGCCGGGCCTGGTGACTCGTATTACCCGATAAGGGCCTTCCCACTTTGGCGTCAACTTGTTGGAATTCTCGGCCGACAGAACTTGCCGAAGAACAAGGTTGCCTTCCTCAAAGCTTCGGGCACGAACCTTGCGGCTATGATAACGGCGCAAGGTTTGCTGGTAGCGTGCAACTCGCACAGCCGCCCGAAGACGATCTTCCTGAAGGAGCGTTGCGTCATCTTCCTGCAGCTGCTCTTGCTCAAGCTCATCATAAGCAAGCACTCGAGGTGACCCATGCAAGAGTTCCGTGGGGAGAACTCCTTTTGCCCCGTAAACGAGTGAAAAAGGGGTCTGGCCGGTGGCTCGATTTGGTGTCGTTCTGATTGACCAAAGAACCGCTGGCAATTTATCAATCCAGCGCCGTCCGCACTTGTGTAGCCTATCAAAAGTTCTTGTCTAGAGGCCTCGCAACACTTCAGCATTCGCCCTCTCAGCCTGGCCGTTGCTTCGTGGGTGTCCAATAGAAGCAAAATAGACCTTGCTGCCGAGGTCTCGTGAACTGCGTGCCGTTGTCGGTGATGACTCTATTTCGCACACCAAAATGGCAGACTAGTACTTTGAAGAACTTGACGGCCGACTGTGCTGTCACCTTTCTCACTGCCTCCACCTCCGACCACTTTGTAACTTGTTAATTGTGACGTACAAGTACTCAAAGCCCCTAACAGCACGGGAAAAGGGGCCAGTATGTCGAGCCCCTAGACCGAGAATGGCTAGGAAAGAGGGATTGTCTAGAGAGCTTGAGCTGGTTGATGACGCTTCTTTGAATGGAACTGGCACGCTTCACACTTGGTTACTAAGGACGTTGTATCCTGGAGGGTGGTGGGGTAGAAGAAACCTTGCCGGAATGCCTTGCCAGCAAGGGCCCTTGACCCTATGTGGGAGCTACATATGCCTCCATGGATCTCTACCAACAGCTCCAGTCCTTCCTCCTGGGGGATGCACTTCAATTTCACACAGTTCCGCCTTTTTCTATATAGAACGTCATCGACGAACTGATACATGGCAGATTGACAGGCTACTTTCTCCACCTCTTCCCGCTCCTCAGGAAATTCCCCTGCTTGGAGGAACCGGACGGTAAGCTGTGCCCATGCCGGAGCCTGAGGCTCGACGACAAGAGGTAAAGGAGTTTTCTCTGCCATGGGAGCGGCTGTCTCTACGGCCAGGGCTTGATGCCCTGCTAGAGTCTGTTTCCCCATGGCTGGCCTAGTGTCCATGATAATGTCTTTGCATGCGGCACCTGGGAGCTTGGTGGGAAACTACTTGCCAAGGCATGCTTTCCTTCGCTTGTTCTGCCCTGTCAATGGTTCAGCGGATGGTTGAGTTAATCGAAGCACAAAAGTACCTGGTTCCACAGGCAATTTGAAGGCAGCGCGTTTTGAAAAGTAGTCGGCGATGCTGTTCTCCACTCGAGGAACATGCTCCGCTTGTATACCGTCAAAACGCTCTTCCAGCTTCCTCACTTCATCTACGTAGGCCTCCATCAACGGGCTTTGATAATCTTTGTTAACTTGCTTGACGACAAGTTGTGAATCACCCCTGATAATGATCTTCTTGATTCAGAGGTCTGCCGTGATCCTGAGACCGGCAAGCAACCCCTCGTATTCAGCAGTGTTATTTGTTGACATCTCCCTGTGAAAGTGCATCTGGACTATATACTTGAGGTGCTCTCCGGTGGGTGCGACGAGCAGCGTACCAGCACCGACGCCTTGCAGCGAGAAAGCCCGTCAAAGTACATAATCCAGTCACGACTTGTTTCCTTGCCAGGGAGAGCGATCTCCTGAATCTCTTCGTCGGGCATTGAAGTCCATTCCGCAATGAACTCTGCCGAGACTCTACTCTGAATTGACAAAGTGCATTCAAACTTCAAACCAAAGCTTGACAGTTCCAAAGCCCATTCCACGATTCTACCGGTTGCATCTGCGTTATGCAATATCCTTTGCAACGGGAAGCGGATGACGACGCTGATTTCATGTGCTTGGAAGTAATGACGCAGCTTCCTCGAGGCCATTAGGAGGCCGAAGAGCAATTTCTGCACACTGGAGTACCTCGGCCTAGCCCCGTGCAAGTGGGAGTTGACAAAGTAAACCGGGTGCTGCATCATCTTCTTCTTCTTCACTATTTAATTTGGCCGGGTCGCTTCCGCTTCGCCAGCGCCAGACTCTGCCGGGGGCCTCGCCTTACCGGTGCCAGGCCCTGCCGGGGAGAGCTCCGGTTTGCCATCCGCCAGCCCTGCTGTTGCCATTTCCTTTTCGTCGACCTTCCTCTATGCCACTAGCGCATCGCTGAATACTTGGTTCGTTGCTGCTAGATATAGCAACAACGGTTCTTGTAGTTTAGGCGCAACCAGTATTGGCGCAGAGGAGAGGTACTTTTTTAAATCCTGCAGGGCCGCCTCGGCCTCTGGGGTCCATTACATTGGGCCTGCCTTTTTCAAGATCTTGAAAAAGGGGAGGGCACGTTCAACAGACTTGGAGATGAATCTGCTCATGGCGGCAACGTAGCCAGCGAGCCTACGTGCATCCTTGATCCGCCTGGGTGCCTCGATCTGCTCAATGGCCTTGATCTTGTATGGATTCTCCTCGATCCCATGTTGTTACACAAAGAACCCGTGAAGTTTGCCGGACGGAACGCCAAAGACACACTTCTCAGGATTCAGCGAGTGTTGCCATGTCCTTTGTTTTGACCACTATGTCATCCATATAAGCTTACATGTTTCTATGTAGCTGGGGCTCAAAACCAATTTGGACTGCTCTTGCAAACGTTGAGCCAGCACTCTTCAACACGTAAGGCATTCGTAAGAAAAAATACGTACCACGTGGGGTGATGAATGCATTCTTCTCTTCATCTTCTCGCACCATGAAGATCTGGTGGTATCCTGAGTAGGCGTCAACGAACGATAACAAGTCGCACCCGGCCATGGAGTCAATAATCTGGTCAATGCGCGGCAACGGGAAAGGGTCCTTCAGATAGGCCTTATTGACATCCGTGTAATCAATACACAGCCTCCAATTCCCATTTGCCTTGCGCACCACCACCAGATTGGCCAACCACGTCGGATGAAGTACTCCCCTCACCAAGCCTGCCGCTTCTAACTTCCTAATCTCCTCCATGATAAACTCGTTCCATTCCAAAGCTTGCTTCCTGACCTTCTGCTTGACAGGTCGCGCATGAGGACAGACAGCAAGATGGTGCTCAATCACCTCCCTGGGAACGCCGGGGATGTCGGACACTTGTCATGCAAACACATCGACATTCGCTTGCAGGAAGGTGACGAGCGCGCCTTCCTATTTGCTGTCAAGGGAGGACCTTATGGTGAAAGCCCCTACCGTGGAATCCTCCTTGATGGACACCTTCTTGGTCTCTGGTGGTGCAGCTCTGGATTTCTTGTTCTTGCCGGTGGATCTCTCTGGCACATCCTCGACGGGAGCACAACACTCCGAAGAGGTGCGCTTGCCGGAGTGGGTGCGAGAGGTCTCGCCGGTATTCTTCCCTCTCGGGGCTTCGGCGGCGGGAGCAAGTGCCTTGGCGGCAGTTGCTACAACTACCTCCCGGTAGAGTTGGTCAGTGCATATCAGCGCATCTTTCTTGTCGAAGGGGATGGTATTGATGGTCATTGTCCCAGGCATCTTTAGCGTGTTTATGGCGTAATGTGAGGCTGCCATGAACTTGGCTAGTGTTGGGCAGCCGAGGATCCTGTTGTAGGGCAAGGGGATCTCGGCAACATTGAAAAATATATTCTTTGTCCTGTAGTTTAACTCGCCTCCAAACGTCACGGGCAGCGTGACCTTACCCTTTGGCTGACTCCTTCCCGGTTGACCCCTTGAAATGTGCCCGTCTCTTCGAGGTCTCCATCAGGAATCTGCAACCTTTTGATCACAACAGGCGAGATCAAGTTCAGATTGGCCCCGCCATCAACTAGAATTTTTGTCACCTTGAGGATGCGTATTGTTGGTGAAACCAACAATAGCAAACACCCGACCACAGTTGTGCGATCAGGATGGTCGTCGGTGTCAAAAATGATATGCGTGCTAGACCACTTCAGGGGCCTTCGAGCATCGAATGATGGTTCTGCTGTCGTGATCTCACGCGCCCACTGCTTGAGCTCGCGGTGAGAGGTGTGCAGCGAGGCTCCACCGTCGATGCACATGGCCTCCATAGCTTTATGAAACTCATGCTCGCCGGACTCGTCATCCTCGTCATTACCGTCGTCTTCCTGCTTCTTGTCGCGGCCCCGGGCGGGCCTCTCTTGCTGGTTATCCTTGCCGCGGCGACCTCCTTGGCGGCCACGTTTATTTACGGATCCTTCGGCACCATCCTGACCCTTCTCCTTGTCCCGCCTCTCATACTCATCTTTTTTGCTTCTCAGCAAGCAGCTCAACTTGTCGGCAATTCTGGAGGTCGTGGCCCTTGGTGCGGTGGATCTTGCAATACTGCTTGTCGGAGCCTCCTGGCAGGTAGGCAGCCGCCAAGGCCCGGCAAGCGGCGCACCCGGCAATATCCTTGTCGGGGTCGTCTGCCTTGGCCTTCTTGGCAGCGCCGGTGTCCTCAGATCCCTCGAGGACAAGCACAGTCTTGCCCTTGTGCTTCGTGTTGCGCGCCGGCCCTTCTTCGTCGGGGCGGCTGTGTCTTGGTCTATGGAGTTGGTTTCCGCATTGGCGTCCTCGCCAGGGTACTTCCTCCCCTCTTCAGCTCGAGCGCACCTATCGGCCAGAACATAAAGTTCAGCCACATCTTTGACCTTGTTCATCGTTGGCTCTTCACGCATCTTGCGGTTGTGTAGATTCTGATGGAATGCGCTGATCACGGCGGCGGGATAAACATCTGGGATGTTGTACTGCACCTGGCTGAACCTCTGTATGTACTTGCGCAGGTTTTCACCGTACTTCTGGGGGATGATATGCAAATCGCTTGCCTGGCCATGAGCTTGGTGGCCTCCAGTGAAGGTGCCAACAAACTCATAAAACAAATCCGGCCAAGAAGAAATGGAATCCACCGGCAAGTGCATCAACCATGACATGACTTTGGGTTTAAGCGCCAACAGGAAGTAATTGGCAAGCACCTTGTCGTCGCGAGCACCAGCAGCTTGCATCGCGATGGTGTAGATGCTGAGGAACTCCGACAGGTGGGTCTTGCCGCTGTACTTCTCGCCAATGTCGGGCTTGAACGTGCGGTGGGAGGGCCACTGGAACTGCCGCAGCTCACGGGTAAAGGCTGGGCAACCCACCTCGTAGGGTAGGCCACCAGAGCCTCCCGGTGCTGGGTGGTCCATAGTGGGCCCCGCCCACCTATCTGACTGGTGGTGAGCTTTGCACCGACGCTCGATGGTGGTTCGAGCGTCTTCATGGTCTCGCTCCCGAAGAACTTGGCGCTGATCGCGGTGGGTCCATGGGTCGGACGATGCTATGTGAATGTTATCACAAGCGTCATCACAACGGACCGACACCCGTGGTGGCTGGCGTGCGGGAGGGGAGTGCACCGTGGCCGCAGCACCTCCGACACATCCACCACTGGCATGCGGTGGCTCCATGGAGCACCGGCGTAAGGGCCCCGCTGGTCGCGGCTCATCTTTGTTGGCAGTGCCGACAAGGCTCCGAATGGTGGCTCTCCACTCGTGGAGCTTTTCCGCAGCAGGAGGAAAGTTGAGGAGCAACTGCGCGCACGCCAAAGCTTCTGCTGGCGTGGGTGGCGGCGAAAGCTGCGTTGATCGTGACGCGCTCCGACTTCTAACCATGTTAGAAGCAGCTCTATCACGACCTTGCGGTTGTGCGCCATTTTCACCAGCGCCTTGGCGTGCATGCTGGCCTTCATCGTCCCGCGAATGAGGCGCAGGACTCTTCCCACGGTGGCTCCCGGGGTCATCGGCGTGGTGACGCTGCTCATCGCGCACAACCTGGGAAGGGCACGTCGTGGGTGCTGGTGTAGGTGTCTTGGAGGTCGCCACGCCACCCATGGGTGGCACAACGCCGCCCATGGAGGGCTCCGCACCGCCTGCGGGGGGCCTGGCTCCGTCTTTGGATTTGGTGGTGTGCGGCCCGTCGTCTCGCGCACGAATGACGCCGCTCGCCAGGCTTTGACTACCAGAGCGATGCTGGTGTTCATGGGCCGCGCCTCGGCTTCTGTCCGCGACCGCCCCACCACTCGCCCGCACGGGTACGGGCCGCTCAGCTCCCGATGAACTGATCGCCATGATCGTCTTCTTGGGAGCCATGGCGATGAAGAACTGCTAAACTAACTACTAGACCATATTTTCACAACGCCCCCCTACCTGGTGCGACAAAGATGTCGGTGGGAACGACGCCTATGGGATCATTGGGATCCCTTCTATGGTTGGCGGGCACGGGGTTGTGCAAAGAGCGGGTCTAGTAGCCAGCGCAAAGATCGTTTACCCAGGGTCGGGCCGCAAGGATGCGTAATACCTGATATGTCTCCATCGTATCTACTTTTCCAAACTCTTTTGCACTTGTTTTGGACTCTAACTTACATGATTTGAATGGAACTAACCCGGACTGATGCTGTTTTCAACAGAATTGCCATGGTGTTATTTTTGTGCAGAAATAAAAGTTCTTGGAATGACCTGAAAATCAACGGATATTATTTTTGGAATATATAAAAAATACTGGTGAAAGAATCAATGTCAGGGGGCCCACACCCTATCCACGAGGGTGGGGGCACGCCTACCCCCCTGGGCGCACCCCCTGCCTCGTGGGCCCCCATGGTGCTCCACCGACCTCAACTCCAACTCCATATATTCGTGTTTGGGGAGAAAAAAAATGAGAGAGAAGGATTCATCGCGTTTTATGATACGGAGCTGCCGCCAAGCCCTAAACTCTCTCGGGAGGGCTGATCTGGAGTCCGTTTGGGGCTCTAGAGAGGGGAATCCGTCTCCATCGTCATCATCAACCTTCCTCCTGCCGGTGTCAAAACAAGCGGATCTCAGGTAGGGGGTCCCGAACTGTGCGTCTGAGGTTGATGGTAATAGGAGACAGGGGACACGATGTTTTACCCAGGTTCGGGCCCTCTTGATGGAGGTAATACACTCTGTCCTGCTTGATTAATATTGATCAATATGAGTATTACAAGAGTTGATCTACCATGAGATCGTAATGGCTAAACCCTAGAAGTCTAGCCTGTATGACTAATGTATTGGGTATATCCTTTCCGGACTACACCCTCCGGTTTATATAGACATCGGGGGGATCTAGGGTTACATAGAGACTGTTACATAAGAGGGAATCTCCATAGTTGTTCGCCAAGCTTGCCTTCCATGCTAAGGAGAGTCCCATCCGGACAAGGGTACAGTCTTCGGTCTTCATATCCTCATAGCCCATCAGTCCGGCCCATAGATAATAGGCCGGATGCCCGAGGACCCCTTAGTCCAGGACTCCCTCAGTAACCCCTGTGTGGGAGTCCAGGATTAGGGGGTCTCCGGATAGTCGGACTATCTCCATTGGCCGGACTGTTAGACTATGAAGATACAAGATTGAAGACTTCGTCTCGTGTCTGGATGGGACTCTGCTTGGCATGGAAGGCAAGCTAGGCAATACATATATGGATATCTCCTCCTTTGTAACCGACCTTGTGTAACCCTAACCCTCTCCGGTGTCTATATAAACCGAAGGGTTTTAGTCCGTAGGACAACAATCGAAACATACAATCATACCATAGGCTAGCTTCTAGGGTTTAGCCTCTCTGATCTCGTGGTAGATCTACTCTTGTAACACCCATATCATCAATATTAATCAAGCAGGACGTAGGGTTTTACCTCCATCAAGAGGGCCCGAACCTGGGTAAAACTTCGTGTCCCTTGCCTCATGTTACCATCCGGCCTAGATGCACAGTTCGGGACCCCCTACCCGAGATCCACCGGTTTTGACACCGACATTGGTGCTTTCATTGAGAGTTCCTCTGTGTCGTCGCTGTTAGGCTTGATGGCTCCTACTATCATCGATAGTGATGCGGTCCAGGGTGAGACTTTTCTCCCCGGACAGATCTTCGTATTCGGCGGCTTTGCACTGCGGGCTAATTCGCTTGGCCATCTAGAGCAGATTGAAAGCTACGCCCCTGGCCATCAGGTCAGATTTGGAAGTTTGAATTACAAGACCAATATCCGTGGGGACTTGATCTTCGACGGATTCGAGCCACAGCCGGGCGTGCCGCACTATCGCAATGGGTATGACCTAGCTCTACCACCGGATGGTACTCCAGAGGCCGCGCCCACATCAGCTCCAACCCTTAGCTCGGAGCCAACTGCGCCAATCGAGGACGGGTGGCTAGACACTGCCTTAGGGGCTGTAGTGTCGACGGCCATCGAGCCAAACACCAGCATAATCCTCTGCACAGCCCGTGACTCCAAGGTGCCGGACTTTCTTCCGGACCCCGAACCATCCACGCCCCTGCCAATCGAATCCGAGTGGGCGCCGATCATGGAATTCACCGACGCGGATATCTTTCAGCACTCGCCCTTCGGCGACATTCTGAATTCACTAAGGTCCCTCTCTTTGTCAGGAGAGCCCTGGTCGGATTATGGTCAACAGGATTGGGATGCGGACAACGAAGAAATTCGACGCCCACCCACCACCCACTTTGTAGCCACTGTTGATGATTTAACCGACATGCTCGACTTCGACTCCGAAGACATCGACGGTATGGACGACGATGTAGGAGACGAACATGAACCAGCACCTATAGGGCACTGGACAGCCACCTCGTCGTATGACATATACATGGTGGATACACCCAATGAAGGCAATGGCGACGAGATAACGGAGGATGACCCCTCGAAGAAGCAACCCAAGCACCGACGTCAGTGGCGCCACTCTAAGTCCCGCCAAAGCAAAAGTGGTGATACCGGCACAGGAGATAATAACACTCCGGATAGCGCCGAAGACAACAACAATCCCCTCCAACAAGATTTAGAACAGGAGGATGAAGGAGCCAGCTCTCCTGAGAGAGCGGCTGGCGCAGAGGAAGAGGATGACAATTACATGCCCCCCTCCGAAGACGAGGCAAACCTCGGTGACGATGAATTCGCCGTACCAGAGGATCCCGTCGAACAAGAGCGCTTCAAGCGCAGGCTTATGGCCACGGCAAATAGCCTGAAGAAAAACCAACAGCAGCTTCAAGCTGATCAAGATCTGCTAGCTGACAAATGGACTGAAGTCCTCGCAGCCGAGCAATATAAACTCGAGCGTCCCTCTAAGAGTTATCCAAGGCGCATGTTACTTCCCGGACTGGAGGAAGAACACTAGTAGAAAAAGGGCCTTTAGTCCCGGTTCATAAGGGGCCTTTAGTCCCGGTTCTGGAATCGGGACTAAAGGGTCGGTACTAAAGCCTCCCCCTTTAGTCCCGGTTCTAACTGGAACCGGGACTAAAGGCCCTCCACGTGGCCGCTGCCTGGAGGTCCACCTGTAGTCCCGGTTGGTAACACCAACCGGTACTAAAGGAAATTTTATGATTTTTTTTTAATTTCAAATTTCTGAATTATTTTAACCTCTAATCTCTAATCACCCCTCATCACTGCTCAATTTAACCTTTAATCTCTAATCACCCATCATCATTCCAAATCATCTAACTTCCCGAACGGTCACCCATCCTCTCACTACTCCAGCCTGAGCATGCTTAACTTCTGGGTTCTATTCTCCCTTGTTAACAAGTCTGCACTTGTTGTTTTCCTGACAATAGTAAGATGTCAATCCTATTAACCCTCAGGAATTTAGCTTGAGCATGAAGTCACACATTTCACTGTATGAGTTTGAAACTATTGTTCTAAAAATCAATAATTATTTAGTAACACTAATATTTCTTAAATAAGTAGTTTGACCACAGTTTCACCACAGTTTCACCATAGTTGACCAAAATTCAAAAAAACTAAAATAATTATTTAGTAACACTAATATTCTTGAATAATTATTTAGTAACACTAATACTTCTTGAATAAGTAGTTTGACCGGATTTAACAAAAATTCAAAAAAACTGAAATTTGAGCATAACTTTTTTTCCTTTTAGAATTTGAGGATTCTAAAAATTTGCAAACAGGCCGTAGGCGGTCTCCATCGGATGCGGATTTTCATTCCGAACATTTTGATATATTATACGTTTTTTTCCGACATCGTATGCAAAAGTTATAGCCGTTTTACATTTTCCCTACATTTTTTGCAAAACATGTCCAAATTTAAGTTTTTAAATTTTCCTAACTAGTAGATGTAGTAGTATAACTACCTCTCGAAGGATTTTATTTTTTGAAGTTTTTATCATTTTCTTTTGATTTTTTCAAAACAAAAAAGGCGATCCACCAAGGGGTAGAGTTTGAAAACGGGACCTTTAGTCCCGGTTTGAGACACAAACCGGGACTAAAGGGCATCGCACCCTTTAGTCCCGGTTCGTGTCTCAAACCGGGACTAAAGGTCTAATCTTTAGTCCCGGTTTGAGACACAAACCGGGACTAAAGGGCATCGCACCCTTTAGTCTCGGTTCGTGTCTCGAACCGGGACTAAAGGGCTCAGGTGAACCGGGACTAAAGCCTTAGCCGCACGAACCGGGACCAATACTCACATTAGTCCCGATTCGTGACTGAACCGGGACTAATGTGAATATTGCCCCGTGATCAAAGCCCTATTTTCTACTAGTGGAAGCATATGAAATGGCTGATCGGCCACCTCGTGGCCGCGATAGAGAGGCATTCCAGCCAAAAGCTCAGCCTCCACCCCAACGCCATTCAAATTAAAAGGCATGGGGAGATACGCCAGACCTGTGAGACATATTGGAGGACAAAGCAAAGAATTCAAGATCGATCTACGGATCACGAGGGCGCACCACTCTACGAGACGATAAACATCACGCTGGATACAGTAAAAGCAAATCCGGCCGGGCTAAACACAGCGGGCAAGACCCATTCAAGCTGCGTCGCGATATAGCCCAATACAGAGGCGCCGCACACCCCTTATGCTTCACAGACGAAGTAATGGAACATGAATTCCCAGAAGGTTTCAAACCTGTAAACATTGAATCATACGACGACACTACAGACCCCGCGGTATGGATTGAGGACTTCCTCCTCCACATCCACATGGCTCGCGGTGGTGACTTACATGCCATCAAGTACCTCCCACTAAAACTCAAAGGACCAGCGCGGCATTGGCTTAATAGCTTGCCAGTGGACTCCATTAGCTGTTAGGAAGATCTGGAAGCCGCATTCCTTGACAACTTTCAGGGCACTTATGTGTGACCACCAGACGCCGATGACTTGAGCCACATAATTCAGCAGCTAGAAGAGTCGGCCGGGCAATTCTGGACTCGGTTCCTTACAAAGAAAAATCAAATCATCGATTGTCCGGATGCGGAGGCCTTAGAGGCTTTCAAGAACAACATCCGAGACGAGTGGCTAGCCCGGCACCTTGGTCCAGAAAAGCCGAAATCTATGGCAGCCCTCATGACGCTCATGACCCGCTTTTGTGCGGGAGAAGACAGCTGGTTGGCTCGCAGTAATAACATATCAAAGAACCATGGTACCTCAGATACCAAGGACGACAATAGCAGGTCACATCACAGCAAGCATAAGCGCCGCATTAACGGCAAAAGTACTGAGGATACGGCAGTCAATGCCGGATTCAAAGGCTCTAAACCCGATCAGCGGAAAAAGCCATTCAAACAAAGTATGCCGGGTTCGTCCAGCTTGGACCGTATACTCGATCGCTCGTGTCAAATACACGGCACCCCAGACAAGCCAGCCAATCACACCAACAGGGATTGTTGGGTGTTCAAGTAGGATGGCAAGTTAATTGCCGAAAACAAGGACAAGGGGCCGCATAGCGATGACGAGGAAGAACCCCGGCAGCCGCACACTGGAGGACAGAAGAGGTTTCCCCCGCAAGTGCGGAAGGTGAACATGATATACGCAACCCACATCCCCAAGAGGGAGCGGAAGCATGCGCTCAGGGACGTATATGCGTTGGAGCCAGTCACCCCAAAGTTCAACCCTTGGTCCTCCTGTCTGATCACCTTCGATCACAGGGACCACACCACTAGTATCTGTCATGGCGGATTCGCTGCAGTGGTCCTAGACCCAATCATCGATGGATTTCACCTCACTCGAGTCCTTATGGACGGCGGCAGCAGCCTGAACTTGCTTTATCAGGACACAGTGCACAAAATGGGTATAGACCCCTCAAGGATCAAACCCACAAAGACGACCTTTAAGGGCGTCATTCCAGGAGTAGAGTCCCACTACACAGGCTCAATTACACTGGAAGTGGTCTTCGGATCCCCGGATAACTTCCGAAGCGAAGAGTTAATCTTCGATATAGTCCCGTTCCGCAGTAGTTATCGCGCGCTGCTCGGATGAACCGCATTTGCTAGATTCAATGCGGTACCACACTGTGCATACCTCAAGATCAAGATGCGAGGACTTCGCGGAGTTATTACAGTCAATGGAAACACAGAGCGCTCTCTCCAAACAGAGGAGCACACCGCGGCCCTTGCAGCAGAAGTGCAAAGCAGCCTCTCAAGGCACTCTACTAGTTCGGCGTTTCAAAGCCCGGACACCTTCACGCACGCTCGGGGCAATCGGCAAACAGACCGCCTGGCGCGATCTGAGCTCACGTAGCAATACGGCGGCCACCCCAATCCCAGCCCAACGGCATTGTTCATGCCACGCGTACATAATTATGCATTGAAAATACCATGGGCACAGGTGGGGAGGGCACAACTGCGGCATGCCCGAAAACGCGGCTTAAACCGCACCAGGGGCTTCCCGTTTGGTTACTTTCTTTTTCTTTCAGGACTTCAATCTCTGGAAACACTGTCCGGCAGCTCTATTGCCGAACACATGATACAGCAACCAAGGAGGCCGACAACTACGGAATTCCCTGGTGGACTACAGATTTCATATAATTCCTCAGCTCTCCCTTGGAAGGGACATAGTCCTACTCTTTTGCTTATTACACTATCTGTATCACTCTGCTTTAATGCAATTTTTTAATATACAATGCATGACATTACGACTATTATCGCATTTTTGTTATATATATACATATCTATGTGTTCATTAATGACGCCTAGCAACCGTACACTCTGGTACGGCCAATGCACCAGGGGCTTACGTTCCCACAATATGGTGTGAAAAGTACGAACACTTTCACAAGTGCGGCACCCCGAACTTATAGCATTATATGCATCAGCTCCGCATCATGTCTTTGGTCAAATGTTGGGTTTGCCCGGCTCCTATGTTTTGGTACCTTACGTTCTGCTCTATCGGCTAAGGTAGCACTAGGAGAACTACTACGATTGTGCCCCGGTTCTGCCGGGCCGAGCACCTCAGTAGAGAAAGCTAAAACTGACTGTCATGATAAGGCGAGAGACTGGTCGCGTTCGGCGAGGTTTTTCGAGTCCCTAAAGACTTATGCCGCTTAGGGCGAGGGGCTGGCTCCATCCGGCTTACAGGCATGTATCGCGCCCCAAATTCGGCCTTCCGAATACCAGGGGCTTCGCCGAAATTTAAAATTATAGAATTCTATGGCTAAGTGAGAGTGATAAAGCATTATTAGTCCGGTTGCCTTGTTCGTTGTACTGAGCACCTCCCTCAAAGGACCCAAACATTGGAACAAGAGTGCTCATGTTTATCCCAAACACCCCAGCACTCGTGGCATGGGGGCAGAAGCCGAGGACTAGCCATCTCTCAGATTGGATAAACAGCCAAACAGAAGGTAATATTTTAAATTCACAAAAGCGTTGAATAGCGAATATGATACAAGTTTTCATACATACAGGACAAAACGAGGAAGTCTCATTCAAATATTACATTTTGCGATCACTCATCCGCGATAAGACGGGTGCTCGGTAGAACACCCTCGTAGTACATCTCAGGGTGGCGGTGCTCCTTGCCCTCCGGCGGCCCCTCCTTGATCAGCTTCACGGCATCGAGCTTGACCCACTGCGTTTTTACACAGGCGAAGGCCCGGCGTGCACCTTCAATGCAGAAGGATTGCTTGACGACCTCCAGCCGTGGGCAGGCATCCACAAGCCGCCTCACCAGGCCAAAGAAGCTGTTTGGAAGGGCATCGCCAGGCCACAACCGGACTATGAAGCCCTTCATGGCCCGATCGACCGCCTTATGTAGCTCGGCCATCTGCTTCAGCTGGTCGCTCATTGGCACCGGATGTTCGGCCTCAGCATACTGAGACCAGAATAGCTTCTCCGTCGAGCTACCGTCCTCGGCCTGGTAAAATTGTGTGGCACCGGACACACTGCGGGGCAAATCTGCGAATGCTCCAGAAGAGCTCCGGATCCGGGTAAGTAATCGATAATTTACTTATAAATGCTTGCTTTGCATATAGAAAGCCTTACCCACCGCTATCTTCTTTATCGCGTTGATCTTCTGAAGGGCCTTCTGGGCCTCGGCCTTGGCACTCTTCGCGCTTTCACGGGCCGCGGCAAGCTCGGACTCTCGCGTCTTCAAGTCAAGCTCCAACGCCTCGTGCTTCGTCACAAGAGCCTAGAGCTCTTGCTGCACCTCGCCCACCCGAGCCTCATTCCTTTCTCGCTCGATGCGCTCCTGCGCTGCCTTCTCTTCGGCCTCGGACAGCGCTTGCTTCAGGCTCGCCACCTCGGTCGTGGCCCCTGGCAAACATACAATGATCTTGTCATTTAGCAATCTTGTCCTTTTTCTCATCTATAGACGGGGTATTACTTACCCTTGTTCTCCTCGAGCTGCCTCTTAGCAAGGCCGAACTCTTTCTGGGACCCCTCAAGGGCCTCCTTCAGTACGGCGACCTCCACTGTTAGTGCGGCGGACGCCAGCAGCGAAGCCTGCATATGTATATTGACATACTTATATTAGACTCCTGCGATATTATTTGATCCTCTGTTCGGCTCTTCTTTGTGAACACCGAACAAAGCATCAGGGGCTATTGTCTATACGGTAATATTTCTACTACATTTTAAAACACTTACCTCAAAGCTTTTTAGAAGGCTAGTACATGCTTCAGTCAATCCACTCTTGGCGGACTGAACCTTCTGGATCACCACACTCATGATAGTGCGGTGCTCCTCCTCGATGGAAGCGCTGCGAAGCGCTTCCAACATATTTTCCGGCACCTCTGGATGGACAGAGGTCACCGGCACAGGCGTCTCACCCCTCTTAGAAGGAGACAGCATGCCCGAGCCCGGAACCACTGGAGGTTCCGGCATGGGGTTCGGCTGAGGGCCGATCTCAGAGATCTCAGGGGGCCCATCCCCTCTGCTCCCGGAGTCCAGAAGGTCGCCTTGAGGCGCCTTCAGGACTATCTCCCCTTGATCCAGTGTCTCTTGCGACAACACCTCGACGTCGTCGGCGGGATGAGGGGAGGTGGAAGTCGGGACTGGATCGCTATCCATGTCCGACGAACCCAGGGAGCTGTCCGATGATACCTTGATATTGGCTCGTGGCGGCCTGCGTAATCATGTTCGGCGATTAGGGAAAGCAATGCGACAAAGGAATCCTATGGGTTACTTTGGTATCCGAATACTTACGATCTGCCCTGGGGCTTTGCCCTGGGAAACCACTCGTCTTCACTTTCGTCGGCGGTGGTGGAGCTGTCCGAAAGGAGAGTCCTTCCCTTCTTGGACCCTCCGGCCTTCCCAGGTGGGGCGGCCTTCCTTTTCTTGTCTCCCCAAGTCGGTGGGGGAGCCTCTTCTTCCTCTTCCTTGTCTTCGGGGGAAGAGTGCGCCGCAGAGTCATCGGACGGTGAGTCCGAGGACGCCTGGCGTCGGGAACTCTTTTGAGCTCCCTTGGCCTTCTTGGTCTTCTCTGGCACCTTATAAGGGGCCGTAGTCAGCATCTTCGTCAGCAGAGCATCTGTGGGGCCTTCGGGCAAGGGAGCCGGAGAGTCGATCTGTCCGGCCATCTTCTGCCAGTCCTGTCAAAATTACGGGAGTTTAGATCCCGCATAGAGTCAATCTATATAAAAATAAGTATCCCGTGAAAGGTAAAACAACTTACCACGCTGGCTTGGCGCTTCGCGCTGAATCCGCGATCCTCGGTAATGGGGGGAGGGACCTCGGCACTCTTGAACAGCACCCTCCAGGCATCTTCATGAGTCGTTTCGAAGAGCCTGTTCAGAGTTCGATGCTTTGCCGGATCGAACTCCCACAAAGTGAACTCCCGCTGTTGGCACAGAAGTATCCAGCGGACGAGCATAACTTGGACTATGTTGATGAGCTTGAGCTTCTTGTCCACCATGTTTTGAATACATGACCGGAGTCCGGTCAGCTCTTTTGAATTGCCCCAGGACAGGCCCTTCTCCTTCCAGAAGGTGAGCCGCATGGGGGTTCCAGATCGGAACTCGGGGGCCGCTACCCATGCGGGGTCGCGCGGCTCGGTGATGTAGAACCACCCCGAGTGCCACCCCTTTATGGTTTCCACAAAGGAGCCCTCGAGCCATGTTATGTTGGGCTTCTTGCCCACCATGGCGCCTTCGCACTCCGCTTGGCGGCCGCCCACCACCTTCGGCTTGACGTTGAATGTCTTCATCCACAGGCCGAAGTGGGGCTTGACGCGGAGAAAGGCCTCGCACATGACAATAAACGCCGAGATGTTGAGGATGAAGTTCAGGGTCAGATCGTGGAAATCCAGGCCCTAATAGAACATGAGCCCCCAGACAAAGGGATGGAGAGGGAATCCCAGTCCGTGGAAGAAATGGGTGAGGAATACGACCCTCTCATGGGGCCTGGGGGTGGGGATGAGTTGCCCCTCATCTGGGAGCCGGTGTGCAATGTCGTCAGGCAGGTATCCGGCTCTCCTCAGTTTCTTGACGTCTCCCTCCGTGACGGAGGAGACCATCCACTTGCCTCCCGCTCCGGACATAGTTGGAGAAGGTTGAGATGGAAGTGAGGACTTGGGCACTAGAGCTCGAGTGTGCGGGAGCGGATGAGCAGAGGATTAAGAAGGCATGGATAGAAAGGTGAATCCTTATCCCTTTACACGAGCGGACAAAACTAAGCGTCCCCACTTGCCTGGTAAAACTCGCTTATCCCCCAAGCGCTGTAATTAATGGCGCGGTTCAGTTACCCACGCCCGTATTGATGAGAATCCCGTAATAAGGGGACACGAACTCTGCTTTGACAAGACGTGTCGAAAAACTGCCTCGCGTTATGTGCGGGGCTGGTCAAAAGAAATGGTTTGAATAATCACTGGGCCATGACGTAACGTCATGTTGCCAAAACTAGCTAGCGGATTAGATCTGCGAAAACATTATTCTCTCTATGGTGAAATGTGGAACTTATTTTGCAAGGTCGGACACTATCCTTGTATTCAACTTCTTCTGTCATGTATTCGGAGAAGGAACCCGCCTTGCAATGCCGAAGACAATACTGCGCGCCAAACTCATCATCATTGAAGCCTAGTTCAGGGGCTACTGTGGGAGTCCTGGATTAGGGGGTCTCCGGACAGCCGGACTATCTCCATTGGCCGGACTGTTAGACTATGAAGATACAAGATTGAAGACTTCGTCTTGTGTCCGGATGGGACTCTGCTTGGCGTGGAAGGCAAGCTAGGCAATACGTATATGGATATCTCCTCCTTTGTAACCGACCTTGTGTAACCCTAACCCTCTCCAGTGTCTACATAAACCGAAGGGTTTTAGTCCGTAGGACAACAATCGAAACATACAATCATACCATAGGCTAGCTTCTAGGGTTTAGCCTCTCTGATCTCGTGGTAGATCTACTCTTGTAACACCCATATCATCAACATTAATCAAGCAGGACGTAGGGTTTTACCTCCATCAAGAGGGCCCGAACCTGGGTAAAACTTCGTGTCCCTTGCCTCCTGTTACCATCCGCCCTAGACGCACAGTTCGGGACCCCCTACCCAAGATCCGCCGGTTTTGAGACCGACACCCTGAACCTGGCTTCAATGACAAGGTATCCGGCGCGTAGTGTTGTCTTCAGCATTGCAAGGCGGGTTCCTCCTTCTGAACTCCCGAATAGTCTCCAAACGAATTGATCGTGTTCGGACCTGTAACACACACCGCACACAACCGCGGATAGAATATAATAACGCATAAGTCCAACCTGCTGACAACTTAATAATGCGACGTCATGCCTGTCTGGTCATAATTTCGAACCGTTTTTCACCCCACGTTTCGAGACGTGTTTGTCATTGGCACATCTTGTCAAAGTAGAGATCGTGTCCCCCCTATTATGGGATTCTCATCAATACGGGTGTGGGTAACCCAACAGCCCTTGGGAGCAGGAGAATTTTAAGGCGAATGGGGGGGGCATTCAATATTCACCTCCCTTATAAGAAGATAAGATTCCCCTTTCTTCTCCCACACTTTCTTCCTGCATCTCTGTTCTTGAGCTCCCCCAAGTCCTCATATGCTCCCATTCAAACGAACACCCAACCATGTCCGGATTAGGATGTCAAGGCAAATGGATGGCCTCCTTAGTTAAGGAGGAGACATCGCCGAGCTTCGGGCGGCCGCTTACCTAGCGAAGGAAATTGCACACCGTCTTCGAGCCCGGGGACAAATCATCCCTACACCGAATCCCAACGAGAGGGTAGTGTTAATCCCTCATTTCCTCCACGGGCTAGGGTTTCCACTCCACCCCTTCGTCCGCAGGATAATGTTCTACTACGGGATAGACTTCCACGATCTATCCCCGAACCCCTTCCTCAATATCTCGGCGTTCATCGTCATGTGCAAGGCCTTCCTCCGCATCCACCCCCACTTCGGGCCGTGGCTCGAAACATTCAACGTGAAGCCCAAGGTGGTGGACAGACAACGCACAGAGTGCGAGGGCGCCATGGTGAGCAAGCTCA
This sequence comes from Triticum monococcum, assembly GCA_034509565.1. Lineage (NCBI taxonomy): Eukaryota > Viridiplantae > Streptophyta > Magnoliopsida > Poales > Poaceae > Triticum > Triticum monococcum. The sequence goes on along the minus strand of CM067847.1, from coordinate 169,651,445 downwards.
CCAATGTCCCCAGGCCAAAAGGCACATTTGTGGAATCTGTCAAGGAATGGCAGAAGCCATGGTTCTACATCACCGAACCCCGCGATGCCACCTGGGCCGCGGCTGCCGAATTCAATTCCGGCGCCCCCGTGTAGTTCCCCTCCTAGGTTGAGAAGAGCCCAAACTGGTGTTCATCGGACGAGTTGATTGCACTCCAAATGCGTATCCAAAGTATGATCAATAAGGACATCAAGATCGTCGACATAATCCAAGTGATGTTGGTGCGCCGAATCCTTCCCTGCCAGAGCCGAAGTCGTCCCCTATGGGATTTCAACCCGAAGAAACACCATACCCTGGTGAGGCTTTTCGAAACAACTCACGAAGATTCCTGGAAGTTTCTTTTCAAGGGCAACGAGATACCGCCGACCAATGGCTCGGACCGGGGTCACGACATAAATCACCCTCCCAACAAGGTATGTTGTTTTCAACGCATCCCTTACTTGCTTGTTTCAAGGATGATATCTAAGCTTCCATTACCATTACTTTTTCAATAGTGGTTGAAGAAGGCGAAGCAGATCCGGTGTCTGGCTCCCTTGCCCGAGAAGCCAGTCATCCCGCGCTTAGCAAAGATGCTGGAGCCGACACCTTATAAGACACCAGAGAAGAAGGCTAAGGGGGCCCGGAGCGGCCTCCACCGCGAGGGTACCTCGGACGCGACGTCCGAAGACAAGGCCCATTCCCCTGCCGCCGAAGACAACACGGATGAGGAGGAGGAGGAGAGCGACTCTCCCCCTGATGGGGGAGGAAGAAGAGGGCGGCCTCCACAACTCTGGAGGTGGAGGCGCCCAAAAGGTGGGAGGGCTCCCTCGAGGATAACTCCGCATGGGACGTCGAGGACAGTCTAGAGAGACGCCCCCGCTCTAAGTCTCGGGCCGCATCGTAAGTACTAACACCTTACCTGGCCATGAAGTTTCCCCTCTTTATTGTGTTGAGACGATTGATTATGTTATTGTAGTCCGGCCCACAACAGCCCTCCACGATCCTTGTCAGGAGGCTCGCTGGATTCCAAGGCAATGGCCAGCGACTCCCCGCGAGACGCAAACTCCCCCAAGAACAGGGATGATGCGGAGGTGCTGTCCCAAAGGACTGTTTTCGGCGGGGGAGAGGCTCAGGAGGCGCCCGAAGGTGTAACCCCCATCGCCAGACACCAAGGGGAACCAATCCCCCCGAAGACTGGCGGGGAGGGCCGTATACAATTTGGCCCTCAACCGGACTCAATTTCGGAGACCGAGGTGGCTCCAGAATCCAGCATGCACCCTCCTTTGAAAGAAGGGGGATGCCTGTTCCGCCGATGGCCCTTGTCCAATCAGGGACACCGGATAGTCTGCTGGAAGTGTTGCGAGGCGCTTCCATTATGGATTAGCACCATATCCTTATGGGCACAGTCATTGAAAAGGTGTAGTCCGCCAAGAGCGGACTAACCGAGGCCTGTGGCAACCTGCTGACAGGTTTTGAGGTAGGTGACGCCAAAAGGAGGGAATATCAATGTAGACAGTAGCCCCTGAGACACAGTCCGGAGTTTGGAAAGAAAAACCGGACAGAGGATCAATCTCCTATGACAGGAAACTAACTAAATTTTTCTTAAATACAAGCGTCGTTGCTAGCCGCGGTCTCGCATACTCCCGAAGTCTCCGGACTGAAGTAGAAACTGGCGGAGGCCGAGGGAGAGTTGAGCCAAGTGAAGGGGCAGCTCTAGGAGAAACAAGGTAAGCAATAACCTGTTATATATTCGAAAAGAAGAAAAGGATGCGCAATGACCAAAATGCCATGATTTGTATAGAAGCGATGATCGAGGTCGAGGCCGTGAGAAAGGCCCTGGCCGAAGCCGAGGGGAAGGCTGCCCAACAGCAAGTCGCCCGTAAGAAGCTCAAGGCCTAGGTCGGCGAGGTCCAGCAGGAGCTCCAGGACATGGTGAAGAAGTGTGAAGCCTTGGAGCGCGAGGCGTCGACTCGAGAGGCCGAACTTACCAAAGCTCGTCAGAACGCGAAGGCCGCAAAGAATGAGGCCCGGGACGCTCTCTAGGAGATCCAGGAGGCGAAGAAGATCGCATCAAGTAAGGCATTTAACATGCAAAGAAAGTACGCAGAGAGGAAGTGCCTTTTACTATACTGGATTCGGAGTTGCTCAGGGGCTTTTTTAGATCTGCCGCGCGGTATATCCGATGCTATGGAGTTCTTCCGAGCCAAGGAAGGGGATTCTCCAGAGAAGTTGTTTTGGCCGCAGTATGCTGTGCCAGAACATCCGGTAGCCTTTGCCAATCAACTGAAATAGATTGTCGAGCTGCACAGGATGGCCGAACTAGCCATGAAGGATTTAATAATCCAATTACGGCTAGCCGAATCTATACCTACCAGTTATTTTAGCCTCGTGAAGCGGGTGGTGGAGACTTGTCCACGGCTAGACATTGTCAAGCGATCAGTCTGCATCGAGGGTGCCCGCATGGCCTTCGCTCGTTGCAAGATGTGGTGGGCGAAGATGGATGACGTCGAGGTGGCCCAGGGGCAGCCGGAGGGCAACGAGCACCGCACACCCGAGCGATATTTTGCGGATGTCCTGGAGGTATCCTGACTTGTAGCAATGCAGTGCAGGAAGGATGTTATTCGCGAATAAATACATTCATATTTTGCCTTGTATGATAAAAAAATCCGCTTTGTATTATATATTTTTATTATGGTTTAATTGTATCCTCCTGTGCGGCCGTGTTGTATGAAATCAGAGGGTTGGCCAGTCGTCGGCTTCTGCCCTCACGTAGGTAGTACGGAAGTGTTCAAGATGGTATCTAAACAGTCTTGATCCAATTATATAGTCCTTGAAGGAGTTTTTTAGCGCAACGAACCAGGCAACCAGACTATACGGCTTGAACACCCTCACTTAGCCATAGGAGTTTTATAATAAAACATAGGCGCAACCCCTGGTATACGAACCAGAGTGTTGTCAGCGTCTGATCGGGAACTACCGATCCTTCGCGAAATGTGGAAAACCTCCAACGATTTGAGACCTCCGAACAGCTGACCGGCTCTCGCCGCATCATGACAGTCAGTTTTCGGCTTTCTCTACTGAGCTGCTCTATCCGGTTTAGACCAGGGCACAATCGCAGTAGTTCTCCCTTTACTACCCTAGCCGATGTAGCGGAACGTAGGATAGCAAGCACAGGAGCTGGGCAACCCAACTATTGACCAAAGACATGATTTGGAGCCAATGCATATAATGCTAAATTCGGGGTGCCGAACTATACTTACAAGAAGTTTTCAGACTTTTGTTGCCGTACTGCGGGGTGCTATAAAGCCCCTGGCAAACATCAGAATGTACCAAAGTGTACAGGTGCTACCTGATGGGGTTATCCACAGCGAAACTAAACAAATAAAGCAAAGAGAGAAAGAAAATAAAAAAGATGTAAAGGTAAAAAACTGGGGTCCTACAACTCCAGCTACGAAGGATTAACAACTAGATTGTTGGATCCCACACATACCAAGCATTTCAATCATACACACAATATGCTCGATATGTGTAAATACAACATGGCATCACAACATAACTCTACGACTCAAGGTATTTATTCATTAGGCTCCGAGGAGCCAAGATATTACAAACATGGGTCTCATGACCCAACATTCAGAGCATACAAGTCAAAGCACATACGGAAGCTTAACATGTCTGAGTGCAGACATCTACAAATGAAAAAGGCTGAGAAGCCTGACTACCTACCAGATCCCGCCAAGGGCACAAGATCGTAGCTGAGGTATCAAGCTAAACGTCGAAGCCCACACGGAACTACTAGCGAGACTGATGTCTCTCTGCAAAAAATAAATTAAGCAAACATGAGTACAAATGTACTCAGCAAGACTTATATCAAAACTAACTACATATGCATCGGTATCAACAAAGGGGGTGGTGGAGTTTAACTGCAGCAAGCCAGCTTTGACTCAGTGGCTAACCTGAACTACGACTGCAAACAACTCTTTTGAGGTGGCGCACATGAGTCCACATATTCACCATATCAATACACCACTATGGATCCGCCCCTACGAGGAGGCCATCCATAGCACTCATGCTTATCTTGCGAGTTTTAGAGTATCCACATTCACTTGTCTATGAACTATGCAAGGGGTCCAAGTTTCCATATCCGAGGAATCCGGCTATTCAAATAGATAATGAAAACCCTGCAGGGGTGTACTTCTTCACACACGCTCCCACCACTTACCTTCGTTTACACGACATGTACTCGGCAACCTTCAAGCGGAAGCCCAACGAGGGTGTCGGCCACGACCTACCTAAACACTCAAGTCTCTAGTCCAGGTTCCATCCGCAGGGAGTCCGGCCGAGGTTTCCACATACGGCCCCGAACGATGTGAACAGGTTCCCGAGACACCAAACGGGCGCCCAGTACACCGTGCCACGGTGTATCTACCGCATCATAGCCCATCCCTAGGGTCAGTGCTACGCACGGCCGCCAACACATAACCTACAAACACCAAAAACTAGTTGCAACTCCTGGACAGAGTACTAGGGTGATTAAGAAGCCGAGAGGGTCAATTAAGGATCCCACTGAGTGGTAGTAGCTGTTCATGGATCACCAACACAGAACTTAGTTCCTGAGAACGGTTTCAATGAGACAACCCACCATGTACTGCTACATGGCCTCTCACCGCTACCTTTACCAAATCGTGTTCACACACTTAGCTCACACATAGTAGGACATGTTCATCGCCATTCCAACTCATCCCCGATGAATCAGACCTGACTCAACTCTAAGCAGTAGCAGGCATGACAAACAAGCATGAATGAGTAGGCACATCAGGGCTCAAACAACTCCTACTCATGCTAGTGGGTTTCATCTATTTACTGTGGCAAAGACAGGTCATGCAGAGGAAAGGGGTTCAACTACCGTAGCATGTAACAGTTGAATCGTTGTTGTCCTAATGTAGTAAAAGAGACCAGGAGCGACAGAGTGGGATTGTATCGAAATGAACAAGGGGGCTTTGCTTGCCTGGCACTTCTGAAGATATTATAGCTCTTCATCGATGTCATCGAACTCATCGTCGGGAGCACGTCTATCGAGAGGGGACAAATACCGGCAACAGAGAAGGAAAACACAATCAATGCAATGCACAATATGATGCATGATCATGACATGTCAATATGTTGTGTTGGGCTAATGCATCTACAACCAGGGTGGTTTGAGCTCATTTGAATCAAAGATTCAAATACAAACTCAAGTTATGGGTTTATAAAGTGCATTAACATGTTTTGAGCTAAACAGCAATGTTAAGTTGCTTAAACATGCATGAAACTAGTACAGATGGATAGATTGGGTTTTTCTAATCATTTTCCATATATAATTTGTTTGATTTGGAGTTATGGTTGAATTACTATGAATTTTTGAAGTTTGCAACATTTCCTGGAATTTCCTATATAAGAATAAATCCAGAAAATATTTACTCCATCAGCCTGGCGTCAGTGTGACGTCAGCGGTCAACTGAGACGGTCCAGGTCAACCCTGACCTGTGGGTCCCGTCTGTTGGTGTCAATTAACTAACTAAGTTTAGTTAGCGTTAAACTAATACTAACCTAGTTTAGTTAATGGCCTAGGGCCCACACGTCAGTGACCCAGAGGGTCAAACTGCCCCCCCCCCCCCCGGGGTCAACGGTCAGCGGGGTCCAAACTCGCCGGCGGCTCGACGCCGGCGACGACAGGCGCGGCGGAGGGGCTCGGAAATGAGCCACATGGCATCATTTTGGCCGCAGTCTGTTGCGTTCGAACATACGCAGCGGCACGCATCAAGTGGTGGCAGCGATAGGTGCTGGGGTGGCGTGCAGCGGCGGTAGCGGTGAGCCGGGCGGCTGATGGAGTACGGGCGCATGCGGGCAAGGGGCTACGAGGCGCTAGGGGGCCATCTAGTGGCTGCTTTGGCCTCCTGAAGGCACCAGGAGCATGTTTAGGTGCACGGCCGCGAGCGGTTCGAGCTCAGCCCACGGCGGTGATGAGGTATTGTGGTGGCGAGCTTCGGAGCTCATGGAGGCGGCGGCTACCGCATGGTGGTGAGCAGGGGAGGAGGGGGAAAAGATGCGGGGCCTCACAGAGAACATGCAGGGATGGTCAGTGGGCTCGGGGGCGGTCCCGTGCGGCGAAACAGCGAAGCCGGTCTCCGGCGTCCGGAGGAAGAAGACGACGGCGAGGGTGTCACTGCAGGGCTCCCGGCGTTGCTTGGCGCGGTGAGGGGGGAAGAATGGGTTGAGACGGAGCCTTGGGATGCGTCGAGGAAGTGAGGCGGTGGTTGTGGCCGCGGTGAACGGTGTCGGTGGCGACGGCTGCGCTCGGGCATGAGAGGGAGAGAAAGCAGAGGAGGGAAAGAGCTCGAGAGAGAGTGAGAGGGGGTCAACGGGATCGGGATGACACGGGAGAGTCGTCCACGCGTCCAGGGGCTCGTCGGCAAGCAGGAGGTGGCCGGGCGCGTGCCGACGTACCTCGGCCACGTGCCCTGCCTATTGGCGCGGGGAGCAAGACGACAGGGGAGGGGCCAGGTGGGCTGGGCCGCACAGTCCTGGACCAGCACAGGAGCTGGGCCGGTTGGTGAGCGCCAGGTTAGTCCTTCTCTCTCTCTCCCTTATATTTTAGTTTCTGTTTTCTATTTTTCGGTAATTGTTTTAACTTAATTAAAATTCTAAAGCATTTTCAAAAACCCTGAAAATAATTGTGGGCTCTGTTTGGAATATTTCCAAGAGCCCTCACTTAAGTTCAGAATTATTTGGACATTTAAAATATTATATAGCATTTAATTGTCCAAATTCAAATACGTATGAATTAACTCCAAAATCCATAAATGTCCTAGAAATGTGTGCATCATTTTTGGAAGAAGTTTTCACCCATTCCAAAATTGATGAACTTTTCTAGAGGCCATTTTGGGTAGATGGAAAGGATTTAATTTGACCCTAGTTCAATTTCATTGCTGCTAGGGTTTATCAGTCCCCATTTCAAGTTTAACTGAAATTTAGACATGATGCAACACCAGATGCTAGCACTAAGCATTGCCAAAACTAGGGATGTGACACTTATTGCATTACTCCGTTTGTCCATGAACATAATACACTAGATGCATGCTGGATAGCGGTCGATGTGTGGAGTAATAGTAGTAGATGCAGGCAGGAGTTGGTCTACTAATCTTGGACGTGATGCCTATGTAATGATCATTGCCTGGATATCATCATGAGTATCTGAAGTTCTATCACTTTCCCAACACTAATTTGTTTACCCACCGTTTGCTATTTTTCTCGAGAGAAGCCACTGGTGAAACCTACGGTCCCCGGGTCTCTTTCTTTGCCTTTGCAATCTATTTCATTTTCCTTTTATTTTCAGATCTATTAAATCCAAAAATACCTTGATGCAATTTATTTTATTTGGCATTCCATGCATCAATATTTACAACTCTCTCACCTCTGTTTGCCCAACTTGGGGCGCTGCTACCCGAAAAGAATTGGCAACCCCTTTTACACGTCAAGTTGCGAGTAGTTGTCATTTGTGTGCATGAGCTATTTACATTGTGTTGCTTGGTTCTCCTACTTGTTCGATAACCTTGGTTTCATATCTGAGGGAAATACCTACCACCGATGTGTTGTATGAACCCTTCCTCTTTGGGGAAATACCGACATAGCTTCAAGCGACATCACATCTCACATGAAGGACCATGGTTTCCAAAAGGAGACGTCTCAATTCAAACTCCAGTGGCCGGTGACTTCATGATTTGGCCTCATAAAAATTTCCACGATACGCAATCACCATTATACCATGGGTTTGATTTTCTAATGCATTCCAGGTATCATTTGCTATATTTCAGACATTTTTTGAATTTAACATGCAATTTGCAGATATAAATAAAATCACAACCGGAAATGCATGTGTTGTCGAAAGGGATGAGGATCATCGTTCGATCAAGGAGAATCCAATGGTGTAGATGTACGGTCCGTGGGGTTTGAGTTCTTGCCAATCAGAACGCACGACTCAGATCGCGCGCGTGGCAGGGGGGCATCGGCCACGGTTTAGTGGGCACACGGCTTTCGTGAGTGAATCGTGTGCTATATAAAAACATTTACATTAACTAACAGCATATTTCATTTGAATGAAAACATGAGTTTAGTGTTTCACCTCCAATTTTTTTCCGTAGTAAGAAATCACGATTGTACCCTATGGTTCGATTTTTTAGTGCATTTTACCAGGCGGCACGGCTGGCTAGCAATCTCAAACTTTGAATATGCAAAAAAAGATCTCGTTTGCTATACTTGAGTCATTTTTTGCACACACACACACACACACACACACACACACACACACACACACACATATATATATATATACATATACATATATACATACACACTATTCTGATCACGGGACCAGAATAGTCTTCTGATCACAACCTGAACTGCTTGAGTAACGCGCCTAGACTTCCCTCTGTATGAACCCGACCTTCGGGATATCTTCGCAACCGTGGCTTCCCCCGCGAATTATTCTGTTTAGTCGTGTTCTATATGATGTTAGTGTAATCTAGGAACATTTTGTAGCAACTAAATACCGGTTTTAAATAGGAATCTTGCTCATTGCCGGATTTTGCTCTCAACTCGTGATGAAATTACGTTTTTTGCAATTTTACTGCCTGAGTTGTTCGACCTGAACTTCTCCCAGTGCTAGGTTGAACTTCCGCCAACATTGCCCAAACGGGGCTTGCGATATACCGTTGGAAAGCTATGGACATCAGTATCATGAACCAAGTTAAATTTTTGGCAAAATTTAAGCTGTTTAAGAGGAGTTTTGAAAACCGTTTTTTCTTCATACAAAAAACATGAATCGTATTTTCGATCGCGTCTTTAAACCGTTTATCGGAATGAGGCAGATAATATGGCATTGGAAAGCTGCTGCAAAAACTTCTTCTTCCACATGTCGAAAGTTTTCTCTAATTCCCTATGGATAAAGAGTAATTTAGAAAATCGTAGAATTTCGCAAACGGAACACCCGAGTTCGTATTTTTGATGCCATTTCTAAATGGCTAATCCAATTGAGGCAAATAATATGGTGTTGGAAAGCTTATGAAAATGCGCTACTTTTCCATGTTAAAAGTTTTTTTTCTAATTTTGAACGGTTTAAAAGTAATTTAGAAAATGATACAAGTTCCACCGAGTTCGTATTTTTGAGCTAATTTTTTAACCGTATGTCCGAATGCAGCAAATGATATGGCATTGGAAATCTTGAACAAATGCGAAGTTTTTTGTATATATTGTTTCTCCCAATTCCTTACAGTTTTAAGTCAATTTTGAAAATGGCTAAAAACTTATTTTCCCCATAATTTCTACAAATTTTATCGGAATGAGGCAAATAATATACCACTAAAAAGCTACGGAAAATGCGAAACTTTTCCATGTTGATGGTTTTCTCTGATTCCTAGCCGTTTTCCTGTAATTTAGAAAACGGCGAGATCATTCGTTCTGCCTTTATCGCGAAACAGATTCTTCAAAAATGCACCTCGTGAAGAACCTGAACTTCTCGGCACGTGTACCTGAACTTCACTCTGTTTTTCACGTGATTTTTTTGCTCGTAGCTCTCCATCCACTACTCGTAGCTCTCCATCCACTGCTCGTAGCTCTCCATCCGCTCACCAGAATTGAGCAAGTGATATACCAGTGGAAAGCTGTCGTAAACACGCAACTTTCCCGTGTTAATTGTTTTTTTATACTCGCGACAATTTTAAAAGTTTTTCATTTGAAATTCATTCACTATAGTAGTTGACCTTCCTACTGTTTTCACGTTGAACTTCTATGACGTATTTTTGTTTGTAATTTTCTCATCCATTTTCGTTAGTGTTACATAAATGATATTTCTTTTGTACAAACCTCTCTCGCAATAATTTTTTTAATTTTCTCCGACGGAGGACTTGAACTTACACAACTGATATTCCTGTCATTTTGAAGTAAATTAGAGAAATGACGAGATCATGATTTCTGACTTCATTGCGAATGGAAACGCACTGCGTGAAGTAGTTGAACTTCTCGGGCATGTCTGTTTGAACCTCAGTCTGTTTTTGACGTGCTGTTTTTGCACTGCGTGAAGTAGTTGAACTTCTGAGGCATGTTTGTTTGAACTTCACTCTGTTTCACTTTAATTGTTTTTTTCTTATATGAAATACACACCATGTACTACATGAACTTCTGGTTATTATCACTTTGAACTTCTCTCTGGTTTGAGATAATTATTTTAAAACACAAAAAACAACATTTTTTTGTATTTTTGAACATCTAAATACACGGTGAACCTCTCTCACAAGAATTTTTTGAACTTCCCTCGCCGAGCACTTGAACTTCTAGCAACCAATTTTTTGGGTTATGAGTTGTTTTTAAAAGTGGAAAAATGGCATTGTGTTTTTTTTATTTTTTGAAAAGGTAAATCCTAGGTTTCAATAAACTCCGAACTTCTTTGTTATTTCAATTTGAACTTCACCTTTTATATTTTGAGTAAAGAATTGTATTTGATTTTTATACAGAAAATACAAGGTGGACCTCTCTCGCAAGAATTTTTGAACTTCCCCAGAAAGAGCACTTGAACTTCTTTCATCAAACCATAAAGCTTTTATTTTTCTCTTCTTTTCTTCTCACCTGAAATGCATTCCTTGTAGTAGTTTTACTTCTCATTGTTTTCACTATGAACTTCTGTCGCATTTTTTGTACACGTCGAATCACACCCAATTGAAGGCCAGACGTGATTTGTTTGCCATTTTCGAACATGTAATTGGAGGTAGGATATCCTGCAATATAAATTCTGAACCGTGCATGGAGGAGCACGTGAACTTCTTCTTCTAGATTCATCTATTTTGTGAAAAATCTGAATTTTTTATAGACATTGAACTTCACGATTTTGAAAATTTGAACTTCTTAGTTTTATTGGTTAGTAACGGGGAAAATGCATTTTTATATAAACAATGATACCGCACCGTTATTTTAATTTCAACTTCTAGTTTTTATAGAATGGGGAAAATTAGTTTTTATACAATCTTTCGAAATGCTCCTCTTTCTAATTTGAACTTCTTTGTTTTTTACAAACAGGGAAAATCCGTTATAAAGATTTTTGTACTACTTTTTTTAACTTCTTGCTCAAATTTTTTGAACTTCCAAATTTGTCTTTTTAGATATTAAAACTTCATTTTTTTTACGTTGACCTGCTTTGGTTTTTAAATTTAAACTTCTTATAGGCGCGACATTTTTATGCATTTTTTGCTTTTCGGTGAGATGGCCTAGGCGGTCCCTTTTTTCATTTTATGATTTTTCTTCTGTACGTGGTACACGTGAACTTCAGAATTTCTAAAACATGAACTCCGCATGCTTTCAATTTTTTCACGAAAATCCATAGTTTTTATTCTTTGAATTCCATGATTTTTCTGTTTAGTTTTCTTTTGGTTTGAACATCGATGTTCGTTACACCTGAACTTTCGAAACCACACCTTTTTATACACATTTTCCCTTGAATCCACATTTGCAAAAACAATAGGAAAATTTGGGTCAATTCTCATAAGCAATAGGACAAACATTTATAGGGAACGCATAATAATTCTTTTGTTCTATTCAGTGTACTACGCACAAGCACATGCAGAGCACATCCACACAAAAATTTGTCTCACCTAAAATGAAAAAGATTTCAGTGTCACAAGATGACCATATTAGCATCACGAATTAGAGAATATCAGTACATCTTTTTCAAAAATCCACCTTTTTTGTCTATGCGAACTTCAATTTCTTTTAATATATGAACCTCATTGTGAATTTATTTTATTTCTGCACACGATTTTCGTACATAATTTTTTTATCGTATTACATATTTTGAACTCCTTCATTTCTTATTTTTGAACTTCTTCCTCTTTCTCCTATATACACAAAAAGAACATAAAACCAGTCATTATTTGACAAAAAATACACACAGAACGCGCGTGCGCACACACAGTGTTCTTGTAAGTATAACGTAAAACGGGTAGATGCCATCAACTCATACACAAGAACAAAGAAAATCAGAGATCTCTAAAATGGTCACACATAAAGAGAGAGGATGAGATCTGCCGCACACATTTTTTAGGTGATCTGCCGCAAGATTTTTGTTGTTTGCTCATAGCAAATCAGAGCGCGGTCACACACAAAATGAACAAAATAAACAGAACAATTAGGGAGGATTGTACTGATTGTAGAATCTGCACAAAAAAGAATCCTTGAATTTCTGGGGGAGATGGACGAGAGCGACGATCATAAGGCCACACAGGCCAAGAACAGAAGAACCAGTGGGAGGGGGAGAGGTGCCGCACCGGCGGCTGGCGCCAGTAGGGGTTGATGTGCTTTTCGAGAGTAGGGCAGCGGGGAAGAATCATAGGTCATGGGGTCGCGTCACCGGCGGCATGTGCCTATGGAGGGAAGAAGGTCAATGTGGCAGTTGCTGGAAGGTCGCGGCGGCAGGTGGGGATCCGGGGCGGCCGCGGGATGGGGCATGTGCCGACTGCGGTGGGTAGTCGAGCCGAATCTGGGAGGAGGCCATCGGCGGTGTTGCGGGAGGAGGCGCTCCAGGGATGTGGACCGGCGGGTGGATGTGGCGGCACGATCCAGGGAGAATGGAGACGGCGGCGACGTGATCTGGGGAGGGCGGCGGCTACGTGATCTGGGGCGGCGCGATCCGTGGAGGACGGCGGCGGCTGCGCGATCCGGGAGGACGGCGGCGGCCGCGCGATCCGGGGAGGACGGCGACGGCTGCGTGACCCGAGGAGGACGGCGGTGGCGGCGCGGTCTGGGTGGGACGGCGGCGGCTGCGCGATCCAGGGGAGGACGACGGTTGCCCGATCCAGGGAACAGATGCGGGGATCGATGGGATGGGGGTGGATCGTGTGGTTTGGTTTCTTTTCTCTATAGCGTGCACAGCTGCGGGAGTTCAGGAGCACCACCGCGGATCCTATATAGGACGCGTGGTGATTCAAATAACTATTTTAATTCTGAAATTAGAATAGTCCTATATATATATATATAAGACTGGCTATTTTGTTCCTAGAAACAGAATATTATTCTGTTACTATCAAGTCTATAAGGGCACGACGGTGAGAAAAACAAACCAGCCATGCACCCACGACCCCCACCTCTCTTCCTCGATACGCACCACACGCCGCCGGCCCTGACTCGCCTTCCACCTCCGGCGACGCCCCGCCACCTCCTGCGACCCGCCGCGCCCCCTGGCCTCCCATCTCCGGCGACCCACCGCACCCCCGGGCCTCCCATTTCCGGCGACCCACCACGCCCCCCGCCTCCCACCTCCGGCGCCGGGCCAAGCCCCCCCCCCCCCCCCCCCCTCCCCCGCCGCGGTTCCCACCTCCGACGACGCACCACGGCCCTGCCTCCCACCTCAGGCGACGCGCCACGGCCCCGCCTCCCACCTTGGCGATGCCCCACGGCCCTATCTCCCATCTCCGGCGACGCGCCGCCCCTGAACCCCACCTCCTCTCTTGCATCGCCCCGTTTGGCCCCCAAGCGCAGCCGTCCCTTCCACGAAGCCAAGCTCGCGCACCGCCGCCCCTTCCACCGCGCCGAGCTCGCACTCCATCGCCGCTGGTGGCTCCAACCTCGCGTCGTCCGTTACCCCTCCACTACACTCCTCTGATGCAGGAACATGTAAGTTTGTGTGGAGCATAACAGTCCGTCAATTCGATAGTTCGTCAGTTTGTCGGAGGGATTCGGAGGATCCACAGGTCAGTCCCACAAATTACTCTTAAATCATGTGCAATTTTGTAATCAGTTCGTGTGTATGTGTCAGTTCATGTCTGTTCTTGTCAGGTCGTGTTCATAAATTGTTTTTTTGGTTAACTTGTTGTTATGTACAGTACAGATGTATATTGTTGTGTAGTACTACATTTATGCATTGATGCGTTCGAATCTCACTTTGATTCCTCCTGGTGGTTCAACATGTAGAGCGGCAGCAGCGCTCGCTCCCCAATGGTTGCCCGCGCAAGGAGGATACAGGGATGCGACAGTGGTGGAGGAGTCAGCAGCGTTCCATGGCCTTCGTCCTCGTCGTCGCATCTTTTCTTATAAACAGCTAGAAGAAAACGAGGCACATGCCTCATGGTCTCCATCTCCTGGTGAAGGGGAGTTAAGCTCTACGGCCACCTGGATGTGGATGCTCACGCTCCTCCACTGGGCGAGCTCCCAGGGCACCACGGGGCTTGAGATTGTCATCTCTACCCTCGGCCGTGAGGGCCAATAGGTTGCCTGCACCCTGCTAAAATGAAATGCCACTTCCGACCAGCAGCTCGCCTGATGCCCGTATTTAGACCATCATGGTTTTTATGATTTCCTGTATGCCTGTACATGAAAAAGTCTCAACAATTCCGTTTCTTGTCTACATGATTTTGTGCTTGCTTATCACAAGTTCACCGTTACATGCTCAATGTACTCCCTCCGTTCTGAATTACTTGTCGCAGGTATGGATGTATATAGATGTATTTAAGTTTTAGATACATCTATTTTTGCGACGAGTAATTTGGAATGAAGGGAGTAGTAGCTAGCTGAAGAAAAGATATTGTTCCATAGCTTTGGTCTTACCATTGTGGTGCTTGTGTTATTGCGTGGCAAAATGAAAGAAAGGATTTTTTTTAGCAAAACAATGAATGAGAAAAGAGTTTGTTGTTTTCCCGCCCAATTTAGAGCTCCAGAAAAGTTCAGAGTTCAGAGTAGTTGTTTGGAGATGAACAATGAATAAGTATAATAAAACAAAAGAAGAATTTGTAAAATAGTACGACAAAGTTCACTATGTATTCCACCATGAGTACATAAGGAAATATCATACAAATTCCCTGCTCACCAGACTATATTTATAGCCTAATAGTTAGTGTCAAAATGCGTTGTTCTTGTTTCTTTATGGTTACTTCTTTATTATATGAATATGAATGTGCTAGCTAGCTTAGCAGTACCTTTTGCAGTCAGTAGGTGTCACATCCTAGCTAGTCATGCATTAGAGTGTTGCATCATGTCTACCTTTCATCAGAAACTTGAATTGGGGAAGATGGAACCCCTAGCACCCCCTCTGGCATTAACTAAGGTTTACTAAAAATATTTTAAATGAACCTGAAATGCCCTCCTAAAAAGTTCACCCTCTTTGTCTTGGGTTAGAACCTCTGGCAAAATTGGTGCATAATTTTTTAGGTCAATAGAAGGTCATTGAATTAAATCATATGTAATTTTCATTTGGGCATTTGAATGCTAGTAAATATTTTCAATGCTCAAATAATTCTGAAGATAAGTGTGGGCTGTTGGAAATATTCTAAACAGAGCCTCTGATTATTTTCAGGATTTTTAGAAGTGCCTAGTTATTTTTAATAAAGCCACAAACCTAGAGAAAAATAGAAAACAAAAATTAAAAGAGAGGGAGAGAACTTACCTGGCCGCAGCCCATCAGCCGGCCCACCTGGCGGCCCAACGTTGTGCTGGCCCATGCCAGCCAGCTGCTTCGTCCTCGCCAGGCAGGCAGAGAGCTGACGCCGGCGAGCGCGAGCTCGCCACGGCGCCAGCAGCTTGCCGCTTCGTGCGCCTGGACACCGGATAGGCTCCACGTCGCCGCCCCGACCCCGTGGACACCTCACTCGCCCCCCTTACTCTCTCCCTCGGTCTCCCGCACCATGGCCGACACACCTGCCGCCGCACCGCCGCCGTAGTCGCGCCCTCCGTCGTCCCCGCGCCGAGCCATCGTGTCCAGAAGCTCCGCCGCCCTCCACTCCTTCGAGCAAGCCGAGCCCTGAGCGCTCGCTTGCCCTGCAGCCTCTGCAACAACCTCGCCCGACTCCGCCATCGCCGGAGATCCTCTTCGTCGTCGCCACCGCATCAGCTCATCCCCGACCCCGCCGGCCATTCCTACGTGACCGCCGTGAGCTCAGCTACCTCCCCATCCTCTCCGTTTGCTTTCTCGTGCACCGTAGAAACTGCACGAAGCTTCACCGCACGCGCCACCGTCGAGCTCGTTGCCGACGTGTCTCCGGCCAACCACTGGCCACACCATCGTGTCCAACACATTCATTGCACCCCCAGGAGGCCGTAGCACCCCTCTGCGCCCCCTGCCGTGCCTCCTAACGCCGTTTCTGTGCATGCCCGAACTCCGGTCGCCGCCTGGCTCGACGCCGGTGTCATCTCCGGCCACCCCCGCACACACCGCTTGCTCCACTCGGCGCGCGAGTTCACCAGCAGCACGTAGATGCCCTCCGCCGGCCATTTGGTCGCCGGAGGAGGAATCCCAACGCCCTCCGCCGCGTCTGTCCTCGCTGGCGGCATAACGCCGGCGGGTTTGACCCGTTCACCCTGACTGGGTGGACCCAGGTTGATTCCTCTGAGTCTATGACAAGTGGGCCCCCCTCTGCTAATTAACCCAGATTAGTTTTAACTAAATTTAGTTAGTTTAAATAACTGCTGACACGCGGGACCCATTGGTCAGGTTTACCTGGACGTCCCCGTTGACCACTGACGTCACCCTGACACACTGCTGACGCAATAACTAATTTCTGGATTTATTTTTATATAGAGAATTCCAGAAATTGTTGCAAACTTTAAAAAAATCATAGAAATTAATCTGTAACTCCAAATGAAAAGATTTATATATGAATTTTGATCAGAAAAATTCAATCTATACATTGGTAATGGTTTCATGCATAACAAAACAAGTTAACCTTGCTGTTTAAGCAAAATAAGATAATGCACTAATAAGGCTATGTTAAATGAACTAACATTTGAATCTTTGCATTAGGCCAAGACACATTCATTTTGCCATGTCATAGCATGCATCATATTGTTGCATATTGTCATGTCTTGATTATGTTCGGTGTGTCTTTCGTGGTAGGTTCCGCCTCCGAGGATAACCCCGAATATCCGTCTGAAGGGTAGTACCCTACTACCACTACATCAGGCAAGCAGCCCCATTGATCATATCAATACAATCCCATGTTCTCGCCTCTGCTCTCATTTACTGCACTAAGACAACAACGTTTCAAACTGTTGTGTGCTACGGTAGTTGAACCCTTATCCTCTGCATGACCTGTCATTGCCACAGTAACTAGATGAAACCCACTAGCATGTGTAGGAGTTGATTGAGCCATGTATGTGTTTCCTACCTTGCTATGCCTAGAGTTGTATCAGGTCTGGTACATCTGGGTGATGGGCTAGAGTGAAATGATTATGTCGGTAATGTGAGGGATGTGTTGAACATGTTTTGGTAAAGGTATCAATGAGAGGCCATGTAGGAGTACATGGTGGGTTGTTTCATTGAGGCCGTCCATAAGAACTGAGATCTGTATGCGTGATTTAAGATTCAGCTACTACCACACATTGGGCCCTGAAATATGACCCCGCTCGACTTACTAACCCCTCTCGTCCTCTGTCCAGGAGTTGCAACTAGTTTTTGGTGTTTGTAGGTTATGTGTTGGCGGCCATGCGCAGTGCTGACCCTAGGGGTGGGCTATGATGCGGTAGATACACCGTGGCACGATGTGCCGAGTCGCCAGTTTGGTGTCTCGGAAACCCTGCACACATCGTTCGGTGCCGTTGAGGACACCCCGGCCGGATTTCCTTGCGGATGCAACCTGAATAGGCGATAAACCTGGACTAGAGACTTGTGCGGTTAGTCAGGTCGTGGTCTACACCCACGTCGGCTTTCGCTTGAAGTCTGCCGAGCACATGTCGTGTGCAGACGCTAAGTGGTGGAAACATGTATGATGAAGTACACCCCTGCAGGGTATAAAACTATTCGAATAGCCGCGTCCACGGTAAAGGACTACTTGGTTGCCTATACAGTTCATAGACAAGTTAATGGATACTACTAAAAGACTCAAGATAGGTGTGAGTATCGAGGATGGCCCTCTCGTAGGATGACGAGGGAGGATCCCCGGTGGAGTATTGTGTTGGTGATTAGTGGACTCGTGTGCGAAAACTATTTTACTAGTGGTGTCCCGTTCTTGAGAATGAGCATGTATAGTAGGTTCTGATGTAAGACTTGCTGAGTACCTTTGTACTCATGTTTGCTTAATTACTGTTTTCATACGACAACACCGCCCCCTCTGATGTGTTTTATGTAGATCTCGACGTCGATGAGTGACTTGCCACCCAGGTGGTGATCCTGGCCATGGAGGGCCCTATGTAGATAGACAGGCTTCGAGAAGCCTTCTTTCTTTCTAGTGTCTGTACTCAGACTATTTTCTTCCGGATGTCCTTGTATACTTGTATGACTTGAGTGTCGGGTCATGTGACCCCTACCTGTATGAACATTATATGTATGGCTCTCTGGAGCCTTTAAATAAAATACTTGAGTTGTAGAGTTTTGTTGTGATGCCATGTTATATTTGCACATATCGAGCATATTGTGTGTATGATTGAAATGCTTGGTATGTGTGGGATCCGATAATCTAGTTGTTTATTCTTGGTAGCCTTTCTTATGGGGAAATGTAGTCTAGTGCTCCTCGAGCCATAGTAGTCCGCTACAGCCCGGTTCACCGGAGTCCTGCTAGCCCAGCACTACTGCTCAGTACGCTTGACTGGCCGGCATGTGATTCACTTCGTTCCTATGTCTGTCCCTTGAGGAAATGTCACGCAGTGACTTCCGGAGTCCTGCCTAGCCTGCTACAGCCCGGGTTCCCCGGGGTCCTATTAGCCCAGTGCTACAGCCCGGATTCACACGCTGATGACCGACATGCTCGATGTGATTCATGTATGCCTGTCTACATAGGTCTGTGTCGCTTTGGGTTCACGACTAGCCATGTCGGCCCGGATTCTCTGTCATATGGATGCTAGCGACACTATCATATACATGATCTAAAAGGCGTAAACGGCCCCGGGCCATGGTAAGGCGACACCCGTGGGGATACCATGCATGAGGCCGCAATGTGATATGAGGTGTTACCGGCTAGATCGATGTGACTTGGAATCGGGGTCCTGACAGTAGGTGTAGCTCACACAATTCTTGGGCTAATTTTGTCATAACGATAAGGCAGGACATGCTTGCAAGATGATGAAACCATGTACATATAACTTGATGACTGTCCAAATAACAAATTGAGAAAATCCTGAAATATTATATGTGCTCTCTTTGTATCAGTTCTTATGCTTGTGATAATTCTGCACTCATACTGTGTTCAGGTTATTGGTTTCTTCTTGAGCAGATGAACTACATTGTCACATTAAACTGCGGGGACATGTTCCCTGAGTCCTCTCTCGACAAATCCAACAGTACAGGTTCTCCGGTGCGCCAAGTATTGCTAGTGGTGATGCCTGCATCATGGCACATTGAGGAGATCATGCCCGTTAGGTGTAGGTTTTTCTGTATGCACATTTATCTGTTTAGCTTTAAATTTTGTTGTTTTCCACGTTTGATACTTGTGTTAATGCTTCTGTGTCGTGCACTTCTGATTCCATTGTGAAGAAAAAAGACCAAGTGAGCTAAGTACTTGTTTGGAAAGTTTCTAAGTTCAAACAAAAAACCCTAAAGAAGTTCATTGAAAAAGTTTGGTTTTGTTAAAAACTGTGGTTTTTTGGTTGGAAAATCACTTAGGAAAATAGTTCACTTTTGCTAATTCCTGTAGTTCTCTGGATAGAAAAAATAAACACACAGGATGTTCAAGATTGGAACTAACATAGAAAAAATGTACACACATCTCGATTGGGGACCCCGTTTAGTCATGCTTCTCTGGTCGTGCCACGTGCCATGGATACATGATGCGATTTTAGGATTTAGAATAGCACGAAAGGGGGTATCAAGCTTAACTAACACTCAAGTATTTAAAATTTCCATGGGAAACTAATATTCATGCACCAGACAACCGCCCCCTCAAATGACCGGACGCGCTAGCTCGGACTGCAGCATGTCGTCCCTTGAACACTCGGGCCTACTGCCGCCGAGCTGGCAGTCCCCTGGCCTTCGTCCGTCAGCGCGGCTCATGGGCTCCTCTCCTCCAGAAACATGGTTAGGCTGCTGCTCTCCTCTGCTATCTCTGTCTCATGTGATGTTACTGCTCCGTAGTATGTGAAATTTCCTGCCATATTGCCAGAAATGAGTGAAATTTGATATTGTTCTCTGTGTGAATGGAGATGCCTAGTCTGACAAAAGTTCAATTATAGCAAGTGTGACAGTGGCAAAAATCCAAAAACTTTAACAATTCAAGTACATAAGAAACACAAATCCATTCTGCGAAAACAACAGTAGACGGGAAAAGTTCAATTTAGCTAAATTATGCAAGTAGTAATGCAGATGTGTTCTTTTTAGGTGAAGATCTCGGCAGTAAACAATGCAAAAATTTAACAAGAACTCAGGTCAACTTGCAAACATGTAGCAGTTCTATAGTACGTGTGTTATAAGTACTGTACTGGCTCCCGGAGGTCAGACCTCACATTCAGTACTATATACTGGCTCTATATTCTTGTAGCAATACCAGAATTCAGTAGCATTGTGCATTGCCTTGACTTTCTTGTGGCTCAACAAAATGTATCATTTATGTTTGGTTCCTTGATCTTGCGTGTAGTCGCCTCTGCCTGGATCCATCTCCTTGCCGTCGACCTTTTCGATGCAACGTCAGTTGGCCTTTTTTTCACTTTCAGGTGTATGTGTTTGTGGGGACTGATGAGGTAGATGTTCATGTTTTTTTTGTTCTGGCTAGCCATTCAGACAAGTGTACAATGAGGGCATCGAGACCAGGCATTCAGTTTCACTGTGCCTGCTCTTTTGGCTCATCAGGAACACCGCTCACGCACTCACTAAGGGACTGGTGGGTTCCACAGGTCGATCACGCTGACGACCAATTGCATGTAGGCAAGCTCCTGTTGTTTAGTTGGCTCATATGGTGTGCTTCAGATATATGAATAAAATTGATTTGGTGCGCCATTTATTCCATATAGATTTCAGATTGATTATTTCCACCCATTCTATTGGAATTGGCCCAAGAAACCGAATCTACTTGCCATCATGGGTTCAAAGAAGGTTAGAACAGCTGGTTTGTACTATCTAAGTCCTGTTACCAAGAAATGTACAACTAATTTATATCAGTTCTCACACGAACAGTGACACAAATGTAAATGAAACCAAAAGAAGATGAGAGAAAACTAAAAACGTTGCTTTGCACTGCACTTGTGGATTAGCTATTATTTTTCAAGCAAATAGACTAATAGCGGGTTTATAGTACAACTTTACAACAATTGAATTTTTGAATGTTGTGCCAAGGTTGTGTGATTCTTATTACAGAACGCGTAAGCCTATTGAAGTGTTAACTGATCAAACTGGCGTGGCATCGGAAGCTACAATACTTTCCAGCGAGTATATATATACTTTTTGAACAAGTATAGCTCTTTTACTGTATAATGGCATATCATCTGCTTTTTGTCAAATACCCAGTTGAGTATCAACGCCAGTCTGATGCCCGCCTGTGCTTGTCTCTTCTCCACAACCGGGTACCAGGTGAAGTAATAATCATCTGCATTTCAGAAGAGTTGCCAACCGTTAGCACTGTACTCTAGCTAGGAAAAATGCATACTGTGCTATTGTTTATTTTTACAGTACTGCTGTGAATGTAGACACATAATTACCTCACAGAGTAATTATGTCGTGCATGAAGCTTAAGGTTTTTCCTCGCCAAGAGGCAGCTGTTGAATGGATGTCGAGGCGAGGGAAAAACTCTGAGCCCTTAATGCACGCTCTGTGCAAGAATTTCTCCAATGAGGATGGCAGGGGCCGCACGCCCAAGCCATTCACCTCCGCCACCGCCAGCCGTTCAACGATGCAACCATAGGTAGGCCTCTTTCAGTTAACCTCGTAGGCTTTTTTCAATTCACCTTGTAGGCCAAGGCTTGCGCTCAGCAGCTGCAGGGGACCACCGGGGTCGAGGATCTTCATCTCGGCAGTACAACTGCACGCCCTGTCGAAGTTCATGAGAAGTGCTGCGTGCAGGCCACCCTGTCATCATGGTTTCTGCCCGACGGCCGTCATACTTTTCTCAGTCCAACTTCTTGCTTCGCTACCGGTCACTCAAAAAAGAATCGCGTCAAAGCCAACCCTTGCTCCGCCCCCAGATCCGACATTTTTGGTATGAATTTGATGAATCTTCTTGATGCTCTGTTCTTATTCATCTAGAGATTCCTCCTCATATTGATTGTTTGTATTGCTTGTACCGGTTTCGTTCTTGCATGTATGTATCAGTTCGATGTTTTGAGATAGCTCAGATTACTTCCAACTGTGAAGATTGACATGCATGTTTGGGGATGAGATTTTCAGGTACTAGTTTGGCACTGTAGCTAACCCGTACTAAAATATTTCAGCAGTTCAACAGGGGCGCGGGGTTCAGTTCGACGGTGACGAGCCAGGCAGCCGGCCTTCGCATAACAAACTGGTGCAGTTCGATCTTGTGCGAATTGGAAATCCCCTGATGCCGAGTGTGTCAGTACAACCCTACGCTACAAGGCACGCGTACATCCACTTAACGTGTTAGTCAATAGTATTCTGCATTTGCTTGGTACCTTTGCTACTATAGTTACATATCACTTGCTAAATCAAAAATATTTTGTTATTCACTTTTCTGTGTTTTGTTGATATCATGGCGCAGTGGTAGATGCTTGGTGAAGTACGTTATAACTTGATGTTCATGTCGAACTGCACTTCAACTATGCATGATGCTTTTTTTGGAGAAAGAAGCTGTGGAAGGTTCAAATTATCTCGATAGTTCAATCACTAAAAAATGAGGAGTTCTGAGGGTTACATAAAACCTTTCTTTAAAAAAAATAGAGTAGAACAAGTAATGATCATATTTGTCATCATGCTTTTAGCTAAATTAGTGTATGATTAAAACCTGGTTCCATTTAGATCACGAATTACTATAAAGGCGATTTGAAGTTTCATCCACATCATGTTCTTGCATCAAGTGGCACTGTTTGATATACCACTGAATTGCAGTTTGGTTCTGTTCTTATTCTAGTGACCAAGTTAGATCAATTTTTATTTTGTGTTCAATTCAGTTCAGTTTCTGCCCCGCATATAAGTTCATCTATTTTTTTGCTAAAATAGGTTCATTTCGTTCCCTATAGGATCTTGCCATGATTACCTTTGTGAAACCTGTACACTCAACACTCATATCTATGTATTGAGAACCAAATTTTCTTTTTATAATGAGCTTTACTTTCATACTGACATTTTATTTATGTTCTTTTATAGTAGAACAAATACTATTTTTATGACAAGTTCAAACAGAACAGAAGTGGAGCTTCATTTGCAAGAATAGAAAAAGAAAACATGCTTCATTTATGGTTTTGATGAATCTAGCCTGAACTGATCGCCTGTCGGCGAGCCGGGCGCTGGGCCAACCACAAGGCAATGCCGCCGGGCAGGGCGCTCGATGGTCGCCGAGCGCGGGCGCGAGCCTTTTCGGACCCATTTCCAGGTTGAACTCCAAGGATCACGCCGTGCGGTGCGCGAAGGTGCTAGCTAGCCTCTGCTTCCATTTTTCTTCAAAAGCTTTGCTAACCCATTAGCCACTCACAAGATGACTTTGCTTTCAATTAGCCACTGAAAGTTGTGGCCATTTGATGAAAAATATTTTCTATATAACCAGTTTCTAAAGTTGTCGCCGCGTGGACGCGTCCCACCCCACGGCACGGCTTATGCTTCAGTGGCAAACAGTGGAGCCTGTTGGAGGAGTGACGGGGTCGAGGACCTCCTGCTCAACAGTACAACTTCTTGTTTTGTGGCTGGTCGCTTAAGGAGCTGAGTGTAGGCCGCAGTAAGTACATGAGTACTAATATCAGGATATGTGTGGTCCCAGTAAGTACATGAGTACTAATTAGCAAGTTTGATTGCTTCTGGAAACTGGAAATGTCAGCTTGTACTGATGCATTCCAAAAATGTGTTGTGTGTTTTCAGGGAAAAAACATTTGTCGGGTTTTTGGTGGCCAAGTATTACTGATATGGAAATGAATAACTATGCGGATGCGCTCCTGTTGTTTTCTGGAAAAAACAAGATGCCATGTTTACTTTATGAGCTTTCCAATTTGCATACTTCAAAGTTGCTGCTTGCTCCCACCGTGAATTGCGTAATTTCAATGGGTGTCGTCGAGCATGTTCGGAACTATGCCCTTCGTGCAAAAGTGTGAAGTTGTGTCAGTATTATATATTGGCAGAGGCTTCATGTGATCTTATGGAGCTTTATACATGTACTGACATTACACTTTTAAGGCCCTACAGTTCATAATATCATACATGTGTGGCCGTTCAATATGTATTACATGTTCAGTTCTTGGAAAAGAAGAACACAATAATTCGGTGGAAAACAATGATCAGTTCGATAGTGCTCTCTCCTGCCTATTTCGGTTGATATCCATGAATGGAAAAAAATTATATGGGAAATGTTCTATTATTACTAACATATACGTACAGAAAAAAGTTGAAGTTGAACAGGACATCCGATAAGTTTGGGAAAAAAGCTCAAACAAAAAAAACAATAGAAATTCAAAATGGTAAAAGTTCAAGTGCTAAAATGAGAGAAGTCTAGCATATGTTGAGTTCAAAAGAAAACACAAAACATTTTTGTTTTATTAAAAAAATCATTCAGTTCAATCGTATAAACTATGCAAGTTCGGGCATGATGATACCATTGAGAAGTTACAAGGAAAATTATACCAAAAAATACATAGTAAAGTCTACTATGTGAAAACATGCTCAGTACAACCATACAACCATACAGACATCCGTTCAAGTACTCTTTTTTCGAAACCGTTCAAAACTATTGTGAAAAAATACCTCAGCACACAAATAGATCAGTACGAGTACTCTGTTTTTCAACTGAAAAACAACGCGATGGGTCTCATCATATTCAAAATTACTCTTTAACGGTTAAGAATCTGAGAAACGTTCAACATGACTAAGTTTCGCATTTTCGATATCTTTCCAACGGTATATTATTTGCCCCATTTCGACAAACTTTAAAAAAAATTATGTTCGAAATCAAATTTGACCGTATTTGAATTCGAGTTTAAACCGTAAGGAATTAGAAAAACATTTCTATACGAAAAAGTTGCGCATTTTCCATAGCTTTTCAACGCCGTATCATTTGCGTCAATCCGATAAACCATTTGCAAAAAAACTGAAAATACATTTCGCTTAGAATTTCACCATTTTTCAAATTACTATTAAATTGTATATAATTTGAAAAAATAATAGATATACGAAAGAAGCGGATTTTCACCAGCTTTCCAATGCCATCTTATTTTCTCAATTCCGACAAACCGTTTGAAAATTAAGTCCAAAATACGATTCATGTTTTCGGTTTTGAAAAAAACGTTTTTTTTAAAACTGCTCTTAAACCATGATGATTTTGCAAAAAATTCCTATATATTTGTAATGTATATGTCAAGAGCTTTCCAACGATATATTACACACTCCATTCCGATGAAAAGACGATCAGTTCAACGAGATAAAAATCATCAGTACAACCGTCTGAAACCATCAGTTCAAGTAGGGTAACAGAATAGTATTCTGTTACGCAAAACAGAATAGCCCAGATATATATAGTCGCAACTACATGTGGGTGTTAGCAAGATCATTTGTTTGTCGCTTTTGTAAGTTTTATTTCATTTTCTGTGAAATGGGAAAAAACTTCAAACAGTTCGGCCGCAGGGTGCGGCCAGAGGTGTAGACCTTGTTGGTATTTTAATTTCAGGAAATCCATATAGAGTCCAGAAAATAACGAAAATCATTGTTTCACTATGGCGTGCTCTGACGATCGCATGGAAAAAATTTGGTAAAGTTTGGCACAAGTTTTGCTGCTCGCACCTTCCATACCGGAGCATCTCACAAGAAGGATCATAGTTTCCAAAAGGAGACGCGGCACTTCGGACTCCAAATCGTCAGTTACTACATCGTTTTGCCTCGAAAAAATTCATGGTAAACAATCGTGGATATACCCTTGGTTTGATTTTCGGGCCCATTTTAGCTTTCGTCTGCTATGTTTAAGTCATTTTTTGCACATACCTTGCATTTAGTGCATATGAAGTCAAAAACCCTACAACAACTACATGTGGATGTTTTAGTTAGGCTATACTTAGGCTACTCATAGTGGAGAGTATCATATACAAGTATCATGCATATATATGATACTAGTGTATGATACTAGCTTTAATTATAGTGCATAGTATAATAGAGTGTATCATAGATGATCATATTTAATTTATTACCATGCATGACACAAATTAGCATCATAATTAACATGATACGGTATCTACCTATATGTTACTATAACCCTCTCTATCTTCTTTAATTCTTTGCCACATAAGCATACTTGCTATTTCCGAGTGCATGATACCGGCTATGATACCACCACTATGGCCAGCCTTATAGTGGGGAGTATCATATACTAGTATCATGCATATGATACTAGTGTATGATACTACATACCTTCATAGTGCATAGTATTATAGAGTAGTATCATAGATGACCATATTTATAGCCAGCCATGAGACAAAGTAGTATAACATTTATTATGTTACGGTATCTACCTATGTTACTCTAACCAACTCTTCCTTCTTTAATTCCTTGCCACATAATCATATTTTCTATTCCTGAGTGCATGATACCAGCTATGCTACCCCCACTATTGTCCGAGAAGCGGGGAGAAGTTTCAAACATTTCGGTCGTGAGGTGCGGCCACTGGTGTAGGCCTAGTTGGTATTTTAATTACATGAAATTCAGATGGAGTCCGAACATCATCAAAATCGATGTGTGCCCATGGCATGCTCTCATGACCCCGTGGCAAAAATTTGGTAAAGTTTGCCACAAGTTTCGATGATCGCTCCTTCCAAACCGGAGCATCTCACATGAAGGATCATGGTTTCCAAAAGGAGACATGTCAATTCAAACTCTAGTGGTCGGTGACTTCATCGTTTGGCCTCATAAAAATTTCCATGGTACGCAATCACCATTATACCACATGTTTGATTTTTTGGCGCATTTCACGTATCGTTAGCTATATTTAAGACATTTTTTGAGTTTAACGTGCATTTTGTGCATAAAAATAAAATTACAACTGGAACTGCATTTGTTGTCGAAAGGGATGAGGATCATCGTTCGATCTAGGAGCATCCAACGGTGCAGACGTACGTCTGTGGGGTTTGGGTTCTGGCCAATCAAAAAGCACGACTTAGATTGCGCGCGGGGTTTGGTCGGCACACGACTTTCGTGAACGAACATGTGCTATTCGCAAACCAGATTGCATATTTTTGTTCACACATACTGTAGTGAGATCAATTTAGTGTGCTACCTCTATGATATAATAATAATTATTATAATAGTTATAATAATAAACAGTTCATATTCATTGCCTGAGCTGACAACATATCAAGGTCAACATACTAATGGTTCTTACATCAACAGAAAACCGGGCATAACTCACAAATTCAGTATACACGTCAGTTCTAAATTGAACGAATTAAGTTACAGGGTAGGGATAGACTAGTCTTACGGATTAATTCCCATGTACATGGGGGAACTTGGATCATTACATTGACCCCGGATGAACTTGGGTTTTCTGATGATTTTACGCTTCTCTGTTACATGGGTGCGTGATCCTTTAGATGACAACTCACCAAATTCATCATACTCGTCCTCATCGGCAACATCCTCGACACCCAGTACCCTCTTCTTCCCATGCATCACTACGTGGCAGTTCTTATGCAAGGGGTCTTCCGCAAATAAAATCTAGGTAGCATCGCTGGCAAGAATGAATGGGTCTGCGTGATATGCCATCGTTGTCCTATTAACACAGGTCTTCCTGTAATTGTGACGCCCCCGATTCAATCGTACACTAATCATACAGGCAAATGTGTACGATCAACATCAGAGAATCATGGGAAGATATCACAACATAATTCTAGACACGAATTAAAATAATACAAGCTTTATATTACAAGCCAGGGGCCTCGAGGGTTCGAATACATCAGCCCAAAAACACAAG
Source organism: Triticum monococcum (assembly GCA_034509565.1). Lineage (NCBI taxonomy): Eukaryota > Viridiplantae > Streptophyta > Magnoliopsida > Poales > Poaceae > Triticum > Triticum monococcum. Next base: position 169,623,390 of record CM067847.1, on the reverse strand, counting down.
AGTCAGCGGAAGCAACAATATCTGAGTACAGACATAAGTTAGACAAGTTTGCCTTAAGAAGTCTAGCACAAAAGCAACAACGATCAAAAAGGCAAGGCCTCCTGCCTGGGAGCCTCATAACTACTCCTGGTCGTCGGCGGCCTCCACGTAGTAGAAGGCACCCTCTGTGTAGTAGTAATCGTCGGTGGTGTCGTATGGCTCCTGAGCTCCAGCATCTGGTTGCGACATCCGAAAAAGGGAAAAGGGGAAAAAGAGGGAGGAAAGCAACCGTGAATACTCATCCAAAGTACTCACAAGCAAGGATCTACACTACATATGCATCAGTGTCAATGAAATGGGTTGTATCTGTGGACTAGACTTCAGAATGCCAGAAGAGGAGGGGAAAGCCTAGCCTATCGAAGACTAGCATCTTCAAGAATCTCCAAGCATCTTGCAGCATTTAGAAGAGTACATATCAACATAATGTAAAGTAGTAGTAGTGTTATCAACCTCGACCAGAGATCCTTTCTCGACTCCCTACGAGAAAGCAATCCCAGAGCTATACTATCCATTTCTCGTACCCATGTCTCATCTCAAGTATCTAGTTCTAGTTGTATTGAATGGGATACAACTCCAAGTGTCCGTTACCATAGGACAGGCTATTGATAGATGTTTTCTTTCCTGCATGGGTGCACCAACTTACCCACCACCCTTGATTAACTCCGGCCGGACACACTTTCCCCGGCCATGCCCGACCTCGGCCAAACAATACGACGCAACCCAACTTAGGATTAATAAAGAGGTCAGCCCGCCGGACTAAACCTATGCCCCCAGGGGTCTTGGGCCATCGCCCGGGGAACTCCTGCACGTTGCGTGGGCGGCCGGTGAGCAAACCTAGCCTCCCTTATACAAGGCGAGGCGTTCCAGTCGAAACCGGCGCGCGCCGCTCAGTCGCTGTCGTCTATTAAGCTTTGGCTGATGTATACGATGCAGAACGCCCATAATATGCCCACGTGATGGTTAGTGCTATCAGGCCAGAGGCCCCTCAGATCAGATATCCAAATCGTAGTGGATTAGGAGCACGCGGTAACGAGCAAAGACTCACAATCGATGTGACCCCGTCGCCCCATCTCGAGGACTTGCGGCAAGGGCTAGGAATGCCCGGCCACGCCTCAAAAGTATCTCGCGGGCACCCTCCAGGTCAACCCGACTCCACATCACTCACAAATAAGCTCGCGCGGGTACCCCTCAGGGCCGACCCGTCTTTAGTAATATGGTTGAGTGTAAAGTCATAGTAACCATAGTAACTGTGTGTCTAACACCAAGGGAAACCCTAAGGAACCACCCCCGGTGGATTCCACTTGATGTTATCATCAATGTGAACGTAAGAGGAACCGCCCTCGAGGTTCACACTTGAGGGGTTGCATGACAGAGTCGTATCGGAAGTGGTTAAGGATGAAATTACCCTCGATGACCATGACCGAATAGCTACACTAGAGAGATCTCATCAGGAGTGATGTATGAGGTGTCACCCTTGGCACTCGAGAGTATCTCTGCAGAGTCGTACAACTAGGGGGGTGATGTGCGGTGTCGGGGCCTGGACGTCGATTACATTGATCGAGTCATCGAACATAAAGCGGGGAGACTGGGACAAGGTGGGGGTCACTAATGGATCACTAACCAACCTATACTAAGCAGTTTAGGATAAGCAGGTAAGGTACAATGAGAAGGTTACAAAAGCATGCTATGCATCAGAATATGAGCAAACAATTACAGTAGCAAAATCTAATGCAAGCATGAGAGAAAGGAAATGGGCGATATTAGGATGTTCAAAGGGGGGGCTTACCTGGAAGCTTTGCTGCAAAGGAAGAAGTGACATCGGTGATGTAGTCGATCACAGGGGCAACATCGGTCTCGGGGTCTACCAGAGAGAAGAGGGGGAAGAAATAGTAAATATAGAGCAAACAGAGGTACCACTAAGCATGACATGATGAAAAGCAGAACTAGGGTCGACCTAACGTAGTACTACACGATATAGGTGAAGGGGGGATTCAACCGGGAATGTTTTCCTGGTTCCGGACCTGTGTCAGATAGATGACCGAAGGGGGACAGTTCCATGTACTGATAGTTAGAGGCATCTGACAAGTAAACGAACTGCTTCTTCGGATTCGTCTCGTCGTTCTAAGCAACTTTCATGTATAAAACCTTTTCATCCGAGTTAGGGATTATTTTCTACAATTTTTCAAAGGTTTAAACAATATTCTGAATTTGTTATTAATTCGAAATTAAATAGCTAAAATGCTATGGGTACCCAGCCCTGTGTACACAGATTGTATACTGATTGTACACAGAGGCTGACAATGGGGCTCAGGTGGGGTCCTAGTTGACCCAGTCAACTGTCAAGAGAGTTGACCGTTGACTGGTCAAATCTACTAAGTGGGGCCCCATGTCATAGAGGCATTAGGTCAATTACCTAGTTAAGCCTAAATTAATTATCAGTTAATTAATTAACTAATTAAATTTACCATTATTTTTTTATTTATATACTCTTTTTTTAGCAAAGGGACTTGGGGCCCATAGGCCAGTAGCACAGGGGCCAGCCGGGGCGGGTAATGGGGCGGGCTTGGGTGCCCAAGGAGGCGGACCCGAGCGGGTCATACGGCGGGCGAGGCTGCGGCAAGGGGAGGCCCCGGCGCGGCTCGCCAGAGCCGTGGTGAGGGACACGGGCGCGCGGCTGGCAGACCAATAGGCAGGCGCTGGCCAGTGGGAGGAGCAGCATAGGACGACTGGGCATAGGACGCGATGGCCGGCGCGGGGCACAACGAGTGTGGGGCGGTAGAGCCGGCCGAAGGGGGGCAAACATCAGCGCCGGGATTGGCTGGGCGCAGCCGGCAACGCGCGACAGCGAGCAATGGGGAGCGAGGCGAAGTGCGCAACAGGATGCGAGCGAAGCCAGCGAGAGGGGAGACTGCAACGGGTAGGGCGGCGCAGTAGTGAGCGGGGCGAGCACGCGGGTGCAGCTGGGAGGGCGCCGTGTGCGCGCGAGCAAGGGAGAGCGGCGGGCAAGCGCCCACGACGGACAGGGATGGTTACTGCCGTGGGCAAGCACTGTCAGGCGAGCAGCAGGGCGCAGGAGCGTTGGGCGCGGGCGGAAGTGGCAGTGCGGTGAGCAGAGCAGCGAGTAGCATCGGCTAGTGAGGGCTACGGCAGCACAACAACATCAGTAGTACACATGCAACAACAGCAGCAGTAGCAGTACCCACACAGGCGTACGCGGGGTTCGAACACGATGGGGTCGGCAGGCTATGGCGACGGGATGGGAAGAAGAGGAGGAAAATGGAGGAGCGGCTCATCGAGAGCCATAGGGAGGTGGCAGCGGGCTCGAGGGGGATCGGGGTGGCTGGAGACGACGACGAGGGCGTCGGCGTTCGAGGAGGGAGACGGCTCGAGGAGGCTTGAAGGGTTCGAGGCGGAGCGAGTTGACGGTGGCGAGCTCCGGGCATCGAGGTGGAAGACGAGTTCGATCATTATTTTGATGAGATGTATGTTGTCTTTCCTCTAGTGGTGTTATGTGAACATTGACTTCATGACACTTCACCATTGTTTGGGCCTAGGGGAAGGCATTGGGAAGTAATAAGTAGATGATGGGTTGCTAGAGTGATAGAAGCTTAGACCCTAGTTTAAGCGTTGCTTCGTAAGGGGCTGATTTGGATCCATATGTTTCATGATATGGTTAGGTTTACCTTAATTCTTCTTTTGTAGTAGCGGATGCTTGCGAGGGGGCTTAATCATAAGTGGGATGCTTGTCCAAGGAAGGGCAGTACCCAAGCACCAGTCACCCACATATCAAATTATCAAAGTAACGAACGTGAATCATATGAGCATGATGAAAACTAGCTTGACGATAATTCCCATGTGTCCTCGCGAGCGCTTTCCTTTGTATAAGAGTTTGTCCAGACTTGTCCTTTCCTACAAAAAGGATTGGGCCACCTTGCTATACCTTTTTTTACTTTTGTTAGTTGTTACCCGTTACGCATTACCTTATCACAAAACTATTTGTTACAGATAATTTCAGTGCTTGCAGAGAATACCTTACTGAAAACTGCTTGTCATTTCCTTTTGCTCCCTCGTTGGGTTCGATACTCTTACTTATCGAAAGGACTATGATAGATCCCCTATACTTATGGGTCACCAAGACTCTTTTCTGGCATCGTTGCCGTGGAGTGAAGCGCCTTTGGTAGGTGGGATTTGGTAAGGAAAAATTTATATAGTGTGCTGAAATTTACTATCACTTGTTACTATGGAAAATAATCCTTTGAGGGGCTTGTTCGGGGTATCTTCACCCCGACCAGTAGAGCAAAGAGTTGCTCCTCAACCTACTAAACCTACTGAAAATGTTAACTTTGAAATTTCTTCGGGTATGATAGAGAAACTTCTAGCTAATCCTTTTACAGGAGATGGAACACTACTGTGACGCCCCGAGACCGATGTGCCAGGTGTCTTCCACTTATTCGCTGCGTTGCCATGCCATTTGCTCGCGTGTTGCATTTCATCATGTCATCATGTGCATAGCATCATCATGTTTTTCAAAACTTGCATTCGTCCGGGTTCTCCGAGTTCTCTCCGTTCTCCATTCTGAGCCCAACCACACTTGCACGCGCCCGCGGCATGTCCGAAATAGTATTTCATAAGTGGCCGGAAAATGTTCTCGGAATGGGTTGAAAGTTGGCGTGTGGTCTTATTATAGTGTAGATAGACCGCCTATCAAGTTTCATCGCATTCGGGGTTCGTTTGATAGCCCAACGGATAACTGTAGCGACATATTAGTCGGTCAAAACGTCGGATGTTTTCGGTCTCCGGAAACAGTTGCCGGGCTGCACTCCTCTCCTCTCATCTCAGCCCAACCTCTTTTTCACAACCCACCTACAGCCCACCTAAACCCCCATACGTTCCGGACCGTCAGATCGCGATCGGAGGGTCTGAAACACTCCGAAAACCCCTCCTAACCCCCCTCAAACCCTAACCTTCTCTATATATACCTCCCCCTTGCCATTTTTGGGCAGCCTAGACCAATCCTCCTACCTCTAGCCTTCTCCCTCCTCAGATTCCGCGCCCAGCCACTCCCCCGCCGCCATGCAGGCCAGCTGCCACCCTGCGCCGCCCTCCACCAATCCTACGCAGCCACGTCGCGCCCTGCCTTCCCCAGCACCGCCGCGGCCCGCGGAAGCCCGCAGCTGGCCCGCCCCAGATCGAATCTGGGCCCGACCACACCCCGACCAGCGAGAGCCCCGTGCTCGAGCACTTCGACAGCAGGCCAGTGCCGCCCTCGCCTCCCTCTCTGTCCCTTCCCGTTCTCGTTCCTCTCCTCACCAGCTCTCTCCCTCCCTCTGTTGCCATAGGAAACCGCCGCCGCCACCATGGACTAGCTCCACCTCGCCAGATCCCGCATCCTCGAGCGCCGTCGACCACCTCTATCACCGGATCTGGAACACCCGTCCTCGGATCCATCCATCCCCGTTGTCCTCCGGCTCCCTACGCGTCGCGCCGCCGTCCCCATCGCCGGCAGCCGCCGCGCCATGCTCGTGCCTCTGCTCGAGCAGAGGAGGACGAGTGCTTCCCTACTGGGCCACCTTCCTCGCGCGCATGTGGGCCAACCATGTCCAAGGCCAGCGTGCCCTGCCAGGCCGCCTCCTCCACAGATCTGGGCCAAGCCCATGGTGAGAACCCCCCCTTCAGATCTCTGTGCGGTTGGGCCAGCCAGATTTGGCCCATGTCACGTTTTTTTCCGTTCTGCGATTTGTCCATTTATCTAGGGAAAACAAGTTTTGTAGTTTAGTCCCTAGAATCATGCATCTAATAACTTCTCACCCATGCATCGGAATTAAACAACTTATATATGAAACTTGTTTAGAATTTTATCTAGATTCATAATATCCAACTTTAATCCATGTTTGAAATGTTTAAAATGCTGTTTGGTTAAATTTGCTCCTATGCCATGTTAAAATGCTTTATTTCATAACTAATTAACCGTAGCTTGGTTTTAAACAAACTTTATATGTAAATGGGGTAGAAAAATGCCTAGTTTAACATGGTGCACTTGTTTTTCATGTTTAATAACTCTAAAGTTATGTTTAGGGCAGAACAGTACCAAACCTAATATATGCATATGAGGAGTTTCCGGACTTGTTGTTTTGTTGTTCCGGCCTCATTTAAACTTGCCTAGATTATATAGTTTCATCATGTTTCACCTCTTGCCATGCTAACAACATTTAATCTTGTTGGGTACATAAACGAGAGAGAACTAAATAAGTCATGTGGTGTTTTCTTCAATATGCAACTCCGTTGCATAATGAGCTCCACTTAATTTGTAGGATTGTTTGTGCTCTTTGCTATGCCATGCCATGTATCATTAAACCGGACATGCATCATACTTGGTTGTGCATCATGCCATGTCCATGTGTTGTTTGTTTACTATGTTGTGTGCTTCTTTCCGGTGTTGCTTCTTCAGGTTGGTTCCGATAATGTCGCGTTTGCGAGGACCAGTTCGACTACGCCCGTTTGTCTTCTTCATGGACTCGTTCTTCTTCTTTCCGGGATTTCAGGCAAGATGACCATACCCTGGAAATCACTTCTATCTTTGCTTTCTAGTTGCTCGCTCTTTTGCTATGCCTATGCTACGATACCTACCACTTACTTATCATGCCTCCTATATTGTTGAGCCAAGCCAGTAACCCACCTTGTCCTAGCAAACCGTTGTTTGGCTATGTTACCGCTTTGCTCAGCCCCTCTTATAGCGTTGTTAGTTGCAGGTGAAGATTGGAGCTTGTTCCATGTTTGGAACATGGATATTTTGTTGGGATATCACAATATATCTTATTTAATTAATGCATCTATATACTTGGTAAAGGGTGGAAGGCTCGGCCTTATGCCTGGTGTTTTGTTCCACTCTTGCCGCCCTAGTTTCCATCATATCGGGGTTATGTTCCCGGATTTTGCATTCCTTACTTAGTTGGGTTATAATGGGAACCCCTTGATAGTTCGCCTTGAATAAAACTCCTCCAGTAATGCCCAACATTGGTTTTACCATTCGCCACCTAGCCCTTTCTTTCCCTTGGGTTCTGCAGACTCAAGGGTCATCATTATTTTAACCCCCGGGCCAGTGCTTCTCTAAGTGTTGGTCCAACTGAGTGATGTCCGGAGCTACCAGGGGCAACTCTGGGCTGGCCCACCCGACGTCTTGCTCATCCGGTGTGCCCTAAGAACAAGATATGTGCAGCTCCTATCGGGATTTGTCGGCACATCTGGGTGGCTTTGTTGGTCTTGTTTTACCATTGTCGAAATGTCTTGTAATCGGGATTCTGAGCCTGATCGGGTCTTCCCGCTAGAAGGAATATCCTTCGTTGACCGTGAGAGCTTGTGATGGGCTAAGTTGGGACACCCCTGCAGGGATTTGAACTTTCGAAAGCCGTGCCCGCGGTTATGGGCAGATGGGAATTTGTTAATGTCCGGTTGTAGAAAACCTGAAGTTGATCTTAATTAAAATACATCAACCGCGTGTGTAACCGTGATGGTCTCTTCTCGGCGGAGTCCGGGAAGTGAACACGGTGTTGGAGTTATGCTTGACGTAGGTTGTTCTAGGATCATTTCTTGATCATAGTTGTTCGGTCGTGCTTTGCCTTCTCTTCTCGCCCTCTTTTGCGTATGTTTAGCCACCATATATGCTAGTTGCTTGCTGCAGCTCCTCCTCATACCTTTACCTTCCTTTAAGCTTAAATAGTCTTGATCGCGAGGGTGTGAGATTGCTGAGTCCCCGTGACTCACAGATACTTCCAAAACCAGTTTGCAGGGGCCGCTGTACCGTGAAGGGGACGCAACCAAGCTCAAGGAGGAGCTCGATGAAGATCCTGTCCTTTGTGTTGTTCCGTTTCCAGTTGATCAGTAGCGGAGCCCAGTTGGGGTCGATCGGGGATCTGTGTAGCATTTGGGGTAGTCTTCTTTTACTTTGGTTCCATAGTCGGACCTTGATTGTATCTGGATGATGTAATGCTTTATTCATGTATTTGTGTGAAGTGGCGATTGTAAGCCAACTATGTATCTCTTTTCCCTTATGTATTACATGGGTTGTGTGAAGATTACCTCACTTGCGACATTGCTTTCAATGCGGTTATGCCTCTAAGCCGTGCTTCGACACGTGGGAGATATAGCCGCATTGAGGGCGTTACAAGTTGGTATCAGAGCCTTCCCCGACCTTAGGAGCCCCCTGCTTGATCGAATCGCTGGCGTTGATGAGTCTAGAAAAATGTTTTGAGTCATTTAGGATTATATATATCGAAGAGTTAGGAATTCTTTTTACTCCCTAGTCCCTTCGTCGCTCTGGTGAGGCATCCTGACATAGAGTTTTGACTCTTCTCTTCTCATATTTCACTAAAAAAAATTTAGGATCACGCGGGTATCTTGGAATCGTTTCGATGGTTTTGTGACGAGAACATTGTTCTTGGTGCCTCCTGACATTTAGGGGTTGTGGCAGTGTCCCGGGGAGTTGAGCTCCGAGGTGTTGTCGTCACAATTTTATCGTTGCAGTTCTGGAATACCTGAGTTTAGTTTTCGCCGACATCGAAAATCCCTTTTATGTAGTTGTTGGTGAGATAACGTTGACGCCACCCAGTACTGGGCGGGAGTTCGGGAGTATTGCCATAACTCGTATAACAGATGCTTTTCGAAGGTTGAGATAAACGATTTCTGAAGGTTTCTTGGTTATGTGTTGAAGGATGGATACAGCTGGATGTAGGATTTGTTAGTTTTGGGTGAGATATTATGCTTCCCCTGTATCCCCAACACCTGATTGCATAACCGGAAATTTCGGGAGTTTATAAGTGGGAATTCAAGTAGCTCTTAGGATATCTTTCTGACAGATGTATGATATGAAATTGGGGTTCGACGTCTATTGGTCTGCCTATCCATGGTTGGTTTTACAGTGGTCTCGTTATGTCTTAAAGAGTCCTTGGCTATGCCGACTCGGGGACGCTTCGTATGTCATGTGCACTGCCTTGTACATGATGGTGCTGTACGATCGAGCCCGTGTAGGCCCCACCACAAAAACTTCGGACGAAATCTCTATCATATGTTTGTTCCGGCTTATTCTGCAAGCCAATCCTTCGTTTTGTTTTCAGTTGTGGTATTCGAGTTGCTTCCAAGTCAAATGTTGACTCCATCCCTTGTCTAAGCGGTGTTCTCATATTTCTATGGGAATACTAATCCTTCTTGATCATCAAGATTGTCATGTCAAACCTTTTCAACCGGTGTGTTTTCTCTTCAAGCGGATCCGCTCATTTTCAACATCCGCAAGATTCAATCTCAGCTTTCTCAATGTTGTTCGTTTCATCCATTCCAAGTTGTCTTTGTTTTTCCTGCCCACCCACCCTTTTTCTTCAAGGACTCAGATTTCTTAATCAAGTATCATATTATTGATATGAAGTCTCCCCATTCTTTTCCGTCAATGTTCTTACCCAGTGATGCTCATGAAGATTCTAATGGAGATTCAAGTTCATCATTCTTCGTGCTTTTCCTTCTCCCGTGGATTCAATTCGACTTTTCAGTGTTGATCATATTCTTTTCTTTGTTTCTAATGCTATTCACATGTCGGTGCACCTCATAATCATTGCCCGTTTGCTATTCAATTGTTCCGGAGTGCTCAAGATATCTCGAGGTTGTTATCTCATTCAAGTCTTTTAATTCAACTGGTGCAATCACTCTCTTTAAATAATCTCAACGGTGTTTTCTCTTGAGTGGGCCCTAACCCACATGTCTTTTCCCAGGATCTTACATGACTCTTCTAATTTTTCCGGAGTTATCGTCAAATTCATTTCAAATTGTGACTTAAGAATGATTCATCATCAGTCATATTTATTTCTCCAAGATGTTTCAAATTCTTTTCATTGTTGGTTCATTTTTTTTTTCCATTCTTCTTTATTTTGGAGTGACTCAACAATTCATGATGGTGTTTCTCGTCGTAATTCTCAGATTTTGAAGAACGAAGAAGAGTTTCTTTTAAATCTTGCCCCATTCTCAGCCATCCTCTCATAATTGTTTTTTTATTGTTGTGAGAATTCTTTTGCCCCATCCGGAGCTATTCAAGAGTCTTCTTAGTTTCATTATCCGAAGTCCATCATTTCAGGTTTATTCATTCTCAGCTTTCATTATCATTCTCCGATTTTCCCGGTGCATCGTTCAAGTGATCTTTAACCGGTCCCTGATCTATTTGTTTCACTTGTATCTAAATCCCCTCAAGTATCCTGATTCATTCTCAAATTCTTACCGGTGATTCATCCCTTTACTTCGTTTATTTTAATTCTAACAGTGGTTCGTTCAAGAGTTCTCTTATTTATCAATTTATTCCATGTTCCAATCCTACCGGCGGTTCGTTGAAGACATTCTCAAGTTTATGTTATATCTCTCTTAATCTTTTCTACAAGAGTAAGTAATATGTCAAATCCGTTGATTGTCATAAATTTAATTGGTGAAGGATAAGCATAATGTAATTCTTATTCTTGTTTCATCGACTAAATTCAACTCCTTATTCCAGAGCCTCATCAAAATTCTCGGTTTCAATTGTTTCATCTTCTCTTCCCGCAATTCCAAGCTCTCTCAATTATATCACCACAGAGATCCATCTAAATCATTATAAGGCTTCACTTTGTGTTGTCAACTTCTCTTCCTTTTCACCATTCTTTTATTACCGGAGTTCTTCGAGAGTTTCTTCATGGTGGCTCATCAAGGATTTAATTCCTTCTCGAAACGCTAATCGAGATTCTTTTCAAAGGAGCTCATGTATTCTTCATCTTGCAATCCGGAGTGAAATTGTTTATCCCTTATCTTTTGAGGTGGTAATATATCATTCTTCATTCACAAGAATGAGGTATTTAAACCCATCACTTTCTTCCATGGAGTTATCTTGGTATAGTTTTTTATCTAAAGCCTTCCATTGGGAATGTAGCTCTTTGTGGTGATTATCTATGATCCAAGTTCTTCATCTATCCTTCCGGTGAAATAAGTTTCTCGTCCCCTTGTTGATATCAATCCAATCTATTGTTTCCGTTAGTGGCAGAATTTCACCTCTTAGTTTTGAGATGTTCTCCATAAGTCCACTACAAGCTTACTCTTTTCGTTGTTGGTTTTCCAACAATTCCGTTCGACCCTTCTTCTAAAGATGCCTTGTCAAGCTCTTTTGTGGCAGAAGTTGGCTTTTCTTCTCCATTATCCTATTTCAATTATCTATCTTCTATTCTTTTGTTCCGGAGGCATTGTCATGTTGCTCTTTTCAACCCATCATCTCGTTTTGTCAAACATCATGTTCTTTTCATGCCTATCCATTTAACCGGAGTGTTGTGCCCTTTTGCTCAAGTTCTTTTCGCCTTATCAAGCCTTGCATCTATTTTCAACCGGAGTGCTGTCTGAGATCTTTCTTATCCCTTGCTCCATTCATTCAATAGTTCCGGAGGTAGTGTGTTGTGATTTCTTCAAGTATCTTCTCATCTTATCAAGTTCTTATTCAATTCCTTTTCTTTTCAATCGAAGTGCTGCCCGAATTTGTTCTTCCTTGTTACTCTTCCCTACCGGAGTGTTTTCAACTTTGTTCATCTTCGTTTTATTTTGTCTTTCAATTTGTTCAATCTCTCAAGGTTCATGGTTTCACTCGTTTGTCAAAGAAGCAACTTAGTTTAACCTCTTCCCTTTCTCTTCCATTTTTCCCTCCGGTGCCATTCTAGATCTCGGGACGAGATCTTCTCGTGGTGGTGGAGTGTTGTGACGCCCCAAGACCGATGTGCCAGGTGTCTTCCATTTATTCGCTACGTAGCCATATCATTTGCTTGCGTGTTGCATTTTAACATGTCATCATGTGCATAGCATCATCATGTTTTTCAAAACTTGCATTCGTCCGGGTTCTCCGAGTTCTCTTCGTTGTTCGTTTTGAGCCCAACCACACTTGCACGCACCCGCGGCATGTCCGAAATAGTATTTCATAAGTGGCCGGAAAATGTTCTCGGAATGGGCTGAAAGTTGGCGTGTGGTCTTATTATATTGTAGATAGACAGCCTGTCAAGTTTCATCGCATTCGGGGTTCGTTTGATAGCCCAACGGATAACTATAGCGACATATTAGTCGGTCAAAACGTCGGATGTTTTCGGTCTCCGGAAACAGTTGCCGGGCTGCACTCCTCTCCTCTCATCTCAGCCCAACCTCTTTTTCACAACGCACCTACAACCCACCTAAACCCCCCTATGTTCCGGACCGCCAGATCGCGATCGGAGGCTTCGAAACACTCCGAAAACCCCTCCTAACCCCCCTCAAACCCTAACCTTCTCTATATATACCTTCCCCTTGCCATTTTTGGGCAGCCTAGACCAATCCTCCTACCTCTAGCCTTCTCCCTCCTCAGATTCCATGCCCAGCCGCTCCCCCGTCACCACTTGTCGCCGCCATGCAGGCCAGCCGCCACCCTGCACCGCCCTCCACCAATCCTACGCAGCCACGTCGCGCCCCGCCTTCCCCAGCACTGCCGCGGCCCGCGGAAGCCCGCAGCCGGCCCGCCCCAGACTGAATCGGGGCCCGACCGCACCCCGAGCTGCGAGAGCCCCATGCCCGAGCTTCCCTGGGTCGCCGCCTCTCTACCCCTTCACCGCCCGTCCTCGCCGCCCTGCACTCGTCGGCCACCGGAGCCTGGCCGCCGGCGAGCACTTCGACAGCAGGCTAGTGCCGCCCTCGCCTCCCTCTCTCTCCCTTCCTGTTCTCCTTCCTCTCCTCACCAGCTCTCTCCCTCCCTCTGTTGCCACAGGAAACCGCCACCGCCGCCATGGACGAGCTCCACCTCGCCGGATCCCGCATCCCCGAGCGCCGTCGACCACCTCTGTCATCGGATCTGGAACACCCGACCTCGGATCCATCCATCCCCGTCGTCCTCCGGCTCCCTACGCATCGCGCTCCGTCCCCATCGCCGGCAGCCGCCGCGCCATGCTCCTGCCTCTGATCGAGTAGAGGAGGACGAGCGCTTCCCTACTGGGCCACCTTCCTCGCGCGCATGTGGGCCGACCCCGTCCAAGGCCAGTGTGCCCTGCCAGGTCGCCTCCTCCACAGATCTGGGCCAAGCCCATGGTGAGAACCCCCCCCCCTTCAGACCTCTGTGCGGTTGGGCCAGCCAGATTCGGCCCATGTCACTTTTTTTCCGTTCTGCGATTTGTCCATTTATCCAGGAAAAACCAGTTTTGCAGTTTAGTCCCTAGAATCATGCATCTAATAACTTCTCACCCATGCATCGGAATTAAACAACTTATATATGAAACTTGTTTAGAATTTTGTCTAGATTCATAATATCCAACTTTCATCCATGTATGAAATGTTTAAAATGCCGTTTGGTTAAATTTGCTCCTATGCGATGTTAAAATGCTTTATTTCATAACTAATTAACCGTAGCTCGGTTTTAAACAAACTTTAAATTTAAATGGGGTAGAAAAAATGCCTAGTTTAACATGGTGCACTTGTTTTGCATGTTTAATAACTCTAAAATTATGTTTAGGGCAGGACAGTACCAAACCTAATATATGCATATGAGGAGTTTCCAGACTTGTTGTTTTGTTGTTCCGGCCTCATTTAAACTTGCCTAGATTATATAGTTTCATCATGTTTCACCTCTTGCCATGCTAACAACATTTAATCTTGTTGGGTACATAAACGAGAGAGAACTAAATAAGTCATGTGGTGTTTTCTTCAATATGCAACTCCGTTGCATAATGAGCTCCACTTAATTTGTAGGATTGTTTGTGCTCTTTGCCATGCCATGCCATGTATCATTAAACCGGACATGCATCATACTTGGTTGTGCATCATGCCATGTCCATGTGTTGTTTGTTTACTATGTTGTGTCCTTCTTTCCGGTGTTGCTTCTTCGGGTTGGTTCCGATAACGTCGCGTTTGTGAGGACCCGATCGACTACGCCCGTTTGTCTTCTTCATGGACTCGTTCTTCCTTGCGGGATTTCAGGCAAGATGACCATACCCTCGAAATAACTTCTATCTTTGCTTGCTAGTTGCTCGCTCTTTTGCTATGCCTATGCTACGATACCTACCACTTGCTTATCATGCCTCCTATATTGTTGAGCCAAGCCTCTAACCCACCTTGTCCTAGCAAACTGTTGTTTGGCTATGTTACCGCTTTGCTCAGCCCCTCTTATAGTGTTGTTAGTTGCAGGTGAAGATTGGAGCTTGTTCCATGTTTGGAACATGGATATTTTGTTGGGATATCAGAATATCTCTTATTTAATTAATGCATCTATATACTTGGTAAAGTGTGGAAGGTTCAGCCTTATGCCCGGTGTTTTGTTCCACTCTTGCCACTCTAGTTTCCGTCATATCGGGGTTATGTTCCCGGATCTTGCGTTCCTTACGCGGTTGGGTTATAATGGGAACCCCTTGACAGTTCGCCTTGAATAAAACTCCTCCAGCAATGCCCAACATTGGTTTTACCATTCGCCACCTAGCCTTTTCTTTCCCTTGGGTTCTGCAGACTCAAGGGTCATCATTATTTTAACCCCCCGGGCCAGTGCTTCTCTAAGTGTTGGTCCAACTGAGCGATGTCCGGAGCTACCAGGGGCAACTCTGGGCTGGCCCACCCGACGTCTTGCTCATCTGGTGTGCCCTAAGAACGAGATATGTGCAGCTCCTATCAAGATTTGTGGACACATCTGGGTGGCTTTGCTGGTCTTGTTTTACCATTGTCGAAATGTCTTGTAACCGGGATTCCGAGCCTGATCGGGTCTTCCCTCTAGAAGGAATATCCTTCGTTGACCGTGAGAGCTTGTGATGGGCTAAGTTGGGACACCCCTGCAGGGATTTGAACTTTCGAATGCCGTGCCCGCGGTTATGGGCAGATGGGAATTTGTTAATGTCCGGTTGTAGAAAACCTAAAGTTGATCTTAATTAAAATACATCAACCGCGTGTGTAACCATGATGGTCTCTTCTCGGCGGAGTCTGGGGAGTGAACACGGTGTTGGAGTTATGCTTGACGTAGGTTGTTCTAGGATCACTTCTTGATCATAGTTGTTCGATCGTGCTTTGCCTTCTCTTCTCGCTCTCTTTTGCGTATGTTTAGCCACCATATATGCTAGTTGCTTGCTGCAGCTCCACCTCATACCTTTACCTTCCTATAAGCTTAAATAGTCTTCATCGCGAGGGTGTGAGATTGATGAGTCCCCGTGACTCACAGATACTTCCAAAACCAGTTTGCAGGGGCCGTTGTACCGTGAAGGGGACGCAACCAAGCTCAATGAGGAGCTCGATGAAGATCTTGTCCTTTGTGTTGTTCCGTTTCCAGTTGATCAGTAGCGGAGCCCAGTTGGGGTCGATCGGGGATCTGTGTAGTATTTGGGGTAGTCTTCTTTTACTTTGGTTCCGTAGTCGGACCTTGATTGTATCTGGATGATGTAATGCTTTATTCATGTATTTGTGTGAAGTGGCGATTGTATGCTAACTATGTATCTCTTTTCCCTTTTGTATTACATGGGTTGTGTGAAGATCACCTCACTTGCGACATTGCTTTCAATGCGGTTATGCCTCTAAGCCGTGCTTCGACACGTGGGAGATATAGCCGCATCGAGGGCGTTACAACTACATCCTGATATGCACCTAATTTATGTGGATGAAGTTTGTGGATTATTTAAGCTTGCAGGTATGCCCGAGGATGTTATCTAGAAGAAGGTCTTCCCTTTATTTTTAAAGGGAAATGCATTGACATGGTTTAGGCTATGTGATGATATTGGATCATGGAAATACAACCGATTGAAATTGGAATTTCATCAGAAGTTATATCCTATGCATCTGGTTCATCGTGATCGTAATTATATATATAATTTTTTGGCCTCATGAAGGAGAAAGTATCTCTCAAGCTTGGGTGAGGCTTAAGTCAATGTTATATTCATGCCCCAATCATGAGCTCTCAAGAGAAATTATTATTACAAAATTTTATGCTCGGCTTTCTCTCAATAATTGCTCCATGCTCGATACTTCTTGCACTGGTTCTTTTATGATGAAGACTATTGAATTCAGATGGGATTTATTGGAAAGAATTAAATACAACTCTGAAGATTGGGAACTCGACAAAGGTAAGGAGTCAGGTATAACACGTAAGTTTGATTGTGTAAAATCTTTTATGGATACCGATGCTTTTCATGAATTTAGCACTAAATATGGACTTGACTCTGAGATAGTAGCTTCTTTCTGTGAATCATTTGCTACTCATGTTGATCTCCCTAAGGAGAGGTGGTTTAAATATCATCCTCCCATTGAATAAAAAGTATTTGAACCTATTAAAGTTGACGAAAAGACTATCACTTATAATGTTGATCCTATTGTTCCTACCGCTTATATTGAGAAACCACCTTTCCCTGTTAGAATAAAGGATCATGCTAAAGCTGCAACTATGATTCATAAGAGTAAAGCTAGAACACCTACACCGTCTGAGCAAATTAAAGTTGAACCTAGTATTGCTATGGTTAAGGATCTCTTGGTCGATAATATTGATGGGCATGTTATTTACTTCTGTGATGAGGCTGCTAGAATTGCTAGACCCGATAGTAAAAATAAACATAGACATGTTGTCGGCATGCCTGTTGTTTCTGTTAAAATAGGAGATCACTGTTATCATGGCTTATGTGATATGGGTGCTAGTGTCAGCGAATACCTTATACTTAATATAAAGAAATTATGCATGATATTGCACTTGCTGAGATAGAAGATATTGATGTTACTATTAAGCTTGCCAATAGAGTATTTCACCAGTTGGGATTGTAAGAGATGTTGAAGTCTTGTGTGGGAAAATTAAATATCCTACAGATTTTCTTGTTCTTGATTCCCCACAAGATGACTTTTGTCCCATTATATTTGGTAGACCCTTGAATACTGTTAATCCTAAGATAGACTATGAAAATGATATTGTTACTGTTGGTTTAGGGGATATGTCTCGTGATTTTAATTTTGCTAAATTTCGTAGACAACTCAATAATAAAGAATTGGCTAGTAAAGATGAAATTATTGGTCTTGCTTCTATTGTCGTGCCTCCTAATGATCCTTTAGAACAATATTTGCTTGACCATGAAAATGATATGTTTATGAATGAAAGAAGGGAAATAGATGAAGTATTCTTTAAATAGGGACCTATTTTGAAACATAACTTGCCTATTGAAATTCTAGGGGATCCTCCTCCACCCAAGGGTGATCTAGTGTTTAAGCTTAAACCAGTACCTGATACTCTTAAATATGCTTATCTTGATGAAAATAAGATATATCCTGTTATTATTAGTGCTAACCTTTCAGACTAGGACGAAGAGAAACTATTGAAAACTCGGAAGAAGCACCGTGCTGCTATTGGATATACTCTTGATGATCTTAAGGGAATTAGTGTGCTAAAGGATGTACCCAAGAATTTTTCTCTGATTTCATCACGCCAATGCTTCAAGAGTTCATAAGTACATACCTCTAGGTGCATCAAAATGGATGATCTTTTCTCTTTTACCTTGTTGAGTACTTCAATGCCTTTATGAAAATCAATCTTCACATATGTGCTTTGTGTAGTGGTACTCCACGTCCTCCATATTTGTTCTTGGATCTCGTCCTTCCATCGTTGCAAGAGAGCTGATAGGTATGACTTTTGCATCTGCACATATTGTAAAGAAAGGGAATTTTGTGAAAGGTTAGTAATTGAATACTCCTCTCTCTTTTCATTTGGTGGATCACTCATTTCTTTCATATTATGGGGAAACACCTAAAGCTCGCGTTTGGTGGACTCACACAACTCACTAATCCTCTCTCTTGAATGATGTGGTATATTATGTTGTGGTTCACTCATCTCTCTAATGAGGTGTGGAATGATCTCAATCTCACATTTTGTGGACTCACACAATTCATTAATCCTCTCTCCCTGAATGTGTGGTATATCTAGGTGGAGATCTTGCATTTGTCTGATCTCATGATGAACAATATGATCCTCACATTTTGTGACTCACTCACCTTACTTTCCTTATCACACTCAATATATGGAATTGTGGAAAGTGGGCACTCTTCCTCAAATTTGGTGGAGTCACTCAACTCATTTTTCTTTTCACTCTCAAGTGGTGAGGTTTTTGAAAGTGGACACTCTTCCTCACTTTTTGTGGAGTCGCTCAGCTTGATTTTCTTACCACTCTCAAGTTGTGGTGTTTTGGATTGTGGACTCTCTTCCTCACATGGAATTTGTGGCACATGTTTTTTGGATGTTGGGACAGTGGTGGTGGTTGAGATGCCAACATTAGGAGCGAGCTTCTTTGGTGAACATGGGCTATGAATCACCGGAGCCGCTCCATCAACCACGACTATGCTTTGCGGTGGGTTTTTGTTGTGCCGATGGGTGCCACAAATTCTTCCTCGAGCATGACATCCTTGTTGCACTTCAGGAGCAGCACTGTCATGCCCATGAGAAGAAACACCATGCCCTTGAGCATGTCCTCCTTGCTGCAGTTCTTGAGGAGCAGTGACACGCCCACAAGCAGCAACATCAAGCTCTCGAGCATGTCTTCTTTGTTGCACTTCGTGAGCAACAGGGTATTGTCGGTGTCGAACCCTATCACCACCTGTTGGAGGATGCTCGTGAAGCATCCTCTCCATGGCTCGTAGTATGTTGTTCTCGAGTTGTTGTACATCAGCGCGGTTGGCCAAACAATTTCCTTCTCCATGATTCTTTCGACGCACACTTGGTGTAGATCCTGCCATGATAGTAGGGCTAAAAAGTGGAATAGGATAATTTTGTGGAATCACACAACCTCACCTCTTACTCAGCATAGTTCTTATGAGTTCACATCAGATTATGCTTCTCCCGGATGTGTTAAAGCGATTGAAAGACATGGATCAAAGAACTAGCTTCGGTTTTTGGTGGAGCTCGGTGGGGGTAAACAAAAAGGGGCTTGTGCTGAAATCAAGTTGATGCAAACCAAGAAAATATGGGGATAGATCTGCTGCACCTTCGCACCAAGATTGAAAAAACACACAACACACAAGCTTCTGAAATTTTTTCTACCAAGCTGAAACTTTTGGATCTTGCACAACACTTTCTTTTTCTCTCTTGACTTTTTTGCCACTCTTTTTCTCTCTCTTTGATTTTGATTTTTTGCCACTTTTTTTCTCTCTTTTTCCAAAGCACAACAACCAAATCTGAAAACAACTATGAAGATGAACTTGGTGCAGATCTAAAAGATGAAGAACATGCAAGGTATGCAACAACAAGATCTCAACACCAACAAGGCATGGATTTATTTTTGGTGGGGCTTTGGACTTCTAGGACACAAAATATAGCATGAAAAACACTCAATCGAAAGGGATGATAGCAAGATAAACTTAGATAACAGATCCTACCGTGTCAACGAAGGCTCTCATACCAGATGATAGGTGGGAACCCGATGAATGAGTTCACGCCCGAGGGTGGCCCGATCTTCACATCGTAGGGTCGAATCGGGAGGGATAACTAGCTGCAAGCAGCCGGGATAACTAGCTTTATACCTGCCAAGGTTGGATGCAACCTGTATGTTGGGGATGGCTGACCGAAGCTACAAGAACTCCAACCCGCTATCCGAACAATCGCATAACCACAAACCGGGTCTAATCCACACAAAACGGCCGGAACCGTAGCACGAACTAGGGGGAACCAGAGGCTCCTTCTCGTGAATCCGAATGAACTCACAAGAGCAAAGGTAGCAAGATCTCTCGGATCTCTCTAGCAGTCTTGCTGCATAAGCATGTAGCTGAATGGTTTGACAAAAGGTTTCTTAGAGGATGGGGGAGATGGGGTTTTATAGCAGGGACAACCCCCCTTAGCTAGGTGTGAAAATGGTTTCAAAAGTAAGCAGATTTGCATGGCTTTCTTGGGTGAATAAGTAGTCAACTTTGGGAGTTGTTGCAGAGCTAATCGGAAATTCGCGAAGTCTTGACAGCCTGGACACCTTCCACGAGAATGACTAGAACTTTTCACTCACAACTCCAAATGATGTGAGGTTTTTTGCATTGGAAAGATAATTTGATGTAGCTTCTGTTGATGTACCCCTATAGCCCCGTCTCTCCATCATATGGGTGTGGCACACCAAAACATCAGAGGTAAAAACTGACAACATCAGCTTCACTTGAAACTTATTTCCTCCAAACCGGTTGCTTCAAGAGCTCGTAAGTTGTTGGACTTCTTCCATGTGATACCTGGCCATGTGTTTGCTTGATTCGGCTTAGTAATTCTTTCCAACTAAATTGTGCATTTTTCTGAAATGTCATGTATGATGTACCCATGTGCTCATCAGGTCAAGAACAACATGTAATCAAAGCAAACAGTTCTGATATGGCTGGCTGATGCAAACAAGCAATTGAACAGAGAAAAGAAGCAAAGAAGGAGGCTTAAACACCATCACTTGATAGACTAGATTTAAGGGGCATTTAAACATCATGTGCAACGTATGAACTAACATAAACATTGCATATTCCAGATTTTACAATGGAATGCACATGTATTAGGTTATGCCATGTATGATGATGCCTAAATGTACACTATAGCAGGCATGAGTGATTCATTATTGCATGCACAATTGAATTGCAGGTTAGGCCAGTTCTATTCCACCTTTTCAGAGCTTATTATCAAAATAAGCCATAAAAGATGTAAAGAAGTCATTTTTGAGTTATGGGCTTGGGCTTAACTTATTTCGTTTTGGAGGGGGGTGTTTTTGGTAGAAGCTCACTAAAAATTGAAGGGAAGGGGAATAGTGAAATGACTCTGTTGTCTGCCTATATTACTCTCAAAATGCAATTGCCCTGCCCACTTGCATTTCCTCTCCCCTTTCCCTCTACCTCGATCCCCTGCCTACATCGATAGGGTTCCTCCAACGAGTCGTCGCCACGGGCACCTTATTCCCCCTCCCCATCCTCCCAGGCCGTGGCCTTGAGGTGATGTTGAAGGATGAGCTCATCCAACAAGGTGAGGATCTCCTCTGATTTTTTGCCAAATTTTCATTCCGATCCACTATACGATGAATTGCTATGAGCTGCTTCTGCTGCTGCTATATGATGCATTACTATGAGCTGCTCCTGCTGCTAAATGATGAATTTCTATGAGCTGCTACTGCTATATGATGAATTGCGATGAGCTACTGCTATATGATGAGTTGCTATAAGCTGCTCCTGCTACTACTATATGTTGAATTGCTATGAGTTGCTTCTGCTGCTGATATATGATGAATTGCTATGAGCTACTCCTGCTGCTGCTATATGATGAATTGCTATAAGTTGTTGCTGGTATATGACTGGAGCTTATATTCATATGTGCTTATTTTCTTAGGATAACTCGTAATAACTATCCCTAAGAAACTTGGCCAATAGAACTGACATACAAATAACATGTCACGATGATTGCAATGGAGGAGTGACCTACCATAGCACACTATATAGGCTCACCGCTGCCTCTCCTTTTTTGTGGTGTTCCATGAAATTGCCACATACATCTTGTACTTTTTAATTGTGTAACCCTATCTGCAAGTTGACACGGCTAATTTCAGACATCTCTGCATGATAATACATTGCATATCCCTTGCGCATATTTAAACCAACAATTACCGATTGTGTGCGTAGCATAAACTAGCCATGACTCTGTGTGCTGTACTAGCAGGCACTCTAAGGGAGCCTAATGCAGTGCACTGGAATTCCTACATGCCACCTATGATTTTGTGTAATGTGCTACCTCTGTTCCTAAATATATGTCTTTCTAGATATTCCAGTATGGACCACGTACAGATGTATATAGATGCATTTTTGAGTGTACATTCACTCATTTTGCTCCATATGTAGCCTATAGTGGAATCTCTAGAAACACTTATATTTAGGAACGGAGGTACAAGGTAGTATCATGTATGACCTCTACATATCTAATTTAATAGCCAGTAGTAGAAATCATTGTCTGGACAAAGGGATTACTGGTCGAAAAACCTAGCAAAGCACGCTGAGGCACACAACAATACAAGAGAGAGAGATGGACTTACAAGACCATAGCAATGCCTGAGTCCAGGATCTTGGTTGGCCAAGCTGTTAGATCCAGAAGAAACATCGTCCTTGTAGTTTTTGTCAGCTGCATAACAGGTAACATCGACATGTTAGTATATTTGAAGTATATCGGGCAGGTGATGCTGGACGGGTTTAAACAAGAAGTACATAGGCCGTGGCGTGTGCTTGGCATCTTGCCAGGTGGTGGGAATCTGGTTAGAAACATCAAGGGTGATGACGCTACGCTGGCTGTCAGGGTCCGGTAAGGAGATCTAGAATCGTCGAGTAGGGTGTTTGTGGAGCGGCTCTGGTAGGGTGGACTATGGTGTGGGCGAAGAGGATCTATGGCAGCGGACGAGGGCATTGGTGAAGCTGCTTCAGTGGTTGGGTTAAGGATGGTGTCGACGATGCAGATCTGCGGCCATGGACGGGGTGTCAGAAGCTGCTCCGGTAGGTTGGATGAGGGTGCGATGAAGCAGATCTGTGGTCGTGGACTTGTGAGTTTTCAAAGCGGCCCCAGTAGGATTGAGAATGGTATAGGCGAAGCTACTCCGGTAGGGTTGACGATGGTGTCAGTGAAGCGGCTCCGGTAGGATTGAGGAAGGTGTCAGCAAAGAGGATCTGAGGCCGTCGACGGGGTGTCGGTGGGGCGGCTCCAGGGGGTATGGACGAAGCGTCTCTGGTCGAGAGTACGAATGAGCCATTCCAGATGCATTGTGGTTGACGAGAGTACTAGCGAAGCAGATCTGGCACCATGGACAAGGCCGACACTAAATGGGTTGTGGTACAGTGGTGGATGAGCAGTCTACTTGTTTCTAGTGGAGGCGGGAGGGGTAGATGCGGCCACAGAAGCAGATCCGGCGAGATGGACGCCGCTGGCAGTGAATGGGCTTTGGTACGCTAGTGGATGAGTAGTCTATGGTTTCGAGAGAGGAGGGGAATAAAGGCCGATGAAGTACAAACGACGTGATGTAAGATTCTCTGGTGTTGTGGAGTTAGTAGTTTTTGCGGGAGGGGGGGGGGGGAGGAAATGGGGGTGCCGTGTGGTGGGGGGAAACGGAAGTTACCAAAGCAGCCCCGACCTAATATATAGATGAGGGCGGTATTGTTACTATTGTTCTCCATCCACCAAGGACAAAAGGGGGATTTCACAAGCTAAAGACTAGGTGGCGGAAATTTTAGAAGGAGGCGGGAGATTTTGCCGCCCGCGGGATTGTTCGTATCCAGTTTCAACTAATTTTGGACCGTGCTAGCGGGAAGGTCATGCGAGACTGTGTACACCTGGCACGCGTCAGCAGTTAATAACTGGTGTGAACTCCACCCCAAAAAAAGACAATAACTCGCGATGATGCGCCGATAACTTGGACGTTCACACGGGTGCGGCCAATCGTACGGGTGTAGAGGCGCGTCCACAAATAAAAGGGATCAAATGCTCAACCTATGTATTTCTCGTGTAAATAGATAATTTAGTGCCATTGGTTATTTTCTTTAAACATAATACATTGATGTGTTAGTGTAGAGGTGCACAGAAAGAAATGGATATTGTAGTCCCACAAAAGAAATGGATATTGTAGTCTGCTACTTAAAAGTGTTACCTCATATGATTACATAGCCTCCATTTCATAAATTGCGTACCCGTTGAATTCATATATGAATATTACATATATTACATCATAATAGAACCTTAAATCATCCAAGACTAATGAATTTGAATGCAAGAGTAACAATGATGCATGTACATGATAGCTACATTAGTGGTTTGAAGAAACATCACTGTAACTTTGGCATGCACAATTGAAAAGGTTTACTTAGACAGAAAAATGTGATATGTGACTGTCCAATCTTTATAGCATTGAATCGATAGTGTAACTTTGGCCACGATATGAAGTAGATATTGATTTATGTTCAAGCGATGCACCTCCACGATCGCTAGATAGTGATACGTGAATGAATTGTGCAATCTCTCTCACACGCATACATATCTCATTTCCCTGTGGGCATCGGAATCACACACGCGCACTTCGTGTATTTCTCTCCCTCCGTCAAGGTTAGAATTCGTCTTTCTACCCCATCCTACATGTCTCTCAAACAGAAACACACATGCTCTCTCTGTCGAACACGCCCACCCCTTTAATTCTGCCACCCAGAGCCACTATTGTCTCAAAGGATAATTATCTCTCTCACACATATTCCTAAGGTTTACTCGAGTTCCAGAACCATATGAATACATACAATGGGATTCCAGCAGAGCACCTTTCGTTTTGAGATTTCTCTCTCTCTCTCTCTCTCACACACACACACACACACACACACACACACACACATGTGCGCGCGCGTAGACATTGTTTATCGCTTCATTTTTCCGGCACTTGCATGCACACTGTTTGTTTATCTTCGTGATGCTCATCCTATCTACATATCCCTTAATATAGATATGTGTCACACAAACTCCTTCTCCCTACTAGCAAGATGCCCATGCGTTGCACGGAACATCAAGATGCATTTGTATGAGTAGTTTATCTTGTGGGAGAAAAGGATGAACGAGGGAATGCCTTATTTGCAAATGTGGAGAGGGGTGTGGGTATCTTTTTGCAAAATTGCCATAGTTTCCTTCCTATCTGTCAGATATAAATCGGATGGCCTATATTGCAGGATGGCAGGAACACCATCATCACAAACTTTGTTTTTATAAGGATAGAGATATGTAAGTGTCACCACCCCCCCACCCACACACACACACTTCCCGACACCGAAGGAGTAGGGTGATACGTCCATTTTGCATCATGCTTTTATATTGATATTTATTGCATTATGGGTTGTTATTACACATTATGTCACAATACTTATGCCTATTCTCTCTTATTTTCCAAGGTTTACATAAAGAGGGAGAATGCCGATAGCTGGGATTCTGGGCTGGAAAAGGAGCAAATATTAGAGACCTATTCTGCATAGCTCCAAAAGTCCTAAAACTTCACGGAAGACGTTTTCAGAATATGTAAAAAAATACTCAGCGGAAGAAGATCACCAGGGGGGCCACACCCTACCCACGAGGGTGGGGGCGCGCCCTACCCCCTGGGCGCGCCCCCCTACCTCGTGGGCCCCCTGGTGGCCCTCCGGTGGACATCTTCTGCTATATGAAGTCTTTCGATGAGAAAAAAAGAAGCCATCTTCTCGGACGAACCTCCACCGCCACGAGGCAGAACCAATCTAGGGCTCTGATGGAGCTGTTCTGCCGGGGAAACTTCCCTCCGGGAGGGGGAAATCATCGCCATCGTCATCACCAACGCTCCTCTCATCGGGAGAGGGCAATCTCCATCAACATCTTCATCAGCACCATCTCCTCTCAAAACCTTAGTTCATCTCTTGTATCCAATTCTTGTCTTCAAGTCTGGGATTAGTGCTAGTAGGTTGCTAGTAGTCTTAATTACTCCTTGTAGTTTATGCTACACTACAAAAAAAATACACTTCCGTGATGATACGTGTTTGTCACAGTAGGTCGCTTTTTTGTCATGCATGTACATCCATGACAAATTTATGACAGAATCAAGATACTCATACCTGTGCTGTCGTAGAAGTGTTCCATGACGTTACCAAAATTATCATCATGGAAGTGTCCACTTCCATGGCGATAAATCGCGCGTCACAGATGTGCTTTCGTCAAGGGTGACCGACACGTGGCATCCACCGTAACGGAACACCGTTAAGCTATCGGGTCGGGTTTTGGATCCGATAACCCATTAGCAGCCCCGACCAATGGGAAATTTCCATGTGTAAAATTCTTATTGGCCGGACGAAACACGTGTCAGCTCGTCAGTGGGTCAGATAGGCACCTATGATATGTCGACACGTGGCATGGCCCAACAGAGGCCCATTCCTGTGTAAAGGCCGGCCCATTTGACTTGGTCAAAAGCTGGCGGGCCGGCCCATGGAAAGCCTGTTAACGGCCTGTTCAAATATAGCCCATTTACAGCCTGCTAACCCAAGGCCCGTTACGCCCTATCCGAATTAGGCCCAATAGCGTCATCTAGGCCATCCAATATGATTTCAGCCCGTTTTCACTTCTAGCCCATGTATGGCCCATGACGTCTTTCGGCCCATATGAGGCCCTATGTAACTCTTGGCCTATTAACGGCCCGTGGTGAAACTGGCCCGTAATGAACAGTGTATCACTTTACACCCGTTAACGGCCCGTGGTGAAACTGGCTCATGATGAACAGTGTATCACTTTATACCCATTAACGGTCCGTTATACCGTTGGGCCGTTTCCAGCCCATGTTATCTTCCAGCCTTCTTCAGAGCCCATTTATTCTTGGGCTCATTTCCAGCATTCATTTACTTACGACCCGTTACTGTCATTTTCTGCTTGTGGGCCAAATTCAGCCTGTGGTTACAGTCGGCCCGTTTGTGGTCCGTTAATACGTTGGGCCGTTTTCATAGCGTCATCAAATACGGCCTATTAACGATGGCCCGTTATGGTCAGCCCATGAACGGACGATTCCAACTTTAGCCCGGTTATGGCCAGAATGCGGTCTGGTCGGCCCATGTTTGGCCAATCGATCATACGGCCGGTATAAGGCCCATTGATGATACGACCCGTAGAAGACCCATTGATGATACAACCCGTAGAAGGCCCATTGTTTCTACGGCCCGTAGAAGGCCCACTGCTTCTACGGCCCGTAGAAGGCCCACTGTTTATATGGCCCGTAGAAGGCCCACTGTTTCTACGACCCGTAGGAGGCCCAGTGTCACTACAGTAAATATTACTCCATGGTTATTGTGGCCTAGTTTTAAAAAATAGGTTATTGCAGCCACTAGCAAACCGCAGAAAAAGAACTGCACTGACTACAAGCAAACAAATAAACAAGACAACAAGGTAATAAATAAGCAAGCAACTTACACTAGGCTATCACGGCTATTACACATATTACATCCACTGGGCATCAAAGTTCGCCACCAGTGCAAATATAGGGAACACAACAACATATAAACGTCATAGCAAAACAAGTCCAGAACTGAAACCACTTCAGAAGAGCTCAAGAAACAATATCCTGGGTACCCAAAATGCTGGCAATATGCTTAGCAAGCTTATTAACTTTCTCTTGTTTGGCGCTTAAGTCCTCCAGCGCTTGCTGTTGCACCAAAAAGTATGCATCTGAATTCTGCAAGGACTTCCTCAGTCCTTCGGCTTCCTGTCGCATAACATCTGATCGATGTCTTTCAACTTGAAGTTGAGACTCAAGAAGCCGAAATGATTCAGGCAACGAGTTCGAAGAGCTAGTGCCAGCAGTGGTAGCCAGTAACTCGAAAACTACATCAAGACAGGACTTTGGGGTTGTCTCAGTGTCTTTAATATAGTTTTTATCAGCTTTCTTGGAGACCAACAGGGATGTCTCACTATCTTGAACCTTATCTGCATTACTTCCTTTACCATTGCATAACAGGGTACTCTTCTCCAATATTTTATCTGCGTTCTAAAAGAGAAACAAACAAACACATCTTAGGTTTACCAGTTCAGTAGTAAGGTGGACAGGATAACAACATGAAATAAACATATATCTATGTAGTATGGTCACTATATGGTCTATATCATTCTAGTTTATGTTGCTAAATCAAGATAGATACAGTTTGAATCATATCTATTTAAGACAAAGCAGCATAGACAGAATATAAGTGTGGGAAACTACATAGCAATAACAACACTTATAATGTGCATGGCATGAGAACATAACTGCTTATTCAATTGAAACTGAAATCAACATAGAGCAAGTTACAACAGCAAACAGCCAAACACGTTGAAGAAACAGTTTTAAAACATACCTGTTGCGCCATTGGAGTTTCAATTGCATCCTTCAAATTTGAAATTAGTTGGTATCGGTAAATACAGTGATGCAAGCGCAAAGTAGTATGAACCATGGTTCATACTACTTTGCGCTTGCATCACTGTATGAGTGTGGGTTATGTGTGGTGGGGCTGGTTCTTGGGCAAGTACAACCGTGGTTCTACCTGCATCGACAGGTAGCACGATCTTTTCTAAAGACCGTGTTTTTACTCCGACAGATATTGCCATCACTCCCTCCAATTGAAATGGCTGATAAACAAGAAAAGTAATTGAATGTACATACATTATAAGATAGACAGGTGCAATGGACAGTAGGGAAGAAAATAGGGCATGAAATAATTCACATTTATGTTGTCTAAGCCAACAGAATAGCAGGACATAATTTCACATATATGATGGCTAATTAAACAGGATAGCATGACACAATTTCACATGTATGATGGCTAACTAAACAGGATAGAATGACATACTTCAAAATATGATGACTATGTAAACAGGATGATATGATATAACTATACGATGTGTCTATTAAAGTGGTTGGCATGCCATAAATCACAAACATGCCGTCGATGGAAACATGATGGCATGATATAATTCACGGATAGAATGGCATAATTTAAATATGATGACTATGTAAACAGGATGAGATGATATAACTATATTATGTCTTTAGAAAATGGGTTGGCATGCCATAATTCAGATACATGCTGTCTATGTAAACATCATAGCATGACATAATTCAAATATATGATTTATATACTAAGGAAGTGAGCAGAGGGCATCGCATATATGATGTGTCAACTAAGGAGATGGCATTCAATATTGTGTATATGATGTAAAAACTAAGCATTGCAATACAACATATGCATTATATGAGTAATATAACCCTGCCAAGTTTGAGCATACACCTCAGAGGGATAATAGGACTGGTCATCTGCCTCTGAATCCTCCTCTGAAGAGCTATCTGTAACCAGCAAGATATCTGCTTCAGCAGGTAGCATTGTCTGCTCTGAAGACCTTGTTTTCACTCCAGATTTCTCCATCACCAATTCAAATGGCTGATGCACAGGAAGAGCAGTTGAATATACAAACATTGTCGACAAAAGCAATGAGAAATACAAAAAAAGAATGGCATGATATAATTCACATATATGACGCTTGCCTAAACAACATGGCATTGCATAATTCTCATACATAATGCCTTGCAACAAGATAACATTGCATAATTCACATATATAATGTCTTGCAACAAGATGGCATTGCATAATTCACATATAAGGTAATTAGACACTAAACAGGTGGCATTCACACAAAGCATGTCTAAACTAAGCAAATGACATAGCAATGCAAGATACCATACGCATGATATGAGAAACATAACCCTGCCAAGTTAGGGCATGCACCTCGGGGGGGGGGGGGAATATGACTGGTCATCTATCTCTGAATCCTCCTCTGAGGAGCTATCGGTAACCAGCAAGACATGCGCTTCGTCAGATAGCATTGTCTGCTCTGAAGACCTTGTTTCCACTCCAGATTTTTCCATGACCGTGCCTAATGGCTGATGCACAGGAAGAGTAATTGAATGTACTAAAATTGTTGACAAATTTAACACGTAATAAAAAAATGATGGCATGATATAATTCACATATAAGATGACTGGCTAACTAGGGTGGCATTGCAAAATTCACATATATGATGCCTGGCTAGACAAGATGGCATTGCATGATTCACATATACGATAAAGAAACTAAACAGATGGCATTAACACAAAGCATGTCTAAACTAAGCAGATGACATCTTTAATGTATACATTAAGCAATGCAAGGCACCATATGCATGATATTACCAACATCAGCATGCCAAGTTAGAGTGAAGACCTCATGGGGTAAATAGGAGTGGTCTTCTCCTTCTGAATCCCCCTCATAACAGTTATTTTCCTCTTGATTATGATCCGAAATGGGTGGATGGGGGGCTGCCTTTGCGCCCACCATGGAACAACGTCTGCATGAAATTTTATTGCCACGCAAGGCTCGTCACTTTTGCTCTACATGATCAGTTCCATTGTGTACAATAACTGGCATGCATAGGAATAAAACATAGTGAGATTATGTAAGGAGTGCATGCACAAATCCAAAGTGATGGTAGCAAACTGTGGATAGACCCAAAACCAATGATAGCAGGCAGATAATAGATTTAGTTAAAAAATACAGATAATGACTCCTTTAATGTTTGTTTGCACCCAACATGAAAATCATAGTAGACACCGGAGATTAACCAGATAGTACATAGATAGTACTGATTACTACCCCAATATGTACCCCACAACCATTTAAAAACTCAAGTTTCAGCATTAGTTTGGAACTGACTCGGAGTCTAATAGGTGAACATGACGATAATGTAGCATGTCATCATATTAAGCAACGCATAACGTAAGCAGACACGGAAGAGTGCAACCTCTCTTGTGGACCCGTGTAGTCCTCAAGGTCATCTGCTCAGTTGATGATGGTAATGCAGTTGCTGTGGCTGCCGGCGGCAGGGAAGAAGATCTAAGGCGACGAAAGACAGTCTGGAGAGCGGATCCCTGCTGTGGTGAACCCTTCCGTCGTTGGAGCAGCTGAGCTGGGGTGGAACACAGCGCTGCAGGAGCAGGACAAACCACACAAGGTTTTCTTTGACACATATCTGTAACAGAAGTAATTGAGTAAGGGCTTGTTTGAATTTGAGGATTCTAACAATGCATGGATAGGAAATAGACAGGAATAGGATAGGAATGCACGTGCAAAATAGAGAATTGAAAAACACATGATTTCTGCCAATCTGGGTGTTTGATTCACAACAATTGGAAGATCACAGGATGCAAAAAAGCATGGTGAGATTAAGTAAAACCACAAGAAAATGTACGGTTATAATGTTATTATGCTACTATCTCTTAGTCTTGTGCTTGATGAATAGGAATATGAAAAGGAGGAGAAGTGGAAATTAGAATTCCTACGGTTTTTCTTTCAAGGAGACACTAAAGGAACAAATCCTACAGTTTTCCTTTGCTCCATTCCTTTGCACCAAATTCATGAAAAGTAGTACCATAGGAAACATTCCAATTCTGATGTTTTTCATTCACTTTTCCTTTCAAGCACTGGCGATTCTAGCAGGTAGGCTTGAGCAAGGAAAATCCTACACTAAAAAAATGTTTTTGTGCTACTTCTATTACTTTGGACCCAGGCCACTGCCATACTATCTCAACTCCTAGGCCCATCGACAAATGCACATCTGAAACGCGTAGAGATAAATAATGATGGCGTTCAAGAGAGTCCATCACGGATAGCTAAGTTGCCTGGTACCTCACTGCTTGTCATATAGTATTATAAAATAATCGTATTTCTCGTTACTACGAGTGCTCAGTGGACAATATATATAACATGTAGAGTAAAAAAGAGATGCAACAAGTGTAGAACCTCTTTGGCGAAGCCATGTCGATCTCAGCGTGATTGGGTTGGCCGGTGAGGATGCTCCGGCTGACTTGGCTGTCGAAGGAGGGGAAGAAGATCTTAGGTGTCTGGAGATGGAGCCCGAGGTACTGCTCCGCTGTGACGGAGGGTTTCGTCGTTGGAGCAGCTCCGGTGAGTTGTACGATGCCGAGGCTGAAGCAGGACAAGAGAGACAACGAACAACGTTAACCTGAGTGGAATTCTAATAGCATCTCCAATACATGACGTGAAATACATAACCACAAAGTGCTAGATGTAAAATACATCAGCCTCTCATCTCTGAACTTAACTGTCGAAACTGAACTTAACTATCAAAACTGAACTTAACTGTCGAAACTGAATTTTGTTGTCGAAACTGAATTTTGCTGTCGAAACAGAACGCACTAGCAAGGTGAGGCTACACGTCGGTCGACTAAATTTTTCATCTCTGGTCGGTCGATTTTGCAGCTGTTGGATACGAAATCAAGGGCCTGCAGTTCATTTTCAACCTCCACCCCCCTGAGTCGGCCAAACAGCAGCTCCCCGCCGCCCGCGGCCGGCGGTGCGCCGCCCCGCCCGCCCCGAAAACACTCCCCACAGCCGGTCCACCGCCGCCCCGGCCATCCCTCTAGGCCACCCCGTGCCGAGCTTTTTCTCCCCACCAACGGCCTGCCACCGCCGGCAACCACCGCCCCCATCCAAAACCCTAAGATAGATAGTGGGGTATCTCTCCGGCGAGCCCCCCTCCCCGCTGCGGCTGGTTGTTCCTGCACCCCGGTGAGCCCCCCACCACCTGAAAATCGACTGACCCAAAAGTCAGTTTAGTCGACTGAAGTGTAGCTAAATCGGAGCAGCATCGCAAGCAAGAGCAAGAGCGAGAGCAGCAGCGCGAGCAAGAGAAATAGCAAGAGCAGACCAGGCAGGGGACCGAGAGCAAGAGCAGAGCAGCAGCGCGAGCAAGAGCTAAAGCAGCAGCAGGTCTTACTGATGAGGACGTCGGCGCCGAGGGAGCGACGCCGTGGAGGAAGTGGCCAGCGACGCCGTCGTGGATGGAGCCGCGCCGTGTCGGCTTGGGACCAAGCGCCAGTAGCACCGTGAGATCGAATCAAGAAGAAAATGCGGCGATTAGTGTACAACCTCTTTGGTGGCGCCGATTAGGCCGCAGCTTCATCCGAGGAAACGGTGACGATGATGCTCTTCCGGTGGTGCAGGTGAAGAGGGCAATGTGGGAATGGAGGTGGCGCGAAAGACGAGGGGAACATCGAGCAGCTCCTTGGAGGTGGAGGACGGGGTGGCTGAACCGGCAGGACGATGAGATCGACGACGGATCCTCATCCGGTACGGTGGATGAGGGACGTCGAGGTGTTGCTGTGGACGACATCGTCGGGGAAGAGGCTCCGGCTGGGTGGCGGACGGAGCAGGGTGTGGGGTTTCATCGCGGGTTTTCGCGGCCTCGGTGTACGAATGGGTGGGCGGATGGGTAGTGGGGAACCATGGCTTAGAGACGCACTTGTCCGAAATGTGGGGTAAGTTACGAAAGTACCCCCACCGATTTGAAGCGGTTCTTTCGGTTCAGGGGTACCACGGGCATTTCGCGTGTCTGGATTTGACAGGAGGTGGGAGTTTTCGCGCGCATTGTAATTTCGGAATATCAAGGCGCGGGTTGACATGGAGGGAGTTGTTGGAGCACAACGAGACAAAGATATATCTTAAATATTTCAGGCTAACAAGGCGCGGGTTGAAGAGGCGGGAGTTTCGCAGCACGATAGATAGAGATGTTAGCTTGAATTTTCGGCATAACAAGGCGCGGCTTGAAATTTCGGAAGAACAAGCTTAACGTGTACCCAAAAAAAGACAATTTGCACCTCAACACGCACAACACACACACAAACACCATTTAGACTAGAGTAAGGTACACGTGCATTGCACGCATGAGATTTGGCAACCAAATTATGAATAAATACCACATTATAGCATGCAAGCTTTGAGTCATATATGCATGACGTAGATGTTCGTTTAATTTTTATAGTTCATTTCATTCAAAATCATCTAGTTTTTATAAGAAAGCTAATCTATTTTAAGATTCATGGAATTGTGTATCGTAAGTCATAAAGTAAAAACAAATAATGGCAAATCATGTAGAAAAACATTTGGGCAATTATGATATGGAAGATTCTAGAACAAATAAGAAGTGCTTGTGTTTTGATGTTTGTGCATTATGCTTAAGTTCAACCATGGAGTCTTCTAGATTATACATGTGGCGAAATCTGGTGGAATCTAGATGATATCCAACGGCCAGTAGTGCTCAAATTTGCCATCTTTGGACCATCGGATTCACCTCATCCAACGACCATCTTTCAAAGTTAAAGTTACCCGCACACAATATAAAAAAATATAATATATATAGGGGTATAGATAGATATGTGATGCAAAAGCCGCCCATCATCTCCAATTAGAATAGTGTGTACATGCACGGATGTGACGTGGCCAAATGATGTGTGCCATCGGTATCTCAAATTCAAATCAGTCTGACCTTGTTCAATGTGTATACATTACAACATGCTCGTTTCCAAATCACACCGCGCAGATCTCCATTATATTCATGCATGCATGGGTTTCAAACATCAGGATCTCTTATTCAGTTATTTGAATTCAACTTTACATTGATTGTGACCTCACCTATTCAGCTATTCTTTTACACCCACACAGTAGTCTTCTCTTTATAATTGTAACACTAACTTTCTCTCGTGCATGCATGCACACACACTACCAGTCGGCATTATCCATCACACGCATGCAATCTTTTTCTTCAGGTCAGTCTCCCATGAAGGCACACACCAACACACATCCCCCTATCCATCATATGGGGCATTCTTTATCTCTCACGCGTCTCTATGTATGTGTGTATATAGCTAGGTCTTTCATAGTTTTCCACACAAATCGATCAATCGATATATCCAGTGAGGTCTCACGCTCTTTCCCACGTCCACATCGATCAATCTATATCTCTCTATATAGGATTAACATATATAGCTAATACACCCACATTAATTATGTATCCAACATCCCCCTCTCATCATCCATGCCTTCCTCTTCATGTCTCAGACGTGTGCACAATGGCGAAGACAGGGGGCAGTAAGGGCCCTGCCCCCTCCCCCCTAACATCACTATATATCAAGGCTAATATGAATGTGATCATTAGACAATTGCTGCTAAAAATGGTTTAAGTTCATGAATTGACCCTCCTCGTAAAGGATTAGCAATGCTTGGCCCCCTAGCTCATTTATTTTTCATGGCTCCGCCACTGCGCGCATCAGCGCACGTGTTCGCCCCCTCTCTCTAAATATCGATCTTCACTTGTGCATTCCTTCATAGTCTCCCTCCACTCGGCCCCTCGCACCATCTTCTAGCCCACCCACCGGATTTTTCCACATGTACAATCTAGCAGACTCCATGGTTGTACTTAAGCATAATGCAGAAACCTCAAAACAACAGTGGTTCTCTTTTGTTCTAGATTCTTCAGTATCATAACTGCCCAAACTTTTTTTCTAGTTGAATTTCCATTATTTGTTTTTACTTTATGCTTTACAACACACAATCCCATGAATCATAAAATATATTAAGGGCTTCTTTGATTCAAAGGATTCTCAAAGGAATTTTGGAGGATTCTAATCATTAGGATTTTTTCCTATCTTGGTTGTTTGATTCGTAGGATTGCAAACCATAGGAATTTTTCCATATGATTCATTTGCACTAGATTTCGTAGGAAACATCCCATCCACTCAAATCTCTTTGAAAGAATTCTGCGTTTTTCTATGCACAATCAAACACTCGTACAATCCTGTAGGATTCAAGACGACATTCCACTATAATCCCATGTTTTTCCTATTCCCGCGTTCTTAGCTTTTTTTATAAAAACTAATTGATTTTGAATGAGATGAACTATAAGAATTAAACGAAGGGCTACATCAGGCATATATGACTCAGAGCTTACATGCTATAGTGTGGTATTTATTCATAATTTGGTTGCAAAATCTGATGCGTGCAATGCACGTGTACCTTAATAGTATTTCGAGTTTGTGCAAAACACGTAAACTAGAATACCAATGGCATGCTACACAGTGTCTCTCTTACAGTTCATGAAGCCACGTGGCACATGTGTAGGCGTTGTCGCGACCTCCTTGCGTGGATTGATCACAGTGACATGCTGCTGGTTCCAGAAGAATGTACTCGTCCTCCCCGAGCCATACTGGCGGTACATGCACGAAGCGAAGATGTGCACGCACACCATGCACACACTCATTCCACGCACGCACACGCGGGTACACAGGCGGACGCAATTTTGTACCAAGATCCACCCCATGTGATAATTTGACGTGTGTAAAGTCGTTCACTTCATTGATGGTCGATTAATACAGCGCATGCAAATTGAGTGGATGTGAGGGCGGAAGAAAGACATTATTACTCCACTGCGCGCATGCGAGTAGTTAAATCGTGGGTTGCTAGTACTACTTGCATTGGTCTCCTTCATATTTTGTGCCAATTTTTGACAGTAACATACTACTCAATATTTACGCATTTGAGCAGTGTAGTACTTGAAATTTATGTTCCGCTAAACTCATCGGGAGCCGTTTCGGGCGTTGAAACCAAAACCATCAATTAATCTTTACCTTGTTCCCATCACATTCGAAAGCCTGCTCACACCTACTAGTAGTACGTACCAAACCTGAATATGTTCCCACTATGCAGGTAGTACTAGTGCTAGTACTTAGGTTATAAAAAGGGGAACTACCTAACCGAAAATCACTCTACCTTTCCCCCTCATAAGTGC
Source organism: Triticum monococcum (assembly GCA_034509565.1). Lineage (NCBI taxonomy): Eukaryota > Viridiplantae > Streptophyta > Magnoliopsida > Poales > Poaceae > Triticum > Triticum monococcum. Next base: position 169,587,191 of record CM067847.1, on the reverse strand, counting down.
TTCTTCTTCGTCCGTCGTTGCCATGGCCGGTGAGCGGAGCTCTAGGTCAAGAACTACTCGTAACAAGGGAGCGGCAACCAAGGCTGCGGAAAAAAAGAGAGGGCTCGCCGCCACGCAGAGACCTCGAAAGATCTCTCACGGGCAGGCGATGGCTCCCAGGAGTGCCCTAGCCGCGGAGGCGAACATGCCGAGCCGGCGGAGCTAGAGTCGTTATCCCTCGACGGCATGCCCTATCAGCTCAATAAGCAGAAGGAGTTCATCCAAGGCTTGATGGAGTTGCTGAAGGAGAGCCTCGACGACATGCCCGCTGAGCTCAATCAGCAGGGGGAGTTGACCGCCGGCTTGGTGATGCTGCTGAAGAAGAGCATTTCCTCGGAGAAGAAGGAGACCGGCGAAATCCTGCGACTTCGGGAGGACAATGCAAAGCTCTGACACGAGATCGACCTGTTGAAGGAGAAGAACTGTAACACCCTCGATGCGACTATAGCTCCCACGTGTCGAGGCACGGCTTAGATACATAATCGTATTGAAGGCATATGTCGCAAGTGAGGTAATCTTCACACAACCCACGTAATACATAAGGAAAAGAGATACATAGTTGGCTTACAATCGCCACTTCACACAATTACAAGAATAAAGCATTACATCATCCAAATACACTCAAGGTCCGACTACAGAACCAAAATAAAAGAAGAACCCCAAATGCGACAAGGCCCCCGATCGACCCCAACTGGGCTCCACTACTGATCAACTAGAAAGAAAACAGCACAAAGGACAAGATCTTCATCGAGCTCCTCCTGAGCTTGGTTGCGTCATCTGCACAGACTCATCGGTACCTGCAAGCTGGTTTTGGAAGTATCTGTGAGCCACAGGGACTCAGCAATCTCGCACCCTCGCGATCAAGACTATTTAAGCTTATAGATAAGGTAAAGGTATGAGGTGGAGCTGCGGCAAGCGACTAGCATATATGGTGGTTAAACATACGTAAATGAGAGCGAGAAGAGAAGGCAAAGCACGGTCGATAAAAGTATGATCAAGAAGTGATCCTATAGCAACCTACATCAAGCATAACTCCAACAACCGTTTCACTTCCCGGACTCCGCCGGAAAGAGACCATCACGGTTACACACGCGGTTGATTCATTTTAATTAAGGTTAACTTTAGGTTTTCTACAATTGGACATTAACAAATTCCCATCTGCCCATAACCGCGGGCACGACTTTCGAAAGTTCAAATCCCTGCAGGGGTGCCCCAACTTAGCCCATCACAAGCTCTCACGGTCAACGAAGGAATAGACCTCCTCCCGAGACATTCCGATCAGACTCGGTATCCCGGTACAACAAGACATTTCGACAGGGTAAAACTAAACCAGCAACACCGCCCGATGCGCCGAAATCCTGATGGGAGCTGCACATATCTCGTTCTCAGGGCAACACCGGATAGGTCAAGCTACGAGTAAAACTAGCACTCAAGTTTCCCCAAGGTGGCCCCGTAGGCTGCCCATTTCGGACCAACACTTAGACAAGCACTGGCCTGGGGGGGGGGTTAAATAAAGATGACCCTCGAGAGAGCGACTCCCAAGGGAAAAGTAGGTGGTGGTGAGGCAAATGGTAAAACCAAGGTTGGGAATTGCTGGAGGAGCTTTACTTAAGGCGAATTGTCAAGGGGTTCCCATTATTACCCAACCGCGTAAGGAACGCAAAATCCGGGAACATAACACCAGTATGATGGAAACTAGGGCGGCAAGAGTGGAACAAAACACCAGGCATAAGGCCGAGCCTTCCATCCTTTACCAAGTATATAGATGCATTAATTAAATAAGATACATAGTGATATCCCAACAAGTAAACATGTTCCAACAAGGAACAACATCTCCATGTTCCAACAAGGAACAAACTTAAATCTTCACCTACAACTAACAACGCTATAAGAGGGGCTGAGCGAAGCGGTAACATAGCCAATCAACGGTTTGCTAGGACAAGGTGGGTTAGAGGCTTGGTTCAACAATATGGGAGGCATGATAAGCAAGTGGTAGGTATCGCAGCATAGGCATGGCAAAAGAGCGAGCAACTAAGCAAGCAAAGATAGAAGTGATTTCGAGGGTGTGGTCATCTTGCCTGAAATTCCGCAAGGAAGAAGAACGAGTCCATGAAGAAGATAAACAGACGTAGATGAACGGGTCCTCACAAACGCGACGTTACCGGAACTAACCCGAAGAAGCAACACCGGAAAAGAAGCACACAACATAGTAAACAACCAACACAAGAACACGGTATGATATGCGGGATGCGGTATGCGATGCATATGCATGATTGTACAAGGAATGCATGAACCTGGCCTCAACTTGGAAAACCAAGTGTGCCACTGTAAAGATGAGATGAAATCGCTTGAAAACGATATAAAGAACGCCGGAATCGGAGTTACGGTTTGGAAATGGCAAGCGATTCAAATATGACACCGGTCTGCGATTTACAGCAAGTAGCCAACTAAATGCAATGAGATGAACATGCTACAGCACCCAAACATGGCAACAAAATACATGGAAGGGAAGCACTCAAGATGCTTAACGATAGTCTAGCACTGGGCTATGGCCAATTCATCCATTAACAGGTTCAAACAAGCATGGCAAAAACGCAAATGGTTAACAGATCTCAGACTTAGTGAAATTAGCACTTGTGTGGAATTTCAGACCAAGTAGCACTCTTCGGAGCAACGAAACAACATGCTACAGGACCTAAACATGGCAAAGTAAGACATGGCATGGAGCTACTCAAATAGCTTAACAAAAGTCCCTTAGTGACCTTCAGCCAAAAGGGATCACAAAATATACTAACAAGCACACGAACATAGCAAAAACATAATCAGTTTTCAGACTTAGTGAAAACTGACACATGCTGAAACATAACTCACGAAGGCATGTTTACGAGCTCAATGCACTCACTACGGAGCAAGTCATGGAAATACAAGCATACATCTATTAAGAAGGCACAAAATTCAAGCTAGACATGGCAAGAACAAAGGCATAGCATGCACGGATCAGCTACAATAACATCGGCAAAATCGCAAACAAGTTGACGATCTGCCCAGATTCACAACGAAGCAAAAGTAGAGCTCGATTGACTCAAGCTAGGGTGCTCCATAATTGCAAACAAAGACATGGATGGATAGAGCACTACAATATTAACAAAACTCCTTTACTGATCATCCTCAAAAGAGGCACGGATCACTAGGAAACAGCATGAACATATGGCATCATGAACTAAACAAACCCAGGACTTAGTGAAATTACTAAGTCCCTGAAAACAGAGTTACCGGGTGCCTCACTTTGCAAGCTTGCACTAGTCACCACACACATCACAAAAATACATGGGTTGCACCTCTGGAGAGATGACAAAACCCTTAACAAAACATATGTAGGACTCATGGGCATATCATACACACATTAATCATGGCAAAAATGACAAATGTCTAAGATGGAGTAGCAGATCTGACAATTAACTCAAGTAGCCCTCTTCTAACAGCATTTAGGGCAGCAAGATGACCTCAAAAGAAAATGATGCAATGGAATTAAATGATGTACTCTCAGAGACGAACATTTGATATGCTATATGCTCAAATCGGAGTTACGGATGCAAAGTTACGATGCGATGAACATGGGCATATGAATCTGGGAATTTCGAGGACTTAGTAGAAATATCACCTCCCGACACGGATCTAGGGTTTCAGGCACGCCATACAAGGTTCGCCGGAAAGTCGCCGGAGGAGAGGGAGATGGCGCCGGAGTTGAGGAAAAGTACGCCGGAGTTGTCGGGGTTGCCGGATCCGGTCGCTCCTCGACCGGATCTGGCCGGGGACGAAGCGGAGCGAGGTGCCGCGGCGGAGACGGCGCCGGCGTGCTCCTGCAGTGGCAGCGCGGCACGGGAGCTCTGGTGAGCTCCTGCGGCAGGGCGGCGGTTCAAAGAGGGCCGGCGAGCACGCGGGGCTCGTCCGCTCGGGGACCCCGCGGCCGAGCGGCGGCTTGCGACGGTTCGGGTAGCGCGCTCCGGCGAGGACGGCGCCGGTCGGCGGCGGAGCGGCGAAGCGCGGTGGCGGGAGGCGCAGGGCAGTGGCCGGTGGCGAGACACAAGGCGGCGGCGCAGGGAAGGCGTGGGCGGCGGAGCGCGGCGGCCCGTCCGGGCTCTCGCGGGTCCCGGATGGGCCTGCAGGGTCGCAGCGGCGAAGTGGGCGCGGCGGGGACAAGTGGAGGCCTAGGAGTGGCTGGACGTGGCGGCCGGCTGATGTGGCGGCTTGCTATTGGCCGAGGCGACGTGGCGGCGGCGGTGGACACGTCCGGCGGCGGGATGGACATGTCCGACTACGGGAGGAGGAAGAATTTAGGGTTTCATCCGCGATTTTCGGGAGGGGAGCACAAATTTATAGGTAGAGGGAGCTAGGAGAGTCCAAATGAGGTGCGGTTTTCGGCCACGCGATCGTGATCGAACGACCGAGACGATGGAGAGGATTTAGGTGGGTTTTGGGTCACTTTGGAGGGGTGTTGGGCTGCAACACACACGAGGCCTTTTCGGTCCCTCGGTTAACCGTTGGAGTATCAAACGAAGTCCAAATGGCACGAAACTTGACAGGCGGTCTATCGGTAGTAAACCAAGGCCGCTTGGCAAGTCTCGGTCCAATCTAGAAATGTTTAATCCCGACACATGAAAGAAAGGTAGAAATGACCACCGGAGGAGAACGAAGCGCCGGAATGCAAAACGGACAACGGGAAAATGCTCGGATGCATGAGACGAACATGTATGCAGATGAAATGCGCATGATGACATGATATGCAATGCATGACACGCAAGCAATGACAAGGCAATAGCAGCGAATAACTGGACGACACCTGGCACATCGGTCACGGGGCGTTACAACACTCCACCACTACGAGAGGATCTCGTCCCGAGATTTAGAATTGCACTGGAGGGACAACGGAAAAGAAAGATAAGAGGTAAAGCTAAGTTGCTTCCTTGTCAATGAGTGATACCAAAGAACCTTGAAAAGGTTAAGCCATTTTGAGAAAAGAATACAACGGAGATGGACGAAGTTGTAAACACTCCATTAGAAAAAGGAACAAGGAACAACAACACACTGCCTCCGGAACTAATGAATGAATGAAACAAGGGGTAAGAAAGAACTCGGACAGCACTCCGGTTGAGAAAAGATGAAAGGCTTGATAAGGCGAAAAGAGCTTGAGCAAAAAGGACACAACACTCCGGTTAAATGGATAAACCAAGAAAAGAACACGATCCTGACAGAATGAAAAGATGGGTTGAAGAGAGCAACATCACAAAGCCTCCGGAACAGAATTAAGAATCGAATGGAATGAACAAAGGGAAATAAGATCTTGAGGGAGCACGCTTACAACAAATTCTAGAATGGAGTTGTTGGAAAACCAACAATGAAAAGAATAAACTTGATATGGACTTATAGAATACATCTCAAAATTATGAGGTGACAACCTGCCATTCACGGGAAAAAGAATTTGATTGGAATGAACAAGGAGACAAGAAAGTATTTCACCGGGAGGATAGATGAAGAACTTGGATCATATATTATCACCATTAATAGCAACAAACCTTAGGGAAAGTTTTAGGTGGAAAAATAACCCCAAGATAACTCCAAAGAAGAGATTGATGGATTTAAAATACCTCATTCATAATAATATGTGAATCATGAAACATGATTCCCAAATTATCAAGAATGACATAATACCACCTCCGATAATATGGTAGAAAGGATTTTTACTCCGGACTGCAAGATGAAGAATGCTTGAGCTCATCTGAAAAGAATCTTGATGACACTTCGAGAAGAAATTAAATCCTTGATGAACCATCATGTAGAACCTTCGTGAAGAAACTCCGGTAAACAAAAGAATAAAAAGAAAGAGAAATTGAAAACACAAGGTGAATCCTTGCAATGATTTAGATGAATCTCCGTGGTCATATAATTGAGAGAGGTTGGAACTCCGGGCAAAAGAGAAGATGAAACAAATGAAACCGAGAATTTTTGATGAACCTCCGAAATAAGAAATTGAATCGCTTGGAAGAAAGAAGAATAAGAATTACATTATGCTTATCCTTCACCAATTAAATTTATGACAAGCAACGGATTTGGCATACTACTTATTCTCGTAGAAAGATTAAGATAGATATAGCACAAACTTGAGAAGGTCTTCAACGAACCACCGGTAGGGTTGAAACAACGAATGAATTGATATGATAAACGAAGGAAGAGAAATCTTGAATGAACCACCGTAAGGATTGAAAAAGAACGAATAAAAGATAACGAATCACCGGGAATAATTTGCAAATGAACGAAGATGCTCGAGAGAATCTAGATACATGAGAACGAAGGGATCACGAACTGATTAGAGATCACTTGAACAAAGCACCGGTAAATTGGGGAATCATAACTGACAGCTGAGAATGAATACACCTTAGTTGATGGACTCCGGATAACCAAACTGAGAAGACTCTTGAATTGCTCCGGATAGGTGAAAAGAATTCTCACGATCAAAACAATTACGAGAGGATGGCAAGAAGCTAGAATCACGAATCTTGAAGAGAATGGAGCAAGATTAAAGAGAAAACTCTTCTTCGATCTTCAAAATCTGAGAATTACGACGAGAAACACCACCATGAATCGTTGAGACACTTCGTTATGAAGAATGGAAAGGTTGAGCCACGATGAAAAGGATTTGAAAGATCTTGGAGAAAGGCATTTGACTGATGATAATTCATTCTTATGGCAATCTTTTGAAAAGGAATTGAGAATAACTCCGGGAAAAATTAGAAGAGTCATGTAAGATCCTGGGAAAAGACCTGTGGGTTAGGGCCCACTCAAGAGAAACACCATACAACGATTTGAAGGAGAGGTCGCACCGGTTGAATTAAATGGCTTGAATGAGATAACATCCTCGAAAGAGCTTGAACGAATGTAGAGTGGAAAACATGAATCTTCAAGATATCTTCAGCACTCCGGAATAAATGAATAGCAGGAAATGAATGGTTAAGAATTTGCACCGGCATGAGAAAACATTGAAACGAGGAAAAGATATGATCAACAAATCTTGAATTGGTTCTACCGGAGAAGGAAATGACTGAAGAGTGACGAACTTGAAGCTCCGTTAGAATCTTCCTGATAATCACCGGATAAGAATATTGAAAGAAAAGAAAGAAGAGACTTCGCATCAATAAGATGGATACTTGATAAAGAAATCCGAGTCCTTGAGGAAAAGGGTGGGTGGGCGGGAAAACAAAGGCAACTTGGAGATGGATGAAACAAACACCGTTGAGAAGAAGTGATAATTGATCTTGCGGAAGTTGAAATGGTCGGATCCACTAGAAGGGAAGCACACTGGTTGAAAAAGGATTGACATGACAAACTCGATGATCGAGAAAGATTAGTATTCACATCTGGGTATGAGAACACCATTTGGGAAGGTATGGAATCAACATTTGACATCGAAGCAACTCGAATACCACAACTCAAAAACAAAACGAAGGATTGGCTTGCAGAATAAGCCGGAACAAACATATGATAGAGATTTCGTTCGAAGTTTTCGTGGTGGGGCCTACACGGGCTCGATCGTACATCACCATCATGTACAAGGCAGTGCACATGACATACGAAGCGTCCCCGAGTCGGCATAGCCAAGGACTCTTTAAGACACAACGAGACCACTGTAAAACCGACCGTGAATAGGCGGACCACTAGACGTCGAACCCCAATTTCATATCATACATCTCTCGGAAAGATATCCTAAGAGCTACTTGAATTCCCACTTATAAACTCCCGAAACTTTCCTGGTTATGCAATCAGGTGTTGGGGATACAGGGGAAGCATAATATCTCACCCAAACTAGCAAATCCTACATCCAGCTGTATCCATCCTTCAACACATAACCAAGAAAAACTTCGGAAACCATCTACCTCAACCTTCGAAAAGCATCCGTTATACAAGTTATGGCGATACTCCCGAATTCCCACCCTAGTACTGGGTGGCGTCGAGGTTATCTCACCAACGAACTGCATAAAAGAGATTTTCGATGTCGGCGTACTAAACTCAGGTATTCCAGAACTGCAACGATAAAATTATGATGACAACACCTCAGAGCTCAACTCCCCGGGACACTTCCACAAAACCCCTGACAGGAGGCACCAAGACAATGTTCTCATCATAAAACCATCGGAACGATTCCAAGATACCCGCGTGATCCTAAATTTTTTTTAGTGAAATTTGAGAAGAGAAGAGTCAAAACTCTACGTCAGGATGCCTTACCAGAGCGATGGGGAGACTGGGAAGTAAAAAGAATTCCTAACTCTCCGATATATAGTTCCTAAATGACTCAAAACATTTTTCTAGACACAACTCGGCTGCTAAAACGATCAAGCAATGGGGCTCCTAAGGTCGGGGAAGGCTCTGATTACCAACTTGTAACACCCTCGATGCGAATATAGCTCCCACGTGTCGAGGCACGGCTTAGAGACATAATCGCATTGAAGGCATATGTCGCAAGTGAGGTAATCTTCACACAACCCATGTAATACATAAGGAAAAGAGATACATAGTTGGCTTACAATCGCCACTTCACACAATTACAAGAATAAAGCATTACATCATCCAAATACACTCAAGGTCCGACTACGGAACCAAAAATAAAAGAAGAACCCCAAATGCGACAAGGCCCCCGATCGACCCCAACTGGGCTCCACTACTGATCAACTAGAAAGAAAACAACACAAAGGACAAGATCTTCGTCGAGCTCCTCCTGAGCTTGGTTGCGTCATCTGCACAGACTCATCGGCACCTGCAAGCTGGTTTTGGAAGTATCTGTGAGCCACAGGGACTCAGCAATATCGCACCCTCGCGATCAAAACTATTTAAGCTTATAGGTAAGGTAAAGGTATGAGGTGGAGCTGCGGCAAGCGACTAGCATATATGGTGGCTAAACATACGTAAATGAGAGCGAGAAGAGAAGGCAAAGCACGGTCAATAAAAGTATGATCAAGAAGTGATCCTATAGCAACCTACGTCAAGCATAACTCCAACAACCATGTTCACTTCCCGGACTCCGCCGGAAAGAGACCATCACGGTTACACACGCGGTTGATTCGTTTTAATTAAGGTTAACTTCAGGTTTTCTACAACCGGACATTAACAAATTCCCATCTGCCCATAACCACGGGCATGGCTTTCGAAAGTTCAAATCCCTGCAGGGGTGTCCCAACTTAGGCCATCACAAGCTCTCACGGTCAACGAAGGAATAGACCTCCTCCTGAGACATTCCGATCAGACTCGGTATCCCGGTACAACAAGACATTTCGACAGGGTAAAACTAAACCAGCAACACCACCCGATGCACCGAAATCCTGATGGGAGCTGTACATATCTCGTTCTCAGGGCAACACCGGATAGGTCAAGCTACGAGTAAAACCAGCCCTCAAGTTTCCCCGAGGTGGCCCCGCAGGCTGCCCATTTCGGACCAACACTTAGACAAGCACTGGCCCGGGGGGGGGGGGGGGTTAAAATAAAGATGACCCTCGAGAGAGCGACTCCCAAGGGAAAAGTAGGTGGTGGTGAGGCAAATGGTAAAACCAAGGTTGGGCATTGATGGAGGAGCTTTACTTAAGGCGAACTGTCAAGGGGTTCCCATCATTACCCAACCGCGTACGGAACGCAAAATCCGGGAACATAACACCGGTATGACGGAAACTAGGGCGGCAAGAGTGGAACAAAACACCAGGCATAAGGCCGAGCCTTCCACCCTTTACCAAGTATATAGATGCATTAATTAAATAAGATATATAGTGATATCCCAACAAGTAAACATGTTCCAACAAGGAACAACATCTCCATGTTCCAACAAGGAACAAACTTCAATCTTCACCTGCAACTAACAACGCTATAAGAGGGGCTGAGCGAAGCGGTAACATAGCCAATCAATGGTTTGCTAGGAAAAGGTGGGTTAGAGGCTTGGTTCAACAATATGGGAGGCATGATAAGCAAGTGGTAGGTATCGCAGCATAGGCATAACAAGAGAGTGAGCAACTAAGCAAGCAAAGATAGAAGTGATTTTGAGGGTATGGTCATCTTGCCTGAAATTCCGCAAGGAAGAAGAACGAGTCCATGATGAAGATAAACGGACGTAGAATAATGGGTCCTCACAAATGCGACGTTACCGGAACCAACCTGAAGAAGCAACACCGGAAAAGAAGCACACAACATAGTAAACAACCAACACAGGAACATGGTATGATATGCGGGATGCGGTATGCGATGCATATGCATGATTGGACAAGGAATGCATGAACCTGGCCTCAACTTGGAAAACCAAGTGTGCCACTGTAAAGATGAGATGAAATCGCTTGAAAACGATATAAAGAACGCCGGAATCGGAGTTACGGTTTGGAAATGGCAAGCGATTCAAATATGACACCGGTCTGCGATTTACAGCAAGTAGCCAACTAAATGCAATGAGATGAACATGCTACAACACCCAAACATGGCAACAAAATACATGGAAGGGAAGCATTCAAGATGCTTAACAAAAGTCTAGCACTGAGCTACGGCCAATTCATCCATTAACAGGTTCAAACAAGCATGGCAAAAACGCAAATGGTAAACAGATCTCAGACTTTATGAAATTAACACCTGTCTGGAATTTCAGACCAAGTAGCACTCTTCGGAGCAACGAAACAACATGCTACAGGACCTGAACATGGCAAAGTAAGACATGGCATGGAGCTACTCAAATAGCTTAACAAAAGTCCCTTAGTGACCTTGAGCCAAAAGGGATCACAAAATATACTAACAAGCACACGAACATAGCAAAAACATAATCAGTTTTCAGACTTAGTGAAAACTGACACATGCTGAAACATAACTCACGAAGGCATGTTTACGAGCTTGATGCACTCACTACGGAGCAAGTCATGTCAAGACAAGCATACATCCATTAAGAAGGCACAAAATTCAAGCTAGACATGGCAAGAACAAAGGCATAGCATGCACGAATCAGCTACAATAACATCGGCAAAATCGCAAACAAGTTGACGATCTGCCCAGATTCACAACGAAGCAAAAGTAGAGCTCGATTGACTCAAGGTAGGGTGCTCCATAATTGCAAACAAAGATATGGATGGATAGAGCACTACACATCACAAAAATACATGGGTTGCACCTCTGGAGAGATGACAAAACCCTTAACAAAACATATGTAGGACTCATGGGCATATCATGCACACATTAATCATTGCAAAAATGACAAATGTCTAAGATGGAGTAGCAGATCTGACAATTAACTCAAGTAGCCCTCTTCTAACAGAATTTCGGGCATCAAGATGACCTCAAAAGAAAATGATGCAATGGAATGAAATGATGCACTCTCAGAGCTGAACATTTTGATATGCTATATGCTCAAATCGGAGTTACGGATGCAAAGTTATGATGCGATGAACATGGGCATATGAATCTGGGAATTTCGAGGACTTGGTAGAAATATCACCTCCCGAAACGGATCTAGGGTTTCGGGCACGCCATACGAGGTTCTCCAGAAAGTCGCCGGAGTTGAGGAAAAGTACGCCGGAGTTGTCGGGGTTGCCGGATCCGGTCGCTCCTCGACCGGATCTGGCCAGGGACGAAGCGGAGCGAGGTGCTGCGGCGGAGACGGCGCCGGCGTCCTCCTGCAGTGGCAGCGCGGCACGGGAGCTCCGGCGAGCTCCTGCGGCAGGGCGGCGGTTCGAAGAGGGCCGGCGAGCACGCGGGGCTCGTCCGCTCGGGGACCCCGCGGTCGAGCGGCGGCCTGCGACGGTTCGGGTAGGGCGCTCCGGCGAGGACGGCGCCGGTCGGCGGTGGAGCGGCGAAGCGTGGTGGCGGGGAGGCGCAGGGCGGCGGCCGACGGCGAGACACAAGGCGGCGGCGCAGGGAAGGCGTGGGCGGCGGAGCGCGGGGGCCGGTCCAGGCTTTCGCGGGCTCGGGCGGGTCCCGGATGGGCCTGCAGGGCCGCAGCGGTGAAGTGGGCGCGGCGGGGACAAGTGGCGGCCTGGGAGTGGCTGGATGCGGCGGCCGGCTGACGTGGCGGCTCGCTATTGGCCGAGGCAACGTGGCGGCGGCGGTGGACACGTCCGGCGGCGGGACGGACATGTTCGACTGCGGGAGGAGGAAGAATTTAGGGTTTCATCCGCGATTTTCGGGAGGTGAGCACAAATTTATAGGTAGAGGGAGCTAGGAGAGTCCAAATGAGGTGCAGTTTTCGGCCACGCGATCGTGATCGAACGACCGAGACGATGGAGAGGATTTAGGTGGGTTTTGGGCCACTTTGGAGGGGTGTTGGGCTGCAACACACACGAGGCCTTTTCGGTCCCTTGGTTAACCGTTGGAGTATCAAACGAAGTCCAAATAGCACGAAACATGACAGGCGGTCTATCGGTAGTAAACCAAGGCCGCTTGGCAAGTCTCGGTCCAATCCGGAAATGTTTAATCCCCACACATGAAAGAAAGGTAGAAATGACCACCGGAGGAGAACGAAGCACCGGAATGCAAAACGGACAACGGGAAAATGCTCGGATGCATGAGACGAACATGTATGCAGGTGAAATGCGCATGATGACATGATATGCAATGCATGACACGCAAGCAATGACAAGGCAACAGCAGCGAATAACTGGACGACACCTGGCACATCGGTCACTGGGCGTTACAAGAACGCCGACTGGAGGAAGCTGCATGAGAATAGTAGTTCCTCGATGAAGATGTTGCAGGCCCTCGCCATGGAACAGAAGGAAGAGTTGGCGAAGCTCCGCATCGAGCACCCGACTGCTGTCAAGGTACGTAATATGGCCGTGGAACATATGATGAAGGCTCGCGTCGAGAAATGTCGCATCATGGACACAATGATTAAGATGGCGGAGGAGACGCGCAAGGAGATGGAGCTCATGCAGGTGATGAAGAAGCAGTTACGACTCTGCGGCAAATTAGATCATTTGGGGTGATAATCTTCCTTCTTCTTTTGCTCCTGTGTTTCATCTTTTGCTTTCGGGTGTTTCGCCGCACGTGTCATGTTCTCTATGAGGCATGAGTAGAACAATGTTTTTTTGAGGGAATGAATAGAACAATGCTAACAATGAGATGACTAGCAAATTAGATCATTTTTTATCGCCATATGGCACTGGGCTGCCGTGTTTCGTGCTCCTCCGTCGCAGTACTACTCCAGTGGAAAACTTGAGTATACCGCATGGTTCTTTGCTCCTCCTCGATCATGTCGTCGGCGCATTTATACGAGCAGTGAAATCACAAGGCCCCGCCTTCCAGCAGTAATGAGCCGTCAAATCACAAAGGCCCTCGCCTCTCGTGAAACTGACCAAGCTAGACTGCCCCGCCCTCTAGCCTTTTAAAAATGTATACTTTTGTACAACAGTAGTATCGATGGATTGCGCCATGGAGCAAAACTTGAAATTAAAAAAAAGGTGGTACATATAGAGAGCGCTCGTCGCCAAATTATGCATATAGTACTATTAAAAAGGCTAGTCACAATAATGGTGTCTAGCACAACCCACCCCTCAAATAAAACTAAGAGGGTGCTTGGATACGTTTTAGTCCCATGACTAAAAGTAGTGGGACTAAAACATGCTAGCCTCACCCATGCTTGGATCCAAATACTAAAAAGGCTAAAATAAAGTTAATGAGCATTTATTATCCTCCAAACCCTCCAATCCAGAACTCGCCTGTGTTAAAGGAGAGGAGTTAAATGAGTAGAGAGAGGACTAATCCACATTTTAGTAGGGGTATCCCTGACTAAAAAAAATTAGTCTCAAGACTAGTTAGCCCCTCTTTAGTCAGGGGTGCTTGGAACTTTAGCCTCTTAAAGAGACTATTTTTAGTCAGACTAAAATAAGTCCCTTGGATCCAAGCACCCACTAAGCATCCTGGAATTCTTTGACAAAACTAAGCACCCTGAAATTCTTTGACAACTAAACTGCTGGCTACATGATGTTGGCCATATATACACTACTAGGGAAAAGGCTAGCAGCAGCGCGAGTTTTAGGCCTATCAGCAGCGCGGGTGCCCGCGCTACCAATAAGGCGCTACAGCTAACTCTTAGTAGTAGCACTGCCTGTATCCACGCTACCACTATTGACTATAGCAGCAACGCTTTTCATGAACGCGCTGCTATTACTTAGCTGTAGTGATTTCCCGGTCCAGCGCTACTGTTACATCTTTCACCATTTCCCATTCCAGCTTCGATAAACTGCAATTTCCAGATACTAGGTACTACTAGATATCAATTTCATAAAGCATTATAGGTACTAGGTAGTACTCCCTCGGTTCGAAATTACTCGTCGTGGTTTTAGTTCAAATTTGAACTCAAACCACGACGAGTAATTTGGAACCGAGGGAGTACTAGATAACAATTTCATATATACTCAACATGCATCCTCAAGCAGTACAAGGTGACATCAACGACAATCATCATATTTAGTTCTAGATGATATTGACGACGATCATCATATGTAGTTCTACATGATATCGACGACGATCATCATATGTAGTTCTAGATGATATAGCCACACACACATATGTAGTTCTAGATGATATCGACGACGATCATCATCCTCAAGCCTGGGCGGTGGGTGTTCCTGATAGTAATTAGGATGGCCTCTCCATCACGAAGATTCTTGCCAATGAGGAATCTCTTCCACCCAACCGAGTTCAAGTGTATGCGACCTTCTGTGCCCATGCGGTAAGTACAAGTGGTGACGGAGCCCCTTGCGGTAAGGCGTAGTCCAACTGAGCCTTCTTCATCAGGCTCGATACCACAACTCATAGATAGGTTCTTTGGCAATCTCTGAATAAGAAAAACATATCAATTAATAAATAGCCTCACACATACTCTTGCAAATATATTTCTATTAAGTCTAGATTTCTACACTATCAAAAGACACAGTACTACACATTTGTACTAATTAATCATGTATTCTACTAATA
Source organism: Triticum monococcum (assembly GCA_034509565.1). Classification (NCBI taxonomy): domain Eukaryota; kingdom Viridiplantae; phylum Streptophyta; class Magnoliopsida; order Poales; family Poaceae; genus Triticum; species Triticum monococcum. Next base: position 169,572,170 of record CM067847.1, on the reverse strand, counting down.
AGTATATATATGGATTATCTACACTATTAATAGTTCCTTGGATTCTACACTAATAAGCATGTGATCAGACTCTACACTAAAATATATCATCGACTAGATTCCACAAAGCATATCATTGGACTCTACACTAAGCATATCATCGGATTCACTAAGCATATAATCGGATAATTTGCATTTGTAAGTATAACAATAAAGCATATATATATCATCAAATTACTACATACAGTACGTATAACATACCATTTCATGCCGATCGACCATGGTACTTGTCAGGCGGGTTACGAATGGCACCCCGACAAAGTCATCACGTGGCGGAATTATGTCCCATAGGTTGCACACCTCCTCCTCGCTCAGCCTCATTCTTTGAGCTATGATGGCTTCATGAAGTGGGTTCTCATCATCTTCATTGAGTGGGTCCTTATTATCTTCATCATCTTCCACCAGGTTGATATAAATGACAACCAGCTTGGGTCTTTCTGCTCTGAAGGAGAATCTGATCAACTCACCACCAGTAAGACGCATGCGAGCGAGGAAACGGGCCCATCCATCTCCTCCAATCTGCGACATATTGCGTCCTTTCTCGACCTCCATAGTGTACGGCCCCCTAGGAGCCTCAAATGTCACAGTGTCTCCTGTCAGCTTGTTGAATTTCAACCTCACATTGCATGGGATGATCTGTGTAAGAAAAGCAAAATGACACAATGCAGTAATGCCAACACTAAAAATAGAATAGTTGTTACATTTCATCTAATTTCTTACCACCGCATGACGAAAACTCAGATGGAAGTAGATGCCGAACAGCTTGCCAGTTGCAAGGCTGCTGGCGCACCTTGACTTGCACAGTCGACATAGTGGTGCTGGTGGTGGCGCCATTTTCCTAAAGCAATATGAGCAAAGGATTAACAATTCACTTCACAGGAAATATGTGGAAAATTTAACTAAATTGGCACCTACATTTTGCCAAAAAATAACTTATTACAAAAAACTAAATCGAGCATACTAAATCAACTAGCATACTAAATCCACTAGCATACTAAATCAACTAAATCAAAATGTTCTAAATCAACTAGCCTACTAAATCAACTAAATCAACTAGCCTACTAAATAAACTAAATCAAAATGTTCTAAATCAACTAAATCAACTAGCCTACTAAATCAACTGAATCATATCAACTAAATCAAAATGTTACATATGAAAGCCTACTAAATCAAAATGTATCAGGGAGGAGGGACAAGGAGGGGCGACTCGAGGAGGGAGAAGATAGTAGGCCGGAGGAGGAAGGCAGAGTGAGGAGGGGCCGGCCGGCGGCGAGTGGAGGGAGGACGGATCGAGGAGGAAGGCGGAGCGAGGAGGGGGCGGCCAGCGGCGAGTGGAGGGAGGACGGAGGAGGAGGCCGGTACCGAGTCCAGCAAGGAGGATGAGGCGACAGCGGCACATATCGGGGGAGGGGCGATGGGGGAGGACCGGAGGCGCGGGGGGTGAGGAGGAGACCATGAGTGTGTGTGAGTGTTATCTGTGGATGAGGCTAGTGAGTGGGGGGGGGAGGATGGAATGGAATAGCAGTAGCGCGCTATAGGTAAACACACTACTGCTAAACTACCTATCAGTAGCGCCTTTCGGCCTGAACGCGCTACTGCTATCTGTCATTATGTAAAAATAGACATAGACATAAAAAATACGCTGCTGCTACATTACGCTGAATGCACTGAATGCTCATTGATTTTTGTAGTTAATTTAGCAGTAGCGATTATTGCCTGAATGCGCTGCTGCTACGTTACGTAGCAGCAGTGTTGTTTATTTTAACGCGCTGCTGCTATAACTGGCCTCGCAGCGGCATCGTGCGAATTTTAGCAGTAGCGCTTCTTGGAGTGCACGCACTACTGATAAACTTGTTTCAGCAGCGAGTTTCCATGGCCCGCGCTACTGCTACTTAGCAGCAGCGCCTGGTTTTAAAGCGCGCTGCTGGTAAGATTCTATGTATAGGCTTTTCCCTAGTAGTGATATTGTACGTATATAATGTGAAGAAACAAGTGGTAGTACTATACCAACTAAAAGATGAAATGTAAGAAATACTAGTATGTACGTACTGAAGAGTTAAAGTAACGAGAAGAAACATAACATAGTTCTGCTGGGGGCTCAGCACAACACACCCCTCAAATTAAATTAAGCACACCTGAAATTAAACTTTGCAACTGTTCTGGTAGACACTACATTAGAACCACCATGAGCAACGACACTGCCACCTTACTCGGAGTCCTCATCCACGTCCTCGACTTTGTCCTTATCCCTCTTCCTCTTGGCCGATACTTCTTTGCTTGAACCGCACACTTGGCTGTTGCTCTTCATCCAACCCTTGTAGATATTGAAGCAAAGGTAGCCATCCATTGCAGCGTACTGGATGTGGTCTTTATCTAGTACATTCCGCTGCCATGCATGACGATGAAACGTGTATGGAGGTTTCACCAGTTTACCGTACGAAGGATGAACCATGGCTCCTGCCAGGGTCAGCATTGAAGGCCGACGAGAGGGCACCAGCCGATTCTTCTAGAGGTCGAAGGGGTTGCCTACAACGAGGCCTATCCGACCCATGATTTCTTTGTCGTTACCAAAGTCTACAGTAACGAATTTGACTAGGTTGCTCCCGAGGAAGTCCTTAAAATCCTGGCACTCAACATCGACATGGCATATGTGGTAGACCAAGCATAAGTCATGCACGCAAACCTGGATCACGGTGGGATTCTTCCTCTCTTCGTCCTTTAGATCCTTCTCTCGTCCCAGGACTGTGGTGTACTCAACATCTAGCCCAGCGACCCACTCATCATCTGAGTTTTCGAACATGCGTCTGAAGCGAGAAAGGCATCCTTTCACCGTCGCGGAAGAACGGGTGTACATGACGTCGAACTCATCACCGGTGATGGTTCTAACCTTGTACTCACCGCCGATCATGGAGATTTGGGATGTCGTTGATTTGGGAGGAGGGGTAGGATTAGTGGAACTACCGTAATGTGAATGGATGGGACGACTAGGAGCGAACCGCCGTAGTATTGAAGGACGTGCGGGGATGACTAGGAGCAAACTGCCAGCGTGCGAACGGCAGGGTAGTGGCTTTCCATTCTCCCATGATACGGGCTTCCGAGAGTCCTTGGATGTGAGATCGAACGGTTGCATGGCGTGATTCTAGACCTGTGGGTGAGTATCATATCCTGGAGGGTTATTCTGCAAATTTTCAGCAACTTAGCATGCGACCGTTTGATCTCAGATCCAAGGGCTGCCAGCAGCCCGTATCATGGTCGCGCCTACCACGACTGTCGTGTCGCTCGTGTGGTCGCGCCCTTGGAGATTTAACACGGTGTGTTAGGCTATCTGATGTTGGCATGTCATACATAGTCATCACTTAGTCACTCATACTACAACAAGGTTGGCTATAAGTGTATTTTTTGTTACTCCTCTCTATCTCTTTCTTCATACTCAAGGAACAAATGGTGCTAGTAAGCGCGTGTATTTATTGCATTTGCCAAGGAGTGACCTCTTCCAATGAAATGGTGTTGCTAAGTTTGCTTCATTTAATTGGCTATAGACTCAAAATTGTCTTTTCACCTAGGTACACGCGCTTAGCACCGTTTCTTCATTGGGTCACCAAACTAGTCTCTCTCTTCTTGATTAACTTGCCACATCAGACATTATGCCTATGTGGCAAGCTTAAGCACCTGTAGGAGCAAGTAAAAGTAAGTACAATAGTGCGCTTTACATGGCATTTTTGCATATGTGGACGAAAGAGAGGCAAGGAAAAAGTGGAGAAGTGGGCTCTCATGCAAGAGCCAGCCTCTACTACATGGTGGAGCATTGGGAGAGGCACCTGTATGGAGGTGGTCAGGAATCTAGGAGGCTCATGCTGGTCGTAGCGCCGCAGTTAAAATGATAATGGCAAGTCAAATCACGGGGCCCCACCTGTCCAGCAGTAACTCGCTATCAAATCACACAGCCCGACGTTTGCAGCAGCCTACTCCCTCGTCTTCTCGCGTCTCTGTCAAACCGACTAGGCGGAACTGCCCCGCCGCCTACCACGCAGGAAAAGCCCCGCCCTCGACTTTTAAATAGTATACAATATACTAATTTTGTATAGATGGATTGCGCCCGCGCCATGGAGCAAAGCGTCTAGAAAACGGAGGAGACACGGTGGTCATGCAATAGAGAAGAGGGAGAGGCGAGACGGTGGTTTTGGAATGGAGATGATGGAGAGGAGAGGAGGTGGTTTTGCAATGGAGAAGAGGGAGAGGAGCGTGCGGCAGCGATTTAGGATTGGACGAGAGGGCCGGCGCGCTCTGACTGGATCAAAACAAAAATCAATTTACCCTTAAATTAAGAAAGCGACCCCACATTAACTAGTCTCCCTTTTATTCTTGGTCATAATTGACCATGATTTTCGCACATAAAATATATGTTATACGTTGTATCCAAGGCCACTATCAAAATTACAATTTGCAACTATACAAGGCCACTAACATTAATCGAGGGAAAATTGATGGCGTTTGCCTCGTACTAGCACCCGAGGACATTAATATCCCTTGTGTGCATGCGGGAGTGAGAAGGTTAGCTTGCATTCCCAACATTAATCAACCAATGAGGAGTAAGAGGGTTGGCTTGTTGTGCTTGGGAGAGAAAAACCACATTAATTAACACGACAATCAAGGTGACAAGCTAGCTAGCAACATTGACTTAAACATAGCATTGATTTTTACCTTGGTACCTGTAATATGAGTTTGTGGCCTTGTATAAAAAAATGGAGGGAGTATAATTTGAAAGTACATTCAAATACGAACCAAACGGTACAATTTTTGGTGACATGCATTCAAATTTTGCTTGTCAAATACAGTATGTGGTCAAACATTGACCCAAATACGCGAAACAACAAACAAATACTTCCAAGACCAGTGCCGCTCTTCCTCTCTTCTCCTCTTAAACCACCGCCGCTCCTCTCCTGTTCCAATCTAAATGCAGCGCCGCTCCTCTCCTCTTCCATTTCAAAACCACCGCCCCTCCTCTCCTGTTCCAGTCCAAAACCAGGGTCGCTCCTCTATCGTTCTAATCCAAAACCAGCACTGCTCCTCTCCTCTTCCATTCAAAAACCACCGCCGGCGAGTGAAGGTGCTATGGAGAATTAGATCGATGGAGGAGTACAACCGATACATGAGGATCACAGACAGCGACCATGTGAAGCTAGCTAGGATGTTGGAGATACAGTCTTGGTTTGACAACAAGGACCAACTAGCGGCGACGGCGACATCCATGGCCAAATATCTGCAAGAGTGCGAAAAGGCGGCAATACTCTCGGAGGGAGTTGCGGCGGAGTACATAGAGCTGCTCCTCTGGGCCATGGAGCAAACAGATTCACCAAATCCGATCGTGAGGGAGCGGTGGTGGGAGTATCAATCCCAGATGGAGAATCCACCAGAGATTGAAGGATCGAGCATCTCCAGGGTGCCGTTTGTGAGGGTGTCCTGCCAGAGCGAGCCGGTGGAGTCTTCGTCGACCGAACCCAACTGCAAGAGGAGAAAAGCAGTTGGCCCGACGATGCTTCCCCGCCATCGTCTCCCTCGCCGTTCACATCGTCTCACGGGGCGGCTGTCTGCAGCTGAGGAATAGGAGGGGGCTACCCCCCAGCCCAATAGTCGGGCAGGTTGTGAATTGTCAGGAGGAGCTTAGGGTTGTCAGTATTTACAGGTTGTGAATTGTGTTTTGTGTTGTGTATTTTGAGAGTACTTTCAGATATGAATGTCTTTTGAATTTCAGATTTGCAGTATTGAGCATATGAAGTATTTTATGAATTCTAGAGATCTATTTTTAGCACTTAAAAAATATAGTTTCATAGGAGTATAAAAGTGTAGACAATGCGATTCTCAGAGAAGAAACTGCAAGTTTTAGTTTCAGATATGAAACTACAACTTTCAGAGGCAAAGCATTTATATTAACACGGCCTTTTCAAACAGGGTTAACATCATGTTGGAAGTTTTATTCATGGTCGAAAATGGAACTACCAGCTAGTTAACATCATGCTGATCAACATTCATGCATAGCACATCTTCATATGATGCACAGTCAAAATGCCCACACAATGTCGAGTGTGGGAAACACAGAGAAAACGAGGGACGAAGTTTTGGCAAGTGTTGGACGTGGTTTTGGGCTGCCCCATCTAGGCTTTGATTTTTAACATGCGCAGCCCACGACCTCAGATGGGAGGTCCATAGGCCTGTTTGTATTTTCTTAGGGCCGTCATGTATCAACCGGCCTATGGACCTCCCATCCGAGGTTTTATTTTTGGTAGCCCAATTTATGTATTTTTTTTGAAGAAAACGCAGAGGTATGTTCTATTTTTCTATATAAGAATAGGAATGCCAGGTCCAACTTATGTTTCCCTTCTAACTATATTATATATATTTAAATTATTTTATATGTTGACTGTTTAGTTCACATACTCCCTCCTTTTCGGTTTATAGGGCTTATCTCAAAATTTTAGTTTTTCAATTTTATAAGGCTCAATTTGGTTGTTTTCCATCACATGTTCAGATTCCAAGGTGCATTAAATCATTGCATGCAAGTATTAAGAGAAAATTGGCCAATGCATGTACTTTATGCATGCATGCATTGCAATTTATGCATTGATAAACATAATTTTTTGAGGAAAACAAGTGCATTAATTAGGTGCTTTTGCAAAGTACAAAAAGTATTCCACCATTCATCATCTACCTTGGTTGGTGAGATTTTTGAATTGAGCCCTATAAACCGAAAAGGAGGGAGTAATTGGCAAATAGATCTCGCCGCCACCCCCCGCCTCCTGACTCCGGGCGCGCCTGCCCCCTTCAGCAAGTCCGCTCGTGCGCCCCATGGAGTCGCTGGCCATATCCACGGGGGAATGGCTGGAAGACAGGAAGATGTACAAGATGCATCTCCCACATGTCTACAAAGCCTTCCCGCGGATGCTCCAGCCGCTCAACTCCGTCGCGCCGGCGGTGCTGCGGGAGACTCGAGGGAGGAGATGGAGGGAGCGGGCGATGCGGATCCGCGACGACGCTCTCTCCTGGACCCAGTGCACGCGCGAATGGAGGGAAGCAGAGGAGGAAGCTGCGAGGGAGGAAGCCGAGGAGGGAGCGAATCTATTCTCTCACTCGCGCAGGTATGCTCAGATGTGCAAGGATCATGTGCATTGGGAGCTGTTGAATCTTGCCCTGTGGATCTCTTCGAAGGAGATTTCTCGGAGAAGCACAGGATGCCCCACCCCAGTGAGCCGCCGATTGCGTTCGTTCGATGGGCGAAAGGAGAAGTGAATTCAGGAGATCCACGTTGTGCTACGAGATGGGAATGCTTGACTGGACTCCTGCCCACCAGCACGCCACCAGAGCCAGAGCAGGTGGATCCCCTACCTTACCTCTCCCCCAAACCTGCAGAAGATTGAAATTAGGCTTCCAATCTGCTTCAATTGAGCTGTCTGGTGGTTATTTCTGCTTCCTAAGAGACAACATCTGGTTGGAGGATGAGCAGGAACCAGGAACTCCGATGAATTTCCCCTATCATAATGGGGGGAGCGCCGGTTGGGCAGTGGTACGGCCCACCTCCACCCCAAATGGGGGCACAATCTGGGCAGGCTCCTGTAATTGCCCAAGATCAAGCTGCTGGTGGTTCCGACTCTCAGATCAGTGGGAAATCTCAAGGCAAGAATCAGCAAAATAAGAGATAGGACATCCAAAAAACTACTCCTGCCCCTGCTTCGGGCCTTATGGCATACTCTGAGGTGATCTGCTACAACTGTGGGGAACCAGGGCATCATTTGGATAAATGTGTCAAGCCCACGAGTTGTTTTATCTGCAAAATGGTTACCCATAAAGTTGAGAATTGCCATGTCATAAGGAAAACCCACAGTTCTGCTAGATATGTTGGAAGTGGTAGAAATACTGCTTACTTCCGTGCAGTAGCTAACCAGAGGAGGAGGAAAACCCTCATTCACTACCTTGATGGCCCTAATGGCCCTGTTACTGAGGTAGATGAGATGCTGAAAGTGGCTAGTGACTTATACAAAGACCTATTTAAGAAAGAAAACCCTTCTGGGTTCTCTCTACAAAAAAAAAATTTCTCCGCTTATGAAAAAGTCTCTCCTACTGAAAAAGAGCTGCTAGAAGCCCCTTTTTCAGAGACAGAGGTGAAGGAAGCCATTTTTAGCTCTTATCCTGATGGGGCTCCTGGTCCTGATGTGATCCCCTTCTTGTTTTACCAGCATTTTTGGGACTTGGTGAAAAATGATCTCTTAGATCTTTTCCAAGCCTTTCATAGTGAAGAGTTGGATCCAGCAACTTACTCATGGGGGGTCTGTTGGGGTCAAGTTAAATAACTGTGAAAGTGATTTTTTCCTTGCTGGTAAATGCCTTAGGCAAGGTGACCCCATCTCCCCGCTTTTGTTTAATTTAGTAGTGGACGTTCTTACTAAAATGCTGAGCAAATCTGCTGATCATAGTCTGATTGCAGGGCTCTGTCCTGAGGTCTACCCTGGTGGCATCATGTGCCTTCAATATGCAGATGATACCATCCTTTTCTTAGACAATGACTCCACACATGCTAGCAATCTAAAAACTGTTCTAACCTGGTTTGAACAAGTCTCATGCATGAGAATCAACTACTCTAAAAGTGAACTCATCCCTATCAACATGGATGATCAGGAGTTAGCTCACTTCCTCTCTATTCTAGTATGTAATAAAGGTAACTTTCCCATTAAGTACCCAGGTATCCCTCTCCACTATGATAAACTAAGGAGAGAGGATATCCAACCCCTTCTGGATAAAATCATTAAAAGGATTGCTGGGTGGAGGGGCAAACTTCTCTCTTACAGAGGTAGATTGATCCTCACACAAGCTTGTTTGGCTAGCATTCCAGTGTATCTCCTCTCCTTCTTCAAGTTCCCTAAATGGGCAGTGAACCTCATCAATTCTGAGATGTCTCATTGCTTGTGGAATGATTTTGAGGGAAATAGGAAGCTACACCTTGCTAATTGGGCCCTAGTCTCTATGAAAAAAGATTTTGGAGGCCTAGGCATACCTAACCTCCAAGAAATTAACATCTGTCTTCTAGGGTCTTGGATTAAAAGATTCTATGAGGAAGACCTAAAACCCTGGAAGTTTCTTATTGCCCATAAATACCTAGGAAATAAACCTAATATTTTTGTCCCTTCCTCCAACCCTAAGACCTCTAGATTCTGGAAAGGATTAAAATCTATTATGTATGCTATGAAATTTGGCTAAAGATGGAACATAGGGGATGGGAGCAGAACCAGGTTCTGGGAAGATAGTTGGTTTGGCACATCCCCCCTAGCAGTCCAATTTTGGCCTATTTACTCTGTTCGCAATGAGCTTAACAAAAGTGTCAATGATGTTTGGGACGGTCAATGCCTAAAACTCTCTTTAACAAAAGCATTACCTTTACTGCCGAGCCGGATGCCCTGATTTGGCAGCTGGACAATAAGGGGAAGTATTCCTCCAGCTCCCTCTATCATATTATCAACTTTAGAGGGGTTCAACCCGTGTTTATCCCTACTGTCTGGAAATTGAGAGTTCCCCCTAAATTTCATGTATTTCTCTGGCTTCTCTCCAAAAACAAATTGATGACTAGGGATAACCTTAGGAGGAGACACATCATCAAACCCCTTGATTGTGTTTACTGCTTGGAACAAGAGTCTTGTTCTCACCTATTTTTTGAATGTATAGTTGCTAAATATCTTTTGGGCCCACATTGAGGAATATTTCTCTAGTCAGATTGGCTCATCCTTCGAATCTGTCGCCAGATTCTGGATTGCTACCAAAAAGTGCTCAGTTTTAAACACTGTTAGCTCAGTTGTCCTTTGGTGCCTCTGGAAATATAGAAATGCTATGATTTTCATTAACACCTCCTGGATTTCCATTACACAGATCTTCAGGTTGATCAGGAACATGGTGAGGAACTGGGCGATTCTCTCCTCCGGATTGAACAAGGACAAGTTGATGAGCTTCGTGGAAACCCTAACAAGATCCTTCCAGAAACTGTTGGCGATCACTTGTGGCTGAACAAGGCTCGACCTGCTCTGGGGCTGGACCCGTGGGCTCGTCTCAAGATCTCTGATGAAGATGATGGGCACCTGGCGCCGAAAAAGAGGGACATCCACCATGCTACGCCTTCCAGCCCAGTCTCTCTGCTTGCTTACTGGTTGTCGTAGGCTGACACGGCCCCTCGACTGAAGACCATGAAGGCTTCGCTAGACCCTCCTTGTGTCATTTGAGTGCTCTATCCGCTCTGCCTTTGGCACCGCTCGGGTGATTTGTTTTATTCAGAGAACTTGTTCATCCACCCCCCTAGTTTGTAGCTTTTCTACCTTTGCTTTCGAACTGCTCTTTGAGCTGCTGTATCAGAATATGTTGTGGTTTCGTTCTCAACAATGGAATCGGGGAGATGCTCCCTGTTTTTCTAAAAAAATTATTTCATATGTTATTATATATTATTTTTATTGTCATCATATATTTAATAGATACTTACATATGTAAGAAAACAATATCCCACATCTTATTAACTTATAAAAATAATTTCTTAACAAATAAAATCCTGGATTGTTTTGGCACGACAATCCTAGTGATTGTGTACAAAAGCTTGGTAAGATTTAAGGTCGAATGTAATAATATCACTTATTATTCAAATATAATTATAACAAAATGCTCAGCCCCTTTTTATTTTTTGATAACATTGCTGGCCCAACCCAACATTATAATTAGAATCAGCCCAGCAAAATCGTGTATTTCGAGAAAGTGCAAATGGCCTGTAATTTTTTAGGAAATAAAATAAACGGGCCGCATGGACGCTACATTATTTGTTCACCCAGCCCAGCTAATGGCTGTAATTCAAAAAAAAGATCAAATTGACTGTAAATTATACCACGCAAAAAAAGACTGTAAATTCTAAAAAAATGGGTTGAATACGTGCCACATTTTTGGAGGCTGAAATGTGGGCCAATAGGTCAAAGCCAATGCAAGTCGTTGTCAATTTAGTCAACAAATGATTCTAACATGTTGGTCATTGGATTTACATCCAACGACAGACAGTCATCTTCAATCTCTCGTCTTCTTCCTCCAGCGCTGCCTGGACCACCTCCTGCCTCCTGCTGCTAGCAGCTCTGCTTAGCACGCTTCGCTATGAAGCGCTACTCCATCGTTGGCCAGGCCATCCCTCCACCCCTCCACACCTCCTATTCTTCTCCACCGACTGCCGAACCACACCGCAGTAGAACCAGTTAACCCTCATACACCTCTCCGTCTGCGACTCTACTCCCGCGTCTTCCCTTCTCCGGCTCGTTGCTGTCCGGGACCTCGCCGTCGTCCACCACCTTGGATGCGCTCGGCGTGGCGTGGTCAACGAACGACACCATCGGAAGTAGACTGTGCGTGGAGAGGCTGACAGCTGGGTCCACGGCCGCACACAAGGAAATGCCTCCTTATTACGTGCAAAATAATGATTCCTCCACCTGACATCTGGGACCCATCGAAAGGGCCTCTGTAGTTCGTGAAATAAAGTGCCCCCCGCTAACATGTCGGACCCACCAGGTATCTTCGCACGCAAGGAAGTGCCTCCTTATTACGCACAAAAAAAATGAATATTCCCCATGCCAGCTGGAACCCAGCAGAGTAGGAGGCTGACTTGTGGGCCTACCAAGTTGACGGGGACGGAGGGCTTTGTCAACTTAGTCAATATGAACGATTCTAGCTCCTGTTACCGTACAATGTTCATCCAACGGCCGTAGTGCTTCTTCAACCTCTCGTCTTCTTACTCTAGCCGCCCAAACCAGCGCCGGTCGTGCCGCGTGCTCCTGCCTCTCGTGGCCGGTTGTGATGCCGCAGAGGCCTCACCGCCCCTACTACTCCCACCACTGGCCAGGCCATCCCTCTACTCAGCCACACCCCCTGTTAATCGGCGGTGACAGCAGCCTCACACCGCAGCCGAACCAGTGAACCCTCGTACTCCTCTTCGCGTGGGCATCCAATGCTGCGTCTTCCCCGGCTGCGAGTCGTCCCCTTCCTAGTCCTCGTCATTGTCCACCGCCCTGGTGCTCTCGACGCGGCGTGGTCAACATGGTCAACGACTGACTTCCATCGGAAGAGTACTGTACATGCAGAGGCTGACAGCTGGGTCCACGGCAGCCGCAAGGAAGTGCCTCCTTATTACGCGGAAAATAATTATTCCTCCACCTGACAGCAGGGACCCACCGGACGGGCCACCAGTATTTTGCAAAAAAATTGTTTCCCCCTAGACTGCTGGGACCCACCGGACGGGCCACCGTATTTCATGAAAAAAATGTTCCCCCCACCGTCAGCTCGGACCCACCGGAAGTGCCTCCTTATTACGCACAAAAAAATGAATATTCCCCCGGCTAGCTGGGACCCACCTTGCTGGGAGGCTAACTTGTGGGCCTACTAAGTTGATGGGGACGAAGGGCTTTGTCAACTTAGTCAATATGAACGATTCTAGCTCCAGTGACCGTACGATGTCCATCCAATGGTCGTAGTGCTTCTTCAACCTCTGGTCTTCTTGCTCCAGCCGCCCAAAGCAGCGCTGGTCGTGCCGCATGCTCCTGCCTCCCCTAGCCGGTTGTGCTGCCGCAGAGGCCCTGCGGTGACGGAGCCTCACACCGCACCCGAACTAGTGAACCCTCGTAGTCCTCTCCGCACAGGCTTCCACTGCCGCGTCATCCCCTTCCTAGGCCTCGCCGTCGTCCACCTCCGTGGTGCCCTCCGCGCGGCATGGTCAACGTGGTCAAGGAATGACTTCCATCGGAAGAGTACTGTACGTGGAGAGCCGACAGCTGGGTCCATGGCCACAGCCCAGTTTTTTTGCGATTTGCCAAGTAAGTCGCTTTGTCAGGCCTGTTGGGCTGCAAATCTTTCAAGACGAGAAGAGCTTTCATTCGGTTGGCCGAGAAAATGTCCCATCAGTAATGAGAAATGGGTTGTACATTTTTAAGACACATCAAACCGGCAATTAGTTTCAAATATCTTTTTTTTCATTTCAAGATTTTAAATTACATTTATTTTTATGCGTGGAGAATTTGTTGGATTTTATATTGATATACATTTATTTTTAAAATCAGTTTGAATGTGAGTCGAAATTTCGGGATTAAAAACAGTTCGGACCGCACCGAAATATGCAAAATTTCATATAATTTTTAACCGTTGCCACAATATGGGCTGCAATGCTAACAAAAAGAATATGGGCTCCAAAATAACCCTTAAGAATTAGCAAATGGGCTGTAAATTATTAGAAATAATGGCAGATGGGCTGTATGATGTTTTCCATAGATTTGAGGCTTCCCTAAAAAAAGGTTGACGCACAAGCACTGACTGTTGGATGTCCATCCAACGGCCGTCATGCTTCTTCAATCTTTGCTCTTCCTGCTCTAGCCGCTCAAACAAGCGCCGGCGGGACTGCCTGCTCCCTCCTCCTCGCGGTCGGCTGTGCTGCCGCGCACGCCTCATTGCCCGACCGTACTCCCAACGCTGGCCTAGCCATCCCTCTACTCACCCACACCTGTTGTTATTCTCCGGCGACGATAGACGAACCAGTAAACCCTCGTACAGTCGTACTCCCCTCCGCGTGGGAAACAACTGCCGAGTCTTCCTTGCCTCCGTGTCGTCCCCTTCCTAGGCCTCGTCGTCGTCCACTACCCTGGTGCTCTCGGTGTGGCGTGGTCAATGTGGTCAAGGAACGACTTCCATCGGACATGGACTGTACGTGGAGAGGCTGACAGCTGGGTCCACGGGGGCAGCAAGGAAGTGCCTCCTTATTACGCGGAAAATAATGATTCCTCCACCTGACAGCAGGGACCCACCGGACGGGCCACCGTATTTCGCGAAAAGAATGTTTCCCCCCTGACTGCTGGTACCCACCAGCTACACCTTCGCATGCAAGGAAGTGCGTCCAAAAAAACGATTCGCCCCCCCTGACTGCTAGGACCCACTAGCTACATCTTCGCACGCAAGGAAGTGCGTCCGGAAAAAAAACCAAAACGATTCGTCCCCCTGACTGTTGGGACCCACCAGCCCCCCGACTGCTGGGACCCACCAGCTACATCTTCGCACGCAAGGAAGTGCGTCCGGGCATAAAATCGATTCGCCCCCTGAATGCTGGGACCCACCAGCTACATCTTCGCAGGCAAGGAAGTGCCTGACAGTCGGGACCCACCTGGTCGAAGCGTACATGGCGTTGTCATTCTGGTCGCGAACGTGTACATACATATATACTGGTGGATGTAGAGGCGCGCACGTGTCGTAGTAGAGGCGTCCAGGGTGCAAGAAAGAAAATACGGCCACGTATGTGTACATACGGGTGGGGTCTCGAACGCCTACTCGCGCATACATACGGCAAGGGCTCGTGTACATGGCTGGGTCGGAACGGAGAAATAGTGTCGTCATCGTGTTCATGGGGAGGCAACGGAATGCGTCATGTTCATCGGGAGGCAACACGGCTGGGTCAGAATGGAATGCGTGGTCATGTTCATCGGGAGGCCTTGGACGGAAGAGGCGATGGAAACAAGGCCTGACGTACCGCACAACGGAGGAAACAGACCTCCTACGGTCGAAACAGGGATCCTGTTGATCGGGAGGGGTGTGGTGTACCGCAAAACAGAGGAAATGGACCTCCTACGATCAAAACAGGGGTCCTGTTGATCGGGAGGGGTGTGGCATACCGCAAAATGGAGGAAATGGACATCCTACGGTCGAAACGGGGGTCCTGTTGATCGGGAGGGGTGTGGCGTACCGCAAAATGGAGGAAACGGACTTGTGTTGGAGCGCTACGGTCGAAACGGGGGTCCTGTTCATTGGGAGGGGTGTGGCGTACCGCAAAATGGGACTCCACGGGATACTGTTCATCTCCACCGTCGACCCCCTCCAGCCTCCACGAGCTACTGTTCATCCACCGTCGACCTCCTCCAGCCTCCACGGGCTCCTGTTCATCCAGCCTCCACCGCGCGCTACTCCACGGGCTACTATTCAACCACCCCTCCACTATGTACTATTCATCCAGCCCTCCACACCACGAGGTCCTGTTCAACCACCCCTCCACGGGCACCCCTCCACCGTCTACTGTTCATCCTGCCCTCGACACCACGGGGTCCTGTTCATCCACCCCTCCAGGGGCACCCCTCCATCATCTACTGTTCATCCAGCCCTCCACCACACCACGGGGTCCTGTTCATCCAGAGGCAACGCCACCGCTCACTGTTCATCCAACCCCCCCCCCCCCGCAACGCTCACTGTTCATCCCATTGATCGGCTTCAGTTAGCAGCAGTAGCCAAGGAATCGCTCGATCGGGTTCAGTTAACAGCCATCGATCGATCGCTCGGGTTCAGTAATGCATAGCCTGCAATCGCTCGGGTTCAGTTAGAGCCCAACGCCTCGCTCGGGTTCAGTTAGAGCCAACGCCTCACACACACGCGCATACGTGTACGAGAGAAACGCGCATCGCTCGGCCCCGACCTCCCACCGTAACCGGGAACTCCCCGAAATTTTCCTCCCCCTTGCTTCTACCATGGTTTTTTCCGTCATGGACGGCTCAAAGAATGTCATGCAACTGCGTCTCCGGCCCACCCAGGACGAAAAGCCCATTTTCTGTCATAGAAGTAGGAGCCCACCACATCTATGATGATACCGGGTTTTGTCACAATTATCATCATAGAAGTGTCATATGTATGACAGAAAAAAATTTCGTTCAGCCCAAAATGTCACGGATGTGTCTTTTTTTGTAGTGCTAATTGGTTTATTTGGCGGAAGATCATATGTTCAGATCCTATATGCATATTAATACCCCTCTGATTATGAACATGAATATTCTTTGTGAGTAGTTACGTTTGTTCCTGAGGACATGGGAGAAGTCTTGCTATTAGTAGTGATGTGAATTTGGTATTCGTTCGATATTTTGATGAGATGTATGTTGTCATCCCTCTAGTGGTGTCATGTGAACGTCGACTACATGACACTTCACCATTATTTGGGCCAAGAGGAAGGCATTGGAAGTAATAAGTATATGATGGGTTGCTAGAGTGACAGAAGCTTAAACCCTAGTTTATGCGTTGCTTCGTAAGGGGCTGATTTGGATCCATATCTTTCAAGCTATAGTTAGGTTTATCTTAATACTTTTGTTGTAGTTGCGGATGCTTGCAATAGAGGTTAATCATAAGTGGGATGCTTTTCCAAGTAAGGACAATACCCAAGCACCGGTCCACCCACATACCAAATTATCAAAGTACCAAACGTGAATCATACGAATGTGATGAAAACTAGCTTGATGATATTCCCATGTGTCCTCTGGAGCGCTTTTCTCTATATAGGAGCTTGTCCAGGCTTGTCCTTTGCTACAAAAAGGATTGGGCCACCTTTCTGCACTTTATTAACTTTTTTTCCTTGTTGCTCGTTACAAATTATCCTATCACAAAACTATCTGTTACCACTTATTTCAGTACTTGCAGTGAATACCTTGGTGGAAACCGCTTATCATTTCCTTCTGCTCCACGTTGGGTTCGATGCTCTTACTTATCGAAAGGACTACGATAGATCCCCTATGCTTGTGGGTCATCAAGACTATTTTCTGGCGCCGTTGCTGGGGAGTGAAGCGCCTTTGGTAGGTGGAATTTCGTAAGGAAAAATTTATATAGTGTGCTGAAATTTACTGTCACTTGTTACTATGGAAAGTAATCCTCTGAGGGGCTTGTTAGGGGTATCTTCACCCCGACCGGTAGAGCAAAGAGTTGCTCCTCAACCTACTGAACCTATTGAAAATGGAAATGTCTGCTTTGAAATTCCTTCGGGTATGATAGAAAAACTGCTAGCTAATCCTTTTGTAGGAGATGGAACAAAGCATCCTAATGAGCATCTAATATATGTGGATGAAGTTTGTGGATTATTTAAGCTTGCAGGTGTACCTGGAGATGTTGTTAAGAAGAAGGTCTTCCCTTTATCTTTGAAGGGAGATGCATCAACATGGTATAGGCTATGTGATGATATGGGGTCATGGAACTACAAACGATTGAAATTGGAATTTCATCAGAAGTTTTATCCTATGCATCTTGTTCATTGTGATCACAATTATATATATAATTTTTGGCCTCGCGAAGGAGAAAGCATCGCTCAAGCTTTGGGGAGGCTTAAATCAATGTTATATTCATGCCCCAATCATGAGCTCTCAAGAGAAATGATTATTCAAAAAATTTATGCTCGGCTTTCTGATAGCAATCGCACCATGCTTGATACTTTGATAGAGGCGAAGGTGTCCCGATGTTTCGATGAGATAGATATCATTTTCTGTGGGAGTCGACTTTGATGATCCGACTACGAACGTGCGAAGACGTCTCGCCTTAGCAATCGCTAAACCAACTTCCGAGGGTTATTGACCATGCCGGAGCACGATCAACCTGACCACGAGGGTGTATTTCCTACGAGCAAACGAAGAACAAGCAAGAAACTGAGATTGCAATCTGGATATTGCGAATAAAAGAGGTAAGCTTTATTAATGAAGGTGGGGTTCTGTGATGTCTTGGTCTGGTCGTTGGACACAAACAAAGTATGTGAAGGTGCAGCTATGGTGAACTTTTAGTCTAAACAAAACCCAAAGTCTAAACGATGCCCTAAGGGTTGTATATATGGAGGAGAGAGGGGGAATTTCGTGTCCCTTCGAGGAGGGGTCCGAAACCAACCATATCTCTTGTTTCCCCACACATACGGACTCTAAAAACAGCCTATACTTAAGTATTTCGAAAATACATGGGCCTGGCCCAATAATAAGGTGACGCAACACCTAGAATAGCCTCTGGACGAAATTTATGAAGTGACATCTTGTATATTTTGTCCAAGGCTTCATGCACTCCTTATGGTGGCTTCAAAGTCCTGAAATCATCACTTGTAACTCCGTTCTTTATCCCCTTGCGCATGCCATCATCTCCATGCTTGAACTTGCTCCAAGGTTCATCTTTCTTGTCCAAGCTAGGCCCTTCATTTGTAAGCAAAACAAATGTATCCAATTTAGGCAGCATCATATTCTCATGAGCATTAGAATCGTTACCAAGAAACAAAAGTACCTGATAATTCATTTGGCGTGCGCGAGCTCTAGTAATTGGTCCAGTATGTATAGTATCAGGGGTTGTGGGTGTAACAATGGTATTGACGTCCTCATCATCCTCTCCTTCTTGAAATGAATTCATCCTCCACGAAAGCTCATCTTCCTCACCCAAATAAGGCTTCAAATCTGCAATGTTAAAAGTGGGACTAACCCCAAAATCTGCAGGTAGCTCAAGTTTATATGCATTATCATTTATTTTCTCTAACACCTTAAAAGGACCATCAACATGTGGCATTAGCTTTGATTTGCGCAAATTAGGAAATATGTCCTTGCGCAAATGTAACCAAACAAGATCTCCAGGTGCAAACACAACATGTTATCTACCCTTATCTCCAACAAGTTTATATTTAGCATTCATACGCTAAATGTTTTCCTTAGTTAACTCATGCATTTTTAAAATCAATTCAGCACGTTCTTTAGCATCAAAATTAACGTTCTTCGAAGATGGAAGAGGCAACAAATCAATAGGTGCACGAGGTAGGAAACCATACACAATTTCAAAAGGGCACATCTTAGTAGTATAATGCAATGAACGATTATAAGAAAATTCAATATGAGGCAAGCATTCTTCCCACATTTTCTTATTATTCTTCAAAACAGCCCTAAGCATAGTAGATAATGTTAAACATCTCCAAAAGTGGCTAAGAAATTTAGTATCACGATCTGAAACAATAGTATTTGGCACACCATGCAAGCGAATAATTTCACGAAAGAACAAATCAGCAACATTAACAACATCATCACTTTTATGACATGGTATAAAGTGTGCCATTTTCGAGAACCTATCCACGACAAAAAATATGCTATCCCTCCCATTCTTTGTTCTAGGTAAACCTAAAACAAAGTCCATAGATATATCCTCCCAAGGAACACTAGGTACATGCAAAGGCCAAAGGCATATATAAACCATGAGGATTGAGTCGTGACTTAGCTTTTTGACATGTAGTGCAGCGAGCAACAAAACGCTCAACATCCCGTGTCATCTTTGGCCAAAAGAAATGTGTAGCAAGTATATCCTCCATCTTCTTGATGCCAAAGTGTCCCATTAATCCTCCTCCATGCGCCTCCTGCAACAACAAAAGACGAACGGAGCTAGTGGGAATGCATAGCTTGTTAGCACGAAACACAAATACATCATTAAGAACGAACTTGTTCCAAGTTCTCCCTTCCTTACAATTCTGCAATACATCTTTAAATTCAGCATCATGCATATATTGATATTTGATGGTCTCCAAACCAAATATTTTAAAGTCAAGTTGTGAAAGCATAGTATAACGATGAGACAAAGCATCAACAATAACATTTTCTTTACCCTTCTTGTGTTTAACGACATAAGGGAAAGTCTCAATGAATTCAACCCATTTAGCATGTCTACGGTTCAGTTTTGCTTGACTTTTAATGTGTTTCAAAGATTCATGATCAGAATGTATAGCAAATTCCTTGGGCCATAAATAATGTTGCCAAGTTTCTAATGTCTGAACAAGAGCATATAATTCTTTATCATAAGTAGAATAGTTCAGACTAGGCCCACTCAATTTTTCAGAAAAGTATGCAACATGTTTGCCATCTTGTAATAACACACCTCCTAATCCAATTCCGCCAGCATCACATTCAAGCTCAAAAGTCTTATTAAAATCAGGAAGTTGGAGTAAAGGAGCATGTGTCAACTTATCTTTCAATACTATGAAGGCTTCTTCCTGTGCGGTACCCCAAACAAAAGGCACATCCTTTTGTGTAAGCTCATTGAGAGGTGCAGCAATGGTGCTGAAATCTCTCACAAAACCCCTATAGCAACCAGCGAGGCCAAGGAAACTCCTCACTTGTGTGACTGTTTTGGGCTGCGGCCAAGTCTCAATACCTTCAATCTTGGCTTTATCAACTTCAATTCCCTGTGGAGTAACAACATAGCCAAGAAAAGATACTCGGTCGGTGCAAAAGGTGCACTTTCCAAGGTTACCAAACAAACGTGCATCACGTAGAGCAATAAAAACAGCACGTAAATGTTCCAAATGTTCCTCCAAATATTTACTATAAATCAGTATATCATCAAAATAGACTACCACAAATCGTCCGATGAAAGCATGTAAAACTTCGTTCATTAACCTCATGAATGTACTAGGTGCATTAGTTAACCCAAAAGGCATGACTAACCACTCATATAATCCAAACTTAGTTTTAAATGCCATTTTCCATTCATCTCCCAATTTCATACGAGTTTGATGGTATCCACTATGCAAATCAACTTTGGAGAATATTGTAGAGCCACTCAATTAATCAAGCATGTCGTCTAGCCTAGGAATAGGATGACGATAACGAATAGTAATAGTATTAATGCCTCTACAATCAACACACACACGCGACGTGCCATCCTTTTTCGGCACTAAAATGATAGGAACAGGACAAGGACTAAGGGATTCATGTATATAACCTTTGTCGAGCAGCTCCTGTACTTGACACATAATCTCCTTCGTCTCCTCTGGATTGGTACGGTATAGCGCATGGTTGGGTAATGATGCACTGGGAATTAAGTCAATTTGATGCTCTATCCCTCGAATAGGTGGCAATCCCGGTGGCACGTCTTGTGGAAAGACGTCAGCAAACTCCTGCAAAATGTTAGTGACAGGAGGAGGCAAAGAGGAAGGCACGTCCTCGAATGAAAATAATGCCTCTTTGCACACAAAAGCATAGCAAACAGATTTGCTAAAATCTAGATCATCAATATCAGATTTGGTGGCAAGTAAACATGCACTTTTAAATTTAATTTCATAAGCAACACTAGATGGTTTATTATTAGGCTTCATTTGTTGCTCAAATTCTTTTGCCACAATCTGATTTTCACTCTTATGTTTCTCCTGTTTTGCTTTATTAGCTCTATTAATATCATCTTTCAAAATGGAATCAGGATTCATAGGAAGCAAAGTAATATTTTTATCCTTATGAACAAGAGTATACTGATTGTTTCTACCATGGTGTACAATTTTTTTATCAAATTGCCATGGTCTACCATGTAATAAGGAACATGCTTGCATAGGTACCACATCACAATCAACATAATCAACATATGTAGAGATACTAAAATGCACACGAACAGTACATGTTACCTTAACCTTGCCGCTGTTGTTGAACCATTGGATGTTGTCAGGATGTGGATGTGGTCTTGTGGTGAGAGATAGCTTCTCCATGATCTCCATGCTAGCCAAGTTGTTGCAGCTCCCTCCATCTATGATGACGCGAACAGAACGTTCCTTCACAACTCCCTTTGTATGGAACAAATTATGCCTCCGATTTTGCTCAGCTTGTGTGACCTGGACACTCAAAACACATTGAGCAACTAAACATTCGTACCTGCCAGCATATTCAGGAGCCATGTATTGTGTCTCATGATCAGAATCATCTCCACCATGTTCTTCACGTGTAATAAGACCCGAAGTCTCCTCATCATAGTCACTAGCGGACTCATACCCGCCATCCTCAGTAGCAATCATCACACACTGAGATTTGTATTCTCTCGCAAAATGTCCTCTTCCCTTAAAACAATGACAAATAATATCACTTGTGTGCCCTGTTGATGCCATGGAAGAAGAAGAACTGTGCGCAGGCCCGGGAGGTGTGCTCTTGGCAGATAGTGGTGGTTGTGCTTGCTTTCTTGTATCACGGCTGGAGGTGGCACCTGATGGAGGTGCTGGTGTAGTGGAAGTAGAGGATGCACTGGTGTCCATGATGAAGATCGACCTGCAGAAAATTTAGTTCGCGCCAATGCCTGTCGATCATGCACTTCACGTTCAGCTTTACAAGCAAGATGGAATAAACGAGTGATATTAGTATACTCCTTATACTCTAGAATGGTCTGAATCTCTCTATTTAATCCAACCATAAAACGTGCAAGCATAGCTTCATTCTCCTCAACAATACCATTTCTAATCATGCCAGTTTTATAATTCCTGATAATATTCTTCTACAAAAAAATTTCCTTGTCCTAAACGCTGCAATTTTTGAAGTAATTCACGTTGATAATATGGTGGAACCCAACGAGTACGCATAGCAGTTTTCAAAGCAGCCCAAGTAGTTGGAATAGGATATAATCTACAATGCTCAGACCACCAAACACATGCAAAACTAGTGAATGCACAAACAGCAGCAGGAACACGTCTCTCCTCGGGATACTGTAAACATGTAAATCGTTGTTCAGTTTCTAACTCCCAAGTAAGATATATATCAGGAACATATCTGCCCTCATATGGTGGAATATTCAATTTCAGTTTAGGGAGATGGTCATGATCTCGTACCTGAGGGTGAACCTTACCATTGCCATTATTTTCATGTGGACGACCTGGTGGTTGCGGTGCTGGTGGTTGCACGTAGTTCTAATTTTGATCAACCTCACCCTCGTAATCTCCCGCAAAATCATCCACCTCCGCATCAGCAGATGGAGCCATAGAAGTATCAACAGCAACACCAACAGTTTGGCCAGGTGCAAGAGGGAGACGGCTCGCTCGGTGGAGGGCTGTTTCGCGACGTGGAGGTAGTCATTGTTGTTGTTGTTGTTGTTGTTGTTATAGAGGTGCGTTAGGTGCAGCCGGTGGTGGTGGTGGTGGAAGACGCGCGAGCAATTCATTAAACCTGTTTATCGAGCTTTGTTTCGAACATCTTATCCATGCCATCTATCTTCTCCATGGCCTCTTTAAATCTATTTAGCACATCTTGCACCTGTCCACTAATCATTTGCTGAAATTTATCATGCAACTCCTTATTCGTCATGTTCTCCCAGTCAGTCTCGTCGGCTTGTGATCCTGCCATGGTTAGCAACAATAGAAACACACAGGAATATGATCCTACAGACTACTAACAAGAGGTGGTGGTGGTGTCACAAATCCGTCAAGCAAATCTCAAATTCTTACCAGTTCTTACCCAACAGCAGGCGGTGATCGGCAACCGTCGTAGTCAAAACTCTCAAAGCTTGGATAGATCGATTACCAGGGAGAGTCAAACGCACGACGTAGATGTATGTGGAGCTGGGATGGCTTATAATATGGTAGCAAAAAGGGTCCGCAATAATCAATCCAGAGATGCAAAGTTGAATAAACGCTCAACGACGGTACTGTGTTGGTCCTAGGCTAGACCGTGCTAGAGACGCGAGCCTAGAACACTAACAAAATCATGACGCTGCACGTAAACAAGGGAGGAGCACGCTATGAATTTATTTTTGCACTTTTTTCCTCTTTTTTTTGAGAAAATTCCTTATTTGACACTATCTAAAAATCTGCTTCCTTATTTGACACTGGAAAAGTTTTTCTTCCCTATTTGACACAAGTTCTAAATTTTATTCCTTATATGACATTTACGTCCATTTTGAGCCTAAATGGCACCTGAAAAGACTCGTTTGCCCCTCATGTGGTATGTGTGTGGGGGGCAATAGCACGCACACGCAGCATCAGTGCGAGGGCAAGATCACACACGCAACAACACATACACATGCACCAACACACACACACGCGCACACACACGCAAACAACATGCACGCGTGCGTGCACACACACACGCACACACACGCAACAACACACATACACACAGCAACACACACGCAAGCAGCACACACACATACAGACAAACACAACAGCAGCAGCACACACGCAGGCAGCACATAGGCACGCAATATCACACACACACGCGTGCGCGCACGTACACACGTAGTAGCAAACACACACGCAGCAGCACACATGCACACACACATGTAGCAGCAGCAGCGCACATATGCGCGTGCACCCACACACGCAACAGCACACACGCGTGCGCACACACATACCGTATGTCAGGACCCCGATTCCATGCCACATCGATCTAGCCGGTAACACCTCATATCACTTTTTGGCCTCACGCACGGTATCCCACGGTGTCGCCTTACCATGGCCCGGGACCGTTTGCGCCTTCTGGCTCACGTATATGACAGTGTCGCTAGCATCCATATGACAGAGAACCCAGGCCGACATGGCTAGTCGTGAACCCAAAGCAGCACAGACCTATGGAGACAGGCATACATGAATCGCACCGAACATGTCGGTCATCAACGAGTAATTCTGGGCTATAGCACTGGGCTAACAGGACTCCGGGGATCCCGGGTTGTAGCAGGCTAGGCAGGACTCCGGAGATCACCATGTGACATTTCCCCGAAGGGACAGACATAGGGACGAAGTGAAACACATGCCGGCCAGTCAAGTGTCCTGAACAGTAGTACTGGGCTAGCAGGACTCCAGTGAACCTGGCTGTAGCGGACTACTATGGCTCGAGGAACACTAGACTACATTTCCCCATAAGAAAGGCTGCGAAGGATAAACAACTAGATTGTCGGATCCCACTCATACCAAGCATTTCAATCATACACACAAGATGCCCGATATGAGTACATACAACATGGCATCACAAAAAAACTCTACAACTCAAGTACTTTATTTAAAGGCTTCAGGGAGCCATACATAACATATTCATACAGATAGGGGTCACATGACCCGACACTCAAGTCATACAATCATACAAGCACATGCGGAAGCAACTAGTCTGAGTACAGACTCTAGAAAGAAAGAAGGCTTCTCGAAGCCTGTCTATCTACATAGGGCCCTCCATGGCCGGGATCACCACCTGGGTGGCTAGTCACTCGTCGACGTCAAGGTCTACGTAAAACCCATCGGAGGGGGCAGTGTTGTCGTCTGAAAACAATAAATAAGCAAACATGAGTACAAAGGTACTCAGCAAGTCTTACATCAGAACCTACTATACATGCTCATTCTCAAGAAGGTGGTGGGGTTTATGCAGCAAGCCAGCTTTGACTCTTGGCTAAGCTATCCTATGGAACCTCTTTAGTAAAATAGTTTCCGCACATGAGTCCACTACTCACCAACACAATACTCCACCATGGATCCTCCCTCGTATCCCGCGAGAGGGCCATCCTCGGTACTCACACTTATCTTGAGTCTTTTAGTAGTATCCATTAACTTGTCTATGAACTGTATAGGCAACCAAGTAGTCCTTTACCGCGGACGCGGCTATTCGAATAGTTTAATACCCTGCAGGGTTGTACTTCGTCACACATGCTTCCACCACTTAGCGTCTGCACACGGAATGTGCTCGGCAGACTTCAAGCGAAAACCGACGTGGGTGTAGACCACGACCTGACTAACCTCACAAGTCTCTAGTCCAGAGTCATCGCCTATTCAGGTTCCATCCGTAAGGAAATCCGGCCGGGGTGTCCTCAACGGCCCCAAACGATGTGAACAGGGTTCCCGAGACACCAAACGGGTGGCTCGGTACACCGTGCCACGGTGTATCTACCGCAACATAGCCCACCCCTAGGGTCAGCGCTACGCACGGCCGCCAACACTTAACCTACAAACACCAGAAACTAGTTGCAACTCCTGGACTGAGGCGAGAGGGGTCAGTAAGTCGAGCGGGGTCATGTTTCAGGGCCCAATGTGTGGTAGTAGCTGAATCTTAAGTCACGCATACAGAACTCAGTTCTTAGGGACGGTCTCAATGAAACAACCCACCATGTACTCCTACATGGCCTCTCATCGATATGTTTACCAAAACATGTTCAACACATCCCACATATCACTGACACAAGCATTTCACTCTAGCTCATCACCCAGATGAACCAGACCTGACACAACTCTAAGCATAGCAGGCATAGCAAGGTAGGGATCACAAAACATAGCTCAATCAACTCCTACACATGCTAGTGGGTTTCATCTAGTTACTGTGGCAATGACAGGTCATGCAGAGGATAAGGGTTCAACTACCGTAGCACATAGTAGTTTGAATCGTGTTGTCTTAATGCAGTAAACAAGAGCAGGAGCAGGAACATGGGTTTGTATCGGAATGATCAATGGTTGCTTGCCTGATGGAGTGGTAACGGGATACTGCCCTTCAGTTGGATACTCGTGAATATCCTCGGAGGCAGAACCTACCACGAAGAACACAACCGAGCACAATCAACACATGACGATATGCAACAATATGATGCATGCTATGACATGGCAATATGAATGTGTTTTGGCCTAATGCAAGCTAAAACAGAAAGGGGTGAACTCATTTGAATCCAAGATTCAAATATTGGCTCATTAACTATTGCATTTATAGAGCATTTCCTTATTCTGCTTAAACAGTAGGGTAAACTTGTTTTGTCATGCATGAAACCATTACAGATGGATAGAATGAATTTTTCTGATAATTTTTCATATATAATTTATCTCATTTGGAGTTATGGTTGAATTTCTATGAATTTTTGAAGTTTGAACTATTTTCTGGAATTTCCTGGTTATTTAGAAATAAATTAAATCCAGAAAAGGACTTATTGCGTTAGCATGACGTCATGATGATGTCACCAAGTCAACAGGGCTGGCCCGGGTCAAACCTGACCAGTGGGGTCCACTGGTCAGTGAGACAGTGATGTTTAGGGTCATAGATAGGTGGGCCTGGTCAACGGCCACGTCAGCGTGGTCAAAACTGACGCGTGGGCCCAGTCGGATTAGATTATCCCTAACTAATTCCGTTAGCTGCTTAACTAAACTGGTAGGGCACGTCTGTCAATGGCTCAGGGCTGCTTAGTTAGCTGGTCATTAGTGGCTAATGACAGCACCACGTCACCAGCCACCGGAGTTAGACGCCGGCGACCAGACTCGACGGTGGAGGATCGCCGGAGTTGCTCGGAACGGTGCTACAGGGGTTGGTTCGACGCGCTGGAGGCACCAGAGGGATGCCCATCCTCGCGCGCATCCAGGGGATCACGCGGGAGGCTGCGGGGTGGCCGGAGACGATGGCCACGGCAACCATGGCGGTGGCCGGAGCTACGGGAACGGCAGGTTCGGCGCTAGGGGGCATGGTAGGTCGAATGGGTGGGCGCGCCCGGCTCCTGGAAGCGTGCTGAGCACAGCAGTGTGCTCGGCTTCGAGCTACCGTGGCTCTAGCCACGACGGCGTCGAGGCACAGCGGCGGCGAGCTTCGGGTGCTCGCGGGGCAGCAGCTACGGGGCGAAAACGACGGCGTGGTTAAGGGGAAAAGGATCGGGAGCTCACAGCGGTGCCGTAGGGATGGCTAGCGGGCTCGGGGACGTCCTTGACGGCGCGAATCGACGGCGAGGGGCTCGGGTGCCCGAGGTTGAAGATGACCACGATGGCGATGACACAGGGCCTCCTAGCGTCTCCTAGCTCGATTGGGAGGACGAGGAGGCTTCGGGGGTGCTTCTGGACTCGGCGGAAGGGTGAGGGGAGCACGGAGGCTACGTCTACGGCGTACGGCGGCGATGAGCTCCGATCAGTGGGAGAGAGAGGGAGCCAGAGGAGGGAATGGGGACGAGAGAGTGAGCAAGAGGGGTTCGAGGGGCTGCGTGGCGCTCGTCTAGAGGGGTCGGGGAAGCAGGAGGTGGCCAGGCAGGGTGGAGGTGGTGCGCGCGTGCCGGCGGGCTTCGAGCACGCGCCCCTATCCTTTTGTCCAAGGAGGGAGACGACAGGGGGCAGCGGTGGTGGGCTGGGCCGCCAGCTGGAGTTGGGCCCGGTAGGTCCAGGTAAGTGGCCCAGTAGCCTTCCCTTTTTTATTTATTTCTGTTTTCTATTTATGTTATTTTGTTTTGATTTAGTTTAAATACTAAATCATTTTATAAAATCCTGGAAATATTCATGGACACTTGCTGAATTATTTCAGTGGCCCAAAAATAGTTCCAACATTATTTGAGCATTTGAATTATTTAATAGCATTTAAATGCCCAAATTCAAATATTTATGAATTAAATCAGTGACCTTCTGTTGACCTAGAAAAATGTGCACCTATTTTCCCAAAGGTTCTAACCCAAGGCAAAGAGGGTGAGCATTTTAGAAGGGCATTTCAGGTTCATTGAATTTATTTTTAGTAAACCCTAGTTGATTTCAGGGGGGTGATGGGGGTTCTGTCTTCCCCATTTTAAGTTTCTGATGAAAGTAAACATGATGCACACTCTAATGCATGGTCTAGCTAGGGTGTGACACCGTATGAGGGGCAAAATCGTCTTTTTAGGTGTCATTTAGGCTCAAAATGGATGGAAGTGTCGTATAGGGAATAAAATTTAGGACTAGTGTCAAATAGGGAAGAAAAACTTTTCCCATGTCAAATAAGGAACCAGATTTTAAGATAGTGTCAAATAAGGAGTTTTCTCCTTTTTTTTGCTCGGCAACAAATTTTTTTCGAAAAAGTCTACAAATGGTCTAAAAACTGCCTAGCTAGAATTTTCCACACTTTTCCAATTTTTTTGACTTTGGAACTATTTTCCAGAATTTTCCAAACTATTCCAGACTTTTCCAAATTTTCCAGAATTTTCCAAATTTTTTTTTGAGTTTGGAAGTATTTTTCTTCTACAGGTAGCACGAAAGTTCGGGAGTCCTACGCTATCAGGACTCGGAGCATCGCGTGATTTGGAAATCCAAAACAGAGTAACAAAATACTGGACTCAGACTAGGACTGGTGGCGGAGATGAATCTGGTGGAACTCGGACTGGTGGCGGCGATGAATCTGGTGGAACTGGGACTGGTGGCGTATATATGTTGCAGGTGGACTCGGACTGGCGTGCTGGCAGTGGATATGTGGTATATGGCAGCGGCGATGATGATGGTGGTATATGCAGTGGTGATGACGATGGTGGTATATGGCAGCGGTGACGATGATGGTGGTATATGGCAGCGGTGTTGATGATGATACGGCGGCGGCGTGACTACTTGTGAACAAAACTCGAAACTCTGAAGGACTAGACACTAAGACCAACAACTAGACACGACGATGCAACCGCAAACTCAACAATGCAAAACCCTAAAAAGATTATGCAATGGCTCAGATTGGTTCGGATATGATGAACTAACCCTAATTTTTTCTGGCTTTTTCATGGACTATAGGTATGACAAGCACACTCGATCTAAACTATGAAAAACTGTAAAATCTCACCAAGCAACCTGAAAATCTGATACCACTTGATAGAGGCGAAGGTGTCCCGATGTTTCGATGAGATAGATATCGTTTTCTGTGGGAGTCGACTTTGACGATCCGACTACGAACGTGCGAAGACGCCGCGCCTTAGCAATCGCTAAACAAACTTCCGAGGGTTATTGACCACGCCGGAGCACGATCAACCTGAACACAAGGCTCTATTTCCTGCGAGCAAACGAAGAACAAGCAAGAAACTGAGATTGCAATCTGGATATTGCGAATAAAAGAGGAAAGCTTTATTAATGAAGGTGGGGTTCTGTGACCTCTTGGTCTGGTCGTTGGACACAAACGAAGTATGCGAAATTGCAGCTATGGAGAACTTTTAGTCTAAACAAAACCCAAAGTCTAAACGATGCCCTAAGGGCTGTATATATGGAGGAGAGAGGGGGAATTTCGTGGCCCTTGGAGGAGGGGTCCGAAACCAACCCTAACTCTTGTTTCCCCACACATACGGACTCTAAAAACAGCCTATACTTAGGTATTTCGAAAATACATGGGCCTGTCCCAATAATAAGGTGACGCGACACCTAGAATAGCCTCTGGATGAAATTTATGAAGTGACATCTTGTATATTTCGTCCAAGGCTTCATGCACTCCTTATGGTGGCTTCAAAGTCCTGAAATCATCACTTGCAACTCCGTTCTTTATACCCTTGCGCATGCCATCATCTCCATGCTTGAACTTGCTCCAAGGTTCATCTTTCTTATGCAAGCTAGGCCCTTCATTTGTAAGCAAAACAAATGTATCCAATTTAGGCAGCATCATATTCTCATGAGCATTAGAATCGTTACCAAGAAACGAAAGTACCTGATAATTCAATTGGCGTGCGTGAGCTCTAGTAATTGGTCCAGCATGTATAGCAGCAGGGGCTGTGGGTGTAACAATGGTATTGACGTCCTCATCATACTTCTTGTGCTGGCTCTTTTATGATGAAGACTATTGAATTCAAATGGGATTTATTGGAAAGAATTAATTGCAACTCTGAAGATTGGGACCTCAACAAAGGTAAGGAGTCAGGTATGACACTTAGGTTTGATTGTGTTAAATCTTTTATGGATACCAATGTTTTCCGTAAATTTAGCACTAAATATGGACTTGACTCTAAGATAGTAGCTTCTTTCTGTGAATCTTTTGCTACTTATGTTGATCTCCCCAAGGAGAAGTGGTTTAAATATCATCCTCCCATAGAAGTAAAAGTATCTGCACCTATTAAAGTTGAAGAAAAGATTTTCACTTATAATGATCCAATTGTTCCCACTTCTTATGTTGAGAAACCACCTTTCCCTGTCAGGATAAAGGATCATGCTAAAGCTTCAACTGTGGCTCGTAAAAGCAATATTAAAACTTATACACCTTCTGAGCAAATTAAAGTTGAACCTAATACTGCTATTGTTAAAGATCTCTTGTATGATAATATTGATGGGCATGTTATTTATTTCTGTGATGAAACTGTTAGAATTGCTAAACCTTGTGCTAAAGATAATCCTAGACCTGTGGTAGGCATGCCTGTTATTTCTGTTAAAATAGGAGATCATTGTTATCATGGCTTATGTGATATGGGTGCCAGTGCTAGTGCAATACCTATTAGCCTATATAGAGAAATCATGCATGATATTGCACCTGTTGAGTTAGAAGATATTGATGTCACAATTAAACTTGCCAATAGAGATACTATATCACCAATGGGAATTGTTAGAGAAGTTGAGGTCTTGTGTGGGAAAATTAAATATCCTGCTGATTTTCTTGTTCTTGGTTCCCCACGAGATAGCTTTTGCCCCATTATATATGGTAGACCCTTCTTAAACACTGTTAATGCTACCATAGATTGCAAGAGGGATGTTGTTACTATCGGTTTAGATGATATGTCTCATGAATTTAATTTCTCTAAATTTAGTAGAAAACACCGTGAAGAAGAATTACCTAGTAAGGATGAAATTATTGGTCTTGCTTCTATTGCCGTACCTCCTAGCAATCCTTTAGAACAATATTTTCTAGACCATGAAAATGATATGTTTATGAATGAAAGAAGGGAAATAGATGAAGTATTCTTTAAATAGTAACCTATTTTGAAACACAATTTGCCTGTTGAAATCCTAGGGGATCCCCCTCCGCCCAAGAGTGATCCCGTGTTTGAGCTTAAACCGTTGCCTGATACTCTTAAATATGCTTATCTTGATGAGAAAAAGACATATCCTGTTATTATTAGTGCTAACCTTTCAGAGGATGAGGAAGAGAGATTATTGAAAACTCTGAAGAAGCACTGTGCTGCTATTGGGTATAATCTTGATGATCTTAAGGGCATTAGTCCCACTCTATGTCAACATAAAATAAATTTGGAAGAAGATGCTAAACCTATTTGTGATCATCAACGACGGCTGAATCCTAAAATGAAAGAAGTGGTAAGAAAGGAAATACTAAAGCTACTTGAGGCAGGTATAATCTATCCCGTTGCTGATAGTCAGTGGGTAAGTCCTGTCCATTGTGTCCCTAAGAAGTGAGGTATTACTGTCGTTCCTAATGATAAAGATGAATTGATTCCTCAAAGAATTATTACAGGTTGTAGGATGGTAATTGATTTCCGCAAATTAAATAAGGCTACTAAAAAGGACCATTACCCCTTACCTTTTATCAATCAAATGCTAGAAAGATTATCCAAACATACACATTTTTGCTTTCTAGATGGTTACTCTAGTTTCCCTCAAATACATGTGTCAGCCAAAGATCAATCAAAGACTACTTTTACTTGCCCTTTTGGTACATTTGCTTATAGACTTATGCCTTTTGGTTTATGTAATGCACCTGCTACCTTTCAAAGATGCATGGTGGCTATATTCTCTGACTTTTGTGAAAAGATTTGTGAGGTTTTCATGGACAATTTCTCCGTTTATGGATCTTCTTTTGATTACTGTTTGAGCAACCTTGATCGAGTTTTGCAGAGATGTGAAGAAACTAATCTTGTCTTGAATTGGGAAAAGTGCCACTTTATGGTTAATGATGGTATTGTCTTTCGGCACAAAGTTTCTGAAAGAGGTATTGAGGTTGATAAAGCCAAGGTTGATGCTATTGAGAAGATGCCATGTCCCAAGGACATCAAAGGTATAAGAAGTTTCCTTGGTCATGCCAGATTTCATAGGAGGTTCATTAAGGACTTCTCAGAAATTTCTCGGCCTCTGACTAATTTATTACAAAAAGATATACCATTTGTCTTTGATGATGATTGTGTAGAAGCATTTGAAATACTTAAGAAAGCATTGATCTCTGCACCTGTTGTTCAGCCACGTGATTGGAATTTACCCTTTGAAATTATGTGTGATGCTAGTGATTATGTTGTAGGTGCTGTTCTAGGACAAAGAGTTGATAAGAAATTAAATGTTATTCAATATGCTAGTAAAACCCTCGACAATGCTCAAAGAAATTATGCTACTACTGAAAAGGAATTCTTAGCAGTTGTATTTGCTTGTGATAAGTTCAGACCTTATATTGTTGATTCTAAAGTAGCTATTCACACTGATCATGCTGCTATTAAATATCTCATGGAAAAGAAAGATGCTAAACCTAGACTTATTAGATGGGTTCTCTTGCTACAAGAATTTGACTTACATATTGTTGATAGAAAGGGAGCTGAGAACCCCGTTGCAGAAAACTTGTCTAGGTTAGAAAATGTGCTTGATGACCCACTACCTATTGATGATAGCTTTCCTGATGAGCAATTAAATGTCATAAATGCTTCTCATACTGCTCCATGGTATGCTGATTATGCTAATTACATTGTTGCTAAGTTTATACCACCTAGTTTCACATACCAGCAAAAGAAAAGGTTCTTCTATGATTTGAGGCATTACTTTTGGGATGACCCACATCTTTATAAAGAAGGAGTAGATGGTGTTATTAGATGTTGTGCACCTGAGCATGAACAGGAACAGATCCTATGCAAGTGTCACTCTGAAGCTTATGGAGGACACCATGCTGGAGATAGAACTGCACATAAGGTATTGCAATCTGGTTTTTATTGGCCTACTCTCTTCAAGGATGCCTGTAAGTTTGTCTTATCTTGTGATGAATGCCAAAGAATTGGTAATATTAGTAGACGTCAAGAAATGCCTATGAACTATTCACTCATTATTGAACCATTTGATGTTTGGGGCTTTGACTATATGGGACCTTTTCCTTCCTCTAATGGATATACACATATTTTAGTTGCTGTTGATTACATTACTAAGTGGGTAGAAGCTATTCCAACTAGTAGTGCTGATCATACCACTTCTATTAAAAATGCTTAAAGAATTTATTTTTCCAAGATTTGGAGTCCCTAGATATTTAATGACTGATGGTGGTTAACATTTTATTCATGGTGCTTTCCATAAAATGCATGCTAAATATGATGTTAATCATAGAATTGCATCTTCTTATCACCCACAGTCTAGTGGTCAAGTAGAATTGAGTAATAGAGAGCTCAAATTAATTTTGCAAAAGACTGTTAATAGGTCTAGAAAGGATTGGTCCAAGAAACTTGATGATGCATTATGGGCCTATAAAACTGCTCATAAAAATCCTATGCGTATGTCTCCGTATAAAATGGTTTATGGAAAAGCATGTCACTTACCTCTCGAACTAGAACACAAGGCATATTGGGCTATTAAAGAGCTCAACTATGATTTTAAACTTGCCGGTGAGAAGGGGTTATTTGATATTAGCTCACTCGATGAATGGAGAACCCAAGCCTACGAAAATGCCAAGTTGTTTAAAGAAAAAGTTAAAAGATGGCATGATAAAAGGATACAAAAGCGTGAGTCTAAATGGGAAGGTACTTATGTTATCGAGGAGGACTATCGTTCCGGTGCCATAAAAATCAATAACTTCGAAGGCACAAATCCGAAGGTGGTGAACGGTCAAAGAATCAAACATTATATCTCAGGTAATCCCATAAATGTTGAAACCAATGTTATTGAAACCATAACCCCGGAGGAACACATAAGGGACGCTTTCCGGAACATTTCAGACTTCGAAAAGGAATAGGTATGTGGTACGGTAAGTAAACCGACTCCAAAACAGTTTTTAAGGCAATATTTCTCCGTTTTGGAATTTTTAGAAAAATAGAAAAATAAGAAGCAGTCCGGGAAGGACACGAGGGCTCCACGAGGGTGGAGGGCGCGCCCTACCCCCTGGGCGCGCCCCTACCTCGTGGGCACCTCGTGTGCTCTCCGGACTCCGTTTTCGTACATGACACATATTTTGGTCGGCAAAAATTCATTATATAATCTCCCAGGGGTCTTGACTCCCGTATCACGCAATTATCCTTTGTTTGTGTTTCGAGCTGTTGCTGTTGCAGATTAGAGCAAGATGTCTTCACAAGCGTCAATCGGGGAGAGCCGGGTGTCTCATCAGGCACCGAGATCAATGACAAACAACAATGTTGACCTCTTTGGGCCAGCCACGGAGGAAGAGATGGAGGCCGATTTGAAGAGGATACATGCCATGGGAGAGGATCAAGAAGTCACTTCCCGCTTCCGAGCTGGATTGAGAATGGGAGAACTGCAGAGCTCGGCTATTCCAAACTCGGTTATCCCTTCCAATGTTAGATTTATTTCTTATGAGAATATGAAAAAGAGTGTTACTGGTTCTCTCGCAGCTATGCAGCACCCTTGGGTGCAGGGAGCTTTGGCTGTTACAGGAAAACTCCAAAAGGAAATAATGGACCTCAAGCAGCAAGTCAATAAGCTCGAGGAGGAGAATCGTATCCTGAGGGGCATCATCGACAAGAATATCACATCACCATCCCCGAAAAGAGAGACATAATCACATGGGTATGGGCACTCCCCTTGGCAACTGCCAAGCTTGGGGGAGTGCCCTGGTAACGTATCACCATCACTTTTATCTTTACCGTTTTCCTTAGTTCGATCCTTTTGGTAATATCTTGATCTAGTAGAATAAAAGTTTATGGCCTGATCTAGTTTTGAGTTTTGCTTTATAATTCCTATATGTAATCGAGTCCGTGAGCTATATAATAAAGATTAGTGTTGAGTCAAGGGCTTGATTATTTTGCCATGATCCTAAGGGAATAAAAGAAAAGAGAAATAAATAAAAATAAACAAAGAGATCATGTGAATCTTATGGAGAGTAATGAGCTCACATAGAACAAGTATGATGAATAAAAGTTGTTGAGAGTTGACAAGCATAGTTTTGGTCATTGTTGCAATTAATAGGAAGTAATAAAGAAAGAGAGGTCTTCACATATAAATATACTATCTTGGACATCTTTTATGATTGTGAGCACTCATTAAAATATGACATGCTAAAGAGTTGACGTTGGACAAGGAAGACAACATGATGGGTTATGTTTTCTTACATCTGAGATAAATTATATTGTCATGGATCGTCCAACATGGTTGAGCTTGCCTTTCCCCTCATGCTAGCCAAATTCATCGCACCAAGTAGAGATACTACTTGTGCTTCCAAATACCCTTAAACCAGTCGTGCCATGAGACTCCACCATACCTACCTATGGATTGAGTAATATCCTCCAAGTAAGTTGTCATCGGTGCAAGCAATAAAAAATGCTCTCTAAATATGTATGACTTATTAGTGTGGGAGAAAATAAGCTTTATACGATCATGTGACATGGAAGAAATAAAAGTGATAGACTGCATAATAAAGGTCCATATCACAAGTGGCAATATAAAGTGACGTTCTTTTGCATTAAGATTTTGTGCATCCAACTACAAAAGCGCATGACAACCTCTGCTTCCCTCTGCGAAGGGCCTATCTTTTACTTTTATCTCCCACCTTGCATAAGAGTCATGGTGATCTTCACCCTTCCTTTTTATATTTTATCCTTTGGCAAGCACAATATGTTGGAAAGATCCTGGTATATATGGCTAATTAGATGTGAGTTTTCATGAACTATTATTGTTGACATTACCCTTGAGGTAAAACATTGGGAGGCAAAACTATAAGCCCCTATCTTTCTCTGTGTCCCATTAAAATTCCATACCCATAAGTATTGCGTGAGTGCCAGCTATTGTGAAAGACTATATGATAGTTGAGTATGTGGACTTGCTGAAAAGCTCTTATACATTGACTCTTTCATATGTTATGATAAATTGCAATTGCTCCAATGACTGAGATTATAGTTTGTTAGTTTTCAATGAAGTTTACGATTCATACTTGAAATTGTGATTGAATTATTACTCTAGCATAAGAAATCATATGACAAGAATTATATAAGTTGCTCTTCTAAGAATGATCATAATGCCCTCATGTTCGTATTTTTATTTTTACCGACACCTCTATCTCTAAACATAGGGTGACACCTCGATCTTGATACTAATCTATAAATTGGCTTCTCTCTCAAACACACACACACTACCCGACACCGGAGGAGTAGGGTGGCACCTCGATCTTGATAGTAATATATCTACTCCTCTTTCAAACACACACACTCGCTAGTTGTGCCTCTGTGCATACCGCGCACACTCTCGATACATCTTTCTCTCCCTCCCCCTCCCCACGCCACCCCAACCCCAACAATGACAGCAGAAGGGTGACAACTCGACCCGATCTTAATCTGTCAGTTGGTTTCTCTCTCAAACATTGTGTCTATGTGCCTCGCTCAAACACACTCGATACGCCTGTTTCACTGTAGCCCCTCTATATGTAGACTTCTCTCGCGCACACAGCTGTAGTGACAATGACGTTGAACGCAATGTGCTTTGTTTTTACTGGCCTCATGTGATAGTTTTCACCATGTTTTTTGTTAATTAACAAGACAACCTTGTGACACCCCCGATTTAATCATACACTAATCATACACACAAACGTGTACGATCAAGATCAGGGACTCACGGGAAGATATCACAACACAACTCTACAAATAAAATAAGTCATACAAGCATCATATTACAAGCCAGGGGCCTCGTAGGCTCGAATACAAGATCTCGATCATAGACGAGTCAGTGGAAGCAACAATATCTGAGTACAGACATAAGTTAAACAAGTTTGCCTTAAGAAGGCTAGCACAAACAGGGATACAGATCGAAAGAGGCGCATGCCTCCTGCCTGGGATCCTCCTAAGCTACTCCTGGTCGTCGTCAGCGGGCAGCACGTAGTAGTAGGCACCTCCGTTGTAGTAGGAGTCGTCATCGACGGTGGCGTCTGGATCCTGGGCTCCAACATCTGGTTGCGACAACCAGGTAGAAGGGATAGGGGAAAAGAGGGAGAAAGCAACCATGAGTACTCATCCAAAGTACTCGCAAGCAAGGAGCTACACTACATATGTATGCATTGGTATCAAATGGAATAAGGGTATCATATGTGGACTGAACTGCAGAAAGCCGGAATAAGAGGGGGATAGCTAGTCCTTTCGAAGACTACGCTTCTGGCAG
Organism: Triticum monococcum; assembly: GCA_034509565.1. Taxonomy (NCBI): domain Eukaryota; kingdom Viridiplantae; phylum Streptophyta; class Magnoliopsida; order Poales; family Poaceae; genus Triticum; species Triticum monococcum. Next base: position 169,534,621 of record CM067847.1, on the reverse strand, counting down.
CCTTCGTCTTGCAGCATGTAGAAGAGAGTAGACTGAAGTCCTCCAAGTAGCATCGTATAGCGTAAACCTAACCGATGATCCTCCCCTCGTCGCCATGTGAGAGAGCGATCACCGGTTGTATCTGGCACTTGGAAGGGTGTGTTTGATTACGTATCCGGTTCTAGTTGTCATAAGGTCAAGGTACAACTCCGGGTCGTCCTTTTACCGAGGGACATGGCTATTCGAATAGATTAAACTTCCCTGCAGGGGTGCACCACATACCCCAACACGCTCGATCCCATTTGGCTGGACATACTTTTCTAGGTCATGCCCGGCCTCGGAAGATCAACACGTCGCAGCCCTACCTAGGCACAACAGAGAGGTTAGCACGCCGGTCTAAACCCTATGGCGCAGGGGTCTGGGCCCATCGCCCTTTGCACACCTGCACGTTGCGAACGCGGCCAGAAGAAGAACTAGCCCCCTTAATACAAGAGCAGGCTTACGGTCCAATCCGGCGCGCGCCACTCAGTCGCTGACGTCACGATGGCTTCGACTGATACCACGACGCCGGGATACCCATAACTACTCCCGCGTAGATGGTTAGTGCGTATAAGCCAGATGGCCAGACTCAGATCAAATACCCAGAACTCGTTAAGTGTGTTAAGTATCCGCGAACGCTGACCAGGGCCAGGCCCACCTCTCTCCTAGGTGGTCTCAACCTGCCCTGTCGCTCCGCCACAAAGTAACAGTCGAGGGCCGTCGGGGACCCAGGCCCACCACTACCTGGATGGAGCCACCTGCCCCTTCAGCCCCCGTCTCCAAACAGTATCACCGGTAATGTAAAAGTGTAAAGTATATAGTATATGCCCGTGATCACCTCCCGAAGTGATCACGGCCCAGTAGTATAGCATGGCAGACGGACAAGAGTGTAGGGCCACAGATGGAACACTAGCATCCTATACTAAGCAGTAGGATAACAGGTAATGGTAACAACAGTAGTAGTAAGGACAGGCTATGCATTAGGATAGGAATAACGAAAAGCAGTAACATGCTACACTACTCTAATGAAAGCAGTATAGAGAAGAGTAGGCGATATCTGGTGATCAAAGGGGGGGCTTGCCTGGTTGCTCTGGCAAGAGAGAGAGGTCGTCAACACCGTAGTCGTACTGGGGGTCGCCGGCAGTCTTGGGGTCTACCGGAAAGAAGAAACGGAGGGGGAACGCAATAAATAAACAGAGCAATCAAAGTATAACATGGAAATGCGCGATGCTAGAGGTGACCTAACGCGGTAGTACGTGATACTGGTGAAGGGGGAAAACATCCGGGAAAGTATTCCCGGTGTTTCGCGTTTTCTGATAGACAGGCCGGAGGGGAAAAGTTACAGGTTTGATATGCTAGGGACGTGTGACTGACAAGCGGACTGCGTATTCGGATTTGTTTCGTTGTTCTGAGCAACTTTCATGTACAAAGTATTTTCATCCGAGCTACGGTTTATTTCATATCATTTTCTAAAGTTTTAAATCATTTTTAGAATTTATTTAATTATTTTAAATTAATTCGAAATTGGATTTATGACATCAGCATGATGTCATGCTGACGTCAGCATTCAACAGGGGTTGACTGGGTCAAACTGACGCGTGGGTCCAGTGGGACCCACCTGTCATACTCTGTTAGGTTAATTAGGGTTTAGTTAATTGGTTACTGTTTAATTTAATTAACTTATTAATTAGATTAATTAAACAGGATTAATTATCCTAATTAATTCACTAATTAATTAATTAATTATTAATTTTATTAATTCATTTTTATTTTATTTTTCTTTTTAAAAAAATGTTCTGGAGGCGGGGCCCTCCTGTCATTGGGCCAGGGGGTTTAGCGGGCGTCGGGTGCAGCGGGCAAACGGGCGCGGGCGCCTGGAGCGGGCGCAGCCCGGCTGGGCACCCGCCCAGGTCGACAGGGGAGGGAAGGGCGCCGGGGCGCCGGCAGCTGCGGCGAGCAGGCGCAGTGGAGGCGGCGGCAAAGCGACCAGGGCCGTGGCAGTAGCGGGGCTGGTGGCCTAGTGCGCGGCGAAGGCAGAGCCGACGTGGCCATGGCCCGTGCGCGGCCAGCGGCCACGGTCGGGGCTCCAGTGCGGCGGAGGTGATGCGGGCGAGGGAGCAGCAGGGGCCGAGGGCGCGCATCAGGCGAAGGCGAGGCGTAGGCAGCGGCAGCGCTCAGGCGTCGGCAGGAGGCAGGCGGGCGCGGGCGGCAATAGCAAGGGCGGGCGCGTGAGCTCGCGCGCAGCCATGGGTGCGGGCCGCACGGGAGCAGCAACTCGGGAGGGTGGGGGTCGCGGGCAGGAGCGAAGTAGCAGGAGGGGAAGGGGCTCACATAGCCCTGTAGATGTGCGTTCGCGTGCTCGAGGAGGACGAAGGCGGGTGGTCCGGCGACGCAGCGTCGAGGGGGCAGGGAGGCGCGGTCCAGCGAGGAAGGCAGTCCGGCGAGGTGGCTCCGGTGATGAGGAGTTGAGGGCGACGGGGCGGCTGGCAGAGGCGGCGGGGCGCACGCGGCCAGCGGTGCCCGCGACGGGGCGACGCGGTTCGCGCGCGGTGGCCTGCCAGGGAGCGGAGTGGGTGAGGTGGAGCAGTTGGGGGCGGTGGAGGACGACGACGAGCGGGATCGGGGGCGGTGGAGGACGACGACAAGCGGGATCGGGGGCGGTGGAGGACGACGACGAGTGGGATCGGGCGCGAGGGATGCCACGATCCAGATCGGGGGGGGGGGAAGGAGAGAGTAGTGGGGGGCAAGTGGGGGTTACGGGTTAGGGTTTGCGGGGGTGCGGGGATAAGGTGTGGCCGGCTGGGCCAGTTGGTCCGGCCCGTTCGGGCGGTGAAGGCCAGCTGGGCCACTTGGCCCAGCGGGGGGGGGGGGGGGGCTTTCTCTTTGTTTTTTTGGTTTAGTTTTTCTCTTTTGTATTTTCTTTTCTTTTATTTATTTACTTTTCTGTTTTAATTCATTTAAAAGCATTTAGGCATTTTATAAAAATGTGTTTACTGCACCATAATTACCCTTGGAATATTTGGCGTCCACCGAACATTTTTGTTTCAATTTTTGAAAACTTTTGTTGTTTGCCTGATTTTTAAATCGAATTCAAATCGATTTCGAACTAATGTGAGATTAGCCACCGTGATCGAGGTGACGTGGCATCATTAGTGGAGGATTACTGTGGCATAACTATCCGGGCGTCACAATTCTCCTCCACTACAAGAAATCTCGTCCCGAGATTTAAGAGGTGGATGACGGGGAAAGGTCTGTTTACGAAATTCTAACGAATCTTCTCGGTCTTGGTTGCTCTTCTCGAAGTGGTCGATCCATTTTATTGACGTCTTCATTTTTCTGTTTCAAGTCATCAAGATGAAGTCGGTATCCTTTCTTCGGGATCTTCATCGTACTTACGAAAAGGTAAGGGGTAGCTCGGCTACGACAGAATGCTTAAGGTGTAATCGTCTGGGGTTTTCCCATGAATGAACAGATGAGTATCTCTCGATTTGAACAAATCGAGAGTAAGGTAAGAAGGTACAATAAGGAGTTTGAAGCGGATAGACAATCGTCGTTCCCTGAAACGATGTGTTAAAGGGGTTTAGAGCAATGTGAATAAGCATTGCATCTGATACCAGAATAGATCAACAGACAGGTGGCATGTGAATTACGTACAAAGTCAAGCGCGAGGAATAACTTTGACAACAGGATGTACAGGAGAGTCAGGTTTCGATCCTGTGGAACTGTGGGTTATGGGCCCACCATGTGGTTAAAAGTTGGAAGGTCGGTGACATCTTGCACGATCATGTAAGCAAGGCATGTCGGAGGGTGGTCTGTCGGTCATGTCGGCAACAAGATAGGTACCAAGGGCGAGGGACGAAGAGAACCATTTTCCAGCCCAATGAACGAGGCGGACCAATAGGCAAAGTCCTCATCCATCGGTGGTTACCGGAATGTCAACAAAAATAGTAACAGGGTCTTACTGACAGAGTCGTACGCTGAGGTGCTTATAAAAGCAGTGACGTATTACTGCTTAGATCATATAAACCTCAAGAAGGTTAAACAGAACAATGGAAAGGAAAATGTGATTATCAGATTAAACAAAACAATAGAAAGGAAAAATATGTTTAAGCACATATTTCAGGGGTATATCCTTCCCAATACAAGCATAGTATGATACCCAAGACCGGATAGAAGGTAGAAACCCACTTAGGTAAGGTGAGAGGAATTTCATGACGTTACCCATACAACGGTGTTTGGATAGTTGAGCAAGAAACAATTAGCATTGGGCTTCAAATGTTCTTGTTGAAGAACGGAGTACCATAAACGTGCTTCGAGATAGCATTGACATGGTCAACAGGTGAAAATCAGTATTAGAATAAAAAGGATCCATTAGGAATAACTTGTAGAATAAGTCTTACAGTTTCCTCATGGAAGAATGGATAACATTGCTAAAAGGGAACTATAACAATAGGGCCTCCGGCCAGGTGGGCTAGGTATGATACCACCTTACCGGATCATCTAAAGACCAACATTATAACTCTTGGAAATATGTTCCAACCATCATATCTGACCGAGATTCAGATTTGATTGGTGTCAGGATACCTCAGATTTCAGGATACCTGAGAAGAAAGTGCAACACAAATTGTCAAGATGACATTTTAAGATTCTCAGGAATTGAACTATGGAAGCGAGTTCTGCGACAAGAGTTCATCATTAAACCAAGGAAAGGATGAGGTGGCTGATAGGCTCAGCAACAAATCATCGAGATTTCCAAAGGATTGATTTCCACAATTATGTGAACAAGGAAATATCATTTGTCGGATCAAATGATATAATGATGTATGCTCGAGGGAAACATACACAACTGAACAATGATAGGAGGGTGCACCCAGGAATCTGGACTAGGTAGCACGATCAATGTTCGAATGATGATTCAATAAGCAATAGACTTAGAATGGAACTATAGACCAATAACTTCAAAGCAATAGGGTTGCTAGAAGTTTAGAATTTACACATGACAGACCATTTGTCGATATTCCGGTTAGAATTAACACGGAGACCAAGAAATGAACGCAAAGGCAAGAGATATTACTATATCAAGAATTCTAAAGAGGTGGTAAAATTACCACGACATTCTTGACATAAAAGGTGGTAATATTCCAACGTAAAGAAGAACAAATGCTGGATAGCAAGGATCTCAAGGTATAACACAAAACATGAATAAGTTTGTGTTGAACGGAAGGCAATAAAGTGGTCGGTGATAACACAAACCATTGAGGGGCGAGGATGGTATTTCTCATCAAGAATTCGATATATATCTTGGAAGAGCTCAGGATGTTGAAAATGACCAAGATACATTTGTCGAGAAATTTCATGAAGATGTAATCGGTTGGCGATGACATCAAGTCAAATGATGATGCAGCGGAAGTCAAATAATACTTGAAGAAGAACTCATCAGAAGTTATGCAATTCCGTGATAATCTCGAGATACCAAAGGGGGTAATACTTGATGACAGATCAAAGTAGAGGTTGGACTGGGGTATTGCTCTACAGAAGACAAGCGCTTAAACTTGCACGCGAAACGGTATTTAAAGGAGAACATGGTCAGAACCACGATTGCAAAAGGTCAGATCTAGATACAAGATGAACTTATACCAAAGGAATAATTTAATTTAAGAGAAGCTTTAACGATAAGATCTACATCGTGTCCATGGGCATGAACACAAAGTTCAAGGTCGACTCCCACTTCTCCAATGCATAACCTTTCATTCACTTCTCACTTTCGAAGAAGTTGTAGTGTTGAAATTTCATCTGGCAAAATACCAGAAGTGTATGACTCATGAAAACTTTCGAGTTCACACGGTTTTAGAGAAGGTTGTATAGGTTCAACCCATCGGGGTTTCTTAGAAACATATACCACAAATTTCAAGAGTAAATATCACAAGCTCGAAAGTAGAGCATGGTTAGCAAAACAGAGGATACAATTTACCAAAGCTTTTATGTATCCAAGGAAAGGCTCACAGACTTATTGAATATGAAGGACGTTGTCGGATAAAATCCAGCAAATGATCTGGTGGTCCTCAAGGGATCTGGTGCGAGCATCGGTACTCAACCAGAGGGAGAAACAATGCAAGGAGATCAGACTTTAGAAACAACTGACTACTTCAAGGCTCAAATGCAAAGGAATTATCAATTCCAAGACAAGGGATCAGAAGCAATGCTCTGATCAGGGATGGATAAGTTGAATAGCCTTAAGGGCACAATCGACAGCAATTTGATTGGTCGAGATCCAGCTCATGTTTTAAAATAACGTCTGAGCCGGAAAGATAATTTAAAAGGATCAACTGATGATTGCGTGCATTCGCACTCATGTTGAATCAATAGGATCAAAAAGACGATGCCTAAGGATACTAACGAATATTGCCAGACATATGGAAAGCATCCATAATGCAAGCAGGCAAGTTTTGCGGAGCGATAAGCTACTAAGGATTTTTGGAGGATCGAATAGTATTTCGAAGACCATTGTGAAACACATGAACAACTGGGGATGAGTGGATACTCGACAAGTGCAAGGATTTAATTGAAGGGGTATTCATGTGGCAAGGAACTGCTAGGCAGTAGGCATAAAGTATTCTCGGAACAATAGAGAAGACTTCGGGGTATCTTGTAATAACAAGATCAATGGGGGATGATCGTATGAATGGCAATTGTAAATAGTTATCCATAAGGATTTATCGGTGGTCGGGAATAGCAAAAGTGATGGGCACAAAGTCTCGAGAGGAATAGCAAAGAGTATCTTCGGAATCTTCTGGTGAAGCAGGCCATCATCTAGAATGAAGGGCCTCTCCGGGAGAAAGTATTTACGAGAACCTAGAGTTAGAGTTAGCAAAACCATTCAACCCGAATAGAAGAGAGATCAAGGTCCTAGAGTAAAGGCGAGGAATAAAAGATCCTAATACCACCCAAATGGCGACGTGGGCCCGTAAGCCACACAGCCATGTTAGTAAGAGTTTTGTAATGTCTAGACTCGACTTTGGCCAAGGAGTGTGGAAGGGGGATTCCTACAGGCAGTCGGCTCTGATACCAACTTGTGACAGCCCCGATTTAATCGTACACTAATCATACACGCAAACGTGTATGATCAAGATCAGGGACTCACGGGAAGATATCACAACACAACTCTACAAATAAAATAAGTCATACAAGCATCATATTACAAGCCAGGGGCCTCGTAGGCTTGAATACAAGAGCTCGATCATAGACGAGTCAGCAGAAGCAACAATATCTGAGTACAGACATAAGTTAAACAAGTTTGCCTTAAGAAGGCTAGCACAAACAGGGATACAGATCGAAAGAGGCGCAGGCCTCCTACCTGGGATCCTCCTAAGCTACTCCTGGTCATTGTCAGCGGGCAGCACGTAGTAGTAGGCACCTCCGGTGTAGTAGGAGTCATCATCGACGGTGGCGTCTGGATCCTGGGCTCCAACATCTGGTTGCGACAACCAGGTAGAAGGGATAGGGGGAAAAGAGGGAGAAAGCAACCGTGAGTACTCATCCAAAGTACTCGCAAGCAAGGAGCTACACTACATATGTATGCATTGGTATCAAATGGAATAAGGGTATCATATGTGGACTGAACTGCAGAAAGCCGGAATAAGAGGGGGATAGCTAGTCCTTTCGAAGACTACGCTTCTGGCAGCCTTCGTCTTGCAGCATGTAGAAGAGAGTAGACTGAAGTCCTCCAAGTAGCATCGTATAGCGTAAACCTAACGGATGATCCTCCCCTCGTCGCCCTGTGAGAGAGCGATCACCGGTTGTATCTGGCACTTGGAAGGGTGTGTTGGATTACGTATCCGGTTCTAGTTGTCATAAGGTCAAGGTACAACTCCGGGTCGTCCTTTTACCGAGGGACACGGCTATTCGAATAGATTAAACTTCCCTGCAGGGGTGCACCACATACCCCAACACGCTCGATCCCATTTGGCCGGACACACTTTTCTGGGTCATGCCCGGCCTCGGAAGATCAACACGTCGCAGCCCTACCTAGGCACAACAAAGAGGTCAGCACGCCGGTCTAAATCCTATGGCGTAGGGGTCTGGGCCCATCGCCCTTTGCACACCTGCACGTTGCGAACGCGGCCAGAAGCAGAACTAGCCCCCTTAATACAAGAGCAGGCTTACGGTCCAATCCGGCGCGTGCCACTCAGTGGCTGACGTCACGAAGGCTTCGGCTGATACCACGACGCCGGGATACCCATAACTACTCCCGCGTAGATGGTTAGTGCGTATAAGCCAGATGGCCAGACTCAGATCAAATACCCAGAACTCGTTAAGTGTGTTAAGTATCCGCGAACGCTGACCAGGGCCAGGCCCACCTCTCTCCTAGGTGGTCTCAACCTGCCCTGTCGCTTCGCCACAAAGTAACAGTCGAGGGCCGTCGGGGACCCAGGCCCACCACTACCTGGATGGAGCCACCTGCCCCTTCAGCCCCCATCTCCAAACAGTATCACCGGTAATGTAAGAGTGTAAAGTATATAGTATATCCCCGTGATCACCTCCCGAAGTGATCACGGCCCAGTAGTATAGCATGGCAGACGGACAAGAGTGTAGGGCCACTGATGGAACACTAGCATCCTTTACTAAGCAGTAGGATAGCAGGTAATGGTAATAATAGTAGTAGTAAGGACAGGCTATGCATCAGGATAGGAATAACGGAAAGCAGTAACATGCTACACTACTCTAATGCAAGCAGTATAGAGAAGAGTAGGCGATATCTAGTGATCAAAGGGGGGCTTGCCTGGTTGCTCTGGCAAGAGAGAGAGGTCGTCAACACCGTAGTCGTACAGGGGGTCGCCGGCAGTCTCGGGATCTATCGGAAAGAAGTAACAGAGGGGGAATGCAATAAATAAACAGAGCAATCAAACTATAACATGGAAATGCGCGATGCTAGAGGTGACCTAACGCGGTAGTAAGTGATACTGGTGAAGGGGGCAAACATCCGGGAAAGTATTCCCGGTGTTTCGCGTTTTTTGATAGACAGGCCAGAGGGGAAAAGTTGCAGGTTTGATATGCTAGGGACGTGTGACTGACAAGCGGACTGCGTATTCGGATTCGTTTCGTTGTTCTGAGCAACTTTCATGTACAAAGTATTTTCATCCGAGCTACGGTTTATTTCATATCATTTTCTAAAGTTTTAAATCATTTTTAGAATTTATTTAATTATTTTAAATTAATTTGAAATTGGATTTATGACATCAGCATGATGTCATGCTGACGTCAGCATTCAACAGGGGTTGACTGGGTCAAACTGACGCGTGGGTCCAGTGGGACCCACCTGTCATACTCTGTTAGGTTAATTAGGGTTTAGTTAATTGGTTACTGTTTAATTAAATTAACTTATTAATTGGATTAATTAAACAGGATTAATTATCCTAATTAATTCACTAATTAATTATTAATTATTAATTATTAATTTTATTAATTCATTTTTATTTTATTTTTCTTTTAAAAAACGTTCTGGAGGCGGGGCCCTCCTGTCATTGGGCCAGGGGGTTTAGCGGGCGCCGGGTGCAGCGGGCAAACGGGCGCGGGCGCCTGGAGCGGGCGCAGCCCGGCTGGGCACCCGCCCAGGTCGACAGGGGAGGGAAGGGCGCCGGGGCGCCGGCAGCTGCGGCGAGCAGGCGCAGTGGAGGCGGCGGCAAAGCGACCAGGGCCGTGGCAGTAGCGGGCGCGAGCGGGGCTGGTGGCCTAGTGCGCGGCGAAGGCAGAGCCGACGAGGCCATGGCCCGTGTGCGGCCAGCGGCCACGGTCGGGGCTCCAGTGCGGCGGAGGTGATGCGGGCGAGGGAGAAGCAGGGGCCGAGGGCGCGCATCAGGCGAAGGCGAGGCGTAGGCAGCGGCAGCGCTCAGGCGTCGGCAGGAGGCAGGCTGGCGGCAACAGCAAGGGCGGGCGCGCGCGGAGGACGGCGGGCGCATGAGCTCGCGCGCAGCCATGGGCGCGGGCTGCACGGGAGCAGCAACTCCGGGGGGGGGGGGTCGCGGGCAGGAGCGAAGTAGCAGGAGGGGAAGGGGCTCACATAGCCCTGTAGATGTGCGTTCGCGTGCTCGAGGAGGACGAAGGCGGGCGGTCCGGTGACGCAGCGTCGAGGGGGCAGGGAGGCGCGGCCCGTTGAGGAAGGCAGTCCGGCGAGGTGGCTCCGGTGACGAGGAGTTGAGGGCGACGGGGCGGCTGGCAGAGGCGGCGGGGCGCACGCGGCCAGCGGTGCCCGCGATGGGGCGATGCAGTTCGCGCGCGGTGGCCTGCCAGGGAGCGGAGTGGGTGAGGCGGAGCGGTTGGGGGCGGTGGAGGATGACGACGAGCGGGATTGGGGGCGGTGGAGGACGACGACGAGCAGGATCGGGGGCGGTGGAGGACGACGACAAGCGGGATCGGGCGCGAGGGATGCCACGATCCAGATCGGGGGGGAAAGGAGAGAGTAGTGGGGGGCAAGTGGGGGTTATGGGTTAGGGTTTGCGGGGGTGCGGGGATAAGGTGTGGCCGGCTGGGCCAGTTGGGCCGGCCCGTTCGGGCGGCGAAGGCCAGCTGGGCCACTTGGCCCAGCGGGGGGGGGGGGGGGGGGGCTTTCTCTTTGTTTTTTTTGGTTTAGTTTTTCTCTTTTGTATTTTCTTTTCTGTTATTTATTTACTTTTCTGTTTTAATTCATTTAAAAGCATTTAGGCATTTTATAAAAATGTGTTTACTGCACCATAATTACCCTTGTAATATTTGGCGTCCACCGAACATTTTTGTTTCAATTTTTGAAAACTTTTGTTGTTTGCCTGATTTTTAAATCGAATTCAAATCGGTTTCGAACTAATGCGAGATTAGCCACCGTGATCGAGGTGACGTGGCATCATTAGTGGAGGATTACTGTAGCGTAACTATCCGGGCGTCACAAACCTTTTCTTTGTTACTACTATTGAATCTAAAATCATTCGGGGCAGACATAAAATGTATCACTTCAACCCAATTATCGCAATAACTATTTTAAAACAAACTAGCTAGATTCCTGTGCGTTGCACGGAACATCAAGATGCATTTGTATGAGTAGTTTATCTTGTGAGAGACTAGCAAGATGCCCATGCGTTGCACAGAACATCAAGATGCATTTATATGAGTAGTTTATCTTGTGAGAGAAAAGGATGAATGAGGGAAGGCCTTATTTGCAAATGTGGAGAGGGGTGTGGGTATCTTTATGCAAAATTACCATAGTTTCCTTCCTATCCGTCAGATATAAATCGGATGGCCTTAATTGCAGGATGGTAGGCACACCATCATCACCAACTCTGTTTTTTTATCTCTACTCCTATAAAAGGACTCAGTTGGTGATGATGGTGTGTCTGCCACCCGTCATTTCTGACCATCAGATCTGCATGTAACGTCTATGATGTAAGTCATGGCTTTTTCAATAAGACCCCACTTCTCTGCTCCAATTTGCAGAAACCCATTAGTATATTGAAACTGTTGGGTTCTATGGTTGGGTGCGTCGACTGCAAATTAAAATTTTCCTACACGCAGAACAACCAAGAACATGCTATGGGAGATTAATCACAGTTCATTACCACTAGACGCGCAGTGCCATGCAGCGGAAGAAGAGTTGCGGCAGCGCGTCCGCGTGGAACGTCTCCTCCTCATCCGATCTCCCTCGTACAGCCGGTAGTCGGTTCCCACATACAGGTTCGCCGGAGCAGCGCAAGTGCACCGCCTCTAACGGTATCCGCGCGTGCAGGAGGAACATCGTGCGGCGGCTGCTAGGTCCGATCACACAACCAGTGGCGACTGGAGGTGTCTATTCGCGACACATGCAAACCCTAGTGACAACGCCAAAGGGATCAATCGCGTGAGTGTGCGGCACCTCCACTTTATATTGGCGTCCGCCGCGGGCTCAACACTTGGGCCTCGCACGGACCCTAAAGCCCATAAGTCTACTTGGCCATAATCCTAATACAGCTCGGATCACATCCGACCAGGTCCTCGGATCCGACCTCGTAGGTTCCTTCCCTTAAGCGCGCGACCCCTTAGGTTCAAGCCGACTTGGTCGCAGTTTGGATCACCTCTGAACTGCATAGTTGGTAGCGGCCTCTAGCAAGGCATGTCGAACACCAAAGGACTATGAAGCTGGTTAGGCGAACCTGTACATCATACTACCATTCCTTTTGCCACACGATATATGTTGTCGGGCTCAAGGCGAGTCTGTCATCCTTGTGCTAGCCCGACCTCTTTCTCGTTCCAGTTATGCCGACCACAAATCGAATTATCTCATAATCCTTGTCGCATGGCCATGCTTATCCTGGTTGGATCACACGAGGGGCCCAGAGTATATCTCTCCTGATCGGAGGGGCAAATCCCGTCTTGCTCGACCACATCTCGCAGCATGGTTCTGGACAAACCCGAAACCTACCTTTATAACTACCCAGTTACGGAGTAGCATTTGGTCAGCCCAAAGCAAGTCTGTCACCATCCCGAGTACATGCATCAGCTCAGGTCTTAGGACATAGAACATATGTTGTACTCGAGACTCACAAATGACATATCGATGCGTCTCATAGTTGGATCTGTCCGACTCGGACCTTATCTCGACTCGGATCCGACTACGTCGAATCCAACCAGATCCTTACAAGTCCATATTATCCGGTTAGCATCCAACGCTCGATGGCTAGTGAGACCAAGCCATCGGCCGTGTCATATGCTAGTCTAGTTGGTTGCGCATCCACACAGCCCTTTCGACTAGGGACCTTTTAGGATAGTCATCATACAATGCATAGTCCCACAAACAAGTCACGTACTTGCTGATACATATCATTGATAATGTCCAAGGACTATATTCATTCATAAACACATAGGAAATATCATCATACATGATTGCCTCTAGGGCATATCTCCAACAGTCTCCCACTTGCACTAGAGTCAATCAAATAGACATCGAATGCCCATAGCTCTAACGTGCCCCTCATGCTTGGGTTGTGGAAGCGGCTTAGTCAACGGATCCGGAATATTTGCATCCATGTGAATTTTGCATAACTCTACATCACCACTCTTTACGGTCTTTCATATCAGGTGATATTTCCGATCTATTTGTCTGACTTTGTGGTGATTCCTCGGCTCCTTGGCTTGTGCGATGGCACCAGAATTATCACAATAAAGGTCCAACGTTTTACCGAAGCTGGGAAAATACCAAGATCATCCAGAAAGTTCCCGATCCAAACACCTTCCTTTGCAGCTTCACAAGCCGCAATGTATTCAGGTTCTGTGGTAGAACCGACCACCATATCTTGCTTGGAACTCATCCAGCTCACTGCTCCTCCGTTCATGACATACACGAATCCGGACTGTGATTGATAATCATCTCTGTCGGTTTGGAAACTAGCATCGGTGTAACCCCTTACGACGAGCTCTTTCTCACCTCCATAAACTAGGAACATCTCTTTAGTCCTTTTCGGGTACTACAAAATAGTCTTTACCACTGCCCAGTGACTCTCACCTGGGTTGGCCTGGTATCTACTTGTTAGGCTTATTGCAAAAGCAACATCGGGCCACATACATATCAAGGCATACATGATGGATTCGATTGCCGAGGCATACGAAATCCTACTCATCCTGCTTCGCTCATCAGATGTGGAAGGACTCTAAGTCTTGCTTCGCCTTATACCATGTGAGAGTGGCAAGAACCCTCTCTTTGCATCACTCATGTTGAACCGCTTCAACACTTTATCTATGTACGTGCTTTGGCTCAAGCTGATCAGCCTCCTCGATCTATTTCTATAGATCTTGATGCCTAAAATGTAAACTGCCTCACCAAGGTCCTTCATTGAAAACTTGCCATTCAATGATTCCTTGACTGAGTTCAGCATCAAAACATCATTTTTGATCAGTAGTATGTCATCCACATACAAGATCAAGAACACAATCGAGCTCCCACTTAACTGCTTGTATAAACAAGCGTCCTCATCGCTTTTGATGAAACTGGGACCAGTGAAGACCTCATCAATACGAATGTTCCAACTCCGAGATGCTTTCCTCAACCCATAAATGGATCTCTTGAGCTTGCATACTTTACTAGTGTTAGTCGGATCGACAAAACCCTCGGGTTGTATCACATACACATCCTCGGTTAAATTTCCGTGAAGGAAAGCTGTTTTGACATCCATCTGCCATATCTCGTAATTGAAATATGCAGCTATAGCTAGTATGATCCTTACCGACTTCAGCTTCTCTACCGGTGAGTAAATCTCGTCGTAGTCAATTCCTTGAACTTGTCCATAACCTTTAGCGACAAGTTGAGCTTTGTGTATTTGAACATTTACATCCACATCGGTTTTTTTCTTAAAGACCCATTTGCAGCCAATGGCCTTTACGCTAGGCGGCGGATCAACCAAGTCCCAGTCTTGATTTTCATCCATGGACTTTAACTCGGATCTCATGGCCTCTAACCATGCCTCGGAATCTGGGCTCACCATCACTTCCGCATACGTGGCCGGCTCGTCACTTTCTAGCAAAAATACATCACACACTCCATGCAATCTTTCCGACTTCCGTGGTTCCGGTGCTGCTTCCACTACTGGTTCCCTGACTGACTCTGGTATGATCTCATCACCAGCCGAGTCGTCCCCGAGTGGTCCTCAAATTTCTTAAAGTCGGACCGTCCTCCCACTGGTCTCCCGACTGAGAAACTCTTTCTCAAGGAAAACCCCGTTCGAGCAACAAACACTTTGTTCTCTTCCCGGTTGTAGAAGCTATATCCCAAGGTTTCCCTCGGATATCCCACGAATATACATTTATCCGACTTGGGTGTAAGCTTGTCTGACATAAGTTTCTTGACAAATGCATCACAACCCCAAATCTTTAGAAAAGACAAACTGGGACTCTTCCCGGTCCACATATTATGCGGTGACTTGTCTACGAATTTTGATGGTACCCTGTTAAGTGTGAAAGCTGTAGTTTCTAGAGCGTATCCCTAGAATGACCAGGGTAAATCCTACTTGCTCATCATAGATCGAACCATGTCCAACAAGGTACGATTCCTCCGTTCCGATACACCATTTCTCTGTGGTGTAGCTAGAGGTGTGAGCTGAGGTACTATACCTCTGCTTTTCAGATGATCATCAAACACCTAGCTTATGTACTCACCTCCGCGATTAGATCGTAGAAGTTTTATTGTCTTACCGAGCTGATTCTCAACCTTGTTTTGAAACTCTTTGAACTTTTCAAAAGTCTCCGACTTGTGCCTCATCAAATAGATATATCCATATCTACTCAAGTCGTCACGAAGTACTAATAGCCACCTCTGGCAGTTGTGCTCATTGGTCCACACACATCCCTGTGTATCAGTTCCAACAGCGCGGATGCCCTCTCACAACACTTTGCGAAAGGAGACTTAGTCATCTTGCCGGGAAAGCATGATTCGCATGTCTCAAACGACCCAAAGTCGGTCGAAGTTAGGAGTCCATCATCATGGTGCTTCTTCATGTGTTTCAGACTAATGTGTCCAAGCCGGCAATGCCAGAAGTATGTCAGATTTATCTCATTAGGCTTATGCCTCTTGACATTCACGTTATAGACTCGTTCCTATTTTAGATTCAATATAAATAACCCATCAACAATGGGTGCATAGCCGTTGGACATACCATTCAAATAAATCAAACAACCATTGTCCTTTAAATTGAATTCATAACCCTGACTCATCAAGCATGAGGCAGAAATAATGTTCCAACTAAGTGTAGGAATGTAATAACAATTATTCAATTCCAAAATAAATCCAGAAGGAAGCTGGAGCTGCATTGTGCCGACCTCCAATGCAACAACTCTTGCTTTGTTGCCTGCCCTGATGTCAATCTCCCCTTGTGCCACACGCCTAGTTCTTACCAACCCCTGCATCGAGTTGCAAATGTGAACAACCGATACGGTATCAAATACCCAAGAGTTGCTAGGTATGTCAGCAAGGTAAATGTCTATAACATATGCAACAAGTGTACCTTTGCCTGAAGGAGCATTCCTGGCCTTCTTGCCATGCTCTGCAAGCCACTTGCTATAGTTCCTCTTCCAGTGACCAGTTTCCTTGCAATGATAGCAAATGGTATTTGAGTCTGGTCCAGACTTCGGCGGAGGTTACCGTCTCTGTGCTCTTTGCCTTAGCCTTTTTCTTGGACCAACTCTTCTTGAACTTACCCGATTTCTGCACCATCAACACTTGATGCGTGCCTTTCTTAATATCCTGCTCTGCCACTTTGAGGATCCCATGCAATTCATTGAGCTTCTTATCCATGCCATGCATATGATAGTTTGAGATGAACGTCCCATAGCTGGGCGGAAGAGAACCAAGAACTGCATCAGTAGCCAGCTCATCCAAGAGCGGGAAGCCTAACCGATCCAAAGCTTGCACATATCCGATCATGTTGATCACATGTGGGCTCAGTAGATCACCTTCCTTTGGCTTGCAATCCATCAAGGATCGCCAATGGTTGAACCTTTCGATCCTAGCCTGCACCTGAAACATGCTCTTGAGACTCTCGGTCATATCAAAAGCCCCAACATCTTTGAAATGCTGCTGCAAATCGGGCTCCATACAAACAAGCATGAGGCAGCTGAACTCGTTTGATTCATCAACGAGTTTCTGGTAGACATTCTTGGTTGTGGTACTAGCATTATCGGCAGGTTCCTCTGGAAGCGGATCCTCTAGAACATGTTGTACTAGAGACTCATAGATGACATATCGCTGCGTCTCATAGTTGGGTCTGTCCGACTCGGACCTTATCTCAACTTGGATCCGACTACGTCGAATCCGACCAGATCCTTACAAGTCCATATTATCCGGTTAGCATCCAATGCTCCATGGCTAGTGAGACCAAGCCATCGACCGTGTCATATGCTAGTCTAGTTGGCTGCGCATCCACATAGCCCTTTCGACTAGGGACCGTTTAGGACAGTCATCATACAATGCATAGTCCCACAAACAAGTAACATACTTGCTGATACACACCATTGATAATGTCCAAGGACTATCTTTATTCATAAACACATAGGAAATATCATCATACATGATTTCCTCTAGGGTATATCTCCAATAGAAACCAACCACATCCCTCCCCCACCACATCAAAACAGCCACAAGGAATATATTTTGAGTGAAACTTAATACGAGTATAGTTTTTGTGATATATACACCAAACTAGAGTGTTTTTCTTTCAAGTTTTTGAACATGTATTATTATATTTTGGATCCGTTGCAACGCACGGGCACATTGGTAGTAAGAGTAGAGAACAGCATGAACGAGGGAAGGCCTTATTTGCAAACGTGGAGAGGGGTGTGTGTATCTTTTTGCAAAATTGCTATAGTTTCCTTCCTATCCGTTAGATATAAATCCAACGGCCTATATTACAGGATGGCACGCACACCATCATCACCAACACTGTTTTCTACTCCCTCTATTCCTAAATATTTGTCTTTTTATAGATTTGAATAAGTGACGACATACAGAGCAAAATGAGTGAATCTGCACTCTAAAATATGTCTACATACACATCCGTATGTGGTAGTCTATTTGAAATCTTAAAAAGAAAAATATTTAGGAATGGATGGAGTATAAGAGTAGACATGGAGATATATCTCCAGCATGGTCTACAACAAAAATGTGCTAGACTGGTTAGCGCCGGATGCTCGCAACGCGATGACCTAAGTTCTTATTCTGTCTTTAACTTTAGATTTTTATATTATATATTACTTATTTAATATATATACTTCTTTCGCTACTGTACTGATAGTGGAACCCATAGAGTACTTAGAATACAAGATTAAGGATGGACTTGTTTCTTTTTAACTTTCTGTACGAAGTTGTAGCCACCCTGCAAGTCACGTCTACACCGTACATGCAATTAACTTTTTATAGAGGGAGCATCATACACGCAATTAACTCAAATGGATTGGATGTGACTATATTATTTCCAGCATAAGAGCATCTCCAATGGCAGCCGGCAAATTTCCTCCCGCTTCCTTCCGCGGAGGACGACATCAAATGCCAGCGGCATATATTTTCACAACTCTAACCAACCAGATGAAATTCATGCAAACATGGACTGTTCCCATATAAGCATGCATGATTTCGTATAAAAAAGCTGGATCTTCATATAAACATGATGGATTTCATTACATTTACATGAACTAAGTGGTGCTAATCCGACTCTCTTGGTATAATTAATACTCCCTTGGTCCGGAAATACTTGTCCTAGAAATGGATGTATCTAGACCAATTTTTAGTTATAGATACATCCAATTTATCCATTCTTAGAAGAAATATTTCCCGCCAGCTGGAGAGGGAGTACCTAATCTAAATGGCCGCCCATGGATCCCTGTGTCTTCCTCATGTCCGGTAGACACTTGCGGGGTCGACGAAGGTCCTCAGAAGAGATGAAGCAGCAAAGAAACCACCTGAATGCGCAGTCATCGCCTCGGCGGTGGCCTTCATGGGACCCAAGTGGTGGCGGCCTCCCGTGTTCTACTTCTCCCTGAAGATGGCGGCGGACATAGAGAAGCTGGCCACCGACTCATCGCTCTCCACGCACCCGGCTCCTGTCTCTGCCTGCATGGCATTGCCGCAAGCACAGGAGGCACGCCCACAGACACAGGAGGTGCGGCCACCGCAGACGCTGGTGGCGCAGTATGACGCGGCAGTGACGACGCGTGTACCGGCATGCTCGCCGCCGTATCGGCATGGAGCAACTCGCCACTCCTCATCGAGCTGAACTGGAGCGGCGAGTTGCTAAACCACGCGCCGGATAGGGGCGGCAGCTGGCTCCGTCGGGCCAAGCGAGGTTGGTGAAGCACCGAGCGGCCTTGCCCGTATCTGGAAGGCTTGGCGGGCCACCCAGCCGGGTAGTATGCCGGAGAACGGCTCCTCGGAAGCCATTGGGAGAGTGGAGAAAATGGTGAAGGAGGAGATGGGGGAGCGGTGGAGGGGTGCGATTCTTTCCCATTGTCTGTCTAGCCTTGTTTAAATAGAGGGTGGACGGTAGCAGCTTGGCCGGCGTCTGGCCTCGTTTAAACTGAGGGCGGACGGGAGGAGCTCGGCCATTGTTGCGTTTAATTCCGGCCCGCTCATTAACGGACGTGTGGTCGGAGTAGGTTTCTCGGTTTGCATGCGGGTTTAACAAAGGGGTTTGATGGAGGCGGGGAGGTGTGTTTAGCCGGGCGTGCAACGGACGGTGTAGTACTATTCGATTTGCCTGCAGGCGGCGCAGTTCCGGATATGGCTTTAAGGCAGAAGAGGGAGGGGTAGCGGTTCCCGAAATGTTGAACAACCAATGATGCATCCTCCTTCAATTAACATCGTGCATGCATGAGGGAAGTTATGGGAGGAGGACTAGGAAAAGAGGCTACACAATGTGAATGCAACGCAGTTTGCACTCATATAAAGGCGCCCCTCCATTTCAATGCATCTACCACATCGTACGCACCTTAACATTTCCCTAAGCACCTACACTAAGCGCAAAAGTTCTCACTTCAGACCCATGGCAGCGATGCGCGCGAGCGGCAAGCGGCTGTGCCACATGGTCCACGACACCGGCCTGCGGCATGGCGCCGAGGATCGTCTCTAGACAGTGTTCGCGACCGGCTGGTGGATGGCCACCGTTGAGGCCAACTACGAATCTCAGTTGGACCAGATGATTGTTGCCACCACCAACAAGTTCACCATCCTCAAGAAGCTCGGGGACGACATCGTTGTACTCGTCCAGCTCGGAAACTTTGGTAGCCCACTCTGGCAAGAGCGCGACTGCAGCCGCCATCCGCATGATAACAAGGTGCATAAGGGTGCCCGCAATCTACGACCGGGTGGCAAAGGCAGCCCAAACGACTGTTGTTGCTTCTCAGGTGGTGGCAACAACATCTGCCTCGGGGATAGCAACTGGCGAGAGCGGCACAACATCTGTCCGTTTTGCAGCAGCGGCCTTAGCCCTGATGGAGGCCGCCCAGGACCATGTCGAGGCCGCCCACGCCCAGCTCCTGGCAGTCACCGCACAAATCGAATGAAGCTTCTCCGACAATGGTCGACAACCCATGGCCGAAGAGCTGGCAATCGCCGAGAGCGTTCGAGCGGCCATCCGTTCCTCGGCCCCATACCTTGCAACGACGGAGCCCGTCCAAGCCTAGATCACGTCGACCCATGCCCAGCTCGTGGCGGCCTTTTGCAAAGAGATGGCAGACATGGATGGTGAGATGCTTGCCTAGTGTGGTGTGATGGGTGCCATGGAGCCCCTTCCCCAAGAGACCGTCTGGCGTGAGCTGGACATGGAGGCGGCAATGGAGATCGATAAGCACCAGCCGTAGTAGTATTGTTTGTTTTGTTTGATTTAGAGCGCCGGTCTTTAATTTGTTAGAGTAATGTTTAGGTCAGCTACCTCTGTTTAATTGCTGAACTTGCTCGATTAAGAAGCGTAGGCATGCTGTAGTCTCCTTTGTGTACCCAAATTATGCAATGACGTGCATGACCACTGTAACCATGGAAATTCGAACCAAAACTTTTGACGTTCAAACTCATCACACACGGGTGAAGCTATCTGAATCGTTTGTGATGTCCACATATCGTACACAGTTCTGAATAAGGGACCCTGTCTGATGACACTTTGTGCGCCAGTTTTTTGGCTGAAGCAATTCCAATTTTTTGGCTTCCGCGGAAGTATCTACCTCCCCGCCCCCTCCCCCTTACCAAAAGCCACATTTCCCCCTTTCCGCCTTCCTTTCCAAGTTGAAACCTTCACTCCTTGCTTGCAGCGCCGCATCCTTGTCAGCGACCCTCCTTCACGCTGCTCAGCCTCGTCTATCCAGGCAGGTAATCCACACCCGACCCCCATCCTCCTCCCCCTTCCATATCCTACATGCCCCGACCGCCGACGCGAGTGTGACACCATCCACCCAAATCACCGACCCCTCCACCAAATAAGCGCTGCCCTAAGCCATGGTGCACACTTTATAGCCAGGATCTCAAGGAGCATTTGGCAGCGGAGAAGCAAATCATGGCCGCACGCGCGGATGAGGTCGCGATGGGTGCCATTCGTGCCTCCCCCAGATCTTGGAGGAGCACCTTGCCATTTTTTCGCTATGCCGGTTAAGCATGCTCGGTTTCCCCATTGCATGTGCTGCTCCTGCCTTTCCTTCACAAATTCTAGTGAATTGTGCTATCTAATTTTACCATGCAATCTGGTGCTCTAGTGTATATGTTCTATATGTCGTGCAGTGTGGTGCTCACTTATTAACTATTTTGCTAATTAGTTGTCGTCTTCAGTTAACTGTTTGGTTCAATTCTGCAAATGTGATGTTCAATTCTTCAGGCTGCAATTTTGTATTGTCTTCCATGTGACAAATAAATCAAATTTATCTTTACAAATACATGAGAAACGGATACAATTGCTATATTTCCAAGTTGTCAAGCATGCTTGGTTTGGTTATACATTGTGCAATGTGGTGCTTAGTTAACATTTGGTTCATTTGTGTAGTGGTGTTTAGTTAACTGTTTGGTTCAATTCTGCAATGCGATGTTCAATAGTTGTGGGTGCATTCTGTTATTGTATACCATGTGAGGAATAAATTGAATTTGGCTGTAGCAAATACATGAGAAACAAATACAATTGCTATAATTGGCTGTAGTTAACTGTTTGGTTAACTGTCTGATCTTCTATTAGGAGTATGTTATATTGTGCAATGTGGTGCTCATTTAATGTTTGGTTCATTTGTTGTGGTGTTTAGTTAACTGCTTGGTTCAATTCTACAATGCGATGTCCAATTGTCGTGGGTAGAATTTTGTATTGTTGTGCGTGTGAGGAATAAATCGAATTTGGCTGCACTTAATACATGAGAAACATATACAAGTGCTATATTTGCTAGTTCTTAATCATGCTTGGTTTGGGTAAATGGGTTTTCTGTGTGCCTTGAATTTATCTGATGAATCTGCAATGTGCTTATTTTTCATCAACATATTTTACTGATAGCATGCGAACCCTTACTTAACCTAATGACTAACTACCTTATATGTGTTGCAAGGAAACAATGGGAAGCAGCGAGGTTTACAATCGAGGTTCGCACATGCATGGTCCGTTCTCTAATAGCACATTATTGTGCAATTGCAGGAACCATTCTAATATTTTGGTTTTTAACAATTTGGTCTTGCACATGTATGTCCCGCTGTCAGAGGTTTTGACCCACTGTTCGACCCTTTTAGCATATGGGGAAATGAGTTGTCCATGAATATCAATCAAATCAAGAAACTCAAAAAGATTGTTAGGATAAAGAAATTAGCGACAAAAAACAAAAAGATCTTTGTCTGCACAATGAAGAAGACATCAGTTCACTACAAGATGGTACTAACTATTATACCTTGCCTTTTCTTTATTCCTTTGCCCCATTTCCAATATAAAGAAGATATTTACGCACATCCTTGTTTTCAGGCCTTTCCAAAGCAGTTCACTAATGATTACCTCTGAAACCACATCTAGGGTCAGGAGGCGAGGAAGGTATTCATAAAACACCCATGGTTCAATATTGATGTGTTCCTGAAGAGGACGAAGGACGGACGGTCAATCATCCACAGGCACTGGCCTAAAGTTGCGACCTTCAACATGAATGAAGGCTCAATATTCGCCTTCCGCTTCAGTAGTTTTCCAGATGAGATGCATCTGTCTATATACAGTATATGATGCTAATTTCGAAAGGTTCTACATGTTGGAACTTGCTGCTAGTGCAGTTGTGTAATGGGGTAGCTGAGTGCTGAAGCTATATCATGTTGTACTCTGATGTATTTTAATTATGAAATTCTCCTTCCTTAATATGGAAATGAAATATATTGTGTGCTTAATATGAAATGTCAGTTAGATTAATAAATGGATTATGAATAATCGGATAATTAGCCTGCTAATGGCGAATTAGCCTCCTAATTGGGTTTTGCTATTCCAAACAGTTGTTGAAAAAACACTGTGGGCGATGACCTCAGGCAACGCACACAGTTTCAACGAATAAACCATGTTGGATCAATGAACAATCACACCCGATTTTCTCTTGAAAACTGTTTGCGTTAGGCCACCTTGCGCAAACGTTTACCACATAAAAAGTGTGTGTGATGGACAGCCTTTGCCACACAGTTTCTTCTACGCACCGTGTGTGATACATTCAATAACACAAATGATTTAACGGGAAAAATTGTGTGTGACGTAGCTGTGAATGGAAACGTTTTCCTTGGAGCAACTATGTGGGATGTACATACGAATAGAAACGTTTAGCGGGGACTGACTGTGTGGGATGTACTTGCGACCGGAATTTTTTTTGACGTATAATTGTATTTTTAGCTGTATTGTACGTATTTCCGTATGTGAGCCCTCGCGGGTCGCACACGTTCTCATTTTGCCGAGCCTGCCACTACTAGGAAAAGGGCTATAGATGATATGGCCACTAATGACGCACCAGACATGTGGTGCGCCACTACTATAGAGTAATGGCGCACCATGAGTCGGTGCGCCATTAGTGTGGTAGGCACTAATGGGGCACCAGACCCACGGTGCGCCATTAGTAACAAATTTTTTCCCAAAAGTTCTAATGGCGCACTAGGGAGTACTGCGCCATTACTAGTTAAACTAGTAATGGCGCACCTCACACAGTGCACCACTACTATTTTTTTTGCAAAACTACTAATGGCACACATCAAGCTGGTGGGCCATTAGTAATAAGGGTTACTAATGGCGCGTTTGTCTCTAGTGCGCCATTAGTAACCTGGGACAGATAGCTAGCTAAGATCGATTGTATTTAAATCGTAGTCTTCATTTCTCGATTGTATTACATGGGCACTTTTTGAACTCATGAATATTTTTAAATTTCATGGGCACTTTTTGAATTCATGAATATTTTTTCAAATTTGATCTCTATCCCCTCCATCTCGATCGCTATCCCCATCCATCTCGATCTCGATCCCCGCCGCACCCTCCCCCGCTAGCTCCACCGGCGCCGACGACCCAGCGCACCCTCCCCCGCTCCACCGTCGCTGCCGACTCACCGCACCCTCCCCGGCCCGCTCCACCGCCGCCGAGCACCCCCCGCACCCTCCCCCGCTCCACCACCGCCGACGACCCACCGTCGTGGCCGACCCCCCGCACCCTCCCCCGCTCCACCGCTGCCGAGCACCCCCATTTGATGATATTTTCAAATAACAAATTTGATAACATCTTTTAATATTCATAAAAAAATTATTACTGTTTTTATAAAAAAATTATTACTATTTTTATAAAAGAATATTAAAAAACAACAAGTAATAATAATAATAATAACATACTAATGACGCACCGCTCGGGGGTGCGCCATTGCTATCTAAAAAAACATTCTAATGGCGCAGCGCTCGTGTAGTGCGCCATTGCTATCTAAAAAAACATTCTAATGGCGCACCGCTAGGTCGTGCACCATTGCTAAGCCTCCCCCCACAATAAAATCCACAATCTCTCACATTTCCCTCTACTCCCTCCCCTGCCTCATCTCACCCGCGCCCGACCACCACCGACGACCACCGCCCCCGTGCTCGCCGTCCCCGGCCGTGCTCACTGCCCCCGCCACACCCGACCACCATCGCCCCCAATGCCCCCTCCCTGTGCCGAGCGTCGCCTCCCTCGCCGTCCCTCCTCTGCCCGCGCCCGCGCCCTTGACGTCCTCCCGCCCAGGCGCCCCCTCCCCCCGCGGCCCCGCCTGCATCAACCTCATGCTCGCCGTCCAACACCGTGCGGCTTGCCAAGGAGGACCGCCGCCGTCTTCCTCTTTGACTACGAGGACCCGGACGAGCTCGGACGCCCTCGAGCCATCCCTTCGACGCCCGCCGATTTCCTCCGCCCCGACCACCATCGCCATCGCTCGACACCGAATTCGCGCCGCCTCGACTAGCTCCGGCTACCCCGAGTTGCCCTCGACCTCCCCAGTGAGCACCCAAGCCGCTTCCCCCTCTTCCCCCCTCTTGATTTCCTTCTGATGTGTTCTAGGGTTGGGGGTTGGAGAATTTTGGACAAGGAAAGGGGGTTGGAGAATTAAGTAGCTTGGGTTGGGGTTTGCAAGAGAAGAATCTGTAGTGTTTGTGCAGCCACTAGGCAGTGTTCAATTTACTCTTTTTATTATGGCTTCGGAGCATTGATCGGCTATAGTTGGTGCAGCAAAAGCTTTGATCATCGAACTGATTGCTATGGTTGTGCCGCATTCTACTTCCAGGAATTCTCCTGATGAACCTGACATGATTTCTTGGTAGGGGTTCAGTATTCACTAGTCTACTAAGTCCAAGTGTTAGTAGCATTTTCTTCGTCTTTTTCTCTTTCTATGTATAGATGTTGTAGGATCTCATTATAGAATGGATCTGGCATACGAAAATCCCTCTTAAGACTCAATGCTTACTAAGCAGAAACATTGACTGGCAATACTCTATGATCCTTGATTGAATTGAAACTGCTTAGATGGATGTTGTCTTTTTCTATAGATGGATCCTCGATCGGTCTTAGTTTGGTCTTGCCAAAGTAAGTGCAAGCAGATTTGAGGTGACTGTAGTTTGGCATCTTCAGAATTTCACAAAGGTGGATAACCTTCTAATCAGCACTCACCTATGCTGCTCTTGCACTGATTTTAGCTCCCTCTCTTAGTTGTTCTATTGCATGACCACGTATAGATAGAAGTTGTTCCCTGTGTTCCAAATAGGTGAGTGAGCCATGCATCGAATTGCCCACAAAAATCAAAATGTAACTAGTATAACACTGCATATTTTGTGTAGAATCTTGAAAACTAAATTTATGGTAGAATTAGTACATGAAAACTGAACTTATTGTTACTGTAATTTAGTTACCAGTTTGGGAGTACAATTTGGAACATAGTATTAGTACTGATCTATTTTGAAAGATTAAAAGTAGATGGCCATTCCTCAAAGAAACATGGCACAACAAAATTCAATCTTGTTGAAACCTTACATATGTTGGTTCCTGCTTATTTGCTCCAATGGCACAAACTTGAGCTACTGTCGAAAAATTCAGTTAGGTACTGTTAGCATCATGTAAGAAAATGGCCATAATGTGCCCTAATAATGATGTATTTTGTCATAAAAATATATAGTGGACTGCCATGATAATGACATGCTGCTAGTAGTTACTTCCATGAGTTGTTTTATTGACATGGCACATTTGCAATGGAGTTTTATATATCTATAGCCACTATTCATTAACAGCAAGTCAGTTTTGTTTATAGTTGAAAGTAAGTGTGTGGTTTGAAATTTTGATCTCATTATGGCATCTAGAATTATGTCAGTTTTGTTTTGTAACTAGAAGACCAAAGTGTGTTACTCACCTGGGATCTTAACTGTTGGGGGGTAGTATTTTTACTAGAAGACCCATTGGTGATGATGCTACTTGTGATCTTCTGAAATGACCCATTGGCGACTTCATTACGCGGGGATAATGATTTTGCAGGTACCCCGAGAGGCCCTTGAGTTTGCCGGAATGTCG
The DNA here is from genome assembly GCA_034509565.1 of Triticum monococcum. Classification (NCBI taxonomy): domain Eukaryota; kingdom Viridiplantae; phylum Streptophyta; class Magnoliopsida; order Poales; family Poaceae; genus Triticum; species Triticum monococcum. Next base: position 169,508,093 of record CM067847.1, on the reverse strand, counting down.
ATTAACTCCCGTTCCGGCAAATTCGGGTACTCCATATGTCCTATTTTCAGCAAAGGTCATGCTAAAATTTTCCGTGAATTTTAGCATGATTTTGCTAAAAATAGGACATATGGGGTACTTGCCTCTTGTGCCGGGGTATCTTAGTACTTAATAAATAGGATCAACTGCCTCTTGTGTTATACATATAGGAGTGTGATATCAACTCATAGTTATTACTAATGTCAGTTGCTCGTCATCGATAAACCCTAATCTGGTAGGACGACCTACTAAAAAAGCCCATACCACATATTCTATTTGGATGGCCCTGCTAACCCTTGACCATAAATACTTGAGATGGATGTAGCATGCTTAAAGAGAGAAATGTTTTTAGGCCAACTCCACTGGGCCTGGCTGAAAATGCACAAGTGTGCATGACTAACAATATTCTATTGTAAAGCTAAACAGGAAAGAGGAACCACCCATCCTAACCATTTGCTCTCAAAATTACCACTTCACTTCTTACTACTGAAAATCTTAGACCATCTCCATTCACCAATAGCTCAAACCAGTTCGAAGGGTGTGTTTTCACCACACTGTGGATTATCTTATTGGACCCAACGCAAGAGATGATGTAGTTTTGAATTATGAATGTAGGATATGTCGTCATCGGACGACGAAAGTCTCCTGGGGGAGTGCGACTGGTGCCACGACGATCGAGGTCTGTGCGACATGCCTCACCTGGACGATGATCGGTGCTTCAGCATTAAGCTCGAGGAGACCTTCGAAGTTGAAATGGTAGACAACGACGACAAGTGTTATTTTCATAATTAAGCATGACTTCAACTATTTCAATGTGTAATTTTCCTCCTTTACAATTCAAGTATAGCTTATCCCATGCCATACAAGACGCTATGTCTTAGAGAGGATGGATTTTGAAGACCATGAAATTCTTAAACAAAGAAAATTCACCTAAGGACTCATCACGATGTGGATTTTGAAGTAAATCTGTATAATTCTGGGAGCGTAACACATTTTGGTTGCAAAAATTGGGAAGCATTATGCAAGATGTATGGTTTTGATGAGGGTATGCTTGTCACCATGGATCTTGGTGATGTGACATCGACCAAGACAATATGGACATTTGGGTCCTTGTTGATACACCTCCAGTTCTACCGCTATGTGAGTTTCTCAAACATAGTTAATTATTAACTAATTTATATTGTTTATTTCAAAATAGTTGACAACTTATTTCCATTAACAGCTTATTTTTATTGTTCAAAGAATGTGCGGGAGATGGTAGACAAAACCCACTACACCGATGGCTCCGAATTAACAACTTACAAGGAGAAAAATCATCTGGTTGGATTTTGTACTGACATTGAGAATTACAATATCTACAATCAAACTCCTCAACATTATGGTCAATACGTGCCACTAGTGCATGTGTTCAACTACGGTAACTACCATGGAGATACCCTCGTAAGATTTTTTTACTATTACGACATCTGTGCATCTTTTGCATACTTGTAAAACTAGTACATCATTGCTAACTATGAAGTTATTACTATTTTTTTCAAAAGATAATCCCAGAGAATTGTGTGCCTCATTTGATGTATCAGAAAGGTAGTCTTAATGTTTTGAACATACAGCCAGGTCATCCTACGAATCTCAACTGTCCATACGAGATTTCTAAAAGAAGTGGAGACAGGAAAATCAAAGGATGGAAAAAATGTATGGACAGTCGTAAGGAGGTTCTTGGAAGCAAAAGGAAGCGAAGCGCAAGAATTGGAGACGGGATGATCTCCATTCTCCATAATGGAGAGTCAAGGTCTATATTGTTTTATGCTATTTTACCTTAAATAGGGTATTTAGGTCCTGCCTAATACTGATGATCATGTGCTAAGAACAATTAAGTAGGGTTGGTTCGATGACTATCAAGATGATGATCGTATGACTTGTTATTAATAACGAGTAGAAGTTGTATGATGATGATTAGTAGGACTTGTTAGGATTAGTATTACTTCCGACAAACTCGCTACTCGCGGTCTCGAGACTTGTAATGTTCTATCTTTGTTCGGTCTTTTGAATTCGGAGACTAATATGATGAATTGTATTTGGAGACTAATCTTCTATTGTATTCGATGAATCTGTTGTTGCTATGTGGTGCTAGCTATATTCTGTCCAATAATATATTTTATAACCTGTGAAAATATCAGAAAATAAAAAAGTCCCTAATATTCATACTAGTGGCGCACCACCACATAGTGCGCCATTAGTAAGCCAGAGCACACTAATGGCGCATCATCCACCAGTGCGCCATTAGTATGCCAAAGCACATGGGTAAATATGGCCCCCTGGGAGGCATACTAATGGCGCACCGTGGGCTATACTAATGGCGCACTGCATGGTGCGCCACTAGTATACCAGATACTAATGGCGCACCACAGTTTCGCCATTAGTATTTAATTCTAATGGCGTGGTACTAGTGGGGCACCAGTAGTGCGCCATTAGTAGGCAAAACTGGTGCGCCACTAGCATGCCTTTTCCTAGTAGTGTGCGTGCCAGGAGGGCATATCCCCGACGGTTTCTGGGTCGTGTGGGAAGGACCCCCCCTATCGCCCACACTCACTTGGCGACGATTCCCAATGCCTTCACGGAAAGGGGTTAAAAACCGTTTGTTTAGGACCGACGAGCACCATTGTTGGTACGCTAATGGTGTGGAAGAATATTGACTCCGCAGTGGCAAGAACAAACTAGTCGCCTAAGACACCGGAGGGGGTAATTCCAATCGGAAACAGAAGCGCAAAGCCGAACCCGCCGTTCCTGGTGAAACCGCAGTGGTGACCCAGGTAAAATTCAAAGGAAAAACTAAAGGACCATGGGTCCCCAAAAATGTGAAAGACTCAACAGGAAATGATGTGCTAGATTTACCGTGTCATATACATACCAAGGTGGATGAAGAGGGAAACCTGATTTATCCCAAGCATACCACTCGATAGTGTGGACTCCTTATCGAGCAATTCCGAGAGGGCCAGCCCAACGAGAAAGAGAAGGAATCTGATAAGCATGAAGACAAAGAGGTGGGTGATGGTTTCCCCAACATCAATGCCACTTTGGTGATTTTTGCTGACGTTGAGAGCAAAAGTCGACTGAAAGTCATTAACAAAGAAGTAAACATGGTTGCCCCGGCAACACCAAAGTATTTGAAGTGCTCTAAGACTCCCATTACATTCAACCAGTCTGACCATCCAGCGCGTGTTGCTACCCCAGGGCGGCAAGCGTTGGTGGTCGACCCAGTTGTTGGGGGTACTCGATTGACCAAGGTCATGATGGATGGTGGCAGCGGCTTGAACATTTTGAATGCTGAGACTCAACGAGAGATGGGCATCCCGATGTCCAAGTTCAATGAAAGCATTATGCGCTTGCACAGTGTCATCCATGGGAAGAAAGCTGATTCACTCGGTCGGATCACTCTTGACATGGTTTTCGGTGATTTGAAGAATTATCGCAAGGAAAAGTTAACATTTGAAGTTGTGGATTTTCACAGTGCTTATCATGCCATTTTGGGCAGACCTGCATATGCCTGCTTCATGGCTCGACCATGTTACGTATATCTCAAGCTAAAGATACCTGGTCCCAAGGGTGCGATCACGATCACTGGTAATCGGCAGAGAGCGGAGGAGTGTTTCCAGAAGGGCTCAAAGATTGCCGATGAAACAGATGGCAGCAGTGGAAATGCAAGAGTACCAAAAGAACACAGATCCGAGTGATTTTCTACGTGCCAAGAAGCCTGCTTCAGAATCTGCATTTCAGTCGTCTGGTGAAACAAAGCTAGTTCATATTCACCCAACCAATCCTAGTGCTGCTCAAACTCATATCTCAACATCACTCGAGAGCAAAAAGGAAGAAGCGCTCATCCAGTTCCTCCGTGAGAACTAGGACATCTTTGCATGGAAGCCTTCTGACATGCCAGGTGTAGCCAGGGGACTGGCTGAGCACCGTTTGCGATTCAACCCGAAAGCAAAACCTGTTAAAGAGCATCTTCGCCGGTCCGCCGTGGAGAAGAGGAAGGCGATTGGTGAGGAGGTGGCTCGGCTTCTAGCAGCTGAGTTCATCCGCGAGATATACCAATCCGAGTGGCTTGCCAATGTTGTCATGGTCCCCAAGAAAGACGGTTCACTTTGCATGTGCATCTATTTCAAGCATATCAATCGGGCCTACCCGAAAGATCATTTCCCTCTGCCCCGCATCAATCAAATTGTTGACTCGACTACGGGATGTGAGTGTTTGTCCTTTTAGGACGCTTATTCTGGGTACCATCAGATCCAACTGTATGGACCTGATGAATTAAAAATAGCTTGTATCACCCCATTCGGGTGCTTTTGCTATGTTACCATGCCTTTTGGTCTCAAGAATGTTGGGGCCACATTCATGCGCGTGATTCAGAAGTGCTTGCTCACTCAAATCAGTCGAAATGTGGAAGCATACATGGATGACATCATGGTCAAGTCACGTAAAATTTCCAACCTCCTGACTGACCTCGCCGAAACCTTTGCCAATCAAAGAAGATATGATATCAAGCTTAATCCATCAAAGTGCACCTTCGGAGCCCCAGGAGGAAAGTTACTCGGTTTTCTCATTTCCGAACAAGGGATCAATGCAAACCCAAAAAAGTTGGTGCAATCCTCCGAATGAAACACCCTGTGCGTGTGCGTGATGTCCAGAAGCTTAGTGGTTGCCTGGCTGCATTGAGCTGATTCATTTCTCATCTCGGTGAAAAGGCATTGCCTCTTTACTGACTGATCAAGAAATCTGGGGCTGGTGCAACATTTGAAGAGCTCAAAACCCTGCTTTCCACCCAGCGGGTGCTTGCTGCTCCAATCAGCAAAGAGCCTTTACTGCTTTATATCGCAGCCACTGGACATGGTGTTAGTACGGTGCTCACGGGCGAGCGGGAAGAAGAAGGCAAAGCCTACAAAGTTAAGCGCCCAGTGTATTGTATTTCTGAAGTCTTAACTCCGTCCAAGCAGAGATATCCACATTATCAGAAGTTGGTTTATGTAATTTATTTGATGACAAAGAAAGTTGCACATTACTTCTCAGATCACTCGGTTTTAGTCATCAATGATGCTCCATTATCAGAAATTCTGAACAACAGAGATGCGACTGGTCGAGTGGCAAAGTGGGTGATTGAACTCCTTCCGTTGGATATCAAGTTTGAGGCAAAGAAAGCAATCAAGTCCCAAGCAATAGCAGATTTCCTCGTCAGGTGGAGTGAGTGGCAACAACCGACTCAAATCCACTCGGAACATTGGACTATGTTCTTTGATGGGTCCAAGATGCTGAATGGTTCTGGGGCTGGAGTAGTCCTGGTATCCCCGCGAGGCGACAAGCTCAGTTATGTTCTCCAGATTCACTTTGATTCTTCCAATAATGAGGCTGGATATGAGGCACTTCTGTAAGGGTTGTGTATGGCCATTTCACTCGGCATCCGTCGCCTAATGGTTTACGGTGACTCGGATTTGGTGGTCAATCAAGTGATGAAGGAATGGGATATCAAGAGCCTAGCTATGACTGGCTATTGCAATGCTGTGAGGAAGTTGGAAAAGAAGTTTGAGGGGTTAGAGCTCCACCACATACCCCGAGTCAAGAATCAAGCAGCTGATGATCTGGTGAAGATAGGCTCCAAGCGTGAGCCTATTCCCAGCAAGGTGTTTTTGGAGCGTCTCCACACTCCGTCAGTTCAAGAGGATCCTTTCTCAGAAGAGCCCCCACAACCGAAAAGTTCCACCGATCTGACTAAAGTTGAGATCCCAGCCTTGGTCGACCTATTCATGGAGGTTTTGGTCATCATCCCTGATTGGACGGTGCCATATGTTGCATACCTACTCAAAAAAGAGCTCCCAGAAGATGAGGATGAGGCCCATCAGATCGTCCGTCGATCCAAAGCTTTCACCGTGATAGGTGGACGACTGTACAGATATAGTGTTACTGGAGTTGCTCAACGATGCATCACACCAGAAGAAGGTCGAATGATTCTCAATGACATCCACTCGGGGACCTGTGGTCACCATGCATCCTCTCGGACAATCGTGCCCAAAGCATACTGAGCGGGTTTTTATTTACTGCAAGCAAATGAAATGGCAAAGGAAATAGTCGACAAGTGCGAGGGCTGCTAGTTCTACTCCAATATGTCCCACAAACCAGCATCAGCCCTGAAGACCATTCCACTCGTCTGGCCATTTGCTGTTTTTGGATTGGATATGGTTGGACCCCTAAGGACCGGCAGAAGTGGTTTCACTCATTTGCTTGTAGCAGCCGACAAGTTCACTAAATGGATCGAAGCCAAGCCTATCAAGAGTCTCGATTCAAGCACTGCCATCAGTTTCATCAGAGAGTTGACATTCAGATATGGAGTCCCTCACAGTATTATCATAGATAATGGATCCAACTTCGATTCTGATGAGTTTAGAGCATTCTGCGCCTCCCAAGGAACTCGGGTTGATTACGCGTCTAGCACGCATCCACAGTCGAATGGGCAAGTAGAGAGAGCAAATGGTTTGATCCTCCAAGGGCTGAAACCCCGTTTGATGCATGACCTCAAGCACGCAGCAGGTGCTTGGGTAGATGAGTTGCCATCCGTCCTTTGGGGGTTGAGAACAACGCCAAATCGGACTCCGTTCTTCATGGTCTATGGGGCTGAAGCCGTGTTGCCAACCAATTTGCTTCACAACATGCCCCGAGTGGAACTTTTCTCAGAAGCTGAAGTAGAGCAGGCTCGGCAAGATGCTGTTGACCTCCTGCAAGAAGAGAGAGAGATCGCATTGATCCGATCGACCATTTATCAACAAGACCTCCGTCGATTCCATGCCAGAAACATAAGAGGTCGAGCATTTCAGGAAGGAGACCTGGTGCTCCGAGTGGATCAGCAACAGCCTCACAAGCTTGCTCCTGCTTGGGAAGGTCCCTTCATCATCACCAAGGTGCTCCATAATGGAGCCTATCACCTTTACAATGTGGAACACAAGAAAGACGAGCCACGCGCTTGGAACGCGGATCTGCTCCGCCATTTTTACACTTAAACACCCGAGTCAACGAGTTGTAATAAGAATCATTCAGTTTTCTTATCAAAGACAAGATTTTTGTAGCACCTTAATAATTGTTATCCTATCAAGTTGTATCTTCAAGTCCCCAAGTGGGTGGCTTAGCCGCGAACCTGATTCGCTTAAGTTTCAAAATTAGTCCGAGTGGAGAGCAATCCTCCCGCTCGGGGGCTTAGCCGCGAACATGTTGGCCCAAGTTTCTAAAAATCCTACTGAGTGGAGAGAAATCCTCCCACTCGGAGCCTTAGTTGCAGTCCCGTACTCGCCTAAGTTTCTAAAAATCCTCCTGAGTGGAGAGCAATCCTCCCACTCGGGGGCTTAGTTGCTGTCCGGTACTCGCCTAAGTTTCTAAAAATCCTATCGAGTGGAGATCAATCCTCCCACTCGGGGGCTTAGCTGCAGTTCCATACTCGCCTAAGTTTCTAAAAATCCTACCGAGTGGAGATCAATCCTCCCACTCGGGGGCTTAGCTGCAGTTCCATACTCGCCTAAGTTTCTAAAAATCCTACCGAGTGGAGAGCAATCCTCCCACTCAGGGGCTTAGCTGCAGTCCCATACTCGCCTAAGTTTCTAAAAATCCTACCGAGTGGAAAGCAATCCTCCCACTCGGAGGCTTAGCTGCAGTCCCGTACTCGCCTAAGTTTCTAAAATCCTATTGAGTGGAGAGCAATCCTCCCACTAGGAGGCTTAGATGTAGTCCCGTACTCGCCTAAGTTTCTAAAATCCTACCGAGTGGAGAGCAATCCTCCTACTCAGAGGCTTAGCTGCAGTCACATACTCGCCTAAGTTAAAAACCATCCTGATCCGCAAGGATGACGAGGTGTAGGTCGTGCACATCACCTAGTGCTCTTGTCCATGACCCACTCGATGGAGCTGCGCCACAAGTACAACGTCCGCTCCTTCCCGATCCTCAAGCATGACGAAGTGCAAGTCGTGCACATCACCTAGTGCTCTTATCCATGATCCACTCGACAGAGCTGCGCTACAAGTACAACGTCTGCTCCATCCCGATTCGCAAGGACGTAAAAGTGCATGTGCCGGTGTTCTGGGAACGGGGGTCCCCAGACTTGCCTGCCTGCGGCCTACGGCGTGGCTCAAAGGAGGCCCAGCATGGCCCATCTTCATCGACACAAGACTCAAGACCCTCGCAAGGGGCAAAGCCTCGGGAGGCAGACGACACGGAGCTTCCTCAGGCACGGCCTCGTCAGGCTGGCTCGTGAGGAGGCGGAGAGATCAAGGCGGGGTACCTCGCGAGGTGCCCGTGACGCAAGCCATGACGACTCAGGGCGCCAGGCGGGTGCCAGCGCGCGCAGCGTCCTTCTTTCCTCTTTGGTGCAAGGGGGGCAAGCGCAGCCGCGGAGTACCGAGGCATCATGCAAAGGTTGCCATTTCGGTGCAACGAGACCAAGACCAGGAGGACTGCAAGACGGAGGTCACCATGGAGCCCAAGATGGCGTCATCACCAGAGCTTTGCGTAGGCGAAGACTGCTTTTGTCAGGATAGTTGATACTTGCTGTCCCCCTTCAAATTAGCCCGCCATTGTTGGCTCCCTTCCCGCTTGATATTTGGGAAGAGGACCAGGGCCTCTATAAATAGAACCAGCCACCCACATAGCAAGGGGACGGACGGTCGGCAAGTGAGAGCAAGGCGGCGAGTGAGTAAGAGAGAGAGAGAGAAAGGTGGCTGAACTCCTCCTAGCAGTTCATCACCCTAGCCAAGAACAGCCTCGCGAGGCTGTTCTTCCTTGTATTGTTCGTCATCATCAGCCCCATGAGGCAATCCACCGACCACACACTGGAGTAGGTTATTACACCACAACGGTGGCCCGAACCAGTATAAATCTTGTGTCCCTTGTGCAGTTCTTTTAGTAGTTTAGATCTATGCGAGGCGGGGAGGTACAAGGCGTAATCTCCGCGCGCACCCCAGTGTTCGAACCTTAAGGGTCCGTCGGAACCCGAAATCCGACATTTGGCGCGCCAGGTAGGGGTGCGCCGGAATTCGTCGTCCACCGCCCCGTTCTCCTCCGACCGTCGCGTCGATGTCCGACGCTCGTCAGGCCCGCGCCGAGCGCCGGGCCGCCATCGCTTCTCACGTCGCCCAGACGACGCCCGTCGGCTGACGTCCTCGTCGTTCCCCGTCGCCCGCCGTCAATGCCGCCACCGGCCCGGCTTGGGGCGAGCAGCAAGCGTCATCCCAGCATCCATCCGTACGGCAAGATGACCACACCGCTACTCCATCGCTCGCACCCGCTGGTTCTTCGTCCCGCGCGCTCCGCGCACCCTTGGAGGCTCAAGCTGTGCTCCTCGTGGCAAACGTGCTTCTGCGCTACCGTCCCATTGATGACGTCTACGAGGAGTGGCTCGACCGTGTTGCCGAGCTTGTCCGCGCCGCAGGGGGCTCTCCCGCGCCGTCCGTTCCGCTGCGCTGCACCCCGCCCTGTGCGGGCAGCGAAGCCCCGGAGGCGTACCAGCTGCCTCCTCTCCAAGAAGACGCTATGGCTCCAAGGCGCGTGGCCCCTGGGCGGAACCCACTCCGTCAGGCACCAGCGCAGCAAGAACGGAGCTGCCAAGAAATCCCTCGCCCGCAAGGAGCTGCCCGGGCGCTCCCTGCTCCGGCGCGCCGCGACCCTGCTCCAGTTTCGGCATGCCAAGACCCCGCGCTGCTCCTAGCTGCAGTGCGTGGGGACCCTCAAGACCAAGCTCTCCACTAGCCAAGGCCTTTCGTGGCCAACACAGGCTGCCGTGCCTACACCACCGAGCTGCGTAGCGTCGCGTGGCCCGGCAAGTTCAAGCCAGACCTACCTCCTCGTTACGATGGCACGACTGACCCTGCGGAGTTCCTCCAGCTCTATGAGCTGGGCATCGCAGCTGCTAGTGGGGACAAAAAGGTCATGGCGAACTGGTTCCCCATGGTGCTCAAGGAAGGAGCTCGCACCTGGCTCCTGAATCTGGCTCCGGGCACGATCTCTTCCTGGGACCAGATGTGCACCCGCTTCATCGCCAACCTCCAAGGTACTCGCGACCGGCCGCCCGCCGTGAGCGACATGCGCCGCATCAAGCAACAACCCGGAGAGACCCTGGAAAAGTACATCCAGCGCTTCAACAGCGCGCGCCTCAAGATCCCCAAGGTGTCCGAGGAGGCCATCATCTCGGCCTTCTCCGATGGTGTGCGCGATGTCAAGATGAAGGAGGAACTGGCGATGCATGAAGACCTGTGCACCTCCCTGGAGCTGTTCAACTTGGCGACCAAGTGCGCCAGGGCTGAGGAGGGACGCCTCTCCCTCCTCGAGCTGCCTGCCGCAGAACCAGAGGAGAAAAAGCCCAGGGCCAAGGACGTGAAGCGCAAGGGGGCTGCCGTGCTCGCAGCAGAACCAGACACCAAGCGCGGCAAAGATCTGCCTGAGTCTTCCAGGGGCAGCCGGTACTGTGTGTACCACGACCTCCACACCCACAACACCAACGAATGCCAAGAACTCCACGCCGTGCGAGAAGGAAGGATCGGCCATCGTCTCGATCGCGCCGATCGGGGCTACGGCCGAGGAGGAGGAAGAACCGCAGGACGTTGGGAAGACCGTGGCCCGCGCCAAGGGTGGCGCGATCAGCCTCGCGAGGATCGCTGGCGAGACCTGCCTCGCGAGGGGGACTGGAGGGATCAGCCTTGTGAGGATCGCTCGTAGGGCAACGCAGGCCTCCCTCCACTGCCGCCTCAGCCAAGGAGGAACGAGGACCGCCACCAAGACGAAGGGGCTGGGGGCTTCCAGGAGCCACGTGCAATCGCCTGCATCTTGGGCGGAGCTCAAGCCCCAGCCTCCCAACGCATCTTCAAGCAGTTTGCCCACGAGGTGAACACAGCCCTCCCCAGGCTCGAAGCAACGTGCCCTCTTAGGTGGTCGGCGTGCGCCATCACATTCAGCTCAGCGGATCAACTCAAGTGTGTAGCCACAGCTGGCGTCCTCCCGATGCCCTACTCCCCAGTCATCAGCAATGTACTGGTCACCAAGACCCTCATCGATGGTGGGGCAGGGCTCAACGTCCTGTCCGTGGAAACGTTAAACAATCTTCAAGTGCCCTACGACCAGCTTCAGCCAACCAAGCCCTTCTCCGGAATCACCGACGGCTCCATGGTCCCGATTGGGCAGGTCCGCCTCCCTGTCACCTTCGGGGCACGCGACAAGTACCGCACCGAGCTCATCGACTTCGACGTTGCCCACATCCGCCTGCCGTACAACGCCATCCTCGGGTACCCAGCGCTGGCCAAGTTCATGGCCGTGACTCACCATGGCTACAACGTCCTCAAGATGCCAGGGAGTGGCGGTGTCATCATGGTGCCCTGTGAAGAGAGGGATGTAGTGTGTTCCCTGGAGCGAGCCTTTCAGGCCACGTCACTGGAGGACCCGGATCGCGGAAGTAGGAGGCTTCCCGAGACCACCCCCAAGAAGAAGAAGACATCATCCGGACCAGCCCCTCGGGAGGCAGGCCCCTTAAGGCCCGCGTCTGCCCAGGGGGAGCCTCCTTCCATCACATAGGAAAGCGCGCCCGGTGCCCTCCTCAGGCAGGGCTCAGGGGCTCTCCCCTGGAGGGCCACCGACCTGGCCAGGGTCACGAGGGAGGCGCTTGGGCACCACGTGGAGCCATGCTTCGAAGAACGTTTCCCTCAAGAAGGAGCAAGGCAAGGAAGGTCGGACCCGCAGAAGTTCGTCGACAAAGTCAATCAAGAACTATAGGAATCAAGGATCATGAGAGGTTGCCACCGTCTACCGGCTGCGGCTCCCCATCCAGGCGAGGATGGTGGGCTATGCGTCTGCGTCGATGTACCAGGGCTCAACCAAGCCGCTACGATGGAGCGCCTCTGGCCCTCGCGAGTGGGGCGCTGCCGAGGCCCGCCCCACAGCTACGTTCGCATGCCTTACGGCCTGCCGAGCACGGTTGCTACGTGCCAGCGCCTCATGAGGGGCATCATGGAGGCTCAAGAAGACGGGCGTTCCGCGGCCCTGGCGGAGATGGAGGCGATTCGCAAAGAGCTACCAGTGCCTCCAGAGCCTCCCGAGGCCCCTCGGCCTGGGGGCTCGTGAGGATCGGCTTCCGCAGCCTATCGAGTCTGCTGCACCAACACCCCTTCGCCCTCGACACCCTCAGGTGACATCTTACAAGTTTCATTTCTAGCTGGGAGCGCCCTCCCAGGGCTGCATCGTTCCCAGGCTGCGTGGGTCCGTCCCTGCGCTATGTATCCCTTGTTATTTTTATGTCGTTAGCTTGCTTTGATGGGGGCGCCGCTCGGGCTACATCATCCCCAAGTCGCTCGGGCCCGACCCAGCGATGGTTACCTTCCCAGCATCTGTTTGAATGAATCCCCTCCTTCACAGCTAATGTGTTTGATCTAGTTGCCTGCTCAACTGGCGCCAACTGACGGAATTGCTCCCACAACAGCACGACGCTTGCGCATGGGTCCGTCCCCGCAACGCCGACAAACCTGAATGGCTGAGCTCTGGCCGCGGCAGCCCCACATAGAGCCACCTCATCAAGCCTCCAGTGCCTCATCCCCCCTCGGAAGCAACTAACGGCAGACTGACAGTTGTCATGGCAACCTTTTCTTCCTTCTATGATGAGTTTGCAGGATCCCCTAAGGGAGTTGCACTAGGCACGACCCTCGCGGCGTTCTTTTCACTCTCGCCTGCGTGAACCGCTTGCACATTAAAGGGGGGGTGCCTGAGCATCGCGACTCAGGGCTCCTACTGGCTCTCCAGCCCTCACCCTTTGGCCTTGACCACGGCATCGCGACCTGGCATACCAGCGACGGCTGAGACTAGCTCGAGGGCCGGGACCCGAGGACGTAGAGCAGAAAGGGGAGAAAAGGCGGGGGAGAAGGGGCTCGCGAGGACCTTGCCGAGCGATTCCGCTCCTGCCGACGCGCGGACCCGATGGCACACCAGGAATAATCCCCGACTCTCGAGATAACTCACCGCCCAAAAGCACCGGCTATCGCAGCACTACCCCCACACCTAATGCAATTCCGTGTCAGCGACGCCGCTCTCCTTTCTCGCCAAACGATGGCTGCTTGGGCGCCAAAGGGGACCTCCTGAGCATCGCGACTCAGGGGCTCTTACCGGACCCCGGGTCGCTCACCTCCTAGCCTTGACCACGGCATCGCGACCTGGCATACCAGCGACGGTTGACGCCGCCTTGGGACTGGGACCTGTCGGCGCAGAACACCAAGCCCTCGCGAGGTTTGAAAGGGAGAACTGAGCTAAGACGGAATCAGCAACTCACACGGCTCTGCAGCAAGGGTTATGTATTAACAAACGGGACTACAGGCACCTTACAAGCCCCCATGGGGCGCATTTTGATTCCTCGCAGGGAATGGAACCTAAGGGATGCTAACTACACGTGCTCCTGCAAAAGATGCCATCATCAACAGTGGGCTATCAAGCGCCGGCACCAACCCCATCTAGATCAGAGTCGGCGACGGCCAGACGAGCCTGCCCTGCTCCAGGAGCGGCGCCGGCTCGGGGGCTCGTAGCTGTCGTCGCTCGTCTCCGGAGTTGCGAAGATCTCGCCGGAGTCGCTGGACCCTCCGGCACCTCCGTCGCCTACGGAGCCGCCAAGGGAGCGGTCGACGGGCCTAGCCCTCACCGGGGCAAGGTCCTGGCCACTTCTCTCGGGGCAACACTCCAGCCAGCGCCTGTTCGCGTCGAAGACCTTGAAGAACATCGCCGTAGCATCATCATACTCCAAGTGGACCGTGAAGACGCCCCTTTCCCTGCAAACCCGGGCGATCTCTCTCCAGCCACGAGACATGTAGACCTCGCCCGGGGCAGCGACCACGACCTCTGCCTCGGTCGTGAGGGTACCGCAGCCGGCGTGCTGCAGCCAGAGCTCTAGGGGCTCCCCCGGTGGAATGACGGCGGCAAAGAAGGGAGGCAGACGGATCCAAGACTGGAGAGGAATGGCGACGTGGAGCACGAACTCTTGGGAGGATCCCTCGGCATGGACTCCAGGAGGAACAACCCACGCCTTCGTGACCCGACGGCACCGACGATGGCGCTGACCGCGGGGATCGGTATCGAAACCTTCGGGGCCCTCGGCGTGGGCATACAAGGGAAGTGGGAACCCCGGCGGAGCCCGCTCGCACCGAGGCCTCGACACCACCTGACGGTCCTCCTCGTCCCGGCCGCAAAGGGTGAGCCGTTTCTTCGGCGGGAGCGGGTCTGGCCCCTCTCGAGGAGCCTTCCCCTTCTCCGCTGCAGAGAACCGGCGGATCGGAGCCATCGCAGCAAGACGGAGCAAGGATCGGGAAGAAGGAGAAGCAAGGAGGGATGGACTGGAAGGGCACGCGCAGTTTCGTACTTATAGCCGGCGAAGACCAACCGCCGGCCTCCACGATCACAGGTAATCATGACATGATCCGCATGCAGGGACTTGTCCAACTCGTGCGGTCACCCACGTCCGCGTCGTGGGGAAGTGGAGACGCCCACATCCCATCAACTGCCACGCGGCACCCAAGGCCGCAGGCTGTTAGGGCCCATGGCGCTTCACCCTTGCCCTTTCGCCTCTCAGCACGGCCAAGTCCGGGCGCGCCTTGGGCCCGGGGGCTACTGTCGTCGTTCTGGGAATGGGGGTCCCTACACTTGCCTTCCTACGGCCTGCGGCGTGGCTCAAAGGAGGCCCAACCTGGCCCATCTTCATCGACACAAGACTCAAGACCCTCGCGAGGGGCAAAGCCTCACGAGGCGGACGACACGGAGCTTCCTCAGTCACGGCCTCGTCAGGCTGGCTCGCGAGGAGGCGGAGAGATCAAGGTGCGGTACCTCGCGAGGTGCCCGCGATGCAAGCCATGACGACTCAGGGCGCCAGGCGGGTGCCAGCGCGCGCAGCATCCTTCCTTCCTCTTTGGTGCAAAGGGGGCAAGCGCAGCCGCGGAGTACCGAGGCATCAGGCAAAGGTTGCCATTTTGGTGCAACGAGACCAAGACCAGGAGGACTACGAGATGGAGGTCACCGTGGAGCCCAAGACGGCGTCATCACCAGAGCTTTGCGCGGGATAGTTGATACTTGATGTCCCCCTTCAAATTCGCCCGCCATTGTTGGCTCCCTTCCCGCTCGATATTTGGGAAGAGGACCAGGGCCTCTATAAATAGAACCAGCCACCCACATAGCAAGGGGACGGACGGTCGACAAGTGAGAGCAAGGCGGCGAGTGAGTGAGAGAGAGAGAAAGGTGGCTGAACTCCTCCTAGCAGTTCATCACCCCAGCCAAGAACAGACCCTCGCGAGGCTTTTCTTCCTTGTATTGTTCGTCATCATCAGCCCCATGAGGCAATCCACTGACCACACACTGGAGTAGGGTATTACACCACAACGGTGGCCCGAACCAGTATAAATCTTGTGTCCCTTGTGCAGTTCTTTTAGTAGTTTAGATCTTTGCGAGGCGGGGAGGTAGAAGATGTAATCTCCACGCGCACCCCCAGTGTTCGAACCTTAAGGGTCTGCCGGAACCCGAAATCCGACAGCAGGTCATGCACAACACATAGTGCTCTTGTCCACGACCCGCTCGACAGAGCTGCATCACAAAGTCAATGACAATTCCGACTCGAGAATCAAGTTTCACTCGGAGTCAAGAGATTCAGAAATAGCAAAGATGAAGACAAACATATCCAACGAAAAACCAAGTTCAGATAAATCTTTCAAGGTTCAGAACCATAGATAAAAGTTCTTGGGCATCTAGCCCGAAGGAGTTTTAATGATTACAAAATCACTCAGCATTCTGTGGCACATTTAATGAAGGCATAAAGTTTGTTCACTCCTCTAGAGGAGGACTGGCTGGTTCGACAAATTCGTCCAGGTCGATTCCATCTGTGATGCGGGTGGCTGCTTCAATGAAGGTCTCCATGCAGGACTGGAACTGGCAATGCTTGGTGTTGGCGACCTTGAGCGTTGCTAGCTTCTCCTCCTTGGCCTCTTTGCAATGGACACGAACAAGAGACAGAGCCACATCAGCACCACATCGGGTGGATGACTTCTTCCATGCCTACACTCGGCATGGGATCTCATTGAGTCGAGTCATCAGAGACTCGAGGTCATTCTAAAGCTCTCCTTCAGCCAGAGCTCTGTGTCGACTCAGGAAACTGCCACCTTTAGTCGATCTAGATAATCCATGACGCCGGCAAGACGAGATTCCAGTTGGAGAATGTTCATGGCAGCTTCATCCTTAACAGGAGAGTTAATGGGGTCCAAATTCGTTTCGATCCGCCCTGACTCCTCTTCAAAATTTTGGCAAAATTCTGCACAGCACAGCAAAATAATAAGTCAAAGAGCCGTCTGAAGAATCAACAACTATCAAGAGAAACCAGTCGAGCAGGAGAAAATACCTTCAAGCATGAGGAATAACTTCTTGGCAAGCCCCCCCAGATAAGCCTCGAGCTCATTCCTCTTCTGAGAGAGATCTTCAATCTTGTCGTTCAGGGCTACCTTGTCCTTCTCCAGATGTGTCACTTCCTTGTTAGCTTCGACAAGAGCAGTATTCAGCTTGGCATTGTCTTCCTCTAACGTCCTGACTGAAGCCAACTTCTCATCGGCGAGTGATGTTTTCTATTTGGCCTCATTCTGTGCCGCTGCGAGATCAAGGTCCTTCTGTGCCAGAGCCTGCCTCATTTTCTCTAAAAAATAATAAATAACAATTGGTTCAGAAAGAAGAATGGAAAGATAGCACATGAGACAATCCAATCTCACAGTTGGCAAGTTTTTACCATCCATACTAGCTGTTTCGTCCTTAGCTTTCCGCAAGTTCTGCTTGGCCAAGTCTAGGTCAAGATTGAGCTGGATCTGCTTCCTCTCGAATTCAGCAAATTGGGATTTGAGTTCACAGGATTTCTGAAGTCAGCAAATAAGATATACCAGTCGACGGAAATGTAGGTACAAGTTCAGGATATTACGACAAAAAGAGTTCTAAGACTACTGCAGAATCAAACATCCAACAGTAGTCTCGGGGACTACACCCAGTGGGTGCACTTGGCATGCCCCCACTGGTTTAGTTCGGTACTCGACTTGGTCAGCCTAGTCGCCAAAAAAGAGAAGGAAGAGAAAAGAAACTGCAACATTGATTCTCAGACCACCGCCGACTGCCCGCAGTCGACCGCGGTCTCGGGGACTACACCCAGTGGGTGCACTTGGCGTGCCCCCACTGGTTCAAGAATTCACTCGACGAGATCCATCCAAGACCGAGTGGATATATTATAAACAAGACCTAAGACCCTCGCCGACTCAAACATTCGACGATGGTCTCGGGTACTACACCCAGTGGGTGCATTCTGCATGCCCCCACAAATCTGAAAGTTCATTCAACAAGACAGAGTCGGCTCAAGAGAACAAAATTGCAAAATATAAGAAAACACCCATTGGGTGAATAGATGCGCATGAAGTTTTAAAAGGTTTGAAAATGCTCATCCACGGACATCTTACAAATAATAAGGTAGCAATTTTCAAGTGTCAAGCTAGTAGATCAGTCAGAAATCAATTAACCTGGACATTGGCTTGGAGAGATGCACTGGCATCATAGGCAGCTTGGCTGGTCTCACGCACCATCTTCATCCGCTCCATCATTAGGCCTGCCTGGCGTATAGGCTCTTTAGCAACGCTCGCCTGATCAACACAAGTGACAGAGGCCCGATTGAGGTCTCCGGTCTGCTGGGTCACCGGTTCGAGCACTGATGTCATCTAAGTTGTTCTGCTGGCCGGCGCCCTCCTGCCCGAGCTCCTACCTCTCCTTCCCGAAGGCCTCTGGGGCACATCTTCATCGTCGCCTGCAAGTTCAATAACATGTTGCGGCGCTGCAAATGACTCGACCATAAGATTTCAGTCAGCCTACAAGTCAATTGGCAAAATAGAAACAAGATGGCAGAGTCATACCTACTTTGGAGGTGGCAGCATCTTCCATTTCCGCATCGTCTTCATCTCTTTAATTAAATATCCACGGAAGTCCCAGAAGTATCAGCACTGCAAGTTTCCGAACTCACTCGGTCGAGCAAGAAAACGAGTCGACAACTACTTAAGAGACTCTTGAACAGAGAGAGAAAACAAAACGCTTACCCAGAGGCGATGGGAACATCAACCTTGATCTTAGGTAGGGTCTTTTGTGGTTTGGGAGCCGCAACCTGGGGTTGCTTCGGATCCTTTTAAGTCGGAGCGGGAGAAGAAGTGTGAGTGCGCTTCAAGGTCTACGCGACTGCTTTGCAACGGATACTTGCTGGGTCATGGGTCTGCTTGGAGCACCTTTCAGTGCGAGGTGGAGAGTCGACCTCTTCGCCATCCCTGGAGTCCTCACTATCCTCCCCATCTTCATCATTGGATTTCCAGTCACAACTCTCAACTCCGCTCGCCTCTCCTTCCTGATCCTGCTCTCCATTGGGCATTGAGTACATCTCAGTGTAAACCTGCAAGGCGAAGAATAGCATAAACATTAGTCGGACACAAAGTCAGTCGCAAATCAGAATGAAGAAACACTCGACGGTAAAGGACAGACCTTTTCAGGTTCGTGGTCAGCGCCAAATGGTAGAACTCTTCTGGACCCCCTAGGCTTATCTTTGTTTCCAGTGATGCCGTGCAACCACTGCTCCACTGTTTCTTCGGTATTTCCTCCGGGTGGATCCGAGTGGTGTCTTCAATACCCGAGTACATCCACATGGGTCTGAACGCGTCGACTAAGAAACACCTCCAGCAAGTCCATACCAGTCACGCCATCGCGGACTAATTGGACTACTCGTTCCATCACCTGTTCACCTCTGCTCTCTCTACCGGAGTTACTTTCAAAGAAGTGGGCTGCTGGACTTGCTCCATGGAGAAGGGGGGAACACCAGTCGACTGGCCAGGAGTCGGTTGGTCCTTGCCGTAAAACCAAGTTGATTGCCACCCTCTAACTGACTCGGGAAGAATCACAGCTGGAAAACAACTTTTGTTTCTCATCTGAATACCTAGACCTCCACACATCAAGATCACATGCGTCCTCTCATCACTCAGATTATCCTTTTTCACAGACTGAGAATGACAAGTAAAGATGTGCTTCAAGAGACCCAAGTGCGGTCGACAGCCTAGGAATTTTTTAGACATGAAAACAAATGTAGTGAGGTACGTGATGATGTTGGGGGTAAAGTGATGAAGTTGGGATCTAAAAAAGTTCATAAAACCCCGGAAGAAAGGATGAGGGGTTAGAGAGAAACCACGGCTGACATGAGTCACGAGGAGGACGCACTCGCCCTCATGCGGCTGCGGCTCGGTCTCATTGCTAGACAGCCTCCAAGATTCGTGGGCAATCAAGCCCCCTTCGGCCAGATCCTCCACATCCTCCAGCTGAATCATGGACCGAATCCGGTCGCCGAGGATCCAGCCGGGCGGCATGCCGGACCTTGAGGAAGATCCCCCCGACTCGTTTTCTCGCCCTTCGGCTTCGCCGTCGCCGTCCCCGACACCTTCTTGGCGCGCTTCAGGGCCGCCGTTTGTCCTTCCCCATCGCTGCGGGCTTCTCACAGGTGGTGCAGTGGCATTGAAAGCGGCGGAGGACGAGGTGGAGAAGCAGAGGAAGAAGAAGGGAAATGGGATGCGCTGTGCAGACACACCGGCCACAATGCCTTTTATTTTCCCGTTTCCAAGTGGCTGACATGCGGACTCGAGAGATCCTATCAAACCCCGCAATAGCCGCGCGCTCGGTACGTGGCGAAAAAGGCGGCACAAAGATTGAGGCACCCCTGCCTAATCCGTCCCGATTACTGCGGCACTCTCCGTCTCGTGCGCTTCCCCAAATTTTGAATCCCATGAGATCCGGGAATGGCAGAGCAATCAGTCACGTCCAAGATTTCATACCACTCCAACACTCGAAGCATACTGGAATAAGTTCACTCGACAAATTCTGAATGGATCAAGGCGATTGAAAATAAAGTTGAAGTTCCAGCGTCGTTCACCAGCCCAGATAATATGCCCCCCAAAGCATGAGAATTGGGTCGGAACCATCTTCAACCTCTTCTCCCCTCGGACCACGATCCATTCGGGGGCTAATGACAATGACATGTACCTATGGTAGGGTAATAGGCCTGACCTAGATGCCCTTCACAATGACACAACCCTAAGATCGATAGCATTTAAAGCACAACATCATCCGTCGACTGGAATCAACTCAGAGTGCAACCCACTCGACCAACAACTCCACTCGGATAACTCAATTCCATTCGACCAGTATATCATCATTCGACCTTACAAGAAACCACTCGGAATATAGAAGATCTAAAGTCACTCAGGATGGCAACGGTCAGGCATTCACTCCGTAGCGTTAATGATCATTTATATGTCATAATTGTTGGTGTTACCAGTAACATTTCACCTTAATGTACATTGAACTCTTTGAAACATGGGCTGGCTGGGGTCCTGGCGCACTCTATACAAGCCACCCCTCCACTGAGACAAGGATTCGCACCCGCTGTAATTTCACGCATAATCCAGTCAACTTTTACTTCCTCCGAGAAGGGCATGAACTCGTAAATCATGCATGCACAATCTCACCATAGCTAGGATCTTGCCTCCTCCTATGTACCCCCTTTCTACTGTCAAACTTAGAACCACGAGACCTGCCACCCTGCAATATAGGCCATCCGATTTAAATCTGATGGATAAGAAGAAAACTATTGCAATTTTGCAAAAAGAAACCTACACCCCCTCTCCACATTTGCAAATAAGGCCTTCCCTCATTCATCCTTTTCTCTCACAAGATAAACTTGTCGGGGTTTGGGGTCCCGGCAAACCCTTAAGGTTCGAACACTGGGGTGCTCGCGAAGTCTATCCCTCCAACCGATCTACGCTCTAGCCTGCTAGGATCTTGCGGACGAACTCGACGAACTCACAACACAGAAGGACACATGGTTTATACTGGTTCGAGCCACCATTGTGGTGTAATACCCTACTCCAGTGTGGTGGTGATGGATTGCCTCTTGGGTTGATGATGAACAATACAAGGGCAGAACGGCCTCCTGAGGTTAAGGCATTCTTGTGCTCGGTGAGCTTGTGTGTGAGGTGGTTTATCTCGAGCTAAGGTCTCCCTCGAGCTAAGGTCCCCCTCTCCAATGTGGTGGCTAGTCCTATTTATAGAGGCCCTGGTCCTGTTCCCAAATGTCAAGCGGGAAGGGAGCCAACAATGGCGGGCTAATTTGAAAGGGGACAGCTAGTACAAGCTATCCTGACAAAAGTAGTCTTTGCCTACACAAAGTTCTGGTGGTGACGCTGTTCTGGGCTCCACGATGGCCTCTGTCTTGCAGTCCTTGGTCTTGGTCTTGTTGCACCAAAATGGCAACCTTTGCCTGATGCCTTGGTACTCCGCGGCTGCGCTTGCCCCCTTTGAACCAAAGAGGAAACAAGGACGTTGTGCGCGCTGGCGCCCACCTGGTGTCGATCGTCATGGCTCACGTCACGAGAGGCTCGTGAGGTTCGCCCCGCCTTGATATCTCTGCTCCTCGTGAGCCTGCCTAACTAGGCCACTCCAGAGGAGGTCTCGCGTTGTCCGCCTCACGAGGCTTGGCACCTCGCGAGGGTCTTGGGCGCTTTGTTGGTGAAGATGGGTCGTACGGCCTGCTGGCTTAGCCATGCCGCGGGCCGCAGGCAGGCAAGTCTGGGGACCCCCATTCCCAGAACGCCGACAGTAGCCCCCGGGCCCAAGGTGCGCTTGGGCTTGGCTTCGCGGGGAAGCCAAGGGTCAAGCTCGAAGCGCCGCGGGCCCCAAAAGCCGGTGACCCGGTTGACACGTGGCGGTTGATTGGACGTGGGCGTCTCCGCTTCCCCTCGTTGTTTCGGCAACTTCTTGACCTGACAAAAGGCTGGCGCGGGCGGCACTTGCCTTCATTGCTTCTTCCTCGCCTCGCTCCAGATCCCCTTTCTTGCTCTTCGCCGCCGCTACCTACACATCTGCTCTGGCCACGCTCTGCATCTGCCGCCCATGGCACCGCGCAAGGTCAAGACTTCCTCATCCCCGGCTTGGTACGAGCCCGCTCTTGAGGCGCCCACTATCACGGAGAAGAGCCTTGCCTCCGTGTGCCTGCTGACGGCGGGAGAGAGCAACGAGTGGGGGAAGACGGAGCTCCGGCTTGCCTCCGATGAGCTGGAGCCTGAGGGGAGCACCTTCTTCCCCTTCTTTTCGAGCGGCGTTGCTGTCGGGTTGGTTCCTCCCTTCTCTGATTTTTTTATGAAGTCCTCGACCACTATGGCCTGCAAGCGTTGCACCTCCATCCCAACTCTGTCCTCCTCCTGTCCATCTTTGCCTACTACTGTGAGGTGTACCTGGGCGTGATGCCGTCCGTGGCGCTCCTGCGCCATTTCTTCTTCCTCCGCATCAGCGATGGCCACATCTCTGGATGCGCCAACTTCGTTGCATCGGGAAAGGCCAACTCAATCTCGAGCACCGGGAAGAGGCCGATAACATTCGATCCAAATGGGTCATGGTGGATGCCAAGCTCGCCCATCCGCGCCTGGCGTTGCCGACGGAGGTGCCCTGGCAAGGCAAGGAGTGGCCCAGGGCGGAGCTTGTCATGAGCGGGCATCGTCAGTGTTGGAGCATATGATGGCTGACCTAAAGACGGGCAATGCGAGGCTAGCCAAAATAACGGGAGCGATGCTCCTGAGGGAGTTCTTGACGCTGCGGGTCGCCCCACTCTAGGCGTGCATGTGCCCCTTCTGGCAGCTTGCGGGAGGGGAAAAAGGCCCGCCTGAGGCGGGGGGACCTACCTGACGAAGAGCTGGACATCGTCCTGCGCCTCATAGTTGGATACAACCAGGAGTACCCGCCTAACGCCTTCATTCCCCTGTTCCAACGCAGGGACCGGGAGGAATTCCTCGCCTCCAGGCCAACTTTTGATGCACGCGGACTGGTGCCGCCTGTGCTGTCGGGAGCTCCACCGGCGCAGAAGCCGGTGGAGGTGTCTTCTAGGGAGTCCCACGGGAAGGGGGAAGAGGAGGAGGACTCTAAGGAGACCCCGGAAGAGGTGGAGGTGACCTCCCCTCTGAGCAAGGCCGAGATTCTCCACGCCCTTCCTGATGATGTTGAGGCCGACGCCTACCAACGAGGGAAAGAGCAGCCCCTCGTGCCGACGAAGGGTAGGTCATCGCTGGTGGACCGCGGTGTCGCCTCCACTCCAACGCCTCCTGGGGCTGGATCCGGTTCCGCCTCCGCACCGCATGGCGCCACCGGAGACCGAGCGCCTGCCTCCCAGGTCCCGAAGCTGTCGGGCCTCAAGCTCCTCAAGCGAAAGGTGGAGTACCTTGCGGTGGACCGGTAGGTGTTTCGAACTTTGCTTGGTCCTCACTAGTGCTTGTTTTTTCCTAACGCTCGCCCTTGGTTGATCAGGCCGACATCTTCGGCTGAAAGTGCAACTATCCCTAGGTGGTTTTGGTAATTCATAACAACATATAGCTCATTGAGCTAATGCTATTCCAAGATGATTATTTCAGGAAAGCTCAATGATTGGCATGGCATGGATGGTGAAAGTGGAACCCTCAAAATGCTAAGGACAAAGGATTGGCTCAAGCTCAAAAGCTCAAGACTCTTCATTTTATATTTTAGTGATCCAAGATCACATTGAGTCTTTAGGAAAAGCCAATACTATCAAGGAGGGATGAGGTGTTTCTTAATGAGCCTCTTGCTTCATGTGCTTAGTGATATGCTCCAAAACCCTCAGCTACTTTCCCATATCCACATTTGACCTAAACACTAAGCCAAACTCGGCCCTACCGATTCTTTCAACCCGACGCCACCGAGTTTCACTTGTCATAGCCATTGCCAAACCCTAGCAAATCGGTTCTATCGATAGGGATCTCGGTCTCACCGAGATGGGATTGCAAACTCTTTGTTTCCTTTTTGTAACTTTTTGGTCTCACCGAAAGAGCAGATCGGTCCCACCGAGATTGCAATGTAAATTCAGTGTTTCCTTTTTGTAACTTTTCGGTCTCACCGAAAGAGCAAATCGGTCCCACTGAGTTTGCCTGACCAACTCTCTGGTTAGCTAATTACCAAAATCGGTCTCACAGAGTTTGTGTAATCGGTCTCACCGAGATTACATTATGCCCTAACCCTAACAAAATCGGTCCTACCGAGTTGCATGTCGGTCCCACCGAAAATCTCTAACGGTCACTAGGTTTACTATTTCGGTCTGACCGAGTTTGTTGATTCGGTCCCACCGCGAGATTGGTAAATTGTGTGTAACAATTGGATTTTGTGTGGAGGCTATATATACCCCTCCACCTCCTCTTCATTCGAGAGAGAGCCATCAGAACACATCTACACTTCCAACTCATATTTTCTGAGAGAGAACCACCTACTCATGTGTTGAGGCCAAGATATTCCATTCCTACCATATGAATCTTGATATCTAGCCTTCCCCAAGTTGCTTTCCACTCAAATCTTCTTTCCACCATATCCAAATCCTGTGAGAGAGAGTTGAGTGTTGGGGAGACTATCATTTGAAGCACAAGAGCAAGGAGTTCATCATCAACGCACCATTTGTTACTTCTGGGAGAGTGGTGTCTCCTAGATTGGCTAGGTGTCACTTGGGAGCCTCCGACAAGATTGTGGAGTTGAACCAAGGAGTTTGTAAGGGCAAGGAGATCGCCTACTTCGTGAAGATCTACCGCTAGTGAGGCAAGTCCTTCGTGGGCGATGGCCATGGTGGGATAGACAAGGTTGCTTCTTCGTGGACCCTTCGTGGGTGGAGAACTCCGTGGACTTGCGCATCCATTACCCTTCGTGGGTTGAAGTCTCCATCAACGTGGATGTAGGATAGCACCACCTATCTGAACGACGGGAAAAACATCCGTGTGTCCAATTGCGTTTGAATTCTCCAAACCCTTCCCTTTACATTCTTGCAAGTTGCATGCTTTACTTTCCACTGCCAATATACTCTTTGCATGCTTGCTTGAATTGTGTGATGATTGCTTGACTTGTCCTAAAATAGCTAAAATCTGCCAAGAACTAAAATTGGGAAAAGGTTAAGTTTTTATTTGGTCAAGTAGTCTAATCACCCCCCCCCCTCTAGACATACTTTCGATCCTACAACTGGTATCAGAGCTTTGGTCTCCATTTGCTTTGATTTCCATAGCTTTTGGTGGTCATAGCCTTGGTTTCACAACCTAGGAGAGTATGGCATCTAGCGAGGGAAATTATTACCGTAGAGGTCCTTACTTTGATGGTACTAATTTTGCTAGTTGGAAGCATAAAATTAAAATGCATATTCTTGGACATAACCCCGCCATTTGGGCTATTGTCTGTGTTGGTTTGCAAGGTGACTTCTTTGATGGGAGAGAACCAAACCGTGAAGCTACCGCGGATGAGCTGAAGATGTTGCAATACAATGCTCAAGCTTGTGATATTCTCTTCAATGGATTGTGCCCCGAAGAATTCAACAAAATAAGCCGTCTTGAGAATGCAAAGGAAATTTGGGACACTTTGATTGATATGCACGAAGGTACCGACTGCGTCAAGGAATCCAAATTGGATGTGCTTCAAAGTCAACTTCACAAGTTCAAGATGAAGGATGGTGAAGGTGTCGCTGAAATGTACTCTAGGCTTGCTCTCATCACAAATGAGATTGCCGGCTTAGGAAGTGAAGAGATGACCGATAGATTCATCATCAAGAAGATTCTAAGAGCCTTGGATGGAAAATATGATGCCGTGTGCACATTGATCCAAATGATGCCCAATTACAAAGATCTCAAGCCAACGGAGGTAATTGTAAGAATTGTTGCTCATGAGATGTCACTTAAGGATAAAGAGGAATTTCACAACAAATCAAGTGGTGCTTACAAAGCCTCATGTGAAGCCCCTACATCATCAAGTGAGAAACAAAACTTCAATGAAGAATTGAGCTTAATGGTGAAAAACTTCAACAAGTTCTACAAGAGTAGAAGCAAAGATAGAAGCTCCAAGTCAAGGTCCAACAATGACAAAAGATCTTCTAGTCGAGAGCGAAACTGCTACAATTGTGGAAGACCCGGACACTATTCCAATGAGTGTATGGCTCCCTACAAGAGAAGAGAAGACTCTCCAAAAAGAAGAAGCAAAAGAGAAGAATCACCACCAAGAGAGAGAAGGAGTAGAAATGATCGTTATGAACGAAGATACTCACGGAGAAGCAAGGATTCGGAAAGGAAGGAAAAATCATCAAGGAGCTACACAAAACGAAGACATCAAGCTCATGTTGGTGAATGGGTATCCGGCTCCGACTCTGACGACCACTCCGAGAGAAGTTATCACTCCGATTTCGAATATACTCAAGATGAAGGTGTTGCTGGTCTAGCACTTGTGTCAACCAACTCCTACGACATATTTGACTCACCAAATGAAGGAATTGGAAGATACTTCATGACCAAAGGTCCTAAGGTAACACACCACGAGTATGTTGATTTTAATAGTGATGAAGATGACTTGTTAGGTGATGATGATTTACTTGTTGACAACTCTAGTGATGAATACTATGATGAAACGTCAATTAATCATGCTAATCAAGATAAAACGGATGACAGTGATAAGGAGAAGATTGAGGCTCTAACTAAATAACTAAACACTCTTAAGTTAGCTCATGAAACTATCTTCGAAGATCATCGAGAACTTTTAAGAGCTCGTGAGAAGTTACGCTTTGAAAAGCTCAATCTTGAGCAAGAGCATGAGTTTTTAAAGGCAATCAATGACGATCTCCGCAAGAAAAGTTCTTCTTACATTGCCAAGCGTTTACTCTTATCCACTTACATGCCTCAAGTCAAGTCTAGTAACAAGAACAAGAAAGATCCTTCCTCTAGTAGTAACAATGATCATGCTAAATCCAATATTGTTGCTTCTAGTAGTTCTCTTGATTCCACTAATGATTCTCTTAGCCAAGTTACACTTGAGCAAGAAAATAGCTTATTGAAGGGAATTATAGAGAAAGGAGTGTACAAAAGCCTTGCCGGGAGTAAGCAATTCGAGGAAATTGTGCGCAAGCAAGGAATGCACCGGAAAAATCAAGGTGTTGGTTTTGAACGAAAGTTCAATGCCAATGGAGTTGAGTGGGAAGAAGATCAATACCCCAAGACAAAGTTTGTTCCTCAACAAGAGAAGTATGACACTTCCTTCAAGGGGACACAAGCTCAAGATGATCTTCCACCACAAGACTACAAGCAAAAAGGCAAGGACAAGCTTCAAGAGGAAATTGATGCATTTGAAGAAGCTCCTAAAACCTTAGTCAAGTGGATTCCCAAGACCACTTCAAGTTCCACTTCATCAAGTACGACTACAACTCCAAGGATTCCCATCAAGATGGTGTGGATCCAAAAGAAGAAGAACTAGAGAGTTCTTGAGGGTGAGTCCGCCAACATACTTCACTCTTATCATTTTGGCAAGAACAAGTGCAATCTATATGTTGTCATCAATTAATTTTGTGAAATAACTAGGATTTAGCGACGATGTATTTCATGATTATCATTATTTGTCGAAGCTTTGATCTATATGTTGTCATCAATTACCAAAAAGGGGAGATTGAAAGTGCAACTATCCCTAGGTGGTTTTGGTAATTCATAACAACATATAGCTCATTGAGCTAATGCTATTCCAAGATGATTATTTCAGGAAAGCTCAATGATTG
Source organism: Triticum monococcum (assembly GCA_034509565.1). Classification (NCBI taxonomy): domain Eukaryota; kingdom Viridiplantae; phylum Streptophyta; class Magnoliopsida; order Poales; family Poaceae; genus Triticum; species Triticum monococcum. The sequence goes on along the minus strand of CM067847.1, from coordinate 169,480,381 downwards.
GCATGGCATGGATGTGAAAGTGGAACCCTCAAACTGCTAAGGTCAAAGAATTGGCTCAAGCTCAAAAGTTCAAGACTCTTCATTTTATATTTTAGTGATCCAAGACCACATTGAGTCTTTAGGAAAAGCCAATACTATCAAGGAGGGATGAGGTGTTGCTTAATGAGCCTCTTGCTTTATGTGCTTAGTGATATGCTCCAAAATCCTCAACCACTTTCCCATATCCACAAATGACCTAAACCCTAAGCCAAACTCGGTCATACCGATTCTGTCAATCCGGCGCCACCGAGTTTCACTTGTCATTTGCCACTGCCAAACCCTAGCAATTCGGTCCTACCGATAAGGATCTCGGTCACACCGAGATGGGCTTGCAAACTCTCTGTTTCCCTTTCGTAACTTTTCGGTATCACCGAAAGAGCGAATCGGTCCCACCGAGAATGCAAGGTAAACTCTATGTTTCCTTCTTGTAACTTTTCGGTCTCACCGAAAGAGCAAGTCGGTCCCACCGAGTTTGCCTGACCAACTCTCTGGTTAGCTAATTGCCGAACTCGGTCTCACCGAGTTTGTGCGATCAGTCTCACCGAGATTACGTTATGCCCAAACCCTAACCGAATCGGTCCTACCGAGTTGCATCTTAGTCCCATCGAAATTCCTAACGATCACTAGGTTTACTATTTCGGTCAGACCGAGTTTTCTGATTCGGTCCCACCGAGATTGGTAGATTGTGTGTAACGGTTGGATTTTGTGTGGAGGCTATAAATACCCCTCCACCTCCTCTCCATTCAAGGAGAGAGCCATCAGAACACATACACCATTCCTACTCATATGTTCTGAGAAAGAACCACCTACTCATGTGTTGAGACCAAGATATTCCATTCCTACCATATGAATCTTGATCTCTAGCCTACCCCAAGTTGCTTTCCACTCAAATCTTCTTTCCATCAGATCCAAATCCTATGAGAGAGAGTTGAGTGTTGGGGAGACTATCATTTGAAGCACAAGAGCAAGGAGTTCATCATCAACACACCATTTGTTACTTCTTGGAGAGTGGTGTCTCCTAGATTGGCTAGGTGTCACTTGGGAGCCTCCGACAAGATTGTGGAGTTGAACCAAGGAGTTTGTAAGGGCAAGGAGATCGCCTACTTCGTGAAGATCTACCGCTAGTGAGGCAAGTCCTTCGTGGGCGATGGCCATGGTGGAATAGACAAGGTTGCTTCTTCGTGGCCCCTTCGTGGGTGGAGCCCTCCATGGACTCGCGCAACCGTTACCCTCCGTGGGTTGAAGTCTCCATCAACGTGGATGTAGGATAGCACCACCTATCCGAACCACGGGAAAACATCCGTGTCTCCAATTGCGTTTGAATCCTCCAAACCCTTCCCTTTACATTCTTGCAAGTTACATGCTTTACTTTCCGCTGCCAATAAACTCTTTGCATGCTTGCTTGAATTGTGTGATGATTGCTTGGCTTGCTCTAAGATAGCTAAAATCTGCCAAGAACTAAAATTGGGAAAAGGCTAAGCTTTTATTTGGTCAAGTAGTCTAATCACCCCCCCCCCCTCTAGACATACTTCCGATCCTACAAGTGGTATCAGAGCTTTGGTCTCCATTTGGCTTGATCTCCATAGCTTTTGGTGGACATAGCCTTGGTTTCACAACCTAGGAGAGTATGGCGTCTAGCGAGGGAAATTATCACCGTAGAGGTCCTTACTTTGATGGCACTAATTTTGCTAGTTGGAAGCATAAAATGAAAATGCATATTATTGGACATAACCCCGCCGTATGGGCTATTGTTTGTGTTGGTTTGCAAGGTGAGTTCTTTGATGGGAGAGAACCAAACCGTGAAGCTACCGCGGATGAGTTGAAGATGTTGCAATACAATGCTCAAGCTTGTGATATTCTCTTCAACGGATTGTGCCCCGAAGAATTCAACAAAATCAGCCGCCTTGAGAATGGAAAGGAAATTTGGGATACTTTGATTAATATGCACGAAGGTACCGACTCCGTCAAGGAATCCAAGTTGGATGTGCTCCAAAGTCAACTTGACAAGTTCAAGATGAAGGATAGTGAAGGTGTCGCTGAAATGTACTCTAGGCTTGCTCTCATCACAAATGAGATTGCCGGCTTAGGAAGTGAAGAGATGACCGATAGATTCATCATCAAGAAGATCCTAAGAGCCTTGGATGGGAAATATGATACCGTGTGCATATTAATTCAAATGATGCCCAACTACAAAGATCTCAAGCCAACGGAAGTAATTGGAAGGATTGTTGCTCATGAGATGTCACTCAAGGATAAAGAGGAACTTCACAATAAATCAAGTGGTGCCTACAAAGCGTCATGTGAAGTCCCCACATCATCAAGTGAGAAACAAAACTTCAATGAAGAATTGAGCTTAATGGTGAAGAACTTCAACAAGTTCTACAAGAGTAGAAACAAAGATAGAAGCTTCAAGTCAAGGTCCTACAATGACAAAAGATCTTCTAGTCGAGAGCGAAACTGCTATAATTGTGGAAGACCCGGACACTATTCCAATGAGTGTACGGCTCCCTACAAGAGAAGAGAAGATTCTCCAAAAAGAAGAAGCAAAGAATCTCCATCAAGAGAGAGGAGTAGAGATGATCGTTATGAACGAAGATACTCACGGAGAAGCAAGGATTCGGAAAGGAAGGAAAAATCATCAAGGAGCTATACAAAACGAAGACATCAAGCTCATGTTGGTGAATGGGTATCCGGCTCCGACTCCGACAACCACTCCGAGAGAAGTTATCACTCTGACTCCGAAGATACTCAAGATGAAGGTGTTGCCGGTCTAGCACTTGTGTCAACCAACTCCTACGACATATTTGACTCACCAAATGAAGGAATTGGAAGATGCTTCATGGCCAAAGGTCCTAAGGTAACACACCCCGAGTATGTTGACTTTAATAGTGATGAAGATGACTTGTTAGGTGATGATGATTTGCTTGTTGACAACTCTAGTGAAGAATATTATGGTGAAATATCAATTAATCATGCTAAAACGAATGACAATGATAAGGAGAAGATTGAGGCTCTAACTAAAGAACTAAACACTCTTAAGTTAGCCCATGAAACTATCTTCGAAGATCATCGAGAACTTTTAAGAGCTCATGAGAAACTACGCTTTGAAAAGCTTAATCTTGAGCAAGAGCATGAGTTCTTAAAAGCAATCAATGATGATCTCCGCAAGAAAAGTTCTTCTCACATTGCCAAGCATTTACTTTTATCCACCTACATGCCTCAAGTCAAGACTAGTAACAAGAATAAGAAAGATTCTTCCTCTAGTAGTAACAATGATCATGCTAAATCCAATATTGTTGCTTCTAGTAGTTCTCTTGATTCCACTAATGATTCTCTTAGCCAAGTTACACTTGAGCAAGAAAATAGCTTATTGAAGGGAATTATAGAGAAAGGTGTTTACAAGAGCCTTGCCGGAAGTAAGCAATTCGAGGAAATTGTGCGCAAGCAAGGAATGCACCGGAAGAATCAAGGTGTTGGTTTTGAACGAAAGTTCAATGCCAATGGAGTTGAATGGGAAGAAGATCAATACCCCAAGACAAAGTTTATTCCTCAACAAGAGAAGTATGATACTTCCTTCAAGGGAACACAAGCTCAAGATGATCTTCCACCACAAGACTACAAGCAAAAAGGCAAGGACAAGCTTCAAGAGGAGATTGATGCATTTGAAGAAGCTCCTAAGACCTTAGTCAAGTGGGTTCCCAAGACTACTTCAAGTTCCACTACATCAAGTACGACTACAACTCCAAGGATTCCCATCAAGATGGTGTGGATCCAAAAGAAGAAGAACTAGAGAGTTCTTGAGGGTGACTCCGCCAACATACTTCACTCTTATCATTTTGGCAAGAACAAGTGCAATCAACTTCCACATCTTGCACTAGTTCAAGGAGTCACAAACCCTCTTGTTGGTAAGACAAGGGACAAGGTAACCTAAAGTTTTCATGGACATCATCTTGTGTGTGCATCACTCTATGTCTATGGATATCCTTGTTTGTTCCTTGTGGGACTAACCCATGTAGGTATTGAAAGTGCAATTCAATCAAATGGATAGCTCCAAGTGATCTACATTAACATTGAGCATCCACATCTTCAACATCTACATGAAGTCATCATCGACAAAACCCAAGGTTAGTTCATCCCTATTAGGGGGGATATCACATCTAGGGGGAGCTTTACTATAAGACTTGAGCTAAAGCAACTCTAAAGATGTGAACACAACAATGCTTTATGTAAAAGTGGTAACCCCACTTGAGCTTAAACGATGAGTATGACCTATGATCAAGTGTTCTCACTTGACTCCTAAGTCAATATACTCATATATAGATGACCTAGTCATCGCCAATTGCTTGATAGATGCTAGAATTGGTTGTGCATGCTTTGTCACATATTTCCATTGCCATTTTACTGTGTGAGCATGTTGGTTGGATATTTTACTCATTTGAGGACATCCACTTGTTGTTTTGATTGTTTGGTTTTATTTCCTTTTGCCAAGTGGATGGACAAGAATGCCTAAGAACCTCCTCTAGCTATCTATGCTTTTCTCGTCTCAAACTCTATTCATGCTACATCACAAAATTTGATCAAGTCAGATTCGAACCACTCTGTGTGAGGAGCACTCGGAGTCCCCGATTCGTCATAGACTTAAACTTCCAAAACCTCTTTGTGATTCTCGGTCTGACCGATATCCTACTTTCGGTCCTACCGAGATCATTAAGTTGATCTGAATTTTCGATCTTGGTGCAACCGATTTGAACCATTCAGTCACACTGAGTTGCAATAACTGTATACAGTTTTGCATCTCGGTGCCACCGAGTTGTTCCACTCAGTCACACCGACAGGGTCGGGCTATATATAGTCACGGGCAAAAATTTGGAAATTTCTCCGAACCCCTTCGCCCGTGCGATAGCTTGCTCTGCCATCGTGGTCTCCGGATCGTCTCCTCGCTGCCAGCCGCCTCCAGTCGCTGGTCTCCATCGCCGTCAATGGAATTCAACCTCGCCGTTGCCGCTGTAGCGAGTCTCCACCGAAGTAGGGTATGGGCTCGATCACAATGCTATTCCCCGTCCGATTCCTAGCACATTGTGTTCTTAATGATTCTTGCCACGATTGAAACACTCCTATCCAGTCAATGCGTTCGTAGATTAGTTTTGATTCGAAGTTTTTTGGGTTAGGTTTCCGCCGAAACCATCTCGGACCCACCAAGTTGAAAAACTCGGTCCCACCGATTTGGCTTATGCCATTGCACAAGTGAAACTCGGTCTGACTGAGAAATACTAATCGGTGTGACCGATTTTGGAACTTTGTGAAACCCTAGCAGTCTCGGTGCCACCGAACTGTGACTCGGTCTGACCGAGTTCACTAGTTTAGGTTCCAAAAACTGCTTCGGTATCACCGAGTTTAAAAATCGGTAGATCCGAGATTATTTCAGTGGGAAACTAAAACTAAGTTTTTGAATCATTCTTTTGCAAAAATCTCTACATTTTGTGATGCTCATCCACTCTACCTCATCTATAAACTCTTCACAGGGTCAGCAATCAGCTTTTACGTCATGTCTGATCAGAGTGACAGCCAGAATAGGTCAGAAGAGCAGGTACACATGAGTGAGGGCACTAGTCCCTCCAGCTCTTCAGATGATGGCAGCAGGAGTACCCCAAGCAATTTGCCAAAAGCTACCACCAGACAAAGGAAGAAGAGAACTTCAGATTCTAAGGATGAAGGTTATGTGGCAGAGGAAGAGGAAGCCACATCAAAGAGAGTTGTGCTCAATAAGGAGTATGGCTCAGCTCAAAGCACAAAGCCAGGCTTGAAAATCAAAAGGCCAGCAGGTAGGCAGCCTATGCCAAAGGCCAGAGCTTCAACTCAGATTCCTGAAAAGCCTGCACCCATAGAGCCAGTTGCAGCTGAAGGAAAGAAAAGGAAGGAAAGGGTCAAGAAGATCATAGCCAGAGTGCTTGGAAAGGCTTCCATCATGGAAGAAGAGGAAGAAGAAGAGGTTGGTGCACCAGCACCTAAGCTTATGGGTGATGCTATAAGACCAGGGGCTTCCACGTCTAAGCCCAAAGAAGCACCCAAAGCTGCGTCCAAGCCCAAGTCAGCACCCAAGAGGAATACAAGGAGCATACCTGCAACTGAAAAGAACAAGGCCCCAGTGCCTGAAGCTGCTGAAGAAGATGATGAAGAGCATGTTCTGACAAAGCTCAAACCCAAGATCCCAGACCACAATGATGCTCATCCTGTGGCTGAGGACATGAAGCTCAGAAGAGACTCAGGGCTGAGGAAGTGGAGAGAAGCAGACCCGTATGCTTCAAGGAGAAGAACTGCTGTTGATTACAGGTTTCACACCAAGGAACAGTAAGATTTCTACGAGACAGTGTTTCTTGATAAGAAGCCCATAGTTTGTGACATGAGATGGGTTGATTGGCAGTACATCAAGGACAATGAGGAACACTATCCTGGTGTGATTGACAGTTTTGGTGCTTGTGGAGTTGCAGACTTCGTTGGGCAGAAGCTCACAAAGTGGAACGAGGAACTCATTCTGCAATTCTACTGCACAACACACTTCTACCCAGATGGAAGGATCACATGGATGTCTGAAGGTACGAGGTACCAATCTACTGTTGCTGAGTGGGCACAGCTCATCAATGCCCCAGAGGAGCATGAGGATGACTTGGATGTCTACGCCAAGAAAAAGATGGATCATAACTCAATAGAAAATATGTACAAGGAGATTCCAGTAGATGATCTTGACACTCACAAGCTTGGGTCCGTAAAACACTTGTTGTCAGGACTGCCTACGATCAACTGGATCCTTGGGCACACACTCTTGCCCAAGTCTGGAGATCACAGAATGATCAGAGGTCACGCCATTAACTTGCTACATATATTTGATGTGCCTCAAAAATTCAAGGTCATGAGCCTCATAGTAGAAACTATCAAGAGGACTGCAGCAGATCAGAAGAGGAGTTGTGGTTATGCCCCTCAGATTCAGGAGCTAATCAACTCAAAAATGGGCACAGGCACATACTTGTTGGACAAGGAACACTTGCCTATTAATCCAGACTTTGAGGACAACCAAGTTGTGATGAATGAGAATGAACCATCATCAGCTCAAGCACAAGCACAGAAGGAGAAGGCAAGGAAGGAGAAAGCTGCCAAGATGCCAACTCAAGAGGAGGCATCTGAGTATTTCTTGAAAACCAAGCAGGAGCAGCTTAGTTACTTGATTTCATCCACACTGAGGATTGAGAAAGGACTATCCACCCTCACTCAGAATCAGCAGAGCTTAGAGAGGATCATGGAACAAAAGTTCTATGACTTGGATGTCAAAGTAACAGAGATTCAGTCTGCAGTGGAACAATTACAGGATGATATGCAGGAGAGGAAGGGCAAGACTACAACTGATGCATTTGCCAGAGTGCCAAGAGCTCAGAGATCATATGCAGTGCCAGTTGCTGACACCAGAGCCACCACTTCTGCACTAGCTACAGCTTCAGTTCCACCAGCTCCAGCATCAACTTCAGCCTCAACTCCAACCACGTCTATAGAAGGCTTTGTCCTTGGAGTGATCCAGACTCCACCACCACCAGAAGACCTAGCCTAAGAGTCGATCTAGCACTATGCATTTTCTAGGAACTTTTTGGTAACTTGTTGCCAAAGGGGGAGAAAAATGTATAGATCATAGGCTTCGAGAGAGAGAGTGTTGTTTTTTTTCTCTTGCTTTATTTGGTGGTTTTTCAAACTTTGTTTGCTTTTGAGTGCTTGAGATACTATGCCGTTATCTATGAGACATTGATGATCATGTGTTTGATCATAAGCTACACTTAATGCTTGGTGAATGCTATTATCTTATCTATCTTATGTGATCATTCACTTTTCTTGGTGATGAGTGCATGTATTTCATTCTTACCATTTTAAGCGCTCCACCAAGATGTATGTGACATGGAAGAGTAACCCATGACTCTAACTCTTTGTGCATTTGCAGTCCAAAGCAAATTTTAAACACGCACAAATTTAGGGGGAGCTCTTACTTATCACATACTTCTCAAAGCGACGATATATTTCATGCTTATTATCATTTGTCGAAGCTTTGATCTATATGTTGTCATCAATTACCAAAAAGGGGGAGATTGAAAGTGCAACTATCCCTAGGTGGTTTTGGTAATTCATAACAACATATAGCTCATTGAGCTAATGCTATTCCAAGATGATTATTTCAGGAAAGCTCAATGATTGGCATGGCATGGATGGTGAAAGTGGAACCCTCAAAATGCTAAGGACAAAGGATTGGCTCAAGCTCAAAAGCTCAAGACTCTTCATTTTATATTTTAGTGATCCAAGATCACATTGAGTCTTTAGGAAAAGCCAATACTATCAAGGAGGGATGAGGTGTTGCTTAATGAGCATCTTGCTTCATGTGCTTAGTGATATGCTCCAAAACCCTCAGCTACTTTCCCATATCCACATTTGACCTAAACCCTAAGCCAAACTCGGCCCTACCGATTCTTTCACCCGGCGCCACCGAGTTTCACTTGTCATAGCCATTGCCAAACCCTAGCAAATCGGTTCTACCGATAGGGATCTCGGTCTCACCGAGATGGGATTGCAAACTCTCTGTTTCCTTTTCGTAACTTTTCGGTCTCACCGAAAGAGCGGATCGGTCCCACCGAGATTGCAATGTAAATGTCGGTGTAATGGGACACGGATACCCCGAAGACGGCAAGATGATATTTCAAGACATCGGGGCTAGCAAAGCCCTTCAGTCCGACTGCCCGGCAGCTCCTGCCGGCTCCCCGTCCGACTGCACTACCCGGCCGGCTACCGACTACCGGCCGCCGACTACGCCAACCAGTCGGCTGCCGACTGCAGCCCGACCCGACATCGACGAAGACAACCGTACCGCGATGCCGTCATCTACAGTGTACCGTGTCCCCTGGGTACTGATTTATAAAGTATCCCAGGGGACAAGCATGACATGTGCCATGCCTACCTGGCTTGGCATGTAAGCTACCCAAGGTAGCTTACATCCAAAGCCACTACCTAGCTTACTTTCTAAGCTACCCACATAGCTTACACACCAAGCTACCTCACACGATATATACACTACACATCCATCCATCCAGGAGGATGGACACTCACGCATGCATACTAGCACTAGCTAGCAAGCTAGCTAGCTAGCTGTCCATCCATCCATCCACATAAGCTCACACATACGGCCATGAGCATGGCCAGCCACTAGATGCCTGGTATAAGCATTTACCAGATCGGATGCCTATGGCACCGACTCCAGATACAGCTCCAGGAGCGCTTTGTACTGCCCGATGTACACCTCAGATATATATACTCAGACATGCAGGAGTAGGGGTATTATCTCTCCGGAGAGCCCCGAACCTGGGTAAACTACCGCGTGCTACTCGCATACCCGCTCCCGGTCCTATCAGCAGCAGTCCTACCCACACACTAAGCCCTTGAGGCATCTGTCGACTCGCAAGCCCCCCATGAGAAATACCACGACAGTTGGCGCCCACCGTGGGGCGGTACTATGCTACCGCGCTGCTGCTGGTTTCGCTGTCCGGGCGGGACTACTTTCGCCTCCGCCGCGGCGTCGCGCCGTCTCTCCGGTAGCGCTCGGGGGCTCGACATCGACCCGCCCCCGGAGCGGCCGCGAGGGGTGGCGCATCCTCGCCGTCGGCCTCTTCGTCTTCACCACGGCGGCGCGTCCTCGCCGTCGGCCTCGCCTTCTTCACCACCACCGTCGCGACGCAAGCCATCCATCCGCGCGCGTTGCACGCGGTGCCTCGCTTCGGTCGGCCGCATCCGTGCGCGCGTCGTGCCGCGTCGCTCGCATCCGCTTCCCTCCACGTTGTGCCCTGCCCCGGCCAACACGCATCAAACCATAGCCATATACCATACATATACACTTGCCAAGTACAACATACGGACAAGCATGACATGTGCGCTGGCTGGGCACTGCCTAGCCCCGGCCCCGTGCGCTGCTCCGCCGGCGGCCTGTGGCTGCTGCTCCACCCACGCGTCCACACGCTGCTGTGGGACGCCGCCCCGTTCCCCACTGCTGCGCCTCCCCCGGCCAGCTCCGCCTCCGCCGAACTGCGCCGTCCGCTTGCGTTCGGCACCCTTCGCCCGCGCTCGTCCCGGCCGGCGCCCGCCTGCTACGCCCCACGCGGCCGCCTTCGCCCTCGGCCGTCTCTGGGACCGGGACCGCGCCGGCTGCGTCGCGCCCGACCTTCCGAGCCCCTGTCTGGGTTGCCATCCGGCCTCCCCCGAGGACCGCGCGCGCCTCTCCATCGTCGTTGGCCGACTCCCCCCGCTGCGCTGCTCCGGACCGTGCCCATGGTCGGCTCCCCGCCTGGGCCGGCTGCCGGCTCCGCCGGGTCGCCGGAGCCCCCGCCCTCCGGCTCCCCCCGGTCGCGTCCGCGTGCGCCGACTGCTTTGCTTGGCCACCTCGCGGGCGCGCCCTGCGCCGACTTCGCCCCCGCGCCGGCTCCCCCCGGCCGCGTCCGCGTGCGCCGACTGCTTCTCTCTGCTTCGCTTGGCCGCCTCGCGGGCGCGCCCTGCGCCGACTTCGCCCCCGCGCGGGCTCCCTCCAGCCGCGTCCGCGTGCGCCGACTGCTTCGCTCCGCCTCGCGGGCGCGCCCTGCGTCGACTTTGCCCCCGCACCGGCTCCCCCCGGCCGCGTCCGCGTGCGCCGACGGCTCTGCTCCGCCTCCCCGCGCCGCCTCCCCGGACCGGCTCCGCCGGCTCCCCTCGGCCGCGTCCGCGTGCCCCGGCCCCTGCTCCGCGCGCCCCGTTCCGTCTGGCCGCCTCAGCGCCCGCCGGCTCGCTACCCCAGCTGCCTACCGGCTCCGGCCGCACGATGTTCGCCTCCTCCGCGAGGCCGGCCAGGGCGGGCTCCCCGTCTGCCGCCTCCCGCGCCCGCCCCTGCGTCCGCACGCGGCCGGCGTGCTCCGCCTCCGTCGCGGGCTCCCCGCGGCCGGCTTCCCCCGCCTCCGAGTCGACCCCGACCATCTCCGCGCGCCCCGGCCAGCGCCCGCCGGCTCGCGCCCGTGGCCTGGCCCCGCCGTCTCCGTCCGCCCCCGCATGCCCTGCCGGCTTCGCTCGCGCACCCCCGCCGGGTCCGCCTCGCCCGGCCGGCTGGCCGCGTCGCCGCCTCACACCGGCTGGCCGCGTCGCCACCCCACGCGCGGGTTCCGCGCCGCCGCCTGCGCCGCGTCCAGCCCTCTCGTCGGGTCGCTGCACCCGGTCGCGCTGGCTCCCGCGCGCGGCCGCCTTCGTGCCCGGCCGGCCCCCGGTCGCCTGCCGGCCCCTTGCGCGCCGGCTTCTGGCGTGCGCGCCGCTCGGCCGCCACAGACGGGTGCTGCCTGCATAATAGAAAATTCAAAGGACCGACTACCCATGGCTGAAAAAAATGTGTCCGACTACCAGATATGCGTCCGACCGCGGACTGCCTGGCCGGCTGCAAAGAGTCCGACTGCTATGTTGGGGTCCGCCCGCCCAGCCGCCTGAAGAAGAAAAAGAAGAAGACAAAGTAGTTGCCGGAAGATCCGGCCCGACTGCTCAGCAGTCGGCCCGAATCTCGGGGGCTACATCCAGCGGGTGCGCTAACGCGCCCCCGCGAGAGAAGAGAAGACAAAGTAGTTGCCGGAAGATCCGGCCCGACTGCTCAGCAGTCGGCCCGAATCTCGGGGGCTACACCCAGCGGGTGTGCTGACGCGCCCCCGCGAGAGAAGAGAAGACAAAGTAGTTGCCGGAAGATCCGGCCCGACTGCTCAGCAGTCGGCCCGAATCTCGGGGGCTACACCCAGCGGGTGCGCTGACGCGCCCCGGCGAGAGAAGAGAAGACAAAGTAGGTGCCGGAAGATCCGGCCCGACTGCTCAGCGGTCAGCCCGAATCTCGGGGGCTACACTCAGTGGGTGCGCTGACGCGCCCCCGCGAGAAAGAAGACACAATAGCTGCCGGAAGATCCGGCCCGACTGCTCAGCAGTCGGCCCTACACCCAGCAGGTGCACCGGCGCACTCCGCGAGCGCCGAGTCGCGCCGGCTATCTTCGACGACCGCGACTACACGAAAATCAATGTGAGCTCCTCACCCGCATATTTTTGCACTACACAAGCACGGATAACCCCGAGCGTTGCTCAGGGGCTGCCTTCGCATTTTATTACAGTAGCATCACTGTTTGCCCCGGCGCCAGCCAGAGTTGGCCCGGGGGCTGGCCGCTTGGCCTGAGACGTTAGTTCCCGCAGATGGCTTAGTACCGTGCGCGGTACCAAAGGCACACTCTCAGTCACAGACCGCAGAGCGGCTGCCTGACTAGCAAGAGTGGACGCTGGAGGCCACCCACGCGAAAAACGTCCGGGAAGAAAAACGGTTCGGGCGACCCGGCCGTTTTCCTTTACAAGTATCTACTCGGTTGAATCTGCTCCCAGACTCTGAGTACTGTACACTCCACTTCACGGCCCACTCTCAGCCACAGACCGCAGAGCGGCTGTCCGGCAAGCAAGACCACGGGCCAAAGAGTGGAGGGAACATGAAAAAAGATTAAAGGGGGCTCGGACGAAACCGAGTCGGCACCCTCCGCATAAAACTTGCGAATGCTAAAAGCAAACATTCGATATATCTGCATGGACTAACTTTGTCCTTTTTATGATCATTTTCATGAACATTTGCCAAAAAACCTCCGCCCAACTTTGCCAAGTTGCCCGGAGGCTTGGGGGCTACTGTCGGTGTAATGGGACACGGATACCCCGAAGACGGCAAGATGATATTTCAAGACATCGGGGCTAGCAAAGCCCCTCAGTCCGACTGCCCGGCCGCTCCTGCTGGCTGCCCGAACGACTGCACTACCCGGCCGGCTACCGACTGCCGGCCGCCGACTACGCCAACCAGTCGGCTGCCGACTGCAGCCCGACCCGACATCGACGAAGACAACCGTACCGCGATGCCGTCATCTACAGTGTACCGTGTCCCCTGGGTACTGATTTATAAAGTATCCCAGGGGACAAGCATGACATGTGCCATGCCTACCTGGCTTGGCATGTAAGCTACCCAAGGTAGCTTACATCCAAAGCCACTACCTAGCTTACTTTCTAAGCTACCCACATAGCTTACACACCAAGCTACCTCACACTATATATACACTACACATCCATCCATCCAGGAGGATGGACACTCATGCATGCATACTAGCACTAGCTAGCAAGCTAGCTAGCTAGCTATCCATCCATCCATCCACATAAGCTCACACATACGGCCATGAGCATGGCCGGCCACTAGATGCCTGGTATAAGCATTTACCAGATCGGATGCCTATGGCACCGACTCCAGATACAGCTCCAGGAGCGCTTTGTACTGCCCGATGTACACCTCAGATATATATACTCAGACATGCAGGAGTAGGTGTATTATCTCTCTGGAGAACCCCAAACCTGGGAATACTACCGCGTGCTACTCGCATACCCGCTCTCGGTCCTATCAGCAGCAGTCCTACCCACACACTAAGCCCTTGAGGCATCTGTCGACTCGCAAGCCCCCCGTGAGAAATACCACGACAGTAAATTCAATGTTTCCTTTTTGTAACTTTTCGGTCTCACCGAAAGAGCAAATCGGTCCCACCGAGTTTGCCTGACCAACTCTCTAGTTAGCTAATTACCAAAATTGGTCTCACCGAGTTTATGTAATCGGTCTCACCGAGATTACGTTATGCCCTAACCCTAACAAAATTGGTCCTACCGAGTTGCATGTCGGTCCCACCGAAAATCTCTAACAGTCACTAGGTTTACTATTTCGGTCTGACCGAGTTTGTTGATTCGGTCCCACCGAGATTGGTAAATTGTGTGTAACTGTCCGATTTTGTGTGGAGGCTATATATACCCCTCCACCTCCTCTTCATTCAAGGGAGAGCCATCAGAACACATCTACACTTCCAACTCATATGTTCTGAGAGAGAACCACCTACTCATGTGTTGAGGCCAAGATATTCCATTCCTACCATATGAATCTTGATCTCTAGCCTTCCCCAAGTTGCTTTCCACTCAAATCTTCTTTCCACCATATCCAAATCCTGTGAGAGAGAGTTGAGTGTTGGGGAGACTATCATTTGAAGCACAAGAGCAAGGAGTTCATCATCAACACACCATTTGTTACTTCTTGGAGAGTGGTGTCTCCTAGATTGGCTAGGTGTCACTTGGGAGCCTCCGACAAGATTGTGGAGTTGAACCAAGGAGTTTGTAAGGGCAAGGAGATCGCCTACTTCATGAAGATCTACCGCTAGTGAGGCAAGTCCTTCGTGGGCGATGGCCATGGTGGGATAGACAAGGTTGCTTCTTCGTGGACCCTTCGTGGGTGGAGCCCTCCGTGGACTCGCGCAACCGTTACCCTTCGTGGGTTGAAGTCTCCATCAACGTGGATGTAGGATAGCACCACCTGTCTGAACCACGGGAAAAACATACGTGTCTCCAATTGCGTTTGAATTCTCCAAACCCTTCCCTTTACATTCTTGCAGGTTGCATGCTTTACTTTCCGCTGCCAATATACTCTTTGCATGCTTGCTTGAATTGTGTGATGATTGCTTGACTTGTCCTAAAATAGCTAAAATCTACCAAGAACTAAAATTGGGAAAAGGTTAAGTTTTTATTTGGTCAAGTAGTCTAATCACCCCCCCCCCTCTAGACGTACTTTCAATCCTGCATCGGCGAAGAAGAGGAATGAAAGGAAGGCAGTTGTGCCTCCCTCCGCAGAGCCAGGGGGCAACATCGCCCATGTCTCCCCAGCCTGGTCATCTTCGCGGGGCCAAAAGGAGCATCACCACGTGGAGTCAGCCCCCACGGCCCCGACGACTCCGGAGGTGCCGGTGCTTGGCACGGTTGATGAGGTCCTAGCTGCTCCGGAACCCGCGGTTTCCCAAGACCTAGTGATGATGTCGCTTCCTTCCACTGCTGCGTCTCCACTTGCTGAGTCTTCGGCTCTTGCCGCTGTCCTGGAGCATGCGCTTTCGGAGATGACCCAACTGTGGGCGAATCTCCTGAGCGCTGACCCGCGCTCGGTGGTCGGGTGTCTGGAGTTGGCCTCCGCCTAGTTTCATTCCGACCTGGCAGTAGGCACGATGCTGGGCCAGGCCGTTGCGGCTTCCGAGAGGGAGAAAGCAAGGGGCCGCCAACGATCCAGTCGACCGTGAGGCGGCGCTGAGAGACGCCAAGGCCGCCCGTTACCGCTGCCAAGTGTTGGAGGGCGAGTTGAAGAGCCTGCGCGACAAGCACGCCAAAGAGGCACGCCGCCGCCAGTCAGAGGAGGAGGAGATGAAGGCCCCGGAGGAAGCCGTCAAGAATCGAGATGCTGAGGTGGCGGAGCTGGGGAAGGAGCAGGCCGCCGAGCGCAACTGGTTGGAAGAGATGGAGTAGAAGATAGGGGCGAGGGAGGCCGATCTTGCCGCCAAGGCGCGAGTCCTGGCCGAAGACCGTGTGGCCTTCACCGATCTCGAGAAGAGATCTCGCGAGGGGTTGAAAACGTTGTATGAGCATGGCCTGGAGAAGCCGCTGGACACTTACCAGGACGGCCCTTCCTAGCTGCTTCCTCTCGTGGTGAAGGCGCTTGACGAGGTCCTTGAGGGCCTTGGTCCCATGGCGGAGGCAGAAGCTCAGGTTCTGTCCGTGGCCGCACTGACTCGCGTCGTGAGCCATCTACACCTCTGCGACCCCAACGCCCGCCTTGACAAGCTGCTGGAGCCTGTAGCTGAAAACCTCTGCGAAGCCACCGCCGTAGCTGTTGAATGTCACGTGGAGGCTTTGTTGGGGAAGTTCCGCAGCTCTGTCTCCGATCCTCTGTCTAGCGATGGCACGGATCCTACGGCTGGTGGTGAAGGTGAGCACATCGTCGCCCGTGGGGAAGCACTTTCCGTAGGCGACGGCAACATCGAGGGGTGACCTGCGGCTGTTCTTCTCATTCCATTCCTGCGACATACATCAGGCCTCACGGAGGCGTTTAGACTTTTCATTTGATATTGTGAGAACAATGTGCTTGTAATATTTGCTTCAAGATTTTGCGTTTTCCTTCCTATTTGCTTTGTTCTGCGTCGGCAGAGCCCGGCCCCACGCATACCTCAACCGCCGTTGGGCCGACCGAAGACCAGGACGGACCAAGGAGTGAGGGGCTACATGACCAGTTAGGCTCCTGAGTGGCGATGCTCAGGAGTCCCCCTTGACGTTCAAACAATTTCCATACCAGCCCTCGCCAAGGCCTCGGGAGGGGCGTGTGACGCCCAGGTCCGGGGGAACTGGTTGGGTGGCGTGTGCTTGGCCGTGACCCGAGCGGAGCCCCCGGGCCCGCCCCCCTCAGGCGACTCTCCCGAGGGGAGGTGTCATGGTGGGATTGGGCGTTGAGCTCTGGGCTCCCTGAGGTTGGTACGGCCGTGGGGTCGCCCTCAGTTGTTTATCACCAGCGTGGAGCATAGTGCTTCCGCTTGTGCACGGGCATAGCCGCTGCTCGGCAGTGTCGACAGCCAGCGCGGAGCATGGAGCTTCCACTTGGGCGTGGGATGGGGGGCCCTCCAGGAGGAGCCCCCGGGGCGTGTACAGCCCCGCCCTAACACGTGGCTTGCACGACCGTGCTGCGAGGTGTATTTGGGCACTCTTGAGCCAGTGCGGGACTCATGAGGCCCTACCTCAAGGCGGGTTGTGCCTGGTCTTGAGTCTTGGTGAAAGTATGTCCTTGCAAGGTGGTTAGATGCAAGCACTCTACGTCCTCAGGTCACGGCCCTCGAGTGAGCTCAGCCACCGCTGGTATGCCAGGTCGCGATGCCGTGGTCAAGGCCAGGGGTGGGGGCTGGAGAGCCAGTAAGAGCTCCTGAGTCGCGATGCTCAGGAGCCCCCCTTTTAACAGGCAAGCAAATTGCATGGGGCGAACGGACCCGTGGCGGGCGGTGATCAAATAGGCGATAGCCATTCGGCAGGTTAGGCATAAAGAGCAGATTGCATGAGATAAATGTAGGAAGGTAAATGCCACTGGGTCTGGCCCGAGCGGCTAGTGATGATGCATCCTGAGGGGCGCCCCCAGCAAGGTAAGCTAAAGACATCAGTAAAAGGGATACATGCCACAGGGACGGACCCATGCGGCCTGGGAATAATGCAGCCCGAGGGGCGCTCCCAGCTTAAACGAACTTAGAAGATGTCACCTGGGTTTGTAGACGAAGTAGAGCTAGTGCAGCTGAAGCCACGCATCGAAGGAATAACTCCTCATGAGCCACCGGGACCCTGAGCCTCGGGAGGCTCTGGGGGCTCAGGAGGTTGCCTGAAGGCCATCGCCATCTCCTCTAGAGCGGCGTGGAACCTGGCCTCCTGAGCCACCAGGACTTGCCACACATTACGCTGGTGGGCCGACGCCATGCTCGGCAAGCTGAAGGGCATGCAAATGTAGTTATGTGGTGGACCCTCACAGCGGCCCACGCATGATGGCCAGAAGCGTTCCTGAGATGTGGCCATGTTGAGCCCTGGGATGTCGATGCAGGCGTGCAGCTCAGCACCCTCGCCTGGGTGGTGAGCCACACTCTGTGAGCGGCTGTCGCCACACATGGCTCTTGCGTCTTGTAGCTCTTGGGTGGTCTTGGTGATGAACTCCTGGGTGGTGGGCATTCCTCGCCCCATGCTCTCCTGAGGAACACGTTCCGTGAAACACACTTCCAAGTGGTGCCCAAGCGCCTCCCTCGTGAGATTGGCAAGGTCTGAGGCCCTCCAGAAGAGAGCCCCCGAGCCTTGCCTGAGGAGGGCGCCGGGAGCGCTTTCCTATGCGGTGGAGGGAGGCACCCCTGGAGCGGGCGCCGATCCTGACGAGGCTCCTGATGCGACGCCATCTTCTTGGGGTCCTGCACGGCGCAGTAGCTTCTTCTTGGGGATGGCCTCCGGAGGGCCTTCACTTCTGCTGTCAGGATTGTCGATTACCGCGGCTTGGAAAGCACGCTCAAGGGAGCACATCGTGTCCCTTTCTTCACATGGGACCATGATGATCCCCACACTTCTTGGCATCTTAAGGACGTTGTAGCGATGGTGAGTGACTGCCATGAACTTGGCCAGGGCTGGGTACCCGAGGATGGCGTTGTACGACAGGCGGATGTGTGAGACGTCGAAGTCGATGAGCTCGGTGCGGTAATTCTTGCACTCCCCGAAGGTGACAGGCAGGCGGACTTGCCCTATTGGTGTGGTAGAACCGTCAGTCACTCCTAAGAAAGGCTTGGTAGGCTGGAGCTGCTCATAGGGCACTTGGAGGTTGTCGAACGTGTCGGCGGATAGGACATTGAGCCTCGCGCCGCCGTCGATGAGAGTTTTGGTGACTTGCACATTGCTGATGACTGGGGAGCACAGCATAGGAGTGTGCCAGCGATGGCTGCGCACTTGAGCTGGCCGACCGAGCTAAAGGTGATGGCGCATTGGGACCGCCGGAGCGGGCGCGTGGCCTCGAGCTTGGGGAGCGCCGCGTTCACCTCGCGAGCGAACTGTTTGAAGGTGCACTGAGAGGCTGGGGCCTGAGCGCCACCCAAGATGCAAGCGACCGCGCGCGGCTCCTGGAAGCCCCCAGCCCCCTCGTCCTGCTGATGGTCATCGTTCCTCCTTGACGGCGGCAACACGGGAAGACCAGCATTGCCCTAGGGGTGATCCTCGTGAGGCGGGTCCCTCCAGGCACCCTTGCGAGGTTGATCCTGCCAGCGGTCCTCGCGAGGCCGGTCGCGCCACTCCTCGCGCGGGCCACGGTTGTCCCAGCATCCACCTCTGCGTCCTCCTCCGCGGTTGTAGCCCCGCTTGCTGCGCTCGAGGTGTCGGTCGAAGCGTCCTTCTTGAATAGCTCCAAGCGCTTGACAGTCGCTGGTGTTGTGGGTGTTCAGGTTGTGGAAGGCACAGAAGGGCCGGCCATTCTTGGATGAGTCGGGCTGATCTCTGCCTAGCTTGGTGTCGGGCTCCACTCCGAGCACGACTGCCTGTTTTCGCTTCAAGTCCTTGGCCTTGGCCTTCTTTTCCTCCACTCCTGCAACTGGCAGCTCAAGGAGAGAGAGGCGCCCCTCCTCAGCTCTTGCGCACCTGGTCGCCAGGTTGAACAGCTCCTGAGATGTGCAAAGCTCCTCATGGATGGCCAGCTCTTCCTTCATCTTGACGTCGCGGACGCTGTCGGAAAACGCAGAGATGATGGCCTCGTCCGAGACCTTCGGGATCTTGAGGCAGGTGCTGTTGAAGTGCTGGATGTACTTCTGGAGGGTCTCTACTGGCTGTTGCTTGATGCGGCGCAGATCGCCCGCGACCGGTGGGTAGTCACGAGTACCCTGGAAGTTGGCGACAAAGCGGTTGCACATATCGTCCCAGGAGGAGATCCAGCCGTGCTATACGTTCAGGAGCCAGGAACGGGCCCAGTCCTTGAGAGCCATGCGAAACCAGTTCGCCATGACTTTTTCGTCGCCTTTGTCCGCTTCGATGCTCAACTCATAGAGCTGCAGGAACTCCACTGGGTCGGTGGTGCCGTCGTACCGTGGAGGCAGATCTGGCTTGAGCTTGCCCGGCCAGGAAACGCTACGCAGCTCAGGGGTGATGGCGCGGCAGCCTACCGTGGTTTCTGGGGCCCGCTTCGGGGGCGGACCTTGGTCTTGGCAAGGTTCGCGTTGTTCCACTACAAGCAGCGCGCGGTCCTGACGAGGTGGCGTGGGAAGCGCTGGTGCAGCTTCTCGCGGCCGCGGGATTTCTTGGCAGCTCCTTCCTTCACGCGCGGGCGCCGGGCGTGGCGGGTCGTGCCGCGGAGGCACGCGCCTTGGCGCTAAGGCACCGTCTTGGGGTCAAGGTGGTGGAGGCACGCCACGGGCCCCGTTGTCCGCAACCTGTTGAGGGGGAAGCAGAGAGTAACACGGCGCCAAAGGGCCCCCCGCGGAACGGACGAGCTCGGCGATGCGGTCGAGCCACTCCTCATAGACGTCGTCGACAGGGCGGTAACGCGGGAGCTCGTTTGCCACGATGAGCGCGGCCCGCGCCTCCAGGGGAGCGCGGTGTGCGTGAGACGAAGAGCCAGTAGGAGTGAGTGATGGAGTAGCGGTGCGGCCGTCCTGCCGCACCGAAGGATGTTGTGAGGACACCTACTGCTCGTTTCCCACCGGGCCGGTGGCAGCGTTGGCGGTGGGAGACGGAGAACGACGAGGCGGCCCGCCAACGGGAGCCGTCTGAGCGACGCGGGCGGCGAGGGCGGCCCGACGCTCAGCTCGAGCACGGCGAGCGTCCGCCGTGGAGACGACGGAGCGATGGAGCGACCGAAAGGAAGCTACAACGCACCCCTACCTAGTGCGCGAAATATCTGTGTTTGGGGTCCCGGCAAACCCTTAAGGTTCAAACACTGGGGTGCGCGTGAAGTCTATCCCTCCAACCGATCTACACTCTAGCCTGCTAGGATCTTGCGGACGAACTCGACAAACTCACAACACAGAGCGACACAGGGTTTTTACTGGTTCGGGCCACCTTTGTGGTGTAATACCCTACTACAGTGTGGTTGTGGTGGATTGCCTCTTGGGCTGATGATGAACAATAGAAGGGCAGAACGGCCTCCTGAGGTTAAGGCATTCTTGTGCTCGGTGAGCTTGTGTGTGAGGTGGTCTTTCTCGAGCTAAGGTCTCCCTCAAGCTCAGGTCTCCCTCGAGCTAAGGTCCCCCTCTCCAGTGTGGTGGCTAGTCCTGTTTATAGAGGCCTTGGTCCTCTTCCCAAATTTCGAGCAGGAAGGGAGCCAACAATGGCGGGCTAATTTGAAAGGGGACAGCTAGTACAAGCTATCCTGACAAAACTAGTCTTCGCCTGCACAAAGTTCTGGTGGTGACGCTGTTCTGGGCTCCACGATGACCTCCGTCTTGCAGTCCTTAGTCTCGGTCTTGTTGCACCGAAATGGCAACCTTTTCCTGATGCCTCGGTACTCCGCGGCTGTGCTTGCCCCCTTTGCACCAAAGAGGAAACAAGGACATTGTGCGCCGGCGCCCGCCTGGCGCCCGCCTGGTGTCAATCGTCATCGCTCACGTCACGAGAGCCTCGTGAGGTTCACCCTGCCTTGATATCTCCGCTCCTCGCGAGCCTGCCTAGCTAGGCCACTCCAGAGGAGGTCTTGCATCGTCCGCCTCACGAGGCTTGGCCCCTCGCAAGGGTCTTGGGTGCTTTGTTGGTGAAGATGGGTCGTACGGCCTCCTGTCTTAGCCACGCCGTGGGCCGTAGGCAGGCAAGTCTGGGGACCCCCGTTCCCAGAACACCGACAAAGCTACTCATACAAATGCATCTTGATGTTCCATGCAACACACAAGGATGTTTATTTGGGGGTCTCTCTAGCGCGCCATGACCATAGTTGCTAGTTGACGCCCCTTGACATGCCGATATTGAGGGGCACTTGGATTTTGTCCGATGATCTGGTAAGATGAGATTGATCACGTAGTAAATGCATTCTAAAGATTACTTCCATGTCAATTTCATCATTCTCCCCTGCCCACTATTTCACAGGTTAGGCTTGGTGCAAGTGGAGATTGGCTTGCATATGTACGGGAGGGTACCAACATTTACAACGGTGACACCGTTGCCGTAGAACCATTGTTCAACATTGGGATCAGCCATGCACTGCGCCACCGCCTGAATTGGTATGATGGAATCACCGTGAGATTGAAGAAGATAGAACGAACCTTGCACATGGCGGTCAAAGGTGGACGATGCTGTCTGCGGCCGATTTGTTGCCGTACGAGTAGGAAGATGCTGTGCTCCTTCCTAACTGCATCTTCGCGGTGTGTCGGTGTACAAAAAGAGGGGTGCACTTTTTGTACCCCTATAACTGTGCACGGGCAGTCAGAGCCCCGGGCACCACCACACCAAGCAAGGCAAGGGAGGTGAGCCAGGGTAAGACCGAAGCTCAAGGGAACTAGGACGACGCCAAGGCCAAAACCACGAAGAACAAAGGAGACGAAGCGGACTCCCCCGGCAAGATCCTTACCGGGAGACAGTTTTAGCAACCCCGGTAAGACCCTTGCCGTGGCAACTCGCCCCACGCCTACGGAGCAAATCACCCTTGAGTCCACTGCCCCCATGGGGCAAGGATTCGGGAGACATCCCCGTGGTGGCATGCAGATCTTTGTGAAGACATTCAAGATCAGATACGTACAATAGAAGATGACGACCCTTGGCGGGATCCCAGCCGAGGAAGAGAGGAAGACCACAAGTGTGACGCCCTCAATGCGGCTATATCTCCCACGTGTCGAAGCACGACTTAGAGGCATAACCGCATAGAAAGCAATGTCGCAAGTGAGGTAATCTTCGCAAACAACCCATGTAATACAAT
Organism: Triticum monococcum; assembly: GCA_034509565.1. Classification (NCBI taxonomy): domain Eukaryota; kingdom Viridiplantae; phylum Streptophyta; class Magnoliopsida; order Poales; family Poaceae; genus Triticum; species Triticum monococcum. The sequence continues at coordinate 169,458,015 of CM067847.1, read as the reverse complement.
AGGGGAAAAGATACATAGTTGGCTTACAATCGCCACTTCACACAATTACATGAATAAAGCATTACATCAACCAGATACAATCAAGGTCCGACTACGGAACCAAAATAAAAGAAGACTAACCCAAATGCTACACAGATCCTCGATCGACCCCAACTGGGCTCCACTACTGATCAACTAGCACGAAACAACACAAAGGACAAGACCTTCATCGAGCTCCTCCTTGAGCTTGGTTGCGTCATCTGCATGGTTCAACGGCACCTCCAAGCTGGTTTTGGAAGTATCTGTGAGTCACGGGGACTCAGCAATCTCACACCCTCGCGATCAAGACTATTTAAGCTCATAGGTAAGGGTAAAAGGTATGAGGTGGAGCTGCAGCAAGTGACTAGCATATATGGTGGCTAACATACGCAAATGAGAGTGAGAAGAGAAGGCAAAAGCACGGTCGAACAACTATGATCAAGAAGTGATCCTAGAACAACCTACATCAAACATAACTCCAACACCGTGTTCACTTTCTAGAATCCGCCGGAAAGAGACCATCACGGTTACACACGTGGTTGATGTATTTTAGTTAAGGTCAACTTCAGGTTTTCTACAACCGGACATTAACAAATTCCTATCTGCCCAGAACCATGGGCATGGCTTTCAAAAGTTCAAATCCCTGCAGGGGTGTCCCAACTTAGCCCATCACAAGCTCTCACGGTCAACGAAGGATATTCCTTCTAGCGGGAAGACCCGATCAGACTCGGAATCCCGGTTACAAGACATTTCGACAATGGTAAAACAAGACCAGCAAAGCCGCTTGATGCGCCGACAAATCCCAATAGGAGCTGCACATATCTCGTTCTCAGGGCACACCGGATAGGTCAAGCTACGAGTAAAACCAACCCCCGAGTTGCCCCGAGGTGGCCCCGCAGGCTGCCCGTTTCGGACCAACACTTAGAGGAGCACTGGCCCGGGGGGTTTAAAATAAAGATGACCCTCGGGCTCGCAAAAACCCAAGGGAAGGTTATAGGTTGTCAGTGCAAATGGTAAAACCAAGGTTGGGCCTTGCTGGAGGAGTTTTATTCAAGGCGAACTGTCAAGGGGTTCCCATTATAACTCAACCGCGTAAGGAACGCAAAATCCGAGAACATAACACCGATATGACGGAAACTAGGGCGGCAAGAGTGGAACAAAACACCAGGCATAAGGCCGAGCCTTCCACCCTTTACCAAGTATATAGATGCCTTAATTAAATAAGATATATTGTGATATCCCAACACGTAAACATGTTCCAACAAGGAACAACATCTCCATGTTCCAACAAGGAAGAAACTTCAATCTTCACCTACAACTAACAACGCTATAAGAGGGGCTGAGCAAAGCGGTAACATAGCCAAACAACGGTTTGCTAGGACAAGGTGGGTTAGAGGCTTGGTTCAACAATATAGGAGGCATGATAAGCAAGTGGTAGGTATCGCAGCTTAGGCATAGCAAAAGAGCGAGCGACTAGCAAGCAAAGATAGAAGTGATTTCGACGGTATGGTCATCTTGCCTGAGATCCCGCAAGGAAGAAGAACGAGTCCATGAAGAAGACAAACGGATGTAGCCAACGGATCCTCACAAACGCAACGTTACCGGAATGAAGAAGTACACCGGAAAGAAAGCAAACAACATAATAAACAATCATCACATGGACATAGCATGATGCACAACCAAGTATCATGCATGTCCTGTTTAATGATACATGGCATGGCAAGATGCACAAACAATCCTACAAATTAAATGGAGCTCAATATGCAACTCCGTTGCATATCGACGAAACACCACATTCAAGTTATTTAGTTCGATCTCGTTTATGTACCCAACAATATTAAATGTTGTTAAACATGGCAAGAGGGGAAGCAAAGTAAAACTACCTATATAGTCAAGTTTAAATGAGGCCGGAAGCAACGAACAACGATTCCGGTAAATCCCCATATGCATATATTAGGTTTGGTACTGTTCTGCCCTAAACCATATTTTATAGTTATAAAACATGCAAGATGATGCCACCATGTTAAAGTAGGCAAAATTCTACCCCATTTACATATAAAGTTTGTTTAAAACCGAGCTACGGTTGTTTAGATATGAATTAAATCATATTAACATGGCAAAAGTCAAAATATATGCAAACATCATTTTAAACATGTTAAACATGGATGAAACTTGACTATTATGAATCTTGATGCAAATCTAAGCATTTTGCATATTTGGAGTTTTTACATATGATGCATAGATCATGAGTTATAATATGCATGAAGACTAGGGACTAAACTGTAAACTCACAGTTTCCTGGATAAATGGGAAAATCGCTATGCGGAAAAAAAAACACAAATCCCGGGCCGAATCTTAGGCGGCCCAATAGTGCAGGGGAGCTCGGGCCCAGAGGAGAAGATGGGCCGGCTGGACTGGCAGATCTGGCTGGAGAGGCATGGGCCTCAGCGCTGGAGAGGAGGCAGCCCAGGTGCACGCTGGGCCTTGGCACTGGCGGGTCAACATGGGGCGGCTGTGGCGTTCATTTGGCCAGATTGAGCAGGCGAAGCAGAGGGGAGCGTGCGCTGCACGATGGGGCTTGGGCGCAACTCGGGCGGCGCAGTGCTCTCCGGCGAGGGAAGCAAGATGGCGGCGTTAAGGCAGAGGTCGCAGGCAGGCAGCGGCGACGGATGGAGCTTCTGCTCCGGCGACGAGGCAGTGCAGGAAAAGGAGGGATGCATGGATCTGCGTTAATATGAGGAGGACGCCGGCGAGCAAGGAAGCAGGGGCTTGCCAGCGGCGTGGCCGGATGCGGCGGAACGGCGCTGGGCGGCTCGGCGCAGGTGGTCTCCTGTGGGCGGCGCCGGCGAGCTATGGAAGAGGGCCGGCAGCACGGGCATTGGGGACGAGGGACGGGAGGAGATGCACGGTCGTGGCCTGGTGACCATGTCGAGCGGTGCTGCTGCTCTCTGGATGGCAGGTGCGAGGAGGCAGGGATCCAGGCGCTCGGGACTGCTGCTGCTGCTCTAACGAGGCAACCGGAGGTGATATGGTGGTCGGTGAAGCCCTCGGGCACGAGGTCCTTGGCGACTGGGGACTAGGCGCAGAGGGCATCAGGCTCCTCCTGAGCGTGGCTGGCGCCACAGGGATCGAGAAGTGGCTGGCTTAGGTTAACTGCGAGGGATCCAGGGGATGAGCTGGGTTGGTTGGGTGGAGAAAACGAGGAGGATTTGGGTTGGGGAAGAAGCTGGTTGGCTTGGCGTTGAAAACAAAGGGAGTGGTGGCGGCGTGGCGATTGGATGGATGGGACAAGGTCCCTAATTTCTAGGGTTGCCCACTATTTATATTGCAAAGGGATTAAGGTAGGGTTTACCATGTCCCTACGATCATAAACAGACGGCTGAGAAAAATATAGATTGGAAGTCCAATTAACAGAAAGGAAATGTTTTGTAGATGTTTGGGGATGATCCGGATCCAACGGTAACGACAGAGCGGGTCGGGTTCGGGACAACTTTCGGACGCGCGCGAGGGGTCCGATGCACTGTGCAAGGAGGGGTAGGCATGGGCCTAGGTGGACTGTGGAGAGCGGGTTGGTCTGAGGGAAGAGGGGAGAGATGCAGCCCGGCACGGTTTCCGGAGACCGAAAACGCCCGACGTTAGGCCGACTATAATGTCGCTATAGTTATCCGTTGGGCTATCAAACGAACTCCGAAGCGATGAAACTTGACAGGCGGTCTATCTACACTATAATAAGACCACACACCAACTTTCAACCCAATCTGAGAACATTTTCCGGCCACTTATAAAATAATAATTCGGACGTGCCGCGGGCCCGTGCAAGTGTGTCTGGCTCAGAACGGATAACGGATGGAACTGGGGAAACCCGGACGGATGCAAGTTTCGAAAACATGATGATGCAATGTGGATGATGACATAATAAGATGCAACACGCAAGCAAATGACAAAGTAACAACAGCGAATAACTAGAAGACACTTGGCACATCGGTCTCGGGGCGTTACAACACTCCACCACTACGAGAGGATCTCGTCCCGAGATCTAGAATGGCACCGGAGGGAAAATGGAAGAGAAAGAGAAGAGGTAAAACTAAGTTGCTTCTTTGACAAACGAGTGAGCCCAAAGAACCTTGAAAAGGTTAAGCCATTTCGAGAAAAGAATACAACGGAGATGAACAAAGTTGAAAACACTCCATTAGAAAAGAGGAACAAGGAAGAAACAACTTTGGGCAGCACTCCGGTTGAGAAGAAAAAGAATTGAATAAGAACTTGATAAGATGAGAAGATACTTGAATGAAAACACGACACACTGCCTCTGGAACTATAGAATGAATGGAACAAGGGGTAAGAAAGATCTCAGACAGCACTCCGGTTGTAAAGAGGTGCAAGGCTTGATAAGGCGAAAAGAACTTGAGCAAAAAGTCACACCACTCCGTTTAAATAGGATAAGCATGAAAAGATCATGATCTTCAAGATTCGAGATGATGACTGAAAAAGAGAAACATCACAATGCCTCCGGAAGGAATGAAAGAATGCAAAGAAAAGAACGGAGAACAAAAACAACATGTTCTACCTCAAATGAGCTTGAAAAAGCATCATTAGGAGAAGGTTCGAACGGAATTGTTGGAAAAAACCAACAACGAAAAGAATAAGCTTTAAATGGTCCTATGGGATACATCTCAAATTATGAGGTGACAACCTACCACTCACGGGAAAAAGAATTGGATTGGTATGACCAAGGAGACGAGAACGTATTTCACCGGGAGGATAAAGAAGAACTTGGGTCCTTTATAAGCACCATAAATAGCAACAATCCTTAGGGAAGGTTTAAGGTGAGATATAACCCAAGATAACTCCAATGACGAGATTAATGGATTTAAAATATCTCATTCTTAACAACATGTGAATCATGAAACATGAACTCAAATTATCAAGAATGACATAATACCACCTCCAATGATATGGAAGAAAGAATTGCACTCCGGATAGCAAGAAGAAGAAAACTTGAAGTATATCTTGGCGGATCATAGCTTCGAGAGATGTCGTGGAATTGTCACGGTAGATGTCCTTAGTGTCAGGACTTAGTCGCGAGGCCAACGCATCTATGTGATTGCTTGAGAGGGGTTGAGCGGGACGAGAGATGCGATGTTTTACCCAGGTTCGGCCCCTCATGGTGGAGGTAAAAGCCTACATCCTGCTTCATTGATATTGATGATGATGATCACGGTTACAAGAGTGCTCTATCTCGAGAGCTATTGTCTAAACCTAACTTTTCCAACTTGTGGAACTTGTGAATCTTGTCCTCTTTTGGGGAGCCCTGTCCCTCCTTATATATGTTGAAGGGGCGGGTTACATGTGGAGTCCTATTAGGATTAGGACTAGTCTATCTTCTAATACAAACCGGATACAAGTCCGGGTCTTGACTCCTTGTAAGGGAAATATTCCTCACACCTTTTCTCTTAAACCGGCCCACCATTAGCATAAACCGGCATGTTGGGCCTTGGGCCTTGTCATCCATCTGGAACACGCGCCGGATCACCAATGAGTCTTCAGGCTCATGAATCGTCATACCAGTGAACCGCCAGACACGTAAACCGCCAATCACATAAACCGCCAATCCTCTAGCGGTTTACCAATGAAACGCCTAGTCCGGTCGGGTTATACTTCCGGCCGGTTTACGCCACGGGGTATATCCCCGACATTAGCCCCCAAGTTTAGCTTGGATTTATCCATGGTAAACTTATGCTGGAAAATAAACACAAGAACAAATTTGACAGGTTATGCTCCGGGTTAAGATTTCTTGTAAACCGGTACCTGATCACCCTTAAGTCCTTGTTATTTCCTCCTTCTGGGAAGTCCGGGTTAAGAAGCCAGCTTCATACTTAACTTTTTGACATTGGTTTCTCACAGAGAAATATTGTGAAGAATAATCCACTTGAGTCGGCTTCCAAAGTGCCGGTTTAAGAAATATGGGTCTTGAAATACTTATCTAATATTCAGCCGGTTTGAAGATGTAAAACTTGCCGGTTTAATATTACTAAAATGGCGGGTTTATAAATATTGATGGCACCGGGTCATGTAATTGACCTTCCTGATTTGCTCAAAACTGATAAAATGAAGATGTTCCTCCTTTATATGCATAATACCTGTAGCCCCCAAGTCTTAAGAGGAGAACATAGTGATAACTTAAGACTTGCTCCAATAAGTGTTTCAACTTTGAAGAAATCCGGTTTGTTCATCTCAATCATATAAACTGAATACTCCATATATGTAGCCCCCAAGTGCCGGGTTGTCATGCTTGCAGCAACCTGGGACTTGAATTGTAAAAATGACCGGCTCATTATAATATGATGAGTCGGGTCTTCAATAAGACTAGTAAAAATGACTTTGCATTAGCCCCCAAGTGTCATGATGCATGCTTGCAGCGACATGAAACTTTCATGTAATCTCGATTTGAATAATGTAGCCCCCAAGTGCCGGGTTGTAAGCCTGCAGCGACTCGGGACTATTCCTTCAATTGTAGAATAAATCATATCTATTGATAATATGATAGCCATTGCGCTTAAAGCGACTTTGAAAAACCTTAATCATAATACTGGCTATTGATAACCATAATAAAAATCCAGCCATGTTGGCTATTTGAATAATATACCCAATGATTTATAAGCGCATAATTCCAATGGCGCAATCCAAATATATACTGGCGACTTATAGTACAAAGCCAGGCCGGTTCAATAAACACCGGTGATTTGCAATTATGCTTTATTCAACATGTTTGTGCATACAACAAGTTTAAAGTGTCCTAGCGGTTTACCGTCGGACGGGTCATAATGCCCAACATATAACACGGGTTTATAACCAAGGCTGCACTTAAGAATAATCAAATATGAAATAGATCATACCTGTGACATTGAATCACATCGTTGGTTTACCAACTTTTTTTAGTAAGGGTGACAATCCAAATCTTGAGTATGATAACTCCCGTCATATTTTTCCGGTTTGTAATAAAACCGTGTTGGTTTGTAATAAACACCGGATAATCATCCTGGCAACTTATAGTCAACGCCGATCGGGCGAAGAAAACCCCGGCTTATAATTGAGTTTCTACTAACAATTGATAGTTGAAAGCTTGTGTCGGGTTAAGAATCACCGGACTGATTTGATGACTGATAGTCATGCCGGGTCAATAGACACCGGTTCAACATAAAACTTATCAAAAGAGAAAAATCTTGACAAAGGCAAATAAAACCGTGTAGTCGAGGCTTTTCAAGGGCTGCCAGGCCCAAATTCGAGGCTTTTCATGGGCTGCCAGGCCGCTGAGTTAAGCCATTTTGCCAAAGCCTTTTAAGATGGCCCTCCAACTAACCAATCATCGTTTTAACTTTGACAAGTTCAGGGTCTCAATGAGAGTAACTGTCAAACGTTCGAAGGGTCGTGCCAGGATTACCTGGATAGGAGTGGCTTAGTTGATGAAGGCAGGTTAACCCGGGGTTTTAGGTGAATACACCAGGCTTCCAAGCCGTGGGTCGATACCCGGCTATAAGGGTCCTTTCAAACTCTTTGGTATTTGACGCAAAGAGCCCCCAAGTAACTTTGTGAGCTGTGCTTAATGGGTGCCTATGTTTGAGTTGTGCGTAGCAACAAGACTCTCTTTGGCCCCTTGGGTGTGAAGCTCCCAAACTTTGTTGTGGCGTGATAGCCGCATCAAGAGGGTAGTAACGCTATGTTCTCTTTGGTGAATACACCTATGTTTGAATAGGAAGCCCCCAAATTTTGTTGTGGTGTGATTTGCCGCATCAAGAGGGTAGTAACGCTATGTTCTCTTTGATGAATACACCTATGTTTGAACAGGAAGCCCCCAAGTAATCATATGAAGATGAACCCATAAGGCAGGATACCCATGTTTGAACCGTGCATCATGGCAACAGGTCCTCTTCGGCAACCTTTAACTTTTTGCAAGATATAAATTCCTCTTGAACCGGATATTGAGAGCTTCAAAGATTTGTGGGAGAGAGATGACTCTTCAACCGGATTTTGAACCGGAATCCTTCTTTTTAAGCCGGAAGTTTTCTGACGGCCTTTAAATTTGCACCCATATGGTGGTTTAGGGTCCTGCATGAGATAACTTTGCAAGCCAGAGTAATTGCTCTTTTAAAGAAAGCAATGTATAATGTAAAAATATAATGGATGGATTTCACCTGATATGTTAGGCCAGAAAATATCCACCGTGGTGTTGATGATCACCATTGCGAAGATGAAATCAACCACGGCCGAGTCGGCCGCGGGAGCCGATAGATGAGTCGACCGCGGTGTTGTAAGCCGGCGCTATTGCGAGAGACGGCCACAGCGTTGTAAGCCGGTGAGGACGGGCGAGTTAATCACAGGCGTGTGGACGAACGAGTCAATCGCAGGCGCGGTAAACCATGCGAACAGCGAGTCAATCGCTAGCGCGATCTCAGCGAGTTGATGTAGATCGGACCATAGGTGAAGCGGCCTCGCGCTTATAAATTAACCTGCGCATAAACATGTACAAATTAAAAGTACAAAAATTCTTGATAGAATTAATCCGCATGAACAACTTTATCAGGAAAAATATCACCTGAGGATAAATTCCATTCAGCAGCCAATGCGGCTGATGGCAGTTGAATCTTTGGCAGATTTTATGCAGAGGATTAGTCCTGCGAGTACTAATTTTCCTTTACTGCATCATTACTTTTTCCTTTCCCTCTTTAGGTGCATGTGCTCCAGATTAATCAACCTCGATCTCTGTGCAAATGCTAGTGGTCCTTGGGGTTTCACGTGGAGTAGTCTTCAGCTAGTATTATGGAGTACTAGTGAACTGCTCCAGATCTGAGCTAGCATCAGGTTTTGAGCAACTGAGCCCCATGTGGGTAGCAATGGCCATTTGGCTCACAACAGTGTGAGAGGTTCGAAGCCCCAATTTCTGGTCCGCGGTGTGACCCATCTCCAATTCCATATGGCCCCTGTCCTCAGCAGCCTTCGGTAGAAAGGTAGCATCGGAGTTAATTTTAACTGAACTCTGACCCGGGCGCACCTAGTGCATGGCTGGCTGAATTATCCTTGTCCATGAGCTCTCCATAGCAGGAAAAAGACTCGCTCGCATTGCTTCGGTCTAAGACTTGCTCTAATCTGAAGCTCCTCGGCATGAAGTTTAGGATTGAATTACCATAGCTGGTGTAGCAGCAACTGCTGACTTTAGTTGCTCCATTTTTCAGTCATGGAAAAGGATCGACTGTGGTGCTCGCGGGGCAAGTCTAAGGCCACGACGGTGGGGCGACTCAAAGCAGGGCGGCTTGTGGAAGACCGGCTCGCAGGCGATGGTGGCAACTCGGGGTGCACCCGCGAGCGGAGAGCAGAGGCGGAGGCCGGCTCAAGAAAGCGCCAGCGATGCGAGTCTCTGCAGTGCGGCGACGGAAACAAATCAACGATGGCGACTCAGGGAAGGCGAGTCCCAACGGTGACTCGGCAAGGTGGCGACTAGCAGGTGGCGGTTGTGAACCGGACGCGACCGGCGAGGCGATCAATAGCAGCAGTGAGGCGGCGATGTGACGATTGGACGGAGGAGCTTGGCGACTCCCTGGATAGGATGCACCGGCGGGGTGGCTCGAGGTCGGCTTTGCGGTGGAGAAGGCCTGGCGACTCCCAACAGAAATCTTGGTCGGCGATTTATAGAGGTGGAGAACGGCGCTCGAAGACCCGGCTGCATATCTTAGCGGTGGTCGGCAGCCGGCAACTCGGAGGGAGCGCGCCGGGGGAGCAGAGACGCGGCGACGGGCGGCTCAGCATGGTCTGGCTATGGAGGTGCGGCAGTTCACGGTGGAACGACCCAGCGCTCGCTCCGGCAGTAAGGCATAAAGCCATGGAGGCGGAGTCCGATGGCTCAAGCGCGAGACGGCGGATCGATGGCCGTGGGGACGACGGGTTGGAGTGAAGCCATGGCTCCGTAGCCGAGGCGTACAATAGTCGGTCTCGGAAACGCGGCCTGAGTTCTTCTTTGGGTCATATCCATACTGCCTTAGGAAAGAATCGTATCCTGTAGCAGTGGTGGCAAATCCGGCTCGAAGCGGACCGTAGCGACTCAATAGGCGTGGCCGGCAGGTTATGGCAATTTGGGGCGTCGACTCGGATGAGCGTCGGTCATGCAAGGCCACGACCGTAGCAGAAGAGGGCCTGTGAGGCGAGGCCTGCGGGGGCGGTTTAGAAGAAGACAATGGCTTGAGGAGGAACCGGGCCGTGGATCCACTGCGGGAACCGGTGACTTGGCAGAGATTCAAGCGAGGCGGAGACCCGCAGAGGCAGAGGTGGGATGGCGCGGCGACTTGCCAAGTGAATCCGAGTCTTCCTTCGGGTCGTTGTAATCGAAAGCGAGCTGAGTAGTCGATCATTACGCTGTTTACTGGGTCCTTCGGGACTTTGGCAATTTGATGGCTTGATGCAGTACAAGCAGCAACAATTTGGTTGATCCCTGGTGTTGCGACATGGAGAGCAGCCTCACCGCAATTTTTGATGGATTATTGCAATGTGTTTTTGGTTGCGGCGGATACGATCCTGTCAACCTTGGCGATTTACAGCAGCGAACAGATCGCAACCCTGATTTCCTTTTTTTTACCACGGATTGTGAATCTAGACTGATCCAAATCGGCTCTTCTTCATCCGGAAAAATTTGCGGCCTTCTCGATCCCTGGGAGAGATCCCACCAAGAACTCATCACCACCGTGCGCAGGTCCCACGGTGAGCGCCAACTGTCGTGGAATTGTCACGGCAGATGTCCTTAGTGTCAGGACTTAATCGCGGGGCCAACACATCTATGTGATAGCTTGAGAGGGGTTGAGCGGGACGAGAGACGCGATGTTTTACCCAGGTTCGGCCCCTCGTGGTGGAGGTAAAAGCCTACATCCTGCTTCATTGATATTGATGATGATGATCACGGTTATAAGAGTGCTCTATCTCGAGAGCTATTGTCTAAACCTAACTTGTCCAACTTGTGGAACTTGTGAATCTTGTCCTCTTTTGGGGAGCCCTATCCCTCCTTATATATGTTGAAGGGCGGGTTACATGTGGAGTCCTATTAGGATTAGGACTAGTCTATCTTCTAATACAAACCGGATACAAGTCCGGGTCTTGACTCCTTGTAAGGGAAATATTCCTCACACCTTTTCTCTTAAACCGGCCCACCATTAGCATAAACCGGCATGTTGGGCCTTGGGCCTTGTCATCCATCTGGAACACGCATTGGGTCACCAATGAGTCTTCATGCTCGTGAATCGTCATACCAGTGAACCGCCAGACACGTAAACCGCCAATCACGTAAACCGCCAATCCTCTGGCGGTTTACCAATGAAACGCCTAGTCCAGTCGGGTTATACTTCCGACCAGTTTACGCCGCGGGGTATATTCCCGACAAGAGATATCTTGAAGAACAATTGAAGAATGAAAAGAATTCTTGATGAACCACCATGAGGAACTCCGGTAATAAAAGGATGATGAAACAAAAGGAAAGAGAAGTTGAAGGCACAAGGTGAAACCTTGTAATGATTTATATGGATCTCCGTGGTGAGATAAAACAGAAAACCTCGGAACTCCAGAAAAGAAAGATGAAACAATTGAAGTAGAGAATTTGAAGAACCTCCGAAATAAGGAATTAATCATTAGGATGAAACAAGAATAAGAATTACGTTATGCTTATCCTTCACCAATTAAATTGATGACCAACAATGGTTTTGGCACACTACTTATTCATGTAGTAAGGATTAAGATAGATATAGCGCAAACTTGAGAAGGTCTTCAACGAACCACCGGTAGGATGAAACAACAAATGAATTAATATGATAACCATGGAAGAGAGATCTTGAACGAACAACCGTAAGAATTGAAAATGAACAAAGTAAAGATAAAGAAACACCGGGAAGAATTAGCAAATGAACGAAGATGCTAGAGTGAATTTAGATCCATGAGAACGAATAGATCATGAGCTGATAAGAGAAAACTTGAATGATGCACCGGTATGATTTGGAGAACGAGAGCTGAAAGCTAGAATGAATAATTATGAGATGATGGGCTCCGAAGAATCAAACTGAAAAGACTACTGGATTGCTCCGGAAGGATGAAAAGAATTCTCACAACCAAAACAAATTATGAGAGGATGGCAACAAGCTAGAATCACGAATCTTGAAGAGAACGGACAAGAAATAGAGGTAAAACTCTTCTTCGGTCTTCAAATTTTGAGATTGACGACGAGAAGCACCACCATGAATTATTTAGACACTCCGGAAGAATGAAAAGCGAAGAGGTTGAGCCAACGATGAAAAAATTTGACAAATTTTGGAGAAATACATATGACTGATGATAACTCATTCTTACGTCAAACTTCAAAAGAATTTAGGATAGCTCCAGGAAAATAGAAGAGTCAGGTAAGATCCTTGTAAAAACCTGTGGGTTAGGGCCCACTCAAAAGATACACCGTTGAAAAGATTACTTGAAAAGAGAGATTGCACCGGTTGAATTAAAATGGCTTGAATGAGATACCCATCTCAAAAGAGCTTGAACGAATGCAGAGTGGAAACACGAATCTTCGAGATATCTGCAGTACTCCGGAACAACTAAATAGCGAGAGGTGAATGATTGAGAATTGCACCGGCATGAGAAAGCATTGAAATGAGGAAAGGGTATGATCAACACCAAAAGCTTGAATAGAATCCACTGGAGAAGAAAAAGAATGAAGAATGACGAACTTGAAGCTCCATTAGAATCTTCCTGAGAATCACCGGATAAGAATATTGACGGAAAAGGAATGGGGAGACTTCACAAGAATATAAAGGATACTTGAATAAGAAATCTGAGTGCCTAAAGAAAACAAGGGAGGGAGGGCGGGAAAAACAAAGGCAACTTGGGATGGATGAAACGAACACCGTTGAGAAAGCTGAGATTGAATCTTGCGGATATTGAAAATGAACGGATCCGCTTGAAGAGAAACACACCGGTTGAAAAGGATTGTCATGACAATGTCGATTATCATGAAGGATTAGTACTTCCATAGGAATATGAGAACACCACTTATAAAAGGTATGGAATCAACACTTGACATTGAAGCAACTCGACTACCACAACTCAAAACAAAACAAAGGATTGGCTTGCGGAATAAGCCGGAACAAACATATGATAGAGATTTTGTCCGAAGTCTTCGCGGTGGGGCCTACATGGGCTCGATCGTACAGCACCATCATGTACAAGGCAGTGCACATGACATACGAAGCGTCCCCGAGTCGGCATAGCCAAGGACTCTTTAAGACACAACGAGACCACTGTAAAACCAACCGTGGATAGGCGGACCACTAGACGTCGAACCCCAATTTCGTATCATATATCTGTCGGAAAGATATCCTAAGAGCTACTTGAATTCCCACTTATAAACTCCCGAAATTTTTCGGTTATGCAATCAGGTGTTGGGGATATAGGGGAAGCATAATATCTCACCCAAACTAGCAAATCCTATATCCAACTGTATCCATCCTTCAACACATAACCAAGAAACCTTCGGAAATCGCTTACATCAACCTTCGAAAAGCATCTGTTATACAAGTTATGGCAATACTCTCGAACTCCCGCTCCAGGACTGGGTGGCGTCGAGGTTATCTCACCAACAACTGCATAAAAGAGATTTTCGATGTCGGCAAAACTAAACTCAGGTATTCCAGAACTGCAATGATAAAATTGTGATGACAACACCTCGGAGCTCAACTCCCCGGGACACTGCCACAACCCCTAAATGACAGGAGGCACCAAGAACAATGTTCTCATCACAAATCGATCGGAACGATTCCAAGATACCCGCGTGATCCTAAAAAAAACTAATGAAATTTGAGAAGAGAAGATCAAAACTCTACGTCAGGATGCCTTACTAGAGCGATGAAGGGACTGGGGAGTAAAAAGAATTCCTAAACTTTCCGATATATAATTCCTAAATGACTCAAAACATTTTTCTAGACTCAACAACGGCAGCTAATTCGATCAAGCAGCGGGGGCTCCTAAGGTCGGGGAAGGCTCTGATACCAACTTGTAACGCCCTCGATGCAGCTATATCTCCCACGTGTCGAAGCACGACTTAGAGGCATAACCGTATAGAAAGCAATGTCACAAGTGAGGTAATCTTTGCAAACAACCCATGTAATACAATAGGGGAAAAGATACATAGTTGGCTTACAATCACCACTTCACACAATTACATGAATAAAGCATTACATCAACCAGATACAATCAAGGTCCGACTACGGAACCAAAATAAAAGAAGACTACCCCAAATGCTACACAGATCCCCGATCGACCCCAACTGGGCTCCACTACTGATCAACTAGCACGAAACAACACAAAGGACAAGATCTTCATCGAACTCCTCCTTGAGCTTGGTTGCATCATCTGTATGGTTCAACGGCACCTGCAAGCTGGTTTTGGAAGTATCTGTGAGTCACGAGGACTCAACAATCTCACACCCTCGCGATCAAGACTATTTAAGCTCGTAGGTAAGGGTAAAAGGTATGAGGTGGAGCTGCAGCAAGCGACTAGCATATATGGTGGCTAACATACGCAAATGAGAGGCAGAAGAGAAGGCAAAAGCATGGTCGAACAACTATGATCAAGAAGTGATCCTAGAACAACCTACGTCAAACATAACTCCAACAACGTGTTCACTTTCCGGACTCCGCCGGAAAGAGACCATCACGGTTACACACGCGGTTGATGTATTTTAATTAAGGTCAACTTCAGGTTTTCTACAACCGGACATTAACAAATTCCCATCTGCCCATAACCGCGGGCACGGCTTTCGAAAGTTCAAATCCCTGCAGGGGTGTCCCAACTTAGCCCATCACAAGCTCTCATGGTCAACGAAGGATATTCCTTCTAGCGGGAAGACCCAATCAGACTCGGAATCCCGGTTACAAGACATTTCGACAATGGTAAAACAAGACCAGCAAAGCCGCCCGATGCGCCGACAAATCCCGATAGGAGCTGCACATATCTCGTTCTCAGGGCACACCGGATAGGTCAAGCTACGAGTAAAACCAACCCTCGAGTTGCCCCGAGGTGGCCCCGCAGGCTGCCCGTTTCGGACCAACACTCAGAGGAGCACTGGCCCGGGGGGGTTTAAAATAAAGATGACCCTCGGGCTCGCGAAAACCCAAGGGAAGGTTATAGGTTGTTAGTGCAAATGGTAAAACCAAGGTTGGGCCTTGCTGGAGGAGTTTTATTCAAGGCGAACTGTCAAGGGGTTCCCATTATAACCCAACCGCGTAAGGAACGCAAAATCCAGGAACATAACACCGATATGACGGAAACTAGGGCAGCAAGAGTGGAACAAAACACCAGGTATTAATTAAATAAGATATATTGTGATATCCCAACAAGTAAACATGTTCCAACAAGGAACAACATCTCCATGTTCCAACAAGGAAGAAACTTCAATCTTCACCTGCAACTAACAACGCTATAAGAGGGGCTGAGCAAAGCGGTAACATAGTCAAACAACGGTTTGCTAGGACAAGGTGGGTGAGAGGCTTGGTTCAACAATATAGGAGGCATGATAAGCAAGTGGTAGGTATCGCAGCTTAGGCATAGCAAAGAGAGAGCGACTAGCAAGCAAAGATAGAAGTGATTTCGAGGGTATGGTCATCTTGCGTGAGATCCCGCAAGGAAGAAGAACGAGTCCATGAAGAAGACAAACGGACGTAGCCAACGGATCCTCACAGACGCAACGTTACCGGAATGAAGAAGTACACCGGAAAGAAAGCAAAAAACATAGTAAACAATCATCACATGGACATAGCATGATGCATGTCCGGTTTAATGATACATGGCATGCCAAGATGCACAAACAATCCTACAAATTAAATGGAGCTCAATATGCAACTCCGTTGCATATCGACGAAACACCACATTCAAGTTATTTAGTTCGATCTCGTTTATGTACCCAACAATATTAAATGTTGTTAAACATGGCAAGAGGGGAAGCAAAGTAAAACTACCTATCTAGTCAAGTTTAAATGAGGCCGGAAGCAACGAACAACGATTCCGGTAAATCCCCATATGCATATATTAGGTTTGGTACTGTTCTGCCCTAAACCATATTTTATAGTTATAAAACATGCAAGATGATGCCACCATGTTAAACTAGGCAAAATTATACCCCATTTACATATAAAGTTTGTTTAAAACCGAGCTACGGTTATTTAGATATGAATTAAATCATATTAACATGGCAAAAGGCAAAATATATGCAAACAGCATTTTAAACATGTTAAACATGGATGAAAGTTGAATATTATGAATCTAGATGCAAATCTAAGCATTTTGCATATTTGGAGTTTTTACATATGATGCATAGATCATGAGTTATAATATGCATGAAGACTAGGGACTAAGCTGTAAACTGGCAGTTTCCTGGATAAATGGGAAAATCGTTATGCGGCAAAAAAATACAAATCCTGGGCCGAATCTTAGGCGGCCCAACAGTGCAGTGGAGCTCGGGCCCAGAGGAGAAGATGGACCGGCTGGGCTGGCAGATCTGGCTGGAGAGGCCTGGGCCTCAGCGCTAGAGAGGAGGCAGCCCAGGTGCGCGCTGGGCCTTGGCACTGGCGGGTCAACGCGGGGCGGCTGTGGCATTCGTTTGGCCGGATCAAGCAGGCGAAGCAGAGGGGAGCGTGCGCTGCGCGATGGGGCTTGGGTGCAACTCGGGCGGCGCAGTGCTCTCCGATGAGGGAAGCAAGATGGCGGCGTCAAGGCAGAGGTCGCAGGCAAGCAGTGGCGAAGGATGGAGCTTCTGCTCCGGCGACAAGGCAGTGCAGGAAAAGGAGGGAGGCATGGATCAACGTTAATATGAGGAGGACGCCGGCGAGCAAGGAAGCAGGGGCTTGCCAGCGGCGTGGCCGGATGCGGCGGAACGGCGCTGGGCGGCTCGGCGCAGGTGGTCTCCTGTGGGCGGCGCCGGCGAGCTATGGAAGAGGGCCGGCAGCACAGGCATTGGGGACGAGGGACGGGAGGAGATGCGCGGTCGTGGCCTGGTGACGATGTAGAGCGGTGCTGCTGCTCCCTGGACGACAGACGCGAGGAGGCAGGGATCCAGGCGCTCGGGACTACTGCTGCTGCTCCGACGAGGCAACCGGAGGTGATGGTGGTCGGTGAAGCCCTCGGGCACGAGGTCCTTGGCGACTGGGGACGAGGCGCAGAGGGCATCGGGCTCCACCCGAGTGTGGCTGGCGCTGCAGGGATCGAGAAGTGGCTGGCTTAGGTTGACTGCGAGGGATCCAGGGGATGAGCTGGGTTGGTTGGGTGGAGAAAACGAGGAGGATTTGGATCGGGGAAGAAACTGGTTGGCTTGGCGTTGAAAACAAAGGATGGATGGGACAAGGTCCCTAATTTCTAGGGTTGCCCACTATTTATATTGCAAAGGGATTAAGGTAGGGTCTACCACGTCCCTACGATCATAAACAGACGGCTCAGAAAAATATAGATTGGAAGTCCAATTAACAGAAAGGAGATGTTTTGTAGATGTTTGGGGATGATCCGGATCCAACGGTAACGACGGAGTGGGTCGGGTTTGGGACAACTTTCGGACGCGCGCGAGGGGTCCTATGCACTGTGCAAGGAGGGGTAGGCATGGGCCTAGGTGGACTATGGAGAGCGGGTTGGTCTGAGGGAAGAGGGGAGAGATGCAGCCCAGCACGGTTTCCGGAGACCGAAAACGTCCGACATTAGACCGACTATAATGTCGCTATAGTTATCCGTTGGGCTATCAAATGAACTCCGAATGCGATGAAACTTGACAGACGGTCTATCTACACTATAACAAGACCACACGCCAACTTTCAACCCAATCCGAGAACATTTTCCGGCCACTTATAAAATAATAATTCGAACGTGCCGCGGGCACGTGCAAGTGTGTCTGGCTCAGAACGGACAACGGACGGAACTGGGGAAACCCGGACGGATGCAAGTTTTGAAAACATGATGATGCAATGCGGATGATGACATAATAAGATGCAACACGCAAGCAAATGACAAAGCAACAACAGCGAATAACTGGAAGATACCTAGCACATCGGTCCCGGGGCGTTACAACAAGGCCCCCGGCAAGCGCCTTGCCGGGGATGATAGCAGGCGCCCCGGTAAGACCCTTGCCGGGGCCCTGGCAAGGCCCTTGCCAAGAACATCCGCAGGGCCACCGTTAGGCCTAATCCGACTAAACCTCCACCACCGTACGCATGCGGCTGCCGACCCAACCAGCTGTGCAGGCACCTACGTGGCGGCATGCAGATCTTTGTGAAGACCCTTCACTGCGCCACCTCAGCTGCCTGCCTACCTACATGGCATCACATGCATCGCTGGCCAGGGCGCGTGTCGACACAAGAAGGAGCGGTGACGGACGAGACAGGTTTCTCCCCCGTCCCCAATAAAGCAAGGACACCTAAGCAAGACGCATTAGATGCGCCATGTCATGTAATGCGAGGGATAACCTCGCATCACTGTATCCTTTCCACCTCCTGCGTGCCACTGTGGCAACCCCTTTTTCTATAAAAAGAGGCCTGGGGCGACCAGGAGGAAGATTCGGCTTTTTGGAGCTCCTAATGCCCCAGAGCTAGCTCAAGAACAGGAATATACATCCACCAAAGCACGAGTAGGGTTTTACGCATCCTCGCGGCCTGAACCTGGATAAGCAAACTATGTACTATCTGTTTGATCCGCTCTTCTCACGACCCCGCGCCCCGCTAACCGTAGTAGGGATTCTTGTGATCCCATAGGTGTCGTTCCCACCGATATGTTTGGCGCGCCAGGTATGGGGCGCAGTTGTGAGAATCGGCTTTAGCAGTTAGTTCGACGCTTCTTCATCATCATGGCGCCCAAGAAGAACACGACGGTGGCGGTTGGCCAGTCGGAAGCCGGACAGCCCGTCCCGACGCGAGCGAGCAGCGGACCGGTCGCAGAAAGGACCCAGGGCGCTGCTCGCGAACACCAACGCCATCCCAGCAGCCGGAGTTTGGGAGGTGGCGATGTTTGTGCTCCTGGTAACGGGCCACACATCGCCAAATCCAAAGGCGGAGCCAGGCCCTCCGCGGGTGGAGCGGGGCCTTCCAAGGTCATCGCCGCCCCACCCGAAGGCGACGCAAGGGCCTCCAAGACTCCCACGCCGGCGCCAACAGCGTGCTCCTCCCAGGCAGCGCACAATGAACGGTGTCATCACGCCGAAGATCCCTGGCGTCGCCGCGGGAAGAGCCCCGAGCGCCACTCCCGGGACGTAGAAGACCTGCCCGCTCGCCGAAGCACTGGTGACAATGGCATGTGACCGCAGGGTCGTGATAGAGCTCCTTCTGACATGGTCAGAAGTCGAAGCGCGTCGCGATCCGTGCAGGTTCCGCTGCCATCGACGCCAGTCGAAGCGCGTCGCGATCCCTGGAGGTTCCACTGCCACCGACGCCAGTAGAGGCCCTAGTGCGCGCGTAGTTGCTGAAGGAAATATGCCCTAGAGGCAATAATAAAGTTATTATTTATTTCCTTACATCATGATAAATGTTTATTATTCATGCTAGAATTGTATTAACCGGAAACATAATACATGTGTGAATACATAGACAAACAGAGTGTCACTAGTATGCCTCTACTTGACTAGCTCGTTAATCAAAGATGGTTATGTTTCCTAACCATGAACAAACAGTTGTTATTTGATTAACAAGGTCACATCATTAGTTGAATGATCTGATTGACATGACCCATTCCATTAGCTTAGCACCCGATCGTTTAGTATGTTGCTATTGCTTTCTTCATGACTTATACATGTTCCTATGACTATGAGATTATGCAACTCCCGTTTGCCGGAGGAACACTTTGTGTGCTACCAAATGTCACAACGTAAATGGGTGATTATAAAGGTGCTCTACAGGTGTCTCCAAAGGTAGATGTTGGGTTGGTGTATTTCGAGATTAGGATTTGTCACTCCGATTGTCAAAGAGGTATCTCTGGGCCCTCTCGGTAATGCACATCACATAAGCCTTGCAAGCATTACAACTAATGAGTTAGTTGCGAGATGATGTATTATGGAACGAGTAAAGAGACTTGCCGGAAACGAGATTGAACTAGGTATTGGTAACCGATGATCGAATCTCGGGCAAGTAACATACCGATGACAAAGGGAACGACGTATGTTGTTATGCGGTCTGACCGATAAAGATCTTCGTGGAATATGTAGGAGCCAATGTGGGCATCCAGGTCCCGCTATTGGTTATTGACCGGAGACGTGTCTCGGTCATGTCTACATTGTTCTCGAACCATAGGGTCCGCACGCTTAACGTTACGATGATAGTTATTATGAGTTTATACATTTTGATGTACCAAAGTTAGTTCAGAGTCCCGGATGTGATCACGGATATGACGAGGAGTCTTGAAATGGTCGAGACATAAAGATTGATATATTGGATGACTATATTCGGACTCCGGAAGCGTTCCGGAGAAGTTTCGGATAAAACCGGAACACCGGGGGGTTACCGGAACCCCCCGGGGGGTTAATGGGCCACATGGGCCTAAAGTGGAGAAGAGCAAGAGGCTGCCAGGGCAGGCCGCGCGCCCCGTCTCCCCCTAGTCCGAATTGGACAAGGAGGAAGGGGCGGCACCCCCCTCTTTCCCTCTCTTCTCCCACCTCTCCTAATTGGACAAGGAAAGGGGGGGAGTCCTACTCCCGGTAGGAGTAGGACTCCTCCTGCGCGCCTCCATAGGGCCGGCCGCACCCCCCCCCTTGGATCCTTTATATATGGAGGCAAGGGGGCACCCTAAAACACACAAGTTGATCCTCGTGATCGTTCCTTAGCCGTGTGCGGTGCCCCCTTCCACCATATTCCACCTCGGTCATATCGTTGTAGTGCTTAGGCGAAGCCCTGCGTCGGTAGAACATCATCATCGTCACCACGCCGTTGTGCTGACGGAACTCATCCCCGAAGCTTTGCTGGATCGGAGCCCGGGGAGTGTCATCGAGCTATACGTGTGCTAAGAACTCGGAGGTGCCGGAGTAACGGTGCTTGGATCGGTCGGATCGGGAAGACGTACGACTACTTGCTCTACGTTGCGTCAACGCTTCCGCTTCGGTCTACGAGGGTACGTAGACAACACTCTCCCCTCTCGTTGCTATGCATGACCATGATCTTGCGTGTGCATAGGAAATTTTTTTGGAATTACTACGTTCCCCAACAGTGGCATCCGAGCCTAGGTTTTATGGTTTGATGTTATATGCACGAGTAGAACACAAGTGAGTTGTGGGCGATATAAGTCATACTGCCTACCAGCATGTCATACTTTGGTTCGGCGGTATTGTTGGATGAAGCGGCCCGTACCGACATTACACGTACGCTTACGCGAGACCGGTTCTCCCGACGTGCTTTGCACAAAGGTGGCTTGCGGGTGACTGTTTCTCAAACTTTAGTTGAACCGAGTGTGGCTACGCCCGGTCCTTGCGAAGGTTAAAACGGCATCAACTTGACAAACTATCGTTGTGGTTTTGATGGGTAGGTAAGATTGGTTCTTGCTTAAGCCCGTAGCAGCCACGTAAAACATGCAACAACAAAGTAGAGGACGTCTAACTTGTTTTTGCAGGGCATGTTGTGATGTGATATGGTCAAGACATGATGCTAAATTTTATTGTATGAGATGATCATGTTTTCTAACCAAGTTATTGGCAACTGGCAGGAGCCATATGGTTGTCGCTTTATTGTATGCAATGCAATCGCGATGTAATGCTTTACTTTATCACTAAGCGGTAGCGATAGTCGTGGAAGCATAAGATTGGCGAGACGACAACGATGCTACGATGGAGATCAAGGTGTCACGCCGGTGACGATGGTGATCATGACGGTGCTTCGGAGAAGGAGATCACAAGCACAAGATGATGATGGCCATATCATATCACTTATATTGATTGCATGTGATGTTTATCTTTTATGCATCTTATCTTGCTTTGATTGACGGTAGCATTATAAGATGATCTCTCACTAAATTATCAAGAAGTGTTCTCCCTGAGTATGCACCATTGCCAAAGTTCGTCGTGCCCAGACACCACGTGATGATCGGGTGTGATAAGCTCTACGTCCATCTACAACGGGTGCAAGCCAGTTTTGCACACGCAGAATACTCAGGTTAAACTTGACGAGCCTAGCATATGCAGATATGGCCTCGGAACACGGAGACCGAAAGGTCAACCGTGAATCATATAGTAGATATGATCAACATAATGATGTTCACCATTGAAAACTAATCCATTTCACGTGATGATCGGTTATGGTTTAGTTGATTTGGATAACGTGATCACTTAGAAGATTAGAGGGATGTCTATCTAAGTGGGAGTTCTTTAAGTAATTTGATTAATTGAACTTAAATTTATCATGAACTTAGTACCTGATAGTATCTTTCTTATGTATGTTTGATTGTAGATAGATGGCCCGTACTGTTGTTCCGTTGAATTTTAATGCGTTCCTTGAGAAAGCAAAGTTGAAAGATGATGGTAGCAATTACACGGACTGGGTCCGTAACTTGAGGATTATCCTCATTGCTGCACAGAAGAATTACGTCCTGGAAGCACCGCTGGGTGCCAGGCCTGCTGCTAGAGCAACACCAGATGTTATGAACGTCTGGCAGAGCAAAGCTGATGACTACTCGATATTTCAGTGTGCCATGCTTTACGGCTTAGAATCGGGACTTCAACGACGTTTTGAACGTCATGGAGCATATGAGATGTTCCAGGAGTTGAAGTTAATATTTCAAGCAAATGCCCGGATTGAGAGATATGAAGTCTACAATAAGTTCTATAGCTGCAAGATGGAGGAGAACAGTTCTGTCAGTGAGCATATACTCAAAATGTCTGGGTATAATAATCACGTGATTCAGATGGGAGTTAATCTTCCAGATGATTGCGTCATTGACAGAATTCTCCAATAACTGCCACCAAGCTACAAGAGCTTCGTGATGAACTATAATATGCCAGGGATGAATAAGACTATTCCCGAGCTCTTCGCAATGCTAAAAGCTACGGAGGTAGAAATCAAGAAGGAGCATCAAGTGTTGATGGTCAACAAGACCACTAGTTTCAAGAAAAAGGGCAAAGGGAAGAAGAAATTGAACTTCAAGAAGAACGGCAAGCAAGTTGCTGCTCAGGAGAAGAAACCCAAGTCTGGACCTAAGCCTGAAACTGAGTGCTTCTACTGCAAGCAGTCTGGTCACTGGAAGTGGAACTGCCCCAAGTATTTGGCGGATAAGAAGGATGGCAAGGTGAACAAAGGTATATGTGATATACATGTTATTGATGTGTACCTTACTAGAGCTCGCAGTAGCACCTGGGTATTTGATACTGGTTCTGTTGCTAATATTTGCAACTCGAAACAGGGACTACGGATTAAGCGAACACTGGCAAAGGACGAGGTGACGATGCGCGTGGGAAATGGTTCCAAAGTCGATGTGATCGCGGTCGGCACGCTACCTCTAAATCTACCTTCGGGATTAGTATTAGACCTAAATAATTGTTATTTGGTGCCAGCATTAAGCATGAACATTATATCTGGATCTTGTTTGATGCGAGATGGTTATTCATTTAAATCAGAGAATAATGGTTGTTCTATTTATATGAGTAATATCTTTTATGGTCATGCACCCTTGAAGAGTGGTCTATTTCTGATGAATCTTGATAGTAGTGATACACATATTCATAATGTTGAAACCAAAAGATGCAGAGTTGATAATGATAGTGCAACTTATTTATGGCACTACCGTTTAGGTCATATCGGTGTAAAGCGCATGAAGAAACTCCATACTGATGGACTTTTGGAACCACTTGATTATGAATCACTTGGTACTTGCGAACCGTACCTCATGGGCAAGATGACTAAAACACCGTTCTCTGGTACTAGGGAGAGAGCAACAGATTTGTTGGAAATCATACATACCGATGTATGTGGTCCGATGAACATTGAGGCTCGTGGCGGATATCGTTATTTTCTCACCTTCACAGATGACTTAAGAAGATATGGGTATATCTACTTAATGAAACACAAGTCTGAAACATTTGAAAAGTTCAAAGAATTTCAGAGTGAAGTTGAAAATCATCGTAACAAGAAAATAAAGTTTCTACGATCTGATCGTGGTGGAGAATATTTGAGTTACGAGTTTGGTGTACATTTGAAACAATGCGGAATAGTTTCGCAACTCACGCCACCCGGAACACCACAGCGTAATGGTGTGTCCGAACGTCGTAATCGTACTTTACTAGATATGGTGCGATCTGTGATGTCTCTTACTGATTTACCGCTATCGTTTTGGGGTTATGCTTTAGAGACGGCCGCATTCACGTTAAATAGGGCACCATCAAAATCTGTTGAGACAACGCCTTATGAACTATGGTTTGGCAAGAAACCAAAGTTGTCGTTTCTTAAAGTTTGGGGCTGCGATGCTTATGTGAAAAAGCTTCAACCTGATAAGCTTGAACCCAAATCGGAGAAATGTGTCTTCATAGGATACCCAAAGGAGACTGTTGGGTAAACCTTCTATCACAGATCCGAAGGCAAGACATTCGTTGCTAAGAATGGATCCTTTCTAGAGAAGGAGTTTCTCTCGAAAGAAGTGAGTGGGAGGAAAGTAGAACTTGACGAGGTAACTGTACCTGCTCCCTTATTGGAAAGTAGTACATCACAGAAAACTGTTTCTGTGACACCTACACTAATAAGTGAGGAAGCTAATGATAATGATCATGAAACTTCAGGACAAGATACTACTGAACCTCGTAGATCAACCAGAGTGAGATCCGCGCCAGAGTGGTACGGTAATCCTGTTCTGGAAATCATGCTGCTAGATCATGATGAACCTACGAACTATGAAGAAGCGATGGTGAGCCCAGATTCCGCAAAATGGCTTGAAGCCATGAAATCTGAGATGGGATCCATGTATGAGAACAAAGTATGGACTTTGGTTGACTTGCCCGATGATCGGCAAGCAATTGAGAATAAATGGATCTTCAAGAAGAAGACTGACGCTGACGGTAATATTACTGTCTACAAAGCTCGACTTGTTGCAAAAGGTTTTCGGCAAGTTCAAGGGGTTGACTATGATGAGACCTTCTCACCCGTAGCGATGCTTAAGTCTGTCTGAATCATGTTAGCAATTGCCGCATTTTATGATTATGAAATTTGGCAGATGGATGTCAAAACTGCATTCCTGAATGGATTTCTGGAAGAAGAGTTGTATATGATGCAACCGGAAGGTTTTGTAGATCCAAAGGGAGCTGACAAAGTGTGCAAGCTCCAGCGATCCATTTATGGACTGGTGCAAGCCTCTCGGAGTTGGAATAAGCGCTTTGATAGTGTGATCAAAGCATTTGGTTTTATACAGACTTTCGAAGAAGCCTGTATTTACAAGAAAGTGAGTGGGAGCTCTGTAGCATTTCTGATATTATATGTGGATGACATATTACTGATTGGAAATGATATAGAATTTCTGGATAGCATAAAGGGATACTTGAATAAGAGTTTTTCAATGAAAGACCTCGGTGAAGCTACTTACATATTAGGCATAAAGATCTATAGAGATAGATCAAGATGCTTAATTGGACTTTCACAAAGCACATACCTTGACAAGATTTTGAAGAAGTTTAAAATGGATCAAGCAAAGAAAGGGTTCTTGCCTGTGTTACAAGGTGTGAAGTTGAGTCAGACTCAATGCCCGACCACTGCAGAACATAGAGAGAAAATGAAAGATGTTCCCTATGCTTCAGCCATAGGCTCTATCATGTATGCAATGCTATGTACCAGACCTGATGTGTGCCTTGCTATAAGTCTAGCATGGAGGTACCAAAGTAATCCAGGAGTGGATCACTGGACAGCGGTTAAGAACATCCTGAAATACCTGAAAAGGACTAAGGATATGTTTCTCATATATGGAGGTGACAAAGAGCTCATCGTAAACGGTTACGTTGATGCAAGCTTTAACACTGATCCGGATGATTCTAAATCGCAAACCGGATACGTGTTTACATTAAACGGTGGAGCTGTCAGTTGGTGCAGTTCTAAACAAAGCGTCATGGCGGGATCTACATGTGAAGTGGAGTACATAGCTGCTTCGGAAGCAGCAAACGAAGGAGTATGGATGAAGGAGTTCATATCCGATCTAGGTGTCATACCTAGTGCATCGGGTCCAATGAAAATCTTTTGTGACAATACTGGTGCAATTGCCTTGGCAAAGGAATCCAGATTTCACAAGAGAACCAAGCACATCAAGAGATGCTTCAATTCCATCCGGGATCTAGTCTAGGTGGGAGACATAGAGATTTGCAAGATACATACGGATCTGAATGTTGCAGACCCGTTGACTAAGCCTCTTCCATGAGCAAAACATGATCAGCACCAAGGCTCCATGGGTGTTAGAATCATTACAGTGTAATCTAGATTATTGACTCTAGTGCAAGTGGGAGACTGAAGGAAATATGCCCTAGAGGCAATAATAAAGTTATTATTTATTTCCTTACATCATGATAAATGTTTATTATTCATGCTAGAATTGTATTAACCTTAAACATAATACATGTGTGAATACATAGACAAACAGAGTGTCACTAGTATGTCTCTACTTGACTAGCTCGTTAATCAAAGATGGTTATGTTTCCTAACCATGAACAAAGAGTTGTTATTTGATTAAAGAGGTCACATCATTAGTTGAATGATCTAATTGACATGACCCATTCCATTAGCTTAGCACCCGATCGTTTAGTATGTTGCTATTGCTTTCTTCATGACTTATACATGTTCCTATGACTATGAGATTATGCAACTCCCGTTTGCCGGAGGAACACCTTGTGTGCTACCAAACGTCACAACGTAAACGGGTGATTATAAAGGTGCTCTACAGGTGTCTCCAAAGGTAGATGTTGGGTTGGCGTATTTCGAGATTATGATTTGTCACTCCGATTGTCGAAGAGGTATCTCTGGGCCCTCTCGGTAATGCACATCACATAAGCCTTGCAAGCATTACAACTAATGAGTTAGTTGCGAGATGATGTATTACGGAACGAGTAAAGAGACTTGCCGGTAACGAGATTGAACTAGGTATTGGATACCGACGATCGAATCTCGGGCAAGTAACATACCGATGACAAAGGGAACGACGTATGTTGTTATGTGGTCTGACCGATAAAGATCTTCGTGGAATATGTAGGAGCCAATATGGGCATCCAGGTCCCGCTATTGGTTATTGACCGGAGACGTGTCTCGGTCATGTCTACATTATTCTCGAACCGTAGGGTCCGCACGCTTAACGTTACGATGACAGTTATTATGAGTTTATACATTTTGATGTACCGAAGTTAGTTTGGAGTCCCGGATGTGATCACAGACATGACGAGGAGTCTCGAAATGGTCGAGACATAAAGATTGATATATTGGATGACTATATTCGGACTCCGGAAGCGTTCCGGAGAAGTTTCGGATAAAACCGGAACACCGGGGGGTTACCGGAACCCCCCTGGGGGTTAATGGGCCACATGGGCCTAAAGTGGAGAAGAGGAAGGGGCTGCCAGGGCAGGCCGCGCGCCCCCTCTCCCCCTAGTCCTAATTGGACAAGGAGGGAGGGGCGGCGCCCCCCTCTTTCCCTCTCTTCTCCCACCTCTCCTAATTGGACAAGGAAAGAGGGGAGTCCTACTCCCGGTAGGAGTAGGACTCCTCCTGCGCGCCTCCATAGGGCCGGCCGCACCCCCCCCTTGGATCCTTTATATACGGAGGCAAGGGGGCACCCTAGAACACACAAGTTGATCCTCGTGATCGTTCCTTAGCCGTGTGCGGTGCCCCCTTCCACCATATTCCACCTCGGCCATATCGTTGTAGTGCTTAGGCGAAGCCCTGCGTCGGTAGAACATCATCATCATCACCACTCCGTTGTGCTGACGGAACTCATCACCGAAGCTTTGCTGGATCGGAGCCCGGGGAGCGTCATCGAGCTGTACGTGTGCTAAGAACTCGGAGGTGCCGGAGTAACGGTGCTTGGATCGGTCGGATCGGGAAGACGTATGACTACTTCCTCTATGTTGCGTCAACGCTTCCGCTTCGGTCTACGAGGGTACGTAGACAACACTCTCCCCTCTCGTTGCTATGCATCACCATGATCTTGCGTGTGCGTAGGAAATTTTTTGAAATTACTACGTTCCCCAACAGTTGCTCCTCGACTTTCCTCCCACTACGGGGAAACTCGACGAATGGAGAGCCACTATCCGAAACCTTGTTGCGGTGGCCAACAAAGAAAAACCAAGTCCCGTGGGGCCCCCGGGTCGACGCTCCGATGGAGTCCCACGCACTAGTGGCGGAAAGGCCGGCGGCGCCGCAACCACGGTGCATTCACCTCTTCCCCATCCGATACCGCGGACGCCGGCTCGTCGCGATGTCACGGGTGACGACATTTCCATAGCGTCGTATGACCCACGGACCCACTGTGACCAGCGCCAAGTTCTTCAGCAATGAGCCCATGAAGACGCTCGAACCACTATCGAGCGCCGGCGTGGAGCGCGCCACCAGTCAGACAGGCGAGCAGGGCCTGCTGCGAACCACCCGGCCCTGGAGAGCCCTAGAGGCCTACCTTACGAGGTAGGCTGTCTGGCTTTTACCCGTGAGCTGCGGCAGTTCTAGTGGCCCACTCGCCGCACCTTCAAACCTGACGTTGGCGAGAAGTACAACGACAAGACCCACCCGTCTGAGTTCCTCAGCATCTAAACCATCGTGATGGAAGCTGCCAGAGCCCGCGACGATAAGGTGCTTGCGAATTACTTTCCATTGGCTCTTAAACCCAATGCCATGTCATCGTTGATGCACTTCCCGGTAGACTCTATTTCCTCCTGGTCGGATTTGTGCCATGAGTTTGTTGGCGCCTTTAATGGAGGCCACCAAGCCCATGGCCAAGCAAGCGACCTCCACGTCATTCCCCAGAAGGGAGGCGAGAGTCTGCGCAAGTATATACAGAGGTTCAGCCGGGTACAGTACAATATCCCTGATGTTCACCCTGCTGCCATCATCAGCGCGTTCCATCAGAACGTGCGTAACTGCAAGATGCGCGAAGAGCTGGTAATGAACAAGGTGAAAGACATGGTAGAACTCTATGTTCTTGCTGACAGATGTGCCCGGGCTGAAGAGCGAAGGAAGTACCCCGACGAAGATGTCGGCGTGGAAACCAACTCCTCAGATGAGGAAACTGCCGCCCCGGCAAAGAAAGGCCGGCGCTACAACAGGAAGCGCAAAGGTAAAGCCGTGCTTGCCATCGAGGGATCTGAAGACGCCGGCTCCGCCAAGAAAACCAAGGCAGATGACCCCGGCAAGGAAATTTCCGGATGTGTCGCCTGCCGGGCCTTGGCGGCTGCCGAGTAGCCAGGAAACTCCGACGAGCAATACTGCAAGATCCATCGCACCAAAGGCCATGATCTCCAGAACTGCCGACAGGTTGAGCTCCTTGCTGAGAAGCAGAGGGATGAATATGAGAGACGGGACAAGGACAAAGGCCAGGACGGTGCTGAAGGGTCCGGCAAGAAGTGTGATGGCTAGGCGGGCCGTCGCGGCAAAGATAAACAGCAGGAGAGGCCCGCCTGGGGCCGTGACAAAAAGCCAGAAGATGATGATCATGAAGAGGACAATGAGTCTGGTGACCAAGAATTTCAGAAAGCTACAGAGGCCATGTGCGTCAATGGCGGCGCCTCGCTGCATACCTCTCACCGCCAGCTTAAACAGTAGGCGCGTGAGATTAGGGCATCTCCAACCGCGCCCCCAACAGGCCCTCCCTAGGCGTTTTTGCCGCGCCGGCGCCAAAAAAAGGCCCAGTCTCGCCCCAGAAGCCCGTTTTTCGCCGGCTCAGGCCAAAACTGGTGCCGGCAGATCCAGGCCGAACCCGGCGCCCTGGGGGCGCTTGGGGAGCCGGCACAAGCGAAAAAGGCGCGTCGGTCCGCCCTGGCGGCGACCCGAGGGCCTTTTCCCGCCGTTTCTTGACGCTTTTCCCTCGCCTCTCTCCCGCTCGCTCGCCTTCCTCCCGCCATTCCCTCCCTTTCTCCCGCCAAACCCCCTCCCGCTCGCCTTCCAGTCACCGCCATGCCGCCGAAGAAGTACGCCATGCCGCGCGCGGCGGCAACCGCGACTGGCACCGTGGCCCGGCCGAAGCAGAGGAAGCCGAGGGCGCCGCCATTGAAGCCACCGGGCCTGTCGAACGCCAAGTGGAGGGTGGAAGTTCAGCGATGCGACGCAGTCACCGCCGACCGGCGGAACAGGGCCATGGCCAAGAAGGCCCGCGACAACGCGGCGCACGCGGCTGCGTCTTCCTCAGCGGTCGACCACGCGGGGATGATGAATCCACCTGTCGTCAGCCACGCCCAGTACGCGCCCTGGGGACAGCAAGGCGTCGGATCTCCATGGGGTTCGTCGTCGCCCGGCTACGCCGACGGCGACGCGCATGGTGGGTTCAACCCAAACGTGACCTTCCCCCATGGCCACCCCGCGACGCGCACACCCTCGCCCGCCTTCGTCGGTGTGCAGTACCCTCCATACAACTACTCGCTGCCCAGCTACGCGTCGACATCGACGCCCCATCTCCGCCGTGGACCGCTGCCCTTCTCACACCTCGGCGACACCGACGACACAGGAGCCGACATGGACGACATCATCACAACAGGATCGACCGCGGCCGCTGCGTCTCCCGGGTTCGCCACCCAGGACGAGGTAGTGGATCTCAGCGGCGACATGGAGGCCGAGCTCGGCTACGTCTACGGCGAGGATGCACATGAAGCGCAGGAACCCGAGGAGGAAGAGGACGAGGAGGAGGAGGAGCCGGCTCCTGTTCCGACGAAGGGGCGCCAGAAGAAGAAGAAGCGGGCGGCTAGGTCAGGCGAACCGCGCATCAAGTGGACGTCCAAGGAGGAGGAATGTCTCGCCGAAGCATGGAAAGTCGTCTGCCTCGACCCGACCACCGGCGCGAACCAGAGCTTGAAGACGTACTGGGACCGCATCAAGGCCGAGTTCGACGAGCGGAAGCTCGTCGACCCCTACTTCAAAGGCGTCTACATGCAGCGCGGCTCCAGGGCGATGGTGAACCATTGGGGCGTATCCAGTTGGCGTGCAACAAATGGCATGGAATCGTCAAGGAGGTCGCGGCTCGCCCGGAGAGCGGCGCCAGCGTTGAGGATCAGGTACGCACGCCGTTCGCCCGCATCTCTTCGTCATCTACGCCCGCCGCCCGCCAACTGTTTGTTCCTCCGCGCAGGTGCTGCGTATGTTCACCATGTATTGGCGCGACAACCAAGACGCCGACTTCAAGCACCTCCACGTCTACAAGCGCATTGACAAGTGCGAGAAGTGGGCGGAAGTCCGACGTGCCCTCGACAAGGCCAAGGAGACATACAAGCCGGACGCGACGACTCCGGCCGCGTCAGAGGGGCGGTCGGACGGCCACAAATTGGCAAAGAAGGGGAAAAACACCGATGCGGCAACCGCGCGAGTGCAGGAGTCCATCGAGCATTGCATCGCTGACGCCCAGGCCCGGGCCGTCCTACGTGAAGAGAAGACCGAGGCGCGGTGGTCATCGCTGATGACGAACAACGCCATCAAGCTCGACCTGCTCCAGACCAACGTCGACCTGCTCCGGACCAACGTCGGCGCGAAGAAGAGGAACACCGACATGGCTTTTCTGATGGGCGGGGCGGACATGCTCCAGAGCAACGACGAGCAGCTCATGGCGTGGTACATGGCGGAGCGCGGCCTCATCCTGAACCAGATGCAGACGGCAACGCCGACGACGCCGACAACGCCAGCTCCTGCGCCCACGGCCACACGGACGCCAAGCCCGAACGACGCCTCTACATCGCCGCCCAGCAGCACCGAAGCCACGCCGACACAGCCCAGCACCGAAGCAGCTCCGACACCGCCGAGCCGCGCACGACGACTCCGCCAACGCCTGGAGCCGACCCCTCTGAGTGATTCGGTGCGCACGCGAACTTGCGGCGTGCGGCGCTCTGTTTTTGGTAACGCCAGACTACGTCCGATCGCCGAATTTGTGGCGTCTTTTGTGATGAGCGGGAACGACCTAGTTCAAATTTCTGCAATCCTGGGGCCGGCGCTTGGGGGCGTGACTGGGAGCTAGGTCGCCCCCAGGGGCCGAACTAGCGCCGACAGGCCCCCAGAACGCTCTATTTATTCGACCTGGGGGGGCGAACGACTGGAGATGCCCTTACAGCGGCAGAGCCGTCGTTTGATGCCCAAAGGCCGCTGAAGTGGTCCGGCACACCTACCATTTTTGACACTGAGGATCACCCTGATCGCACTACTGTAGTCGGGTGCTTGCCATTGTTGGTTTCACCAGCAATACGCAACCTCAAGGTGACAAAGATGCTAGTCGATGGCGGGGCCGGTCTGAACTTAATCTCGCCTGCCGTGATTGAGAACCTGCAGATTCCTAATGAAGACCTCGAAGAGACGGGCACATTTCAGGGGGTCAACCCGGGAAGAAGTCAACCAAAGGGAAAGGTCACGTTGCCCGTGACTTTTGGGAGTGATATGAAGTACAGGACAGAAAGGATTGTGTTCGGCGTTGCCAAGATCCCCTTGCCTTACAACAGGATCCTTGGCCGCCCTGCACTGGCCAAGTTCATGGCGGCGTCACATTACGCCTACAACACCCTGAAGATGCCGGGGCCTGTGACGATCATCACCGTCCCATCAGACAAGAAGGATGCGCTAATTTGCGCTGACCAACTCTACCAACAAGTAGTTGCAGAAGCCGCCACTGCTAAGGCGCTTGCTCCTGCCGCTGGAGCCCTGGGAAGGAAAAAGAAGAAGACCGGTGAGACCTCGGGAACCCACTCCGGCAAGCGCACCTCTTCGGAGTGTAGCGCTCCGGTCGAGGACGTGCCAGAGAGCTCCACCGACAGAAACAAGAAGTCCAGGGCCACACCGCCGGGAACCAAGAAGGTTTCTGTCAAGGAGGACGGCATGGGAGGGGCTTTTACCATAAGCTCCGCCCTTGACGACAAATAGGAAGACATGCTCGTCACCTTCCTGCGGGCGAATGTCGATGTGTTTGCATGGCAAGCATCCGACATCCCCGGCGTTCCCAGGGAGGTGATTGAGCACCACCTTGTTGGCTGTCCTCATGCGCGGCCCGTCAAGCAGAAGGTCAGAAAGCAAGCCTTGGAACGACAAGAGTTCATCACAGAGGAGATCCGGAAACAGAAAGCAGCGGGTTTGGTAAGAGGAGTGCTCCATCCAACGTGGTTGGCCAATCCAGTGGTAGTGCGCAAGGCAAATGGGAAGTGGAGGTTGTGTATTAATTACACAGATATCAATAAGGCTTGTCTCAAAGACCCCTTCCCGTTGCCGCGCATCGACCAGATTGTTGACTCCACGGCTGGGTGTGATCTGTTGTCATTCCTCGATGCCTACTCCGGCTACCACCGGATCTTCATGACAAGAGAAGACGAAGAGAGAACGACATTCATCACCCCATGTGGTACGTATTGTTTCATACGGATGCCTTTCGGGTTAAAGAGTGCTGGTTCAACGTTTGCAAGGGCGGTCTAGATTGGTTTTGAACCCCAGCTCCATAGAAATATGGAAGCTTATATGGATGATATAGTGGTCAAAACCAAGAACAGGGCAACCCTCATACCGGATTTACAAGAAACATTTGCAAACCTATGCAAAATCAATCTCAAGCTGAACCCTGAGAAGTGCGTCTTCGGCGTCCCGTATGGCAAGCTTCTCGGGTTTTTTGTGTCGCAGCGCGGGATAGAGGCCAATCCGGACAAGATCAAAGCTATAGAGCAGATTGAAGCACCCAAGCGAGTCAAGGATGTGCATCGGCTTGCTAGTTGCGTTGCCGCCATGAGCAGGTTCATTTCCAAGTCCGCCGAGCGCGCCCTTCCTTTTTTCAAGATTTTGAAAAAGGCGGGCCCGATGGAGTGGACACCAAAAGCCGAAGCAGCATTGCAAGATTTGATGTTCCTTCCTTCCTCTCCTCCACGCCAATACTAGTTGCGCCTATAATTCCACAATCCCTCCTTCTATTATTATATACCATGCATCTCATGGTCTCCATCTCTTTGTGTGCTTCTCCCTTTTCTTTGCCCTCCCTCCTTCCTTTCCCTCCCAACTTCCCTCTTTGTAGACACCGATTTAAGCCAATATATGTTGGGTCTTTCTCCCATTAATTCCTTCTTTGAAAGAATCCTTGATTCGAGGCTGCTTATTGTTTTGAGCTCACTAACATATTTAAACTGGTGGGATTTTATAAAGAAAAACGATATGGGATTATCTTGTGAACAGTTCGTGAGGTTAGGATTAGGAGTTCGATCGAGTAATTATTTTTACCGTATTCTTGGGCCACGTCGCAAAGGATGGATGGATGGACTGAGGCCCAAGACAGATCAACCTAGAAATTCTGCTAGACGGGCGAAGCCGATTAACATAAGAAAATTCAGCTTATTGTGACACATAATCGGCGCTAGATCAGCTGGTACTTTCAGGGTGGTTTCTTGGGTCAAGTCTTGTGTTCGATACCTGCGAGGATCGTCTGCTTTTTTCCTTTTTTTAGCTGGCCGATCGTATCCTTCATGGTCCGGCCCAGTTTTTTTTAGCTGCATCAAATTTTATTAGTACCGTCTCGCGTATACGTTTTAAATTTTAATTGGAAGCGTAAATTCATAGGAAGAAGTGTATTGTAACGGTGAATCCGACAAAGTCAATCTATGCTTTATTATTAATTAGGGAGAGACTAGTAAACATGTTGTGTGTTTCAACGGGATAAAAAAAATTCATATGTACAACCTAATAAACACAGCTCAGGAGTCAGGACCTGTCATACCTCTACATCCTCTATTTCAACTGAGTGGCCCATGCGTGTGCCTATTTAAAAACTCTTTTGCTGCAATTTTTCTTTGTTCACTTATTGTATAAGCTATTACCTCCGTAAACTAATATAAGAACATTTAGAACACTAAAGTAGTGATTTAATCGCTCTTATATTAGTTTACAGATGGAGTACATATCAGTCTAGAAAATGTGATGGCCAACATAGTACCATCGTTAACTGAACCAATGTTTTCAAACCTTGATGCAGACTAAACACTGACGTACACTCAGAATAGTGAGGTTTAATTTCACCAATCAATTTGATCCATTGCTGTAGAGCTACACGGTCAGAATCAGATGACATGTGGTTATTACATATAGACCGAGCCTACAAATGCATGTTCACCAAGTAAGAAGAAAAATAAAATAAACTGAAGTCCTAGTTGTTAGGCTGTTTTTCTTATACCATGGGTAAGTAATGCATACTTGGGGAATCAGCAACTACCAGACCCGGTGATGGACCATGCGCCCCACAGGCTCGGGGTTGCAGACATTTCTGAAACTAAAGTTGACATCTAGCACCTTGTCGCGACCACAACCCTCTGGTTGAAAGAAGATTACCAATTTCTCTACCTTTCTCATTTGGCAGGCTTATCCTGGGGGTAACTCCATTTGAAGGATTAGCTCAAGAGTTGCTGCACTTTTTTTGGCACCTTCCTGCGACAAGCCTTGCTATTCTTTTTTGTGTCCATAGTCAAAGATTATCTCAGAAGAGATTTGGGGCAAGTAAGTGAAGGGAGGAACATCATCAATCCTCGCAGCAAAAAAGTAATAAACGCCCGTACTATAGCATTATGCCCTGACCTTGAGAAAACCAAACATGAGCACGTAGAAGACTGTCAGAAAATCCCACGGTTAGCTTCATACATACCTCAAGTTTTTCGGCAAAGTGTGAAGCATGGTTGAACGGCGGATGGTGTTCATGGGCAAAGACTCTTAAGAGTAAAAATCAGATTCAGACAACAAATCATAGCCCAATTACAAAATCCTACAAGACTCTAAGAGTACAAAAATGAACTAAGTAGTTATCACCCATAATTACTTGCCCTCCTAATAAAATTCCACAGCAATTAGCCAGAAAATAATTTATTTAGTACCCAATGGAATGTATGCAACAGGAGGTAGCACTCTTACTGATGAAGTCATGTACCTACGGTAGGGACACGGACCCGTCCTAAGAGCCCTACTATAGGACATCCTTAGAGGAAGTCACCTTTCAAACAACTTGAAGATATCCCACTCGACGGATTGAAGACACTCGACCAAGAAGCTGTCACTCGACCAAGAAGCCAACCACTCGACTGCCAGAAGACCTCAAGTCACTCCGCAGGCAAACGGTCGGCTATTAAGTAGTCTTTATGATTATTATGACACTTTATTAGGGACGTTATCAGTAACGCCCACCTTAAATGTACCTTAAACCCTGCATTACTGAGGGCAGGAGAGGGCTGGCGAACTCTATATAAGCCACCCCCTCCTCAGTATCAGGGGTTCGCATCACTGTCATTTTACACACGCATAATCCAATCGACCGCCTCCGGGCACCGAGACGTAGGGCTGTTACTTCCTCAGAGAAGGGCCTGAACTCGTAAACCTTGCGTGCTTACAACTTCCCAATAGCTAAGGTCTAGCCTCTTCATACACACCCCCCTACCTCACCGTCAGACTTAGAACCACGACAGTTGGCGCCCACCGTGGGGCATTAGTCTTAGCGCCTAATTGGAGAAGTTGCGATTTTTCCGATCCACTTGATCATGTTTTCCTGCGGAGTTTTGGCGGAGGGCCGCGAGATCCGTCTCGGCGGACTCGCTTTCATCGCCGACGACTCCGCTTGGCTCCAGGAGGCGCCGCTTGACGTCGACGCGCTCCCCGTCCGCGGTGCACGCACTTCCGCGCGTGCGTCCGTGGCGTCCTCCTGAGGCAGCCATCGACCCCATATCGGTCGACTCCCGTGCCATCTCCCCGTCCTGTCTCCCGCCAGCGCAAGCGCTCGGGTCGGTCGAGGCTCCAGCGGTGGATGAAGCACGCCGCGGCCCGCCAGTCGGCGACCCCGCAAGTCGCTGCAATCGAGCCTGACGAATCCCTCTGCGGCCTGTTCGATCTGTCGACTGGCTCCACGGAGACCGCTTCCGAGTGTGACAGCAGCGACCCCTTGGCGGAGGTTCTGGCGGTCGAGGGGACACGAAGTCCCCCTGGATTCCATCGCGCTGATGATGGTGCCGATAGGAGCGATCCGTCGCACCCTCACGACGAATACCTCCCCGAGCCTCTTACGTCATTGCAACGGGAGGAGCTTCGTCGCCGGAACATGGACGCGCTCTACACACCTATTGTTGGAGAAACCCCCGAGGCCCGGGCCTTGGAGGACGCGCGCTTGGCTAATCTAGCCGAGCGCACTCGACTGGAGAATCTACAGCGAGCTCTCGACGAGCGGGCGCGTCAGCGGGCTCCCGAGTCCAGTCGACGCCAGCAGGCTCCCGAGTCCAGTCGACGCCAGCAAGCTCCCGAACCCAGTCGACGTCAGCTCTTCCCGCCACCGCAGGTGTACCGAACTCCGGTTCAGAACCTAGCTGCCGCGGCCCGCATAGCGGAGTCAATCCAGCCCTCCCAGTCGGAGGCCGGCAGAGGATTGCTGCAGATCAGAGCATTGCTCCGAGCGGCGGGAAATCAGAATTCCGCCGTCTCTCAGTCGCGGGACAGGATTCACAGTCGATCTGTCGCAACGGAGACCGTCCAGTCGGCTCACAGCCCGAGATCACCCCCGAGGCGTGAGGGGCATGGAGACCGGCACGATCAGTATAGGAGGAACGAACAATATGATCACCGACCCGACCGTGATGATGGGCGTCGGGTGCCGTCCCCTCCCCCGAGGAGTGGATCATATGCACCTCGGCATCGAGACGACAGGCGCCCCCATAACACTGGGCAGAGGATCCCAGTCGACCCCAGAGACCTAGGCTTTGACGCGAGATCCATCCTCGTTCAAGGTCTGGTGGACAGGAACAGGGCTCATCGAGAGGGCCACAACAGAGATACGCCCACCGGCAGCAGGACACACGCCTCGGGGCCTGAATGTTTCAGTCGGGCCATCAGAGCTGCGGTGATCCCTCCCAACTTCCGGCTGGCGACTGGAATCAGCAAGTTCACCGGTGAGTCCAAGCCTGACACATGGCTCGAGGATTACCGAGTGGCTGTGCAGATTGGCGGCGGAAATGATGAGGTGGACATGAAGCATTTACCCCTCATGTTGGAAGTCTCAGCTAGGGCGTGGCTGAATCAGCTGGCGCCCAGCAGCATTTACACTTGGGAGGATCTCTCCCGAGTGTTTATCACAACCTTCGAAGGGACATGCAAGCGCCCTGCGGGCTTTACGGAGCTGCGGTCTTGCGTACAGAAGCCGAACGAAACTCTGAGAGAATATATCCAGAGGTGGATCACACTGCACCACTCGGTCGAGAACGTGCCAGACCATCAAGCAGTTTGCGCTTTCAAGGAAGGCGTCAAGTACAGGGAGTTGAATCTGAAGTTTGGCCGGACCGGAGACATGTCCCTTAATCGGATGATGGAGATTGCCACCAAGTACGCTAATGGAGAAGACGAGGACCGACTCCGAAGTGGCAAACTTAAGTCAGTCGCCCAAGAAACCGGAGGAAACTCCAGTCGGAAGCAGAAGCGGAAGGCCGAGCCAGCCGCCCCGGGGAAGGCCCTAGCTGTGGCTCAGGGAAATTTCAAGGGAAAGCCCAAGGGCACATGGAAGCCCAAGAAGGTTAAAGATCAGGATGGGAATGATGTTCTGGACCTGCCATGTCACATCCATACCAAGAAAGATGAAGAAGGAAATTTTATTTTCCCAAAGCATACCACTCGACAGTGTCGGCTTCTGATTCAGCAGTTCCAGGGCAAGCAGCCCAAGGATAAGGAAAAAGAGCCAGACAGAGTTGAAGACAAGGAAGATAGTGACGATGGATACCCCCAAGTCAATTCCACCTTGATGATTTTTGCTGATCTCGAAAGCAAAAGTCGACTGAAAATCATTAACCGTGAGGTCAACATGGTTGCCCCGGCGACTCCCAGTTACCTGAAGTGGTCTCAGACTGCCATCACGTTCGACCAGTCCGATCACCCGACGCACATTGCCACCCCTGGGAGGCAAGCTTTGGTGGTCGACCCAGTTGTCGAAGGCACTCGACTGACCAAAGTCCTGATGGACGGCGGCAGTGGCCTGAACATACTGTACGCTAAAACCTTGAAAGGAATGGGCATTCCGATGTCCAGACTCAGCACCAGTAACATGAGCTTCCACGGAGTCATTCCTGGGAAGAAAGCCGAGTCACTCGGCCAGATTGCTCTTGATGTGGTTTTCGGTGATTCAAAGAATTACCGCAAGGAAAAGTTAACGTTTGAAGTTGTGGACTTCCAGAGTGCTTATCACGCCATCT
This sequence comes from Triticum monococcum, assembly GCA_034509565.1. Lineage (NCBI taxonomy): Eukaryota > Viridiplantae > Streptophyta > Magnoliopsida > Poales > Poaceae > Triticum > Triticum monococcum. The sequence continues at coordinate 169,418,615 of CM067847.1, read as the reverse complement.
TGGGCAGGCCAGCTTACGCACGCTTCATGGCTCGACCATGCTACGTGTATCTTAAATTAAAGATGCCTGGCCCCAAAGGTGTGATCACTGTTACGGGCAACCGGAAGAAAGCAGAAGAATGTTTCCAGAAGGGATCAAAGATCGCCGACGCTCAGATAGCAGTAGTCGAGCTGAAAGAGTACCAAAAGACTGTCGACCCGAGTGAATTGCTGCGGGCTAAGAAGCCTGCCTCCGAGTCAGCTTTTCAGTCGGCTGGCGAAACGAAGACAGTCCACATTCACCCGACTGATCCCGACGCAGCTCCGACTCACATCTCAACGACGCTCGACTCCAAATAGGAAGAAGCGCTCATCCAGCTCCTCCGTGAGAACTGGGACATCTTCGCATGGAAACCCTCTGACATGCCTGGAGTTCCCAGGGGGCTGGCTGAGCACCGCCTGCGAGTCGACTCAAAGTTCAAACCCGTGAAGGAACATCTGCGGCGGTCCGCCGTCCAGAAAAAACAAGCCATTGGCGAGGAAGTGGCTTGGCTCTTAGCAGCTGAGTTCATTTGAGAGATCTACCACTCCGAGTGGCTCGCCAATGTTTTCATGGTCCCCAAGAAGGACAAGTCACTCCGCATGTGCATTGATTTCAAGCATATCAATCGGGCATGCCCGAAAGATCATTTTCCTCTCCCTCGCATCGACCAAATTGTTGACTCAACTGCGGGATGCGAGAGATTGTCTTTTCTAGATGCCTACTCCGGGTACCATCAGATCCGTCTGTATGGGCCCGACGAAATCAAGACAGCTTTCATCACTCCATTCGGATGCTTCTGTTACGTCACCATGCCATTCGGCCTCAAGAACGCCGGAGCCACATTCATGAGAATGATCCAGAAGTGTTTACTCACTCAAATCAGTCGGAATGTGGAGGCGTACATGGACGATATCGTAGTCAAATCCCGGAAAGGTTCCGACCTGCGGGCTGACCTTGCCGAAACCTTCGCCAACCTCAGGAGGTACGATATCAAGCTCAATCCGTCAAAGTGCACTTTCGGAGTTCCAGGTGGCAAGCTACTCGGTTTTCTCGTTTCCGAACGGGGAATCGACGCCAATCCTGAAAAAATTGGCACCATACTCCGGATGAAGCGTCCTGTACGTGTGCATGATGTCCAAAAACTTACAGGCTGCTTGGTCGCCCTAAGTCGATTCATTTCTCGACTCGGTGAAAAAGCGTTGCCTCTTTACCGACTGATGAAAAAGTCTGACAAGTTCGAGTGGACTCCAGAAGCTGATGCAGCGTTTGCAGAGCTCAAAGCTCTGCTCTCCACCCAGCCGGTGCTAGCTGCCCCAATCAGCAAAGAGCCTCTGCTGCTTTACATTGTAGCCACGGGACAAGTTGTCAGTACAGTACTTACGGTCGAGCGGGAAGAGGAAGGGAAGGCCTTCAAAGTTCAGCGCCCTGTTTATTATGTGTCTGAAGTTTTGACCCCTTCAAAACAAAGATACCCCCACTACCAGAAGCTTGTATATGGGATTTACATGACCACGACGAAAGTTGCACATTATTTCTCTGACCACTCCATTGCAGTCGTCAGCGACGCCCCATTATCGGAGATCCTGCATAACAGAGATGCAACTGGTCGAGTGGCCAAGTGGGCGATTGAACTCCTTCCTTTAGACATCAAGTTTGAAGCAAAGAAAGCCATCAAGTCCCAAGCAATCGCGGATTTTATCGCCGAGTGGATTGAACAGCAACTTCCGACTCAAGTTCACTCAAAACACTGGACTATGTTCTTCGATGGATCCAAGATGCTGAATGGTTCGGGCGCGGGGGTAGTTTTGGTCTCCCCCCGAGGAGATAAGCTCAGATACGTTCTCCAGATTCACTTCGATTCCTCCAGTAATGAAGCAGAGTATGAAGCACTTTTGTATGGGTTGCGCATGGCCATTTCGCTCGGCGTCCGTCGCCTCATGGTCTATGGCGACTCGGATCTGGTGGTTAATCAAGTGATGAAGGAGTGGGATGTCAGGAGTCCGGTAATGACTGGGTACTGCAATGCAGTACGGAAGCTAGAGAAGAAGTTCGAGGGGTTGGAACTCCACCACATCCCCCGACTGAAAAACCAGGCAGCTGACGACCTGGCAAAGATAGGCTCCAAGAGAGAAGCCATTCCAAGCAACGTGTTCCTGGAACACATTCACTCGCCGTCAGTTCAAGAAGATCCTTTCACAGAAGAAGCCCCGCAGCCGAAAAGTGCCACGGATCCGACTGAAGTTGAAGTGCCTGCAGTGGTCGACCTAATCATGGAAGTCTTGGCAGTCACCTCTGACTGGACAATACCGTACATTGCATATATCCTAAGGAAAGAACTCCCGGAGGACGAGGAGGAGGCTCGACAGATAGTCCGCCGATCTAAGGCCTTCACAGTCATAAGGGGACGGCTGTACAGAGAAAGTGCGACTGGAGTCGGCCAGAAATGCATAACGCCAGAAGAGGGTCAAATAATCCTCAACGATATCCACTCGGGAACCTGCAGTCACCATGCGTCCTCTCGGACCATTGTGGCTAAGGCATACCGAGCTGGATTTTATTGGCCAAGGGCAAATGAGATGGCGAAAGAGATAGTCGACAGGTGCGAGGGCTGCCAGTTCTACTCCAACATGTCACACAAGCCCGCGTCAGCCCTGAAAACCATTCCGCTCATCTGGCCCTTTGCCGTCTGGGGATTGGACATGGTTGGCCCCCTGAGAACGGGCAGGAATGGGTTCACTCATGTGCTTGTGGCAGTCGACAAGTTTACCAAATGGATCGAAGCTAAGCCCATAAAGAGCCTTGACGCTAGCACCGCTATCAGTTTCATCAGAGGATTGACATTCAGATATGGAGTCCCGCACAACATCATCACTGATAACGGGTCAAACTTTGATTCGGACGAGTTCAGAGCATTTTGCGCTTCTCAAGGCACACGAGTCGACTACGCCTCAGTCGCTCACCCCTAGTCGAATGGACAGACTGAGAGAGCAAATGGTCTGATTCTCAAAGGGCTAAAACCTCGGCTGATGCGCGATCTCAAGCACGCGGCAGGCGCTTGGGTCGACGAGCTTCCGTCAGTGCTGTGGGGATTAAGGACCACCCCTAACCGGTCAACTGGAAGGACCCCATTCTTTCTGGTTTATGGAGCCGAAGCTGTCCTGCCAAGCGATCTCCTTCATAATGTGCCCCGAGTCGAACTTTACACCGAAGATGAAGCGGAGCAGGCCCGACAAGACGCAGTCGACCTCTTGGAGGAAGAGAGGGAGATGGCAATGATCAGATCGACCATTTACCAGCAGGACTTGCGTCGATTCCACGCCCGGAATGTGAAGAGTCGAGCCTTTCAAGAAGGAGATTTGGTCCTCTGAGTGGATCAACAGAAACCTCATAAGCTCGCTCCCACTTGGGAAGGCCCCTTCATCGTCACCAGAGTCCTCCACAATGGAGCATATGACCTTTACAATGTTGATCGACAAATCGACGAACCTCGAGCTTGGAACGCGGAGCTTCTCCGCCCCTTTTACACTTAAGTCCGCTCTCAAACCAGATGTAATAAGAAAAACTCCTGAAGTTCATTTTTATCAAGAAATAAGAGCGTTCTAATAATTGTTGTCACTGTTGTATGTATCCAAAATCCCCCAGTGGGTGACTTAGCTGCGAATCCGATTCGCCTAAGTTTGAAAAATCCTACCGAGTGGAGAGCAAACCTCCCACTCGGGGGCTTAGCTGCAGTTCAGCACTCGCCTAAGTTCTCCATGAAGAGACTTAGCTGCAGTCAGACACTCGCCTAAGTTTGAAAAATCCTACCGAGTGGAGAGCAGACCTCCCACTCGGGGGCTTAGCTGCAGTTCAGCACTCGCCTAAGTTCTCCACGAAGAGACTTAGCTGCAGTCAGACACTCGCCTAAGTTTGAAAAATCCTACCGAGTGGAGAGCAAACCTCCCACTCGGGGGCTTAGCTGCAGTTCAGCACTCGCCTAAGTTCTCCACGAAGAGACTTAGCTGCAGTCAGACACACGCCTAAGTTTGAAAAATCCTACCGAGTGGAGAGCAAACCTCCCACTCGGGGGCTTAGCTGCAGTTCAGCACTCACCTAAGTTCTCCACGAAGAGACTTAGCTGCAATCAGACACTCGCCTAAGTTTGAAAAATCCTACCGAGTGGAGAGCAAACCTCCCACTTGGGGGCTTAGCTGCAGTTCAGCACTCGCCTAAGTTCTCCACAAAGAGACTTAGCTGCAGTCAGACACTCGCCTAAGTTTGAAAAATCCTACCGAGTGGAGAGCAAACCTCCCACTCGGGGGCTTAGCTGCAGTTCAGCACTCGCCTAAGTTCTCCACGAAGAGACTTAGCTGCAGTCAGACACTCGCCTAAGTTTGAAAAATCCTACCAAGTGGAGAGCAAACCTCCCACTCGGGGGCTTAGCTGTAGTTCAGCACTCGCCTAAGTTCTCCACGAAGAGACTTAGCTGCGGTCAGACACTCGCCTAAGTTTGAAAATCCTACCGAGTGGAGAGCAGACCTCCCACTCGGGGGCTTAGCTGCAGTTCAGCACTCACCTAAGTTCTCCACGAAGAGACTTAGCTGCAGTCAGATACTCGCCTAAGTTCGAAACCCACCTTCTCCTAAAAGAGCTCCGCCACAAATACAATGTGAGCTTCGTCCCGCTCTACAGTAACAAGGCGTGGGTCGACTGCCACCTTTTCCCGAGAGCTCCGCCACAAATACAATGTGCAACGACAGGGTGTGGGTCTACTGCCACCTTTTCCCGAGAGCTCCGCCACAAATACAATGTACAACAACAGGGTGAGGGTCGGCCATCAAGCCCCACACGACAGTTCCAGACCACGAAGACATTCAACAAAAATTAAGTTCGGATAAAGTTTAAAAGGCCCTAGGCCCCGAATCAAAGTACTCGAGCCCTCAGGTCGGTAGAATTTAAACGATTACAAGTCCATTCGGCATTCCGAGGCTAATTTAAGGAAAGGCATAAAAGTTTTCTCACTCCTCAAGAGGAGGGCTGGCAGGAGCGACGAACTCATCCAGGTCAATTCCGTCCGCAATGCGAGTGGCTGCAGCAATGAAGGTCTCCATGAAGTCTTGGAAGCTGTACCTCTTGGTATTGGCGACTTGGATGGCGACCAGCTTTTCTTCTCGCGCCTCCTTGAAGTGGACGCGGACTAAGGATAGAGCCACATCAGCGCCGCACCGGGCAGAAGACTTCTTCCACTCCTGCACTCGATCGGGGATTTTGTCAAGTCGAGCCATAAGAGACTCGAGATCGTTCTGGAGCGTGGACTTCGGCCAGAGCATCGAGTCGATCCGCGACATGGCGACCTTCAGTCGAGCCAAGTAATCCACGGCGCCGTCGATTCAAGATTCCAGTCGGAGCAGGTTCATAGCAGTATCATCTTTCACCGGAGAATTGATTGGGTCCAGACCCGTTTTGATCCGCCCGGTCTCCTCTTCGAAGTTCTGACAGAATTCTGCACACAAGACCTAAAGATAAGCCAACGATCGCAAGATTGAGTCGACACAAAAGTACAAAACAGTCAAAATTAGACGTGCACCTTCAAGTTTGATGTACAGCCTCTTGGCGAGGCTCCTCAGGTAGCTCTCCAGGTCGTCCCTCCTACGGGCGATGCCTTCCATCTCCTCGCCCAAGAGGAGGTTCTTCTTCTTCCAACTGGCAGTCAGCCTGTTGGCATCAGTCAGAGCGGCCTGCAACCTAGTGTTCTCTTTTTCCAACTGGTCGACCGAAGCCAGCTTCTGTTCGGCCAGAGCCGTCTTGTCGTCAGCCGCCTTGCGAGCAACAGCCAGGTCCTGGTCCTTCCTCGCCAAAGCTTTTTCCAATTCTCCTACAAAGAAATGGCGATTGAATAGGAAACAGCAAAGGAATGCCCAAGCCTGAAAACAAAATCAGTCGACAAAGTCGCTTTACCTGCGGCGCCCTCCCTGACCTTCTGCAACTCCGTCCTGGCCAGCTCTAGATCAAGGTCCACTTGAATCTTCTGTTTCTCCAATTCAGCATAACGAGCGGCAAGTTCGCAGGATCTCTGCAAAAAGAAAAACCAGCCGACAGACGTTCGAGATAAGTTGCTTCCGAGTAACTAAGGAACAATGGTGACGTTTCTAAGACCACAGCCGAATCAAAAACATTCGACAGTAGTCTCGGGGACTACACCCAGTGGGTGCACTCAGCGTGCCCCCACTGGTTCGACCAAAAAAACGACTGCCCGCAGTCGACAGGACACGGACCACTCGACCTGGCCAGACCAAACCGAGTGAAGAAGTACAGATTCACAAACGCAATATACAGACTACAGTCGACTGCCAGCAGTCCACCGTAGTCTCGGGGACTACACCAAGTGGGTGCACTCAGCGTGCCCCCACTGGTTCGACCAAAGAGAAAACACACCCAGTGGGTGTACAGATACAGATACAAAGATCTTCAAAAAGAAAAAGAAAGATGGAGAAAGACTCTTCAAACAAACAAGTATCAAGTCGACTGACCTGGACGTTACTCTGAAGCGCCGAACTCGCGTCGTAAGCCGCCTGGCTGGCCTCCCGAGCCTTCTTCACCTGTTCCATCATGACCCCTGCCTGGTGTATGGCCTCCTTCGCAGCGGCCACTTCGTCTTCAGGGACAGAGTATGCGACAAAGAGCGAAGTTGGATTGGCAGTCGACGCCGAGGGCTGCGCACTCGACAGGGGATTGGCGAAGGACACAGAAGCCCGAGGGACATCGCCACCGTCCCGAGCCGCGGCCTCAGGCGTTGGAGCAGGCTGGGGAGCCCTGTCAGTCGACGGCCTCTTGGTCCTCCCTATCCTCAGCGGCTCGTTGTCATCATCATCCGGGAGGTTGATAACATGAGGAGGAGCTGCAGGAAGAACTTTCAATCGACCAGAATTACAAGAAACGACCAAGCCAACTCAAAAACAGAACGCCAATAATCGTACCAGGGTTGGAGGTAGCAGCGTCCCCCATCTCTTGGTCGTCGTCTTTTGCAGAGACCTCGGAGGTAGCAGCACTGCAAATTTCGAAGAATCAGCCAGTTAAGCATAACGAGTCGACCGAGGATCCGTCCTCCAATCGACGAAAGAAGACAAGACTTGTTACCCGGAAATAACAGGGACAGATATCTTCATTTTGGGCAGAGTCTTGGGCGGCTTGGATTGCGTCGTGCGTGGTTGCTTGGGGACCTTCCCAGTCGGTGTTGGAGAAGAAGTCCGAGGGCGTTTCGACGATGGCCCGACGAAGGCAGTCGTCTGGCCACGTCCCTGCGCCGGGTCGTGTGCGAGCTTGGATCGCCTTTCCGGGCGGGGAGGTTCGGCCTCCTCCTCCTCCTCCTCGCTGGAGAAGACGTCATCGCCTTCCTCTCCTTCGCCGTCTGACTCCCACTCGCCCTGGTCGTCCCCGCTCTCACCTCCACTCCCTTCTCCTTCCTCAGTCGACCCCTGTGCCCCATTGGGCGTCGAATACATCTCAGTGGTCGCCTGAAAGACAGCAGACAAAATGGAAAGTCAGTCGACTCGCTCAAAAGAAGACCAATGCAGAAAACGAAGATTTCAGTCGGAAACATAAAGACGCACCTGGTCGACCTCATATGAGCTGTCGAGTGGAATGACCCTCCTAGCTCCTCGGGGGTTGTCCTTGTTCCCCGTAATGCTTGACAGCCACCCCTCCAACATCTCGTCGGTGACCTCCTCCGGGTGGATCCGAGTGGTGTCCTCGAGGCCGGAGTACAGCCACATCGGGTGGTCCCGAGCCTGGAGTGGTTGGATTCGCCTCTTGAGGAAGACTTCAAGCAGGTCCATCCCCGTCACGCCCTCACGGACAAGTTCGACCACTCGACCCGCCAGTATCTTGACCTGGGCCTTTTCTTCGGGCGTCACCTTCAGAGAAGCCGGCTTTTCGGCTCGGTCGAGGGTGAAGGGTGGAAGTCCAGTCGACTGCCCTGGGGTCACCTGATCCTGGCAGTAGAACCAAGTCGCCTGCCACCCTCGAACTGACTCCAGGAAGGTGATGGAGGGAAAACAACTTTTCCCCCTCGTCTGGATCGCCAAACCCCCGCACAGCTGGATCACCTGTGTCTTCTCGTCACTCGACTTGGCCTTCTTCACCGACTGAGAGCGACAGGTGAAGATGTGCTTGAAAAGTCCCCAGTGTGGGCGGCATCCCAGGAACGCCTCACACATAGAAATAAAGGCGGCAAGATAGACTATGGAGTTCGGAGTAAAGTGATGGAGCTGCGCCCCGAAGAAGTTCAGGAAGTTGCGGAAGAAAGAGTGGGGCGGCAGAGAGAATCCACGGTCAATGTGAGTCGCCAGGAGGACGCACTCACCGTCGCGTGGCTGGGGCTCGATTTCTCACCCTGGAAGACGCGCCGCCCTGTGGGGAATGGCTCCTTCCTCGACCAGGTCGTCGAGGTCCTCCTGACGGAGCACCGAGGGCATCCAGTCGCCCTGGATCCACCCCTTGGGCAGGGCCGTCCGAGAGGAAGAACCCCCGCGCGCGGACTTCTTTCCCTTCCCCGCCGCCGCCGCCTTCTTCGCGCGCTCCAGAGCGGTCGTCTTACCCTTCACCATCGTCGCCGGCGAGGTCTCGAGCTGGTTTTGTGGTGGCGGGGCGAGAGCGAAGGAAGCAGAGGAGGCGACGGAGAAACAGAGAAGGAAGAGGAAGAGATGAGCACGCGTACTGAAGAAAGGCTCCGGGCCGACTACTTATAAGGGGCCGCTCCCGAGTGGCTGGCAGGTAGGCCCGAGCTATCCAGTCAAATCCCGTGGCAGGCGCGCGCGCTGTACGTGGCCAAAAAGGCGGCGCGGGGATCGAGGAGCCTTCGCACTGTCGCTCCCGATTACTGCGGCCGCCCCCGTTCCGCGCGCTTCCCAAAAAATCCGAATCCCGCGATCTCCGCCAGCTGCAGAACAACTTGACGAAACGGAAATCCCGCGCACGTCGGCGCTTGATGCCTCGTAGGTAAAGAAATCCATTCGACGAAAGACCTGGAACGGATCAAGGCGACTGAAAGAGGTTAATGACGTCATCCGTGACAGTCGACCCAGAATGAAGCACCCATAATAACCCGAAGGGTCGGTTGGAAAGGTCCCTAACCCCTTTTCTCACTCCAGCCTCGATCCATTCGGGGGCTAATGATGAAGTCATGTACCTACGGTAGGGACACGGACCCGTCCTAAGAGCCCTACCATAGGACATCCTTAGAGGAAGTCACCTTTCAAACAACTTGAAGATATCTCACTCGACGGATTGAAGACACTCGACCAAGAAGCTGTCACTCGACCAAGAAGCCAACCACTCGACTGTCAGAAGACCTCAAGTCACTCCGCAGGCAAACGGTCGGCTATTAAGTAGTCTTTATGATTATTATGACACTTTATTAGGGACGTTATCAGTAATGCCCACCTTAAATGTACCTTAAACCCTGCATTACTGAGGGCAGGAGAGGGCTGGCGAACTCTATATAAGCCACCCCCCCTCCTCAGTATCAGGGGTTCGCACCACTGTCATTTTACTACCGCATTATCCAATCGACCGCCTCCGGGCACCGAGACGTAGGGCTGTTACTTCCTCAGAGAAGGGCCTGAACTCGTAAACCTTTGCGTGCTTACAACTTCCCAATAGCTAAGGTCTAGCCTCTTCATACATACCCCCCTACCTCACTGTCAGACTTAGAACCACGACACTTACCATACAAATTCAGCAAGGGCTTTCACGTACAGAGAGATAGAGAGATATGCGGATGCAGAAGTTCATCGGCGGAAGTTAGACCAATGACTGGATGCAGTTCTTGCTAAATATTGCTTGGCTTGACTGGAACTGCAGAGTCACCTAAGAAAACAACAATGCTTTGACCTCACATTTTGAAGGGCAAAAGGAGCAGGTTACCACAAGTTCAGAGGATTACTTCATCTCATCTAGGGCACTAGAGATGGCTAGGAGGAAGGATTTATGCCGAGCTGGAGCGGCAGCACGCGACGGCGGAGGAAGCACCGCAACGAAGTAAGTGCAGACTGCGGCAAGATTGCAAGTAGCCACATGCGTTGACGCTGGCCGTGAATGACCTTCCATCGTGCAGCGGAAAGGGGATGAATTCATAAACAAACCTGGACCCAGCAAAAGCTAGCTAATTACCTATACAGTATACGTGGATCAGTTCTAATGGCTATACAGGAGCGAAGGTAATTAAGCACCAAGATAGTTATTACTAGGGGTGGGCACACTCACACCGAAAACCGAAAAATCGGACCGAACCGATTTATGTGTTTATTCGGTGTATGGTTTTTTGGTTCGGTGGCAATTTTATTTTCTATTCGGTGTTCGGTGCAACTTCAGTTTCATGCGGTCACAAACCGAAATCACCGAAGAAACCGTTGTTTTTTACGATGGCCACCCCACCCGTACCGCCGTACGTGATTGTGGCTGTGACCTGTGAGCGGCTGAGCGCAGCCCATTTGTCCTTCGGCCCAACAGCCTCTGATTTGCCTAATGTATAGATATAAATCATCCGACGTTCACATGTATGTGAAACCCTAGTCACCGCCCATCGCTCGATCCTTTCGTCAGGCGGCGCCCTCTCCTCTCCAACCCTAGACGCCAGATCAGCTACTCATCGAGTCGGCTCCGGCGAGTCTGCGTTCGGCGGTCAGCAACAAATCCTGTGGTTGAGACGGACGTAAGCCATCCGCTTGCTTCTCCAACTTCTAATCTCTCAAATCTCAGTACAAGTACCTAGTACACTACGAGCGTAACTCCATGCAAGTGATCAGTTTGATCTACTACTAGTAGGAATATTTTAGTATTGTTTTGCATGAAACGATTGCCATGAGAGCTAGTGTATCAGCAAGTACTTGTATGATTTCTATCCATAGATCTTCTCGTACATGTGCAGTGTGCGTGCATAATGGAACAAATTATTTATTAGTCTATGGTTTAGTGCATGTGCTTATTCTGATCCATATGTTCTTAGACATAAGCCAAAATGCTTCTAGATACGTGAGTACGAACCAGCTAGATGCGGTGTTATGCGGCTGGAAAATCAATTAAGGTGCCTGTGTGCTAGCTTCCTTGGGCTAGCTTGCAATTGTAGGTATATAGCTCCTGGGGTGAATCCATCTAGCAGTCTAAAACAAACATATATAATACGTATCAAATTCCCTAAAATGGTACAAAATAAAAGCTGCACACTTAGAGGCATCACATGTATTCTCCCTTATATAATACTTTTCATCTTACACATGATCTTATGTTTTATACACAGTACAGTTGTTTGCTTAACCGAATTGAACAGTGACTAATCATATTCTTGTCCAATTTGTAGATGTCAGAACCAAATGAAGACATCGACAATCAAGAATCTGAGAGCTTAGCGGTGGTCACAGAGGGAGAGCAGAATGCTGAGAATAATCGGCAGCAGCCGGATGCATCGGAGAATGCTAAGAAGGTAGTGGTGATGCCCAAGAAAAGGAAAGAGATGGAACCAAGATCAGAGGTCTGGGATAGTTTCACCAAGATCATAGAGGGAGATGTTTTGAAGAGGGGCAAGTGCAACTACTGTAAACATGAGCTTAAATGTGAAACAAAAATCAATGGTACATCTGCCATAAATTCTCATTTAAAGATATGCAAGAAGAATCCTAATAGGAACAAAGATGATAAGCAGCCTACTTTGCAAGCTACACGAAATGAAGGGGATGGTAGCAAGTGCACACTTACTGCTTGGAGGTTTGATCCTGAAATGCTTAGGAAAGCTTTTGCTGAAATGATTATTACAGATGAGCTCCCTTTTGCATTTTCTGAGAAAGAAGGGTTTAGAAAGTTTATGTCCAAGGCATGCCCACGTTTCAATGTGCCGTCTAGGAGAACAACTACTAGGGAAGTTGTTAGCATGTTCAATGTGCAGAAACAGAAGCTGAAAAAAATCTTTAAGGAATCATGCGAAAGAGTATGCCTCACCACTGACACATGGACTTCTGCCCAGAAGCAGAACTATATGTGTGTTACAGCACATTTCATTGATGGTGACTGGAAGCTACAAAAGAAGATAATTGGGTTTTTCTTAGTAAAGGGACATAGGGGGGAGGACATTGGGAAGGACTTGGAGAGATGCTTGGTAGATTGGGGGCTTGATAAAGTTTTCACAATAACTGTTGACAATGCTTCTGCTAATGACGGTGCTATAAATTATATCAGGAGGGTTATGAATAAAGCCAAAAGTAGTATTGCTGAAGGGAAGTATTTTCACATGAGATGTGCTGCGCATATTATAAACTTGGTGGTTACTGATGGACTAAAGGAAATCGACCTTTCAGTGGCACGTGTGCGAGCTGCTGTAAAGTTTGTGAAGAACTCCCCTGCTAGAATTACAAGGTTTAAGAAATGTGTTGAACTAGAGAAAGTTAAAAGTAAAGCCTTTTTGTCATTGGATGTGCCTACTAGATGGAACTCAATATACCTTATGTTGAGAGCTGCAGCAACGTATGAGCAAGTTTTTTGTAGGTATGCTGATGAGGACCCGTACTATGCACTTGATTTAAATGGTGAGAAAGGTCCGGGAGTTCCAGAAGCCGCAGATTGGGATAATGCAAGAAAGATGACAGAATTTTTGGAACACTTCTACAAGCTTACTGTCCGTGTTTCCGCGTCGCTACACTGTACAACTCACATATTTTTTCATGAGATAGCCGATGTTATCATCTTGTTGCGGCAATGGTGTGAAAGCGAAGATTCTTTGCGTAAGGACATGGCTAAGAGGATGATAGCTAAGTACAATAAATATTGGGGGGATCATAAAAGCTTCAACATCCTTATTTTTATTGCGGTTTCTCTTGATCCAAGGTACAAGTTGTCAAATTACATAAAGATAGCTATTCTGGAGATGTTTGGTGAGACCCAAGGGCAGGTAGTTTGGACTGAAATAAGTAAGACGCTTCACGAGTTATTTGAAGAATATGGAAAGATATATGCTCCAAGTGATAAAGTGCAGCCGTCCAATATAGCACAAGAACCTGAAGCCCGTGGCACAAGTTTAATGAAGTCCTTGATTGCTCAAAAGATGAGGACGAGCACTTTTGGAATTACTGCTAGTAAATCTGAACTTGAGAAGTACCTTTCCGAGGAGAATGAAGAAGATGGCAGCAAGTTTGACATTCGTGAGTGGTGGAAGGTCAATTCTTCTAGATTCCCAGTATTGTCACATTTGGCCCGTGATGTTTTAGCAATTCCTATATCTACGGTTGCATCGGAGTCAGCCTTCAGCACTGGTGGTCGTATTTTAGATCCATTCAGGAGCTCCTTAACTCCATTCATGGTCCAAGCACTTGTCTGCACACAAGATTGGTTGAGGGGATCTATTGCTGTAAATGACGAAGAGGACACTGCAGAATTAACTAAGCTAGAGGAAGGTAAGTCAATAATTTACTTGAGTTATTTTTGTTAGATTTCTCCTATGTCACTCATGAATTAAATATCATTTACTTATATTTTCAGCATTGCTTGAAGAAATAAATGGGCTCAATATTTCGAAGAACAACTCCAATAAGGATAATTCGGTCATCGTGGATGATCGTACTTCCTAAACATGGTGCGGTTTCTTGATAACTTTACTACCTATTAGTTACAGCCTATCAGGTTCAAAAATATACATCTTTTTCATGCAGTTGCTATTGAGGTATGCTAATCAATTTATTGTACAAAATCCTCAGATGTTTGCGTCCGGCAAGGTTGCCGTATGGAGCCATGGAAGTAGTACTGCAGATCTGAGATCTTGAAGCCTTGCTCCTGTGATGAAGAGTCCCATTTATTCACGTTTCTGTCACCAGTCAGCTATTTGATAGCCTTTTGTTTGATTTCCCTCCACCTGTGTGAGAAAATAAGAATTATGCTATTTGCTTCTGCTGCTACATAAGTGAGACTATTTGATATATTTATGTATGTGAGACTTTATTCACTATCCATTTATATATAGCAAAGTTGTGTCTTTCATTACAGCCAATGATGTGACATTTTAGCTATCATATATTCATATTTTCTGTTAAGGTTGCTAGATCTTGTGATTATTATTTGTATATTTTGTGCAATTCAAATAGCTGCTCATATAAGTGTTGGCTCTGATTGGTGCACGTACTTCGGTTTTCCGGTTAACCGAATAAGCCGAACCGATATATTTAGGTTAATATGGTTCGGTTGCTAATTTTTGTTTGATTATTTCGGTTGTCATTTCTCTAAAACCGAAATTATAAAAAACCGAATAAACCGAACCGTAATAACCATATTAACCGAACGCCCAGCCCTAGTTATTACAGTACCTGGAATTATGGCTGAATGAGGTCCACCGTAGGCCGCATCAGTTGTTCTGTATCCGTTGTTACCACCGCTGAGACGGTGTTGATTCCTTGCAGTGAGTACACGCTGATATAAATCCTCTATTTTCTGAGAAAGAAGATTGTAGACACTGACTGATGATCGTACCTTGCAGTGAGGGAAGAACTTGTTCACCTCCCCGCACTCGCAGCACGAAGCTTCTCAATATTTTCAGGTTTTCTCAAGCACTATATGAGGCTGTGAGCTACCAAACAACAGTACTATGAAACATCAACAACGCTAGTCACTGTCAACACTTACCAATCAACAATATCCACTTTAAAGGCAGGCAAAGCATCCCAATTCAGTTAAAAAAACATCTTAGCTGAGGAACTCGGCTGTTCGTGCTGAAATTGTAATCCTGGTGCACGAGGGGTGCAAATGCAGAGGAATCTGCTCGCAATCTTCATCAGGTTCTTTTTCCTTTTCATTCCTAATTGTTGCTACAAAGTCAATCACCTATCACTGTCGCATAGGCATACCAACAAAAACTGGCTATGCACCACCCAAACAATCAGAACAGCTAGCTTTGCACCATCGGAGTGGCAGGATGCATGGAACAGGAACAGTCATACACGCGAGCGATCCGGCGATGTGTTCCCATAGCAGAAACATCCGAGATCCGGAAGGGAGGCCACATTGGTGTAAGTCGTCCTACTTCTCCCTTCTCTTCTCCCCATCTCACGTCCTCTCTCTCCCTCATCACTTCTTCCCAACAGGCCGAGCAACCATTGCCATGGAGCGCCGCCGCCGGCGGCCTCCACTACGCACCACCGCGCTAGATCCCGACATAATCCACCTTGCCCCGACGTCCGCCGCTTCCTCTCCGTTTCCTGCCTCCCGGAGCCCTGCCGCCGTCATCCTGCATCATGTCCCAATCGGATCCGGAGCGCCACCGCTTGATCTGCAGACGAACGTGCAGAGGACTGACGAAAAACAACTCAAACCGTTTTTTCACTAACCGCGGACTGCGGATTCGATTGTCAAAAACGACAAGGACCTTTGTAAAAAAAGTCCACGACGGTGAACCCAATAGACTTGTGCTTTATTATTACTAGTAAATAATAATGTATGTGCAATGCACGTTTATATTAGGTAGGATATTAGTTGCACGTTATATTAGGTAAAATATATCTGTTGCATGTTGGTATTTAGTAGTATATATAGATTACTTTTTCACGGGAATGGTAGAATATTAATTACATGGCAGATTTCATGGGCTAGCGTTGAGTCAAAACGTGTTTATAACCAATGGCAGTGGTGGGTAATTAGAGCGTTAAACGTGTTTGGTGCTCATCATTGGAAGGATTTGAACCGTTAAATAACATGATTTGACGGTTGAGATGGTTTGGATCTGCCTTTTTGGGTCTTTTTATATTAATATAGATATAGATATAGATATGCACCTGTTTCCCTCTTTCCCTATTAGTGGAGGGGATCGCATGAAGATTAGCCTTTTTGCCTCTGAATTAATATATGCACCTCGTATAGCCTCGTCGCCCCCTCTTTCCTTCCTTATTTCTGTCCACGTCGCCCCTCTTTCCTTCTTTTCCCTCTCATATAATAATTAGCCTCTCTTTCCTTCTTTATTTCTCATGTAATCAGCCTCTTTGATTGTTCTCGACTTGTTGATATTTCATGTAATTTGCAAAGTATATAAACGTGTAGGAATAACTCCAAGGTAGCGAGGTGGTACTATTCAACATTCGTACAGTAGCCTAGTTGGTTGACGATCTCAAAAAATAGGTGAGGTCTTGAGTTCGATCTCACGCGCAATAAATAATTTTAGTCTGCTCCATAATTGTCTTAGAATAATAAGGGGTGTTGCAGGCCCATGTTGGGGCAGACAAAGCGTCTTGGCGTGGCGGCTTTGCTTTGGTTGTGCATATTAGAGGTCGTGGGTTCAACTCTGTCAGCCACACTTTTTTGAACTCCACTTATTCGGCTCATCGCCCTGTATCGACGAACAATGCGCGCACATATTTTTAGGAAACACCTCGATGGAATGACGAAGAAAAGCCCATATGTCGACTTATTATGGTTCGGCCCAGTCCAGCGACGAAAAAAACGTCAACGTACAATAAATCCACCTTCAATTAGTACCACCTTGGATTTTGGAAAAAAATATGGACTGAAAGCGTAAATTCACGGAAAGAAGCGTATTGTGACGGTGAACCCACAAAGTCAATCCGTGCTTTATTATTAGGGAAAGATTAGGGAAAGATTAACTGAGTTTTCTATACATTCATGTGCATAATTCAAATTTGAACTACAGGCACATGCTCTATGGCATATAAACTAGTTGAAAATTCAAATATATGTCCTTGGTTGAATGCTTAGGTCCCATGTAAGAAATGAGAATGAATGTCAAACATCCTGCCACCGTCACTCGGCCGCAAACATTGAGATACCTGGTTTTTAAATTCTAATAAATCCAAAGCTCGTCTGAAATTCATGAAACATGGCATTCTATCATGGAGCGGCATCAACATGCCATGATAATTTTTTTGTCTCATTTGGGGCATGTTTGGGGATATGCTTCTCACAAATGAGAGTTTCTCACAACAAGCCCGATGGTTTCGGTAGGAACGTTTCACCTTTCTAGACGAAACGATATCCATTGCCTCTTCTCGATTTCAATTTTTTTCCTAGTGTTAACATACAACAACAGGAGTGTTGTGTCAATTTTTGGGATTCTTCGGGGTTCGCTTGGACATTTTTATACATTAACTAAGTTTTCTATGCATCGTATGCATAATTAAAATTTGAACTACAGGCACGTGCTCTAATGCATATAAATTGGTCGAAAATTCAAATCTGTGTCCTTGGTTGCATGCTTACGTCCCATGAATGAAATGGAAATGAATGTCAAACACCCTGCCACCGTCACTCAGCCACAAACATTGATATACCTGGTTTTTAAATTCTAGTAAATCCAAAGCTTGTCTAAAATTCATGAAACTTGACATGCTATCATGGAGCGGCATCAACATATCGTGCTAATTTTTTTGTCCCATTTGGGGCAGGTTTAGGGATATGCATCTCACAAACCATAGTTTCTCTCAACAGGCCTGATGGTTTCGGTAAAGAACGTCCCACCTTTGGGACAAAATGATATCCATTGCCTCTTATTGCTTTCAAAAAATTTCTCGCGTCAACGTAGATCAACAGGAGTTTTGTGTCAATTTTTGGGAATTTTTGGGGTTCGTTTGGACATTTTATGCATTAATTGAGTTTTCAATGCATTTATGTGCATAATTCAAATTTGAACTACATGCACATGCTCTAATGCATATAAATTGGTTGAAATTCAAATCTGTGTCCTTGGTTGCATGCTTAGATCCCATGCAAGAAATGGGGATGAATATCAATCACCCTGCCACCGTCACTCGGCCGCAAACATTGAGATACCTGGTTATTAAATTCTAGTAAATCCAAAACTCGTCTGAAATTCATGAAACTTGGCATGCTATCATGGAGTGGCATCAACATGTCATGATAAAAATTTTGTCCCATTTCGGACAGGTTTGGGTATATGCTTCTCACAACAAGCATGACGGTTTCAGTAGGGAACGTCCCATCTTTGGGGGCGAAACGATATCCATTGCCTCTTATTGCTTTCAAATTTTTTTCTCGTGCCAGCACAGAACAACAGGGGTGTCATGTCAATTTTGGGGATTTTTCGGGGTTCATTTGGACATTCTTATGAATGCATTAATTGAGTTTTCAATGCATTTATGTGCATAATTAAAATTTGAACTAAATGCACATGCCCCGGTGCATTTAAATTGGTTGAAAATCAAACCTTTGTTCTTGGATGCATGCTTAGGTCCCATGCAAGAAATGGGAATGAATTTCAAACACCAGGGCACCGTTGATTGCCGGCAAAACGTTGAGATACTTTGTTTTTAAATTCTAGCAAATTCAGAACTCGTTTGAAATTCATGAAATTTTGGCATGCTATCATGGAATGGCACCCGACATGCTGTGTTATTTTTCGTGTCCATTTTGAGAGAAGGCGCACTCGAATAACAGCCAACAAAGGCATTTTGAAACAAATATCGGCCACTCTAACATCACAAACATTTGTATAATTCCAATCGTGTGCATTATGTTAACCATTCACGTGACGCCATGTGTCTTCATTTTAATGGCTATAGGAGGTGCCGTGCGGATAGCTGCTTGACTGAGCGGGAGGCGTGCGAGCGCAGTCTGGTGCGCAGGCTGGCCGAGAGGCATGCAAGCTGTCCTCCAATGCGCAGGCTCACCGGGAAGCATGCGGGCTGTACATTGCGCAGGCTCACTGGGAAGCGAGCCCTTTGACTTCCATGGCCGCTTGCCTTCCTCTCCATTAATGGCGCCCGAGCCACTGCTTAATACGGGCGGCCTTACAGTTCGCCTCCCATTACCTCCCCTCCCTCGCGCAGACCTCCACAAACGCCATGGCGCGGAAGGACCATCTGTCAGTAGTCTTCAAGTTTGGTGAAGTTAACTCCGAGCTGAAGGAGCTAGAAAATAAGGATGAATGGAGCCTCATGGACATGGACAAGCTGCCCCCGCACCTGATCCAGCACCCATCCCCATGCCCGCGCTATCGACCATCCCTTTAGCATTGACGGGCTAGTCGCCGAGCACTATCGCAGAGTTGGAAGTCGCGGGCATCAGCGAGGTCTCCGCAGACCCGCGAGAGCTCATGTACGTGCCAGCACGAGCGCGAGCGCCCGTGCCCATGCGCGCCCCTGCACCCACCACGACGCCAGTCCCCATGTGTTTAGCTGCACCCGCCGCGCCTGTGCCCATGCGTGCGCCTCCCTCAGCGGCATGGGCCGCCGCCGCGACCGCTACCTCTCAGCGCCGCCAGCTACCATCCTCCCGCGGCTCGCCCGTCGATCGCGCGACGACATGATGTTTGATTTACAAGTGAAGAACATTCTGTGCTGCATTGATGACTTCAAAACAGCGTCCCGAAGGACGACAACGAAGGCGCGGAACGCCGCCTCTGCCACCGCCGGAAATAGTTTTTTTCTTGGGTTTAATATTGTATCTCGATCATATGAATATAAATTCGCAGTATGACTGAATGAAAGATATGGTTTGAGCGAACTTGCGTTTTTCTCTCTTAATGTACAGACTTGTCAAACGATTTTCTTTTGAAAAAGCGCTAATGGTTTTTAAATATAAGACACTCATCGCAAACGTTTTAGTTAGAACACCCGTATGCAAACTGACAGCTTCCCCAGGAAGCCAAGGGAAAATGTGCCAAGCAGGATTGGTGCTGCTCTTGATCGCAAATGTTTTAGATAGCTAGAACACCCGTATGCAAAGTGAGAGCAGGATTTGTGCATCTCTTCAATGCAAAGAGTTCTTTTGGATGACCCATGTGCAACCACTTATAAACAATTTGGTAAGATTTGCATCTGTCATATTGGGTATGTTGCCATTTGCCAAACTGGAAAGATTGGCATTTGTTGACCTAGTAACATTGCCATTTGTCAACCTTGTAACACTATGGTTTGTCAAAATATGAAGCTAAAAATCACTAGTGGTATCTAATTTTTGCAACTAAAATTCAATAATTAAGCATAGATTTTATTCATAGATTAAGCAGTCATTCTTTATACAAACAATTCAACTCGATAGCTGAACCGACCAAACTTTTCACCAATTGTTGCCAACCACGTACTGAAATAGCTAGTTGTACTTTATATGCTAGCTAATTTTAAGTACGTTGTACAGTTCCACCACATCTATAGTCAGATGAACTGAACAAAATAGCCCCTAAATACTACTACTATAGAGGGGCTTTGTACTACTTCTGGCAGCCTCTCCTACCGAGCGCGCTCGGTAAGAGGCAGAGGAGGAGGAGCCTACCTACGAGCTAGACAACTGCAATACGGTGCCTGCCGCTACTGCACCTTCAGCGATGCTCACCTCGAACGCCGTCTGCAACTGCAGACGACCCCTCTCGAAGCGGTGGTTCTCCTCGTAGATCTCCTGATTCCTTGCCTCTGAGGCGGCGTGTGCTGCGGCCACAGCGGCGGTAAGGCTCTTCATGTGCTCGACGAGGTGCTCGTCCTCCTCCCGCAGGAACTCGGTGTAGCGCGCAAGGTCGCTGATGCACGTGCGGGCATCCACCTCCGCCTCCCGCCTTCGGTAGGCGATGGCGGAGCGGGTGATGACCCCTGGGGGTCAAAGGTGGGCTGGCGGCCACCGCAGCCGATGATGGGGTGGAGGCCACGACCACCACCTCCCGTCTTCGGGCTGCGGTGGCGGAGAGGGTGATGGCCACGGTGGCCGGCAGTGGGATGGCGGCCACGACGGCCACCTACCTGAAGGAAATATGCCCTAGATAAATAATAAAGTTATTATTTATTTCCTTATATCATGATAAATGTTTATTATTCATGCTAGAATTGTATTAACCGGAAACATAATACATGTGTGAATACATAGACAAACAGAGTGTCACTAGCATGCCTCTACTTGACTAGCTCGTTAATCAAAGATGGTTATGTTTCCTAACCATGGACAAAAGAGTTGTTATTTGATTAACGAGATCACATCATTACTTGAATGATCTGATTGACATGACCCATTCCATTAGCTTAGCACCCGATCGTTTAGTATGTTGCTATTGCTTTCTTCATGACTTATACATGTTCCTATGACTATGAGATTATGCAACTCCCGTTTGCCGGAGGAACACTTTGGGTGCTACCAAACGTCACAACGTAACTGGGTGATTATAAAGGAGTACTACAGGTGTCTCCAAAGGTACATGTTGGGTTGGCATATTTCGAGATTAGGATTTGTCACTCCGATTGTCGGAGAGGTATCTCTGGGCCCTCTCGGTAATGCACATCACATAAGCCATGCAAGCATTACAACTAATGTGTTAGTTGTGAGATGATGTATTACGGAACAAGTAAAGAGACTTGCCGGTAACGAGATTGAACTAGGTATTGGATACCGACGATCGAATCTCGGGCAAGTAACATACCAATGACAAAGGGAACAACGTATGTTGTTATGCGGTCTGACCGATAAAGATCTTCGTAGAATATGTAGGAGCCAATATGGGCATCCAGGTCCCGCTATTGGTTATTGATCGGAGACGTGTCTCAGTCATGTCTACATTGTTCTCGAACCGTAGGGTCCGCACGCTTAAGGTTTCGATGACAGTTATATTATGAGTTTATGAGTTTTGATGTACCAAAGGAGTTCGGAGTCCCGGATGAGATCGGGGACATGACGAGGAGTCTCTAAATGGTCGATACGTAAAGATCAATATATTGAACGACTATATTCGGACTTCGGAAAGGTTCCGAGTGATTCGGGTATTTTTCGGAGTACCGGAGAGTTACGGGAATTCGCCGGGGAGTATATGGGCCTTATTGGGCCATACGGGAATAGAGGAGAGAGGCCAAAAGGAAGGAGGCCTGTGCCCCCCTCTGGTCCGAATTGGACAAGGGGCGCAGCCCCCTTTTCCTTATTCCTCTCCCCCTCTTTCCCCTTCTCCTACTCCAACAAGGAAGGGGGGAGTCCTACTCCCGGTGGGAGTAGGACTCCCCTTGGCGCGCCTCCTCCTAGGCCGGCCGCCCCCTCCCCCTTGCTCCATTATATACGGAGGCAGGGGGGCACCCCATGACACAGAAGTTGATCCACGTGATCGTTCCTTAGCCGTGTGCGGTGCCCCCTGCCACCATATTCCACCTCGATCATATCGTTGTAGTGCTTAGGCGAAGCCCTGCGTCGGTAGAACATCAAGATCGTCATCACGCCGTCATGCTGACGGAACTCCTCCCCGAAGCTTTGCTGGATCGGAGCCCGGGGATCGTCATCGAGCTGTACGTGTGCTAAGAACTCGGAGGTGCCGGAGTAACGGTGCTTGGACCGATCGGATCGGGAAGAAGACGTACGACTACTTCCTCTACGTTGTGTCAACGCTTCCGTTGCGATCTACAAGGGTATGTAGATCAGACTCTCCCCCTCGTTGCTATGCATCACCATGATCTTGCGTGTGCGTAGGAAATTTTTTGAAATTACTACGTTCCCCAACACTATTGCCTTTAGGCCGCGGCGGCAGAGCGGGCGATCTTCCTGGCTTTCGACGGTGGTGTGGAGGCAAGGGTGGCGGGCAACACAGGGACGCCAGGCGCACTACACTACACCGGGGACTGCGCCGCTGATGTGGTGTAGCCTCCCAGCTGGAGCTGTCCTCTGATGATGGCGGAGTGGCTAAGCGATGATGATGGACCGGTGCTATTGGCGATTGTGGGAGAAGCAGACAAGATAAGCTACATGAAGGGAGGGAAAAATGTGATGCAGGAATCACCGGCCATGAGGGTTTATATAGCAGGCCGGTAAGCATTGGGATTTTAGAGGATTTCACCGTGTCGGGCGGGAAGCTTGTGGGGGAACCTGCGAGGTTGCACGGGAACGGGCTCACTGATGATTCATTGGCACCACCGTTTGGCCAAAATGAACGCCCCCGCGCGCTGCGCAAGCTTGCGCTGTAAGCCATCTGCGGCAGCTGGGTGACAAGACGTGCGAGAGGAGGACGAAAGACCACGTACACATACGATTAATAAAAAAACGTTTGTGATTTAATTACCTACTATACCCCCGTCCTGGTTTATAAGTAGGATTTAACTAATAAAATATGAATGCATGTCGCCAATGATTATATAGTTGGATTCGTATTTGAACATAGTTTCCAATTGTATAATTTTTATAACATGCATTAACATTTTGTTGGTTAAATTTGAGGGCAAAGTATGTCATATAATATAAAGGGGACTATAGACCAAGACGGAGGTAGTAGCACACGGCC
Organism: Triticum monococcum; assembly: GCA_034509565.1. Classification (NCBI taxonomy): domain Eukaryota; kingdom Viridiplantae; phylum Streptophyta; class Magnoliopsida; order Poales; family Poaceae; genus Triticum; species Triticum monococcum. The sequence goes on along the minus strand of CM067847.1, from coordinate 169,395,385 downwards.
GCTCTCTAAGCAGCGACACAACTGTCGACCGGCTTGTAGGTGACCATTTCCTGAGTGTTCAACTTCTATATGCGTCTGGTTGCCTGTGGTTGAGGCGGTCGCGGCGCACTCTGCTCGCGTCCCGCCACGCGCATTCTGCTCTCGCGTCCCTACGGGTGCTCTGCCCTCGTCCCTCCACATGCGCTACCAGTGTTTGGGGCTGGCGCATGATCACGCACGTTCGTGTGCATGCGGTTGCGCCAAGCGCCGCGTGAGAATGCAGTTACCCGCTACAAAAAAGCCATGCGGACACGCAGAGAATCCAGGCTGCCCGGCCCCCATTTATTCCTATGGCCATTTACCTTCATCTCTCGCGTCACACGACACAATAAGCACACCCACGATGACACATACAGAGAGCACATCCAGAGGTTCCAAGGGCGATCCCTATGGCCCTAATGGCGCTCCTAGCGGCCGACGACGACAACGGCGGGCACTTAACCACGCATCACGTAGTGGACACCCACGTGAGGGGGAAGGCCCTTCGGTGGTGTACACGAACGATGTGGTCTCGATGCAGAGCTCCGTCTGAACTATCACTACTAGGGAAAACCTTATACACAGAACATTCGTAGTAGCGCGGGCTAAAAACGCACGGTGGTGCTAATTAGCTGCAGCACGGTGTTTTAAATCACGCTACAGATACAGTTATAGCAGTAGCGTGCTCGAGTACAAAAGCGCAACTACTAAAATTCCCACGGCTTAGCCGATAGGCTGCACATAGTAGTAGCGATCTTCGCCGAACCGCGCTACCGCTATTTGCTTTGTAGCAGCGCGTTTATGCTAAGAGGCACTACTGCTAAAATAAATAAAATTAAATAGAAAGAAAATAGAAAAGTAAATGAAAATGAAAGAAATACGAAAAGGTGAAAGGAAAAAAAATAAAATGTAAAGAGAAATAAATGAAAAAGTGGAAAAAAAGAGAATGGTATAGTAGTAGCGCGTATCCAGGAACGCGCTGTAGCTATGTTAGCAGTAGCACACTTCCCGGAACGCGCTACTGCTACTTCTGACTAAACCGCTCGATTCGTTCTTCCCAACGGCCACTTCCCCCAAATCGCAACTCCTCCGCTGTCGCCACCGCTGTCGCCCGTCGGCCGCGGCGCGCTCTCCCATCGCTCTCCCGCCTCAACGCCGCCCCGACCCCGGATTCGACGCCGCCCCCGACCTCGACGCCGCCCTCCGCCGCATGCCCGAGCCCTGACCCCGACCTCGACGCTGCCTGCCCCTCCCTCGCCGCAGTCACCGTAAGGCTCTGCCTCTCCTCTCCCCTACCCTCCTCTCTCTCTCTCTCTCTGCTAGGGCAATTTATATATGTGTTGATGCTGTGTTGATGTTCATATGAACCCTAGGTGTTCATATGAATCCTAGGTGTTCATACGAAGCCTAGATTTGTTTAGGGTAGTAGGCATTTTTTAGCATTTAGGAAAAATGATTAGCAATTTTTTTAGGAAATTAGCTAGGGCAAATTTTTATGAAAATTCCTAAACAATAATTTCATTTGCATATTGTTGTTCTATGATATATGTCATTGATGTTCATTTGCATATTCCATTATTGAAGTGGTTCGGTTGTGCCCAAGTGGCTTTGTTGTTTCCAGGAAATGAAGTCGAGTGGCCTATGTTTTGCCGGAATGTTGATTCATTTCCGTTCCGACAAATTTCAGGTTCTTGATTTGTCCACTTTTTAGCAAAGTCATGCCGAAATTTTCCATGAATTTCGGCATGACTTGTGCTACAAAATAGGACATATCGAGTGCCCGGGATTTGCCACACCCGGAAGGAGTCAACGTTCCTACAAAGCATAGGCCTTTTTATGTCATTATTCATTTTATTAGGTATAGAATTAATTGACTAGATTTAATCATAAGAACTAGTTGAATTAATAGAACTAGTTGAACATGTCACATTTGTTGTTATTTTTTTAGTTAAAGCAATTTTTCGCGCATCAACGTCGACGATGCCTATCCCGCATCCTCGTCGTCGAGTCGGAGGAGGACACCTGCATCACCAGATGGGCCATGTTCGCGACTAGGCTCCGCCGGGGTGGTACTGGGGGCACTACCTACCGGGGGGCGCAGGTTGGTCAGGAGCCAGCCTGTCGTTTACCCGAACCTTCTTTGGTGTCGGTCGCGTGGGCTAGTGACGGTCCAGAGGCTCGAGGACCCCGCGGAGGTGGTGTGTCACCATGTCAGTGAGGAGGACGCGCACGTCCGTCGCTACTTGTTTGCGTTGGAGCACAGGTTCTCCAATAGCTGGCAGGTTCTCCAAGGATCTCACTGGAGCTATGATCCTGTGATGGTTCCTTCTCTTTGGGTGTCCACCGCCCACGCAGATACCCGTCGTGAGATAGGGTTTTAGTTGTATTAGTGATGTTATATGTATGATACTATTCAAGATGTATTAGTGATAATATTCGACGATGTACAGACGCATGAGATGATTTACTTTTGCTTCTTGAATGCATGCTAATTTGAATACTTATTTATTTTACGATTTGGTTTTTCTTATTGAATGCTCATGTCAATATGAGTCCTATAATATATTTTGAGTATCCTGGAGTTGTCTTCGATCGATTTTCAATTAATGTTTCAACTATGAACATAGGAAATGTCTGACAACGAAAAGGATTTCGGTATTTGCAAATACTGTGAAGACGAGCGCGGCCTGTGCGACAAAATCTTCCTAGATGATGATAGGCGCTTCAACATCAAGCTGGACGTGAACTTCGAAACGGATACAGTAAGTCACAACAACAAGTCTTTTTTCATAATTAAGCATGACATCTGCTTCAACTTATAATTTGATTTTTTTTACTATTCTACTAGCGTATCCCCTGCCATGCAAGGGTTTTTGTCATGGATAAGATAGGTTTCAATCATACTATGGAGGTAAAGAAAGTTTACTTGAAGACCGATCATGGTTATATTTTCCACGCAAAATTATACAACACAGATGACTACACCTATTTTGGATGCAAAACTTGGCGAGCACTATGCAAGACTTATGCATTTGAGCCTGATATGGTTATTGTTGGGGATATTACTACTGGGCGTAAACCGGCCAGGAAAGGCCGGGTTAACTTCATCCGTAGTTGATTATGCTTGAAGCCCATGTAGACAGATGAGGAAAGGCCCAGGGCCCAGAATCGGTTTAAGGCCTGTAGCCATGAACCGGCATTGGTATGTAACTTGTATTGTAAGATAGAAAGAATGGAGACCGAACCGGACACGTTTATGAGCCGGTCTCGGGACTCTTTAAACCGACGGGCGCCACCCATGTATATAAGGGGACGACCCGGCAGCGGTTCAGGACAATAGACAACAACTCGAGAGCCAGACAAAGAGGATTCGCTCCCTGGCCTTCGAAACCCTAGCAATACCAATCACAACTAGACGCAGGCTTTAACTTCATCGAAGGGGCCGAACTATTATAAACTCCTCGTGTCCCCATTTCCGGTTTAACCCCTTTAAGCTAACCCGTTGCAATGGCTCCATGACTAAGTTCTTTCACAAGGACATCTGCCGTGACAAACCCACGACAGTTGGTGCCCACCGTGGGGCTGTCGCACAATGGTTTTGAGTTCTTGAAGGGCAGGTTTGATGGAATCAAGGGATACGCTGCGGGCCAGATGACGAAGAGTCGTTGCGGCAAGCTCTACATCGACAATGCAGGATGGGTTCCGGAGGCCGATTCAATCGAATACGGGTACCGGGTCCCCTTTGGTGGGATTCACGTCTTCATCGGCAAGATTGGTGAACCGACCACTGAGCCGGACATCTGCACCGACATCATCGAGACGGCTCAGCGTGCAAGCCCATCGCCGGTTCAGCCCATGGCGAAGAATGTCTTCGTAGGCGTCATCCATGGAGCAGAATACGAGGACGGGCCGACGTCCGATGGAGAAACCGTTGTCTGCTCCGACGACGAGTCTTCTGGAGAGACCGAATCGCTCTATCAGTTGCAGGATGGCCGGATTAGCAGAGGATCCGAGGGCAACAGTATTCCGGACTCCCCTGATCTGCTAAACCGGGCTGCTATCTTTATGGCTGGTACACAGTCGGCGCCTCATTCGTCAGCCGCTGCAGCAATACTCTCCGGTTCAACAACGGCCATGCCGGCAGGGGCAGGAAGCTCTACGCCGCCTCCGGCTCAAGTCCTGTCAGACTTGTTCGACGCTTTGGCAACATTGATGGCCGCAAAGGTGGATGCAGCAGCCCGGGATCAGCACAACACGGAGATTGCAAAGGTGAAGGATCAGATAGGTCAGGCTAAAGCGGACCTTGCGGCAGAGAACGCTAGGATGGCTACAGAACGGGCCGAGTTGGAAGTCCAGGCCTATCGGATTAGGCTGGATCAGAACGCTTCCGAAGAAGTCATGAGAAGAAGGTACCGATCGCACCTCCCATCGGGTTACGAGCCATGAAATCTCTTCAATACGCCAGGAGCAGGAACTAGTAACCAACTGATATTAAACCGAACGGAGGTACTAGGAACAGGAGCGCTGGTTCAACCGCGCACGATGGACCCGCCGCGTTAGAACAACATTGTGCCACAGTATGTACCAACACCTCCCGGGCATTACTCCAACCCGCTGGACAACATTGTGGCCGCCGCTTCATGCTTGGCAGCCCTCCCAACCGACGGTGAATCTGTGACACTGCAAAAATTTTGATTTGGTTTTCATCAAAAACTTTGTTGGATTTTAAAAGAGGGCATTTAAAATTTCTTTTCCAGAAATCCTTCCTCTTAAAAAAACATCCTTTCACCTTTGGCAAGGATTTCCTTTTCCTTTTCAAATTTGGTGTTGAATTTTTGGAAACTTTTCTCCTGGTTGTTTCCCTGTCAAACTTATTCATTTTCATTTAAAAAGAAACCCTAGGAGTTTTGGGACTTCTTTCTTTTTGAAACCACCCATGATTTTACCATGTCACAGGTGGTGAAACCCTTCCAAAACCTCCCCTCCTCCTTGGAACAACCTAAGTTCTCTGTCCCAACTAATCCAAACAAGTTTTGTATTTTATTTCAATCATTTTTCCTCTCAAATCATTTCTGTCAATTATTTGGAGCCTGAGTCATTTACAAAGCAAGTACCTTATTTCCTTTGAGTTTTGATCTCAAACCAACTCCTCTGGATTGTCCTTAGCATCCACAACTTAGAACCATCTTGATCCACTCCCCTTCTTTTCAAAATTTTCAAATTTCAGCCTCTGCAAGTTTGGACCAGTTTTGCCAAATTTGGTGAAATTCATATCTACACTTCCCCAAAAATTCCACCAAAATTCAGGCAGCCTAGTGGAGCAATGAGTAGCCACTCCACCAAAAATCAGCTCTAGGAAAAATCCCTAGAGGCCAGTATCATTCTGTCGAACACCTTGCATGCACTATTCCTTGCACTTTCAGTAAATTCAGTAAATTCAGATTTCCAGTGTCGTTTCTCTTCGTCAGCTTCAGTCACGCGTAGACAGTGCCCTTGGCACGTTCCTCGCCGCCCCTTCCTCCTGTCTGGAGCGCCGCACGCGCACTTGGCACCTTCCTGGCATCGGTGGCGCCCTGGCCCGCCTGCGCCGGCGTGTCTTGCGGCGGCCGATCCACCGTAACGGCCGACAGGAAGCAGAACGGCGGCGCAACGCCGTTTGGCGCCGCCCAATGCTCCCTGGCTCTCCGCGTGGCCTCATGCACGCCAGCGCAACCCCGCAGCATAGTCGCCGTGGCCTGGCACGCGCAGGGCGCGCTCCCTGCCGCCGACGTGCCGCACGGCCGTTCTGTTGGAACAGGCCGTAAACCTCCCTCCCGTGCTGAGTTGGACCCTGGAATGGCACCACTACTCCACCTAGGCGATGCCCAAGCCCCTAATCCCACTGCCCAACCACAGCGCCGCCGTAATCACTCGCCGGACTTATCCCGTTCACGGCAACCGCCTCGGGCCGGCTATATATAGCGCCCCCAAGCTCCCTCTCGCCCCCGCACACCTCCACCACCTCACTGGACCCTGACCAGCAATTAGAAGAGCCTCGAGGGGCCCTTCTTCCTCGACTCCGGCCGCCTCGTTCCGCCTCGGCCTCCACCTCGATTCGCTCCAGTGAGGCCATCTCCGATGCCCAAACCTCGTCAGTAGCCTCCTCGGGCACCCAGTAAGCTAACCCAAGCATCAATTTGACCTTCGCAGCTCTCCCCGACGAGATCCATCACCACCCGAGCCGCCGTCCGCCGGAGCAAGGCTCGCCGTCGACGTGGTACTCGCCGGCGACCACCACCACCACCAACCGACGCGGAAGGGCGCCCTGAACACGGAGGTACCCTCCGATCCCCCTACCTCGCCGTGGATCGCCGCCGGCGACCACCGCGGCTCTCGGGCACCGTCGTTTCCGCCGCCCGATTTGAATTTTCAAACCTGACGGGTGGGACACGCCAGTCAGCCTCTCAGTGCTTTTTACACGAATCGTTTTCTGAAAACACCTTCGAGCAAAATGCGTTTCCCTCTCTAGGCTGGCGTATTCGAGACCGAAGCATTTTCCGTTTTTATGAGCTAGCCCCTGGAAACTTTCTGTTTCATTACAGATGAGTCCCTAGACAAAAACCTTTATAACTTTTAAACAGAAAAGTATTTTTGATTGATTCTTTTTCTGTTCTCTTTGAAAATTTGTCTAGTTTTTTATCAGATTTATTTGAAAAATATTTGGAATACTTTTTGTGCACATCTTGGTATTTACGATAGCGCCTATATTTTCTTTATACCGTAGATACCGAAGGAGGTGACGGAGCCGTGAACTTCACCGAGCTAGGCTCCGACTACTCTGAACCAGGCAAGCATGTTTGAACTTTTGATATGATGAGTGTCTTGGCATGTTTTGCATTTAGTTGGTTTCATGGCATGTTGATGAGCATACCGATGAACGTTATTTTCATGCATTGTTGAGGTAAGTGAGCTCGATGATCCATATGTGGATAGATGTGAGTATGAATGGCCATGTGTTGGCATGAGGATGGGTAAGATGGCAGTGTTGTAGCATGCCAGCCTTATGCCAGACTATATGACTACAGTGTCAAATCGTATCGGTCCAGTTCCTCCCATTTTCTTCCTTGTACTACCACATGTTTTCCGCGAGGAATATGGATTAGTAAGTTGCAAACCACTTTCCTGGTACACACCAAAAGGAGAGGCCGGGATGATGGTTCCATGGCCCTGGATTAAAGCCAGTCATCCGGTCAGGGGGCATGGGTGTTTCCGGTTGGGACCGAGAGGGGGGCACCCCTTAGAGCGCGCGTATATAAATTTGATCCCATGCTATTCGAGATTGTGATCTCCCCGTCTCAAAAGTTTTTCTTGGACGATGTCTAGGGTGAGTCCTGGCATCGAGAGATAGGTTGGGTGTGTACTGGTTAGCTGTGTTTTCTTCCGAAATATCGTAAACGGAACTAGTCCTTCGAGACTACGGAAATCCGTTAGCTGTGGGAAATTTTTGTACAAACTCTGCAGAGTCATAAATCTCCAAATCATCTTATCCATATCCAAATTTTGCGCTGACTTATTCTGACAAGTGCCAGTTTTGGTGACAGATACTCCAGTGAATCACATGAGCGCTAAGCCCGGTTAAAAGTTTATTCCTATGGATGGACTAACCCGTTTATTATCATGAACTGAATATTTATTATGAGTATTATTTACTTGTGAATAAAAGCCCTTTCTGTGATGTCGCTCAGACGTCCGACTGTGGCATTTCTTTTAAAGCCCTTTCTGTGATGTCGCTCAGACGTCCGACTGTGGCATTTCTTTTAAAGCCCTTTCTGTGATGTCGCTCAGACGTCCGATTGTGGCATTTCTTTTAAAGCCCTTTCTGTGATGTGGCTCAGACGTCCGACTGTGGCATTTCTTTTAAAGCCCTTTCTGTGATGTCGCTCAGACGTCCGACTGTGGCATTTCTTTTAAAGCCCTTTCTGTGATGTCGCTCAGACGTCCGACTGTGGCATTTCTTTTAAAGCCCTTTCTGTGATGTCGCTCAGACGTCCGACTGTGGCATTTCTTTTAAAGCCCTTTCTGTGATGTTGCTCAAACGTCCGACTATGGCATTTCTTTTAAAGCCCTTTATGTGGTGTCGCTGAGACGCCCGACTGTGGCATGATTTTTCTGTTATTATTTGTTCACCTTTCGAGGCGTCGCTTCAGACACCCGATCGGCTTTCATTTATATTTTTGTCGGGATTTCAGGCGGACTACCGCCGTTTCCCTCGTACTTACTTCGTTATGCAAATTTTTAAATGTGCATTGGAAAGATTAATCATGAAGCATTCATGCATGCATTTGTTATATCTTACGTCCGAACTGTCTTGCGAGTTCTTTCAAAGTACTCACTGGCTTGTTGATTTGGCCAGATGCTGACGAAGGTGATCTCATGGATGAAGAGTTCGATAGCGAGTCCGACGCCTAGAGGAATCCCAGTCAGTCTCGTGCGACCCTGGACTTGGTCACTGTATTATATCCGCTTCCGCAACCCGAATAAAATTTATCGAGCCTCACCTCGACGCTCGATGAGATGCCAGTTTGAGAGTCGTGTTACCACACTCCCCACTGTGTTATTCCACCATCACTTTACCCTTGAGTCAGTAGTATGCCACCACACCATTGTGTTAAACCCGCCATTATGTATAATTATTGGCGCGCTTGTAATAATTTGTTGAGCAGCCCTAGCTCAACCCTGTAATATATTCTATGCTACTGGCTTATTGTATCAAGAATTTGTCTACCAGTGAGGAGGATTTCTCTCATACTGGACTCAAAAGATTGGTTTCTCAATAAATATTTTTATTGGAAAACCGGTCGTGACAAGCTTGGTACCAGAGCCAGGCTGACTGTAGGAAGCCACTAGGTGCGATCGCTAATCGGTTATTAGCATGATAGAGCCGATTTTTTTTCAATTGTAGTCATTTTCTGACAGTCAGCATAAATTTATGATCTGACCATTCAGGATTTTTTCCTACTTTTGTAGATGGCCGACAACAGCTGCGAGTCTCAGACCTTCGCCAACGTACCCGATGGGATCGTCAAGCTTCTCTCCTTCATCGTTCAGGTCGTGATGGGGCCATCCGTGCGCCCAGTCTTCACACTCCGCCAGCACAGAGTCAACGACAGTCTGACCATGCACCAGGCCATGGTGCAGTTCAAGGGAGGGCGTGGTGAGTTACGCCGCTTCCTGTTCGTGGGAAGAGCCATGCCTATGGAGAGGCATGCTATGCAGATGGCAGCCCGTGAGGCGATAGCTCGCCTCAGGGATGTCCTTCCCGCGATGAAGACTCGTCGCTACCGCTATCTTCCATGCCATGTGCCCTACACCTGTCACTACGCATTCTCCTACCCCAGAGGAGAACGAGACGAGGCTTTTGAGATGCTTATTGAGTATCTCCGGGCTCTGGAGGCAGCCTTCGACAACCTGGTGGACGACTTCGTGGCTGCCCGCATGGACTCAGTCCATGGCTGTGCCGCCAACAGGAGGGAGCTCCTGCTCACCGCACCGCCACTGACTTTTGTCTCGTCCTTAGCATCTCATGCACCTACTCGTCACCTACCTACCACCGAAGGGTTCAACCAGGCCTTTGCGCCCACTCCAGCGCGCACTGCACCACCCGTTGTGCCCACTCCTATTCGTGTTGCTCCGCCCCTGGCACCCGCTCCATCTACCCGACGCGGCTCTTCACGTCTAGAGCCTATTAGTGAGGAGGAGGTCGAGTCCCCAGCCTCACTGCGCCTCACCCTTGGCAGGGCCAAGGAGATCGTCGACATTTCCGGCTGAGTGCGTTTGCCCGTCATGCGATGTACCGCTTTGTAAGATATGTTTATATGTACATAGGTTGTGGGAAGTAGCTTGTTTACGCATCATGTAGAACTGGAGAAGTGTACTAGCCTAAATAACATGTCAGGATTATGTACGCATATCCTGAGTGATGTACTGTATAATTATCGCCCACGTGTAAGATATGTAATGAGCAGTCCTTCTCCGTGCGCAAATCAATTTGTTTTCTTAAGTGATCTTGGTCATTTAAATTATTTGCCATCCTTGTGCATTTTTGGAGTTGTTTTTGGCGACCATCTTCACTTTTCTTATGAGTTTTATAAAATATATCCCCAGAGTGAAAAATGTCTCGTCCTTGGACTCGCTCCATGCCTACTCCGCCAGAGGAAAATTATGACACTCAACCAGGCAACAATTTCACACAAGGGCAGTCGAGTCAACAGGGCAGTGAAACGGCACTTTCCCAAATGTGCCGCCTTTATGAACAGAGTCAGCAACAACATCGTGAAATGATGAACCAAGTCATCAACATGGGAAATCACCATGGACAGTATCCGCAGCATTCCAAGTTATCTAAGCTACAGAAGACGCGTCCCCAAACATTTTCTCATACTGACAAGCCTCTTGAAGCCAAGGACTGCCTTCGGGATATGGAGAGCAAATTAATTATTGCAAAATGTTCAGACCCTGAGAAGGTATTGTATGCTCCGCACTATCTCACAAGAGCAGCCGCATCGTGCTGGGAGAATTTTCTGCACATGCATCTCAACGAAGGTGACATAACCTGGGATGATTTCAAGGAAGGTTTCTGTGGTGCACACATCCCTAAGAGTATTATGAAAATCAAGAAGAGAGAGTTCGATGACCTCAAACAAAGGAACATGACAGTGGCAGATTACAACAGTCAATTTACTCTATTGTCTCGCTACGCCAATGAAGAGCGTATGACTGAAAGCAAGAAGATGGAGAAATTCCTTGACGGTCTGGCGCCCGCACTTAAATGCCAACTGGTCGTGCACACTTTTCCTGATTTTAAAACACTGGTGGACAAAGCCATTACTCTGGAAAATGAGAGACGCAGTCTGGAAGATATCCGCAAGCGAAAAAGGGACCAGACTAACCATGCTCGAAATCACCGGAGCAAGACAGATTTTCAAAAGGGTGGGACACACAAATTCCCATCCAATGTCTCACGCCAAATCAAGAATTTTCATGCAAGGGACAAGGAGTTCACATATCGCCCCGGCGTTACTTGCTACGCCTATGGAGAGGAAGGACACTATGCCAAGCAGTGTCCCAAGCCTAGAAACTCAACCCCAAAGCCAAACAACGGCGGCAATAATTCAGCGCCCAAGCGAAACAATTTCAATCCCAGCAACAACCACAGGAAGGGTCATCTGAACCACGTAACCAAAGAGGAGGCACAAAATGCTCCGGATATCGTACTCGGTACGTTCCCTGTCAACACAATACCTGCAATGGTTTTGTTTGATTCTGGAGCTTCTCACTCTTTCATTTCGAAAAGTTTTGCTTTGCAAAATAATTTTTCGATGCTTCCTTTGGAGAAATCCATGATCATCAAGTCCCCTGGGATTCAGCAAGTTACTCAGAATTACTGTCAGAATGTGGTCATTGAGTTCGAAGGATTGGAGTTTCACGCAAATCTTATTGTGTTGGAAAACAAAGGACTGGATGTCATCCTAGGGATGGACTGGCTAACCACCAACAAGGGTTTTATTGACTGTTTCAACCGGACCGTAATCCTCACACACCACCACGGGAAGACAATAAGAGTGTCAGCCAAGGAAGGAAAAATACCCCGGCAACCGAGATTGAATAAGGTGGACGTTTCTGAGCTAAACAAGGTTCCAGTAGTATGTGAATTTCCAGATGTATTCCCTGAAGAACTACCAGGCATGCCACCAGACCGAGAGATAGAGTTCTGCATTGAGCTCGCACCAGGAACCACCCCCATATACAAGAAACCATACCGAATGGCACCATCCGAGTTGGTTGAATTGAAGAAACAAATAAAGGAATTGCTAGACAAAGGATACATTCGAGCCAGCTCCTCACCTTGGGGATCACCAATTCTATTTTCCAAAAAGAAGGATGGAACACTGAGATTGTGTATTGACTATCGAGCACTTAACATGGTCACAGTCAAGAACAAATACCCGATGCCAAGGATAAATGATTTGTTTGATCAACTCTCTCAGGCCAAGGCATTCTCAAAAATTGACTTAAGATCTGGATACCATCAACTAAAGGTGCGAACGGAAGATATCCCCAAAACAGCCTTCACCTCCAGATATGGACTGTATGAGTTCACAGTAATGCCATTTGGATTAACTAATGCTCCTGCATATTTTGTTCACCTCATGAACAAAGTATTTATGAAGTTTATGGACAAGTTCGTTGTGGTATTCATCGACGACATTCTGGTATACTCCAAAACACCAGAAGAGCACGCAGAACATCTCAGGATTGTGCTAGGAGAACTCAGGAAACACCAATTGTATGCCAAGTTCAGCAAGTGCGAATTTTGGCTAAGGCAAGTAGGCTTTCTAGGCCACGTACTAACCCAAGACGGTATCGCAGTGGACCCAGAGAAAGTCAAGGCCATACTTGGCTGGAAGTCGCCAGCAAGCGTAACAGACATACATAGTTTCTTGGGAATGCCAGGATATTACCGCAGATTTATTGAAGGATTCTCCACCATAGCCAAGCCTATGACGCAGTTACTCAAGAAAGACAAGAAGTTTGAATGGACAGAAGCCTGCGAAAAAAGTTTCCAAGAGCTAAAGCGGAAATTAACAACAGCAGCAGTATTAATTGTGCCAGACATACACAAAAATTTTGAAGTGTTTTGTGACGCGTCCAGAAAGGGTCTCGGATGCGTGTTGATGCAGGAAGGCAAGGTTGTCGCCTATGCTTCAAGGCAACTTCGCAAGCATGAGGAAAATTATCCCACTCATGACTTAGAAATGGCAGCAGTCATTCATGCACTGAAGGAATGGAGGCATTTCTTACTTGGGAACCGATGTGAAATATATACGGATCACAAAAGTCTCAAATATATTTTCACGCAGCCAGAACTAAATTTACGACAAAGACGCTAGTTGGAATTGGTAAAGGATTATGATGTTGGTATCCATTACCATCCAGGAAAAGCAAATGTAGTGGCCGATGCTCTTAGTTGGAACCCCAACTCCGACGAAAGCAATCTGCAAAGCTTGAGGCCCGAATTCTAACAAGAATTTGCCAAGCTCAATTTGATAATGGTAGCAGAAGGCACCATATCAAACTTGGAAATACAACCCGACCTTGTGGAGGAAATTAAAGGAGCTCAGCCTGGTCACCCCAGCATCGAAGGCATCAAAAGAAAGGTGAGTATGGGCAAGGCCTCGGAGTTCGTCATAGACGATGGAGGAATATTATGGTACGGGGACAGACTCTGCGTACCAGATATAAAGGACCTCAAACAGCAAATCCTAGCTGAAGCCCACACCGCCCCGTACTCGATCCACCCTGGAGGGACCAAGATGTATAAAGATATTCAGGAAAGATTTTGGTGGCACGGTATGAAGAGGGACATAGCCACCTTCATTGCATGTTGCCACTCTTGTCAACGCATAAAAGCTGAGCATCAGAGGCCAGCCGGACTACTGCAACCAAACAAAATACCTGAGTGGAAATGGGATGAAATAGGGATGGATTTCATTGTCGGACTACCTCGGTCACAACATGGGAATGATGCCATATGGGTCATCACTGACAGGTTAACCAAGGTGGCACATTTCATTCCAGTAAAGACAACCTACAACGCTCAGAGGCTTGCCAGGATTTATCTCTCCCGTATAGTTTGTTTGCATGGAGTCCCGAAGACTATAATATCCGACAGAGGCACTCAGTTCGTCTCGAGATTTTGGGAGCATTTACAACAGGCTCTGGGAACCCAACTAGCCTTCAGTACCGCATACCACCCACAGACCGATGGACAAACGGAACGCGTAAACCAGGTTTTAGAAGACATGCTGAGAGCATGTGTCCTCACATATGGAACCAGTTGGGAAGAAAGCCTGCCATACGCCGAGTTCGCGTACAACAATAGCTACCAGGCCAGCCTGCAAATGGCACCATTTGAGGCTTTGTACGGACGGAGGTGTCGTACCCCGTTAAATTGGTCAGAGACCGGAGACAGCCGCATCTTCGGACCAGATATGCTCAGAGAAGCCGAGGAAAGAGTCAAGCTAATCAGAGACCGACTTAAGACCGCTCAAAGTCGATAGAAGAGTTATTATGATCAGAAACATCGTAGGGTCAGCTTCAAGCCCGGTGAGTTCGTATACCTGAAAGTATCTCCTATGAGAGGATTGCAATGATTCAAGATTAAAGGGAAGCTAGCACCAAGATTCATTGGACCATTCTGTATAATGGCGCGAAGAGGCACGGTAGCCTACCAGCTACACTTACCCGAGGAATTATCCGATGTCCACGACGTGTTCCACGTCTCGCAATTGAGGAAGTGCGTAAGCAACCCAGAGAAGCAAGTATCCCATGAGAGCATTGACGTGCAGCCAGACCTCACTTATCGGGAACGTCCAGTAAGAATATTAGAGGAGTCTGAAAGGAGGACCCGACAGAAGACCATCAAATTCTTCAGAGTCCAGTGGAGCAATCACACCGACAGTGAAGCAACTTGGGAAAGAGAGGATTTTTCTTCGGTCAGAGCATCCACACTTATTTGAGGGACAGCTGAAATCTCGAGGACGAGATTTTTCCTAAGGGGGTAGGTGTTGTGACACTCCAAAAATTTTGATTTGGTTTTCATCAAAAACTTTGTTGGATTTTAAAAGAGGGCATTTAAATTTTCTTTTCCAGAAATCCTTCCTCTTAAAAAAACTTCCTTTCACCTTTGGCAAGGATTTCCTTTTCCTTTTCAAATTTGGTGTTGAATTTTTGGAAACTTTTCTTCTGGTTGTTTCCCTCTCAAACTTATTCATTTTCATTTAAAAAGAAACCTTAGGAGTTTTGGGACTTCTTTCTTTTTGAAACCACCCATGATTTTACCATGTCACAGGTGGTGAAACCCTTCCAAAACCTCCCCTCCTCCTTGGAATAACCTAAGTTCTCTGTCCCAACTAATCCAAACAAGTTTTGTATTTTATTTCAATCATTTTTCCTCTCAAATCATTTCTGTCAATTATTTGGAGCCTGAGTCATTTACAAAGCAAGTACCTTATTTCCTTTGAGTTTTGATCTCAAACCAACTCCTCTGGATTGTCCTTAGCATCCACAACTCAGAACCATCTTGATCCACTCCCCTTCTTTTCAAAATTTTCAAATTTCAGCCTCTCCAAGTTTGGACCAGTTTTGCCAAATTTGGTGAAATTCATATCTACACTTCCCCAAAAATTCCACCAAAATTCAGGCAGCCTACTGGAGCAATGAGTAGCCACTCCACCAAAAATCAGCTCTAGGAAAAATCCCTAGAGGCCAGTATCATTCTGTCGAACACCTTGCATGCACTGTTCCTTGCACTTTCAGTAAATTCAGATTTCCAGTGTCGTTTCTCTTCGTCAGCTTCAGTCACGCGTAGACAGTGCCCTTGGCACGTTCCTCGCCGCCCCTTCCTCCTGTCTGGAGCGCCGCACGCGCACTTGGCGCCTTCCTGGCGTCGGTGGCGCCCTGGCCCGCCTGCGCCGACGTGTCTTGCGGCGGCCGATTCACCGTAACGGCCGACAGGAAGCAGAACGGCGGCGCAACGCCGTTCGGCGCCGCCCAATGCTCCCGGGCTCTCCGCGTGGCCTCATGCACGCCAGCGCAACCCCGCAGCACAGTCGCCGTGGCCTGGCACGCGCAGGGCGCGCTCCCTGCCGCCGACGTGCCGCACGGCCGTTCTGTTGGAACAGGCCGTAAACCTCCCTCCCGTGCTGAGTTGGACCCTGGAATGGCACCACTACTCCACCTAGGCGATGCCCAAGCCCCTAATCCCACTGCCCAACCACAGCGCCGCCGTAATCACTCGCCGGACTTATCCCGTTCGCGGCAACCGCCTCGGGCCGGCTATATATAGCGCCCCAAGCTCCCTCTCGCCCCCGCACACCTCCACCACCTCACTGGACCCCGACCAGCAACTAGAAGAGCCTCGAGGGGCCCTTCTTCCTCGACACCGGCCGCCTCATTCCGCCTCGGCCTCCACCTTGATTCGCTCCGGTGAGGCCATCTCCGGTGCCCAAACCTCGTCAGTAGCCTCCTCGGGCACCCAGTAAGCTAACCCAAGCATCAATTTGACCTTCGCAGCTCTCCCCGACGAGATCCATCACCACCCGAGCCGCCGTCTGCCGGAGTAAGGCTCGCCGTCGACGTGGTACTCGGCGGCGACCACCACCACCACCAACCGACGCGGAAGGGCGCCCTGAACACGGAGGTACCCTCCGATCCCCCTACCTCGCCGTGGATCGCCGCCGGCGACCACCGCGGCACTCGGGCACCGTCGTTCTCCGCCGCCCGATTTGAATTTTCAAACCTGACGGGTGGGACACGCCAGTCAGCCTCTCAGTGCTTTTTACACGAATCATTTTCTGAAAACGCCTTCGGGCAAAATGCGTTTCCCTCTCTGGGCTGGCGTATTCGAGACCGAAGCGTTTTCCGTTTTTATGAGCTAGCCCCTGGAAACTTTCTGTTTCATTACAGATGAGTCCCTGGACAAAAACCTTTATAACTTTTAAACAGAAAAGTATTTTTGATTGATTCTTTTTCTGTTCTCTTTGAAAATTTGTCTAGTTTTTTATCAGATTTATTTGAAAAATATTTGTAATACTTTTTGTGCACATCTTGGTATTTACGATAGCGCCTATATTTTCTTTATACCGTAGATACCGAAGGAGGTGACGGAGCCGTGAACTTCACCGAGCTAGGCTCCGACTACTCTGAACCAGGCAAGCATGTTTGAACTTTTGATATGATGAGTGTCTTGGCATGTTTTGCATTTAGTTGGTTTCATGGCATGTTGATGAGCATACCGATGAACGTTATTTTCATGCATTGTTGAGGTAAGTGAGCTCGATGATCCATAGGTGGATGGATGTGAGTATGAATGGCCATGTGTTGGCATGAGGATGGGTAAGATGGCAGTGTTGTAGCATGCCAGCCTTATGCCGGACTATATGACTACAGTGTCAAATCGTATCGGTCCAGTTCCTCCCATTTTCTTCCTTGTACTACCACATGTTTTCCGCGAGGAATATGGATTAGTAAGTTGCAAACCGCTTTCTTGGTACACACCAAAAGGAGAGGCCGGGATGATGGTTCCATTGCCCTGGATTAAAGCCAGTCATTCGGTCAGGGGGCATGGGTGTTTCCGGTTGGGACCGAGAGGGGGGCACCCCTTAGAGCGCGCGTATATAAATTTGATCCCATGCTATTCGAGATTGTGATCTCCCCGTCTCAAAAGTTTTTCTTGGACGATGTCTAGGGTGAGTCCTGGCATCGAGAGATAGGTTGGGTGTGTACTGGTTAGCTGTGTTTTCTTCTGAAATACCGTAAATAGAACAAGTCCTTCGAGACTACGGAAATCCGTTAGCTGTGGGAAATTTTTGTACAAACTCTGCAGAGTCATAAATCTCCAAATCATCTTATCCATATCCAAATTTTGCGCTGACTTATTCTGACAAGTGCCAGTTTTGGTGACAGATACTCCGGTGAATCACATGAGCGCTAAGCCCGGTTAAAAGTTTATTCCTGTGGATGGACTAACCCGTTTATTATCATGAACTAAATATTTATTATGAGTATTATTTACTTGTGAATAAAAGCCCTTTCTATGATGTCGCTCAGACGTCCGACTATGGCATTTCTTTTAAAGCCCTTTCTGTGATGTCGCTCAGACGTCTGACTATGGCATTTCATTTAAAGCCCTTTCTGTGATGTCGCTCAGACGTCCGACTGTGGCATTTCTTTTAAAGCCCTTTCTGTGATGTCGCTCAGACGTCCGACTATGGCATTTCTTTTAAAGCCCTTTCTGTGATGTCGCTCAGACGTCCGACTGTGGCATTTCTTTTAAAGCCCTTTCTGTGATGTCGCTCAGACGTCCGACTGTGGCATTTCTTTTAAAGCCCTTTCTGTGATGTCGCTCAGACGTCCGACTATGGCATTTCTTTTAAAGCCCTTTATGTGGTGTCGCTAAGACGCCCAACTGTGGCATGATTTTTCTGTTATTATTTATTCACCTTTCAAGGCGTCGCTTCAGACACCCGATCGGCTTTCATTTATATTTTTGTCGGGATTTCAGGCGGACTACCTCCGTTTCCCTCGTACTTACTTCGTTATGCAAATTTGTAAATGTGCATTGGAAAGATTAATCATGACGCATTCATGCATGCATTTGTTATATCTTACGTCCGAACTGTCTTGCGAGTACTTTCAAAGTACTCACTGGCTTGTTGATTTGGCCAGATGCTGACGAAGGTGATCTCATGGATGAAGAGTTCGATAGCGAGTCCGACGCCTAGAGGAATCCCAGTCAGTCTCGTGCGACCCTTGACTTGGTCACTGTATTATATCCGCTTCCGCAACCCGAATAAAATTTATCGAGCCTTACCTCGATGCTCGATGAGATGCCAGTTTGAGAGTCGTGTTACCCACTCCCCACTGTGTTATTCCACCATCACTTTACCCTCGAGTCAGTAGTATGCCACCACACCATTGTGTTAAACCCGCCATTATGTATAATTATTGGCGCGCTTGTAATAATTTGTTGAGCAGCCCTAGCTCAACCCTGTAATATATTCTATGCTACTGGCTTATTGTATCAAGAATTTGTCTACCAGTGAGGAGGATTTCTCTCATACTGGACTCAAAAGATTGGTTTCTCAATAAATATTTTTATTGGAAAACCGGTCGTGACAGAATCACCAGTTGTGATTGAGGCATGTCGGGCCAGAGATCTCCTTCAAACAGCGCTAAGTCAACAGCAGGCGTATTCACACAGTCGTGATAGGATTCATTCCACTCCCCGTCCAAGCCAGAGCTATAGCAGACACGTTGAGGATGAACCGGCCGTGTCAAGTAGTGCACATCGCCGTAATTCGCCGCGAGGACACAACTCAGTAGGGGGAGGTACTAATGCACAGGATGTAGTGGATCCTGGTCGCACGCGTCGAGAGGCCGAGTTAGCAGCTCGGCACGGAGCTCGTCAACATACTCCGGTTCTCCCTACCACTTCAGTAGAGCCAGGTGTGATATTCAGTTCCTTAGGGGTGCCGTGTCTCACCCCCGCTTTGCCTAATGTGAGATTTCCCAAAGACTTCAAGGGTCCTCGTAAGGTACCAAATTACACCGCCGATTTACAACCAGAGGCGTGGGTTGAAAGCTACGAGATGGCAATGGAGATGTTAGATGTGGATGAGGCAGTATGTGCTAAATACTTCACCATGATGTTGGAAGGGACAACTCGCACTTGGTTAAAGAGCTTACAAACTAACTCTGTGGGATCATGGGCCGAATTGAAGCACCGGTTTATCCAGAACTTCAAAGATACTTGTGGGCAGCCCATGTCAATTGTGGATCTGGCCGCTTGTGTCCAAGAGGATGGAGAGTCCACGACCCATTGGGTAAAGCGGGTCTCAGCTATTCTGCATTCATCAGATCGTATCAATGCAGATACCGCAGTGCTAACGTTGGAGGGCAATTGCCATTTTCTACCGCTCAAGCAGAAGTTAGGAAGGCTAAAACGCCACTGCAATGATATGTCAAAACTTATGGCCGCTTTGGTTAAGTACACGGATTCAGATAATACCAAAGACCTTGACTCAGGAGGACAAACCGGGGAAAGGGAAAAAGAACGGCAACACCAAGGGTCAGCAGCATAATCCGGCAGGCCATGGGAACAGTGGTTAGCGCAAGGCTGACAACAGTTTGGACTTTGTCGCTAACACCAATGCTCAGGAGAATGGCCAGTGCCGTAAGGGCAAGCAGCCCGAGAGGGGCAGAGGTTCAGGCCCCAATTTGGAGCGCCTGCTAAATCAACGCTGTCCAAAGCATGGATCAAAGGAGAAGCCAGCGTCGCATCTTTGGAAGGATTGTTATATCATGTGAGATTTCAAGAACTCCAATATGTTCCAGTACGATAATGGCCCGCCCGGCGGCTCGGGAGGTGGTTTCCACGGGCCGAGTTACGGAGGTGGCAGTTCCGGTTCAGGATTTCAGGGTAATCAAACCGGACACATCAATCAAGGGCATCAAGGCAACCAGGGAGGTTACAACAATCAGGGGAACCAGCAGCAGCAGTCGGGTTACCAGAGCAATCCTAAGCAGCTAAATAGTGGGTAATATCATGTCTTCACCACTAGCTTGTGTAAGCGTGATCAGAAGCTTCACAAGAGGGCAGTAAACTCTGTTGAACCGGCAGTGCCTCAGTATTTGCGCTGGTCTGAGCAGCCCATTTTGTGGAGTAGAGAGGATCACCCACCCCGAGTTGCAATCCAGGTCACTTGGCCTTAGTGGTGGCCCCTCAAGTTGGGGGATACAAGTTCACTAAGGTACTCATGGACGGGGGAAGTGGTATCAACATTCTATATTATGATACATTCCATCGTATGGGGTTGACAGATAAGAATCTTAAACCGTCAAATACTGCTTTTCATGGTGTGGTACCTAGCAAGTCTGCGTATCTAGTGGGCAAGATAGCCTTAGAGGTGGCTTTTGGAGATGATTATGATTCAAGGTCAGAAACAGTGACTTTTGAGGTGGTGAAAATTAAAAGTCTGTACCACGCTTTGTTTGGGCGGCCGGCTTACGCTAAGTTCATGGCGAGGCCATGTTATGTTTGTCTACTACTTAAAATGCCAGGTCATAAGGGGACTATCACAGTACACGGGAGCAGAAAGATCGCTTTGGAGTGTGAGGAAGGTGATGCGGCTTATGCTGAGTCGGTTTGTGCCATGGAGGAGTTGAAGTTCTATAAGGAGCAAGTTGATCCGGCAGATATGACCTCTCTAAAAAAGCCAACTACGAAACACGATCCGGCGTTGAAATTTAAATCGCCCACAGATACTAAGATGGTTGATTTTGTTCCTGGCGATTCATCCAAGCAGTTCAGCATCAGCGCTAACCTGGATCCCAAATAGGAAAGCGCGCTCATCGAGTTCATCCATGAGAACCGGGACATCTTTGCATGGAAGCCTTCTAACATGCCCGGTGTACCGAGGGAACTCGCTGAGCACACACTTAACATTGATCCTAAGTTTAAACCGGTCCGGCAGTTTCTCCGCCGCTTCAATGAAGAAAGGTGTAAGGCTATCGGTGAAGAGGTAGCTCGGTTGTTGACCACAGGGTTCATCGTGGAGGTCTTTCACCCAGGGTGGTTGGCTAATCCGGTGCTGGTTCTTAAGAAAAACGACACTTGGCGTATGTGTGTGGATTACACAGATTTGAACAAAGCTTGCCCTGCAGACCCCTTTGCCCTACCTCGTATCGATCAGATCATTGATGCTACGGCAGGTTGTGACCGTTTGTGTTTTCTGGATGCTTATTCTGGTTATCATCATATCAAAATGGCAGTTAAGGACCAGGAGAAGACAGCTTTCATAACTCCCTTTGGAGCCTTCTGCTATGTCTCCATGCCCTTTGGACTCAAGAGTGCCCAGGCGACTTATCAACGTTGTGTTCAGAATTGCCTTCATAAGCAGATTGGGCGCAATGTTCATGCATATGTGGATGATATTGTGATAAAGTCCAGGAAGGAGGAAACATTGATAGATTATTTGAAATAAACTTTTGACAACCTCCGGGTTTACAAGATGATGCTCAATCCGGAGAAGTGTGTCTTTGGTGTCCCGGCAGGCAAGCTCTTGGGTTTTTTGGTGTCAAACAGAGGCATTGAGGCCAATCCGGAAAAAATTTCAGCAATTACATCTTTGTCTAAACCGGCGTGTATCAACGACGTTCAACGCTTGGCCGGTCGGATTACGGCTTTGAGCCGGTTTATCAGTCGTCTTGGGTAGAAGGCTATCCCTTTATATCAAATGCTCAAGAAAACAGATGATTTTGTTTGGAGCGAGGCAGCTGATAAAGCGTTTGAGGATCTGAAGAGGCAGTTAGCTGAACCGCCTGTGCTCGCAACACCAATTTATAAGGAGCCGTTATTGCTATATGTGGCTGCTAATGCCCGAGCTGTTAGCGTGGCTATTGTGGTGGAGCGCAAGGAAGCTGGTAAGGAATATCCGGTTCAACGGGCGGTTTATTATATTAGTGAGGTGCTCATTGAGTCAAAGCAGCGGTATCCACATTGGCAGAAGCTGGTGTATGGAGTGTTTATGGCAAGCCGGAAGCTTAAATACTATTTTCAGGGTCATCCTATCACAGTGGTCAGTTCAGCCCCTCTGGGAGATATCATTCAAAACAGAGAAGCAATGGGCCGGATTGCCAAATGGGCTATTGAGCTTGGACCTCATGGGCTCAAATACATACCTCGCACAACGATCAAATCCCAAGCACTTGTGGACTTCATCAATGATTGGACGAAGTTGCAGGCACCAGAGGAAAAACCAGATAACACGTACTGGACTATTCACTTTGATGGATCCAGACAGTTGGAGGGCTCGGGGGCTGGAGTCATACTAACTTCCCCATGAGGTGACAAGTTTTGTTATGTCCTCCGTTTAATGTTCCCTTGTACTAACAATGCAGCTGAATATGAGGCCTTACTCCACGGTCTTCGGATGGATAAAGAGATGAACTTAAGCCGAGTTAAGTGCTTTGGGGATTCAGATCTGGTGGCTCAACAGGTGTCTGGCACTTGGGACTATAAAGACCCACTCATGGCTGCATATCGATGAGAGGTGGACACAGTGGCTAGTCACTTCAAGGGTTATCAGGTGGACCATATAAATCGGTGAAAGAATGAAGCGGCGAACGCTTTAAGCCGCCTTGGTTCTCAGCGTAAACTGGTCCCGCCAAATGTCTTTCTTGACGTGTTGCATAATCCGTCGGTCAAGGTACCAACAGAGGAGGAGTTGGCTATTCCTGACCCAGAGGCTCAATTGGTGGCAGCTTTGCATGTCATACCGGATTGGACAATCCCATACCTGGCTTACATGAATCGTGGCAAGTTACCAGAGGATGAAACCTCGGCCCGGCAGATAATCTGGCGTTCCAAATCGATGACTATACTCAACGGAGAATTGCATCGTTACAGCGTTTCAGGGGCAATTCAGCGTTGTGTTTCTCCTTAGGAGAGTTGTGAGATTTTGTGAGAAATCCATGAAGGGGATTGTGGTCACCACGCCGGTTCAAAGTCCTTGGTGGCTAAAGCTTTTCGCCACGGTTTTTACTGGTTAACAGCTCATGCTGATGCGGATGATTTAGTCAAGAGATGTGACAGTTGTCAAAAATTCGCACGCCGTGCTCATATTCTGGCTCAGGAGTTGAGGATGATTCCAATAACATGGCCATTTGCGACTTGGGGGCTTGATATGGTTGGACCCTTTAAGCGCTCCAAGGACAAAAAGACCCACTTATTAGTGGCAGTTGATAAATTCACCAAATGGGTGGAAGCAGAGCCAGTCAGTAAGTGTGATGCGGCCACAACGATTCAATTCATCAAAAAGGTGATATTCCAGTTTGGCTTTCGACATAGTATTATAACTGATAATGATACTTGTCGGTGTCAAAACCGGCAGATCTCGGGTAGGGGGTCCCGAACTGTGCGTCTAGGCCAGATGGTAACAAGAGACAGGGGACACTTTGTTTTACCCAGGTTCGGGCCCTCTCGATGGAGGTAAAACCCTACTCCTGCTTGATTAATATTGATGATATCGGTAGTACAAGAGTAGATCTACCACGAGATCAAGGGGGCTAAACCCTAGAAGCTAGCCTATGGTATGATTGTTGTGTACGGAGTTGATTCTGTCCTACGGACTACAACCCTCCGGTTTATATAGACACCGGATAGGGTTAGGGTTACATAGAGTCAGTTACAATGGTGGGAGATCTTGAATATCCGCATCGCCAAGCTTGCCTTCCACGCCAAGGAAAGTCCCATCCGGACACGGGACGAAGTCTTCAAGCTTGTATCTTCATAATCCAGGAGTCCGGCTGAAGGTATAGTCCGGCTACCCGAACACCCCCTAATCCAGGACTCCCTCAGTAGCCCCTGAACCAGGCTTCAATGACGACGAGTCCGGCGCACAAATTGTCTTCGGCATTGCAAGGTGGGTTCCTCCTCCAAGTCCTTCATAGAAGATTGTAAACACCAAGAGTAGTCTCCGGCTCTGCAAAATAAGCTTCCACATATTGCCATAGAGAGAATAATATTAACACAAATCAAATATGCTGACGTATTCCGCAGTGCGCCAACACACTATAGCCAAGTCCTTCGAATCGTTTTTATGTTTTCACCTCAGCATGTTTTGCGAGGCGGTTTCCTTGGCACGTCTTGTCAAAGCAGAGATCATGTACCCCCCTTTTACGGGATTCTCATCAATACGGACGTGGGTAACCCAACCGCGCCACTTATCACGGCGCTTGGGAGGCAAGCGAGTTTTACTAGGCAGGTGGGATGCACAAACGCGTCCGCCTATATAAGGGGACAAGGATCCACCTCTTTACCTACGCCTCCTTCCTCCTCTGCCTACCCATCTCCTGCGCACCCGAGCTCCAGCGCCCCAGCCCGCACTTCCCACCTCAACCTTCTCCAGCAATGTCCGGAGCAGGAGGCAAGTGGATGGTCTCCTCCGTCACGGAGGGTAAAGTAAAAAAGCTAAGGAAAGCCAGATACCTGTCCAAGGACATCGCGCACCGGTTTCCCGAAGAGGGGCAGCTTATCCCCACCCCAAGGCCCCATGAGAGGGTCGTGTTTCTCCCCCACTTCCTCCGCGGACTGGGCTTTCCACTCCACCCATTTGTCCGGGGGCTCATGTTCTACTACGGCCTGGATTTCCACGATCTGGCTCCGAACTTCATCCTCAACATCTCGGTGTTTATCGTCGTGTGCGAGGCCTTTCTCCGCGTCCGCCCCATTTCGGCCTCTGGCTCAAGACCTTCAACGTCAAGCCCAAGGTGGTGCGCGGTAGCCAGGCGGAGTGCGGAGGCGCTATGGCGGGCAAGATGGCCAACGTCCTATGGTTCGAGGGCTCTTTCGTGGAGACCCTAAAGGGATGGCAAGCCGGGTGGTTTTATATCACCGAGCCATGCGATCCAGAATGGACCGCAGCCCCCGAGTTCCGATCCGGGCCCCCCACGCAGCTTATGTCCTGGAAAGAGATGGGCCTGTCGTTCCCTGGTGAACATGCATCCAGTCCCTGGTGAACAAGCCAGTCCGGCTTGTTAATATAATCCAGGTTATGCTCATCCACCGGATCCTCCTGTGCCAACAACGGGATTTTAATCTGTGGGAGTTCGACCCGGCGCAGCACCAAACCCTCAACAGGCTCTTCGACACGACGTATGAAGACGCCTGGAAGGTGCTATTCAAGGGCGCCGAGGCTCCCGCATCCGCTTCCGAGGACCGCGGATACAGCTGCAGCGTCACGCTATCAAGGTATGCCATCTACACCCTTCACAGGATGTTAAGCCTTTTTTCATAGTTTGACACTATGCGGGATCTAAACTCCCTTACCTTTGACTAGCTTGGTGGGCGATAGCCAAGCCGATTAACTGTCCGGCTACGCTGCCCGAAGATCCAGCCCCAGCTTTACTGGTGAAGCTGCTGGCCCCGGCACCTTATGTGGTGCCGGAGAAGAAGGCCAAGAAGAAGACGACCACGGGGACTCGAAAGAGTGCCCGCAACGTGGTGGTGTCGTACTCGTCATCTGACGAGTCCGAGGCGCCCTCCTCCAGCGAGAACGAGGAGGAGGAAGAAGAAAACTCTCCCTCTCTAGTGGAGGGAGGAGAGAAGAGGAAGGCCGCCCCAACGGGGGAGGCCGAGGGGTCTAGGAAAAGGAAGACCCCTCCGCCGGACTACGCCCCTGACGCCGAAGAGGGCGAAGAGGAGTGGCCGGACAGGGTCAAGCGTCCGGCGAAATCGTAAGTTCGGGTATCAGAGTAACTCATGATGTTCCTTTATTGCGCAGCTTTCCCTAATGTCGAATGTAATCATGCAGCCCGCCCCGGGCCGCACTCAACGAGTCGTCGAGCGGCTCCCTAGATTCATCGGACGTGAACTCTGTTCCGCCCGCTGTCTCCCCCCGCACTACGGACGACACTGAAGTGGCGTCGCAACGAGCTCCGGGGCAGGAGGAGGTGGTCCTGGAGGAGCCGCAAGGCGACCTCCCGGACCCCAGGAGTGAAGGGGACAAGACCCCTCAGGGCTCCAAGTACGGCTTTAAGCCGGACACCATGCCGGAATCTTCAACAATTCCAGACCGAGGCAGGGGAACTCCTTCCAAGAGGAGCAAGCCTTCTGAGCCGGCAGCCTCCGTCCAACCGGAGGCACCGGACAATCTGCTGGAGGTGCTTGAAGGCGCCTCCATCAACGAGGAGCACCGTACTATTATGAGTACGGTGATCCAGAAGGTTCAGTCCGCCAAGAGCGGGCTGAGTGAAGCTTGCGCTAGCCTCCTAACAGGCTTCGAGGTAAGTAAAAATATGTAAAAATATTACCGCATAGACAGTAGCCCCTGATGCTCTGTTTGGCGTTCGGAAAGAAAAGCCGAATAGAGGATCTATTAAATTTCGCAGGAGTCTAATAATGAAGAGTCAATATGCGTATGCAGGCTTCGCTGCTAGCCACCGCCGCACTGACTGCGGAGGTGGGTGCCCTAAAACAGGGACTCGAGCGGTCCGAGCAAGAGCTCGGCCTGGCCAAGCAGCAGCTCGAGGAGAAAGAAGGTAAGAAATACCTTATAAAAAGTGCCTATAGAGAGGCGTGATTGCAAAAAAAATAACAGGATTGAACTGCTTATTGCAGGGGCCACGACTGAGGTGGCGACCCTCAAGCAGGCGTTGTCCGAGGCCGAAAAGAAAACGGCCGCGGAGCGCACCGAGCGAGAGAAACTTGGGTCTCAGGTCGGCGAGATGCAGCAAGAGCTTCAGGCTCTCATGAAAAAATATGAGAGTTTGGAGCTTGAGTCGAAGACCCAAGCGTCCGAGCTCGCGACGGCCCTTGAGACTACCAAGTCTGCCAAGGCCGAAGCCCAAAAGGCCCTCCAAGAGTTGGAGGATGTGAAAAAGATAGCAGTGGGTAAGGTATTCTTTATGCAAAGCAGAAATATAAAAGTAAACTACTTGTTACTTACCCGAATCCGGAGTTCTGCAGGGGCATTCGTAGATCTTCCCCGCAGCGTATCCGATGCCGCCGCATTCTACCGAGCTGAAGAGGGCAACTCGACAGAGAAGGTGTTCTGGTCTCAGTATGCTGAGGTCGGACACCCTGTGCCCTTGAGTGACCAACTGAAATAGCTGGTCGAACTCCACAAGGCGGCCGAACAAGCTGTGAAGGGCTTCATAGTTTGGCTGTGGCCCGGAGAGGCCCTGCCTGGGAGCTACATCGGGCTAGTGCGGCGGCTGGTGGAGGCCTGTCCAAGGCTCGAGGTCATCAAGTGCTCTGTCTGCATCGAAGGTGCCCGTAGGGCCCTTGCCCATGTAAAGGTGCACTGGGGTAAGCTGGACGGTGAGAAGCTTGTGACGGACGGGCCACCGCCGGGGAAGGAGCATCGCAAGATGGAGAACTACTATAAGGATGTCCTTGCGGGTGCCCGCCTTGTGGCGGATGAGTGCACCAAGGATGTAATATTTGAATGAATTCGCTCGTGTTTATCCTGTGCGCTGAAAACTTGTTCATATGCGCTAAGCAATGCTTATTGAATTTAAAATATTATTTTCTGTGCGGCCATTTATCAAAAATTGAGAGATGGCCAGTCGTCGGCTTCTGCCCCCATGCCACTAGTGCTGGGGTGTTCGGTGATAAACCTGGGCGCTCTTTTTCCCATGGTTGGGTCCTTCGAGGGAGGCGCTCAGCACGACGAACCAGGCAATCGGACTATAATGCTTGAACACTCTCACTTAGCCATAGAACTTTATAATTTTAAATTTCGGCGAAGCCCCTAGTTCGGAAGACCGAGTTTGGGGCGCTATCCACGCCTTGGCTGGGGTTATCCAGCTCCTCGCTCGAAGCGGCATAAGCCTTTAGGGACTCGAAAAACCACTCGAACAGCAACCGGTCTCTCGCCTCATCATGACAGTCAGTTTTAGCTTTCTCCACTGAGGTGCTTAACCCAGCTCAACCGGGGCACAATCGCAGTGGTTCTCCTAGTGCTACCTTAGCCGATATAGCGGAACGTAAGGCACCAAAACATAGGAGCCGGGCAAACCCAACTATTGACCCAAATCATTATTCGGAGCCGATGCATATTGTGCTATAAGTTCGGGGTGCCGCACTTGTGAAAGTGTACGGACTTCTCACACCATATTAAAGGGTACTGAAGCCCCTGGCGTATTTTGCCGTACCACCATGTACGGGTGCGACATGTCATTAATGAACATATATATGAAAAGAGTAATGCAAAAAATAGACAAAAAGCTAAGCATTATTTATGGAGAGGCTATTTATCAAAGCCGAACGATACAAATAGTGCGGTAAGCAAAAGATATTGGACTATTCAATATGTCCTGACCAGGGGCAGGCCGTGGAATTATATATAAAGTAGGTATACCGCTCGTAATAGAGACCACCTGGGAGTTCCATAATGCGGCATGGCTTATCTGCCTCCCTGGATCTTGCATCGTTTGTGCGGCAATTGAATTGCCGAACAGGTCGTTCGAAGTATGGAGTCCTGAAAGTAAGAAAAAAAATTAAAAAAAAGAATCCGGCAGCCCCTGGTACGTTTTAAGCCGTATTTTGGGCGTGCCGTCATTGTGCCCCTTCCCCTGTGCCCATGGTATTTCAAGGGCGTAGTTATGTACGCAAGGTACTGGTTTTGCTAGGTCGCGAAAGCTGGGGTTGGGCCGCATTGCTATGCTTGCTCAGAGTGTGCCAGGCGGTCCTGCTGTAGGCTACTCCGGGCGCGCTTGGCAGTGTCTGGCTTTTTAATGGCCGGACTGGAGAATTGCCTAAGAAGGCTACTTTGTACCTCCGCTGCGAGAGCCGCCATATGCTCCTCCGTACGGAGGGAGCACTCGGTGTTTCCGTTGACCGTGATTACTCCTCGAGGGCCTAGCATCTTGAGTTTGAGATATGCGTAGTGCGGCACCGCATTGAATTTTGCGAATGCGGTTCGTCCGAGCAGGGCGTGATAGCCACTGCGAAACGGCACTATATCGAAGATTAACTCCTCGCTTCAGAAATTATCCGGGGATCCAAAGACCATGCCAAGTGTTACTGAGCCTGTACAGTTGGCTTCTACACCTGGTATGACACCTTTAAAGGTCCTTCTTGTGGGTTTGATCCTTGAGGGATCTATGCCCATTTTCCGCACTGTGTCCTGATAAAGTAGGTTCAGGCTACTGCCGCCGTCCATGAGGACTCTTGTGAGGTAAAATCCGTCGATGATTGGGTCGAGAACCAATGCGGCAAAGCCGCCATGACAGATCCTAGTGGGATGGTCCCTTCGATCAAAAGTGATCGGGCAGGAGGACCATGGGTTGAACTTTGGGGCGACTGGCTCCATCGTGTATACGTCCCGTAGCGCACGCTTCCGCTCCCACTTGGGAATGTGGGTTGCGTATATCATGTTCACCGTCCGCACTTGTGGGGGAAAGCCCTTCTGTCCATTGTTGTTCGGAGGCTTGGGCTCCTCGCCGTTGCTGTGCAGCCCCTTATCTTTGTTTTCGGCTCTTAACTTGCCTGCCTGCTTGAACACCCAACAATGCCTGTTGGTGTGATTGGCTGGCTTTTTGGGGGTGCCATGTATCTGGCACAAGCGATCGAGTATTCGGTCCAAACTGGACGGGCCCTGAGTATTCTTTTTGAATGGCTTTTTCCGCTCACTAGATTTATAGCCTCTGAATCCGGCATTGACTGCCATGTCTTCATTGCTGTCGCTGTTAATGGGGCGTTTTTGGTTGTTCTGACATGTCCTACCCCTTTTGTCCTTGGTATCCGGATTACCAGGGTTCTTTGATAAGTTGTTACTGCAAGCTAGCCAGCTGTCTTCACCCGTGCAAAAGCGGGTCATGAGTGTCATGAGGGCTGCCATGGATTTTAGCTTTTCCTGTCCCAGGTGCCGGGCAAGCCACTCGTCGCGGATGTTATGCTTGAAGGCTGCTAGGGCCTCTGCGTCCGGACAGTCGACTATCTGGTTTTTCTTTGTTAGGAACCGTGTCCAGAATTGTCTGGCTGATTCTTCTGGCTGCTGAATTATGTGGCTTAAGTCATCGGCATCCGG
Organism: Triticum monococcum; assembly: GCA_034509565.1. Taxonomy (NCBI): domain Eukaryota; kingdom Viridiplantae; phylum Streptophyta; class Magnoliopsida; order Poales; family Poaceae; genus Triticum; species Triticum monococcum. Next base: position 169,365,233 of record CM067847.1, on the reverse strand, counting down.
CAGTCGCACGTAAGTTCCCTGGAAGTTGTCGAGGAATGCGGCTTCCAGGTCCTCCCAAGAACTGATTGAGTCTACTGGCAAGCTGTTAAGCCAATGCCGGGCCGGTCCTTTAAGTTTGAGCGGGAGGTACTTGATGGCGTGTAGATCATCGCCGCGTGCCATGTGGATGTGAAGGAGATAATCCTCAATCCATACCGCCGGGTCTGTGGTGCCATCGTATGATCCGATGTTTACGGGTTTAAAGCCCTCTGGGATTTTATGATCCATTACTTCATTCGTGAAGCATCGCGGGTGTGCGGCGCCTCTGTACTGGGCTATATCACGACGCAGCTCGGAAGAGCTATGTCTGTTGTGTTCGGCCCGGCCGGATTTGTTGTATCCGGTGTGAGGATCATTGTCACATGCCGTAGAGTGCCTGCGCGATCAGTAGATCGATCTTGTCTGTCTTGCCTTGTCCTCCAGTATGTCTCGCTTGTCGGGCGCATTTTCCCGTGCCTTAGTTGTGCGGCGTCAGGGCATGGCTTGGGTGGAGGGCTGAGAGGCCTCTCTGTCGCAGCCACGAGGTGGCTGGTCTGCCATGTCATGCGCTGGTGATGTAGGTGCCTCCTTTGATCGGGGTAGTGACCTGCGCTTCGGGTAACTCTTGGAGGGGCGTTCGAGTTCATACTCTTCGGCCGCAAGGACTTCAGTCCCTCTGTTAGCTAGCAAATCTTGGGCAGCGCTAAGCTGTTGCTGCTTTTTCTTGAGGCTGCTTGCCATGGCTAAAAGCCTGTGTTTAAAACGCTCTTGTTCGGCGGGGTCTGATGGTATGACGAATTCGTCGTCATCGAGGCTTGCCTCGTCTTCGGAGGGAGGCGTATAGTTATCATCCTCGACCTCTCAGTCTGCCGCTCTCTCATGAGGGCTGGCTTCTCCATCTTCCTGTGCCGAATCTTGCTAGGGTGGGTGTTCTTCGGCGCTATCTGGGGTAGTATTATCTCCCATGCCGGAATCACCGTTTTTGCTTTGGCGGGACTTAGAGCGGCGCCGCTGACGCCGGTGCTTTGGCTATTTCTTGGGGGCGTCGTCCCCCATTGTTCCATCGCCATCTCCGTCTTTTGGAGTATCCACCATGTATATGTCATATGAAGAGGTGGCGTTCCAGCGCCCTACAGGTGCTGGTTCCTGTTCGTCTCCTATATCGTCGTCCATGCCGTCGATGTCTTCGGAGCCGAAGTCCAATATGTCTGTTAAATCATCGACAGTGGCTACAAAGTGGGTGGTGGGTGGGTTTAGAATTTCCTCACCGTCTGTATCCCACCCTTGCTGACCGTAGTTCAGCCAGGGCTCTCCTGATAAAGAGAGAGACTTAAGGGAATTCAGGATGTCGCCCAAAGGCGAATGCTGAAAGATGTCCGCGGCGGTGAACTCCATTACCGGCGCCCAATCGGATTCGATTGGCAGGGGTGCGGGGGGCTCGGAGTTCGGAGAGGAATCCGGCTCCTCGTAGTCTCGGGCCACGCGGAGTGCGGGGCTGGAGTTCGGCTCGATCGCCTCTGAGATAGCAGCCCCTGAGGCAGCGTCCAACCGCTGATCCTCAATCGGCGCAGTAGGTTCCGAATCAATGGTCAAAACCGATGCGTGTGTGGCCTCCAAGGCGCTGTTCGGCGGCAGAGCTATATCATGCCCATCGAGACAGTGCGGCACGCTTGGCTGTGGCTCGAATCCGTCGAAGATCAAGTCCCCGCAGATGTCAGCCATGTAGTTTAGGCTTCCAAACCTGACCTGAGGGCCAGGGGCGTAGCTTTCGATCTGCTCAAGGTGGCCAAGCGAATTGGCCCGCAGTGCGAAGCCGCCAAAGATGAAGATCTGTCCGAGGAGAAAAGTCTCACCCTGGACCGTATCATCGTTAACGATCGAAGGAGCCATCGGGCCTAAAGGCGACGACACAGAGGAACTCTCAATGAAAGCACCAATGTCGGTGTCAAAACCGGCAGATCTCAGGTAGGGGGTCCCGAACTGTGCGTCTAGGCCGGATGGTAATAGGATACATCGGACACTTTGTTTTACCCAGGTTCGGGCCCTCTCGATGGAGGTAAAACCCTACTCCTGCTTGATTAATATTGATGATATGGGTAGTACAAGAGTAGATCTACGACGAGATCAAGGGGGCTAAACCCTAGAAGCTAGCCTATGGTATGATTGTTGTGTACGGAGTTGATTCTGTCCTACGGACTACAACCCTCCGGTTTATATAGACACCGGATAGGGTTAGGGTTACATAGAGTCGGTTACAATGGTAGGAGATCTTGAATATCCACATCGCCAAGCTTGCCTTGCACGCCAAGGAAAGTCCCATCCGGACACGGGACGAAGTCTTCAATCTTGTATCTTCATAATCCAGGAGTCCGGCTGAAGGTATAGTCCGGCTACCCGAACACCCCCTAATCCAGGACTCCCTCGGTACTAATCTATCAAAGGGAGAGATGGAGGAATTTTGCCAACGTGAGCACATCCGACTTGATATAGCATTGGTGGCTCACCCCAAATCTAATGGTCAAGCGGAGAGGGCAAATCAAGAAATTTTGAGAGGTATTAAACCCCGGGTTATGGTTCCTTTGAAGCGGACACTGGGTTGTTGGGTGGAGTAATTACCTTCTGTGTTATGGAGCATCAACACCACACCTAACAGATCGACGGGTTACACACCTTTCTTCATGGTTTATGGAGCAGAAGCGGTTCTCCCTAGTGACATCCGTCACGACTCGCCCCGTGTGGCAGCCTATGTTGAAGCGGATAATGAGACATCACGTCAAGATTCTCTAGACCTGTTAGATGAGGAGCATGATCTTGCAGCAGCATGTTCGATGATTTATCAACAGGATCTCCGACGTTATCACAGCCGCTGGGTTAAGACCAGAACTTTTCAAGAGGGCGATTTGGTGCTCCGGCTCATCCAGGATCAAACTAATATGCACAAATTATCCCCACCTTGGGAAGGACTTTTTGTGGTTAGCAAGAATCTGCACAATGGGTCATACTACCTCATTGATGTTCGAGAGCACAAAGACTCATGTAAATCGGAGGAGGATACCAAGCGGCCGTGGAACATAGCTCTTCTTTGGCCTTACTATACTTGAGCCATAGGCTCTTCATATGTACATATTTATGACGATGTATATATTGTATAATAAACCAGAGCCTCCATTAAAGCGGGGTCTCTGTTCTTTTTACATCATGTGTGTGCTTACAAGAGTTTCTACTGACAAAGCGGCATTTTCTTTTGTTAAACCGGTCTCTATAGCCGCACGGATATAAAGAAAATCACTAGGGGGCTTGGTGATATCTGAACCATAGCTACACCTCTTGATCGGTTTGAAACCACAAAGGGAAATCACTAGGGGGCTTGGTTGTTATCACACCATAGCCACACCTCTTGATAGGTGTTAAGCCAAAAAGGAAATTATGTGGGGCCAAAGAGAGTGTTGCACAAAGCACAAACCCAAACATAGGCACCCACCAAGCAAAGCTCACAAAGTTACTTGGGGGCTCTTTGTGCAAAAGCAACAAAGAGTTTGGAAGGACCCTTGTAATTGGCTATCAAGCAATGGCTTGGAAGCCTGGTGTATTCACCTAAAACCCCGGGTTAACCTGCCTTCATCAAGTAAGCCACTCATGTCCAGGTAATCCTGGTATGACCTGCCGAATGTTTGACAAGTCAATCTTTTATAGACTCTGAACTTTTCAAAGTTAAAATGACAATTGGTTAATTGGAGGCCCATCTTAAAAGGCTTTGTTAAATGGTTTAACTCAGAGGCCTGGCAACCCATGAAAAGCCTCGATTTGGAGACTGGCAGCTCGTAAAAAGCCTTGCACATTTCTTTTTTGAACTTATTTGCTAAGTTTTTTGACTTTATTAAGGTTTATAATGTCTTCTGATAAACCGGTGTCCTTGACCCGGCTTGGCTCTCAACTACAAGTTGTCAGTACATGATCAGTTATAAACCGGCGTTCGCTACCCCAGTCTGATTTTGACTAATAAGTCGCTAGTGTTATAAGGAAAATCCGATGTTTATTATATACCGGTACGATTTATTATCATAATCCGGCAAATTAAAGACGGAGTTGTCACTGCTCCGGATTGGTGTTTACACCTTTACCATACAAGTAGTTAGTCAGCCAATGAGGTATGTTACACATGTTATTTTTATATACAAACTTTGGTTATCCATCCAAGTATTGTCTATTCTTGGGCATCATGACCCGTCCAGTGGTAAACCACTAGGACACGTTTTATGTTCTTGTCTCCAGGAACACAGTTCATTATGGGTTAAGCATAAATAGATGCCAAACGGTGGAGCAAGCTTTCACATTATCAAAGTGTCACAAAACATGCTCGATAGCATGACAGATCAAGGAGTTTTTGCTATCCTATTACACGAAGCTTTCAAACGGCTCCCGTTGAACAATTTTTTTAAGCATTGGCACACAATAGCTGGTAAACCGGCGTCTGGTTTAAGATGCTTCATCTGGATGGTTTGACGGTTGAGGGTCAGTTGGTTCCATCACTTCTTCTTCATCCCTTCCCAGACGCTCGAAATCAACCATCGACTAATCGATTCCAGTTAACGCTTGAAACACAGCCTCTTCATGGATAAGGCTGGAAGGGTTAATATCAGGAGCGTAGGTATGCTTATGAATTGGAGGTACAAGTTCTTAGACTTCATGGATTTCGGTAGGTCGTTTCTTCCCTTCAGCGTCATAAGCCGGTTGGAAATGAGACAAATCTGTGTCCTCTGCCAGCTTGCTAGCTATTGGCCGCATTTCTTCGGTCAGCCTTCGGAGCTCATCATTGTCGAAGTTTGAACCGTCCTCTTTCACACCTGTATATCCTTTGATGATGTCCTCCGGTTCAAGGTCTGGAATCCATGCCTTGGCTCGGATTAGCGCGCTTAATGCACCTACTCTTGTAGCTGCCTTCTTCAGTTCGGTGATTCGGGCTGGTAACATGGCCAGCTTCTCAAGCGTTTCCTTTATCAGTGAGGGCGCCAGTTTATTATAAGCCGCAGTAAAAATCGCACGCTGGGACCCAGAGTACAGTTGTTCAATAAGGGTATAAGCCGCTTTAAGCTTCATCCGCATATCTGTGCACAAATCTAAGGCAAAAATGACTAGGTAAGGTAAAACAGGTTTCACAAGTTGATGTTGCAATTTCGGATCTGAGGCATATCAGAAAAGGGAAATATATTCAAAGTCGAAGAAGAAGTACTAAACCAATGGGTGAAGGTTCAGATGAGATCTTCTATTTTGAGATGCATAAATGGAAACAAAGGCTAAAAGCTATCATTATGCAGAAAAGATATTCAGAGTTTTGTCAAGAATCATCGTATGAACAAAGAACGCTGACGAACGCCGAAGAACGTCGAAACCCTAGAACAGATCTGTGGCAGAAAAAAGCAGAGAACTTACTGGAGCTGATGAGGAAGTGGAAAGGCGCCATAGTATTCTGGTGCGTTCAAGGTGATGCAGCGGCCAAGGTCGGAGCAGAGGCGATGGTCGACGGTGGCGGCGGAGATCCAAGGGCTGAGCAGCGCAAGGAAGACGACGCGAAGAGGCACGAGGGGGAAAAGGTGAAAATGACCCCTCGATCCTATTAATAAAGGCAAGGGATAAGTGTCAGGCGCGAAAATCGAGGGGCCAGAAATTTGGAAGTGAGGCGGAGCTGTCGCCTCGATTGCCGGAGACCCATTAATGAAGATGTGTCATACACAGTTTTTTTAACAGATGACGACACGACGGTTTACCATGATTCGAGATGATGACGTCACAGCGGTTTACTAAATTATGATAAGATGTTGAAGACGAAGTTTTTACTAAGGATTGACATGAACCTATTCAAATCAATCTGGGGCCTAATGTTGGGGATATTACTACTGGGCGTAAACCGGCCAGGAAAGGCCGGGTTAACTTCATCCGTAGTTGGTTATGCTTGAAGCCTATGTAGACAGATGAGGAAAGGCCCAGGGCCCAGAACCGGTTTAAGGCCTGTAGCCATGAACCGGCATTGGTATGTAACTTGTATTGTAAGATAGAAAGAATGGATATCGAACCGGACACGTTTATGAGCCGGTCTCGGGACTCTGTAAACCGATGGGCGCCACCCATGTATATAAGGGGATGACCCGGCAGCGGTTCAGGACAACAGACAACAACTCGAGAGCGAGACAAAGCGGATTCGCTCCCTGGCCTTCGAAACCCTAGCAATACCAATCACAACTAGATGTAGGCTTTACCTTCATCGAAGGGGCTGAACTAGTATAAACTCCCCATGTCCCCTTGTCCGGTTTAACCCCTTTAAGCTAACCCGTTGCGATGGCTCCACGACTAAGTCCTTTCACAAGGACATCTACCATGACAAATCCACGACAGTTATCAACTTTGATATTCGTCCAGAAGATGATATTTAAGGTAATACAGACATCTGGGTCAATGTGCAGACGCCTCCAGTTATACCATTATGTGATTTTCTCAACCATATTTATGTCTTTGATATTGTTTATTCAAAAATAGTTGACAACTAATTTCCATTGTCAGCTTATTTCGGTTCAAGAAAACATGTCCAGCGCTTGGTAGACAGGACCTACTACTGTCCCGGGGCTGAACTAAACCGCGAGGAGCTAAGTCATTATGTTTCATGGCTTGAGGATCTTGATACTGTCAAGATAAATTTTCTTCCTGCACTTAGAAATGTTAGTACTGAAAACGTGCGACCAATAGTGTTCGTAATGAACTACGGTCACATCTATTAAGGAAAGATGGTAAGATTTTTACTATTTGTCCTCAGTGCATCTTTTGCATACATTATTTTTTAAGCTAAACTTCTTTGCTAAGTATGTTACTATACGATGTTCTTCAACAGGGACTCCTGATGAATGTTGTGCCTCATGGGATCGAGACTAATGGTACCATGAGTATTGTTAGCTTATGGCCAAGATATCCTACAATGCACTTTAGTGCATTCAGGATTTCTAAGAGCGAGGAAGTCTTAATAGTGCAAGACTGGACCAAATTTGTGATGGAGGAGCGCAGAGAAGTACTAGGGGGTAGCAATTAGAAGCGCATCCCACGATTAGGAGACAGGTTCATCTGCATGCTCCAACTTGATGAAGGAGGAGAGATACACATGTTTTATGTTATTTTACCTAAGAGAGAGCAGCAGGAGTGATTAGCTAGCTAGAAATGAGTTTGAAGATGATGATGTGCTACACTATGACTATGATGATTAAATAGCTAGTGTTGGTGGTAATGACTATGATGATTATTATTAGCTAGTGTTGGTGGTGATTAGAGAGCTACCGCATCTAGTGTTGGTGGTGATTAGCTAGCTAGAATGAGTTTGAAGATGATGATGTGCTACACTATGACTATGGTGATTAAATAAATACTGTTGGTGGTAATGACTACGATGATGATTAATTAGCTTGTGCTGGCGGATTAGATTCAAGTGGAGGCAACATGTGGTGCACATCGAAAGTACTACTAGTCCAAACTAGATCAAGTTTGGATTAGTAGTATACTTTTGACATGCACCACATATTGCCTCCACTTGAACCTAATCCACCTTCATTTGACACACTGTTATGGTCATAATGATATAAACCTCATAATTGGTATTGTACCAAAATTTGTATAACGGCGTATAAATAGACTAAAAATGAAAAAAGAGTACTAGTAGCGATGGATAGTAAACACGCTACAACGAGCTAGATTAGCAGCAGCGTGGGATAGAACAAGCACTGCCGCTATGTGTCTTAGCAGTAGCGCTTGTCGCACACACTACTGCTAAGTAATAGCTGTAGCGCCTTATTGGTAGCGCGGCTGCCCGCGCTACTAGTAGGCATTAAACCCGCGCTACTACTAGGATTTTCCCTAGTAGTGTATGGGGCAGTTCCTTGCCGAGGACAAGTACCAAGTGGTCGGCTTCGACCTCGAGTAAACCATCGGTCGTGCCGGGCATGATCAGAAGGTTGCTGTCGCCAGTTGTGCGTGCGACATGATGTCCTCGTCTACCACTACCACCTGGCCACATGGACTTGCGAGCGTTTCTCCAGGTTTATCAACAGCTCTGACTATAGTTTTGCTACGGTGGACACCACCAGCGATCTAAAAGCGCTCAAGGTTTCGGGCTTGAAATGTCTGAATCTTGTCAACATCCAGCACCACTACAACGTCTGGGCAGCGACAAAAACAAACTGAACTCCCTGGTTGACCTCGCCTCGGCCATCATCGACCCCTACTACATGAAGACGAAGAATGAGAGCAAGAAGGACAAGAACACCTGGCACAGTGTGTGGCATGAGAAACTGGATGAACAACATCTCAAGTACGTGGCCAAGGATGCATACACAAGCTACGAGATGTACAAGCGGATCGTTGACATGAGGAAGTGTCTTCTTCCTGCCTCAGACGAGGGATCGAGCCACAGAGCAGTGGTGGAGCGTCACAAGAAGTAGATGACTAGACGATCGTTTCTCCTACTTTAGAATGCATGCAATTGTTTATTGAGGTGTGTGCGAATGATCTGTATAGTCACTTATGTAATTGGATGTTTATTTCAGTTATATATATATACACACACACACATGTTATTCTTCTATAGATAGAGAAAATCACACGACTTATTAGCTTCAATCGTCTGTGTTATTATTGGTCTTCCCACAGATTTCTGATTACGGACCTGTTTGCCGCGTAACACACACATCTGGTTCAGTTGAACCATTTCCATTGTGTTGCCTAATCACACACAGTTCATCCTAGTGAACTGTATGCTGTATATCATACACACCTTCATCTGGTTCCCCGTGTCTTTTGTTCCTCCTCATCGCAAATAGTTAATTGAACTGAACCATATGTCCCGCATCGCACACGCAACTAAAATTTGAACCGTGTTTGATGCATCCATCATCGCAAACATTTTGCACCTTTTTTGATGGGTTTATTACACCACCATTTGCGATTATGGCATCGCACATAGTTTCGTCGGAGGGTCTCTGATCATAGTGTTGCGTTTGGACCATCCTCCAGTAGTCTATGCTTAGAAGCACCGGCCATGTGCTGTGATTGGTGCTCATATCGCGAAAAGGATTCATCCCGTCAATACACTCCCTGAGTCTTATACTTCTAGGATCCTTGGCAAAGTCTTCAAACTTGTTGTCGATTAATTCCCACTGAGCCCCATCTTCCACGTGCCTCATAAACTTATCCATATTTCGCTCATCATGATGCCAACACAACCTCTTTTCCTCTCTAGAGTTTGCAAACAAATGCCTCAACCTTGGAATTAAAGGAAAGTACCAAACAACCTTGAACGGGATTCCTGTCTTGATATCTTTGTCCAATTTGTACTTGTCATTTGCTCTCATGCGCTTGTATCATGCATGCTTGCATGTGGGACATGCACGCAAATCTTTGTACTCACCATGGTACAATATAAAATCATTCACACAAGTGTGTATCTTCTGTACTATAAGTTCCAATATGAAAACAATTTTCTTCGCTTCATTCGTGCTTCTGGGGAGCACATTATCTTCCAAAAGAATTTCTTTGAAAAGGCCTAACATCTCTGTGAAGCCCTTGTTTGATATACTATTTGCTGCTTTAAACCTGAGAAGCGCCAGGGTGGCACTCAACTTGGAATATTTCTTTTTGCCACCTGGATACAATTCTTTCTTGGATTCCGCATCAATGGTTGGCAGATCCTTGTACCCAATCATATCCTTTTTTGGGCCCTTGAAATCTGCAATCATAGCAGCAAAATCTGGCATATCGAGATCATCATCATCTGCGTCGATGCATTGGTACGCGTTGGTGCTATACAAACGGTTTTTAACCCCTTTCCGCGACGGCATTTGGAACCGTCGCCTAGTGAGTGATGGCGATAGGGGGGGTCCTTCCCACACAACCCAGAAACCATCGGGGATAGGGAGCCTTGATGCATACAGTTGTCCCTATATAACCATTTTTGATATCTCGAATATCCCAAATGTTTTGTCCTTGCTACTCGTTTGTGCCCGCATTGCCATCGCAGCCGATGTTTTGTGGTTTTACCTAAAACCAGGCAGATTCCAGGCATGGGAGTTTTCCAGGCAGATTCCAGGCACAAGAGTTTTATGATGCCTGGCACATCACAAATAGTTCATGATTATAAACCATGTATGATAGGTAGACAATCACACACATTTAGTTTTCCCGCACTGTATGTGATAGTGTCTGACATCACACACACTTTGCAAACAGCAATTGTGTGCATTGTTACACATGTTTCCTCTCCATGAACCGTGTCGGATTATGATGTATATCACACACATTGTGCTTTATTAACCATGTGCGGCATAATGACCTGCACACCGTAATTTTTCCCTAATTTAGTTGCTGCTATTTAAAATTGTACCTAATTTAAACTTGAAAGTAGGCTACAGCTTTATTCATATCCATTAGTTTCAAACAACCAATGCATTATTCGATTCACATGTACATATGTTTAAGAATTACATAAGCACCAATTAAAGAATGATGAACTAGGGTTCTATACTTATACTATTACAGATGGTAAGGAAAGAGGCTACAGACATTCCGGTCGTTGAACAAGGTGAAGCAGAATGGCCCTATTGTGTTCTCCTGGATGCAAAAGGCATGCAGGACCCTAGTCCAACCCCTTGTGATGGTCGGCCACCAATCATGTAGTTTGAGACGTAATCTTGAGTAAGCTTCTTCAGGGTCCACTGCAAAAGAAAAAATTCAGACATTGTCATCTAACACAACTCATTATAGGCAGTAAAAAGAAGGCTACATGGTTCTTACTTACCATCTTGCAGTTCACTGTTGCCTAGCATAAAGTGTAAACAAAAAGTTCGGTTGACGTCTTTGGACCCATTTTAATAACAATCTTTACAAGTTTCCTCACTTGATGCTGGTTCCTGAATATCTCATTGCCCTAGAAAGGGTCGAAGTGTGGAACTTTGGCAATGATATATGTACCTAAAAGTACCAAGTTAATATTAGAATCTAAACAGCAATTGAAAAATGATGTAGTACAACACTCCCTCCATCCCATTATATAACATTTTATTACATGTAAATCTAGACATCATCAAAACATTAAGGTAACACTCTTCCGTGTTGCTATGCAGCCTAGGATTGCGTATTTAGTCATTCAGTACAATGTATGTTGCTATGTAGCCTTAGATATATTAAATATGGCCCTAGTAGACCTACTGATAAATGGGTTACAGATATATTCAGTGAAATGTCCAATTCGAAGATTAATCCCTTATCAGCCCCAGGCTATATGGTACCAGCTACCGATATCTTGAAGAGTGAGTACATATAAGCAATGCGATGAAACTAACCTTGATGGAAAACAACATTGTTCTCAATATTGTCCTGTATGATTACATATAAAGGCATGTTAAGCACAAGAGGCTAAACATCAACCAAATATATCCATGGTAGACAACATAATATACAAATGATAGCTTCAGTGTGCAGGCTTAAGCATGCTAGTTAAGCAAAGCAGGAAGTGGAAAGGTGTGTTAACTGCATCAGGCATAACATTTAAAAACAAGCAAACATTCATTCAAACTAGTATTGTGCAGGTCTAAAGTACACTAGTTATTGTTAAAAAATGAAAAGGCATGTTAACTGCAATATCCTTAACAGCAACAAAGTATCGTAACTCATAGTGGTATTGTTGACCTTGTTATTGATGAAATTTAATCGCATGGCAAATAGTTGCACATATAGATTATCACATTGTGAAGAACTGAAATAAACAAGTCATAAGGCCATCTCTAGCCAATCCTTTAAAAGTTAAAGGACTAAAACCCTTAGTGGATATATATATATATATATATATATATATATATATATATATATATATATATATATATATACTCCAGCAATTTTTGGCATTTTCTAGTCGATCCCCTAAACTTAACGTTGTAAGCTTCAATTTGATCAAGTTCAAAGCCGGTTCAACCAAAACTAGCATGCATTCAAACATAGGCATAGATAGTTTTGCATAGCCGAACATAAAACATAAATTTAAACTAAGCTAAACTACTTTTGATCGAAGTAGAGGTCGAGCCAATCCTTCCTCGTCATGTACGATGTGCTGCGAGCCACGTCCGGGCCGGTGCCGTCGTCGGGGTCGTTGGGGAAGGAATTCCTCCACTTGTAGACATCGATCTCCTCGTCCTCGGGGCCCACCTCGACGCCCTTCGCTCCGTCGTCGCCGGCGCCTTCAACCTCGTCATCGGAGGAGAGCGCGATAACCACGCTACCCTCCGCCCCGCCATCCTCGCTGCCTTCAACCTTGTCATTGGAGGAGAGCGTGATAACCTCGCTACCCTCCGCGCCGGCAAAGATCACGCGCTCCACTTGCACGAGCTCTGGGTGCTACCAGTAGAGCTCTTGCATGTAGGCCTCGTCGGCGGCCTCGGCCTTGAGGCGCTCCCACGCCTCGCGGTCCTCCCGCGCCATAGCCGAGCTCGCCATCCCTGGCTCTGGTGGAACGAGGTTGACCGGACATGTGCCGAAGGGGAAATTGAGCCTAGCCGCCACGCCGTCGTAGCGGACCTGCCAGCGGTCGTACTCCATGGCCGCGACCTCGGCCGTGTGGAAGCTACCGAGCCACCGGCGGGTGTGGGTCTCCCGATCTGTAATCTCGATGACCCACGTCCCCCATCGCCACTGCCGGACCCCGAGGTAGGACCTCATTGGCTATCGGGTCCGAGGAAGGATGGGGAAGTGCTCGAACCGGTGTAGGGGCGCGGCGGTAGGCGGATCGGGGGACCGGCGATGGTGGATCGACCTTGCGGAGGACGACGGGGACACCTTGGCGGCCACCTCATCGGCGTCAGGCGAAAAGGCCGCGATAAACCTCTTCTTGGCCATTGGCTCCTTGAGCTCCCCGGCACACAGGCAGAGGCTAAGGCTGGAGGCACCGGCGATGGCGGCGACGTACCAATGGTTTGAGGGTTGTGTGTGTCTGTGTGAGCGGAGGTTTTGGGGAGTGTGTGGAGGGGGGCGGGCGGGCAAGGTGGTGTTTGAGGAAATACTGTGGCAACTGAAAATTTTACTAGGTGGGAGTAACAAGGCAGGCTACTAAAAATTTGGATCAAGGGCGAGTAGATATTTTTGAGATTGCGAGGGATGCAGAGGCAGGAGTAAAATGCTGGGGCTACTAAAAATTTGAATCAAGAGACTAAAGCAAAGAGGGAGTAACAGACATCGCACACGGTCCGCACATACTAATCATGTGCTATCAAACATTAAAACCTTCTAGGAGGTAGATATTTTTGAGATTACGAGGCAGTAATATTTTCAAGATTGCGAGGGATGCAGAGGCGGGAGTATTTGGGGAGTGAGCTAGTGTGCTAGACATGCCGGCTGTGGACTATAGCCGACGCACCTTCTCACGTAAGCCATAGGCATACTATACACCGACGGTGCTCCAAGATATTTTGTACTACATCTCACATGGTTGGTGATAATAAACTGTGTGGGATCTACTTGATTCTTTATCTTTATTTGAATTACATAATGGGGTCACAGTGGGAATGGACGGTGTTTGAATTGCTAGACCTTTTATCTGCAGTGAACATGCAACTATATGTGTGTAATAAAAGAATTGGAATTATTCAGGGTTTGTTTGGACATTTTATACATTAAACTGGTTTTCTAGCCATTTCAGGTGCATAATTCAAAATTAAACTACATGCACATGCTTTAGTGCATATAAATTGGTTGAAAAGGCAAATCTGTGTCCTTGGGTGCATGCTTAGGTCCCATGCAAGAAATGGGAATGAATTTCAAACATGAGTGCACTGTTGATTGCCAGCAAAACGTTGAGATACCTGGTTTTCAAACTCTAGTAAATATAGAACTCATCTGAAATTCATGAAACTTGGCATGGTATCATGGAGCGGCATCAACATGTTGTGGTAAAACAATTGTCCCATTTGGGACAAGTATGGGTATAAGCTTCTCACAAACCAGAGCTTCTCACAACAAGCTTGATGGTTTCGGTACGCAACGTGCCAGATTTGGGGACAAAACGATATCCATTGCCTCTTATTGCTTTCAAAAAATTTCTAGTGTCAACATAGAACAATATGAGTGTTGTGTCAAGTTTTGGAATTTTTCATGGTTCGTTTGGACATTTTTATACATTAACTGGGTTTTCTAGGCATTTTATGTGCATAATTTAAATTTGAAATACATGCACATGCTCTAGTGCATATAAATTGGTTGAAAAATCAAATATGTGTCCTTGGGTGCATGCTTAGGTCCCATGCAACAAATGGGAATGAATTTCAAACACCAGGGCACTGTCGATTGCCGACAAAACATTGAGATACCTATTTTTTAAATTCTATTAAATCTAGAACTCGTCTGAAATTCATGAAACTTGGCACGGTATCATGGAGCGGCATCAACATGCCATGCTAAAAAAATGTCCCATTTGGGGCAGGTTTGGGAATAAGCTTCGCACAAACCAGAGCTTCTCACAATGAGCCTGATGGTTTCGGTATAGAATGTGCCACCTTTGGGGACGAAATGATATCCGTTTCCTCTTATTGCTTTCAAAAAATTTCTAGTGTCAACATAGAACAACGGTTGTGTTGTGTTAAGTTATGCAATTTTTCGTGGTTCATTTGGAAATTTTTATACATTAACTGGGTTTTCTAGGCATTTTATGTGCATAATTCAAATTTGAAATACATGCACATGCTCCAATGCATATAAATTGGTTGAAAAATCAAATTGGTGTCCTTGGGTGCATGCTTAGGTCCCATGCAACAAATGTTAATGAATTTTAAACACCATGGCACTGTTGATTGCCGGCAAAACATTGAGATACCTGGTTTCTAAATTCTAGTAAATCCAAAACTCGTCTGAAATTCATGAAACTTGGCATGGTATCATGGAGCGGCATCAACATGCCGTGGTAACAAATTTGTCCCAGTTGGGGCAGGTTTGGGTATAGGCTTCTCACAAACGAGAGCTTCTCACAACAAGCCTGGTGGTTTCAGTATGAAATGTGCCACCTTTCAGGACGAAACAATATCTGTTGCCTCTTATTGCTATCAAAAAAATTCTAGTGCCCACATAGAACAACAGAAGTGTTGTGTTAAGTTTTGGAATTTTTCGGGATTCGTTTGGACATTTTTATACATTAACTGGGTTACCTAGGCATTTTATGTGCATAATTCAAATTTGAAATATAGACACATGCTCCAGTGCATATAAATTGGTTGAAAAATCAAATATGTGTCCTTGGGTGCATGCTTAGGTCCCATGCAAGAAATGGGAATGAATTTTAAACACCAGGGCACTGTTGATTGCCGGCAAAATGTTGAGATACCTGGTTTTTAAATTCTATTAAATCCAAAAGTCGTCTGAAATTCATGAAACTTGGCATGGTATCATCAAGCGGCATCAACATGCCGTGGTAAAATATTTGTCCCATTTGGGGCAGGTTTGGGTATAAGCTTGTCACAAACCAGAACAAGACTGATGGTTTCAGTACGGAACATGCCACCTTTGGGAACGAAACGATATTCGTTGCCTCTTATTGCTTTCAAAAAATTTCGAGTGCCAACATAAAACAACAGGAGTGTTGTGTTAAGTTTTGCAATTTTTCGGGGTTCGTTTGGACATTTTTATACATTAACTAGGTTTTCTCGGAATTTTATGTGCATAATTCAAATTTGAAATACATGCACATGCTCTAGTGCATATAAATTGGTTGAAAAATCAAATATGTGTCCTTGGGTGCATGCTTAGGTCCCATGCAACAAATGGGAATGAATTTCAAACACCAGGGCACTGTCGATTGCCGACAAAACATTGAGATACCTATTTTTTAAATTCTATTAAATCCAGAACTCGTCTGAAATTCATGAAACTTGGCATGGTATCATGGAGCGGCATCAACATGCCATGCTAAAAAAATTGTCCCATTTGGGGCAGGTTTGGGAATAAGCTTCGCACAAACCAGAGCTTCTCACAATGAGCCTGATGGTTTCGGTATAGAATGTGCCACCTTTGGGGACGAAACGATATCCATTTCCTCTTATTGCTTTCAAAAAATTTCTAGTGTCAACATAGAACAACGGTTGTGTTGTGTTAAGTTTTGCAATTTTTCTTGGTTCGTTTGGAAATTTTTATACATTAACTGGGTTTTCTAGGCATTTTATGTGCATAATTCAAATTTGAAATACATGCACATGCTCCAATGCATATAAATTGGTTGAAAAATCAAATCGGTGTCCTTGGGTGCATGCTTAGGTCCCATGCAAGAAATGGGAATGAATTTTAAACACCATGGCACTGTTGATTGCCGGCAAAACATTGAGATACCTGGTTTTTAAATTCTAGTAAATCCAAAACTCGTCTGAAATTCATGAAACTTGGCATGGTATCATGGAGCGACATCAACATGCCGTGGTAACAAATTTGTCCCAGTTGGGGCAGGTTTGGGTATAGGCTTCTCACAAACGAGAGCTTCTCACAACAAGCCTGGTGGTTTTGGTACGAAATGTGCCACCTTTCGGGACGAAACAATATCTGTTGCCTCTTATTGCTTTCAAAAAAATTCTAGTGCCAACATAGAACAACAGGAGTGTTGTGTTAAGTTTTGGAATTTTTCGGGATTTGTTTGGACATTTTTATACATTAACTGGGTTTCCTAGGCATTTTATGTGCATAATTCAAATTTGAAATATAGACACATGCTCCAGTGCATATAAATTGGTTGAAAAATCAAATATGTGTCCTTGGATGCATGCTTAGGTCCCATGCAAGAAATGGGAATGAATTTTAAACACCAGGGCGCTGTTGATTGCCGGCAAAATGTTGAGATACCTAGTTTTTAAATTCTATTAAATCCAAAAGTCGTCTGAAATTCATGAAACTTGGCATGGTATCATCAAGCGGCATCAACATGCCGTGGTAAAAGATTTGTCCCATTTGGGGCAGGTTTGGGTATAAGCTTTCACAAACCAGAACAAGACTGATGGTTTCAGTACGGAACATGCCACCTTTGGGAACGAAACGGTATTCATTGCCTCTTATTGCTTTCAAAAAATTTCGAGTGCCAACATAAAACAACAGGAGTGTTGTTTTAAGTTTTGCAATTTTTCGGGGTTCGTTTGGACATTTTTATACATTAACTAGGTTTTCTCGGAATTTTATGTGCATAATTCAAATATTAAATACATGCACATGCTACCATGCATATAAATTGGTTGAAAAATAAAATATGTGTCCTTAGGTCCCATGCGAGAAATGGGAATGAATTTCAAACACTAGGGCACTATTGATTGCCGGCAAAATGTTGAGATACCTGATTTTTAAATTCTAGTAAATCCAAAACTCGTCTGAAATCATGAAACTTGGGATGGTATCATGGAGCGGCATCAACATGCCAATGTAAAACAATTGTCCCATTTGGGGCAGGTTTGGGCATAAGCTTCTCACAAACCAGAGCTTCTCACAACAAGCTTGATGGTTTTGGTACGGAACGTGCCACCTTTGGGGACGAAATGGTATCTGTTGCCTCTTATTGCTTTCAAAAACTTTCTAGTGCCAACATAAAACAACAGGAGTGTTGTGCTAAGTTTCGGAATTTTTTGGGGTTCGTTTGGACATTGTTATACATTAACTGGGTTTTCTAGGCATTTTATGTGCATAATTAAAATTTGAAATACATGCACATGCTCCAGTGCATATTAATTGGTTGAAAAATCAAATCTATGTCCTTGGGTGCATGCTTAGGTCCCATGCAAGAAATGGGAATGAATTTCAAACACCGGGGCACTATTGATTGCCGACAAAATGTTGAGTGATACGTCTCCAACGTATCTACACTTCCAAAGGCGTTTGCCCTTGTTTTGGACTCTAACTTGCATGATTTGAATGGAACTTACCCGGACTGACGATGTTTTCAGCGAATTGCCATGGTGTTATTTTTGTGCAGAAATAAATGTTCTTGGAATGACCTAAAAATCAATGGAGAATATTTTTGGAATATATAAAAAATACTGGCGAAAGAATCAAGGCCATGGGGACCACACCCTGTTGATGTCTACTACAGAACCTTCTTCTTGTAGACATTGTTGGGCCTCCAAGTGCAGAGGTTTGTAGGACAGTAGCAAATTTCCCTCAAGTGGATGACCTAAGGTTTATCAATCCGTGGGAGGCGTAGGATGAAGATGGTCTCTCTCAAACAACCCTGCAACAAAATAACAAAGAGTATCTTGTGTCCCCAACACACCCAATACAATGGTAAATTGTACAGGTGCAATAGACGGCGAAGAGATGGTGATACAAGTGCAAAATGGATAGTAGATAATGGTTTTTGTAATCTGAAAATATAAATACAACAAGGTAACTAATGATCAAAGTGAGCACAAACGATATTGCAATGCTAGGAAACAAGGCCTAGGGTTCATACTTTCACTAGTGCAAGTTCTCTCAACAATAATAACATAATTGGATCATATAACTATCCCTCAACATGCAACAAAGAGTCACTCCAAAGTCACTAAAAGCGGAGAACAAACGAAGAGATTATGGTAGGGTACGAAACCACATCAAAGTTATCCTTTCTGGTCGATTTATTTAAGAGTCCGTAGTAAAAATAACAAGAAGCTATTCTTTCCGTTCGATCTATCATAGAGTTCGTACTAGAATAACACCTTAAGACACAAATCAACCAAAACCCTAATGTCACCTAGATACTCCAATGTCACCTCAAGTATCTGTGGGTATGATTATACGATATACATCACACAATCTCAGATTCATCTATTCAACCAACACAAAGACCTTCAAAGAGTGCCCCAAATATTCTACTGGAGAGTCAAGAAGAAAACATGTGCCAACCCCTATGCATAAGTTCATGAGGTCACGGAACTCGCAAGTTGATCACCAAAACATACATCAAGTGGATCACGTGATATCCCATTTTCACCACAGATAAGCACATGCGAGACATACATCAAGTGTTCTCAAATCCTTAAAAACTCAATCCGATTAGATAACTTCAAAGGGAAAACTCAATCCATTACAAGAGAGTAGAGGGGGTGAAACATCATAAGATCCAACTATAATAGCAATGTTCGCGATACATCAAGATCGTACCACCTCAAGAACACGAGAGAGAGAGAGAGAGAGATCAAACACATAGCTACTGGTACATACCCTCAGCCCCGAGGGTGAACTACTCCCTCCTTGTCATGGAGAGCGTCGGGATGATGAAGATGGCCACCGGAGAGGGATTCCCCCCTCCGGCAGGGTGCCGGAACGGGTCTAGATTGGTGTTCGGTGGCTACAGAGGCTTCTGGCGGCTGGACTCCTGATCTATTGTGCTCCCCAATGTTTTTAGGTTATATGGATTTGTATAGGCGAAAGAAGTCGGTCAGGGGAGCCACGAGGGGCCCACGAGGGTGGGGGCGCGCCCAGGGGGCAGGCGCGCCTCCTTGCCTCGTGGCCACCTCGAAGCTTCCCTGACGTCTACTCCAAGTCTCCTGGATTGCTTCCGTTCCAAAAATAACTCTGCCGAAGGTTTCATTCCGTTTGGACTCCATTTGATATTCCTTTTCTTAGAAACACTGAAATAGGCAAGAAAACAACAATTTGGGTTGGGCCTCCGGTTAATAGGTTGGTCCCAAAAGTAATATAAAAGTGTATAATAAAGCCCATAAACATCCAAAACAGATAATATAATAGCATGCAACAATAAAAAATTATAGATACGTTGGAGACGTATCAGCATCCCCAAGCTTTATTCCTGCTCGTCCTCGAGTAGGTAAATGAACAAAACAAAAAAAATATGTGGAATGCTACCTAACATAATTATCAATGTAATTTTCTTTATTGTGGCAAGAATATTCATATCCATAAGATTCAAGACAAAAGTTTAATATTGACATAAAAATAATAATACTTCAAGCGTACTAACAAAGTAATCATGTATTCTCAAAATAACATGGCCAAAGAAAGCTATCCCTACAGAATCATATTGTCTGCCTATGCTCTATCTTCATCACACAAAATATTTAAATCATGCACAACCCCGATGACAAGCCAAGCAATTGTTTCATACTTTTGATGTTCTCAAAGTTTTTCAATGTGAGTGAGTAGGGATTGCCATGCAACAGATGCACTAGAGCTAGAAGTGTGTGAAAGCTCAAAAAGAAACTAAGTGGGTGTGCATCCGACTTGCTTGATCACAAAGACCTAGGGCAATTTGAGGAAGCCTGTCATTGGAATATATAATCCAAGTTCTATAATGTAAAATTCCCACTAGTATATGAAAGTGACAACATAGGAGACTCTCTATCATGAAGATCATGGTGCTACTTTGAAGAACAAGTGTGGTAAAAGGATAGTAGCATTTCCCCTTCTCTCTTTTCTCTCATTTTTTTGTTTTTTGGGTTTTGGGCCTTCTCCCTTTTTTATGGCCTCTTTTTTCACTTTTTTTATTTTTCGTCCGGAGTCTCATGCCGACTTGTGGGGAAATCATAGTCTCCATCATCCTCTCCTCACTGGGACAATGCTCTAATAATGATGATCATCACACTTTTATTTACTTACAACTCAAGAATTACAAATCGATTCTTAGAACAAAATGTGACTCTATATGAATACCGCCGGCGGTGTACCGGGATGTGCAATGACTCATGAGTGACATGTATGAAAGAATTATTAAAGGTGGCTTTGCCACAAATACAATGTCAACTACATGATCATGCAAAGCAATATGACAATGATGGAGCGTGTCATAATAAACGGAACGGTGGAAAGTTGCATGGCAATATATCTCATAATGGCTATGGAAATGCCATAATAGGTAGGTATGGTGGCTGTTTTGAGGAAGGTAAATGGTGGGTTTATGGTACCGGCGAAAGTTGCACGGTACTATAGAGGCTAGCAATGGTGGAAGGGTGAGAGTGCGTATAATCCATGGACTCAACATTAGTCATAAAGAACTCACATACTTATTGAAAAAATCTATTAGTTATCGAAACAATGTACTAAGCGCATGCTCCTAGGGGGATAGATTGGTAGGAAAAGACCATCGCTCGTCCCCGACCGCCACTCATAAGGAAGACAATCAATAAATAAATCATGCTCCGACTTCATCACATAACGATTCACCATACATGCATGCTACGGGAATCACAAACTTTAACACAAGTATCTCTCAAATTCAAAACTACTCAACTAGCATGACTCTAATATTACCACATTTATATCTCAAAACAATTATCAAGTATCAAACTTCTCATAGTATTCAATGCACTCTATATGAAAGTTTTTATTATACCCATCTTGGATGCATATCATATTAGGACTAGTTTCATAACCAAAGAAAATTACCATGCTGTTCTAAAATACTCTCAAAATAATATAAGTGCAGCATGAGAGACCAATTATTTATATAAAATAGAACCACCACCGTGCTCTAAAAAGATATATGTGAAGCACTAGAGCAAATTACAAACTACTGCGAAAGATATAAGTGAAGATCAATGAGTAGTCGAATAATTATGCAACTATGTGAAGACTCTCTAACGTTTGGGACTTTCAGATCTTGGTATTTTATTCAAACAGCAAGAAAAACAAAATAAAATAAGATGACGCTCCAAGCAAAACACATATCATGTGGTGAATAAAAATATAGCTCCAAGTAAAGTTACCGATGAACGAAGACAAAAGATGGGATGCCATCCGGGGCATCCCCAAGCTTAGTCTCTTGGTTGTCCTTGAATATATTATCTTGTGGTGCCTTGAGCATCCCCAAGCTTAGGCTCTTGCCACGCCTTATTCCATAGTCCATCGAATCTTTACCCAAAACTTGAAAACTTCACAACACAAAACTTAACAGAAAACGCGTAAGCTCCGTTAGTATAAGAAAATAAATCACCACTTAGGTACTGTTGTGAACTCATTCTAAATTCATATTGGTGTAATATATACTTTATTCGAACTTATCTATGGTTCATACCCTCCGATACTACTCATAGATTCATCAAAATAAGCAAACAACACATAGAAAACAGAATCTGCCAAAAACAGAACAGTTTGTAGTAATCTGGATCAAACATATACTTTTGGAACCCCCAACAATTCTAAAATAAATTGTTGTATGTGAGGAATTTGTCTATTAGTCATCTACAAAAGGAATAAACTTAATCAAACTCTCCAGTAAAAAATGGTACCTAATCTCGTGAGCGCAAAAGTTTCTATTTTTTTTTACAACAAGATCGCAAAGACTTTCCCCAAGTCTTCCCAAAGGTTCTACTTGGCACAAACACTAACTAAAACATAAAAACACAATCGCAACAGAGGCTAGATAAATTATTTATTACTAAACAGGAACAAAAATCAAGGAACAAAAAAATTAAAATTGGGTTACCCCCAACAAGCGCTAACATTTAACGCCCCTAGTTAGGCATGATGATTTCAATGATGTTCACATAAATGATAAGAATTGAAACATAAAGAGAGCATCATGAAGAATATGACTAGCACATTTAAGTCTAACCCACTTCCTATGAATAGGGCTTTTGTGAGCAAACAACTTGTGGGAACAAGAATCAACTTGCATAGGACGGTAAAACAAGGATAACTTCAAAAATTTCAACATATAGAGAGGAAACTTGATATTATTGCAACTCCTACAAGCATATATTCCTCCTTCATAATAAATTTCAGTAGCATCATGAATAAATTCAACAATATAACCACCACATAAAGCATTTTTTCCATGATCTACAAGCATAGAAATTTTATTACTCTCTACACAAGCAAAATTCTTCTCATTCAGAATAGTGGGAGTATCATAAGAGACTCGAATACTATAAATTGTTTCCACATTAAAAGAGTAACGTTCAGAAAAAGGGTAATAATAATCATGACAATTTTTAATATAATAATCACTACTTTTTATAGCATAAGTGTCATCACAATAATCATCATAAGTAGCAACTTTGTTCTCATCATAATCGATTGGAACCTCTTCCAAGATAGTGGAATCATTACTAAATAAAGTCATGACCTCTCCAAATCCACTTTCATAATTATCACAATAAGATTCAACATCCTCCAAAATAGTGGGATCATTACTTCCTAAAGTTGACACTCTTCCAAACCCACTTTCATCAATATAATCATCATAAGTAGCAGGCATGCTATCATCATAATAAGTTTGCATATCAAAACTTGAGAGACTACAAATATCATCTTCATTAAACATACCATCCCCAAGCTTGGGACAAACATTAATTGCAGAAAATATATTTTCAAACTTGTCGTTCTCATCAAACATAGCATCCCCAAGCTTGGGCCTTTTCACATCATAAGCATAATCACTCTCATCATTAATAGTATGGATAGCACCAATAGTATAACAATTATCATCATCACAATGAGTAATCGGAGCAACATCATTTGGGAGGGATACATTTTTACCTTTGCTTCTCCATCTTTTCTTTTTCTTCTTCACATCATGTGTGGGTTTAATCCTCTTTTGGGAGCTCCTTATTAATGAGATTGGTAGAATAGAAGGCTCCTCCTCGTTACCTGATTCGTCGTAAGAAATAATAGGAGGATATTGGGAAGCCTCTTCCCTTTCATTAGTATTCTCTTAATCCTCTATTTGTTTTCTTTTCTTTATGTAATTGGCAATATAAGGATTTTCAATACAATTCACCGCACAATACATAAAAATTTCTTCTAGATCAATATCGAGGAATTTATCAAGGTTATATTCTAGAATATTCTTAGTTATACGTTTCATTTCTTCATAACCCAAAAGCAAACTAAGTTCATTATGATGTGCAAGGGAAATCAAATCATCACAATTTTTTGACACGATACGATCATGGAACAATTTGCATCGGAGATTTAAATGACCATGTTCATTGCAAAGTTCACAAGTATGGTGAAGAAATTTTAAATTTTCAGCACAAACATCTAGCCTCTCTTGCAACCACTTAGTTTCCAAATACTTATGCCTCTTGCAAAATCTATCTTCCCTATTTGGTGTGTACTTGCAAACTCTATGCACCCCACAAAAATTGACATGCCTATAAGAGACATTTTCATTATGACTAGTGCAATCATCATTAGTATTATGGATATTCAAGGAGTTCATACTAACAACATTGCAATCATGCTCATCATTCGAAGATTTAGTGCCAAACATTTTATTGACTTCCTCTTCTAGCACTTGAGTGCAATTTTCCTTTCCATTATTCTCACGAAAGACATTAAAAAGATGAAGCGTATGAGGCAAACTCAATTCCATTTTTTTGTAATTTTCTTTTATAAACTAAACTAGTGATAAAACAAGAAACAAAAATATTCGATTGCAAGATCTAAGGATATACCTTCAAGCGCCAACCTCCCCGACAATGGTACCAGAAAAGAGCTTGATGTCTACTACACAACCTTCTTCTTGTAGACGTTGTTGGGCCTCCAAGTGCATAGGTTTGTAGGACAATAGCAAATTTCCATCAAGTGGATGACCTAAGGTTTATCAATCCGTGGGAGGCGCAGGATGAAGATGGTCTCTCTCAAACAACCCTGCAACTAAATAACAAAGAGTCTCTTGTGTCCCCAACACATCCAATGCAATGGTAAATTGTATAGTTGCACTAGTTCGGTGAAGAGATGGTGATACAAGTGCAATATGGATAGTAGATAATGGTTTTTGTAATCTGAAAATATAAAAACAGCAAGGTAACTAATGATAAAAGTGAGCACAAATGGTATTGCAATGCTAGGAAACAAGGCCTAGGGTTCATACTTTCACTAGTGGAAGTTCTCTCAACAATAATAACATAATTGGATCATATAACTATCCCTCAACATGCACCAAAGAGTCACTCCAAAGTCACTAATAGTGGAGAACAAAGGAAGAGATTATGGTAGGGTACGAAACCACCTCAAAGTTATCCTTTCTGACAGATCTATTCAAGAGTCTGTAGTAAAATAACACGAAGCTATTCTTTCTGTTCGATCTATCATAGAGTTCGTACTAGAATAGCACCTTAAGACACAAATCAACCAAAACTCTAATGTCACCTAGATATTCCAATGTCACCTCAAGTATCCGTGGGTATGATTATACGATATGCATCACACAATCTCAGATTCTTCTATTCGACCAACACAAAGACCTTCAAAGAGTGCCCCAAAGACTCTACCGGAGAGTCAAGACGAAAACGTGTGCCAACCCCTATGCATAAGTTCACGAGGTCACAGAACTTGCAAGTTGATCACCAAAACATACATCAAGTGGATCATGTGATGTCCCATTGTCACCACAGATAAGCACATGCAAGACATACATCAAGTGTTCTCAAATCCTTAAAAACTCAATCCGATAAGATAACTTCAGAGGGAAAACTCAATCCATTACAAGACAGTAGAGGGGGGGAGAAACATCATAAGATCCAACTATAATAGAAAATCTCGTGATACATCAAGATCGTACCACCTCAGGAACACGAGAGAGAGAGAGAGATCAAACACATAGCTACTAGTACATACCCTCAGCCTTGAGGGTGAACTACTCCCTCCTCATCATAGAGAGCGCCGGGATGATGAAGATGGCCACCGGAGAGGGATTCCCCCCTCCGGCAGGGTGCCAGAACGGGTCTAGACTGGTTTTCGGTGGCTACGGAGGTTTCTGGCGGCGGAACTCCCGATCTATTGTGCTCCTCGATGCTTTTAGGGTATATATATATACACATAGGCGAAAGAAGCCAGTCAGGGTAGCCACGAGGGTGGGGGCGCGCCCAGGGGGGTAGGCGTGCCTCCCTGCCTCGTGGCCACCTCGAAGCTTCCCTGACGTCTACTCCAAGTCTCCTAGATTGCCTCCATTCCAGAAATAACTCTCCCGAAGGTTTCATTCCGTTTGGACTCCCTTTGATATTCCTTTTCTTCGAAACACTGAAATAAGCAAGAAAACAATAATTTGGGCTGGGCCTCCGGTTAATAGGTTAGTCCCAAAAGTAATATAAAACAGTATTATAAAGCCCATAAACATCCAAAACAGATAATATAATATCATGGAACAAACAAAAATTATAGATACGTTGGAGACATATCACCTTTCCACGAGGGTGGGGGCGCGCCCCCTGCCTCGTGGGCCCCCTCGTGCTCCACCGACCTCAACTCCAAGTCCATATATTCACGTTCAGGGAGAAAAAATTAGAGAGAAGGATTCATCATGTTTTACGATACGGAGCCGCCGCCAAGCCCTAATCTCTCTCGGGAGGGCTGATTTGGAGTCCGTTCGGGGATCCAGAGAGGGGAATCCGTCGCCATCATCATCATCAACCTTCATCCATCACCAATTTCATGATGCTCACCATCGTGCGTGAGTAATTCCATCGTACGCTTTCTGGACGGTGATGGGTTGGATGAGATTTATCATATAATCGAGTCAGTTTTGTTAGGGTTTGATCCCTAGTATCCATTATGTTCTGAGATTGATGTTGCTATGACTTTGCTTTGCTTAATGCCTGTTACTAGGGTCCGAGTGCCATGATTTCAGATCTAGACCTATTATGTTTTCATGAATATATGTGAGTTCCTGATCCTATCTTGCAAGCCTATAGTCACCTATTATGTGTTATGACCCGTAACCCCGAAGTGACAATAATCGAGATACTTACCGGTGATGACCGTAGTTTGAGGAGTTCATGTATTCACTAAGTGTTAATGCTTTAGTCCGTTACTCTATTAAAAGGAGGCCGTAATATCCCTTAGTTTCCAATAGGACCCCGCTGCCACGGGAGGGTAGGAAAAAAGATGTCATGCAAGTTCTTTTCCATAAGCATGTATGACTATATTCGGAATACATGCCTACATTAAATTGATGAACTGGAGCTAGTTCTGTGTCACCCTATGTTATAACTATTACATGAGGAATTGCATCCGGCATAATTATCCAACACTGGTCCATTGCCTATGAGCTTTTCATATATTGATCTTCGCTTATTTACTTTTCCGTTGCTAGTGTTACAATCACTATAAAACCAAAACTGCTGCCGTTGCTTTTGCCACCGTTACCACTACTATCATATTACTTTGCTACTAAATACTTTGCTGCAGATATTAAGTTTCCAGGTGTGGTTGAATTGACAACTCAGCTGCTAATACTTGAGAATATCCTTTGGCTCCCCTTGTGTCGAATCAATAAATTTGGGTTGAATACTCTACCCTCGAAAACTGTTGTGATCCCCTATACTTGTCGGTTATCGAGACTATTTTCTGGCACCGTTCCTAGGTAGCATAACTCTATTCTTCGAGTCACTTGGGATTTATATCTGCTGATCACTATGAATAACTTGAAAGATAAAAGAACCAAGATTTTTCCCTCAACTACGAGGGGAGGTAAGGAACTGCCATCTAGCTCTGCACTTGATTCACCTTTTGTTTTGAGTAAACTTGTGACACCTACTCCTGCTATTCATTCTGATAAGTCGCATGTTATTGATGATGCCACTCTTTCATTGCATGATACTTATGATGAAACTACTTATATGCTTGATAATATTGTGCCACTAGGTGAATTTCTTGATGAACAACTTGCTAGAGTTAGAGAGAATGAAATTATTGAAACTGATAATATTGATGAAAGTGACAATGAAGATTATCCCCCTAGATATGAATTGTTGTTGTGCATGAGGGTTATGTTATGGATGAAGAAACTGCTAGAGACTTCTTAGCTTGCGATGATAGATCTGATCTTAAGAAATTATTATCTAAGCTTAAAGAAAAATCTTTGAATGCTAGAATGAAATATGACCCTGCTTTTGCTAGTTGAACTATCTTTATTTTCGATAAGGATTACGATTTCTATGTCGATCCTGAGTTAATTACTTTGGTTGAATATGATCCTTTCTATGGCTATAAATCTGAAACTGTTGTGGCACATCTTACTATATTAAATGATATAGCCACCCTGTTTACTCATGATGAGAAAACTCGCTATTACTTTATCCTTAAGTTGTTTCTGTTCTCATTAAAGGGTGATGCTAAAACATGGTTTAATTCTCTCAATCCTGGTTGTGTGCGTAGTCCCCAAGATATGATTTATTACTTCTCTGCTAAATATTTCCCCGCTCATAAGAAACAAGCTGCCTTAAGGGAAATATATAATTTTGTGCAAATTGAAGAAGAGAGGCTCCCACAAGCTTGGGGGAGGCTTCTCCAATTACTTAATGCTTTGCCTGATCATTCTCTCAAGAAAAATGAAATACTTGACATCTTTTATAATGGACTACCCGATGCTTCCAGAGACCACCTGGATAGTTGTGCTGGTTGTGTTTTCAGGGAAAGAACTGTTGATCAAGCTGAATTGCTATTGAATAATATGTTGAGTAATGAAAATGATTGGAAACTTCCTAAACCAACTCCTAAGCCAACTCCGAAGAAAAGGGGTATTCTATTTCTCAGTCCTGAAGATATGCAAGAGGCAAAGAAATCTGTGAAATAAAAATGTATTAAAGCTGAAGAAGTTAAGAATTTACCACCTATTGAAGAAATACATGGTCTTGATAACCCGACATAGGTAGTAAAGGTAAATTCTCTCTATAGATTTGATAAATGTGAAATCCCATCTACTAAGTTTGCTAGCCAATGCTTGGGTGAGTTTGATGACTTTATGGTTAAGCAAGAAGACTTCAATGCTTATGTTGATAGACAATTGAAACGTAATGCCTATACGATTGAACACTTGAGTGATTATATGTCTAGAGTTAAAGGTGAACTTAAACTTATTAGTAAACATGCTTCTATGGTTACCACTTAAGTAGAACAAGTACTTAAAGCTTAGAATGATTTGGTCAATGAATTGAATAATAAGAAAAATGATGATGCTGTTAGAGTT
Source organism: Triticum monococcum (assembly GCA_034509565.1). NCBI lineage: Eukaryota > Viridiplantae > Streptophyta > Magnoliopsida > Poales > Poaceae > Triticum > Triticum monococcum. The sequence goes on along the minus strand of CM067847.1, from coordinate 169,336,276 downwards.
ATGACTAGAGGGGGTAAAATGACTCAGGAACCTTTATATCCTGAGGTTCACCACAAGAGAATTGAGCAAGATTCTCAGAGAACTAATGTTGATGCACCTAGCTCTTCTAAGAAGAAGAAGAAGAAGAAGAAGAAGAAGAATGATAGGACTTTGCATGCTTCTAGTGAACCTGTTGTTGACACACCTGAGAATCCAAATGATATTTCTATTTTTGATGCCGAAACACAATCTGGTAATGAACATGAACCTAGTGATAATGTTAATGATGATGTTACTATTGATGCTCAACCTAGCAATGACAATGATGTAGAGATTGAACCTGCTCTTGATTTTGATAACCCACAATCAAAGAATCAACTTTATGATAAGAGAGACTTTGTTGCTAGGAAGCACGGAAAAGAAAGAGAACCATGGGTTCAGAAACCCATGCCTTTTGCTCCTAAACAATCCAAGAACAAGGATGATGAGGATTTTGAGCGCTTTGCTAAAATGATTAGACCTATGTTTTTGCGTATGCATTTGACCGATATGCTTAAAATGAACCCTTATGCTAAGTACATGAAGGATATCGTTACTAATAAAAGAAAGATACCGGAAGCTAAAATTTCCACCATGCTTGCTAATTACACTTTTATGGGTGGAATACCAAAGAAACTAGGAGATCCAGGAGTACCAACTATATCGTGCTCCATTAAAAGAAACTATGTTAAAACTCCTTTATGTGATCTTGGAGCCGGTGTTAGTGTTATGCCTCTCTCTTTATATTGTAGACTTGATTTGAATAAGTTGACACCTACTAAAATATCTTTACAAATGACTGATAAATCAACTGCTATACCTGTCGGTATTTGTGAGGATGTGCATGTTGTGGTTGCAAACGTTACTATTTTAAAAGACTTTGTTATTCTTGATATTCCCAAGGACGATAGTATGTTGATTATCCTTGGTAGAACCTTTCTGAATACTGCAGGGGCTATTATTGATTGCAACAAAGGCAATGTCACTTTTCATGTTAATGGTAATGAGCATATGGTACACTTTCCGAGGAAACAACCTCAAGTCCATAGTATCAATTCTATTGGAAAATTTTCAAGGGTTACTATTGGAGGTTTTGAATTTCCTCTTCCTACTTCGAAGAAGAAATATGATATTCTTCTTGTTGGGGATGTGCATATTCCAGTTGAGGTAACCTAGTGTTATTCGAAATTTCTCCGGTTTCATGCAATTTGGAATGAGTTTGTTAACAAGACTTGATCAACCTTGTTAGTGGATTCCTTTTGATGAGCATCAGATGGATGAAGTTAGAAAGCACAACTTTCTGTACCCTCCTTTTTACTTTCTGTTATTTATCTTAAATAAAGTAAAAATAGTATTTTTCAGTCTGTTTTCTGAATTATCCTTTCAATAAAAAATACCTCGAAAATAAAATTTCTCCAAATGCCCTGAAATTTTAATATGATTCTTTCTAGAATATTTTGAGAATTATTGGCACTAAGAACACACGAGGGTGGAGGGCGTGCCCTACCCCCTGGGCGCGCCCCTGCCTCATGGACCCCACGTGGGTCCCCTCCACTTATTCTTGCGCCCACACACTTTGTCTTCCTTTAGAAAAAATCATCCACCAACTCAAACCCGAGTTCTAGCTCATCTTGCTGCTATTTTTGATCTCCTTGCTCAAAGCTCCATTCACAAAACTGCTTTGGCGAATTGTTCTTCGGTATGTGACTCCTCCATTGGTCCAATTAGTTTTTGCTCTAGTGCTTTATTTATTGCAATTTTTTGCTGCTTAGGTGACCCTGTTCTTGAGCTTGCATATCAAATTTATGTGGTCAAAAGTAGTTTTTATGCATGATATAGCCTCTAGGCACTTGTAGGAGTAGTTTCTATCAATTTTGTTTAGTTTGGTTCACTTTTATTTTAAGTTACTAAAATTTTCAGAAAAAGATGAAGAGATTCTTGAGGGGATCATTGAGCCGAAGCTCTAGGGATAAGCAAAGTGAAGAAAATAAGAAGCCCAAGTATAATCTCCCTCGTACTACGGAGGTTCGGCCGTGTGAATGGCCTTGTAATGAGTTCTTGAGAGAAGCCGGGATTTGAATTTTATTATTTGGCTGAGAATGCAAGCCTCACCGACTTCCTCCATGACCAGCGTGAACAGTATCTCTTACTCACCAATATTTTTGTGCAAAATTTTCATTTCCATGCCAGGAGATCACCACCTTCGGTGGAATTTTATTTATATGATGAGCATAAGGAGATGTCACTTTATGATTTTTGCCGGGTTTGTAGGATACCCTTTAAGGGCAGCATAGAGGAACCACATCGTAATCATGTGGAGGGATTTATTCATATAATTGTTGTTGGGGAAATGAGGAAAGTTTCCGATGCAAGAATCACTAGCATACATTTTCCTGTTCTACGTTACTTTGCAATATTTGCTAGTAGATGCTTAATTGGTTGCCGGAACTGTGGAAATCTTAGTGCCCCTGATATTATTATTTTGTGCCATGCTTTGTTTCGTGATACCACTTTCCGTTTAGGCGCTATTGTTGCTAAATGGTTAAATCTGAACCACACAAAGGGTCCCGTCTTAGGAGGCATCTTCGCCTCACACCTTGCTGCACACTTTAACATACCTATTAGGCATTATGAGAAAGAGGAAAAGTAGCTGCCTCATATTTTTCTAGATTATAAGAGCATGGTAGCACATGATTTTATTGTTAAGAATAAGAAGAAGATGCTTTACTATAGACTGATGTTTTGTAAGAATCACTTTGAGACTATTACCTTGCCTGCTCCCTCTTTGTTCAACATATTTTTAGGCACGTACCTTGTTTTGCCGGAGGCCGTTCAGGCATACCAGAGCCTAGCATCAGCTCCAGAGCCAGAGCCACTATCTGATCCTCATCGTTAGTCTGTTTATCAGTGGGATCCGGAGGAGATCGGCAACCAGTGGCACCCCGAAGACCTTCCTGAGTACACCGGAGAGGGCAGTTTTTATCCGTGGCCATAGACCAACTTAGGCCAAAAGCCTAAGCTTGGGGGAGCACGTATTTCTCAACGACATTACATTCATGTTCACACACTCATTCTAGTTGTCGGTGCTCATACTTTTTCATTGTATCATCCATGCTAGTTTATTTTCTTTTTAAACTTTCTTCTTGTGTGTTTGAAAAACCTTAAGAAAAACCAAAAAATTAGTTGTAGCCTTTAGCTAGTTTACTTTGCATACATGTAGTAGTAGTAATTAAAAAGGAAACCCAAAAAGATTTCTCGTTCTTCTTTTGCTTGTTGGGAGCTTTCCCGTGTAAATAGTTTTATTTCTTTCTTGTTCTTTGGGGGTTGAGAGGAGAAGACCTCGATGAAAATGTTGAAGTGGCTCTCATATGCATTATTGTTGATCTAACAAAGAGGCCATATTACCTTGTCTTCTCCCTTGAATTGGATGCTTGCAGATTCCACCTTAGTCCAATGCATGTGCACTATTATTATTATCCACACTATTCGGTTGTGCAAGTGAAAGGCAATAATGACGATATATGATGAACTGATTGAGATGAGAAAACCTGGTATGAACTCGACCTCTCTTGTTTTTGTAAATATGATTAGTTCATTGTTCCTGATTCGCCCTATTATGAATGAAACATGTTTGCAATGACAATCAGAGATTATAGTTGTTCATGCCATGCTTAATTTGCTAGGAGTTTATAATGGTTTATCTTGCGTGCCAACATGCTATTAAAATGGTTGTGATGTGGTATGATAGGGTGGTATCCTCCTTTGAACGATTCGAGTGGCTTGACTTGGCACATGTTCACGCATGTAGTTAAAACAAATCAACATAGCCTCCACGATATTTATGTTCATGGTGAATTATATCCTACTCATGCTTGCATTCAGTGTTGGTTAATTTTAATGCCTGTTCTTGACTGTTGTCGCTCTCTAGATGGTCGCTTCCCAGTCTCTTTCTAGCCTTCACTTGTACTAAGCGGGAATACTCCTTGTGCATCCACTCCCATAAACCCCAAAATGTGTTCCATCTGAGTCCACTATACCTTCCTATATGCGGTATCTACCTGCCGTTCCAAGTAAATTTGCATGTGCCAAACTCTAAACCTTCAAATAAAAAATCCGTTTTGTATGCCCGAATAGCTCATGTATCAACTAGGGATGTCTGTATCTTCCATGTTAGGCGGGTTATTCTCAAGAGGAGTGGACTCCGCTCCTCACTCACGAGAAAATGGCTGGTCACCGGGATGCCCAGTCCCATGCTCAGATCAAATCAAAATAATTGCAAACAAAACTCCCCCAGGATTGTTGTTAGTTGGAGGCACCCGTTGTTTCAGGCTTGCCATGGATTGATGCTTGTTGGTGGTGGGGAGTATAAACTTTACCATTCTGCTTGGGAACCGCCTATAATGTGTGTAGCATGGAAGATACCGAGATCTCTCAGTTGTTATATTGATAATGAAAGTATACTGCTCAAAATATTATTCATCTCTATTTCAAAATCGAGCTTTGGCACCTCTACAAATCACTGCTTCCCACTGCGAAGGGCCTATCCATTTACTTTTATGTTGAGTCATCACCCTCTTATTAAAAAGCACAAGTTGGAGAGCATTGCTCTCATTTTCATGTATTACTATTAGTTTACATTGAGTATGACTTGACTGGATCTCTTTTACCATGAATTACACACTACAAAAAAAAGACACATCCGTGACATTATGGGCCGAACAAAATTTTTTCTGTCATACTTATGACACTTCTGTTGGGGAACGTAGCAGAATTTTAAAATTTTCTACGTATCACCAAGATCAATCTATGGAGTCATCTAGCAACGAGGGAGAGAGGAGTGCATCTACATACCCTTGTAGATCACAAGCGGAAGCGTTGAAGAGAACGGGGTTGATGGAGTCGTACTCGATGTGATTCAAATCACCGATGACCTAGTGCCGAACGGACGACACCTCCGCGTTCAACACACGTACGGTTGGGAGACATTTCCTCCTTCTTGATCCAGCAAGGGGGGAGGAGAGGTTGATGAACATCCAGCAGCACGACGGCGTGGTGGTGGAAGCAACGGTGATCTCGGCAGAGCTTCGCCAAGCGCAAAGGAGATGGAGGAGTGTCACGGGAGGGAGAGGGAGAGGCCAGGGGCTTGGGTGCGCAGCCCTCCCTCCCCCCACTATATATAGGGTGCCTAGGGGGGCGCCGTCCCTAGGAGATCCAATCTCCTAGGGGGGGCGGCGGCCAAGGGGGGTGCCTTGCCCCCCAAGGCAAGGGTGGCGCCCCCACCCCTAGGGTTTCTAACCCTAGGTGCAGGGGAGGCCCAAGGGGGGGGGGCGCACCAGCCCACTAGGGCTGGTTCCCCTCCCACTTCAGCCCATGGGGCCCTCCGGGATAGGTGGCCCCACCCGGTGGACCCTCGGGACCCTTCCGGTGGTCCCGGTACAATACCGATGACCCCCGAAACCTTCCCGATGGCCGAAACTGGACTTCCTATATATGAATCATTACCTCCGGACCATTCCGAAACTCCTCATGACGTCCGGGATCTCATCCGGGACTCCAAACAACTTTCAGGTTACCGTGTGCTAATATCTCTACAACCCTAGCGTGACCGAACCTTAAGTGTGTAGACCCTACGGGTTCGGGAGACATGTAGACATGACCGAGAAGTCTCTCCGGTCAATAACCAACAGCGGGATCTGGATACCCATGTTGGCTCCCACATGCTCCACGATGATCTCATCGGATGAACCACGATGTCGAGGATTCAATCAATCCGTATACAATTCCCTTTGTCAATCGGTATGTTACTTGCCCGAGACTCGATCGTCGGTATCCCAATACCTTGTTCAGTCTCGTTACCGGCAAGTCACTTTACTCGTACCGTAATGCATGATCCCATGATCAACCACCTGATCACATTGAGCTCATTATGATGATGCATTACCGAGTGGGCCCAAAGATACCTCTCCGTCATACGGAGTGACAAATCCCAGTCTCGATTCGTGCCAACCCAACAAACACTTTGGGAGATACCTGTAATGTACCTTTATAGTCATGCAGTTACATTGTGACGTTTGGCACACCCAAGGAACTCCTACGGTATCTGGGAGTTGCACAATCTCATGGTCTAAGGAAATGATACTTGACATTCAGAAAAGCTACAGCAAACGAACTACACAATCTTTGAGCTAAGCTTAGGATTGGGTCTTGTCCATGACTATCCTTTGATCAACGAGCTAGTCAACTAGAGGCTCACTAGGGACGTGTTGTGGTCTATGTGTTCACACATGTATTACGATTTTCGGATAACACAATTATAGCATGAACAATAGACAATTATCATGAACAAAGAAATATAATAATAATAATTTTATTATTGCCTCTAGGGCATATTTCCAACAGTCTCCCACTTGCACTAGAGTCAATATTCTAGTTACATTGTGATGAATCGAACACCCATGCAGTTCTGGTGTTGATCATATTTTGCTCTAGGGAGAGGTTTAGTCAACGGATCTGCTACATTCAGGTCTGTATGTACTTTACAAATCTCTATGTCTCCATTTTGAACACTTTCACGAATGGAGTTGAAGCGACGCTTGATATGCCTGGTCTTCCTGTGAAACCTGGGCTCCTTGGCAAGGGCAATAGCTCCAGTGTTGTCACAAAAGAGAGTCATCGGGCCTGACGCATTGGGTATGACTCCTAGGTCGGTAATGAACTCCTTCACCCAGACTGCTTCTTGTGCTGCCTCCGAGGCTGCCATGTACTCCGCTTCACATGTAGATCCCGCCACAACGCTTTGCTTGCAATTGCACCAGCTTACTGCCCCACCATTCAAAATATACACGTATCCGGTTTGTGACTTAGAGTCATCCAGATCTGTGTCGAAGCTAGCATCAAGGTAACCCTTTACGACGAGCTCTTCGTCACCTCCATAAACGAGAAACATTTCCTTGGTCCTTTTCAGGTACTTCAGGATATTCTTAACCGCTGTCCAGTGTTCCATGCCGGGATTACTTTGGTACCTTCCTACCAAACTTACGGCAAGGTTTACATCAGGTCTGGTACACAGCATAGCATACATGATAGACCCTATGGCCGAGGCATAGGGGACGACACTCATCTTTCCTCTATCTTCTACCCTGGTCGGGCATTGAGCCGTGCTCAATCTCGTACCTTGCAATACAGGCAAGAACCCCTTCTTTGACTGATCCATTTTGAACTTCTTCAATATCTTGTCAAGGTACGTACTCTGTGAAAGACCAATGAGGCGTCTTGATCTATCTCTATAGATCTTGATGCCTAATATATAAGCAGCTTCTCCAAGGTCCTTCATTGAAAAACACTTGTTCAAGTAGGCCTTTATGCTTTCCAAGAATTGTATATCATTTCCCATCAATAGTATGTCATCCACATACAATATGAGAAATGCTGCAGAGCTCCCACTCACTTTCTTGTAAATGCAGGCTTCTCCATAAGTCTGCATAAACCCAAACGCTTTGATCATCTCATCAAAACGAATGTTCCAACTCCGAGATGCTTGCACCATCCCATAAATCGAGCGTTGGAGCTTGCACACCTTGTCAGCATTCTTAGGATCGGCAAAACCTTCCGGCTGCATCATATACAATTCTTCCTTAAGGAAACCATTAAGGAATGCCGTTTTGACGTCCATTTGCCATATCTCATAGTCATAGAATGCAGCAATTGCTAACATTATTCGGACGGACTTCAGCTTCACTACGGGTGAGAAAGTCTCATCATAGTCAACCCCTTGAACTTGTCAATAACCCTTAGCGACAAGCCGAGCTTTATAGATGGTCACATTACCATCCGCGTTTGTCTTCTTCTTAAAGATCCATTTATTTTCTATGGCTCGCCGATCAACGGGCAAGTCAGTCAAAGTCCATACTTCATTTTCATACATGGATCCTATCTCGGATTTCATGGCTTCCAGCCATTTGTCGGAATCCGGGCCCGCCATCGCCTTCTTCATAGTTCGAAGGTTCACCATTGTCTAACAACATGATTTCCAAGACAGGGTTGCCGTACCACTCTTGTGCGGAACGTGTCCTTGTGGACCTACGAAGTTCAGTAGCAACTTGATCTGAAGTTTCATGATCATCATCATCAACTTCCTCTCTAGTCGGTGCAGGCACCTCAGGAACATTTTCTTGAGCTGCGCCATTTACTGGTTCAAGAGGTAATACTTCATCAAGTTCTACTTTCCTCCCACTTATTCCTTTCGAGAGAAACTCTTTCTCTAGAAAGGACCCATTCTTGGCAACAAAGATCTTGCCTTCGGATCTGAGGTAGAAGGTATACCCAACAGTTTCTTTAGGGTATCCTATGAAGACGCATTTTTCCGATTTGGGTTCGAGCTTTTCAGGTTGAAGTTTCTTGACATAAGCATCGCATCCCCAAACTTTTAGAAACGACAGCTTAGGTTTCTTCCCAAACCATAATTCATACGGTGTCGTCTCAACGGATTTCGACGGAGCCCTATTTAAAGTGAATGCGGCAGTCTCTAAAGCATAGCCCCAAAATGATAGCGATAAATCGGTAAGAGACATCATAGATCGCACCATATCTAATAGAGTGCGATTACGACGTTCGGACACACCATTACGCTGAGGTGTTCCAGGCGGCGTTAGTTGTGAAACTATTCCACATTTTCTTAAGTGTGTGCCAAATTCGTGACTCAAGTATTCTCCCCCACGATCTGATCGCAAGAACTTGATTTTTCTGTCACGTTGATTCTCAACCTCACTCTGAAATTCCTTGAACTTTTCAAAGGTCTCAGACTTGTGTTTCATTAAGTAGACATACCCATATCTACTCAAGTCATCAGTGAGGGTGAGAACATAACGATAGCCACCGCGAGCCTCAACACTCATTGGACCGCACACATCAGTATGTATGATTTCCAATAAGTTGGTTGCTCGCTCCATTGTTCCTAAGAACGGAGTCTTGGTCATTTTACCCATGAGGCATGGTTCGCACATGTCAAATGATTCATAATCAAGAGACTCTAAAAGTCCATCTGCATGGAGCTTCTTCATGCGTTTGACACCTATGTGACCAAGGTGGCAGTGCCACAAGTATGTGGGACTATCATTATCAACCTTACATCTTTTGGTACTCACACTATGAATATGTGTAGCATTACGCTCGAGATTCATTAAGAATAAACCATTCACCATCGGAGCATGACCATAAAACATATCTCTCATATAAATAGAACAACCATTATTCTCGGATTTAAATGAGTAGCCATCTCGTATTAAACGAGATCCTGATACAATGTTCATGCTCAAAGCTGGCACTAAATAACAATTATTGAGTTTTAAAACTAATCCCGTAGGTAAATGTAGAGGTAGCGTGCTGACGGCGATCACATCGACCTTGGAACCATTCCCGACGCGCATCGTCACCTCGTCCTTCGCCAGTCTCCGCTTATTCTGCAGCTCCTACTTTGAGTTACAAATGTGAGCAACCGCACCGGTATCAAATACCCAGGAGCTACTACGAGTACTAGTAAGGTACACATCAATTACATGTATATCACATATACCTTTTGTGATGCCGGCCTTCTTGTCCGCTAAGTATTTGGGGCAGTTCCGCTTCTAGTGACCACTTCCCTTGCAATAAAAGCACTCAGTCTCGGGCTTGGGTCCATTCTTTGGCTTCTTCCCGACAGCTTGCTTACCGGGCGCGGCAACTCCCTTGCTGTCCTTCTTGAAGTTCTTCTTACCCTTGCCTTTCTTGAACTTAGTGGTTTTATTCACCATCAACACTTGATGTTCCTTTTTGACTTCTACCTCTGCTGATTTCAGCATTGAATATACCTCAGGAATGGTCTTTTCCATCCCCTGCATATTGAAGTTCATCACAAAGCTCTTGTAGCTCGGTGCAAGCGACTGAAGGATTCTGTAAATGACCGCGTCATCCAGGAGATTAACTCCCAGCTGAGTCAAGCGGTTATGCAACCTAGACATTCTGAGTATGTGCTCACTAACAGAACTATTTTCCTCCATCTTACAGCTGAAGAACTTGTCGGAGACTTCATATCTCTCGACCCGGGCATGAGCTTGGAAAACCATTTTCAGCTCTTTGAACATCTCATATGCTTCGTGTCGCTCAAAATGCTTTTGGAGCCCCGGTTATAAGCTGAAAAGCATGCCGCACTGAACGAGGGAGTCATCATCAGCATGTGTCTGCCAAGCATTCATAACGTCTTGGTTCTGTGGGACGGTTGCGTCACCTAGCGGTGCTTCTAGGACATAATCTTTCTTGGCAGCTATGAGGATGATCCTCAGGTTCCGGACCCAGTCCGTATAGTTGCTGCCATCGTCTTTCAGCTTGGTTTTCTCTAGGAACGCGTTGAAGTTGAGGACAACGTTGGCCATTTGATCTACAAGACATATTGTAAAGATTTTAGACTAAGTTCATGATAATTAAGTTCATCTAATCAAATTATTCAATGAACTCCCACTCAGATAGACATCCCTCCAGTCATCTAAGTATAACATGATCCGAGTTAACTAGGCCGTGTCCGATCATCACGTGAGACGGACTAGTCAACATCGGTGAACATCTTCATGTTGATCATATCTTCTATACGACTCATGCTCGACCTTTCGGTCTTCTGTGTTCCGAGGCCATGTCTGTACATTCTAGGTTCGTCAAGTCAACCTAAGTGTATTGCATGTGTAAATCTGGCTTACACCCGTTGTATTCGAACGTTAGAATCTATCACACCCGATCATCACGTGGTGCTTCGAAACAACGAACCTTCGCAACGGTGCACAGTTAGGGGGAACACTTTCTTGAAATTTTACGAGGGATCATCTTATTTAAGCTACCGTCGTTCTAAGCAAATAAGATGTAAAACATGATAAACATCACATGCAATCAAATAGTGACATGATATGGCCAATATCATTTGCTCCTTTGATCTCCATCTTCGGGGCTCCAGGATCATCGTTGTCACCGGCATGACACCATGATCTCCATCATCATGATCTCCATCATCATGTCTTCTTGTAGTTGTCTCGTCATCTATTACTTATACTACTATGGCTAATGCTTTAGCAATAAAGTAAAGTAATTACATGACGTTTATGTTGACACACAGGTCATAAATAAATAAAGACAAATCCTATGGCTCCTGCTGGTTGTCATACTCATCGACATGAAAGTCATGATTCCTATTACAAGAACATGGTCATCTCATACATCACATATATCATTCATCACATCCTTTGGCCATATCACATCACAAAACACTTGCTGCAAAAACAAGTTAGACGTCCTCTAATTGTTGTTGCAAGTTTTTACGTGGCTGCTATAGGTTTCTAGCAAGAACGTTTCTTACCTACGCCAAAACCACAATGTGAATTGCCAATTTCAATTTACCCTTCATAAGGACCCTGTTCATCGAATCCGATCCGACTAAGTGGGAGAGACAGACACCCGCCAGCCGCCTTATGCAACTAGTGCATGTCAGTCGGTGGAACCGGTCTCACGTAAGCGTACGTGTAAGGTTGGTCCAGGCCGCTTCATCCCGTGATGCCGCCGGGTCAAGATAAGACTAGTAACGACAAGCAAATTGACAATATCGACGCCCACAACTACTTTGTGTTCTACTCGTGCATAGTAACTATGCATAGACCTAGCTCATGATGCCACTGTTGGGGAACGTAGCAGAATTTTAAAAATTTTCTCCGTATCACCAAGATCAATCTATCGAGTCATCTAGCAACGAGGGAGAGAGGAGTGCATCTACATACCCTTGTAGATCACGAGCGGAAGCGTTCAAGAGAACGGGGTTGATGGAGTCGTACTCGATGTGATTCAAATCACCAATGACCTAGTGTCGAACGGACGGCACCTCCGCGTTCAACACACGTACGGTTGGGAGACGTCTCCTCCTTCTTGATCCAGAAAGGGGGAAGGAGAGGTTGATGAAGATCCAGCAGCACGACGGCGTGGTGGTGGAAGCAACGGTGATCTCGGCAGAGCTTCGCCAAGCGCAAGGGAGATGGAGGAGTGTCACGGGAGGGAGAGGGAGAGGCCAGGGGCTTGGGTGTGCAGCCCTCCCCCCCCCACTATATATAGGGTGCCTAGGGGGGCGCCGGCCCTAGGAGATCCAATCTCCTAGGGGGGCGCCGGCCCTAGGAGATCCAATATCCTAGGGGGGCGGCGGCCAAGGGGGGTGCCTTGCCCCCCAAGGCAAGGGTGGCGCACCCACCCCTAGGGTTTCTAACCCTAGGCGCAGGGGAGGCCCAAGGGGGGCACACCAGCCCACTAGGGACTGGTTCTCCTCCCACTTCAGCCCATGGGGCCCTCCGGGATAGGTGGCCCCACCCGGTGGACCCCCGGGACCCTTCCGGTGGTCCCGGTACAATACCGGTGACCCCCGAAACCTTCCGGATGGCCGAAACTGGACTTCCTATATATGACTCTTTACCTCCGGACCATTACGGAACTCCTCGTGACATCCGGGATCTCATCCGGGACTCCGAACAACTTTCGGGTTACCGTGTGCTAATATCTCTACAATCCTAGCGTCACCGAACCTTAAGTGTGTAGACCCTACGGGTTCGGGAGACATGCAGACATGACCGAGAAGCCTCTCCGGTCAATAACCAACAGCGGGATCTGGATACCCATGTTGGCTCCCACATGCTCCACGATGATCTCATCGGATGAACCACGATGTCGAGGATTCAATCAATCCGTATACAATTCCCTTTGTCAATCGGTATGTTACTTGCCCGAGACTCGATTATCGGTATCCCAATACCTTGTTCAGTCTCGTTACCGGCAAGTCACTTTACTCGTACCGTAATGCATGATCCCGTGATCAACCACTTGATCACATTGAGCTCATTATGATGATGCATTACCGAGTGGGCCCAGAGATACCTCTCCGTCATACGGAGTGACAAATCCCAGTCTCGATCCGTGCCAACCCAACAGACACTTTCGGAGATACCTGTAATGTACCTTTATAGTCACGCAGTTACATTGTGACGTTTGGCACACCCAAGGCACTCCTACGGTATCCGGGAGTTGCACAATCTCATGGTCTAAGGAAATGATACTTGACATTCAGAAAAGCTACAGCAAACGAACTACACGATCTTTGAGCTAAGCTTAGGATTGGGTCTTTTCCATCACATCATTCTCCTAATGATGTGACCCCACTATCAATGACATCTAATGTCCATAGTCAGGAAACCATGACTATCCTTTGATCAATGAGCTAGTCAACTAGAGGCTCACTAGGGACGTGTTGTGGTCTATGTGTTCACACATGTATTACGATTTCCGGATAACACAATTATAGCATGAACAATAGACAATTATCATGAACAAAGAAATATAATAATAATAATTTTATTATTGCCTCTAGGGCATATTTCCAACAACTTCTATGACGATAGTTGTGACAAAATTCGGTATCATCATAGATGTGGTGGGGTCCTACCTCTATGACAAAAAATCATGACATAAAATGGGCTTTTTGTCCTGGGCGGGCCGGAGACACAGCTGAATGACATTCATTGGGCCGTCCATGACGGAAAAAACCATGGTAGAAGTGAGGGCAAGGAAATATCGGGGTGTTCCCGGTTACGGTGGGTGGTCGGGGCCAAGCGATGCGCGTTTCTCTCGTACATGCACGCGTGTGGGTGCGAGGCGTTGGGCTCTAAATGAACCCGAGCGACGCATTGGGCTCTAACTGAACCCGCACGCTACGCATTACTGAACCCGATCGAGCGATTCCTTCACTACTGCTGCTAACTGAAGCCGATCGATGCTTCCTCTTGATGAATAGTGAGCATTGCTGGGGGGTTTGGATGAACAGTTCCCGGTGGGGGTGGATGAACAGGACCCCGTGGTGTTGCCTCTGGATGAACAGGACCCCGATCGATCGAGCCGCTTGGGGCTGGATGAACAGGACCCCGTGGATGGTAGGATGAACAGGACCACCCCGCGGAGGGCAGGATGAACAGTAGACGGTGGAGGGCTGGATGAACAGTAGCTCATGGAGGGGTGGTTGAACAGGAGCCTGTGGAGAAGGCTGGTTGAACAGTAGCCGGTGGAGTAGCGCGCGGTGGAGGCTCGATGAACAAGAGCCCGTGGATGAATAGTCGCAGGTGGAGGATGGAGGAGGTCGACGGTAGATGAAGTAGCCCGTGGAGGCTGGAGGCGGTCGATGGTGGAGATGAACAGTACCCCACGGATTCCCGTTCTGCGGTACGCCACACCCTTCCCGATGAACAGGACCCCCGTTTCGACCATAGCGCTCCAACGCAAGTCCGTTTCCTCCATTTTGCGTTACGGCACACCCCTCCCGATCAATAGGACCCCCGTTTCGACCATAGGAGGTCCGTTTTCTCTGTTTTGCGGTACGCCAGACCCCTCCCGATGAACAGGATCCCGTTTCGAACATGGCCAGTCGAACACAAGGCCATTTCCTCCGTTCTGCGGTACGCCCGGCCTTGTTTCCATCGGCTGTTCTGTCCAAGCTCTCCTGATGAACACGACGACGCATTCCGTTCCGACCCAGCCGGTTGGCTCCTCATGAACACGACGACGACACAGTTTCTCCGTTCCGACCCAGCCATCTACACGAGCCCTGGCCGTACGTATGCGCGAGTAGGCGTTCGAGACCCTGCATGTATGTACATACATGGCCGTATTTTCTTTCTTGCACACTGATCGCTGTACGTACGTGTACATGCTACGTGCGCGCCTCTACTACGACACGTGCGCGCCTCTACATCAACCAATGTGTACGTACACGTTCGCGACCAGAATGACAATGCTACATGCGCTTCGACCAGGTGGGTCCCGACTGTCAGGCACTTCCTTGCGTGCGAAGATGTAGCTGGTGGGTCCCAGCAGTCAGGGGGCGAATCGTTTTTTTTCGGACGCACTTCCTTGCGTGCAAAGATGTAGCTGGTAGGTCCCAGCAGTCAGGGGAAAACATTTTTCACGAAATACAGTTGCCTGTCCAGTGGGTCCCTGCTGTCAGGTGGAGGAATAATTATTTTGCTCGTAATAAGGAGGCACTTCCTTGCGGCCGCCGTGGACCCAGCTATCAGCCTCTCCACATACAGTACTCTTCCGATGGAAGTCG
This sequence comes from Triticum monococcum, assembly GCA_034509565.1. Classification (NCBI taxonomy): domain Eukaryota; kingdom Viridiplantae; phylum Streptophyta; class Magnoliopsida; order Poales; family Poaceae; genus Triticum; species Triticum monococcum. The sequence goes on along the minus strand of CM067847.1, from coordinate 169,321,110 downwards.
TTCCTTGACCACGTTGACCACGCTGCACCGAGAGCACCAGGGCGGTGGACGACGGCGAGGCCTAGGAAGGGGATGATGCGGAGCCGGGGAAGACACGACAGTGGACGCCCACGCGGAGAGGAGTACGAGGGTTCACTGGTTCGGCTACGGTGTGAGGCTGCCGTCGCCGCAGGGCCTGGCCGGCTGTGGGAATAGTAGGGGCGGTGAGGCCTCTGCGGCAGCACATCCGGCCCCGGGAGGCAGGAGCATGCGGCACGACCGGTGCTACTTTGGGCGGCTAGAGCAAGAAGACCAGAGGTTGAAGAAGCACTACGGCCGTTGGATGGACATCGTACGGTCACTGGAGGTAGAATCGCTCATATTGACTAAGTTGACAAAGCACTCCATCCCCGTCAACTTAGTAGCCCCACAAGTCTGCCTCCCACCAAGGTGGGTCCCAACTAGCAGGGGGAGTATTCATTTTTTGCATAATAAGGATGCACCTCTGGTGGGTCCGAGCTGACAGCGGGGGAACGTTTTTTTTTTGTGAAATACGTTGGCCCGTCTGGTGGGTCCCAGCAGTGAGGGGGGAAACGTTTTTTCGCCAAATACGGTGCCCGTCCGATGGGTCCCTGCTGTCAGGTGGAGGAATAATTATTTTCCGCGCAATAAGGAGGCACTTCCTTGCGGCTGCCGTGGACCCAGCTGTCAGCCTCTCCACGTACAGTACTCTTCCGATGGAAGTCGTTCCTTGACCATGTTGACCACGCCGCGCCGAGAGCACCAGGGCGGTGGACGACAGCGAGGCCTAGGAAGGGGACGACGCGGAGCCGGGGAAGACACGGTAGTGGATGCCCACGCGGATAGGAGTACAAGGGTTCACTAGTTCGGCTGCGATGTGAGGCTGCCGTTGCCGTAGAATAATAGGGGGTGTGGGTGAGTGGAGTGATGATGCCCTGGCCAGTGGTGGGAGTAGTAGGGAGATGAGGCCTGCACGGCAGCACAGTCGGCCACAGGAGGCAGGAGTAGGCGGCACGACCGACGCTGCTTTGGGCGGCTGGAGCAAGAAGACTAGAGGTTGAAGAAGCACAACGGCCGTTGGATGGACATTGTATGGTCACTGTAGCTAGAATCGTTTATATTGACTAAGTTGACAAATCCCTTGTTATGCGTCAACTTAGTAGGCCCACAGGTCAGCTTCCGAAATGGTGTGCCCCAGATGTCAGGGGGGTATCATTTTTTGGGCAGGTGAAGCTAGAATATCCGAGATTGAAGAAGAAGCACGACATCCGTTGGATGGACATCCAACGGCCACTGCAGCTAGAACCGTGTGTTTACTATAAGTTCACAAAGTCATGCATACACGTCAACTCCCTTTTTTAGGGACGCGTCAACTTAGTAAGGTCACAAGTGTGTGGCAGAGAACTTATAGCCCATTTGAGATTTGTAAGAATGTGCAGCCAATTTTTGAATTCTAATGGAATTTACTACAACCCATTCATAGTTTTTTAAAAGTACAACCCATTTCAACCAATCTTTCAAAACATAATTCAATAAAATTTCCCACATTTTGATGGGATCCAAAATATTTTTATCCCGAAATTTCTAGTCAGATTAAATACAATTTCAATATAAATTTATATTACGTAAAACTCCAACGAAACATTGCGCTTGCAACAATTAATGAAATTAAAATTTTTAATATACAAAAATTATATTTTATAAAGTAATTACGTGTTTGGTGCATTTTTTATAGTTACTGCCCAGTTTTTATAATTACATCCGATTTATTATTTCTCAAAGCCCATTTTCTTGTTAAGCCTAATGCATCCCTCCTAGGAAAGATTTACAGCCCAGCGGGGCTGAGAATAACAACTTGACCTTGCCTGGGTATTCCTAAAAAAAGTATAGCTGGGCTAGCCATTATCGGCTTGAAAAAAATTAAGATCTGGGCTGGATATCTGGCCTGGGCTAGAGGGGCCACAACCCGCCCAGTTAATAGCTGCAGTGATGTTTTCGTTGTTGTTCAGAGGAAAAAAATTGATATCTGGTCTAAACATCGCTCAAGAAAAACTGCAGTGCTCACACCTCAAAAACACAAATACTGCTCGAGCTGCTTGGTCCCAGCTGTCGACCGCTTCTTGTGCAATTCTCTCGTCTATTGACTACATAGGTTGACAATGGTGTGGGACCATGATGTCAGGAAACCAGGGGAAGCAAAAAAGTAATAGTTTTATATACTAATAAGGAGGCACTTGCGTACGTGCGGCTATGGCCCTGGTGGTTCCCCACTGTCATCCTCTCCAAGTAAAATAATCTCCTCATCCTCATGTCCATTGACCATGTTGACAATGAGACGGAGGCGCCACGGCGAGCGAAACAACTGGAAGGATGATGGAGAGGGCCTTGCGGGCCCTACGGATGGTCTGATACAGCGCCCACTGCTCATTCGGGAAGCCAGGATCATAAGGCCACATGTCCGCGACGACATTGGCGTTCGCTTGTTCACTGGTGCTCGTTGAGGAGACGGAGGTTGCAGCATAGGTCCTCCTGCACTGGTAGCTCTTCTGCCATTAGGGCGTCGAAGTGCGGCCGCACCTGCTCTATGGTGAACACGGCATGAACCGGCTTGGACAGTGGCGCCGGCTCCTGGTCGGAAGCTACGTCCATCATCTGATTGTCGTCGCTCAGCTCGGTGAGGTAGCTGGCAAGCCAGCATGTATGGCTGCTGGACCAACCCACTGCCAAGCACGAGTCTGACTGCCCTGGCCCACCCAGACCGCCTCCCTCGCCCGCGCGCGCTTTCCGCCCGAAACGGTCAGCGCCGCCCACCCCGCTTCCCGGTGCATGCGATTGCTCCGCCTTCAAACTACACAAGTGACGTCCGTCCATCCTTCTACTGCCCACATTAATGATACGCGGTTGCCGAGGCGGCTACTCTGGTGCCACACGTCTGTCCCTCCGCCGCCCACCATTTCTATATAAATTGCTGCGCCGGCCATAGCCGCAGTCATCCGCATTCGTTGCTATTCTCCTATCCACAGCACTACTGCCCACCATGGCTTCCTCGTGCCCCAGCGCTCTTCGGGACAGGCGGACGACGGACCACAAGGAGATGGCAGCCATTGCTACCGACTGGCTGGCCGGCAGGCAGCCGGAGGATGACGACGTCCCAATGGAGAACATGGTAGTCGACGATCCGGCGCCAACTGCCTCCTCCGCGCCATCCCCAGCGGTGCATTTCACCATGACCATCGGCGAAGCCCGTGCCCAATATATGGACACGGTGAGGCAAAAGCATGAGAAGCAGTTCCGGGAGGCGCAGGCCGACACCGCCTACAACCACCATCTCCTCCGGGAGCACCTGCAGGCGCAGGAGCAGATCACCGCAGAGCGGGCGGAGTGGGAGGCGCTAGTCGACTCGTATCGCTCCGCCCGTGAGGGCTGCCTCAAGCGCTGGCGGTACCGCATGCGGGTGGCAGAGGCTACGGCCGCCTACAAATAGGGCGATGAAGCGGGCGAGGCGCTGCTTGGCGAGACTGAGGACGAGGCGGAGGACAATGCCGGCGCCGACGAGTCCCCGCTCCGCTGGCGTCGACAAGGCCCTTCTCCACCGAGGCCCCGCGGTGCCAACAATGAGGCAGAGGACACCACCTACTCCGCCGAGGCCCCACCCTGCCGGCAACGAGGTGGAGTATTTCCCTCGCTCCGCCGAGGCGCCGCCTGCCGGCAACGAGATAGAGGACATCGCCGGCTCCACCGAGGCCCCACCCCGCTGCCAACGAGGCCACGCCACACAGAAAACGAGGAAGAGTAGAACACCGTAGGTCACCGCCGCTCGGGTCCAAGTAAGGCCACTGCTTCTACCCTCCAGTTGCTGGCACTGAGCTGTACATCATGGAGCAATTCTATGATTACCGGATGATTGAAGAGCGCTCTGTGGTTGAGCAAGCTCATGAGATACAATCATTTGCTAGAGAACTTGAGCACTTCAGTTGTATGCTACCGGACAAGTTTGTTGCCGGAGGTATCATCACTAAGCATCCTCCTTTGTGGATCTCATTGGGACTCTTGATGTGGAAGAAAAGGCAAGAGCAAAGGACACACATGCTCGAGGAATTGAGGGAGGATCTAGTGCCAATCTGGTATAGAAGAAGAACTTCCAGCCCCGCAAGTTCAAGAACAAGGGCAAGTTTGATGGTAAAGCAAAGTTTGATGGGAAGAACAAGGTTGTGCAACACACGAACTTCAAGAAGAAGAATGCCAAGAATAAAGGTGTTTGTCATGTGGGGATCCTGATCATTGGGCTCCTAGTTTCCCTAATCGCTATGACAAGCTCGGCGGGTTGACCACTGACGGTCGGTTAGCTTCTTAGCGGCGACGTGGAGTCGGAAAGCTATGTTGGAGAAGGACGCTGCTTCTACTTAACTGCTGGTGCAGTTGGCTGACTGACACGGGGGCTCAACAGGCATCTGGGCCACATGTCAGTTACGCAACTACACCTGCAGTTAAGTCACTAAAGCTTCTGTTCGGCTCAGCCGGACACAGGTGGGTAGCTTCGGTTAATTAATTATACCTCCAGCGGACCCCTTTTTAGTTGAAGAATGCACTATTAGGAAAAGGCTAATTAGTGGCGCACCTATTTTGGCCATTAATGGCGCACTATAGGTGTGCCACTATTATCACGCCATTAGTAACAAATACTAATGGCGCACCTCTGGTGCACCATTAGTATCCCAGATAGTAATGGCACACCTATAGTGCGCCATTACTATGCCTATCTGGTGCGCCATTACTATCTGACTTAGTAATGGCGCACCACATAGAAGTGCGCCATTACTAACAATTTCTTTTCAAAAAAATTCATTTTTTTCATTTTTTTATTAATCTCGGGTCACTATGGCTTAATCTCAGGTCAATATGCTTAATCTCAAGTGAAATCGCACTCCATGGTCAAACTTCCTGGAATAAAGGTGTTTCTCGGGTCAATATGCTTAATCTCAAGTCAAATCGCACTGCGTGGTCAAACTTCCTGGAATAAAGGTGTTTGTCATGTGGGGATCCTGATCATTGGGCTCCTAGTTGCGCACCTCTGGTGCACCATTAGTATCCCAGATAGTAATGGCACACCTATAGTGCGCCATTACTATGCATATCTGGTGCACCATTACTATCTGACTTAGTAATGGCGCACCACATAGAAGTGCGCCATTACTAACATTTTTTTCAATTTTTTTCAGAAAATGTTTTTCAATTTTTTTTCAAAATTTTTTTTTCATATTTTTTTATTAATCTCAGGTCACTATGCTTAATCTCAAGTAAAATCGCACTCTGTGGTCAAACTTCCCGGCAGGGCACCCATCCTCACACTACTCTAGCCCAAGCACGCTTAACTTCACAGCTCTATCCAACCCCAGCACCAGCTCACTTCACATGCACTTGTTGATATATCTATCATAGCAATCCTATTAAACCTTGTTGATGTCTAGGACTTTGTTCATGTTCATGAGTGTGATGAAATTTTGAAAAAATATTTCAAACTTCCCGATCATATTACGTATCATATTTTGAAAAAAATTCCAAATTTTTTTTGAAACCAATTTTTTTCTGTTACTAGTGGCGCACCTAGCTAATGGTGCGCCACTAGTAAGTTTGAATTTTTTTTTCATTCCCCCCCCCTCTAGATCTTAAAAGCCACGTATCTTTCATTCTGTTAACTTTTCGAGTAGATGATTTTTCATATAAAAAACTTTTTAATCCGAGTTCGTATGCAAAAGTTATGCCCATTTTACTAAATTCCCGAGAGATTTTGCAAAGAAAGTCAAAATTCATATTTGTAAATTTTCCCAACAACTAGACCACATATCACATGGGAAACTTATTTTCTTTTATTTTGTTGACATTTCCATCATTTTCTTTTATTTTTTCTAAAACTGAAAAGGCGATCCATGGGGGGTGGTGGGTGCAAAGAAAGTTAGTAATGGCGCACCACCTAACAATGCGCCATTAGTAACCCCGGTTACTAATGGCGCACCTGTTACGTGGTGCGCTATTACTAGTTTTTGCAAAAAAATAAAAAAATGTTAGTAGTGCGCACCGTGGTTATGGTGCGCCATTACTAGTTTGAACTAGTAATGGTGCACTATACACTGGTGCTCCATTACTAGTTTTGAAAAAAAAGTAAAAAAATTGTTAGTAGTGGTGCACTGAGTGTGTGGTGCGCCATTTCTAGTTTTGGGGAAAAAATTGTTAGTAGTGGTGCACCATGGGTGTGGTGCGCCATTAGTGATATGGACATTAATGGCGTACCTACACATGGTGCGCCACTGCTATGGTGCGCCATTAATGTCCATATTAGCTATAGCCCTTTTCCTAGTAGTGATGTATGAAATGTAATGAAATTTGGCATGTTTATATGAAATCCGACCGTGTATCAATGAATTTATTTCGATTAGTTTGAATTCTTGTATCACTAGCATTGGATGAACATGCAAAACAATACATACTAGCATTATTCCCAGGGTGATCACCTCGTTTGTAGCAGTTTCACATGTACTCCCTCCGGTCCTTTCTAGTCTGCATACAAGTTTTGTCTGCAGTCAAAGTATCTCTACTTTGACCAATCTTATAGAAAAAAGTATGCACTTTCACAATGTGCGAAGTAAAAAGGAACAGAAGGAGTACAAAGATTTTGAGGATCTTTTTAGCATTCCTATACATTGTAATCAAACACACAGGCCTGGCAATTCATAGAGAACATTCAAAACAATTGATGATTATGCATCTCAGCGATTCACATGTCAAATCCAATATTTACTTCAAAACTAAAGAATAAAGAAAAAATGGATCGACGCTGCTGACAGTAAAGGGCGTCCCATTCGAAAATATCAAACGCATGTCTTCTTGCTAAAATCAATGAGCAAAATTTGACAAGGTTTTCCCATTCCAAAAATATCAAATGCCTACGATTGTGGAATGGGCAGGGTTTGCCATCAGTTCGGACATTGACATGGCACCTCATGGTAAATAAACGAGTTGTTCTTTTTGTGCAGTTCCACCAAAATCAACCAAATTCGCGCGTAGCTTGTATGATTTCGCCCTTATATGTTGCAATGCCTTGAACTTATCGGCACCTCCTTTCTTGTGGTGGAAATGAATGATTCAATGTATTCATGAACATTTTGTGCAGTTCCCATTGAAATCAAGCTGAGCACCCCTGTTTGCACAAATACAAAAAAGTGATTAGTATAAAGCAAACTATACTATGAATTGACAGTTTAAACAGGCACCTACATGGTCCATGTAGAGCACACTTTTAGAAAAATGGAACTCACCGGAAAGAATCCTAGAACAACATTGTACTCGCGCATCACAGCAAGAAAATGGAGATTTGTTAGTCCTTTTGAGCTGAAGTTAGTTTGGTCTTGTGGGGTGTAATGTAACCAACCTTCAACTGCTCCTTCTGATGAGAAGATAGACAAGGCTTCTTCATCCTGGCATAATCGGAACTAGTCACTTCACATACTCCATATTCTTCTTCAGAGGAGGATGATCCTGTTGTGCAAAGACAAGAGGATAACTAAATGCTAGCATCCCTGTTTGCTCGAGAAAAAGGAAAGGAAATATTTAAAACATCATAGATGAAGCACTTCTTAGGGACAATACCAAATTTTGATGATAGTATCCAAACAGTAGCACAACACCAATAGAGATGACAAAGCTCAATCATATGGATGAAATCAGTGGGCGAGTACCAACCTTTGTCGCGAGGCTTATTGTGTAGAGCATACATATGAAGCACTTCTCTGGAACCATCTGTTGCTATCTACTGTGGTGACCATGCTTACTATATATTCCTCGATTAGATTAATGTTTCCAACATCTTCTTGTGAAGTTCCACTAAAATATATGGTATCTTCAAAGAAGATCCCTGTTTGCACAAGTTGAGATAATTATATATTACATTAAGAGTGGCATCAAATCAGTGGCAAAACAATTGCTCGTTCCATCCATAGCAATAAATTAATTAAGATGCAAAACTATATCATTACTTGTGTCATCACAGTTCTAGTGCTTCATTGCAGCACCAGGAGTTGATTTTTGTTTTTCTTCCGCTTGTTCTTCCCCTTCATCACTTGGTTCAATAACAAACAAGCTTCGCCTTCAATGCAAGATTTGGCATGTCAATTAGGTTTCACAACTATAGCACTAAACAATGACAATAATTTTTTGATGAAAGTGGCAAAATATAGGCCAACAGTTGTGAAATATCCTTATATTGCCTCAATGGGATATTGCGGTCCACATACAGATTGGAAGTCTTGTCTCCATTTGTGCAGCTCACTAAAATCAAGCAACATCACCATACAAGTAGCACAACATATGAAAGCACACTGCAGAATCATGTGAAAGAAGGCTAGTACTGACCTCTCATGACGCAGAATTCAAACAACTCACAAGAAGAAGATCTGAACCAAATTTGCCAACACGGATAGGAAGTAAGATCTCCTCTTGTGCAATTCCACTAAGATCAAGCAATCAAGCAACGTTGTCGGTGTGACACTTTGGTTGAACTGCACAAAACACTCTTAAAACAAAAGTGTTTTGTGCAGTGCAACAAAAGGTCAGAATGGCAACGAGGTGAAGTAGATAACCCCGTTTACACAGAGGTGCAAAGGAAACAACTAGTGGTCAATAACGGTGGATGACACAGAAGCCAACAAAAATAAGCATCTACCTTATATAAACGGGAAAGAAAGCAAGACAGTAGCATTTCTCAAACGGTGGCATTGATTAATATTAATAGAGAGATGATATTAACAATAAAATCTGTTAAACATGTAATTTGCTTTTAACTGTGGCATTGCATCAATTTTCCAGCGGCATTATTAAAGGGTGCCTGTTTACAGGGACATTTTGGTGGAGGGACTAAAAAAACTCCGTGTCAGTCCCATCTAAACCAATCAGGAGGGATTTTTAGGTACTAAATGTGGGCATTTAGGACTAAAGAAAGAAGACCCTGACGGAGAGTCTTTTTGGGATTTTTCCAACAGTTGCCCCTGCCACGCATCACACCTTGTCTATTAGTTTATTACTAGGGGTAACATGGTATTTTAGCATGTCATTTAATAAACTCTAGTCCGTGTATAGTCCCTGGAACCAAGCAGGTTGGGACTAGGGAGTTTTTAACCAAACAGTGCCTTAGATTAACAATAACTAAAGAGTTGCACGGGACAGTGGACGCACCAGCACCATGTGCATCTACCGATGTACTGGGGTGATGCACAGTCTGTTGCAACAAAGAACAAACAACCAAGGAGCATATTTTTGTTGGTCCCGGTTTTGTTATCTTTAGACACCTCTCCCTATGTGAGCGCAGCAAATCTAGTCCTGCTCAAACTCTACAGCCTTGTCCCCCAAAACAAAAGATCAGTTTGTTACAGATGTGTGTACTGCGTTTGTCATTATTTTCCCTTTTCGACCAACGTAGGTTCTGGATAGCCAGTCTGTACTAGTACTTTCCCCACTTCCTTTTCTTTGTGAATCATGTCCTAGATTTATGCTATACAACTTTCCCCACTACTTTCCCCCATTCCAGTCCTCTTTGAACCACGTCTTAGATTCATGCGATACAACTTTCCCCACTACTTTCCCCCCTTCCTTTCCTTTTTGAACCATGTCCTACATTCATGCTATAGAACTTTTCCCAATACTTTCCCCCATTCCTTTCCTCTTTGAACCACGTCGTAGATTCATGGTATACAACTTTCCCCACTACTTTCCTGTTTGATCCAACACCTAGATTCGAGTGCAAAAGCGGAAAAAGCCCACATGGAGCTAGAGCAATGCATGTGGAATAAGTAAATTATACCTTAAGGTTCTTCGGGTGTGGTTTAGTGGGCGACCGGAGGCCGTTCGACCCACACTATGTATGGCGGCGGAGAAGAAGGGGTCGGAGGCCCTCCCGCGCCGCCGCTGGGTGAAATTGAACAGCTGAGCTGGTAGTGGATTCCCTCCCTCGCTGACAGCGACAGCGTTAAGCCTCCTTCCCTTCCCGGCGGACGGATCCTGCCGGCTCTTTGACCAGCAGTGAGGGGAGAGAGAGAGGCCAACGAAGTATTGTTTAGATCTGGAGAGGTGAGAGAGTGTGAAGAGAGCAACTACAAGCAGACCAGCAGTCAGGGGAGAGAGAGAGAGGCCAATGAAGTCTTGTTTAGATCTGGAGAGGGTGAGAGAGTGTGAAGAGAGCAACTACAAGCAATGAGGCTCCAACGTGTATATATATACTGGAGAGAGTGTGAAGAGTGCAAACCCTAGAAAACAAGCGCCGAGGCTGCAGCTGATACGTGATGAGGTGATTATACGGTCACTACGAGATCGTATAGCTCCGTATCCATCCATTTTGACTAGTCAAAGAATCCCCCTAGCATGAATTATGCTCAAGTGTATTTACCGAACCCGAGACCTCAATTATGATGAGCGAACAAGCTAACGAGCTACACAACCCTCCCGTTATGTTCAACGAGAGGAAAATAACCTTTTATACATTCCTGCATTCGTGTGACAAGCATGTCGTGTTTTTTTGTGTGTGGGAGTCATTGGGATTTAAATCATAATCGTGTCATGTGGATTTAAGACTATCCACAGTGGTGCAGAAATAATGCAGCCTTAGTCACCTTACCTCTCCCCACGTATGAGAGGGTGAAACAAACAAATTAATAAGAAAAATTAAAAGCGCCAGCGGTGTATCTTACCTCACACATCTCGCTACTGCTCGGGAACACTGTCCAATTGATCCCTCTGTTCGCTCACGTACTTTTTTAAGTGAATCCTTATTATAAAATGCACGCAATTTTGGGCAGTTGTATTCGACCTAAGTCAGTGTGCCACCGTATCTTGTACGACTCCCTCCGTCTAGGTGTAATAAGTCACATTAGAAGGTGCAGTGGGACCAAGGTGCAAGAAGATTGGAGGAGAAGGAGAAACTTGACCGGTCATTCCTCCAATCAAAGCACTGATTTCTGTCTCTAAAGGCAACAATTAATCCAAACAACTAAGAGATGTCGTTTTAGCTACCATGCAGGGCCATGTATTAACTCGCATGCAAGCCGACTTTGATTTCTTGAATGATCAATGCGTAGTTACGCTCCATGCATTGGGTTTCCGGGGGAGATAACAAGGTAGAGTAAGGAGCATTTGGTTACATTGCTGAGGCTGGTCATAGTGGTGAGTAACTTGGACTAGTACAACATGCATATGTTACTAGTCTATGTTACTACTACGCGAAGTTTGCTGTCGGAAGCGAGCCGATCTGGCTCTCCTGAGCTAGGAAGGTTTTTCTAGCCCACCTAACTAGCTGGCCCACAAAAGCTAACATATTTTAACAGTTCCAAATGCCTAACCTTGCCCGGCTATGTTATAAGTTGTTCTTGCTAAGGATCCAAATGCACCCTAAGTAACAACGCTCGCTAGCAACGAGGCCAGGATGGGATTGAGATGCGAAGTTAATGGACGACGCCTAAACATTTTGGGAATATCTGATTTCCGTAGGATGACTTAACACCTAGACGGAGGGAGTACTACTCCTCAGTCCTGTTTTGATGGAATATACGTCACCTCTTCTCTTCTTATACGTACTCCATTTGTATCTCACTTCCTACGGCTTCGCACTCGCACGATTTTCCTATTCTATGAACCTGTGTGTGTGTGTGCGTGTGTGTGTGTGTTTAACAACATGTGTGTGTTAGAGAGAGCGATAGATCGACCTACTCCTACAGAGAGATGGTGTGTAGTGTACGATTTTAGCCGCAAGAGTCGGTGCATCCTCTTATTTCCGGGCGTCTAGTAGGGACAGGCGGACAGCTGCCATGCCCGCTCCTGACCAGCCTTACCCACCCAAAGCCCCTCCATCGCCCGCGCGTGCTAACCGCCCGAAACGGCCAGCGCCGCTCCAAAGAATCAGTGCCACATTCATGCCCGGGCAGAGCGGACGCGACCTCTCACTGGCACCTACGTTGAGGGGAGAAGCGTATTCAAGAGTGATGGTTGCTTCATCCGGCCAACTTACTGCTGGGTCTATGTGATTTGAAGGCTCATTGGTCATTATTACTGAGGTGGTAGTACTGCTGGATGTCCCACGCTTTTGGTGAAAGGAGGTACTACTAGATTACATTTCTCCATTCTTATGGAAGAGGAGTGCAAGAGCAGTGAAAACACGCGGGCTCAGTGATTACATGGCCCACCTCACACTACAACTTTATTTATAAATGACGCGGCACCTACTACTCGTTCTCCTATAAACCTTGCGCTTGGCATCTCCAAACTATTAACCTTGCGATTGGCTCTTCGCCTCTTCGGGAAGTCGAGCAATAATGGTACTGCAGTATATATCGTTCTGGCTATATGAGACCGAATGAATTGCTGCACGTCCACCATGTGGCGAGGGTCAAGCGGCGAGGGAGAGTGCATACTATTACGTCCATTTCAATATGGACTACATACGGAGCAAAATGAGTGAATCTAGACTCTAAAATACGTCTATATAGATCAGTGTTTGGAGTATGTACTAGTAGTTCATATTGAAATCTACTAAAGGACATATATTCCAAACAATATGATAATCTCTCTAACCAAGGTAGGGACGAGGAGTAAACGGACGGAGTACTAGTAAAAATTTCCCCTCGTCCTGCGAGCCACCGTGCGCGTGGGCGAGGGAGCGGGTGTAAGGCGTAGTAAGCAAGCTTCACCTCATCCAGCAAGCCACCGCGCCCGTGGGCGGGGGAGACGGCATACAAGCAAGCTTCTCCTCATTCTACGAGATGATGGGACACATCAAAAGTACTCCAGTGTATAGAGCCTTGCCTCTAAGGTAGGCCCCACATGGTTTGCCCCTTTTTTAACATAATGCATCAAGTCGCAATTTGTTTGTTCACCTGTGGTAGACGATACTCCCTCCATCTAGTGGACAACCAGTACACGTGTCAAATTACCACGTGGGCTGCCTTTTCGTACAGAAATGAGCTCCACCGTGTACCCGCGCGAGTGTGGTTGGGAAAGAGACGGGAGTATGTGCATCGTGCGTGCACCTCTTCTCTTCGTGCACGTCCCCCACCTACGTGGGTGTGTGTGAGAGATACAAACCTAGACAAATGGCTTGTGCATTCGTGAGTGTTTTTTGTTTTGGGGGGAGGTTGATTTCGTGAATATATTTGTGGGAATATGTGTCGATAACATCTCAAACAAAATTTTGCATGCAATCTGTGTGAAATGGAGGCCTATCCATATCATATATAGAGGGTCGGGCGATCCACGAGAAGAGAGGGAGGGGTCATAGATATCGATAGAGTCGAAGAGAGGATCAAGTGGGTGGGTGCGAGATCGATGAAGAGAGCCATCGAAATTGTGTGTGTGTGCAAGTCAAAGATATAGGGCGACTGACCTAGCTACCGGAACGTCAGAGGGCACAGGTCAAGTTTGTGTGTGGCAGGGAGACATGACTAGAGCGCTCGATGTATTGATGTGTGTGTGTGGGAGGGGTGGGGGAGGGGTAGGCAGATGCCTAACTATAGAGGTAGAACGACTTGTATTTGTGTTGAGAAGGAGAGACCCAGCTATGTCTTGAGGGAGATCGGTTGACATTCATACATAACTGAAGGACGGGAAATAGGATGGGACAGAGAGAGAGAGAGGAGAGAGGGAGGGAGGGAGAGGGGTAGAGTGTTGGATGGGTGATGGAGTTTCTTCTCGAAGATGGTGGGAGAGGCCTACTAGACAAAGTGAGGGTCGAAGTGCAGTATTACCAAGAAGAGTGGGGATGTGTTTCTGTGTGTGCCTGTGCGTGATAGATCTGTCAGGACACATCCATGGATGATGAAGGGGAACCATGTGTTTGGTAAGCAAACCTAACTAGATTGATAGATCAATTGTTGTTTGTTGGAGGAAGGGAGAGATATACCTAATGAGGTAGATCGATCGACGCGTGGGAAAAAACGAGTTATAAGGACCTAGCTAGCTATATGTATAGCGGAGATCGGTCTGTGTACGTCCATTTGTTAGAGGCAAATAAGGCTCGGCGAGACGGATAGACAGAGAGAATGGAGCTAGGAGGTGGTGCGAGAGGCCCGGCTACTAGCTAGATAGAGGGAGGAGTGTGCGGTTGTGAGATAGATGACAAGAGGGGCGAGAGTTTACACATGTGTGGGACCGTATGAGAGACACGAGGCAAGGACACATAAAGGAGGAGATTGAAGGTGCGTGTGTATGTTGTAGGCAGACATCGCTGGAGAGGTTTATCGATTGGTGTGTGTCGGAAAGGAGTTGTGGAGACTGTGGGAGAACGACCTAAAGAAAAAATGAATGTGCGCGATGGATAGAATGCTGAGGGAGGGGGAGGGCATGTGCATGCATGAGAGAAAGTTAGTGCTAGCTACAAAGGTTAGAAGATTGTGTGGGTGTAAGAGACTAACAAATATCATAATTTGATTTGAAAGTGGATTCATATATTTGAATAGGAGATCAAACATCGAACAATCTCACATTTTATTTGAATTTGTGATAATGTGTGGCGTTTGCATCTTACAACTAAATATCAAACAATCTAAAAAATACTATATATCGAACATTCTCACATTTTATTTGAATTTGTGGTAATGTGTGGTGTTTGCAACTCACATCTAAATACTTGTAGGCGTAGGGGGCGGGGCACCATACATAATGTGATAAACAAATTATACATATGAGACATGGTTTAGTTTGTGAAGATCTAGCTAGAGCTTGTAATGTACTATGATTTGAAATCAACATAAAGTGGATTCAAAAAATCGAGTTCGAGTTCATATAGTACACATATTTCATATGTAACTCGAGACTAATCATGTGGTGTGCTGTGAAGATAATACACAAACGATGGTTTAACTTGACAATAATGACGATTGTAGATCTTATTAAAACAGAGAAACGAATTCAAATGCTTTGACTTCACAACAATCATTATTGTAGATCTTATTCAAATAGAGAAACAAATTCAAATTTAGTTCATATTGAAGAGGTAGTATATACGTTTGGAATGCACTAAAACGTTCATTTGAGTATTAGGTTGCATGCATTATACACGTAGCGAAATATTTTAATTGAACATAACATGAATTCAAAGTTTTGAATGACATTTGTAGTGCGAATTGATATGGTACAGTACACCTTAGGATTGTCTGGAAATTTCAACCCGCGCCTTGTTAGCCCGAAATATTTAAGATATATCTTTGTCTCGTTGTGCTCCGACAACTCCCTCCATCTCAACCTGCGCCTTGCTATTCCAAAATTACAACGCGCGTGAAAACTCCCACCTCCTGTGAAATCTCGACACGTGAAATGCCCGTGATACCCCTGAACCGAAAGAACCGCCTCAAATTGGTGGGGGTGCTTTCGTAACTTACCCCACATTTCAGACAAGTGCGTCTGTAAGCCAAGGTTCCCCCACTCCCATCCCATCCGCCCACCCATTCGTACACCGAGGTCGGCAAAACCCGTGAAGCCCCACACCCTCCTCCGTCCGCCACCCAGCCGGAGCCTCTTCCCCGACGATGTCGTCCACAGCAACACCTCGACATCCCTCATCCACCGTACCAGATGAGGATCCGTCGTTGTTCTGGTCGTCCTGACGGTTCAGCCACCCCGTCCTCCACCTCCAAGGAGCTGCCCCGACGTTCCCCTCGTCTTTCGCGCCACCTCCATTCCAACACCACCGTGTTCACCTGCACCACCGGAAGAGCATCATCATCACCGTTTCCTCGGATGAAGCTGCGGCCTAATTGGCGCCACCAAAGAGGTTCTACACTAATCGCCGCATTTTCTTCTTGATTCGATCTCACAGTGCTGCTGGCGCTCGGTCCCGAGCCGACACGACGCGGCTCCATCCACGGCGGCGTCGCCGGCCACTTCCTCCACGGTGTCACTCCCTCGGCAGCGACGTCCACATCAGTAGGAGCTGCTGCTGCTTTAGCTCTCGCTCACGCTGCTGCTCTGCTCTTGCTCTCGGTCCCCTGCCTGGTCTGCTCTTGCTCTTGCTCACGCTACTGCTCTCGCTCTTGCCCTTGCTTGTGATACTGCTCCAATTTAGCTACCCTTCAGTCGACTGAATCGACTTTTGGGTCAGTCGATTTTCAGGAGGTGGGGGGCTCGCTGGCATTAAGGAAGAACCAGCCGCAGCGGGGAGGGGGGCTCGCCGGAGAGGTACCCCACTATCTATCTTAGGGTTCAGGGTGGGGGCGATGGTCCCCGGCAGTGGTGGGGCGGTGGCATGGGGATCGCCGAAGAAAAAGCTCGGCACGGGGGGGGGCTACAGGGATGGCCGGGGCGGCGGCGGACCAGAGGTGGGGAGTGTTTTTGGGGCGGCGGGGCGGCGCACCGTTGGCCGCGGGCGGCGGGGGGCGGCTGTTTGGCTGGTGGTGGCTGACGGCTCAGGGGGGTGGAGGTTGAGGATGAACTTCAGGCCCTTGATTTCGTATCCAACGGCTGCAAAATCGACTTACCAGATTTGAAAAAGTCACTCGACTGACTTGTAGTCTCACCTCTAGTGCATTCAGTTTCGACAGTAAAATTCAGTTTCGACGGTAAAATTCAGTTTCGACAGTAAAATTCAGTTTCGACAGTTAAATTCAGTTTCGACAGTTAAGTTCAGAGATGAGCGGCTGATGTATACATCTAGCAGTTTGTAGTTATGTATTTTACGTCATCTATTGGAGATGCTATTAGAATTCCACTCAGGTTAACATTGTCTCTCTTTTCCTGCTTCAGCCTCGGCGTCGTACAACTCACCGGAGCTGCTCCAACGAGGAAACCCTCTATCACAGCAGAGCAGTACCTCGGGCTCCATCTCCAGACGCCTAAGATCTTCTTCCCCTCCTCCGACAGCCAAGTCAGCCGGAGCATCCTCATCGGCCAACCCAATCCCGCCGAGATCGACATGGCTTCGCCAAAGAGGTTGTACACTTCTTGTGGTTTGAGTTAATCTCACCATGCTTCTTTGCATCCTGTGATCTTCCAATTCTTGTGAACCAAACACCCAGATTGGCAAAAATCATGTGTTTTTAAATTCTCTGTTTTGCACGTGCATTCCTATCCTATTCCTGTCTATTTCCTATCCCTGCATTGTTAGAATCCTCAAATTCAAACAAGCCCTTAAACAATTACTTCTGTTACAGATATGTTTCAAAGAAAACCTTGTGTGGTTTGTCCTGCTCCTGCGGTGTTGTGTTCCACCCCAGCTCAGTTGCTCCAATGATGGAAGGGTTCACCACAGCAGGGATCCGCTCTCCAGACTGTCTTTCGCCGCCTCAGATCTTCTTCCCGCCGTTGGCAGCCACGACAACTGCATTACCATCATCAACTGAGCAGATGACCTTGAGGACTACACGGGTCTGCAAGAGAGGTTGCACTCTTCCGTGTCTTCTTACGTTACGCATCGCTTAATATGATGACATGCTACTTTATCATCGTGTTCACCTATTAGACTCCGACTCAGGTCCAAACTTATGCTGAAACTTGAGTTTTTAAATGGTTGTGTGGTACATATTGGGGCAGCAATCAGTACTATCTGTCTACTATCTGGTTAATCTCGGGTGTCTACTATGAGTTTCATGTTGGGTGCAAACAAACATTAAAGGAGCCATTATCTGTATTTTTTAACTAAAGCTATTATCTGCCTGCTATCATTGGTTTTGTGTCTATCCACAGTTTGCTACCTTCACTCTGGATTTGTGCATGCACTACTTACATAATCACACTATGTTTTATTCCTATGCATGTTAGTTGTTGTACACAATGGAACTGAACATGTAGAGCAAAAGAGACGAGCCTTGCGTGGCAATAAAATTTCATGCATACGTCTCTCCATGGTGGGCGCAAAGGCAGACCCCCTCCACCCATTTTCGGATCGTAATGAAGAGGAAGATAACTGTTCTGAGGGGGATTCAGAAGCAGAAGACCACTCCTATTTACCCCATGAGGTCTTCGCTCTAACTTGCCATGTTGATGTTGGTAATATCATGCATATGGTGACTTGCATTGCTTACTGTATACATCAAAGATGTCATCTTCTTAGTTAAGACATGCTTTGTGTCAATGCCATATGTTTAGTTTCTTTATCGTATATGTGAATCATGCAATGCCATCTTGTTTAGCCAGGCATCATATATGTGAATTTTGCAATGCCACCCTGGTTAGCCAGTCATCTTATATGTGAATTATATCATGACATCATTTTTATTACGTGTCAAATTTGTCAACAATTTTAGTACATTCAATTACTCTTCCTGTGCATTAGCCATTCGGCATGGTCATGGAAAAATCTGGAGTGGAAACAAGGTCTTCATAGAAGACAATGCGATCTGATGAAGCGCATGTCTTGCTGGTTACAGATAGCTCCTCGGAGGAGGATTCAGACATAGATGACCAGTCCTATCCCCCCCCCCCGAGGTGCATGCTCTAACTTGGCAGGGTTATGTTGCTCATATCGTGCGTATGGTATCTTGCATTGCTATGTCATTTGCTTAGTTTAGACATGATTTGTGTGAATGCCACATGTTTAGTGTCTAATTACCATATATGTGAATTATGCAATGCCATCTTTTTGCAAGACATTATATATGTGAATTATGCAATGCTATCTTGTTGCAAGGCATTATATATGTGACTTATGCAATGACATGATGTTTAGCCAAGCGTCATATATGTGAATTATATCATGCCGTCCTTTTTTTGTATATCTCATTGCTTTTCTCGACAATGTTTGTATATTCAACAGCTCTTCATGTGCATCAGCCATTTGAATTGGCGATGGAGAAATCTGGAGTGAAAACAAGGTCTTCAGAGCAGCCAATGCTACCTGGTGAAGCAGATATGTTGCTCGTTACAGATAGCTCTTCAGAGGAGGATTCAAAGGCAGATGACCAGTCCTATTAACCCCCTGAGGTGTATGCTCAAACTTGGCAGGGTTATATTACTCATATCATGCATATGTTGTATTTCAATGCTTAGTTTTTACATCATATACATGATATTGAATGCCATATCCTTAGTTGACACATCATATATGTGATTGCCCTCTGCTCACTTCCTTAGTATATAAATCATATATTTGAATTATATCATGCCACGATGTTTACATAGAGAGCATGTATTTGAATTATGGCATGCCAACACATTTTCTAAAGACATAATACAGTTATATCATCTCATCCTCTTCACATAGTCATCATATTTTCAATTATGTCATTCTATCCGTGAATTATATCATGCCATCATGTTTCCATTGATGGCATGTTTGTGATTTATGGCATGCCAACCACTTTAATAGACAACATAAATGTGAATTATTGCATGCCTTTTTTCTTCCCTACTATCCATTGCACCTGTCTATCTTACAATGTCTCTACATTCAATTACTTTTCTTGTTTATCAGCAATTTCAATTGGAGGGGTGATGGCAGTATCCGTGGGAGTAAAAACATGGTCTTCAAAAAATATCGTGCCACCTGTCGATGGAGATAGAACCATGGTTGTACTTGCCCAAGAACTAGCCCCACCACACATAACCTAGACTTACGCAAATTGTACCCCTACCCAGTTGGACAGAGAACCAGCTACACCCCTTCTAACCCCAACCCCAGTAGATAGTGACCCAGTTCCCATTGACACAACACCGTCTCCACCACAGAGCACCCAAACACGAGCAGTTAGTAAGGCAACTGCAGTGCCCAAAGCACGAGGACCACCACTCCGAACCCCAAGTTAACGCTTAAAGCAGAAGAAGAATTGTTCTTAGGTCAGGTTCCGTAGCTATGGTTCATACTACTTTGCTCTTCCATCACTGTATTTACTCATACCAACTAATTTCAAATTTGAAGGATGCAATTGAAACTCCAATGGCGCAACAGGTATGTTTTAAACCTGTTTCTTTAACATGTTTGCTGTTGTAACTTGCTCTATGTTGATTTTAGTTTCAATTGAATAAACAGTTATGTTCTCATGCCATGCACATTACAAGTGTTGTTATTGTTGTGTAGTTTCCCACACTTTTATTCTGTTTATGCTGCTTTGTCTTAAATAGATATGATTCAAACTATATCTATCTTGATTTGGCAACACAAACTAGAATGATATAGACCATACAGTGACCATACTACATAGATATATGTTTGTTTCATGTTGTTATCCTGTCCACCTTACTACTGAACTGGTTTACCAATATGAGTTTCATATAGTACATTGTAAACCTGTGATGTGTTTGTTTATTTCTCCTTTAGAACGCGTATAAAATATTGGAGAAGAGTACCCCCGTTATGCAATGGTAAAGGAAGTAATGTAGATCAGGTTCAAGATAGTGAGACATCCCTATTGTTCTCTAAGAAAGCTGATAAAAACTATATTGAAGACACTGAGACAACCCCAAAGTCATGTATTGATGTAGTGTTCGACTTACTGGCTACTACTGCTAGCACCAGCTCTTCGAACTCGCTGCCTGAATCAGTTCGGCTACTTGAGTCTCAACTTCAAGTTGAAAGACATCAGTCAGATGTTATGCGACAGGAAGCCGAAGGACTGAGGAAGTCCCTGTAGAATTTAGATGCATACTTTCTGGTGCAACAGCAACTGCTAGAGGATTTAAGCGCCAAACAAGAGAAAGTTAATAAGCTTTCTAAGCATCTTGCCAACATTATGGGTACCCAGGATATTGTTTCTTGAGCTCTTCTCAAGTGGTTTCAGTTCTGGACTTGTTTTGTTGCGGCGTCTATATGCTGCTTTGTTCCCCATATTTGCACTTGTGGTGAACTTTGATGTCCAGTGGATGTAATATGTGTAATAGCCATGATAGCATAGCATAAGTTGTTTGCTTATTTATTTTCGTTGTCTTGTTTATTTGTTTTCTTGTAGTCAGTGCAGTTCTTTTTCCGCGGTTTGCTAGTGGCCGCAATAACCTTTTTTTAAAACTAGGCCACATTAACAATGGGCTACATATTTACTGTGGTTAACATGGGCCTCCTACGTGCCATAGAAACAATGGTCCTTCTACGGGGCGTAGACACAATGGGCCTTCTACGGGCCGTATCATCAATGGGCCTTCTACGGGCCGTATGATTGGTTGGCCAAACATGGGCCAATAACATACCACATTATGGTCGTAAATGGGCTAGAGTTGAAATCGTCCGTTCATGGGCCGACCATAATGGGACGTCATTAATAGGCCGTATTTGATGACGCTATGAAAACGACCCAACGTATTAACGGGCCACAAATGGGCCAACTGTAACCACGGGTTGTATTTGGCCGACAAGCAGAAAATGACAGTAACGGGCCGAAAGTAAACGAATGCTAGAAATGAGCCCTAGAATAAATGGGCCCTGAGAAGGCCGAAAGATAACATGGGTTGGAAATGGCCCAACGGAATAATGGGCCGTTAATGGGTATAAAGTGATACACTGTTCATTACGGGCCAGTTTTACCACGGGCCGTTAATGGGCCGAGGGTTACTAAGGGCCTCATATGGGCCAAAAGACATCATGGGCCATACATGGGCCGGAAGTTAAAACAGGCTAGAATTATATTGGACGGCCCAGATGATGCTACTGGGCCTAATTCGGATAGGCCGTAAACGGGCCCTGGGTTAGCGGGCTGTAAATGGGATATATGCGAACAGGTCGTTAACAGGCTTGCCGTGGGCCGGCCCGCCACCTTTTGACCAAGTCAAACGGGCCGGCCTTTTCATAGGAATGGGCCTCTGTTGGGCCGTGCCACGTGTCGATGTATCTTAGGCACTTTGGGTCCAATGAGTGGATGACATCTGTCTCAACGGTGAGCGACACGTGTTTCCTCCAGCCAATGATGATTTTACATGTGGAAAATCCCCATTGGTCGGGGCTGTTAACGGGTTATCGGATCCAAAATAGGACCCGATAGCTTAACGGCATTCCGTTATGATGGATGCCACGTGTCGGCCACCCTTGACGAAAGCAGTTCTGTGACGCGCGATTTATCGTCATGGAAGTGGACACTTCCATGGTGATAATTTTGGTAATGTCATGGAACACTTCTACGACAACACATGTATGACTATCTTGATTCTGTCATAAATTTGTCATGGATGTACATGCATGACAGAAAACGTGACCTACTGTGACAAACTCATATCATCACAAAAGTGTATTTTTTTGTAGTGACAATTTCCAGTCAGCCCTTGATATTCAGGGGTGCTCTGCATTTATGTTTTGCGGTCTCAGAAAGGGCTAGCGAGATACCATCTTGTTTTATCATATTATGATTGTTTTGAAAAAGTGTTGTCATCCAAGATTTATTATTATTGCTCGCTAGTTGATTATGCCATTGATATGAGTAAACATGAGACCTAAATGTTATTGTGAATATGGTTAGTTCATAATCTTTGCTGAAAACTTGAATGTTGGCTTTACATATTTACAACAACAAGAGCAAACAGAGTTTGTAAAAGTTTTTCTTTATCACTTTCAGTTTATCAACTGAATTGTTTGACGACAAGCAAAGGTTTAAGCTTGGGTGAGTTGATACGTCTGCAACATATCTACTTTTCCAAACACTTTTGCCTTTTCTTTGGACTCTAACTTGCATGATTTGAATGGAACTAACCCAGAGTGACGTTGTTTTCAGTAGAATTGCCATGGTGTTATTTTTGTGCAGAAATAAAAGTTCTTGGAATGACCTGAAAATCAACGGACAATATTTCTGGAATATATAAAAAATAGGGACAACTACATTTTTACCCCTAGTTGGTTCCTACCCACGGGTTTTGCCCTTACTTTTTCTGTCGTGGTTCCTAGAATGCCCTTTGACTGTTTGACCAAAATTTTGAAAATTCATTAATAATTCATACGAACTCAGAAAAATGCAAATAAGATATCAAAATGTTCAGATAAACATTACCTTTACATGCATATCATTTGTATTCAGGACAAAAGCACCCTTTAAACTTCCCGAGGTAATTAATGTTATTAACATTATTAAAAATAAAAAGATATAAAACATATTTTTTTTCATGAATAAAAATTACATGCAAATGTAGGTGATATTTTCTAGACATCCTCATATCTTATTTGCATTTTTCTGAGTTTGTATCATCTTGTTATGAATGTTCATACGACTTTGACCATTATTTGGAAAATTCATAACAAATTGATACGAACTCAGAAAAATGCAAATAAGATATGGGGATGTTCAGAAAACATCACCTACATTTGCATGTAATTTTTATTCATGAAAAAAATATTGTTTATACCTTTTTATTTTTAATAATGTTAATAACATTAATTACCTCAGGTAGTTTTAAGGGTGCTTTTGCCCTGAGTGCAAATGATATGCACATAAAGGTAATGTTTATCTGAACATTTTGATATCTTATTTGCATTTTTCTGAGTTCATATGTATTAGTTATGAATTTTCAAAGTTTTGGTCAAACGGTCAAAGGGCAGTCGAGGGACCTCGACGCAAAAAGTAAGGGCAAAACTGAGCAAGCTTGAAAAGTAAGGGCAAAACCCGTGGGTAGGAACCAACTAGGGGCAAAAATGCACTTGTCCCTAAAAAATACTGGCGAAAGAATCAAGGCCAGGGGGCCCACACCCGGTCCACGAGGGTGGGGGCGCGCCTACCCCCTAGGCGCGCGCCCTGTCTCGTGGGCCCCCTGGTGCTCCACTGACCTCAACTCCAACTCCATATATTCACGTTCGGGGAGAAAAAATCAGAGAGAAGGATTCATCGCATTTTATGATACGGAGCCGCCACCAAGCCCTAGTCTCTCTCAGGAGGGCTGATCTAGAGTCCGTTCGGGCCTCCGAAGAGGGGACTCCGTCGCTATCATCATCATCAACCTTCCTCCATCACCAATTTCATGATGCTCACCGCTGTGCATGAGTAATGCCATCATAGGCTTGCTGGACAGTGATGGGTTGGATGAGATTTATCATGTAATCGAGTTAGTTGTGTTAGGGTTTGATCCCTAGTTTCCATTATGTTCTGAGGTTGATGTTGCTATGACTTTGCTATGCTTAATGCTTGTCACTCGGGCCCGAGTGCCATGATTTAAAATCTGAACCTATTATGATTTCGTGAATATATGTGAGTTCTTGATCCTATCTTGCAAGTCTATAGTCACCTATTATGTGTTATGACCCGTTTACCCCGAAGTGACAACAATCGGGATACTTGCCGGTGATGACCGTAGTTTGAGGAGTTCATGTATTCACTAAGTGTTAATTCTTTGGTCTGGTACTCTATTAAAAGGAGGCCTTAATATCCCTTAGTTTCCAATAGGACCCCGCTGCCACGGGAGGGTAGGACAAAAGATGTCATGCAAGTTCTTTTCCATAAGCATGTATGACTATATTCGGAATACATGCCTGCATTACATTGATGAACTGGAGCTAGTTCTGTGTCACCCTATGTTATAACTATTGCATGAGGAACCACATCCGACATGATTATCCATCACTGATCCATTGCCTATGAGATTTTCATATATTGATCTTCGCTTATTTACTTTTCCGTTGCTACTGTTACAATCAGTATAAAACCAAAACTGCTACCGTTACTTTTGCCACCATTACCACTACTATCATATTACTTTGCTACTAAATACTTTGCTGCAGATTTTAAGTTTCCAGGTGTGTTTGAATTGACAACTCAGCTGCTAATACTTGAGAATATTCTTTGGCTCCCCTTGTGTTGAATCAATAAATTTGGGTTGAATACTCTACCCTCGAAAACTGTTGCGAACCCATATACTTGTGTGTTATCATTGAGATACCTGGTTTTGTCAATCCAAAACTCGTTTGAAATTCTAGTCAATCCAAAACTCATTTGAAATTCATGAAACTTGGCATGCTATCATGGAGTGGCATCAACATGCCGTGGTAAAAAATTTGTCCCATTTGGGGCAGGTTTGGGTATAAGCTTCTCACACACCAGAGCTTCTCACAACAATCCTGATGGTTTCAGTACGGAGCATGCCATCTTTGGGGACAAAACGATATCTGTCACCTATTATTGATTTCCAAAAATTTCTAGTGCCAACATAGAACAACAGGAGTGTTGTGTTAAGTTTTGGAATTTTTCAGGGTTCGTTTGGACATTTTTATACATTAACTGAGTTTTCTAGGCATTTTATGTACATAATTCAAATTTGAAATACATGCACATGCTCCAATGCATATAAATTGGTTGAAAAATCAAATATGTGTCCTTGGGTGCATGCTTAGGTCCCATGCAAGACATGGGAATGAATTTCAAACACCAGGGGACTGTTGATTGCTACAAAATGTTGTGATACCTGACTTTTAAATTCTAGTAAATCCACAACTCGTCTGAAATTCATGAAACTTGGCATGCTATCATGGAATGGCACCCGACATGTTGTGGTATTTTTCGTGTCCATTTTGAGAGAAGACACACTCGAATAACAGCCAACAAAGGCATTTTGAAAATATAGCTACCACTTTAATATCTCCAACGTTTGTATAATTCCAACCGTGTGTGTTCTGTTAACCATTCACGTGACCCCATGTGTCTTGGTTTTAATGGCTATAGGAGGTGCCCTACGGACAGTTTCTTGACTGAACGGGAGGCGTGCGAGCGCAGTCCGATGTGCAGGCTCACCCGGAAGCGTGCAAGCTGTTCAATGCAGGATCTCTGCATCTCTTCAACGCAAATGGTTCAGATTACGGTATGCAAATTAAAGCCAGACTTCGGCGCTAAGCCAAGAGACACTACGATTTGTCAAAATATACAACTAAAAATCAATAGCACTATCTATTTTTTGCAACTAAAATTTAGTAATTAAGCATAGATTTCATTCATAGAGATTAAGCAGCCGTTTTCACCGGGAAGCAAGATAGCCTTGGACTGCCGCCTGCCTCGCTCCCACTGGTTTGTATTAGTGGCGCGGACGAGCGGCTGCACCCCCCATCCTCGCCACACACACAATCCTCTCTCTCCGCCCGCATCCCTGACTCCGCTCTGAGTCGTCAAAGCCGTTAGTGTATGAGGATGCTGCCGAAGCGCCCCATCGGAGGGAGTGGCGACGCCAGGGCCGCTAAAGCACCGAAGCACGACGCAAATATGGAGATAGAGGTTTCCGTCGCCGCCGACGAGGTGGAGAATGAGGCTACCAACAAGCGGAGGCGGGTCGAGAAAGAACCCGCAAGCGACTCCAGCAGGCCTAGACTTCATCAACAACCTCCCTGATGATATGTTGATAGTCATCATATCCCTCCTCCCAATCAAATATCGGGCGAGGACAGCCACCCTTTCCTGGCGGTGGTTCCCCCCTATGGATCCTCACCCCTGTCAACCTCCTCGACGCCCACGAGCTCTTCCATGGCTATTGCCAAAGCTTGGATGCGTTCTCCCAGATCCTCGGCAGTCACCATGGCCCAATCAAAGGCCTTATCACGGGCAAGTTCTGTTCCACTGGCAAGGACTGTGCCAAGCTTGACGAGTGGTTCCGATCCCCCGCCATAGATCAAATCGAGAAGCTCGGTTATAATGATGGGCATATGCGCTTTCTGCCAACATCCGCGTTCCGCTTCGCGCCCACGCTGCGCCTCGCCAAGTTCATGAACTACCA
The DNA here is from genome assembly GCA_034509565.1 of Triticum monococcum. Lineage (NCBI taxonomy): Eukaryota > Viridiplantae > Streptophyta > Magnoliopsida > Poales > Poaceae > Triticum > Triticum monococcum. Next base: position 169,294,491 of record CM067847.1, on the reverse strand, counting down.
TTCTCCCCCCTAATGACGTGCCCACTATTTTTCTACCACAACTGAAGAACCTCGAGCTCGTCGCCGTCTGCATCCCAAAGGATGACATGGAGCACCTGCTCCGTGGCTGTACTGCACTCGAGTTCCGTAGTCTTCAGGCGATGAATTGGTCGAGTACCTTGCACATCACTCCAGGACTCTTCAGACTATTTGTGTGTGTTGCTGGTGCTACAACGAGAGATCACAAAAGGTAGACCACAATATGGTCATTGAGGAAACACCCTCACTTGAGAGATTACTTGTATTTGATCAACAAGGTCCAACAAGAATCAATGTCATTTTTGCGCCGAAATTGACAGTGGTGGGCTACTCTTCTGTCAAATACTACTACTTTCAGGTACAACAGTCGCCTTATACCTCTCCTTATTGATATCAACATTATTTCTAGTTTTGAAGATGTATGTTCATCTTTCATCCAGCAAAGCTTCACCTAGATTCTCGGCATAGTGAAGGTCTTGGCCTAGAATCCGTTGGCCTCAACCTGGACCAAGTTGTTAGTTGCCTGAGATGCTTTCTGTGCCTGAAGAAGCTGTATATCAAGGTGATGTTCCTTTCCTATTAAATGTTAACCATAAGGGAGTTCAATTTTTTGCACCTTTTTCCAAGTTTACAATGACAATGTACTATGATTTCTGAAGGAATTTTGGAGGATTTCAGGACATACACCCCCACCCCATATTGGTTGCTTGATTCATATGGTTACAATTCATAAGCATTTCTCCTTTGGATTCCTCTGTACTAGTTTTCTTAGGGAATTTTTCATCCAATCCAACCTCTTGTGAAGAAGGCTACATGTTTCTAGATTGCAATCAAATGCCCATGTTAATCATGTCAGATTGAAGATAGCACGTTGGTGCATTTTACAAATCCTACAAACCAAATAGGACTGTAGTAATGTTCAAAACTGCATGTAGGCACTAACACATTCTCTTCTTTTGCAAATAATAATGGGCTCGAAGGTGGATAATGTTTATAACAACAATCACATCTGAGAGCACCAGTGATCCCTGGGTGATTTTGGTAATTAATGTCAACATATCTCTTGTTGGCGTAATGCTTTCATCTAGTATGCTTTAGATAAGTTCAACAATGGAGTGGCATGGACTAGAGGATGTGGAACCCCTTCGAGATAATAAGGACAAAGGATTGGCTCAAGCTCAAACCTCAGGACTCTACATTTTTCATTTTAGTGATCCAAGATCGCATTGAGTCCATAGGAAAGCCAATACTATTAAGAGGGGATGAGGTGTTTCTTGATGGCTTACTTGCTCAAAGTGCTTAGTGATAAGCTCCATAGCCCTCAACCACTTTCTCACATCCACATTTTTTCCAAACCAAAAGTTAAACTCGGCCCCACCGAAACTTTCTATCCGGCGCCACAGAATTCTCTTGACATAGCCACTGCCAGAAACCCTAATCAATTTGGTATCACCACTGGGATCTCGGTCTCACTGAGATGGGCTTGCAAACTCTCTGTTGCCTATTGCATTAATTTCAGTCTCACCGAAATATGAAATTAGTCCCACTGAGTTTGCTTGGCCAACTCTCTGTTTAGCTTATTACCAAAATCGGTCCCACCGAGTTTGTGTAATTGGTCCAACTGAGATAAGGCTTTACCCTAACCCTAGCACATCGGTCCCACCGAGTTGATCATGTCGGTCCCATCGAAATGCCTAAGGGTCACATTATGAACCAAATCGGTCCGACCGAGTTTTATAATTCGGTCCCACCGAGTTTGGAGATTTGTGTGTAACGGTTAGATTTTGTGTGGAGGTTATATATACCCCTCCACCCAGTCTTCATTCATGGAGAGAGCCATCAGAACATGCCTACACTTCCTACATACATTTTCTGAGAGAGAACCACCTACACTTGTGTTGAGGTCAAGATATTCCATTCCAACCACATAAATCTTGATCTCTAGCCTTCCCCAAGTTGCTTTCCACTCAAACCATCTTTCTACCAAATCCAATCCTATGAGAGAGAGTTGAGTGTTGGGGAGATTATCAATTGAAGCACAAGAGCAAGGAGTTCATCATCAACACACCATCTATTACCTTTTGGAGAGTGGTGTCTCCTAGATTGGTTAGGTGTCACTTGGGAGCCTCCGTCAAGATTGTGGAGTTGAACCAAGGAGTTTGTACAGGCAAGGAGATAGCCTACTTCATGAAGATCTACCCTAGTGAGGCAAGTCCTTCATGGGCGATGGCCATGGTGGGATAGACAAGGTTGCTTCTTCATGGACCCTTCATGGGTGGAGCCCTCCATGGACTCGCGCAACTCTTACCCTTCGTGGGTTGAAGTCTCCATCAACATGGATGTACGATAGCACCACCTATCGGAACCACGCCAAAATCTCCATGTCTCCAATTGCGTTTGCACACTCCGATCCCATCCCTTTACATTCTTGCAGCTTGCATGATTTACTTTCCATTTCTTGCTACCTCTTGAGCACTGCGTTGGATTTCCCTGAAGAGGAAGGGATGATGCAGCAAAGTAGCGTAAGTATTTCCCTTAGTTTTTGGGAACCAAGGTATCAATCCAGTAGGAGGCTACACTCGAGTCCCTCGTACCTACACAAAAACAATAGCTCAGTGCAACCAACGCGCTTAGGGGTTGTCAATCCCTTGACGGTCACTTACGAAAGTGAGATCTGATAGAGATGATAAATAATGTTTTTGGTATTTTTGGTATAGAGATGCAAAGTAAATAAAGTAAAAGCAAAGTAAAAGCAAAGCAATAATAAAGTAATGGAGATTGATATGATGAGAAAGAGACCCGGGGGCCATAGGTTTCACTAGTGGCTTCTCTCAAGAGCATAAGTATTCTACGATGGGTGAACAAATTACTGTTGAGTAATTGACAGAATTTAGCATAGTTATGAGAATATCTAGGTATGATCATGTATATAGGCATCATGTCCAAGACAAGTAGACCAAAACGATTCTGCATCTACTACTATTACTCCACTCATCGACCGCTATCCAGCATGCATCTAGAGTATTAAGTTAAAAACAGAGTAACGCCTTAAGCAAGATGACATGATGTAGAGGGATAGTGTCGGTGTCAAAACCGGCGGATCTCGGGTAGGGGGTCCCGAACTGTGCGTCTAGGCAGGATGGTAACAGGAGGCAAGGGAAACGAAGTTTTACCCAGGTTCGGGCCCTCTTGATGGAGGTAAAACCCTACGTCCTGCTTGATTAATATTGATGATATGGGTAGTACAAGAGTAGATCTACCACGAGATCAGAGAGGCTAAACCCTAGAAGCTAGCCTATGGTATGATTGTTGTTCTGTATGTTTTTTTATGGACTAAAACCCTCCGGTTTATATAGGCACCGGATAGGGTTAGGGTTACACAAAGTCGGTTACAATGGTAGGAGATCCGTATATCCGTATCGCCAAGCTTGCCTTCCACGCCAAGGAAAGTCCCTCCCGGACACGAGACGAAGTCTTCAACCTTGTATCTTCATAGTCGAGGAGTCCGGCTAAAGGTATAGTCCAGCCATCCGGACACCCCCTAATCCAGGACTCCCTCAGGAGCCCCTGAACCAGGCTTCAATGACGACGAGTCCGGCGCGCAGATTGTCTTCGGCATAGCAAGGCGGGTTCCTCCTCCAAGTACTTCATAGAAGATTTCGAACACAAAGATAGTGTCCGTCTCTGTAAAATAAATTTCCACATGTTGCCATAGAGAGATTAATATTTACACAAATCTAATCTGCTGACGTATTCTGTAGTGTGACATCGCACCACGGCCAAGCCTTTATTCGAATCGTTTTATTGTCCCACCTTAGCGCGTCATGCGAGGCGGTTTCCTTGGCACGTCTTGTTAAAGCAGAGATCGTGTCCCCTTATTCTAAGATTCTCATCAATACGGGCGTGGGTAACCCAACCGCTTCTAGGACTCCTAGACTATAGGCAAGTCCAAACGGCCACGGAGAGGACGCCTGATATGCACCCTCTTTATAAAGGGACAAGGCTCTTATTTTTTCCCTCCCGTGCTCAATCGAATCCTTCCCCCACCTCAAGATCAAACGCCCAAAGTTTAGGTCAGGTGCTCCAAACCTTCAATCATGTCCGGATCTAGCCTTCAAGGCTGATGGATGCCTTCCTCCGTCACGGAAGAAGACATCAAAAAGATGAGGGAGGCCAGATATCTGACCGCCAAGGTTTTGCATCGGCTGCTTGCCTAAGGGTAGGCTGTCCCCTCCCCCGAACCCAACAAGAATGTCATGTTCGTCTCCCACTTCCTCTGAGGTCTAGGCTTTGCTCTGGATCCTTTCGTCAGGGGTTTGATGTTTTATTATGGGTTAGATTTCCATGATCTAGCTCCGGACTCCTTTCTTCATATCACGACATTTATTGTCGTGTGCGAGGCCTTCCTCCGGGTTAACCCTCACTTTGGCATGTGGCTCAAGACCTTTGAAGTAAAGCCGAAGATGATCGAGGGGCAACATGAAGCGTGCGGAGGTGCCTCAAGACTCAAGATGACGGGAGCTCCATGGCCCAAAGGTTCCATTCGAGAGGTGTCTGAATTGTGGCAACAGGAGTGGTTCTACATCACGGCTCCTAGAAGTGCCAAGTGGGCGGCCGCCCCTGTTTTCCGCTCGGGCCCTCCACCACAACTGATGTCATGGATCAGCAGAGGTCTGAGCTGGGGTCCAGCCAAGGACGTGCCTATACTGCAAAGCCGCATTCAAGATCTCTTCAATGGAGATTTTAGTTTGGTTGCGGTAATACAAGGTATGCTGGTTCGTCAAGTCCAGCCTTGCAAACGCCGGCCCCTTCGCTTGTGGGAGTTCAATCCCGAGGGACCGCGTGTCATTCAAAATTTCCTTGGCCTGGCACACGAGGAGATGTACAAGTCATTCTTCGGACCTCAGGTAGAGTGTCCGGAAATCACCGAGGACGTGGGCCTGAGCAGTAACCGCGCCGCCGAACAGGTAAGGAATCTTCCGGCCGAACATACTATCTCTCATTTGTTACGAAGTTATTTCTGAGAGTTCTCTTTTTGACCAGGACTGGATAACAAAGGCGAAGTTGATTCGGTGTTCGGCCCCCCTCCCTGAGGGTTTGGACAATCCGGTATTGGAAAAGATGCTCCAGGTCGCACCTTGCCCGGAGCCCTTGAAGGAAGATACTGGGGAGGATAATACGGGCGGACGCGGGCCCCCAACGCTGCCCACTCTAACCGAGGGAGCGAGCGTCTCCATGAAGGAAGATGACCGGAGGAGGAAAAGGACTGCGCCCGGGGATTCGGAAGCCGAAGCTTCCAAACGGGAGAAGAAGTCTCCCACAGAGGGTCCTACCTTGGGGGGTGCTTTTGCCGCACAAAGTCCACGGGGGGGTCAATTCTCCAGCGAGTCATAAGTGACCCGAAATACTTTAATAGTACAGGTATGCCCTCTTTTTCTTCTGAGAAAATAACCACCGCATTTATCTTTGTAGTTTGGGCCTTAGCCCCTCTCAAATGAGCTCGTCTTCGGGGGATCTTCTTCTAGAGATGATGGAGAGAGAAACGCCTCCTCTGGACTCCTCCGCTCCGGAAGTGGGCGACGCCGAAGTGTCGTCGCGGAGGGCCTCTCCGAGTCTGGTGAGGCCAGAAGATAATCCCATTGACCCCCGAAGCTCCCAGTGTCCGGCTCCCGAAGAGAGCAGACAAAAGAGTCCGGCACCGTCTGGTGTGCGATCGGATGTTCTGAGGGGGTTGGTGGGGCGAGTGGCCATCTCAGATGAACACCGTATGCTGATGAATACGGTGATGGAGAGGATCTCGTCCGCCGAAAGAGGATTGCATGAAGCTTTTATGAGTCTACTGACAGGCTTTGAGGTACGTAAAATAATGTATGATAGTCCTGCACATGCTAGGTGTGCCCTGTGTAGATAGTAGCCCCTGAGACTCTGGTGGTCGTCGGAAACGACGACGAATAGAGGATCATATTCCCAGGTAATAAACATACTGCGTCTATGTGCAGGTGATGGAAGCTCCGGTGGCTAGCCGGACTAGCGAGTTTACCCATTTAAAATGGCAGTTGGATGCGGCAGACGTCGACATCGAGCTTGTTAACAAAAGTATTGACGAGGCACAGGGTAAGTGTCATTATCTGGTAAACGCCACATAGTAAGAGCAGCATGATGCCAGTATCTTTAATATGTTGTGACTGCAAATGGAGCTGCCACTGTTGAAGCCTTGCGGGTAGAACTTGCCCGAGCTAAGGAACAAGCGAGGTTTGGTAATGCGGCTGCTATGAAGGCGGCCGAAGAGTTGAAAGCCGAGAAGGCCGCGCATGGCGAGAGCCGAGATAAGATGGCCAAGATGGCCATAGAATTAAAAGCCACCGCTGACCATTGTCGGGTTCTTGAAAAGGAAAACCTAGCGAAGGCATCGGACCTTGAGAAGGCTGCTGCGACAAGAAAAGACATCCGCTCTGCTATGAGGGCGAAGAAGAAGGAGCTGCGGGAAGCCGGGGATATTGTAGCTGGGAAATCCTTTATGTTGCGGAGGAAGTTCGGAGATCCACGGTATGCCCCTCTGGATCGGCTGTGGAGTTCGGAGGATGTGTATATGGATTTGGCGATGAGCGCTGCCGATGCGGCCAAGTACTTCCAAGGTCAGACGAACCGTGAAGTGGACCCGCTGTTTTGGACACAATTCCATTCTCCTGAGCGTCCGCTTTCATTGACTGACCAATTAGCCGAATGGGCTGAACTAAATAGGTTGTCCGGACGCGCCATGAGGTCTGTTGTGGATCAGCTATGGCCGGAAAGGCCAAAACCGAACAGCTATTTCAGCTTGGTGCAGCAGTTCCTTGATGTGGTGCCGCGCATTAATGCAATGAAGAGGTCGGCGTGCATAGAGGGATCATGGATGGCCTTTGCCCGTGTTAAAGCATACTGGGTGGAGATGGATGCTACCACTGTTGCAGCGCGGGGTTCGGCCATAGGCCGAATGGCTGCTGAGCACTACTTTGAAGAAGTTCTTGAGGGTGCTCGTTTGATAGAGACCCAGTGCTCAAAAAATATTATGTTTGAGTGATATGTAATCTCATTGTAAGAGAAATGCTTGTATAAATTTTTATAAGGTTATTTTATACTTTTTCCTGAAAGTAATATGATGCCTCCTGGGTGGCCGCTTATGTATACATGTGTATAACCTGAAAGATTGCAGCCGTCGGCTTCAACCCCCACGCATATAATGCGGAGGTGCTCGCAAAAACACGCATTCACACTTAACCCAATGTCTTGGTCCTATTAAGGAGGTGATAGCGGAGCGAGCGAGGCAACCGGACTATAATGCTTTAGCACTTTCACTTAGCCATAGGAGTTTGACAGTGGGGCTACTAGATAGCCCCTGGTGGCTCCGCACTCTCCCGATCCCGGGGTGCGTACATGCCTGGCCGGAAAACGGCCCTTCGGTAAGGCGGAGGAATTCTAACATTCAAACAGTTCATCGAGTGGTTGACCAGTCTCACGCTATATCATGACAGTCAGTTTTCGGCTTTCTCTATTGAGGTGCTCGTCCGGATGAACCAGGGCACAATCGCAGTAGTTCTCCTGGTGCTACCTTAGCCGGTAAAGCAGAATGTAAGGCACCAAAACACAGGAGCCGGGCAAACCCAACATTTGACCAAAGACAATGATTCGGAGCTGATGCATATAGGGCCAAACTCGCGACGCCGAACACTCCCTAAGGTATTCGGTCTTTGTGGTATAAACCGGGCCTAAATAATGGCCTTTGTAAGGAGCCCCTTGTGTCCAGGTACGTGCATTGTTCTGGTGTGGCCACATGCCAAGACATCAGCATCCTTCTCAACGGTGGATATGTATCAACAAGAGACAGTAAAAAAGGTTTACGCAGGGTCTTAATCTAAAAAGAATCCTTGGAGCAGGTCCCTGCTGCACGTCTGCGTCTGTGTCTCCGTTGTGCCATATCCTGGACGGGTGTAGCGCGATGATCGTCTGTAAAAGAGAGGAATTTAGGTGAAAAAGTTGTCGTGCAAAAAGGTAGTTTTTAAAGAAACCATGTATAATTCAAGATGAGAAAAAATTGCCACTTGTCTGCGCGCGTTGAGCCCCTTGTATTGACAAATAGGGGTGTGACCATTTATTCGGTAGAAATAGCGGCGCCGGACTTGATTAGTTGTGTCTGAGGTCTTGACGACCTATTGGATGCTTTCGCTGGTCCGGGCGCCTTTAGTGTGCGGCTGCCAAGGCAGCCGCACTCTTTTCGGCGCGTAGAGATCGCTTGATATTTCCGTTCACTGAAATGATGCCACGTGGACCGGGCATCTTGAGTGTGAGGGAGGCGTAGTGTGGTATTGCGTTAAAGTGAGCGAAAGCTTCGCGTACAAGCAGTGCTTGATAGCCACTTTGGAACGGAGCGATGTGAAAGGTTAAATGCTCGCGACGGAAGTTCTCGGGGGAGCCGAATATAACTTTTAGTAGGAGGGAGCCCGTACAACGAGCCCCTGGGCCTGGCGTTACTCCTTTAAAGGTAGTATTGCTATGGCGAATTTTTGTTGGGTCTAAACCCATCCCGCGTATTGTATCCTGGTATATTAGGTTTAGATTGCTGCCACCGTCCATCAAGACTCATGTGAAGTGATATCCGCCAATTACTGGGTCTAATACTAGGGCAGCCCATCCTGCGCGTCGGATACTTGCTGAGTAATCGCGATGGTCGAAAGTGATCGGTTGAGACGACCAGTGGCAGGATTTCGCGGTGACAGGCACTTTTGTATATTTTCCTAGGAGTGTCGCGTTGTTTTCTCCCTTGATCACGTGTAACACGTTTACTGTTTTGACTTCTGGTGGAAATTTCTTTTGTTCCATAGTGTCTTGCTTGGGAGGCTCATCCTCGTCTTCACTTGGTGTATCCTCCCCTTGTGTACGGCGTTGAGCTTGCCAGACTGCTTGAAGACCCAACATTCTCCGTGGGTATGATTAGCAGGTTTACCAGGGGTACTATGTATCTGACATACTTGGTCCAAAATTTTGTTGAGGCTGGACAGTTCATCCCTGGTGCCTTTAGAGGGCAGCTTTTGCTGACCTGGCCGAGAGCTTTTGAATCCGGCGTTTACTGCCGTGCCCTTCGTGCTGTCTTCTTTATTCCGGCGTTTGTTATTGCTGTTGCACCATGATTTCCCATTTCCATCTCTAACTTCAGATGTACTGGGGTCGCTGGTGCTGCATCTGGCTAGCCAGCTGTCCTCACCCGCACAAAAGCCGGTCATGAGGCTTGTTAATTCAGCCATCGTTCTCGGCTTATTTTGGCCGAGGTGTCTGGCGAGCCATTCGTCACGGACGCTATGCTTAAAAGCTGCCAAGGCTTCAGCGTCTGGACAGTCGACAATTTGGTTCTTTTTAGTAAGAAACCTGTTCCTAAGCTTTCGGGCTGACTCTCCGGGCTATTGAGTTATATGACTCAAATCGTCCGCATCCGGAGGTCGGACATAAGTCCCTTGAAAATTTGCCCGAAAGGCGTCTTCGAGCTCTTCCCAACTTCCAATGGAGCTTTCGGGGAGGCCTTTAAGCCAGTGACGAGCTGGCCCTTTGAGCTTGAGGGGTACGTACTTGATGGCGTGGAGATCATCTCCTCAAGCCATATGGATATGAAGGATGTAGTCCTCAATCCATACCCAGGGTATGTTGTTCCGTCATATGTCTCTATGTTTACGGGTTTGAATCGCTCTGGAAATTCATAGTCCAGCACCTCATCGGTGAAACATAGGGGGTGTGCGGCACCCCTGTAGCTAGGTGTACTGCGTTGTTCGGATGTTTGTGTTGCATTGTATGCTGGGGCGCGCTTGCGTGGTCCATAGATGGATCTTGTTGCACCGTCCTTTGGGTGCGATCCCTCGCATGGGTCGTGTGTTGTATTGTGAGTGGCATTGTATGCCGCTCTGTGTTGGCAGAGGGGTCGTCTATCCGGCCAGGTGGCTGCTTTGATATTTGGTTATGGGGGGTCTGAGGCCTCCTCATCGAATTCAGGTAGCAGCTTCCGCTTTGCCTAGCTCTTGGAGGGGCGATTGTCGCCGTACCTCGCTGCTGTGTTGAGTATTTTACTCCATCTAATTTGGAGTGTGTCTTGCGCAGCCTTGAGCCTTTGCTTCTGCTTTTTAAGACTCCTCGCGGTGGCAACAAGCCTTTTACGGGCATTCTGCTGCTCCGGGTGCCTGTCCGGTGTTATGTCATCCGGACTATTATCCTTGATAGAATTTGTTTTTCGGTTTGATTATCCGGATTGCCGTTGTCTGGCAGCGGTTCACCCTGCTCCAGTGCTGGGTCTGTGTGATCGTTATTTCTGTCGAGGCGGGATTTGGGGCGGCGCTTGCGTCGCCGCTTTGACTTCTTCTTGAGGGAACAAGCCTTCGGTGCGTCCTTTCGCTCCTCGTCGTCATCTTTTGGTGCGTCCACCATTTATACATCATATGGCGAGGTGGCTTTCCAGGGCCCAATAGGCGCTGGTTCTTCATCGTCTCCTGCATCGGCGTCCATACCATCGATGTCTTCGGAGTCGAAGTCGAGCATGTCGGTTAAATCGTCGACAGTGGCTACAAAGTGGGTGGTGGGTGGGCTTTGAATTTCTTCATCGTCTGTATCCCAACCTTGCTTACCGTAGTCCAGCCAAGGCTCTCCTGATAAAGAGAGAGACTTTAGTGTCTTCAGAATATCGCCGAAAGGCGAGTGCTGAAAGACGTCCGCGGAAGTAAACTCCATGATCGGCGCCCAATCGGATTCGATCGGCAGGGGCGCGGAGGGTTCGGAGTCCGGAGAGGAGTCCGGCTCCTTGGAGTCACGAGTCTCGCGGAGTGCGGGCTGGTGATTGGCTCGATCGCCGTTGGGATCACAGCCCCCGAGGCGGTGTCCAACCACCCATCCTCGATCGGCGCAGTTGGCTCCGAATTAAGGGTCGAAGCCGATGTGGGTGCGGCCTCCAGGGCACTCTTCGACGGCAGAGCTAGATCATGCTCGTCGTGATAGTGCGGCGCGCTCGGCAGTGGCTCGAATCCGTCGAAGATCAAGTCCCCGCGGATGTCAGCCGTGTAGTTTAAACTTCCAAATCTAACCTGGCGGCCAGGGGCATAGCTTTCGATCTGCTCTAGATGGGCAAGTGAATTGGCCCACAGTGCGAAGCCGCCGAAGACGAAGATCTGTCCGGGGAGGAAGGTCTCACCCCAGACTGCATCGCTATTGATGATCGTAGGAGCCATCAAGCCTAACGGCGACGACACAGAGGAACTCTCAATGAAAGCACCAATGTCAGTGTCAAAACCGGCGGATCTCGGGTAGGGGGTCCCGAACTGTGCGTCTAGGCCGGATGGTAACAGGAGGCAAGGGACACGAAGTTTTACCCAGGTTTGGGCCCTCTTGATGGAGGTAAAACCCTACGTCCTGCTTGATTAATATTGATGATATGGGTAGTACAAGAGTAGATCTACCACGAGATTAGAGAGGCTAAACCCTAGAAGCTAGCCTATGGTATGATTGTTGTTCTGTATGTTTTTTCTATGAACTAAAACCCTCCGGTTTATATAGGCACCGGATAGGGTTAGGGTTACACAAAGTCGGTTACAATGGTAGGAGATCCGTATATCCGTATCGCCAAGCTTGCCTTCCACGCCAAGGAAAGTCCCTCCCGGACACAGGACGAAGTCTTCAATCTTGTATCTTCATAGTCGAGGAGTCCGACTGAAGGTATAGTCCAGCCATCCGGACACCCCTAATCCAGGACTCCCTCAGATAGTTTCATGCAATATGATAAAAAAACCATCTTGTCGGGGATATACCCCGCGGTATGACCCGGCCAGATGTATAACCCGGTCGGACTTGGTGACTCACTAATGACCCGCCCTAACTGGACGACTCACTAAGTGACCCGCCCGAGCCTGGCGACTTATGGGTGACCTGGAAAGCGGATCAAGGGAGCGACAAGACCCGAGGGCCCAAGAGGCTCAAGGCCCAGAAGGCCGGCTACGTTATGGTAGGCCGGCTTAAGAGGAAAGGCGTGAGGAATACCTCCTTTACGAGGAAGCAAGACCCGGACTTGTAATTAACTTGTAAGAGAAGATAGACTAATCCTAGTCCTACTAGGACTCCACATGTAACCCGCCCCTCTAACTTATATAAGGAGGGGCAGGGCTCCCCAAAGAGGGAAGAAGAAACAATCTCTAGGGATAGACACAAAGAGCCGGCTTACCGGCAACTCTCTCATGAGCATAATTAGACCTAGCCACAAACAGCATGTAGGGCTATTCCGGATGATGTTTCCTGGGGCCCGAAACTGTCTAAATCCTCGTCTTGTGTGATGATCCGCCTTGCGTCTCTCGATTCCGTCCAACCCCTCCAAGCTACCGCATAGATGCGTTGGCCTCGCGATTAAGTCCTCACACTAGGACATCTTCCGTGACAAATCCACGACACATCTTGTTATCCTCGATGGAAACGATACAATACATGCCTTTCTGCCCCTTCCGTCAATGGGAAAGGACACCGCAAGATCGAATCCAAAGCTAAGCACTTCTCCCATGGCAAGAACAACCAATCTAGTAGGCCAAACCAAACTGATAATTCGAAGAGACTTGCAAAGATAACCAATCATACATAAAATAATTCAGAGAAGATTCAAATATTATTCATAGATAGACTTGATCATAAACCCACAATTCATCGGTCTCAACAAACACACCACAAAAAGAAGATTACATTGAATAGATCTCCACGAGAGAGTGGGAGAACATTGTATTGAGATCCAAAAAGAGATAAGAAGCCATCTAGCTACTAGCTATGGACCCATAGGTCTAAAATAAACTACTCACACTTCATCGGAAGGGCTTGGATGATGATGTAGAAGCCCTCCGTGATCGATGCCCCCTCAGGTGGAGCTCCGGAACAGGCCCCAAGATGGGATCTCGTGGATACAGAAAGTTGCGGCGGTGGAATTAGGTTTTTGGCTCCGTCCCCGATCGTTTGGGGGTACGTGGATATATATATATAGGAGGAAGAAGTACGTCAGTGGATCTTCGAGGGGCCCATGAGGCAGGGGGCGCGCCCTAGGGGGGGCGCCCCCTACCCTCGTGACCACCTCGTATCTTTCTTGACGGAGGGTCCAAGTCTCCTGGATCTTATCTGATGAGAAAATCACGTATCCGAAGGTTTCATTCCGTTTGGACTCCGTTTGATATTCCTTTTCTTCGAAACACTAAAACAAGCAAAAAACAGCAATTCTGGGCTGGGCCTCCGGTTAATAGGTTAGTCCCAAAAACAATATAAAATTGGATAATAAAGCCCAATAATGTCTAAAACGGTAGATAATATAGCATGGTGCAATCAAAAATTATAGATACGTTGGAGACGTATCAAGCATCCTCAAGCTTAATTCCTGCTCGTCCTTGAGTAGGTAAATGGTAAAAACAGGAATTTTTGATGCGGAGTGCTACTTGGCATAATTTCAATGTAAATCTTCTTAATTGTGGTATGAATATTCAGATTCGAAAGATTCAAGACAAAAGTTCATATTGATATAAAAATAATAATACTTCAAGCATACTAACAAAGCAATTATGTCTTCTCAAAATATCATGGCCAAAGAAAGCTATCCCTACAAAATCATATAGTCTGGCTATGCTCTATCTTCACCACACAAAGTATTTAAATCATGCACAACCCCGATGAGAAGCCAAGCAATTGTTTCATACTTTTGACATTTTCAAAACTTTTTTGATCTTCACGCAATACATGAGCGTGAGCCATGGATATAGCACTATAGGTGGAATAGAATGGTGGTTGTGGAGAAGACAAAAAAGGAGAAGATAATCTCACATTAACTAGGCGTATTAACGGGCTATGGAGATGCCCATCAATAGATATCAATGTGAGTGAGTAGGGATTGCCATGCAACGGATGCACTAGAGCTATAAGTATATGAAAGCTCAAAAGAAACTAAGTTGGTGTGCATCCAACTTGCTTGGTCACGAAGACCTAGGGCATTTTGAGGAAGCCCATCATTGGAATATACAAGCCAAGTTCTATAATGAAAAATTCCCACTAGTATATGAAAGTGACATAATGAGAGACTCTCTATCATGAAGATCATGGTGCTACTTTGAAGCACAAGTGTGGTAAAAGCATAGTAACATTGTCCCTTCTCTTTTCTCTCATATTTTTTTATTTGAGCCTTTCTCCCTTTTTTTGGCCTTTTTTTGTCCGGAGTCTCATCCCGACTTGTGGGGGAATCATAGTCTCCATCATCCTTTCCTCACTGGGACAATGCTCTAATAATGATGATCATCACACTTTTATTTACTTACAACTCATGAATTACAACTTGATTATTAGAAACATATATGACTCTATATGAATGCCTCCAGCAGCGTACCGGGATGTGCAATGACTCATGACTGACATGTATGAAAGAATTATGAACGGTGGCTTTGCCACAAATACGATGTACTCTACATGATCATGCTAGCAATATGACAATGATGGAGCGTGTCATAATGAACGGAACGGTGGAAAGTTGCATGTCAATATATCTCGGAATGGCTATGGAAATGCCATGATAGGTAGGTATGGTGACTGTTTTGAGGAAGGTATTTGGTGGGTGTATGATACCGACGAAAAGTGCGCGATATTAGAGAGGCTAGCAACGGTGGAAGGAAGGAAAGTGCGAATAATGCATGGTCTCAACATTAGTCGTAAAGAACTCATATACTTATTGCAAAAATCTAGAAGTTATCAAAGCAAAGTATTACGCGCATGCTCCTAGGGGGATAGATTGGTAGGAAAAGACCATCGCTCATCCCCGACCGCCACTCATAAGGAAGAGAATCAATAAATAAATCATGCTCCGACTTCATCACATAACGGTTCACCATACGTGCATGCTACGGGAATCACAAACTTTAACACAAGCATTTCTCAAATTCACAACTACTCAACTAGCATGACTCTAATATCACCATCCTCATATCTCAAAACAATTATCAAACATCAATTTCTTCTTAGTATTCAACACACTCATACGAAAGTTTTATTATTAATCTTGCATACCAAGCATATTAGGATTTTAAGCAAATTACCATGCTATTAAGACTCTCAAAATAATCTAAGTGAAGCATGAGAGATCAATAGTTTCTATAAAGCAAATCCACCACCGTGCTCTAAAAGATATAAGTTAAGCATTAGAGCAAAACTATAAAGCTCAAAAGATATAAGTGAAGCACATAGAGTATTCTATCAAATTCCAAATCATGTATGGCTCTCTAAAAAGGTGTGTACAGCAAGGATGATTGTGGTAAACTAATAAGCAAAGACTCAAATCATAAAAGACGCTCCAAGCAAAACACATATCATGTGGTGAATAAAAATATACCTCCAAGTAAAGTTACCGATAGAAGTAGACGAAAGAGGGGATGCCTTCCGGGGCATCCCCAAGCTTTGGCTTTTAGGTGTCCTTAGATTATCTTGGGAGTGCCATGGGCATCCCCAAGCTTAGTCTCTTGCCACTCCTTGTTCCATAATCCATCAAATCTTTACCCAAAACTTGAAAACTTCACAACACAGAACTTAAAGTAGAAAACTCGTGAGCTCCGTTAGCGAAAGAAAACAAAAGAACTCTTCAAGGTACTGTAATGAACTCATTATTTATTTATATTGGTGTTATACCTACTGTATTACAACTTCTCTATGGATTATAAACTACTTTACTAGCCATAGATTCATCAAAATAAGCAAACAACACACGAAAAACAGAAATCTCTCAAAAACAGAACAGTCTGTAGTAATCCGTAGCTAGCGAATGATCTGTAACCCAAAAAAATCTAAAATAAATTGCTGGACGTGAGGAATTTATCTATTAATCATATTAAAAAAGAATTAACTAAATATCACTTTTCAAATAAAAATGACAGCAGTTCTCGTGAGCGCTAAAGTTTCTGTTTTTTACAGCAAGTTCAACAAGACTTTCCCCAAGTCTTCCCAACGGTTCTATTTGGCACAAACACTAATTAAACACAAAAAACACAACCAAAACAGAGACTAGATAATTTAATTATTACTAAACAGTAGCAAAAATCAAGGAATAAAAATAAAACTGGGTTGCCTCCCAACAAGCGCTATCGTTTAACGCCCCTAGCTAGGCATAAGAAGCAAGAATAGATCTAGGTATTGCCATAATAATAAGATAGATTGTTAAAACTCATTTCATATTCTCTACGTTCAGCAGAATGTTTTATTTGAGGCAAGAAAAAGTAATCAAAAGGGCTAAATTTGTTGGGACAAAAGTCTCCAAGATCAACCTTGGGAGGTATAGGTTCCTCCTTTGGTCCTTCATATTGCACAACCTATTCATCATTATAAGCATTCTTTTGACAAAACTTTGTGAGCCTATATTCAAGAGAATATCCCAATTCATTATCTCGAATAGCTAAATCATCATTAAGTTCAGAAATTCTATCAACTAAAACATTGGTAGGAACCCTTTTTCTAAGATTTTCATTGAAAGCAACATAGTCTAGAGATTGAAAACGCATTATTTCTTCTTGATAAAAGAGGATAGTCTCTATGGGAGGACGGCAAGCATCCACCCTATAATGCGCAAAGATTTCTTTGGCCTCTTTTATTATGAATGGAAACTCATGAGCCAAAAAGATAGTAATGGCACGCTTGACAGAAGAATGCTCAATATTAGAAAATTCTAGGAAAATCCTTTGTATAGAAGGATGCAAGTGCATGAATTGCCTCTCAAGTTCGACCACAAGCATGGCAATAGCGTCCGCAAGACTACTAGTTCTATGAATAATAGAACTACCCATAGAAGGTAAAGCACCGACATAAGTAAAGAAATCTTGAATAACCCCTTTTCCAATAATATTACCGCTACCGACACGAAATCTTTTTATATGTGAGATAGTGGGTTCTTTAGTAGGAGCATCAAAATTATTATCGACAATAGTATCCCAAATTTCAGACATAGAGGCAGAAGGTAAAGAACTAGCCATAATGACAAGCAAGCAACCTAACACACGAGCAAACAAAGAGCAAACGGGCAAAAGAGGCAAATAGAGAGGGATGATAGAGAGAGAGAGAGAGGGCGAATAAAACGGCAAGGGTGAAGTGGGGGAGAGGAAAACGAGAGGAAAATGGCAAATAATGTAATGCGGGAGATAGGGATTGTGATGGGTACTTGGTATGTTGACTTTTGCGCAGACTCCCTGGCTACGGCGCCAAAAATTCTTCTTGCTACCTCTTGAGCACTGCGTTGGATTTCCCCGAAGAGGAAGGGATGATGCAGCAAAGTAGCGTAAGTATTTCCCTCAGTTTTTTAGAACCAAGGTATCAATCCAGTAGGAGGCTATGCTCGAGTCCCTCGTACCTACACAAAAACAATAGCTCAACGCAACCAACGCGCTTAGGGGTTGTCAATCCCTTCACGGTCACTTACAAAAGTGAGATCTCATAGAGATGATAAATAATATTTTTGGTATTTTTGGTATAGAGATGCAAAGTAAATAAAGTAAAAACAAAGTAAAAACAAAGCAATAATAAAGTAATGGAGATTGATTTGATGAGAAAGAGACCCGGGGGCCATACGTTTCACTAGTGGCTTCTCTCAAGAGCATAAGTATTCTACAGTGGGTGAACAAATTATTGTTGAGCAATTGACAGAATTTACCATAGTTATGAGAATATCTAGGTATGATCATGTATATAGGCATCACGTCCGAGACAAGTAGACCGAAATGATTCTGCATCTACTACTATTACTCCACTCATCGACCGCTATCCAGTATGCATCTAGAGTATTAAGTTAAAAATAGAGTAACGCCTTAAGCAAGATGACATGATGTAGAGGGATAGTTCCATGCAATATGATAAAAAAACATCTTGTTATCCTCGATGGCAATGATACAATACGTGCCTTCTGCCCCTTCTGTCACTGGGAAAGGACACCGCAAGATCGAACCCAAAGCTAAGCACTTCTCCCATGGCAAGAACAACCGATCTAGTAGGCCAAACCAAACTGATAATTCGAAGAGACTTGCAAAGATAACCAATCATACATAAAAGAATTCAGAGAAGATTCAAATACTATTCATAGATAGACTTGATCATAAACCCACAATTCATCGGTCTCAACAAACACACCGCAAAAAGAAGATTACATCGAATAGATCTCCACGAGAGAGGGGGAGAACATTGTATTGAGATCCAAAAAGAGAGAAGAAGCCATCTAGCTACTAGCTATGGACCCGTAGGTCTGAAGTAAACTACTCACACTTCATCGGAGGGGCTTGGATGATGATGTAGAAGCCCTCCGTGATCGATGCCCCCTCCGGCGGAGCTCCGGAACAGGCCCCAAGATGGGATCTCGTGGATACAGAAAGTTGCGGCGGTGGAATTAGGTTTTTGGCTCTGTCCCCGATCGTTTGGGGGTACGTGGATATATATAGGAGGAAGAAGTACGTCAGTGGAGCTTTGAGGGGCCCACGAGGCAGGGGGCGCGCCCTAGGGGGGGCGCCCCCTACCCTCGTGACCACCTCGTGGCTTTCTTGACGTAGGGTCCAAGTCTCCTGGATCTTATCTGATGAGAAAATCATGTTTTCGAAGGTTTCATTCTGTTTGGACTCCATTTGATATTCCTTTTCTTTGAAACCCTAAAACAGGAAAAAAACAGCAATTCTGGGCTGGGCCTCCGGTTAATAGGTTAGTCCCAAAAATAATATGAAAGTGGATAATAAAGCCCAATAATGTATAAAACAGTAGATAATATAGCATGGAGCAATCAAAAATTATAGATACGTTGGAGACGTATCACTACTCATATACTCTTATCATGCTTGCTTGATATGTATTGTGAATGTTTGAACTTGTGCTAAAACTCCACTTCAACTTAAAGAATTTAAAAACTGCAACTTTTCTTGCTAAGAGTCTATTCACCCCCCCTCTAGACACCTCTTATCGATCCTTTCAATTGGTATGAGAGCATTGGTCTCCATTGTTTTTGTTTAAACACCCTTGGAGGAAGATGGATGAGTCTACGCTGGGGAGTCTTAGACATAGAGTGCCTATACTTGATGGAGAGTACTTTCATGAGTGGAAAAATGAGATGCTTGAGATTTTCAATGAATATCATTTGACCAAGTACATTACTACTCCTTGTGCTCGCATTGTTGATCCCTTACATCCCACACCCGATGAGGATCTTGACATGATTCGCAATCTTAGAACTATCAATCTTATTGTGAAAGGATTGCCTAAAAATTTGATTGCTAGCTTACCTACTCTAGATTGTGCTTACACCATATGGAGATTTCTAGAGGAACGATTCCCAAATTATTCCTTGAAAAGTCTAGATGAGATTCTCCACAATTCTATTTACTTGAATAGGATGAGTACTAGTAATCCTAAGTTTGATGATTGTCTATTTGAGCTTTGTGATCTCATGCGTGCCAAAGGAGATGTTGGAATTATTAGCAATATCATTTCCGAAGTCATTAGAATTCATAGAGATGAATATTGTTACGGTCATACTTCTAATGAATCACTCTCTCTAGGAATTTATCCACCACATGACGATGTTGAACATGGATACTATGATGAGGATGATGATAGTGACTATGATCTTGATGATGCAATGAGACACTTTGGTCTTATGGCTAATCTTCGCGGCTACATGGCTGGAGGAAAGGAATGGGTTCTTGATAGTGGGTGTACCGATCATATGACCGGAGACAAAGATATGTTTCGTGAGCTTGCTGAAAACGACGGCCGTCGAAAGTATGTCACTTTTGGTGATAACTCAAAGGGTAAGGTGGTTGGCCTTGGTAAGGTGGCCATCTCACATGATAGCCCCATACAATATGTTATGCTCGTTGAATCTCTTGGCTACAATTTACTTTCCATATCTAGACTTGCTGACTTTGGTTTCAATGTCCTATTTACTGAAGTAGATTGCCAAGTGTTTCGTAGAGATAATCATAAAATGGTCTTTACCGGTACACATAGAGGTGATCTTTATATTGTTGATTTCACTAAAAAGGCTTAACCTAGAACTTTCCTAATTTCTAAATCCTCGAGAGGTTGGTTGTGGCATAGAAGGTTAGGTCATGTGGGCATGCGAAATCTTGATAAGCTTATTAAAGGAGATCATATCCTTGGAGTAAAAGATGTTATATTTGACAAGGATAGACTTTGTAGTGCTTGTTAAGCGGGAAAACAAGTTGGAGGAAGTCACCCCGTGAAGAACATTATGACCACGAGAAGACCGCTCAAGCTACTTCATATGGATCTCTTTGGTCCCAATGCCTATAAGAGTCTCGGTGGTAACTCATTTGGCCTAATTATAGTTGATGATTTTTCAAGATTTACGTGGGTGTTCTTTATTGATGATAAATCTTAGGTCCCAAAGATCTTCAAGAGCTTCGCTAGGAAGGCCCAAAATCAATTTGAAGTGAAGATCAAGAAGGTTCACAATGACAATGGAACGGAGTTCAAGAACGCAAATGTGGACACCATTCTTGATGAAGAAGGGATTTCACATGAGTTCTCGGCTACGTACACGCCTCAACAAAATGGAGTTGTTGAGTGGAAGAAACGAACTCTTATTGAGATGGCAAGAACGATGCTTGATGAGTACAAGACTCCAAAACACTTTTGGGCAGAAGCGGTTGAGACAGCTTGTCATGCAACAAGTCGCTTGTATCTTCACAAGCTACTCAGCAAGACGGCATATGAGCTCCTCACCGGTAACAAACCCCAATTTGGATACTTTCGAGTTTTTGGATCAAAGTGTTACATTATCGATAAGCATCATCGTTCTAAATTTGCTCCTAAATCTCATGAGGGTTTCCTACTTGGTTATGCCTCAAACTCTCACACTTACCGTGTCTACAACAGTTTCACCTGAAAGGTTGAAGAGACAGTATATGTGAAGTTTGATGAATCTAATGGCTCGCAAGTAGAGCCACTGCCAATTTATGTAGGGGATAAATTCCCTTCGGAAGCAATCCAAGACTTGTCTATTGGAAAGATTCGACCAAAGGAGGTGAAGGAGAGTACCTCGTCTGTCCAAGTGGAGGCTTCCACCTCACGACAAGGTGAACCAAGAGTCGACATGGAAGCATCCACGAGTGGGACACATCAAGATGAAGAAAACGAGGAAGTACACCAAGATGAACCTCATCAACCTCCTTATCCACCACGACAAGAGAACGACAACGTCAACAATGAAGAAGTCCAAGAAGAAGGACAAGATGAAGAAGATGTTCCACTCCGACCCAAGCAAAAACTCCCACTAGTTCGAGCAAGAGTCTCAAGAGATCATCCCGTCAAACAAATCTTCAATGATATTCAAACCGGGAGAATCACTCGCACTAAAACTCGTTTGGCTAATTTTTGTGAACATTATTCATTCATCTCTAGTATTGAACCTATGAAGGTTGAAGAAGCACTAGAAGATCCGGATTGGATAAACGCCATGCATGAAGAGCTACACAACTTTGAGAGAAATAAAGTATGAACATTTGTCGAGAAGCCCGACAACAACCACAACATCATTGGTACCAAATGGGTGTTTCGCAACAAGCAAGATGAATATGGTCAAGTCGTCCGCAACAAAGCTCGTCTAGTTGCCCAAGGATACACTCAAGTCGAAGGTATGGACTACGGTGAGACATATGCCCCCGTTGCTAGACTTGAGTCCATCCGCATCTTACTTGCCTATGCTAATCACCATGATATCACTTTATACCAAGTGGACATTAAAAGTGCTTTTCTAAACGGTGAAATTGAGGAGGAAGTCTATGTTAAACAACCTCCCAGCTTTTTCAATCCTAAGAAACCCAATCATGTTTACAAACTTCACAAAGCTCTTTATGGTCTTAAACAAGCTCCTAGAGCATGGTATAAATGCTTGACCAAGTTCCTTATTGAAAAAGGCTTTGAGATTGGAAAGATAGACTCTACTATTTTTAGTAAAAGGGTTAATGGTGAGTTATTTGTATGCCAAATTTATGTTGATGATATCATATTTGGCTCAACTAACCCTCATTTTAGTGAGAATTTTTGAAAGCTAATGTCGGAGAAGTTTGTGATGTCTATGATGAGTGAACTCAAGTTCTTTCTTGGGTTGCAAATCAAGCAAACTAGGGAAGGCACCTTTGTTTCTCAAACGAAATACACCAAGGACTTATTCAATAAATTCAACATGCAAGAAAGCAAAGGTATGAAAACTCCCATGCCAACTAGTGGACATCTTGATTTGACCAAGGACGGCAAATCGGTTGACCAAAAGGTTAACCGCTCTATGATTGGATCATTTCATTCGAGATCATGTTGCTAAAGGGGACATTGATCTTAAGCATGTTTGTAGCGATAATCAATTGGCGAATATATTCACCAAACCGCTTGATGAGAATGTTTTTTGCCGTTTGAGAGGTGAATTGGACATCATTGATGCTTCAAACTTGGAGTAGGAACTCCATTTGGATACATGCAAGGCATGAATCTATGACTAATCCTTGATATTTCTCTTATGATGATATTCATATGTCTTGGATATATTTGCACCCTTGCATGTTATCTAACCCTTGTAGGTACTTGGATGGATCTAAATCTATGAGATTGCAACTCACTCACATCTTGAGCAATCTCTACATCACTAAGTCTCTACACAATGGTGGTTGATAACGAGGAAGCATGAAATCCAACATTTCTTTTGACAAATTATATATATCAAATTTCATTTAGTATCAAGTTTCATGATTGTCATTTTGGATACACAAGTGCTATTCCTTGCAAAAACTAACCCATGTAGGTAGATGAACTCACTTCCAAGTGGTGCTCCCGAATCTTGATGAGCTACATCAACCTCGAGCAACTCACACAAGTTCAACTACATGACTGGGATCAACACCACTGCCCAAGGTATGTCATTCCATCTTAGAGAAGCTTAAGCTCAAGTGATAGGTCAAAGCAACTCAACAATATGAGAATACATCAAATACTTAAACGAAAAATGGTAACCCAATTTTGAGCTTAAATGATGAGTATGACCTATGATCAAGTGTTCTCACTTGACTCCTTAGTCAATATACTCTAACATAGGTGACTTTATCACCGCCCAATTCTAGATGAAGTTCTCTAGTGTTTCTTTGAGTTTTTTTATTGCCCTTTGCATATTTATTCTCTTTCCTTTATCAAAAAAAACTTCATCTAGATTTTCTTTTCTCTGTTTTGTTCTGCATTCCCTGCATCCAATTCCTTGCAAATCTTTGTGAGACCTTACTTGCCTAGTGAGCTGAGGTGATAAATTTTCTCTTTGCATTGAACTCGATCACACCGGTCTGCCATTTTCAGTCAAACCGACACCTTTCGGTGCTACCGAAGTAAACAACTCGGTGTCACCGATTTCTATGCAGAAAAGACCATTTTCCACTTGTTCCCGCACTTTTGTTCCAGCTCCACTTGATGATCCATGTCCTCTACCAGCATCACACTCTATATGCTACTTTGCTCTGTGACTCAAGGACCAAACCTATTTTGACTCACACTCAAGAAAAACCCTTCTTGGAAATTGATGTCAAAGGGGGAGAGAGATCACATCAAAGCTTAATTCTTCAAAAGGGGGAGAGAGAATACTTCAAATAGGAAGGAAGAGAGAAATCACATAAAAGCCCCAGATGCTTGGTATTCAAAGAGGAGAGAAGTCACATGTCTTTAGAGGGGAAAAGGCATGTTCATGTTTGCTTATTTGGTTTGCTCTGATTTTCTGTTCCCTATCTTCTCCCGGTATCCCATACAAGATTCAGGAGGAGCAGGACATCTAAGGGAAGAATATCTTCGAATTCATTGCATATCTTTACCTTTTGGGGACATGTCTATATCTAATAGAGTATCCAGTGCTCACACTCTACATGTCATCCCAATCTTGGTACTCTTGTGGTTACTTTTGTTTGCTTTGGCTAGTAGATGTATCTGTGTTATCTAACCTTGTTTACTCAGGTTCATCCCTTTCTAAGACAACTCAAGACCACAAGGTAAGTATATGCATCACAATCATGTGCATGAGGATTTCTTGCTGATGTACATACTTTTTGCAAGAAGGACTCATGAGCATGAAGGTACATTTCCTATATTTACATCATTTTCTCTGATACATATAGCCAAGATATATGTAACACATTACTTACTCTGTCATGCTTATGCATTCACATGCTCTTATATTCCATATTTACATGATTGCATACATATAGGGGGAGCCTATGCATGTTACATGTCTTTCCAGAGCTTTACTTGTTATTCTCTATATCTTTATCTAAAGCTTTGATCTATGTTGTCATCAATTACCAAAAAGGGGGAGATTGAAAGCACCAGTGCTCCCTGGGTGATTTTGGTAATTAATGTCAACATATCTCTTGTTGGAGTAATGCTTTCATCTAGTATGCTTCAGATAAGTTCAACAATGGAGTGGCATGGACTAGAGGATGTGGAACCCCTTCAAGATGATAAGGACAAAGGATTGGCTGAAGCTCAAAGCTTAGGACTCTACATTTTTCATTTTAGTGATCCAAGATCACATTGAGTCCATAGGAAAGCCAATACTATTAAGAGGGGATGAGGTGTTGCTTTATGGCTTGCTTGCTCAAAGTGCTTAGTGATATGCTCCACAGCCCTCAACCACTTTATCACATCCACATTTGTCCCAAACCAAAAGTCAAACTCGGCCCCACCGAAACTTTCTATCTGGCGCCACTGAGTTCTCTTGACATAGCCATTGCCAGAAACCCTAATCAATTCGGTCTCATAGATGGGATCACGGTCTCATAGAGATGGGATTGCAAACTCTCTGTTGCCTATTGCATTAATTTCGGTCTCACCGAAATATGAAATCGGTACCACTGAGTTTGCTTGGCCAACTCTCTGTTTAGCTTATTACCAAATCGGTCCCACTAAGTTTGTGTAGTCGGTCCAACCGAGATAAGGATTTACCCTAACCCTAGCACATCGGTCCCACTGAGCTGATCATGTCGGTCCCACCGAAATGCCTAACGGTTACATTATGAACCAAATCGGTCCGACCGAGTTTTATAATTCGGTCCCACCAAGTTTGGAGATTTGTGTGTAACGGTTAGATTTTGTGTGGAGGCTATATATACCCCTCCACCCACTCTTCATTCATGGAGAGAGCCATCAGAACATGCCTACACTTCCAACATACATTTTCTGAGAGAGAACCACCTAAACTTGTGTTGAGGTCAAGATATTCCATTCCAACCACATAAATCTTGATCTCTAGCCTTCCCGAAGTTGCTTTCCACTCAAATCATCTTTCTACCAAATCCAATCCTATGAGAGAGAGTTGAGTGTTGGGGAGACTATCAATTGAAGCACAAGAGCAAGGAGTTCATCATCAACACACCATCTATTACCTTTTGGAGAGTGGTGTCTCCTAGATTGGTTAGGTGTCACTTGGGAGACTCTGTCAAGATTGTGGAGTTGAACCAAGGAGTTTGTACGGGCAAGGAGATCGCCTACTTCGTGAAGATCTACCCTAGTGAGGCAAGTCCTTCGTGGGCGATGGCCATGGTGGGATAGACAAGGTTGCTTCTTCGTGGACCCTTCTTGGGTGGAGCCCTCCGTGGACTCGCGCAACCGTTACCCTTCGTGGTTTGAAGTCTCCATCAATGTGGATGTACGATAGCACCACCTATCAGAACCATGCCAAAAATCTCCGTGTCTCCAATTGCGTTTGCACACTCCAATCCCATCCCTTTACATTCTTGCAACTTGCATGATTCACTTTCCGCTGCTCATATACTCTTGTCATGCTTGCTTGATATGTATTGTGAATGTTTGAACTTGTGCTAAAACTCTACTTCAACTTAAAGAATTTAAAAACTGCAACTTTTCTTGCTAAGAGTCTATTCACCCCCCCCCCTCTAGACACCTCTTCTCGATCCTTTCAACATCGAATGACTGGATCTACATCTCTCAAATATTACTTTGAACTCCTACCGAGGGACCTTACCGGAGATTACACTTGCCATGTTCTTTCTTGCTAGAGCAAGGGTGTTAAGGGTACTGAGGTTGAACACGCATTTAATTAGGAAACATGAATGGTATGTTTGATCAGAGCCGACAGGTACTGCAGAATGGAAGAGGCTCCCTGTCGGTGTCAAAACCGGCGGATCTCGGGTAGGGGGTCCCGAACTGTGCGTCTAGGCGGATGGTAACAGCAGACAAGGGACACGATGTTTTTACCCAGGTTTGGGCCCTCTCGATGGAGGTAAAACCCTACTCCTACTTGATTAATACTGATGATATGGGTAGTACAAGAGTAGATCTACCACGAGATCAAGGAGGCTAAACCCTAGAAGCTAGCCTATGGTATGATTGTTGTCCCTACGGACTAAAACCCTCCGGTTTATATAGACACCGGAGAGGGCTAGGGTTACACAGAGTCGGTTACAATGGTAGGAGATCTACATATCCATATCACCAAGCTTGCCTTCCACGCCAAGGAAAGTCCCTTCCGGACATGGGACGAAGTCTTCAATCTTGTATCTCCATAGTCCAGGAGTCCGTCCGAAGGTATAGTCCGGCTATCTGGACACCCCCTAATCCAGGACTCCCTCAGTAGCCCCTGAACCAGGCTTCAATGACGACGAGTCCGGCGTGCAGATTGTCTTCGGCATTGCAAGGCGGGTTCCTCCTCCAAGTACTTCATAGAAGATTTTGAACACAAAGGTAGTGTCCGGCTCTGCAAAATAAGTTTCCACATATTGCCACAGAGAGAATAATATTTACACAAATCTAATCTGCTGACGTATTCCGTAGCATGACATCACACCACGGCCAAGTCTTTATTCGAATCGTTTTACTGTCCCACCTCAGCGCGTTTAGCGAGGCAGTTTCCTTGGCACGTCTTGTCAAAGCAAAGATCGTGTCCCCTTATTCTGGGATTCTCATCAATACGGGCGTGGGTAACCCAACCGCGCCATTGATTATGGCGCTTGGGAGATAAGCGAGTTTTACCAGGCTGGTGGGGACGCATAGTCGCGTCTGCCATATAAGGGGATAAGGATCCACCTTTTCATCCACGCGCTTCTTCCTCCTTTGCCTATCCATTTCCGCGCACTCGAGCTCCAGCGCCCAAGTCCGCACACCCCACCTCAACCTTCTCCAGCCATGTCCGGAGCGGGAGGCAAGTGGATGGTCTCCTCCGTCACGGAGGGACACATCAAAAAACTGAGGAAGGTCGGATACTTGTCTAACGACATTGCGCACCGGCTTCCCGAAGAGGGGCAGCTCATCCCCACCCCTAGGCCCCATGAGAGGGTGGTGTTCCTCCCCCATTTCCTCCGTGGACTGGGCTTCCCTCTCCACCCATTTGTCCGGGGGCTCATGTTCTACTATGGCCTGGATTTCCACGATCTGGCCCCAAACTTTGTCCTCAACATCTCGGCGTTTATCGTCATGTGTGAGGCTTTCTTCTGCATCCACCCCCATTTCGGCGTATGGCTCAAGACTTTCAATGTCAAGCCGAAGATGGTGCGCCGCAACCAGGCGGAGTGCGGAGACACCATGGTGGGCAAGATGCCCAACGTCCTATGGCTCGAGGGCTCCTTCGCGGAGACCCTAAAGGGGTGGCAATCGGGGTGGGTTTACATCACTGAGCCACGCGACCCTGAATGGGTCACAGCCCCTGAGTTCCGATCTGGACCCCCTATGCGGCTCACCTCCTGGAAAGAGACGGGCCTGTCGTGGGGTAAAAAAGGAGAGCTGACCGGACTCCAAACATGCGTCCAAACCCTGGTGGACAAGACGCTCAAACTTGTCAACGTAGTCCAGGTTATTCTCATCCACCAGATCCTCCCATGTCAACAACGGGCCTTCAACCTGTGGGAGTTCGACCCGGTGCAGCACCGAACTCTGAGCAGGCTCTTCGACATGATGTACGAAGATGCCTGGAAGGTGCTTTTCAAGGGCGCCGAGGCCCCCGCATCCGCTACCGAGGATCGCGGATTCAGCACGCAGCGTCACGCTAGTGCGGTAAGCTGTTTTTCACTTTTACAGGGTATTAGTTTTTCATAGCTTGACTCCATGCGGGATCTAAACTCCCTTACCTTTGACAGGATTGGCAGGAGACGTCCGGACAAATCAACTGTCCGGCCCCTTTGCCCGAAGGCCCAGTAGACGCTCGCTTGGCGAAGCTGCTGGTTCCGGCACCCTATGTGGTGCCGGAGAAGAAGGCCAAGAAGAAGGCCACGGGGACTCGAAAGAGTGCACGGTGCCTGGAGGTGTCGGATTCATCATCCGACGACTCCAAGACGCACTCCTCCCGTGAAGACGAGGAGGAGGAAGAAGAGACCTCTCCCCCTCCAGCAGGGGGAGGGAAGAAAAGGAAGACCGCCCCAACTGGGGAGGCCGAAGGGTCCAAGAAGGGGAAGACCCTTCCTCCGGACTACTCCACTGACGCCGACGACGGCGAAGAGGAGTGGCCGCACAGGGCCAAGCCCCTGGCGAGATCGTAAGTATTCGGACACCAGAGCAATTCATAGTGTTCCTTTCTTGCACAGCTCCTCCTTACGCCGAATATGACTATGCAGTTCGCCCAAGGCCGGGCTCGACGAGTCGTTGAGCGTCTCCCTGGATTCGTCGGATGTGAATTCGCTCCGACGGCTACATCCCCCACCCTACGGACGATGCCGAGGTGGCGTCCCAACAGGTTCCAAGCCAGGAGGAGGTGGTCCTGGAGGCGCCGCAAGGCGACCTCCCGGACTCCAGGCGTAAAGGGGATAGAACCCCCAAGGGCTCCAAGTCCGGCCTTGAGCCAGACACCGCGCCGGAACCTTCAACGGTTCCGGACTCCGGTAGGCAGCCTCCTTCCAAGAGGAGCAAGCCTACCAAGCCGGTGACCTCCGTCCAACCGGAGGCACCGGAAAATTTGTTGGAGGTGCTTAACGGCGCCTCCATCGACGAGGAGCACCGCACTATTATGAGTGCGGTGATCCAGAAGGTTCAGTCTGCCAAGAGCGGACTGACTGAAGCCTGTGCCAGCTTTCTAATAGGCTTTGAGGTAAGTAAAGAATATGTAAAAATATTACCACATAGACAGTAGCCCCTGATGCTCTATTCGGCGTTCAGAAAGAAAAGCCGAATAGAGGATCTAATAACATTCACAGGAGTCTAACATAATCAAGTCAATATGCGTATGCAGGCTTCGCTGCTGGCCTCTGCCGCACTGACTGCGGAGGTGGATACGCTGAAGCAAAACCTCGCGCGGTCCAAGAACGAGCTCGGCCATGCCAAGAGGCAACTCGAGGAGAAGGAAGGTAAGTAATACCTTGCGCAAGCATATAGAGAAGATGTGGTTGCAAAAAATGACAGGATCAACGTGCTATTATAGGGGCCACGACCGAGGTGGCAACCCTTAAGAAAGCGCTGCCGAGGCCGAAAATAGAGCGGCCGCGGAGCGCACAGAGAGAGGGAAGCAGGAAGCGCGGGTGGAGGAGTTGCAGAAAGAGCTCCAGGCTCTTGTGAAAAAACATGAGAGTTTGGAGCTTGACTCAAAGACACAAGCGTCCGAGCTTGCGGCAGCCCTCGAAAGCGCGAAGTCTGCCAAGGCCGAAGCCTAGAAAGCCCTCCAAGTAATTGGAGCGATGAAGAAGATAGCGGCGGGTAAGGCATTCATTATGCAAAGCAAGCACATGAAAGTGAATTACTTGTTACTTACCCGAGTCCGGAGCTCTCCGGGAGCATTCGCAGATTTGCCCCGCAGTGCGTCTGATGCCGCCGCCTACTACCGATCCAAGGAGGGGAGCTCGACGGAGAAGGTGTTCTGGTCTCAGTATGCTGAGGCCGGACACCTGGTGCCTTTGAGCGACCAGCTGAAGCAAATGGTCGAGCTCCACAAGGTGGCCGAACAGGCCATAAAGGGCCTCATAGTTCGGCTTTGTCCTGGAGAGGCTCTGCTTGGGAGCTACTTCGGGCTGGTGAGGCGGCTGGTGGATGCCTGTCCACGGCTTGAAGTAATCAAGCGCTCCGTCTGCATCGAAGGTGCCCATAGGGCGCTTGCCCGTGCTAAAGTGCACTGGGGCAAGATGGATGCGGGGAAGCTGGTGAAGGACGGGCCGCCGCTGGGCAAGGAGCATCGCGTCCCGGAAGCGTATTATGAGGGCGTCCTGAAGGGTGCCCGCCTTATAGCGGATGAATGCTCCAAAGATGTAATTTTTGAGTAAACTCGCATTTGTGATCCTGTACGCTGAAAACTTATTCATATGCGCTAAGCAACGCTTTTCAATTTAAAATATTACCTTTTGTGTGGCCGTTTATCAAATTTGAGAGATGGCGAGTCGTCGGCTTCTGCCGCCATGCCACGAGTGTTGGGGTGTTTGGGATAAACATGAGCGCTCTTTTTCCCATTCTTGGGTCCTTCGAGGGAGGCGCTCAACACAACGAACAAGGCAATCGGACTATAATGCTTGGACACTCTCACTTAGCCATAGAATTCTATAATTTTAAATTTCAGCAAAGCCCCTAGTGTTCGGAAGACCAAGTTCGGGGCGCTATCCACGCCTAGGCCGGACAAAGCCGACTCCTCGCTCTAAGCGGCATAAGTCTTTAGGGACTCGAAAACCTCTCGAACAGCGACCAGCTCTCGCCTCATCATGACGATCAGTTTTAGCTTTCTCTATTGAGGTGCTTAGCCCAGCTCAACTGGGGCACAATCGCAGTAGTTCTCCTAGTGCTACCTTAGCCGATATAATGGAACGTAAGGTACCAAAACATAGGAGCCGGGAAAACCCAACTATTGGCCCAAGACATGATTCGGAGCCGATGCATATAATGCTATAAGTTCGGGGTGCCGCACTTGTGGAAGTGTTCGGACTTCTCACACCGTATTGTGCAGTACTTAAGCCCCTGGCGTATTGTCCATACCAAAGTGTACGGGTGCAACATGTCATTAATGAACATATATTCATAAAAAAGAGTAATGCAATAATAGATGGAAACTATGCATTGTTTATTTAAAAAAGTTGTGATCAAAGCAGAACGATACAAATAGTGCAATAAGCATAAGATGGGACTATTTAACATGTCCTTTCCAGGGGCGAGCTGCGGAATGGTATGTGAAACAGGTATACTGCTCGTTATAGAGAACACCTTAGAGTTCCATAGTGCAGCATAGCTTTCTGCTTCCCTGGTTGTATTGTTTGTGCGGCAATTGTACTGCCGGACAAGCCTTCCGAAGAATGGAGTCCTGAAAATAAGAGAAAATTAAGAAATTGGCAGCCCCTAGTGCGGTTTAAGCCACCTTTCGGGCGTGCCGTGATGGTGCCCCTCCCCTGTGCCTATGGTATTTCCAGAGTGTAGTTATGTACGCGCAACACTGGTTTTGCAAGTTCGCGAGGGCTGGGGTTGGGGCCGCATTGCTACGCTTGCTCGGAACGTGCCAGGCGGTCTTGTTGTAGGTTACTCCGAGCGCGCTTGACGGTGTCCAGATGTTTAATGGCCGGACTGGAGAATTGCCTTGAGAGGCTGTTTTGTACTTCCGCTGTGATAGCCGCCGTATGCTCCTCCATTCGGAGAGAGCGTTCGGTGTTTCCATTGATCGTGATGACTCCTCAAGGGCCTGGCATTTTGAGCTTGAGGTATGCGTAGTGCGGCACCGCATTGAACTTGGCAAATGCAGTTCGCCCGAGCAGTGCGTGATAGCCACTACGGAATGGGACTATGTCGGAGATTAACTCCTCGCTTCGTAAATTATCCGGAGATCCGAAGACCACTTCAAGTGTAACTGAGCCTGTACAGTTGGCCTCTACACCTGGTATGGCGCCTTTAAAGGTCGTTTTAGTGGGTTTAATCCTCGAGGGATCGATGCCCATTTTCTGCACTGTATTCTGGTAAAGCAGGTTCAGGCTGCTGCCGCCATCCATAAGGACTCTAGTGAGGTGAAATCCATCAATAATTGGGTCTAGAACCAATGCAGCGAATCCGCCATGATGGATGCTAGTGGGGTGGTCCCTTCAATTAAAAGTGATCGGGCAGGAAGACCATGGGTTGAACTTTGGGGCGACTGGCTCCATCGCATATATGTCCCTTAGCGCACGCTTCCGCTCCCTCTTGGGGACGTAGGTTGCGTATATCATGTTCAACGTCCGCACTTGTGGGGGAAAACCTTTCTGTCCATTGTTGTTCGGCGGCCGGGGCTCCTCCTCGTCATCGCTATGCAGCCCCTTGTCTCTGCTTTAGGCATTTAATTTGCCTGCCTGCTTGAACACCCAACAATCCCTGTTGGTGTGATTGGCTGGTTTTTTGGGGGTGCCATGTATCTGGCATGAGCGGTCGAGTATTCGGTCCAAACTGGACGGGCCCAGAGTATTTCTTTTGAATGGCTTTTTCCGCTGACCGGGTTTAGAGCCTCTGAATCCGGCATTAACTGCCGTATCCTCGGCATTGTCGCCGTTAATGCGGCGCTTTTGCTTGTTGCGACGCGACCTGCCACTGCTGTCCTTGGTATCCGAATTACCAGGGCTCTTGGTCATGTTATTGCTGCGAGCTAGCCAGCTATCTTCTCCCACGCAAAAGCGGGTCATAAGTGTCGTGAGGGCTGCCATAGATTTCGGCTTTTCCTGTCCTAGGTGCCGTGCAAGCCACTCGTCGCGGATGTTATGCTTGAAGGCTGCTAGGGTCTCTGCATCCGGACAGTCGACGATTTGATTTTTCTTGGTTAGGAACCGTGTCCAGAATTGTCTGGCCGATTCCTCTGGCTGCTGAATTATGTGGCTAAGGTCATCGGCGTCTGGTGGTCGCACATAAGTGCCCTGGAAATTGTCGAGGAATGCGGTTTCCAGGTCCTCCCAACAACCAATTGATTCTGCTGGCAAGCTGTTAAGCCAATGCTGAGCTGGTCCTTTAAGCTTGAGTGGGAGGTATTTGATGGCGTGTAGGTCACCACCGCGGGCCATGTGGATATGAAGGAGATAGTCCTCGATCCATACCGCAGGATCTGTTGTGCCATCGTATGATTCGATGTTCACGGGTTTGAACCCCTCAGGGATTTGATGATCCATTACTTCATCTGTGAAGCATAGTGGGTGTGCGACGCCTCTGTATTGGGCTATATCACGACGCAGCTCAAACGAGCTTTGTCTACTGTGTTCGGCCTGGCCGGATTGACTGTATCCGGAGTGACGATTATCGTCTCGTGCCGTGGGCGCCCACGCGATCCGTAGATCGATCTTGTTTGCCTTACCTTATCCTCCAATATATCTCACAGGTCTGGCGCATTTTCCCGTGCCTTGGTATTTTTTGAGCGGCGCCATGGTGCGGCTTGAGTGGAGAGCCGAGAGGCCTCTTTGTCGCGGCCACGGGGTGGCCGGTCGGCCGCATTATGCGCTGGTGATGTAGGTTTAGGTGCTTCCTCCTCTAATCGGGGTAGCAACCTACACTTTGGGTAGCTCTTGGAGGGGCGTTCGAGTTCATACTCTTCGGCCGCAAGGACTTCAGTCCATCTGTCGGCTAGCAAATCTTGATCAGTTCTAAGTTGTTGCTGTTTTTTCTTGAGGCTGCTCGCCGTGGCCATAAGCCTGCGTTTGAAACGCTCTTGTTCGAAGGGATCCTCCGGCATGACAAATTCATCATCGTCGAGGCTTGCATCGTCTTCGGAGGGAGGCATATGATTATCGTCCTCGACCTCTCTGTCTGCCGCTCTCTCATGAGGGCTGGCTTCTCCATCCTCCGGTGTTGAATCTTGCTGGAGGTGGTTGTCTTCGGCACTGTCGGGGTGTTATTATCTCCCGTGCCGGAATCACCGTTTTTGCTTTGGCGGGATTTAGAGCGGCGCCGCTGACGCCGGCGCTTAGGTTGCTTCTTGGAGGGGTCATCCTCCGCTTTTCCATCACCATTGCCTTCTTTTGGGGTATCCACCATGTATATATCATACGACGAGGTGGCTTTCCAGTGCCCTATAGGCGCTGGTTCTTGATCGTCTCCTGCATCGGCGTCCATACCGTCGATGTCTTTGGAGTCGAAGTCGAGCATGTTGGTTAAATCATCGACAGTGGTTATGAAGTGGGTGGTGGGTGGGCTTTGAATTTCTTCATCATCCGCATCCCAACCTTGCTGACCATAGTCCGGCCAGGGCTCTCCTGATAAAGAGAGAGACTTTAGTGAATTCAGAATATCGCCGAAGGGCGAGTGCTGAAAGATGTCCGCGGCGGTGAACTCCATGATCGGCGCCCAATCGGGTTCGATCAGTAGGGGCGCGGAGGGCTCGGAGTCTGGAGAGGAGTCCCGCTCCTTGGACTCACGGGCTTCGCAGAGAATAGGGCTGGTGTTTGGCTCGATCGCTGTAGAGATTGCAGCCCCCGAGGCGGTGTCCAACCACCCATCCTCCATTGGCGCAGTTGGCTCCGAATTAAGGGTCGGAGCTGATGCGGGTGCGGCCTCCAGGGCACTATTCGGCGGCAGAGCTCGATCATGCCCATCGTGACAGTGCGGCGCGCTCGGCTGCGTCTCAAATCCGTCGAAGATCAAGTCTCCGCGGAGGTCGGCCGTGTAGCTTAAACTTCCAAATCTGACCTGATAGCCAGGGGCGTAGTTTTCGATCTGCTCCAAATGGCCAAGCGAATTGGCCCGCAGTGCAAAGCCGCCAAATACGAAGATCTGCCCGGGGAGAAAAGTCTCACCCTAGATCGCATCGTCGTTGATGATCGGAGGAGCCATCGGGCCTAAAAGTGA
Organism: Triticum monococcum; assembly: GCA_034509565.1. Classification (NCBI taxonomy): domain Eukaryota; kingdom Viridiplantae; phylum Streptophyta; class Magnoliopsida; order Poales; family Poaceae; genus Triticum; species Triticum monococcum. The sequence goes on along the minus strand of CM067847.1, from coordinate 169,259,703 downwards.
CGACATAGAGGAACTCTCAATGAAAGCACCAATGTCGGTGTCAAAACCGGCGGATCTCGGGTAGGGGGTCCCGAACTGTGCGTCTAGGCGGATGGTAACAGGAGACAAGGGACACGATGTTTTTACCCAGGTTCGGGCCCTCTCGATGGAGGTAAAACCCTACTCCTGCTTGATTAATATTGATGATATGGGTAGTACAAGAGTAGATCTACCACGAGATCAAGGAGGCTAAACCCTAGAAGCTAGCCTATGGTATGATTGTTGTCCCTACACTAAAAACCTCCAGTTTATATAGACACCGGAGAGGGCTAGGGTTACACAGAGTCGGTTACAATGGTAGGAGATCTACGTATCCGTATCACCAAGCTTGCCTTCCATGCCAAGGAAAGTGCCTTCCGGACACGGGACGAAGTCTTCAATCTTGTATGTTCATAGTCCAGGAGTCCGGCCGAAGGTATAGTCCGGCTATCCGGACACCCCCTAATCCAGGACTCCCTCAGTCCCAAAAAGCTAAACTTCGTATTGGAAGAGCATATAACAGAGTAATTTGAAGTCATTGTGCCAAACCCATACATGACTTGTCAACGGCTGATCCCCTTGCAGAAATGACGAAGTATGCAATGTGTGAATTGGGGCATTGTAATCTTTTAATTTGAACCTTGCAATATTTATGGTGTTTGTTATATTGAACCATTTATGTTCTCTTGTCTCAATGGAAACAGTTCATCCGAGTTAACCGCATATCGTATATCGCACACGCCTTGATCTGGCTGACCGTTTCTTTTGTGTTGGCTAATCACAAATAGTTCATCTGAGCGAACCGTATGTTCATCCGAGTGAACCGTATGTTGTACATCGCACACACCTTGATCTGGCTGACCGTTTTTTGTGTTGTCTAATCACAAACAGTTCATTCGAGTGCACCGTATGTTATACATCACACACACCTTCATCTGGCTGCCCGTTTCTTTTGTTCCTTCTCATCGCAAACGATTAATTGAACTGAACCGTATGCCCTGCATCGCACATGCCACTAAAATCTGAACCATATTTGATGCATCCTCCATTGCAAACGTTTTGCACCTTTTTTGACAGGTTTTTACACCATGGTTTGTGATTATTGCATCGCACACAGTTTCTCGAAGGGTCTCTGATCGTAGTGTCGCGTTAGCAACATCCTGCGGTAGTGACGTCTTGGTTTTCCAGTGAGCGTTTCGGCTTTCCGGTGTTCCATTGTTAGCTTGACGCCTCTGCCCCGATGTTAGATTCAACATCCATGTGACACTGATCAGGTTTTGGCATCTCACGGCCCTGGGTATATTCATCCATGACCTGCTCTTCACCGTGTCTGGTCCAACGTGTATATCCATCCATGAATCCCCGAGGGACTAAGTGCCACTGTACATCTGCAACTTCACGTGACTCTGTATTGGCACAATCAGTACATTGAGACATGATGTAATCCGCATCACCAATTCTCCTCTTTGTACTTTCAGCCAAATTCATGAACTCTGTCACGCCACTGATAAAATCTGCGATTCTTTGATTCTTCATCCATACACATCGTTCCATCTGCACCACACGAATGGTAATTAAAAACAAAACAACAACATTAATACACGAATTAACTGTTGCCCCAAAGATGCGTGCATAAATCACAAGGGTTCATTTTCATAATTACTGAGGGCGCTCCACATTGTTATCCATACGTGCAATGAAAAAAATTAGTGGCAGTCAATTTACACGCAGAGTACTAGTATAGCACTACCCTTAGGAATTGAATACCTTAATTAAGCCACTTATGAAAATAATACCTTAATTAATTAGCCGTGCGGTGACCTCCACCCAGCAGACAGAGAAGCGTGATGCGGCAGCACGCCGAGACAGCAGGGTCGAGGAGCAAAGCTTAGTGCGGTTGTCGCCTGAAGTTCGACCTCCATTATCCCACCATCGACCACCATGGATGTGCTTGAATCACGCCGCCGCCGACCTCGACAGTTGAGCTCCTCCTATCTCCCGCCGCAGACCAAGGATTCACCTCCAATGATGCCGCCACCACCCACCGACCGAGGATTGACCTCTTCTCCAGTAGCCGTTGCCTAGGCCGCCACCATCTTCTCTATGTGCAGAGTGGTTTTCCCTTGAATAGGAAAGGGTGATGCATCAAAGTAGCATAAGTATTTCCCTCCGTTTTTTAGAACCAAGGTATCAATCCAGTAGGATACTACACGCAAATCGCCTAGTACCTGCACAAACAAATAAGAACCTTGCAACCAACGCAATAAAGCGGTTGTCAGTCCCTTCACGGCCACTAGCAAAAGTGAGATCTGATAAAGATAATAAGATAAATATTTTTGGTATTTTTGTATACATTGAAAATAAAGATTGCAAAATTAATAGTAAACTAGAATTGTATATCGGAAACTTATATGATGTAAAGTAGAGCCGGGGGGCATAGGTTTCACTAGTGGCTTCTCTCAAGATAGCACATATTATGGTGGGTGAACAAATTACTGCCAAGCAATTGATAGAAAATCGCATATTTATGAGAATATCTAGGCATGATCAACATAGGTGTCACATCTGTGTCAAGTAGACCGAAACGATTCTGCATCTACTATTATTACTCCACACATCGACCGCTATCTAGCATGCATCTAGAGTATTAAGTTCATAAAAATATAGTAATGCATTAGGCAAGATGACATGATGTAGAGGGATAAACTCAAGCAATATGATATAAACCCCATCTTTTTATCCTCGATGGCAACAATACAATACGTGCCTTGCTACCCCTACTGTCACTAGGAAAGGACACCACAAGATTGAACCCAAAGCTAAGCACTTCTCCCATTGCAAGAAAGATCAATCTAGTAGGCCAAACCAAACTGATAAGTCAAAGAGACTTGCAAAGATATCAAGTCATGCATATAAGAATTCAGAGAAGAATCAAATATTGTTCATAGAAAAACTTGATCATAAACCCACAATTCATCAGATCTCGGCAAATACACAGCAAAAAGAATTACATCGAATAAATCTCCAAGAACATCAAGGAGAACTTTGTATTGAGATCCAAAGAGAGAGAAGACGCCGTCTAGCTAATAACTATGGACCCAAAGGTCTGTGGTAAACGACTGACACATCATCGGAGAGGCTATGGTGTTGATATAGAAGCCCTCCGTGATCGAATCCCCCTCTGGCAGATCGCTGAAAAAGGTCCCCAGATGGGATCTCACGGGTACAGAAGGTTGCGGCGGTGGAAAAGTGGTTTCGTGGCTCCCCTGGATGTTTTCAGGGTATAAGAGTATATATATAGGCGAAAGAAGTAGGTCGGTGGAGCTACAAGGGGCCCACGAGGGTGGGGGGCGCTGTGACGCCTGGATAATTAAGCTATAGTGACCCTCTACTAATGTTGCCATGTCACCACGATTACTATTGATAATCTCCGATGATTCAAAACCCGTTCAAATTTCAAATTTAAATGACAAGTCAAATTATAAATTCATCAAACTAAGATTTTAAAATGTTCAAAAGGTAGTAGATATTCACTAAATAATTATACAACATCAATCATCATATTGTAAATAACTATCTGCCTCTAGTTTAATTAAAACGGGACCAACTGTAATTAAATTAACCATTTACGGTTGAACAAATATTTATACAATTCAAAAATATTTGAACTTTTTTTTGCAACCTAATAATATTGCTTAGCATTTAAATCTGAAGTTCCATACTAGACAAAACTCGTTTGGTAGCAAAATAGTATAAACAGTAGCTAAGTGTATAACAAAAAAAAGAAGATTAAAACTGAAGTTGCCCTGTGCAATTTGGCCCACTATGATCAAAAGCTAGCCAGCCTACTATGCCTTACGGGCACTACACGCATAAGACCTGTCCCAGCCCAAGTTCTTGGTCATCCCCAATCTCTTGTGTCGTGGACGCTGCTGGTCCATCCAACGCGTGGATGCAGCGCTGTCGGCCATCCCGCGGTCGAGGGGATGGATAAGAGCAAGCCCTTGATGCTCTCTCCCTCGCTGAAACCCTAGGCCCTCAGTTTTCCCCTCCCTCGCCTCTCACACACGATCTCGAGCTCGCTAGAGCGGAACCGTGGTCGCATCATCATCAACCTCGAGCGTCGTAGCCTCCTCGAGCCTCGAGAGGATGTCCGAAGGATGCTGCTCCTTCGTCTTCTTCGACCACGAACATGGGTTCCTATGGAGATGCTGTTGGAAATATGCCCTAGAGGCAATAATAAAAGCATTATTATTATATTTCCTTGTTCATGGTAATTGTCTTTATTCATGCTATAATTGTGTTATCCGGAAATCGTAATACATGTGTGAATAACAGACACCAACATGTCCCTAGTAAGCCTCTAGTTGACTAGCTCGTTGATCAACAGATAGTCATGGTTTCCTAGCTATGGACATTGAATGTCATTGATAACGAGATCACATCATTAAGAGAATGATGTGATGGACAAGACCCAATCCTAAACATAGCATAAAGATCGTATAGTTCGTTTGCTAGAGTTTTTCCAATGTCAAGTATCTTTTCCTTAGACCATGAGATCGTGTAACTCCCAGGTACCGTAAGAGTGCTTTGGGTGTACCAAACGTCACAACGTAACTGGGTGACTATAAAGGTATACTACGGGTATCTCCGAAAGTGTCTGTTGGGTTGACACGGATCAAGACTGGGATTTGTCGCTCCGTATGACGGAGAGGTATCACTGGGCCCACTCGGTAATGCATCATCATAATGAGCTCAAAGTGACCAAGTGTCTGGTCACAGGATCATGCATTACGGTACGAGTAAAGTGACTTGCCGGTAACGAGATTGAACGAGGTATTGGGATACCGACGATCGAATCTCGGGCAAGTAATATATCGATTGACAAAGGGAATTGCATACGGGGTTGATTGAATCCTCGACATCGTGGTTCATCCGATGAGATCATCGTGGAGCATGTGGGAGCCAACATGGGTATCCAGATCCTGCTGCTGGTTATTGACCGAAGAGTCGTCTCGGTCATGTCTGCATGTCTCCCGAACCCGTAGGGTCTACACACTTAAGGTTTCGTGACGCTAGGGTTGTGAAGATATGTATATGCAGTAACCCGAATGTTGTTCGGAGTCCCGGATGAAATCCCGGACGTCACGAGGAGTTCCGGAATGGTCCGGAGGTAAAGAATTATATATAGGAAGTGTTGTTTCGGCCATCGGGACAAGTTTCGGGGTCACCGGTATTGTACCGGGACCACCGGAAGGGTCCTGAGGGTCCACCGGGTGGGGCCACCTATCCCGGAGGGCCCCATGGGCTGAAGTGGGAAGGGACCCAGCCCTTAGTGGGCTGGGGCGCCACCCCTAAGGGCCCATGCACCTAGGGTTTAGGGGAAACCCTAAAGGAGAGCGCCCCTTGCTTGGGGGGCAAGCCCCCCACCCCTTGGCCGCCGCTCCCCCCTAGGAGATCCATCTCCTAGGGCCGGCGCCCCCCCCTTGGCACCCCTATATATAGTGGGGGAGAGGAGGGACTTGAGGCTATGGCTTTTGGTGCATCCCTCTCTCCCTGTTACGTCTCTCTCTCGCGTAGTATAGGCGAAGCCCTGCTACTATGACGCCCTGCATCCACCACCACGCCGTCGTGCTGCTGGATCATCATCAACCTCTCCTTCCCCTTGCTGGATCAAGAAGGAGGAGACGTCTCCCGTCCCGTACGTGTGTTGAACGCGGAGGTGCCGTCCGTTCGGCACTTGGTCATTGGTGATTTGGATCACATCGTGTTCGACTACATCATCCCCGTTCTTTGAACGCTTCCGCACGCGATCTACAAAGGTATGTAGATGCATCTGATGACTCGTTCCTAGATGAACTCCTAGATGGATCTTGGTGAAACGAGTAGGAAATTTTTTGTTTTCTGCAACGTTCACCAACAGTGGCATCATGAGCTAGGTCTATGCGTAGTTCTTCTTGCGCGAGTAGAACACAATTTGTTGTGGGCGTGGATTTGTCAACTTTCTTGCCGCTACTAGTCTTTTCTTGCTTCAGCGGTATTGTGGGATGAAGCGGCCCGGACCAACCTTACACGTACGCTTACGTGAGACCGGTTCCACCGACTAACATGCACTAGTTGCATAAGGTGGCTGGCGGGTGTCTGTCTCTCCTACTTTAGTTGGAGCGGATTCGATGAACAGGGTCCTTATGAAGGGTAAATAGAAGTTGACAAATCACGTTGTGGCTTTCACATAGGTAAGAAAACGTTCTTGCTAGAAACCTAATTCAGCCACGTAAAACTTGCAACAACAATTAGAGGACGTCTAACTTGTTTTTGTAGCAAGTGCTTTGTGATATGATATGGCCAAAGTTGTGATGAATGATGAATGATCTATATGTGATGTATGAGATGTTCATGCTATTGTAATAGGAATCACGACTTGCATGTCGATGAGTATGACAACCGGCAGGAGCCATAGGAGTTGTCTTTATTTTTTGTATGACCTGTGTGTCATTGAGAAACGCCATCTAAATTACTTTACTTCATTGCTAAACGCGTTAGCCATAGTAGTAGAAGTAATAGTTGGCGAGCAACTTCATGGAGACACGTTGATGGAGATCATGATGATGGAGATCATGGTGTCAAGCCGGTGACAAGATGATCATGGAGCCCCAAGATGGGGATCAAAGGAGCTATGTGATATTGGCCATATCATGTCACGTTTATTATTTGATTGCATGTGATGTTTATCATGTTTTTGCATCTTGTTTACTTAGAACGACGGTAGTAAATAAGATGATCCCTCATAATAATTTCAAGAAGTGTTCCCCCTAACTGTGCACCGTTGCGACAGTTCGTTGTTTCGAAGCACCACGTGATGATCGGGTGTGATAGATTCTAACGTTCACATACAACGGGTGTAAGACAGATTTACACATGCAAACACTTAGGTTGACTTGACGAGCCTAGCATGTACAGACATGGCCTCGGAACACAGAAGACCAAAAGGTCGAGCATGAGTCGTATAGAAGATATGATCAACATGAAGATGTTCACCGATGTTGACTAGTCCGTCTCACGTGATGATCAGACACGGCCTAGTTAACTCGGATCATGTTATACTTAGATGACTAGAAGAGGGATGTCTATCTAAGTGGGAGTTCATAAATAATTTGATTTGATGAACTTAATTATCATGAACTTAGTCTAAAATATTTACAATATGTCTTGTAGATCAAATGGCCAACATAGTCCTCAACTTCAACGCGTTCCTAGAGAAAACCAAGCTGAAAGACGATGGCAGCAACTACACGGACTGGGTCCAGAACCTGAGGATCATCCTCATAGCTGCCAAGAAAGATTATGTCCTACAAGCACCGCTGGGTGACGCACCTGTCCTCCCTGTTGAACAAGACGTTATGAACGCTTGGCAGGCACGTACCGATGACTACTCCCTCGTTCAATGCGGCATGCTTTACAGCTTAGAGCCGGGGCTCCAAAAACGTTTTGAGAGACACGGAGCATATGAGATGTTCGAAGAGCTGAAAATGGTTTTTCAAGCTCATGCCCGGGTCGAGAGATATCAAGTCTCTGACAAATTCTTCAGCTGTAAGATGGAGGAAAACAGTTCTGTCAGTGAGCACATACTCACTATGTCTGGGTTGCATAACCGCTTGACTCAGCTGGGAGTTAATCTCCCGGATGATGCGGTCATTGACAGAATCCTCCAGTCGCTTCCACCGAGCTACAAGAGCTTTGTGATGAACTTCAATATGCAGGGGATGGAAAAGACCATTCCTGAAGTATTTGCTATGCTAAAATCAGCAGAGGTAGAAGTCAAGAAGGAACATCAAGTGTTGATGGTGAATAAAACCACTAAGTTCAAGAAGGGTAAGGGTAAAAAGAACTTCAAGAAGGACGGCAAGGAAGTTGCCGCGCCCGGCAAGCAAGCTGCCGGGAAGAAGCCAAAGAATGGACCCAAGCCCGAGACTGAGTGTTTTTATTGCAAGGGAAGTGGTCACTGGAAGCGGAATTGCCCCAAATACTTAGCAGACAAGAAGGCCGGCAAAACAAAAGGTATATGTGATATACATGTAATTGATGTGTACCTAACCAGTACTCGTAGTAGCTCTTGGGTATTTGATACCGGTGCAGTTGCTCACATTTGTAACTCAAAGCAGGACCTGCGGAATAAGCGGAGACTGGCGAAGGACGAGGTGACGATGCGCGTCGGGAATGGTTCCAAGGTCGATGTGATCGCCGTCAGCATGCTGCCTCTTCATTTACCTACGGGATTAGTTTTAAACCTCAATAATTGTTATTTAGTGCCAGCTTTGAGCATGAACATTGTATCGGGATCTCGTTTAATTCGAGATGGCTACTCATTTAAATCCGAGAATAATGGTTGTTCTATTTATATGAGAGATATGTTTTATGGTCATGCTCCTATGGTGAATGGTTTATTCTTAATGAATCTCGAGCGTAATGCTACACATGTTCATAGTGTGAATACCAAAAGATGTAAGGTTGATAATGATAGTCCCACATACTTGTGGCACTGCCGCCTTGGTCACATAGGTGTCAAACGCATGAAGAAGCTCCATGTAGATGGACTTTTAGAGTCTCTTGATTATGAATCATTTGACACATGCGAACCATGCCTCATGGGTAAAATGACCAAGACTTCGTTCTCAGGAACAATGGAGCGAGCAACCAACTTATTGGAGATCATACATACTGATGTGTGCGGTCCAATGAGTGTTGAGGCTCGCGGGGGCTATCGTTATGTTCTCACTCTCACTGATGACTTGAGTAGATATGGGTATGTCTACTTAATGAAACACAAGTCTGAAACCTTTGAAAAGTTCAAGGAATTTCAGAGTGAGGTTGAGAATCAACGTGACAGGAAAATCAAGTTTCTACGATCAGATCGTGGAGGAGAATACTTAAGTCACGAATTTGGCACACACTTAAGAAAATGTGGAATAGTTTCACAACTAACGCCGCCTAGAACACCTCAGCGTAACGGTGTGTCCGAACGTCGTAATCACACTCTATTATATATGGTGCGGTCTATGATGTCTCTTACCGATTTACCGCTTTCTTTTTGGGGCTATGCTTTAGAGACTGCCGCATTCACTTTAAATAAGGCTCCGTCGAAATCCGTTCAGACGACACCGTATGAATTATGGTTTGGGAAGAAACCTAAGCTGTCGTTTCTAAAAGTTTGGGGATGCGATGCTTATGTCAAGAAACTTCAACCTGAAAAGCTCGAACCCAAGTCGGAAAAATGCGTCTTCATAGGATACCCTAAAGAAACTATTGGGTATACCTTCTACCTCAGATCCGAAGGCAAGGTCTTTGTTGCCAAGAATGGATCCTTTCTAGAGAAGGAGTTTCTCTCGAAAGAAGTAAGTGGGAGGAAAGTAGAACTTGATGAACTATTGCCTCTTGAACCGGAAAATGGCGCAACTCAAGAAAATGTTCCTGAGGTGCCAGCACCGACTAGAGAGGAAGTTAATGATAATGACCAAGATACTTCTGATCTAGCTCCTACTGAAATTCGAAGGTCCACAAGGACACGTTCCGCACCAGAGTGGTACGGCAACCCTGTCTTGGAAATCATGTTGTTAGACAATGGTGAACCTTCGAACTATGAAGAAGCGATGGCGGGCCCGGATTCCGACAAATGGCTAGAAGCCATGAAATCCGAGATAGGATCCATGTATGAAAACGAAGTATGGACTTTGACTGACTTGCCCGTTGAACAGCGAGCCATAGAAAATAAATGGATCTTTAAGAAGAAGACAGACGCGGATGGTAATGTGACCATCTATAAAGCCCGGCTTGTCGCTAAGGGTTATCGACAAGTTCAAGGGGTTGACTACGATGAGACTTTCTCACCGGTAGCGAAGCTAAAGTCCGTCCGAATCATGTTAGCAATTGCCGCATTCTACGATTATGAGATATGGCAAATGGACGTCAAAACGGCATTCCTTAATGGTTACCTTAAGGAAGAATTGTATATGATGCAGCCGGAAGGTTTTGTCGATCCTAAGAATGCTGACAAAGTGTGCAAGCTCCAACGCTCGATTTATGGGCTGGTGCAAGCATCTCGGAGTTGGAACATTCGCTTTGATGAGATGATCAAAGCGTTTGGGTTTACACAGACTTATGGAGAAGCCTGTGTTTACAAGAAAGTGAGTGGGAGCTCTGTAGCATTTCTCATACTATATGTAGATGACATACTTTTGATGGGAAATGATATAGAACTCTTGGACAGCATCAAGGCCTACTTGAATAAGAGTTTTTCAATGAAGGACCTTGGAGAAGTTGCTTATATATTAGGCATCAAAATCTATAGAGATAGATCGAGACGCCTCATAGGTCTTTCACAAAGCACATACCTTGATAAGATATTGAAGAAGTTCAATATGGATCAATCTAAGAAGGGGTTCTTGCCTGTGTTACAAGGTATGAAATTGAGCTCGGCTCAAAGTCCGACCACGGCAGAAGAAATAGAAGAGATGAGTGTCATCCCCTATGCCTCGGCCATAGGTTCTATTATGTATGCCATGCTGTGTACCAGACCTGATGTAAACCTTGCCGTAAGTTTGGTAGGAAGGTACCAAAGTAATCCTGGCAAGGAACACTGGACAGCGGTCAAGAATATCCTGAAGTACCTGAAAAGGACTAAGGAAATGTTTCTCGTTTATGGAGGTGACAAAGAGCTCGTCGTAAAGGGTTACATCGACGCTAGCTTCGACACAGATCTGGATGACTCAAAGTCACAAACCGGATACGTGTATATTTTGAATGGTGGGGCAGTAAGCTGGTGCAGTTGCAAGCAGAGCGTCGTGGCGGGATCTACATGTGAAGCGGAGTACATGGCAGCCTCGGAGGCAGCACATGAAGCAATTTGGGTGAAGGAGTTCATCACCGACCTCGGAGTCATACCCAATGCGTCGGGGCCGATCAAGCTCTTCTGTGACAACATTGGAGCTATTGCACTTGCCAAGGAGCCCAGGTTTCACAAGAAGACAAGGCACATCAAGCGTTGCTTCAACTCCATTTGTGAAAATGTTCAAGATGGAGACATAGAGATTTGTAAAGTACATACGGACCTGAATGTAGCAGATCCATTGAGTAAACCTCTCCCTAGGGCAAAACATGATCAACACCAGAATTCCATGGGTGTTCGATTCATCACAATGTAACTAGATTATTGACTCTGGTGCAAGTGGGAGACTGTTGGAAATATGCCCTAGAGGCAATAATAAAAGCATTATTATTATATTTCCTTGTTCATGGTAATTGTCTTTATTCATGCTATAATTGTGTTATCCGGAAATCGTAATACATGTGTGAATAACAGACACCAACATGTCCCTAGTAAGCCTCTAGTTGACTAGCTCGTTGATCAACAGATAGTCATGGTTTCCTGGCTATGGACATTGAATGTCATTGATAACGAGATCACATCATTAAGAGAATGATGTGATGGACAAGACCCAATCCTAAACATAGCATAAAGATCGTATAGTTCGTTTGCTAGAGTTTTTCCAATGTCAAGTATCTTTTCCTTAGACCATGAGATCGTGTAACTCCCGGATACCGTAAGAGTGATTTGGGTGCACCAAACGTCACAACGTAACTGGGTGACTATAAAGGTATACTACGGGTATCTCCGAAAGTGTCTGTTGGGTTGACACGGATCAAGACTGGGATTTGTCGCTCCGTATGACGGAGAGGTATCACTGGGCCCACTCGGTAATGCATCATCATAATGAGCTCAAAGTGACCAAGTGTCTGGTCACGGGATCATGCATTACGGTACGAGTAAAGTGACTTGCCGGTAACGAGATTGAACGAGGTATTGGGATACCGACGATCGAATCTCGGGCAAGTAATATATCGATTGACAAAGGGAATTGCATACGAGGTTGATTGAATCCTCGACATCGTGGTTCATCCGATGAGATCATCGTGGAGCATGTGGGAGCCAACATGGGTATCCAGATCCCGCTGTTGGTTATTGACCGGAGAGTCGTCTCGGTCATGTCTGCATGTCTCCCGAACCCGTAGGGTCTACACACTTAAGGTTCGGTGACGCTAGGGTTGTGAAGATATGTATATGCAGTAACCCAAATGTTGTTCGGAGTGCCGGATGAGATCCCGGACGTCACGAGGAGTTCCGGAATGGTCCGGAGGTAAAGAATTATATATAGGAAGTGCTGTTTCGGCCATCGGGACAAGTTTCGGGGTCACCGGTATTGTACCGGGACCACCGGAAGGGTCCCGGGGGTCCACCTGGTGGGGCCACCTATCCCGGAGGGCCCCATGGGCTGAAGTGGGAAGGGACCCAGCCCTTAGTGGGCTGGGGTGCCACCCCTAAGGGCCCATGCACCTAGGGTTTAGGGGAAACCCTAAAGGGGGGCGCCCCCTTGCTTGGGGGGCAAGCCCCCCACCCCTTGGCCGCCGCTCCCCCCTAGGAGATCCATCTCCTAGGGCCGGCGCCCCCCCCCTTGGCACCCCTATATATAGTGGGGGAGAGGAGGGACTTGAGGCTACGGCTTTTGGTGCATCCCTCTCTCCCTGTTACGTCTCTCTCTCGCGTAGTATAGGCGAAGCCCTGCTACTGTGACGCCCTGCATCCACCACCACGCCGTCGTGCTGCTGGATCATCATCAACCTCTCCTTCCCCTTGCTGGATCAAGAAGGAGGAGACGTCTCCCGTCCCGTACGTGTGTTGAACGCGGAGGTGCCGTCCGTTCGGCACTTGGTCATTGGTGATTTGGATCACGTCGTGTTCGACTATATCATCCCCGTTCTTTGAACGCTTCCGCACGCGATCTACAAAGGTATGTAGATGCATCTGATGACTCGTTGCTAGATGAACTCCTAGATGGATCTTGGTGAAACGAGTAGGAATTTTTTTTTCTGCAACGTTCACCAACAGATGCAACACACCAACGGATCGGTCTTCATCTTGCCCGTCGGCCGCCGCACAACCTCGCCTCGATTCGTCGCCTCTGGAGCTTCCCCGGTAGTCTCGCGCTTGCCAATCACCTCCTAGTGAGCTCCGCCTTCTGTCCCCTCCCTTCACCCCGGTAGATCCTTCAACGTTTGGCTCCACTGCCGCCACGCTTCATCATTCCTTTGACTTAATGTCATCGCCGATCGATTACATCTTCAGGTAATCTCTCGACAAATGTGTCTTGATCATCATCAACATATTGAGCTCTTTCAAGATACCCATCGAATTCATGATGAGCAATACCATCCTTGCCCCTCGATGATGTGTGTTATCATCGACAACATTCTTGCCTTCGCACAACACAAACTTGTTCATGTTATGAATGCAACTTGCTATCCAGCTTGTATGATGTTCCACCTTGAAGTATTATTGTCCTTTATAACAAGGATGTTGTGAGGATTGCTCCACCTCTTAAGAATTCTTGGTATAGTGATGCTTCTCACCATCACCATTTTTCTTGGTCCTCGTGTTGATTCCAACCGGTGTACAAACAAGTGAACGGTGCTGTTTGGATTCTGCCCTTCTATCAACCCTATTTCTTTGAAGTTAATGGTTGGCCGTTCATTCTTAGACTATTGATTATTGAATCACCATTCTGACATTGGTTGTGCAACCCAACCCATATTTCGGGTGCACCTTTCAACCAATGTTTAATTGTGTATGTTTTCCTCGAGCATACTTCATTATATCATTTGATCTGACAAATGCTATCTCCTTATCCACATAATTGTGGAGATGCATCTTTTTGGATACCTCGTTGAATTATCGCTGAGTCCATCAGCCACTTCCTCATCCTCTCCTTGGCTTAATGATGAACTCTTTCTTCGGAACTTGCTTCTATAGTTCATTTCTCGATAATTTTACAATGACATCTCGTCAATTGGTGTTGCCCCTTTTCTTCTTAGGCACCCCGAGTCTGAGGTATCCCGACACCAATTAGGTCTGAACCTCCATCAGATATGATGGTTGGAACATATTTCCAAGAGTTATACCATTTGTCTTTATATGACCCGCTAAGGTGATGTCATGCCTAGCACACCTGGCTGAAGGACCTATTGTTGTCAGTTTCCTTTTCTGCAAGGTTATCCATTCTTCCATGAGGAAATTCTAAGACTTATTCTATAAGATGTTCCCGATGGATCCTTTATGTATCCAAAGTCTGACCTTTGCTTGAAGACCATGCCAATGCTATCTCGAAGCATGTCTATGGTACTCCAATTTTCAACAAAGAACATCTGAAGCCCAATGCTAAATGTTTCTCGCTCAATTATCCAAACACCACTGTATGGGTAATGTCATGAAATTTCCCTCACCTTACCTAAAGAGTTTTCTACATTATATCCTTTCATGGATATCATGCTCTGCTTGTCCTTGGGAAGGATATACCCTTGAAATATGTGTTTAAACACATTTTCCTTTCCATTGTTCTGTTTAAACCTGATAATAACTTTTCCTTTCCATCGGAAGACCCTGTTACTTTTGTTGATGACATTCCGGTAACCACCGATGGACGAGAACTTTGCCTACTGGTCCGCCTCGTTCAACGAGTAGGAAAATGTTTCTCTTCGCCCCTCGCCCTTGGTACCGATGTTGTTGCCGACATGACCGACAGACTATCCTCAGACATGCCTTGCTTACATGATCATGCAAGATGTCACCGACCTTCCTACTTTTAACCACATGGTGGGCCCATAACCCACAGTTCCTCAGGATTGGAACCTGACTCTCCTGTACACCTCAGCTCCTAAAGGTTATTCCTCATGCTTGGCTTCGTACGTAATTCACGAGCCACCTTCCTAGTGAACAATCCTAGTATCGGACAAAATACTTATTCTAGTTGCTCTGAACCCCTTTCACACTCTGTTTCAGGCAACGAAAGATTGCCTATCCGCTTGAAACTCCTTATTGCACCTTCTTACCTTGCTCTTGATATTTTCTTAAGTTTTAGTTCAAGAGTTACTTTCCGCCACCTTCCCGATGTTATCGATCAGATAGTCAACCTTGTTGAGGTTCGCTCTCCCGGAATAACCCCGCCTTATTCTACCGTAAGTACGATAGAGTTCCTGAAGAAAGGACGACGACTTCATCGTGATGACCTGAAGCAGAGAAATTAATACATCAACATAGTGGATCTACCTCTTCAAGAAGAGCAACCAAGACCAAGAAGGACCGTTAGAATTTTGTAACCTAGTTTTCCCCCTTACTCCCCTCTTAAATCTCGGGACGAGATTTCTTGTAGTGGAGGAGAATTGTGACGCCCGGATAATTAAGCTACAGTGACCCTCTACTAATGTTGCCACGTCACCACGATTACTATTGATAATCTCGCGATGATTCAAAACCCGCTCAAATTTCAAATTTAAATAACAAGTCAAATTATAAATTCATCAAACTGAGATTTAAAAATGTTCAAAAGGTAGTAGATATTCACTAAATAATTATAGAGCAGCAATCATCATATTGTAAATAACTATCTGCCTCTAGTTTAATTAAAATGGGAACCAACTGTAATTAAATTAACCATTTACAGTTGAACAAATATTTATACAATTCAAAAATATTTGAACCTTTTTTTCAACCTAATAATATTGCTTAGCATTTAAATCTGAAGTTTCATACTAGACAAAACTCGTTTGGTAGCAAAATAGTATAAACAGTAGCTAAGTGTATAACAAAAAAAGAAGAAGATTAAAACTGAAGTTGCCCTGTGCAATTTGGCCCACTATGATCAAAAGCTAGCCTGCCTACTATGCCTTATGGGCACTACACGCACAAGACCTGTCCCAGCCCAAGTTGTTGGTCATCCCCAACCTCTCGTGTCGTGGACGCTGCTGGTCCGTCCAACGCGTGGATGCAGCGCTGTCTGCCATCCCGCGGTCGAGGGGATGGATAAGAGCAAGCCCTCGATGCTCTCTCTCGCCGAAACCCTAGGCCCTCAATTTTCCCCTCCCTCGCATCTCACACGCGATCTCTAGCTCGCTAGAGCGGAACCGTGGCCGCGTCATCATCAACCTCGAGCGTCGTAGCCTCCTCGAGCCTCGAGAGGAGGTCCGAAGGATGCTGCTCCTTCGTCTTCTTCGACCACGAACATGGGTTCCTCTGGAGATGCAACACACCGACGGATCGGTCTTCATCTTCCCTGTCGGCCGCCGCACAACCTCGCCTCGATTCGTCGCCTCCGGAGCTTCCCCAGTAGTCTCGCGCTTGCCAATCACCTCCTGGTGAGCTCCGCCTTCTGTCCCCTCCCTTCACCCCGGTAGATCCTTCAACGTTTGGCTCCACTGCCGCCGCGCTCGTGCTCGTGGTGAGCATGCGCTCACCGCGCCGTGGTCGTACCCTGTGCCTCCAGCCTGCATCGGCGCGCCCCACTGCCAGCGAACCCGTGCGCCGTCCGTGCCTTGTCCGTGCCCCGTGCGTGCGCCTGCGCTGCTCTGCTTCCCGCTGCGCCCGCGCCCTGCTCGCCTCCTTGCTGGCTGCGCGCCCGGCAAGAGCTGTGCCCGGGCCGTGCCTTGCTCGCCTGTTGGTTGCCTACTGGGCTGCTGTTATACATGCTGCTACTACTGCTTAGTCCCCACTGCTCTGCTTGCCACGTCGGTGCTGCTGCTTTACTGCTACTCCTGCTAGGTGCCGCCTCTGCTACGGATGCATACGGCCACTAGTATCGCTGCTCTACTGCTGTTGTAGCTGATGGCTGTGGTGCACCAGTGGCTGGCTTGCCGAAGCACACCATGCGTGCATGCCCAAGCACACTAGTGGCCGGCTTGGGCCATGGCCGATGGGGATAGCCCCTGTTTAGACCAGTAGATGATAATTAGTGGTTACACTAGTGTATGCATAGATGACCTGTGGGTCTCTTGGAGCTTAAAATAAATAACAAAATTAATTAGCTGCAGTCTATGACACCCGGGTCCTGTGGGCACTGTTCATTTTAACCAGTCAACTCTGACTGGGCTATTGACTTTTGACCTGGCCCCACTCGTCACCCTTTGAAGCTACTGCCACTGGGTACACTTTTGGGTGCCCAAAACAGTTTGCCCAATTAACTTCGAATTATAAGTATTCCTGAGAATCAATAAATTTTGAAAAAAATTGTATAAAATAATCCGTAAGTCGGATGGAAAAACTTTATACATGAAAGTTGCTCAGAACGACGCGACGAATCTGAATACACGGTCCGTTCATCCGCTACACATCCCTAGCATAACGACCGTGCAACAATCCCCCTCCGGTTCGTCTGTCCAAAAACATCAAACACCGGGAATACTTTCTCGGATGTTTTCCCCCTTCGCCAGTAGCACCTACTACTATGTTAGGTCACCTCTAGCATCGCGTAATGCCGTGTTATACTTTGTGATGCATTGATTGCTCTGTTATTTATTGTGTTCCCCCTCCGTTACTTCTTTCCGGTAAACCCTGAGACTGCCGGCGACCCCCAGTTCGACTACGGTGTTGACGACCCCACCTTCTTGCCAGAGCAACCAGGCAAGCCCCCCCCTTGATCACCAGATATCGCCTACTCTCCTTTATACTACTTGCATTAGAGTAGTGTAGCATGTTATTGCTTTTCGTTGATCCTATCCTGATGCATAGCATGTCCTTGCTACTACTGTTGTTACCTTTACCTGCAATCCTAATGCTTATTATAGGATGCTAGTTTATCATCAGTGGCCCTACATTCTTGTCCGTATGCCATGCTATACTATCGGGCTGTGATCACTCGGGAGGTGATCACGGGTATACAATATATACTTTATACATGATACATGTGGTGACTAAAGTCGGGTCGGCTCGTGGAGCACCCGCGAGTGATTCACGGATTGAGGGCTAAAAGGACCTTTCTCGCAACGGCCCTCTGTGTGGATCTTTGTGGCGAAGTGATAGGGTAGGTTGAGACCACCTAGGAGAGAGGTGGGCCTGGCCCTGGTCGGCGTTCGCGGTTATTTCAAGATAACATGTTTAACGAGATCTTGGTATTTGATCTGAGTCTGGCTACTGGCCTATACGCACTAACCATATACGCGGGGAAAGTTATGGGCACTCGACATCTTGGTATCAGCCGAAGCCTTCGTGACTTCAGCGACTGAGCGGCGCGCGCCGGATTGGACTGGAACGCCTGCCAGGCTAGGTCTGCTTCTCGCCGCCCTCGCAACGTGCAGGTGTGCAATGGGCGATGGGCCCAGACCTCTGCGCCATAGGATTTAGACCGGCGTGCTTACCTCTCTGTTGTGCCTAGGTAGGGCTGCGACGTGTTGATCTTCCGAGGCCGGGCATGACCCAGGAAAGTGTGTCCGGCCAAATGGGATCGAGCGTGTTGGGTTATGTGGTGCACCCCTGCAGGGAAATTAATCTATTCGAATAGCCGTGATCTTCGGTAACAGGATGACTTGGAGTTGTACCTTGACCTTATGACAACTAGAACAGGATACTAAGTAAAACACACCCTTCAAAGTGCCAGATACAACCCGGTGATCGCTCTCTAACAGGGCGACGAGGGGAGGATCGCCGTGTAGGATTATGCTATGCGATGTTACTTGGTGAACTTACCATCTACTCTCTTCTTATGCTGCAAGATGGAGGTTACCAGAAGCGTGGTCTTCAATAGGACTGTAACACCCTCGATGCGACTATATCTCCCACGTGTCGAGGCACGACTTAGAGGCATAATCGCATTGAAGGCAATGTCGCAAGTGAGGTAATCTTCACACAACCCATATAATACAATAGGGAAAAAGTTACATAGTTGGCTTACAATCGCCACTTCACACAATTACATGAATAAAGCATTATATCAACCAAATACACTCATGGTCCGACTACGGAACCAAAATAAAAGAAGAACCCCAAATGCGACAAAGGTCCCCGATCGACCCCAACTGGGCTCCACTACTGATCTACTGAAACAAAACAACACAAAGGACAAGATCTTCATCGAGCTCCTCCTGAGCTTGGTTGCGTCATTTGCACGGTCTCATCGGCACCTGCAAGCTGGTTTTGGAAGTATCTGTGAGCCACGGGGACTCAGCAAACTCGCACCCTCGCGATCAAGACTATTTAAGCTTATGGGTAAGGTAAAGGTATGAGGTGGAGCTGCAGCAAGCGACTAGCATATATGGTGGCTAACATACGCAAATGAGAGCGAGAAGAGAAGGCAAAGCACGGTCGATAAAAGTATGATCAAGAAGTGATCCTGGACTACCTACGTCAAGCATAACTCCAACAACCGTGTTCACTTCCCGGACTCCGCCGGAAAGAGACCATCACGGTTACACACGCTGTTGATTCATTTTAATTAAGGTCAACTTCAGGTTTTCTACAACCGGACGTTAACAAATTCCCATCTGCCCATAACCGCGGGCACGGCTTTCGAAAGTTCAAATCCCTGCAGGGCTGTCCCAACTTAGCCCATGACAAGCTCTCACGGTCAACGAAGGAATAGACCTCCACCCGAGACGTTCCGATCAGACTCGGTATCCCGGTACAACAAGACATTTCGACAGGGTAAAACTAAACCAGCAACACCGCCCGAATGTGGCGACAAATCCCGATAGGAGCTGGACATATCTCTTTCTCAGGGCATACTCAGATGAGCACTACGTACAACTAAAACCAGCCCTCGAGTTTCCCCGAGGTGGCGCTGCAAGTGGCTCTGTTTGGACCAACACTCAGAGGAGCACTGGCCCGGGGGGGGGGGGGGTAAATAAAGATGACCCTTGAGTCTGCAGAACCCAAGGGAAAGAAAAGGCTAGATGGCAAATGGTAAAACCAATGTTGGGCATTGCTGGAGAAGCTTTACTTAAGGCGAACTGTCAAGCGGTTCCCATAATAGCCCAACCGCGTAAGGGACGCAAAATCCGGGAACATAACACCGATATGACGGAAACTAGGGCGGCAAGAGTGGAACAAAACACCAGGCATAAGGCCGAGCCTTCCACCCTTTACCAAGTATATAGATGCATTAATTAAATAAGATATATTGTGATATCCCAACAAGTAAACATGTTCCAACTAGGAACGATCTCCATGTTCCAACAAGGAACAAACTTCAATCTTCACCTGCAACTAACAACGCTATATGAGGGGCTGAGCAAAGCGGTAACATAGCCAAACAACGGTTTGCTAGGACATTGGTGGGTAGAGGCTGAACATGGCAATTTGGGAGGCTGACAAGCAAATGGTAGGCATCGTAGCATTGGCAAGCAAAAGAGCGAGCAAACTAGCATAGCAAAGATAGTAGTGATTTCAAGGGTATGATCATCTTGCCTGAAATCCCGCAAGGAAGAAGAACGAGTCCATGAAGAAGACAAACGGATGTAGTCAAACGGATCCTCACAAACTCAACGTTACTCGATCCAACATGAAGAAGCAACACCGGAAAAGAAGCACACAACATAGTAAACAACCACCACATAAGCATGTCACGATGCGCAAACAAGTATGATGCATGTCCGGTTTAAAGAGGCATGGCATGGCAAAGAGCACAAGCAATCCTACAAATTAAGTGGAGCTCAATATGCATCGGGATGCATATTGACGAAACACCACAACAATTATTTAGTTCGATCTTGTTTATGTACCCAACAATATTAAATGTTGTTAAACATGGCAAGAGGGTGAAGCAAATGAAAACTACCCAACTAGTCAAGTTTAAATGAGGCCGGAAACAACGAACAACAATTCCGGAAACTCCTCATGAGCATAAATTAGGTTTGGTACTGATCTGCCCTAAACATAATTTTAGAGTTGTTTAACATGCAAAGTAAGGTCACCATGATAAACTAGGCAAAATTCTACCCCATTTACATATAAATATTATTAAAATCTGAGTTACGGTTATTAAGTTATGAATTAAATCATTTTAACATGGCATAGGAGCAAAATAATGCAAACATCATTTTAAACATTTTAACATGGCAAGAAATTGGCATATTATTAATCTACACATAATTTTAAGCAAGTTTCATATATAAAATATTTTAATCCGATGCACGGTTTGAAAGTTATTATATGCATGAAACTAGGGGGTTTTCTGTAAAACAGTAATTTGCTGGGTAAATGGACAATTCGTTCAGGGAAAAAAATACAACATGGGCCCAAACTGGCTGGGTGAGGGTTGCTCACTTTGGGCCAAGCCCAGGTCGGATCTGGAGGGGAAGTAAGCTGGGCCTGCTCTGTGGGCTGCAG
The DNA here is from genome assembly GCA_034509565.1 of Triticum monococcum. Classification (NCBI taxonomy): domain Eukaryota; kingdom Viridiplantae; phylum Streptophyta; class Magnoliopsida; order Poales; family Poaceae; genus Triticum; species Triticum monococcum. The sequence goes on along the minus strand of CM067847.1, from coordinate 169,238,486 downwards.
GAAGAGGTGGCCATGGGCCTATCCAACGGAAGCAGGGGAGCGCTGGGCCTGGTGCTCGTCCACGCTGGCCCCAGATCGGGTCAACGAGGGGGGGGGGACGAGCGGCATGATTCGCTGGAAGCAGAGGACGCAGTGGCGACGGACTCCTCGTTCGTGAAACAGGGGACCGAGCAGCAGGAGGAAGGAAGCAGCGGCGCAGGAGAGTCATGGTGGCCGGATCCGCGACGCGGTGGGGCCGACGGGTCCTGGAGGTGCTCGGGCAGAGGTGGGGATGTCCATGGCGCTGGAGTCTTGTCGGTTCTCGCAGACGACGCACAGGTAGGAGGCGACATCGCTACAAGGAGAACAGAGAGAGGGAAAGAGAAGTGAGTGAAGGAGGAATGTCGAAGGAAGGAGAAGGGCACGCTGTGGCATGGCAGAACTGACCGGATCTAGGACGAGGACGCGATCTCCGACGAAATACGATGAATTCCCGACAACTGCGAGCTCCGGTGGTGGCGCCACGGTCTACTGCTACTCCTGCATGAAGAACACAGGGGAAGGGGAGAGTTTAGCAATGGGATAGAGAGAGAGAGAGGGACAGCAAGGGGGAGGCCAGGGACGGCGAGGGTTGGCCTGGTAGTCGTCCAGCGAGAGCTCGCCGGAGGGCGCGTTGGATCGGGAGGAGTGGCGAGCACGAGAGATTCGCGGGGCCTCTGCTTGCGGGAGGCTGGGAGCGAGGCTGCGGTGGCGACTGTGGTTGGTGGTTGGATCGGGGGGGATCGAGAGGTGGAGGCTCGGGTGGGTGGATCAGCAAGGGAAGATCCCGAGGGGAATTTGGAAGCGGCGGCGGGCGACTGGACACATCTCCTAGATTTTAGGGTTAGGCTAGAGTTTGATCTATATATAGCAAAAGGGCTAAGTTTAGGGGCATTAGGTCCCTCCGATCTTAGTCGGACGGTCGCGAATAAAATAGCTAGGGAGTCCAAATAAGAAAACGGTGATGTTTTGTAGACGTTTGGGGATGATCCAGACACAACGGCGGCGACAGCCCGGGTCGGGTCCGGGACAGCTTTCGGACGCACGCGAGGGGGGCTGCGGGCTGACGAGAGGGGTTAGGTTGGACCTGGCGGTAGGTAGTGAGTTGTGTAGACGGTCTCGAGCTGAGAGAAGAGAAGAGAGGGAAAGCCCAACAACAGTTTTCGGAGACCGAAAACGTCCGACGTTAGACCGACTATATTGCCGCTATATTTATCCGTTGGGGCATCAAACGATCTCCGAATGCGATGAAACTTGACAGGCGGTCTATCTACACTATAATAAGACCACACGTCAACTCTCATCCCATTCCGAGAACATTTTCCGGCCACATATAAAATAATATTTCGGACATGCCGCGGGCGCGTGCGAGTGTGGTTGGGCTCAGAACGGACAACAGACGGAACTGGGGAAACCGGACGGATGCAAGTTTTGAAAACATGATGATGCAATGCACATGATGACATGACAAGATGCAACACGCAAGCAAATGACATGGCAACGACAGCGAATAACTGGAAGACACCTGGCACATCGGTCTCGGGGCGTTACAACACTCCACCACTACGAGAGGACATCCCGAGATCTAAAATGGCACCGGGGAAACAACGGAAGAGAGAAAGAGAAGAGGTAAAACTAAGTTGCTTCTTTGACAAACGAGTGAAACCAAAGAACCTTGCGAGGTTGAACAAATTCGAGAAAAGAATACAACGAAGGTGAACAAAGTCGAAAACACTCCGTTATAAAAGAGGAACGAGGAAGAACAAATTCAGGCAGCACTCCGGTTGAAAAGAAAATAATTGAATAAGGTCTTGATAAGATGAGAAGATACTTGATGAAATCACAATACACTGCCACCGGAACTATTGAATGAATGGAACAAGGGGGTAAGAAAGATCTCAGACCGCACTCCGGTTGAGAAGGGAGTCAAAATTTGATAAGATGAGAGAGCTCAAATGAAAACATGACACTCCGGTTGAGAAAGGGATGCAAGACTTGATAAGGCGACAAGAACTTGGACAAAGGGGCACAATACTCCGGTTAAGCAAGATAGGGAAGGAATAAGAGTGATATAATTTGGACAGCACTCTGTCTATAAATGGAAGGAATTGAACTTGACAAGATGAGAGGATACTTGGAAAGAGGACACAACACTCAGATTAAAAGGATAGGCATGGAAAGATCATGATCTTTGACAAAACGAGATGATGGGTTGAAAAGATGAACATCACAATGCCTCCGGAACAAAAGTAAGAATGGAATGGAGTGAACGAAGGAAAACAATATCTTGAGAGAGCACGGTTACAGCAGAAGCTAGAATGGAGTTGTTGGAAAACCCACAACGAAAAGATAGGCTTGAAGTGGGCTTATGGAAAACATCTCAAAACCAAGAGTTGAAAATCTGCTACTAACGGAAAACGATATATTGGATTGATATGAACAAGAAGACGAGAACTTATTTCACCGGGAGGATAGATGAAAAACTTGGATCATTTATGAGCACCATAGATAGCAACAATCCTTAGGGAAGGCTTAAGGTGAAATATAACCCAAGATAACTCCAATGACGAGATTGATGGATTTGAAATATCTCATTCTCAATAACATGTGAATCAAGAAACATGAATTCAAATTAACAAGAATGACATAATACCACCTCCAATGATACGGAAGAAAGAATAATTGCACTCCGGATTACAATATGAAGAAAGCTTGAGCTTCTTAAAAGAATTTCGATGAAAACTTTGAGAAGGAATTAAATCCTTGATGAACCATCATGTAGCACCTTGATGAAGTACTCCGATAACAGAAGGATGACGAAAGAAAGGGAAGTTGAAAACACAAGGTGAAACCTTGTAATGATTTAGATGGACCTCCGTGAAGATATAGTTGCGAGAGCTTGGAACTCCGGAAAAGAAAATATAAGATGAACAATTGAGATCAAGAATCTTGATGAACCTCCGGAATAGGGAAATAATTATTGGGATGAAACAAGAATAAGAATTACATTATGCTTATCCTTCACCAATTTAAATTGATGACAATCAACGGATTTGGCATATTACTTATTCCCGTAGAAAAGATTAAGAGAGATATAGCGTCAAACTTGAGAAAGTCTTTAACTAACCACCGGTAGGATTGAAAAGAACGAAAGAATTGATATGATAAATGAAGGAAGAAGAATCTTGAGCGAACCACCGTCAGAATTGATTATGAACAAAGTAAAGATAAGGAAAGACCGAGAAGAATTAGCAAATGGACGAAGATGCTTGAGAGAATTTAGATACAAGTGAATATAATAGATCATGGACCGATTAGAGATCACTTGAACGCTGCACCGGTAAGATCGGAGAATGATAAGTGAAAGATGAGACTGAATAATCACGAACTGATGATCTTCGGCGAATCAAACTGAAAATACTCCGAATTACTCTGGATGGGTGAAAAGAATTCTCACAATCGAAAAATAATTATGAGAGGATGGCAACAAGCTAGAATCACGAATCTTGAAGAGAATTGATTAGATTAGGAGGAAAAACTCTTCTTCGGTCTTCAAATCTTGAGAATGACGACGAGAAACACCAACAAAAATTATTTAGACACTCCGAAATGAAGAATGGAAAGGTTGAGCCAACGATGAAAAGAATTTGAAAGATTTTAGAGGAGGACATTTGACTGATGGCAATTCATTCTTACGTTAAACTTTGAAAAGAATTTTATGGATATCTCTGGGAGAATAAGAAGAGTCGGGTAAGATCCTGGGAAAAGACCTGTGGGTTAGGGCCCACTCAAAAGAAACACCGTTGAACGATTTGAAGAGAGATAATGCACCGATTGAAATAAAAGACTTGAATGAGAGAACATCCTCGAAAGATCTTGAACGAATGCACAGTGGAAACACGAATCTTCGAGATATCTTGAGCGCTCCGGAACAATTGAATAGCGAGAAATGAATGAATATGAGGAGCACCGTCAAGAGAAGGTATTTGAAACGAGAAAAGGGGATATAATCGACAAATCTTGACTTGAATCCACCGGAGAAGAAAAGAAAGAAGGATGACGAACTTGAATCTCCGTTAGAAACTTCATGAGAATCACCGGATAAGAACATTGAAGGAAGAGAATGGAGAGACTTCACATCAATAAGATGGATACTAGATTAAGAAATCTGAATCCTTGGAGAAAAACAAAGGGAGGGAGGGTGGGAAAAACAAAAACAATTTGGAATGGAAGAAACGAACACCATTGAGGAACTTAGAATTGATCTTGCGGATGTTGAAATGAACAGATCCACTTGAGGAGAGACACACCGGATGAAACGAATTAACATGACAATCTCGATTATCATGAAGGATTGGTATTCACATCAAAATATGAGAACACCATTTAGGAAAAGGTATGGAATCAACATTTGACTTCGAAGCAACTCGAATACCACAACTCAAAACAAAACAAAGGATTGGCATGCAGAATAAGCCAGAACAAACATATGATAGAGATTTCGTCCGAAGTTTTCATGGTGGGACCTACACGGGCTCGATCGTACAACACCATCATGTACAAGGCAGTGCACATGACATACGAAGCGTCCCCGAGTCAGCATAGCCAAGGACTCTTTAAGACGCAATGAGACCACTGTAAAATCGACCGTGAATAGGCGAACCACTAGACGTCGAACCCCAATTTCATATCATACATCTGTCGGAAAGATATTCTAAGAGCTACTTGAATTCCCACCTATGAAACTCCCAAAATTTTCCGGTTATGCAATCAGGTGTTGGGGATACAGGGGAAGCATAATATCTCACCCAAACTAGCAAATCCTACATCCAGCTGTATCCATCCTTCAACACATAACCAAGAAACCTTCGGAAACCATCTACCTCAACCTTCGAAAAGCATCCGTTATACAAGTTATGGCGATACTCCCGAACTCCCGCCCCAGTACTGGGTGGCGTCGAGGTTATCTCACCAACGAACTACATAAAGGAGATTTTCGATGTCGCGAACATATCTCAAGTATACCAGAATTGCAACGATAAAATTATGATGACAACACCTCAGAGCTCAACTCCCCGGGACACTTCCACTAAACCCCTGACAGGAGGCACCAAGACAGTGTTCTCATCATAAGCCATCGGAACAAATCCAAGATACTCGCGTGATCCTAAATTTTTTTAGTGAAATCTGAGAAGAGAAGAGTGAAAACTCTACGTCAGGATGCCTTACCAGAGCGATGAGGAGACTGGGAAGTAAAAAGAATTCCTAAGCTCTCCGATATATAATTCCTAATTGACTCAAAACATTTTTCTAGACACAACTCGGCTGCTAAAAACGATCAAGCAATGGGGGCTCCTAAGGTCGGGGAAGGCTCTGATACCAACTTGTAACACCCTCGATGCGACTATATCTCCCACGTGTCGAGGCATGACTTAGAGGCATAATCGCATTGAAGGCAATGTCGCAAGTGAGGTAATCTTCACACAACCCATGTAATACAATAGGGGGAAAAGTTACATAGTTGGCTTACAATCGCCACTTCACACAATTACATGAATAAAGCATTACATCAACCAAATACACTCATGGTCCGACTACGGAACCAAAATAAAAGAAGAACCCCAAATGCGACAAAGGTCGCCGATCGACCCCAACTGGGCTCCACTACTGATCTACTGAAACAAAACAACACAAAGGACAAGATCTTCATCGAGCTCCTCCTGAGCTTGGTTGCGTCAGCTGCACAGTCTCATCGGCACCTGCAAGCTAGTTTTGGAAGTATCTGCGAGCCACGGGGACTCAGCAATCTCGCACCCTCGCGATCAAGACTATTTAAGCTTATGGGTAAGGTAGAGGTATGAGGTGGAGCTGCAGCAAGCGACTAGCATATATGGTGGCTAACATACGCAAATGAGAGCGAGAAGAGAAGGCAAAGCACGGTCGATAAAAGTATGATCAAGAAGTGATCCTGGACTACCTACGTCAAGCATAACTCCAACAACCGTGTTCACTTCCCGGACTCCGCCGGAAAGAGACCATCACGGTTACACACGCTGTTGATTCATTTTAATTAAGGTCAACTTCAGGTTTTCTACAACAGGACGTTAACAAATTCCCATCTGCCCATAACCGCGGGCACGACTTTCGAAAGTTCAAATCCCTGCAGGGGTGTCCGAACTTAGCCCATGACAAGCTCTCACGGTCAACAAAGGAATAGACCTCCACCCGAGACGTTCCGATCAGACTCGGTATCCCGGTACAACAAGACATTTCGACAGGGTAAAACTAAACCAGCAACACCGCCCGAATGTGCCGACAAATCCTGATAGGAGCTGCACATATCTCTTTCTCAGGGCACACTCAGATGATCACTACGTACAACTAAAACCAGCCCTCGAGTTTCCCCGAGGTGGCGCTGCAAGTGGCTCTGTTTGGACCAACACTCAGAGGAGCACTGGCCCGGGGGGGGGGGGGTAAATAAAGATGACCCTTGAGTCTGCAGAACCCAAGGGAAAGAAAAGGCTAGGTGGCAAATGGTAAAACCAATGTTGGGCATTGCTGGAGAAGCTTTACTTAAGGCGAACTGTCAAGCGGTTCCCATAATAGCCCAACCGCGTAAGGGACGCAAAATCCGGGAACATAACACCGATATGACGGAAACTAGGGCGGCAAGAGTGGAACAAAACACCAGGCATAAGGCCGAGCCTTCCACCCTTTACCAAGTATATAGATGCATTAATTAAATAAGATATATTGTGATATCCCAACAAGTAAACATGTTCCAACTAGGAACGATCTCCATGTTCCAACAAGGAACAAACTTCAATCTTCACCTGCAACTAACAACGCTATATGAGGGGCTGAGCAAAGCGGTAACATAGCCAAACAACGGTTTGCTAGGACATTGGTGGGTAGAGGCTGAACATGGCAATTTGGGAGGCTGACAAGCAAATGGTAGGCATCGTAGCATTGGCAAGCAAAAGAGCGAGCAAACTAGCATAGCAAAGATAGTAGTGATTTCAAGGGTATGATCATCTTGCCTGAAATCCCGCAAGGAAGAAGAACGAGTCCATGAAGAAGACAAACGGATGTAGTCAAACGGATCCTCACAAACTCAACGTTACTCGATCCAACATGAAGAAGCAACACCGGAAAAGAAGCACACAACATAGTAAACAACCACCACATAAGCATGTCACGATGCGCAAACAAGTATGATGCATGTCCGGTTTAAAGAGGCATGGCATGGCAAAGAGCACAAGCAATCCTACAAATTAAGTGGAGCTCAATATGCATCGGGATGCATATTGACGAAACACCACAACAATTATTTAGTTCGATCTTGTTTATGTACCCAACAATATTAAATGTTGTTAAACATGGCAAGAGGGTGAAGCAAATGAAAACTACCCAACTAGTCAAGTTTAAATGAGGCCGGAAACAACGAACAACAATTCTGGAAACTCCTCATGAGCATAAATTAGGTTTGGTACTGATCTGCCCTAAACATAATTTTAGAGTTGTTTAACATGCAAAGTAAGGTCACCATGATAAACTAGGCAAAATTCTACCCCATTTACATATAAAGATTATTAAAATCCGAGTTACGGTTATTAAGTTATGAATTAAATCATTTTAACATGGCATAGGAGCAAAATAATGCAAACATCATTTTAAACATTTTAACATGGCAAGAAATTGGCATATTATTAATCTACACATAATTTTAAGCAAGTTTCATATATAAATTATTTTAATCTGATGCACGGTTTGAAAGTTATTATATGCATGAAACTAGGGGGTTTTCTGTAAAACAGTAATTTGCTGGGTAAATGGACAATTCGTTCAGGGAAAAAAATACAACATGGGCCCAAACTGGCTGGGTGAGGGTTGCTCACTTTGGGCCAAGCCCAGGTCGGATCTGGAGGGGAAGCAAGCTGGGCCTGCTCTGTGGGCTGCAGGAAGAGGTGGCCATGGGCCTATCCAACGGAAGCAGGGGAGCGCTGGGCCTGGTGCTCGTCCACGCTGGCCCCAGATCGGGTCAACGAGGGGGGGGGGGGACGAGCGGCATGATTCGCTGGAAGCAGAGGACGCAGTGGCGACGGACTCCTCGTTCGTGAAACAGGGGACCGAGCAGTAGGAGGAAGGAAGCAACGGCGCAGGAGAGTCATGGTGGCCGGATCCGCGACGCGGTGGGGCCGACGGGTCCTGGAGGCGCTCGGGCAGAGGTGGGGATGTCCATGGCGCCAGAGTCTTGTCGGTTCTCGCAGATGACGCATAGGTAGGAGGCGACATCGCTACAAGGAGAACAGAGAGAGGGAAAGAGAAGTGAGTGAAGGAGGAAGGTCGAAGGAAGGAGAAGGGCACGCTGTGGCATGGCAGAACTGACCGATCTAGGACGAGGACGCGATCTCCGACGAAATACGATGAATTCCCGACAACTGCGAGCTCCGGTGGTAGCGCCACGGTCTACTGCTACTCCTGCGTGAAGAACACAGGGGAAGGGGAGAGTTTAGCAACGGGATAGAGAGAGAGAGAGAGGGACAGCGAGGGGGAGGCCATGGACGGCGAGGGTTGGCCTGGTAGTCGTCCAGCGAGAGCTCGCCGGAGGGCGCGTTGGATCGGGAGGAGTGGCGAGCACGAGAGATTCGCGGGGCCTCTGCTTGCGGGAGGCTGGGAGCGAGGCTGCGGTGGCGACTGTGGTTGGTGGTTGGATCGGGGGGGGGGGGGATCGAGAGGTGGAGGCTTGGGTGGGTGGATCGGCAAGGGAAGATCCTGAGGGGAATTTGGAAGCGGCGGCGGGCGACGGGACACATCTCCTAGATTTTAGGGTTAGGCTAGAGTTTGATCTATATATAGCAAAAGGGCTAAGTTTAGGGGCATTAGGTCCCTCCGATCTTAATCGGACGGTCGCGAATAAAATAGCTAGGGAGTCCAAATAAGAAAACGGTGATGTTTTGTAGACGTTTGGGGATGATCAAGACACAACGGTGGCGACAGCCCGGGTCGGGTCCGGGACAGCTTTCGGACGCGCGCGATGGGGGCTGCGGGCTGACGAGAGGGGTTAGGTTGGACCTGGCGGTAGGTAGTGAGTTGTGTAGACGGTCTCGAGCTGAGAGAAGAGAAGAGAGGGAAAGCCCGACAACAGTTTTCGGAGACCGAAAACGTCCGACGTTAGACCGACTATATTGCCGCTATATTTATCCGTTGGGGCATCAAACGATCTCCGAATGCGATGAAACTTGACAGGCGGTCTATCTACACTATAATAAGACCACACGTCAACTCTCATCCCATTCCGAGAACATTTTCCGGCCACATATAAAATAATATTTCGGACATGCCGCGGGCGCGTGCGAGTGTGGTTGGGCTCAGAACGGACAACAGACGGAACTGGGGAAACCGGACGGATGCAAGTTTTGAAAACATGATGATGCAATGCACATGATGACATGACAAGATGCAACACGCAAGCAAATGACATGGCAACGACAGCGAATAACTGGAAGACACCTGGCACATCGGTCTCGGGGCGTTACAAGGACTAGCTACCCCCCTCTTATTCCGGCATTCTACAGTTCAGTTCACATATGTTACCCCCTTTTCCATTTGATACCAATGCATACATATGTAGTGTAGCTCCTTGCTTGCGGGTACTTTGGATAAGTACTCACGGTTGCTTTGCTCCCCCTTTCCCCCTTCCTATACTTGATTGTTGCGACCAGACGATGGAGCCCAGGAGCCAGACGCCATTGTCGACGACGACTGCTACTACACTGGAGGTGCCTACTACTATGTGCAGCCCGCTGACGACGACCGGGAGTAGTTTAGGAGGATCCCAGGCAGGAGGCCTGCACCTCTTTCGATCTGTATCCCAGTTTGTGCTAGCCTTCTTAAGGCAAACTTGTTTAACTTATGTCTGTACTCAGATATTGTTGCTTCCGCTGACTCCTCTATGATCGAGCTCTTGTATTCGAGCCCTCGAGGCACCTGACTTGCAATATGATGCTTTTATGACTTATTTTATTTTTAGAGTTGTGTTATGATAACTTCCCATGAGTCCCTGATCTTGATCGTACACGTTTGCGTGTATTATTATTGTATGGTCAAATCGAGGGCGTGACAGGCGCGCCTGGCCCTCCTGGGCGTGCCGCCCTACCTCGTGGCCACCTCGTTGCTTCCTTGACGTCCACTCCAAGTCTCATTTTCATTTGTTTCAAAAAAGATCATCGCGAAGGTTTCATTCCGTTTGGATTCCATTTGATATTCCCTTTCTGCGAAACGCTGAAATAGGCAAAAAAAACAGCAACTGGTACTGGGCCTCCGGTTAATAGGTTAGTCCCAAAAATAATATAAAAGTGCATATTAAAGCCCATTAAACATCCAAAACAGATAATATAATAGCACGGAACAATCAAAAATTATACATACGCTGGAGACGTATCAGCATTCCCAAGCTTAATTCCAGCTCGTCCTCGAGTAGGTAAATTATAAAAACATAATTTTTGATGTGGAATGCTACCTAACATAATTTTCAATGTAATTTTATTTATTATGGCATGAATATTCAGATTCTAGACAGTAGTTTAATATTGGCATAAAAATAATAATACTTCAAGCATGCTAACCAAGCAATTATGTCTTGTCAAAATAACATAGCCAAAGAAAGCTTATCCCTACAAAATCATATAGTTTGTCCATGATTCATTTTCGTCACACAAAATGCTCCCATCATGCATAACCCCGATGACAATCCAAGCAATTGTTTCATACTTAGCCTTTCCAAACCTTTCAACTTTCACGCAATATATGAGTGCAAGCCATGGACATAGCAATATGGGTGGAATAGAATATGATGATGGAGGTTCTGTGACAAGGCAAAAAGGGAGAAAGTCTCACATTGACGCGGCAAATCAACATGCTATAGAGATGCCCATTAATTGATGGCAATGCAAGGAGTAGGGATTGCCATGCAACGGATGCACTAGAGCTATAAATATATGAAAGGTCAACAAAAGAAACTAAGTGGGTGTGCATCCAACTTGCTTGCTCACGGAGACCTAGGGCATTATGAGGAAGCCCATCATTGGAATATACAAGCCAACTTCTCTAATGAAAAATTCCCACTAATATATGAAAGTGACAGAATAAGAGACTCTCTATCATGAAGATCATGGTGCTACTTTGAAGCACAAGTGTGGAAAAAGGATAGTAACATTGCTCCTTCTCTCTTTTTCTCTCATTTATTTTTTTCTTTGGGCCCTTTTTTTCTCCCTTTTTATGGCCTCTTTTTTCGTCCGGAATCTCATCCCGACTCGTGGGGGAATCATAGTCTCCATCATTCTTTCCTCACTTGGGACAATGCTCTAATAATGAAAATCACCACACTTTTATTTACTTACAACTCAAGAATTACAACTCGATACTTAGAACAAAATATGACTATGTGAATGCCTCCGGCGGTGTACCGGGATATGCAATGAATCAAGAGTGACATCTATGAAAGAATTATGAAGGTGGCTTTGCCACAAATACGATGCCAACTACATGATCATGCAAAGCAATATGACAATGATGGAGTGTGTCATAATAAACGGAACGGTGGAAACTTGCATGGCAATATATCTCGATATGGCTAGGGAAATGCCATAATAGGTAGGTATGCTGGCTGTTTTGAGGAAGATATAAGGAGGCTTATGTGTGATAGAGTGTATCATATGACGGGGTTTGGATGCACCAGCGAAGTTTGCACCAACTCTCGAGGTGAGAAAGGGCAATGCACGGTACCGAAGAGGCTAGCAATGATGGAAGGGTGAGAGTGTGTATAATCCATGGACTCAACATTACTCATAAAGAACTCACATACTTATTGGAAAAATCTACAAGCCATCAAAAACAAGCACTACGCGCATGCTCCTAGGGGGATAGATTGATAGGAAAAGACCATCGCTCGTCCCCGACCGCCACTCATAAGGTGTAACGCCCCATATGTAACCTTCCCAATTTGTACTCCAACTCTTGCCGTTTCCGGCATTAAGTTATATTTAATTCTCGGTTTCGGGTCTTTGTCTTCGTGTGTTGTTTTTGTTTTCGTGAATCTCATATCATGTCATCACGTGCATTGCATTTGCATACATGTTCATCTCATGCATTCGAGCATTTTCCCCGTTGTCCGTTTTGCATTCCGGCGCTTCGTTCTCCTCCGGTGGCCATTTCTAGCTTTCTTTCATGTGTGGGGATTGAATATTTCCGGATTGGACCGAGACTTGCCATGCGGCCTTGGTTTACCACCAGTAGACCGCCTGTCAAGTTTCGGGTCATTTGGACTTCGTTTGATACTCCAACGGTTAACCGAGGGACCGAAAAGGCCTCGTGTGTGTGCAGCCCAACACCCCTCCAATTTGGCCCAAAACCCACCAAACTCTGCTCCATCGTCTCGGTCGTTCGATCACGATCGTGTGGGTGAAAACCGCACCTCATTTGGACTCTCCTAGCTCCCCCTATGCCTATATATAGACCCTTCCCCGAAATCCGGATCTCTCCCCCGTCCAAACCCTAAAAATCTCCTCCGCGCGGCCGGACAACGTCCGCCCGCCGCCGGACATCTCGCCCGCGCCAACCGGGGGCCGCCACGTGGCACTCCGCCGCCACCCGCCGCCGCGGCCCGCTCGGCCCGCGCCTGGCCCTCCCGGCCAATCGGGGCGCGTCCTCGCCCGCGCCTCTTCTTCCCCGAGGCCGGCGACCCCCGCCACCGCGCCCGCGTCGTCGGAGCACACCTCCCCGCCGGAAGCTCGCCGCCGACCCTCGCCGCCCGCCGCGCCGCGCCGCACTCCACCGGGCCTCCTCAACGCCGGCCGCGCCGTCCCGGGGACGTCTCCGGCCGGGCCCCGTCTCCCCTCGCCGGACCCCGCTCCTCTCCACGCCGGCCGCCTCCCCTCGCCGCCGTCCGAGGTCGCCGGCAACCGCCGCCATTGCCGGATCGGGCCGAGCTGCTACAGTACCACGCCGAGCTGCTACAGTAAACCCTAGATCTAGATCGGGGTTGACTTTCCCTCTCCTTTCCCAGATTTTATTCATACTTTGACGCATCATATCTTTGCATTCGTGGCTCCGTTTTGGACATATGATATATCAAAATCTCCGTCTCGACGAGTACATCATTTCATTCCATTGCATCATTTGCATTCGAGGTTATCTTGGTGCCCAAAATGCTGTTGGAAGGAGGCATCATGAGTTAATTGCAGATCCGTTAGCCCTACATTGACTTTTGTCATTTTTGCCATGATTATTGTGTGCATGATATGCCTGTGCCCCTTTGGGATGAATTGTTAAGCATGTTGTCTTCTTTCCATAGGTGCCTCCCTTGCATTTTTAGGATGTGTGTGTTGTCTTGTGCAAGCTTGCAAAGAGGGGTACCTGAGTTTACTGATTTCAGGGACTTAGTGAAAATCACTAAGTCTGGGATGTTCTAGTTCACGATGCTATATGTCCAGCTTGTTTCCTAGTGATCCGTGCCTCTTTTGAGGATGATCAGTAACAGTGGTTTGTTATGCTTGTTGTGCTTAATCCATCCATCTCTTTACTTGTTATGTTGGAGCACCCTAGGTTGACTCAATCGAGCTCAACTTTTGCATAGTTGTTAATTTGGGCAGATTGTGAACTCTTTTGCGATTTTGCCGGAGCTATTGCTAGTGATCCATGCATGCTATGCCATTGTTCTTGCAATGTCTAGCTAGCTTTTTGTGCCTTCTTTATGGATATATGCTTGCCTTGCCATGACTTGCACCGTAGTGAGTGCATCGAGCTCGTTTATATGCCTCCGTGAGTTATGATTTCAGCATGTCCTAGTTTTCACGGTCTGAAAACTGAATGTGTTTCATCGATGTTCGTGTGCTCGGTAGAGTATTTTGTGAACCCTTTTGGCCCCAGGTCATTTTGGGTGTTTTGTTAAGCTTGTTGAGTAGCTCCATGCCATGCTCTTACTTGCCATGTTCAGGTTTTTCTTCATGTTGTTTTGCTGCTCCGAAGAGAGCACCGTGGTCTGAAATTTCAGACTAGCGTTAATTTCGCTAAGTCTGAAATCTGTTTTGCTTATTCAGTTTTGCCATGCTTGTTTGAAGCCCTTAATGGATGAATTTGCCTATGCCTCAGTCCTGGTAATTTGTTAAGCTTTTTGAGTACATCCCTGCCATCCAATTTGTTTTCATGTTTGGTGGCTGTAGCATGTCCATTTCATTGCATTTAGGAGCCTACTTGCTGTAAATCGCAGATCGGTTCGTTTAGTAAAACGCTTGTCATTTCCAAACCGTAGCTCCGATTCCTTTGATCTTTATATCGTTTTCAGGGGATTTCTTCCCCTCTATCCAGTGGCACACTTGGTTTTCCAAGTTGAGGCCAGGTTCATGCATTTCCTGTCACCTCTTGCATTTTGCATCCCGCATCGCATCCCGCATAGCCTATCATCCTTGCATATTATTGATTGCCTTTGCGCGTGGTTGATTGTATCCTTGTTGCTTGTTTGTGTTGTTGGGTAGAGCCGGGAGACGAGTTCGCTAACGAGGAGCCCGTTGAGTTTGCTTTTGAGGATCCAGTCAACTCTGACAACTGTGCAGGCAAGATGATCATACCCTCGAAATCACTACTATCTTTGCTATGCTAGTTTGCTCGCTCTTTTGCTTTGCCAATGCTACGATGCCTACCACTTGCTTGTCAGCCTTCCAATTGCCATGATTGAGCCTCTAACCCACCTTTGTCCTAGCAAACCATTGATTGGCTATGTTACCGCTTTGCTCAGTCCCTTCTTATAGCGTTGCTAGTTGCAGGTGAAGATTGGAGCCGTTCCTTGTTGGAACATTTATTTACTTGTTGGGATATCATTATATTGCTATGTCATCTTATTCATCTATATACTTGGTAAAGGGTGGAAGGCTCGGCCTCTCGCCTAGTGTTTTGTTCCACTCTTGCCGCCCTAGTTTCCGTCATATCGGTGTTATGTTCCCGGATTGTTGGGTCCCTTACGCGGTTGGGCTATAATGGGAACCCCTTGATAGTTCGCCTTGATTAAAGCTTTTCCAACAATGCCCAACATTGGTTTTACCATTTTCCACCTAGCCTCTTTTCCCTTGGGTTTTTGGAGCCCGAGGGTCATCTTTATTTTAGCCCCCCACAGGCCAGTGCTCCTCTGAGTGTTGGTCCGACCGAGTAGACTGCGGGGCCACCTCGGGGCAACTTGAGGGTTGGTTTTACTCGTAGGATGTCTCATCTGAGTGTGCCCTGAGAACGAGATATGTGCAGCTCCTATCGGGATTTGTCGGCGCATTCGGGTGGTGTTGCTGGACTAGTTTTGACCTGTCGAATCATCTTGTTGTACCGGGATACCGAGTCTGATCGGTGTGTCTTGGGTGGAGGTCTATTCCTTCGTTGACCGTGAGAGCTTGTTATGGGCTAAGTTGGGACCCCCCTGCAGGGATTGATCTTTCGAAAGCCGTGCCCGCGGTTATGGGCAGATGGGAATTTGTTAATGTTCGGTTGTAGATAACTTGAAACTTAAAATAATTAAAATGAATCAACTGAGTGTGTTGCCGTGATGGCCTCTTTTCGGCGGAGTCCGGGAAGTGGACACGGCGTTGGAGTTATGTTTTCATAGGCTGCTCTCTAGTTTTCCGCTCGTGCTTTGCCTCCTCTTCTCGCTCTCCTTTGCGAATAAGTTAGCCACCATATATGCTAGTCGCTTGCTGTAGCTCCACTTATACATTACCCCCTTTCCTACCTATTAAGCTTAAATAGTCTTGATCGCGAGGGTGCGAGATTGCTGAGTCCTCTGTGGCTCACAGATTACTATTACACCAGATGCAGGGACAGATGATACCTCTCCGGATGGCGCGCTCGAGCTGAAGTGGGAGTACGACGAGGACTCTCAGCGTTACTATGTGTCTTTTCCGGATGATCAGTAGGGATGCCTATTCAGGGTTAGATTCAGGGCCTAGTCGCTTGTTGGGGGTCTTTTCTATTTTGGCGCCGTAGTCGGGCCATGAGTGATTGTATGATGGATGTTATTTATGTACTTTGATGTGACGTGGCGAGTGTAAGCCAACTATGTTATTGTTCCCCTTTATATTATATGTACATGGGTTGTGTAATGATTCCTGACTTGCGACATTGCTTTCAATGCGCCTATGTCTCTAAGTCGTGCCTCGACACGTGGGAGATATAGTCGCATCGAGGGCGTTACAAGTTGGTAATCAGAGCCTTCCCCGACCTTAGGAGCCCCATTGCTTGATCATTTTTAGCAGCCGAGTTGTGTCTAGAAAAATGTTTTGAGTCCTTAGGAATTATATATCGGAGAGCTTAGGAATTCTTTTTACTTCCCAGTCTCCTAATCGCTCTGGTAAGGCATCCTGACGTAGAGTTTTGACTCTTCTCTTCTCAAATTTCACTAAATTTTTTTTAGGATCACGCGAGTATCTTGGTTTTGTTCCGATGGCTTATGATGAGAATACTGTCTTGGTGCCTCCTGTCAGGGGTTTAGTGGAAGTGTCCCGGGGAGTTGAGCTCTGAGGTGTTGTCATCATAATTCTATCGTTGCAATTCTGGTATACTTGAGATATGTGCGCGACATCGAAAATCTCCTTTATGCAGTTTGTTGGTGAGATAACCTCGACGCCACCCAGTACTGGGGCGGGAGTTCGGGAGTATCGCCATAACTTGTATAACGGATGGTTTTCGAAGGTTGAGATAGATGGTTTTCGAAGGTTTCTTGGTTATGTGTTGAAGGATGGATGCAGCTGGATGTAGGATTTGCTAGCTTGGGTGAGATATTATGCTTCCCCTGTATCCCCAACACCTGATTGCATAACCGGAAAGTTTCGGGAGTTCCATAGGTGGGAATTCAAGTAGCCTTAGGATATCTTTTCGACAGATGTGTGATATGAAATTGGGGTTCGACGTCTAGTGGTTCGCCTATTCACGGTCGATTTTACAGTGGCCTCGTTGTGTCTTAAAGAGTCCTTGGCTATGCTGACTCGGGGACGCTTCGTATGTCATGTGCACTGCCTTGTACATGATGGTGCTGTACGGTCGAGCCCGTGTAGGTCCTACCACGAAAACTTCAGACGAAATTTCTATCATGTGTTTGTTCCGGCTTATTCCGCAAGCCAACCCTTGGTTTTATTTCGAGTTGTGGTATTCGTTCTGCTTCGACGTCATATGTTGATTCCATCCCTCGTTGATGTACCTCTTCTACCTGATTCTTCGTGGCTTCGCAATTTAGGGATATGTGACCACTTCAAGAGAAGTGCATTCGTTCATTTTGTTCGGATGTGAAGACTTTATGTTGCAATTTTCATTCCGTTGGATTCACCTTCAATATTTCTCTATTTGTGTGCTAACGGTGGTCAACCTCTTCAGGATGGCTCCCGCTAAGAGCACCAGTCAGAACCAGAATCAAGACCCGCCACCACCTCCGCCTCCTCCGGAAGCATGGCAAGCTGTGATGGCCGCTACTAATGCAAATACACAGCTGATCATGCAAATCATCCAAGAGCGGAATCAAAGCAGTCAGGCGAATCAAGGCAACAACCAGAACCATTTTGCAACTCTGAATCAGTTCCTCGCAAATGGTCCAAAGACGTTCAGCAACTGCGTTGAGGCTACCGATGCTGATGATTGGTTAGTCGATCTGGGCAAGCATTTTGAATGTAGCAACGTCAGACCTGAAGATTTCGTCAAGTTCGCGTCTTTCCAGCTCAAGGATCAGGCCGCAGAGTGGTTTCAGCAGTACCAGGATTCTAGAGGTGGACGTTTGATCACTTGGGATGATTTCCGTCGTGATTTTCGAGCTCATCACATCCCTCAAAGTGTGACTGAAAGCAAACGTGAAGAATTCCGCAATCTGAAGCAAGGCTCTTTGTCTGCCTTTGACTACAACAAGTTGTTCCAGAAGCTCGCCCGTTTTGCCAAGCAGGATGTTCCTGATGAGAAGAGCATGATCTATCAATTCAGGGGTGGTCTCCATGAAGAAATTCAGCTCGCTCTTGTCCTCTTCGAGCCGCTGAGATACGATGAGTTCTACAACATGGCACTGAAGCAAGAGGCTGCTCAGCTAAGGTGTGATGCTTCCAGGAAGCGAGTCAGAGACACTGCACCTTCTTCCTCTACTCAAGTGGCCAAGCAGCAGAAGTATTGGCTTCCTCCTCCTTCGTTCCGTCAGCCGTATCAACAGAAGAGCAAAGGTGGCAGTGGTTCATCCCACCCACCCAACCCAGGCTTTCAGAACAAGACTTCGTCTCAAGCTTCAAGATCGAGTGCTCCGTACCACCGTCCGCTCTCAGAGGTCACGTGCAACAAGTGCCAACAGAAGGGTCACTATGCCAACAAGTGTTTCAACCAGAGGCGTCTTCCTCCTCCTCCTCCTGTCAGATCGGCAAGTACAGCTGTGGTCAAGCATAACCCCAAGTCCGCCAAGGTCAACTTGATGAACGCAGCTCAGGCAGAGGATTCGTCAGATATGATCATGGGTAACCTTCCTGTTAACGATGTTCCCGCAAAAGTACTTTTTGATACTGGTGCATCGCATTCTTTCTTGTCATGCCCATTTGCATCGAAGCACAATGTTGATACTGAGATTATGCCCAAAGCCATGCAAGTTGTTTCTCCAGGCAAGCTTTTGACTTCAAGTTTGGTTGCTCCCGATATCTCTATCACATTGGGCGATTACAAGTTTCTCTCTTCTCCGGTGGTTCTTGGTAATTCTGATATCGATCTTATTCTTGGGATGGACTGGCTCTCTAAACACAAGGCTCACCTCGATTGTGCAGCCAGGCAGATTCAACTGACTCATTCATCTGAGGATGTAATTGTCTTTGCTGCTCGGGATAATACCATCCGGTTGTTCTCTCTCAATGAGAAGGGTGAATTGGATGCTATTTCGCAGATTCCGATTGTTTGTGAGTATCAAGATGTCTTCCCAGAAGAACTCCCAGGCATGCCTCCAAACCGGCCGGTTGAATTTGTTATTGAACTTGAGCCCGGTACGGAACCTGTGTGCAAACGTCCCTACAAGCTCGGCCCCGAAGAGTTGAAGGAGTTGAAGAAACAACTCGATGTTCAAGAAAGAATGGGTCTCATTCGGCCTAGTACTTCTCCGTGGGGTTGTGGTGTTCTTTTTGTGAAGAAGAAGGATGGAACGGACCGACTTTGTGTTGATTACCGTCCATTGAACAAGAAGACCATCAAGAACAAATATCCACTTCCCAACATCAATGAGCTGTTTAAACAACTCAAGGGTGCCCAAGTATTCTCCAAGCTTGACCTCCGTATGGGTTATCACCAAATTCGCATTCGTGAGCAAGATATTCCCAAGACGGCGTTCAGAACAAGCTATGGGTCATATGAATACACTGTCATGTCTTTTGGCCTCGCCAACGCTCCTCCGACGTTCTCTCGCATGATGAACTTCATCTTCAACCCCTACACCAACGACTTCGTTTTGGTCTATCTCGACGACATTCTGGTTTTCTCGAAGAACAAGGAAGATCATGCCAAACACTTGCGTTTGGTTCTTGACAAGCTAAGGGAACATCAGTTCTACGCCAAGTTTTCCAAGTGTGAATTTTGGCTCGATGAGGTTCTTTATCTTGGCCATATCATCTCTACCAAGGGCATTTCCGTGGATCCTGAGAAGGTGTCTGCAATTGTTAATTGGGAACCTCCTCAGAATGTGAAGCAACTCCGTAGCTTCCTCGGTCTCGCAAGCTACTGCCGAAGATTCGTTGAAAACTTTTCCAAGATCGCGAAGCCTCTCTCTAATCTTCTCCAGAAGCACGTCAAGTACGTTTGGTCTCCGGAGTGTGATATTGCTTTCAACGCTTTGAAAGAGAATTTGATCACTGCTCCAGTTCTGACTCCGCCCGATGAAACCAAGCCGTACGAGGTCTTTTGTGATGCCTCTCTCCAAGGTCTAGGTGCTGTACTGATGCAAGAGAAGAAAGTTGTTGCTTATACCTCTCGCCAGTTGAAGCCTAATGAGAAGAACTACCCCACTCATGATCTCGAGTTGGCGGCAGTTGTGCACGCTTTGTTGACTTGGAGACATCTTCTCTTGGGAAGGAAAGTGGACATCTTCACTGATCACAAGAGTCTCAAGTACATCTTCACTCAGCCTAATCTCAACCTCAGGCAGACTCGATGGGTCGAAATGATTCAAGAGTACAATCCGAGTATTGAGTATACTCCAGGCAAGGCTAATGTGATTGCTGACGCTTTGAGCAGAAAAGCATATTGCAACAGTCTGATTCTCAAGCCTTATCAACCCGAGCTTTGTGAAGCTTTCCGCAAACTTAATCTGCAAGTTGTTCCTCAAGGTTTCCTCGCCAACCTTCAAGTTTCTCCTACCTTGGAAGACCAGATTCGCCAAGCCCAGCTTCTTGATGCTATGGTGAAAAAGGTGAAGATTGGTATTGCAAAGAGTCAGTCCAAGTACAAGTGCTACCGACTTGATGACAAGGACACTCTCTTCTTCGAGGATCGAATTGTTGTGCCCAAAGGTGAACTTCGTAAAGTGATCATGAATGAGGCTCACAACTCTCTCCTCTCCATCCACCCTGGGAGCACGAAGATGTATCAAGATCTCAAGCAAACCTATTGGTGGACTCGAATGAAGCGCGAGATCGCTCAATTCGTGAATGAATGTGATGTCTGCCGAAGAGTGAAGGCAGAACACCAGAGGCCAGCAGGTCTCCTCCAACCTCTTGCCATTCCAGAATGGAAGTTTGACCACATTGAAATGGACTTCGTGACTGGGTTTCCAAAGTCCAAGCGTGGCAATGATGCTATATTCGTTGTCATCGACAAGCTCACCAAAGTGGCTTATTTCCTGCCTATCAAAGAGTCAATCACTGCAGCTCAATTGGCGGAACTCTACACCTCTCGAATTGTCTCTCTGCACGGTATTCCTCAAGTGATATCTTCAGACCGTGGCAGCATCTTTACCTCCAAGTTCTGGGATTCTTTTCAGAAGGCCATGGGCACCAACATTCGCTTCAGCACTGCTTTCCATCCTCAAACAAGCGGTCAAGTCGAGCGTGTCAACCAGATTCTTGAAGATATGCTCAGGGCTTGTGTTATCTCCTTCGGCATGAAGTGGGAGGATTGTCTTCCTTATGCTGAATTCTCGTACAACAACAACTTTCAAGCAAGTTCGGGCAAGGCCCCATTTAAAATTCTGTATGGTAGGAAGTGCCGTACACCTCTCAACTGGTCTGAAACCGGTGAACGTCAGCTGCTGGGTAATGACCTAATCACAGAGGCAGAAGAAATGTGCAAGGTCATTCGTGATAACCTCAAAGCAGCCCAATCTCGCCAGAAGAGCTTCTATGATAGTAAGCACCGTGATTTGGCTTTCGAGATCGGAGATCATGTCTACCTCCGCGTCTCTCCTATGAAAGGGACTCGGCGCTTCGGTATCAAAGGGAAGCTTGCCCCTAGATACGTCGGGCCTTTCAAGATTGTCAGCAAGAGAGGCGACCTCGCCTATCAACTCGAGCTTCTTGCAAACTTTGCCAATGTTCATGATGTGTTCCATGTCTCCCAACTCCGAAAGTGCTTCAAGACGCCTGAACGCACCGTCAACTTCGAGGACATTGAGCTCCAAGAAGATCTCTCTTACCATGAGCACCCAGTTGCAATCCTTGAAGAGACTGAACGCAGAACTCGCAACAAGTCAATCAAGTTTCTCAAAATCAAGTGGTCACACCATTCCGACCGTGAAGCTACCTGGGAACGCGAGGATCACCTCCGTTCTGAGTACCCGGAGTTCTTTCAGTCCTAGATCTTGGGGCGAGATCTTTTCGTAGTGGTGGAGTGTTGTAACGCCCCATATGTAACCTTCCCAATTTGTACTCCAACTCTTGCCGTTTCCGGCATTAAGTTATATTTAATTCTCGGGTTCGGGTCTTTGTCTCCGTGTGTTGTTTCTGTTTTCGTGCATCTCATATCATGTCATCACGTGCATTGCATTTGCATACATGTTCATCTCATGCATTCGAGCATTTTCCCCGTTGTCCGTTTTGCATTCCGGCGCTTCGTTCTCCTCCGGTGGCCATTTCTAGCTTTCTTTCGTGTGTGGGGATTGAACATTTCCGGATTGGACCGAGACTTGCCATGCGGCCTTGGTTTACCACCGGTAGACTGCCTGTCAAGTTTCGGGTCATTTGGACTTCGTTTGATACTCCAACGGTTAACCGAGGGACCGAAAAGGCCTCGTGTGTGTGCAGCCCAACACCCCTCCAATTTGGCCCAAAACCCACCAAACTCTGCTCCATCGTCTCGGTCGTTCGATCACGATCGTGTGGGCGAAAACCGCACCTCATTTGGACTCTCCTAGCTCCCTCTATGCCTATATATAGACCCTTCCCCAAAATCCGGATCTCTCCCCCGTCCAAACCCTAAAAATCTCCTCCGCGCGGCCGGACAACGTACGCCCGCCGCCGGACATCTCACCCGCGCCAACCGGGGGCCGCCACATGGCACTCCGCCGCCACCCGCCGCCGCGGCCCGCCCGGCCCGCGCCTGGCCCTCCCGGCCCATCGGGGCGCGTCCTCGCCCGCGCCTCTTCTTCCCCGAGGCCGGCGACCCCCGCCACCGCCCCCGCGTCGTCGGAGCACACCTCCCCGCCGGAAGCTCGCCGCCGATCCTCGCCGCCCGGCGCGCCGCGCCACACTCCACCGGGCCTCCTCAACGCCGGCCGCGCCGTCCCGGGGACGTCTCCGGCCGGGCCCCGTCTCCCCTTGCCGGACCCCGCTCCTCTCCACGCCGGCCGCCTCCCCTCGCCGCCGTCGGAGGTCGCCGGCAACCGCCGCCATCGCCGGATCGGGCCGAGCTGCTACAGTACCACGCCGAGCTGCTACAGTAAACCCTAGATCTAGATCGGGGTTGACTTTCCCTCTCCTCTCCCAGATTTTATTCATACTTTGACGCATCATATCTTTGCATCCGTGGCTCCGTTTTGGACATATGATATATCAAAATCTTCGTCTCGACGAGTACATCATTTCATTCCATTGCATCATTTGCATTTGAGGTCATCTTGGTGCACAAAATGCTGTTGGAAGGAGGCATCATGAGTTAATTGCAGATCCGTTAGCCCTACATTGACTTTTGTCATTTTTGCCATGATTATTGTGTGCATGATATGCCTGTGCCCCTTTGGGATGAATTGTTAAGCATGTTGTCTTCTTTCCAGAGGTGCCTCCCTTGCATTTTTAGGATGTGTGTGTTGTCTTGTGCAAGCTTGTAAAGAGGGGTACTTGAGTTTACTGATTTCAGGGACTTAGTGAAAATCACTAAGTCTGGGATGTTCTAGTTCACGATGCTATATGTCCAGCTTGTTTCCTAGTGATCCGTGCCTCTTTTGAGGATGATCAGTAAGAGTGATTTGTTATGCTTGTTGTGCTTGTCTTTACTTGTTATGTTGGAGCACCCTAGGTTGACTCAATCGAGCTTAACTTTTGCATAGTTGTTAATTTGGGCAGATCGTGAACTCTTTTGCGATTTTGCCGGAGCTATTGCTAGTGATCCATGCATGCTATGCCATTGTTCTTGCCATGTCTAGCTAGCTTTTTGTGCCTTCTTTATGGATATATGCTTGCCTTGCCATGACTTGCACCATAGTGAGTGCATCGAGCTCGTTTACATGCCTCCGTGAGTTATGATTTCAGCATGTCCCAGTTTTCACTAAGTCTGAAAACTGATTGTGTTTCATCGATGTTCGTGTGCTCGGTAGAGTATTTTGTGAACCCTTTTGGCCCCAGGTCATTTTGGGTGTTTTGTTAAGCTTGTTGAGTAGCTCCATGCCATGCTATTACTTGCCATGTTCAGGGTTTTCTTCATGTTGTTTTGCTGCTCCGAAGAGAGCACCGTGGTCTGAAATTTCAGACTAGCGTTAATTTCGCTAAGTCTGAAATCTGTTTTGCTTATTCAGTTTTGCCATGCTTGTTTGAAGCCCTTAATGGATGAATTTGCCTATGCCTCAGTCCTGGTGATTTGTTAAGCTTCTTGAGTACATCCCTGCCATCCAATTTTTTTTCATGTTTGGTGGCTGTAGCATGTCCATTTCATTGCATTTAGGAGCCTACTTGCTGTAAATCGCAGATCGGTTCGTTTAGTAAAACGCTTGCCATTTCCAAACCGTACCTCCGATTCCTTTGATCTTTATATCGTTTTCAGGGGATTTCTTTCCCTCTATCCAGTGGCACACTTGGTTTTCCAAGTTGAGGCCAGGTTCATGCATTTCCTGTCACCTCTTGCATTTTGCATCCCGCACCGCATCCCGCATAGCCTATCATCCTTGCATATTATTGATTGCCTTTGCGCGTGGTTGATTGTATCCTTGTTTCTTGTTTGTGTTGTTGGGTAGAGCCGGGAGACGAGTTTGCTAACGAGGAGCCCGTTGAGTTTGCTTTTGAGGATCCAGTCAAATCTGACAACTGTGCAGGCAAGATGATCATACCCTCAAAATAACTACTATCTTTGCTATGCTAGTTTGCTCACTCTTTTGCTTTGCCAATGCTACGATGCCTACCACTTGCTTGTCAGCCTCCCAATTGCCATGATTGAGCCTCTAACCCACCTTTGTCCTAGCAAACCATTGATTGGCTATGTTACCGCTTTGCTCAGCCCCTTCTTATAGCGTTGCTAGTTGCAGGTGAAGATTGGAGCCGTTCCTTGTTGGAACATTTATTTACTTGTTGGGATATCATTATATTGCTATGTCATCTTATTCATCTATATACTTGGTAAAGGGTGGAAGGCTCGGCCTCTCGCCTACTGTTTTGTTCCACTCTTGCCGCCCTAGTTTCCGTCATATCGATGTTATGTTCCCGGATTGTTGCGTCCCTTACGCGGTTGGGCTATAATGGGAACCCCTTGATAGTTCGCCTTGATTAAAGCTTTTCCAGCAATGCCCAACATTGGTTTTACCATTTTCCACCTAGCCTCTTTTCCCTTGGGTTTCCGGAGCCCGAGGGTCATCTTTATTTTAGCCCCCCACGGGCCAGTGCTCCTCTGAGTGTTGGTCCGACCGAGTAGACTGCGGGGCCACCTCGGGGCAACTTGAGGGTTGGTTTTACTCGTAGGATGTCTCATCTGAGTGTGCCCTGAGAACGAGATATGTGCAGCTCCTATCGGGATTTGTCGGCGCATTCGGGCGGTGTTGCTGGACTAGTTTTGACCTGTCGAATCATCTTGTTGTACCGGGATACCGAGTCTGATCGGTGTGTCTTGGGTGAAGGTCTATTCCTTCGTTGACCGTGAGAGCTTGTTATGGGCTAAGTTGGGACCCCCCTGCAGGGATTGATCTTTCGAAAGCCGTGCACGCGGTTATGGGCAGATGGGAATTTGTTAATGTCCGGTTGTAGATAACTTGAACCTTAAAATAATTAAAATGAATCAACTGAGTGTGTTGCCGTGATGGCCTCTTCTCGGCGGAGTCCGGGAAGTGGACACGGCGTTGGAGTTATGTTTTCGTAGGCTGCTCTCTAGTTTTCCGCTCGTGCTTTGCCTCCTCTTCTCGCTCTCCTTTGCGAATAAGTTAGCCACCATATATGCTAGTCGCTTGCTGCAGCTCCACTTATACATTACCCCCTTTCCGACCTATTAAGCTTAAATAGTCTTGATCGCGAGGGTGCGAGATTGCTGAGTCCTCTGTGGCTCATAGATTACTATTACACCAGATGCAGGGATAGATGATACCTCTCCGGATGGCGCGCTCGAGCTGAAGTGGGAGTACGACGAGGACTCTCAGCGTTACTATGTGTCTTTTCCGGATGATCAGTAGGGATGCCTATTCGGGGTTAGATTCAGGGCCTAGTCGCTTGTTGGGGGTCTTTTCTATTTTGGCGCCGTAGTCGGGCCATGAGTGATTGTATGATGGATGTTATTTATGTACTTTGATGTGACGTGGCGAGTGTAAGCCAACTATGTTATTGTTCCCCTTTATATTATATGTACATGGGTTGTGTAATGATTCCCGACTTGCGACATTGCTTTCAATGCGCCTATGTCTCTAAGTCGTGCCTCGACACGTGGGAGATATAGTCCCATCGAGGGCGTTACATAAGGAAAACAATCAAAGAACACCCCATGCTTCAAATTTGTCACACAACGTTTACCATACGTGCATGCTACGAGACTTGCCAACTTCAACACAAGTATTTCTCAATTCCATAATTACTCAACTAGCACAACTCTAATATTACCACCTTTATATCTCAAAACAACTTTCAAGAATCAAACATCTTATAGTATTTAATGCACTTCTATATGAAAGTTTTTATTATACCCATCTTGGATGCCTATCATATTAGGACTAATTTTATGGCCAAAGCAATTTACCATGCTATTCTAAAATACTCTCAAAATAATATAAGTGAAGCACGAGAGATTAATAATTTCATTAAAATAAAACCACCACCGTGCTCTAAAATGATATAATTAAAGCACTCGAGCAAAATTTATCTAGCTCAAAAGATAGAAGTGAAGCACATAGAGTATTCTAATAAATTTTGATTCATGTGTGTCTCTCCAAAAGGTGTGTACAACAAGGATGATTGTGGTAAACTAAAAAGCAAAGACTCAAATCATACAATACGCTCCAAGCAAAACACATATCATGTGGTGAATAAAAATATAGCCTCAAGTAAAGTTACCGATAGATGAAGACGAAAGAGGGAATGCCTTCCGGGGCATCCCGAAGATTAGGATCTTGCCACTCTTTGTTCCAAAATCCATCAAATATTTACCCAAAAACTTGAAAACTTCACAACACAAAACTCAACAGAAAATCTCATGAGCTCCGTTAGTATAAGAAAACAAACCACCACTTTCAGGTACTATAATGAACTCATTCTTTATTTATATTGGTGTTAAACCTACTATATTCCAACTTCTCCATGGTTCATACCCCCCGATACTAGCCATAGATTCATCAAAATAAGCAAACAACACACGAAAAACAGAATCTGTCAAAAACAGAACTGCCTGTAGTAATCTGTAGGTTTCGAATACTTCTGTAACTCCAAAACTCCTAAGAAATTAGTATATCCTAAATAATTTGTATATTGATCTAGTTCTGTTGGAATTGGTATTTTATCACTCTCTTATAAAAAATGAAAATTATTCTCGTGAGCGCAAACTTTTTGTTTTTTTCAGCAAGATCAAATAACAATCATCCAAGAAGATCCTAAAGGCTTTACTTGGCACAAACACTAATTAAAACATAAAGACACAATCCTAACAGAGTATAGATGATTTATTTATTACTAATCAGGAACAAAAACCAAGGAACAAAAATAAAATTGGGTTGCTTCCCAACAAGCGCTATGGTTTAACGCCCCTAGCTA
Source organism: Triticum monococcum (assembly GCA_034509565.1). Taxonomy (NCBI): domain Eukaryota; kingdom Viridiplantae; phylum Streptophyta; class Magnoliopsida; order Poales; family Poaceae; genus Triticum; species Triticum monococcum. The sequence goes on along the minus strand of CM067847.1, from coordinate 169,211,073 downwards.
GGCATAAAAACAAGGATAGATCTAGGTATTGTCATCTTTGTTATTGGGAAAGAAAAGAGAAAATTTCTTATCTATAGCATTTACCTTTCTATTTTGAGAAAGCACATGGCCATTAATGGTGGAAGAAATATTAAGCACGCTACGAAAATTTGCATCTAAGCTAGCCTTCATCTCTTTGATAATTTCATTTTGATAAAAGCACAAAAGAGAGGTGGATACAACCTTCTCATTCATGGGGTGCCCAAATATAGTTTTCATCTTTTCATATGTATCTATGGCATCCCCCTCAAGAAAATCTTCTTCAAAAATAGAATCTAAAAATTGCTTGAACTAAGAGGGTAAGCCAACATAAAAGCTTTTTAGGTGTATCTCAATTTGATATTGGGGTACATAACTGGCTCGGATCCTTAATAACCTATCCCAAGCGTCTTTCAAAGACTCATCAAGCAAATAACGAAAAATTCCGGGATCATCTTCATCGAAACTATCAAAAATCTCATTGATAACCCCGGTAGGTATTTCCATAGCATCATTATTTATGAGCTTAGAAAGGACAGAGGGTCTATCCAAAGTACTAGAACTCGGGAGAGAACCCTTACCCCTTTTAGATTCGGCCATGGTGAAATAAAGGCGAATGGGAAAGAGGCAAATAAAATAGCAAAGGTGAGGTGGGGGAGAGGAAAACAAGAGGAAAATGGCAAATAATGTAATGCGAGAGATAAGAGTTTGTGAAGGGTACTTGGTATGTCTTGACTTGAGCGTAGATCTCCCCGGCAACGGCGCCAGAAATTCTTCTTGCTACATCTTGAGCATGCGTTGGTTTTCCCTTGAAGAGGAAAGGGTGATGCAGCAAAGTAGCTTAAGTATTCCCCTCAATTTTTGAGAACCAAGGTATCAATCCAATAGGAGACTACACGCAAATCGCCTAGTACCTGCACAAACAAATAAGAACCTTGTAACCAACGCGATAAAGGGGTTGTCAATCCCTTCACGGCCACTTGCAAAAGTGAGATCTAATAAAGATAATAAGATAAATATTTTTGGTATTTTTGTATAGATTGAAAATAAAGATTGCAAAATAAATAGTAAACTAGAATTATAGATCGAAAACTTGTATGATGTAAAGTAGACCCAGGGGCCATAGGTTTCACTAGTGGCTTCTCTCAATATAGCATATATTACAATGGGTGAACAAATTACTACCGAGCAATTGATAGAAAAGCGCATAGTTATGAGAATATCTAGGCATGATCATGAACATAGGCATCACGTCCGTGTCAAGTAGACCGAAACGATTCTGCATCTACTACTATTACTCCACCCATCGACCGCTATCCAACATTCATCTAGAGTATTAAGTTCATAAGAACAGAGTAACGCATTAGGCAAGATGACATGATGTAGAGGGATAAACTCAAGCCATATGATATATACCCCGTCTTTTTATCCTCGATGGCAACAATACAATATGTGCCTTGCTGCCCCTAGTGTCACTGGGAAAGGACACCGCAAGATTGAACCCAAAGCTAAGCACTTCTCCCATTGCAAGAAAGATCAATCTAGTAGGCCAAACTAAACTGATAATTCGAAGAGACTTGCAAAGATATCAAATCATGCATATAAGAATTCAGAGAAGAATCAAATATTGTTCATAGATAAACTTGATCATAAACCCACAATTCATCGGATCTCGGCAAACACACCGCAAAAAGAATTACATCGAATAGATCTCCAAGAACATCGAGGAGAACTTTGTATTGAGATCCAAAGAAAGAGAAGAGCCCATCTAGCTAATAACTATGGACCCGGAGGTCTATGGTAAACTACACACACATCATCAGAGAGGCTAAGGTGTTGATGTAGAAGCCCTCCGTAATCGAATCCCCCTTCGACAGATCACCGGAAAAGGTCCCCAGATGGGATCTCACGGGTACAGAAGGTTGCGGCAGTGGAAAAGTGGTTTCGTAGCTCCCTGGATGTTTTTAGGGTATACGAGTATATATAGGCGAAAGAAGTAGGTCGATGGAGCTATGAGGGGCCCATGAGGGTGGGGGCGCACCGCCCTACCTTGTGGCCGCCTCGTTGCTTCCTTGACGTCCACTCTGAATCTCTTAGATTGCGTTTGTTCCAAAAAATACACTCGCGAAGGTTTCATTCCGTTTGATATTCCTTTTCTACGAAACACTGAAATAGGCAAAAAAAAACAACAGCTAGCACTAGACCTCCGGTTAATAGGTTAGTCCCAATAATAATAATAAAGTGTATATTAAAGCCCATCAAACATCCAAAACAGATAATATAATAGCATGGAACAATAAAAAAATTATAGATATGTTGGAGACGTATCAGCTGTTTTATTTTTTGACAGATATCTGCAGAGTGGTTGTTTACACGATATCACTGTAACTCAATTGTATGTACAGGGTAGTACATCACATATGGTTATGTAATGGCAACCGTTTCTCACCTAAGTTTTCTTCTCACACGGTTTGGTGCGAAAATCGTGTGTGAAGTTGTAATACCTAACACAAACGATGTGTATAAAAAGTGTGCCGTATACAACATATAGTGCCAAAAGTAGTTCCCAACCATTAGCTTATGCCCATAGTTTCCCCATTTCCCCAAATCCCTAGATAGCCTCCAAATTTCCTCGCGTGGTGCTGACATTGGGAGAATGCAGACGAGTGGTGCTGATATGTCGGTGTGGCTGCTCCTGCTCGTATCACCACCACGACGGCGGTCGCCGCCGAGCACTTGCCTAAGGTCATCAGAAGGTAGGTGTACTATGGATCCGAATCGTCCTGTCAGGTTCCAATCTATCCTGATCTTTTTTAGCATATCCAAAGTAGCTCCTTGCTGAATCCGTCCTGAATGACCCCCCACCAGGAAACCGATCTGCCGCCGGATCCGGAGCATGACTCCAGACTCCCGCAACACAAGTTTGACTCCGAGTTTTGCGCCACCGAGAAGTGCCAAAAGCTGAGTTGTGTGAATGGGCACACTCCCGCTCGACGTGTACACATGGAGGGATTCGACATTGGTAGGTGGTTTCTCAGTTTCCCCTTAGAGGTTAGTGCAAAGTTCATCATTTTACTTGAGTTAATGCCACCGGTCATCCTGAATACTATTTAACATTGGGGCTTTTGTTTGATAGTATTTCTAAAGCACATCTAGATGTGCTCTAAGTAATGCACATGTAGGCCCTATGCCATTGATGTTACGCGAAGATTCATGTAGATATTGTCCTTTGTCTTTTTTGTTTTCCTTTGTAGTTCAATTATTACTGGCTTCATCAATAAGAAGAGCTCAATCTATTACTTGCCAATTGTCCTACTCCGTTCATACCGGTACCGATGCATAATCCCAAAACTCATTCCTTCTTTTGTCCTGAAAAAAGAAATCAGCCAATAGGAGTCCTGCGCAACCCCAGGAATTTGGAGCGACTGGGTACAAATAATTGTGGTTGATTATATTAGTGGTTAGATAATATGTCAACCCCCGTTTCAATTGGCATTTCTTCTTCTCTCCATACCTCGCTTAAGTGTCCACCATCTTCATCGTCCTCGGCAAGCCGCACTACACACTTGCACACACTCTGCAATCTCGCTTTCTTGTGGTTTTTATACGACTACAGACATGTTGAGTGACGGCAAGGATGAGAGTTTGGCCATCAGTCTGGCGCCCGATGATAGGTCAACATCGGAATCATCCCTCTTGTCTTCCACGAGTCCGGCATCAAGCCCAGACCTCGATTATATCTGGATCATGGAAGGGACGCCGCCTCTGGAGTCGTCATACGACAACCAGAAGGATGAGGAGCCATTGGAGGAAGAAGAATAGGATGACGATGATGATGAGGAGGAATGGTCGAATGAGGAGGAGGAGGACAACAACATCAACGACGATGATGACGGTGGCGGCGATGCAAAGCCAACGGTCAGCGACAAGAAGCATCCTTGCCAAGACGATGTCGCGAGGCCATCCAACAAAAACAACAACAACAACAACAACAACAACAACAACAACAACAGGAAGGACTAAATAAAGCAGACTGTATATATCTCTGTTTCCGTTCGCTCATATTAATTTGTTATCTCTGTTTATCCTGTCAATCTCATCACAGACGGTTAGTAATATGTATTAGACAGAGATCTTCTACATTATCGCCCACATGTTGATTATTAAACTGTGTGCCCTGACGAGCACACAATTCACAAAAAAAGACCGTATGGGTTGTCTATAATGATCGCACACAATTCTGATTACCGGCCTGTTTGTCGGGTATAACACACATCTTGTTATGCCGAACCGTTTGTGTTCACCTCGATCATCGCAAACGGTTCATCAGAGCGAACTGTATGCCATATATCACACACACACACCTTGGTATGGCTGCCCATTTCTATTGTTCTTTCTCATCCCAAATAGTTCGTATGGATCAACCGTATGCCCCGCATCACACCCGCAACTAAAATCTGAACCGTGTTTGATGTATCGTTCATCGCAAATGTTTTGCATCTGTTATGACGGTTTTTTACATCACTATTTGCGACTAATGCATCACACACAGTTTCGTCAAAGGGTCTCTGATCGTTGTGTCGCATTAGCAGCATCCTGCAGTAGTGGTTGTCCCAGTTGCAAGTCTACCCTCGACTCGGAATTGGGTATATGTTTTATTTCTCATACCAGTTGCAAGTCCGTGCTCGACTCGCAAATGGTATCGTAGTTTTGTGTAGTTGTCCCAGTTGCAGATCCGCCCTTGACTTGCAATTGGGCCCATAGATTTTTTTCATACTAGTTGCAAGTCCACCTTAAACTCACAAATGGTCTCGTAGTTTCGTAGTTGTCCTAGTTGCAAGTCCACCTCGACTCGTAGCTGGACCCAAAGTTTTGTCATTGTCCTAGTTGCAAGTCCATTGTCCGGCTGGCAGCTAGGCCTGCAGTTTTTTTTCATCCCATTTGCAAGGCCCCCCTCATCTCGCAATTGGTATCGTAGTTTTCTGTAGTTGTCTTAGTTGCAAGTCCGCGCCCGACTTGCAACTAAGTCCATAGTTTTTTTCATCCCAGTTGCAAGTACACCCTCGACTCGCAACCGAGATTGTAGTTTGTTTTTCATCCTAGTTGCAAGTCCACCCTCGACTCGCAACTAGGCTCGTAGTTGTCTCATTTGCAAGTCCACCCTGGACTCGCAATTTGGCTTGTAGTTTCATAGTTGTCTTTACTTGCTACTCCATCATCGACTGGCAACTTGGCCCGTAGTTTGTTGTTGTCCCAATTACAAGTCCACCCTCCGACTCGCAACTAGGCCCGTAGTTATTTTGTCACTTTAGTTTGCAAGTCCACCCTAGCCTGCAAACTGGTATCGTACTTTTATGTAATTGTCCTAGTTGCAATTCCATGCTCGACTCACAACAAACCCATAGTTTTTTTATTCCACTTGCAAGTCCACCCTCACTCGGAAATAAGCTCGCAGTTGTCTCAGTTGTAAGTCCACCCTTGAATTGCCACTAGGCATATTTTTTGTCATCTCAGTTGCAAGTCCATGTTTGACTCGCAACTGAGCTCATAGTTTGTTATTGTCTCAATTGCAAGTGCACCCACAACTCACAAAATGGTATTCTAGTTTTGTGTAGTTGTCCCAATTGCATGTCCACCCTTGAGTTGCAACTATTCCTATAGTTTGTATCATCCTAGTTACAACTCCACCCTTGATTTGCAAGTGGGCTCATAGTTTTGTAGTTGTCCTAGTTGCAAGTCCATCGACGATTCGCAACTAGGCCCATAGTTTTTTTGCTGTCCTAGTTGCCAGTCCACCCCTGACTCAAAATTATGTCACTACTACAGGATGGTCCAAATGCGACACTAGGATCAGAGACCCTTCGATGAATTTGTGTGTGATGCCATAATCGCAAATAATGGTGTAAAAACCAGTCAAAAAGGGTGCAAAATGTTTGCGATGACGGACGCATCAAACACGGTTCAAATTTTAGCTGTGTGTGCGATGCAGGGCATATGGTTCAGCTCAATTAACTGTTTGGGATGAGGAGGAACAAAAGAAATGGGCAGCCAGATGAAGACGTGTGCGATATATAGCATACAGTTCAATAGGATGAATTGTGTGTGATTAGGCAACACAATGGAAACGGTTCAACTAAACAAGATGTGTGTGATACGCGGCAAACAGGTCCATAATCAGACATGTGTATGAAGACCAATAACAACATAGATGATTGCTGCTAATAAGCCATGTGATTTGCTCTGTCTACAGTAGAATAACGTGTGTGTGTGTATATATATAACTGAAATAAACATCCAATTACATAAGTGAATATACAGATCATTCGCACACACCTCAATAATCAATTGCATGCATTCTAAAGTAGGAGAAACGATCGTCTAGTCATCTACTTCTTGTGACGCTCCCGCCACTACTATGTGCCTCGATCCCTCGTATGGGTCAGGAAGAAGACAATTCCTCATGTCAACGATCCGCATGTACATCTTGTAGCTTGTGTACGCGTCCATGGCCGCGTACTTGACATGTTGTTCATCCGGTCTCTCATGCACTATATATGCTAGGCATTCTTGTCCTTATTGCTCTCATTCTTCATATTCATGTAGTAGGAGTCGATGGTGGCACATGCGAGGTCAACTAGGGAGTTCAGTTTGTTTTTGTCGCTACCCCAAACCTTGTAGTGGCGCTAGATGTTGACAAGATTCAGGCATTTCAAGCCCAAAACCTTGAGCGCTTTTAGATCATTGGTGGTGTCCACCGCAGAAAAACTATAGTCGGAGCTGCTGACAAACCTGGAGAAACACTCGCAAGGCGTTGTGGCCAGGTGGTAGTGGTAGACGAGGATGTCATGTCGCACGCACAACTGGGTGACGGCAACCTTCTGATCATGCCCGGCACAACCCATGGTTTACTCGAGGTCGAAGCCGGCCAGTTGGTACTTGTCCTCGGCAAGGAACTGCTCCATAGTTTGGATGGAGCTATAACGCCCTCGATGCGGCTATATCTCCCACGTGTCGAAGCACGACTTAGAGGCATAACCACATTGAAAACAATGTCGCAAGTGAGGTAATCTTCACACAACCCATGTAATACATAAGGGAAAAAGATACATTGTTGGCTTACAATCACCACTTCACACAATTACATGAATAAAGCATTACAACATCCAAATACAATCAAGGTCCGGCTATGGAACCGAAATAAAGAGCAACCCCAAATGCGACAAGGTCCCCCGATCGACCCTGACTGGGCTCCACTACTGATCAACTAGAAACGAAACAAGACAAAGGAGAAGATCTTCATCGAGCTCCTCCTTGTGCTTGGTTGCGTCATCTGCACGGTCTCATCGGCACCTGCAAGCTGGTTTTTGGAAGTATCTGTGAGTCAGGGGGACTCAACAATCTCACACCCTCATGATCAAGACTATTCAAGCTTATGGGTAAGGCACATGTATGAGGTGGAGCTGCAGCAAGCGACTAGCATATGTGGTGGCTAACATACGCAAAAGAGAGCGAGAAGAGAAGGCAAGGCACGATCGATAAAACTATGATCAAGAAGTAATCCTAGAACAACCTACGTCAAACATAACTCCAACACCGTGTTCACTTCCCGGACCCCGCCGAGAAGAGACCATCACGGTAACACACGCGGTTGATGTATTTTAATTAAGGTCAACTTCAGGTTTTCTACAACCGGACATTAACAAATTCCCATCTGCCCATAACCGTGGGCATGACTTTCGAAAGTTCAAATCCCTGCAGGGGTGTCCCAACTTAGCCCATCACAAGCTCTCACGGTCAATGAATGATATTCCTTCTAGCGGGAAGACCCGATCAGGCTCGGAATCCCGGTTACAAGACATCCTCGACAATGGTAAAACAAGTCCAGCAAGACCACCCGATGCGCCGACATCCCGATAGGAGCTGCACATATCTCGTTCTCAGGGCAACACCGGATAAGCAATTCATACAACTAAAACCAGCCCTCGAGTTTCCCCGAGGTGGCGCTGCAAGGGGCTCTAGTTTGGACCAACACTTAGACAAGCACTGGCCCGGGGGGTTAAAATAAAGATGACCCTCGGGATGCACGACTCCCAAGGGAAAAAGGTTAGGTGGCGAATGGTAAAACCAAGGTTGGGCCTTGCTGGAGGAGTTTTATTCAAGGCGAACTGTCAAGGGGTTCCCATTATAACCGAACCGCGTCAGGAACGCAAAATCCGGGAACATAACACCGATATGACGGAAACTAGGGCGGCAAGAGTGGAACAAAACACCAGGCATAAGGCCGAGCCTTCCACCCTTTACCAAGTATATAGATGCATTAATTAAATAAGAGATATTGTGATATCCCAACAAAATAACCATGTTCCAACATGGAACAAACTCCAATCTTCACCTGCAACTAACAACGCTATAAGAGGGGCTGAGCAAAGCGGTAACGTAGCCAAACAAGGGTTTGCTAGGACATGGTGGGTTAGAGGCTTGGCTTATCAATATGGGAGGCATGATAAGCAAGTGGTAGGTATCGCAGCATAGGCATAGCAAAAGAGCGAGCAACTAGCAAGCAAAGATAAAAGTGATTTCGAGGGTATGGTCATCTTGCCTAAAATCCCGCAAGGAAGAAGAACGAGTCCATGAAGAAGACAAACGTGCGTAGTCGAATGGGTCCTCACAAACGCGACATTATCGGAACCAACCCGAAGAAGCAAACACTGGAAAGAAGCACGCAACATAGTAAACAACCATCACATAACATGACATGATGCAAAATCAAGTATGATGCATGTATGGTTTAATGAGGCATGGCATGGCAATGTGCACAAGCAAAACTACAAGTTAAGTGGAGCTCAATATGCAACTCGTTGCATATTGACGAAACACCACAACAATTATTTAGTTCTCTCTCGCTTAGGTACCCAACAATATTAAATGTTGATTAACATGGCAAGAGGTGAGGCATAACAAAACTACACCATCTAAACAATTTAAATGGGGCTGGATATAACAAATAACGAATCCGGTAAATCCCCGTATGCATATATTAGGTTAGGTCCTGTTCTGCCCTAAACCCAATTTTAGAGTTAAAACATGCAAGAAAAGTGTACCATGTTAAACTAGGCATTTTTCTACCCCATTTACATATAAAGTTTGTTACAAACCGAGGTATGGTTAAAAAGTTATGAGTTAAGGCATTTTAGCATGGCATAGGAGCAAATTATATGCAAACAACATTTTAAACATTTTAAACATGGATGAAAATGACATATTATGAAACTAGATGAAAAACTAAGCATATTTCATATATAGTTTGTTTAAATCCAAAGCATGGTCATTTAAATATGAGCAATGCAAGATGATGGCATTTCAGTAAATAAGAATGCATTGGAAAATGCTAAAATACACAGACTGAAAAAATATGCACGAGCCCGAAGCATTACGGTGCAGCGGCCCAGATGAGGATTCGGCCCATGTGGCTGTGGTGTGTGCAAAAGAAATAAAAGAACAGGGGCGCCTGGGAATCGAACCCAGGACCTCCCAGATGAGAGCCCGTATGGCTAACCAGCTGGGCTAGTGCTGTGATCCTGCTAGAGAAGGAGCACGGCGCCATTTGAATGGACTCCATGGCCAAGCGCCCTGATATTCCATGAACACACAGGAAACTTGCCGGCGGCGAACTCGATCAAGACGGCGACCACAAAGGCAGTAGAGCACCGACGGGCGTGCGGAACAAGGATGTTGGTGCGCTGATAGGTGAGACCGTGCAAAAGGCTCGGGTGCGTGGGAAGACTCGAGGACGAGCTCGAGGTCGCCCCGGACATGGCGGCGGCAAGACGAAGCAGGGTCACGAGCTCGCAATCGAGCGCGGCCGTGCGCGGGTGTAGATGCGTGTGTGTGGGGGTGTGTGGCGAAGGTGCAGCAAAGCAACGAAGCCAGTGGCATGTGTGGAAGTAGGAGCTTGCGGCCATGGCGGCGATGCATGGCGAGGCAAGTGCTACAGCAGCGGGCGTGCAAAAACATGCTAGGGAGCGCGTGGAGCTGCAGTTGTGTGCGCATGCGCAGCACTTGAGGCAAGGCTGCAGCGAGGCGGTGAGGTGAAGCGAAGCAGGGGCCCGAGCGAGGCAAGCAGGGACAAGATCCGGACAGGGCACGACGGCTTTTCACTGAAAGTTTCAGAGGTTCGCCGGAGCAGCGAGGGCACGACGATGGCATGGATCTAGTGGTCACTCCGGTGACCTAAACTCGGCAGGAAGAAGACGGAGGGAAGCAGGTATACCTAACTCACCCTAGGACACGGCGACGGAGACGGAGACGAACCAGCGGAGACGCAATCGAGCTCTGACCCGACATGGTTCATGTCCGAGGAAGAAGGAAGCAGGGGAGCACGCCAGGTGTGGGACTTGGAGACTCCTTAGGCGACGCAGAGGAAGCAAGGGAAGAAGACCGCGACGGGGCGCTGGACTTGGCGATCCGGTTCGTGGAAGTCGCTCTAGAAGAAGAAGAAGGCTACCACGACGTGGACGACACCGGGCTCGAGCTCGGCTTGGCTCGACCGAGCATGGCGACGTCGACGGCAGGGAGGCGCGTTGGGGAGGCTCCCGCCCAACTAACTATGGGGATCGGTCAAGGAGGGTGATGGGGTGCAGGACGACATGTCGAAGACGAGCTTGAGGCCCTCAGGCCGCGAGAACGACGACGGCCATCGACGGTTTATATCTCTGCTCTCGGTGATGCTCTCTGATCTTGAAGAAGAAGGGAAAACAGAGGGGAGGAAGAGAGATGGCGGCGCAAGGAGGGAAGGAGGAGGGAGGAGGGAACCCTAGGGGTCGCTGCGGGGATTTATAGGGGCGCAGGCAGGCGCTAGCCTCGACGTCCGTGAGCCTCCTGCTCACGGCGCTGCTGCTGCTATACTCTGGAGGAAGGGGACGCCATGAGGGAGGGAGCAGGTGGCCGTTCGGCTCGGCTGGGCCAGGGAAAGAAAGGCCCAGGTGGGCTTCGGCTGGGATTGAGGCCTTCCTTCCTTCCTTATATTCTGCCTAAAATAATTAGACACCTCCAAGATTGAAAAGGGAAGTAGTTTTGGGAAGGAAAGGCTCAGAGACAGAAATATATATGGAGTCCTGGATTTATACAGGATTTGAATAAATTGACTTGGCAATTTTTAGAGGTAGAAAAATAATCCAGCCATTTTGAACCCAACCAAAACAAATCCAAATAGAATGACATTTGGTAGAGAAGTTAAGGATGAGGTGTGAGATTTGTAGGGAGAAGTTGAACATAAATGGAGGAGGGCAAGATGGCACTTGCAAAAAGAAAGAAAAGAGAAGGAAGGAGAGGTGGTGATGCATGGATCACACATGGGCATGCAACAAAATGTCATGCATGAATAGCACAATGCACATGATGACATGATGACATGATCCATCTAAAATATGCAATGATGAATGCAACAAGCTAAACAAATCACATGACAAATCTCGGAGAACATGGAAGGCATCTGGAACTCTGGTCTTGGGGCGTCACAACATTCCACCACTGCAAGAGGATCTCGTCTCGAGATCTAGAATGGCACCAGAGGGAAAATGGAAGAGAAAGAGAAGAGGTAAAACTAAGTTGCTTCTTTGACAAACGAGTGGTACCAAGGAACCTTGAGATGTTAAACCACTTGGCGAAAAGAAAAGCAACGGAGATGATCGAAGTTGAAAACACTCCGGTAGGACGAGATGCACAAGGAACGATAAGGATCAATTACGACAACACTCCGGTTGGAAATGCAAGGAATTGAAGATGATCTTTGACAAAACAAGATGATGGGTTGAAAAGAGCAACATCACAATGCCTCCGGAAGAAAAAAAGAATGGAATGGCATGAACGGAGGTAAAAACAAGGTCTTGACAGAGCACGCTTACAACAAATGCTAGAACGGAGTCGTTGAATTAACAACAACGAAAGGATAAGCTTTAAGTGGGCTTATGGGGAACATCTCAAAACTGAGGTGAAATTCTGCCACTAGCGGAAACAACAGATTGAATTGACATAAACAATGAGATGAGAAACTTATTTCACCGGGAGGATAGATGAAGAACTTGGATAATATATTATCACCATTAATAGCAACAATCCTTAGGGAAAACTTTAGGTGAAATATCACCCCAGATAACTCCAATGACGAGATTGATGGATTTAAAATATCTCATACTTGATAACTTGTGAATCACGAAGCACGAAGGGGAATTATCAAGAAAGACATAACACCACCTCAAAAGTTATGCGTGAAAGAATAGCACTCCGGATTGCAAAATGAAGAATGCCTGAGCTCCTTTGAAATGAAATCTCAATGGACACTTCGAGAATGAATTAACTCCTTGATGAGCCACCATGAAGAAACTCTCGAAGAAATCTGGTAATAAAAGACTGATTAAACGAAAAGAAAGAGAAGTTGAAAACACAAGGTGACGCCTTGCGATGATTTAGAAGGAGCTTCGCGACGAGATAATGGGGAAAAGCTTGGAACTCCGTAAAAGAAAGATGAAACAAATGAAACCGAGAATTTTATGAGCCTCCAGAATAAGGAATTAATCACTTGGATGAAGCAAGAATAAGAATTACGATATGCGTATCCTTCACCAATTTAAATTGATGACAAGCAGCGGATTTGGTGTACTACTTATTCTCGTAGAAAGGATTAAGATAGATATAGCACAAACTTGAGAAGGTCTTCAACGAACCACATGTAAGATGAAACAACGAATGAATTAATATGATAACCATGGAAGAGAATCTTGAACGAACCACCGTAAGAATTGGAAACGAATGAAGTAAAGGGGTGAATCACCGATAAGAATTAGCAAATGAACGAAGATACATGAGAGAGTTTAGAAACAAGAGAACGAAGAGATCATGAACTGATTAGAGGATATGTGATCGATGCACCGGTAAGATTTAGAGAAAGAAAGCTGAATGCTGAGAACGAATAAACCTGAAATGATGGCCTTTGGAGAATCAAACTGAAAAGAATCATGAATTGCTCCGGATAGGTGGAAAGAATTTCCACAATCAAAAACAATTATGAGAGGATGGCCTCAAACTAGAATCACGAATCTATGAGAGAACGGATAAGATATGGAGGAAAAACTCTTCTTCGGTCTTCAAAATCCGAGAATGACGACGAGAAACACTACCAAGAATTGTTAAGGCACTCCGGAATGAAGAATGGAAAAGGTTGAGCGAACGATGAAAAAAATTTAACCGATCTTGGAGAAAGGCATTTGACTGATGATAAATCATTCTTACGTCAAACTTTGAGATGAATATGAGAATAACTCCGGAAATTAGAAGAGTCAGGTAAGATCCTGGGGAAAAGACCTGTGGGTTAGGGCCCACTCAAAAATACACCGTAGAACAACTTAAAAGAGAGAATGCACTGGTTGAATTAAATTGCTAGAATGAGAAAACAACCTCGAAATAGGTTGAACGAATCTTGAATGACAAGACGAGCCTTTTGAGAAAGCTTGAGCATGCCGGAACAAATGAATAGTGAGAAGTGAATTATTATGAGGTGCACCAATATGAGAAGGCATTGAAATGAGGAAAGGGTAAGATCAACAAAGCTTGACTTGAAACCACCGGAGAAGATAAAAGAAATGAAGAATGATGAACTATAAGCTCCGTTAGTATCTTCATGAGAATCACCGGATAAGAACATTGAAGGAAAAGAATGGAGAGGCTTCACATCAATAAGATGGATACTTGATTAAGAAATCTGAGTCCTTGAAGAAAAACAAGGGAGGGAGGGCGGGAAAAAGAAAGGCAACTTGGAGATGGATGAAACAAACAACATTGAGAAGAACTGATAATTGATCTTGCGTATGTTGAAGTGATCGGATCCACTTGAAGAGAGACACACCGGTAGAACAATATTGGCATAACAATCTCGATTATCGAGAAGGATTAGTATTCACATCGGAGTATGAGAACACCATTTGGGGAAGGTATGGAATCAACACTTGACATTGAAGCAACTCGAATACCACAACTCCAAACAAAAAAACAGGATTGGCTTGTAGAATAAGCCGGAACAAACATATGATAGAGATTTCGTCCAAAGTTTTCGTGGTGGGGCCTACACAGGCTCGATCGTACAACACCATCATGTACAAGGCAGTGCACATGACATACGAAGCGTCCCCGAGTCGGCATAGCCAAGGACTCTTTAAGACACAACGAGACTACTATAAAACCAACCGTGGATAGGCAGACCACTAGACGTCGAACCCCAATTTCATATCATACATCTGTCGGAAAGATATCCTAAGAGCTACTTGAATTCCCACTTATAAACTCTCGAAACTTTCTGGTTATGCAATCAGGTGTTGGGATACAGGGGAAGCATAATATCTCACCCAAAACTAGCAAATCCTACACCCAGCTGTATCCATCCTTCAACACATAACCAAGAAACTTTCGGAAATCGTTTACCTCAACCTTCGAAAAGCATCCGTTATACGAGTTATGGCAATACTCCCGAACTCCCGCCCTAGTATTGGGTGGCGTCAAGGTTATCTCACCAACAACTACATAAAAGAGATTTTCGATGTCGGCGAAACTAATCTCAGGTATTCCAGAACTGCAACGATAAAATTGTGACGACAACACCTCGGAGCTCAACTCCCCGGGACACTGCCACAACCCCTAAATGACAGGAGGCACCAAGAACAAGGTTCTCGTCACAAAACCGTCAGAATGATTCCAAGATACCCGCGTGATCCTAAATTTTTTTTAGTGAAATTTGAGAAGAGAAGAGTCAAAACTCTACATCAGGATGCCTCACCAGAGCGATGAAGGGACTGAGGAGTAAAAAGAATTCCTAACTCTCCGATATATATAATCCTAAATGACTCAAAACATTTCTAGACTCAATAACGCCAGTGATTCGATCAAGCAGGGGGCTCCTAAGGTCGGGGAAGGCTCTGATACCAACTTGTAACGCCCTTGATGCGGCTATATCTCCCACGTGTCGAAGCATGACTTAGAGGCATAACCGCATTGAAAGCAATGTCGCAAGTGAGGTAATCTTCACACAACCCATGTAATACATAAGGGAAAAAGATACATAGTTGTCTTACAATCGCCACTTTACACAATTACATGAATAAAGCATTACAACATCCAAATACAATCAAGGTCCGACTACGGAACCAAAATAAAGGGCAACCCCAAATGCGACAAGGTCCCCCGATCGACCCCAACTGTGCTCCACTACTGATCAACTAGAAACGAAACAAGACAAAGGACAAGATCTTCATCGAGCTCCTGCTTGAGCTTGGTTGCGTCATCTGCATGGTCTCATCGGCACCTGCAAGCTGGTTTTTGGAAGTATCTGTGAGTCACGGGGACTCAGCAATCTCACACCCTCGCGATCAAGACTATTTAAGCTTATGGGTAAGGCAAAGGTATGAGGTGGAGCTGCAGCAAGCGACTAGCATATGTGGTGGCTAACATACGCAAAAGAGAGCGAGAAGAGAAGGCAAGGCACGATCGATAAAACTATGATCAAGAAGTGATCCTAGAACAACCTACGTCAAACATAACTCCAACACAGTGTTCACTTCCCGGACCCGGCCGAGAAGAGACCATCACGGCAACACACGCGGTTGATGTATTTTAATTAAGGTCAACTTCAGGTTTTCTACAACAGGACATTAACAAATTCCCATCTTCCCATAACCGTGGGCACGGCTTTCGAAAGTTCAAATCCCTGCAGGGGTGTCGCAACTTAGCCCATCACAAGCTCTCACGGTCAACGAAGGATATTCCTTCTAGCGGGAAGACCCGATCAGGCTTGGAATCCCGGTTACAAGACATCCTCGACAATGGTAAAACAAGTCCAGCAAGACCACCTGATGCGTCGACATCCTGATAGGAGCTGCACATATCTCGTTCTTAGGACAACACCGGATAAGCAATCCGTACAACTAAAACCAGCCCTCAAGTTTCCTCGAGGTGGCGCTGCAAGGGGCTCTAGTTTGGACCAACACTTAGACAAGCACTGGCCCGGGGGGGGGGGGTTAAAATAAAGATGACCCTCGAGATGCATGACTCCCAAGGGAAAAAGGCTAGGTGGCGAATGGTAAAACCAAGGTTGGGCCTTGCTGGAGGAGTTTTATTCAAGGCGAACTATCAAGGGGTTCCCATTATAACCCAACTGTGTAAGGAACGCAAAATCCGGGAACATAACACCGATATGACGGAAACTAGGGCGGCAAGAGTGGAACAAAACACCAGGCATAAGGCCGAGCCTTCCACCCTTTACCAAGTATATAGATGCATTAATTAAATAAGAGATATTGTGATATCCCAACAAAATAACCATGTTCCAACATGGAACAAACTCCAATCTTCACCTGCAACTAACAACGCTATAAGAGGGGCTGAGCAAAGCGGTAACATAGCCAAACAACGGTTTGCTAGGACATGGTGGGTTAGAGGCTTGGCTTATCAATATGGGAGGCATGATAAGCAAGTGGTAGGTATCGCAGCATAGGCATAG
Organism: Triticum monococcum; assembly: GCA_034509565.1. NCBI lineage: Eukaryota > Viridiplantae > Streptophyta > Magnoliopsida > Poales > Poaceae > Triticum > Triticum monococcum. The sequence continues at coordinate 169,194,512 of CM067847.1, read as the reverse complement.
CAAAAGAGCAAGCAACAAGCAAGCAAAGATAGAAGTGATTTCGAGGGTATGGTCATCTTGCCTGAAATCCCGCAAGGAAGAAGAACGAGTCCATGAAGAAGACAAACGGGCGTAGCCGAACGGGTCCTCACAAATGTGACGTTATCGGAAACAACCCGAAGAAGCAAACACCAGAAAGAAGCACACAACATAGTAAACAACCATCACATAACATGGCATGATGCAAAATTAAGTATGATGCATGTCCGGTTTAATGAGGCATGGCATGGCAATGTGCACAAGCAAAACTACAAGTTAAATGGAGCTCAATATGCAACGAGTTGCATATTGATGAAACACCACAACAATTATTTAGTTCTCTCTTGCTTAGGTACCCAACAATATTAAATGTTGATTAACATGGCAAGAGGTGAGGCATAACAAAACTACACCATCTAAACAATTTAAATGGTTCCGGATATAACAAATAACGAATCCGGTAAATCCCCATATGCATATATTAGGTTAGGTCCTGTTCTGCCCTAAACCCAATTTTAGAGTTATTAAACATGCAAGAAAAGTGCACCATGTTAAACTAGGCATTTTTCTACCCCATTTACATATAAAGTTTGTTACAAACCGAGCTACGGTTCAAAAGTTATGAGTTAAAGCATTTTAGCCTGGCATAGGAGCAAATTATATGCAAACAACATTTTAAACATTTTAAACATGGAAGAAAAAGACATATTATGAAACTAGATGAAAAACTAAGCATATTTCATATATAGTTTGTTTAAATCCAAAGCATGGTCATTTAAATATGAGCAATGGAAGATGATGGCATTTCAGTAAATAAGAATGCATTGGAAAATGCTAAAATACACAGACTGAAAAAAATATGCACGAGCCCAAAGCGTTACGGTGCAGTGGCCCAGATGAGGATTCGGCCCATGTGGCCGTCGTGTGTGCAAAAGAAATAAAAGAACGAAGGCGCCTGGGAATCGAACCCAGGACCTCCCGGATGAGAGCATGTATGGCTAACCAGCTCGGCTAGTGCAAGGAGCACGGCGCCATTTGAATGGACTCCATGGCCAAGCGCCCTGATATTCCATGAACACACAGGAAACTTGCCGGTGGCGAACTCGATCAAGACGGCGACCACAAAGGCAGTAGAGCACCGACGGGCGTGCAGAACAAGGATGTTGGTGCGCTGATAGGTGAGACCGTGCAAAAGGCTCGGGGTGCGCGGGAAGACTCGAGGACGAGCTCGAGGTCGCCCCGGACATGGCGGCAGCAAGACGAAGCAGGGTCACGAACTCGCAATCGAGCGCGGCCGTGCGCGGGCGTAGATGCATGTGTGTGGGGGTGTGCGGCGAAGGTGCAGCAAAGCAACGAAGCCAGTGGCATGTGTGGAAGTAGGAGCTTGCAGCCATGGCGGCGATTGTTGTTGCCGTAGCTCCGTCTCTCTAGCTCGACCTGGCACTCTCTCTGCTCTCCCTCACTTGCCGTGGCACGAACCAACGAAGAAGGAGGAGGTGGAGAAGAACACGAGCACAAAGATGACATGGTGGTGTTTTTCCTGGAGCCCGAACTCCACCCGCCGCACGTACGGCATCTTTTCCCTCGAGCACATACTCGAGCTGAACCCGCTGGCTACATGGTTTGGCAACTCCGTGCCTTACATCAGTGACCAAGAGGGGACTTATACCCAAGCTGGCTGCACACGACGCAGCCCACCCGCCCCACTACGTGGGCACAATCTGCATGCCTGCCCGCTTCTTGCTAACGAACGCGATCAACTCGCGCATGCACATCCAGCTTCAACAGATTGCCTCAGCTATCTCCGCTCCTCGCTAACTACTATAACAACAATGCACGCTACTCACGCACGCACACGGAAGACACTCTCGGGCACGCAAACACACACACGAGCCCGCCATGGTCGGACCCGACGCGGCCACCTCACGCACGCACGCGCACCGTGCCTGACCCGTCCGAGCCGTGGCTTATTTGCCCAACACTTCACCTCCTAAGCCATGGCGTTGCCGCACGACCTGCCGATGCGAGCCCTGCCTCGTCGGCGTCGTCTCAGCGCCATGGAATCCTCCGCTGCGTCTCCATCACAAGCCTCCGCTCGCTGCCGCTACAGCAGCATGCAGTCCCGTGCGCCGCCAAGCCTCATCTCCGTGCCATGCACCTTCGACGATTGTCGCCCCGAGACGTCGCGACCTCTGCGCCACCACGCAGGTCCTTCGCGACCTCCTCTTCTCCGCGACCGCCGTGCCCTTCGCCCGCGCTCCCGGCCCGCGCTCCCGCCGCGCACGTACGCGATCTGCGCAACCAGGTCCAGTGCCTCGACGCGGTCCACTCCCGCGGTCCTGACGTGCCCGACGCGTCTGGTGCACACCCATAACACGCACCGATCGCGCCCGGCTCGCCGCCGCGCCTCATTCGCCACGCTCCGCACGTCTCCAACTCGCGCCATGATCGCGCTCCGACGCGATCAACGCAGCCGATCCGGCGTGTCCAGGAGCTTGGCCTTCTCTCCGCCGAGCCACCGCAGCCACTGCGCCACCACGCAGGTCTGCCGCGGCTGCCGCGCTCCCCGCACACACGGCATCACCGTGCTCCGCCGCCGCACGAGACGAGCGCCATCGCCGGCGAGCTCCTGCAAACCCGATGCTCTGATACCAATTGATGTTACCATAGCTCCGTCTCTCTAGCTCGACCTGGCACTCTCTCTACTCTCCCTCACTTGCCGTGGCACGAACCAACGAAGAAGGAGAAGGTGGAGAAGAACACAAGCACAGAGATGACATGGTGGTGTTTTTCCTGGAGCCCGAACTCCACCCGCCGCACGTACGGCGTCTTTTCCCTCGAGCACATACTCGAGCTGAACCCACTGGCTACATGGTTTGGCAACTCCGTGCCTTACATCAGCGACCAGGAGGGGACTTATACCCGAGCTGGCTGCACACGGCGCAGCCCACCCGTCCCACTACGTGGGAACAATCTGCATGCCTGCCCGCTTCGTGCTAACGAACGCGATCAACTCGCGCATGCACATCCAGCTTCAACAGATTGCCTCAGCTATCTCCGCTCCTCGCTAACTACTATAACAGCAACGCACTGTTGGGGAACGTAGTAATTTCGAAAATTTTCCTACGCACACGCAAGATCATGGTGATGCATAGCAACGAGGGGGAGAGTATTGTCTACGTACCAACGCAGACCGACTGCGGAAGCGATCTCACAACGTAGAGGAAGTAGTCGTACGTCTTCTTCCCGATCCGACCGATCCAAGCACCGTTACTCCGGCACCTCCGAGTTCTTAGCACACGTTCAGCTCGATGACGATCCTCGGGCTCCGATCCAGCAAAGCGTCGAGGAAGAGTTCCGTCAGCACGACGGCGTGGTGACGATCTTGATGTACTACCGACGCAGGGCTTCGCCTAAGCTCTACAACGATATGACCGAGGTGGAATTTGGTGGCAGGGGGCACCGCACACGGCTAAGGAACGATCTCAAGGATCAACTTGTGTGTCTTGGGGTGTCCCCTGCCCCCGTATATAAAGGTTGGAGGGAGGGGGGCTGGCCGGCCATAGGAGGGAGGCGCAGGAGGAGTCCTACTCCTACCGGGAGTAGGACTCCCCCCTCCAATCCTAGTCCAACTAGGAATCCTTTAAAGGGGAGAGAGAGAGAGGTGGCCGGCCCCTCTACTAGTCCTAATAGGACTAGGGAGAGGGGGGAGGCACAGCCCTATGTGGGCTGCCCTCTCACCTTTACACTAAGGCCCATGTTGGCCCATTTGGCTCCCGGGGGGTTCCGGTAACCCTCCCGGTATTCCGGTAAAATCCCGATTTCACCCGGAATACTTCCTATGTCCAAACATAGGCTTCCAATATATCAATCTTTACGTCTCGACCATTTCGAGACTCCTCGTCATGTCCGTGATCTCATCCGGGACTCCGAACAACCTTCGGTACATCAAAATGCATAAACTCATAATAACTGACATCGTAACGTTAAGCGTGCGGACCCTACGGTTCGAGAACAATGTAGACATGACCGAGACACGTCTCCGGTCAATAACCAATAGCGGGACCTGGATGCCCATATTGGCTCCTACATATTCTACGAAGATCTTTATCGGTCAGACCGCATAACAACATACGTTGTTCCCTTTGTCATCGGTATGTTACTTGCCCGAGATTCGATCGTCGGTATCCAATACCTAGTTCAATCTCGTTACCGGCAAGTCTCTTTACTCGTTCCGTAATACATCATCTCACAACTAACATATTAGTTGCAGTGCTTGCAAGGCTTATGTGATGTGCATTACCGAGAGGGCCCAGAGATACCTCTCCGACATTCGGAGTGACAAATCCTAATCTCGAAATACGCCAACCCAACATCTACCTTTGGAGACACCTGTAGTACTCCTTTATAATCACCCAGTTACGTTGTGACGTTTGGTAGTACCCAAAGTGTTCCTCCGGCAAACGGGAGTTGCATAATCTCATAGTCATAGGAACATGTATAAGTCATGAAGAAAGCAATAGCAACATACTAAACGATCGGGTGCTAAGCTAATGAAATGGGTCATGTCAATCAGATCATTCAACTAATGATGTGACCTCGTTAATCAAATAACAACTCTTTTGTCCATGGTTAGGAAACATAACCATCTTTGATTAACGAGCTAGTCAAGTAGAGGCATACTAGTGACACTCTGTTTGTCTATGTATTCACACATGTATTATGTTTCCGGTTAATACAATTCTAGCATGAATAATAAACATTTATCATGATATAAGGAAATAAATAATAACTTTATTATTGCCTCTAGGGCATATTTCCTTCACGCACACCACTCACGCACGCACACGGAACACACTCTCGGGCACGCAAACACACACCCGAGCCTGCCACGGTCGGACATGACACGGCCACCGCACGCACGTGCACCGCGCCTGACCCGTCCGAGCCGTGGCTTATTTGCCTAACAACGATGCATGGCGAGGCAAGTGCTACAGCAGCGGGCGTGCGAAAACATGCTAGGGAGCGCGTGGAGCTGCGGTTGTGTGCGCATGCGCAACACTTGAGGCAAGGCTGCAGCGAGGCGGTGAGGTGAAGCGAAGCAGGGGCCCGAGCGATGCAAGAGGGGACAAGATCCGGACAGGGCACGATAGCTTTTCACTGAAAGTTTCAGAGGTTCACCGGAGAAGCGAGGGCACGACGATGGCATGGATCTAGTGGTGACTCCGGTGACCTAAACTCGGCATGAAGAAGAGGAAGGGAAGCAGGTATACCTAACTCACCCTAGGACACGGCGACGGAGACGGAGACGAACCAGCGGAGACACAGTCGAGCTCTGAACCCGACGTGGTTCCCGTCCAAGGAAGAAGGAAGCAGGGGAGGACGCCAGGCGTGGGACTTGGCGACTCCTTAGGCGACGCATAGGAAGCAGGGGAAGAAGACCGCGATGGGGCGCTGGATTGGCGATCCGGTTCATGGAGGTCGCTCCAGAAGAAGAAGAAGGCCACCACGACGTGGATGACACCGGGCTCGAGCTCGGCTTGGCTCGACTGACCATGGCGACGTCGACGGCAAGGAGGCGCGTTGGGGAGGCTCCCGCCCAACTAACTACGGGGATCGGCCATCGACGGTTTATTTCTCTGCTCTCGGTGGTGCTCTCTGATCTTGAAGAAGAAGGGAAAACAGAGGGGAGGAAGAGAGATGGTGGCACGAAGAGGGAAGGAGGAGGGAAGAGGAAACCCTAGGGGTCGCTGCGGGGCTTTATAGGGGCGCATGCAGGCGCTAGCCTCGACGTCTGTGAGCCTCCTGCTCACGGCGCTGCTGCTGCTATACTCTGGAGGAAGGGGACGCCGTGAGGGAGGGAGCAGGTGGCCGTTCGGCTCAGCTAGGCCGGGGAAAGAAAGGCCCAGGTGGGCTTCAGCTGGGATTGAGGCCTTCCTTCCTTCCTTATATTCTGCCTAAAATAATTAGACACCTCCAAGATTGAAAAGGGAAGGAGTTTTGGGAAGGAAAGGCTCAGAGACAGAAATATATATGGAGTCCTGGATTTATACAGGATTTGAATAAATTGACTTGGCAATTTTTAGAGATAGAAAAATAATCCAAGTTTGAATTAAATTCAAACTTGAGCCATTTTGAACCCAACCAAAACAAATCCAAATAGAATGACATTTGGCAGAGAAGTTAAGGATGATGTGTGAGATTTGTAGGGAGAAGTTGAACATAAATGGAGGAGGGCAAGATGGCACTTGCAAAAAGAAAGAAAAGAGAAGGAAGGAGAGGTGGTGATGCATGGATCACACATGGGGCATGCAACAAAATGTCATGTATGAATAGCACAATGCACATGATGACATGATGACATGATGCAATGCAAAATATGCAATGATGAAGGCAACAAGCTAAAAAAATCACATGACGAATCTCGGAGAACATGGAAAGCATCTGGAGCTCCGGTCTTGGGGCGTCACAGGAGCTCTCCACCACGACCGAGTCATTCGTGTACACCACCAAGAGAGCCTTCCCCCTCACGTGGGTGTCCATGACGTGTCGCGTGGTGAACTGCCCGCCGTTGCATCGTCGGCCACTGGGAGCGCCACTAGAGCCACGTGAAGCGCCATTGGAACCACTTGATATCCTCTCTGTATGTGTCCTCGTGGGTGTGCTTATTGTGTCATGTGAGACAAGAGATGAAGGTAAATGGCCGCAGGAATAAAAGGGGGCCAGACGGCATGGATTCTCGGCGCGTCCGCATGGCAGTTTTTGCAGCGGTTAACTGCATCGTCGCGCCGCGCCCGGCGCAACTGCATGCACACGAACGTGCGTGATCGCGCGCCGACCCCAAACACTGGCAGCGCGCATGGAGGGATGAGCGCACAGCACCCGGAGGGACGCGAGAGCAGAGCGCGCGGCAGGATGCGAGCAGAGTGTGTCGCGGCCGCCTGAACCGCAAGCAACCACAGCCATAGAGTAGTTGAACACGCAGGAAATGGTCGCCTACAAGCCGGCCGACACTTGGATCGCTGCGTAGAGAGCGGCCGTGTGCTACCACCTCCGTCTAGTCTATTGTCCCCTTTATATTATGTGCCATAATTTGCGCTCAAATTTAACCAACAAAATGTTAATGCATGATATAAAAAATATAATTGGAAACTATGTTCAAATACGAATCCAACTATATAATCTTTGGCGACATGCATTCGTGTTTTATTAGTTAAATCATACTTGTAAACCAAGTCGGGGGTATAGTAGGTAATTAAATGGCAAACATTTTTTATTAACCGTATGTGTACATGGCCTTTCATCCTCCTCTTGCACGTCTTGTCGCCCCGCTGCCGCAGACGGCTTACAGCGCAAGCTTGCGCAACACATGGGGGCGTTCTTTTGGCCAAACGGTGGCGCCAATGAATCATCGGGTGAGCCCGTTACCGCGCAACCTCGCAGGTTCCCAGGCAAGCTTCCCGTCCGACTCGGTGAAATCCCCTAAAATCCCATTGCTTACCGGCCTGCTATATAAACCCTCATGGCCGGCGAGTCCAGTATCACTTTTTTGCCATCCTGTAGGTTATCTCGTCTAGTTCTCCCACAATTGCCAATGGCACCGGTCTGTCGCTGTTGCTTAGCCACTCCGCTGTCATTAGAGGACAACTCCAGCTGGGAGGCTACACCGTGGCGGCAGTGCAATCCCAGGCATACTGTAGTGCGTGTGGCATCCCTATTGGGTGGGCGCGGAACACCCACCACACGCTCCGCCGCCGCTGCCTGTCAGTAGCTGTTGCCGGTCGCCGTTGCCGCCACACCAACGTCGAAAGCCAGGGCCATCGCCCACTCCACTATCGTGGCCCGAGGGTGGGAGGTGACCGTCGTGGCCATCACCCTCCACCGCGGCCCGAAGGCGAGAGATGGTGGTCGTGGCTGCCACCCCGTCGTCAGCCGCCGTGGCTGATAGCCCACCGTCGACCATGGGGGTCATCACCCGCTCCGCCACCGCCGCCCGAAGGCGGGAGGCAGAGGTGGATGCTCGCACATGCATCAACAACCTTGCGCGCTACACCGAGTTCCTATGGGGGAGGATGAGCGCCTCGTCGAGCACACAAAGAGCCTTACCGCCGCCGCGGCCGTGGCACACACCGCCTCGGAGGCGAGGCATCAGGAGATCTATGAGGAGAACCACCGCTTGGAGAGGGGTCGTCTAGAGTGACAGAGGGCATTCGAGGTGAGCGTCGCTGAAGCTACAATAGCGGCAGGCACAGTATTGCAGTTGCCCAGCTTGTCGGTAGGCTCCTCCTCCTTTGCCTCTTACTGAGCGCGCTTGGTAGAGGAGAGGCAGCCGGAAGTAGTACAAAGCCCATCCGCAGTAGTAGTAGTATTTAGGGGCTATTTTGTTCAGTTCATCTGACTATAGATGTAGTGGAACTGTACAACGTACTTAAAATTAGCTAGTATATATAGTTGAACTAGCTATTTCAGTACGTGGTTGGCAACAGTTGGGGAAAAGTTTGGTCGGTTCAGCTGTCGAGTTGAACTGTTTGTATAAATTAAGAACGGCTACTTAATCTATGAATGAAATATATGCTTAATTACTGAATTTTAGTTGCAAAAATTAGATACTGCTCGTGATTTTTAGCTTCATATTTTGACAAATCGCAGTGTTACAAGGTTGACAAATGGCAATGTCACTAGATCAACAAATGTCAATCTTTCCAGTTTGACAAATGGTAACATACCAAATATGAAAGATGCAAATCGCACCAAATTGTTTGTAAGTGGTTGCACACGGGTCATCCAAAAGAACCCTTTGCGTTGAAGAGATGCACAAATCCTGCTCTCACTTTACATCATGTTGTCCCGGGGTCGACGGGCGGGGTGCGGGGGGATGGCAGCTGGCGGAGCTAAGAGGTAGCATTTGATGGCGGCGTCCCATATCACCGAGGGAGGCGCGCGCACGGAGAGGAAGGCGGGCGGCCATGGAAGAGCCTGCGCAGCGTACAGCTCGCATGCTTCCCGGTGAGCATGCGCATTCGAGGACAGCTGGCATGCCTCTCGTTCAGCCTGCGCACCGGATTGCGCTCGCACGCCTCCCATTCAGTCAAGGTCAAGCAGTTGTCCGCACGGCACCTCCTACAGCCATTAAAACCAAGACACGTGGCGTCATGTGAATGGTTAACAAAACGCACATGGTTTGAATTATACAAATGTTTGCTATATTAAAGTGTTACCTATTTTTTCAAAATGCCTTTGTTGGCTGTCATTATTCGAGTGCTTCTTCTCTCAAAATGGACACGAAAAACACCACAGCATGTCGGGTGCCATTCCATGATAGAATGCCAAGTTTCATGAATTTTAGACGAGTTTTGGATATACTGGAATTTTAAAATAAAGTATCTCAATGTTTTGCATGCAATCAACGGTGCCATGGTGTTTGAAATTCATTCCCATTTCTTGCATGGGACCTAAGCATGCACCCAAGGACACATATTTGATTTTTCAACCAATTTATATGCACTTGAGCATGTGCATGTAGTTCAAATTTGAATTATGCACATAAATGCATTGAAAACTCAGTTAATGCATAAAAATGTCCAAACGAACCCTAAAAACCACAAAAATTGACACAACACTCCTGTTGTTCTATGTTGACCCAAGAAAAAATTTGAAAGCAATAAGAGGCGATGGATATCGTTTCGTCCCCAAAGGTGGGACGTTCCCTACAGAAACCATCATGCTTGTTGTGAGAAGCTCTGGTTTGTGAGAAGTATATACCCAAACCTGCCCCAAATGGGACAAAAAATTACCACGACATGTTGATGCCGCTCCATGATAGCATGCCAAGTTTCACGAATTTCAGACAAGTTTTGGATTTAGTAGAATTTAAAAACTAGGCATCTCAATGTTTTGCTGGCAGTCAATAGTACCCTGGTGTTTGAAATTCATTCTTGTTTCTTGCATGTGACCTAAGCATGCACCCAAGGACACAGATTTGAATTTTCAACTAATTTATATGCATTAGAGCATGTGCCTATATTTTGAATTTGAATTATGCACATGAATACATAGAAAACTCAGTTAATGTATAAAAATGTCCAAGCGAACCCTGAAAAATCCCAAAAATTGACACAACACTCCTGTTGTTCTATGTTGACACTAGGAAAAAATTGAAATCGAGAAGAGGCAACGGATATCGTTTCATCTAGAAACGTGAAACGTTCCCTACCGAAACCATCACACTTGTTGTGAGAAGCTCTGGTTTATGAGAAGCTTATACCCAAACCTGCCCCAAATAGGACAAAATTTTTACCACGGCATGTTGATGCCGCTCCATGATAGCATGCCAAGTTTCATGAATTTCGGACGAATTTTGGATTTAGTAGAATTACAAAAGCAAGTACGTCGATGTTTGCCGGAGAGCCATGGTTCCGTGGTGTTCGAATTTCATCCCCATGTCTTGCATGGGAGATAAGCATAAACCCATGGACACCTATATGATTTTACAACCCATGTTGGTGCACCGGAGCATGTGCATGTAATTTAATTTTAAATTGTGCACCTGAAATGGCTAGAAAACCAATTTAATGTCTAAAATGTTCAAACGAACCCTGAATAATTCCATTTCTTTTATGACACAAATATAGTTGCATGTTCACTCCAGATAAAAGGTCTAGCAATTGAAACACCATCCATTGCCTCTGTGACCCCATTATGTAATTCAAATCAAGTTGAAAAATCAAGTAGATCACACACAGTTTATTATCACCAACCGTGTGAGATGCAGCACAAAATATCCTGGAGCACCATCGTTCTATAGTATGCCTATGGCTTACGTGAGAAGGTGCGTCGGTTACAGTCCGTAGCCGGCGTCTCAAGCACACTAGCTCGCTCCCTAAATATCATTTCACTGTTCAATCGTCGTCGGTGAAAGATGGGCACGTGGACCCACGTCATGAGGGCAAGTTCGGTGGCCCACTCCGGCGAGAGCGCGGCCACAGCCGCCATGTGCGTGCTAACAAGGTGCATGAGCGTGGCCGCAATCTGCGACCGAGCGGCAAAGTCAATCCAAACGGCCGCTGTTGCTTCTCAGGTGGTAGCAGCAACATCTTCCTCGGGGATAGCAACCGGCGAGAGCGGCACAATAGTTGTCCATTCTGCAACGGCGGCCTTAGCCCTGATGGAGGCAGCCCACGCCCAGCTCCTGGCGGTCACCGCACAAATCGAACGAAGCTTCTCCGACAACGGTCGGCAACCCACGGCCAAAGAGTTGGCAATCGCCGAGAGCTTTTGAGTAGCCGTCCGTTCCTCCGCCGCGTACCTTGCGACGACGGAGCCCGTCCAAGCCCAGATCGCGTCCGCCCATGCCCAGCTCGTGGCAGACTTTTCCAAAGAGATGGAGAACACGGATGGCGAGATGCTTGCCGACTATGGGGCGATGGATGCCATGGAGCTCCTTCCCCAAGAGACCATCAGGCGCGAGCTGGACATGGAGGTGGCGGCGGAGATCGACGAGCACCAGCCGTAGTAGTACTCTATGTTTTGTTTAATTAAGAGCGTCGGTCTTTAATTTGTTAGAGTAATGTTTAGGTCAGCTAGTTCTGTTTAATTCTTGAACTTGCTTAATTAAGAAGTGTGGGTGTGCTGTAGTCTCCTTTGCGTACCCAAATTGTGCAATGCGTGGATGACCACTGTAACCAAATTCGAACCAAAATCTTTGACGTTCAAACTCATCACACACGGATTAAGCTATCTGAATCGTTTGTAATGTTCACATATCATACACGGTTCTGAATAAGGGAGCGTGTCTGATGACACTTTGCGCGCCAGTTTTTTCACTGAAGCGATTCCAAATTTTCGGCTTCCGCGGAAATATCTACCTCCCCGCCCCCTCCCCCTTACCAAAAGCCACATTTCCCTGTTTCGGCCTTCCTTTCCAGGTTGAAACCTTCACTCCTTGCTTGCAGTGCCGCCCCCTCATCGGTGACCCTCCTTCACGCTGCTTGGCCTCATCTATCCAGGCAGGTAATCCACACCCGACCCCCATCCTCCTCCTCCTTCCACATCCCACATGCCTCGACCACCGGGGCGAGCGCGACACCTTCCACCCAAATCACCGACCCCTCCACCAAATAAGCACCGCCCTAAGCCATGGTGCACGCAGTATATCCAGGATCTCAAGGAGCATTTGGCAGCGGAGAAGCAAATCGCGGCCGCACGCGCGGATGAGGTCGTGATGGCTGCCATTCGTGCCGATCCCCAGATCTTGGAGGAGCACCTTGCCATTTGCTAGCTACGCTGGTTAAGCATGCTTGGTTTACCCGTTGCGTGTGCTGCTCCTGCCTTTCCTTCACAAATTGTAGTGAATGGTGCTATCTAATTTTACCATGCAATCTGTAGCTCTAGTTTATATGTTATATATGTCGTGTAGTGTGGTGCTCACTTATTAACTATTTTGTTAATTAGTTGTCGTCTTCAATTAACTGTTTGGTTCAATTATGCAAATGTGGTGTTCAATTCTTCAGGCTGCAATTTTTTATTGTCTTCCATGTGAGAAATAAATCCAATTTATCTTTACAAAATACATGAGAAACGAATGCAATTGCTATATTTCCAAGTTGTCAAGCATGCTTGGTTTGGTTATACATTGTGTAATGTGGTGCTCAGTTAAAGTTTGGTTCATTTGTGTTGTGGTGTTTAGTTAACTGTTTGGTTCAATTCTGCAATGCGATGTTCAATAGTTGTGGGTGCATTCTGTTATTGTATACCATGTGAGGAATAAATTGAATTTGGCTGTAGTAAATACATGAGAAACAAATACAATTGCTACAATTGGCTGTAGTTAACGGTTAGGTTAACTGTCTAATCTTCTATTAGGAGTATGTTATATTGTGCAATGTGGCACTGAGTTAATGTTTGGTTCATTTGTTGTGGTATTTAGTTAACTTCTTGGTTCTATTCTGCAATGCGATGTCCAATTGTCGTGGGTAGAATTTTGTATTGTTGTGCATGTGAGGAATAAATTGAATTTGGCTGCACTTAATACATGAGAAACATATACAAGTGCGATATTTCCTAATTCTTATTCATGCTTGGTTTGGATAAATTGGTTTTCCATGTGGCTTGAATTAATGTGATGAATCTGCAATGTGCTTATTTTTGAATAACATATTTTACCGATAGCATGCGAACCCTTACTTAACCTAGTGACTAACTACCTTATATGTGTTGCAGGGAAACAATGGGAAGCTCTGATGTTTACAATCGAGGTTAGCACGTGCATGGTCCTTTGTCTAATAGCACATTATTGTACAATTGCAGGAACCATTCTAATATTTTGGTTTTTAACAATTTGGTCTTGCACATGTAGGTCCTGCTATCAGATGTTTTGACCCACTGTTCGGCCTTTTTTGCATACTGGGAAATGAGTTGTCCATGAATATCAATCAAATCAAGAAACTTAGAAAGATTGTTAGGATAAAGAAATTAGCGACAAAAAACAACAAGATCTTTGTCTGCACAATGAAGAAGACATCAGTTCACTACAAGATGGTACTAATTATTATACCTTGCCTTTTTTATTCCTTTGCCCCATTTCCAATATAGAGAAGATATTTATGCACATCCTTGTTTTTAGGCCTTTCCAAAGCGGTTCACTGATGATTACCTCTCAAACCACCTCTATGGTCTGGAGGCGAGGAAGGTTTTCATACAACACCCATGGTTCAATATTGAAGTGTTCTTGAAGAGGAGAAGGACAGACGGTCAATCATCCACAGGCACTGGCCTAAAGTTGCAAAGATCTTCAACATGAATGAAGGCTCAATATTCACCTTCCGCTTCAGCAGTTTTCTAGATGAGATGCATCTGTCTATATACCGTCTATGATGCTAATTTCGAAAGGTTCTACATGTTGCATGTGAAACTTGGTGCTGGCGCAGTTGTGTAATGGGGTAGCTGAGTGCTGAAGCTATATCATGTTGTACTCTGATGTATTTCAATTATGAAATTATGCTTCCTTAATATGGAAATGAAATATATTATGTGCTTAATATGAATGTCAGTTAGATTAATAAATGGATTATTAATAATAGGGAAATTAGCCCGCTAATGGCGAATTAGCCTGCTAATTGGGTTTTGCTATTGCAAACAGTTATTGAAAAAATACCATTGGCGATGAACTCAGGCAACGCACACGGTTTCTAGGAATGAACCGTGTTGGATTAATGAACAATCATAGACAACTTTCTCTTGAAAACTGTTTGCGTTAGGCCACCTTGCGCAAACGTTTACCACATAAAAACAGTGTGTGATGGATAGCCTTTGCTACACAGTTTCTTCTACGGACCGTGTGTGATACATTCAATAACGCAAACGATTTAATGGGGAAAATTGTGTGTGATGTACCTATGAACGGAATCGTTTTGCTTGGAGCGACTGTGTGGGATGTACATACGAAGAGAAACGTTTAGCGGGGACTAACTGTGTGGGATGTACTTGCAACCGGAAACAATTTCGCATGTATAATTGTAAATTTTTAGCTCTAATGTACGTATTTCTATATTTGAGTGCTCGCCGGTCGCACACGACCTCATTTTGCCGAGCGTGGGTGCCAGGATGGCATATCCCCGATGGTTTCTGGGTCATGTGGGAAGGACCCCCCCTATCGCCCACACTCACTAGGTGACGATTCCAAATGCCGTCGCAGAAATGGGTTAAAAACCGTTTGTATAGCACGGACGCGCACCAGTGTGTCCATAGTTTATTTTTCATCCTAGTTGCAACTCCATCCTCGACTCGGAACTGGGTATGTAGTTTGTTTTCATCCAAGTTGGAAGTCCACCATTGACTCGCAACTAGGCTCGTAGTTCGCCCAGTTGCAAGTCATGCTTGACTAGAAAATCGTCTCGTACTTTTTTGTAGTTATCCCTATTGCAAGTCCATCCTTGACTCACAACTGGGCGCATAGTTTGTTTTCATCCCAGTTGCAAGTCCACCCTCAACTTGCAAATCGGCTTGAAGTTTTCTTTGTTGCTCTAGTTTGCAAGTCCACCCTCGGCTTACAACTAGCACCGGCCCTTTTTTCTTCTTTGCTCCTAGTTACAAGCACATCCTATACTTGTAATCATGTTTTTACATTTTTTTCCTTAGTTATGAGCCCACTCTCATTTTTGCGAGTAGGTCATCCTTTCTTATACTTTGCTCCAGTTGCAAGTCCACCACCAACTTGCAATTGGGCTCCAAGTTTTTTTGTCATAGATACAAGTTCACATCAAGTTGCAATTGGGGTGAGCAATCAACTTTAATTTGAGTTACAATTCCATTTTTAATATGCGAAACGTGAGCCCCGACCTTGATAGTTAATATTTCACATTTTCTTTGTTTGCCCTATTTTAGCTGCTCAACATTGTTTCTTTTTCCTTTTTTTCGCCAAATACATTTTTTCAAATGTCCTAGTTGCAAGCCCATCTTCAATTTTTCTAAGATATTTAACCGATTCGGAGGGATGCAAGTTTTCATGTGTTTTTCTAAAGCCACTGTTTATATGTTTTTTAGTTCCCAACCCATTGAGTTCGTTCCACACATTTTTTCAAAATCTCATAGTTGTATACAAATGAGACACACCCTTTTTGAGGTATATCCATTTGTATATAAGGCTAGTTTGTTCACCAATTAAAAAATAATCGCGTTTCTGGAATTTTAGAAATTGTCGCGTTTTACAAACATTGCGTTCCCCAATTCAAAAAATGTTCTAGAATTTTAGACGATATTAAGGGTTTCAATAGGTGTTCTCATTTTAAAGTTCTGTAAATTTATAATTGTTTTAGTTTTATGAGACACTTTAAGTTTCATGAGTTCTTTTGTGTGGCCCCTTTGCTATGTGGTAAACCATCCAAAACAATAAGGTATGCATCAAGGGGGTCACCTCGCATGTGCCACTTCATCAGAGGTATACGACAAGAAAATGGTTCGAGCTAGAGAATGGGTTAGCCAGGAGCCGCCTCATTTTCGTCGTTCCCATTGGACCATCTGTCACATGTTGATTGGAGAAAAAAATCTTTGTGTGTTGCGGCAAAGATAACACCTCACCTGAGGATTTTCCTTCGCCAAGAAGGAAGATGAAAACCAGACTGATACTTCTCCGTCGTATCTACTTTTCCAAACACTTTTGCCCTTGTTTTGGACTCTAACTTGCATGATTTGAATGGAACTAACCCGGACTGACGCTGTTTTCAGCAGAATTACCATGGTGTTATTTATGTGCAGAAACAAACGTTCTCGGAATGACTTGAAACTTCATGGAGCAACTTTTCATAAAATATGAAAATACCTGCAAAAGATGAACGCCAGGGGGCCCACCACCTCTCCACGAGGGTGGGGGCGCGCCTGCCCTCCTAGGGCGTGCCCCCTACCTCGTGGGCCCCCTATTGCCTCTCCGACTCCAACTCCAACTTCATATAATGTGTTTCGGGGAGAAAAAATCAGAGAGAAGAAATCATCGCGTTTTACGATATGGAGCCACCACCAAGCCCTAAAACCTCTCGGGAGGGCTGATCTGGAGTCCGTTCGGGGCTCCGGAGAGGGGAATCCGTCACCATCGTTATCATCAACCATCCTCCATCACCAATTTCATGATGCTCACTGCCGTGCGTGAGTAACTCCATCATAGGCTTGCTGGATGGTGATGGGTTGGATGGGATCTATCATGTAATCGAGTTAGTTTTCTTAGGGTTTGATCCCTAGTATCCACTATGTTCTGAGATTGATGTTGCTATGGCTTTGCTATGCTTAATGCTTGTCACTAGGGCCCAAGTGCCATGATTTCAGATCTGAACCTATTATGTTTTCATCAATATATGAGTGTTCTTGATCCTATCTTGCAAGTCTATAGTCACCTATTATGTGTTATGATCCGTTAACCCCGAAGTGACAATAATCGGGATACTTACCAGCGATGACCATAGTTTGAGGAGTTCATGTATTCAGTATGTGTTAATGCTTTGTTCCGGTTCTCTATTAAAAGGAGGCCTTAATATCCCTTAGTTTCCGTAAGGACCCCGCTGCCACGGGAGGGTAGGACAAAAGATGTCATGCAAGTTCTTTTCCATAAGCACGTATGACTATATTCGGAATACATGCCTACATTACATTGACGAACTGGAGCTAGTTCTGTGTCACCCTAGGTTATGACTATTACATGATGAACCACATCCGACATAATTCTCCATCACCGATCCATTGCCTACGAGCTTTCCATATATTGTTCTCCGCTTATTTACTTTCCTGTTGCTATTGCTATCATCACTACAAAATACCAAAAACATTACTTTTACTACTGTTACCTTTTGCTACCGTTATCACTACTATCATATTACTTTGCTACTAAACACTTTGCTGCAGATATTAAGTTTCCAAGTGTGGTTGAATTAACAACTCAGCTGCTAATATTTGAGAATATTCTTTGGCTCCCCTTGTGTCGAATCAATAAATTTGGGTTGAATACTGTCGGTGTCAAAACCGGCGGATCTCGGGTAGGGGGTCCCGAACTGTGCGTCTAAGGCGGATAGTAACAGGAGGCAGGGGACACGATGTTTTACCCAGGTTCGGACCCTCTTAATGGAGGTAAAACCCTACGTCCTGCTTGATTTATTCTTGATGATATGAGTATTACAAGAGTTGATCTACCACGAGATCGGAGAGGCTAAACCCTAGAAGCTAGCCTATGGTATGTCTGTTTGTTGTCCTAAGGACTAAACCCTCCGGTTTATATAGACACCGGAGAGGGTTAGGGTTACACAAGGTCGGTTACAAAGGAGGAGATATCCATATACGTATTGCCTAGCTTGCCTTCCACGCCAAGTAGAGTCCCATCCGGACACGGGATGAAGTCTTTAATCTTGTATCTTCATAGTCTAACAGTTTGGCCAAAGGATATAGTCCGGCTGTCCGGAGACCCCCTAATCCAGGACTCCCTTAGTAGCCCCTAAACTAGGCTTCAATGACGATGAGTCCGGCGCGTAGTATTTTCTTCGGCATTTCAAGGCGGGTTCCTCCTCCGAATACACCACGGAAGAAGTTGAATACAAGGATAGTGTCCGACCCTGCAAAATAAGTTCACATACCACCGTAGAGAGAATAATATTTCCACAAATCTAATCTGCTGACTTGTTTTGGCAACATGACATTAAGCCATGGCCTGGTGATTATTCGAACCGTTTCCTTTAACTAGCCATGCACATAACGCGAGGCAGTTTTTAGACATGTCTTGTCAAAGCAGAGATCGTGTCCCCCTTATTACGGGATTCTCATCAATACTGGCATGGGTAACCCAACCGCGCCATCGATTACGGCGCTTGGGGAATAAGCGAGTTTTACCAGGCTAGTGGGGGCGTATAGTTTTGGCCGCCCTTAACAAGGTTTAACTTTTTTCTACCCACGCCTTCTTCCTCCTTGCCTATCCATTCTTCCGCACTCGAGCTCCAAGGCCCAAGTCCACATCTTTCTCCTCAATCTCCTCCAAACATGTCCGGAGTGGGAGGCAAGTGGATGGCTTCCTCTGTTACGGAGGAACACGTCAAAAAGTTGCGCGGAGCCGGATACTTAGCTGCGAATATCGCGCATCGGCTGCCCGCTGCGGGGCAGATCAACCCTACCCCAGAACCCCATGAGAGGGTAGTTTTCCTCCACCACTTCCTCTGCGGACTGGGGTTTCCCCTTCATCCATTCGTCCGCGGTCTCATGTTCTACTACGGGCTGGACTTCCATGATCTGGCCCCAAACTTCATCCTCAACATTTCGGCGTTCACCGTCGTCTGTGAGGCTTTCCTTCGCATCCGCCCCCACTTCGGCCTATGGCTAAAGACCTTCAATATGAAGCCGAAGGTGGTGGGCGGCCAACAAGCAGAATGCGGCGGAGCCATGGTGGGAAAGATGCCCAACGTTATATGGCTTGAAGGCTCCTTCGTGGAGACCATAAAGGGGTGGCAATCGGCGTGGTTCTACATCACCGAGCCGCGCGACACCAAATTGGTGGCTGCCCCCGAGTTTCGATCCGGATTCCCTACACGGCTCACTTCCTGGAAAGAGAAGAGCTTGTCGTGGGGTTCATCGGTGGAGCTAGACGGACTCCAGAAATGTATCCTGAACATGACAAACAAGAAGCTCAAGGCTGTCAACATAGTCCAGGTAATGCTCATCCGCCGGATCCTCAAGTGCCAACAACGGGACTTCAACTTGTGGGAGTTCGACCCGGACCAGCACCAGACTCTGAGCGAGCTCCTCGACACGACGCACAAGGACATCTGGAAGGTGATGTTCAAGGGATTCGAGGTCCCTCCCTCTCTCACCGAGGACTGCGGGCTAAGCGCGAAGCACCGAGCGCATTCGGTGAGTTCTATACATCCGGTAGGATATTTATTTCCCTTAGCTTAACCATGTGCGGGGTCTGATCTTCATGCCTTTGACAGGACTAGGTGGAGACGTGGGGGAAGATTAACTATCCGCCCCCTCTGCCCGAAGACACTGCGGACGCTCTCCTGACAGAGATGCTGACTCTGGCTCCTTACAAGGTGCCGGAGAAGACCAAGAAGGCCAAGGGAACCCGAAAGAGCTCCTGGCGCCAGGTGTTATCGGACTCATCGTCCGATAACTCCGCGACTCACTCCTCCCTTGAAGACGAGGAGGAAGACGAAGATGTTCCCCCTCCAGTCGGGGGAGACAAGAAAAGGAAGGCCGCCCCTATAGAGGGGGGGGGGCGAAGGGTCCAAGAAGGGAAGGACTCTCCTTCTGGACTATTCCACCACTGCCGCCGAAGGCGAAGACGAGTGGCTGCTCAGGGCCAAGCCACTGGCGAAGTCATAAGTATCCGGATACACGAGCAACTCATATCATTCCTTTGTCACAATGCTTCTCCTAACACCGAATTATGATTGTGTAGACCGTCCCGAACCCGTATCGACGTATCCTCGTCGGACGGCTCCCTGGGTTCGTCGGATATGGATAGCGATCCACTTCCGACCGCCACCTCCCCTTGCCCTACGGACAACGCTGAGGTGTTGTCTCAAGAGGCACTGGGTCGAGGGGAGACAGTCCCGGAGGCGCCTCAAAGCGACCTTCCGGATTCCGAGAGCAGCGGGAGCAAAGCCCCCGAGGGCTCCGAGTTCAGCCCTCAGCCAAACACCGCACCGAAACGTCCAATGGTTCCGGACTCGGGCAGGCGGCCTCCTTCCAAGAGGGGCAAGACGCCTGTGCTGGTGACCTCTGCCCATCCAGAGGCACCGGACAATCTGCTGGGAGCGCTTCGCAGCGCTTCCATTGACGAAGAGCACCGCACTATTATGAGTGCGTTGATCAAGGAGGTTCAGTCCGCTAAGAGCGGACTGACTGAAGCATATGCCAGCCTTCTAACAGGCTTTGAGGTAAGTATTCAAACTATAGAAAAAATATTACCGCATAGACAGTAGCCCCTGATGCTCTGTTTGGTGTTCAAAAAAGAAAAGCCGAATAGGGGATCAAACAATATCGCAGGAGTCTAACATAAGTATGTCTATGTGCATATGCAGGCTTCGCTGCTGGCCTCTGCCGCACAGACTGCGGAGGTTGCCGCATTGAAGCAGGACCTTGAGGGGTCCAAGAAAGAATTCATCCTTGCCAAGAGGCAGCTCGAGGTGAACAAGGGTAAGTAATACCCTGTCTATAGATATGTATATATAAAAGAAGCCGCGATTGCAAAATGACAGGATCATCCTAAATTTGCCAGGGGCCACGACCGAGGTTGCGACCCTAAATCAAAGGCTATCCGAGGCCGAAGACAAAGCAGCCAAGGAGCGCACCGAGCGGGAAAGGCGGGAGGCACGGGTGGGCGAGGTGCAGCAAGAGCTCCAAGCTCTCGTGTCAAAGCATGAGGCGTTGGAGCGTGACTCGAAGACGCGAGAGTCCGAGCTTGCCGCGGCCCTTGAAAGCGTGAAAAATGCCAAGGCTGAAGCCCAAAGAGCCCTCTAGGAGATTGAGGCGATGAAGAAAATAGCGGCGGGTAAGGCATTCCTTATGCAGAGCAAGCATGTGAAAGTAAATTACTTGTTACTTACCCGAATTTGAAGCTCTCCAGGAGCATTCGCAGATTTTCCCCGCAGCATGTCGGATGCCGCAACGTTTTACCAGGCCGAGGAGGGGAGCTCAATGGAGAAGTTTTTTTGGGCCCAATATACTGGGACCGAACACCCGGTGCCTATGAGCGACCAACTAAAGCAGCTGCTCGAGCTACACAAGGCGGCCGAACATGCCATGAATAGTCCGGCTGTGGCCTGGCGACGCCCTTCTGAACAGCTACTTCGGCCTGGTGAGGCAGCTTGTGGATGCCTGCCCACGGCTGGAAGTCGTCAAGCGGTTCGTCTGCATCGAAGGTGCACGCCGGGCTTTCGCCCATGTGAAGGTGCAATGGGCCAAGCTAGACACCGTGAAGCTGATCAAGGAAGGGCCACCGGAGGGCAAGGAGCATCGCCACCCCGAGATGTACTATGAGGGTGTCCTGACGGGTGCTCGTCTCGTAGCGGACGAGTGTACGAAAGATATAATATTCGAGTAAACTTGCTCGTGTAATCCTGTAGTTATGAAAACTTGTTCATATGCGCTATGAAACGCTTGTTTGAATTTAAAATATTACCTTCTGTTTGGCTATTTATCAAATCTGAGAGATGGCTAGTCGTCGGCTTCTGCCCCCATGCCACGAGTGTTGGGGTGTTCGGAATAACCTGAGCACTCTTGTTCCCATTGTTGGGTCCTTCAAGGGAGGTGCTCAGCATAGCGAACAAGGCAATCGGACTATAATGCGTTATCACTCTCACTCAGCCATAGAATTCTATAATTTTAAATTTCAGCGAAGCCCCTAGTATTCGGAAGGCCGAATTCGGGGCGCGATACACGCCTTAAGCCGAACAGGGCCAACTCCTCACTCTAAGCGGCATAAGTCTTTAGGGACTCGAAAACCTCTCAAACAACGACTAGTCTCTCGCCTAATCATGACAGTCAGTTTTAGCTTTCTCTACTGAGGTGCTTAGCCCAGATGAACCGGGGCAGAATCGCAGTAGTTCTGCCAGTGCTACCTTAGCCGATATAGCGGAACGTAAGGTACCAAAACATGGGAGCCGGGCAAACCCAACTATTGACCAAAGACATGATTCGGAGCTGATGCATATAATGCCATAAGTTCGGGGTTCCGCAGTTGTGAAAGTGTTCGGACTTCTCAAACCATATTGTGGGGTACTTGAGCCCCTGGTGTATTGGCCGTACCAAAGTGTACGGTTGCAAGGTGTCATTAATGAACATATATATATATATATAAAGGAAGAATGCAATAATAGTCTTAATGCTATGCATTGTTTTAAAAAACGTGCGTTAGAGCAGAATGATACATGTAGTGCGATAAGAAAAAAGTAGGACTATGTCCCCTCCAAGGGCAAGCTCAGGAATAATATTAAAGCAAGTATTTCCCTCGTTATCGTAATCACCTGGGAGTTCCGTGGTGTGATGTAGCTTTCTGCCTCCTTGGTTGCTGCATCGTGCGTTCGGCAATCATGCTGCCGGACAGGGTTTCCAGAGATTAATGTCCTGAAAGAGAGAGAAATAACAAAGCGGGAAGCCCCTAGTGCTGTTTAAGCCGCATCTTGGAGCGTGCTGTAATCGTGCCCCCTCCCTACCTATGCCCATGGTATTTTTAATGCGTAATTATGTACGCGAGGCGCGAGTTTCGCCGTTTGGCTTGGGCCGGGGTGGGGGCCACATTGCTATGCGAGCTTGGAACGTGCCAGGTGGTCCTGTTGCTGATTACTCCGGGCGCGCTTGAAGGTGTTCGGGTCCTTAAATGCTGAACTAGTAGATTGCCTTAAGAGGCTGCTTTGCGCTTCCGCTGCGAGGGCCGCAGTGTGCTCCTCCGTTCGGAGAGAGCGTTCTGTGTTTCCATTAACTGTAATGACCCCCTGAGGTCCTGGCATCTTGAGCTTGAGGTATGCATAATGCGGTACCACATTGAATCTCGCAAATGTGGCTCGCCCGAGCAGTGCATGGTAACCACTACAGAACGGGACTATATCGAAGATTAACTCTTTGCTTCAGAAGTTATCCGGGGATCCGAAGACCACTTCCAGTGTGACTGAGCCTGTGCTATGGGCCTCCACACCTGGTAAGACGGCTTTAAAGGTCGTTTTTGTGGGTTTGATCCCTGAGGGGTCTATACCCATTTTGCGCACTGTGTCCTGGTAAAGCAGGTTCAGGCTGCTGTCGCCATCCATAAGGACTCGAGTGAGGTGAAATCCATCAATGATTGGGTCTAGGACCAGTGCGGCGAATCCGCCATGACGGATACTAGTGGGGTGGTCCCTGCGATCGAAGGTGATCGGATAGGAGGACCATGGGTTGAATTTTGGGGTGACTGGCTCCAACGCATATACGTCCCTGAGCGCATGGTTCCGCTCCCTCTTGGGGATGGGGGTTGCGTATATCATGTTCACCGTCCGCACTTGTGGGGGGAACCTCTTCTATCCTCCGGTATTCGGCTACCGGGGCTCCTCCTCGTCATCGCTATGTGGCCCCTTATCTTTGTTTTCGGCAACTAACTTGCCGGCCTGCTTGAACACCCAACAATCCCTGTTGGTGTGGTTGGCTGGCTTGTCGGGGGTGCCATGTATTTGACACGAGCGATCGAGTATACGGTCCAAACTGGACGGGCCTAGAGTGCTTCTTTTGAATGGTTTTTTCCGCTGACCGGGTTTAGAGCCTTTGAATCCGGCATTGACTGTCGTATCCTCGGTATTGTCGCTGTTAATGCGGCGCTTATGTTTTTTGCGACGTGACCGGCTACTGTCGTCCTTGGTATCCGAAGTACCATGGTTCTTTGATATGTTATTACTACGAGCCAGCTAGCTGTCTTCTCTCGCACAAAAGCGGGTCATGAGTGTCGCGAGGGCTGCCATAGATTTCGGCTTTTCCCGACCAAGGTGCCGGTCTAGCCACTCGTCGCGGATGTTGTGCTTGAAAGCTGCTAGAGCCTCTGCATCCGGATAGTCGGCGATTTGATATTTCTTTGTTAGGAACCGTGTCTAGAATTGCCTGGCCGATTCCTCTGGCTGCTGAATTATGTGGCTCAAGTCATCGGCGTCTGGTGGTCGCACATAAGTGCCCTAAAAAGTTGTCGAGGAATGCGGCTTCCAGATCTTCCCAACAGCCAATGGACTCTGCTAGCAAGCTGTTGATCCAATGCCGAGCTGGTCCTTTAACTTTGAGTGGGAGGAATTTGATTGCGTGTAGGTCATCACCGCGGGCCATGTGGATGTGCAGGAGGAAATCCTCGATCCATACTGCAGGATCTGTCGTGCCGTCATATGATTCTATGTTTATGGGTTTGAAACCCTCTGGGATTTGATGATCCATTACTTCATCTGTGAAGCATAAGTGGTGTGCAGCACCTCTGTACTAGGCTATGTCGCGACGCAGCTCCAATGAGTCTTGCCCGCTGTGTTCGGCCTGGCCGGATTTACTTTTACTGTATCCGGCGTGACGTTTATCGTCTCACATAGTGGTGCGCCCTCGTGATCCGTAGATTGATCTTGCATGTTTTGCTTTGTCCTCCAATACGTCTCGCAGGTCTGGCGTATTTCCCCATGCCTTTTTATTTGAATGGCGTTGGGGTGCAGGCTGAGCTTTTGGCTCGAATGCCTCTCTATCGCGGCCACGAGGTGGCCGATCAGCCGCGTCATACGCTTCTTCCTCCAGTCGGGGTAGCAACCTACATTTTGGGTAACTCTTGGAGGGGCGTTCGAGTTTATATTCCTCGGCCACGAGGACTTCAGTCCGTCTGTTAGCTAGCAGATCTTGATCAGCTTGAAGCTGCTGCTGCTTTTTCTTAAGGCTATTTGCCGTGGCTATAAGCCGGCGCTTGAAGCGCTCTTGTTCGACGAGATCCTCTGGCACGGCGAATTCTTCATCGTCGAGGCTTGCCTCATCTTCGGAGCGGGGCATGTAATTATCATCCTCCGCCTCTCCATCTGCCGCTCTCTCTGGAGGGCTGGCCTCTCCATCCTCCTGTCCTAGATCGTGCTGGAGGGGATTGTTGCCATCTTCGGCACTATCCGGAGTGTTAGTATCTCCTGTGCCGGTATCACTACTTTTGCTTTGGCGGGACTTAGAGCGGCGCCGCTAACGTCGGCGCTTGGGTTGCTTCTTGGAGGGGTCATCCTCCGCTGTCTCGTCGCCATTGCCTTCTTTGGGTGTGTCCACCATGTATATGTCGTATGATGAGTTGGCTGTCCAGTGCCCTGTGGGCTGTGGTTCCTCTTCGTATCCCGCATCGTCTTCCATACCGTTGATGTCTTCGGAGTCGAAGTCGAGCATGTTGGTTAAGTCATCGACAGTGGCTACTAAGTGGGTGGTGGGTGGGTAGCGAATTTCTTCGTCATCCGCATCCCAATCCTGCCGGACATAGTTCGGCCAGGACTCTCCTGACAGGGAGAGAGACCTTAGTGAGTTCAGTATGTCGCCAAAGGGCGAGTGCTGAAAAACATCCGCAGAGGTAAACTCCATGATCGGCGCCCAATTAGATTTGCTAGGAACGGGCGTAGGCGGTTCGGAGTCCGTGGCTGGAGAAGGATCCGGCAGTTTGACAACACGGCTCTCGTGCAGGGTAAGGTCGACGTTCAACTCGATCGCCGTTGGGGGTAAGGCCTCCATGGAGGGGTCCATCCACCCATCCATGGACGGCGCCACTGGCTCCGAATTGAGGGTCGGAGCGGCTGCCGGTGCGATCTCCTGAACACTGTCTGATGGTAGAGCTAAATCGTACTCATCGTGACCGCGTGACGCACAAGGCAGAGGCTCGAATCCGTCGAAGATCAAGTATCTGCGGATATCGGCCGTGTAGTTTAAGCTTCCAAACCTGACCTGGTGGCCAGGGGCGTAACTTGCGATCTGCTCCATATGGCCAAGCAAGTTTGCCCGCAGTGCGAAGCCGCCGAACACAAAGATCTGTCTGGGGAGAAAAGTCTCACCCTGGACTGCATCGCTATTGATGATCGTAGGAGCCATCAAGCCTAATGGCGATGACATAGAGGAACTCTCAATGAAAGCACCAATGTCGGTGTCAAAACCGGCGGATCTTGGGTAGGGCATCCCAAACTGTCCGTCTAAGGCGGATGGTAACAGGAGGCAGGGGACACGATGTTTTACCCAGGTTCGGGCCCTCTTAATGGAGGTAAAACCCTACGCCCTGCTTGATTTATTCTTGATGATATGAGTATTACAAGAGTTGATCTACCACGAGATCGGAGAGGCTAAACCCTAGAAGCTAGCCTATGGTATGATTGCATGTTGTCCTACAAACTAAAACCCTCCGGTTTATATAGACACCGGAGAGGGTTAGGGTTACACAAGGTCGGTTACAAAAGAGGAGATATCCATATCCGTATTGCCTAGCTTGCCTTCCACGCCAAGTAGAGTCCCATCCGGACACGGGACGAAGTCTTCAATCTTGTATCTTCATAGTCTAACAGTCCGGCCAAAGGATATAGTCCGGCTGTCCGGAGACCCCCTAATCCAGGACTCCCTCAAATACTCTACCCTTGAAAACTGTTGCGATCCCCTATACTTGTGGGTTATCACACACCGCTTCCTCATCCCTTCCCTCACCGCAACCACACTATCTGATGTTCTCTGCTGCCTCCCCGCCTCCTCATCTCTGCCGCCTCCCCCTATCTCTGCTCCAAGGCGGTGTGAATGGAAGCCAGAGCTCGGGCCCTACGACCCTGCTCGCCATTTCCTGCGCCTCCGGATCTGAGCCCGCGCGCGGTAGCGGCTGTACGAAAGTGCGACGCTGCTCCTCCCCACGGCCTCGAGGCAAGAGCAAGAAGGCGAGCGGTGCCATGAGCTGTCGCCCCGAGGATGCTGCGGGAGGGCGAGCACAACCCGGAGCGTCGGCTCCGCAACCTTGCCCCAGGACATTGTTTGCGTCGATCTCAAGCCCTCGTAGCATGTGAACAAGGTGGGGATGGAGATGCGGGTCACTTTGTTTTGATTTCCTGCTAAAGATTTTGAAGCTTTCTGTCCGTGTTGAGGATTTTTGCCCCAGGTGAGATGATGATATCATGCATCACATTTCCTATTTATTGCTCAGATCAGCACAATGCTTTAGAACATCTCAGCCGTTGGCCCCCCAGGCAGTGATTTTACGCACCCCCTAGGGGCGAGCCAACGCTAAAATCGGCGCGGGGGCGAGCGGGTTCCTAGCCGGTCGCCCCCAGACGTGGGTTTGTTTTTGAAAAAAAACTGAATTCAGCAAAGTTCGACAAATTGGACAAAATGTTCGGCTAGATTCAGCAAACATGACATAATATTCGACATGTTTGGCGTTATTACATAAGTTATTAAAAAAACACAACTACAGGGCGAAGAAGTCGCTCAACGCGGTGAAGTCGCTGACATCGCCGTCGTCCTCGTCGGCAGCGGTGGCGGCCTGCTCCTTCTTGATGGCACGGCCGCACCTGCTGGACCCCTGCCCGGCGTCTCCATGGCGGACCGGTGGTGGCGGTGCGTCGTCGTCGCTGTCGTCGAGGACGACAACGCCTCCCTCGTCCTGGCCACGGAGCCGAGCTTCTAAGCGCTCGTAGGCGAAGCGCTAGTGCTCCAGCTCCAGTTGCGCCCAGTCATCGCACGCCCATATGAGGGCCGCCATGTCGTCGAGCTCCTCCTCCTTGACGTCGCTAACGAACCCGGGCACCGTCTTCAAGATAGGGAGCCCCGGCTTCGTCTTTTGCTTGACGTAGCGCGGAGGAGCCGAGGCGGGGGCTCCCCTGTCGCCCTCGTTGATGACGATGCCGGCGCTGCGGGTGCGCCGGCCGAGCGGCATCTCCGCGGCAGGCTCGGCTTTGACACCAAACAGCGCCGACGAGCTGGAAGAGTGGGAGGAGCGGGAGGACGACTGCGATGGGGAAGAGGAGGAATAGCCAAACCTCCTGGGCACCCATGGCCCGGTGCTCTAGCGTGGGGGCGGGACGGCTCCCACGGCAGGGTATGCCAGCGGCGGGTCATTGCCGCCCTCGAGGTACGCCGACACCTCATGGAGTTTGCGACCCGAGACACCCCACCAGACGTTGCTCCTGTTGCTGTTCTTGACGCCGCTCACCACTGGCGCCCCGTTTGTCGACGCCAGCCGCCGCGCCTGCCGGTGTCGGAAGTACTCCGCCCATGCCGTGCAGTTGTCGGCGGCGTACTTGGGGAGAGCATGCTGCTCCCCCGATAGGGACACCCTCAAGCGGTCGGGCACCGGGGGATGGGGACACCCCGTTGCTGAGCCTCCACCCCGTTGGCTCGGTGTGCAAGTTCGGCGGTGCCGAGATGTTGGCCTCGAACAGGAGGTACGCCTCCTACTCCTAGAGCGAGCGGCGGCCGAAGGCGTTGGCCGCCGCGGCGTCGTCGGGGAAGCGTTCGGCCATGGAGAGGGAAAGGGAAGGGGAGAGCGGCAGAGCTCGGCGGTGGAAGGGATGGACGGCGGCTGGTTTGGGCTCGGCGGCTCGAGCTAGTGTGGCCAGCAGCGAGGGGGGAGTCTCTAGTTTTATAGCCCCGCGCCATGTGAACACGTGGCGGAAGGGGAGGCATCACCGCGCCCACTAGCCCGTGACGCGTGGCCCGTGAGGAATCAATAGCAAGGCTGACCGGCAGTAGCCTTGCCATTGGTTCGCCGCGGGAAACCGAGGCATTCTGGGAAAGATTAGGCGCGTGCCGCTGACTCGGCGGGCCCGCGGCTCTTCCGCCCTAAAACTACTCCCCCAGCACGTCGGGTTCGGCCCGGGGCCGCCGACGCCAATTTCAACCCAAGCCGGCGGAAAAATGGGCTCCTGGGGCGCGAATGGGCCAATTTTTGGGCGCTGGCACGGAAAAAACGCCTGGGGAGGGCCTGTTGGGGGCGCGGCTGGAGATGCTCTTAGTCCTTTGGTTATTCTTGTTGAACTGATGATAATACGTATTTGCTCTTGTGTATCCTGACTGGAGAAAATAGCTGATGGAAATCAAATGTTAAAAGTAGTATTGGATAAGGAAGAACTTTGGGAGACTCTCGTTTGCCAAGTCGTTCACTTTTATTCCTATATGAGTTGGGTAGGGGACACACACACATTTTTATGAGTGTTAACACAACATTTTGCACTTGCAATAATGTTGCTGATATACCTGCAAAGCTACCTTTGAACAATATCAAGATTTCGTAGATACAAATTGCTCCCTCCGTCCCAAAATAAGTGACTCGACTTTGTACTAAATTTAGTACAAAGTCGAGTCAGTTATTTTGGTACGGAGGGAGTAGATGATAAATTGTCGTTGTAATGTAGCTAAAGGAACATACACAACTTTTCAGGACAGTGGCCAAGAGACACTTCTAACAATGTCAATAATGGGACTGGGAATGCTGTTGGCACATGTTACCAGGGAGCATGATTTGGTTGCATGGGTTTCGTTTCTTTCTCTCACAATATTCCATATGTATGGTGAGTGTGTTATTACTTGACATTGTCAATTACATTGTTTTCCGAAGAGGGTATTATAATCGGAACATCGGTATAATCATGTATGTGGTTGCCTTATTGTTCCCGTCAAAAACAATTATGGTTTATGGGGTGCGAGGAAGAAAAGCAAAGCTTCTGCTTAGCCTCTCCCAATAGGCCTATCCATTTGCTACTACAAATTGTGTTCATATTTTCTGGGAGAAACCACTGTTGAAGCTGTTACACATTAGGAATCGTATTATTTTCTGTTGCTGTCCAATATATGTTGTGCTGCATGAATTTCAGATTTTCGTTGATCCTGTCAATTTGAAATATCAAGATATCCAAACAAGGGAGTAACTTAAATTTAGCTACCTAATTTTCAATTTGAAATCAAGATCCCCAATCCCAGTCTCATGTTGGGTTTTGGTACCACCATAATTTATTGTCATGAGAAATATCCAGTAACAATATGTTGATACCATAGTATAATACTTTATTACCAAGTTTCTACTTAGACTTGTTTGAACTGAGATAATATATTCAGTTAGCATAACTCAGATTTGAACACACTTCTTGTTTACAAAGTTTTGCTTGTTCTATGTGTGTCAGTTCAGCAAATTACAAGGCTGTGAAGTTAGTTTCACTCAGTACACAAAATTATGAGAGGACATCCATCTTACTGTGGTGTTTTATGGAACATGGTGAAGGTGCGTGTACTGCTTTTCCTTTTTGTGGCTTCATGAAATCCTGTTGTGAATTGTGGTCATTGTAACCATGTAGGATCACTTAGCATCTAAGAAACTTAGCGGGTTTAAGTTTGTGGTTAGCGGGCTATTACTAGCTGCTAACCACACCTAAAAAAATATCGCATGTTGTGATAGTTAATTATATTGCCAAATATGGAGTGTGGTCCAAGTTCAAGGCCATGCCTTTTTAAAGGGACACTTCTTTATTTTGTCACGTCAATACTAGAAAAATCTGAATGCAATGATGAGTAAATATTTCTTGAAGAAATCTCATACAGGATTTATAAATTCTTGCCAAACTGATCATCCTTTTGTTGAACTCGTGGTTAGTCTGTTCACGATTTTAAAGGTTAGGGACCGTTGCTTGGACTCGTTCTCCGACATCTAGTATTTTTCAGAAGTGAGGAATCATGATGACCAGCTTGCTTTCAAGCAGATGATTAAGATGATCAAAGTGCAAGACAATAACATGGTTCCGACTATGGCCTTGGGAGTGCAATAGTGGAAAACTGAACAGTTCAGCTCAGGGAAGCTTTCCCCAGGATTCGACTAGATCCACAAGTTCCTTGAGTGATTTTATATGCCAAGATTGGTACTCGCATGTTGTTAGGTTTGTGAGCTTGGTACTACTCTTCTTTCTGCACCTATATTTATAAACCTTGTCTCAATTCTTTTCATCATATCCTAAATCATGCTTGTGGTTCAAAACAAATGATGGGTTATGAACCTTTTCCAACAGCTGATGCAGTAACATGTACTGGAGTTCAATCTTAGTATGTCCTAAATCTTGCTTGTGGTTTAGAACAAATGATGGATTATGAACCTTTTTTAATAGCTGATGTAGTAGCGTCTAATGGAGTTCAATGTTAATCTGTCAAGCAGAGCCTTTTCTTTTGGCTAATTTGCAAATTTGACTTGTATTGACAGACAATTTATTTTGGTTGCTTAACTTGATTAGGGTAAAAATTACAATTTATGTTTGTGTGGGTGTCCTAGGTCATCATGTGTGCTTTACATAATTCCACCACCACTATTTATAGGAAGGCCCACTACATCATCTTCAGAAGGTTGAGTAAAAGTTCAACTACGTAAAGATGACAAGGATCTAATATCCACCCTCCTTCATATTATTTTCTGCTATGATATATTCGGTGTTTAACAAGGGAGATCGATGCGCTTTGGTGTACATGATGGCACGATCCTTTTTTATGATTTCTTATATGCCATCAAGACTTGTTTCACTCGGTTTTTCTCTTTGTTTAGACCATACTTCATTCTGCAGCCATAGAAGATCATTTATTATACTACTGTACTAGCATCTGTACCATCATTAGCTGACTCATTTTCCCAAAAACTTGTCAGTGGCCACTTTCACATCATCACTCCATTATTCATGTAACTTAATCTATGTTTTATCAGGAACTTTTTCACTCAGTCCCCAAGCAGTTGGATAGTGGTGAGCACTTGAAACTCTAGCTACCTATTAGCGTGACGACAACGACTCTAAAAGGTCAGAACCCCCCCCCCCCTCTCTTTTTATAGCGCATTTATCTATTTCAGCATGAATGAAGTTGTAACTTGCAACATATTAAACATTTATCAAATTCACTACCTTTATGTAATGCATATACTAATGATTGGCCGTATTATGCATATCTACAAGTAAGTCCTCTTCGGATCCTTCCACCTCGCCAGCCTCACCACTAGAGACTGGGACATGAGAACCAGCGCCACTGCCATGTCTGCTGGTGATGCTCACCCAGGAATCCACAGGTAACACCTTGGTCCACAACTTGCGAACATCACTGTTTTATGATGTAGTTGTGGCCCGAGGCCGGCGGGGCCAATGCCACCATCCTTCTCGACGCCCATCCAGCGCCACGTAACTAATGGTGTTGCCGCCATGACGACACCCACCTCCATGCCGATCGAGCTTTTCGACCTGCCCGAATGGACAAGCTCATTCAGGCATCTACATTTGATGTACTATTTGCTCTCTTTTCATAAGTGCAACCTACATGGTTAATTTTGTACGTGCGCTATTGTTGACACTAGATTTTGGCACCGCCAAGAACTTAATTAAGATGGCCTCAAATGGAGAAGTGCTCAAAGTGAGAAAATTCTGTATCATCAAAAGGAGAAACTTTTATATTTGGACCATAGCCATCCGATCTCATCTCTAAGGCCGAAGTTGTGTTTGAAGTACTCAGATTTTATATTCAGAACACTATTCGGCTAATTACGCCCCCAAGATGGCCTCATATGAGCAAAGTTCCTACACAGATTATATTCGTCTCATCGAAACGATTGATTTTGATTTAAAAACGTCTAAATCGGAGTTCGTATGCAAAAGTTAGAGCCAAAACGGTGTGCTGCATAAGTTTGTCCCGGAAGTTCCGGGCAAAACTTCCGGGGAGGTTCTGGGCTAAACCGAAAGTTTGCACGCGGTGCGCCCCAAAAACTGGAATTTCAATATTATTTGCAGATTTGCGGGGCTGATTTCGACATCAAGGTGACCTCGGATGAAAAAGTGATCAACTGAAGAGTTTTTATCCATTGCAAGATCTACAACTTTTCTTTTTGGACCATCGCGATCCGAGGCCATGTGCGACCTGCAGGAGCTGTACAAGAGGGCTACTTGGTGTAATTTTAGCCCGAAAGTTCCGGCCCTCGTATTCCGAATTAGGTTAACTTTTGATGTTCTGGACGGTATTTGAGTCCTTTTCTTGTATGGAAAGTCCAGCTGCCTCATATATATGTAAGGGGTGATGGCCGATTGAATAACAACACACAATCGATCTATCAATATATCACTTTTTACCTTTACCTTTATCTCTCTCCCTCATTCTTCTTCTTTCTCGTTCTTCGTTCGTTCTTCTAGTTGCAGGGTGGCAATCCACGAGGCCCTAGGGGCGATCAGGTCGACCTAGGGTAGCCCATAGCCCCCGCGCGTCCAGATGGGGTCCCTCCCGGGCGTGTGGGGTTTCAGGTCTTCAAAAGCGCCCGCCGGATTGTCCTGTGTACCGCACTTCCGGCGGGTCTCCTTCGACATGAGCTGCGGTGCATCACCCCAGCATCGAGGGTAAACGGTGACATGTTCGTCTGCGGACACACTTTTTGGCGACTCCGCTGGGGACCGAAGCTTTGAACGGTCTCCGGCCCGTTCTTACTACGAAGAGATCGTCATCTAGGGTTTGCAATCTACAAAGGTAACATGAATACCCAATTCACTTATGTAGATGCAAATAATGCATATGTTGTTGCTAGATCGTCTAATGAGCATATTGTATAGGCTAGCCCTAGTTTTATCAATCATGCATCTAATTATGTGCAACAGCCGATTCAGAATAATCTTCATGCTTCAACTTCATATAATTTTAGCAACATGCAACATATGTATTCCAACTCCCATGGATCAGCAACCCCACAAATTCATATGCCGATGAACAACATGATGGGTTTGGTTAATCAAGTTGAAACACCCCATGTAGGAACTTTCAATGGCATGCAACATAGTGTTCCATCTTTTTGTTGAGTGGCAACTAATTTGCAACATGTTAATCCAAACATGCTGCTGGATATGGGAATTGGCCATGCTACCACTAGTTATTCGGCCAATTACCCTCAAACATCATATGCTACACCCCATGCTATTAATTTTTCGGCACCATATGCAACTATAGGTTCATAATTCGGCTTCACACCTTCACGCTAATAGCCGAATAAGTGAAAGTTCTACAGGATCACATGTGTCTTCACCTAGCATCGTAGCATACAATGTTTTCCCTGCACAATTACAGAATTTCTGTGACATCTCGTTACCGAAAGAGTCTGAAAGTATTGGGTGGGAGGATCCAATGAAGATTGGGCTGAAATTGGGCGAAAAAGCTTAAAGATAGCCTAGCTACAATGTTTGCTGAATTTAGACAAGAACAAGCAACTTGCGAATCAAAGAAAGTAAGAGTGGTGAATCGGATAACAAAGTTAATTCGGTTATTGAAAAGACCAAATCAAATATTACGTATGCCGAATCTGTTCTAGAAAAATAGGATGACAAGGTGTTGGAGAGCTATTCGAAAGAGGAACAAGATATCGTTCAAGTAACACAACCATCATTCTCCCCTAACGTATTTGAAGAGGTATGTCTTGCAAGTGATTTACCTATCTTACTACTTGGTCGCAACTTTATTGTTGATGCTTCTATAAGAAAAATTCTCATAAGTAATTTTGAAAGACCAATGGTGAGGGGTAATTGACTTGATAGCCATAAAATTGTTACAAAGCATATCGGTCAATACATTGTACCATTCAAAGAGACCGATAGCGATAAAATTGTTACAAAGCATATCGGTCAATACATTGTACCATTCAAAGAGACCGATAGTGTATTATTATTGAAGCCAAAGCTTTTCTCATTGCTTTATTTAAAGTTCATATCTAATTGGGTAGCTTTGTTTGCTTCATACTTGGCTTACACATTGTCTCGATTGAGACATGTATGTTCTAACTGCTTTGATTTTAGAAGTTTAAAGCCAATGTTAAATTATTTTGAGAAATCCGATGCTAATATTATATCTTATCCAAAGACATCGGAGAAAGAGTGCAAAACACAATGCATAGCCGAATGGGAAGATTCTAAATCTGAACCATTCATTTGCTTACCTCCAAAGCCGTTCGCACACCAAGATCGGCTAGAAAACAAAAGGTATACCTTCGATTCAAACATGTGTGATCAAATATTTGATTTTTTGTTAAAAAATAATTACATTAGAATTCTTGATCACCATGCCAAGCCATCTATCCAAGGATGAATGTATTGTAAGTTGCATGATTCTTTCAAGCATAGTATAAAGGATTGCAACATGTTTCGTCAAATAGTTAAATCGGCCATTGATAAAGGTCGATTGAAATTTGTTGAGACACCGAGAGATGACGAGTCTATTCTAATTGGTCCCAATGGCAAAAGGTTTTTGCATCGGCTACTTCAAGCCGGTCCATTTAAAGAGAAGGTAAAAACTACAGGTGATGGGATCAAGCTTTCAAGTAATCAAGTTGTTGAAGAGCACAATAAACATAATCTTGAGGGCGAGAATTCCACCGAAGCTACAATGAAGACGCTAAGGACTGGGGCAACAAGAAAATCCAAAGATCAATGCAAGTCAAGACAAAGGAGATAAAGGCCACAATAAGCACAAGTGCAAGAAATCGAAAGTCACTTTTGCAAAATTATTAGATAAATACCAACAGAAGAGTGAAGAGAAAAGTGATTATCGGCTAACTAATGGAAAAGGATCAAGATCAGCCCCTAAGCGCAAACCCGAGGATCGGTATTGGCAAAATGAGAATTCTAATGCGGTATATTCATATCCATATTTTGTGCCGCCAATGCCAATGCCATGGATACCTTCCTATGATCATGTAAATCTATATCCATCGTGGGACGGGTATGATACAGGGGCGTATTCTTCGTCTTATTTTAGACCATCTCACAAACATTATGCAGATCCAAGAAGACCAACATTCAATGAGCAATCATATGTTCAAGACCATTTCAATAAAAAAGAATCGGTCCGGAGCACAAGGAAGAATAAGGAGGTGGTTGAGAAAGTTTACCACGTCAAAAGAGATGGTCGTAAGAGTGCCACTTCAGATATGATCTCAAATGAAAAAGAGCCAATTAAAGTGTCGACATTGGCTACAAAAGGAAATGAGGCAAGTCAATCAAGTGTCAAATTTGAAGGGAAGAAGTTGAGAGTGCACAAGGTAAAACAAGATTGCCATTACTACAAACAAAATCGCAGCTGGGGTGCCCACTCGGCTTATCGTATTGGCAAAAGAAGAAGTTGCAAAAGCTTAGTACACAAGAACTTGAAAACAGAAACATGGCATGGGTTCCCAAAGGAAGTATTCAAAATAAGAATTATGTGCAAGCTTCCTTTACAAGGAGTGCGACAAAGGTGAACAAGGAAAAGAGTGAAAACTATGAAGGACCAAGCCGAAGGTTTCAACATCTTCAGTCCACACATTATCCATTTTCCTCAACAATGTCGTTGATGCCTATGCCATTGAAGTTCTCATCAGGTATGATTGGATACCCTCAATGGGCTTATTTTAATCCATGGATGCAATATAATTTCTTACATCATGAAAGGGTAGTAGCAAATCATCATATGTTTGATTAGCGCCACTTTTGTTGCTAATCTAAATGGCTGATATATACTTATCGTCCTAAGAACATAAAATGGCT
This sequence comes from Triticum monococcum, assembly GCA_034509565.1. Classification (NCBI taxonomy): domain Eukaryota; kingdom Viridiplantae; phylum Streptophyta; class Magnoliopsida; order Poales; family Poaceae; genus Triticum; species Triticum monococcum. The sequence continues at coordinate 169,157,994 of CM067847.1, read as the reverse complement.
GATGAAGTGTTGACATCGTCCTTGCAAAAGCATTGAGCAAGTTATTTTTCGGCACACAAGTTTGCCGAAAAACAGGGGGGCATGTGTTGACACCAGATTTTGGCACGACCAAGAACTTAATTAAGATGGCCTCAAATGGAGAAGTACTCGAAATGAGAAAGTTCCATATTGTCAAAAGGAGAAACTTTGATATTTGGGTCATAGCCATCCGATCTCATCTCTAAGGCCGAAGTTGTGTTTGAAGTACTCAGATTTTATATTCAGAACACTATCCGGCTGATTACGCCCCCAAGATGGCCTCATATGAGCAAAGTTCCTACACGGATTATCTTCGTCTCGTCGAAACGATCAATTTTGATATAAACAACGTCTAAATCAGAGTTCGTATGCAAAAGTTAGAGCCAATACGGTGTGCTGCATAAGTTTGCCCCGGAAGTTTCGGGCAAAACTTCCGGGGAGGTTCCGGGCTAAACCGAAAGTTTGCACGCGGTGCGCCCCGAAAACTGGAATTTCAATATTATTTGCAGATTTGTGGGGCCGATTTCGACATCAAGACGACCTCGGATGAAAAAGTGATTAACTGAAGAGTTTTGCTCCATTGCAAGATCTACAACTTTGCTTTTTGGACCATCGCTATCCGAGGCCATGTGCGACCTGCAGGAGCTATACAAGAGGGCTACTTGATGTAATTTTAGCCCGGAAGTTCCGCCCTCGTATTCCGAATTAGGTTAAGTTTTGGTGTTTTGCACGGGATTTGAGTCTTTTTCTTGTACGGAAAGTCCAGCCGCCTCATATATATGCAAGGGGTGACGACCGATTGAATAACAACACACAATCGATCTATTAATATATAACTTTTACCTTTACCTTTATCTCTCTCCCTCGTTCTTATTCTTCCTCGTTCTTCATTCATTCTTCCAGTTGCAGGGCGGCGATCCACGAGGCCCTAGGGGTGATCAGGTCGACCTAGGGCAGCCCATAGCCGCCACGCGTCCAGACGGGGTCCCTCCCGGGCATGTGGGGTTTCGGGTCTTCAAAAGCACCCGCCGGATTGTCCTGCGTACCGCGCCTCCGGCATGTCTCCTTTGACGTGAGCTGCGGTGCAGCACCCCCGGGGTCGAGGGTACACGATGATGTGTTCGTCTACGAACGGCTGTACTTTTGTGTTGTACCTATTTTTTTCCAAGAAGCAGCAACATGCTTCTACCAGTATTATTTTACTACTATCCATTGGCATGTGCTACCCAGATCAGAAATGATGAATGAAAAGGGTGTATGCGCATGTACCAAAGCTAAGTAGTTTATCTGCATTCAATCAGTTCAGCAACAATTGCAAGTACATGTGCTGCCTAGACCACGAAAGGCAAGAGAAAAGCTATGGCCACCTACCGGGCCCCGCCAAACTTCCTCTTAGGTGGCGCGACCAGGTGGCGCCCCACCCCTAGTAGCAAAGGAAAAAAGGATGGTATAGCGCAGCGCAGCACCAACATGCAAAGCCACTGTAGCAAAAGAAGATGTATTGTAGCGTAGTAGAAACACCAACATGCAAGAATTACTGTAGCATTGTTTACCGTTGTCACTGCATCGAGATAGCAACGAGCGTTAACATGCATGAGCCATTTGTTTGGGAAAATGAAACAAGCCTGGGGAACGAAGTTTGAAACTTGAGGAAGGAGCGAATGTGAACGTAGTTTTAACATGAGGGGCCACATTGTAGGATGACATCTAATAAGATGACATCATGTTAGATGTGAGATATTATCTCACATCTAGATCGTCGAAACAAACTAGCGTAGACCCATCGATTTATAGATGATTTTCCAGGTAGCGGAAGTGCGATCAGAAGGTATATGGGAGGGGAAATTTTGTTTTTACCACTCTAGATTTTACCAATTTTCCTTATGCCACTCTAGATTTTGACATTTCACTTTAGTCACTCTTAGTTTATGACAATTATCATAATTGTCATTCCAGTGGAAAAAGAAAAAAAATTCAGTGTGGCAATTGTGATACAATTAAAAGCTGAGAGTGGAAAAAATGAAATAAAATTATTTTTCTTTTGCCACGGAATGACAATTGTGATAATTGTCAAAAACTAATAGCGGCAAAAGTGAAATGTCAAAATCTAGAATGACATAAGGAAAATTGACAAAATCTGGAGTTTCAAAAACAAAAATTTCCCATATGGGACAGGCTATACACGAGTTAATTGAGAAACCCCATGCTCAGCTATGGCAGGTACGTCCATAATCGATCCCATTCATTGCATGACTTTCTACATCATATGTGTCTTCAGTCTATTGTAAAGTTTTGGACATGCCGACAACCATGCTTGTTCCTCTGTTTGTACTATCTGTTATACAATCGTAGACGCGAAGAACAATGCGGCATGTTGAGATTTAATAAGATTGGTAGAAAAAACTTCACCTATGTCTTCGCGACGAGTGTGGTACGAGGATATGTGATGAAAGCCATGATGACCATGCAATGCTCCGAGCGACATTGTTGGGCCGTGAGGACATGCCATGATGAGGATCTAGTTCCATGAGCTTAAGAAATTGAGCATGCTTAGTTGGGCATACACTAGTAGAAAACAGGGCTTTGGTTGAAGCCTGGGTAAGGGCATTAATCCCGGTTCACTCATGAACCAGGACCAAAGGGTGCATCAGTCCCGGTTCGTGAGGCCAGGGCGTCGGGCGGGCCTCAGGGGCCATTGGTCCCGGTTCGTCTGACACTTTTGGTCCTGGTTCCAGACACGAATTGGGACCAATGGGCCTCGCTCCTAGCCCAACACCTTTAGTCCAGGTTTGTGGCTGGAATCGGGACCAAATGTTGTCCTTTAGTCCTGGTTTTAGCCACAAACTGGGACTAAAGAGAAGCCTATATATAACCCTGCCCCTGCCCGCGAACAGAGCCACTGCTCTATTTTTTGGCCGGCCATGGGAGAGGTGTGTGGTGCTCTAGCTCACCTCCTATGCACATGAGGTGTTCGATGAAATGCTCGAGCCACACTTAAGCTTTCTCCTCTCGAAGCTCCTTGTCCAAGCTCCATTTTCCTCAAGATTTGTCTAGGTTTAATGGTCTGTCATATCCTGTCCCCGTCCTCAGCATCGTCGATCGCACGCGCCGATCTCCTCGTCGGCACAACCGTGGTGAGCCTCTTGTTCTTATCTTCTTTCTAAAGAAAAATTCTTACTTGTATGATTTTGGTAGATACTTGTATAATTTTCTTATGTTTATTATTGTTTGTTATTATATAGTGCGATGGTTTTGGTATCCGCCCCCGTCGGCCCTCGTCCTGTCTATGATTCGGATGTGGTATATTATCTTTTATAACTATTTGTGTCATTTAGTGTTTATGGCAATTATGCCGACCAACGTGACATATATGTTTTTATCTAGGAGGTATGTGAAACGGAAATTCCAACCGAATCTCTTGTCAAGAGGTTAAATTTAGTTGAAAAAGGAAACTATTACTTAAAGAAAAACTGAAAAGAATTGTGGAGGAGAAGATGGCATTGGAGTTGCATGTTGCGGATGTCGTCGATGCTCACAAGATCAAGATGGATGCAATGTGCTTGAAGATTGGAAAGATTAGAAAATATGCCATTCATACTGAGGCTTGGTATAATTATGTCGTTGGATCAATTGTTACCTTAGTTGTAATAATGATCGCATTTGTTATTGCATTTAAATGTTTTACATAGTTTCAATGTATGTTTTAATTAGATGCTCTAGAGAGCTATATGTTGTTCGATGAGAACTATGTATGAACTATGTATGAACTTAATGCGATGATGAACTTCTATTAATTTGATCACTTCTCTATTCATGATGTTCTGTAATGGTTTTTGACACACTTAATTATATATAATGCACGCAGATGAACCGGCAATGGATATACGGTGACCGACGCACCTTCGAGTACATTAAGGGCGTGCATAATTTTCTCAAAGTGGTTGAGGCAAGCAAGCAGAATGGTTTTATGTGTTGTCCATGCCCTATCTATGGGAATATGAAGTCTTACTCTGACTCGAAAATCCTTCACATCCATCTTCCTGAGAAGGGTTTCATACCACACTATAATGTTTGGACTAAGAACGGAGAAAGAGGGGTTATGATGGAAGAAAACGAAGAAGAGGAGGATGATGACAACTATCTGCCCCTGAATACGGTGATGCTTCAATGGGGGAAGCTGAAGATCAAGAGGAACCAGACGATGTGCCCAATGATGACCTTCGCCGGGTCATTGTTGATGCAGAGAGACAATGCCAAAGTGAAAGGGAGAAGTTGAAGTTCGATCACATGTTAGAGGATCACAAAAAAGGGTTGTGCCCAAATTGCGAAGATGAAAACACAAAGCTCGGTACCATAATGAAATTGCTGCAATGGAAGGCAGACAATGGTGTATCTGACAACGGATTTGAGAAGCTACTGAAAATATTGAAGAAGAAGCTTCCAAAGGATAATGAATTGCCCGAAAGTGCATACGAAGCAAAGAAGGTTCTATGCCCGCTAGGATTAGAGGTGCAGAAGATACATGCATGACCTAATGACTGCATCCTTTACCGCGGTGCGTACGAGAATTTGAACGCATGTCCGGTATGCGGTGCATTGTGGTATAAGATCAGACGAGATGAACCTGGTGATGTTGAGGGCGAGCACCCTAGGAAGAGTGCTCCTGGCAAGGTGATGTGGTATGCTCCTATAATACCACGGTTGAAATGTCTGTTCAGAAACCAAGATCATGCCAAGTTGATGTGATGGCACAAAGAGGACCGTAAGAAAGATGGGAAGTTGAGAGCACCCGCTGACGGGTCGCAGTGGAGAAAAATCGATAGAACGTGGGCGGACTTTGCAGGTGACACAAGGAACGTATGGTTTGGTTTAAGCACGGATGGCATTAATCTTTTGAGGAACAGAGCAGCAATCATAGGACCTGGCCCGTGACTCTATGTATCTATAACCTTCCTCCTTGGTTGTGCATGAAGCGGAAGTTCATTATGACGCTAGTGCTCATCCATGGCCCTAAGCAACCCAGCAACTACATTGATGTGTACCTAAGGCCATTAGTTGAAGAACTTTTACAGTTGTTGAATGGAAAATGTGTACGTGTGTGGGATGAGCACAACCAGGAGGAATTTGACCTACATGCGTTGTTGTTTGTAACCATCAATGATTGGCCTGCTCTTAGTAACCTTTCAGGACAGACAGACAAGGGATACCATGCATGCACGCACTGTTTAGATGACACTGAAAGTATATATATTTTGAAAAATACAAGAAGAATGTGCACCTGGGCATCGTTGATTTCTTCTAACCAACCATCAATGTCGAAAGAAAGGCAAGCATTTCAAAGGTGAGGCAGATCACTGAAAGAAGCCCGCCCTCCATACTGGTGATCACATACTTGATATGGTCAATGGTTTACAAGTAATCTTTGGAAAGGGTCCCGGCGGACTATCTATTCTGAATGACACTGAGGGACACACACCCATGTGGAAGAAGAAATCTATATTTTTTGGGACCTACCCTATTGGAAAGACCTAGAGGTCCGCTCTGCAATCGACATGATGCACGTGATGAAGAATCTTTGCGTGAACCTGCTAGGCTTCTTGGGCGTGTATGGGAATACAAAAGATACACCAGAGGCACGGGAGGACCAACAACGTGTGCATGAAAAAGATGGCATGCATCCAAAGCAGTATGAAGGTCCTGCCAGCTACGCTCTTAGCAAAGAAGAGAAGGAAATCTTGTTTGAATGCCTTCTTAGTATGAAGGTCCCGTCTGGCTTCTCATCCAATATAAAGGGAATAATAAATATGGTAGAGAAAATATCCCATAAACTAAAGTCTCATGACTGCCACGTGATTATGGCGCAACTGCTTCCTGTTGCATTGAGGGAGCTTCTACCATAAAACGTTTGATTAGCCATTGTGAAGCTATGTGCATTCCCCAATGCAATCTCACTACTGCAGGATGGTCCAAACGCGACACTACGATCAGAGACCCTTCGATGAAACTGTGTGTGATGCCAAAATCGCAAACGGTGGTGTAAAAAACCATCAAAAAGGTGCAAAACATTTACGATGACGGATGCATCAAACAAGGTTCATATTTTAGTTGCGTGTGCGATGGAGGGCATATGGTTCAGTTCAATTTATTGTTTGGGAAGGGGATGAACAAAAGAAACGGGCATCCAGATGAAGGTATGTGCGATATACAGCATACTGTTCACTAGAATGAACTGTGTGTGATTAGGCAACACAATGGAAAAGGTTCAACTGAACAAGATGTGTGTGATACGCGGCAAACATGTCCGTAATCAAAAATGTGTCTAAAGACCAATAATAACATAGACGATTGTTGTTAATAAGCCATGTGATTTTCTTTGTCTACAGAAGAATAACATGTATATTAACTGAAATAAACATCCAATTACATAAGTGACTATACAGATCATTCGCACACACCTCAATAAACAATTGCATGCATTCTAAAGTAGGAGAAACGATCGTCTAGTCATCTACTTCTTGTGACGCTCCTGCCACTACTCTGTGGCTGGATCCCTCGTCTGGGGCAAGAAGAAGACACTTCCTCATGTCAACGATCCGCCTGTACATCTCGTAGCTTTTGTACGCGTCCTTGGCCGCGTACTTGACATGTTGTTCGTCCAGTCTCTAATGCCACACACTGTTCCAGGCATTCTTGTCCTTCTTGCTCTCATTCTTCATCTTCAGGTAGTAGGGGTCGATGATGGCCGAGGCGAGGTCGACTAGGGAGTTCAGTTTGTTTTCGTCGCTGCCCCAGACCTTGTAGTGGTGCTGGATGTTGACAAGATTCGGGCATTTCAAGCCCGAAACCTTGAGCTCTTTTAGATCGTTGGTGGTGTCCACGGTAGAGAAACTATAGTCGGAGCTGTTGATAAACCTGGAGAAATGCTTGCAAGGCCTTGTGGCAAGGTGGTAGTGGTAGACGAGGATGTCATGTCGCACACACAACTGGGTGACGGCAACCTTTTCATCGTGCCTGACACGACCGATGGTGTACTCGAGGTCGAAGTCGACCACTTGGTACTTGTCCTCGGCAAGGAACTGCTCCATAGTTTGGATGGAGCTCTCCACTGAGACCGGGTCATTCGTGTACACCACCAAGAGGGCCCTCCCCCTCACGTGGGTGTCCACTACATGATGCATGGTGAACTGCCGGCCGTTGTCGTTGTCGGCCGCTGGGAGTGCCATTGAAACCGCTGGATGTCCTCTTAGTATTTGTCGTCGGGGGTGTGCTTATTGGGTCATGTGACACGAGAGATGAAGATAAATGGCCGCAGGAATAAATGGGGGCAGGGCGACCTTTTATCTTTGCGCGTCCGCATGGTAGTTTTTGCAGCGAGTAACTGCATTGTCGTGCCGCGCCCGGCGCAACCGCATGCACACAAACATGTGTGATCGTGCGTCGGCCCCAAACACTCGCAGCGCGTGTGGAGGGACGAGGGCAAAGCACCCGGAGGGACGCGAGAGCAGAGCGCGCCGCGGCTGCCTGAACCGCAAGCAACCACAAGCATAGAGTAGTTGAACACGCAGGAAATGGTCGCCAACAAGCCGGCCGACAGTTGCGTCGTTGCGTAGCGAGCGGCCGTGTGCTACTACCTCCGTCTAGTATATAGTGCCCTTTATATTCTATGTCATACTTTGCCCTCAAATTTAACCAACACAATGTTAATGCATGTTATAAAAATTGTATAATTGCAAACTATGTTCAAATACGAATCCAACTATATAACCATTGGCGACATGCATTCGTATTTTATTAGTTAAATCATACTTATAAACTAGGATGGGGGTATAGTATGTAATTAAATTGCAAATGTATTTTATTAACCATATCTATACGTGGCCTTTCGTCCTCCTCTCACACGTCTTGTCACCCCGTTGCCGCAGACGGCTTACAGCGCAACCTTGCGCAGCGTGCGGGGGCGTTCTTTTAGCCAAATGGTGGCGCCAATGAATCGTTGGTGAGCCCGTTCCCGCGCAACCTCGCAGGTTCCCGCGCAAGCTTCCTGCCCGACTCGGTGAAATCCCCCAAAATCCCAATGCTTACCGGCCTGCTATATAAATACTCACGACCGGCGAGTCCTGCATCACATTTTCCCCTCCCTCCCTATAGCTTATCTTGTCCGCTTCTCTCACAATCGCCAATGGCACTGGTCCGTCATCGTTTCTCAGCCACTCCGTTGTCATCAGAGGACAGCTCCAGCTGGGAGGCTACACCGCGGCGGCGGCGTAGTCCCCGGCGTAGTGTAGTGCGCGTGGCGTCCCTGTTGGGTGTGCGCGGAACACCTACCACACGCTCTGCCGCTGCTGCCTGTCGGTAGCTGTCGCCGGCCGCCGTTGCCGTCAAACCACCGTAGTAAGCCAGGGCCATCGCCTGCTTCGCCGCCGTGGCCCGAAGGTGGGAGGTGGCCGTCGTGGTCGCCATCCCATTGCCGGCCACTGTGGCCATCACCCGCTCCGCCGCTGCGGCCCGAAGGCGGGGGATGGTGGTCGTGGCCGCCACCCCATCGCCGGCCGCTGTGGCAGCCAGCCCACCGTCGATAGTCGGGGTCATCACCCGCTCCGCCACCGCCGCCCGAAGGTGGGAGGCGGAGGTGGATGCTCGCACGTGCGTCAGCATTGCAAATTTATATTCATATGATCGAGATACAATATTAAACCCAAGAAAAAATATTTCCAGCGGAGGCGGCATGCCGCGCAGTCGTTGTCGTTGTCGTCCTTTGGGACGTCATTGTTGAAGTCTTCAATGGAGCACGGAATGTTATTCACTTGTAAATCAAACATCATGTCGTCACGCGATCGACGGGCGGGGCGTGGGAGGAAGGCAGCTGACGGTGCTGAGAGGTAACGGTCAACGGCGGCGTCCCATGCCGCTGAGGGGGGCGCGCACAACGGCACGGCCACGGCGGGTGCAGCCAAATGCACGGGTACCGGTGCCGTGGTGGTGAAGAGGCGCGCACGGGCACGGGCGCTGGCATGTACATGAGCTCGCGCAGGTCCGCGGAGACCTTGCTGATGCCCACGGCTTCCAGCTCTGCGATAGTGCTCGGCAACCAGCCCGTCAATGCTACAGGGATGGTTGCCGGCGCGGGCGCGGGGATGGGAGCTGGGACAGGAGCGGGGGCAGCAACCGCCGCAGCTAGCTTGTTCTGGGCCATGTCCATGAGGGCCCATTCCTCCTTATTTTCTATCTCCATTGGCGCGGAGTCGACTTCACCAAACTTGAAGAGTAGTGGCTGATACGTCTCCAACCTATCTATAATTTTTGATTGCTCCATGCTATTATATATTCTATTTTGGATGTTTAATGGGCTTATTTATACACTTTTATATTATCTTTGGGACTAACCTATTAACCGGAGGCCCGGCCCAAATTGTTGTTTTTTACCTATTTCAGTGTTTCGCAGAAAAAGAGTATCAAACGGAGTCCAAATGGAATGAAACCTTCGGGAGCATGATTTTTGGAACAAACGTGATCCAGAGGACTTGGAGTGGACGCCAAGCAATTAACGAGGCGGCCACGAGGCAGGGTGCGCGCCTATCCCCTGGGCGCGCCCTCCACCCTTGTGGGCCCCTTGTGGCTCCACCGACCTACTTCTTCCTCCTATATATACCTACGTACCCTGAAATCATCAGAGGGCACCACGAAAACCTAATTCCACCACCGCAACCTTCTGTACCCATGAGATCCCATCTTGGGTCCTTTTCCGGCGCTCCGCCGGAGGGGGCATTGATCACGGAGGGCTTCTACATCAACATCATAGCCTCTTCATCATGTGTGAGTAGTTTACCTCAGACCTTCAGGTCCATAGTTATTAGCTAGATGGTTTCTTCTCTCTCTTTGGATCTCAATACAAAGTTCTCCTCGATCTTCTTGGAGATCTATTCGATGTAATCTTCTTTTGCAGTGTGTTTGTCGAGATCCGATGAATCGTGGGTTTATGATCAAGTTTATCTATGAACAATATTTGATTCTTCTCTGAATTCTTATATGCATGATTTGATATCTTTGCAAGTCTCTTCGAATTATCAGTTTAGTTTGGCCTACTAGATTGATCTTTCTTGCAATGGGAGAAGTGCTTAGCTTTGGGTTCAATCTTGCGGTGTCCTTTCCCAGTGACACTAGGGGCAGCAAGGCACATATTGTATTGTTGCCATCGAGGATAAAAAGACGGTGTATATATCATATGGCTTGAGTTTATCCCTCTACATCATGTCATCTTACCTAATGCGTTACTCTGTTGTTATGAACTTAATACTCTAGATGCATGCTGGATAGCGGTCGATGTGTGGAGTAATAGTAGTACATGCAGGCAGGAATCGGTCTACTTGTCACGAACATGATGCCTATATACATGGTCATACCTAGATATTCTCATAACTACACTCAATTCTATCAATTGCTCGACAGTAATTTGTTCACCCACCGTAATACTTATGCTATCTTGAGAGAAGCCACTAGTGAAACATATGGCCCCCGGGTCTATTTTCCATCATACAAGTTTCCAATCTATCTTATTTTGCAATCTTTACTTTCAATCTATATCATAAAAATACCAAAAATATTTATCTCATTATTATCATCTCTATCAGATCTCACTCTTGCAACTGGCCGTGAAGGGATTGACAACCCCTTTATCGCATTGGTTGCAAGGTTCTTATTTGTTTGTGTAGGTACAAGGTGACTCGCGCATGGTCTCCTACTGGATTGATACCTTGGTTCTGAAAAACTGAGGGAAATACTTACGTTGCTTTTCTGCATCACCCTTTCCTCTTCAAGGGAAAACCAATGCAGTGCTCAAGAGGTAGCAGTGGCAGATGATCTTTCTGCACCATGGCGTTGGTGGAGGTCTTCGGGAGGGAGGGCAATGGGAGGCGAACAGTAAGGCCATCTGTATTAAGTAGCGGCTCGGGCACCATTAATGGAGAGGAAGGCGGGCGGCCATGGAAGTCAAAGGGCTCGCTTCCTAGTGAGTTAGGATGGCAATTTTACCCATGGATATGGGTACCCGTGGATATAGTACCCGCATGGGTAGGGTATGGGCACAATTTTATACGTGTGGGTAGTACCCGTATCCTACCCATTAAGTGGTGGGTAAGGCATGGGTATAGCCTTGTACCCATGGATATACCCATATCCTACCCGTTTATACTGACATGTGGACCTTACCCATGGAGCTCCGTCATATGCGCAAGGGTCGGTAGCGTCAAAGGAGTTGGGCGACCAAACTACTCCCACAATTAAGCCTCACACCGTCACATGCTATCAATGTACTCATCTATCTATTATTGAGTTGAGATAAATGTTTTTGTCAAATATGATATCGATAAATGTGAAATTTTGAATAACTTGTGTACGGTTTGATATACCCGTTGGGTACCCGTCGGGTATGGGTACGGGTAAAGTTTCATACCCATGGGTATGGGTATGGGTAGGGTATGGTTATGGTATTGTTCTACCCGCCCCATACCCTACCCATTGCCATCCTTAACAGTGAGCCTGCGCAGCGTACAGCTCGTACGCTTACCGGTGAGCCTGTGCATTGGAGGATAGCTTACACGCCTCTCGGTCAGCCTGTGCATCGGATTGCACTCGCACGCCACCCGTTCAGTCAAGGTCAAGCAGCTGTCCGCACAACACCTCCTATAGCCATTAAAACCAAGACACGTGGCATCACGTGAATGGTTAACAGAACACACATGGTTTGAATTATACAAACGTTTGAGATATTAAAGTGGAAGCTATTTTTTCAAAATGCCTTTGTTGGCTGTTATTCGAGTGCGCCTTCTCTCAAAATGGACACGAAAAATACCATAACATGTCGGGTGCCATTCCATGATAGCATGCCAAGTTTCATGAATTTCAGATGAGTTTTGGATTTACTAGAATTTAAAAATAAAGTATCTCAACATTTTGTAGGCAATCAACGGTGCCCTGTTGTTTGAAATTCATTCTCATTTCTTGCATGGGACCTAAGCATGCACCCAAGGACACATATTTGATTTTTCAACCAATTTATATGCACTTGAGCATGTGCATGTAGTTCAAATTTGAATTATGCATATAAATGCATTGACAACTCAGTTAATGTATGAAAATGTCCACACAAACCCCGAAAAATCACAACAATTGACACAACTCCTGTTGTTCTATGTTGACATGAGAAAAATTTCGAAAGCAATAAGAGGCAATGGATATCGTTTCGTCCCCAAAGGTGAAACTTTGCTTACCGAAACCATCAGGCTTGTGAGAAGCTTCGGTTTGTGAGAAGCATATCCCCAAACCTGCCCCAAATGGGACAAAAAATTTACCATGGCATGTTGATGCCGCTGCATGACAGCATGCCAAGTTTCATGAATTTCAGACGAGCTTTGGATTTACTATAATTTAAAAACCAGGTATCTCAATGTTTGCGGCCGAGTGACGGTGGCAGGGTGTTTGACAATAATTCCCATTTTTGCATGGGGCCTAAGCATGCAACCAAGGACACATATTTGAATTTTCAACTAATTTATATGCGTTAGAGCATGTGCTTGTAGTTCAAATTTTAATTATGCACATGAATGCATAGAAAACTCAGTTAATGTATAAAAATGTCGAAGCGAACCCTGAAAAATCCCAAAAATTGACACAACACTCACTACTGCAGGATGGTCCAAACGCGACACTACGATCAGAGACGCTTCGACGAAACTATGTGCGATGCCATAATCACAAACGGTGGTGTAAAATAACCGTCAAAAAGGTGTAAAATGTTTTCGATGGCGGAGCTATCAAACACGATTCAGATTTTACTTGCGTGTGCGATGCAGGGCACACGGTTCAGCTCAATGGACTGTTTGCGATGAGGAGGAACAACAGAAACGGGCAGCCTGACGAAGGCATTTGCGATATAGAGCATACGGTTCACTCGGATGAACTGTTTGTGATAAGGAAACACAAAAGAAATGGTCGGCCAGATCAAGGTGTGTGTGATACGCGGCAAACAGGTCTGTAATCAGAAATGTGTGCGAAGACCAATAATAACACAGACGATTGCTGTTAATAAGCCGTGTGATTTGCTTTGTCTATAGTAGAATAACATGTGTGTGTGTGTGTGTGTATATATATATATAACTGAAATAAACATCCAATTACATAAGTGACTATACAGATCATTCACACACACCTCAATAAACAATTGTGTGCATTCTAAAGTAGGAGAAACGATCGTCTAGTCCTCTACTTCCTGTGACGCTCCCGCCACTGCTATGTGGCACGATCCCTCGTCTGGGTCAGGAAGAAGACAATTGCTCATGTCAACGATGTGCATGTACATCTCGTAGCTTGTGTAAGCATCCATGGCCGCGTACTAGACATGTTGTTCATCCAGTCTCTTATGCCACACACTGTGCCAGGCGTTCCTGTCCTTATTTCTCTCATTCTTCATCTTCATGTAGTAGGGGTCGATTATGGGCGAGGCGAGGTCAACCAGAGAGTTCAGTTTGTTTTTGTCGCTGCCCCAGACCTTGTAGTGGCTTTGGATGTTGACAAGATTTGGGCATTTCAAGTCTGAAACCTTGAGCGCTTTTAGATCATTGGTGGTGTCCACCGTAGCAAAACTGTAGTTGGAGCTGTTGATAAACCTGGAGAAGCGCTCGCAAGGCCTTGTGGCAAGGTGGTAGTGGTAGACGAGGATGTCATGTCGCACGCACAACTAGGTGACGACAACCTTCTGATCGTGCCCGGCACGACCGCTGGTGTACTCGAGGTCGAAGCCGACCACTCGGTACTTGTCCTCTGCAAGGAACTGCTCCATAGTTTGGACGGAGCTCTCCACCGAGATCGGATTGCTCGTGTACACCACCTACAGGGCCTTCCCCATCACGTGGGTGTCCACTACGTGATGTGTGGTGAACTGCCCGCCGTTGTCGTCGTCGGCCTCTGGGAGTGCCATTGGAGCCACGGGGAGCGCCATTGGAGCCACGGGGAGCGCCATTGGAACTGCTGGATGTCCTCTTTGTATGTGTCCTCGTGGGTGTGCTTATTGTGTTGTGTGAGACGAGATATGAAGGTAAATGGCCGCAGGAATAAAAGGGGGCCGGGCGGCGTGGATTCTCGGCACGTCTGCATGGCAGTTTTTGCAGCGGGTAACTACATCGTCGCGCCGCGCCCGGTGCAACCTCTTGCACACTGACTTGCATGATCGTGCGCCGGCCCCAAACACTGGCAGTGCGCGTGGAGGGACGAGGGCAGAGCACCCAGAGGGACGCGAGAGTAGAGCGCTTGCGGCGGGACGCGAGCAGAGCGCACCGCGGCTGCCTGAACTGGAAGCAACCACACGCATAGAGCAGTTGAACAGGCAAGAAATGGCCGCCTACAAGCCGACCGACAGTTGCATCGCCGCGTAGAGAGCGGCCGTGTGCTACCACCTCCGTCTAGTCTATAGTCTCCTTTATTTTTTGTGCCATACTTTGCCCTCAAATTTAACCAACAAAATGTTAATGCATGTTTTTTAAAATTATAAAATTGGAAACTGTGTTCAAATACAAATCCAACTCTATAATCTTTGGCGACATGCATTCGTATTTTATTAGTTAAATCATACTTATAAACCAGGACGGTGCTATAGTAGGTAATTAAATTGCAAACGTTTTTTTATTAACTGTATGTGTATGTGGCCTTTCGTCCTCTTCTCGCACGTCTTGTCACCCCACTGCCGCAGACGGCTTATAGCGAAAGCTTGCGCAGCGCGCTGGGGCATTTTTTTTACCAAATGGTGGCGCCAATGAATCATCGGTGAGCCCGTTCCCGCGCAACCTCGCAGGTTCCCGTGCAAGCTTCCCGCCCGATATGGTGAAATCCCCCAAAATCCCAATGCATACCGGCCTGCTATATAAACCCTCACGTTCGACGAGTCCTGCGTCGCATTTTCCCCTTCCTCCCTGTAGCTTATCTTGCCTGCTTCTCCCACAATCGCCAATGGCACTGATCCGTCATCATCGCTTAGCCACTCCGCCATCATCAGAGGACAACTCCAGCTGGGAGGCTACACCGCGGCGGCGGCGGCGCAGTCCCCGGCATAGTGTAGTGCGTGTGGCGTCCCTGTTGGGTGTGCGCGGAACAACCACCACACTCTTAGTCGTTGGTGCTCGTTGGCAACTGTCGAAAGCCGGGGCCATTGCGCGCTCCGCTGCCGTGGCCCGAAGGCGGGAGGTGGCCGTCGTGGCCTCCACCCCACTCCTGGCCAGTGTGGCCATCACCCGCTCTGCCACCATGGCCCAAAGGCGGGAGGTGGTGGTCGTGGCCGCCATCCCGTCATCGGCTGCCGTCGCCACCCTCCCACCATCGACCGCCGGGGTCATCACCCGCTCCGCCACCGCCGCCCGAAGGCGGGGGCAGACATGGATGCCCGCACGTGCGTCAGCGCCCTTGCGCGCTACACCGAGTTCCTGCAGGAGGAGGAGGAGCGCCTCGTCGAGCACGTAAAGAGCCTTACTGCCGCCGTGGCCACGGCATGTGCCGCTTCACAGGAGAGGAATCCGGGGATCTACGAGGAGAACCACCGCTTCGAGAGGGGTCGTCTAGATTGGTAGAGGGCGTTCGAGGTGAGCGTCGCTGAAGCTTCAACTGTGGCAGGGGCCGTATTGCGGTTGCCCAGCTCGTCGGTAGGCTCCTCCTCCGCCGCCTCTTACTGAGCATGCTCGGCAGAGGAGATGCAGCCGGAAGTAGTACAAAGCCCCTCCGCGGTAGGAGTAATTGAAAGGATCGAGATGGACCTAGAGGGGGTGAATAAGTACAATTACAAATTTTAATTGTTACTTTGCAATTTTAGGCACAAATGCGGAATATGAATGTGAGCCTAACAATTGTAAGTGTAGTACTAAGTGCTAAGCAAGATAAATAACTAATACAAGTAAGTAGATAAACAAACACAATAGATATAAGTAAGTGCTAAGAGACAAGTAACCACAAGTAGAGAGTTAGGGTTAGGAATAACCGCAACTCTGGGAGACGAGGATGTATGCCGATGTTCACTTCCTTGGAGGGAAGCTACGTCACCGTTAGAGAGGTGGATGTTACCACGAAGACACACCAACGCCATGAAGGCTCACCCTATTCTCCCTTTGAGACAACACCACGAAGGCGTTTCTCAACCACTAGTGGTAGACCTTGGGGTGGTCTCCAAACCCTCACAAACTTTTCCGGGGGTAATCACAAAAGTCGATTCCTCTCTGAAAGACTCCTACCGCCTATGAGTCTCTAACCTCCCAGAGTAACAAGATCAAAGGGGAAAAGCTCAAGACTTGCTCAAATCACGAATTCCTTTGGTGCAAAGAAGGAGAAGGAGTGGATCTATCACTTGATCGGGCAACTTCTCTCGAAAGCTCTCAAATCCCTTGGGGATCTAAGATTTGGTGTGGAAGAGTGTGAGAGAGAGTGAAATGTGTTCTCGGGTTTGTTCAAAGTGAATGGTCAACCCTCTCCCATGGGGGAGAAGGGCTATATATAGTGTGAGCTCAAATATGGCCATTGTAGTGCAAGTGAACGGGCAGGCCGGACATCCGGGCTAGGGGCCGAACATCCGGCCTGGCAAGCCACTTGAAGAGCAAGGCAGAAACAGAGCAGGAAACGGAGGGGCCGGACATCTGGGGGACAAGCCCGGACATACGGCATAACAGGAAGGCCCGGACATCCGGCGCGCAGCCCAACATAAAAAAGTCCTCTGGAAAGCTATGCCCGGATATCCGGCAAGGAGGCCGGACATCCGGCGAGCACTGGGAGCTCGGACATCCGGCGTAGAGGGCCAGACATCTCCGACAGCAGCACTGCAGAAAAGTGCACTCTGGAATGGCTAGGCCCGGATATCCAGCGAGAGGCCCGGACATCTGGGGAGCACCCCGGATATCCGGCACGAGGCCCGGACATCCGGCACTCCCAGAGACAGAAAGATTCAAAGTTAAGAGGGGATAAAAAGAACTATGGAAAGGAGTATTTTTGACTCGAGCAAGTCTGTTATGAACCCAATCGATCCCCTCTTAATAGTGCGGGATCCTATACTCAAGGAAAAAAATGTAACATCATTTCAACACTTCATCCTTGAGAGAACCCACTTCGTATGCTCTTGATCCACACACAATTTGACGAACCAGGGACCAACACCTGAGATTCACTTGACAACCATTGTTAGTACCCTACATGTAGATTGTCATTAACATCAAAACATAATATAAGGGCATGATTGCACTTTCAGTCTCCCCCTTTTTGTTTGTTGATGACAATCATACATGTAGTATCATAAATGTAATAAATAACCTTAGCAATGATAATCATGAGAGCAAAAAGGATAAAAAATATGTTTAGTTACAATTTGCTTTTAGCTCCCACTCATTGTGTGCATGCGATGAGTATATTAGGATGACCAACACAAAAGTTCGTATGATAGCATATGTAACACAAGGAGATAAGAAAAAAATGAGAGACAAGCACATATGAAATCATCATAACACATCAAATAGATTGAGAACATTTCATGGCCACACACTAACATAACATAGTCTCAGACGAACAAGCAGGCACACTATAGTAACATAGTCTCAAACGAACAAGTACCATAGGTAGCAATATAAAGTTGAAATAACATCTCATAGCATGACGATATTACTAAGATACTACTTCTCCCCCTTTGACAGCAACAAGTAAAAAGGGCGAAGAACTAAACAGGCTCAATCACTCCTGGCGGATGTCATCATCATCATCAAAGAACTCGGGGTACTCAGCACGAGATGGAAAGACAAAAGTGGACGAGGATGGAGCTGCGAGAAGATGATCATCATCACTAACGGGACTCCCACGGTCACGGAGGCGCTGTTTGAGCAGATTCTTGGAGATGACTAGGCGCTTCTGAACATCATGATTTTGCTGACAGCTGAAAGTGATCGCCTTCATGATAGCAGATTGAGCCTTACCCAAGAATGATGCAAAATGACCATGAGGAGCAATCGAGGAAGATGGAACAGAAGACCCAGTGGGCGGAGTGGGATCAGCTGTCCTCCCACCAGCAGACCTCCTAGGCTGAGTTGGAGCAGGACCTACCACGCGCATATGAGGAGGAGGCTTCCAAATGGAGTGCACAGTTGGCTTAACCACCTCAAAGGGAGCAATGTGATCAATCAGAGCCTGAATAAATGGAGCATGAGGGAACTGGCGCGTCTGAATGAAGCTGCAAAGATGGATCTCATGCCAAATGAAGTTGGCTGTGTCCAGAGGCTCAGTGGGTTTCTCATGCATACGAACCATCAAGTCAATGCAATAGCTGCGAGCCCTCGAGCGATCTCCCTTCTTAGGGTAGAGTGTGCGAAGCACACACTGATAGAGCATGAAGAATGGAGCACGAAAGATGGATACCTCATTGACTGGATATGCTTTCTCTTCATCAGTGAGCTGAGAGGGAGGTTTTACAAGAGGCATGCAAGCATCAGTTCCTTTGGGCTTGTACTCTGGATCCATACTGTGCATGCAATGGCCAACACCAGAGAGACCCAAAATCTGAAGAAACCTGTCATAGGTGATGCTCAGTGTGGTGTCATCAGTCATCCAAGTGAGAGTGTTGTCCGGACCAAAGAAACAGGTAGCATAGAACTGTAGGATGGCAGCTTCACTCCAATCACACCTGAAGGTCATTGCGGGACCAAGAGTCATGTCATCAATGATCTTGACCGGATCGTTAAGGAACATGGCAGGATTATCACGCAGGAAGTTGAGATCTAAGTATGAGTGAGGACCAAGGCCACGCCCATGGACAAAACTGGAATAGAGATCCTGCTACATACGAGTCTGGAACTGAGGATCTTTAGCATCAGCCACCATCTCATATTGATTGACATCCCGACGGAACTGAATATATTGCCCCGCCCCCACAGTTGTGAAGTCGTGAGTGGGGCGACCTCCACTGTCAGGAAGCTCCATGGAGATGCGACGACCATGGGTAATGGGCATGGTAGAACCACGAACTTGAGGCATCGGCGCCCTCCTAGTACCAGGCTTGGACAATCCAACAGACTGTCTCACTAGTAGAAAAAGGGTCTTCTGTCCCGGTTGGTAAGGGCCTTTTGTCCCAGGTTTTGAACCGGGACTAAAGGGCCGTTACTAATGCCCTGGCCCTTTAGTCCCGGTTCAAACAGGAACCGGGACAGATGGGCCTCCACATGGCCGGTGCGTCGAGCCCAGGCAAGAGGGCCTTTGGTCCCGGTTGGTGGCACCAACCGGGACCAATAGGCGTCCACGCGTCAGCATTTCAGGGGCTGAGGTTTTTGTTTTTTTGCCTTTGGTCCCGGTTGGTGGCACCAACTGGGACCAATAGGCATCCACGCGCCAGCATTTCAGGGGATGAGGTTTTTGTTTTTTTTGAAGGGGGGGGGGGGTTGGGGGTTTTGGGAGGTTAATTTAGGTGTTTCATATATTGTGTTAGCTAGCTAATTAATAGAGAGAAGTGTCCTCTCTTATGTCCATGCTTGGTCAACGCTACGTACTATATACGTATAGAGAGGACTAGACACGCTAGCTAGCTAGTAAGCAAACGAAGGAAATAGAAGATCGTTATGAACATATATGCATACAGAGAGAAGTGATATCGACCACCTCTCCTTCTCCGAGAGATTGGTCGAACAACAAGTTCTCGTATATCTATCTGACACTACCGGCTACATAGACACAATAATTATCTCTTACAATATAATCTCGTAATTATATACGAACACAGGATCCACATAGTATTCTCCGTCTTCAGCGATCACGTGGTCAAGGAAGAATGCCACCAATTCCTCTTGAATTGCTCGCATACGAGCTAGTGCTAGGAGTTCATCCCGCATCCGAAAGATCTAATTCGAAGAAGGGGGTCAATACATACATATATATATATATATATATATATGAATAAATGAAACTCAACACAAATGATGGTAATAAAATAAAATTGTGAATATTATTGCTTACGCACTTCATATTGTTCGTTAGAGTACCCTCGTTCACAGGTCGTGTGGCGGATGGACTCGCAAATGTAGTATCCACAGAAATCATTCCCTTGTTCCTGCCACAACCACTTTACAAGAAATAGAGGTCAATCAAACTAATAAGCAAGCATGCCAAATGGTATTGATGAAACTAGCGCTTGAATCACTAGGAGATGCGCGGAACATGTTACTATAGTACTTACTTTCGGGTGTCTAAATTGCAGCTTCTTCGGCAGTCCCGGAGCTTTTTTGGTGAATTTTCTCCAAACCCTGCCAGACAAAGAAAACAATTACTTGATATCAGGAAATGAACAAAGTTGCTGATATGGTGGATAATGATTGATTTAACTTACTTCTCGAGCATTTGAGTCATGTCCGCATAGTCTTGGGGATCTTTTCGTCTCGAGTCTAAGACGGTTACTAGTCCCTGCTCAAGCTTAATCTCTAGGAGAATATAGTGGAACCTGTGCACGCATGCATAACTCATCAATTACATTACTATAACCTGGACTAATAAGGGAAATAAAATATGCACAGGACAATAACACTCACTTGAAGTTGTAAGGAAAGAGTATTATATCTTTGTTTTCATTTATTACAAACGGTAGTAGCAAGTTGGCCTCGGTATCGTCGGCACGATATTTAACCTCAGTTGCATCTATGAGATTTGTGTTAATGAACCCAGTATCACCGATTTGTCTTCTCTTCAATTCGGCGATCTTCAATCTGCATAATATAGTGAGGATAATTATAAATACATGCAATGAAAGAGCTGACCTATATAGAGACACTTAATGATAGAAGTAGTACTACTTACAGACAGTAGCAAGTGACCGTTGCTTTATCGAGGGCCTTTTGATTGAAAAACTGGAAGAACTCCTCAAATGGAACATTCAACAGTTCAATTCCAACGAGGTCATGCTCCTCTCTAACTCTCAGCATCAAAGTATTCCTCCCCCAGACTCTCTGCAGGTTTTCATGTACCAATCATGGAATCTTCGCATCATCGTTGTTAGAGATCTTTCATCTTTGACGAGAGGCTTCCCGTACTCGTATTTGTGTTCCTCCACCTCCAAGAACTCATAATGTACACCGTCGGGCACGTAATCTCCAATATTGCTATAACCGGGCACCATCCTCGGATCATTAGTAGGCACCTTGAGCGGGGGGCACGATTGGTTCGCTTGTTCGCCGAGCTGGGGAATTTTTTTTCCAGATCGTTGTTCTTTTAACCTTTGATCACTGACAGTACTTCCCGACCGCTCCGCTTCGACAAATGACTTTTCAATAATGCACTCATAGTTGCCTTTCGACGGAGACTTTGCTGGTTTTTTCAGGGTAGCCAGAGTGCGCTTCGCTTTCACCGGATCTACCTTCTCCTCCGGAGGTGGATGTTTCTTTGCTTTCACCCCTTCAAAGAAGTTCCTCACTTCTTCTCGCGCGATCTCGGCGTTCTCCTCCGGGGTCCTCTCATATGGTAACTTCTCTGGAGTCTTCAGAGAAGGACTGAATCTGTATTGCCTCCCGCCTCTGGCTGTACTGCTAGACGCCGGTAGAGCAGATGGAGCGGCTGTGGCTGTCTTCTTTCCTTGCTTACAAGGAGGAGGAGAAGGACTACGATGCGTCGGAGCAGCCAGAGCGGTGGCGGGTCTCTTCCGCCCTTGCTAACAAGGTGGAGAAGGAGGAGGCTGGCTGCTCGGGCGCGCCGGCGCAGGCGGAGAGGGAGGTGGAATGCCGCCACGCACCGGAGAAGGAGGCCGAGTGCCTTGATTGTCACTCGCCGAAGGAGGAGGCGGTGGAGGAGGCGGAGTGCCCTGACTCGTCGTCGGAGGAGGAGGAGGCGGAGGCGTCCAGTTCGGAAGGTTGATGAGCTCCTTCCGCCATAGGCATGGAGTCTTCAGAGAAGAACCTAACCGAGTCTCCCCTTCACCGGTAGGGTGGTCAAGCTCGAGGTCCTCAAATCCCTCCGTTATTTCATCCACCATCACCCTAGCGTATCCTTCTGGAATCGACCGGCAGTGAAAAGTTGCGTCGGGTTCAGTAGGAAAAATAGAGCCAACAGCCGCCTTGACCTTCAAATTCATCCATTGCGTCATAAGGTGGCAATTTTGAGACTCCATGATAGCATCAACGGGATAGCTGGCAGGAGCCGTCAAGACAAGCTCCGGCTGAAGCAGCTCGGTGGAGGCCACGCTGCTTCTCCGCTGAGATGGCGGGGTAGCTTCGGGGGAAGCTTCGGCAGTTTGTTTGCTGCGATTTGCTTCTCGTTCCTCTATCGCTTGCACCCTTGCGTGCAGCGCCTGCATTTGGGTTTGCTGCACGTTTTTCCTCCTCTCCTGGCATTTGTAACCACCTGCGTCCGGAAAACCAGCCTTCCATGGAACGGAGCCCGGGGTGCCTCGTGTCCGTCCAGGGTGCTCAGGATTTCCGAGGGCCATTGTGAGCTCGTCGTTCTCTCTATCTGGAATGAACATCCCTTGCTGCGCCGCATCGATATAGTGTTTTAGCTTCTTGACTGGTATGTTCATTTGCTCGTCCGTCCAAACGCATTTCCCTGATACAGGGTCCACGGTTCCGCCAGCCCCGAAGAACCAAGTCTGGCAACGGTCTGGCCAGTTCATTGTCTCTGGTTCGATCCCTTTATCAAGCAAATCATTCTCAGCCTTGGCCCAGTTAGGCCAGGCTTTGAGGTAGCCACCTGACCCCGTGCGATGGTGAAGCTTCTTCTTTGCAGCATTTTTCTTGTTTCTGGCCGACATCTTCTTACTCTTCTTCGATGTCTTGTAGGCCAGAAATGCGGGCCAGTGATCTCTGATCTTCTCATATCTGCCGATGAATTCCGGTGTCTCTTCGTTGTCGACAAACATTTTCAGCTCATTCTTCCACCTCCTGAATAGCTCTGCCATCTTCTTAAGAGCATGAGACTTGATTAATTGCTCTTTAACTGGCTTATCCGGATCCTCCTCTGGGGGTAGGGTGAAATTTGCCTTTAGCTCTGTCCAAAGAGCATATTTCTGCATATAATTGACATAAGACACCTCAGGGTCTTCGTTCTTAGGCTTATACCATTGCTGGATGCTGATCGGGATCTTGTCCCTAACAAGAACCCCACACTGAGCAGAAAATGCTTCCTTTGTCCGGATGGGTTCAATCGGCATGCCATCGCGCGTGATTTCTGTGATCACAAACCTTTCATCGAAGCGCAACTTTTTCTTTGGGCCTTGTCTCTTTACCGAAGTTGTGCTCGATCCGAAGGGCTAGAAAAAAGAAGAATTAGATGAGAGTTAATTAATATGTGTACATACCAAAACAATGAATGCATCAATTAGCTAGTCATCACGGGCTTAACTAATATATTTACCTGGCCGGACTCTGTTCGGTCACCGGAGCCGTCATCACGGGCTCCTTCTTGCACCAGCATTGGGTCACCGGAGCCATCATAATCATGTGTTTCCTCCTCCATTCTTCGATCACCGTAGCCTGCTTCTTCTTCACCCTGTTCTGCTTCCAGACCATCATTGTCGTTAAGATACGACATGACATCGCCTCCGGCTAAGATTATGTCCCCCAACACCTGTTCTTGTTGCTCGTCTCGTCCGAGCTCCATTGTTTCTGCAAATATTACAACATGGCAATTATTACACAAACATGACAGCATGTGGATATATTAGTGGAAAACATAGACCTAGCTTATTTCGGGTTTGGGGTGGCCCCGGCAACGCTTCAAGGGTAGGGGCCCGGCGGGAGGGGGTAGGAGACCGACATCGTTTTTTTCTAGGGTTTGGGTGTCCTTGAGGGTTTTGGTCGAGCGAGAGGGCCGGGGGGTGCTCCCGTGGTATAAGTTATCAGGGAGGGGGTAGGTCTAACCCCCCCTCATGTTGAGATTATCGGGACACGGAGTATATCGACAACGACATATTCGATAAAAAATAAGAAGATGAAGAAGAAATAAAAATAGGAGAAGAAGATATTAATAGAGGAGAAGATCGAAGAAAAAAACAAGAAAAAAAGAGGAGAAGAAGAAAGAAATAGAGGAGAAGAAGAGAAAATAGAATATTCTATTTTCTCTTCTTCTCCTCTTCTTTTTCTTCTTTTTTCTTCTTCTTATTTATTTCTCCTCTTCTTCCTCTCCTCTTCTTCTCCTTTCTTCCTCTTCTTATTTTCCTTTTTCCTCTCATTCTTTTTCTTCTCCTTCCTTTGCTAGCTAGATATATAAAACTTTTCTAAAAATGTAACTTTTGCATATATAAAACTTTTCCATGGATCATCATTTCTCATATATATATATATATATATCCATCTATAGCCACATACATATATAAAGGGAAAAAAATGCTATGAAAAAAAATACATATATATCAATGCACACATCCATGGATCATCATTGCTCATATATCCATAGTCATATATAAAAACTTTCTGTATATGAACAAAAAACTTTCTATGAACAAAAAACATTTTTGACATATTTAGCACATTCTAAATTTTCCTAACTCTTTTACAACCACAAAAATTACTCCAACTTCATGACAGTACCCACACTCCATTTCACCGAAAACCTTCTTATCCATAGTTCAAAAATTTCAAGTTTCATTCAAATGAAATTTTAACCAGATTCAAATTCGTTGCTGAAAACCTATTCTAAACCAATGCAAAAAATCTGAAATTTTACCATCACCTTTGTCTTGCATCAGTACCTCACCACAAAAAATATACTAAATTCTAAAAATGCCCAAAGCCATCTACCATTTGATCAAACACCCTCTATATGCACTGTTCATATCTGAAAAAATTCAGAAATTTCAGAGCATGGAGCGGGGGCGTGTTGTTGCTGCTGCTCCACTCCTTCTCCTCTCCTCTCCTTCTCCTCTCCTTCTTCTCTTCAATGCGTCGGGGCCAGCGGCGACCATGGAGCAGGGGCAGAGAGCAAGGACGCTCAGGCGCAGGAGCGGCGCTCGATCGGGACCATGGGAACGGGGGGGCTCACTTCGAGCGGGGCGCCGATGGCAGGAGTCCGGCGACGAGGACGGCGGGCTCAAGGTGGCACGAGGTGACGGGGATGGCACGGGGCGACAGGGACGAGGAGGGTGGGCATGGGGAGGCACGCGTCGACAGGGACGACGAGGACGGCGGGCTCGGGGATGCCGGCGATGAGGACGGTGCGGGCTCGGGGAGGCGACGGTGTTGGCGGCAGTGGCGTAGACGGGAAGGTGGAGCAGCCTAACGGCGTCGATGTGCTCGGCGTCGTCGGGGGCAACTGGTGTGATGAACTCTGCAAAATTTCTAAGTGCCACTTATATACCAAGAGCATTGGTCCCGGTTCGTGGCACAAACCGAGACCAATGCCCCCTTTAGTCCCGGTTGGTGCCACCAACCGGGACCAAAGTTCTCTTTTCAGCAGCCCAAAGGGCGGGAAGCGGAGGCCTTTGCTCCCGGTTAGTGCCACCAAGCGGGAACAAAGGTCTCTTTTCAGCAGCCCAAAGGGCGGGAAGCGAAGGCCTTTGGTCCCGGTTGGTGCCACCAACCGGGACTAAAGGGGGGCATTGGTCCCGGCTGGTGCCACGAACCGTGACCAATGCACCCCTTTAATCCCGGTTGGTGGCACCAACCATGACCAAAGGCCTTGTGCTCCCCCTTCGTCAAAAGTTTAGTACCACCTCGCTAGCTGAGAGAGCTCGAGAGTGGTTTATAAGCCCCACTGTGGCTGCCCTCTCGAGCTCCTCTCAAATGCAGGCTTACGGGCCTAATCTCACACTATGCTGTCTGTGGGCCTATTGGGCCCTCTGCGGGCCTGAATCCTGGCCTAGGTTGGGTTTCTAGTCGTATTCAGGTCGTGGTGGCCCAATAGGTGGCAGTTTTTTTGTTTTTTTCCAGTTTTTTTGTTTTGTTTTTTGCATTATTTATTTTCTTTTGTTTCTTGCTTTATTTTTTTATTCATTTTGCTTGTAGTTTTAGCAAAATTATAAACTTTCTGTTAGTGCCATTACTTTTCAAATTTGAATAGTTAAAATTTGAATTCTTTGAAATTTATGTGAATCACAAGTTTGTGATTAACTTTACTATAAAAATAGTTTTTTTTTCATTTTTTTGTTTTCTGCATTATTTATTTTCTTTTTTTTGCTTTATTTTTTTTATTTTTGCTTTTAGGTCAGGAAAATTATAAACTTTCTGTTAGTGCCATTAGTTTTCAAATTTGAATAGTTAAAACTTGAATTCTTTGAAATTTATGTGAATCACAAGTTTGTGATTAACTTTACTAGAAAAATAGTTTTTCCTGTTTTTTTGTTTTGTTTTTTGCATTATTTATTTTCTTTTGTTTTTTGCTTTATTTTTTAATTCTTTTTTGCTTTTAGGTCAGCAAAATTATAAACTTTCTGTTAGTGCCATTAGTTTTCAAATTTGAATAGTTAAAATTTGAATTCTTTGAAATTTGTGTGTTTGTGAGTAACTTACTAAAAAATGAGAATAGATGCGCTTATAGAGAAAATTCAACCTAAATTCATAGTAAATTTCTATGAATTTCAGAGAAATTCACTCTGAATTTAGGTTAAACTTTTCTCTGTTAGGGCATCTATTTTCACTTTGAGAGGAGCTCAACAAGGCAGAGAGGGAAGGGCTTATAAACCGGTGTGACCCCCCTTCGGTTGGCGAGGTGGGACTAAACTCTGCCCGCAACTAGGACCAACCATTTAGTCCCGGTTTGTGGCACAAACCGGGACTAATGGTCATGGGCCAGGGGCGAGGAGCATTGGTCCCAGTTGGTGCCATGAACCGAGACCAATGCCCCCTTTAGTACCGGTTGGTGGCACCAACCGGGACCAAAGGCCTTGCACTGCCCGCGGCCAAAAGTTTAGTCCCACCTTGCTAGTTGAGTGGGGCTCGGAGTGGTTTATAAGCCCCACTACGGCTGCCCTCTCGAGCTCCTCTCAAATGTAGGCTTACGGGCCTAATCTCACACTATGCTGTCTGTGGGCCTATTGGGCCTTCCGCGGGCCTGAATCCTGGCCCAGGTTGGGTTTCTAGTCGTATTCAGGCCGTGGTGGCCTAATAGGTGGCAGTTTTTTTCCAGTTTTTTATTTTGTTTTTTGCATTATTTATTTTCTTTTGTTTCTTGCTTTATTTTTTAATTCTTTTTGCTTTTAGATCAGAAAAATTGTAAACTTTCTGTTAGTGCCATTAGTTTTCAAATTTGAATAGTTACAATTTGAATTCTTTGAAATTTGTGTGAATCACAAGTTTGTGATTAACTTTACTATAAAAATAGCTTTTTCCATTTTTTTGTTTTTTTTTGCATTATTTATTTTCTTTTGTTTTTTGCTTTTTTTTTTAATTTTTTTTCTTTTAGGTCAGCAAAATTATAAACTTTCTCTTAGTGCCATTAGTTTTAGAAAAATAATAAACTTTCTGTTATTGCCATTAGTTTTCAAATTTGAATAGTTAAAATTTGAATTCTTTGAAATTTGTGTGAATCACAAGTTTGTGATTAACTTTACTTTTTCCAGTTTTTTTGTTTTGTTTTTTGCATTATTTATTTTGTTTTGTTTTTTGCTTTTTTTAAATACTTTTTGCTTTTAGCTGAGCAAAATTATAAAATTTCTATTAGTGCCATTAGTTTTAGAAAAACTATAAACTTTCTGTTAGTGCCATTAGTTTTCAAATTTGAATAGTTAAAATTTGAATGCTTTGAAATTTGTGTGAATCACAAGTTTGTGATTAACTTTACTATAAAAATAATTTTTTCCAGTTTTTTTGTTTTGTTTTTTGCATTATTTATTTTCTTTTGTTTTTTGCTTTATTTTTTAATTCTTTTTGCTTTTAGGTCAGAAAAATTATAAACTTTCTGTTAGTGCCATTAGTTTTAGAAAAAATTAAAAACTTTCTGTTAGTGCCATTAGTTTTCAAATTTGAATAGTTAAAATTTGACTAATGGTATTACGAGGGCCGAACCATAAGACATTAAGGCAATTCAAATGAAGTCTGAAAAAGTTGAAAGTTGGCATGGTATCATAATTTCACCCACATAGCATGTGCATGTACAAAACGGACAATGGTATCATACTCGTCTGTTACAAAGTTGGCATGGTATCATCATAATAGTTGCGGGAGAAAGTCTTCACTTTTTCTTCGCTTGTGTCCTTTGCTTATTGTGCCGTAACCATGGATAATCTTCATCGTTTATCAGGATGCTTGGGTCAGCCTTGACTTTGAAGGGAGGAATTTCATGAAACTTTTCATAATCTTCAGACATGTCTGTCTTGCCCTCCACTCCCACGATGTCCCTTTTTCCTGAAAGAACTATGTGGCGCTTTGGCTCATCATATGATGTATTCGCTTCCTTATCTTTTCTTTTTCTCGGTTTGGTAGACATGTCCTTCACATAGATAACCTGTGCCACATCATTGGCTAGGACGAACGGTTCGTCTGCATACGCAAGATTGTTGAGATCCACTGTTGTCATTCCGTACTGTGGGTCTACCTGTACCCCGCCTCCTGACAGATTGACCCATTTGCACTTAAACAAAGGGACCTTAAAATCATGTCCGTAGTCAAGTTCCCATATGTCCACTATGTAAACATAATATGTGTCCTTTCCCCTCTCGATTGCTGCATCAAAGAGGACACCATTGTTTTGGTTGGTGCTCTTTTGATCTTGGGCGATCCTGTAAAATGTATTTCCATTTATCTCCTATCCTTTGTAAGTCAATACAGTCAAAGATGGTCCCCTGGACAACAAGTACAGCTCATCACAAACAGTGTTGTCTCCTTTGAGACGTGTTTCCAACCAACTACTGAAAGTCCTGATGTGTTCACATGTAATCCAGTCGTCACACTGCTCCGGGTGTTTGGAGCGCAGACTGTTCTTGTGTTCATCGACATACGGGGTCACCAAGGTAGAGTTCTGTAGAACTATGTAGTGTGCTTGAGACCAAGAATATCCATCCCTGCATATTATTGAGGCCCCTACCAGCGTGCCTTTTCCAGTCAGTCTCCCCTCATACCGCGATTTAGGGAGACCTATCTTCTTTATGCTAGGAATGAAGTCAACACAAAACCCAATGACATCCTCTGTTTGATGGCCCATGGAGATGCTTCCTTCTGGCCTAGCGCGGTTACGGGCATATTTCTTTAGGACTCCCATGAACCTCTCAAAGGGGAACATATTGTGTAGAAATACGGGCCCCAGAATGACAATCTCGTTGACTAGATGAACTAGGACGTGCGTCATGATATTGAAGAAGGATGGTGGGAACACCAGCTTGAAACTGACAAGACATTGCGCCACATCACTTCTTAGCCTTGGTACGATTTCTGGATCGATCACCTTCTGAGATATTGCACTGAGGAATGCACATAGCTTCACAATGGCTAATCGGACGTTTTCCGATAGAAGCCCCCTCAATGCAACGGGAAGCAATTGCGTCATAATCACGTGGCAGTCATGAGACTTTAGGTTCTGGAACTTTTTCTCTGGCATATTTATTATTCCCTTTATATTCGACGAGAAGCTAGTCGTGACCATCATACTGAGCAGGCATTCAAAGAAGATTTCTTTCTCTTCTTTCATAAGAGCATAGCTGGCAGGACCTTTATACTACTTCGGAGGCATGCCGTCTTTTTCGTGCAAACGTTGCAGGTCCTCCCGTGCCTCAGGTGTATCTTTTGTCTTCCCATA
This sequence comes from Triticum monococcum, assembly GCA_034509565.1. Lineage (NCBI taxonomy): Eukaryota > Viridiplantae > Streptophyta > Magnoliopsida > Poales > Poaceae > Triticum > Triticum monococcum. The sequence goes on along the minus strand of CM067847.1, from coordinate 169,128,276 downwards.
CACGCCCAAGAAGCCTAGTAGGTTCACGCAAAGGTTCTTCGTCACGTGCATCACGTCGATTGAAGAGCGGACCTCTAGGTATTTCTAGTAGGGTAGGTCCCAAAATATAGATTTCTTCTTCCACATGGGTGCGTGTCCCTCAGCGTCATTCGGAACAGCTAGTCCGCCGGGACCCTTTCCAAAGATTACGTGTAAATCATTGACCATAGCAAGTACGTGATCACCGGTACGCATGGCGGGCTTCTTCCGGTGATCTGCCTCGCCTTTGAAATGCTTGCCTTTCTTTCGACATTGATGGTTGGTCGGAAGAAATCGACGATGGCCCAGGTACACATTCTTCCTACATTTGTCCAGGTATATACTTTCAGTTTCTTCTCAACAGTGCGTGCATGCGTGGTATCCCTTGTTTGTCTGTCCTGAAAGGTTACTGAGAGCGGGCCAATCGTTGATGGTTACAAACAGCAACGCGTGCAGGTTAAATTCCTCCTGTTTGTGCTCATCCCACGTACGTACACCGTTTCCATTCCACAGCTGTAAAAGTTCTTCAACTAATGGCCTTAGGAACACATCAATGCCGTTGTCGGGTTGCTTAGGGCCTCAGATGAGAATTGGCATCATAATGAACTTCCGCTTCATGCACATCCAAGGAGGAAGGTTATACATACATAGAGTCACGGACCAGGTGCTGTGATTGCTGCTCTGCTCCCCGAAAGGATTAATGCCATCTGCGCTTAAACCAAACCATACGTTCCTTGGGTCACTTGCAAACTCATGCCAGTACTTTCTCTCGATTTTTCTCCACTGCGACCCGTCAGTGGGTGCTCTCAACTTCCCGTCTTTCTTACGGTCCTCACTGTGCCATCGCATCGACTTGGCATGCTCTTCGTTTCTGAACAGACGTTTCAACCGTGGTATTATAGGAGCATACCACATCACCTTTGTAGGAACCCTCTTCCTGGGGGGCTCGCTGTCAAAATCACCAGGGTCATCTCGTCTGATCTTATACCGCAATGCACCGCATACCGGGCATGTGTTCAGATCCTTGTACGCACCGCGGTAGAGGATGCAGTCATTAGGGCATGCACGTATCTTCTGCACCTCCAATCCTAGAGGGCATACGACCTTCTTTGCTGCGTATGTACTGTCGGGCAATTCGTTATCCTTTGTAAGCTTCTTCTTTAATATTTTCAGCAGCTTCTCAAATCCTTTGTCAGGCACAGCATTCTCTGCCTTCCACTGCAGCAATTCCAGTACGGTACCGAGCTTTGTGTTGCCATCTTCGCAATTGGGGTATAGCCCTTTTCTGTGATCCTCTAACATGCGATCGAACTTCAGTTTCTCCTTTTGACTTTCGCATTGCGTCCTTGCACCGACAATGACCCGGCGGAGATCATCATCATCGGGCACATCGTCTGGTTCCTCGTGATCTTCAGCAGCTTCCCCCGTTGCAGCATAATTGGGCATATCGTCTGGTTCCTCTTGATCTTTGGGAGCTTCCTCCATTGTAGCATCACCGTATTCAAGGGGCACATAGTTGTCATCGTCCTCTTCTTCTTCACTGTCTTCCATCATAACCCCTATTTCTCCGTGCCTCGTCCAAACATTATAGTGTGGCATGAAACCATTGTAAAGCAGGTGGGTGTGAAGGATTTTCCGGTCAGAGTAAGACTTCGTATTCCCACATTTAGGGCATGGACAACACATAAAACCATTCTTCTTGTTTGCCCAGGCCACTTCGAGAAAATCATGCACGCCCTTAATGTACTCGGAGGTGTGTCTGTCACCGTACATCCATTGCCGGTTCATCTATGTGCATTATATATAATTAAGTGTGTCAAAAACCATTACAGAACAACATGAATAGATAATTAACTGACCAAATTAATAGAAGTTCATCATCACATTAAAACCAAAGTACATACATAGTTCTCATCTAACAACATATAGCTCTCCAGAACATCTAATTAATTAAACCATACATTGAAACTATGTAAAACATTTCAATGCGAAAACAAATGCGATCATAATCGCAACCAAGGTAACAATTGATCCAACGGCATAATGATACCCCGCCTCGCTATGAATGGCATATTATCTAATCTTTCTCATCTTCAACCGCATTGCATCCATCTTGATCTTGTGATCATCGACGACATCCGCAACATGCAACTCCAATATCATCTTCTCCTCCTCGATTTTTTTTATTTTTTCCTTCAAGTAATTGTTTTCTTCTTCAACTAAATTTAACCTCTCGACAATAGGGTCGGTTGGAATTTCCGGTTCAACTACCTCCTAACTAAATAAAATCTATGTCACGTTGGTCGGCATAATTGTCATAAAACATAAATGAACCAAATAGTTATAAAAAGATAATATATACCACATCTAAATCATAGCCAGGACGAGGGCCGACAGGGGCGGATACCAAAACTATCACACTATATAATACAAGCAATAATACAAGTGAAAATTAGACAAGTATCTATCTAGCTAAAGAAAGAATTTTTTCTTTCAGAAAGAAGATAAGAACAAGAGGCTCACCACGGTGGTGCCGGTGACGAGATCGGCGTGGGCGATCCACGGCGGTGAAGACGGGAGTGGGACGTGACGGGCCGCTAAACCTAGACAAATCTTGAGGAAAATGGAGCTTTGAGGTCGAGCTTCGAGAGGAGAAAGCTTAACTAGTGTGGCTCGGGCATTTCATCGAACACCTCATGTGCATAGGAGGTGAGCTAGAGCACCACAAAGCTCTCCCCTCGCCGGCCAGAAAAAACAGAGCAGTGTGGAGTGCTCTGCTCGCCGGCGGGGGGGGGGGGGGGGTATATATAGCCACCTCATTGGTCCCGATTTGTGGCATGAACCGGGACTAAAGGTAAGCCTGTGGTCCCGGTTCAAGCTACCAACCGGGACCAATGGTGGTGGGCCAGGAGCGAGGCCCATTGGTCCCAGTTCGTCCCACCAACCGGGACAAAAGGGGCATGACGAACCGGGAGCAATGCCACCACGAGGCCCGGCAGGCCCCTGGCCTCACGAACCGGGATAGATGGCCCCATGGGTCCCGGTTCTGGACTGAACCGGGACTAATGGTTCACCTCAGCCTGGACCAAAGCCCTGTTTTCTACTAGTGTCTTGGTGCGCTGTCATCCTCTTCCTCTCCAAAATAGTCCGCATCATCTGGATCCGAGGCCGACGGACTGGTGGATGGTGCCCGCTTCTTCTTCTTGGTGGTGGTCTTCTTCTTCTTAGGCCGAGCATGCTCATCGGAGTCGGTTGAGGCTTGCCGGCGATCAACTGAAATGGATAATGAGCAGATTCCAATAAGAAGAAGTCAAAGGATATGAACAGGGATACGTCAAATTAAACCGTGGGATGAACATTTTTTTATTATGACCATAGGACAAGTCCAAATGGTAGATCAAAAAATTTACATGCCCATGGTTAAGTTGAGTAGCCGAGTACATATAGAGGTGATTGTAGGTTTAGGTATACAGTACCAAAACGCGGGAGCAATAGATATGGCAAGATGTACATGGAGAATAATGCAACCCTAATCAGATTTTGGTCACAGGCAAGAGGGAGATGGAGAGAGACAACAATCTTACCCCAAGAAGACACCTCGAGACGCGTGGGACCACAGTTCTTGGTGCGAGCCGTGAAGAACTCCGTCGGTGAATCCCTTCGAACACCGGCCCCTCCTGAGAGACTCAAGCCACAACCCAAGAGATGGATTGGATAGAGTTGTAGATCGGGAGGAGGAGAGTCCATGGGCAGGAGATCGGGACCGGAGATCGACGGAGACTGGCCGGGGCAGCGCCGGAGCACACCCCGGTGGTGACGGGCTATGTGGTGAGATGGGGAGAGGAAACGGGAGCGAGTGAGTAACTCCCCATAAAGCCCGAGCCCCTCCTCTGTTATACGGTGCGGCAATGGGCCGCACATCAGGGGCATGGCCCGGATATCCGGTGGTTGGAGGTCAGGGAGCAGAAGAAATAGGTCCAATGGGTCGGACATCCGGGGACTAGCCCAGAAATCCGGCCACTAGAGATGTAGGATGGTGGCTTACACAGCAGCAGGGATTTGTTACAGGGCCCGGATGTTCGACAGAGGAGCCGGATGTCCGGCCACTGGACAGAGAGAAGGATGGGGAATGGATTTTCAAGGAGTCGACACAAACACAAAGACTTGAATATAGACTCTGCTAAGGAGTTTTTAGCGATTTATATGGGTAGAAGTCTAAGTCATCTATGGTCATACTAAGATAAAAATAACCACCCAACTTAAATAAGTAATGAAAGGTACATACATGCAAGGTACAAGCGGTGACCGAGGTCACCATGTTTGAGCATATGGACCATATGACCGCAAAGATGTAGAATTTGAGCACATGGTCATGACTCCATCATATTAAAGCCCATAGTTCGAGAACCATGAAACTTTGAGTGTTTGTTCTATTTATGCATTATGTAGGGTGAGAATATTCATGAATTGAATGTCTCCCCCTAAATATATGCCTACATCAAGACAAGACAGAATGTTCATGCAAGAATGAGTACTAGATTTCACATAATGTTGTCAAGCTCCAAGATACCAAGTTCACGCCTAAGTTGACAAAACCTTGCTTCATCCAATGGCTTGGTGAAAATATCTACAAGTTGCATATCTGTTCCAACATGAGCAATGTCAATACCACCCTTCTCCACATGATCTCTCAAGAAGTGGTACCTAATGTCAATGTGCTTGGTGCGGGTATGATCTTTGGGGTTCTTGGCAATATTAATGGCACTTTCATTATCACATAGAAGAGGCGCATGTCTATATGTGATACCGTAATCCTTCAAAGTTTGCCTCATCCATAGTAACTGAGTTGCACAACCGGCGATTGCAATATATTCAGCTTCGACGGTGGAGAGGGCAACACAATTTTGCTTCTTCGAGGACCAACTTACCAAGGAGCGTCCAAGAAATTGACATGCACAAGAGGTGGATTTACGATCCACTTTGTCTCCAGCCCAATCTGCATCCATGTACCCAATGATATCAAACTTAGCATCCTTGGGGTACCATAGACCCAACTTTGGGGTGTGAACAAGATATCTAAGAATATTCTTAACCGCCTTATGATGGCTTTCCCTAGGGGAAGCTTGAAATCTAGCACACATGCATACACTAAACATGATGTATGGTCTAGATGCACAAAGATAAAGCAATGAACCAATCATAGAGCGGTATTTAGACGGGTCGAAGGGGATACCGTTTGAGTCTTTAGTGAGTACAATTTTGGTTGGCATGGGGGTCTTACATGGGCTAGCATCAGTCATACCAAATTTTGCTAGGATATCCTTGAGGTATTTGGCTTGAGACAAGAAAATTCCTTCTTGAAATTGTTGAATTTGAAAGCCGAGGAAGAACTTCAAATCAGCATTGAGTGACATTTCAAAATTCTTGGTCATTAATGCCGCAAACTTCTTGCATAAATGAATGTTAGGAGAACCAAAAATGATATCATCTACATAGATTTGGCATAAGATCAAATCACCTTTGTCCCTCTTAGTAAAAAGAGTAGGATCGATCACCCCTCTCACAAAACCATCATCGAGTAGAAACTTCTTAAGATGATCATACCAAGCACGAGGTGCTTGTTTGAGGCCATACAAAGCCTTATGAAGTTTATACACATAGTCTTTGTGATCGGGGTCAATGAACCCAGGTGGTTGTGATACATATACTTCTTCTTGTAGAGGACCGTTAAGGAAAGCACTCTTCACATCCATTTGATGTAATGTAAAGCCATTGAAAGTAGGATAAGCAAGTAAGATGCGAATGGATTCAAGACGGGCAACGGGGGCAAATGTCTCACCAAAGTCCAAACCTTAAACTTGTGAGTACCCTTGTGACACTAACCTTGCCTTATTGCGGATGATTATGCCATTCTCATATTGCTTGTTCTTGAAAATCCACTTTGTTCCAATTGCGTTGTGTTCCGTAGTTGGCCTCCTGACTAATGACCACACTTGATTGTGCTCAAAACTATTTAACTCTTCTTGCATAGCAATGAGCCAATCGTTGTCTATCAACGCATCTTGTATCTTGAGAGGCTCAACACTAGACACAAAAGTTTGTCAATTGTTTACGAGTGATTGTACCTTCCGATATGCCGGTGAGGATTTTATCAACATCAACATGACCGGCCGCTCGAGGCATGATGGAGGTTAAGGTTTCGTGAGGTTCAACTTCATGTCCATCATCCACGCCCTCAACATATGGATCATTAATATGTGGTGGAAAATCTTCTTCTTCTTCTTGCATTTGTTGAGGTTCATTGTCAATGATTCCACTTTCTTGTTCCTGCCCTTGAGGATGATCTTGTTCTTGATGATTATCATGAAGAGGAACTTGATCGTCATCTTGTAGATGGACTATGGGCGTTGATTGAGTAATAGGGGCTTGTGGTTGTATGGGTGTTGAAATAGTTTAATGGTGTGTGAGGCTTTCATCTTCTTGTTCATCATCATGAGGGTCTTGTTCCATTGGAAGAAGTGCACCAACACCCATCATCAAGATATCTTGAGAAGAATCATCTTCACCTACATCACTTAGATCAACTTGCTCCCCATGGGAGCCATTAAATTCATAAAACACCACGTCACAAGTTTCTACAACACATCCATTGGATTTGTTGTATACTCTATAGGCGTGAGAGTTTGATCCATAGCCAACAAATATGCCCTCAATGGTTTTAGGCGTGAGAGGATGAAGCATTTACACCCAAATACATGAAAGTACTTGACATTTGGCTTGTTCCCGGTTAGGAGCTCATATGGAGTCTTTTCCAATATCGTGCGGAGGAAGAACCGGTTTGATGCATGACATGCAGTGTTGAGGGCCTCGGCCCAAAAACTATGTGGCGACTTGTATTCATCCAACATGGACCTTGCCATCTCCACAAGGGTGCGGTTCTTCCTTTCTGCAACACCATTTTTTTGGGGAGTGTATGGAGCTGAATATTGATGCTCAATCCCTTCATCACAAAGGAACTCTTCCAAGGTGTAGTTCTTGAACTCGGATCCATTATCACTTCTTATTGCCAGAATTTCTTTGCCAAACTTGCGTTGTGCTTGCTTGGCAAATTCAATGAAGGTGATCTTCATCTCGTCCTTGGATTTGAGGAAGAAGACCCATGTATACCTTGAGTAATCATCCACAATGACAAGTCCATACTTTTTCCCCACCAAGACTATCCCATGAAGGAGGCCCAAAAAGATACACATGAAGGAGCTCTGAAGGCCTTGAAGTAGACACAATATTCTTGGGTGGGTGCTTTGATTTATGTTGCTTCCCGGCTATGCATGCACTACAAACACGATCTTTCTCAAAAGAGACATTTGTTAGTACAAGGATGTGATTTCCCTTTAAGAGATCTTGAAGATTTCTCATGCCGACATGAGCTAGCCGGCGATGCCATAGCCACCCCTTGTCGGCCTTGGCCATTAGACAAGTTGCATGGAATGTGCTCTCTTTCGAGAAATCAACCGTGTAAAGGTTGCCATCCAATTCTCCAGCAAAGGCCACTTAGAGAGTATCTCTATTAAATACTTTCACATCCATTAGTCCAAATAGTGTATCATAGCCAACAGAAGCCAATTGGCGAACAAAAGCAAATGATATTTAAGGGATTGGACAAGCATGACATTTGCAAGAGACATGTCATTTGTGATAGCCACCTTACCCAAACTGAGTACCTGTCCTTTTGATCCTCCACCAAACATAATGCTCATAAATGGTTGAATAGCTTCCATGAAGTCGTAGAGCAATTTGCTATCTCCGGTCATATGATTGGTACATCCACTATCAATCACCCATTTTACTCCACCGAAGAAACCAACCTACACACAATTATTACTTGGTTAGAGGCACCCATTTTGCAATTGGACCTCTCAAGTTAGTCACAAAGGTCTTAGGGACCCAAATAGCATAAAACCTAAATGCATTTCGAGGACCAACAAACTTTGCATAAACTTCTCCTTCCTTAGTCTTACGAAGAACATCGGATGGAGGAATGAACTCTTTTGGCTTGTTGACAGTGGGCATGCCCCGTGTGGCCTTACCACAAACAACCTTACCTTTCTCCTTGTGCCCTTCTCATACAAAAGTTTCTTTTAGAGGGGTGGTGCACTTTTGATAGGATGTCTTCTTCTTGCTTGTGCTCGGGTCAAACCCGAGTCCCTCTTTGGCAAACACTTCATTGTGTTGGCTCAACACCTCATTGAGGTTCTTTTGCCCTTGAGCACATTTCATGAGCCCTTTCTCGATTTGAGCTTTGAGAAAGCGATTCTCCTCAAGAATAGATGCTAGATCACTACTAGAGTTAGTAGTACAAGCATCAACATTGATATTAGAAGAAGATTAAGCCTTGGCTAGAGTTTCAAGATAAGTAAGCTTGAGTGTCTCAAAACTCTTTGTAAGAAGGGTGAGCTCTTCTTCCTTGGTCTTGAGGGACACGGATAGAAGCTCACAATCCTTAGAGAGAGAAGCATTAGACTTTACAAGCTTACTTTTATCATTCATCAACTCTTCGCAAGAGTCGATAGCCTTTTTCAAGGAGGCAAGATCTCTAGTATGAACATCAATGTTTGCACCAATTTTTAAGCATAGTTCATCATTGTGTGCTTCCTCATATTGGACTTTCCGCTCAAGGACTTCATATTTTTCCTTTTCCTCGGTGACGAGGGTTTTGAGTTCCTTAATGGAAATGGTGTGCTTACTCACCATCTCCATAAGCATACGAAACATAGTGAGCTTCTTTCCTTTAAGGGACCACATGAACTTATTTAGTTTAGCAAGCATAGGATCATTTATATCATCATCCTCATAACTATCCTCCACATCAAGATACTCATGACTAGGAGTAGAAGGAGCGAAAAGAGGAGGATTTGATCGTGGGGTTACCTTGACCTTGTCAGGAGACTGTTGGTCCTCTCCATCTTCTACCACGGCCTTCGCTATGAGACACTTGTGAGCGTTGCCCTTGTAATCCTTCATGTAGTTGTAGGTGAAAACTTCACCACTCTTGTTGACTAGCCTCAATGTGTTTTGAGAATCTTGAGCAACTCCGGCAACACCACTAACATCATCCGGATCGGATTCTTCTTGAGCAACCATTGCTTTCCCATCTCTCTTCTTGAGCTTCGAGTTCAAAGGATTTGGCAACTTCTTCTTGGGAAAGGTCTTGGGAAACCTTGGTTTGTCTTCTCTCTTCTCATACAGGCACTCGTTTGAGAAGTGGTTGGTTTCTTCACAGTTGTAGCATTTTCTTACTTTCTTCTTTTGAAATCTTCCCTTGAATTTTCCTGCGCTAAACTTCTTGACAAAGAGAGCCATGTCTTCATATGAAGGGCCCTCATCGGATTCAACCTCATCACCATCTTCTTCATCATCATCTTCTTCTTCTTCACTTTGCTCATCTTCACATGCATGCTTAGCCTTTAATGCAAGATTGATCTTTGACGATGGAGTACCATGCATGGCAAGATGTTTTGTAGCATTTGCCTTTGACTCTTCAAATAGTTGGAAAGTGGATATGATGTCGTCTATAGTCATTTCCTTGAAGGCATGGTGTTGCCTTATGTCCCATACCGTTTGATGGTGATATGGAGCAAGAGCATGAAGCAACTTGTCCACAAGGAATCGCTTAGTCATGTTGAATCCATCTTGTGTCTTGTCACACTCACACGACTCAATATCAGCTGTGAGAGTCATGAGACGCTCAAGGAGTTGATTGGGAGTTTCACCTTTCTACATACAAAAGTTTTGCAATTGCCCCTTGGAAATTTCATATTGAGCACTCCGAAGGGTGGAGGTACCGGTCTTGGATCTTATAATACTTTCCCACAGTTCCTAGGCGCTTGTGATGTGTATAAAAGGTCTCCTTTGCTTTTCAACCATACCTCTCCTTATACACATGGTTGGAGTGTCATTGAGATTCTTGTCATAAATTTCTCTTGGTGTAGGATTCTTTGGATCAACCACATGGTAACCATACTCCAAGATCTCCAGCATCTCATCATTTCCATATCGAAGATGATCCTGCATAGCAACTCTCCACAAGGCAAAATGGGAAGTGGCATCAAGGAAAGGAGGTTTGCCTTGAGGGTTATATTTAGGTTTCCCAACTTGGGGTCTTGCATAAAGCCAAGGAACACTGGAGTGTTTATTGCTAGGAGGTTGTTGACCAAGTGACGGAGTAGGCACAGTTGGCCTCGAAGCCGCACCACCCGAAAGTGGTGCAAGCACCGTGGACAACGTGGCTATCCTCATTTGGACCAAGGCATCAAGAGAAGCATCATGCTCTTCCTTTTTCTTAGCAAGGGCCCGTTCTAGATCCTCGGAAGTAAATGTCTTTACTTCAGAAGAAGCCTCGCCTTTATCCTTCGGATCTACAATAAGGGGAGTCCCATCGGGGTTCATCTCACTCTAGGGCGGTTAAGCCACAAGAATAGAGCACGAGGCTCTGATACTAATTGAAAGGATCGAGATGGACCTAGAGGGGGGGTGAATAGGTACAGTTACAAATTTTTATTGTTACTTAGCAATTTTAGGCACAAATGCGAAATATGAAAGTGATCCTAACAATTGTAAGTGTAGTACTAAGTGCTAAGCAAGATAAATAAGTAATACAAGTAAGTGGATAAACAAACACAATAGATATAAGTAAGTTCTAAGAGACAAGTAACCACAATTAGAGAGTTAGGGTTAGGAATAACGGCAACTTCGGGAGACGAGGATGTATGCCGATGTTCACTTCCTTGGAGGGAAGCTACGTCACCGTTAGAGAGGTGGATGTTACCACGAAGGCACACCAACGCCACGAAGGCTCACCCTATTCTCCCTTTGAGACAACACCACGAAGGCGTTTCTCAACCACTAGTGGTAGACCTTGGGGTGGTCTCCAAACCCTCACAAACTTTTCCGGGGGTAATCACAAAAGTCGATTCCTCTCCGAAAGACTCCTACCGCCTAGGAGTCTCCAACCTCCAAGAGTAACAAGATCAAAGGGGAAAAGCTCAAGACTTTCTCAAATCACGAATTCCTTTGGTGCAAAGAAGCAGAAGGAGTGGATCTATCACTTGATCGGACAACTTCTCTCGAAAGCTCTCAAATCCCTTGGGGATCTAAGATTTGGTGCGGAAGAGTGCGAGATAGAGTGAAATGTGTTCTAGGGTTTGTTCAAAGTGAATGGTCAACCCTCTCCCGTGGGGGAGAAGGGCTATATATAGTGTGAGCTCAAATATGGTCGTTGTAGTGCAAGTGAACGGCCAGGCCGGACATCCGGGCTAGGGGCCGGACATCCGGCCTGGCAAGCCACTTGAAGAGCAAGGCAGAAACAGAGTAGGAAACAGAGGGGCCGGACATCCGGAGGTCAAGCCTGGACATCCGCATAACAGGAAGGCCCGGACATCCGGCAGGTGGCCGGACATCCGGTGCGCAGCCCAGCATAAAAACGACCTCTGGACCACTATGCCCGGATATCAGGCAAGGAGGCCGGACATCGGGCGAGCACTGGGAGCCCGGACATCCGACGTAGAGGGTCGGACATCCGGCAGCAGCACTACACAAAAGTGCATTCTGGAATGGCTAGGCCCGGATATCCGGCGAGAGGCATGGACATCCGGGGAGCACCCCGGACATCCGGCACTCCCAAAGACAGAAAGATTCAAAGTTATGAGGAGATAAAAAGAACTACGGAAAGGAGTATTTTTGACTTGAGCAAGTCTGTTATGAACCCAATCGATACCCTCTTAATAGTGTGGGATCCTATACTCAAGGAAACAAAATGTAACATCATTTTAACGCTTCATCCTTGAGAGAACCCACTTTGTATGCTCTTGATCCACACACAATTTGACGAACCGGGGAGTAACACCTGAGATTCACTTGACAACCATTGTTAGTCCCCTACATGTAGATTGTCATTAACATCAAAACATAATATAAGGGCATGATTGCACTTTCAGTAGTAGTAGTATTTCGGGGCTATTTTGTTCAGTTCATCTTACTATAGATGTGGTGGAATTGTACAACGTACTTAAAATTAGCTAGTATATATATAGTTGAACTAGCTATTTCAGTACGTGGTTGGCAACAATTGGGTAAAAGTTTGGTCGGTTCAGCTGTCGAGTTGAACTGTTTGTATAAATTAACAATGACTGCTTAATCTATGAATGAAATCCATGCTTAATTACTAAATTTTAGTTGCAAAAATTAGACACTCCTAGTGATTTTTAGCTTCATATTCTGACAAATCGCAGTGTTACAAGGATTGACAAATTTTACCAAGTTGTTTGTACGTGGGTGCACACGGGTCATCCAAAACAACCGTTTGCATTGAAGGGATGCACAAATCCTGTGCTGCTCCCACTTTGTGTACGGGTGTTCTATCTAAAACATCTGCGATCAAGAGCAGCAGAAATCCTGCTCGACACATTTTCATTTGGCTTCCTAGGGAAGTTGTCGGTTTGCATACGAGTGTTCTAACTAAAATGTTTGCGATGATTGTTTTATATTTAAAAAGTGAATTAAACTGCGGCTTGAGCACCATTAATGGAGAAGATGCGAGCAATGCGGGCGGCCATGGAAGTCAAAGGGCTCGCTTCCCAGTGAGCCTGCGCAGTGTACAGCTCGCACGCTTCCCGGTGAGCCTGCACATTCGAGGACAGCTTGCACGCCTCTCGGTTAGCCTACGCACCGGACGCCGCTCGCACGCCTCCCATTCAGTCAAGATCAAGCAGCTATCCGCACGGCACCTCCTACAGCCCTTAAAACCAAGACACGTAGCGTCACGTGAATGGTTAACAGAACACACACCGTTTGAATTATACAAACGTTTGAGATATTAAATTGGCAGCTAATTTTTCAAAATGCTTTTGTTGGCTGTCATTATTCGAGTGCGGCTTCTCTCAAAATGGACACGGAAAATACCGTAGCATGTCGGGTGCCATTCCATGATAGCATGCCAATTTTCATGAATTTCAGACGAGTTTTGGATTTACTGGAATTTAAAAACTAGGCATCTCAATGCTTTGCTGGCAATCAATGGTCCACTGGTGTTTGAAATTCATGCTCATTTCTTGCATAGGACCTAAGCATGCACCCAAGGACACATATCTGATTTTTCAACCAATTTATATGCATTGGAGCATGTGCATGTAGTTCAAATTTGAATTATGCACATAAATGCATTAAAAACTTAGTTAATGCATAAAAATGTCCAAACGAACCCCGAAAAATCACAAAAAATAACACAACACTCCTGTTGTTCTATGTTGACACGAGAAAAAATTTGAAAGCAATAAGAAGCAATGGATATCGTGTCGTCCCCAAAGGTGGGACGTTCCCTACCGAAAACCATCATGCTTGTTGTGACAAGCTCCAGTTTGTGAGAAGCATATACCCAAACCTGCCCCAAATGGGAAAAATTACCATGACATGTTCATGCCGCTCCATGATAGCATGCCAAGTTTCATGAATTTCAGACGGGTTTTGGATTTACTAGATTTTAAAAACGAGGCATCTCAATGTTTTGCCGGCAATCAATGGTGCCCTGGTGTTTGAAATTCATTCCCATTTCTTGCATGGGACCTAAGCATGCACCCAAGGGCACAGATTTGATTTTTCAACCAATTTATATGCACTGGAGCATGTGCATGTAGTTCAAATTTGAATTATGCACATAAATGCATTGAAAACTTAGTTAATGTGAAAAATGTACAAACGAACCCCGAAAAATCACAAAAAATCACACAACACTCCTGTTATTCTATGTTGACACGAGAAAAAATTTGAAAGCAATAAGAGGCAATGGATATTGTTTCGTCCCTAGAGGTGGGACGTTCCCTACGGAAAACCATCATGCTTGTTGTGAGAAGCTCCGGTTTGTGAGAAGCATATACCCAAACCTACCCCAAATGGGACAAAAAAATTACCACGCCATGTTCATGCCGCTCTATGATAGCATGCCAAGTATCATGAATTTCATACGGGTTTTGGATTTACTAGAATTTAAAAATGAGGCGTCTCAATGTTTTGCCTACAATCAACGGTGCCCTGGTGTTTGAAATTCATTCACATTTCTTGCATGGCACCTAAGCATGCACCCAAGGACACAGATTTGATTTTTCAACCAATTTATATGCATCAGAGCATGTGTATGTAGTTCATATTTGAATTATGCACATAAATGCATTGAAAACTCCGTTAATGCATAAAAATGTCCAAACGAACCGCGAAAAATCACAACAAATCACACAACACTCCTGTTCTGTGTTGACACGAGAAAAATTTTGGAAGCAATAAGAGGCAATGGATATCGTTTCGTCTCCAAAGGTGGGACGTTCCCTACCGAAAACCATCATGGTTGTTGTGAGAAGCTCCGGTTTGTGACAAGCATATACCCAAACCTGCCCCAAATAGGAAAAAAATTTACCACGGCATGTTGATGCCGGTCCATGATAGTGTGCCAAGTTTCATGAATTTCGGATGGGTTTTGTATTTACTAGAATTTAAAAACCAGGCATCTCAACGTTTTGCCGACAGTCAACGATGTCGTGGTATTTGAAATTCATTCCCATTTCTTGCTTGGGACCTAAGCATGCACCCAAGGACACAGATTTGATTTTCATCCAATTTATATGCACTGGAGCATGTGCATCTAGTTCAAATTTGAATTATGCACATAAATGCATTGAAAACTCAGTCAATGCATAAAAATGTGCAAACGAACCCCGAAAAATCACAAAAAATCACACAACACTCCTGTTGTTCTATGTTGACATGACAAAAAAATTGAAAGCAATAAGAGGCAATGGATATTGTTTCGTCCCCAAAGGTGGGACGCTCCCTACTGAAAACCATCATGCTTGTTGTGACCAGCTCCGTTTGTGAGAAGCATATACCCAAACCTGCCTCAAATGGGACAAAACATTTACAACGGCATGTTGATGCCGCTCCATGGTAGCATGCCAAGTTTCATGAATTTCAGACGGGTTTTGGATTCACTAGAATTTAAAAACCAGGCATCTCAATGTTTTCCCGGCAATAAACAGTGCCCTGATGTTTGAAATTCATTCCCATTTCTTTCATGGGACCTAAGCATGCACCCAAGGACACAGATTTTATTTTTCAACCAATTTATATGCACTGGAGCATGTGCATGTAGTTCAAATTTGAATTATGCACCTGAAATGGCTAGAAAACCAATTTAATGTATAAAATGTTCAAACCAACCCTGAATAATTCCAATTCTTTTACGACGCATAAGTAGTTGCATGTTCACTCCAAGTAAAAGATCTAGCAATTCAAACACCGTCCATTGCCGTTGTGACCCCATTATGTAATTCAAATCAAGATGAAAAATCAAGTAGATCGCACACAGTTTATTATCAGCAACCGTGTGAGATGCAACACAAAATATCCTGGAGCACCGTCGGTGTATAGTGCTCCTATGGCTTACGCGAGAAGGTGCGTCGACTACAGTCCACAGCCGGCGTCTCAAGCACACTAGCTCGCTCCACAAATATCATGTCTTGGCATGTGGACCCGCATCGTGAGGGTAACTTCGGTAGCCCATTCTAGCGAGAGCGCGGCCGCGGCCGCCATCTGCATGCTAACAAGGTGCATGAGTGTGGCCGCAATCTGCGACCGGGCGGCAAAGGCAGCCCAAACGGCCGCTGTTGCTTCTCAGGTGGCGGCAGCAACATCTACCTCGGGGATAGCAACTGGTGAGAGTGGCACAACAGTTGTCCGTTCCGCAGCGGCGGCCTTAGCCCTGATGGAGGCCGCCCACACCCAGCTCCTGGCGGTCACCGCACAAATTGAACGAAGCTTCTCCGACAACGGTCAGCAACCCACGGCGGAAGAGCTGGCAATCGCCGAGAGCGTTCGAGCAGCCGTCTATTCCTCCGCTGCTACCTTGCAACGATGGAACCCATCCAATCCCAGATCACGTCCGCCCATGCCAAGCTCATGGCGGCCTTTTCCAAAGAGATGGAGGGCCATATGGCGAGATGCTTGCCGAGTATGGTGTGATGGATGCCATGGAGCCCCTTCCCCAGGAGACCGTCGGGCGCGAGCTGGACATGGAGACGGCGGCGGAGATCGACGAGCACCAGCCGTTGTAGTACTCTTTGTTTTGTTTAATTAAGAGCGCTGGTCTTTAATTTGCTAGAGTAATGTTTAGGTCAGCTAGGTCTATTTAATTGTTGAACTTGCTCGATTAAGAAGTGTCGGTGTGGTGTAGTCTCCTTTGTGTACCCAAATTATGCAATGACGTGGATGACCACTGTAACCATAGAAATTTGAACCAAAACTTTTGACATTCAAACTCATCACACATGGGTGAAGCTATCTGAATCATTTGTGATGTCCACATATCGTGCACAGTTTTGAATAAGGGACCGTGTCTGATGACACTTTGCGCGCCAGTTTTTTGGCTGAAGCGATTCCAAATTTCCAGCTTCCGCAGAAATATCTACCTCCCCACCCCTCCCCCTTACCAAAAGCAAGATTTCCCCTCTTTCTGCCTTCATTTCCAAGTTGAAACCTTCACTCCTTGCTTGCAGCGCCACCTCCTCGTCGGTGACCCTCCTTCACACTGCTCGGCCTCGTCTATCCAGGCAGGTAATCCACACCCGACCCCCATCCACCTCCTCCTTCCACATCCCACATGCCCCTACCGCCAGCGCGAGGGCGACACCTTCCACCCAAATCACCGACCCCTTCACCAAATAAGCGCCACCCCATGCCATGGTGCACGTAGTATAGCTAGTCTCAAGGAGCATTTGGAAGCGGAGAGGCAAATCGCGCCCGCATGCGTGGATGAGATCGTGATGGTTTCCATTCGTGCCGACCCCCAGATCTTGGAGGAGCACCTTGCCATTTGCTAGCTACGCCGGTTAAGCATGCTCGGTTTACCCGTTGCGTGTGCTGCTCCGGCCTTTCCTTCACAAAATCTAGTGAATTGTGCTATCTAATTTTACCATGCAATCTGGTGCTCTAGTGTATATATTCTATATGTCGTGCAATGTGGTGCTCACCTATTAACTGTTTGGTTCAATTCTGCAAATGTGATGTTCAATTCCTCAGGCTGTAATTTTGTATTGTCTTCCATGTGAGAAATAAATTGAATTTATCATTACAAAATACATGAGAAACGAATACAATTGCTATATTTCCAAGTTATCAAGCATGCTTGGTTTGGTTATACATTGTGCAATGTGGTGCTCAGTTAACGTTTGGTTCATTTGTGTAGTGGTGTTTAGTTAACTGTTTGGTTCAATTCTGCAATGCGATGTTCAATAGTTGTGGGTGCGTGATTGTATACCATGTGAGGAATAAATTGAATTTGGATGTAGTAAATACAATTGCTACAATTGGCTGTAGTTAACTATCTGATCTTCTATTAGGATTATGTTATATTGTGCAATGTGGTGCTCAGTTAATGTTTGGTTCATTTGTTGTGGTGTTTAGTTAACTGCTTGGTTCAATTCTGCAGTGCAATGTCCAATTGTCGTGGGTGGAATTTTGTATTGTTGTGCATGTGAGGAATAAGTCGAATATGATTGCACTTAATACATGAGAGACATATACAAGTGCTATATTTCCTAGTTCTTAATCTAGCTTGGTTTGGGTAAATGGGTTTTCCGTCTGGCTTGAATTAATCTAATGAATCTGTAATGTGCTTATTTTTCATCAACATATTTTACTGATAGCATGTGTACCCTTACTTAACCTGATGACTAACTACCTTATATGTGTTGCAGGGAAACAATGGGAAGTGGTGAGGTTTACAATCGAGGTTAGCACGTAAATGGTCCGTTCTCTAATAGCACATTATTGTGCAATTGCAGGAACCATTCTAATATTTTGGTTTTTAACAATTTGGTCTTGCACATGTAGGTCCTGCTGTCAGAGGTTTTGACCCATTGTTCGACCCTTTTTGCATATGGGGAAATGAGTTGTCCATGAATATCAATCAAATCAAGAAACTCAGAAAGATTGTTAGGATAAAGAAATTAGCAACAAAAAATAACAAGATCTTTGTCTCCACAATGAAGAAGACATCAGTTCACTACAAGATGGTACTAACTATTATACCTTGCCCTTTTTTATTCGCTTGCCTCATTTCAAATATAGAGAAGATATTTATGCACATCCTTGTTTTCAGGCCTTTCCAAAGCAGTTCACTGATGATTATCTCTCAAACCACCTCTATGGTCAGGAGGCGAGGAAGGTATTCATACAACACCCAAGGTTCAATATTGAAGTGTTCCTGAAGAGGACGAAGGACGGATGGTCAATCATCCATAGGCACTGGCCTAAAGTTGTAAAGACCTTCAACATGAACGAAGGCTCAATATTCTCCTTCCGCTTCAGCAGTTTTCCAGATGAGATGCATCTGTCTATATACCGTTTATGATGCTAATTTCGAAAGGTTCTACATGTTGCATGTGGAACTTGCTGCTGGTGCAGTTGTGTAATGGGGTAGCTTAGTGCTGAAGCTATATCATGTTGTACTCTGATGTATTTCAATTATGAAATTCTGCTTCCTTAATATGGAAATGAAATATATTGTGTGCTTAATATGAAATGTCAATTAGATTAATAAATGGCTTATTGAATAATCGGATAATTAGCCTACTAATGGCGAATTAGCGTGATATTTGGGTTTTGCTTTTCCAAACGGTTGTTGAAAAGATACTGTGGGCGATGACCTCAGGAATCGCACACAGTTTCTAGGAATAAACCGTGTTGGATCAATGAACAATCGCACACGACTTTCTTTTGAAAACTGTTCGTGTTAGGCCACCTTGCGCAAACGTTTACCACATAAAAGTTGTGTGTGATGGATAGCCTTTGCCCCATAGTTTCTTCTATGGACCGTGTGTGATACATTCAATAACGCAAACGATTTAACGAGTAAAATTGTGTGTGATGTACCTATGAACGGAAATGTTTTATTTGGAGCGACTGTGTGGGATGTACATACGAACGGAAACGTTTAGCGGGGACTGACTGTGTGGGATGTATTTGCGACCAGAAACAATTTCATCGTATAATTGTATTTTTTAGCTCTACTATACGTATTTCCATATTTGAACGCTCGCCGGTTGCACATGTTCTCATTTTGCCGAGCGTGCCTGCTAGGAGGGCATATCCCCAACGGTTTCTGGGTCGTGTGGGAAGGACCCCCCTATCACCCACACTCACTTGGCGACGGTTCCAAAAGCCGTCGCGGAAAGGGGTTTAAACTGTTTGTTTAGGACCGACGCGCAGCTGTGACTCCTGTTGTTCTATGTTGACACTACGAAAAAATTGAAATCGAGAAGAGGCAACATATATCGTTTCATCCAGAAAGGTGGAACATTCCCTACCAAAACCATCACACTTGTGAGAAGCTCTGGTCTATGAGAAGCTTATTCCCAAACATGCCCCAAATGGGACAAAAAATTTACCACGGCATATTGATGCCGCTCCATGATAGCATGCCAAGTTTAATGAATTTCGGACGATTTTTGGATTTACTAGAATTACAAAACCAAGTGTGCGACATTTGCCGAAGAGACACAGTGCTGTGGTGTTCGAATTTCATCCCCATTTCTTGCATGGGACATAAGCATAAACCCATGGACACATATATGATTTTACAACCCATGTTGGTGCACCGGAGCATGTGCATGTAGTTTAATTTTGAATTGTGCACCTGAAATAGCTAGAAAACCAATTTAATGTGCAAAATGTTCAAATGAACCCTGAATAATTCCAATTCTTTTACGACACACATATAGTTGCATGTTCACTGCAGATAAAAGGTATAGCAGTTCAAACACTGTCTATTGCCACTGGGACCCCATTATGTAATTCAAACCAAGATGAAAAATCAAGTAGATCTCACATAGTTTATTATCACCAAATGTGTGAGATGCAACACAAATGTGATGTTCAATTCTTCAGGTTGCAATTTTGTATTGTCTTCCATGTGAGAAATAAATCGAAATTATCTTTACAAAATACATGAGAAACGAATACAATTGCTATATTTCCAAGTTGTCAAGCATGCTTGGTTTGGTTATACATTGTGCAATGTGGTGCTCAGTTAACATTTGGTTGACTTGTGTTGTGGTGTTTAGTTAACTGTTTGGTTCAATTCTCCAATGCAACGTTCAATAGTTGTGGGTGCATTCTGTTATTGTAAACCATGTGAGGAATAAATTGAATTTGTCTGTAGTAAATACATGAGAAACAAATACATTGCTATATTTCCAAGTTCTTAAGCATGCTTGGTTTGGTTAACTATCTGATCTTCTATTAGGAGTATGTTATATTGTGCAATGTGGTGCTCAGTTAATGTTTGGTTCATTTGTTATGGTGTTTAGTTAACTCCTTGGTTCAATTCTGCAATGCGATATCCAATTGTCATGGGTAGAATTTTGTATTGTTGTGCATGTGGGGAATAAATCGAATTTGGCTGCACTTAATACATAAGAAACATATACAAGTAATATATTTCCTAGTTCTTAATCATGCTTGGTTGGGATAAATGGGTTTTCCATGTGGCTTGAATTAATCTGATGAATTTGCAATGTGCTTATTTTGCATCAACATATTTTACTGATAGCATGCGAACCCTTACTTAACCTGATGACTAACTACCTTGTATGTGTTGCATAGAAACAATGGG
This sequence comes from Triticum monococcum, assembly GCA_034509565.1. Taxonomy (NCBI): domain Eukaryota; kingdom Viridiplantae; phylum Streptophyta; class Magnoliopsida; order Poales; family Poaceae; genus Triticum; species Triticum monococcum. The sequence continues at coordinate 169,107,545 of CM067847.1, read as the reverse complement.
AAGAACCGATATTTACAATCGAGGTTAGTACGTGCATGGTCCATTGTATAATAGCAAATTATTGTGCAATTGCAGGAACCATTATAATATTTAGGGTTTTTAACAATTTGGTCTTGCACATGTAGGTCCTGCTATCAGAGGTTTTGACCCACTGTTCGACCCTTTTTGCATATGGGGAAATGAGTTGTCCATGAATATCAATCAAGTCAAGAAACTCAGAAAAAAAATTAGGATAAAGAAATTAACAACAAAAAACAACAAGATCTTTGTCTGCACAATGAAGAAGACATTAGTTCACTACAAGATGGTACTAACTATTATACCTTGCCTTTTTGTATTCCTTTGCCCCATTTCCAATATAGAGAAGATATTTATGCACATCCTTGTTTTCAGGCCTTTCCAAAGCAGTTCACTGATGATGTGACGCCTGGATAATTAAGCTACAGTGATCCCCCGCTAATGATACCACGTCACCTCAGTTACTGTGGATAAACTCTCATCAGTTCGAAACCCAGTTCAAACTTCAAATTTAAAACAAAAGCAAAGAATAAAAGTTTTCAAATCATAAAACTAAAATGTTCGGAGTGAACCAAATATTGCATAGGTAAATTTGGTAGAGAAACCACACTTTCATAAAAGTGTAAAATACTCTAGAATGTTTTAAACAGTAGCAAAACCAATTAGTTGAGTGCCTTTTACATTAAATAAAATATTAAACTATTTTACTTAGTTGCCCAAACTTATGTGGAAGTAGCCTATTTATTAACACTAAAGTAGGGACTACTTTTATAGTTTATAAAACCAAAGTAAAAGAGGAACTTAAATTAAAACAAAAAAGAAAATAAAGAAAATGGAAAATACAAAAAAGAAAACACAACAAAACAAAAGAAGAAGAGAAAAGCCCACCCCCAACCCCGGGCCATGGCCCACCAGGCTACCCGGCCCATCTCCACTCCTCCACTCCTCCTTATCCCCCCACTCCACCCGGTCAACCCCACCGACACCCCCACTCCTCCCCCCACATCGTTCGCCCTCCCCCTCCCGATCCGATCTGGATCGGGGGCTCGTTCCACACCACGTCGCCGTCCCCGTCGCACCTCACAGCCCTGATGTCACCGATGCTCCACGTTGCCACCTCGTCAGCGCCCGCCTCTCCGTCCCGTCCCGCACGGCGTCCTCCCTCTCTCAACCCGAACAGGATCGGGATGGAACCGCCACCGCCGCGGCCTGCCTCGTCAAAGGCCACCTCGCCGGACTGCCTCCTCGATGCCGTCGTCCCCGTCTACCTCCCCACGCCCCACTGCCTCGTGCCCTATGGCCCCCGGTGAGGCCATGGCCTCCCTCTCCTCTTCTCCCCCTCTCTGATGCTCATCGACGTCCTGCGCCCGCGCTAGTGGCGCCCCACTCCGCCCTGCCGCCGCTTCCCTTGCTGCAGCCACGCCCACGTAGCCTCGTCCTGCTGCTGCCTTCAGCCGCTGTTGCTGCCGCTCCCTGGCCCCCGCGCCTGTAGCTCGCCCTGCCTGCGCGCGCCCCGCCTCTGTCGTCGCCTGGCTCTCGCGCGCTCGCCATCCTCGGCTCCTGCTGCCGCGCCACGCCGCTCCCTACATCCCGTTGCGCGCGCTCGTCCATCCGGCGGCGCCTCCCGCCACAGTGCCCCTCACCGCCGAACCGCCCCTGGCCGCCTCCCTGGCACCTGCGCCCGCCGCTCCCTCTGGCTGTTGTCGTGCCTCCACCACGCCACTCGCCGGCGGCTGCGTGTGCCACGGTGGCCTTGCCACGTTACCACTCGGGCGGGCTCGACCCCGTGTGGGTTACGCCAGCTGCCCACTTGCCCGTCACCCGCTATGGCCCCTCTGGGCCACTGACATGGGGGCCCACCCCAGAACGAATTAAAAAAAGGAGATAGAAAAATAATTAAAAAATAATAATTAATAAACAATTAATTAATCCTAATTAACTAATCTAATTAACTAGTTAATTTAATTAAACAGTAATTAATTAGCTAAAACCCTAATTAACCTAAGAAGTATATGACATGCGGGACCCACACGTAGTTGACCCAGTCAACTGCACAGTTGACTGCTGACGTCAGCATGAAGTCATGCTGACGTCATCATTTACTATTTTGGATAATGTTGTTTTAAATAATTAAATAAATCCTAAAAATGATTTAAATCTTTTAAAATTAATATAAAATAAACCGTAGCTCGGATCGAAAAACTTTGTACAAGAAAGTTGCTCACAACGACGAGACGAATCCGGATACGCAGCCCGTTCGTCCGCCACGCATCCCTTGCATACTGAACACATAACTTTCCTCCTCCGGTTCATCTGTCCGAAAACGCGAAACACCGGGGATATTTTCCCGGATGTTTCCCCCTTCACCGGTACCACCTCATATCGCGTTAGGGCACCCCTAGCACCGCTACTTGTCATGTCCTCCATCGCTATGCATCTGTTTGCTTAATATTTATTGTTTATCCCCCCTCTTCTCTCGCTAGACACCGAGATCGATGCCGCTGCTACCCAGTACGACTACGGTGTTGATGACCCCTCTCTCTTGCCAGAGCAACCAGGCAAGCCCCCCCCCTTGATCACCAGATATCGCATATTCTTCTCTATACTTCTTGCATTAGAGTAGTGTAGCATGTTACTGCTTTCAGTTAATCCTATACTGCTGCATAGCATGTCCTTGCTACTACTGTTGTTACCTTTACCTGCTATCCTACTACTTAGTATAGGATGCTAGTGTTCCATCAGTGGCCCTACACTCTTGTCTGTCTGCCATGCTATACTACTGGGTCCTGATCACTTCGGGAGGTGATCACGGGCATATACTATATACTTTACACTGTTACATTACCTGTGGTACTGTTCGGAGTTGGGGGCTGAAGGGGCAGGTGGCTCCATCCCGGTAGAGGTGGGCCTGGGTTCCCGACGGCCCCCGACTATTACTTTGTGGCGAAGCGATAGGGTAGGTTGAGACCACCTAGGAGAGAGGTGGGCCTGGCCCTGGTCGGCATTCGCGGATACTTAACACGTTTAACGAGATCTTGGTATTTGATCTGAGTCTGGCCACTAGCCTATATGCACTAACCATCTACGCGGGGACAGCTATGGGCACTCGACATCGTGGTATCAGCCGAAGCCTTCGTGACGTCAGCGACTGAGCGGCGCGCGCCGGATTGGAACGTAAGCCTGCTCTTGTATTAAGAGGGCTAGTTCTGCTTCCGGCCGCCCTCGCAACATGCAGGTTTGCAATGGGTGATGGGCCCAGACCCCTGCGCCATAGGATTTAGACCGGCGTGGTGACCTCGCTGTTGTGCCTAGGTAGGGCTGCAACGTGTTAATCTTCCGAGGCCGGGCATGACCCAGGAAAGTGTGTCCGGTCAAATGGGATCGAGCGTGTTGGGTTATGTGGTGCACCCCTGCAGGGAAGTTAATCTATTCGAATAGCCGTGATCTTCAGTAATAGGACGACTTGGAGTTGTACCTTGGCCTTATGACAACTAGAACCGGATACTTAATAAAACACACCCTTCCAAGTGCTAGATACAACCGGTGCTCGCTCTCTCACAAGGCGACGAGGGGAGAATCATCGGTGAGGATTATGCTACACGATGCTACATGGTGAACTTGCCATCTACTCTCTTCTCCTGCTGCAAGATGGAGGTTACCAGAAGCGTAGTCTTCGAAAGGACTAGCTATCCCCCTCTTATTCCGGCATTCTGCAGTTCAGTCCACATATGATACCCCTTTTTCATTTGATACCTATGCATACATATGTAGTGTAGCTCCTTGCTTGCGAGTACTTTGGATGAGTACTCACGGTTGCTTTACTCCCCCTTTTCCCCTTTCCTATACCCGATTGTTGTGACCAGACGTTGGAGTCCAGGAGCTAGATGCCACCGTCGACGACGATTACTACTACTCGAGAGGTGCCTACTACTACGTGTAGCCCGTTGACGATGACCAGGAGTAGCTTAGGAGGATCCTAGACAGGAGGCATGCGCCTCTATCTGTATCCTGGTTTTGTGCTAGTCTTCTTAAGGCAAACTTGTTTAACTTATGTCTGTACTCAGATATTGTTGCTTCCGCTGACTCGTCTATGATCGAGCTCTTGTATTCGAGCCCTCGAGGCCCCTGGCTTGTAATATGATGCTTGTATGACTTATTTTATTTGTAGAGTTGTGTTGTGATATCTTCCCGTGAGTCCCTGATCTTGATCGTACATGTTTGCGTGTATGATTAGTGTATGGTCAAATCGGGGGCATCATAGTTGATTACCTCTCAAACCACCTCTAAGGTCAGGAGGTGAGGAAGGTTTTCATACAACACCCACGGTTCAATATTGAAGTGTTCCTGAAGAGGACGAAGGACGGACGGTCAATCATCCGTAGGCACTGGCCTAAAGTTGCAAAGACCTTCAACATGAATGAAGGCCCAATATTCGCCTTCCGCTTCAATAGTTTTCCAGATGAGATGAATTTGTCTATATACCGTCTATAATGTTAATTTTGAAAGGTTCTACATGTTGCATGTGAAACTTGGTGCTGGTGCAGTTTTGTAATGGGGTAGCTGAGGGCTGAAGCTATATCATGTTGTACTCTGATGTATTTCAATTATGAAATCCTGCTTCCTTAATATGGAAATGAAATATATTATGTGCTTAATATGAATGTCAATTAGATTAATAAATGAATTATTAGTAATAGGGCAATTAGCCTGCTAATTGGGTTTTGCTATTGCAAACGGTTATTCAGAAAATACCGTGGGTGATGAACTCAGGAAACGCACATAGTTTCTAGGAATAAACCATGTTGGATCAATGAACAATCAGACACGACCTTCTCTTGAAAACTGTTTGCATTAGGCCACCTTGCGCAAACGTTCACCACGTAAAAACTGTGTGTGATGGACAACTTTTGGCACACAGTTTCTTCTACGCACCGTGTGTGATGCATTCAATAATGCGAATGATAAAATTGTTAATTTTGTGTGCAATGGCAACACTATCACAAACGATTTAATGGGGAAAATTGTGTGTGATGTACCTATGAATGGAAATGTTTTCCCTGGAGCGACTCTATGGGATGTACATACGAACAGAAACATTTAGCAGCGTCTGGCTGTGTGGGGTGTACTTGCAACCGGAAACAATTTCGCATGTATAATTGTATTTTTTTAGCTCTACTATACGTATTTCCATATTTGAGCGCTCGTCGGGCGAACACAACCTCATTTTGCCGAGCATGTGTGCCAGGAGGGCATAGCCCCGACGGTTTCTGGGTCATTTGGGAAGGACCCCCTATCGTCATCACTCACTAGGTGACGGTTCCAAATGCCGTCGCGGAAAGGGGTTAAAACCATTTGTATGGCACCGACGCGTACCAGTGTCTCTCAAAAGGTAATCGATCCAGAAATGCTACCAAGGTTAAGGAGTCATTTGGTGCAATGTCTTGTCAGTTTCGAGCTGGTGTTCCCATCATCTTTTTTGAATATCATGATGCACATCCTAGTTCATCTAGTCGACGAGATTTCCATTATGGGACCTGTATTTCTACACAATATGTTCCCCTTTGAGAGGTTCATGGGAGTCTTCAAGAAATATGTTTGTAACCGTGCTAGGTCAGAAGGAAGCATCTCCATGGGTTGGCAAAGAGAGGAGGTCATTGGGTTTTGTGTTGAATTCATTCCTGACCTTAAGCCGATTGGTCTCCCTCAGTCCCGATATGAGGGGAGACTGACTGGAAAAGGCACGCTAGAACCGGACTCAATAATAAGTAGGGGCGGGCATTCTTGGTCTCAAGCACACTACACAGTTCTACAGAATTCTACCTTGGGGACCCCGTATGTCAATGAACACAAGAATATTCTGCGCTCCAAACACCCAGAGCAGTGTGATGACTGGATTACATGTGAACACATCAGGACTTTCGGCAGTTGGTCGCAAACACATCTCATGGGTGACACCATTGTTTCCGATGAGTTGTACTCATTGGCTAGGGGACCATCTTCGACTGGATTAACTTACAAAAGGTATGAGATAAATGGGAATACATTTTACACAATTGCCCAAGATCAAAAGAGAACCAACCAAAATAGTGGTGTCTGCTTTGATGCAGCAACCAAGAGGGGGAAGGACACATATTATGGTTACATAGTGGACATATGGGAACTTGACTATGGACATGATTTTAAGGTCCCTTTGTTTCAGTGCAAATGGGTCAATCTGTCAGGAGGTGGGGTACAGGTAGACCCACAGTACGTAACGGCAATAGTGGATCTAAACAATCTTGGGTACACAGACGAACCATTCGTCCTAGCCAATGATGTGGCGCAGGTTTTCTATGTGAAGGACATGTCTACCAAACCAAGAAAAAGAAAAGATAAGGAAGCGAATACATCATATGATGGGCCAAAGCGCCACATAGTTCTTTCAGGGAAAAGAGACATCATGGTAGTTGAGGGCAAGACAAACATGTCTGAAGATGATGAAAAGTTTCATGAAATTCCTCCCTTCCAAGTCAAGGCTGACTCAAGCACCCTGTTAAACAATGAAGATTATCCATGGTTACGGCGCAATAAGCAAGGGACACACGCGAAGAAAAAGTGAAGACTTTCTCTCCACAACTATCCTAATGATGCCTTTGATCTAGAATATCATTGCAGTTACATGTCAAGAAATGAAATGCCTTTCGTAACAAATGAGTTTTCGTCTGAAACCCTGATACTTCGAAAGAGATTGTCCATTTTGTACACGAAGTGCATCCAGTTTTTGTCATAACCCTCTTAACTTTTTAGCACATGCTATATGGGAGAAATGATGATACCATGCCAACTTTGAACCTTTTCAGACTTCATTGGTAGTGATTTTCAATTTCAGGGTCATTTAGCTCAAAAAATCAATAAATGCATGAAAAATACCAAATGTAGTCAGAAAGGGTTGAAAATTTATGATGTGGCTTTGAATGGTGCATTTTGACCACACAAAAATACTGGAGTTCAAATAAGTTCAAAAAATGAAATCCCTTTTAACATATGAGTTTTCGTCTGAAACCGGCCTTATACTTCGAAAGAGATTGTCCATTTTGTACACGAAGTGCATACAGTTTTTTCCATAACCCTCTCAACTTTTTTAGCACATGCTATGTGGGTGAAATGATGATACCATGCCAACATTAAACCTTTCAGACTTCATTTGTAGTGCTTTTCAATTTCAGGGTCATTTAGCTAAAAAAATCAGTAAATGCATGAAAAATACCAAATGAAGTCAGAAAGGGTTGAAAATTGATGATGTGGCTTTTAATGGTGCATTTTCAACACACAAAAAGTATGGAGTTTGAATAAGTTCAAAAAAATGGAATCCCTTTGTAACAGATGAGTTTTCGTCCGAAACCCTGATAATTCAAAAGAGATTGTCCATTTTGTACACGAAGTGCATCCATATTTTGCCGTAACCCTCTCAACTTTTTAGCACATGCTATGTGGGTGAAATGATGATACCATGCCAAGTTTCAACCTGTTTAGAGTTCATTTGTAGTGCTTTTCAATTTCAGGGACATTTCGCTCAAAGAATGAACTAATAGCAAAAAGAATGAACTAAAAAGAATCAAAATAATATTAACTAAAATTATCAAAGTATTTATTTGTTAAAAAGAATGAACTAAAACATTAACTAAAAAGAATCAACTAAAACATTAACTAAAAAGAATGAATTAAAAAGAATCAAGTAAAATTATCAAAGTATTTATTTGTTAAAAAGAACGAACTAAAAAGAATCAACTAAAAATGAACTAAAAAGAATCAATTAAAATTATCAAAGTATTTATTTGCTAAAAAGAATCAATAAAACATTAACTAAAAAGAATCAACTAAAATATTAACGAAATTATCAAATTATTTATTTGTTAAAAGAATGAACTAAAAAATCAACTAAAATATTAACTAAAATTATCAAAATATTTATTTGTTAGAAAGAATGAACTAAAATAACATAAAAAACTGCCTGCCTACTAGGGCAACACGGCATGCATACGACTAGAAACCCATCTTTCATGGGCCAGGATGCAGCCCCGCGGACCCAGTAGGCCCAACAGGGTGTCATATACGCAAGTACTGCATTCAGTTGAGAGGAGCTCGAGAGGGTAGCGCCAGCGGTGCTTATAAACCACTCTAAGCCCCTCTCAACTAGCGAGGTGGGACTAAACTTTTGGCTGTAGCAGCCCCCCCCCCCCCCCCCGTTCATCCCGGTTGGTGGCACCAATCGGGACCAATTCCCACTTTTTGTCCCGGTTGGTGGCACCAACCGGGACCAACGCACCCCTTCTGTCTTGGTTGGTGCCACCAACCGGGACCAATGCACCCCTTTCGTCCCGGTTGGTGCCACCAACCGGGACCAAAGGGCTCTGCTTCCCGCCCTTTGTGCAACGGGAAATTGACCTTTAGTCCCGGTTTGTGGCACCAACCGGGACTAAAGGGGGCCATTTATCCCGGTTGGTGCCACAAACTGGGTCTAAAGGGGTGGCTATGTAAGCCAAGACTTAGGAAAATTTCCCCCACCCCCCATTCTTCTCTCGACACCGACGCCGACGCTGCCAGGCTGTTGCTGCGCCGCCTTGCCCCAATGCCGATGCCCTACCCCAAGCCTGCATGTTCATCATCACTGCCACACAGTGAGCTCCACCCCCTTCCCTTGCTCTACCGCCGCCATCGCCCCTGACATGCATTGTCGCCTCCACCCCTGCCCCTGCGAGCCCGTTCGATTGCGAGTTCATGTATTTTTTTCTTAAATTTTTTTCATATATATAGATGGATGGAATGATGTATTTATATATGGATGAATGGATTGATGTGTATATATAATTTTTTTATGTTCATAGAAATTTTGAGGTTCATAGAATTTTTTTCTTTAATTTTTTCAGATATATAGATGGATGGATTGATGTATTCATACATGGATGGATGGATGGATTGATGTGTATATTGAATTTTTTATGTTCATAGAAATTTTTAGGTTCATAGAATTTTTTTCTTTAATTTTTTTTCTTATATATAGATGGATGGATTGATTGATGTGTATATATAATTTTTTTTATGGTCATAGAAATTTTTAGGTTCATAGAATTTTTTTGCTTTATTTTCTTCATATATATATAGATGGATGGATTGATGTATGTATATATATGGATGGATGGATGGATTGATGTGTATAGATTTTTTTTATGTTCATAGAAAATTTTATTTGTTCATAGAAAACTCCGGTAACTTCGACATGAGGGGGGACGTCGATCAACACCCTAGCTCTCGCCCGACCAACTCTGGAGTCCACGCAAACCGGGACTGAAAGTGCATTGTTGAGGCCACCCCAAACCCTAGAAGAGTTGTCGAGGCCACCCAAATTTACCAAGTTAAATGAGTTAAAAGAGCGTTGACGAGGCCACCCCAAACCCTAGAAGGGTTGTTGAGGCCACCCAAATTTACCAAGTTAAAAGAGCGTTGTCGAGGCCACCCCAAACCATAGAAGCGTTGTCGAGGCCACCCAAATTTACCAAGTTAAATGAGTTAAAATTTACCCTCTCCCAGATAACTTCGACATGAGGGGGGACGTCGGACATGCATGAGAGAGGTTGTCCGCTCGCCCGACCAACTCTCGAGGCCACCCAAACCCTAGACGAAGAAAGAGTGTTGTCGATCTACCACCTCCCCGCCCCTACCCATAATTGTTATGTTCATACTGATTATTTTCCGCAAATTGTCCTCTCCTGAAAGTATAACCCCGATAACTTCGACATGAGGGGGGACGTCGGACATGCATGAGAGAGTCAGTCCGCTCGCCCGACCAACTCTCGAGGTCACCCAAACTATCATATGATTCCTTTTGTGATTAGCTAGGTCTATGTTTGCCACTAATCCATCTCTCATGTTTGTATATTGCCATGTTGTAATATTTGCACAAAATATGGAAAGAGACTTAGAATAAGGACAGTTGTTGGGGGATATAATCCTCGCCGAAGGTGATCCCTTATCGTTTCTCAACGACACCGATGGTCAGGAAGGAGAGGATGACGGCTCCGGTGATCCAACAATGGAGGGAAGGAGACATGACGGCTCCAGTGACCGAACGCCGGAGGAAGGGGATCATGATCATGGCTCCAGTGACCAAACGGAGGAGGGTACTGTTGCAAACTCCGACGAGGTATGCATTAAGCCTATGTTGACTTGATGCATTAATTGTTTTGGTATGTACATATATTAATGCTTCTTTCTTCTTTTAGCCCTCCAGTTCAAGCCGAACTTCCGTAAGGAGAGGAGGCCCAAAGAAAACATTGCGCCAGGAACAAAGGTTCATGATCACAGAAGTCGAATGATGGCCAAACCGGTTTCTCCCAAGCGGACCAAGGACGCATTTGTACATCAATGCGGAGTTGTTGTTAGCGACAGCGAACGGATTAGCGTCCAACAATGGAATAAGAATAAGGAACCTTAAGTTTCTTATGTCCAGGATAGACAGAAATATGATCTTTGGACCTCACTGATAACAAATTTCAGCTTACCACCAGAGGAGGATCCAAATAACCCAGTTATAGAGCGAAAGGTCAAGGCGTTTGATCTTAATTAAGAAGATGGCAGATCTATTCAGAGACTGGAAGAAAGAGTTGAACCTAAAGTTTGTCGAGAAAGATGATACTCCAGAATTCATCAGTCGATATGAGAAGATAAGAGATCACTAGCCCGCATTTGTGGCCTACAAGAAATCAGAGAAGAGTATGAAAAGGTCACTGACAAACAAGAAAAATGCTGCAAAGAAGAAGTATCACCATCACACGGGGTTAGGTGGCTACTACAAAGCCCAGCCGTTGTGGGACAAAGTTGAGCAAGACCTGCTTGCTAAAGGGGTCCAACCAGCGACATTGAACGGGCCAGACCATTCAAGGACTTGGTTCTTCGGGGTTGGGGGAACTTTGGACCCAGAAATAGGGGAGTGTCGTTGGACGGACGAGCAACTTGCAATACCCATCAAGAAGCTTCAGGCAACAATCAAGGCAGTGTAGGAAGGGACATTCATTCCCGACAGAGAGAAGGACGAACAAGAGGCACACCAGGCTCCATTCCGTGGGTGCATGGGTTTCCTAACAGAGGTGGTTATAGAAGCTGAGAGAGAAATAGGAAAGTGGAAGCAAGCGAAATGTAGAAGCTCAATGCAAGAATAGCAAAGCTAGAGGAACTTGAGAGCCAGCGAGCTACCGGCCAACCATCTCAGCAGCACAAAGATCTTTGCACTAGTGCGCGTCGGTGCTAAACAAACGGTTTTTAACCCCTTTCCATGATGGCATTTGGAACCATCACCAAGTGAGTGTGGGTGACAGAGGAGTCCTTCCCACACAACCCAAAAATCGTCGGGAATAGGCCCTCCTAGGACACAGGCTGGGGCCGTGTGCGATCGGGCGAGGCATCGAAACCCAATCATTTTCGTAGGTATGTACATCCCACACGGTAATCCGAGAAAATCATTTCCGTAGGTATGTACATCCCACACGATGAATCCCAGAAAATCATTTCCGTAGGTATGTACATCCCAGACGGTGAATCCAAGGAATACATTTCCATTCTTATGTACATCTCACACAGTCAATCCAGGGAAAACGTTTCCGTTCATACATACATCCCACACAGTTTTATGTATATGCTCGTGTGTGAAAGGTGTAACTATCACACACACTCTGCCTTGGTTAACTGTTTGCTTTCATTAACTACATCACACACGATTTGATGTAGAAAATTGTGTGGCATTGGGCTATCCAGCACAAGCGCTTTTACTGCCAGAACCATTCGCAAAGTTCCATGACCGTCTGTTCTCTTTTTATTTTTGCCTGTAATTTATTATTTGAATTGAAATTTTTGAAATATGAAACGTGCAATTCAAACTCTCAGCACAATGGTTCAACAATGAATCCATAAATAAAATTGCTAGTACAATATGTTTAGTAATGACATGATTAGGCAGCAATTAACTATGATGAACCACAGTATTTAAAGGCGGTAAGGTGAAGAGACAAGTGTAAATCATTTTGACTCCCGACGGTGTTGAAGAAGCGGAATGCCCATAATGTGCCTTCCTGCATGCCATAGCCACGAACCACTTTTGTCCAACCCCTTATGATGATCACCCGCTCATCCTTCACCACCTTCAGGAAGACTTCTGCAGCATTATCATGGTAGCATGAATTATATACTTTAACCTTAGTTGCCTCCACTCCGGTCATGTAGTTTGCATGGTAATCATCAGTAAATAGCTTTGGAAACCATTGAAAAGAGAAAAATATTAGATACTAAGGTCTAATAGACTAACTTGTTGTGGGCAGGGGGGAAAGGCAACACATCACTTACCATCCTAAAGTTCACTGTTGTCTTCGACAAAGTGTAAATAAAGAGCTTAATTCCAATCACCTGTTTCTTTCGCCTAACAATCTTTCTTAGTTTCCTCACTTGACGCTTGTTCATGAATATCTCATTGCCCCATACGCAAAAGGGATCGAAGCATGGATCAGTACTGCTCATATATGTACCTACAAGCAACCAGTAAATGTTAGAAGCTAAACTGAGATTGCACAAATGATGTAAAATACAACTACCTATGTTCCTAAGTACAAGTTTTTTTTTGAGATTTCAATATGAACTACATATGGATGTATATTGAATTATAGATATAGTTTAGATTAGAATCTAGATTCACTCATTTTGCTCATTATGTAGTCTATATTGGAATCTCTAAAAATACTTATATTTAGGAATATATGGTGTATAAGACATGGGATGCAGCTAACCTCGACGGCAAACAACAGCATCGCCCATTGTAGCCCTGTGTAAGTACATGGAAAGCCAATTTTAACTAGAACAGGGTTAACATCCACCAAAAATAGCAAATGGTAATAAAATGACAGCATCTGTAGTGATATCTTCATTTTGAAAGAGTAGCACAGTAGCAAAGGGACGGATTAAAAAATGGATACAACTGTTAATTGCAACAGGCTTAACAACATCCTAATTCATGTTTTGTAAGTTTGTGGCCATTGAAACAAATCTTTAAAAATGGATGCGACTATTAATTGCAACAGGCTTAATGGACATTGAAACCGGTACTTATAAAAATGCAATTGGCAGAGTTAAACATCACAAGGCAGGTGCTGCTAGAGCAGATAATGGCCCAGTTGTCTATAAAAAGGTAGGGAAAATAGCAAAAACGTGTTAGGCATGTTTACTACAACATGCTTAATACATCGACCGTACAAAACATAGCCATTAATTGCAACTGGTATTGGTAAGATTGAACTGGTGAGTACATACTTGGTAAGTCTTGAGAGGTAGTTGCTGGGGCACTTCATCTTGGCCAGAGCTTGCCCAAAGTCAGTGACGGCGGAGGCAAGCTGTTCCTCCGGGTCGAAGCGTGGATCAGTGCCACTGACATGTGTACCTACAGGCAACTAATAAATGGTAGAAGTTAAACTAGAATTGCACAAATTATGTGAAATGGTGTAAGATATGGGATGCAACTCACCTCGATGGCAAACAAAAGAATCGGCCATTATGACCCTGCGTAAGTACATGGATAGGCATGTTAAGTACAACAGGGTAAGCATCCACTAAAAATAGCAAATGGGCAGCATCTCTAGTGATATCCTGAGTCATGTATTGTAAGTTTGTTGATGGTATTGGTGAAATTGAGCTGGACACTATAATATTTGGACATCACACAGTGTGCAGTACTGAAATAAACAAGGCACGAACATGCTTAATACATCAACCGTACAAATCATAGCCATTGTGAGTGGTATTGGTAAGATTTAACTGGTCAGATCTTACCTATTAAGTCTTGGGGGTATTCGCTCGGGGACTTCATCTGGGCCAACGCCTGCAACTTGTCGGGGCGGCGGCGAAGGTGAGGTGTTCCTCTGGGTCAACAAGCATAGTGGCCATCGCGCCATGGACCGCCATAAGCTCCTGGAGGGGCAATTTGGAGGCATGAGGGTGTTTCGCAGGTGCCATTTAAGCAATCAGGCCGGGGATGTGATAGAGATCGGTGTGTTACCTGACTGGATCCGAGCAGAACGTAGATGTGGTTGAAGTTGTGGTTGCGGCGGCGGCGGTTTGAGATACCGGTAGGGGGAGGCACGAGGGAGGGGGATGCTAAGGAGAAGGGGATGTGGTTGGAGGAATAAATTCTGAAATCGCGCGCTTAATGAAAAATTTCATGCGAAATTTGAAACTTGGGCGGGTGAAACACACAACGCAGATGAAGCGCATAAAATACTCGTGTGCGAGAAAAAAGAAAGTTGGCAGATCCCGTCTCCAAAAAAATGTACACGTGTACCTGATTTTTTCGGTCAATGGTATGCCTGGTTTATTAGGAAACATTGCACAGGTAACTGACTTATGGGTCATTAACGCAAAAAAACACAGACGAGTACGGCATAGAAACCGTGTGTTTTGTGATCTTCTAATGATTAACGCAAAAAACGCACACGGGCACACATGCTAATCAATGCTCAAAGCCCCCAAAGGATGCTCTTACCAACATTGTATGTTAATACTACATACTTAAAGTACTAGTGGTAATTTTCTCTAATACTACAAAATTAAACTACTTCTCACATGCTGTCATCGGGGCATGCTGGCCAAACACCGGCGTTCTCCTTCCCGGCCTTGTAGGCAGCAGCCCACCGTGCTTCGATCTCCGCCAATCTCTCCTCACCACGGCATGCGGCCTCTTTTTCTTGCGGCAGCGGGACTCACTTTTCTTGACTGCTTTCTGCCTTTTCCGCTCCTGTTGTTCGTCTTTGGCCGCCTCTAGATCCACCACCCATTCGGCCATGGCAGCCTCAAAGTCTGCCCATGTAACTGTCTGGCCGCCGCCGGCAATGAACTCGGTGCGGCAAGATGCCATCGCTTCCTTACCATGTGTGCAGTCGCGGGCGGTGGGGAACACGGCGCGGCGGGATGCCATCGCTTCCTTGCCAGTTATTGTGTGATGCGATGCCATGGACGATGCTTGGAGAGAACTCTGGGATGGAGGGGGCGGGCAACAGTACAGTGCAGTGGTATTCAAGAGCTCAATGACAAACGACAACAGAAATTTGGCTTCCCTTACAATTTTGCTCGTTCATTATCACACACGGTTCATCTCCGTCGCTTCCGGAAACGGCGTGCGCTGAGCCTATTATGTGTTGCGTTATGATTGGCCGGAACCCCAGCCACGCGGATCATGCGTGTGCACTGTAGGATGGGCCGCGATCGAACGACACTCCACGTCCCTCACATCACACCCGTGCACCTGTAGCTGGATTGGATTTATATGTGCTAAATGCCTAGAAAATGCACATATTCCCCTAAATATGGTAAATGGGCCCGGAAAAATGCCAAGTTTGAACATGGTGATTTGCAGGGTGTATCTTCATCATAGAAAAAAACTCCAGGGCAAAGAAAATTTGAACTCCCCTTCAATCTTGGGGATTTCCCTCTCGAAAGCATGGAACTTCCTCGGTGATGGTTCGATTTATGAAGGGCGTGCATGATGACATAAGCCAAACCTTATCAAATTTTTACCAGGGCATGGTGAGGTCATACCATGGCACCATGCCAGACGTCATGTTTTTAAGCATTTATTTCATTTTTTCTATAGTTGAAAACCCAACAAACAAACATTTGTGGTTGACTATTGCCACACATTTCATCAAAATATCTGTCCATTCCTTGTAAAAGGCATGAGAATTTACTAAATGGCACGAGCATGGTTTTCTAGGCCGTTCTTGTGGACCCTTTCATGCACCGATTGTTTGAACTTGAATTATGTGCACTAATGCCTAGGAAATGCACATAATCCACTAAATATGGCAAATGAACCTGGAAAAGCGCCAAATTTGAACACGGTGATTTGTAGGTTGTATGTTCATCGTAGAAAAAAAACTCGTGGACAAAGGAAATTTGGACCCCCCCCCCCTTCAATCTTGGTGATTTCGCCCTCGAAACCATGAAACTTCCTCGGTGATGGTTCGATTTATGAAAGGCGCGCATCACGACATAAGGAAAAAATTCTCCAAATTTTACCAGGGCATGGTCAGGCCATACCATGGCACCACGCCAGGCGTCATGTTTTCCAACCATGTGTTTCATTTTTTGTATAGTTGTTAACCGAGTAAAGGACGCGTTTATGGTTGACTATTGCCACACATTTCCTTGAAATATCTGCCCATTCCTTGTAAAAAGCATGAGATTGTACTAAATAACACAAGCATGGTTTTCCAGACCGTACTTGTGCACCTTTTCATGCACCGATTGTTCGAATTTGGATTATGTCCATTAATGCCTAGAAAATGCACATAATCCCCTAAATATGATAAATGAGCCTGGGAAAATGTCAAATTTGAACATGTAGCATTGGAGGCGGTATGTTGATCATTGGAAAAAACGGAATGACAAACTAGGATGGAAATGTGGATTCCCC
Organism: Triticum monococcum; assembly: GCA_034509565.1. Lineage (NCBI taxonomy): Eukaryota > Viridiplantae > Streptophyta > Magnoliopsida > Poales > Poaceae > Triticum > Triticum monococcum. Next base: position 169,091,044 of record CM067847.1, on the reverse strand, counting down.
TTCAATCTTGGGGATTTCCCTCTCGAAACCATGGAACTTTCTCGGTGATGGTTCGATTTATGAAGGGTGTGCATGACGACATAAACCAAACCTTCTAAAAAATTTACCAGGGCATGGTGAGGTCATACCATGGCACCATGCCAGGCGTCATGTTTTTAAGCATTTATTTCACTTTTTCTATAGTTGAAAACCCAACAAACAAACATTTCTGGTTGACTATTGCCACACATTTCATCGAAATATCTATCCATTATTCCTTGTAAAAGGCATGAGAATTTACTAAACGGCACGAGCATGGTTTTCCAGGACATTCTTGTGGACCCTTTCATACACCGATTGTTCGAACATGAATTATGTACATTAATGCCTAGGAAATGCACATAATCCCCTAAATATGGCAAATGAACCCAGAAAAGTGCCAAATTTGAACACGGTTGAGGGAGTCCTGGATTAGGAGGTCTTTGGACAGCCGGACTATATCCTTTACCCGGACTGTTGGACTACGAAGATACAAGATTGAAGACTTCGTCCCATGTCCGTATTGGACTTTCCTTGGCATGGAAGGCAAGCTTGGTAATACGGATATGTAGATCTCCTCCCTTGTAACCGACTCTATGTAACCCTAGCCCCCTCCAGTGTCTATATAAACCGGAGGGTTTAGTCCGTAGGACAAGATACAATCATACTATAGGCTAGCTTCTAGGGTTTAGCCTCTATGATCTCGTGCTAGATCAACTCTTGTAATACTCATATCATCAATATTGATCAAGCAAGACGTAGGGTGTTGCCTCCATCAAGAGGGCCCGAACCTGGGTAAACATCGTGTCCCCTGCCTCCTGTTACCATTCGCCTTAGACGCATAGTTTGGGACCCCCTACCCGAGATCCGCCGGTTTTGACACCGACATTGGTGCTTTCATTGAGAGTTCCACTGTGTTGTCACCATAAGGCTCGATGGCCCCTTCGATCATCGATAACGATGCGGTCCAGGGTGAGGTTTTCCTCCCTAGACAGATCTTCATATTTGGCGGCTTCGCACTGCGGGCCAATTCGCTTGGCCATCTGGAGCAGATCGAGAGCCACGCCCCTGGCCATCAGGTCAGGTTCGGAAACTTAAACTACACTACCGACATCCACAGAGACTTCATCTTCGACGGATTCAAGCTCATGCCAGGTGCACCACACAATCACGACGAGCATGACGTAACTGTCATCAGATAGTGTTCGGAAGATCGCATCTGCAACTACTACGGCCTTCAATCTGGAGCAAACTGCGCCATCCGATGACGGAGGGATGGACCCCGCCATGGAGGCCGGACTCTCAGTGGCGATGGAGCCTGATACTGACTTCACCCTTACAAGAGCCATGCTGCCAAACCACTGGATTCGTCTCCGGCCACGGACTCCGAGCCGCCTACATCCGTGCCTACCGAATCCGATTGGGCGCCGATCATGGAGTTCACCTCTGCGGATATCTTTCAGCACTCGCCTTTCGGCGATGTGCTAAATTCATTAAAGTCTATCTCCTTGTCAGGAGAACCTTGGCCGAACTATGTCCGGTTAGAATGGGATGCGGACAACGAAGAAATTCGCTGCCCACCCACCACCCACTTAGTAGCCTCTATCGACGATTTAACCGACATGCTCGATTTCGACTCTGCAGACAACGACGACATGGACGACGATGCAGGAGAGGAACAGGAACTAGTGCCCACAGGGCACTGGACAGCCACTTCACCACATGACATATACATGGTGAATACACCCAAAGAAAACGATGACAAGGAACGGGAGGAGACAGCGGAGCATGACCCCTCCAAGAAGCAAACAAAGTGTCGGCGTAGGCGCCACTCCAAATCCCGCCTCGGCAAAAACAGCGATAACAGCACAAGGGAAAATAATACTCCAGTCGACTCCAGAGGAAACGAGGACCTCATTGCCCTGGTGGCAGAGCACGATGAAGCTGCAAACGGCGAACACAGTATGGATCCGACGTCCGAACACGACGATACCAAGGATAAACCTCATCAAACCCCCTTTGGGGAGGAAAACAGTCTGGACGAAGATGCACACATCATCCCGGAAACGAACTTGGAGCAAGAGAACCTCCGCAGAAGGCTTATTGCCATAGCGAGGAGTCTGAAGAAGCAGAAGAAAAGGCTTATGGCCGAACAAAATACGCTTAATAACAGGTGGAACAAAGTGCTCGACAACGACGAAAAGTATGGTGGAAGTTACCACACAAAGAGCTATCCAAAGCGCAAACTATTACCCGAATTCGACGATGAGGCCTTAGAGCCCATACAGCCGAAAAATAAAATGGCCAACCAGCCGGATCAACCACCGTGTGACCGCAATGGAGCGACTAACAAGGTCACACATAAGTCAAACCACGATCTACGTGAGGACTTGCGCCAAAAACCCAGTATGACCAGATCCATCTATGGATCTAGGAAGCGCGCTCCGGCATAATATCAAAATCAAATACTACAACCGTCCGAACGCCATGATACATCCAAATACAGGGGTGCCGCACACCCCCTATGTTTCACCGATGAGGTGCTGGACCAGGAATTCCCAGAAGGATTCAAACCAGTGAACATAGAAGCATACGACGGGACCATAGACTCTGGGGTCTGGATTGAGGACTTTATCCTCCACATCCACATGGCTCGTGGAGACGATCTCCATGCCATCAAGTACTTGCCCCTCAAGCTTAAAGGACCAGCTTGGCACTAGCTGAAAAGCCTCCCCGAAAACTCAATTGGAAGTTGGAAGGAGCTTGAGGATGCTTTTCGGGCTAATTTTCAAGGGACCTATGTCCGACCACCGGATGCAGACGATTTAAGTCATATAATTCAATAGCCCAGAGAGTCAGCCCGAAAGCTTTGGAACAGGTTTCTCACTAAGAAGAACCAAATCGTCGACTGTCCCGACGCTGAAGCCTTAGCAGCTTTCAAGCACAGCGTCCGAGACGAATGGCTCACCAGACACCTCGGCCAAGAAAAACCGTGAACAATGGCAGCCCTGACAAACCTCATGACCCGCTGTTGCACGGGCGAAGATAGCTGGTTAGCCCGCAGTAGCACCAGCGACCCAAGCACATCCGAAGTCAGGGATGGCAATGGAAAACCATGATGCAGTAAAAACAAGCGTCGAAATAAAGAAGACAGCCCAGATAATACGGCGGTCAACGCCGGATTCAGGGGCTCTCGGCCAGGTCAGCAGAAAAAGCCTTTCAAAGGCTGCAGAGATGGACCATCTAGCCTGAACAAGATCCTCGACAAACTATGTCAGATCCATGGCAACCACGACAAACCTGCAAATCACACCCACAGAGAATGCTGGGTCTTCAAGAAGGCCGGTAAGCTAAATGTCGAACACAAGGGGGGGAGACACCAAACAAAGACGAGGACGAACCTCGCCAGCAAAGCACTAGAGGACAGAAAAAAATTCCCACCAGAGGTTAAAACAGTAAACATGATCCATGTGACGAAGAGGAGAAGCAAACATGCACTCCGAGACATACGCGCCATAGAGCCCGTCAGCCCTAAGTTCAACCCCTGGTTGGCCTGCTCGATCGCTTTTGATCGCGGGGATCACGTGACAAGCATCTGGCATGAAGGATTGGCTTCCTTGGTGTTAGACCCAATAATAAACGGATACCACCTCACACGAGTCCTTATGGACGGCGGGAGTAGTCTAAATCTGATATATCAGGACACAGTCCGCAAAATGGGGATAGACCCGACAAAAATAAGCCACAGTAATACTACCTTCAAGGGAGTAATACCAGGCCCAGAGGCCCGCTGTACGGGCTCTCTATTACTAGAGTTTGTATTCGGTTCTCCCGACAACTTCCGAAGCAAAAAGTTAACTTTCTACATCGCTCCATTCCGAAGTGGCTACCAAGCACTACTTGGAAGAGCGGCTCTCGCTCGTTTTAATGCAGTACCGCATTACGCTTCTCTCCAGCTTAAGATGCCTAGTCCACATGGCACCATCACAGTTAGTGGAAATATTGAGCGTTCTATACGCGCGGAAGAATGTGCGGCGGCCTTAACAGCCGAGCACTAGACGGCCTCACCAACCAGAATAAATGAGAGGTCGTCAAGACCATGGACATGGTTAGACGAGTCCGGCGCATCACTACACATGAGATTGGTTTGATGGTTAAACACTCATCAACGGTACCAGGGGCTTCCCGCATGTAATCAGGGCTAGTTCGGCTCAACTTGACTTACCTTGAATTTCAATGGTTTATTGATAATAACCAATTTTCTCGCATGACAACTTTCACCTAAGTTCTTCTCTTTTGCAGACGACAATCGTGCTACACCCGTCCAGGACACGCCACAACGGAGAGACGGGCGCAAATGTGCAGCAGGGACCCGCTCAAAGGTTTCTTTTCAGATTAAGACCCTGCGTAAACCTTTTTTACTGTCTCTTGTTGTTCACATCCTCCGGATACTCAATACAACCGAGAAGGATACTGACGTTCTTGGCATGTGGCCACGTCAGGATATTGCACGTACCTGGACACTCGGGGTTTATTATTAAGGGCATTGTTCAGCCCGACATATGTTATAAAGACCCTTAGGGAGTGTTCGGCGTCGTGAGTTTGGCCTTATATGCATCAGCTCCGAATCATGTCTTTGGTCAAATGTTGGGTTTGCCCAGCTCCCGTGTTTTGCTACCTTACGTTCCACTCTATCGGCTAAGGTGGCACCGGGAGAACTACTGCGATTGTGCCCTGGTTCATCCAGATGAGCACCTCTGTAGAGAAAGCCGAAAACTGACTGTCATGATAAAGCGCAAGACTGGTCAACCACTCGATGACTTACCGGAATCTTTGGGATTCCTCCGCATTAACAATGGGCCGTTTCCCGGTCATGTGTGTATGCGCCCTGTATTCGGACGAGCGCGGAAGTACTAGGGGCTATATAGTAGTCCCACCGTCAAACTCCTATGGCTAAGTGAAAGTGTTAAAGCAATATAGTCTGATTGCCTCGTTCGCTGCGCTACCACCTCCTTCATGGACCAAGACGTTGGATCAAGTGTCAATACCCGTTTTTTGGCGAACACCCCCCACATTATATGCATGGGGGATGAAGCCGACGACTGCAATCTTTCAGGTTATATACATATATACATAAACGGCCGCACAGTAGGCATCATAATACTTTCAGGCAAAAGTATAAACACAGCAATCATAATTCAATAAAATATTGTTTTTACAATGGTCATACATGTCACTAGAACATAATATTCTTCGAGCACTGCGCCTCTATAGAACGAGCGCCTTCAAGGACCTCTTCAAAGTAGTGCTCGGCAGCTACTCGGCCCAGGGCCGAACCCTGTGTTGCAATAGTGGTGGCCTCCATCTCTGCCCAGTATGTCTTGACACGGGCAAGTGCCATCCGCGCACCCTCTATGCACGCCGACCTCTTCATAGCGCCGATATGCGGCACAGCACCAAGGAATTGTTGCACTAAACTAAAGTAACTATTTGGCCTTGGCCCTTTCGGCCACAGATGAACCACAACAGACCTCATGGCAAGTCCGGACAACCTATGGAACTCGGCCCACTCGGCCATTCGCTCATTCAACAGCAGCGGGCGCACTGGAGCATGGAACTGTGACCAGAACAGGTTTTCCACTTCACGATCTTTTTGATCCTTGAAGAACTCGGCAGCATCAGCAGCACTTGCTGCCAAATCCACGTATGCATCTGCAGAACTTCATAGTTGATCAAGAGGAGCATACTTCGGATCTCCGAACTTAGTCTGCAACAAAAAGGGCTTCCCGGCCGCAATATCTCTAGCTTGACGCAGCTCCTCCTTCGTCGCTCTAATTTTGGAGCGGGCTTCCTTGGCTGCTACCATGGCCTTCTCCAAGTCTGTCGCCTTCGCTCGGCTTTCTTTTTCAAGAAGCTAGTAATGGTCAACGGCATCTTTCAACTCAACGGCCATCTTGGCTATTCTTTCCTTGTTCTGTCAATGTGCGGCATGTACGGCCCTCAGCTCTTCGACCGCTTTTAGAGCGGCCGCATCACCATTCCTTGCTTGTTCCTTGGCTCAGGCAAGTTCCGCCCGAAGGGTCTCAAAGGTGGCAACTCCATCCGCAGTCACAACATATTAAAGATACTAACATCATGCTCCTCTTACTATGTTTCTATCACCGGAGAAATCACTTACCCTGTGCCTCGTCAAGCCGCTTGTTCACAAGCCCGATGTCGGCATCTGCCGCATCAAGCTGCCGCTTTAGATTGGCAAACTCATCAGTCCGGCTAGACACTGGACCTTCAGCCACCTGAACATAAAGGCGGTCTGGTTATTGCCTGGGAATATGATCCTCTGTTTGCCGCCATTTTCAATGGCAACCAGAGTCTCAGGGGCTACTATCTGCATAGGGCACACCTAACGTGTGCGGTACTGTCAAAAACATACACTATTTCACGTACCTCAAAGCCTTTCAGCAGACTCATAAAAGCTTCATGCAACCCGCTTTCTAGATGAAATCCTTTCAATCACCATACCCATTAGCGTATGATGCGCTTCTGAGATGGCCGCTTGCTCTAGAAGATCCTTCAGTGCGTCCGACCGCACACTGCATGGTTCTGGACTCTTTCTGTTGCTCTCTTTAGGAGCCGAATACCGGGGACTTCGGGTGGCCAAAGGATTACCCTCTAGCCTTGGCGGATCAGGAGAAACCCTCCGTGACGACACTTCAAGGTCACCCGCCTCATGAGGCGGGGTGGCACGGGGAGGTGTTTCGCTCTCCATCATCTCCGGAAGAAGATCCCCTGAAGACAAACTCTGTCGAGAAGGGCTACGGTCCGAACTGCAAGATATATGCTTTGGTTATTATCTTCAGAAGTAATGTAAGATATTTTTACTATTAAGTACCTTTTCACTTACAGCTCGGTAGAGGGATGATCCCCTCCGAGGTAGGACCCTCTGGCAAAGATTTCTTCCCTCGTTTGGAAACCTTTGTTTCCGGGTCTTCAGAGGTGGTCCTCTTCCTTCCTTGGGGAGAGGGGATTTCAGATTTTTTTTCTCCCTGGTTGTCCTCCTTTTCTCCCTGTCTAGTACTAGATTGGCCAAGCCTTCGGGAAGGGGGGCCGAACACCTAATCATCTTCGCCTTTGTTAGCCAGTCCTGGTCAAAGAGCGACTTTTCATAATGATGTTATGATAAATATAAAGAGAGCGTGTTCGGCCATGGGATTACTTACTTGGGTATCGGGGCGATTACAGCTCAGACCCGCATCCTCGATGGTGTCCGGACACTCTATTTGGGGTCCGAAGAACAATTTGTACATCTCCTCGAGCGTCATGCCGAGGAAGTGCTGAATAGTTCGCGATCCTTCCGGGTTGAATTCCCACATACGGAGGGGTCGACGTTTGCAAGGCTGGACTCGACGAACTAGCATGACTTGCATTACCTTGACCAGGCTAACATCTCTCTCAAGGAGATCTCGGATGCGACTCTGCAATATCGGCACATCATTTACTGGCCCCCAGTTCAGCCCCTTGTTGATCCATGACGTCAGTTGTGGTGGAGGGCCCAAGCGAAAGGTAGGGGCGGCTACCCACTTGGCACTTTGGGGAGCTATGATATAAAACCACTCCCGTTGCCATAAACTGGACACCTCTGGGAAGGAGCCCTCTGGCCATGGAACGTCAGCACTTTTGCTTATTGTGGCACCTCCGCACTCTGCGTGACGCCCCTCGATCATCTTTGGCTTCACATTGAAAGTATTGAGTCACAGGCCGAAGTGTGGGGTCATGCGAAGGAAGGCCTCACACATGACGATGAACAACGAGATGTGAAGGAGGGAATCCGGGGCCAGATCATGGAAACCCAGTCCATAATAGAACATGAGCCCCCTAACAAAGGGATCCAGAGCGAGTCCTAGCCCTCGCAGGAAGTGAGAGATGAACACTACACTCTCGTTGGGTTCGGGAGTGGGGATGACCTGCCCTCGGGCAGGCAGCCTGTGCGAGATTTCGGTGGTCACATACCTGGCCTCTCTTAGCTTCTTGATGACTTCCTCTGTGACAGAGGAAGGCATCCACCGACCTTGGAGATTGGATCCGGACATGGTTGAAAGTCCGAAGCGCCTGACCTGAGCCTTGGGTGTTGGAACTCGAGGCGGGGTAAGGATTCGATTGAGCACGAGAGGGGAAAACGGGCATGCCTCGACCTCTTTATAAAGAGGAAGAATATCAAGCGTCCTCCTCGTGGCCGTTTGGGACTTGCCTAAAATCGAGGAGTCATACTAACAGGCACGATTGGGTGACCCACGTCCATATTGATGAGAATCCCGTAATAAGGGGGACACGATCTCTGCTTTCACAAGACGTGTCAAGAAAACTGCCTCGCATTATGTGCAGCGCTGGTTGAGGAAAACGGTTCGAATAGAGACCGGGCCATGGCATGATGGCATGCTGTCAAAATGTGTCAGCGGATTAGATTTGTGGAAATAGTATTCTCTCTACGGCGGTATGTGGAACTTGTTTTGCAGAGTCGGACACTATACTTGTGTTCAAAATCTTCTATGGAGTATTCAGAGGAGGAACCCGCCTTGCAATGCCGAAGACAAAACTGCGCGCTGGACTCATCGTCATTGAAGCCTGGTTCAAGGGCTAATGAGGGAGTCCTGGATTAGGGGGTCTCCGGACAGCCGGACTATATCCTTTGGCCGGACTGTTGGACTATGAAGATACAAGATTGAAGACTTCGTCCCGTGTCCGGATGGGACTTTCCTTGGCGTGGACGGCAAGTTTGGCAATATGGATATGTAGATCTCCTCACATGTAACCGACTCTGTGTAACCCTAGCCCCCTCCGGTGTCTATATAAACTGGAGGGTTTAGTTCGTAGGACAAGATACAATCATACCATAGGCTATCTTCTAGGGTTTAGCCTCTATGATCTCGTGGTAGATCAACTCTTGTAATACTCATATCATCAATATCAATCAAGCAGGACATAGGGTGTTACCTCCATCAAGAGGGCACGAACCTGGGTAAACATCGTGTCCCCTGCCTCCTGTTACCATCCACCTTAGATGCACAGTTGGGGACCCCCTACCCGAGATCCGCCGGTTTTGACACCAACAATGGTGATTTCCAGGTTGTATGTTCATTATAGAAAAAACTCGTGGACAATGGACAAAGGAAATTTGGATCCCCTTCAATCTTGGTGATTTCCCCCTCGAAACCATGAAACTTCCTCGGTGATGGTTGATAACCCACAAGTATAGGGGATCGCAATAGTTTTCAAGGGTAGATTATTCAACCCAAATTTATTGATTCGACACAAGGGGAGCCAAAGAATATTCTCCAGTATTAGCAGTTGAGTTGTCAATTCAACCACACCTGGAAACTTAATATATGCAGCAAGGTATTTAGTAGCAAAGTAATATGATAGTAGTGGTAACGGTGGCAAAAGGTAATGATAGCAAAAGTAATTATTTTGGGTTTCATAGTGATTATAACAGTAGCAACGGAAAAGTAAATAAGCGAAGAACAATATATGGAAAGCTCGTAGGCATTGGATCGGTGATGGAGAATTATGCTGGATGCGATCGATCATGTAACAGTCATAACCTAGGGTGACACAGAACTAGCTCCAGCTCATCAATGTAATGTAGGCATGTATTCCGAATATAGTCATACGTGCTTATGGAACAGAACTTGCATGACATCTTTTGTCCTACCCTCCCGTGGCAGCGGGTCCTAATGGAAACTAAGGGATATTAAGGCCTCCTTTTAATATAGTACCAGACCAAAGCATTTACACATAGTGAATACATGAACTCCGCAAAATTCGGTCATCACCAGTAAGTATCCCGATTATTGTCACTTCGTGGTTAACAGATCATAACACATAATAGGTGACTATAGACTTGCAAGATGGGATCAAGAACTCTCATATATTGATGAAAACATAATAGGTTTAGATCTGAAATCATGGCACTCGGGACCTAGTGACAAGCATTAAGCATAGCAAAGTCATAGCAACATCAATCTCAGAACATAGTGGATACTAGGGATCAAACCCTAACAAAACTAACTCAACTACTTGATAAATCTCATCCAACCCATCACCGTCTAGCAAGCCTACGATGGAATTACTCACACATGGCGGTGAGCATCATGAAATTGGTGATGGAGGAAGGTTGATGATGACGATGGCGACGGATTCCCCTCTCCGGAGCCCCGAACAGACTCCAAATCAGCCCTCCTGAGAGAGTTTAGGGCCATGCGGCGGCTCCGTATTGTAAAACGTGATGAATCCTTCTCCTTGATTTTTTTAATCCCCGAAAATGAATATATGGAGTCAAGGTTGAGGTCGGTGGAGCGTCATGGGGCCCACGAGGCAGGGAGGCGTGCCCAGGGGGGTAGGGCGCGCCCCCCGCCCTCGTGGATAGGTGGTGGGCCCCCTGACGTGGATCTTTCTTCCAATATTTTTTATATATTCCAAAATAATTCTCTGTTGATTTTCACGTCATTCCGAGAACTTTTATTTCTGCACAAAAATAACACCATGGCAATTCTGCTGAAAACAGCATCAGACCGGGTTAGTTCCATTCAAATCATGCAAGTTAGAGTCCAAAACAAGGGCAAAAGTGTTTGGAAAAGTAGATACGACAGAGATGTATCAACTCCCCCAAGCTTAAACCTTTGCTTGTCCTCAAGCAATTTAGTTGATAAACTGAAAGTGATAAAGAAAAACTTTTACAAACTCTGTTTGCTCTTGTTGTTGTAAATATGTAAAGCCAGCATTCAGGTTTTCAGCAAAGATTATGAACTAACCATATTCACAATAACATTTAGGTGTCAAATTTACTCATATTAATGGCATAATTAACTAGCGAGCAATAATAATAAATCTTGGATGACAACAGTTTCTCAAAATAATCATGATATGATATGACAAGATGGTATCTCACTAGCCCTTTCTGAGACTGCAAAACATAAATGCAGAGCACCTTTAAAGATCAAGAACTGGCTAGACATTGTAATTCATTGTAAAAGAGATCCAGTCAAGTCATTCTCAATGTAAACTAACAATAATGGATGCAAATGATAGCGGTGCTCTCCAACTGGTGCTTTTTAATAAGAGGATGATGACTCAGCATAAAAGTAAATAGATAAGCCCTTCATAGAGGGAAGCAGGGATTTGTAGAGGTGCCAGAGCTCGGTTTTGAAATAGATATGAATAATATTTTGAGCGGTATACTTCCATTGTCAATATAACAACCGAGAGATCTCGATATCTTCCATGCTACACACATTATAGGCGATTCCCAAACAGAATGGTAAAGTTTATACTCCCCCTCCACCAACAAGCATCAATCCATGGCTTGCTCGAAACAACAAGTGCCTCCAACTAACAAGAGTCCCGGGGGAGTTTTGTTTGCAGTTATTTTGATTTGATTTGCATAAAGCATGGGACTGGGTATCCCGCTGACCAGCCATTTTCTCTTGAGTGAGGAGCAGAGTCCACTCCTCTTGAGAATAACCCAACTAGCATGGAAGATACAGATATCCCTAGTTGATACATGAGCTATTTGAGCATACAAAACAGAATGTTTATTTGAAGGTTTAGAGTTTGGCACATACAAATTTAGTTGGAACAGCAGGTAGATACCGTATATAGGTAGGTATGGTGGACTCGTATGGAACAACTTTGGGGATTATGGAATTGGATGCACAAGCAGTATTCCCTCTTAGTACAAGTGAAGGCTAGAAAAAGACTTGGAAGCGACCAGGTAGAGAGCGACAACAGTCATGAACAAGCGTTAAAATTAATCAACACCGAATGCAAGCATGAGTAGGATATAATGCACCATGAACATAAATATCCTAAAGGCTATGTTGATTTTGTTTCAACTACATGTGTGAACATGTGCCAAGTCAAGCCACTCGAATCGTTCAAAAGAGGATACCACCCTATCATACCACATCACAACCATTTTAATAGCATGTTGGCACGCAAGGTAAACCATTATAAACTCCTAGCTAATTAAGCATGGCATAAGCAACTACAATCTCTAATTGTCATTACAAACATGTTTATTTACAAAAAACAAGAGAGGTCGAGTTCATACCAGCTTTTCTCATCTCAATAAGTTCATCATATAATCATCACTATTGCCTTTCACTTGCACGACTGAATAGTGTAGATAATAATAATAGTGCACATGCATTGGACTAAGCTGGAATCTGCAAGCATTCAATTCAAGAGAGAATACAAGGTAATATGGGCTCTTTGTTATATCAACAATAATGCATATAAGAGCCACTCAACATTTTCATTATGGTCTTCTCCTCTCGACCCCCAAAGAACAAGAAAAGAAATAAAACTATTTACATGGGAAAGCTCCCAACAAGCAAAAGAAGAACGAGAAATCTTTTTCGGTTTTCTTTTTAATTACTACTACTAGAGGTGTTGGGGATATTACTACTGGAGGTAAACCGGCCTTGGGTAGCCGGGTTGACTCTTTGAAGATTAGAAGCCCATGAAGATGTAAAGATGCTGGCGCTTTACGAAGGGCCCAAGGGCGAGTTACAGTATGTAAATGTAAACCGGCCCAGTTTTCTAACTTGTATAGTAAGATAGAAAGAGAGAGGCCGAACCGGATACGTTTATAAACCGGCTTCGGGACTCTGTAGCCCGGCGGGCGTCAACCTATGTATATAAAGGGACGACCCGGCCGCGGTTTAGGGACAAACAACAACAACTCGAAAGCCAGACAAAGCGGATTCGCTCCCTGGCCTTCGAAACCCTAGCAATAACAATCACAACTAGACGTAGGCTTTTACCTTCATCAAAGGGGCCGAACTAGTATAAAACTCCCGTGTCCCCTTGTCTGATTTAACCCCTTTAAGCTAACCCGTCGCGATGGCTCCACAACTAAGTCCTTTCATGAGGACATCTGCCGTGACAAACCCACGACAGTTGGCGCCCACCGTGGGGCTATCGCACGATGGTTTCGAGTTCTTGAAGGGCAGCTTCGATGGACTTAAGGGATACGCTGTGGGCCGGATGACGAAGAGTCGCCGCGGCAAGCTCTACATCGACAACGCAGGATGGGGTCCCGAGGCCGATTCAATCGAATATGGGTACCAGGTCCCCTTTGGCAGGATTCATGTCTTCATCGGCAAGATCCGCGAACCGGCCCCCGAGCCGGACATCTGCACCGACATCATCGAAACGGCTCGGCGTGCAAGTCCTTCGCCGGTTCAGCCCGAGGCAAGGCATGTTTTCGTAGGTGTCATCCATGGATCAGGGCACGAGGATGGACCGGTGTCCGAAGGAGAAACCGTAGTCTGCTCTGATGACGAGTCTTCTGGAGAAACGAAATCTCTTTACCAGTTGCAGGACGGCCAGATTGAGGGAGGATCCGAGGGCAACAGTATTCTGGATTCCCCCGGTCTGCCAAACCGGGCCACCATCTTCATGGCCGGCACACAATCGGCACCTCATTCATCTACCACCGCAGCAATGCTCTCCGTTTCAACAACGGCCACACCAGCAGGGGCAGGAAGCTCGGTGCCACCTCCGTCCCAAGTCTTATATGATTTGCTCGACGCCCTGGCAACATTGATGTCCGCGGAGGTAGACGCAGCAGCTAGGGATCAGCACGATGCGGATATTGCAAAGGTGAAAGATAAGATAGCCCAGGCCAAAGCGGACCTGGCAGCAGAGAACGCCAGGATGGCTACGAAGCGGGCCGAGTTGGAAGCACAGGCTTACCGGATTAGACTGGATGAGAATGCTTCGGAGGAAGTCATGAGAAGAAGGTACCGATCACGTCTCCCGTCGGTTTACGAGCCGCAGAATCTTTTCAACACGCCAGGTGCAGGAGCTGGCAACCAACCCACACTAAACCAGGCGGGGGCGCTGGGAGCAGGAGCGCTGGTTCAGCCGCGCACGACGGACCTGCCTCGCCGGAACAACGTTGTACCATCAACGCCGCCCGGGCATTATTCCAACCCGTTGGACAACATTGTGTCCACTGCATCACGCCTGGCGGCCCTCCCAACCGACGGCGAGTCACCAGTTGTAGTGGAAGCACGTAGGGCCAGGGATCTCCTTCCAACAGCACTAAATCAGCAGCAAGCATATTCACGCAGCCATGAGAGGATTCACTCCACTCCCCACCCAAGCCGGGGTTATAGCAGACACGTGGAAGAAGAATCGGTTGTGTCCAGTAGCGCGCGCCGCTGAAATTCGCCACGAGGGAACAACCCGGCTGGGGGAGGTGCTAATGCGCAAGATGTTGTGGATCACGGCCACGCACGTCGAGAGGCCGAGTTGACAGCTCGACATGAGGCACGACAGCACACTCCGGTTCACCCCACTGCCTCCATGGAGCCAGGGGTGATGTTCAGTTCCTTAGGGGTACCATGTTTATCTCCTGCTTTGCATAATGTACGACTACCCAAGGATTTCAAGGGACCTCGTAAGGTACCAAATTATACCGCCGATTTGCAGCCAAAGGCGTGGGTGGAGAGCTATGAGATGGCAATGGAGATGTTAGATGTGGAAGAGGCGGTGTGTGCTAAATATTTCACCATGATGTTGGAAGGAACAGCTCGCACTTGGTTGAAGAGCTTGCCGATCAACTCTATTGGATCATGGGCCGAATTGATGCATCGGTTTATCCAGAACTTCAAGGATACGTGTAAGCAGCCGATGTCAATTGTAGATCTGGCCGCTTGTGTCCAAGAGGAAGGGGAGTCCACGACCCATTGGGTCAAATGGGTCTCGGCGATTTTGCATTCGTCAAATCATATCAACACAGACACCGCAGTGTTAACGTTAGAGGGTAATTTCGGTTTCAAACCATTGAAACAGAAGTTGGGAAGGCTCAAACGTCACTGCAACGACATGTCAACACTCATGGCTGCTTTGGTTAAATACGCCGATTCAGATAATACCAAGGATCCGGACTCAGAGGAGGACAAACCGGAGAAGGGTAAGAAGACCGGCAATGCCAATGGCCAACAACACAATCCGGCAGGCCATGGAAACGCTGGTAAGCGCAAGGCCGACAGTGGTTTGGACTTTGTCGCAAATACCAACGCGCAGGAGAATAGCCAGCACCGTAAGGGCAAGCAGCCCAGAGGGGTGGAGGTCCAGGCAACAATTTGGAGCGTTTGTTAAATCAGCCCTGTCCAAAGCATGGATCAAAGGACAAACCGGCATCAGATCTCTGGAATGATTGTTATATCATGCGGGATTTCAAGAATTCCAACATGTTCCAATATGACAACGGACCGCCCGGTGGTTCAGGAGGAGGTTTCCAAGGGCCGGGTTACGGAGGCGGTGGTTCCGGTTCAGGGTTTCCAGGCAATCAAACCGGACATGTCAATCAAGGACACCAAGGCAACCAGGGAGGTTACAACCATCAGGGGAGTCAGCAGCAGCAGCAGCAGTCGGGTTATCAGAGCAATCCCAAACAGCTGAACAGCGGGCAATATCATGTCTTCACTACTAGTTTGTGCAAACGTGATCAGAAGCTTCACAAAAGGGTAGTCAACTCGGTTGAGCCGGCAGTACCTCAGTATTTACGCTGGTCGGAGCAACCTATTTTGTGGAGCAGAGAGGATCACCCACCCCGTGTTGATAATCCAGGTCATTTGGCCTTGGTGGTAGCCCCTCAAGTTGGGGGATACAAGTTCACTAAAGTGCTCATGGATGGGGGAAGTAGTATCAATATTTTGTATTATGATACATTCTGACGTATGGGGTTGACAGATAAGGATCTTAAACCGTCAAATACGGTATTTCATGGTGTGGTGCCTGGTAAATCTGCATATCCTGTTGGTAAGATAGCTTTGGAGGTAGCTTTTGGAGATGACTACGATTCAAGGTCAGAAACAGTGACATTTGAGGTGGTAAAGATCAAAATTCCGTACCACGCTCTGTTTGGGCGGCCGGTTTATGCTAAGTTTATGGCAAGGCCATGTTATGTTTACCTGCAACTTAAAATGCCAGGTCATAAGGGGACTATCATAGTACATGGAAGTAGACAGATTGCTTTGGAGTGTGAAGAAGGCGATGCGGCCTATGCTGAGTCGGTTTGTGCCACAGAGGAGTTAACATTTTATAAGGAGCAAGTTGATCCGGCAGACATGACCTCCTTAAAAAAGCCAACCACGGAACACGATCCAGCATTGAAGTTCAAATCAGCTATAGACACTAAGATGGTTGACTTTGTCCCTGGCGATTCATCCAAACAGTTCAGCATCAGCGCTAACCTCGATCCCAAATAGGAAAGCGCGCTCATCGAGTTCATCCGTGAGAATCGGGACATCTTTGCATGGAAACCTTCTGACATGCCAGGTGTACCGAGAGAACTCGCTGAGCACACACTCAACATTGATCCGAAATTCAAACCGGTCTGACAGTTCCTCCACCGCTTCAACGAGGAAAGGCGCAAGGCTATAGGTGAAGAGGTCGCCCGTTTGTTGGTGGCTGGGTTTATTGTTGAGGTTTTTCATCCAGAGTGGTTAGCCAATCCGGTGCTGGTTCCTAAGAAAAACGGCACTTGTCGCATGTGTGTGGACTACACAGATTTAAACAAGGCTTGCCCTGCAGACCCCTTTGCTCTCCCTTGCATTGATCAAATAATTGATGCTACGACGGTTGTGACTGTTTGTGTTTTTTGGATGCTAACTCTGGTTATCATCAGATCAGAATGGCAGTTAAGGACCAGGAGAAAACATCCTTTATAACTCCCTTTGGAGCCTTCTGCTATGTTTCCATGCCCTTTGGACTCAAGAGTGCCCAGGAAACTTACCAGCGATGTGTTCAAAATTGCCTTCATAAGCAAATTGGGCGCAATGTCCATGCGTATGTAGATGATATTGTGGTCAAATCCAGAAAGGAGGAGACTTTGATAGATGATCTATGGGAAACTTTTGACAATCTCCGGGTCTACAAGATGATGCTCAATCCGGAGAAGTGTGTTTTCGGTGTCCCGGCAGGCAAAATCTTAGGCTTTCTGGTTTCAAACAGAGGCATTGAGGCTAATCCAGAAAAGATTGCAGCGATTACGTCCTTGGCTAAACCGGCGTGTATTAGCGATGTGCAGCGTCTGGCCGGCCGGATTACAGCCTTGAGCCGGTTTGTCAGCCGCCTTGGAGAGAAGGCCATTCCTTTATATCAAATGCTCAAGAAAACGGATAACTTTGTCTGGAGTGAAGCAGCTGATAAGGCGTTTGAAGATCTGAAGAAACAGCTCGTAGAACCGCCCGTGCTGGCAGCACCGATCAATAAAGAGCCCTTATTATTATATGTGGCTGCTAATGCCCGAGCTGTCAGCATAGCCATTGTGGTAGAGCGCAAAGAGCCGGGCAAAGAGTACCCGGTTCAACGGCCGGTTTATTATATCAGTGAGGTGCTCATTGAATCAAAGCAGAGGTATCCACATTGGCAGAAACTGGTGTATGGGGTGTTTATGGCAAGCCAGAAGCTCAAACACTATTTTCAGGGCCATCCTATCACAGTAGTCAGTTCAGCTCCTTTGGGTGACATCATTCAAAACAGAGAGGCAACTGGCCGGATTGCCAAGTGGGCCATTGAGCTTGGACCCCACGGGCTTAGATATATACCCCGCACGACGATCAAGTCCCAGGCACTCGTAGATTTCATCAATGATTGGACGGAATTACAGGCACCTGAGGAGAAACCAGATAATACATATTGGACTATTCACTTTGATGGGTCCAGACAGCTAGAGGGTTCGGGGGCTGGAGTCGTATTAACTTCCCCACGAGGTGATAAGTTTTGTTATGTCCTCCGTTTAATGTTCCCTTGTAATAACAATGCAGCTGAATATGAGGCTTTACTCCACGGTCTTCGGATGGCTAAAGACATGAATTTGAGCCGGGTTAAGTGCTTCGGTGATTCAGATCTAGTGGCTCAGCAAGTGTCTGGCACTTGGGATTCTAAGGACCCACTCATGGCTGCATATCGGCGAGAGGTGGACACAGTGACTGGTCACTTTAAAGGTTATCAGGTGGACAATATAGACCGGCGAAAGAATGAAGCGGCGGACGCTTTAAGTCGTCTCGGTTCACAACGTAAACCAGTTCCGCCCAATGTCTTTCTTGATGTGTTGCACAATCCATCAGTCAAAATACCAACCGAGGAAGATTTGGTTGTTCCTGATCCGGAGGCTCAATTGGTGGCAGCTTTGCATGCCACACCGGATTGGACGATCCCATATCTGGATTACATGAACCGAGGCGAGTTACCAGCTGAGGAAATGTTGGCCCGACAGATAATCCGGCATTCCAAGTCCATGACCATACTCAACGGGGAGTTACATCGTTACAATGTTTTAGGAGCGATTCAACGATGCGTCTCTCCTCAAGAAGGTTGTGAGATTTTGCGAGAAATTCATGAAGGGGATTGCGGTCATCACGCCGGTTCAAAGTCATTGGTTGCTAAAGCTTTTCGCCATGGTTTTTACTGGTTGACGGCGCATGCTGATGCGGAGGATTTGGTCAAAAGATGTGATGGATGTCAAAAGTTTGCCCGCCGTGCGCATGTTCTAGCTCAAGAGTAGCGGATGATTCCAATTACGTGGCCGTTTGCCACTTGGGGGCTGGATATGGTTGGACCCTTCAAGCGCTCCAAGGACAAGAAGACCCATCTGTTAGTAGCAGTTGATAAATTCACAAAATGGGTAGAGGCAGAGCCAGTCAGCAAGTGTGATGCATCCACAGCGGTTCAATTCATCAAAAAGGTGATATTCCGGTTTGGCTTTCCACATAGCATTATAACAGATAATGGCAGTAACTTGTCAAAAGGAGAGATGGAAGAATTCTATCAACGTGAGCACATCCGGCTTGATCTAGCATCAGTGGCTCACCCCCAATCTAATGGTCAAGCGGAAAGGGCAAATCAAGAAATTTTGCGGGGTATTAAACCAAGGCTTATGGTTCCCTTAAAGCGGATGCCGGGTTGTTGGGTCGAGGAGCTACCTTCTGTGTTATGGAGCATCAACACCACACCCAATAGGTCTACGGGTTACACGCCTTTCTTCATGGTTTATGGAGCAGAGGCGGTTCTTCCTAGTGACATCCGTCACGATTCGCCCCGTGTGGCAGCTTATGTTGAAGCAGATAATGAGAAGGCACATCAGGATTCTCTGGACCTGTTGGATGAAGAGCGGGATCTTGCAGCAGCGCGTTCGGCGATTTATCAACAAGATCTTCGGCGTTATCACAACCGCCGGGTTAAAACTAGAACCTTTCAAGAAGGTGATTTGGTGCTCCGGCTCATCCAGGATCAGACTGATATGCATAAGTTATCCCCCCTTGGGAAGGACCCTTTGTGGTCAGCAAAAATTTGCACAACGGATCCTACTACCTCATTGATGTTCGAGAGCATGAAGACTCACGTCAATCGGAGGAGGAGACAAAGCGGCCATGGAACATAGCTCTCCTTCGGCCTTACTATACTTTAAGCCATAGGCTTTTTCACCTGTACATATTTATGACAGTGTATATACCATATAATAAACCGGAGCCTCCATTATCAGCGGGGTATCTGTTCTTTCTTGTATCATATGTGTGCTTTTTCAAGTTAACGGTCAAAGCGGAGTCTTTGTTAAACTGGACTTAGCGACTGCATAAAGATAAAGAAAATCACTAGGGGGCTTGGTCATGTTTGAACCACAGCTACACCTCTTGATAGGCATTTCAGCCACACAAGGAAAAATCTGTGGAGCCAAAGAGAGTATTGTGCACTGTACAAACTCAAACATAGGCACACGCTGAGCATCGCTCACAAAGTTACTTGGGGGCTCTTTTTTGCAAAGCAACAAAGAGTTTGAAAGAACCCTCGTAATTGGCTATCAAGCCACGGCTTGGAAGCCTGGTGTATTCACCTAAAACCCCGGGTTAACCTGCCTTCATCAAGTAAGCCACTCCTATCCAGGTAATCCTGGCATGACCCATTGAACATTTGACAAGTCAATCTTTTACAGACCCTGAACTTGTCATAGTTAAAACGGTGATTGGTTAATTGGAGGCCCATCTTAAAAGGCTTTGTTAAATGGTTTAACTCAAAGGCCTGGCAGCCCATGAAAAGCCTCGACTTGGAGCCTGGCAGCTCGTAAAAAGCCTCGTATATTTTCCTATTTGAGTTTTGTTTGTTGACAATCATAAGTATTTTTGATAAACCGGCATCCTCGATCTGGCTTGCTTTCCAACCACCAGTTGTTGGCTCATGATCAGCTATAAACTGGTGGTCACTGACCCGGTATGGTTTGACTAAATCACCAGTGTTATGAAGAAAATCCGGTAGGTATACCGGTCCGGTTTAATAGATAGGCCGGTATTATGAAGATGAGATTATCAAACATATCGGGTTGGTGTTAAACACCTTTGTTGTGTACATGTTTGCTCACTCAATGAGGTATGTTCTGTACATTATTTTTTGTACGAAGACTTGATTATTCAGCTCAAGTACTATATACTTCTTGGATATTATGACATGTTTAGCGGTAAACCGCTAGACACTTTTTAGTTTTTTGCACCCAGGAAGGCAAGTCATCATAGACTATGCATAAAATATATCCTGAAGGGCGGCACAGATTGTCACAAAGGGCTATGAAGCATGCTCGATGGCATGGCAGATAAACAAAGTTTCAGCTATCCTATTACATGAATCTTTAAAGCGGCTCAACAGTGCCATTGTTTTTTCACAGTAGCCATATAAACCGGCGTCCGGATCCGGACTCTTCATCACGACGGTTTGACGGTTGCGGATCAGTTGGTGTACGCACTTCTTCATCCCTCCCCAGCCGCTGGAAATCAGTTGTTGACCAATCGATTCCGGTTAAAGCTCGCAATACTGCTTCTTCATGGATAAGATCAGAAGGGTTAATATCAGGGGTATAAGTGTGCTTACGAATCGGAGGCACAAGTTCTTCAACTTCATGGATCTCGGCCGGCTGTCTTTTCCCTTCTGCATCATAAAACAGTTGAAAATGGGACAAATCGATGTCTTCAGCTAATTTGCTGGCTGCTGGCCGCATCTGTATGGTCAACTGCTGAAGATCGTCATTGTCAAAGTTTGAACCGTCTTCTTTAACGCCTGGATACCCTTTAATGATATCCTTCGCTTCAAGATCTGGAATCTAGGCCTTGGCTCGAATAAGGACAGTTAATGCTCCGGCTCTTGCAGCGGCTCTTTTCAACTCGGCAATACGCGCCGGTAACATGCCCAGCTTCTCAAGGGTTTCCTTAATCAACGTTGGCGCCGATTTGTTATAACCTGCTGTACTAATGGCTCGCTGAGATCCAGAGTATAGCTGCTCAACCAATGTGTATGCCGCTTTGAGCTTCATCTGCATATCTGCACCAAGATGAGTGATCCGAGTTCCTGCCAAAGATTTTTCAACATCGTGGTCAGTTTTAAGATTCATTGACTGATGCAACATACATAAGCAGATACTTACCAAAGATAGCAGAGGTCATAGCGTTGATTTGGCGCTTCAAACTGGCTAGTTCTTCAGCCACCGGTTTCAGGGCTTCCTCGGCATCTACGGCTCTTTTGGTAAAACCGGCTTTTTTGGTTTCCCATGCAGCACGATCTTGATTGAAGGATTCTTTCAATTTTTCCATTCCGGCCAGGGCCTGGGTCAGCTCCTCTTTGGCTTTTGCAGCTTCGGCTTGTTGTGACTTCACATTTTCTTGCAAGTCAGAATTTTTGGCATCTTTGCTTCTCAGTTCAGCCTGCAACATTGAAGGTATCTTCAACAAAACAACATATATATGCACTAAGTATAAAGCATATAACAAGTTATCCACTTCATACATGGGGGCTAATGCTTATTTGCTCTCAAATACTACCTTCTATGCAAGTCTCCAGAATAATGCAAGCATTATCCTTGACACTTGGGGGCTAATGTACGTTTGTTCTAAACTGGCGGTATGGATTAAAAACCGGATTAACTTGCCAAGTTAAACCGGCCTTTGGGGGCTATGCTACAGAATGTTATCTCATTTTTCAAACATGAGTTTTATCTATGATTGAAGGCATGCCTTGGCAAAGATTAATGATGGGATGCTTAAAATGTTACAAAGACCCGGTTTATGATTGACAATCATAAAACGGCTCTTGGGGGCTACTTGGAATAGTATTTCAGCTATAAATCAATGTGCAAGGGAGAAGAATTTACCTCATATCGTTCTTTCATCAAATTCACCAAACCGGCTTCATAATCCCGGTTTGAGTGCAGACGATTCAAGAAGCCGGAATGAAACTCATCAACGTTAAGATGAGCATAGTTTGATAAGTCGCTGCTCCATTTACCTTTATCCCTGGCAATTTTCTCTTCTTTGGCACTATGCTGAGACAAAATGATGGGATGACCAGGAGAACTATGGCCGGCTCCGGTAATAATAACATCATCGCCTTGGCCTTCAGGATTTTGGGCGGATGATGATGGAATTTTAGTGTCTTTCATTGGATTATCTCGGTTTGGTTCTGTCGGTTCAGTATTAGGGGCGGCAGGCTCAACATCTGTGGGTTCATCAGTATGGTGGCCGTCAAGGGGCGGATCATCAAAAGTTGTTTCAGGATGGAGGCCTTCCGGTTCACCTGTTTGCTCCAGTTCAACTCTTGGTTCTTCTTCTCAGCAACAGGGTCTTCTGGCGGATTGGTGACTCGAGCTTTCTTGCTAGGTCTAGCTTTAGCCCTACAAACAGAATAAAAAGGGTTAACATCCTGTTCAAAAGATATAGGGAGCATTGAAAGGAAAGGTTTTTCGTAACTCACCCAGCCATAGTTTTCAAAGGGGGGAGTTGAGTTGCTGTCGATTCACCAGAAGAAGAAGGAGGTGTCACCTGATAATTTGAGTCGGACGGATTAAGAGGATGTCTGAAATAATATGCCTTGGGGTAAGAATGGTCAGAAGTAGGAGAGACCTCAGACCGACGCTTCCGAACCGGAGTATCAGGTAAACCGGTAGAGGTGACCTGTTGGCCACTGTGCCGAGTTGTCCGGCGAGCCTCATGCTGTTGAGTCTTCAAAATAAATGTTGGATCCAAGAGAGCAAGAGGATGAGAAAAGCTTACATTCCAGATTGTTTGGCGACGTTTTTGTGTTGGCATAGAGTCTGAACCGGAGGAAAGGGTAATTACCTCTACGTCCTCAGCCTGACTAGCTTCGGCCTCCTCCTGAGGAAGATCATTGTTAACAAGATACGTAAAAAGAGAGCCAAGTGAGTCAAGTTCTACCTCAGCTTCTGGGTCATCGGTATCATCATCAAGCTCCATATTAATCCGGTCAGCCGTTTTTTGCTTTGACGTCCATTTTACAGCTTTGGTCTTCGGGCGGGTTGGCTTGGCCACTTTGTCTCCAGTTGGATTTGCCGCTTTCTCTATGGATTTCCGTTTCCAGTAGGGGTCATCACCCTATACATATAAAGAAGAAGGGTTACAGCTTGTATAAGTCAAAGATATTAGAGATGAAGAGGAAGTATAATGCTTATAGTAGGTGGTTTGTTCTTGGTGTAGAAGGGGGTTTGACTACAGACCAGTTCCGATTCATTCAGAATCTTCTTTACACCTTCAGTAACTTCTTCCTCAGATAATTGGATGTTGCAGTGGCGTTGAGGATTGTCAACCTCACCGGTATATTTGCACATTAAACCGGGACGCCGGCATAGCGGCAAGATACTCCAGGATATCCAACAGCGTACAAAATCCACACCTGTTAAACCATTTGCCGTAAAGGCCCGGAGCTTGGCGATTTGAGGAGCATATTATGCCCTTTCTGAGGAGCTCAAGCGTTGTGGCATTGGGTGAGTATTGGATAATCTATGATCTCGGATGCCGGGGAGGGGATTCTCATCTTCAGGCGAAGTGTCTCTGCAATAGAACCATGTTTGGTTCCATTCCTTTGGGTGGCTATGTTGTTTGGCATGAGGAAATTCCACTTCTTTCCGCTTTTGAATCGAAACACCACCAAGCGCTATATTCGGGCCATTCACAAACTCTGTGCGCCGGTTTAAGTGAAAGAAATCCCGGAACAATTCGGTAGTTGGTTCTTCCTGTAAATAGACTTCACAGAAGAATTGGAAATTGCATAAGTTGGAGACAGAATTGGGACCAATATCTTGTGGATGCAGTTGGAAACTGGCAAGCACATCTTGATAAAATTTGGACCCTGGCGGTTTGAAACCACGGCTTATATGGTCAACAAAGATTACCACTTCGCCTTGTCTTGGGGTTGGAGGATTCTCAGTTCTTGGGGCTTGCCATTTGATCTCAGTTTTCTTAGGCAGAGAGCCGATGCTAACCATCTCATCCAGTTGAGCCTCAGTAACCCGAGAATGAGCCCAGTTGCAGGCAGTGAATTGTTTGGCCATTGCAAAGCGAATAAACTGAAAATGAAAGGCCAGTTTATAAATTATGCATGATCATACACAAGAGACAAGGGAGTAAGAAACGTAATGAGAAAGAAGGTAATGCTAGCGCAGGATTGATCAGACACTATTAAACTGGAGCGTATTTATGAAGGTAACATGCTTTTCCGGTTTATCAGAGGGCTAATGGCATAGACTATTTATCCAATGTCAAAACGCTTATATTGGCGCGAGGAGAAACAGATCTCACAGTGATGTATAAAACTTTCGGATCTAGAGATAAGACAGAAAAGCAAAAATAATTGGATCTTGAAGGGGTGCATAACTGAAGCAATTTTTGGCAGACAGATCGGTTGTTTGTGCATAAAGATTTGTGATGATCATGGTAGGTAAGCTACAGTAAGAGATGTATCAAGCATGAACTGTCCATCTATTAAAGGAAGAACATGGAAGAATAGCACTGATGAACTTCGGAAGAACTGCGAGGAATATCGAAACCCTAGAACAGATCTATGGTGGAAAAAGCAGAACTTACCGGAGCTAGTGAAGAAGCGGAAGGGTGCCGCAGTTCTCTGGTGCGTTCAGGGTGATGCAGCTGCCGAGGTCGGAGCAGAAATGACGGTCGACGGTGGCGGCGGAGTTCCAGAGGCTGAGCGGCACGAGGAAGACGATGCGAAGAGGCACGAGGGGAAACGGTGAAAATGACCCCTCGGTCCTATGTATAAGGCAAAGTGAAAAAAATGGCCAGTGCGGGAATTGAGGAGTCCAAAAAATGGATATATATTAAATGAAGGAAATCTCCGACATCAACGGATGGATGACGTCAGGGCGGTTTATTGTAATTCTGAAGTATGACGTCACGGTAGTTTACAAGATCAAAAATGAAGATAAGAGAGAAGATTTTTTCTAAGTGTGGAAGATTGACATGAACAAGTTCAAACCAATCTGGGGCCTAATGTTGGGGATATTACTACTAGAGGTAAACCGGCCTTGGGTAGCCGGGTTGACTCTTTGAAGATTAGAAGCCCATAAAGATGTAATGATGCTGGCGCTTTACGGAGGGCCCAAAGGCGAGTTACAGTATGTAAATGTAAACCGGCCCAGTCGTGTAACTTGTATAGTAAGATAGAAAGAGAGAGGCCGAACCGGATACGTTTATAAACTGGCTTCGGGACTCTGTAGCCCGGCGGGCGTCAACCTATGTATATAAAGGGACGACCCGGCCACGGTTTAGGGACAGACAACAACAACTCGAAAGCCAGACAAAGCGGATTCGCTCCCTGGCCTTCGAAACCCTAGCAATACCAATCACAACTAGACGTAGGCTTTTACCTTCATCGAAGGGGCCGAACTAGTATAAAACTCCCATGTCCCCTTGTTCGGTTTAACCCCTTTAAGCTAACCCGTCACGATGGCTCCACAACTAAGTCCTTTCATGAGGACATCTGCCGTGACAAACCCGCAACAACAGGCATGGAAAGTAAACTAACTAAAAGATACAGCTAATTTTTTTGTTTTTCTTAAGGTTTATCAAACACACAAGAAGAAAGCATAAAAACGGAAATACTCTAGCATGGATATTACAGTGAAGAAGTATGAGCACCAACAACTAGCATGAGTGTGTGAACATGAATGTAATGTGGGTGAGAGATACGTACTCTCCCAAGCTTAGGCTTTTGGCCTAAGTTGGTCTATGGCCACGGCTGGCCTGGCAGATATTCAAAGTTATAGCTGGGGTCGTACTGAGATGCAGCGGCAATTGCCAGATGAGCTGCAGCTTGGAGGCGAGCTGTCTCCGCCCTCCTCTCGTACTCGGTCGCCTCCTCCCTGGTTATAACATAACTCCCCTTTGCCTGAAAGTCAAAGAAAGTAGGAGCAGGGAGAGCGATGTGATAGGTGCGTTGTCTGTCAAAGATTAGTCGGTACTGGAGGAACTGATCGTTCCTCTCAACAAACTAATGACGAACCATAGCATCGTAATCTAGATAAGAAGGAGGCAACTCAATATCATCTCCAGGAATGGGTATCTCAAGAAAGTTAGCTATACGAGTTGCATAAATTCCACCAAAGAAATCTCCATGAATACGATTATTATGCAACCTGCGTGCAACAATAGCCCCCAAGTTGTATTGTTTATCTCCTAAAACAGCGCTCCTAAGAACGCTAAGATCGAGTACACACATGTGACAAGCCTCATCTTTACCATTTATGCATCTACCTATGAAGAGAGCAAAATAATGTATAGCAGGAAAATGAATGCTCCCTATGGTGGCTTGTGTTACATCTCTAGATTTCTCCACTATAATACTAGTAAGACAATCTCTAAATTCAGATATGCGAGGTTCACTAACATCACCCCACTGTGGGAGTTTACAAGCAGTGTTAAAATATTCTAAGTCCATGGTATAAGATTTATCATAAAGATCAAACAGGACAGTTTCAGAATTGCGTGATGATGAAAATTTAAACCTTCTCATGAATGAATCAATTAAATAGAGGTATTGATGGCACTTATCTGCCTCGAAGCTCTCCAAATCAGCATTACGCACATATGCATCAAATTCCTCCTTGATTCCTGCTCGAACCATGAAGTCCTCTGACGGCCATTCACAAGGTCGCACTTGAGTGTCTCTTGGTGGTTCCTCATCTGCATCGCGTATTGCGGGCCTGGGTCATTGCTTCCTTGAAGAACCACCTTGGTACATTTTCCTAAACATATTTCTTCCTCTGAAAAATTTCTGAAATTTTTAGTAACTTCAAAATAAAAGTGAACCAAACTCAACAAAATTGATAGCAACTACTCATACAAGTGCCTAGAGGCATTATCACGCATTAAAACTACTTTTGACCATATAAATTTGAAATGCAAGATCAAGAACAGGGTCACCTAAGCAGTAAAAATTTGCAATGAATAAAGCACTAGAACAAAAACTAATTGGACCATTGGAGGAGTCACATACCAAAGAACAATCCCCCAAAGCAGTTTTCTTAATGGAGCTTTGAGCTAGGAGATCGAAAATGGCAGCAAGATGAGCTTGAACTCTGGTTTGAGCTGGTTGGTGATTTTTGTGGGAGGAAGAAGGAGTGTGTGGTAGCTGGAATAAGTGGAGGGGACCCACGTGGGGTCCACAAGGCAGGGGGCACGCCCAGGGGGTAGGGCGCGCCCTCCAACCTCGTGGGCATGTGGCTGCTCCCCCTACTGTGTTTTTAGTGCCACATATTCTTAAATATTCTAGAAAAAATCATATTTAAATTTCAAGGCATTTGGAGAACTTTTATTTTCGGGGTATTTTTTATTGCACGGATAATTCAGAAAACAGACGGAAATTACTATTTTTGCTTTATTTAATATAAATAACAGAAAGTAAAAAGAGGGTACAGAGAGTTGTGTTTTCTAAATTCATCCATCTCATGCTCATCAAAAGGAATCCACTAACAAGGTTGATCAAATCTTGTTAACAAACTCACTACGAATTGCATGAAACTAGAGAATTTTCGAATAACACTAGGTTACCTCAATGGGGATATGCACATCCCCAACAATAAGACTATCATATTTCTTCTTGACAGTAGGAAGAGGAAATTCAAAACCTCCAATAGTAATTGTTGAAATTTTTCCAATAGAGTTGATACTGTGGACTTGAGGTTGTTTCCTTGAAAAGTGTACTGTATGCTCATTACCATTAACATGAAAAGTGACATTGCCTTTGGTGCAATCAATAACAGCCCCTGTTGTGTTCAAAAAGGGTCTTCCAAGAATAATAGACATACTATCATCCTCGGGAATATCAAGAATAACAAAGTCCATTAAAATAGTAACGTTTGCAACCACAACAGGCACATCCTCACAAATACCGACAGGTATATCAGTTGATTTATCAGCCATTTGCAAAGATATTTCAGTAGGTGTCAACTTATTCAGATCAAGTCTACGATATAGAGAGGCATAACACTAACACCGGCTCCAAGATCACATAAAGCAGTTTTAACATAGTTTATTTTAATGGAGCATGGTATAGTTGGTACTCTTGGATCTCCAAGTTTCTTTGGTATTCCACCCTTAAAAGTATAATTAGCAAGCATGGTGGAAATTTCAGCTTCCGATGTATTTCTCTTATTTGTAACTATTTCCTTCATATACTTAGCATAAGGATTCATTTTAAGCATATCAGTCAAACGCATACGCAAAAAGATAGGTCTAATC
Organism: Triticum monococcum; assembly: GCA_034509565.1. Classification (NCBI taxonomy): domain Eukaryota; kingdom Viridiplantae; phylum Streptophyta; class Magnoliopsida; order Poales; family Poaceae; genus Triticum; species Triticum monococcum. The sequence goes on along the minus strand of CM067847.1, from coordinate 169,062,431 downwards.
ATTTCAGCAAAGCGGTCAAAATCCTTTTTCTTGGATGGTTTAGGAGGAAAAGGCATGGGTTTCTAAACCCATGGTTCTCTTTCTTTACCGTGCTTCCTAGCAACAAAGTCTCTCTTATCTTAACGTTGATTCTTTGATTGTGGGTTATCAAGATCAGTAGCAGGTTCAATTTCTACATCATTATTGTTTCTAGGTTGAGCATCAACATGAACATCATCATTAACATTATCACTAGGTTCTTGTTCATTACTAGATTGTGTTTCAGCATCAGAGATAGAAATATCATTGGGATTCTCAGGTGTGTCTACAACAGGTTCACTAGAAGCATGCAAAGTCCTATCATTTTTCTTTTTCTTCCTTTTAGAAGGACTAGGTGCATCAACGTTATTTCTCTGAGAATCCTGCTCAATTCTCTTAGGATGGCCCTCAGGATACAAGGGTTCCTGTGTCATTTTACCACCTCTAGTCATAACTCTAACAGCATTATCTTTTTTCTTATTGTTTAATTCATTGAGCAAATCATTCTGAGCTTTAAGCAATTGTTCTACTTGAGTGGTAACCATAGAAGCATGTTTACTAATAAGTTTAAGTTCACCTTTAACACTGGCCATATAATCACTCAAGTGTTCAATCATATAAGCATTACGTTTCAGTTGTCTACCAAAATAAGCATTAAAATATTCTTGCTTAACCATAAAGTTATCAAATTCATCCAAACATTGGCTAGCAAACTTAGTAGGAGGGATTTCAGCTTTATCATATCTATAGAGAGAATTTACCTTTACTACCTGTGTCGGGTTATGGAGATCGTGTGTTTCTTCAATAGGTGGTGAATTAAGACCATGTATTTCTTCAACAGGAGGTAAATTCTTAACATCTTCAGCTTTTATACCTTTTTCTTTCACAGATTTCTTTGCCTCTTGCATATCTTCAGGACTGAGAAATAGAATACCCCTTTTCTTCGGAGTTGGCTTAGGAGTTGGTTCAGGAAGTGTCCAATTTTTTTCATTAGTCAACATATTGTTTAGTAGCAATTCAGCTTGATCAACGGTTCTTTCCCTGAAAACACAACCAGCACAACTATCCAGGTTATCTCTGGAAGCATCGGTTAGTTCATTATAAAAGATATCAAGTATTTCATTTTTCTTGAGAGAATGATCAGGCAAAGCATTAAGTAATTGGAGAAGCCTCCCCAAAGCTTGTGGGAGACTCTCTTCTTCAATTTGCACAAAATTATATATTTCCCTTAAAGTAGCTTGTTTCTTATGAGCGGGGAAATATTTAGCAGAGAAGTAGTAAATCATATCCTAGGGACTACGCACACAACCAGGATCAAGAGAATTAAACCATATCTTAGCATCGCCCTTTAATAAGGACGGAAATAATTTAAGGATATAATAGTAGCGAGTTTTCTCATCATTAGTGAACAAGGTAGCTATATCATTGAATTTAGTAAGATGTGCCACAACAGTCTTAGATTCATAGCCATAGAAAGGATCAGATTCAACCAAAGTAATTAACTTAGGATCAACAGAGAAATCATAATCCTTATCAGTAATATAGATAGGTGAATTTCTAGCATTCAGAGTTTTTTTCTTTAAGCTTAGCTAATAATTTCTTAAGATCACTTCTATCATTGCAGGCAAGAAAGTCTCTAGCAGTTTCTTCATCCATAACATAACCCTCAGGAACGACAGGCAATTCATATCTAGGGGGAGAATCTTCATCATCACATTCATCAATATTATCAGTTTCAATAATTTCATTCTCTCTAGCCCTAGCAAGTTGTTCATCGAGAAATTCACCAAGTGGCACAGTAGTATCAAGCATAGAAGTAGTTTCATCATAAGTATCATGCATAGCAGAAGTGGCATCATCAATAACATGTGACATATCAGAATTAATAACAGAAGCAGGTTTAGGTGTCGCAAGCTTACTCATAACAGAAGGTGAATCAAGTGTAGAGCTAGATGGCAGTTCCTTACCTCCCCTCGTAGTTGAGGAATAAATTTTGGTTCTTTGATCTTTCAAGTTCTTCATAGTGATAAGCAGATATAAATCCCAAGTGACTCAAAGAATAGAGATATGCTCCCCGACAACGGTGCTAGAAAATGTTCTTGATAACCCACAAGTATAGGGGATCGCAACAGTTTTTGAGGGTAGAGTATTCAACCCAAATTTATTGGTTCGACACAAGGGGAGCCAAAGAATATTCTCAAGTATTAGCAGCTGAGTTGTCAATTCAACCACACCTGGAAGCTTAATATCTATAGCAAGGTATTTAGTACCGAAGTAATATGATAGTAGTGGTAACGGTGGCAAAAGGTAATGATAGCAAAAGTAATATTTTTGGGTTTTGTAGTGATTGTAACAGTAGCAACGGAAAAGTAAATAAGCGAAGAACAACATATGGAAAGCTCGCAGGCATTGGATCAGTGATGGAGAATTATGCCGGATGCGATCGATCATGTAACAGTCATAACCTATGGTGACACAGAACTAGCTCCAGTTCATCAATGTAATGTAGACATGTATTCCGAATATATTCAAACGTGCTTATGGAAAAGAACTTGCATGACATCTTTTGTCCTACCCTCCTGTGGCAGCGGGGTCCTAATGGAAACTATGGGATATTAAGGCCTCCTTTTAATAGAGTACCGGACCAAAGCATTAACACATAGTGAATACATGAACTCCTAAAACTACGGTCATCACCGGTAAGTATCCCGATTATAGTCACTTCGGGGTTAACAGATCATAACACATAATAGGTGACTATAGACTTGCAAGATAGGATCAATGTAACATCCCAAATTTTCAATTTGGAATGTTATACATAGATCATTCTTGCATATCATATTTTATTGCACTTCGTCTCGCGATCCTCGAAATCCTAAGTAGCTCAAGGACCCTCGAAGAGACTTGGGGCTTTCCCCGGTTTCCAAATTTGATTTTATCAAATTCTAAAACAAGGATTTTGGTTTTAATTATTTTTTCTCCGAAAATATTTCATATTAAAATATATGAGAGGAGATAAATATGACTTTTCCAAAATAAATGAAATATTGGAGGAAAAATATTAAAATCAATATTTGTTTTTATTTGGATTCTATTTGCAATTTTGTTTGCTTTAGAAAAATTGCACGTTTTCAAAATTGCATTTTAGGGCCAAGAAAATGTTCATCTCGTTCTAAATATTCCATTTCGACGGTGAAAATTTGTTTTGGCATTTTTAGATTTTTATTTTATTTTCTAGGATTTTTTTAGCTTCGGTGGAATTATTTTTTAAGAAAAAAGTGTGCGTGGCTAACTGGGCCGAAGCCCAGCCGCCGGCCCACCTCCCCCGCTACGTCGTCTCCCTCAGGAGACCGACGCCACCACGTCGCCCCAGACCAGAGTCCGGCTAGGACTCCGCCCCGCCGCCCCTTTGCCCCCTACCCAAGGCACCCCCTCCCTTTATATACCCCCCCCCCCGGCCACCACCACCCGCCACCGCCGCCTCGCCCCGCCCTCAGCAGCCGCCGTCGTGCTACGTTGCCGCCTTGCCGCGCCGCCGCTGGCGCATCTCGCTGAACCGACAAGGTAGTCACCGGTTTTTCTTTAAAAGAAAACCGGTCCGGTTTTTTTAGAAAACCCTAGTTTGTTTTTTCGGTTCGTCGGTTTTTCTTTTTAGCGGACGTTCGTCCATACGTTCGTTTTAACGAACGGTTTTCGCCCGTTAGTTAGAGATAACGAACGCTCGTTCGTTAGCCTGTTCGTCAGTTTTCTTTTATCGGATTTTTCCACGGTTATTTCTGATCGTGATTTCTGATCCGATTTTCGTTCTAGTTTATCTTTTCACTCGTTAGTCGGAATCAGGCGATTCAAGCGCCTAGATCTTCGTCTCGAGACCCTCTTTCCGCTTAACCAACTTTAACAAGCTTTTGCTACTGTAAAATTTGACCTAGGTCCAGATTAGTAAACGGATCTTGTTTTCTTTGCCGTTTGAGTTTCGTTGCTCCGTTCGATTTGATTCTTTTTGCAAACCGGAGTTCTTAAGTTGAACTTTCTAGTTAGATCTTCTTCTTTGAGTTTTACACATGCTTCTTTGCCTGATTGCTTATGTATGCTATTGTTTGTTTGCGATAGAATTTCCGGAGTGCGAAGCGTGTTATTTGGAGTCTCTAGGTTACGCGGATCATCAGCAAGGCAAGTAACACTTTCATCATATCTCTTTATCACCCAGTTTTTATGCATTAGAAGTAGTTGATGAGGTAGAACCTATTGCCCTGTTATATTTAAACCCTTGGGAGTTACTTACATGTTGCTTATATTGCTATGCTATGCTCATAGACGTGGTTTGGGTGAGTGAAATCCATGAAAGATGTGAGATTGTTAATTAATGGTTCAACTTAAGGTGGCAACTTAAATACACATCTAGCTGGATTGAGGCACCTGGAGTACCCAGTGTTGCCTGTATTTTTGGAAATCCCGGAGTACCCGTGTGATCTTCCTATGGGCCGCCACCCAGACTCAAAGGGAACTGAGATGATTCATGCTAGAAACTTCCGTGTGCAGCCACAAGCTATTATGGGCTCTAGCATAGTTGAGTAAGTTACGTGAAGCTCTTGAAGAGGTGGATCAGCAGGTAGTGGGTTGTAGGTTTGGTATGGTCTGCCCGGAGTAGAGAGTTAATGTTCCTGAAAGACTGTGTCTCGATCATCTGTTTCTCAAACACCACGTAGTGCGAGAAATCCAATGGAGGCGATCGAGTCTTGTGGGGAAAAGTGTGCAAACCTCTACAGAGTGTACAAACTAATCATGGTTAGCCGTGTCCCCAGTTATGGACAATCTTGAGTATCTAGTACTTGGAGTATCTTAAGTATCTCATCACTCTTAAATTAATATTGTTGGGATGATAATTAATTTTAATTGGGATTGAGTTGGAGGAACCTTCTCAATGATGTTTCAACTACCATGATAGTTAAATTAAAATATATTCCTTTTTTGTAGGGAAAATTGACTTTTCGCAAAAACTATAACCATAGAGCTTTCCACCAGCCAAATATGCCTGTAGTGATAGCATTATTCTGTTCTTCCTCTACTGTGTTACTTTGCCAACATATTCCATGTGCTGACCCGTTTTCGGGCTGCAACGTATTATGTTGTAGACTTTTCAGACGAGGAATAAGGTTCATTAGGTCGTTGCCGTGCAGCTCAACTATGTCGTTGGAGTTGATGGACTCACTTTATCTTCCAAGTCGTCCGCTGTTATCGTACTAGATGGCCTTAAGCCATATTTATTGTAATAACTTCTCTTTGGAGACATTCGATGTAATAAGTGTGTGATTGCTACTCTGTTATAAATCCTCGAGTACTGTGTGTGTCAGCATTACTGATCCAGGGATGACACTGAAGCACAGAGACTTGACCGTTTGAGGTCGGTCGCTACAAGATGTTATCAGAGCAAGGTTGAGTGTAGGACACGACCACTAAGCTAAAGCCATAGATCACTATTCTCTTCTCATTTCTGACTCCTCTCCATTTTCTACTCTTTAGGATGGCGGATGCAAGGAACAAGTTTGCACAACCGGATGAAGAAGCACCTTTTGGACGACACTTGAAGGAAGTCACTAGGTACCTGAACATAGGAATACCAAGCTTCACCGGGACTTACAACGCCACTTTGCCAGAAGAGGGGCGATGGATGATTCAAGTTCAAGTTCCAGGAAGAACCTTCACGCCGGTCACTAAACCCATAGAGTTTTCCTTCGATGCACCAACCTGGAGTCTAGGAAAGAGTATGGCAGATCACATCACCATGGGACGCATTGGAGAAGTTTACCAAAAGGAGCTTAAGGATACTATCTACTAGATCTGTGGGTGCCGAGACGAGCAATGGGAGATGATCAGCACCAGGAAGGATAGATCAATTGCAGCTTTCATTCAGGAACTAAACCAGCACATTCGACGCCAGGAGAATCAGATGTGCGCAGGCATGATAGAGCTGAAGAAGGCAATGACTAGGATCACGGAACTGGAGGAAGAACTTAAGGCTACACGTGAAGATTATGAGGAGGAAATCGTCGTACTAGTGGAGAAGAATGATGATCTGGAAAGGAAGCTAGGAGTATTCCTGGGAGACCTCGCACTAGGAGGAGAAGACGAAGAACCCAAGGAGATTCGCCCGGAGGACTACATCATCATCGACGACACCGACTCTGATCTTAGTGATGATGACTATGAAGACGAAGCTGGAGCAAATATCATGGAGTCTTCAACCGAGGAATATTTTTAGTAGACACCACATCAGTAGTAGTATTCCACCATGTAAACAGAGTAGTCCAAGCACTATTGCGATAGTTCTAGACCGATTGTATGCCTTGCTTGATTGATTGAGTGAAATGTTTGTGTTTGTCTCATGTGCATATGGGTAGTGCTTTCTCATTAGACCTCATTCTATTCTAATCTCTCCCCTCTAAACCCATCATATGCCTCCGAGACGTGACCCCGGATTTGCTTTCCCACCGGAGCTCACTCAGTTGATCCAGCAACAGAATACCCTGATGCAGTTGTTAGTTCAGAACCAAGGAAACAACAACAACAACAACAACAACAACAACAACAACAACAACAACAACAACAACAACAACAACAACAACAACAACAACAACAACAACAACAACAACAACAACAACAACAACAACAACGACAACAACAACAATGACAACAACAACGACAACAACAACAACGACAACAACAACGACAACAACAACAACGACAACAACAACGACAACAACAACAACAACAACAACAACAACAACAACAACAACAACAACAACAACAACAACAACAACAACAACAACAACAACAACAACAACAACAACAACAACAACAACAACAACAACAACAACAACAACAACAACAACAACAACAACAACAACAACGACGACGACGACGACGACGACGACAACAACAACAACAACAATCCACCACCACCACCAGTTGACAACTTAGCCCGTTTTCTAAGGTTGCAGCCACCGGTGTTTTCCAGTAGCACTGAGTCGATAGTAGCAGATGATTGTCTCTGCAGGATTGGAAGGGAGTTAACCACTGCAGGATGTACTGATGCGGAGAAGGTGCGTTTTGCCGCACATCAGTTGGATGGACCAGCAGCCTCATGGTGGGATAATTACACTGTCACCTACCCTATAGCCACGGTGACATGGGACCAGTTTCAGCAAGCCTTCCGTATAGCTCATGTCTCAACTGGAGCAATGAGTATGAAGAAGCGTGAGTTTCGCAACTTACGCCAAGGGAACCATACTGTGGCTCAGTACGCGGATGAGTTTAGCAAGTTATCTCGCTATGCCCCTGATGATGTGGCCACAGATGCCGCAAAGCAGGAGAAGTTTATGGAAGGGCTGAATGATGAGATGAGCATGCAGTTGATGGTGGCAACATTCAACAACTACCAGGAGTTGGTAGATAAGGCTCTTATGATTGAAGGGAAGCAGCGGCAGATTGAGAGCCGTAAGAGGAAGTATGGACAAGGGAGGTATAACTCAGGAGCTCAGCAGAAGCCTCGCCTAACCCTGAACTCGGGAGGACTTGTTCATAACCATGGAAGCCACACCCATAATGGAGGAAGTAACCATAATCATACTGGCCCAAGGAATGGGAATGGGAATGGAGCAAGCAACAATCAGAACCGCCCCAATCCAGCCACACCCACCAAGAGAGACCTAAGCCACGTTACTTGTTTCAAGTGCGGGAAGATTGGACACTATGCCACGGAGTGCCCTGAAGGGAAGAATGGAAATGGAAATGGGAGCGCTAGGAAGAAGCCCAATCCATTCAACAAAGGACAAGTGAACCACGTTAACGTGGAGGAGGTTGAAGAGCAGCCAGACGCGGTTATAGGTAAGTTTTTGGTTAAGTCATTTACAGCTCTTGTTCTTTTTGATACCGGTGCATCGCATTCATACATATCAAGGGAATTTGTGGATAAGTTTAAACTACCGACCCAAACCCTTATGACCCCTCTATTAGTAAGTTCACCTGGAGCAGAGTATATGGCTAGTCGATGGTGCGACCAAATACCCTTGACCATTGGCAACCATGTTTTTCTGTCTGCCCTAATTATCTTGGAGTCACAAGGATTGGATGTGATATTAGGAATGGACTGGATGTCAAAGTACGGAGGAAGCATTGACTGTGTTAGTAAGTCAATTTGTCTCACCACCCCGGAGGGAAAAAGGATCAAGTATATATCTAGGCATGCACCCAGAAGTAGCCATGTAAATACCCTCACGGGAGTTGTTCAGGAGGAAGTGCTTGTAGTAAAGGATTACCCGGATGTTTTTCCAGAGGAGTTACCAGGCATGCCACCGGATCGAGGCATTGAGTTTTTGATAGGGATATTGCCAGGCACAGGGCCAATATCCAAGAGACCCTATCAGATGCCCGCGAATGATCTGGAAGAGATTAAGAAACAGATCAAGGAGTTATTGGAGAAAGGTTACATTCGACGGAGTTCATCACCGTGGGGAGCCCCAGTGCTTTTGGTCAAGAAGAAGGATAAGTCCCTAAGAATGGTTGTTGATTATCGAGCCTTGAATGAAGTGACGATCAAGAATAAGTACCCATTGCCGATGATAAATGATCTGTTTGACCAGCTACAAGGAGCTAAGGTGTTTTCGAAGATCGATCTACGATAAGGATATCACTAGTTGAAGATACGGGAGAAGGATATACCAAAGACAACATTCACCACACGGCATGGGCTATACGAATATATGGTCATGTCATTTGGACTGACTAACACCCCTGCCTATTTCATGAGCATGATGAACAAGGTGTTCAAGGAATATTTGGATAAGTTTGTTGTGGTGTTCATTGATGATATAAGGGTATATTCGAAGAATGAAGAGGAACACAAGGAGCATTTGCGTTTAGTTCTCGAGAAACTCAGGGAACATCAGTTGTATGCCAAGTTCAACAAATGGGAGTTTTGGTTGAAGGAAGTCGGATTCCTTGGACATGTTATATCAGGAGAAGGTATAGCAGTAGACCCCACCAAGGTTCAGTCAGTCACTGAATGGTTGGCACCCACTTCAGTTAGCGAGATCCGCAGTTTTATTGGACTCGCAGGATACTATTGGAGATTCATTGAGAATTTTTCCAAGATTGCGAATCCAATGATGGAGTTATTGAAGAAGGATACCAAGTTTAAATGGACGGAAGATTGCGAGGCTAATTTCCAGGAGTTGAAGAAATGTTTGACTACAGCCCCAATGCTGACACTGCCAGATATACATAAGGATTTCCAAGTGTATTGTGACGCCTCTGCTTAGGACTTGGAAGTGTGCTTATGGAGGATGGAAGAGTTGTTTCGTATGCCTCACGACAACTAAAACCACACGAGTTAAATTATGCCACGCATGATTTGGAGCTAGCAATCGTAGTGCATGCGTTGAAGACTTGGAGGTATTACCTTATTGGAAACCATTGTGATGTGTACACGGATCATAAGAGTTTGAAGTACATCTTCACACAGAAGGAACTGAACCTTAGGCAGAGGAGATGGTTGGAGATTATAAAGGATTATGACATGAAGCTTCACTATCATCCAGGAAAGGCCAATGTCGTAGCAGACGCTTTGAGCCAAAAGAGTTATGCTAATACCCTAGGAAGCACGGGATTGCTGAAGGAGTTAGCAGAGGATCTCCGGGGACTTCGATTGGAGATTGTTCCTAGAGGTTTTGTTGCAACAATGGAGGTTCAGTCTACATTGTTGGGAAAGATTCGAGAATCCCAGAAGGATGACAAAGAGATTGCGGAGATAAAAGAGAAAATGAGCAAAGGAAAGGCCAAAGGTTTTCGTGAGGATGAGCACGACACCTTATGGTTTGAGGACCGTGTTTATGTGCCCAATAACACAGCGATCAGGAATTTAATACTTCAGGAGGCTCATGACTCACCATACTCGATACACCCCAAAAACACCAAGATGTATTTGGATTTGAAGGAACGTTTCTGGTGGACAGGGATGAAGAAGGATATCGCCGACTATGTAGCCGTATGTGACGTATGTCAGAGAGTTAAGGTAGAGCATCAAAAGCCAGCATGATTGCTACAGCCTATGCCGATACCCGAATGGAAGTGGGATAAACTTGGCATGGATTTTATCACTGGATTACCCAGGACCAAATCAGGTTATGATTCTATATGGGTAGTAGTTGATCGCTTGACCAAAGTGGCACACTTTATCCTAGTGAAAACAACTTATACCAGTGCAAAGTTGGCCAAGATATATATGACCAGGATCGTATGTCTGCATGGAGTTCCAAGGACCATCATATCAGATAGAGGGACACAGTTTACCTCAAAGTTTTGGCATCAGTTACACCAGACCTTGGGGACGAGATTGGAGTTCAGTACAGCATTTCACCCGCAGACAGATGGACAGACCGAGAGAGTCAACCAGATTATGGAGGACATGTTGAGAGCCTGTGCGCTAGATTATGGATCTAGTTGGGATGACAATCTGCCTTACGCAAAGTTCTCATACAACAATAGTTACCAAGCTAGTTTGAAGATGGCACCGTTCGAAGCCCTGTACGGCCGAAGGTGCAAAACACCATTGATGTGGGATGAAGTTGGAGACCGACAGTTGTTTGGACCAGACTTGATCAAAGAGTCTGAGGAGAAAGTTAAACTGATTCCAGATAGACTGAAGATAGCTCAGTCCAAGCAGAAGAGTTATGCAGATTCAAAATGCAAGGAGGTAACCTATGAAATCGGAGACAGAGCATATCTGCAAGTATCTCCTTTGCGAGGAGTGAAACGTTTTGGAGTTAAGGGAAAGTTAGCCCCGAGATTTGTAGGACCGTATCGTGTTTTGGAATGGATGGGAGAAGTTGCCTACAAGTTGGAGTTACCTGAAGGACTGTCAGCATTTAACGATGTGTTTCACGTTTCCCAGTTGAAGAAGTGCCATGCTGAGATGGCCGACATACCCCTAAGAGATACCGTACGCTTGGAGGCGATTCAGTTGGACAATGACTTGACTTATGAGGAGAAGCTAGTCAGGATATTGGAGTTTGCCAGTTGAGTCACCCGCGGCAAGGTTATTAAGTTTTGCAAAGTTCAGTGGAGCCACCATTCCGAGGATGAAGCCACCTGGGAACGAGAGGATGATCTTCGCAAAGACCACCCACAGCTATTTTCTAGCCAACCCGAATCTCGAGGGCGAGATTCATCTTAAGGGGGGTAGGTTTGTAACATCCCAAATTTTCAATTTGGAATGTTATACATAGATCATTCTTGCATATCATATTTTACTGCATTTCATCTCGCGATCCTCAAAATCCTAAGGAGCTCAAGGACCCTCGGAGAGAGTTATGGATTTCCCCGGTTTCCAAAATTGATTTTATCAAATTCTGAAACGAGGATTTTGGTTTTAATTATTTTTTCTCCGAAAATACTTCATATTTAAATATATGAGAGGAGATAATATGACTTCTCCAAAATAAATGAAATATTGGAGGAAAAATATTAAAATCAATATTTGTTTTTATTTGGATTCTATTTGCAATTTTGTTTCCTTTAGAAAAATTGCACGTTTTCAAAATTGCATTTTAAGGCCAAGAAAATGTTCATCTCGTTCTAAATATTTCATTTAGACGGTGAAAATTTGTTTTGGCATTTTTAGATTTTTATTTTATTTTATAGGAATTTTTTTAGCTTCGGCGGAATTATTTTTAAAGAAAAAAGTGCGCGTGGCGAACTGGGCCGAAGCCCAGCCACCGGCCCACCTCCCCCGCGACGCCGTCTCCCTCCGAAGACCGACGCCGCCACGCCGCCCCAGACCAGAGTCCGGCTAGGACTCTGCCCCGCCGCCCCTTTGCCCCCTCCCCAAGGCACCCCCCCCCCCTAATATACCACCCCCCCGGGCCACCACTACCCGCCACCGCCGCCTCGCCCCGTCCGCAGCAGCCGCCGCCGCCCGCCGCTGTGCCGCGCCACCGCCGCCTCGCCCCGCCGTTGCCGCCGCTTCTCGCCGGACCGACGAGGTAGTCGCCGGTTTTTCTTCAAAAGAAAACCGATCTGGTTTTTTTAGAAAACCCTAGTTCGTTTTTTTTTGGTTCACCCGTTTTTCCCGGTTTTTCTTTTTAGCGGACGTTCGTCCGTACGTTCGTTTTAGCGAATGGTTTTCACCCGTTAGTTACAGATAATGAACGCTCATTCGTTAGCCTGTTCGTCAATTTTCTTTTATCAGAATTTTCCGCGGTTATTTCTGATCGCGATTTCTGATTCGGTTTTTGTTCTAGTTTATCTTTTCGCTCGTTAGTCAAAATCAGGCGATTAAAGCGCCTAGATCTTTGTCTCGAGACCCTCTTTCCGCTTAACCAACTTGAACAAGTTTTTTCTACTATAAAATTTGACCTAGGTCCAGATTAGTAAACGGATCTTGTTTTCTTTGCAGTTTGAGTTTCGTTGCTCCGTTCGATTTGATTCTTTTTGCAAACCGGAGTTCTTAAGTTGAACTTTCTAGTTAGATCTTATTTGAGTTTTACCAGTGCTTCTTTGCTTGATTGCTTATGTATGCTATTTTTTGTTTGCGATAGAATTCCCGGAGTGTGAAGCGTGTTATTTGGAGTCTTTAGTTTACACGGATCGTCAGCAAGGCAAGTAACACTTTGATCATATCCCTTTATCACCCATTTTTATGCATTAGTTCCAACCCTCAAACATTGCATGGTTAGGATGTCATTAACATGTGGGTTGGGAAGTAGTTGATGAGGTAGAACCTATTGCCCTGTTATATTTAAACCCTTGGGAGTTACTTACGCGTAGCTTAAATTGCTATGCTATGCTCGTAGACGTGGTTTGGGTGAGTGAAATCCATGAAAGATGTGAGATTGTTAATTAATGGTTCAACTTAAGGTGGCAACTTAAATACACATCTGGATGGATTGAGGCACCTGGAGTACCCAGTGTTGCCTGTATTTTTTGGAAATCTCGGAGTACCCGTGTGATCTTCCTATGGGCCGCCACCCAGACTCAAAGGGAACTGAGATGATTCATGCTAGAAACTTCCGTGTGCAGCCACAAGCTATTATGGGCTCTAGCATAGTTGAGTAAGTTATGTCAAGCTCTTGAAGAGGTGGATCAGCAGGAAGTGTGTTGTAGGTTTGGTATGGTCTGCCCGGAGTAGAGAGTTAATGTTCCTGAAAGACTGTGTCTCGGTCATCCATTTCTCAAACACCATGTAGTGCAAGAAATCCAACGGAGGCAATCGAGTCTTGTGGGGAAAAGTGTGCAAACCTCTCCAGAGTGTACAAGCTAATCATGATTAGCTGTGTCCCCGGTTATGGACAATCTTGAGTATCTAGTACTTGGAGTATCTTAAGTATATCATCACTCTTAAATTAATATTGTTGGGATGATAATTACTTTTAATTGGGATTGAGTTGGAGGAACCTTCTCAATGATGTTTCAACTACCATGACAGTTAAATTAAAATCTATTCCTTTGTTGTAGGGAAAAATGGCTTTTGGCGAAAACTATAACCATAGAGCTTTCCACCAGCCAAATATGCATGTAGTGATAGCATTATTCTGTTCTTGCTCTATTGTGTTACTTTGCTAGCATATTCCATGTGCTGACCCGTTTTCGGGCTGCAACGTATTATGTTGTAGAGTTTTCAGACGAGGAGTAAGGTTCGTTAGGTCGTTGTCGTGCAGCTCAGCTATGCCGTTGGAGTTGATGGATTCACTTTATCTTCCAAGCCTTCTGCTGTTATCGTATTAGATGGCCTTAAGCCATATTTACTGTAATAAGTTCTCTTTGGAGACATTCGTTGTAATAAGTGTGTGATTGCTACTCTGTTATAAATCCTCGAGTACTGTGTGTGTCAGCATTACCGATCCAGGGATGACACTGAAGCACGGATACTTGACCGTTTGAGGTCGGGTCGCTACAATCAAGAACTCTCATATATTGATGAAAACATAATAGGTTCAGATCTGAAATCATGGCACTCGGGCCCTAGTGACAAGCATTAAGCATAGCAAAGTCATAGCAATATCAATCTCAGAACATAGTGGATACTAGGGATCAAAACCTAACAAAACTAACTCGATTACATGATAAAACTCATCCAACCCATCACCGTCCAGCAAGCCTATGATGGAATTACACACGCACGGTGGTGAGCATCATGAAATTGGTGATGGAGGAAGGTTGATGATGACGATGGCGACGGATTCCCCTCTCCGGAGCCCCGAACGGACTCCAGATCAGCCCTCCCGAGAGAGTTTAGGGCTTGGCGGTGGCTCCGTTTCGTAAAACGCGATGAATCCTTCTCCTTGATTTTTTTTTTCTCCTCGAAAGTGAATATATGGAGTCAAGGTTGTGGTCGGTGGAGCATCAAGGGGCCCACGAGGCAGGGGGCACCCCAGGGGGTAGGGCGCGCCCCCCACCCTCGTGGACAGGTGGTGGGCCCCTGACGTGGATCTTTCTTCTAGTATTTTTTATATATTCCAAAATAATTCTCCATTTATTTTTAGGTCATTTCGAGAACTTTTATTTCTGCACAAAAATAACACCATGCCAATTCTGCTAAAAACAGCGTCAGTCCGGGTTAGTTCCATTCAAATCCTGCAAGTTAGAGTCCAAAAGAAGGGCAAAAGTGTTTGGAAAAGTAGATACGACGGAGACATATCAATGGTTCGATTTATGAAGGGCATGCATGATGACATAAATCAAACCTTCTCAGCTTTTAACCAGGGCACGGTGAGGCCATACCATGGCACCATGCCAGCCATCATGTTTTTCAAGCACATATTTCATTGCTCTATAGTTGATAACCGAGTAAATGACGTGTTTGTGTTTGACTATTGCCACGCATTACATTCAAATCTCTACCCATTCCTTGTAAAAGGATTGAGAAATTACTAAATACCACGAGTATGGTTTTTCCAGACCGTTCTTGTGCACCCTTTCATGCACCGATTGTTTGAATTTGAATTGCGTGCATTAATGCCTACAAAATGCACATAATCCCCTAAATATTGTAAATGAACCCGGAAAAGTGTGAAATTTGAACACGGTGATTAGCAGGGTTTATGTTCATCGTAGAAAAAAAAACTCATGGATGAAGGACAAGGGAAATTTGGATTCCCATTCAATCTCGGTGATTTACAATCGCGCACGATTCATCTCCGTCGCCTCTGCGAACCGTGTGTGTTCACTCACACATGCAAAAGGAAAAAAGAAAACCCTCGCCCACTTTGTCCCCACTCACTCGCCGCGGACTCCTCTGCAACTCTGCACCCTAAGCTCGACGGCTATTGGCGGCGGGCGTAGGTCACGCTCCAAACGGCATCGGATTTCGCCCCTACCGCTTTCCACCGCCTATCTACACCGACATTCTAGACTCTGGTCAACTGGGGTTTTCTGCGGGATTGGGCCAGGGATTTTTCTCATGGAGAAGGTAATCAACTTAATTAGCGAAACTTTCACTCATCTCTTGTCGCAATCCGTCCGTCGCTGTTACTCAACCGGCGGAAATCGCCGTGGAATCATTTTTGTTCTAGCTGATTCGTGGGTGTTCATTCATCTGTCCATAGTGCGAGCACAAATCGGGCAACTGTGGTCGCGGCCAGTCGGAAACTAAGTTCTATCTCACCATTCCGGATGACTTCAGGGAGCGCTCGGTATGTTCAATCTCAACCTACCACGGTCGGCATGGCCTAAATTTGTGAACATACACCGTCTGTTGCTACATTATCTATATATTTGCATCAAATCTTTGTTACATTATCTATTTTTAATTCTATACTTTTGTACTTTGCTTTCATCTATATATGTGGATCTGTTCTATCAGTTACTCCCATATTTGCATCTTGCTCTGTTATTTCAGTATATCTAATTTACGATCTTAATTTACATTTCAAGCAGTACATCCCTTGCTTTGCAAGAACAGGAGTAGAAGGAAATCTTGGGCTTTACTTTGCTGATCACTCACAGGATGTCATATTGACAACGCGGCATGGATTTACAATGACGTTTAGTGTAAAACTTGATAAAGATGGTCACTCCTATTTTAATGTGGGCCTTTGGAGAAAAATGTCTAAGTGTTATGAACTGAAAGTTGGCAATAAAATTCTAGTGCGTACCACAGCCTGGTCTAATTAACATGAAAGTTTACTTCCCCAATGTCATCAGCCGATCAACGTCTGATCGAGGTTAGTGTCCTCTCAACTTTCTCCATGTTGTCATATTACTATTTAAGCAACCAATTGGTCACTATTTAAGCAACCAATTGTGATATCATATTCTGACTCCGTTCCTATGCAGTAACAAATTCTATTTACCAATTTATGGCACTATATATTCTTCTGTCCTGTTCTGAATAAATAATACCTTTCCACCTTTTAAGTAGGATATGTTGGATGCATAGTGAATGATCTGTATGTTACTAAGCGTACCAAATTTTACTGGAAGGACTTGAAGCATGTCATAAACTTTGTTGATAATCTAACAGAGATAGAACAACCTATGAACGCTGGATTTTGGATGGGATTACTTAGACCTATGGTGCACACACTGAAAAAGACCAATTGTGTGCACGAAACACTGGTAAAAAGTCTTATTTTAATGTTGATGCTCATAAACTATATATATCTTCAACGATATGTTACAATTGTTTTTTATTCTACATGTCAACAGAAATTTCCCCCTGTAGCAGTTCCTGGATCGATTTCCCGGTGTGGTCAAATTACACTTGTGCCTACTAATAATGCCAAAGTGATTGCAAGGTACTGCATTTCCTGCAAAAATGGAACCATTCAAATTAACAAGTTCTCGCTTCTTGTGGCAATGCATCCATATTGGAAAATTGTAGACATTGTTCTACTCATGCTCTACCAAGGCACAGGAGGGCTCTTCCTTTTTATTGACGAGATGTCGAGTCTCCATGATCAAGCTGCTTCCAGTGGATAGTTGTGTGGTTGTTGGCCCTCAGCCTCTTAAAATGTGCTAGTTGTTACTATATATGTTAAGTATGTAGATATGGACCATATGGTTGTTGGCCCTTAGCCTCTTAAAATGTGATAGTTGTTATTATGTTAAGTATGTAGATATGGACCATATGGTTATAAAACCATGTTACGAAGATTCTCCTTTTGTCGAATAGTGTAACCACTATATATATGTTACTCAAATGTTTTTACCCAAGTTCATAATTTTCATGGAAAGTATTAGTATCGTACACAGTTCATTGACTTTAAGCGTGTGTCCGATGTCCAGAAGGCATTTGCATATTAACTGTCCATATTGGAAATTCACACACATGTTAACATAAGGAAATGTATGTGTAACATACTAATCATCGCACACGAGTACTCGCAGACGCATTGTGTGCGATACTCCGCCACCGTAAGCAACTAGTTCGCATTTTTCAAAGTTTTTTGTACACACAGAATCGCACACGAAGTAACTGCATTGACTGTCTGTGTTGTAATTTCTCATCACAAAAAGTTCATCCGAGTCGTCTGTTTGCCACATATCACACACATCTGGTTTACATGACTTGTTTGTGTTCTTTTCGCTCATCGCAAACAGTTCATCCATGTGAACTGTATGCCGCATATCACACACATCTTGTTAAGTTGAACCGTTTCTGTTGTGTTCCCTAATCGAAAACAGTTCGTCCAAGTTAACTGTATGTCGTATATCGCACACACATTGATATGGCTGCACATTTCTGTTGTTCTACCTCATCGCAAATAGTTTGAATGGATTAACCGTGCGTCCTGCATCGCACACATTGTTATGGTTGTCGTTTCTGTTGTTCTGCCTCATCACAGACAGTTTGAATGGATTAACTGTGCGTCCTGCAGCACACACGCAACTAAAATTTGAACTGTGTTTGATGGCTCCATCATTGCAAATGTTTTGCACCTTTTTTGATGGGTTTTTTACACCACCGTTTGCGATTATTGCATCACACACAGTTTCGGCAAAGGGTCTCCGATCGTAGTGTCGCGTTAGCAGTATTCTGTAGTAGTGTTGCTTCAACGTTGCCCCAGAAGCTACCTGACACGTCCATTTTGCATCATGTTTACCTAAAAGTGCTAGTTATCGACTAGAGGGGGGTGAATAGGCGATTTTTATGAAGGTCTTCAAAACATGTAAGTTTCAAAGACAAACGATAGAAATGAACCAATTAACATGCAGCGGAAGGTAGACTACACTAGGCAAGCCATAGTCAAGTATTCAATAAAGTGAAAGCACGAAGACTATTAGCAGCTAGGCAGTATGGATCAGGATGGAAGATAGTATGAAGCCAATCAGAACAAGTAGTCACACAGTAAAGTCAAACAGATAATGCAAGCATGCAATGACTTCACGAAGACAAAGGATTTGTTGGACTAGTTCCAGTTGTTGTGACAACTGTACGTCTGGTTAGGGAGGCCGAGACTCAACTCAGAAGACCGCGTCTTCACATTGTTCCCCTTGAGCTAAGGACACTTAGTCCCCGCCCAATCACTCTGGTAAGTCTTCAAGGTAGACTTCCAAACCTTCACAGACTTTGTTCACCGGCAATCCACAATGACTCTTGGATGCTCAGAACGCGACGCCTAACCGGCTGGAGGATTCACAGTTGTAACATCCCAAATTTTCAATTTGGAATGTTATACACTAGATCATCATTGCATATCATATTTATTGGATTTTGGTTGATCCTATAAATTTTCGCAACTCAAGGACCCTCGGAGAGAGTTGGGGATTTCGTTATTTTCATATTTGAGTTGTCTCAAATTTTGAAAATAGGATCATTTGATTTTATTTATTTTATCTTCAATTATTTCTAATATAAAAATATGAGAGAGGGAATAAAATGACTTTCCCAAAATAAAGAAATATTGAGGATTTAATAAAAAAATCAAACAATATTTTATTTTGTTTCGTTTGCTATTTTATTTGAATTTAGGAAAACTGCGCGTTTTTCAAAATTGCATTTAGGCCCCAAATAAATGTTCATCCTGTGCGGCTTGATTTTAGAAGCTGGGGAAAATTTATTTCGGGATTTTTGGAGTCCGTTTAATAGTCCTTTTGTTTTTGTTCTGAGCGTACCTATTTAAAAAGACGCGCAACCGACCTACGGGCCGTGTCCGACCCGGACACTAAGGCCCGTCCGGCTTTAAAAGCCGGGGAGGCCCAGCCGGAACCCCACCCCAAACCCTAGCCGCCCCAAGCCGCCGCCGCCCGAGGTTTACCTCAATCCCGCCGCCTTTTTTCTTTGAAAAACCATTCGGTTTTTCGACGGTTTTGTTCGTTTTTTTAGTTTCAGTTGTTTTAAATAGATCGGTTTTCCGGTTTATTTAATTAGTGACCGTTCGTCCATTCGTTCGTTTTAACGAACATTCGTCGTTTTTCTTTTTCTCGGATTAAATCCGCGATTTTTCTGATCGTGATTTCTGATCCGATTTTCGTTTTAGTTTAACTTTTCGCTCATTTATCGGAATCAGGCGATTCAAGCGCCTGGAGTTTCGTCTCGAAACCCTATTTCCGTTTAACCAACTCAAACAAGTTTTTGCCACTATAAAAATTGCCCTAGATCTAGAATAGTAAATGAAGCTTGTTTCTTTTGTCGTTTTGTCTTTCATTGCTTCGTTCGATTTGATTCTTTTTGCCAACCGGAGTTCTTAAGTTGAACCTTCTGGTTAGATCTCTTATTTGAGTTTTACCTATATATTAGTTGAGTGCTTATTGTATGCTTGTTTGTTTGCGATAGAGTACTCAGAGTGCGTCGCTTGCTACTTCGAATCGCTAGGTTTCCCGGATCATCAGCAAGGCAAGTAACACTTTGATCATACCTCCTACTACCAAGTTTTATTGCATTAGATCAATCCTTACATATTGCATGATTAGGATCTAATTAAATTGTGGGGTAGGGAAGTAGTTGATGTAGTACCTATTACCTGTTTACTGTTAAACCTTTGGGAGTCACTTCTACGTTTGCTTATTATGCCATGCTATGCTAGTAGACGTGGATTGGGTGCGTGTATCCATGACAGATGTGAGATTGTTAATTAATGGATTATTTAAGGTGGCAACTTAAACACACATCTGGGTGGATTGAGGTACCAGGGTATTCCAGGATTGCCTGTTTTTCTTTATGGACCGCCACCCAGGCTCAAAGCGATCATGAGATTTTTCATGCTAGAAACTTCCGTGTGCAGCCACAAGCTATTATGGGCTCTAGCATAGTTGACTAAGTCGTGCGAACTCTTACAGTGGTAGACTAGTAGATGTAGGGGATGTAGGTGGTACGGTCTACCCATCGTAAGGTGCTAGCGCTTCTGAAAGACTATGTCTCAGTCATCCGTCTTCTCAAACACCTTGTAGTGCGAGAAACCAAACGGAGGCGATCGAGTCTTGTGGGGAAAAGTGCGCAAACCTCTACAGAGTGTATAAACTAATCATGGTTAGTCGTGTCCCTGGTTATGGACATCTTGAGTATCTAGTACCTGGATTATCATGTGAATCTCAACATGTTACTCTAAATTAATTTTGACGGGTTTGTTTAATGATGATGCTTAATTGGGATTGAGAATGCTGTCAACCATTCTCCATGTTTAACAACCACCATGATAGTTAAATAAATTTATTCCTTTGCAGTAGGGAAAAATTGGCTTTACGCAAAACTGTAACCATAGAGCTTTCCACCAGCCAAATATGCATATAGAATAGCTGTTTCATTCCATTACTCTCTATGTGTCACATTGCCAGCATATTCCATGTGCTGACCCGTTTTGGGCTGCAACGTTAATGTTGTAGACTTTTCAGACGATGATTAAGGAGTTTTAGGTCGTGGTTCTATACTCAGTGATGTCGTTGGAGTTGATGGACTCACTTATCTTCCAAGCCTTCCGTTGTTATCGTTATTAGATGGCCTTAAGCCATATTAATTGTAATAAGTTCTCTTTTGAGACACTCAATGTAATAAGTGTGTGATTGCTACTCTGTTATAAATCCTTCAAGTACTGTGTGGTGTCAGCATTACTGATCCAGGGATGACACCGGAGCACAGAGATTGGACCGTTTCAGGTCTGGTTGCTACAAGATGGTATCAGAGCACACCCTGACTGTAGGACACGACCACTAAGGTAAAGACCTAGATCACTACTCAATCTCTTCTCTTCTGACTCCTCATCTTTTCTACTCTTTTAGGATGGCGGATGCAAGGAACAAGTTCACTCATCCGGATGAAGACACACCCTTTGGACGTCACTTGAAGGAAGTCACTAAATACCTGAACATAGGAGTACCAAGCTTCACCGGAACCTACAACGCCACCTTACCTGAAGAAGAGCGCTGGATGATTCAAGTTCAAGTTCCAGGAAGGACGTTCATGCCAGTCACTGAGCCCATAGAGTTTTCTTTTGATGCACCAACTTGGAATCTAGGAAACAGCATGACAGCTCACATCGCCATGGGACGTATTGGAGAAGTCTACCGCAATGATCTCAAGGATACTATCTACCAGATTTGTGGACGCCGAGATGAGCAATGGGAGATGATCAGCACCAGAAAGGATAGATCAGTCGCAGATTTTATCCAGGAGTTAAACCAGCACAATTGACGTCAGGAGAACCAGATGTTCGGCGACATGATAGACCTGAAGAAGGCAAAGACAAGAATCAAGGAACTGGAGGAAGAACTTGTTGGGGAATGTAGTAATTTCAAAAAAATTCCTACGCACACGCAAGATCATGGTGATGCATAGCAACGAGAGGGGAGAGTGTGATCTACGTACCCTTGTAGATCGACAACGGAAGCATTTGGTTGATGTAGTTGTATGTCTCCATGGCCCGACCGATCAAGCACCGAAACTACGGCACCTCCAAGTTCTAGCACACGTTCAGCTCGATGACGATCCCCGAACTCCGATCCAACAAAGTGTCAGAGAAGAGTTCCGTCAGCACGACGGCGTGGTGACGATCTTGATGTACTACTGTCGCAGGGCTTCGCCTAAGCACCGCTACAATATTATCGAGGACTATGGTGGAAGGGGGCACCGCACACGGCTAAGAATATGATCACGTGGATCAACTTGTGTGTCTATGGGGTGCCCCCTGCCCCCGTATATAAAGGAGTGGAGGAGGGGAGGGCCGGCCCTCTCTATGGCGCGCCCTAGGGGAGTCCTACTCCCACCGGAAGTAGGATTCCCCCTTTCCTAGTCCAAATGGAGTCCTTCCATGTAGTAGGAGTAGGAAACAAGGAAGGGGCACAGCCCCTCCCCCTAGTCCAATTCGGACTAGGCCTTGGGGGGCGCGCAGCCTGCCCTAGGCAGCCCCTCTCTCTTTCCCGTATGGCCCAATAAGGCCCAATACTTCTCCCGGCGAATTCCCGTAACTCTCCGGTACTCCGAAAAATACTCGAATCACTCGGAACCTTTCCAATGTCCGAATATAGTCGTCCAATATATCGATTTTTACGTCTCGACCATTTCAAGACTCCTCGTCATGTCCCCGATCTCATCCGGGACTCCGAACTCCTTCGGTACATCAAAACTCATAAACTCATAATATAACTGTCATCGAAACCTTAAGCGTGCGGACCCTACGGGTTCGAGAACAATGTAGACATGACCGAGACACATCTCCGGTCAATAACCAATAGCGGAACCTGGATGCTCATATTGGCTCCCACATATTCTACGAAGATCTTTATCGGTCAGACCGCATAACAACATACTTTGTTCCCTTTGTCATCGGTATGTTACTTGCCCGAGATTCGATCGTCGGTATCCAATACCTAGTTCAATCTCGTTACCGGCAAGTCTCTTTACTCGTTTCATAATACATCATCCCGCAACTAACTCATTAGTTGCAATGCTTGCAAGGCTTAAGTGATGTGCATTACCGAGAGGGCCCAGAGATACCTCTCCAACGATCGGAGTGACAAATCCTAATCTCGAAATACGCCAACCCAACATGTACCTTTGGAGACACCTGTAGAGCACCTTTATAATCACCCAGTTACGTTGTGATGTTTGGTAGCACACAAAGTGTTCCTCCGGCACACGGGAGTTGCATAATCTCATAGTCATAGGAACATGTATAAGTCATGAAGAAAGCAATAGCAACATACTAAACGATCGGGTGCTAAGCTAATGGAATGGGTCATGTCAATCAGATCATTCACCCAATGATGTGATCCCGTTAATCAAATAACAACTCTTTGTCCATGGTTAGGAAACATAACCATCTTTGACTAACGAGCTAGTCAAGTAGAGGCATACTAGTGACACTCTGTTTGTCTATGTATTCACACATGTATTATGTTTCCGGTTAATACAATTCTAGCATGAATAATAAACATTTATCATGAAATAAGGAAATAAATAATAACTTTATTATTGCCTCTAGGGCATATTTCCTTCAGTCTCCCACTTGCACTAGAGTCAATAATCTAGTTCACATCGCCATGTGACTTAACAGCAATAGTTCACATCACCATGTGATTAACACCCATAGTCCACATCGATATGTGACCAACACCCAAAGGGTTTACTAGAGTCAGTATCTAGTTCACATCGCTATGTGATTAACACCCAAAGAGTACTAAGGTGTGATCCTATTTTGCTTGTGAGATAATTTTAGTCACCGGGTCTGTCATATTCAGATCCGTAAGTATTTTGCAAATATCTGTATCAACAATGCTTTGCACGGAGCTACTCTAGCTAATTGCTCCCACTTTCAATATGTATCTAGATCGAGACTTAGAGTCATCTAGATTAGTGTCAAAACTTGCATCGGTGTAACCCTTTACGACGAACCTTTTTCCACTTCCATAATCGAGAAACATATCCTTATTCCACTAAGGATAATTTTGACCGCTGTCAGTGATCTACTCCTAGATCACTATTGTACTCCCTTGCCAAAATCAGTGTAGGGTATACAATAGATCTGGTACACAACATGGCATACTTTATAGAACCTATGACTGAGGCATAGGGAATGACTTTCATTCTCTTTCTATCTTCTGCCGTGGTCGGGCTTTGAGTCTTACTCAACTTCACACCTTGTAACACAGGAAAGAAAATTTGTCTTTGACTGTTCCATTTTGAACTACTTCAAAATCTTGTCAAGGTATGTACTCATTGAAAAAACTTATCAAGCGTCTTGATCTATCTCTATAGATCTTGATACTCAATATGTAAGTAGCTTCACCGAGGTCTTTCTTTGGAAAAACTCCTTTCAAACACTCCTTTATGCTTTGCAGAATAATTCTACATTATTTCCAATCAACAATATGCCATTCACATATACTTATCAGAAATGATGTAGTGCTCCCACTCACTTTCTTGTAAATACAGGCTTCACCGCAAGTCTGTATAAAACTATATCCTTTGATCAACTTATCAAAGCATATATTCCAACTCTGAGATGCTTGCACCAGTCCATAGATCGCTGGGGCTTGCATATTTTGTTATTACCTTTAGGATTGACAAAACCTTCTGGTTGCATCATATACAACTCTTCTTTCATAAATCCATTAAGGAATGCAGTTTTGTTTATCCATTTGCCAGATTTCATAAAATGCGGCAATTGCTAACATGATTCAGACAGACTTAAGCATAGATACGAGTGAGAAACTCTCATCGTAGTCAACATCTTGAACTTGTTGAAAACCTTTTGCGACAATTCTAGCTTTGTAGATACTAACACTACTATCAGCGTCCGTCTTCCTCTTGAAGATCCATTTATTTTCTATGGCTTGCCGATCATCGGGCAAGTCAACCAAAGTCCTTACATTCTTCTCATACATGGATCTCATCTCAGATTTCATGGCCTCAAACCATTTCCCGGAATCTTGGCTCATCATCGCTTCCTCATAGTTCGCAAGTTTGTCATGGTCTAGTAACATGACTTCCAGAACAGGATTACCGTACCACTCTGGTGCGGATCTCGCTCTGTTTTACCTACGAGATTCGGTAGAAACTTGATCTGAAGTTACATGATCATCATCATTTAGCTTCCTCACTAATTGGTGTAGTAGTCATAGAAACAGATTTCTGTGATGAACTACTTTCCAATAAGGGAGCAGGTACAGTTACCTCATCAAGTTCTACTTTCCTCCCACTCACTTCTTTCGAGAGAAACTCCTTCTCTAGAAAGGATCCATTCTTAGCAACGAATGTCTTGCCTTTGGATCTGTGATAGAAGGTGTACCCAACTGTCTCCTTTGGGTATCCTATGAAGACACATTTCTCCGATTTGGGTTTGAGCTTATCATGATGAAAATTTTTCTTATAAGCATCACAACCCCAAACTTTAAGAAATGGCAACTTTGGTTTCTTGCCAAACCATAGTTCATATTGTGTCGTCTCAACGGACTTAGATGGTGCCCCTTCCTAACGTGAATGCAGCTGTCTCTAATGCATGATCCCAAAACGATATTGGTAAATCGGTAAGAAACATCATAGATTGTACTATATCCAATAAAGTACGGTTATGACATTCGGACACACCATTATGCTGTGGTGTTCAAAGTGGCACGAATTTGTGAAACTATTCCATATTGTTTTAATTGAAGACCAAACTCTTAACTCAAATATTTGTCTCCGCGATCAGATCGTAGAAACCTTATTTTTCTTGTTACAATGATTTTCCACTTCACTCTGAAATTTTTGAACTTTTCAAATGTTTCAGACTTATGTTTCATCAACTAGATATACCCATATCTTCTCAAATCATATGTGAAGGTCAGAAAATAACGATACATGTCGCGAGCCTCAATATTCATCAGACCACATACATCAGTATGTATGATTTTCAACAAATCGGTTGCTCGCTCTATTGTTCCGGAGAACGGAGTCTTAGTCATCTTGCCATGAGGCATGGTTTGCAAGCATCAACTGATTCATAATCAAGTGATTCCAAAAACCCATTAGCATGGATTTTCTTCATGCGCTTTACACCAATATGACCTAAACGGCAGTGCCACAAATAAGTTTCACTATCATTATTAACTTTGCATCTTTTGGCTTCAATATTATGAATATGTGTATCACCACGATCGAGATCCAACAAACCATTTTCATTGGGTGTATGACCATAGAAGGTTTTATTCTTGTAAACAGAACAATAATTATTCTCTAACTTACATGAATAACCATTTTGCAATAAACATGATCCAATCATATTTATGCTCAACGCAAACACCAAATAACACTTATTTAGGTTCAACACTAATCCCAAAAGTATAGGGAGTGTGCGATGATGATCATATCAATCTTGGAACCACTTCCAACACACATCGTCACTTCACCCTTAACTAGTCTCTATTTATTCCGCAACCCTGTTTCGAGTTACTAATCTTAGCAACTAAACTAGTATCAAATACTAAGGGGTTGCCATAAACACTAGTAAAGTACACATCTATAACATGTATATCAAATATACTTATGTTCACTTTGCCATCCTTCTTATCCGCCAATCACTTGGGGTAGTTCCGCTTCCAGTGACCAGTCCCTTTGAAGTAGAAGCACTTAGTCTCAGGCTTAGGACCAGACTTGGGCTTCTTCACTTGAGTAGCAACTTGCTTGCCGTTCTTCTTGAAGTTCCCCTTCTTCCCTTTGCCCTTTTCTTGAAACTAGTGGTCTTGTCAACCATCAACAATTGATGCTTTTTCTTGATTTCTACCTTCATCGATTTCATCATCATGAAAAGCTCGGGAGTCATTTTCGTCATCCCTTGCATACTATAGTTCATCACGAAGTTCTACTAACTTGGTGATGGTGACTAGAGAATTCTGTAAATCACTATTTTATCTGGAAGATTAACTCCCACTTGATTCAAGCGATTGTAGTACCCAGACAATCTGAGCGCATGCTCACTAGTTGAGCGATTATCCTCCATCTTTTAGCTATAGAACTTGTTGGAGACTTCATATCTCTCAACTCGGTATTTGCTTGAAATATTAATTTCAACTCTTGGAACATCTCATATGGTCCATGACGTTCAAAACGTCTTTGAAGTCCCGATTCTAAGCCGTTAAGCATGGTGCACTAAACTATCAAGTAGTCATCATATTGAGCTAGCCAAACGTTCATAACGTCTGCATTTGCTCCTGCAATAGGTCTGTCACCTAGCGGTGCATCAAGGACATAATTCTTTTGTGCAGCAATGAGGATAAACCTCAGATCATGGATCCAATCCGCATCATTGCTACTAACATCTTTCAACACAATTTTCTCTAGGAACATATCAAAATAAACACAGGGAAGCAACAACGCGAGCTATTGATCTGCAAAATACTACCAGGACTAAGTTCATGATAAATTTAAGTTCAATTAATCATATTACTTAAGAACTCCCACTTAGATAGACATCCCTCTAATCCTCTAAGTGATCACGTGATCCAAATCAACTAAACCATGTCCGATCATCACGTGAGATGGAGCAGTTTCATTGGTGAACATCACTATGTTGATCATATCTACTATATGATTCACGCTCGACCTTTCGGTCTCCGTGTTCCGAGGCCATATCTGTATATGCTTGGCTCGTCAAGTATAACCTGAGTATTCCGCATGTGCAACTGTTTTGCACCCGTTGTATTTGAACGTAGAGCCTATCACACCCGATCATCACGTGGTGTCTCAGCATGAAGAACTTTCGCAACGGTGCATACTCAGGGAGAACACTTCTTGATGATTTAGTGAGAGATCATCTTATAATGCTACCGTCAATCAAAGCAAGATAAGATGCATAAAAGATAAACATCACATGCAATCAATATAAGTGATATGATATGGCCATCATCATCTTGTGCCTGTGATCTCCATCTCCGAAGCACCGTCATGATCACCATCGTCACCGGTGCGACACCTTGATCTCCATCATAGCATCGTTGTCGTCTCGCCAATCTTATGCTTCCACGACTATCGCTACCGCTTAGTGATAAAGTAAAGCATTACAGCGTGATTGCATTGCATACAATAAAGCGACAACCATATGGCTCCTGCCAGTTGCTGATAACTCGGTTACAAAACATGATCATCTCATACAATAAAATTTAGCATCATGTCTTGACCATATCACATCACAACATGCCCTGCAAAAACAAGTTAGGCGTCCTCTACTTTGTTGTTGCAAGTTTTACGTGGCTGCTACGGGCTTAAGCAAGAACCAATCTTACCTACGCATCAAAACCACAACGATAGTTTGTCAAGTTGGTGCTGTTTTAACCTTCGCAAGGACCGGGCGTAGCCACACTCGGTTCAACTAAAGTTGGAGAAACTGTCACCCGCAAGCCACCTATGTGCAAAGAACGTCGGGAGAACCGGTCTCGCGTAAGCGTACGTGTAATGTCGGTCCGGGCCGCTTCGTCCAACAATACCGCCGAACCAAAGTATGACATGCTGGTAAGCAGTCTGACTTATATCACCCACAACTCACTTGTGTTCTACTCGTGCATATAACATCAACACATAAAACCTAGGCTCTGATACCACTGTTGGGGAACGTAGTAATTTCAAAAAAATTCCTACGCACAGGCAAGATCATGGTGATGCATAGCAACGAGAGGGGAGAGTGTGATCTACGTACCCTTGTAGATCGACAACGGAAGCGTTTGGTTGATGTAGTCGTACGTCTCCACGGCCCGACCGATCAAGCACCGAAACTATGGCACCTCCGAGTTCTAGCACACGTTCAGCTCGATGACGATCCCCGGACTCCGATCCAGCAAAGTGTCGGGGAAGAGTTCCGTCAGCACGACGGCGTGGTGACGATCTTGATGTACTACTGTCGCAGGGCTTCGCCTAAGCACCGCTACAATATTATCAAGGACTATGGTGGAAGGGGGCACCGCACACGGCTAAAAATATGATCACGTGGATCAACTTGTGTGTCTATGGGGTCCCCCTATCCTCGTATATAAAGGAGTGGAGGAGGGGAGGGCTGGCCCTCTCTATGGCGCGCCCTAGGGGAGTCCTACTCCCACCGGGAGTAGGATTCCCCCTTTCCTAGTCCAACTAGGAGTCCTTCCATGTAGTAGGAGTAGGAAACAAGGAAGGGGCGCAGCCCCTCCCCCTAGTCTAATTCGGACTAGGCCTTGGGGGGCGCGGTCTGCCCTAGGCAGCCCCTCTCTCTTTCCCGTATGGCCCAATAAGGCCCAATACTTCTCCCGCCGAATTCCCGTAACTCTCAGTACTCCGAAAAATACTCGAATCACTCGGAACCTTTCCGATGTCTGAATATAGTCGTCCAATATATTGATTTTTACGTCTCGACCATTTCGAGACTCCTCGTCATGTCCCCGATCTCATCCGGGACTCCAAACTCCTTTGGTACATCAAAACTCATAAACTCAAAATATAACTGTCATCGAAACCTTAAGCGTGCGGACCCTACGGGTTCGAGAACAATGTAGACATGACCGAGACACGTCTCCGGTCAATAACCAATAGCGGAACCTGGATGCTCATATTGGCTCCCACATATTCTACGAAGATCTTTATCGGTCAGACTGCATAACAACATACTTTGTTCCCTTTGTCATCGGTATGTTACTTGCCCGAGATTCGATCGTCGGTATCCAATACCTAGTTCAATCTCGTTACCGGCAAGTTCTTTACTCGTTCCGTAATACATCATCCCGCAACTAACTCATTAGTTGCAATGCTTGCAAGGCTTAAGTGATGTGCATTACCGAGAGGACCTAGAGATACCTCGCCGACGATCGGAGTGACAAATCCTAATCTCGAAATACGCCAACCCAACATGTACCTTTGGAGACACCTGTAGATCACCTTTATAATCACCCAGTTATGTTGTGAAGTTTGGTAGCACACAAAGTGTTCCTCCGGCACACGGGAGTTGCATAATCTCATAGTCATAGGAACATGTATAAGTCATGAAGAAAGCAATAGCAACATACTAAACGATCGGGTGCTAAGCTAATGGAATGGGTCATGTCAATCAGATCATTCACCCAATGATGTGATCCCGTTAATCAAATAACAACTCTTTGTCCATGGTTAGGAAACATAACCATTTTTGATTAACAAGCTAGTCAAGTAGAGGCATACTAGTGACACTCTGTTTATCTATGTATTCACACATGTATTATGTTTCCGGTTATCATGAAATAAGGAAATAAATAATAACTTTATTATTGCCTCTAGGGCATATTTCCTTCAGAACTCAAGGCTACACGTGAAGATTATGAAGAAGAAATTGAAGTATTAGTGGATAAGAATGCCGACCTAACAATGAAGATCGGAATAATTATGGGAGGCCCTACACCGGTAGAAGAAGACGAAGAACCCAAGGAGATTTGCTCGGAAGACTACATCATCAACGATGACACTGACTCGGATCCGGATGATAGCGATGATGACTACATTGATGAAGCTGGAGCAGATATCATGGAGTCTGCAATCGAAGAATATTTCTACTAGACCACCTCATCAGTAGTAGTAGTCCACCATGTAAATATTATAGTCTGAGCACTTTTGCGATAGTTAGATAGATTGTATGCCCTTGTTTGATTGAATGAATGAAGTGAATTGTTTGCTTTTGCCTCATGTGCATATGGGTAGTGTTTTATATTTAGACCCCCTCTATTCTTAAATCTCATCTTTTCTAAACCCTCAGATGCCTCCGAGACGTGACCCCGGATTTACCTTTCCACCGGAGCTCACTCAGTTGATCCAGCAGCATAACACATTGATACAGTTGCTAGTCCAGAATCAGAATCAAGGGAACAATAACAACAACCCACCACCACCACCACCTGTTGATCACCTAGCCCGTTTTCTTAGGCTGAATCCGCCGGTGTTTTCCAGTAGCACCGAGCCGATAGTAGCAGATGATTGGCTCCGCAAGACAGCTAGAGAGTTGACCACAGCAGGATGCACGGATGCGGAGAAGGTGAAGTTTGCCGCACATCAGCTTGAAGGACCCGCAGCCTCATGGTGGGAGAATTTCACAGCCACTTTCCCTGTCGATACTATCACATGAGACCAGTTTCAGCAGGCTTTTCGTACTGCCCATGTTTCAGCAGCAGCTATGGCCATGAAGAAGCGAGAGTTTCGCAACTTGCGCCAAGGAGGACGGACAGTTGGCTAGTATGTGGAAGACTTTAGTAAATTAGCACGTTATGCCCCAGATGACGTTGCTACAGATGCAGCAAAGCAGGAGAAGTTTCTGGAAGGACTGAATGATGAGTTGAGCATGCAGTTGATGGTAGCAACCTTCAACAACTACCAGGAGTTTGTAGATCGTGCTCTCATGATTGAATGGAAGCAGCAGCAAATTGAGAATCGCAAGAGGAAGTATGCTCAAGGAAAGCACAATTCAGGAGCTCAGTAGAAGCCACAATTTACCCCTAGGCCGGGAGGACATTTTCAGCGTACCCATGGAGGAGGTAGCTCGCACAATCACAATGGCCCCAGGAATGGTAATGGGGATGGAGGAAGCAACGGCCAGAACCGCACCAACCCATCAACCCCAGCCAAGAAAGACTTGAGCCAAGTCACTTGCTTTAAGTACCAGAAGACCGGACATTATGCCAATGAATGTCCTGAATCCTAGAATGGGAATGGCAATGGAAGCTCTGGGAAGAAGCCGAACCCTTTCAACAGGGGACAGGTGAACCATGTTAATGTGGAGGAGGTTGAAGAGCAGCCGGATGCAGTAATCGGTAAGTTTTTGGCTAAGTCATTTACTACACTCGTTCTTTTTGATACTGGTGCATCTCATTCATACATATCAAGGGGATTTGTGGATAAGTATAAACTGCCAACCCAAGCCCTTAGGTCACCCATGTTAGTAACCTCGCCTGGAGCAGAATATATGGCTAGTCTATGGTGTGATCGGTTACCATTGAGGATTGGTAACTACGTATTCCCATCAGACCTAATAGTGTTGGAATCCCAAGGATTGGATGTGATATTAGGCATGGATTGGTTGTCAAAGTATGAAGGGAATATTGAATGTGCCAGTAAATCAATTTTTCTTACCACCCCAGAAGGGAGAAGGATCAAGTATGTATCCCGACATGTGCCAAAGAGGACTCAAGTAAATTGTTTAACCGGAGTTGTGCAGGAGGAAGTACCAGTAGTGAAGGATTTCCCCAAAGTATTTCCAGAAGAGTTGCCAGGCATGCCACCGGATAGAGATATTGAGTTTTTGATTGAGCTTTTGCCAGGCACAGGGCCAATATCAAAGAGACCATATAGGATGCCTGCAAAGGATTTGGTGGAAATTAAGAAGCAAATTAAGGAGTTACTGGATAAAGTTTTATTCGCCCAAGTTCTTCACCTTGGGGATCGCCAGTACTTCTAGTAGAAAAGAAGGATGGATCGTTAAGGATGGTTGTCGATTATCGATGATTCAATGAAGTAACCATCAAGAACAAGTACCCACTACCGATGATCAATGATCTGTTTGATCGATTGCAAGGAGCTAAGGTATTTTCCAAGATCGATCTGCGATCAGGATACCACCAGTTGAAGATTCGGGAACAGGATATACTCAAGACGGCTTTTACCACCAGGTATGGGTTGTACAGTATACCGTTATGTCATTTGGTCTGACTAACGCACCTACATATTTTATGAACATGATGAACAAAGTGTTTATGGAGTTCTTGGATAAGTTCGTCGTAGTGTTCATTGATGATATCCTCGTTTACTCGAAGAATGAAGAGGAGCATAAGGAACATTTGTGTTTGGTTCTTGGAAAGCTCAGAGAACATCAGTTATATGCCAAGTTTAGCAAATATGAGTTTTGGTTGAAAGAAGTTGGATTTCTCGGACACGTTATATCCGGAGAAGTTATAGTAGTTGATCCCACTAAAGTTGATACCGTGACCAAGTGGGAAGCACCAACCACCGTGGGAGAGATCCGGAGTTTTCTTGGACTCACAGGATACTACCGGAGGTTTATTGAGAATTTATCAAAGATTGCGAAGCCTATGACGGAGTTGTTAAAGAAGGATACCAAGTTCATATAGACAGAGGAATGTGAGGCTAGTTTTCAGGAGTTGAAGAAACATTTGGTTACCTCACCAGTGTTGATTTTACCGGATCAGACCAAGGATTATGAGGTGTATTGTGACGCTTCACATCCAGGACTTGGAGCAGTGCTGATGCAAGAAGGGAGAGTTGTTTCATATGCCTCACGACAGCTTAAGCCTCATGAGTTGAATTATGCTATGCATGATTTGGAGTTAGCAGCCGTAGTGCATGCATTGAAGACTTGGAGACATTTTCTGATTGGAAACCATTGCGAGGTGTACACGGATCATAAGAGTTTGAAGTATATTTTCACACAGAAGGAGTTGAATCTCAGACAAAGGAGATGGTTGGAGCTCATCAAGGATTATGATATGAAATTGCATTATCACCATGGAAAGGCTAACGTAGTAGCTGACGCATTGAGCCGTAAGAGCCACGTTAACACCCTAATGACGGGAGATTTACCAAGGGAGTTAGCCGAAAATCTTCGAGAGCTATGTTTGGAAATAGTCCCGAGAGTCTATGTAGTAGCATTGGAGATTCAGTCTACTTTGATGGATAAGATCAGAGAAGCTCAAAGGACTGACAAGGAGATTGCTTCTATTAAGGAGAAAATGAATAAAGGAAAAGCTAAGGGATTTCGTGAGGATGAGCACGATACCTTATGGTTTGAAGACCGTGTCTATGTACCAAATGATCCAGAGATCAGGAAGTTAATTTTACAAGACGC
Source organism: Triticum monococcum (assembly GCA_034509565.1). Taxonomy (NCBI): domain Eukaryota; kingdom Viridiplantae; phylum Streptophyta; class Magnoliopsida; order Poales; family Poaceae; genus Triticum; species Triticum monococcum. The sequence continues at coordinate 169,028,667 of CM067847.1, read as the reverse complement.
CCATGATTCACCATACTCGATTCACCCAGGAAATACCAAGATGTATTTGGATTTGAAGGATATTTTCTGGTGGACCAAAATGAAGAAGGATATTGCTGAGTATGTAGCAGTTTGTGATGTATGTCAGAGAGTGAAGGCAGAGCATCAGAAGCCAGCCGGATTCCTACAACCATTGCCGATACCCGAATGGAAGTGGGATAAGCTAGGCATGGATTTTATTACAGGATTACCTAGAACACGTGCAGGCTATGACTCGATATGGGTTGTAGTCGATCGCTTGACAAAGGTAGCTCGTTTCATTCCAGTAAAGACTACCTATACCAGTGCAAAGTTGGCAAAGATATACATGACCAGGATCGTATGTCTACATGCAGTTCCAAGGAGCATTATATCAGATAGAGGAACCCAGTTTATCTCAAAGTTCTGGAATCAGTTGCATGAGACTTTGGGAACTAGACTGGAGTTTAGCACAGCTTTTCATCCGCCGACAGATGGACAGACTAAGAGAGTCAATCAGATTTTGGAGGATATGCTAAGAGCTTGTGCGCTAGATTATGGATCTAGTTGGGATGAGAATTTGCCGTATGCAGAGTTCTCTTACAACAATAGCTATCAATCCAGTTTGAAGATGGCCCCTTTCGAAGCCTTGTACGGAAGGAGGTGCAGGACCCCATTGTCCTGGGGTGAAGTTGGAGATCGTCAGTTGTTTGGACCGGATTTGATAAAGAAATCTGAACAGAAAGTGAAATTAATTCGCGACGGGCTGAAGGTAGCTCAGTCCAGGCAGAAGAGTTATGCAGATTCTAAACGCAAGGAGACAGTTTACGAAGTAGGAGACCGAGTTTATCTTCGAGTATCTCCACTTCGAGGAGTTAAGCGCTTTGGAGTTAAGGGAAAACTAGCGCCACGTTTTGTAGGCCCATACAAAGTTTTGGAGCGTATAGGAGAAGTAGCCTACAAGTTGGAATTACCTGAAGGACTGTCAGGAGTTCACGACGTGTTTTAGGTATCCCAGTTGAAGAAGTGCCACGCAGAGATGGCTGACATACCGCTGAGAGATACGGTACCACTGGAAGCAATTCAGTTGGACAGTGATTTGACCTATGAGGAGAAACCAGTTAAGATTCTAGAATATGCCAGTCGAGTCACCCGCAGCAAGGTTATCAAGTTTTGCAAGGTTAAGTGGAGCCACCACATGGAGGATGAAGCCACCTGGGAACGAGAGGAAGAATTGCTGAAAGACCACCCTCACCTATTTTCTAGCCAACCCGAATCTCGAGGGCGAGATTCATCTTAAGGGGGGTACGTTTGTAACATCCCAAATTTTCAATTTGGAATGTTATACACTAGATCATCATTGCATATCATATTTATTGCATTTTGGTTGATCCTAGAAATTTTCGCAACTCAAGGACCCTCGGAGAGAGTTGGGGATTTTGTTATTTTCATATTTGAGTTGTCTCAAATTTTGAAATTAGGATCATTTGATTTTATTTATTTTATCTTCAATTATTTCTAATATAAAAATATGAGAGAGGGAATAAAATGACGTTCCCAAAATAAAGAAATATTGAGGATTTAATAAAAAAAACAAGATTTTATTTGGTTTTGTTTGCTATTTTATTTGAATTTAGGAAAAATGCGTGTTTTTCAAAATTGCATTTAGGCCCCAAATAAATGTTAATCATGTGCGGCTTGATTTTAGAAGCCGGGGAAATTTTATTTCGGGATTTTTGGAATCCGTTTAGTAGTCCTTTTATTTTTTTTCTGAGCGTAACTATTTAAAAAACGCGCAACCGACCTACGGGCCGTGTCTGACCCGGACACTAAGGCCCGTCCGGCTTTAAAAGCCGGGGAGGCCCAGCCGGAACCCCACCCCAAACCCTAGCCGCCCCAAGCCGCCCCGCGCCGCCCGCCACCGCCGCCGGAGCCGCCGCCCGAGGTTTACCTCGATCCCGCCGCCGTTTTTTTTTGAAAAACCGTTCGGTTTTCCGACGGTTTTGTTTGTTTTTCTAGTTTCGGTTTTTTTAATAGATCAGTTTTCCGGTTTATTTAATTAGTGAGCGTTCGTCCGTTCATTCATTTTAACAAACGTTCGTCGTTTTTCTTTTTCTCGGATTAAATCCGCGATTTTTCTGATCGCGATTTCTGATCCGATTTTCGTTTTAGTTTAACTTTTCGCTCGTTTATCAGAATCAGGCGATTCAAGCGCCTGTAGTTTCGTCTCAAAACCCTCTTTTCGTTTAACCAACTCAAACAAGTTTTTTGCCACTGTAAAAATTTCCCTAGATCCAGAATAGTAAACGAAGCTTGTTTCTTTTGTCATTTTGTCTTTCGTTGCTTCATTCGATTTGATTCTTTTTGCCAACCGGAGTTCTTAAGTTGAACCTTCTGGTTAGATATCTTATTTGAGTTTTACCTGTGCATTAGTTGAGTGTTTATTGTATGCTTGTTTGTTTGCGATAGAGTACCCGGAGTGCGCCGCTTGCTACTTCGAATCGCTAGGTTTTCTGGATCATCAGCAAGGCAAGTAACACTTTGATCATACCTCCTACTACCCAGTTTTATTGCATTAAATCAATCCTTACACATTGCATGATGAGGATCTAATTAAATTATGGGTTTGGGAAGTAGTTGAGGTAGTACCTATTACATGTTTACTGTTAAACCTTTGGGAGTCACTTCTACGTTTGCTTATTATGCCATGCTATGCTAGTAGATGTGGATTGGGTGACTGTATCCATGACAGATGTGAGATTGTTAATTAATGTCTTATTTAAGGTGGCAACTTAAACACACATCTGGGTGGATTGAGGTACCTGCGTATTCCAGGATTTCCTGTTTTTCTTTATGGACCGCCACCCAGGCTCAAAGGGATCATGAGATTTTTCATGCTAGAAACTTCCGTGTGCAGCCACAAGCTATTATGGGCTCTAGCATAGTTGAATAAGTCATGTGAACTCTTACAATGGTGGACTAGCAGATGTAGGGGATGTAGGTGGTACGGTCTACCCATCGTAAGGTGCTAGCGCTTCTGAAAGACTATGTCTCAGTCATCCGTCTTCTCAAACACCTTGTAGTGTGAGAAACCAAACGGAGGCGATTGAGTCTTGTGGGGAAAAGTGCGCAAACCTCTGCAGAGTGTATAAACTAATCATGGTTAGCCGTGTCCCCGGTTATGGACATCTTGAGTATCTAGTACCTGGATTATCATGTGAATCTCAACATGTTACTCTAAATTAATTTTGACGGGTTTGTTTAATGATGATGCTTAATTGGGATTGAGAATGCTGTCAACCATTCTCAATGTTTAACAAACACCATGATAGTTAAAAAAATATTCCTTTGCAGTAGGGAAAAATTGGCTTTACGCAAAACTGTAACCATAGAGCTTTCCACCAGCCAAATATGCATATAGAATAGCTGTTTCATTCCATTACTCTCTATGTGTTACATTGCCAGCATATTCCATGTGCTGACACGTTTCGGGCTGCAACGTTAATGTTGCAGACTTTTCAGACGACAATTAAGGAGTTTTAGGTCGTGGTTCTATACTCAGTGATGCCGTTGGAGTTGATGGACTCACTTATCTTCCAAGCCTTCCGCTGTTATCATTATTAGATGGCCTTAAGCCATATTAATTGTAATAAGTTCTATTTTGAGACACTCGATGTAATAAGTGTGTGATTGCTACTCTGTTGTAAATCCTTCAAGTACTGTGTGGTGTCAGCATTACTGATCCAGGGATGACACCGGAGCACAGAGATTGGACCGTTTGAGGTATGGTCGCTACAACAGTCCTCAAGTGTAACAAGTCTTCAGATCACGTGGACAGAAAGACTTCAGTGATGCCAAACACTCTTTGGGCTCTAGGTGTTTTGGGCTTTGTCCTCGCAAGGATTTCTCTCTCTCAAATGTTTCGGAGGTGGGTTGCTCTCAAACAACAAAAGTCGTGCACTAACTCTGAGCAGCCACCAATTTATGGTGTAGGGGTGGGCTATTTATAGCCACTAGGCAACCCGACCTGATTTGTCCGAAATGACCCTGGGTCACTAAGGAACTGACACGTGTTCCAACGGTCAGATTTCAAACACACGCGGCAGCTTGACTTGGGCTACAAGTAAAGCTAACTCATCCAGCTCTGGATAAGATTTGCTCTCATTGTCTTCACTCGAAGACTTAGGATTTGGTTGAGCATCACTTTAGTCACTCTGACTTTGTTCACTTGGACCCCACTTAACAGTACGGTGGTTCCTATGACTCAACAAAGAAGAAAATGAAACTACGAAACAACTATGTCTTCGCGCTCCAAAGACTTCATGCGATGTCTTCTCATGTCATAGTCTTCAATGTGAATATCTTCACATACCACCATTATCTTCAATGTCTTCACACATTTTTAGGGGTCATCTCCGGTAGGTAAACTGAATCAATGAGGGACTACTACCTGTGTTATCTTGCAATTCTCACAAACACATTAGTCCATCAACCAGGTTTGTCGTCAATACTCCAAAACCAACTAGGGGTGGCACTAGATGCACTTACATTACCTACTTTTATTTATGATGTTTTTATCCATAATAATGCTTTTTAGAGTAATTCTAATGCCTTTTCACTCATAATATGCAAGGTACACATAAAGAGGGAGAATTCCAACAGTTGGAAATCTGGACCTGAAAAAGCTATGTCAGGTTACCTATTCTGCACAACTCCAAATGAGCTGAAACTTTACGAGGAATTTTTATGGAATACATAAGAAATATTGGAGCCAATAAGTACCAGAGGGAGCCCACCAGGTGGGGCACAACCCACCTTCATACGCTAGGGAGCCAGGCGCGCCCTAGTGCGTTGTGCGCTCCTCGGCCCACCTCTTGTGCCCATCTTCTGGTATATAAGTCATTCTGACCTAGAAAAAATAAGGAGAGGACTTTCAGGACGGAGCGCCGCCGTCTTGAGGCGAAACTTGGGCAGGAGCACTTTTGCCCTCCGGTGGAGCGATCTCGTCGGGGGAACTTCCCTCCCGGAGGCGGAAATCATCGTCGTCATCATCACCAACAACTCTCCTATCTTGGGGAGGGCAATCTCCATCAACATCTTCAACAACACCATCTCCTCTCAAACCCTAGTTCATTTCTTGTGTTCAATCTTTGTACCCAAACTATAGATTGGTGCTTGTGGGTGACTAATACTGTTGATTACATCTTGTAGTTGATTACTATATGATTTATTTGGTGGAAGATTATATGTTCATATCCATTATGCTATTTAATACCCCTCTAATCTTGAGCATGATTATCACTTGTGAGTAGTTACTTTTGTTCTTGAGGTCACGAGAGTAATCATGTTGCAAGTAATCATGTGAACTTGATATGTGTTTGATATTTCGATAGTATGTATGTTGTGATTCCCTTAGTGGTGTCATGTGAACGTCGACTACATGACACTTTACCATATTTGGGTCTAAGGGAATGCATTGTGGAGTAGTTATTAGATGATGGGTTGCGAGAGTGGCAGAAGCTTAAACCGTAGTTTATGCGCTATTCCGTAAGGGACCGATTGGATCAAAAGTTTAATGGTATGGTTAGAATTTATTCTTAATACATTTCTCGTAGTTGCGGATGCTTGCGAGGGGGTTAATCATAAGTAGGAGGTTTGTTCAAGTAAGAACAACACCTAAGCACTGGTCCACCCACATATCAAATTATCAAAGTAGCGAACACGAATCAAACCAACATGATGAAAGTGACTAGATGAAATTCCCGTGTACCCTCAAGAACGCTTTGCTTATTATAAAAGACCGTTTTGGCCTGTCCTTTGCCTCAAAAGGATTGGGCTATCTTTCTGCACTTTTGTTACTATTATCATTACTTGCTCGTTACAAATTATCTTGCTATCAAACTACTCTGTTACTTACAATTTCAGTGCTTGCAGACATTACCTTGCTGAAAACCACTTGTCATTTCCTTCTGCTCCTCGTTGGGTTTGACACTCTTACTTATTGAAAAGACTACAATTGATCCCGTGTACTTGTGGGTCATGACTACCCCACCATCTCAGCGGAGAGGAAGCGTGGCTTCCACGGAGCTCATTCAGCGTGATTTCACGGCTCCTCGCTACCCCGTGGATAGTATCACGGAGGCTGACATAGAGCTAATGACGAAATGCCAGAACCTGACCTTGAAGGCGGAGGTCGGCTCTGTTGCACCTCCTCGAGCTGAGGAAACTTTTCATTGCCGTCTGATTCCACATGGCTATGTTGTTGTGACTGTGGATGAAATAATGGAGGGATTTGAGGAGCTAGAGCTTGACTACCCTATAGGTGAAGGGGAGAATCATCTGGTTAATGCTTTAAGGAGTACTTGTCTATGGAGTAAGGAGTACATCAAGCTTCCAAATTGGACGCCTCCTCCTCCTCCTCCTTCGGTGAGTCAGAGCACTCTGCCTCCTCCTCCTCCCCCGGCGAGTGATCAGGGCACTCCGCCTCCTCCTCCGCCTACGGTGAGTGATCGGGGCACTCCGCCTCCTCCGGCACGTCAGAGCACTCCGCCTCCTCTGGCGTGTCAGTGGACTCTGCCACGTCAGCAACGGCGGAAGAGAGACGCCGCCGCTTTGGTGACTAGCAGTACAAGAGGCGGGAAGAAATTCAAAGCTGGTCCAAGCCTGAAGCCTCTTCCAAAGTTGCCATATGAGAGGACCGACGAGGAAAACGCAGAAATCAGTGCTACCTAAAGTGCAGGCCCATTTTGCATGGAAAGCTCCATCTCTGAAGGAAACGGTAGATCCGGTGAAAGCGATGCGCACTCTGGATGCCCTGAAGCGACCATCACCGCCTCCGCCGGATTCCAACTATGCATGTTGTATGAAAAAGTCATATGATGAAGTGTGGCGGTCGGGAAGTACTTCCAGTGATGCAAGATTAGCACAACGAAGAAGTGGGGAAATAATTCCCCAGCTCGGCGAACAGGCGAAGCAATCGTGCCCCCCCCCCCCCGCTCAAGGTGTCTAGCGATATCGTCGCTAATCATCCGGGGCCACTGCCCGGTACCAATCTTGGTGATTACCTGAACGATGATGTAGAGTTTGAAACATTAGACGTAGTAGACATCTTTAGATATGAGTACGGGAGGCCTCTCGTCAAACCTGATCCTCCTCCTCTAACAACGATGATGCAAAGATTGCATGAATCGTACATGGATACATGGAGGAAGTCTCAGACCGATGGTATATTGCTTAGAATTAAAGAGGAGCACGACCTCGTTGGAGTTGATGTGATGCCTGTTGAATTTGTGGAGTTATTCCAGTTATTCAATCAAGACGCCCTCGACAAACAACGCATGACTTGCTACTGTCTATGAGTATTACTTCTGTAATTAAGTCTCTATAGCTCAGCTCTTTCATTGCATGCATATATAATTATCCTCACTATATTATGCAGATTGAAGATCGTCGAATGCAAAAAAGGACAAATCTATGACATTGGGTTCATTAACCCAAATACCGTAAATGAATGGTCGGTTCAAAATAGAGTTGAAGATACTGAGCAAAACTTGCTACAACCGTTACTTCAAAATCAAAACAAATGGAAAATACTCTTTCCTTACAACTTCAAGTGAGTGTTACTATCTTGTGCATATTCGGTTTTGCTTACTCGAGGTTATAGTAATGTAATTGATGAGTTATGCGTGCGCAGGTTCCACTTTATTCTGCTAGAGATTAAGCTTGACCAGGGAGTAGTAACTGTCTTAGACTCGAGACGTAAAGATCCCTAGGAGTATGCGGACATGACTGCAATGCTCGAGAAGTAATTTCAATCGATCATTATCGCACCATATCGGCAACTTTGTTCATTTACTGATATCAAGTAATTATTTTCTTTGTCTGGCAGGGTTTGGAAACAGTTCACCGGAATGGTTCCGGGACTGCAGAGGGAGCTGCGATTTACACACCCGAAAGTAAGTAGTACTAGCTAGTTCCACACATCTCTCATTGATTCTGGTTTCATCAATATCATTTATCATGCTTGATTATCAGTTTGATTGAACTCTATTTCTTGTAAAGTTCTTGTGGCAGGAAGGTGGGAATAATTTATGTGGATACTACGTTTGCGAGTTCACCTACAACGCGACCTCTCAGCGGGACTACTCTGACAAACAATATGAAGTACGTAAATAATAATATTCACAATTTTATTTTATTACCATCAATTGTGTTGAGTTTCATTCATATATATGTATTGACCCCCTTCTTTAAATTAGATGTGGCAGATGCGGGATGAACTCCTACCACATGATCGCATACGAGCAATTCAAGAGGAATTGGCGGGATTCTTTCTTGACCAAATCATACATAAAGACAGAGAATACCATGTGGAAATCGAAATGGATTTTAGATGTTAGGGATTGTAAGAGATGTTATATTGTATATATGTAGTAGCGTCGGATAGATATACAAAAACTTGTTATGCGACCAATCTCGGAGAAAGAGAGGTCACTTTTCTCTGTATATGTTCATGATGATCTTGTGTAATTAATGGTTCCTTCATTTGCTTACTAGCTAGCATGTGGAGTTCTCTCTATATGTACAGTTGCTAGCGTCGACCAAGCACGGAGAAAGAGATGTCATTTATCTCTATTAGCTAGCTAACACAATATGAAACCCATAAATTAACCCTCCAAAACCCCTAACCCCCCCTCCTCTTTCAAAAACAAAAAACAAAAACCTTAGCGCCTGCGAGCTGCTGACGCGTGGCTACCTTTTGTTCCCGGTTGGTGTTACCAACCAGGACTAAAGGTCCTCCTGCCTGGGCGCCACACAACAGCCACGTGGAGTCCCTTCTGTCTCGGTTTGTAAGCAAAGCGAGACTAAAGGTTTTGGGCTTTAGTCCCGTTCATTTTTTCCTGGTTAAGGCCCTCTGGAACTGGGACTAATACCATGTTTTCTACTAGTGATATTACAAGGAACATTGACAAAACATAAAAGAATCACTGGCGATAATCAACCGGAGAATCAAGAAATACAAAGAATGTTCTATTTGGTGCCAAATCTTATGACTAACAGGGTCACGGTCCGAATTAAGTCACTTACACCACATGCCGATAAAGGAAGCAACGATGAAGCAAAGCATAGAACTCCAAAAGAGAAAAGACGCGCTCGATAGGTATAACAGGGTTAGAGCAACTCTAGCAGACCTCGCATCCCGCCGGCCCTCAAAACGCGTTTGCAGTTCGCGGAAAACGGCCTTTGTGGGCCGGCAAGGACGACCGCAGATGCAGACCCCCCAAACGGAGCCGTATAACAGTATATTCGCCTAATATGCTTTTATACGGGTCGGCTTTGTGGTGTCTACTCTTGCACCGCTGCATCCCGCATCTCATCAGCCCGCAAATATCAAATCCAACATAATTCAACATATCGAAGAAAACTAAATAATTATTCAAATCCAACATAATACAACAATCATCCACATTACAAATAATTATTCAAATCACCAAAGCAAACTTAAATAATGCAATATAAAACTTGTGATGAATACAAATACAAATGAATACAAAAATGAGACACTGTCGAGCCCTTTGTCAATCGTGCTCAATGAGATTCTCCTGAAGTTGGAAGTGTGTGTTTGCATTTTCAATCTCCTTGTATGTCCGAAGAAAAGCTCTAATGCGGTTAGGATCTCTAGTTGGTTTGACACAGCTACCCACATTGTCGTAGAAGAGTTCGAAGTTCATTTCTCTCTCATCTTCAAGAATCATATTGTGAAGGATAACAGAACATGTCTGAAGGAAATATTCCCTAGAGGCAATAATAAAGTTATTATTTATTTCCTTATATCATCATAAATGTTTATTATTCATGCTAGAATTGTATTAACCGGAAATATAATACATGTGTGAATACATCGACAAACAGAGTGTCACTAGTATGCCTCTACTTGACTAGCTCGTTGATCAAAGATGGTTATGTTTCCTAACGATATACATGAGTTGTCATTTGCTTAACGGGATCACATCATTAGGAGAATGATGTGATTGACTTGACCCATTTCGTTAGCTTAGCACTTGATCGTTTAGTTTGTTGCTATTGCTTTCTTCATGACTTATACATGTTCCTATGACTATGAGATTATGCAACTCCCATTTACTGGAGGAACACTTTGTGTGCCACAAAATGTCATAACATAACTGGGTGATTATAAAGGTGCTCTACAGGTGTCTCCGAAGGTACTTGTTAGGTTGGCGTATTTCGAGATTAGGATTTGTCACTCTGATTGTCGGAGAGGTATCTCTGGACCCACTAGGTAATGCACATCACTATAAGCCTTGCCAGCATTGCAACTAATGAGTTAGTTGCGGGATGATGTATTACAGAACGAGTAAAGAGACTTGCCGGTAATGAGATTGAACTAGGTATTGAGATACCGACAATCGAATCTCGAGCAAGTAACATACCGATGACAAAGGGAACAACGTATGTTGTTATGCGGTTTGAACGATAAAGATCTTCGTAGAATATGTAGGAGCCAATATGAGCATCCAGGTTCCGCTATTGGTTATTGACCGGAGACGTGTCTCAGTCATGTCTACATAGTTCTCGAACCCATAGGGTCCGCACGCTTAAAGTTCGATGACGGTTATATTATGAGTTTATGTGTTTTGATGTACCGAAGGAGTTCGGAGTCCCGGATGAGATCAGGGACATGATGAGGAGTCTCGAAATGGTTGAGACATAAAGGTCGATATATTGGACGACTATCTTCGGACATCAGAAAGTTTCCGAGTGATTCGGGTATTTTCGGGAGTACCGGGGAGTTACGGGAATTCGTATTGGGCCTTAATGGGCCATTTGGGAAAGGAGAGAAAGGCCTCAAAGGTTGGCCGCACCCCTCCCCATGGGCTGGTCCAAATTGGACTAGGGAGGGGGGCGCCCCCTTCCTTCCTTCTCTTTTTCCCTTCCCTTTCCTTCCCTCCTACTCCTACTACTTGGAAGGGCTCCTAGTTCTACTAGGAAAGGGGGAATCCTACTCCCGGTGGGAGTAGGACTCCCCTAGGGCGCACCACAGAGAGGGTCGGCCCTCCCCCTCCTCCACTCCTTTATATACGAGGGCAGGGGGCACCCCAAAGACACAACAATTGATCTCTTAGCCGTGTGCGGTGCCCCCCTCCACCATAATCCACCTCGATCATATCATAGCGGTGCTTAGGCGAAGCCCTGCGTCGGTAGAACATCATCACCGTCACCATGCCGTAGTGCTGACAAAACTCTCCCTCAACACTCGGCTGGATCGGAGTTCGAGGGACGTCATCGAGTTGAACGTGTGCAGAACTCGGAGGTGCCGTGCGTTCGGTACTTGATCGGTCGGATCGTGAAGACGTACGACTACATCAACCGCGTTGTGCTAACGCTTCCGCTTTCGGTCTACAAGAGTACGTAGACAACACTCTCCCCTCTTGTTGCTATGCATCACCATGATCTTGCGTGTGCGTAGGAAATTTTTTGAAATTACTACGTACCCTAATAGTGGCATCCGAGCCAGGTTTTATGCGTAGATGTCATATGCACGAGTAGAACACAAGTGAGTTGTGGGCGATATAAGTCATACTTACCAGCATGTCATACTTTGGTTCGGCGATATTGTTGGATGAAGCGGCCCAGACCAACATTACGCGTACACTTACGCGAGACTGGTTCTACCGACATGCTTTGCAAACAGGTGGCTGGCGGGTGTCAGTTTCTCCAACTTTAGTTGAACCGAGTGTGGCTACGCCCGGTCCTTGCGAAGGTTAAAACAGCACCAACTTGACAAACTATCATTGTCGTTTTGATGCGTAGGTAAGAACGGTTCTTGCTAAGCCCATAGCAGCCACGTAAAACTTGCAACAACAAAGTAGAGGGCGTCTAACTTGTTTTTGCAGGGCATGTTGTGATGTGATATGGTCAAGACATGATGCTGAATTTTATTGTATGAGATGATCATGTTTTGTAACCGAGTTATCGGCAACTGGCAGGAGCCATATGGTTGTCGCTTTATTGTATGCAATGCAATCGCCCTGTAATGCTTTACTTTATCACTAAGCGGTAGCGATAGTCGTGGAAGCATAAGATTGGCGAGACGACAACGATGCTATGATGGAGATCAAGGTGTCGCGCCGGTGACGATGGTGATCATGACGGTGCTTCGGAGATGGAGATCACAAGCACAAGATGATAATGGCCATATCATATCACTTATATTGATTGCATGTGATGTTTATCTTTTATGCATATTATCTTGCTTTGATTAACGGTAGCATTATAAGATGATCTCTCACTAAATTTCAAGATATAAAGTGTTCTCCCTGAGTATGCACCATTGCCAAAGTCCGTCGTGCCCAGACACCACGTGATGATCGGGAGTGATAAGCTCTACGTCCATCTACAACGGGTGCAAGCCAGTTTTGCACACGCAGAAACACTCGGGTTAAACTTGACGAGCCTAGCATATGCAGATATGGCCTCGGAACACTGGAGACCGAAAGGTCAAGCGTGAATCATATAGTAGATATGATCAACATAATGATGTTCACCATTGAAAACTACTCCATTTCACGTGATGATCGGTTATGGTTTATTTGATATGGATCACGTGATCACTTAGATGATTAGAGGGATGTCTATATAAGTGGGAGTTCTTAAGTAATATGATTAATTGAACTTTAATTTATCATGAACTTAGTCCTGATAGTATTTGCATATCTATGTTGTAGTTCAATAGCTCGCGTTATTGCTTCCCTATGTTTTATATGTGTTCCTAGAGAAAACTAAGTTGAAAGATGTTAGTAGCAATGATGCGGACTGGGTCCGTGATCTGAGGTTTATCCTCATTGCTACACAGAAGAATTATGTCCTTGATGCACTGCTAGGTGACTGACCTATTGCAGGAGCAGATGCAGATGTTATGAACGTTTGGCTAGGTCAATATGATGACTACTTGATAGTTTAGTTCACCATGCTTAACGGCTTAGAATCGGGGCTTCAAAGACGTTTTGAACGCCATGGAGCATATAAGATGTTCCAAGAGTTGAAATTGGTATTTCATACCAATGCCCATGTCGAGAGGTATGAGACCTCTGACAGTACTTTGCCTACAAGATGGAGGAGAATAGCTCAACTAGTGAGCATGTGCTCAGATTGTCTGAGTACAACAATTGCTTGAATCAAGTGGGAGTTAATCTTCCAGATAAGAGAGTAATTGAAAAAGTTCTCTAGTCACTATCACCGAGTTACTAGAACTTAGTGATGAACTATAATATGCAAGGGATGACAAAAGTAATTCCCAAGCTCTTCGTGATGCTGAAATCAACGAAGGTAGAAATCAAGAAAAGCATCAAGTGTTGATGGTTGACAAAGACCACTAGTTTCAAAAAGGGCAAAGGGAAGAAAGGGAACTTCAAGAAGAACGGCAAGCAAGTTGCTGCTCAAGTGAAGAAGCCCAAGTCTGGACCTAAGCCTGAGACTGAGTGCTTCTACTGCAAAGGGGCTGGTCACTAGAAGCGGAACTGCCCCAAGTATTTGGCGGATAAGAAGGATGGCGAGGTGAACAAAGGTATATTGGATATACATGTTATTGATGTGTAATTTACTCGTGTTTATAGCAACCCCTCGGTATTTGATACTAGTTTAGTTGCTAAGAGTAGTAACTTGAAACAAGAGTTGCAGAATGAACAGAGACTAGTTAAGGGTGAAGTGACGATGTGTGTTGGAAGTAGTTCCAAGAATGATATGATCATCATCGCACACTCCCTATACTTTCGGGATTAGTGTTGAACCTAAATAAGTGTTATTTGGTGTTTGCATTGAGCATGAATATGATTTGATCATGTTTATTTCAATACGGTTATTCATTTAAGTTAAGAATAATTGTTATTCTGTTACATGAATAAAACCTTCTATGGTTATACACCCAATGAAAATGGTTTGTTGAATCTCGATTGTAGTGATACACATATTCATAATATTGAAGGCAAAAGATGCAAAGTTAATAATGATAATGCAACTTATTTGTGGCACTGCCGTTTAGGTCATATTGGTGTAAAGCGCATGAAGAAAATCCATGCTAATGGGCTTTTGAAATCAGTTGATTATGAATCAGTTGATGCTTGCGAACCATGCCTCATGGGCAAAGATGACTAAGACTCCGTTCTCTAGAACAATGGAGCGAGCAACTGACTTATTGGATATAATACATACTGATGTATGAGGTCTGATGAGTGTTGAGGCTCACGGCGGGTATCGTTATTTTCTGACCTTCATAGATGATTTGAGCAGATATGGGTATATCTACTTAAAGAAACATAAGTCTGAAACTTTTGAAAAGTTCAAAGAATTTCAAAGTGAAGTAGAAAATCAATGTAACAAGGAAATAAAGTTTCTACGATCTGATCACAGAGGCGAATATTTGAGTTACGAGTTTGGTCTTCAATTAAAACAATGTGGAATAGTTTCACAAACTCATGCCACCTGGAACACCACAGCGTAATGGTGTGTCCAAACGTCATAACCGTACTTTATTTGATATAGTGCAATCTATGATGTCTCTTACCGATTTACCACTATTGTTTTCGGGTTATGCATTAAAGACAGCTACATTCACGTTAAATAGGGCACCATCGAAATCTGTTGAGACGACGCCTTATGAACTGTGGTTTGGCAAGAAACCAAAGTTGTCGTTTCTTAAAGTTTGGGGCGGCGATGCTTATGTGAAAAAGTTTCAAACTGATAAGCTTGAACCCAAATCAGAGAAGTGCATCTTCATAGGATACCCAAACGAAATTGTTGGGTACACCTTCTATCACAGATCCGAAGACAAATTTGTTGCTGAGAATAGATCCTTTCTAGAGAAGGAGTTTCTCTCGAAAGAAGTGAGTGGGAGGAAAGTAGAACTTGATGAGGTAACTATACCTGCTCCCTTATTGGAAAGTAGTGATGATCACGTAACTTCAGATCAAGTTACTATCAAACCTCGTAGGTCAACCAGAGTGAGATCCGTACCAGAGTGGTACGGTAATCCTGTTCTAGAGGTCATGACCATGACGAACCTACGAACTATGAGGAAGCGATGATGAGCCCAGATTCCCCGAAATGGCTTGAGGCCGTAAAATCAGAGATGGGATCCATGTGTGAGAACAAAGTGTGGACTTTGGTTGACTTGCCCGATGATCAGCAAGCCATAGAAAATAAATGGATCTTCAAGAGGAAGATGGATGCTGATAGTAGTGTTACTATCTACAAAGCTAGAATTGTCGCAAAAGGTTTTCGACAAGTTCAAGGTGTTGACTACGATGAGAGTTTCTCACTCGTATCTATGCTTAAGTCTGTCCGAATCATGTTAGCAATTACCGCATTTTATGAAATCTGGCAAATGGATAAACAAAACTGCATTCCTTAATGGATTTATTAAAAAAGAGTTGTATATGATGCAACCAAAAGGTTTTGTCAATCCTAAAGGTGCTAACAAAATATGCAAGCTCCAGCGATCCATCTATGGACTGGTGCAAGCATCTCGGAGTTGGAATATACGCTTTGATAAGTTGATCAAAGCATATAGTTTTATACAGACTTGCGGTGAAGCCTGTATTTACAAGAAAGTGAGTGGGAGCACTACAGCATTTCTGATAAGTATATGGGAATGACATATTGTTGATCGGAAATAATTTAGAATTATTCTGCAAAGCATAAAGGAGTGTTTGAAAGGAATTTTTCAAAGAAAGACCTCGGTGAAGCTGCTTACATATTGAACATCAAGATCTATAGAGATAGATCAAGACGCTTGATAAGTTTTTCAATGAGTACATACCTTGACAAGTTTTGAAGTAGTTCAAAATGGAACAATTAAAGAAAGAGTTCTTGCCTGTGTTACAAGGTGTGAAATTGAGTAAGACTCAAAGCCCGACCATGGAAGAAGATAGAAAGAGAGTGAAAGTCATTCCCTATGCCTTGGCCATAGGTTCTATAAAGTATGCCATGTTGTGTACCAAATCTATTGTATACCCTACATTGTTTTTGGCAAGGGAGTACAATAGTGATCTAGGAGTAGATCACTAGACAGCGGTCAAAATTATCCTTAGTGGAATAAGGATATGTTTCTCGATTATGGAGATGACAAAAAGGATCGTTGTAAAGGGTTACGTCGATGCAAATTTTGACACTGATCTAGATGACTCTAAATCTCAATCTGGATACATATTGAAAGTGGGAGCAATTAGCTAGAGTAGCTCCGTGCAGAGCATTGTTGACATAGAAATTTGCAAAATACTTATGGATCTGAATGTGGTAGACCCGTTGACTAGACTTCTCTCACAAGCAAAACATGATCACACCTTAGTACTCTTTGGGTGTTAATCACATAGCGATGTGAACTAGATTATTGACTCTAGTAAACCCTTTGGGTGTTGGTCACATGTCGATGTGAACTATGGGTGTTAATCACATGGTGATGTGAACTATTGGTATTAAATCACATGGCGATGTGAACTAGATTATTGACTCTAGTGCAAGTGGGAGACTGAAGGAAATATGCGCTAGAGGCAATAATAAAGTTATTATTTATTTCCTTATATCATGATAAATGTTTATTATTCATGCTAGAATTGTATTAACCAGAAAAATAATACATGTGTGAATACATAGACAAACAGAGTGTCACTAGTATGCCTCTACTTGACTAGCTCGTTGATCAAAGATGGTTATGTTTCCTAACCATAGACATGAGTTTTCATATGATTAACGGGGTCACATCATTAGGAGAATGATGTGATTGACTTGACCCATTCCGTTAGCTTAGCACTTGATCGTTTAGTTTGTTGCTATTGCTTTCTTCATGACTTATACATGTTCCTATGACTATGAGATTATGCAACTCCCGTTTACCGGAGGAACACTTTGTGTGTCACCAAACGTTACAACGTAACTGGGTGATTATAAAGGTGCTCTGCAGGTGTCTCTGAATGTACTTGTTGGGTTGGCGTATTTCGAGATTAGGATTTGTCACTCCGATTGTCGAAGAGGTGTCTCTGGGCCCACTCGGTAATGCACATCACTATAAGCCTTGCAAGCATTGCAACTAATGAGTTAGTTGCGGGATGATGTATTATGGAACGAGTAAAGAGACTTGCCGGTAATGAGATTGAACTAGGTATTGAGATACCGACGATCGAATCTTAGGCAAGTAACATACCGATGACAAAGGGAACAACGTATGTTGTTATGCGGTTTGACCGATAAAGACCTTCGTAGAATATGTAGGAGCAAATATGAGCATCCAGGTTCCGCTATTGGTTACTGGCCGGAGATGTGTCTCAGTCATGTCTACATAGTTCTCGAACCCGTAGGATCCGCACGCTTAAAGTTCGATGATGGTTATATTCTGAGTTTGTGTGTTTTGATGTATCGAAGGAGTTCGGAGTCCCGGATGAGATCGGGGACATGACGAGGAGTCTCGAAATGGTCAAGATGTAAAGATCGATATATTGGACAACTATATTCGGACATCGGAAAGGTTCCGAGTGATTCGGGTATTTTCGGGAGTACCGGGGAGTTACGGGAATTCGTATTGGGCCTTAATGGGCCATACGGGAAAGGAGAGAAAGGCCTCAAAGGTTGGCCGCACCCCTCCCCATGGGCTGGTCCGAATTGGACTAGGGAGGGGGACACCCCCATCCCTCCTTCTCTTTTCCCTTCCCTTTCCTTCGCTCCTACTCCGACTACTTGGATGGGCTCCTAGTTCTACTAGGAAAGGGGGAATCCTACTCCCGATGAGAGTAGGACTCCCCTAGGGCGCGCCATAGAGAGGTCCGGCCCTCCCCCTCCTCCACTCCTTTATATACGGGGGCAGGGGCACCCCAAAGACACAACAATTGATCTCTTGATCTCTTAGCCGTGTGTGGTGCCCCCCTCCGCCATAATCCACCTCGATCATATCATAGCAGTGCTTAGGCGAAGCCCTGCGTCGGTAGAACATCATCATCGTCACCACGCCGTCGTGCTGACGAAACTCTCCCTCAACACTCGGCTGGATCGGAGTTCGAGGGACGTCATTGAGTTGAACGTGTGCAAAACTCGGAGGTGTCGTACGTTTGGTACTTGATCGGTCGGATCGTGAAGACGTACGACTACATCAACGCGTTGTGCTAACGCTTCCGCTTTCGGTCTACGAGGGTACGTAGACAACACTCTCCCCTCTCATTGCTATGCATTACCATGATCTTGCGTGTGCGTAGGAAATTTTTTGAAATTACTACGTTCTCCAACAATGTCATGATATTTTTCAAGGTTCTCTTATCCCAAAAACAAGCAGGACCACAGACAATGGCAAACCTAGATTGCAAAACACCGAATGCTCTTTCAATGTCTTTTCGTGCTGCCTCTTGAACCCTTGCAAATTCACGATGTTTTCTAGTTTTGGGATCTTTGATACTCTTAACAAATGTGCACCAAGGAGGGTATATACCATCTGCAAGATAGTAGCCTTTTGTGTATTCATGCCCATTGATAGTGTAGTTGCAAGCAGGAGCATCACCACTAGCAAGCCTAGCAAACAAATGAGACCATTGCAACACATTGATATCATTGAGAGTGCCCAGCATACCAAAGAAGCAATGTCGAATCCATAAATCCTCGGATGCTACGGCTTCTAGCACAATTGTTGCATCAGGAGACTTGCCACAATACATTCCTTTCCATGCCTTTGGGCAATTTTTCCAAGTCCAATGCATACAATCAATGCTACCTAGCATGACAGGCCAACCTCTCCTCTCATTAGATGCAATCAATTTCTTTGTGTCATCCTTGTTGGGCGCCCGAAGATACTCAGGATCAAAGACACGGATGATCACTTTTGCAAATCTAGGCACGGACTCAATTGTAGTATCTTCACCAATGCAAAGGTACTCATCGGCATAGTCAGCCGGAATGCCATATGAAATCACCCGCATAGCTGCGGAGATATTTTGATATGCATTAAACCCCTTTAAGCCCGCGGCATTTCTTCTTTGAGTAAAATACCGGCAATTTGCCTCGCAAGCTTGAACAATTTTCACAAAGAGGGATCGGGGCATTCGGCACCTACTCCGGAAGAGGTGCGGTGGATATGTTAGATTCTCCGCAAAGTAGTCTTGCATCAACATCTCATTCCCAAGATGGCGATTCTGAGGAATGCAAAGACGCCCGATAGTTGATCCTCGCTGCCTCTTCCGGTTCTCGTCTTCGTGCTCCTTCACTGCAAGTGCCATCACTAATGTCTGCTGCCGAAAGGTCACAAGCATGGTCTCAACATCCGAGCCGTCTGAATCGAACGAATCGGAGAGCAAGAACTTCTTGCCTGGGCTCAATTCCATCTAATTGCATACTGGCGCGTCAATCAACTATACCGCTCGCAAATATCACAAAACAAACAATAATCGGCGGCGAATGCGGCGAGTGATCCCGGGCTGCGACGAGGGGCGGGCTTGACGGTGGTCGATCCCCGGCGGCGGCAGTGACGAGGGGCGGCTCTTCTCGCCGGATCCGAGGGGGCGGTGCGTTGGAGGGTGAGGGACGGCCCCGCGATGCGACTCCGCCCATAGATTCGGCCGGAATCGCCGGTGGCGGACGGGCAGAAGCAAAGGCACTCGGCGGCGGAAGGAGGTGGGGAAAGGCGCGCGGGCTGAAATGCCCTCCCGCCAATTGCTTCTCTGTGATGTAGGGCACCGTAGCAGCGAGGGGAAAACCCACGTATTCGCGGGTTAGAGCCGAGATTTTGTCACGGCCCTCAAAAAATTTTGCAGGCCAGGGCGGGATACGGCGTCTAATCGGGCAGGTTTTCCCGCCTCGACCCGCAATTTGGCGGTTATTCTGCGGGTTAGGCGGGATGCGGGGTCTGCTAGAGTTGCTCTTAGCCAAGGGTTTGTGGTCTCTGACAACGATACTTTGGTTTCCCCCATAAATAGATTGTTGTTGTCCACTATGTACGCCATGATCTTAGGTTGTATAATAATCTTGATTTAAAATTATTTTCGTGTCTGTTTTTAGCCTCTCAGCACGTATGCAGGGCCCATAGTGGTGCCAAATGTGCAGCCCGCACGGGGCCCACAATTTTGAGGGGCCCCGAGTTTTGTATATAGGTCTAGTAGTATTTCTCAAAAAAAAACACTACGCTGTGGAGCTGGGCCTGAGGCGATCGGGAGCTGGAGCTGGGCCTGAGTCGAGGCCATCGAGCACACCAGTTCTTGTGCTCAATCGATATATATGTCTTAAAAGAAGGAAACCGCTCTACCGATAGAAAACATACCGATTGTTGGGGAATGTAGTAATTTCAAAAAAATTCCTACGCACACTCTGGATCATCGTGATGCATAGCAACGAGAGGGGGGAGTGTCGTCCACGTACCCTCGTAGACCATTAAGCAGAAGCGTTATGACAACGCGATTGATGTAGTCGTACGTCTTCATGATCGACCGATCCTCAGCACCGAACGTGCGGCACCTCCGCGTTCAGCTCGGTGACGTCCCGCGAACTCACGATCCAGTAGAGCTCAGGGAAGAGTTTCATCAGCACGACGGTGTTGTGACGATGTTGATGAAGCTACCGCAGCAGGGCTTCACCTAAACACCGCTATAGTATGACCGAGGTGGATTATGCTGGAGGGGGGGCTCCGCACACGGCTGGGAGATATCTTTGTGATCAACTTGTGTGTCTAGAGGTTCCCCCCTGTCCCTGTATATAAAGGAGCAAGGGGGAGGCCGGCCGGTCCTTGTTGGCGCGCCTAGGAGGAGGAATCCTCCTCCTAGTAGGAGTAGGATTCCTCCCTTTCCTACTCCTACTAGGAGGGGGAAAGGCGGGGAGAGAAAGAGAAGGAAAGGGGGGCGCCGCCCCCCCCCCTTCTCGTAGTCCAATTCGGACAGGGGGAAGAGGGTGCGCTGCCTGCCCTAGGCCGGCCCCTCTCTCTTTCCCTTATGGCCCAACAAGGCCCACTAGCCCCCAGGAGGTTCCGGTAACCCCTTCGGTACTCCGGTAAAATCCCGATTTCACCCGGAACTATCCTGATGTCCAAATGTAGGCTTCCAATATATCAATCTTTATGTCTCGACCATTTTGAGACTCCTCGTCATGTCCGTGATCACATCCGGGACTCCGAACTACCTTCGGTACATCAAAACATATAAACTCATAAAACCGATCGTCACAGAACTTTAAGCGTGCGGACCCTACGGGTTCGAGAACTATGTAGACATGACCGAGACACGTCACCGGTAAATAAGCAATAGCGGAACCTGGATTCTCATATTGGTTCCTACATATTCTATGAAGATCTTTATCGGTCAAACCGCACAACACTATACGTTGTTCTCTTTGTCATCGATATGTTACTTGCCTGAGATTCGATCGTCGGTATCCAATACCTAGTTCAATATTGTTACCGGCAAGTCTCTTTACTCATTCCGTAATACATCATCCCATAACTAACTCATTAGTTATCACGCTTGCAAGGCTTATAGTGATGTGTATTACCGAGAGGGCCCAGAGTTACCTCTCCGACAATCGGAGTGACAAATCCTAATCTTGATCTATGCCAACTCAACAAGTACCATCGGAGACACCTGTAGAGCACATTTATAATCACCCAGTTATGTTGTGACGTTTGGTAGCACACAAAGTGTTCCTACGGTATTCGGGAGTTGCATAATCTCATAGTCATAAGAACATGTATAAGTCATGAAGAAAGCAATAGCAGTAAACAAACGATCAAGTGCTAAGCTAACGGAATGGGTCAAGTCAATCACATCATTCTCCTAATGATGTGATCCCATTGATCAAATAACAACTCATGTCTATGGTTAGGAAACTTAACCATCTTTGATGAATGAGCTAATCAAGTAGAGGCATACTAGTGGCACTATGTTTGTCTATGTATTCACACATGTATTATGTTTCCGGTTAATACAATTCTAGCATGAATAATAAACATTTATCATGAAATAATGAAATAAATAATAACTTTATTATTGCCTATAGGGCATATTTCCTTCAGTCTCCCACTTGCACTAGAGTCAATAATCTAGATTACACAGTAATGATTTTAACACCCATGGAGCCTTGGTGCTGATCATGTGTTGCTCGTGGAAGAGGCTTAGTCAACAGGTCTACAACATTTAGATCCATATGTATCTTGCAAATCTCTATGTCTCCCACCTGGACTTGATCCCGGATGGAGTTGAAGCGTCTCTTGAAGTGCTTGGTTCTTTTGTGAAATCTGGATTCTTTTGCCAAGGCAATTGCACCAGTATTGTCACAAAAGATTTTCATTGGACCCGACGCACTAGGTATGACACCTAGATTGGGTATGAAATCCTTCATCCCGACTCCTTCATTCGCTGCTTCCGAAGCAGCAATGTACTCTGCTTCACATGTAGATCCCGCCACGACGCTCTGTTTCGAACTGCTCCAACTGACAGCTCCACCGTTTAATATAAACACGTATCCGGTTTGTGATTTAGAATCGTCCGGATCAGTGTCAAAGCTTGCATCAACGTAACCATTTACGATGAGCTCTTTGTCACCTCCATAAATGAGAAACATATCCTTGGTCCTTTTCAGGTACTTCAGGATGTTCTTGACCGTTGTCCAGTGATCCACTCCTGGATTACTTTCGTACCTCCCTGCTAGGCTAATAGCAAGGCACACATCAGGTCTGGTACACAGCATTGCATACATGATAGAGCCTATGGCTAAAGCATAGGGAACACTTTTCATTTTCTCTCTATCTTCTACAGTGGTCGGGCGTTGAGTCTTACTCAACTTCACACCTTGTAACACAGGCAAGAACCCTTTCTTAGCTTGATCCATTTTGAACTTCTTAAAAACTTTATCAAGGTATGTGCTTTGTGAAAGTCCAATTAAGCATCTTGATCTATCTCTATAGATCTTGATGCCCAATATATAAGCAGCTTCACCGAGGTCTTTTATTGAAAAACTTTTATTCAAGTATCCTTTTATGTTGTTCAGAAATTCTATATCATTTCCAATCAACAATATGCCATCCACATATAATATTAGAAATGCTACAGAGCTCCCACTCATTTTCTTGTAAATACAGGCTTCTCCAAAAGTTTGTATAAAACCATATGCTTTGATTACACTATCAAAACGTTTATTCCAACTCCGAGAGGCTTGCACCAGTCCATAAATGGATCGTTGGAGCTTGCACACTTTGTTAGCTCCCTTTGGATCGATTAAACCTTCAGGTTGCATCATATACAACTCTTCTTCCAGAAATCCATTCAGGAATGCAGTCTTTACATCCATTTGCCAAATTTCATAATCATAAAATGCGGCAATTGCAAACATGATTCGGATGGACTTAAGCATCACTACGGGTGAGAAGGTCTCATCGTAGTCAACTCCTTGAACTTGTCGAAAACCTTTTACAACAAGTCGAGCTTTGTAGACAGTAACATTACCGTCAGCGTTTGTCTTCTTCTTGAAGATCCATTTGTTCTCGATGGCTTGTCGATCATCGGGCAAGTCAACCAAAGTCCACACTTTGTTCTCATACATGGATCTCATCTAAGACTTCATGGCCTCAAGCCATTTTGCGGATTCTGGGCTCATCATCGCTTCCTCATAGTTCGTAGGTTCGTCATGGTCAAGTAACATGACCTCCAGAACTGGATTACCGTACCACTCTGGTGGGGATCTTGCTCTGGTTGACCTACAAGGTTTGGTAGTAACTTGATCTGAAGTTTCATGATCATCATCAATTGCTTCCTCACTAATTCGTCTAGATGTCACAGGAACCGGTTTCTGTGATGAACTACTTTCCAATAAGGGAGCAGGTACAGTTACCTCATCAAGTTCTACTTTCCTCCCACTCACTTCTTTCGAGAGAAACTCCTTCTCTAGAAAGGATCCATTCTTGGCAAAGAATATCTTGCCTTCGGATCTGTGATAGAAGGTGTACCCAATAGTTTCCTTTGGGTATCCTATGAAGACACATTTCTCCGATTCGTGTTCGAGCTTATCAGGTTGAAGCTTTTTCACATAAGCATCGCAGCCCCAAACTTTAAGAAACGACAACTTTGGTTTCTTGCCAAACCATAGTTCATAAGGCGGCGTCTCAACGGATTTTGATGGTGCCCTATTTAACATGAATGCAGCCGTCTCTAAAGCATAACCCCAAAATGATAGCGGTAAATTAGTAAGAGACATCATAGATCACACCATATCTAGTAAAGTATGATTACGACGTTCGGACACACCATTACGATGTGGTGTTCTGGTGGCGTGAGTTGCGAAACTATTCCGCATTGTTTCAAATGTAGGCCAAACTTGTAACTCAAATATTCTCCTCCACGATCAGATCGTAGAAACTTTATTTTCTTGTTACGATGATTTTCCACTTCACTCTGAAATTCTTTGAACTTTTCAAATGTTTCAGACTTATGTTTCATTAAGTAGATATACCCATATCTGCTCAAATCATCTATGAAGGTGAGAAAATAATGATACCTGCCATGAGCCTCAATATTCATCGGACCACATACAACAGTATCTATGATTTCCAACAAATCTGTTGCTCGCTCCATAGTTCTGGAGAACGACGTTTTAGTCACCTTTCCTATAAGGCATGGTTCGCAACTACCAAGTGATTCATAATCAAGTGATTCCAAAAGTCCATCAGTATGGAGTTTCTTCATGCACTTTATACCAATATGACCCAAACGGCAGTGCCACAAATAAGTTGCACTATCATTATCAACTCTGCATCTTTTGGCTTCAACATTATGAATATGTGTATCACTACTATCGAGATTCAACAAGAATAGACCACTCTTTAAGGGTGCATGACCATAAAAGATATTACTCATATAAATAGAACAACCATTATTCTCG
This sequence comes from Triticum monococcum, assembly GCA_034509565.1. NCBI lineage: Eukaryota > Viridiplantae > Streptophyta > Magnoliopsida > Poales > Poaceae > Triticum > Triticum monococcum. Next base: position 169,003,764 of record CM067847.1, on the reverse strand, counting down.
GATTTAAATGAATAACCGTCTCGCATCAAACAAGATCCAGATATAATGTTCATGCTTAACGCTGGCACCAAATAACAATTATTTAGGTCTAAAACTAATACCGAAGGTAGATGTAGAGGTAGCGTGCCTACGGTGATCACATCGACTTTGGAACCATTTCCCACGTGCATCGTCACCTCGTTCTTAGCCAGTCTTCGCTTAATCTGTAGTCCCTATTTTGAGTTGCAAATATTAGCAACAGAACCAGTATCAAATACCCAGGTGCTACTTGCTACCTCTTGAGCACTGCGTTGGTTTCCCCGAAGTGGAAGGGATGATGCAGCAAAGGAGCGTAAGTATTTCCCTTAGTTTTTGAGAACCAAAGTATCAATCCAGTAGGAGGATATGTGTGAGTCCCTCGTACCTGCACAAAACAAATAAATCCTCGCAACCAACGCAAATAGGGGTTGTCAATCCCTACACGGCCACTTACGAGAGTGAGATTTGATAGATATGATAAGATAATATTTTTGGTATTTTTGTGATAAAGATGCAAAGTAAAATAAAAGCAAAGTAAAAAAGCAAAGGAAATAACTAAGTAGTAGGAGATTAATATGATAAAGATAGACCCGGGGGCCATAGGTTTCACTAGTGGCTTCTCCCGAGAGCATAAGTATTCTACGGTGGGTGAACAAATTACTGTTGAGCAATTGACAGAATTGAGCATAGTTATGAGAATATCTAGGTAAGATCATGTATATAGGCATCATGTCCGAGACAAGTAGACCGACTCATGCCTGCATCTACTACTATTACTCCACTCATCGACCGCTATACAGCATGCATCTAGAGTATTAAGTTAATGAAAACAGAGTAACGCCTTAAGCAAGATGACATGATGTAGAGGGATAAACTCATGCAATATGATGAAAACCCCATCTTGTTATCCTCGATGGCAAAAATACAATACGTGCCTTGCTGCCCCTACTGTCACTGGGAAAGGATGCCGCAAGATTGAACCCAAAGCTAAGCACTTCTCCCATTGCAAGAAAGATCAATCTAGTAGGCCAAACCAAACTGATAATTCGAAGAGACTTGCAAAGATAACCAATCATACATAAAAGAATTCAGAGAAGATTCAAATATTGTTCATAGATAGACTTGATCATAAACCCACAATTCATCGATCTCAACAAACACACCGCAAAAAGAAGATTACATCGAATAGATCTCCACAAGAGAGGGGGAGAACATTGTATTGAGATCCAAAAAGAGAGAAGAAGCCATCTAGCTACTAACTATGGACCCGTAGGTCTGAGGTGAACCACTCACATTTCATCGGAGGGGCTATGGTGTTGATGTAGAAGCCCTCCGTGATCGATGCCCCCTCTGGCGGAGCTCTGGAACAGGCCCCAAGGTGGGATCTCGTGGATACAGAAAGTTATGGCGGTGGAATTAGGGTTTTGGCTCCGTATCTGATCGTTCGGGGGTACGTAGGTATATATAGGAGGAAGGAGTACGTCGGTGGAGCAACAGGGGGCCCACGAGGGTGGAGGGCGCGCCTGGGGGTAGGCGCGCCCCCCTACCTCGTGGCCTCCTCTTTTGTGTCTTGACGTAGGGTCCAAGTCTCCTGAGTCTTGTTCATTGAGAAAATCACGTTCCTGAAGGTTTCATTCCGTTTGGACTCCGTTTGATATTCCTTTTCTTCGAAACCCAAAAACAGGCAAAAAAACAGTAATTCTGGGCTGGACCTCCAGTTAATAGGTTAGTCCCAAAAATAATATAAAAGTGGATAATAAAGCCCAATAATGTCCAAAACAGTAGATAATATAGCATGGAGCAATAAAAAATTATAGATACGTTGGAGACGTATCAAGCATCCCCAAGCTTAATTCCTGCTTGTCCTCGAGTAGGTAAATGATAAAAACAGAATTTTTGATGCGGAGTGCTACTTGGCATAATTTTAATGTAATTCTTCTTAATTGTGGTATGAATATTCAAATCCGAAATATTCAAGACAAAATTTTATATTGACATAGAAATAATAATACTTCAAGCATACTAACAAAGCAATTATGTCTTCTCAAAATAACATGGACAAAGAAAGTTCATCCCTACAAAATCATATAGTTTAGTCATGCTCCATTTTCGTCACACAAGAATGCTCTCTTCATGCACAACCCCGATGACAAGCCAAGCAATTGTTTCATACTTTAGTAATCTCAAACCTATGAACTTTCACGCAATATATGAGCGTGAGCCATGGACATAGCACTATGGGTGGAATAGAATATAATGAGGGGGGGGGGGCTATGTGGAGAAGACAAAAAGGAGAAAGTCTCACGTAATTGAGGCTAATCAATGGGCTATGGAGATGCCCACCGATTGATGTTAATGCAAGGAGTAGGGATTGCCATGCAACGGATGCACTAGAGCTATAAATGTATGAAAACTCAACAAAAGAAACTGAGTGGGTGTGCATCCAACTTGCTTGCTCACGAAGATCTAGGGCACTTGAGGAGGCCCATTGTTGGAATATACAAGCCAAGTTCTATAATGAAAATTCCCACTAGTATATGAAAGTGACAAAACAAGAGACTCTCTATCATGAAGATTACGGTGCTACTTTGAAGCACACGTGTGGCAAAGGATAGTAACATTGTCCCTTATCTCTTTTTTCTCTCATTTTTCATTTTTTTTATTTGGCCTTTCACTTTATATATATATATGGCATTTCTCTCTTTTTTATAATTCCTCACTTGGGACAATGCTCTAGAAAATGATGATCATCATACTTCTATTTATTTACAACTCAATGATTACAACTCGATACTAGAACAAAAGATGACTCTATATGAATGCCTCCGGCGGTGTACCGGGATATGCAATGGACCAAGAGTGACATGCATGAAAGAATTATGAACGGTGGCTTTGCCAGAAATACTATGCCAACTACATGATCATGCTAAGCAATATAACAATGATGAATATGTCATGATGAACGGAATGGTGGAAAGTTGCATGGCAATATATCTCGGAATGGCTATGGAAATGCCATAATAGGTAGGTATGGTGGATGTTTTGAGGAAGGTATAAGGAGGTTTATGTGTGAAAGAGCGTATCATATCACGGGGTTTGGATGCACCGGAGTTTGGACCAACTCTCAATGTGAGAAAGGGCAATGCACGGTACCGAAGAGGCTAGCAAGGATGGAAGGGTGAGAGTGCGTATAATCCATGGACTCAACATTAGTCATAAAGAACTCACATACTTATTACAAAAATCTACAAGTCATCAAAAACCTCGGCACTGCGCGCATGCTCCTAGGGGGATAGATTGGTAGGAAAAGACCATCGCTCGTCCCCGACCGCCACTCATAAGGAGGACAATCCAATAACACCTCATGTTTCAAATTTGTTACATAACGTTTACCATACGTGCATGCTACGGGACTTGCAAACTTCAACACAAGCATTTCTCAATTTCACAACTACTCAACTAGCATGGCTTTGATATTATACCTCCATATCTCAAAACAATCATCAAGCATCAAACTTCTCTTAGTATTCAAAACACTCATAAGAAAATTTTCCTAATCTTGAATACCTAGCATATTAGGATTTTAAGAAATTACCATGCTATTTAAGACTCTCAAAATAATCTAAGTGAAGCATGAGAGATCAATAGTTTCTATAAAACAAATCCACCACCGTGCTCTAAAAGATATAAGTGAAGTACTAGAGCAAAACTATATAACTCAAAAGATATAAGCGAAGCACATAGAGTATTCTAACAAACTCAAAATCATGTATGGATCTCTCAAAAGGTGTGTACATAAAGGATGATTGTGGTAAACTAAAAAGTAAAGACTCAAATAATACAAGACGCTCCAAGCAAAACACATATCATGTGGCGAATAAAAATATAGCTCCAAGTAAAGTTACCGATAGAAGTAGACGAAAGAGGGGATGCCTTCCGGGGCATCCCCAAGCTTTGGCTTTTGGGTGTCCTTAGATTATCTTGCGGGTTCCATGGGAATCCCCAAGCTTAGGCTATTTCCACTCCTTGTTCCATAATCCATCAAATCTTTACCCAAAACTTGAAAAGTTCACAACACAAAACTCAAAGCAGAAAATCTCGTGAGCTCCGTTAGCGAAAGAAAACAAAAGACCACTTCAAGGTACTGTAATGAACTTATTCTTTATTTATATTGGTGTTAAACCTACTGTATTCCAACTTCTCTATGGTTTATAAACTATTTTACTATCCATAGATGTTGGGGAACGTAGTAATTTCGAAAAATTTCCTACGCACACGCAAGATCATGGTGATGCACAGCAACGAGAGGGGAGAGTGTTGTCTACGTACCAACGCAGACCGACTGCGGAAGCGATCACACAACGTAGAGGAAGTAGTCGTACGTCTTCTTCCCGATCAGACCGATCCAAGTACCGTTACTCCGGCACCTCCGAGTTCTTAGCACACGTTCAGCTCGATGACGATCCCTGGGCTCCGATCCAACAAAGCTTCGGGGAGGAGTTCCGTCAGCACGACGGCGTGGTGACGATCTTGATGTACTACCGACGTAGGGCTTCGCCTAAGCACTGTAACGGTATGATCGAGGTGGAATTTGGTGGCAGGGGGCACCGCACACGGCTAAGGAACGATCTCAAGGATCAAGTTGTGTGTCTATGGGGTGCCCCCTGCCCCCGTATATAAAGGCCAGGGGCAAGGGGTTCGGCTGGCTAGGAGGGAGGCACAGGGAGGAGTCCCACTCCTACCGGGAGTAGGACTCCTTCCCCCCAATCCTATTCCTAATAGGACTCTTCGGGAGAAAGAGAAGAGAGGGGGGCCGGCCCCTTCTCCTAGTCCTAATAGGACTAGGGAAGGGGGGTTCGGCCGGCTAGCCTGTGGGCTGCCCTTCTCTCTTTTCCACTAAGGCCCAATAGGCCCATTTGCCTCCCGGGGGGTTCCGGTAACCCTCCCGGTAATCCGGAAAAATCCCGATTTCACCCGGAACACTTCCGGTGCCCAAACATAGGCTTCCAATATATCAATCTTTACGTCTCGACCATTTCGAGACTCCTCGTCATGTCCGTGATCTCATCCGGGACTCCGAACAACCTTCGGTACATCAAAATGCATAAACTCATAATAACTGTCATCGTAACGTTAAGCGTGCGGACCCTATGGTTCGAGAACAATGTAGACATGACCGAGACACGTCTCCGGTCAATAACCAATAGCGGGACCTGGATGCCCATATTGGCTCCTACATATTCTACGAAGATTTTTATCGGTCAGACCGCATAACAACATACGTTGTTCCCTTTGTCATCGGTATGTTACTTGCCCGAGATTCGATCGTCGGTATCCAATACCTAGTTCAATCTCGTTACCGGCAAGTCTCTTTACTCGTTCTGTAATACATCATCTCACAACTAACTTATTAGTTGCAGTGCTTGCAAGGCTTATGTGATGTGCATTACCGAGAGGGCCCAGAGATACCTCTCCGACAATCGGAGTGACAAACCCTAATCTCGAAATACGCCAACCCAACATCTACCATTGGAGACACCTGTAGTACTCCTTTATAATCACCCAGTTACGTTGTGACGTTTGGTAGTACCCAAAGTGTTCCTCCGGTAAACGGGAGTTGCATAATCTCATAGTTATAGGAACATGTATAAGTCATGAAGAAAGCAATAGCAACATACTAAACGATCGGGTGCTAAGCTAATGGAATGGGTCATGTCAATCAGATCATTCTACTAATGATGTGACCTCGTTAATCAAATAACAACTCCTTGTTCATGGTTAGGAAACATAACCATCTTTGATTAACGAGCTAGTCAAGTAGAGGCATACTAGTCATGGTTAATACAATTCTAGCATGAATAATAAACATTTATCATGATATAAGGAAATAAATAATAACTTTATTATTGCCTCTAGGGCATATTTCCTTCAGTCTCCCACTTGCACTAGAGTCAATAATCTAGATTACACAGTAATGATTCTAACACCCATGGAGCCTTGGTGCTGATCATGTTTTGCTCGTGGAAGAGGCTTAGTCAACGGGTCTGCAACATTCAGATCCGTATGTATCTTGCAAATCTCTATGTCTCTCACCTGGACTAAATCCCGGATGGAGTTGAAGCGTCTGTTGATGTGTTTGGTTCTTTTGTGAAATCTGGATTCCTTTGCCAAGGCAATTGCACCAGTATTGTCACAGAAGATTTTCATTGGACCCGATGCACTAGGTATGACACCTAGATCGGATATGAACTCCTTCATCCAGACTCCTTCGTTTGCTGCTTCTGAAGCAGCTATGTACTCCGCTTCACATGTAGATCCCGCTACGACGCTTTGTTTAGAACTGCACCAACTGACAGCTCCACCGTTTAAAGTAAACACGTATCCGGTTTGCGATTTAGAATCGTCCGGATCAGTGTCAAAGCTTGCATCAACGTAACCTCTTACGGTGAGCTCTTTGTCACCTCCATATACGAGAAACATATCCTTAGTCCTTTTCAGGTATTTCAGGATGTTCTTGACCGCTGTCCAGTGATCCACTCCTGGATTACTTTGGTACCTCCCTGCTAAACTTATAGCAAGGCACACATCAGGTCTGGTACACAGCATTGCATACATGATAGAGCCTATGGCTGAAGCATAGGGAACATCTTTCATTTTCTCTCTATCTTCTGCATTGGTCGGGCATTGAGTTTGACTCAACTTCACACCTTGTAACACAGGCAAGAACCCTTTCTTTGCTTGATCCATTTTGAACTTCTTCAAAATCTTGTCAAGGTATGTGCTCTGTGAAAGTCCAATTAAGCGTTTTGATCTATCTCTATAGATCTTTATGCCTAATATGTAAGCAGCTTCCCCGAGGTCTTTCATCGAAAAACTTTTATTCAAGTATCCCTTTATGCTATTCAGAAATTCTATATCATTTCCAATCAGCAATATGTCATCCACATATAATATCAGAAATGCTACAGAGCTCCCACTCACTTTCTTGTAAATACAGGCTTCTCCAAAAGTCTGTATAAAGCCAAATGCTTTGATCACACTATCAAAGCGTTTATTCCAACTCCGAGATGCTTGCACCAGTCCATAAATGGATCGCTGGAGTTTGCATACTTTGTTAGCTCCTTTTGGATCGACAAAACCTTCTGGTTGTATCATATACAACTCTTCTTGCAGGAATCCATTCATGAATGCAGTTTTGACATCCATCTGTCATATTTTATAATCATAAAATGCGGCAATTGCTAACATAATTCTGACAGACTTAAGCATCGCTACGGGTGAGAAAGTCTCATCGTAGTCAACCCCTTGAACTTGTCGAAAACCTTTTGCGACAAGTCGAGCTTTATAGACAGTAACATTACCGTCAGCGTCAGTCTTTTTCTTGAAGATCCATTTATTCTCAATTGCTTGCCGATCATCGGGCAAGTCAACCAAAGTCCATACTTTGTTCTCATACATGGATCCCATCTCAGATTTCATGGCCTCAAGCCACTTTGCGGAATCTGGGCTCACCATCGCTTCTTCATAGTTCGTAGGTTCATCATGATCTAGTAGCATGACTTCCAGAACTGGATTACCGTACCACTCTGGTGCGGATCTCACTCTGGTTGATCTACGTGGTTCAGTAGAATCTTGCCCTGAAGTTTCATGATCATCATCATTAGCTTCCTCACTGATTGGTATAGGTGTCGCAGAAACAGTTTTCTGTGATGTACTATTTTCCAATAAGGGAGCAGGTACAGTTACCTCGTCAAGTTCTACTTTCCTCCCACTCACTTCTTTCGAGAGAAACTCCTTCTCTAGAAATGATCCATTCTTAGCAACGAATGTCTTGCCTTCGGATCTGTGATAGAAGGTATACCCAACAGTTTCTTTTGGGTATCCTATGAAGACACATTTCTCCGCTTTGGGTTCGAGCTTATCAGGTTGAAGCTTTTTCACATAAGCATCGCAGCCCCAAACTTTAAGAAACGACAACTTTGGTTTCTTGCCAAACCATAGTTCATAAGGCGTCGTCTCAACGGATTTTGATGGTGCCCTATTTAACGTGAATGCGGCCGTCTCTAAAGCATAACCCCAAAACGATAGCGGTAAATCAGTAAGAGACATCATAGATCGCACCATATCTAGTAAAGTACGATTACGACGTTCGGACACACCATTACGCTGTGGTGTTCCGGGTGGCGTGAGTTGCGAAACTATTCCACAATTTTTCAAATGTACACCAAACTCATAACTCAAATATTCTCCTCCACGATCAGATCGTAGAAATTTTATTTTCTTGTTACGATGATTTTCAACTTCACTCTGAAATTCCTTGAACTTTTCAAATGTTTCAGACTTATGTTTCATTAAGTAGATATACCCATATCTGCTTAAATCATCTGTGAAGGTAAGAAAATAACGATATCCGCCACGAGCCTCAATATTCATCGGACCACACACATCGGTATGTATGATTTCCAACAAATCTGTTGCTCTCTCCATAGTACCGGAGAACGGTGTTTTAGTCATCTTGCCTATGAGGCACGGTTCGCAAGTACCAAGTGATTCATAATCAAGTGGTTCCAAAAGCCCATTAGTATGGAGTTTCTTCATGCGCTTTACTCCGATATGACCTAAACGGCAGTGCCACAAATAAGTTGCACTGTCATTATTAACTTTGCATCTTTTGGCTTCTACATTATGAATATGTGTATCACTATCTTCGAGATTCAACAAGAATAGACCACTCTTCAAAGGTGCATGACCATAAAAGATATTATTCATATAAATAGAACAACCATTATTCTCTGATTTAAATGAATAACCGTCTCGCATTAAACAAGATCCAGATATAATGTTCATGCTCAACGCTGGCACCAAATAACAATTATTTAGGTCTAATATTAATCCCGAAGGTAGATGTAGAGGCAGCGTGCCGACCGCGATCACATCGACTTTGGAACCGTTTCCCACGCGCATCGTCACCTCGTCCTTTGCTAGTGTCCACTTATTCCGTAGTCCCTGTTTCGAGTTGCAAATATTAGCAACAGAACCAGTATCAAATACCCAGGTGCTATCGCGAGCTCTAGTAAGGTACACATCAATAACATGTATATCACATATACCTTTGCTCACTTTGCCATCCTTCTTATCCGCCAAATACTTGGGGCAGTTCCGCTTCTAGTGACCAGTCTGCTTGTAGTAGAAACACTCAGTTTCAGGCTTAGGTCCAAACTTGGGTTTCTTCTCCTGAGCAGCAACTTGCTTGCTGTTCTTCTTGAAGTTCCCCTTCTTCTTTCCTTTGCCCTTTTTCTTGAAACTAGTGGTTTTGCTAACCATCAACACTTGATGCTCCTTCTTGATTTCTACCTCCGCAGCTTTCAGCATTGCGAAGAGCTCGGGAATAGTCTTGTTCATCCCTTGCATATTATAGTTCATCACGAAGCTCTTGTAGCTTGGTGGCAGTGATTGGAGAATTCTGTCAATGACGCAATCATCTGGAAGATTAACTCCCATCTGAATCAAGTGATTATTATACCCAGACATTTTGAGTATATGCTCACTGACAGAACTGTTCTCCTCCATCTTGCAGCTATAGAACTTATTGGAGACTTCATATCTCTCAATTCGGGCATTTGCTTGAAATATTAACTTCAACTCCTGGAACATCTCATATGCTCCATGACGTTCAAAACGTCGTTGAAGTCCCGATTCTAAGTCGTAAAGCATGGCACACTGAACTATCGAGTAGTCATCAGCTTTGCTCTGCCAGACGTTCATAACATCTGGCGTTGCTCCAGCAGCAGGCCTGTCACCCAGCGGTGCTTCCAGGACGTAATTCTTCTGTGCAGCAATGAGGATAATCCTCAGGTTACGGACCCAATCCGTGTAATTGCTACCATCATCTTTCAACTTTGCTTTCTCAAGGAACGCATTAAAATTCAACGAAACAACAGCACGAGCCATCTATCTACAAGCAACATAAACAAGCAAGATACTATCAGGTACTATGTTCATGATAAGTTTAAGTTCAGTTAATCAAATTACTTAGGAACTCCCACTTAGATAGACATCCCTCTAATCTTCTAAGTGATCACGTGATCCAAATCAACTAAACCATAACCGATCATCACGTGAGATGGAGTAGTTATCAATGGTGAACATCGTCATGTTGATCATATCTACTATATGATTCACGCTCGACCTTTCGGTCTCTGTGTTCCGAGGCCATATCTGCATATGCTAGGCCGTCAAGTTTAACCTGAGTATTCTGCGTGTGCAAAACTGGCTTGCACCCGTTGTAGATGGACGTAGAGCTTATCACACCCGATCATCACGTGGTGTCTGGGCACGACGAACTTTGGCAACGGTGCATACTCAGGGAGAACACTTCTTGATAATTTAGTGAGAGATCATCTTATAATGCTACCGTCAATCAAAGCAAGATAAGATGCATAAAAGGATAAACATCACATGCAATCAATATAAGTGATATGGTATGGCCATCATCATCTTGTGCTTGTGATCTCCATCTCTGAAGCACCGTCATGATCACCATCGTCACCGGCGTGACACCTTGATCTCCATCGTAGCATCGTTGTCGTCTCGCCAATCTTATGCTTCCACGACTATTACTACCGTTTAGTAATCTAGTAAAGCATTACATCGCGATTGCATTGCATACAATAAAGCGACAACCATATGGCTCCTGCCAGTTGCCGATAACTCGGTTACAAAAACATGATCATCTCATACAATAAAATCAGCATCATGCCTTGACCATATCACATCACAACATACCCTGCAAAAACAAGTTAGACGTCCTCTACTTTGTTGTTGCAAGTTTTACGTGGCTGCTACGGGCTTAAGTAAGAACTCATCTCACCTACGCATCAAAACCACAACGATAGTTCGTCAAATAGACTCCGTTTTAACCTTCTCAAGGACCGGGCGTAGTCACACTTGGTTCAACTAAAGTTGGAGAGACAGTCTTCCGCAAGCCATCTATGTGCAAAGCACATCGAGGGAACCGGTCTCGCGTAAGAGTACGCGTAAGGTTGGTCCGGATCGTCTCAACCAACAATACCGCCGAACCAAAGTATGACATGCTGGTAGGCAGTATGACTTGTATCGCCCACAACTCACTTGTGTTCTACTCGTGCAAATAACATCAAACCATAAAACCTAGGCTCGGATGCCACTGTTGGGGAACGTAGTAATTTCGAAAATTTTCCTACGCACACGCAAGATCATGGTGATGCACAGCAACGAGAGGGGAGAGTGTTGTCTACGTACCAACGCAGACCGACTGCGGAAGCGATCACACAACATAGAGGAAGTAGTCATACGTCTTCTTCCCGATCCGACCGATCCAAGTACCGTTACTCCGGCACCTCCGAGTTCTTAGCACACGTTCAGCTCGATGACGATCCTCGGGCTCCGATCCAGCAAAGCTTCGGGGAGGAGTTCCGTCAGCACGACGGCGTGGTGACGATCTTGATGTACTACCGACGCAGGGCTTCGCCTAAGCACTGTAACAGTATGATCGAGGTGGAATTTGGTGGCAGGGGGCACCGCACACGGCTAAGGAACGATCTCAAGGATCAAGTTGTGTGTCTATGGGGTGCCCCCTGCCCCCGTATATAAAGGCCAGGGGCAAGGGGTTCGGCCGGCTAGGAGGGAGGCGCAGGGAGGAGTCCCACTCCTACCGGGAGTAGGACTCCTTCCCCCCAATCCTATTCCTAATAGGACTCTTCGGGAGAAAGAGAAGAGAGGGGGGCCGGCCCCTTCTCCTAGTCCTAATAGGACTAGGGAAGGGGGGTTCGGCCGGCTAGCCTGTGGGCTGCCCCTTCTCTCTTTTCCACTAAGGCCCAATAGGCCCATTTGCCTCCCGGGGGGTTCCGGTAACCCTCCCGGTAATCCGGAAAAATCCCGATTTCACCCGGAACACTTCCGGTGCCCAAACATAGGCTTCCAATATATCAATCTTTACGTCTCGACCATTTCGAGACTCCTCGTCATGTCCGTGATCTCATCCGGGACTCCGAACAACCTTCGGTACATCAAAATGCATAAACTCATAATAACTGTCATCGTAACGTTAAGCGTGCGGACCCTACGGTTCGAGAACAATGTAGACATGACCGAGACACGTCTCCGGTCAATAACCAATAGCGGGACCTGGATGCCCATATTGGCTCCTACATATTCTACGAAGATTTTTATCGGTCAGACCGCATAACAACATACGTTGTTCCCTTTGTCATCGGTATGTTACTTGCCCGAGATTCGATCGTCGGTATCCAATACCTAGTTCAATCTCGTTACCGGCAAGTCTATTTACTCGTTCCGTAATACATCATCTCACAACTAACTTATTAGTTGCAGTGCTTGCAAGGCTTATGTGATGTGCATTACCGAGAGGGCCCAGAGATACCTCTCCGACAATCGGAGTGACAAACCCTAATCTCGAAATACGCCAACCCAACATCTACCATTGGAGACACCTGTAGTACTCCTTTATAATCACCCAGTTACGTTGTGACGTTTGGTAGTACCCAAAGTGTTCCTCCGGTAAACGGGAGTTGCATAATCTCATAGTTATAGGAACATGTATAAGTCATGAAGAAAGCAATAGCAACATACTAAACGATCGGGTGCTAAGCTAATGGAATGGGTCATGTCAATCAGATCATTCTACTAATGATGTGACCTCATTAAGCAAATAACAACTCCTTGTTCATGGTTAGGAAACATAACCATCTTTGATTAACGAGCTAGTCAAGTAGAGGCATACTAGTGACACTCTGTTGGTCTATGTATTCACACATGTATTATGTTTCCGGTTAATACAATTCTAGCATGAATAATAAACATTTATCATGATATAAGGAAATAAATAATAACTTTATTATTGCCTCTAGGGCATATTTCCTTCAATAGATTCATCAAAATAAGCAAACAACACACGGAAAACAGAATATGTCAAAAACAGAACAGTCTGTAGTAATCTGTAGCTAACTCAAGATCTGGAACTCCAAAAATTATAAAATAAATTTATGGACGTGAGTAATTTATCTATTAATCATATGCAAAAAGAATTAACTAAATATCACTTTCCAAATAAAAATGGCAGCAGTTCTCGTTAGCGCTAAAGTTTCTCTTTTTTACAGCAAGTGTAACAAGACTTTCCCCAAGTCTTCCCAACGGTTTTACTTGGCACAAATACTAATTAAACACAAAAAAGACACAACCAAAATATAGGCTAGATAAATTATTTATTACTAAACAGGAGCAAAAAGCAAGGAATAAAAATAAAATTGGGTTGCCTCCCAACAAGCGCTATTGTTTAACGCCCCTAGCTAGGCATAACAAGCAAGGATAGATCTAGGTATTGCCATCTTTGGTAGGAAATCCATAAGTGGATATCATAATAGATTCATAAGGTAATTTAATTTTCTTTCTAGGAAAGTTTTCCATGCATTTCCTTAATGGAAATTGGAACCTACTATTTCCTTCCTTCATATCAATAATTGCACCAATCGTTCTAAGGAAAGGTCTACCAAGAATAATAGGACATGAAGGATTGCAATCTATGTCAAGAACAATAAAATCTATGGGCACATAATTCCTATTTGCGACAATAAGAACATAATTAATTCTTCCCATAGGTTTCTTAATAGTGGAATTCGCAAGGTGCAAGTTTAGAGAGCAATCACCAAAATCACGAAAACCTATCAAAACACACAAAGTCTTTGGAATCGTGGAAACACTAGCACCCAAATAACATAAAGCATAGCATTCATGATCTTTAATTTTAATTTTAATAGTTGTTTCCCACTCATCATAAAGTTTTCTAGGGATAGAAACTTCCCATTCAAGTTTTTTCTTCATAAGATTGCATCAAGGCATCAACGATATGTTTAGTAAACGCTTTATTTTGACTATAAGCGTGAGGAGAAATTCCTTGAAATCCATAATAGTGGGTTTAGCAACATCTAGGGTTTTAATTTCTTCAATCCCACTTTTATCAATTTTAGCATCAAGATCAAAAAATTCCGAATTCTTGGAACGCCTTCTAGGTAAAGGTGGATCATATTCAGTCCCATCATTATCAAGATTCATATTGCAAAACAAAGATTTAATAGGGGACACATCAGTAACTTTTAGATCTTCATCTTTATTTTTCATAGGAACTAGAAGAACACGCTCTTATAAAAGCATCTTTCTTAGCATGCATCCTAGCGGTTCTTTCTTTGCACTCATCAATGGAAATTCTCATGGCTTTGAGAGACTCATTGATATCATGCTTAGGTGGAATAGATCTAAGTTTCAAAGAATCAACATCAAGAGAAATTCTATCAACGTTCCTAGCCAACTCATCAATCTTAAGTAATTTTTCTTCAATCAAAGCATTAAAATTCTTTTGCGAAGTAATAAACTCTTTAATATTAGATTCAAAATCAGAGGGCATCTTATTATAATTTCCATAATAATTGTTGTAGGAATTACCATAATTATTAGAGGGATTTCTAGGATAAGGCCTAGGATTGAAATTTCCTCTATATGCGTTGTTACCAAAATTGTTCCTACCAACAAAATTCACATCCATAGATTCATTATTATTCTCAATCAAAGTAGACAAGGGCATATCATTAGGATCAGAAGAAACACTCTTACTAGCAAATAATTTCATAATTTCATCCATCTTTCCACTCAAAACATTAATTTCTTCTATCGCATGCACCTTTTTATTAGTAGATCTTTCAGTATGCCATTGAGAATAATTAACCATAATATTATCTAGGAGTTTAGTAGCTTCTCCTAAAGTGATTTCCATAAAAGTGCCTCCCGCGGCCGAATCTAAAAGATTTCTAGAAGCAAAATTCAATCCGGCATAAAAATTTGTATAATCATCCACAAATTTAAACCATGAGTAGGGCAATTACATATCATTAGTTTCATTCTCTCCCAAGCTTGTGCGACATGTTCATGATCAAGTTGCTTAAAATTCATAATATCGTTTCTAAGAGAGATGATCTTAGCAGGAGGAAAATACTTAGAGATAAAAGCATCTTTGCACTTGTTCCATGAATCAATACTATTTTTAGGCAAAGACGAAAACCAAGCTTTAGCACGATCTCTAAGCGAAAAAGGAAATAGCTTCAATTTAACAATATCATTATCCACATCTTTCTTCTTTTGCATATCACACAAATCAACGAAGCTATTTAGATGGGTAGCGGCATCTTCACTAGGAAGGCCGGAAAACGGATCTTTCATGACAAGATTCAGCAAAGCAGTATTAATTTCACAAGATTCAGCATCGGTAAGAGGAGCAATCGGAGTGCTAATAAAATCATTGTTGTTGGTATTGGTGAAGTCACACAATTTAGTGTTGTCTTGAGCCATCGTGACAAACAAGCAAACTAACACGCGAGCAAACAAAAGGCAAGCGGGCAAAAAGAGGCAAATAGAGAAAGAGAGGGAGGATAGAGAGAGAGGGCGAATAAAATGGCAAGGGTGAAGTGGGGGAGAGGAAAACGAGAGGAAAATGGCAAATAATGTAATGCGGGAGATAAGGGTATGTGATGGGTACTTGGTATATTGACTTTTGCGTAGACCTCCCAGGCAACGGCGCCAGAAATCTTTCTTGCTACCTCTTGAGCACTGCGTTGGTTTTCCCCGAAGAGGAAGGGATGATGCAGCAAAGTAGCGTAAGTATTTCCCTCAGTTTTTGAGAACCAAGGTATCAATCCAGTATGAGGCTACACGTGAGTCCCTCGTACCTGCACAAAACAAATAAATCCTCGCAACCAACGCGAATAGGGGTTGTCAATCCCTACACGGCCACTTACGAGAGTGAGATCTGATAGATATGATAAGATAATATTTTTGGTATTTTTGTGATAAAGATGCAAAGTAAAATAAAAGCAAAGGTAATTGAAGGAAATATGCCCTAGAGGCAATAATAAAGTTATTATTTATTTCCTTATATCATGATAAATGTTTATTATTCATGCTAGAATTGTATTAACCGGAAACATAATACATGTGTGAATACATAGACCAACAGAGTGTCACTAGTATGCCTCTACTTGACTAGCTCGTTAATCAAAGATGGTTATGTTTCCTAACCATGAACAAGGAGTTGTTATTTGATTAACGAGGTCACATCATTAGTAGAATGATCTGATTGACATGACCCATTCCATTAGCTTAGCACCCGATCGTTTAGTATGTTGCTATTGCTTTCTTCATGACTTATACATGTTCCTATAACTATGAGATTATGCAACTCCCGTTTACCGGAGGAACACTTTGGGTACTACCAAACGTCACAACGTAACTGGGTGATTATAAAGGAGTACTACAGGTATCTCCAATGGTAGATGTTGGGTTGGCGTATTTCGAGATTAGGGTTTGTCACTCCGATTGTCGGAGAGGTATCTCTGGGCCCTCTCGGTAATGCACATCACATAAGCCTTGCAAGCACTGCAACTAATATGTTAGTTGTGAGATGATGTATTACGGAACGAGTAAAGAGACTTGCCGGTAACGAGATTGAACTAGGTATTGGATACCGACGATCGAATCTCGGGCAAGTAACATACCGATGACAAAGGGAACAACGTATGTTGTTATGCGGTCTGACCGATAAAGATCTTCGTAGAATATGTAGGAGCCAATATGGGCATCCAGGTCCCGCTATTGGTTATTGACCGGAGACGTGTCTCGGTCATGTCTACATTGTTCTCGAACCGTAGGGTCCGCACGCTTAACGTTACGATGACAGTTATTATGAGTTTATGCATTTTGATGTACCGAAGGTTGTTCGGAGTCCCGGATGAGATCACGGACATGACGAGGAGTCTCGAAATGGTCGAGACGTAAAGATTGATATATTGGAAGCCTATGTTTGGACATCGGAAGTGTTCCGGGTGAAATCGGGATTTTACCGGAATACCGGGAGGGTTACCGGAACCCCCCGGGAGACTAATGGGCCTATTGGGCCTTAGTGGAAAAAGAGAAAAAGGGAAAAGCCCCAAGCTGGCCGGCGCCCCCCTTCCCAAAGTCCTAGTAGGACTAGGATAGGGGCCGGCCCCCCTTCTCTCTCCTTTTCCCCCCGGGAGTCCTAATAGGATTAGGATTGGGGGAGGAGTCCTACTCCCGGTGGGAGTAGGACTCCCCTGCGCCTCCTCTCCCTGGCCGGCCGGCTCCCCCTCCTCCAACCTTTATATACGGGGGCAGGGGGCACCCCAAGACACACAACTTGATCCTTGAGATCGCTCCTTAGCCGTGTGCGGTGCCCCCTGCCACCAAATTCCACCTCGATCGTACCGTTGTAGTGCTTAGGCGAAGCCCTGCGTCGGTAGTACATCAAGATCGTCACCACGCCGTCGTGCTGACGGAACTCCTCCCCGAAGCTTTGCTGGATCAGAGCCCGGGGATCGTCATCGAGCTGAACGTGTGCTAAGAACTCGGAGGTGCCGGAGTAACGGTGCTTGGATCGGTCGGATCGGGAAGAAGACGTACGACTACTTCCTCTATGTTGTGTGATCGCTTCCGCAGTCGGTCTGCGTTGGTACGTAGACAACACTCTCCCCTCTCGTTGCTGTGCATCACCATGATCTTGCGTGTGCGTAGGAAAATTTTCGAAACTACTACGTTCCCCAACAGTGGCATCCGAGCCTAGGTTTTATGGTTTGATGTTATATGCACGAGTAGAACACAAGTGAGTTGTGGGCGATACAAGTCATACTGCCTACCAGCATGTCATACTTTGGTTCGGCGGTATTGTTGGTTGAGACGATCCGGACCAACCTTACGCGTACTCTTACGCGAGACCGGTTCCCTCGACGTGCTTTGCACATAGATGGCTTGCGGAAGACTGTCTCTCCAACTTTAGTTGAACCAAGTGTGACTACGCCCGGTCCTTGAGAAGGTTAAAACGGAGTCTATTTGACGAACTATCGTTGTGGTTTTGATGCGTAGGTGAGATGAGTTCTTACTTAAGCCCGTAGCAGCCACGTAAAACTTGCAACAACAAAGTAGAGGACGTCTAACTTGTTTTTGCAGGGTATGTTGTGATGTGATATGGTCAAGGCATGATGCTGATTTTATTGTATGAGATGATCATGTTTTGTAACCAAGTTATCGGCAACTGGCAGGAGCCATATGGTTGTCGCTTTATTGTATGCAATGCAATCGCAATGTAATGCTTTACTAGATTACTAAACGGTAGTAATAGTCGTAGAAGCATAAGATTGACGAGACGACAACGATGCTACGATGGAGATCAAGGTGTCGCGCCGGTGACGATGGTGATCATGACGGTGCTTCGGAGATGGAGATCACAAGCACAAGATGATGATGACCATATCATATCACTTATATTGATTGCATGTGATGTTTATCCTTTTATGCATCTTATCTTGCTTTGATTGACGGTAGCATTATAAGATGATCTCTCACTAAATTATCAAGAAGTGTTCTCCCTGAGTATGCACTGTTGCCAAAGTTCGTCGTGCCCAGACACCACGTGATGATCGGGTGTGATAAGCTCTACGTCCATCTACAACGGGTGCAAGCCAGTTTTGCACACGCAGAATACTCAGGTTAAACTTGACGAGCCTAGCATATGCAGATATGGCCTCGGAACACAGAGACCGAAAGGTCGAGCGTGAATCATATAGTAGATATGATCAACATGACGATGTTCACCATTGAAAACTACTCCATCTCACGTGATGATCGGTTATGGTTTAGTTGATTTGGATCACGTGATCACTTAGAGGATTAGAGGGATGTCTATCTAAGTGGGAGTTCCTAAGTAATTTGATTAACTGAACTTAAACTTATCATGAACTTAGTACCTGATAGTATCTTGCTTGTTTATGTTGATTGTAGATAGATGGCTTGTGCTGTTGTTCCGTTGAATTTTAATGCGTTCCTTGAGAAAGCAAAGTTGAAAGATGATGGTAGCAATTACACGGACTGGGTCCGTAACCTGAGGATTATCCTCATTGCTGCACAGAAGAATTACGTCCTGGAAGCACCGCTGGGTGCCAGACCTGCTGCTGGAGCAACGCCAGATGTTATGAACGTCTGGCAGAGCAAAGCTGATGACTACTCGATAGTTCAGTGTGCCATGCTTTACGGCTTAGAATCGGGACTTCAACGACGTTTTGAACGTCATGGAGCATATGAGATGTTCCAGGAGTTGAAGTTAATATTTCAAGCAAATGCCCGAATTGAGAGATATGAAGTCTCCAATAAGTTCTATAGCTGCAAGATGGAGGAGAACAGTTCTGTCAGTGAGCATATACTCAAAATGTCTGGGTATAATAATCACTTGATTCAGATGGGAGTTAATCTTCCAGATGATTGCGTCATTGACAGAATTCTCCAATCACTGCCACCAAGCTACAAGAGCTTCGTGATGAACTATAATATGCAAGGGATGAACAAGACTATTCCCGAGCTCTTCGCAATGCTGAAAGCTGCGGAGGTAGAAATCAAGAAGGAACATCAAGTGTTGATGGTTAGCAAAACCACTAGTTTCAAGAAAAAGGGCAAAGGGAAGAAGAAGGGAAACTTCAAGAAGAACAGCAAGCAAGTTGCTGCTCAGGAGAAGAAACCCAAGTCTGGACCTAAGCCTGAAACTGAGTGCTTCTACTGCAAGCAGACTGGTCACTGGAAGCGGAACTGCCCCAAGTATTTGGCGGATAAGAAGGATGGCAAAGTGAGCAAAGGTATATGTGATATACATGTTATTGATGTGTACCTTACTAGAGCTCGCAGTAGCACCTGGGTATTTGATACTGGTTCTGTTGCTAATATTTGCAACTCGAAACAGGGACTACGGAATAAGCGGACACTAGCAAAGGACGAGGTGACGATGCGCGTGGGAAACGGTTCCAAAGTCGATGTGATCGCGGTCGGCACGCTACCTCTACATCTACCTTCGGGATTAATATTAGACCTAAATAATTGTTATTTGGTGCCAGCGTTGAGCATGAACATTATATCTGGATCTTGTTTAATGCGAGACGGTTATTCATTTAAATCAGAGAATAATGGTTGTTCTATTTATATGAATAATATCTTTTATGGTCATGCACCTTTGAAGAGTGGTCTATTCTTGTTGAATCTCGAAGATAGTGATACACATATTCATAATGTAGAAGCCAAAAGATGCAAAGTTAATAATGATAGTGCAACTTATTTGTGGCACTGCCGTTTAGGTCATATCGGTGTAAAGCGCATGAAGAAACTCCATACTGATGGGCTTTTGGAATCACTTGATTATGAATCACTTGGTACTTGCGAACCGTGCCTCATAGGCAAGATGACTAAAACACCGTTCTCCGGTACTATGGAGAGAGCAACAGATTTGTTGGAAATCATACATACCGATGTATGTGGTCCGATGAATATTGAGGCTAGTGGCGGATATCGTTATTTTCTCACCTTCACAGATGATTTAAGCAGATATGGGTATATCTACTTAATGAAACATAAGTCTGAAACATTTGAAAAGTTCAAGGAATTTCAGAGTGAAGTTGAAAATCATCATAACAAGAAAATAAAATTTCTACGATCTGATCGTGGAGGAGAATATTTGAGTTACAAGTTTGGTGTACATTTGAAAAATTGTGGAATAGTTTCGCAACTCACGCCACCCGGAACACCACAGCGTAATGGTGTGTCCGAACGTCGTAATCGTACTTTACTAGATATGGTGCGATCTATGATGTCTCTTACTGATTTACCGCTATCGTTTTGGGGTTATGCTTTAGAGACGGCCGCATTCACGTTAAATAGGGCACCATCAAAATCCGTTGAGACGACGCCTTATGAACTATGGTTTGGCAAGAAACCAAAGTTGTCGTTTCTTAAAGTTTGGGGCTGCGATGCTTATGTGAAAAAGCTTCAACCTGATAAGCTCGAACCCAAAGCGGAGAAATGTGTCTTCATAGGATACCCAAAGGAAACTGTTGGGTATACCTTCTATCACAGATCCGAAGGCAAGACATTCGTTGCTAAGAATGGATCATTTCTAGAGAAGGAGTTTCTCTCGAAAGAAGTGAGTGGGAGGAAAGTAGAACTTGACGAGGTAACTGTACCTGCTCCCTTATTGGAAAATAGTACATCACAGAAAACTGTTTCTGCGACACCTATACCAATCAGTGAGGAAGCTAATGATGATGATCATGAAACTTCAGTGCAAGATTCTACTGAACCACGTAGATCAACCAGAGTGAGATCCGCACCAGAGTGGTACGGTAATCCAGTTCTGGAAGTCATGCTACTAGATCATGATGAACCTACGAACTATGAAGAAGCGATGGTGAGCCCAGATTCCGCAAAGTGGCTTGAGGCCATGAAATCTGAGATGGGATCCATGTATGAAAACAAAGTATGGACTTTGGTTGACTTGCCCGATGATCGGCAAGCAATTGAGAATAAATGGATCTTCAAGAAAAAGACTGACGCTGACGGTAATGTTACTGTCTATAAAGCTCGACTTGTCGCAAAAGGTTTTCGACAAGTTCAAGGGGTTGACTACGATGAGACTTTCTCACCCGTAGCGATGCTTAAGTCCGTCAGAATTATGTTAGCAATTGCCGCATTTTATGATTATGAAATATGGCAGATGGATGTCAAAACTGCATTCCTAAATGGATTTCTGGAAGAAGAGTTGTATATGATACAACCAGAAGGTTTTGTCGATCCAAAAGGAGCTAACAAAGTATGCAAACTCCAGCGATCCATTTATGGACTGGTGCAAGCATCTCGGAGTTGGAATAAATGCTTTGATAGTGTGATCAAAGCATTTGGCTTTATACAGACTTTTGGAGAAGCCTGTATTTACAAGAAAGTGAGTGGGAGCTCTGTAGCATTTCTGATATTATATGTGGATGACATATTGCTGATTGGAAATGATATAGAATTTCTGGATAGCATAAAGGGATACTTGAATAAAAGTTTTTCGATGAAAGACCTCGGGGAAGCTGTTTACATATTAGGCATAAAGATCTATAGAGATAGATCAAAACGCTTAATTGGACTTTCACAGAGCACATACCTTGACAAGATTTTGAAGAAGTTCAAAATGGATCAAGCAAAGAAAGGGTTCTTGCCTGTGTTACAAGGTGTGAAGTTGAGTCAAACTCAATGCCCGACCACTACAGAAGATAGAGAGAAGATGAAAGATGTTCCCTATGCTTCAGCCATAGGCTCTATCATGTATGCAATGCTGTGTACCAGACCTGATGTGTGCCTTGCTATAAGTTTAGCAGGGAGGTACCAAAGTAATCCAGGAGTGGATCACTGGACAGCGGTCAAGAACATCCTGAAATACCTGAAAAGGACTAAGGATATGGTTCCCGTATATGGAGGTGACAAAGAGCTCACCGTAAGAGGTTACGTTGATGCAAGCTTTGACACTGATCCGGACGATTCTAAATCGCAAACCGGATACGTGTTTACTTTAAACGGTGGAGCTGTCAGTTGGTGCAGTTCTAAACAAAGCGTCGTAGCGGGATCTACATGTGAAGCGGAGTACATAGCTGCTTCTGAAGCAGCGAACGAAGGAGTCTGGATGAAGGAGTTCATATCCGATCTAGGTGTCATACCTAGTGCATCGGGTCCAATGAAAATCTTCTGTGACAATACTGGTGCAATTGCCTTGGCAAAGGAATCAAGATTTCACAAAAGAACCAAACACATCAAGAGACGCTTCAACTCCATCCGGGATCTAGTCCAGGTGGGAGACATAGATATTTGCAAGATACATACGGATCTGAATGTTGCAGACCCGTTGACTAAGCCTCTTCCACGAGCAAAACATGATCAGCACCAAGGCTCCATGGGTGTTAGAATCATTACTGTGTAATCTAGATTATTGACTCTAGTGCAAGTGGGAGACTGAAGGAAATATGCCCTAGAGGCAATAATAAAGTTATTATTTATTTCCTTATATCATGATAAATGTTTATTATTCATGCTAGAATTGTATTAACCGGAAACATAATACATGTGTGAATACATAGACCAACAGAGTGTCACTAGTATGCCTCTACTTGACTAGCTCGTTAATCAAAGATGGTTATGTTTCCTAACCATGAACAAGGAGTTGTTATTTGATTAACGAGGTCACATCATTAGTAGAATGATCTGATTGACATGACCCATTCCATTAGCTTAGCACCCGATCGTTTAGTATGTTGCTATTGCTTTCTTCATGACTTATACATGTTCCTATAACTATGAGATTATGCAACTCCCGTTTACCGGAGGAACACTTTGGGTACTACCAAACGTCACAACGTAACTGGGTGATTATAAAGGAGTACTACAGGTATCTCCAATGGTAGATGTTGGGTTGGCGTATTTCGAGATTAGGGTTTGTCACTCCGATTGTCGGAGAGGTATCTCTGGGCCCTCTCGGTAATGCACATCACATAAGCCTTGCAAGCACTGCAACTAATATGTTAGTTGTGATATGATGTATTACAGAACGAGTAAAGAGACTTGCCGGTAACGAGATTGAACTAGGTATTGGATACCGATGATCGAATCTCGGGCAAGTAACATACCGATGACAAAGGGAACAACGTATGTTGTTATGCGGTCTGACCGATAAAGATCTTCGTAGAATATGTAGGAGCCAATATGGGCATCCAGGTCCCGCTATTGGTTATTGACCGGAGACGTGTCTCGGTCATGTCTACATTGTTCTCGAACCGTAGGGTCCGCACGCTTAACGTTACGATGACAGTTATTATGAGTTTATGCATTTTGATGTACCGAAGGTTGTTCGGAGTCCCGGATGAGATCATGGACATGACGAGGAGTCTCGAAATGGTCGAGACGTAAAGATTGATATATTGGAAGCCTATGTTTGGACATCGGAAGTGTTCTGGGTGAAATCGGGATTTTACCGGAATACCGGGAGGGTTACCGGAACTCCCCGGGAGACTAATGGGCCTATTGGGCATTAGTGGAAAAAGAGAAAAAGGGAAAAGCCCCAAGCTGGCCGGCGCCCCCCTTCCCAAAGTCCTAGTAGGACTAGGATAGGGGCCGGCCCCCCTTCTCTCTCCTTTTCTCCCCGGGAGTCCTAATAGGATTAGGATTGGGGGGAGGAGTCCTACTCCCGGTGGGAGTAGGACTCCCCTGCGCCTCCTCTCCCTGGCCGGCCGGCTCCCCCTCCTCCAACCTTTATATACGGGGGCAGGGGGCACCCCAAGACACACAACTTGATCCTTGAGATCGCTCCTTAGCCGTGTGCGGTGCCCCCTGCCACCAAATTCCACCTCGATCGTACCGTTGTAGTGCTTAGGCGAAGCCCTGCATCGGTAGTACATCAAGATCGTCACCACGCCGTCGTGCTGACGGAACTCCTCCCCGAAGCTTTGCTGGATCGGAGCCCGGGGATCGTCATCGAGCTGAACGTGTGCTAAGAACTCGGAGGTGCCGGAGTAACGGTGCTTGGATCGGTCGGATCAGGAAGAAGACGTACGACTACTTCCTCTACGTTGTGTGATCACTTCCGCAGTCGGTCTGCGTTGGTACGTAGACAACACTCTCCCCTCTTGTTGCTGTGCATCACCATGATCTTGCGTGTGCGTAGGAAAATTTTCGAAATTACTATGTTCCCCAACAGTAATAACTAAGTAGTAGGAGATTAATATGATGAAGATAGACCCGGGGGCCATAGGTTTCACTAGTGGCTTCTCTCGACAACATAAGTATTCTACGGTGGGTGAACAAATTACTGTTGAGCAATTGACAGAATTGAGCATAGTTATGAGAATATCTAGGTATGATCGTGTATATAGGCATCACGTCCGAGACAAGTAGACCGACTCCTGCCTGCATCTACTACTATTACTCCACTCATCGACCGCTATCCAGCATGCATCTAGAGTATTCAGTTAATGAAAACAGAGTAACACCTTAAGCAAGATGACATGATGTAGAGGGATAAACTCATGCAATATGATGAAAACCCCATCTTGTTATCCTCGATGGCAACAATACAATATGTGCCTTGCTGCCCCTACTGTCACTGGGAAAGGACGCCGCAAGATTGAACCCAAAGCTAAGCACTTCTCCCATTGCAAGAAAGATCAATCTAGTAGGCCAAACCAAACTGATAATTCGAAGAGAGTTGCAAAGATAACCAATCATACATAAAAGAATTCAGAGAAGATTCAAATATTGTTCATAGATAGACTTGATCATAAACCCACAATTCATCGGTCTCAACAAACACACTGCAAAAAGAAGATTACATCGAATAGATCTCCACAAGAAAGGGGGAGAACATTGTATTGAGATCAAAAAAGAGAGAAGAAGCCATCTAGCTACTAACTATGGACCCGTAGGTCTGAGGTGAACTACTCACACTTCATCGGAGGGGCTATGGTGTTGATGTAGAAGCCCTCCGTGATCGATGCCCCCTCCGGCGAAGCTCTGGAACAGGCCCCAAGATGGGATCTCATGGATACAGAAAGTTACGGCGGTGGAATTAGGGTTTTGGTTCCGTATCTGATCGTTTGGGGGTACGTATATATATATAGGAGGAAGGAGTGCGTCGGTGGAGCAACAGGGGGCCCACGAGGGTGGAGGGCGTGCCTGGGAGGGTAGGCGTGCCCCCTACCTCGTGGCCTCCTCTTTTGTGTCTTGACGTAGGGTCCAAGTCTCCTGGGTCTTGTTCGTTGAGAAAATCACGTTCCCGAAGGTTTCATTCCGTTTGGACTCCGTTTGATATTCCTTTTCTTCGAAACCCTAAAATAGGCAAAAAAAACAGCAATTCTGGGCTAGGCCTCCAGTAAATGGGTTAGTCCCAAAAATAATATAAAAGTGGATAATAAAGCCCAATAATGTCCAAAACAGTAGATAATATAGCATGGAGCAATCAAAAACTATAGGTACGTTGGAGACGTATCACTATTGCGAGCTCTAGTAAGGTACACATCAATAACTTGTATATCACATATACCTTTTGTTCACCTTGCCATCCTTCTTATCCGCCAAATAGTTGGGGCAATTTCGCTTCCAGTGACCAGTCTGTTTGAAGTAGAAGCACTCGGTCTTAGGCTTAGGTCCAGACTTGGGTTTCTTCTCCTGAGCAGCAACTTGTTTGTCGTTCTTCTTGAAGTTCCCCTTCTTCTTCCCTTTGCCCTTTTTCTTGAAACTGGTGGTTTTATTGACCATCAACACTTGATGCTCCTTCTTGATTTCTACCTTCGCAGCCTTTAGCATTGCGAAGAGCTCGGGAATAGTCTTATTCATCCCTTGCATATTGTAGTTCATCACGAAGCTTTTGTAGCTTGGTGGCAGTGATTGAAGAACTCTGTCAATGACACTATCAACAAGAAGATTAACTCCCAGTTGAGTTAAGTGATTATGATACCCAGACATTTTGAGGATATGCTCACTGACAGAACTATTCTCCTCCATCTTGCAGCTATAGAACTTATTGGAGACTTCATATCTATCAATCTGGGCATTTGCTTGAAATATTAACTTCAACTCCTAGAACATCTCATATGCTCCATGACGTTCAAAATGTTGTTGAAGTCCTGGTTCTAAGCCGTAAAGCATGGCACACTGAACTATCGAGTAGTCATCAGCTTTACTCTGCCAAACGTTCTTAACGTTGTCAGCAGCATCTCCAGCAGGCCTGGCACCCAACGGTGCTTCCAGGACGTAATGCTTCTATGCAGCAATGAGGATAATCCTCAAGTTACGACCCAGTCCGTGTAATTGCTACCATCATCTTTCAACTTTGCTTTCTCAAGGAACGCATTAAAAATCAACGGAACAACAGCACGGGCCATCTATCTCCAACAACATGGATAAGCAAAATACTATCAGGTACTAAGTTCATGATAAATTTAAGTTCAATTAATCATATTACTTAAGAACTCCCACTTAGATAGACATCCCTCTAATCATCTAAGTGATCACGTGATCCATATCAACTAAACCATAACCGATCATCACGTGAAATGGAGTGGTTTTCAATGGTGAACTTCACTATGTTGATCATATCTACTATATGATTCACGCTCGACCTTTCGGTCTCAGTGTTCCGAGGCCATATCTGCATAATCTAAGCTCGTCAAGTTTAACCCGAGTATTTCTGCATGTGCAAAACTGGCTTGCACCCGTTGTAGATGGACGTAGAGCTTATCACACCCGATCATCACGTGGTGTCTCGGCATGATGAACGTTGGCAACGGTGCATACTCAGGGAGAACACTTTTATCTTGAAATTTAGTGAGAGATCATCTTATAATGCTACCGTCAAACAAAGCAGAATAAGATGCATAAAGGATAAACATCACATGCAATCAATATAAATGATATGATATGGCCATCATCATCTTGTGCTTGTGATCTCCATCTCCGAAGCACCGTCATGATCACCATTGTCACCGGCGTGACACCTTGATCTCCATCGTAGCATCGTTGTCGTCTCGCCAACTATTGCTTCTACGACTATCGCTACTGCTTAGTGATAAAGTAAAGCAATTACAGGGCGATTGCATTGCATACAATAAAGCGACAACCATATGGCTCATGCCAGTTGCCGATAACTCCGTTGCAAAACATGATCATCTCATACAATAAATATAGCATCATGTCTTGACCATATCACATCACAACATGCCCTGCAAAAACAAGTTAGACGTCCTCTACTTTGTTGTTGCAAGTTCTACGTGGCTGCTACGGGCTAAGCAAGAACCATTCTTACCTACGCATCAAAACCACAACGATAGTTCGTCAAGTTGGTGTTGTTTTAACCTTCTCAAGGACCGGGTGTAGCCACACTCGGTTCAACTAAAGTTGGAGAAACTGACACCCGCCAGCCACCTGTGTGCAAAGCACGTCGGTAGAACCAGTCTCGCATAAGCGTACACAAAATGTCGGTCTGGGCCGCTTCATCCAACAATACCGCCGAACCAAAGTATGACATGCTGGTAAGAAGTATGACTTGTATCGCCCACAACTCACTTGTGTTCTACTCGTGCATATAACATCTACACATAAAACCTGGCTCGGATGCCACTGTTGGGGAACGTAGTAATTTCAAAAAAAATTCCTATGCACACTCAGGATCATGGTGATGATAGCAACAGAGGGGAGAGTGTCGTCCACGTATCCTCGTAGACCGTTAAGCGGAAGCGTTATGACAACGCGGTTGATGTAGTCGTACGTCTTCACGATCGACCGATCCTCAGTACCGAACGTACGGCACCTCCGTGTTCAGCACACGTTCAGCTCGGTGACGTCCCACGAACTCATGATCCAGTAGAGCTTGGGGAAGATTTTCATTAGCACGACGGCGTGGTGACGATGTTGATGAAGCTACCACAGCAGGGCTTCGCCTAAACACCGCTACAGTATGATCGAGGTGGATTATGGTGGAGGGGGGCTCCGAACACGGCTGGGAGAAATCTTTGTGATCAACTTGTGTGTCTAGAGGTGCCCCCCCCCCCCCCGCCCCTGTATATAAAGGAGCTAGGAGGAGGCTGGCCGACCCTTGTTGGCGTGCCTAGTAGGATTCCTCCCTTTCCTACTCCTACTAGGAGGGGGAAAGGTAGGGAGAGAAAGAGAAGGAAAGGGGGGCGCCACCCCTCCCCCCATCTCCTAGTCCAATTCGGGCAGGGGGAAGAGGGCGCACTGCCTGCCCTAGGCCGGCCCCTCTCTCTTTCCCTTATGGCCCAACAAGGCCCATTAGCCCCCGGGAGGTTCCGGTAACCCCTCCGGTACTCCGGTAAAATCCCGATTTCACCCGGAACTATTCCGATGTCCAAATGTGGCCTTCCAATATATCAATCTTTATGTCTCGACCATTTCAAGACTCCTTGTCATGCCCGTGATCACATCCGGGACTCTGAACTACCTTCGGTACATCAAAACATATAAACTCATAAAACCGATCATCACAGAACTTTAAGCGTGCGGACCCTACGGGTTCGAGAACTATGTCGACATGACCGAGACACCTCTTCGGTCAATAACCAATAGTGGAACCTGGATGCTCATATTGTTCCTACATATTCTACGAAGATCTTTATCGTCAAACCGCACAACACTATACGTTGTTCTCTTTGTCATCGGTATGTTACTTGCCCGAGATTCGATCGTCGGTATCCAATACCTAGTTCAATCTCGTTACCGGCAAGTCTCTTTACTCGTTCCGTAATACATCATCCCGTAACTAACTCATTAGTTATCATGCTTGCAAGGCTTATAGTGATGTGTATTACCAAGAGGGCCCAGAGATACCTCTCCGACAATCGGAGTGACAAATCCTAATCTTGATCTATGCCAACTCAACAAGTACCATCAGAGACACCTGTAGAGCACCTTTATAATCACCTAGTTACGTTGTGACGTTTGGTAGCACACAAAGTGTTTCTTCGGTATTCGGGAGTTGCATAATTTCATAGTCATAAGAACATGTATAAGTCATGAAGAAAGCAATAGCATTAAACAAACGATCAAGTGCTAAGCTAACAGAATGGGTCAAGTCAATCACATCATTCTCCTAATGATGTGATCCCATTGATCAAATAACAACTCATGTCTATGGTTAGGAAACTTAACCATATTTGATCAATGAGCTAGTCAAGTAGAGGCATACTAGTGACACTATGTTTGTCTATGTATTCACACATGTATTATGTTTCCGGTTAATACAATTCTAGCATGAATAATAAACATTTATCATGAAATAAGGAAATAAATAATAACTTTATTATTGCCTCTAGGGCATATTTCCTTCACCGATCTCTACAGAAGTCCAGCGGGATCAGGTCTCGTCTCTCGATCTAGAGACCGCAACGCAACAGCAGTTGCGTTGGCTTAGCTACAGGAAACAGGATTGTCTCCTCGCCTTCGCCTCATCAGATCGATCGGATTCAGGTCGCTGCTGTTGTTACCTTCCTAGCTTCCTCTCCCAAATTTTAGACTCGACGCCTCGTTGGATCGATCCGTGGCCGACTCTAGCCTCCAGGTGCTTAGCGAGTCCTTCTTTGCAATTAACTTCGGTTCCTATGCCTAATTCCTAATTTCCTAGTTAACTGTTGGCAGGGATCGTTACTTTGTTACTAGTTAGAGATCGGTTTACCTCCTTGGTTAAAGATCACAATGTAGCAGTTCAACCAGACAGGACCCAAAACTAGGTGAGTTAGATGGTTTGTCTAATTGCAAAACATTGGTGCATGATCTTCAATTGATATGTGCTATTGTATAACTCCAATTTAATTTTATTCATCTTTTTTATCTTGTGTTTCAATAATACAGATTTGAGTCATCATGCGGAAACATCAGTCCGGTTCCTATAAGCGCAAGAGAAAAGAAACAGAACATAATTTAATTAATAAATCTTATGAAGGTGGTATGGACAAATTTGTTGTCAAAGAAGCACCGCAAGTGTCATCCGGTAATCAGTCTGTTTATCCTTCTACTCTTGCACTTGCAATTGTTCCTTACAATGATTTTAGAGGTATTCAGACATAGACAGATAATATGGAGGTAAAGGAAGTCCTGTATGCGTACTAGTGTGACACAACAAGGACTCAATGACTTGGCCACAGTAGCACTTGAGAGTGAAGTGTTGGAGAAGATTGATTACGAGGATATTATTGAAGATTTCATTTCAAAGAATACTAAAAAATAATGTTCTTCAAATAAATAGCAATCGGGAGTTGAGTAGGTATGATTTTTTATATGTCCAATTGTTATATAAGACATTATATTATATACATTTTTTGCAAGATATATATACATTACAATTCCTCGTTAGTTATTTTTTTAGTGAGATAAGGCCCTATTCTTTAGTTTCGCACAAGACCCCGGATTTTGCTGGCCCGGCCCTGCACGTATGTAAGGTATCTTAGTCTTACCGTGTTTTACATGGAAGACTAATTTCAAGACGCTTCCTAACTAATCTGGGCAGTCTATCCCTTCTGCTCAATTTATATATCTAGATGTGCACATCTACTACTAGGTTAAACATGATGACCCTCGTCCGTCCCAGGTGCGCGGAGCAGCTGTATTGAGTCCCATCCCTCTGTTCCAAAATAATTGAAGTTTGAGATTTATCCTAAATCAAACTTGTGTAAATTTGACCAACTCTATTGAAGAATGTGCCAATATCTATAGAACCAAATAAACATAGTCGAATTTCATGGGGCTAATTTGGTATTTAGCTGTTAAATCTATACCTAATAATAATAATAATAAGGCTATTGCTTCTAGGGTACGTCACGAAAATTTCCCCTAAAGTTACAAAATATTACCCACCAATGCCAGCTATAAATGATAAAAAAAACATTTTACACAGGGGAATCCCTCACCTGGGCCGGCCCATGCAGTAGGGACCTCCTATACTACGCTTTGCACGTTGGGAGAAGATGCACTGTGCCTGTTTGAGCTGGCCCATGTCCGGGCCACCTGTTTTTTTTATCTTTATTTTTTCCTTTTCCTTTTCTGGTTTTATTTTTTTCTCTTTATATAAATTGAGATTTAAAAAATTCCTCAAAATTTTAAAAATAATAATTTTGAAAAAAATGTTTAATAAATCATAAAATATTTGTGGATTCCAAAAATGTTCGCGATTTTGTAAAAGAAATTGTTTGCTTATCCACAAAATCTTTGAAATTGTGAAAACAAATGTTCGAGAAATAAAAAAATGTTGATGAGTTTTTAAATAGTTAGTGTATTAAAAAATGTTAATAAAATTGAACAAAATTTTGCGAATTCAAAAAATGTTCATGAATGGAAAAATATCCTAAAAATTTAAAAATTGTTCGCGACTTACAAAATAGTTTATTCATTCATAAAACATTCATAAAATGTTTGCTGATTCAAAAAATGATGATTCATTTTTAAAATGTTCCTTAAATTAAAAAATGGTCATGAATTTCAAAATTGTTCCACCAATTTTCACAAAAATGTTTGCTGGTTCAAGAAAATTGTTGAAAAAATGTTCACAATTTTTTAAAATGTTTGCAAATAGTATAAAATGTTCTTGATTTTAGAAAATGTTCAAAAATTTGTAAAAGTGTTCACGATTTTAAATATGTTCACGAGTTTAAAAAAATGTTCATGATTTCAAAAATAGTTCATGATTTTACGAAATTGAGAGTCATAGTGTATCTCAGTGATACAACAAAATGTGGTCATTGCCATTGTAAATTATGATTCTTTTCATTACAACGCACGGGCCCTTTTGCTAGCATTTTTCTATAGATGTTATCAAACTTAAACAAGTTTAATTTTGGACAAACCCAAAACTTCAATTCTTTTGAAACAGATGTGGTATAAAACTAACCATATTTATGCATTCAGTTGGCAACTATTGAGGTTGCAGCCCCGCACGCTAGCGAGCGTGCGTCGTCCCCCCCCCCCCCCCCCCCATCTCTCTGGCCAAGGTGTGGGAGAAACGGCAAGGATGAATGAATGCGAATAGGGTTGCTCAGCTACTAAAATCTGGGGAATAAACCCCCCCCCCCCCCCCACTCGCACCGCTGCCATGCACACCTCCCGAGGAGAGCTCCTCCACATGTCCATCAGCCCACCTCCCCCCTCTCCCCCCAATTCGCGCAACGTGACAGGGGAATTGTATCGCAGCATAAAGTACACATTGTTCCCCTGCCCGACACGCCCTAGAGTGAATGACGAGGCCTCCCCCTTGATGAGATTCACCCTCTTGGGTCTTAATAACCGGGGGGATCTACATTGGACAGAGATAGAGAGTGGAGGAGAGGCTGAGATTGGTGGCGCAAGATTCGAACAGGAAACTAATTCAACAGAAAAGAAAGCTAAGCTCAAGACAGGACCAGAGGAGTGGACTCCACTCCGGAAAAAACATAAAAAAACAAAGGGAGAGACGAGAGGGTTGGATCACAAAGTTAATGGGCTTCGTCCCAGAAGCAAATCGACTGACCCGAATAAGGTGTCAGTCAAAAATAGAAACAAGCCCACACAACAAACAACACAGGCCAGGAAAAAAACGCAACACAGGTCTCAAAGAAAAAGCAATGAACAAAAAATCAACTAACCCAAATATAAATTCAGTTGACTGACATCTTTATCTTTACCAAATAATAAAGCACCGAGTGTTTCTTCCTCCTTATTTTCCGTCCGTGCGTCGATCTGTTTTGCTTTGTTTAACAGCCTGTCCATCTTTTCCACACATAAAAAATACTGTGTCAAGCAAGTTTCGAACTAAAACAGAACGCGATTAATTGAGCCACCCTACATACGTTTGTGTTTACAAAAAGGGTTGAAACATACGAAATCACTAGTTGAAGAGTACTCGTTTCAAAGATCACTCCAACTCCCCAGATTACGACAAGTGGCGCACATGCAGCGCGCCACTTGTCGCAACATGGGAGTTTTCTCTTTTTCGTAGATCCGTTTATTTAAAATGTTTTATCTCTCAAACTGTGCGTCCAAATCTCGAACCGCTTTCACCGTTGGATTCCTCGCGTCAAGATATTCAAAACTAGATCCATGTTGATAGGTTTTAATGAACTTTTTTTCACGAAGAAAACCAGACGAAAAAACCAAACCGAGAGCATGGGATTTTTCCTTTTCCGAAAGAAGCATGCCCGTGCCTCTCACAAAATCACAACCGTGCCTCTTGCGAAAGAAAAAAAAATAGAAAACACATTTTTTTTTCATTTCCGAGGAGGCACGGCCGTGACTCGCGCGAAATCACACCCATCAACGCAGCTCCGCCAAGGCCTAGAAGGGGCAGTATAGCAGCAATCTTAATGAGCCCTTTTTATGTTCTTTTATCCAGTAAATAGTCCCACGTCGCTTTGGTAAACTGAATCTTGCCGGTTTATATACGTGAGCAAGTTACACGAGAATAAGCCCGCTTGGGTCTTAATAAGCGGGGGGTAATATCTAGATTGGACAGAGATAGAGAGTGGAGGAGAGGCCAAGATTGGTGGCGCAAGATGCTTGAGAACAAGCCCTCTTGGGTCTTAATAAACAGAGAGTGACAATTGGCAACAGGGAGGAAACAAGAAGAGAGAGAAATAGGGAGGAAATGTGCATGCGGCAATCCTCCAATAGCTACGTGCATGTGCAGGTCACATCGACAACCATGCATACATTATTTTAACTTAAAATAAAAGAAACCTATGCAACTGTGAGTTCAGCTTTGGCCAACAGGTATGGATACAACGTAACACTCGATCCGCTAGATCCATCATTAGTTGTAATCGAGTGAGCGGCATAAGGTTGGGGGGTCTTCTGGAATAAATAATCACCCTGTTTGATATGAGCGGACCGAGTGCTACCTGAACAAAGAGATGCGACACGGTTCGGCTCAACCGAGCTAGGAAGCCGCTGCACGTCCCTCTTATCCAGCGACAATACGGTTCAATCTCAGCAAGCTCAACCGCCATGCACTGAACTCCCAATTGCCGGCAGCTCGACCCTGTGACACAGGAAATTTTGTTGTGCTGCCTAAATCACAAAAATATTGTTGTCTTTCCTTCTTTTGTACTAGCGGCAATCCTCCAATAGCTACATGCATGTGCAGGTCACATTGACAACCATGCATACATTATTTTAGCATAAAATAAAAGAAACATATGCAGCTGTGAGCTCGGCTTTAGCCAACAAGTATGGATACATCGTAACACTCAATCCGCTAGATCCATCGTCACTGGTTGTAATCGTATGTGCATCAACCGTGATATGTATTTCAATATAGTAGCATAACAGGTAGCGTGATGAGGTTCTCTTGGCATCAGGGTGATCCATTGCAAATATTCTTTATTAACAATAGTGTTTTTAACTTTTGAAATAGACATAAGGTATACAATGAATTTGTTTCCTCTGTTTCCTGTAGGTTGTAGCTTACAGGTCGGCCTTTTGTTCCGAACTATTGGAGTTTATTGTTGTAAGCCCCCGGTTGTGAAATCACAATATATGAAAAGTAATGATTGGTGAAACTATTCGACTCCCGCTAACCAGTGTCTAATAGTAAGCTGATATTGAGAAGAAAATACAAAGTTACTGCATATCATACTGCTTCATGTCTATCTTTATTTTCTAAGGACTTCCTATTATTGAAACTTGGACTAATATATATCATGGTGTTAATGTGTTCCACAATATGTTCTTCTGTGTACCTGAACTAATATTTTCTTCCGTTGCAACGCACAAGCATATATGCTAATATAGCTAAAGTTAAAACATTTCCTCTCCCTATAACACCCACACATCACCTATACTGTTCCTCCCGGAGCGGCCGATACAAACGATACTGCTGGGACGTTTGCTGACCCAATTGCAACAGTATAGACGAATCACCGCCATAGGATTTCGAAAATGAACAGCCCATGTTCATCACAGGGCACAAGAGCTATTTTTAGTTTGTACTACCGGTTAATCCCGGTGTCATATCAGTTTGATACAACGTAGGAATGGTGTGGGTAGTGGATTGGCAAGATGTGGCAGAATCATACTATACGGTGCAACCTGCTGGCAACAGCATACGTTGATCATTCTTTCTACGAAATTACACAACCGGCTGTGAAGAAACTGATATAGGTACGGATCCCTTTCGATCCGCTACGTATAAACAAGAAGCATACGTTGATCATTTCCTAATTAAGTGGCCTTGGGCTGAACGAGCAAACATGTAAACAAGAAGGAGTACACGTTTTATATGCCCCGTTCGTCGAACGCCATTAACGAGAAATCTACAAGAACAATGCGTGACGGGTTGACCACAAATGGCCACTACACTAGACGACTATGACTGACATAATCAGAGGCCCGAAATATTTAAGCAGAAACCAATGCATCAAACTTTGAAAACATTTCTTAGGGGCAAATAAGTATTGAAAACATTTTTTCCTGAAATCTTCGAACATTTAGTAAAGTGCGAGCACTTTTTGAAAATTTGAATACTTTAAAAAACCAACAACTTTAAAAAGCAAATACTTTTTGAAACATAAACATTTTTTAAAACCTGAAAAAAAATTGAAGTGCCAACACTTTTTGAAACATAATTTTTTTGTGAAACATGAACAAAATTTTGTGCCGACACTTTTTGAAACATAAATATTTTCTGAAACATGAACATAATTCTAAATTGTGAATACTTTTTGAAAATTTAAAAAAATGGGAACAAATTTTGAAATCTGATCAAATGTGTAAGAAATATTTTGTGACATCTAAAAAATACAAAAAGTTTAAAAAATGTACGGGCCAATTCAAAGAAATGTTTATACAATGTATAACAATATTCTTGTGATTCAAAAAAATGTTCCGTACATTCATAAAAATGTAACATTTCAAGAATGTTCACGACTTTCAAAAAATGTGTTTGTGACATTTTCAAAAAAAGAGTGTACAATGTAAAAAAATTGTTTGCATATTGTAAATTAATGTGTCAGGCCCTTAATAGAATATATGTGGTATGTGTTTGAGTAAAGTGTATACACATTTAAAAATGTTCAACCATGTAAAAGAGTGTTTGTGTAGTTTTATAAAATGTTTATTGTCTTTAAAAATGTAAAACATGTATTTGGAAAAATATTACCATGTATTCAAAAAAGTTTTGAAAACATTTAAATTGAAAATGTATTTAATGTATTCAAAAATATCAAAAACTATTTTATGTGTGTGTTAAAAATGTACATTGGTACTGAGAAAAATTAGACATGTATAAAGATAATAAATAAAAGAAAAAAACAAAGAAAATCTAGAGCAGTGCGCACGCGCGAGCGACTGTGCTATTGGCTGGCCCAATTCAACAAATACCGGCTAAGTCCTCTCAAGGTTCAAAATAGACCCGAATTAGAGAATTTGGTGTGCTGATTTCAGGGATTGAGAGGTGAGGATTTAATTTAGTTTTCGCCTACAAATTAGAGGTTTGTTTTGGACTTTTTCCAACTCTGCTCCGCGAAATCGACTGGCACAGTTAATTTTTAGGCAACTGAGGATTAGCAAACCCATTATTTGTACATGAGTTGTATTGGTGTTTTGTCCGATGCAACATCCTTTTCTTTGTCTGTGACAAAGAATTAGCACCTCGAGTTCAAATAAGCTTTAGTGAACAGTAAAATCCCAAAATAAAAAAGAAAATGGTACCTTTTTATAAATATTTTTAGTGCTTGCAAAGTTTCATCATGAAATGACATTTGTGTAAATTGAGGCAAAAGCACTCAAAACATTTGTGATAGTTACAAAAAAAACATTTTTATTGCCTCTTTCTGTTGATCCCAAGTTCATGTGAGCCTGTTATGTTCGCAAAATCTTTATCTTTTTTGTGTCTCTTGAAATTTGTCATCCATGCTACGTGAGCAAGTATTGACAAACAAGGTGCCACCATGCTTTTCTATGCGCAAAAAATAAGTTTTTTTAACATCACAAGTAGAGACACAAGGCTCGTATAAATGCATACACCCATCCTATGGACACACACACGCACACCCTACCCATATAAGCATCTAAGCTTTGTTGCTTGGTTGGAAATCGAGTTTAATTTTTATTTAAATCATTTGACTCAAATATCTTTGAGCTAAGAGCATCTACAACCTAATTTGACAAATCTGCTCCCCTAAACATCCGCGGATACGCTCGGGTGTGCCGGAAGGTCCCTCATATGGGCTGTCGGGCAGCCACACACCTCTAATTCATACTTCAAATCCATGCAATCCATGGACATGGATCATATAAGCAAAAAAAAAATCACAATTGAACAATGCGACAAAGCAAAATAAATTATAGTTCAACAATCCGGATATGCCAAAATGAAATTCAAGTCCGAGCGTGACGAATCATTCGCCGAACACTATCTGTGTTGGTTGCTCTGCCACGGCCATTCCTGTCGCCTACTCTGCCTCCATCTGTGCCACCTGCTCCGCTGCTGCCATCGCCGCTTCATACTCCCTTGCAGTTTAGTGTCCAAAGTTCAATTTTTGTTGTCCATCATTCCGGTGTAATCTGCGCTGATTCTGTAGTATAAAAGCAGAACACCTTGTATTTACTGACTTGGAAATGCAGATGAGAATGAGATGCAACCCTTAGGGTATGAATATACACCATAACAAATAACTGGTAGCAACAACCTCATTCTCTGGAAGAATACACTTGTTTTAGGCTTGATCTAGTTTCTGCGTGCTAAATGTTACTACAAACTGTCCAGTTCTAGTTCTGTTAGAATTGGAGATGTTTCATGAGAATGTGATGTTTTTGCATGCTAAAAGTTACTACAACTGTCTGTCCGGTTATATTAGAATACGAGATGTTTTTGCATGCTTTATTTATACATATAGATATAGGAAATGCACGTGTGTTGTATAAGCCATGCATGATGAATAGAAGATAAGGAAAGCTCTTGTCATATATGTACTTGTTAGTTCCTTGATGTAGTTTCTTTCTGAATCATTTTTAAGACGAATGATTGCTCATATTTTAAAGCCCAAATGTTTGAGTGTCCTTGCTCATCATGTATGTGCACAGGCTAAATATTCTAATTCAAATGGCCGGGTGAGAGCAGAACAAGACGCATATTGTCTTTTACGATTACCCGACATTTTTTTCTAAAGGGAACGACCTTATGCCTGCCAAAAAAGTCATTAGAACAGTTGTGGTATGAGGAGGTTCTGGCACAAGGGTTCTTTTTTTTTTTGAAACGGAGGCAAAAGCTTTGCCTTATCTCATAAATAAAGAAGAAGAGAGTTGCCCGGTTAATAAACGGAAAACCGGGCGAAAACCATCACAAACCGCTGAGCGGCACACTCATAATCACACACACACCTCACATAGAGAGTCTCGTCAACATCACACACCGGTGTCATCGTCATCACTTCTCCCCAACAGGCGTCATCACCCTCCCTAATCCCGAGCAAGCGACTCCGACTTCTCCGAAGACAAATGTAGACCCAACCCACATCATAGAGGCTATGTGAAACACAAGAAGCCCCGGGTTCGAGTAGACAATATAAAATATGCTTGTTGTTCAATTCTTGTTGTCCATCATTCCGGTCTAATCTGCGCTAACATTGTAATATAAAAGCAGAACACCTTGTACATATTGACTTGGAAGTGCAGATAAGATGCAACCCTTAGGGTATGAATATACACCATAACAAATAACTGGTAGCAGCAACCTCACTCTCGGGAAGAATACACTTGTTTTAGGCTTGATCTAGTTTCTGTGTGCTAAATGTTACTACAAAATGTCTAGTTCTAGTTCTGTTAGAATAGGAGATGTTTCATGAGAATGTGATGTTTTTGCATGCTAAATGTTACTACAAGCTGTCCGTTTGGTTCTATTAGAATAGGAGATGTTTCTGCATGCTTTATTTATACACATAGGAAATTCATGTGTGTTGTATAAACCATGCATGATAAATAGAAGATAATGGTTGCTCATATTTAAAGCCCAAATATTTGAGTGTCCTTGCTCATCATGTATGTGCACAGCCTAAATGTTCTAATTCAAATGGCCGGGTGAGAGCAGAACAAGAAGTATATTGTCTTGTTCAATCACCCGGCATTATTTTCTTAAGGGAACGGCCTTGACCCTGCCAAAAATGTCATTAGAATGGTTGTGGTACGAGGAGGGTTCTGGCACAAGCGTTTGAGCAGACAATATAAAATATGCCTGTTGTGCCAAAAAAAAAAATGCATGCATGCAGTGTGTGTTTCTCTTCCATGTGAAAATACTATGCATGGCCGTGGAGTGATTTCTGGTGCCGTTGTGCATGCGATCCTATCCCCACGTAAGCGTTATGCTGCCAAAATTTTCGGTCAAATTTCTCACGACTTGTCAAAATTTTGGCCTTGTTTGTAAGAGTAAGGAAACTTTAGGGTGCTGGCTGCAAGAATGTTGGGGAGTTGGCTGCGAGATTATGTTATTTGAGGGGTTGGAAAATTAAAAAGATTTGAACTTATTTTTTTCTTTAACCAAATTGTCGGTTGCAAGGGGGGTGCTCAGTGAGGTGGCTCCGGGCTAAGGCCTAGACGGCACGACATCCGCGGACGTTGTTTTTCCTCCT
Source organism: Triticum monococcum (assembly GCA_034509565.1). Classification (NCBI taxonomy): domain Eukaryota; kingdom Viridiplantae; phylum Streptophyta; class Magnoliopsida; order Poales; family Poaceae; genus Triticum; species Triticum monococcum. Next base: position 168,963,694 of record CM067847.1, on the reverse strand, counting down.
GCTGGGGGGGGGGGGGGGGGGGGGGGGAGCCTCTCCTTTCCGAGCACTTTGTTGTACTCCCTCCGTTCCCAAATACTTGTCTTTCTAGACATTTCAAATGGTTACAACATACGGATGTATGTAGTCATATTTTAGAGTGTAGATTCACTCATTTTACTTCGTATGTAGTCGTTTGTTGAAATCTCTAAAAAGACAAATATTTGGGAACGGAGGAAGTATTATGCAAGAATAAACATGTAATAGTGGATTTGTTTGCAAAAATTAAAGTTTTCTAAAGAAAAAATGAATTAGTTGCATTGGTATTTGATCCATGGTATCTCTACTTCTCCAAATCAAAATAATGAATTAGTGGCATTGGTATTATCCTTTAAGAAAAAAAAAGTAAAAAAAAAACAAAATTGCACGCGGTTTGCATAGAAAATTGTGCTTTTTATAATATACAAAAATAAGCAAAAAAATCAAATTTTATAAAAATAAAAAGAGTTTCCTTAAGTAGGAATGAATTAATGGTATTACCCTTAAAGAAGAAAGAAAATAAAATAAGAAGTTAAACAAGATTAAAAGAATGAAGTTTTTCAAGAAAGAATGAATTACTGTCATTGGTTTTCCTTCAAGAGGAAAGGAACTGAATAATAACAAAACAAATAATGATTTTCTTTTTGCAAACCATTTACACGGAAGTTGCGCATTTTTATAATATGCAGGAATTAGTGGCATCGGTATTGCCTTTTAAGAAAAAAAGCAACACAAAAAACAAAAACTGGCAAAAATTGCACGCGGGTTGCATAGAAAACTGTGATTTTTATAATATGCAAGAATAAGCACAAATGAAATATGACGCCATGCTACACCGTGCCGTCCTGCCACAGCACGTCGAGGGTTGTGCGCGTGTCCGAAACGCTCATGGGCAGCTCCAAGTCCGTCTTCTTCCAAGCTGCTCGCCGCGTCGGCCTGTGCCGCACGAACAAAAATTTCCTCAACTGACTCCGCTTCCCACCGTTTGCAAAAACTAAAATAAGGAAAAATGAAGTAGTAGCTTTATTATTATCGTTTGCAAAATAAATATAAAGTAAAAACTTTACAAAACCTGCACACAACTTCACTCTTAAATTACACTTTAGGCCAACAACACGCCCAACCCATGAAAGATCAGACGTCACGGCTATCTTCTTGTGACCCCGAGCCAGTGGTTGTTGTACTAGAGTTCCACATCCACTGTCAGTTAGTCCACGAGACAGAAGGCGGACGACGACATCATTGTAGAAAGCACGGTGGTCATAGTCTCTGCCCAGATCATATGCACTCACGGTATCGTCGCACTCGACCTCTTTGGCCTACTCGACGAACGACGCCGCCTTGAACCAAGACGCCTCCTCAATAAAGTCTAGCTTTGCCAACTATTTTAAAAGGAAAATTCGAACAGGAAACTAATTCAACGGAAAAGAAAGCTAAGCTCAAGGCAGGACCAGAGGAGTGGGCTCCACTCCAGAAAAAAAACATAAAAAACAAAGGGACAGACGAGAGGGTTGGATCACAAAGTTAATGGGCTTTGGCCCAAAAGGAAATCGACTGACCCGAATAAGGTGTCAGTCAAAAATAGAAACAAGCCCACACAACAAACAACACAGGCCAGGAAAAAACGCAGCACGAGTCTCAAGGTTCAGCACCGCTACCTGGATACGAACAATTCCTCTCCGACGTAAGTAGAGAAGATCAACGTCAAGAGTAGCGCCAATCACCGAGCCAACCGCCCACAGACCCAAGAAGTGTCGGAGAGCGTGAGGCACCCCATGCACATGGACCCAAATAGGTATCAGCTCGAAACGGTGTGGTATCTCCTCTGGCTTCCAAGGCTTAAACTCGATAGTGACATTGTGAGACTTGATGAAAACTACAAACCCAGTGACCCTGTGTAGAACTTCCTCACTCGGGAAGGACATGAGAAAAGCGTCTTGGCCGTGTGGTATGGCCTCCCACGTCCACTGCAGTTGGTGCTGAGCAATCTTAGCAACCTCTGCCTCCACGATACTGGTGAAATGATCGATAAGGTTGACTAGAGGGGGGGTGAATAGGCAACTACCAATTTTTAGCTTTTCTTTACCAAATTAAACTTTGCATCAAAGTAGGTTGTCTAGATGTGCAACTAGGTGAGCAACCTATATGATGCAATAACAACAAGCATACAAGCAAGCAAGGGTAGAAACAATAAAGAGCTTGCACAAGTAAAGGTAAGAGATAACCAAGAGTGGATCCGGTGAAGACGAGGAAGTGTTACCGAAGTTCCTTCCTTTTGAGGGGAAGTACTGTTGGGGAACGTAGTAATTTCAAAAAAATTCCTACGCACACGCAAGATCATGGTGATGTATAGCAACGAGAGGGGAGAGTGTTGTCTACGTACCAACGCAGACCGACTGCGGAAGCAATCACACAACATAGAGGAAGTAGTCGTACGTCTTCCCGATCCGACCGATCCAAGCACCGTTACTCTGGCACCTCCGAGTTCTTAGCACATGTTCAGCTCGATGACGATCCCCGGGCTCCGATCCAGCAAAGCTTCGGGGAGGAGTTCCGTCAGCACGACGATGTGATGACGATATTGATGTACTACCGACGCAGGGCTTCGCCTAAGCACTGCAACGATATGATCGAGGTGGAATATAGTGGCAGGGGGCACTGCACACGGCTAAGGAACGATCTCAATGATCAACTTGTGTGTCTATGGGGTGCCTCCTGCCCCCGTATATAAAGGAGCAGGGGAGGAGGGGTGGCCGGCCTAGGAGAGGCGCGCCAGGTGTGGAGTCCTACTAGGACTCCAAGTCCTAGTAGGAGTCCACCAAGAGGGGAGGAAGGGAGAAGGAAGTGGAGGAGTAGGAAAGGTGGCCGGCCCCCTTTTCCCTAGTCCAATTCGGACTAGAGGGGAGGGGGGCGCAGCAGCCTTTTTACTCTTCCCACTAAAGCCCAACAAGGCCCATTACTTCTCCCGTAACTACCCGGTACTCCGAAAAATACCCGAATCACTCGGAACCTTTCCGATGTCCGAATATAGTCGTCCAATATATCGATCCTTACGTCTCGACCATTTCGAGACTCCTCGTCATGTCCCCGATCTCATCCGGGACTCCGAACTCCTTCGGTACATCAAAACTCATAAACTCATAATATAACTGTCATTGAAACCTTAAGCGTGCGGACCCTACGGTTCGAGAACAATGTAGACATGACCGAGACACGTCTCCGGTCAATAACCAATAGCGGGACCTGGATGCCCATATTGGTTCCTACATATTCTACGAAGATCTTTATCGGTCAGACCGCATAACAACATACGTTGTTCCCTTTGTCATCGGTATGTTACTTGCCCGAGATTCGATCGTCGGTATCCCAATACCTAGTTCAATCTCGTTACCGGCAAGTCTCTTTACTCGTTCCGTAATACAACATCCCGCAACTAACTCATTAGTTGCAATGCTTGCAAGGCTTTAAGTGATGTGCATTACCAAGAGGGCCCAGAGATACCTCTCCGACAATCGGAGTGACAAATCCTAATCTCGAAATATGCCAGCCCAACATCTACCTTTGGAGACACCTGTAGTACTCCTTTATAATCACCCAGTTACGTTGTGACGTTTGGTAGTACCCAAAGTGTTCCTCTGGTAAATGGGAGTTGCATAATCTCATAGTCATAGGAACATGTATAAGTCATGAAGAAAGTAATAGCAACATACTAAACGATCGGGTGCTAAGCTAATGGAATGGGTCATGTCAATCAGACCATTCATCTAATGATGTGATCCCATTAATCAAATAACAACTCTTTGTCCATGGTTAGGAAACATAACCATCTTTGATTAATGAGCTAGTCAAGTAGAGGCATACTAGTGACACTCTGTTTGTCTATGTATTCACACATGTATTATGTTTCCGGTTAATACAATTCTAGCATGAATAATAAATATTTATCATGATATAAGGAAATAAATAATAACTTTATTATTGCCTCTAGGGCATATTTCCTTCAGTCTCCCACTTGCACTAGAGTCAATAATCTAGATCACATCACCATGTGATTAACATCGATAGTTCACATCATCATGTGATTAACACCCATAGTTCACATCGCCATGTGACCAACACCCAAAGGGTTTACTAGATTCAGTAATCTAGTTCACATGGCTATGTGATTAACACCCAAAGAGTACTAAGGTGTGATCATGTTTTGCTTGTGAGAGAATCTTAGTCAACGGGTCTGCCACATTCAGATCCACATGTATTTTGCAAATTTCTATGTCAACAATGCTCTGCATGGAGCTACTCTAGCTAATTGCTCCCACTTTCAATATGTATCTAGACCGAGACTTAGAGTCATCTAGATTAGTGTCAAAACTTGCATCGGCGTAACCCTTTACGACGAACCTTTTTATCACGTCCATAATCGAGAAACATATCCTTATTTCACTAAGGATAATTCTGACCGCTGTCCAGTGATCTACTCCTAGATCACTATTGTACTCCCTTGCCAAATCAGTGCAGGGTATACAATAGATCTGGTATACAGCATGACATAATTTAAAGAACCTATGGCCAAGGCATAGGGAATGACTTTCATTCTCTTTCTATCTTCTGCCGTGGTCGGGCTTTGAGTCTTACTCAACTTCACACCTTATAATACAGGCAAGAACTCTTTCTTTGACTGCTCCATTTTGAACTACTTCAAAATCTTGTCAAGGTATGTACTCATTGAAAAAACTTATCAAGCGTCTTGATCTATCTCTATAGATCTTGAAGCTCAATATGTAAGCAGCTTCACCGAAGTCTTTCTTTGAAAAACTCCTTTCAAACACTCCTTTATGCTTTACAGAATAATTCTACATTATTTCCGATCAACAATATGTCATTCACATATACTTATCAGAAATGTTGTAGTGCTCCCACTCACTTTCTTGTAAATACAGGCTTCACCGCAAGTCTGTATAAAACTATATGCTTTGATCAACTCATCAAAGCGTATATTCCAACTCCGAGATGCTTGCACCAGTCCATAGATGAATCGCTGGAGCTTGCATATTTTGTTAGCACCTTTAGGATTGACAAAACCTACTGGTTGCATCATATACAACTCTTCTTTAAGAAATCCATTAAGGAATGCATTTTTGTTTATCCATTTGCCAGATTTCATAAAATGCGGCAATTGCTAACATGATTCGGACAGACTTAAGCATAGATACGAGTGAGAAACTCTCATCGTAGTCAACACTTTGAACTTGTCGAAAACCTTTTGCGACAATTCTAGCTTTGTAGATAGTAACACTACTATCAACGTCCGTCTTCCTCTTGAAGGTCCATTTATTTCTATGGTTTGCCGATCATCGGGCAAATCCATCAAAGTTCATACTTTGTTCTCATACATGGATCATATCTCAGATTTCATGGCCTCAAACCATTTCGCGGAATCTGGGCTCATCATCGCTTCCTCATAGTTCGCAAGTTCGTCATGGTCTAGTAACATGACTTCCAGAACAGGATTACCGTACCACTCTGGTGTGGATCTCACTCTGGTTTACCTACGAGATTCGGTAGTAACTTGATCTGAAGTTACATGATCATCATCATTAGCTTCCTCACAAATTGGTGTAGTAGTCACAAGAACAGATTTCTGTGATGAAGTACTTTCTAATAAGGGAGAAGGTACAATTACCTTATCAAGTTTTCTACTTTACTCCCACTCACTTCTTTCGAGAGAAACTCCTTCTCTAGAAAGGATCCATTCTTAGCAACGAATGTCTTGCCTTCGGATCTGTGATAGAAGGTGTACCCAACTGTCTGCTTTGGGTATCCTATGAAGATATATTTCTCCGATTTGAGGTGGAGCTTATCGAGATGAAACTTTTTCACATAAGCATCGCAACTCCAAACTTTAAGAAACGACAGCTTAGGTTTCTTGCCAAACCATAGTTCACACGGTGTCGTCTCAACGGATTTAGATGGTGCCCTATTTAACGTGAATGCAGCTGTCTCTAATGCATAACCCCAAAACGATAGTGGTAGATCGGTAAGATACATCATAGATTGTACTATATCTAACAAAGTACGGTTATGACGTTCGGACACACCATTATGCTGTGGTGTTCCGGGTGGCACGAATTTGTGAAACTATTCCACATTGTTTTAATTGAAGACCAAACTCGTAACTCAAATATTTGTCTCCGCGATCAGATCGTAGAAGCCTTATTTTCTTGTTACAATGATTCTCCACTTCACTCTGAAATTCTTTGAACTTTTCAAGTGTTTCAGACTTATGTTTCATCAAGTAGATATACTCATATCTACTCAAATCATCTGTGAAGATCAGAAAATAATGATACTTGTCGCGAGCCTCAATATTCATCGGACCACATACATCAGTATGTATGATTTCCAACAAATCTGTTGCTCGCTCCATTGTTCCGAAGAACAGAGTCTTAGTCATCTTGCCCATGAGGCATGGTTCGCAAGCATCAACTGATTCATAATCAAGTGATTCCAAAAGCCCATCAGCATGGAGTTTCTTCATGCGCTTTACACCAATATGACCTAAACGACAGCGCTACAAATAAGTTGTACTATCATTATTAACTTTGCATCTTTTGGTTTCAATATTATGATTATGTGTATCACTACGATCGAGATCCAACGAACTATTTTCATTGGGTGTGTAACCATATAAGGTTTTATTCATGTAAACAGAACAACAATTTATTCTCTTACTTAAATGAATAACCGTATTACAATAAACATGATCAAATCATATTCATGCTCAACGCAAACACTAAATAACACTTATTTAGGTTCAACACTAATCCCGAAATTATGGGGAGTGTGCGATGATGATCATATCAATCTTGGAACCACTTCCAACACACATCGTCACTTCACCCTTAACTAGTCTCTGTTTATTCTGCAACTCCCGTTTCGAGTTACTAATCTTAGCAACTGAACTAGTATCAAATACTGAGGGTTTGCTATAAACACTAGTAAAGTACACATCAATAACATGTATATCAAATATACTTATGTTCACTTTGCCATCCTACTTATCCGCCAATCACTTGGGGTAGTTCCGCTTCCAGTGACCAGTCCCTTTGCAGTAGAAGCACTTAGTCTCAGGCTTAGGACCAGACTTGGGCTTCTTCACTTGAGCAGCAACTTGTTTGCCGTTCTTCTTGAAGTTCCCCTTCTTCCCTTTGCCCTTTTCTTGAAACTAGTGGTCTTGTCAACCATCAACACTTGATGTTTTTCTTGATTTCTACCTTCGTTGATTTCAGCATCACGAAGAGCTTGGGAATCATTTCCGTTATCCCTTGCATATCATAGTTCATCACGAAGTTCTACTAACTTGGTGATGGTGACTAGAGAATTCTGTCAATCACTATCTTATCTGGAAGATTAACTCCCACTTGATTCAAGCGATTGTAGTACCCAGACAATCTGAGCACATGCTCACTAGTTGAGCAATTCTCCTCCATCTTTTAGCTATAGAACTTGTTGGAGACTTCATATCTCTCAACTCGGGTATTTGCTTGAAATATTAACTTCAACTCCTGGAACATCTCATATGGTCCATGACGTTCAAAACGTCTTTGAAGTCCCGATTCTACGCCATTAAGCATGGTGCACTAAACTATCAAGTAGTCATCATATTGAGCTAGCCAAACGTTCATAACGTCTGCATCTGCTCCTGCAATAGGTGTGTCACCTAGCGGTGCATCAAGGACATAATTTTTCTGTGCAGCAATGAGGATAAACCTCAGATCATGGATCCAATCCGTATCATTGCTACTAACATCTTTCAACACAATTTTCTCTAGGAACATATCAAAATAAACATATGAAAGCAACAACGCGAGCTATTGATCTTCAACATAGATATGCTAATACTACCAGGACTAAGTTCATGATAAATTAAAGTTCAATTAATCATATTACTTAAGAACTCCCACTTAGATAGACATCCCTCTAATCCTCTAAGTGATCATGTGATCCAAATCAACTAAACCATAACCGATCATCACGTGAGATGGAGTAGTTTTCAATGGTGAACATCGTTATGTTGATCATATCTACTATATGATTCACGCTCGACCTTTCGGTCTCCGTGTTCCGAGGCCATATCTGCATATGCTAGGCTCGTCAAGTTTAATCTGAGTATTCTGCGTGTGCAAAACTGGCTTGCACCCGTTGTAGATGGACGTAGAGCTTATCACACCCGATCATCACGTGGTGTCTGGGCACGACGAACTTTGGCAACGGTGCATACTCAGGGAGAACACTTCTTGATAATTTAGTGAGAGATCATCTTATAATGCTACCGTCAATCAAAGCAAGATAAGATGAATAAAAAGATAAACATCACATGCAATCAAAATATGTGACATGATATGGCCATCATCATCTTGTGCCTTTGATCTCCATCTTCAAAGCATCGTCATGATTTCCATCGTCACCGGCATGACATCATGATCTCCATCATCTTGATCTATATCAATATGTCGTCACATGGTCGTCTCGCCAACTATTGCTCTTGCAACTATTGCTATCGCATAGCGATAAAGTAAAGCAATTATTGGGCGGTTGCATCTTATGCAATAGACAGACAACCATAAGGCTTTTGCCAGTTGCCGATAACTTCAACAAAACATGATCATCTTATACAACAACTTATAACTCATCACATTTTGACCATATCACATCACAACATGCCCTGCAAAAACAAGTTAGACGTCCTCTACTTTGTTGTTGCAAATTTTACGTGGCTGCTACGGGCTTAGCAAGAACCAATCTTACCTACGCATCAAAACCACAACGATAGTTTGTCAAATAGACTCCGTTTTAACCTTCGCAAGGACCGGGCGTAGCCACACTCGGTTCAACTAAAGTTGGAGAAACAGTCACCCGCAAGTCACCTATGTGCAAAGCACGTCGGGGAAACCGGTCTCGCGTAAGCGTATGCGTAATGTCGGTCCGGGCCGCTTCATCCAACAATACCGCCGAACCAAAGTATGACATGCTGGTAGGCAATATGACTTATATCGCCCACAACTCACTTGTGTTCTACTCGTGCATATAACATCAAACCATAAAATCTAGGCTCGGATGCCACTGTTGGGGAACGTAGCAATTTCAAAAAAATTCCTACGCACACGCAAGATCATGGTGATGTATAGCAACGAGAGGGGAGAGTGTTGTCTACGTACCAACGCAGACCGACTGCGGAAGCGATCACACAACGTAGAGGAAGTAGTCGTACGTCTTCCCGATCCGACCGATCCAAGCACCGTTACTCCGGCACCTCCGAGTTCTAAGCACACGTTCAGCTCGATGACGATCCCCGGGCTCCGATCCAGCAAAGCTTCGGGGAGGAGTTCCGTCAGCACGACGGCGTAATGACGATATTGATGTACTACCGACGCAGGGCTTCGCCTAAGCACTGCAACGATATGATCGAGGTGGAATATAATGGCAGGGGGCACCGCACACGGCTAAGGAACGATCTCAATGATCAACTTGTGTGTCTATGGGGTGCCTCCTGCCCCCGTATATAAAGGAGCAGGGGAGGAGGGGTGGCCGGCCTAGGAGAGGCGCGCCAGGTGTGGAGTCCTACTAGGACTCCAAGTCCTAGTAGGAGTCCACCAAGAGGGGAGGAAGGGAGAAGGAAGTGGAGGAGTAGGAAAGGTGGCCGGCCCCCTTTTCCCTAGTCCAATTCGGACTAGAGGGGAGGGGGGCGCAGCAGCCTTTTTACTCTTCCCACTAAAGCCCAACAAGGCCCATTACTTCTCCCGTAACTACCCGGTACTCCGAAAAATACCCGAATCACTCGGAACCTTTCCGATGTCCGAATATAGTCGTCCAATATATCGATCTTTACGTCTCGACCATTTCGAGACTCCTCGTCATGTCCCCGATCTCATCCGGGACTCCGAACTCCTTCGGTACATCAAAACTCATAAACTCATAATATAACTGTCATCGAAACCTTAAGCGTGCGGACCCTACGGTTTGAGAACAATGTAGACATGACCGAGACACGTCTCCGGTCAATAACCAATAGCGGGACCTGGATGCCCATATTGGCTCCTACATATTCTACGAAGATCTTTATCGGTCAGACCGCATAACAACATACGTTGTTCCCTTTGTCATCGGTATGTTACTTGCCCGAGATTCGATCTTCGGTATCCCAATACCTAGTTCAATCTCGTTACCGGCAAGTCTCTTTACTCGTTCCGTAATACAACATCCCGCAACTAACTCATTAGTTGCAATGCTTGCGGCTTTAAGTGATGTGCATTACCGAGAGGGCCCAGAGATACCTCTCCGACAATCGAAGTGACAAATCCTAATCTCGAAATATGCCAGCCCAACATCTACCTTTGGAGACACCTATAGTACTCCTTTATAATCACCCAGTTACATTGTGACGTTTGGTAGTACCCAAAGTGTTCCTCCGGTAAATGGGAGTTGCATAATCTCATAGTCATAGGAACATGTATAAGTCATGAAGAAAGCAATAGCAACATACTAAACGATCGGGTGCTAAGCTAATGGAATGGGTCATGTCAATCAGATCATTCATCTAATGATGTGATCCCATTAATCAAATAACAACTCTTTGTCCATGGTTAGGAAACATAACCATCTTTGATTAACGAGCTAGTCAAGTAGAGGCATACTAGTGACACTCTGTTTGTCTATGTATTCACACATGTATTATGTTTCCGGTTAATACAATTCTAGCATGAATAATAAATATTTATCATGATATAAGGAAATAAATAATAACTTTATTATTGCCTCTAGGGCATATTTCCTTCAAGTACGTCTCCGTTGGAGCGGTGTGGAGGCACAATGCTCCCCAAGAAGCCACTAGGGCCACCGTATTCTCCTCACGCCCTCACACAATGCGAGATGCCATGATTCCACTATTGGTGCCCTTGAAGGCGGCGACCGAACCTTTACAAATAAGGTTGGGGCAATCTCCACAACTTAATCGGAGGCTCCCAACATGACCACGAAGCTTCACCACAATGGAATATGGCTCCGAGGTGACCTCAACCGTCTAGGGTGCTCAAACACCCAAGAGTAACAAGATCCGCTAGGGATGAGTGGGGGAATCGAAAATCCCTTGGTGGAAGTGTAGATCGGAGCCTTCTCAACCACTCCCGAGCAAATCAACAAGTTTGATTGTCTAGGGAGATAGATCGGGCAAAATGAAGCTTGGAGTATTTAATGGAGCTTGAGCAATAAATGGAGCTTGGGGGAGAAGAGATAGGGAGAAGGAAGAAGGGGACTCCCTTTTATAGTGGGGGCAACAATCCCGTTGCCCCCCACCAACCAGCCCCGCACAGGGCGGTACTACCACTGAGAAGGGGCGGTACTATCGCCAGGCGACGGTACTGCCGCGCCAGCCAGCGGTACTGCCGCGCCAGCCAGCGGTACTGCCGCGCTGAGGAGACTTAGTAGGTAACGGACCCAACTGCGGTACTACCGCGATGGTAGGGCGGTACTACCGCTCCTAGAATGATACTACCGCCACTACAACCGTGACTAGTGCCGCAAAACCCGACACGAGAAAAAGACCTCTCAAATCGAGGCGGTAGGAGCCAGACTACCCAGCGGTACTACGGCAGTGGGGTCAAGGGCGGTAGTACCGCTGTGGAGCGGTACTGCCGCTTTTGATCCTTCGGCCGTAGTACCGCAGGCAGTGCGGTACTACCGCTGGGGCGCGAGAGAGAGAGAAGGGATCTCTCAAAAATGTTGAGGACAATGCGGAGGTGCCAGGCCCCCAGCGGTACTACTGTTGTGGAGCCAAGGGCGGTACTACCACTGCGGAGCGGTACTGCCGCTTGGCTCCTGAGCGGTACTACCGCTGGGTGCGCGGTACTACCACTTAGACCCAGACAGGACAAGGAAGAGAGGAGAGATCTCTTCAATGGAAAGGAAATGCTCGGAGGGTGAGGAAGCTGATGTGTACGTGATGATTCCACCCATGCAAAACCCCAGCGGACCCCCTCTTGATAGTATGGTGCCCTCTACGCAACTAGTCCACCGAGAAAGAAACGAAAGAGCAACACCGTCTTGAAATATACTTCGATGGGAAGAAGGCGTCTCGTGCAGGGGAGAATCTATGAATTATTCAAAGCACAAGATTAGTCCGCAAACGTGTTGTCATCAATCACCAAAACTACCTTGAGAGAGATATGCCGTAAAAATCTCCCCCTTTTTGGTGGATTGATGACAACTAGAGATTTGCGCAAGGAAAATAAATAAAACGAAGAAAGTTAAGAACTACAAAATATAGACGGGCTCCCCCAGAATGTGTTCACCAAGAGATGGCACGACCCACACATTTGGATCAACACTCCCCCTATATTTTATAGTCCAACAATACTAAGCACAAGATATATGAGAGAATTGAACAAACAGGACAAGCAAGCATCTCACAATAAACTACAGTACTCAGACAAGATATAAGTAATAAGGTAGCGATAGAGAGCATATGTCTCATACCATATGTCTAGAGCTTAGGTCTCACACCAAATCAAACCAAAGAAGGACACCAAGAGAACACACAAGACGACTCAAAACACGACACAAGAAGCAAATCCCTACACTCTCTCCCCCTTTGGCGGCGAGACACCAAAAAGGGCATAGAGTGACACTACGACTCCAGGTGATGGGAGGTGGAGGAGCTCGAACATCACATCTCTGCATCTTCATCGTGGGTCGAAAACTGCTCGGCATCGGAGTCGGTCCAGTGGCAATTCTGATGAATCCAGTCCTCCTCTTCAGTGATCTGACCCTCAGACCCACTGGCAACTGTTGCTCCCATCTGACGCATGAGCTCCTTGTGGCGCGTCCTGGCATGCTTCTCCGCCACATGAGTCATGTACTGACCATGAAACATGTGGGGGGTTCTTGGGCCACCGCATAGGGGTTGCGGCGACGCTTCTCCCAAAACTCCTTGTTGGTCATCTCAGTCACAGTCTTCCCTTTGGGTTTGTGGGCGGCTCGCTTTGTTTGCTGAGGAGGTGGAGGAACACTTGCAGATGCACTTGCTGAAGGCCGTTGGGTGCTCGAGGAACCACCGGCTGGCTCTGAGGTGCGGTAGCGTTTTGATTTAGCACGCCCGGGGTTGATACGGTGACCTTGCTGCTCGGAATGGTCATCACCTGGAGCCAAACACAAGAACACGCAAAACAACCAGAAAGAACGAGCATAAGCTAACAAACACAACAAAAAGATCAAGGTGAGGTAGGAAAATGATGGAAATTGGCATGCGGTGGTAGTACCGTGACCTGTCCGCGGTAGTACCGCCCCAGAGGGAGCGGTAGTACCGCTCGAGGTCAAGCAGTAGTACCGCTCCAAAGGGAGCGGTAGTACTGCTTGAGGCGGATAAACAGCAGTTTCCTAGCACGAGGCGGTGAAACAGCGGTTTCCTACTACCGTGGTCAGATCCGGCACTACCGGCCTACCAAATTCAAAAATAATCCTACCAAACTCTAATCTAGATAGTATAGTTGCCTTCTCCAACCAACTCAAGCCTAGATTTAGCCAAAAACCTAGAGATGCAACCACCATTGCCCCTAAGAAACAAGAACTGAAAAAGAGACAAAACGAAAGAAGGAACGGGGGCAATACCGGCATCCATGGCAAGAGGACGAGGTGGGGATCGACTCCACCAAAGGAAATGGAGAGGGACGCCCCGGAGACGGAGATCCGCCGGAGCCCTCCCGCGGCGAGTGGAGGCTGGAGAGAGAGGAAGAGAAAAGAGGGGCGAAGTGAATGGGTATGGGGGAGAAGAAACCTCCCCTGCCCCCGACTTAACCCCCTGTTCTTGTCCCCCAGCGGTAGTACCGTGCTGGGGGGTGGTAGTACCGCTTACGAGTGATAGTACCGCGCACCACCAGCGGTAGTACTACCCAGCACGCCACGGCAACTAAACAGACACGGCTTTAGCTCGATGAAACGACAAAAACGGCAAACACACCGGCAAACGACCAAGACACACCTCATCACAAGAGGGCGGTGGCCGAGGCCACCTATGTTTGAGTCAAAAGGTATGGCACCGCGAAGATTTTAATCTTGGGCCCATGACCAAAACTCGTCTTTTAAGCACAAATGCCAACAACAATGGCTAAAGTGAAAGACTTGATCAATTTATGCATAATGGGGGGAGGGAGAGTTCATTGAGAGAACAACAGTCCCCCTATGTCAATGCCTACACCTAAACTAGCCAACACATTGAGCGTGGTAGGGTGTGCAAGGGTTCAAGCCACATTGCTCGAATCAATGATATTTAGCTCATGCCTTAACTCGCGAAATCTTGCTTCATCCAAGGGCTTTGTGAAAATATCTGCAAGGTTGTCATGAGTGTTGACATAGTTGAGCTCGATCTCTCCTCGCCTAATGTGATCCCGGATGAAGTGATACCGAATCTCAATATGCTTCGTCTTGAAGTGTTGCACCGGGTTGAGAGAAATCTTGATGGCACTTTCATTGTCACACCAAAGAGGCACTTTGTCACCAGTGACACCGCAATCCTTTAAAGTTTGCCTCATCCATAGAAGTTGTGTACAACAACTACCGGCGGCAACATACTCCGCCTCAGTGGACGAGAGAGACACACAACTTTGCTTTTTGGAAGACCAACTTACCAAAGAGCAACCAAGGAATTGGCACCCTCCGGAGGTGGACTTCCTATCCACTTTGTCTCCCGCCCAATCGGAATCCGAGTAACCTACAAGCTTGAAGTTTGATCCTCTTGGGTACCATAAGCAAAAGTTTGGGGTATGAGCCAAATATCGAAAGATTCGTTTGACCGCCACATAGTGACTTTCCTTAGGTGCGGCTTGAAAACGTGCACAAATACCCACACTCAACATGATGTCCGGTCTAGATGCACAAAGGTAAAGCAAGGATCCAATCATGGAACGATATACCTTTTGATCCACCACTTTACCATTGGGATCTAAGTCAAGTTGGCACTTGGTGGGCATTGGAGTGGAAGCCGGCTTGACGTCACTTAGCTTGAATCTCTTGAGCATGTCTTGAGTGTATTTGGATTGATTGATGAAGGTTCCTTCTCTTCTTTGCTTCACTTCGAATCCTAGAAAGAACTTCAACTCTCCCATGGAGGACATCTCGAAGTTTGAGGTCATGAGAGCGGCAAATTCCTCATTGAAAGCTTTGTCAGGAGAATCAAAGATAATATCATCAACATATAATTGGCACACAAACAACTCCCCTTTGACCTTCTTAGTAAAAAGAGTGGGGTCGATTAGCCCAACTTCAAAACCACGGTCTTGTAACAACTCGGTAAGGTGGTCATACCATGCACGTGGGGCTTGTTTAAGGCCATAGAGTGCATTATCGAGTTGATACACATGATCGGGAAAGTAGGGATCCTCGAACCCAGGGAGTTGCTTGACGTAAACCAATTCATTAATGGGACCATTAAGAAAAGCACTCTTCACATCCATTTGATGTAACTTAAAGTTATGATGAGAAGCATATGCAGTCAACATGCGAATGGATTCAAGACGAGCAATGGGAGCAAAGGTTTCACCGTAGTCGATACCCTCGACTTGGGAGTATCCTTGTGCTACCAAGCGAGCCTTGTTGCGAATGATAATCCCATGGGCATCTTGCTTGTTCTTCAATATCCACTTGGTTTCAATGACATTGTGGTTCCCCATTGGCCTTGGCACCAATCTCCACACTTTGTTGCGCTCGAAGTTGTTGAGTTCTTCGTGCATGGCATTGAGCCAATCCGGATCTTCTAGCGCCTCATAGACCTTGTGGGGTTCCACACAAGAGACAAACGCGTGATGCTCACAATAATTTGCTAATTGTCTACGAGTTCTTACCCCCTTTCTTAAGCTTCCAAGCACATTCGTCATGAGATGATCCTTGGTGGAGAGCTTGGAAGCAACCTTGGGGGCACGGCGCTCTAATTCCTCCTCGGTGGTGAGTTGAGGAGCAGTTACTTGATCATCTTGAGCGTCGCCATGAACTTGCTCGGGGGAGAGAACTTGACCTTGGGCATCACTTGGTGTGTCAACACCGTCTTGAGTATGATCTTGCCCTTGGTCTTGTTCATGAGGTTGAGGGCCTTCACTTTGTTCTTCGGAAGCGTGTGGGCCTTGGGTTGGTGATGGCTCCACTTGAGTGGAGCATTGTCCTTCTCCTTCGGCCACAAGGGGGTCCTCAATGGGTAGGATGAAACCAACACCCATTCTTCTTATGTCTTGAGGAGTAATTTCATCACCTACATCACAAGTGCCACTTTGCTCCACTTGGGAGCCGTTATTCTCATCAAACTCCACGTTACACGTCTCCTCAATAAGTCCTGTGGATTTATTGAGGACACGGTAAGCATGAGAGTTTGTAGCATAACCAACAAATATGCCCTCATAAGCTCTAGCCTCAAATTTAGACAACCGAACACCTTTCTTGAGAATTAAACACTCACACCCGAATACCCGGAAGTACTTGAGATTGGGCTTGTTACCGGTGAGTATCTCATATGGAATCTTGTTCAAGCCCTTGCGGAGGTAGAGCCGATTGGATGCATGACACGCGGTGTTGATGGCTTCGGCCCAAAAGTTGTACGAAGACTTGAACTCCGCCATCATGGTCCTTGCCGCATCCATCAACGTCCGGTTCTTCCTCTCCGCAACACCGTTTTGTTGAGGGGTGTATGGTGCAGAATATTGATGCTTGATTCCCTCATCACTAAGAAATTCATCCAAGGTGTAGTTCTTGAACTCGGTGCCGTTGTCACTTCTTATTGTCAAGATCTTTGCATTGTGTTGACGTTGTGCTTCATTTGCAAAGTCAATGACGGTTTGTTGGGTCTCGCTCTTCCTCTTGAAGAAATACACCCACGTGTACCTTGAGTAGTCATCCACAATCACCAAGCAATACTTTCTACCTCCAAGACTATCGAAGGATGGGGGCCCAAAAAGATCCATGTGAAGGAGCTTCAAGGGCCTCTTTGAATAAATGATAGTCGTGGGAGGGTGAGCCTTCTCATGTAGCTTTCCTTCGATACAGGCACTGCAAGCACGATCTTTAACAAAACTAACATTCGTTAGTCCACGGACATGGTCCCCCTTGAGGAGACTTTGCAAAGATCTCATATTGACATGGGCTAAACGGCGATGCCAAAGCCATCCCACATCAACTTTAGCCATTAGGCATGTCGCGGTCTTAGTGGGTCGCTCCAAAAAGTTAATCACATATAGACCGTTCTCGACATGCCCAACAAAAACTAATTTAAGAGTCTTGCTCCACAAGAGGGCCACGGTATCGATATCAAAGAAGGTGGCAAAGCCCATGATTGCAAGTTGACAAACGGAAAATAAATTGTATGCAAGGGACTCAACAAGCATGACCTTCTCGATCGTGAGATCATGAGAGATGACCACCTTGCCAAGTCCCAATACCTTAGAGGATGAGGCGTCACCCCACTCGACATTGGTGGGCATAGATGGAACTTTGTGCACGTCCACCACCAAGTCCTTGTTTCCGGTCATATGATCTGTAGCTCCGCTATCGAGCAACCATGATCCACCACCGGAAGCAAACACCTACAAGAGATCAATGCTTGGTTTTAGGTACCCATTTTGTAATGGGTCCTTTGATGTTAGTAACAAGGGTCTTAGGAACCCAAATAGACCATTCAATGTACTCATGAAGAGAACCAACAAATTTGGCATAAACATGCCCATCACTAGCATGGCATAACACATAAGAAGGATTAAAATCGCCGGCTTTGTTGGGAGGGGTGACATTGCCCTTCTTGACATTGTTCTTCTTCTTCTCCTCGGGGACACTCTCTCCCTCCCTCACAAAGGTTTGCATGAGGGGAGGAGGTCGTTTGGTCTTGTCATTCTTCTTCTTGTTCTTGGAGTCGGGCACGTACCCAACCCCTTCCTTGGTCACACCTCCCTTTTGGTTGATCAAGGGATCGTTGAGGTTCTTCTTGCCTTGTATGCAAGTCGCAAGACCTCTCTCAAGTTGCTTCTTCAACTTAGCATTTTCTTCAACAAGATGTATATGCTCACAACACGGGTTAGTAGCATTTGCATTATCAATTAAAACCATATGAGGAAAAGTTGCTTTCTCCTTAGTTAGCTTCACTTGGAGTTGATCATGAGACTCCTTGAGATTAGCGTGAATACCCTTCAAGGCCTTGTGGGCCTTGTCAAGTATATCAAACTCCTCTTTGAGTCTAGCAAGATCAACCCCGAGTTTGGCCTTCTTGGAATTTAGCACACGAGAAACAACAAGGACATGCTCATAATCTTTCTCTAACTTAGCATGATCAACGTTGTATGACTCCTCAAGAGCCAAACGAAGACCACGCTCTTCCTCAAGAGCATTGGAAAGATCCAAAATCTCATCGGCATAGTCACGACTATGCCATTCCATCTTAGAGATGGTGTCCTCGTGAGCCTGATCATGTCATTGGCCTCACCAAGTTGTTCCAAGAGAGCAACAAAGTGCTTCTTGGATTTTCCCTTGAGTTTTCCCATAAAGGCCTCAAACTCGTTAGCCTCCACATTAGCTCCCTCAAGTTCATTAATGCTATCCGTTGGGGTAGGATAATTAATGATGGTAGTTTTGATGTTGGAGGTTACCTTGTTGGTGGCTTTAGCCATGAGGCACTTGGCGGTGATGCTCTCGTTGGGTGAGTCGAAGAGAGACACCCGTGACTTTGTTGCGATGGCAACGGAGGCCATGGCAACCGACTCATCATCTTCATCATCGTCATCATCCTCATTGTACTTTTCTTGCACAACCAAAGCCTTGGGAGGAGTCTTCTTGGTGAAGTTGTTCTTGTTGGGGAACGACTTGGCCTTGTCCTTTCGGATGAGTTTGCCACCATTGTCTTCCCTCTTCTCATACGGGCATTCCGCAACAAAATGACTCACGTTGCCGCAATTGTAGCAAGTCCTTACACGTTGCTTGCCCCTTGTGCCACTCGATTTGTTTTTGCTAAAGTTGGGCCTCGAGTTTTTCTTGCTCCAAAAATTGCCTTGAAGCAAGTGCCATGTGTTCATGATATGCATACTTCGTATCTTCGGGGTTGCTCTCCTCTTCTTCCTCTTCTTCTTCTTCCACAGTGAGCTTGGCCTTCAAAGCAAGGTTAGGCTTCTTTGCCCGTTGAGAACGAAGCACCGCATTGTCGGCGGTCTTGTCCAAAATGTTCATGGCCACAAACTCATCCAACACTTCGCTTGAGGTCAAAGTGTGGAAGTCCGGTCTTTGACGAATGACGGAGGACATAGCCTTGTGGTAGGGCATCATTGCCTTGAGGAATTTGCCTTTGATCCAATTGTCATCCGTGTCCTTGCTCCCGTGATCTTGTAGTGAGACCGCGAGTTTGGTTACTCTCCGATAAAGCTCACGAGGTTCTTCATCTTCCTTCATTGCAAACTCATCGGCCTCATCTTGTACCACTTCATAGTTGGAGCGTTGAATGCTTGCGCTTCCCCGGTAGAGAGACACGACACAATGCCATGCATCTTTGGCCAAGGCGAAGGGACGAAGATGAGGTAGGTCTTCGGGTGGAATTGCATCTTGAATGATGAAGAGAGCATTCTCATTGAATTGATTGTCCGCGGCTTCTCGAGGAGTGAAGTTGCTTGGATCATGTGGATAGAAACATTCTTCAATGATTCTCCAAAGGTTAGTGTTCACATGATTTAAATGACGTTTAAAGCGGTAAACCTAAGAATCAAAATCCTCATTTTTCACAATCTTAGGAGGAGGACCGGCATGATTCAAATGATTAGAAGGAACCGGTCCACCATAAACAAGTGGTGGTTCCACATGGGCAAAGATGCCGGTGCCATTCTTGCCACTAGAAGAAGGAGCCTTTTCACTACTAGCTTCCCCCTTGTCGGGGATAGCATCCGACACGTTGTTGGCGGGATCACCCACTTTCAACGGTGCGGTGGATAGTTTAAGCCCCTCAAGAAATTTAGTAAACATGCTTTCAACTTCGGTCATCATGGAGGTTTTCAATGTCTCCAAGGCTACATTGAACTCCTCACGAGAGACCGAAGTTCCCCCATCTCCCGTAGACGAGATCAGATTCACACAGGAGTGTTCCTCCACACCGTCTACGGTATCAACCATACTCTTTGGACGGTAAAGTCCTTAAAAAAGAGACGAGGCTCTGATACCAATTGAAATGATCGATAAGGTTGACTAGAGGGGGGGTGAATAGGCAACTACCAATTTTTAGCTTTTCTTTACCAAATTAAACTTTGCATCAAAGTAGGTTGTCTAGATGTGCAACTAGGTGAGCAACCTATATGATGCAATAACAACAAGCATACAAGCAAGCAAGGGTAGAAACACTAAAGAGCTTGCACAAGTAAAGATAAGAGATAACCAAGAGTGGATCCGGTGAAGACGAGGATGTGTTACCAAAGTTCCTTCCTTTTGAGGGGAAGTACGTCTCCGTTGGAGCGGTGTGGAGGCACAATGCTCCCCAAGAAGCCACTAGGGCCACCGTATTCTCCTCACGCCCTCACACAATGCGAGATGCCGTGATTCCACTATTGGTGCCCTTGAAAGCGGCGACCGAACCTTTACAAACAAGGTTGGGGCAATCTCCACAACTTAATTGGCGGCTCCCAACAAGACCATGAAGCTTCACCACAATGGAATATGGCTCCGAGGTGACCTCAACCATCTAGGGTGCTCAAACACCCAAGAGTAACAAGATCCGCTAGGGATGAGTGGGGGAATCGAAAATCCCTTGGTGGAAGTGTAGATCGGAGCCTTCTCAACCACTCCCGAGCAAATCAACAAGTTTGATTGGCTAGGGAGATAGTGAAGGAAATATGCCCTAGAGTCAATAATAAAGTTATTATTTATTTCCTTATATCATGATAAATGTTTATTATTCATGCTAGAATTGTATTAACCGGAAACATAATACATGTGTGAATACATAGACAAACTTAGTGTCACTAGTATGCCTCTACTAGACTAGCTCGTTAATCAAAGATGGTTATGTTTCCTAACCATGAACAATGTGTTGTTATTTGATTAATGAGGTCACATCATTAGTTGAATGATCTGATTGACATGACCCATTTCATTAGCTTAGCACCCGATCGTTTAGTATGTTGCTATTGCTTTCTTCATGACTTATACATGTTCCTATGACTATGAGATTATGCAACTCCCGTTTACCGGAGGAACACTTTGTGTGCTACCAAACGTCACAACGTAACTGGGTGATTATAAAGGAGCTCTACAGGTGTCTCCAAAGGTAGATGTTGGGTTGGCGTATTTCAAGATTAGGATTTGTCACTCCGATTGTAGGAGAGGTATCTCTGGGCCCTCTCGGTAATGCACATCACATAAGCCTTGCAAGCATTGTGACTAATGAGTTAGTTGCGAGATGATGTATTACGGAACGAGTAAAGAGACTTGCCGGTAACGAGATTGAACTAGGTATTGGATACCGACGATCGAATCTCGGGCAAGTAACATACCGATGACAAAGGGAACAACGTATGTTGTTATGCGGTCTGACCGATAAAGATCTTCGTAGAATATGTAGGAGCCAATATGGGCATCCAGGTCCCGCTATTGGTTATTGACCGGAGATGTGTCTCAGTCATGTCTACATTGTTCTCGAATCGTAGGGTCCGCACGCTTAACGTTACGATGACAGTTATTATGAGTTTATGCATTTTGATGTACCGAAGTTAGTTCAGAGTCCCGGATGTGATCACGGACATGACGAGGAGTCTCGAAATTGTCGAGACATAAAGATTGATATATTGGATGACTATATTCGGACACCGGAAGTGTTCCGGGTGATTTCGGAGAAAACCGGAGAGCCGGAGGGTTACCGGAACCCTACCGGGAGAAGTAATGGGCCTTATGGGCTTTAGTGGAGAGAGAGAAGGGCTGCCAGAGGTGGGCCGCGCGCCACCTCCTCCCTGGTCCGAATTGGACTAGGGGAGGGGGGCGGCGCCCCCCCTTTCCTTCTCCCACTCCACCTCTTTCCCCCTCCTAGTAGGAGTCCTACTCCTACTAGGAGGAGGACTCCTCCTTGGCGCGCCACACCTGGCCGGCCGGCCTCCTCCCCTTGCTCCTTTATATACGGGGGAAGGGGCACCCCAAGACACACAAGTTGATCCACGTGATCGTTCCTTAGCCGTGTGTGGTGCCCCCTGCCACCATATTCCACCTCGATCATATCGTTGTAGTGCTTAGGCGAAGCCCTGCGTCGGTAGAACATCAAGATCGTCATCACGCCGTCGTGCTGACGGAACTCCTCCCTGAAGCTTTGGTGGATCGGAGCCCGGGGATCATCATCAAGCTGTACGTGTGCTAAGAACTTGGAGGTGCCGGAGTAACGGTGCTTGGATCGGTCGGATCGGGAAGAAGACGTACGACTACTTCCTCTACGTTGTGTCAACGCTTCCATTGTGATCTACAAGGGTACGTAGATCAGACTCTCCCCTCGTTGCTATGCATCACCATGATCTTTCGTGTATGTAGGAAATTTTTTGAAATTACTGCGTTCCCCAACAGTGGTATCAGAGCCTAGGTTTTATGTTTGATGTTATGTGCATGAGTAGAACACAAGTGAGTTGTGGACGATATAAGTCATACTGCCTACCAGCATGTCATACTTTGGTTCGGCGGTATTGTTGGACGAGACGACCCGGACCAACCTTACGCGTACGCTTACGCGAGACTGGTTCCCCCGACGTGCTTTGCACACAGGTGGCTTGCGGGCGACTCTCTCTCCAACTTTAGTTGAACCAAGTGTGGCTACGCCCGGTCCTTGCGAAGGTTAAAACGGAGTCTATTTGACAAACTATCGTTGTGGTTTTGATGTGTAGGTGAGATTGGTTCTTGCTTAAGCCCGTAGCAGCCACGTAAAACTTGCAACAACAAAGTAGAGGACGTCTAACTTGTTTTTGCAGGGCATGTTGTGATGTGATATGGTCGAGACATGATGCTAAATTTTATTGGCAACTGGCAGGAGCCATATGGTTGTCGCTTTATTGTATGCAATGCAATCGCGATGTAATGCTTTACTTTATCACTAAGCGGTAGCGATAGTCGTGGACGCATAAGATTGGCGAGACGACAACGATGCTATGATGGAGATCAAGGTGTCGCGCCGGTGACGATGGTGATCATGACGGTGCTTCGGAGATGGAGATCACAAGCACAAGATGATGATGGCCATATCATATCACTTATATTGATTGCATGTGATGTTTATCTTTTATGCATCTTATCTTGCTTTGATTGACGGTAGCATTATAAGATGATCTCTCACTAAATTATCAAGAAGTGTTCTCCCTGAGTATGCACCGTTGCCAAAGTTCGTCGTGCCCAGACACCACGTGATGATCGGGTGTGATAAGCTCTACGTCCATCTACAACGGGTGCAAGCCAGTTTTGCACACGCAGAATACTCAGATTAAACTTGACGAGCCTAGCATATGCAGATATGGCCTCGGAACACGGAGACCGAAAGGTCGAGCGTGAATCATATAGTAGATATGATCAACATAACGATGTTCACCATTGAAAACTACTCCATCTCACGTGATGATCGGTTATGGTTTAGTTGATTTGGATCATGTGATCACTTAGAGGATTAGAGGGATGTCTATCTAAGTGGGAGTTCTTAAGTAATATGATTAATTGAACTTAAATTTATCATGAACTTAGTACCTGATAGTATCTTACTTGTTTATGTTGATTGTAGATAGATGGCTCGTGTTGTTGTTCCGTTGAATTTTAGTGCGTTCCTTGAGAAAGCAAAGTTGAAAGATGATGGTAGCAATTACACGGACTGGGTCCGTAACTTGAGGATTATCCTCATTGCTGCACAGAAGAATTACGTCCTGGAAGCACCGCTGGGGGCCAAGCCTGCTGCTGGAGCAACACCAGATGTTATGAACGTCTGGCTGTGCAAAGCTGATGACTACTCGATAGTTCAGTGTGCCATGCTTTACAGCTTAGAATCGGGACTTCAACGATGTTTTGAACGTCATGGAGCATATGAGATGTTTCAGGAATTGAAGTTAATATTTCAAGCAAATGCCCGGATTGAGAGATATGAAGTCTCCAATAAGTTCTATAGCTACAAGATGGAAGAGAACAGTTCTGTCAGTGAGCATATACTCAAAATGTCTGGGTATAATAATCACTTGATTCAATTGGGAGTTAATCTTCCATATGATTGCGTCATTGACAGAATTCTCCAATCACTACCACCAAGCTACAAGAGCTTCGTGATGTACTATAATATGCAAGGGATGAACAAGACTATTCCCGAGCTTTTCGCAATGCTGAAAGCTGCGGAGGTAGAAATCAAGAAGGAGCATCAAGTATTGATGGTTAACAAAACCACTAGTTTCAAGAAAAAGGGCAAAGGGAAGAAGAAGGGGAACTTCAAGAAGAACGGCAAGCAAGTTGCTACTCAGGAGAAGAAACCCAAGTCTGGACCTAAGCCTGAAACTGAGTGCTTCTACTGCGAGCAGACTGGTCACTGGAAGCGGAACTGCCCCAAGTATTTGGCGGATAAGAAGGATGGCAAGGTGAACAAAGGTATATGTGATATACATGTTATTGATGTGTACCTTACTAATGCTCGCAGTAGCACCTGGGTATTTGATACTGGTTCTATTGCTAATATTTGTAACTCGAAACAGGGACTACGGATTAAGCGAAGATTGGCTAAGGACGAGGTGACGATGCGCGTGGGAAACGGTTCCAAAGTCGATGTGATCGCGGTCAGCACGCTACCTCTACATCTACCTTCGGGATTAGTATTAGACCTAAATAATTGTTATTTGGTGCCAGCGTTGAGCATGAACATTATATCTGGATCTTGTTTAATGCGAGACGGTTATTCATTTAAATCGGAGAATAATGGTTGTTCTATTTATATGAATAATATCTTTTATGGTCATGCACCCTTGAAGAGTGGTCTATTCTTGTTAAATCTCGATAGTAGTGATACACATATTCATAATGTAGAAGCCAAAAGATGCAGAGTTGATAATGATAGTGCAACTTATTTGTGGCACTGCCGTTTAGGTCATATCGGTGTAAAGCGCATGAAGAAACTCCATACTGATGGACTTTTGGAACCACTTGATTATGAATCACTTGGTACTTGCGAACCGTGCCTCATGGGCAAGATGACTAAAACACCGTTCTCCGGTACGATGGAAAGAGCAACAGATTTGTTGGAAATCATACATACAGATGTATGCGGTCCGATGAATATTGAGGCTCGTGGCGGATATCGTTATTTTCTCACCTTCACAGATGATTTAAGCAGATATGGGTATATCTACTTAATGAAACATAAGTCTGAAACATTTGAAGAGTTCAAAGAATTTCAGAGTGAAGTGGAAAATCATCGTAACAAGAAAATAAAGTTTCTACGATATGATCGTGGAGGAGAATATTTGAGTTACGAGTTTGGTGTACATTTGAAAAATTGTGGAATAGTTTCACAACTCACGCCACCCGGAACACCACAGCGTAATGGTGTGTCCGAACGTCGTAATCGTACTTTACTAGATATGGTGCGATCTATGATGTCTCTTACTGATTTACTGCTATCGTTTTGGGGATACGCTCTAGAGACGGCCGCATTCACGTTAAATAGGGCACCATCAAAATCCGTTGAGACGACGCCTTATGAACTATGGTTTGGCAAGAAATCAAAGTTGTCGTTTCTGAAAGTTTGGGGCTGCAATGCTTATGTGAAAAAGCTTCAACCTGATAAGCTCGAACCCAAATCGGAGAAGTGTGTCTTCATAGGATATCCAAAGGAAACTATTGGATACACCTTCTATCACAGATCCGAAGGCAAGACTTTTGTTGCTAAATTCGGAAACTTTCTTGAGAAGGAGTTTCTCTCGAAAGAAGTGAGTGGGAGGAAAGTAGAACTTGACGAGGTAACTGTACCTGCTCCTTTATTGGAAAGTAGTACATCACAGAAAACTGTTTCTGCGACACCTACACCAATAAGTGAGGAAGTTAATGATAATGATCATGAAACTTCATAACAAGATACTACTGAACCTCGTAGATCAACCAGAGCAAGATCCACGCCAGAGTGGTACGGTAATCCAGTTCTGGAAGTCATGCTGCTAGATCATGATGAACCTACGAACTATGAAGAAGCGATGGTGAGCCCAGATTCCGCAAAGTGGCTTGAAGCCATGAAATCGAAGATGGGATCCATGTATGAGAACAAAGTATGGACTTTGGTTGACTTGCCCGATGATCGGCAAGCAATTGAGAATAAATGGATCTTCAAGAAAAAGACTGACGCTGACGGTAATGTTACTGTCTATAAAGCTCGACTTGTCGCAAAAGGTTTTCGACAAGTTCAAGGGGTTGACTACGATGAGACCTTCTCACCCGTAGCGATGCTTAAGTCTGTCCGAATCATGTTAGCAATTGCCGCGTTTTATGATTATGAAATTTGGCAGATGGATGTCAAAACTGCATTCCTGAATGGATTTCTGGAAGAAGAGTTGTATATGATGCAACCGGAAGGTTTTGTCGATCCAAAGGGAGCTAACAAAGTGTGCAAGCTCCAGCGATCCACTTATGGACTGGTGCAAGCCTCTCGGAGTTGGAATAAACATTTTGATAATGTGATCAAAGCATTTGGTTTTATACAAACTTTTGGTGAAGCCTGTATTTACAAAAAAGTGAGTGGGAGCTCTATAGCATTTCTGATATTATATGTGGATGACATATTGCTGATTGGAAATGATATAGAATTTCTGGATAGCATTAAGGGATACTTGAATAAGAGTTTTTCAATGAAATACCTCGGTGAAGCTGCTTACATATTAGGCATAAAGATCTATAGAGATAGATCAAGACGCTTAATTGGACTTTCACAAAGCACATACCTTGACAAAATTTTGAAGAAGTTCAAAATGGATCAAGCAAAGAAAGGGTTCTTGCCTGTGTTACAAGGTGTGAAGTTGAGTCACACTCAATGCCCAACCACTGCAGAAGATAGAGAGAAAATGAAAGATGTTCCCTATGCTTCAGCCATAGGCTCTATCATGTATGCAATGCTGTGTACCAGACCTGATGTGTGCCTTGCTATAAGTTTAGCAGGGAGGTACCAAAGTAATCCAGGAATGGATCACTGGACAACGGTCAAGAACATCCTGAAATACCTGAAAAGGACTAAGGATATGTTTCTCGTATATGGAGGTGACAAAGAGCTCACCGTAAGAGGTTACGTTGATGCAAGCTTTGACACTGATCCGGACGATTCTAAATCGCAAACCGGATACATGTTTACATTAAATGGTGGAGCTGTCAGTTGGTGCAGTTCTAAACAAAGCGTCGTAGCGGGATCTACATGTGAAGCGGAGTACATAGCTGCTTCGGAAGCAGCAAACGAAGGAGTCTGGATGAAGGAGTTCATATCCGATCTAGGTGTCATACCTAGTGCATCGGGTCCAATGAAAATCTTTTGTGACAATACTGGTGCAATTGCCTTGGCAAAGGAATCCAGATTTCACAAGAAGACCAAACACATCAAGAGACGCTTCAATTCCATCCGGGATCTAGTCCAGGTGGGAGACATAGAGATTTGCAAGATACATACAGATCTGAATGTGGCAGACCCGTTGACTAAGCCTCTTCCACGAGCAAAACATGATCAGCACCAAGGCTCCATGGGTGTTAGAATCATTACTGTGTAATCTAGATTATTGACTCTAGTGCAAGTGGGAGACTGAAAGAAATATGCCCTAGAGGCAATAATAAAGTTATTATTTATTTCCTTATATCATGATAAATGTTTATTATTCATGCTAGAATTGTATTAACCGGAAACATAATACATGTGTGAATACATAGACAAACTTAGTGTCACTAGTATGCCTCTACTAGACTAGCTCGTTAATCAAAGATGGTTATGTTTCCTAACCATGAACAATGTGTTGTTATTTGATTAATGAGGTCACATCATTAGTTGAATGATCTGATTGACATGACCCATTTCATTAGCTTAGCACCCGATCGTTTAGTATGTTGCTATTGCTTTCTTCATGACTTATACATGTTCCTATGACTATGAGATTATGCAACTCCCGTTTACCGGAAGAACACTTTGTGTGCTACCAAACATCACAACGTAACTGGGTGATTATAAAGGAGCTCTACAGGTGTCTCCAAAGGTAGATGTTGGGTTGGCGTATTTCAAGATTAGGATTTGTCACTCCGATTGTCGGAGAGGTATCTCTGGGCCCTCTCGGTAATGCACATCACATAAGCCTTGCAAGCATTGTGACTAATGAGTTAGTTGCGAGATGATGTACGGAACGAGTAAAGAGACTTGCCGGTAACGAGATTGAACTAGGTATTGGATACCGACGATCGAATCTCGGGCAAGTAACATACCGATGACAAAGGGAACAACGTATGTTGTTATGCGGTCTGACCGATAAGATCTTCGTAGAATATGTAGGAGCCAATATGGGCATCCAGGTCCCGCTATTGGTTATTGACCGGAGATGTGTCTCAGTCATGTCTACATTGTTCTCGAACCGTAGGGTCCGCACGCTTAACGTTACGATGACAGTTATTATGAGTTTATGCATTTTGATGTACCAAAGTTAGTTTGGAGTCCCGGATGTGATCACGGACATGACGAGGAGTCTCGAAATGGTCAAGACATAAAGATTGATATATTGGATGACTATATTCGGACACCGGAAGTGTTCCGGGTGATTTCGGAGAAAACCGGAGAGCCGGAGGGTTACCGGAACCCTACCGGGAGAAGTAATGGGCCTTATGGGCTTTAGTGGAGAGAGAGAGAGAAGGGCTTCCAGAGGTGGGCCGCGCGCCACCTCCTCCCTGGTCCGAATTGGACTAGGGGAGGGGGGCGGCGCCCCCCCCTTTCCTTCTCCCACTCCACCTCTTTCCCCATCCTAGTAGGAGTCCTACTCCTACTAGGAGGAGGACTCCTCCTTGACGCGCCACACCTGGCCGGCCGGCCTCCACCCCTTGCTCCTTTATATACGGGGGCAGGGGGCACCCCAAGACACACAAGTTGATCGACGTGATCGTTCCTTAGCCGTGTGCGGTGCCCCCTGCCACCATATTCCACCTCGATCATATCGTTGTAGTGCTTAGGCGAAGCCCTGCGTCGGTAGTGAAGGAAATATGCCCTAGAGGCAATAATAAAGTTATTATTTATTTCCTTATATCATGATAAATGTTTATTATTCATGCTAGAACTGTATTAACCGGAAACATAATACATGTGTGAATACATAGACAAACAGAGTGTCACTAGTATGCCTCTACTTGACTAGCTCGTTAATCAAAGATGGTTATGTTTCCTAACCATGGACAAAGAGTTGTTATTTTATTAACGAGGTCACATCATTAGTTGAATGATATGATTGACATGACCCATTCCATTAGCTTAGCACCCGATCGTTTAGTATGTTGCTATTGCTTTCTTCATGACTTATACATGTTCCTATGACTATGAGATTATGCAACTCCCGTTTACCGGAGGAACACTTTGGGTGCTACCAAACGTCACAACGTAACTGGGTGATTATAAAGGAGTACTACAGGTGTCTCCAAAGGTAGATGTTGGGTTGGCGTATTTCGAGATTAGGATTTGTCACTCCTATTGTCGGAGAGGTATCTCTGGGCCCTCTCGGTAATGCACATCACTTAAGCCTTGCAAGCATTGCAACTTATGAGTTAGTTGTGGGATGATGTATTACGGAACGAGTAAAGAGACTTGCCGGTAACGATATTGAACTAGGTATTGGATACTGATGATCGAATCTCGGGCAAGTAACATACCGATGACAAAGGGAACAACGTATGTTGTTATGCGGTCTGACCGATAAAGATCTTCGTAGAATATGTAGGAGCCAATATGGGCATCCAGGTCCCGCTATTGGTTATTGACCGGAGATGTGTCTCGGTCATGTCTACATTGTTCTCGAACCGTAGGGTCCGCACGCTTAAGGTTTCGATGACAGTTATATTACGAGTTTATGAGTTTTGATGTACCGAAGGAGTTCGGAGTCCCGGATGAGATCGGGGACATGACGAGGAGTCTTGAAATGGTCGAGACGTAAAGATCGATATATTGGACGACTATATTCGGACATCGGAAAGGTTCCGAGTGATTCGGGTATTTTTCGGAGTACCGGGTAGTTACGGGAGAAGTAATGGGCGTTGATGGGCTTTAGTGGGAAGAGAAAAAAGGCTGCTGCACCCCCCCTCCCCTTTGGTCCGAATTGGACTAGGGAAAAGGGGGCCGGCCACCTCTCCTTCTCCTCCACTTCCTTCTCCCTTCCTCCCCTCTTGATGGACTCCTACTAGGACTTGGAGTCCTAGTAGGACTCCCATCCTGGCCGCACCAATAGCCTTGGCCGGCCTCCTCCTCCTCCATCCTTTATATACTGAGGCAGGGGGCACCCCATAGACACACAAGTTGATCCTTGAGATCGTTCCTTAGCCGTGTGCGGTGCCCCCTGCCACCAAATTCCACCTCTATCATACCGTTGTAGTGCTTAGGCGAAGCCCTGCGTCGGTAGTACATCAAGATCGTCACCACGCCGTCGTGCTGACGAAACTCTTCCTCGACGCTTTGCTGGATCGGAGCCCGAGGGTCGTCATCGAGCTGAACGTGTGCTAAGAAATCAGAGGTGCCGGAGTAACGGTGCTTGGATCGGTCGGATCGGGAAGAAGACGTACGACTACTTCCTCTACGTTGTGTCAACGCTTCCATTGCGATCTACAAGGGTACGTAGATCAGACTCTCCCCCTCGTTGCTATGCATCACCATGATCTTGCATGTGCGTAGGAATTTTTTTTGAAATTACTACGTTCCCCAACAGTGGTATCAGAGCCTAGGTTTTATGGTTTGATGTTATTTGCACGAGTAGAACACAAGTGAGTTGTGGGCGATACAAGTCATACTGCCTACCAGCATGTCACACTTTGGTTCGGCGGTATTGTTGGACGAGACGACCCGGATCAACCTTACGCGTACGCTTACGCGAGACCGGTTCCCTCGACATGCTTTGCACATAGATGGCTTGCGGGCGACTGTCTCTCCAACTTTAGTTGAACCGAGTGTGGCTACGTCCGGTCCTTGAGAAGGTTAAAACAGAGTCTATTTGACAAACTATCGTTGTGGTTTTGATGCGTAGGTGAGATGAGTTCTTTCTTAAGCCCGTAGCAGCCACGTAAAACTTGCAACAACAAAGTAGAGGACGTCTAACTTGTTTTTGCAGGGCATGTTGTGATGTGATATGGTCAAGGCATGATGCTGATTTTATTGTATGAGATGATCATGTTTTGTAACCAAGTTATCGGCAACTGGCAGGAGCCATATGGTTGTCGCTTTATTGTATGCAATGCAATCGCGATGTAATGCTTTACTTTATTGCTAAGCGGTAGTGATAGTCGTGGAAGCATAAGATTGGCGAGACGACAACGATGCTACGATGGAGATCAAGGTGTTGCATCGGTGACAATGGTGATCATGACGGTGCTTCGGAGATGGAGATCACAAGCACAAGATGATGATGGCCATATCATATCACTTATATTGATTGCATGTGATGTTTATCTTTTATGCATCTTATCTTGCTTTGATTGACGGTAGCATTATAAGATGATCTCTCACTAAATTATCAAGAAGTGTTCTCCCTGAGTATGCACCGTTGCCAAAGTTCGTCGTGCCCAGACACCACATGATGATCGGGTGTGATAAGCTCTACGTCCATCTACAACGGGTGCAAGCCAGTTTTGCACACGCAGAATACTCCGGTTAAACTTGACGAGCCTAGCATATGCAGATATGGCCTCGGAACACGGAGACCGAAAGGTCGAGCGTGAATCATATAGTAGATATGATCAACATAACGATGTTCACCATTGAAAACTACTCCATCTCACGTGATGATCGGTTATGGTTTAGTTGATTTGGATCACGTGATCACTTAGAGGATTAGAGGGATGTCTATCTAAGTGGGAGTTCTTAAGTAATATGATTAAATTGAACTTAAATTTATCATGAACTTAGTCCTGGTAGTATTTTGCAAATTATGTTGTAGATCAATAGCTCGCGTTGTTGCTTCCCTGTGTTTATTTTTGATATGTTCCTAGAGAAAATTGTGTTGAAAGATGTTAGTAGCAATGATGCGGATTGGATCCGTGATCTGAGGTTTATCCTCATTGCTGCACAGAAGAATTATGTCCTTGATGCACCGCTAGGTGACAGACCTATTACAGGAGCAGATGCAGACGTTATGAACGTTTGGCTAGCTCAATATGATGACTACTTGATAGTTTAGTACACCATGCTTAATGGCTTAGAATCGGGACTTCAAAGACGTTTTGAACGTCATGGACCATATGAGATGTTCCAGGAGTTGAAGTTAATATTTCAAGCAAATACCCGAGTTGAGAGA
This sequence comes from Triticum monococcum, assembly GCA_034509565.1. Classification (NCBI taxonomy): domain Eukaryota; kingdom Viridiplantae; phylum Streptophyta; class Magnoliopsida; order Poales; family Poaceae; genus Triticum; species Triticum monococcum. The sequence goes on along the minus strand of CM067847.1, from coordinate 168,931,148 downwards.
TATGAAGTCTCCAACAAGTTCTATAGCTAAAAGATGGAGGAGAATCGCTCAACTAGTGAGCATGTGCTCAGATTGTCTGGGTACTACAATCGCTTGAATCAAGTGGGAGTTAATCTTCCAGATAAGATAGTGATTGACAGAATTCTCTAGTCACCATCACCAAGTTAGTAGAACTTCGTGATGAACTATAATATGCAAGGGATAACGGAAACAACTCCCAAGCTCTTCGTGATGCTGAAATCAACGAAGGTAGAAATCAAGAAAAACATCAAGTGTTGATGGTTGACAAGATCACTAGTTTCAAGAAAAGGGCAAAGGGAAGAAGGGGAACTTCAAGAAGAACGGCAAGCAAGTTGCTGCTCAAGTGAAGAAGCCCAAGTCTGATCCTAAGCCTGAGACTAAGTGCTTCTACTGCAAAGGGACTGGTCACTGGAAGCGGAACTACCCCAAGTATTTGGCGGATAAGAAGGATGGCAAAGTGAACAAAAGTATATTTGATATACATGTTATTGATGTGTGCTTTACTAGTGTTTATAGCAACCCCTTCGTATTTGATATTGGTTCAGGTGCTAAGAGTAGTAACTCGAAACAGGAGTTGTAGAATAAACAGAGACTAGTTAAGGGTGAAGTGACGATATGTGTTGGAAGTAGTTCCAAGATTGATATGATCATCATCGCACACTCCCCTATACTTTCGGGATTAGTGTTGAACTTAAATAAGTGTTATCTGGTTTTTGCGTTGAGCATGAATATGATTTTATCATGTTTATTGCAATACGATTATTCATTAAAATCAGAGAATAATTGTTGTTCTGTTTACATGAATAAAACCTTCGATGGTCATACACCCAATGAAACAAGTTCATTGGATCTCGATCGTAGTGATACACATATTCATAATATTGAAACCAAAAGATGCAAAGTTAATAATGATAGTGCAACTTATTTGTGGCACTGCCGTTTAGGTCATATTGGTATAAAGCGCATGAAGAAACTCCATGCTGATGGGCTTTCGGAATCACTTGATTATGAATCACTTGATGATTGCGAACCATGCCTTTTGGGCAAGATGACTAAAACGCCGTTCTCCGGAACAATGGAGCAAGCAACAGATTTGTTGGAAATCATACATACTGATGTATGTGGTCCGATGAATATTTAAGGCTTGCAGCGGGTATCATTATTTTTTGACCTTCACAGATGATTTGAGCAGATATGGCTATATCTACTTAATGAAATAGAAGTCTGATACATTTGAAAAGTTCATATAATTTCAGAGTGAAGTGGAAAATCATCGTAACAAGAAAATAAAGTTTCTACGATCTGATCGTGGAAAAGAGTATTTGAGTTACGAGTTTGGTCTTCAGTTAAAACAATGTGAAATAGTTTCACTACTCACGCCACCTGGAACACCACAGCATAATGGTGTGTCCGAACGTCATAACCGTACTTTATTGGATATAGTGCAATCTATGATGTTTCTTACCGATTTACCACTATCATTTTTGGGGTCATGCATTAGAGACAGCTGCATTCACGTTAAAAAAAGGGGCACCATCTATATCCGTCGAGACGACGCCTTATGAACTATGGTTTGGCAAGAAACCAAAGTTGTCGTTTCTTGAAGTTTGGGGTTGCGATGCTTATGAGAAAAAGTTTCATCCTGATAAGCTCAAACCCAAATCGGAGAAATATGTCTTCATAGGATACCCAAAGGAGACTGTTGGGTACACCTTCTATCACAGATCCTAAGGCAAGACATTCGTTGCTTATAATGGATCCTTTCTAGAGAAGGAGTTTCTCTTGAAAGAAGTAAGTGGGAGGAAAGTAGAAAACTTGATAAGGTAATTGTACCTTCTACCTTATTGGAAAGTAGTTCATCACAAAAATCTGTTCTTGTGACTACTACACCAATTAGTGAGGAAGCTAATGATGATGATCATGTAACTTCAGATCAAGTTACTACCGAATCTCGTAGGTAAACCAGAGTGAGATCCGCACCAGAGTGGTACGGTAATCCTGTTCTGGAGGTCATGTTACTTGACCATGACGAACCTACGAACTATGAGGAAGCGATGATGAGCCCAGATTCCGCGAAATGGTTTGAGGCCATGAAATCTGAGATATGATCCATGTATGAGAACAAAGTTTGGACTTTGGTTGACTTGCCCGATGATCGGCAGGCAATTGAGAATAAATGGATCTTCAAGAGGAAGACGGACGCTGATAGTAGTGTTACTATCTACAAAGCTAGAATTGTCGCAAAAGGTTTTTGACAAGTTCAAGGTGTTGACTACGATGAGAGCATCTCACTCGTATCTATGCTTGAGTCTGTCCGAATCATGTTAGTAATTGCCGCATTTTATGAAATCTGGCAAATGGATAAACAAAACTGCATTCCTTAATAGATTTATTAAAGAAGAGTTGTATATGATGCAACAGAAGGTTTTGTCAATCCGAAAGGTGCTAACAAAATGTGCAAGCTCCAGCGATCCATCTGTGGACTGGTGCAAGCATCTCGGAGTTGGAATATACGCTTTGATGAGTTGATCAAAGCATATAGTTTTATACAGACTTAAGGTGAAGCCTGTATTTACAAGAAAGTGAGTGGGAGCACTACAACATTTCTGATAAGTATATGTGAATGACATATTGTTGATCGGAAATAATGTAGAATTATTCTGTAAAGCATAAAGGAGTGTTTGGAAGGAGTTTTTCAAAGAAAGACTTCGGTGAAGCTGCTTACATATTGAGCTTCAAGATCTATAGAGATAGATCAAGACGCTTGATAAGTTTTTTCAATGAGTACATACCTTGACAAGATTTTGAAGTAGTTCAAAATGGAGCAGTCAAAGAAAGAGTTCTTGCCTGTATTATAAGGTGTGAAGTTGAGTAAGACTCAAAGCCCAACCACGGCAGAAGATAGAAAGAGAATGAAAGTCATTCCCTATGCCTTGGCCATAGGTTCTATAAAGTATGTCATGCTGTATACCAGATCTATTGTATACCCTGCACTGATTTGGCAAGGGAGTACAATAGTGATCTAGGAGTAGATCACTGGACAGCGGTCAGAATTATCCTTAGTGAAATAAGGATATGTTTCTCGATTATGGACGTGATAAAAAGGTTCGTCGTAAAGGGTTACGCCGATGCAAGTTTTGACACTAATCTAGATGACTCTAAGTCTCGGTCTAGATACATATTGAAAGTGGGAGCAATTAGCTAGAGTAGCTCCATGCAGAGCATTGTTGACATAGAAATTTGCAAAATACATGTGGATCTGAATGTGGCAGACCCGTTGACTAAGATTCTCTCACAAGCAAAACATGATCACACCTTAGTACTCTTTGGGTGTTAATCACATAGCGATGTGAACTAGATTACTGAATCTAGTAAACCCTTTGGGTGTTGGTCACATGGCGATGTGAACTATGGGTGTTAATCACATAATGATGTGAACTATCGATGTTAATCACATGGTGATGTAATCTAGATTATTGACTCTAGTGCAAGTGGGAGACTGAAGGAAATATGCCCTAGAGGCAATAATAAAGTTAGTATTTATTTCCTTATATCATGATAAATGTTTATTATTCATGCTAGAATTGTATTAACCGGAAACATAATACATGTGTGAATACATAGACAAACAGAGTGTCACTAGTATGCCTCTACTTGACTAGCTCGTTAATCAAAGATGGTTATGTTTCCTAACCATGGACAAAGAGTTGTTATTTGATTAACGAGGTCACATCATTAGTTGAATGATCTGATTGACATGACCCATTCCATTAGCTTAGCACCCGATCGTTTAGTATGTTGCTATTGCTTTCTTCATGACTTATACATGTTCCTATGACTATGAGATTATGCAACTCCTGTTTACCGGAGGAACACTTTGGGTGCTACCAAACGTCACAACGTAACTGGGTGATTATAAAGGAGTACTACAGGTGTCTCCAAAGGTAGATGTTGGGTTGGCGTATTTCGAGATTAGGATTTGTCACTCCTATTGTAAGAGAGGTATCTCTGGGCCCTCTCGGTAATGCACATCACTTAAGCCTTGCAAGCATTGCAACTAATGAGTTAGTTGTGGGATGATGTATTACGGAACGAGTAAAGAGACTTGCCGGTAACGAGATTGAACTAGGTATTGGATACTGACGATCGAATCTCGGGCAAGTAACATACCGATGACAAAGGGAACAACGTATGTTGTTATGCGGTCTGACCGATAAAGATCTTCGTAGAATATGTAGGAGCCAATATGGGCATCCAGGTCCCGCTATTGGTTATTGACCGGAGACGTGTCTCGGTCATGTCTACATTGTTCTCGAACCGTAGGGTCCGCACGCTTAAGGTTTCGATGACAGTTATATTACGAGTTTATGAGTTTTGATGTACCGAAGGAGTTCGGAGTCCCGGATGAGATCGGGGACATGACGAGGAGTCTCGAAATGGTCGAGACGTAAAGATCGATATATTGGACGACTATATTCGGACATCGGAAAGGTTCCGAGTGATTCGGGTATTTTTCGGAGTACCAGGTAGTTACGGGAGAAGTAATGGGCGTTGATGGGCTTTAGTGGGAAGAGAAAAAAGGCTGCTGCACCCCCCCTCCCCTTTGGTCCGAATTGGACTAGGGAAAAGGGGGCCGGCCACCTCTCCTTCTCCTCCACTTCCTTCTCCCTTCCTCCCCTCTTGATGGACTCCTACTAGGACTTGGAGTCCTAGTAGGACTCCCATCCTGGCCACACCAATAGCCTTGGCCGGCCTCCTCCTCCTCCATCCTTTATATACTGAGGCAGGGGGCACCCCATAGACACACAAGTTGATCCTTGAGATCGTTTCTTAGCCGTGTGCGGTGCCCCCTGCCACCAAATTCCACCTCTATCATACTGTTGTAGTGCTTAGGCGAAGCCCTGCGTCGGTAGTACATCAAGATCGTCACCACGCCGTCGTGCTGACGAAACTCTTCCTCGACGCTTTGCTGGATCGGAGCCCGAGGATCGTCATCGAGCTGAACGTGTGCTAAGAAATCAGAGGTGCCGGAGTAACGGTGCTTGGATCGGTCAGATCGGGAAGAAGACGTACGACTACTTCCTCTACGTTGTGTCAACGCTTCCGTTGCGATCTACAAGGGTACGTAGATCAGACTCTCCCCCTCGTTGCTATGCATCACCATGATCTTGCGTGTGCGTAGGAATTTTTTTTGAAATTACTACGTTCCCCAACAGGTAGAACATCAAGATCGTCATCACGTCGTCGTGCTGACGGAACTCCTCCCCAAAGCTTTGCTGGATCGGAGCTCGGGGATCGTCATCAAGCTGTACGTGTGCTAAGAACTCGGAGGTGCCGGAGTAACGGTGCTTGAATCGGTCGGATCGGGAAGAAGACGTACGACTACTTCCTCTACGTTGTGTCAACGCTTTCGTTGCGATCTACAAGGGTACGTAGATCAGACTCTCCCCCTCGTTGCTATGCATCACCATGATCTTGCGTGCACGTAGGAAATTTTTTGAAATTACTGCGTTCCCCAACAGATAGATCGGGCAAAATGAAGCTTGGAGTATTTAATGGAGCTTGAGCAATAAATGGAGCTTGGGGGAGAAGAGATAGGGAGAAGGAAGAAGGGGACTCCCTTTTATAGTGGGGGCAACAATCCCGTTGCCCCCCACCAACCAGCCCCGCACAGGGCGGTACTACCGCTGAGAAGGGGCGGTACTACCGCCAAGCGACGGTACTGCCGCGCCAGCAAGCGGTACTGCCGCGCTGAGGAGACTTAGTAGGGAACGGACCCAACTGCGGTACTACCGCGGTGGTAGGGCGGTACTGTTGGGGAACGTGGTAATTTCGAAAATTTTCCTACGCACACGCAAGATCATGGTGATGCATAGCAACGAGAGGGGAGAGTGTTGTCTACGTACCAACGCAGACCGACTGCGGAAGCGATCACACAACGTAGAGGAAGTAGTCGTACGTCTTCTTCCCGATCCGACCGATCCAAGCACCGTTACTCCGGCACCTCCGAGTTCTTAGCACACGTTCAGCTCGATGACGTTCCTCGGGCTCCGATCCAGCAAAGCGTCGAGGAAGAGTTCCGTCAGCACGACGGCGTGGTGACGATCTTGATGTACTACCGACGCAGGGCTTCGCCTAAGCACTACAACGGTATGATCGAGGTGGAATATGATGGCAGGGGGCACCGCACACGGCTAAGGAACGATCTCAAGGATCAAGTTGTGTGTTCATGGGGTGCCCCCCTGCCCCCGTATATAAAGGCCAGGGGCAAGGGGTTCGGCCGGCTAGGGGGGAGGCGCAGGGAGGAGTCCCACTCCTACCGGGAGTAGGACTCCTTCCCCCAAATCCTATTCCTAATAGGACTCTTCGGGAGAAAGAGAAGAGAGGGGGGCCGGCCCCTTCTCCTAGTCCTAATAGGACTAGGGAAGGGGGGTTCGGCCGGCTAGCCTGTGGGCTGCCCCTTCTCTCTTTTCCACTAAGGCCCAATAGGCCCATTTGCCTCCCGGGGGGTTCCGGTAACCCTCCCGGTAATCCGGTAAAATCCCGATTTCACCCGGAACGCTTCCGGTGCCCAAACATAGGCTTCCAATATATCAATCTTTACGTCTCAACCATTTCGAGACTCCTCGTCATGTCCGTGATCTCATCCGGGACTCCGAACAACCTTCGGTACATCAAAATGCATAAACTCGTAATAACTGTCATCGTAACGTTAAGCGTGCGGACCCTACGGTTCGAGAACAATGTAGACATGACCGAGACACGCTTCCGGTCAATAACCAATAGCGGGACCTGGATGCCCATATTGGCTCCTACATATTCTACGAAGATCTTTATCGGTCAGACCGCATAACAACATACGTTGTTCCCTTTGTCATCGGTATGTTACTTGCCCGAGATTCGATCGTCGGTATCCAATACCTAGTTCAATCTCGTTACCGGCAAGTCTCTTTACTCGTTCCGTAATACATCATCTCACAACTAACATATTAGTTGCAGTGCTTGCAAGGCTTATGTGATGTGCATTACCGAGAGGGCCCCGAGATACCTCTCCGACAATCGGAGTGACAAATCCTAATCTCGAAATACGCCAACCCAACATCTACCATTGGAGACACCTGTAATACTCCTTTATAATCACCCAGTTACGTTGTGACGTTTGGTAGTACCCAAAGTGTTCCTCCGGTAAACGGGAGTTGCATAATCTCATAGTTATAGGAACATGTATAAGTCATGAAGAAAGCAATAGCAACATACTAAACGATCGGGTGCTAAGCTAATGGATTGGGTCATGTCAATCAGATCATTCTACTAATGATGTGACCTCGTTAATCAAATAACAACTCTTTGTTCATGGTTAGGAAACATAACCATCTTTGATTAACGAGCTAGTCAAGTAGAGGCATACTAGTGACACTCTGTTGGTCTATGTATTCACACATGTATTATGTTTCCGGTTAATACAATTCTAACATGAATAATAAACTCTTATCATGATATAAGTAAATAAATAATAACTTTATTATTGCCTCTAGGGCATATTTCCTTCAGTCTCCCACTTGCACTAGAGTCAATAATCTAGATTACACAGTAATGATTCTAACACCCATGGAGCCTTGGTGCTGATCATGTTTTGCTCGTGGAAGAGGCTTAGTCAACGGGTCTGCAACATTCAGATCCGTATGTATCTTGCAAATCTCTATGTCTCCCACCTGGACTAAATCCCGGATGGAGTTGAAGCGTCTCTTGATGTGTTTGGTTCTTTTGTGAAATCTGGATTCCTTTGCCAAGGCAATTGCACCAGTATTGTCACAGAAGATTTTCATTGGACCCGATGCACTAGGTATGACACCTAGATCGGATATGAACTCCTTCATCCAGACTCCTTCGTTTGCTGCTTCCGAAGCAGCTATGTACTCCGCTTCACATGTAGATCCCGCTACGACGCTTTGTTTAGAACTGCACCAACTGACAGCTCCACCGTTTAAAGTAAACACGTATCCGGTTTGCGATTTAGAATCGTCCGGATCAGTGTCAAAGCTTGCATCAACGTAACCTCTTACGGTGAGCTCTTTGTCACCTCCATATACGAGAAAAATATCCTTAGTCCTTTTCAGGTATTTCAGGATGTTCTTGACCGCTGTCCAGTGATCCATTCCTGGATTACTTTGGTACCTCCCTGCTAAACTTATAGCAAGGCACACATCAGGTCTGGTACACAGCATTGCATACATGATAGAGCCTATGGCTGAAGCATAGGGAACATCTTTCATCTTCTCTCTATCTTCTGCAGTGGTCGGGCATTGAGTTTGACTCAACTTCACACCTTGTAACACAGGCAAGAACCCTTTCTTTGCTTGATCCATTTTGAACTTCTTCAAAATCTTGTCAAGGTATGTGCTCTGTGAAAGTCCAATTAAGCGTTTTGATCTATCTCTATAGATCTTTATGCCTAATATGTAAGCAGCTTCCCCGAGGTCTTTCATCGAAAAACTTTTATTCAAGTATCCCTTTATGCTATCCAGAAATTCTATATCATTTCCAATCAGCAATATGTCATCCACATATAATATCAGAAATGCTACAGAGCTCCCACTCACTTTCTTGTAAATACAGGCTTCTCCAAAAGTCTGTATAAAGCCAAATGCTTTGATCACACTATCAAAGCGTTTATTCCAACTCCGAGATGCTTGCACCAGTCCATAAATGGATCGCTGGAGTTTGCATACTTTGTTAGCTCCTTTTGGATCGACAAAACCTTCTGGTTGCATCATATACAACTCTTCTTCTAGAAATCCATTCAGGAATGCAGTTTTGACATCCATCTGCCATATTTCATAATCATAAAATGCGGCAATTGCTAACATAATTCTGACGGACTTAAGCATCGCTACGGGTGAGAAGGTCTCATCGTAGTCAACCCCTTGAACTTGTCGAAAACCTTTTGTGACAAGTCGAGCTTTATAGACAGTAATATTACCGTCAGCGTCAGTCTTTTTCTTGAAGATCCATTTATTCTCAATTGCTTGCCGATCATCGGGCAAGTCAACCAAAGTCCATACTTTGTTCTCATACATGGATCCCATCTCAGATTTCATGGCCTCAAGCCACTTTGCGGAATCTGGGCTCACCATCGCTTCTTCATAGTTCGTAGGTTCATCATGATCTAGTAGCATGACTTCCAGAACTGGATTACCGTACCACTCTGGTGCGGCTCTCACTCTGGATGATCTACGTGGTTCAGTAGTGTCTTGTTCTGAAGCTTCATGATCATCATCATTAGCTTCCTCACTGATTGGTATAGGTGTCGCAGAAACAGTTTTCTGTGATGTACTATTTTCCAATAAGGGAGCAGGTACAGTTACCTCGTCAAGTTCTACTTTCCTCCCACTCACTTCTTTCGAGAGAAACTCCTTCTCTAGAAAGTTTCCGAATTTAGCAACAAAAGTCTTGCCTTCGGATCTGTGATAGAAGGTGTATCCAATAGTCTCCTTTGGATATCCTATGAAGACACATTTCTCCGATTTGGGTTCGAGCTTATCAGGTTGAAGCTTTTTCACATAAGCATCGCAGCCCCAAACTTTAAGAAACGACAACTTTGGTTTCTTGCCAAACCATAGTTCATAAGGTGTCGTCTCAACGGATTTTGACGGTGCCCTATTTAACGTGAATGCGGCCGTCTCTAAAGCATAACCCCAAAACGATAGCGGTAAATCAGTAAGAGACATCATAGATCGCACAATATCTAGTAAAGTACGATTACGACGTTCGGACACACCATTACGCTGTGGTGTTCCGGGTGGCGTGAGTTGCGAAACTATTCCACAATTCTTTAAATGTACACCAAACTCGTAACTCAAATATTCACCTCCACGATCAGATCGTAGAAACTTTATTTTCTTGTTACGATGATTTTCAACTTCACTCTGAAATTCTTTGAACTTTTCAAATGTTTCAGACTTGTGTTTCATCAAGTAGATATACCCATATCTGCTTAAATCATCTGTGAAGGTGAGAAAATAACGATATCCGCCACGAGCCTCAATATTCATCGGACCACATACATCGGTATGTATGATTTCCAACAAATCTGTTGCTCTCTCCATAGTACCGGAGAACGGTGTTTTAGTCATCTTGCCTATGAGGCATGGTTCGCAAGTACCAAGTGATTCATAATCAAGTGGTTCCAAAAGCCCATCAGTATGGAGTTTCTTCATGCGCTTTACACCGATATGACCTAAACGGCAGTGCCACAAATAAGTTGCACTATCATTATTAACTTTGCATCTTTTGGCTTCTACATTATGAATATGTGTATTACTATCTTCGAGACTTAACAAGAATAGACCACTCTTCAAAGGTGCATGACCATAAAAGATATTATTCATATAAATAGAACAACCATTATTCTCTGATTTAAATGAATAACCGTCTCGCATCAAACAAGATCCAGATATAATGTTCATGCTCAACGCTGGCACCAAATAACAATTATTTAGGTCTATATTAATCCCGAAGGTAGATGTAGAGGTAGCGTGCCGACCGCGATCACATCGACTTTGGAACCGTTTCCCACGCGCATCGTCACCTCGTCCTTTGCTAGTGTCCGCTTATTCTGTAGTCCCTGTTTCGAGTTGCAAATATTAGCAACAGAACCAGTATCAAATACCCAGGTGCTACTGCGAGCTCTAGTAAGGTACACATCAATAACATGTATATCACATATACCTTTGCTCACTTTGCCATCCTTCTTATCCGCCAAATACTTGGGGCAGTTCCGCTTCCAGTGACCAGTCTGCTTGCAGTAGAAGCACTCAGTTTCAGGCTTAGGTCCAGACTTGGGTTTCTTCTCCTGAGCAGCAACTTGCTTGCTGTTCTTCTTGAAGTTTCCCTTCTTCTTCCCTTTGCCCTTTTTCTTGAAACTAGTGGTTTTGTTAACCATCAACACTTGATGCTCCTTTTTGATTTCTACCTCCGCAGCTTTCAGCATTGCGAAGAGCTCGGGAATAGTCTTGTTCATCCCTTGCATATTATAGTTCATCACGAAGCTCTTGTAGCTTGGTGGCAGTGATTGGAGAATTCTGTCAATGACGCAGTCATCTGGAAGATTAACTCCCATCTGAATCAAGTGATTATTATACCCAGACATTTTGAGTATATGCTCACTGACAGAACTGTTCTCCTCCATCTTGCAGCTATAGAACTTATTGGAGACTTCATATCTCTCAATTCGGGCATTTGCTTGAAATATTAACTTCAACTCCTGGAACATCTTATATGCACCATGACGTTCAAAACGTCGTTGAAGTCCCGATTCTAAGCCGTAAAGCATGGCACACTGAACTATCGAGTAGTCATCAGCTTTGCTCTGCCAGACGTTCATAACATCTGGCGTTGCTCCAGCAGCAGGCCTGTCACCCAGCGGTGCTTCCAGGACGTAATTCTTCTGTGCAGCAATGAGGATAATCCTCAGGTTACGGACCCAGTCCGTGTAATTGCTACCATCATCTTTCAACTTTGCTTTATCAAGGAACGCATTAAAATTCAACGGAACAACAGCACGAGCCATCTATCTACAATCAACATAAACAAGCAAGATACTATCAGGTACTAAGTTCATGATAAGTTTAAGTTCAGTTAATCAAATTATTTAGGAACTCCCACTTAGATAGACATCCCTCTAATCCTCTAAGTGATCACGTGATCCAAATCAACTAAACCATAACCGATCATCACGTGAGATGGAGTAGTTTTCAATGGTGAACATCGTTATGTTGATCATATCTACTATATGATTCACGCTCGACCTTTCGGTCTCCGTGTTCCGAGGCCATATCTGTATATGCTTGGCTCGTCAAGTATAACCTGAGTATTCTGCGTGTGCAACTGTTTTGCACCCGTTGTATTTGGACGTAGAGCTTATCACACCCGATCATCACGTGGTGTCTGGGCACGACGAACTTTGGCAACGGTGCATACTCAGGGAGAACACTTCTTGATAATTTAGTGAGAGATCACCTTATAATGCTACCGTCAATCAAAGCAAGATAAGATGCATAAAAGGATAAACATCACATGCAATCAATATAAGTGATATGATATGGCCATCATCATCTTGTGCTTGTGATCTCCATCTCCGAAGCACAGTCATGATCACCATCGTCACCGGCGCGCCACCTTGATCTCCATCGTAGCAACGTTGTCGTCTCGCCAATCTTATGCTTCCACGACTATCACTACCGTTTAGTAATAAACTAAAGCATTACATCGCGATTGCATTGCATACAATAAAGCGACAACTATATGGCTCCTGCCAGTTGCCGATAACTTGGTTACAAAACATGATCATCTCATACAATAAAATCAGCATCATGCCTTGACCATATCACATCACAACATACCCTGCAAAAACAAGTTAGACGTCCTCTACTTTGTTGTTGCAAGTTTTACGTGGCTGCTATGGGCTTAAGTAAGAACGCATCTCACCTACGCATCAAAACCACAACGATAGTTCGTCAAATAGACTCCGTTTTAACCTTCTCAAGGACCGGGCGTAGTCACACTTGGTTCAACTAAAGTTGGAGAGACAGTCTTCCGCAAGCCATCTGTGTGCAAAGCACGTCGAGGGAACCGGTCTCGCATAAGAGTATGCGTAAGGTTGGTCCGGATCGTCTCAACCAACAATACCGCCGAACCAAAGTATGACATGCTGGTAGGCAGTATGACTTGTATCGCCCACAACTCACTTGTGTTCTACTCGTGCATATAACATCAAACCATAAAACCTAGGCTCGGATGCCACTGTTGGGGAACGTGGTAATTTCGAAAATTTTCCTACGCACACGCAAGATCATGGTGATGCACAGCAACGAGAGGGGAGAGTGTTGTCTACGTACCAACGCAGACCGACTGCGGAAGCGATCACACAACATAGAGGAAGTAGTCGTACGTCTTCTTCCCGATCCGACCGATCCAAGCACCGTTACTCCGGCACCTCCGAGTTCTTAGCACACGTTCAGCTCGATGACGTTCCTCGGGCTCCGATCCAGCAAAGCGTCGAGGAAGAGTTCCGTCAGCACGACGGCGTGGTGACGATCTTGATGTACTACCGACGCAGGGCTTCACCTAAGCACTACAACGGTATGATCGAGGTGGAATATGGTGGCAGGGGGCACCGCACACGGCTAAGGAACGATCTCAAGGATCAAGTTGTGTGTTCATGGGGTGCCCCCCTGCCCCCGTATATAAAGGCCAGGGGCAAGGGGTTCGGCCGGCTAGGGGGGAGGCGCAGGGAGGAGTCCCACTCCTACCGGGAGTAGGACTCCTTCCCCCAAATCCTATTCCTAATAGGACTCTTCGGGAGAAAGAGAAGAGAGGGGGGCCGGCCCCTTCTCCTAGTCCTAATAGGACTAGGGAAGGGGGGTTCGGCCGGCTAGCCTGTGGGCTGCCCCTTCTCTCTTTTCCACTAAGGCCCAATAGGCCCATTTGCCTCCCGGGGGGTTCCGGTAACCCTCCCGGTAATCCGGTAAAATCCCGATTTCACCCGGAACGCTTCCGGTGCCCAAACATAGGCTTCCAATATATCAATCTTTACGTCTCGACCATTTCGAGACTCCTCGTCATGTCCGTGATCTCATCCGGGACTCTGAACAACCTTCGGTACATCAAAATGCATAAACTCGTAATAACTGTCATCGTAACGTTAAGCGTGCGGACCCTACGGTTCGAGAACAATGTAGACATGACCGAGACACGCTTCCGGTCAATAACCAATAGCGGGACCTGGATGCCCATATTGGCTCCTACATATTCTACGAAGATTTTTATCGGTCAGACCGCATAACAACATACGTTGTTCCCTTTGTCATCGGTATGTTACTTGCCTGAGATTCGATCGTCGGTATCCAATACCTAGTTCAATCTCGTTACCGGCAAGTCTCTTTACTCGTTCCGTAATACATCATCTCACAACTAACATATTAGTTGCTGTGCTTGCAAGGCTTATGTGATGTGCATTACCGAGAGGGCCCAGAGATACCTCTCCGACAATCGGAGTGACAAATCCTAATCTCGAAATACGCCAACCCAACATCTACCATTGGAGACACTTGTAATACTCCTTTATAATCACCCAGTTACGTTGTGACGTTTGGTAGTACCCAAAGTGTTCCTCTGGTAAACGGGAGTTGCATAATCTCATAGTTATAGGAACATGTATAAGTCATGAAGAAAGCAATAGCAACATACTAAACGATCGGGTGCTAAGCTAATGGATTGGGTCATGTCAATCAGATCATTCTACTAATGATGTGACCTCGTTAATCAAATAACAACTCTTTGTTCATGGTTAGGAAACATAACCATCTTTGATTAACGAGCTAGTCAAGTAGAGGCATACCAGTGACACTCTGTTGGTCTATGTATTCACACATGTATTATGTTTCCGGTTAATACAATTCTAGCATGAATAATAAACTCTTATCATGATATAAGGAAATAAATAATAACTTTATTATTGCCTCTAGGGCATATTTCCTTCAGGTACTGCCGCTCCTAGAACAGTACTACCGCCACTACAACCGTGACTAGTGCCGCAAAACCCGAGACGAGAAAAAGACCTCTCGAATCGAGGCGGTAGGAGCCAGACTACCCAGCGGTACTACGGCAGTGGGGTCAAGGGCGGTAGTACCGCTGTGGAGCGGTACTGCCGCTTGTGATCCTTCGGCCGTAGTACCGCAGGCAGTGCGGTACTACCGCTGGGGCACGAGAGAGAGAGAGAGAGAGAGAGAGAGAGAGAGAGAGAGAGAGAGAGAGAGAGTGAGAGAGAGAGAAGGGATCTCTCAAGAATGCTGAGGACAAGGCGGAGGTGCCAGGCCCCCAGTGGTACTACTGTTGTGGAGCCAAGGGTGGTACTACCGCTGTGGAGCGGTACTGCCGCTTGGCTCCTCAGCGGTACTACCGCTGGGTGCGCGGTACTACCGCTTAGACCCAGACAGGACAAGGAAGAGAGGAGAGATCTCTTCAATGGAAAGGAAATGCTCGGAGGGTGAGGAAGCTGATGTGTACGTGATAATTTCACCCATGCAAAACCCCAGCGGACCCCCTCTTGATAGTACGGTGCCCTCTACGCAACTAGTCCACCGAGAAAGAAACGAAAGAGCAACACCGTCTTGAAATACACTCCGAGGGGAAGAAGGCGTCTCGTGCCAGGGGAGAATCTGTGAATTATTCAAAGCACAAGATTAGTCCGCAAACATGTTGTCATCAATCACCAAAGCTACCTTGAGAGAGATATGCCGTAACAACTGGGAGTTATAGAGCCACCAGAAATAGATACCAACGCTGTCAGTGAATCATGTGGTGCAACATCCTCCTTGCAGACATTGTCGGGCATATGAAAAAAGGCCATACTTTCAGTTCCATAACCACACAACATCGCCACCGGCTTCGGCATCTTGAGAGCAGGGCAGCATCGCACAGTCATCGGGTGATTAGTCTTGTTGCAAACGAAACAAAACTGTTGTGTCTCGCAGTCATCATTTGTGTGCCCTGCAGACTGGCACTTAGAGCACCACACCTTCTTAGGAATTGCTGCACCCTCGGATGCCCCTGAAGGTTGAATCGTAGGTGTAGGCTGTTGTTGCATTGGTCCTAGCTGCATATGCGTGTACTGGCCGTGACCCGCAACCATCATAGATGAAGGGGCCATGGAAGGCACTTGTACTGGTGGCGTCATCATAGGGACCGCAGGTGGGGGAGTGGTGGATGGCAGGGCTACTCCCTGGTGCGTCTTCTGATGGCCACCCTTGCTTCCCTTCGGCTTGTGAGGTTGTGCAGCAGCAGGGCCTCCGGTGGCAGCAGAGTTGTGTGGCGCCCTGGCGTTGAAGCTAGGAGCCATCTGCACCCCGGCGGCAGCACCATGATGCTGCACATAAGCGTTCATCGCTGGTTGAAAAGCTGCAGGCTGCTGATGTTGCTGTGTGAAGCCAGTCATTGGTTGAAGAAGATACGGCAGATGCGGCACGAACTAACCCAAGGTCCCAAAAAATTGCTGCTCGAACGGCGTCTGATATGCAAAGGACTGCTGCACCGGCTGCGGATGCACCGGCGGCTGATGCACCGGCGCAAAAGTTCCCGGCGGCGCATAGGGTTGCGCGACCTGCACCGGCTGGTAAACCCCCGACGCGAAGCCAGGAGCGCCTCCCGACGACGAAGAACTTGGATGAGAGGAGCTTGAAGGCGGATTAGACTGGTGGCCGGTGGAGGTGGCCGGCGGCGCCGATGGGTCGGCACGCGTCATTGCTGGGGAGCGGACGACAGCCGTGAAGGAACAATTGAACCTAGGGTTGGCTGCCTGCTCTGCCCGGTTCCACAAGTGTCCAAGCCAACGGCTGAGATTGACCATCCGGAGCCGACGTCCAAGATTCGTCTGAACACTTGTCAGACCTGAAACAGCCGCAGATGACAGATCGAGATTTCGAACTGTGATCGCCGTGGCGCCCCGCCCTGCCTGACCCGAAGAAAGCGCCGGCGAACAGAATTCCGGCGAGGCCTCCCCATCTCCGAGACACACCTGCGGCAAGAGATCGCCGAGAGTTCTTGGCGGCGATGCCCGAGGAGGCGGGAGCGGGCCGATCCAAGGCTTGATCAGCGGTTTGACCAGACGGGCACCCGGAGACGCCGCGGGCGGCCGCGGCAAGTATCATCGGGGACTCCTTCGGTCCTGGCACATCCACGATAGCATCCGACGTAGAGGCCACCGCAATCTTCGCCGAGTCCAGCGACGGTTCTCCGTTCTTGTCAGACCTGCAAACACGAGAAACCTCACCTGTCCGTCGAGACGACGGTCTCTCCCACACCCTAGACGCCGGTGTAGGGTAACCAATGTCCGCCCAGAACTCAGCTGCCAGTTCCTCGTCCGTCTTCCTCCAGCGAACAACCCAAGACTACAGAGTAGAGACATCGATGGAGGAGTCTTGAACCGCATGCACCACCTCCTCCGCATCGGTAGAATCTAGGCAAGAGAACCGAGATCCGGAATCCACCGGCAGCGTCGACGACCAGCATGGCGCCAGCGTGAGCCGTCGCCTAGAGGCGAGCCGCATGGCTCAGCTACGTGAGGACATTGTCCCTATGTCCCTTATGGGGGAGCTTAATATTGGACAGGTTCTTGCTCTCCCCTGCATATCATACTGCTTCATATCTATCTTTATTTTCTAAGGACTTCCTATTATTGAAACTTGGACTCATATATACCATGATGTTAATGTGTTCCACAACATGTTCTTTCGTGTATCTGAGTCAATATTTTCTTTCGTTGCAACGCACGGGCATATGTGCTAGTATAGCTAAAGTGAAAACATTTCCTCTCCCTAAAACACCCGCACATCAAGTATATTGTTCCTTCCGGAGCGGCCGCTACAAACGATACTGCTTGGCCGTTTGCTGACCCAACTGCAACAGCATAGACGAATCGCTGCCATAGGATTTCGAGGGTGAACGGCCCATATTCATCACAGGGCACCATAAAAGATCTCTTTTTAGTTTGCTCATTTGTACTACCGGTTAATCCCGGTGTCATATCAGTTGATACAATGTACGTAGGAATTGTGTGGGGGAGTGGACTGGCAAGATGCGGCAAAATCATACTATAAGGTGCAGCCTGCTGGCAACAGCATACGTTGATCATTCTTTCTACGAAATTACACAACCGGCTGTGAAGAAACTGATATAGGTAAGGATCCCTTTCGATCCGCTACGTATAAACAAGAAGCATACGTTGATCATTTCCTAATTAACTGGCCTTGGGCTGAACGAGCAAACGTATTATAAACAAGAAGGAATACACGTTTTATATGCCCCGTTCGTCGATCGCCATTAACGAGGAATCTACAAGAACAATGCGTGACGGTTGCTTGCGACACCTGTGCGCATGCACCGGGCTCCCTATATATGCAGCACGGCCGGTTTGTCCAGTCACCATGCAACCAATCCATCTGCTAGCTATAGCAAAGAAATGACTCGTGGGCGTGGGGTTTCCTCTCTGCTCTTGTGCTGCTTGCTTCTCCTCGCTCCTCACCTCGGCAGCTCCTTCCACACCAGCCACACCCGTGCCGGAAAGCTGCTCGCCGTCCGTTCAGCTGACGGTGCATCTCCGACGACCTTCTGCTCGGACATCCCTTCAGGTGAACCCACATGCAACATTAAGCTCGCTAGTGACTTAAGTACGTAGTTAACGCGCGCAGAAGTAGTTCTTCGTTTATGCTTTGAATAACTTGCATGGGTTCGCTTAATTTCTTTCAGGAGATGGCGGCGGTGGAATTGCAGGGCGGCTGCCCGTGGTGCATCGGCAGAACCCGTGCTCTCCTCACGGCGGAGCTAAGAGACAAGGCAAGCCCTCAGAGTCAGAGTCCGCGGCCGACGTCCTCCGCCGCGACGCCCTGGGCCTCCGCTCGCTCTACGGGGACTCCGGCTCGGCGTCGGACGTGACGATCCCCAGCACCGGCAGCCCTCTCGTGGCTTACCCGGGCGCGTCCGAGTACCACGTCGTCGTCGGCTACGGCACGCCGCTGCAGAGGCTGGCCGTCGGGTTCGACACGGCCAGCACCGGAGTCTCCCTGCTCGCATGCAAGCCATGCGCCGCCGACGGGGCGCCGTGCGACAAGGCGTTCGACCAGTCCCGGTCGTCCACGCTCGCCCAAATCCCCTGCAACTCGCTGGACTGCCCGCTCAGCGCTTGCTCCGGGCCCAGCTGCACCTTCTCCGTCAGCAAGAACGACACCGTGGTGCTCAACGGCACGGTCGTCACGGACACGCTCGCGCTCTCCGGGTCGACCACCATGCAGGGCTTCAGGTTCGCGTGCCTGGAGACGGGCTACGCCGGAAGCTCCAGAACTGTGGACGACACCCCCTCCGGCGTCCTCGACCTCAGCCGGGACGTCCACTCCCTGGCGTCGCGGGCGCCTTTCTCCCCGGACACGGTGGCCTTCTCGTACTGCCTGCCGCCGGACACGACCTCCCACGGCTTCCTCTCCATCGCCGCCGCCCGGCCGGAGCTCTCGGGCCGCTTCGTGTGCTACGCCACCCTGCGGACCAACCCCGCCCGCCCCAACCTGTACTTGGTCCAGCTCACCGCGATAAGCGTCGGCGGGAAGGACATCCCGGTCCCGGCCGCGGGGCTCGCCGGCGACTCGCTGATCGCGCTCCGCACCACCTTCACCTACCTGAGGCCGGACGTCTACGCGGCCCTCCGCGACGCGTTCGTCGGGCAGATGGGCCGGTACCGCCACCGCCGCGCGCCGCCGGTGGGGGAGCTGGACACGTGCTACGACTTCGCCGGCCTGCGCTCGGTTCTGCTGCCGGCGATCGCGCTCCAGTTCGACGGCGGGGCGAGCATGTACCTTGACATCGAGCACGTGTTCTACCTCGAGGAACGCCACAACATCTTTGCCGTGGCGTGCCTCGCGTTCGCCGCGGCGACAGCCTACCCTGTAGGGTCCGAGGTGCCCGTCGCCGTTATCGGGACGTTGGCGCAGGCGGCAACCGAGGTGGCGTACGACTTGCACGGCGGGAAGGTCGGGTTCGTCCGCGGCAGCTGCTGATAATATCACACGAAAACCAACATTCAACATTCAGTGGATCAGCGAGCACGACGGTGGCACTCATCATATGTTCTTTGTACTCCCTTCGTCCGAAAATACTTATACTTACAAATGATTGAAAATGAATATATCTATAACTAAAATAAATCTAAATACAACCATTTTTAAAACAAGTATTTTCGGACGAAGAAAGTATTATCTTATTTTGAAACAAACGCATAGCACGTACGTGTCGAGTGAAATAAAAGTGTGGTTTTGCTAACTGTGAGGTGGCCAAAAAAAATTCTAGCGTCCATCGATTTTCTCCTTCCCAAAAGGCCGAATATAGGTGAGATGTGAGGAGAGCAGCGACGAGCATCGACCACGACGAGGCTGAGCCAGGACCTTGCCGGAGGCAAGGACGACGCTGCAAGCAATCGCGAGCTACGACATCCCAGTCAGATGTGAGGAAATAGGTTAATGGGTGTAGGTGTGGGGACACCACAACATGAGGTCGGAGAGAGGAGGGCTTAGAGGGATGGCCGCTACAGTGGCGAGCATGACGATTGGGGGTGGGAGTGGGGAGGGGAGGGTGAGACGGTCGTAGAAGTGTCATCAATTAGACTTGGGCTTGTAGGCGGTACAAAAGTAAGAAACTAACTTGGGTTACGCAATTCTCGCATTTGAGTGATGATCACATAGCCCAAAAAATTGATCGGATGGTCACATAAAAATGTGATTGACTATTTTTTTAGAAAAACAGAGAGACTCTCCCTGGCTTGGTTACCCGAATGAAACATGAGTGACTATTTCTATGTCGACTTAAAATAAATTGGCCCTAATTTCCGTTTAATTTCACCAACGTTTTGACTGACCGTCTTCCTTGTCAGCCCATTTTCTTCCTCCTACACATGTATCACCGGCCAAACAGCCGACAACCTTTTTCTTAGAATCCGACAGCCTATTTTGAAATTATGGATGTTTTATCCGGTGCAACATATTTTCTTGTCTGCAACTAAGAATTAGCAAAATCCTGGACACGATATTTCTTAGTTCGGGTCAAAATGGGCATGGATGAACAGTGAAGTCCAGAAAATAATAATCAAGAAATCTGCTCTTTAGAAACATTGGCACATATTTTTAGTGCTTGTTAAGTTTCATCATTAAATTACATCTAGTGGCAAGAAAAAAACAAAATTGATGCAAAGATGCTATTCTTAAAAGTATATTGGATTGTTGATTTTTTTTCACAACTTGCACGAATGTCATTTCATAATGAAAATTTGCAAGCACTCGAAATATATGTAAAAAAATCATCTTGTTATTATTATTTTTGAATTTTACTGTTGACCACGAGCTCATTTGAGCTCATGACTTCCGCATAATCTTTAGCTTTTCTGTGTCTCTTGTAATTTATTATCATCCATGCTACGGGAACAAGTATTGACAAACCAGAAACCACGGCGCTTTTCTATGAACCAAAAAAAAGTGTTGTTGCTTGGTTGGAGATCGAGTTTGTTTTTCATTCAAACCATTTGAATCGAAAACCTCTGAGCTAAGTACGTTTAGCATCGTCGGTGCACGTGTGAATGTGTGTCTCCGGTGGATTTGTCTTTGGTGGATCTGTTCAGATCTGATCATCGTCCGTCTATGTTCGTGTGCCTTCGGGTTGGGTCCTTTCGATCTACGCTACTCTTCATCGGCGGCAATTGCTGTTCTGGTGCGTCGATCCTATGTGACCCTATGGTGACTTATCGACTGTCTACTACAACAAGTTTTGTCTGGCTCCGGCAAAAGAGGGACGATGACGGTGGTGCGCCTTGGGCTCTCTTATGTGTTCATAGTCATCGTTAGACAGTCTATGAATCTGGATATGATTTTTATTGTTTTTTATGTTTGTTGTCGTGGTTGAAGATGTATAGATCAGAGGTTTTTCAAAAAAAAAAAAGTGCCCTGATGGCACGATGAGACGACATGTGCAAGCCACTCAAAGCTCATGGCGACGGGGAGATCGTGGGCACAACCGCACAAGGAGAACTTACCTGCCAGCGTCGGCATATAGGCTCGCCAACTTTTGGAGAAGTCAACGTACAGGCGGAAACACAAGGGATTTGGTTCGTTTGCCCTTGATTTTCCTCCCTTTCTATACACACAAGAGGATCCACGCAAATCCGGTGATCACACTGAAAATCTCCTCGCCGCCGTGGAACCTCGGGCATAGTCGACCCCCCTCGCCGCCGTGATCACAGCCGAGTCGATCACAGCCGGTGCCGCGGCCGCTGGAGACGTGCTCCTTGCCGCTGCGTCTCAGGCACCGTGCCTCGTCGCGTTCGGCCACGATGATGCGCGCCTCGCCGGCACGGCCGATCACATGCGGTCACCTGACCGTCGCCGAACACCGCCGCTCGGTCGGGAGGTTGGACACACGGCGAGGTTTCTACCAACCGCGCGGAAAGGATAAGAAGTCGTCGCGCCAACTGCACGGCGCCCACACGGCCCACCCTTCCCGGCCCCATCCCCTCCACACGTCACCGAATCCAACGGACGCACGCAACCCGACGGCCATGGCGTCCTCCGCCGCCGCAGCCGTCCCCGAGTCTGACCGCGCCGCCCTCGTCAAGGCCTTCGACGAGTCCCGCACCGGCGTCCGCGGCCTCGTCGAGTCCGGCGTCTCCACCGTCCCCGACCTCTTCGTCCACCCCGACCCCTACGCCTCCGTCCCGCTCGCTCCCCCCGGCGTCTCCATCCCCGTCGTCGACCTCTCCCTCCCCGCGCCCGTCGCCGCCGCTGCCGCCGCGACGGCCGCCCGTGACTGGGGCTTCTTCCACCTCGTCAACTACGAGGCCCTCGTCCCCGCCGACTACCCCGCGAGGGCCCTCGCCGCGGTGCGCGCCTTCAACGAGCTCCCCGCCCCCGAGCGCTCCGCGCACTACGGCCGGGCCATGGGCGGCGGGGTCTCCTACTCCTCCAACGTGGACCTGTACCGCTCCGCCGCCGCGAGCTGGCGCGACACCATCCAGGTGGGGTTCGGGCCTACGCGGCCCGACACGGAGCGCATCCCGCCGGTGTGCCGCTCGGAGATCCTCGAGTGGGAAGCGCACACCACCGCGGTGGCCCGCGCAGTGATGGCGCTGCTTTCCCAGGGGCTCGGGCTCAGCGAGGCGGCTCTGGAAGAGGCCTCGTGCCTGGAGGGGAAGGTCATGGTCTGCCATTACTACCCGGTGTGCCCGGAGCCTGAGCGCACCATGGGATTGGTCCCGCACACCGACCCCGGCGTGCTCACAGTCCTTGCACAGGATGGCGTAGGTGGCCTGCAGGTGAAGCACACCAACGAGGACGGGGAGAGCTACTGGGTTGACGCGAAGCCTGTACCCGGCGCGCTTGTGATCAATGTTGGAGACCTCTTGCAGGTAAAATACACTCTGTCAATGCCCAAATTCTGGCAACTGCATGCAGTTCCAAATACAGTCTGTAACAACTCGCTTCAAGTTATATCTGAATTATCTAAGCATGCCTGCTGCCAATTCAGCTCAAACCAGATGACTTAGGAACAGTGAACATGTTCTAAATACTTCCATTTGTGCACTAATTGACTTTATGAAGTGAGAATTTGTGTGCTTAAAACTTTGAACCCAAGAACACATTTACTCTCATGATGGAAGAATGTAAACTACAGTAGAAAATACAAATGATAATAATTTGTGACTGGATAACCCCATGAACCGTTTGTAGATGCTTTGAACTCACATTTGGTGTTATTTTATTTGCACGTTGTGCGCCACCTGAAGTGTAGAAAATATGAAATGTGATTTTCCACCCGGTTGATTCATAAAATCGATCAAGTGGAGTGTCAAGTGTGTTCAGTAGCTGCAAGTTATTTTATCTCCAAAGTCTTGTTTGGCAAACAAGAGGGGTTATAACTCAAGATATCCTTCTTATTCCAACTTAGATCACCCTCTGATTATTTGTAAAAACTGCTGATTCATCAAAAAAAGATTACCATCAGATTCTTTTATGATATGTTGGCGACAAACCAGACACTCAAGCAACGGTGCTTTAGTGAACCCTGCAACTGCAAGTACCCATAAAGGATACCACTAGAAATTGTGAATAGCTATCCCACTTAATTATCCAATCAGTGAATCACTAGTCCGGATTGAAGTCGTATAACTGACACAGATATGTACGAACTGCAGAAAGGCAGTCCATTTTACTCTGTAGCAACATGTTCTAACTTCCAACATTCTACTCCCTCTGTAAAATTTAGGCGTACTTTGACTACTCGAGTCCATGCTTTGACCAAGAATCAATCCAGTAATACTTATTGTGTTATACACATAAGATACTACTCATTTTGTCTTCCAAATCAATTTCTTCTGATTGTAATTTTGTAACTATGAACAAAATGTTGTAAAGCAATTTACGGTCTAAGCTCATATTTGACAGTCAAAATATGCCATACATTTGCAATGGACGGACTATCTATTTCTTTGGGTACACATTCCTATTAAAATACATAAGCTGCTGGTGGTTTCAAGAACGTGTGGTAGAAACGATTTCTCTATGGTAATAACTAATCAGTATAACCAGCAAAAATATCATTGAAGAGAGATAACTGGAACTGGATGTGGGTAATATGCTGATCACAAGGTAAAGGCCCAGAGAACTAGCAATGTATACTGTAAGAAATAAACTGACTCCACAGAGAACTAGCAATAGATATACGAAATAGCAACTCCACCAAGCAAATATCTTTGTAGAGCTATTGAAGAATCAAGACACAAATTTGTGCAGTTAATGATTTGGAGAAAATGTAATAGGTTTCATGGCAATTTATTTGTCGATAACGAGATGCATATCCATTGAGCAATATGGAAGCCTCTCTTCTCCCTGTGGTCTTGTCAACTTGTTTTCCTATTTTCTCACTTGCCTTTTGCTCCCTAGATCTTCCCACCATTATCTAGTACTTATATCCAGAACCTATAGGGTTTTCTTTTCTCGAACACAGAACCTAGAGGGCTTGAGGAATTTGAAGAACTATGACTAGCAAAGACGTGTTCCTATGCATTAAAGCACTGCTGCCTCTAGAATGTGCACTTGGCCAGCAGCTAGACAGATTTTCTTTTCTTGTTGAGTGATGTTTGAAGCATTAAACTTGCATCACAACTGTGAAGTCCCATGATGGCCAGGCCATCAGAGGAAGAGAAGTTGAACCATGATACAGGTGGTGCCCCAGAACACACCTACACACAGGTGCATACAGGAGGAAAACGCTTGGTAGTGCCCACCTCTTTTGAAAACTGGAAACCTGATAGTTTCAACTTTGAAACTTTACAGCTCAACGCAATTCAACTTACTTGAGTTGGACATGTTGTTGTATTAGTAGTAGGTAGTAAGTGACAATAGTCAATATATTGGAAATTAATATTCCCTCTGATCCAAATTACTTGTCGCAGCTTTAGTACAATTTTATACTAAAGTTGTACTGAACCTGCGACAAGTAATATGGATCAGAGGGAGTACCAGAAATATAAGTCCCATGGGTAACATGGTTGATGAACAAAGCTGGCGCTGAAGATTATTGCTGTGTGGATTACATTTTCATCTACTCCCTCGGATCCAAATTAATTGATGCAGCCTCCAAATTAATTGACGCAGCCTCTATATATACTCCCTCGGATCGGAGGCTGCATCAATTAATTCGGATCCGAGGGAGTATCTCTTTTTTTAAAGGGAAATCCTCTGTCTCATAGTTTTAATCATTAAAAAGAGACGCTATTACGAAATTATTCACTAAAACAGAGCGTAATCTCATGGTTATCCCAAATTCTCATAAGACTATTCAAGAGCTTGATGAAATATTAATCAGCTTGTTGTTATTGAATTGGTTATCTAGACACTTAAAGTACTGGTCCACAGTGCAGTTTTGAGGAGCAGTTTCATAATGCCATCATCTCATGCGCATCTAATCTGTTTTTTTACCCTATTCTTTCTTCAGATAATGTCGAACGATAAATACACGAGCGTTGACCACAGGGTGGTGATGAATTCGCGTGAAGAAGCCAGAGTTTCGATCGCCGTCTTCTTCAATCCTGGGAAGCGAGGGGATTCTGTTTTTTATGGACCGCTGCCAGAGCTCGTTTCTTCAGAAAACCCAGCAAAGTACAGGAGTTTCACGATGTCTGAGTTTTTCGGGGCCTTCTTCAAACGAGACCTTGCTAGCAAAGCTCTACTTGACAACTTCAAATTGTAAGATGGTTCAAGCGTCACCATACAATGTTTAAACCTGTGTACATGCCAGTATGTAACCATCTCAGTGCAAACGTCGTCCTGTGAGAGTGAAATGCAATTATTCTACCTCATGTGGTTTCTCCATAGTGCCTCCCAACATAAAGCTAGTATTTTTTCCACCGTGTAATCACCATATTCTTGTTGTCTCAGTGGGCTGTCTTATGGAGCTGAGTGTGGCCTCAAGGCTGTTAGTCTTCACACATCGTTGAACACATTGTTTTTTCCTGTAAAGTTTTCATATTGTTTTAGGCATGTACTCTCTCTAAAGAAATATAAGACCGTTTAGATGTAGTGATCTAAACGGTCTTATATTTCTTTACAGAGAGAGTAACTATCAAGTGGGCCAAAATGCATATGACTGGATGTATGATGTAATTCTTTCTGCAACCATCATTGCTTGACCTGCTGGCTTGAGCATTCAGGCACTCGTTACTCATTAGCCGTTGGAAGTTGTATTTCTTGCGCCTCCGGTTGGAATTCTCTGTCTTTCACAGATTTTGTGGTGCCATCATTTGTGCCTTGGGAAGGGGAGCCTTGGCGCAGTGGTAAAGTTGCTGCCTTGTGACCATGAGGTCACGGGTTTAAGGACGTGTTTGGATTTCACCCTGGAGTAAAAGTGTCTGGCCTGAAGTATGCCTGGAAGCTGCATGTATCCTGTTTGGTTGATTACCTGGTAAGTCCCCACGCAGCCTGGCCTGGACCAAGTATAGGTGTGCTTAGCCTGGCCAGCCTTCCAGGCACACGGTTAGACCAGCCATAATGGTTAGACTAGCCATAATGGGAGTAATTTCAGCAGTAATATTAAGTTCAACTCAGCAAATTTGCTTATGTGGCAATGAGTTAATAAGGAGAGAGGTAGTTGTAGTAACTTAGCTAGTTACTGTAACATCACATGTTCCAATGCAATATGAGTCTATAACCTAATAAATAAATCCTTGCATGTTATCATATTTAAGTTACTACCCACTATGAAGGTAGTAACATAATCTAGAAATACGTGTATGTTACTAGTGTATATTACTCTTCATTGTGGCTAGTCTTAGAGGGTGCTTGGATACGTTTTAGTCTCATGACTAAAAGTAGTGGGACTAAAACTTGCTAGCCTCACCCATGCTTGGATCCAAATACTAAAGAGACTAAAATCAAATTATTGAGCATTTATTATCCTCCAAATCATCCAATCCAAAACCCACATGTGTTAAAGTAGAGAAATTAAATGAGGAGAGAGAGAGCTAATACATATTTTAATAGGTTTCCTATGACTAAAAGTTTTTAGCCTCAAGACTAGTCCTAGCCTCTCTTCAGTCAGGGGTGCTTGAAACTTTAGCCTCTAAAAAAGACTATTTTTAATCAGACTAAAAATAATTCCTTGGATCCAAGCATCCTCTTAGCCTGAGCCAGGCTACCTAGATCCAATGCATGGCAACGAAAATCGAGGTGCCTGGCAACCAAAAGCTAGCAGTCCGTACTAATTAAAGAGTGCAGCAGCTTCCACACAAATCTAATACTCGTCCAGGCCAAGGAAGCAAACCAAACATCACCTAGCACAGGCAGCCTGGCCAGGCAAAAATCTTCCATTTTCCAGGCACAAACCAGGCATGCATTTTTCTCAGGCATAGAGCCCAGGTCGCCAACCAAACAGTCTCTGAGTCCTAGAAACAGCCTCTTACAGAAATGTAGGAAAAGACTGCGTACAATAGATCCAAAGTGGTTGGACCTTTCCCCGAACCTTGCGCAAGCGGGAGCTACATGCACCAGGCTGCTCATCATTTGTACCTTGATTCTAGTTCCTCTGAATCTCCTTTCCGCTGGCTGTTGAATTGTTGACAGTGTTAGGCTGGTCGTAGTGGGGAGTAATTTAGACTAGTGCCATATGCATGACACTAGTCTAAGTTACTACCCCTATAGTGCAAAGTATTTTAATAGTAGTGTCATAGTTTATTTCATTTATTATTTTATAAACTCATTTTACCTCGGAAAACGCTATGTTACAGTAACATATGATAGTGTGGCGCCTACACACTGCTTTCATCACATCTGTCAGGCGGAGGAAGGTACCAGTGGTCCAGGAGAGTCGACAGGACACCACCTTGCAAGCACGCGCTTCCCCAGAATGAAAACACCACCTTGCAAGCACGCGCTTCCCCAGCATGAAAACAGGGTGCACTCACGCACACATGGCCCATCCCTAGGTCATGCGCAGACGCGCAGTTTTGATTTTTCAAGGAGCAGAATACCGACTGTTCTACAGTACTTAGTATTCTTCAACTTTAATTATGAAATGCATCACATTTTTGTTTCGACTGATTTTATTATGGCATTATAAGGTGCCCAGATGGAAGGGCGTGCAAAGGGCACGCTGTGGGTAGTGCTCCGCCACGAACTGTGCAGCTTCAAGGTTCTGCTTGCTGTTCAGGCTTTGAAGTTGAAGCGCACACGCTAGTTGCATGTGAGGCTGGTAAGCATGGACAGATCTGTGATTGCTACTGACGCTGTGCATGTATAAATAGCTCAGTCAACTGAGCTCGTGAGTTGTCCTGACTTTCCACTCTCGACGATAACCAAGCACTATGATATGATAACTACATAATCACGATTCTTTTCTGTTCCCGTTTGACTTGCAGCTTGAGCATAGCGTGCAGATAATATGTACATAAGTTATCTGCAGGAGAGAAGTCTGATTTAAACCCTGAGGTTGTAGAGCTTGTCGAAAATAAACCCTCATTTTTGAATCCCTGAAGTCCGTACCCTGTACTCTCTAATCCCGATCGTTTTTTAACCTTGCGGTCACATCCAAACAGGGATTTCGTATTTGGCATCGGGAATAGCCGGGATTGGTGGGTTAGGCAGCACATGTGTTGAAGTGAGGAACGTGCGCACTAACCTAGCTAACGAGCTTTCGTCTCAAGTGAACAGAGATAGCTCTTCTATAGGAAACACACACAAGAAAAAGCATCATCCATGGGTTTGCTTCAGTCTGATCTGCTGCGGCATGAAGGCATCGTAGGAAGAATACAAGGCGCCGAATAGCTGCACCAGCGGTAGCGAGGAAGGAAGAAGGTGCCTGACGCAGCTTCGATGGCTGCAGCGCTGCGGCCGCCTCGCGCGCTCACAGATGTGCTATGGCCAATGAGTGTGCTGTAGTATGGAGAGTTGGAGATCCACCCAGCGACGTGCGTTGCGTACATGATGCAGTCATGCAGAAGAAGAAGAAGTAGGTGGAGGGCAGCGCGGAAGCCCTGACGGAGAGGTATGCTCGCTCGCCGGTGGCCAAGCCGACGTTGTACGTGGCTGAGCTGACGTCCATGGAGTCCTTCAGGTCCCCAGCAACGGTGAGGGTGAAGGAAATATGCCCTAGAGGCAATAATAAAGTTATTATTTATTTCCTTATATCATGATAAATGTTTATTATTCATGCTAGAACTGTATTAACCGAAAACATAATACATGTGTGAATACATAGACCAACAGAGTGTCACTAGTATGCCTCTACTTGACTAGCTCGTTAATCAAAGATGGTTATGTTTCCTAACCATGAACAAGGAGTTGTTATTTGATTAACGAGGTCACATCATTAGTAGAATGATCTGATTGACATGACCCATTCCATTAGCTTAGCACCCGATCGTTTAGTATGTTGCTATTGCTTTCTTCATGACTTATACATGTTCCTATAACTATGAGATTATGCAACTCCCGTTTACCGGAGGAACACTTTGGGTACTACGAAACGTCACAACGTAACTGGGTGATTATAAAGGAGTACTACAGGTGTCTCCAATGGTAGATGTTGGGTTGGCGTATTTCGAGATTAGGGTTTGTCACTCCGATTGTCGGAGAGGTATCTCTGGGCCCTCTCGGTAATGCACATCACATAAGCCTTGCAAGCACTGCAACTAATATGTTAGTTGTGAGATGATGTATTACGGAACGAGTAAAGAGACTTGCCGGTAACGAGATTGAACTAGGTATTGGATACCGACGATCGAATCTCGGGCAAGTAACATACCGATGACAAAGGGAACAACGTATGTTGTTATGCGGTCTGACCGATAAAGATCTTCGTAGAATATGTAGGAGCCAATATGGGCATCCAGGTCCCGCTATTGGTTATTGACCGGAGACGTGTCTCGGTCATGTCTACATTGTTCTCGAACCGTAGGGTCCGCACGCTTAACGTTACGATGACAGTTATTATGAGTTTATGCATTTTGATGTACCGAAGGTTGTTCGGAATCCCGGATGAGATCACGGACATGACGAGGAGTCTCGAAATGGTCGAGACGTAAAGATTGATATATTGGAAGCCTATGTTTGGGCACCGGAAGTGTTCCGGGTGAAATCGGGATTTTACCGGATTACCGGGAGGGTTACCGGAACCCCCCGGGAGGCAAATGGGCCTATTGGGCCTTAGTGGAAAAGAGAGAAGGGGCAGCCCACAGGCTAGTCGGCCGAACCCCCCTTCCCTAGTCCTATTAGGACTAGGAGAAGGGGCCGGCCCCCCTCTCTTCTCTTTCTCCCGAAGAGTCCTATTAGGAATAGGATTGGGGGGAAGGAGTCCTACTCCCGGTAGGAGTGGGACTCCTCCCTGCGCCTCCCTCCTAGCCGGCCGAACCCCTTGCCCCTGGCCTTTATATACGGGGGCAGGGGGCACCCCATAGACACACAACTTGATCCCTGATATCGTTCCTTAGCCGTGTGCGGTGCCCCCTGCCACCAAATTCCACCTCGATCATACCGTTACAGTGCTTAGGCGAAGCCCTGCGTCGGTAGTACATCAAGATCGTCACCACGCCGTCGTGCTGACGGAACTCCTCCCCGAAGCTTTGCTGGATCGGAGCCCGGGGATCGTCATCGAGCTGAACGTGTGCTAAGAACTCGGAGGTGCCGGAGTAACGGTACTTGGATCGGTCGGATCGGGAAGAAGACGTACGACTACTTCCTCTATGTTGTGTGATCGCTTCCGCAGTCGGTCTGCGTTGGTACGTAGACAACACTCTCCCCTCTCGTTGCTGTGCATCACCATGATCTTGCGTGTGCGTAGGAATTTTTTTGAAATTACTACGTTCCCCAACAGTGGCATCCGAGCCTAGTTTTTATGGTTTGATGTTATATGCACGAGTAGAACACAAGTGAGTTGTGGGCGATACAAGTCATATTGCCTACCAGCATGTCATACTTTGGTTCGGCGGTATTGTTGGTTGAGACGATCCGGACCAACCTTACGCGTACTCTTACGCGAGACCGGTTCCCTCGACGTGATTTGCACATAGATGGCTTGCGGAAGACTGTCTCTCCAACTTTAGTTGAACCAAGTGTGACTACGCCCGGTCCTTGAGAAGGTTAAAACGGAGTCTATTTGACGAACTATCGTTGTGGTTTTGATGCGTAGGTGAGATGAGTTCTTACTTAAGCCCGTAGCAGCCACGTAAAACTTGCAACAACAAAGTAGAGGACGTCTAACTTGTTTTTGCAGGGTATGTTGTGATGTGATATGGTCAAGGCATGATGCTGATTTTATTGTATGAGATGATCATGTTTTTGTAACCGAGTTATCGGCAACTGGCAGGAGCCATATGGTTGTCGCTTTATTGTATGCAATGCAATCGCGATGTAATGCTTTACTAGATTACTAAACGGTAGTAATAGTCGTGGAAGCATAAGATTGGCGAGACGACAACGATGCTACGATGGAGATCAAGGTGTCGCGCCGGTGACGATGGTGATCATGACGGTGCTTCGGAGATGGAGATCACAAGCACAAGATGATGATGGCCATACTTATATTGATTGCATGTGATGTTTATCCTTTTATGCATCTTATCTTGCTTTGATTGACGGTAGCATTATAAGATGATCTCTCACTAAATTATCAAGAAGTGTTCTCCCTGAGTATGCACCGTTGCCAAAGTTCGTCGTGCCCAGACACCACGTGATGATCGGGTGTGATAAGCTCTACGTCCATCTACAACGGGTGCAAGCCAGTTTTGCACACGCAGAATACTCAGGTTAAACTTGACGAGCCTAGCATATGCAGATATGGCCTCGGAACACAGAGACCGAAAGGTCGAGCGTGAATCATATAGTAGATATGATCAACATGACGATGTTCACCATTGATAACTACTCCATCTCACGTGATGATCGGTTATGGTTTAGTTGATTTGGATCACGTGATCACTTAGAAGATTAGAGGGATGTCTATCTAAGTGGGAGTTCCTAAGTAATTTGATTAACTGAACTTAAACTTATCATGAACTTAGTACCTGATAGTATCTTGCTTGTTTATGTTGCTTGTAGATAGATGGCTCGTGCTGTTGTTCCGTTGAATTTTAATGCGTTCCTTGAAAAAGCAAAGTTGAAAGATGATGGTAGCAATTACACGGACTGGGTCCGTAACCTGAGGATTATCCTCATTGCTGCACAGAAGAATTACGTCCTGGAAGCACCGCTGGGTGCCAGGCCTGCTGCTGGAGCAACGCCAGATATTATGAACGTCTGGCAGAGCAAAGCTGATGACTACTCGATAGTTCAGTGTGCCATGCTTTACGGCTTAGAATCGGGACTTCAACGACGTTTTGAACGTCATGGAGCATATGAGATGGCTGCAGCGCTGCGGCCGCCTCGCGCGCTCACAGATGTGCTATGGCCAATGAGTGTGCTGTAGTATGGAGAGTTGGAGATCCACCCAGCGACGTGCGTTGCGTACATGATGCAGTCATGCAGAAGAAGAAGAAGTAGGTGGAGGGCAGCGCGGAAGCCCTGACGGAGAGGTATGCTCGCTCGCCGGTGGCCAAGCCGACGTTGTACGTGGCTGAGCTGACCTCCATGGAGTCCTTCAGGTCCCCAACAACGGTGAGGGACGGCGTGACGTGATGGCCAGTAGGCGCGCGACAGCCCCGGCGATGCATGAGCATGAGCCCGCGAGACGGCTGTCAGCTCGCCAGTGTATGTGAAGCCATGTACAAACAGTCGGAAGTCGGCGAGCAAAATGATGTTGCCAGCAGTGCACACGTAGGTAAGCAATCCTCAGGTGCGTGTGCAAGTACACGTACACACGTATCTTATTTTGCGCTGCTCGTACATGCATACCCTTGTGTTCAAGTAGCTAGCGCTGCGTATGATCGACTGGCGCCCCTATGCCAAAAAAAAAGAAAAAAAAGAGAGAACCGAAAAGAACGACCAACCGACGCGGTATGTACTCACGCTGCCACGCACTAAGACATGCATGCATGCACTCGTTTAAACAAAAAAGTCAGCAAAACCGGTCTTTCCCTGCCATGTCATTAAACCCCCTCTTAAAGAAGCATCAAGGTTAAAAACGACTGGGATTAGAGAATACAGGTTACAGACTTCGGGGATTTGAAGGTGGGGGTTCATTTCCGACAAGCTCTACAATCTTAAGGTTTAAATTAGACTTTGCTCTTATCTGCAGCTACCAAGGATCGATCGGAACACGGAAAGTTGGGAGCAGTGTGAATGAAGGGAGAATGCTCTATTTTTCTTAAAGAAATGAGTATGAGATGATGTCCTCTGATTCGGAACAAAAGCAACGGGAGTTCAGATTGATATAGATATCGATGAAGGAAGTTAAATTCCTGAAGACCTGAACGCATGCAGCGACGCATCATCATATGCTCCTATATTATTATTTGCAACATGCAGTTTAGAGTGCGGTGCAAGTGCAATCTTGGCACGTCAGACCGATCGACTAGCTTGCAATTGCATGCATAGGGAAACCAGACGTGCACGGCCACTGAATCGGCCGATTTAGTTTGGCGTGAAGGAACCGGCTTTACCGCCGCAACACGCAGCCCCAGCTCCTTGCCTGGCTAACAAAAATGTCGAATCCGATGATCAGTTGAGTTCCCCTGTGCTTAATCTGGGAACTGCAGGCGAGTGAGACCACCTCTCTCTCTATCGCGCACACGTAGTACGTGGGTACATGAGGCGAGGTCAACCGTGCAGTCGTGTCCGATTGATCAGATCCGTGGATCGTGCACGTCAGGGACCCTATCTGGGTGGTCCGGGTCGGAGGGATGGAGAAAGAGTGGCGCGTCGTGGTCGCGTCGGTTCCTCCACACGCGCGGTCTTCCTCTCGTTTGTCTTCGCTTTCGCGCGGTCGCCTCGCCAGGAAATCTCTTGCTTCACATCTTGTGGGAACGTGGGGCTCGATGCGGACGTATAGCTGGCTGTGGATTGCGTCGGCGTCGGCTTCGGGGTCCAATCCGCTCAATCATCACAAGATAATAATATTGGCGCGCGCTGGAAAAGTTACCGTTTATCCTCCGGCTTCTGTCACGGACAGGACAGCGTTTATTTTTTTTTACAAAATGCAGACAGGTCGCTGCTTTCATTCATTAAGAAGGGGAGTGCCTCAAGATAAGGCAAAAAGTGTTAGTTACAGAGTTACTGTGCAAGGTGAAAGAAAGGAAAGAGAAAAAGGAAATTACATTGCCAGAAACAGAACTCTCTTTTTTTTGCAGGGAGAAACAGAACTCTTTTAACCATGATCTCCCAGCCACTGTGCACCCTTGAGGCTGGCAGTCCATCAAGTGTGCAGCTCGAGTACAATTCGATCACAAATATTCAAAAAGAGGGAAAATTTATGATTGAAGATGCGATCATTTCGTTCTTTCCAAATGCCCCACCAAATAGCCATCACCAGCGAGGAGAAGGCCTACTTCCTCTGGTTAGGGATTTTTTCCAGAGACAACAGCCACCAGTCAAGCAAGGAAGGAGCGCTGACATTCGGTCTGGCATCAAATGGAAACTGAAATTTTGTCAGGCAGAAACCCCAAACACTAGCTGTGAATGGGCAATCAGCAAAGAGGTGGTGAGCGGATTCGAGGCCAATTCTGCAGAGGGGGTAGACCGGGTCATGGGGTCATTTTCTCCCTGCAAGGTTGTCAGCCGTAAGACACTTTCCTTGCACAGCCAGCCAAGCAAACATCTTTATTTTTGGGGGGATTTTGATCTGCAAAATGATGTTCAAGAAAGGAGAGCTGACTCTGCCATAAAACTGTAAGTGGTATGCAGATTGTGCGCAATAAGTTCCATTCGCAATCCATTTCCAACAAATTTCATCTTCCAATTCAGAGATGTTGAAGCTTTGTAATCTGTGTCATAAGTCAACAAGTTCTCTTAGAACAGTCTCATCAGGGTTGCGCTTGATGAGCCGAATCCAGAGATTATCCGTGAGACCTTCAGAGACAGTGATCCGGCGCCTATTACAATGCTTATAAAGTAACGGGAAGGAAACCGAGGGGATCTCACCATGCAGCCAATGGTCATGCCAAAAACTGAAGGACTTTCCATTCCCAATCTTGATTGAAGTACTAGCCACAAAAATGGCCTTAACCTCCTTGTCCATTGGCAGTGTTAACCCATGCCAAGATTTATCACCGTCAGTGGCGTTCTGCCAGAGCCACCTAACTCCCAGTGCCCTTCCTTGACAAATCAGATCAGGTATACCTAGCCCACCAAGCTCAAGAGGAGAGCAAACTCGAGACCATTTGATTAAGCATTTTCCACCACTAACTGCATTTGACCCGGCCCAAAGAAAGGCCCTTCTCATCTTGTCGATTTGTTTAATAAACCATTTTGGCTGCTCAACGGCAATAAGTTGAAAAATAGGCATTGCAGAGAGCACGAATCTGACCAGAACAGTACGACCAGCCAAAGTAATCCATCGAGCTTTCCATGCTGCTAACTTCTTGGCAATCTTATCAAGCAAACCTTGGAAGAAAATTCTCTTGAGCCTCTTGTCTGAAAGTGGCATACCCAAGTAGGTGCAGGGGAAAGAATCAATTTGGCATCCAAGGGAGTTTTGAATGATGGTAAGGTCAATACCTTCACACCTAATAGGCAAAATTTTACTTTTGGCCATGTTGGTGCCCAAACCAGAGGCCCTACCAAATAAGTCCAGAACACTAGCAATAGAAGAAATGTCTTGGTTGTCAGGCTTGGAGAAAATGACAACATCATCAACGTAAATGGAAGCTCTATGCTTGATGATCTGGTTACCAATTGGCAACAAAATGCCGTGCTCTTGTGCTTGATCCATTAGTCTGCCAAGACAATCCATGACAAGCACAAACAGGAGAGGGAATAAAGGGTTACCCTGCCTGAGGCCACAACGGTGCATGATTTTTTCCGTGGTGCAAGAGTTCACCAAGATCCTGGTGGATGACGAGAGAAAAAGGCAAGAAATCCAGTCCCTCCATTTTTGACTAAACCCCCTAAATCTCATAAGGTTGAGCAGGAACTCCCAAGAAACAGAGTCAAAAGCTTTTGATATGTCCAACTTTAACATCACAGCAGGAATCTTCTTCTGTCGAAGTGTTTTAGCCAAAGCCTGAACATATACAAAATTATTATGTATGCTTCGACCTTTGATAAAGGCATTCTGACATTAAGAAATCGGCCTATTCATAAGTGGTTGCAGTCTAGCTGCAAGAATCTTAGCCACCAACTTGACAGCGTTTATTCTCGAGGCTACGACATGCTGCATCCTAGCTACACGTACGCACCTAGGCACGTACTCCTACTATGCTGTACTACTACCTTGTGTGCCCTTCGTAAGCTACTCTGCATCCGAAATGTCGTGTACTTTCATTTTAGATTTTGTGGGCCTTAAGAAGTACTGCCTGTCAGGGGCGGGCCCAGGATTTTATGAGTGTGTATTCAAAATTTAGAAGGCTTGCAAATTTTTTACAACCTCTTGTTTATTTTGGCATGTATAAATGATTGTAGCACTATTTTATAGAACTGTATAGGGTATAAAAGACATAAAATAGGGGAATAGTATCACATAATCATATAATTGATCATAACTTGATATTTTTTAATCTGAGATCATAACTTGAAATTGTTCAACATATGGAAGTACTGATTACTCTCAATCTGAAGCACGGACATCCATCTAAGAATTAACTGAAAAGGCCGTAAGGAAAGCACATCCCATGGAGAAAAATTAGAAAACATATCTGAAAAGATCGATGTGTCCACTGACGAACGAGCTCGGTGCCTTGACCCATGACTCAATCTGCACCCTGGATGCATGCGCGGCGTCGTCGGGTGCCGGCCTGGCGCCCCGCCCGATGACCCTGCCGCCGTGCGGCTGCACAGCGTGCTTTCTGGCGATGAGAATTGGGAGGAGGCGCTAGATTTAGATCGATCACGGCTTCATGCGATTGCCCCCACGTCCACTACAGGAATTCCGAATTGGGCTGGGACAGGCTGGAAGGAGAATTGGGCCATTAGGCCATGTTGGAGCGGGAAGGGGGAGAAACAGGAGCAGGTGGGCTGGCTAATTCATTGGGTAAAAGCGTATACGACCTGTGAACCTCTTTGTTTTCATACAGTACATAATACAAACTTTCTATATACATAATATTTTGCCAAAAATAATGGGTATTCACTTGAATACCCATGAATTGATCTGGGCCCGCCCCTGCTGCCTGTGACGGGCCCTCGCCTCTCCATGTAATCCACTGTTCCTACTTATTATGCTTTGATTTGAGGATACTGAGGGTCGGTAGGATAATTTATTATTTAAAGAGTGCCTTCCCGTGAACTATATGCTCCCTCCGGTCTTTTTGTTCACATATAAGATTTATCTGCAGTCAAGTCTCGTAAAATTTGATCAACTTTATAGGAAGAAAATACTAACATTCATAATGTGGAATCAGTAGTAGTAGATGCGTCATGACTTAAATTTTCATATTGTATAACTTTAGTATGGTAGATGTTAATATT
Organism: Triticum monococcum; assembly: GCA_034509565.1. Lineage (NCBI taxonomy): Eukaryota > Viridiplantae > Streptophyta > Magnoliopsida > Poales > Poaceae > Triticum > Triticum monococcum. Next base: position 168,893,496 of record CM067847.1, on the reverse strand, counting down.
TTTTCATATAAATATGGTTAAACTTTATAAAGTTTGACTTTAGACAATTCTTATATGCAGAGTAAAAAAGGACTAGAGGGAGTACTTCAAACTTCATGGAAAACATAGGTAAACTCACGCACGTGCAAAATTTGGTTAAAAAATTACTATCATTTGCAAGCTAGAGATAAAACCGCAAACCATTTGCTACAACCCAGGTTACGTAATTTCACATAAAAAAGAAGTTATAAGTTGCAGCAATCACAGACCATAAATAATTTTATTTCTTCTAGTATAAAATTTACTTGCCTCCCGGTGTTTCTACTCATTCTCTATATACACTTATTTTATAATTCTCTCAAACTTATAGACCTAATATTTGTGAAGTTTTTAGTAATTGGTTCATATATATATGGACTTCAGATCAAATTTGTGTTCCTCAAGTTATGAGTACATTTTGCATTGAAATAGCTAAAACGACCATGTAGTTGCCAAGAGTGTAAAATGTGGCAATATATTTCCTGAATAAGATAATTGTAGTCACAAAATTGTATTGTTTCTTTCCTGGAGGTGTTGCTGCTGAAGAACATTTCTTGTTGTCTTTATGGTGTCAAGAGATGATTGGTGAGGATGATCGTTGTTGTAGTTCATCGTTCATTGTTTTGATGGTTCCTCCTCCTAGGCAGAGCTTCAATCTTGTATGACTTTGATCTTTGTTGGCATGATTCTTTGTGTGTGTTTGCGTTAGTTTTAGTTGTGTCCGTCCTAGTCATTCAGAAGTTGGATGTGTGTTCACTGTGTTTGTATCTGCTCAATGCTTAATTCTAAGTCAATAGAAAACCATCCTTTATCAAGAAAAAAAAACATAGTTGTAGCTCGGACGATGTCGATGCTTCATTCTGAGTCGATAAAAAACCATCCTTTATCAAGGAAAAAAACATAGTTGTAACTAGGACGATGTGTATTTTCTTTCCTTGAACTATCACCATACTGTAGGTTTCTTCCCTGATATTTTGTTGTTGTATACACACTTAACTTCAAATACAGTCACCCGCAAAAAAAAACTTCAAATACAATGTAAGCTTCATCCCTAAAAGGGGCAACCATGGTTAAAACCAATCTTTTATCCGATGTGGCATTGTTTTGGTGGAATATTTTGCCACCTAGTCAGGCCAAGGTGGCACACATGTAGTTTTTGCGTCAAAACATATGACGATGGACCTCCCAATGTGCTTATCTCTGGGCATTGCCACTATGGCGATGGTAGAATAGGTGTTGGCGTGGCTCTGAAGTTGGAGGTGGGGAGGGGGGAGGGGCTGAGAGGGCATGCCGACGTGTCCTGCTTCTAACCTAATTGTGCTTGCATCTGGATATTAAGTGGGAAGAACCAAGGGAAGGGGCCGTCTCACCCACATGGGAGGGGGGGGGGGGGGGGGGGCTCAGAGGTGGCGATAGAGTCAGACACAACATACCGAGATTGAGAGGGGAAGGGGATGCCAAGGCCGTTGGTACTTCTACTTTGATCGTTGGTCTTTACTTTAGGATTTAGATAGCCCCTCTAGTCTGTAAAATAAGTCTTTTCTAACATACTAATAGTGCTTGAACCCTATAAATCTTGTTTTTTGACCGGAGGAAGAGAAATTAAAACGTCACTTCGCTCGCCCTCTGGCACTCCTCTAAGTGTTTTACGAGAAAATCTTTTATAGACACAAGGAGTGTGAAAATCCTTAATCACTAGGCAAGAAAGCCCCATGGGAACAAAAAGGATACAATTAGTTCAGAATCGGAAAATGTACAATTTCAAAGGAAAGAAGGTGTTTATGGTACAGATGTTGAGCAAGTAGAAATCCATCAATTTTGGACATGTTTTGAAACTAGCTAATAGGAGTCTTTCTCGAGGTGAATGCGAGAGCATGGATGGTGAGGTAATTTTAATGATGTTTACTTCGAATTTACATAGTCCTTATATTATAAAACACTAGACATGCATATTTAGCACAAACATGGTAGCTTGGGTAGTGACAGGGCTAGTGGGACGAGGGGTTGGGGCATGGCCTCTCCAAGATTGATACAATTATGTACATATATACTCTTCAATTTTTCATGTAAATCAGGCAATAATTTGTGACTGCTCCTTGTGTTCGGGTGCTCCTTGACTGTAATGCTATAGGTTTGAGATTGTGTGGTGATAAGGTAGATGCAAAAGAAATGGAAAACGCATGAGCAGTGTGAGAGAGACCGTGAGAGGCGAACAACCCCATACGCGGGACAGATGCACATAGGGTTTGTTTGGTTGGCTTGCACAAAAAGTAGCCTAACTCAGGCACCATTCTCTGACGTTGGATTTTGGAGGCCTAATATAAGGCCAGGATTGCTGCCTGGCGAAGGAGTTGCATGTCAGGACTCCATATCCAAACAGACCCGTAGTACGATAAGGTCAGTCTCAGTGTTGTGGCGTGAGCTGTGTGCCTGTGACCACACTACTCTCTCTCTCTCTCTCTCTCCCTCTCTCCAAAGCCATTTGATTTGAGCTCCTCACATGTACCTCTAACTAACCGCCGGCTAGGTAGCTTGCTTGGGTGTGTATACGGTGGGTCATAAACATGTTTGCGTAGAATGAAAATATCACATTGCACACATCACAACACGCACTAGAACAACAACTATTGTCAATGAAGAGAAGATACCAATTGGGCACTTGGCTCTACAACAAACCGTTCACTCCATTTTAAGGACCCTTTGATTCAAAAAATCATAGGAATTTTGGAGTATTCCGATCTTTTGGCATCTTTTCTTTGTACATCATTGGATTTGTAGGATTGAAATGCTTAGGAAATTCTTCTAAGGATTGCATCACACTACATTTTGAAGGGACATTCCCGTCCAACAAAAGATATAGTTACAATTCATTTGTTTTTCCACGATGTCAAATCACTCTTTGACGTTATTTGTGAAAAATACTCTCTTTCCTGTAAATTCTTATGGTTTTGTTATTCTATAGGGTTCACACTCTAATATTTTGTTCTTCTTTTTGTCTATTCCTATGGTTTGAGATTTTTTTTCAATTAAATAGGTCCACGAATCCCCTCGTCGTCAAGGGCACACTCTTCCCTCTAGCCAGTGAATTCGCCTCCTTTTGCATGCCCCTCCGAAGTGGCGGGGAGGGGAATTTCAGTGTCTTTGCTTCGGCAAGTAGTTTAGGTTAGGGTTATTTAATTCTCACGCGTGCAACACTTTGACAAAACGACTGCAACTCTAGGTCGCTGGTCCTTAGGGCACACACACGAAGACTTTTCGTTTATCATCGACAAATCAATCCCGCTTTGATATGGGTGCAGCGATAGTGGCACGTCGGCGACACATTCTCGTAAACGGTAATGGTCGTTCGGTGGTCTAGAGACTTTGATATAATTTTTATTATGTTTGAGATGCGTTGTACTCCTTCCTGGTTGAACTTTTGTAGTAATATATTTGAATCTTTTTTTGAAAAGAATTAAATATACACCACACGCTATGCATACATGGTGAAAAATCACAAAACTGGCCCTTTGGCCGAAGTTCAGCACGAAATGGCCCTTTTTTGAAAATATTTCACAAAATGGCCCTACACGCATGACTCCCGCACCTGGGGCGCCATGCTAGACAGCATAACACCTCGGTCAAGGGCGCCATGCTTGTCAGCGCTGACTTGCCACGTTGGCAGGGCATGCCACCATGGCGCCCCAGGACAGGGCGCCGTGCTTATGTCCATGACGCCCCTGCTCAGGGCGCAATGCCCCTTGCGTGAACAAAACAGAGTCTCCCCTGTTTTCCCCTCCACACACCCTCACTTTCCCCCTTCTCCACCCCGGCCGCCCCACTCAATCCCCTACCTAATGCCCACAAAATTTCGTGGATCGGAGCTCCAAATCGGTGATTTATCCTTCCCTTCGACCCCTCAAGGTATTCTCCATCATTCCTCCTCTTTTTGTTGGTTGAAATCTCCACATTGTGGGGATTTGGGGAAACCCTAGGTCATCCAAATTTGCTATTTTTGTTGATGCATTTTGTTGTTTATGATTCTAGATGGCGAGGATTGTCAATGTGCATCATGTGGACTTTGTCTCCTTTGAGAAGAGAGACGCGGAGTATGGTGACCCGAAGAAGAAGCCGGTAGTGATGGTGTTTCCCACAAGTCCTAGCCTTGAGGAGGTTTTGGTTGAGCTTCGAAGAAGGTTGAATTGGATGGAAGAAGCGATGGAGTAGACTTAATCGGAAGGTATATTGTTGGGTATGGGTAACATATTCGTTGGAAGATAATGCCTCTTGACTCCGAGTTTCATTGGGAAGCATATAAAGAGAGTGTGTTGGCCTCACAAGATAAATCATTTGAGTTATTTGCCACAAAGGTTGTTCGTGCTCGGCTGCACATTGATTTGAATCGGTGTGCATCTTCATATGATGTTAGAAGCCCGGTTCGAGATTCAACACATGTCACTCCGGATGTGCATGACACAACAATGAGCCAACCTCCAATGACCCAATGTTTGAGCCCCGGCGGGAATGACCAAGTTGATAATGAAGACTTGCACATGGATGGTGGTGAGTTTGAGGGTGATGAATCGGAGGCTTATCTTCATGACCATTATGTTGGTGATGTTGAGGCAAATTGCATGGAAGAGGACAAGGACCATGAGATTCCATATAGTAGGTCCTATGCGTGGGACTCGGAGGATGAAGGCCCACATGAAGAAATAGAAGAGGATGGTTTGACGGCTAAAGAAGCCAATGCTTTCAAGAAGGTAATAGGCCGTCGTCATAAGACATCATTGTTTCGTGATCTAAGCCTAGCCGATAAGGCGATTGTTGATGGTGGCACTGAAGGAAATATGCCCTAGAGGCAATAATAAAGTTATTATTTATTTCCTTATATCATGATAAATGTTTATTATTCATGCTAGAATTGTATTAACCGGAAACATAATACATGTGTGAATACATAGACAAACTGAGTGTCACTAGTATGCCTCTACTTGACTAGCTCGTTAATCAAAGATGGTTATGTTTCCTAACCATGAACAAAAAGTTGTTATTTGATTAACGGGATCACATCATTAGGTGAATGATCTGATTGACATGACCCATTCCATTAGCTTAGCACCCGATCATTTAGTATGTTGCTATTGCTTTCTTCATGACTTATACATGTTCCTATGACTATGAGATTATGCAACTCCCGTTTGCCGGAGGAACACTTTGTGTGCTACCAAACGTCACAACGTAAATGGGTGATTATAAAGGTGCTCTACAGGTGTCTCCAAAGGTAGATGTTGGGTTGGCGTATTTCGAGAATAGGATTTGTCACTCCGATTGTCGGAGAGGTATCTTTGGGCCCTCTCGGTAATGCACATCACATAAGCCTTGCAAGCATTGCAACTAATGAGTTAATTGCGAGATGATGTATTACGGAACGAGTAAAGAGACTTGCCGGTAACGAGATTGAACTAGGTATTGGATACCGACGATCGAATCTCGGGCAAGTAACATACCGATGACAAAGGGAACAACGTATGTTGTTATGCGGTCTGACCGATAAAGATCTTCATAGAATATGTAGGAGCCAATATGGGCATCCAGGTCCCGCTATTGGTTATTGACCGGAGATGTGTCTCAGTCATGTCTACATTGTTCTCGAACCGTAGAGTCCGCACGCTTAACGTTACGATGACAGTTATTATGAGTTTATGCATTTTCATGTACCGAAGTTAGTTCGGAGTCCCGGATGTGATCACGGACATGACGAGGAGTCTCAAAATGGTTGAGACATAAAGATTGATATATTGGATGACTATATTCGGACACCGAAAGCGTTCCGGGGAAGTTTCGGATAAAACCGGAGCACCGGGGGGTTACCGGAACCCCCCGGGGGGTTAATGGGCCTCATGGGCCTAAAGTGGAGAAGAGGAAGGGGCTGCCAGGGCAGGCCGCGTGCCCCCTATCCCCCTAGTCCGAATTGGACAAGGAGGGAGGGGCGGCGCCCCCCTTTCCTATTCTCCTTCCACCTCTCCTACTTGGACAAGGAAAAGGGAGGGGAGTCCTACTCCCGGTAGGAGTAGGACTCCTCCTGCGCGCCTCCATAGGGCCGGCCGCACCCCCCCCCCCCGTTGGATCCTTTATATACGGAGGCAAGGGGGCACCCTAGGACACAGAAGTTGATCATCGTGATCGTTCCTTAGCCGTGTGCGGTGCCCCCTTCCACCATATTCCACTTCGGTCATATCGTTGTAGTGCTTAGGCGAAGCCCTGCATCGGTGGAACATCATCATCGTCACCACGCCGTTGTGCTGACGGAACTCATCCCCGAAGCTTTGCTGGATCAGAGCCCGGGGAGCGTCATCGAGCTGTATGTTGGGTAACGTAGCAGAAATTCAAAATTTTCCTACGTGTCACCAAGATCTATCTATGGAGAGACCAGCAACGAGGGGAATCAGAGTGCATCTACATACCCTTGTAGATCGCTAAGCGGAAGCGTTCAAGAGAACGGGGTTGAAGGAGTCGTACTCGTCGTGATCCAAATCACCGGAGATCCTAGTGCCGAACGGACGGCACCTCCGCGTTCAACACACGTACAGCCAGACGACGTCTCCCATGCCTTGATCCAGCAAGGAGAGAGGGAGAGGTTGAGGAAGACTCCATCCAGCAGCAACACAACGGCGTGGTGGTGGTGGAGGAGCGTGGTACTCCAGCAGGGCTTCACCAAGCACCGCAAGAGACGAGGAGGAGAGAGATGCAGGGCTGCGTCATATAGAGGAGAGGAACTCGCGTGTTATGAGCAGCCCAAACCTCAACTATATATAGGGGAAGGGGAGGGGCTGCGCCCCCTTTAGGGTTTCCACCCCTAGGGGTGGCGGCCAGCCTAGATCCCATCTAAGGGGGGCGGCCAAGGGGGAGGGGGAGAGGGAGGCGCACCAGGATGGGCCTTAGGGCCCATCTGCCCTAGGGTTTGCCCCCTTTTCCTCTCCCTTGCGCCTTGGGCCCTTGTGGGGGGCGCACCAGCCCACCTGGGGCTGGTCCCCTTCCACACTTGGCCCATGAAGCCCTCCGGGGCTGGTGGCCCCACTTGGTGGACCCCCGGGACCCTCCCGGTGGTCCCGGTACGTTACCAATAAACCCCGAAACCTTTCCGGTGACCAAAACAGGACTTCCCATATATAAATCTTTACCTCCGGACCATTCCGGACTCCGACGTCCGGGATGTCATCCAGGACTCCGAACAACATTCGGTAACCACATACAAACTTCCTTTATAACCCTAGCGTCATCGAACCTTAAGTGTGTAGACCCTACGGGTTCGGGAGACATGCAGACATGACCGAGACGTTCTCCGGTCAATAACCAACATCGGGATCTGGATACCCATGTTGGCTCCCACATGTTCCACGATGATCTCATCGGATGAACCACGATGTCAAGGACTTAATCAATCCCGTATACAATTCCCTTTGTCTATCGATACGATACTTGCCCGAGATTCGATCGTCGGTATCCCGATAGCTTGTTCAATCTCGTTACCGGCAAGTCTCTTTACTCATTCTGTAACACATCATCCCGTGATCAAATCCTTGGTCACATTGTGCACATTATGATGATGTCCTGCCGAGTGGGCCCAGAGATACCTCTCCGTCACACGGAGTGACAAATCCCAGTCTCGATTCGTGCCAACCCAACAGACACTTTCGGAGATACCCGTAGTGTACCTTTATAGCCACCCAGTTACGTTGTGACGTTTGGCACACCCAAACCACTCCTACGGTATCCGGGAGTTGCACAATCTCATGGTCTAAGGAAATGATACTTGACATTAGAAAAGCTTTAGCATACGAACTACACGATCTAGTGCTATGCTTAGGATTGGGTCTTGTCCATCACATCATTCTCCTAATGATGTGATCCCGTTATCAACGAAATCCAATGTCCATGGTCAGGAAACCGTAACCATCTATTGATCAACGAGCTAGTCAACTAGAGGCTTACTAGGGACATGGTGTTGTCTATGCATCCACACATGTATCTGAGTTTCCTATCAATACAATTCTAGCATGGATAATAAACGATTATCATGAACAAGGAAATATAATAATAATCAATTTATTATTGCCTCTAGGGCATATTTCCAACAGTCTCCCACTTGCACTAGAGTCAATAATCTAGTTCACATCGATATGTGATTAACACTCAAGGTCACATCCCCATGTGACTAACACCCAAAGAGTTTACTAGAGTCAATAACCTAGTTCACATTTACCATGTGATTAACACTCGATGAGTTCTGGGTGTGATCATGTTATGCTTGTGAGAGAGGTTATAGTCAACGGGTCTGAACCTTTCAGATTCATGTGTGCTTTACAAATCTCTATGTCATCTCCTAGATGCAGCTACCACGCTCTATTTGGAGCTATTCCAAATAACTGTTCTACTATACGAATCCAGTTTACTACTCAGAATAATCTGGATTAGTGTCAAAGTTTGCATCGGCGTAACCCTTTACGACGAACTCTTTTACCACCTCCATAATCGAGAAAATTCCTTAGTCCACTAGTTACTAAGGATAACTTTGACCGCTGTCCTGTGATCCATTCTTGGATCACTCTTGTACCCCTTGACTGACTCATGGCAAGGCACACTTTAGGTGCGGTACACAGCATAGCATACTGTAGAGCCTATGTCTTAAGCATAGGGGACGACCTTCGTCCTTTCTCTCTATTCTGCCGTGGTCGAGCTTTAAGTCTTAACTTCATACCTTACAACTCAGGCAACAACTCCTTCTTTGACTGATCCATCTTGAACACCTTCAAGATCACGTCAAGGAATGTGCTCATTTGAAAGTACCATTAAGCGTTTTGATCTATCCTTATAGATCTTGATGCTCAATGTTCAAATAGCTTAATCCAGGTTTTCCATTGAAAAAACACTTTCCAAATAACCCTATATGCTTTCCAGAAATTCTACGTCATTTCTGATCAATAATATGTCAACAACATATATTCATCAAAAATTCTATAGTGCTCCCACTCACTTCTTTGGAAATACAAGTTTCTCATAAACTTCGTATACACCAAAATCTTTGATCATCTCATCAAAGCATACATTCCAACTCCGAGATGCTTACTCCAGTCCTTAGAAGGATTGCTGGAGCTTTGCATACTTATTAGCATATTTCAGGATTGACAAAACCTTCCGGTTGTATCACATACAACCTTTCCTCAAGAAAATCGTCGAGGAAACAATGTTTTGACATCCTATCTGCAAGATTTCATAAATAATGCAGTAATCGCTAACATAATTCCAACAGACTCTTAGCATCGCTACGAGTGAGAAAGTCTCATCATAGTCAACTCCTTGAACTTGTTGGAAAAATCTTAACGACAAGTCGAGCTTTCTTAATGGTGATACTTACCATCATTGTCCGTCTTCCTTTTAAAATCCATATGTACCTAACAGCCTTACGACCATCAAGTAGTTCTTCCAAAGTCTACACTTTGTTTTCATACATGGATCCTATCTCGGATTTTATGGCCTCGAGCCATTTATTGGAATCCAGGCCCACCATCGCTTCTCCATAGCTTGTAGGTTCATTGTTGTCTAGCAACATGACTTCCAAGATAGGATTACGTACCACTCTGAAGTAGTACGCATCCTTGTCATCCCACGAGGTTTGGGAGTGACTTGATCCGAAGTCTCATGATCAATATCATAAGCTTCCTCTTCAATTGGTGTAGGTGCCACAGGAACTACTCCCTGTGCCCTGCCACACACTAGTTGAAGAGACGGTTCAATAACCTCATCAAGTCTCCACCATCCTCCCACTCAATTCTTTCGAGAGAAACTTTTCCTCGAGAAAGGACCTGATTCTAGAAACAATCCCTTATTGCTTTCGGATCTGAGACAGGAGGTATACCCAACTGTTTTGGGTGTCCTATGAAGATGCATTTATCCGCTTTGGGTTCGAGTTTATCGGCCTGAAACTTTTCCACATAAGCGTTGCAGCCCCAAACTTTTAAGAAATGACAGCTTAGGTTTCTATAAACCATAGTTCATACGGTGTCATCTCATCGGAATTACGTGGTGCCCTATTTAAAGTGAATGTGGTTGTCTCTAATGCCTAACCCATAAACTATCATGGTAATTCGATAAGAGACATCATGGTATGCATCATATCCAATAGGGTGCAGTTATGATGTACGGACACACCATCACACTGTGGTGTTCCTGGCTGTATTGGTTGTGAAACAATTTCCACAATGTCTTAATTCTGTGCCAAACTCGTAATTCAGATATCCATCTCTACGGTCATATCATAGACATTATATCCTCTTGTCACGACGATGTTCAACTTCACTCTGAAATTACTTGAACCTTTCAATAATTCAGACTCGTGATTCATCAAGTAAATATACTCAACATCTACTCAAATCATCTGTGAAGTAAGAACATAACGATATCCACTACATGCCTCAGCACTCATTGGACTGCACACATCAAAATGTATTACTTCCAACAAGTTGCTTTCTAGTTCCATTTTACTGAAACCGAGGCTTTCAGTCATCTTGCCCATGTGGTATGATTTGCATGTCTCAAGTGATTCAAAATCAAGTGAGTCCAAATGGTCCATTTGCATGGAGTTTCTTCATGCATATACACCAATAGACATGGTTCGCATGTCTCAAACTTTTCAAAAACGAGTGAGCCCAAAGGTCCATCAACATGGAGCTTCTTCATGCGTTTTATACCGATATGACTTACGTGGCAATGCCACAAGTAGGTGGTACTATCATTACTATCTTATATCTTTTGGCATGAACATGTGTATCACTACAATCGAGATTCAATAAACCATTCATTTTAGGTGCAAGACCATTGAAGGTATTATTCAAATAAACAAAGTAACCATTATTCTCCTTAAATGAATAACCGTATTGCGATAGACATAATCCAATAATGTCTATGCTCAACACAAACACCAAATAACAATTATTTAGGTTTAACACCAATCTCGATGGTAGAGGGAGCGTGCGATGCTTGATCACATCAACATTGGAAACACTTCCAACACATATCGTCAGCTCACCTTTAGCTAGTCTCTGTCTATGCCGTAGCTTTTATTTCGAGTTACTAACACTTAGCAACCGAACCAGTATCTAATACCCTGGTGCTACTAGGAGTACTAGTAAAGTACACATCAACACAATTTATATCCAATATACTTCTATCGACCTTGCCAGCCTTCTAATCTACCAAGTATCTAGGGTAATTCTGCTCCAGTGGCTGTTCCCCTTATTACAGAAGCACTTAGTCTCGGGTTTGGGTTCAACCTTGGGTTTCTTCACTAGAGCAGCAGCTGAATTGCCGTTTCATGAAGTATCCCTTCTTGCCCTTGCCCTTCTTGAAACTAGTGGTTTCACCAACCATCAACAATTGATGCTCCTTCTTGATTTCTACTTTGGTGGTGTCAAACATCGCGAATATCTCAAGGATCATCATACATGTCCCCGACACATTATAGTTCATCACGAAGCTCTAGCAGCTTGGTGGTAATGACTTCGAAGAAACATCACTATCTCATCTGGAAGATCAACTCCCACTCGATTCAAATGATTGTTGTACTCAGACAATCTGAGCACAAGCTCAACAATTGAGCTTTTCTCCCTTAGTTTGTAGGCTAAGAAAATCGTCGGAGGTCTTATACCTCTTGACGTGGGCACGAGCCTGGAATTCCAATTTCAGCCCTCGAAACATCTCATATGTTTCGTGACGTTTCAAAAATGTCTTCGGTGCCTCAACTCTAAACAGTTTAACTGAACTATCATGTAGTTATCAAAACGTGTATGTCAGATGTTCGCAACATCCACAGACAACATTCGAGGTTCAGCACACTAAGCGGTGCATTAAGGACATAAGCCTTCTAAGAAGCAATGAGGACAATCCTCAGTTTACGGACCTAGTCCGCATAATTGCTACTATCAACTTTCAACTAATTTTTCTCTAGGAACATATCTAAACAGTAGAACTAAAGCGCGAGCTACGACATAATTTGTGAAGACCTTTTGACTATGTTCAGGATAATTAAGTTCATCTTATGAACTCCCACTCAGATAGACATCCCTCTAGTCATCTAAGTGATTACATGATCCGAGTCAACTAGGCCGTGTCCGATCATCACGTGAGACGGACTAGTCAACATCGGTGAACATCTTCATGTTGATCGTATCTTCTATACGACTCATGCTCGACCTTTCGGTCTTCTGTGTTCCGAGGCCATGTCTGTACATGCTAGGCTCGTCAAGTCAACCTAAGTGTTTTGCATGTGTTCCGAGGCCATGTCTGTACATGCTAGGCTCGTCAACACCCGTTGTATTTGAACGTAAGAATCTATCACACCCGATCATCACGTGGTGCTTTGAAACGACGAACTTTCGCAACGGTGCACAGTTAGGGGGAACACTTTCTTGAAATTTTAACGAGGGATCATCTTATTTACTACCGTCGTTCTAAGCAAATAAGATGCAAAAACATGATAAACATCACATGCAATCAAATAGTGACATGATATGGCCATCATCACTTTGCTCCTTTTGATCTCCATCTTCGGGGCTCCATGATCATCATCGTCACCGGCATGACACCATGATCTCCATCATCGTGTCTTCATGAAGTTGTCTCGCCAACTATTACTTCTACTACTACAGCTAACGGTTAGCAATAAAGTAAAGTAATTACATGACGTTTATGTTGACACGCAGGTCATAAATAAATTAAGACAACTCCTATGGCTCCTGCCATTTGTCATTCTCATCGACATGCAAGTCGTGATTCCTATTATAAGAACATGATCATCTCATACATCACATATATCATTCATCACATCCTTTGGGCCATATCACATCACATGGCATACCCTGCAAAAACAAGTTAGACGTCCTCTAATTGTTGTTTGCATGTTTTACGTGGCTGTTATGGGTTTCTAGCAAGAACGTTTCTTACCTACGCAAAGACCACAGCGTGATATGCCAATTTCTATTTACCCTTCATAAGGACCCTTTTCATAGAATCCGATCCGACTAAAGTGGGAGAGACAGGCACCCGCTAGCCACCTTATGCAACTAGTGCATGTCAGTCGGTGGAACCAGTCTCACGTAAGAGTACGTGTAAGGTCGGTCCAGGCCGCTTCATCGCACGATGCCGCCGAATCAAGATAAGACTAGTAACGGTAAGCATATTGAATAAAATCAACGCCCACAGCTACTTTGTGTTCTACTCGTGCATAGAATCTACGCAATAGACCTAGCTCTGATACCACTGCTGGGTAACGTAGCAGAAATTCAAAATTTTCCTACGTGTCACCAAGATCTATCTATGGAGAGACCAGCAACGAGGGAAAGGAGACTGCATCTACATACCCTTGTAGATCGCTAAGCGGAAGCGTTCAAGAGAACGGGGTTGAAGGAGTCGTACTCGTCATGATCCAAATCACCGGAGATCCTAGTGCCGAAGGGACGACACCTCCGCGTTCAACACACGTACAGCCAGACGACGTCTCCCATGCCTTGATCCAGCAAGGAGAGAGGGAGAGGTTGAGGAAGACTCCATCCAGCAGCAGCACAACGGCGTGGTGGTGGTGGAGGAGCGTGGTACTCCAACAGGGCTTCGCCAAGCACCGCAAGAGACGAGGAGGAGAGAGATGCAGGGCTGCATCATATAGAGGAGAGGAACTCGCGTGTTATGAGCAGCCCAAACCTCAACTATATATAGGGGAAGGGGAGGGGCTGCGCCCCCTTTAGGGTTTCCACCCCTAGGGGTGGCGGCCAGCCTAGATCCCATCTAAGGGGGGCGGCCAAGGGGGAGGGGGAGAGGGAGGCGCACCAGGATGGGCCTTAGGGCCCATCTGCCCTAGGGTTTGCCCCCTTTTCCTCTCCCTTGCGCCTTGGGCCCTTGTGGGGGGTGCACCAGCCCACCTGGGGCTGGTCCCCTTCCACACTTGGCCCATGAAGCCCTCCGGGGCTGGTGGCCCCACTTGGTGGACCCCCGGGACCCTCCCAGTGGTCCCGGTACGTTACCGATAAACCCCGAAACCTTTCCGGTGACCAAAACAGGACTTCCCATATATAAATCTTTACCTCCGGACCATTCCAGAACTCCTCGCGACGTCCGGGATCTCATCCGGGACTCCGAACAACATTCGGTAACCACATACAAACTTCCTTTATAACCCTAGCGTCATCGAACCTTAAGTGTGTAGACCCTACGGGTTCGGGAGACATGCAGACATGACCGAGACGTTCTCCGGTCAATAACCAACAGCGGGATCTGGATACCCATGTTGGCTCCCACATGTTCCACGATGATCTCATCGGATGAACCACGATGTCAACGAGTTAATCAATCCCGTATACAATTCCCTTTGTCTATCGATACGATACTTGCCCGAGATTCGATCGTCGGTATCTCGATACCTTGTTCAATATCGTTACCGGCAAGTCTCTTTACTCGTTCTGTAACACATCATCCCGTGATCAACTCCTTGGTCACATTGTGCACATTATGATGATGTCCTACCGAGTGGGCCCAGAGATACCTCTCCGTCACACGGAGTGACAAATCCCAGTCTCGATTCGTGCCAACCCAACAGACACTTTTGGAGATACCCGTAGTGTACCTTTATAGCCACCTAGTTATGTTGTGACGTTTGGCACACCCAAAGCACTCCTATGGTATCCGGGAGTTGCACAATCTCATGGTCTAAGGAAATGATATTTGACATTAGAAAATCTTTAGCATACGAACTACACGATCTAGTGCTATGCTTAGGATTGGGTCTTGTCCATCACATCATTCTCCTAATGATGTGCTCCCGTTATCAACGACATCCAATGTCCATGGTCAGGAAACCGTAACCATCTATTGATCAACGAGCTAGTCAACTAGAGGCTTACTTGGGACATGGTGTTGTCTATGCATCCACACATGTATCTGAGTTTCCTATCAATACAATACTAGCATGGATAATAAACGATTATCATGAACAAGGAAATATAATAATAATCAATTTATTATTGCCTCTAGGGCATATTTCCAATAGTACATGTGCTAAGAACTCGGAGGCGCCGGAGTAACGGTGCTTGGATCGGTCGGATCGGGAAGACGTACGACTACTTCCTCTACGTTGCGTCAACGCTTCCGCTGTTGATCTACAAGGGTACGTAGATCACACTCTCCCCTCTCGTTGCTATGCATCACCATGATCTTGCGTGTGCGTAGGAAAATTTTGAAATTACTACGTTCCCCAACAGTGGCATCCGAGCCTAGGTTTTATGGTTTGATGTTATATGCACGAGTAGAACACAAGTGAGTTGTGGGTGATATAAGTCATACTGCCTACCAGTATGTCATACTTTGGTTCGTTGGTATTGTTGGATGAAGCGGCCCGGACCGACATTACGCGTACGCTTACGCGAGACCGGTTCTCCCGACGTGCTTTGCACAAAGGTGGCTTGCGGGTGACTGTTTCTCCAACTTTAGTTGAACCGAGTGTGGGTACGCCCGGTCCTTGCGAAGGTTAAAACGGCATCAACTTGACATACTATCGTTGTGGTTTTGATGCGTAGGTGAGATTGTTTCTTGCTTAAGCCCGTAGCAGCCACGTAAAACTTGCAACAAACAAAGTAGAGGACGTCTAACTTGTTTTTGCAGGGCATGTTGTGATGTGATATAGTCAAGACATGATGCTAAATTTTATTGTATGAGATGATCATGTTTTGTAACCAAGTTATCGGCAACTGGCAGGAGCCATATGGTTGTCGCTTTATTGTATGCAATGCAATCACGATGTAATGCTTTAGTTTATCACTAAGCAGTAGCGATAGTCGTGGAAGCATAAGATTGGCGAGACGACAACGATGCTACGATGGAGATCAAGGTGTCGCGCCGGTGACAATGGTGATCATGACGGTGCTTCGGAGATGGAGATCACAGGAACAAGATGATGATGGCCATATCATATCACTTATATTGATTGCATGTGATGTTTATCTTTTATGCATCTTATCTTGCTTTGATTGACGGTAGCATTATAAGATGATCTCTCACTAATTATCAAGAAGTGTTCTCCCTGAGTATGCACCATTGCGAAAGTTCTTCGTGCTGAGACACCACGTGATGATCGGGTGTGATAGGCTCTACGTTAAAATACAACGGGTGCAAAACAATTGCACACGCGGAATACTCAGGTTATACTTGACGAGCCAAGCATATACAGATATGGCCTCGGAACACGGAGACCGAAAGGTCGAGCATGAATCATATAGTAGATATGATCAATATAGTGATGTTCACCAATGAAACTAATCCATCTCACATGATGATCGGACATGGTTTAGTTGATTTGGATCACGTGATCACTTAGAGGATTAGAGGGATGTCTATCTAAGTGGGAGTTCTTAAATAATTTGATTAATTGAACTTAAATTTATCATGAACTTAGTACCTGATAGTATCTTGCTTGTTTATGTTTGATTGTAGATAGATGGCTCGTGCTGTTGTTCCGTTGAATTTTAATGCGTTCTGGAAGTCATGCTACTAGATCATGATGAACCTACGAACTATGAAGAAGCGATGGTGAGCCCATATTCCGCAAAATGGCTTGAAGTCATGAAATCTGAGATGGGATCCATGTATGAGAACAAAGTATGGACTTTGGTTGACTTGCCCGATGATCGGCAAGCAATTGAGAATAAATGGATTTTCAAGAAGAAGACTGACGCTGACGGTAATATTACTGTCTACAAAGCTCGACTTGTCGCAAAAGGTTTTCGACAAGTTCAAGGGGTTGACTACGATGAGACCTTCTCACCCGTAGCGATGCTTAAGTCTGTCCGAATCATGTTAGCAATTGCCGCATTTTATGATTATGAAATTTGGCAGATGAATGTCAAAACTGCATTCCTGAATGGATTTCTGGAAGAAGAGTTGTATATGATGCAACCGGAAGGTTTTGTCGATCCAAAGGGAGCTAACAAAGTGTGCAAGCTCCAGCGATCCATTTATGGACTGGTGCAAGCATCTCGGAGTTGGAATAAACGCTTTGATAGTGTGATCAAAGCATTTGGTTTTATACAAACTTTCGGAGAAGCCTGTATTTACAAGAAAGTGAGTGGGAGCTCTGTAGCATTTCTAATATTATATGTGGATGACATATTACTGATTGGAAATGATATAGAATTTCTGGATAGCATAAAGGGATACTTGAATAAGAATTTTTCAATGAAAGACCTCGGTGAAGCTGCTTACATATTAGGCATAAAAATCTATAGAGATAGATCAACATGCTTAATCGGACTTTCACAAAGCACATACCTTGACAAGATTTTGAAAAAGTTCAAAATGGATCAAGCAAAGAAAGGGTTCTTGCCTGTGTTACAAGGTGTGAAGTTGAGTCAGACTCAATGCCCGACCGCTGCAAAAGATAGAGAAAAAATGAAAGATGTTCCCTATGCTTCGGCCATAGACTCTATCATGTATGCAATGCTGTGTACCAGACCTGATGTGTGCCTTGCTATAAGCTTAGCAGGGAGGTACCAAAGTAATCCAGGAGTGGATCACTGGACAGAGGTCAAGAACATCCTGAAATACCTGAAAAGGACTAAGGATATGTTTCTCGTATATGGAGGTGACAAACAGCTCATCGTAAACGGTTATGTTGATGCAAGCTTTGACACTGATCCGGACGATTCTAAATCGCAAACCGGATACGTGTTTACATTAAACGGTGGGGCTGTCAGTTGGTGCAGTTCTAAACAAAGCGTCGTAGCGGGATCTACATGTGAAGCGGAGTACATAGCTGCTTCGGAAGCAGCAAATGAAGGAGTCTGGATGAAGGAGTTCATATCCGATCTAGGTGTCATACCTAATGCATCGGGTCCAATGAAAATCTTTTGTGACAATACTGGTGCAATTGCCTTGGCAAAGGAATCCAGATTTCACAATAGAACCAAGCACATCAAGAGACGCTTCAATTCCATCCGGGATCTAGTCCAGGTGGGATACATAGAGATTTGCAAGATACATACAGATCTGAATGTGGCAGACCCATTGACTAAGCCTCTTCCACGAGCAAAACATGATCAGCACCAAGACTCCATGGGTGTTAGAATCATTACTGTGTAATCTAGATTATTGACTCTAGTGCAAGTGGGAGACTGAAGGAAATATGCCCTAAAGGCAATAATAAAGTTATTATTTATTTCCTTATATCATGATAAATGTTTATTATTCATGCTAGAATTGTATTAACCGGAAACATAATACATGTGTGAATACATAGACGAACTGAGTGTCACTAGTATGCCTCTTCTTGACTAGCTCGTTAATCAAAGATGGTTATGTTTCCTAACCATGAACAAAAAGTTGTTATTTGATTAACGGGATCACATCATTAGGTGAATGATCTGATTGGCATGACCCATACCATTAGCTTAGCACCCGATCGTTTAGTATGTTGTTATTGCTTTCTTCATGACTTATACATGTTCCTATGACTATGAGATTATGCAACTCCCGTTTGCCAGAGGAACACTTTGTGTGCTACCAAACGTCACAACGTAAATGGGTGATTATAAAGGTGCTCTATAGGTGTCTCCAAAGGTAGATGTTGGGTTGGCGTATTTCGAGAATAGGATTTGTCACTCCGATTGTCGGAGAGGTATCTCTGGGCCCTCTCGGTAATGCACATCACATAAGCCTTGCAAGCATTGCAACTAATGAGTTAGTTGCGAGATGATGTATTACGGAACGAGTAAAGAGACTTGCCGGTAACGAGATTGAACTAGGTATTGGATACCAACGATCGAATCTCGGGCAAGTAACATGCCGATGACAAAGGGAACAACGTATGTTGTTATGCGGTCTGACCGATAAAGATCTTCGTAGAATATGTAGGAGCCAATATGGGCATCCAGGTCCCGCTATTGGTTATTGACCGGAGATGTGTCTCAGTCATGTCTACATTGTTCTCGAACCGTAGGGTCCGCACGCTTAACGTTACAATGACATTTATTATGAGTTTATGCATTTTGATGTACCAAAGCTAGTTCGGAGTCCCAGATGTGATCACGGACATGACGAGGAGTCTCGAAATGGTCGAGACATAAAGATTTATATATTGGATGACTATATTCGGACACCAGAAGCGTTCCGGGGAAGTTTCGGATAAAACCGGAGAACTGGGGGGTTACCGGAACCCCCCGGGGGGTTAATGGGCCTCATGGGCCTAAAGTGGAGAAGAGGAAGGGGCTGTCAGGGCAGGCCGCGCGCCCTCTCTCCCCCTAGTCCGAATTGGACAAGGAGGGAGGGGCGGCGCCCCCCCTTTCCTATTCTCCTTCCACCTCTCCTACTTGGACAAGGAAAAGGGAGGGGAGTCCTACTCCCGGTAGGAGTAGGACTCCTCCTGCGCGCCTCCATAGGGCCGGCCGCACCCCCCTTGGATCCTTTATATACGGAGGCAAGGGGGCACCCTAGGACACACAAGTTGATCATCGTGATCGTTCCTTAGCCATGTGCGGTGCCCCCTTCCACCATATTCCACTTGGTCATATCGTTGTAGTGCTTAGGCGAAGCCCTGCGTC
Source organism: Triticum monococcum (assembly GCA_034509565.1). NCBI lineage: Eukaryota > Viridiplantae > Streptophyta > Magnoliopsida > Poales > Poaceae > Triticum > Triticum monococcum. The sequence goes on along the minus strand of CM067847.1, from coordinate 168,873,862 downwards.
GGTGGAACATCATCATCGTCACCACGCCGTTGTGTTGATGGAACTCATCCCCGAAGCTTTGCTGGATCGGAGCCCGGGGAGCGTCATTGAGCTGTACGTGTGCTAAGAACTCGGAGGCGCCGGAGTAACGGTGCTTGGATCGGTCGGATCGGGAAGACGTACAACTACTTCCTCTACGTTGCGTCAATGCTTCCGCTGTTGATCTACAAGGGTACGTAGATCACACTCTCCCCTCTCGTTGCTATGCATCACCATGATCTTGCGTGTGCGTAGGAAAATTTTGAAATTACTACGTTCCCCAATAGGCACAAGTAAAATTCTTGCACCAAGGTTAACTTCAAAGCGAGATACCAAAGCAAGTGTGTATGGTGTTAGTTAAGGAACAATCTTTGAAAGCTTGACAGAACTTCAAATATGGGCCAAGGACTACGCGGTTAAGTTTCATCGGCCATTCATTGTGGAGAAGTCAAACTCGAAAGTGCGTTATGTGGTCAAATGTGAGGAACACAAGAATCATTGCCCTTGGGTTATCCGTGCAAGATGTGTCAAAGGCGGGCCACAATGGAAGATTACAAGTTCCGTGTTTCACCATCGATGTAGTGGCAAGGATATTGATGATGCTAATGTAAAGGATGAGCACCGTCAATTGACCTCCAAATTCATTGCATATCGATTTTTAGCCTCCATAAAGATACTCCCGACATATCCCATTCGGGCTTTGATGGAGATGGTGAAGGAGGTTTTTGGGTATGAGGTGAAGTATGGGAAGGCATGGAAGGCCAAGCAAGCTGCCTTTGAGATATTGTATGGTGGTTGGGAAGAATCATACAACCGCCTCGCGATGGTGTTGAAAGCGATGGCGGCAGAAAATTCTGGCATGTACTATATGGTCGAGCCAGATGGCGTGAGAACAAGGATGTACAACGATGCAAATGTTCGTATATTTGGATGTGCATTCTGGACTTTTGAGCCATGCATTAGGGCCTTCAAGCATTGTAGACCGGTTATGTCCGTGGATGGCACATTTCTGACTGGCCAGTTCAGAGGCACATTGTTGATCGCCGTGGATAATGATGGTGGTGACAAATTGGTTCCATTGGCGTTTGCTTTGGTGTCGGCGGAGAACAATGACAACTGGGAGTGGTTTCTTAGTCTAGTGAGGACCAAGGTAATTGGACCTGAAAGAGAGGTTTGCATCATCTCGGACCGCCACCCAGGGATACTCAATGCAGTGGAGATTGACATTCCAGGACATCCTCGCGTGCACCATAGGTGGTGCATGAGGCATTTTGTTTCCAACTTTTACCGAGCATGTGGAGACAAGGAATTGTCTGACCTTCTTCATAATTGTTGTCTCGCATTCACCACTAGACATTTTGAGAAATTGTGGGACAAAGTGTATGCCAAAGCAAACAATGGTGGCAAATATTTCCTAAATAGGAATCTTGCTGATAAAGGAAAGTGGGCACAGGCTTTTGACAACGATGGAGTGAGGTACGGTGACATGACCAACAACATGGTTGAATGTTTCAACATGGTGCTAAAGGGTGTCCGTGCATTGCCGGTGACAGCAATAGTAGAGTATACATTCCAGAAGTTGAATGTCTATTTTCAAAAGTATAGTGAAGAAACATCCAACTTGATGTCCGGGAAAAACAAGGCCAAATAGATGTACAAGTATCCACCAAAGATCGACGATTGGATGGAATACCAAGCAAGGAAGGCGGATTCACACAAAGTCCAGTCCTTTGATAACATAGAATTGATTTACCAAGTTGATGAGCATGGTGGAATGTCGCGTGACGGCGTGCCACATGGAGGTGGATCCTTCAAGGTTTATCTTAAGATGTGCGCGTGTTCATGCGAGAGGCCTACATTGTATCATCTCCCGTGCTCTCACTTGTTGGCTGCATCTCGCACTAGAAATGTGAGTGTCAACATGATCAACAATGTAAGATTGGAGGAGTATTCGATCAATGCGGTCAAAAATACATGGGCTGCGAGGTTTCATCCCTATCTAGACCAATCTAAATGGCCGGAATACCATGGACCCCCACTATACCCTGATTTGGAAATGAAGGTGGTGACACGTGGAAGACGGAAGACAAAGCGTTTCTTGGTTGACATGGATGATTGGGGTGGTGGATTCCGTAAGGAATGGGGTAGCCAACATTTCACAGAGCCTCGTGATATCAGTCATTGTGGTGAATGTAACAACGAGGGGCACAATAGTAGAGGTTGTAGCTCAAGGGGCAAAAGAAAGAGATCAAAACGAGATGGTGATGGTGGTGTCAGCCACGGTGATGGTGGAGCTCAAGGACATGGCCGTGGTGAGGGTGGAGCTTGAGGACGTGGCCGTGGTGACGGTGGAGCTCGAGGACGTGGCCGTGGTGAGGGTGGAGCTCGAGGACGTGGCCGTGGTGACGGTGGAGCTCGAGGACGTGGCCGTGGTGACGGTCGTGCTCGAGGACGTGGCCGTGGTGACGGTGGTGCTCGAGGACGTGGCCGTGGTGACGGTAGTGCTCGAGGACGTGGCCGTGGTGCCGGTGGTGCTCGAGGACGTGGTCGTGCTGATGGTGATGGTCGAGGCTTCGCTTATTGGCTTGGAGTGTGAAACTAATGATGTGTCGAACTTATGTATGTCGTGAATCTTTTGGGTGGCCGAACTTATGTATGTCGTGAATCTTTTGGGTGGTCGAACTTATGTATGTCGTGAACCTTTTGGGTGGTTGAACTATGTAAGTCATGAAAGTAATGTATGTGTGGAATGAATGTATGTCGTGAACCTTTTGAATGTATGTCGTGAACTTATGTGGTTCAAAACTGAAACCATGTTAGTTACAAAAAAAACGGAAACCACATAATCAAAAAACAAAGAAGTGCAGGTCACGGCGCCCTAGCCTAAGGCGCCGTGTTAGTAAGTATGGCGCCCTGGCCCAGGGCGTCATACATGGCGCCAAGAAAAATTGCATGGCGCCCCAACATCAGAAGCAACTTTCGTTTGGACTTAGCCATTTTCGCCGGCCATGGCGCCCTGGGCGGGGGCGTCGTGCTGGCAACAGGCATGGCGCCCCAGCCCAGGGCGTCGTGCTGGCAAGTATTGCTGATGCTCCAAGTACATCAAGTTTTGCTGCTGGATTTTCATACACCAACTTATACATAGTTTCATACATCAAGTTTTGCTGATGCTTCAAGTACATCAAGTTTCACCACAAATGCATCAAGTTTCACCACAAATACATAGTTCACCACAAATGCATCTAGTTTCATACATGGTTCACCACAAATGCATCTAGTTTCATACATAGTTCACCACAAAGTTGAAGACAAATGCATTATTTCCTTCCTTTCCCCCTTTTAGCCGGTGCAGCATCCTTCCCCTTCACTAAGCGCCTTCTCCTCTGCAGCGGCACCTCCACCTCCTCTTCCTCCTCCTCGTCTGAGGCGGCCTCGATCACCGGGTCCTTACGTGCCTTCCTTGAGTATTTGCCCGGAGTATACTTTCCACGCCTTTGACTAGGCTGAGGCGCATCGGGCATCTGCGAGGTGTTAATCTCATCATGCGTCTGTTCATCCCCCTCCTCCTCCATGTCATCAACCGATTCTTCGCCTTGCTGCTGAGTGCCGCTGGATGATGATCTCGACCTTGAAGCTGTAGGGACGGCGACATCGGTGGAGCGGCAGCCTAGTAGAGCACCAAGACCACGTGCCCAAGACTTGCTCCGCTATGAAATTGACATATCATGAAGTAAGGAGATATGCCTAAAAAATGTGTTAGAAAAATAAATTATCAAATGTCATACCTCAACAAAAGCTTTAAGCTTATTGTACGACTCTTCACCAGGAGGGTACTTGAGTGCCTCACCGGCGTCATTCACATGCTTCGAGAGCTCGTTTTGCTATTGGACACAATAGGACAAATCATTTTGGCACAATGTAGGCAAGCATATAGATATAACGGTAACGTACCACAAAGCGGATAGTTGGCGCCGATCCATCTCTAATAAGCGTGTTGTACTCCATATTGGCCATACGATCAAAACCTGGATTGGGTTCATGTAATATGTCCCCTGGCTGAAATGCGGGTGCGTTAAGTTGAGTACGGGCAACGGAAGGAAACCACACAAGATAATTGTTGAATGCTTCTGTATCAAAAGGCCGTGGGGGAGGCTTAGAAGTCGGTTGACGCAATGAAAGCTCAATCTTATTGAGTTTGTGCTTGAACTTCTGGATATACATGTCATGCTCTCGATCCCATTTTTTTTATACTCTTCTGCTTCATCTTGTCAAGACTGCATAGCATTTGACAATTGCATTTTTGTTAGTATTTTGAAAACAATGGAGAAAGCATTAGTCGCCGCTAAGCACTTACCTATGCAAATGTAGCGAAGTGTCCTTGTACTTCGGCGGGGTCTCTTGAAATAAGCCAAACTGTGTCATAACTCGTTGTGGCTGATAAAACTCAACAACATAATAACAAATCAACGGGCAACGCATCCGCCATAAGTGTGCTTCCTGTAGACACTTTGGGTTAAGTCTGAAAGTAATAAAACCAGCTCCCTTACCAATATTACCCTCCGTTCCGTATGGTTCCCAGGTAACCTATAAACAAAGAGAACATTGTTAGTATGAATTTTGGAAAACCGAACAAACCGAAGAGACAAAGCAAGAGGCTATTAATATACCTGCTCCGGGGTCATGATGTCAAGCTCGTTGCAGTAGTGCAAATACATGGTCTTTGAACTGCCAACAAAACCTTCAACCTTGTCCCACCTATACGCCCATGTAGGCATACGGTCCGGGTCATGATGATCATCCCACCGGTCATAACCCTTTGGTGTCGGCCGCCCCACTGGCAAGTGCTCCCAACTCCAGATCGATAATAGAAGCATCGGACCACCGATGTTGGCTTCCTTTGACTCTACGATGTTTCTTGGATTCGCCCCCCTACGACACGCCTCGTCCAGCTACACACAAACAAGAAATATATCATTACAAACTAGAGAAAATTTCTACATGGTGAACACAATATTATTAGCAAAACTACTTACCTGACGATACAAATAAGCCAACGCCGCCGTACCCCAACTGAGTCCATGCTCCCACCCAGCAAACAGCTTAAGCCACATAAAGGAAGCGTTCACGCCAGTGCCGTCAGAGAAAAGAGTCCGGCTGACTACATACCACAAGTATGCCCTGGTATACTGCTGCACTGTTTCATCGTCCGCATCAGCCGGGCATTCCCCAAAGTGTTCAGCAATCCAATGATAACTTGCACCGGCGGACTTCCCTTGTACCCCTGGCTCCCTCCCTATGAGTCCAACCATAATCTCACGCCATCCATCTGAATCTGTGCTAAAACAAATAGGCTCTCCTTTGATGGGAAGTGCAGTGATCAGAGAAACATCCTGCAAAGTGACAGTCATCTCCCCAGCATAGAAGTGAAAAGTATGTGTCTCAGGGCGCCATCGGTCAACGAGTGCCGTGATCGCACAAGGGTTCATCTTCGGCATCGAACGAGACACGAGTGAGATGAAAGGGAGAAGCCCGGTCTTCCGGATATACTCCGTGTATCACTCGTCATACTTCATCTTGTCATGAACCGAACCGGACCTCAGGCGAAGCTGATAAAAAACCCTTCCTTCATCTGCTATGAACCGTCCACGGTGCAATTGATCATATGATGGATGGATAAGAGAAGCCATCCTGCAAATTACAAATGTATATGGTAAGCCCCTTTGTCATTTGCAAATATCCGCAGTAGTGCAAAAACATACATACATGTGCAACATTTCTACATTAATTCTTCTTCCATACACCATATATGTGCATATAATTTTCTACAACATAATACACCATATATTTGCACTAATTCTTTCATACACCATATATATGTGCGTACATATCCTAACCAAATTCATAGCATTTTCATAATAATCCTATATCATACATATTGTAAGCCATACATATCCTAAATCACACTAATCCCTACATTATCACACCAAAATCCACTATACATTTCAACAAAAAGATGAACTAGGGTTTCACCCAAATCAATCAAATGAAGAGATTTCAACCAATAGAAAGAGGGGAAAGGGAGGAGAATACCTCCAGGATTCGAAGGGCAACCAGATCCACCAATCTTCGGCTCAGATCCGCAGCTCTAGAGTGGGGAGAGGGAGGGGCGATTTGAGGGGCGCCATGGAGTGGGAAAGAACAGAGAGGAAAGACAGAACGAACAGAGAGGAGGCTCGGGTGGCGATGTAGTGAAGGGGTATGGCGCCCCGGGCCGGGGCGTCGTGGTACAGCCCATGGCGCCCTGGGCCAAGGCGTCATGGGCTCAAGGCCAGGCCGACGTGGCAGTCAGCGCTGATCAGTATGGCGCTCTTGACCGAGGCGTTATGCTGTCTAGCATGGCGCCCCGGGCGCGGACGTCATGCGTGTAGGGCCATTTTGTGAAATATTTTTAAAAGAGGACCATTTTGTGCTGAACTTCGGCCAGAGGGCTAGTTTTGTGATTTTTCACGCATACGTGGCCGCGCAACGTCGACAAGCTTCCGTATAAAGAAACCAGCGGTGGGGCGGTGCGAAGTCAAAGGAAGGAAACGAGATCCTGGAGAAATTAAATGAAGTGATCGCATCGCATGCATGGCTGGCTGGTGCCCGCGCGCACGGCACCATGGACGGAGCACTACATAAATCCCACGAACTCCCAGCGTACAACCACACCAGCGCAAGCCATTCCCGCTTTCCTCTCCCCGCGCCACCTTGGCATCATCATCACCGACATATCCAGCTGATCTTCACCTCCCGCTTTCCCGCCCCTCGATCGCCGGCCGGCCGAAACCATCCATCCATCCATCCATGGGCTCCAGACCCGCGGACGCCGCAGGGGGGCAACAGCAGCAGCAGGCGGAGGAGCCCTCCATGGCGGACGTGTACGGCGGCCACGAGCTGACGCCGCTGCAGAAGCACGCCGCCTTCTTCGACCGGAACAGGGACGGCATCATCTACCCCTCCGAGACCTACCGAGGGCTGCGCGCCATCGGCTGCGGCGTCGTGCTGTCCGCCGCCGGCACCGTCTTCATCAACGTCTTCCTCTCGTCCAAGACGGTACCGGTACGTAGACTGTTAGTTATACTGCTACTATAGCGCTCCACTGTTGTTGATGGCTTGGTAGTCCCTGCCCATTGGTCTAGTTGCATTCTTTCGGCGGCAAAGCAGATGCCAGCCGTGAAAAGAAAGCGAGATCGAAACAAGGCATACTATTACTACTCTACATCACTGTAAAGCAGCTGGAATCGTCAAAACTGAACAAAGATCTCTCTTGACGTGGCACGAAATGGGCTTTCATTATTAGTAGTTCTGGCGTAAAGAGGCGCTGATCGAGCCGAGATTAATTTATGTTATCGATTCTCGTTGTGTTGCTGCAAGAGAACGTGAAGCCCCCAGCTTTCAAGTTCCCCATCTACGTGAAGACCATTCAGCAGGGCAAGCATGGGAGTGATACAGACGTCTACGACACCCAGGGCAGGTACTTATAGATACTGTACTACAGTACTTATCTCATACAGTACTAGTACCATGTGCCCATCGCCCCTAGGGCGGGCACATCATGCATGCTAGTTATTGCTACCCCATGCACATGATCTTCGGGAGAATCTACTTATTACTGGTAACTGGTAAGATATGAAAGGAAGGATAGTTGCACATTTCTAAAAGGGCCAACTGCATGGAAAATTAAAAGGAATCGACTGACTTTCAAGTCAGATATGAAAAATATACTCAGACATACAAGTAAATAGTTCAAATGTGCAATTGGAGAGCAAACTACAACAATCAATTGATTCCATACAAGTAAATAGTCGAGTAATTGGTCTAAAGCAAATCCGTTTTTTACATAGTGCAATAAAAACAACAAGTGTGCGTGAATCTATAACGGTATACTTTTGCTATTATAGGTCACCGTCTTTTTTCCCTATAGCACACAAATGCATATAACTACGAACGAGGTATTACAAGTATATAGGCAACATCTACGTGTATCTTCAAAACTTTATAGAAGCTTCTAAATATAAGGTCCACCCCTTGGGGCTTCGATGTTAGGCGCAACTCCCTAAAGCCTAAGAGAAACAAAATAGCAGTTTTTTTTGAGGGATAACAAAATAGCAGGTGAAAGGTATGGTTGCCAACATGGGCCAGTGGCATAATAGATTGCTCTTGTATGATGCTAGAGAACTCCTACTACTGCCAAGTTGCACTTCCCAATGCTAGTTTGTATTAGAAGGAATACAGTGATGCAGTTCTAGATCATTGGCTTTCTTAATTAGAATGACTACCATGGGTGCATACTTGCTAACTTTTCAGTTTGTCAAAATTGCAGGTTTGTTCCTGAAAAGTTTGAGGAGATATTCAAGAAGCATGCCCACACTAGGCCTGATGCCCTAACGGACAAAGAGCTTGGGGAGATGCTTAAAGCAAACAGGGATCCTAAAGATTTCGCTGGACGGTAAGGTTACTTCATCTAAAGTATGAATAATGTAAAATGCAACTATCGCGTTCTTTTTTAGCTCATGTTTTTGGCACATCCGCACAAAAAAAATGGCAGGGTGGGCGCTTTCGTAGAGTGGAGACTTCTCTACGCGCTGTGCAAAGACAAGGAGGGATTTCTTCACAAGGAGACTGTCAAGGCGGTCTATGATGGCAACGTGTTTGAGAAGTTGGAGCGAGAAAAGAAGGAAGCTAAGGAATTTGCCAAGAAGAAATGATGAAATGTCCTCCGATGCCCACTCATTTGTGGTTCTGTGCAATTATCTGTAGATTGGGGTGTGCTTGTGAGTAACGTTCCCAAAATTATTGTTGTCGTTTGGTTTCATTTGTTTCTGGTTTCATGCTTCCTGGAATGAGGCTGGGAGCCTGATTGTAAATGTATAGAAACTGCTTGCAAATTGGGGAAAAAACATTCACATTTGTTTTAATTTTGACATTTTGTTGTTATTCCTTGCTTATTTACGTCTCGCCAAACAACTGACTCCTTATCCCATCCGAGTCTCCACTTTATCTTCAAGAAGATACACACATTGCTACTAATTTCCAAGTAACTAAGTTGTATGAACTTCCCTGTAAAAAAAGGTAATTTGTATGAACTTCCATGAAAAAGAAACTAATTTGCACGAACTTGATGTTCACTTGGGTTTCACGAGTACCTTTTTCACTTATTTTATAAGTTGTAATTGTGTGCAAATCGACGACGAAACTTTTCCATTCGGCCGACAAAGAACAGTGACGTTTACTGTTCATCAATGAGAAATTTCAAGATCAAACATGAATTCATTTACTTAGAGTGCATTAAAAACAAATTAAGTGATGAATAGTGATGCTAACTGGTGCGCACTATTCATTGATGCCTTTGCCTTTTCATACCTCATAGCTTCAATCGTGTTTGAACTTATAATTTTACATATCTAATAACAAATAAATGAAAACGAGCTTATTGCCGGATCACGCAACTCCTCTGCCTAACAAGATATGATGATGCAAATCAACCTGTGGTTGGATGGTTAAAAGGACATTGGTATCCCTCCCGCCAATCAGATTTTAAGTCCCAGACTTGATATTATTGCTCGCATTTTTCTAGATTTTATTTCAGGCCTTCCGGCAATGTGCTCTCGGTGGGTGGAGATGTTTCCGTCGACTACAGGGACGTCTGCGATGACTTCGTCAATCTCAAAATGATGTGCCGACTCTGTCTCTCGAAGATGTTCATATGGATAGGATGTGCGTACATGCGTTTGTATAGGGATTAATGTATCTATGTATGTATGAGTGTCTCCGTTTGTTATGTGTTAAAAAAAAAGGTAAAACAAGATACGATGATTGACTCCCTGAGCTGTGATGTATGCCCACCTTGTACGAACGGACAGTTTGGAAAGGCTGGCCACTACTTTCGCGACCCAGATTAGTTCGCGACCTGCCTCTCGGCCGTGCACGCGTACGCACTCTCCTCGAGGTCGAGGTCAATGTTGCACTTGTGTGGGACGGTTGATTGATCGAGGTGTCGGATCGTGCTGCACCTCAAGAAGACCTCCCGGTGGTGCTGGCCGGAAGGCGCAGGGTGCGTCGTGGCCGCCCACGACGAGGACGACTCGCCGTCCTCTCGACACGGCCTGCCTCCCATCGTTGCTTGCGTGCAGTGCGCGGACGCCCCCACGCAGTATATATCTTTACACTTCTCATCCGGTGGGAATGTCGGGGTCGTCGTCTCCAGTCGACCGGTTGTTTGCACGCGTCGCCAGCGCGCGCGGCCGCTACCACAGCGTGCGTCGTCGAACTTCGCGGCCGCACGCCGTGGTGGTACTGGTGGTGGTGTGGGGTATTGCACTGGCATTCCCTGCTCCGCCCAGTCGCGGTCCAAGTCGCGTCCGTGCTACTAGAAGCCACTTTGGCTGGCTGTGTGGGCGCCGCTTTCGTGCGCGCGCGGGCGAAGCAACCGGTCGATCGATCCGTCGAATCACGTTCCCAGATGTTTTTTTTGTTCCCAGATGTTGTTCCTCCATCGGGCGAAGAATTGCTGAATGGGGGCGCAGGACGTGTCGCGACCTGCCGTGTCGGCCGTACGTGACCACTGAAAATCAGACAGGCAAGTAGGGTTGCATACGATCCCCGTGCACTCCATCACGATCCATCAATAATCCAGCGGTGTTCCGAAATACTAGTAGTACTACCTTGCCGCCACATCACATCGATTGGTAAAGTTAACACTAGAAGGTGAAAGGATTTTCAGGAAAAATAATAATTTAATCCCTTGAGACAAGAACCAAGATTGACTGAAAAGCTTGCATGCAGGTGTACATCGGTGCATGTCTCCGAAAGACAATAGGAGTACTTTTTTTCTTGAGACAAGACAATAAGAGTTTTTTTTAGGCAGGACTATACGATTACTTCCTCCTTTACGGTTTATTGTGCTTATCTTGAAATTTTAGTTTTTTCATTTTATAAGGCTTAATTTGGTTGTTCCCTATCACAAATTCATATTTCAAGTGTATTAAATCATTGCATGTGATTATTAAGAGAAAAATTGATCAATGCATGTATTTTATGCATGCATGCATTGCAATTAATGCATTGGTAAATATAATTTTTTGAGAAAAACAAAATTATTAATTGGATGCTTTTTCAAACTACAAAAAGTATTCCATCACTCATCATCTACCTTGGTTGATGAAAATTTTGAATTGAACTTTATAAACCAAAGAGAAAAGAGTATATAAGTACCACAATACATAGTTTGACTTGCGAGTTTCTTTCAGCCCCTTGGTCCATAGCCGTTGGTTTGTGCCGGGGCAACAAGCAGCTAGACGTTGGGCAAAAAAAGACAGCTAGACGACTTAGGCCCGATTGGGCCACAGTAAAGCCTACGGCTGGGGTGGCGTGCAATGGAGCCCAGGTGTGGAGTCTTGCGGGCTCGTGGCGGTGAGTAATTCGGGAGTAGTCGCTATATGCTTTTAGGTGCTGTAGACGGTCCATTCGATGTGTGGATGCGCCGCTATTTTAACTTTCTGAACTCTCTGGGAATCTCTTCCTTGTCTTCTATTAATGAATGATGCGCATATTTATGCATATTCAAGAAAAAAAAAGCAATGCACTGCTATTGTAACTTTCTGGACTCTGGGAATCTCTTCCCTCTCCTTTATTAATGAATGATGCGTACACTCGTGCGTATTAAAAAAAAGAAGCAGTGCACCGCTATCGTCTTTGCCATCGTCAGCGAGCATGGTGCTCAGCATGAATGTCCTGATACCCAAGCTATCGACCGTAAATACTTAATTTTGTGTTTATGTTTTAAACTATTTTGAATGAATTTTGTCAAATTCATCGTGTACGGTCGGCTGTTTAAATTTTTTTTTGACCGATAGCTTCATCACGCAGTTCCACATGACATTCATTACGACGATCCTACTGCATCGCACACACCGTATTTCTTCTCCTCTGTTCTTTGTCTCACAGCCCTCATGTTCGTCCCTTTCGACGCCGATGCCGTTCCTCTTGGCCTTCTTGCCCGCATCCTACTACAGTGAGTATTTAATAAAAAACTACCACATTTGCCGGAAACGTGACGAAAAACTACCACTCTATGATTTTGTGCGAAAAACTACCAAAATTTTCCTAAACCGTGGCAAAAAACTACCAACTCGCGAAAGCGCTCGCTTCGCCCGCGTTAACCCCGATTCTGACCGTTTGGGCCCGCGAACAGTTGCCACGCTGGCTAACGGACGGCCGGCGCGCGTTGACGGCCGTTAACGGCCCGTCCGCTGTCGGGACGTCGGCTGTCGGTCGGCCAATAAGTGAGAGCGAGCAAGCTCAGCCACTCGCTCATTCTCTTCCTCCTCGCTCGCTCTCACTCATCCTCATCCTCTCCCTTCTCCCTGGTGCTCTGAGCTAGGTCAGCCTATCGTCGTCGCTGCCGCGGCCATTGCTGCCGGTAGAAGTTGAGGATGCCATCCTGGAATGACGAGGAGAGCTAGGACGAGGACATCAACATGGTTTCAATGGATCCCCAGCTCTTTGTAAGTGCATAATGGTGGAACAGAGTTAGGGTTAGGGTTAGTTCATCGAAGTTGGAGATTCCAAGTTGCTTTTGGTTTGATTCGAAGTTTTTTTTGCAGAAAACCCCTGACAGTGTGGTGGAACCATTTTTCTGTGGTTCTTACACTGAATCTGAGCCGACGTGCATGATGCATCATCAGAGGCCGAAGAAGATGGTGGTTTTTGAAGGTGCTTTGACTGGGAGGCGATTCCTGGGTTGTCCTGTGCAGTAGGTATTAAATCTTGAACGCTAACTTGTTTTGCTGGTGGAAATGTGTGATGTGTTTTGCTGCTGGAGATGTGTGGTGCAGCATGTGGTGCAGAGATGTGTGATGTGCAGAGATGTGTGTTGTAGTTTAGAACTGAAACTTGAAAGTGCCATACATATGGAAGCTATATGTGAAAGTAGATCTTTAGTTAACTGAATTCAATACATGACTGAACCTGAGAACACCTACATGCAGAGATCTTTAGTGTACTATGAACTGAATGTATTAGTTAGGTGTTTACTGAATATAGCTGTTAACTCAAAAAGAACAGAGTTAAATGAATTTATATTTACTGCTTAATATAGCTGTTAACTGAATTTATCTCTGATGCTAAGTCAGGTGTTGTGTGCTTACTATGAAAGAATTATGTTTGCATAATTCAGAGAGCATATTGATGTAGGTGTGAACTTTGGTTATCTGTACTAAGTTTGTTACTAAGTGATTTGTGCTTAATTATAAATAATTGCTTCTCTAGGATGTAGGTGTGAACTGTGGGGTTGTGGAGTGGGTGGATGGTCCTTGGCCAGAGATTGTGCCTAACAAGGATTTGGGACATGTGTTGGGGAACGTAGTAATTTAAAAAAATTTCCTACGCACACGCAAGATCATGGTGATGCATAGCAACGAGAGGGGAGAGTGTTGTCTACGTACCCTCGTAGACCGAAGCGGAAGCGTTGACGCAACGTAGAGGAAGTAGTCGTACGTCTTCCCGGTCCAACCGATCCAAACACCGTTACTCCGGCACCTCCGAGTTCTTGACACACGTACAGCTCGATGATGCACCCCGGGCTCCGATCCAGCAAAGCTTCGGGGAGGAGTTTCGTCAGCACGACGGCGTGGTGACGATCTTGATGTTTAACCGTCGCAGGGCTTCGCCTAAGCACCGCTACAATATGATCGAGGTGTAATATCATGGAGGGGGGCACCACACACGGCTAAGGAACGATCACGAAGATCAACTTGTGTGTTCTAGGGTGCCCTGTAACGCCCCGGATATTACTTTCCCAATTTGTTCTCCAACTCTTGCCGTTTCCGGCGTTAAGTTATATTTATTTCTCGGGTTCGGGTCTTTGTCTCCGTGTGTTGTTTTCGTTTTCATGCATCTCATATCATGTCATCATGTGCATTGCATTCGCATACGTGTTCATCTCATGCATTCGAGCTTTTTCCCCGTTGTCCGTTTTGTATTCCGGCGCTTCGTTCTCCTCCGATGGTCATTTCTACCTTTCTTTCATGTATGGGGATTAAACGTTTCCGGATTGGACCGATACTTTTCATGCGGCCTTGGTTTACTATCGGTAGACCGCCTGTCAAGTTTCGTATCATTTGGACTTGGTTTGATACTCCAACGGTTAACCGAGGGACCGAAAAGGCCTCGTTTGTGTTGCAGCACAACACCCCTCCAATTTGGCCCAAAACCCACCAAACTCTGCTCCATCACCTAGAGCGTTCGATCACGATCGCGTGGCCGAAAACCGCACCTCATTTGGACTCTCCTAGCTCCCTTTATGCCTATTTAAACACCCCCCATTCCAAATCCCGGGTCTCCCCTCGTCCCTAACCCTAAATCTCACATCCGCCGCCGCCGGACACGTCCGACGGCGCCGGACACGTCCGACGGCGCCGGACACGTCCGCGCCGCCACCGCCGGCCTATCACGAACCGACACGTGGCCTGCGCCACTCCCTCCGCCGCCGGCCCGGGGCGGCCCGCATCCGCCCCCCCGGCCCACGCGCGCCAGCCGCCGCGCGCCGCCGCCCACGCTCCACGCCGCCGCCACCGCCGCCCCATCGCCGGATCCGCCGCCTCCAGCCGCTGCCGCGCCGCCCGCAGCCTCCAGCCGCTGCCGCGCCGCCCGCCGCCTCCGGCCGCGTCGCCGGACCGCATCGCCGCCGCCGCCGGCGACCTCCCTCCGGCCGCCGTCGTCCTCTCCGGTGAGGTCCGATGGATCGGGACGAGATCGACCGGGATCTCATCCAAACGCAGCCCCACGCCGCCCGGATCCCTCCATCCCGGGATATCCTCGTCCAGTTGACTTTTGCACAGGGTATAAATTTCGTCTAAGTCCCAGATATTGCAGATCCATGTTGCCCTGTTCGAGGCCCCGTATCTCCGCATCCGTAGCTCCGTTTTGGACATATAGTATATCAAAATGTTCGTCTCGACGAGTACATCATTTCATTCCATTGCATCATTTGCATTTGAGTTCATCTTGATGCCCGAAATGCTGCTAGAAGGAGGTTCCGTGAGTTAATTGTCAGATCTGCTAGTTTATCTTAGACTTTTGTCATTTTTGCCATGATTTTTGTGTGCATGATATGCCTGTGAGTCCTTCATATGTTTTGTTAAGCATTTTGTCTTCTTTCCAGAGGTGCAACCCATGCATTTTTAGGATGTGTGTGGTGACTTATGCAAGCTTGCAAAGTGAGGCACCCGGGAAATCTGTTTTCAGGGACTTAGTTGTTTTTCACCAAGTCTGGGATTATTTAGTTCATGATGCCGTATGTTCAGCTTGTTTCCTAGTGATCCGTGCTTCTTTTGAGGATGATCAGTAAGGGAATTTTGTTAATCATGTTATGCTCTATCCATCCATGTCTTTACTTGTAATTTTGGAGCACCCTAGCTTGAGTCAATCGAGCTCTACTTTTGCTTCGTTGTGAATCTGGGCAGATCGTTAACTTGCTTGCGATTTTGCCGGTGCTATTGTAGTTGGTCCGTGCATGCTATGCCATTGTTCTTGTCATGTCTAGTTAGCATTTTGTGTCTTCTTAATGTATGTATGCTTGCCTTGCTATGTCTTGCACCGTAGTGAGTGCATCGAGCTCGTTTACATGCCTTCGTGAGCTATATTTCAGCATGTCTCAGTTTTCACTAAGTCTGAAAACTGATTGTGTTTTATCTATGTTCGTGGGCTCGTTAATATATTTTGTGATCCCTTTTGACCCCAGGTCACTTTGGGACTTTTGTTAAGCTTGTTCAGTAGCTCCATGCCATGTTCTTACTTGTCATAATAAGGTCTTTTATCATGTTGTTTTGCTGCTCCGAAGAGAGCTTCGTGATCTGAAATTTGAGGCTAGTGTTAATTTCACTAAGTCTGAAATCTGTTTCGCATTTGCGTTTTTGCCATGCTTGTTTGAACCTCATAATGGATGAATTTGGCCGTGGCTCAGTGCTAGTCTTTTGATAAGCATCTTGTGTACATCCCTGCCATGTATTTTGTTGTCATGTTTGGTTGCTGTAGCATGTTCTTTTCGTTGCATTTAGATGCCTACTTGCTGTAAATCGCAGACCGGTGTCATATCTTAAAACGCTTGCCATTTCCAAACCGCAACTCCGTTTCCAATGATCTTTATATCGTTTTCAAGCGATTTCATCCCCTCTATCCAGTGGCACCCTTGGTTTTCCAAGTTGAGGCCAGGTTCATGCATTTTCTGTCACGTCTTGCATTTTGCATCCCGCATCGCATCCCGCATGGCATACCATCTTTGCATTTTATTGTTTGTCCTTGCACGTGGTTGATTGTGTCCTTGTTGCTTGTTTGTGCTGTTTGGGTAGAGCCGGGAGACGAGTTCGCTAACGAGGAGCCCATTGAGTTTGCTTTTGAGGATCCAGTCAACTCTGACAGCTTTGCAGGCAAGATGATCATACCCTCGAAATCACTACTATCTTTGCTATGCCAGTTTGCTCGCTCTTGCTATGCCAATGCTACGATGCCTACCTTTTGCTTGTCAGCCTCCCTATTGCCATGTTGAACCTCTAACCCACCATGTCCTAGCAAATCGTTGATTGGCTATGTTACCGCTTTGCTCAGCCCTTCTTATAGTGTTGCTAGTTGCAGGTGAAGCTTGGAGCCGTTCCTTGTTGGAACATTTTTTTACTTGTTGGGATATCATTATATTGCTATGTTATCTTAATGCATCTATATACTTGGTAAAGGGTGGAAGGCTCGGCCTCTCGCCTAGTGTTTTGTTCCACTCTGGCCGCCCTAGTTTCCGTCATATCGGTGTTATGTTCCCGGATTTTTGCGTTCCTTACACGGTTGGGCTATAATGGGAATGTAACGCCCCGAGACCGATGTGCCAGGTGTCATGCAGTTATTCCCTGGTGTTGCCTTGTCTTTGCTTGCGTGTCATGCTTTGCATATCTTGTCATCATGCGCATTTCATTTGCATACGTGTTCGTCTCATGCATCCGAGCATTTTCCCCGTTATCCGTTTTGCATTCCGACGCTTCGTTCTCCTCCGGTGGTCAATTCTACCTTTCTTTTGTGTGTGGGGATTAAACATTTCCGGATTGGACCGAGACTTGCCATGCGGCCTTGGTTTACTACCGGTATACCGCCTGTCAAGTTTCGGGTCATTTGGACTTCGTTTGATACTCCAACGGTTAACCGAGGGACCGAGAAGGCCTCGTGTGTGTTGCAGCCCAACACCCCTCCATTTTGGCCCAAAACCCACCAAACTCTGCTCCATCATCTCGGCCGTTCGTTCACGATCGCGTGGCCGCAAACCGCACCTTATTTGGACTCTCCTAGCTCCCCCTACCTATAAATATGTCCTCCCCGTCCATTTTTGCGGACGAAACCCTAGTCTTCCACCTCCCCGCGCCACCGGACATGTCCGTCCCGCCGACCGGACATGTCCAGCCGCCGCTGCCACCTCGCTGCGCCCAATGGCAGCGCGCCACGTCGCCCCGCCGCCCCTATCCTCCAACCGGGCGATGCCACGTCACCTCCCCGCCGGCTCCCTCTCCCCGCGGCCCGCCCGTGCCCGAATCAGGCCCGCGGGGCCCAACCCCCGCCGCCGCCACTGCAGAGAGCCGCGCGCGCCGCCTGCCGTCTTCCCGGCTTCCGGCCTGCCGGAGCTGCGCCGGCCATCGCC
This sequence comes from Triticum monococcum, assembly GCA_034509565.1. Taxonomy (NCBI): domain Eukaryota; kingdom Viridiplantae; phylum Streptophyta; class Magnoliopsida; order Poales; family Poaceae; genus Triticum; species Triticum monococcum. The sequence continues at coordinate 168,856,128 of CM067847.1, read as the reverse complement.
TCGCCGTCGCCGCGCCCGGATCCGGCGAGGTCCGGGCCGGATCCGCCCGCCGCCGCCCTCGCCGCGGGTCACCATCGCCGGCGCCGCCTTGCGCCGCCACCGGACCGCTCCAGCCCCGCCGCCTCTTCGCGGTGCTCGCCGCCGGCCGCCGCCGTGTCCACTTCCGGCCATCGCCGTCCTCACCTCGCCTCGCTCCGGCCACCGCGCGCCTCGGGAAGCGTGCCACGGTCGCCGCCCCATCGTCCTCTACTCAGACCGGCCGGATCCCGCGTCTCCGGCGACCTCGGCCTCAACTCCGGCGGTCTTCAAGTTCAACTCCGGTGTTCCTCGGTTCCCGTGCATGAACAGTGCCCGATCTGGATCCAGATCTAGAATTCAAACGGTTGACTTTTTCCCCAAACCCTAGCTCATGATGCTTACTTTGACCGCTCATATCCCCGCATCCGTAGCTCCGTTTTGGGCATATGATATATCAAAATCTTCGTCTCGACGAGTACATCATTTCATTCCATTGCACCATTTGCATTTGAGGTCATCTTGGTGCCCAAAATGCTGTTGGAAGGAGGCATCATGAGTTAAATAGCAGATCCGTTAGTTCATGATGCACTTTTGTCATTTTTGCCATGTTTAATCCGTGCATGATATACCTGTGCCCCTTTGGGATGAATTGTTAAGCATGTTGTCTTCTTTCCATAGGTGCCTCCCTTGCATTTTTAGGATGTGTATGTTGTCTTGTGCAAGCTTGCGAAGTAGGGTACCTGAGTTTACCGATTTCAGGGACTTAGTGAAAATCACTAAGTCTGGGATGTTTTAGTTCACGATGCTATATGTCCAGCTTGTTTCCTAGTGATCCGTGCCTCTTTTGAGGATGATCAGCAAGAGTGTTTTGTTATGCTTGTTGTGCTTAATCCTCCATGTCTTTACTTGTTATGTTGGAGCACCCTAGGTTGACTCAATCGAGCTCAACTTTTGCATAGTTGTTGTTTTGGGCAGATCGTGAACTCTTTTGCGATTTTGCCAGAGTTATTGCTAGTGATCCATGCATGCTATGCCTTTGTTCTTGCCATGTCTAGCTAGCATTTTGTGCCTTCTTAATGGATATATGCTTGCCTTGCCATGACTTGCATCGTAGTGAGTGCATCGAGCTCGTTTACATGCCTCCGTGAGTTATTATTTTAGCATGTCCCAGTTTTCACTAAGTCTGAAACTGGTTGTGTTTCATCGATGTTCGTGTGCTCGGTAGAGTATTTTGTGAACCCTTTTGTCCCCAGGTCATTTTGGGTGTTTTGTTAAGCTTGTTGAGTAGCTCCATGCCATGCTCTTACTTGCCATGTTCAGATTTTGCTTCATGATGTTTTGTTGCTCCGAATAGAGCATCGTTGTCTGAAATTTCAGACTAGCGTTAATTTCGCTAAGTCTGAAATCTGTTTTGCTTATTCAGCTTTGCCATGCTTGTTTGAAGCCCTTAATGGATGAATTTGCCTATGCCTCAGTCCTGGTGATTTGTTAAGCTTCTTGAGTACATCAGTTCCATGCAATTTGTTTTCATGTTTGGTGGCTGTAGCATGTTCATTTTGTTGCATTTAGGAGCCTACTTGCTGTAAATCGCAGATCGGTTCGTTTCGTAAAACGCTTGCCATTTCCAAACCGTAGCTCCAATTGCCATGATCTTTATATCGTTTTCAGGCGATTTCATCCCCTCTACCTAGTGGCACACTTGGTTTTCCAAGTTGGGGCCAGGTTCATGCATTTCCTGTCATGTCTTGCATTTTGCATCCCGCATCGCATCCCGCATCTCGCACATCATACCATGTTCATGTGTTGGTTGTTTACTATGTTGTGTGCTTCTTTTCCGGTGATTGCTTCTTCGGGTTAGTTCCGGTAACTTCGAGTTTGTGAGGACCCGTTCGTCTTCGTCCGTTTATCTCCTTCATGGACTCGTTCTTCTTCCTTGCGGGATTTCAGGCAAGAAGATCATACCCTCGAAATCACTACTATCTTTGCTATGCTAGTTTGCTCGCTCTTTTGCTATGCCATTGCTACGATGCCTACCACTTGCTTGTCAGCCTCCCAAATTGCCATGTTCAGCCTCTAACCCACCAATGTCCTAGCAAACTGTTGATTGGCTATGTTACCGCTTTGCTCAGCCCCTCTTATAGCGTTGTTAGTTGCAGGTGAAGATTGAAGTTTGTTCCTTGTTGGAACATGGAGATCGTTCCTTATTGGAACATTTATTTATTTGTTGGGATATCACTATATATCTTATTTAATTAATGCATCTATATACTTGGTAAAGGGTGGAAGGCTCGGCCGTATGCCTGGTGTTTTGTTCCACTCTTGCCGCCCTAGTTTCCGTCATATCGGTGTTATGTTCCCGGATTTTGCGTCCCTTACGCGGTTGGGCTATAATGGGAACCCCTTGACAGTTCGCCTTAAGTAAAGCTTCCCTAGCAATGCCCAACATTGGTTTTACCATTTGCCACCTAGCCTTTTTTTCCCTTGGGTTCTGCAGACTCAAGGGTCATCTTTATTTTAACCCCCCCGGGCCAGTGCTCCTCTGAGTGTTGGTCCGAAACGGGCAGCCTGCGGGGCCACCTCGGGGAAACTCGAGGGCTGGTTTTACTCGTAGCTTGACCTATCTGAGTGTGCCCTGAGAAAGAGATATGTGCAGCTCCTATCGGGATTTGTCGGCACATTCGGGCGGTGTTGCTGGTTTAGTTTTACCCTGTCGAAATGTCTTGTTGTACTGGGATACCGAGTCTGATCGGAATGTCTCGGGTGGAGGTCTATTCCTTTGTTGACCGTGAGAGCTTGTCGTGGGCTAAGTTGGGACACCCTTGCAGGGATTTGATCTTTCGAAAGCCGTGCCCGCGGTTATGGGAAGATGGGAATTTGTTAACGTCCGGTTGTAGAAAACCTGAAGTTGACCTTAATTAAAATGAATCAACCGCGTGTGTAGCCGTGATGGTCTCTTTCCGGCGGAGTCCGGGAAGTGAACACGGTTGTTGGAGTTATGCTTGACGTAGGTAGTCCAGGATCACTTCTTGATCATACTTTTATCGGCCGTGCTTTGCCTTCTCTTCTCGCTCTCATTTGCGTATGTTAGCCACCATATATGCTAGTCGCTTGCTGCAGCTCCACCTCATACCTTTACCTTACCCATAAGCTTAAATAGTCTTGATCGCGAGGGTGCGAGATTGCTGAGTCCCTGTGGCTCACAGATTACTTCCAAAACCAGTTTGCAGGTGCCGATGAGTCCGAGCAGATGACGCAACCAAGCTCAGGAGGAGCTCGATGAAGATCTTGTTTATTTGTGTTGTTTCGTTCTAGTTGATCAGTAGTGGAGCCCAGTTGGGGTCGATCAGGGACCTTTGTCGCATTTGGGGTTCTTCTTTTATTTTGGTTCCGTAGTCGGACCATGAGTGTATTTGGTTGATGTAATGCTTTATTCATGTAATTGTGTGAAGTGGCGATTGTAAGCCAACTATGTAACTCTTTCCTTATTATATTACATGGGTTGTGTGAAGATTACCTCACTTGCGACATATGCCTTCAATGCGATTATGCCTCTAAGTCGTGCCTCGACACGTGGGAGATATAGTCGCATCGAGGGTGTTATAGGGAACCCCTTGATAGTTCGCCTTGATTAAAGCTTTGCCAGCAATGCCCAACATTGGTTTTACTATTTGCCACCTAGCCTCTTTTTCCCTTGGGTTTCCGGAGCCCGAGGGTCATCTTATTTAGACCCCCCCGGGCCAGTGCTCCTCTGAGTGTTGGTCCAACTGTCAGCTGCCGGTGGCCACCAGGGGCAACTCTGGGCTGGCCTACCCGTACCTAGGACAATCTGAGTGTGCCCTGAGAAAGAGATATGTGCAGCTCCTATCGGGATTTGTCGGCACATTCGGGCGGTGTTGCTGGTTTAGTTTTAACCTGTTGAATCGTCTTGTTGTACCGAGATACCGAGTCTGATCGTAACGTCTTGGGTGGAGGTCTATTCCTTCGTTGACCGTGAGAGCTTGTCATGGGCTAAGTTGGGACTCCCCTGCAGGGATTGAACTTTCGAAAGCCGTGCCCGCGGTTATGGGCAGATGGGAATTTGTTAATGTCTGGTTGTAGATAACTCGAACTAAACTTAATTAAAATGAATCAACCGTGTGTGTTACCGTGATGGCCCCTTCTCGGCGGAGTCCGGGAAGTGGACACGGAGTTGGAGTTATGCTTGCGCAGGTTGTTCCTCTAGATTCTCGCTCGCGCTATGCCTCCTCTTCTCGCTCTCTTTTGCGTATAAGTTAGCCACCATACATGCTAGTCGCTTGCTGCAGCTCCACATATATTTGCCTTACCCTTCCTATAAGCTTAAATAGTTTTGATCGCGAGGGTGCGAGATTGCTGAGTCCCAGTGGCTCACCGATACTATAACTCCAGATGCAGGTCCAGGTGTTTCCGCTCCAGGTGACGAGTACGAGCTCAAGTGGGAGTTCGACAAGGACTCTCAGCGTTACTACGTGTCTTTTCCTGATGATCAGTAGTGGTGCCTAGTTGGGGTTCGATTCAGGGCCTTGTCGCATGTTGGGTTCTTTTCCATTTTGGCGCCGTAGTCGGGCCATGAGTGTTTGAATGATGGATGTTATTTATGTATTTTGATGTGACGTGGCGAGTGTAAGCCAACTATGTATCTCCCCTTTTATTATATATTACATGGGATGTTGTAATGATTGCCTAACTTGCGACATTGCTTTCAATGCGGTTATGTCTTGACACGTGGGAGCTATAGCCGCATCGAGGGCGTTACATGCCCCCCTGCCCCCGTATATAAAGGAGCAAGGGGGAGGCCGGCCGGCCCTTGGGTGCGCCAAGGAGAGGGGGCGAGTCCTTCTCCTAGTGGGAGTAGGACTCCCCTTTCCTAGCCCAACTAGGAACAGGGAGGGGGAAGGAAAGAGAGGGAGAGGGAGAGGGAAAGGGGGGTTGCGCCCCCCTCCTAGTCCTATTCGGACTCCCCATGAGGGGGGGGGCACCTCCTGGGCTGCTGCCCTCTCTCTCCCCTTAGGCCCAATAAGGCCCATTACTTCCCCGCGGGGTTCCGGTAACCCCTCCGGCACTCCGGTTTTATCCGAAATCACCCGGAACAATTCCGGTGTCCGAATATAGTCGTCAAATATATCGATCTTTATGTCTCGACCATTTCGGGACTCCTCGTCATGTCCATGATCACATCCGGGACTCCGAACAACCTTCGGTACATCAAAATACATAAACTCATAATAACTGTCATCGTAACGTTAAGCGTGCGGACCCTACGGTTCAAGAACAATGTAGACATGACCGAGATACGTCTCTGGTCAATAACCAATAGCAGGACCTGGATGCCCATATTGGCTCCTACATATTCTACGAAGATCTTTATCGGTCAGACCGCATAACAACATACTTTGTTCCCTTTTTCATCGGTATGTTACTTGCCCGAGATTCGATCGTCGGTATCCAATACCTAGTTCAATCTCGTTATCGGCAAGTCTCTTTACTCGTTCCGTAATACATCATCTCACAACTAACACATTAGTTGTAATGCTTGCAAGGCTTATGTGATGTGCATTACCGAGAGGGCCCAGAGATACCTCTCCGACATTCGGATTGACAAATCCTAATCTTGAAATACGCCAACCCAACAAGTACCTTTGGAGACACCTGTAGAGCACCTTTATGATCACCCAGTTACGTTGTGACATTTGGTAGCACACAAAGTGTTCCTCCGGTAAACGGGAGTTGCATAATCTCATAGTCATAGGAACATGTATAAGTCATGAAGAAAGCAATAGCAACATACTAAATGATCGGGTGCTAAGCTAATGGAATGGGTCATGTCAATCAGATCATTCAACTAATGATGTGACCTCATTAATCAAATAACAACTCTTTGTTTATGGTTAGGAAACATAACCATCTTTGATTAACGAGCTAGTCAAGTAGAGGCATACTAGTGACACTCTGTTTGTTTATATATTCACACATGTATTACGTTTCCGGTTAATACAATTCTAGCATGAATAATAAACATTTATCATGATATATGAGGAAATAAATAATAACTTTATTATTGCCTCTAGGACATATTTCCTTCAGTCTCCCACTTGCACTAGAGTCAATAATCTAGATTACACAGTAATGATTCTAACACCCATGGAGCCTTGGTGCTGATCATGTTTTGCTCGTGGAAGAGGCTTAGTCAACGGGTATGCTACATTCAGATCCGTATGTATCTTGCAAATCTCTATGTCTCCCAACTGGACTAGATCCCGGATGGAATTGAAGCATCTCTTGATGTGCTTGGTTCTTTTGTGAAATCTGGATTCCTTTGCCAAGGCAATTGCACCAGTATTGTCACAAAAGATTTTCATTGGAACCGATGCAGTAGGTATGACACCTAGATCGGATATGAACTCCTTCATCCAGACTCCTTCGTTTGCTGCTTCTGAAGCAGCTATGTACTCCGCTTCACATGTAGATCCCGCCACGACGCTTTGTTTAGAACTGCACCAACTGACAGCTCCACCGTTTAATGTAAACACGTATCCGGTTTGCGATTTAGAATCGTCCGGATCAGTGTCAAAGCTTGCATCAACGTAACCGTTTACAATGAGCTCTTTGTCACCTCCATATACGAGAAACATATCCTTAGTCCTTTTCAGGTACTTCAGGATGTTCTTGACCGCTGTCCAGTGATCCACTCCTGGATTACTTTGGTACCTCCCTGCTAAACTTATAGCAAGGCACACATCAGGTTTGGTACACAACATTGCATACATGATAGAGCCTATGGCTGAAGCATAGGGAACATCTTTCATTTTCTCTCTATCTTCTGCAGTGGTCGGGCATTGAGTCTGACTCAACTTCACACCTTGTAACACAGGCAAGAACCCTTTCTTTGCTTGATCCATTTTGAACTTCTTCAAAATCTTGTCAAGGTATGTGCTTTGTGAAAGTCCAATTAAGCGTCTTAATCTATCTCTATAGATCTTTATGCCTAATATGTAAGCAGCTTCACCGAGGTCTTTCATAGAAAAACTCTTATTCAAGTATCCCTTTATGCTATCCAAAAATTCTATATCATTTCCAATCAGTAATATGTCATCCACATATAATATCAGAAATGCTACAGAGCTCCCACTCACTTTCTTGTAAATACAGTCTTCTCCAAAAGTCTGTATAAAACCAAATGCTTTGATCACACTATCAAAGTGTTTATTCCAACTCCGAGAGGCTTGCACCAGTCCATAAATGGATCGCTGGAGCTTGCACACTTTGTTAGATCCCTTTGGATCGACAAAACCTTCTGGTTGCATCATGTATAACTCTTCTTCCAGAAATCCATTCAGGAATGCAGTTTTGACATCCATCTGCCAAATTTCATAATCATAAAATGCGGCAATTGCTAACATGATTCGGACAGTCTTAAGCATCGCTACGGGTGAGAAGGTCTCATCGTAGTCAACCCCTTGAACTTGTCGAAAACCTTTTGCGACAAGTCGAGCTTTGTAGACAGTAATATTACCTTCAACATCAGTCTTCTTCTTGAAGATCCATTTATTCTCAATTGCTTGCTGATCATCGGGCAAGTCAACCAAAGTCCATACTTTGTTCTCATACATGGATCCCATCTCAGATTTCATGGCTTCAAGCCATTTTGCGGAATCTGGGCTCACCATCGCTTCTTCATAGTTCGTAGGTTCATCATGATCTAGCAGCATGATTTCCAGAACAGGATTTCCGTACCACTCTAGCGCGGTTCTCACTCTGGTTGATCTACGAGGTTCAGTAGTATCTTGTCTTGAAGTTTCATGATCATTATCATTAGCTTCCTCACTAATTGGTGTAGGTGTCGCATAAACAGTTTTCTGTGATGTACTACTTTCCAATAAGGGAGCAGGTATAGTTACCTCATCAAGTTCTACTTTCCTCCCACTCACATCTTTCGAGAGAAACTCCTTCTCCAGAAAGTTTCCGAATTTAGCAACAAAAGTCTTGCCTTCGGATCTGTGATAGAAGGTGTATCCAATAGTTTCCTTTGGATATCCTATGAAGACACATTTCTCTGATTTGTGTTCGAGCTTATCAGGTTGAAGCTTTTTCACATAAGCATCACAGCCCCAAACTTTCAGAAACGACAACTTTGGTTTCTTGCCAAACCATAGTTCATAAGGCGTCGTCTCAACGGATTTCGATGGTGCCCTATTCAACGTGAATGCGGCCGTCTCTAAAGCATAACTCCAAAACGATAGCGGTAAATCAGTAAGAGACATCATAGATCGCAACATATCTAGTAAAGTACGATTACGACGTTCGGACACACCATTATGCTGTGGTGTTCCAGGTGGCGTGAGTTGCGAAACTATTCTGCATTGCTTCAAATGTACACCAAACTCGTAACTCAAATATTCTCCTCCACGATCAGATCGTGGAAACTTTATTTTCTTGTTACGATGATTTTCAACTTCACTCTGAAATTCTTTGAACTTTTCAAATGTTTCAGACTTATGTTTCATTAAGTAGATATACCCATATCTGCTTAAGTCATCTGTGAAGGTGAGAAAATAACGGTATCCGTCACGAGCCTCAATATTCATCGGACCACATACATCTGTATGTATGATTTCCAACAAATCTGTTGCTCTCTCCATAGTACCGGAGAACGGTGTTTTAGTCATCTTGCCCATGAGGCACGGTTCGCAAGTACCAAGTGATTCATAATCAAGTGGTTCCAAAAGTCCATCAGTATGGAGTTTTTTCATGCACTTTACACCGATATGACCTAAACGGCAGTGCCACAAATAAGTTGCACCATCATTATCAACTCTGCATCTTTTGGCTTCAACATTATGAATATGTGTATCACTACTCTCGAGATTCAATAAGAATAGATCACTCTTCAAGGGTGCATGACCATAAAATATATTACTCATATAAATAGAACAACCATTATTCTCTGATTTAAATGAATAACTGTAACGCCCCATATGTAACCTTCCCGAATTGTACTCCAACTCTTACCGTTTCCGGCATTAAGTTATATTTAATTCTCGGGTTCGGGTCTTTGTCTCCGTGTGCTGTTTTGTTTTTCGTGCATCTCATATCATGTCATCACGTGCATTGCATTTGCATACATGTTCATCTTATGCATTCGAGCATTTTCCCCGTTGTCCGTTTTGCATTCCGGCGCTTCGTTCTCCTCCGGTGGCCATTTCTAGCTTTCTTTCGTGTGTGGGGATTAAACATTTCCGGATTGGACCGAGACTTGCCATGCGGCCTTGGTTTACTACCGGTAGACCGCCCGTCAAGTTTCGGGTCATTTGGACTTCGTTTGATACTCCAACGGTTAACCGAGGGACCGAAAAGGCCTCGTGTGTGTTGCAGCCCAACACCCCTCCAAGTTGGCCCAAAACCCACCAAACTCTGCTCCAACGTCTCGGTCGTTCGATCACGATCGTGTGGGCGAAAACCGCACCTCATTTGGACTCTCCTAGCTCCCTCTAGGTCTATAAATAGACCCCCCCGTTTTTCGGATCTCTCCCTCCCCCCGAAACCCTAAAAATCCCTCCGTCGCCGCCGGACAGCGTCCGGATCCCGCCGCCGCCAACCAGGGGCCGCCACGTGGCACCCGGCCTCCTCACCCCGCCACCGGCCCGGGGAGCCCGCGCCCGGCCCCCGCGGGCCCGTTCCGCGCCGCCCACTCCAGCGTCTCCCCGCCGCCGCCGTCCTCCGCTCCGGTGGCCGGAGTAGCGCCGGCCACCGCGCCCGCCATCGCCGGCCGCCGCTGTGCCGGCTCGCCTCGGCGCCCGGAGCCGCCATCGCCTGCCCGCGCCCCTCGCCGGAGCTCCTCGCTGCCCGGCCGGTCCCCGCCGCCACCGCGCCACCCCGGCACCACCCCGGCTCCCTCGCCGGTGTCCCCCGCCGCCTTCGCCGGCCGCCGCCGCGTCCATTTCCAGCGAGCTCGGGTCGCCTGCTACAGTGCACTCCAGATCCAGATTTGGATCGGGTTGACTTTCCATCCCCTAACCCTAATTTGTTATGCGATGTTTGACCTGGCATATCTTTACATCAGTAGCTCCGATTTGGGCATATGATATATCAAAATCTTCGTCTCGACGAGTACATCATTTCATTACATTGCATCATTTGCATTTGAGTTCGTCTTGGTGCCCAAAATGCTGTTGGAAGGAGGCATCATGAGTTAGATTGCAGATCCGTTAGCCCTACATTGACTTTTGTCATTTTTGCCATGTTTAATCCGTGCATGATATGCCTGTGCCCCTTTGGGATGAATTGTTAAGCATGTTGTCTTATTTCCAGAGGTGCCTCCCATGCATTTTTAGGATGTGTGTGTTGTCTTGTGCAAGCTTGCGAAGAAGGGTACCTGAGTGTACTGATTTCAGGGACTTAGTGAAAATCACTAAGTCTGGGATGTTTTAGTTCACGATGCTATATGTCCAGCTTGTTTCCTAGTGATCCGTGCCTCTTTTGAGGATGATCAGTAATAGTGAATTGTTATGCTTGTTGTGCTTAATCCATCCGTGTCTTTACTTGTTATGTTGGAGCACCCTGGGTTGACTCAATCGAGCTCAACTTTTGCATAGTTGTTGTTTTGGGAAGATCGTTAACTCTTTTGCGATTTTGCCGCAGCTATTGCTAGTGATCCATGCATGCTATGCCATTGTTCTTGCCATGTCTAGCTAGCATTTTGTGCCTTCTTAATGGATATATACTTGCCTTGCCATGACTTGCACCGTAGTGAGAGCATCGAGCTCGTTTACATGCCTCCGTGAGTTATTATTTCAGCATGTCCCAGTTTTCACTAAGTCTAAAAACTGATTGTGTTTCATCGATGTTCGTGTGCTCGGTAGAGTATTTTGTGAACCCTTTTGGCCCCAGGTCGTTTTGGGTGTTTTGTTAAGCTTGTTGAGTAGCTCCATGCCGTGCTCTTAGTTGCCATGTTCAGGTTTTGCTTCATGTTGTTTTGCTGCTCCGAAGTGAGCATCGTGGTCTGAAATTTCAGACTAGCGTTAATTTCGCCAAGTCTGAAATCTGTTTTGCTTATTCAGTTTTGCCATGCTTGTTTGAAGCCCTTAATGGATGAATTTGCCTATGCCTCAGTCCTGGTGATTTGTTAATCTTCTTGAGTACATCACTGCCATGCAATTTGTTTTCATGTTTGGTGGCTGTAGCATGTTCATTTTGTTGCATTTAGGAGCCTACTTGCTGTAAATCGCAGATCGGTGCGTTTAGTAAAACGCTTGCCATTTCCAAACCGTAGCTCCGATTGCCATGATCTTTATATCGTTTTCAGGGGATTTCTTCCCCTCTATCCAGTGGCACACTTGGTTTTCCAAGTTGAGGCCAGGTTCATGCATTTCCTGTCACGTCTTGCATTTTGCATCCCGCATCGCATCCCGCATAGCATACCATCTTTGCATATTATTGGTTGCCTTTGCACGTGGTTGATTGTATCCTTGTTGATTGTTTGTGTTGTTGGGTAGAGCTGGGAGACGAGTTCGCTAACGAGGAGCCCGTTGAGTTTGCTTTTGGGGATCCAGTCAACTCTGACAACTGCGCATGCAAGATGATCACACGCTTGAAATCACTACTATCTTTGCTATGCTAGTTTGCTCGCTCTTTTGCTTTGCCAATGCTACGATGCCTACCACTTGCTTGTCAGCCTCCCAATTGCCATGATTGAGCCTCTAACCCACCTTCTCCTAGCAAACCATTGATTGGCTATGTTACCGCTTTGCTCAAGCCCCTTCTTATAGCGTTGTTAGTTGCAGGTGAAGATTGGAGCCGTTCCTTGTTGGAACACTTATTTACTTGTTGGGATATCATTATATTGCTATGTTATCTTTACTCATCTATATACTTGGTAAAGGGTGGAAGGCTCGGCCTCTCGCCTAGTGTTTTGTTCCACCCTTGCCACCCTAGTTTCCGTCATATCGGTGTTATGTTCCCGGATTGTTGCGTCCCTTACGCGGTTGGGCTATAATGGGAACCCCTTGATAGTTCGCCTTGATTAAAGCTTTTCCAGCAATGCCCAACATTGGTTTTACCATTTGCCACCTACCCTTTTTCTTTCCCTTGGGTTTCCGGAGCCTGAGGGTCATCTTATTTTAGCCCCCCCGGGCCAGTGCTCCTCTGAGTGTTGGTCCACCCTAGAGCACCGTGCGGGGCCGTCCCTTGGCAACTTGGGTTACGTTGGCTCCCGTACGCTTAGCTTATCCGGTGTGCCCTGTGAACGAGATATGTGCAGCTCCTATCGGGATTTGTCGGCACAGCGGGTGGTGTTGCTGGACTAGTTTTGACCTGTCGAATCATCTTGTTGTACCGGGATATCGAGTCTGATCGGTGGGTCCTGGGTGGAGGTCTATTCCTTTGTTGACCACGAGAGCTTGTTATGGGCTAAGTTGGGACCCCCCTGCAGGGATTGATCTTTCAAAAGCCGTGCCCGCGGTTATGGGCAGATGGGAATTTGTTAATGTTCGGTTGTAGATAACTTGAACCTTAAATAATTAAAATGAATCAACCGAGTGTGTTGCCGTGATGGCCTCTTCTCGGCGGAGTCCGGGAAGTGGACACGGCGTTGGAGTTATGTTTGCATAGGCTGCTCTATATAGTTTCCGCCCGTGCTTTGCCTCCTCTTCTCGCTCTACTTTGCGAATAAGTTAGCCACCATATATGCTAGTCGCTTGCTGCAGCTCCACCTACATTACCCCCTTTCCTACCTATTAAGCTTAAATAGTCTTGATCGCGAGGGTGCGAGATTGCTGAGTCCTTTGTGGCTCACAGATTACTATTACATCAGATGCAGGGACAGATGATACCTCTCTGGATGGCGCGCTCGAGCTAAAGTGGGAGTATGACGAGGACTCTCAGCGTTACTATGTGTCGTTTCCTGATGATCAGTAGGGATGCCTATTCGGGCTAAGATCCAGGACCTAGTCGCTTGTTGGGGGTCTTTTCTATTTTGGAGCCGTAGTCGGGCCATGAGTGATTGTATGATGGATGTTATTTATGTACTTTGATGTGACGTGGCGAGTGTAAGCCAACTATGCTATTATTCCCCTTTATATTATATATGTACATGGGTTGTGTAATGATTCCCGACTTGCGACATTGCTTTCCGTGCGCCTATGTCTCTAAGTCATGCCTCGACACGTGGGAGACATAGCCGCATCGAGGGCGTTACAATAACCGTCTCACATTAAACAAGATCCAGATATAATGTTCATGCTCAACGCTGGCACCAAATAGCAATTATTTAGGTCTAATACTAATCCCGAAGGTAGATGTAGAGGTAGCGTGCCGACCGCGATCACATCGACTTTGGAACCGTTTCCCATGCGCATCGTCACCTTGTCCTTAGCCAATCTTCGCTTAATCCGTAGTCCCTGTTTCGAGTTGCAAATATTAGCACAGAACCAATATCAAATACCCAGGTACTACTGCGAGCATTAGTAAGGTACACATCAATAGCATGTATGTCACATATACCTTTGTTCACCTTGCCATCCTTCTTATCCGCCAAATACTTGGGGCAGTTCCGTTTCCAGTGACCAGTCTGCTTGCAGTAGAAGCACTCAGTTTCAGGCTTGGGTCCAGACTTGGGTTTCTTCTCTTGAGCAGCAACTTGCTTGCCGTTCTTCTTGAAGTTCCCCTTCTTCTTCCCTTTGCCCTTTTTCTTGAAACTAGTGGTCTTGTTGACCATCAACACTTGATGCTCCTTTTTGATTTCTACCTCCACAGCTTTCAGCATTGCGAAGAGCTCAGGAATAGTTTTATTCATCCCTTGCATATTATAGTTCATCACGAAGCTCTTGTAGCTTGGTGGCAGTGATTGGAGAATTCTGTCAATGATGCAATCATCTGGAAGATTAACTCCCATCTGAATCAAGTGATTATTATACCCAGACATTTTGAGTATATGCTCACTGACAGAACTGTTCTCCTCCATCTTGCAGCTATAGAACTTATTGGAGACTTCATATCTCTCAATCCGGGCATTTGCTTGAAATATTAACTTCAACTCCTGGAACATCTCATATGCTCCATGACGTTCAAAACGTCGTTGAAGTCCCGATTCTAAGCCGTAAAGCATGGCACACTGAACTATCGAGTAGTCATCAGCTTTGCTCTGCCAGACGTTCATAACATCTGGTGTTGCTCCAGCAGCAGGCCTGGCACCCAGCGGTGCTTCCAAGACGTAATTCTTCTGTGTAGCAATGAGGATAATCCTCAAGTTATGGACCCAGTCCGTGTAATTGCTACCATCATCTTCCAACTTTGCTTTCTCAAGGAACGCATTAAAATTCAACGGAACAACAGCATGGGCCATCTATCTACAATCAAACATACATAAGCAAGATACTATCAGGTACTAAGTTCATGATAAATTTAAGTTCAATTAATCAAATTACTTAAAGAACTCCCACTTAGATAGACATCTCTCTAATCCTCTAAGTGATCACGTGATCCAAATCAACTAAACCATGTCCGATCATCACGTGAGATGGAGTAGTTTCATTGGTGAACATCGCTATGTTGATCATATCTACTATATGATTCATGCTCGACCTTTCGGTCTCCGTGTTCCGAGGCCATATCTGCATATGCTTGGCTCGTCAAGTATAACCTGAGTATTCCGCGTGTGCAACTGTTTTGCACCCGTTGTATTTGAACGTAGAGCCTATCAGACCCGATCATCACGTGGTGTCTCAGCACGAAGAACTTTCACAACGGTTCATACTCAGGGAGAACACTTCTAGATAATTTTAGTGAGAGATCATCTTATAATGCTACCGTCAATCAAAGCAAGATAAGATGCATAAAAGATAAACATCACATGCCATCAATATAAGTGATATGATATGGCTATCATCATCTTGTGCCTGTGATCTCCATCTCCGAAGCACCGTCATGATCACCATCGTCACCGTCGCGACACCTTGATCTCCATCGTAGCATCGTTGTCGTCTCGCCAATCTTATGCTTCCACGACTATCGCTACCGCTTAGTGATAAAGTAAAGCATTACAGCGCGATTGCATTGCATACAATAAAGCGACAACCATATGGCTCCTGCCAGTTGACGATAACTTGGTTACAAAACATGATCATCTCATACAATAAAATTTAGCATCATGTCTTGACCATATCACATCACAACATACCCTGCAAAAACAAGTTGGATGTCCTCTACTTTGTTTGTTGCAAGTTTTACGTGGCTGCTACGGGCTTAAGCAAGAACCAATCTTACCTACGCATCAAAACCACAATGATAGTTTGTCAAGTTGATGCCGTTTTAACCTTCGCAAGGACCGGGTGTATCCACACTCGGTTCAACTAAAGTTGGAGAAACAGTCACCCGCAAGCCACCTATGTGCAAAGCACGTCGGGAGAACCGGTCTCGCGTAAGCGTACGCGTAATGTCGGTCCGGGCCGCTTCATCCAACAATACCGCCGAACCAAAGTATGACATGCTGGTAGGCAGTATGACTTATATCGCCCACAACTCACTTGTGTTCTACTCGTGCATATAACATCAAACCATAAAACCTAGGCTCGGATGCCACTGTTGGGGAACGTAGTAATTTCAAAAAATTTCCTACGCACACGCAAGATCATGGTGATGCATAGCAACGAGAGGGGAGAGTGCTGTCTACGGACCTTCAGAGTACTAGGTGTGATCATGTTTTGCCTGTGAGAGAAGTTTAGTCAATGGGTCTGCCATATTCAGATCCGTAAGTATTTTGCAATTTTCTATGTCTACAATGCTTTGCACGGAGCTACTTTAGCTAATTGCTCCCACTTTCAATATGTATCCAGATGAAGACTAAGAGTCATCCGGATCAGTGCCAAAACTTGTATGGACGTAACCCTTTTACGACGAACCTTTTGTCCCCTCCATAATCGAGAAACATATCCTTATTCCCCTAAGGATAATTTTTGACCGCTGTCCAGTGATCTACTCCTAGATCACTATTGTACTCCCTTGCCAAAATTAGTGTAGGGTATACAATAGGTCTGGTACACAGCATGGCATACTTTATAGAACCTATGGCCAAGGCATAGGGAATGACTTTCATTCTCATTCTATTTTCTGTCGTGGTCGGGCTTTGAGTCTTACACAATTTCTCACCTTGTCACACAGGTAAGAATTCTTTCTTTGACTGTTCTATTTTGAACTACTTCAAAATCTTGTCAAGGTATGTACTCATTGAAAAAAACTTATCAAGCGCCTTGATCTATCTCTATAGGTCTTGATGATCAATATGTAAGCAGCTTCACCGAGGTTTTCTTTGAAAAAATAATTTTAACCACTCCTTTATGCTTTGCAGAATAATTCTACATTATTTCTGATCAACAATATGTCATACACATATACTTATCAGAAATGCTATAGTGCTCCCACTCACTTTCTTGTAAATACAGGCTTCACCGCAAGTCTGTATAAAACTATATGCTTTGATCAACTTATCAAAGCGTATATTCCAACTCCGAGATGCTTGAACCAGTCCATAGATGGATCGCTGGAGCTTGCATATTTTGTTAGCACCTTTAGGATTGACAAAACCTTCTAGTTGCATCATATACAACTCTTCTTTAAATCCATTAAGGAATGTAGTTTTGTTTATCCATTTGCCAGATTTCATAAAAATGCGGCAATTGCTAATATGATTTGGACAGACTTTAGCATCGCTACGAGTGAGAAAATTTCATCGTAGTCAACACCTTGAACTTTGTCAAAAACCTTTTTCGACAAGTCTAGCTTTATAGATAGT
Source organism: Triticum monococcum (assembly GCA_034509565.1). Lineage (NCBI taxonomy): Eukaryota > Viridiplantae > Streptophyta > Magnoliopsida > Poales > Poaceae > Triticum > Triticum monococcum. The sequence continues at coordinate 168,839,309 of CM067847.1, read as the reverse complement.
AACACTACTATCAGCGTCCTCTTCTTCTTGAAGATCCATTTATTTTCTATGGCTTGCCGATCATCGGGCAAATCCATCAAAGTCCATACTTTGTTCTCATACATGGATCATATCTCAGATTTCATGGCCTCAAACCATTTCGTGGAATCTGGGTTCATCATCGCTTCCTCATAGTTCGCAAGTTCGTCATGGTCTAGTAACATGACTTCCAGAACAGGATTAACGTACCACTCTGGTGCGGATCTCACTCTGGTTTACCTACGAGATTCGGTAGTAACTTGATATGAAGTTACATGATCATCATCATTAGCTTCCTCACTAATTGGTGTAGTAGTCTCAAGAACAAATTTCTGTGATGAACTACTTTCCAATAAGGGAGAAGGTACAATTACCTTATCAAGTTTTCTACTTTCCTCCCACTCACTTCTTTCGAGAGAAACTCCTTCTCTAGAAAGGATCCATTCTTAGCAACGAATGTCTTGCCTTCGGATCTGTGATAGAAGGTGTACCCAATAGTCTCCTTTTGGGTATCCTATGAAGACATATTTCTCCAATTTGGGTTTGAGCTTATCAGGATGAAACTTTTTCACATAAGCATCACAACCCAAAACTTTAAGAAACGACAACTTTGGTTTCTTGCCAAACCATAATTCAGATTGTGTCGTCTCAACGGATTTAGATGGTGCCCTTTTTAACGTGAATGCAGCTGTCTCTAATGCATAACCCCAAAACGATAGTGGTAGATCGGTAAGAGACATCATAGATTGCACTATATCCAATAAAGTACGGTTATGACAATCGGACACACCATTATGCTATGGTGTTCCAGGTGGCATGAGTTTATGAAACTATTCCACAATGTTTTAATTGAAGACCAAACTCGTAACTCAAATATCTGTCTCCGCGATCAGATTGTAGAAACCTTATTTTCTTGTCACGATGATTTTCCACTTCACCCTGAAATTATTTGAACTTTTCAAATGTTTCAGACTTATGTTTCATCAAGTAGATATACTCATATCTGCTCAAATCATCTGTGAAGATCAGAAAATAATGATACCTGTCGCGAGCCTCAATATTCATCGGACCACATACATTAGTATGTATGATTTTCAACAAATCTGTTGCTCGCTCCATTGTTCCGAAGAACGGAGTCTTGGTCATCTTGCCCATGAGGCATGGTTCGCAAGCATCAACTGATTCATAATCAAGTGATTCCAAAAGCCCATCAGTTTGGAATTTCTTCATGCACTTTACACCAATATGACCTAAACGGCAGTGCCACAAATAAGTTGCACTATCATTATTAACTTTGCATCTTTTGGTTTCAATATTATGATTATGTGTATCACTACGATCGAGATCCAATGAACTATTTTCATTGGGTGTGTAACCATATGAGGTTTTATTCATGTAAATAGAACAACAATTTATTCTCTTACTTAAATGAATAACCGTATTACAATAAACATGATCAAATCATATTTATGCTCAACGCAAACACCAAATAACACTTATTTAGGTTCAACATTAATCCCGAAAGTATAGGGAGTGTGCGATGATGATCATATCAATCTTGGAACCACTTTCAATACACATCGTCACTTCACCCTTAACTAGTCTTTGTTTATTCTGCAACTCCCGTTTCGAGTTACTAATCTTAGCAACTGAACTAGTATCAAATACTGAGGGGTTGCTATAAACACTAGTAAAGTACACATCAATAATATGTATATCAAATATACTTATGTTCACTTTGCCATCCTTCTGATCCGCCAATCACTTGGGGTAGTTCCGCTTCCAGTGACCAGTCCCTTTGCAGTAGAAGCACTTAGTCTCAGGCTTAGGACCAGACTTTGGCTTCTTCACTTGAGCAGCAACTTCCTTACTGTTCTTCTTGAAGTTCCCCTTTTTTCCTTTGCCCTTTTCTTGAAACTAGTGATCTTGTCAACCATCAACACTTGATGCTCTTTCTTGATTTCTACCTTCATCGATTTCATCATGAAGAGCTTGGGAATCGTTTTCGCCATCCCTTGCATACTATAGTTCATCACGAAGTTCTACTAACTTGGTGATGGTGACTAGAGAATTCTGTCAATCACTATCTTATCTGGAAGATTAACTCCCACTTGATTCAAGCGATTGTAGTACCCAGACAATCTGAGCACATGCTCACTAGTTGAGCGATTCTCCTCCATCTTTTAGCTATAGAACTTCTTGGAGACTTCATATCTCTCAACTCGGGTATTTGCTTGAAATATTAACTTCAACTCCTGGAACATCTCATATGGACCATGACGTTCAAAACGTCTTTGAAGTCCCGATTCTAAGCCATTAAGCATGGTGCACTAAACTATCAAGTAGCCATCATATTGAGCTAGCCAAACGTTCATAACGTCTGCATCTGCTTCTGCAATAGGTCTGTCACCTAGTGGTGCATCAAGGACATAATTCTTCTGTGCAGCAATGAGGATAAACCTCAGATCACGGATCCAATCCGCATCATTGCTACTAACATCTTTCAACACAATTTTCTCTAGGAACATATCAAAATAAACACAGGGAAGCAACAACGCGAGCTATTGATCTACAACATAATTTGCAAAATACTATCAGGACTAAGTTCATGATAAATTTAAGTTCAGTTTTAATCATATTACTTAAGAACTCCCACTTAGATAGACATCTCTCTAATCCTCTAAGTGATTATGTGATCCAAATCAACTAAAACATGTCCGATCTTCACGTGAGATGGAGTAGTTTCATTGGTGAACATCACTATGTTGATCATATCTACTATATGATTCACGCTCGACCTTTCGGTCTCCGTGTTCCGAGGCCATATCTGTATATGCTTGGCTCGTCAAGTATAACCTGAGTATTCCACGTGTTCAACTGTTTTGCACCCGTTGTATTTGAACGTAGAGCCTATCACACCCGATCATCACGTGGTGTCTCAGCACGAAGAACTTTCGCAATGGTGCATACTCAGGGAGAACACTTCTTGATAATTAGTGAGAGATCATCTTATAATGCTACCGTCAATCAAAGCAAGATAAGATGCATAAAAGATAAACATCACATGCAATCAATATAAGTGATATGATATGGCCATCATCATCTTGTTCCTCTGGGAGTAGGACTCCCCCCAATCCTAGTTGGAATAGGATTCGCGAGGTGGGAACAGAGAGAGAGAGAGAGAGAGAGAGAGAGAAGGAGGGGGGCGCCGGCCCCCTCTCTCCTTGTCCTATTCGGACTAGGGGGCGAGGGGCGTGCGGCCCAGCCCTGGCCGCCTCTCCTCTTCTTCCACTAAGGCCCATTAAGGCCCATGTACCTCCCGGGGGGTTCCGGTAACCTCCCGATTTTCCGGTAAAATCCCGATTTCACCCGGAACACTTCCGATATCCAAATACAGGCTTCCAATATATCAATCTTTATGTCTCGACCATTTCGAGACTCCTCGTCATGTCCGTGATCACATCCGGGACTCTGAACAAACTTCGGTACATCAAAATGCATAAACTCATAATATAACTGTCATCGTAACCTTAAGCGTGCGGACCCTACGGGTTCGAGAACAATGTAGACATGACCGAGACACGTCTCCGGTCAATAACCAATAGCAGAACCTGGATGCTCATTTTGGTTCCTACATATTCTACGAAGATCTTTTATCGGTCAGACCGCATAACAACATACGTTGTTCCCTTTGTCATCGGTATGTTACTTGCCCGAGATTCGATCGTTGGTATCCCATACCTAGTTCAACCTCGTTACCGGCAAGTCTCTTTACTCGTTCAATGAGCTAGTCAAGTAGAGGCATACTAGTGACACTCTGTTTGTCTATGTATTCACACATGTATTATGTTTCCGGTTAATACAATTCTAGCATGAATAATAAACTTTTATCATGATATAAGGAAATAAATAATAACTTTATTATTGCCTCTAGGGCATATTTCCTTCATTACTTGCCCGAGATTCGATCGTCGGTATCTCAATACCTAGTTCAATCTCGTTACCGGCAAGTCTCTTTACTCGTTCCATAATACATCATCTCGCAACTAACTCATTAGTTGCAATGCTTGCAAGGCTTATGTGATGTGCATTACCGAGAGGGCCCAGAGATACCTCTCCGACAATCGGAGTGACAAATCCTAATCTCGAAGTACGCCAACCCAACATGTACCTTTGGAGACACCTGTAGAGCTCCTTTATAATCACCCAGGTATGTTGTGACGTTTGGTAGCACACAAAGTGTTCCTCCGGCAAACGGGGGTTGCATAATCTCATAGTCATAGGAACATGTATAAGTCATGAAGAAAGGAATAGCAACATACTAAACGATCGAGTGCTAAGCTAATGGAATGGGTCAAGTCAATCACATCATTCTTCTAATGATGTGATCCCGTTAATCAAATAACAACTCTTTTGTTCATGGTTAGGAAACATAACCATCTTCGATTAACGAGCTAGTCAAGTAGAGGCATACTAGTGACACTCTGTTTGTCTATGTATTCACACATGTATTATGTTTCCGGTTAATACAATTCTAGCATGAATAATAAACATTTATCATGATATAAGGAAATAAATAATAACTTTATTATTGCCTCTAGGGAATATTTCCTTTAGCGGCCGGCAGGGAAGGCGCGCTGCTTTTCAGCAGCTGTCATCACCTTGACGAGGCCGCGGGCGTGGTTCCTCAGCATCGCCATACCGGGGAACCATCGCGCGATCTCCCTGTACTACGCGCACATCTCCTGGTTGTTGTCGGTGAGTGCTTCGATGGCCAGCTGCCAGTCCATGATGACGGCGGTGGCGGTGGTTGTCGGCGGCGATTTCGACAGGAGATAGGGGGAAGTGGAGTGGGCGGTGCGAGCGGCGAGTGGGCGAATGAGCAGAGAGCGTGGTGGGTGGACACGTATTAAAGTCGTAGAATCCGAAACGGCTGGGTTTACTCAACGTACGCTCACCACAATGCCGGCTGCAACGCACGCTGAACAAACGACGTGGCGGACAGCATATAATAAGTTTGGTTGATGAGGAGGTGGAGCAGATGAGGCTAGCATCTGTGAAGTTTGGTGTTGATGTGGTGGTTCTGGAGGTGGGTGACTAGCACTAGAGGAACCCCTAAAAATTTCTCTATTCTCCTGCATGACAGAATTAAGATAGTTAGTACAATTGCTGCAGACCTAAAATAATTAAACAACTATTAACTAAACAAAGAATGCAACATTTTTAAATGACCTGGTGTAAGTTCTTTCTCATCTGAAGGCTTGGGTTTAGAGCTTTCCCACAATAAGTAAATCTATGGCCCTGTAGACCACAATTGCTGCATGTAATTGTTCCCATCCTGCTTGTGTCTTTTGGTGCAGGCACCTCAAACTGACCCTTTGTCCTAGTTGTTTGTTTCTTCCCTGCTTTTTCTTTGAACACTGGTGGCTCAATATCCTGAGTATGGGTGTCAGGCCAGAATCCAGGACCAGGGACAGGGTACACTATGTCTTTGTATGCTTCAATATATAGTGGTTTTTTGAAAAATTCATGCACATAGTCCTCTGGGTGCATGTGAATCTTGCTCATTGCTGCTATTACATGACTGCATGTCACACCTGTCATGTCCCACCTCCTGCAGTCACATGAGTTAGTAGCTGGGTTGACACAGTATTGATTTTCCTTACTAGACACTTGCCAAATGTCAGGACCAGCCTTATGTGCCTCACAAAATTTGGCATACTTCTTATTCTCCTCTAGTTTCTCTGAATAGTTGGGTGTGATCATCCACCTGTTGTTCTCTGTTTTTTTCCTAGTCTTCTGCCTTTTGATCATCTGCGTAGTCCTTATTCCTTCAAATATAGTCCTAATTGGTTTGGCCCTAACATCAAGGATCATAACCTCACTAAGGTTGTTCACAACAAGATCAGTTTTGCAATTGTAATCCATTGAAGACCTACACCAAGTCTCCTTTGGAATTTTTGTAAGCCACTTCCAGGCATTCTCACACTCTGCTTTAAGCTCTGCCATTACTAATTCATTGCCATGTTTGGTGAATGAGTAGCTAGCCTTATCTACTAGCTTTTTTAGTTCTGCTCATCTGAAACTAGCTGACTGAAAATTTGCATAGATGTGCCTGAGGCAGTATCTCTGAGGGGAATCAGGGAACACCTCATTTATAGCCTTAAGAAGACCCTAGTTGTAAATTAATAATCATAGTCATGAACAAAAAGAAATAAAGCCAGTAATAACTATATTTATCTGAACTACTGGCTAAGATAGGTTGCATACCTTTTGCCTGTTAGAAATAATGGTGTAGGTTCCAAATTTGCTTCCACTTCCAATGCAACATCTTAGCTGGGTTAAGAACCATGTCTAACTCTCTGAATCTTCCTTATCAACCACACCAAAGGCTATGGGGTAGATGTTGTTGTTGCCATCTGTTGGGGAACGTAGCAGAAATTCAAAATTTTCCTACGCGTCACCAAGATCAATCTATGGAGTCATCTAGCAATGAGGGAGGAGTGGATCTACATACCCTTGTAGATCGCGCGCGGAAGCGTTCAAGAGAACGGGGTTGATGGAGTCGTACTCGTCGTGATCCAAATCACCGATGATCCTAGCGCCGAATGGACGGCACCTCTGCGTTCAACACACGTACGAAGCAGCGACGTCTCCTCCGTCTTGATCCAGCAAGGGGGAAGGATAGGTTAATGGAGATCCAGCAGCACGACGGCGTGGTGGTGGAAGTAGCGGGATTCCAACAGGGCTTCGCCAAGTGCTGCGGGAGGAGGGAGATGTGTCACGGGAGGGAGAGGGAGGCGCCAGGGCTTAGATGTTGATGCCCTCCCTTGCCCCCAATATATATAGGGCCAAGGGAGAGGGGGCGGGCGCAGCCTTGGCCCTTCCTCCAAGGAAGGGTGCGGCCAAGGGAGGAGTCCCTCCTCCCCAAGGCACCTAGGAGGTGCCTTCCCCCTTTAGGACTCTTCCTTTCCCTCTTCTCTTGGCGCATGGGCCTCTTGGGGCTGGTGCCCTTGGCCCATATAGGCCAAGGCGCACCCCCTATAGCCCATGTGGCCCCCCGGGGCAGGTGGCCCCACCCGATGGATCCCCGGGACCCTCCGGTGGTCCCGGTACAATACTGATGACCCCGAAACTTGTCCCGATGGCCGAAATAGGACTTCCTATATATAAATATTTACCTCCGGACCATTCCGGAACTCCTCGTGACGTCCGGGATCTCATCCGGGACTCCGAACAATATTCGGGTTACCGCATACTAATATCTCTATAACCCTAGCGTCACCGAACTTTAAGTGTGTAGACCCTACGGGTTCGGGAGACATGCAGACATGACCGAGACGTTCTCCGGTCAATAACCAACAGCGGGATCTGGATACCCATGTTGGCTCCAAGATGTTCCACGATGATCTCATCGGATGAACCACGATGTCAAGGACTTAATCAATCCCGTATGCAATTCCCTTTGTCTATCGGTACGATACTTGCCCGAGATTCGACCGTCGGTATCCCAATACCTTTGTTCAATCTCGTTACCGGCAAGTCTCTTTACTCGTTCCGTAACACATCATCCCGTGATCAACTCCTTGATCACATTGTGCACATAATGATGATGTCCTACCGAGTGGGCCCAGAGATACCTCTCCGTCACACGGAGTGACAAATCCCAGTCTCGATTCGTGCCAACCCAACAGACACTTTCGGAGATACCTGTAGTGTACCTTTATAGCCACCCAGTTACGTTGTGACGTTTGGCACACCCAAAGCACTCCTACGGTATCCGGGAGTTGCACAATCTCATGGTCTAAGGAAATGATACTTGACATTAGAAAAGCTTTAACATACAAACTACACGATCTAGTGCTATGCTTAGAATTGGGTCTTGTCCATCACATCATTCTCCTAATGATGTGATCCCGTTATCAACGACATCCAATGTCCATGGTCAGGAAACCGTAACCATCTATTGATCAACGAGCTAGTCAACTAGAGGCTTACTAGGGACATGGTGTTGTCTATGTATCCACACATGTATCTGAGTTTCCTATCAATACAATTCTAGCATGGATAATAAACGATTATCATGAACAAGGAAATATAATAATAACCAATTCATTATTGCCTCTAGGGCATATTTCCAACACCATCTCTTCCTGTGGCTCCAAGAATTTGCTGTCCAGTGGTTAGCTTGATGAAGCAACCATCAAGCCCTACATCCATACCCAAATTAGTTACCAAAAAATTACAACAAGATATTTTGAACAAAATGCAGTTATAGATTTACCTATAAAGGGCCTGCAACCATTAAGAAATCCTTGCTTTGATGCATGCAAGCAGTAGAACATGTACTTAAATCTAGGAGTTGGGTCAGGTTTTTCTGGGTCCTCAAATGTTGCAACTACACACCTGCTACCAGGGTTTGTGTCAAGAACTGCTTGTAGGTAGTCCCTCAGTTTATAGTACCGCTCCTTCTGGTCACCTTGTACAACCTTAATAGCCTTCCTCCTTGCCCTATAGGCCACACTCTTTGATACATCAACTGAAAACTTGACTTTGCTGTTTTTAATAAGTGAATCCACAGGTGCTCTAGGATCTGCTCTAAGAGAAGGCTCAACTGCTTTGGAAAGTCACTTAGTAGTAACCTTTGTGTTCTCTGCTGATGCTGGACAAGTGTGCTCCATGTTACACTTCTTAATGCAAAATGTTCTTTCATGAGCTATCATGGAGGCACACATGCAAAATTCACATCCATGCTCTCTCTGTGAACACCAAACAATAATTCTTGTTGGAGTGTTCCTGCGGTAGTGAAAAGACCTCAAAGTCCTTATATGAAAATCTCTTAATGCTTCTCTGAACTGGTAAACATGTGACGCCCGGATAATTAGGCTACAGTAATCCCACGTTAATGTCGCCACGTCACCTTGGTTACTATTGCGAATCTCGCGCTAGATCAAGACCGGTCCAAAATTCATATTCAAAGTATGATAAATAATAAAAGTTTTCAAACATTAAAATAAAAATGTTTGGTTAGTGCCAAATATTACATAGGTAATTGTTGTGAAGAAAACACATATTTAGAAAATGCTAAGATGCCTTAAATTAAATAAAACAGAAAAGGGAAATAAATAAAAGAAAAGAAAATATAAAAACAAAAGCCCCCCCCCCCCTAAAAAAAGAGAAGTAGAACACCACTCCTCCTCCCCCCCCCCCGACTGGGCCTCGGCCCAGCAGGTCACCAGGCCGGCCCAGCCGACGCCCCCCTTAACCCCACTCCCTTGGAACCCTAGCGCCGCAACCCCCACTCGGCCCCCACTTCCCCACTCCCTCTCGCTTCTCCTCCTCCCCGATCCAGATCGGGATCGGGGGAACGCACCCACGGCCGCGCCGAGCCCGACGCGCCCCCGCTGCTCAACGCCGACGCCGGTGCCGTCCCTCGCCGCAGCCGCTCGTCTCCCCGTCGCCCGGCCGTCCTCGACCTCCTCTCCGAACGACCTCAACGACGTCGTCGCCCCGATCGCCTACGTCCACCCCGCCGCAGGACCTCGTCGCCACGCCGCACGTCGTCCCCGTCCTCCCCTCGACGGCTCCACCGAGCCATGCCGATTCCCTGCCCGCCAATGTCGGTGAGGGCCACGCCCTCCCCTTTCTTCCCTGTCCTACACGCGCACCGGCGCCATCCTTCGCCGCGCGAGCGCGTGCTCACCGCGTCTTTAGCCGCGCCCGACGACTCTCCTGCGGCTCTCTGCACTCCGCGCGCTCACCGCAGCGCCTTGCAGCTCCTCCGCCGCCAGGCGCCCGCTGCTGCGCCCCCGCTGGCCTGCACGGTCCAGCCGCCTCCGCTCGCCATTGCCGCTCGGTCCGGCCGCACCATCCATGGCCCCGGCGTCCTCCTTCGGCGACTGCCCGCTTCGCCACGGCCCCGCCTCGAGGTGGCCTCGCCGGCGTCGCGCCGGCGCCCGCTCCCCTTCACGGTTGGCCGCGGCGCCCGGTGGCCTCGTCCCACTCGGGCGGGCCATGCCCTGTGCCCGTTCGCCCGGTGGCCTCGTCCCACTCGGGCGGGCCATGCCCTGTGCCCGTTCGCCCGAACCGCCCCGTAGCACCCGATCCACTAAGGCTTTGGCCCTATGACAAGTGGGGCACAGCCCCAGAACGTTTTAGTAAAAAAAGGAATTAAAAAATAAATAAATAGATAATAATAATTAAATTAATTAAGGAATTAATTAAGTTAATTAATCATAATTAGATTAACCTAACTAACTAATTAGTTTAATCAAATAGTAGTTAGATTAGTTAAACACTGATTAGGCTAAACAGTCAATGACCAGTGGGTCCCACACGTCAGTTGACTAGTCAACACCTCTGTTGACTGCTGACGTCATGCTGACGTCATGATGACATCAGCAAACACTGTTTTGGATAATGTTGTATTAAAATAATTAAATAAATCCTGAAAAATGATTTAAATCTTTTAAAATTAATATAAAATAAACCATAGCTCAGATGAAAATACTTTCTACATGAAAGTTGCTCAGAACGACGAGACGATTCCGGATACGCAACCCGTTCGTCCGCCACACCTCCCTAACCTATCAAACTCGCAACTTTCCCCCTCCGGTCCTCTGCCCAAAAACGCGCAACACCGGGGATACTTTCTCGGATGTTTCCCCCCTTCGCCGGTATCACCTATCCCTGCGTTAGATCACCTCTAGCACCACGTTTGTCATGTTATGCTTTGATTGCTCTGTTATTTATTGTGTTCCCCCTCCGTTACTTTTCCGGTAGACCCCGAGACTGTCGTTGATGCCCCTGTGATCGACTACGGAGTTGACGACCCCTCTCTCTTGCCAGAGCAACCAGGAAAGCCCCCCCCCCTTGATCACCAGATATCGCCTACTCTCCTCTATACTGCTTGCATTAGAGTAGTGTAGCATGTTACTGTTTTCCGTTCATCCTATCTTGATGCATAGCCTGTCCTTGCTACTACTGTTGTTACCTTTACCTGCAAACCTAATGCTTAGTATAGGATGCTAGTTTATCATCAGTGGCCCTACATTCTTGTCCGTCTGCCATGCTATACTATCGGGCCGTGATCACTCGGGAGGTGATCACGGGTATGTACTATATACTTTATACATGATGCATGTGGTGACTAAAGACGGGACGGCTCGTAGGAGCACCCGCGAGTGGATCTTTGAGGCGGAGCGACAGGGCAGGTTCCGACCACCTAGGAGAGAGGTGGGCCTGGCCCTGGTCGGTGTTCGCGGATACTTAACACGCTTAACGAGATCTGGGTATTTGATCTGAGTCTGGCCATTTGGTCTATACGCACTAACCATCTACGTGGGAGCAGTTATGGGTATCCCGGCGTCGTGGTATCAGCCGAAGCCTTCGTGACGTCAGCGACTGAGTGGCGCGCGCCGGATTGCACTGGAAAGCCATTAGGCTAGGTCTGCTTCCGGCCGCGTACGCAACGTGCAGGTGTGCAAAGGGCGATGGGCCCAGACCCCTGCGCCATAGGATTTAGACCGGCGTGCTGACCTCTTTGTTGTGCCTGGGTAGGGCTGCGACGTGTTGATCTTCCGAGGCCGGGCATGACCCAGAAAAGTGTGTGCGGCCAAATGGGATCGAGCGTGTTGGGGTATGTGGTGCACCCCTGCAGGGAAGTTTATCTATTCGAATAGCCGTGTCCCTCGGTAAAAGGACGACCCGGAGTTGTATCTTGACCTTATGACAACTAGAACTGGATACTTAATAAAACACACCCTTCCAAGTGCCAGATATAACCCGGTGATCGCTCTCTAACAGGGCGACGAGGAGAGGATCATCGGGTAGGATTATGCTATGCGATGCTACTTGGAGGACTTCAGTCTACTCTCTTCTACATGCTGCAAGACGGAGGCTGCCAGAAGCGTAGTCTTCGATAGGATTAGTTATCCCCCTCTTATTCTGGCATTCTGCAGTTCAGTCCACATATGATACCCTTATTCCATTTGATACCCCTGCATATGTAGTGTAGCTCCTTGCTTGCGAGTACTTTGGATGAGTACTCACGGTTGCTTTCTCCCTCTTTTCCCCTATCCCTTCTACCTGGTTGTCGCAACCAGATGTTGGAGCCCAGGATCCAGACGCCACCGTCGACGACGACTCCTACTACACCGGAGGTGCCTATTACTACGTGCTGCCCGCTGACGACGACCATGAGTAGTTTAGGAGGATCCCAGGCAGGAGGCCTGCGCCTCTTTCGATCTGTATCCCAATTTGTGCTAGCCTTCTTAAGGCATACTTGTTTAACTTATGTCTGTACTCAGATATTGTTGCTTCCGCTGACTCGTCTATGATCGAGCTCTTGTATTCGAGCCTTCGAGGCCCCTGGCTTGTAATATGATGCTTGTATGACTTATTTTATTTGTAGAGTTGTGTTGTGATATCGTCCCGTGAGTCCCTGATCTTGATCGTACACGTTTGCGTGTATGATTAGTGTACGATTAAATCGGGGGCGTCACAAAATAGAATCAAAACACAAGCTCTTGCACAAGAGTAAATGTGAATTGGGAATTAAAGGGTCAAAATATACCCTTTCCTTCATCTTTTTCCTACTACTCTTTGTCTTTGGCTTCTTCATGAGGTATGGTAGTTCAACTTCATCTTCTTCCTCCTCATCACTTATGCCTGCATCACCAGCAAAACAAAACTCATCTGCTTCAGGAAACCAATCTTCAAAACGTTTTTTCTCTACCTCATTGTGACATCTGCTAGTTGGCCCAGGGTTCTTCCCATGTTTCACAATAGCAGTACTTTGCAATGTTGTTTCCTCTTCAGAGGCGCACTCTATTTCCATTTGTTGAACACTTCAGCACTCCCATCTGAATGAATTGAATCATCAGAAGAAAATTCAGACACTTCAGTGTCTCCTTCAAAGTGGTTCAAATCTGCCTCTCTTTGAATCCTGCTCCTCTCAAGCTGAGCCTTTCTATCATCTATCTCATTCTGAAACTCAGATTGCTCCACAACCTTTTGCACACAGCAACTCTCTTGAGTGTTCATGTAATTCTGAATAGCATGTGTGCTTATTCCAGGTTCAACATCTCTCACAACCCTTATGTTCACAACATTGACATTATTAAAAAACTCCAACATTTCATGAACACTAGCTTCATTACCTAAATACTTTACTCTGTCAGATCCAATTTCCTCCTCCTTCACATAGTACATGTAATCACTCTGCCCATACCCTTCACTAGCAATGAGTGATTGTAGAGTAACAAAAGATATATCTGACTCATATATACCCTTTTTCACAGGGTTTCTCCCTTCTAAATGAAACCATATCTCCCACTTCTTATCAGCGAAACTGCAGAAATAGGTGCTCATGAATTGAATTGAAAATGACAAAGCTACAAGTGCAATACAGTTTACTACATAACAATCTCTAACAAACACATCTTACTAATTTGCCAGATTGAAGCAGCTAACCAATTCATGAGCAGCTAACCAATTGGACATATTGAAGCAGCTAACCTAGCAGATGATATTTCCATACCTGCAACCCATTAGCGATGATTGGGCGAGCTATGCCTCCTGCTGCTGCGAGCCAGCCTGCGTCGAGAAACTGCTGCTCCCCAACCAATTGTCGACTGAGCCCGCAACGTCCAAACTTGTGCCACCGCCGCCAGCGTCGCGGCCGCCGTCACCACCCATATCGCCGACGCCCCACTCCGGAACCACCGCCGCCAGCGTCGTTGCCGCCGCCGCCACCTAGTTCAGAGAGAGGGAGAGGACGGAGAGAGTGCAGCGAGAGGGGAACGGGTCAGATCTTGACCCGCACCGCACCCGACCGATAGCCGACGTCCCGACAGCGGACGGGCCGTTAACGGCCGTCAACGCGCGCCGGCCGTCTGTTAGCCAGCGTGGCAACTGTTCGCGGGCCCAACCGTCAGAATCGGGGTTAGCGCGGGCGAAGCGAGCGCTTTCGTGAGTTGGTAATTTTTTGCCACGGTTTAGGAAAAATTTGGTAGTTTTTCGCACAAAATCATAGAGTCGTAGTTTTTCGTCACGTTTCCGGCAAATGTGGTAGTTTTTGGTTAAATACTCTACTACACTAGAGTGTGTCTCCGGCTTTGGTTATCTTGGCCTCCTTCCTCTTGTCCTACTGCACCGACGCTGCCATGACATAAGCAGATCATTTCTTCTCCTCTATCCATTGTCTCGTGCGGACTTTCTCTGCGACAACGAGGCTAGCAACTAGTTCTCCGTGTCGCCGACGGTGTCGCTCGCGCACGACTCCGTGCACGTGTGTCGCCGCGTGCGCCACAACAACAGTCACCCGCCGTCGTCATGGTCCGACACACAATGCATTTCTCCTCCCCCGTCCTCTGCCTCAATGCTCCCCCGCATGGACTTTCTCTACGGCAGAGACGCTAGCAACCAGTTCGCCGCGGCGCCGGCAAGAACGCTCGTCTGAGACTTCGTGGTCATCGTGTCGAACACGGCGCTACGGTCACCGTCCACCGCAATCGCGAGACACGGTGTAGCTGTGTGCGTTAAGTGTAAGTGTTCACACTTAATCATATCCCGCGTATACAACCAAATACCGTGTAGTTGCGTGAGCGAGGCAATGCAGGCAACCAAACATCATGCCAAAAATGTTGTCCTAATGCGAGAGGTATAGATGGGGACAATCAAATTGAGCCAGTCTCAGCTAAGCCAGCCCCAGCTGCTACGGGCGCCAAACACGCCCTAGTAGTACTACCAAAGGTGGGGCGGTGCCAAGTCTAAGGAAACAGCAGCAGCGAGATCGTGGAGAAATTAAATGAAGTGTCTCGCATGCTTGGCCGATGGCTGGCTGGTGCCCGCGCGCACGGCACCCATGGATGGAGGCTTGGAGCGCGTACTACATATACCCCACGAACTCCCCGGGTACAAGACACACACCATCTCTCCCTCTCCCCGCGTCAGTCACCTTGGCATCACATCACACCGAGACATCCAGCTGATCCTCCCGCGACACCGTTCTCCCGCCCCCCTCTCTCCCTCTCCTCGATCGCCGGCCGGCCGAAACCATCCATCCACCCATGGGCTCCAAACCCGCGGACGCCGCAGAGAGCCAGCAGCAGCAGGTGAAGGAGGAGCAGTCCTCCATGGCGGACGTGTACAACCACGAGCTGACGCCGCTGCAGAAGCACGCCGCCTTCTTCGACCGGAACAGGGACGGCATCATCTACCCCTCCGAGACCTACCAAGGGCTGCGTGCCATCGGCTGCGGCGTCGTCGTGTCCGCCGCCGGCGCCGTCCTCATCAACGGCCTCCTCGCGCCCAAGACCGTACCGGTACGTACGTACGAAAAAACCCTCTCGCTGGTCGATCGATCTCTCTGTCCACCATGTGGATGACGGAGACGGAGATGCGCGCGTAGTGTACTGGTCCTGATGCTACTACAGCACTGTTGTTGATGACTTGGTGCTGTACGCGAACTAGTTGGACCGCTGGCTTTCCGTTTGTCTTTCCGTTTTTTTGGCTTCGCGCGCGCCTTCCAGCGGGTTTGGCGGGCGTTTGCTTCCTTTCAAATGGTGCACCGCAGAGCCCTTGCCTTTCGCGGCAAATGAAAGAAAGAAAGAGATGCCAGCTAGTTTTACCAGAAAAGGAAGCAGGAGCGAAGTAGATTTATACGTACTCTACTTACATCAACAAAGCAGTTGGGATCTGTCAAAACTGAACCAAGTGGCATGAAATTAGCTTCCATTATTATTTTTCTTGCGTGCTTAAAGAGGTGCTGATCGACTCGAGTTTATATATTGCTGCAGGCGAACGTGAAACCTCCGGCTTTCAAGTTCCCAATCTACGTGAAGACCATCCAGCAGGGCAAGCATGGGAGTGACACAGACGTGTACGATACCAACGGAAGGTACTACTTTATACAGTAGCTACGACTACGACGACTCTAACTTAGCCTACCATACCATGTGCATACCCGGGAATGTATCTGGGGCACCGGAGCAATTGGTGCTACTGGTGCACCGGTCCCCCGTTACACATTCTAAAATGTTCGAAAACATCTGTAAAAAAATTAATGCATTGACACAACATCAATGTATATTGTCACAAAAATTCAAATCGAAATTCGTAACATTGCTTGAGATACAAAAATGACAAATTTGACACTGAATAGTACATAACACAAGTTGGTCTTCAGTTTTGACCCATTAGCACATTGATGTAAAATTTGTCATTTTTGTATCTCGAGCAATGTTTTGAATTTTGACGTGAATTTTTGTGACAACTTACAGTGATGTTGCGTCAATGCACTGATTTTTTTTGAATAATTTTTAGTGTGCAACGGGGTTCGGTGCACCGGTAACACCAATTGCGTCGGTGCACCAGATACGTTCCCGTGCATACCCACCGCCCTAGGGCAGACAGATCATGCTCATGCCACCGATGAGAGAATATATTGCTTCTTTTTCAAACTAGACGACGTCCTAGTCCTACAAACTCAGAAACTCTACAATTAACATGAGTGCACGTGCAAAGTTGCTAACTTATGGTTTTGTGATCAAAATTGCAGGTTCGTTCCTGAAAAGTTTGAGGAGATATTCAAGAAGCATGCCCACACCAGGCCTGATGCCCTAACGAGCAAAGAGCTGGGGGAGATGCTTAAAGCAAACAGGGACCCTAAAGATTTCAAAGGACGGTAAGATTACTTCACCTCGAGTGTGAACAATGTGAAAATGTAAGCAGCACGCTCTTTTTTAAGCTCATCATGCTTTTGGATTAAAAACATGGCAGGGTGGGCGCCTTCGGTGAGTGGAGACTTCTCTATGCGCTGTGCAAAGACAAGGAGGGGTTTCTTCACAAGGAGACTATGAAGGCGGTCTATGATGGCAGCGTGTTTGAAAAGTTGGAGCGAGAAAAGAAGGAAGCTAAGGAATTTGCCAAAAAGAAATGATGAAATGTCCTCCGATACCCGCTTATTTGTGGTCCTGTGCAATTACTTGTAGATTGGGGTGTGCTTGTGAGTTCGGTTCCTGAAATTAATGTTGTGATCGTTTGGTTTCATTTGTTATAGGTTTCATGTTTCTTGGAATGAGAATGGGAGCCTGATGTAAATGTATAGAAACTGCCTGCAAATTGGGAAATTTTCTTTTCACATTTGTTTTTAGTACTTTGTACATTTTGTTGTTATTGTTGGCTTATTTACGTCTCGCCAGACAACTTACACTCCTTACAACATCCGGTTCTCAATTTTATCTTCAAGATACTCACATTCCTACTAATCTCCAGGTAACTAATTTGTATGAACCTCCCTAAAAGAAGAAAAAAACTAATTTGTACGAACTTGATGTCCACTTGGGTTCCATGAATATGTTTGCAGTTATTTTGTAACTTTGTACTTGTGTGCACGTCAATGGCGAAACACTTCCGTTCGGCCGGCAAAGCATAGTGATGGTTGCCATTCATCGGTGTGAAATCTGAAGATCAAACACAAATTCATTTACGATGTATTAAAACAAATTAAGTAATGAATAGTGAGTTTAACTGTTGTGCGTGCTGAATTTATTTTTTCATACCTCAGATGAATGTCTGTCCGAACTTAGAATTTTACGCACCGAAATAAAAACTATCTCTTCGACATACTTATTTACCGTAATTTTATACTCCCTCTGTCCAAAATTAGTTGCCGCTCAAACTGATGTATCTAGACGTATTTCAATTCGTTTGAGCGGCAACTAATTACGTGCGGAGGAAGTAGCAGAACTTTTAAAAAATTAAAAACAGTCTTAAAAAAAGGGTAACCCATTGCCTTTTCTCCAAAAAGGAACATAAAACTAGCTTATTGCTGGATGACGCGGCTCTCCTGCCTAACAAGATATGATGATTAAATCCCTGTTTGTGTGTGTGTTTAAGGAATTAACTCCTTTGTATGCTTAGTTTGGAAAGGTTGGCCACTACTTCAGCGACGCGCCTCTCGGTCGTGCACGCTGACGTACTATACCCGAGGTCGAGATCAATGTTGCATTCGTGTAGGACGTCTGATTGATCAGGGTGCGTGCGTCGTGGCCGCCCAGGGCAAGGACGAGGGCGACTCGCCGGTCATCTCCACACGGTCCGCCTCCCATCTTTGCTTGCGCGCGGAAGCTTCACTTCACATCCGCTTGGAATGTTGGGGCCGTGGTCTCGGGTCGACCGGTTGTTTGCACGCGTCGCCAACGCGCGTGGGAGCGTGGTGGTGTGGCGTGGTGTCTCTGGTGCACTGGTGTTCCCTGCTCCGTGCAGTCGCGGTCCAGGTCGCGTCCGTGTTACTAGAAGCCACTTTGGCTGGGTGGGTGGGCGCCGCTTTCGTGCGCGCGGGGGCCAAGCAACCGGTCGATCCGTCGAATCATGTTCACAGATATTGTTCCTTGATAGGGCGGAGAATGGACGTGACGCAAGCATATATACGCATACTCTACCTCTATGAGCATCTTCGAGAGACTAAGCCAGCATGTCATCGTAAAATTTATGAAGTCACCGTAGGCATCCAGGGGTGGGCCCAGTACAATTAAAGGGTATTTGTCGTGGTTTTAGGTCTGACAGTAATGTAGAGGGTAGGTATGAAGAGGCAAGATCTTAGCTATGGAGTAGTTGTAAGCACACGAGATTTACAAGTTCAGGCCCTTCTCGGAGAAAGTAATAGCCCTACGTCTCGGAGCCCAGAGGCGGTCGACTGGATTATGTGCGTATGAATTACAGGGGTGCGAACCCTTTACACTGAGGAGGGGGTGGCTTATATAGAGTTCGCCAGACACCTCCGGCCCTCAGTTATGCAGGGTTTCAAATACATTAAGGTCGGACGTTACTGGTAACACCCCTAATAAAGTGCTATGATGACCATAAAAGCTACTTAATGACCGACTGTTAGCGTGCGGAGTGACTTTAGGTCTCCTGGCCGTCGAGTGGTTGGATCTTGGTCGAGTGATTGCTTCTTGGTCGAGTGTCTTCGAGTCTGCCGAGTGGAACACCTCTAAGTCGATTGGAAGGTGTTTTCTTCTAGAGATGTCCTTGGGTAGGGCAGTTAGGACAGGTCCATGATCCTACCCTAGGTACATAGCTTCATCATTAGCCCCCGAATAGATCGAGGTTTGAGTGGGGAAGGAGTTGAGAACTCCTCCGACTCATTTTTCATGCCATGAGCATATCTTGTTTCGGATCAATGAACCTGAGTGATGACAACAACTTCCTTTTCAGTCGCCTTGATCCATTCTTAGTTTTTTGTCGAGTGAGTCTCTTTGCTTGAAAAACTCCGAGTGACGGTGTGGAGGATGTCTTCCATCTGGCAAGTTGTTCTGCTGCCCGGAGATTTTGCGGGATTCGAATTTTGGGAAGCGCGCGGGACGGGGGAGGCCGCAGTAATCGGATGGGATAGGGCGGAGCCGCCTCGATCTCCGCGCCACCTTTTTCGCCACGTATCGCGCGCGATTGTTACGGGATTTGACAGGATCATCCGGGCCTACCAGTCAGTCACTCGGAAGCGGCCTCATATAAGGCGTCGGACCGGGGTTTCTTGAACAGTGCGTTCCCATTCCCTCTTCTCCTCTTCAGGCTTCTTCGCCGCGCTCGCTCTCACCCCAGCACCGCCGCTCCGTACGCGTCTCGCCGGCGACGATGGGGAAGGAGAAGACGGCGGCTCTGGAGCGGGCAAAGAAAGCGACGGCAAAGGCGAAGGGGAAGGCGACCAGTCGGGGTGGATCTTCCTCACGAGCCGGCCTGCTGAAGGGCTGGATCCAGGGCGACTGGATCCGCTCGGCGATCCGCCAAGAAGACCTCGACGACCTAGACGACGGAGGACTGATCCCCCATGGATCGGCGCGGCTTCCGGGGAAGGAATCCGAGCCGCAACCTCGGGAGGGTGAGCGCGTTCTCCTTGCCACCCACGTCGACCGTGGATTTTCCTTGCCTCCTCACCCTTTCTTTCGGGGATTTCTGAATTTCTTTGGGGCACAACTCCACCACTTCACTCCCAACACAATCGTGTATTTCGCTGCTTTCGTGTCTTTGTGCGAGAATTTCTTGGGTTGTCGGCCTCACTAGGGTCTTTTCAAGCACATTTTCACCTGTCGTTCTCAGACGGTGAAAAAGGCTAATCCTGACGAGAGAACACAAATGATTCAGATGTGTGGGGGTCTTGGTGTTCAGATGAGAGGGAAAAGTTCCTTTCTGGCCATGATTCTTCCTGACTCGGTCCGCGGGTGGCAGTCGACCTGGTTTTACTGCAAAGGCCAGTCGACGCCAGGGCAGTCGACTGGCCTCCCTCCTTTTTCCATGGACCGAGTGAGGAAACCCTCCTCTTTGAAGGTGCTCCAGGAGTAGAAGGCGCAAGTTAGGGTGCTGGTCGAACGAGTGGTCCAGCTTATCCGTGACGGGGTCACCGGTATGGATCCCTTGGAGGTTTTCCTTCGGCGGCGCATCCAGCCTCTTCAAGCCCGAGACCATCCGATGTGTATGTATTTGGGTCTTGACGACACCACTCGGATTCACCCGGAGGAGGTCGATGACGACACACTGGAGAAGTGGCTGTCGGGCATCACCGAAAACAAGGACAACCCCAGGGGAGCCAGGAGAGTTCCTCCATTCGACCAGTCCCATGAACCAGAAAAGGTCCGATTCTGAGCTTTTGATTGTAATCTGAATTCACTCGCGCAGCTGTCTATACTGCATCGACTGACTTTATTCTTCCTGCTTTCCTTCAGGCCCTTATCGAAATGTATTCAATGCCCAACGGAGAGCAAGAGCAAGACCTGGAAGGAGAGGCGAGCGGCGGCGACAGTGGCGAATGGTATTCTGACGGTGAAGGGGATGAAGAAAGCGACGACCCAAGTGACAAAAAAGAAGTCGAGTCGCCTCCTCGCAGGGAGAGGCGATCCAAGCTTGACCAAGAACAACCGAGCGCCTGTGAAAAGGCGATTGCTCAGGCTGGTCCGTCTTCAAAGCGTCCTCGAACCTCTTCACCAACTCCAACTGAAAAAGCATCAAAGCATCCCAAAGTTGCAGAGCAGAAGCCTCGGAAGGCGTTGCCGTAGATTATGATTGACATCCCCGTCGCTTCTGCGTGAGTGTCTCCCTTTGTATTCACTCGACGCCCGTGTTGTTTGTTTTTTCTTGATTTAACCAGACGAACTTTGGAACTGGCAGCGCTTCTACTTCCGGGACCTCAGCCTATAGGGACGAGGATGAGGTAATGGAGGATGCGGTTACTTCCAATATGGGTATGATTTCTGACATTCTGTCTTTATTTGGTCGACTCAACTGCAATGTGTACCATTGGGTGATGTGATTTTGGCGATTGATCTTTGAACAGCTCCTAACATTATTGACCTCCCCGATGATGATGATGAAGAGCCTGAGAGGCCTTTGACGAGGAAAAATAGGCAAGCTCCTGCAAGCAAGGTGCCACAGTCGACGCCGAGGGCAGAACCAGTCGTTCAGGACGCTGGTGATGCCAATCGGGGTTCTGTTACCTTCGCCGTACCATTGTCGAGTGCCTTGCCTTCTTCGTCGACTGCTCAGGCCCCTGCCGACCCACCTTCAGTTTTTGCGACCCATCATGTCCTAGAGGACGAAGTGAATGCTGCCAAGGAAGCCATACGCCAGGCAGGCATTATGATGGAGAAGATGAAGATGGTGTGGGACGCCAGTCAGGCCGCCTACGACGCCAGCTCGGCTCTCCAAAGCAACATTAAGGTTAGTTGGTCACCGCTTGTTTTGTTAGGATATGCTATCTGAAGACTCTCTTTCCGAAAATCTTTGCATCTGTACACCCACTGGGTGCGTCAATTGAATTTTTGAACTAGTGGGGGCACGCTGAGTGCACCCACTAGATGTAGTCCCCGAGACTACGGTGGACTGCTGGCAGTCGACTGTAGTCTTTGTATTTTGATTCTTTCGGTCGATCCGGTCTGGCCGCGTCGAGTGTAAACCGAACTGGTAGTTTGTCTCTTCTATTCGGTCTGGCGAGTGGGATCAGAACCGGTGGGGGCACGCCAAGTGCACCCACTGGGTGTAGTCCTCGAGACCGCGGTCGACTGCTGGCAGTCGACTGTGGTCTGAGTTCTATGGTCTGAGTTCTTCTTTCTCTATTTTTTTTACTCCCTGCACTCGACTCCAGCGGGCCGGTCGAGTGGGATCAAAACCGGTGGGGGCACGCTGAGTGCACCCATTGGCGACTGTGGTCTGAGTTCTATGGTCTGAGATCTTCTTTCTCTCTTTTTTTACTCCCTGCATTCGACTCCGGCGGGCCGGTCGAGTGGGATCAGAACCGGTGGGGGCACGCTGAGTGCACCCACTGGGTGTAGTCCCCGAGACTATGGTGGACTGCGGGCAGTCGACCGTAGTCTTAGTATTTATTGTCTTTGTCGTTTTTCGCTGTAAAATAACTTCTCCTCCCTGATTGCAGAAATCTTGTGATCTTGGAGCTCGCTTTGCTGACTTGGAGAAACAGCAGATCCAACTAAACCTTGACTTGGAATTGGCCAAGACAGAGCTACAAAAGGCCAAGGACGACGCCAATGGTAAGACGAGCTTGTCGACTGGTTTGTCTTAGGCTTGAGTACCCTTCTGCTCTTTCTGAATCAAGCACCGTTTCTTTGCAGAAAAACTGAGAGAAGCTCTAGCGAAGAAGGATCAGGATTTGGCTGCTGCTCAAAAGGAAGCTGACGATAGAACCGCTCTGGCTGAACAGAAACTGGCTTCGGTCGGCCAATTGGAAGAAGAGAACACCAAGATGAAATCTGCTCTGAACGAAGCCAACAAGGAGTGCACCCGCTTGAAGAAGGACAATCTCAACCTGTACGAGAAGATGGAAGGTGAAAGGATCGATATGGTTGACTAGAGGGGGGGGGAATAGGCAACTACCAATTTTTAGCTTTTCTTTACCAAATTAAACTTTGCATCAAAGTAGGTTGTCTAGATGTGCAACTAGGTGAGCAACCTATATGATGCAATAACAACAAGCAAACAAGCAAGCAAGGGAACAAACACTAAAGAGCTTGCACAAGTAAAGGTAAGAGATAACCAAGAGTGGATCCGGTGAAGACGAGGATGTGTTACCGAAGTTCCTTCCTTTTGAAGGGAAGTACGTCTCCGTTGGAGCGGTGTGGAGGCACAATGCTCCCCAAGAAGCCACTAGGGCCACCGTATTCTCCTCACACAATGCGAGATGCCGTGATTCCACTATTGGTGCCCTTGAAGGCGGCGACCGAACCTTTACAAACAAGGTTGGGGCAATCTCCACAACTTAATCGGAGGCTCCCAACAAGACCACGAAGCTTCACCACAATGGAATATGGCTCCGAGGTGACCTTAACCGTCTAGGGTGCTCAAACACCCAAGAGTAACAAGATCCGCTAGGGATGAGTGGGGGAATCGAAAATTCCTTGGTGGAAGTGTAGATCGGAGCCTTCTCAACCACTCCCGAGCAAATCAACAAGGTTGATTGGCTAGAGAGATAGATCGGGCAAAATGAAGCTTGGAGTATTTAATGGAGCTTGAGCAATAAATGGAGCTTGGGGGAGGAAGAGGTAGGTGGAAAGGAAGAAGGGGGGTCCCTTTTATAATGGGGGCAACAATCCCGTTGCCCCCCACCAACCAGCCCCGCACAGGGCGGTACTACCGCTGAGAGGGGGCGGTACTACCGCTAGGGGAGCGGTACTGCCGCGCCATCCAGCGGTACTGCCGCGCTGAGGAGACTAAAAGGGAAAAGCTCCAACTGCGGTACTACCGCGATGGTAGGGCGGTACTACCGCTCCAGGAACGGTACTACCGCCACTACAACCGTGACTAGTGCCGCAAAACCCGACACAGAAAAAGACCTCTCGAATCGAGGCGGTAGGAGCCAGACTGTCCAGCGGTACTACGGCAGGGGGGTCAAGGGCGGTAGTACTGCTGTGGAGCGGTACTACCGCTTGTGACCCTTCAGCCGTAGTACCGCAGGCGGTGCGGTACTACCGCTGGGGCGAGAGAGAGAGGGGGAGAAGCGATCCCTCAAAAAAGCTGAGGACCAGGCAAAGGTGTCGGGCCCCCAGCGGTACTACTGCTGAGGAGCCACAGCGGTACTACCGCTGTGGAGCGGTACTGCCGCTTGTGGCTTCTCAGCGGTACTACCGCTGGGTGCACGGTACTGCCGCTCAGATCCAGACAGGACAAGGAAGAGAGGAGAGATCTCTTAAATGGACAGGAAAAACTCGGAGGATGAGAAGCTGATGTGTACGTGAAGATTCCACCCATGCAAAACCCCAGCGGACCCCCTCTTGATAGTACGGTGCCCTCTACGCAACTAGTCCACCGAGAAAGAAGCGAAAGAGCTACACCGTCTTGAAATACACTCCGAGGGGAGGAACGCGTCTCGTGCCAAGACAGAATCTATGAATCAAGCAAAGCACAAGATTAGTCCACAAACATGTTGTCATCAATCACCAAAACTACCTTGAGAGAGATATGCCGTAACAATCTCCCCCTTTTTGGTGGATTGATGACAACAAGGTATTTGCGCAAGGAAAAAAATTAAAGACGAATAAAAACTAAGAACTACAAAATATAGACGGGCTCCCCAGAATGTGTGCATCAAGATAAGGCACGACACATACATTCGGATCAACACTCCCCCTATATTTTATAGTCCAACAACACTAAGCACAAGATATATGAGAGGAGAGAATAAACAGGACAAGCATGCATCTCATAATAAACTACAGTACTCTGAATAGACATAAGTAATAAGGTAGTGATAGGGAGCATATGTCTTACACCATATGACTAGAACAGAGGTCTCACACCAAACCAAACCAAGAGAAACACACAAGAAACCACAAGACTACTCAAAGCATGACACAAGAAGCAAATCCCTACACTCTCTCCCCCTTTGGCAGCGAGACACCAAAAAGGGCAGAGAGGGACACTACGACTCCAGGTGATGGGAGAGGAAGGTCTTGAACATCACATCTCTGCATCTTCATCATGGGTTGAAAACTGCTCGGCATCGGAGTCGGTCCAGTGGCAATTCTGATGAATCTAGTCCTCCTCTTCAGTGATCTGACCCTCAGACCCACTGACAACTGTTGCCCCCAACTGACGCATGATCTCCTTGTGGCGCGTCCTAGCATGCTTCTCTGCCACATGAGTCATGTACTGACCATGGGACTCCAGGCACAAAAGCTTCTTCATCTTGCGCTTGAGCTTCTGTGCCCATGAAGGTTCTGCACTAGAGTGGCCAAAGTCCTCCTCATGAGCATCAGTAGCAGCCTCACCCTCGGTCCCCATGGCAGCAGCAGCAGCAGACGGGCCCCCTGTGGCAGCAGTAGCAGATGGACCCCCTGTGTGAGGCGCTGTCCAGTTGTCCTTCTTCCTCAGACGCTTGATCTCATGAGAAACCAAGTCTCCAGTCTCTAGCAGCACTCTGGGATAAGTCTGTGCCCAGGCCCTCTCAATGAGCCTCATGATGAAGGGACCATAGATAGGACACTTGCGCTCAAGCACGGCAGATAGAAGTTCAGACGACATGACATGAGAGATATCCAGGCTCTCTCCAGTGTTAGCTTCCTTCTCATGCTGACAGAAAAGGAGCATGTCCACGAGGTAAGAGTGGACCATATCCAGATTCCCGATCCGAGGGAAGAGAGTCTCACGGAATATGCGATGAAGAATGTCCAGATACGGACATAGCTCATAGGTCTTCTTCTCAGTGACAGGGTGAACCTTCACAGTGCAGTAGGGCCAAAGGGCTTGCTTGTGGGTGGATGTAGCATTGCGGTGAGGACGGAAACCGACAGGAGTCTCAAGCCCGTTATCCACCACATCAAGTAACTCCATGAACGCCCGCCACTTGACGGAAAGCCGCTTGCCATTGGTCATCCAAGTCAGAGTCCTGTCGCCATCTGTTCCAAGATGGACGATGGCATAGAATTGAGCCACCAAATCTGCATCGAAATCCTTGTTGAACTGCATGATCCTGAGAATGTTCAGCTGAGTGCACATCTGAAGGGCTTCTCCAAAGTACTCTGGGTCCTTCTTCATAGCATCAGTGTCAATGGAGCGAACATCAACAAAAAGATTCTTCTTGGCCTTCATCACATCAAAGTAGATGGCAAACTGAAAACGGTTCCAGAACGGGCGGTTGAACAAAGTGGGTTCTTGGTCCACCGCATAGGGGTTGCGGCGACGCTTCTCCCAAAACTCCTTGTTTGTCATCTCAATCATAGTCTTCCCTTTTGGCTTGTTGGCAGCTCTCTTCGATTGCTGAGGAGGTGGAGGAACACTTGCAGAAGCACTTGCTGGCGGCGGTTGGGTGCTCGAGGAACCACCGGCAGGCTCTAAGGTGCGGTAGCGTTTGGAGGTGGCACGCCCGGGGTTGATACGGCGACCTTGCTGCTCGGAAAGGTCATCACCTGGAGCCAAACACAAAAAGACGCAGAACAACCAGAAGAAACGAGCATAAGCCAACAAACACAACAAAAAGATCAAGGTAAGGCAGGAGAATGATGGAAATTGGCATGCAGTGGTAGTACCGTGACCTGCCCGCGGTAGTACCGCCCCAAGCGGTAGTACCACCCCAAAGGGAGCGGTAGTACCGCTCTCCAAAGGGAGCGGTAGTACGGCTTGAGGCGGATAAACAGCAGTTTCATAGCACGAGGCGGTGAAACAGTGGTTTCCTACTACCGTGGTCAGATCCGGCACTACCGGCCTACCAAATTCAAAAATAATCCTACCAAACACTAATCTAGATTGTCCAGTTGCCTTCAACCAACACAAGCCTAGATTTAGCCAAAAAACTAGAGATGCAACCACCATTGCCCCTAAGAAACAAGAACTTAAAAGGAGATAAAACGAAAGAAAGAACGGGGGCAATACCGGCATCCATGGCAAGAGGACGTGGTGGGGATCGAATCCACCAAAGGAAATGAAGAGGGACGCCCCGGAGACGGAGATCCGCCGGAGCCCTCCCGCGGCGAGTGGAGACTGGAGAGAGAGGAAGAGAAAAGAGGGGTGAAGTGAATGGGTATGGGGGAGAAGAAACCTCCCCCTGCCCCCGACTTAACCCCCTGTCCTCGTCCCCCAGCGGTAGTACCGTGCTGGGGGGCGGTAGTACCGCTCACGAGCGGTAGTACCGCACACCACCAGTGGTAGTACCGCCCAGCACGCCACGGCAACTAAACAGACACGGCTTAGGCTCAACGAAACGAAAAAAACGGCAAGACACAACGGCAAACAAACAAGACAAATCTCTTAACAAGACGGCGGTGGCCGAGGCCACCTATGTTTGAGTCAAAAGGTATGGCACCGCGGAGATTTTAACCTTGGGCCCATGACCAAAACTCGTCTTTGAAGCACAAGTACCATCAAATATGGCTAATGTGAAAGACACGATCAATTTATGCATAATGGGGGGAGGGAGAGTTCATTGAGAGAACAACACTCCCCCTATGTCCATGCCTACACCTAAACTAGAAAACAAATTGAGCGTGGTAGGGTGTGCAAGGGTTCAAGCAACATTGCTCGAATCAATGATATTTAGCTCATGCCTTAACTCGCGAAATCTTGCTTCATCCAAGGGCTTCATGAAGATATCTGCAAGGTTGTCATGAGTGTTGACATAGTTGACCTTGATCTCTCCTCGCCTAATGTGATCCCGGATGAAGTGATACCGAATCTCAATATGCTTCGTCTTGAAGTGTTGCACCGGGTTGAGAGAAATCTTGATGGCACTTTCATTGTCACACCAAAGAGGCACTTTGTCACAAGTGACACCGTAATCCTTTAAAGTTTGCCTCATCCATAAGAGTTGTGCACAACAACTACCGGCCGCAACATACTCCGCTTCAGTGGACGAGAGAGACACACAACTTTGCTTTTTGGAAGACCAACTTACCAAAGAGCAACCAAGGAATTGGCACCCTCCGGAAGTGGACTTCCTATCCACTTTGTCTCCCGCCCAATCGGAATCCGAGTACCCTACAAGCTTGAAGTTTGATCCTCTTGGGTACTATAAGACAAAGTTTGGGGTATGAGCCAAATATCGAAAGATTCGTTTGACCGCCATATAGTGACTTTCCTTAGGTGCGGCTTGAAACCGTGCATAAATTCCCACACTCAACATGATGTCCGGTCTAGATGCACAAAGGTAAAGCAAGGATCCAATCATGGAACGATATACCTTTTGATCCACCACTTTACCATTGGGATCTAAGTCAAGTTGGCACTTGGTGGGCATTGGAGTGGAAGCCGGCTTGACGTCACTTAGCTTGAATCTCTTGAGCATGTCTTGAGTGTATTTGGATTGATTGATGAAGGTTCCTTCTCTTCTTTACTTCACTTCGAACCCTAGAAAGAACTTCAACTCCCCCATGGAGGACATCTCGAACTTTGAGGTCATGAGAGCGGCAAATTCCTCATTGAAAGCTTTGTTAGGAGAACCAAAGATAATATCATCAACATATAATTGGCACACAAACAACTCCCCTTTGACCTTTTTAGTAAAAAGAGTGGGGTCGATTATCCCAACTTCAAACCCACGGTCTTGTAACAACTCGGTAAGGTGGTCATACCACGCACGTGGGGCTTGTTTAAGGCCATAGAGTGCCTTATCGAGTTGATACACATGATCGGGAAAGTAGGGATCCTCGAACCCGGGGGGTTGCTTGACGTACACCAATTCATTAATGGGACCATTAAGAAAGGCACTCTTCACATCCATTTGATATAACTTAAAGTTATGATGAGAAGCATATGCAATCAGCATGCGAATGGATTCAAGACGAGCAACGGGAGCAAAGGTTTCACCGTAGTCGATACCCTCGACTTGGGAGTAGCCTCGTGCTACCAAACGAGCCTTGTTGCGAATGATAATCCCATGGGCATCTTGCTTGTTCTTGAATATCCACTTGGTTCCAATGACATTGTGGTTCCCCGTTGGCCTTGGCACCAATCTCCACACTTTGTTGCGCTCGAAGTTGTTGAGTTCTTCATGCATGGCATTGAGCCATTCCGGATCTTCTAGCGCCTCATAGACCTTGAGAGGTTCCACACAAGAGACAAACGCGTGATGCTCACAATAATTTGCTAATTGTCTACGAGTGCTTACCCCCTTTCTTAAGCTTCCAAGCACATTCGTCATGAGATGATCCTTGGTGGAGAGCTTGTAAGCCACCTTGGCGGCACGACGCTCTAATTCCTCCTCGGTGCTGAGTTGAGGGGCGGTTACTTGATCATCTTGAGCGTCGTCATGAACTTGTTCTTGGTCTTGAACTTGCTCGGGGGAGAGAACTTGACCTTGGGCATCACTTGGTGTGTCAACACCGTCTTGAGTATGATCTTGCCCTTGGTCTTGTTCATGAGGTTGAGGGCCTTCACTTTGTTCTTCGGAAGCGTGTGGGCCTTGGGTTGGTGATGGCTCCACTTGAGTGGAGCATTGTCCTTCTCCTTCGGCCACAAGGGGTTCCTCAATGGGTAGGATGAAACCAACACCCATTCTTCTTATGGCTTGAGGAGGAATTTCATCACCTACATCACAAGTGCCACTTTGCTCCACATGGGAGCCGTTATTCTCATCAAACTCCATGTTACACGTCTCCTCAATAAGTCCCATGGATTTATTGAGGACACGGTAAGCATGAGAGTTTGTAGCATAGCCAACAAATATGCCCTCATAAGCTCTAGCCTCAAATTTAGACAACCGAACGCCTTTCTTGAGAATGAAACACTTACACCCGAATACCCGGAAGTACTTGAGGTTGGGCTTGTTACTGGTGAGTATCTCATATGGAGTCTTGTTCAAGCCCTTGCGGAGGTAGAGCCGATTGGATGCATGACACGCGGTGTTGATGGCTTCGGCCCAAAAGTTGTACGGAGACTTGAACTCTGCCATCATGGTCCTTGCCACATCCATCAACGTCCGGTTCTTCCTCTCCGCAACACCGTTTTGTTGAGGGGTGTATGGTGCGGAATATTGATGCTTGATTCCCTCATCACTAAGAAATTCTTCCAAGGTGTAGTTTTTGAACTCGGTGCCGTTGTCACTTCTTATTGTCAAGATCTTTGCATTGTAGTGACGTTGTGCTTCATTTGCAAAGTCAATGACGGTTTGTTGGGTCTCGCTCTTCCTCTTGAAGAAATACACCCACGTGTACCTTGAGTAGTCATCCACAATCACCAAGCAATACTTTCTACCTCCAAGACTATCAAAGGATGGGGGCCCAAAAAGATCCATGTGAAGGAGCTCCAAGGGCCTCTTTGAATAAATGATAGTCGTGGGAGGGTGAGCCTTCTCATGTAGCTTTCCTTCGATACAGGCACTGCAAGCATGATCTTTAACAAAACTAACATTCATTACTCCACGGACATGGTCCCCCTTTAGGAGACTTTGCAAAGATCTCATATTGACATGGGCTAAACGGCGATGCCAAAGCCATCCCACATCAAATTTAGCCATTAGGCATGTCGCGGTCTTAGTGGGTCGCTCCGAAAAGTTAATCACATATAGACCGTTCTCGACATGCCCAACAAAAGCTACTTTAAGAGTCTTGCTCCACAAGAGGGCCACGGTATCAACGTCAAAGAAAGTGGCAAAGCCCATGATTGCAAGTTGACGAACGGAAAGTAAATTGTATGCAAGGGACTCAACAAGCATGACCTTCTCGATCGTGAGATCATGAGAGACGACCACCTTGCCAAGTACCAATACCTTAGAGGATGAGGCGTCACCCCACTCGACATTGGTGGGCATAGATGGAACTTTGTGCACGTCCACCACCAAGTCCTTGCTTCCGGTCATATGATATGTAGCTCCGCTATCGAGCAACCATGATCCACCACCGGAAGCAAACACCTACAAGAGATCAATGCTTGGTTTCAGGTACCCATTTTGTAATGGGTCCTTTTATGTTAGTAACAAGGGTCTTAGGAACCCAAATAGACCATTCAATGTGCTCATGAAGAGAACCAACAAATTTGGCAAAAACATGCCCATCACTAGCTCGGCATAACACATAAGAAGGATTAAAATCGCCGGCTTTGTTGGGAGAGGTGACATTGCCCTTCTTGACTTTGTTCTTCTTCTTCTCCTCGGGGACACTGTCTCCCGCCCTCACAAAGGTTTGCATGAGGGGAGGAGGTCGTTTGGTCTTTTCATTCTTCTTCTTGTTCTTGGAGTCGGGGACGTACCCAACCCCTTCCTTCGCCACACCTCCCTTTTGGTTGATCAAGAGACCGTTGAGGTTCTTCTTGACTTGTATGCACGTCGCAAGACCTCTCTCAAGTTGCGCCTTCAACTTAACATTTTCTTCAACAAGATGCATATGCTCACAACACGGGTTAGTAGCATTTGCATTATCAATCAATACCATATGAGGAAAAGTTGCTTTCTCCATAGTTAGCTTCACTTGGAGTTGATCATGAGACTCCTTGAGGCTAGCGTGAATACCCTTCAAGGCCTTGTGGGCCTTGTCAAGTATATCAAACTCCTCTTTGAGTCTAGCAAGATCAACCCCAAGTTTGGCCTTCTCGGAATTTAGCACACGAGAAACAACGAGGGCATGATCATAATCTTTCTCTAACTTAGCATGATCAACGTTGTGTGACTCCTCAAGAGCCAAATGAAGACCACGCTCTTCCTCAAGAGCATTGGAAAGATCCGAAATCTCATCGGCATAGTCACGACTATGCCCTTCCATCTTTGAGATGGTGTCTTCGTGAGCCTCGATCATGTCATTGGCCTCACCAAGTTGTTCCAAGAGAGCAACAAAGTGCTTCTTGGATTTTCCCTTGAGTTTGCCCATAAAGGCCTCAAACTCGTTAGCTTCCACATTAGCTCCCTCAACTTCATTAATGCTATCCGATGGGGAAGGATGATTAATGATGGTAGTTTTGATGTTGGAGGTTACCTTGTTGGTGGCTTTAGCCATGAGGCACTTGGCGGTAATGCTCTCGTTGGGTGAGTCGAAGAGAGACACTCGTGACGTTGTTGCAATGGCAATGGAGGCCATGGCAACCGACTCATCATCTTCATCATCGTCATCATCCTCATTGTACTCTTCTTGCACAACCAAGGCCTTGGGAGGAGTCTTCTTGGTGAAGTTGTTCTTGTTGGAGAACGACTTGGCCTTGTCCTTTCGGATGAGTTTGCCACCATTGTCTTCCCTCTTCTCATACGGGCATTCCGCAACGAAATGACTCACGTTGCTGCAATTGTAGCAAGTCCTTACACGCTGCTTGCCCCTTGTGCCACTCGAGTTGTTTTTGCTAAAGTTGGGCCTCAAGTTTTTCTTGCTCCAAAATTGCCTTGAAGCAAGTGCCATATGTTCATGATATGCATACTTCGTATCTTCGGGGTTGCTCTCCTCTTCTTCCTCTTCTTCTTCTTCCACGGTGAGCTTGGCCTTCAATACAAGGTTAGGCTTCTTTGCCCGTTGAGAACGGACACCGCATTGTCGGCGGTCTTGTCCAAAATGTTCATGGCCACAAACTCATCCAACACTTCACTTGAGGTCAAAGTGTGGAAGTCCGGTCTTTGGCGAATGACGGAGGACATGGCCTTGTGGTAGGGCATCATTGCCTTGAGGAATTTGCGCTTGATCCAATTGTCATCCTTGTCCTTGCTCCCGTGATCTCGTAGTGAGACCGCGAGTTTGGTGACTCTCCGATAAAGCTCACGGGGTTCTTCATCTTCCTTCATTGCAAACTCATCGGCCTCATCTTGTACCACTTCATAGTTGGAGCGTTGAATGCTTGCGCTTCCTCGGTAGAGAGACACGACACAATGCCATGCATCTTTGGCCAAGGCGAAGGGACGAAGGTGAGGTAGGTCTTCGGGTGGAATTTCATCTTGAATGATGAAGAGAGCATTCTCATTGAATTGATTGTCCGCGGCTTCTCGAGGAGTGAAGTTGCTTGGATCATGTGGATAGAAACCTTCTTCAATGATTCTCCAAAGGTTAGTGTTCACATGATTTAAATGACGTTTAAAGTGGTAAACCCAAGAATCAAAATCCTCATTTTTCACAATCTTAGGAGGAGGACCGGCATGATTCAAATGAGTAGAAGGAACCGGTCCACCATAAACAAGTGGTGGTTCCACATGGGCAAAGATGCCGGTGCCATTCTTGCCACTGGAAGAAGGAGCCTTTTTCACTACTAGCTTCCCCCTTGTCGGGGATAGCATCCGACACCTTGTTGGCGGGATCCCCCACTTTCAACGGTGCGGTGGATAGTTTAAGCCCCTCAAGAAATTTAGTAAACATGCTTTCAACTTCGGTCGTCATGGAGGTTTTCAATGTCTCTAAGGCTACATTGAACTCCTCACGAGAGACCGAAGTTCCCCCATCGCCCGTAGACGAGATCGGATTCACACCGGAGTGTTCCTCCACACCGTCTACGCTATCAACCATACTCTTTGGACGGTAAAGTCCTTAATAAAGAGACAAGGCTCTGATACCAATTGAAAGGATCGATATGGTTGACTAGAGGGGGGTGAATAGGCAACTACCAATTTTTAGCTTTTCTTTACCAAATTAAACTTTGCATCAAAGTAGGTTGTCTAGATGTGCAACTAGGTGAGCAACCTATATGATGCAATAACAACAAGCAAACAAGCAAGCAAGGGAAAACCCGACACGAGAAAAAGACCTCGAATCGAGGCAGTAGGAGCCAGACTGCCCAGCGGTACTACGGCAGGGGGGGTCAAGGGCGGTAGTACCGCTGTGGAGCGGTACTACCGCTTGTGACCCTTCAGCCGTAGTACCGCAGGCGGTGCGGTACTACCACTGGGGCAAGAGAGAGAGGGGGAGAAGCGATCCCTCAAAGAAGCTGAGGACCAGGCGAAGGTGTTGGGCCCCCAGCGGTACTACTGCTGAGGAGCCACAACGGTACTACCGCTGTGGAGCGGTACTGCCGCTTGTGGCTTCTCAGCGGTACTACCGCTGGGTGCACGGTACTGCCGCTCAGATCCAGACAGGACAAGGAAGAGAGGAGAGATCTCTTCAATGGACAGGAAAAACTCGGAGGATGAGAAGCTGATGTGTACGTGAAGATTCCACACATGCAAAACCCCAGCGGACCCCCTCTTGATAGTACGGTGCCCTCTACGCAACTAGTCCACCGAGAAAGAAGCGAAAGAGCTACACCATCTTGAAATACACTCCGAGGGGAGGAACGCGTCTCGTGCCAAGGGAGAATCTATGAATCAAGCAAAGCACAAGATTAGTCCGCAAACATGTTGTCATCAATCACCAAAACTACCTTGAGAGAGATATGCCGTAACAGAAGGCATCGCTCGCAGGAGGGACGATCTGGAGAGCTATCTGAGGAGCCTTGCCAAGAAGTTGTTCATCAAGCTTGAAGGTATACATTTTTTTCCGACTGATGTTTTTTTGTCGAATCAGCATACGAAAATTGACTTATCCTTGGATCGTGAATGCAGAGTTTTGCCAGAACTTTGAGGAGGAGACTAGGCGGATTGAGCCAGGTTTGGACCCAATCAATTCTCCCGTGAAAGATGAAACTTCCATGAATCTGCTCCGACTGGAATCCCGCATCGATGGTGTTGTGGACTACTTGGCTCGTCTGAAGGTCTCCACGTCACGGATCAACACGACACTTTGGCCAAAGGCCACGTTCCAGAATGATCTTGAGTCCTTGATGACTCGACTTAACGAGATCCCTGATCGAGTGCAGGAGTGGAAGAAATCTTCTACCCGGTGTGGTGCTGATGTGGCTCTGTCTTTGGTTCGTGTCCACTGCAAGGAGGTGCGACAAGATAAGTTGGAAGCAATCAAGGTCGCCAACACCCAGAGGCATGACTTCCGATCTTTTATGAAGACTTTTATTGCTGCAGCCACTCGGATCGCCGACGGCGTCTACCTGGACGAGTTCGTCGAGCCTGCCAGTCCTCCTCCTGCGGAGTGAACAAACTTTTATGCCCCACCTTAAATTTGCCTCGGAATGCCGAGTGGTTTTTGTAACCGTTAAACTCTTTCGGGCTGAATGCCCGAGCACTTCGATCTGTGGTCTGGAACCTTTAGGATTTATCTGAACTTGGTTTATCGTTGAATATCTTCATGAATCCTCCATCGAGTGGAACTCGATCTTCACTCGAGACAACTTTTGTATTTGTGGCGCAGCTCCGAAGGAAAAGGTAGCAGTCGACCTGCACATCGTCGTCCTTGCGGGTCGGTGATGGAGCGCGCGTTGTGTTTGTGGCGAAGCTCCGAAGGAGAAGGTGGCAGTCGACCTGCACCTCGTCGTCCTTGCGGAGTGGGATGGAGCGCACATTGTATTTGTGGCGAAGCTCCCAAGGAGAAGGTGGCAGTCGACCTGCACCTCGTCGTCCTTGCGGATTGAGATGGAGCGCACGTTGTATTTGTGGCGAAGCTTCCAAGGAGAAGGTGGCAGTCGACCTGCACCTCGTCGTCCTTGCGGATTGAGATGGAGCGCACGTTGTATTTGTGGCAAAACTCCCAAGAAGAAGGTGGCAAACGACCTGCACCTCGTCGTCCTTGCGGATTGGGATGTGTTTCGTACTTAGGCGAGTACTGGACTGCAGCTAAGCCCCCGAGTGGGAGGGTCGCTCTCCACTCGGTAGGATTTTTCAAACTTAGGCGAGTACTGGACCGCAGCTAAGCCCCCGAGTGGGAGGCTGGCTCACCACTCGGTAGGATTTTGAAATACTTAGGCGAGTACTGGACTGCAGCTAAGCCCCCGAGTGGGAGGGTCGCTCTCCGCTCGGTAGGATTTTTCAAACTTAGGCGAGTACTGGACTGCAGCTAAGCCCCCGAGTGGGAGGGTCGCTCACCACTCGGTAGGATTTTCAAATACTTAGGCGAGTACTGGACTGCAGCTAAGCCCCCGAGTGGGAGGGTCGCTCTCCACTTGGTAGGATTTTTCAAACTTAGGCAAGTACTTGGACTGCAGCTAAGCCCCCGAGTGGGAGGGTCGCTCACCACTCGGTAGGATTTTCAAATACTTAGGCGAGTACTGGATTGCAGCTAAGCCCCCGAGTGGGAGGGTCGCTCACCACTTGGTAGGATTTTCAAATACTTAGGCGAGTACTGGACTGCAGCTAAGCCCCCGAGTGGGAGGCTGGCTCACCACTCGGTAGGATTTTCAAATACTTAGGCGAGTACTGGACTGCAGCTAAGCCCCCGAGTGGGAGGGTCGCTCACCACTCGGTAGGATTTTAAAATACTTAGGCGAGTACTGGACTGCAGCTAAGCCCCCGAGTGGGAGGCTGGCTCACCACTCGGTAGGATTTTCAAATACTTAGGCGAGTACTGGACTGCAGCTAAGCCCTCGAGTGGAAGGCTGGCTCACCACTCGGTAGGATTTTCAAATACTTAGGCGAGTACTGGACTGCAGCTAAGCCCCCGAGTGGGAGGCTGGCTCACCACTCGGTAGGATTTTCAAATACTTGGGCGAGTACTGGACTGCAGCTAAGCTCCCGAGTGGGAGGCTGGCTCACCACTCGGTAGGATTTTCAAATACTTAGGCGAGTACTGGACTGCAGCTAAGCCCCCGAGTGGGAGGCTGGCTCACCACTCGGTAGGATTTTCAAATACTTAGACGAGTACTGGACTGCAGCTAAGCCCCCGAGTGGGAGGGTCGCTTTCCACTCGGTAGGATTTTTCAAACTTAGGCGAAATGGGTTCGCAGCTAAGCCCCCGAGTGGGAGGCTGGCTCACCACTCGGTAGGATTTTCAAACACTTAGGCGAAACGGATTCGCAGCTAAGCCCCCGAGTGGGAGGCTGGCTCAACACTCGGTAGGAAATTATTTTTACAAACTTAGGCGAAACGGATTCACAGCTAAGCCCCCGAGTGGGAGGCTGGCTCAACACTCGGTAGGAAATTATTTTTACAAACTTAGGCGAAACGGTTCGCAGCTAAGCCACCCGCTGGGGGATTTCTCACGCAAACAAAAACAATAACAATCACTGGGAAAATTATAACGCTCTTGTCTTTGATAAATAAACTACAGAAGTTTTTCTTATTACATCTCATCCGAGTGAGAATTCAAGTATAAAAGGGGCGGAGCAGCTCCGCATTCCAGGCTCGTGGCTCATCAATCTGGCGATCGACATTATAAAGGTGGTACGCTCCATTGTGGAGGACTCTGGTGACTATGAAGGGACCTTCCCAAGTAGGAGCGAGTTTGTGTGGTTTCTGTTGATCCACTCGGAGGACCAAGTCTCCTTCTTGGAAGGCTCGACTCTTCACATTTCTGGCATGGAATCGACGCAAGTCTTGCTGATAGATGGTCGATCGGATCATGGCCATTTCTCTTTCTTCTTCCAGGAGGTCGATTGCGTCCTGCCGGGCTTGTTCTGCTTCATCTTCAGAGTAGAGCTCGACTCGGGGTGCGTTGTGAAGCAGGTCACTCGGCAAAACTGCTTCGGCTCCGTAGACCAGAAAGAATGGGGTTCTTCCGGTCGATCGGTTCAGGATTGTCCTCAATCCCCAAAGAACTGATGGAAGCTCGTCGACCCATGCACCTACTATGTGCTTGAGATCGCGCATCAGTCGGGGTTTCAGTCCTTTGAGAATTAAGTCGTTTGCTCTTTCCGCTTGTCCATTCGACTGGGGGTGAGCGACCGAAGCATAGTCGACTCGTGTGCCCTGAGAGGCGCAAAAGGCTTTGAATTTGTCGGAATCGAAGTTTGACCCATTGTCAGTGATGATGCTGTGCGGAACTCCATATCTGAATATCAACTCTCTGATGAAACTGATAGCAGTGCAAGCATCAAGATTCTTGATAGGCTTAGCTTCAATCCATTTGGTGAACTTGTCGACTGCTACTAGCACATGAGTGAAGCCTCTCCTACCCGTTCTCAGTGGTCCAACCATGTCCAGTCCCCAAACAACGAAGGGCCAGACGAGTGGAATGGTTTTTAGGGCTGACGCGGGCTTGTGCAACATATTGGAGTAAAACTGACATCCTTCACATTTGTCGACTATCTCTTTCGCCATTTCATTCGCTCTTGGCCAGTAGAATCCCGCTCGGTATGCTTTAGCCACAATGGTCCGAGAGGACGCATGATGACCACAGGTCCCCGAGTGGATATCATCAAGGATTATCTGACCTTCTTCTGGTGTTATACACTTCTGACTGACTCCAGTCGCGCTTTCTCTATACAACTGTCCCTTTATAACTGTAAAGGCCTTGGATCGACGGACGATATGTCGAGCCTCTTCTTCGTCCTCTGGGAGCTCTTTCCTTAGGATGTACGCGATGTACGGTATTGTCCAGTCGGGAGTGATGACGAAAACTTCCATGATCAAGTCGACCACAGCTGGAACTTCAACTTCAGTTGGATCCGTGGCACTTTTTGGCTGTGGGGCTTCTTCAGTGAAGGGATCCTCCTGAACTGATGGTGTGTGGATGTGTTCTAAAAACACATTGCTGGGAATGGCTTCTCTTTTGGAACCTATTTTTGCCAAATCATCAGCTGCTTGATTTTTCAGTCGGGGTATGTGATGAAGTTCTATCCCCTCGAATTTCTTCTTCAGCTTTCTCACTGCATTGCAATAACCAGTCATAGCTGGACTTCTGACGTCCCACTCCTTCATCACCTGATTAACCACCAAATCTGAGTCTCCATAGACCATGAGGCGACGGACGCCGAGTGAAATGGCCATGTGCAACCCATATAAAAGTGCTTCATATTCTGCCTCGTTATTGGAGGAATCAAAGTGGATTTGAAGAACATATCCGAGCTTATCTCCTCAGGGGGAGACCAATACTACCCCGGCACCGGAACCATTCAACATTTTGGAACCGTCGAAGAACATGGCCCAATGCTCCGAGTGAACCTGAGTCGGCAGTTGCTGTTCAATCCACTCGGCGACGAAATCTGCTATTGCCTGGGACTTGATAGCTTTCTTTGCCTCAAACTTGATATCTAGAGGAAGGAGTTCAATCGCCCATTTTGCCACTCCACCAGTTGCATCTCTGTTGTGCAGGATCTCTGACAATGGAGCGTCGCTGACGACTGTAATGGAATGATCAGAGAAGTAGTGAGCAACCTTATTTGTGGTCATATAAATCCCATATATAAGCTTCTGATAATGAGGATATCTCTGCTTCGACGGGGTCAAAACTTCAGAAATATAATATACTGGGCGCTGAACTTTGAAGGCTTTTCCTTCTTCTTCCCGCTCGACCGTAAGTACCGTACTGACGACTTGTCCCGTGGCTGCAATGTAAAGCAGCAAAGGCTCTTTGTTGATTGGGGCAGCAAGCACCGGCTGGGTGGAGAGCAGAGCTTTGAACTCTGCAAACGCTGCATCAGCTTCAGGAGTCCACTCGAACTTGTCTGACTTCTTCATCAATCGGTAAAGAGGCAATGCCTTTTCACCGAGACGAGAGATGAATCGACTTAAAGCTGCCAAGCAACCAGTAAGCTTCTGGACATCGTGCACTCGCACAGGACTTTTCATTCGGAGTATAGTACCGACTTTTTCTAGATTGGCGTCGATTCCCCGTTCAGAAATGAGGAAACCGAGTAACTTTCCGCCAGGAACTCCGAATGTGCACTTTGATGGGTTAAGCTTGATATCATACCTCCTGAGGTTGGCAAAGGTTTCAGCAAGGTCAGTCAGCAGGTCGGAACCCTTCCGTGACTTGACCACAATATCATCCATGTATGCTTCCACATTCCGACTGATTTGAGTGAGCAAACACTTCTGAATCATCCTCATGAATGTGGCTCCGGCATTCTTGAGGCCGAATGGCATGGTAACATAACAGAAGCACCCGAATGGAGTGATGAAAGCTGTTTTGATCTCGTCAAGCCCATACAGACAGATCTGATGGTACCCGGAATGGGCGTCTAAAAAAGATAGTCGCTCACATCCCACAGTCGAGTCGACTATCTGGTCGATGCGGGGGAGAGGAAAATGATCTTTCGGGCAGGCCCGATTGATATGTTTAAAGTCAATGCACATGCGAAGTGACTTGTCCTTCTTGGTGACCATGACAACGTTGGCGAGCCACTCGGAGTGGTAGATCTCTCGGATGAACTCCGCTGCTAAGAGCCGAGCCACCTCCTCACCAATAACCTTTCTCTTCTGGACGGCGGACCGTCGGAGATGTTCTTTGACAGGTTTTACTTTTGAGTCGACTCGTATGCGGTGCTCAGCCAGCCCCCTGGGAACACCCGGCATGTCAGAAGGCTTCCATGCGAAAATGTCCCAGTTCTCACGGAGGAACTGGATGAGCGCTTCTTCCTATTTGGAGTCGAGTGTTGTTGAGATATGAGTCGGAGCAGCACTGGGATCGGTCGGGTGAATGTGAGCCAGCTTCGTTTCGCCAGACGACTGAAAAGCTGATTCTGTAGCGGGCTTCTTGGCTCGCAAAAAATCACTCGGGTCTGCAGTCTTCTGGTATTCCTGCAGCTCCACCACTGCCATCTGAGCATCAACGATCTTTGAACCTTTATGAAAACACTCTTCTTCTTTCTTCCGACTGCCCGTAACAGTGATCACACCTTTGGGACCAGGCATCTTCAATTTGAGATACACATAACATGGTCGAGCCATGAAGCGTGCATAAGCCGGCCTGCCCAAAATAGCGTGATAAGCACTCTGGAAATCCACAACCTCGAACGTCAACTTTTCTTTGCGGTAGTTCTTGGAATCGCCGAAAACCACATCAAGAGCAATTTGGCCGAGCGACTCGGCCTTCTTCCCAGGAATGACTCCATGGAAACTCATGTTGGTGGTATTGAGTCTGGACATCGGAATGCCCATCCCTTTCAGCGTCTCAGCATATAGTATGTTCAAACCACTGCCACCGTCCATCAAGACTTTGGTCAGTCCAGTGCCTTCAACAACTGGGTCGACCACCAAAGCTTGCCTCCCATGGGTGGCATTGTGCGTTGGGTGATCGAACTGGTCGAATGTGATGGCAGTCTGAGACCACTTCAGATAACTGGGCGTCGCCGGAGCAACCATATTCACCTCACGGTTGATAACTTTCAGTCGACTTTTGCTTTCAACATCAGGAAAAATCATCAAGGTGGAATTGACCTGGGGGTATCCATCATCACTGTCTTCCTTGTCCTCAACTTTGTCCAACTCCTTTTCCTTATGTTTGGGTTGTTTGCGCTGGAACTACTGGATCAAGAGCCGACACTATCGAGTGGTATGTTTCGGGTAAATGAACTTACCCTCTTCATCTTTTCTTGGTGTGGATGTGACATGGCAAATCCAACACATCATTTCCGTCTTGGTCTTTAACTTTCTTAGGGTTCCAAGGCCCTTTGGGTTTCCCCTTAAACTTTCCTTGAGTCACAGCCAAGGCCTCCCCAGGAGCAGCTGGCTCGGCTTTCCGCTTCTGTTTCCGATTGGAATTTCCTCCTCCGGTTTCTTGGGCGACTGACTTGTGTTTGCCACTCCGGAGTCGATGCTCATCTTCACCATTAGCGTACTTGGTGGCAATCTCCATCATCCGATTCAGAGACATGTCTCCGGTTCGACCGAATTTCAGATTCAGCTCTCTGTACTTGACGCCTTCTTTGAAGGCACAGACTGCTTGGTGATCAGGTACATTCTCTACCGTGTGATGTAACGTGATCCATCTCTGGATGTAATCCCTCAAAGTTTCATTCGGCTTCTGCACGCAAGACCGCAGTTCCGTCAGCCCTGCCGGTCGCTTGCATGTTCCTTCAAACACGGTGACAAACACTCGGGCGAGATCTTCCCAAGTGTAAATGCTGCTGGGTGCTAACTGATTCAGCCACGCTCTGGCCGAACCCTCCAACATGAGAGGCAGGTGCTTCATGGCCAATTCATCATTGCCACCGCCAATCTGGACAGCCACTCGGTAGTCTTCAAGCCAAGTATCGGGCTTGGACTCACCAGTGAACTTATTGACTCCAGTCGCCAACCTGAAGTTGGGAGGAATCACAGTGGCCCTGATGGCTCTACTAAAGCACTCTGGCCCCGAAACATGTACTCTGCTGCTGGTAGGTGCATCTCTACCATGACCTTCTCGGTGAGCTCTATTCCTGTCGACCAAACCTTGAACGAGAATGGATCTCGCATCAAAGCCTGGTTCCCTGGGGTCGACTGGAAACCTTCGCCCAATGAGGGCGCTTGTCATCCTGCTGTCGAGGCACATACAATCCACTCCTCGGGGGAGGGGTGGGCACTCGACGTCGATCGTCATGATCGAATCGGTGATCATACTGCTCACGGTTCCCGTACTGATCACGCCGGTCCCCACGTCCCTCATGCCTCGGGGGCGATCTTGGGTTATGAGCCGACTGGACTGTGTCTGCAGCAATGGATCTGCTATGAATCCTGTTCCGCGACTGAGAAACAGCGGAATTCTAGTCTCCTGCTGCCCGGAGTAATGCTATGATCTGCATCAAGCCTCTGCCAGCCTCTGACTGGGAAGGCTGAATCGACTCTGCTATACGGGCTGCAACTGCTAAATTCTGAATCGGAGTTCGATATACCTGCGGGGGCGGAAAGAGCTGATGTCGACAGGATTCTGGAACTCGTTGTCGCGCACGCTCGTCGAGTGCTCGCTGGAGGTTCTCCAGTCGAGCGCGCTCGGCCAAGTTTGCCAGGCGCGCGCCCTCCAAGGCACGAGCCTCGGGGGTTTCTCCAACGATAGGAGTGTGCAATGCATCCATGTTCCGGCGACGAAGTTCTTCTCTCTGCAGCGACGTGAGAGGCTCGGGGAGATATTCCTCATGGGGACGCAACGGGTCGCCTCCACCTGCGCCTCCGTCGGTGAGGGGAAAACTGGGAGGATTGGGCGGTCCATCGACCATCAGAACCTCCGCCGCCGGATCACTGCTGTCGCACTCGGATGCGGTCTCTGCGGAGCCAGTCGAACAGGCCGTAGAGGGATTCGTCGGGCTCGATCGCCGTGACTTGAGGGGTGGCCGACTAGCGTGCCACCGCGTGTCTCACCCACCGCTGAAGTCTCGACCGACCAGAGTGCTTGCGCCGGCGGGAAACAGGGAGGGAGGACAACACAGGGGCCGACCGATAATGGGTCGACGGTTCCGCAAGAGGACGCCGCGGACGCACGCGCGAAAGTGCGTTGCCCCGCGGACAGGGAGTGCGTCCACATCGAGCGGAGCCTCTTGAAGCCAAGCGGAGTCGTCGGCGATGAACGTGAGCGCGCCGAGATGGATCTCGCGGCCCTTCACCAAAACTCCGCCAGAAACCATGATGATTTGGATCGGAAAAGATCGCAACTCCTCCAACAAATCGCTAAAACACCGGCCCCAAGGTGGGCGCCAACTGTCGTGGTTCTAGGTCTGACAGTAATGTAGGGGGGTAGGTATGGAGAGGCAAGATCTTAGCTATGGAGTAGTTGTAAGCACACGAGGTTTATGAGTTCAGGCCCTTCTCGGAGGAAGTAATAGCCCTACGTCTCGGAGCCCAGAGGCGGTCGACTGGATTATGTGCGTATGAATTACAGGGGTGCGAACCCTTTACACTGAGGAGGGGGGTGGCTTATATAGAGTTCGCCATACCCCCCCCCCCCCGGGCCCTCAGTTATGCAGGGTTTCAAATACATTAAAGTCAGGCGTTACTGGTAACGCCCCTAATAAAGTGCTATGATGACCATAAAAACTACTTAATGATCGATCGTTAGCGTGCGGAGTGACTTTAGGTCTCTTGACCGTCGAGTGGTTGGATCTTGGTCGAGTGATTGCTTCTTGGTCGAGTGTCTTCGAGTCTGCCGAGTGGAACACCTCCAAGTCGATTGGAAGGTGTTTTCTTCTAGAGATGTCCTTGGGTAGGGCAGTTAGGACAGGTCCATGAGCCTACCCTAGGTACATAGCTTCATTAATATTCAGTTGAATACCCATTATATTTGGCAAATAAATTATATATATAGTGTATTTCATGTGTACATAAGGGAGAACGAAATAGATTCAGGAAATAAAAGGCCAGCTAAGGATTTCAGCCCAAAAACAAGGCTAGCCCACTTCTCTCCTCACCACCCTGACATGGCCCAAATCGCTGCAGCAAGATGCAGAGCCCGCACGCGCTTCGCTAATGAGGCATATCGCACGAGACGAACCGACGCTTCCCAATTCCGTTCACACTCGTGGGATCGTGGGTAGGGCATGGCGGCAGGGCTGATCGCCATCCCCTTAACGCACGCGCGCACGGCGGCACAGGCAGGCGGGCGGCAGCGATGAAAGCATCTGACGGCACCCATCCCTCAACCCTCGCAGCTTCGCTTCATCTTTAATCCGTCTCGCCAGTTGGCAGCATCAGGCATCACCACATCGAAGGCTCTAGGTTTCCTTCCAAAGTCACAAATTCAGTCGTTCAAGATTTGATTGATAATTTGATGCGTTCGTGTTTCTAAACATATTGACCGTCTGTCTGTTAAAATTTCGATCTGCAGATATCAGCGCGTGGTCGTCTTCTTCAGTTGTCTAGCATTGACTTACACCAGTAAGTTAACTTGGTTAGTTGGATTTCTATTTCAGTATTTTAAAACTACAAACTTGTTTGAAATGAATTATGAATTGTTTAGACATGATAATTCGCAATTTTCCACATGAATTACAATGTGGGAATGTTTAAAAATTGGGGAATTATTACAACAAGCATTATTAATAAAAAATAGTTCTCCTATAGTTTGTAAGTTTTTTTCTAATCATTTTCTATTTCCTATCTTTTGTACTCCTATATGTAGGGCTGGAAAAAAAGCTCGAAACTCGTGAGCTAAACAAGTAGCTCATGACTCGGCTCGAATTGACTCGAACTCGAAAAATAACGAGCCGA
Organism: Triticum monococcum; assembly: GCA_034509565.1. NCBI lineage: Eukaryota > Viridiplantae > Streptophyta > Magnoliopsida > Poales > Poaceae > Triticum > Triticum monococcum. Next base: position 168,794,518 of record CM067847.1, on the reverse strand, counting down.
GCCAAGCTTTAGTTTAAGATCGTTTACATACCAAGTTAAACGAGTCAATCTCACGAGTACTCGGGTGACTCGTTAAGCTCGGTAAAAAAATTAATGTTTTTAGGGGTAGTAAAATACAATCACTAAACACCTTGCGTCCCAGCAGAAGGCCCAACCGCTCAAGGCCGAGCCACCCAGGAGACTCACACGTACATGACCACATATGCACATGCTAAATTCTTAGTTAATATTTTTATCGTATTTGTAAGGTCTAATGTTCATATCTTTAACGAGCTTAACAAGCTAAACGAGCCAGTTCGCGAGTTATACGAGTTGAGCCAATCTTGAATTTGAGCTCGTTATAGTAACGAGTCAAGTCGAGCTACCTATATGTTAAGATGTTGTCACTTTCATATGTTGAATTATTAGTCTCTCTATCTGTTCAACAGTTTCAAAGTATGACCAATTTTACGATTCTATTACATTATGTTATATCTTTTATATAATATACAGTTAGTATAATATGGTGCCAAAAATGGTGCTATAATCAATTATATACGCCAAAAAGAAAGATTTATAGGATTAAAATAGGCATTAAAATTTTGAATACACTCTCTTTAAATTCTAGGCCCGCCTTTGTAGGCACCTCGTCATCAACGGGAATGTCTCCTCTCATTAAAAGTGCATCGCCGAAAATTCTGAAATAAATTCAAGAATAATACGAACATCAGGAATTGAACTCTGATAAGCTGAGAATACTACTGTCTCTCTAACCATCCAACCGTACGTGAGCACTGAAAATTGGACATGCAAGGTCGCATACAATCCCCGGGCACCCCATCACGATCCATCAACAACAGTCGCATGAAAATTATAACAGCATGGTGTAGCATCGGGTGGCTTTTAAAAAAATTGGTACAAACACATACGCACACATATACTCACCCATACGAAGAGCGTGGTGTAGCTTCGTGTGGGTCATAAGGGTCATGATAGTTTGGAATAAATCTCGGTGAAATCATTCCAGATTCATGTCTCCTGAAAGCAATAGCACAAGTTTGCATGCATAAAAAAAGAGTAGGTAAAATCCCAATAATTCTAAACGCACGAACAATCATGGATGGTTTACGGGCCCCTTAGCGCTAATTACCTCCATCTCCATGATTTTCAGGTGGGTGGGCTCCACCACCCTCTCTAAACTTCAATAAAAAATTGTCATCTAGCATCAGTCAGTGAAGTCTGTAAAATATGCCTGTCGCTCTAGCATTGTTCATAAAATCCCCGCCAAAAAGAGAAAGAAATAGTAGGCGGGGCATCGTAGAAATTTGACTGCTAGGCTTTCATTCGAAGAAAACGGAAACACAAAACATGCAGAGAGGAGAAATACAGAGCGGCCAACTTTTCTAGAAGTACTTTTTTTGGACAAACTTTTTCTCTTTTTTTCCAAGGGAAAAGGAGTTTTATTTTCATATTGAGAGAGTTACAGTTGAGAGGTAAAAGATTCTCAATACATGATGGTTCTACATGCATCCACACAGCCATGATACACTCTATACGACTATAATTTGTCAAACGACCGGCAACTCTGTTTTGATCCCTATTCAACTTCTAAGGAATAAACTCCCTATATCTCATCAACTCCTTAATTTCAGTCAGAAGATGACCATAGGTAGAACGAAGAAGTCCGTTTCCTGATAGACATAACGATGACCGGAAGAGTGGAATATTGTATAGCTACAGTGCGCAGTTTAGACTGCATTTGGTGCACGGTAATTCTGCATGCCCAGTTTTCACCGGAATTTTTTCCTTGTAAGCTCGTCCGCTCCGCTGGAATCAACTATGTCCGTTTCACGGGAAATTGCTGTTGAGCTATACTTTTCACATGAAAAGTAATATCTACGCAGACCAAAGGAAATGCCCTGTTGGAGACCTGTGATTTACATTGTTCACCCAACCTCACTTCCTATGCTTTTTTCCTCCGTTTTGAAAAAAAAAATCTTCATGTACTTTTTTCATTTCTTTGTTTTGCTCTCCTCCGGTCCGAACGCAGCCATAACTTGCCGTTGCTCGCGCCCCCCTTGGTCCATGGCCGTTGGTTTGTGCCAGCCCGGCAGCTAGACGATTCAGGCCTCATTTGGCCACGGTATAGCTAGCCTACGGCCGGGTAGCGTGCAACGGAGCCCAGGTGTGGAGTTCTCCTTGCCTCAAAAAAAAAAAAGGTGTGGAGTTCTCCTAGAGTGCGACGCTGAGCAACGGCGACGGTGAGACGATTTTTTTCCTTCCTTTTCGGCAAACACGACGGCGACTCGACGGAACCGTGGAATCGCAGCGCGTGGCACAAGCCCCATGCGCATGCATGCATGCACGGGCGGCAGGTGGCAACACGCCAAACACCCATCGAAGGACCACGCGCACGGCACAGTGGGTATGCGGCGCACTTCACAAGAGGTCCAAACCAGAAGCAGTGCACCGCTATCACCTTTGCCATCGTCAGAGGCTTCCATTCTCGTCATCCTCGGCCAAGACTGATCGAGCTCCTTCGGTTCCGTGATTGCTCCTCGGGCTAGAGCATCTCTACCTGGTCCGTTAAGAAATACAGGTGTAAACCATCCAGTAAAATTAGTGGAGTAAAGTGACCCGACATAGCCGAACTCTTGAATTTAATCGAGTATTTCCCCCCTCTATTCTTTTAGTTTAGCCGCATGAACCTCAACCAATTGCATAAGGACATCTTCAACGCCGACTCTTAAATCGTCCGCATACGTTTGAACGGCGCGGTCCGAATTGCGGAAGCCATCCAACGCGGGTCTGCATCGGTTCACGGGATGGTTCAGACGTAATTTTTCCTGCAAATCGAAAAAATATATGAGACGCTTTGCGGGCGTCCAGACGGCTGCAATACCTGCTTCGGACCACCCTGGCCCACAAAAGACCACCCACCCGCCTCTTCCACGTTTTCCATCAAACGCTCGTGTCGCTTGCCGCGACGCATTCATGCCGGTTGAGACCATGCAGTAGCCAACATTGATGTTGTGATTTGACCGGACGGGAGGGCGGCGCAGACAGACACGACCACTTCCAGCATTGAAGCGGCTCATCAGCCTACAAAGCAACGAGCGTTGCACGCCCGACTGAACACACCTTCTCGCCGCATTCAAATAGCCGCAGACTGCCCGCCTTCCTCCAGTTAACTAGCATGTTCACTGAGAAACTTATTCCAGCCACACGTTAGTTCGTGAGCTGCCCGTCATTAAACACAACGCCAATTGGGTCCGGCTGTCTGTCCGCTATTTAAATGATGCCAGACACCGGGCAAAAATTGCACCACACTCCGCTCTCATCTCCTCCTTGCACACCATTTTCTCCACAAGCTCCATGGCATCCGGTGAGCAGGAAGTCGAGTTCTCCAGCATAAAAGCTGGTGGTGGCCCATCGAGCCCGCCGAATATGAGCCAGGCAACTCTCTGCCCTGCCTCCGTCGACAGTCCAGGCAGCTGCTAGGCAGCTCGCTAATGCAGAAACTCCAACTCGTCGTGTTGTTCAGCAACTCGCCGCTCCAAGCCAGCTTGCCAAGGAGTCTGGACGTGTTGCTCCAAGCCGGCAGTGATGGACCACGGCAGCATAGGCATCGTGGCTGTCATGGACAACGCCATGTCGCCCCGCTCCTCCCATGTATGCGACCGCGCCATCCGCCATCAACGTGTTTGTTACCGCGCCCTGCTGGTCGGATGCCATGGAGCTGACCTCCGCCGAGGCGACGCCTGCGTACACAACTGGTGTCTTGTCTGGTTCAGCACAGACCATCGTCGACCCCCTCTCGGCTTCACAGAGTGGAGCCCCCTTTCCCCTTTGGCTGGAGCACCCACTTTGCCACTCCGATGAGCGGTGCAGCCATACATAGGGAAGATACTCGGGAAGAATAAACCTCCGAGGCTCATGAATGTACAACGAGCGGGCTACCGGACACAGGGAAGACAAAGGGATCCATCGCAGCTGGCCGTATGCTAGTGCAGTGTATCGGTGTCGTGGGAATGGAGTTCCGCGCGGCCGGACGTGCACGTAATTTTACCTATTTTATTTAGATATGTTCGAAATGTAATGAATTTCGTCCGGTTTATATGAAATCCGCTGTGTTTGCATGAATCTCATCTGGTTTGTTGAAGGAGTGCTTAAAATATATGCGGACAGCGTCGGATGGCAGCCTTCCGCATCCGGTCCATGAATTGGTACCCCCTGTCCGGAGATGGATGCGGGAGGAAATTTGTCGGTTGGCATTGGAGATGCCCTAACATATCATCAATAATTCAAATATTTTAAGATAAAAATGCACAACATATAAACTGTTAACAGTTATATAGTTTCATGGATCGATATTATCCAATTAAAACATGCATAGTTAATCCAAAATGCATCACTTTTGAACCAAAATCACCACAACACAACATTTTATGTTGTGGATCGAGACCAACCAATGGCATGCACGAACTCAAACATCGTCATCATCGAAGAAATCACAACCACCACCACCATACACAAGGCCACCATCATCACCACTACCACCACCATCTTCTCGGCCACAACCACCATCATCACCACCACCATTCCGAACAGAGACCTCTGTTTGGGTCAAGATATCTCCACTAGTGATCTCTCAATATTTTCTTGCGGTATCATTCATTGTGGTTGGGTTCATGAACATGATATCACAATCCTCGGCTCTCTTCCTCAAGTGCAAGCCTACGCTCCTCCACCTTCAACTTCCTCTCTTCGGCTTCCAATTTGGATTTCCATTTCTCGTCCTCCAACATCTTGAGCTTGTTCCATCTTCCCGTATTCTCTTCCTTGTGTTCGGTCGTCAACACTTTTTTGGCCTCAATCATGGTCACAAGTTCTTCTTTGTATGTGTCACCGAATGCACGTATCCTCTTTTTCTCGTTTACAATCTTGTTGCGTTTCGATCTCTTGTTGGCCTCTTCATCATCGTCATCATTGTCCTCAACGGGAATGCTCAATCTTGATATCTTTGAACTTCTTGTTTCTTCGTTTGAATAGCTCTTGAATGATAGGACCAAACTCTGTGACCGCCTGACCGGCATACCGCTTGTTGGTGCATGGTTCACTTGATCAATGCAATCGAACCATCGGTTGCATTGATCTTGGATGGTGCCCCAACAGTGCCCACGTGAGCCTTGGGTGCGGCTAGATGCGACATCCAGAGTAGTTGTAGTACTCCACAATTCTCCCCCAAAACGATCCTTGGATTGGCTGTTCCAACCTTTGCATCTATGGAGATGTTCATCCAAACATTACACAAAGCAAGAGCTTCAACAAAGTTGTAGTTGTGAGTCCTACCCTCTTCGTGCTCGCTTGACTTCCGGTCTCCAATGGATTCTCAACCTCTTCTAATTCAGCCACCTCCTCTTCTCCCACCTCCTGTTCGGCCTTTTCTTGGGTCACTTGATCGAACACCAAATTGTAGTTGAGATCCTCAAGGCCAAGCGTACGAGATGACTCCAAAGACGCCAAGAATTCAGCCGTATTCATCTTTGCACTACGACAATAATATCAAAATACTCCATCATCCATCGGCTTCCAACAATCACCGGAAAATGCATAGGCCCAAATAACAGATATTTCTTTTACCTTGTGGGCATTTCATCAAGCACTTTGTGGCCGCGGCCCTTGTTGCCGACTGCGGCGACCCGATGAGCTGGAGCAGTGGCCATATGGGTGGCTGAAGACGAGCACAAGCCACCGGAGTGGCTTTTCCCTCTTCATCATCGCCACCGCTTCGACGAGGGCTAATGCGGCCACTGTTGATTTCCAAGCACGTTTGGCAGCGCCACCCTCCCGGCGCCAGAAAGGCAATGGCCACCCCGGCAACCTTGTTATAGGTAGTGGCAGCCAGTATGGTGGACCGGACGGGATTTTTTATGCCCAACCTTTTCTTCGGTGTGGGCAGCAGCACGGGGGTGGATTGTGGCGGCGACACGCCGACGGCGGTGGTGGAAGGGTCTTAAGATCCATTCCGGACACAACAATAGTCATCGGCGGCGATGGTGGCGCACGGGGAGGCGGCGGCTAAAACTATGGCGATGTGTGAAGGAAGAAAGATGTGTGTAGCAGGGGAGGGGAGGGGGAGTGGGGAATGGTTTACTCGGCCAGGTGGAGGATGACAATATTTAGACCCCATGGGCCAAATTTTCGGTGTAGGATTAATAAAAATTACTCCTATAACCGATTTAGAACTTCGGCTAAGTGTGATTTATTCAGTAAAGTAAACTGAAATTTTACTCTTAGTCCTTGAAGCCATCACATCACCGAACAGGAAAAGGTGGAACACGCGGGCGCGAGACTCACCCCATGCGTCAATGCGTGAGTCCTAATTAAGCAAGCAGGTCTCCCTTCCGCGACACCGCGAAGTCACTCGATCCGAACACAGGTGATCACGCGACAGTCTTTCTTTTGTTTCCGGAAGATACACGCGAGATGCACAAGAAATCAGTTACCGCTCTCCTATCTCTCCTCTTTCGTTTACTCCCTCTGTTCCTTGATATAAAGTGTATAGATTTTTAAGAAAAAATCTAAAATATAAGGTGTATTGCGTTGCACCACTCGTCTCAATAATGCTTTTACGAATTTGACTACATTTTCTTATATTAGGCAAGCTCCTTTATTTTTTCATGTCAATTAGTCAGGTGTAATCTCGCCCAAAACTTAAGAAATTTTTCTTCCATATGCATTCTTTAATTTCCGTGTCAAAAACTATACACCCTCCTATATATTAACGAACGGAGGGAGTACTTATCAGCGACGGAAAAGCACGCCGCGTTCACGGGCGCGGCGGGCGGCCGTGCATCGTCGTCGCGCGCGACGTCGGCCGTGCAGGAAACCGACGGGGATATATTCGCGAAGGCGAGAGAAACCGGTAGTTAAGCGCTGTGCCTCTGTGCGTGCGTGTTAGCCTGGCGAGGGGCCCGCGCGCGCATCTCCGTCGAGCACATCGCCTGCATATATACCCCACGACCGCGCGCCGTGGATACGAGTACGCCACCCACAAGCCACCGGTCGCAACCGCACTCCGTCTATATCACCCCCGGCCTCGCCACCTTGGGACCAGTGCCTCTCCCTCCTCCCTCTCTCGCAACCTTTCCCCCCGTCTCGTTGGAATCCATGGCGTCCAAGTCCGCTGTCACCACCGCAGGTTAGTTCGACCTCCCGGCCAGTTATATTGAGAGTTATTAGTGAAGGCTGTTCCACCCCGGATCGGGAGCCGCCATGGCTCTGTTTATCCACGCTCTGTGGGGCGGCGGCAAGCCTCTGGCGCTCCTGCTCACCACGGTGCTCCTCTGTGTGCTGCGGCCAGGTGGGCAGCTGCCCAAGGGCAAGGAGGAGTCCTCCTCCATGGCGGACGTGTACAACCACGAGCTGACGCCGCTGCAGAAGCACGTCGCCTTCTTCGACCGGAACAAGGACGGCGTCATCCACCCCTCCGAGACCTACGAAGGTACGTACTTACGTGGCGCGCGCACGGCACACACACGCCGATCAATCGCTTTCTACCTGCTTGGAACGCGGAAGTCGGCAGAAATCACGCTGGTAACTGAGCGGCTCGCTCCGGGTTATTCTCGCGATCGAAAACTGACGATGCGGTTGGTCTGCAGGGTTCCGCGCGATCGGGTGCGGCGTCGCGCTGTCCGCCTTCAGCGCCGTCTTCATCAACGGCTTGCTCGGTCCCAAGACCATACCGGTATATATGCACGCAAAAAAACCTCTCTGTTTTTTTTCTCTCTCCATGATTGATCCTTCTGTGCATGATTGAGATGCGTACCCTGTTACACTACTGTTCTAGGTGCGATTGTGGCGGGGCAAGGCTTGGTTTGCCTTTTTCTGGTGTAGTTGCTTTCGGACTTAACGTGGGTACTTTTAGAAACACGGTGCAAACACATATTCACACACACACAAACACATACGCTCATCCCTATAAACGCGCACACACATCATATCCCTGTGAGCATCTTGTGAGACCAACGAAGTCACCACAAACGCCCTGTAGCTGAGTAGCACGCCATGCCGCTGAAAGAACAGCCTCGGAAAGATTAAAATAAATATTGTAAAACACAATCATCCATGTCAAAGTCTAGAATTTAAACTTGGATGGATAGGTTCCACAACAAGAAACTTAGACATCCGAGCATAATTTCACTACTGTTGCATAGCTGGTTAACAATATTCCAGTAGCACACGAACAGAGCACAAACTAGATGGTCGCTTGATTTAGATGGAGGCAGTATAAATAAACGGCTGCACGAGATTCAAAAGCTAGTTGCTCATTGGTCAAAGGGCTCGTAACTAAACGGCGTCGAGATCTACAAATGGCTAGCAACAGGCATTACTAAAACGCACATACGCGCATACGACTATCTCAGCACTAGAAACACATCGCCAGGTTAGCATATGCATGCACCATGCGTTGAGACGCACATGAGAACATAGACCAATGAACATGTTAGTTCATGTAGCATGGGTTCGGTCGCAAAGAGAAATGAATAGCCAATGATTTAGCTACACTTTCCTTTCTACTACAACGAGACAAAGAAACTTTAGCGAGATCTATTTGCACTTTGCTTATTCTAAGCAGGCAATGGTAACATGCAAGTACACCCTATGCTTTAGATTGGACCAACTGAACTCTTCCAGCGATGGACGGTCGGTGTATCATTGTATATCTCTTTCATAGACCATCGAGTTTCCCACGTGACCATCTACTGCCTCCGTTCGGTATTAACTGTCGCTGAAATGAGTGAATCTAGACCATCGAGTTTCCCACGTGAACCTTGCCGCTCCCAAAAGAGATGAATTGTTTGCCTTCCCGGATAAAGCAGAGGATGGAAGCAAGTAAATCGGGCGTATCTACCTCGTGGTAAGAAGCCGCTGCCAGAGACGAGCTCGGTTCAGAGTATTCGACGGAGTGCCGTATGACTAGACGAGCTCGGTTCAGAGTATTCGACGGAGTAGTGCCGTATGACTAGACCACCTCTGGCCGAGAAACAGAAGATATATTCCTAGCGTGAGGACTTGTACACGCCAACACATAAAAGATGCATTATTCACCCTTGCTTTTTTCAGAGAAGAAAGCGAAAACACCGAGCAAAGGAGCACTGTCAGGCTTTTCCAGTTTATCGATCTGTTCAGTCTTTACAGCAGGACCTAACATGAAATGGGGATTGGTTCAGTGCTGATTGGCTGGAGTTTTCCGTTAGTTATTAATCGTCGTGTGTCGCTACCGCTGCAGGAGAACATGAAGGTTGGAGCTTTCAAGTTTCCGATCTACGTAAAGAACATCCACAAGGGCAAGCATGGCAGCGATTCGGGCGTGTACGATGCCAATGGAAGGTACTAGCTGCCATCTCATATTTGTTTATGTGCACATCGCCGACAACCTCCATTTCTAATTAGGTGGATCCTCCAAAGTTTACAGTTAGACCTCTCTAACATGGAGTTTCAAAATATAAATATATTATTCAGATTGGTCAAGTGAAAATAATGTTGTTCCATTTCTCATAAGTAATATCTCCTTTTTTCTGTAAATTCTTGCTAATATATTCAAATAACAATAGCGATCAAAGATACTTCATGAAGACATACTGATCTATCTAAAATATCATGTATTTTTACATAGGAGTATTTCCTTTATTAGCAAAGATATATACTAGCTGAATTAAAAAAAGGGTCAGCTAATTACTCCTACTTGCAAAGTAATGTGGAGAGAGAGTGACATAGATGTTAGTCGCAACTCCCTAATAAAACCTAAAAGAATCTAAAGTAGTCGTGCCGCCTTATGATATGGGTGCATGACTGTCAAACCACCTTTTGATATGAAACATAAAGTTAAGAGAAGCAGCTAGGAGTGCTGTGTTGTCTTTGTTCTTTCCCCGTTGTCTAACTAAACTCTGAAGGAAGAGATGCCACAGTGCCGCACACTCAACAATAAACTACTGGCCAATGTGAGTCGCATGAGATTAGTTAAGGTATTGTGGCACATGACAGTGTTGCTATGACGTGTAGAGAAGTTGAACTATCGATAAATTGTGCCGCCCGATGGTAACTAAAAAAGAAATAAAGATAGCAACACAACTCTAAAGCATATGTCTTATCTAGACGTACAAAGATAATGCAACATGTGTTCGGGTGCATATGTGCTAACCTTACAGTCTATCTAACTTGCAGGTTTGTTCCTGAAAAGTTTGAAGAGATATTCAAAAAGCATGCTCACACCAGGCCTGATGCCCTGACAGGCAAAGAGCTGAATGAGTTGCTTCAAGCAAACAGGGAGCCTAACGACTTGAAAGGACGGTAAGTTTCCGTTCATCTGGAGTATGAACAATGGAAATGTAAGTTGTGCTCTTTAGCTCATTATTCTCCTTTTCTGGAACCAACAATGCAGAGTGGGTGGCTTCACGGAGTGGAAAGTTCTCTACTCGCTGTGCAAAGATAAGGAGGGATTTCTTCACAAGGAGACTGTCAGGGCGGTCTACGATGGCAGCCTGTTTGTGAAGTTGGAGCAAGAGAGGAAGCAAGCTAAGGAATCTGCCAAGAAGAAATGATGAAAACTATCCCAATACCCTGTTATTTGTGATTGTGCGCAAGTATGCGTAAATTATGGTGTGCTTGCAAGTATGGTTCTGTAAATTAATGTTGTGATTTGATTTCGTGTGTTTGTTTGTTCTTTTATGGAATGAGAATTCAAAGCCTGTTTGTCTAGATATCGCAGTAGTTTGCAAATGAGGATGTTTCCAATTACTTACAATCTTAATGTTGGTGTTTGTTTTATGTCTCCACAAACATACTTCATGCAAGAAGTTGCACAACAATATGCAGTGTGCAGCGGCATCACCTCATGACCATTGTCCATTGTTATATTTTACCATTTATAGTTGGCGAAAAATGTGAGGACCTATTTCGTCCAAAGGAATTATATATAATTTCAGTTCATATAAGTTTTTCCTATATAAAATCTATTTGGTCCAAAAGAACGAGTCCTCCAAAGAAGACATGAATCTCTAAAAACATTTCTGCATTTTTCATACGGTGCAACCAAACAACTACTATTATTGTGTTTCCGAACTATTATTATTGTGTTCTTATCCATGTAGAATCTACAATGTTATGACATCCTATTCTAGTATATTCCTTATACTTGAAATCCTACAAACCAAAGAGGCACTGAATTTTATTGTTTTTACTCAGATTACCATTAAATTGGTATTTAGTTTCACCACAAGATTTTACTGTTTATTTCTACTACACAACACATACTATTGAAGTATTACCGCATTGTGCACCTTTTCCTATCAACTTGAGCTTTTGCATGAACATATGTCTTAAGTACAACACCAACTTGATACAAAGTTATAGTCCACAATTAGTCATGAGGGAGCCACAATTGAGATAAATGTCTTTTGGTTGAACTAGCTGGTGCATGCAACAATGAACACATCTTGAGGTGAGATTTGTTTAGCTGCTAGTGCACTTATCTAGAAACATAGCAAATACCCCCTCCGTTCACAAATATAAGATATTTTGGATATTTCAGTATGAACTACATACGGACTGAAGTGAGTCAACAAATACATTAAAATGTATCTATATATATATATCTGATTCAGAAAAAGGTTTCCGCAAAAAAAAAATAAGATTCAGAAAAAAGTTAAAAAATGTTATATTTGTGAATAGAGGGATAATATATATTACAATAAAAGATTGTGCAAATGTGAAGAGATAGATACGAGTCAGTGACAGAACAAAATAATTGTAAAACTCTGTATGGCATGGATACACAACTGCCAAACCACCTCTTCAATATGAAACAAAAAAGTCAAGGGAAGAAGGTGAGAGTGGTGTGTTGTCTTTGTTCTCTTCCCCCTTTGTCTCGGGCAAGTGAGTGCCAAGCTGCGTCATGTGGCATAATATTTAATTTAATGTGAAGCACATAAGGTGGATGGGGTGGCACTAATATTCATCGGTTGTTTAGGACCTGCATGCAGATCATAGGATGCCCTCACGTAGGAAAATCCAACGTGATATTGACAAGTGACATTAGCATATCTGATTAAATAAATGGAAGAACAAATGCACAGGTATGAGGTGTTGCCTGTCACTGTTCTCACTTTCTTGAACTAATTTATGTAACACTAAAAATAAGACCACATGTCTTATCTAGAGGTACAAAACAAATGCAACAGATTAAGATGGCTGGTTTGTTCCTGAAAAGTTTGAGGAGACATGCAAGAAACATGCCCACGCCTGAAAAGTCTGATACTGAGAATTGAGAGCCTATTTGTAAGTGTATCCTTGCAACGCGTGGTGTACGACTGAATTTGTTTCCAGTTTATGTTTCCTTGCGTTGTTTACAAGGTATTGTTACTCTTGCTTGCAACGCGTGGTGTACGACTGAACTTCAGTTTTGTAAGTTCATCAGCGCAGAGTCTGTTTAGCAGCCAGTAATTCTTTTTACAGAAACATAGCAGTTAGTAGAGCTGGACATATATTACTACTATAAAATGGGAACTAGGAGTAATAAACAGTTCTCCATTTTATGTTTTTTTATTTATTGTTCCAGCCTGCTTTCTATTAAATTGTGGTTTAGTTTTTGCCAAGCAAACACAAGGACCACCACAGAGAAGCGATGCAACATGTGGCATTATTTTCTTCTCTATCTATGCCTATCAATCATAATTTCCCACTACCAAGATCAAGGACAAGTACCTACTAACAAACATAAGTACCACATAGAGAACATATTCATGTCTGCCTCTTCCCTGAGCTATTTAAACAGGACCATTCGTTGCCATCTGTGAGGTGCGCATTCGCCGTCAAATAGCCGCAGAATAAATAATCGCCGACGATGGCGGGCTGGCGACAATCGTCGGCAGCGGCTTCTCTGCAGCTGCACCTTCTGTTTCTGAGACACTATCCTTTCAGCGGAAACATTTTTACATACAAGTTTCATCTGATGAGTATCGTTGCTATGGTTCTCATCAAGGGGGACATGCGACAGCATCCCCTGATATTGCTAACATGACGGAGCTTCAGAAGCACGCCTCTTTTTTCGACCGTAACAAGGATGGCATTAATACTCATTCAGAAACGCTTGAAGGTGAATGTGGTCACGCAATGAATGTGCAAAATAAAATGTTCCTGCTGAGTGTTCAGAATCATATGTACGAATGAATCAGCAGGTCTTTCAATAAAATAATGTGTCTAGTGTTTGACGAGCAGAATATAAGCTCCGTTAAGTCACCTGACTTTGGGATGACTGACATGTGACCCCACAACAAGCTGGCCTCAGCCACAAGTAGAGCTTCTGTTGCCTATTTACGAAAATCGAACAAGATATTGACAAAGGACATTACCAGATCTGATTAAATAAATGGAAGGGAATAGTACAAGTATGAAGTATTGTTGTCGTGGTTCTCACTTTTCTTGCATTAATTTATGTAGGACTAAAAATAAAAGCATATACCTTATTTACAGGTACAATATAAAATTATAAATGCAACAAATTAAGGAATTAAATGGCATGAAGCTTTCTCAGTTCCACTTCCATCTATAGCACAAACGAAGCACATCACTTGTATCTATTTGCGACTAAGGGTGCTAACCATTTTCTTGATATGACACAAAAGGTTAAGAGAAGCAGCTGGGAGTGGTGTGTTGTGTTTGCTGCCTTACCCCTTTGTCTAAACTCTGAAGCAGGTGATACCAGGCTGTGGCTACGGCACACAATTTCCTTTTAATGTGAAGCACATGTGGTGAATTGGATGACATCAACATCTATCGGTTGTTTAGGACTTGCATTCAGATTATAGGATGTACAGGAGAATCCTCCTGTGATGTGATTTAGGAAAATCCATCTAGATATTGACAAATGACATTTCGAGATCTGATTAAATAAACGGAAGAGAATAGTACAGGTATGAAGTATTGGTGTTTGTTCTCACTTTTCTTGCATTAATTTGTGCAAGACTAAAAATAAGAGCACATATCTTATTTACAGGTACAAAATAAATGCAACAGATTAAGATGGCTGGATATATGTAAACTTCACAACCCTTTCCAAGTTGCAAGTTTATTATTAAGAAGTTTCAGATATGCAAAACCCATGCTGACACTAGGCCTGATGTCCTGACAAGCAAAGAGAGCTGCAGAAGTTGTTTCCAACAAAAAGGTAGCCAAAATATTTCAAACGATGGCAAGTATTCCTCTGGAGTACAATAATGAAACAGTAACCAGTGCTCTTTAGGAGAGTGTGCTAAAGGCAAATAAGTAAAACATTCTAGACGCCCTCTTAGTTATGACCATGCGCAAGTATTTGGAAACTATTGGTGTTCAATTGTTATTGTGAGTGTTGGACCAGTAAATTAATGATGTAGCTTGATTTTGAGTGTTTGCTGATTCAACTTGCAGTGAGAATTGAGAGCCTGATTGTAAGTGTATCCTTGCAGAGCATGGTGTGTGTTAAACGATAGGCTTATAGGTGTGTACATGTGTTTGTGTACGTGACAACTTGTACGTGGTGTGTGTGTGTGTGTGTGTGTTGTGCATCGCAGGTACTTAGAGATGATCCTTATCTTTGTATAGCTTCACCTAGGGGTCCAGTCTACTAACTACCTGCAGCCATATTGTAATTCTATTAACCTATATAACACGCACACGTCCTTGCTGATTGGCATATGCTTCCATGCATAGAACTTTACATGGTAATCAGAGCTAGCCTTGCAATCATCCATGGCAAGCTCTTCAAGTTCCTTCCCCTCATCTCCATTTGCTCATGCCGCAACCGAGAAGCTCACCAAGGGGAACCAGGTGCTGTGGCAGGTGACCGTCCTCTCCGCCATCGGAGGAGCACAGATGGCGGACTACCTCGACACCACGAAGACGGTCCCTCCTATGACCATTGAGGTCGCTCCTCCGACGGGAAGACGACGACCAAGGCGCCAAATCCCAAGTTTCAGACGGGGTATGTGCAGGATCAGCAGATCTTCTCCTACCTACTAATCACACTTCCACGAGAGATGGCGATCCAGGTGGCTTCCTGCCACGCGGCAGCGGAGCTGTGGAACACCATGGAAAATATGCTCACCTTCCACACTCGCGCCAGGACCGTCAATGTCCGAATGGCGCTCGCAAATCGGCAGAAGGGCAACGCCACCATCACCGAGTATGTGGGTAAGATCAAATCCCTTGGCCATATGAAAGAAAGTTAAAGAATAGGATATCGTCTCCCATATCCTTGCCGAGCTCGATGAAGAGTTTAACCCAGTCGTCTCCGCCATGTGCTTTCGGGTGGAGCCCGTCACTATCCCGGAGTTGTGCTCTCAGCTCCTCAGCTTTGAGACCTGCATGAACCTCCGCAACGGGGCTCTCAATCGGCTACCAACGTGGCTGCTTGTGGCCACTTCACCGAACAAACCGGCAGTGGCAGTGGTGACCGCAGCCGCAACTTCCACAACAAGCAAGGTGGCGGCAACGGTGGTGACCGTGGCCGCAGCTTCTCCAAGCAGCGGCAACACTGGAAACGTCGGCAGAGGCAGCTACAACAACAACGCCGCTGCCAAGGTGACTTGCCAGATTTGTGGCAAGGTCGGGCATCCGGCCTGGAAAAGGTTTGTTTCCTCCTATAAGGGAGGAGAGGACAGATCGGCCAACACGGCCACCTCTCAGTACGGTGGGGATACCAATTGGTATCTGGATAGTGGAGAAATAGATCACATCACCGGGAACTCGAGAATTTGACTATTCGTGATCGGTACACCGGTAATGAGCAGATCCATATGGCAAGTGGCTCAGATATGACTATTGAGCATATTGGTCATTCGCAAATTCATACCCCTGATCATGATCTCCATCTTACAAATATATTCCATGTACCTAAGGCTAGTATGAGTTTGATTTCTGATAGCCGTCTTGCTACTGATAATAATTCATTTGTTGTATTTCATCCATACTCTTTTCTTGTAAAGGATCAGGGAACGAGGAAAGTCCTTCAAGGCAGGGGTAGGAGAGGCCTATATCCAGTCAAGCACATGGGATCACACGTCAAGAAGCAAGTGCTCAGTGCCACCAAACCTTCCTTAGATAGATGGCACCGACGTTTAGGCCATCCAACATGTCATTTTTATTTGTCCAGATTTTCTTCTAAATTGTGGTTCAGTTTCCGCCAAGCAAACAAAAGGACCACCACAGAGCAGGCCGCTATGCAACATGTGGCTTCATTTTGTCCTCTATTTACACCTACTAATTTCTACTGTCATAACTGCAATATACAAGTGATTTCTAGCCATGCACATCAATCACTGCACCAAGGACAAGTATCTACTCCATTGTGAAAGGAGGAGAAAGAGGGGTCAGTGTTACGACAGAGAGGAAATCTTCATCCATAGCTCTTCTCCGAGTTATTAAACAGGGCCATGTGTTTCCATCTGTGAGGCATAGAGCAAATAAATCCTCAGTGAGTCAGTGGCGATGATGTTGAGCCGGCGAAGATCACCGGTAGTGGCTTCGCTACAGCTGCCACTGGTGACAACTCTTCTGTTTCTATGGGTCCTAAGCTGTAAGTACTTGATACATGCTGCAGTTAGCTACTCTGTTTCTGAGACATAATCCTTTCAGCAAAACACTGTTACCACCAGACAATGATGAATATCATCGTTATTTTTGGAAGGGGGGCATGCAACAGCAGATGCTGATATAGCTAACATGACGGCACTCCAGAAACATGTCTCTTTTTTCGACCGTAACAAGGATGGCATCATTACTCCTACAGAAACATTTGAAGGTGATTTGTGCTTAACTGCTTATGCAAAACATTCTGTAAAAAGTGTTATCGTTGAGAATTTAGACTCACATGTATCTGCATTTTCGTTTAATAGAAAGCAGGTTTACTGTTTGCGGAGCAGAATTTGAGTTCAGTTAGATTGCTTGTAAATATAGAAAGCAAATTCAGAAGCTCCACTTGTACCGTATAACACACACAAAATTCTAAGGCATGTTAAGTTCATTTATTTGCCGTGTTTGTATCTTCTTGATTTTGACAAACTATATTTGGCACAAGGGCTAACATTATATTTTCCTTTTAGCATAAGTACGACATGTATATTAACTAATTATGATATGCTGATGTTAAAGAAACAATTTTCAACATGCTTAAATTACCAATGTATGGCCCATGTGTTAACTTGTTAGTTCAAGATTTCTCGGGTAGTAGCTGTGGTGCATTTTGGATTGAGGAATACAGGCTTACCTTTCAAGGTGCAGTAAGGGCGCAAACCACTGGTTAGGGCAGCGGCTTAGGGCTAGAGTCTAATCTCCTTTTATGTTTATTAGTAATTTGATGGAAAAAATATAAATAATCTTAGAGGGATTTTGATCCATAAAAAAAAATCTAGGGATTTCAAAAAAGAAATGCTTAAGCTGAATCTGAAGGATAAGGGAAGCACTAACAAACTTGAAAATAAGCTAAACAGACTGATACCTGATTTGAGCATTAAAGAGACTTGATGATGGTGGCCCATGCTCCTTAATCCTTATCCTTGCGCCGAGGGATATATGCTGGGTCCCACGTGCCAGAACTATTATGTTCATGTATATTTATTATTATGGCAATATATTTTATCTTGTAGGATTTGTTGGAATTGGTTGTGATGTTGCGTATTCTAGAGACTCTGCCTCCTCCGTGCATGCTGCCCTTGGTCCTATAACAAGCCCGGTATGACTACCTCACAGACATCCATGTGCGCACACAGACAATGAACTTGATATCTAAAATTTGTTGTTCAATTCAGGTTGATGCACCATTGCCCCACATTAATATTCACATAGGCCTAATCCACAGAGCAATGCATGGAAGTGATTCAGGTGCATTAGATGCCAAAGGAAGGTAACTCAAATCACCTACTTATGTATGTGCAAATCTGGTAAATATCACCATGCATGCTGTAAAGTAAACAAAACATGGAAGTGATACAGCTAAATTTTTATTAATTTATTATACATATAGTAAACATGTCAAGCTGTAGGTTTGTTCCCCAAAAATTCAAGGAAATATTCATAAAGCATGCAAAAGCCAGACCAGATGCGCTGACATCCTCAGAGGTGGAGGAGATGATACTAGCAAATCGAGATCCACTAGACCCTCGATCATGGTAATTTTCGTTGGAACTTTTGGTTATTTGTTAATTGCATTCTTGAGAACCAATGGAGGCGTGCAGCATGATTCCATCATGTAGGTTCTCGTGCCAACTAAAGAAATGTTTCCTTTGGAACAACATGTAAGAAAGTCAATGGGGGGGGGGGGGGGGATCAAATTATAATTTATGGATCTTAAATTCAACTAAGTTTGCTGCATTTCTAATAAATATAGGTCGGCGCCTGTAAATGAGTGGGGCCTGACATACAAGCTCGCAAGTGATAGAGATGGTTTTCTTCAGAAGGATAGTGTAAGAGGTATATATGATGGAAGTGTGTTTGTCAAGTTGGAGGAAAAGAGGTCTCTTCGGAGTGAAATATGATGGGCTATACCATTGTGTGTTTGCACAACATTTGGGAAACCTATGTGTTCATATAGTTATCAAATATGATGTATATTGTTCAAGTGTATTTGACCGCACATCGTTATTGGATGTTTATAAGGAAACATTTTTTTTTTGAACGGTCACCGGGGGGGGGGGGGGATCCCCACCTGAATATATTGCTCAAAAAGCTGCCAAAGCCAAGAGTCACCCCTTAAGCTTTGGCTGATCCAGTTTATAAGGGAAACCGGATCAAAAACCTAAACAAGTTGACCCCGTTTATGAGGGAAACTGGGCCGAAAACCATACAGGTAACAAGGTTACAGAAGATGAGAAAAAGTGCCACCCAGGAGAGGGCATGACCTAGCTAGCAGGCAGAAAGACCAACACCAGGAGAGACACAAGTAGATGTGGGGTTCTGTTGAGGGATCACAATACCAAGACTCTGCAAACAACCTAACGCACCGCACCGGCGTGCGTACCGAGCCCCACGGCACTATAGAGGATCAACCATAATCAACGAGTGCCAAACCATAACACGAACCTTGACTGGAAGATCCGCCACGGGCAGTCAGAACGATTAGCAGGTTGGGGAGGCATCATTGCGTCGTCATTGAGCAAAGGTGAACCAAGACAACACCAAGAGCCCAAGGCTCGCCGCAGCACAACGGCAACCATGGGAGGGTCTTGAGCATGCACAGCAACAGGACGGAGACCACGCGAAGGACAACCAAAGAGAAACACATGAAGAAGAAACACACCACCGTCGGCCCCAAGCTCGCCGCACCACCACCACCAAAACGCACCACCCTCAACCACACGCCGCAATAGGAACCGTCGCTTTGGGCCCCCAAGATGACGCCTCCAAGGAGGAAGTGTTGTCGAAGACGCAACACCATCATCCGATCCGGCGAGCCTGATCTTAGGTTTTCACCCGATGACCACAAAGCAGAGTACCGTAGGTGCCGGAGCTCCACAGCAGCACCTCCTGCGAGGAAGGCGACGTCCATAGACGCCGCTGCCACCGGCATCGACAAAGTCGATGCAAGGTTCTCACCCGGAGTTTGAGCACATCCCTACAGCAAGACGGCCTGAACCACGCCGAAGCAGATCCACGCGACATAGCTCGGAGACCACACCTCTAGGAAGGTATTCGACGCCGGTGTGGCGCCGTCGTGGTCGGCTCACACAATGGGTGAGCAGGGATTTCTCCCAGAGCACAAGCGCACAGGACCCGAATCAGCCCAGTGAGGTCAAGATCGCTAGATCGGGGACGGGAATGTCGGCAAACTCCGACCACTGCCAAAACTGGAGCCGGCACGCCAGCCGCTCCAGTCCCACCTCGCCCCGCAGCTCCCCATGCTCGCGCCCACCCTGGTGCAGCACCGTAGCAGCCCCCAGGAGCCAGCAGGAAGCCGACCCGCGTGGAGCCGAAGGACCGGAAGGCAGAAATGGGGGCGCCACCCCACCCCCACTCGCTGGGAAGGAGCCGCCGGGCCGCAGCCCCGGATCCAGCCAACGACGCCCCCGCGGCTGCCACCCGCCGGAGGCGCAGCCTTGAGGTCACCACCAGCCGGAGCCGCAACGCCAGATCCGCGCCACAAGGCGCCAGATCCGCGCCGCCAGAGGCCAGCGCGCCCGAGCCGCGTCCCGCACGCCCACTCGGGCCACCCCGCGCGCCCTCCCGCGCCTTCCCGAACGCGGACACCCATGCCAGCACGCTCACCCGCGCGAGCGCCACGCCGAGCTCCCGCCGAAGCAGACGGCCCGCGCCGCCCCTCCCCGAGCTGGAGGGAAGGACCCCGCCGCCGCCGAGCCGCGCGGGCTTCGCCCGGCGACTTTCGCCGGCGGCGGCGAGGGAAGGTGGGGACGGAGGGGAGCTTGCTGGCGGCGCCTAGGGTTCGCTCCCGGGCCGCCCGCGGGGGCGACCAGGGGAGCGGCCTTCGTCCCTTTGCGTGGAATGTTGTCCTGATGTGTAGTGTGCCAACTAGTTGGTAGAATACGATATTTACTGTTAAGCAACCTGTTTATGTTGTAAGTCACACGTCAATTTGTAAACTACAATTGTTTATTGTTTATTGCACTGGCATCATAGCTACAGTTAGCTTGATCAAGTACATTTTCAATCCATATCCTACCAAATTCACACCTGCTCTCATTTACAGATCCTTCATCCACTGATACTAGTGTTGATTTGATTTTGGAAAATCAGGAAAATCCGGATGTGGCCTATATAGTATGCTTCCTGAATGGAAAAGGTTTAGTTTTCAACTTACTTTCGACTAACAATCCCATGAGATGAATGCCAATCTCCACTCTTGATAAGTCATTAACAGCGACAGTAATAAAATATTTGTAGACTGTCCCCTTGGGCCTTGTCTAACTAATATAACCACACAGGTGCGCATTCTACATGGCAGACAACCATACCCATTCAAGAGATTATCTAGTTATATTGCACACAGATAGAACACGCAAACTTTAGGTTTAGCCTTCAGCTCCTCTGAACAGCTCAATATTAAATATTGCCACCTTGCACTTTGCCCGGAAATTTTTTACTTGAGACAGACTTCAGATAGCAAGACATGATAAGGAAGGATATGCGAAAATAGCATCACCATCTACTCTATCCATTCCCACGATTCGCATCTAACATGTCATTCACTCGGCCAGAATCAGGATTCAGGTTATATTTCTGTGACACGGATAGACAATGAGCAAAAACACAAGTGCCACCAAATGTTATTTGCTTAATTTGCACTGCTATCAAATATTCGAATGACATTTTTCATTGCTACTTTGTGGCTTGTGATGTTGCGGCCCTTCTGCTTGCAATATTGGACACTGCCTATGTCGAACAACCACATCTCGCCATTCGCTCCAGAGAAGAGCGACTCTACCTATCAACTCGGCTCAGAGCCAGGGGTATTTATTTAGGTAATCTCACGCGCCAACTTGTCTAAAAGATAATAAGCAGAATAAGACATCGTGATGGCAGGGCCGTATCTGAGAAAATGGAGGCCCGGTGCGAAATCAAATTATGGGCCCTTTGCATTTTTCACATTTTCTTACGTTCTCCATGTCATGACTCATACTTCCTCATCTGAATTGCCCCCAAAAAAAAGCTTCCTAAAACTGAAGGCACTGCAGAAACTAAAACTAAGAGACATACATCAACACTTAAGAACTGAGCATAGAGATAAAAGGAAATGAAAAAACCTTAGCTTCCAATCGCAGGCTACAGTTGATGCTGATCCACACAAGTTGTAGGCTGGCAACAAACAGCTAAGCTGTCGAGAGAAACACTGATATGCAGCCCTACCAATTTGAGATTTGAGAAGAACATAACACCAAATAAATAAAGGAGGACCGAGAGTGGAACAGTACCTATTCGATGTTCACTGCAATGGGTTATTTGGGTAAATTGCACAGAACTAGTAGAAGGGATTGGGAGTGGAACTTTACCTATTGGATGCTCATTGCAATGGATTATCTTGGGGAAATCGCAAAGAATTAACAGATGAGGGATTGGATGGAACCTTAACAAGGAGTGAAGGTTGATGAGGATTATGGACTAAAATCCGGATCAAGGAGTGAAGATTGATGAGGATTATGGACTAAAATCTGGATCAAGGAGTGAAGATTGATGAGGAGTAGAAGGGGTCATTGTCCCTAACTCCAAAGAAGCCGAAGATGAACAGATAGAGAGCCATGCGTGAGAATCTCATAAAAGGAGAGAAAAAGGATCCATGCGTGGGGAGAGGCTGGAAAATTAATTCGTTCAAGTTCCCATGTAGTATTAGTTGGCTGAGTTAATTCACTGCCTTGAGATTAGAAACTGTCGATGCTTATACCTAACCTAATACTACCTGCAAATTAGTCCACTACTTCACTAATAATCTCACTGATTTGGAGGCCTCACTGATTTGGGGGCCCTGTACAGGCGCACACCCTGCACAGGTGCCTGGTACGGGCCTGCGTGATGGATGTGTATGAATGAGAATTGGGGGTTGGTCTGTGCTATACGTGGAGGCAAGAAAATTTTCTGCTATATACTCCTTCCGTCCGAAAAAGCTTGTCCCAAACTTGTCTCTCAAATGAATGTATCTAGCATTAACTTTGTGCTAGATACATCCATTTAAGGGACACGTTTTTTCAGACGAAGAGAATACTAGACTAAGGGTTGTGCTAAAACCATCTCATTTGCACCCTCCACCAGTCCACCACTCCACCTCATCCATAATTCCATATACAATTAAATTTACCGCCCAGACTATTTTGGGTTTGCTTTGACCCGGTTTATTCCTAATATTGTTTATGTCAACGCCTCCTGGTCAGCCATACCTCTGGTTGTCATGTCGCCATATGCAACATAAAAGAAATGACAGGGAAAAAAATGGAGGGCAGTGGGGGCACACCTGTCATTCTCTCGCTGCTCTTCTTCTTCCTCTTACCCTTCCCATCTTCTGTTCTCGCCTTTCTTACCGGTTGCCACGGCGACCAATGGCTGTCCTTTCTTCTTCCCTGCTCTGATTCTATACCCCCCATCAGCAAATGGCCACATGCCAATATGATTAAGCATGTCCTGAAATAATACACATCCCAGTCCCGCATTCCGTCGAACACCTCATGAGCGACCACCATCTGTCCATCTGGATCAAAGAATTCTGTTAGATGGCATTGGACCTGCACCCGGAAGTCGGCAGGCTAGCACGTACCTTCATGCACGGTTGGTGAACCGTCAGCCAGATCGGCACAACCAAACCACGAGCGGTGATCAGGGACGGCACGTACTCTGGTTCTGGTCACTACCGGAGAAAACCGTTAGGCAAATAGGCCATACCGGAGCAAGGGCAAGCGAATGTAGATGGTAAAAGCGTCGAGGTGCGAGATACCTGGACATGACTGTTCTTCGTGTAGTAGCTGATCATGGGACATGACGGTGCGGAGCTAGAGGCTGGGTTCGCGCACGTCGGCGAACCCCCGCGTGGCAATCCGCGCGGCGAGCCTAGCTTTTCGGAGGGATAGACGTCTGCACGACATGGGCGTGGAGGCGGACGAGATCGCCGGATGGCGGCGCTGGAAGGAGACCCCTATAGGCCGGGCGCCCCTATATCTCGCATTCAGCGACAGTTTTTTTTGACACACCCTCGCTGAAGGGGAGGGCCAATTGGGCCAGCCCAGGCGCGCGAGAGGCCGAAACCTCTTTCTTACTTTCTTTCTTCACGTTTTCTGTGTTCGTTTTTGCTTTATTTTTTATTTTGTCTACACTATTAAAACTTCTATATATTAAAAAAACACTCTACAAATTTTTTTTGAAAATATTTACAAAGCATTTCAAAAATGTTAAATATGTATATAGGAAATGTTCATCATGTATATGAAAAATGTATAAAAAATGATGTTATGAAAAAAATGATCTTGTATTTAAAAAATGTTAGTCGACATTTTCAAAATTGTTGAACATGTATTAGAAAAATGTTAACCAAGCATTTGAAAAAAGTTAATCAAACATTTTAAAAATGTTAATCAAGCACTTGATAGATGCTAAACATGTATACAAAAATTGTGACCATGAATTTACAAAATGATGATATTTTTATTATTATGTAAATAATAATGTTAATCAAGCATTTGAAGAAATGTTGAACAGGTATTTAAAAATGGTAATCAATCATTTGAAAATCGTTAAATGTGTATAAAAAATGTTTACCATTTATTAATAAAACGATGAATATTTTAGATAATGTATATAAATGTTAATAAAACATTTCAAAAAATGTTGAACAAATATATTAAAAATGCTGAATGTGTATATAAACAATGTTGACCGTGTATTAAAAAATGTTAATGTTTTATTTAAAAATCAAGATCAATATTTTTTAAATGAATAGGAATTTTTTTGATCAATTATTCAAAAAATGTTAACCAAGCATTACAAAAATGTGTATAGAAAATGTACTGACCACATATTTAAAAATGTTAAAGTTGTGTTTGAAAAATGTGCTATTATAGATACATGTTCAGCATTTTTTGAAAACCGAGAGAGAAACAAAGAAAAGCGGAGCAAAACAAAGAAAAAAGATAAGAAAAAACATTGAGAACCGTCAAAAGAAAAAATAAAACCAAAGAAAAAGAATGAAAAGAAAAAACAGTGAAAATGGAGAAAGGAATGAAGGAAAACCGTGAAAGAACAAAGAAAAACAAAAAGAAAAAAAACAAAAAACACTATGGAAAACCGGATCTATTCTGCTTTAGTATGGCGCGCCCTATAGTTTTTCTTGAACATGCCCCTAGTGTGTTGGTTAGCAGTGCTAGGACCTAGGATCGAATCCTGGTATGGCCCTTTTTTGTTTTCCATTTTTAAAGTCACTATTGGTCGGCCCGGGACTGTAGATGCTTAAGCGAGATATCCTATCGTCTCACTTAAAGCGAGATATCGTTGTCGTGCAAATGACGAGACTAGCCAAGGTATATGATTCTAGGGCATGTTTGGTTGGTCGCATGCAGCCCATACAATCTTGGTATGTAAAATCGGCATGTTTGCTTACCTGAATTGCATCGAAATTCTGCCTGACATGTTTTTTAAAGTAGCAAGGTCTGGTTGAGGAAGAACCCTCGATTGTTTCTTCTCGGCCCGAGTAAGCGCAAGTAGGTTTGTAGTAATTGGATTAGAGATAAGTTTCGCACAAAAAATGATGTACATCGATGTTGTAATTGCATTCCTGTGATCGGTTTCTAATTTTGTCGATTAAAAATCTTAAATTTGGTGTTTATGTTTGGACTTTTTAGCTGACTCTTTTCATATTGCTCGCATATAGTCGACCTTTCAAAAAAAAATTGAGATGATTCAAAATTTTCTTTGAGAAGTAGTTTCATCTTGTTGTTTCACAAAACTTATTGTTGTGAGTTTTATGTGCCAACGGTCATAGACGAGTATATTGTTCTTCATTTCTTTTAAAGTCGCTATTGGGCTGGCCCGAGACTGCAGATGCCAATGACGAGACTGGCCCAGGTATATGGTGTCTAGGGCATGTTTGGTTGGTCGCATGCGTTCCATACAATCTTGGGATGTAAAATTGGCATGTTTGCTTACCTGGATTGCATCGAAATTCTGCCCGACATGCTTTTTAAAGCAGCAAGGTCTGGTTGAGGAAGAACCCTCGATCGTTTCCTCTCAGCCCGAGTAAGCGCAGGTAGGTTTGCAGATACTTGGGTTTGAATAAGTTTAGCACAAAAATGATGTACACCAACGTTGTGATTGCATTCTCGTGATCGGTTTCTAATTTTGTTGATTGTAAATCTCAAATTTGGTGTTTATGTTTGGACTTCTTAGTTGATTCTTTTCAAATTGCTCGCATATGGTTGACCTTTGAAATTTTCTTTGAGAAGTAGTTTCATCTCGTTGTTTCACACAACTTTATTGTTGTAAGTTTTATGTGTCAACGGTCACAGGCGAGTATATTGTAATGTACTAACATGTTCACCTCTCATTGTTTCAAACAACTCTCATGTTGTAATTTCTTTTTATTTCGATGCTCGTGCACAAAGTTGTTCAAGTGTGGTGGTGTGAGTAAGTTCATCATGTAGACAAAGATGTAAGATTAATCATTGGTGCACATGTAACCAAAAAACCGAACATTGCATCCTGAGGAGCACATGCAACCAAATGCCATACATATGTTTCTGCTCTCATGCAACCTATAGGTTTGTGAGCAACCAAACACAGTGCACAACATAAACCAAACCTTGTATTTACGCAACCAAGCCATAACAAGTGCAAGAAGGAGAAAACTGATGCAGGGAATCAAACACGGTCTGTAGAACTTGCACGAGCTGGCCATCAACTATGGTGTGGTATCATGGAATCAATTTCACACATAGGTCATTGAATAGGGGTACGTTTGTGACTCGCATGTAGCAAGACAGAAGCACGCCCCGCCTCAAGAAAGGCTACAGTGGTCGGTCAAGCAGTGTCTTCGTTAGGTTGCTTCTTGGTTTGGTTCGTTTCTCTTTTTTCCTTTTCTCCCTCTTTTACTTTTTATTTATACTTCAAAATGTTATATTTATTTTTTAAAATTAATTAACTTAGTTTTCAAAAAATCCACCCCACATTTAAACGTGTCCGTGCAATGTAAAAGCTTCTTTGCAAGGTTTTAAAAGAAATTATACAATTCAAAAAATGCGCATGAATTTTAAAATACCTTTAAAAATATGTTCACGGTATTTTAAAATAATACATGAAAAATATATATTTGTTCTTTTAGTTTGTAAAAAATCATAGTATCACTCAAAATATTGTTATTGACATTCTAAAACGGTTGACATGTATAAAACATAATTCATGACCTTTTTTAGTGGGAGACGCTATGCGTCCGCCGGGTGATCCGTATAAAATATCCGCCACCTCGACGGCCGTTCGATGTACACGCGCGCAGCTGTACGATCTACTTCTGGCACGTGGCTCGGTCCCCTCCCCCGACCCATTAATTCCTGAAACAACGGTCGAGTTGTAGAAACAAAGCGTCTTGCGAGCCATTCGATGCATGACGCGAGCCGTTCAATCCCCCTCTCTAATTTCCTGCAACGATACTCTTGTTGCAAGATATGGTCTTCTCTAATTTCCTGCAACAAGACTGTTGGGGAACGCGGTAATTTCAAAAAAAATCCTACGCACACGCAAGATCATGGTGATGCATAGCTACGAGAGGGAAGAGTGTTGTCTACGTACCCTTGTAGATCGTAAGCGAAAGCGTTATGACAACACGGTTGATGTAGTCGTACGTCTTCACGATCGACCGATCCTAGCACCGAATTTTGGGGAACACAGTAATTGTATCTACAGCTCAAGATGCCGGGTTACAAGGGTACCATCACTGTGCATGGAAGCCGAAAGGTGGCCCTGGAGTGTGAAGAGGGCGATGCGGCTTACGCCGAGTCTGTCTGTGCAGCAGAGGAGCTCAAATTTTATCAAGATAACATTGACCCGGCAGATATGACTTCTCTCAAGAAGCCGACTACGGAGCATGACCCGGCCATGAAGTTTAAATCGGCTGCAGAGACTAAGCTTGTTGATTTCACTCCGGGCGATTCATCTAAGCAGTTCAGCATCAGTGTCAACTTGGATCCTAAATAGGAAAGCGCGCTCATCGAGTTCATCTGTGAAAACCGGGACATCTTTGCATGGAAACCTGCCGACATGCCGGGTGTACCGAGAGAACTCGCTGAGCACACTCTTAATATTGATCCGAAGTATAAGCCGGTCAGGCAATTTCTGCGGCGATTCAATGAAGAGCGACGAAAAACTATAGGAGAAGAGGTCGCCCGGCTCTTGGCGGCTGGGTTTATTGTTGAAGTTTTTCACCCGGAATGGTTGGCTAACCCGGTGCTTGTACTCAAGAAAAATGGCACCTGGCGGATGTGTGTGGATTACACGGACCTAAATAAGGCTTGTTCGGCTGATCCTTTTGCTCTCCCCCGTATTGATCAAATCATTGATGCTACGGCAGGTTGTGCACGTTTGAGTTTTTTGGATGCTTATTCTGGTTATCATCAGATCAAGATGGCAGTTAAGGACCAGGAGAAAACGGCCTTCATCACCCCGTTCGGAGCCTTCTGCTATGTGTCTATGCCGTTTGGGCTCAAGAGTGCCCAGGCAACTTATCAACGGTGTGTACATAATTGTCTTCACGATCAGATTGGGCGCAATGTTCATGCTTATGTGGATGACATAGTAGTGAAATCTAGAGAGGCGGAAACCTTGACATCTGATCTCAGAGAAACCTTTGACAATCTCTGGGTTTACAAAATGATGCTTAACCCGGAGAAGTGTGTATTTGGTGTGCCTGCAGGCAAGCTTTTGGGATTCTTGGTCTCAAACAGGGGCATCGAGGCTAATCCGGAGAAGATTAAGGCAATCATTTCTTTGGCTAAACCGGCATGTATTAATGATGTTCAGCGATTGGCGGGTTGTGTTGCCGCTTTGAGCCGGTTCATAAGTCGGTTAGGTGAGAAGGCCCTACCGCTGTACCAATTAATGAAGAAGGCAGACACCTTTGTCTGGAGTGAGGCCGCTAATGCTGCTTTTGAGGATTTGAAGAGGCAGTTATCTGAGCCGCCCGTTCTTGCGGCTCCCATTGACAAAGAGCCTTTGATGTTATATGTGGCTGCTAATTCACGAGCCGTTAGTGTGGCGATTGTGGTAGAGCGCAAGGAGGCTGGTAAGGAGCACCCGGTTCAACGGCCGGTTTATTATGTCAGTGAGGTACTCATCGAGTCAAAGCAAAGATATCCTCATTGGAAGAAACTTGTTTACGGGGTGTTCATGGCAAGCCGGAAGCTGAAGCAATACTTCCAAGGTCACCCTATCACTGTGGTAAGTTCTGCCCCCTTGGGAGACATTATTCAGAACAGAGAGGCTACAGGACGAGTTGCCAAATGGGCCCTCGAGCTCGGGCCTCATGGTCTGAAGTACGCACCGCGCACTGCCATTAAATCTCAAGCTTTGGTGGATTTCATCAACGACTGGACAGAACTACAGGCACCTGAGGAGAAGCCCGATAACACTTATTGGATTATTCACTTTGATGGGTCTAGACAATTGGAAGGCTCAGGGGCTGGAGTTGTATTAACTTCCCCTCGAGGTGACAAATTTTGTTATGTGCTCCGGCTTATGTTTCCTTGCACTAACAATGCAGCTAAGTATGAGGCCCTGCTCCATGGTCTCCGGATGGCCAAGGAGATGAACTTGAGCCGGGTAAGATGCTTAGGAGACTCAGACCTTGTGGCTCAACAGGTGTCAGGCAAGTGGGACTCTAAAGATCCCCTCATGGCGGCTTACCGTCGTGAAGTCGATGCTGTGGCTGGATATTTCAAGGGTTACGTAGTGGAACACATTGATCGAAGGAAGAATGAGGCGGCGGATGCCTTAAACCGGCTGGGGTCTCAGCGTAAGCCGGTGCCGCCTAACACCTTTCTTGATGTTTTGCATAATCCTTCTGTTAAGTTACCTACAGAAGAAGATCTGGCAATACCAGACCCGGAGGAACAGCTGGTGGCGGCTCTCCACGTTACCCCAGATTGGACAGTGCCTTACTTGGCTTACATGACCCGGGGAGAGTTGCCGGAGGACGAGACCTTGGCAAGACAAATCGTCCGGTGGTCCAAGTCCATGACAATTGTCAATGGCGAGTTACATCATTGCAGCGTCACTGGAGTGATTCAATGTTGCGTGTCACCTACAGAGGGTCAGGAGATCCTTCGTGAAATTCATGAAGGTGATTGTGGTCGTCATGCTGGCTCAAAATCTCTTGTGGCCAAAGTCTTCCGTCATGGGTTTTATTGGCTGACGGCTCATGCTGATGCGGAAGACTTGGTCAGTAAATGTGACGGATGTCAGAAATTCTCACGACGAGCCCATGTGCCGGCTCAAGAATTGAGGATGATTCCAATCACCTGGCCGTTTGCAGTCTGGGGGCTTGATATGGTCAGGCCTTTCAAGAGGTCTAAGGATAAAAAGACTCACCTCTTGGTGGCGGTTGACAAGTTCACAAAGTGGGTGGAGGCGGAGCCAGTCAGTAAGTGTGATGCAGCCACAGCAGTCCAGTTTATGAAAAAGGTGATTTTTCGCTTTGGTTTTCCACACAACATCATAACTGATAATGGTACTAACCTTTCCAAAGGAGCTATGGAAGAGTTCTATCAACGAGAGCATATCCGGCTTGACGTTTCAGCTGTAGCTCACCCTCAATCAAATTGTCAAGCAGAACAAGCCAATCAGGAAATCTTGAAGGGTATCAAACCTCGGCTCTTGGTCCCTTTACAGCGGACGCCGGGTTGTTGGGTGGAGGAGTTACCTTCTGTACTCTGGAGCATCAATACTACACCTAACAGATCTACGGGTTACACGCCTTTCTTTATGGTGTATGGAGCAGAGGCGGTCCTGCCAAGTGACATCCGTCATGATTCACCCCGTGTGGTGGCTTATGTTGAGGAAGACAATGAAAAAGCTCGGCAAGATGCACTTGACCTGTTGGATGAAGAGCGAGACTTGGCAATAGCCTGCTCGGCGATTTACCAACAAGACCTGCGTCGATACCACAGCCGCCGGGTTAAGTCCAGAACTTTTCAGGAAGGTGACTTAGTGCTCCGACTCATCCAGGATCAATCTAACATGCACAAGTTATCCCCTCCTTGGGAAGGACCCTTTGTGGTCAGCAAGAATCTGAACAATGGATCATACTACCTTATCGACATTCGAGAGCACAAAGACTCACGTAAGTCGGAGGAGGAGACCCGTCGGTCGTGGAATATTGCTCATCTTCAGCCTTATTATACTTGAGCCGTCGGCTCTAATGTGTATATACTTATACTATGTATATTATGTAAAGCAATAAAGCAGGACCTCTGTCCTTTTTTCCACTCCTAAAAAGGTTTATGTGTTTTTTCCTTGTCAGGTGGTGGAGATAACCAAGGAGAAGCGGATCATATCTGAATCCGGCTTTCCTTTGGTCCGGCTTATGATAATATCTGAATCTAGCCGTTGATCATTTGGGGGCTTCCTGTTCAAACATAGGTCATATTCGAACCAAAGAGAACATAGCTGTCGATACCCGCTTGATCGGCATACTGCCAAACCTACTTGGGGGCTTCTTGATCATATCTGAATCATAGCTTAACTCCTTTTGGGTCTGATGTGGATCGTATTCAAATCAGCGTCATTAAACAACTCTTATGGTCACTTGGGGGCTTCCTGTTCAAACATAGGTCGTATTCGAACCAAAGAGAACATAGCTGTCAATACCCACTTGATTGGCATCACCACAGCCACTGGGGGCTAACAGATCGTATCCGAATCTTAGCTCAACCCCTTTGGAACGGGTTACTGATCGTATTCGAATCAGAAACCCTTGAATTTTGTTCATCATATTTTACAAGTGCCAACATTAGGTATCTTGTGACCCTCTTGAAGATACAATGGAATACATTACAATCTTCCAGAGTTAATGTTAGTTACATCAGGTTCTTAAGAACCAGGTGAACTTCTATGTGCCAATTTTCAGGAGTTAAGTTTACCCTCAGTGGTTAGTTTATATAAGCCGAAAAAACAGCTGTGAGCACTACAGGGCAATGCAAGGTATTTTTTTCAAAGGACATAACAGATTCATACAAACTACAAAGAGAATAATGGCGGCAGCTTATGCAAGTATTAAGGGCCATAAGCATGCGCAAAGGCATAGCAAAACTCAAGGTATCTTCTACTTTGTTACAAGACTCTTCGAGTCTGAATGATGCATTGTTTTCTACGATGACATAAGCAGGTGGCACCTGACAAGCTACTCTTGGGGCTGACTTGAAGCCCCCGGGTTATCCTTCTCCGTCTCTCCGCCGGCTGCTTTGTCCTGGAAGGATGATGAGGCCCAGTTAATGCCACTCAAGGCTTCAAACTCAGCTTCATCATCTATTAAACCGGTTGGGTCGACTTCAGGAGCAAAGGTGTGCTTACGGGTTGGAGGGATCAAGCTGACATCGTCGTAATGCGGCATGGGGATTCTCCGATTCTCCTTGTCATAACCCGGCTGACACTTGGTGAGGTCAGTATCATTCCCAATAAGAGTAGCCACCGGACGTATATCCTTCACACAGGTGGTGAAATCCTTATCATTAAACATGGTGCCATCTTCCTTTAAACTTGGATACCCAAGAGCAATATCAGCGGGGTCAAGTTCTGGAAGCCACGCCTTGGCCCGGCTCAATGCGGCTATAGCTCCGGCTCTTGCAGATGCGTGTCTTAACTCTTGGATTCGCTGAGGTAGCACAGCAAGCCGCTTCAGCACATCTTGCAGGAGATAAGGAAAATCGTTTGATAAAGCCACAACGGACAGAGCACGTTGTGACCCGGCATAGAGTTGTTCCACCAGAGTATAAACCGCCTTCAGCTTGATCACCATGTTCTGCTTAAGATTTGTGCTCCTGGGGCCTGCGTTATCAAGCATAAGGTGAGTCAGAGGAGACACTTGAAATGGTCTTTCAAGGAGTTTTGCAGCGTTGAAGGTTTGAGTAAGTCACTCACCGAAGATTGCTGAAACCATTCGAGATATCTGGCGCTTTAAGTCGGACAGTTCGGCCGTTGCTTCCGCAAGCGATGCCTCTGCTGTCTCGGCCCGGGTTACCAGTGCAGCCTTTTCATCAGCCCAAATTTTCTTTTCCGATTCAAATTTTTCTTCAACTTCTCTTGTTCAGAGACTCTGAATTCAAATTTGGAGTTGGCCTTTTCAATTTCACTTTCCTGGGTTGCCAGGCGATTCTTCAAATCAGCAATCTCCAATTCAAATTTACTGGCCTGCATTGCACCGGATAGTAGTAAAAGTTACGATAAGTACTATTAAGTCCCAAGCACTTTGCAAGCAAAGATACTTGACACTTGGGGGCTAATGTATATCGAAGCTTTCTAAATTATTAAGCCGGTCCTGAATATTAAGTCCCAAATACCTTGCAAGCAAAGTTTTTTGGCACTTGGGGGCTAATGTATATCGCAAGTTAAAGGTATTGTGTTACATCCGGTTCAATTATTTTTT
Organism: Triticum monococcum; assembly: GCA_034509565.1. NCBI lineage: Eukaryota > Viridiplantae > Streptophyta > Magnoliopsida > Poales > Poaceae > Triticum > Triticum monococcum. Next base: position 168,761,391 of record CM067847.1, on the reverse strand, counting down.
CTTTAAGCCGGGCAAGTAGCTCTAACAATTTTTCTAAGTCTACAGCATATTTATTCATAAGCAATAGACTTGGGGGCTGGTACAGTACGTGTGATTGAAAGAAAGCTAGCATAAGGCATACCTCAGATTTTTGCTGTATCTGCTTCACCATGTCAATTTCCAGGTCACGGCTGCTTTGTACTTGATTGATATAGCCGGAGACAATCTCTCCAATACTCAAATGAGTATAGTCAGCAACATCCAGCTTGGCCTTCCGGCGTTCCACCAATTCCTCTTTAGAACACTTGGCAAGTACAGACGGCTGTGCCGGCTCAACAAACTGAGTCTTGAGAATTTCAACTTCCTGATCATTTGCCTTGGCGGGGCTAGGAGCCTCCGGGTTACCAGAATCATTGAAGGTTTGTTCACCAGGCGGGTCAGAGGAAGACATAGGAATATCATGAGACGGTTGAGGCGGCGGCTCGTGAGCAGAGGCATCAGGAGAAGCTATGCCCAGCTCTGGTTCAGTCACAACCGGCTCTTGGGGAGGCTTATTCTTTTTGCCCTTTTGATGGGTTTTACTTGCACACTGTGGAAAAGGTAGACAGGTTAAATATAGCAAATATGAGTAAAATAAAGCATAAGGTACAACAAGTTTATATTACCCGGGAGCAGTTTTGAAGGCTGGCATGTTGGACTGCATAGACTCACCGGAGGAAGGTGAAATATCCTGATAGTTGGAGTCAGAATAATTGAGAGGCTAACAAATGAAACCCGCCAAAGGAAAAAGAAGGTGTAAATCAGAGATAACCTCAGTCTGGCGTTTCCTGGTCACATCAGGTAAGCCGGAGGAGAGTTCCGCGTCTTTGCTGGTCCGGGTCTGCCTCCGGCTCTCATAAATCTGTCGCTTCAAAAGAAAGTCAGGATCTTGGTAAGCCAAAGGATGTGAAAATCTTACTTTCCGAGTTACTCTCCGAATTTTCTGACGTGGCTGAAGCTCGGAGTCGGAGGAGATTACAATTACCTCTTCCTTGACGGGTTGGCTGTTGCCCGTGTCTTCCTGAAAGAAGGTTAGGATCAGTAAGGTAGAAATAAAGGAGAAAGGGAAATTCAAAGGTTACCTCTTCCTCATTATCATCAGTATCATCAAGCTAAAATAGCTCAGAGGCGCTTGGCTTCCTTTTCCTTGAGGTGGTGGGCTTGGTGGTTTTCTTTTCGGCTCTCTTGGCCGCCCTGGCTTTCTTGGCCGCCTCATGATCATATTGCGTGTTCCAGAAGCTATCGTTTGCCTGTAAAAGGTTATAGCTGGTTATGCGTAAGAATACAGCTTAACATGATAAAACATAACCCGATGGCTGGAAACTTACTGCAGGGGCCGGGTTCTTCTGGCAAAAAGGTAGTAAGCCAAAGGCGTTACTATTCACTATGCCCTCTTTCAACAAGGACTGAGTTGTAGCTTCCACTACGTCATCTGGTAAGTCGTCAGGGTTATGATGTTGAGGGCCATCCTTCTTGCCTGAATAATTACACATTAAGCCGGGGCGGCGGCTTAACGGAATTATTCTCCAAGCAATCCAGACTCGGACCAAGTCAATACCATCTAAGCCGTTCCCTAAAAGAGCTTTAATCCTCTTGATTTTGGGGGTGAGTGGCAGGCGTTCAATAGTTGTCAACTTATCCGGCAGCGGGTGAGTAGGTTCAAGGCGCAATGCGCGAAAGCCGGGCAGTGGATTTTCGCTAGCCGGAGAAGTATCTTGGCAGTAGAACCATGTCTGGTTCCAGTCCTTTGGATGACTCGGCAATTCAGCATAAGGGAACAGGCAGTCTCTCCACCTTTGAATTGATATGCCACCAAGCTCCAGACTGGGCCCGTTGGCCCGTTCATTCTGCCGGTTCAAATAGAACAATTCCCTGAACAGAAGTAGGCTAGGTTCTTCTCCAAGGTAGACCTCATAGAAAACTTGAAAGTTGCAGATATTTGACACGGAGTTGGGCCCGATGTCTTGAGGTCTTAAGTCAAAGAAGTGCAAAACGTCTCTAAAGAATTTTGAACCGGGAGGAGCAAATCCCCGGCTCATGTGATTAGTAAAAATGATCACCTCCCCTTCCTTGGGTTGAGGTTTCTCTTCAGACGGGTCAGGAGCACGATAAGACATGACGTCCTTCTTGGGCAGATGGCCGGACTTCACAAACTCTGATAGTTTGCTCTCCGTAACAATGGATGGGACCTAGTTGCAGGTAATCGGAGGTTTAACAGCTTTGGGTGCCATTGAATAAATTGAAGCCTACAACAAGATAAAGGAAATTTTCCGGTTTATTATAACCTGGAGAATAAGCATTATTGGGTTGTTCGAGATGGCGGCTTAAGTAGGGGCCTAATGACATACAAGTGGTTGTGTGATAATGTTTAAATAGCTGCAAGTATTAAAGATGATGAAAATTATCTTAAGTTGCCAAAAGCAGGCAGTGCTGACAGTCAGTATTATCTTAAACCGGTCACATGAACTACTATGGCTGAAATAGAGTCGACAGATGCCGTTTTTTGGCTAAGTGTGGAACAAACAGGTTTCACAAGTTGCAGGTATTATTTTGGATCAAACGATCGTTCTGAAAAGAAAAATTTCTAGACCTAAAACCAGTGCAGAGAAGTTCATACACTTGAAAGAGGCCTTTAAACAAGGGAAATGAGATTTGTTTCTATTCGAGATGGGTGCGGAATAGCCACCGCAGTAGTTCTAACTGTCTAAAGATCAAAAAGGAGCACTGGAGAGGAAAACTATCAAGGGTTTGCAATGGGCGGCGATGAACACCGACGAACTTGGGAGGCTGCAATGCAGATCTAAAAGCAGGGAAGGAAAAGGACTTACAGATGCAGAGCTGTTGCAGAGTTTTGTCGCGTTTCTCTGGTCAAGTCAGGTTGATGCAGCGGCCTGAGTTGGAGAAGACGAGGAAATCTGCGGCGGCGGCGGCGACAGAGCTCGAGCGGTAGAGAAACAGTGCGAGGAGGAAGACGACCGAAGAAGGAGAATGGGAATGACCTTGGTCACACCTATTTATAAGGAAGGGCCGACTGAGATGGCGTGAGAAACGAGGGGACCGAACATCATTATCCAGCGACCCCGACGCCTCATTTTTCGGAATGGTCAGTAAAGACAAAGATCCGTTGGAAGACATGATGGAGTAAAATATGAATTTAATTGAAGATGATGTCATGACGGGTTAACGCGGATCCAGAAGATGACGTCATGGCGGGTTAAAACCTTTACGCAGACAAGAAGACTGAAGGCTTGTTTTTAAGGTATTTTAAGATTGACATGAACCGGTTCAAATCAATCTGGGGCCTAATGTTGGGGATATAACTATTTGTGTAAGCCACCCAGGAGGGGCCGGGTTATGCAAAGGACTCATCAGAAGAAACCCAAGACCAAGCATGAAGATGGCGGTTCAATAAAGGGTCTAAAGCCCACAGGTGACTTAAGGCCCATAGTGGTAAACCGCCATGATGGCATGACTTGTATCATAAGGTAGAATTAACTAGTCACCGAGCCGGACACTGTTTATGAGCTGGTAGGGACTCTGTAGGCCGCAGGGCGTCAACCCATGTATATAAGGGGACGACCCGCTGGTGGCTTAGGGCAAGAAACAAGAGATCGAGAACCGGGCATAGCGTATCTCGCTCCTTGGTCATCGAAACCTCAAGCAATTCCAACCCAACTAGACGTAGGCCTTCCTTCACCGTAAGGGGCTGAACTAGTATAAACCTCGCATGTCCTTTGTCCCAATTAACCCCTTTAAGCTTCCTAGTTGCGATGGCTCCACGATCAAGTCCTTGCAAGAGGACATCTGCCGTGACAAATCCACGACAGTACCTCCCTGCTAAACTGATTGCAAGGCACACATCAGGTCTGGTACACAACATTGCATACATGATAGAGCCTATGGCTGAAGCATAGGTGAGGGAGTCCTTGATTAGGGGGTGTCCGGATAGTTGGACTATACCTTCGACCAGACTCCTGGACTATGAAGATACAAGATTGAAGACTTCGTCCCGTGTCCGGAAGGGACTTTCCTTGGCGTGGAAGGCAAGCTTGGCGATACGGATATGTTGATCTCCTACAATTGTAACCGACTCTGTGTAACCCTAGCCCTCTCCGGTGTCAATATAAACCGGAGGGTTTTAGTCCGTAGGACGAACAACAATCATACCATAGGCTAGCTTCTAGGGTTTAGCCTCTCTGATCTCGTGGTAGATCTACTCTTGTACTACCCATATGATCAATATTAATCAAGCAGGACGTAGGGTTTTACCTCCATCAAGAGGGCCCGAACCTTGGTAAAACATTGTGTCCCCTGCCTCCTGTTACCATCCGCCTAGACGCACAGTTCGTGACCCCCTACCCGAGATCCGCCGGTTTTGACACCGACATTGGTGCTTTCATTGAGAGTTCCTCTGTGTCATCACTTTTAGGCCCGATGGCTCCTCCGATCATCAATGACGATGCGATCCAGGGTGAGACTTTTCTCCCCGGACAGATCTTCGTATTTGGCGGCTTTGCACTGCGGGCCAATTCGCTTGGCCATCTGGAGCAGATCGAAAGCTACGCCCCTGGCCATCAGGTCAGATTTGGAAGTTTAAACTACACAGTGGACCTCCGTGGAGACTTGATCTTCGACGGATTCGAGCCACAGTCGAGCGCGCCGCACTATCACGATGGGCATGATCTAGCTCTGCCGCCGAACAGTGCCCTAGAGGCCGCACCCGCATCAGCTCCGACCCTTAATCCGGAGCCAACTACGCCAATCGAGGATGGGTGGTTGGACACCGCCTCGGGGGCTGCAATCTCTACAACAATCGAGCCGAACACCATCCCTATTCTCTGCGAAGCCCGTGACTCCAAGGAGCCGAACTCCTCTCCAGACTCCGAGCCCTCCGTGCCCCTACCTATCAAACCCGATTGGGCGCCGATCATGGAGTTCACCGCCGCGGATATCTTTCAGCACTCGCCCTTTGGCGATATTCTGAATTCACTAAAGTCTCTCTCTTTATCAGGAGAGCCCTGGCCGGACTATGGTCAGCGAGGTTGGGATGCAGATGATGAAGAAATTCAAAGCCCACCCACCACCCACTTCGTAGCCACTGTCGATGATTTAACCGACATGCTCAACTTCGACTCCGAAGACATCGACGGTATGGACGCCGATGCAGGAGACGATCAAGAACCAGTGCCTATAGGGCACTGGAAAGCCACCTCGTCATATGATATATACATGGTGGACACCCCAAAAGAAGACAATGGCGATGGAACAACGGAGGATGACCCCTCCAAGAAGCAGCCTAAGCGCCGGCGTCAGCGGCGCCGCTCTAAATCCCACCAAAGCAAAAAACGGTGATTCCGGCACGGGAGATAATAACACCCCGGACAGTGCCGAAGACAACCACCTCCAGCAAGATTCAGCACAGGAGGATGGAGAAGCCAGCCCTCATTAGAGAGCGGCAGACAGAGAGGTCGAGGATGATAATTATATACCTCCCTCCGAAGACGAGGCAAGCCTCGACGACGACGAATTTGTCATGCAGAGGATCCCGTCGAACAAGAGCGTTTCAAACGCAGGCTTATGGCCACGGCGAGCAGCCTCAAGAAAAAACAGCAACAACTTAGAGCTGATCAAGATTTGCTAGCCGACAGATGGACTAAAGTCCTTGCGGCCGAAGAGTATGAACTCGAACGCCCCTCCAAGAGCTACCCAAAGCGCAGGTTGCTACCCCGATTAGAGGAGGAAGCACCTAAACCTACATCATCAGCGCATGATGCGGCCGACCGGCCACCCCGTGGCCGCGACAGAGAGGCCTCTTGGCCCTCCACTCAAGCCGCTGTCGGCGTTCTGGGAACGGGGGTCCCCAGACTTGCCTGCCTGCGGTCTGCGGCGTGGCGCAATGGGGGCCCAACATGGCCCATCTTCATCAACACAAGACTCAAGACCCTCGCGAGGGGCCAAGCCTCGCGAGGCAGACGACACGGCGCATCCTCAGGTGTAGCCTCATTGGGCTGGCTCGCGAGGAGGAGGAGAGTTCAAGGCAGGGTACCTCGCAAGGTGCCCATGACGTAAGCCGTGACGACTCAGGGCACCAGGCGGGTGCCAGCGCGCGCAGCGTCCTTCCTTCCTCTTTGGTGCAAAGGGGGCAAGCGCAGCCGCAGAGTACTGAGGCATCAGGCAAAGGTTGCCACTTCGGTGCAACGAGACCAAGACCAGGAGGACTACGAGACGGAGGTCACCATGGAGCCCAGCACGGCGTCATCACCAAAGCCTTTGGCAGGCGAAGACTGCTTTTGTCAGGACAAGTGTACTCGCTGCCCCCCTTCAAATTAGCCCACCATTGTTGGCTCCCTTCCCGCTCAATATTTGGGAAGAGGACCAGGGTCTCTATAAATAGGACTAGCCACCCACATAGCAAGGGGTTCGACGATCATCTCATCAGAGAGAGAGAGAGAGTGAGAGAGAGAGAAAGGTGACCGAACTCCCCCTAGCAGTTCATCACCCCAGCCAAGAACAGACCCTCGCGAGGCTGTTCTTCCTTGTATTGTTCATCCTCATCAGCCCCAAGAGGCAATCCACCAACCACACACTGGAGTAGGGTATTACACCACAACGGTGGCCCGAACCAGTATAAATCTTGTGTCTCTTGTGCATTTCTTTTAGTAGTTTAGATCCTTGTGAGACGGAGAGGTTGAAGGCATAATCTCCGCGCGCACCCCAGTGTTCGAACCTTAAGGGTCTGCCAGAACCCACGAATCCGACATTTGGCGCGCCAGGTAGGGGTGCGCCGGAATTCGTCCTCCGTCGCTTCGTGCCCCATCGCGTCTTCATCACCATGCCCGGCGACCAGGAGGGCAACCCCGACCCGTGGGCTGCGTGGCCCAAACGCGCAGAACCGCTCGCCTCGGGCGACCCCGCGCCCCAGGCAGCTCGCGGTCCGCAGGGCGCTGCGGGCCGCGGGCGACGCGGACAGACTGCGGCGGCTCTTACGCCGCGGTAGGCTCGGTCGGTAGCAAGGGCCTCCAATCACGCCGCGACAACGACACCGTACGCCCGCCGGGAGCAGGCGAACTCGAGGGCCGCGCTCACGGTGGCCCGAGAGCTGGTGCAGTGCAGACTGCTAGAGGGCGGCCACGACGTGCTACTGGAGCGGGTGGCCGAGCTCTTGGGCTTCGCCACCTCGGGGGCTCAACCCTTTTCCACCCAGCTCCCGTCTCAAGCCCAGGGCGGCCCGCACGGGGGCTCCGCACGCACCCGCGGGCCCCAAGGCTACTCCGACGCCAGTGAAGCTGTCAGCACCGGACCGGCGGCGGCGCTGCCCCCGCCTCCGGCCCGCGAAGAAGAAGGACTCGACGCGACCCGTGGCCCCGGAGGGCGGCCGCGCCGCCACCCCGCAGGAGGCATGACAGGTGGGATTGCGTGGCATGCGAGGCGTCGTGGCGTGGCACTCGGGATGGTGGCGACAGAAGAGTACGTGCCCCTCATGATAGACCAAGGGCACCCTCACGAGGACAGACAAGGCTCGCTCCTCGGTCCAAGCTGGGGGGACGAGGCAATGGAGGCTGAGCCCTTCCAGGAGCCCCAGGACGAACCCGCTGGCCACGCTGGAGGCAACGATCATCGGGCACCGCCATCTCTTCAGGGGCAGGTATACGCTAACCATGGATCGCAGGAGGTGCAGGTCGCCACGGCAAGCGGCTGCCCCGCTCCTACAGTCTCCTACCCCTCGGGAGGAGGGTGCAGGGGGCTGCAGGGGAGGGGCCGGGATCCGACATCACCACCGTGGCAGTCGGAGCAAGGCGTTCTCAGGAGGTAGGCCCTCTGCTGGGGAGGTGCCTCAGGGCCTGCCCCTGGCAGAGGACCCGTGGTCGTCGGGGGAACCGCTGGCGACCGCTCTACCCCATCGGGCGGCGTCCTGGGTTCCGGTCATTGCTGATGGCACTAGAGTGTGGCGCAAGGCGGGGCCCTCGTCTGGCGATATGAAGCAAGGCCCAGTGCCTGTGAAGCTCGCCGCCCCGTGACACTCTCACGTAATAATGAGTGGGGCTGTACACGCCCCGGAGTCTCAGGGGTGCCGGCCTCAGGCCCTGGGGCTCCCTCCCACGCCCAGTGGACAACACTTAGCTCCGCACTGGTGAGAAGACGTCCAAGACTAGATTAGGTGCCGGACGCGGCCTTTTGTCTGCTTTTCGTTGCCTTGCCCTTTGGTTTTATCTTTCCCCCGCTGGATTTAAGTTGGATTTGGATTTGAGATTTGCGTGTGTTCACGGAAGGGGTGCTTATTCTCGCTCGAGCCATTTCTTGCGTTCTGCCCCCCCTCGCGAGCCCCTCGTGAGTCGGGTCAGGCCGGGCTCGTGCGCAGCCCAGACTGCCGCTGTCGCTCCCACTCGGGAGGTTTTTCGGGTGCCTGCGGAGGTTGTCCTTTTCGGAAAAGGCCCAGAGCCTGTGAAGCAAGGCGAGTGCCTGTGAAGCTCTCGCGCTCGAGGAAAAGGCCCAGAGCCTGTGAAGCAAGGCGAGTGCCTGTGAAGCTCTCGCGCTCGAGGAAAATGCCCAGAGCCTGTGAAGCAAGGCGAGTGCCTGTGAAGCTCTCGCGCTCGAGGAAAATGCCCAGAGCCTGTGAAGCAAGGCGAGTGCCTGTGAAGCTCTCGTGCTCGAGGAAAAGGCCCAAAGCCTGTGAAGCAAGGCGAGTGCCTGTGAAGCTCTCGCGCTCGAGGAAAAGGCCCAGAGCCTGTGAAGCAAGGCGAGTGCCTGTGAAGCTCTCGCGCTCGAGGAAAAGGCCCAGAGCCTGTGAAGCAAGGCGAGTGCCTGTGAAGCTCTCGCGCTCGAGGAAAAGGCCCAGAGCCTGTGAAGCAAGGCGAGTGCCTGTGAAGCTCTCGCGCTCGAGGAAAAGGCCCGGAGCCTATGAAGAAGGCGAAATGCCTGTGAAGTCATTCCGCTCAGGAGAAGGCCCAGAGCCTGTGAAGAAGGCCAACGCCTGTGAAGCTTCTCATCAGCAAAGATCTCACATCCTGAGGACCCAACTAGAGAGCACCCAAGGCGTCGCGCCCTCCTGCAGGCCGCCTCGGAGCCCGCGTGGGGCAAAGGTAAATCAGCCCGCCGCCAGGCACGCGCGCAATGTGACTACTACTAATATGATGGAAACAAGTTTTTACATGAGGGGCTTCCCCTCCCCAAAATGCTCTCACGACCATCAGGCCAAACACCTGAGTTCTATTCATGCAGGGTAAAAGACAGGAGTAGTACATGGTTAGTCTGACCAATCCCCCAACGCATCCTCGGGGGCGTCTCCCGAGCTGTCGCTGGCATCACTGAACTCGCCCTCGATGTCTGCGTCACCACCAGCGGCGTCGGGGCCATCCACCACACCGCCCTCGTCGGCACCCACGATCACATCGTCATCATCCGAAGCGAAGGCTCGGACGAGGGCGTCCACGTTGTCCTCCACCCAACTCGCCAGGTTGTCTCGGACGGCCCAGGGAACTGGGGCGATGGCGGCATCGAAGTCGAAGTGGGGATCCCTATCCTGGAGATGGCTGAAGACACGGGAAAAGGCGCGCTTGAGCAGGGCACGGCTCCTCTCCTCCACCAACCCGTCGGCCCTGGCCGACCATGCCTCCAGCTGCGTCACCATGGCGGTGAAAAACTGCAGGTTGCCGGCATAGTTGATCGTGTGCGTCTCACCGACGGCTGCCTCACAGATGTTACCCAAGGCCACGTTAGCCCTCTCCCTGAGCATGGTGAGCATGGGGCCATGCGCGTGCTCCAGGATTCGCCGCTGGCGTATTTCGTCGGCATTCTGATGCTCAACAGCCTCAGCCTCCTCCATCCGCTGGTGAAGATGGAGCACCTCGGCTTGGGAGGCGGCCAACTCTTCCTGCTGCCTCAAGAGCGGGCCGGGAGGCATCGGCCCGCCGCGTCGCCTCGTCCCGTTGGGCCCTCAGGGCTGCGGTTCTGCCCTCGGCTTCAACCCGGATCATCCTCAGCTTCCCCTCGAACTCACGCTCGAGGCCTTGGCGCGCCGTCGCCACCCGACGACAAACCTCCTCCAGGACACGCGCTTCCCGCGCAGCGACATTGTCTTCCGCCCGCGTCACCAGGCGCTCCCTCGTCTCTAGCCGCTCGAACTCACGGGTGCGTTCGGTGGCCTCCAGCACCAACGCTTCCTCACGCTTCTGGAGCTCAACCGGGTCGCCAGAAGCCACCTCCATCGATGCGAGGGCTGCCTCGCGCAGCTCCGATTGCTCCTCCAGCGAGTGGCACCGGGCCAGGAGCTCGCGAGCCCGCTCCTCTGCCGCCTCTCGCCACCCGTCAGCTCTCCGGGCCTCCTCGATGGCCTGGGAACGGGCCACTCGAGAGGCCTCCAGCGACGCCTTCGCCTCTTCATCATCGAGGTCACGCTGACGACGCGCGAGGGCGATGGCGGCCTCCAGCTCGTGCCTCCCTGCGGCCAGGCACAGGCCCTCAGCCTCCAGGCGAGCGTCTTCGTCAGCAAGCTCCTCCCCAAGAAAATCCACCGCGTCGGCCACTCGTCGAAGGAACCCTTGGCGGCGAGCACGGCGCTCCCGGGCGCGCTCGAGCACATCTTCTACACCATCATCCACCCCAAGCAAGCGCCAGGGGCTGCGAGTCACCGTTCCTCCTCCGGGCAGGGGGCTGGGGGCTGGCGCCCTCGCGACGGCCGGGCGCGCCGCATCAGAAGCCCGACCTAGGGCCAGCCCGTTTCCAGACGAGGGGCGCAAGAGGTGCCTCAACCAGTCGCAGTCCATGATCAGACGGGAGGCACCTGACAGACTGGCTATTCCCTGAGAGGGCCCACGAAGGAGAAGCGCGGGGAATGAAGGGCCGCAGTGCACCTCGAGACGGTCCGCCCCCTCAGACGCCCTCACCACCAGGGCAGAACTGCTCGGGGCATTAGAGGATGGTAGAGGAGATGAAGCCAAGGGAGGCGGCACCTCGGTGACTTCCGCGAGCTCGGTCGGAAGGGGCCTGCGGAGCATGGATCAGCGAAAGTAACAAGAGGATCAGGAGCCAGAGGGGAAGAAGACTTACTCATCAGTGGCGAAGTACTGCAGCACGCGACAAGGGAGGTCATCACCCAGGGCCTCCCTCTTCCTCCGGAGGGCCTCAAAGTCCACACGGAAGCGGCCCAAGAGAAGAGCGCAAGGATCAACCTGCCGCAAGGATGAAGCATTAGGACGGTCCGCGTCAGGGGATCCCGCCTGGCGCGTGCCGTCCATCACCTCGCCAGAAGACGCGGCTGGAGCCTCCAAGGCTTCAGCCCTGGGCGCTAGGAGCGGCTGCTTGCCACCTTCGGCCGCAGTGGCATGGGTCTCAGGAGCTGACCCCTCGCGAGCGTCACCCGGCGCTGCCACCTCATCAGGAGCCTCCTCGGCCACCGGCACCTCCTGCCTCCCTGCTCCGCCACTTGAGGAGGAGTTGCCTTGGCCGATTGGAAGGGCAGTCACTGCCACGGGATTCTCGCGAGGTCCTTGGAGGCCGGCGGGGCGCAGCCCCCACTCATCAAAGACGGGCATCTGCTTCACGAAGTCAGCCCTGCTCTGGCAGAGATACAGCAAGGCCCCTCCCTGCCGGATGTTGCCGGGGTTGAGGTCCCCGGCCAAGGTCAAGAGCGTCGACTCAGCGCCGCAGGAGCCAGGTCTTCTTCCTGGAGCCTCATGTCATCCTCGCGCCCACGGAAGGCCCACATTCGGCGAGAGTGGCGCTGCAAGGGAGCGACGCGGCACAACAGAAACTCCTTCACCACTTTGGGCGCTGTCACGCCGAGCTTCCTCAGGAGCGCGAAGCGGGTCCAGACGAAGACAAGCCGGGGGTTCTTAAGCGTCTCCTGGACCCAACTCGAATTGGGGACAGCAGGCGAGGTCGGCTCCGATAGCAGGGGGCTGGGCACCCCTGCGTCCACGTACAACCACCGCTGGCGGAACCCAACCGCGGGCTGGGGGAGTTTGAAGTCAATCCCAGAGGCCTCAGTCTCAGGCTCGGTAGCAAAGCTCGCGCATGCCCAGCGTTGGGAGGGGTCGACAAGATGCAGCGAGAAGAAGTGGCGCAGCAAGGCAACCGAAGGAGGGATGCCCACCATGGCTTCGCAAACGAAGGCGAAGACCGAAAGGGGGGTGATGGACTCAGGACTTAGATGCATCAAGTGGATCTGATAATGGGAAAGCACGGCATTGAAGAAATCGGAGAAGGGGGGAACCAGACCCGCCCACAAGGCTTCGGTAAAACATGGGACCTCGGTTGCTATCCTGTTAATGGAGAAGAGGGACGCGGGGCAGGCCGTTGTCCTCCCGCACTCGTTGAAGACGGTGGCCAGAGCCAAGCTGTCCCTGCCCAGGCACTCTTGGTTGAGTACAGTTGACTGGCCGACGACGGGGGCCACCGATGGCGGCGCACAAGACGAAGGCATGGGTTTCTCCCCTCTCTCCTTCCTCGTCGGAGTCATGGTGATGGGAAGGAGGGGGAAGATTCGAGATTGGATTGAAGGCGGGAGCAAGCGTTCGAGGGAAGGAAGAACAGGGGATGCTCGGGCAACAGGAAGGGGAGTGGCTGTGTGCAACCACAAGTCCGCCTAGCAAGGCGCATAACAAGGAGGCGTGGGGGGAACAGTGCCGCCCACGTCCCATCGACCGCCACGTGGCACCCAAGGCCGCAGGCTGTTAGGGCCCCCGGCGCTTCGCCCTCGCCCTTTCGCCTCTCGGCACGGCCAAGTCCATGCGCGCCTTGGGCCCGGGGGCTACTGTCGGTGTTCTGGGAATGGGGGTCCCCAGACTTGCCTGCCTGCGGCCTGAGGCGTGGCGCAATGGGGGCCCAACATGGCCCATCTTCATCAACACAAGACTCAAGACCCTCGCGAGGGGCCAAGCCTCGCGAGGCGGACGACACGGCGCATCCTCAAGCGCAGCCTCATCGGGCTGGCTCGCGAGGAGGCGGAGAGTTCAAGGCGGGGTACCTCGCAAGGTGCCCATGACGTAAGCCGTGACGACTCAGGGCACCAGGCGGGTGCTAGCACACGCAGCGTCCTTCCTTCCTCTTTGGTGCAAAGGGGGCAAGCGCAGCCGCGGAGTACCGAGGCATCAGGCAAAGGTTGCCACTTCGGTGCAACGAGACCAAGACCAGGAGGACTACGAGACGGAGGTCACCATGGAGCCCAGCACGGCGTCATCACCAGAGCCTTTGGCAGGCGAAGACTGCTTTTGTCAAGACAAGTGTACTCGCTGTCCCCCTTCAAATTAGCCCGCCATTGTTGGCTCCCTTCCCGCTCAATATTTGGGAAGAGGACCAGGGTCTCTATAAATAGGACTAGCCACCCACATAGCAAGGGGTTCGACGATCATCTCATCAGAGAGAGAGAGAGAGTGAGAGAGAGAGAGAAAGGTGACCAAACTCCCCCTAGCAGTTCATCACCCCAGCCAAGAACAGACCCTCGCGAGGCTGTTCTTCCTTGTATTGTTCATCCTCATCAGCCCCAAGAGGCAATCCACCAACCACACACTGGAGTAGGGTATTACACCACAACGGTGGCCCGAACCAGTATAAATCTTGTGTCTCTTGTGCATTTCTTTTAGTAGTTTAGATCCTTGCGAGACGGAGAGGTTGAAGGCGTAATCTCCGCGTGCACCCCAGTGTTCGAACCTTAAGGGTCTGCCGGAACCCACGAATCCGACAGCCGCACCCCGGCGCCGCTCAAAAAATAACAAGGCGCGGGAAAATGTGCCAGACCTGCGAGATATATTGGAGGACAAGGCAAGGCAAACAAGATCGATCTACGGATCACGTGGGCGCCCCATGGCACGAGACGGTAATCATCACTCCGGATACAGTCAATCCGGCCGGGCCAAACACAGTAGACAAAGCTTGTTTGAGCTGCGTCGTGATATAGCCCAATACAGAGGCGCCACACACCCACTATGCTTCACAGATGAAGTAATGGATCATCAAATCCCTAAGGGTTTCAAACCCGTGAACATCGAATCATATGATGGCACAACAGATCTTGCGGTATGGATCGAGGACTATCTCCTTCATATCCACATGGCCCGCGGTGATGACCTACACGCCATCAAATACCTCCCACTCAAGCTTAAAGGACCAGCTCAGCATTGGCTTAACAGCTTGCCAGCAGAATCAATTGGTTGTTGGGAGGACCTGGAAGCCACATTCCTCGACAATTTCCAGGGCACTTATGTGCGACCACCAGACGCCGATGACCTTAGCCACATAATTCAGCAGCCAGAAGAATCGGCCAGACAATTCCGGACACGGTTCCTAACCAATAAAAATCAAATCGTTGACTGTCCGGACACAGAGGCCCTAGCAGCCTTCAAGCATAACATCCGCGATGAGTGGCTTGCACGGCACCTAGGACAGGAAAAGCCGAAATCCATGGCAGCCCTCACGACACTTATGACCTGCTTTTGCACGGGAGAAGACAGCTGGCTAGCTTGTAGCAATAACATGACCAAGAGCCCTGGTAATTCGGATACCAATGACAGCAGTGGCAGGTCACGTCGCAACAAGCAAAAGCACCGCATTAATGGCGACAATGCTGAGGATACAATAGTTAATGCCGGATTCAAAGGCTCTAAACCCGGTCAGCGGAAAAAGCCATTCAAAGGAAATACTCCGGGCCCGTCCAGTTTGGACCGAATACTCGACCGCACATGCCAGATACATGGTGTTGGGGAACATAGTAATTTCAAAATTTTTCCTACGCACACGCAAGATCATGGTGATGCATAGCAATGAGAGGGGAGAGTATGATCTACGTACCCTTGTAGACCGACAACAGAAGCATTAGCACAACGCGGTTGATGTAGTCGTACATCTTCACGGCCCGACCGATCAAGCACCGAAACTACCACACCTCCGAGTTTTAGCACACGTTTAGCTCGATGATGATCCCCGGACTCCGATCCAGCAAAGTGTCGGGGAAGAGTTCCGTCAGCACGATGGCGTGGTGACGATCTTGATGTTCTACCTGAAGGAAATATGCCCTAGAGGCAATAATAAAGTTATTATTTATTTCCTTATATCATGATAAATGTTTATTATTCATGCTAGAATTGTATTAACCGGAAACATAATACATGTGTGAATACATAGACAAATAGAGTGTCACTAGTATGCCTCTACTTGACTAGCTCGTTAATCAAAGATGGTTATGTTTCCTAACCATGAACAAAGAGTTGTTATTTGATTAACGAGGTCACATCATTAGTTGAATGATCTGATTGACATGACCCATTTCATTAGCTTAGCACCCGATCGTTTAGTATGTTGCTATTGCTTTCTTCATGACTTATACATGTTCCTATGACTATGAGATTATGCAACTCCCGTTTGCCAGAGGAACACTTTGGGTACTACCAAACGTCACAACGTAACTGGGTGATTATAAAGGAGTACTACAGGTGTCTCCAATGGTAGATGTTGGGTTGGCGTATTTCGAGAATAGGATTTGTCACTCCGATTGTCGGAGAGGTATCTCTGGGCCCTCTCGGTAATACACATCACATAAGCCTTGGAAGCATTATAACTAAGATGTTAGTTGTGAGATGATGTATTACGGAACGAGTAAAGAGACTTGCCAGTAACGAGATTGAACTAGGTATTGGATACCGACGATCGAATCTCGGGCAAGTAACATACCAATGACAAAGGGAACAACGTATGTTGTTATGCGGTCTGACCGATAAAGATCTTCGTAGAATATGTAGGAACCAATATGGGCATCCAGGTCCCGCTATTGGTTATTGACCGGAGACGTGTCTCGGTCATGTCTACATTGTTCTCGAACCGTAGGGTCCGCATGCTTAACGTTACGATGACAATTATTATGAGTTTATGCATTTTGATGTACCGAAGGTTGTTCGGAGTCCAGGATGTGATCACAGACATGACGAGGAGTCTCGAAATGGTCGAGACATAAAGATTGATATATTGGAAGCCTATGTTTGGACATCGGAAGTGTTCTGGGTGAAATCGGGATTTTACCGGAGTACCGGGAGGTTACCGGAACCCCCCGGGAACCAAATGGGCCTTATTGGGCCTTAGTGGAAAGGTGAAAGGGGCAGCCCAAGGTGGGCTGCGCGCCTCCCCCCTCCCCTAGTCCTATTAGGACTAGGAGAGGTGGCCGGCCTCCTTCTCCCTCTCTCTCTCTCGAGGAGTCCTATTAGGAATAGGATTGGGGGGGGGAGTCCTACTCCCGGTAGGAGTAGGACTCCTCCTGCGCCCTCCTCCTTTGGCCGGCCAGCCCTCCCCCTGGAAACCTTTATATACGGGGGCAGGGGGCACCTCTAGACACACAAGTTGATCATTGAGATCGTTCCTTAGCCGTGTGCGGTGCCCCTGCCACCAAATTCCACCTCGATCATATCGTTGTAGTGCTTAGGCGAAGCCCTACGTCGGTAGAACATCAAGATCATCACCACGCCATCGTGCTGACGGAACTCTTCCTCGACGCTTTGCTGGATCGGAGCCCGAGGATCGTCATCGAGCTGAACGTGTGCTAAGAACTCGGAGGTGCCGGAGTAACGGTGCTTGGATCGGTCGGATCGGGAAGAAGACGTACGACTACTTCCTCTACGTTGTGTCAACGCTTCCGTTGCGATCTACAAGGGTACGTAGATCAGACTCTCCCCCTCGTTGCTATGCATCACCATGATCTTGCGTGTGCGTAGGAAATTTTTTGAAATTACTACGTTCCCCAACAGTGGCATCCGAGCCTAGGTTTTATGGTTTGATGTTATTTGCACGAGTAGAACACAAGTGAGTTGTGGGTGATACAAGTCATACTGCCTACCAGCATGTCATACTTTGGTTCGGCGGTATTGTTGGACGAGACGACCCGGACCAACCTTACGCGTACGCTTACGCGAGACCGGTTCCCTCGACGTGCTTTGCACATAGATGTCTTGCGGGCGACTGTCTCTCCAACTTTAGTTGAACCGAGTGTGGCTATGCCTGGTCCTTGAGAAGGTTAAAACAGAGTCTATTTGACAAACTATCGTTGTGGTTTTGATGCGTAGGTGAGATGAGTTCTTGCTTAAGCCCGTAGCAGCCACGTAAAACTTGCAACAACAAAGTAGAGGACGTCTAACTTGTTTTTGCAGGGCATGTTGTGATGTGATATGGTCAAGGCATGATGCTAAATTTTATTGTATGAGATGATCATGTTTTGTAACCAAGTTATCGGCAACTGGCAGGAGCCATATGGTTGTCGCTTTATTGTATGCAATGCAATCGCGATGTAATGCTTTACTTTATTACTAAGCGGTAGTGATAGTCGTGGAAGCATAAGATTGGCGAGACGACAACGATGCTACGATGGAGATCAAGGTGTCGTGCCGGTGACGATGGTGATCATGACGGTGCTTCGGAGATGGAGATCACAAGCACAAGATGATGATGGCCATATCATATCACTTATATTGATTGCATGTGATGTTTATCTTTTATGCATCTTATCTTGCTTTGATTGACGGTAGCATTATAAGATGATCTCTCACTAAATTATCAAGAAGTGTTCTCCCTGAGTATGCACCGTTGCCAAAGTTCGTTGTGCCCAGACACCACGTGATGATCGGGTGTGATAAGCTCTACGTCCATCTACAACGGGTGCAAGCCAGTTTTGCACACGCAGAATACTCAGGTTAAACTTGACGAGCCTAGCATATGCAGATATGGCCTCGGAACACAGAGACCGAAAGGTCGAGCGTGAATCATATAGTAGATATGATCAACATAACGATGTTCACCATTGAAAACTACTCCATCTCACGTGATGATCGGTTATGGTTTAGTTGATTTGGATCACGTGATCACTTAGAGGATTAGAGGGATGTCTATCTAAGTGGGAGTTCTTAAGTAATTTGATTAAACTGAACTTAAACTTATCATGAACTTAGTACCTGATAGTATCTTGCTTGTTTATGTTGATTGTAGATAGATGGCTCGTGCTGTTGTTTCGTTGAATTTTAATGCGTTCCTTGAGAAAGCAATGTTGAAAGATGATGGTAGCAATTACACGGACTGGGTCCGTAACCTGAGGATTATCCTCATTGCTGCACAGAAGAATTACGTCCTGGAAGCACCGCTGGGTGCCAGGCCTACTACTGGAGCAACACCAGATGTTATGAACGTCTGGCAGAGCAAAGCTGATGACTACTCGATAGTTCAATGTGCCATGCTTTACGGCTTAGAATCGGGACTTCAATGACGTTTTGAACGTCATGGAGCATATGAGATGTTCCAGGAGTTGAAGTTAATATTTCAAGCAAATGCCCAAATTGAGAGATATGAAGTCTTCAATAAGTTCTATAGCTGCAAGATGGAGGAGAACAGTTCTGTCAGTGAGCATATACTCAAAATGTCTGGGTATAATAATCACTTGATTCAGATGGGAGTTAATCTTCCAGATGATTGCGTCATTGACAGAATTCTCCAATCACTGCCACCAAGCTACAAGAGCTTCGTGATGAACTATAATATGCAAGGGATGGACAAGACTATTCCCGAGCTCTTCGCAATGCTGAAAGCTGCGGAGGTAGAAATCAAGAAGGAGCATCAAGTGTTGATGGTCAACAAGACCACTAGTTTCAAGAAAAAGGGCAAAGGGAAGAAGAAGGGGAACTTCAAGAAGAACAGCAAGCAAGTTGCTGCTCAGGAGAAGAAACCCAAGTCTGGACCTAAGCCTGAAACTGAGTGCTTCTACTGCAAGCAGACTGGTCACTGGAAGCGGAACTGCCCCAAGTATTTGGCGGATAAGAAGGATGGCAAGGTGAACAAAGGTATATGTGATATACATGTTATTGATGTGTACCTTACTAGAGCTCGCAGTAGCACCTGGGTATTTGATATTGGTTCTGTTGCTAATATTTGCAACTCGAAACAGGGACTACGGAATAAGCGGACACTAGCAAAGGACGAGGTGACGATGCGCGTGGGAAACGGTTCCAAAGTCGATGTGATCGCGATCGGCACACTACCTCTACATCTACCTTCGGGATTAATATTAGACCTAAATAATTGTTATTTGGTGCCAGCGTTGAGCATGAACATTATATCTGGATCTTGTTTAATGCGAGATGGTTATTCATTTAAATCAGAGAATAATGGTTGTTCTATTTATATGAGTAATATCTTTTATGGTCATGCACCTTTGAAGAGTGGTCTATTTTTGATGAATCTCGATAGTAGTGATACACATATTCATAATGTTGAAAGCAAAAGATGCAGAGTTGATAATGATAGTGCAACTTATTTGTGGCACTGCCGTTTAGGTCATATCGGTATAAAGCGCATGAAGAAACTCCATAATGATGGACTTTTGGAACCACTTGATTATGAATCACTTGGTACTTGCGAACCGTGCCTCATGGGCAAGATGACTAAAACACCGTTCTCCGGTACTATGGAGAGAGCAACAGATTTATTGGAAATCATACATACCGATGTATGTGGTCCGATGAATATTGAGGCTCGTGGCGGATATCTTTATTTTCCCACCTTCACAGATGATTTAAGCAGATATGGGTATATCTACTTAATGAAACACAAGTCTGAAACATTTGAAAAGTTCAAAGAATTTCAGAGTGAAGTTGAAAATCATCGTAACAAGAAAATAAAGTTTCTATGATCTGATCGTGGAGGAGAATATTTGAGTTACGAGTTTGGTGTACATTTGAAAAATTGTGGAATAGTTTCGCAACTCACGCCACCCGGAACACCACAGCGTAATGGTGTGTCCGAACGTCGTAATCGTACTTTACTAGATATGGTGCGATCTATGATGTCTCTTACCGATTTACCACTATCATTTTGGGGTTATGCTTTAGAGACGGCCGCATTCACGTTAAATAGGGCACCATCAAAATCCGTTGAGACAATGCCTTATGAGCTATGGTTTGGCAAGAAACCAAAGTTGTCGTTTCTTAAAGTTTGGGGCTGCGATGCTTATATGAAAAAGCTTCAGCCTGATAAGCTCGAACCCAAAGCGGAGAAATGTGTCTTCATGGGATACCCAAAGGAGACTGTTGGGTACACCTTCTATCACAGATCCGAAGGCAAGACATTCGTTGCTAAGAATGGATCATTTCTAGAGAAGGAGTCTCTCTCGAAAGAAGTGAGTGGGAGGAAAGTAGAACTTGACGAGGTAACTGTACCTGCTCCCTTATTGGAAAATAGTACATCACAGAAAACTGTTTCTGCGACACCTATACCAATTAGTGAGGAAGCTGATGATGATGATCATGAAACTTCAGGACAAGATACTACTGAACCACGTAGATCAACCAGAGTGAGATCCGCACCAGGGTGGTACAGTAATCCAATTTTGGAAGTCATGCTAGTAGATCATGATGAACCTACGAACTATGAAGAAGCGATGGTGAGCCCAGATTCCGCAAAGTGGCTTGAAGCCATGAAATCTGAGATGGGATCCATGTATGAGAACAAAGTATGGACTTTGGTTGACTTGCCCGATGATCGGCAAGCAATTGAGAATAAATGGATCTTCAAGAAAAAGACTGACGCTGACGGTAATATTACTGTCTATAAAGCTCGACTTGTCGCAAAAGGTTTTCGACAAGTTCAACGGGTTGACTACGATGAGACCTCACCCGTAGCGATGCTTAAGTCTGTCAGAATCATGTTAGCAATTGCCGCATTTTATGATTATGAAATTTGGCAGATGGATGTCAAAACTGCATTCCTGAATGGATTTCTGGAAGAAGAGTTGTATATGATGCAACCGAAAGGTTTTGTCGATCCAAAGGAAGCTAACAAAGTGTGCAAGCTCCAGCGATCCATTTATGGACTGGTGCAAGCCTCTCAGAGTTGGAATAAACGCTTTGATAGTGTGATCAAAGCATTTGGTTTTATACAGACATTTGGAGAAGCCTGTATTTACAAGAAAGTGAGTGGGAGCTCTGTAGCATTTCTGATATTATATGTGGATGACATATTGCTGATTGGAAATGATATAGAATTTTTGGATAGCATAAAGGGATACTTGAATAAAAGTTTTTCGATGAAAGACCTCGGGGAAGCTGCTTACATATTAGGCATAAAGATCTATAGAGATAGATCAAGACGCTTAATTGGACTTTCACAAAGCACATACCTTGATAAGATTTTGAAGAAGTTCAAAATGGATCAAGCAAAGAAAGGGTTCTTGCCTGTGTTACAAGGTGTGAAGTTGAGTCAGACTCAATGCCCGACCACTGCAGAAGATAGAGAGAAAATGAAAGATGTTCCCTATGCTTCAGCCATAGGCTCTATCATGTATGCAATGCTGTGTACCAGACCTGATGTGTGCCTTGCTATAAGTTTAGCAGGGAGGTACCAAAGTAATCCAGGAGTGGATCACTGGACAGCGGTCAAGAACATCCTGAAATACCTGAAAAGGACTAAGGATATGTTTCTCGTATATGGAGGTGAAAAAGAGCTCACCGTAAGAGGTTACATTGATGCAAGCTTTGACACTGATCCGGATGATTCTAAATCGCAAACCGGATACGTGTTTACTTTAAACGGTGGAGCTGTCAGTTGATGCAGTTCTAAACAAAGCGTCGTAGCGGGATCTACATGTGAAGCGGAGTACATAGCTGCTTCGGAAGCAGCGAACGAAGGAGTCTGGATGAAGGAGTTCATATCCGATCTAGGTGTCATACCTAGTGCATCGGGTCCAATGAAAATCTTTTGTGACAATACTGGTGCAATTGCCTTAGCAAAGGAATCCAGATTTCACAAAGGGACCAAACACATCAAGAGACGCTTAAACTCCATCCGGGATCTAGTCCAGGTGGGAGACATAGAGATTTGCAAGATACATACGGATCTGAATGTTGCAGACCCGTTGACTAAGCCTCTTCCACGAGCAAAACATGATCAACACCAAGGCTCCATGGGTGTTAGAATCATTACTGTGTAATCTAGATTATTGACTCTAGTGCAAGTGGGAGACTGAAGGAAATATGCCCTAGAGGCAATAATAAAGTTATTATTTATTTCCTTATATCATGATAAATGTTTATTATTCATGCTAGAATTGTATTAACCGGAAACATAATACATGTGTGAATACATAGACAAACAGAGTGTCACTAGTATGCCTCTACTTGACTAGCTCGTTAATCAAAGATGGTTATGTTTCCTAACCATGAACAAAGAGTTGTTATTTGATTAACGAGGTCACATCATTAGTTGAATGATCTGATTGACATGACCCATTTCATTAGCTTAGCACCCGATCGTTTAGTATGTTGCTATTGCTTTCTTCATGACTTATACATGTTCCTATGACTATGAGATTATGCAACTCCCGTTTGCCGGAGGAACACTTTGGGTACTACCAAACGTCACAACGTAACTGGGTGATTATAAAGGAGTACTACAGGTGTCTCCAATGGTAGATGTTGGGTTGGCGTATTTCGAGAATAGGATTTGTCACTCCGATTGTCGGAGAGGTATCTCTGGGCCCTCTCGGTAATACACATCACATAAGCCTTGCAAGCATTATAACTAAGATGTTAGTTGTGAGATGATGTATTACGGAACGAGTAAAGAGACTTGCCAGTAACGAGATTGAACTAGGTATTGGATACCGACGATCGAATCTCGGGCAAGTAACATACCGATGACAAAGGGAACAACGTATGTTGTTATGCGGTCTGACCGATAAAGATCTTCGTAGAATATGTAGGAGCCAATATGGGCATCTAGGTCCCACTATTGGTTATTGACCGGAGACGTGTCTCGGTCATGTCTACATTGTTCTCGAACCGTAGGGTCCGCACGCTTAACGTTACGATGACAGTTATTATGAGTTTATGCATTTTGATGTATCGAAGGTTGTTCGGAGTCCCGGATGTGATCACGGACATGACGAGGAGTCTCGAAATGGTCGAGACATAAAGATTGATATATTGGAAGCCTATGTTTGGACATCGGAAGTGTTCCGGGTGAAATCGGGATTTTACCGGAGTACCGGGAGGTTACCGGAACCCCCCGGGAACCAAATGGGCCTTATTGGGCCTTAGTGGAAAGGTGAAAGGGGCAGCCCAAGGTGGGCTGCACGCCTCCCCCCTCCCCTAGTCCTATTAGGACTAGGAGAGGTGGCCGGCCCCCTTCTCCCTCTCTCTCTCTCTCTCGAGGAGTCCTATTAGGAATAGGATTGGGGGGGGGGGAGTCCTACTCCCGATAGGAGTAGGACTCCTCCTGCGCCCTCCTCCTTTGGCCGGCCAGCCCTCCCCCTGGCAACCTTTATATACGGGGGCAGGGGGCACCTCTAGACACACAAGTTGATCATTGAGATCGTTCCTTAGCCGTGTGCGGTGCCCCCTGCCACCACATTCCACCTCGATCATATCGTTGTAGTGCTTAGGCGAAGCCCTACGTCGGTAGAACATCAAGATCGTCACCACGCCATCGTGCTGACGGAACTCTTCCTCGACGCTTTTCTGGATCGGAGCCCGAGGATCGTCATCGAGCTGAACGTGTGCTAAGAACTCGGAGGTGCCGGAGTAACGGTGCTTGGATCGGTCGGATCGGGAAGAAGACGTACGACTACTTCCTCTACGTTGTGTCAACGCTTCCGTTGCGATCTACAAGGGTACGTAGATCAGACTCTACCCCTCGTTGCTATGCATCACCATGATCTTGCGTGTGCATAGGATTTTTTTTTTGAAATTACTACGTTCCCCAACACTACCGTCGCAGGGCTTCGTCTAAGCACCGCTACAATATTATCGAGGATTATGGTGGAAGGGGGCACCGCACACGGCTAAGAAAACGATCACGTGGATCAACTTGTGTGTCTAGGGGTGCCCCCTGCCCCCGTATATAAAGGAGAAAGGGGAGGAGGAAGGCCGGCCCTATTGGCGCGCCAAGGAGGAGTCCTCATCCTAGTAGGAGTAGGACTCTTACTAGGAGGGGGAAAGGAAGTGGGGAGGGAGAAGGAAAGGGGGGCGCCGCCCCCCCTCTCCTAGTCCAATTCGGACCAAGGGGGGAGGAGGCGCGCGGCCCACCTTGGCTGCCCTTCTTTCTCTCCACTAAGGCCCATATGGCCCATTACTTCTCCCGGGGGGGGGGGGGGGAGGGTTCCGGTAACCCTCCGGTACTCCGGTTTTCTCCGAAATCACCTGAAACACTTTCGGTGTCCGAATATAGCCGTCCAATATATCAATCTTTATGTCTCGACCATTTCGAGACTCCTCGTTATGTCCGTGATCACATTCGGGACTCCGAACTAACTTCGGTACATCAAAAACTCATAAACTCATATAACTATCATCGAAACCTTAAGCGTGCGGACCCTACGGGTTCGAGAACAATGTAGACATGACCAAGACATGTCTCCGGTCAATAACCAATAGCGGAACCTGGATGTTCATATTGGCTCCCACATATTTTACGAAGATCTTTATCGGTCAGACCGCATAACAACATACGTTGTTCCCTTTGTCATCAGCATGTTACTTGCCCGAGATTTGGTCGTCGGTATCTCAATACCTAGTTCAATCTCGTTACCGGCAAGTCTCTTTACTCGTTATGTAATACATCATCTCGCAGCTAACTCATTAGTTGCAATGCTTGTGTGATGTGCATTACCGAGAGGGCCCAGAGATACCTCTCCGACAATCGGAGTGACAAATCCTAATCTCGAAATACGCCAACCCAACATTTACCTTTGGAGACACCTGTAGAGCTCCTTTATAATCACCCAGTTATGTTGTGACGTTTGGTAGCACACAAAGTGCTCCTCCGGCAAATGGGATTTGCATAATCTCATAGTCATAGGAACATGTATAAGTCATGAAGAAAGCAATAGCAACATACTAAACGATCAGGTGCTAAGCTAATGGAATGGGTCATGTCAATCACATCATTCTCCTAATAACATGACCCCGTTAATCAAATGACAACACATGTCTATGGTTAGGAAACATAACCATCTTTGATTAACGAGCTAGTCTAGTAGAGGCATACTAGTGACGTTTAGTTTGTCTATGTATTCACACAAGTATTATGTTTCTAGATAATACAATTCTAGCATGAATAATAAACATTTATCATGATATAAGGAAATAAAATAATAACATTATTATTGCCTCTAGGGCATATTTCCTTCAGTCTCCCACTTGCATTAGAGTCAATAATCTAGATTACATGGTAATGATTCTAACACCCATGGAGCTTTGGTGCTGATCATGTTTTGCTCATGGAAGAGGCTTAGTCAACGGGTCTGCAACATTCAGATCCGTATGTATCTTGCAAATCTCTATGTCTCCCACCTGGACTAGATCCCGGATGGAATTGAAGCGTCTTTTGATGTGCTTGGTTCTCTTGTGAAATCTGGATTCCTTTGCCAAGGCAATTGCACCAGTATTGTCACAAAAGATTTTCATTGGACCCGATGCACTAGGTATGACACCTAGATCGGATATGAACCCCTTCATCCAGACTCCTTTGTTTGCTGCTTTCGAAGAAGCTATGTACTCCGCTTCACATGTAGATCCCGCCACAACGCTTTGTTTAGAACTGCACCAACTGACAGCTCCACCGTTTAATGTAAACACGTATCCGGTTTGCGATTTAGAATCGTCCGGATCAGCGTCAAAGCTTGCATAAACGTAACCATTTACGATGAGCTCTTTGTCACCTCCATATATGAGAAACATATCCTTAGTCCTTTTCATGTATTTCAGGATGTTCTTGACCGCTGTCCAGTGATCCACTCCTGGATTACTTTGGTACCTCCCTGCTAGACTTATAGCAAGACACACATCAGGTCTGGTAGACAACATTGCATACATGATAGAGCCTATGGCTGAAGCATAGGGAACATCTTTCATTTTCTCTCCATCTTCTGCATTGGTCGGGCATTGAGTCTTACTCAATTTCACACCTTGTAACACAGGCAAGAATCCTTTCTTTGCTTGATCCATTTTGAACTTTTTCAAAACTTTGTCAAGGTATGTGCTTTGTGAAAGTCCAATTAAGCGTCTTGATCTGTCTCTATAGATCTTAATGCCCAATATGTAAGCAGCTTCACCGAGGTCTTTCATTGAAAAACTCTTATTCAAGTATCCCTTTATGCTATCCAGAAATTCTATATCATTTCCGATTAGTAATATGTCATCTACATATAATATCAGAAATGCTACAGAGCTCCCACTCACTTTCTTGTAAATACAGGCTTCTCCAAAAGTCTGTACAAAACCAAATGCTTTGATCACACTATCAAAGCGTTTATTCCAACTCCGAGAGGCTTGCACCAGTCCATAAATGGATCACTGGAGCTTGCACACATTGTTAGCTCCCTTTGGATCGACAAAACCTTTCGGCTGCATCATATACAACTCTTCTTCCAGAAATCCATTCAGGAATGCAGTTTTGACATCCATCTGCCAAATTTCATAATCATAAAATGCGGCAATTGCTAACATGATTCGGACAGACCTAAGCATCGCTATGGGTGAGAAGGTCTCCGCGTAATCAATCCCTTGAACTTGTCGAAAACCTTTTGCGACAAGTCGAGCTTTGTAGATAGTAACATTACCGTCAGCGTCAGTCTTCTTCTTGAAGATCCATTTATTCTCAATTGCTTGCCGATCATTAGGCAAGTCAACCAAATACCATACTTTGTTCTCATACATGGATCCCATCTCAGATTTCATGGCTTCAAGCCATTTTGCGGAATCTGGGCTCACCATCACTTCTCCATAGTTCATAGGTTCATCATAATCTAGTAGCATGACTTCCAGAACAGGATTACCATACCACTCTGGTGCGGATCTTACTCTGGTTGATCTACGAGGTTCAGTAGTATCTTGTTCTGAAGTTTCATGATCATCATCATTAGCTTCCTCACTAATTGGTGTTGGTGTCACAGAAACTGGTTTCTGTGATGTACTACTTTCCAATAAGGGAGCAGGTACAGTTACCTCATCAAGTTCTACTTTCCTCCCACTCACTTATTTCGAGAGAAACTCCTTCTCTAGAAAGTTTCTGAATTTAGCAACAAAAGTCTTGCCTTCGGATCTGTAATAGAAGGTGTATCCAATAGTTTCCTTTGGATATCCTATGAAGACACATTTCTCCGATTTTGGTTCGAGCTTATCAGGTTGAAGCTTTTTCACATAAGCATCGCAACCCCAAACATTCAGAAATGACAACTTTGGTTTCTTGCCAAACCACAGTTCATAAGGCGTCGTCTCAACGGATTTTGATGGTGCCCTATTTAACGTGAATGCGGCTGTCTCTAGAGCATAACCCCAAAACGATAGCGGTAAATCAGTAAGAGACATCATAGATCGCACCATATCAAGTAAAGTATGATTACGCCGTTCGGACACACCATTACGCTGTGGTGTTCCGGGTGGCGTGAGTTGCGAAACTATTCCGAATCGTTTGAAATGTACACCAAACTCGTTACTCAAATATTCTCCTCCACGATCAGATCGTAGGAATTTTATTTTCTTGTTACGATGATTTTCAACTTCACTCTGAAATTCTTTGAACTTTTCAAACGTTTCAGACTTATGGTTCATTAAGTAGATATACCCATATCTGCTTAAGTCATCTGGGAAGGTGAAAAAATAACGATATCCGCCATGAGCCTCAACATTCATTGGACCACATACATCTGTATGTATGATTTCCAACAAATCTGTTGCTCTCTCCATAGTACCGGAGAACGGTGTTTTTGTCATCTTACCCATAAGGCACGGTTCTCAAGTACCAAGTGATTCATAATCAAGTGGTTCCAAAAGTCCATCAGTATGGAGTTTCTTCATGCGCTTTACACCGATATGACCCAAATGGCAGTGCCACAAATAAGTTGCACTATCATTATCAACTCTGCATCTTTTGGCTTCAACATTATGAATATGTGTGTCACTACTATCGAGATTTAATAAGAATAGACCACTTTTAAGGGTGCATGACCATAAAAGATATTACTCATATAAATAGAACAACCATTATTCTCTGATTTAAATGAATAACCGTCTCGCATCAAACAAGATCCAGATATAATGTTCATGCTTAACGCTGGCACCAAATAACAATTATTTAGGTCTAATATTAATCCCGAAGGTAGATGTAGAGGTAGCGTGCCGACCGCGATCACATCGACTTTGGAACCATTTCCCACGCGCATCGTCACCTCGTCCTTAGCCAATCTTCGCTTAATCCGTAGTCCCTGTTTCGAGTTGCAAATGTTAGCAATAGAACCAGTATCAAATACCTAGGTGCTACTGCGAGCATTAGTAAGGTACACATCAATAACATGTATATCACATATACCTTTGTTCACCTTGCCATCCTTCTTATCCGCCAAATACTTGGGGTAGTTCCGCTTCCAGTGACCAGTCTGCTTGTAGTAGAAGCACTTAGTTTCAGGCTTAGGTCCAGGTTTGGGTTTCTTCTCTTGAGTAGCAACTTGCTTGCTGTTCTTTTTGAAGTTCCCCTTCTTCTTCCCTTTGCCCTTTTTCTTGAAACTACTGGTCCTGTTGACCTTCAACACTTGATGCTCCTTTTTGATTTCTACCTCCGCAGCTTTCAGCATTGCGAAGAGCTCGGGAATAGTCTTATTCATCCCTTGCATATTATAGTTCATCACGAAGCTCTTGTAGCTTGGTGGCAGTGATTGGAGAATTCTGTCAATGACGCAATCATCTGGAAGATTAACTCCCAATTGAATCAAGTGATTATTATACCCAGACATTTTGAGTATATGCTCGCTGACAGAACTGTTCTCCTCCATCTTGCAGCTATAGAACTTATTGGAGACTTCATATCTCTCAATCCGGGCATCTGCTTGAAATATTAACTTCAACTCCTGGAACATCTCATATGCTCCATGACGTTCAAAACGTCGTTGAAGTCCCGATTCTAAGCCGTAAAGCATGGCACACTGAACTATCAAGTAGTCATCAGCTTTGCTCTGCCATACGTTCATAACATCTGGTGTTGCTCCAGCAGTAGGCCTGGCACCCAGCGGTGCTCCCAGGACGTAATTCTTCTGTGCAGCAATGAGGATAATCCTCAAGTTATGGACCCAGTCCATGTAATTGCAACCATCATCTTTCAACTTTGCTTTCTCAAGGAACACATTAAAATTCAACGGAACAAAAACACGGGCCATCTATCTACAATCAAACATAAACAAGCAAGATACTATCAGGTACTAAGTTCATGATAAATTTAGGTTCAATTAATCAAATCACTAAAGAACTCCCACTTAGATAGACATCCCTCTAATCCTCTAAGTGATTACGTGATCCAAATCAACTAAACCATGTTCGATCATCACGTGAGATGGAGTAGTTTCATTGGCGAACATCACTATGTTGATCATATCTACTATATGATTCACGCTCGACCTTTCGGTCTCCGTGTTCTGAGGCCATATCTGTATATGCTTGGCTCGTCAAGTATAACCTGAGTAGTCCGCGTGTGCAACTGTTTTGCACCCGTTGTATTTGAACGTAGAGCCTATCACACCCGGTCATCACGTGGTGTCTCAGCACGAAGAACTTTCGCAACGGTGCATACTCAGGGAGAACACTTCTTGATAATTAGTGAGAGATCATCTTAAAATGCTACCGTCAAACAAAGCAAGATAAGATGCATAAAAGATAAACATCATATGCAGTCAATATAAGTGATATGATATGGCCATCATCATCTTGTGCTTGTGATCTCCATCTTCGAAGCACCGTCATGATCACCATCGTCACCGGCGCGACACCTTGATCACCATCGTAGCATCGTTGTCGTCTCGCCAATCTTATGCTTCCACGACTATCGCTGCCGCTTAGTGATAAAGTAAAGCATTACAGCGCAATTGCATTGCATACAATAAAGTGACAACCATATGGCTCCTGCCAGTTGCCGATAACTTGGTTACAAAACATGATCATCTCATACAATAAAATTTAGCATCATGTCTTGACCATATCACATCACAACATGCCCTGCAAAAACAAGTTAGACGTCCTCTACTTTGTTGTTGCAAGTTTTACGTGGCTGCTACAGGCTTAAGTAAGGACCAATCTTACCTACGCATCAAAACCACAATGATAATTTGTCAAGTTGGTGCTGTTTTAATCTTCGCAAGGACCGGGCGTGGCCACACTCGGTTCAACTAAAGTTGGAGAAACTGACACCCGCTAGCCACCTTTGTGCAAAGCACGTCGGGAGAACTGGTCTCGCGTAAGCGTATGCGTAATGTCGGTCCAGGCCGCTTCGTCCAACAATACCGCCGAACCAAAGTATGACATGCTGGTAAGCAGTATGACTTATATCGCCCACAACTCACTTGTTTCTACTCGTGCATATAACATCGACACATAAAACCTAGGCTCGGATGCCACTATTCGGGAACGTAGTAATTTCAAAAAATTTCCTACGCACACGCAAGATCATGGTGATGCATAGCAACGAGAGGGGAGAGTATGATCTACGTACCCTTGTAGACCGACAGCAGAAGCGTTAGCACAACGCGGTTGATGTAGTCGTACGTCTTCACGGCCCGACCGATCAAGCACCGAAACTACGGCACCTCCGAGTTTTAGCACACGTTCAGCTTGATGACGATCCTCGGACTCTGATCCAGCAAAGTGTCGGCGAAGAGTTCCGTCAGCACGACAGCGTGGTGACGATCTTGATGTTCTACCGTCGCAGGGCTTCGTCTAAGCACCGCTACAATATTATCGAGGATTATGGTGGAAGGGGCACCGCACATGGCTAAGAAAACGATCACGTGGATCAACTTCTGTGTCTAGGGGTGCCCCCTGCCCCCGTATATAAAGGAGCAAGGGGAGGAGGCCGGCCGGCCCTATTGGCGCGCCAAGGAGGAGTCCTCCTCCTAGTAGGAGTAGGACTCCTACTAGGACGGGGAAAGGAAGTGGGGAGGGAGAAGGAAAGGGGGGTGCCGCCCCCCCTCTCCTAGTCCAATTTGGACCAAGGGGGAGGAGGAGCGCGGCCCACCCTGGCTGCCCTTCTCTCTCTCCACTAAGGCCCATATGGCCCATTACTTCTCCCGGGGGGGGGGGTCCGGTAACCCTCCGGTACTCCGGTTTTCTCCGAAATCACCCGGAACACTTCCGGTGTCCGAATATAGCCGTCCAATATATCAATCTTTATGTCTCGACCATTTCGAGACTCCTCGTTATGTCCGTGATCACATCCGGGACTCTGAACTAACTTCGGTGCATCAAAAACTCATAAAACTGTCATCGAAACCTTAAGCGTGCGGACCCTACGGGTTCGAGAACAATGTAGACATGACCGAGACATGTCTCCGGTCAATAACCAATAGCGGAACCTGGATGTTCATATTGCCTCCCACATATTCTATGAAGATCTTTATCGGTCAGACCGCATAACAACATACGTTGTTCCCTTTGTCATCGGTATGTTACTTGCCCGAGATTCGATCGTCGGTATCTCAATACCTAGTTCAATCTCGTTACCGGCAAGTCTCTTTACTCGTTATGTAATACATCATCTCGCAGCTAACTCATTAGTTGCAATGCTTGCAAGGCTTGTGTGATGTGCATTACCGAGAGGGCCCAGAGATACCTCTCTGACAATCGGAGTGACAAATCCTAATCTCGAAATATGCCAACCCAACATTTACCTTTGGAGACACCTCTAGAGCTCCTTTATAATCACCCAGTTACGCTGTGACATTTGGTAGCACACAAAGTGTTCCTACGGCAAACGGGAGTTGCATAATCTCATAGTCATAGGAACATGTATAAGTCATGAAGAAAGCAATAGCAACATACTAAACGATCGGGTGCTAAGCTAATGGAATGGGTCATGTCAATCACATCATTCTCCTAATAATGTGATCCCGTTAATCAAATGACAACACATGTCTATGGTTAGGAAACATAACCATCTTTGATTAACGAGCTAGTCAAGTAGAGGCATACTAGTGACGTTTAGTTTGTCTATGTATTCACACAAGTATTATGTTTTCGGATAATACAATTCTAGCATGAATAATAAGCATTTATCGTGATATAAGGAAATAAAATAATAATATTATTATTGCCTCTAGGGCATATTTCCTTCACATGGCACCCCCGAAAAACCAGCCAATCACACCAACAGGGATTGTTGGGTGTTCAAGCAGGCAGGCAAGTTAAATGCCGAAAGAAGAGACAAGGGGCTGCATTGTGATGACGAGGAGGAGCCCCGCCCGCCGAACAACAATGGACAGAAAGGTTTTCCCCCACAAGTGCGGACGGTGAACATGATATACGCAACCCACGTTCCCAAGAGGGAGCGGAAGCGTGCGCTAAGGGACGTATACGCGGTGGAGCTAGTCGCCCCAAATTTCAACCCATGGTCTTCCTGCCCGATCACTTTTGATCGAAGGGACCACCCCACTAGCATCCGTCATGGCGGATTCGCCGCATTGGTTCTAGACCCAATTATTGACGGATTTCACCTCACTAGAGTCCTTATGGACGGCGGCAGCAGCCTGAACCTGCTTTACCAGGATACAGTGTGGAAAATGGGCATCGATCCCTTGAGGATTAAACTCACTAAAACGACCTTTAAAGGCATCATACCAGGTGTAGAGGCCAACTGTACAAGCTAGTTACACTTGAAGTGGTCTTCGGATCTCCGGATAATTTCCGAAGCGAGGAGTTAATCTTCGACATAGTCCTGTTCTGCAGTGGCTATCACGCACTGCTCGGGCGAACCGCATTTGCCAAGTTCAATGCAGTGCCGCACTATGCATACCTCAAGCTCAAGATGCCAGACCCTCGAGGCGTCATCACGGTCAATGGAAACACCGAACGCTCTCTCCGGATGGAGGAGCATACGGTGGCTATCGCAGCGAAAGTACGAAGCAGCCTCTCAAGGCAATTCTCCAGTCCGGCCAATAAACGCCTGGACACCGTCAAGCGCGCCCGGAGTAACCCACAAGAAGACCGCCTGGCACGTTCAGAGCAAGCATAGCAATGCGGCCCCAACCCCAGCCCTCACGAACTTGCGAAACCAGTGTTGCGCGTACATAACTACGCTCTGGAAATACCATGGGCATAGGGCGAGGGGCACCATCACGGCACGCCCGAAATGCGGCTTAAACCGCACTAGGGGCTGCCGATTTCTTAATTTTCTCTTATTTTCAGGACTCCATTCTTCGGAAGGCTTGTCCGGCAGTACAATTGCCGCACAAACGATACAACCAGGGAAGCAGAAAACTACGCCGCACTATGGAACTCTAAGGTGGTCTCTATAACGAGCAGTATACCTGTTTCACATAACATTCCGCAGCTTGCCCCTGGAAAGGACATGTTAAATAGTGCCATCTTTTGCTTATTGCAGTATTTGTATCGTTCTGCTTTGATCGCGGCTTTTTTAAATAAACAATGCATAGCTTTCGTCTATTATTGCATTACTCTTTTTTACGAATATATGTTCATTAATGACATGTTGCACCCGTACACTTTGGTACGGCCAATACGCCAGGGGCTTAACTACCCCACAATACGGTGTGAGAAGTCCGAACACTTTCACAAGTGCGGCACCCCGAACTTATAGCATTATATGCATCGGCTCTGAATCATGTCTTGGGTCAATAGTTGGGTTTGCCCGGCTCCTATGTTTTGGTACCTTACGTTCCGTTATATCGGCTAAGGTAGCACTAGGAGAACTACTGCGATTGTGCCCCAGTTGAGCTGGGCTAAGCACCTCAGTAGAGAAAGCTAAAACTGACCGTCATGATGAGGCGAGAGCTGGTCCCTATTCGAGAGGTTTTCGAGTCCCTAAAGACTTATGCCGCTTAGAGCGAGGAGTCGGCTTTGTCCGGCCTAGGCGTGGATAGTGCCCCGAACTCGGTCTTCCGAACACTAGGGGCTTCGCCGAAATTTAAAATTATAGAATTCTATGGCTAAGTGAGAGTGTTCAAGCATTATAGTCCGATTGCCTTGTTCGTTGTGTTGAGTGCCTCCCTCAAAGGACCCAAGAATGGGAAAAAGAGCGCTCATGTTTATCCCGAACACCCCAGCACTCGTGGCATGGGGGCAGAAGCCGACGACTCGCCATCTCTCAAATTTGATAAACGGCCGCACAGAAGGTAATATTTTAAATTCAAAAGCGTTGCTTAACGCATATGAACAAGTTTTCAGCGTACATGATCACAAATGCGAGTTTACTCAAATATTACATCTTTGGAGCATTCATCCGCTATAAGGCGGGCACCCTTCAGGACGCCCTCATAATACGCTTCCGGGATGCGATGCTCCTTGCTCGGCGGCGGCCCGTCCTTCACCAGCTTCTCCGCATCCATCTTGCCCCAGTGCACTTTAGCACGGGCAAGCGCCCTACGGGCACCTTCGATGCAGACGGAGCGCTTGATCACTTCAAGCCGTGGACAGGCATCCACCAGCCGCCTCACCAGCCTGAAGTAGCTCCCAGGCAGAGCCTCTCCAGGCCAAAGCCAAACCATGAGGCCCTTTATGGCCTATTCGGCCACCTTGTGGAGCTCGACCATTTGCTTCAGCTGGTCGCTCAAAGGCACCAGGTGTCCGGCCTCAGCATACTGAGACCAGAACACCTTCTCCGTCGAGCTCCCCTCCTCGGCTCGGTAGTAGGCGGCGGCATCAAACGCACTACGGGGCAAATCTGTGAATGCTCCTGGAGAGCTCCGGACTCGGGTAAGTAACAAGTAATTCACTTTCATGTGCTTGCTTTGCATAATGAATGCCTTACCCGCCACTATCTTCTTCATATCTCCAATTTCTTGGAGGGCTTTCTGGGCTTCAGCCTTGGCAGACTTCGCGCTTTCGAGGGCTGCCGCAAGCTCGGACTCTTGGGTCTTCGAGTCAAGCTCCAAACTCTCGTGTTTTTTCACGAGAGCCTGGAGCTCTTTCTGCACCTCCTCCACCCGCGCCTCCTGCTTCCCTCTATCTGTGCGCTCTGTTTTCGGCCTCAGACAGCGCTTTCTTAAGGGTTGCCACCTCGGTCGTGGCCCCTATAATAGCATGTTGATGCTATCATTTTTTGCAACCACATCTTCTCTATATACTTGCGCAAGGTATTACTTACCTTCATTCTCCTCGAGTTGCCTCTTGGCATGGCCGAGCTCGTTCTCGGACCGCGCGAGGTTTTGGTTCAGCGTATCCACCTCCGCAGTCAGTGCGGCGGAGGCCAGCAGCGAAGCCTGCATACGCATATTGACTTGATTATGTTAGACTCCTGCGAATGTTATTAGATCCTCTATTTGGCTTTTCTTTCCGAATGCCGAACAGAGCATCAGGGGCTACTGTCTATGCGGTAATATTTTTACATATTCTTTACTTACCTCGAAGCCTGTTAGAAGGCTGGCACAGGCTTTAGTCAGTCCGCTCTTGGCGGACTGAACCTTCTGGATCACTGCACTTATAATAGTGCGGCGCTCCTCGTCGATGGAGGCGCCGTTAAGCACCTCCAGCAAATTGTCCGGTGCCTCCGGTTGGACGGAGGTCACCGGCTCGGTAGGCTTGCTCCTCTTGGAAGGAGGCTGCCTACCGGAGTCCGGAACCATTGAAGGTTCCGGCGCGGTGTCCGGCTCAAAGCCGGACTTGGAGCCCTTGGGGGTTCTATCCCCTTCACGCCTGGAGTCTGGGAGGTCGCCTTGCGGCACCTCTAGGACCACCTCCTCCTGACTTGGAACCTGTTGGGACGCTGCCTCGGCATCGTCCGTAGGGTGGGGGGAGGTAGCCGCCGGAAGCGAATTCACATCCGACGAATCCAGGGAGCCGCTCGACGACTCGTCGAGCCCGACCTTGGGCGGACTGCATAGACATGTTCGACGTAAGGAAAAGCTGTGCAATGGGGGAATACTATGAATCACTCTGGTATCCGGATACTTACGATCTCGCCAGGGGCTTGGCCCTGTGCGGCCACTCCTCTTCGCCGTCGTCGGTGTTGGTGGAGTAGTCCGGAGGAGGGGTCTTCCCCTTCTTGGACCCTTCGGCCTCCCCAGTTGGGGCGGCCTTCCTTTTCTTCCCACCCCCACTGGAGGGGGAGAGGTCTCTTCTTCCTCCTCCTCGTCTTCATGGGAGGAGTGTGCCTTGGAGTCGTCGGATGATTAATCCGACACCTCCTGGCGCCGGGCACTCTTTCGAGTCCCCGTGGACTTCTTCTTGGCCTTCTTCTCCGGCACCACATAGGGTGCTGGAACCAGCAGCTTCGCCAAGCGAGCGTCCGCTGGGCCTTCGGGCAAAGGAGCCGGACAGTTGATCTGTCCGGACGTCTCCTGCCAATCCTGTCAAAGGTAAGGGAGCTTAGATCCCGCATGGAGTCAAACTATGAAAGACTAATACCCTATAAAAGGTAAAAACAACTTACCGCATGAGCGTGACGCTGCGTGCTGAATCCGCGATCCTCGGTAGCGGATGCGGGGGCCTCGACGCCCTTGAAAAGCACCTTCCAGGCATCTTCGTACATCGTGTCGAAGAGCCTGCTCAGAGTTCGGTGCTGCGCCGGGTCGAACTCCCATAGGTTGAAAGCCCATTGTTGACACAGGAGGATCCGGCAGATGAGCATAACCTGGACTACGTTGACAAGTTTGAGCTTCTTGTCCACCAGGGTTTGGACGCATGTTTGGAGTCCGGCCAGCTCTCCTTTTTACCCCACGACAGGCCCGTCTCTGTCTAGGAGGCGAGCCGCGTAGGGGGTCCGGATCGGAACTCGGGGGCTGCGGCCCATTCAGGGTCGCGCGACTCGGTGATGTAAAACCACCCCGATTGCCACCCCTTTAGGGACTCCACGAAGGAGCCCTCGAGCCATAAGACGTTGGGCATCTTGCCCACCATGGCGCCTCCGCACTCCGCCTGGGTGCCGCGCACCACCTTCGGCTTGACATTGAAAGTCTTGAGCCATAGGCCGAAATGGGGGCGGATGCAGAAGAAAGCCTCGCACATGAAGATAAACGCCGAGATGTTGAGGACAAAGTTTGGGGCCAGATCGTGGAAATCCAGGCCATAGTAGAACATGAGCCGCCGGACAAATGGGTGGAGAGGGAAGCCCAGTCCGCAGAGGAAATGGGGGAGGAACACCACCCTCTCATGGGGCCTAGGGGTGGGGATGAGCTGCCCCTCTTCGGGAAGCCGGTGCGCAATGTCGTTAGACAAGTATCCAGCCTTCCTCAGTTTTTTGATGTGTCCCTCCGTAACGGAGGAGACCATCCACTTGCCTCCCCCTCCGGACATGGCTGGAGAAGGTTGAGGTGGGGTGTGCGGACTTGGGCGTTGGAGCTCGAGTGCGCGGAAATGGATAGGCAAAGGAGGAAGAAGGCGTGGATGAAAAGGTGGATCGCTATCCCCTTATATGGGCAGACACGACTATGCGTCCCCACCAACCTGGTAAAACTCGCTTATCTCCCAAGCGCCATAATCAATGGCGTGATTGGGTTACCCACACCCGTATTGATGAGAATCCCGAAATAAGGGGACACGATCTCTGCTTTGACAAGACGTGCCAAGGAAACCGCCTCGCTAAACGCGCTGAGGTAGAACAGTAAAACGATTCAAATAAAGACTTGGCCATGGTGTGATGTCAT
This sequence comes from Triticum monococcum, assembly GCA_034509565.1. Classification (NCBI taxonomy): domain Eukaryota; kingdom Viridiplantae; phylum Streptophyta; class Magnoliopsida; order Poales; family Poaceae; genus Triticum; species Triticum monococcum. The sequence goes on along the minus strand of CM067847.1, from coordinate 168,723,782 downwards.
GCTACGGAATACGTCAGCAGATTAGATTTGTGTAAATATTATTCTCTCTATGGCAATATGTGGAAACTTATTTTGCAGAGCCGGACACTACCTTTGTGTTCAAAATCTTCTATGAAGTACTTGGAGGAGGAACCCGCCTTGCAATGCCGAAGACAATCTGCGCGCCGGACTCATTGTCATTGAAGCCTGGTTCAGGGGGTACTGAGGGAATCCTGGATTAGGGGGTGTCCGGATAGCCGGACTATACCTTCGGCCGGACTCCTGGACTATGAAGATACAAGATTGAAGACTTCGTCTCGTGTCCGGAAGGGACTTTCCTTGGCGTGGAAGGCAAGCTTGGCGATACGGATATGTAGATCTTCTACCATTGTAACAGACTCTGTGTAACCCTAGGCCTCTCCGATGTCTATATAAACCGGAGGGTTTTAGTCCGTAGGATGAACAACAACCATACCATAGGCTAGCTTCTAGGGTTTAGCCTCTCTGATCTCGTGGTAGACCTACTCTTGTACTACCCATATCATCAATATTAATCAAGCAGGACGTAGGGTTTTACCTCCATTAAGAGGGCCCGAACCTGGGTAAAACATTGTGTCCCCTGCCTCCTGTTACCATCCGCCTAGACGCATAGTTCGGGACCCCCTACCCGAGGTCCGCCGGTTTTGACACCGACAATAGGGAACACCTTTCATTTTCTCTCTATCTTCTACAGTGGTCGGGCATTTAGTCCGACTCAACTTCACACCTTGTAATACAGGTAGGAACCCTTTCTTTGCCTGATCCATTTTGAACTTTTTCAAAACTTTATCAAGGTATGTGCTTTGTGAAAGTCCAATTAAGCGTCTTGATCTATCTATATAGATCTTGATGCCCAATATATAAGCATCTTCACCAAGGTCTTTCTTTGAAAAATTCTTATTCAAGTATCCTTTTATGCTATTCATAAATTCAGTATCATTTCCGATCAACAATATGTCATCTACATATAATACCAGAAATGTTACGGAGCTCCTACTCACTTTCTTGTAAATACAGACTTCTCCAAAAGTCTGTATAAAACCATAGGCATTGATCACACTATCAAAGCGTATATTCCAACTCCGAGAGGCTTGCACCAGTCCATAAATGGATCACTGGAGCTTGCACACTTTGTTAGTACCTTTTGGATTGACAAAACCTTATGGTTTCATCATATACAACTCTTCTTTAAGATATCCATTAAGAATGCAGTTTCGACATCCATTTGCAAAATTTCATAATCATAAAATGCGGCAATTGCTAACATGATTCGGACGGACTTAAGCATCGCTACGGGTGAGAAAGTCTCATCATAGTCAACTCCTTGAACTTGTTGAAAACCTTTTGCAACAAGTCGAGCTTTGTAGATAGTAACATTACCGTCAGTGTCAGTCTTCTTCTTGAAGATCCATTTATTTTCTATGGCCCGCCGATCATCGGGGAAGTCAACCAAAGTCCATACTTTGTTCTCATACATGGACCCCATCTCAGATTTCATGGCCTCAAGCCATTTTGCGGAATCTGGGCTCATCATCGCTTCCTCATAGTTCATAGGTTCGTCATGGTCAAGTAACATGACTTCCAGAATAGGATTACCATACCTCTCTAGTGCGGATCTTACTCTGGTTGACCTACGAGGTTCGGTAGTAACTTGATCAGAAGTTTCATGATCCTCATCATTAGCTTCCTCACTTACTGGTGTAGGAATCACTGGAACTGATTTCAGTGATGAACTACTTTCCAATAAGGGAGCATGTACAATTACCTCATCTAGTTCTACTTTCCTCCCACTCACTTCTTTCGAGAGAAACTCCTTCTCTAGAAAGGATCCATTCTTAGCAACGAATATCTTGCCTTCGGATCTGTGATAGAAGGTTTACCCAACAGTCTCCTTTGGGTATCCTATGAAGACACATTTCTCTGATTTGGGTTCGAGCTTATCAGGTTGAAGTTTCTTCACATAAGCATCACAACCCCAAACTTTAAGAAACAACAACTTGGGTTTCTTGCCAAACCACAGTTCATAAGGTGTCATCTCAATGGATTTAGATGGTGCCCTATTTAACGTGAATGCAGTTGTCTCTAAAGCATAACCCCAAAACGATAGCGGTAAATCAGTGAGAGACATCATAGATCGCACCATATCTAATAAAGTGCGGTTACGACGTTCGGACACACCATTACATTGTGGTGTTCCAGGTGGCGTGAGTTGCGAAACTATTCCGCATTATTTCAAATGAAGTCCAAACTCATAACTCAAATATTCACCTCCATGATCAGATCGTAGAAACTTGATTTTCTTGTTACGATGATTTTCCACTTCACTCTAAAATTCTTTGAACTTTTCAAATGTTTCATACTTACGTTTCATGAAGTAGATATACCCATATCTGCTTAAATCATCTGTGAAGGTGAGAAAATAATGATATCTGCCATGATTTTCAATGTTCATTGGACCACATACATTAGTATGTATGATTTCCAATAACTCTGTTGCTTGTTCCATTGTCCCGAAGAATGGAGGTTTAGTCATCTTGCCCATGAGGCATGGTTTGCATGTACCAAGTGATTCCAGAAGTCCATCAGAATGGAGTTTCTTCATGCGCTTTACACCAATATGACCCAAACGGCAGTGCCACAAATAAGTTGCACTACCATTATCAACTCTGCATCTTTTGGCTTCAATACTATGAACATGTGTATCACTACTATCAAGATTTAGTAAAAATAGACCACTCATCAAGGGTGCATGACCATAAAAGATATTAGTCATATAAATAGAACAACCATTATTCTATGATTTAAATGAATAACCGTCTCGCATCAAACAAGAACCAGATATAATGTTCATGCTCAACGCTGATGACCCACAAGTGTGGGGGATCTATTGTAGCCTTTTTGATAAGTAATAGTGTCGAACCCAACGAGGAGCAGAAGGAAATGATAAGTAGTTTTCAGTAAGGTATTCTTTGCAAGCGCTGAAATTATTGGTAACAGATAGTTTTGTGATAAGGTAATCTATAACGAGTAGCAAGTAGTAAAAGTAAATAAGGTGCAGTGATAACCCACATGTATAGGGGATCGCAACAGTTTTCGAGGGTAGAGTATTCAACCCAAATTTATTGATTTGACACAAGGGGAGCCAAAGAATATTCTCAAGTATTAGCAACTGAGTTGTCAATTCAGCCACACCTGGAAACTTAATATCTTCAGCAAAGTATTTAGTAGCAAAGTAATATGATAATAATGGTAACGGTGGCAAAAGGTAAAGGTAGCAAAAGTAATATTTTTGGGTTTTTTAGTGATTGTAATAGTAGTAGCGGAAAAGTAAATAAGCTAAGAATAATATAGGAAAAGCTCGTATGCATTGGATCGGTGATGGAGAATTATGCCGGATGCGATCTATCATGTAACAGTCATAACATAGGGTGACACAGAACTAGCTCCAGTTCATCAATGTAATGTAGGCATGTATTCCGAATATAGTCATACGTGCTTATGGAAAAGAACTTGCGTGACATCTTTTGTCCTACCCTCCCATGGCAGCGGGGTCCTATTGGAAACTAAGGGATATTAAGGCCTCCTTTTAATAGAGTACCGAACCAAAGCATTAACACATAGTGAATGCATGGACTCCTCAAACTACGGTCATCACCGGGAGTGGTCCCGATTATTGTCACTTCGGGGTTGCCGGATCATAACACATAGTAGGTGACTATAGACTTGCAAGATAGGATCAAGAACTCACATATATTCATGAAAACATAATAGGTTCAGATCTGAAATCATGGCACTCGGGCCCTAGTGACAAGCATTAAGCATAGCAAAGTCATAGCAACATCAATCTCAGAACATAGTGGATACTAGGGATCAAACCCTAACAAAACTAACTCGATTACATGATAAATCTCATCCAACCCATCACCATGCAGCAAGCCTACGATGGAATTACTCACGCATGACGGTGAGCATCATGAAATTGGTGATGGAGGAAGGTTGATGATGACAACGGCGAAGGATTCCCCTCTCCAGAGCCCCGAACGGACTCCAGATCAGCCCTCCCAAGAGAGTTTAGGGCTTGGCGGTGGCTCCGTATCATAAAATGCGATGAATCCTTCTCTCTGAATTTTTTCTCACCGAAAGTGAATATATGGAGTCAAGGTTGAGGTCGGTGGAGCGTCAGGGGGCCCACGAGGCAGGGGGCGCACCCAGGGGGTAGGGCGTGCCCCCACCCTCGTGGACAGGGTGTGGGCCCCCTTACATGGATCTTTCTTCCAGTATTTTTATATATTCCAAAATAATTCTCTGTTGATTTTCAGGTCATTCTGAGAACTTTTATTTCTGCACAAAAATAACACCATGGCAATTATGCTGAAAACAGCGTCAGACCGGGTTAGTTCCATTTAAACCATGCAAGTTAGAGTTTAAAACAAGGGCAAAAGTGTTTGGAAAAGTAGATACGACGGAGACGTAGCAACTCCCCCAAGCTTAAACCTTTGCTTGTCCTCAAGCAATTCAGTTGATAAACTGAAGGTGATAAAGAAAAACTTTTACAAACTCTGTTTGCTCTTGTTGTTGTAAATATGTAAAGCCAGCATTCAAGTTTTCAGCAAAGATTATGAACTAACCATATTCACAATAACACTTAGGTCTCATGTTTACTCATATCAATGGCATAATCAACTAGCGAGCAATAATAATAAATCTCAGATGACAACACTTCCTCAAAATAATCATGATATGATATGACAAGATGGTATCTCGCTAGCCCTTTTTGAGACCGCAAAACATAAATGCAGAGCACCTTTAAAGATCAATGACTGACTAGACATTGTAATTCATGGTAAAAGAGATCCAGTCAAGTCATATTCAATGTAAACTAACAATAATTGATGCAAATGACAGTGGTGCTCTCCAACTGGTGCTTTTTAATAAGAGGATGATGACTCAACATAAAAGTAAATAGATAGGCCCTTCACAGAGGGAAGCAGGGATTTGTAGAGGTGCCAGAGCTCGGTTTTGAAATAGATATGAATAATTTTTTGAGCGGTATACTTTCATTGTCAACATAACAACCGAGAGATCTCGATATCTTCCATGCTAGACACATTATAGGCGGTTCCCAAACAAAATGGTAAAGTTTATACCCCCCCTCCACCAACAAGCATCAATCCATGGCTTGCTTAAAACAATGAGTGCCTCCAACTAACAAGAGTCCCAGGGGAGTTTTGTTTTTAGTTATTTTGATTTGATTTGCATAAAGCATGGGACTGGGCAACCCGGTGAACGGCCATTTTCTCGTGAGTGAGGAGCGGAGTCCACTCCTCTTGAGAATAACCCGCCTAGCATGGAAGATACAGACAGCCCTAGTTGATACATGAGCTATTTGAGTATACAAAACGTAATGTTTATTTGAAGGTTTAGAGTTTGGCACATACAAATTTACTTGGAATGGCAGGTAGATATTGTATATAGGTAGGTATGGTGGACTCATATGGAACAACTTTGGGGTTTATGGAATTGGATGCACAAGCAGTATTCCCACTTAGTACAATTGAAGGCTAGAAAAAGACTGGGAAGCGACCAGCTAGAGAGCGACAACATTCATGAACATGCATTAAAATTAATCAACACCGAATGCAAGCATGAGTAGGATATAATGCACCATGAACATAAACATCGTAGAGGCTATGTTGATTTTGTTTCAACTACATGCGTGAACATGTGCCAAGTCAAGCCACTCGAATCGTTCAAAATAGGATACCACCCTATCATACCACATCACAACCATTTTAATAGCATGTTGGCACGCAAGGTAAACCATTATAAGCTCCTAGCTAATTAAGCATGGCATAAGCAAGTACAATCAGTAATTGTCATTGCAAACATGTTCATTCATAATAGGCTGAATCAGGAACGATGAACTAATCATATTTACAAAAACAAGAGAGGTCGAGTTCATACCAGCTTTTCTCATCTCAATAAGTTCATCATATAATCATCATTATTGCCTTTCACTTGCACGACCGAATAGTGTGGATAATAATAATAGTGCACGTGCATTGGACTAAGCTGGAATCTGCAAGCATTCAATTCAAGAGAGAAGACAAGGTAATTTGGGCTCTTTGTTAGATCAACAATAATTCATATGAGAGCCACTCAACACTTTAATCATGGTCTTCTCCTCTCGACCCCCAAAGAAAAGAAAAGAAATAAAACTATTTACATGGGAAAGCTCCCAACAAGCAAAAGAAGAATGAGAAATCTTTTTGGGTTTTCTTTTAATTACTACTACAAGCAAGAAAGTAAACTAGCTAAAAGCTACAACTATTTTTTTGTTTTTTCTTAAGGTTTATCAAACACACAAGAAGAAAGAATAAAAAGGGAAATAAACTAGCATGGATACTACAATGAAAAAGTATGAGCACCGACAACTAGCATGAGTGTGTGAATAGGAATGTAATGTCGGTGAGAAATACGTACTCCCCCAAGCTTAGGCTTTTGGCCTAAGTTGGTCTACTGCCACGGCTGGCCTGGCGGATATCCAAAGTTGTAGTTGGGGTCGTATTGAGACGCAGCCGCAATTGCCTGATGAGCTGCAGCTTGGAGGCGAGCTGTCTCCTCCCTCCTCTCGTACTCGGTCGCCTCCTCCCTGGTTATAAAATATTGCCCCTTTGCCTGAAAGTCAAAGAAAGTAGGAGCAGGGAGGGCGACGTGATAGGTGCGTCGTCTGTCAAAGATTAGTCAGTACGGGAGGAACTGATATTTCCTCTCAACAAACTGATGATGAACCATAGCATCATAATCTAAATAAGAAGGAGGCAACTCAATATCATCTCCACATATGGGTATCTCAAGAAAGTTAGCTATACGAGTTGCATAAATTCCACCAAAGTAATCTCCATGAATACTATTATTATGCAACCTACATGCAACAATATCCCCCAAGTTGTATTGTTTATCTCCAAAAACAGCGCTCCTGAGAACGCTAAGATCAGGTACACACATGTGACATGCTTCATGTTTACCATTTATGAATCTACCTATGAAGAGAGCAAAATAATGTATAGCAAGAAAATGAATGCTCCCTATGGTGGCTTGTGTTACATCTCTAGATTCCCCCACTATAATAATAGCAAGAAAATCTCTAAATTCAGAATTGCGAGGTTCACTAACATCACCCCACCGAGGGAGTTTACAAGCAGCGTTAAAATCTTCTAAGTCCATGGTATAAGATTTATCATAAAGATCAAACAGGACAGTCTGAGAATATCGTGATGATGAGAATTTAAACCTTCTCACAAATGAATCAGTTAAATAGAGGTATTGATGGCACTTATCTGCCTCGAAGCTCTCCAGATCAGCATTACGCACATATGCATCAAATTCCTCTTTAATTCCTTCTTGGATCATGAAGTCCTCTGACGGCCATTCACAAGGCCGCACTTGAGCGTCTCTTGGTGGTTCCTCGTCCGCATCGCGTATTGCGGGCCTGGGTCCTTGCTTCCTTGAAGAACCACCTTGGTACATTTTCCTAACCATATTTCTTCCTCTAAAAAATTTCTAAAATGTTTAGTAACTTCAAAATAAAAGTGAACCAAACTCAACAATATTGATAACAACTACTCTTGCAAGTGAGGCAATATCATCCGTCAAAACTACTTTTGACCACATAAATTTGACATGCAAGCTCAAGAACAGGATCACCTAAGCAGCAAAAATTTGCAATGAATAAAGCACTAGAACAAAAACTAATTGGACCATTGGAGGAGTCACATACCAAAGAACAATCCCCCAAAGCAGTTTCGTGAATGGAGCTTTGAGCTAGGAGATCGAAAATGGCAGCAAGATGAGCTTGAACTCGGGTTTGAGCTGGCTAGTGATTTTTTTTGGGAGGAAGGAGTGTGTGGTAGCTGGAATAAGTGGAGGGGAGTCACCATGGGCCCACGAGGCAGCGGACGCGCCCAGGGGGTGGGCGCGCCCTGGACGCTCGTGGCCAGGTGCTTGCTCCCCCTGCTGTGTTCTCAATGCCATATATTCTCAAATATTCTAGAAAAAATCATATTTAATTTTCAGGGCATTTGGAGAACTTCTATTTTTGGGGTATTTTTTATTGCATGGATAATTCAGAAAATAGACAGAAAATACTGTTTTTGCTTTATTTAATATAAATAACAAAAAGTAAAAAGAGGGTACAAAGAGTTGTGTTTTCTAAATTCATCCATCTCATGCTCATCAAAAGGAATCCACTAACAAGGTTGATCAGGTCTTGTTAACAAACTCATTCCAAATAACATGGAACCGGGGAATTTTCGAATAACACTAGGTTACCTCAACGGGGATATGCACATCCCCAACAATAAGAATATCATATTTCTTCTTGACAGTAGGAAGAGGAAATTCAAAACCTCCAATAGTAATTGTTGAAAATTTTCCAATAGAATTGATACTGTGGACTTGAGGTTGTTTCCTCGAGAAGTGTACTATATGCTCATTACCATTAACATGAAAAGTGACATTGCCTTTGGTGCAGTCAATAACAGCCCCTGCAGTATTCAAAAAAGGGTCTACCAAGAATAATAGACATACTATCGTCCTCGGGAATATCAAGAATAACAAAGTCCATTAAAATAGTAACTTTTGCAACCACAACAGGCACATCCTCACAAATACCGACAAGTATAGCAGTTGATTTGTCAGCCATTTGCAAAGATATTTCAGTAGGTGTCAACTTATTCAAATCAAGTCTACGATATAAAGAGAGAGGCATAACACTAACACTGGCTCCAAGATCACATAAAGCAGTTTTAACATAGTTTCTTTTAATGGAGCATGGTATAGTTGGTACACGTGGATCTCCAAGTTTCTTTGGTAATCCACCCTTAAAAGTATAATTAGCAAGCATGGTGGAAATTTCAGCTTCCGGAATCTTTCTTTTATTAGTAACAATTTCCTTCATATATTTAGCATAAGGATTCATTTTAAGTATATCGGTCAAATGCATACGCAAAAAGATAGGTCTAATCATTTCAGCAAAGCACTCAAAATCCTCATCATCCTTTTTTCTTGGATGGTTTAGGAGGAAAAGGCATGGGTTTATGAACCCATGGTTCTCTTTCTTTACCATGCTTCCTAGAAACAAAGTCTCTCTTATCATAACGTTGATTCTTTGATTGTGAGTTATCAAGATCAACAACAGGTTGAATCTCTACATCATTATTATTGCTAGATTGAGCATCAACATGAACATCATCATTAACATTATCACTAGGTTCATGTTCATTACCAGATTGTGTTTCAACATCAAAGATAGAAATATTTTTGGGAGTCTGAGGTGTGTCGATAACAGGTTCACTAGAAGCATGCAAAGTCCTATCATTTTTCTTTCTCTTCCTTTTAGAAGGACTAGGTGCATCAACATTAGTTCTCTGAGAATCTTTCTCAATTCTCTTAGGATGGCCCTCAGGATACAAAGGTTCCTGAGTCATTTTACCACCTCTAGTCATAACTCTAACAACATTACCATTTTTCTTATTATTTAATTCATTGAGCAAATCATTCTGAGCTTTAAGCACTTGTTCTACTTGAGTGGTAACCATAGAAGCATGTTTACTAATAAGTTTAAGTTCTCCTTTAACACTAGCCATATAATCACTCAAGTGTTCAATCATATAAGCATTATGTTTCAATTGTCTACCAACATAAGCATTGAAGTCTTCTTGTTTAACCATAAAATTATCAAACTCATCTAAGCATTGGCTAGCAAACTTAGTAGGAGGGATTTCATCTTTATCATATCTATAGAGAGAATTTACGTTTACTACCTATGTCGGGTTATCAAGACCATGTGTTTCTTCATCAGGTGGTAAATTAAGACCATGCATTTCTTCAACAGGAGGTAAATTCATAACATCCTCATCTTTAATACCTTTTTCTTTCATAGATTTCTTTGCCTCTTGCATATCTTCAGGACTAAGAAATATAATACCCTTTTTTGTTGGGAAACGTAGTAATTTCAAAAAAATTCCTACGTACACGCAAGATCATGGTGATGCATAGCAACGAGAGGGGAGAGTGTGATCTATGTACCCTTGTAGACCGACAGCGGAAGCGTTAGCACAACGCTGTTGATGTAGTCGTACGTCTTCACGGCCCGACCGATCAAGCACCGAAACTACGGCACCTCCGAGTTTTAGCACACATTCAGCTCGAAGACGATCCCCGGACTCCGATCCAGCAAAGTGTCGGGAAAGAGTTCCGTCAGCACGACGGCGTGGTGACGATCTTGATGTTCTACCATCGCAGGGCTTCACCTAAGCACCGCTACAATATTATCGAGGATTATGGTGGAAGGGGGCACCACACACGGCTAAGAAAACGATCACGTGGATCAACTTGTTTGTCTAGGGGTGCCCCCTGCCCCCGTATATAAAGGAGCAAGGGGAGGAGGCCGGCCGGCCCTATTGGCGCGCCAAGGAGGAGTCCTCCTAGTAGGAGTAGGACTCCTACTAGGAGGGGGAAAGGAAGTGGGGAGGGACAAGGAAAGGGGGGCGCCGCCCCCCCTCTCCTAGTCCAATTCGGACCAAGGGGGGAGGAGGCGTGCGGCCCACCCTGTATGCCCTTCTCTCTCAACTAAGGTCCATATGGCCCATTACTTCTCCCGGGGGGTTTCCGGTAACCCTCCGGTACTCCGGTTTTCTTCGAAATCACCCGGAACACTTCCGGTGTCCGAATATAGCCGTCCAATATATCAATCTTTATACCTCGACCATTTCGAGACTCCTCGTTATGTCCGTGATCACATCCGGGACTCCGAACTAACTTCGGTACATCAAAAACTCATAAACTCATATAACTGTCATCGAAACCTTAAGCGTGCGGACCCTACGGGTTCGAGAACAATGTAGACATGACCGAGACATGTCTCCGGTCAATAACCAATAGCGGAACCTCGATGTTCATATTGGCTCCCACATATTCTATGAAGATCTTTATCGGTCAGACCGCATAACAACATACGTTGTTCCCTTTGTCATCGGTATGTTACTTGCCCGAGATTCGATCGTCGGTATCTCAATACCTAGTTCAATATCGTTACCGGCAAGTCTCTTTACTCGTTATGTAATACATCATCTCGCAACTAACTCATTAGTTGCAATGCTTGCAAGGCTTGTGTGATGTGCATTACCGAGAGGGCCCAGAGATTCCTCTCCGACAATCGGAGTGACAAATCCTAATCTCGAAATATACCAACCCAACATTTACCTTTGGAGACACCTGTAGAGCTCCTTTATAATCACCCAGTTACGTTGTGACGTTTGGTAGCACACAAAGTGTTCGTCCGGCAAACAGGAGTTGCATAATCTCATAGTCATAGGAACATGTATAAGTCATGAAGAAAGCAATAGCAACATACTAAACGATTGGGTGCTAAGCTAATGGAATGGGTCATGTCAATCACATCATTCTCCTAATAATGTGATCCCGTTAGTCAAATGACAACACATGTCTATGGTTAGGAAACATAACCATCTTTGATTAACGAGCTAGTCAAGTAGAGGCATACTAGTGACGTTTAGTTTGTCTATGTATTCACACAAGTATTATGTTTCCGGATAATACAATTCTAGCATGAATAATAAACATTTATCATGATATAAGGAAATAAAATAATAACATTATTATTGCCTCTAGGGCATATTTCCTTCATTTTCTTCGGAGTTGGCTTAGAAGTTGGTTCAGGAAGTGTCCAATTATTTTCATTAGTCAACATATTATTCAATAGAATTTCAGCTTGATCAACAGTTCTTTCCCTGAAAACACAACCAGCACAACTATCCAGGTGGTCTCTGGAAGCATCGGTTAGTCTATTATAAAAGATATCAAGTATTTCATTTTTCTTGAGAGGATGATCAAGCAAAGAATTAAGTAATTGGATAAGCCTCCCCAAGCTTGTGGGAAACTCTCTTCTTCAATTTGCACAAAATTATATATTTCCCTTAAAGCAGCTTGTTTCTTATGAGCGGGGAAATATTTAGCAAAGAAGTAGTAAATCATATCCTAGGGACTACGCACACAACCAGGATCAAGAGAATTAAACCATATCTTAGCATCACCCTTTAATGAGAACGGAAATAATTTAAGGATATAATAGTAGCGAGTTTTCTCATCATTAGTGAAGAGGGTAGCTATATCATTTAATTTAGTAAGATGTGCCACAACAGTTTCAGATTCATATCCATAGAAAGGATCAGATTCAACCAAAGTAATTAACTCAGGATCGATAGAGAAATCATAATCCTTATTAGTAATAAAGATAGGTGAAGTAGCATAAGCAGGATGATATTTCATTCTAGCATTCAGAGATTTTTCTTTCAGCTTAGCTAATAGTTTCTTAAGATCACTTCTATCATTGCAGGCAAGAATGTCTCTAGCAGTTTCTTCATCCATAACATAACCCTCACGAACAACAGGCAATTCATATCTAGGGGGAGAATCTTCATCATCACTTTCATCAATATTACCAGTTTCAATAATTTCATTCTCCCTAGCCCTAGCAAGTTGTTCATCAAGAAATTCACCTAGTGGCATAATATTATCAAGCATAGAAGTAGTCCCATCATAAGTATCATGCAAAGCAAAAGTGGCATCATCAATAACATGCAACATATCAGAATGAATAGCAGGTGTAGGTGTCGCAAGTTTACTCAAAACAGAAGGTGAATCGAGTGCAGAGCTAGATGGCAGTTCCTTACCTCCCCTTGTAGTTGAGGGAAAAATCTTGGTTCTTTCATCTTTCAAGTTCTTCATAATGATAAGCAGATACAAATCCCAAGTGACTCAAAGAATAGAGCTATGCTCCCCGGCAATGGCACCAAAAAATAGTCTTGATAACCCACAAGTATTGGGGATCGCAACAGTTTTCGAGGGTAGAGTATTCAACCAAAATTTATTTATTTGACACAAGGGGAGCCAAATAATATTCTCAAGTATTAGCAGCTGAGTTGTCAATTCAACCACACCTCGAAACTTAATATCTGCGGCAAAGTATTTAGTAACAAAGTAATATGATAATAATGGTGACGGTGGCAAAAGGTAATGGTAGCAAAAGTAATATTTTTTGATTTTTTTAGTGATTGTAACAGTAGCAGCGGAAAAGTAAATAAGTGAAGAACAATATAGGAAAAGCTCGTAAGAATTGGATCGGTGATGGAGAATTATGCCGGATGCGATCGATCATGTAACAGTCATAACATAGGGTGACACAGAACTAGCTCCAGTTCATCAATGTAATGTAGGCATGTATTCCGAATATAGTCATACATGCTTATGGAAAAGAACTTGCATGACATCTTTTGTCCTACCCTCCCATGGCAGCGGGGTCCTATTGGAAACTAAGGGATAGTAAGCCCCCCTTTTAATAGAGTACCGGACCAAAGCATTAACACATAGTGAATACATGGACTCCTCAAACTACGGTCATCACCGGGAGTGGTCCCGATTATTGTCACTTCGGGGTTGCCGGATCATAACACATAGTAGGTGACTATAGACTTGCAAGATAGGATCAAGAACTCACATATATTCGTGAAAACATCAATCTCAGAACATAGTGGATACTAGGGATCAAACCCTAACAAAACTAACTCGATTATATGATAAATCTCATCCAACCCATCACCGTCCAGCAAGCCTACGATGGAATTACTGACGCACGGCGGTGAGCATCATGAAATTGGTGATGGAGGAAGGTTGATGATGACGATGGCGAAGGATTCCCCTCTCTGGAGCCCCGAACGGACTCCAATCAGCCCTCCCGAGAGAGTTGAGGGCTTGGCGGCGGCTCCGTATCATAAAACATGATGAATCCTTCTCTCTGAACCTTTTCTCCTAGAAAGTGAATATACAGAGTCAAGGTTGAGGTCGGTGGAGCGTCAAGGGGCCCAGGAGGCAGGGGCGTGCCCAGGGGGTAGGGCGCGCCCCCACCCTCGTGGACAGGGTATGGGCCCCCTGACGTGGATCTTTCTTCCAGTATTTTTTATATATTCCAAAATAATTCTCCGTTGATTTCCAGGTCATTCCGAGAACTTTTATTTCTGCACAAAAATAACACCATGGCAATTCTGCTGAAAATAGCATCAGTCCGGGTTAGTTCCATTCAAATCATGCAAGTTAGAGTCCAAAACAAGGGCAAAAGTGTTTGGAAAAGTAGATACGACAAAGACGTATCATGCAGCAAGATGGCCCAATCCTTTTTATTGCAAAGGACAAGCCTGGACAAACTCTTATATGAAGTAAAGCGCTCCCGAGGACACATGGGAATTATCGTCAAGCTAGTTTTCATAACGTTCACATGATTCGTGTTCGGTACTTTGATAATTTGATATGTGGGTGGACCAGTGCTTGGGTACTGCCCTTACTTGGACAAGCATCCCACTTATGATTAACCCCCATTGCAAGCATCCGCAACTACAACAGAAGTATTAAGGTAAACCTAACCATAGCATGAAACATATGGATCCAAATCAGCCCCTTATGAAGCAACGCATAAACTAGGGTTTAAGCTTCTGTCACTCTAGCAACCCATCATCTACTTATTACCTCCCAATGCCTCCCTCTAGGCCCAAACAATGGTGAAGTGTCATGTAGTCGATGTTCACATGACACCACATGAGGGATGACAACATACATCTCACCAAAATATCGAACGAATACCAAATTCACATGACTACTTATAGCAAGACTTCTCCCATGTCCTCAGGAACAAACGTAACTACTCAACAAAGCATATTCATGTTCATAATCAGAGGGGTATTAATATGCATAATGGATCTGAACATATGATCTTCCACCAAGTAAACCAACTAGCATCAACTACAAGGAGTAATCAACACTACTAGCAACCCACATGTACCAATCTGAGGTTTGGATACAAAGATTGGATACAAGAGATGAACTAGGGTTTGAGATGAGATGGTGCTGGTGAAGATGTTGATGGAGATTGACCCCTCCCGATGAGAGGATCGTTGGTGATGACGATGGTGATGATTTCCCCCTCCCGGAGGGAAGTTTCCCGGCAGAACAGCTCTGCCGGAGCCCTAGATTGGTTCCGCCTCGTGGCGGCGGAGTTTCGTCCCGTGAGCTAGCTTATGATTTTTTCTCCGACGAAGGACCTCATATAGCATAAGATGGGCATCAGAGGGCCACCAGGGGGCTCACGAGGTAGGGGGCCACGCCCAGGGGGGTAGGGCGTGCCCCCACCCTCGTGGCCAAGGTGTGGGGCCCCTCTGGTGCTTTCTCCGCTCAGTATTTTTTATTAGTTCAAAAAATGACTTCTGTGAAGTTTCAGGACTTTTGGAGCTGTGTAGAATAGGTCTATAATATTTACTCCTTTTCCAGCCCAGAATTCCCGCTGCCGGCATTCTCCCTCTTCATGTAAACCTTGTAAAATAAGATAGAATAGGCATAAGTATTGTGACATAATGTGTAATAATAGCCCATAATGCAATAAATATCGATATAAAAGCATGATGCAAAATGAATGTATCAACTCCCCCAAGCTTAGACCTCGCTTGTCCTCAAGCGAAAGCCGATATCGAAAAATATGTCCACGTGTTTAGAGATAGAGGTGTCGATAAAATAAACTACGGACATGAGGGCATCATGATCATTCTTAGAACAACAACATATATATTGTCATATGATCTCTTATGCTAAAGTAACAATTCAATCACAATTTCAAGTATGAATCATAAACTTCATTGAGAACCAACAAACTCTAATCTCAGTCATTGAGGCAATTGCAATTTATAATAACATAGGAAAGAGTCAATATAATAGCTTTTCAACAAGTCCACATACTCAACTATCATTTAGTCTTTCACAATTGCTAACACTCACGCAATATTTATGGGTGTGAAGTTTTAATCGGACATCGAGAAAGATAGGGGCTTATAGTTTTGTCTCCCAACTTTTTACCTCAAGGGTAATGTCAACAATAATAGTTCATGCAAACCCACATCCAATTAGCCATATATATCAGGATCTTTCCAACACATTGTGCTTGCCAAAGGATAAAATGTAAAAAGGAAAGGCGAAGATCACCATGACTCTTATATAAGGTAGATGATAAAAGTAAAAGATAGGCCCTTCGCAGAGGGAAGCAGAGATTGTCATGCGCTTTTATGGTTGGATGCACAAAATCTTAATGCAAAAGAACGTCACTTTATATTGCCACTTGTGATATGGACCTTTATTATGCAGTCCGTCGCTTATATTTCTTCCACATCACAAGATCGTATAAAGCTTATTTTCTCCGCACTAATAAATCATACATATTTAGAGAGCAATTTTTATTGCGTGCACCGATGACAACTTACTTGATGGATCTTACTCAATCCATAGGTAGATATGGTGGACTCTCCTGGCAAAAACGGGTTTAGGGATGTTTGGAAGCACAAGTACTATTTCTACTTGGTGCAAAGAAATTGGCTAGCAAGAGAGGGAAAGGCAAGCTCAACATGTTGGATGATCCATGACAATATAATTTATCTCCGATGTAAGAAAACATAACCCATTATGTTGTCTTCCTTGTCCAACGTCAATTCTTTAGCATATCATACTTTAATGAGTGCTCACAATTATAAAAGATGTCCAAGATAGTATATTTATATGTGAAAACCTCTCTTTCTTTATTACTTGCTATTAATTGCAACGATGGCCAAAACTAGGTTTGTCAACTCTCAACAACTTTTATTCATCATACTCTTTATATGTGAAGTCATTACTCTCCATAAGATCCATATGATCTCTTTATTTCTTTTTTATTTCTTCTCTTTGTATTTCCTCAAGATCATGGCAAAATAATCAAGCCCTTGACTCAACACTAATCTTTATTATATATAGCTCACGGACTCGATTACATAGAAGGATCACAAAGCAAAACTCACAACTAGATCATACTAAAACTTTATTCTACTAGATCAAGATATTATCAAAAGGATCGAACTAAGAAAAATGGTAAAGATAAAGGTGATGGTGATACGATACCGGGGCACTCCCCCAAGCTGGGCAGTTGCCAAGGGGAGTGCCCATACCCGTGTGTTTATGTCTCCTTCTTTGGATATGGTGACATGATATTCTTGGCAATGACGCCCTTCAGGATACAGTTCTCTTCTTCGAGCTTATTGACTTGCTACTTGAGGTCCATTATTTCCTTATGGAGCTTGCCCATAACGGCTAAAGCTCCCTTCACCCAAGGATGCTGCATAGCTGCGGGAGAACAAGTAACACTCTTTTTCATATTTTCATAAGAAAGAAATCTAACATTGGAAGGGATGACCGAGTTTGGAATAGCCGATCTCTGTAGTTCCTCCATAGTGAATCCTGCTCAGAAATGGGAAGTAACTTCATCTAAATCTACCGCAGAAATAGCACGAAACAAAAACAGAGGATATTCCCGTGATACGATGGTCAAAACCTTCGGGAGATTATATAATGAATTTTTACCGACCAAAAGAAGTATCGTGCAAGAAAACGGAGTCCGGAGAGCACACGAGGTGCCCACGAGGCAGGGGGCGCGCCCTCCACCCTCATGGAAGCCTCATGTCCTTTCTGGTCTGCTTCTTATTTTCCTATTTTCTTAAATATTCCAAAATGGAGAAAAATTGCCATTAGAACTGTTTTGGAGTCGGTTTACTTACCGTACCACGTACCTATTCCTTTTCGGAGTCTGAAACGTTCTGGAAAGTTTCCCTTATGTATTCCTCCGGGGTTACGGTTTCAATAACATCAGTTTCAACATTTATAGGATTACCTGAGATATAGTGTTTGATTCTTTGGCCGTTCACCACCCTCGGATTTGTGCCTTCGAAGTTGTTGATTTTTACGGCACCGGAATGGTAGACCTCCTCGATAACGTAAGGACCTTCCCATTTAGAGAGAAGTTTGCCTGCAAAAAATCTTAAACGAGAGTTGTATAGAAATACATAATCACCTACGTTAAACTCACGCTTTTGTATCCTTTTATCATGCCATCTTTTAACCTTTTCTTTGAACAGTTTGGCATTCTCATAAGCCTGGGTTCTCCATTCATCAAGTGAGCTAATATCAAATAACCTCTTCTCACCGACAAGTTTGAAATCATAATTGAGCTCTTTAATGGCCCAATATGCCTTATGTTCTAATTCGAGAGGTAAGTGACATGCTTTTCCATAAACCATTTTATATGGAAACATACCCATAGGATTTTTATATGCAGTTCTATAGGCCCATAATGCATCATCAAGTTTCTTGGACCAATTATTTCTAGATCTATTAACAGTCTTTTGCAAAATTAATTTAAGCTCTCTGTTACTCAGTTCTACTTGACCACTAGACTGCGGGTGATATGGAGATGCAATTCTATGATTAAAATCATACCTAGCAAGCATTTTATGAAAGGCTCCATGAATAAAATGTGAACCACCATCAGTCATTAAATATCTAGGGACTCCAAACCTCAGGAAAATAACTTCTTTAAGTATCTTAATAGAGGTGTTATGATCAACACTACTAGTTGGAATAGTTTCTACCCACTTAGTAACGTAATCAACAGCTACTAAAATATGTGTATAACCATTAGAGGAAGGAAACGGTCCCATATAATCAAAGCCCCAAACATCAAATGGTTCAATAACAAGTGAATAATTCATAGGCATTTCTTGATGTCTACTAATATTACCAGTTCTTTGACATTCATCACAAGACAAAACAAACTTACGGGCATCCTTGAAGAGAGTAGGCCAATAAAACCGGATTGCAATACCTTGTGTGCAGTTCTATCTCCAGCATGGTGTCCTCCATAAGCCTCGGAGTGACACTTAAGTAGGATCTGTTCCTATTCATGCTCAGGTATACAACGTCTAATAACACCATCTACTCCGTCTTTATAAAGATGTGGGTCATCCTAGAAGTAATGTCTTAAATCATAGAAAAACTTTTTCTTTTGCTGGTATGTGAAACTAGGTGGTCTAAATTTAGCAACAATGTAATTAGCATAATCAGCATACCATGGAGCAGTACGAGAAGCATTTATGACAGCTAATTGTTCATCAGGAAAGCTATCATCAATAGGTAGTGGGTCATCAAGAACATTCTCTAACCTAGACAAGTTGTCTGCAACAGGATTTTCAGCTCCCTTTCTATCAATGATATGCAACTCAAATTCTTGTAGCAGGAGAACCCATCTAATAAGTCTAGGTTTAGCATCTTTCTTTTCCATAAGATATTTAATAGCAGCATGATCAGTGTGAATAGTTACTTTAGAATCAACAATATAGGGTCTGAACTTATCACAAGCATATACAACTGCTAAGAATTCTTTTTCAGTAGTAGCATAATTTCTTTGGGCATTGTCTAGAGTTTTACTAGCATATTGAATAGCATTTAATTTTTTTATCAACTTTGTCGGATCAGGGGTCCCTGCAAAACCCTTAAGGCTCGAACATTGGGGTGCGCGCAAAGATTTCCCCCTACCGATCCATGTCCTAACTCAGCCAAGATCTTACGAACTAACTCGACGAGCTCGCAACACAAAGGACACAAGATTTATACTGGTTCGGGCCACCATTGTGGTGTAATACCCTACTCCAGTGTGGTGGTTGTGGATTGCCTCTTGGGCTGATGATGAACAGTACAAAGGAAAGAACAACCTCCTAAGGTTGAGGTGTTCTTATGCTTGGTGGATGTGATTGTGGGGATGAACTAGTTCCAGTCTAAGATGAGGTCGCCCCTAGTCTCAGATCAGGTTTCCCCGTCTCAGATGAGGTTGCCCGTCTCAGATCAGGTTTCCCCATCTCAGATGAGGCCGCCTTAGCTACGTTGGTGGATAGTCCTATTTGTAGAGGCCCTGGTCCCCTCCCCAAATATTGAGCGGGAAGAGAGCCAACAACGGACAATTTGAAAGGGGACAACTAGTACATCTTATCCTGACAAAAGTGGTCTTCACCTGCAAAAGGCTCTGGTGGTGACGCCGCCTTGGGCTCCATGGTGACCTCCTTCTTGCCGTCCTGCTGGTCTTGGTCTCGTTGCACCGATATGGAAACCTTTGCTTGATGCCTCGGTACTCCGCGCCTGCGCTTGCCCCCTTTGCACCAAAGAGGAAACAAGGACGCTACGCGCGCTGGCGCCCGCCTGGTCTCGATTGTCATGGCTCACGTCACGAGAACCTCGCGAGGTTTGCCGTGCCTTGATCTCTTCGCCCCTCGTGAGCCCGCCTGGCGAGGCCGCTCCTGAGGAGGTCTTGCATCGTCCGCCTTGCGAGGCTTGGCCCCTCGCGAGGGTCTTAGGTGCTTGCTGGTGAAGATGGGAGGTACGGGCCCGCTCGCAGAGCCACGCCGTGGGCCGCAGGCAGGCAAGTCTCCGGGCCCCCGTTCCTAGAACACCGACAGTAGCCCTCGGGCCCAAGGCGCACTCGGGCTTGGCTTCAAGGCGAAGCGGAGGGTCAAGGGCGAAGCGCCATGGGCCCCAATAGCCTGCAGCCTAGGGCGACGCGTGGCGGTTGATCGGACGTGGGTGTCTCCACTTCCCCACGCTGCCTCGGCAACCGCCCGACCTGACCAGTCCCTGCGACATGCAAGGAAAACCATCATTACTTGTGATCGTGGGGGGTGCTGGTTGGCCTTCTCCTGGTATAAATGGGAGGGGGGCGGAGCCCCCGTCGCCCATCTTTCCTCTGCATCTTTTGCTTCTTCTCCTTCCTTGCTCCTCTCCTGCTACCAATGGCACCATCAAGGAGGTTCACTGCCGTGGAGAAGGGCAAGGCTCCCCTCAACGAGCCTGAGCTGCTCCCGCCGAAGAAGAGGAGGTCTCATCGCCGCGAGATGGTCGTGAGGCCGGTGGTGTCGCGGCCTTGGTACGAAAGGCCGCCTCTTGGGTACCCGTTGCCCTTGTATGCTCACGCCGAAGATTCCGGAGGGAGGAGCGGTGAGCGGCACCTCCCGCGTTAGGGCCGTGGTCGCCCTGCCGCGGAGGCGCACGCCGTCGCCCCAGGGGTCCACGCTGCGGATTCCTCACGCGAGTTCGTGATATGGGCGGTGATGCCCCCGAGCACCTGGATTCACCTCCTGCAGTTCTTCGCCGCCGAGATGCCACCGAGGGGCCTTCGCGAGCTTTGGTTGCAACACCCCGACTGCGATGCACCATCGACTAGAGCGGAGATTGGAGCCGTTGCCTCCGGTAAGATCTTCATGACCCGAGGCTGGGGCGAGATTGCCCGAGTTTGCCGCGCGGAGGGCACCCTCGCAATCCACTTCGAGTACGATGACGCCTCCGTGCTGTTCTTCAAGGTCTTCGACGAGGAAGGCCGCCGCCTGGGGTGCTGCCCTCAAGGAGGTCCCCAGGACGATGCTGCGGCGGGCGCTGGGCCCACCACAGGCCTCGCCTGCAGGCTGCAGCTCCTCTAGCAACAGAGGTGACTCCTGGTGGTCCAGCAACTCTCTTGAGCTCTTGGATTCTCCGGAGACGAGCGATGACAGCTGCGTGCCCTCGAGCTCCCACCGAGCCCGGAGCAGGCCACGGCGTCCAGCCGCCGTCGCTGCTGATCTGGATGGGGTTGACGCCGTCCTCACATTGGCCACTGTTGATGATGGCATTGGCGACATCTGGTGCGTGTAGATAGAACTCCTAGGAATTCCTTCCCTTTTGTTCCCTGCGAGGAATCAAGAAATGAACCCCGTGGGGGCGTGTAAAGCGTCTGTAATGCCTTTTGTCAACATAGCCCTCATTATGAAGATTTGCGTGCGCATATCCTGCCGAGGCTCGGCCTCCCCTTTCCAATCTTGCGGCAACTTGGTGCTCTACACTGATAGGTCCTGGTCCCCATGCAGGCTGCAGCAGTCGCTTGTATGCCAGGTCGCGTGCCGTGGTCAAGGCCAGGAGGTGAGCGGCCCGAGGTCCAGTAAGAGCTCCTGAGGCACGATGCTCAAGAGGTCCCCTTTAGTGCACAAGGAGCTGTCCTAGGATGGGAAAGGAAGAAAATATTGCCGCAACAGGGCAGTGAAGGGAGTGAGTGAGGGTCTCGTGCTGTAGCGATTCAGAGCGAGAACTTATCTTGGTTCTCCGGGGTCGGCTCCTCGAGTCATGCCGAACTTGTACGTCGGCCACCATAGTGTAGCTAGGTCGGGCCCGTGCGGGACTCCCCCTCCCCTCCATGTTCTTCTTGGTGCTTTGCGTCCTCAGGTCCCGGCCCTCGAGCAAGCTCAGCCGCCACTGGTATGCCAGGTCGCGTGCCATGGTCAAGGCCAGGGGTGAGGGCTGGAGAGCTAGTAAGAGCTCCTGAGGCACGATGCTCAGGAGCCCCCCTTTTAACGTGCAAGCGAATCACATGAGAGAAGAGGGAGAGTCCGTGGTACCGCCTGCTGTGGCCCTCAAGAGGTTCCTGCAAGTTAGCGCGAGGAAGGGCACCGGTCGCCGTGGTGATTGGTGATTTGCTTCTGGCGCGTGAGAGGGGACTCCCTACTGCGGAGAGCCCCCGGGGCATGTACATCCCCGCCCTGACACGTGGCTTGCACGCCAGGGCTAGACGAGGTGTACCTGGGCACTCGTCAGCCCGGACAGGACTCACGAGGCCCTACCTCAAGGCGGCTTGCGCCTGGTCTTGGTTCTTGTTTGCTGTCTTGGTCCCGCGAGGTGGTTAGACAACCTACGCCAAATGGATCTCCTGAGGTTATTGCGTGAGAAAGATAAGCACCAACGGCCCCAGGAGGTGACGTGAAGGGGCCGGCCCGCCAGACAGAGCTCAGCCGCTGGATTTATCAACGCTGCAGGGACGGGCCCGAGCGCAGACATCGTGCTTAACTTACTCACGCGAAGGGTCCTGAAGAAAGACGACTGGCGCGTGGCTCCCATGGTGGGTGGCGATCGAGCAGGTGATAGTCATAGATAGATTAAGCATGAAAGGCAACCTAGCTCAGGTAAATGCATAACGATACGTGCCACTTGGTCCGGCCCAAGCGTCTTGGGGATGATGCAGCCCGAGGGGCGCCCCCAACATGGTAATCTAAAGGCATAAAAAGGAAAGATACATGCCACATGGACGGACCCATGTGGCCTGGGAATGATGCAGCCCTGGGGGCGCTCCCAGCTGAATGAACTTGGAAAGTGTCACCTGGTTCTGTTGATGAAGGAGAGTTGGGGCAGCTGAAGGTATGCGGTGAAGGGGCTACTCCTCATGAGCCACCGGGACCTTGAGCCTCGGGAGGCTCTGGGGGTCCAGGGGGTTCCTTGAGGACCGTCTTCATCTCCGTCAGCATAGCATGGTGCCTGGCCTCCTGAGCCGCCAGGATGCTCCGCAGGTTGTGCTGATAGGCGGTCGCCTTGCTCGGCGGGAAAAAGGCATGCAAACGTAGATGTGAGGTGGGCCCTCACAACGTCCCACATGCGAAGGCCAGAAAAGCTCCTGAGAGGCGGCCCGGTTGAGCCCTGGGACGTTGATGCAGACGCGCAGCCCGGCATCCTCGCCTGGATGGGGAGCCGCGCCTGGTGAGCGGCGGCCGCCGTGCATGGCCCTTGCGTCTCGCAGTTCCCGAGTGGTCTTGGTGATGAACTCCTGAACGGTGGGCACTCCTTGCCCTGTGTTCTCCTAAGGGAAACATGCCGTGAAGCATGCCTCCAAGTGGTGACAAAGTGCCTCCCTCATGATGTTGGCAAAGTCTGAGGCCCTCCGGAAGAGAGCCCCCGAGCCCTGCCCAAGAGGGGCGCCGGGAGCGCTTTCCTATGCGTTGGAGGGAGGCGCCCCAGGCGCGGGCGCCGATCCTGACAAGGTGCCGCTTGCCTGAGGCCTTGCGTGGCGCAACTGCTTCTTCTTCTTGGGGGTGGCCTCAGGAGGGCACTCGCGCTGGCCGTCGGGGTCGTCGACTGCTAGAGCTTGGAAGGCACGCTCAAGGGAGCACACCGTATCTCTTTCCTCGCACGGGACTGGGATGATTCCGCCGCTTCCCGGCATCTTGAGGACATTGTAGCCGTGATGGGTCACCGCCATGAACTTGGCCAGGGCTGGATACCCGAGGATGGTGTTGTACGGCAGGCGGATGTAGGCGACGACGAAGTCGATGAGTTCGGTGTGTTAGTTGTTGCGTTCTCCGAAGGTAACAAGGAGGCGTACCTGCCCGATCGGGGTAGTAGAGCCGTCGGTCACTCCTGAGAAAGGCTTGGTAGGCTGAAGCTGCTCATATGGCACTTGCAGGATGTCGAACGTGTCGACGGACAGGACATTGAGCCCCGCGCCACCGTCAATGAGGGTCTTGGTAACTTTCACATTGCTGATGACTGGTGAACAAAGCATTGGGAGGACGCCTGCAGTAGGTGCACACTTGAGATGATCTGACGAACTGAACGTGATGGGGCACCTGGACCATCTGAGCGGGTGTGTGGCCTCGAGCATGGGGAGAACTTCATTCACTTCGAGAGTGATACGTCTCCAACGTATCTATAATTTTTGATTGCTCCATGCTATATTATCTACTGTTTTGGACAGTATTGGGCTTTATTATCCACTTTTATATGATTTTTGGGACTAACCTATTAACCCAGAGCCCAGTGCCAGTTTCTGTTTTTTCCTTGTTTTAGAGTATCGCAGAAAAGGAAAATCAAACGGAGTCCAATTGACTTGAAACTTCACGGAACTTCTTTTTGGACCAGAAGAAACCCAGAAGACTTGGAGTGCACGTCTGGGGATCAACGAGGAAGCCACGAGGCAGGGGGCGCGCCCTCCACCCTTGTGGCCCCCCTGACGTACTTCTTTCGCCTATATATCTCCATATACCCTAAAACAATCAAGGAGCACAATAGATCGGGAGTTCCGCCGCCAGAAGCCTCCGTAGCCACCGAAAGCCAATCTAGACCCGTTCCGGCACCCTGCCGGAGGGGGAATCCCTCTCCGGTGGCCATCTTCATCATCCCGGTGCTCTCCATGACGAGGAGAGAGTAGTTCTCCCTCAGGGCTGAGGGTATGTACCAGTAGCTATGTGTTCGATCTCTCTCTCTCTCTCTCTCTCTCTCGTGTTCTTGAGGTGATACGATCTTGATGTATCACGAGCTTTGCTATTATATTTGGATCCTATGATGTTTCTTCCCCCCTCTACTCTCTTGTAATGGATTGAGTTTCCCCTTTGAAGTTATCTTATCGGATTGAGTCTTTAAAGATTTGAGAACACTTGATGTATGTCTTGCCGTGCGTATCTGTGGTGACAATGGGATACCACGTGATTCACTTGATGTATGTTTTGGTGATCAACTTGCGGGTTCCGCCCATGAACCTATGCATAGGGGTTGGCACACGTTTTCGTCATGATTCTTCGGTAAAAACTTTGGGGCACTCTTTGAGGTCCTATGTTTTGGTTGAATAGATGAATTTGAGGTTGTGTGATGCATATCGTATAATCATACCCGTGGATACTTGAGGTGACATTGGAGTATCTAGGTGACATTAGGGTTTTGGTTGATTTGTGTCTTAAGGTGTTATTCTAGTACAAACTCTAGGGCTGTTTGTGACACTTATAGGAATAGCCCAACGGATTGATTGGAAAGAATAACTTTGAGGTGGTTTTGTACCCTACCATAATCTCTTCATCCGTTCTTCGCTATTAGTGACTTTGGAGTGACTCTTTGTTGCATGTTGAGGGATAGGTATGTGATCCAGTTACGTTATTATTGTTGAGAGAACTTGCACTAGTGAAAGTATGAACCCTAGGCCTTGTTTCCTAGCATTGCAATACCGTTTACGCTCACTTTTATCATTAGTTACCTTGCTGTTTTATATTTTCAGATTACAAAAACCTTTATCTATCATCCATATACCACTTGTATCACCATCTCTTCGCCGAACTAGTGCACCTATACAATTTACCATTGCATTGGGTGTGTTGGGGACACAAGAGACTCTCTGTTATTTGGCTGCAGGGTTGCTTGAGAGAGACCATCTTCATCCTACCCCTCCTACGGATTGATAAACCTTAGGTCATCCACTTGAGGGAAATTTGCTACTGTCCTACAAACCTCTGCACTTGGAGGCCCAACAACGTCTACAAGAAGAAGGTTGTGTAGTAGACATCAAGCTCTTTTCTGGCGCCGTTGCCGGGGAGGTTAGCGCTTGAAGGTATATCTTTAGATCTTGCAATCGAATCTTTCTGTTTCTTGTTTTATCACTAGTTTAATTTATAAAATAAAACTACAAAAAATATGGAATTGAGTTTGTCTCATATGCTTCATCTTTTTAATATCTTTCGTGAGTATGATGGAAAGGAAAATTGTGCCAAAGTGTTAGAAGAAGAATGTATTAAAATGTTTGGCACTAAATCTTTGAATAATGAGCACGATTGCAATGTTGTTAGTATGAACTCCTTGAATATCCATAGTACTAACGATGATTGCACTAGTTATGATGAAAATGTCTCCTATAAACATGTCAATTTTTGTGGAGTGCATTGGGTTTGCAAGTACACACCAAATAGGGAAGATAGATATTGCAAGAGGCATAAGCATTTAGTAACGAAATTGTTGCAAGAAAGGCTAGAAGCTTGTGCTGAAAATTTAAATTTTCTTATCCATACTTGTGAACTTTGCAATGAACGTGATCATTTCAGTACCCAATGCAAGTTGTTTCATGATCGTATCGTGTCCAAAAATTGCGATGACTTGATTTGTCTTGCACATCATAATGAACTTAGTTTGCTCTTGGTTATGAAGAACTGAAACGTATAACTAAGGATATTCCAAAATTTGCCCTTGATAGAGTTCTTCATTTTGATCTAGAGGAAATTTATATGTATTGCGCGATGAATTGCACTGAAAATCCTTATATTGCCAGTTACATAAAGAAAAGAAAACAAATAGAAGATGAAGAGAATACAAACGAAAGGGAAGAGACTTCCCAATATTCTCCTATTATTTCTTATGATGAATCAGGTAACGAGGAGGAGCCTTCTATTCAACCAATCTCATTAATAAGGAGCTCCAAAAAGAGGATTGAACCCACACATGAGGTGAAGAAGAAGAAAAGAAAAAGGAAGAGAGGTAAAAAGGTATCTCTCCCAAATAATGTTTCTCCTATTATTGTTGTGCCTCATGAAAATGAATGAAAAATAATTGTGGAAGATGATGCACTTGATGATGATCTCGTTATGCCTATTGCTTGTTGTGATGATTATGATTGGGAAGATAATGATACTTCTTATGATCTTGAAAATATTTTTGGCACTTGCTTGGATGAATATGATAATTGCTATACTATTGGTGCTATCCATACTATTAATTATGAGAGTGATTATGCTTATGATATGAAAAGGCCCAAGCTTGGGGATGCTATGTTTGATGAGGATGACATATTTGAGAATATATTTGCTGAAATTAATGTTTGTCCCAAGCTTGGGGATGCTGTGTTTAATAATGATTATATTTTTGGCCTCCCAAGTTTTGATATGAAAATTTGTTATAATGATAGCATGCCTCCTACTTATGATGATTATATTGATGAAAGTGGATTTGGAGAGGTCATGACTTTATTTAGTAATGATTCCACTATCTTGGAAGAGGTTTCAATCGATTATGATGAGAACAAAGTTGCTACTTATGATAATTATTGTGATGATACATATGCTATAAAAAGTAGTGATGATTATATTTATAAAACTTGTCATGATTATGATTACCCTTTTTCTGAACATTACTCTTTTAATGTGGAAACAATTTATAGTATTCGAGTTTCTTATGATACTTCCACTATTCCGAATGAGAAGAATCTTGCTTATATGGAGGGTAGTAAATTTTCTATGCTTGTAGATCATGAAAAGAATGATTTAGGTGCTGGTTATATTGTTGAATTCATTAATGATGCTACTGGAAATTATTATGAGGGAGGAACATATGATTGTAGGAATTGCAATAATATCAAGTTTCCTCTCTATGTGCTTAAAGTTATGAAGTTATGCTTGTGTTACCTTCCTATGCAAGTTGATTCTTGTTCCCATAAGTTGCTTGCTAACAAAATCCCTATGCATAGGAAGTGGGTTAGGCTTAAATGTGCTAGTCATATTCTTCATGATTCTCTCTTTATGTTTTAATTCTTATCCTTTATGTGAACATCATTGAAATCATCATGCCTAGCTAGGGGCGTTAAACGTTACTGCTTGTTGGGAGGCAACCCAACTTTATTTTTGTTCCTTGCTTATTGTTCCTGTTTAGTAATAAATAATTTATCTAGCCTATGTTATGATTGAGTTTTTAAGTTTCAATTAGTGTTTGTGCCAAGTAGAACCGTTGGGAAGACTTGGGGAAAGTCTTGTTGATCTTGCTGTAAAAAACAGAAACTTTAGCGCTCATAAGATTTGATGCCATTTTTAATGGAGAGTGCTATTTAGTTAATTCTTTTTGAAGATGATTAATAGATAAATTCCTCACGTCAAGCAATTTATTTGAGAATTTTATGTGTTCCAGAAGTATACGTTTGATCCAGATTACTACAGACTGTTCTGTTTTTGACAGATTCTGTTTTTTGTGTGTTGTTTGCTTATTTTGATGAATCTATGGCTAGTAAAAAAGTTTATAAACCACAGAGAAGTTGGAATACAGTAGGTTTAACACCAATATAAATAAAGAATGAGTTCATTACAGTATCTTGAAGTGGTGTTTTGCTTTCTTATACTAACCGAGCTTACGAGTTTTCTATTAAGTTTTGTGTTGTGAAGTTTTCAAGTTTTGGGTAAAGATTCGATGGACTATGGAATAAGGAGTGGCAAGAGCCTAAGCTTGGGGATGCCCAAGGAACTCCAAGGTAATATTAAAGGACAACCAAGATCCTAAGCTTGGGGATGCCCCGGAAGGCATCCCCTCTTTCGTCTTCGTTCATCCGTAACTTTACTTGGAGCTATATTTTTATTCGCCACATGATATGTGTTTTGCTTGGAGCGTCATTTTATTTTCTTTTGTTTTACTTGATGTTTGAATAAAATACCAAGATCTGAAATTATTAAATGTTAGAGAGTCTTCATATAGTTGCATAATTATTCGAATACTCATTGATCTTCACTTATATTTTTAGGAGTAGTTTGTCGTTTGCTCTAGTGCTTCACTTATATCTTCTTAGAGCATGGTGGTAGTTTCATTTTATAGAAATAATTGATCTCTCATGCTTCACTTATAGTCCTAATATGATGGGTATCCAAGAAGGATATAATAAAAACTTTCATATAGAGTGCATTGAATACTATGAGAAGTTTTATACTTGATGATTGTTTTGAGATATGGAAGTAATAATATCAAAGTCATGCTAGTTGAGTAGTTGTGAAATTGAGAAATGCTTGTGTTGAAGTTTGCAAGTCCCGTAGCATGCACGTATGGTAAACGTTATGTAACAAATTTGAAACATGAGGTGTTATTTGATTGTCCTCCTTATGAGTGGCGGTCGGGGACGAGTGATGGTCTTTTCCTACCAATCTATCCCCCTATGAGCATGAGCATAGTGCTTGGTTTTTGATGACTTGTTGATTTTTGCAATAAGCATGTGAGTTCTTTATGACTAATGTTGAGTCCATGGATTATACGCACTCTCACCCTTCCATCATTGCTAGCCTCTTCGGTACCATGCATTTCCCTTTCTCACATTGAGAGTTGGTGCAAACTTCGCCGGTGCATCCAAACCCCGTGATATGATACGCTGTTTCACACATAAACCTCCTTATATCTTCCTCAGAATAGCCACCATACCTACCTATTATGGCATTTCCATAGCCATTCCGAGATATATTGCCATGCAACTTTCCACTGTTCCATTTATTATGACACGCATCATCATTGTCATATTGCTTTGCATGATCATGTAGTTGACATCGCATTTGTGGCAAAGCCACCGTTCATAATTTTTCATACATGTCACTCTTGATTCATCGCAATCCCGGTACACCGCTGGAGGCATTCATATAGAGTCGTACTTTGTTCTAGTATCGAGTTGTAATCATTGAGTTGTAAATAAATAGAAGTGTGATGATCATCATTTTCTAGAGCATTGTCCCAAGTGAGGAATTAAAAAAAAGAGAGAAAGGCCATAAAAAAGGAGAAGGACCCCAAAAAAGAGAAAGGCCATAAAAAAGAGAAGGCCCAAAAAATGAGAGAAAAAGAGAGAAGGGACAATGCTACTATCCTTTGCCACACTTGTGCTTCAAAGTAGCACCATAATCCTCATGACAGAGAGTCTCTTGTTTTGTCACTTTCATATACTAGTAGGAACTTTTCATTATAGAATTTGGCTTGTATATTCCAACAATGGGCCTCCTCAAGTGCCCTAGGTCTTCGTGAGCAAGCAAATTGGATGCACACCCACTTAGTTTCTTTTGTTGAGCTTTCATACATTTATAGCTCTAGTGCATCCGTTGCATGGCAATCCCTACTACTTGCATTGAAATCAATTGATGGGAATCTCCCTAGCCCATTGATTAGCCGCGTCGATGTGAGACTTTCTCCTTTTTGTCTTCTCCACATAACCCCCATCATCATATTCTATTCCACCCATAGTGCTATGTCCATGGCTCGCGCTCATGTATTGCTTGAAGGCTTATGAGTTTGAGATTACTAAAGTATGAAACAATTGCTTGGCTTGTCATCGGGGTTGTGCATGATGAGAGCATTCTTGTGTGACGAAAATGGAGCATGACCAAACTATATGATTTTGTAGGGATGAACTTTCTTTGGCCATGTTATTTTGAGAACACATAATTGCTTAGTTAGTATGCTTGAAGTATTATTATTCTTATGTCAATATGAACTTTTATCTTGAATCTTTCGGATCTGAATATTCATGCCACAATTAAGAAGAATTACATTAAAATTATGCCAAGTAGCACTCCGAATCAAAAATTCTGTTTTTATCATTTACCTACTCGAGGACGAGCAGGAATTAAGCTTCGGGATGCTGATACGTCTCCAACGTATCTATAATTTTTGATTGCTCCATGCTACATTATCTACTGTCTTGGACATTATTGGGCTTGATTATCCACTTTTATATGATTTTTGGGACTAACCTATTAACCCAGAGCCCAGTGCCAGTTTCTGTTTTTTCCTTGTCTTAGAGTATCGCAGAAAAGGAAAATCAAATGGAGTCCAATTGACCTG
This sequence comes from Triticum monococcum, assembly GCA_034509565.1. Classification (NCBI taxonomy): domain Eukaryota; kingdom Viridiplantae; phylum Streptophyta; class Magnoliopsida; order Poales; family Poaceae; genus Triticum; species Triticum monococcum. The sequence goes on along the minus strand of CM067847.1, from coordinate 168,692,621 downwards.
AAACTTCACGGAACTTATTTTTGGACCAGAAGAAACCCAGAAGACTTGGAGTGCACGTCTGGGGATCAACGAGGAAGCCACGAGGCAGGGGGGCGTGCCCACCCCCCTGGGTGCGCCCTCCACCCTCGTGGGCCCGTCGTGGCCCCCCTGACGTACTTCTTCCGCCTATATATCTCCATATACCCTAAAACGATCGGGGAGCACAATAGATCGGGAGTTCCACAGCCAGAAGCCTCCGTAGCCACCGAAAGCCAATCTAGACCCATTTCGGCACCCTGCTGGAGGGGGAATCCCTCTCCGGTGACCATCTTCATCATCCCGGTGCTCTCCATGACGAGGAGGGAGTAGTTCTCCCTCGGGGCTGAGGGTATGTACCAGTAGCTATGTGTTTGATCTCTCTCTCTCTCTCTCTCTCGTGTTCTTGAGGTGATACGATCTTGATGTATCGCGAGCTTTGCTATTGTAACATCCCAAATTTTCAATTTGGAATGTTATACATTAGATCATCATGCATATCATATTTTATTTTTCTTTTGGTTTTGATCCTAGAAAATCCTAAGCAACTCAAGGACCCACGGAGAGAGTTGGGGATTTCGTTATTTACATATTTGAGTTTTCTCAAATTGTGTAAACAGGATCATTTGATTTTATTTATTTTATCATAAATTATTTCTATTACAAAAATATGAGAGAGGGAATAAAATGACTTTCCCAAAAAATAGAAATATTGAGGATTTAATAAAAAAATCAAATAAGTTTTATTTCGTAGTTTTTCGGTATTTTTATTTGAATTTAGGAAAAATGCGCGTTTTTCAAAGTTGTAGTTTGGGCCCAGATAAATGTTCAGTTTATCAGGCTTTATTTTAGGAACCCGACAAAATTTATTTCGCGATTTTTGGAGTCCGTTTAGTATTTCTTTTTATTTTTCTTCCGAGCGGAATTATTATTAAAAAAAACGGAAACCGACTCTGGGCCGTACCCGAGCGGGACTCCGCCCGGGGCGCCTTTATAAGTCGCCACCCCGGGGGCCCGAGAAGCTAGCCCACCCCGCCGCCCTAACCCTAGCCGCCGCCCGCCCCAGCCGCCGCCGACGCCGGGGAGCGCGTCGCCTGAGGTTCGCCGCCGCCGCCTCGATTTCCGTGCAAAAAAAAGAGGAATTTTTTTTTCTTTTCTGTTCGTCGCTTCTCTTTTTCGTCGGATTTTCCGCGGTTATTTTCTGATCGCGATTTCTGATCCGAGTTTCGTTTTAGTATAACTTTTCGCTCGTTTATCGGAATCAGGCGATTCAAGCGCCTGGAGTTTCGTCTCGAAACCCTCTTTCCAAATAATCAACTTAAACAAGTTTTTGCTACTGTAAAATTTGACTTAGATCCAGATTACTAAACGAAGTTGATTTCTTTCGCCGTTTGATCTCTTTTGCTTCGTTCGATTTGATTCTTTTTGCAAACCAGGGTTCTTAAGTTGAACTTTCTGGTTAGATCTTCGATTTGAGTTTTACCTGTGCATTAGATGAGTACTTATTGTATGCTTGTTTGTTTGTCTGCGATAGAATACCCGGAGTGCGCCGCCTGTTACTTTGAATCGTTAGGTTTCGTGGATCATCAGCAAGGCAAGTAACACTTTGATCATACCTTTTCTACAACCCAGTTTTATTGCATTAGATCAATCCTCACACATTGCATGATTAGGATCTAATTAAATTGTGGGATGGGAAGTAGATGAGTAGTACCTATCACTTGTATTACTATGAAACCTTTGGGAGTTACTTCTATGTTTGCTTATTATGCCATGCTATGCTAGTAGACGTGGATTGGGTGAGTGATATCCATGACAGATGTGAGTTTGATAATTTTAATGGTTTACTTAAGGTGGCAACTTAAATACACATCTGTGTGGATTGAGGCACCTGGTTTCTATTAGGACTTGCCTGTTTTTCTTTTGGACCGCCACCCAGGCTCAAAGGGATCATAAGATTATTCATACTAGAAACTTCCGTGTGCAGCCACAAGCCATTATGGGCTCTGGCATAGTTGATTAAGTCGTGCGAACTCTTATAGGGTAGACTAGCAGATGTAGGGGAAAGTAGGTGTATCGGTCTATCCAACGTAAGGTGCTAGCGCTTCTGAAAGACTGTGTCTCGGTCATCCGTTTCTCAAACACCAATTAGTGCGAGAAAACCAACGGAGGCGATCGAGTCTTGTGGGGAAAAGTGCGCAAACCTCTGCAGAGTGTAATAAACTGATCATGATTAGCCGTGTCCCCGGTTATGGACATCTTGAGTATCTAGTACCTGGATTTTCGTGTGAATCTCAACATGTTACTCTAAAGCTAAGTTTGTTGGGTTTGTTTAATGATGATGCTTAATTGGGATTGAGAATGCTGTCAACCATTCTCAATGTTTAACAACCACCATGATAGTAATCAAATTTATTCCTTTGAAGTAGGGAAAAATTGGCTTTACGCAAAAACTGTAACCATAGAGCTTTACATCAGCCAAATATGCATATAGTATAGCTGTTGCATTCCATTACTCTCTATGTGTTACCTTGCCAGCATATTCCATTTGCAGACCCGTTCTCGGGCTGCAACGTTAATGTTGCAGACTTTTCAGACGACGAATAAGGAGTTTTAGGTCATGGTTCTATACTCAGTGATGCCGTTGGAGTTGATGGACTCACTTATCTTCCAAGCCTTCCGCTGTTATCATTATTAGATGGCCTTAAGCCATATTTATTGTAATAAGTTCTCTTTTGAGACACTCGATGTAATAAGTGTGTGATTGCTACTCTGCTATAAATCCTCCGAGTACTGTGTGGTGTCAGCATTACTGATCGAGGGATGACACCGGAGCACAGAGATCAGACTGTTTGAGGTCTGGTCGCTACAGAGATGGTATCAGAGCACACGCTAACTGTAGGACACGACCACTAAGCTAAAAGACCTAGATCACTACTCACTCTCTTCTCTTCTGACTTCTCATCTTTTCTACTCTTTAGGATGGCGGATGCAAGGAACAAGTTCACACAAGCAGATGAAGATACACCCTTTGGACGCCACTTGAAGGAAGTCACTAGATACCTGAACATAGGAGTACCAAGCTTCACGGGAACCTACAATGCCACTTTACCTGAAGAAGAGCGCTGGATGATTCAAGTTCAAGTTCCAGGAAGGACGTTCATGCCAGTCACTGAGCACATAGAATTTTCTTTTGATGCACCAACTTGGAGTCTAGGAAAGAGTATGGCAGCTCACATCGCCATGGGACGCATTGGAGAAGTCTACCGCAAGGATCTCAAGGATACTATCTACCAGATTTGTGGACGCCGAGATGAACACTGGGAGATGATCAGCACCAGGAAAGATAGATCAATTGCAACTTTTATCCAGGAGTTAAACCAGCACATTCGATGACAGGAGAATCAGATGTGCGCCGACATGATAGATCTGAAGAAGGCTAAGACTAGAATCAAGGAACTAGAGGAAGAACTCAAGGCTACACGTGAAGATTATGAAGAAGAAATTGAAGTATTGGTGGATAAGAATGTCGATCTAACTAAGAAGATTGGAGTATTTATGGGAGGCCCGACACCAGCAGATGAAGACGAAGAACCCAAGGAGATTAGCCCGGAAGACTACATCATCATCGACGGCACCGACTCGGAAGCAGATAGTAGCGATGATGACTATGTTGATGAAGCTGGAGCCGATATCATGGAGTCAACAACCGTAGAATATTTCTAGTAGACCACCTCACCAGTAATAGTAGTCCACCATGTAAATATAGTAGTCCGAGCACTTTTTCGATAGCTAGATCGATTGTATGCCTTTGTTTGATTGAATGAAGTGAATTGTTTGCTTTTGCCTCATGTGCATATGGGTAGTGTTTCTCTTTAGACCCCCTCTATTCTTATATCTCATCTTTTCTGAACCCTCAGATGCCTCCGAGATGTGACCCCGGATTTGCCTTTCCGCCGGAGCTCACCCAATTGATCCAGCAGCAGAACACCTTGATGCAATTGCTAGTTCAGAATCAGAATCAGGGGAACAACAACAACAACCCACCACCACCACCACCTGTTGACCACTTAGCCCGTTTTCTTAGGCTGAATCCACCGGTGTTTTCCAGTAGCACCGAGCCGATAGTAGCAGATGATTGGCTCCGCAAGATAGCTAGGGAGTTGACCACAACAGGATGCACAGATGCGGAGAAGGTGAAGTTTGCCGCACATCAGTTAGAAGGACCCGCAACATCATGGTGGGAGAATTTCACAGCCACCTTCCCAGTCGACACTGTCACATGGGACCAGTTTCAGCAGGCTTTTCGTACTGCCCATGTTTCAGCAGGAGCAATGGCCATGAAGAAGCGTGAGTTTCGTAATTTGCGCCAAGGAGGACGGACAATTGGCCAGTATGTGGAGGAGTTTAGTAAGCTAGCACGTTATGCCCCAGATGACGTTGCTACGGATGCAGCTAAGCAGGAGAAGTTCCTGGAAGGACTGAATGATGGATTGAGTATGCAGTTGATGGTAGCCACCTTCAACAACTACCAGGAGTTGGTAGATCGTGCTCTTATGATTGAAGGGAAGCAGCAGCAAATTGAGAACCGCAAGAGGAAGTATGGACAAGGAAAGTATAATTCAGGAGCTCAACAGAAGCCACGTTTTACCCCTAGACCGGGAGGACATTTTCAGCATACCCATGGAGTAGGTAGCTCGCACAATCACAATGGCACCAAGAATGGTAATGGGAATGGAGGAAGCAATGGACAGAACCGCAACACCCCATCAACCCCAGCCAAGAGAGATCTGAGTCAAGTCACCTGTTTCAAGTGTTCCAAGACCGGACATTATGCCAATGAATGTCCTGAAGGCCAAAACGGCAATGGAAGTTCTGGGAAGAAGCCGAACCCTTTCAATAGGGGACAGGTGAACCACATTAATGTGGAGGAGGTTGAAGCTCAGCCCGATGCAGTAATAGGTAAGTTTTTGGTTAAGTCATTTACTGCACTCGTTCTTTTGATACTGGTGCATCACATTCATACATATCAAGGGGATTTGTGGAAAAGTATAGCCTACCCACTAGGGTTCTTAAAACACCTATGCTAGTAAGCTCGCCAGGAGCAGAGTACATGGCCAGTCAAGGATGTTTTCAAGTGCCATTAGTATAGGAAGGCATGTTTTCCCAACAGATTTAATTATTCTAGAATCCCAAGGTTTGGATGTAATTTTTGGTATGGATTGGTTGTCGATGTATGGAGGAAACATCGATTGCGCCAGTAAGACAATTTTGCTTACCACCCCAGAAGGGAGAAGGATCAAGTATGTATCCCGGCATGCGCCAAACAGGACACAAGTAAATTCCTTATCAGGAGTTGTGCAGGAGGAAGTACCAGTGGTAAAGGATTTTCCAGATGTATTTCCCGAAGAGTTGCCAGGCATGCCACTGGATAGAGACATTGAATTTTTGATTGAGCTTTTGCCAGGCACTGGGCCAATATCAAAGAGACCATATAGGATGCCAGCAAAGGATTTGGTGGAAATCAAGAAGTAGATTAAGGAGTTACTGGAAAAAGGTTACATTTGCCCAAGTTCTTCGCCTTGGGGATCGCTAGTACTTCTAGTGGAGAAGAAGGATGGATCGTTAAGAATTGTTGTTGACTATCGAGGATTGAACGAAGTAACAATCAAAAATAAGTACCCGCTACCAATGATCAATGATCTGTTTGATCGATTGCAAGGGGCTAAAGTGTTTTCCAAGATCGATTTGCGATCAGGGTACCATCAGTTGAAGATTCGAGAGCAGGACATACCTAAGACAGCATTCACCACAAGATATGGATTGTATGAGTATACCGTTATGTCATTTGGACTGACTAACGCACCTGCCTATTTTATGAACATGATGAACAAAGTGTTTATGGAGTTTTTGGATAAGTTCGTCGTAGTGTTCATCGATGATATTCTGGTTTATTCAAAGAATGAAGAGGAACATAAGGAGCATTTGGGTTTGGCACTTGGAAAGCTCAGAGAACATCAATTATATGCCAAGTTCAGCAAATGTGAGTTTTGGTTGAAGGAAGTAGGATTCCTCGGACACGTTATATCTAGAGAAGGTATAGCAGTAGATCCCACTAAAGTTGATACCGTGACCAAGTGGGAAGCACCCACAACAGTTGGAGAGATTCGGAGTTTTCTTGGACTCGCAGGATACTACCGGAGAGTTATTGAGAACTTTTCAAAGATTGTGAAGCCTATGACGGAGTTGTTGAAGAAGGATACTAAGTTCAAATGGACTGAGGAGTGTGAGGTTAGTTTCCAAGAGTTGAAGAAACGCTTGGTTACCTCACCAGTGTTGATTTTGCCAGATCAGACCAAGGATTATGAGGTGTATTGCGACGCTTCACGTCGAGGACTTGGAGCAGTGCTTATGCAGGAAGGAAGAGTTGTTTCGTATGCTTCACGACAACTGAAGCCTCACGAATTGAATTATGCCACGCATGATTTGGAGTTAGCAGCCATAGTGCATGCATTGAAGACGTGGAGACATTTCCTCATTGGAAATCATTGTGAGGTGTACACGGATCACAAGAGTTTGAAGTACATTTTCATGCAGAAGGAGTTGAACCTCAGACAAAGGTGATGGTTGGAGCTCATCAAGGATTATGATATGAGATTACATTACCATCCCGGAAAAGCTAGTGTAGTAGCTAATGCATTAAGCCATAAGAGTCATGTCAATACGTTAATGACGGGAGAAATACCCAAGGAGTTAGCAGAAAACCTTCGTGAGCTATGTTTGGAAATAGTTCCGAGAGGCTATGTGGCAGCATTGGAGATTCAGTCAACATTGATGGATAAAATTAGAGAGGCTCAGAAAACTGACAAGGAGATTGCTTCTATAAAGGGGAAAATGAGCCAAAGAAAAGCTAAAGGATTTCGTGAGGATGAGCACGACACCCTATGGTTTGAAGACCGTGTTTATGTACCCAATGACCCGGAGATCAAAAAGTTGATTCTACAGGAGGCACATGATTCACCGTATTCGATTCACCCAGGAAATACCAAGATGTATTTGGATTTGAAGGATATTTTCTGGTGGACCGGAATGAAGAAGGATATTGCGGAGTATGTAGCAGTTTGTGACGTATGTCAGAAAGTAAAGGCAGAGCACCAGAAGCTAGCAGGATTGTTGCAACCATTGCCGATACCCGAATGGAAGTGGGATAAACTAGGCATGGATTTTATCACGGGATTACCAAGGACTCATTCAGGCTATGACTCGATTTGGGTTGTAGTTGATCGATTGACGAAAGTAGCTCATTTCATCCCAGTAAAGACCACTTACACCAGTGCTAAGTTGGCAAAGATATACATGACCAGGATCGTATGTTTGCATGGAGTTCCGAGGAGCATCGTATCAGATAGAGGAACCCAGTTTACCTCAAAGTTCTGGAAGCAGTTGCATGAGACTTTGGGTAGAGGCTAGAATTTAGTACAACTTTTCATCCGCAGACAGATGGACAGACCGAGAGAGTCAATCAGATTTTGGAGGATATGCTGAGAGCTTGTGCGCTAGATTATGGATCTAGTTGGGACGATAATTTGCCATATGCAGAGTTGTCTTACAATAATAGTTATCAGACCAGTTTGAAGATGGCCCCTTTCGAAGCTTTGTACGGAAGGAGGTGCAGGACACCGTTGTCATGGGACGAAGTTGGAGACCGCCAGTTGTTTGGACTAGATCTGATTAAAGAGTCTGAACAGAAGGTGAAGTTGATTCGCGATAGGCTCAAGGTAGCCCAGTCCAGGCAGAAGAGCTACGCAGATTCTAAACGCAAGGAGACAGTTTACGAAGTCGGAGACAGAGCTTATCGTCGAGTATCCCCACTTCGAGGGATTAAGCGCTTTGGAGTTAAGGGGAAGTTAACGCCATGATTTGTAGGGCCATATCGAGTTTTGGAGCATATGGGAGAAGTGGCCTACAAGTTGGAAATGCCCGAAGGATTGTCAGGAGTTCATGATGTGTTCCACGTTTCTCAGTTGAAGAAGTGTCACGCGGAGATAGCTGACATACCTTTGAGAGACACAGTGCCATTGGAAGCAATTCAGTTGGATAACAATTTGACCTACAAGGAGAAACCAGTCAAGATTCTCGAGTTTGCCAGCCGAGTCACTCGCAGCAAGGTTATCAAGTTTTGTAAAGTTCAGTGGAGTCACCACACGGAACATGAAGCCACCTGGGAACGAGAGGAAGATTTGCTCAAGGACCATCCTCACCTATTTTCTAGCCAACCCGAATCTCGAGGGCGAGATTCATCTTAAGGGGGGTAGGTTTGTAACATCCCAAATTTTCAATTTGGAATGTTATACATTAGATCATCATGCATATCATATTTTATTTTGCTTTTGGTTTTGATCCTACAAAATCCTAAGCAACTCAAGGACCCACGGAGAGAGTTGGGGATTTCATTATTTACATATTTGAGTTTTCTCAAATTGTGTAAACAGGATCATTTGATTTTATTTATTTTATCATCAATTATTTATATTACAAAAATATGAGAGAGGGAATAAAATGACTTTCCCAAAATATAGAAATATTGAGGATTTAATAAAAAAATCAAATAAGTTTTATTTCAGAGTTTTTCGGTATTTTTATTTGAATTTAGGAAAAATGCGCGTTTTTCAAAGTTGTAGTTTGGGCCCAGATAAATGTTCACTTTATCGGGCTTGATTTTAGGAACCCGGCAAAATTTATTTCGCGATTTTTGGAGTCCGTTTAGTATTTCTTTTTAGTTTTCTTCCGAGCCGAATTATTATTAAAAAAACGGAAACCGACTCTGGGCCGTACCCGAGCGGGACTCCGCCCGGGGCGCCTTTATAAGCCGCCACCCCAGGGGCCCGAGAAGCCAGCCCACCCCGCCGCTCTAACCCTAGCCGCCGCCCGCCCCAGCCGCCGCCGCCGCCGGGGAGCGCGTCGCCCGAGGTTCGCCGCCGCCGCCTCGATTTCCGTGCAGAAAAAAAAGAGAGAGGAATTTTTTTCTTTTTCTTTTCTGTTCGTCGCTTCTCTTTTTCGTCGGATTTTCCGCGGTTATTTTCTGATCGCGATTTCTGATCCGAGTTTCGTTTTAGTATAACTTTTCGCTCGTTTATCGGAATCAGGCGATTCAAGCGCCTGGAGTTTCGTCTCGAAAACCTCTTTTCGAATAATCATCTTAAACAAGTTTTTGCTACTGTAAAATTTGACTTAGATCTAGATTACTAGAATGAAGTTGATTTCTTTCGCCGTTTGATCTCTTTTGCTTCGTTCGATTTGATTCTTTTTGCAAACCAGGGTTCTTAAGTTGAACTTTCTGGTTAGATCTTCGATTTGAGTTTTACCTGTGCATTAGATGAGTACTTATTGTATGCTTGTTTGTTTGTCTGCGATAGAATACCCAGAGTGCACCGCCAGTTACTTCGAATTGTTAGGTTTCGCGGATCATCAGCAAGGCAAGTAACACTTTGATCATACCTTTTCTACAACCCAGTTTTATTGCGTTAGATCAATCCTCACACATTGCATGATTAGGATCTAATTAAATTGTGGGATGGGAAGTAGATGAGGTAGTACCTATCACTTGTATTACTATGAAACCTTTGGGAGTTACTTCTATGTTTGCTTATTATGCCATGCTATGCTAGTAGACGTGGATTGGGTGAGTGATATCCATGACATATGTGAGTTTGATAATTTTAATGGTTTACTTAAGGTGGCAACTTAAATACACATCTGTGTGGATTGAGGCACCTGGTTTCTATTAGGACTTGCCTGTTTTTCTTTTGGACCGCCACCCAGGCTCAAAGGGATCATAAGATTATTCATACTAGAAACTTCCGTGTGCAGCCACAAGCCATTATGGGCTCTGGCATAGTTGATTAAGTCATGCGAACTCTTACAGGGTAGACTAGCAGATGTAGGGGAAAGTAGGTGTACCGGTCTATCCAACGTAAGGTGCTAGCGCTTCTGAAAGACTGTGTCTCGGTCATCCGTTTCTCAAACACCATGTAGTGCGAGAAAACCAACGGAGGCGATCGAGTCTTGTGGGGAAAAGTGCGCAAACCTCTGCAGAGTGTAATAAACTGATCATGATTAGCCGTGTCCCCGGTTATGGACATCTTGAGTATCTAGTACCTGGATTTTCGTTTGAATCTCAACATGTTACTCTAAAGCTAAGTTTGTTGGGTTTGTTTAATGATGATGCTTAATTGGGATTGAGAATGCTGTCAACCATTCTCAATGTTTAACAACCACCATGATAGTAATCAAATTTATTCCTTTGAAGTAGGGAAAAATTGGCTTTACGCAAAAACTGTAACCATAGAGCTTTACATCTGCCAAATATGCATATAGTATAGCTGTTGCATTCCATTACTCTCTATGTGTTACCTTGCCAGCATATTCCATTTGCTAACCCGTTCTCGGGCTGCAACGTTAATGTTGCAGACTTTTCAAACGACGATTAAGGAGTTTTAGGTCGTGGTTCTATACTCAGTGATGCCGTTGGAGTTGATGGACTCACTTATCTTCCAAGCCTTCCGCTGTTATCATTATTAGATGGCCTTAAGCCATATTTATTGTAATAAGTTCTCTTTTGAGACACTCGATGTAATAAGTGTGTGATTGCTACTCTGCTATAAATCCTCCGAGTACTGTGTGGTGTCAGCATTACTGATCCAGGGATGACACCGGAGCACAGAGATCAGACTGTTTGAGGTCTGGTCGCTACAGCTATTATATTTGGATCCTATGATGTTTCTTCCCCCCACTACTCTCTTGTAATGGATTGAGTTTCCCCTTTGAAGTTATCTTATCGGATTGAGTCTTTAAAGATTTGAGAACACTTGATGTATGTCTTATCGTGCGTATCTGTGGTGACAATGGGATACCACGTGGTTCACTTGATGTATGTTTTGGTGATCAACTTGCGGGTTCCGCCCATAAACGTATGCATAGGGGTTGGCACACGTTTTCGTCATGATTCTCCGGTAGAAACTTTGGGGAACTCTTTGAGGTCCTATGTGTTGGTTGAATAGATGAATCTGAGTATCTAGGTGACATTAGGGTTTTGGTTGATTTGTGTCTTAAGGTGTTATTCTAGTACGAACTCTAGGGCTGTTTGTGACACTTATAGGAATAGCCCAACGGATTGATTGGAAAGAATAACTTTGAGGTGGTTTCGTACCCTACCATAATCTCTTCGTTTGTTCTTCGCTATTAGTGACTTTGGAGTGACTGTTTGTTGCATGTTCAGGGATAGTTATGTGATCCAATTATGTTATTATTGTTGAGAGAACTTGCACTAGTGAAAGTATGAACCCTAGGCCTTGTTTCCTAGCATTGCAATACCATTTACGCTCACTTTTATCATTAGTTACCTTGCTGTTTTTATATTTTTCAGATTACAAAAACCTTTATCTATCATCCATATACCACTTATATCACCATCTCTTCGCTGAACTAGTGCACCTATACAATTTACCATTGTATTGGGTGTGTTGGGGACACAAGAGACTCTCTGTTATTTGGTTGCAGGGTTGCTTGAGGGAGACCATCTTCATCCTACGCCTCCTATGGATTGATAAACCTTAGGTCATCCACTTGAGGGAAATTTGCTACTGTCCTACAAACCTCTGCACTTGGAGGCCCAACAACGTCTACAAGAAGAAGGTTGTGTAGTAGACATCAGCGAGCAAACTGTTTGAAGATATGCTGCGAGGCTGGGGCTTGAGCTCCGCCCAAGATGCAGGCGATAGCGCGCGGTTCCTGGAAGCCCCCAGCCCCCGCGTCTTGATGGTGGTCGTCATTCCTTCTGGGTGGCGGCGGTAGTGGAGGAAGGCCAGCATTGCCTTGAGGACGATCCTCACGAGGCTGGTCCCTCCAGGTGCCCTCACGAGGCTGATCATGCCAGTGGTCCTCACGAGGCCGGTCGCGCCACTCCTAGCGCGGGCCACGGTCGTCCCAGCGTCCGCCACCACGTCCTCCTCCTTGGTCGTAGCCCCGGTCGCTGCGCTCGAGGCGTCGACTGAGGCGTCCTTCTTGAGTGGCTCTGAGCTCTTGGCAGTCGCTAGTGTTGTGGGTATGCAGGTTATGGAAGGCACAGAATGGTCGACTGCTCTTGGATGACTTGGGCTGGTCTCTGCCACGCTTGGTGTCCAGTTCCGCCGCGAGCACGACTGCTCCCTTGCGCTTCACGTCCTTGGCCATGGCTTTCTTCTCCTCCGGGTCGGCAGCCGGGAGCTCGAGGAGGGAGAGGCGCCCCTCCTCAGCTCTGGCACACTTGGTCGCCAGGTTGAACAACTCCAGAGACGTGCACAACACCTCGTGGATGGCGAGCTCCTCCTTCATCTTGACGTCATGGACGCCATCAGAGAACGCGGAGATGATGGCCTCGTCCTTCACCATGGGGATCTTGAGACGAATGTTGTTGAAGTGCTGGATGTACTTCTGGAGTGTCTCTCCTGGTTGTTGCTTGACGCGACGCAGGTCACCCATTGCCGGGGGACGGTCGCGAGTGCCTTGGAAGTTGGCAACGAAGCGGTCGTGCATCTCGTCCCAGGAGGAGATCGAGCCTGGAGGCAGGTTCAAGAGCCAGGAGCGGACGCCATACTTGAGGGCCATGGGAAATGATAACCCACAAGTATAGGGGATCAATTGTAGCCTCTTTAGATAAGTAAGAATGTCGAACCCAATGAGGAGCTAAAGGTAGAACAAATATTCCCTCAAGTTCTACCAACCGCCGATACAACTCTACGCACACTTGACGTTCGCTTTACCGGAAACAAGTATGAAACTAGAAGTACTTTGTAGGTGTTGTTGGATAGGTATGCAAGATAATAAAGAGCAAGTAAATATAAAGTAGGGGCTGTTTAGATGAAGACACAACTAAATTAGTTTTAGTAAAGAGCTTTTGTCAACAAGAAGGTTATTTGTCCCTAGGCAATCGATAACTAGACCGTTAATCATTATTGCAATTTTATTTGAGGGAGAGGCATAAGCTAACATACTTTCTCTACTTGGATCATATGCACTTATGATTGGAACTCTAGCAAGCATCCGCAACTACTAAAGATTCATTAAGGTAAAACCCAACCATAGCATTAAAGCATCAAGTCCCCTTTATCCCATACGCAAACAACCTACTTACTCGGGTCTGTGCTTCTATCACTCACGCCACCCACCATAAGCAAATCATAAACATATTGTAAACCCTACAGCGGGAATCCCTCACGCTTGCGCGACACGGAGAGCACCGTAGGACAACACCAATAATAAAACATACAACTCAAACCAATCACGATCATCAAATAGCCATTAGGACAAAACAGATCTACTCAAACATCATAGGATAGCCATACATCATTGGAAAATAATATATAGCATTGAGCACCATGTTTAAGTAGAGATTACAGCGGGTAAGAGAGAGGTTACACCGCTGCATAGAGGGGGGAAGAGTTGGTGATGATGGCGGTGAAGTTGTTGGTGAAGATCGCGGTGATGATGATGGCCCCCGGTGGCACTCCGGTGCCACCGGAAGCGAGGGGGAGAGAGCCCCCTCCTTCTTATTCTTCCTTGACCTCCTCCTAGATGGGAGAAGGGTTTCCCCTCTGGTCCATGGCCTCCATGGCATGGGAGGGGCGAGAGCCCCTATGAGATTGGATCTGTCTCTCTGTCTCTCTCTGTTTCTGCGTTCTCAAATTCTTACCTTTCACCGTTTCTTATATTCCCGGAGATCCGTAACTCCGATTGGGCTGAAATTTTAACATGATCTCTATCAGGATATTAGCTTTCTTGCGGAGAAATAAGGGCTCCAACCGCCTTACGGGGTGGCCACGAGGGTCAGGGGCGCGCCTGACACCATGGGGCGCGCCCCCTACCTCGTGGGCCCCTCGAGCATCGTCTCGCGTGGATTCTTCTTCCCAAAAATCATATATATTCCAAAAAAATCTCTATCAGTTTTTATTCCTTTTGGACTCCGTTTGATATGGATATTCTGCGAAACAAGAAACATGCAATAAACAGGAACTGGCACTGGGCACTGGATCAATATGTTAGTCCCAAAAATAGTATAAAAAGTTGCCAAAAGTATATGAAAGTTGTAGAATATTGGCATGGAACAATCAAAAATTATACATACGACGGAGACGTATCGGCATCCCCAAGCTTAATCCTGCTCGTCCTCGAGTAGGTAAATGATAAAAAGGATAATTTTTGATGTGGAATGCTACCTAGCATAATCTTGATCATATGTCTAATCATGGCATGAATATTAAGACACAAGTGATTCAAAGCAATAATCTATCCTTTGACATAAAGACAATAATATTTCAAGCATACCAACCAAGCAATTATGTCTTATTGAAATAACATAGCCAAAGAAAGCTCATCCCTACAAAATCATATAGTCTGGCTATGCTCCATCTTCACCACACAAAATATTCACATCATGCACAACCCCGATGACAAGCCAAGCAATTGTTTCATACTTTTGACGTTCTCAAACCTTTTCAACTTTCACGCAATACATGAGCGTGAGCCATGGACATAGCACTATAGGTGGAATAAAGTATGATGGTGGAGAAGACAAAAAAGAGAAGATAGTCTCACATCAACTAGGCATATCAATGGGCTATGGAGATGTCCATCAATAGATATCAATGTGAGTGAGTAGGGATTACCATGCAACGGATGCACTAGAGCTATAAATGTATGAAAGCTCAACAAAAGAAACTAGTGGGTGTGCATCCAGCTCGCTTGCTCACGAAGACCTAGGGCACTTGAGGAGGCCCACCATTGGAATATACAAGCCAAGTTCTATAATGAAAGATTACCACTAGTATATGAAAGTGACAACATAGGAGACTCTCTATCATGAAGATCATGATGCTACTTTGAAGCACAAGTGTGGTAAAAGGATAGTAACATTGTCCCTTTTATTTTTTATTTTTTTATTTGGCCTTTCTTCTTTTTTTGGCCTTCTCTTTTTAGGTACAATGCTCTATTGAATGATGATCATCAAACTTCTATTTATTTATAACTCGATGATACAACTCGATACTACAACAAAGATGACTCTATATGAATGCCTCCGGCGGTGTACCGGGATGTGCAATGATCTAGCGTAGCAATGACATCAAAAAATGGACAAGCCATGAAAACATCATGCTAGCTATCTTACGATCATGCAAAGCAATATGACAATGAATGCTCAAGTCATGTATATGATGATGATGAAAGTTTCACGGCAATATATCTCGGAATGGCTATGGAAATGCCATGATAGGTAGGTATGGTGGATGTTTTGAGGAAGGTATATGGTGGGTTTACGGTACCGGCGAAAGTTGCGCGGTACTAGAGAGGCTAGCAATGATGGAAGGGTGAGAGTGCGTATAATCCATGGACTCAACATTAGTCATAAAGAACTCACATACTTATTGCAAAAATCTATTAGTCATCGAAACAAAGTACTACACGCATGCTCCTAGGGGGATAGATTGGTAGGAAAAGACGATCGCTCATCCCCGACCGCCACTCATAAGGAAGACAATCAATAAACACCTCATGCTCCGACTTCGTTACATAACAATTCACCATACGTGCATGCTACGGGACTTGCAAACCTCAACACAAGTATTTCTCAATTTCACAATTACTCGACTAGCATGACTCTAATATCACCATCTTTATATCGCAAAACTATTGCAAGGAATCAAACATATCATATTCAGCGATCTACAAGTTTATGTAGGATTTTATGACTAACCATGTGAATGACTAGTTCCTGTCATCTCTCTAAATAGATATAAGTGAAGCACGAGAGTTTATTTCTTTCTGCAAAAGATATGCCCCTGCTCTAACAAGTATAAGTGAAGAAAAAGAGCATTCTACAAATGGCGGCTGTCTAAGTGAAGAGAAACAGGCAATCTAAACTTCAAATGATATAAGTGAAGCACATGAAGCATTCTATAAAGCCATACTCAAAAGATATAAGTGAAGTGTAAAGAGCATTCTATAAATCAACCAAGGACCATCTCATACCAGCATGGTGCATAAAAAATAAAAACCTAAATGCGAAAGAGGCTCCAAGACTTGCACATATCGCATGAACGAAACGAATCCGAAAACATACCGATATTTGTTGAAGAAAGAGGGGATGCCTCCCCAGCATTCCCAAGCTTAGACGCTTGAGTCTCCTTGAATATTAACTTGGGGTGCCTCGGGCATCCCCAAGCTTGAGCTCTTGCCTCTCTTCCTTCTTCTCACATCGAAACCTTCTCAATCATCGAACACTTCATCCACACAAAACTTCAACAGAAAGCTCGGTAAGATCCGTTAGTATAATAAAGCAAATCACTACTCTAAGTACTGTTGCAAACCAATTCATATTTTGTTTTTGCATTGTTTCTACTGTAATATAACCTTTTCATGGCTTAATCCACTGATATAAATTGATAGGTTCATCAAAACAAGCAAACTATGCATCAAAAACAGAATCTGTCTGAAACAGAACAGTCTGTAGCAATCTGAACATTCACCATACTTATGATAATTGAAAAATTCTACCAAAATTAGGAAGAATAAAGAATTTGTATAGGAAGACAGTGCAAAAAGAATCAGAACCATTTGACGTTCCAACTAAAAATGTAAAATCGCGCACTACAGCCAAAGTTTCTGTCCTGCACCATACAAACCATCAAGCAAATGTAAACATCCTAAAGGCAAACCTTGGCACATTATTTTTATTATACAATGGAATTGTACAAGGGGATAATTATTTTTATTGAAAATTTTCTGTAATCAAGATTGACAAAGTTGCCGTGAGCATGAACAAAGTTCAAGGAGCTCTCCCACTTCAACGGTGCTTGTCTTTCTCACTTTCACTTTCCTTTTTGAAAAGTTTTGGGTTCCCCTCTTTATTTTTGTTGTTTTTAAACTATATGAAAGCACTCAACAGAAATAAATGACTCTCTAAAACTTCCGGGTTGTCTCCGTGGCAGCGCTTTTTTTAAAGCCATTAAGCTAGGCATATAGTGCTCAAGTAGTGAATCCACCCGGATCCCAAGGTATATCAAAGCCAATTTTAATTAACAATGATTTAGCATTTAGTAGTGAGCACAAAGTAACATATATCATGTAAAAACTAAGTCTAACTCTCTTCCTATGCATCGGCATGTCATAAAAGAACAATTCATGCACACATAGTAAAGGCCAATGCATAGTATAAACAGTTTCTTGCAATTTTATCATGTTGGAAACATAGAGAGGTGGAGATATAGTTCCTCTCTCATAATAATTGCAAGTAGGAACAGCAAGCACATGCATATTATATTCATCAAAATCATCATGTGCAACGGTAAAAGGCAACCCATCAATGTAATCCTTAATAAGTGCAAACTTCTCCGATATAGTGTAGTTTGGAGAATTCAAAAAGATAATAGGACTATCATGCACGGGTGCAATAGAAACAATTTCATGTTTAACATAAGGAACTATAGCAAGTTCATCTCCATAAGCATAATTCATATTGGCATCTTGGCCACAAGCATGGCAAGCATCATCAAAAAGGGATATTTCAAAAGAATCAATGGGATCATAACAGTCATCATAGCAATCATCCTCCGGTAAGCACGAAGGGAAATTAAACAATGTATGAGTTGAAGAGTTACTCTCATTAGAAGGTGGGCACGGGTAGCTAATCCGCTCTTCCTCCTTTTGTTCTTCGCTCTCCTCCTCATCTTTTTCATCCAGTGAGCTCACAGTTTCATCAACTTCTTCTTCCATAGATTCCTGCAAAATATTAGTCTCTTCTTGGACAACGGAGACTTTCTTAATAAGCACATTAATTTCGTAATTGTATTCATAGTTCTCGTAACAATATTTCAGGATAGCAAAATTTTCAGGTCTATAAACAGCATCATCAAAATCTTCAAACTCTTTAAACATAGATTCAATTTCATAAGCACCCTTAAAAGCAACAAATTCTTCTATTTGTTCCACATCATAGTAATCATATATACCATTAGCATAAGAAGCTAAGGTTTCATTATCATTAAATTTGCATAAAAAGGGAAGGTGTGGAGCCTTCACCTTAGAGCAACAAGTATAATCATATCTCAAGCATAGTTGCCTAGCATACCAATTCAATATCTGAATTTGATCCCATAATAGTTTCCCTTTTTGTGTCAAGCGGTAATCCCTAAAGTATTCACATTGATCCAACGTTACTCCCATTACATAATTAAATGGGGTTTTCTTAGGATTATTAAAGTAGTACATAATATCTTTCACATAACCAGCATCGAGGGTTTTAGGAGGTTCCCCATCTCCATGAGCAGAAAGTACACCTATTTTTTTTGGTATTTCGTGTTCCATATCCACAACTAAAGATAAAGAACAACTAATAACAGCAAATATAAATTACTTAGTGTGACGCCCCCGATTTAATCGTACACTAATCATGCACGCAAACGTGTACGATCAAGATCAGGGACTCACGGGAAGATATCACAACACCACTCTACAAATAAAAATAGTCATACAAGCATCATATTACAAGCCAGGGGCCTCGAAGGCTCGAATACAAGAGCTCGATCATAGACGAGTCAGCGGAAGCAACAATATCTGAGTACGGACATAAGTTAAACAAGTCTGCCTTAAGAAGGCTAGCACAAACTGGGATACAGATCGAAAGAGGCGCAGGCCTCCTGCCTGGGATCCTCCCAAACTACTCCTGGTCGTCATCAGCGGGCAGCACGTAGTAGTAGGCACCTCCGGTGTAGTAGGAGTCATCGTCGACGGTGGCGTCTGGATCCTGGGCTCCAACATCTGGTTGCGACAACCAGGTAGAAGGGATAGAGGGAAAAGAGGGAGAAAGCAACCGTGAGTACTCATCCAAAGTACTCGCAAGCAAGGAGCTATACTACATATGCATGGGTATCAAATGGAATAAGGGTATCATATGTGGACTGAACTGCAGAATGCCAGAATAAGAGGGGGATAACTAATCCTGTCGAAGACTACGCTTCTGGCAGCCTCCGTCTTGCAGCATGTAGAAGAGAGTAGACTGAAGTCCTCCAAGTAGCATCGCATAGCATAATCCTAACCGATGATCCTCCCCTCGTCGCCCTGTGAGAGAGCGATCATCGGTTGTATCTGGCACTTGGAAGGGTGTGTTTTATGAAGTATCCGGTTCTAGTTGTCATAAGGTCAAGGTACAACTCCGGGTTGTCCTTTTACCGAGGGACACGGCTATTCGAATAGATAAACTTCCCTGCAGGGGTGCACCACATACCCCAACACGCTCGATCCCATTTGGCTGGACACACTTTTCTGGGTCATGCCCGGCCTCGGAAGATCAACACGTCGCAGCCCTACCTAGGCACAACAGAGAGGTCAGCACAATCCGAGAAGAAATTATGGTCGGAACCACGATCATAAATGATCGAACCACGGGTACAAGATGACCTTCTAACAAGTGGGTAATTATTTTTACGAGCAGCTTCCATGATAAGTTCTACATCGTGTCCATGTGCATGAACACAAAGTTCAAAGTCGACTCCCACTTCTCCAATGCATAACCTTTCATTCACTTCTCGTTTCTTTTCGAAATGGCATTAGTTGTTGAAAGTTTTACCTGGTGCAATACCAGATAAGTAGGACGTGTGAAATCTTTCGAGTTTGCACAGATTAGGGAAGGCATTGGTTCAACCCATCGGGGCTTCTTAGGAACATATACCACAAGCTTCAAGAGTAAATATCACCAGCTCGAAAGCAGAGCATGGTTGGCAAAAGGAGATGATACAATTTACAAAGGCATTATGTATCAGAGAAAGAACTCACAAGGTGATTAATTATGAAGGACACTGTCGGATAATAATCCAACAGTGGATATGAAGGACACGCTCGATCCCATTTGGCCGGACACACTTTTCTGGGTCATGCCCGGCCTCGGAAGATCAACACGTCGCAGCCCTACCTAGGCACAACAGAGAGGTCAGCACGCCGGTCTAAACCCTATGGCGCAGGGGTCTGGGCCCATTGCCATTTGCACACCTGCACGTTGCGAACGCGGCCGGAAGCAGAACTAGCCCCTTAATACAAGAGCAGGCTTACGGTCCAATCCGGCGCGCGCCACTCAGTCGCTGACGTCACAAAGGCTTCGGCTGATACCACGACGCCGGGATACCCATAACTACTCCCACGTAGATGGTTAGTGCGTATAGACCAAATGGCCAGACTCAGATCAAATACCCAGATCTCGTTAAGTGTGTTAAGTATCCGCGAACGCCGACCAGGGCCAGGCTCACCTCTCTCCTCGGTGGTCGAAACCTGCCCTGTCGCTCCGCCACAAAGAACAGTCGGGGGCCGTCGGGAACCCAGGCCCACCACTACCTGGGTGGAACCACCTGCCCCTTCAGCCCCCATCTCTGAACAGTACCACAGGTAATGTAACAGTGTAAAGTATATAGTATATGCCCGTGATCACCTCCCGAAGTGATCACGGCCCAGTAGTATAGCATGGCAGACGGACAAGAGTGCCGGGTCACTGATGATAATCTAGCATCCTATACTAAGCAGTAGGATAGCAGGTAAGGTAACAACAGTAGTAGCAAGGACAGGCTATGCATCAGTATAGGATTAACGGGAAGCAGTAACATACTACACTACTCTAATGCAAGCAGTATAGAGAAGAGTAGGCGATATCTGGTGATCAAAGGGGGGGCTTGCCTGGTTGGTCGGGCAAGAAGGAGGGGTCCTCAACACCGTAGTCGATCATAGGGGTATCGGCAACGGTCTCGGAGCCTACCGGAAAGAAGTAACGGAGGGGGAACACAATAAATAATGGAACAACCAAATGTAACACAAAGTAAGACGCGGCAATACGTTGTGCTAGGGGTGACCTAACACAGGGAAAGGTGATACCGACGAAGGTGGGGAACAACCGGGAAAGTATCCCCGGTGTTTCGTATTTTCGGACAGACGAACCAGAGGGGGAAAGTTGCGTGTTTGCTATACTAGGGATGTGTGGCAGAAAAACGGGTTGCGTATCCGAAATCGTCTCTCCGTTCTGAGCAACTTTCATGTACAAAGTTTTTCCCTCCGAGCTACCGTTTATTTTCAAAGTTTTAACCATTTTCTAAAAACTGTTGTAATTAAATAATTCGAAACATTTTAAAAGTAAAATGCTTGGTGTACTCAAAAAGGTACCCAGCAGAGCAGCACAAAGGTTGATTGGTGGGGCCCTAGTCAACTGTCCAGTCAACATTTGACTAGACCGTTGACTGGTCAAACAGTGAACAGTGTGTGTGGCCCGCATGGCAGGATTTTTTTAATTTCCAAATGGATTTACGTAATCTAATTAGAGGGGTTCCCACATGTCATTTGCTACAGATTAAATTAGCACTAAGTTAGTCCTAAACTAACCTTTAATTAGGCCCTGACTAATTGGGCTCACAAGCCGGCCACCGTGTGGCTGTGCATCACGCACAAGAACACATAGGCGCACGGCCATGGCTAGCAAAAGGAAGCGGCATCAGCTAAATAATAGCAGCAACTAAGCAGTGGCAATAAGAAGGGCAGCTCCAGCGTAGAGCCGCAGCTAGCAAGCAGAGCAGACCAGCGGCGGGATAAGCAGCGACAGCGGCAAGCAAGCAGCATAGCAGGGCAGCCGCATCTAGGGGCATCAGTAGGCGAGTGCCAGCAGCAGGGGAAGGAGCGCAGCAGCAGTTTAACGAGGAGCAAGAAAGGAGCAGTAGCAGCGCGCAAAGCGGCACGCAGCAGCAGGCGGACGCGGGCGGCTGTGTTGCAGCACGCGCACGGTCAGGCGAGGCGCGGGCGCGCAGGAGGCTGTGGGCACGCGCCTTGGCGCGGCCAGGGAGCGGCGGGCGCGACGGCGTGCTGGCGTGTGCGCGGACAGGACTGAGTGAGGGCGTGGGCTGGGCCCGCAGGGGCTCGTGGCGAGCACGGCCAGCAGCAGGGGAGCGCGGCCAGAGCCGCGACAATAGAGCAGTGAACAGGGGCGCGGAGCTGAGCTCCCTGTCATGGCGGCCAACACGTGGGACGACCAAACAACGACGAATTCAAGGGGAAAGAAAAGGGGAACAGGGAGAGGATCTCACATCGATCCTGTAGGTGAGAAAAGCGGGCTCGAGGAGGCTCCGGTGAGGCCGAATCAAAGACGGTTAGCGGCGGTGCGGAGGTTGAAGATGACCTCAATCCGGTCGATGTAGGGGCTCCCTGCTACATTTTGTGGTTGTGGTTGAGGCAGTGGTCGACGATGGAGCGGAAGGATGCACTCAGTGGGCGAGGGGACGACGGTGGCCGCGGCTATGGAGGCGGCATGACGACGGTGACGCTCGGGTAGAGATGGGATCGAGTGAGAGAGGGGCGAGGAAGGAAAAGATAGGGCTAGGGTTCGATCCAGGGACGAGGGTGGTCCCTTATCCTCTCGGCTTGCCGGCGGCGTGTACGATTTAATCGGGGACTCACGGGAAGATATCACAACACCACTCTACAAATAAAAATAGTCATACAAGCATCATATTACAAGCCAGGGGCCTCGAAGGCTCGAATACAAGAGCTCGATCATAGACGAGTCAGCGGAAGCAACAATATCTGAGTACAGACATAAGTTAAACAAGTCTGCCTTAAGAAGGCTAGCACAAACTGGGATACAGATCGAAAGAGGCGCAGGCCTCCTGCCTGGGATCCTCCCAAACTACTCCTAGTCGTCATCAGCGGGCAGCACGTAGTAGTAGGCACCTCCGGTGTAGTAGGAGTCGTCGTTGACGGTGGCGTCTGGATCCTGGGCTCCAACATCTGGTTGCAACAACCAGGTAGAAGGGATAGAGGGAAAAGAGGGAGAAAGCAACCGTGAGTACTCATCCAAAGTACTCGCAAGCAAGGAGCTATACTACATATGCATGGGTATCAAATGGAATAAGGGTATCATATGTGGAATGAACTGCAGAATGCCAGAATAAGAGGGGGATAACTAATCCTGTCGAAGACTACGCTTCTGGCAGCCTCCGTCTTGCAGCATGTAGAAGAGAGTAGACTGAAGTCCTCCAAGTAGCATCGCATAGCATAATCCTAACCGATGATCCTCCCCTCATCGCCCTGTGAGAGAACGATCATCGGTTGTATCTGGCACTTGGAAGGGTGTGTTTTATGAAGTATCCGGTTCTAGTTGTCATAAGGTCAAGGTACAACTCCGGGTCGTCCTTTTACCGAGGGACACGGCTATTCGAATAGATAAACTTCCCTGCAGGGGTGCACCACATACCCCAACACGCTCGATCCCATTTGGCCGGACACACTTTTTTGGGTCATGCCCGGCCTCGGAAGATCAACACGTCGCAGCCCTACCTAGGCACAACAGAGAGGTCAGCACGCTGGTCTAAACCCTATGGCGCAGGGGTCTGGGCCCATCGCCCTTTGCACACCTGCACGTTGCGAACGCGGCCGGAAGCAGAACTAGCCCCCTTAATACAAGAGCAGGCTTATGGTCCAATCCGGCGTGCGCCACTCAGTCGCTGACGTCACGAAGGCTTCGGCTGATACCACGACGCCGGGATACCCATAACTACTCCCGCGTAGATGGTTAGTGCGTATAGACCAAATGGCCAGACTCAGATCAAATACCCAGATCTCGTTAAGCGTGTTAAGTATCCGCAAACGCCGACCAGGGCCAGGCCCACCTCTCTCCTAGGTGGTCGGAACCTGCCCTGTCGCTCCACCACAAAGTACAGTCGGGGGCCATCGGGAACCCAGGCCCACCACTACCTGGGTGGAACCACTTGCCCCTTCAGCCCCCATCTCCGAACAGTACCACAGGTAATGTAACAGTGTAAAGTATATAGTATATGCCCGTGATCACCTCCCGAAGTGATCACGGCCCAGTAGTATAGCATGGCAGACGGACAAGAGTGCAGGGTCACTGATGATAATCTAGCATCCTATACTAAGCAGTAGGATAGCAGGTAAGGTAACAACAGTAGTAGCAAGGACAGGCTATGCATCAGTATAGGATTAATGGGAAGCAGTAACATACTACACTACTCTAATGCAAGCAGTATAGAGAAGAGTAGGCGATATCTGGTGATCAAAGGGGGGGCTTGCCTGGTTGGTCGGGCAAGAAGGAGGGGTCCTCAACACCGTAGTCGATCATAGGGGTATCGGCAACGGTCTCGGAGCCTACCGGAAAGAAGTAACGGAGGGGGAACACAATAAATAATGGAACAACCAAATGTAACACAAAGTAAGACGCGGCAATACGTTGTGCTAGGGGTGACCTAACGCTGGGAAAGGTGATACCGACGAAGGTGGGGAACAACCGGGAAAGTATCCCCGGTGTTTCGCATTTTCGGACAGACGAACCGGAGGGGGAAAGTTGCGTGTTTGCTATACTAGGGATGTGTGGCGGAAAAACGGGTTGCGTATCCGGAATCGTCTCGCCGTTCTGAGCAACTTTCATGTACAAAGTTTCTCTCTCCGAGCTACCGTTTATTTTCAAAGTTTTAACCATTTTCTAAAAACTGTTGTAATTAAATAATTCAAAACATTTTAAAAGTAAAATGCTAGGTGTACTCAAAAAGGTACCCAGCCGAGCAGCACAAAGGTTGACTGGTGGAGCCCTAGTCAACTGTCCAGTCAACATTTGACTAGACCGTTGACTGGTCAAACAGTGAACAGTGTGTGTGGCCCGCATGGCAGGATTTTTTTAATTTCCAAATGGATTTATGTAATCTAATTAGAGGGGTTCCCACATGTCATTTGCTATAGATTAAATTAGCACTAAGTTAGTCCTAAACTAACCTTTAATTAGGCCCTGACTGATTGGGCTCACAAGCCGGCCACCGTGTGGCTGTGCATCACGCACAAGCACACATAGGCGCACGGCCATGGCTAGCAAAAGGAAGCGGCATCAGCTAAATAATAGCAGCAACTAAGCAGTGGCAATAACAAGGGCAGCTCCAGCATAGAGCCGCAGCTAGCAAGCAGAGCAGACCAGCGGCGGGATAAGCAGCGACAGCGGCAAGCAAGCAGCATAGCAGGGCAGCCGCATCTAGGGGCATCAGTAGGCGAGTGCCAGCAGCAGGGGAAGGAGCGCAGCAGCAGTTTAACGAGGAGCAAGAAAGGAGCAGTAGTAGCGCGCAAAGCGGCACGTAGCAGCAGGCGGACGCGGGCGGCTGTGTTGCAGCACGCGCACGGTCAGGCGAGGCGCGGGCGCGCAGGAGGCTGTGGGCACGCGCCTTGGCGCGGCCAGGGAGCGGCGGGCGCGACGGCGTGCTGGCGTGTGCGCGGACAGGACTGAGTGAGGGCGTGGGCTGGGCACGCAGGGGCTCGTGGCGAGCACGACCAGCAGCAGGGGAGCGCGGCCAGAGCCGCGACAATAGAGCAATGAACAGGGGCGCGGAGCTGAGCTCCCTGTCATGGCGGCCAACACGTGGGACGACCAAACAACGACGAATTCAAGGGGAAAGAAAAGGGGAACAGGGAGAGGATCTCACATCGATCCTGTAGGTGAGCAAAGCGGGGTCGAGGAGGCTCCTGTGAGGCCGAATCAAAGACGGTGAGCGGCGGTGCGGAGGTTGAAGATGACCTCAATCCGGTCGATGTAGGGGCTCCCTGCTACATTTTGTGGTTGTGGTTGAGGCAGTGGTCGACGATGGAGCGGAAGGACGCACTCAGTGGGCGAGGGGACGACGGTGGCCGCGGCTATGGAGGCGGCATGACGACGGTGACGCTCGGGTGGAGATGGGATCGAGCGAGAGAGGGGGAGGAAGAAAAAGATAGGGCTAGGGTTCGATCCAGGGACGAGGGTGGTCCCTTATCCACTCGGCTTGCCGGCGGATGCTCGACGTGTGGCCATCCGCGCCATGGGCGGGTGTGCTGAGGCCACGCCATGGCCTCTGCCTCCTTCTCTGTTGAGACGTAGATGAAAAGGCCAGCCGATGTGGGCTGGGCTGCACTGTAGTAGTGGGCTACCATGCATAGTAGTTTTTCTAACTTACATTTTTTTGAAAAAAAAAGACAGCTACCGTTCTTTTTACCTCGGCCACCATATGAATTTAGTTTTAAATGAAAAATTTGCACATAATTACTACGTACTATACTAGGCTACCACAAAAGGTTTGGGGTCTAAAGGAATTCGTTCGATTTATGTTTTTGAATTTAAGTGTGTATAATTGAAGTTGCTAGCCCTATTTTAAATAGGTTAAGGGTATTTTATTAACTCAAATAATGTTTGTTTCCACATGATAATTAAATAGTGATTATCTGCAACCCAACGAACATTTTTGTTGGATAGTTTAAAGAAATAGAAATTTGACTAGTTAGTAGAATTTGTATTTGCACTGATTTTGAAACGAGTGCGGTTTAACAAAAATTTAATTAGGATGACATGGCATTATTATTAGAGGGTTACTCTAGCTTAATTATCCGGGCGTCACACTTAGTGATAAAGAAAACAAGCACACACGAGAATATTCCACCCCACGCTATTGCTCCCCGGCAACGGCGCCAGAAAAAGGTCTTGATAACCCACAAGTATAGGGGATCAATTGTAGCCTCTTTCGATAAGTAAGAGTGTCGAACCCAACGAGGAGCTAAAGGTAGAACAAATATTCCCTCAAGTTCTATCGACCACCGATACAACTCTACGCACACTTGACGTTCGCTTTACCGGAGACAAGTATGAAACTAGAAGTACTTTGTAGGTGTTGTTGGATAGGTATGCAAGATAATAAAGAGCAAGTAAATATAAAGTAGGGGCTGTTTAGATGAAGACACAACTAAATTAGTTTTAGTAAAGAGCTTTTGTCAACAAGAAGGTCATTTGTCCCTAGGCAATCGATAACTAGACCGGTAATCATTATTGCAATTTTATTTGAGGGAGAGGCATAAGCTAACATACTTTATCTACTTGGATCATATGCACTTATGATTGGAACTCTAGCAAGCATCCGCAACTACTAAAGATTCATTAAGGTAAAACCCAACCATAGCATTAAAGCATCAAGTCCCCTTTATCCCATACGCAAACAACCTACTTACCCGGGTCTGTGCTTCTGTCACTCACGCCACCCACCATAAGCAAATCATAAACATATTGCAAACCCTACAGCGGGAATCCCTCACGCTTGCGCGACACGGAGAGCACCATAGGACAGCACCAATAATAAAACATACAACTCAAACCAATCACGATCATCAAATAGCCAATAGGATAAAACAGATCTACTCAAACATCATAGGATAGCCATACATCATTGGAAAATAATATATAGCATTGAGCACCATGTTTAAGTAGAGATTACAGCGGGTAAGAGAGAGGTTACACCGCTGCATAGAGGGGGGAAGAGTTGGTGATGATGGCGGTGAAGTTGTTGGTGAAGATCGCGGTGATGATGATGGCCCCCGGTGGCACTCTGGTGCCACCGGAAGCGAGGGGGAGAGAGCCCCCCTCCTTCTTATTCTTCCTTGACCTCCTCCCTAGATGGGAGAAGGGTTTCCCCTTTGTTCCATGGCCTCCATGGCATGGGAGGGGCGAGAGCCCCTCCGAGATGGGATCTGTCTCTCTGTCTCTCTCTGTTTCTGCGTTCTCAAATTCTTCCCTTTCATTGTTTCTTATATTCCCGGAGATCCGTAACTCCGATTGGGCTGAAATTTTCACACGATCTCTATCCGGATATTAGCTTTCTTGAGGCGAAACAAGGGCTCCAACCACCTTACGGGGTGGCCACGAGGGTCAGGGGCGTGCCTGACACCATGGGGCGCGCCCCCTACCTCGTGGGCCCCTCGAGCATCGTCTCGCGTGGATTCTTCTTCCCAAAAATCATATATATTCCAAAAAAATCTCCGTTTGTTTTTATTCCATTTGGACTCCGTTTGATATGGATATTCTTTGAAACAAGAAACATGCAACAAACAGGAACTGGCAGTGGGCACTGAATCAATATGTTAGTCCCAAAAATAGTATAAAAAGTTGCCAAAAGGATATGAAAGTTGTAGAATATTGGCATGGAACAATCAAAAATTATAGATACGACGGAGACGTATCGGCATCCCCAAGCTTAATTCCTACTCGTCCTCGAGTAGGTAAATGATAAAAAAGATAATTTTTGATGCGGAATGCTAGCTAGCATAATCTTGATCATATGTCTAATCATGGCATGAATATTAAGACACGAGTGATTCAAAGCAATAATCTATCCTTTCACATAAAGACAATAATATTTCAAGCATACCAACCAAGCAATTATGTCTTATTGAAATAACATAGCCAAAGAAAGCTCATCCCTACAAAATCATATATTCTGCCTATGCTCCATCTTCACCACACAAAATATTCACATCATGCACAACCCCGATGACAAGCCAAGCAATTGTTTCATACTTTTGACGTTCTCAAACCTTTTCAACTTTCACGCAATACATGAGCGTGAGCCATGGACATAGCACTATAGGTGGAATAAAGTATGATGGTGGAGAAGACAAAAAAGAGAAGATAGTCTCACATCAACTAGGCGTATCAATGGGCTATGGAGATGTCCATCAATAGATATCAATGTGAGTGAGTAGGGATTACCATGCAACGGATGCACTAGAGCTATAAATGTATGAAAGCTCAACAAAAGAAACTAGTGGGTGTGCATCCAACTCGCTTGCTCACGAAGACCTAGGGCACTTGAGGAGGCCCACCATTGGAACATACAAGCCAAGTTCTATAATGAAAGATTCCCACTAGTATATGAAAGTGACAACATAGGAGACTCTCTATCATGAAGATCATGGTGCTACTTTGAAGCACAAGTGTGGTAAAAGGATAGTAACATTGTCCCTTTTATTTTTTATTTTTTTATTTGGCCTTTCTTCTTTTTTTGGCCTTCTCTTTTTAGGGACAATGCTCTATTGAATGATGATCATCAAACTTCTATTTATTTACAACTCGATACTAGAACAAAGATGACTCAATATGAATGCCTCCAGCGGTGTACCGGGATGTGCAATGATCTAGCGTAGCAATGACATCAAAAAACGGACAAGCCATGAAAACATCATGCTAGCTATCTTACGATCATGCAAAGCAATATGACAATGAATGCTCAAGTCATGTATATGATGATGATGAAAGTTTCACGGCAATATATCTCGGAATGGCTATGGAAATGCCATGATAGGTAGGTATGGTGGATGTTTTGAAGAAGGTATATGGTGGGTTTACGGTACCGGCGAAAGTTGCGCGGTACTAGAGAGGCTAGCAATGATGGAAGGGTGAGAGTGTGTATAATCCATGGACTCAACATTAGTCATAAAGAACTCACATACTTATTGCAAAAATCTATTAGTCATCAAAACAAAGTACTACGCGCATGCTCCTAGGGGGATAGATTGGTAGGAAAAGACCATCGCTCGTCCCCGACCGCCACTCATAAGGAAGACAATCAATAAACACCTCATGCTCCGACTTCGTTACATAACAGTTCACCATACATGCATGCTACGGGACTTGCAAACCTCAACACAAGTATTTCTCAATTTCACAATTACTAGACTAGCATGACTCTAATATCACCATCTTTATATCGCAAAACTATTGCAAGGAATCAAACATATCATATTCAGCGATCTACAAGTTTATGTAGGATTTTATGACTAACCATGTGAATGACTAGTTCCTGTCATCTCTCTAAATATATATAAGTGAAGCACGAGATTTTATTTATTTCTACAAAAGATATGCCCCCGCTCTAACAAGTATAAGTGAAGAAAAAGAGCATTCTACAAATGGCGGCTGTCTAAGTGAAGAGAAACAGGCAATCCAAACTTCAAATGATATAAGTGAAGCACATGAAGCATTCTATAAAGCCATACTCAAAAGATATAAGTGAAGTGTAAAGAGAATTCCGTAAATCAACCAAGGACCATCTCATACCAGCATCGTGCATAAAAATAAAAACCTAAATGCAAAAGAGGCTCCAAGACTTGCACATATCGCATGAACGAAACGAATCCGAAAACATACCGATATTTGTTGAAGAAAGAGGGGATGCCTCCGCAGCATCCCCAAGCTTAGACGCTTGAGTATCCTTGAATATTTACTTGGGGTGCCTCGGGCATCCCCAAGCTTGAGCTCTTGCCTCTCTTCCTTCTTCTCACATCGAAACCTTCTCAATCATCGAACACTTCATCCACACAAAACTTCAACAGAAAGCTCGGTAAGATCCGTTAGTATAATAAAGCAAATCACTACTCTAAGTACTGTTGCAAACCAATTCATATTTTGTTTTTGCATTGTTTCTACTGTAATATAACTTTTTCATGGCTTAATCCACTGATATAAATTGATAGGTTCATCAAAACAAGCAAACTATGCATCAAAAACAGAATCTGTCTAAAACAGAACAGTCTGTAGCAATCTGAACATTCACCATACTTATGATACTTGAAAAATTCTACGCAAATTAGTAAGAATAAAGAATTTGTATAGGAAGACAGTGCAAAAAGAATCAGAACCATTTGAGGTTCCAGCTAAAAATGTAAAATCGCGCACTACAGCCAAAGTTTCTGTCCTGCACCGTATAAACCATCAAGCAAATGTAAACATCCTAAAGGCAAACCTTGGCACATTATTTTTATTATACAATGGAATTGTACAAGGGGATAATTATTTTTATTGAAAATTTTCTGTAATCAAGATTCACAAAGTTGCCGTGAGCATGAACAAAGTTCAAGGAGCTCTCCCACTTCAACAGTGCTTGTCTTTCTCACTTTCACTTTCCTTTTTGAAAAGTTTTGGGTTCCCCTCTTTATTTTTGTTGTTTTTAAACTATATGAAAGCACTCAACAGAAATAAATGACTCTCTAAAACTTCCGGGTTGTCTCCCTGGCAGCGCTTTCTTTAAAGCCATTAAGCTAGGCATATAGTGCTCAAGTAGTGAATGCACCCGGATCCCAAGGTATATCAAAGCCAATTTTAATTAACAATGATTTAGCATTTAGTAGTGAGCACAAAGTAACATATATCATGTAAAAACTAAGTCTAACTCTCTTCCTATGCATCGGCATGTCATAAAAGAACAATTCATGCACACATAGTAAAGGCCAATGCATAGTATAAACAGTTTCTTGCAATTCTATCATGTTGGAAACATAGAGAGGTGGAGATATAGTTCCTATCTCATAATAATTGCAAGTAGGAGCAGCAAGAACATGCATATTATATTCATCAAAATCATAATGTGCAACGGTAAAAGTTAACCCATCAATGTAATCCTTAATAAGTGCAAACTTCTCCGATATAGTGTAGTTTGGAGAATTCAAAAAGATAATAGGACTATCATGCGCGGGTGCAATAGCAACAATTTCATGTTTAACATAAGGAAATATAGCAAGTTCATCTCCATAAGCATAATTCATATTGGCATCTTGGCCACAAGCATAGCAAGCATCATCAAAAAGGGATATTTCAAAAGAATCAATGGGATCATAACAGTCATCATAGCAATCATCCTCCGGTAAGCACGAAGGGAAATTAAACAATGTATGAGTTGAAGAGTTACTCTCATTAGAAGGTGGGCACGGGTAGCTAATCCGCTCTTCCTCCTTTTGTTCTTCGCTTCTCTCCTCATCTTTTTCATCCAATGAGCTCACAGTTTCATCAACTTCTTCTTCCATAGATTCCTGCAAAATATTAGTCTCTTCTTGGACAGCGGAGACTTTCTTAATAAGAGCATTAATTTCGTAATTGTATTCATAGTTCTTGTAACAATATTTCAGGATAGCAAAATTTTCAGGTCTATAAACAGCATCATCAAAATCTTCAAACTCTTTAAACATAGATTCAATTTCATAAGCACCCTTAAAAGCAACAAATTCTTCTATTTGTTCCACATCATAGTAACCATATATACCATTAGCATAAGAAGCTAAGGTTTCATTATCATTAAATTTGCATAAAAAGGGAAGGTGTGGAGCCTTCACCTTAGAGCAACAAGTATAATCATATCTCAAGCATAGTTGCCTAGCATACCAATTCAATATCTGAATTTGATCCCATAATAGTTTCCCTTTTTGTGTCAAGCGGTAATCCCTAAAGTATTCACATTGATCCAATGTTACTCCCATTACATAATTAAATGGGGTTTTCTTAGGATTATTAAAGTAGTACATAATATCTTTCACATAACCAGCATCGAGGGTTTTAGGAGGTTCCCCATCTCCATGAGCAGAAAGTACACCTAATTTTTTTGGTATTTTCCATTTCCATAACTAAACATAAAGAACAACTAATAACAGCAAATAAAAATTACTTAGTGATAAAGAAAACAAGCACACACGAGAATATTCACCCCACGCTATTGCTCCCCGGCAACGGCGCCAGAAAAAGGTCTTGATAACCCACAAGTATAGGGGATCAATTGTAGCCTCTTTCGATAAGTAAGAGTGTCGAACCCAACAAGGAGCTAAAGGTAGAACAAATATTCCCTCAAGTTCTATCGACCACCGATACAACTCTACGCACACTTGACGTTCGCTTTACCGGAGACAAGTATGAAACTAGAAGTACTTTGTAGGTGTTGTTGGATAGGTATGCAAGATAATAAAGAGCAAGTAAATATAAAGTAGGGGCTGTTTAGATGAAGACACAACTAAATTAGTTTTAGTAAAGAGCTTTTGTCAACAAGAAGGTCATTTGTCCCTAGGCAATCGATAACTAGACCGGTAATCATTATTGCAATTTTATTTGAGGGAGAGGCATAAGCTAACATACTTTCTCTACTTGGATCATATGCACTTATGATTGGAACTCTAGCAAGCATCCGCAACTACTAAAGATTCATTAAGGTAAAACCCAACCATAGCATTAAAGCATCAAGTCCCCTTTATCCCATACGCAAACAACCTACTTACTCGGGTCTGTGCTTCTGTCACTCACGCCACGCACCATAAGCAAATCATAAACATATTGCAAACCCTACAGCAGGAATCCCTCACGCCTGCGCGACATGGAGAGCACCATAGGACAACACCAATAATAAAACATACAATTCAAACCAATCACGATCATCAAATAGCCAATAGGACAAAACAGATCTACTCAACCATCATAGGATAGCCATACATCATTGGAAAATAATATATAGCATTGAGCACCATGTTTAAGTAGAGATTACAGCGGGTAAGAGAGAGGTTACACTGCTGCATAGAAGGGGGAAGAGTTGGTGATGATGGCGGTGAAGTTGTTGGTGAAGATCGCGGTGATGATGATGGCCCCCGGTGGCACTCCAGTGCCACCGGAAGCGAGGGGGAGAGAGCCCCCCTCCTTCTTCTTCTTCCTTGACCTCCTCCCTAGATGGGAGAAGGGTTTCCCCTCTGGTGCATGGCCTCCATGGCATGGGAGGGGCGAGAGCCCCTCCGAGATTGGATCTGTCTCTCTGTCTCTCTCTGTTTCCGCGTTCTCAAATTCTTCCCTTTCACCGTTTCTTATATTCCCGGAGATCCGTAACTCCCATTGGGCTGAAATTTTAACACGATCTCTATCCGGATATTAGCTTTCTTGTGGCGAAAGAAGGGCTCCAACCGCCTTACGGGGTGGCCACGAGGGTCAGGGGCGCGCCTGACACCCTGGGGCGCGCCCCCTACCTCGTGGGCCCCTCGGGCATCGTCTCGCGTGGATTCTTTTTCCCAAAAATCATATATATTCCAAAAGAATGTCCGTCAGTTTTTATTCCGTTTGTACTCCGTTTGATATGGATATTCTGCGAAACAAAAAACATGCAACAAATAGGAACTGGCACCGGGCACTGGATCAATATGTTAGTCCCAAAAATAGTATAAAAAGTTGCCAAAAGTATATGAAAGTTGTAGAATATTGGCATGGAACAATCAAAAATTATAGATACGACGGAGACGTACCAGGAAACCAGTTCGTCATGACTTTCTCGTCGCCGTTGGCCGCCTCGATGCTCAGCTCGTGGAGCTGCAGGAACTCTGGGGGGTCAGTGGTGCCGTCATAGCGGGGAGGCAGATCTGGCTTGAACGTGCCCGACCAAGCGACACTACGCAGCTCGAGGGTGAAGGCGCGGCAGCCGGCCGTGGTCACCGGGGCCCTCCTTGGAGGTGGAACTTGGTCTTAGCGCCCGCGCGCCGCTATGACAAGCGGCGCGGGGCCTTGCCAGAGCAAACAATCCTGGCGCGGCGATGCGAGGAGTGGCGGAGCGTTCACTTGCGGTCGAGGGATTTCTTGCAGCTTCTTTCTTCACGCGCGGGCCCCGGACGCGGTGGGTCGTGCCGTGGAGCCGCGCACCTTGGCGCTAGGGCGCCATCTTGGTGCAGAGGTGGTGGAGGTGCTTCGTGAGCTGTGTCGCCCATGGCTGGCGGAGGGCAAGGCAGAGAGTGGGACGACACAGGGAGCCCCCTGCGGCGCCGACAAGCTCGGCGATGCGGTCAAGCCAGTCCTCATAGAGGTCGTCGATTGGGCGGTAGCGCAGGAGCTCGTGCGCCATGAGGAGCGCAGCCCATGCGTCCGTGGGAACGCGACGAGCGTGAGACGACGAACCAGCGGGAGTCAGCGATGGAGTGGCGGTGCGGTCGTCCTGTCGCATCGAGGGGTGCAGTGAGGATGCTTGCTGCTCGTTCCCCTCCGGGCCGGTGGCGGCGTTGGCGGCAGGCGACGGAGAGCGACGGGGTGGCCCGCCGACAGGGGCCGTCTGAGCAACGCGGGTGGCGAGGGCAGCCTGGCGCTCGGCACGGGCGCGGCGTGCGTTCGCCATGGAGACGATGAAGCGGAGTGACACGGAGTGATGGAAGGTAAGCTTCGGCGCACCCTTACCTGGCGCACCAAATGTTGGATCACGGGTTCCGGCAAAACCCTTAAGGTTCGAACACTGGGGTGCGTGCAAAGATTTCCCCCTACCGATCCACGTCCTAACTTAGCTAAGGTCTCACGAACTAACTCGACGAGCTCGCAACACAAAGGACACAAGATTTATACTGGTTCAGGCCATCGTTGTGGTGTAATACCCTATTCCAGTGTGGTGGTGGTGGATTGCCTCTTGGGCTGATGATGAACAGTACAAAGGGAAGAACAGCCTCCTGAGGTTGATGTGTTCTTGTGCTTGGTGGATGTGATTGTGGGGATGAACTAGTTCTAGTCTAAGATGAGGTCGCCCCTAGTCTCAGATCAGGTTTCCCCGTCTCAGATGAGGTCGCCCGTCTCAGATCAGGTTTCCCCGTCTCAAATGAGGTCGCCTTAGCTACGGCAGTGGCTAGTCCTATTTATAGAGGCCCTGGTCCTCTCCCCAAATATTGAGCGGGAAGGGAGCCAACAACGGCCAATTTGAAAGGGGACAACTAGTACAACTTATCCTGACAAAAGTGGTCTTCGCCTACAAAAGGCTCTGGTGATGACGCCGCCTTGGGCTTCATGGTGACCTCCGTCTTGCTGTCCTGCTGGTCTTGGTCTCGTTGCACCGATATGGAAACCTTTGCTTGATGCCTTGGTACTCCGCACCTGCGCTTTCCCCCTTAGCACCAAAGAGGAAACAAGGACGCTGCACGCGCTGGCGCCCGCCTGGTCTCCATCTTCATGGCTCACATCATGAGAACCTCGCGAGGTTTGCCGTGCCTTGATCTCTCCGCCCCTCGCGAGCCCGCCTGGCGAGGCCGCTCCTGAGGAGGTCTTGCATCGTCCGCCTCTCAAGGGTCTTGGGTGCTTGCTGGTGAAGATGGGCCGTACGGGCCCGCTCGTAGAGCCACACCGTGGGCCGCAAGCAGGCAAGTCTGGGGGCCCTCGTTCCTAGAACGTCGACAAACTCTTTGCCCTAGAACATCACCTACAGCATAGTCACTAGCATCACACATGATTTCAAAGGGTAAATTCCAATCAGGTGGCTGAACAATAGGTGCAGAAATTAAGGCTTTCTTAAGTATTTCAAACGCTTCTACACAATCATCATCAAAGACAAAAGGAATATCTTTTTGTAATAGGTTAGTCAGAGGCCGAGAAATTTTTGAGAAGTCCTTAATGAACCTCCTATAAAAATGGCATGACCAAGGAAATTTCTTATACCTTTGATGTCCTTGGGACACAACATCTTTTCAATAGCATCAACTTTAGCTTTGTCAACTTCAATACCTCTTTCAGAAATTTTGTGCCCAAGACAATACCTTCATTAACCATAAAGTGTCACTTCTCCCAATTCAAGACAAGGTTAGTTTCTTCACATCTCTGCAAAACTCGATCAAGGTTGCTCAAGCAATCATCAAAAGAGGATCCATAAATGGAGAAATTATCCATGAAAACTTCACAAATCTTTTCACAAAAGTCAGAGAATATAGCCACAATGCATCTTTGAAAGGTAACAGGTGCATTACATAAACCAAAAGGCATACATCTATAAGCAAAGGTACCGAAAGGGCAAGTAAAAGTAGTCTTTTCTTGATCATCAACTGACACAGGTATTTGAGAGAAACCAGAGTAACCATCTAGAAAGCAAAAACGTGTATGTTTGGATAATCTATCTAGCATTTGATCAATGAAAGGCAAAGGGTAATGATCTTTTTTAGTTGCTTTATTTAATTTACGGAAATCAATTACCATCCTATAACCTGTAATAATTCTTTGTGGAATCAATTCATCTTTATCATTAGGAATGACAGTAATACCTCCCTTCTTGGGAACACAATGGACAAGGCTTACCCATTCACTATCAGCAACGGGATAAATTATACCTGCCTCAAGGAGCTTTAATATTTCCTTTCTTACCACTTCTTTCATCTTAGGATTTAGCCATCGTTGGTGATTAATAACTGGTTTGGCGTCTTTCTCCAAAATTATTTTGTGTTGACATAGAGTGGGACTAATGCCCTTAAGATCATCAAGAGTATATCCAATAGCAGCACGGTGCTTCTTCAGAGTTTTCAATAATTTCTCTTCTTCATGCTCTGAAAGGTTAGCATTAATAATAACATGATATATCTTCTTTTCATGAATATAAACATATTTAAGAGTATCAGGCAATGGTTTAAGCTCAAACACGGGATCACCCTTGGGTGGAGGAGGATCCTGTTGGGGATATTACTACTGGACATAAACTGGCCACAAGAGGCCGGGTTATCCCCATGATGATTAATTTATTTGAAACCCATGAAGACAAACATGGTGGTGCTTCATGAAGGCCCAAGGCCCGATGGTGGGTTAAGGCCTATAGACATAAATCGACATTGATATATACTCCCTCCGTTTGGAATTACTTGTCGCAAGTATAAATGTATCTAGATGTATTTTAGTTCTAGATACATCCATTTCTGCGATGAGTAATTTAGAACGGAGGGAGTAACTTGTATTGTAAGATAGAAGGAGTAGAGACCGATTCGGACACGTTTATGAGCCAGCCTCGGGATTCTGTAAACCGACGGGCGTCGACCCATGTATATAAAGGGGCGACCGGGCGACGATTTAGGGACGACACACAACAATTCGAGAGCCACACAAAGCGGATTCGCTCCCTGGTCATCGAAACCCTAGCAATTCCATCACAACTGGAGTAGGCTTTTACCTTCATCGTAAGGGGCCGAACCCGTATAAACTCTTGTGTCCTTTGTCCGCTTAGACCCCTTTAAGCTAACCCGTAGCCATGGCTCCACGACTAAGTCCTTTAATGAGGACATCTGCTGTGACAAAACTACAACAGTTGGCGCCCACCATGGGGCCCTCGCACGATGGTTTCGAGTTCTTGAAGGGCAGCTTCGAAGGACTCAAGGGATACGCTATGGGCCGGATGACTAAAAGTCGTCGCGGCAAGCTCTACATCGATGATGCAGGATGGAGCCCCGAGGCCGGCTCAGTTGAGTACGGGTATTGGGTCCCCTTTGGCGGAATTCACGTCTTCATCGGCAAGATCGGCGAACCGGGCCCTGAGCCGGACATCTACACTGACATCATCGAGATGGCTCAGCGTGCAAGATCTGCCCAGGTTTAGCCCGCTGTAAAGCGTGCCTTCGTAGGTGTCATCCATGGAGCAGAATATGAGGATAGATCGGCATCTGGTGGCGAAACCATTGTCTACTCTGATGACGAGTCTTCAACCGGAGAGACCGAGTCACTGTATCAGCTGCAGGATGGTCGGATTAGTGGTGGTTCCGATGGCCACAGTATTCCGGATCCCCTTGATCCACCGAGTCGGGTTGCGGTCTTCATGGCCGGTACGCAATCATCGCAACATTCTTCTACCACCGAAGCGATGCTTTCCAGTTTAGCAGCAGCAACACCAGCAGGAGCAGGGGGCTCTGCGCCGTCTCCGGCTCAGGTTTTGTCCGATTTGTTCACGCTTTGGCAACATTGCTGGCAGCAGAGGTGGACGCGGCAAACCGGGATCAGCACAACACGGAGATTGCGAAGGTGAAGGATCAGATAACTCAAGCTAAGGTGGACCTGGTGGCAGAGAACACCAGGATGGCTACAGAGCAGGCCGAGTTAGAGGCTCAGGCTTACCGGCTTATGCTGGATCAGAGTGCATCAGATGATATCATGAGAAGAAGATACCGGTCGCACCTCCCGCCCGTTTTTGAGGCAAGAAATCTCTTTAACATGCCAGGAGCAGGCACCAGTAATCAGCCAGTGGTAAACCGGGCGGAGGCACCTGGGACCGGGGCACTGGTTCAGCCGCGCGCCATGGATCCGCCGCCTCAGCCTCGTCAAAACGATGTCCCATCACGACACGTCTCAATGCCTCCGGGTCACTACTCTAATCCGTTGGATAACATCGTTGCTGCCAGTTCACGATTGGCGGCTCTCCCGATTGATGGCGAGTCCTCGATAGCAGTTGAGACACGACAGGCTAGGGAGCTCCTTCAGATAGCCTTGACTCAGCAGCAAGCTTATTCATATAGCCACGAAAGGATTCATTCTACTCCCCGCCTGAGCCGGAGCTACAGCAGGCATATTGATGAACCGGCCGTATCAAGCAATGCACGGAATCGTAATCTGCCCCGTGGCCATAACCCGACGAGTGGCGGTGGAAATGCTCAGGGTGTAGTGGATCGCACTAGGGCACGTCGAGAAGCCGAGTTAGTAGTGCAGCACGACGCTCCGGTTCGTCAAC
Organism: Triticum monococcum; assembly: GCA_034509565.1. NCBI lineage: Eukaryota > Viridiplantae > Streptophyta > Magnoliopsida > Poales > Poaceae > Triticum > Triticum monococcum. The sequence goes on along the minus strand of CM067847.1, from coordinate 168,653,472 downwards.
TCACCCCGGTTCGTCAGCTCACTCCGGTTTATCCAACAACGTCGGTGGAGCCAGGGGTTACCTCCAGTTCTTTGGGAGTACCATCTCTCATCCCAGCACTGCGCAATGTATGGCTACCTAAGGATTTCAAAGGCCCGCGCAAGGTGCCAAATTACACCGCCGATTTATCCCCCGAGTCATGGGTGGAAAGCTATGAGATGGCAATGGAGATGTTCAATGTGGACGAGGCGGCGTGTGCCAAATACTTTACCATGATGTTGGAGGGAACAGCTCGCACATGATTGAAAAACCTACCGGCCAACTCCATTGGGTCATGGGCCGAGTTGAGGGCCCGGTTCATCCAGAATTTCAAGGATACGTGCAAGCAACCCATGTCAATCGTGGATTTAGATGCCTGTGTCCAGGAGGAAGGAGAATCAACAACTCGCTGGGTGCGCCGGGTTTCGGATATTTTGCATTCATCAGACCACATCAACGCTGACATAGCCGTTTTAACATTGGAAGGCAATTGCTGGTTTGCACCTTTGAAGCTGAAGTTGGGACAGCTCAAACGCCATTGTAATGACATGGGAACACTTATGGCGGCTCTGGTGAAGTATGCCGACTCTGATAGTACCAAGGACCCCGAGTCTGATGATGACAAGACAGGCAAGGGAAAGAAGAGTGGCAGCACCAAAGGGCAGCAGCATAACCCGGCAGGTCATGGGAACAACGGTAAACGCAAGGCGGATAAAAGCCTGGACTATGTGGCTAACACCAACACCCAGGATAATGGTCAGCGGCGTAAGGGTAAACCGCCCCAGCGGGGTGGAGGGTCAGGCCCCAATCTGGAGCGCCTATTAAATCATCCTTACCCAAAGCACAGATCAAAGGAGAGGCCAGCTATGCATCTTTGGAAGGATTGCTTCATTATGCGGGAGTTCAAAAATTCAAATCTCTTTCAATACGACAATGGACCGCCCGGCGGTTCAGGAGGCGGTTTCCATGGGCTGGGTTATGGAGGTGGCAGCTCCGGTTCTGCATTCCAAGGCAACCAAACTGGACATGTGCTACCTCTTGAGCTTGCATTGGATTTCCCCGAAGAGGAAGGGATGATGCAGCAGAGTAGCGTAAGTATTTCCCTCAGTTTTTGAGAACCAAGGTATCAATCCAGTAGGAGGCCACACTCAAGTCTCTCGTACCTGCACAAAACGATAGCTACTCGCAACCAACGCGATTAGGGGTTGTCAATCCCTTCATGGTCACTTACGAGAGTGATATCTGATAGATATAATATTTTTGGTATAGAGACGCAAAGTGAAAAGTAAAAGGCAAAGTAAAAAAGCAAAGCAAGATTAAAGTGATGGAGATTGATATGATGAGAATAGACCCGGGGGCCATAGGTTTCACTAGTGGCTTCTCTCAAGAGCATAAGTATTCTATGGTGGGTGAACAAATTATTGTTGAGCAATTGACAGAATTGAGCATAGTTATGAGAATATCTAGGCATGATCATGTATATAGGCATCACGTCCGTGACAAGTAGACCGAAACGATTCTGCATCTACTACTATTACTCCACTCATCGACCGCTATCCAGCATGCATCTAGAGTATTAAGTTAAAAACAGAGTAACGCTTTAAGCGAGATGACATGATGTAGAGAGATAAATTCATGCAATATGAAATAAACCCCATCTTCTTATCCTTGATGGCAACGATGCAATACGTGCCTTGCTGCCCCTTCTGTCACTTGGAAAGGACACCGCAAGATTGAACCCAAAGCTAAGCACTTCTCCCATGGCAAGAACTACCAATCTAGTTGGCCAAACCAAACGGATAATTCGAAGAGACTTGCAAAGATAACTAATCATACATAAAAGAATTCAGAGAAGATTCAAATATTATTCATAGATAAACTTGATCATAAACGCACAATTCATCGGTCTCAACAAACACACCGCAAAGAGAAGATTACATCGAATAGATCTCCACAAGAGAGGGGGAGAACTTTGTATTCAGATCCAAAAAGAGAGAAGAAGGCATCTAGCTACTAACTATGGACCCGAAGGTCTAAGGTAAACTACTCACACTTCATCGGAGGGGCTATGATGATGTAGAAGCCCTCCGTGATGACGGCCCTCTCCGGCGGAGCTCCGGAATAGGCTCCAAGATGGGATCTCGTAGATATAGAAAGTTGCGGCGGCGGAATTAGGTTTTTGGCTCCTGTTCTAATCGTTTGGGGGTATGTAGGTATATATAGGAGGAAGGAGTACGTCGGTGGAGCACCGAGGGGCCCACGAGGCAGGGGGCGCGCCCCCCACCCTCGTGACCGCCTCTTTGACTCCTTGGAGTAGGGTCCAAGTCTCCTGGATCACGTTCGGTGAGAACATCATGTTCCCGAAGGTTTTATTCCGTTTCGAGTCCGTTTGATATTCTGTTTCTCCGAAATACTAAAATAGGCAAAAAATAGCAATTCTGGGGTGGGCCTCCGGTTAATAGGTTAGTCCCAAAAATAATATAAAAGTGGAAAATAAAGCCCAATATAGTCCAAAACATTAGATAATATAGCATGGAGCAATAAAAAATTATAGATACATTGGAGACGTATCAACATGGCAATCAAGGCAGTCAGGGCAACCAGGGAGATTATAACCATCAGGGAAATCAACATCAGCAACAATCGGGTTATCAGAGGAACCCAAAGCAGTTGAATAGTGGACATTACCATGTCTTCACCACTAGCTTATGTAAGCGCGATCAGAAGCTTCATAATGGGCCGTGAACTCTGTTGAACCGGCAGTACCTCGTTATCTGCGTTGGTCTGAATAGCCCATCTTGTGGAGTTGAGAGGATCATCCGCCCCGGGTTGACAATCCGGGCCATCTGGCCTTGGTGGTGGCACCTCAGGTTGGGGGTATAAGTTTACCAAGGTGCTTATGGATGGAGCAAACAGTATCAATATCCTTTACTATGAAACCTTCCGTCGCATGGGGTTGATAGATAAGAATCTTAAACCGTCGAACACCGTGTTTCATGGTGTGGTGCTTCGTAAATCGGCATACCCAGTTGGCAAGATAGCTATGGAAGTTGCTTTTGGAGATGATCATGATTCAAGATCAGAGGTGTTAACTTTTGAAGTGGTGAAAATCAAGAGTCCATATCATGCCCTGTTCGGACGGCTGGCTTATGCTAAGTTCATGGCAAGGCCTTGTTATGTTTATCTACAGCTTAAGATGCCGGGTCATAAGGGGACCATCACAGTGCATGGGAGGCGGAAGATTGCTTTGGAATGTGAAGAAGGTGATGCGGCTTATGCTGAGGTGGTTTGTGCCACAGAGGAGCTAGATTTTTATAAGGACAATGTTGATCCGGCAGATATGACTTCTCTAAAAAAGCCAACTATAGAGCATGATCCGGCGCTGAAATTTAAATCGACTGAGGAGACTAAGCTGGTTGACTTTGTTCCTGGTGATTCATCCAAGCAGTTCAGCATCAGCGCTAACTTGGATCCGAAATAGGAAAAGCGCGCTCATCGAGTTCATTCGTGAGAACCGAGACATCTTTGCATGGAAGCCTTCTGACATGCCAGGTGTACCGAGGGAACTCGCTGAAGACACTCTTAATATAGATCCTAAGTTTAAACCTGTCAGGCAGTTTCTCCGCCGCTTCAACGAGGAGAGGCGTAAAGCTATTGGTGAGGAGGTAGCCCGGCTTTCGGCAGCAGGGTTTATTGTGGAGGTCTTTCACCCTGAGTGGTTAGCTAATCTGGTGCTGGTACTTAAGAAAAACGGCACTTGGCGTATGTGTGTGGATTACACAGAGTTAAACAAAGCCTGTCCAGCTGACCCCTTTACTCTCCCTCGTATCAATCAAATTATTGATGCTCCGGTAGGTTGTGACCGTTTGTGTTTTCTGGATGCTTATTCCGGTTATCATCAGATCAAAATGGCAGTTAAGGACCGGGAGAAGACAACTTTCATACCTCCCTTTGGAGCCTTCTGCTATGTATCTATGCCTTTCGGGCTCAAGAGTGCCTAGGCGACTTATCAGCGTTGCGTCCAGAATTGCCTGCATAAACAGATTGGGCGCAATGTTCATGCATATGTGGATGATATTGTGGTGAAGTCCAGAAAGGAGGAAACATTGATAGATGACTTGAAGGAAACTTTTGATAACCTCTGGGTTTATAAGATGATGTTTAATCCGGACAAATGTGTCTTTGGTGTGCCGGCAGGCAAGCTATTAGGTTTTCTAATGTCTAACAGGGGAATTGAAGCTAATCCGGAGAAGATCACAGCTATCACATCTCTGGCTAAACCGGCATGTATCAACGATGTTCAGCGCTTGGCGGGCCGGATTGCAGCCTTAAGCCGGTTTATCAGTCGCCTTGGAGAGAAGGCTATCCCTTTGTATCAGATGCTAAAGAAGATGGATCACTTCGTCTGGAGTGATGTTGCTGATAAAGTGTTTGAGGATTTGAAGAGATAGTTAGCCAAGCCACCTGTCCTTGCGGCTCCGGTCAATAAAGATCCCTTATTACTATATGTGGCTGCTAATGCCCGGGTTGTTAGCGTGGCTATTGTTGTGGAGCGCAAGGAGGCTGGAAAAGAGTATCCGGTTCAACGGCCGGTTTATTATATCAGCGAGGTGCTTATTGAGTCCAAATAGAGATACCCACATTGGCAGAAGCTGGTGTATGGGGTTTTCATGGCAAGCCGGAAGCTCAAGCATTATTTTCAGGGTCATCCTATCACAGTGGTCAGTTCAGCCCCTTTGGGAGATATCATTCAAAACAGAGAAGCAACTGGCCAGATTGCCAAATGGGCTATTGAGCTTGGACCTCACGGGTTAAAATATACACCTCGCACAATAATCTAATCCCAAGCACTTGTGGATTTCATCAACGATTGGACAGAGTTGCAGACACCGGAGGAAAAGCCGGACAACACTTATTGGACTATTCATTTTGATGGGTCCAGACAATTGGAGGGCTCGGGGGCTGGAGTCATCTTAACTTCCCCACGAGGTGATAAGTTTTATTATCTTCTCCGTTTAATGTTCCCTTGTACTAACAATGCAGCTGAGTATGAGGCCTTGCTCCATGGTCTTTGGATGGCTAAGGAAATGAATTTAAGCCAGGTTAAGTGCTTTGGTGACTCGGACCTATTGGCTCAACAGGTATCTGGCACTTGGGATTCCAAGGATCCACTCATGGTGGCATATAGACGAGAGGTGGATACAGTGGCTGGTCATTTCAAAGGTTACCAGGTTGACCATATTGACCAGCGAAAGAATGAAGCGATAGATGCTTTAAGTCGTTTAGGCTCTCAATGTAAATCAGTGCCACCCAATACCTTTCTAGATGTGCTGCATAATCCGTCAGTCAAGATACCTACAGAGGAGGATTTGGCCGTGCCTGACCCGGAGGCTCAATTGGTGGCGGCTCTTCATGTTATTCCGGATTGGACGATCCCATACCTGACATACATGAACCGGGGCGAGTTACCAGACGATGAAACCTTGGCCCGGCAGATAATCCGGCGATCCAAGTCAATGACCATTGTCAATGGGGAGCTACATCATTGCAGTGTCACAGGAGCGTTTCAGCGTTGTGTGTCTCCTCAAGAAGGTTGTGAGATTTTGCGTGAGATCCACGAAGGAGATTGTGGTCACCATGCCAGTTCAAAATCCTTGGTGTCTAAGGCCTTTCGTCACGGCTTCTATTGGTTGACGGCTCATGCTGATGCTGAGGATTTGGTAAAGAGGTGTGACAATTGTCAGAAGTTTGCACGCCACGCTCATGTTCCGGCTCAAGAATTAAGAATGATTACAATCACTTGGACATTTGCAACTTGGGGGCTAGATATGGTTGGACCCTTTAAGAGGTCCAAGGACAAGAAGACCCACCTGCTGGTGGCGGTTGATAATTTTACCAAGTGGGTAGAGGCAGAGCCAGTCAGTAAGTGTGATGCGTCCACAGCGGTTCAATTCATCAAAAAGGTGATATTCCGGTTTGGTTTTCCACACAACATTATAACTGATAATGGTACTAATCTATCCAAGGGTGCTATGGAAGAATTTTGTCAATGTGAGCACATCCGGCTTGACGTTTCATCGGTGACTCACCCCCAATCTAATGGTCAAGCAGAGAGGGCCAATCAAGAGATTTTGAGAGGTATCAAACCCCGACTTATGGTTCCTTTAAAGCGGACGCCGGGTTGTTGGGTGGAGGAGTTACCTTCCGTGTTATGGAGTATCAACACCACATCGAACAGATCTACGGGTTACACGCTTTTCTTCATGGTTTACGGAGCAGAGGCAGTTCTCCCTAATGACGTCCGTCATGACTCGCCCCGTGTGGCGGCTTATGTTGAAGCTGATAATGAGAAAGCACATCAGGACTCACTGGACCTGTTAGATGAGGAGCGTGATCTTGCGGCGGCACGATCGATGATTTATCAACAAGATCTGTGACGTTATCACAGCCGCCGGGTTAAAACCAGAACTTTTCAAGAATGCGATCTGGTGCTCCGGCTCATCCAGGATTAGACTGATATGCACAAGTTATCCCCACCTTGGGAAGGGCCTTTTGTGGTCAGCAAAAATTTGCACAATGGATCATACTATCTTATCGATGTTCGAGAGCACAAAGACTCACGTAAATTGGAGGAGAAGACCCAGCGGCCGTGGAATATAGCTCATCTTCGGCCTTACTATACTTAAGCTATAGGCTCTTTTTATGTACATAGTTATGACAATGTATATATTATGATCAATATAATAAACCGGAGCCTCAGCTAAAGCGGGGTCTCTGTTGTTTTTACATCATGTGTGTTTACACGGGGGCTTCTGTTCATAAAGTGGAATTCTGCTGATCTGGCTTATAAAGCCACACATATAAAAGGAAATCACTAGGGGGCTTGGTCGTATCCGAACCTTAGCTACGCCTCTTGATCGACTTAAGGCCAAAGGGAAATCACTAGGGGGCTTGGTTGTATTTGCACCATAGCTACACCTCTTGATAGGCTTAAAGCCAACATGAAATTATGTGGGGCCAAAGAGAGTGTTGCACCAGCACAACTCAAACATAGGCACCCACCGAGCACAGCTCAAATGTTGCTTGGGGGCTCTTTGCTTCTCAAAGAACAAAGAGTTTGCACCCTTGCAATAGGCTATCAAGCCAGGCTTGGAAGCCAGGTGTATTCACCTAAAACCCCGGGTTATCCTACTTCTTTAAGTAAGCCACTCCGTCCAGGTAAACCTGGCATGACCCGTCGAACATTTGACAAGTCAATCTCATAGACCCTGAACTTGTCAAAGTTAAAACGATGATTGGTTAAAGATTGAGGTCCATCTTGAAAGGCTTTGAAAAATGGTTTAACTCGGTGGCCTGGCAGCCCATGAAAAGCCTCAATTTAGGGCCTGGCGGCCCATGAAAAGCCTTGCATATTCTTCTTGTGTTTTTTGCAAAGTTTTTTCTCTTTTGATAAGATTCATAAATATTTTCTGATAAACCGGCATTATTACAAACCGGCGTGGCTTACAATGCTAAGTTATCAGTACATGATCAGCTATAATCTGGCGTTTTTTTATCCGGTCTAATTTTTACTACAAGTCACCAGTATTATATGGATAAAACCGGTGTTTATCATAACTCGGTACGGTTTTATCGTAAACCAGCAAACCTGGAGGGAGTCATCAATACTCCAGATCGGTGTTATCACCCTTATTATAACAACCGTTGGTCAAACAACGAGGTAATAGGTATTATCTACTTTATATCTTGTTGTTTTTAAAATACAGCCTTGGCTTTACACCTAGGCTATATATTTGGGCATCATGATCCGTCCAGCGGTAAACCACCAAGACACTTGCAATCTCTTGTATGCAGGAACAAGTTAAAATATAGCCACTGCGGATTATGCATATAATAGATCCCAAAAGCATGGCGAGTTATCAGTATCAAGCAAAATAAGTATGCTCGATGGCATAGCAGACACGTGTTTGAACTAGCCTATTACAAGGCGCTTTAATGCCCACACAGAATAATTGTATCAGTAAAGAGTGGCAGGCTGCGACAGGCTAAACCAGCCTCCGGTTTAGGATTCATCCCTAGGACGACTTGAAGATTGAGGGTCATCTTTAGTCGGGGCATCCTCCTCCTCCCTACCCAATGGCTGGAAATCAATGGTTGCCCAATCGATTCTAGTTAAGGCTTGGAACACGGCTTCTTCACTTATAAGGTTGGAAGGATCAATGTCAGGGGCATAAGTGTGCTTATGAATTGGCGAAACAAGTTCTTCTACATCATGTGTTGGCGCATGATATCTTTTCCGATCAGCATCGTAAACCGGTTGATAATGAGACAGATCCGTTTCTTCCGCCAATTTGCTCGCTATGGGTCGCATTTCCCTTGTCAGCCTTCGGAGATCATCATTGTTAAATTCTGAACCGTCTTCTTTCACGCCAGGATAGCCTTTGCCAATATCTGACGATTCAAGATCAGGAATCCATGCCTTGGCCCAGATTAGCACAGTCAGCGCCTAACCTTGCAGCTAATTTTTTAAGTTCGTCCAACCGAGCAGGCAACATTGACAGCTTCTCAATAGTTTCTTTTATTAACATTGGAGGAGCCTGTTATGATCAGCGGTGCAAATAGCCCGTTGGGCTCCGGAATATAGCTGCTCTATCAAAGTATAGGCAGCCTTCAGCTTCATCCGCATGTCAGAGCCCAGATGGGTAATGCGGGTCCCTGTGACATTGCAAAGCATCAGTAAACCGGTAACTGATAAGCTAAAACGAATTGAAAAACATCAGATGAGGATACTTACCAAATAAAGTAGAGGTCATAGCATTTATTTACCGCTTTAAACCAGTCAGTTCTTCGACCACCGGTTTAAGGGCTGCTTCTACGTCTTCGGCTCTCTTTGTTAAAGCGGCCTTCTCTGTGTCCCAATCTGCCCGTTCCTTCTTAAAGGTCTCCTTTAGCTTCTCCATGGCTGCTAAGACATTGGTCAGTTCTTCCTTGGCTTCAGAAGCCTCCGCTTGCTAAGATTTAATGTTCTCTTGAAGATCAGCGGTTTGGGCGTCCTTTTTGCTCAGCTCAGCCTATAAAAGAAAGACATATCATCAGTGGGTAGTGTATATTTGAAGTACCAAGCACATAACAAGTTATGCACTTTGTACTTGGGGGCTAATGCCTATTCGCTTCATTATCAGAATTTTTTTCAAAGTCCCAAGTGTAATGCAAGCATTATTCTTGGCACTTGGAGGCTAATGTACATCTGCTCAAAGTAACAGTGGTTAAAGTCCCGGTTCACCTTGGAAATATAAACTGGCCCTTAGGGACTACACAGGCAAAAGTTACAGGATTACAATGCTAAAAGTACGGGTTCATTTTTAAAGGATCAACCGACCCTTGGAGGATAAGTATGCAGAGTTGAGATATTACAAAGTCCCGATTTTCGATTGCCATCATAAATCGGCCCTTGGGGGCTACTAGAGTTGGTACTTACAATTGGACTTAAGAGAGAAAAGGTTATGTAATTAACTCGTAACGCTCCTTCATCAAGTTCACTAAACCGGCTTCGTAGTCACGGTTTTTGTACAGACGGTTTAAAAACTAGAGTGGAGTTCTTGGGTGTCGAGGTGAGCATAGCTTGATAAATTGGTGCTCCATTTGCCTTTCTCCATAGCAGAACGTTCCTCCTTGGCGCTATGTTTTCATAATGCAACATGGTTGCTAGGGGAGGTGTGGCCAATGCCAGTGATGATAACATCATCTTCCTTGTCACCGCTAGCCTTCACTGGAGTTGACCGGATATTAGTAGCCTTAACCGGACTAGACGGTCCATCATCAGTACAGATCGGGCTCGTCGGTTTATCAGCAAGATCTGCTATTTCAACTTCTGCTTTTTCATTAAAATCATGATCTTAAGGGGGTGGTTCATCAAACATGGCGTCCACATTTGGACCTTCCGGTTCTATAGTTTGCTCCGGTTCAACAACCACGTGGTCGTCAGAGGTTTATTCACCCGAGCCTTCTTGCTGGGCCGAGCCTTGGCTCTAAAAGGAAAAAAGATGCAAGGGTTAATAGAGCATGCAAATATAAAGCATCAAAAGATTCAGTTAAAGTACTTACCCAACAACTGTTTTTAGGGGAGGGAGTTGTGTGGCCGTCGACTCGCCAGATGATGAATGAGGCGTTCCCTGATAATTTGGATCGAACGGATTAAGAGGTTGTCGGAAATAACCTGCATTGGGATAAGAAGTATCAGAAGTGGGTGAGACCTCAGGTTGACATTTCCGAACCGGAGTGTTCGGTAAACCGGCCGAAGTGACTACTTGGCCGCTGTGTCGGGTTGTACGGCGAGCTTCTTGCTGCTGCTTCTTCAAAAGAAATTTTGGGTCCAAGTGAGCATGGGGGTGAGAAAATTTTATTTTCTGGATTGTTTGACGGATTTTCTGTGTTGACGGAGTGCCTGAACTGGAGGAAAGAGTAATTACCTCTGCGTCGTCAGCCTGGCTGCCTTCAGCATCATCCTGATAATAATCATTGTCAATGAGGTGTATGAAAAGCAAACCAGGAGAGTCAAGTTCTACCTCTGAGTCCGGATTATCAAGGTCTTCGTCGAGGTTCAGCCCGGTGGATTCAACCGCCTTCTTCTTGGTAGGCCTCTTGACCACCTTCGTCTTAGGTCGAGGGGTCTTCGCCAGTTTTTCTTGAGGCTTCGTCTTCTAAAATGGGTCATCGCCCTATTAAAAGAATGGACAGAAGTTATAGGAGATTGCACAGATTAAGTACAAGCAGGAGTGAGGCAGTGCTTACCGCTGGTGGTTTATTCAAAGTGTAGAAGGGACTTAACCCGGTCCTGCTACAGACAGCCTCCGATTCATTCAGTATCTTCTTCACAACTTCAGTAACTTCAGCTTCTGTCAGCTGAATATCAATATGACGTTGAGAGTCTTTTTCTTCACCAGTATACTCTCACTTAAACCGAAGCGACGGCTTAAAGGCAATATACTCCATGAGATCCAGCAGCGGACAAAATCAACTTCTGTTAGACCATTGGCCATAAAGGTCCTGAGCTTAGAGAGCTGTGGACCATATGTAACCCGCTCTTTGGTAGTCAACCGCTGCGGAAATGGATGTGTGTTCGTAAGCCGGTGAGGACGATAACCCGGCAGAGGGTTCTCATCATCAGGAGAGGAGTCTTTACAGTAAAACCAAATCTGGTTCCATTCTTTAGGATGGCTATGGAGTTTGGCATGAGGGAAACTGACATCTTTTCTCTTCTTAATTGAAACGCTGCCCAGTTCGGTATTGGGCCCGTCTACAAACTTAGTACGGAGGTTCAAATAGAAAAAGTCCTGGAATAGCTCAACGGTTGGCTCCTCTTGCAGGTATGCTTCACAAAATACTTGAAAGTCACAAACATTGGACAAAAAATTTGGTCCAATGTCTTGAGGATGGATCTGGAAATTGGCAAGCACATCACGGAAGAACTTAGATCCAGGCGGTTTAAAACCACGACTCATGTCATCAACAAACACTACTACTTCACCATCTCTGGGGGGGTAGGAGGGTTTTCTGGACTAGGGACTCGCCACTGGATTTCACTCCGCTTCGGTAAGGTGCCAATTTTGACGCATCCATCTAGTTGCTCCTCAGTAACCCGGGAAGGGACCTAGTTACAGACATAAAATTGTTTGGCCATTGCAATTAAAGAGGTGGAAAAGATTACTGTTGATTTACAATTCATGATTGACAAGGCATAAAGCACAACAGGTTAAAGAAAAAGGAATTCAAGCATGTAAAATTGTTAAACCAGAGGCTGATGCTATTATAAATGGTAAAGCGACGGACGGTTTACAAGGGGACTAATGGCATATGACAGATTATTTTCTACAAGGATAAACCGCCTACGTAGACAAGGAAGGTACAGATCTGAGGCAAAAAAGGACTAAGTGAAGAAAAATAGGTTTCACAGGATCACATGGGCATTTTGGATCTACCACAAGTCAGGAAAAGAAAAAGATTTAGACCTAAAAAAGTTGGTCCTGGAGCAGTTCACAAAGGTCTAGCTCGGTTTTTATGCATATAAGGCTTGGTTTGATAGCCAAAATAAGGACTACTATAGCTACCGCACGGAACGCATTAAGGTTGAGGTCTGTTGTGTATGGACTGACGAAGAACAAGAGAAGAACGCCATGAACCCTTGTGAAACCTAAGTGGATCTACAAAGGAAAGAGGGGAAGATTTACCAAAGTTGTTGAAGCAAAGGAGGTGCGCCACGTTTTTCTGGTTCAGTCAGGTTGATGCAGTGGCCGACGATGAGGTAGAGGCGAAGTTCGACGACAGCGGCGGCACTCGGGTGCAGAGGCGTCGTGAGGAGGATGAAGAGACGAAGATGCAACGGGAGGAAAAGGAAAGGAATCCTCAGCCCTATTTATAAGGCAAAGAGATAAGCGACATGCGCGAGAATCAAGGAGCCCAAAAAATGGATATATAACTGTGACGCCCCGAGACCGATGCTCGAGAAGACTTCCTTATATTCCGGGTTTCGCCGTGTGTTTCATTTGTGCTTGCCCTATTATTTTTGCATTGCATCATGTCATCATGCCATCATCTCATAAATCTTTTGCATCTCAACTAAATAAATCATATGGATGTTCGATCCATTTAAATCGAGGGATATTCACAATGGTGATTTCTCTTTACAACATATTCAAAGTCTCCAATATTATTAAGGAGCCATAATAAAATATTTCATTAATGGGAATGCACCATGACACACTTATATTTTAATTTCATGCCTTCCCTACCCTCACTTCTTATTCAAACCATTTGATTTTAAATCAAATGAGTTTGAATTTATATCTTTCGATCATGCCACTTCTAATTTTCTTGGACCAAGTGCATTTTTGTGAGTCCGGGAAAATTATCCGCGTGTCCAACTTCTTCCCCTAACCCCCTCTTTCTTTTTCTTTCTCTTTAATTGTTTTCTGCTAAAGAAAATAAGAGAAGGGAGGAGAGAGGAGCTAGCCCAGCCAGCCTCCAAGCCGGCCCATCCCCGCGGCCCACCTAGGCCCAGTCGCGCCCCACCTAATCCTAACCTAGCCCGACTTCCCCATCTCCCTCGCGCACCCTCCTCCTCTCGTTTTTCCCTCGCGCCGCCAGGAGGCAGCGACGCTCGATCCCCTCGTCTCTCTTCTCCCCTCGCGCCGCAGGAGACACCATCTCCCGATCCCCATCTCTCCCCTTCGTCCTCCTCTGGTGCCACCCCTATCCCTCACTCCCTCGACAGCGCCGTCCTCCCAGTGCCACCCCTGACCCGTGCTGTGCCGCCACTCCACCGCATCCGTGCCCTGCGGCTGCTACTCTTCTGCACGCCGCCGTCCGCGACCAGCAGGAGGCCGCCGCTCGCCTCACCTCCTGCCTCCTGCGCGCCTCCTCCTCGCGTGCCGTCTCCGCCTTCAGATGCATTCGCGTCGCCCAACCGGACCATCTCCGCCTTCGCCTCCTGCTAACGGAGCGCCGCCGCACCTCCGCCGCCCGGCGACCCTCTGCTTCCACCTCCAGCAGCTCTCCCTGCGACCTCCTCTCCATCACCGCCTTGTGCCGTCCCTATCGACTCCGACCAGGGAGCCCCGCCGCTCGCGTGAACGTGGCATCTGCCTCCTGTTCATGCTACCTTGTCTCATTCGCGGACATTTCTTGCCTCAAGTGCTCCTGACTGAGACCCTCAAATCATCTACCCGGAGCCCAATGTTCGAAGACTACCGTGGACGTGTGCCTGGTGTCACTCGGATTCGTCAAGACCGCCAAGAGCCCTTTTCGGTGAGACCAAGCCCGCAAGTCCATGGATCTGCAAAGTACCTCTATGCACGGTTACGGCAAGTTCTTCTTCGATACGTGTACGACAAGACGCGGGAGAACGACTTCATGGACCGACAAGTCACACGACGACCGTTGCCCGCCAAGTACCCCTTCGGAGCGTCAAGTTCCACTACCGTCGTCTCCGGAAGCCTCGGATCCGTGAAGTTCCACTACCGTCGCCGTGTTTCCGACAAGTTCGCGAGTACGACTACTTCCCACGATGTCCAGTACCACTACCATTGCCGAAGACCTATGAACCTAAAACTTCAAGTTCGACTAGGGTCAAAAGGACGAGACCGACAAGTCCGAAGACCCCAAGTACCTCCACGATGACCCGGACATCTACAGAAAAACGTGTACCTCTACCGTCGCCATGTACACCTACTTCCACTATGAACGTCCCGAGAACGTCTACTTCCCCTACACCGCATCGAACTTGGTCCGTTCCGACAACACACGCTTCGAAGGTATAACCCGAGAAGATGCCCGTAAATGAATGCATGTTGTATGAGATGCACCCTTGATCGATAACGTCGCCCCTCTTTTGCCTTGCCACCGACATGTGGGAACTCGGTATTCGAGAGCACCCCACGTTCTATCGCATGTCACGCTCCCGTCGCATTTTCTTTTGCACCGGGATCTCAATCGAGTTACCGGAACCGATATGTTGCCGTGGCATCACTTTCGGAATCGTTGCCGTGGCACCCCTTTCGTTTCCGCCACGCCGACAAATGCTTCATAATGGTCTTGTCAACATTTTCATAAAATTGCTTAAAACTTGCATATGTCATCCGCATCATGATAACAACATTTAAAATGTTTAAAATGTTGTTTGTTTAAATTTGCTTAAATGCCATGCTAAAATGATTTATTTCATAACTAAATAACCGTAGCTCCAAATTTAATAAACTTTATATGTATATGGGGTAGAATTTTGCCTAGTTTATCATGGTGACATTGTTTTGCATGCCTAACAACTCTAAAACATGGTTTAGGGCAGAACAGGACCTAACCTAATATATGCACATGAGGAGTTTCCGGATTTGTTGTTCGTTGCTTCCGGCCTCATTTAAACTTGCCTGGATAGGTAGTTTTGTTGTGCTTCCCCTCTTGCCATGTTTAACAACATTTAATATTGTTGGGTACATAAACAAGAACGAACTAAATACGTTATGTGGTGTTTTGGCAATATGCGACTCCGTTGCATATTGAGCTCCACTTAATTTGTAGGATTGTTTGTGCTCTTTGCCTTGTCATGCATATTTAAACCGGACATGCATCATACTTGTTTGCGCATCGTGCCATGTTGTTGTAGTGGTTGTTTACTATGTTGTTTGCTTCTTTTCCGGTGTTGCTTCTTTGGGTTGGTTCCGATAATGTCGTGTTTGTGAGGATCCGTTCAACTTCGTCCGTTTGTCTTCTTCATGGATGCGTTCTTCTTCCTTGCGGGATTTCAGGCAAGATGATCATACTCTCGAAATCACTACTATCTTTGCTATGCTAGTTTGCTCGCTCTTTTGCTATGCCAATGCTATGATGCCTACCATTTGCTTGTCAGCCTCCCAATTGCCATGTCAAAGCTCTAACCCACCATGTCCTAGCAAACCGTTGATTGGCTATGTTACCGCTTCGCTCAGCCCCTCTTATAGCATTGTTAGTTGCAGGTGAAGATTGAAGTTTGTTCCTTGTTGGAACATGGAGATACCGTTCCTTGTTGGAACATGTTTACTTGTTGGGATATCACAATATATCTTATTTAATTAATGCATCTATATACTTGATAAAGGGTGGAAGGCTCGGCCTTATGCCTGGTGTTTTGTTCCACTCTTGCCGCCCTAGTTTCCGTCATATCGGTGTTATGTTCCCGGATTTTGCGTTCCTCACGCGGTTGTGCTATAATGGGAACCCCTTGACAGTTCGCCTTAAGTAAAGCTTTTCCAGCAATGCCCAACATTGGTTTTACCATTCGCAACATAGCCTTTTTTCCCTTGGGTTTCGCGGACTCAAGGGTCATCATTATTTTACCCCCCCCCCCGGGCCAGTGCTCCTCTTAGTGTTGGTCCAACTTGTCAGCCGCCGGTGGCCACCAGGGGCAACTCTGGGCTGGCCTACCGGAAGTTTGGACGATCCGGTGTGCCCTGAGAAAGAGATATGTGTAGCTCCTATCGGGATTTGTCGGCACATTCGGGCGGTGTTGCTGGTTTAGTTTTACCCTGTCGAAATGTCTTGTTGTACTGGGATATTGAGTCTGATCGGAATGTCTCGGGTGGAGGTCTATTCCTTCGTTGACCGTGAGAGCTTGTCATGGGCTAAGTTGGGACACCCCTGCAGGGATTTGAACTTTCGAAAGTCGTGCCTGCGGTTATGGGCATATGGGAATTTGTTAACGTCCGGTTGTAGAAAACCTGAAGTCGACCTTAATTAAAATGAATCAACCGCATGTGTAACCGTGATGGTCTCTTTCCGGCGGAGTCCGGGAAGTGAACACGGTTGTTGGAGTTATGCTTGACGTAGGTAGTCCAGGATCACTTCTTGATCATACTTTTATCGACCGTGCTTTGCCTTCTCTTCTTGCTCTCTTTTGCGAATAGGTTAGCCACCATATATGCTAGTCGCTTGCTGCAGCTCCACCTCATACTTTTACCTTACCCATAAGCTTAAATAGTCTTGATCGCGAGGGTGCGAGATTGCTGAGTCCCCGTGGCTCACAGATACTTCCAAAAACCAGTTTGCAGGTGCCGATGAGTCCGTGCAGATGACGCAACCCAGCTCAGGAGGAGCTCGTTGAAGACCTTGTTTATTTGTGTTGTTTCGTTCTAGTTGATCAGTAGTGGAGCCCAGTTGGGGTCGATCGGGGACCTTTGTCGCATTTGGGGTTCTTCTTTTGTTTTGGTTCCGTAGTCGGACCCTGATTGTATCTAGATGATGTAATGCTTTATTCATGTATTTGTGTGAAGTGGCGATTGTAAGCCAACTATGTATCTCTATTCCCTTATTGTATTACATGGGTTGTGTGAAGATTACCTCACTTGCGACATTGCTTTCAATGAAGTTATGCCTCTAAGTCGTGCTTCGACACGTAGGAGATATAGCCGCATCGAGGGTGTTACAAGTTGGTAATCAGAGCCCTCCCTGACCTTAGGAGCCCCACTAATTGATCGTTTTTAGCGGCCGAGTTGTGTCTAGAAAAATGTTTTGAGTCCTTTAGGAATTATATATCGGAGAGTTTAGGAATTCTTTTTACTTCCCAGTCTCCTCGTCGCTCTGGTGAGGCATCCTGACATAGAGTTTTGACTCTTCTCTTCTCAAATTTCACCAAAAAAAAAATTAGGATCACGCGGGTATCTTGGAATCGTTCCGATGGTTTTGTGACGAGAACATTGTCTTGGTGCCTCCTGTCAGGGGTTTTGTGGAAGTGTCCCGGGGAGTTGAGCTCCGAGGTGTTGTCGTCACAATTTTATCGTTGCAGTTCTGGAATACCTGAGTTTAGTACGCCGACATCGAAAATCTCCTTTATGCAGTTCGTTGGTGAGATAACCTCGACGCCACCCAGTACTGGGGCGGGAGTTCGGGAGTATCGCCATAACTTGTATAACAGATGCTTTTCGAAGGTTGAGGTAGATGGTTTCCGAAGGTTTCTTGGTTATGTGTTGAAGGATGGATACAGCTGGATGTAGGAATTGCTAGTTTGGGTGAGATATTATGCTTCCCCTGTATTCCCAACACCTGATTGCATAACCGGAAAGTTTTGGGAGTTTCATAGGTGGGAATTCAAGTAGCTCTTAGGATATCCTTCCGACAGATGTATGATATGAAATTGGGGTTCGACGTCTAGTGGTCCGCCTATTCACGGTCGGTTTTACAGTGGTCTCATTGTGTCTTAAAGAGTCCTTGGCTATGCCGACTCGGGGATGCTTCGTATGTCATGTGCACTGCCTTGTACATGATGGTGTTGTACGATCGAGCCCGTGTAGGTCCCACCACGAAAACTTCGGACGAAATCTCTATCATATGTTTGTTCCGGCTTATTTTGCAAGCCAATCTTTTGTTTTTGTTTTGAGTTGTGGTATTCGAGTTGTTTCGGAGTCAAATGTTGATTCCATACCTTTCCCCAAATGGTGTTCTCATACTCCGATGTGAATACTAATTCCTCTTGATCATCGAGATTGTTTTTGTCAATCCCTTTTTAACCGGCGTGCTTCTCTTCAATTGGATCTGATCATTTCAACATCCGCAAGATCAAGTATCAGTTTCTTCTGAACGGTGTTTGTTTCATCCGTCTCCAAGTTGCCTTTGTTTTTCCCGCACTCCCTCCCTTGTTTTTCTTCAAGGACTCAGATTCCTTAATCGAGTATAAATATTATTGATGGGAAGCCTCTCCATTATTTTCCTTCAATGTTCTTATCCGGCGATTCTCATGAAGATACTAACGGAGCTTCTAGTTCATCATTCTTCGTTTCTTTTATCTTCTCCGGTGGTTCCAAGTCAAGCGTTGTTGATCTTACCCTTTCCTCATTTCAATGCCTTTCCATACCGGTGCACCTCTTAATAATTAATTTCTCGCTATTCATTTGTTCCGGAGTGCTCAAGATATCTCAATGGGCTCGTCTTGTCATTCAAGATCTGTTCAACCTATTTCGAGGATGTTATATCATTCAAGCCTTTTAATTCAACCGATGCAACCTCCCTTTTAAATCATTTCAATGGTGTTTCTTTTGAGTGGGCCCTAACCCACACGTCTTTTTCCAAGACCTTACCTGACTCTTCTTATTTTCCCGGAGCTATCCTAAATTCCTTTTAAAGTCTGATGTAAGAATAAATTGTCATCAGTCATATGCTTTTCTCCAAGATCCGTCGAATTCTTATCATCGTTGGTTCAACCTTTCCAACTTTAATTCCGGAGTGCCTCAATAATTCATGGTGGTGTTTCTCGTCGTCATTCTCAGATTTTGAAGACCGAAGAAGAGTTTCTCTTTAATCTTGCTCCATTCTCCTCAAGATTCGTGATTCTAGCTCGTTGCCATCCTCTCATAATTATTTTTGATTGTGAGAATTCTTTTCACCCATCCGAAGTAATTCAAGAGTCTTCTCAGTTGGATTATCCGGAGCCCATCATTTCAGAAGACTTGTTCATTCTCAGCTTTCAGCTCTCGTTCCCCAAAATCTCACCGGTGCATCATTCAATATTCTTTAATCAGCTCGTGATCTCTTCGTTCTCTTATATCTAAATCCTCTCAAGCATCTTCGTTCATTTTATAATTCTTCCCGGTGTTTCTTTATCTTCTCTCCGTTCATTTCAATTCTTACGGTGGTTCGTTCAAGAGTTTTTTTCTTCCTTCGTGTATCATATCTATGCATTCATGCTTTTCAAATTCTACCGGTGGTTCGTTGAAGACCATCTCAAGTTTGCGCTATATCTCTCTTAATCCTTGCTACGAGAATAAGTAATATGCCGAATCCATTGATTGTCATCAATTTAATTGGTGAAGGATAAGCATAATGTAATTCTTACTCTTGTTTCATCCAAGTGATTTAATTCCTTATTCCGGAGGTTCATCAAAATTCTTGATTTCTTTTGTTCATCTTTCCTTTTCCGGAGCTCCAAGTTATTTCAATGATATCACCACGGAGATTCATCTAAATCGCCGTAAGGCTTCGCTTGCGTTTTCAACTTCTGTTTCCTTTTGTTGGATCATTCTTTTATTACTGGAGTTCTCATGAAGGCTCTACATGATGGTTCATCAAAGATTTAATTCCTTCTTGAAGTGTTCTTTGAGATTCTTTTCAGAGGAACTCAAGCATTCTTCATCTTGCAATCCGGAGTGCAATTCTTTCACGCATATCTTTTGAGGTGGTGTTATGTCATTCTTGATAATTTCCCTTCGTGCTTCGTGTTTCACAAGTTATCAAGATGAGATAGTTAAACCCATCAATCTCTTCATTGGAGTTATCTTGTGCCATGTTACACCTAAAGCCTTCCCTAAGGATTGTTGCTATTTATGGTGCTTATAAATGACCCAAGTTCTTCAATTATCCTCCCGGTGAAATAAGTTTCTCGTCTCTTTGTTCTTATCAATCCAATTCTTTTCCCGTGAGTGGCAGGTTTTTCATCTCTTAATTTAAGAGGTATTCCATAAGACCATATCTAGCTTATTCTTTTCGTTGTGGGTTTTCCAACAACTCCGTTCTAGCTTCTGTTGTAACCGTGCTCTCTCAAGATATTGTTTTCCTTCATTCACTCCATTCCATTCTCTTTTTTGTTCTGGAGGCATTGTGATGTTGCTCTCTGCAACCCATCTTCTTGTTTTGCCAGGATCGTGTTCTTTTCGTCCTTATCTTTTTAATTGGAGTGTCGTGCCTGCTTTTCGAGTTCTTCCCATCCTGTCAAGTTTTTTCCTCCCTTCTCAATCGGAGTGCCGCCTGAAATCGTTCTTACCCATTGTGCCATTCTTTCAATAGTTCCGGAGGCAGTCTATTGTTGTTTTCATCAAGTATCCCCTAATCTTGTCAAATTCATGTTCAATTCCTTCCGTTTATAGTTGGAGTGCTGTCCAAATTATATCATTCTTAATCCTTCTCTACCTTGTTTTAATCGGAGTGGTTTCAGTATATATCTTGCCCTTCAACCTCAAGGGTTTTTCGCAATGTTCTTTGTTCCTCTTTTCTAACGGAGTGTTTTCGACTTTGTTCACCTTCGTTGTATTCTTTTCTCGAATTTGTTCAACCTTGCAAGGTTCTTTGGTTTCACTCGTTGTCAATGAAGCAACTTAGTTTACCTCTTCTCTTATCTCTTCCGCTTTCCCTCTGGTGCCATTCTAGATCTCGGGACGAGATCCTCTCGTAGTGGTGGAGTGTTGTGACGCCCCGAGACCGATGCTCGAGAAGACTTCCTTATATTTCGGGTTTCGCCGTGTGTTTTATTTGTGCTTGCCCTTTTATTTTTGCATTGCATCATGTCATCATGCCATCATCTCATAAATCTTTTGCATCTCAACTAAATAAATCATATGGATGTTCGATCCATTTAAATCGAGGGATATTCACAATGGTGATTTCTCTTTACAACATATTCAAAGTCTCCAATATTATTAAGGAGCCATAATAAAATATTCCATTAATGGGAATGCACCATGACACACTTATATTTTAATTTCATGCCTTCCCTACCCTCACTTCTTATTCAAACCATTTGATTTTAAATCAAATGAGTTTGAATTTATATCTTTCGATCATGCCACTTCTAATTTTCTTGGACCAAGTGCATTTTTGTGAGTCCGGGAAAATTATCCGCGTGTCCAACTTCTTCGCCTAACCCCCTCTTTCTTTTTCTTTCTCTTTAATTGTTTTCTGCTAAAGAAAATAAGAGAAGGGAGGAGAGAGGAGCTAGCCCAGCCAGCCTCCAAGCCGGCCCATCCCCGCAGCCCACCTAGGCCCAGTCGCGCCCCACCTAATCCTAACCTAGCCCGACTTCCCCATCTCCCTCGCGCACCCTCCACCTCCCGTTTTTCCCTCGCGCCGCCAGGAGGCAGCGACGCTCGATCCCCTCGTCTCTCTTCTCCCCTCGCGCTGCAGGAGACACCATCTCCCGATCCCCATCTCTCCCCTTCGTCCTCCTCTGGTGCCACCCCTCTCCCTCACTCCCTCGGCAGCGCCGTCCTCCCAGCGCCACCCCTGACCCGTGCTGTGCCGCCACTCCACCGCATCCGTGCCCTGCGGCTGCTACTCTTCTGCACACCGCTGTCCGCGACCAGCAGGAGGCTACCGCTCGCCTCACCTCCTGCCTCCTACGCGCCTCCTCCTCGCGTGCCGTCTCCGCCTTCAGATGCATTCGCGTCGCCCAACCGGACGATCTCCGCCTTTGCCTCCTGCTAACGGAGCGCCGCCGCACCTCCGCCGCCCGGCGACCCTCTGCTTCCACCTCCAGCAGCTCTCCCTGCGACCTCCTCTCCATCACTGCCTTGTGCCGTCCCTATCGACTCCGACCAGGGAGCCCCGCCGCTCGCCTGAACGTGGCATCTGCCTCCTGTTCATGCTACCTTGTCTCGTTCGCGGGCATTTCTTGCCTCAAGTGCTCCTACCTGAGACCCTCAAATCATCTACCCGGAGCCCAATGTTCGAAGACTACCGTGGACGTGTGCCTGGTGTCACTCGGATTCGTCAAGACCGCCAAGAGCCCTTTTCGGTGAGACCAAGCCCGCAAGTCCACGGATCTGCAAAGTACCTCTACGCACGGTTACGCCAAGTTCTTCTTCGATACGTGTACGACAAGACGCGGGAGAACGACTTCATGGACCGACAAGTCACACGACGACCGTTGCCCGCCAAGTACCCCTTCGGAGCATCAAGTTCCACTACCGTCGTCTCCGGAAGCCTCGGATCCATGAAGTTCCACTACCGTCGCCGTGTTTCCGACAAGTTCGTGAGTACGACTACTTCCCATGATGTCATGTACCACTACCGTCTCCGAAGACCTATGAACCTAAAACTTCAAGTTCGACTACCGTCAAAAGGACGAGACTGACAAGTCCGAAGACCCCAAGTACCTCCACAATGACCCGAACATCTACAGAAAAACGCATACCTCTACCGTCACCATGTACACCTACTTCCACTATGAACGTCCCGAGAACGTCTACTTCCCCTACACCGCATCGAACTTGGTCCGTTCCGACAACACACGCTTCAAAGGTATAACCCCGAGACGATGCCCGTAAATGAATGCATGTTGTATGAGATGCACCCTTGATCGATAACGTCGCCCCTCTTTTGCCTTCCCACCGACATGTGGGAACTCGGTATTCGAGAGCACCCCACATTCTATCGCATGTCACGCTCCCGTCGCATTTTCTTTTGCACCGGGATCTCAATCGAGTTACCGGAACCGATATGTTGCCGTGGCATCACTTTCGGAATCGTTGCCGTGGCACCCCTTTTGTTTCCGCCACGCCGACAAATGCTTCATAATGCTGTTGTCAACATTTTCATAAAATTGCTTAAAACTTGCATATGTCATCCGCATCATGATAACAACATTTAAAATGTTTAAAATGTTGTTTGTTTAAATTTGCTTAAATGCCATGCTAAAATGATTTATTTCATAACTAAATAACCGTAGCTCCAAATTTAATAAACTTTATATGTATATGGGGTAGAATTTTGCCTAGTTTATCATGGTGACATTGTTTTGCATGCCTAACAACTCTAAAACATGGTTTAGGGCAGAACAGGACCTAACCTAATATATGCACATGAGGAGTTTCCGGATTTGTTGTTCGTTGCATCCGGCCTCATTTAAACTTGCCTAGATAGGTAGTTTTGTTGTGCTTCCCCTCTTGCCATGTTTAACAACATTTAATATTGTTGGGTACATAAACAAGATCGAACTAAATACGTTATGTGGTGTTTTGGCAATATGCGACTCCGTTGCATATTGAGCTCCACTTAATTTGTAGGATTGTTTGTGCTCTTTGCCTTGTCATGCATATTTAAACCGGACATGCATCATACTTGTTTGCGCATCGTGCCATGTTGTTGTAGTGGTTGTTTACTATGTTGTTTGCTTCTTTTCCGGTGTTGCTTCTTTGGGTTGGTTCCGATAACGTCGTGTTTGTGAGGATCCGTTCAACTTCGTCCGTTTGTCTTCTTCATGGACGCGTTCTTCTTCCTTGCGGGATTTCAGGCAAGATGATCATACCCTCGAAATCACTACTATCTTTGCTATGCTAGTTTTCTCGCTCTTTTACTATGCCAATGCTACGATGCCTACCATTTCCTTGTCAGCCTCCCAATTGCCATGTCAAAGCTCTAACCCACCATGTCCTAGCAAACCATTGATTGGCTATGTTACCGCTTCGCTCAGCCCCTCTTATAGCGTTGTTAGTTGCAGGTGAAGATTGAAGTTTGTTCCTTGTTGGAACATGGAGATACCGTTCCTTGTTGGAACATGTTTAGTTGTTGGGATATCACAATATATCTTATTTAATTAATGCATCTATATACTTGGTAAAGGGTGGAAGGCACGGCCTTATGCCTGGTGTTTTGTTCCACTCTTGCCGCCCTAGTTTTCGTCATATCGGTGTTATGTTCCCGGATTTTGCGTTCCTCACGCGGTTGGGCTATAATGGGAACCCCTTGACAGTTCGCCTTAAGTAAAGCTTTTCCAGCAATGCCCAACATTGGTTTTACCATTCGCC
Source organism: Triticum monococcum (assembly GCA_034509565.1). Classification (NCBI taxonomy): domain Eukaryota; kingdom Viridiplantae; phylum Streptophyta; class Magnoliopsida; order Poales; family Poaceae; genus Triticum; species Triticum monococcum. The sequence continues at coordinate 168,629,419 of CM067847.1, read as the reverse complement.
ACCTAGCCTTTTTTCCTTGGGTTTCGCGGACTCAAGGGTCATCATTATTTTACCCCCCCCCCCCCCGGGCCAGTGCTCCTCTGAGTGTTGGTCCAACTTGTCAGCCGCCGGTGGCCACCAGGGGCAACTCTGGGCTGGCCTACCGGAAGTTTGGACGATCCGGTGTGCCCTGAGAAAGAGATATGTGCAGCTCCTATCGGGATTTGTTGGCACATTCGGGCGGTGTTGCTGGTTTAGTTTTACCCTGTCGAAATGTCTTGTTGTACTGGGATACCGAGTCTGATCGGAATGTCTTGGGTGGAGGTCTATTCCTTCGTTGACCGTGAGAGCTTGTCATGGGCTAAGTTGGGACACCCCTGCAGGGATTTGAACTTTCGAAAGCCGTGCCCGCGGTTATGGGAAGATGGGAATTTGTTAACGTCCGGTTGTAGAAAACCTGAAGTCGACCTTAATTAAAATGAATCAACCGCGTGTGTAACCGTGATGGTCTCTTTCCGGCGGAGTCCGGGAAGTGAACACGGTTGTTGGAGTTATGCTTGACGTAGGTAGTCCAGGATCACTTCTTGATCATACTTTTATCGACCGTGCTTTGCCTTCTCTTCTCGCTCTCTTTTGCGAATAGGTTAGCCACCATATATGCTAGTCGCTTGCTGCAGCTCCACCTCATACTTTTACCTTACCCATAAGCTTAAATAGTCTTGATCGCGAGGGTGCGAGATTGCTGAGTCCCCGTGGCTCACAGATACTTCCAAAAACCAGTTTGCAGGTGCCGATGAGTCCGTGCAGATGAGGCAACCCAGCTCAGGAGGAGCTCGTTGAAGACCTTGTTTATTTGTGTTGTTTCGTTCTAGTTGATCAGTAGTGGAGCCCAGTTGGGGTCGATCGGGGACCTTTGTCGCATTTGGGGTTCTTCTTTTGTTTTGGTTCCGTAGTCGGACCCTGATTGTATCTAGATGATGTAATGCTTTATTCATGTATTTGTGTGAAGTGGCGATTGTAAGCCAACTATGTATCTCTATTCCCTTATTGTATTACATGGGTTGTATGAAGATTACCTCACTTGCGACATTGCTTTCAATGCGGTTATGCCTCTAAGTCGTGCTTCGACACGTAGGAGATATAGCCGCATCGAGGGCGTTACAATAACAAGGTTGTTGCCTCGATTATTGGATGCTCATTAATAAAGGGTATCTTCGGCTTTAATGAACACGTGATGTCACGGTGGTTTACTACAAATCTGGAGGATGACGTCATGGCGGTTTACAAGATCTATGCGAAGGTGCAAAAGTGTTGAAGATTGACATCAACAAGTTCAAATCAATCTGGGCCTAATGTTGGGGATATTACTGCTAGACATAAACTGGCTAGGAGAGGCCGGGTTATCCCCATGATGATTACTTTATTTGATGCCCATGAAGACAAAGATTGTGGCGCTTCATGATGGCCCAAGGCCCAATGGCGGGTTAAGGCCTATAGACATAAACCGACATTGATATATAACTTGTATTATAAGATAGAAGGAGTAGAGACCGAGTCGGACACGTTTATGAGCCGGCCTCGGGATTCTATAAACCGACGGGCGTCGACCCATGTATATAAAGGGGTGACCCGGCGGCGGTTTAGGGACGACACACAACAATTCGAGAGCCAGAAAAAGCGGATTCGCTCCCTGGGCATCGAAACCCTAGCAATTCCATCACAACTGGAGTAGGCTTTTACCTTCATCATAAGGGGCCGAACTAGTATAAACTCTTGTGTCCTTTGCCCGCTTTAAACCCCTTTAAGCTAACCCGTAGCAATGGCTCCACGACTAAGTCCTTTCACGAGGACATCTGCCGTGACAAAACTACGACAGACCCCCTAGGATATCGACAGGCAAGTTGTGTTTCAGAATAGGTCCCTGTTTAAAGAATACTTCATCTATTTCCCTTGTTTCATTCATAAACATATCATTTTCATGGTCTAGCAAATATTGTTCTAAAGGATCAGTAGGAGGCACGACAATAGAAGCAAGACCAATAATTTCATCTTTACTAGGCAATTCCTCATCATGGGGTTGTCTACTAAATTTATCAAAATTAAACTCATGAGACATATCCCCTAAACCAACAGAAACAATATCCTTATTGCAGTCTATCTTAGCATTAACAATATTCAAGAAGGGTCTACCAAATATAATGGGACAAAAGTCATCTTGTGGGGAACCAAGAACAAGAAAATCAGAAGGATATTTGATTTTCCCACACAAGACTTCAACATCTCTAACAATCCCAACTAGTGAAATAGTATCTCTATTGGCAAGCTTAATTGTAATATCAATCTCTTCTATCTCAGCAGGTGCAATATCATGCATAATTTCTTTGTATAAGGAATGAGGTATTGCGCTTGCACTAGCACCCATATCACATAAGCCATGATAACAATGATCTCCTATTTTAACAGAAATAAGAGGCATGCCTACAACAGGTCTATGTTTATTTTTAGCATCAGGTCTAGCAATTCTACCAGCTTCATCGCAGAAGTAAATAACATGCCCATCAATATTATCGGCCAAGAGATCCTTAACCATAGCAATTTTAGGTTCAACTTTTATTTGCTTAGGGGGTTTAGGTGTCTTAATATTACTTTTGTTGACTACAGTTGAAGCTTTAGCATGATCCTTTATTCTAACAAGGAAAGGTGGCTTCTCAATATAAGCAGCAAGAACAACAGGATCATTTTAGGTGATAGTCTTTTCTTCAACTTTAATAGGTGCAACTACTTTTACTCCAATTGGAGGATTATATTTAAACCACTTCTCCTTAGGGAGATCAACATGAGTAGCAAAGGATTCACAGAAAGATGCTACTATCTCAGAGTCAAGTCCATATTTAGTGCTAAATTCACGGAAAACATCGGTATCCATAAAAGATTTAACACAATCAAACTTAGGTGTTATACCTGACTCCTTACCTTCGTCGAGGTCCCAATCTTCATAGTTGTGTTTAATTTTTTCCAATAAATCCCATTTGAATTCAATAGTCTTCATCATAAAAGATCCAGTACAAGAAGTATCGAGCATGGAGCGATTACTGAGAGAAAGCCGAGCATAAAAATTTTGAATGATCATTTCTTTTGAGAGCTCGTGATTGGGGCATGAATATAACATTGACTTAAGCCTCCCCCAATCTTGAGCGATGCTTTCTCCTTCGCGAGGCCAAAAATTATATATATAATTACAATCACGATGAACAAGATGCATAGGATAAAACTTCTGATGAAATTCCAATTTCAATCGCTTGTAGTCCCATGATCCCATATCATCACATAGCCTATACCATGTCGATGCCTCTCCCTTCAAAGATAAAGGGAATTGTGACGCCCCCGATTCAATTGTACACTAATCATACACGCAAACATGTACGATCAAGATCAGGGACTCACGGGAAGATATCAGAACACAACTCTACAAATAAAAATAAGTCATACAAGCATCATATTACAAGCCAAGGGCCTCGAGGGCTCGAATACAAAAGCTCGATCATAGACGAGTCAGCAGAAGCAACAATATCTGAGTACAGACATAAGTTAAACAAGTTTGCCTTAAGAAGGCTAGCACAAACTGAGATGCAGATCGAAAGAGGCACAGGCCTCCTGCCTGGGATCCACCTAAACTACTCCTGGTCGTCGTCAGCGGGTTGCACGTAGTAGTAGGCACCTCCCGAGTAGTAGTAGTAGTAGTCTCGACGGTGGCGTCTGGCTCCTGGGCTCCAACGTCTGGTTGCAACAATCGAGAATAGAAAGGGGGAAAAGGGGGAGCAAAGCAACCGTGAGTACTCATCCAAAGTACTCGCAAGAAAGGAGCTACACTACATATGTATGCATTGGTATCAAATGGAAAAGGCTATCATATGTGGACTGAACTGCAGAATGCCAAAATAAGAGGGGGATAGCTAGTCATGTCGAAGACTACGCTTCTGGTAACCTCCGTCTTGCAGCAGAAGAAGAGAGTAGATGGTAAGTTCACCAAGTAGCATCGTGTATCATAACCCTAACCGATGATCCTCCCCTCGTCGCCCTGTGAGAGAGCGATCACCGGTTGTATCTGGCACTTAGAAGGGTGTGTTTTATTAAGTTTCCAGTTCTAGTTGTCATAAGGTCAAGATACAACTCCAAGTCGTCCTGTTACCGAAGATCACGGCTATTCGAATAGATTAACTTCCCTGCAGGGGTGCACCACATAACCCAACACGCTCGATCCCATTTGGCCGGACACACTTTTCTGGGTCATGCCCGGCCTCGGAAGATCAACACATCGCAGCCCTATCTAGGCACAACAGAGGTCAGCATGCCGGTCTAAATCCTATGGTGCAAGGGTCTGGGCCCATCGCCCATTACACACCTGCACGTTGCGAACGCGGCCGGAAGCAGACCTAGCCTAGCAGGCGTTCCAGTCCAATCCGGCGCGCGCCACTCAGTCGCTGACGTCATGAAGGCTTCGGCTGATACCACGACGTCGAGTGCCCGTAGCTGTCCCCGCGTAGATGGTTAGTGCGTATAGGCCAGTAGCCAGACTCAGATCAAATACCAAGATCTCGTTAAATGTGTTATCTTGAAATAACCGCGAACGCCGACCAGGGCCAGGCCCACCTCTCTCCTAGGTGGTCTCAATCTTCCCTGTCGCTTCGCCACAAAGATCCACTCAGAGGGCCGTCGGGACAAACGTCCTTTCGGACCCAATCCGTGAATCACCCGCAGGTACTCCTACGAGCCGACCCGTCTTTAGTCACACAAGTATCATATGTTATGTATAGGTATATACCCGTGATCAACTCCCGAGTGATCACAGCCCGATAGTATAGCATGGCAGACGGACAAGAATGTATGGCCACTGATGATAAACTAGCATCCTATACTAAGCATTAGGATTGCAGGTAAGGTAACAACAGTAGTAGCAAGGACATGCTATGCATCAGGACAGGATTAACGGAAAGTGGTAACATGCTACACTACTCTAGTGCAAGCAGTATAGAGAAGAGTAGACGATATCTGGTGATCAATGGGGGGCTTGCCTGGTTACTCTGGCAAGAGAGAGGGGTCGTCAACACTGTAGTCGTATTGGGTAGCAGCGGCGTCGGTCTCGGTGTCCAGCGAGAGAAGAGGGGGAAGAAACAATAAATATTTAAGAAAACAGATGCATAGCGATGCATGACATGACAAGTATCGGTGCTAGGGGTGCCCTAATGCGGTATGAGGTGATACCGGCGAAGGGGGAAAACATCCGGGAAAGTATCCCCTGTGTTTTGCATTTTCGGACAAACGAACCGGAGGGGGAAAGTGGTGTGTTTGCTATGCTAGGGATGCATGGCGGACGAACGGGCTGCGTATCCGGGTTCGTCTCGTCGTTCTGAGCAACTTTCATGTACAAAGTTTTTCCATCTGAGATACGGTTTATTTTATATGATTTTCTAAAGTCTAAATCGTTTTTCTAAAATTCTATTGTTAATTTAATTCAAAATTATATTAAATACTATATGCTACAGGTACACAGAAGTGTACCCATGGATACGACTATTTGACTGACAGGTGGGCCCTGCTGACTGCCTAGCCAACAGTCAACAGTCAACTTGTTGACTGGTTTGACTGGTCCAACTGACATGCGGGGGCCACATGTCATAGACTGCTAGTTAAACTATTTAACTAACTAGATTTATTTAGTAGTGGGACCCATATGTTAGTGGAACCTTTAGTTAATCAAAGTTTTTAAACGTTTTTAGTTAATCTAATTAAGTAGTGGGGCCTACTGTCAGGGGCATGTTTTAAGTGAAGGGTTATTTGGGTGCTGGGGGTCCACATGTTATTGTCTACTTAGTTAACAGGTTTATTAAATAGCCCTGTTCAAGAATTCATCCAATTAGCCAGTTAACTTGCCGATTAATCCCTACTCATAGGGTCACCGAGTAGCCGATAATCTGATAAATCGTCTGATTAATTGATTAAATGGCCGATTAACTTGCCGATTAGCCTATTAATCCCCTACTCGCCAGCCAACCAAGCAGTTACCAGTTAACGATTTCCTCAACAATGTTAAATAGTGGGAATTAGCAGGGATGACCCACTGGTCAATGACATAGGGGGTTGATTAGCATGGTAATTAAGCGCTAATCGTAGTTCCACGTCAGCAGGGTAACGACGTTGAGGAAGAGCACACCGGCGACGACCGTGCGATCGCCTCCGGCGAACATTCTAGCGGTGGTCGTCATGGATCGGACGAGGGCCTCGCCACACACCCACTGGAGCTTCTAGCAGGAGCTGGGGATGGTCGGAATCGACCACCACGTCGGCGTCGAGTGGCGGCAGAGGCACGGCCTCATCGACAGGGCGTCTACGAGGCACGACAAAGAGAGGGGAGAGGCCAGGGGGAGCCGGAGGCTCACATCATTGCAGAGGAGGGCTCGGGGAGGCCGGAGGAACCCTGCCGGCGAGGTCCGGCGGCCGGATGGGCCGGCAGGTGCGAGGCCGAGTAGAAGGCTTGGGGGACGCGACGCGGGGACGACGTCCTTAGCATGGGGCGAGGAGGAGGAAGCCATGGCTCGCGAGGTGGTGGTGGGCTTCGGCGGGGCGTAGCGATGACGGCGGCGGCCGGTAGGGTTGCAGGCGCTGCGCGAGGAAGACAAAGAAGCTGCAGGGCGGAGGCGGTGGTCCTCGTGCACGGGCGCGCTCGCCGGGGCTACAGGGAGTAGCACCAGACGCGGCCGGGACGATGAGGCGCCGACGAGGGGGGAGAAGGGCTCCGGCGCGACGGTCGTGGGGGGAAGGATGGAGGCGCGGCGGGTCGCGGGGTTCGGGCGCCTCCGAGCGGCGGCGGCGTCGAGCGCCCCGATCTAATTCTGGATCAGGGGGAGGGGGAGGACGAGGTGGGGGTGAGCGGCTGCTAGTGGGGGGATCGGGGGTTAGGGTTACTAAAGGAAATATGCCCTAGAGGCAATAATAAAGTTATTATTTATTTCCTTATATCATGATAAATGTTTATTATTCATGCTAGAATTGTATTAACCGGAAACATAATACATGTGTGAATACATAGACAAACAGAGTGTCACTAGTATGCCTCTACTTGACTAGCTCGTTAATCAAAGATGGTTATGTTTCCTAACCATGAACAAAGAGTTGTTATTTGATGAACGAGGTCACATCATTAGTTGAATGATCTGATTGACATGACCCATTCCATTAGCTTAGCAACCGATCGTTTAGTATGTTGCTATTGCTTTCTTCATGACTTATACATGTTCCTATAACTATGAGATTATGCAACTCCCGTTTACCGGAGGAACACCTTGGGTACTACCAAACGTCACAACGTAACTGGGTGATTATAAACGAGTACTACAGGTGTCTCCAATGGTAGATGTTGGGTTGGCGTATTTCGAGATTAGGGTTTGTCACTCCGAGTGTCGGAGAGGTATCTCTGGGCCCTCTCGGTAATACACATCACATAAGCCTTGCAAGCATTATAACTAAGATGTTAGTTGTGAGATGATGTATTACGGAACGAGTAAAGAGACTTGCCAGTAACGAGATTGAACTAGGTATTGGATACCGACGATCGAATCTCGGGCAAGTAACATACCGATGACAAAGGGAACAACGTATGTTGTTATGCGGTCTGACCGATAAAGATCTTCGTAGAATATGTAGGAGCCAATATGGGCATCCAGGTCCCGCTATTGGTTATTGACCGGAGACGTGTCTCGGTCATGTCTACATTGTTCTCGAACCGTAGGGTCCGCACGCTTAACGTTATGATGACAGTTATTATGAGTTTATGCATTTTGATGTACCGAAGGTTGTTCGGAGTCCCGGATGTGATCACGGACATGACGAGGAGTCTCGAAATGGTCGAGACGTAAAGATTGATATATTGGAAGCCTATGTTTGGACATGGGAAGTGTTCCGGGTGAAATCGGGATTTTACCGGATTACCGGGAGGGTTACCGGAAACCCCCCGGGAGCCAAATGGGCCAACATGGGCCTTAGTGGAAAGGTGAGAGGGCAGCCCACATAGGGCTGCACCTCCCCCCTCTCTCTAGTCCTATTAGGACTAGGAGAGGGGCCAGCCACCTCTCTCTTTCTCTTCCCCTTTGGGGAATCCTATTAGGAATAGGATGGGGGGGGGGAGTCCTACTCCCGGTAGGAGTAGGACTCCTCCTGCGCCTCCTAGCTTGGCCGGCCAGCCTCCCCCCCTTCATCCTTTATATACGGGGGCACGGGGCACCTCTAGACACACAAGTTGATCCTTGAGATCGTTCCTTAGCCGTGTGCGGTGCCCCCTGCCACCAAATTCCACCTCGATCATACCGTTGTAGTGCTTAGGCGAAGCCCTGCGTCGGTAGTACATCAAGATCGTCACCACGCCGTCGTGCTGACGGAACTACTCCTCGACGCTTTGCTGGATCGGAGCCCGAGGATCGTCATCGAGCTGAACGTGTGCTAAGAACTCGGAGGTGCCGGAGTAACGGTGCTTGGATCGGTCGGATCGGGAAGACGTACGACTACTTCCTCTACGTTGTGTGATCGCTTCCGCAGTCGGTCTGCGTTGGTACGTAGACAACACTCTCCCCTCTCATTGCTATGCATCACCATGATCTTGTGTGTGCGTAGGAATTTTTTTGAAATTACTACGTTCCCCAACAGTGGCATCCGAGCCTAGGTTTTATGGTTTGATGTTATTTGCACGAGTAGAACACAAGTGAGTTGTGGGCGATACAAGTCATACTGCCTACCAGCATGTCATACTTTGGTTCGGCGGTATTGTTGGACGAGATGACCCGGACCAACCTTACGCGTACGCTTATGCGAGACCGGTTCCCTCGACGTGCTTTGCACATAGATGGCTTGCGGGCGACTGTCTCTCCAACTTTAGTTGAACCGAGTGTGGCTACGCCCGGTCCTTGAGAAGGTTAAAATGGAGTCTATTTGACAAACTATCGTTGTGGTTTTGATGCGTAGGTGAGATGAGTTCTTACTTAAGCCCGTAGCATCCACGTAAAACTTGCAACAACAAAGTAGAGGACGTCTAACTTGTTTTTGCAGGGCATGTTGTGATGTGATATGGTCAAGGCATGATGCTGATTTTATTGTATGAGATGATCATGTTTTGTAACCAAGTTATCGGCAACTGGCAGGAGCCATATGGTTGTCGCTTTATTGTATGCAATGCAATCGCGATGTAATGCTTTACTTTATTACTAAGCGGTAGTGATAGTCGTGGAAGCATAAGATTGGCGAGACGACAACGATGCTACGATGGAGATCAAGGTGTCGCGCCGGTGACGATGGTGATCATGACGGTGCTTCGGAGATGGAGATCACAAGCACAAGATGATGATGGCCATATCATATCACTTATATTGATTGCATGTGATGTTTATCTTTTATGCATCTTATCTTGCTTTGATTGACGGTAGCATTATAAGATGATCTCTCACTAAATTATCAAGAAGTGTTCTCCCTGAGTATGGACCATTGCCAAAGTTCGTCGTGCCCAGACACCACGTGATGATCGGGTGTGATAAGCTCTACGTCCATCTACAACAGGTGCAAGCCATTTTTGCACACGCAGAATACTCAGGTTAAACTTGACGAGCCTAGCATATGCAGATATGGCCTCGGAACACAGAGACCGAAAGGTCGAGCGTGAATCATATAGTAGATATGATCAACATGACGATGTTCACCATTGAAAACTACTCCATCTCACGTGATGATCGGTTATGGTTTAGTTGATTTGGATCACGTGATCACTTAGAGGATTAGAGGGATGTCTATCTAAGTGGGAGTTCCTAAGTAATTTCATTAACTGAACTTAAACTTATCATGAACTTAGTACCTGATAGTATCTTGCTTGTTTATGTTGATTGTAGATAGATGGCTCGTGCTGTTGTTCCGTTGAATTTTAATGCGTTCCTTGAGAAAGCAAAGTTGAAAGATGATGGTAGCAATTACACGGACTGGGTCCATAACCTGAGGATTATCCTCATTGCTGCACAGAAGAATTACGTCCTGGAAGCACCGCTGGGTGCCAGGCCTGCTGCTGGAGCAACGCCAGATGTTACGAACGTCTGGCAGAGCAAAGCTGATGACTACTCGATAGTTCAGTGTGCCATGCTTTACGGCTTAGAATCGGGACTTCAACGACGTTTTGAACGTCATGGAGCATATGAGATGTTCCAGGAGTTGAAGTTAATATTTCAAGCAAATGCCCGAATTGAGAGATATGAAGTCTCCAATAAGTTCTATAGCTGCAAGATGGAGGAGAACAGTTTTGTCAGTGAGCATATACTCAAAATGTCTGGGTATAATAATCACTTGATTCAGATGGGAGTTAATCTTCCAGATGATTGCGTCATTGACAGAATTCTCCAATCACTGCCACCAAGCTACAAGAGCTTCGTGATGAACTATAATATGCAAGGGATGAACAAGACTATTTCCGAGCTCTTCGCAATGCTGAAAGCTGCAGAGGTAGAAATCAAGAAGGAGCATCAAGTGTTGATGGTCAACAAGACCACTAGTTTCAAGAAAAAGGGCAAAGGGAAGAAGAAGGGGAACTTCAAGAAGAACAGCAAGCAAGTTGCTGCTCAGGAGAAGAAACCCAAGTCTGGACCTAAGCCTGAAACTGAGTGGTTCTACTGCAAGCAGACTGGTCACTGGAAGCGGAACTGCCCCAAGTATTTGGCGGATAAGAAGGATGGCAAGGTGAACAAAGGTATATGTGATATACATGTTATTGATGTGTACCTTACTAGAGCTCACAGTAGCACCTGGGTATTTGATACTGGTTCTGTTGCTAATATTTGCAACTCGAAACAGGGACTACGGAATAAGCGGACGCTAGCAAAGGACGAGGTGACGATGCGCATGGGAAACGGTTCCAAAGTCGATGTGATCGCGGTCGGCACGCTACCTCTACATCTACCTTCGGGATTAATATTAGACCTAAATAATTGTTATTTGGTGCCAGCGTTGAGCATGAACATTATATCTAGATCTTGTTTAATGCAAGACGGTTATTCATTTAAATCAGAGAATAATGGTTGTTCTATTTATATGAGTAATATCTTTTATGGTCATGCACCTTTGAAGAGTGGTCTATTCTTGTTGAATCTCGATAGTAGTGATACACATATTCATAATGTAGAAGCCAAAAGATGCAGAGTTGATAATGATAGTGCAACTTATTTGTGGCACTGCCGTTTAGGTCATATCGGTGTAAAGCGCATGAAGAAACTCCATACTGATGGGCTTTTGGAACCACTTGATTATGAATCACTTGGTACTTGCGAACCGTTCCTCATAGGCAAGATGACTAAAACACCGTTCTCCGGTACTATGGAGAGAGCAACAGATTTATTGGAAATCATACATACCGATGTATGTGGTCCGATGAATATTGAGGCTCGTGGCGGATATTGTTATTTTCTCACCTTCACAGATGATTTGAGCAGATATGGGTATATCTACTTAATGAAACATAAGTCTGAAACATTTGAAAAGTTCAAGGAATTTCATAGTGAAGTTGAAAATCATCATAACAAGAAAATAAAGTTTCTACGATCTGATCGTGGAGGAGAATATTTGAGTTACGAGTTTGGTGTACATTTGAAAAATTGTGGAATAGTTTCACAACTCACGCCACCCGGAACACCACAGCGTAATGGTGTGTCCGAACGTCATAATCGTACTTTACTAGATATGGTGCTATCTATGATGTCTCTTACTGATTTACCGCTATCGTTTTGGGGTTATGCTTTAGAGACGGCCGCATTCACGTTAAATAGGGCACCATCAAAATCCGTTGAGACAACGCCTTATGAACTATGGTTTGGCAAGAAACCAAAGTTGTCGTTTCTTAAAGTTTGGGGGTGCGATGCTTATGTGAAAAAGCTTCAACCTGATAAGCTCGAACCCAAAGCGGAGAAATGTGTCTTCATAGGATACCCAAAGGAGACTGTTGGGTATACCTTCTATCACAGATCCGAAGGCAAGACATTCGTTGCTAAGAATGGATCATTTCTAGAGAAGGAGTTTCTCTCGAAAGAAGTGAGTGGGAGGAAAGTAGAACTTGACGAGGTAAGTGTACCTGCTCCCTTATTGGAAAATAGTACATCACAGAAAACTGTTTCTGCGACACCTATACCAATTAGTGAGGAAGCTAATGATGATGATCATGAAACTTCAGGACAAGATACTACTGAACCACGTAGATCAACCAGAGTGAGATCCGCACCAGAGTGGTACGGTAATCCAATTCTGGAAGTCATGCTACTAGATCATGATGAACCTACGAACTATGAAGAAGCGATGGTGAGCCCAGATTCCGCAAAGTGGCTTGAGGCCATGAAATCTGAGATGGGATCCATGTATGAGAACAAAGTATGGACTTTGGTTGACTTGCCCGATGATCGGCAAGCAATTGAGAATAAATGGATCTTCAAGAAAAAGACTGACGCTGACGGTAATATTACTGTCTATAAAGCTCGACTTGTCGCAAAAGGTTTTCGACAAGTTCAAGGGGTTGGCTACGATGAGACCTTCTCACCCGTAGCGATGCTTAAGTTCGTCAGAATCATGTTAGCAATTGCCGCATATTATGATTATGAAATATGGCAGATGGATGTCAAAACTGCATTCCTGAATGGATTTCTGGAAGAAGAGTTGTATATGATGCAACCAGAAGGTTTTGTCGATCCAAAGGGAGCTAACAAAGTGTGCAAACTCCAGCGATCCATTTATGGACTAGTGCAAGCATCTCGGAGTTGAAATAAACGCTTTGATAGTGTGATCAAAGCATTTGGCTTTATACAGACTTTTGGAGAAGCCTGTATTTACAAGAAAGTGAGTGGGAGCTCTGTAGCATTTCTGATATTATATGTGGATGACATATTGCTTATTGGAAATGATATAGAATTTCTGGATAGCATAAAGGGATACTTGAATAAAAGTTTTTTGATGAAAGACCTCGGGGAAGCTGCTTACATATTAGGCATAAAGATCTATAGAGATAGATCAAGACGCTTAATAGGACTTTCACAAAGCACATACCTTGACAAGATTTTGAAGAAGTTCAAAATGGATCAAGCAAAGAAAGGGTTCTTGCCTGTGTTACAAGGTGTGAAGTTGAGTCAGACTCAATGCCCGACCACTGCAGAAGATAGAGAGAAAATGAAAGATGTTCCCTATGCTTCAGCCATAGGCTCTATCATGTATGCAATGCTATGTACCAGACCTGATGTGTGCCTTGCTATAAGTTTAGCAGGGAGGTACCAAAGTAATCCAGGAGTGGATCACTGGACAGCGGTCAAGAACATCCTGAAATACCTGAAAAGGACTAAGGATATGTTTCTCGTATATGGAGGTGACAAAGAGCTCACCGTAAGAGGTTACGTTGATGCAAGCTTTGACAGTGATCCGGACGATTCTAAATCGCAAACCGGATACGTGTTTACTTTAAACGGTGGAGCTGTCAGTTGGTGCAGTTCTAAACAAAGCGTCGTAGCGGGATCTACATGTGAAGCAGAGTACATAGCTGCTTTGGAAGCAGCGGACGAAGGAGTCTGGATGAAGGAGTTCATATCCGATCTAGGTGTCATACCTAGTGCATCGGGTCCAATGAAAATCTTTTGTGACAATACTGGTGCAATTGCTTTGGCAAAGGAATCCAGATTTCACAAAAAGACCAAACACATCAAGAGACGCTTCAACTCCATCCAGGATCTAGTCCAGGTGGGAGACATAGAGATCTGCAAGATACATAAGGATCTGAATGTTGCAGACCCGTTGACTAAGCCTCTTCCACGAGCAAAACATGATCAGCACCAAGGCTCCATGGGTGTTAGAATCATTACTGTGTAATCTAGATTATTGACTCTAGTGCAAGTGGGAGACTGAAGGAAATATGCCCTAGAGGCAATAATAAAGTTATTATTTATTTCCTTATATCATGATAAATGTTTATTATTCATGCTAGAATTGTATTAACCAGAAACATAATACATGTGTGAATACATAGACAAACAGAGTGTCACTAGTATGCCTCTACTTGACTAGCTCGTTAATCAAAGATGGTTATGTTTCCTAACCATGAACAAAGAGTTGTTATTTGATGAACGAGGTCACATCATTAGTTGAATGATCTGATTGACATGACCCATTCCATTAGCTTAGCAACCGATCGTTTAGTATGTTGCTATTGCTTTCTTCATGACTTATACATGTTCCTATAACTATGAGATTATGCAACTCCCGTTTACCGGAGGAACACCTTGGGTACTACCAAACGTCACAACGTAACTGGGTGATTATAAAGGAGTACTACAGGTGTCTCCAATGGTAGATGTTGGGTTGGCGTATTTCGAGATTAGGGTTTGTCACTCCGAGTGTCGGAGAGGTATCTCTGGGCCCTCTCGGTAATACACATCACATAAGCCTTGCAAGCATTATAACTAAGATGTTAGTTGTGAGATGATGTATTACGGAACGAGTAAAGAGACTTGCCAGTGACGAGATTGAACTAGGTATTGGATACCGACGATCGAATCTCGGGCAAGTAACATACCGATGACAAAGGGAACAACGTATGTTGTTATGCGGTCTGACCGATAAAGATCTTCGTAGAATATGTAGGAGCCAATATGGGCATCCAGGTCCCGCTATTGGTTATTGACCGGAGACGTGTCTCGGTCATGTCTACATTGTTCTCGAACCGTAGGGTCCGCACGCTTAACGTTATGATGACAGTTATTATGAGTTTATGCATTTTGATGTACCGAAGGTTGTTCGGAGTCCCGGATGTGATCACGGACATGACGAGGAGTCTCGAAATGGTCGAGACGTAAAGATTGATATATTGGAAGCCTATGTTTGGACATTGGAAGTGTTCCGGGTGAAATCGGGATTTTACCGGATTACCGGGAGGGTTACCGGAAACCCCCCGGGAGCCAAATGGGCCAACATGGGCCTTAGTGGAAAGGTGAGAGGGCAGCCCACATAGGGCTGCGCCTCCCCCCTCTCTCTAGTCCTATTAGGACTAGGAGAGGGGCCAGCCACCTCTCTCTTTCTCTTCCCCTTTGGGGAATCCTATTAGGAATAGGATGGGGGGGGAGTCCTACTCCCGGTAGGAGTAGGACTCCTCCTGCGCCTCCTAGCTTGGCCGGCCAGCCTCCCCCCCTTCATCCTTTATATACGGGGGCACGGGGCACCTCTAGACACACAAGTTGATCCTTGAGATCGTTCCTTAGCCGTGTGCGGTGCCCCCTGCCACCAAATTCCACCTCGATCATACCGTTGTAGTGCTTAGGCGAAGCCCTGCGTCGGTAGTACATCAAGATCGTCACCACGCCGTCGTGCTGACGGAACTACTCCTCGACGCTTTGCTGGATCGGAGCCCGAGGATCGTCATCGAGCTGAACGTGTGCTAAGAACTCGGAGGTGCCGGAGTAACGGTGCTTGGATCGGTCGGATCGGGAAGACGTACGACTACTTCCTCTACGTTGTGTGATCGCTTCCGCAGTCGGTCTGCGTTGGTACGTAGACAACACTCTCCCCTCTCGTTGCTATGCATCACCATGATCTTGCGTGTGCGTA
This sequence comes from Triticum monococcum, assembly GCA_034509565.1. Taxonomy (NCBI): domain Eukaryota; kingdom Viridiplantae; phylum Streptophyta; class Magnoliopsida; order Poales; family Poaceae; genus Triticum; species Triticum monococcum. The sequence goes on along the minus strand of CM067847.1, from coordinate 168,613,792 downwards.
GGAAATTTTTTGAAATTACTATGTTCCCCAACAGTTACGGGTGTGGGAGAGGTGGCCTTGTAGGCCACAGAGGGGGTGTGGTTGGGCCGGTTTGCTAGCTGGGCCGCACGGCCAACTGGGCCAAGGCCCAGTCGGGAGGGGGGGGGGGTTGTTTTCCTCTTATTTTAGTAATTTTACTTTATTGTTTTATCATTATGCTCATTTAATTTTGTTTTACAAAATATATACAGAAGCACCTAAATTAGTGGGACTAGTTTTACCACTGCCACAAAAAGTCCACACCTAATTAAAATAGTTTAATACTCTATAAATAATGAAAGCCATTTATTTAAATGTTTAAGCTATTGTTTTATTTATTTGAGAGCCTTTAAGCACTTTATCAAAGTTTGGTTTTTCCGCCACAATTACTTATGCAATATTTGGATTACTCCGAACATTTTAGTTTTAATATTTGAAAACTTTTATTGTTTGCCTCTATTTTGAATTTGAATTTGAATCGGTTTCGAACTAACGGGAGATTAGCGACAGTAACGGAGGTGACGTGGCGTTATTAGCAGAGGTTACTGTAGCTTGATTATCTGGGCGTCACAATTCTCCTCCACTAGAAGAAATCTCGTCCTGCGATTTAAGAGGTCGTGTAGGGGGGTAGTTCTGGTTACGAATATTCTAATGAGTCTTCTTGGTCTTGGTTGCTCTTCTTGGAGAGGTCGTTCCATTACGTTGATGTCTTCATTTCTCTGCTTCTGGTCATCATGATGAAGTCGGCATCCTTTCTTCAGGAGCTCCATCGTACTTACGAATAGGTAAGGGGCAGCTTTACAACAATTTAATGTTATAAGGTAAAATCATCTGGGGGTATCCCAAGAATGATCATAAGACTATCTCTCGAGTTGAACAAATGAAACACATCGAGAGCAAAGTAAGACGGTACCATAAAAAGTTTGAAGCGGATAGACAATCGTTGTTGCCTGAAACAAGGCAACGGGTATAGGTAATGTGTTTAATACCAGAATTGATGATAACACGGAAGGTGGCTCGTGAATTACATACGAAGCCAAGCGTGAGGAATAACTTTAGAAACAGGGTTGTACAGGAGAGTCAGGTTTCGATCCTGTGGAACTGTGGGTTATGGGCCCACCATGTGGGGTAAAAGTAGGAAGGGCGGTGTCGCCTTGCACGATCATGTAAGTAAGGCATGTCAGAGGGTACCATGTCAGTTATGTTGGCAACAACATCGGTACCAAGGGCGAGGGACGCAGAGAACCATTTTCCTGCTCGTTGAACGAGGCGGACCAATAGGCAAAGTTCTCGTCCATCGGTGGTTACCAGAATGCTATCGACAAATGCAACAGGGTCTTGCTGACAGAATTGAACATCGGGGTGTTTACATAAGCAGGAGAATATTATTGCTTAGATAATATAGATCACAAGAAAGATCAAGCAAAACAATGGAAAGGAAAATGTGTTTAAACACATATTTCAGGGGTATATCCTTCCCGAGGACAAGCAGAGCATGATATTTGTGACAAGATATAATGTAGAAAACCCTTTAGGTAAGGGGAGAGAAATTTCGTGACATTACCCATACAACCGTGTTTGGATAAATGATAAGGAAAAATTTAGCATTCTTTAAATGTTTTTTTATTGAGAGTCGGAGCAGCACAAACATGCTTCGAGATGGCATTGAAAAGGTCTTCAAGCAAAGGCCAGGCCTTGGATACATGAAGGATTTACTAGGAACAACTTGTAGAATAAGTCTTACAATTTCCTCATGGAAGAACGGCTAACCTTGCGAAAAAGGAAACTATAACAATAGGGCCTCCGGCCAGGTGTGCTAGGCATGACATCACCTTACTGGGTCATATAAAGACCAATGTTATAACTCTTGGCAAATGAGTCCCAACCATCATATCTGACCGGGATCCATATCTAATTGGTGTCAGGATACTTCAGACTCAGGATGCCTGAGAAGAAAAGGTGCAACACGATTTGACGAGATGACATTGTGAGATTCTCAGAAATGATCTATGGAAGTGAGCTCTGAAACAAGAGTTCTTCAGTAAACCAAGGAGAGGATGAGGAGGTGGCTGATAGGCTCAGCAATAAATCATCGAGATTTCCAAAGGATTGATTTCCACAATTATGTGAACAAGGAATATCAGTTGTCGGATCAAATGATATAATGATGTATGCTCGAGAGAAACATACACAACTGAACAATGATAGAAGGGTGCACCCAGGAATCTGGACTAGGTAGCACGATCAATGTTCGAATGATGATTCAATAAGAAAGAGACTTAGAATGAAACTGTAGACCAATAACTTCAAAGCAATAGGGTTGCTAGAAGTTTAGAATTTACACATCACAGACCATTTGCCGGTATTCCGATTAGAAACAACACGGAGACCAAGAAATGAACGCAAAAGGCGAGAGATATTACTATATCAAGAATTCTCAAGAGGTGGTAAAATTACCACGACATTCTTGACATAAAAGGTGGTAATATTCCAAGGTAAAGAAGAACAAATGCTGGATAGCAAGGACCTCAAGATATAACACAAAACACGAATAAGTTTCTATTGAATGGAAGGCAATAAGGTGGTCAAGGACAACACAAACCAGTGAGGGGCGAGGATGGTATTTCTCATCAAGAATACGATATATAACTTGTAAGAGCTCAGGATGTTGATGATGACCACGACACATTTGTCGAGAGATTTCATGAAGATGTAATCGGTTGGCGGTGACATCAAGTCAAATGATGATGCAGCGAAAGTCAATTAATACTTGAAGAAGAACTGATAAGAAGTTATGCAGTTCCGTGATAATCTTGAGATACCAGAGGGGGTAATACTTGATGACAGATCAAAGTAGAGGTTGGATTGGGGTATTGCTCTACAGAAGACAAGCGCTTAAACTTGCATGTGAAATGGTATTTAAAGGAGAAAATGGTCGGAACCACGATTGCAAAAGGCCAGATCCCAGATATAAGATGAATTTATACCAAAGGAATAATTTAATTTAAGAGAAGCTTTAACGATAAGATCTACATCGTGTCCATGGGCATGAACACAAAGTTCAAGGTCGACTCCCACTTCTCCAATGCATAACCTTTCATTCACTCCTAACTTTTGAAGAAGGTGTAGTGTTGAAATTTCATCTGGCAAAATACCAGAAGTGTATGACTCGTGAAAACTTTCGAGTTCACACAGTTTAGAGAAGGTTGTATAGGTTCAACCCATCGGGGTTTCTTAGAAACATATACCACAAGTTTTAAGAGTAAATATCACAAGCTCGAAAGTAGAGCATGGTTAGCAAAACAGAGGATACAATTTACCAAAGGTATTACCCATGGAAAGGCTCACAAGGATATTGAATAGGAAGGACACTGCCGGATAATAATCCAACAAGGGGTCCTATGGTCTACAATGGAGCTGATGCGAGTATCGGTACTCTATCTGAGGAAGATGGAATGAAAGGACATCAGATTATATAAACAACTGACTATTTCAAATCTCAAATACAAAGGAATTATCATTTCCAAATCAAGGGATCAAAAGCGAATGCTCTCATTAAGAATGGAGCAGTCGAATAGACTTAGGGGTACAATCGACGACAATTTGATTGGTCGATAACCAGCTCATGTTTAAAATGACGTGTGAGCCAGAAGGATGAATCATTGGATCTGATTGAGGATGGCGAGCATTCACAACAATTTGAATCAACGGACTCAAAATGATAATGACAAGGGATGCCAATAAAATTATAGACTTATGGGATTAACCATAATGCAAGCAAGTAAGAACTTCAAGAGTAATAGGCTACTCAGGATTTTCAGAAGTTCAAATAGTATTTTGAAGACTTTTGTGAAATACATAAACCAACTGGGGATGAGCAAATATCCGGTGAGTGCTAGAAATTACCCATAGTGGTATTCATGTGGCAAAGAAATGCAAGGCAGTAGGCACAAAGTATTCTCAAAACAATAGAGAGAATTTTGGGGCATCTTGTAATAACAAGATCAATGAGGAATGATTATATGAATGGCACGTGTACGTGGTTATCCATAGAGGTTTATCGATAGAAGGGAATTGCAAAAGCAACAGGCACAAGGTCTCGAAAGAATATCGGAGAGTATCTTCGAAATATTCTAGTGCAGCCGGCGATCATCTGGACTGAAGGGGCTCTCCGAGAGAAAGTATTTTCGAGAACCTAAGTTAGATTTTTTGTAAATTCATTAAACTGGAATAGGAGAGAGTTCGGAGTCCCAGAGCATAGACGAGGAATAAAAGATCCTAATACCACCCAATGGCGACGTGGGCCCATAGGCCACACAACCATGTTAGTAAAGGTTTGCAATGACTAGACTCAACTTCGGCCAAGGAGTTGGAAAGGGGATTCCTACAGGCAGTCAGCTCTGATACCAACTTGTGACGCCCCCGATTCAATCGTACACTAATCATACACGCGAACATATACGATCAAGATCAGGGACTCACGAGAAGATATCACAACACAACTCTACAAATAAAAATAAGTCATACAAGCATCATATTACAAGCCAGGTGCCTCGAGGGCTCGAATACAAAAGCTTGATCATAGACGAGTCAGCGAAAGCAACAATATCTGAGTATAGACATAAGTTAAACAAGTTTTCCTTAAGAAGGCTAGCACAAACTCAGATACAAATCGAAAGAGGCGCATGCCTCCTGCCTGGGATCCACCTAAACTACTCCTGGTTGTTGTTAGCGGGCTGCACGTAGTAGTAGGCACCTCCCGAGTAGTAGTAGTCGTCGTCGACGGTGGCGTCTGGCTCCTGGGCTCCAACGTCTGGTCGCAACAATCAAGAATAGAAAGGGGGAAAAGGGGGAGCAAAGTAACCGTGAGTACTCATCCAAAGTACTCGCAAGCAAGGAGCTACACTACATATGTATGCATTGGTATCAAATGGAAAAGGCTATCATATGTGGATTGAACTGCAGAATGCCGAAATAAGAGGGGGATAGCTAGTCATGTCGAAGACTATGCTTCTGGTAACCTCCGTCTTGTAGCAGAAGAAGAGAGTAGATGGTAAGTTCACCAAGTAGCATCGTGTAGCATAACCCTAACCGATGGTCCTCCCCTCATCGCCCTGTGACAGAGCGATCACTGGTTGTATCTGGCACTTAGAAGGGTGTGTTTTTATTAAGTATCCGGTTTTAGTTGTCATAAGGTCAAGATACAACTCCTAGTCATCCTGTTACCGAAGATCACGGCTATTCGAATAGATTAACTTCCCTGCAGGGGTGCACCACATAACCCAACACGCTCGATCCCATTTGGCCGGACACACTTTTCTGGGTCATGCCCGACCTCGGAAGATCAACACGTCGCAGCCCTACCTAGGCACAACAAAGAGGTCAGCACGCCGGTCTAAATCCTATGGCGCAGGGGTCTGGGCCCATCGCCCATTGCACACCTCCACGTTGCGAACGCGACCGGAAGCAGACCTAGCCTAGCAGGCGTTCCAGTCCTATCCGGCGCGCGCCGCTCAGTCGCTGACGTCACGAAGGCTTCGGCTGATACCACGATGTCGAGTGCCAATAGTTGTCCCCGTGTAGATGGCTAGTGCGTATAGGCCAGTAGCCAGACTTAGATCAAATACCAAGATCTCGTTAAACGTGTTATCTTGAAATAACCGTGAACGCCGAGTAGGGCCAGGCCCACCTCTCTCCTAGGTGATCTTAATCTGCCCTGTCGCTTCGCCACAAAGATCCACTCAGAGGGTCGTTGGGACAAACGTCCTTTCGGACCCAATCCGTGAATCACTCGCGGGTACTCCTACGATCCTACCCGTCTTTAGTCACACAAGTATCATATATTATGTATAGGTATATACCCGTGATCAACTCCCGAGTGATCACGGCCCGATAGTATAGCATGGCAGACGGACAAGAATGTATGGCAATTGATGATAAACTAGCATCCTATACTAAGAATTAGGATTGCAGGTAAGGTAACAACAATAGTAGCAAGGACAGGCTATGCATCAGGATAGGATTAACGGAAAGCAGTAACATGCTACACTACTCTAATGCGAGCAGTATAGAGAAGAGTAGACGATATCTGGTGATCAAGGGGGGGGGGGCTTGCCTAGTTACTCTGGCAAGAGAGAGGGGTCGTCAACACTGTAGTCGTACTGGGTAGCAGCGGCGTCGGTCTCGGTGTCTATCGAGAGAAGAGGGGGAAGAAACAATAAATATTTAAGCAAACAGATGCATAGCGATGCATGACATGACAAGTATCGGTGCTAGGGGGTGCCCTAATGCGGTATGAGGTGATACCGGTGAAGGGGGAAAACATCCGGGAAAGTATCCCCGATGTTTCGCGTTTTTGGACAAACGAACCGGAGGGGGGAAAGTTGCGTGTTTTCTATGCTAGGGATGCATGGCGGACGAACGGGCTGCGTATCCGGGTTCGTCTCGTCGTTCTGAGCAACTTTCATGTACAAAGTTTTTCCATCTGAGCTACGGTTTATTTTATATGATTTTCTAAAGTCTAAATCGTTTTTCTGAAATTCTATAGTTAATTTAATTTGAAATTATATTAAATACTATATGCTATGGGTACACAGAAGTGTACCCAGGGATACGACTATTTGACTGATAGGTGGGCCCTGCTGACTGCCTAGCCAACAGTCAATAGTCAACTTGTTGACTGGTTTGACTGGTCCAACTGACATGTGGGGGGCACATGTCATAGACTGCTAGTTAAACTATTTAACTAAATAGATTTATTTAGCAGTGGGACCCATATGTTAGTGGAACCTTTTGCTAATCAAAGTTTTTAAACGGTTTTAGTTAATCTAATTAAGTAGTGGGGCCTACTATCAGGGGCATGTTTTAAGTGAAGGGTTATTTGGGTGCTGGGGTCCAGATGTTATTGTCTACTTAGTTAACAGGTTTATTAAATAGTGGGAATTAGCAGGGATGACCCACTGGTCAATGACATAGGGGGTTGATTAGCATGGTAATTAAGTGCTAATCGCAGTTCCACGTCAGCAGGGTAATGACGTTGAGGCAGAGCACGCCGGCGACGACTGTGCGCTCGCCTCCGATGAACATTCTAGCGGTGGTCGTCATGGATCGGACGAGGGCCTCGCCACACACCCACTGGAGCATCTAGCAGGAGCTGGGGACGGTCAGAATCGACCACCACGTCGGCGTCGAGTGGCGGCAGAGGCACGGCCTCATCGACAGGGCGTCTATGAGGCACGACGAAGAGAGGGGAGAGGCCAGGGGGGAGCCGGAGGCTCACATCATTGCAGAGGAGGGCTCGGGGAGGCCGGAGGAACCCTGCTGGCGAGGTCCGGCAGGTGCGAGGCTGAGTAGAAGGCTTGGGGGACGCGACGCGGGGACGACGTCCTCAGCATGGGGTGAGGAGGAGGAAGCCATGGCTCGCGAGGCGGTGGTGGGCTTCGGCAGGGCGTGGTGATGACAACGGCGGCCGGTGGTGTTGCAGGCGCTGCGCGAGGAAGACGAAGAAGCTGCGGGGCGGAGGCGGCGGTCCTCGTGCACGGGCGCGCTCGCCGGGGCTACGGGGAGTAGCACCGGATGCGGCCGGAACGATGAGGCGCCGACGAGGGGGGAGAAGGGCTCCGGTGCGACGGTCGCGGGGGGAGGGATGGAGGGGCGGCGGGGCGCGGGGTTCGGGCGCCTCCGAGCGGCGGCAGCGTCGAGCGCCTTGATCCAATTCTGGATCGGGGGGAGGGGGAGGACGAGGTGGGGTGAGCGGCTGCTAGTGGGGGGATCGGGGGTTAGGGTCACGGGTGTGGGAGAGGTGGCCTTGTAGTCCAAAGAGGGGGTGCGGTTGGGACGGTTGGCTAGCTGGGCCGCACGACCAACTGGGCCAAGGCCCATTCGGGAGGGGGTGTTGTTTTCCTTTTATTTTAGTAATTTTACTTTATTGTTTTATCATTATGCTCATTTAATTTTGTTTTACAAAATATATACAGAAGCACCTAAATTAGTGGGACTAGTTTTACCACTGCCACAAACAGTCCACACCTAATTGAAATAGTTTAATACTCTATAAATTATGAAAGCCATTTATTTAAATGTTTAAGCTACTTTTTTATTTACTTGAGAGCCTTTAAGCACTTTATCAAAGTTTGGTTTTTCCTCCACAATTACCTATGCAATATTTGGATTACTCCAAACATTTTAGTTTTAATATTTGAAAACTTTTATTGTTTGCCTCTATTTTGAATTTGAATTTGAATCGGTTTCGAACTAACGTGAGATTAGCGGCAGTAACGGAGGTGACGTGGCGTTATTAGTAGAGGTTACTGTAGCTTGTGTTGGGGAACGTAGTAATTTCAAAAAAATTCCTACGCACACGCAAGATCATGGTGATGCATAGCAACGAGGGGGAGAGTCTGATCTACGTACCCTTGTAGATCGCAAGCGGAAGCGTTATATCAACGCGGTTGATGTAGTCGAACGTCTTCACGATCCGACCGATCCAAGTACCGAAAGCACGGCACCTCCGAGTTCTACACACGTACGGCTCGGTGACGTCCTCGCCTTCTCGATCCAGCAAGAGGGGCGAAGTAGTAGATGAGTTCCGGCAGCACGACGGCGTGGTGACGGTGTTGGTGAAGAACAATCTCCGCAGGGCTTCGCCTAAGCACTACGAAAACTATGACGGAGGATAAACTAGAGGGAACAGGGTTGCCGGCACACGGCTTGGTGTTTCTTGATGTGTCTTTGGTGCTAGCCCTGCCTCTCTATTTATATGTTGAGCCGTAGGGTCGAAACTTGGAGTAAAAGCCTCCACAAAGTCGGTTTCACCCGAAAGGCAAGAGTCCTTCTCGGACTCCAGGGCCAGACGCCAGGGTTCCCGGCGTCTGGACCCAGACGCCGGGGACCCTGGTGTCTGGCCCCTGGACTCCGCAAAACTTCCTTTTGCGCTTTCCAAAAACCTTGTGGGCTTTCCCCTTTGGCCCAAATAAAGTGTTCTCGTACCCAAACATTTCGGGAAACATCCGGAACCCCTTCCGGTGACCAAACACTATTATCCCATATATCAAACTTTTTCTCCGGACCATTCCGGAGTTCCTCGTCATATCCGTGATCTCATCCCGGACTCCGAACAACATCCGGTCACCAACAATCATAACTCACATAGTACTATATCATCAATGAACGTTAAGCGTGCGGACCCTACGGGTTCGAGAACTATGTAGACATGACCGAGACACCTCTCTGGTCAATAACCAATAGCGGGACCTGGATGCCCATATTGGCTCCTACATATTCTACGAAGATCTTTATCGGTCAGACCGCATAACAACATACGTTGTTCCCTTTGTCATCGGTATGTTACTTGCCCGAGATTCGATCGTAGGTATCCAATACCTAGTTCAATCTCGTTACTGGCAAGTCTCTTTACTCGTTCCGTAATACATCATCTTGCAACTAACTCATTAGTTGTAATGCTTGCAAGGCTTATGTGATGTGCATTACCGAGAGGGCCCAGAGATACCTCTCCGACAATCGGAGTGACAAATCCTAATCTCGAAATACGCCAACCCAACATCTACCTTTGGAGACACCTGTAATGCTCCTTTATAATCACCCAGTTACGTTGTGACGTTTGGTAGCACCCAAAGTGTTCCTCCGGCAAACGGGAGTTGCATAATCTCATAGTCATAGGAACATGTATAAGTCATGAAGAAAGCAATAGCAACATACTAAACGATCGGGTGCTAAGCTAATGGAATGGGTCATGTCAATCAGATCATTCAACCAATGATGTGACCTCGTTAATCAAATAACAACACCTTGTTCATGGTTTGGAAACATAACCATCTTTGATTAACGAGCTAGTCAAGTAGAGACATACTAGTGACACTAAGTTTGTCTATGTACTCACACATGTACTATGTTTCCGGTTAATACAATTCTAGCATGAATAATAAACATTTATCATGATGTAAGGAAATAAATAATAACTTTATTATTGCCTCTAGGGCATATTTCCTTCAGTCTCCCACTTGCACTAGAGTCAATAATCTATATTACACAGTAATGATTCTAACACCCATGGAGCCTTGGTGCTGATCATGTTTTGCTCATGGAAGAGGCTTAGTCAACGGGTCTACAACATTCAGATCCGTATGTATCTTGCAAATCTCTATGTCTCCCACCTGGACTAGATCCCGGATGGAATTGAAGCGTCTCTTGATGTGCTTGGTCCTCTTGTGAAATCTGGATTCCTTTGCCAAGGCAATTGCACCAGTATTGTCACAAAAGATTTTCATTGGACCCGATGCACTAGGTATGACACCTAGATCGGATATGAACTCCTTCATCCAGACTTCTTCGTTTGCTGCTTCCGAAGCAGCTATGTATTCTGCTTCACATGTAGATCCCACTACGACGCTTTGTTTAGAACTGCACCAACTGACAGCTCCACCGTTTAATGTAAACACGTATCCGGTTTGCGATTTAGAATCGTCCGGATCAGTGTCAAAGCTTGCATCAACGTAACCTCTTATGGTGAGCTCTTTGTCACCTCCATATACGAGAAACATATCTTTAGTCCTTTTCAGGTATTTCAGGATGTTCTTGACCGCTGTCCAGTGATCCACTCCTGGATTACTTTGGTACCTCCCTGCTAAACTTATAGCAAGGCACAGATCAGGTCTGGTACATAGCATTGCATACATGATAGAGCCTATGGCTGAAGCATAGGGAACATCTTTCATTTTCTCTCTATCTTCTGCAGTGGTCGGGCATTGAGTCTGACTCAACTTCACACCTTGTAACACAGGCAAGAACCCTTTCTTTGCTTGATCCATTTTGAACTTCTTCAAAATCTTGTCAAGGTATGTGCTTTGTGAAAGTCCAATTAAGCATCTTGATCTATCTCTATAGATCTTTATGCCTAATATGTAAGCAGCTTCACCGAGGTCTTTCATTGAAAAACTCTTATTCAAGTATCCCTTTATGCTATCCAGAAATTCTATATCATTTCCAATCAGCAATATGTCATCCACATATAATATCAGAAATGCTACAGAGCTCCCACTCACTTTCTTGTAAATACAGGCTTCACCGAAAGTCTGTATAAAACCAAATGCTTTGATCACACTATCAAAGCATTTATTCCAACTCCGAGAGGCTTGCACCAGTCCATAAATGGATCGCTGGAGCTTGCACACTTTGTTAGCTCCCTTTGGATCGACAGAACCTTCCGGTTGCATCATATACAACTCTTCTTCCAAAAATCTATTCAGGAATGCAGTTTTGACATCCATCTGCCAAATTTCATAATCATAAAATGCGGCAATTGCTAACATTATTCTGACAGACTTAAGCATCGCTACGGGTGAGAAGGTCTCATCGTAGTCAACCCCTTGAACTTGTCGAAAACCTTTTGCGACAAGTCGAGCTTTATAGACAGTAACATTACCGTCAGCGTCAGTCTTTTTCTTGAAGATCCATTTATTCTCAATTGCTTGCCGATCATCGGGCAAGTCAACCAAAGTCCATACATTGTTGTCATACATGGATCCCATCTCAGATTTCATGGCTTCTTGCCACTTTGCGGAATCTGGGCTCACCATCGCTTCTTCATAGTTCGTAGGTTCATCATGATCTAGTAGCATGACTTACAGAACTGGATTACCGTACCACTCTGGCGCGGATCTCACTCTGGTTGATCTACGAGGTTCAGTAGTATCTTGTTCTGAAGTTTCATGATCATTATCATTAACTTCCTCACTTATTGGTGTAGGTGTCGCAGAAACAGTTTTCTGTGATGTACTACTTTCTAATAAGGGAGCGGGTACAGTTACCTCGTCAAGTTCTACTTTCCTCCCACTCACTTCTTTCAAGAGAAACTCCTTCTCAAGAAAGTTTCCGAATTTAGCAACAAAAGTCTTGCCTTCGGATCTGTGATAGAAGGTGTATCCAATAGTTTCCTTTGGATATCCTATGAAGACACATTTCTCCGATTTGGGTTCGAGCTTATCAGGTTGAAGCTTTTTCACATAAGCATCGCAGCCCCAAACTTTCAGAAACGACAACTTTGGTTTCTTGCCAAACCATGGTTCATAAGGCGTCGTCTCAACTGATTTTGATGGTGCCCTATTTAACGTGAATGTGGCCGTCTCTAGAGCATATCCCCAAAACGATAGCGGTAATCAGTAAGAGACATCATAGATTGCACCATATCTAGTAAAGTACGATTACGACGTTCGGACACACCATTACGCTGTGGTGTTCCGGGTGGCGTGAGTTGCGAAACTATTCCACAATTTTCAAATGTACACCAAACTCGTAACTCAAATATTCTCCTCCATGATCAGATCGTAGAAACTTCATTTTTCTTGTTACGATGATTTTCTACTTCACTCTGAAATTCTTTGAATTTTTCAAATGTTTCAGACTTATGTTTCATTAAGTAGATATACCCATATCTGCTTAAATCATCTGTGAAGGTGAGAAAATAACGATATCCGCCACGAGCCTTAATATTCATCGGACCGCATACATCTGTATGTATGATTTCCAACAAATCTGTTGCTCTCTCCATAGTACCGGAGAACGGTGTTTTAGTCATCTTGCCCACGAGGCACGGTTCGCAAGTACCAAGTGATTCATAATCAAGTGGTTCCAAAAGTCCATCAGTATGGAGTTTCTTCATGCGCTTTACATCGATATGACCTAAACAGCAGTGCCACAAATAAGTTGCACTATCATTATCAACTCTGCATCTTTTGGCTTCTACATTATCAATATGTGTATCACTACTATCGAGATTTAACAAGAATAGACCACTCTTCAAGGGTGCATGACCATAAAAGATATTACTCATATAAATAGAACAACCATTATTCTCTGATTTAAATGAATAACCGTCTCGCATTAAACAAGATCCAGATATAATGTTCATGCTCAACGCTGGCACCAAATAACAATTATTTAGGTCTAATATTAATCCCGAAGGTAGATGTAGAGGTAGCGTTCCGACCGCGATCACATCGACTTTGGAACCGTTTCCCACGCGCATCGTCACCTCGTCCTTAGCCAATCTTCGCTTAATCCGTAGTCCATGTTTCGAGTTGCAGATATTAGCAACAGAACCAGTATCAAATACCCAGGTGCTACTGCGAGCATTGGTAAGGTACACATCAATAACATGTATATCACATATACCTTTGTTCACCTTGCCATCCTTCTTATCCGCCAAATACTTGGGGCAGTTCCGCTTCCAGTGACCAGTCTGCTTGTAGTAGAAGCACTCAGTTTCAGGCTTAGGTCCAGACTTGGGCTTCTTTTCCTGAGCAGCAACTTGCTTGCCGTTCTTCTTGAAGTTCCCCTACTTCTTCCCTTTGCCCTTTTTCTTGAAACTAGTGATCTTGTTAACCATCAACACTTGATGCTCCTTCTTGATTTCTACCTCCGCAGCTTTTAGCATTGCGAAGAGCTTGGGAATAGTCTTGTTCATCCCTTGCATATTATAGTTCATCACGAAGCTCTTGTAGCTTGGTGGCAGTGATTGGAGAATTCTGTCAATGATGCAATCATCTGGAAGATTAACTCCCATCTGAATCAAGTGATTGTTATACCCAGACATTCTGAGTATATGCTCACTGACAGAACTGTTCTCCTCCATCTTGCAGCTATAGAACTTATTGGAGACTTCATATCTCTCAATCCGGGCATTTGCTTGAAATATTAACTTCAACTCCTGGAACATGTCATATGCTCCATGACATTCAAAACGTCGTTGAAGTCCCGATTCTAAGCCGTAAAGCATGGCACACTGAACTATCGAGTAGTCATCAGCTTTGCTCTGCCAAACGTTCATAACATCTGTTGTTGCTCCAGCAGCAGGCCTGGCACCCAGTGGTGCTTCCAGGACGTAATTCTTCTGTGCAGCAATGAGGATAATCCTCAAGTTAAAGACCCAGTCCGTGTAATTGCTACCATCATCTTTCAACTTTGCTTTCTCAAGGAACGCATTAAAATTCAACGGAACAACAACACGAGCCATCTATCTACAATCAACATAAACAAGCAAGATACTATCAGGTACTAAGTTCATGATAAATTTAAGTTCAATTAATCATATTACTTAAGAACTCCCACTTAGATAGATATCCCTCTAATCCTCTAAGTGATCACGTGATCCAAATCAACTAAACCATGTCCGATCATCACGTGAGATGGAGTAGTTTCATCGGTGAACATCATTATGTTGATCATATCTACTATATGATTCACGCTCAACCTTTCGGTCTCCGTGTTCCGAGGCCATATCTGTATATGCTTGGCTCGTCAAGTATAACCTGAGTATTCCGCGTGTGCAACTGTTTTGCACCCGTTGTATTTGAACGTAGAGCCTATCACACCCGATCATCACGTGGTGTCTCAGCACGAAGAACTTTCGCAACGGTGCATACTCAGGGAGAACACTTCTTGATAATTTAGTGAGAGATCATCCTATAATGCTATCGTCAATCAAAGCAAGATAGGATGCATAAATGATAAACATCACATGCAATCAATATAAGTGATATGATCTGGCCATCATCATCTTGTGCTTGTGATCTCCATCTCTGAAGCACCGTCATGATCACCATCGTCACCGGCGCGACACCTTGATCTCCATCGTAGCATCGTTGTCGTCTTGCCAATCTCATGATTCCACGACTATCGCTACCGTTTAGTGATAAAGTAAAGCATTACATCGCGATTGCATTGCATACAATAAAGCGACAACCATATGGCTCCTACCAGTTGCTGATAACTCGGTTACAAAACATGATCATCTCATACAATAAAATTTAGCATCATGTCTTGACAATATCACATCACAACATGCCCTACAAAAACAAGTTAGACGTCCTCTACTTTGTTGTTGCAAGTTTTACGTGGCTGCTACGGGCTTTAAGTAAGAACCAATCTCACCTACGCATCAAAACCACAACGATAGATTGTCAAATAGACTCTGTTTTAACCTTCTCAAGGACCGGGCATAGCCACACTCGGTTCAACTAAAGTTGGAGAGACAGTCGCCCGCAAGACATCTATGTGCAAAGCACGTCGAGGGAACCGGTCTCACGTAAGCGTACGCATAAGGTTGGTCCGGGTCGTCTCGTCCAACAATACCGCCGAACCAAAGTATGACATGCTGGTAGGCAGTATGACTTATATCGTCCACAACTCACTTGTGTTCTACTCGTGCACATAACATCAAACCATAAAACCTAGGCTCGGATGCCACTATTGGGGAACGTAGTAATTTCAAAAAAATTCCTACGCACACGCAAGATCATGGTGATGCATAGCAACGAGGGGGGGAGTCTGATCTACGTACCCTTCTAGATCGCAAGCGGAAGCGTTATATCAACGTGGTTGATGTAGTCGAACGTCTTCACGATCCGACCGATCCAAGTACCGAAAGCACGGCACCTCCGAGTTCTGCACACGTACGGCTCGGTGACGTCCTCGCCTTCTCGATCCAGCAAGAGGGGCGAAGTAGTAGATGATTTCCGGCAGCACGACGGCATGGTGACGGTGTGGGTGAAGAACAATCTCCGCAGGGCTTCGCCTAAGCACTACGAAAACTATGACGGAGGATAAACTAGAGGGAACAAGGTTGCCGGCACACGGCTTGGTGTTTCTTGATGTGTATTTGGTGCTAGCCCTGCCTCTCTATTTATATGTTGAGCCCTGGGGTCGAAACTTGGAGTAAAAGCCTCCACAAAGTCGGTTTCACCCGAAAGGCAAGAGTCCTTCTCGGACTCCAGGGCCAGACGCCAGGGTTCCCGGCGTCTGGACCCAGACACCAGGGACCCTGGCGTCTGGCCCCTGGACTCCGCAAAACTTCCTTTTGCGCTTTCCAAAAACCTTGTGGGCTTTCCCCTTTGGCCGAAATAAAGTGTTCTCGTACCCAAACATTTCGGGAAACATCCGGAACCCCTTCCGGTGACCAAACACTATTATCCCATATATCAAACTTTGTCTCCGGACCATTCTGGAGTTCCTCGTCATATCCGTGATCTCATCCCGGACTCCGAACAACATTCGGTCACCAACAATCATAACTCACATAGTACTATATCATCAACGAACGTTAAGCGTGCGGACCCTACGGGTTCGAGAACTATGTAGACATGACCGAGACACCTCTCTGGTCAATAACCAATAGCGGGACCTAGATGCCCATATTGGCTCCTACATATTCTACGAAGATCTTTATCGGTCAGACCGCATAACAACATACGTTGTTCCCTTTGTCATCGGTATGTTACTTGCCCGAGATTCGATCGTCGGTATCCAATACCTAGTTCAATCTCGTTACCGGCAAGTCTCTTTACTCGTTTCATAATACATCATCTTGCAACTAACTCATTAGTTGTAATGCTTGCAAGGCTTATGTGATGTGCATTACCGAGAGGGCCCAGAGATACCTCTCCGACAATCGGAGTGACAAATCCTAATCTCGAAATACGCCAACCCAACATCTACCTTTGGAGACACCTGTAATGCTCCTTTATAATCACCCAGTTACGTTGTGACGTTTGGTAGCACCCAAAGTGTTCCTCCGGCAAACGGGAGTTGCATAATCTCATAGTCATAGGAACATGTATAAGTCATGAAGAAAGCAATAGCAACATACTAAACGATCGGGTGCTAAGCTAATGGAATGGGTCATGTCAATCAGATCATTCAACCAATGATGTGACCTCGTTAATCAAATAACAACACGTTGTTCATGGTTAGGAAACATAACCATCTTTGATTAACGAGCTAGTCAAGTAGAGGCATACTAGTGACACTAAGTTTGTCTATGTATTCACACATGTATTATGTTTCCGGTTAATACAATTCTAGCATGAATAATAAACATTTATCATGATGTAAGGAAATAAATAATAACTTTATTATTGCCTCTAGGGCATATTTCCTTCAGCTTGATTATATGGGCGTCACAGGAATACCTTCTTCTTGATAACATCATTGGGTATACCTGCAAGCTTAAATCATCCACAAACTTCATCCACATAGATTAAGTGTAAATCGGGATGCAGTGTTCCATCTCCTGCAAAAGGATTGGCTAGCAGTTTCTCTATCATACCCGAAGGAATTTCAAAGTAAACATTTTCAGTAGGTTCAGTATGTTGAGGAGCAACTCTTTGCTCTACTGGTCGGGGTGAAGATACCCCGAACAAGCCCCTCAAAGGATTATGTTCCATAGTAACAAGTGACAGTAAATTTCAGCACACTATATAATTTTTTCCTTACCAAATTCCACCTACCAAAAGCACTTCACTCCCCGGCAACGGCACCAGAAAAGAGTCTTGATGACCCACAAGTGTTGGGGATTTATCGTAGCCTTTTTGATAAGTAAGAGTGTCAAACCCAACGAGGAGCAAAAGGAAATGATAAGCAGTTTTCAGTAAGGTATTCTATGCAAGCACTAAAATTATCGGTAATAGATAGTTTTGTGATAAGGTAATGTGTAACGAGTAGCAAGTAGTAAGAGTAAATAAGTTGCAGCAAGATGGCCCAATCCTTTTTGTAGCAAAGGACAAGCCTGGCCAAACTCTTATATGAAGTAAAGGGCTCCCGAGGACACATGGGAATTATCGTCAAGCTAGTTTTCATCACGTTCATATGATTCTCATTCGGTACTCTGATAATTTGATATGTGGGTAGACCAGTGCTTGGGTACTGCCCTTACTTGGACAAGCATTCCACTTATGATTAATCCCCATTGCAAGCATCCGCAACTACAACAGGAGTATTAAGGTAAACCTAACCATAGCATGAAACATATGGATCCAAATCAGCCCCTTACGAAGCAACACATAATCTAGGGTTTAAGCTTCTGTAACTCTAGCAACCCATCATCTACCTATTACTTCCCAATGCCTCCCTCTAGGCCCAAACAATGGTGAAGTGTCATGTAGTCGATGTTCACATGACACCACTAGAGGGATGACAACATACATCTCATCAAAATATCGAACGAATACCAAATTCACATGACTCTTATAGCAAGACTTCTCCCATGTCCTCAGGAACAAATGTAACTACTCACAAAGCTATTCATGTTCATAATCATAGGGGTATTAATATGCATAATGGATATGAACATATGATCTTCCACCAAGTAAACCAACTAGCATCAACTACAAGGAGTAATCAACACTACTAGCAACCCACAAGTACCAATCTGAGGTTTGGATACAAAGATTGGATACAAGAGATGAACTAGGGTTTGAGATGAGATGGTGCTGGTGAAGATGTTGATGGAGATTGACCCCCTCTCGATGAGAGGATCATTGGTGATCACGATGGTGATGATTTCCCCCTCTTGGAGGGAAGTTTCCCCGGCAGAACAGCTCTGCTGAAGCCCTAGATTGGTTCCGCCAAGGTTCCGCCTCGTGGCGGCAGAGTTTCGTCCTATGAGCTAGCTTATGATTTTTTTCTCGGACGAAAGACCTCCTATAGTAGAAGATGGGCATTAGAGGGCCACTAGGGGGCCCACGAGGCAGGGGCGCGCCCCCACCCTCGTGGCCAGGGTGTGGGCCCCCTCTGGTGCTTTCTCCGCTCAGTATTTTTTATTAATTCCAAAAATGACTTCTGTGAAGTTTCAGGACTTTTGGAGCTGTGCAGAATATGTCTCTGATATTTCCGCCTTTTCCAGCCCATAATTCCAGCTGCCGGCATTGTCCCTCTTCATGCAAACCTTGTAAAATAAGAGAGAATAGGCATAAGTATTGTGACATAATGTGTAATAACAGCCCATAATGCAATAAATATCGACATAAAAGCATGATGCAAAATGGACAATTATTTACATCTAAAACTAATACCGAAGGTAGATGTAGAGGTAGCGTGCCGACGACGACCACATCGACTTTGGAACCATTTCCCATGCGCATCGTCACCTTGTCCTTAGCCAATCTTCGCTTAATACATAGCCCCTGTTTCGAGTTGCAAATGTTAGCAACTGAACCAGTATCAAATACCCAGGCACTACTATGAGCATTAGTAAGGAACACATCAATAACATGTATATCTAATATACCTTTCACTTTGCCATCCTTCTTCTCCGCCAAATACTTGGGGCAGTTCCGCTTCCAGTGACCAGTTCTTTTGAAGTTGAAGCACTCAGTCTCAGGCTTAGGTCCAGACTTGGGTTTCTTCACTTGAGCAGCAACTGGCTTGCTATTCTTATTGAAGTTCACCTTCTTCCCTTTACCCTTTTTCTTGAACCTGGTGGTCCTGTTGACCATCAACACTTGATGCTCCTTGATTTCTACCTCCGTAGCCTTTAGCATTGCAAAGAGCTTAGGAATTTTCTTATCCATCCCTTGCATATTATAGTTCATCATGAAGCTCTTGTAGCTTGGTGGCAGTGATTGAAGAACTCTGTCAATGACATTATCATCAGGAAGATTAACTCCTAGATGAGTCAAATGGCTGTGGTACACAGACATTCTGAGTGTATGTTTACTGACGGAACTATTTTCCTCCATCTTGCAGCTATAGAACTTATGGGAGACTTCATATCTCTCAATCCGGGCATTTGCTTGAAATATTAACTTCAACTCCTAGAACATCTCATATGCTCCATGAGGTTCAAAACGTTGTTGAAGTCCAGTTCTAAGCCGTAAACCATGGCACACCGAACTATTGAGTAGTCATCAACTTTGCTCTGCCAGGTGTTCATAACATCTAGCGTTGCTCCTGCAGCGGGTTTGTCACCTAGCGGTGCTTCCAGGACATAATTCTTCTGTGCAGCAATCAGGATAATCCTGAAGTTACGGACTCAGTCCATGTAGTTGCTACCATCATCTTTCAACTTAGCTTTCTCTAGGAATGCATTAAAATTCAACGGAACAACAGCATGGGCCATATATCTACAACAACATAAACATGCAACATACTATTAGGTACTAAGTTCATGATAAATTAAAGTTGAATTAATCAAATTACTATAGAACTCGCACTTAGATAGACAACTCTCAAATCATCTAAGTGATCACATGATCCATAACAACTAAACCATGTCTGATCATCACGTGAGATGGAGTAGTTTTCAATGGTGAACATCACTATGTTGATCATATCTACTATATGATTCACACTCGACCTTTCGGTCTCAGTGCTCCGAGGCCATATCTGCATATGCTAGGCTCGTCAAGTTTAACCGGAGTATTCTGCGTGTGCAAAACTGGCTTGCACCCGTTGTATGTGAACGTAGAGCTTATCACACCCGATCATCACATGGTGTCTCGGCATGACAAACTATAGCAATGGTGCATACTCAGGGAGAACACTTATAACTTGAAATTTATTGAGAGATCATCTTATAATGCTACCGTCGAACTAAGAAAAATAAGATGCATAAAGGATAAACATCACATGCAATCAATATAAGTGATATGATATGGCCATCATCATCTTGTGCCTTTGATCTCCATCTCCAAAGCACCGTCATGATCACCATCATCACTGGCTTGACACCTTGATCTGCATCGAAGCGTCGTTGTTGTCTCGCCAACTATTGCTTCTACGACTATCGCTACTACTTAGTGATAAAGTAAAGCAATTACATGGTGATTGCATTTCCTACAATGAAGCGACAACCATATGGCTCATGCCAGTTGCCGATAACTGTGTTACAAAACATGATCATCTCATACAATAAAATTTAGCATCATGTCTTGATCATATCACATCACAACATGCCCTGCAAAAACAAGTTAGACGTCCTCTGCTTTGTTGTTGCAAGTTTTACGTGGCTGCTATGGGCTGAGCAAGAACCGTTCTTACCTACGCATCAAAAACCACAAAGCGGTATAGTGATTGCTTTTTGATCTTCAGAAAGAACCATGTTCATCGAATCCGATTCAACTAAAACTGGAGAAACAGACACCCACTAGCTACCTGTGTGCGAAGCACGTCGGCAGAACCAGTCTCGTGTAAGCGTACGCGTAATGTCGATCTGGGTCGCTACATCCAATAATCCCGCTGAATCAAGAATCAACTAGTGATGGCAAGCAATATGTATATATCCATGCCCACAACTCCTTTGTGTTCTACTCGTGCATATAACATCTACGCATAAACCTGGATCTGATGCCACTGTTGGGGAATGCAGTAATTTCAAAAAAATTCCTACGCACACGCAAGATCATGGTGATGCATAGCAACGAGCGGGAAGAGTGTTGTCTACGTACCCTCGTAGACCATAAGCTGAAGCGTTATGACAATGTGGTTGATGTAGTCGTACATCTTCACGATCGACCGATCCTAGCACCGAAGGTATGGCACCTCCGCGATCTGCACACGTTCGGCTCGGTGACGTCCCACGAACTCACGATCCAGTAGAGTTTCAGGGAAGAGCTTCATCAGCATGATGACATGATGACGGTGATGATGATGCTACCGAAACAGGGATTCGCCTAAGCACCGCTACGATATGACCGAGGTGGATTATGGTGGAGGGGGGCACCACACACGGCTAAGAGATCAATGATCAACTTGTGTCTATGGGGTGCCCCTTCCCCCGTATATAAAGGAGTGGAGGAAGGGGAAGAGGCTGGCCTCCTAGGCGCGCCCCAAGGGGAGTCCTACTCCCACCGGGAGTAGGATCCCCCCTTCCCTAGTTGGATTAGGAGAGAAGGAAGGAGGAGGAAGGAGGAATGAAAGGGGGGCCGGGCCCCCTCCCAATTCGGATTGGGCTTGGGGGGCGCCCCCTCCTTTGCTCCCTTCTCCTCTCTCCCACTACGGCCCAATAAGGCCCATATACCTCCCGGGGGGTTCCGGTAACCTCCCAGTACATCGGTAAATGCCCGATCTCACCCGAAACCATTCCGATGTCCAAATATAGTCGTCCAATATATCGATCTTTATGTCTCGACAATTTCGAGACTCTTCGTCGTGTCCTTGATCATATCTGGAACTCCGAACTACCTTCGGTACAGCAAAACACATAAACTCATAATACGATCGTCACCGAATGTTAAGCGTGCGGACTCTACGGGTTCGAGAACTATGTAGACATGACCGAGACACGTCTCCGGTCAATAACCAATAGCGGAACCTGGATGCTCATATTGGTTCCTACATATTCTACGAAGATCTTTATCGGTCAAACGGAATAACGATATACGTTGTTCCCTTTGTCATCGGTATGTTACTTGCCCGAGATTTGATCGTCAGTATCTCAATACCTAGTTCAATCTCATCACCGGCAAGTCACATTACTCGTTCCGTAATGCTACATCCCGTAACTAACTCATTAGCTACATTGCTTGCAAGGCTTATAGTGATGTACATTACCGAGAGGGCCCAGAGATACCTCTCCGACAATCGGAGTGACAAATCCTAATCTCGATCTATGCCAACCCAACAAACACCATCGGAGACACCTGTAGAGCACCTTTATAATCACCCAGTTACGTTGTGACGTTTGGTAGCACACAAAGTGTTCCTCCGGTATTCGGGAGTTGCATGATCTCATAGTCATAGGGACATGTATAAGTTATGGAGAAAGCAATAGCAACAAACTAAACGATCATCGTGCTAAGCTAAAAGATGGGTCAAGTCAATCACATCATTCTCTAATGATGTGATCCCGTTAATAAAATGACAACTCATGTCTATGGTTAGGAAACATAACCATCATTGATTCAACGAGCTAGTCAAGTAGAGGCAAACTAGTGACACTCTGTTTGTCTATGTATTCACACATGTACTAAGTTTCCGATTAATACAATTCTAGCACGAATAATAAACATTTATCATGATATAAGGAAATATAAATAACAACTTTATTATTGCCTCTAGCACATATTTCCTTCACCGAAGGTACGACACCTCCGTGATCTGCACACGTTCGGCTCGGTGACGTCCCATGAACTCACGATCCAGTAGTGCTCCGAGGGAGAGCTTCGTCAGCACGATGGTGTGATGACGGTGATGATGATGCTACCGGAATAGGGCTTCGCCTAAGCACCACTATGATATGACGGAGGTGGATTATGGTGGAGCGGGCACCACACATGGCTGGAAACAATCAACTTGTGTGTTCTAGGGTGCCCCCTGCCCCCGTATATAAAGGAGCAAGGGGGAGGCTGGCCGGCCTAGTGGCGCACCAAGGAGAGGGGGAGTCCTCCTCCTAGTAGGAGTAGGACTCCCCTTTTTCCTATTCCAACTAGGAAGGGGAAGGGGGAAGGAAGGAGAGGGAGAGAGGAAGGAAAGAGGGGGCGCCACCCCCTTCCTTCTCCAATTCGGACTCCCAAGGGGGGGGCAGCCTTAGACCCTCTCCTCTCTCTCCCATAAGGCCCATGTTGGCCCATTTGTTCCCCTGGGGGTTCCGATCGATAACCCCTCTGACACTCTGATAAATATCCGGTGACCCCCGGAACTCATCCGGTGTCCGAATATAGTCATCCAATATATCAATCTTTATGTCTTGACCATTTCGAGGCTCCTCGTCATGTCCGTGAACATATCCGAGACTCCTAACTATCCTCGGTACATCAAAACATGTAAACTTGTAATACCGATCTTCACCGAAAGTTAAGCGTGCGAACCCTACAGGTTCGAGAACTATGTAGACATGACCGAGACTCATCTCTGGTCAATAACCAATAGCGGAACCTGGATGCTCATATTGGCTCCTACATATTCTACGAAGATCTTTATCGGTCAAACCGCATAACAACATACATTGTTCCCTTTGTCATCGGTATGTTACTTGTCCTAGATTCGACCATCGGTATCTCAATACCTAGTTCAATCTCGTTGCCGGCAAGTCTCTTTACTCATTCCCTAATGCTACATCTCGTAACTAACTCATTAGCTACATTGCTTGCAAGGCTTATATTGATGTGCATTACCGAGAGGGCCCAGAGATACATCTCCGACAATCAGAGTGACAAATCCTAATCTTGATCTATGTCAACTCAACAAACACCATTGGAGACACCTGTAGAGCACCTTTATAATCACCCAGTTACGTTGTGACGTTTGGTAGAGCACGGTATTCAGGAGTTGCATGATCTCATAGTCATAGGAACATGTATAAGTTATGGAGAAAGCAATATCAACAAACTAAACGATCATCGTGCTAAGCTAACAGATGACAACTCAAGTCTATGGTTAGGAAACATAACCACCATTGATTCAACGAGCTAGTCAAGTAGAGGCAAACTAGTAACACTCTGTTTGTCTATGTATTCACACATGTACTAATTTCCGGTTAATACAAATCTAGCATGAATAATAAACATTTATCATGATATAAGGAAATATAAATAACAACTTTATTATTGCCTCTAGGGCATATTTCCTTCATTCTCCCACTTGCACTAGTGTCAATAATCTAGATTACATTGTAATGATTCTAACACCCATGGAGTCTTGGTGCTGATCATGTTTTGCTAGTGAGAGAGGCTTAGTCAACGGGTCTGCAACTTTCAGATCCGTATGTATCTTGCAAATCTCTATGTCTCCATCCTTGACTTGATCGCGGATGGAATTGAAGCATCTCTTGATGTGCTTGGTTCTATTGTGAAATCTGGATTCCTTTGCCAAGGCAATTGCACCAGTATTGTCACAAAAGATTTTCATTGGACCCGATGCACTAGGTATGACACCTAGATCGGATATGAACTCCTTCATCCAGACTCCTTCATTTGTTGTTTCCAAAGCAGCTATGTATTCCGCTTCACACGTAGATCCCGCCATGACGCTCTGCTTGGAACTGCACCAACTGACAGCTCCACCATTTAATAAAAACACGTATCTAGTTTATGACTTCGATTCATCCGGATTAGTGTCAAAGCTTGCATCGACGTAACCGTTTATGGTGAGCTCTTTGTCACCTCCATATACGAGAAACATATCCTTAGTCCTTTTCAGGTATTTTAGGATATTCTTGACCGCTGTCGGTGATCCACTCCTGGATTACTTTGGTACCTCCCTGCTAAACTAATAGCAAGGCACACATCAGGTTTGGTACAAAGCATTGCATGCATGATAGAGCCTATGGCTGAAGCATGGGGAACACCTTTCATTTTCTCTCTATCTTCTGCAGTGGTCGGGCATTGAGTCTGACTCAACTTCACACCTTGTAACACAGGCAAGAACCCTTTCTTTGCTTGATCCATTTTGAACTTCTTCAAAACTTTATCAAAGTATGTGCTTTGTGAAAGTCCAATTAAGCGTCTTGATCTATCTCTATAGATCTTGATGCCCAATATATAAGCATCTTCATCGAGGTCTTTCATTGAAAAATTCTTATTCAAGTATCCTTTTATGCTATTCAAAAATTCAGTATCATTTCCGATCAGCAATATGTCATCTACATATAATATCAGAAATGCTACGTTGCTCGCACTCACTTTCTTGTAAATACAGGCTTCTCCAAAAGTCTGTATAAAACCATATGCTTTGATCACACTATGAAAGCGTATGTTCCAACTCCGAGAGGCTTGCACCAGTCCATAAATGGATGGCTGGAGCTTGCACACTTTGTTAGTACCTTTTGGATCGACAAAACCTTCTGGTTCCATCATATACAACTCTTCCTTAAGATATCCATTAAGGAATGCAGTTTTGACATCCATTTGCCAAATTTCATAATCATAAAATGCGGCAATTGCTAACATGATTTTGACAGACTTAAGCGTCGACACGGATGAGAAGGTCTCATCGTATTAAACTCCTTGAACTTGTCGTAAACCTTTCGCAACAAGTTGAGCTCTGTAGACAGTAATATTACCGTCAACGTCAGTCTTCTTCTTGAAGATCCATTTATTCTCGATGGCCTGCCGATCATCGGGCAAGTCAACCAAAGTCCATACTTTGTTTTCATACATGGATCTGATATGTCCATTTTTCATCATGCTTTCATATCGATATTTATTGCATTATGGGCTGTTATTACACATTATGTCACAATACTTATGCCTATTCTCTCTTATTTTACAAGGTTTACATGAAGAGGGGGAATGCCGGCAGCTGGGGTTCTGGGCTGGAAAAGGAGCAAATATTATAGACCTATTTTGAACAGCTCCAAAAGTCATGAAACTTCACGGAAGACATTTTCAGAATATATAAAAAATACTCAGCGGAAGAGATTCACCAGGGGGCCACACCCTGCCCACGAGGGTGGGGGCGCCCCCCCTACCTCGTGGCCCCCTGGTGGCCATCTTCTGCTATATGAAGTCTTTCAACGGGAAAAATAATAAGTGATCTTCTCGGACGAAACTCCGCCGCCATGAGGCGGAACCTTGGTGGAACCAATCTAGGGCTCCGGCGGAGCTGTTCTGCCGGGGAAACTTCCCTCCCGGAGGGGGAAATCATCGCCATCGTCATCACCAACACTCCTCTCATCGGGAGAGGGCAATCTCCATCAACATCTTCATCAGCACCATCTCCTCTCAAAACCCTAGTTCATCTCTTGTATCCAATTCTTGTCTCCAAGTCTAGGATTGGTGCAAGTAGGTTGCTAGTAGTGTTGATTACTCCTTGTAGTTGATGCCAGTTGGTTTAATTGGTGGAAGATCATATGTTCAGATCCTATATGCATATTAATACCCCTCTAATTATGAACATGTTTATGCTTAGTGAGTAGTTACTTTTGTTCCTGAGGACATGGGAGAAGTCTTGCTATTAGTAGTCATGTGAATTTGGTATTCGTTCGATATTTTGATGAGATGTATGTTGTCTCTCCTCTAGTGGTATTATGTGAACGTCGACTACATGACACTTCACCATTGTTTGGCCTAGAGGAAAGCATTGGGGAGTAATAAGTAGATGATGGGTTGCTAGAGTGACAGAAGCTTAAACCCTAGTTTATGCGTTGCTTCGTAAGGGGCTGATTTGGATCCATATGTTTCATGCTATGGTTAGGTTTACCTTAATACTTTTGTTGTAGTTGTGGATGCTTGTAATAGAGGTTAATCATAAGTGGGATTCTTGTCCAAGTAAGGGCAGTACCCAAGCACCGGTCCACCCATATACCAAATTATCAAAGTAACGAATGCGAATCATATGAGCGTGATGAAAACTAGCTTGACGATATTCCCATGTGTCCTCGGGAGCGATTTTCTCTATATAAGAGTTTGTCCAGGCTAGTCCTTTGCTTAAAAAGGATTGGGCCACCTTGCTGCATTTTATTTACTTTTGTTACTTGTTTCTCGTTACAAATTATCCTATCACAAAACTATCTGTTACCACTTATTTCAATACTTGCAGAGAATACCTAGATGGAAACCACTTATCATTTCCTTCTGCTCCTCGTTGGGTTCGACACTCTTACTTATCGAACGGACTACGATGGATCCCCTATACTTGTGGGTCATCAAGACTCTTTTCTGACGCCGTTGTCGGGGAGTGAAGCGCCTTTGGTAGGTGGAATTTGGTAAGGAAAAATTTATATAGTGTGCTGAAATTTACTATAAGTTGTTACTATGGAAAGTAATCCTCTGAGGGGCTTGTTCGGGTTATCTTCACCCCGACCAGTAGAGCAAATAGTTGCTCCTCAACCTACTGAACCTACTGAAAATGAAAATGTCTGCTTTGAAATTCCTTCGGGTATGATAGAGAAACTACTAGCTAATCCTTGTTTAGTAGATGGAACAAAACATCCTGGTGAGCATGTAATATATGTGGATGAAGTTTATGGATTATTTAAGCTTGCAGGTGTACCCGAAGATGTTGTTAAGAAGAAGGTCTTCCCTTTATCTTTGAAGGGAGATGCATCGACATGGTATAGGCTATGTGATGATATGGAGTCTTGGAATTACAAATGATTGAAATGGAATTTCATCAGAAGTTTAATCCTATGCATCCTGTTCATCGTGATCGCAATTATATATATAATTTTTGGACTCGCGAAGGAGAAAGCATCGCTCAAGCTTGGGGAGGCTTAAATCAATGTTATATTCATGCCCCAATCATGAGCTCTCAAGAGAAATGATTATTCAAAAAATTTATGCTTGGCTTTCTGATAGCAATTGCACCATGCTTGATACTTCTTGTGCTGGCTCTTTTATGATAAAGACTATTGAATTCAAATTGGAAGTATTGGAAAGAATTAAACGCAACTCTGAAGATTGGGACCTCGACAAAAGTAAGGAGTCAGGTATGACACCTAGTTTTGATTGTGTTAAATCTTTTATGGATACCGATGTTTTTTGTAAATTTAGCACTAAATATGGACTTGACTCTGAGATAGTAGCCGCTTTTTGTGAATCTTTTGCTACTTATGTTGATCTCCCCAAGGATAAGTGGTTTAAATATCATCCTCCCATAGAAGTAAAAGTAGATGCACCTATTAAAGTTGAAGAAAAGATTGTCACTTATAATGATCCTATTGTTCCAACTTCATATGTTCAGAAACCACCTTTTCCTGTCAGGATAAAGGATCATGGTAAAGCTTCAACTGTGGTTCATAAAAGCAATATTAAAACATATACACCTCCTGAGCAAATTAAAGTTGAACCTGATATTGCTATTGTTAAAGATCTCTTGTCTGATAATATTGATGGGCATGTTATTTATTTCTATGATGAAACTACTAGAATTGCTAAACCTTGTGCTAAAGATAAACCTAGACCTGTGGTAGGCATGCCTGTTATTTCTGTTAAAATAGGAGATCATTGTTATCATGGCTTATGTGATATGGGTGCTAGTGCTAGCGCAATACCTCATTCCTTATACAAAGAAATTATGCATGATATTGCACCTGCTGAGATAGAAGATACTGATGTCACAATTAAACTTGCCAATAGAGATACTATTTCACCAATGGGAATTGTTAGAGATGTTGAAGTCTTGTGTGGGAAAACTAAATATCCTACTGATTTTCTTGTTCTTGGTTCCCCACAAGATAGCTTTTGTCCCATTATATTTTGTAGACCCTTCCTGAACAGTGTTAATGCTACCATATATTGCAAAAGGGATGTTATTACTATCGGTTTAGACGATATGACTCATGAATTTAATTTTTCTAAATTTAGTAGACAACACCGTGAAGAAGAATTACCTAGTAAGGATGAAATTATTGGTCTTGCTTCTATTGCCGTACCTCCTAGTGATCCTTTAGAACAATATTTGCTAGACCATGAAAATGACATGTTTATGAATGAAAGAAGGGAAATAGATGAAGTATTCTTTAAACAGGAACCTATTCTGAAAAACAATTTGCCTGTTGAAATCCTAGGGGATCCTCCTCCACCCAAGGGTGATCCCGTGTTTGAGCTTAAACCGTTACCTTATACTCTTAAATATGTTTATCTTGATGAGAAAGAGATATATCCTGTTATTATTAGTGCTAACCTTTCAGAGCATGAGGAAGAGAGATTATTGAAAACTCTGAAGAAGCACCGTGCTGCTATTGGGTATACTTTTGATGATCTTAAGGGCATTAGTCCCACTCTATGTCAACATAAAATAAATTTGGAAGAAGATGCTAAACCAGTTCATGATCATTAACGGCTAAATCCTAAAATGAAAGAAGTGGTAAGAAAGGAAATACTAAAGCTCCTTGAGGCAGGTATAATCTATCC
The DNA here is from genome assembly GCA_034509565.1 of Triticum monococcum. NCBI lineage: Eukaryota > Viridiplantae > Streptophyta > Magnoliopsida > Poales > Poaceae > Triticum > Triticum monococcum. The sequence goes on along the minus strand of CM067847.1, from coordinate 168,584,192 downwards.
CATTGCTGATAGTCGGTGGGTAAGTCATGTCCATTGTGTCCCTAAGTAGGGAGGTATTACTGTTGTTCCTAATGATAAAGATGAATTGATTCCTCAAAGAATTATTATAGGTTATAGGATGGTAATTGATTTCCGCAAATTAAATAAGGCAACTAAAAAGGATCATTACCCCTTACCTTTTATCGATCAAATGCTAGAAAGATTATCCAAACACACACATTTTTGCTTTCTAGATGGTTATTCTGGTTTCTCTCAAATACCTGTGTCAGCCAAAGATCGATCAAAGACTACTTTTACATGCCCTTTTGGTACTTTTGCTTATAGACGTATGCCTTTTGGTTTATGTAATGCACCTGCTACCTTTCAAAGATGCATGATGGCTATATTCTCTGACTTTTGTGAAAAGATTTGTGAGGTTTTCATGGACGATTTCTCCATCTATGGATCTTCTTTCGATGATTGCTTGAGCAATCTTGATCGAGTTTTGCAGAGATGTGAAGAAACTAATCTTGTCTTGAATTGGGAAAAGTGCCACATTATGGTTAATGAAGGTATTGTCTTAGAGCACAAAGTTTCTGAAAGAGGTATTGAAGTTGATAAAGCCAAGGTTGATGCTATTGAGAAGATGCCATGTCCCAAGGACATCAAAGGTATAAGAAGTTTCCTTGGTCATGCCGGATTTTATAGGAGGTTCATTAAGGATTTCTCAAAAATTTCTCGGCCTCTGACTAATTTATTACAAAAAGATATACCATTTGCTTTTGATGATGATTGTGTAGAAGCATGTGAAATACTTAAGAAAGCATTAATATCTGCACCTATTGTTCAGCCACCTGATTGGAATTTACCCTTTGAAATTATGTGTGATGCTAGTAATTATGCTATAGGTGTTGTTCTAGGGCAAAGAGTTGATAAGAAAGTAAACCTTATTCAATATGCTAGTAAAACCCTAGACAATGCTCAAAGAAATTATGCTACCACTGAAAAAGAATTCTTAGCAGTTGTATTTGCTTGTGATAAGTTCAGACCTTACATTGTTGGTTCTAAAGTAACTATTCACACTGATCATGCTGCTATTAAATATCTCATGGAAAAGGAAGATGCTAAACCTAGACTTATTAGATGGGTTCTCTTGCTACAAGAATTTGACTTACATATTGTTGATAGAAAGGGAATTGAGAACCTCGTTGCAGACAACTTGTATAGGTTAGAAAATGTGCTTGATAACCCACTTCCTATTGATGATAGCTTTCCTGATGAGCAATTAAATTTCATAAATGATTCTCATACTGCTCCATGGTATGCTGATTATGCTAATTACATTGTTGCTAAGTTTATACCACCTAGTTTCACATACCAGCAAAAGAAAAAGTTCTTCTATGATTTGAGGCATTACTTTTGGGATGACCCACATCTTTATAAAGAAGGAGTAGATGGTGTTATTAGACGTTGTGTACCTGAGCATGAACAGGAACAGATCCTACGCAAGTGTCACTCCGAAGCTTATGGAGGACACCACGCTGGAGATAGAACTGCACATAAGATATTGCAATCTGGTTTTTATTGGCCTACTCTCTTCAAGGATGCCCGTAAGTTTGTCTTATCTTGCGATGAATGTCAAAGAATTGGTAATATTAGTAGACGTCAAGAAATGCCTATGAACTATTCACTCGTTATTGAACCATTTGATGTTTGGGGCTTTGACTATATGGGACCCTTTCCTTCCTCTAATGGATATACACATATTTTAGTTGCTGTTGATTACGTTACTAAGTGGGTAGAAGCTATTCCAACTAGTAGTGCTGATCATAACACTTCTATTAAAATGCTTAAACAAGTTATTTTTCCAAGATTTGGAGTCCCTAGATATTTAATGACTGATGGTGGTTCACATTTTATTCATGGTGCTTTCCGTAAAATGCTTGCTAAATATGATGTTAATCATAGAATTGCATCTCCTTATCATCCTCAGTCTAGTGGTCAAGTAGAATTGAGTAATAGAGAGCTCAAATTAATTTTGCAGAAGACTGTTAATAGATCTAGAAAAAATTGGTCCAAGAAACTTGATGATGCATTATGGGCCTATAGGACTGCATATAAAAATCCTATGGGTATGTCTTCGTATAAAATGGTTTATGGAAAAGCATGTCACTTACCTCTCGAACTAGAACACAAGGCATATTGGGCTATTAAAGAACTCAATTATGATTCCAAACTTGCCGGTGAGAAGAGGTTATTTGATATTAGCTAACTTGATGAATGGAGAACCCAAGCCTATGAAAATGCCAAGTTGTTTAAAGAAAAAGTTAAAAATGGCATGACAAAAGGATACAAAAGCGTGAGTTTAATGTAGGTGATTATGTATTGCTATACAACTCTCGTTTAAGATTTTTTGCAGGAAAACTTCTCTCTAAGTGGGAAGGTCCTTACGTTATCGAAGAGGTCTACCATTCCGGTGCCATAAAAATCAACAACTTCGAAGGCACGAATCCGAAGGTGGTAAATGGTCAAAGAATCAAACATTATATCTCCGGTAATCCCATAAATGTTGAAACCAATATTATTGAAACCGTAACCCTAGAGGAATACATAAGGGATGCTTTCCGGAACGTTTCAGACTCCGAAAAGGAATAGGTATGTGGTACGGTAAGTAAACCGACTCCAAAACAGTTTTTAAGGCAATATTTCTCCGTTTTGGAATATTTAGAAAAATAGAAAAATAAGTAGCAGTCCGGGAAGGACATGAGGGCTCCACGAGGGTGGAGGGCATGCCCTACCCTACTGCGCGCGCCCCCTACCTCGTGGGCACCTCGTGTGCTCTCCGGACTCCGTTTTCATACATGACACGTATTTTGGCTGGTAAAAATTCATTATGTAATCTCCCGGAGGTTTTGACTCCCGTATCACGCAAATATCTCCTTTCTTTGTTTCGAGCCATCCCGCTGCAGATTTGAGCAACATGTTGTCCCAAGATTCAGAAGGAGAGAGCTATGTGGCTGATTACCTTGCAGATCCAAAAGTCTATGGGGATGTGGAGCATTGTGGTTGGACTACGGAAGAAGAGGAGGACTACGAACCTAAGGGAAAGGAGGAGACGAGCTCAGATGAAGATGAAGTCCCACTACCTCAACCTGGGGGCATGCATGTGGAGTTCAAAAAGTCAAGCCTCCCTGATAGAGTAAAGGAACCTACGATCGAGTTTATCCCTTTTCGCCTCTTGCAAGAAAACAAATAGGAACTATGCAAAAAGATACTGAGCCTGGAGCAAGAGATCGAGGACCTAAGGGACCAAAATTCTGTCCTCAAGCGTAAATTAAGGAAGAAACCTACACCATCAACAAAACCATCACCTTCTCCACCAACAAAGAAGAATTGAGTATCTGGTATGGGCACTCCCCTTGGCAACTGCCAAGCTTGGGGGAGTGCCCCGGTATCGTATCACCATCAATTTTATCTTTACCGTTTTTCTTAGTTTGATCCTTTTGGTAATATCTTGATCTAGTAGAATAAAAGTTCTTAGTATGATCTAGTTGTGAGTTTTGCTTTATAATTCATCTATGTAATCGAGTCCGTGAGCTATATATAATAAAGATTAGCGTTGAGCCAAGGGCTTGATTATTTTTGCCATGATCTTAAGTGAATAAAAGAAAAGAGAAAGAAATAAAAAGAAACAAAGGGATTATATGGATCTCATGGAGAGTAATGAGCTCACATAGAAAAAGTATGACGAATAAAAGTTGTTGAGAGTTGACAAACATAGTTTTGGTCATCGTTGCAATTAATAGGAAGTAATAAAGAAAGAGAGGTCTTCACATATAGATATACTATCTTGGACATCTTTTATGATTGTGAGCACTCATTAAAATATGACATGCTAAAAGAGTTGACGTTGGACAAGGAAGACAACATAATGGGTTATGTTTTCTTACATCTGAGATAAATTATATTGTCATGCATCATCCAACATGGTTGAGCTAGCCTTTCCCTCTCATGCTAGCCAAATTCATCGCACCAAGTAGAGATACTACTTGTGCTTCCAAATATCCTTAAACCAGTTTTTCCATGAGAGTCCACCATACCTACCTATGGACTGAATAAGATCCTCCAAGTAAGTTGTCATCGGTGCAAGCAATAAAAATTGCTCTCTAAATATGTATGACTTATTAGTGTGGGAGAAAATAAACTTTATACGATCGTGTGATATGGAAGAAATAAAAGCGACAGATTGCATAATAAAGGTCCATATCACAAGTGGCAATATAAAGTGACGTTCTTTCGCATTAGGATTTTGTGCATCCAACTATAAAAGCGCATGACAACCTCTGCTTCCCTCTGCGAAGGGCTTATCTTTTACTTTTATCTCCTACCTTGCATAAGAATCATGGTGATCTTCACCCTTCCTTTTTACATTTTATCCTTTAGCAAGCACAGTATGTTGGAAAGATCCTGGTATATATGGCTAATTGGATGTGAGTTTTCATGAACTATTACTGTTGACATTACCCTCGAGGTAAAACGTTGGGAGGCAAAACTATAAGCCCCTATCTTTCTCTGTGTTCGATTAAAACTCCATACCCATAAGTATTGCGTGAGTGTCAGCAATTGTGAAAGACTATATGATAGTTGAGTATGTGGACTTGTGCTACCTCTTTTAGCACTGCGTTGGTTTTCCCCGAAGAGGAAGGGATGATGCACCAAACTAGCGTAAGTATTTCCCTCAGTTTTTGAGAACCAAGGTATCAATCGGTAGGAGGCTACGCGCAAGTCCCTCGTACCTACACAAAACAAATAAATCCTTGCAACCAATGCAAATAGGGGTTGTCAATCCCTATGAGGCCACTTACGAGAGTGGGATCTGATAGATATGATAAAGATACTATTTTTGGTATTTTTATGATAAAGATGCAAAGTAAAATAAAGGCAAAGTAAATAGCAAAGTAGTAGGAGAACAATATGATAAAGATAGACCCGGGGGCCATAGGTTTCACTAGTGGCTTCTCTCGTGAGCATAAGTATTCTACGGTGGGTGAACAAATTACTGTTGAGCAATTGACAGAATTGAGCATAATTATGAGAATATCTAGGCATGATCATGTATATAGGCATCACGTCCGAGACAAGTAGACCGACTCCTGCCTGCATCTACTACTATTACTCCACTCATCGACCGCTATCCAGCATGCATCTAGACTATTAAGTTAAAAACAGAGTAAGGCAAGATGACATGATGTAGAGGGATAGACTCATGCAATATGAAGAAAACCCCATCTTGTTATCCTCGATGGCAACAATACAATATGTGCCTTGGTGCCCTTACTGTCTCCGGGAAAGGACACCGCAAGATTGAACCCAAAGCTAAGACCTTCTCCCATTGCAAGAAAGATCAATCTAGTAGGCCAAACCAAACTGGTATTTCGAAGACACTTGCAAAGATAACCAATCATACATAAAATAATTTAGAGAAGAATCAAATATTATTCGTAGATAGACTTGATCATAAACCCACAATTCATTGGTCTCAACAAACACACCGCAAAAAGAAGATTACATCAAATAGATCTCCACAAGAGAGGGGGAGAACATTGTATTGAGATCCAAAAAGAGAGGAGAAGCCACCTAGCTACTAACTATGGACCCGTAGGTCTGATATAAACTACTCACACTTCATCGGAGGGGCTATGGTGTTGATGTAGAAGCCCTCCGTGATCGATGCCAACTCCAGTGGAGCTCCGAAATAGGCCCCAAAATGGGATATCGTGGATACAGAAAGTTACGACGGTGGAATTAGGGATTTGGCTCCTGTTCTGATCGTTTGGGGTACGTGGATATATATAGGAGGAAGAAGCACGTCGGTGGAGCAACAGGGGGCCCACGAGGGTGGAGGGCGCGCCCCCCTACCTCGTGGCCTCCTGTTACGTGTCTTGACGTAGGGTCCAAGTCTTCTGAGTTGTATTCGATGAGAAAATCACGTTCCCGAAGGTTTCATTCAGTTTGGACTCCGCTTGATATTCCTTTTCTTCGAAACCCTAAAACAGGCAAAAAACAGCAATTCTGGGCTGGGCCTCCGGTTAATAGGTTAGTCCCAAAAATAATATAAAAGTGGATAATAATGCCCAATAATGTCCAAAGCAGTAGATAATATAGCATGGAGCAATCAAAAATTATAGATACGTTCGAGACGTATCAAGCATCCCCAAGCTTAATTCCTGCTCGTCCTCGAGTAGGTAAATGATAAAAACAGAATTTTTGATGCGGAGTGCTACTTGGCATAATTTTAATGTAATTCTTCTTAATTGTGGTATGAATATTCAGATCCGAAAGATTCAAGACAAAACTTCATATTGACATAAAAATGATAATACTTCAAGCATACTAACTAAGCAATTATGTCTTCCTAAAATAACATGGCCAAAGAAATTTCATCCCTACAAAATCATATGGTTTAGTCATGTTTCATTTTCGTCACACAAGAATGTTATCATCATGCACAACCCCGATGACAAGCCAAGCAATTGTTTCATACTTTAGTAATCTCAAACCTATAAACTTTCACGCAATATATGAGCGCGAGCCATGGACATAGCACTATAGGTGGAATAGAATATAATGAGTGGGGTCATGTGGAGAAGACAAAAAAGTAGGAAGTCTCACATCAGCGAGGCTAATCAATGGGCTATGGAGATGCCCACCGGTTGATGTTAATGCAAGGAGTAGGGATTGCCATGCAACGGATGCACTAGAGCTATAAATGTATGAAAGCTCAACAAAAGAAACTAGTGGGTGTGCATCCAACTTGCTTGCTCACGAAGACCTAGGGCACTTGAGGAGGCCCATTGTTGGAATATACAAGCTAAGTTCTATAATGAAAAATTCCCACTAGTATATGAAAGGGATAACATGAGAGACTCTCTACTATGAAGATCATGGTGCTACTTGTTGCTCGTTACAAATTATCCTATCACAAAACTATCTGTTACCACTTATTTCAGTACATGCGGAGAATGCCTTGCTGGAAACCGCTTATCATTTCCTTCTGCTCCTCATTGGGTTCGACACTCTTACTTATCGAAAGGACTACGATAGATCCCCTATACTTGTGGGCCTTCAGGATCCCATCTCAGATTTCATGGCCTCAAGCCATTTTGCGGAATCTGGGCTCATCATCGCTTCCTCATAGTTCGTAGGTTCATCATGGTCAAGTAACATGACTTCCAGAACAGGATTACCGTACCACTCTGGTGCGGATCTTACTCTGGTTGACTGATACATCTCCAACTTATCTATAATTCTTGATTGCTCCATGCTATATTATCTACTGTTTTAGACATTATTGGGCTTTATTTTCCACTTTTATATTATTTTTGGGACTAACCTATTAACGGAGGCCCAGCCCAGAATTGTTGTTTTTTGCCTGTTTTAGGGTTTCGAAGAAAAGGAATATCAAACGGAGTCCAAACGGAATGAAACCTTCAGAAACGTGGTTTTCTCACCAGATAAGATCCAGGAGACTTGGACCCTCCGTCAAGAAAGCCACGAGGGTAGGTGGAGCCCCCCCTAGGGCGCGCCCCCTGCCTCGTGGGCCCCTCGAAGCTCCATCGACGTACTTCTTCCTCCTATATATATCCATGTACCCCCAAACGATCAAGGTAGGAGCCAAAAACCTAATTCCACCGCCGCAACTTTCTGTATCCACGAGATCCCCTTGGTGCCTGTTCCGGAGCTCGGCCGGAGGAGGCATCGATCACGGAGGGCTTCTACATCATCATCCAAGCCCCTTCGATGAAGTGTTAGTAGTTTACTTTAGACCTACGGGTCCATAGCTAGTAGCTAGATGGCTTCTTCTCTCTTTTTGGATCTCAATACAATGTTCCCCCCCTCTCTTGTGGAGATCTATTTGATGTAATCTTCTTTTTGTGGTGTGTTTGTTGAGACCGATGAATTGTGGGTTTATGATCCAGTCTATCTATGAATAATATTTGAATTTTCTCTGAATTATTTTATGTATGATTGGTTATCTTTGCAAGTCTCTTTGAATTATTAGTTTGGTTTGGCCTACTAGATTGGTTGTTCTTGCCATGGGAGAAGTGCTTAGCTTTGGGTTCAATCTTGCGGTGTCCTTTGCCAGTGATAGAAGGGGCAACAAGGCACGTATTGTATTGTTGCCATCGAGGATAACAAGATGGGGTTTTTATCATATTGCATGAAATTATCCCTCTACATCATGTCATCTTGCTTAAGGCGTTACTCTGTTTTTAACTTAATACTCTAGATGCATGCTGGATAGCGGTCGATGAGTGGAGTAATAGTAGTAGATGCAGAATCGTTTCGGTCTACTTGTCTCGAACGTGATGCCTATATACATGATCATACCTAGATATTCTCATAACTATGCTCAATTCTGTCAATTGCTCAACAGTAATTTGTTCACCCACCGTAGAATACTTATGCTCTTGAGAGAAGCCACTAGTGAAACCTATGGCCCCCGGGTCTCTTTCTCATCATATCAATCTCCATCACTTTATTATTGCTTTGCTTTTACTTTATTTACTTTGCATCTCTATATCAAAAATACCAAAAATATTATTTATCATCTCTATCAGATCTCACTTTCGTAAGTGACCGTGATGGGATTGGCAACCCCTAAGCGCGTTGGTTGCGTTGAGCTATTGTTTTTGTGTAGGTACGAGGGACTCGAGCGTAGCCTCCTACTGGATTGATACCTTGGTTCTCAAAAACTAAGGGAAATACTTACGCTACTTTGCTGCATCATCCCTTCCTCTTTGGGGAAATCCACGCAGTGCTCAAGAGGCAGCAAGAAGAATTTCTGGCGTCGTTGCCGGGGAGTCTGCGCAAAAGTCAACATACCAAGTACCCATCACAATCCCTATCTCCCACATTACATTATTTGCCATTTGCCTCTCTTTTTCCTCTCCCCCACTTCACCGTTGCCATTTTATTCGCCCTCTCTCTATCCTCCCTCTCTTTCTCCGTTTGCCTTTTTGCCTGTTTGCTTTTTGTTTGCTCGTGTGTTAGTTTGCTTGTTTGTCGCGATGGCTCTTCCTAGATTTGGTGATCTTCACATTAAAAGGTTAGAGGAGATCGAAAACAACGTCAGGAAGTTTATGGTTTTACAATTTAAGCATAATAATTTCTTTAGAAATAAGCTTAAGGAACAAAAAAGTTTCATGAATTATATGAATAAAGATCTCGATGATATGTCTAAAGAATTTGATGGTATAAGATCCCAAATTGCCCATCTTGAAAAATTAACTGCTGAAATTTTGGATATGCAAGCTACTTTAGTCAATAAGATGGCCGCTAAACCGGATTCCTATGAAAATAATTATGAAGATCTAAAAGTTATTGATGTGTCCCCTATTAAATCTTTGTTTTTCAATATGAATCTTGATAATGATGGGACTGAATATGATCCACCTTTACCTAGAAGGCGTTCTCAGAATTCGGAATTTGTTGATCTTGATGCTAAATTTGATAAAAGTGAGATTGAAGAAATTAAAACCCTAGATGTTGCTAAACCCACTATTATGGATTTCAAGGAATTTAACTATGAAAATTGCTCTTTGATTGATTGTATTTCCTTGTTGCAATCCGTGCTAAAATCTCCTCACGCTTATAGTCAAAATAAAGCGTTTACTAAACATATCATTGATGCCTTGATGCAATCTTATGAAGAAAAACTTGAATTGGAAGTTTCTATCCCTAGAAAACTTTATGATGAGTGGTAACGAACTATTAAGATTAAAATTAAAAATTATGAGTTTTATGCTTTGTGTGATTTGGGTGCTAGTGTCTCTACTATTCCCAAAACTTTGTGTGATTTACTAGATTTCCATGATTTTGATGATGGCTCTCTAAACTTGCATCTTGCGGATTCCACTATTAAGAAACCTATGGGAAGAATTAATGATGTTCTTATTGTTGCAAATATGAATTATGTGCTCGTAGATTTTATCGTTCTTGATATAGATTGCAATCCCTCTTGCCCTATTATTCTTGGTAGACCTTTCCTTAGAACGGTTGGTGCAATTATTGATATGAAGGAAGGGAATATTAGATTTCAATTTCCATTAAAAAATGGCATGAAACACTTCCCTAGAAAGAAAATAAAATTACCACATGAATCTATCATGAGAGCCACTTATGGATTGCCTACCAAAGATGGCAATACCTAGATCTATTCTTGCTTGTTATGCCTAGCCAGGGGCATTAAACGATAGCTCTTGTTGGGAGGCAACCCAATTTTATTTTTATTCCTTGCTTTTTGCTCCTGTTTAGTAATAAATAAATTATTTAGCCTCTGTTTTGGTTGTGTTTTTGTGTTTAATTAGTGTTTGTGCCAAGTAGAACCGTTGGGAAGACTTGGGGAAAGTCTTGATTGAACTTGCTGTAAAAAAACAGAAACTTTAGCGCTTACGAGAACTGCTGTCATTTTTATTTGGAAAGTGCTATTTAGTTAATTATTTTTGAAGATGATTAATAGATAAATTCCTCACGTCCAGAAAATTATTTTAGAATTTTTCGGGTTCCAAATCTTGCGCTAGCTACAGATTACTACAGACTGTTCTGTTTTTGACAGATTCTGTTTTTCGTGTGTTGTTTGCTTATTTTGATAAATCTATGGCTAGTAAAATAGTTTATAATCCATAGAGAAGTTGGAATACAGTAGGTTTAACACCAATATAAATAAATAACGAGTTCATTACAATACCTTGAAGTGGTCTTTTGTTTTCTTTCGCTAACGGAGCTCGCGAGTTTTCTACTTTAAGTTTTGTGTTGTGAAGTTTTCAAGTTTTGCGTAAAGATTTGATGGATTGTGGAACAGGGACTGGCAAGAGCCTAAGCTTGGGGATGCCCATGGCACCCCCAAGATAATCTAAGGACACCTAAAAGCCAAAGCTTGGGGATGCCCCGGAAGGCATCCCCTTTTTCGTCTACTTCTATTGGTAACTTTACTTAGAGCTATATTTTTATTCACCACATGATATGTGTTTTGCTTGGAGCGTCTTTTATGATTTGAGTCTTTGCTTATTAGTTTACCACAATCATCCTTGCTGTACACACCTTTTGATAGAGCCATACATGATTTGGAATTTGATAGAATACTCTATGTGCTTCACTTATATCTTTTTAGCTTTATAGTTTTGCTCTAGTGCTTCACTTATATCTTTTAGAGCACGGTGGTGGATTTGTTTTATAGAAACTATTGTTCTCTCATACTTCACTTATATTATTTTGAGAGTCTTAATAGCATGGTAATTTTCTTAAAATCCTAATAAGCTTGGTATGGAAGATTAATAATAAAACTTTCGTATGAGTATGTTGAATACTAAGAAAAGTTTGATGCTTGATGATTGTTTTGAGATATGGAGGTAATAATATCAAAGTCATGCTAGTTGAGTAGTTGTGAAACTGAGAAATACTTGTGTTGAGGTTTGCAAGTCCCGAAGCATGCACTATGGTAAACGTTATGCAACAATTTGAAACATGAGGTGTTATTTGATTGTCTTCCTTATGAGTGGCGGTCGGGGACGAGCGATGGTCTTTTCCTACCAATCTATCCCCCTAGGAGCATGCGCGTAGTTCCAAGGTTTTTGATGAATTTTAGATTTTTGCAATAAGTATGTGAGTTCTTTATGACTAATGTTTAGTCCATGGATTATACGCACTCTCACCCTTCCATCCTTGCTAGCCTCTTCAGTACCATGCATTACCCTTTCTCACATTGAGAGTCGGTGCAAACTTCGCCGGTGCATCCAAACCCCATGATATGATACGCTCTTCCACACATAAACCTCCTTATATCTTCCTCAAAACAGCCACCATACCTACCTATTATGGCATTTCCATAGCCATTCCGAGATATATTGCCATGCAACTTTCCATCATTCCGTTCATCATGACACATTCATCATTGTCATATTGCTTAGCATGATCATGTAGTTAACATAGTATTTGTGGCAAAGCCACCTTTCATAATTCTTTCATACATGTCACTCTTGGTTCATTGCATATCCCGGTACACCGCCGGAGGCATTCATATAGAGTCATCTTTGTTCTAGTACTGAGTTGTAATCATTGAGTTGTAAATAAATAGAAGTGTGATGATCATAATTATTAGAGCATTGTCCCAAGTGAGGAATAGAAAAAGAAAGGCCATAAAAAAGAGAAGGCCCAAAAAAAGAGAAAGTCCATAAAAAAAGAAAAGGCCGAAAAAAAGAGAGAAAAAGAGAGAAGGGACAATGTTACTATCCTTTTACCACACTTGTGCTTCAAAGTAGCACCATGATCTTCATAGTAGAGAGTCTCTCATGTTATCACTTTCATATACTAGTGGGAATTTTTCATTATAGAACTTGGCTTGTATATTCCAACAATGGGCCTCCTCAAGTGCCCTAGGTCTTCGTGAGCAAGCAAGTTAGATGCACACCCACTAGTTTCTTTTGTTGAGCTTTCATACATTTATAGCTCTAGTGCATCCGTTGCATGGCAATCCCTACTCCTTGCATTAACATCAATCGGTGGGCATCTCCATAGCCCATTGATTAGCCTCGTTGATGTGAGACTTCCTCCTTTTTTGTCTTCTTCACATAACCCCCATCATTATATTCTATTCCACCTATAGTGCTATGTCCATGGCCCGCGCTCATATATTGCATGAAAGTTTATAGGTTTGAGATTACTAAAGTATGAAACAATTTCTTGGCTTATCATCAGGATTGTAAATGATGATAGCATTCTTGTGTGACGAAAATGAAACATGACTAAACTATATGATTTTGTAGGGATGAACTTTCTTTGGCCATGTTATTTTGAAAAGACATCATTGCTTAGTTAGTATGCTTGAAGTATCATTTTTATGTCAATATGAACTTTTGTATTGAATCTTTCGGATATGAATATTCATACCACAATTAAGAAGAATTACATTAAAATTATGCCAAGTAGCAGTCTGCATCAAAAATTCTGTTTTTATCGTTTACCTACTCGAGGACGAGCAGGAATTAAGCTTGGGGATGCTTGATACGTCTCGAACGTATCTATAATTTTTGATTGCTCCATGCTATATTATCTACTGTTTTAGACATTATTGGGCTTTATTTTCCACTTTTATATTATTTTTGGGACTAACCTATTAACCGGAGGCCTAGCCCAGAATTGTTGTTTTTTGCCTGTTTTAGGGTTTCGAAGAAAAGGAATATCAAACAGAGTCCAAATGGAATGAAACCTTCGGAAACGTGATTTTCTCATCAGATAAGATCCAGGAGACTTGGACCCTCCATCAAGAAAGCCACGAGGTGGTCACGAGGGTAGGGCCCCCCCCCTAGGGTGCGCCCCTGCCTCGTGGGCCCCTCGAAGCTCCACCGACGTATTTCTTCCTCCTATATATATCCACGTACCCCTAAACGATCGGGGACAGAGCCAAAAACCTAATTCCACCGCCGCAACTTTCTGTATCCACGAGATCCCATCTTGGGGCCTGTTCCGGAGCTCCGCCGGAGGGGGCATCGATCATGGAGGGCTTCTACATCATCATCCAAGCCCCTCCGATGAAGTGTGAGTAGTTTACTTCAGGCCTATGGGTCCATAGCTAGTAGCTAGATGGCTTCTTCTCTCTTTCTGGATCTCAATACAATGTTCTCCCCCTCTCTTGTGGAGATCTATTTGATGTAATCTTCTTTTCACGGTGTGTTTGTTGAGACCGATGAATTGTGGGTTTATGATCCAGTCTATCTATGAATAATATTTGAATCTTCTCTGAATTCTTTTATGTATGATTGGTTATCTTTGCAAGTCTCTGTGAATTATCAGTTTGGTTTGGCCTACTAGATTGGTTGTTCTTGCCATGGGAGAAGTGCTTAGCTTTGGGTTCAATCGTGCGGTGTCCTTTCCTAGTGATAGCAGGGGCAGCAAGGCACGTATTGTATTGTTGCCATTGAGGATAACAAGATGGGGTTTTTATCATATTGCATGAAATTATCCCTCTACATCATGTCATCTTGCTTAAGGCGTTACTATATTTTTTAACTTAATACTCTAGATGCATGCTGGATAGCGGTCGATGAGTGGAGTAATAGTAGTAGATGCAGAATCGTTTCGGTCCACTTGTCTCGGACGTGATGCCTATATACATGATCATACCTAGATATTCTCATAACTATGCTCAATTTTTTCAATTGCTCAACAGTAATTTGTTCACCCACCATAGAATACTTATGCTCTTGAGAGAAGTCACTAGTGAAACCTATGGTCCCCGGGTCTCTTTCTCATCATATCAATCTCTGTCACTTTATTATTGCTTTGCTTTTACTTTGCTTTTACTTTATTTACTTTGCATCTCTATATCAAAAATACCAAAAATATTATTTATCATCTCTATCAGATCTCACTTTCGTAAGTGACCGTGAAGGGATTGACAACCCCTAAGCGCGTTGGTTGCGTTGAGCTATTGTTTTTGTGTAGGTACCAGGGACTCGAGTGTAGCCTCCTACTGGATTGATACCTTGGTTCTCAAAAACTGAGGGAAATACTTACGCTACTTTGTTGCATCATCCCTTCCTCTTCGGGGAAATCCAACACGGTGCTCAAGAGGTAGCATTGACCTACGAGGTTCGGTAGTAACTTGATCAGAAGTTTCATGATCATCATCATTAGCTTCCTCACTTTCTGGTGTAGAAATCACTGGAACTGATTTCAGTGATGAACTACTTTCCAATAAGGTATAAGGTACAATTACCTCATCAAGTTCTACTTTCCTCCCACTCACTTCTTTCGAGAGAAACTCCTTCTCTAGAAAGGATCCATCCTTAGCAACGAATTTCTTGCCTTCGGATCTGTGATAGAAGGTGTACCCAGCAGTCTCCTTTGGGTATCCTATGAAGACACATTTCTCCGATTTGGGTTCGAGCTTATCAGGTTGAAGCTTTTTCACATAAGCATCGCAGCCCCAAACTTTAAGAAACGACAACTTGGGTTTCTTGCCAAACCACAGTTCATAAGGTGTTGTCTCGACGGATTTAGATGGTGCCCTATTTAACGTGAATGCAGTCATCTCTAAAGCATAACCCCAAAACCACAGCGGTAAATCAGTGAGAGACATCATAGATCGCACCATATCTAATAAAGTGCTGTTACGATGTTCGGACACACCATTGCGTTGTGGTGTTCCAGGTGGCATGAGTTGTGAAACTATTCCACATTGTTTCATATGAAGTCCAAACTCATGACTCAAACATTCACCTCCACAATCAGATTGTAGAAACTTAATTTTCTTGTTACGATGATTTTCCTCTTCACTCTGAAATTCTTTGAACTTTTCAAATGTTTCATACTTATGTTTCATTAAGTAGATATACCCATATCTGCTCAAATCATCTGTGAAGGTGAGAAAATAACGATATCCGCCGTGAGCTTCAATTTTCATTGGACCACATACATCAGTATGTATGATTTCCAATAACTTTGTTGGTCACTCCATTGTTCCGGAGAAAGGAGTTTTAGTCATCTTGCCCATGAGGCATGGTTCACAAGTACCAAGTGATTCATAATCAAGTGATTCCAAAAGTCCATCAGAATGGAGTTTCTTCATGCGCTTTACACCAATATGACCTAAACGGCAGTGCCACAAATAAGTTGCACTATCATTATCAACTCTGCATCTTTTGCCTTCAATACTATGAACATGTGTATCACTACTATCAAGATTTAGTAAAAATAGACCACTCATCAAGGGTGCATGACCATAAAAGATATTATTCATATAAATAGAACAACCATTATTCTTTGATTTAAATGAATAACCGTCTCGCATCAAACAAGATCCAGATATGATGTTCATGCTCAACGCTGGCACCAAATAACAATTATTAAGGAATAAAACTAATCCCGAAGGTAGATGTAGAGGTAGCGTGCCGACCGCGATCACATCGACTTTGGAACCATTTCCCACGCGCATCGTCACCTCATCCTTAGCCAATCTTCGCTTAATCCGTAGCCCCTTTTTCGAGTTGCAAATGTTAGCAACTGAACCAGTATCAAATACCCAAGCACTACTGCGAGCATTGGTAAGGTACGCATCAATAACATGTATATCAAATATACCTTTCAATTTGCCATCCTTCTTCTCCGCCAAATACTTGGGGCAGTTCCGCTTCCAGTGACTAGTTCCTTTGCAGTAGAAGCACAAAGTCTCAGGCTTAGGTCCAGACTTGGGTTTCTTCACTTGAGCAGCAATTGGCTTGCTGTTCTTCTTGAAGTTCCCCTTCTTCCCTTTACCATTTTTATTCAAACTAGTGGTCTTGTTGACCATCAACACTTGATGCTCCTTCTTGATTTCTACCTCCATTGCATATTATAGTTCATCATGAAGTTCTTGTAGCTTGGTGGCAGTGATTGAAGAACTCTGTCAATGATACTAATTAACTCCCAGTTGAGTCAAGGGGTTGTGGTACCCAAACATTCTGAGTATATGTTCACTGACAGAACTATTCTCCTCCATCTTGCGGCTGTAGAACTTATTGGAGACTTCATATCTCTCAATCCGGGCATTTGCTTGAAATATTAACTTCAACTGCTGGAACATCTCATATGCTCCATGACGTTCAAAACGTCGTTGAAGTCCCGGTTCTAATCCGTAAAGCATGGCACACTGAACTATCGAGTAGTCATCAGCTTTGCTCTACCAGGTGTTCATAACATCTGGCGTTGCTCCTGCAGCGGGTCTGTCACCTAGCGGTGCTTCCAGGACGTAATTCTTCTGTGCAGCAATGAGGATAATCCTCAAGTTACGGACCCAGTCCGTGTAGTTGCAACGATCATCTTTCAACTTAGCTTTCTCTAGGAACACATTAAAATTCAATGAAACAACAACACGTGACATCTATCTACAACAACATAGACATGCAAAAACACTATCAGGTACTAAGTTCATGATAAATTAAAGTTCAATTAATCAAATTACTTAAGAACTCCCACTTAGATATATATCTCTCTAATCATCTAAGTGATCACGTGATCCATATCAACTAAACCATGTCCGATCATCACGTGAGATGGAGTAGTTTTCAATGGTGAACATCACTATGTTGATCATATCTACTACTCCCTCCGTCCCAAAATAAGTGACTCAACTTTGTACTAGCTTTAGTACAAAGTTAGTATAAAGTTGAGTCACTTATTTTGGGACGGAGGGAGTATATGATTCACGCTCGACCTTTCGGTCTCAGTGTTCCGAGGCCATATCTGCATATGCTAGGCTCGTCAAGTTTAACCTGAGTATTCTGCGTGTGGAAAATTGGCTTGCACCCATTGTATGTGAACATAGAGCTTATCTCACCCGATCATCATGTGGTGTCTCGGCACGACGAACTGTAGCAACGGCGCATACTCAGGGAGAACACTTATACCTTGAAATTTAGTGAGAGATCATCTTATAATGCTACCGTCGAACTAAGCAAAATAAGATGCATAAGGATAAACATCACATGCAATCAATATAAGTTATATGATATGGCCATCATCATCTTGTGCCTTTGATCTCCATCTCCAAAGCACCGTCATGATCACCATCGTCACCTGCTTGACACCTTGATATCCATCGAAGCATCGTTGTCGTCTCGCCAACTATTGCTTCTACGACTATTGCTACCGCTTAGTGATAAAGTAAAGCAATTACATGGCAATTGCATTTCATACAATAAAACAACAACTATATGGCTCCTGCCAGTTGTCGATAACTGTGTTACAAAACATGATCATCTCATACAATAAAATTTAGCATCATGTCTTGACCATATCACATCACAACATGCCCTGCAAAAACAAGTCAGACGTCCTCTACTTTGTTGTTGCAAGTTTTACGTGGCTGCTACGGGCTGAGCAAGAACCGTTCTTACCTACGCATCAAAAACCACAACGCGGTATAGTGATTGCTTTTGATCTTCATAAAGAACCCTGTTCATTGAATCCGATTCAACTAAAGTTGGAGAAACTGACACCCACTAGCCACCTGTGTGCGAAGCACGTCGGTAGAACCAGTCTCGCGTAAGCGTACACGTAATGTTGGTCTGGGTCGGTTCATGCAACAATACCGCCGAATCAAGAATCAACTAGTGACGGCAAGCAATACGTATATACCCACGCTCACAACTCCTTTGTGTTCTACTCGTGCATATAACATCTACGCATATACCTGGCTCGGATGCCACTGTTGGGGAACGCAGTAATTTCAAAAACAATTATACGCACATGCAAGATCATGGTGATGCATAGCAACGAGTGGGAAGAGTGTTGTCTACGTACCCTCATAGACCATAAGCAGAAGCATGATGACAACACGGTTCATGTAGTCGTACGTCTTCATGATCGACCGATCCTAGCACCGAAGGTACGGCACCTCCGCGATCTGCACACGTTCGGCTCGGTGACGTCCCACAAACTCATGATCCAGTAGAGCTTCGAGGGAGAGCTTCATCAGCACGACGGCGTGATGACGGTGATGATGATGCTATCGGAACAGGGCTTCGCCTAAGCACCGCTACGATATGATGGAGGTGGATTATGGTGGATGGGGGCACCGCACACGGCTGGAAACAATCAACTTGTGTGTTCTAGGGTGCCCCTGCCCCCGTATATAAAGGAGCAAGGGGGAGGCCGACCGGCCTAGTGGCGCGCCAAGGAGAGGGAGAGTCCTCCTCCTAGTAGGAGTAGGACTCCCCTTTTCCTATTCCAACTTGGAAGGGGTGAGGGGGAAGGAAGGAGAGGGAGAGAGGGGGGAAAGAGGGGGCGCCGGCCCCCTCCTTGTCCAATTCGGACTCCCAAGGGGGGGGTGCGGCCAGCCCTAGGCCCTCTCCTCTCTCCCCATAAGGCCCATGTTGGCCCATTAGTTCCCCCGGGGGTTCCGATAACCCCTCTGACACTCCGATAAATATCCGTGACCCCCGGAACTCATCAGGTGTCCGAATATAGTCTTCCAATATATCAATATTTATGTCTCGACCATTTCGAGACTCTTCGTCATGTTCGTGAAAATATCCGGGACTCCAAACTATCTTCGGTACATCAAAACACATAAACTCGTAATACCGATCGTCACCGAATGTTAAGCGTGCGGACCCTACCGGTTCGAGAACTATGTAGACATCTCCGAGACTCATCTCCGGTCAATAACCAATAGCGGAACCTGGATGCTCTTATTGGCTCCTACATATTCTACGAAGATCTTTATTGGTCAAACCGCATAACAACATACGTTGTTCCCTTTGTCATCGGTATGTTACTTGTCCGAGACTCGATCGTCGGTATCTCAATACCTAGTTCAATCTCGTTACCAGAAAGTCTCTTTACTCGTTCCGTAATGCTACATCCTGTAACTAACTCATTAGCTACATTTCTTGCGAGGCTTATATTGATGTGCATTACCGAGAGGGCCCAGAGATACCTCTCCGACAATCGGAGTGACAAATCCTAATCTTGATCTATGCCAACTCAACAAACACCATCGGAGACACCTGTAGAGCACTTTATAATCACCTAGTTACGTTCTGACGTTTGGTAGTACACAAAGTGTTCCTCCGATATTCGGGAGTTGCATGATCTCATAGTCATAGGAACATGTATAAGTTATAGAGAAAGCAATAGGAACAAACTAAACGATCATTGTGCTAAGCTAACGGATGGGTCAAGTCAATCACATCATTCTCTAATGATGTGATCCCGTTAATCAAATGACAACTCATGTCTATGGTTAGGAAACATAACCGTCATTGATTCAACGAGCTAGTCAAGTAGAGGCAAACTAGTGACACTCTGTTTGTCTATGTATTCACACATGTACTGAGTTTCCAGTTAATACAATTCTAGCATGAATAATAAACATTTATCATGATATAAGGAAATATAAATAACAACTTTATTATTGCCTCTAGGGCATATTTCCTTCAAAGACCTTGTTGTGAAACGTCATGTCTCTTCTTCTTTAGTTTTCTCCAACAATACCCATAGAAAAATTGCAAACATCTCCCGCCGCGTCTAATTTTGTGCAACAACATTTTTCACGCGTATAATTTTCTACAACATCTTTCACGCATCTAATTTTCTGCAACAGGACCCATATTGCAAAATTAGCATGGCCATGGATGGGGAAGCGAGTGCAGCCATGGATGAGGGAGGCGAGCGTGTCTGCCGGGGATGTAGAAGCACCCTTGTTGCAGAAAACTTGTAGCGAGAAACTGAGCTCGAGGAGGCGACAGCCATGGCTATCCACGCCGGTGCTCCCCGAGCAGCGGGACGACGACGGGCACGGACACTGGTGCTCCCGGGGACGGCAAACACATCTCCAGATCTTGTTTCAGATGCGGCGGAGGAGGAACTTGGGTGGGATGGAGGCAGGAGAAGAAGAGGAGGGGCGTGGCTGACGGAGGCTTGGCTATCGGCATGCCCACCGGCGACGATGCGCGGGTTGGGGATGAGCCAAAAGGGATGATTAAGATATAGACCGGTGAAGTTGAAAAAGTGACGCATGAGTGAAGGAGTAGATAAGGTTGAGAAAGGAAAGGAGATAGGCTTGGTGTACCCTCAGCGCCACGTGTAGCGCGGAGAAGGCGGCGGACACGGACGGTGTTTTCAGTCGGTTGAAGGTAAGTTTTTTCCTTTTTAAAGTGCTAAAAAATATATAGAAAATTGTTTCTGTA
Organism: Triticum monococcum; assembly: GCA_034509565.1. NCBI lineage: Eukaryota > Viridiplantae > Streptophyta > Magnoliopsida > Poales > Poaceae > Triticum > Triticum monococcum. The sequence continues at coordinate 168,563,484 of CM067847.1, read as the reverse complement.
ATTAAAAGGAAATAGTTAGTAGTACCTTTCAAAAAATGTTCATAACATTTTAAAATTATTGCTATAATTAAAAAATATGTTCATGGCATTTTTTGGAAAACAATTAATGTGTCTTTAGAAAATATTCAATAATTAATTGACAAATATTCAACATGTGTCCATAAAAATGTAAACGTGGATTAAAAAAAGTGTTCGAGATGCATCTGAAAAATGTTTTGCATGTCTTCAAAAACTTTTGGACGTGTATTTGTAAAAGTGTCAATGTGTACTACACAAAGAGGAAAAGGTAAAATGATTGGAGAAATTTTTTAAAAAATAGAAAATAAATGTATAACTAGTAAAGGGAAAACGAAAATAAATCAAACCATAAACCAATAGAAACATATAAAAGAAAAGAAAACCGAACAAATCATTTGCAAAACCAGGCGGATGGTTCGCAAACCAATCTTTAATGTACAGTTTTAGGAGAATCCTTAATTTATATGGAAACGAGACCTCCTAGTTGGCACCTTAAGTGCCGGCTAGGAGAACCAACACCCACACGTCGGCATTTTGGGCCGGCCAAAAATCATGCGTGACGTAGTCGTCATTCACGGGGGGCTTTGGTGCGCTCGGTAACAGTTCAACAGTCAACTATTGATTTTTCAAAAAGTTTTTAAATGAAATTCAATAAAAAAAGGGGAATAACTTCACAAAATCAAAAAAAATCACAGATTAGAAAAAGTTCACAAAATCAAAAGGTTCATGTATTTTTTTTAAATCATGATTTTGAATAAAATGTGCACGGATTCGAAAAAATAAAGGTGACTTAAAAAAGTTCTCAGATAAAAAACACATTTTGACAAAATTTCACAGATTTGAAAAAAGTCATCGATTTTGAAAACATATTTCATTTTTAAAAGTTCATGGATTTGGGAAAAGTTCACATTTTTTAAAATTATTATTTTTCAAATATGTTTGCAGCTTCTTAAAATAAAGTTCATGGATTTAAAAAAAGGTCATCAATTTTGAAAAAAAAAGTTCACGAATTTGAAAATGTGTGGAGCTTTTGAAAAAAAGTTTGTGGATTGAAAAAGATTCAGGCATTTGAAAAAAGTTCATGATTCATAAAAGAGTTTCGAATTAAAAAATATTCACAAACTTGAAAATGTTCATGATTTTATATAAGAAAAACATGAAAATAGAAAGAGAGAAAAAATAGAAGAAAAACCGGCCAAACAAAACTGGAATTTTGGCGCTTCATTTGAAGAAGGAAAAATAAATAAAGTAGGCACAATAGGGAAGTTGTCCGACTTGGTTACTGACCAACAGGTTTGGAGTTTGAATCACATCGCACACTGATAACCCACAAGTATAGAGGACCGCAACAATTTTGGAGGGTAGAGTATTCAACCCAAATTTATTGATTCGACACAAGGGGAGCCAAAGAATATTCTCAAATATTAGCAGCTGAGTTGTCAACTCAACCACACCTGGAAACTTAATATCTGCAGCAAAGTATTTAATAGCAAAGTAATATGATAGTAGTGGTATTTTGTAGTGACGATAGCAATAGCAACGGAAAAGTAAATAAGCGAAGAACAATATATGGAAAACTCGTAGGCAATGGATCGGTGATAGAGAATTATGTCGGATGCGGTTCATCATGTAACAGTCAAAACCTAGGGTGACAAAGAACTAGCTCCAATTCAACAACATAATATAGGCATGTATTCCGAATATAGTCATACGTGCTTATGGAAAAGAACTTGCATGACATCTTTTGTCTTACCCTCCCGTGGCAGCGGGGTCCTAACGGAAACCAAGGGATATTAAGGCCTCCTTTTAATAGAGTACCAGAACAGAGCATTAACACATAGTGAATACATGAACTCTTCAAACTACGGTCATCACCGGGAGTGGTCTCGATTATTGTCACTTCGGGGTTGTCGGATCATAACACATAGTAGGTGACTATAGACTTGCAAGATAGGATCACGAACTCTCATATATTGATGAAAACATAATAGGTTCAGATCTGAAATCATGGCACTCGGGCCCCAGTGATAAGCATTAAGCATAGCAAAGTCATAGCAATATCAATCTCAGAACATAGTACATACTACGGATAAAACCCTAACAAAACTAACTCGATTACATGATAAATCTCATCCAACCCATCACCGTCCAGCAAGCCTACGATGGAATTACTCGCGCATGGTGGTGAGCATCATAAAATTGGTGATGGAGGATGGTTGATGATGACGATGGTGACGGATTCCTCTCTTCGGAGCTCCGAACGGACTCCAGATCAGCCCTCCCGAGAGGTTTTAGGGCTTGGCGGCAGCTCCGTATCGTAAAACGAGATGAATCCTTTTTTCTTATTTTTTCTCCCCGAAAGCAAATATATAGAGTTGGAGTTGAGGTGGGAGGAGCTCCATGGGGCCCACGAGGTAGGGGGCGCGCCCCCACCCTCGTGGCTAGGGTGTGGGCCCCCTGGTCTTCATCTTTTGCAAGGATTTTTTATTATTTCCAAAAAGACGTTCCGTGAACTTTCAGGTCATTTCGAGAACTTTTGTTTCTGCACATAAATAACACCATGGCAATTCTGCTGAAAACAACGTCAATCCGGATTAGTTCCATTCAAATCATGCAAGTTAAAGTCGAAAACAAGGGCAAAAGTGTTTGGAAAAGTAGATACGACGGAGATGTATCAACTCCCCCGAGCTTAACCTTTGCTTGTCCTCAAACAATTTAGTTGATAAACTGAAACTGATAAAGAAAAACTTTTACAAACTCTTTTTGATCTTATTGTTGTAAATATGTAAATCCAACATTCAAGTTTTCAGCAAAGATTATGAACTAACCATATTCACAATAACATTTAGGTCTCAAGTTTACTCATATCAATGGCATAATCAACTAGCGAGCAATAATAATAAATCTCGGATGACAACACTTTCTCAAAACAATCATAATATGATATAATAAGATGGTATCTCGCTAGCCCTTTCTGAGACCGCAAAACATAAATGCAGAGCACCTTTAAAGATCAAGGACTGACTAGACATTGTAATTCATGGTAAAAGAGATCCAGTCAATTCATACTCAATGTAAACTAATAGTAATCAATGCAAATGACAGTGGTGCTCTCCAACTGGTGCTTTTTAATAAGAGGATGATGACTCAACATGAAAGTAAATAGATATGCCCTTCATAAAGGGAAGCAGGGATTTGTAGAGGTGCCAGAGCTCGGTTTTGAAATAGAGATGAATAATACTTTGAGCGGTATACTTTCATTGTCAACATAACAACCAAGAGATGGCGATATCTTCCATGCTACACACATTATAGGCGGTTCCCAAACAAAATGGTAAAGTTTATACTCCCCCTCCACCAACAAGCATCAATCCATGGCTTGCTCGAAACACCGAGTGCCTCCAACTAACAAGAGTCCCAGGGGGAGTTTTGTTTGCAATTATTTTGATTTAGTTTGCATAAAGCATGGGACTGGGCATCCCGGTGACCAGCCATTTTCTCGTGAGTGAGGAGCCGAGTCCACTCCTCTTGAGAATAACCCGCCTAACATGGAAGATACGGACAACCCTAGTTGATACATGAGTTATTCGAGCATACAAAACAGGATATTTATTTGAAGGTTTATAGTTTGGCACATACAAATTTACTTGGAATGGCAGGTAGATACAGTATATAGGTAGGTATGGTGGACTCATATGAAATAACTTTGGGGTTTATGGGATTGGATGCACAAGCAGTATTCCCGCTTAGTACAAGTGAAGGCTAGCAAAAGACTGAGAAGCGACCAACTAGAGAGCGACAACAGTCATGAACATGCATTAAAATTAATCAACACCGAATGCAAGCATGAGTAGGATATAATCCACCATGAACATAAATATCGTGAAGGCTATGTTGATTTTGTTTCAACTACATGCGTGAACATGTGCCAAGTCAAGCCTCTCGAATCGTTCAAAAGAGGATACCACCCTATCATACCACATCACAACCATTTTAATAGCATGTTGGCACGCAAGGTAAACCATTATAAGCTCCTAGCTAATTAAGCATGTCACAAGAAACTATGATCTCTAGTTGTCATTGCAAACATGTTTATTCATAATAGGTTGAATCAAGAGCGATGAACTAATCATATTTACAAAAACAAGAGAGGTCGAGTTCATACCAGCTGTTCTCATCTCAGTCAGTCCATCATATATCGTCATAATTGCCTTTCACTTGCACGATCGAACGATGTGGATAATAATAATAGTGCATGTGCATTGGACTAAGCTGGAATCTGCAAGCATTCAATAAACAGAAGAAGACAAGGCAATATGGGCTCTTTTGTTAGATCAAAAATAATGCATATAAGAGCCACTTCATTAATTTAATTATGGTCTTCTCCTATCGACCCCCAAAGAAAAGAAAAGAAATAAAACTATTTACACGGGAAAGCTCCCAACAAGCAAAAGAAGAACAGGAAATCTTTTTGGGTTTTCCTTTTAATTAGTACTACAAGCATGGAAAGTAAACCAATTAAAATCTACAACTAATTTTTTGTTTTTCTTAAGGTTTATTAAACACACAAGAAGAAAGCATAAAAAGGAAATAAACTAGCATGGATGGTACAATGAAAAAGTATGAGCACCGACATCTAGCAATGAGTGTGTGAACATGAATGTAATGTCGGTGATAAATACGTACTCCCCCAAGCTTAGGCTTTTGGCCTAAGTTGGTCTATGGCCACGGTTGGCCTGGCGGATATCTGTAGTTGTAGCCGGGGTCGTACTAAGATGCAGCGGCTATCGCCTCCTGAGCTGCAGCGTGGCGGCGAGATGCCTCCGCCCTCCTCTCGTACTCATTTGCCTCCTCTCTAGTAATAAAATGTCTTCCTTTTGCCCGATAATCAAAGAAGGCAGGACCAGGGAGAGTAATACGGACAACACGACGTCTGGCAAAGATTAAGCGATACTGGAGAGGTGATTCATTCCTCTCGACAAACTGGTGGTGAACCATAGAATTAAAGTCTAGGTAAGCAGGAGGCAATTCAATATCATCATTACGTATGGTTACACCAAGAAAATCAGTTAAGCGGGTTGCATAAATTCCTCCAAAGAAATCTCCATTAAATCTATTATGATGCAACCTACGTGCAACAATAGCTCCCAAATTATAAGATTTGTCTCCTAACACAACACTCCTAAGAATACCGAGGTCAGGGACACACATGTGACATGCTTCATCTTTACCATTAATGCATCTACCTATGAAGAGAGCAAAATAATGTATAGCAGGAAAGGGAATGCTTCCTATGGTAGCTTGTGTTATATCTCTGGACTCTCCCACAGTTATACTAGCAAGAAAATCTCTAAACTCAGATTTGCGGGGTTCATTAGTACTACCCCATTGTGGAAGTTTGCAAGCAGTGGTAAAATCCTCTAAGTCCATTGTATAAGATTTTTCATAAAGATCAAACAGGACAGTTGGAGAATTACGTGAAGATGAAAATTCAAACCTCCTCACAAAGGAACTAGTGAGATAGTGGTACTGACGGCACTTTTCTTCCTCGAAGCTCACAAGATCAGCGTTACACAAATATGCGTTAAATTCTTCCTTAATTCCCGCTCGATCCATAAAGTTTTCTGAAGGCCATTCACAAGGACACACTGGAGCGTCTCTTGGTGGCTCTTCATCAACATCACGCATTGCAAGCCTGGGTCCTTGCTTCCTTGAAGAACCACCTTAGTACATTTTCCTAAGCATATTTCTCCCTCTGAAAAATTTCTGAAGTTTTTAGTAACTTCTAGTAAAAGTAAACCAAACTCAACAAAATTGATAGCAACTACTCCTACAAGTGCCTAGAGCCTATATCATGCATCAAAACAACTTGGAACCATATAAATTTGACATGCAATCTCAAGAACATGGTCACCTAGGCAGCATAAATTTGCAATGAATAAAGAACTAGAACAAAAACTAATTGGACCAATGGAGGAGTCACATACTAAGGAACAATCCCCCCCAAGCAGTTTTGTAAGAGGTGCTTTGAGCAAGGATATTGAAAATGGCAGCAAAATGAGCTTCGACTCGGGTTTGAGCTGGATATTGGTGTTTGTGGGAGGAAGGAGTGTGTGGGCGCAAGAATAAGTGGAGGAGGGCCACCGTGGGCCCACGAGGCAGGGGGGCGCGCCCTCCACCCTCGTGGCCAGGTGCTTGCCCCTCCTGCTGTGTTCTCAGTGCCACGTATTCTCAAATATTCCAAAAAAATCATATTTAAATTTCAGGGCATTTGGAGAACTTTTATTTTCGGGGTATTTTTATATTGCACGGATAATTCAGATAACAGACAGAAAATACTATTTTTATTTTATAAATAATAGAAAGTAAAAGGAGGGTACAGAGAATTGTGTTTTCTAAATTCATCCATCTCATGATCATCAAAAGGAATCCACTAACAAGCTTGATCAAGTCTTGTTAACGAACTCATTCCGAATAACATGGAACCGGAGAAATTTCGAATAACACTATGTTACCTCAACGGGGATATGCACATCCCCAATAATAAGAATATCATATTTCTTCTTGAAAGTAGGAAGAGGAAATTCAAAACCTCCAAATATGATCGATGGAATTTTTCCAATAGAGTTGATACTATGAACTTGAGGTTGTTTCCTCGGAAAGTGTACTGTATGCTCATTACCATTAACATGAAAAGTGACATTGCCTTTGTTGCAATCAATAACAGCCCCTGCAGTATTCAAAAAGGGTCTTCCAAGAATAATAGACATACTATCGTCCTTGGGAATATCAAGAATAACAAAGTCCGTTAAAATAGTAACATTTGCAACCACAACAGGCACATCCTCACAAATACCGACAGGTATAGCAGTTGATTTATCAGCCATTTGCAAAGATATTTCAGTAGGTGTCAACTTATTCAAATCAAGTCTACGATATAAAGAGAGAGGCATAACACTAACACCGGCTCCAAGATCACATAAAGCAGTTTTAACATAGTTTCTTTTAGTGGAGCATGGTATAGTGGGTACTCCTCGATCTCCAAGTTTCTTTGGTATTCCACCCTTGAAAGTATAACTAGCAAGCATGGTGGAAATTTTAGCTTCCGGTGTCCTTCTTTTATTAGTAACAATTTCTTTCATATATTTAGCATAAGGATTCATTTTAAGCATATTAGTTAATCGCATACGCAAAAAGATAGGTCTAATCATTTCAGCAAAGCGCTCAAAATCCTCATCATCCTTTTTCTTGGATGGTTTGGGAGGAAAGGCATGCGTTTCTGAACCCATGGTTCTCTTTCTTTACCATGTTTCCTAGCAGAAAAGTATCTCTTATCATAACGTAGATTCTTTAATTGTGGGTTATCAAGATCAACAGCAGGTTCAATTTCTATATCATTATCATTGCTAGGTTGAGCATCATCATTAACATTTTCATTAGGTTGATGTTCATTACCAGATTGTGTTTCAGCATCAAAAATAGAGATATCATTTGGATTCTCAGGTGGTTTAGCAATAGGTTCACTAGAAGCATGCAAAGTCCTATCATTTTTCTTTTTCTTCCTTTTAGAAGTACTAGGTGCATCTATATTATTTCTTTGAGAATCTTGCTCAATTCTCTTAGGGTGGCCTTCAGGATACAGAGGTTCCTGAGTCATTTTACCGGTTCTAGTAGCCACTCTAACAGCATAATCATTATTCTTAGTATTCAATTCATTGAGCAAATCATTTTGAGCCTTAAGTACTTGTTCTACTTGAGTGGTAACCATAGAAGCATGTTTACTAATAAGTTTAAGTTCACCTTTGACATTAGCCATATAATCACCCAGAGTGTTCAAGCATATTTGAATTGTATTTCAATTGTCTACCAAAATAAGCATTAAAATCTTCTTGCTTCACCATAAAATTATCAAACTCATCTAAGCATGGGCTAGCAAACTTAGCAAGAGGGATTTTAGATTTATCATATCTATAGAGAGAATTTACCTTTACTACCTGTGTCGGGTTATCAAGACCATGTATTTCTTCAATAGGTAATGGATTAAGATCATATGTTTCTTCAACAAGCGGTAAATTAAGACCATGTATTTGAAAGGATCGAGAAGAGGTGTCTAGAGGGGGGTGATTAGACACTAAGTACCAAAAGTTGCAGTTTTTAATTTCTTTAAGTTGAAGTGGTGTTTTGGCACAAGTTTAACAAACACAATACATTTCAAGCAATCATGCAAAGAGTATATGAGCAGCGGAAAGTAAAGCATGCAACTTGCAAGAATGTAAAGGGAAGGGTTTGGAGATTTCAAACGCAATTGGAGACACGGATGTTTTTTTCGTGGTTCCGATAGGTGGTGCTATCGTACATCCACGTTTATGGAGACTTCAACCCATGAAGGGTAACGGTTGCACGAGTCCACGGAGGGCTCCACCCACTAAGGGTCCACGAATAAGCAACCTTGTCTATCCCATCATGGCCATTGCCCACGAAGGACTTGCCTCACTAGCGGTAGATCTTCACGAAGTAGGCGATCTCCTTGCCCTTACAAACTCCTTGGTTCAACTCCACAATCTTTGTCGGAGGCTCCCAAGTGACACCTAGCCAATCTAGGAGACACCACTCTCCAAGGAGTAACAAATGGTGTGTTGATGATGAACTCCTTGCTCTTGTGCTTCAAATGATAGTCTCCCCAACACTCAACTCTCTCTCATAGGATATGGATTTGGTGGAAAGAAGATTTGAGTGGAAAGCAACTTGGGTAGGCTAGAGATCAAGATTCATATGGTGGGAATGGAATATCTTGGCCTCAACACATGAGTAGGTGGTTCTCTCTCAGAAAATGTGTATTGGAAGTGTAGGTATGTTCTGATGGCTCTCTCCACGAATGAAGAGTGGGTGGAGGGGTATATATAGCCTCCACACAAAATCTAACCGTTACACACAACTTGCCAATCTCGGTGGGACCGAATTGATAAACTCGGTCGGACCGATTCAGCAAATCTAGTGACCGTTACGGTTTTCGGTGGGACCGACTAGATCAACTCGGTGGGACCGATGTGCTAGGGTTAGGGTAAATCCAAAACTCAGTTTGACCGATTACTCAAACTTGGTGGGACCGATTTGGGTAATAAGCGAAACAGAGAGTTGGCCAAGCAAACTCGGTGGGGACGATTGCATATCTCGGTGGGACCAAAAATATTGCAACAGGTAATAGAGAGTTTGCAAGCCCATCTCGGTGAGACCGAGATCCCATCGGTGAGACCGAACTGATTAGGGTTTCTGGCAGTGGCTATGTCAACTGAACTCGGTGGCTCCGGATAGAAAGAATCAGTGGGGCCGAGTTTGACTTTTGGTTTAGGACATATTTGGAAGTGAGAAAGTGGTTGAGGGCTTTGGAGCATATCACTAAGCACTTTGAGCAAGCAAGCCATTAAGCAACACCTCATCCCTTCTTAATAGTATTGGCTTTCCTATAGACTCAATGTGATCTTGGATCACTAAAATAGAAAATGTGGAGTCTTGAGCTTGGAGCTTGAGCCAATCCTTTGCCCTTAGCATTTTGAAGGGGTTCCACATCCTCTAGTCCATGCCACTTCATTGTTGAACTTATATGAAACATACTAGGTAAAAGTGTTAGTCCAACAAGAGATATGTTGTCATTAATTACCAAAACCACCTAGGGAGCACTTGTGCTTTCAATCTCCCCCTTTTGGGTAATTGATGGCAACATACATCAAAGCTTTAGATAAAGATATAGAGAATAGCAAGTAAAGCTTTGGAAAGGCATGTAACAAGCATAGGCTCTCTCCCTACATGTATGCAATCATGTGAATATGGAATATAGAAGCATGTGAGAGCATAACCATGACAGAGTAGCAATGTGTTACATGTATCTTGGCTATATGCATCAGAGCAAATGATGAAAATATGAGAAATGTACCTTCATGCTCATGAGTCCTTCTTGCAAACAATATGTACATCAGCAAGAAATTCTCATTCACATGACTATGATGCATATACTTACCTTGTGGTCTTGAGTTGGCTAGGATGGGATGAGCCTGCGTAAACAAGGTTAGATAACACAGATGCACCCAATAGCTAGAGCAAACAAAAGAAACCACAAGAGTACCAAGACTGGGATGACATGTAGAGTGAGTACAGAGTACCACGATAGGTATTGACATGTCCCCAAAGAAAAAGATATGCAATGAATTTGATGAATTTCTTTCCCTTGGATGTCTAGCTCCCCCTGAATCTAGCATGGGATACTGGGAGAAGATAGGGAACAGAAAAACAAATCTCAAAGAAACAAATGAACAGAGCTAATGCAAATAAGCACATATGAACATGTCTTTCCCCCAACAAGACATGTGGCATCTCTCCTCTTGAACATCAAGCATCTGGGATCCTTGGAGATTACTCTTTTCTGGAGTATTCCCTCCTCCTAGAGATCTCTCCCCCTAGAGATATGATTAAGCTTTGATGTGATCTCTCTCTCTCCCCCTTGGACATCAATTTCCAAGAAGGGTCTTCTCGAATTTGTTGTGAATGGGTTCGGTCCTTGAATCACAGTACAAAGCATTAAGGTAAATGTGATGCTTGCAGAGGACAAGATTCATTGAGTGGAGCTGGATCAAGAATAAAGCAGGAATAAATGGCAAAATGTTTTTCCTGTAGTGAAATCGGTGTCACCGAGTTCTATGCTTCGGTTGCTCCGAAAATCTTCGGCTAGACCGGAGACATAAAACCGGTGGAACCGAGTTCATCACAGTGTCAGGACCCCGATTCTAAGCCACATCGATCTAGCCGGTAACACCTCATATCACTTTGCGGCCTCACGCACGGTATCCCACGGGTGTCGCCTTACCATGGCCCGGGACCGTTTGCGCCTTTTGGCTCGCGTATATGACAATGTCGCTAGCATCCATATGACCGAGAACCCGGGCCGGCATGGCTAGTCGTGAACCCAAAGCGGCACAGACCTATGGAGACAGGCATACATGAATCACATCGAACATGTCGGTCATCAACGAGTGATTCCGGGCTGTAGCACTGGGCTAACAGGACTCCGGGGAATCCCGGGCTGTAGCAGGCTAGACAGGACTCCGGAGATCACCGCGTGACATTTCCCCGAAGGGACAGACATAGGGACGAAGTGAAACACATGCCGGCCAGTCAAGTGTCCTGAACAGTAGTGCTGGGCTAGCAGGACTCCGGTGAACCGGGCTGTAGCGGACTACTATGGCTCGAGGAGCACTAGACTACATTTCCCCATAAGAAAGGCTGCGAAGGACAAACAACTAGATTGTCGGATCCCACTCATACCAAGCATTTCAATCATTCACACAATATGCCCGATATGAGTACATACAACATGGCATCACAACAAAACTCTACAACTCAAGTACTTTATTTAAAGGCTCCAGGGAGCCATACATAACATATTCATACAGGTAGGGGTCACATGACCCGACACTCAAGTCATACAGTCATACAAGTACATGCGGAAGCAACTAGTCTAAGTACAGACTCTAGAAAGAAAGAAGGCTTCTCGAAGCCTGTCTATCTACATAGGGCCCTCCATGGCCGGGATCACCACCTGGGTGGCTAGTCACTCGTCGACGTCAAGGTCTACGTAAAACCCATCGGAGGGGGCAGTGTTGTCGTCTGAAAACAATAAATAAGAAAACATGAGTACAAAGGTACTCAGCAAGTCTTACATCAGAACCTACTATACATGCTCATTCTCAAGAAGGTGGTGGGGTTTATGCAGCAAGCCAGCTTTGACTCTTGGCTAAGCTATCCTACGGAATCTTTTAGCAAAATAGTTTTCGCACACGAGTCCACTACTCACCATCACAATACTCTACCGTGGATCCTCCCTCGTAACCTGCGAGAGGGCCATCCTTGGTACTCACACTTATCTTGAGTCTTTTAGTAGTATCCATTAACTTGTCTATGAACTGTATAGGCAACCAAGTAGTCCTTTACCGCGGACGCGGCTATTCGGATAGTTTTATACCCTGCAGGGGTGTACTTCGTCATACACGCTTTCACCGCTTACCGCCGTCTACACGACATGTACTCGGCAACCTTCAAGCGGAAGCCCAGCGAGGGTGTCGGCCACGGCCTACCTAAACACCTAAGCCCCTAGTCCAGGTTATCGCCTATCCAGGTTCCATCCGCAGGGAGTCCGGCCGAGGTTTCCACATACGGCCCCGAACGATGTGAACAGGGTTCCCGAGACACCAAACGGGTGACTCGGTACACCGTGCCATGGTGTATCTACCGCAACATAGCCCACCCCTAGGGTCAGCGCTACGCACGGCCGCCAACACATATCCTACAAACACCAGAAACTATTTGCAACTCCTGGACAGAGTACTAGGGTGGCTAAGAAGCCGAGAGGGTCCATTTGTTTCGGGCCCAATGTACGGTAGTAACTGCATCTTAAATCACACATACAGATCTCAGTTCTTATGGACGGCCTCAATGAAACAACCCACCATGTACTCCTACATGGCCTCTCATCGATACCTTTACCAAAACATGTTCAACACATCCCACATATTACTGGCACAAGCATTTCACTCTAGCCCATCACCCAGATGAACCAGACCTGACACAACTCTAAGCATAGCAGGCATAGCAAGGTAGGAATCACAAAACATGGCTCAATCAACTCCTACACATGCTAGTGGGTTTCATCTAGTTACTGTGGCAATGACAGGTCATGCAGAGGATAAGGGTTCAACTACCGTAGCACACAGCAGTTTGAATCGTGTTCTCTTAATGCAGTAAACAAGAGCAGGAGCGAGAACATGGGTTGTATCGGAATGATCAATGGTTGCTTGCCTGATGGAGTGGTAACGGGATACTGCCCTTCAGTTGGATACTCGTGAATATCCTCGGAGGCAGAACCTACCACGAAGAACACAACCGAGCACAATCAACACATGACGATATGCAACAATATGATGCATGCTATGACATGGCAATATGGATGTGTCTTGGCCTAATGCAAGCTAAAACAGAAGGGTAATTGCTTATTTGAACCAAAGGTTCAAGTGTTAGCTCATTTAACTTGATCATATTAGTGCATCACCTTATATTGCATAAACATCAGGTTTAACTTGTTCTGACATGCATGAAACCAGTACCAATGGATAGCTTGGATTTTTCTGATAATTTTTCATATATAATTTGTCTCATTTGGAGTTATGGTTGAATTTCTATGAATTTTTGAAGTTTAGGCAATTTTCTGGAATTTTCTATATAAAATTAAATCCAGAAAAAGAGTTATTGCGTCAGCATGACATCACCCTGATGTCAGCAGGTCAACTGGGCGCCTCCAGGTCAAACCTGACCAGTGGGGTCCACTGGTCAGTGACACAATCAACTAACCAAGTTAATTAGCCCTAACTAACTTAGTTAGCCGGGCGGGGCCCGCATGTCAGTGGCTCAGCTAATTAGCTAAGTTTATTAACACTAATTAAGCAGGCGCCTGGGCCCACACGTCAGTGAGTCAGGGGGGGAGTCAACCCAGCCAACCGGGGTCAAAACACGCCGGAGTTGACCCCGGCTCGTCGCCGGCAAGGCCAGAGACGGCGGAGGGGCTCGGAATTCCTCCTCCGGCGACCAAATGGCCAGCGGAGGGCATCTACGCGGAGCTGGGACTCACCCGCATCCATCTGTGCACACGGCAGGGGCTGGGATGGCCCGAGCTCGCCGGAGGCAAGCTCGTGGCGGTGGCCGGAGTTAGGGGCTGGTGCGGTTAGCGCTAGGGGGCACGGCAGGTCGAACGGGTGGTTGCGTTAGGCTCCTGGGGACGCGTTGAAGACGGTGGTGCACTCGGACGCGTGCTTGCACGGCCGTAGCCACGACGGCGTCGAGGCTCAACGGCGGCGAGCTTCGGGTGCTCGCGGGGCAATGACTACGGGGCGAAATCGACGGCGTGGCTAAGGGGAAAAGGACCGGGAGCTCACAGCGGTGCCATAGGGGTGGCTAGCGGGCTCGGGGGCGACCTTGACGGCGCGAATCGACGGCGAGGAGCTCGGGCGGCCGAGGTTGAAGAAGAGCTCGAAGTCGACGATGCAGGGCTTCCGGCGGGGCGTGGTTCGGTGAGGGGGTCGAGGACGACGTTGCGGAGCTCGTGGGCACAACCGAGGGGCGAGGGGGTGGCTGTGGCCGTGGTGGTTCTCGTCGGCGGCGACGGCCGCGTTCTGTGGAAGAGAGGGGGAGAGCCAGAGGAGGGGATGAGCACGGGGGAGGGGAATGAGAGGGCCAGGGGGTGCGTGGCCGTCTCCGTGGCATTGGGAGGGAGCCCGGGAAGCAGGAGGTGGCGCGCAGGGGGGGGGGAGGTGGCGCGCGCGCGTGCCGGCGAGCGCCGGGCACACGCCCGCGTCCTTCTGTCCGAGGAGGGGGACGACAGGAGGCAGCGGGGTGGGCTGGGCCGCCAGCTGGAGATGGGCCAGGTAAGTGGCCCATGGCCTTTCCCTCTTTATTTTTTTGTGTTTTTCTATTTCTGTTATTCTGTTTTGATTTAGTTTAAATACTAAATCATTTTATAAAATCCTGAAAATATTTATGGACACTTACTGAAATATTTCAGTGGCCCAACAAATAGTTCCAACATTATTTGAGCATTTGAATTATTTAATAGTATTTAAATGCCCAAATTCAAATATTTATGAATTAAATCAATGCCCCTTTTGTTGACCTAAAATTATATGCACCATTTTTCCCAAGGGTTCTAACCCAAGGCAAAGAGGGTGAACATTTTTGAAGGGCATTTCAGGTTCATTGAATTTATTTTTAGTAAACCCTAGTTGATTTCAGGGGGGGTGCTGGGGGTTCTGCTTTCCCCATTTCAATTTTCTGATGAAGGTAAACATGATGCACACTCTAATGCATAATCTAGCTAGGGTGTGACAACTCACCCCCACTCAATAGAATCTCGTCCCGAGATTTAGGATCATCTGGGAAGAAGGTGGGGTACTCGAGTCGAAGACGATCCTCCCTTTCCCAAGTGGCTTCTTCCTCGGAATGGTGTGACCATTGAACCTTGAGAAACTTGATATTATGACGTCGAGTGGTACGCTCGGCTTGATCAAGGATACGAACGGGGTATTCCCGATAAGAAAGGTTATCTTGTAAATCAAGCGTTTCGTGGTCCACTCCATGGATAGGATCCGCGAAGCAGCGCCTGAGTTGCGAAACGTGGAAGACATCGTGAACTCTGGAAAGATGCGGAGGTAGTTCCAATTGGTAGGCAACTTCTCCTCGTTTGGCAAGAATGCGAAAGGGTCCAATGTAACGAGGAGCCAATTTGCCTTTGATACGGAAGCGATGGGTTCCCTTTAACGGGGTAACCCGAAGGTAAGCCTTCTCGTCAATTTCAAATGTCATAGGCTTATGTTTACAATCATATTGACTCTTTTGGCGAGATTGGGCTGTTTTCAATTTCTCACGAATAACGCGAACCTGCTCTTCTGCTTCCTGAATCATATCCGGGCCAAAGAGTTGTCTTTCCCCGGTTTCTGACCAGTTAAGAGGCGTTCGACATTTTCGTCCATAGAGAACTTCGAAGGGAGCTTTGCCCAAACTAGCTTGATAGCTATTGTTATAAGCAAACTCCGCGAATGGAAGGCATTTCTCCCACCTCATTCCGAACA
The DNA here is from genome assembly GCA_034509565.1 of Triticum monococcum. Classification (NCBI taxonomy): domain Eukaryota; kingdom Viridiplantae; phylum Streptophyta; class Magnoliopsida; order Poales; family Poaceae; genus Triticum; species Triticum monococcum. The sequence goes on along the minus strand of CM067847.1, from coordinate 168,547,801 downwards.
AGATAACAGAAGCTCGGAGCATATCTTCCAGAATTTGATTGACTCGCTCTACTTGACCACTTGATTGAGGATGGAAGGCGGTGTTAAAGGAGAGATGAGTTCCCATAGCATTTTGGAAACTTTCCCAAAATCGAGAGGTGAAGAGACTTCCACGGTCTGAGTTAATTTCCAATGGGACACCATGAAGAGACACTATTCGGGAGATGTATAAGTCAGCTAGCTGGCTAGCGGTGATACTCTCACGAACAGGTAGAAAATGGGCTACTTTGGAAAGACGGTCGATCACGACGAAGATGGCATTATTCCCCCTTTTGGTCCTGGGAAACCCAGTGATGAAATCCATACTGATTTTGTCCCATTTCCATTCAGGAATAGCCAAAGGTTGAAGGGTGCCAGCAGGCCGTTGATGCTCTGCTTTAACAGGACGACAAACGTCGCAATTAGCAATGTATTGAGCGATTTCTCTCTTCATCCTAGTCCACCAAAACCTCTGGCGTAGGTCTTGATACATTTTGGTACTACCGGGATGAATGGTGAGAGGGGATTCATGAGCTTCCTTAAGGATCAGTCGCCTCAGGTTTCGCGCCTTCGGAACCACTAGGCGATTCCCAAAGTATACAACACCTTGATCATCAATGGAGAAACAATTCACGACTCCTTTCTTAACGTTTCTCTTGATACGGGAAATTCCCGGATCTATCTTCTGCGCCTTGATGACCTGATCCGTAAGGGTAGGTTCCGCTACCAGGGTGGATAGGAATCCTTGAGGAACAATGTGAAGATTAAGCTTGCGAAATTCCTCATGGAGAAGTGGTTGACTTTGTTGTAACATCAGGTTGTTACAGTAGGACTTACGACTTAGTGCATCGGCCATGACATTGGCCTTGCCAGGGGTGTAAGTTATTCCTAAGTCGTAATCCGAGATCAACTCGACCCAACGTCTTTGCCTGAGATTCAAATCTGGTTGGGTGAAGATATATTTTAAGCTTTGGTGATCGGTGAAGATCTCGCAACGATTACCGAGAAGGTAATGTCGCCAGGTTTTGAGTGCATGGACTACAGCTGCAAGCTCTAGATCATGTGTGGGATAATTTTCCTCATGTGGGTGTAATTGCCGTGAAGCATAGGCAATTACCTGACGATCTTGCATGAGTATGCAACCTAGTCCTTGTCGCGAGGCGTCGCAATAGATAATAAAGTCCTTGGAGAAATCTGGTGGTACCAGTACGGGAGCAGATGTCAGGCGTCTTTTCTGAAAACTGAACTCGCACTGTGGAGTCCACTCAAACTTTTTATCTTTCTTGAGGAGTTCAGTTAGAGGTTTAGCAACCTTGGAGAAATTCTCGACGAAGCAGCGGCAATAGCTCGCTAGGCCAAGGAAACTCCGAACTTGCTTGACCGTTCCAGGTGGAGTCCAATCAAGGACGGCTTGAACTCGCTCGGGATTGACAGCAATACCCTTACCAGAGATTACATGGCCTAGATAGGTCACTTCTGACAACCAAAATTCACACTTGGAGAATTTGGCATAAAGGCGATGCTCTCGAAGTTTCATCAATACCAGCCTTAGATGTTCGACATGTTCCTCTTCATTCTTGGAGTAGATGAGTATGTCATCGAGGTATACTACGACGAATTTGTCCAAGTACTCCATGACAACCGAGTTCATTAACCGGGAGAAAGTGACCGGGGCATTGGTTAGACCGAAGGACATGACGGTGTACTCGTATTGGCCATAACGAGTAACAAAAGCCGTTTTGGGAATGTCCCTGTTTCTGATTTTGATTTGATGGTAGCCCAACCTCAAATCCAGCTTGGAGAAGACTGAGGATCCAGCGAGCTGATCATACAGGTCGTTGATCCTGGGAAGCGGGTATTTGTTCTTGATGGTGACCAGATTGACAGGTCGGTAATCCACTACCATTCGATCCGTTCCATCCTTCTTCTTGACGAAGAGGACGGGGCAAGCCCAAGGAGAGGAGCTAGGACGGATGAACCCTTTGTTCAAGGACTCATCGAGTTGGTTCTTAAGCTCGGCTAGTTCTAAGGGTGCCATCTTGTAGGGTCTTCTAGCAATTGGAACGGTTCCAGGAACAAGGTCTATCACAAACTCGACATCCCGGTCAGGTGGAACACCTGGCAGTTCTTCCGGAAACACATCCGGGAAGTCTCGGACTACCGGAACATCCTCAAGGTCTGGAAGAGGGTTGGCATTGAGAGAGTAAAGTTGGCGCTTGGCCACTCGAGTTAAGACATTAACTGTCTTGCCCGAGGGATGAGTAAGTTGAACGGTTCTAGTGGCACAATCGATCTTGGCATAATGAGCCGACATCCAGTCCATACCCAAGATGATGTTTATGTCGGAAGACTTGAGAGCTATTAAAGATGCGAGGAAAACAAGCCTATCGACAAGAATTTCGTTCCCATGGCTTACCTTAGAAGTTTGCCATTTGGAACCCGGAGTTTGAATTACCATGGAAGTGGGCATGTCACAGAATGTCGTGTTATGCAACCGAGCATAATTCTCAGATATGAATGAATGAGATGCTCCAGTATCGAAAAGAACAGATGCCGGATGGCAGTTAACAAGGAGCGTACCAAGGACGATGTTGGGATCCTCATGAGCCTCTTCGGCTGAAACATAGTTGACATGGCCACGTGCAGTAGTGGCCGGCTTGGCGTAGAAAGTCTTTCCCGCGGGCTTACCATGGCCAACGGACTTTCCAGCTTGATTGGGGTTGTTCTGGGGACACTCTCGACTATAGTGACCCGGTTCTCCACACTTGAAGCATGTTACCACAGTGGGGCGTGGAGCAACATTAGCAGCGGGGCCACCATAGGGCTTGGGCAGTGCAAATTGCTGGTTGGGACGAGGCGCCTCAAAGGATGGCCTCGGGGTGAATCTGGGTGGCAGTGCGGTGCTTGGAATCCACACCCGGCGCTTCTGAGCTCCAGAGCCGGATGAAGACCCAAAATCACGGGAGTGCTTGCGTGAAGCGTCATAATCAGTCTGGCCTGTCTCAGCACTGATAGCTTTATTGACCAGCTTCTGGAAGGATGTGCACTCGTGCAGACGGAGATCGCGGCGAAGCTCAGGGCTAAGTCCCTTGCGGAACCTTGCCTGCTTCTTGGCGTCGGTAGAAACCTCTTCAGGAGCATAGCGTGCCAGGTTCCCAAATTCTCGGCTATATGCATCCACAGTCAGCCTTCCTTGGGTGAAGTTGCAGAACTCCTCCCTCTTGCGATCCATGAGACCTTCCGGAATGTGATGCTCACGGAAAGCCTCGCTGAACTCAGCCCAGGTAGTGATTTGGCCGACCGGGCGCATAGCTTCGTAGTTTTCCCACCAATGGCTAGCAGGGCCCTCGAGATGATAAGCAGCATAGGTAACCTTGTCGGCTTCGGCTACGTTGGCAGAACGTAGCTTGTGGGTGATGCTGCGAAGCCAATCATCCGCGTCGAGGGGCTCGACGGAATGGTTAAACTTTGGTGGGTACAGCTTGATAAAGTCGTTGATTGACACCAAGTCATTTCGTGGGTGGCGTGCAGTGTTCTGCTCAATCCGCTCCAGCAGGCGGTTGGTCTCACGCTTGTTCCTTTCCGCCTCCAGCATCACTTCGGCCAGGGAAGGCGGGTGAGGCAAATTTTCACCTCTAGCTGCATCGGCTTCCCCCCGCTCCGGGGCAGCAGGGTTGACGCGGGTGTTGACCATCCTAGGAGGAAAACAAGACAACGGTTTAGACAAGGATGGCTCAAACTTAACAGGGAAGTGCAGAATGTAAAGGATAACACGGAATGCAGAGATGGTCATTCGTATGCCATGGTAATATAAAACTACCATATATACACCAACGGTCATACTCGTCATACATAGTTTAGTACAAGCCCATGCTACAGTACAACTATGAAGGTAGACGTTACATCTCATCGGAGGCATTCCGAGTCCCTATACATTATTTGTCTACACCTCCGGAATCGATTACACACCAAGTCGTATTCCACAAGTCACACAGGACAGTGGGGATACAACTACTACAATACTAGTGGTACTACTACTAACTCAGATAGCTCCGTAGTAGTCCTCATAGAAGTCACCTCCATAGCCTGGAAGTTCAACGTGATCATCCGGAAACAGACGGTCCTGAGGAGCCTGTGGACCATAGGGGCTAGGATGAGGTCTTGGACCAACAAACGGTGGCCTGCGGGGACCAAGGGGTCGGGTGATGCCTCCCACATCACGCCAATCCACCATGTCTGGCAGAGCTGCTCTCACAGGATACAGATCCCTGGTATCCATACATCCAGCTTGCACCGCGGGTGCAAACCGAGTCAATGTGGCCCAATGATCAGCACGGGTATTAAAGAGCTCCAGCCTTAAGGCCCGATTCTCTCGGTCCTTATCTTCGAGCATCTCAACGGTGGTACGAGTTAATGAGTCCTCCTGAGTGGAGTCAGCATAGATAGCCTGAAGATACCCCTGCGCTCCCGGGAGTGAAGCTGGCATGTAACGGAAGTCAGTGTTCCGAAGCAGGCCAGTCCGGACTCGCAAGATGGTCATCATGGAATAGGCAGCATCCTGCACAGCCATCTCAATGGTAACTCCGAGTCCATAGGAACAGTGAAGGGGCTCGGTAGATCCAGGATAGGAAGGAAATATCTTGACGGTGCAGAAATACTGGCTTTGATTAAAGTCGCGGAACTGCTCTTCAACAGTGTATTCGGGATACCAACGGTATCCTGTCTCGATCATGACCCGGACCAACATAGCAGTATGACCGGGCACGTCGAGGCACCTGGTCAGGCGAACCACTTGATTTTGAGAATGGTTGGCCATCTGAAAGCACAACCACAAGACAAAGACATCAGAATTCCTAGGGAAAATTGGACAGCATAACGGCTGTAAATGCTCAGAAAAAGATTTGAGACATCCACAACAGTTCACAATACTGCTCAACAGCATCATATCAAGGTTCTGATTCAAATAGCAACGTACTAAAATAGTAGAAACTGGACTGGAACTCGTAGCAATAATCCTATGAACTACTACGGATTAGTAACACGTGAACCTGATAGAAGAAGAGAGCCTAGTCCTTAACCCACGTTGAATGAGAAGAGAATGACTCAGATCAGAAGCATAGGGTAAAGGAGTAAAAGAACCTTACGTTCCCTCCCACAATCAATTCCCTTACATATAACTAAAGCATTTCTAGACTCGACATCGACCAGTTTGGCTCAACGAACCTACAGGCAGTCCGGCTCTGATGCCAATGCTGTCAGGACCCCGATTCTAAGCCACATCGATCTAGCCGGTAACACCTCATATCACTTTGCGGCCTCACGCACGGTATCCCACGGGTGTCGCCTTACCATGGCCCGGGACCGTTTGCGCCTTTTGGCTCGCGTATATGACAATGTCGCTAGCATCCATATGACCGAGAACCCGGGCCGACATGGCTAGTCGTGAACCCAAAGCGGCACAGACCTATGGAGACAGGCATACATGAATCACATCGAACATGTCGGTCATCAACGAGTGATTCCGGGCTGTAGCACTGGGCTAACAGGACTCCGGGGAATCCCGGGCTGTAGCAGGCTAGACAGGACTCCGGAGATCACCGCGTGACATTTCCCCGTAGGGACAGACATAGGGACGAAGTGAAACACATGCCGGCCAGTCAAGTGTCCTGAACAGTAGTGCTGGGCTAGCAGGACTCCGGTGAACCGGGCTGTAGCGGACTACTATGGCTCGAGGAGCACTAGACTACATTTCCCCATAAGAAAGGCTGCGAAGGACAAACAACTAGATTGTCGGATCCCACTCATACCAAGCATTTCAATCATTCACACAATATGCCCGATATGAGTACATACAACATGGCATCACAACAAAACTCTACAACTCAAGTACTTTATTTAAAGGCTCCAGGGAGCCATACATAACATATTCATACAGGTAGGGGTTACATGACCCGACACTCAAGTCATACAGTCATACAAGCACATGCGGAAGCAACTAGTCTAAGTACAGACTCTAGAAAGAAAGAAGGCTTCTCGAAGCCTGTCTATCTACATAGGGCCCTCCATGGCCTGGATCACCACCTGGGTGGCTAGTCACTCGTCGACGTCAAGGTCTACGTAAAACCCATCGGAGGGGGCAGTGTTGTCATCTGAAAACAATAAATAAGCAAACATGAGTACAAAGGTACTCAGCAAGTCTTACATCAGAACCTACTATACATGCTCATTCTCAAGAAGGTGGTGGGGTTTATGCAGCAAGCCAGCTTTGACTCTTGGCTAAGCTATCCTACGGAATCTTTTAGCAAAATAGTTTTCGCACACGAGTCCACTACTCACCATCACAATACTCCACCGTGGATCCTCCCTCGTAACCTGCGAGAGGGCCATCCTCGGTACTCACACTTATCTTGAGTCTTTTAGTAGTATCCATTAACTTGTCAATGAACTGTATAGGCAACCAAGTAGTCCTTTACCGCGGACGCGGCTATTCGAATAGTTTTATACCCTGCAAGGGTGTACTTCGTCATACACGCTTTCACCGCTTACTGCCGTCTACACGACATGTACTCGGCAACCTTCAAGCGGAAGCCCAGCGAGGGTGTCGGCCACGGCCTACCTAAACACCTAAGCCCCTAGTCCAGGTTATCGCCTATCCAGGTTCCATCCGCAGGGAGTCCGGCCGAGGTTTCCACATACGGCCCCGAACGATGTGAACAGGGTTCCCGAGACACCAAACGGGTGACTCGGTACACCGTGCCACGGTGTATCTACCGCAACATAGCCCACCCCTAGGGTCAGCGCTACGCACGGCCGCCAACACATATCCTACAAACACCAGAAACTATTTGCAACTCCTGGACAGAGTACTAGGGTGGCTAAGAAGCCGAGAGGGTCCATTTGTTTCGGGCCCAATGTACGGTAGTAACTGCATCTTAAATCACACATACAGATCTCAGTTCTTATGGACGGCCTCAATGAAACAACCCACCATGTACTCCTACATGGCCTCTCATCGATACCTTTACCAAAACATGTTCAACACATCCCACATATTACTGGCACAAGCATTTCACTCTAGCCCATCACCTAGATGAACCAGACCTGACACAACTCTAAGCATAGCAGGCATAGCAAGGTAGGAATCACAAAACATGGCTCAATCAACTCCTACACATGCTAGTGGGTTTCATCTAGTTACTGTGGCAATGACAGGTCATGCAGAGGATAAGGGTTCAACTACCATAGCACACAGCAGTTTGAATCATGTTGTCTTAATGCAGTAAACAAGAGCAGGAGCGAGAACATGGGTTGTATCGGAATGATCAATGGTTGCTTGCCTGATGGAGTGGTAACGGGATACTGCCCTTCAGTTGGATACTCGTGAATATCCTCGGAGGCAGAACCTACCACGAAGAACACAACCGAGAACAATCAACACATGACGATATGCAACAATATGATGCATGCTATGACATGGCAATATGGATGTGTCTTGGCCTAATGCAAGCTAAAACAGAAGGGTAATTGCTTATTTGAACCAAAGGTTCAAGTGTTAGCTCATTTAACTTGATCATATTAGTGCATCACCTTATATTGCATAAACAGCAGGTTTAACTTGTTCTGACATGCATGAAACCAGTACCAATGGATAGCTTGGATTTTTCTGATAATTTTTCATATATAATTTGTCTCATTTGGAGTTATGGTTGAATTTCTATGAATTTTTGAAGTTTAGGCAATTTTCTGGAATTTTCTATATAAAATTAAATCCAGAAAAAGAGTTATTGCGTCAGCATGACATCACCCTGATGTCAGCAGGTCAACTGGGCGCCTCCAGGTCAAACCTGACCAGTGGGGTCCACTGGTCAGTGACACAATCAACTAACCAAGTTAATTAGCCCTAACTAACTTAGTTAGCCGGGCGGGGCCCGCATGTCAGTGGCTCAGCTAATTAGCTAAGTTTATTAACACTAATTAAGCAGGCGCCTGGGCCCACACATCAGTGAGTCAGGGGGGAGTCAACCCAGCCAACCGGGGTCAAAACACGCCGGAGTTGACCCCGGCTCGTCACCGGCAAGGCCAGAGACGGCGGAGGGGCTCGGAATTCCTCCTCCGGCGACCAAATGGCCAGCGGAGGGCATCTACGCGGAGCTGGGACTCGCCCGCATCCATCTGTGCACACGGCATGGGCTGGGATGGCCCGAGCTCGCCGGAGGCAAGCTCGTGGCGGTGGCCGGAGTTAGGGGCTGGTGCGGTTAGCGCTAGGGGGCACGGCAGGTCGAACGGGTGGGTGCGTTAGGCTCCTGGGGACGCGTTGAAGACGGTGGTGCGCTCGGACGCGTGCTTGCACGGCCGTAGCCACGACGGCGTCGAGGCTCAACGGCGGCGAGCTTCGGGTGCTCGCGGGGCAACGGCTACGGGGCGAAATCGACGGTGTGGCTAAGGGGAAAAGGACCGGGAGCTCACAGCGGTGCCGTAGGGGTGGCTAGCGGGCTCGGGGGCGACCTTGACGGCGCGAATCGACGGCGAGGAGCTCGGGCGGCCCAGGTTGAAGAAGAGCTCGAAGTCGACGATGCAGGGCTTCCGGCGGGGCGTGGTTCGGTGAGGGGGTCGAGGACGACGTTGCGGAGCTCGTGGGCACAATCGAGGGGCGAGGGGGTGGCTGTGGCCGTGGTGGTTCTCGTCGGCAGCGACGGCCGCGTTCTGTGGAAGAGAGGGGGAGAGCCAGAGGAGGGGATGAGCACGGGGGAGGGGAATGAGAGGGCCAGGGGGTGCGTGGCCGTCTCCGTGGCATTGGGAGGGAGCCCGGGAAGCAGGAGGTGGCGCGCAGGGGGGGAGGTGGCGCGTGCGCGTGCCGGCGAGCGCCGGGCACACGCCCGCGTCCTTCTGTCCGAGGAGGGGGACGACAGGAGGCAGCGGGGTGGGCTGGGCCGCTAGCTGGAGATGGGCCAGGTAAGTGGCCCATGGCCTTTCCCTCTTTATTTTTTTGTGTTTTTCTATTTCTGTTATTCTGTTTTGATTTAGTTTAAATACTAAATCATTTTATAAAATCCTGAAAATATTTATGGACACTTACTGAAATATTTCAGTGGCCCAAAAAATAGTTCCAACATTATTTGAGCATTTGAATTATTTAATAGTATTTAAATGCCCAAATTCAAATATTTATGAATTAAATCAATGCCCCTTTTGTTGACCTAAAATTATATGCACCATTTTTCCCAAGGGTTCTAACCCAAGGCAAAGAGGGTGAACATTTTTGAAGGGCATTTCAGGTTCATTGAATTTATTTTTAGTAAACCCTAGTTGATTTCAGGGGGGGGGTGCTGGGGGTTCTGCTTTCCCCATTTCAATTTTCTGATGAAGGTAAACATGATGCACACTCTAATGCATAATCTCGCTAGGGTGTGACACACAGAGAAAAACACTTGTCACCTCAGCTCACTGGACAAATAAGATCTCACAAAGATTTGCAATGAATTGGATGCAGAAAAATGCAGAACAAAAAGCAAAGAAAAGAAACTAAAAGATCTAGATGAAGTTTTTTTGAAAAGGGAAACGAATATGCATTAGACAAATGCAAGAACACAGAGAAGAACACAAGAGAACTTCATCTAGAGTTGGGCGGTGACAAAGTCACCTATGTTAGAGTATATTGACTTAGGAGTCAAGTGAGATCACTTGATCATAGGTCATACTCATCGTTTAAGCTCAAAATGGGGTTACCATTTTTCGTTTAAGTATCTTGATGTATTCACATCTTGTCGAGTTGCTTTGACTCATGACTTGGAGTAAAGCTACTCTAAGATGGAATAACATACCTTGGGTGGCGGTGTTGATCTTGATCATGTAGTTGAACTTGTGTGGGTTGCTCAAGGTTGATGTAGCCCATCAAGAGTTGGGAGCACCCTTTGGATTTTGAGTTCATCTACCTACATGGGTTAGTTTTCACAAGGAAGAGCACTTGTGTATCCAACATGACAATCATGAAGCTCAACATAGAATTTGTCAAATGATATGTTTGAAAGGTTTCATTCTTCCTTGTCATCAACCACCATTGTGTAGAGACTTGATGATGTAGAGATTGCTCAAGATGTGAGTGAGTTGCAATCTCATAGAATTAGATTCATCCAAGTACCTACAAGGGTTAGGTAACATGCAAGATGCAAATTTTCAAGACATAAGATAATCATCATAGGAGAAATATCAAGTGATTAGTCGTAAGCTCATGTCTTGCATGTATCCAATGGAGTTTCTACTCCAAGTTTGAAGTATCAATGATGTTCAATTCACCTCTTAACCTGCAAAACACTTTCTCATCCAGTGGTTTGGTGAATATATCCGCTAATTGCTTATCGGTGCGAACATGCTTAAGGTTTATGTCACCCTTAGCAACGTGATCTCAAATGAAATGAGGACGAACTTCAATATGCTTAGTTCGAGAGTGTTGCGCAGGATTATGAGCAATCTTGATAGCACTTTCATTGTCACAAAGTAATGGAACATGTTTCACATATATCCCATAATCTTTAAGAGTTTGGGTCATCCAAAGTAATTGAGCACAACATGAACCAGCGGCAATGTATTCTGCTTCGGCGGTGGATAAGGATACCGTGTTTTGTTTCTTGGAAGACCAAGACACAAGAGATCTACCAAGGAATTGACAAGTACCCGAAGTGGACTTTCTATCAAACTTGTCACCGGCATAGTCCGAGTCGGAGTAGCCAACAAGATCAAAGGAAGCCCCCTTTGGATACCAAATGCCAAAATTTGGTGTATGTATTAAGTATCTCACTATCCTCTTCACGGCCTTAAGATGACATTCCTTAGGAGCAGCTTGATATCGTGCACACATGCACACACTTAGCATGATATCAGGACGTGAAGCACATAGATATAACAATGAACCAATCATAGAGCGGTAAACTTTTTGATCAACCGGTTCACCATCTTTGGTCAAATCAAGATGTCCACTAGTAGGCATGGGTGTAGTCATACCTTTGCATTCTTGCATATTGAACTTCTTGAATAAGTCCTTGGTGTACTTTGTTTGAGAGACAAAGGTGCCTTCCTTAGTTTGCTTGATTTGCAAACCAAGAAAGAATTTGAGTTCACTCATCATAGACATCTCAAACTTCTCCGACATTAGCTTCCCAAACTTTTCACTAAAATGAGGGTTAGTTGATCCAAATATAATATCATCGACATAAATTTGGCATACAAATAGTTCTCCATTAACCCTTTTAGTAAAAATAGTAGAATCTATTTTTCCAATTTCAAAGCCTTTTTCAATTAGGAACTTGGTCAAGCATTTATACCATGCTCTAGGAGCTTGTTTAAGACCATAAAGGGCTTTGTGAAGTTTGTAGACATGATTAGGTTTCTTAGGGTTGACAAAGCCGGGAGGCTGCTTAACATAAACTTCCTCCTCAATTTCACCATTTAGAAAAGCACTTTTAATGTCCATTTGGTACAAAGTGATATCATGGTGATTAGCATAGGCAAGTAAGATGCGAATGGACTCAAGTCTAGCAACAGGAGCATATGTCTCACCATAGTCCATACCTTCGACTTGTGTGTAACCTTGGGCGACGAGACGTGCTTTATTGCGAACCACTTGTCCATCTTCATCTTGCTTGTTGCGAAACACCCATTTGGTACCGATGATGTTGTGGTTGTTGCCGGGCTTCTCGACCAATGTCCACACTTGATTTCTCTCAAAGTTGTGTAGCTCTTCATGCATAGCGTTTATCCAATTCGGATCCTCCAATGCTTCTTCAACCTTCATAGGTTCAATTCTAGAGATGAATGAGTAATGTTCACAAAAGTTAGCCAAACGAGTTTTAGAGCGAGTGATTCTCCCGATTTGGATATCATTGTAGATTTTCTCCACGAGATGATCTTTAGCAATTCTTGCTCGAACTCGTGAAAGCTTTTTCTTGGGTCTTGGTTGAACATCTTCTTCATCTTGTTCTTCTTCTTGGCCTTCTTCATTGTTAGCGTTGTCCTTCTCTTGCTGTGGTGGAGAAGGAGGTTGTTGACGTTCGTCTTGGTGCACTTCCTCGTTTTCTTCATCTTGGTGTGTCCCACTCGTGGATGCTTCCGTATCAACTCTTGGTTCACCTTGTCGTGAGGTAGAAGCTTCCACTTGGACGGACGAGGTACTCTCCTTCACCTCCGTTGGACGAATCTTGCCAATAGACAAGTCTTGGATTGCTTCCGAGGGATCTTTGTCTCCTACATCAATTGGCAATTGCTCTAATTGCGAGCCATTAGATTCATCAAACTTCACATCTACCATTTCTTCAACCATTCGGGTTAAATTGTTGTAGACACGGTATGTGTGAGAGTTTGAGCCATAACCAAGTAGGAAACCTTCATGAGACTTAGGAGAAAATTTAGAACAACGATGCTTATCAAGAATGTAGCACTTTGAGCCGAATACTCGAAAGTATCCAACTTGGGGTTTGTTACCGGTGAGGAGCTCGTATGCCGTCTTGCCGAGTAGCTTGTGAAGATACAAGTGATTTGTTGCATGACAAGCTGTCTCAACCGCTTCCGCCCGAAAGTGTTTTGGCGTCTTGTACTCATCGAGCATCGTTCTTGCCATTTCGATAAGAGTCCGGTACTTCCTCTCAATGACTCCATTTTGTTAAGGTGTGTACGTAGCCGAGAACTCATGTGTAATCCCTTCTTCGTCAAGAAAGGTGTCCACATTTGCATTCTTGAACTCTGTCCCGTTGTCGCTCCGAACCTTCTTGATCTTCACGTCAAATTGATTTTGGGCCTTCCTAGCAAAGTTTTTGAAGATCTTTTGGACCTGCGATTTGTCATCAAGAAAGAACACCCACGTAAATCTTGAAAAATCATCAACTATGACTAGACCAAATGAGTTACCACCGAGACTCTTGTAGGCATTTGGACCAAAGAGATCCATGTGAAGTAGCTCGAGTGGTCTTCTTGTGGTCATGATGTTCTTAGCGCGATGACTTCCTCCAACTTGTTTCCCTGCTTGACAAGCACTACAAAGTCTATCCTTGTCAAATATGACATCATTAACGCCAAGGATATGATTTCCTTTAATGAGTTTGTCAAGGTTTCACATGCCCACATGGCCTGGCCTTCTATGCCACAACCAGCCTTTAGAAGATTTGGCAATTAAGCAAGTTCTAGGTTGAGCCTTTTTAGTGAAATCAACAATGTAAAGATATCCTCTACGTATACCGGTAAAGACCATTTTATGATTATCTCTACGAAACACTTGGCAGTCTACTTCAGTAAATAGGACATTGAAACCGAAATCAGCAAGTCTAGATACTGAAAGTAAGTTGTAGCCAAGAGATTCAACGAGCATGACATTTTGTATGGAGCTATCATATGAGATGGCCACCTTACCAAGGCCAACCACCTTACCCTTTGAATTATCACCAAAAGTGACATAATTTCGAGGGCCGTCGTTTCCAGCAAGCTCACGGAACATGTCTTTATCTCCAGTCATATGATCAGTACATCCACTATCAAGGACCCATTCCTTTCCTCCAGCCATGTAGCCGCGAAGATTTGCCATAAGACCAAAGTGTCTCATCGCATCATCGAGATCATAGTCACTATCATCATCCTCACCATAGTATCCATTTTGAACATCATTTTGTGATTGATCAATTCCTAGAGAGGGTAATTCATTAGACAAATGATCATTTCTATAGTTATCTTTATGAATTCTAATAGCTTTGGAAATGATATTGCTAATGATTCCAACATCTCCTTTGGCACTCGTAAGATTAGTAAGCTCAAATAAGCAGTCACCAAATTTGGGATCATTGGAATTCATCTTAATCAAGGCAATTGACTTATGGAGGATTTCATCTAGATCTTTCAAGGAATAATTTGGAAAGAGTTCCTCAAGAAATTTCCATATGGTGTAGGCACACTTAAGAGTAGGCAAACACCCAATCAAGTTTCTAGGCAAGCCTCTAGTGATAAGATTTACAGTTCTAAGATTGTGAATCATGTCAATAGACTCATCAAGGGTAGGATGCAAAGGATCAACATGAGGTGCACAAGGGCTAGCAATATACTTGCTCAAATGATATTCATTGAAAATCTCAAGCATTTCATTTATCCACTCATGAAAATATTCTCCATCAAGAATAGGCACTCTGTGTCTAAGACTCCCCAAAGTAGACACATCCATCTTCCTCCAAAGGTGTTTAAACCAAGGCAATGGAAACCTGGCTCTAATACAAATTGAAAGGATCGAGAAGAGGTGTCTAGAGGGGGGTGATTAGACACTAAGTACCAAAAGTTGCAGTTTTTAATTTCTTTAATTTGAAGTGGAGTTTTGGCACAAGTTTAACAAACACAATACATTTCAAGCAAGCATGCAAAGAGTATATGAGCAGCGGAAAGTAAAGCATGCAACTTGCAAGAATGTAAAGGGAAGGGTTTGGAGAATTCAAACGCAATTGGAGACACGGATGTTTTTGTCGTGGTTCCGATAGGTGGTGCTATCGTACATCCACGTTGATGGAGACTTCAACCCACGAAGGGTAACGGTTGTGCGAGTCCACGAAGGGTCCACGAAGAAGCAACCTTGTCTATCCCATCATGACCATCGCCCACGAAGGACTTGCCTCAGTAGCGGTAGATCTTCACGAAGTAGGCGATCTCCTTGCCCTTACAAACTCCTTGGTTCAACTCCACAATCTTTGTCGGAGGCTCCCAAGTGACACCTAGCCAATCTAGGAGACACCACTCTCCAAGAAGTAACAAATGGTGTGTTTATGAAGAACTCTTTGCTCTTGTGCTTCAAATGATAGTCTCCCCAGCACTCAACTCTCTCTCACAGGATATGGATTTGGTGGAAAGAAGATTTGAGTGGAAAGCAACTTGGGAAGGCTAGAGATCAAGATTCATATGGTGGGAACGGAATATCTTGGCCTCAACACATGAGTAGGTGGTTCTCTCTCAGAAAATGTGTATTGGAAGTGTTGGTATGTTTTGATGGCTCTCTCCACGAATGAAGAGTGGGTGGAGGGGTATATATAGCCTCCACACAAAATCTAATCGTTACACACAACTTGCCAATCTCGGTGGGACCGAATTGATAAACTCGATCGGACCGATTCAGCAAATCTAGTGACCGTTAGGGTTTCCGGTGGGACCGACTGGATCAACTCGGTGGGACCGATGTGCTAGGGTTACGGTAAATCCAAAACTCGGTTTGACTGATTACTCAAACTCGGTGGGACCGATTTGGGTAATAAGAGAAACAGAGAGTTGGCCAAGCAAACTCGGTGGGGCCGATTGCATATCTCGGTGGGACCGAAAATATTGCAACAGGTAACAGAGAGTTTGCAAGCCCATCTCGGTGAGATCGAGATCCCATCGGTGAGACCAAACTGATTAGGGTTTCTGGCAGTGGCTATGTCAACTGAACTCGGTGGCTCCGGATAGAAAGAATCGGTGGGGCCAAGTTTGACTTTTGGTTTAGGACATATTTGGAAGTGAGAAAGTGGTTGAGGGCTTTGGAGCATATCACTAAGCACTTTGAGCAAGCAAGCCATTAAGCAACACCTCATCCCTTCTTAATAGTATGGCTTTCCTATAGACTCAATGTGATCTTGGATCACTAAAATAGAAAATGTGGAGTCTTGAGCTTGGAGCTTGAGCCAATCCTTTGTCCTTAGCATTTTGAAGGGGTTCCACATCCTCTAGTCCATGCCACTTCATTGTTGAACTTATCTGGAACATACTAGCTAAAAGTGTTAGTCCAACAAGAGATATGTTGTCATTAATTACCAAAACCACCTAGGGAGCACTTGTGCTTTCAGTATTTCTTCAATATGAGGTAAATTCTTAACATCTTCAGCTTTAATACCTTTTTCTTTCATAGATTTCTTTGCCTCTTGCATATCTTCAGGACTGAGAAATAGAACACCTCTTTTCTTCGGAGTTGGTTTAGGAATAGGCTCAGGAGTTGGCTCAGGAAGTGTCCAATTATTTTCATTTGTCAACATATTATTCAATAGAATTTCAGCTTCATCCAATGTTCTTTCCCTAAAAACAGAACCAGCACAACTATCCAGGTAATCTCTAGAAGCATCGGTTAGTCCATTATAAAAGATATCAAGTATTTCATTTTTCTTAAGAGGGTGATCAGGAAAAGCATTAAGTAATTGGAGAAGCCTCCCCCAAGCTCATGGGAGACTCTCTTCTTCAATTTGCACAAAGTTGTATATATCCCTTAAAGCATCTTGTTTCTTATGAGCAGGGAAATATTTAGCAGAGAAGTAATAAATCATATCCCGAGGACTACGCACACAACCACGATCTAGAGAATTAAACCATATCTTAGCATCACCCTTTAATGACAACGGAAATATTTTAAGGATATAAAGGTCGCGAGATTTCTCATCATTAGTGAACAGGGTGGCTATATCATTTAATTTAGTAAGATGTGCCACAACAGTTTCAGATTCATAGCCATGAAAAGGATCAGATTCAACCAAAGTAATTATATCAGGATCAACAGAGAATTCATAATCCTTATCAGTAACACAGATAGGTGAAGTAGCAAAAGCAGGGTCTGGTTTCATTCTAGCATTAAGAGATAGCTGCTTCCATTTAGCTAATAACCTCTTGAGCTTGTATCTATCTTTGCAAGCTAAAATAGCTAAAGCAGCTTCTTTTTCCAAAACATAACCCTCAAGGATAACAAGTGATTCATATTTATTAGGGGGAGAGTCTTCATAATCACTTTCATCAGTATTATCAGTTTCAATAATTTCATTCTATCTAGCCCTAGCAAGTTGTTCATCAAGAAATTCACCAAGTGGCACAATAGTATCAAGCATAGAAGTAGTTTCATCATAAGTATCATGCATAGCAGAAGTGGCATCATCAATAACATGCGACATATCAGAACGAATAGCAGAAGTAGGTTTAGGTGTCGCAAGCTTACTCAAAACAGAGGGTGAATCAAGTGCAGAGCTAGATGGCAGTTCCTTACCTCCCCTCGTAGTTGAGGGATAAATCTTGGTTTTTGGAACTCTCAAGTTCTTCATAATGATAAGCAGATATAAATCCCAAGTGACTCAAGGAATAGACCTATGCTCCCCAGCAACGGCGCCAGAAAATAGTCTTGATAACCCACAAGTATAGGGGACCGCAACAGTTTTCGAGGGTAGTATTCAACCCAAATTTATTGATTCGACGCAAGGGGAGCCAAAGAATATTCTCAAGTATTAGCAGCTGAGTTATCAATTCAACCACACTGGAAACTTAATATCTGCAGCAAAGTATTTAGTAGCAAAGTAATATGATAGTAGTGGTAACGGTAGCAAAAGATAACGATAGCAAAAGTAATGTTTTTGGTATTTTGTAGTGATGATAGCAATAGCAACGGAAAAGTAAATAAGCGAAGAACAATATATGGAAAGCACGTAGGCATTAGATCGGTGATGGAAAATTATGCCAGATGCGGTTCATCATGTAACAGTCATAACCTAGGGTGACACAGAACTAGCTCCAATTCATCAATGTAATGTAGGCATGTATTCTGAATATACTCATACGTGCTTATGGAAAAGAACTTGCATGCCATCTTTTGTCCTACCCTCCCGTGGCAGCGGCGTCCTAGTGGAAACTAAGGGATATTAAGGCCTCCTTTTAATAGAGTACCGAACCAAAGCATTAACACATAGTGAATACATGAACTCCTCAAACTACAGTCATCACCAGGAGTGGTCCCGATTATTGTCACTTCAGGGTTGCCGGATCATAACACATAGTAGGTGACTATAGACTTGCAAGATAGAATCAAGAACTCACATATATTGCATGAAAACATAATAGGTTCAGATCTGAAATCATGGCACTCGGGCCCTAGTGACAAGCATTAAGCATAGCAAAGTCATAGCAACATCAATCTCAGAACATAGTGGATACTAGGGATCAAACCCTAACAAAACTAACTTGATTACATGATAAATATCATCCAATCTATCACCATCCAGCAAGCCTACGATGGAATTACTCACGCACAACGGTGAGCATCATGAAATTGGTGATGGAGGATTGTTGATGATGACGATGGCGTCGGATTCCCCTCTTCGGAGCCCCGAACGGACTCCAGATCAGCCCTCCCGAGAGAGTTTAGGGCTTGGCGGTGGCTCCGTATCATAAAACGTGATGAATCTTTCTCTTTGATTTTTTTCTCTCCGAACACGAATATATAAAGTTGGAGTTGAGGTCGGAGGAGCTCCAGGGGGCCCACGAGGTAGGGGGTGCCCAGGGGGGCAGGCGCGCCCCCACCCTCGTGGCTAGGGTGTGGGCCCCCTGGTCTTGATCTTTTGCCAGTAGTTTTTAGTATTTCCAAAAATAATCTCCGTGAAGTTTCAGGTCATTCCGAGAACTTTTTGTTTCTGCACATAAATAACACCATGGCAATTCTGCTGAAAACAACGTCAGTCCGGGTTAGTTCCATTCAAATCATGCAAGTTAGAGTCCAAAACAAGGGCAAAAGTGTTTGGAAAAGTAGATACGACGGAGACGTATCATGTACATAGAAACCTCCTGTGGGGTCGGCCCACTTGAGAGAATGCTTGAGTTGAGATATATAACTCTGGGAGCAACTAATCAAAGAGAACTTCTTCGGGAGCCTCCCCAAGGGTCACTTGGTGTGGGCTAAGAGTGCGTTATATGGCGCGCTCCTAGCTGCCGCCACATGTCACATTTTGGGTGCTCTCTACGGATTATATTTTTTAATTTTTCTACATCGTTTTTGGCTTTTAGATGTTTTTTTGCGTTTTCGGGTTCCCCTAGCTTTTCTTAGGTTTTGGACCCAGATCTACGAGTATTGGAAGCACGAATTTGCTTCCGCGCGTGCCTCTCGCAAAAAGTAAGAAAGCGTATTCTTTTTTCCCTACGACGGGAGGCACATATTTACTTCTCGTGTAGGCACAGATTTGTTTTTGTGAGCGTGCCTCTCAGAAAGGAAAAACATACTTTTTTTTCTTTTCCTTTCGCGAGAGGCACGGATTTGCTTCTTGTCGAGTCACGGATTTGCTTCCGCGGGAGGCACGGTCGTGCCTCTCGCAAAAGGGAAAAAACATACTTTCTTTTACCCCCTGCCACGAGAGCAACAAATTTACTTCTCATAGAGGTTCATATTTGCTTCTTCAAGAGGCACTCTCAAAAAGGAAAAAAATGTGTTTTTTTTCTTCCAGACAATACACAGATTTACTTCTCGTGAAGGCACGGATTTGCTTACGGGAGAGGCATGGTCGTGCCTCTTGCAAAAGGAAAAATCACATATTTTTAATACCACTAGAGGCATGGATTTACTTCTAGGGGGGCACGGATTTACTTCCGTGAGGGGCACGACCATGTCTCTCGGGAAGGAAAAAACATGCCTATGATTTGAGTTTTTTCGTCCAATTTTTTTGTGAAAAAAGGTTTAACAAAACCAAGCAACATAGGGTCAAGTTTTGAAGATCTCGACGCGAGGAATCCAGTGGTGAAAATGGATCGAGATTTGATGTGCGGTTTGAGAGTAGACCATTTTTTAATAAACAACTCAACGGAAAAAGGGGAAACTCCCGGGTTGCGAGAAGTGGCGTACATGCAGTGCGACACTTGTTGCGATATGGAGAGGGGAGTGACCTTTGCAAAGAGTTCTACTTAACTAGTTATTTCATACTCCCTCCGTTCCGAATTACTTGTCGCAGGTATGGATGTATCTAGATGTATTTTAGTTCTAAATACATCCATTACTGCGACGAGTAATTTGAAACGGAGGGAGTATAACTCTTGCAGTTTTTAGGTGTATAACTCGTGTAGCTTTTTTAGGGGATAAAGCCAATTCATTCATCAAATACCACAGAGTGTGGGATACAATCAGAGTCATGAGGTTGGCCCAACCAAACATGGCGCCCTGACCCTCTATCAAGAGAGAACTTAACTAAACTATGTGCTTTAATATTGCAGCATGACCTTCAAAAGAAAAGATACAATGAAATTGAACTAATCTAAGCTTTGTCTCATTTACAAGTAATCCATTCTTCCCCATGCTTCCTCTATAAATATCTAAGATAGCTTGTTTGGAATCAGAAGCAATCAGCAAATTCTGTAAGTTGAGGTCTTCTGCGAGAGAAAGTGCCTCTCTATATGCAATGGTCTCCAGTATCAAAGGGCCCTCCAAACCTACAATGACCAGCGTCGAGCTTTCGAGATAGTTACTGTGATGGCCACGACAAACAGCCGCTGCCGAGCCTCTTCTGCCAGCTCTGATCCCGGCGTCAACGTGAACCTTGGCATAACCAGCCGGGGGGTGCCTTCTGTCGGGTAGTATGAGCATTCGGTACTCCTCCTGGAGCTCTAGTAACTCGTTGTTCTGACATAACACTGAGCTCCGAAGTAAAGTTCCTTACCAAGGAATGAGTGACTTGCAGAGTTTGGAAGGTTTGCTCATGCATGAATACCTTTGCGTGCCAAAGTGTGACCGCCAATAGAACAAACTGCTCATGTGATAACAATTCAATGAGCGTGAAAAGCCACTACTTGGCATTGGGTTCGGTCACTGCTACCAATCTCCGAGCAAGCTCATCATCTACTAGCGCCCAGGTACACCTTGATGTTGTGCAACTAACCAGGGAGTGTCTCCATGAGCCCGGAGCTCCACACATCCTGCATAGAGGATTGTCTGCCATGTGTCTATGTGCACGCACATCTTCGGTAGGTAGTTTCTACTTAGATAGTCTCCAGAGAAACATTTTCACCTTCCCCTGGGACTTTGGTATTCCATAGCTTCTTCCAAGGTCCTTCCTCAGCTACCGATGATGATGTTCCTGCAGTTACTTCCAACCACACCTCACGACGTTCTCTTGTGGCAACTAGCATGCGATAGGCCGACTTTACTGAGAAAACTCTGCTTCTTTCAAAGTTCTAGTTCCAAAAATCCCTTGTGTTGCGAGTACAGAGGGGGATCCCCACGATGGTTCACGCATCCATTCCCAAAAGCTCTTGCAGCTGAATAGACCAAACATGTACCACCACAATGCCAGTTGGGCCAACCCAATGTGTGTGAGGCATCATTCATGCTTATGCTCCTTCCTCCTTTCGGCCGACTTTTCTGGTCTTCGGTTGTTTTTTGGGTTTTCTTTTCTTGGTTTCTTCTTATTTTCCCCTTTTCTTCCTTATTTCATTTTTTATATTTCTAATAATTAATTATTTTTCTAAAAATCCTTGAACAATTTAAAAACCCATGAATAGTTGCTAAATAATCCATGAATTTTTAAAAAAATTGGCAAACATTTCTTTAGAACATATGAAATATATTTTAAATTAGCGAACATTTTATCAAAAAGTTCAATATTTTATGTTTTGATGTGTGAACATTCTAAAATTTCTCAAACATTTCCTAAAAATTCATGATCTTTTTTAATTTTGAGAATATATTTTTGCAAATCAAATTCGTCTTCTTAAATTCATGATTTTTCCCCACATTTTCTCTGAAGTGTGTAAAATAAAAGAAACTTACTACAATAAAAATGTAGGAGCCTCTACGCAAAATTGGTCGTGGCCCATAGGATATTCACACGGAATAGGAGGACTCATGTGGTATTATGACTGGAGAGCATGAAATTGGATCCAACCACCATGCCTGGTGCGGTACTGCCGAAGTTTTTTAAAATGACATGGATGGACATGAAGGTTCCAAAAATTGACATTTATGTTAAAAATGACACATCACTGCTAATGGACCTAAAAGGAAGAAAATTATATCCATGCCATTCCCTTTTGCACACATGACCGCAAAGAAAACACAAAAAACAAAAACAATCAAGTCATGGAGAAGCATTTGCCACCTTCTCGGACCATGGCTTTCACCATCTTTTGGCAAAGAAAGGGCCTCTCTATTGGAAGTTGAAGGAGGGAGCGTAGTAAATTGCCAGTGATCCTTCAGTTGATGGGCATTCCACCCTAGCTGCCCGAGAAGCCCGTTGGAGATCTCTTGTTGACTGATCTGCAACTCCGGCGGCGGAGGTCGAAGCAACGGAAGAGGATAGGAGCTTGTTGATGATAGTTCTTGAACCTTGGAATCCCCTAATCTTAACAAGCTAAGTTCACCTCCCTCACCTTTTCCCCTTCTGTCTCCATGATGACAAGGAGTAAATTTGTGTGTGAACTATATGTATAAATTTATATCTCAATCATTTTTGGAAAATATTTAACACATCTTTCAATGAATTTCACAAAATATTGAACATATATTTCAGTTCATTAAGGGAAGGTATTGCCAAACTTGTTGACTCTCTTCAAATCTTGCAGTTGGTGTTTTAGTTAAGGAAAGCAGTTTGGCTAGATTTTGATGCCACAACTTCGACCTCTTCTTTCGAGGGATTTTGACGCCATCCCTTCGACCTCTTCTTTCAAGTTGTGTTACGACATGGCCCGATTTCTCCAATCCTCTGGACTGGCGGTGAATGATTGCAAGTTTGTGTTGCTTGGGATGGTGCCCCAACTAATATTCCATCAGCAGTTAACCTCGTTTCCGCAATGAGTGGCTATTGCAGTCTTTTTTTGGAAGGAAAACACAATTAGTATGACTTTCGATGTAATTTTATTTTTTGCTGGTCATTTTGTATCTTGTTGTTTTTCTAACGTAGCTTGGAGCCTTGGACTGCTCTTCTTAATGATATTATATTTCAAAATGTATGAAAAAAGAATATTACTTCCTTTAATCCATATTACTTGTCGCTCGAACACATGTATCATCTAGATAGAGGGTAATTAGATCTTGTTTTCGTGGGAACATCATCTGTTACCTTACGTGATAGGATGAAAACTTGAAAAGTAAGATGCGTTGGCGACGTCACCAGTATTATTAACCGGAGTGATTAGCTTCCTCCTTATAAACCCTTTCAAGCCCACTCCACTACACACTCCGAACACTAGCTACTGCCCTGCCATTCTGCTCCGCGCTCATCTTCCTCAGCTTCCCAAGTCTGCCGAAGCATCAAACACTAGCACGTCCAAGCCGAGAAGCTCCAAGCATGTGGAAGGTTCTTGCAGCAACGGCGCTGCCGATCCTGATCGCGCTGCTCGCCGTTCGCGCGCGCGGCGCCGACGACTACACGGCGTTCGTGTACGCCGGGTGCTCGCAGGCGCGCTACGACGCCGGCACCCAGTACGCCGCGGACGTCGACACCGTGCTCTCGACCCTCACCGACACCGCGGCCTCCACCCCCTACGCCAACTACACCCCGCCGTCCGGCACCGCCACGGGCCTGGTCGGGCTCTACCAGTGCCGCTCCGACCTCCCCGCCGCCGTCTGCGGCGTCTGCGTCAAGGCGTCCGCCTCCAAGCTCACCTCCCTCTGCAACTCGGCCGCCGGCGGTGCGGTGCAGCTGCGCGCGTGCTTCGTCCGCTACGGCAACGACTCGTTCCTCGGGAAGCCGGACAACACGGTGCTGTTCAAGAAGTGCGGCGGCGAGAGCGGGGACGCCGGCGTCGCGGCGCTGCGCGACGCGGCGCTCGGCGCGCTCCAGGCCGCGTCGTCCCCCGCCGCCGACGGCTCGTACCGCGCCGGCGCGGCCGGGTACGTGCAGGCCATGTCGCAGTGCGTGGGGGACCTCGGCGCCAAGGCCTGCACCGACTGCGTCTCCGTCGCCGCCTCGCAGCTCAAGGCCGGCTGCGGCGACGCCTCCGCCGGGGAGGTCTACCTCGGCAAGTGCTACGCGCGCTTCTGGTCCAATGCCGGCGCCGGCGCCGGCGGGGCCACCCCCGGTGGAGGCAACGTCATCGGCGGCGGCAACCCCGGCCCCATCGGTGACGGCGGCAACGGCATCGCTGGCGGAGGCAATGGCATCGCTGGCGGCGGCACCGTCGGCGTCCCGGGCGCAGGCAGCGGATACGGATACGGGTTCGTGCCGCGCCCGTACGGCGACGTCCAAGGTAAGCACATCGATCGTGCCACCATTGGCGACTTCTTGCCCTGATTGATGATCACACCGCGTGTACGCACCACCTTAATTTCTGGGCTTAATTACCGTTATCTAGTTGTGCGCGCCTCGCATCGATGATCGGCACGGACGCTGAAGGAAATGGGCATCGATTTCGGGAGCCCTGCCACTGCCAATCCGGTTACTTGTTACGGAAATCCGAAT
Organism: Triticum monococcum; assembly: GCA_034509565.1. NCBI lineage: Eukaryota > Viridiplantae > Streptophyta > Magnoliopsida > Poales > Poaceae > Triticum > Triticum monococcum. The sequence goes on along the minus strand of CM067847.1, from coordinate 168,523,613 downwards.
ATATTGGTTGGATCTTGCAACGGTCCATGCAGAGTAGCTTGCACTACGCGTACGATACAATTCTGCCTTCTTTTGAGACGGGCGTACGATTATTTTTGTTAAGAATTTTAAGATCACCGATTAGGCCACTATCGAAAACAGATCAGCATATTCAAATGCTTTGCAGGGTACACACCACCTCGTGTCTAGGTCTGCATCATGATGGAAGCACATAGATTTAGGCTTTCTACAGTTGCTATTTACAAAACACAAAATGCAGGCTGCCTTTTCTTCAGGTTTAATTTACGTGTCTATGACCACTTGTGCTAGGTGCTTGGCTCGTCCCACAGTTTCTTAACCATGTGGCCCACATGCCATAGGCTCCATGAATGTTTTTCCAAAATCAACTTCCCTAAGATGTGCCATGCTTCTCTACAGCTTAATTGTGTGCCGACCAAATAGGTTCTTAGGCTGACAATGTAAACAGTGTGCGACATGGTCAGGGTGCCTCCCGTCAAAATCTACTCCGGAAATTAGGCATGACTGCTGCCTACGGTTTCATCAATGATTAGGGGCGACGTGTAGAACGTTCCTTCAGTTTAAACTACTGTTCAGTAGTTAACATTGGCAAGTTGACAGTTCAACCTGCTTGTGGTGTGCATTCCCTAATGCATGCACATTGGCATAGTAGATGGCCCTCCTAGTTACTAATTAGCAGCAAATGATGGTGTGTGCGAACTGCAGCAAAGGTAGTACCAAAGAGGCCATGGAAAGGGCTTTTTGGCCAACACTATTTAAATCTCAACTTTCAGAAAGACTTTCATGTGGATTCACTTTCCTGTTCTTCTTCATTCAGCCAAGCATATCACAAAGTGGATTCAAATGATCCTGCCCTGCTTTGCATCGTCCGTATATCTCCCTGGCACCCACCGTGGCTAGGGTACTCCACAGCCTTTCCTGCTTTGCGCTGTAGCTTTTGAGACTTTCACTTGGCCACTTTGCACAAAGCTGCATTTGTACAATACTAGTTGTATAGGATCATCAAACAGAGCACATGCATGGAGCGAGTGCGATGAATCTTATCTTGACATCCACGTGTTGTATCTGTAATGTTCGTCAGATGGTTCCGGGAAGACCCTCGCCATCATCATCGGCATCGTGGCGGCGGCCGCCATCATCATCATCTTCCTCTCCTTCGTCCGAAGAGCCCGCGCCGCCAACGGTAAGCCCCGAATTCAAGCCGAGAATCATCGTCGAATAATCTCAGAATGTTCATGGCATATTCATGATGAATCCACTCGTTTTTGTCTGAACCATGAATATGCAGGCAAAAGCTAAGCTAAGGGTTGCAGCAGGGGTGGTCGCCACTCGCCACTATTAGCTCAGATTTGGATCGGTCGGTGGCTTTTGGCTTCGGCGTTGCTTTAGTATCTCTCTTTTTATCTTTTAGGGTCTCTTTTGCCGTGCCAGAAAAACAAAGGGAGGCCATGCCGCCACTGTGCCGAAGTAGGGAACTGGAGATTCCAGCTGCATGCTACTAGCAACTAAGGAAAATATTAGTACTACGCAAAAATAAGAAGATATATATTTGTTGAAGTGACCACTATATATGTGATTCATGTCCATGTTATTGTTGTACTGCTGTTCATGTCATTGTCTTTTGGTTGGTGTGATGGGCTCATGTAAAGTGCTGTTAATTTATCGCAGGTAATCAATTAGTAGAGTACAATCTTGTGGGCTGCCGTTTGAGTAAATATAGAGATTTTCTCAAAATATATGTTGCTGAGTAATGCGGTTGGGGAACAGAATAATTTCGATCATCTTTTGCGAGAGCGGCCAGGGTTGTCATCATGAGGCATTCTAAAAAATGGATCAAAATGCATCTTTATTATGTTATCTTTGGTGTTAAGATCATTGCTGGTGAGTCAGCATAGGACCGCCAATCAAGTCAAAAGGTACCTTCACCAATTGTGAATTTAAAAGCATGACGTACGTTAATTATGGAAACAAGGTGATGCAACTCGATCATGTGCTAATCCGCAACGCGACAGTGGCCTTTCTGTCAATAATCCTGAGGGCCCGAGGCATACCAAGTTGTTGGGAAACATAGTAATTTCAAAAAATTTCCTACGCACACGCAAGATCATGGTGATGCATAGCAACGAGGGGGAGAGTCTGATCTACGTACCTTTGTAGATCGCAACGGAAGCGTTGACACAACGTAAAGGAAGTAGTCGTACGTCTTCTTCCCGATCCGACCGATCCAAGCACCATTACTCCGGCACCTCCGAGTTCTTAGCACACGTTCAGCTCGATGACGATCCTCGGGCTCCGATCCAGCAAAGCGTCGAGGAAGAGTTCCGTCAGCACGACGACGTGGTGACGATCTTGATGTTCTACCGACGTAGGGCTTCGCCTAAGCACTACAACGATATGATCGAGGTGGAATTTGGTGGCAGGGGGCACCGCACACGGCTAAGGAACGATCTCAATGATCAACTTGTGTGTCTAGAGGTGCCCCCTGCCCCCGTATATAAAGGTTGCCAGGGGGAGGGCTGGCCGGCCAAAGGAGGAGGGCGCAGGAGGAGTCCTACTCCTACCGGGAGTAGGACTCCCCCCCCCCTCCCCAATCCTATTCCTAATAGGACTCCTCGAGAGAGAGTGAGGGAGAAGGGGGCCGGCCACCTCTCCTAGTCCTAATAGGACTAGGGGAGGGGGGGAGGCGCGCAGCCCACCTTGGGCTGCCCCTTTCACCTTTCCACTAAGGCCCAATAAGGCCCATTTGGTTTCCGAGGGGTTCCGGTAACCTCCCGGTACTCCGGTAAAATCCCGATTTCACCCGGAACACTTCCGATGTCCAAACATAGGCTTCCAATATATCAATCTTTATGTCTCGACCATTTCGAGACTCCTCGTCATGTCCGTGATCACATCCGGGACTCCGAACAACCTTCGGTACATCAAAATGCATAAACTCATAATAACTGTCATCGTAACGTTAAGCGTGCGGACCCTACGGTTCGAGAACAATGTAGACATGACCGAGACACGTCTTTGGTCAATAACCAATAGCGGGACCTGGATGCCCATATTGGCTCCTACATATTCTACGAAGATCTTTATCGGTCAGACCGCATAACAACATACATTGTTCCCTTTGTCATCGGTATGTTACTTGCCCGAGATTCGATCGTCGGTATCCAATACCTAGTTCAATCTCGTTACTGGCAAGTCTCTTTACTCGTTCCGTAATACATCATCTCACAACTAACATCTTAGTTATAATGCTTGCAAGGCTTATGTGATGTGTATTACCGAGAGGGCCTAGAGATACCTCTTCGACAATCGGAGTGACAAATCCTATTCTCAAAATACGCCAACCCAACATCTACCATTGGAGACACCTGTAGTACTCCTTTATAATCACCCAGTTACGTTGTGACGTTTGGTAGTACCCAAAGTGTTCCTCCGGCAAACGGGAGTTGCATAATCTCATAGTCATAGGAACATGTATAAGTCATGAAGAAAGCAATAGCAACATACTAAACGATCGGGTGCTAAGCTAATGAAATGGGTCATGTCAATCAGATCATTCAACTAATGATGTGACCTCGTTAATCAAATAACAACTCTTTGTTCATGGTTAGGAAACATAACCATCTTTGATTAACGAGCTAGTCAAGTAGAGGCATACTAGTGACACTCTGTTTGTCTATGTATTCACACATGTATTATGTTTCCGGTTAATACAATTCTAGCATGAATAATAAACATTTATCATGATATAAGGAAATAAATAATAACTTTATTATTGCCTCTAGGGCATATTCCTTCAGTCTCCCACTTGCACTAGAGTCAATAATCTAGATTACACAGTAATGATTCTAACACCCATGGAGCCTTGGTGCTGATCATGTTTTGCTCGTGGAAGAGGCTTAGTCAACGGGTCTGCAACATTCAGATCCTTATGTATCTTGCAAATCTCTATGTCTCCCACCTGGACTAGATCCCGGATGGAGTTGAAGTGTCTCTTGATGTGTTTGGTCCTTTTGTGAAATCTGGATTCCTTTGCTAAGACAATTGCACCAGTATTGTCACAAAAGATTTTCATTGGACCCGATGCACTAGGTATGACACCTAGATCGGATATGAACTCCTTCATCCAGACTCATTCGTTCGCTGCTTCCGAAGCAGCTATGTACTCCGCTTCACATGTAGATCCCGCTACGACGCTTTGTTTAGAACTGCACCAACTGACAGCTCCACCGTTTAAAGTAAACACGTATCCGGTTTGCGATTTAGAATCGTCCGGATCAATGTCAAAGCTTGCATCAACGTAACCTCTTACGATGAGCTCTTTGTCACCTCCATATACGAGAAAGATATCCTTAGTCCTTTTCAGGTATTTCAGGATATTCTTGACCGCTGTCCAGTGATCCACTCCTGGATTACTTTGGTACCTCCCTGCTAAACTTATAGCAAGGCACACATCAGGTCTGGTACATAGCATTGCATACATGATAGAGCCTATGGCTGAAGCATAGGGAACATCTTTCATTTTCTCTCTATCTTCTGCAGTGGTCGGGCATTGAGTCTGACTCAACTTCACACCTTGTAACACAGGCAAGAACCCTTTCTTTGCTTGATCCATTTTGAACTTCTTCAAAATCTTATCAAGGTATGTGCTTTGTGAAAGTCCAATTAAGCGTCTTGATCTATCTCTATAGATCTTTATGCCTAATATGTAAGCAGCTTCCCCGAGGTCTTTCATCGAAAAACTTTTATTCAAGTATCCCTTTATGCTATCCAGAAATTCTATATCATTTCCAATCAGCAATATGTCATCCACATATAATATCAGAAATGCTACAGAGCTCCCACTCACTTTCTTGTAAATACAGGCTTCTCCAAATGTCTGTATAAAACCAAATGCTTTGATCACACTATCAAAGCGTTTATTCCAACTCCGAGAGGCCTGCACCAGTCCATAAATGGATCGCTGGAGCTTGCACACTTTGTTAGCTTCCTTTGGATCGACAAAACCTTCCGGTTGCATCATATACAACTCTTCTTTCAGAAATCCATTCAGGAATGCAGTTTTGACATCCATCTGCCAAATTTCATAATCATAAAATGCGGCAATTGCTAACATGATTCTGACAGACTTAAGCATCGCTACGGGTGAGAAGGTCTCATCGTAGTCAACCCCTTGAACTTGTCGAAAACCTTTTGCGACAAGTCGAGCTTTATAGACAGTAATATTACCGTCAGCGTTAGTCTTTTTCTTGAAGATCCATTTATTCTCAATTGCTTGCCGATCATCGGGCAAGTCAACCAAAGTCCATACGTTGTTCTCATACATGGATCCCATCTCAGATTTCATGGCTTCAAGCCACTTTGCGGAATCTGGGCTCACCATCGCTTCTTCATAGTTCGTAGGTTCATCATGATCTAGTAGCATGACTTCCAGAATTGGATTACCGTACCACTCTGGTGCGGATCTCACTCTGATTGATCTATGTGGTCCAGTAGTATCTTGTCCTGAAGTTTCATGATCATCATCATCAGCTTCCTCACTAATTGGTATAGGTGTCGCAGAAACAGTTTTCTGTGATGTACTATTTTCCAATAAGGGGCAGGTACAGTTACCTCGTCAAGTTCTACTTTCCTCCCACTCACTTCTTTCGAGAGAAACTCCTTCTCTAGAAATGATCCATTCTTAGCAACGAATGTCTTGCCTTCGGATCTATGATAGAAGGTGTACCCAACAGTCTCCTTTAGGTATCCTATGAAGACACATTTCTCCGCTTTGGGTTCGAGCTTATCAGGTTGAAGCTTTTTCATATAAGCATCGCAGCCCCAAACTTTAAGAAACGATAACTTTGGTTTCTTGCCAAACCATAGTTCATAAGGCGTCGTCTCAACGGATTTTGATGGTGCCCTATTTAACGTGAATGCGGCCGTCTCTAAAGCATAACCCCAAAATGATAGCGGTAAATCGGTAAGAGACATCATAGATCGCACCATATCTAGTAAAGTACGATTATGACGTTGGGACACACCATTACGCTGTGGTGTTCCGGGTGGCGTGAGTTGTGAAACTATTCCACAATTTTTCAAATGTACACCAAACTCGTAACTCAAATATTCTCCTCCACGATCAGATCGTAGAAACTTTATTTTCTTGTTACGATGATTTTCAACTTCACTCTGAAATTCTTTGAACTTTTCAAATGTTTCAGACTTGTGTTTCATTAAGTAGATATACCCATATCTGCTTAAATCATCTGTGAAGGTGAGAAAATAACGATATCCGCCACGAGCCTCAATATTCATCAGACCACATACATCGGTATGTATGATTTCCAATAAATCTGTTGCTCTCTCCATAGTACCGGAGAACGGTGTTTTAGTCATCTTGCCCATGAGGCACGGTTCGCAAGTACCAAGTGATTCATAATCAAGTGGTTCCAAAAGTCCATCATTATGGAGTTTCTTCATGCGCTTTATACCGATATGACCTAAACGGCAGTGCCACAAATAAGTTGCACTATCATTATCAACTCTGCATCTTTTGGTTTCAACATTATGAATATGTGTATCACTACTATCGAGATTCATCAAAAATAGACCACTCTTCAAAGGTGCATGACCATAAAAGATATTACTCATATAAATAGAACAACCATTATTCTCTGATTTAAATGAATAACCGTCTCGCATTGAACAAGATCCAGATATAATGTTCATGCTCAACGCTGGCACCAAATAACAATTATTTAGGTCTAATATTAATCCCAAAGGTAGATGTAGAGGTAGTGTGCCGACCGCGATCACATCGACTTTGGAACCGTTTCCCACGCGCATCGTCACCTCGTCCTTTGCTAGTGTCCGCTTATTCCGTAGTCCCTGTTTCAAGTTGCAAATATTAGCAACAGAACCAGCATCAAATACCCAGGTGCTACTACGAGCTCTAGTAAGGTACACATCAATAACATGTATATCACATATACCTTTGTTCACCTTGCCATCCTTCTTATCCGCCAAATACTTGGGGCAGTTCTGCTTCCAGTGACCAGTCTGCTTGCAGTAGAAGCACTCAGTTTCAGGCTTAGGTCCAAACTTGGGTTTCTTCTCCTAAGCAGCAACTTGCTTGTTGTTCTTCTTGAAGTTCCCCTTCTTCTTCCCTTTTCCCTTTTTCTTGAAACTAGTGGTCTTGTTGACCATCAACACTTGATGCTCCTTCTTGATTTCTACCTCCGCAGCTTTCAGCATTGCGAAGAGCTCGGGAATAGTCTTGTTCATCCCTTGCATATTATAGTTCATCACGAAGCTCTTGTAGCTTGATGGCAGTGATTGGAGAATTCTGTCAATGACGCAATCATCTGGAAGATTAACTCCCATCTGAATCAAGTGATTATTATACCCAGACATTTTGAGTATATGCTCACTGACAGAACTGTTCTCCTCCATCTTGCAGCTATAGAACTTATTGGAGACTTCATATCTCTCAATTCGGGCATTTGCTTGAAATATTAACTTCAACTCCTGGAACATCTCATATGCTCCATGACGTTCAAAACGTCGTTGAAGTCCCGATTCTAAGCCGTAAAGCATGGCACATTGAACTATCGAGTAGTCATCAGCTTTGCTCTGCCAGACGTTCATAACATCTGGTGTTGCTCCAGCAGCAGGCCTGGCACCCAACAGTGCTTCCAGGACATAATTCTTCTGTGCAGCAATGAGGATAATCCTCAGGTTACGGGCCCAGTCCGTGTAATTGCTACCATCATCTTTCAACTTTGCTTTCTCAAGGAACGCATTAAAATTCAACGGAACAACAGCACGAGCCATCTATCTACAATCAACATAAACAAGCAAGATACTATCAGGTACTAAGTTCATGATAAGTTTAAGTTCAGTTTAATCAAATTACTTAAGAACTCCCACTTATATAGACATCCCTCTAATCCTCTAAGTGATCACGTGATCCAAATCAACTAAACCATAACCGATCATCACGTGAGATGGAGTAGTTTTCAATGGTGAACATCGTTATGTTGATCATATCTACTATATGATTCACGCTCGACCTTTCGATCTCTGTGTTCCGAGGCCATATCTGCATATGCTAGGCTCGTCAAGTTTAACCTGAGTATTCTACGTGTGCAAAACTGGCTTGCACCCGTTGTAGATGGACGTAGAGCTTATCACACCCGATCATCACGTGGTGTCTGGGCACGACGAACTTTGGCAACGGTGCATACTCAGGGAGAACACTTCTTGATAATTTAGTGAGAGATCATCTTATAATGCTACCGTCAATCAAAGCAAGATAAGATGCATAAAAGATAAACATCACATGCAATCAATATAAGTGATATGATATGGCCATCATCATCTTGTGCTTGTGATCTCCATCTCCGAAGCACCGTCATGATCACCATCGTCACCGGCACGACACCTTGATCTCCATCATAGCATCGTTGTCGTCTCGCCAATCTTATGCTTCCACGACTATCACTACCGCTTAGTAATAAAGTAAAGCATTACATCGCGATTGCATTGCATACAATAAAGCGACAACCATATGGCTCCTGCCAGTTGCCGATAACTTGGTTACAAAACATGATCATCTCATACAATAAAATTTAGCATCATGCCTTGACCATATCACATCACAACATGCCCTGCAAAAACAAGTTAGACGTCCTCTACTTTGTTGTTGCAAGTTTTACGTGGATGCTACGGGCTTAAGCAAGAACTCATCTCACCTACGCATCAAAACCACAACGATAGTTTGTCAAATAGACTCCGTTTTAACCTTCTCAAGGACCGGGCGTAGCCACACTCGGTTCAACTAAAGTTGGAGAGACAGTCGCCCGCAAGCCATCTATGTGCAAAGCACGTCGAGGGAACCGGTCTCGCGTAAGCGTACGCGTAAGGTTGGTCCGGGTCGTCTCGTCCAACAATACCGCCGAACCAAAGTATGACATGCTGGTAGGTAGTATGACTTGTATCGCCCACAACTCACTTGTGTTCTACTCGTGCAAATAACATCAAACCATAAAACCTAGGCTCGGATGCCACTGTTGGGGAACGTAGTAATTTCAAAAAAATTCCTACGCACACGCAAGATCATGGTGATGCATAGCAACGAGGGGGAGAGTCTGATCTACGTACCCTTGTAGATCGCAACGGAAGCGTTGACACAACGTAGAGGAAGTAGTCGTACGTCTTCTTCCCGATCCGACCGATCCAAGCACCGTTACTCCGGCACCTCCGAGTTCTTAGCACACGTACAGCTCGATGACGATCCTCGGGCTCCGATCCAGCAAAGCGTCGAGGAAGAGTTCCGTCAGCACGACGACGTGGTGACGATCTTGATGTTCTACCGACGTAGGGCTTCGCCTAAGCACTACAACGATATGATCGAGGTGGAATTTGGTGGCAAGGGGCACCGCACACGGCTAAGGAACGATCTCAATGATCAACTTGTGTGTCTAGAGGTGCCCCCTGCCCCCGTATATAAAGGTTGCCAGGGGGAGGGCTGGCCGGCCAAAGGAGGAGGGCGCAGGAGGAGTCCTACTCCTACCGGGAGTAGGACTCCCCCCCAATCCTATTCCTAATAGGACTCCTCGAGAGAGAGAGAGGGAGAAGGGGGCCGGCCACCTCTCCTAGTCCTAATAGGACTAGGGGAGGGGGGAGGCGCGCAGCCCACCTTGGGCTGCCCCTTTCACCTTTCCACTAAGGCCCAATAAGGCCCATTTGGTTCCCGGGGGGTTCCGGTAACCTCCCGGTACTCCGGTAAAATCCCGATTTCACCCGGAACACTTCCGATGTCCAAACATAGGCTTCCAATATATCAATCTTTATGTCTCGACCATTTCGAGACTCCTCGTCATGTCCATGATCACATCCGGGACTCCGAACAACCTTCGGTACATCAAAATGCATAAACTCATAATAACTGTCATCGTAACGTTAAGCGTGCGGACCCTACGGTTCGAGAACAATGTAGACATGACCGAGACACGTCTTTGGTCAATAACCAATAGCGGGACCTGGATGCCCATATTGGCTCCTACATATTCTACGAAGATCTTTATCGGTCAGACCGCATAACAACATACGTTGTTCCCTTTGTCATCGGTATGTTACTTGCCCGAGATTCGATCGTCGGTATCCAATACCTAGTTCAATCTTGTTACTGGCAAGTCTCTTTACTCGTTCCGTAATACATCATCTCACAACTAACATCTTAGTTATAATGCTTGCAAGGCTTATGTGATGTGTATTACCGAGAGGGCCCAGAGATACCTCTCCGACAATCGGAGTGACAAATCCTATTCTCGAAATACGCCAACCTAACATCTACCATTGGAGACACCTGTAGTACTCCTTTATAATCACCCAGTTACGTTGTGACGTTTGGTAGTACCCAAAGTGTTCCTCCGGCAAACGGGAGTTGCATAATCTCATAGTCATATGCACATGTATAAGTCATGAAGAAAGCAATAGCAACATACTAAACGATCGGGTGCTAAGCTAATGAAATGGGTCATGTCAATCAGATCATTCAACTAATGATGTGACCTTGTTAATCAAATAACAACTCTTGTTCATGGTTAGGAAACATAACCATCTTTGATTAACGAGCTAGTCAAGTAGAGGCATACTAGTGACACTCTGTTTGTCTATGTATTCACACATGTATTATGTTTCCGGTTAATACAATTCTAGCATGAATAATAAACATTTATCATGATATAAGGAAATAAATAATAACTTTATTATTGCCTCTAGGGCATATTTCCTTCACAAGTATGATGATTATCTTGTCACAGAAATAAAAAAGACACTTAAAGCTCGACGGTAGAAAATGAAGCAACAAATAGTTAAAAGTATCATACATCTATCCAGTGCAACATTAAACATCACAAAAAAACTATAGAAGGTTAGGAGGTTCAGCTTAAGCAGTAATGCAAGCACCATAAACATCTCTTACAAAGTATTAGAAACTGGGGGACCAAAATATAATGCAAAGGTTGAATTCCGAGTGCTAATGTCACCATGAACATCTCCAAACTCATACCCGAGTTGGAGAATAGGAAATTTCCCAATAAGCTTGAGCATATAGACCAGCAAGTTGTAGGTACACGTGATGATCAAGGGCCATTCGAATAGAGCATGCTCGGGTACACCCAAAGGGGTTGCATCAGGTGGCACCACATCCTGAAGTGCTGATGGACAGGATCAACAGATGGATCTGGCTCATTGCTTAACCCATATTCACTCCAAGGTTTAGGGGAACGAGCAACATATAGACATTTGCTCCTTCCTCCCCAATGTTCTGGGTTCATGCAAGAAAATGACGTACTCCTGATATCACTCCCCGTGAAGATGGCCCAATTGTCCAGCTTTTCCATATCCACCCATTTTGCAGGCTTGGTTGACATGTCAAGGTAATGGACTGTGCGGATAAATGGCACACTGGCATTGTACTGAATACTTGTGCAAGAATGGACCAACATCAGAAGCATGTCACCGCAGACCACTAGCCATGATATTTTAGATGGGTCTTGGCAACTCTTGGTCAAGTCAGGGGGGCGGTTAGTGGATATCTCCTGCAGTCTAAGCTTGCGGGCCATCTCCAAAGTGTATACCTGTTGACGAAGATCCATGGCAATGAATTGGTCCTTGAATTCCACAATCTGAATTATTTGTACACCAGAACACTGGAGTTCGGACCAAGTATCACTTCCAACCGGCCAACTAAATAAGGAGAGGCCAGTGCTAACAAGCATATGTGAGTTTGGTGATGCAAGGGGAGCTGTTAGAATGGCGCTGCAGTAAGACTCTGTAATTAGTTGTTGAAGCTCCATGATTTTTTGTTTGAATGGAATATCAGACCAGTTGAGCTTTCTATAGTCATCACGTAATGGGAGACGTGGAGGTGAAACCTTGGTACCTCTAAAAGGATCAACAACAATGCAATGTCCACGGTTGTAGAAGATGAGTTGACCATATGAAGGGCCAGCACAACGCATCGTCTGCAAAATTTCTTCATCAATATGGCAGTGAAGGCCGGTGGCACTTTGCTTGGCTGGATCGATAACTTTATATGCCTGTAAGTTGCGATGACCATTGTTACATGGAGGACGACGAACATGGACATGAATATTGGGTTGGATGAGGAGAGGCGGGAATAAAGTGCATAAGGTGGATTTCGATGAGTATGAAGTTAATGCAACCCGTCAAGAACGGCAGGTTGCAACAAAGGCGAGAAGGTCACAGATTGAGCCTAAGTGAGAGAAAATTGATTGTAGCAGGTCCTTCGGAAGGTTTTCCCAATCTTGGAGTCCGAGCATAGGGTTGGATGTGGAGACACATAGTTTGCTATGCCTTTGCATGATGGCGACCTCTCTGCAAACCATAATAAATTCAAGTCAAAGAAATTGAAAGAATGAGTCACTTCAGAAATGGCAATAAAATAAGCAACTAGAATGCTATAACAATGTATACGCACATGTTGGTGACTGTAACTATATATCAGGAAACTTGTTATATATTCTCATGCTTGACACTTCTTTTTATTTGCAGATCATTGTGTCTGAAATATTACCAAATAAAAATATATTATGTGATGTTATCCTAGCCACACTATGTTTTTTTGTCAGACGCTTGTGCCCCACAGAACCTAGTGGATAAATCTACTCTAGAATTCCACTCCTTCAATTTTGGAGTAATAAATGGCAAAAAAGACTGCAACATATGTAACAAAATAATATCTTTATTTTAAGAATCAAATACCAGATCTTGGAATCGACGAAGGAGGAGAGGAGCGCACTGCGATGGAGGAGCAAGAGGCACACAGTGGGGGGAGGGAGAGTAGCGGTTTTGTGGCTGTAGGGGAGGCCTGGGAGTCGGCACCGATGACTGAGGGGCGTGCAGTGGGGCGGCTCATCGGTAAGTGGTGGTTCGAGAAAGGGAGTTGGGGAGAGGCATATGTTGTAGCCCGGTTATGAAGGAGAGGGTTGGCGGCAGGCGACGGAAGAAAGAGGAATGAGGGGGTTAGGGTTAGGTATACCTTTATATACTTCCTAGGTTGGTGAGCTTAGTGGGTTGGGCTAAATAAACTAGTGACGAGATGAAATGGGCTGCACTTTAGTAGAGGTCAAAGCACCAGTAACGGGCTTAACCGTTTAACCTTTATATACTTAACCATTTAGTAGAGTATATAAAGATTTATCCCAAAGTTTACACCCATGACATGGGTGGTAATCTTTGTTGGACAGGTGTGGGTAACACAAAGGTATCCCCAAGAATGTTCTTCTCCTTGAGTCTTTACCAACAAATGCATGCTTTTTTAATATTATTTTTTATAAAAAATAAAATATGAAAATGTATGCCCTAAATCAAAGAAATCAGTACTATGACCCCATCAGCCTAGCTGAAGCCAAAGAGGGCCCTTCAGTGTATAATAAGCTGACGACATGTGAAAACGAGCCGATAAGAGCACTTCAGCTTTCCATAGAAGGAAGGCATCAAAAGGGGATGCAGTCACCGTCTAAGGTACCGACCCAACAAAGACATAGTTGATACTGACACGATGGAGAAGACGACGGAAGCACAAGACTTCAAATTCAGTTGCATTTGTCTGTTTGACTCCTGCTATGACTGAGGGGGAATGTAAGAAGTATACTTATGTTCAAGTTAGAGATATAATAGGATTAAATCATGTACAACTTGCCCTCTACTCCTAATTTCTCGCTCATATTGTACTCCATATATACCCTGCATCTGGGCTCGGTCAATACAACAATATAATACAATATTAGCATCCTACAATTTCTACACACAAGTATAAGATGTTTTGAATATTTCAATATAGCCTAGGTACGGATTGAAATGAGTGAACAATCACAACGAAACGTGTCTATATATATTGGATTCAGAAAAAAGTTAGAAACAGAGGGGCTCGGTGTCTATAAATTATTTGCCCTCACGGTAGCTTCTTCAGCGTGCTAGTGAGTTACAAATATCCCCGCAAAAAAGGTGAGTTCCAATTACCTGGTAAAAGTAAAAATTCAAGCATACCCTCGCTTGAACAGAAAATAATTTCTCCATTGTTTAACTCCTTGCCGTCGTCCCAAATTGAACTGCCGTGTTCGCCAGGACACGCAGTAGATTTATCACCGCGTAGGAGGGATCAATACATCGCTTTCCCCTTCTGAATTACCGTCAGTAACACGAAAATAACAGCGTGCCGTCAATGTTAGTCGCCGCCTGTTCACCCTACCTAGTCACCTCGTATGCACTAGTAAAAGGGAACAACTCAAGCTGCATGTATCCAACGTATCCTCTGCGTGTAAAATCAAGAGCGCTATTTAATTAAGCTGTCAATTCTGCAACTTCGAACATGAAGTATATACTGATAAATCGCCAGAGCCTATATAAACCACAGCGAACTTGATTACACCCACACCCATCGATCCCATCATCACAAGTCTCTGCATTGAGAGATAATTCAAGGAGGCAAAGCAGAAGCCACACACGTAGCACCAATGGCTCCTCGCGCTCTCTCTTGGATCAGTGTCTCTCTGCTTGTCTTCTTGGCGTCGTGGTCATGCGTTGTAGCCAGGGGCGCACGGGCACCGAGAGCGGCCGACCCGACCTATGGGTTCACGTCGGTGAGGCTCGACGAGAGCAACTTTGTGCTGCAGCGCCCCTACGACGAGGCGAGCGGCGCGCGCTACAGCTTCGACGGCAGTGTGCGGAAGCTCTGGGTGCTCGCCTCCGACAAGCCCCATGCCCGGCAGAGCCATACCAGCCCAAGAACTGAGATCAGGATGGCAGTAAGTAATTACAAGTCATTGCTATGTACTCCATTTGGGTGTGATTAAGATTTAGTGATCTTACTGATCTTCTTCTGCTTGCAGGGGTACGACTACAGCTCCGGCGTGTGGCAGTTCGAGGGCTACGGGTACGTCCCCTCCGGCACCACAGGGGTGTCTATCATGCAGGTGTTCGGCGCCGGCGAGACGGCCACCACGCTCATGCTGCACGTCTACGATGGCGCGCTGCGGTACTATGACCGGCAGGTCGTCGAGGACGCCATCTATGACAGATGGTTCCGGCTGAACGTGGTCCACGACGTCGAGGCGTCAACGCTCACCGTGTACATCGACGGCGAGCAGAAGCTGCATGTCCACGGACGCGGGGGCAACTCTCACTTCTTCAAGTTCGGTGTGTACGCGCAGAACCACGACTCCAGCTGCATGGAGTCTCGCTGGAAGGACGTCAGGATCTTCAAGAAGCACTAAATTTTTTTGCGTATTTATATGTATGTTGGAGTTATTATGTTTGTATTGTTTATTTGTAAGTTTAACAGTACAGTATTTATTACATATGATTTATATATATATATGAGGATTTATTTTCTATATGTATGCCCGCAATGTTCTTTCTAATGTACAGTCTCTTGTTCCAATAACAATTTTTTTTTTGAGGAACTGCTCCAATAACAAGTTGAACCATAGTTTCAATGAAAACAGGCTAGGTTGGATTGACCTGTTTTAATGAAAACACACTAGATTTGATCTCTAGTGCCGAATGTTTCTTTCAAACTATACTTGTTTATAGACAACCACCTCATGATAGTAGTGGTAAGAAGTATCACGTGACAATGTTTAGTCGTACCATCGTACTAATGTACTATATATGATATATACATTCATACTAGATGACCTGTTGCGCCCATGGCACAAAAAGCGAGAGCAAGCCAAGTATTGAAAGCATACATACGTGACTGATTTAGAACCAACTTAATAGATACTTATATCTCATTACATGGTACCATGATAGACTAAAAGGAAATAATGAGATCACCTGACAATAACATACATTGGTTTTATAAAGCAAGCTACAATGGCAAAGATGCATTGTATAGCTGCCAACAATAGCATCCATTGGTTTTATAAAGCAAGCTACAGTAGCAAAGATGCATTGCATAGCTGCCAACTGGGAAGACCGGGACATGGAAGCGATGGTATTATGTAGAATGAGCATTCAAACCATGCACAACAGAACATGTAGATGCAGTCGATACATAGCGTTATAAGAGAGGCACAAGATCATTTTACAGTAGCTTATTTACATTGCTTCTATGAAGCAAGGTACATAGGTTCAGATGCATCATATAGATGTTTTCATGGTAGATGACTCGTTGCATCCATTGCCAAGAAGCCTATTAGGACCGAGTAATGTACTTTGAGCCATATATTATTTTAGAATGAAACAATAAGCACGATTCCAAACCTCATTTCTATAGCATAATAGAATGAGAGGTAAATAGTTTTTTAAATAGTCCTCAGATATTCTAAGATAATGTCTATGGACCATATATTACATAGCACGATATAAACATTCATGGATCTAAAGAAGATAGAGTAAGCACATCATCATATAGATCAAAGAAAAGATAAACGTACATAAGCACTAAAGCATCAACTACTTCTTTTGACTAATATGGAACTTGCTCACTTATTTGTCTCTGAACAAAGTACAACCTACAATCTCACTTTGATCCGAAGACATTATTGTCTATTTCACGGTTTGTTCGGCAACAAAGTTGTTCATGATAATACATGCATAAGAAGTGAAAAATATTATTGATTTGCATAATACCATGCAAAATGACTCTACTGCACATTAGCGAATTTGCAATTCTGTTCAAATCTTCTTCTCCATGGTTGGCTGCTGATCTTTTTTTCTTGGCAAACTCCGAGCCCTGCCCTACCAAGGAGGGGGCCTCCCTGCTTTCATTAAAACCAGAACCAAAAGGCTCCACCAGGATTACAATTTGAGTAACATCACAGGCCTCAAAGATAAAGAAAATTACAATCTTGCCCTCAAGATACATGTGCTGAGGGACAAAAACACACGTCAATAGTTGCTTCACGGACTGCCACCAGGACACAGAACACCAACCACGTGTCTGCCATCCTTGGTTCCATCGACCAGATATTTGTCCCGTTCCCCTCCCTCTTACTCGTACTGAAGAGTGAAGTGAAGTGAGAAAGCACCAGGAGGAGGCCGGCGAGGGCACCTTGGGTTCCATCTTCGTGGGCGGCTCATGCTGTAGCTTGGCGGCAGAGAGGCTCCCGCTGCAGCTCAAAGGCACTACGGCCCGACAGCTTGGAGGCGCCGGTAGCTCCCGCTGCAGCTCGGAGCCGGCAAATGAGGTCGCCGTTGTTCGTATCGCGAGCCAAATCCTTGCAGTTGCCACTGTCGTTCTCTGAAGCTGGTGACTTTCCACGGCAAGGGAGGCTCCAGCAAGACCACAACGGCCGCCGTTGCCGCTCAGGTACACACTAACCTCCTTTGGTGTTTGATGAATCTGTAGAATTTTTTGTGAGCTCGTTAGCTCGATCTCCACCGATAGTTGTGACCCTTGCCACTGCAAAACCCCAACTTAGTTCGACCCTGCACCTTAGCTCGTGGAAGCCATCATCAAGGGCGGGTACCTGGGCCTTAATAATACCTAACTGATCTATGATGAAAGAAAAAATGAAAATCCAATACACATCATCATAAGCTTTTATTTATCAAGAAAAACACTTTATAGAATTTCTAATTAGCTCAATTTATAGTAGAAATAAAAATAAATCACATGTTCAAATGAATGAAGAGGGCTCAAGACCTCGAACCAGGTGTGAAAACCCAGAGTCAGATAAATTCTAACTGCACACCTATTTATAATTCTTCCAAAATAAGTGTCGCTGAGTACTAATTTTGACACTTATCTCATGCATTTGATGTTCCCTAAATCAAAGAAGAAATAACGCAGGAAGTACGTAAAGTCCAGGCTGCTCAAGTCTCCAGTGACAACCGCTGTGTGGGAAGAATTAGACTCTGTTGCTAGTTAGTACGTACAAGACAGTCTATTCATGCTAACAACATTTGCTATTAGACTCTTAAATCACATTTAATGTTTCTATTTCCTAAATTAGAATAGTGACCTCGGTACAGCAGAAAACAAACACACGTGTAGCTAGCTTAATTACCTCACAAAACTATTAGCAAGGTAGTAGCAAAATCTTAAGCTCCTTCTGGTACTTGCTCTGTTTCCACTTGAGCAATCCCTCCCTGCCTCTCAAATCTTCACCAATGCCTACAAAAGGCATGCACATGGGACTGCATTAAGATAGCCAAATAAACAAATAGTCCGACCAGGTCATTCACTATAACTAACAATTGCCTTCCTAAAACACAACTTGAAATCCTCTAGATAGCCTCGTTTCAAAAGAGAAGCTGAACAACCATCGGATGGCAGAGATGCCAAAATAGCTCAAATGATAGAGCCATAGGCCAATTTCCAGGCATTATTATGTTGCATACTTGTACAGTTGTACTTTCCAAAGCACGTACAATGAAAAGTTAGAAAACCAATTTTTTTCCTTCATCATGCAAGTACCTAGAAGACACTTCCTTGATGAGTGACCTTACTAAAGTACCGAAAAATCAAAACAAAATGTTAACTTCAAGAGGGGAAGTAGACACAAGTAACTTTCAGATATTGACGTCGTTTAATATCAATACTGGAAGATGCTTATCAATAACTATATATATAGAGTTCTTATTCCATTCACACATATTTCTTGCCTCCTGATCATGGTATTGTAAAGGGGAATAAAGAGACAGGTTCTAGGGAAAGAAGTAATAGAGCTATAGGAAAAAAGTAACTCATTTAGGTATGACTATGGACAAGGCAAAGGTTTCAGAGAGAAATTGGGGAATAAAGCAATTTTCTCAATCTAATTACTTCAGAATCATCAGTATGAGAAAACATTGAGACCTGCTATTATATACTGATCCACATGCTTCTCTTCATGGAAGAGTACCATTAGTCCTCTGTCCACATGAAACTAACATAATGGCCATCTAACATCAAATAGTGTCTT
This sequence comes from Triticum monococcum, assembly GCA_034509565.1. NCBI lineage: Eukaryota > Viridiplantae > Streptophyta > Magnoliopsida > Poales > Poaceae > Triticum > Triticum monococcum. Next base: position 168,504,669 of record CM067847.1, on the reverse strand, counting down.
TTTGAAACTGAAACATAGAAAGGCAAGTTTGAGGTAGAAACAGAATCACCTATGTTATCACAAAAAAATTAAGAAACCAAGAAAACGTCCAACAAGAGAAACTTGCAACCCATCCTAAAAATCCTAGAATCTAAATGACATCAGATTCAGCACAAGGCAAAGTATGTATCTTAATCTTATTGAACCAAAGAGAGTAAAACGATAAAATTGGGAACATTATATACATTAAAAATTTAAGTGTCGAAGACCACCGGTGTCATTCTCATCAGCATCGACCAATTTTGCGAAAGTAAAAAACATCAAACATGGGAACCGTACTGCCCGCCCATCCTAAAACTCTTGGAATCTGATACACGAAGAACATCAGACACATGACTACCATACATCATATAAAAAATTAAGTTATTTTAATTACTGAGAAACCATGCATCTATTGTCAACAAAATTGGGGCTTCTCATGTACGACCAACAAGTGCAGCTGCAATTTTAGAAGTATTTTGGTTTGACTGAAGCAAATGCTAGTCCTCGCACAAGATCCCTTCCAGCCTCATGCTTCAACCTCACACCTGGTACATAACACACCAAGGCCCCATGAGCACAAAATAGAAATGAATATATACGCTAGTAAGACCAGAAATTAACAAAATACAGGGACCTTAATCATAGTCTTACATGCATCAGGATGTAAGATGTGGTGACCTTGGTGCCACAAGCATGGAGAAAGCCAGTCTGGACATGATGGTGGCAGGGGTTCAGCAGCGAGAAAAGGAGAGTCCGAAAAGTGAGCACAATTACTGATCATTTTTACAATTGCTGATTTAGATTCCGATTCATACTCTAAAATAGGAGGGCTAAAATTCTGTATTCAACCGCTATACATAAACTACACAAGATGATAGTGAGACTGTGTGTAGAAAGCTAAATGTGCAAGATCGACATCTTTGCTAGTAAAAGACTTAGCATTTTCTTCTTGCAGAAAGTACATCTCTATTTTTGGACAAAAGAATGCAACACATACAAAGAATGGAAAATCGCCATCGAACAAAAGCCATGTTCCACCATTCAAGTATCTGAACAAACAAGCATGGGATTGGTAGCAGTAGTGAATAGTATGCATAGATGTGTAGGCAAGTAACAAAGATTAGCGAAAGGGAAACAAATTATCCAAAAGAAGAAATGTTTTATATATTTTCAACGTACCTAGCCATAAAATCATATGCTTCTTGATTAACAAAATGAACACACAATTAAGTAGGCATAGGAGGTGCACAATCATGTACCGACAAAAAGCAAAGATGGACAGGGACTTCATCCATCCATCTTCAGAAAGAGTTCCGAGTTCCGCATATATATAGAGATATAGATAGTGGTGTTCTGAAAATAGCTCTTCTTAATTCTGCATTTCTCCTAGGTACATCTATAAGAAATGCAGAGTGAAGCTGATATTGCCGTTCTATCCTCACAAATATTTTATTTTCAAGCCAATGATAAATTTAGATTGCTACTATTATAATTACAGTACTTATATCAGAAATATTATGGTATAAGCACTTAATAAACTGCTATCAAAGAAGCATACATGACATAAGGGGTATTTTGTTGCCTCGACAATTAAAAAAATAGAGCAGTACAAATCTTTAAAAGAAAAGGCAAACCGAACTTGCAAACAGTGTGGGTTCCATCAATTTGCACAGAATTTAGACCAAGAAAAAATACTAAGTTCAGACCACAGAACATGGCAAACCGTGGAGAAGGAAAATCAGGAGATGCCAAAATCATTCAGCAATTTTGTCCCATGGACCTAGAAGCAAAGACAATTTACTTATATACAATACACACCCAAGAGCTTGCAGCAGAGTAATGAATAAAACAGAACTGCAAGTCTGCAAGAAAGGAGAATATTTGCCTTAATAGTTTCCATTGGATTTCTAAGCTACAAAAATTTGTTACATTAATGCTCTCAAGATAGGTAGGTTGTACCCTTTTCATAGTGTGGTGAAACCGTAATTAAATGAACTTTAATTGCATAGCTCTTGCAAGAGTATCACTTCATGTATGACCAATTGGAATCCTTGCTCTGTACTTAATAATTCTGCACTCCAAATAGCTACGACCCTCTACTGAATTTTTTTAACCAAGAAGCAATAATGTGACCATAATTCATGGCAAAAAATGTTCATTGCTTGTGTTAGAAGGATACCTTTGAGGGATACACTTCCACAGCTAGTTCCACCAAATAATCCCTGCCGTGCCGCAAATATCCGTGGCTTGGTCCCATACTCATGACCTGCAATTCAGGCATAAGTTGAAGCTTAAATTCAGATAACTTGATCAAACTTGATAACTTCAGATCAAACTTCAGAAATGAAAAGATTTTAAATCCCTGTTTAGAGCTGACAGTAGCTGCATTTGAATTCTTTTTTAGGAAGATAAGCTGTCTATGATTGAAAAACTCCATTTCTAAATCAAGGTCCTGAACCTAGCTTTGTCCACAATTTATCAGTTCACTGAAGCAATCTGAAGAACAATAGTTATCATGTCTTGCTGGAAATAAACAGTGCGTGTACATATTACTAAAGGCAGAACATATATTGTTCCGGTTGCAAAATCAGAAACAAAATACATAATTTGAGAACATTATAGTATTACAACATCATCAAAGAACATGCAATTTCAAATATCATTTTTAGCATGAGCACCATATTGCAACGTGGCACTCATATTTCTCCATATGAATACTAAGCCAAACTCCAATAACAAAAACCAGTAAATGGTCCACAACGTGGCACTCATATTTCTACAAATAACCTAGATAACAAATATTTATTGTGTCCCTCCTTATTACAATAATTTCTCAACATGAACGTACTCATGAATCAAGAGGCCACAAGAACTCCTAAACTGAAAACTCATCAATGAAGCTCATAGACATTTCAGCAAACACACGAGGAGCAAGGCAATCAAAAGGCATCCCACCTTACTGGTTAAAGAGAAGCCGACATGAAGGAGGAGGCATCCCACCTTGCTAGTTAAATACAAGCCCGAAGGAGCAAGCACCAATAAAGAACCGAATCTTTCCTGCACAAAAAAGAAAATTAAGAATAAAGAAGGAATCAGCTCATAGGCCTTTCATCAAACAGGTTACAGGCAAGCAAGGCTGTGAACAAATACCTCACCTTGTTGATTAAAGATGCACGCGCTGGAGAAGCTAAGAATCCGTGAGACAAACAATCAGCAGCAGCCTGGGTGATCCTGTAAGAGAAAGGGAAAGAATAGTCACGATAGAGGGAAACTGGATACTCCGAGACGAGCAGAAACTGAGGCGTGCCGATCTATCTTCCTTGCCGGTTCCATGGCTTCAAAGGCTGCCAACCACGCTCGATGGCGTGTGCAGAGACGAAGGCCGGAGTGGAGCGATGCGGGAGAAGGCGGGTCCCGTTCCGTCGGCCGGCGGAGGTAGCCACGAGTGGTGAGCGAAGAGAAACAAGAGGCACCACCACCGTTGCCTCGTGCGTGCAGGGAAGAAAGTAAAGAGTTAGGGATGGTTGGGGATTTTAACCGTGCCTATTTATTCAGACGACGTCGAGGGCAACGGCGCCATGGACCACCACAACAACTCGAGCTTCTTCCAGTGTCACCGCTGCACGCATCAGGGCGATGACAACGGTGCCGTGGACCACCACAGCGGCTCTAGCTTCTGCCGTTGTCGCCGATGCACGCATGGAGATGGAGGGCAGGGAGAAGATGGACCTGCGCCGGCCATCCCCAATCTGAGAGAGGAGGATGGACAGGCGGCGGAGCGAGGGGAAGGAAGGAGAGGGAGGAAGTGCGGACAGATATTTTCTAGGGCTCGCCCCACGATCGCTATAGTCAACCGGCCAATCCCACGTCGCCCACGATAGCTGCAGTCGATAATTTTCTCACCGTAGAGAGACGCGAGGCACACTGTGAAGCTGGGTTCGTGTGGAACGAAGGTCCATCAGTCATTCATGCATAAGATTGACCCAATGTGAGAGCTCGATTAACAAGGTTGACGGTCGAGAATCCACTGTCCAGCTCCTCCGTACCACAGTAATCCAATCGAACGGGTAAAAAGTCATTCCAGCGTCGAAGGCCCTCAGAATGGCGGGTTGGGTAGAGTGATTTATATGTTCAATGTGCCTAGGGGTGCGCAGGCCATGGGGCCCACACAGACGCGCTAGCCTGATTTTGGCATACCTTCAGGCTCCCTAAGCTAGACGCCACGTGGGTTACTTAGCAAAGTGGCCATGGGTACCACCCATTTTACTCGGGAATCCTGCTCGTGCATGGCCTTGAGTCCTACTCCGAGATGAGGAGGCTTTCGCCATACCCCGGTTGTATAAAGTAGACCAAGGCCCCACTCGAGGGCCAACTGATAGACATGCCATAACTTGGACAATTAAACCCGTGACTATCTAGTGCATCTCACCTAGTTCGTCTACCATAGTCGTAGAGTTGCGTCCCAATTCACTGGGTTCATGCATTTTAACCTAGGTAAATTGTGTTCATGTGATCCCTACTCACATGTGGGTACCCTATGGCAAGACAAATCCCATACAAATGGTTGAAATCAATGGGGAAAACCCATTTATTTTCTTAGTAATTCCAAGGATAAATACCAAGAGGCCCATTTGGCACATTCATGCATGATAGGAGGTGTGGAAGCTTAGTCCAATGCCAATAGTGATGGGTGAGTTAGACCAACATATAAGGTTAGGTTTTTGACACAACACTAAGAGCATGAGAAGAGGACACATACACATATGCTCCTCCTCTGTTGCCGGTCTTACTTGCGCTTTATTTTTTATTTTTTCGTAGTCAAGCCAAGAAAAGTCTTATGTCTCATGTGCATGATGTTTTTTTGCCATGCGTGGCAAAAGTCCAAAAATTGATACATTAGTGGGAAAGAAATTTGTACCGACATTTCAGTTCCTTACTCTAGTATATCAGTTTTGGCTTATGTTTACAGGGGGTCGCCCCTCTTACCCTCTGGCCTCTGCGCATAGAAAAACTTGGAACACATGAGACCACCCTTTGGTTCAAGAGCTTTGGGTCGCCTAAACATCCCGCTTCTTGGCGAGCAGTGCGAGTGGGACATCAAACTTCCGAAACTCCGTCTCTTGTGATTGTTGAGTGCAGAATAGGGTTTCTGTAAAGGTGCGATGGGAAATTAGGCCTCAGAGCCTTTATGAAGCTGGATGCTGCTGAGATCAGGGACCTTGTGTCATGCGGTACGAGCGCAAGCGCTAGTAACAGGTGTTGTCTTCTTTTTCGGAGGCTGCCGCGCACCTCCAATTGTTTGGTCTTGATCGCCTAGCTCCGTATTTTCTCTAGATGACTTGTTTTTTCTCCTAAAATGGCTCATTCATGCAAGGAACAAATAAACAAAGGGATTTGCCATCTTTCTTTTTTTTTTAGCAACTTTTTTTTGAGCAACATTTGCCATCTTTCATTTTTATTAGTCATTAGTAATCAAATTGAAGTGATTATTCAGAAAACTTGGGATGATTCGATTTAAACAAGGATAGAATGAGTGCTAAAATACACTAATGAAGGTGCGCGTCCCCGAGCAACCGTGCCTTGTCGGCTTACTCTAGCAGCCGCCGCCGCTAGTTTCGCCGCCCCGGAGACTCTCATCTCGATCCTGCGCGCTGCCACAAGCTCCGTGCATGTGGCTGCGACCACCAGGCCATGTGACCGGTCTACCCATTGCTCGGTAGCTATCTGCGCTCCAGCACACTTGGGCACCCATCACCCCTAACCCACCCAAGAATTTTTTTTGTTTTCTTTTTCGCATATGGATCCCATTTGTAAGAGAGTTGGGAGAGAGTTCTTTCACTTTGCTTTGTTTATGAATGGTTCCCACCTGTAAGAGAGAGGATCACCTAGTTTTTCTTTGATTTTTACCTAAATGCCAGTCGCCACTGCCCAGTGGCATTTTAGACAAAAGAAAATGATCAAAGCCCTTTAACTGGAAGGAAACGACGTGAAAGGGTATTTCCGTAGAGACACTTAACTGAAGAGGGGCAAAAGTGAGCTTGATCGAAAATTAGGGACAAATGTTATTAGTGGGACTTAGTTAAGGGCAAACATGCAATTGGCCTTTATATCCATTTTCACAAATACCTCGACGCTTTCCAATAGTTAATACATAAAGCCTGATAAAAAAAACAGATCGTGAATAGCGATGGTTCAAGCCCATCAGATCGAAGATCTATGTCTACAATCACATCTGCTTGGTGCAAAAATAATTCTCAAAAAAAAAAATCTGCTTGGTGCGAAACGGTAAGTAAAGATTATGCCATATTTCTTGGCGTACTGTTGGGTGTGTGCTTGCACTGATCAATGTCCAGATAATATTTAGCAATGCCTCTCGGTGCTACTGTTTCGTACCTAATTGTGGATGTTTGTGTACTGTTGGTCTTGCTCAATTATTTTATGCATTTGAAATTTTCATAACAGAGCAAACTTAATTTGAAGGAAATATCCTAAGAACTCCTTTTGAGATCGTATTCGGTTCTTGCTCTTCTTTGTTGATTCAGAAGGCTAAGAATGTTGATACTCTGAAAAGAGGAGCAGAGCTGCTTAGATCCACTGTTTGTGAACATGATGATTTGTGCAACCGCTCATGATGCTCAAGTGCCGACGGGAAGCTGAAAATTTAAGGGGTTTGCCAGCGGGAGGAGATTTTACTGAAAAAGGCTTCCGTTCCGTTTTATAAATAAAGCAACCATCGAGCACAAGTAACGAGGTTCCAAGAACACACAAAACACGCACACAAAGCCACCGCACCCAAGTCCAACACCCAACCCAGGTTCAGTTGTGGGCACAGCACAACAAGCCAAACATCAAAGAAAGAACACACACAACACAACAAGGCGCGGCGGGAGGGGTTTTCGCCGCTACTTCACTCGCTTTGTTGAGTAGCTATGACTGCCTGTTTTGCATATGAGCGGTTGTGGGTGTGGTTAGGTTTTAATCGACTAAGACTTAACCAAGGCTAAGTCAAGAGACATAACATGTAAGAAAAAAACTAAAAAGAGAATTTTGCATGGATCTGTAAAATAACTTGGGAAGCATAGAACCCTTTTGTAACGCCCTCGATGCGGCTATATCTCCCACGTGTCGAGGCACGACTTAGAGGCATAGCCGCATGGAAAGCAATGTCGCAAGTCAGGAAATCATCACACATCCCATGTACATAAATAATATAAAGGGGAATAACATAGTTGGCTTACACTCACCACGTCACATCAAAGTACATAAATAACATCCATCATACAATCACTCATGACCCGACTACGGCGCCAAAATAGAAAAGACCCTCAACATGCGACAAGGCCCTGAATCTAACCCCGAATAGGCACCACTACTGATCATCAGGAAAAGACACATAGTAACGCTGAGAGTCCTCGTCGTACTCCCACTTCAGCTCGAGCGCGCCATCTGGAGCGGTATCCTCGGTCCCTGCATCTGGTGTAATAGTAATCTGTGAGCCACAGGGACTCAGCAATCTCGCACCCTCGCGATCAAGACTATTTAAGCTTAATAGGTAGGAAAGGGGTAATGTATAAGTGGAGCTGCAGCAGGCGACTAGCATATATGGTGGCTAACTTATTCGCAAAAGAGAGCGAGAAGAGAGAGCAAAGCACGAGCGAGGAACTAGAGAGCAATCTGCGCAAACATAACTCCAACGCCGTGTCCACTTTCCGGACTCCGCCGAGAAGGGGCCATCACGGCTACACACTCAGTTGATTCATTTTAATTAATTAAGATCCAAGTTATCTACAATCGGACATTAACAAATTCCCATCTGCCCATAACCGCGGGCACGGCTTTCGAAAGATCAATCCCTGCAGAGGGGTCCCAACTTAGCCCATAACAAGCTCTCACGATCAACGAAGAAATAGACCTCCACCCAAGACACACCGATCAGACTCGGTATCTCGGTACAACAAGATGATTCGATAGGTCAAAACAAGTCCAGCAACACCGCCCGAATGTGCCGACAAATCCCGATAGGAGCTGCACATATCTTTTTCTCAGGGCACACTCAGATTGTCCAAACTTCCGGTAGGCCAGCCCAGAGTTGCCTCTGGTGGCCACCGGCGGCTGACGTTCCGGACCAACACTCAGAGAAGCACTGGCCCGTGGGGGCTAAAATAAAGATGACCCTCGGGCTCCGGAAACCCAAGGGAAAAAGGGGTAGGTGGCAAATGGTAAAACCAATGTTGGGCATTGCTGGAAAAGTTTTAATCAAGGCGAACTATCAAGGGGTTCCCATTATAGCCCAACCGCGTAAGGGACGCAACAATCCGAGAACATAACACCGATATGACGGAAACTAGGGCGGCAAGAGTGGAACAAAACACTAGGCGAGAGGCCGAGCCTTCCACCCTTTACCAAGTATATAGATGAATTAAGATAACATAGCAATATAATGATATCCCAACAAGTAAATAAATGTTCCAACAAGGAACGGCTCCAATCTTCACCTGCAACTAGCAACGCTATAAGAAGGGGCTGAGCAAAGCGGTAACATAGCCAATCAATGGTTTGCTAGGACAAAGGTGGGTTAGAGGCTCAATCATGGCAATTGGGAGGCTGACAAGCAAGTGGTAGGCATCATAGCATTGGCAAAGCAAAAGAGCGAGCAAACTAGCATAGCAAAGATAGTAGTGATTTCGAGGGTATGATCATCTTGCCTGCACAGTTGTCAGAGTTGACTGGATCCTCAAAAGCAAACTCAACGGGCTCCTCGTTAGCGAACTCGTCTCCCGGCTCTACCCAACAACACAAACAAGCAACAAGGATACAATCAACCACGTGCAAGGGCAACCAATAATATGCGAAGATGATATGCTATGCGGGATGCGATGCGGGATGCAAAATGCAAGACATGACAGGAAATGCATGAACCTGGCCTCAACTTGGAAAACCAAGTATGCCACTGGATAGAGGGGAAGAAATCCTCTGAAAACGATATAAAGATCAAAGGAATCGGAGCTACGGTTTGGAAATGGCAAGCGTTTTACGAAACGAACCGATCTGTGATTTACAGTAAGTAGGCTCCTAAATGCAACGAAATAAACATGCTACAGCCACCAAACATGAAAACAAAATATATGGCAGGTATGTACACAAGATGCTTAACAAATCACTAGGACTGAGACATAGGCAAATTCATCCATTAAGGGGTTCAAACAAGCATGACAAAACTGAATAAGCAAAACAGATTTCAGACTTAGCGAAATTAACGCTAGTCTGGAATTTCAGACCACGATGCCCTCTTCGGAGCAGCAAAACAACATGTAACATAACCTGAATATGACAAGTAAGAGCATGGCATGGAGCTACTCAACAAGCTTAACAAAACACCCAAAATGACCTGGGGCCAAAAGGGTTCACAAAATACTCTAACAAGCACACGAACATCGATGAAACACAATCAGTTTTCAGACTTAGTGAAAACTGGGACATGCTGAAATTATAACTCATGGAGGCATGTAAACGAGCTCGATGCACTCACTACGGTGCAAGTCATGGCAAGGCAAGCATATATCCATAAAGAAGGCACAAAATGCTAGCTAGGCATGGCAAGAACAATGGCATAGCATGCACGAGTCACTAGCAATGGCACCGGCAAAATCGCAAAAGAGTTCACGATCTGCCCAAATTAACAACTATGCGAAAGTTGAGCTCGATTGAGTCAACCTAGGGTGCTCCAACATAACAAGTAAAGACATGGATGGATAGAGCACAACAAGCATAACAAATCACTCTTACTGATCATCCCCAAAAGAGGCACGGATCACTAGGAAACAAGCTGGACATATAGCATCATGAACTAAAACATCCCAGACTTAGTGATTTTCACTAAGTCCTTGAAATCAACAATCTCAGGTACCCCTCATTGCAAGCTTGCATAAGACAACACACACATCCTAAAAATGCATGGGAGGCACCTCTGGAAAGAAGACAACATGCTTAACAATTCATCCCAAAGGGGCACAGGCATATCATGCACACAATAATCATGGCAAAAATGACAAAAGTCAATGTAGAGCTAACGGATCTGCAATTTAACTCATGATTCCTCCTTCTAACAGAATTTAGGGCACCAAGATGACCTCAAATGCAAATGATGCAATGGAATGAAATGATGTACTCGTCGAGACGAAGATTTTGATATATCATATGTCCAAAACAGAGCCACGGGTGCAAAGTTATGATGCTTCAAAGAATGCATAAAAATCTGGGAGATTAGGGTTTCGGGGAGAGGGGGTCAACCCAAGATCTAGATCCAGCCGCACTGTTCACGGCGCGCGGTTCCCGAGGTTCACCAACCGGACTTGGAGCTTCGCCGGCGTCGGACTTGTCGCGGAGGAGGGGCTCGCCGGCCGGGAGGAAGAGGATGGCGGGGCCGGTGAGTCGCCGGCGAGGGGCGCGGTGGCGCCGGGCGACGAGGGGCGGCGAGGGGCGGCGGAGCGGGCGCGGACGACGGGGCGAGGAGAACCGGCGCGGGGCGGCGCAGGTCGTCGGGGTCGCCGGGCGGGGAGTTCGCCGGCGTTGATGGCGCGGCGGGGTCCGGCAGCTCCGGCCGGGAGGAGGCGCCGGGCGCGGAGAAGAACGACGCGGGCGGCGGCGTGCGCGGATGGGCCGGGCGGGCCCGCTGCGGGCTCGCCGGGCCGCGGCGGCGGGTGGCGGCGGAGGTGCCACGTGGCGGCACAGGAGTAGGCGTGGGCGGATCGGACAATGTCCGTCGGCGGGGAAGTATGTCCGGCGCGCGCGAGGGGGTGGATCTAGGGTTTGGACGAGGGGGATCCGGATTTGGAATGGGGGGTCTATTTATAGGCATAAGTGGAGCTAGAAGAGTCCAAATGAGGTGCGGTTTTCGGCCACGCGATCATGATCGAACGACCGAGACGATGGAGCAGAGTTTGGTGGGTTTTGGGCCAAATTGGAGGGGTGTTGGGCTGCAACACACACGAGGCCTTTTCGGTCCCTCGGTTAACCGTTGGAGTATCAAACGAAGTCCAAATGACCCGAAACTTGACAGGCGGTCTACCGGTAGTAAACCAAGGCCGCATGGCAAGTCTCGGCCCAATCCGGAAATGTTTAATCCCCACACACGAAAGAAAGCTAGAAATGGCCACCGGAGGAGAACGAAGCGCCGGAATGCAAAACGGACAACGGGGAAAATGCTCGAATGCATGAGATGAACATGTATGCAAATGCAATGCACGAGATGACATGATATGAGATGCACGAAAAAGAAAACAACACACGGAGACAAAGACCCGAACCCAAGGAATAAATATAACTTAATGCCGGAAACGGCAAGAGTTGGAGTACAAATTGGGAAAGTTACATATGGGGCGTTACAACACTCCACCACTACGAAAAGATCTCGTCCCGAGATCTAGAACTGAAAGAACTCCGGGTTCTCAGAACGGAGGTGATCCTCGTGTTCCCAGGTAGCTTCACGGTCGGAATGGTGTGACCACTTGACTTTGAGAAATTTGATTGACTTGTTGCGAGTTCTGTGTTCAGTCTCTTCAAGGATTGCAACTGGGTGCTCACGATAGGAGAGATCTTCTTGAAGCTCAATGTCCTCGAAGTTTACGGTGCGCTCAGGCGTCTTGAAGCACTTTCGGAGTTGGGAGACATGAAACACATCATGAACATTGGCAAAGTTTGCAGGAAGCTCGAGTTGATAGGCGCGGTCGCCTCTCTTGCTGACAATCTTGAAAGGCCCGACGTATCTGGGGCAAGCTTCCCTTTGATACCGAAGCGACGAGTCCCTTTCATAGGAGAGACGCGGAGGTAGACATGATCTCCGATCTCGAAAGCCAAATCACGGTGCTTACTATCATAGTAGCTCTTCTGGCGGAATTGGGCTGCTTTGAGGTTATCACGAATGACCTTGCACATTTCTTCTGCCTCTGTGATTAGGTCATTACCCAGCAGCTGACGTTCACCGGTTTCAGACCAGTTGAGAGGTGTACGGCACTTCCTATCATACAGAATTTCAAAAAAGGCCTTGCCCGAACTTGCTTGAAAACTGTTGTTGTATGAGAATTCAGTATAAGGAAGACAATCCTCCCACTTCATGCCGAAGGAGATAACACAAGCCCTGAGCATATCTTCAAGAATCTGGTTGACACGCTCGACTTGACCGCTTGTTTGAGGATGGAAAGCAGTGCCGAAGCGAATGTTGGTGCCCATGGCCTTCTGAAAAGAATCCCAAAACTTGGAGGTAAAGATGCTGTCACGGTCTGAAGATATCACTTGAGGAATACTGTGACGCCTGGGTAATCATGCTACAGTAATTCCATGCTAATGATGCCACGTCACCTCGGTTACTGTTATTAATCTCGCGATGGTTCAAAAATGGTTCGAATTCAAATTTAAAATCAAGTCAAACAATTAAAGTTTTCAAAAGTCAAAATTAAAATGTTCTTAATGTGACGAATAAATCATGGATATTATTGGTGGAGTAACAACATCTTTATAAAATATTTAAATACCCTTAAGTGATTAAAACAACATCAAAACAATTAGTTATACTCCTAATATATTTTACCAAATACTAAACTATTTTTATTCCGAGATAAAACTTCTTAGAACAGTGGATTAATTTGACACACTATTTTTGGAGCTGTTTTCATATTTTACTAAACCAAAAAATATAGTGCAACTAAAATAAAAGAGAAATGAATAAAAGGTAAAAAAAATAACAAAAGAAAGAGGAAACCCCCCTGGCCAACTGGGCCGAACGGCCCAACTGGCCGCCGAACCAGGCTACCCGACTGGCCCACCCTACCCCTGCTTAACCCCCCACTCCCACCGAACCCTAGCCCATATCCCCCACTCTCCCCCCCGCTCGGTCCACTCCCTCCCGATCCGATCTAGATCGGGATCCCGTTGACGCCGCCGCCGACCCCCGCGGCCACTACGCCGGAGCTGCCACCGTCGCCCTCCGCCTCGACCCTCCCACCCTCGCCGTGACGCCCTCCCGCCCCTACGCCATCGCGCCTCAACGCCGCCCCATCGCCAGCGCCGCTCGTCGCCCATCGACATCGACGCCCACGACGCAGCGGCCACCGTCGCCTTCCTCTTCCTCGCGGGATCTCCTCGCCGGGCGCCAACAAGCCCCGCCGCCCCCCTTGAGTCCAGGCGCCACCCCACCTCGTCTCCGTCGTCGGCGTGAACCAGGTCAAGCCGGAGAGCTCCGGAGCCGTCGCCCTCGATCCATCCCCTCCGACCACGTCGCCTCGTCGTCCTCGCCGGACCTCCTCGTCCTCCTCCCCGAGTCGCTCCCCGCGCCCCGTTGCCCAGACCCTGCTCCCCGCCGTGAGCAAGCCCCTCCCTCTCCTCTCTCCCTCCCGCATCGACCGCGCCACCGCGCCCCGCGCGCCCCGCTCCGCTCCACTCCGGCGGCCCGCGCTCACCGTGGCCTCGCGCGCGCCCCGGCCCCTGCTGCTGCACTGCTGCTACTCCGCGCGGCACCCGCCCGTGCAGCGCCCAGCCGTCGCCCTTGCTCCCCGTGGCAAACCCCGTCGTCGCACGGCCCCCTCCATCTCCGCGCCGTTCCGGCCGCCTGCCGGTGCCGTGGCCGCCGGCGCCCCGTGGCGCTGGGCCGCACCCGTTACGGCTGCGTCCAGGTGACCCGACGCCCGCACCCGCCACGCCCACACGCCCGCTAAGGCCCCTTCGGGCCACTGACCAGAGGGGCCCAGCCCACAGAACGTTTAAAGATAATAATAATAAAAAATATAAAAAAAATGAAAAAATGAATTAATTAATTTAATAATTAATTTAATTAATTAATTAGTGAATTAATTAAGTTGATTAATCATAATTAGATTAACCTAACTAACTAATTAGTTTAATTAAACAGTAGTTAGTTTAGTTAAACACTGATTAGGCTAAACAGTCAATGACCAGTGGGTCCCACACGTCAGTCGACCAGTCAACACCTTTGTTGACTGCCGACGTCATGCTGCATCATGATGACGTCAGCAAGCACTGTTCTGGATAATGTTGTATTAAATTAATTAAATAAATCCTGAAAATGATTTAAATCTTTTACAATTAATAGAAAATAAACCGTAGCTCAGATGGAAATACTTTCTACATGAAAGTTGCTCAGAACGACGAGACGAACCCGGATACGCAGCCCGTTCGTCCGCCACGCATCCCTAGCATAGCAAACTCGCAACTTTCCCCCTCCGGCTCCTCTGCCCGAAAACGCGAAAACACCGGGATACTTTCCCGGATGTTTCCCCCCTTCACCGGTATCCCCTCATACCGTGTTAGAGCACCTCTAGCACCGATACTTGTCATGTCATGCATCGCTATGCATCTGCTTGTTTAAATATTTATTGTTTCTTCCCCCTCTTCTCTCGCTAGACACCGAGACCGACGCCGCTGCTACCCCGTACGACTACGGTGTTGACGACCCCTCTCTCTTGCCAGAGCAACCAGGCAAGCCCCCCCTTTGATCACCAGATACCGCGTACTCTTCTCTATACTGCTTGCATTAGAGTAGTATAGCATGTTACTGCTTCCCGTTAATCCTATACTGATGCATAGCCTGTCCTTGCTACTGCTGTTGTTACCTTTACCTGCAAACCTAATGCTTAGTATAGGATGCTAGTTTATCATCAGTGGCCCTACATTCTTGTCCGTCTGCCATGCCATACTATCGGGTCGTGATCACTCGGGAGGTGATCACGGGTATATACTATATACTTTATACATGATACATGTGGTGACTAAAGACGGGTAGGCTCGTAGGAGCACCCGCGAGTGGATCTTTGAGGCGGAGCGACAGGGCAGGTTCCGACCACCTAGGAGAGAGGTAGGCCTGGCCCTGGTCGGCGTTCGCGGATACTTAACACGCTTAATGAGATTTGGGTATTTGATCTGAGTCTGGCCATTTGGTCTATACGCACTAACCATCTACGTGGGAGCAGTTATGGGTATCCCGACGTCGTGGTATCAGCCGAAGCCTTCGTGACGTCAGCGACTGAGTGGCGCGCGCCAGATTGGACTGGAAAGCCACTAGGCTAGGTCTGCTTCCGGCCGCGTACGCAACGTGCAGGTGTGCAAAGGGCGATGGACCCAGACCCCTGCGCCATAGGATTTAGACCGGCGTGCTGACCTCTCTATTGTGCCTAGGTAGGGCTGCGACGTGTTGATCTTCCGAGGCCGGGCATGACCCAGAAAAGTGTGTCCGGCCAAATGGGATCGAGCGTGTTGGGGTATGTGGTGCACCTCTGCAGGGAAGTTTATCTATTCGAATAGCCGTGTCCCTCGGTAAAAGGACGACCCGGAGTTGTACTTTGACCTTATGACAACTAGAACCGGATACTTAATAAAACACACCCTTCCAAGTGCCAGATACAACCGGTGATCGCTCTCTCACAGGGCGACAAGGGGAGGATCATTGGTTAGGATTATGCTATGCGATGCTACCGGAGGACTTCAGTCTACTCTCTTCTACATGCTGCAAGACGGAGGCTGCCAGAAGCGTAGTCTTCGAAAGGACTAGCTATCCCCCTCTTATTCTGGCATTCTGCAGTTCAGTCCACCGATATGGCCTTTACACATGTACCCATGCATATGTAGTGTAGCTCTTTGCTTGCGAGTACTTTGGATGAGTACTCACGGTTGCTTTCTCCCTCTTTTCCCCTATCCCTTTTACCTGGTTGTCGCAACCAGATGTTGGAGCCCAAGATCCAGACGCCACCGTCGATGACGACTCCTACTACACCGGAGGTGCCTACTACTACGTGCTGCCCGCTGACGACGACCAGGAGTAGTTTAGGAGGATCCCAGGCAGGAGGCCTATGCCTCTTTCGATCTGTATCCCAGTTTGTGCTAGCCATCTTATGGCAACTTGTTTAACTTATGTCTGTACTCAGATATTGTTGCTTCCGCTGACTCGTCTATGATCGAGCTCTTGTATTCGAGCCCTCGAGGCCCCTGGCTTGTAATATAATGCTTGCATGACTTATTTTATTTGTAGAGTTGTGTTTGAAGGAAATATGCCCTAGAGGCAATAATAAAGTTATTATTTATTTCCTTATGTCATGATAAATGTTTATTATTCATGCTAGAATTGTATTAACCGGAAACATAATACATGTGTGAATACATAGACCAACAGAGTGTCACTAGTATGCCTCTACTTGACTAGCTCGTTAATCAAAGATGGTTATGTTTCCTAACCATGAACAAAGAGTTGTTATTTGATTAACGAGGTCACATCATTAGTAGAATGATCTGATTGACATGACCCATTCCATTAGCTTAGCACCCGATCGTTTAGTATGTTGCTATTGCTTTCTTCATGACTTATACATGTTCCTATAACTATGAGATTATGCAACTCCCGTTTACCGGAGGAACACTTTGGGTACTACCAAACGTCACAACGTAACTGGGTGATTATAAAGGAGTACTACAGGTGTCTCCAATGGTGGATGTTGGGTTGGCGTATTTCGAGATTAGGGTTTGTCACTCCGATTGTCGTAGAGGTATCTCTGGGCCCTCTCGGTAATGCACATCACATAAGCCTTGCAAGCACTGCAACTAATATGTTAGTTGTGAGATGATGTATTACGAAACGAGTAAAGAGACTTGCCGGTAACGAGATTGAACTAGGTATTGGATACCGACGATCGAATCTCGGGCAAGTAACATACCGATGACAAAGGGAACAACGTATGTTGTTATGCGGTCTGACCGATAAAGATCTTCATAGAATATGTAGGAGCCAATATGGGCATCCAGGTCCCGCTATTGGTTATTGACCGGAGACGTGTCTCGGTCATGTCTACATTGTTCTCGAATCGTAGGGTCCGCACGCTTAACGTTACGATGACAGTTATTATGAATTTATGCATTTTGATGTACCGAAGGTTGTTCGGAGTCCCGGATGAGATCACGGACATGACGAGGAGTCTCGAAATGGTCGAGACGTAAAGATTGATATATTGGAAGCCTATGTTTGGACATCGGAAGTGTTCCGGGTGAAATCGGGATTTTACCGGATTACCGGGAGGGTTACCGGAACCCCCCGGGAGCCAAATGGGCCAACATGGGCCTTAGTGGAAAGGTGAGAGGGCAGCCCACATAGGGCTGCGCCTCCCCCCTCTCCCTAGTCCTATTAGGACTAGGAGAGGGGCCGGCCACCTCTCTCTCTCTCCCGTTTAAGGATTCCTAGTTGGACTAGGATTGGAGGGGGGAGTCCTACTCCCGGTAGGAGTAGGACTCCTCCTGCGCCTCCCTCCACTTGGCCGGCCAGCCCCCCTCCTCCAACCTTTATATACGGGGGCAGGGGACACCCCAAGACACACAACTTGATCCTTGAGATCGTTCCTTAGCCGTGTGCGGTGCCCCCTGCCACCAAATTCCACCTCGATCGTACCGTTGTAGTGCTTAGGCGAAGCCCTGCGTCGGTAGTACATCAAGATCGTCATCACGCCGTCGTGCTGACGGAACTCTTCCTCGACGCTTTGCTGGATCGGAGCCCGAGGAACGTCATCGAGCTGAACGTGTGCTAAGAACTCGGAGGTGCCGGAGTAACGGTGCTTGGATCGGTCGGATCGGGAAGAAGACGTACGACTACTTCCTCTATGTTGTGTGATCGCTTCCGCAGTCGGTCTGCGTTGGTACGTAGACAACACTCTCCCCTCTCGTTACTGTGCATCACCATGATCTTGCGTGTGCGTAGGAAATTTTTCGAAATTACTGCGTTCCCCAACAGTGGCATCCGAGCCTAGGTTTTATGGTTTGATGTTATTTGCACGAGTAGAACACAAGTGAGTTGTGGGCGATACAAGTCATACTGCCTACCAGCATGTCATACTTTGGTTCGGCGGTATTGTTGGGTGAGACGATCCAGACCAACCTTACGCGTACTCTTACGCGAGACCGGTTCCCTCGACGTGCTTTGCACATAGATGGCTTGCGGAAGACTGTCTCTCCAACTTTAGTTGAACCAAGTGTGACTACGCCCGGTCCTTGAGAAGGTTAAAACGGAGTCTATTTGACGAACTATCGTTGTGGTTTTGATGCGTAGGTGAGACGAGTTCATACTTAAGCCCGTAGCAGCCACGTAAAACTTGCAACAACAAAGTAGAGGACGTCTATCTTGTTTTTGCAGGGTATGTTGTGATGTGATATGGTCAAGGCATGATGCTGATTTTATTGTATGAGATGATCATGTTTTGTAACCGAGTTATCGGCAACTGGCAGGAGCCATATGGTTGTCGCTTTATTGTATGCAATGCAATCGCGATGTAATGCTTTACTTTATTACTAAACGGTAGTGATAGTCGTGGAAGCATAAGATTGGCGAGACGACAACGATGCTACGATGGAGATCAAGGTGTCGCGCCGGTGACGATGGTGATCATGACAGTGCTTCGGAGATGGAGATCACAAGCACAAGATGATGATGGCCATATCATATCACTTATATTGATTGCATGTGATGTTTATCCCTTTTTATGCATCTTATCTTGAATTGATTGACGGTAGCATTATAAGATGATCTCTCACTAAAATTATCAAGAAGTGTTCTCCCTGAGTATGCACCGTTGCCAAAGTTCGTCGTGCCCAGACACCACGTGATGATCGGGTGTGATAAGCTCTACGTCCAAATACAACGGGTGCAAAACAGTTGCACACGCAGAATACTCAGGTTATACTTGACGAGCCAAGCATATACAGATATGGCCTCGGAACACGGAGACCGAAAGGTCGAGCGTGAATCATATAGTAGATATGATCAACATAACGATGTTCACTATTGAAAACTACTCCATCTCACGTGATGATCGGTTATGGTTTAGTTGATTTGGATCACGTGATCACTTAGAAGATTAGAGGGATGTCTATCTAAGTGGGAGTTCTTAAGTAATATGATTAAATTGAACTTAAATTTATCATGAACTTAGTCCTGGTAGTATTTTGCAAATCATGTTGTAGATCAATAGCTCGCGTTGTTGCTTCCCTGTGTTTATTTTGATATGTCCCTAGAGAAAATTGTGTTGAAAGATGTTAGTAGCAATGATGCGGATTGGATCCGTGATCTGAGGTTTATCCTCATTGCTGCACAGAAGAATTATGTCCTTGATGCACCTCTAGGTGACAGACCTATTGCAGGAGCAGATGCGGACGTTATGAACGTTTGGCTAGCTCAATATGATGACTACTTGATAGTTTAGTGCACCATGCTTAATGGCTTAGAATCGGGACTTCAAAGACGTTTTGAACGTCATGGACCATATGAGATGCTCCAGGAGTTGAAGTTAATATTTCAAGCAAATACCCGAGTTGAGAGATATGAAGTCTCCAACAAGTTCTATAGCTAAAAGATGGAGGAGAATCGCTCAACTAGTGAGCATATGCTCAGATTGTCTGGGTACTACAATCGCTTGAATCAAGTGAGAGTTAATCTTCCAGATAAGATAGTGATTGACAGAATTCTCTAGTCACCATCACCAAGTTAGTAGAACTTCGTGATGAACTATGATATGCGAGGGATAACGGAAACAACTCCCAAGCTTTTCATGATGATGAAATCGACGAAGGTAGAAATCAAGAAAAACATCAAGTGTTGATGGTTGACGAGACCACTAGTTTGAAGAAAAGGGCAAAAGGGAAGAAGGGGAACTTCAAGAAGAATGGCAAGCAAGTTGCTGCTCAAGTGAAGAAGCCCAAGTCTGATCCTAAGCCTAAGACTAAGTGCTTCTACTGCAAAGGGACTGGTCACTGGAAGCGGAACTACCCCAAGTGATTGGCGGATAAGAAGGATGGCAAAGTGAACATAAGTATATTTGATATACATGTTATTGATGTGTACTTTACTAGTGTTTATAGCAACCCCTTAGTATTTGATGCTAGTCCAGTTGCTAAGATTAGTAACTCGAAACGGGAGTTGCAGAATAAACAGAGACTAGTTAAGGGTGAAGTGACGATGTGTGTTGGAAGTAGTTCCAAGATTGATATGATCATCATCGCACACTCCCCTATACTTTCGGGATTAGTGTTGAACTTAAATAAGTGTTATTTGGTTTTTGCGTTGAGCGTGAATATGATTTGATCATGTTTATTGCAATACGGTTATTCATTAAAGTCAGAGAATAATTGTTGTTCTGTTTACATGAATAAAACCTTCAATGGTCATACACCCAATGAAACAAGTTCGTTGGATCTCGATCATAGTGATACACATATTTATAATATTGAAACCAAAAAGATTCAAAGTTAATAATGATAGTGCAACTTATTTGTGGCACTGCCGTTTAGGTCATATTGGTATAAAAAGCATGAAGAAACTCCATGCTGATGGGCTTTCGAAATCACTTGATTATGAATCACTTGATGCTTGCGAACCATGCCTAAAACTCCGTTCTTCGGAACAATGGAGCGAGCAACAGATTTGTTGGAAATCATACATACTGATGTATGTGGTCCGATGAATATTGAGGCTCGCGACAGGTATCATTATTTTCTGATCTTCACAGATGATTTGAGCAGATATGAGTATATCTACTTGATGAAACATAAGTCTGAAACATTTGAAAAGTTCAAAGAATTTCAGAGTGAAGTGGAAAATCATCGTAACAAGAAAATAAAAGTTTCTATGATATGATCGTAGAGGTAAAATATTTGAGTTACGAGTTTGGTCTTCAATTAAAACAATGTGGAATAGTTTCACAAAATCATGCCACATGGAACACCACAGCATAATGGTGTGTCCTAACGTCATAACCATACTTTATTGGATATAGTGCAATCTATGATGTATCTTACCGATCTACCACTATCGTTTTGGGGTTATGCATTAGAGACAGCTGCATTCACGTTAAATAGGGCACCATCAAAATCCGTTGAGACGACACCTTATGAACTATGGTTTGGCAAGAAACCAAAGTTGTCGTTTCTTAAAGTTTGGGGCTGCGATGCTTATGTGAAAAAGCTTCAACCTGATAAGCTCGAACCCAAATCGGAGAAATGTGTCTTCATAGGATATCCAAAGGAAACTATTGGATACACCTTCTATCACAGACCCGAAGGCAAGACTTTTGTTGCTAAATTCGGAAACTTTCTAGAGAAGGAGTTTCTCTCGAAAGAAGTGAGTGGGAGGAAAGTAGAACTTGACGAGGTAACTGTACCTGCTCCCTTATTGGAAAATAGTACATCACAGAAAACTGTTTCTGCGACACCTATACCAATCAGTGAGGAAGCTAATGATGATGATCATGTAACTTCAGATCAAGTTACTACCGAACCTTGTAGGTAAACCAGAGTAAGATCCACGCCAGAGTGGTACGGTAATCCTTCTCTGGAAGTCATGCTACTAGATCATGATGAACCTACGAACTATGAGGAAGCGATGATGAGCCCAGATTCCGCGAAATGGTTTGAGGCCATGAAATCTGAGATATGATCCATGTATGAGAACAAAGTATGGACTTTGATGGATTTGCCCGATGATCGGCAAGCCATAGAAAATAAATGGATCTTCAAGAGGAAGACGGACGCTGATAGTAGTGTTACTATCTACAAAGCTAGAATTGTCGCAAAAGTTTTCGACAAGTTCAAGGTGTTGACTACGATGAGTTTTTCTCACTCGTATCTATGCTTAAGTCTGTCCGAATCATGTTAGCAATTGCCGCATTTTATGAAATCTGGCAAATGGATAAACAAAACTGCATTCCTTAATGGATTTATTAAAGAAGAGTTGTATGTGATGCAACTAGAAGGTTTTGTCAATCCAAAAGGTGCTAACAAAATGTGCAAACACCAGCGATCCATCTGTGGACTGGTGCAAGCATCTCGGAGTTGGAATATACGCTTTGATAAGTTGATCAAAGCATATAGATTTATACAGACTTGCGGTGAAGCCTGTATTTACAAGAAAGTGAGTGGGAGCACTACAGCATTTCTGATAAGTATATGTGAATGACATATTGTTGATCGGAAATAATGTAGAATTATTCTATAAAGCATAAAGGAGTGTTTGAAAGGAGTATTTCAAAGAAAGACTTCGGTGAAGCTGCTTACATATTGAGCTTCAAGATCTATAGAGATAGATCAAGACGCTTGATAAGTTCTTTCAATGAGTACATACCTTGACAAAGATTTTGAAGTAGTTCAAAATGGAGCAGTCAAAGAAAGAGTTCTTGCCTGTATTATAAGGTGTGAAGTTGAGTAAGACTCAAAGCCCGACCACGGCAGAAGATAGAAAGAGAATGAAAGTCATTCCCTATGCCTTGGCCATAGGTTCTATAAAGTATGTCATGCTGTATACCAGATCTATTGTATACCCTGCACTGATTTGGCAAGGGAGTACAATAGTGATCTAGGAGTAGATCACTGGACAGCGGTCAGAATTATCCTTAGTGAAATAAGGATATGTTTCTCGATTATGGACGTGATAAAAAGGTTCGTCGTAAAGGGTTACGCCGATGCAAGTTTTGACACTAATCTAGATGACTCTAAGTCTCGGTCTAGATACATATTGAAAGTGGGATCAATTAGCTAGAGTAGCTCCGTGCAGAGCATTATAGACAAAGAATTTTGCAAAATACTTACAGATCTGAATGTGACAGACCCGTTGACTAAAATTATCTCACAAGCAAAACATGATCGCACCTTAGTACTCTTTGGGTATTAATCACATAGAGATGTGAACTAGATTACTGACTCTAGTAAACCCTTTGAGTGTTGGTCACATAACGATGTGAACTATGGGTGTTAATCACATGGTGATGTGAACTATTGCTGCTAAATCACATGGCGATGTGAAACTAGATTATTGACTCTAGTGCAAGTGGGAGACTGAAGGAAATATGCCCTAGAGGCAATAATAAAGTTATTATTTATTTCCTTATGTCATGATAAATGTTTATTATTCATGCTAGAATTGTATTAACCGAAAACATAATACATGTGTGAATACATAGACCAACAGAGTGTCACTAGTATGCCTCTACTTGACTAGCTCGTTAATCAAAGATGGTTATGTTTCCTAACCATGAACAAAGAGTTGTTATTTGATTAACGAGGTCACATCATTAGTAGAATGATCTGATTGACATGACCCATTCCATTAGCTTAGCACCCGATCGTTTAGTATGTTGCTATTGCTTTCTTCATGACTTATACATGTTCCTATAACTATGAGATTATGCAACTCCCGTTTACCGGAGGAACACTTTGGGTACTACCAAACGTCACAACGTAACTGGGTGATTATAAAGGAGTACTACAGGTGTCTCCAATGGTGGATGTTGGGTTGGCGTATTTCGAGATTAGGGTTTGTCACTCCGATTGTCGGAGAGGTATCTCTGGGCCCTCTCGGTAATGCACATCACATAAGCCTTGCAAGCACTGCAACTAATATGTTAGTTGTGAGATGATGTATTACGGAACGAGTAAAGAGACTTGCCGGTAACGAGATTGAACTAGGTATTGGATACCGACGATCGAATCTCGGGCAAGTAACATACCGATGACAAAGGGAACAACGTATGTTGTTATGCGGTCTGACCGATAAAGATCTTCGTAGAATATGTAGGAGCCAATATGGGCATCCAGGTCCCGCTATTGGTTATTGACCGGAGATGTGTCTCGGTCATGTCTACATTGTTCTCGAACCGTAGGGTCCGCACGCTTAACGTTACGATGACAGTTATTATGAGTTTATGCATTTTGATGTACCGAAGGTTGTTCGGAGTCCCGGATGAGATCACGGACATGACGAGGAGTCTCGAAATGGTCGAGACGTAAAGATTGATATATTGGAAGCCTATGTTTGGACATCGGAAGTGTTCCGGGTGAAATCGGGATTTTACCGGATTACCGGGAGGGTTACCGGAACCCCCTGGGAGCCAAATGGGCCAACATGGGCCTTAGTGGAAAGGTGAGAGGGCAGCCCACATAGGGCTGCGCCTCCCCCCCTCTCCCTAGTCCTATGAGGACTAGGAGAGGGGCCGGCCACCTCTCTCTCTCTCTCCCGTTTAAGGATTCCTAGTTGGACTAGGATTGGAGGGGGGAGTCCTACTCCCGGTAGGAGTAGGACTCCTCCTGTGCCTCCCTCCACTTGGCCGGCCAGCCCCCCTCCTCCAACCTTTATATACGGGGGCAGGGGACACCCCAAGACACACAACTTGATCCTTGAGATCGTTCCTTAGCCGTGTGCGGTGCCCCCTGCCACCAAATTCCACCTCGATCGTACCATTGTAGTGCTTAGGCGAAGCCCTGCGTCGGTAGTACATCAAGATCGTCATCACGCCGTCGTGCTGACGGAACTCTTCCTCGACGCTTTGCTGGATCGGAGCCCGAGGAACGTCATCGAGCTGAACGTGTGCTAAGAACTCGGAGGTGCCGGAGTAACGGTGCTTGGATCGGTCGGATCGGGAAGAAGACGTACGACTACTTCCTCTATGTTGTGTGATCGCTTCCGCAGTCGGTCTGCGTTGGTACGTAGACAACACTCTCCCCTCTCGTTGCTGTGCATCACCATGATCTTGCGTGTGCGTAGGAAATTTTTTGAAATTACTGCGTTCCCCAACAGTGTTGTGATATCTTCCCGTGAGTCCCTGATCTTGATCGTACACGTTTGCGTGTATGATTAGTGTACGATTAAATCGGGGGCGTCACAAATACCGTGCAGAGAGACAATTCGAGAGGTGTAGAGTTCCGCCAATTGAGCTGCAGTGATAGACTCTTTGATAGGCAGGAAATGAGCCACTTTGGTGAGCTTGTCGATGACAACGAATATAGCATCATTGCCACGCTTGGACTTAGGAAACCCAGTCACGAAGTCCATTTCGATGTGGTCAAACTTCCATTCTGGAATGGCAAGAGGTTGGAGGAGACCTGCTGGCCTTTGGTGTTCTGCCTTCACTCTTTTGCAGACATCACATTCATTCACGAATTGAGCGATCTCGCGCTTCATTCGAGTCCACCAATAAGTTTGCTTCAGATCTTGATACTTCTTCGTGCTACCAGGGTGGATGGAGAGGAGAGAGTTGTGAGCCTCGTTCATGATCACTTTACGAAGTTCACCTTTGGGCACAACAATTCGATCCTCGAAGAAGAGAGTGTCCTTGTCATCAAGTCGGTAGCACTTGTACTTGGACTGACTCTTTGCAATACCAATCTTCACCTTTTTCACCATAGCATCAAGAAGCTGGGCTTGGCGAATCTGGTCTTCCAAGGTAGGAGAAACTTGAAGGTTGGCGAGGAAACCTTGAGGAACAACTTGCAGATTAAGTTTGCGGAAAACTTCACAAAGCTCGGGTTGATAAGGCTTGAGAATCAGACTGTTGCAATATGCTTTTCTGCTCAAAGCGTCAGCAATCACATTAGCCTTGCCTGGAGTATACTCGATACTCGGATTGTATTCTTGAATCATTTCGACCCATCGAGTCTGCCTGAGGTTGAGATTAGGCTGAGTGAAGATGTACTTGAGACTCTTGTGATCAGTGAAAATGTCCACTTTTCTTCCCAATAGAAGATGTCTCCAAGTCAACAAAGCGTGCACAACTGCCGCCAACTCGAGATCATGAGTGGGGTAGTTCTTCTCATTAGGCTTCAACTGGCGAGAGGTATAACCAACAACTTTCTTCTCTTGCATCAGTACAGCATCGAGACCTTGGAGAGAGGCATCACAAAAGACCTCGTACGGCTTGGTTTCGTCAGGCGGAGTTAGAACTGGAGCAGTGATCAATTTCTCCTTCAAAGCGTTGAAAGCAATAACACACTCCGGAGACCAAACGTACTTGACGTGCTTCTGAAGAAGATTTGAGAGAGGCTTCGCGATCTTGGAAAAGTTTTCAACGAATTTTCGGCAGTAGCTTGTGAGACCGAGGAAGCTACGGAGTTGCTTCACGTTCTGAGGAGGTTCCCAATTAACAATTGCAGACACCTTCTCAGGATCCATGGAAATGCCCTTGGCAGAGATGATATGACCAAGATAAAGAACCTCATCGAGCCAAAATTCACACTTGGAGAACTTGGCGTAGAACTGATGTTCCCTGAGCTTGTCAAGAACCAAACGCAAGTGCTTGGCATGATCTTCCTTGTTCTTCGAGAAAACCAGAATGTCGTCGAGATAGACCAAAACGAAGTCATTGGTGTAGGGGTTGAAGATTAAGTTCATCATGCGAGAGAACGTCGGAGGAGCGTTGGCGAGGCCAAAAGACATGACAGTGTATTCATATGACCCATAGCTTGTTCTGAACGCCGTCTTGGGAATATCTTGCTCACGAATGCGAATTTGATGATAACCCATACGGAGGTCAAGCTTGGAGAATACTTGGGCACCCTTGAGTTGTTCGAACATCTCATTAATGTTGGGAAGTGGGTATTTGTTCTTGATGGTCTTCTTATTCAATGGACGATAATCAACACAAAGTCGGTCCGTTCCATCCTTCTTCTTCACAAAAAGAACACCACAACCCCACGGAGAAATACTAGGCCGAATGAGACCCATTCTTTCTTGAACATCGAGTTGTTTCTTCAACTCCTTCAACTCTTCGGGGCCGAGCTTGTAGGGACGTTTGCACACAGGTTCCGTACCGGGCTCAAGTTCAATAACAAATTCAACCGGCCGGTTTGGAGGCATGCCTGGGAGTTCTTCTGGGAAGACGTCTTGATACTCACAAACAACCGGAATCTGCGAAATAGCATCCAATTCACCCTTCTCATTGAGAGAGAACAACCGGATTGTATTATCCCGAGCGGCAAAGACAATTACATCCTCAGACGAATGAGTCAGTTGAATCTGCCTGGCTGCACAATCGAGATGAGCCTTGTGTT
Organism: Triticum monococcum; assembly: GCA_034509565.1. Lineage (NCBI taxonomy): Eukaryota > Viridiplantae > Streptophyta > Magnoliopsida > Poales > Poaceae > Triticum > Triticum monococcum. The sequence continues at coordinate 168,477,795 of CM067847.1, read as the reverse complement.
TAGAGAGCCAGTCCATCTCAAGAATAAGATCGATATCCGAATTACCAAGAACCATTGGAGAAGCGAGGAACTTGAAATCACCCAACATGATGGAAATATCCAGAATCTCCTGGTTGGCGAGCAAACATTTACCAGGAGAGACCACTGCTAACGGACTATGCATCGCTTGGGAAATCAACTCATGCTTAGATGCAAAAGGCTTCGAGATGAAACAATGCGATGCACCTGTATCAAAAAGAACTTTTGCAGGAATATCATTAACAGGAAGGTTACCCATGATCACATCTGACGAATCCTCTGCCTGAGCTGCGTTCATCAAGTTGACCTTGGCGTGCTTGGGATTATGCTTGACCACAGCTGTACTTGCCGATCTAACGGGAGGAGGAGGAGGAAGACGCCTCTGGTTGAAACACTTGTTGGCGTAGTGACCCTTCTGTTGGCACTTGTTGCACGTGACCTCAGAGAGCGGACGGTGGTACGGAGCACTCGATCTTGAAGCTTGAGACGAAGTCTTGTTCTGAAAGCCTGGGTTGGGTGGGTGGGATGAACCACTACCACCTTTGCTCTTCTGCTGATACGGCTAACGGAACGGAGGAGGAGGAAGCCAATACTTCTGCTGCTTGGCCACTTGCATAGAGGAAGAAGGCGTAGTGTCTCTGACTCGCTTCCTGGAAGCATCACACATTAACTGAGCAGCCTCTTGCTTCAGTGCCATGTTGTAGAACTCATCGTATCTCAACGGCTCGAAGAGGACAAGAGCGAGCTGAATTTCTTCACGAAGACCACCCCTGAACTGATAGATCATGCTCTTCTCATCAGGAACATCCTGCTTGGCAAAATGGGCAAGCTTCTGGAAAAACTTGTTGTAGTCATAGACAGACAAAGAGCCTTGCTTCAGATTGCGAAATTCCTCACGTTTGCTTTCAGTCACACTCTAAGGGATGTGATGAGCTCGGAAATCATGACGGAAATCATCCCAAGTGATCAAACGTCCACCCCTGGAATCCCGGTACTGCTGGAACCACTCTGCGGCCTGATCTTTGAGCTGGAAAGACGCGAACTTGACGAAATCTTCAGGTCTGACGTTGCTGCATTCAAAATGCTTGCCCAGATCGACTAACCAATCATCAGCATCGGTAGCCTCAACGCAGTTGCTGAACGTCTTTGGACCATTTGCGAGGAACTGGTTCAGAGTTGCAAAATGGTTCTGGTTGTTGCCTTGATTCCCTTGACTGCTTTGATTCCGCTCTTGGATGATTTGCATGATCAGCTGTGTATTTGCATTAGTAGCAGCCATCACAGCTTGCCATGCTTCCGGAGGAGGCGGAGGTGGCGGCGGATCTTGATTCTGGTTCTGACTGGTGCTCTTAGCGGGAGCCATCCTGAAGAGGTTGACCACCGTTAGCACATAGGCAGATAAATGAAGCTGAAACCAACGGAATGAAAATTGCAACATAAAGTCTTCACATCCGAACAAAATGAACGAATGCACTTCTCTTGAAGTGGTCACATATTCCTAAATTGCGAAGCCACGAAGAATCAGGTAGAAGAGGTACATCAACGAGGGATGGAATCAACACTTGACGACGAAGGAACTCGAATACCACAACTGAAAATAAAACCAAGGGTTGGCTTGCGGAATAAGCCGGAACAAATATATGATAGAAAATTTGTCCGAAGTTTTCATGGTGGGACCTACACGGGCTCGACCGTACAGCACCATCATGTACAAGGCAGTGCACATGACATACGAAGCGTCCCCGAGTCAGCATAGCCAAGGACTCTTTAAGACACAACGAGGCCACTGTAAAATCGACCGTGAATAGGCGAACCACTAGACGTCGAACCCCAATTTCACATCATACATCTGTTGGAAAGATATCCTAAGAGCTACTTGAATTCCCACCTATGAAACTCCCGAAACTTTCCGGTTATGCAATCAGGTGTTGGGGATACAGGGGAAGCATAATATCTCACCCAAGCTAGCAAATCCTACATCCAGCTGCATCTATCCTTCAACACATAACCAAGAAATCTTCGAAAACCATCTATCTCAACCTTCGAAAAGCATCCGTTATACAAGTTATGGCGATACTCCCGAACTCCCGCCCCAGTACTGGGTGGCGTCGAGGTTATCTCACCAACGAACTGCATAAAGGAGATTTTCGATGTCGCGCACATATCTCAAGTATGCCAGAATTGCAATGATAGAATTATGATGACAACACCTCAGAGCTCAACTCCCCGGGACACTTCCACTAAACCCATGACAGGAGGCACCAAGACAGTATTCTCATCATAAGCCATCGAAACAAAACCAAGATACTCGCGTGATCCTAAACTTTTTTTTGTTAAATTTGAGAAGAGAAGAGTCAAAACTCTACGTCAGGATGCCTTACCAGAGCGATGAGGAGACTGGGAAGTAAAAAGAATTCCTAAGCTCTCCGATATATAATTCCGAAGGACTCAAAACATTTTTCTAGACACAACTCGGCTGCTAAAAACGATCAAGCAATGGGGCTCCTAAGGTTGGGGAAGGCTCTGATTACCAACTTGTAACGCCCTCGATGCGGCTATATCTCCCACGTGTCGAGGCACGACTTAGAGGCATAGCCGCATGGAAAGCAATGTCGCAAGTCAGGAAATCATCACACATCCCATGTACATAAATAATATAAAGGGGAATAACATAGTTGGCTTACACTCGCCACGTCACATCAAAGTACATAAATAACATCCATCATACAATCACTCATGGCCCGACTACGGCGCCAAAATAGAAAAGACCCCCAACATGCGACAAGGCCCTGAATCTAACCCCGAATAGGCACCACTACAGATCATCAGGAAAAGACACATAGTAACGCTGAGAGTCCTCGTCGTACTCCCACTTCAGCTCGAGCGCGCCATCTGGAGCGGTATCCTCGGTCCCTGCATCTGGTGTAATAGTAATCTGTGAGCCACAGGGACTCAGCAATCTCGCACCCTCGCGATCAAGACTATTTAAGCTTAATAGGTAGGAAAGGGGTAATGTATAAGTGGAGCTGCAGCAGGCGACTAGCATATATGGTGGCTAACTTATTCGCAAAAGAGAGCGAGAAGAGAGAGCAAAGCACGAGCGAGGAACTAGAGAGCAACCTGCGCAAACATAACTCCAACGCCGTGTCCACTTCCCGGACTCCGCCGAGAAGGGGCCATCACGGCTACACACTCAGTTGATTCATTTTAATTAATTAAGATCCAAGTTATCTACAACCGGACATTAACAAATTCCCATCTACCCATAACCGCGGGCACGGCTTTTGAAAGATCAATCCCGGCAGGGGGTCCCAACTTAGCCCATAACAAGCTCTCACGGTCAACGAAGGAATAGACCTCCACCCAAGACACACCGACCAGAATCGGTATCTCGGTACAACAAGATGATTCGACAGGTCAAAACAAGTCCAGCAACACCGCCCGAATGTGCCGACAAATCCCGATAGGAGCTGCAGATATCTCTTTCTCAGGGCACACTCAGATTGTCCAAACTTCCGGTAGGCCAGCCCAGAGTTGTGAAGGAAATATGCTCTAGAGGCAATAATAAAGTTATTATTTATTTCCTTATATCATGATAAATGTTTATTATTCATGCTAGAATTTTATTAACCGGAAACATAATACATGTGTGAATACATAGACAAACAGAGTGTCACTAGTATGCCTCTACTTGACTAGCTCGTTAATCAAAGATGGTTATGTTTCCTAACCATGGACAAAGAGTTGTTATTTGATTAACGGGATCACATCATTAGATGAATGATCTGATTGACATGACCCATTCCATTAGCTTAGCACCCGATCGTTTAGTATGTTGCTATTGCTTTCTTCATGACTTATACATGTTCCTATGACTATGAGATTATGCAACCCCCGTTTGCCGGAGGAACACTTTGTGTGCTACCAAACGTCACAACGTAACTGGGTGATTATAAAGGAGCTCTACAGGTGTCTCCAAAGGTACATGTTGGGTTGGCGTATTTCGAGATTAGGATTTGTCACTCCGATTGTCGGAGAGGTATCTCTGGGCCCTCTCGGTAATGCACATCACTTAAGCCTTGCAAGCATTGCAACTAATGAGTTAGTTGTGGGATGATGTATTACAGAACGAGTAAAGAGACTTGCCGGTAACGAGATTGAACTAGGTATTGGATACCGACGATCGAATCTCGGGCAAGTAACATACCGATGACAAAGGGAACAACGTATGTTGTTATGCGGTCTGACCGATAAAGATCTTCGTAGAATATGTAGGAGCCAATATGGGCATCCAAGTCCCGCTATTGGTTATTGACCGGAGACGTGTCTCGGTCATGTCTACATTGTTCTCGAACCGTAGGGTCCGCACGCTTAAGGTTTCGATGACAGTTATATTATGAGTTTATGAGTTTTGATGTACCGAAGGAGTTTGGAGTCCCGGATGAGATTGGGGACATGACGAGGAGTCTCGAAATGGTCGAGACGTAAAGATCGATATATTGGACGACTATATTCGGACATCGGAAAGGTGCCGAGTGATTCGGGTATTTTTCGGAGTACCGGGGAGTTACGGGAGAAGTAATGGGCCTTGATGGGCTTTAGTGGGAAGAGGAAAAAGGCTGCTGCGCCCCCCTCCCCTCTAGTCCGAATTGGACTAGGGAAAAGGGGGCCAGCCACCTTTCCTACTCCTCCACTTCCTTCTTCCTTCCTCCCCTCTTGATGGACTCCTACTAGGACTTGGAGTCCTAGTAGGACTCCCATCCTGGCCGCACCAATAGCCTTGGCCGGCCTCCTCCTCCTCCATCCTTTATATACTGAGGCAGGGGGCACCCCATAGACACACAAGTTGATCATTGAGATCGTTCCTTAGCCGTGTGCGGTGCCCCCTGCCACCATATTCCACCTCGATCATATCGTTGTAGTGCTTAGGCGAAGCCCTGCGTCGGTAGAACATCAAGATCGTCACCACGCCGTCGTGCTGACGGAACTCCTCCCCAAAGCTTTGCTGGATCGGAGCCCGGGGATCGTCATCGAGCTGTACGTGTGCTAAGAACTCGGAGGTGTCGGAGTAACGGTGCTTGGATCGGTCGGATCAGGAAGAAGACGTACGACTACTTCCTCTATGTTGTGTCAACGCTTCCGTTGTGATCTACAAGGGTACGTAGATCAGACTCTCCCCCTCGTTGCTATGCATCACCATGATCTTGCGTGTGCGTAGGAAAATTTTGAAATTACTACGTTCCCCAACAGTGGCATCCGAGCCTAGGTTTTATGGTTTGATGTTATTTGCACGAGGAGAACACAAGTGAGTTGTGGGCGATACAAGTCATACTGCCTACCAGCATGTCATACTTTGGTTCGGCGGTATTGTTGGACGAGACGACCCGGACCAACCTTACACGTACGCTTACGCAAGACCGGTTCCCCCGACGTGCTTTGCACACAGGTGGCTTGCGGGCGACTGTCTCTCCAACTTTAGTTGAACCAAGTGTGGCTACGCCCGGTCCTTGCGAAGGTTAAAACGGAGTCTATTTGACAAACTATCGTTGTGGTTTTGATGCGTAGGTGAGATTGGTTCTTGCTTAAGCCCGTAGCAGCCACGTAAAACATGCAACAACAAAGTAGAGGACGTCTAACTTGTTTTTGCAGGGCATGTTGTGATGTGATATGGTCAAGACATGATGCTAAATTTTATTGTATGAGATGATCATGTTTTGTAACCGAGTTATCGGCAACTGGCAGGAGCCATATGGTTGTCGCTTTATTGTATGCAATGCAATCGCGATGTAATGCTTTACTTTATCACTAAGCGGTAGCGATAGTCGTGGAAGCATAAGATTGGCGAGACGACAACGATGCTACGATGGAGATCAAGGTGTCGCGCCGGTGACGATGGTGATCATGACGGTGCTTCGGAGATGGAGATCACAAGCACAAGATGATGATGGCCATATCATATCACTTATATTGATTGCATGTGATGTTTATCCTTTTATGCATCTTATCTTGCTTTGATTGACGGTAGCATTATAAGATGATCTCTCACTAAATTATCAAGAAGTGTTCTCCCCGAGTATGCACCGTTGCCAAAGTTCGTCGTGCCCAGACACCACGTGATGATCGGGTGTGATAAGCTCTACGTCCATCTACAACGGGTGCAAGCCAGTTTTGCACATGCAGAATACTCAGGTTAAACTTGACGAGCCTAGCATATGCAGATATGGCCTCGGAACACGGAGACCGAAAGGTCGAGCGTGAATCATATAGTAGATATGATCAACATAACGATGTTCACCATTGAAAACTACTCCATCTCACGTGATGATCGGTTATGGTTTAGTTGATTTGGATCACGTGATCACTTAGAGGATTAGAGGGATGTCTATCTAAGTGGGAGTTCTTAAGTAATATGATTAAATTGAACTTAAATTTATCATGAACTTAGTCCTGGTAGTATTTTGCAAATTATGTTGTAGATCAATAGCTCGCGTTGTTACTTCCTTGTGTTTATTTTGATATGTTCCTAGAGAAAATTGTGTTGAAAGATGTTAGTAGCAATGATGCGGATTAGATCCGTGATCAGAGGTTTATCCTCATTGCTGCACAGAAGAATTATGTCCTTGATGCACCGCTAGGTGAAAGACCTATTGCAGGAGCAGATGCAGACGTTATGAACGTTTGGCTAGCTCAATATGATGACTACTTGATAGTTTAGTGCACCATGCTTAATGGCTTAGAATCGGGACTTCAAAGACGTTTTGAACGTCATGGACCATATGAGATGTTCCAGGAGTTGAAGATAATATTTCAAGCAAATACCCGAGTTGAGAGATATGAAGTCTCCAACAAGATCTATAGCTAAAAGATGGAGGAGAATCGCTCAACTAGTGAGCATATGCTCGGATTGTCTGGGTACTACAATCGCTTGAATCAAGTGGGAGTTAATCTTCCAGATAAGATAGTGATTGACAGAATTCTCTAGTCACCATGACCAAGTTAGTAGAACTTCGTGATGAACTATAGTATGCAAGGGATGACGAAAACAACTCCCGAGCTTTTCATGATGATGAAATTGATGAAGGTAGAAATCAAGAAAAACATCAAGTGTTGATGGTAGACAAGACCACTAGTTTCAAGAAAAGGGTAGAGGGAAGAAGGGGAACTTCAAAAAGAACAGCAAGCAAGTTGTTGCTCAAGTGATGAAGCCCAAGTCTGGACCTAAGCCTGAGACTGAGTGCTTCTACTCAAAGGGACTGGTCACTAGAAGCGGAACTACCCCAAGTGATTGGCGGATAAGAAGGATGGCAAAGTGAACATAAGTATATTTGATATACATGTTATTGATGTGTACTTTACTAGTGTTTATAGCAAACCCTCAATATTTGATACTAGTTCAGTTGCTAAGATTAGTAACTCGAAACGGGAGTTGCAGAATAAACAGAGACTAGTTAAGGGTGAAGTGACGATGTGTGTTGGAAGTGGTTCCAAGATTGATATGATCATCATCGCACACTCCCTATAATTTCGGGATTAGTGTTGAACCTAAATAAGTGTTATTTGGTGTTTGCGTTGAGCATGAATATGATTTGATCATGTTTAGTGTAATACGGTTATTCATTTAAGTAAGAGAATAAATTGTTGTTCTGTTTACATGAATAAAACCTTATATGGTTACACACCCAATGAAAATAGTTCATGGGATCTCGATCGTAGTGATACACATAATCATAATATTGAAATCAAAAGATGCAAAGTTAATAATGATAGTGCAACTTATTTGTAGCACTGCCGTTTAGGTCATATTGGTGTAAAGCGCATGAAGAAACTCCATGCCGATGGGCTTTTGGAATCACTTGATTATGAATCAGTTGATGCTTGCGAACCATGCCTCATGGGCAAGATGACTAAAGACTCTGTTCTTCGGAACAATGGAGCGAGCAAAAGATTTGTTGGAAATCATACATACTGATGTATGTGGTCCGATGAATATTGAGGCTCGCGACAGGTATCATTATTTTCTGATCTTCACAGATGATTTGAGCAGATATGAGTATATCTACTTGATGAAACATAAGTCTGAAACATTTGAAAAGTTCAAAGAATTTCAAAGTGAAGTGAAAAATCATCGTGACAAGAAAATAAAGTTTCTACGATCTAATCGCGGAGACAAATATTTGAGTTACGAGTTTGGTCTTCAATTAAAACAATGTGGAATAGTTTCACAAACTCATGCCACATGGAACACCACAGCATAATGGTGTGTCCGAACGTCATAACTGTACTTTATTGGATATAGTGCAATCTAAGATGTCTCTTACCGATCTACCACTATCGTTTTGGGGTTATGCATTAGAGACAGCTGCATTCACGTTAAAAGGGCACCATCTAAATCTGTTGAGACGGCACCGTATGAACTGTGGTTTGGCAAGAAACCAAAGTTGTCGTTTCTTAAAGTTTGGGGTTGCAATGCTTATGTGAAAAAGTTTCATCCTGATAAGCTCAAAACCAAATCAGAGAAATATGTCTTCATAGGATACCCAAAAGGATACTGTTGGGTACACCTTCTATCACAAATCCGAAGGCAAGACTTTTGTTGCTAAATTCGGAGTTTTTCTAGAGAAGGAGTTTCTCTCGAAAGAAGTGAGTGGGAGGAAAGTAGAAAACTTAATAAGGTAATTGTACCTTCTACCTTATTGGAAAGTAGTTCATCACAAAAATCTGTTCTTGTGACTACTACACCAATTAGTGAGGAAGCTAATGATGATGATCATGTAACTTCAGATCAAGTTACTACCGAATCTCTTAGGTAAACCGGAGTGAGATCCGCACCAGAGTGGTACGGTAATCCTGTTCTGGAGGTCATGTTACTTGGCCATGACGAACCTACGAACTATGAGGAAGCGATGATGAGCCCAGATTCCGCGAAATGGTTTGAGGCCATGAAATCTGAGATATGATCCATGTTTGAGAACAAAGTTTGGACTTTGGTTGACTTGCCCGATGATCGGCAAGCAATTGAGAATAAATGGATCTTCAAGAGGAAGACGGACGCTGATAGTAGTGTTACTATCTACAAAGCTAGAATTGTCGCAAAAGGTTTTCGACAAGTTCAAGGTGTTGACTACGATGAGAGCTTCTCACTCATATCTATGCTTGAGTCTGTCTGAATCATGTTAGTAATTGCCGCATTTTATGAAATCTGGCAAATGGATAAACAAAACTGCATTCCTTAATGGATTTATTAAAGAAGAGTTGTATATGATGCAACAGAAGGTTTTGTCAATCCGAAAGGTGCTAACAAAATGTGCAAGCTCCAGCGATCCATCTGTGGACTGGTGCAAGCATCTCGGAATTGGAATATATGCTTTGATGAGTTGATCAAAGCATATAGTTTTATACAGACTTGCGGTGAAGCCTGTATTTACAAGAAAGTGAGTGGGAGCACTACAACATTTCTGATAAGTATATGTGAATGACATATTGTTGATCAGTAATAATGTAGAATTATTCTATAAAGCATAAAGGAGTGTTTGAAAGGAGTTTTTCAAGGAAAGACTTCGGTCAAGCTGCTTACATATTGAGCTTCAAGATCTATAGAGATAGATCAAGACGCTTGATAAGTTTTTTCAATGAGTACATACCTTGACAAGATTTTGAAGTAGTTCAAAATGGAGCAGTCAAAGAAAGAGTTCTTGCCTGTATTATAAGGTGTGAAGTTGAGTAAGACTCAAAGCCCGACCACGACAAAAGATAGAAAGAGAATGAAAGTCATTCCCTATGCCTTGGCCATAGGTTCTATAAAGTATGTCATGCTGTATACCAGATCTATTGTATACCCTGCACTGATTTGGCAAGGGAGTACAATAGTGATCTAGGAGTAGATCACTGGACAGTGGTCAGAATTATCCTTAGTGAAATAAGGATATGTTTCTCGATTATGGACGTGATAAAAAGGTTCGTCGTAAAGGGTTACGCCGATGCAAGTTTTGACACTAATCTAGATGACTCTAAGTCTCAGTCTAGATACATATTGAAAGTGGGAGCAATTAGCTAGAGTAGCTCCATGCAGAGCATTGTTGACATAGAAATTTGCAAAATACATGTGGATCTGAATGTGGTAGACCCGTTGACTAAGATTCTCTCACAAGCAAAACATGATCACACCTTAGTACTCTTTGGGTGTTAATCACATAGCGATGTGAACTAGATTACTGAATCTAGTAAAACCTTTGGGTATTGGTCACATGGCGATGTGAACTATGGGTGTTAATCACATGATGATGTGAACTATCGATGTTAATCACATGGTGATGTGATCTAGATTATTGACTCTAGTGCAAGTGGGAGACTGAAGGAAATATGCCCTAGAGGCAATAATAAAGTTATTATTTATTTCCTTATATCATGATAAATGTTTATTATTCATGCTAGAATTGTATTAACCGGAAACATAATACATGTGTGAATACATAGACAAACAGAGTGTCACTAGTATGCCTCTACTTGACTAGCTCGTTAATCAAAGATGGTTATGTTTCCTAACCATGGACAAAGAGTTGTTATTTGATTAACGGGATCACATCATTAGATGAATGATCTGATTGACATGACCCATTCCATTAGCTTAGCACCCGATCGTTTAGTATGTTGCTATTGCTTTCTTCATGACTTATACATGTTCCTATGACTATGAGATTATGCAACTCCCGTTTGCCGGAGGAACACTTTGTGTGCTACCAAACGTCACAACGTAACTGGGTGATTATAAAGGAGCTCTACAGGTGTCTCCAAAGGTACATGTTGGGTTGGCATATTTCGAGATTAGGATTTGTCACTCCGATTGTCGGAGAGGTATCTCTGGGCCCTCTCGGTAATGCACATCACTTAAGCCTTGCAAGCATTGCAACTAATGAGTTAGTTGTGAGATGATGTATTACAGAACGAGTAAAGAGACTTGCCGGTAACGAGATTGATCTAGGTATTGGATACCGACGATCGAATCTCGGGCAAGTAACATACCAATGACAAAGGGAACAACGTATGTTGTTATGCGGTCTGACCGATAAAGATCTTCGTAGAATATGTAGGAGCCAATATGGGCATCCAGGTCCCGCTATTGGTTATTGACCGGAGATGTGTCTCGGTCATGTCGACATTGTTCTCGAACCGTAGGGTCCGCACGCTTAAGGTTTCGATGACAGTTATATTATGAGTTTATGATTTTTGATGTACCGAAGGAGTTCGGAGTCCCGGATGAGATCGGGGACATGACGAGGAGTCTCTAAATGGTCGAGACGTAAAGATCGATATATTGGACGACTATATTCGGACATCGGAAAGGTTCCGAGTGATTCGGGTATTTTTCGGAGTACCGGGGAGTTACGGGAGAAGTAATGCGCCTTGATGGGCTTTAGTGGGAAGAGGAAAAAGGCTGCCGCGCCCCCCTCCCCTCTAGTCCGAATTGGACTAGGGAAAAGGGGGCCAGCCACCTTTCCTACTCCTCCACTTCCTTCTCCCTTCCTCCCCTCTTGATGGACTCCTACTAGGACTTGGAGTCCTACTAGGACTCCCATCCTGGCCGCACCAATAGCCTTGGCCGACCTCCTCCTCCTCCTCCATCCTTTATATACTGAGGCAGGGGGCACCCCATAGACACACAAGTTGATCATTGAGATCGTTCCTTAGCCGTGTGCGGTGCCCCCTGCCACCATATTCCACCTCGATCATATCGTTGTAGTGCTTAGGCGAAGCCCTGCGTCGGTAGAACATCAAGATCATCACCACGCCGTCGTGCTGACGGAACTCCTCCCCGAAGCTTTGCTGGATCGGAGCCCGGGGATCGTCATCGAGCTGTACGTGTGCTAAGAACTCGGAGGTGCCGGAGTAACGGTGCTTGGATCGGTCGGATCGGGAAGAAGACGTACGACTACTTCCTCTATGTTGTGTCAACGCTTCCGTTGCGATCTACAAGGGTACGTAGATCAGACTCTCCCCCTCGTTGCTATGCATCACCATGATCTTGCGTGTGCGTAGGAAAATTTTGAAATTACTACGTTCCCCAACCAGTTGCCCCTGGTGGCCACCGGCGGCTGACGTTCCGGACCAACACTCAGAGGAGCACTGGCCCGTGGGGGCTAAAATAAAGATGACCCTCGGGCTCCGGAAACCCAAGCGAAAAAGGGGCAGGTGGCAAATGGTAAAACCAATGTTGGGCATTGCTGGAAAAGCTTTAATCAAGGCGAACTATCAAGGGGTTCCCATTATAGCCCAACCGCGCAAGGGACGCAACAATTCGGGAACATAACACCGATATGACGGAAACTAGGGCGGCAAGAGTGGAACAAAACACTAGGCGAGAGGCCGAGCTTTCCACCCTTTACCAAGTATATAGATGAATTAAGATAACATAGCAATATAATGATATCCCAACAAGTAAATAAATGTTCCAACAAGGAACGGCCCCAATCTTCACCTGCAACTAGCAACGCTATAAGAAGGGGCTGAGCAAAGCGGTAACATAGCCAATCAATGGTTTGCTAGGACAAAGGTGGGTTAGAGGCTCAATCATAGCAATTGGGAGGCTGACAAGCAAGTGGTAGGCATCGTAGCATTGGCAAAGCAAAAGAGCGAGCAAACTAGCATAGCAAAGATAGTAGTGATTTCGAGGGTATGATCATCTTGCCTGCACAGTTGACAGAGTTGACTGGATCCTCAAAAGAAAACTCAACGGGCTCCTCGTTAGCGAACTCGTCTCCCGGCTCTACCCAACAACACAAACAAGCAACAAGGATACAATCAACCACGTGCAAGGGCAACCAATAATATGCGAAGATGATATGCTATGCGGGATGCGATGCGGGATGCAAAATGCAAGACATGACAGGAAATGCATGAACCTGGCCTCAACATGGAAAACCAAGTATGCCACTGGATAGAGGGGAAGAAATCCTCTGAAAACGATATAAAGATCAAAGGAATCGGAGCTACGGTTTGGAAATGGCAAGCGTTTTACGAAATGAACCGATCTGCGATTTACAGCAAGTAGGCTCCTAAATGCAACGAAATGAACATGCTACAGCCACCAAACATGAAAACAAAATACATGGCAGGGATGTACACAAGATGATTAACAAATCACTAGGACTGAGACATAGGCAAATTCATCCATTAAGGGGTTCAAACAATAATGGCAAAACTGAATAAGCAAAACAGATTTCAGACTTGGCGAAATTAACGCTAGTCTGGAATTTCAGACCACGATGCCCTCTTCGGAGCAGAAAAACAACATGTAACATAACCTGAACATGATAAGTAAGAGCATGGCATGTATCTACTCAACAAGATTAACAAAACACCCAAAATGACCTGGGGCCAAAAGGGTTCACAAAATACTCTAACAAGCACACGAACATTGATGAAACACAATCAGTTTTCAGACTTAGTGAAAACTGGGACATGCTGAAATTATAACTCACGGAGGCATGTAAACGAGCTCGATGCACTCACTACGGTGCAAGTCATGGCAAGGCAAGCATATATCCATAAAGAAGGCACAAAATTCTAGCTAGGCATGGCAAGAACAATGGCATAGCATGCACGAGTCACTAGCAATGGCACCGGCAAAATCGCAAAAGAGTTCATGATCTGCCCAAATTAACAACTATGCGAAAGTTGAGCTCGATTGAGTCAACCTAGGGTGCTCCAACATAACAAGTAAAGACATGGATGGATAGAGCACAACAAGCATAACAAATCACTCTTACTGATCATCCCCAAAAGAGGCACGGATCACTAGGAAACAAGCTGGACATATAGCATCATGAACTAAAACATCCCAGACTTAGTGATTTTCACTAAGTCCCTGAAATCAACAATCTCAGGTACCCCTCTTTGCAAGCTTGCACAAGACAACACACACATCCTAAAAATGCATGGGAGGCACCTCTGGAAAGAAGACAACATGCTTAACAATTCATCCCAAAGGGGCACAGGCATATCATGCACACAATAATCATGGCAAAGATGACAAAAGTCAATGTAGAGCTAACGGATCTGCAATTTAACTCATGATGCCTCCTTCTAACAGCATTTAGGGCACCAAGATGACCTCAAATGCAAATGATGCAATGGAATGAAATGATGTACTCATCGAGACGAAGATTTTGATATATCATCTGTCCAAAACGGAGCCACGGGTGCAAAGTTATGATGCGTCAAAGAATGCATAAAAATCTGGGAGATTAGGGTTTCGGGGAGAGGGGGTCAACCCCAGATCTAGATCCAGCCGCACTGTTCATGGCGCGCGGTTCCTGAGGTTCACCGGCCGGACTTGGAGCTTCGCCGGTGTCGGACTTGTCACGGAGGAGGGGCTCGCCGGCCGGGAGGAAGAGGACGGCGGGGCCGGTGAGTCGCCGGCGAGGGGCGCGGTGGCGCCGGGCGACGAGGGGCGGCGGAGCGGGCGCGGACGCCGAGGCGAGGAGAACCGGCGCGGGGCGGCGCAGGTCGTCGGGGTCGCCGGGCGGGGAGTTCGCCGGTGTTGATGGCGCGGCGGGGTCCGGCAGCTCCGGCCGGGAGGAGGCGCCGGGCGCGGAGAAGAACGACGCGGGCGGCGGCGCGCGCGGATGGGCCGGGCGGGCCCGCTGCGGGCTCGCCGGGCCGCGGCGGCGGGTGGCGGCGGAGGTGCCATGTGGCGGCATAGGAGTGGGCGCGGGCGGATCGGACAATGTCCGTCGGCGGGGAAGTATGTCCGGCGCGCGCGAGGGGGTGGATCTAAGGTTTGGACGAGGGGGATCCGGATTTGGAATGGGGGGTCTATTTATAGGCATAAGTGGAGCTAGGAGAGTCCAAATGAGGTGCGATTTTCGGCCACGCGATCGTGATCGAACGACCGAGACGATGGAGCAGAGTTTGGTGGGTTTTGGGCCAAATTGGAGGGGTGTTGGGCTGCAACACACACGAGGCCTTTTCGGTCCCTCGGTTAACCGTTGGAGTATCAAACGAAGTCCAAATGACCCGAAACTTGACAGGCGGTCTACCGGTAGTAAACCAAGGCCGCATGGCAAGTCTTGGCCCAATCCGGAAATGTTTAATCCCCACACACGAAAGAAAGCTAGAAATGGCCACCGGAGGAGAACGAAGCGCCAGAATGCAAAACGGACAACGGGGAAAATGCTCGAATGCATGAGATGAACATGTATGCAAATGCAATGCACGAGATGACATGATATGAGATGCACGAAAAAGAAAACAACACACAGAGACAAAGACCCGAACCCGAAGAATAAATATAACTTAATGCCGGAAACGGCAAGAGTTGGAGTACAAATTGGGAAAGTTACATATGGGGCGTTACACCTTTTCTCGGGCTGCAGTTTTATTTATACAAGTGATGCTATGGCTTACAAGTAGATCGATCAAGAGTTTGATCGAGAATTACAGAGAAGGTCGGTAACGAGAGGAAGAAACAGAAGAAGAGATAGAATATGTTTCCAGGAGTTTAAACCTCTAGTCCTATCCTATTACAAAGTATTTCAACACTCCCCTCAATCTGAACCTAAGGAACACCAAGGTTGAGATTGTGCTTGAACTCCTCGAGCCTTCTCATAGTAAGTGGTTTTGTGAAGCCATCAGCCAATTGATCACCAGTAGGAATAAACTTTATGTCAAGTAACTTACGTGTTACTCTTTCTCTGACAAAATGGAAATCAACTTCGATATGCTTTGTGCGTGCATAAAAAACAGGATTAGTTGAAAGATAGGTTGCACCAAGATTATCACACCATAATCTAGCAGCTCGCGGAGTTTTAACTCCAAGTTCATAAAGCAATGTTTGTATCCACATCACTTCGGCTGTAGCGTTTGCTAGAGCTTTATACTCAGCCTCAGTGCTAGACCTTGAGACTGTAGCCTGTTTTCTTACACTCCATGATATAAGATTTGTTCCCAGGAACACAGCAAATCCACCTATGGACCTTCTATCATCAGCACACCCTGCCTAATCTGCATCAGAGTAGGCAGACACAAGCATAGAGGGAGACTTGACAATTCTTAGACCAAGTTCTCCTGAAAATCTGAGATACCTCACAATCCTTTTAACTGCAGTCCAATGAACAGTAGTTGGTGCATGTAAATACTGACATACGTTATTCACTGAATAAGAGATGTCAGGACGTGTAAGAGTTAAATATTGCAATGCACCTACAACACTTCTATAGTTCATTGCATCCTCAGGTCCAAGAGCCTCTCCACTATCAATGGTAAGTTCTTCTGAATTTGAAATAGGTGTACTTACAGGCTTGCAATTTTCCAATCCAACTTCTTGAGAATGTCATTGACATATTTTTCTTGTGATAGAAGTATACCATCTTTCACCTATTTAACTTCTATACCAAGAAAGTAATGTAGATCACCCAAATCCTTAAGAGCAAACTGTTGGGGAATGCAGTAATTTCAAAAATTTTCCTACGCACACGCAAGATCATGGTGATGCACAACAACGAGAGGGGAGAGTGTTGTCTACGTACCAACGCAGACCGACTGCGGAAGCGATCACACAACATAGAGGAAGTAGTCGTACGTCTTCTTCCCGATCCGACCGATCCAAGCACCGTTACTCCGGCACCTCCGAGTTCTTAGCACACGTTCAGCTCGATGACATTCCTCGGGCTCCGATCCAGCAAAGCGTCGAGGAAGAGTTTCGTCAGCACGACGGCGTGATGACGATCTTGATGTATTACCGACGCAGGGCTTCGCCTAAGCACTACAACGGTACGATCGAGGTGGAATTTGGTGGCAGGGGGCACCGCACACGGCTAAGGAACGATCTCAAGGATCAAGTTGTGTGTCTATGGGGTGCCCCCTGCCCCCGTATATAAAGGCCAGGGGCAAGGGGGTCGGCCGGCTAGGAGGGAGGCGCAGGGAGGAGTCCCACTCCTACCGGGAGTAGGACTCCTTCCCTCAAATCCTATTCCTAATAGGACTCTTCGGGAGAAAGAGAAGAGAGGGGGGCCGGCCCCTTCTCCTAGTCCTAATAGGACTAGGGAAGGGGGGTTCGGCCGGCTAGCCTGTGGGCTGCCCCTTCTCTCTTTTCCACTAAGGCCCAATAGGCCCATTTGCCTCCCGGGGGGTTCCGGTAACCCTCCCGGTAATCCGGTAAAATCCCGATTTCACCCGGAACACTTCCGGTGCCCAAACATAGGCTTCCAATATATCAATCTTTACGTCTCGATCATTTCGAGACTCCTCGTCATGTCCGTGATCTCATTCGGGACTCCGAACAACCTTCGGTACATCAAAATGCATAAACTCATAATAACTGTCATCATAACGTTAAGCGTGCGGACCCTACGGTTCGAGAACAATGTAGACATGACCGAGACACGTCTCCGGTCAATAACCAATAGCGGGACCTGGATGCCCATATTGGCTCCTACATATTCTACGAAGATCTTTATCGGTCAGACCGCATAACAACATACGTTGTTCCCTTTGTCATCGGTATGTTACTTGCCCGAGATTCGATCCTCGGTATCCAATACCTATTTCAATCTCGTTACTGGCAAGTCTCTTTACTCGTTCTGTAATACATCATCTCACAACTAACTTATTAGTTGCAGTGCTTGCAAGGCTTATGTGATGTGCATTACCGAGAGGGCCCAGAGATACCTCTCCGACAATCGAAGTGACAAACCCTAATCTCGAAATACGCCAACCCAACATCTACCATTGGAGACACCTGTAGTACTCCTTTATAATCACCCAGTTACGTTGTGACGTTTGGTAGTACCCAAAGTGTTCCTCCGGTAAACGGGAGTTGCATAATCTCATAGTTATAGGAACATGTATAAGTCATGAAGAAAGCAATAGCAACATACTAAACGATCGGGTGCTAAGCTAATGGAATGGGTCATGTCAATCAGATCATTCTACTAATGATGTGACCTCGTTAATCAAATAACAACTCCTTGTTCATGGTTAGGAAACATAACCATCTTTGATTAACGAGCTAGTCAAGTAGAGGCATACTAGTGACACTCAGTTGGTCTATGTATTCACACATGTATTATGTTTCCGGTTAATACAATTCTAGCATGAATAATAAACATTTATCATGATGTAAGGAAATAAATAATAACTTTATTATTGCCTCTAGGGCATATTTCCTTCAGTCTCCCACTTGCACTAGAGTCAATAATCTAGATTACACTGTAATGATTCTAACACCCATGGAGCCTTGGTGCTGATCATGTTTTGCTCGTGGAAGAGGCTTAGTCAACGGGTCTGCAACATTCAGATCCGTATGTATCTTGCAAATCTCTATGTCTCCCACCTGGACTAAATCCCGGATGGAGTTGAAGCGTCTCTTGATGTGTTTGGTTCTTTTGTGAAATCTGGATTCCTTTGCCAAGGCAATTGCACCAGTATTGTCACAGAAGATTTTCATTGGACCCGATGCACTAGGTATGACACCTAGATCGGATATGAACTCCTTCATCCAGACTCCTTCGTTTGCTGCTTCCGAAGCAGCTATGTACTCCGCTTCACATGTAGATCCCGCTACGACGCTTTGTTTAGAACTGCTCCAACTGACAGCTCCACCGTTTAAAGTAAACACGTATCCGGTTTGCGATTTAGAATCGTCCGGATCAGTGTCAAAGCTTGCATCAACGTAACCTCTTACGGTGAGCTCTTTGTCACCTCCATATACGAGAAACATATCCTTAGTCCTTTTCAGGTATTTCAGGATGTTCTTGACCGCTGTCCAGTGATCCATTCCAGGATTACTTTGGTACCTCCCTGCTAAACTTATAGTAAGGCACACATCAGGTCTGGTACACAGCATTGCATACATGATAGAGCCTATGGCTGAAGCATAGGGAACATCTTTCATTTTCTCTCTATCTTCTGCAGTGGTCGGGCATTGAGTCTTACTCAACTTCACACCTTGTAGCACAGGCAAGAACCCTTTCTTTGCTTGATCCATCTTGAACTTCTTCAAAATTTTGTCAAGGTATGTGCATTGTGAAAGTCCAATTAAGCGTTTTGATCTATCTCTATAGATCTTTATGCCTAATATGTATGCAGCTTCCCCGAGGTCTTTCATCGAAAAACTTTTATTCAAGTATCCCTTTATGCTATCCAGAAATTCTATATCATTTCCAATTAGCAATATGTCATCCACATATAATATCAGAAATGCTACAGAGCTCCCACTCACTTTCTTGTAAATACAGGCTTCTCCAAAAGTCTGTATAAAGCCAAATGCTTTGATCACACTATCAAAGCGTTTATTCCAACTCCGAGATGCTTGCACCAGTCCATAAATGGATCGCTGGAGTTTGCATACTTTGTTAGCTCCTTTTGGATCGACAAAACCTTCTGGTTGTACCATATACAACTCTTCTTCCAGAAATCCATTCAGGAATGCAGTTTTGACATCCATTTGCCATATTTCATAATCATAAAATGCGGCAATTGCTAACATAATTCTGACGGACTTAAGCATCGCTATGGGTGAGAAGGTCTCATCATAGTCAACCCCTTGAACTTGTCGAAAACCTTTTGCGACAAGTCGAGCTTTATAGACAGTAACATTACCGTCAGCGTCAGTCTTTTTCTTGAAGATCCATTTATTTTCAATTGCTTGCCTATCATCGGGCAAGTCAACCAAAGTCCATACTTTGTTCTCATACATGGATCCCATCTCAGATTTCATGGCCTCAAGCCACTTTTCGGAATCTGGGCTCACCATGGCTTCTTCATAGTTCGTAGGTTCATCATGATCTAGCATCATGACTTCCAGAACTGGATTACCGTACCACTCTGGTGCGGATCTCACTCTGGTTGATCTACGTGGTTCAGTAGTATCTTGTTCTGAAGTTTCATGATCATCATCATTAGCTTCCTCACTGACTGGCATAGGATCGCAGAAACAGTTTTCTGTGATGTACTATTTTCCAATAAGGGAGCAGGTACAGTTACCTCGTCAAGTTCTACTTTCCTCCCACTCACTTCTTTCGAGAGAAACTCCTTCTCTAGAAATGATCCATTCTTAGCAACGAATGTCTTGCCTTCGGATCTGTGATAGAAGGTATACCCAACAGTTTCCTTTGGGTATCCTATGAAGACACATTTCTCCGCTTTGGGTTCGAGCTTATCAGGTTGAAGCTTTTTCACATAAGCATCGCAGCCCCAAACTTTAAGAAACGACAACTTTGGTTTCTTGCCAAACCATAGTTCATAAGGCGTCGTCTCAACGGATTTTGATGGTGCCCTATTTAACGTGAATGCGGCCGTCTCTAAAGCATAACCCCAAAACGATAGCGGTAAATCAGTAAGAGACATCATAGATCGCACCATATCTAGTAAAGTACGATTACGACGTTCGGACACACCATTACGCTGTGGTGTTCCGGGTGGCGTGAGTTGCGAAACTATTCCACAATTTTTCAAATGTACACCAAACTCGTAACTCAAATATTCTCCTCCACGATCAGATCGTAGAAATTTTATTTGTCTTGTTACGATGATTTTCAACTTCACTCTGAAATTCCTTGAACTTTTCAAATGTTTCAGACTTATGTTTCATTAAGTAGATATACCCATATCTGCTTAAATCATCTGTGAAGGTGAGAAAATAACGATATCCGCCGCGAGCCTCAATATTCATCGGACCACATACATCGGTATGTATGATTTCCAACAAATCTGTTGCTCTCTCCATAGTACCGGAGAACGGTGTTTTAGTCATCTTGCCTATGAGGCACGGTTCGCAAGTACCAAGTGATTCATAATCAAGTGATTCCAAAAGCCCATCAGTATGGAGTTTTTTCATGCGCTTTACACCGATATGACCTAAACGGCAGTGCCACAAATAAGTTGCACTATCATTATTAACTTTGCATCTTTTGGCTTCTACATTATGAATATGTGTATCACTATCTTCGAGATTCAACAAGAATAGACCACTCTTCAAAGGTGCATGACCATAAAAGATATTATTCATATAAATAGAACAACCATTATTCTCTGATTTAAATGAATAACCGTCTCGCATTAAACAAGATCCAGATATAATATTCATGCTCAACGCTGGCACCAAATAACAATTATTTAGGTCTAATATTAATCCCGAAGGTAGATGTAGAGGTAGCGTGCCGACCGCGATCACATCGACTTTGGAACCGTTTCCCACGCGCATCGTCACCTCGTCCTTTGCTAGTGTCCGCTTATTCCGTAGTCCCTGTTTCGAGTTGCAAATATTAGCAACAGAACCAGTATCAAATACCCAGGTGCTACTGCGAATTCTAGTAAGGTACACATCAATAACATGTATATCACATATACCTTTGCTCACTTTGCCATCCTTCTTATCCGCCAAATACTTGGGGCAGTTCCGCTTCCAGTGTCCAGTCTGCTTGCAGTAGAAGCACTCAGTTTCAGGCTTAGGTCCAGACTTGGGTTTCTTCTCTTGAGCAGCAACTTGCTTGCTGTTCTTCTTGAAGTTTCCCTTCTTCTTCCCTTTACCCTTTTTCTTGAAACTAGTGGTCTTGCTAACCATCAACACTTGATGCTCCTTTTTGATTTCTACCTCCGCAGCTTTCAGCATTGCGAAGAGCTCGGAATAGTCTTGTTCATGCCTTGCATATTATAGTTCATCATGAAGCTCTTGTAGCTTGGTGGTAGTGATTGGAGAATTCTGTCAATGACGCAATCATCTGGAAGATTAACTCCCATCTGAATCAAGTGATTATTATACCCAGACATTTTGAGTATATGCTCACTGACAGAACTGTTCTCCTCCATCTTACAGCTATAGAACTTATTGGAGATTTCATATCTCTCAATTCGGGCATTTGCTTGAAATATTAACTTCAACTCCTGGAACATCTCATATGCTCCATGACGTTCAAAACGTCGTTGAAGTCCCGATTCTAAGCCGTAAAGCATGGCACACTGAACTATCGAGTAGTCATCAGCTTTGCTCTGCCAGACGTTCATAACATCTGGCGTTGCTCCAGCAGCAGGCCTGTCACCCAGCGGTGCTTCTAGGACGTAATTCTTTTGTGCAGCAATGAGGATAATCCTCAGGTTACGGACCCAGTCCGTGTAATTGCTACCATCATCTTTCAACTTTGCTTTCTCAAGGAACGCATTAAAATTCAACGGAACAATAGCACGAGCCATCTATCTACAAGCAACATAAACAAGCAAGATACTATCAGGTACTAAGTTCATGATAAGTTTAAGTTCAGTTAATCAGATTACTTAGGAACTCCCACTTAGATAGACATCCCTCTAATCCTCTAAGTGATCACGTGATCCAAATCAACTAAACCATAACCGATCATCACGTGAGATGGAGTAGTTTTCAATGGTGAACATCGTCATGTTGATCATATCTACTATATGATTCACGCTCGACCTTTCGGTCTCTGTGTTCCGAGGCCATATCTGCATATGCTAGGCTCGTCAAGTTTAACCTGAGTATTCTGCGTGTGCAAAACTGGCTTGCACCCGTTGTAGATGGACGTAGAGCTTATCACACCTGATCATCACGTGGTGTCTGGGCACGACGAACTTTGGCAACAGTGCATACTCAGGGAGAACACTTCTTGATAATTTAGTGAGAGATCATCTTATAATGCTACCGTCAATCAAAGCAAGATAAGATGCATAAAAGGATAAACATCACATGCAATCAATATAAGTGATATGATATGGCCATCATCATCTTGTGCTTGTGATCTCCATCTCCGAAGCACCGTCATGATCACCATCGTCACCGGCGCGACACCTTGATCTCCATCGTAGCATCGTTGTCGTCTCGCCAATCTTATGCTTCCACGACTATTACTACCGTTTAGTAATCTAGTAAAGCATTACATCGCGATTGCATTGCATACAATAAAGCGACAACCATATGGCTCCTGCCAGTTGCCGATAACTTAGTTACAAAACATGATCATCTCATACAATAAAATCAGCATCATGCCTTGACCATATCACATCACAACATACCCTGCAAAAACAAGTTAGACGTCCTCTACTTTGTTGTTGCAAGTTTTACGTGGCTGCTACGGGCTTAAGTAAGAACTCATCTCACCTACGCATCAAAACCACAACGATAGTTCGTCAAATAGACTCCGTTTTAACCTTCTCAAGGACCGGGCGTAGTCACACTTGGTTCAACTAAAGTTGGAGAGACAGTCTTCCGCAAGCCATCTATGTGCAAAGCACGTCGAGGGAACCGGTCTCGCGTAAGAGTACGCGTAAGGTTGGTCCGGATCGTCTCAACCAACAATACCGCCGAACCAAAGTATGACATGCTGGTAGGCAGTATGACTTGTATCGCCCACAACTCACTTGTGTTCTACTCGTGCATATAACATCAAACCATAAAACCTAGGCTCGGATGCCACTGTTGGGGAACGCAGTAATTTCAAAAATTTTCCTACGCACACGCAAGATCATGGTGATGCACAGCAACGAGAGGGGAGAGTGTTGTCTACGTACCAACGCAGACCGACTGCGGAAGCGATCACACAACGTAGAGGAAGTAGTCGTACGTCTTCTTCCCGATCCGACCGATCCAAGCACCGTTACTCCGGCACCTCCGAGTTCTTAGCACACGTTCAGCTCGATGACGTTCCTCGGGCTCCGATCCAGCAAAGCATCGAGGAAGAGTTTCGTCAGCACGACGGCGTGATGACGATCTTGATGTACTACCGACGCAGGGCTTCGCCTAAGCACTACAACGGTACGATCGAGGTGGAATTTGGTGGCAGGGGGCACCGCACACGGCTAAGGAACGATCTCAAGGATCAAGTTGTGTGTCTATGGGGTGCCCCCTGCCCCATATATAAAGGCCAGGGGCAAGGGGGTCGGCCGGCTAGGAGGGAGGCGCAGGGAGGAGTCCCACTCCTACCGGGAGTAGGACTCCTTCCCTCAAATCCTATTCCTAATAGGACTCTTCGGGAGAAAGAGAAGAGAGGGGGGCCGCCCCCTTCTCCTAGTCCTAATAGGACTAGGGAAGGGGGGTTCGGCCGGCTAGCCTGTGGGCTGCCCCTTCTCTCTTTTCCACTAAGGCCCAATAGGCCCATTTGCCTCCCGGGGGGTTCCGGTAACCCTCCCGGTAATCCGGTAAAATCCCGATTTCACCCGGAACACTTCCGGTGCCCAAACATAGGCTTCCAATATATCAATCTTTACGTCTCGATCATTTCGAGACTCCTCGTCATGTCCGTGATCTCATCCGGGACTCCGAACAACCTTCGGTACATCAAAATGCATAAACTCATAATAACTGTCATCGTAACGTTAAGCGTGCGGACCCTACGGTTCGAGAACAATGTAGACATGACCGAGACACGTCTCCGGTCAATAACCAATAGCGGGACCTGGATGCCCATATTGGCTCCTACATATTCTACGAAGATCTTTATCGGTCAGACCGCATAACAACATACGTTGTTCCCTTTGTCATCGGTATGTTACTTGCCCGAGATTCGATCGTCGGTATCCAATACCTATTTCAATCTCGTTATTGGCAAGTCTCTTTACTCGTTCTGTAATACATCATCTCACAACTAACTTATTAGTTGCAGTGCTTGCAAGGCTTATGTGATGTGCATTACCGAGAGGGCCCAGAGATACCTCTCCGACAATCGGAGTGACAAACCCTAATCTCGAAATACGCCAACCCAACATCTACCATTGGAGACACCTGTAGTACTCCTTTATAATCACCCAGTTACGTTGTGACGTTTGGTAGTACCCAAAGTGTTCCTCCGGTAAACGGGAGTTGCATAATCTCATAGTTATAGGAACATGTATAAGTCATGAAGAAAGCAATAGCAACATACTAAACGATCGGGTGCTAAGCTAATGGAATGGGTCATGTCAATCAGATCATTCTACTAATGATGTGACCTCGTTAATCAAATAACAACTCCTTGTTCATGGTTAGGAAACATAACCATCTTTGATTAACGAGCTAGTCAAGTAGAGGCATACTAGTGACACTCTGTTGGTCTATGTATTCACACATGTATTATGTTTCCGGTTAATACAATTCTAGCATGAATAATAAACATTTATCATGATGTAAGGAAATAAATAATAACTTTATTATTGCCTCTAGGGCATATTTCCCTCACAAAGTCCATCTTTAAGTCCTTAAGCAAACAAGTGGTAGCATTTGGACTTGAACTAGCAACAATTATATCATCAACATATACAAGAACAAATATAGTGACATTGCCCTTGTTGTAGAGAAATAATGAGGTATCCGCTTTTCATGGTGTAAACCCAAGTTGTTGTAACTGAGTGCTCAACCTTGAGTACCAGGCTCTTGGGGCCTGTTTTAGACCATATAAAGCTTTGTCTAACTTGCAAATATAATGAGGTGTGCTAATATTCTCATAACCTGGTGGTTGCAGCATAAAAACCTCTTCTTCCAGAACACCATGAAGAAACGTGTTCTGAACATCTAGCTGCCTTAGGCTCCACCCTCTGGAAACAGCAATAGACAGTGCAAGTCGAATAGTAGCTGCCTTAACAACCGGACTGAAGGTATCTTCATAATCAATACCAAACCTTTGTTTAAAACCTTTTGCAACTAATCTGGCTTTGTATCTGTCTATACTTCCATCAGACTTTCTTTTAATCTTATACACCCATTTGCAATCTATGGCATTTCTTCCTTTTTCCGGTGATACTAAATGCCATGTGTTATTTTTTATGAGTGCCCAGCTTCTTTCCAATCTTTACTAGCAAGACCATCATGCAAATGTGCTGGTTCTCCCATACTAGTCAGAAAATCACGTTTAATTTTATCATACCTTATAGTGCCATCTGTATACTCCTTTGCCTTCAGAATACCAGATTTGGATCGAGTATGGCGACGTGGAAGTTCTTGCGCAGGAACTGGTTCACAAACCTGTGTAGTTGTAGGCGCAGAAGATCCTGATGTAACTGGTTCCGCAGCAGAATCTGTGGCCACAGAAGATCCTGCCGTATCTCGCACATCAGCCGGCTCCTGATCCGATGCACCTGAGATCTGCCTCGAACCCGTTGGTCCATCGAGAGAACACCCCGTGGGCGAAGTGACACCTGCGTCAGGCCACACACTCACAGCTCGGTCGGCTGCTGGCCCATCTCGCGTGGTTGGAGCACCCGATGATCGGCGCGGGCTCACCCTGATTGGGCTGGCGGGCCCCGTACGGCTGGGGCTGTCGGCCACCGCTACGCCTGGTGGATGCAGCGCACTGGGATCCGCCTCGGATTGCATGACTGCCTCGTCTGCCACAGCGAAAACTCCATCGGATCCAGCGCCGAAGTTGTCGCTCGGATCAGCCTGGGATCCCGAGCAGGTTTCGTCTGTATTCCCTTGCATAAAATGACGTCTAGAAACTGCACACTTATCATCAAAATTAAAATTTTCTTTGGAACTAGTCAAATGATCAGCACTATTTAACTCGCCCCCGTGATCTGAACTAGGGATATAATCAGGAAGAAGTGCAATTTCTGCATGAAGTAAAGCTCCAGCATTTGGATGAAGTTTTGCAAAAGGGAATACTGTTTCATCAAAAACAATATCTCGAGAAATATATATGCGACCAGTTGAAATCTCAAGACACTTGTACCCCTTATGAAGATTACTATAGCCAAGAAAAACACATTGAGTGGAACGAAACTCGAGCTTATGACGATTATATGGACGAAGATTGGGGTAACAAGCACAAGCAAAGATTCTTAGGGAATTGTAATTGGGTTTATGATGAAACAATTTTTCCAAGGGACTAATATTGCCAATAACTTTGGTAGGGAGATGATTCATAAGATAAGTTGCAGCAATAAAGGCTTCATCCCAATATTTTAGAGGCATTGATGCATGAGCTAGAAGAGATAGGCCTACTTCAACAATATGGCCATGTTTACGCTCAGCGGAACCATTCTGTTGGTGGGCATGAGGACAAGAGACATGATGAGCAATACCAATATTGTGAAAGAAAGAGTTGAGTTTCTCATAATCCCCTCCCCAGTCACTCTAGACTGCAAGAATTTTTCTGTCAAATTGACGTTCACCGAATTTTTGGAATTCTTGGAAGATAGAAAGAACTTCTAATTTAAATTTAAGCAAATATATCCAAGTGAACTTGCTAAAGTCAACAATAAAACTGACATAATGTTTTTTCCTACCAAAAGAATCTCTTGCATGACCCCATACATCACAAAAAATAAGTTCCAACGGAGCATCAGATACACTATTTGACTTAGGATAAGGGAGTTGGTGACTCTTTGCACATCGACAAGCATCACACACAAACTCAATGTTTGAACTAGATGACAATGGAAGATTGTCTTTATTTATAACTTGCTTAACTATGACCGAAGAAGGATGTCCTAATCTTTGATGCCATCTCGCCAAGGTGGGCTTGACAACAGAGTAAACTTGATGACGACGCTTTCGACTAAATGCTTCGGATGTGATGGGGTATAAGCCTCCAATGCATCTACCATGATGAAGGAGCTCCCTCGTTGCCCGATCCTTTATGAAAAAATACGTGGGATGAGTTTCAAAGAAGACATTATTATCAGCAGTTAAACGAGAGATAGATGCAAGGTTCTTTGTCGGCTTGTGGAACATGAAGAACATCCTTTAGAACAAGATCACGTTTAAGATTAGGGGAATTAATAGATGCTTGACCAATATGACTAATATCCATACCTCCACCGCTTGCAGTGTGAATCTGATCATTGCCGTAGTAATTCTCCCTCATGGCAAGTTTCTCAAGTTCATTGGTGACGTGATGAGTGGCACCTGAGTCAGCGTACCAGATGGTACCGTCTCCTCCTTGCTCTTGAATCGTAGCTTCAACAAGATGAGCATCGGGAACATAGTCCTCATCATAACGGTGCCAACAATCCATGACCTCATGGCCTGCCTTTTTGCAGAGTTGACATCGAACACGTCCTTGAGAGGAGGATCCAGAGGGGACGTGGTTGTTGCTATAGCTGCCCCCTCCAGAACGAGAGGAGGAAGAAGTGATGTTGTAGCTGCCTCCGTTTGGACGCACCCCTTGGCCATTGCCACGGCCACGCCCGCCGCTGCTGTTCCCGCGGCCGCGCCCACGAGCAGACCCGTGACCTCGTGAGGCGGCGTTGGCGGAAGACTGCCGTATGTTGGTTCTGTGAAGAAGATTGAGACGCGCATCAAAAATTAACAGTTGTGTGTACAGCTCTTGGACGGTGACATGCTCCACCCGCGCAGCAAGGGCCGACACGACCGAGTTGTAGTCGAGGTCGAGGCCGGCCAGAACCTATGAAACAATTTCCTCGCTTTGCATCGCCACTCCAGTGCATGCAATCTCATCTGTCAGCGATTTGATCTTGGCGAGGTACTCTGACATCGTCAAGTTTCCTTTTTTCAAATTGGTGAGCTCAATCCTTGTGTTTATGGCTTGAGCTTGATTTTGGGCAGGAAACATGGCATGGATCGCTGCCCATACCTCTATCGGCGTCTGAAGGGTGACCACCTGCGCAAGGATCCCGCGAGACAAGGAACCCATCAGAAAACCTTGGACTTGCTGTTGTTGTGCATACCAGAGGACGCGGGCGTAGTTCGCAATCTGCTCCACTTTCCCATCATTGGTGATGGTGTGTGTCTCCAGCGGTGCTTGGCTCTCCAGATCAAGGTGGTGGCCCATCTGCACGCCCTTGATTTGGGCAGCACAATAGCCTTCCACATGAGGTAGTTCCGCCTCGTGAGCTTCTCCTGGGTTGGGGGTCCAATGGACATGGGATAGGACGAGCTGGAGGAGGAAGGGGCGAAGGTGGAGGTTGATGAAACGGATGTGGTGAGGGTACTCATGGTGCTGGATTGGGTGGAGGCGGAGGTCATGGCGAAAGTGGCGATGGGGTTCGGAAGTTTACGATAGGGTTGAACTAGATGCGATCCTCTTTCGATCTCTGGGAAGAAGGTGCTCTGATTACCATATAAAATAACTTGGGAAGCGTAGAACCCTTTTCTCAGGCCGCAGTTTTATTTATACAAGTGATGCCATGGCTTACAAGTAGATCGATCAAGAGTTTGATCGAGAGTTACAGAGAAGGTCGGTAACAAGAGGAAGAAACAGAAGAAGAGATAGAATAGGTTTCCAGGAGTTTAAACCTCTAGTCCTATCCTATTACAAAGTATTTCAACAAGATCTTCATGTAAGACCCCGCAGATATAGCATTGACTGAGATGAG
Source organism: Triticum monococcum (assembly GCA_034509565.1). NCBI lineage: Eukaryota > Viridiplantae > Streptophyta > Magnoliopsida > Poales > Poaceae > Triticum > Triticum monococcum. Next base: position 168,448,524 of record CM067847.1, on the reverse strand, counting down.
GTTTTTGAAATGAGCGAGTCGTTGGCGTCTAGGTCGGGCGAACAGGCGGGCGACGTGCTCGTGGCGGAGAGCTCGGCATCGGCGGACGGCTCGCTGCTTGTTCGACGGGGCACCGGGAGCTCACCGGGGCGTGGCCCTCCCGCTCCTGCCCTGGTGGCGCCGGTGGGGGAGGTGCCGTGGCCACGGGGTAGCTGCTTTTGGGTGCTCGCGGGGTCGGAGTCGGAGGCGGAGAGTGAAGTGGAGGAGGTGGAAGCGGAGGACCGAAGGCCGACGCCGGCAGGGCCAACGATTGGCGACTTTGTGGCTTTTGCTGCGACGACGCGGTCGGGTGCGCCGTGCCGGACTCGAAGGTTTGCGCCGGGGGTAGGGGCCATCGGGCGTTGGCAGTGCGGGTGTGGAGACCAGCATCGCCGCCCAATGGAAATGCTGCGGTGGCGGCAGCTGGTGCTATCCAGTCCAAGACGGTCGGTCTGCTTGCAGGCGCGAGGGTGTCGCCGGTGGCGGAGGGTGACCGGGAGTGGCCGTGCTTGGCCCAATCCTCTCCTCATCGAGCGGCGGCGACGACGGAGGAGACGGCGGAGGAGGGCTCAGGGAAGGGGCGCCTCTGTGTTGGGGAACGTAGTAATTTCAAAAAAAATTCCTATAAACGCAAGATCATGGTGATGCATAGCAACGAGAGGGGAGAGTGTGATCTACATACCCTTGTAGACCGACAGCGGAAGCGTTATGACAACGCGGTTGATGTAGTCATACGTATTCACGGCCCGACCGATCAAGCACCGAAACTACGGCACCACCGAGTTTTAGCACACGCTTAGCTCGATGACGATCCCCGGACTCCGATCCAGCAAAGCATCGGGGAAGAGTTCCGTCAGCATGACGGCGTGGTGACGATCTTGATGTTCTACCGTCGCAGGGCTTCGCCTAAGCACCGCTACAATATTACCGAGGATTATGGTGGAAGGGGGCACCGCACACGGCTAAGAAAACGATCACGTGGATCAACTTGTGTGTCTATGGGGTGCCCCCTGCCCCCGTATATAAAGGAGCAAGGGGAGGAGGCCGGCCGACCCCTATAGGCGTGCCAAGGAGGAGTCCTCCTCCTAGTAGGAGTAGGACTCCTACTAGGAGGGGGAAGGAAGTGGGGAAGGAGAAGGAAAGGGGGGCGCCGCCCCCCCCCTCTCCTAGTCCAATTCGGACCAGGGGGGAGGAGGCGCGCGGCCCACCCTTTCTGCCCCTCTCTTTCTCCACTAAGGCCCATATGGCCCATTACTTCTCCTGGTAGGGTTCCGGTAACCCTCTGGCTCTCCGGTTTTCTCCGAAATCACCCGGAACACATCCGGTGTCCGAATATAGCCGTCCAATATATCAATCTTTATGTCTCGACCATTTTGAGACTCCTCGTAATGTCCGTGATCACATCCGGGACTCCGAACTAACTTCGGTACATCAAAACTCATAAACTCATAATATAACTGTCATCGAAACCTTAAGCGTGCGGACCCTACGGGTTCGAGAACAATGTAGACATGACCGAGACACGTCTCTGGTCAATAACCAATAGCGGAACCTGGATGCTCATATTGGCTCCTACATATTCTATGAAGATCTTTATCGGTCAGACCGCATAACAACATACATTGTTCCCTTTGTCATCGGTATGTTACTTGCCCGAGATTCGATCGTCGGTATCTCAATACCTAGTTCAATCTCGTTACCGGCAAGTCTCTTTACTCGTTTCGTAATACATCATCTCACAACTAACTCATTAGTTGCAATGCTTGCAAGGCTTATGTGATGTGCATTACCGAGAGGGCCCAGAGATACCTCTCCGACAATCGGAGTGACAAATCCTAATCTCGAAATACGCCAACCCAACATGTACCTTTGGAGACACTTGTGGAGCTCCTTTATAATCACCCAGTTACGTTGTGACGTTTGGTAGCACACAAAGTGTTCCTCCGGCAAACGGGAGTTGCATAATCTCATAGTCATAGTAACATGTATAAGTCATGAAGAAAGCAATAGCAACATACTAAACGATCGGGTGCTAAACTAATGGAATGGGTCATGTCAATCACATCATTCTCCTAATAATGTGATCCCGTTAATCAAATGACAACACATGTCTATGGTTAGGAAACGTAACCATCTTTGATTAATGAGCTAGTCAAGTAGAGGCATACTAGTGACACTTTGTTTGTCTATGTATTCACACATGTATTATGTTTCCGGTTAATACAATTTTAGCATGAATAATAAACATTTATCATGAAATAAGGAAATAAATAATAACTTTATTATTGCCTCTAGGGCATATTTCCTTCAGTCTCCCACTTGCACTAGAGTCAATAATCTAGTTCACATCGACATGTGATTTAACATCAATAATTCACATCACCATGTGATTAACACCCATAGTTCATATCGTCATGTGACCAACACCCAAAGTTACTAGAGTCAATAATCTAGTTCACATTTCTATGCGATTAACACCCAAAGAGTACTAAGGTGTGATCATGTTTTGCCTGTGAGAGAAGTTTAGTCAACGGGTCTACCATATTCAGATCCGTATGTATTTTGCAAATTTCGTCAATAATGCTCTGCATGGAGCTACTCTAGCTAATTGGTCCCACTTTCAATATGCATCCAGATTGAGACTTAGAATCATCTGGATAAGTGTCAAAGTTTGTATCGACGTAACCCTTTACGAAGAACCTTTTGTCACCTCCATAATCGAGAAACATATCCTTATTCCAGTAAGGATAATTTTGACCGCTGTCCAGTGATCTACTCCTAGATCACTATTGTACTCCCTTGCCAACATCAGTGTAGGGTATACAATAGATCTGGTACACAGCATGACATACTTGATAGAACCTATGGCTGAGGCATAGGGAATGACTTTCATTCTCTTTCTATCTTCTGCTGTGGTCAGGCTTTGAGTCTTACTCAATTTCACACCTTGTAACACAGGCAAGAACTCTTTCTTTGACTGTTCTATTTTGAACTACTTCAAAATCTTGTCAAGGTATGTACTCATTGAAAAAACTTATCAAGCGTCTTGATCTATCTCTATCGATCTTGATGCTTAATATGTAAGCAGCTTCGCCGAGGTCTTTCTTTGAAAAACTTCTTTCAAACACTCCTTTATGCTATGCAGAATAATTCTACATTATTTCCGACAATAATATGTCATTCACATATACTTGTCAGAAATTCTGTAGTGCTCCCACTCACTTTCTTGTAAATACAGGTTTCACCATAAGTCTGTATAAAACTATATACTTTGATCATCTCATCAAAGCGCATATTCCAACTCCGAGATGCTTGCACCAGTCCACAGATGGATCGCTGGAGCTTGCATATTTTGTTAACACTTTTAGGATTGACAAAACCTTCTGGTTGCATCATATACAACTCTTCTTTAAGAAATCCATTAAGGAATGCAGCTTTGTTTATCCATTTGCCAGATTTCATAAAATGTGGCAATTGCTAACATGATTCGGACAGACTTAAGCATAGATACGAGTGAGAAACTCTCATCGTAGTTAACATCTTGAACTTGTTGAAAACCTTTTTGCGACAATTCTAGCTTTGTAGAATAGTAACACTACTATCAGCGTCCGTCTTCCTCTTGAAGATCCATTTATTTTCTATGGCTTGCCGATCATCGGGCAAATCCATCAAAGTCCATAGTTTGTTCTCATACATGGATCATATCTCAGATTTCATGGCCTCAAACCATTTCGCGGAATTTGGGCTCATCATCGCTTCCTCATAGTTCACAAGTTCATCATGGTCTAGTAACATGACTTCCAGAACAGGATTACCGTACCACTCTGGTGCGGATCTCACTCTGGTTTACCTACGAGATTCGGTAGTAACTTGATCTAATGTTACATGATGATCATCATTAGCTTCCTCACTAACTGGTGTAGTAGTCACAGGAACAAATTTCTGTGATGAACTACATTCCAATAAGGGAGAAGGTACAATTACCTTATCAAGTTCTACTTTCCTCCCACTCACTTCTTTCAAGAGAAACTCCTTCTCTAGAAAGGATCCATTCTTAGCAACGAATGTCTTGCCTTCGGATCTGTGATAGAAGGTGTACCCAGCAGTCTCCTTTGGGTATCCTATGAAGACATATTTCTCTGATTTGGGTTTGAGCTTATCAGGATGAAACTTTTTCATATAAGCATCACAATCCAAACTTTAAGAAACGACAACTTTGGTTTCTTGCCAAAACACAGTTCAGATTGTGTCATCTCAATGGACTTAGATGGTGCCCCTTTTTAACATGAATGCAGCTGTCTCTAATGCATGATCCCAAAACGATATTGGTAAATCGGTAAGAAACATCATAGATTGTACTATATCCAATAAAGTATGGTTATGACGTTCGGACACACCATTACACTGTGGTGTTCCAGGTGGCGTGAGTAGTGAAACTATTTCACATTGTTTTTAACTGAAGGCCAAACTTGTAACTCAAATATTTTACTTCTGCGATCATATCGTAGAAACTTTTATTTTTGTTACGATGATTCTCCACTTCACTCTGAAATTCTTTGAACTTTTCAAATGTTTTAGACTTGTGTTTCATCAAGTAGATATACTCATATCTGCTCAAATCATCTGTGAAGGTCAGAAAATAATGATACTTGTCGCGAGCTTTAATATTCATCGGACCACATACATCAGTATGTATGATTTCCAACAAATCTGTTGCTCGCTCCATTGTTCCGAAGAACGGAGTCTTTAGTCATCTTGCCCATAAGGCATGGTTCGCAAGCACCAAGTGATTCATAATCAAATGATTCCAAAATCCCATCAGCATGGAGTTTCTTCATGCGCTTTACACCAATATGACCTAAACGGCGGTGCCACAAATAAGTTGCACTATCATTATTAACTTTGCATCTTTTGGTTTCAATATTATGAATATGTGTATCACTACGATCGAGATCTAATGAACCATTTTCATTGGGTGTGTAACCATATAAGGTTTTATTCATGTAAACAGAACAACAATTTATTCTCTTACTTAAATGAATAACTGTATTACAATAAACATGATCAAATCATATTCATGCTCAACGCAAACACCAAATAACACTTATTTAGGTTCAACACTAATCCCAAAAGTATAGGGAGTGTGCGATGATGATCATATCAATCTTGGAACCATTTCCAACACACATCGTCACTTCACCCTTAACTAGTCTCTGTTTATTCTGCAACTTCCGTTTCGAGTTACTAATCTTAGCAACTGAACCAGTATCAAATACCGAGGGGTTGTTATAAACACTAGTAAAGTACACATCAATAACATGTATATCAAATATACTTATGTTCACTTTGCCATCCTTCTTATCCATCAATCACTTGGGGTAGTTCCTCTTACAGTGACCAGTCCCTTTGCAGTAGAAGCACTTAATCTCAGGCTTAGGACTAGACTTGGGCTTCTTCACTTGAGCAGCAACTTGCTTGCTGTTTTTCTCGAAGTTCCTCTTTTTTCCTTTGCCCTTTTCTTGAAACTAGTGATCTTGTCAACCATCAACACTTGATGTTCTTTCTTGATTTCTACCTTCATCGATTTCATCATCATGAAAAGCTCGGGAGTCGTTTTCGTTATCGGTTGCATACTATAGTTCATCACGAAGTTCTACTAACTTGGTGATGGTGACTAGAGAATTTTGTCAATCACTATCTTATCTGGAAGATTAACTCCCACTTGATTCAAGCGATTGTAGTACCTAGACAATCTGAGCACATGCTCACTAGTTGAGCGATTCTCCTCCATCTTTTAGCTATAGAACTTGTTGGAGACTTCATATCTCTCAACTCGGGTATTTGCTTGAAATATTAACTTCAACTTTGCTTGAAATATTAACTTCAACTCCTGGAACATCTCATATGGTCCATGACGTTCAAAACGTCTTTGAAGTCTCGATTCTAAGCCGTTAAGCATGGTGCACTAAACTATCAAGTAGTCATCATATTTAGCTAGTCAAACATTCATAAGGTCTGCATCTGCTCCTGCAATAGGTCTGTCACCTAGCGGTGCATCAAGGGCATAATTCTTCTGTGCAGCAATGAGGATAAACCTCAGATCACGGATCCAATCCGCATCATTGCTACTAACATCTTTCAACACAATTTTCTCTAGGAACATATCAAAATAAACACAGGGAAGCAACAACATGAGCTATTGATCTACAACATGATTTGCAAAATACTACCAGGACTAAGTTCATGATAAATTTAAGTTCAATTAATCATATTACTAAAGAACTCCCACTTAGATAGACATCCCTTTAATCCTCTAAGTGATCACGTGATCCAAATCAATTAAACCACGTCCGATCATCACATGAGATGGAGTAGTTTCATTGGTGAACATCACTATGTTGATCATATCTACTATATGATTCACGCTCGACCTTTCGGTCTCCGTGTTCCGAGGCCATATCTGTATATGCTTGGCTCATCAAGTATAACATGAGTATTCTGCGTGTGCAACTATTTTGCACCTGTTGTATTTGAACGTAGAGCCTATCACACCCGATCATCACGTGGTGTCTCAGCACGAAGAACTTTCGCAACGGTGCGTACTCAGGGAGAACACTTCTTGATAATTAGTGAGAGATCATCTTAAAATGCTACCATCAATCAAAGCAAGATAAGATGCATAAAAGATAAACATCACATGCAATCAATATAAGTGATATGATATGGCCATCATCATCTTGTGCTTGTGATCTCCATCTTCGAAGCACCGTCGTGATCACCATCGTGACCGGCGCGACACCTTGATCACCATCGTAGCATCGTTGTTGTCTCACCAATCTTATGCTTCCACGACTATCGCTACTGCTCAGTGATAAAGTAAAGCTTTACAGCGCAATTGCATTGCATACAATAAAGCGACAACCATATGGCTCCTGCCAGTTGCCGATAACTTGGTTACAAAACATGATCATCTCATACAATAAAATTTAGTATCATGTCTTGACCATATCACATCACAACATGCCCTGCAAAAACAACTTAGACGTCCTCTACTTTGTTGTTGCAAGTTTTAGGTGGCTACTACGGGCCTAAGCAAGAACCAATCTTACCTACGCATCAAAACCACAACGGTAGTTTGTCAAGTTGGTGCTGTTTTAACCTTCACAAGGACCGGACGTAGCCACACTCGGTTCAACTAAAGTTGGAGAAACTGTCACCCGCTAGCCACCTTTGTGCAAAGCATGTCGGGAGAACCGGTCTCGCGTAAGCGTACGCGTAATGTCAGTTCGAGCCGCTTCGTCCAACAATACCGCCGAACCAAAGTATGACATGCTGGTAAGCAGTATGACTTATATCGCCCACAACTCATTTGTGTTCTACTCGTGCATATAACATCAACACATAAAACCTAGGCTCGGATGCCACTGTTGGGGAACGTAGTAATTTCAAAAAAATTCCTACGCATACGCAAGATCATGGTGATGCATAGCAGCGAGAGGGGAGAGTGTGATCTACATACCCTTGTAGACCGACAGCGGAAGCGTTATGACAACGCGGTTGATGTAGTCGTACGTATTCACGGCCCGACCGATCAAGCACCGAAACTACGGCACCTCCGAGTTTTAGCACACGTTCAGCTCGATGACGATCCCCGGACTCCGATCCAGCAAAGCGTCGGGGAAGAGTTCCGTCAGCACGACGCGTGGTGACGATCTTGATGTTCCACCGTCGCAGGGCTTCGCCTAAGCACCGCTACAATATTATCGAGGATTATGGTGGAAGGGGGCACCGCACACGGCTAAGAAAACGATCACGTGGATCAACTTGTGTGTCTATGGGGTGCCCCCTGTCCCCGTATATAAAGGAGCAAGGGGTGGAGGCCGGCCGGCCCCTATAGGCGCGCCAAGGAGGAGTCCTCCTCCTAGTAGGAGTAGGACTCCTACTAGGAGGGGGAAGGAAGTGGGGAAGGAGAAGGAAAGGGGGGCGCCGCCCCCCCTCTCCTAGTCCAATTCGGACCAGGGGGGAGGAGGCGCGCGGCCCACCCTTGCTGCCCCTCTCTTTCTCCACTAAGGCCCATATGGCCCATTACTTCTCCCGGTAGGGTTCCGGTAACCCTCCGGCTCTCCGGTTTTCTCCGAAATCACCCGAAACACTTCCGGTGTCCGAATATAGCTGTCCAATATATCAATCTTTATGTCTCACCATTTCGAGACTCCTTGTTATGTCCGTGATCACATCCGGGACTCTGAACTAACTTTGTTACATCAAAACTCATAAACTCATAATATAACTGTCATCAAAACCTTAAGCGTGCGGACCCTACGGGTTCGAGTACAATGTAGACATGACCGAGACACGTCTCTGGTCAATAACCAATAGCGGAACCTGGATGCTCATATTGGCTCCTACATATTCTACGAAGATCTTTATCGGTCAGACCGCATAACAACATACGTTGTTCCCTTTGTCATCGGTATGTTACTTGCCCGAGATTCGATCGTCAGTATCTCAATACCTAGTTCAATCTTGTTACCGGCAAGTCTCTTTACTCGTTTCGTAATACATCATCTCACAACTAACTCATTAGTTGCAATGCTTGCAAGGCTTATGTGATGTGCATTACCGAGAGGGCCCAGAGATACCTCTCCGACAATTGAAGTGACAAATCCTAATCTCGAAATACGCCAACCCAACATGTACCTTTGGAGACACCTATAGAGCTCCTTTATAATCACCCAGTTACGTTGTGACGTTTGGTAGCACACAAAGTGTTCCTCCGGCAAACGGGAGTTGCATAATCTCATAGTCATAGGAACATGTATAAGTCATGAAGAAAGCAATAGCAACATACTAAACGATCGGGTGCTAAACTAATGGAATGGGTCATGTCAATCACATCATTCTCCTAATAATGTGATCCCGTTAATCAAATGACAACACATGTCTATGGTTAGGAAACATAACCATCTTTGATTAATGAGCTAGTCAAGTAGAGGCATACTAGTGACACTTTGTTTGTCTATGTATTCACACATGTATTATGTTTCCGGTTAATACAATTTTAGCAGGAATAATAAACATTTATCATGAAATAAGGAAATAAATAATAACTCTATTATTGCCTATAGGGCATATTTCCTTCACTCTGGATCTGGGGCCTAGGGTTCCTGGCTCTGGGCCGCGGGCCGGACGGGGCCTGTGTGGGGCGGGGCCCACTTTGGAGGTCTTGGACCCAGGTCGCGCGGGGTCGCCCATTTCGGTGGGGGTTTTGGAGGGTGACATGACTCGGCCCATCGAGGGTGGCGCGAGGCCCGGCCCATTCAGCCCTCCCATCAGACCTGCGCCTGTCTATATATGGGTCACGAAGGGCAGTCGGGAACCCTGGTTAGCGTTTCCCGCAGCAAAGCGAGAAGTGCGGCGCTGGGCTCACTTGGCTCGACGCGTCAAGCTAGCTCCTCCAATCCCCCCTTCTCAGATCCTACGCGGCGGTGGTGATGGGGGATCGGCGGGCGGAGAAGAGGCCGATGGAGGCGGGGGATCTGGAGGCGGAGCGCGAGAGGGAGTGGGAGCTGCGCGAGAAGGCGAAGAGGGCGATGTGTGGTCGTGTCGATGACAGAGGGGAGAGGGAGGCGCGCGTGGCTCGGGAGGCGCGAGGCGCTCAGATGGAGCAGTATGGGCGCGAGGGGGATTGGGGTCCTCCTTCCCCATGGTGGATCCAACAACAACAAGACAAGAAGAAGAGGAAGAAGGCCGCACAACAGCGTCGGGAGCTGGAACGCAAGACGGTGGAGCACCCCTACTGCGGAGGGGCGCATGGGGACCCCCTTGCCTAGAAGTAGAGAGCGATGGCAGAGCCGCTTGCGGTGGCGACGCTTTCGTCCGCTAAAGGAACGGCGGGGGAGCCCGTTCCGATGGAAGATGTGCCGGATGTGGAGTGTTTCAAGTGCGGTACACTTGGGCACTACCAATCCAAGTGCACCTTTAAGCCCCTGTGTGTTCTGTGCAAGGAGGAGGGGCACGCCTCTGCCTATTGCCCTTCGCGCGGCAGGGTGGCCAAGCTGCAGATCATGGGGAGTGCCATTTCAGGAGAAGGTTTCTTTTGCCTTGAGTTTGCCGAAGTCGCCGAGGAGGAGCGGCCTGTCGACTAGAAGGTGGCAAATGCGGCGATCCTCGCGGCGGAGCCAGGCAAGTTGAATCTGCGTATCCTGAAATAAGAGCTCAAGAACATTTTTACAGGTGAGTGGGATTGGCAAGTTACGCAGGTTGGTAATGATGATTTCCTGGTGGTGTTTCCCTCGGTAGATCTTCTGCACATGGCCAAATCGAGTGGAAAGGTTTTTATTCCCTCTCATGACATTACTGCAAGGGTGCGGGACAGGCTACACGAGGTGATCCAGCCGATGGTCATGCCGGAAGTGTGGGTTAAGCTTCATGGCATCCCCCAAAAGCACCGTAGGGAGGAGAGGATCAATGAAGGATTTAAGATGTTGGGGCGGCCGATTGTGGTGGATGAACTCTCTCTCGTTCGGTTGGGGCCGGTGAGGATGAAATTGGCGTGTAAGTCACCAGAGAAGCTGAACGGAATGGTGAAAGTGTGGTTTAACAGTGAAGGCTATCAGATCAAGGTAGAGGTTGAGCGTCCGAGTCAGCGTAGGTGCGCTGGTGGATCGGGGTCTGGTGCTGGGGGGTTGGGGGCTCCCTAACCTCCCCCACCGTCCAAACCCAGTGGTCCTGATCCTGCGGCTCCTAGTGTTGTCAAGGAAAAGAAGGATGCTGGGCAAGGATCAGGGCAGGCGCTGCAGGAAGCGCAGCAGGACGTGGTGATGGGGGCAGGAAGATGAGCTGGACGATAGCATGCAAGACACTTCCATAGACACAGAAACATGGAATAAGCTTGGGGTGATGGAAGGGCGGGCAATGGTGGTCGCGACCCAGGATACTACTGCGAGCGGACCGAGCCTGGCGCGTGATCTGGCGGGAGCTTTTGATGAGTACGGATCAAACTCGCCGCTGCAGATTCCGGCGGCTGGCTCCACTCTTGTGTTGGTGATGGGGACTGTTGCTGGTGAGGGGCTGGTGGGGGGGAGGTCCTCAATTCCCTCCTCTCTGGTGGCTGCGCATGGTGGGGGCGACGTGCTAAGCGCTGAAGGAGATACCCCTGCCTCGGGCAAGCGGGGCTCGGGGGGCGCGGGCAGGCCGCCCAAGAAGACGGCGGGCAGGAAGCCGGGGCCCAAGAGCATGGCCCAGTCCATGCCAAGCATGGAGGCTACCCTACGTGGTGAGCTGGGGACGGAGTTGGCGGCGGGGGATGTGGGCATCAAGGCCAAGCGTTCCAATGCCACACCGGTGGTGACGAGGGAGCCGAGCGCCAGAGTGAAGGCCAAGCTGGGAGACCTCTCATCCATGGAAAGCGCGAAGCTGCGGGCGGCTGACAAGAACTTGGACGTAACAGGTAATCCCCCTCTTATAAAATTCTCAGCGCTTTTTTGGATGAGCATCTTGCTTCGATTCTACATGATAGTGGGGTGGAGGTGGGGGCTAGCCCTGAAGTTATTATTCCGTTAGTTCGCGCTTGTGAGGAGGCACAAGATGCCTTGGCCGAGGCGGCAGCGTGGTGCCATGAATCGGATGCGACGAACAACTGTCGAGGGGGGCAGTTGGTGATTGCTGGGCCTGAAGGGGAGGCAGAGCCGAGGCACGTCTCTGATATCCCCTCTTCCAGCCGTGCTCCAGCAGGGAAGCGAGTGCCCAAGGCGGTGAGCTCGCGAGGAGTTCGCCTGCGTAATCGGGTTTTGTAATGCGTTTCTTATTTTGGAACATTCGTGGCTGCGGGCATGTAGGGTGTCGCACGCAGCTCAGGGAGTATATGGCCAAGGAGTGCATTGACATTGTTGTGTTACAGGAAACCATCAAGGCCGATTTTACTTTGTGTGATTTACTTGCGATAGATCCTCTGCGGAGTTTCGATTGGCGTTGGGTTCCTTCCTCTGGCCATTCGGGTGGCCTCCTCATGGGTTGTAAGAATGATGTATGTGATGTAATCTTGTGGGAGTTTGGTGTATTTTGCAGCCTGGCTACGATTAGACACCGAGCTTCGAACCTGACTTGGGTGGTTATATGCGTTTACGGGTGCTATGTCTTGAGCCTGCGTTGGTTTTCCCCGAAGAGGAAGGGATGATGTAGCAGAGTAGCGTAAGTATTTCCCTCAGTTTTTGAGAACCAAGGTATCAATCCAATAGGAGCCCACGCTCAAGTCCCTCGTACCTGCACAAAGCGATAGCTACTCGCAACCAACGCGATTAGGAGTTTTCAAGCCCTTCACGGTCACTTATGAGAGTGAGATCTGATAGATAGAATATTTTTGGTATTTTTGATATAAAGATGCAAAGTAAAAAGTAAAGACAAAGTAAATAGCAAAACAATATTAAAGTGATGGAGATTGATATGATGAAAATAGACCCGGGGGCCATAGGTTTCACTAGTGGCTTCTCTCAAGAGCATAATTATTCTACGGTGGGTGAACAAATTACTGTTGAGCAATTGATAGAATTGTGCATAATTATGAGAATATCTAGGCAAGATCATGTATATAGGCATCACGTCCGTGACAAGTAGATCGAAACGATTCTGCATCTACTACTATTACTCCACTCATCGACCACTATCCAGCATGCATCTAGAGTATTAAGTTAAAAACAGAGTAACGCCTTAAGCAAGATGACATGATGTAGAGAGATAAATTCATGCAATATGAAATAAAACCCATCTTGTTATCCTCGATGGCAACGATACAATACGTGCCTTGCTGCCCCTTCTGTCACTAGTTAAGGACACCGCAAGATCGAACCCAAAGCTAAGCACTTCTCCCATGGCAAGAACTACCAATCTAGTTGGCCAAACCAAACGGATAATTCGAAGAGACTTGCAAAGATAACCAATCATACATAAAAGAATTTAGTGAAGATTCAAATATTATTCATAGATAGACTTGATCATAAACCCACAATTCATCGGTCTCAACAAACACACCGCAAAAAGAAGATTACATCAAAAAGATCTCCACAAGAGAGGGGGAGAACTTTGTATTGAGATTCAAAGAGAGAAAAGAAGCCATCTAGATACTAAGTATGGACTCGAAGGTCTGAGGTAAACTACTCACACTTCATCGGAGGGGCTATGGTGATGTAGAAGCCCTCCGTGATGACAGACCTCTTTCGGCGGAGCTCCGGAACAGGCCCCAAGATGGGATCTCGTGGATACAGAAAGTTGCGGCGGTGTAATTAGGTTTTTGGCTCCTGTTCTGATCGTTTGGGGGTACGTGTGTATATATAGGAGGAAGAAGTACGCCGGAGGAGCAACGAGGGGCACACGAGGCAGGGGGCGTTCCCTAGGGGGGGGCGCCCCCCACCCTCGTGACCGCCTCTTTTTTTCCTTGGAGCAGGGTCCAAGTCTCCTGGATCACGTTCGGTGAGAAAATCACGTTCCCGAAGATTTTATTCCGTTTGGACTCCATTTGATATTCCGTTTCTCCGAAACACTGAAATAGGCAAAAAAAACAGCAATTTCTGGGCTCGGCCTCCGGTTAATAGGTTAGTCTCAAAAATAATATAAAAGTGGAAAATAAAGCCCAATATAGTCCAAAACAGTAGATAATATAGCATGGAGCAATCAAAAATTATAGATACGTTGGAGACGTATCAGGCATCCCCAAGCTTAATTCCTGCTCGTCCTCGAGTAGGTAAATGATAAAAAGAGAATTTTTGATGCGGAGTGCTACTTGGCTTAATTTCAATGCAAATCTTCTTAATTGTGGTATGAATATTCAGATTAGAAAGATTCAAGACAAAGGTTTATATTGACATAGAAAATATTAATACTTCAAGCATACTAACAAAGCAATTATGTCTTCTCAAAATAGCATGGCTAAAGAAAGTTATCCCTACAAAATCATATAGTCTGGCTATGCTCCATCTTCCCCACACAAAGTACTTAAATCATGCACAACCCCGATGACAAGCCAAGCAATTGTTTCATACTCTAACTTTTTCAATCTTCACGCAATACATGAGCATGAGCCATGGATATAGCAATATGGGTGGAATAGAATGGTGGTTGTGGAGAAGACAAAAAGGGAGAAGATAGTCTCACATCAACTAGGCGTATCAACGGGCTATGGAGATGCCCATCAATAGATATCAATGTGAGTGAGTAGGGATTTCCATGCAACGGATGCACTAGAGCTATAAGTATATGAAAGCTCAACAAAAGAAACTAGTGGGTGTGCATCCAACTTGCTTGCTCATGAAGACCTAGGGCAATTTGAGGAAGCCCATCATTGGAATATACAAGCCAAGTTCTATAATGAAAAATTCCCACTAGTATATGAAAGTGATAACATGAGAGACTCTCTACTATGAAGATCATGGTGCTACTTTGAAGCACAAGTGTGGTAAAAGGATAGTAACATCGTCCCTTCTCTCTTTTTCTCTCATTTTTTATATATGTTTTTATTATTTTTATATGGCCTTTCTCCTTTTTTAATTTGGGCTTCTTTGGCCTCTCTTTTTTTCGTCCGGAGTCTCATCCCGACTTGTGGGGGAATCATAGTCTCCATCATTCTTTCCTCACTGGGACAATGCTCTAATAATGATGATCATCACACTTTTATTTTTCTTACAACTCAACAATTACAACTCGATACTTAGAACAAAATATGACTCTATGTGAATGCATCCGGCGGTGTACCGGGATATGCAATATCAGAATGATGAATGTGTCATGATGAACTAGATGGTGGAAAGTTGCATGGCAATATATCTCGGAATGGCTATGAAAATGCCATAATAGGTAGGTATGGTGGCTGTTTTGAGGAAGGATATGGTAGGTGTATGATACCGGCGAAATTTGCGTGGTATTAGAGAGGCTAGCAAGGGTGGAAGGGTGAGAGTGCGTATAATCCATGGACTCAACATTAGTCATAAAGAACTCATATACTTATTGCAAAAATTTAGAAGCTATCAAAGAAAAGTACTACGCACATTCTCCTAGGGGGATAGATTGGTAGGAAAAGACTATCGCTCGTCCCTGACCGCCACTCATAAGGAAGACAATCAATAAATAAATCATGCTCCGACTTCATCACATAACGGTTCACCATACGCGCATGCTACGGGATTCACAAACTTCAACACAAGTATTCTTTAAATTCACAACTACTCAACTAGCATGACTTTAATATTATCACCTCCATATCTCAAAACAATTATCATGCTTCAATCTTTTCTTAGTATTCAACACACTCAAAAGAAAGTTTCACAAATCTTAAATACCAAGTATATTATTATTAGGCAAATTACCATGCTATTTAAGAGACTCTCAAATTAATTTAAGTGAAGCATGAGAGATCAATAGTTTATTTAAAACATATCCACCACCGTGCTCTGAAAGATCTAAGTGAAGCACATAGAGCAAAATTATCTAGCTCGAAGGATATAAGTGAAGCACATAGAGAAAAATTATCTAGCTCAAAATATATAAGTGAAGCACAAAGAGAAAAATTATCTAGCTCAAAAGATATAAGTGAAGCACATAGAGCAAAATTATCTAGCTCAAAAGATATAAGTGAAGCACATAGAGTATTCTATAAAATTTTCATTCATGTATAACTCTCTCAAAAGGTGTTTACAGCAAGGATGATTGTGGTATACTAGCAAACAAAGACACAAATAATACAAGACGCTCCAAGCAAAACACATATCATGTTGGTGAATAAAAATATAGCTCCAAGTAAATTACCGATGGAAGTGGATGAAAAGAGGGGATGCCTTCCGGGGCATCCCCAAAGCTTTAAATTTTTGGTGTCCTTGGATTATCTTGGGGGTGCCATGGGCATCCCCAAGCTTAGACTCTTGCCACTCCTTGTTCCATGATCCATCAAAAGAATTCACCCAGGACTTGAAAACTTCACAACACAAAACTCAAAATAGAAAACTCATGAGCTCCGTTAGCGAAACAAAACAAAAGACCACTTCAAGGTACTGTAATTAACTCATTTTTTATTTATATTGGTGTTAAACCTACTGTATGCCAACTTCTCTATGGATTATAAACTATTTTACTAGCCATAGATTCATCGAAATAAGCAAACAACACACGAAAAAACAGAATCTGTCAAAAACAGAACAGTCTGTAGTAATCTGTAGCTAGCGCAAGATCTGGAACCCCAAAAATTCTAAAATAAATTGCTGGATGTGAGGAATTTATCTATTAATCATCTGCAAAAAGAATTAACTAAATAACACTCTTCAAATAAAAATTACAGCAGTTCTCGTGAGCGCTAAAGTTGCTGTTTTTTACAGCAAGTTCAACAAGACTTTCCCCAAGTCTTCCCAATGGTTCTACTTGGCACAAACACTGATTAAACACAAAAAACACAACCTAAACATAGGCTAAATAATTTATTTATTACTAAACAGTAGAAAATAGCAAGGAATAAAAATAAAATTGGGTTTCCTCCCAACAAGCGCTATCATTTAACGCCCCTAGCTAGGCTAGGCATAACAAGCAAGAATAGATCTAGGTATTGCCATCTTTGGTAGGCAATCCATAAGTGGCTCTCATGATTGTTTCATATGGTAATTTTATTTTCTTTCTTGGAAAGTGTTCCATGCCCTTTTTTAATGGAAATTGAAATCTAATATTCCCTTCCTTCATAACAATAATCCCACCAACCATTCTAAGGAAAGGTCTACCAAGAATAATAGGGCAAGAAGGATTGCAATCTATATCGAGAACAATGAAATCTACGGGCACATAATTCCTATTTGCAACAATAAGAACATCATTAATTCTTCCCATAGGTTTCTTAATAGTGGAATCCGCAAGATGCAAGTTTAGAGAGCAATCATCAAAATTACGGAAATCTAGTAAATCACACAAAGTCTTGGGAATAGTAGAACACTAGCACCCAAATCACACAAAGCATAAAACTCATGATCTTTAATTTTAATCTTTATAGTTGGTTCCCACTCATCATAGAGTTTTCTAGGGATAGAAACTTTCAACTCAAGTTTTTCTTCATAAGATTGCATCAAGGCATCACCAATATGTTCGGTAAAGGCTTTATTTCGACTATAAGCATGTGGAGAATTTAGCACGGATTGCAACAAGGAAATACAATCAATCAGAGAGCAATTTTCATAATTAAATTCCTTAAAATCCAATATAGTGGGTTTAGCAACATCTAGATTTTTATTTCTTTCCCTCCCACTTTCATCAATTTCATCATTAAGATCTAAACACTCCAAATTTTTAGAATGCCTTCTAGGTAAAGGAAGATCATATTCAGTTTCATCAAGATTCATATTGCAAAAAAAGATTTAATTGGAGACACATCAATAACTTTTAGATCTTCATCATTACTTTCATAGGAATTGGAAGAACACGCTTTAATAAAGGCATCTTTGGAAGCACGCATCCTAGCGGTTCTTTCTTTACACTCATCAATTGAAATTCTCATGGCTTTTAGAGACTCATTAATATCATGCTTAGGTGGAATAGATCTAAGTTTCAAAGCATCAACATCAAGAGCAATTCTATCAACGTTCCTAGCCAAATCATCAATCTTAAGCAATTTTTCTTCAATCATAGCATTAAAATTCTTTTGCGAAGAAATAAATTATTTAATATTAGATTCAAAATCAGAGGGTATCTTATTATAATTTCCATAAGAGTTGTTGTAGGAATTCCCATAATTATTAGAAGGATTACTAGGATATGGCCTAGGATTAAAATTCCCTCTATAAGCGTTGTTACCAAAATTATTCCTACCAACAAAATTCACATCCATAGATTCATTGTTATTCTCGAATATCATTAGGATCAGAGGAAACACTCTTAGTAGCAAATAATTTCATAAGTTCATCCATCTTTCCACTCAACAAATTAATTTCTTCTATCGCATGCACTTTTTTATTAGATGTTCTTTCAGTATGCCATTGAGAATAATTAACCATAATATTATCTAGGAGTTTAGTAGCATCTCCTAAAGTGATTTCCATAAAAGTGCCTCCCGCGGCCGAATCTAAAAGATTTCTAGAAGCAAAATTCAATCCGGCATAAAATTTTTGTATAATCATCCACAAATTCAAACCAAGAGTAGGACAATTACGTATCATTAATTTCATTCTCTCCCAAGCTTGTGCAACATGTTCATGATCAAGTTGTTTAAAGTTCATAATATCGTTTCTAAGAAAGATGATCTTAGCGGGAGGAAAATACTTAGAGATAAAAGCATCTTTGCACTTCTTCCATGAATCAATACTATTCTTAGGCAAAGACGAAAACCAAGCTTTGGCACGATCTCTAAGCGAAAAAGGAAATAGCTTCAATTTAACGACATCATTATTGACATCTTTTTTCTTTTGCATATCACATAAGTCAATGAAGCTATTCAGATGAGTAGCGGCATCTTCACTAGGAAGGCCGGCGAATTGATCTTTCATAACAAGATTCAACAAAGCGGTATTAATTTCACAAGATTCAGCATCGGTAAGAGGAGCAATCGGAGTGCTAAGGAAATCATTATTATTGGTATTGGTGAAGTCACACAATTTAGTAGTATCTTGAGCCATCGCGACAAGCAAGCAATCTAACACACGAGCAAACAAAAGCAAACGAGCAAAAAGAGGCAAATAGAGAGGGAGGATAGAGAGAGAGGGCAAATAAAACGGCAAGGGTGAATTGGGGGGAGAAGAAAATGAGAGGCAAATGGCAAATAATGTAATGCGAGAGATAGGGATTGTGACGGGTACTTGGTATATTGACTTTTTGCGTAGACTCCCCAGCAACGGCGCTAGAAATCCTTCTTGTTACGTCTTGAGCTTGCGTTGGTTTTCCCCGAAGAGGAAGGGATGATGCAGCAGAGTAGCGTAAGTATTTCCCTCAGTTTTTGAGAACCAAGGTATCAATCCAGTAGGAGCCCACGCTCAAGTCCCTCGCACCTGCACAAAGCGATAGCTACTCGCAACCAACGCGGTTAGGGGTTGTCAAGCCCTTCACGGTCACTTACGAGAGTGAGATCTGATAGATAGAATATTTTTGTTATTTTTGATATAAAGATGCAAGGTAAAAAGTAAAGGCAAAGTAAATAGCAAAACAATATTAAAGTGATGGAGATTGATATGATGAGAATAGACCCAGGGGCCATAGGTTTCACTAGTGGCTTCTCTCAAGAGCATAATTATTCTACGGTGGGTGAACAAATTACTATTGAGCAATTGATAGAATTGTGCATAATTATGAGAATATCTAGGCAAGATCATGTATATAGGCATCACGTCCGTGACAAGTAGATCGAAACGATTCTGCATCTACTACTATTACTCCACTCATCGACCGCTATCCAGCATGCATCTAGAGTATTAAGTTAAAAACAGAGTAACGCCTTAAGCAAGATGACATGATGTAGATAGATAAATTCATGCAATATGAAATAAAACCCATCTTGTTATCCTCGATGGCAACGATACAATACGTGCCTTGCTGCCCCTTTTGTCACTAGTTAAGGACACCGCAAGATCGAACCCAAAGCTAAGCACTTCTCCCATGGCAAGAACTACCAATCTAGTTGGCCAAACCAAATGGATAATTTGAAGAGACTTGCAAAGATAACCAATCATACATAAAAGAATTCAGTGAAGATTCAAATATTATTCATAGATAGACTTGATCATAAACCCACAATTCATCGGTCTCAACAAACACACCGCAAAAAGAAGATTACATCGAATAGATCTCCACAAGAGAGGGGGAGAACTTTGTATTGAGATTCAAAGAGAGAGAAGAAGCCATCTAGCTACTAACTATGGACCCGAAGGTCTGAGGTAAACTACTCACACTTCATCGGAGGGGCTATGGTGATGTAGAAGCCCTCCCTGATGACGGCCCTCTTTCGGCGGAGCTCCGGAACAGGCCCCAAGATGGGATCTCGTGGATACAGAAAGTTGCGGAGGTGGAATTAGGTTTTTGGCTCCTGTTCTGATTGTTTGGGGGTACCTGTGTATATATAGGAGGAAGAAGTACGCCAGAGGAGCAACGAGGGGCCCACGAGGCAGGGGGCGCGCCCTAGGGGGGGTGCCCCCCACCCTCGTGACCGCCTCTTTTGTTCCTTGGAGCAGGGTCCAAGTCTTCTGGATCACGTTCGCTGAGAAAATCACGTTCCCAAAGATTTTATTCCGTTTGGACTCCATTTGATATTCCGTTTCTTCGAAACACTGAAATAGGCAAAAAACAGCAATTCTGGGGTGGGCCTCCGGTTAATAGGTTAGTCCCAAAAATAATATAACAGTGGAAAATAAAGCCCAATATAGTCCAAAACAGTAGATAATATAGCATGGAGCAATAAAAAATTATAGATACGTTGGAGACGTATCAACGGGCCTGCGGACCACTCGAAGTCTGCGTGTTTTCTGGCTGAGGTCTCTGCGATGGTGGGGGCCAAACGGGCAGCTAACCTCCTGGTCATCATGGGGGGGGGGATTAACTTGATCCGCTCGGGTGCGGACAAGAACAACGGCAATGTGGACTGGTCTAGGGTGTTATATTTCAACAATGCGATCGCGGCGGCCTCTTTGCGTGAGGCAGCGCGGGCAGGGGCTAGATTTACATGGACTAACAAACAGCTTCGCCCAGTTAGGTCTGTTCTCGATAGAGTATTTTTTACGCCGGAGTGGGAAGCGCTTTTCCCAATGTGCTTGTTAGTGGCAGAGACTAGGATTGGCTCTGACCACATCCCGCTTATCTTCTCCTCAGGGGAGGAGCATATCCGCCGTAGTAGCAGGTTTTACTTTGAAACAGCTTGGTTTGAAGCAGAGGGCTTCGAGACCATGGTCCGCGAGAGGTGGGCTACTATAGTGTCTCAAATGGGCCCCCAAAGGGGTCCGGCTGAGTTTTGGTTTGTAGCCGCGGCTAGGCTATGTGCATTTCTCAGGGGTTGGGGAGCGAACTTTGGCAGCAAATCCAAAAAGGAACGCGCCAGGCTTACGGAAGAGATTGCGACGCTTGACTTGGCGGCGGACGTGCGATCCTTTTCCTAGCAGGAGTGGGCACATAGATATTCGCTGGAAGATCAAGTGCTAGGTATATTGAGAGCCGAAGAGGAGTATTGGCGTCGTAGGGGCGGCATCAAGTGGGTGACCAAAGGCGACGCAAATACGGGATATTTCCACGCGTGTGCTAACGGGAGAAAACACAAATGTTCTATCCTGCGCCTTAACCATGAAGATAGGGTTTTGGTCACCCAGGCTGAGATCAGTAGCCACATTTATGACTTCTTCATCGGGCTGCTGGGGACGGCCGAGGAGAAATGTCTTTGCCTTCGGGAGGATCTGTGGGATCCATCCGAATGGGTGTCCCAGGACGAAAATGCGGGGCTGGCCCTGTCATTTCTCCCGGAGGAGATTGACCGAGCGCTAGCCTCCATGAAATCGGGCATGGCTCCCCCGGTGGAGTTCTTCAAAAGATTTTGGCCGTTCTTGAAACTTGTTTTCCACGCAATCGTCAATGGCTTTGCGTTGGGCCAAGTGGACCTCGCCCGACTAAACTACGGGGCGATTAGTCTTATCCCCAAAGTTAAGGGCGCGGATTGCATCAAGTTGTTTAGGCCTATCACGTTGATCAATGTTCCTTTTAAATTGTGTGCCAAAGAATACGCCGTTCGGCTTGCCCCTATTGCTCAAAGGGTGATAAGTAGGAGCCAGACCGGGTTTATCAAGGGGCGCAATATTTTGGAGGGACCTATTGCGCTTGCGGAGATCGTGCATGAGCTAAAACGTACGAAAGGGAAAGGGGTTTTGCTCAAGCTGAATTTCGAGAAAGCCTATGATCGCGTGAACTGGGAGTTCGTGCGGGAGGTGCTGCTCAAAAAGGGTTTTGATGCAGGTTTTTGCATAGAATTATGCACGTGGTTAGTTGTGGGCAAACTGCGGTGACGATCAACGGGGAGATGGGCAAATTCTTTCGAAACAGAACGGGTCTCCGTCAGGGAGACCCTAGCTCCCCGTTGATCTTTAACTTCGTGGCGGATCCGCTTGCTGCGATGGTGGCAAGGGCTTGAGGGGCAGGGCATGTGAAAGGCTTAGTACCTCACCTCATCCCAGGGGGGGTGACGCATTTGCAATACACCGATGATACGATGTTGTTCCAACCTGATGAACACAACATTGCATCTATCAAGTTGCTCCTTCTAGCCTTTGAGATTCTATCGGGGCTCACGATTAATTTTCTCAAGAGTGAAGTTATTACGATGGGGATGGAGCAACACGACCGAGTGAGGATAGCTAACCTACTTAATTGTAAGCTAGGGAGTTTCCCAATTAAGTATCTTGGGCTGCCGATCTCGCAAAAGAAGCTTGCCATCTCCGAATGGGAGCCTCTGTATGGTAAATTTGCCAATAGGCTTAGCCCGTGGCGAGGGCGATTCATGTCTTCGGCGGCTAGACTGATCCTTACAAACTCTAGTCTGTCCTCCCTACCACTGTTTACGATGGGTATGTTTCTGTTGGTAGATGGGGTGCATGGGAAGTTCGACCACCCGCGCTCCAAATTCTTTTGGGAAGGGGCTGGGATTAAAAAGAAATACCATATGTTGAAATGGGCTGCGGTGTGTCACCCTAAGAGATTTCGTGGGTTAGGGATCACTAATTCCAAACTTATGAATGTGGCCTTACTTACCAAATGGTGGTGGAAATTAGCAACTAACGAATCAGGTCTATGGGCGGACCTGCTTCGGGCAAAATATTTCCCGGACGGGAATGTGTTTAACGCTAAGGTCTCGGGCTCGCCATTTTGGAATGGGATCCAGGCGGTTAGGCCGGCTTTCTCATTAGGGGCGAGATTCGAGGTTAATAATGGCATGGCTACCAGGTTCTGGCTGGATACATGGTTGGAAGACAGGCCGCTCTGGCAGGTGTACCCGCTGCTATACCATGTGGTAGCGGACTCGCATATTCTGGTGGGAGAGGCCTTGCGGTCGACGCCGCCAGCTATCCACTTCCTGAGGCCGCTGAATGCGGCGGAACTAGCAAATTGGGACTTGCTGCAGGCTCAAGTGGGCCAACCCGTCAGGAGCCAGGCTGATGACGTAGTGACCTGGGACCTATCGGCGTCTCGTAAATTCTCGGTTAAGTCCATGTATAACAAGCTGACAGAGGGTCCCGCCTTAGATATTGCTAGGAGTCTTTGGAAGGCTAGGGTGCCGCTAAAGATAAATTTTTTCCTTTGGCAAATGTTTCGCAATAGGCTGCCGACGGCTGATAACGTAGCTAAACGCAACGGGTCCTCGAATGGGACTTGTGTGGTTTGTGAATCGCTGGAGGATGCGAACCATGCCCTTTTCCAATCCGCACTGGCCCGTTTTGCCTGGAGCGCTGTGCGTGAGGTGTTCCAACAGAATTGGAACCCGAGATCGGGGAATGAGCTGTTATTGGTGTTACAAGCGCAGAGGGGTGCCAAGGCCAGGGTCCTTTGGATTTGCATGGGTGCATTGCTTTGGTCCTTATGGACAGTACGAAACAAAATGACTATGGAGCATAAGTTCCCGACTAACCCGACTGATGTTATTTTCAAATGCCATCTTTTTCTGCAGAGTTGGACACCGCTGGAGAAACAATGTGATGCTGATCTTATGAGGAGCACAATGGAGCAGATTGCGACTAGTATCCCCAGGCTCCGTCAAGCGAATTGAGCGTCTTATGTCCTTTATTTTGGGTGCCTAGCTTTTGAGGTAGATTTGGTTGGGGCCTATCTTGCCAATTATTTGTTGTGATGTGTGTGGCCGATGTGGCCTGTTAAGACTGTGGTTATATGATATGTATGTTGTGCAAACTTGGATGCTGCCTTCGTGGCTTTATTAATTTAAAGCCGGACGCGTCTAATGTCTTCGTTCAAAAAAATAAACTTGGTTAAGTCTTAGTTCACTAAGATTTAGCAATCCCGTTTGCACATCTGTAATGCCCTTCCCTGCTAGGCTGGTGGTTTGTTGGTTAGGATAGTTTGAACTCTGAATAAGTGTAGCAGGTTTTCGTCCCATAGTACTTGTTTTTCAATTGCGCGTGAGTGCGATAGGTTTCATGCTATTGTAGAACTTGTTTTTGTCTTTCTCGTCCCCTTTAGTCTGTTCTGTAAACTGATATGTTTTCGTTATGTAAGTAATGGAAAGGGGTTTAGCCCAGTTAAAAAAACGTAGAGATGATGTCCTTTGCATCTGAGATCGACGTCCTGTCAACAGGTTGAGGCGGTACACAGGGTTCTAACTGAATGTTTTGACAGTTGCGAATTTATAATTCTGCAGAGTTCAGAGATTATGCTCACACTATCTGTCCTGATTAGTTTTGTTCTCCGAATCCCAGCTGAGGTCACAAGAAGCAGCCGCTTTGGCCAAGAGGATGAAGTAGAACTACGATTGAGACTTTTCCTCGACTATGTAGGTGTGCATGGGTGGGCACGTATGCGTTTGCCCTCATGCTAGTTTCTAGAGCATGCACGTCAGTTGAAAACACCAGGTAAAAATAAAAACTCAAGTATCCTCCGTCAAACAGAAGAAGAATTTCCCTTGTCCAACTCCATGCCGTCGGCCAAAATTGAACCGCCGTGTTCACCTAGACACACAGCAGATTTATTACCGCGTAGGAGGGTTGAATTCCCGTCTGTAACACAAAAATAACAAGGTGTTCACGCTACCTGCTCACAAGTCGGTCAGTGTCACGCTGCATGCGTCCAACGTACTATCCTCTGCATGTAATTGAAGATCACAAGAGTACTACTCCTAACAAAAGAGGTTCCAAAAAGAAAAGGTGCGAGTATCTCCTAGTATACTGATCAATCGCCAAGGTCTATATAAACCACAGGGAGCTTGATCACTCCCACCCATCTCACCTCTCATCATCACAAGTAGTCTCTGCATCGAGGGACACATGGCTCCTTGGATTAGTGTCTCTCTGCTTGTCGTCTTGGCGTCGTGGTCATGCGTTGCGGCCAGGGGCGGACGGGCTCCTAGAACCGCCGACCCGACCGAGGGGTTCACGGCGGTGAGGCTCAGCGAGAGCAACTTTGCGCTGCAGCGCCCGTTCGACGAGGCGATCGGCTCACGATACAGCTTCGACGGCACCCTGCGGAGGCTGTGGGTGCTCTCTTCAGACAAGCCCCATGTCCGCCAGAGCCGTACAAAACCAAGGACTGAGATCAGGATGACAGTAAGTTAATCATCACATCATTATTACTACGATGTATTGGGGTGTAATTAATTATGATTTAGATGTCTTACTGATCTTCTTCTACTTGCACAGGGCTATGACTATAGCTCCGGCGTGTGGCAGTTCGAGGGCTACGGGTACGTCCCCTCCGGCACGACGGGGGTGTGTATCATGCAAGTGTTCGACATCAGCGACGGGGCCAGCACGTTTATGCTGCGCGTCTACGATGGCGCGCTGCGCTACTACGACCGGCAGCTAGTCGAGGACAACATCTATGACAGGTGGTTCCGGCTGAACGTGGTCCACGATGTCAAGACGTCGACACTCACCGTGTACATCGACGGCGAGCAGAAGCTGCGTGTCCACGGCCGCGGCGGCCACTCGTACTTCTTCAAGTTCGGCGTGTACGCGCAGAACCACGACTCCAGCCGCATGGAGTCCCGCTGGAAGCACGTGAGGATCCTCAAGAAACATTAGAATTGCTTGTGTTATTACGTGTATGTTTGAGGGAGTTGTTATGTTTGTACTACCACGCGGCAGGCGTGGTGAGCAATCTTCAAATACGAACTATGTTTGTTTCTCAATGGAGTTAAGTGCATTGTAGTTTCCAGAACTATTCCAAAGGCTCCTCTCAACATGAAAGAGGGGAGTGCTGACCACCTTAGTTATAAACACTTCGAGTGATTTAACTTCCAAGGATGCAACAACCTCCTTATATATGCCCTCCAACATAAATTAGACTTGATAGGCACTGTCTTCATTCGACATTTGTGTGATGTCTCAACATCATATCGTCCTACTAATTTAACTTGGTCACTTATATCCATCCACTTTAATCCGTGTTTCTACACCCCGACGATATAAGAACTGATCATATGATCTAACAAGTCATTATGGTAATCATATAACAACTCATCAACCGTAGTCATATATATAGGGGTGGACTATTCTGTTACTAGTAACAGAATAATATTCTGTTACTGTGGCACCCTATATAGGACGGGCTGTGTTTTTCCCGAACCCAGGCCACCTCCACTAAATCTGGATCGGGTCAACCCACCCTGACCCCAGTACCATCGTGCCCACCTTCCTCCGACCGCCGCGCCGCCACCTACCACCTTCCCCCGGCGGCCGCGCCTCCGGCCACCTTGCCCCGGCGGCCACGCCTCCGGCCACCTTCCTCCTGCGGCCATGCCTCCGGTCACCTCTCCTTCGGCGGCCGCGGCTCCGGCCATCTTGCCCCAGCAGCCACGCCTCCGACCACCTCCCTCCTGCGGTCGTGCCTCTGCTCACCTCTCCCCCGATCAATGCGCCTCCGGTCACCTCCTCCCCACCGATGTCGCGATTTCCGCCACCTCCTTCCCTAATCCCCAGCGCGCCTTCGATCATGTCGCCCCCGGCGCCCAAACACGCCACCTACCCGAGCCACGCCCCCGCTTCCTCCTATCAGTCTCGGTGACGCTCGCGCCCTCTCCCCGCACCTGGCCTCCTGCCGGTGGAGCGTAGCAGCCCAGCCCGGCATGAGGCACTCAAGGCCCAGCGCGTGGCCTGAATCTCACGCGTCGACCATCTCCGAGGGAGGCGCCGCGACCACTGCCTCCTACCTGCTGCAGCATGACGTGCCTCGCGCAGCCCTCTGAGCTCGAGTCCCGTCACTGACCGTCCGCTTTCGGCTTCGCTCACATGTCCGTGCTTGACGGAATCGAGCTTTTCCATGGTTTTGCAGTCCAACTTCTAGCTCCGCCTTTGGTAGCTCAATGAATCACGTGCAGGCCACCCCCGTGCTCCGCCCCTATATTCGGTTCGGCTGTTAGCTCTTGTTCCAGGTCCGGCATCCCCCCTGTACTGCCTCATGTTGGGGAACGCAGTATTTCAAAAAAATTCCTATGATCACGCAAGATCTATCTAGGATATGCATAGCAACGAGAGGGGAGAGTATGTCTACGTACCCTAGTAGACCGAAAGCGGAAGCGTTAAGAAACGCAGTTGATGTAGTCGAACGTCTTCGAGATCCAACCGATCAAGTACCGAACGTACGACACCTCCGCGATCCGCACAAGTTCAGCTCGGTGACGTCCCTCATACTCTTGATCCAGTTGAGGCCAAGGAGAGTTTCGTCAGCACGACGGCGTGTTGACGGTGATGATGAAGTTACCGGCGCAAGGCTTCGCCTAAGCACTACGATGATATGACTGAGGTGTGTATCTGTGGAGGAGGGCACCGCACACGGGTAAAACAATTATCAACTTGTGTGTCTATGGGGTGCCCCCTCCCCCGTATATAAAGGAGGGGAGGAGGGGGGCTGGCCGGCCCTCATGGTGCGCCCCCAAGGGGGGATTCCTACTCCTACTAGGAGTAGGTTTCCCCCCTTTCCTAGTCCTAATAGGAGGGGGAAGGAAGGAGAAGAGGAGAAGAAGGAAAGGGGGACCGCCCCCTCCCAATTCGGATTGGGCTTGGGGGGGGGGGGGTGGGGCGCCCCCACCTCTTGACCGCCTCCTCTCTCTTCCACTAAAGCCCATGTAGGCCCATTAAGCCCCCGGGGGGTTCCGGTAACCCCTCGGTACTCCGGTATATGCCCGAAATCATCCGAAACCATTCCGGTGTCCAAACATAACCTTTCAATATATCAATCTTCATGTCTCGACCATTTCGAGACTCCTCGTCATGTCCGTGATCACATCCGGGACTCCGAACTACCTTTGGTACATCAAAACACATAAACTCATAATACTGATCGTCATCGAACGTTAAGCGTGCGGACCCTACGGGTTCGAGAACTATGTAGACGTGACCGAGACTCATCTCCGGTCAATAACCAATAGCGGAACTTGGATGCTCATATTGGTTCCCACATATTCTATGAAGATCTTTATCGGTCAAACCGCATAACAACATATGTTGTTCCCTTTGTCATCGGTATGTTACTTGCCCGAGATTCGATCGTTGGTATCATCATACCTAGCAAGTCTCTTTACTCGTTCCGTAATGCAACATCCCGCAACTAACGCATTAGTCACATTGCTTGCAAGGCTTATAGTGATGTGCATTATCGAGAGGGCCCAGAGATACCTCTCCGACAATCGGAGTGACAAATCATAATCTCGATCTATGCCAACTCAACAAACACCATCGGAGACACCTGTAGAGCATCTTTATAATCACCCAGTTACGTTGTGACGTTTGATAGCACACTAAGTGTTCCTCCGGTATTCGGGAGTTTCATAATCTCATAGTCATAGGATGTAGCGACCCGACCCGAATGGATCAAGTCTCTGTGCTTAAGTGTCATCCCTGGATCGGTATGCTAACACACACAATACTCGAGGATTTATAACAGAGGTAAATCACATGTATAAAGTAACGTAAATACTATTACCTCAATCCATATAGTGGAAGTAACAACAAGGTTGTGGATTCCCATCAACACCAACGACAAAGTAGAGCATAGAAATCGTAACCCTAACGTATCACTTACTCGTTGTAAGAATCCTGCAACATGAGACGTTGCAGCCATGTAGGTCAGTACATTGAATGTACTGACAATTTCACACTGTAGAGCAATGCTGACTAATGGCTATCACTACATGCATATTTGGCTGGTGGAGTCTCAAAGTTTAATTTTGCATAAAGCTAAATTTTTCCTACAACAAAGGAATATATTTTATTTAACTACACAGTTTGTTGAAAACATTGAGAAGGTTCCTCCAACTCAATCCCAAATTAATAATCATCAACCCATCAAATTAATTAAGTAGAGTGATGAGATCAAATCAATAATTTAAGTACCAGATACTCAAGTTGTCCATAACCAGGGACACGGCTAATCATGATTAGTGTGTACACTCTGCAGAGGTTTGCACACTTTTCCCCACAAGACTCGATCTCCTCCGTTGTATTTCTCGCACTACATGATGTTTGAGAAACGGATGATCGAGACACAGTCTTTCCGAAGAGGTCCCCTTAACCGATAGATAGGCCGGTACACCTACAATCCCCTACATCTGCTAGCCCATCATGGAAAGGTTTCCCACAACTTACTCAACTATGCCAGAGCCCATAATGGCTTGTGGCTGCACACAGAAGTTTCTAGCATGAATACTCTTATGATCCCTTTGAGCCTGGGTGGCATTCCATAGGGTGATCACACGGGTACTCCGGGATCCCCTTGCGCAAGCACTGGGTTCTCCAGGTGCCCGGGCAAAGCACTGGGTGCTCCAGGGTGCCCCAACCAATCCACCCAGATGTGTATTAAAGTAGCCACCTTAAGTTAAATCTTAGTTAGCAATAACTCTCACAACTTCCATGAATTCTCTCAAAACCAAACCACGTCTATGAGCATAGCATAGCAGTGTAAGCATAACATAGTAACACTATGGGTTAGAAATGCAAGACAATAGGTTCCTACCTCATCAACTACTTCCCAATACCCACATGTTATCAATCCTACTCATGCAATGTTTGAGGGTAAAACTAATGCATAAAACTGGGTATGAAAAGTATGATCAAAGTGTGAACTTGTCTTGTATAGTTGATGAAGATGATTCGCACTCATAACTCCTGATAGTTCTACTCGTCACACTCCGGTCAATCTATCGTGAGCAAGCAATTGCATACATAAGCACTCATGCAATAGAATCGAAGAAAAGACTTCGAAAAACTTTGAAAACAAGCAATTAACTCTTGCAATAGAAAACAATTTCGAACAGTACCAATTGGGTGGATTTGGTCTTATCAGAAAATTTAGGTCAAGAGCTCCAATTTGCAAAAAGAATCAACTAAATCGGAGTTATGAAACTCAAGTTATGATCAAAATAAGTTTGAATATGACAGGTTCACTAGATAGGTGAAAACAAGACAAAACTATAGGCGCTGGTTTTATCTAATTTGGATGAACGAGTAAAAAATTATAGCTATTTAAAAAATCAGGGCCAAGCTGTTTTAAAGAATAAAAATAACTATGGCTAAAAGAATTTTAAGTCTAATGTATAAATACAGAGACTAATTGATAATCTAATTATTCTACCGTATTAGTCTAGAAATAATAAACTATGGAAGTATAAAAAGAAAATGAAGAAAGATATCTTTATAATGTAGAGAAAAGGCGATTTCGGAGGGAGGAGACAATTTTCAAAAGTTCCGTCGGAGAGGAAAAAATATTTTTTTAATGAATCTAGTCAAACCAAAATATTGATTTAACCCGAACCGAATGATTTTTGGAGGCTCTATGGATTTATATTTATAGGTGAAAAAGAGGTTTAGAGATCAAAGACTAGGCAATGTGGGACTAAACATATATGTATGTAGATGAAATTAAAAAAAAATCATGGGCCAAAAGTTCGGCCGGGCCGCGCGCTGTGTTGTTTTTTTATTAAAAAATTTGGTCATAGTGAAAAAGGGTGGCTGGGCCTAGTCCACGTAGGACAGAAGAAAATAAAATAAAATGATGGGTCGCCCAATGCCACTATGTTGCGCACGTGGGCAATAGTTAGCTTCATGCGCACGCGCATTTTTTTAAAATAGAAACAGAAGAGAAAAAACTGAATAAATAAAATAAAAGTAAAATTTTATTTAGACATATTATATATCAAAATTTGTAGAAAAAGATTTTCTACAACATGTACATTTTTCTAACATCAAATAAAACCCACAAAAATTAAATAAAGCAAAGAGTGCTACAGCTCTAATAAAACCCAATAAAAATCATTTTAAAAATACCAAAATGATTTAAAATTTATTTCTCTCCAATTTTCTATTGTAGGGAATCATTTTACCCTATTTTCCATATATTTTATTTTTGGAGAAAAAATAATTCAAATAAAACCCCAATAACTCCAAATTGAAAATAATTTCAAAGGGACTTTAAATTTGCTTCTTTGAAACTCCCAACTCATATTTCATATGTTTTGTAGAAGTCATTTTATCTTCTCTCATGAAAATCATTGAGTTGCTTAAATTTTTTGAATTTAAAATATTTCCAAATGAAATTCAAATCTTTTCAACAACCCTTTTCATTTATTTAAATGAAGAAGTCATGTCATCTTCTCTCTAGGGTTTTGTGATGAAATAAATTTGAATTCTTGGAGATCAGAAAGCAAAGTGAAAGTTTTGGGATAGTCATTTTATTCCCTCTCATTTAACTTTCAAAAAGTTTCGAATTTCACACAAGCAGCCACACCACAATCAAACAATCAATCAAATCTATTTATTTAATATAACATTCCAAAATTTATAATTTTGGGATGTTACAAACCTACCACCCTTAGAATGAATCTCACCCTCGAGATACAGAGAGGCTAGCAAGAAATAGGTTAGGTTCGGGGCCTCCTCAAAATCCATCGATTGTCGCAGGAGGTCTCGGGTGCTACCACCCTTAGAAGCATTGTTACGGTTCCATCAAAACTCATATACTCCATCCTTATTGTTGGCTATGTCGTTCTTCTTAGATTCTCGGGAAAATTCCAACTCTGGCTCTTTCGGTAGTGGCATAAACTTTTCCTCAATTCTTTTGTGCTTCTATCTTGGTACGGTCCTCCTGTGACTGGGTCTTCTTAGCTGACATGTCTGGCGCCAATACTAAACAACTATCGATATCTCATGGCAGTCAACAATTTATCGTTTCTCCTGCAGGAAATCAGTCTGGGCTTCATCCTCACTATATGACCTACGAGGGGCAACAACTACCTTGTATAAGGGAAAATTGTCATACCATTCTAAGATTTCAACAAGGTTTTGATATCGTCGTCTCTCTACTATGGGTAAGTCACTCAGATTTACCATCCCATATAGCTAAGCGAATAATAAGAGTAAGTCGGTATGGTGATCAATCCATCCCGCACCCAAATCATTACCTTGTATATGGTTTAGCAAATCTCGCATTCTAACACTCGGTAATCCTCACAAGCATTGCAGAATTTCTCTTGTTGACGAACTAAGTTCGGATAAATCCATTGATTCTGCAAGCCAAACCAAACATCAATCGTCCCTTCACAACTCTTAGGTTTTGTGTTACTCCTATAAGATCGTTTGTTGGTAAAGTCATAACTTCTTCCAGGGTTTTTCCTTTAGCAAGAGTGTGCTTTGCTTCTTGGCAGGTCCTGGTGCCTGTGAGTTATGGCCCATCTCATCACTTGTAAACCTTGAACTCATCATCGGGGCAACTGCTCATTATTCCAACATCCAACTTCCTAGCACTCTTAATTCCATCCAATTATATTGTCTCTCTTCCTTATATTGGTACCAAACTAAGACATGATTACTCAAACTCATCATGGAGTTACAATTGTTCCATATTACCAATATTATACCTCCTTTATATCCAATAGTACTTCATCTCTCCATATTCTTGGGGTATACCACATATCGAGACAAAACTTGTACTTATTTTGTCCGAAGTCCACTCCATGGAATGTCATTTTATTTTCTAGGGGTCAAGTGTCCTCGCAGGGTACTACCACCCTTGAAATGCACAATTCATCCATAGACCATATTTCTCATATCCTCGAAAATGGTCAAAGTCTTTCTTCATGGAGTAACAACTCATAAGCATCCAAATCAATACCAACGATGCTAACTTTATTGATTCTCATATTCTTACAATATCCTGCATTTCCATTATATGCATCAACTCAACACCTCAATGTAAAAGAAATGTTCCCACTTCTACTATATTTCTGACAGACTCCACTATTTAGCACTAATATCCTCATTGGGACAATCTCTGGCAAAGTGCCCTGCTTCGTTACAACAAAAACATATTACTTCTGACAAGTCTCGTGGTTTCCTTGTAATTACATAGCCTCCTTGGGTCCTCGGCTTCCTTTTTGGGAAACCGCTGAAGTAGTGCCCTGGCTCCCTGCACCTGAAACTGTTGATATGACTCAGGTCCTTCCTGGAATCCAATCTATTTCTCTTCCTGGACTTTTCCGTTCCAATCTGGGCTTCTATTTCCTGTGGGTCATACTCTACTTCCTCTGTCGGGAATTTTACTAGGTCCCCATTCACACAATTTTGGGAGATGTGTCCTTCTCCACATGAATAGCATGACTTGGAGCAGGTTTTAATTGGGTCTTCTTTGGGTGTGTCCTCCACCTCTTCCTTCATCACTGGTTCTTCTAAAATTTCCATGAGGGCTCCTTTCATTGCTTCTTTCTTCTGTTGGATGGTTCTTTGAACCACGGGGTAAATGTGACACTAAGCAGGGTAGTGGGTAGTCCCTTCACACAAGAAACAAGTAATCTGCCTAGTTGGGCATTCTTCATCTGGGTGACTTTCTTCACAATGAGGGAATTCATCCTTGTGTTTGTTATGGTTGTGTCCTATTTCTCCACAAAGCTTGCATGCACAAGGTTTCTTCACATCATTTCCATAAGGCTTCAACTTCTAGGACACAAGACGAGACTTTAGCAGAGTCAACTTAAATTCTTCCCAAGTGGTTACTCCTTGCCATCCATTGATGGTTTGGTACATCCTCCACCAAGTAGCAGCACCTCTTTCAAAGCACTGAAGAGCATGTTGGGTCCTATCCTTTCTGGCTATAGGGTTATTCTTCATGTGATCTTCCCTATTCTAAATCCATAGGTCCGTCTCCAATTGACTTATCATTCTCGGAAATGTGAGTTCATCTCCATTCATCCTCTATTGGGTCCATGGGTTTTTGGCATGAGAGAGAGATAGAGAGGGATACACACAATACAAACAATAGTTTTGAAAAGATAGATTTTATTTGTGGCTGTCGGAAAAAACAACAAACAATTGACAACTTACAATCGTCGCATCTAACGTAAGTGTATAACAGGGGTTTAGTCTTCTAAAGGTCAAAAAATCTTCAAAGTCACCAAACTCTTCAAGTCTTGTTCATGTCTCCGATGGCTACTTTCGATCATGCTTGTCCTCTTCAAGTTCTTTTGCCAGATCATCTCTGTTGACACGAAGTCTCTCGTGGCGTCCTTTAATATTTCTGGAGTTGCATTCCAAACTTCTGGGTTTCAATATCCTTGGTATGAACCACGGTCCTACTGCCCTTTAGTTCATATTGAATCTCCGGTATCTCGATGTTTTGCTCCTCCAGCTTGGGTACTTTCAGCTTCTGGGTCCTGAGTTCTTCACGGAATACTTCCTTGTCAAAAACGGCTTCCTAAAGGTCCACCCTAAACTTCTTGATGTAATACTCCAGATCCTAATGATACACCGGCTAAAGATAAAACTTCATCTTTTGCTGATAGGTGCTCAATTAGCCCTTTTGTCATCCAATCCTTTCGAAGAAATGCAAGCTCAACTCAGCATGGTGACAATAGCATAAGCGGGCGATAACATCATGGATAGTTGTGTTTCTTCCCTTGTCATTGCCATGAGCTATTATTCCATAGTTGGTATCTCCTGCCTTAGGGTTTTCCTGACAAAAACTTTGAGTTTTTAACTCTCCATGTTCTGGTCTTTCTCCGACACACCCTGATCTTGAGTATTGACAACTTCAATAGTCTGATAAGTTCCGTAAGGGTAGCCTTCCTAGGTCATACCAATCTGGAAATTCTTCAGAGCCTTCAAATTCTCCTAGTCTTCGGCAAGGTTGTCAAAATCGCGATTTTGAATCGGATCAGAGCACTGATGGTAGGATCGCAGATCGTAGAATCTTCCCTATCAGGATCGTAGAAACACAGATTCTATGAACTAAAATCGTAGAATCATAGGGGTTAGTTTGGATCATAAAGTTGTAGAATCGTATAACAAAATCGTGATTCTGACAACCTTGGTCTTCGGAGTCTTCATCCGTTGTAGTTCCCATTGTTATAATGCATGGTAAATCCTCTTCATTCTCAAGTGGTCTTAGTTGTCCGATATCTTGTACTTCTTGGAGTGGTCTCATCAGTCGAATCTTCGTGTGGTCAAAAAGGGGGAAAAGTATAGTCTAACAATTTGAGATGAGAGGAAGAATACTTGGAAAAGCTTAGAAAAGATGAGAGTAAAAGATCTTTTTGAAAATAAAGATTTAGAGAAAAAAATTCCTATGGGCTTGCCAGTTTCTAGGGTCACGTCCTACATTAAACATGTGCTCTAATACCATCTTGTAGTGACCCGGCCCGAATGGATCAAGTCTCTGTGCTTAAGTGTCATCCCTGGATCGGTATGCTGACACACACAGTACTCAAGGATTTATAACAGAGGTAAATCACATGTATAAAGTAACGTAAATACTATTACCTCAATCCATATAGCGAAAGTAACAACAAGGTTGTGGATTCCCATCAACACCAACGGCAAAGTTGAGTGTGGAAATCGTAATCCTAACGTATCACTTACTTGTCGTAAGAATCCTGCAACATGAGAAATTGCAGCCATGTAGGTCAGTACATTGTATGTACTGGCAATTTCACACTGTAGAGCAATGCTGAATAATGGCTATCACTACATGCATATTTGGCTGGTGGAGTCTCAAAGTTTAATTTTGCATAAAGCTAATTTTTTCCTACAACAAAGGAATATGTTTTATTTAACTACAAAGTTTGTTGAAAACATTGAGAAGGTTCCTCCAACTCAATCCCAAATTAATAATCATCAACCCATCAAATTAATTAAGTAGAGCGATGATACCAAATCAATAATTTAAGCACCAGATACTCAAGTTGTCCATAACCGGGGACACGGCTAATCATGATTAGTTTGTACACTCTGCAGAGGTTTGCACACTTTTCCCCACAAGACTTGATCTCCTCCGTTATATTTCTCGCACTACATGATGTTTGAGAAATGGATGATCGAGACACAGTCTTTCCGAAGAGGTCCCCTTAACCGATAGATAGGCCGGTACATCTACAATCCCCTACATCTGCTAGCCCATCATGGAAAGGTTTCCCACAACTTACTCAACTATGCCAGAGCCCATAATGGCTTGTGGGTGCGCACAGAAGTTTCTAGCGTGAATACTCTTATGATCCCTTTGAGCCTGGGTGGCATTCCATAGGGTGATCACACGGGTACTCCGGGATCCCCTTGGGCAAGCACTGGGTTCTCCAGGTGCCTGGGCAAAGCACTGGGTGCTCCAGTGTGCCCCAACCAATCCACCCACATGTGTATTAAAGTAGCCACCTTAAGTTAAACCTTAGTTAGCAATAACTCTCACAACTTCCATGAATTCTCTCAAAACCAAACCACGTCTACGAGCATAGCATAGCAGTGTAAGTATAACGTAGTAACACCATGGGTTAGAAATGCAAGACAATAGGTTTCAACCTCATCAACTACTTCCCAATACCCACATGTTATCAATCCTACTGATGCAATGTTTGAGGGTAAAACTAATGCATAAAACTGGGTATGAAAAGTATGATCAAAGTGTGAACTTGTCTTGTATAGTTGATGAATATGATTCGCACTCATAACTCATGATAGTTCTACTCATCACACTCCGGTCAATCTATCGTGAGCAAGCAATTGCATACATAAGCACTCATGCAAAAGAATCGAAGAAAAGACTTCGAAAAACTTCGAAAACAAGCAATTAACTCTTGCAATAGATAACAATTTCGAACAGTACCAAAATTGGATGGATTTGGTCTTATTAGAAAATTTAGGTCAAGAGCTTCGATTTGCAAAAAGAATCAACTAAATCGGAGTTACGAAACTCAATTTATGATCAAAAGAAGTTTGAATATGAATCTGAACAAATTTCGAAATGTGAAAAATTGAAAAAGTTGATGTGACAGGTTCACTGGATAGGTGAAAACAAGAAAAATCAGGGCCAAGCTGTTTTATGAAAGAAAAATAACTATGGCTAAAAGAATTCTAGGTCTAATGTATAAATACATAGACTAATTGATAATCTAATTATTCTACCGTATTAGTCTAGAAATAATAAACTGTAGAAGTATAAAAAGAAAACGAAGAAATATATCTTTATAAGGTAGAGAAAAGACGACTTCAGAGGGAGGAGACAATTTCCAGAAGTCCCGCCAAAGAGGAAAAAATGTTTTTCTTTAATGAATCTAGTCAAACCAAAATATTGATTTAACCCGAATTGAATGATTTTTGCAGACTCTATGGATTTATATTTATAGGTGGAAAAAAGGTTTAGGTGTCAAAGGCTAGGCAATGTGGGACTAAACATATATGTACACAGATGAAATTTGAAAAAAAAAATCATGGGCCAAAAGTTCGGCCGGGCCGCGGCAGTTGTTTTTTTTAAAAAAATCGGTCAAAGTGAAAAAATGATGTCTGCGCCTAGCCCATGTAGAAGAGAAGTAAATAAAATAAAATGATGGGGCGCCCGATGCAACTATGCTGCGCACATGGGCGACAGTTAGTTTCAAGCGCACATGCAGTTTTTTTTAAAAATAGAAACATAAAAGAAAAAAACCTGA
This sequence comes from Triticum monococcum, assembly GCA_034509565.1. Lineage (NCBI taxonomy): Eukaryota > Viridiplantae > Streptophyta > Magnoliopsida > Poales > Poaceae > Triticum > Triticum monococcum. Next base: position 168,410,903 of record CM067847.1, on the reverse strand, counting down.
ATAAAGAAAATACAAATAAAATTTTATATAGGCATATTATATAACAAAAGTTTCAGAAAAAGATTTTCTACAACATGTACATTTTTCTAACATAAAAAAAATCCACAAAAATATTAAATAAAGGAAAGGGTGATATAGCTCTAATAAAACCCAATAAAAATCATTTTAAAAATACCAAAATGATTTCAAATTTATTTCTCTACAATTTTATATTGTAGGGAATCATTTTACCCTATTTTTCATATATTTTATTTTCGGAGAAAAAATATTTTGAATAAAACCCCAATGACTTCAAATTGAAAATAATTTCAAAGGGACTTTAAATTTGCTTCTTTGAAACTCCCAACTCATATTTCATATGTTTTGAAGAAGTCATTTTATCTTCTCTCATGAAAATCATTGAGTTGCTTAAAGTTTCTAAATTTAAAATATTTCCAAATGAAATTCAAATCTTTTCAACAACCATTTTCATTTATTTAAATGGAAGAAGTCATGTCATCTTCTCTCTAGGTTTTGTGATGAAATAAATTTGAATTCTTGGATATCAGAAAGCAAAGTGAAAGTTTTGGGAAATTCATTTTATTCCCTCTCATTTAACTTTCAAAAAGTATCGAATTTCACTCAATTTCACACAAGCAACTACAACACAACCAAACAATCAATCAAATCTATTTATTTAATATAACATTCCAAAATTTAGAATTTTGGGATGTTACATAGGAACATGTATAAGTCTGAAGAAAGCAATAGCAATAAAATAAACGATCATAATGCTAAGCTAACGGATGGGTCTTTTCCACCGCATCATTCTCTAACGATGTGATCCTGTTCATCAAATGACAACATATGTCCATGGCTAGGAAACTTAACTATCTTTGATTAACGAGCTACTCAAGTAGAGGCATACTAGGAACACTTTATTTATCTATGTATTCACACATGTACTAAGTTTCCGATTAATACAATTCTAGCATGAATAATAAACATTTATCATGATATAAGGAAATATAAATAACAACTTTATTATTGCATCTAGGGCATATTTCTGTCAGTCTCCCACTTGCACTAGAGTCAATAATCTAGTTCACATCGTCATGTGATTTCACACCAATTGTTCACATATTTATGTGATTAGTTCACATCTTCATGTGACTAATACCCAAAAGGTTTACTATAGTCAATAATCTAGTTCACATTGCTATGTGATTAGCACCCAAAGAGTGATCATGTTTTGCTTGTGAGAGAAGTTTAGTCTATGGGTCTGCAACATTTAGACCTATATGTATTTTGCAAATTTTTATGTCTACAATACTCAGCACGGAGCTACTCTAGCTAATTGCTCCTACTTTCAATATGTATCTAGATCGAGACTTAGAGTCATCTAGATCGGTGTAAAAAGCTTGCATCGACGTAACTCTTTATGACGAACTCTTTTATCACCTCCATAATCGAGAAATATTTCCTTAGTACTCTAAGGATAATTTTGACCGCTGTCTTGTGATCTACTCCTAGATCACTATTGTACTCCCTTGCCAAAATCATGCTAAGGTATACAATAGGTTTCGTACACAGCATATCATAATTTATAGAACCTATGACTGAGTCATAGGGAATGACTTTTCATTCTTTTTCTATTTTCTGCTATGGTCGGGTTTTGAGTCTTTACTCAACTTCACACCTTGCAACACAGGAAAAAACTCCTTCTTTGACTGTTCCATTTTGAACTACTTCAAAAACTTGTCAAGGTATGTACTTATTAAAAAATTTATCAAGCGTCTTGATCGATCACTATAGATCTTGATGCCCAATACGTAAGTAGCTTCACCGAGGTCTTTCATTGAAAAATTCTTATTTAAGTATCATTTTATGCCATCCAATAATTCAGTATCATTTTTGATGAACAATATGTCATCCACATATAATATCATAAATGCTACAGAGCTCCCACTCACTTTCTTTTAAATACACACTTTTCCAAAAGTCTGTATAAAACTATATGCTTTGATCAACTCATCAAAGCGTATATTCCAACTCCGAGATGCTTGCACCAGTCCATAGATGGATCGCTGGAGTTTGCACACTTTGTTAACACCTTTAGGATTGACAAAACCTTATGGTTGCATCATATACAACTCTTTTTTAATAAATCCATTAAGGAATGTAGTTTTGATATCCATTTGCCATATTTCATAAAATGCGGCAACTGCTAACATGATTCGGACAGACTTTTAAGCATCGATACGAGTGAGAAAATCTCATTGTAGTCAACACCTTGAACTTGTCGAAAACCTTTTGCGACAATTCGAGCTTTGTATATAGTAACACTACTATCAGTGTCCGTCTACCTCTTGAAGATTCATTTATTCTGAATGGCTCACTTATCATCGGGTAAGTCAATCAAAGTGCATACTTTGTTCTCATATATGGATCCCATCTTAGATTTCATGGCCTTAAGTCATTTCGCGGAATCTGGGCTCATCATCGCTTCCTCATAGTTCGTAGGTTTGTCATGGTCTAGTAACATGACTTTCAGAACAGGATTACTGTACCACTCTGGTGCAGAACGTACTCTGGTTGAACTACAAGGTTCGGTAGTAACTTGATCTGAAGTTTCATGATCATCATCATTCACTTCCTCACTAATTGGTGTAGGCATCACTGGAACTAATTTAAGTGATGAGCTACTTTCAATTTGAGAGAAGGTACAATTACCTCAAGAAGTTCTACTTTCCTCCCACTCACTTCTTTCGAGAAAAACTCCTTCTCTAGAAAGGATCCACTCTTAGCAACAAAGATCTTGCCTTCGGATCTGTGATAGAAGGTGTACCCAACAGTTTCCTTTGGGTATCCTATGAAGACGCACTTCTCTGATTTGGGTTTGAGCTTATCAGGTAGAAACTTTTTCACATAAGCATCGCAACCCCAAACTTTAAGAAACAACAGCTTAGGTTTCCTGCTAAACCACAGTTCATACGGTGTCGTCTCAACGGATTTTTAGACGGTGCCCTATTTAACGTTGTAACATCCCAAAATTCTAAATTTTGGAATGTTATAATAAATAGATAGATTTGATTGATTGTTTGATTGATTGATTGAAAGTGAGTGAATTCGAAACTTTTTGTAAGTTAAATGAGAGGGAATAAAAGGACTTTCCCAAACTTTCATTTTTATGCTCTCCGCGAATTCAAATACTTTCCATCACGAAACCCTGGAGAGAAGATGACATGACTTCTTCCATTTATTTAAATGACAAGGGGTGTTGAAAATATTTGAATTTCATTTGGAAAATATTTCCAATTCTGAAACTTTATGCAACTCAATGATTTTCACGAGAGGAGATAAAATGACTTCTTCAAATTATAAGAAATATGAGTTGGGAGTTTCAAAGGATCAAATTCCAAGTCTTTTGGAATTTTTTTTTCAATTTCGAGTTATTTGAGTTTTATTCAAATTATTTTTGTCAAAAAAATAAAATATATGGAAAATAAGGTAACATGATTCCCTACATCAGAAAATTGGAGAGAAATAAATTTGAATTAATTTCGGTATTTTTAAAATGATTTTTATTGGATTTTATTAGACCAGTAGCACTCTTTGAATTATCTGAATTAGCGTGAATTTTATTTAATGCTAGGAAAATGTTCATCTTGTAGAAAATCTTTTTCTGAAAATTTTGACATATAATATGCCTATATCAAGTTTTATTTTATTTTCGTTTTTCAGTTTATCGCATTCTGTAAAAAAAAGAGAGAGAGAAAAAAACTGAACCGCGTGGCTGGCCGAATGCCTTTAGGCCCATCGCCTCTTTTCTTCTCTATTTCGTATATTTTCGTCTACGTTTAGTCCCACATTGCCTAGCCTTTGACCGTAAGCTTCTTTTCCACCAATAAATATAGACCCATAGAGCCTCCAAAAATCATCTGATTCGGGTTAAATCAAAATTTTGGTTTGACTAGATTTATTTAAGAAAAAATATATTTTTTCTCTCCGGTGCAACTTCTGGAAGTTGTCTCCTCTCTTCAAAGTTATCTTTTCTCTGTCTTATAAAGGTATCTTTCTTTGTTTTTTTTCTTCTTATACCTCCGTAGTTTATTATTTTTAGACTAATATGATAAAATAATTAGATTATCAATTACTCTACGTATTTATACATTAGACCCTAGCCCGTAGCTATTTTTTCTTCCGTAAAACAGCTTGGCCCTGATTTTTCAAATAGCCATAACTTTTTACTTGTTTGTCCAAATCCAACGAAACCAACGCCCACTTCTTCGTTATGATCTCCTCTATCCAGTAATCCAACTCAAACATGTTTTTGAAAAGTTTAAAATTTTAATTAGATCAGATTTGAATTCAAACTTCTTTTGATCATATGTTTTTATCCGTAACTCCGTTTGAGTTGATTCTTTTTGCAAATCGAAGCTCTTGGCCTAAATTTTCTGATAAGGCCAAACTCATATAATTTTGGTACTGTTAGAAATTGTTTTATGTTGCAAGAGTTATTTGCTTGGTTTTGATGTTTTCCGAATCGTTTTCTTCGATCTTTCTGATCTTTTGAGTGATTGCTTATGTGTGGTTACTATTGCTTGCTTACGATAGATTGACCGGAGTGTGACGAGTAGAGCTATCAAGATTTTTGAGTGCGAATCATCTTCATCAACATTGCAGGCAAGTTCACACTTTGATCATATCCCTTTTCATACCCAGTTTTTATGCATTAGTCTCAAACCTCAAACATTGCATGATTAGGATCTAACTAAATTGTGGTATGGGAAGTAGTTGTGGTACTACCTATTACCTATTTATTATCAAACCCTTGGGAGTTACTATTTCGTCATGCTTACATTGCCATGCCATGCTCGTAGACGTGGATTGGGTTTTGAGAGTATCCATGACAGATGTGAGATTGTTAATTAATGGTTTACTTATGGTGGCAACTTAAACACACATCTGGGTGGATTGAGGCACCTGGGTATTCCCGGATTGCCTGTCTAGGCACCAGGGTAGACCAGGATTGCCTGTTTTTTTATGGACCGCCACCCAGGCTCAAAGGGATCATGAGATTTTTCATACTAGAAACTTCCGTCTGCAGCCACAAGCTATTATGGGCTCTAGCATAGTTTATTAAGTCGTGTGAACTCTTACAGTGGTAGACTAGCAGATGTAGGGGTTGTAGGTGGTACGGTCTACCCATCGTAAGGTGCAAACGCTTTTGAAAGACTATGTCTCAGTCATCCGTTTCTCAAACACCATGTAGTGCGAGAAATCCAATGGAGGAGATAGAGTCTTGTGGGGAAAAGTGCGCAAACCTCTGTAGAGTGTATAAACTAATCATGATTAGCCGTGTCCCCGGTTATGGACGTTTTGAGTATCTAGTACTTGGATTATCATGTGAATCTCATCATGTTACTTTAAATTAATTTTGTTGGGTTTAATGATGTTACTTAATTGGGATTGAGAATGCTGTCAACCATTCTCAATGTTCAACAACCACCATGATAGTTAAATTAAAATGTATTCCTTTGCAGTAGGGAAAAATTGGCTTTTCGCAAAAACATATAACCATAGAGCTTTTCCACCAGCCATATATGCATGTAGTGATAGCCATTGTTCATCATTCTCTATGGTGTGAATTTGCCAGTACATTCAATGTACTGACCCTCTGTAGCTGCAACGTCTCATGTTGCAGGATTATCATATGACGAGTAAGTGATACATTAGGGTTACGATTACTACACTCAACTTTGCCGTTGATGTTGATGGGAATCCACAACCTTGTTACTTCCGCTATTTTGGATTGAGGTAATAGTATTTATGTTACTTTATACATGCGATTTACCTCTGTTATAAATCCTCGAGTATTGTGTGTGTCAGCATACCGATCCAGGGATGACACTTAAGCACAGAGACTTGACCGTCTGAGGTCGAGTCGCTACAAGATGGTATCAGAGCACATGTTGACTGTAGGACGTGACCCTAAAAACTGGCAAGCCCATAGCAAAGATTTTTCTCTACAACTTTCCCTTTCAAAAGATCTTTTACCTCTCTTCTCTTCTGAGCTTATTCAAAATTTCCTTTAGTGAGACCATACCCCTTTTCCCCTTTTGACCACACGAAGGTTCGACTGATGAGACCACTCCAAGAAGTACAAGATATCGGACAACTAAGACCACTTCGGAATGAAGAGTATTTTCCGTGCATATGAATAATGGAAACTACAACGGTTGAAGACCGAAGACAAGTAGAATTTGAAGGCTCTGAAGAATTCCCAGATTTGTGTGACCTAGGAAGGCTACCCTTATGGAACTTGGCAGACTATGGAAGTTTTCAATACCCAAGATCAAGGTGTATCGGAGAAAGACTGAAACAAGGAGCAGGAGAACTCAAAAGTTTGGTCAAAGAAAACCCTAAGGCAGGAGATATCAACTATGGAATGATAGCTCATGGGAATGACAAGAGCAGAAACACGTTTATCCGTGATATCATCGCCCGCTGATGCTATTGTCATCGTGCTGAGTTAAGGATGCATTTCTTCAGAATGGATTTGATGGAAGAAGGCTGATGGAGCATCTATCAGCAAGAGGTGAAATTTTAACCTTAGCCGGTGTATCACCAGGACCTGGAGTAGTACATCAAGAAGTTTAAGGTGGAGCTCCATGAAGCCGTATTAGACAAGGAAGCATTTCGTGAAGAACTCAGGAACCAAAAGCTGAAAGTAGGCAAGCGGGAGCTACAACCTCGAGATACCGGAGATTTGTCAGGAAATGAAGGACAGTATGACCATGGTTCATGTGAAGGATGTTGAAACCAGAAGTTTGGAACGTAACTCCAGAATATTAAAGGACGTCACGAGAGACTTCGCGTCAACAGAGTTGATCTGGCAAAAGAACTTGAGAAAGACAAGCATGATCGGAAGAAGCCATTGGAGGCATGAACAAGGCTTGAAGAGTTTGGAGAGTTGAAGATTTATTGACCTTTAGAAGACCAAACCCCTGTTATATGCCTACGTTAGATGCGACGTTTGTGAGCTGTCATTTGTTTGATGTTTTTCCCGACGGCCACAAATAAAATCTGTCTTTTCAAAACTGTTGTTTGCATTGTGTCTATCCCTCTCTATCTCTCTTATCTCACCCCAAACCCATGGACCCAATAGAGGATGAATGAATATGAGCTTATATTTTCTGGACCGATGAGTCAATTGGAGACGGACCAATGGATTCAGAACATGGAGGATCACATGAAGAATAACCCTATAGTCGGAAAGGATATGACCCAGCATGCACTTCAGTGCTTTGAACGAGGTGCTGCTACTTGGTGGAGGATGTACCAAACCATCAATGGATGGCAAGGAGTAACCACTTGGAAAGAATTTAAGTTGACTTTGCCAAAGTCTCGGCTTGTGTCCCAGAAGTTGAAGCCTTATGGAAAGGATATGAAGAAACCTTGTGCATGCAAGATTTGTGGAGAAATCGGCCACACCCATAAAGAACACAAGGATGAGTGCCCTAATTGTGAAGGAAGTCACCCAGTTGAAGAATGCCCAACTAGGCCGATTACTTGTTTCTTGTGTGAAGGGACTACCCACTATCCTGCTTAGTGTCACATTTACCCCATGGTACAACGAACTGTACAACTGAAGAAAGAAGTAAAGAAAGGAGCCCTTATGGAAATTTTAGAAGAAACCGTGATGAAGGAAGAGATGGAGGACACACCTAAAGAAGACCCAAGTAAACCCTACACTAAGTCTTGCTATTCATGTGGAGAAGAAGGACACATCTCCCAAAATTGTTTGAATGGGGTTCTAGTAGAATTCCCGATGGAGGAAGTAGAGTATGACCCACAAGAAATAGAATCCATGACTGAAATGGAAAAGTCCAGGAAGAGAAGTAGATTGGATTCCAGGAAGGACCTAAGTCATATCACCTGTTACAGGTGCAAGGAGTCAGGGCACTACCTCAACAGTTGCCCAAAAAGGAAACCTCGATACTTGTCAGAAGTAATATGTTTTAGTTGTAATGGAGCAGGGCACTTTGCTAGAGAATGCCCCAAGGAGAAGGAAACTTGTGCTAGATAGTTGAGTTTGCAACAAAAGAAATGGAGTAGTAGAAGAGAGAACATTTTCTTTTATATTGAGGTGTTGAGTTGAGACATGTAATGGAAAAGCGAGAGATTGTAATCAATTGAGAGTGAAATAAAGTTAGCATCGTTGGTGCTGGTATGGATTTTATGAGTTGTTACTCTATGAAGAAGAATTTTGGCCATTCTGAGGATATGAGAAATATGGTCTATGGAAGATTTGTGCATTTTAAGGGTGGTAGTACCCTGTAAGAACCGTTGACCCTGGAAAAGATAAGGATACTCCACTAAGTGGATTCCGGACAAAATGAATACGAATTTTGTCTCGATATGTGTGATACCCCAAGAGTATGTGGGATGAAGTTGCTGACGTCAGTTGTTTTGACCAAATGTGATCCAAGAGTCAGAAGAGAATGTTAAGTTGATTCGAGATAGACTGAAGGTATCTCGGTCCAGGCAGAAGAGTTATGTAGAAAAAAATGCAAGGAGGTAGTCTATGAAATTGGAGACAGAGCATGTCTTTGTCTGCCCTATCTGCGAGGATTTAAACGAATTGGAGTTAAGGGAAAGTTAGCCCGAGATTTGTAGGACCATACCGAGTTTTGGAGCATATGGGAGAAGTGGCCAACAAGTTGGAGTCACCCAAAGGACTATCAGGAGTTCAAGATGTGTTTCACGTTTCCCAGTTGAAGAAGTGCCATGCAGAGATGGACAATATTCCCCTGTAAGGACGCTTGACCCTAGAAAGGATAATGATGTTCCACGAAGTGGAATATGGACTCCATAAGAGTAAGTTTTTATCTCAGTATGTGGGATATCCCACGAGGATGAATAGATAAATTACTATTGGATATAAAGGAGGTATGATGTCGGAAATATGGATCAATGGAAACTCCATGATGAGTCTGAGTAATCATGTCCTAGTTTGGTGCCAATAGAAGGAAGGAATACAATACAATTGGATGGATTTTAGTATACTAGGAAAGCTAGAAGTTGGATGTTGGATTAGAGATCCGTTGCCCCGATGAAGAGTGCAAGGTTTGCAAGTGATGAGATGGGCCATAACCCACAGGCTCCAGGACCCGCCAAGAAGCAAGCACACTCTTGCTGAAGGAAAAACCCTGGACGAAGTTACGATTTTATCAATAAGACAATTTTATAGGAGTAACGCAAAACCTGAGAGTTGTGAAGGAACGATAGATGTTTGTTTGGCTTGCAGAATCAATGGATTATTCCAAACGCAGTTCGTGGACAAGAGAAATTCTGCAATGCTTGTGAGGATGACCGAGTGTTAGAACGCGAGATTCGCTAAACCATATACAACGTAATGATTTGGGTGCGGGATGGATTGATCACCATACTGACTTACTCTTATTATTCGCCTTGCTATATGGGATGGTAAATCTGAGTGACTTACCTATAGTAGAGAGACGACGGTATTAAACCTTGTTTGAAACTTAGAATGGTATAAGTATTTTTCCCTTGTACAAGGCAGCTTTGCCAACCGTAGGTTATACGGTGAGGATCAACCCAGACCCATTTCCTGCAGGAGAAACCCTAAATTGTTAATCACCATGAGATGTCGATAGTTAGTTAGTATTAGCGCCAGACCCGTCAGCTAAGAAGACCCAATCTCGGAATAACCTTACCAAGAGGAAAGACAGAAGAATTGAGCAAAAGGTTATGCCACTACCTGAAGAGCCTAGAGAAGGAATTATCCTTTACGATCTGAAAAGACCGGCACTGTCAAGGATAAGGATGGAGTGTATGAGTTTTGATGGAACCGTAACCATGCTTCTAAGGGTGGTAGCACCCCAGACCCCGTGTGATGATCGATGGATTTTGAGGAGACCCCCAAACCCTAACCTTTTCTTGCTAGCCTCTCCGAATCTCGAGGACGAGATTCATTTTAAGGGTGGTAGGTTTGTAACATCCCAAAATTATAAATTTTGGAATGTTATAATAAATAGATAGATTTGATTGATTGTTTGATTGATTGACTGAAAGTGAGTGAATTCGAAACTTTTTGAAAGTTAAATGAGAGGGAATAAAAGGACTTTCCCAAACTTTCATTTTTATGCTCTCCGCGAATTCAAATACTTTCCATCACGAAACCCTAGAGAGAAGATGACATAACTTCTTCCATTTATTTAAATGACAAGGGGTGTTGAAAATATTTGAATTTCATTTGGAAAATATTTCCAATTCTGAAACTTTATGCAACTCAATGATTTTCACGAGAGGAGATAAAATGACTTCTTCAAATTATATGAAATATGAGTTGTGAGTTTCAAAGGATCAAATTCCAAGTCTTTTGGAATTATTTTTCTCAATTTGGAGTTATTTCAGTTTTATTCAAATTATTTTTCTCAAAAAAATAAAATATATGGAAAATAGGGTAACATGATTCCCTACATCAGAAAATTGGAGAGAAATAAATTTTAATTAATTTTGGTATTTTCAAAAATGATTTTTATTGGATTTTATTAGACCAGTAGCACTCTTTGAATTATCTGAATTTGTGTGAATTTTATTTAATGTTAGGAAAATGTTCATCTTGTAGAAAATCTTTTTCTGAAAACTTTGATATATAATATGCCTATATAAAGTTTTATTTTATTTTCGTTTTTCAGTTTATCGCATTCTGTAAAAAAAAGAGAAAAAAAACTGCACCGCGTGGCCGGCCGAAGGCCTTTAGGCCCATCGCCTCTTTTCTTCTCTGTTTCGTATATTTTCGTCTATGTTTAGTCCCACATTGCCTAGCCTTTGACCCCTAAGCCTCTTTTCCACCAATAAATATAGACCCATAGAGTCTCGAAAAATCATCCAATTCGGGTTAAATCAATATTTTGGTTTGACTAGATTTATTTAAGAAAAATATATTTTTTCTCTCCGGCGCGACTTCTGAAAGTTGTCTCCTCTCTCCAAAGTTGTCTTTTCTCTGCCTTATAAAGGTATCTTTCTTTGTATTTTTTCTTCTTATACCTCCGTAGTTTATTATTTTTAGACTAATATGATAAAATAATTAGATTATCAATTACTCTACGTATTTATACATTAGACCCTAGCCCGTAGTTATTTTTTCTTCCGTAAAACAGCTTGGCCCTGATTTTTCAAATAGCCATAACTTTTCACTCGTTTGTCCAAATCCAACGAAACCAACGCCCACTTCTTCGTTATCATCCAGTAATCCAACTCAAACATGTTTTTGAAAATTTTAAAAATTTGAATTAGATCAGATTTGAATTCAAACTTCTTTTGATCATATCTTTTTATCCGTAACTCCGTTTGAGTTGATTCTTTTTGCAAATCGAAGCTATTGACCTAAATTTTCTGATAAGGCCAAATTCATATAATTTTGGTACTGTTAGAAATTTTTTTATGTTGCAATAGTTATTTGCTTGGTTTTGATGTTTTCCGAATCGTTTTCTTCGATCTTTCTGATCTTTTGAGTGATTGCTTATGTGTGGTTACTATTGCTTGCTTACGATAGATTGACCAGAGTGTGACGAGTAGAGCTATCAAGATTTTTGAGTGCGAATCATCTTCATCAACATTGCAGGCAAGTTCACACTTTGATCATATCCCTTTTCATACCCAGTTTTTATGCATTAGTCTCAAACCTCAAACATTGCATGATTAGGATCTAATTAAATTGTGGGATGGAAAGTAGTTGAGGTAGTACCTATTACCTGTTTATTATCAAACCCTTGGGAGTTACTATTACGTCATGCTTACATTGCCATGCTATGCTCGTAGACGTGGATTGGGTTTTGAGAGTATCCATGAGAAATGTGAGATTGTTAATTAATGGTTTACTTAAGGTGGCAACTTAAACACACATCTGGGTGGATTGAGGCACCTGGGTATTCCCGGATTGCCTGTCTAGGCACTGGGGTAGACCAGGATTGCCTATTTTTTTATGGACCGCCACCCAGGCTCAAAGGGATGATGAGATTTTTCATACTAGAAACTTCCGTCTGCAGCTACAAGCTATTATGGGCTCTAGCATAGTTGATTAAGTCGTGTGAACTCTTACAGTGGTAGACTAGCAGATGTAGGGGTTGTAGGTGGTACGGTCTACCCATCGTAAGGTGCAAACGCTTCTGAAAGACTATGTCTCGGTCATCCGTTTCTCAAACACCATGTAGTGCGAGAAATCCAATGGAGGAGATAGAGTCTTGTGGGGAAAAGTGCGCAAACCTCTGTAGAGTGTATAAACTAATCATGATTAGCCATGTCCCCGGTTATGGACGTTTTGAGTATCTAGTACTTGGATTATCATGTGAATCTCATCATGTTACTTTAAATTAATTTTGTTGGGCTTAATGATGTTACTTAATTGGGATTGAGAATGCTGTCAACCATTCTCAATGTTCAACAACCACCATGATAGTTAAATTAAAATGTATTCCTTTGCAGTAGGGAAAAATTGGCTTTTCGCAAAAACATATAACCATAGAGCTTTTCCACCAGCCATATATGCATGTAGTGATAGCCATTGTTCATCATTCTCTATGGTGTGAATTTGCCAGTACATTCAATGTACCAACCCTCTGTGGCTGCAACGTCTCATGTTACAGGATTATCATACGACGAGTAAGTGATATGTTAGGGTTACGATTACTACACTCAACTTTGCCATTGGTGTTGATGGGAATCCACAACCTTGTTACTTCCGCTATTTTGGATTGAGGTAATAGTATTTACGTTACTTTATACATGTGATTTACCTCTGTTATAAATCCCCGAGTACTATGTGTGTCAGCATACCGATCCAGGGATGACACTTAAGCACAGAGACTTGACCGTCGGAGGCCGGGTCGCTACAAACGTGAATGCAGCTGTCTCTAATGCATAACCCCAAAACAACAGTGGTAAATCAGTAAGAGACATCATAGATCACACAATATCTAATAAAGTACGGTTATGACGTTCGAACACACCATTACTCTGTGGTGTTCCAGGTGGCTTGAGTTGTGAAACTTATTCCACATTGTTTTTAAATGAAGGCCAAACTCGTAACTCAAATATTTGCCTCCGCGATCAGATCGTAGAAACTTTATTTTCTTGTTATGATGATTCTTAACTTCACTCTGAATTTCATTGAACTTTTCAAATGTTTCAGACTATTGTTTCTCTAAGTAGATATACTCATATCTGCTCATATCATCTGTGATGGTCAGAAAATAACAATACCCGCTGCGAGCCTCAACACTCATTGGATCGCATACATCAGTATGTATTATTTCTAATAAGTCTATTGCTCGCTCCATTGTTCCGGAGAACAAAGTATTCGTCATCTTGCCCATGCGGCATGGTTCGCAAGCATCAAGTGATTCATAATCAAGTTATTCCAAAAGTCCATCAGTATGGAATTTCTTCATGCGCTTTACACCAAGAAGACCTAAACGGCAGTGCCACAAATATGTTGCACTATCATTATTAACTTTTTATATTTTGGCTTCAATATTATGAATATGTGTATCACTATGATTGAGATTCAATAAACCATTCACCTTGGGTGTATGACCACAATAGGTTTTATTCATGTAAACAGAATAACAATTATTCTTTGACTTAAATGAATAACCGTATTGCAATAAACATGATCCAATCATATTTATGCTCAACACAAGCACCAAATAACATTTATTTTAGGTTCAACAATAATCCCGAAGGTAAATGGAGTGTGCGATGGTGATCTTATCAACCTTTGGAATCATTTCCAACACACATCGTCACCTCGCCCTCAACTAGTCTTTGTTCATTTTGTAACTCCTCTATCAAATACCCAGGGGCTACTATGAATACTAGTAAAGTACACATCAATAACGTGTATATCATATATACTTTTGTTCACTTTGCATCCTTCTTATCCGCCAAGTATTTGGGGCAGTTCTGCTTCTAGTGACCATTTCCTTTGGAGTAGAAGAACTCAGTTTCAGGCTTGGGTCTAGCTTTGGGCTTCTTCATGGGAGTGACAACTTGCTTGCCATTCTTCTTGAAGTTCCCTTTGTTTCCCTTGCCCTTTTACTTGAAACTATTGGTCTTGTCAACCATCAACATTTGATGATTTTCTTGCATATTATAGTTCATCACGAAGTTCCAGTAACTTGGTGATAGTGACTACAGAACTCTGTCAATCACTATCTTATCTGGAAGATTAACTCCCACTTGATTCAAGAGATTGTAGTACTCAAACATTCTGAGCATATGCTGACTGGTCGAGCTATTCTCCTCCATCTTGTAGGCAAAGTACTTATCAGAGGTCTCATACCTCTCGACTCGGGCATGAGTCTGAAATACCAATTTTAGCTCTTGGAACATCTTACATGCTCCGTGGCGTTCAAAACGTTTTTGAAGTCCCGGTTCTAAGTCGTAAAGCATGGCGTACTAAACTATCAAGTAGTCATCATACCGAGCTTGCCAAACGTTCATAACGTCTGCATCTGCTCCTGCAATAGGTCCGTAACCTAGTGGTGCATCAAGGACATAATTCTTCTGTGCAGAAATGAGGATAATCCTTAGATCACAGAGCTAGTCCACATCATTGCTACTAACATCTTTCAACATAGTTTTCTCTAGGAACATATCAAAAATAAAACAGGGAGCTATAACGCGAGCTGTTGATCTACAACATAGATATGCAAATACTATCAGGACTAAGTTCATGATAAATTTAAGTTCAATTAATCATATTACTTAAGAATTCCCACTTAGATAGACATCCCTCTAGTCATCTAAATGATCACGTGATCCATATCAACTAAACCATGTCCGATCATCATGTGAGATGGAGAAGTTTTCAATGGTAAACATCACTATGTTGATCATATCTACTATATGATTCACGCTCGACCTTTCGGTCTCAGTGTTCCGAGACCATATCTGCATATGCTAGGCTCGTCAAGTTTAATCTGAGTATTCTGCTTGTGCAAAACTGGCTTGCAACCATTGTATGTGAACGTAGAGCTTATCACACCCGATCATCACGTGGTTTCTTGGCACGACGAACTATAGCAATAGTGCATACTTAGGGAGAACACTTATACCTTGAAATTTAGTGAGAGATCATCTTATAATGCTATCATCGTACTAAGCAAAATAAGATGCATAAAGGATAAACATGCAATCAATATAAGTGATATGATATGGCCATCATCATCTTGTGCCTTTGATCTCCATCTCCAAAGCACCATCGTGATCACCATCGTCACTGGCTTAACACCTTGATCTCCATCGTAGCATGATTGTTGTCTCGCCAACTACTGCTTCTACGACTATCGCTACCGCTTAGTGATAAAGTAAAGCAATTACATGGCGATTGCATTTCATACAATAAAGCGACAACCATATGGCTCCTGCCAATTGCCGATAACTGTGTTACAAAACATGATCATCTCACAAAACTATTTATATAATCACATCTTGACCATATCACATCACAACATGCCCTGCAAAAACAAGTTAGACGTCCTCTACTTTGTTGTTGCAAGTTTTACATGGCTGCTATAGGGTTAGCAAGAACCATTCTTACCTACTCATCAAAAACCACAGCGTGGTATAGTGATTTATTTTTGATCTTCAGAAAGAACCCTGTTCATTTAATCCAATTCAACTAAAGTTAGGGAAACTAACACCTGCCAGCCACCTGTGTGCAAAGCACGTCAGTAGAAACAGTCTCATGAACACAGTCATGTAATGTCGGTCCGGGCTGCTTCATCCAACCAATAGCACCGAATCAAGAAACAATTAGTGATGGCAAGCAATATGTATATACCCACTCCCACAACTCCTTTGTGTTCTACTCATGCATATAACATCTACGCATAGACCTGGCTCAGATGCCACTGTTGGGGAACATAGTATTTCAAAAAAATTCCTACGATCATGCAAGATCTATCTAGGAGATGCATAGCAATGAGAGGGGAGAGTATGTCTACATACCCACGTATACCGAGAGCGGAAGCATTATGAAACACAGTTGATATAGTCGAACATCTTCGCGATCCAACCGATCAAGTACCAAACGTATGGCACCTCCACGATATGCACACGTTCAGCTCGGTGACGTCCCTCGTACTCTTGATCCAGTTGAGGCCAGGGAGAGTTTCGTCAGCACGACGACGTGTTGACAGTGATGATGAAGTTACCTGCACAGGGCTTCGCCTAAGCACTATGACAGTATGACCGAGGTGTGTATCTCTAGAGGGGGGCACCGCACATGGCGAAAACATTTGTCAACTTGTGTGTCTATGGGGTGCCCCTCCCCCGTATATAAAAGAGGGGAGGAGGGGGCCGACCGGCCCTCATGGTGCGCCCCCAAGGGGCGATTCCTACTCCTACTAGGAGTAGGTTTCCCCCCTTTCCAAGTCCAAATAGGAGGGGAAAGGAAGGGGAAGAGGAGCAGAAGGAAAGGGGGCCGCCCCCGTCCCAATTCGGATTGGGCTTGGGGGGGGGGGGCGCCCCCACATCTTGGCCGCCTCCTCTCTCTTCAACTAAAGCCCATGTAGGCCCATTAAGCCCCCGGGGGTTCCGGTAACCCCCTGGTACTCTGGTATATGCCCGAACTCATCCGAAACCATTCCGGTGTCCAAATATAACCTTTCAAAACTCATAAACTCATAATACCGATCATCATCGAACGTTAAGCGTGAGGACCCTACGGGTTCGAGAACTATGTAGACATGACCGAAACTCATCTCCGGTCAATAACCAATAGCGGAACCTGGGTGCTCATATTGGTTCCCACATATTCTACGAAGATCTTTATCGGTCAAACCGCATAACAACATACGGTGTTCCCTTTGTCATCGGTATGTTACTTGACCGAGATTTGATCGCCGGTATCATCATACCTAGTTCAATCTCGTTACCAGCAAGTCTCTTTACTCGTTCCGTAATGCAACATCCCGCAACTAACTCATTAGTCACATTGCTTGCAAGGCTTATAGTGATGTGCATTACCGAGAGGGCCCGGAGATACCTCTCCGACAATCGGAGTGACAAATCCTAATCTCGATCTATGCCAACTCAACAAACACCATCGGAGACACCTGTAGAGCATCTTTATAATCACCCAGTTACGTGGTGACATTTGATAGCACACTAAGTGTTCCTCCGGTATTCGGGAGTTTCATAATCTCATAGTCATAGGAACATGTATAAGTCATGAAGAAAGCAATAGCAATAAACTAAACGATCATAATGCTAAGCCAACGGATGGGTCTTTTCCATCACATCATTCCCTAATGATGTTTTCCCGTTCATCAAATGACAACACATGTCCATGGCTAGGAAACTTAACCATCTTTGATTAACGAGCTAGTCAAGTAGCGGATACTATGGACACTCTGTTTGTCTATGTATTCACACATGTACTAAGTTTCCGGTTAATACAATTCTAGCATGAATAATAAACATTTATCATGATATAAGGAAATATAAATAAAAAGTTTGTTATTGCTTCTAGGGCATATTTCCTTCACCTCAATCTCTCAAATTTGTTTGAAGCTGACTGTACTTATTCTGATGCTCTGGTTGACCTTATGCTTGCAGTTGGCCGTACTTGTTCTGATGCTCTAAATGACCTTATGCATGCATCTGAGTTGAACTACCTCCTATCCAAATTCTTGCAACTTTCAATTATGTTTTGTTCGAAAGCTACTTACTGTAAAGTAGTATATGTGCTAGCATTTCAGTATAGCTTCCAAAAAATATGTGCTTCAAGTTCTCAATTTGTAAGTACAGAGATAATCTTTATATGGACACTTGGACTATAAACATTTGCTATAGTTCACCTTCAATAACTTTGTAAGTACAGAGATATCACCTAAATGTAATATGTAACTATGCATTGCAATCTGAGCAATGGGTGTGTATATTGTAGTCTCTGCATGCACAATTGAGATGTGTTCAGTCCAACCCCGTGGCATCAGGGAGGTCGAGTTCGTCGCGAGCAGCAGTACATGGTTGTCGGCTTCAACTTTCTTCCACCAAGGTGCTTTCACTCGGTGATGCAAGGATTGTAATCTTGTCCCTCGCGAGCTCTCTCTCTCTCTCACTGTCCGTGTTGATGTTTACTACAACTTTAATTTCTTTGTGATGCAAATGTTGCTAGCGAACATACTTTGTGTAGAAGAAAGTTAAAAAAAAAATCACTTTTTCTGCTTGTGAAATTTTCCAAATTTGATCTAGTCTAGCAGTTCAACATGTATTGTATCATCAAAACACACTCATATGCATTTTATATATGCATGAACCAATACAGTTCAATACATCAGTTCATAATAAACAAAAACAAATGAAGATCAGTGCGTGTCCAACAAAGACAAATGAAGATCAGTGGTTTTGATTGCTGCTGGTTTTGTATCTCATGGTGGTTCGCAGGTATAAGATGGGATTTTCATAGCTTTACATTGTTGTTTTGGTTTGTGACACTTAGATGCTTTTGAAAAATGTCCTGCACATGTTTTGTTGGATTCTATTCCTCCCAAAAAAGCAGTAAATGAGGTTAAAAAAACATGGTTCTGCTTGCTTATGTCATTTTTCCCTTCATTGACAGAAAACCTAGTTCAACTACCAAAGGATACATCAGTTCTATGTTAGAAAAAATATCAATTCAAAAAAATAAATAAAATAACTTAAGTATACGCCATCTTGGAGCGCTTGCCTTCAAGATTTATCTCTTGTTCTTGTTTTTCCCTTTCCAGGTTTACGTTCTAGCATACCTTTTTTTCTTATCAATTACTCCCTCCGTAAAAAAAATATAAGAGCATTTAGATTGCTACTTTAGTGAACTAAATGATCTTATATTTCTTTATAGAGGGAGTAACTCATCTATCCTTCCTTGTAGATGGAGATGTGTGTATGTATACATGTGTTATGGAGAGAGAAGAACTTATCTAGTGGGGTGTGTGTGTGTTGCTACATCCTTGTCTGGCCGCTCTAATCCACACTCTCAGTACAACTTCTCTACGACCTCATGTTCACAAATCTTGTAGTACATTTTTTCTATAAAAATCTTGTAGTACTATGTAAAGCAAGCGTGGCCAACACATAGTTTAGGTGTCGCAATAGTACGCACTGTTGATGGTGGCCTTCCTTTGTGGTGCTACTACTTTGCCACCTAGAGTAGTACTGCTACTACTCATCATGTTGCTAAAACCTAGTGAATAGTACATGTATTTGATTAACGGTTCTGTAGGAAGAAAAAGTTCACCAATGTATAATCTCTATGTTTAGTAAACCAATCTTTTTGTTATTAGCTTATACTGCTCAAGTTTATTTCTTGTTGTACATATGATGTCCAATTTCTTCTTCAAGTTTGGTTCAATTTATAAATTTCATTCAGTTCAATTCTTATTGTAGTTGGAGTTCAGTTTCTTATTTGAGTTCAATTCAGGCATGTGTTTGAACTTCCAACCTCACTGCCTTAAGCTACGATCTTAAATAGGAGTGTACTAAATGCAGGTACTAGGTGGTGACATTGCTTCACTTATGTTGTTACGTTCTCTTCGCCCAAATTCGGAGGATCAAGAAAATAAAATATTTTTTTTTGACATGCACTACTCAAAAGAAGTCATTTCTGTTGAAAAATTGTTTCTCTTGACATGTACTTGCCAACAATTATGTATAATAAATAATGGCATTATATGTAGAAAAAGATATATTGTGTGTTCTACTGTTGTATTGAGTTGCTATCTAATGCTAATGGTACGATGTTACTATTGCTTTGTGTCATGTTATGCAAGTTGACACCGAGCACACATTGGAGGATATACTTATACAGTAAATAGCTAAAAACTGATTTCTTCCTGTTTTTATTTTTTGCCCTTGCCCGTTTGATGTTATGCCTACGTGAGCTAAAGCGTTTTAAAAATGTTGGCAGAAAAGTGCGTGTATTTGGCAGAATAAATGTTGGTACGTTCGTGGCAAAAAAATCCATAAGTTCACAGATAAAATAATTTCTTGGTTACGAAAACCCTTCCAGAAAAATTAGAAAAGAAAGAAATGAGATACATTACAGAAGAATTGAGGAGGTTTGGGTACAAGGAATCTAGAAAGTTCAAACTTTAGAAAGCGAAAAGCTCGGAACCAAGAAAAAGAGAGGTCCGGAATAAAAGAGAACATTATGAAACATAAAGAAAATATCAACAAGAAAAAGTTCAAATTGCAAAAAGAGACAAGTCCAAAACTTCGTTGTAAAAATATTCAAGTTTCAAGAACACAAAAAAGAAAAGAAAAATAGCATTTTATTATTTTAAATCCAATCAATTCAACTAGCCATTCAAGTCCGGAGCTAACGACATCATCAGTTCGGACAGAGAAAGCAATGTTAAAAGCAAAACCCAAAAAAGATTGACCTATATAAGTCCACATTATCAAACCATTGAAAAAATGTTGAGTTAAAAAACATAGGAAACATTTTGTTTTTGAAAAGAAAATGTCATTCAGTTCAACGATATAAACATGCAAATTCCGGCACGATAATATCGCAAACTATTGGAAAACTACGAGGAAAATCATACCGAAAAAATCAGAGTAAAGCCTAGTATGTTAAAACACGCTCAATACAAAAACCATACGGTCATCAGTTCAAGTACTCTTTTTTTGAAATCATTCAAAATTACTGTCAGAAGAATACATCAGTACAAACACACACATAGATCAGTACAAGTACTCTGTTTTTTCTGACAGAAGTGCTGTGCACACGATCCGTGCATGCATGATCCACACAGGACATGATTTGGGCCACAGAGATTTACGAAACGAGGCAACCCAAGGGTGTAGATGTGTTGTCGTGCGCAGATCGTGCATGAATTTATTGTGTGTGTAGCAGTTCTCTTTTTATGAAGGAAAAACAGCACGACGTGTCTCACCATAGTCAAAATTACTCATCAATGATTGTGAATTTGAGAAAACGTTCAACACGACTAAGTTTTGCATTTTTGATAACTTTCCGACGGTATATTATTTGCCTCATTTCTACAAACTAAAAAAACTCACGTTTGAAATCAAATTTAATAGTATTCGAATTTGTTTTTAAACAGTAAGGAATTAGAAAAATATTTCAATACGAAAAAGTTACGCATTTTCCATAGATTTCGAACGTCGTATCATTTGCGTCAATCCGACAAACTGTTTGCAAAAAATGTGAAAATATATTTCGCCCAGAATTTCACCGTTTTTCAAATTACTTTTAAATTGAATAGAATTTGAAAAAACAATATATATATGGAAGATGCGGATTTTTACCAGCTCTCTAATGTCATCTTATTTGCACAATTCGGACAAATCGTTTGAAAATTGAGTCTAAAATACGATTTGCGTTTTCAGTTTTGAAAAAAAATGATTTTTTTAAAACTGCACTTAAACCATGTTGATTTTGCAAAAAAAAATCCTATATATCTGTAATGTAGATGTCAAGAGCTTTCCAACTTTATATTACACGCCCATTCCGACGAGATACATCATCATTCTAGCACATGACAAGTACTACAACCTCCTCATCATCATCATTCCTAGTCATATAATAACTTGCCATCAATATTACTAAACAGTAAAACAGAGCTAGTTAGGAGCCCTCATAGCGATTTAGACTCCTTAACCGTCCGATTACGTTACCAAATGCACCAGATCTCTTATTCTTTTTTGGTCGTCCCACCGTACTCATCTGTCCATTATCTAGCGTAACCAGGCCTGCTCCTCACGGTAAATAGGCCGCTGCTCTGCAAAGTGACCTGAGCGCTCTGAAGTTAGTTGGGCTTAATTGTTAAAACATGTTAATTGGGCCTACGACTGTGTACGCGAGGGCCGTTCAGTGTTTTTCTCTCATCTCTTCGTTTGTTCCAATCGAGCAGGCAGAGGGGCGGCCGGGGAAGGCCATGGTGGCGCCGCTGTCTCACCATTGACCTCCCATCGCTTCTCTTGTTTATCAACTGGGGCTAGCAAGAGTGCGGGTGGTGGCAGCGGTGGCAACTGTTGTCTCCCCAGCCGCGACCTTCTTGATTGACGAGGATCAAGGAACACCGTGGAGGGTGAGAAGATGGCGCGGTAGCCACCCAGATAGGCGGGCAGTTGCAACATCGAGTTGCATCCAGATCGAAGATAACGCCTATTTTTTCGTCCATACACACTACCACTAGAAGAGGTAAATGACCGGTTGCCTACCTTACCTATGGACATGACGGATTTATATAGAATGACATTTTATTTCATAACGTGTTGTCTTAGTAGCTGCAAGTACTTCTGATAGCATGGTATTATTTCATCAATTCAACTGAATCTGGAGAACTGAATACATGCTCATAAGTATGGTGTGTGGTGTTCATTTTCTTTTGGTAGTCCTTTCCCTCTTTGCACATAGTATGAAATACATTGAACCCCAATATTTGAAAACATGTATTCCATAGGTTCAGGATGTTTGGTCTAACAGGTAGACCATTTAATAAATGGTCGTGCTGAAGTGTTAATGAATGCACTTTGTTTCATTTAGTTGACCTTAGAACACGAGTTTTCTGTATTTGTTCTCCTAAGCTGGGGCTTTGAGCACCATGTAAGCTATTACAACTCATTTCTATATACTCACTGTCATTGATGTTGCGAAACATGCTGCAACCTTAATTTACCTATTAGCATTGTTTTTTTCAAGCCTTTCTACATGTGTGTTTGGTATTCTTGCTGCTACAGCTTGTATCAGACAGACATCACCAATTGATGACAACCTGCATGCTTGTAATCAGTTTAACTATTCCTTTGTTACTTAGGATCATCCTTAGAGTTTATTATACAAGTACTGTTGTATGTCATGTTAAGTTGGATGGCTTCATTCTAATAACCTGTTGCCAGCTCTGTTATGTGGCATGGCATACTACGGTATACCTTATTGATGTACCCTAAATTAGATGCATATTACTTCGTACTTTATAAATACATTGGTTAGAGATATAGATAAATTGCGATGGTTCTAAATAGTACAATTTCTAGGTTATCTTGGATATTTCTACCATTCTTTTGTAAAAATGTCCTCAAGATAGACGGCCGCGGCAACGCGCTTTTATGATCTAGTAGCACATGACGAGTTAACCAACACTAGCTAATTGTTATCATCCTAGGTAAATAACTCATCACCATTCTAGCACATGACCAGTACTAGCTAGGACCTACTCCTCCTCTCTAATGTAAAATAGAATAAAACAGGTAAACTTCTCCATCTCGAAAACGGAGAATAGAGATCCACCTGTCTCAAATTTGTGGCCTGCGCACATTCATGTTGTCTCCAATTGGTTGCCTTTGTGCATTCATTACTTTGCTCCATCATTTGATTTTGAGGCTTTCATCTTTTATAGAAATCAAGTATGCACTTTGGAAATCCACCAGGGGACATGATCGTATGCTAATTATACTCATCTTACCTTCTGTATACATCAGGTCAGGCACAACAACCTTCAGGAGCTTTTGTTGAAGAACATAACAATAACATAGCTAGCAGTGTAGTTTGCTTAACAAAAATGTATGCAAAAGATGGGCTAGTGACACGATAATACAAAACCTTACCATGATATTTGCACGGATGTTACCATCACTGAACTCGTAGACTAGTGGCACGTATCCACTATAATTTTGGCTAATTTTATAATTGATCTTAAAAGTCTCAACATCATTAATAAATGAGACAAGAGAATTTTTCCCCAAGTTATATCTGAGCCATAACTGTAGTAGGTCTTCTCTACAACCTTCCATGTATTTCTTGGAGAAAATAAATAAGTTGTAAATTATAAATAAACAAGTTTAATAGGGATGAATATTAACTATTTTTAAATAAACAATATAAATTAGTTAACAAATTTGTTTGATAAAGTTACATAGAGGTAGAACTGGAATCATGTCCACATCCACCCAAATGCTGATATTATCTTCAGGACCAATATCGAAGATTATTTTCATATTCTTCTGAAATTCATAGGCCTTGCATAGTCCTCTCCAATTTGAACAACCAAAATGTGTGTGATTTACTGCACTGTAAAGCTTAACTGCAAAAACGAAACCATGTTTTGTTTTTAGGTGAGCTTTCTCCATCTCCATACTCTCCCTATCTTCGAAACCAAACTTATCTAAGACATATGGTCTTGCATAGCAGGGGATGCACAAATCGAAATGTAAAAAATGAAACTTATACATTAAAGAAAAAGCACAAGTCATGCTGAATTAAAAAAAATACTTGTCGTCGTTACATATCGTAAAATGTTCGAAGGTCACCTTCAACATGAGGTTGAAGCACCTATCGTTATCCATGTGAGGCCCATCGCAAATACCCCTATTGTTGGTGGAGTAGTCACACTCGGGGATTGATACGTCTCCGTCGTATCTATAATTTTTGATTGTTCCATGCCAATATTCTACAACTTTCATATACTTTTGGCAACTTTTTATACTATTTTTGGGACTAACATATTGATCCAGCGCCCAGTGCCAGTTCCTGTTTGTTGCATGTTTTTTGTTTCGCAGAATATCCATATCGAACAGAGTCCAAACGGGATAAAAACTGACGGAGATTTTTTTGGAATATATATAATTTTTTGGAAGAAAAATCCACGCGAGACGGTGCCCGAGGGAGGCACGAGGCAGGGGGCGCTCCCCACCCCCTTGGGCGCGCCCCTGACCCTCATGGCCACCCCGTAAGGTGGTTGATGCCCTTATTTCGCCGCAAGAAAGCTAATATCCGGATAGAGATCGTGTTAAAATTTCATCCCAATCAGAGTTACAGATCGCCGGGAATATAAGAAAGGGTGAAAGGGTAGAATCTGGGAACGCAGAAACAGAGAGAGACAGAGAGACATATCCAATCTCGGAGGGGCTCTCGCCCCTCCCACGCCATGGAGACCATGGACCAGAGGTGAAACCCTTCTCCCATCTAGGGAGGAGGTCAAGGAAGAACAAGAAGGAGGGGGGCTCTCTCCCCCTCGCTTCCGGTGGCGCTGGAGTGCCACCGGGGGCCATCATCATCACCGCACTCTTCACCAACAACTTCACCGCCATCATCACCAACTCTTATGGGTTATCCTATGATGTTTGAGTAGATCCGTTTTGTCCTATGGGTTAATTGATGACCGTGGTTGGTTTGAGTTGCATGTTTTATTATTGGTGCTGTCCTATGGTGCTCTCCGTGTCACGCAAGCGTGAGGGATTCCCGCTGTAGGGTTTGCAATATGTTCATGATTTGATTATGGTGGGTCGCGTGAGTGACAGAAGCACAAACCCGAGTAAGTAGGTTTTCTGCGTATGGGATAAACAAGACTTGATACTTTAATGCTATGGTTGGGTTTTACCTTAATGATCTTTAATAGTTGCGGATGCTTGCTAGAGTTCCAATCATAAGTGCATATGATACAAGTAGAGAAAGTATGTTAGCTTATGTCTCTCCCTCAAATAAAATTGCAATAATGATTACCGGTCTAGTTATCGATTGCCTAGGGACAAATAACTTTCTCGTAACAAAAAGCTCTTTACTAAAACTAACTTAGTTGTATCTTTATCTAAACAGCCCGTACTTTTTATTTACGTAATATTTATTATCTTGCAAACCTATCCAACAACACCTACAAAGTACTTCTAGTTTCATACTTGCTCTAGGTAAAGCGAACATCAAGCATGCGTAGAGTTGTATCGGTGGTCGATAGAACTTGAGGGAATATTTGTTCTGCCTTTAGCTCCTCGTTGGGTTCGTCACTCTTACTTATCGAAAGAGGCTACAATTGATCCCCTATACTTGTGGGTTATCAAGACCTTTTTCTGGCGCCGTTGCCGGGGAGTCATAGCGTGGGGTGAATATTCTCGTGTGTGCTTGTTTGCTTTATCACTAAGTAATTTTTATTTGCTGTTCTAAGTTGTTTTCTATCTTTAGTTATGGGTAGGAAACGCAAAATACCAAAAAAATAGTTGTACCTACTGAACCAATGGTTGAAGAACCACTCAAAATCTATCACACTCCTGAAGCTTATTACTTGGATCATCTTCGATACCTATGTGCTCGTGCTAAAACCCCAACTAGCTTAGTTGAGGGAAAATCCTTAGATGAGCATGCTTGTTATGTGTGACACCGTATATCTGAAAAGGGAAACGTTTACTGGATCAAATTTTCATCATTTGCAATGCTATGCTTGGAATTTATGTGAAATATATGA
This sequence comes from Triticum monococcum, assembly GCA_034509565.1. Taxonomy (NCBI): domain Eukaryota; kingdom Viridiplantae; phylum Streptophyta; class Magnoliopsida; order Poales; family Poaceae; genus Triticum; species Triticum monococcum. The sequence continues at coordinate 168,384,642 of CM067847.1, read as the reverse complement.
TTATACTTGTTGTTCTGAAGACCCTAGGAAACACCTTCGTCCCTACCAATGTTTGTTTAGTGATAATGGAATCGTATATTCTTATGCTAAGGGTGTTTATAATTACTATGATGTTCAACAAATTGAAGAATTTGTTGCTTTTAAGGGTGCTTATAAAATTTCTTCTTTGATTGAAAAGTATGATGCTACTCTTTACAAATCTGAAAATTTTGCCATACTTAAATATTGCTATGATAATTATGCTTCTAATGCCTATGTTGAACCATATATTGAGGACTACTCCGCTGTCCAAGAAGAGACTAATATTTTGCAGGAGTCTATGGAAGAAGAAATTGATGAAACTGTGAACTCATTGGATGAAAAAGATGGTGAGGAGAGCGAAGAACAATAGGAGGAAGAGCGGATTAGCTACCCGTGCCCACCTTCTAATGAGATTAACCCTCCAACTCATACATTGTTTAATTTCCCTTTGTTCTTATCGAAGGATGAATGCTATGATAATTGTTGTGATCCCGTTGATTCTTTTGAAATATCCCTTTTTGATGATGCTTGCTATGCTTGTGGCCAAGATGCCAATATGAATTATGCTTATGGAGATGAACTTGCTATAGTTCCTTATGTTAAACATGAAATTTTTGCTATTGTACCCACACATGATAGTCCTATTATCTTTTTGAATTCTCCAAACTACACTATATTGGAGAAGTTTGTGCTTATTAAGGATTATATTGATGGGTTGCCTTTTACTACTACACATGATGATTTTGGTGAATATAATATGCATGTGCTTGCTGCTCCTACTTTCGATTATTATGAGAGAGGAACTATATCTCCACCTCTCTATTTTTCCCACACGATAAAATTGCAAGAAACTGTTTATACTATGCATTGGCCTTTACTATGTGTGCATGAATTGTTCTTTTATGACATGAAGATGCATAGGAAGAGAGTTAGACTTCGTCATTACATGATATATGTTGCTTTGTGCTCACTACTAAATTACAAATCATTGCTAATTAAAATTGGCTTTGATATACCTTGGGATCCGGGTGGATTCACTACTTGAGCACTATATGCCTAGCTTAATGGCTTTAAAGAAAGCGCTGCCAGGGAGACAATCTGGAAGTTTTATAGAGTCATTTATTTCTGATGTGTGCTTTTATATAGTTTAAAAACAAAAAAAATAAAGAGGGGAACCCGAAACTTTTCAAAAAGAAAAGCGAAAGTGAGAAAGACAAGCATTGTTGAAGTGGGAGCTAGCCTTGAACTTTGTTCATGCTCACAGAAACTTTGTGAATCTTGATTACAGAAACTTTTCAACAAAAATAATTATCCCCTTGTACAATTCCATTGTATTATAAAAATAATGTGCCAAGGTTTGCCTTTAGGATGTTTACTTTGCTTGTTGGTTTGTACGGTGCAGGACAGAAACTTTGGCTGTAGTGCGTGATTTTACATATTTTACTGGAACGTCAAATAGTTCTGATTCTTTTTGCAATGTTTTTCCAAACAAATTTTTTATTTTTCCTAATTTTGGTAGAATTTTGGGAGTACCATAGGTATGATGAATCTTCATATTATTACAGACTGTTCTCTTTTAGACAGATTCTGTTTTTGATGAAATTATCAATTTATATCAGTGGATTAAGCCATGGAAAAGTTATATTACATTAGCTACAATGCAAAAACTAAATATGAATTGGTTTGCAACAGCACTTAGAGTAGTGATTTGCTTTATTATACTAACGGATCTTACCGAGTTTTCTGTTGAAGTTTTGTGTGGATGAAGTGTTTGATGATCGAGAAGGTATCGATGTGAGAAGAAGGAAGAGAGGCAAAAGCTCAAGCTTGGGGATGCCCGAGGAACCCTAAGTAAATATTGAAGGAGACTCAAGTGTCTAAGCTTGGGGATGCCCCGGAAGGCATCCCCTCTTTCTTCAACAAGTATTAGTATGTTTTCGGATTCGTTTCATTCATGCAATATGTGCAATCTTGGAGCATCTTTTGCATTTAGTTTTCATTTTCTTCTATGCACCATGCTGGTATGAGATAGTCCTTTGTTGATTTATAGAATGCTCATTGCACTTCACTTATATCTTTTGAGTATGGCTTTATAGAATGCTTTATGTGCTTCGCTTATATTATTTGAAGTTTGGATTGCGTGTTTCTCTTTACATAGAAAACCGCCATTTGTAGAATGCTCTTTAGCTTCACTTATATTTGTTAGAGCATGGGCATATCTTTTGTAGAAAGAATTAAACTCTCTTGCTTCACTTATATCTATTTAGAGAGATGAAAGGAATTGGTCATTCACATGGTTAGTCATAAAATCCTACATAAAACTTGTAGATCACTGAGTATGATATGTTTGATTCCTTGCAATAGTTTTGCGATATAAAGATGGTGATATTAGAGTCATGCTAGTGGGTAGTTGTGGATTAGTATAAATACTTGTGCTGAGGTTTGTGATTCCCGTAGCATGCACGTATGATGAACCGTTATGTGATGAAGTCGGAGCATGATTTATTTATTGATTGTCTTCCTTACGATGGCGGTCGGGGACGAGCGATGGTTTTTTCCTACCAATCTATCCCCCTAGGAGCATGCGCATAGTACTTTGTTTCGATAGCTAATAGACTTTTGCAATAAGTATGTGAGTTCTTTATGACTAATGTTGAGTCCATGGATTATACGCACTCTCACCCTTCCACCATTGCTAGCCTCTCTAGTATCGCGCAACTTTCGCTGGTACCATAAACCCACCATATACCTTCCTCAAAACAGCCACCATACCTACCTATCATGGCATTTCCATAGCCATTCCGAGATATATTGCCATGCAACTTCCATCATCATCATATACATGACTTGAGCATTCATTGTCATATTGCTTTGCATGATCGTAAGATAGCTAGCATGATGTTTTCATGGCTTGTCCATTTTTTGGTGTCATTGCTATGCTAGATCATTGCACATGCCGGTACACCGCCGGAGGCATTCATATAGAGTCATATCTTTGTTCTAGTATCGAGTTGTAAGTAAATAAAAGTGTGATGATCATCATTATTAGAGCATTGCCCCAGTGAGGAAAGGATGATGAGACTATGATTCCCCCACAAGTCAGGATGAGACTCAGGATGAAAAAAAGAAAAAAAGAAAAAAAAGAGAAAGGAAAAAAAGGCCAAAAAAATAAAAAAAAATGAGAGAAAAAGAGAGAAGGGGCAATGTTACTATCCTTTTTACCACACTTGTGCTTCAGAGTAGCACCATGTTCTTCATATAGAGAGTCTCTTGAGTTATCACTTTCATATACTATTGGGAATTTTAGTTTATAGAACTTGGCTTGTATATTTCGATGATGGGCTTCCTTAAACACCCGAGGTCTTCATGAACAAGCAAGTTGGATGCACACCCACTTAGTTTTTAGTCTGAGATTTCATACACTTATAGCTCTTAGTGCATCCGTTGCATGGCAATCCCTACTCACTCACATTGATATCTATTGATGGGCATCTCCATAGCCCGTTTATACGCCTAGTTGATGTGAGACTATCTTCTCCTTTTTGTCTTCTCCACAACCACCATCCTATTCCACCTATAGTGCTATGCCCATGGCTCACGCTCATGTATTGCGTGAAAGTTGAAAAGGTTTGAGAACATCAAAAGTATGAAACAATTGCTTGGCTTGTCATCGGGGTTGTGCATGATGTGAATATTTTGTGTGGTGAAGATGGAGCAAAGCAATACTATATGATTTTGTAGGGATAACTTTCTTTGGCCATCTTATTTTGAAAAGACATGACTGATTTATTAGTAGGCTTGAAGTATTATTGTTTTTATGTCAAATGATAGACTATTGCTTTAAATAACTCGTGTCTTAATATTCATGACATGATTAGATATGTGATCAAGATTATGCTAGGTAGCATTCCACATCAAAAATTACATTTGTTATCATTTACCTACTCGAGGACGAGCATGAATTAAGCTTGGGGATGCTGATACATCTCCATCGTATCTATAATTTTTTATTGTTCCATGCCATTATTCTACAACTTTCATATACTTTTGGCAACTTTTTATACTATTTTTGGGACTAACATATTGATCCAGTGCCCAGTGCCAGTTCCTGTTTGTTGCATGTTTTTTGTTTCACAGAATATCCATATCAAACGGACTCCAAACGGGATAAAAACTAACGGAGATTTTTTTTGGAATATATATGATTTTTGGGAAGAAAAATCCACGCGAGACGGTGCCCGAGGGAGGCACGAGGCAGGGGGGCATCCCCCACCCCCCTAGGCGCGCCCCTGACCCTCATGGCCACCCCGTAAGGCGCTTGAAGCCCTTCTTTTGCCGAAAGAAAGCTAATATCCGGATAGAGATCGTGTTAAAATTTCAGCCCAATCGGAGTTACGGATCTCTAGGAATATAAGAAACGGTGAAAGGGTAGAATCTGGGAACGCAAAAACAGAGAGACAGATCCAATCTCAGAGGGGCTATCGCCCCTCCCACGCCATGGAGACCATGTACCATAGGGGAAACCCTTCTCCCATCTAGGGAGGAGTTCAAGGAATAATAATAAGGAGGGGGGCTCTCTCCCCCTCGCTTCCGGTGGCGCCGGAGTGCCACCGGGGGCCATCATAATCACTCAAATCTTCACCAACAACTTCACCGCCATAATCACCAACTCTTCCCCCCTCTATGCAGTGTTGTAACCCCTCTTTTACCCGCTGTAATATCTACTTAAAAATGGTGCTCAATACTATATATTATTTCCCAATGATATATGGCTATCCTATGATGTTTGAGTAGATCCATTTTGTCCTATGGGTTAATTGATGATCGTGATTGGTTTGAGTTGCATGTTTTATTATTGGTGCTGTCCTATGGTGCTCTCCGTGTTGCGCAAGCGTGAGGGATTACCGCTGTAGGGTTTGCAATATGTTCATGATTTGCTTATGGTGGGTGGCGTGAGTGACAGAAGCACAAACCCGAGTAAGTAGGTTGTTTGCGTATGGCACTATTCTAGATATCTTTCGATATGCCGATAAATCGGCCGATTTATCGCTTACCGCTGTCAGACCGATAAGATAAATTGGCCGATAAATCAGCCGATATGGCGATAAATCGGCCGATATGCCGATAAACTGGCCGATTTACCCCTTACCATGGGTCAACCGATAAGTTCCCGATAAGCGATATCCCCAACATTGGCGTATGGGATAAAGAGGACTTGATACTTTAATGCTATGGTTGGGTTTTACCTTAATGATCTTTAGTAGTTGCGGATGCTTTCTAGATTTCCAATCATAAGTGCATATGATTCATGTAGAGAAAGTATGTTAGCTTATGCCTCTCCCTCAAATAAAATCGCAATAATGATTACTGGTCTAGTTATCGATTGCCTAGGGACAAATAACTTTCTCGTAATAAAAAGCTCTTTACTAAAACTAACTTAGTTGTGTCATTATCTAAACAGACCCTACTTTTTATTTACCTAATCTTTATTATCTTGCAAACCTATCCAACAACACCTACAAAGTACCTCTAGTTTCATACTTGTTCTAGGTAAAGCGAACATCAAGCGTGCGTAGAGTTGTATCGGTAGTCGATAGAACTTGAGGGAATATTTGTTTTGCCTTTAGCTCCTCGTTGGGTTCGACACTCTTACCTATCGAAAGAGGCTACAATTGTTCCCCTATACTTGTGGGTTATTAGGGATCCTAGCTATCTTCGTCAGACATTTCTCGTGTTCATAATTCAAAGATTAAAAATTAATGGCAATTACCAGGAACTCAACACATATATCATTATTCGGCACCAGTTGACTTTCGGTCTATCGAGTCTTACTTGAAAATTCTCATCTCGCGTGGTGTATATGGTAGGCGCTCCCTCTCTGATATTGCGACCATCGGTGATGTTTCGCTCCTTCATTCTTTCCCGAGTGCATTACACCAAAATGTCTAACACATGGGAAAGAAGGAGAAGCGACCCCCACGACAACAGTTGGGATTCTTCCTCTCTAATCTATCGACAGTCGGTGATGGTCGCATCCCCCCTTCCCTCATGCATTTCCAAGGTCTATCGTGAGGAGAAGAGGAGGAAGCGGTCCCCACGAAAACAACGGGGATTCTTCCTATATGAAAGTCACACAAGGAGTCCCAATAGACTAAAAGTCAACCTGTTACATATATCGAGTAACAACATAAAAAATGGCCTAGATTTTCCTGGAATGTCGTTTAGTTACTGTTTCGGCAAATCATGGGCACTCGATACGTCCTCCCAATGTTGCGGATATCGCTTATTGGGAACTTATCGGTCGACCCATGATAAGGGGTAAATCGGCCAGTTTATCGACATATCGGCTGATTTATCGCCATATTGGCTGATTTATCGGCCGATTTATCTTATCGGTCTGACAGCTGTAAGCGATAAATCGGTCGATTTATCGGCATATCGGAAGATATCTTGAACAATGTGTCCTCCTTTCTAGCACAAGTAATGCCAAAATTCATGAGAAATTTTGGCATGACATTTGCTAAAAATAGGACATATCAAGTACCTGAAATTTGCCAGAACAAAAATGAATCAACATACCAGCAAAACATAGGCCACTCAGAGTTTCCCTGCAATAAGAAAGAGACATATGTGGCCATCTTTGGCACCACATACACAACAGCTCAAGATCAACATGTCCATACACGTACACATGTCCAAATAGTACAAAGTATCAACTTTGAAATGATCTATAACCTCATGATCATGTGCATTAGTATAAAGTATCAACACTGAAATCTCTACTCCTAATATCTCAGTTCGTAGAATAGCCTCCACGATTTTTTTTGCCTGGTTAATTTTCGTCAGGGTTTTTTGTCTCACCTCCCACCACCCCTCCCACGTTAATTTTTTCTTCTTCGTGTCTTATACTCCTTCCATTTATTTGTTCTTGCTTTGGCAGGTGTCGATTCAATTCAATCATGTAAATATTTGGTAATTAAGAATTCAGAAATAATAGCATATACATGAGATCACCTCCCTCTCCGATTTATTTCTCCCACCGATCCCCTTCCATACATAGCTCCACTAGGAAAAACACAACCGTCGAAGCCACGCCCTCACGTGATCACTTATCACAATGAGAAAAATTCCTTATCTCTACTTCTAATGGAGCAGTTGGTAGTCGCCAGTGCATGTTTTTTTTCGACCCATCTCCCGCCCTTTGCCTGGTTTATTTTCGTCTCTCCTCCCACCTCCCTTGCAGGTAACGATCCCCTCGAAAAAAAACCCAACCAAAACCATGTTAGGAGGGAGCGATGCCTCTAGGTAGTCCCCTCCCATGCCAGAGAATCAAATGAAAAACCCTACGAAAAAACCAATGAAAAAAATCGATGACTCACATGCACGAGCGAATGAGGCGATCAGAATGCCCTCGATCCCCATCCAGGTAACAACAGATCACTTCATCACCGCCCTCGCACTCGCATCAAGCGCCCTCGATCCCAGTGCTACCTCCCTTCATCGTCATCGCTCTCGTCACTACATCGATGACACACATTTAACGCCACCGAACCCCTTGCCATCGCAGATCCCTTTGCAAACACTAAGGTCATCTTATATGGTGCAAACATAGAGGACACCGCCTCCGCCGTCGCCACCATCATGAAAACCTAGGGCAAGGCAGGCAGCGAGGAGCGGCGCAAGGAGGCCATGCCGACCGTGCCCTACCCCTCTTTGTGTGCTGGTGGTGGCAATGCAGCGCGTTATCGACCGCAAGATTGGCAAGCACGAGTACCATTGCGCCTATGCCTCCGTCGACACGGCCGTCGATGGCAACTGCGGGTGGACCAAGTGCGGCGTCCAGTACTCTATGCAGGATTAGGTCGCCACCAGCCTAATCCTCATCCCACCATGATGGCCAGACGTGCTTCAGCTGCCCGCCCGAGTTGAGGGCCGTCAGGACCGCCTCCCAGCTATTCGACGGTTTGCCTGACCCGACGCGCCGGGACACATTGCTGCTTTCCTCGTCACTTGAGGTAATGCTCGGTCACCCAAATTATTATGTATGTTCTTTACCATTGTACATTAGCTAACTATAGAAGATGACATCTTTGTGCTTTTCTTATTCTTCCTGAACAAAGTATTTAACAAAAAGACTACCACATTTCGCGGAACCGTGTCTACAAACTACCACTTTTCAAATTTGTGCTGAAAACTACCATTTTGACTAATCTTTGACTAAAAACTACTATGTTGGGAAAGTGCCCGATTCGCCTCTTCTAAACGCCTTTCTGACGGGATGGCCCCACCTGTCAGCATCAATTTTCTTCCTTCTCCTCCTCCTCCTCCTCCTCTCTCTGGCATTTCCCCGAACACCTCATATGCACTCCGCACTCTTCTCCATTGCGACGCCCCGGCGAAGCACCTCTCCAGCGCTGGTCTCCCACTCGATGGCGTACATGAGATGCAAAGGCGGGGGCGTCGATCGGCAGGGCCGAGCAGGGGTGGGGGGTGGCGAGGCCTTGGCACGATGGCGGCCGCCATGGCTGAGGCGAGCAGGCGGCTCGGCTAGGAGGGAGGGTGGCGCAGGTGGTGGGGCTCGCCGGCCGGCAGGCCAGAGCAGCGGGTGACGTGGGCAGTGTTAACGTACATAGAATAGTATCAGTCATATCTCATGTAATTATGATGAAAATATTATATAGCAATTGTAATCTGCTATGGATGGCAGTCTATGATTTGATTAGTATTAGATTGATTGTATCCTTGTTGTACAAGGTGTATCAGATTAAATAGAGGTGCAGCCCATGGGGCAATTCACGGCAAACATATTGTTGTATAACGTGGTATCAGAGCCTTGATCACATCTCTCCACGAGATGGCTGGCACCACCTCCGGCGCACTCGTCACCACCACCGCCGGCCCGCTCGTCTCCGGCCACACCGCTACCATGCCTTCGCTCGCCGGCCTCATCACCGTCCGGCTCACCCGCGCCAACTTTCTGCTATGGAACGCACAGGTTGTCCCAAACCTCACCGGCGCCGGCCTGTTCGGCTACCTCAATGGCTCCATCCCTGTGCCGCCGAAGATGATCACCGAGGGCACCGGCGATGTTGCGCGCTCCTTGCCCAACCCTGAGTACGAGACATGGAGGAGGACCGACTAGGCTGTGCTCGGCGCGCTCCTGTCCTCCATGACGGAGGAAGTGCTCACCCAGATGATGTGAGCGACCACCGCGCCGGCCGTTTGGACTGCCCTCGGCGCTATGTTCGCTGCCCAGAATCGGGCCAGTGTGCGCCAACTCCGTACGCAGCTGTCGTAGACCAAGAAGAAGGACATGTCGGCGGCAGAATTCTTCCACAAGATGACAGGCTATGCCGACACACTGGCCATCGTTGGTGAGGTACCGTCCGATGACGAGATCATCGGGCACATAATCGGTGGGCTGGATCAGGAATATGACCCCTCATGACTGCGCTCTCCATCTTCACAGGAGAAGTAAGCCTCTCCGATTTTTATGCCTACCTTCTCAGCTTCGAGGCACGTCAATAGCAGCATGTCGTGAACAACGGCGACTTCTCTTCATCATCCAACAACGTCGTGCGCCACGGCAACGGCTCTGGTTCCCGCGACGGCAACCGGAACAACAATGTTGGCCATGGTGGCCATGGAAACAAGAGTGGTGGCAATGGTGGCTGCTATGGTTCCAATGGCAACCGTGGCAACAACGGTGGCCGTCATAACGGCGGCGGCGGCAGAAACCGTCGTCCTCCAAGGTGCCAAATATGCCGTGAGGAGGGGCACTACGCCACCGATTGTCGCGATCGCTACAACCATGCCTACCAGTCCAATGACCACAGCGGCAACATGGCTACATACGGCCACCGCGACAACAATTGGTACCTCGACACCGGTGCCACTGACCACCTCACCAGCGACCTCGACCGCTTGACGGTGCACGAGCGCTATGGTGGAAAGGATCAAGTTCAAGTTGCAAATGGTGCAGGTTTGGAAATTCCTCATATTGGTCATACTAAACTTGCTGACTCTAGTGATCCCATCCACCTTAAAAATGTTCTGCACGTCCCTGAAATTCACAAACATCTTCTTTCTGTTTATCGTGTTGTTTCAGATAACCAAGTGTTTGTGGAATTTCACCGTTTTTTCTTTTGTGTGAAGGACAAAATCATGAGGAGGATCCTTCTTGTCGGTAGAAGTCGCAATGGCCTCTACCCCATCCCATATGGTCAACCGTCATCGTCATCATCATGTCGAGCGCTCTCCGGAGTCCGTTCTTCATCGAGTCAGTGGCATCATCGCTTGGGTCACCCGTCAAATAATGTAGTTGAGTCTGTCGTTCGGTCAAATAAACTTCCTTGTTCGTCAAGTCATGATACTTTCGTTTGTGACGCATGTCAACGAGCCAAAAGTCATCAATTACCTTCAAATAATTCATCTCATGTTTCTTCGAAACCACTTGAGTTTATTCATACCGATCTGTGGGGTCCTGCCCTCGCCTCCTCTGGAGGTTTTAAGTTTTACGTGAATTTATCTTCTTAAACATAAATATGATGTCGAACAAGTTTTCTATAATTTTCAGGCCCATGTCGAACGACTCCTCAATGCAAAAATCCGTGCGGTTCAATCTGATTTGGGGGGGAATACCACCGGTTGCATAATTTTTTTAGCGTGTCAGTATTTCTCATCGCATATCCTGTCCACATACATCCCAACAAAATGGTATAGCTTAACGGAAGCACTGGCACTTGGTTGAAACCGGGCTTGCTCTCCTCGCTCACTCCAATCTTCCTTTGCGTTATTGGGATGAAGCTTTTCTTACCGCATGTTAGTTGGTTAACCGCATGCCCAGCCGGACCCTTCAAAATATGCCACCACTCACACGTCTTCTTCACATCACGCCCGATTACTCTTTTCTTCGTATATTTGGATGTGCGTGTTGGCCTAGTCTTTGTAAATACAACTCCCGAAAACTTGAGTTACGCTCCAAGATGTGAGTTTTTCTCAGATATAGTCCGTTCCATAAAGGTTATAAGTGTCTTGACAAGTCCACTGGTCGCATATATATCTCCCGAGATGTCGTCTTCGATGAAAATGTTTTTCCCTTTGTGACTAGTGCGTGTCCCTACTTGTCTCTCTTAAATCCTCATGTATCGTTTCCTTCCAATGAGTCAGTAGTTCAGGATGCTAATGTGAGAAACTACAACTTGTCGTTTTTGTTTCCTGACTTGTGTCCTGCAGATACAGAGGAACGACATGTATCTATGAGCGCTGTACAGGGCCATAGCGACGTGCATGCTACAACGACATTCACCGAGCCATCATGTGCCACACGTCCAGCAGCAGGCCCCGGCTGTGATGCTTCTCCATCAGGTGGGCCGACTCCGACCTCTACCATGTCTACGCCATGTACTGACCAGATAGACGAGCCGACCTCACCATCAGCGCGTACATCATCTGCACTTGACGTCTCTGCGCGCGTCGATGCCGGACCAGACACGCTGGCATCTTCAGCGGGCGCTCCTCCATCACCACCAGCCTCGCCAACGGCCTCTCCGAGGAGCGCCTCTGCATTACCACCGGCCTTGCCGTCGGTCTCTCCGGTGGCCGCTCCTCCATCACTTCCTGCCTTGCAGCCGGCTCGGTCTGCGGCTCCCCACGTTGAGCGGACGCGCACGCGTCTTCAGAACAACATACAACGCCCGAAAATCCCCACTGATGGCACTGTCCGGTACAACCCGTATCGCCGTGGTTTCAGTGCTATTGTGTCCGCTCCAGCTACATACCGTCAGGCGCTCGTTGATCCTGCATGGAAAGCCTCTATGCAAGAGGAGTTTTCGGCCCTTCAGCATGTCGTAGTCGATGCGATTGGGACGAGCAAGAGAGGAGGATGAACGAGATAGTGGATTTGGTCGCTGGGCGGAACCCCAGCTTTTCCGTTCTCTCTATTATCTGATCTGTTATTCAGTTTACAGAGAAACCTAGCTATCTAGCCCGGCCACTCAGCTGCGATCCGGTTTCACCACGCCATCCCACGATGACCGCATCGCTAGCTCGCCACACTGACCGGGCAAAGACAAAACAGAAAAGAAAACGAGTGTGGGGCGATCGTGCACACAACTCGACCCCCTGGCTAATCCTACGTGCATGCTGCATGCCTACATCACATCAACACACGCACGCATGGCTTATTCGAAGGGAAATACTACCCATGTCGCCTGGAGCTTACTGAGCTAACACAGCACACCATGACATGGTCGCTTGTTCCACGTCCTTCCGGCACCAACATTGTCACCTGTAAGTGGATTTTCAAAGTCAAGCAACGTTCTGATGGCTCTCTTGACAAGTACAAAGCCTGCCTGGTCGCTCGCGGGTTCACTCAGCAGTATGGTGTTGACTATCTCGATACATTTAGTCCAGTTGTCAAACCAGCTACTGTTTGCCTTGTGCTCTCACTCGATGGTTCATAGGGTTGGTGTTTGCGACAGCTTGATGTGAGCAATGCATTCCTCCATGGTCTTCTTGATGAGGAGGTCTATATGCAGCAGCCATCGGGCTTTGAGGATCCTCACGACCCTCACAATGTTTGCAAGCTTCGGAAGTCAATCTATGGGCTGAAACAGTCTCCCCGAGCTTGGTGTTCCCGCCTCAGTGATTGACTGCATGAACTTGGTTTCCAGTCCTCTAAGGCTGACACTTCCCTCTTCATCTTTCGGAAAGGGGGTGTGGTCATTTACATACTTGTTTATGTTGATGATATTGTCATTGCTAGCTCCAGTTCTAAAGCGGTGGATCGACTGCTTCACAAGTATAGGGGATCACAATAGTTTTCGAGGGTAAAGTATTCAACCCAAATTTATTGATTCGGCACAAGGGGAGCCAAAGAATACTCTCAAGTATTAGCAGCTGAGTTGTCAATTCAACCACACCTGGAAACTTAATATCTGCAGCAAAGTGTTTAGTAGCAAAGTAATATGATAATAGTGATAACGGTAACAAAAGGTAACGGTAGTAAAAGCAATGTTTTTGGTATTCTGTAGTGATGATATCAATAGCATCGGGAAAGTAAATAAGCGAAGAACAATATATGAAAAGCTCGTAGGCAATGGATCGGTGATGGAGAATTATGTCGGATGCGGTTCATCATGTAACAGTCATAACCTAGGGTGACACAGAACTAGCTCCAGTTCGTCAATGTAATGTAGGCATGTATTCCGAATATAGTCCTACGTGCTTATGGCAAAGAACTTGCATGACATCGTTTGTCCTACCCTCCCGTGGCAGCGGGGTCCTTACAGAAACTAAGGGATATTAAGGCCTCCTTTTAATAGAGAACCGGAACAAAGCATTAACACATAGTGAATAGATGAACTCTTCAAACTACGGTCATCACCGGTAAGTATTCCGATTATTGTCACTTCGGGGTTAACGGATCATAACACATAATAGGTGACTATAGACTTGCAAGATAGGATCAAGAACACTCATATGTTGATGAAAACATAATAGGTTCAGATCTGAAATCATGGCACTCGGGCCCTAGTGACAAGCATTAAGCATAGCAAAGTCATAGCAACATCAATCTCAGAACATAGTGGACACTAGGGATCAAACCCTAACAAAACTAACTCGATTACATGATAGATCCCATCCAACCCATCACTGTCCAGCAAGCCTACGTTGAAATTACTCATGCACGGCGGTGAGCATCATGAAATTGGTGATGGAGGATGGTTGATGATGACAATGGCGATGGATTCCCCTCTCTGGAGCCCCGAACGGACTCCAGATCAGCCCTCCCGAGAGGTTTTAGGGCTTGGCGGCGGCTCTGTATCATAAAACACGATGATTTCTTCTCTCTGATTTTCTTTCTCCTCGAAACACAATATATGGAGTTGGAGTTGGAGTCGGAGAGGCAACAGGGGGCCCACGAGGTAGGGGGCAAGCGTGCCCCCACCCCCGTGGAGAGGTGGTGGGCCCCAGGCCTTCATCTTTTGCAGGTATTTTTTCATATTTTCTGAAAATTTGCTTCGTGAAGTTTCAGGTCATTCCGAGAACGTTTGCTCCTGCACATAAATAACACCATGGTAATTCTGCTGAAAACAACGTCAGTCCGGGTAGTTCCATTCAAATCATGCAAGTTATAGTCCAAAACAAGGGCAAAAGTGTTTGGAAAAGTAGATACGTTGGAGACGTATCAACTCCCCAAGCTTAAACCTTTGCTTGTCCTTAATCAATTCAGTTGACAAATTGAAAGTGAAAAAGAAAAACTTTTACAAACTCTGGTTGCTCTTGTTGTTGTAAATATGTAAAGCCAGCACTCAAGTTTTCAGCAAAGATTATAACTAACCACATTTGCAATAACACATAGGTCTCAAGTTTACTCATATCAATAGCATAATCAACCAGCGAGCCATAATAAAAAATCTTGGATGACAACACTTTCTCAAAACAATCATAATATGATATAACAAGATGGTATCTCACTAGCCCTTTCTGAGACCGCAAAACATAAATGCAGAGCACCTTTAAAGTCTAAGGACTGACTAGACATTGTAATTCATGGTAAAAGATATCCAGTCAAGTCATACTCAATGTAAACTAAAAGTAAAGAATGCAAATGACAGCGGTGCTCGCTAACTGGTGCTTTTTAATAAGAGGATGATGACTCAGCATAAAAGTAAATAGATAGTGAAAGTGCTAGTGATCGAGTAGAGGGGGGGGGGGGTGAATAGGCGATTTTTAAGAAAGTCTTCAAAACATGGGAGTTTCAAAGAGAAACGATAGAAATAAACGTATTACCATGCAGCGGAAGGTAGACTACACTAAGCAAGCCATAGTCAAGTATTCAATGAAGTGAAAGCACAACGACTAATGACAGCTAGGCAGTATAGATTAGGTAGGAAGATAGTGTGAAGCCAATCAAAACAAGCAGTCACTCAGTGAAGACAAAAGATAATGCAAATAGACAATGACTTCACAAGGACCAACTCTAAATAAAGAGATGGGAAGGATAGAACCAGTGACTCGTTGAAGGCAATGATTTGTTGGACCAGTTCCAGTTGCTGTGACAACTGTACGTCTGGTTAGGGAGGCTGAGATTCAACTCAGAAGACCGTGTCTTCACCTTATTCCCCTTGAGCTAAGGACACCCAATCCTCGCCCAATCACTCTAGTAAGTCTTCAAGGCAGACTTCCAAACCTTCACAGACTTCGTTCACCGGCAATCCACAATGACTCTTGGATGCTCAGAACACGACGCCTAACTGGCTGGAGGATTCACAGTCCTCAAGTGTAATAAGTCTTCAGATCACACAGACAGGAAGACTTAAGTGATGCCTAACACTCTTTGGCTCTGGGTGTTTAGGGCTTTATCATCGCAAGGAATTCTCTCTCAAAGGCTTCGAGGTGGGTTGCTCTCAAACGACAAAAGACATACACTAACTCTGAGCAGCCAACCGTTTATGGTTGTAGGGGGTGGGCTATTTATAGCCACTAGGCAGCCCAACCTGATTTGTCCGAAATGACCCTGGGTCACTAAGGAACTGACACGTATTCCAACGGTCAGATTTCAAACACACACGACAACTTTACTTGGGCTACAAGCAAAGCTGACTTATCCAGCTCTGGATAAGATTTGCTCTCATTGTGTTTGCTCGAAGACATAGGATTTTGGTTAAGCATCACTTCAGTCATTCTGACTGGTTCTCTTGGACCCCACTTAACAGTATGGTGGTTCCTATGACTCAAGAAAGAAGGAAAAGAACGACGGAACAACTAAGTCTTCGCGCTCCATAGTCTTCACGCGATGTCTTCTCTTGTCATAGTCTTCAATGTGAATGTCTTCACATACCACCTTTGACTTCAATGTCTTCATACATTTTTAGGGGTCATCCCTGGTAGGAAAACCAAATCAATGAGGGACTTCTACCTGTGTTATCCCGCAATACTCACAAACACATTAGTCGCTCAATCAGGTTTGTCGTCAAAACTCCAAAACCAAACTAGGGGTGGCACTAGATGCACTTACAATCTCCCCCTTTTTGGTGATTGATGACAAACTGGTTGAAGTTTTCAACGGGTAATAAAATATGTGAAATTGTAAAGGATAGGGTATTGTCTTCATAAGTGGCAAAGGCTCCCGCTGAAGATGTGCATATAAGTAATTTGCTCTTGGAATGCAAATGCACATGGCAGGTTGTACTTGTGGAGATCCTCTTCAACTTATGATGACATTCATCATGCATGATTGGATGTAACAAAGATAATGACATGCATAAGGAAAAATGGACGTCTGCAAAATGACCTAAGTGCGGGAGTTATCATTGCACATGCGGAATTTATCATCGCATCACAAAATAGAAAATAAGTAGCAGACGACCATCGAGTTTAAGTGTTACAACTCAAAGAACAAAATGCATCGAAAAGCAAAAGTTGTAAGCACTTGGCAAAAGTAGAAAAAGGTAAAGCAACCACCCATATGGACCCCCTTGAAGACTATCAACTCATATGCTTCTCCCCCTTTTGTCAGTAAGGACCAAAAGGGGTTGAAGACATAGAGCGCCTACTCGTTCCCATGAGGTGCAGGCGAGGCAGCAGGGTCATCGTTGAGGTCCGGTGGTGCCGAAGGACTTGGTGCAGTGTCGACACGCGCTGAAGTTGGAGGAGGTGAAGTTGCATCATCTTGGTCATCAGTGACTCTGGCATTCACTATCGCAGCTGAGGACGAATAGTCAGAGTCTTCAAGTGAGGGAGTCCGACGCAAGTGAGCATTCCTGGGAGGAGTTGAGTCAAACTTGAATCGTTCAGTGAAGCCATCGTCTTGCAGATTAGCTTCAGCACTAAGCAATGTCAAACTCTTCCACGACCTCCGACAGGTTTCATGAGTGACAAAGGCATTCTTGGTGGCAAGATTGTGAATGCGGTTGACATCCACCAAGAGGCTTTGCATCTGACGCTTAAGCCAGTCGTGATGAGAAGCTCTCGGTCATTTAGAACACGAGATAGCCTTCGAGGTCTGAGGGAGTCCTGGATTATGGGGTGTCCGGATGGCCGGACTATACCTTCAGTCGGACTCCTAGACTATGAAGATACAAGATTGAAGACTTCGTCCCGTGTCTGGAAGGGACTTTCCTTGGCGTGGAAGGAAAGCTTGGTGATACGGATATGTGGATCTCCTACATTGTAACCGACTTTGTGTAACCCTAACCCTCTCCGGTGTCTATATAAACCGGAGGGTTTTAGTCCATAGGACAACATACAGAACAACAATCATACCATAGGCTAGGTTCTAGGGTTTAGCCTCTCCGATCTCGTGGTAGATCTACTCTTGTACTACCCTTGTACTACCCATATCATCAATATTAATCAAGCAAGACGTAGGGTTTTACGTCCATTAAGAGGGCCCGAACCTGGGTAAAACTTCGTGTCCCTTGCCTCCTGTTACCATCCGGCCTAGACGCACAGTTCGGGACCCCCTACCCGAGATCCGCCGGTTTTGACACCGACATTGGTGCTTTCATTGAGAGTTCCTCTATGTCGTCGTCGTTAGGCTTGATGGCTCCTACGATCATCAATAACGATGCAGTCCAGGGTGAGACCTTCCTCCCCGGACAGATCTTCGTCTTCGACGGCTTCGCACTGCGGGCCAATTCACTTGGCCATCTAGAGCAGATCGAAAGCTATGCCCCTGGCCGTCAGGTTAAATTTGGAAGTTTAAACTACACGGCTGACATCCGCGGGGACTTGATCCTCGACGAATTCGAGCCACTTCCAAGCATGCCGCACTGTCACGACGAGCATGATCTAGCTCTGCCGCCGAACAGTGCCCTGGAGGCCGCACCCGCATCGGCTTCGACCCTTAATTCGGAGCCAACTGTGCCAATCGAGGATGGGTGGTTGGACGCCGCCTCGGGGGCTGCAATCCCAACGGCGATCGAGCCGAACGCCAGCCCCGCACTTCGGGATACTCATGACTCCAAGGAGCCGGAGTCCTCTCCAGACTCCGAACCCTCCGCGCCCCTGCCGATCGAATCCGATTGGACGCCGATCATGGAGTTTACTGCCGCGGACATCTTTCAGCACTCGCCTTTCGGCGATATACTGAAGACACTAAAGTCTCTCTCTTTATCAGGAGAGCCCTGGACAGACTACGACCAACAAGGTTGGGATACGGACGATGAAGAAACTTAAAGCCCACCCACCACCCACTTTTTAGCCACTTTCGACAATTTAACTGACATGCTTGACTTCGACTCTGAAGACATCGACGGTATGGACACCGATGCAGGAGATGATGAAGAACCAGCGCCTATTAGGCCCTGGAAAGCCACCTCATCGTATGACATATACATGGTGGACACCCCAAAAGAAGGAGATGGCGATGGAACAGCGGAGGATGACTGTCGGTGTCAAAACCGGCGGATCTCGGGTAGGGGGTCCCGAACTGTGCGTCTAGGCCGGATGGCAACAGGAGGCAAGGGACACGAAGTTTTACCCAGGTTCGGGCCCTCTCGATGGAGGTAAAACCCTACGTCCTGCTTGATTAATATTGATGATATGGGTAGTATAAGAGTAGATCTACCACGAGATCGGAGAGGCTAAACCCTAGAAGCTAGCCTATGGTATGATTGTTGATGTGTATGTTGTCCTACGGACTAAAACCCTCCAGTTTATATAGACACCGGATAGGGTTAGGGTTACATAGAGTCGGTTACAATCGTAGGAGATCTGCATATCCGTATCGCCAAGCTTGCCTTCCATGCCAAGGAAAGTCCCTCCCGGACACGGGACGAAGTCTTCAATCTTGTATCTTCATAGTCCAGGAGTCCGGCTGAAGGTATAGTCCGGCTATCCGAACACCCCCTAATCCAGGACTCCCTCAGTAGACCCTGAAACAGGCTTCAATGACGACGAGTCCGGCACACAGATTGTCTTCGGCATTGAAAGGAGGGTTCCTCCTCCAAGTACTTCATAGAAGATTTTGAACACAAAGATAGTGTCCGGCTCTGCAAAATAAGTTTCCACATATTGCCGTAGAGAGAATAATATTTACACAAATCTAATCTACTGACGTATTCCGTAGCGTGACACACCACGGCCAAGCCTTTATCCGAGTCGTTTCATTATCCCACCTCAGCGCGTCATGCAAGGCGGTTTCCCTGGCACGTCTTGTTAAAGCAGAGATCGTGTCCCCTTATTCCGGGATTCTCATCAATACGGGCGTGGGTAACCCAACCGCTTCTAGGACTTCTAGATTATAGGCAAGTCCAAACGGACACGGAGAGGATGCTTGACATTCACCCTCTTTATAAAGGGGACACGGCTTTTATTTTTCCCTCTCGTGCTCAATCGAATCCTTCCCCCACCTCAAGCTCAAACGCCCGAAGTTCAGGTTAGGTGCTCCGAACCTTCAGTCATGTCCAGATCTAGCCTTCGAGGCCGATGGGTGCCTTCCTCCGTCACGGAAGAAGACATCAAAAAGTTGAGGGAGGCCAGATATTTGACCGCCGAGATTTTGCATTGGCTGCCTCCCCGAGGGCAGGCCGTCCCCACCCCCGAACCCAACGAGAACGTCGTGTTCGTCTCCCACTTCCTTCGAGGTCTAGGCCTTGCTCTGGATCATTTCGTAAGGGGTTTGATGTTTTACTACAGGCTAGACTTTCATGATCTAGCTCCGGACTCCTTTCTTCATATCACGACATTTATTGTCGTGTGCGAGGCCTTCCTCCGTGTTACCCCTCACTTTGGCCTATGGCTCAAGACCTTTGAAGTGAAGCCGAAGATGATCGAGGGGCAACATGCAGCGTGTGGAGGTGCCTCAATACGCACGATGACGGGAGCTCTGTGGCCCAAAGGTTCCATCCCAGAGGTGTCTGAATTGTGGCAACAGGAGTGGTTCTATATCACGGCTCCTAGAAGTGCCAAGTGGGTGGCCCCCCTGTTTTCCACTCGGGCCCCCCACCACAGCTGATGTCATGGATCAGAAGAGGTCTGAGCTGGGGGCCAGCCAAGGACTTGCCTATACTGCAAAGCTGCATTCGAGATCTCTTCAATGGAGATTTCAGTTTTGTTGCGGTAATACAGGTTATGCTGGTTCGTCAAGTCCAGCCTTGCAAACGCCGGCCTCTTCGCCTGTGGGAGTTCAATCCCGAGGGACCACGTGCCATTCAAAATTTCCTCGGCCTGACGCACGAGGAGATGTACAAGTCATTCTTCAGATCTCAGGGGGAGTGTCCGGAAATCACCGAGGACATGGGCCTGAGCAGTAACCGCGCTGCCGAACAGGTAAGGCATCTTCCAGCCGACCATACCATCTCTCTTTGTTACGAAGTTATTTCTGAAAGTTCGCTTTTTGACCAGGACTGGCTAACAAAGGCGAAGTTGATTCGGTGTTCGGCCCCCCTCCCTGAGGGTTTGGAAAATCCGGTATTAGAAAAGATGCTCCAGACCGCACCTTGCCTGGAGCCCCTGAAGGAAGATACTGTGGAGGATAATGCGGGCAGACGCGGGCCCCCAACGCTGCCCATTCTAGCCGAGGGAGCGAGCATCTCCATGAAGGACGACGACCAGAAGAGGAAAAGGACTGCGCCCGGGGATTCGGAAGCCGAAGCTTCCAAACGGGAGAAGATGTCTCCCACAGAGGGTCCTACCTCGAGGGGCGCCATTGCCGCACAAAATCCGCGGGGGGATCAATTCTCCCGTGAGTCGTAAGTGACCCGAAATACTTTTAATAGTACAGATATGCCATCTTTTTCTTCTGAGAAAATAACCACTACATATATTTTTGCAGTTCGGGCCTTAGCCCCTCTCAAATGAGCTCGTCTTCGGGGGATCTTCTTCCAGAGATGATGAAGAGTGAAACGCCTCGTCCGGACTCCTCCGCTCCAGAAGCGGGCGACCCTGAAGTGTCGTCGCGGAGGGCCTCTCCGAGTCCGGTGAGGCCAGAAGATAATCCCATTGACCCCCGAAGCTCCCAGTGTCCGGCTCCCGAAGAGAGCAGACAAAAGAGTCTGACACCGTCTGGTGTGCGATCGGATGTTCTGAGGGAGTTGGTGGGGCGAGCGGCCATCTCAGATGAACACCGTGTGCTGATGAATACGGTGATGGAGAGAATATCGTCTGCCGAAAGCAGATTGCATGAAGCTTTTATGAGTCTACTGACAGGCTTTGAGGTACGTAAAAGAATGTATGATAGTCCTGCACATGCTAGGTGTGCCCTGTGTAGATAGTAGCCCCTGAGACTGTGGTTGTCGTCGGAAAGGACGATGAACAGAGGATCATATTCCCAGGTAATAACCATACTGCCTCTATGTGCAGGTGATGGAAGCTCCGGTGGCTAGCCGGACTAGCGAGTTTGCCCATTTAGAACGGCAGTTGGATGCGGCAGACGCCGACATCGAGCTTGTTAACAAAAGTCTTGATGAGGCGCAGGGTAAGTGTCATTATCTGGTAAACGCCACATAGGAAGAGCAGCATGATGCCAGTATCTTTAATATGTTGTGACTGCAGATGGAGCTGCCACTGTTGAAGCCTTGCGGGCAGAACTTGCCCAAGCCAAGGAACAAGCGAGGTTGGGTAATGCGGCTGCTATGAAGGCGGCCGAAGAGTTGCAAGCCGAGAAAGCCGCGCATGGCGAGACCCGAGACCAGATGGCCAAGATGGCTATAGAGTTAAAAGCCGCAGCCGACCGTTGCCGGGTTCTCGAAAAGGAAAACCAAGCGAAGGCATCGGACCTAGAGAAGCGTGCTCGGACGAAAAAGGATCTCCGCTCTGCTATGAGGGCAAAGAAGGAGGAGCTGCGGGAAGCCGGGGATATTGTAGCTGGGAAATCCTTTATGTTGCGGAGGAAATTCGGAGATCCACAATATGCCCCTCTGGATCGGCTGTGGAGTTTGAAGGATGTGTATATGGATTTGGCGGCGAGCGCTGCCGATGCGGCCAAGTACTTCCAGGGTCAGACGGACCGTGAAGTAGACCAACTGTTTTGGAGACAATTCCGTTCTCCCGAGCGTCCACTTTCATTGACTGACCAATTAGCCGAATGGGCCGAACTAAATAGGTTGTCCGGACTCTCCATGAGGTCTGTTGTGGATCAGCTATGGCCGAAAAGGTCAAAACCGAACAGCTATTTCGGCTTGGTGCAGCAGGTCCTTGACGTGGTGCCGCACATTAATGCGATGAGGAGGTCGGCATGCATAGAGGGCGCACGGATGGCCTTTGCCCGTGTTAAGGCATACTGGGCGGAGATGGATGCTACCAATGTTGCAGCGCGGGATTCGGCTATAGGTCGAAAGGCTGCTGAGCACTACTTTGAAGAAGTTCTTGAGGGTGCCCGTTTGGTAGAGACCCAGTGCTCAAAAAATATTATGTTTGAGTGATATGTAATCTCATTGTAAGCGAAATGCTTTGATAAATTTTTATAAGGCTATTTCTATACTTTTGCCTGAAAGTAATATGATGCCTCCTGGGCGGCCGTTTATGTATACATGTGTATAACCTGAAAGATTACAGTCGTCGGCTTCAACCCCCACGCTTATAATGCGGAGGTGCTCGCAAAAACACGCGTTCACACTTAACCCAACGTCTTGGTCCTATTAAGAAGGTGATGGCGGAGCGAGCGAGGCAACCGGACTATAATGCTTTAGCACTTTCACTTAGCCATAGGAGTTTGACAGTGGGGCTACTAGATAGCCCCTGGTGGCTCCGCACTCTCCCGATTCCGGGGTGCGTACATGCCTGGCCAGAAAACGGCCCTTCGTTACTACAACAAGAACCCCCCTTCAGCAACGCATCGATGCGTTGTTGTATGTCCATATAATCGTTGCTAAGGTCTACACCAACGGATTATTATGCGTTGCCATTGGTGGCATTGCAAGGGTCTACAACAACGTATACAAATGCCTTGGTAAACGATGTAAATAAGTGTTGCAAAAAAGCAACATATAAAGTTACAGCCCAACAATACTTCAGATGCATTGGTGTCTACCACGCACAATATGATTTTCAAATGGAAATGAACAGTCATTACAATGCCTAGAAGCATTCCTTCAAAAATAATAATTGGAATTTCATATATTGTCATCTAGATATATAAGAATATTGGCGATAAAGGTTATATAAGAACCACAATATAATGAATAGAACATTTCATTTATTAAATTGGCTGTTGCATTACAAAGAACACGATCCAAAGATTATAAGATGTGAAACTATCTACTACCAGCAGCCCAATTCTCGACCTTGCTATCAACATCTAGCTATTGTAAAACATAATGTTTGAGCATTGATTCGGCAAAAAAAAATCCAAAACAACTTGTGGACCTATCTAGAAGTAGCTTCACTCTCGACCTTGCAATCAACATATGAGCCGTGCATATCTGTTTGTCTTGGCAATCTACAACAACAAAGAAATAAGATAAGTAACTTACATTATATAAAATCAGATTAATAGAGCGGTAAAATTTGGAGGAGCAACTTAAAACGGTGATGGTGATGCGATAATTAACCCCGCTACATTTATTGAGCGGCATGTTCTAAACCATCAGCACTTTGAATGCCCTGATACAATCTGCATTGTGTTATGTTCTATTTTATTTTGAATCAGAAGACAATAGGAAATCCTACCGACACATATATTTAAAGGCTCACAAATTACAACATTGCATAGCTAGTCCAACAAAGGCTGCCACCCTGACATCCAACACCATATAACCAATAAAGAATGAATGATGAGAAGGGTGGTAAGCCAAAGGAGGAGCTAGGCAAAGAACAAAGGCAAAAAATGATTAGTTACTTCACTGAATTTACAGTGTATAGCTTGCCCTAGGTCGGACTTGGATCTATGTATCAGAAGGCAAAATCTCACTCAAATCAAGTTTTCTAGCAGTTAAATGATGGCTCAATATTCCAAAATATTTTGTGGTCTATTTCCTTCCAAATGGCCCAGGTTACAACTACTAAGACTAGATGCTTTTGATTATTGTAAAAGTAAAAACTAATATAAAACTATAGAAGATAGCTTGATCGTTAGACATCTTTAACCTATTAAAATATAAAGTTATGTTGTTTGTTGAGTTGTAAATAATAAGAAACCATTAAGGAGAAAAATAATTGATATTCCAAAATCTAGGAAACAAAGATGCGTTGACTCTTATCCATTTTTAGATGCACTATATGCTCGAAAACTGTAGTCAAGAAAGCCTGATGGGTGTATAAATTGTACATTTAGCGGCAGTAATATGAAGATTTCCAGAACAACTACTAGGGTCAAAATACTCTATGAAACTGAATGGGCAGTATGTGCATGCATTATATCAGTTTGTCACTAAATATAATAAGTTTCAGTTACATCATAGTATGGTACGTGAAAGACAAAAAAATTAAAGGAAGAATTTCAAAAGCTAGAGCCAAATATATTATATGTTCATAGGCTAAAAATCTTACCATCTATTATAAGAGTGCTACTATCTATCATTAGGTTGTCATTGGATGAAATGTGTTAGTGCCCTGCAGTATTTCGGGAACTTTTTTCCTGTACAAATAAGGTGGAAAAAAGATAAATGCATATGGTATATATAAAAAAACAGGATTTCTATTAATAATCCAATCTCATATTTAATTTGAACTGGTGAAGAAACGTTGATTCAATATAGAACTTACAATTAGAAATAACCTCATAGGAATCTGGCTTGGTACTAGAGGTTTAGTGCCAATAATATTGATCTGGAAGTCAAGAACAAATAAGTTTTTGTAACCTGCAGATTCCATATATGTATTTGTAACTTAGAACATCACTAACCAGTTTTTCAAACGTATGTATACTGAAATCAAATATGCTCTAGACAAACCATCACATCCATAAGCTAATATCCTGTGTGGACAAGAGAAGTGAATATTAAGTTCTGCAGTTACAATCATGCAGTAGATCGGGTGCCAGTTGGCAGAATATTATTACACATTTATTTTATTTTATTTTGCAGGTAAGACCATCATTACTCATACAAAGGTCTCCAGCCTAAATGGTTATTTTTTAACATGAACTTTCTAAGTCAATCTGGAATACTGAGAATTTTATGCTCATTAGTATTGCTAATATATTTGACAAACAAATAAATTTTCTTAGGGGAGGTGGTTCAGTATTTCAAGTATAAGACTGCGGTCGTAATTGGCAATCTACCGTTTCAATAGTAATCAATGTCGTTTAATGCAAAGTTGAAGATTGTGTAGTGAGTTTCTAGTAGATTTCTAAATGAGATGGACGATGTAAGAAATAAAACATCCTGGTGGTTTGTCGTCTTCATTCTCATAGTACTTGTATATGTATCTAACTATTCCTCCTTGGCTAAACAAATATGTGCACAACTAATAGCTGAACTACACCTAGTAATATCCATGTACCTTCTGCATCTTCAGTCGTCTACTGTAGGAATATGGCTAAGTTCCTGTTACAAAATAGACATAAATCAGCAGAAATACAAGAAACACAAACCCATGGTGCGCCTCAAACACGTCAAGGAAGACATGCAGCAACGCCCCATGGCTTCGCTGAACCGGGTGGTACCACTGCGGTGCATCCTGGAGCCGACAACGAATAGTAGTGGAGAGCACACATTGTTCCACTCCAACGCTGAATTGCTGCACTAGTCGAACTACACTATGAATGTTGGTGCCAATGTCTCCCCCACCGTGAACCCCTCTAGGTGCTTCTACAAACTCTCAACCACCCTGCACGCAACACAACCCAAGTTCACAGAGTATTCATCTTTGTTAATACTATACATTCGCCGCCTTCACATACTCATCTGCCGCATAATTTGAGAAACTTAGTCATAGGCATCGTGGCCTAATAAGATCCTTGAAAACACGTGTGAAATTCAGAAAGGCATTCTACGAAATCGAAAGTAATTAAGAAACGAGTTAGGAGCAGGGTACTACACGTTTCTACTTCTAAATCATTCGACTTGTACATACCTTGCCATGCCAGAAGATGATGTCGGTGTGGCTGTGGATCTTGTAGGCGTTTGCTGTCCATAGAGGATCCATGAACCCTGCTCCTGCACGATTGATCCAAATTCCAGTCCAACGAGGGTCAACCTGATGGATTAGTATGAGTGAGAATGATGATTGACGCCAAATAGATCAGAAAAGAGGCGACGCAAGAAAATAGGGAAGAGAGATCCGGAGCTAGGCGCAAATTCAGAGGGGAAGGCGCCGCCACAGCTTACGGATCGAGGGATTGTTTTAGGGCTTCTCACGGTAGAAATTTTGGGAAGTTTCTGTTACGGGGGGAGAAGACCAAAGATCTATGGAGACTCCTCTCTCAAGACGTGGGGGAGGTCAAATATGAAAACATCGAGAGGTGGGATACGTGGGGCTACCCACAACACATCTTATTTTTCGTTGCAAGCCATTCGATGTTATAGCGGGGTTGTTGTTGTTGTAGTGCGTTAAGGCGGAGGAATTCTAACATTTCCACAGGTCATCGAATGGTTGACCAATCTCACGCTATATCATCACAGTCAGTTTTCGGCTTTCTCTACTGAGGTGCTTGTCCGGATGAACTAGGGCACAATCGCAGTAGTTCTCCTGGTGCTACCTTAGCCGGCAAGGCGAAACGTAAGGCACCAAAACACAGGAGCCGGGCAAACCCAACATTTGACCAAAGACAATGATTCGGAGCTGATGCATATAGGGCCAAACTCGCGACGCCGAACACTCCCTAAGGTGTTCGGTCTTTGTGGTATAAACCGGGCCTAAATAGTGGCCTTTGTAAGAAGCCCCTTGTGTCCAGGTACGTGCATTGTTCTGACGTGGCCACATGCCAAGACGTCAGCGTCCTTCTCAATGGTGGATATGTATCAAGAAGAGACAGTAAAAAAGGTATACGCAGGGTCTTAATCTAAAAAGAATCCTTGGAGCGGGTCCCTGCTGCACGTCTGCGCCTGTGTCTCCGTTGTGCCGTATCCTGGATGGGTGTAGCACGACGATCGTCTATAAAAGAGAGGAAGTTAAGTGAAAAAGTTGTCATCCAAAAAGATAGTTTTTAAAGAAACCATGTATATTTCAAGATGATAAGAAATTGCCACTTGTCTGCGCGCGTTGAGCCCCTTGTATTGACAAATAGGGGTGTGACCACTTATTCCGTATAAATAGCGGCGCCGGACTTGATTAGTTGTATTTGAGGTCTTGACGACCTATTGGATGCTTTTGCTTGTCCGGGTGCCTTTAGTGTGCGGCTGCCAAGGCAGCCTCACTCTCTTCGGCGCACAAAGATCGCTTGATATTTTCGTGCACTGTAATGATGCCACGTGGACCGGGCAACTTGAGTGTGAGGGAGGAGTAGTGTGGTATTGCATTAAAGGGAGCGAAAGCTTCGCGTCCAAGCAGTGCTTGATAGCCACTTTGAAACGGAGTGATGTGGAAAGTTAAATGCTCGCGACGGAAGTTATCGGGGGAGCCGAATATAACTTGTAGTAGGAGGGAGCCCGTACAACGAGCCCCTGGGCCTGGTGTTACTCCTTTAAAGGTAGTATTGCTATGGCGAATTTGTGTTGAGTCTAACCCCATCCCACGGATTGTATCCTGATATATTAGGTTTAGGCTACTGCCGCCGTCCATCATGACTCTTGTGAAGTGATATCCGCCAATTACTGGGTCTAATACCAGGGCAGCCCATCCTGCGATACTTGCTGAGTAGTTGCGATGGTCGAAAGTGATCGGTTGAGATGACCAGTGGCAGGACTTCGTGGTGACAGGCACTTGGGTATATTTTCCTGGGAGTGCCGCGTTGTTTTTTCCCTTGATTACGTGTAACACGTTTACTGTTTTGACTACTGGTGGAAATTTCTTTTGTTCCCCCGTGTCTTGCTTGGGGGGCTCGTCCTCGTCTTCACTTGGTGTATCCTCCCCCTTGTGTACGGCGTTGAGCTTGCCGGACTACATGAAGACCCAACATTCTCTGTGGGTATGATTAGCAGGTTTACCAGGGGTACTATGAATCTGACATATTTGGTCCAGAATTTTGTTGAGGCTGGACAATTCATCCCTGGTGCCTTTAGGGGGCAGCTTTTGACTTGGCCGAGAGCTTTTGAATCTGGCATTTACTGCTGTGCCCTTCGTGCTGTCTTCTTTATTCCGGGGTTTGTTATTGCTGTTGCGCCGGGATTTCCCGTTTCCATCTCTAACTTCAGATGTACTAGGGTCGCTCGTCCTGCATCTGGCTAGCCAGCTGTCCTCAGCCGTGCAAAAGCGGGTCATGAGGTTTGTTAGTGTGGCCATCGTTCTTGGCTTATTTTGGCTGAGGTGTCTGGCGAGCCATTCGTCACGGACGCTATGCTTGAAAGATGCCAAGGCTTCAGCGTCCGGACAGTCGACAATCTGGTTCTTTTTAGTAAGAAACATGTTCCAAAGCTTTCGGGCCGACTCTCCGGGCTGTTGAGTTATATGACTCAAATCATCCGCATCCGTAGGTCGGACATAAGTCCCTTGAAAATTTGCCCGAAAGGCGTCTTCGAGCTCTTCCCAACTTCTAATGGAGCTTTCGGATAGGCCTTTGAGCCAGTGACGAGCTGGCCCTTTGAGCTTGAGGGGTCGGTACTTGATGGCATGGAGATCATCTCCTCGAGCCATATGGATATGAAGGATGTAGTCCTCAATCCAGACCCAGGGTCTGTTGTTCCGTCGTATGCCTCTATGTTTACGGGCTTGAATCCCTCTGGAAATTCATGGTCCAGCACCTCATCGGTGAAACATAGGGGGTGTGCGGCACCCCTGTAGCTAGGTGTACGGCGTTGTTCGGATGTTTGTTGTGTTGCATTGTATGCTGGGGCGCGCTTGTGTGGTCCATGGATGGATCTTGTTGCGCCGTCCTTTGGGTGCGAGCCCTCGCATGGGTCGTGTATTGTATTGTGAGTGGCGTTGTATGCCGATATGTGTTGGTAGAGGGGTCGTCTATCCGACCAGGTGGCTGCTTTGATATTTGGTTGTGGGGGTTCTGAGGCCTCCTCATCGAATTCAGGTAGCAGCTTCCGCTTTGGGTAGCTCTTGGAGGGGCGATGTCGACGTACCTTGCTGCAGTGTTGAGTATTTTACTCCATCTGATTTGGAGTGTGTCATGCGCGGCTTTGAGCCTTTGCTTCTGCTTTTTCAGACTCCTCGCGGTGGCAACAAGCCTTTTACGGGCAGTCTGCTGCTCTGGGTGCCTGTCCGGCGTTATGTTGTCCGGACCATTAGCCTTGATAGGATTTGTTTGTTCGGTTTGATTATCCGGATTGCCATTGTCTGGCAGCGGTTCGCCCTGCTCCAGCGCTGGGTCTGTATGATCGCTATTTCTGTCGAGGCGGGATTTGGGGCGGCGCTTGCGTCGCCGCTTTGACTGCTTTTCGAGGGAACAAGCTTTCGGTGCGTCCTTCCGCTCCTCGTCGTCATCTTTTGGTGCGTCCACCATGTATACGTCATATGACGAGGTGGCGTTATAGGGCCCAATAGGCGCTGGTTCTTCATTGTCTCCTTCATCGGCGTCCATACCGTCGATGTCTTCAGATTCGAAGTCGAGCATGTCGGTTAAATCGTCGACAGTGGCTACAAAGTGGGTGGTGGGTGGGCTTTGAATTTCTTCATCGTCCGAATCCCAACCTTGCTGACTGTAGTCCGGCCAGGGCTCTCCTGATAAAGAGAGAGACTTTAGTAAACTCCATGATCGGCGCCCAATCGGATTCGATCGGCAGGGGCGCGGAGGGTTCGGAGTCCGGAGAGGAGTCCGGCTCCTTGGAGTCACGAGTCTCACGGAGTGCGGGGCTGGTGTTCGGCTCGATCGCCGTTGGGATTGCAGCCCCCGAGGCAGTGTCCAACCACCCGTCCTCGATCGGTGCAATTGGCTCTGAATTAAGGGTCGAAGCTGATGCGGGTGCGGCCTCCAGGGCACTGTTCGGCGGCAGAGCTAGATCATGCTCGTCGTGACAGTAAGGCGCGCTCGACAGTGGCTCGAATCCGTCGAAGATGAAGTCCCCACGGATGTCAGCCATGTAGTTTAAACTTCCAGATCTGACCTGACATCCAGGGGCATAGCTTTCGATCTGCTCCAAATGGCCAAGTGAATTGGCCCGCAGTGCGAAGCCACCGAAGCCGAAGATCTGTCCGGGGAGGAAGGTCTCACCCTGGACTGCATCGCCATTGATGATCGTAGGAGCCATCAAGCCTGACAGTGACGACACAGAGGAACTCTCAATGAAAGCACCAATGTCGGTGTCAAAACCGGCGGATCTCGGGTAGGGGGTCCCGAACTGTGCGTCTAGGCCGGATGGTAACAGGAGGCAAGGGACACGAAGTTTTACCCAGGTTCGGGCCCTCTCGATGGAGGTAAAACCCTATGTCCTGCTTGATTAATATTGATGATATGGGTAGTACAAGAGTAGATCTACCACGAGATCGGAGAGGCTAAACCCTAGAAGCTAGCCTATGGTATGATTGTCGATGTGTATGTTGTCCTACGGACTAAAACCCTCCGATTTATATAGACACCGGATAGGGTTAGGGTTACATAGAGTCGGTTACAATGGTAGGAGATCTGCATATCCGTATCGCCAAGCTTGCCTACCACGCCAAGGAAAGTCCCTCCCGGACACGGGACAAAGTCTTTAATCTTGTATCTTCATAGTCCAGGAGTCCGGCTGAAGGTATAGTTCGGCTATCCGAATACCCCCTAATCCAGGACTCCCTCAATGACCCCTCCAAGAAATAACCTAAGCGCCGGCGGTAGCGGCGCCGCTCAAAATCCCGCCAAAGCAAATACGGTGACTCCAGCACGGGAGATAATAATACTCTAGAGAGCGCCGTAGAAAACCCCCTCCAGCAAGATTCAGCTTAGAAGGATGGAGAAGCCAGCCCTCACGAGAGAGCGGTAGACAGAGAGGTCGAGGACGATAACCATAAGCCTCCCTCCGAAGACGAGGCAAGCCTCGACGATGACGAATTCGTCGTGCCAAAGGATCCCATCGAGCAAGAGCGTTTTCAACGCAGGCTTATGGCCACGGCAAGAAGCCTCAAGAAAAAATAGCAACAGCTTAGAGCTGATCAAGATTTGCTAGTCGACAGATGGACTGAAGTCCTTGCGGCCAAAGAGCATAAACTCGAACGCCCCTCCAAGAGCTACCCAAAGCACAGGTTGGTACCCCGATTAGAGGAGGAAGCACTTAAACCTACATCACCAGCACTTGATGCGGCCGACCGGCCACCTCGTGGCCGCGACAGAGAGGCCTCTCGGCCCTCCACTCAAGCCGCACCCCGTACCAAGGCACGGGAAAATGCGCCAGACCTGCGAGATATGTTGGAGGACAAGGCAAGGCAAACAAGATTGATCTACGGAACGCGTGGGAGCCCCATGACTCGAGACGGTAACCGTCACGCCGGACACAAATCCTGTAGGGCCAAACACAGTAGACAAAGCTCATTGGAGCTACGTCGTGATATAGCCTAGTACAGAGGCGCCACACACCCACTATGCTTCACAGGCGAAGTAATGGATCATCAAATCCCCGAGGGTTTCAAACCCGTAAACATCGAATCATATGATGGCACAACAGATCCTGCGGTATGGATCGAGGATTATCTCCTTCATATCCACATGGTACGCGGCGATGATCTCCACGCCATCAAATACCTCCCACTCAAGCTTAAAGGACCAGCTCGGCATTGGCTTAACAACTTGCTAGCAGGATCAATCGGTTGTTGGGAGGACCTGGAAGCCGCATTCCTCGACAATTTCCAGGGCACTTATGTGCGACCACCAGATGCCGATGACCTAAGCCACGTAATTCAGCAGCCAGAGGAATCGGCCAGGCAATTCTGGATACGGTTCCTAACAAAGAAAAATCAAATAGTCGACTGTCCGGACGCTGAGGCCCTAGCAGCCTTCAAGCACAATATCCGTGACGAGTGGCTTGCCCGGCACCTTGGACAGGAAAAGCCGAAATCTATGGCAGCACTCATGACACTCATGACCCGCTTTTGCACGGGAGAAGATAGCTGGCTTGCTCATAGCAACAATATGACCAAGAACCCTGGTAATTCGTATACCAGGGACAGTAGTGGCAGGTCACGTCGCAACAAGTAGAAGCGCTACACTAACGGCGACAATGCTGAGGATACGAAAGTTAATGCCGTATTCAGAGGCTATAAATCCGGTCAGCGGAAAAAGCCATTCAAAAGAAATCCTAGGGGCCCGTCCAGTTTGGACCGAATACTCGACCGCTTGTGCCAGATACATGGCACCCCCGAAAAGCCGGCCAATCACACCAACAGGGATTATTGGGTGTTCAAGCAGGCATGCAAGTTAAATGCCGAAAACACAGACAAGGGGCTGCATAGCGATGACGACGAAGAGCCCCTGCCGCCGAACAACAGTGGACAGAAGGGTTTTCCCCCACAAGTGCGAACGGTGAACATGATATACGCAACCCACATCCCCAAGAGGGAGCGGAAGCGTGCGTTAAGGGACGAATACGCGGTAGAGCCAGTCGCCCCAAAGTTCAACCCATGGTCCTCCTGCCCGATCACCTTTGATCGAAGGGACCATCCCACTAGCACCCGTCCTGGCGGATTCGCCGCATTGGTTCTAGACCCAATCATTGACAGATTTCATCTCACTAGAGTCCTTATGGATGGCGGCAGCAGCCTGAACCTGCTTTACCAGGATACAGTGCGTAAAATGGGCATAGATCCGTCAAGGATTAAGCACACCAAAACGACCTTTAAAGGCGTAATACTAGGTGTAGAGGCCAATTGTACAGGCTCAGTCACACTTGAAGTGGTCTTCGGATCTTTGGATAATTTCTGAAGCGAGGAGTTAATCTTCGACATAGTCCCATTCCGCAGTGGCTATCACGCACTGCTTAGGCGAACCACATTCGCCAAGTTCAATGCGGTACCGCAGTACGCATACCTTAAGCTCAAGATGCCAGGCCCTCGAGGAGTAATTACGGTCAATGGAAACACCGAACGCTCTCTCCGAACGGAGGAGCACACGGCGGCCCTTGCTGCTGAAGTACAAAGCAGCCTCTCCAGGCAGTTCTCCAGTTCGACCATTAAACGTCCGTACACCGTCAAGCGCGCCCGGAGTAACCTACAACAAGACCGCCTGGCATGTTCTGAGCAGGCGTAGCAATGCGGCCCCAACCCCAGCCCTTGCAAAAATGCTACACCAGTACTTCGCGTACATAACTACGTTAGAAATACCATGGGTGCAGGGGGAGGGGCACCATCACGGCACGCCCGAAACATGGCTTAAACCGCACCAGGGGCTGCCGATTTTTTAATTTTCTCTTACTTTCAGGACTCCACTCTTCGGAAGGCCTGTTCGGCAGTTCAATTGCCGCACAAACAATGCAAGAACCAGGGAAGCAGATAAGCCATGCCGCATTACGGAACTCCCAGGTGGTCTCTATCACGAGCAGTATACCTGTTTCGCTTACCATTCCGCAGCCTGCCCCTGGAACGGACATGTTAAATAGTCCAACCTTTTGCTTATCGCATTATTTGTATCGTTCTTCTTTGATCGCAGCCCTTTTTAATAAACACTGCATAGCTTCTGTCTATTTCTGCATTACTCTTTTTTTACAAATATATGTTCCTTAACAACATGTTGCATCCGTACACTTTGGTACGGCAAAAATACGCCAGGGGCTTTAGTACCCCTCAATATGGTGTGAGAAGTTCGAACACTTTAACAAGTGCGGCACCCCGAACTTATAGCATTATATGCATCAGCTCCGAATCATGTCTTGGGTCAATAGTTGGGTTTTCCCGGCTCCTATGTTTTGGTGCCTTACGTTCCGCTATATCGGCTAAGGTAGCACTAGGAGAACTACTGCGATTGTGCCCCAGTTGAGCTGGGTCGAGCACCTCAGTAGAGAAAGCTAAAACTGACTGTCATGATGAAGCGAGAGCTGGTCGCTGTTCAAGAGGTTTTTTGAGTCCTTAAAGACTTATGCCGCTTAGAGCGAGGAGTCGGCTCTGTCCGGCCAAGGCGTGGATAGCGCCCCGAACTCGGTCCTCCGAATACCAGGGGCTTCGCCGAAATTTAAAATTATAGAATTCTATGGCTAAGTGAGAGTGTTGAAGCATTATAGTCTAATTGCCTTGTTCGTTGTGCTGAGCGCCTCCCTCAAAGGACCCAAACATGGGAAAAAGAGCGCTCAGGTTTATCCCCGAACATCCCAGCACTAGCGGCACGGGGGCAGAAGCCGACGACTCGCCATCTCTCAGAATTAATAAACAGCCGCATAGAAGGTAATATTTTAAATTTCAACAGCACTGCTAAGCGCATATGAACAAGTTTTCAGCGCACAGGACAAAACGAGCGAGTTTTACTCAAAAATTACATCCCGGGAACACTCATCCGCCATAAGGCAGGCACCCTTCAGAACATCCTTATAATAATTCTTGGGCTTGCAATGCTCCTTCCGCGGCGGTGGCCCATCCTTCACAAGCTTCTCAGCATCCAGCTTGCCCCAGTGTACCTTAGCATGGGCAAGGGCCCTACGGGCACCTTCAATGCAGACGGAGCGCTTGATGACTTCGAGCCTTGGACAGGCCCCCACCAGCCGCCGCACCAGCCCGAAATAGCTCCCAGGTAGAGCCTCTCCAGGCCACAGCCGAACTATGAGGCCCTTCATGGCCTGTTCGGCCGCCTTGTGGAGCTCAACCAGTTGCTTCAGCTGGCCGCTCAGGGGCACGGGGTGTCTGGCCTCAGCATACTGAGACCAGAACACCTTCTCCGTCGAGCTGCCCTCCTTGGCTCGATAGAATGCGGCGGCATTAGACACGCTACGGGGAAGATCTGCGAATGCTCCTGGAGAGCTTCGGATTCAGGTAAGTAACAAGTAACTCACGTTTATGTGTTTGCTTTGCATAAAGAATGCCTTACCCGCCGCTATCTTTTTCACCTCATCCAACTCCTGGAGGGTCTTCTGGGATTCGGCCTTGGCAGACTTGGCATTTTCAATAGCCACTGTGAGCTCGGACGCTCGCGTCTTTGAGTCAAGCTCCAAACTCTCATGTTTTCCCTGAGAGCTTGGAGCTCTTGCCGCACCTTGCCAACCTCGGCCTCATACTTCTGCCGCTCGGTGCGCTCCGTGGCCGCCCTCTTCTTGGCCTCGAGCAGCGCTTGCTTAAGGGTCACCACCTCAGACGTGGCCCCTACAATAGCCACGATAATCCTGTCATCTTCTGCAATTGCACCTTTATATATATATATATATATATATATATATATATATATTTAAACAAGGTATTTCTTACCTTCCTTGTCCTCGAGCTGCTTCTTGGCACGCCCGAGCTCTTGCTCGGACTGCTCGAGGTTCTACTTTAGCGTGTCCACTTCCGCAGTCAGTGCGGCGGACGCCAGCAGAGAAGCCTGCATACGCGTATTGACTCCTTTTTGTTAGACTCCTGCGAATTTTATTTGTTCCTCTATTCGGCTTTTCTTCCTGAACGCCAAACAGAGAATCAGGGGCTACTTTCTATGCGGTTATATTATTTACACATTCTTTACTTACCTCAAAGCCTGTTAAAAGGCTAGTACAAGCTTCAGTCAGTCCGCTCTTGGCGGACTGAACCTTCTGGACCACCGCACTCATAATGGTGCGGTGCTCCTCGTCGATGGAGGCGCCTTCGAGCACCTCCAACAGATTGTCCGGCGCCTCCGGTTGGACGGGGGTCACCGGCACGGTGGGCTTGCTCCTCTTGGAAGGAGGTCGCCCGCCAGACTCTGGAACCTTTGAAGCTTCCGGAGTGGTGTCTGGCCTAGAGCCGGACTTGGAGCCCTGGGGGGTTCTATCCCCTTCACTGCTGGGGCTCGGGACGTCGCCTTGCGGCACCTCCAAGACCACCTCCTCCTAGCTTGGAACTTGTTGGGACAACACTTTGGTGTCGTCCGTAGGGCGGGGGGAGGAAGCCGTCAGAAGCAAATTCACATCCAACGAGTCCAGTGAACCGCTCGACGACACGTCAAGCCGGTCTTTGGGTGGGCTGCATAAACATATTCGACATAAGGGAAAGCTGTGCAATAAAGGAATACTATGAATTACTTTGGTATCCGAATACTTACGATTTCGCCATGGGCTTGGCCCTGAGCGGCCACTCCTCTTCGCCGTCGTCAGCGTTGGTGGAGTAGTCTGGAGGAAGGATTTTCCCCTTCTTGGACCCTTCGGCCTCCCCAGTTGGGGCGGCCTCCCTTTTCTTCCCTTCCCCCGCTGCAAGGGGAGAGGTCTCTTCTTCCTCCTCCTCGTCTTCGTGGGAGGAGTGCGTCTTGGAGTTGTCGGATGATGAATCCGACACCTCCGGGCGCCGGGCACTCTTTTGAGTCCCCGTGGCCTTCTTCTTGGCCTTCTTCTCAGGCACCACATAGGGTGCTGGAACTAGAAGCTTCGCCAAGCGGGCATCGGCTGGGTCTTCGGGCAAAGGAGCCGGACAGTCGATCTGTCCGGACTTCGCCTGCCAAACCTGTCAAAGGTAAGAGAGCTTAGATCTCGCATAGAGTTAAACTATGAAAAACTAATACCCTGTAAAAGCTACAAACAACTTACCGCACTAGCGTGACGCTGCGCGCTGATTCCGCAATCCTCGGTAGCAGATGTGGGAGCCTCGGCGCCCTTGAAAAGAACCTTCCAGACATCTTCGTACGTCATGTCGAAGAGCCTGCTCAGAGTTCGGTGCTGCGCCGGGTTGAACTCCCACAGATTGAAGGCCGTTGTTGACACAGGAGGATCCGGCGGATGAGCATAACCTAGACTACGTTGACAATCCTGAGCTGCTTGTCCACCAGGGTTTGGATGCACGTTTGCAGTCCAGTCACCTCTCCTTTGCTGCCCCACGACAGGCCCGTCTCTTTCCAGGATGTGAGCCGCGTTGGGGGTCTGGACCGGAACTCGGGGGCTGCGATCCGCTCAGGGTCGCACAGCTCGGTGATGTAAGACCACCCCGATTGCCACCTCTTCAGGGTCTCCACAAAAGGAGCCCACGAGCCCTAAGACCTTGGGCATCCTGCCCACCATAGCACCTCCGCACTCCGCCTAGTTGCCATGCACCACCTTTGGCTTGACATTGAAAGTCTTGAGCCATAGGCCGAAATGGGGGCGGATGCAGAGGAAAGCCTCGCACACGACGATAAACGCCGAGATGTTGACGATGAAGTTCGGGGCCAGATCATGGAAATCCAGGCCGTAGTAGAACATGAGTCCTCAAACGAATGGGTGGATAGGAAAGCCCAGTCCACGGAGGAAGTGGGGAAGGAACACTACCCTCTCATGGGGCCTTGGGGTGGGGAGGAGCTGCCCCTCTTCGGGAAGCCGGTACGCGATGTCATTGGATAAGTATCCGACCTTCCTCAGCTTTTTAATGTGTCCCTCCATAACGGAGGAGACCATCCACTTGCCTCCCGCTCCAGACATGGCTGGAGAAGGTTGAGGTGGGGAGTGCAG
Source organism: Triticum monococcum (assembly GCA_034509565.1). Classification (NCBI taxonomy): domain Eukaryota; kingdom Viridiplantae; phylum Streptophyta; class Magnoliopsida; order Poales; family Poaceae; genus Triticum; species Triticum monococcum. The sequence continues at coordinate 168,347,152 of CM067847.1, read as the reverse complement.
ACTTGGGTGCTGGAGCTCGGGTGCGCAAGAATGGATAGGCAAAGGAGGAAGAAGGCATAGGTGAAAAGGTGGATCCTTATCCCCTTATATGGGTGGACGCAACTATGTGTCCCCACCAGCCTGGTAAAACTCGCTTATCCCCAAGCACCATAATCAATGGCGCGGTTGGGTTACCCACGCCTGTATTGATGAGAATCCCGGAATAAGGGGACACGATCTTTGCTTTAACAAGACGTGCCAAGGAAACCGCCTCGCATGGCGTGCTGAGGTAAGATAGTAAAACGATTCGAATAAAGGCTTGGTCGTGGTGTGTCACACTACGGAATACGTCAGCAGATTAGATTTGTGTAAATATTATTCTCTCTATGGCAATATGTGGAAACTTATTTTGCAGAGCCGGACAATATCTTTGTGTTCAAAATCTTCTATGAAGTACTTGGAGGAGGAACCCGCCTTGCAATGCCGAAGACAAACTGCGCGCCGGACTCGTCGTCATTGAAGCCTGGTCCAGGGGCTACTGAGGGAGTCCTGGATTAGGGGGTGTCCGGATGGCCGGACTATACCTTTAGCCGGACTCCTGGACTATGAAGATACAAGATTGAAGACTTCGTCCCGTGTCCGGAAGGGACTTTCCTTGGCGTGGAAGGCAAGCTTGGCGATATGGATATGTGGATCTCCTACCATTGTAACCGACTTTGTGTAACCCTAACCCTCTCCGGTGTCTATATAAACCGGAGGGTTTTAGTCCGTAGGACAACATACAGAACAACAATCATACCATAGGCTAGCTTCTAGGGTTTAGCCTCTCCGATCTCGTGGTAGATCTACCCTTGTACTACCCTTGTACTACCCATATCATCAATATTAATCAAGCAGGACGTAGGGTTTTACCTCCATCAAGAGGGCCCGAACCTGGGTAAAACTTCGTGTCCCTTGCCTCCTGTTACCATCCGGCCTAGACACACAGTTCGAGATCCCCTACCCGAGATCCGCCGGTTTTGATACCGACAAGGCCTTTGTGCATGGTGCTACCAGTGGCGTCAGTATGAGCGTGAGGGGCACGTGTGTTGCCAGCCAAGGGATAAACGCGCGAGACTGCCTGAACTCCTTCAATGGGCTGGGTGAAGCTTTGGTGATCAACATTGTGAAGATAAATGGTATCCTTAGCAGGCTCTGGGTAAATAGCTTCAACAGACAGATCAACCTCTGGCAGGAAGACAAGATGATTGCGCGCAGACGGCTGATAGTTAATGGCAGAGTGAAGCTTGATAAGTCGCATTACCCATGGAGCATAGAACTTCAGACCAAAAATGTCGGAGCCTGATGCAGCAAACTGCCTGATGAAGAAGTCTTGAGCATTGAAGCTGATGCCATTGAAGATATAGAAGACCAAAGTCTTCATTGCTCCTTCAAGCTTCTCTGCAGATGAATGTCCTTTACCGGGCTATAGAGTTTTTCTGATGATATGATAAATGGTGCGAGGCAGATACTCTAGGTCTTCAACAAAAAATTTAGATGGGTAGTCAGTGTCGTGAGGCAAAGGCTTCATCATGCTCAACATTTGGCTCATGTTGGATTCTGGCTTCTGAAAGATGCTCTCCAAAGCATTCTGGTGTTGTTGACAACCTAGTTCATAGTATTCACCAGGAGTGGGCAGGCATGTGAGCTCAATGATATCAAGAGCTTTGGCTTCATGATGGACATTGCCTATCATCCACTCAAGGACCCAAGTCTTTGGATCCCTGTTGTAGCCTCGAATGTGAAGAGTTGCATAGAACTGTAGCATAAGCTCTTCATTCGAGTGTTCCTTATCTGTGACAAACTGCAGCAGTCCAGCATCTTTGAAGCAATCCAACGCTTCTTCAAGGCATGGCAGGCCAGCTATAGCTTCAGTGTCGAGACGCATATGTGGAAATATGCGCCCTTGATTGTATAAGACGCAGGAATAGTAACTGCGCTGCTGATAGCTCCAGAACCGATCTGATGAAATGTGAGATTTGGTGTAAGGGTTCTTGGCGCTGTTGAATAAGGTGTTGTGTGCCACGAAGCCATTCACATTGAAGACCCCAGGTGAAGTTGCAATGCCTGGGAATCGTGGAAGTCTTGGCTTGGGCTTCTAGACAGGAGGTCTGTGCTCGACATGATAGTCAAATTATGGACCCGCAGCAGGTGGAGGAACCAAAATGGGCCATCGTACCATAACAGGCTGACCACGATCAAATGCCTGCTCAATTGTATGAGGTCTTGGTGGGGGTACAGGAGCATTGACATTGTCGTTGATCTGGGCTTCAGGGGCCACATTGGCTTCAGGTGCTTGCACCTCAGGTGCTTAAGTAGTGGCTTCGGGCGCTGCAGTGGCTTCAGGCGCTTGCACTTCTGGTACCGCATGAGCTTCAGGCACCACATTAGCTTCAGCCGTGACAACGTCATTGGCTTCAGTATTGATGTTGGTGGCTGCCTCAAGATTGTTAACCTCCACTTCAGGAGCTGGAGGGTCGGACACATTCTCCTCGAGAACAACATCTTGGTGGGACGGGGTGTAGCAACGCTATCTGCTTCAACTCTCGGTTCTTCTTCTTCATCGGCTGATGCAGCCGGAATATCTTCAGCCATTTTGGCTTCAGACTCAGACGCATGCATAGTGGGAGTGACTTGGGGCCTTGGTCCTTTGCGAAGCCTGCGTAATGCTGGCGAGGCTTGCGGAGATGGAGTTTGCTGGGCCTCAAAGTCATCGTCATCTTGCACGGGTGAGGTGACTTGTCGTTGGGGAGAACTTGGGGTGTCTTGTCATTGTGGGTGATCAGCCCATGATGCATCCTTAGCAGTTGGTGTCAGAGGACGACCAATGCTGATGAGTTTGCTGTGCATGAGCACAGGCGATGATACCAACTGGTGCTCGATCTGAGGAAGGACTTCATCATCTTCAACATTGTCGCGAGGACCAATGTCTTCAACTACGGTGGGGTCAACAGCTGGATTGTCTTCAGCTTCAGGAGCCTCTAGGGAAGCAGGCTCATGAACTATCACTTGGCGTTCTAGATGTTCAGACGCAGGACGAGCCACTGAGATTGGCTCGACCTCAAGGGGCTATGTGGGAGCAGGCCGGTCTCTCTTCTTGGTTTTTCGTTTCTTGGTTGGGGGAGCATCATCAGTGGTGACCCTGGTCTTGCGCTTCCTGGCTTCGGCTTCAGCTGCCCTTGTTTTCTTCAGTTCTGAAGCCACTGTGGGAACCTTAGGCTTCGAGCCAGTCATACTGGCTGGGAAGACAATTGGATGTACTTCCTGCCTTGGTGCTTCGGGTTCTGCCACAGCTGGCTTCTTCTTCGTTTTGGCCGCCATTCGGGGGTCGGTGCCTAGTCGCCCAAAGCCTTGCGCTTTCTTGCTTTTCGCCACAGCTGGCTTCGAGCCAGTCATACTGGCTGGGAACACATTTAGCAGCAAGATCCTTCATGCGCTCACGAGAACCTTTGGCTTCTTCGCGTTTCCTTCAGAATGCTTCCTTGAGCTCATGCATCATGGTCTGGAAGTTCTAAATGTCTTCAACATTGAGCTTGGCCATATGCTTCTTGAACTGAGCTTTTTCATAATCTATCTTATGCTTCAGCTCGACAATTTTCTGAGCTAGAGCCAGCTCAGCAGCAATGGCTCCGTGGAAGGCGACGCTGAGGCCAATGGGAAGCTGAAGATCATCAAAGCTAACATTTGGGCTGTCAAACCACTCATCAATGAACGTGTTGATGATTTCAACATCAAAGAGAGGAAGGTGATTGAATATTTCTGCCTCTTGCTTGCTCTTGATCAACTGCTCAAGAGCATCATCGCCAAGATCATCATTGCTGGACAGATCAATGGCGCCATTCTCATTGCGCAGAACAGTAGCAGGGGTCAGTGCTTGGCTGGTGGGTTGCATGGGCATCTTCACTTTGGAGGGCTTGGAGATGCGGGACAGATCTTCAGACTGCACACTGTGTTCAGGAGGTGTAGTGGCCAGAGGCTTTGCCCGTGAAACCTTTGGTGCAGGGGCAAGCTTCGAAGCCTTAGGTTTCTTCAGCTTCTTTGGCTTCGGTGGTGCAGGTGCTTCATCAGATTCAGCGTCATCTGCAGGTTGATCCACGACTGCCCTTGAACCTGTATGTGAGTAATGAGACCTTCTAAGTTATAGAAGGGCCCAAACAGATTGGGTTCAGCTTCGCGTGTGCCATCAGCACGAGGAGCAGAGGGCCTGGATTGAAGTCTAGTCCCCATGACTTCTTGTTTGCTTTGGCCGAGTTCTTGGCAAACTGGAAGTTGCGCTTGAACAGATTGTCGTCACGGCACCATATCAGCGAAGATGGGTCTACATCGGCAGGCTGTGGTCCATGGACCATGCAAGGATAGAAGCCTTGTTCAATGGCTTCAGCTTTGCATCTGGGTTGAAGATTTCTGTACAAGATGTCTCCCCACGGTCGCTTGATGGCGTTTCTCTCAGCATACTCCTGGGTCACGAACCTATACTTGAACCATTGTTCTGCCCAATATCTTCGAATCCATTGGATTCGGGTTTTCCGCTGATTGTAGTCCTCCTCTGGATCTGTCTTGTACAGCTCATAGAGGTCAGGAGGCAAATCTCTTGAGGTGTTGCCACGATGCTGTCTGCCACCCTTCCTTGCAGATTTCTCTGTGGCCATGAAGTTTAGACTAAAAGGCTTCAAATCTGTCAAAGTCTTCCGTCTACTGGTCAGACAAGAACTGGCTTCAGGAGAATTTATATGATGCTGTAAGAACTCTGCAAATGAATGCAGACTATGAGAACCAAGGGATTCTCCCACGGACATGTACTTGTGACAGCATTAAAGGTGCGAGGGAAGGGGAAGAGGTCATATGCATTCTCAGAAGATTTTTGAAGATAAATCAGTTTAGAAGACATTGACCTCATAGTGCGAAGACATTCACTCATAGGTAGAGAGTTGGTTCCAGATTTGTACGAATCCACGAATAAGTACAAGTGAGGAATCTAACTACTTTGTGAAGCATAAGTGAATATACCAGGCATATTATGAGATGCAGTATGAAATAGATCCAACTTGTGTGAACAGAAACTGCTTGTGGTAGAAAAGGATGAATCTATCGGATCAAAGAGAATGTAAAATGGAGGTTTTATTTACCACACGAGGAACTGCTAGATGGAGTGGGAGAGGAGGCCGAGCAGTTCGATCTTCCGTGCCCTAACTTGGCGACGGAGGACACCTACGGTGACGGCGGAGAAGACGATGTCCGCAGCCGGCGTGAGGACGGCGTCGGTGAGGTCCCAGTAGCTAAGCGCTTCGTCACCGGCGTCGTCAAAGGCTAGCGGTGGCGCTAGGGTTTGTGCGAGAGTGGAAGAAAGGATAAGGACTGGGGTGAGGCGTGTATTTATAGGGACAGGGACGGCACAGTGTTATTACATAGGTGCCCCTGGCGGTTCACATCTGAAGGACACATGGCGATCATGCAACACATTGGATGTTGTTCCATGTTCCCACACATGCCTGGATTTTTGGGTGGTCGTTCCCACTTCACCGGGTTTCAGGTGGAAGGATTTAGCATTGAAAACGAGTTAATGTTTGTCTCTGTGTCTTCTGCTGACAAGGACGCAGAGAAGACATTTTTGACAGTGTCAATAGAATGCATATGATTTGGATAGATAGATTTAGGAAAGAAGCATAGAGGGGTTAGGGTCCGATCACATTCACTTAGTTCAAAAGATCCAGCAAGAAGCCATAGCTATAAGTGAATGCTGTAGAGTACAGAAACCAAATCAGTACGTTGAAGATAAACATGAAGCCATGTTAACACTGAAGACAAATAGAAAGTGAAGACTTTGCAAATGTAACACCATGTGAGAAACACTTCTTAGGGAAGAATTTGGTGGTGGTGTTACCCACCGTATAGGAAGTATTAGACCCAGACACTGCGCACAATTATCGTGGCGCTCCGAAGTAAAATTCCACGTTAATGTATTCACACTCAGAATGCAAGTCTTGATTGATTGAAGACATACGTTACTTTGTGTGTTGCACATCTAAGTCATCAAAATGCACAAGTGTTAGGAAGTGTGCCTGATCACAGGACATTTGAGGATTCCAAGATATTTAGCTCACACCGTAACTTGCAAAACCTCTTCTCATCCAAGGGCTTTGTTAAGATATCTGCCAATTGCTCTTCAGTGTTGACGTGTATGATATCAATATCTTCCTTCATGACATGATCTCTGAGAAAGTGATGACGAATTTCAATGTGCTTTGTCTTCGAGTGCTGAACTGGGTTGTTAGCAATCTTGATGGCGCTCTCGTTGTCGCAGTAGAGTGGCACTTGCTTCAGCTGAATGCCATAGTCTTTGAGTGCTTGCTTCATCCATAGAAGCTGAGCGCAGCAAGATCCAGCAGCAATGTATTCAGATTCAGTAGTGGAGAGAGATACCTAGCAAAGGGACATGTGCGTGATGTAGACTTGCGATCCACCTTGTCACCAGCATAATCAGCATCCGAGAATCCAACTAGATCAAACTCCAAGCCCTTTGGATACCATAATCCTAGTGTTGGGGTGTGAGCCAAATATCGAAGAATTCGGTTCACAGCTAAGTGATGCGATTCCTTTGGTGCCGCTTGGAACCGGGCACACATGCAAACACTACATGATATCTGGCGTAGATTCACATAAATAAAGCAAAGAACCAATCATGGAGTGGTATAACTTTTGATTGAACTCTTTACCATTTTCGTCGGGACCCAGATGGTGTTTAGCTGGCATTGGCGTCGTGTAGCCTTTGCAATCTTGCATTCGAAACTTCTTCAGGCAATCTTTGAGGTATTTCTCTTGAGATATGAAGATGTCATTGCGTTGCTCTCGTATTTGAAGGCCAATGAAGAACTTCAGCTCACCCATCATGGACATCTGATATTGTTCTTGCATCATATATCCAAACTCTTCATTGTATTTCTGGTTAGTGCAGCCGAAGATAATATCATCCACTTATATTTGGCACACAAACAGTTCACCATCATATGCCTTAGTGAAGAGAGTGGGATCCAGTGAACCAGGTTTGAAGCCTTTGCTCTTCAGGAAGTCTTTGAGTGTGTCATACCAAGCTCGAGGGGCTTGTTTAAGGCCATACAGTGCCTTGTTGAGCTTGAGCCAGGCGGTTGTGCAACATACACTTCTTCTTCAATCTTGCCATTGAGAAAGGTGCTCTTCACATCCATTTGATACAGAAGACTATTATGATGATTTGCATAGGCCAGCAATATCCGTATAGCTTCAACCCTAGCCACAGGAGCAAATGTTTCATCGAAGTCAATTCCTTCAACTTGAGTGTATCCTTGAGCAACGAGACGAGCTTTGTTTCTGACAACTTGACCATGCTCATCTTGGTTGCTGCGATATATCCATTTAGTGCCTATGATATTGTGCTTACGAGGATCAGGACGCTTGACCAGTTCCCATACATTATTCAACTCAAACTGTTGAAGCTCTTCTTGCATAACTTGAATCCATTCAGGTTCCATGAAGGCTTCATCAAATTTCATGGGTTCATATATTGAGACGAATGCGAAGTGCCCACAGAAATTTGCTAGCTATGTTGCCCTTGAACGAGTTAGTGGACCTGGTGCATTGATGCTATCAATTATTCTCTCAATCTGTACTTCAGTTGCAACACGAGGATGAACAGGACGAAGATTTTGCTCTTGCTGATCATTGTCATCGTTAGAAGGATTGTCTTCAGGCTGAGTATTGTCTTCAGGTTGATCAGGTGCAGAGATGATGAGTTCCTCTTCAAGCTGAGCTTCAGACGGTATGACTTCTCCAGTTCCCATGAGCTTGATGGTTTCACTGGATGGAACTTCATCTAGCACATTTGGCAGGTGCTCTCTTTGCGAGCCGTTAGTCTCATCGAAACGCACATCCACAGTTTCAACCACTTTATAGTGAAAGAGGTTGAAGACTCTGTAGGAGTGCGAGTCCTTTCCGTTTCCAAGCATAAAACCTTCATGTGCTTTCGATGCAAATTTTGAAGTGTGATCTGGATCCTTGATCCAGCACCTGGCACCAAATACTCTGAAGTAACTGACATTTGGCTTCTTACCAGTGAGGAGCTCATAGGATGTTTTGTTCAGAAGCTTGTGAAGATAAACACGGTTGATGATAGGGTGTGCAGTATCATTGGCTTCAGGCCAGAACTTTCTTGGAGTCTTGTATTCATCGAGCATCGTCCAGGCCATCTCAATAAGTGTTTTGTTCTTGCGTTCCACGACGCCATTCTGCTGTGGCGTGTACGGAGCTGAGAATTCATGAGTGATGCCCAAAGTATCAAGATAAGTGTCGAGGCCAGTGTTCTTGAATTCAGTGCCATTGTCACTTCTGATGTGCTTGATCTTGACGCCATAGTTGTTCATGGCTCGATTGGCGAAGCGTCTGAAGACATCCTGCACTTCAGTCTTGTTGAGGATTATATGCACCCAAGTATAACTTGAATAATCATCAACAATGACAAAGCCAAAGAGACAAGCAGTAGTAGTAAGAGTTGAGCAGTGAGTGGGACCGAAGAGGTCCATGTGGAGCAGTTCGAAGGGTTGAATCGTTGTCATGATTGTCTTCAAGGGATGCTTGGCCCTCGTCATCTTTCCTACTTCACAGGCACCGCATAAGTGATCCTTCTTGAACTTGCCGTCCTCGATGCCTATGACATGTTTCTTCTTTGCAAGAGTGTGTAAGTTCCTCATGCTAGTATTACCTAGCCTCCGATGCCAGAGTCAGCATTCTGAAGCTTTTGCTAGAAGACATACGGAAAGCTGTGGTCCTGCTGAGAAATCTACCACGTACAAATCATCTTTCCGATACCCTTCAAAGACTAGAGACTTGTCAGATTCCATTAGAACAAGGCAACGATATTTTCCAAATATCACAATCATGTTTAAATCGCAAAGAATTGAGATAGACATTAAGTTGAAACCAAGAGATTCAACAAGCATCACTTTATCCATGTGTTGATCCCTTGAGATTGCAACTCTACCTAGACCCAGTACCTTGCTTTTACCAGTATCAGCAAATATGATGTGACTCTTGTCAGATGGACGCAAAGTTGAGTCCATGAGAAGACTTCGCTTGCCAGTCATGTGATTAGTACACCCACTATCAATAATCCATTCTGAAGCAGCTGGTGTCATACCCTACAATGTAGTTAGGGGGATAGGCTTCACAAAGAGAATTGTGAAGCATAAACATTTGACAAGCAAGTGGATTATGAAAGCTTAGATCAAGGTTAGGACTGATAGGGGAAGTAGCAAGCGATTCAGCAACAAAATACATAATAAGACCATTTGGGAATTTGATCTTGCGCCCTACAAGATGTTTAAGGTCCCTAGCAATAGCTTCAGACGAATTTGATTTTGTGCTGGAGACCCTTTCCTACAAAAGAGAGTTAAGCTTTCTTAGCCACCCACATCTTTAAGGGTGGCTTCGAAGCAATGAGTCTAAGTGCAGCATCTGAGAACTTTGGCTTTGGAGCCCTAGCAAATAGTCTTGCAGGTGGACAATAGTACTCAAAAGAATAAGCAGAGTAGTTCTTGGTCTTATGAACATGGCGGTTTGATGAAACGCGCTCATATTCATAGGCCTGAGTATGGTTTCCCTGCAAAACATTCGCGTTAGTGTGACTCAGGTTAGTCCTTTGTCTGTATGAAGCCTTTGGACCATATGAAGCCTGTGGTCTGGGGTTTGTCTTCTTCACTTGTGGTGTCATGACAACATTCACAGGAAGATCCTCCAACCACTTTTTCGGCACCCAGACTTTCTTCATAGGTGGCCCATTCCAGCAGTTAGTACCAATATACCTAGCAAACACCAAATAGTTTATAGTTTGCATAAAAGGATTCATCAATAACAATGGGATTAGCACAAGTGAAGCCAGACAGGGTGGATGGATCCATTGAATGTTCCTTTGCAGCAACCCATGTGGTTTTGAGGTACTGCTCACGTTTCGAGTAAGAGCCATTAGCATCCATTTTCCTTTCGAACCCAAGACCCTCTTTCCTAGGGTTTCGGTTCAGGAACTGCCTTTTGAGGACATCACATAGTGTCTGATGCCCTTTGAGACTTTTGTACATCCCTGTTTCAAGCAATGTCTTCAACCTAGCATTTTCATCAGCAATAGCAGTGGTATCCTCAGCAGAGAGGTTAGTTACAACATCAACAGTTGAAGATATCGCAATAGTAGCAGCAGTAGAACATCCAGCAACAGAAGTAGCGTTGTCACGCTCAATGCATTTAAGACATGGTGGTTCAAATCCTTCCTGAGCGGAACTGATCTGTTTGGCGCGAAGTGACTTGTTTTCCTTTTCAAGATCTTCATGAGCCACTCTCAATTTCTCAAGATCTTGCTTCCTTTGAAGATAATCATAGGAAAGATTTTCATGAGTTGTTGAGAGCGTTTCATGACGACTTTCAAGTTCCTCATACTTAACATGAAGATTTTTTATGTCTTCAATTAAGGACTGAGATCGAGTCATTTCAACGTCTAACAGGTCATCGCTTTTGTCTAACAGTTTTTGAATATGGTCCATACTTTCTGTTGTTCAGTTGCAATTTTAGCAAGTGTTTTGTAGCTAGGTTTGGAACCACAATCAGAGTCATCTTCACTGGATGTTTGATAGTGACTAGTGCGTGTGTTTACCTTGGCACCGCGTGCCATGAAGTAGTAGGTGAGAGCGGAGTAGTCCTTGTCATTTGCGTCGGCGTCGGTGATGAAGCCATTCTCTTCAGTGTTGAAGATGGACTTGGCAACGTATGCTGTAGCGAGACTTGCAACGCCAGAATCGGACTCCTCCTCAGACTCCACCTCCACCTCTTGAGAAGCGCACTCCTCCTCTGAATCCATTTCCTTGCCAACGAATGCATGAGCCTTGCCAGATGAGCTCTTCTTGTGTGATGAAGACTTTGAGGAGGACTTGGAAGAAGACTTTGAGTATTTCTTCTTCTTCTTCTTGTCATCAGAATCATACTCCTTGCTCTTCTTCTTCTTCTTGTTCTCATTGTCCCATTGCGGACACTCAGAGATGTAGTGGCCAGGTTTCTTGCACTTGTGGCATGTTCTCTTCTTGTAGTCATGAGCAGAAGCTTCATCATTTCTTGGGCTTTATGGTGAAGACTTTCTGAAGCCTTTCTTCTTGGTGAATTTTTGAAACTCCTTCACAAGCATAGCAAGCTCCTTTCCAATGTCTTCAGGATCATCAGAACTGTTGTCAGATTCTTCTTCAGATGAGGAGACAGCTTTTTCCTTCAGGGCACGAGTTCGCCCATAGTTAGGACCGTAGATGTCTCTTTTCTCAGAAAGCTGAAACTCATGTGCGTTGAGCCTTTCAAGTATGTCAGACGGATCGAGTGTCTTGAAGTCAGGACGTTCTTGAATCATCAGGGCTAGGGTGTCAAACGAGCAGTCAAGTGATCTCAGGAGTGTCTTGACAACTTCATGCTTGGTGATCTCAGTAGCGCCAAGGGATTGAAGTTCATTTGTGATGTTAGTGAGTCGATCAAACGTGAGCTGAACATTCTCATTGTCGTTTCTCTTGAAGCAGTTGAAGAGGTTGCGAAGGACACTGATTCTTTGATCTCTCTGGGTTGAGACGCCTTCGTTGACCTTGGAGAGCCAGTCCCAGACTAGCTTAGATGTTTCCAGAGCACTCACACGGCCATATTGTCCTTTGGTCAGATGACCACAGATGATGTTCTTGGCCGTGGAGTCCAGAACATCTTGACATCAGCAGCGGTGACACCTTCACCAGCCTTGGGGACGCCATTCTTGATGACATACCAGAGGTCGACATCAATGGCTTCAAGATGCATGTGCATCTTATTCTTCAGTGGGGATATTCAGTTCCATCGAAGACTAGGCACGCAGTGGAGGCTTTGATTATCCCTGCAGTCAACATAACTAAAACTCCAGGTGGTTAAACCGAATCACACAGAATAAGGGAGTACCTTGCTCTGATACCAATTGAAAGTGCTAGTGATCGACTAGAGGGGGGGGGTGAATAGGCGATTTTTAAGAAAGTCTTCAAAACATGGGAGTTTCGAAGACAAATGATAGAAATAAACCTATTACCATGCAGTGGAAGGTAGACTACACTAAGCAAGCCATAGTCAAGAATTCAATGAAGTGAAAGCACAACGACTAATGGCAGCTAGGCAGTATAGATCAGGTAGGAAGATAGTATGAAGCCAATCAGAACAGGCAGTCACTCAGTGAAGACAAGAGAGAATGCAAACAGATAATGAATTCACAAGGACCAACTGTAAATAAAGAGATGGGAAGGATAGAACTAGTGACTCGTTGAAGGCAATGATTTGTTGGACCAGTTCCAGTTGTTGTGACAACTGTACGTCTGGTTAGGGAGGCTGAGATTCAACTCAAAAGACCGTGTCTTCACCTTATTCCCCTTGAGCTAAGGACGCCTAGTCCTCGCCCAATCACTCTGGTAAGTCTTCAAGTCAGACTTCCAAACCTTCACAGACTTCGTTCACCGGCAATCCATAATGACTCTTGGATGCTTAGAACGCGACGCCTAACCAGCTGGAGGATTCACAATCCTCAAGTGTAATAAGTCTTCAGATAACACAGACAGGAAGACTTAAGTGATGCCTAACACTCTTTGGCTCTGGGTGTTTAGGGCTTTATCCTCGCAAGGAATTCTCTCTCAAAGGCTGCGAGGTGGGTTGCTCTCAAACGACAAAAGCCGTACACTAACTCTGAGCAGCCAACCGTTTATGGTTGTAGGGGGTGGGCTATTTATATCCACTAGGCAACCCAACCTGATTTGTCCAAAATGACCCTGGGTCACTAAGGAACTGACACATGTTCCAACAGTCAGGTTTCAAACACACACGACAACTTTACTTGGGCTACAAGAAAAGCTGACTTATCCAGCTCTGGATAAGATTTGCTCTCAATGTCTTCGCTCGAAGACATGGGATTTTGGTTAAGCATCACATCAGTCATTCTGACTGGTTCTCTTGGACCCCACTTAATAGTACGGTGGTTCCTATGACTCAACAAAGAAGAAAAAGAACGACGAAACAACTAAGTCTTCGCGCTCCATAGTCTTCATGCGATGTCTTCTCTTGTCATAGTCTTCAATGTGAATGTCTTCACATACCACCTTTGACTTCAATGTCTTCATACATTTTTAGGGGTCATCTCTGGTAGGAAAACTGAATCAGTGAGGGACTTCTACCTGTGTTATCCTGCAATTCTCACAAACACATTAGTCCCTCAATCAGGTTTGTCGTCAATACTCCAAAACCAAACTAGGGGTGGAACTAGATGCACTTACAGATAGGCCCTTCGCAAAGGGAAACGGGGATTTGTAGAGGTGAATAATATTTTGAGCGGTATACTTTCATTGTCAACATAACAACCAAGAGATGGCGATATCTTCCATGCTACACACATTATAGGCGGTTCCCAAACAGAATGGTAAAGTTTATGCTCCCCCTTCCACCAACAAGCATCAATCCATGGCTTGCTCGAAACAACGAGTGCCTCCAACTAACAAGAGTCCCTGGGGGAGTTTTGTTTGCAATTATTTTGATTTAGTTTGCATAAAGCATGGGACTGGGCATCCCGGTGACCAGCCATTTATCTCGTGAGTGAGGAGCGGAGTCCACTCCTTTTGAGAATAACCCGCCTAACATGGAAGATACCGACAACCCTAGTTGATACATGAGCTATTCGAGCATACAAACATGATATTTATTTGAAAGTTTGGAGTTTGGCACATACAAATTTACTTGGAACGGCAGGTAGATGCCGTATATAGGTAGGTATAGTGGACTCATGTGGAATAACTTTGGGGTTTAAGGGATTGGATGCACAAGCAGCATTCCCGCTTAGTACAGGTGAAGGCTAGCAAAAGACTGGGAAGTGACCAGCTAGAGAGCGACAACAGTCATGAACATGAATTAAAATTAGTCAACACCGAATGCAAGCATGAGTAGGATATATGAACATAAATATCGTGAAGGCTATGTTGATTTTGTTTCAACTACATATGTGAACATGCGCCAAGTCAAGTCACTTAAATCATTCAGAGGAGGATACCACCCTATCATACCACATCACAACCATTTTAATAGCATGTTGGCACGCAAGGTAAACCATTATAACTCATAGCTAATCAAGCATGGCACAAGAAACTATGATCTCTAGTTGTCATTGCAAACATGTTTATTCATAATAGTCTGAATCAGGAACGATGAACTAATCATATTTACAAAAACAAAAGAGGTCGAGTTCATATATGCTTTTCTCATCTCAGCCAGTCCATCATATATCATCATAATTGCCTTTCACTTGCACGACCGAACGATGTGAATAATAATAATTGTGCACGTGCATTGGACTAAGCTGGAATCTGCAGGCATTCAATAAACAGGAGAAGACAAGGCAATATGGGCTCTTTTGTCAGATCAACAATAATGCACATAAGAGCCACTTCAACAATTTAATTATGGTCTTCTCCTATCGACCCCAAAGAAAAGAAAACAAATAAAAATATTTACACGGGAAAGCTCCAAACAAGCAAAAGGAAAACAGGAAATATTTTTGGGTTTTCTTTTTAATTACTACTACAGGCATGGAAAGTAAACTAACTAAAAGCTACAACTAATTTTTTTGGTTTTTTCTTAAGGTTTATTAAACACACAAGAAGAAAGCATAGAAAGGAAAATAAACTAGCATGGATGATAGAATGAAAAAGTATGAGCACCGACATCTAGCAATGAGTGTGTGAACATAAATGTAATGTCGGTGGGAATTACGTACTCCCCCAAGCTTAGGCTTTTGGCCTAAGTTGGTCTATGGCCACAGCTGGCCTGTCGGATATCCATAATAATAGTTGGGGTCGTACTGAGAAGAAGAAGAGGAACACTCCGATTGCCACTGGCTGACAATCATCTCCAGATCCCACTGGTAATTAGACTGTCGTGGAGGATCAACTTGTGGTTCCGGCTCTGGCTCCACAACTGTTGCAGGGTTCCGGTAGGCATGGATAGCCTTCAACAGAACAAGGTACTGGCCTACAGATAAATCAAACAAAAAAGGAGCAGGCAAGATAATAGTCTCACGATGATGTCTATTAAAGAACAATTGATATTTAAGCTCTCCTTCCCTATTCTTAACAATAAAATCATGTGCCACCATACTTTTATAATCTAGATAAACACGAGGTAGAACTTTTTCTTCCTTCTCGTAATGCCTAATAGGTATGTTAAAATGTGCAGCTAGGTGTGAAGCATAGATGCCTCCAAAGATGGGGCCCTTTGTACGGTTCAAACTTAACCGTTTGGCAATAATGCCGCCCATACTAACAAAGTTATCACCATATAAACCGTGGAGCAAAATAATAATATCAGGGATACTAAGGCTTCCACAGTTTTCGCGACCAATTAAGCAACGACTAGCAAATAATGCAAAATAACATAAAACAGGAAAATGTATGCTAGTGATTCGTGCATCGGAAACCTTCCTTGTTTCCCCTACAGTGATAGTATCAATAAACCCCTCCACATCATCGCGATGTGGTTCTCCTGTCTTACCCTCAAAAGGGACTAAACAAACCCGACAAAAATCATAAAGTGACATCTCCTTATGCTCATCATATAAATGAAACTCCGCTGTAGGTGGTGAGCTCCTAGAATGGAAATGAAAGTTTTGCAAAGGTATTTGTGAGTAAGAGATACCGATCGCATTGGTCGTGGAGGAAAGCGGTGAGGCCTGCATTTTTAGCCAATTCATGAAAATCTTCATAAATCTCGGATGCTCTCAAGAA
Organism: Triticum monococcum; assembly: GCA_034509565.1. NCBI lineage: Eukaryota > Viridiplantae > Streptophyta > Magnoliopsida > Poales > Poaceae > Triticum > Triticum monococcum. The sequence goes on along the minus strand of CM067847.1, from coordinate 168,331,313 downwards.
ATCATCGGAAGGCCATTCACACGCCCGAACCTCCGCGGTGCGAGGCAGATTATACTTAGGCTTCAGTGCCTTTTCCGTCGAGCTTTGGCTCGATGAGCCCCTCAGAAGTCTCCTCATCATTTTCTGAAAAATTCTGAAATTTTTAGTAACTTCAAAATTAAATTAAACCAAACTCAATAATATTGATAGCAACTACTCCTACAAGTGCCTAGGGCCTATATCATGCATCAAAACTACTTTTGACCATATAAATTTGAAATGCAAGCTCAAGAACAAGGTCACCTAAGCAGCAAAAATTTGCAATGAATAAAGCACTAGAACAAAAACTAACTGGACCAATGGAGGAGTCACATACCAAGGAACAATCTCCCCAAGCAGTTTTGTGAGAGGTGCTTTGAGCAAGAAGATCGAAAATGGCAGCAAAGTGAGCTAGAACTCGTGCTTGAGCTGGATATTCGTGTTTGGGGGAAGAAGAAGGAGTGTATGGGTGAAAGGATAAGTGGAGGAGGGCCACCTTGGGACCACGAGGCAGGGGGCGCGCCCAGGGGGGTAGGGCGCGCCCTCCACCCTCGTGGGCAGGTGGTTCACCCCCTGCTGTGTTCTCAGTGCCAAATATTCTCAAATATTCTAGAAAAAATCATATTTAAATTTCAGGGCATTTGGAGAACTTTTATTTTTGAGGTATTTTTATATTGCACGGATAATCAAATAACAGACAGAAAATTATTTATTTTTATTTTATTTAATATAAATAACAGAAAGTAAAAGTGGGTACAGAAGGTTGTGCCTTCTAGTTTCATCCATCTCATGATCATCAAAAGGAATTCACTAACAAGGTTGATCAAGTCTTGTTAACGAACTCATTCCGAATAACATGGAACCGGAGAAATTTCGAATAACACGATGTTACCTCAACGGGGATATGCACATCCCCAATAATAAGAATATCATATTTCTTCTTGATAGTAGGAAGAGGAAATTCAAAACCTCCAAATATAATCGATGGAATTTTTCCAATAGAGTTGATACTATAAACTTGAGGTTGTTTCCTCGGAAAGTGTACCGTATGCTAATTATCGTTAACATGAAAAGTGACATTTCCTTTAGTGCAATCAATAACAGCCCCTGCAGTATTCAAAAAGGGTCTTCCAGGAATAATAGACATACTATCGTCCGCGGGAATATCAAGAATAACAAAGTCCGTTAAAATAGTAACGTTTGCAACTACAACAGGCACATCCTCACAAATATCGACAGGTATAGCAGTTGATTTATCAGCCATTTGCAAAGATATTTCAGTAGGTGTCAACTTATTCAAATCAAGTCTACGATATAAAGAGAGAGGCATAACACTAACACTGGCTCCAAGATCACATAAATCAGTTTTAACATAATTTCTTTTAATGGAGCATGGTATAGTTGGTACACCGGGATCTCCAACTTTCTTTGGTATTCCACCCTTAAAAGTATAATTAGCAAGCATGGTGGAAATTTCATCTTCCGGTATATTTCTTTTATTTGTAATAATATCTTTCATGTACTTAGCATAAGGATTTTTTTGAGCATATCATTTAATCGCATACGCAAAAAGATAGGTCTAATCATTTCAGCAAAGCTCTCAAAATCCTCATCATCCTTTTTCTTGGATGGTTTGGGAAGAAAAAAGCATGGGTTTCTGAACCCATGGTTCTCTTTCTTTACCATGTTTCCTAGCAACAAAATCTTTCTTATCATAACGTTAATTCTTTGATTGTGGGTTATCAAGATCAACAACAAGTTCAATTTCTATGTCATTATCATTACTAGGTTGAGCATCATTATGAACATTATCATTTACATTATTGCTAGTTTCAAGTTCATTACCAAATTGAGTTTCAGCATCAGAAATAGAAATATCATTTGGATTCTCAGGTGTTTCAATAACAGGTTCACTAGAAGCATGCAAAGTCCTATCATTTTTATTTTTCTTCCTTTTAGAAGGACTAGGTGCATCTATATTATTTCTCTGGGAATCTTGCTCAATTCTCTTAGGATGGCCTTGCCAGGACCCCAATTCCATGTCACATCGATCTAGCCGGTAACACCTCATATCACTTTGCGGCCTCACGCACGGTATTCCCACGGGTGTCGCCTTACCATGGCCCGGGACCATTTGCGCCTTTTGGCTCACGTATATGATAGTGTCGCTAGCATCCATATGACAGAGAACCCGGGCCGACATGACTAGTCGTGAACCCAAAGTGGCACTAACTTACGGGAATAGGCATACATGAATCAACATCGAGCATGTCGGTCAGCAGCGTGCGAATCCGAACTGTAGCACTGGGCTAACAGGACTCCGGTGAACCGGGCTGTAGCAGGCTAGGCAGGACTCCGGATGTCACCGCGTGACATTTCCCCGAAGGGACAGACACAGGAACGAAGTGAATCACATGCCGGCCAGTCAAATGTTCCGGAGCAGTAGTGCTGGGCTAGCAGGACTCCGGTGAACCGGGCTGTAGCGGACTACTATGGCTCATGGAAGCACAAGGCTACATTTCCCCATAAGAGAGGCTACTAAGGATAAACAACTAGGTTGTCAGATCCCACACATACCAAGCATTTCAATCATACACACAATATGCTCAATATGTGCAATACAACATGGCATCACAACAAGACTATTTGACTCAGAGTATTTATTCATTAGGCTCCAAGGAGCGAGATATTACAAACATGGGTCTGATGACCCAACATTCAGAGCATACAAGTCAAAGCACACACGGAAGCTTAACATGTCCGAGTACAGACATCTACAAATGAAAAAGGATGAGAAGCCTGACTATCTACTAGATCCTGCCGAGGGCACAAGATCGTAGCTGAGGTAACAAGCTAAACATCGAAGTCCACGCGGAACTACTAGCGAGACTGTCGTCTCTGTGCAAAAACATAAAATAGGCAAACGTGAGTACAAATGTACCCAGCAAGACTTACATCAGAACTATCTACATATGCATCGGTATCAACAAAGGGGGTGGTGGAGTTTAACTGCAGCAAGCCAGCTTTGACTCGGTGGCTATCCTAAACTACGACTGCAAGCAACTCTTTTGAGGTGGCGCACACGTGTCCACATGTTCACCATACCAATACACCACTATGGATCCGCTCCCGTCTTCCTACGAGAAGGCAATCCATAGCACTCACGCTTATCTTGCGAGTTTTAGAGTATCCACTTTCACTTGTCTATGAACTATGCAAGGGGTCCAAGTTTCCATATCCGAGGAATCCGGCTATTCGAATAGATAATGATTACCCTGCAGGGGTGTACTTCTTCACACACGCTCTCGCCTATTGCCCTGTACACGTCATGTACCTCGGCAACCTTCAAGCGGAAGCCGGGCGAGGGAGTCGGCCACGACCTGACTAACCAACAAGTCTCTAGTCCAGGTTTATCGCCTATTCGGGTACCATCCGCAAGGAGATCCCGCCGGGGTGTCGCTCATGGCCCCAAACGATGTGTGCAGGGTTCCCAAGCCCACCATCCGGGTGCCACTTGGTACACCGTGCCACTGTGCCTAGTCTGTCCCAAGCCCACCTGTACCGGGTACCACTTGGTAGACTACTAACACTACCGACAAACACCAGAAACTAGTTGAACTCCTGGACAGAGATCGAGTTGATTAATAAGCCGAGAGGGGCCGAGTTACCGGAACCCAATGTGTGGTAGTAATTGTTCATGGATCACAAACACAGAACTCAGTTCCTGAGGACGGCTGCAATGAGACAACCCACCATGCACTCCTACCTGGCCTTTCACCGCTACCTTTACCAAATCGTGTTCACACACTTAGCTCTCAATGGTAGGACATGTTCACCACATTCCAATTCATTCCTGATGAATCAGACCGGACTCAACTCTAAGCAGTAGCAGGCATGACAACAAGCACGAATGAGTAGGCACATCAGGGCTCAAACAATTCCTACTCATACTAGTGGGTTTCATCTATTTACTGTGGCAATGACAGGTCATGGAGAGGAAAGGGGTTCAGCTACCGCAGCATGTAACAGTTGAAACAATGTTGTCCTAATGCAGTAAAAGAGAGCAGGAGCGAGAGAGTGGGATCATATCGGAATGAACAAGGGGGGTTTTGTTTGCCTGGCACTTCTAAAGATAGAATAGATCTTCATCGGTGTCATCGAACTCATCGTCGGAACGTCGTCTACCGAGAGGGGACAAATACCGGCAACAGAGAAGAAATACAATCAATGCAATGCAACAGTATGATGCATGAATGTGACATGGCAATAATGTTATGATTTGAGCTAATGCATCTAGCTATAATTTAAATGAAGTTGGTTTGAATACATGATTCAAATTCCAACTCCATATATGATTAATTAAATGCCCTTTATTTGTTTTGTCCAAAACAGAGGACAACATTGTTCAAACATGCATGAAAATGGTACAGATGGATTCCTTGAATTTTTTTGATAATTTTTCATATATAATTTATTTCATTTGGAGCTATAGATTAATTTCTATGATTTTTCAAAGTTTTGGCTATATCTAGAATTTCCTGATTTATTTAAAACCCAAAAGTCAATTACTGCATCAGCACTGCATCATGCGTGCGTCAGCAGGTCAGCAGCGCTGACCCAGGTCAACCTTGACCAGTGGGTCCCGCATGTCAGTGTAACAGTGGCAGCAGCAGAGGCTGACCAGTGGGGTCGGTCAACGCTGAGGTGGCAAGGTCAAACAGACCGGTGGGGCCACGGCCATTAGCTTAAATTAAATAGGGAATAACACTGTGGTAAATTGACGGGTGGGGCCTGTTTGTGAGTGAGCAAGGGGAGTTAATTAGGGCGTGATTAGCCCCTAATGATGGCCCCGTCGGATGCGTCGGCGGTTAGACGACGGCGACGACCCAGAGCGGCGGTGGCTCGCCGGAGTGGCGCTAGGGGCAGCGGCTGGGTGCGCTGAGGTCACCAGGAGGAAGCTCGTGCTCCCGCGCATCCAGCGGAGGCCTCGGGAGGCTGTGGAGTGGCCGGGGACGACGACCACGGTGGCTTTGGCGGCGGCCGGAGCTTGGGTAAGCACGGGCGCGGGGCTATGCTTGGCGAGCGAGTGAGCTAAGAGGCTGGGCGGGCTCCTGGGAGCTCCACGAGCTCGGGGCCGTGCTCGGACGCGAGGTCGGTGACCTAGAACGACGGCGGCGACAGGCGCGGCGGCAGCAAGCTCACGGGACGGAGGCGGGGGGGGGGGGGACTAGCTAGGCTTCGCGCGCGACGACGGGGTAAGGGGGAAAATGGGCGGGAGCTCACAGTGCTTCTGATGGATTCGTCGGTGAGCTCGGGGAAGTGTTGTGGCCGGCAAATCGACGATGGCGGTGGTCGGATGCAGAGGACAAGGACGATGGCGTAGTCGACGTTGCAGCGCGTCCGGTGAAGCGTGACTCGACAGAGAGGTTCAACGCGAGGATACGGAGCTCGAGGACACGACCGGAGGGCGAGGCAGTGGCAGTGGCCATGGCAACAGCGAGCGGCGGCGACGAGCTCCGCTTGGTGGGGATGAGAGAGGGAGCCAGAGGAGGGGGAGAGGTCCAGGGGGAGAGGGGAGCGGTGTAGGGGGTGCGTGGCGTCGCGAGAGACATCTAGGGGAAGGAGGGGGCAGCCAGGCAGGGAGGAGGTGGCTGGCGCGTGCCAGCGCGCCGCGGGCACACGCCCTCTGCCCACTGGCGCGAGGAGGAAGGCGACAGAGTGCTGCGGTGGTGGGCTGGGCCGGCCACTTGGGCCGCCAGGTAAGCCCAGGTGAGGTTCCTTCTCTCTCTTTCCTAATTTAGTTTATGTTTTCTATTTTTCTGTAATTGTTTTGACTTAAATAAAATGCTAAGGCATTTTCAAAAACCCTGAAAATAATTGTGGGCACTTTTGAAAATATTTCCAATAGCCCTCAACCACTTTCAGAATTATTTGGGCATTTTAATTATTTATAACAATTAAATGCCCAAATTCAAATACTTTATGGATTTATTCAAAAATCCAAAGTGACCTAGGAAAATGTGCACCATTTTTGGCAGAGGTTCTAGACCAATTCAAAAATGATTAACTTTTCCAAAGGAATTTTGGGATCATTGAAAATGATTTTTTTATATAAACCTAGTTGGAATCATCTGTGCTAGGGTTTCAACAGTCCCCAATTCAAGTTTAAAAGGAATTTAAACATGATGCAAGATGATGATGCAATGACAAGCAAGACTAATGCTAGGGCTGTGACAACTCACCCCCACTAAAACAAGAATCTCGTCCTGAGATTCAAGACGTGAGGTAAGAAGACAGAGGGGACACAAAGCTAACACCATCTTCATGATCCGATTGCCCTCATCGAAGATGTTGATTCCTTGCTTCAATTTGATCTTGTCTGCCTTCTGGATCTTCATCCAACACGATGATGACAGAAGAAACACTATAGGAATCGATCTTCTCGAAGATCGAACAACTCACGATCAACTTATGGGGTGAGATGTGGGAATATCGCTCGAGCTGAGACTCAAAACACACATCGAGAGAGATGGAAGGTAATAGATGACAAGGGTTCAAATTGGTAGGCAACAATTCCACGCTGGAGTAGGATGATGCATGGTTTCAAAGTAGCGAGGAAGTAATTGCCATGATTCCATAATGGGACACCTTAGGGAAAGGTGACTCGTAGAGCATTTCCCTTAAGTGGCAAAAAGAATTACTTTTGATACAAAGATCATTGAGACTCTTTATACCAGCCTGAGGTAATCACAATCGATCGTTGGAAGGGGTTCGAAAGAATGGCATACTCCGACTAGGATGGATGATGTGGACTACCTTGTTGAAGACAACGCAATGGATGATTTTAGCTTATCATCGAAAATGGATGGGACCCATGGTAGTCCACTTTTTAAGATGATCCTGAACAACAACTACTGAGGTGCAAGCTGGGAACAAAATGCTAATGTTGGGAATGATTCTGGTAACTGGGGAAGAACTCAACAGTCAAGAGTGAGTCCACTGTTTGAAAAGGTTATAACATAACTGAGGAAACTGGAAGCAAATCCTAGTCAACGCCAATGGTAAAACCTAGTTCTTGCGCGTGCTCTCAAGAACTTGAGCATCTCCATATTCATCAAGTTTTTACCAATATCCGTGTCAGGGATCCTGGCAACACAACATACCACCATGATGAATGGTGATGGATGATGCAGATGCAAAGGAAGATAACACTTTCTCAGATTTCACCTTAGAGAGGCCAAGGAAACAAAATCTGGATGATCGATCGAGAGACATTTAGCACTCCGCTTCTAATGTTCTCCTTGATGTGCTAGGATAACCCATTTATTGATATGGTTTGGTATCTAGGACATCAAGTAAAAGGTCAGACTTCGGGAGCACAAGAATCCGTAAGGATTAACTACGAGGTAAATCCTACAAAATCATCATGGGGAGGTGGCCAACTTTCTTCAATCGAGATACTACAATAACAGGTCTTCCGGCTGGATGTGTTGGCCACGACATCCACTTTACCGGTTATCGAGGGACCAATATTATAGTTCTTGGAAAATGCTCCAACCATCATATCTGCCTGAGATTCAGATCTGGTTAGTGTTAAGATATTCCAGACTCATCGAGTCTAGAAAAGAAAATGAAAGTTTGCAACACAAATCGACGAGATGACGTTGCAAGATTCTCAGGAAATGAACTACGATAGCAAACTCCAAAACATGAGCAGTTTTGCTACAACATGTGAACATGCTGTCCCAGACAAGCATGACCGTATAGTAGTCTTATAATAAAAATACTACCGGGTTCATGTGGGAAACCATCATCGAGGATACCAAAGTCTTGTGCACTTAAATTAGACTTCTTTACCTTGAACAAATCACTCAGTGGCTTGTGTGCTAGGAATTCATATGGAACGAAGATGATCAGTCTATCAAACCGTAGAATACTTCGCACATGCATGATTGACTTGGGATGATTCCAGAGGAACACAAAACCAATCTTTCTCGAACTCACGGCGGCAACTTGCACCAAATGCACAAGAATTCGAGGAAGTCACTTCCATCCAACATATGCTTCATGAGCTAGCATGAAGAGATGCTTTCAAAAGTTTCCAACACTCGCTTAATGTTCAAAAAAATCATGGAGAGGACATGGATGTTGTCGATGGGCTCAACAACAATTCATCTAGGTTTCCATATAAATGGAATTCCATAATTAAGTGGACAAAGTGGTAGCATTGGTCAGACCAAAGGATGTAATGGTGTATGCCCGAGGAATCAACCTCGAGTAAGGCAACATTACGAACATCGTTGGTTCTAATTTTATTTGAGGATAGCCCACACTCAAATAAAAGTTTGGACAAGACAATAGATCGAACAACTGATCACGAGGACCAATCCATGAAGATATCATCTTTCTTCAACACACACACACACAAAGATATCCCTTAACATGAACTAAGTCAGACAAGCTTTTATCTTCCAACTCTCCAAGTTGTTGTTCGGCTTAACCAACTAGCTCAGGGTATTCAACACAGATTCTTGGAGAAGGGGTGGTTGCAAGAAACCAACTTGATCACAAACTCAACATAACGATTAGGTGACAACCAGGTAATACTTCCGAGAAGATCTTCGGAAAATCACGAACCACCGATATGTTATTAAGCTCGGGAACAATCCTGCTTCTCAAGGCAGGACGACATGATCATAAGAGCAAGGGATTCAATCCTAACACAAAGAATGAAGAGTGCACCAGAAAAAGGACTAGGTAGCACGACCAATCTTAGGATGATGATTCAATAACCAACACGCTAAGAATGAGAGTATTGTCCATTAACTACCAAGAAACACGGTAGCTAGGAGTATTGATTTCACACATCACAGTTCACTTGTCGGTACTCTGGTTCCAACAACACGAAACCAAGGAGAGAATGATGATGGTGAGAAGTATCACTGCGTCAAGAGTGCATAAGAGATGGTGCAATTCTCATGACAATCCTGACATAAAGGGGGTAATACTCCAGGATAGAACATACCAAAAGCTGGATTGGCATTTGATCTGCAGAACAGAACACAACTACTTTGACCCAATCCTGGAGATGGATGAGGTACTGGAGTTTGTTTCTCCTAGTCATTTCGGAATAGAATGGCTTGACGGACCACAAGAATGAAAGGGCATTGATGAACACAAATGCACACATACTCTTGGCTATCAACTGATAGAGGATGGTCGGGATACAACTAAAGAGGAACAACTCAAGGAACATATAATTTTCTGAGTGGTGGATGCATAGATTAGTATGTCGAGCAAAGCTCAACATTTCTTCTGGACAACCCATGCAGAACGGCAGGACTGGCATAATCACAATATAGAATGGGGAACTCATCGAGAGCACTCTTGTTGTGATCTTTTGATCCAACAAACTTCTGCCATAAGTGGGTCATAGTATTTGGAAGAAGGAAATACCACGGACCTCGAGGACTAATGCAAAGGTTACTAACATCCTAAAGGTACGAGCAACACTATCAACAGGATGTAAGTAGAATGAATCTTGGGTTTAAGGACCCATAAGTAAAATACCTACTAACTAGATGGCATCACGGGATGCTTTCGAGAATGGTGGCCAGAATCATCACACTGGGAACAGAAACATTGCTAGATCACTGAGTGGTTCTCGAAGACACCTAGGATCATAATACTAACTCCAACATATATGTCGAGGCAATAAATTACCTCAATGCATCGGATAGTATGGTTAGACTGGCCCAAAAGACATCGAACACAGGAGAAAGGGATTTGCAAATGCATCAGATTGTTTAGAAACCTGGGATGACTCGGACAGCATAACGGCTGTAAATGCTCGAAAAGATTTGAGACATCCTGCAAAAATGGTGGCATAACCACTCAACATCACAATATCAAGGTTCTGAGGCCAGTTATGAACATATGGAAGTAGTAGGAACTGAACTGAGGCTTGAACTCAACAATCCTAGGCAACTGCGGTTTAGTAACACCTCATCCTGAGAGATAGAAGAGAAGCCTAGTTCTTAACCCCGTAGAAAAGATAAGATGACTCAGATCAGAAGGTCCTGAGGATAAGGAGTAAAAAGAGCCTTACGTTCCCTTCCACAATCAATTCCCTTATATAACTGAAGCATTTCTAGACACGACTTTGACCAATTGGCTTGGTAATCCTATAGGCAGTCAGGCTCTGATACCAAAGCTGTCAGGACCCCGATTCCAAGTCACACCGATCTAGCCGGTAACACCTCATATCACTTTGCGGCCTCACGCACGGTATTCCCACGGGTGTCGCCTTACCATGGCCCGGGACCGTTTGCGCCTTTTGGCTCACGTATATGATAGTGTCGCTAGCATCCATATGACAGAGAACCCGGGCCGACATGACTAGTCGTGAACCCAAAGTGGCACTAACTTACGGGAACAGGCATACATGAATCAACATCGAGCATGTCGGTCAGCAGCGTGTGAATCCGGACTGTAGCACTGGGCTAACAGGACTCCGGTGAACAGGGTTGTAGCAGGCTAGGCAGGACTCCGGATGTCACCGCGTGACATTTCCCCGAAGGGACAGACACAGGAACGAAGTGAATCACATGCCGGCCAGTCAAATGTTCTGGAGCAGTAGTGCTGGGCTAGCAGGACTCCGGTGAACCGGGCTGTAGCGGACTACTATGGCTCATGGAAGCACAAGGCTACATTTCCCCATAAGAAAGGCTACTAAGGATAAACAACTAGGTTGTCGGATCCCACACATACCAAGCATTTCAATCATACACACAATATGCTCAATATGTGCAATACAACATGGCATCACAACAAGACTCTATGACTCAGAGTATTTATTCATTAGGCTCCAAGGAGCGAGATGTTACAAACATGGGTCTCATGACCCAACATTCAGAGCATACAAGTCAAAGCACACACGGAAGCTTAACATGTCCGAGTACAGACATCTACAAATGAAAAAGGATGAGAAGCCTGACTATCTACTAGATCCTGCCGAGGGCACAAGATCGTAGCTGAGGTAACAAGCTAAACATCGAAGTCCACGCGGAACTACTAGCGAGACTGTCGTCTCTCTGCAAAAACATAAAATAGGCAAACGTGAGTACAAATGTACCTAGCAAGACTTACATCAGAACTATCTACATATGCATCGGTATCAACAAAGGGGGTGGTGGAGTTTAACTGCAGCAAGCCAGCTTTGACTCGGTGGCTATCCTAAACTACGACTGCAAGCAACTCTTTTGAGGTGGTGCACACGAGTCCACATGTTCACCATATCAATACACCACTACGGATCCGCTCCCGTCTCCCTACGAGAAGGCCATCCATAGCACTCACGCTTATCTTGCGAGTTTTAGAGTATCCACTTTTACTTGTCTATGAACTATGCAAGGGGTCCAAGTTTCCATATCCGAGGAATCCGGCTATTCGAATAGATAATGATTACCCTACAGGGGTGTGCTTCTTCACACACGCTCTCGCCACTTATCGCCCTGTACACGTCATGTACCTCGGCAACCTTCAAGCGGAAGCCGGGCGAGGGAGTCGGCCACGACCTGACTAACCAACAAGTCTCTAGTCCAGGTTTATCGCCTATTCGAGTTCCATCCGCAAGGAGATCCCGCCGGGGTGTCGCTCATGGCCCCAAACGATGTGTGTAGGGTTCCCAAGCCCACCATCCGGGTGCCACTTGGTACACCGTGCCACTGGGCCTAGTCTGTCCCAAGCCCACCTGTACCGGGTACCACTTGGTAGACAACTAACACTACCTACAAACACCAGAAACTATTTGCAACTCCTGGACAGAGATCGAGTTGATTAATAAGCCGAGAGGGGCCGAGTTACCGGAACCCAATGTGTGGTAGTAACTGTTCATGGATCACAAACACAGAACTCAGTTCCTGAGGATGGCTGCAATGAGACAACCCACCATGCACTCCTACATGGCCTCTCACCGCTACCTTTACCAAATCGTGTTCACACACTAAGCTCTCAATGGTAGGACATGTTCGCTACATTCCAATTCATTCCCGATGAATCAGACCGGACTTAACTCTAAGCAGTAGCAGGCATGACAACAAGCACAAATGAGTAGGCACATCAGGGCTCAAACAATTCCTACTCATGCTAGTGGGTTTCATCTATTTACTGTGGCAATGACAGGTCATGCAGAGGAAAGGGGTTCAGCTACCGCAGCATGTAACAGTTGAAACGGTGTTGTCCTAATGCAGTAAAAGAGAGCAGGAGCTAGAGAGTGGTATCTATCGGGATGAGCAAGGGGGGTTTTGCTTGCCTGGCACTTCTAAAGATAGAATAGATCTTCATCGGTGTCGTCGAACTCATCGTCGGAACGTCGTCTACCGAGAGGGGACAAATATCGGCAACAGAGAAGAAATACAATCAATGCAATGCAACAGTATGATGCATGAATGTGACATGGCAATAATGTTATGATTTGAGCTAATGCATCTAGCTATGATTTAAATGAAGTTGGTTTAAATACATGATTCAAATTCCAACTACATATATGATTAATTAAATGCCCTTTATTTGTTTTGTCCAAAACAGAGGACAACATTGTTCAAACATGCATGAAAATGGTACAGATGGATTCCCTGAATTTTTCTGATAATTTTTCATAAATAATTTATTTCATTTGGAGCTATAGATTAATTTCTATGATTTTTCAAAGTTTTGGCTATTTCTGGAATTTCCTGATTTATCTAAAACCCAAAAGTCAATTACTGCACCAGCACTGCTTCATGCCTGCGTCAGCAGGTCAGCAGCGCTGACCCAGGTCAACCTTGACCAGTGGGTCCCGCATGTCAGTGTAACAGTGGCAGCAGCAGAAGGCTGACCAGTGGGGTCGGTCAACGCTGAGGTGGCAAGGTCAAACAGACCGGTGGGGCCACGGCCATTAGCTTAAATTAAACAGGGAATACCTTGTGGTTAATTGACGGGTGGGGCATGTTTGTCAGTGAGCAAGGGGGGTTAATTAGGGCGTGATTAGCCCCTAATGACGGCCCCGTCGGATGCGTCGGCGGTTAGACGACGGCGACGACCCAGAGCAGCGGTGGCTCGCCGGAGTGGCGCTAGGGGCAGCGGCTGGGTGCGCTGAGGGCACCAGGAGGAAGCTCGTGCTCCCACGCATCCAGCAGAGGCCTCGGGAGGCTGTGGAGTGGCCGGGGATGACGACCATGGTGGCTTTGGCGGCGGCCGGAGCTTGGGTAAGCATGGGCGCGGGGCTATGCTTGGCTAGCAAGTGAGCTGAGAGGTTGGGCGGGCTCCTGGGAGCTCCACGAGCTCGGGGCCGTGCTCGGGCGCGAGGTCGGTGACCTAGAACGACGGCGGCGACAGGCGCGGCGGCAACAAGCTCAAGGGACGACGGGGGGGGGGGACTAGCTATGCTTCGTGCGACGACTAGGTAAGGGGGAAAACGGGCGGGAGCTCACAGTGCTTCTGATGGAGTCGTCGGTGAGCTCGGGGAAGCGTTGTGGCCGGCGAATCGACGATGGCGGTGGTCGGATGCAGAGGACGAGGACGACGGCGTAGTCGATGTTGCAGCGCGTCCGGTGAAGCGTGACTCGACGGAGAGGTTCAGCGCGAGGATACGGAGCTCGAGGACACGACCAGAGGGCGAGGCAGTGGCAGTGGCCATGGCAACAGCAAGCGGCAGCGACGAGCTCCGCTTGGTGGGGAGGAGAGAGGGAGCCAGAGGAGAGGGAGAGGTCCAGGGGGAGAGGGGAGCGGTGCAGGGGGTGCGTGGCGTCGCGAGAGACATCCAGGGGAAGGAGGGGGCAGCCAGGCAGGAAGGAGGTGGCTGGCGCGTGCCGGCGCGCCGCGGGCACACGCCCTCTGCCTACTGGCGCGAGGAGGAAGGCGACAGAGTGCTGCGGCGGTGGGCTGGGCCGGCCACTTGGGCCGCCAGGTAAGCCCAGGTGAGGTTCCTTCTCTCTCTTTCCGAATTTACTTTCTGTTTTCTATTTTTCTGTAATTGTTTTGACTTAAATAAAATGCTAAGGCATTTTCAAAAACCCTGAAAATAATTGTGGGCACTTTTGAAAATATTTCCAATAGCCCTCAACCACTTTCAGAATTATATGGGCATTTTAATTATTTATAGCAATTAAATGCCCAAATTCAAATACTTTATGAATTTATTCAAAAATCCAAAGTGACCTAGGAAAATGTGCACCATTTTTGGCAGAGGTTCTAGACCAATTCAAAAATGATGAACTTTTCCAAAGGAATTTTGGGATCATTGAAAATGATTTTTTTATATAAACCTAGTTGGAATCATCTGTGCTAGGGTTTCAACAGTCCCCAATTCAAGTTTAAAAGGAATTTAAACATGATGCAAGATGATGATGCAATGACAAGCAAGACTAATGCTAGGGCTGTGACAGGCCTTCAGGATACAAAGTTTCCTGTGTCATTTTACCAGTTCTAGTAGCCACTCTAACAACATTATCATTATTCTTACTATTTAATTCATTGAGTAAATCATTTTGAGCTTTAAGTACTTGTTCTACTTGAGTGGTAACTATAGAAGCATGTTTACTAATAAGTTTAAGTTCACCTTTAACATTGGCCATATAATCACCCAAGTGTTCAATCATATTTGAATTGTATTTCAATTGTCTACCAAAATAAGCATTATAGTCTTCTGGCTTAGCCATAAATTTATCAAACACATCTAAGCATGGGCTAGCAAATTTAGTAAATGTGATTTCAGCTTTATCATATATGTAGAGAGAATTTACCTTTACTACCCATGTCGGGTTGTCAAGACCATGAGTTTCTTCAATAGGTAATGGATTAAGATCATACGTTTCTTCAACATGCGGTAAATTAGGACCGTGTATTTCTTCAATAGGAGGTAAATTCTTAACATCTTCAGCTTTAACACCTTTTTCTTTCATAGATTTCTTTACCTCTTACATATCTTCAGGACTGAGAAATAGAATACCCCTCTTCTTCGGAGTTGGTTTAGAAATAGGCTCAGGAATTGGCTCCGGAGGTGTCCAATTATTTTCATTTGTCAACATATTACTCAATAGAATTTCAACTTCATCCGGTGTTCTTTCCCTGAAGACAGAACCGGCACAACTATCCAGGTAATCTCTGGAGGCAACGGTTAGTCCATTATAAAAGATATCAAGTATTTCATTTTTCTTAACAGGATGATCAGGCAAAGCATTAAGTAATTGGAGATGCCTCCCCCAAGCTTGTGGGAGACTCTCTTCTTCAATTTGCACAAAATTATATATATCCCTTAAGGCAGCTTGTTTCTTATGAGCAGGGAAATATTTAGCAGAGAAGTAATAAATCATATCTAAGCATATCTTAGCATCACCCTTTAATGAGAACGGAAATATTTTAAGGATGTAAAAGTAACGAGTTCTCTCATCTTCAGTGAACAGGGTGGCTATATCATTCAATTTAGTAAGATGTGCCACAACAGTTTCAGATTCATAACCATGAAAAGGATCAGATTCAACCAAAGTAATTATATCAGGATCAACAGAGAATTCATAATCCTTATCAGTAACAAAGATAGGCGAAGTAGCAAAATCAGGGTCAGGTTTCGTTCTAGCATTTAGAGATTGCTTACTCCATTTAGCTAATTGCCTTTTGAGTTCATTTCTATTTTTGCAAGCTGAAATAGCTAAAGAAGCTTCTTGATCAAAAACACAATCCTTAGGAATAACAAGTGATTCTTCATCATCACTTTCATCAGTATCATCAGATTCAATATTTTCAATTTCTCTAGCCCTAGCAAGTTGTTCATCAAGAAATTTACCAAGTGGCACAGTAGTATCAAGCATAGAAGTAGTTTCATCATAAGTATCATGCATAGCAGAAGTGGCATCATCAATAACATACGACATATCAAAACGAATAGCAGAAGCGGGTGTAGGTGTCGCAAGCTTACTCAAAACAAGAGGTGAATCAAGTGCAAAGCTAGATGGCAGTTCCTTACCTCGCCTCGTAGCTGAGGGATAGATCTTGGTTTTTGGATCTCTCAAGTTCTTCATAACGATAAGAAGATACATATCCCAAGTGACTCAAAGAATAGAGCTATGCTCCCCGGCAATGGCGCCAGAAAATAGTCTTGATAACCCACAAGTATACGGGATCGCAATAGTTTTCGAGGGTAAAGTATTCAACCCAAATTTATTGATTCGACACAAGGAGAGCCAAAGAATACTCTCAAGTATTAGAAGCTGAGTTGTCAATTCAACCACACCTGGAAACTTAATATCTGCAGCAAAGTGTTTAGTAGCAAAGTAATATGATAGTAGTGATAAAGGTAACAAAAGGTAACGGTAGTAAAAGCAATGTTTTTGGTATTTTGTAGTGATGATAGCAATAGCAACGGGAAAGTAAATAAGCGAAGAACAATATATGGAAAGCTCGTAGGAAATTGATCGGTGATGGAGAATGATGCCGGATGCGGTTCATCATGTGACAGTCATAACCTAGGGTGACACAGAACTAGCTCCAGTTCGTTAATGTAATGTAGGCATGTATTCCAAATATAGTCATACGTGCTTATGGAAAAGAGCTTGCATGACATCTTTTGTCCTACCCTCCCGTGCCAGTGGGGTCCTTATGGAAACTAAGGGATATGAAGGCCTCCTTTTAATAGAGAACCGGAACAAAGCATTAACACACAGTGAATACATGAACTCCTCAAACTACGGTCATCACCGGTAAGTATCCCGATTATTTTCACTTCGGGGTTAACGGATCATAACACATAATAGGTGACTATAGACTTGCAAGATAGGATCAAGAACACTCATATATTGATGAAAACATAATAGGTTCAGATCTGAAATCATGGCACTCGGGCCCTAGTGACAAGCATTAAGCATAGCAAAGTCATAACAACATCAATCTCAGAACATACTGGACACTAGGGATCAAACCCTAACAAAACTAACTCGATTACATGATAGATCCCATCCAACCCATCACCGTCCAGCAAGCCTACAATGGAATTACTCACACACGGCGGTGAGCATCATGAAATTGGTGATGGAGGATGGTTGATGATGACGATGGCGACGGATTCCCCTCTCCCGAGCCCCGAACGGACTCCAGATCAGCCCTCCCAAGAGGTTTTAGGGCTTGGCGGCGGCTCCGTATCATAAAACGCAATGATTTCTTCTCTCCAATTTTTTTCTCCCCGAAACAGAATATATGGAGTTGGAGTTGGAGTCGGAGAGGCAACAGGGGGCCCACGAGGTAGGGGGCGCTCCCCCCACCCTCATGGAGAGGTGGTGCCCCCCTGGCCTTCATCTTTTGCAGGTATTTTTCATTTTTTCTGAAAACTTGCTCCGTGAAGTTTCAGGTCATTCCGAGAACGTTTGCTCCTGCACATAAATAACACCATGGTAATTGTGCTAAAAACAGCGTCAGTCCGGGTTAGTTCCATTCAAATCATGCAAGTTAGAGTCCAAAACAAGGGCAAAAGTTTTTGGAAAAGTAGATACGTTGGAGACGTATCAGGCATGTAGAACAAGAAATTTATCTCAAAGGGCATGAAGAACAACAAACTGATCTCGAATGGACTGAAGAATCTACCCCTTCTGTGAAAGCAAGGTCTTTGAAAGCAAAGGCGAAGAAAGCAAGTGCTTGGGAAGCAAGTGCTTCGAAGAGGCAAAAGAATGTCAGCAAGGCTGAAGACTTAACTTTGGTGGATGCATACCTCGAGATAACTCAACATCCAATCATAGGTGTAGAACAATATTGTGATTGTTATTGGAAAAGAACCGATGCTTACTTCCATGCCAATTAATCTAAAGACCATGGCACACACAAGGTTCTCTTTAACGTCGTTGGGCTATTATTCAAGAGCAAGTGAATTGGTTTTGTGCAAGTTATGCTCAGCTCATGAATAGGAACCAAAGTGGGATGCCGCATGATAATAAGGTAAAAAATATTGCTTTCCATGGTTCAAGTTATTGCTTTGCTTGGAGACAAGGCAAATAAATCATTTGGATTGATGCATTGCTTTAATAAGTTGGAAGACATGGAGAAGTGGAAATCTCGGCCTCACAAAAAGTAGAAGTCATCCTAGTTGGATACTGCCGATTCATCATCTGCTAGTGTGTTTGAGGATGAAGCTACATCTCCCTCTAAAGTTGTTCCCAAGAAAAGGGCACCTAGAATCAAGAGGGCTAAAGATGCAATACGACGGGCTCAAAGTTCTTCCACTACAGATAATAGTAGTGCCATGGAATCATTTGGTGGTATCTTGGAGACTAGGGAGTCAAAGAGACAAGAGAAATTTGAGCTCATGGTTGCAATGGAAAAATATAGAGAAGAATGTAGGTTGGTAGAGAAAGAAATAAACTTGCAATACAAGAAAAAAAAGATGGAATAATTAGAAGAAGAAAATATACAAATCATGAGAATGGCGGAAGAACGGATGATGGGGGTTGAAGAAAGCAAAATAATGAGCATGGACCTTACTGGCATGGACGAGCAAGAACAAGAATTCTACAAATTAAGGAAGAGCCAGATCATCAACCAACATCGTAACTCGTCGGCTTGAGCTATGTGTTGTAAGTTGTACTACTTATTATCATCGAACCTTTTGGATGAACTATGTGTAGTAATCTGTACTAGTTATTGTTTTTGACAATTTGGATGATGAACTATGTGTTGTAAGTTGTACTACTTATTATCTTAGAACCATTTGGATGAATTATGTGTAGTAATCTGTACTATGTCTCTGAAACATTTGCTTGACTATGTTAACTAGATAATTGCTTCCATTATGTAGAGAATAATATAAGGTACTTCTTACACAACATGATAATTTAAAAACATTACATCCTTGCGTAATCTAAAAGGATGACATAGACTACATTATTACTAACACCTAACAATTATTAAAGCTACATCAATCCACGGATCTGCCGCGGGTTCTCAACTAGATGAAGTTGACGTTGTCAGTTAACTTGTTTGTTTCGAATATCACTTTGAAGAAACCGAGTCAATGTAGCCGCCTCTTGGTGAGAAGGTATCACTAGTTCTCCCATGTTACCATAACGGTAGTCTACACGACTTGAAAGATCATCTTCTATTATAATGTTATGCAGGATGATACAAGTTGTCATCACTTCTCCGAGTGTCTCCAGATCCCAATACCTTGCTGGTCCATGTACAATAGCAAAACACGCTTGCAGAACACTAAAGGCTCGTTCAATATCCTTTCAACATGCTTCTTGAAACCAGGAGAATTTTTTTGTTCTTTTCACCTTTTGGATTTGGAATTGTCTTCACGAATGCTGCGCACTGCAGATATATGCCATCTGCAATGTAATACCCAGTGTTGTAGTTGTGACCATCAATGGTATAATTCACTTCTGGAGCATGCCCTTCAACTAGATTTGCAAACACGGGTGAATGGTGGAGAACATTATATCATTATGAGATCCTGGTAAACTGAAGAAAGAATGCCAAATCCAAAGGTCTTGTGAAGCAACGACTTCATGAATGACTGTGGGTACTCGTTTATGGCAAAAAAACCTTTGTGTGAAGTAGGGGAATTTATTCACTTCCAATGCATGTAGTCGATGCTTCTGAGCATACCCTGAAACCCGCTTTGCTCTCCAATTGCAAGTAATCTAGCAGTATCTTCAGCATTTGGAGATCTCAGGTACTGACCCCCGAAGACCTCGACCACACAGCATGCACAAATCATCTAAGATTTTTCTAAAGCGGTGGACTTTGCTAGCCAACAATACTAATAGGTAAGATCAGCTGCTATCACATAATTAACCTAAGATTTGAAATATTGAGGTCAACTTTTGATAAGGATGTAAACCATGAACCACAACACTATTTCTTCTCAGGGAAAAATAGCTATCATGTGCCCCTATAGCACTTGCTATGCGCAGAAAAAGAGGACGATGTATTCTATACATGTGAAGAAAAACTTAAATGAGACATGAAGAGCGACTACTGTGGTGAAAACGAAACAGATGCACCAGTTTCATACATATTGCGAGACATCCTTGCCTTGAAGGTACATTTCTGTGCAAAATAGTCTTTGTGGAGGTTCTAAAAGCGTTATGCAAAATCGTGCTGAAGAGATTGACGTCGCGGTTGTGAATCTCGACGTCGTGGAGCATCCAACTGGGCTTGATCTTCCTCTGCTATGATTGCAGCCATCATGAGTTCCTCGTCTTCGGAGGAGGAACCTTCGCAAAATTGTCGGGCCAAGCTTCGATGGTGACTCATTTCGTTCTGGAGAGATGGTGAAAGAGAAGTAGAAAAGGAGGCATGATCAGGATTGTGAGAGATTTTGTTCAAAAAGGGGTGCTTTATTACTTAAAAGGTTTAAGCATTACACCCGGCCTCTGCATAGTTAAGATGCACACACACAAACAAAGTCCTCTTGTACAAACAAAAAATAAAAGGTGGAATACAAAAAACATGTAGAGTCTGTATAACACCTAAAGCGGAGGTGGGGCAATCCTAAAATTATGTTGTCACCCATGTTGGGTAAATGTATCCCTCCCGTATCCTCCAATCATGTACACACCTCCGTAAATAGGTCTCGATTCTCCACGCATTGTAGAGAGCACCATAAACGAAGAGTCCCAATATATTTGTAGATAACCTGCATTAGTGAAGTACTTTTATCGTTAAAAACCTTATCATTTATATATAGCCAAAGCGACCAAATAACGGCAAGCGCTCCCAACCTGATAACCCACAAGTATAGGGGATCGCAACAACTTTCGAGGGTAGAGTATTCAACCCAAATTTATTGATTCGACACAAGGGGAGCCAAAGAATATTCTCAAGTATTAGCAGTTGAGTTGTCAATTCAACCACACCTGGAAACTTAGTATCTGCAGCAAAGTGTTTAGTAGCAAAGTAATATGATAGTGATGCTAATGGTAACAAAAGAGTAATGAAAGCAAAGTAATGTTTTTGGTATTTTGTAGTGATTGTAACAATAGCAACGGGAAAGTAAATAAGCATAAACCAGTATATGGAAAGCCCTCAGGCATTGGATCAATGATGGATAATTATGCCGGATGCGGATCATCATGTAACAGTCATAACATAGGGTGACACAGAACTAGCTCCAGTTCATTGATGTAATATAGGCATGTATTCCGAATATAGTCATACGTGCTTATGGAAAAGAACTTGCATGACATCTTTTGTCCTACCCTCCCGTGGCAGCAGGGTCCTTTTAATAGAGAACCGGAACAAAGCATTAACACATAGTGAATACATGAACTCCTCAAACTACGGTCATCACTAGTAAGTATCCCGATTATTATCACTTCGGGGTTAACGGATCATAACACATAATAGGTGACTATAGACTTGCAAGACAGGATCAAGAACACTCATATATTGATGAAAACATAATAGGTTCAGATCTGAAGTCATGGCACTCAGGCCCTAGTGACAAGCATTAAGCATAGCAAAGTCATAGCAACATCAATCTCAGAACATAGTGGACACTAGGGATCAAACCCTAACAAAACTAACTCGATTACATGGTTAATCTCATCCAACCCATCACCTTCCAGCAAGCCTACGATGGAATTACTCACGCACGGCGGTGAGCATCATGAAATTGGTGATGGAGGATGGTTCATGATGACGACGGCGATGAATCCCCCTCTCCGGAGCCCCGAACGGACTCCAGATCAGCCCTCCCGAGAGGTTTTAGGGCTTGGCGGCGGCTCCGTATCGTAAAACGCGATGATTTCTTCTCCTTTATTTTTTTCTCCATGAAAGCAGTTATATAGAGTTAGAGTTGGAGTCAGGGGGTTTCCAAGGGGTCCACGAGGTAGGGGGCGCGCCCTAGGGGGGGGGCGCCCCCCACCCTCGTGAGAAGGGTGTGGGCCCCCTTTGTCTTCATCTTTGGCAAGGTTTTTTATTATTTATTGTAAGATATCCCATGGAGTTTAAGGTCATTCCGAGAAATTTTTTTTCTGCACATAAAACAACATCATCGCAATTCTGCTGAAAACATCGTCAGTCCAGGTTAGTTCCATTCAAATCATACAAGTTAGAGTCTAAAACAAGGGAAAAAGTGTTTGGAAAAGTAGATACGTTGGAGACGTATCAACTCCCCCAAACTTAAACCCTTTCTTGTCCTCAAGCAATTCAGTTGACAAACTGAAAGAAATAAAGAAAAACTTTTACAAACTCTGTTTGCTCTTGTTGTTGTAAATATGTCATGCTAGCATTCAAGTTTTCAGCAAAGATTATAACTAACCATATTTGCAATAATTCTCAGGTCCCATGTTTACTCATGTCAATAGCATAATCAACTAGCGAGCCATAATAATAAAACTGGGATGACAACACTTTCTCAAAACAATCATAATATGATATAACAAGATGGTATCTCGCTAGCCCTTTCTCAGACCGCAAAACATAAATGCAGAGCACCTTTAAAGATCAAGGACTGACTAGACATTGTAATTCATGGTAAAAGTGATCCAATCATAGTCACACCCAATATAAATTAACAGTAATGAATGCAAATGATAGCGGTGCTCTCCAACTGGTGCTTTTTAATAAGAGGGTGATGACTCAACATAAAAGTAAATAGATAGGCCCTTCGCAGAGGGAAGCAGGGATTTGTAGACATGCCAGTGCTCGGTTTTTAAATAGAGGTGAATAACATTTTGAGTTGTATACTTTCATTGTCAACATAACAACCAAGAGATGGCGATATCTTCCATGCTACACACATTATAGGCGGTTCCCAAACAAAATGGTAAAGTTTATACTCCCCCTCCACCAACAAACATCAATCCATGGCTTGCTCGAAACAATGAGTGGCTCCAACATACATCAGGTCCCAGGGGGAGTTTTGTTTGCAATTATTTTGATTTAGTTTGCATAAAGCATGGGATTGGGCATCCCGGTGACCAGCCATTTATCTTGTGAGTGAGGAGCGGAGTCCACTCCTCTTGAGAATAACCCTCCTAACATGGAAGATACAGACATCCCTAGTTGATACATGAGCTATTCGAGCATACAAAACAGGATGATTATTTGAAGGTTTAGAGTTTGGCACATACAAATTTACTTGGAACGGCAGGTAGATACCGCATATAGGAAGGTATAGTGGACTCATGTGGAATAATTTTGGGGTTTAAGGAGTTTGGATGCAGAAGCAGTATTCCCGCTTAGTACAGGTGAAGGCTAGCAAAAGACTGGGAAGCGACCAACTAGAGAGTGACAACAGTCATGTACATGCATTAAAATTAATAAACATTGGATGCAAGCATGACTAGGATATAGTCCACCATGAACATAAATATCGTGAAGACTATGTTGATTTGTTTCAACTAAATGCATGAACATGTGCCAAGTCAAGTCACTTAAATCATTCAGAGGAGGATACCACCCTATCATACCACATCATAACCATTTTAATAGCATGTTGGCACGCAAGGTAAACCATTATAACTCATAGCTAATCAAGCATGGCACAATCAACTATGACCTCTAATTTTCATTGCAAACATCTTTATTCATAACAAGCTGCATCAAGAACGATGAACTCATCATATGTACAAAAACAAAAGAGGCCGAGTTCGTACCAGCTTTTCTCATCTCTGTCAGTCCATCATATATCATCATAATTGCCTTATACTTGCAGGACCGAATGATGTGAATAATAATAAGAGTGCACGTGCATTGGAATAAGCTGGAATCTGCGAGCAATCAATAAACAGGAGAATACAAGTCAATATGGGCTCTTTTGTCAGATAAACAATAATGCATATAAGATCCATTTCAACAATTTAATCATGGTCTTCTCCTACTGACCCCCAAAGAAAAGAAAAGAAATAAAACTATTTACATGGGAAAAGAACAGGAAATATTTTTGGGTTTTCTTTTTAATTACTATTGCAAGCATGGAAAGTAAAATTAATTAAAAGCTACAACTAATTTTTTTCTTAAGGTTCATTAAACACATAAGAAGAAAGCATAAAAGAAAATAAACTAGCATGGATGATACAATGAAAAAGTATGAGCACCAACATTTAGCAATGAGTGTGTGTGAACATAAATGTAATGTTGGTGAGAAATACGTACTCCCCCAAGCTTAGGCTTTTGGCCTAAGTTGGTCTATGGCCACGGCTGGCCTGGCTGATATCCATAATAATAATTGTTGGGGTCGTACTGTGATGAGGAAGAAGAAGGTCCCGATTGCCAATGGCTGGCAATCATCTCCGGATCCCACTAATAGTTAGACTGTCGTGAAGGATCAAATTGTGGTTCCGGTTCTGGCTCCTCGGCTGGTGCAGGGTTCCGGTAGGCGTGGATAGCCGTAAACGGAACAAGGTAATTTCCTATAGTCAAATCAAACAAAGCAGGAGCAGGCAAGGTAATGATCTCAGGATGATGTTTATTAAAGAACAATTGATATTTAAGCTCTCCTTCCCTATTCTTAACAATAAAATCATGTGCCACCATACTTATATAATCTAGATAAACACGAGGCAGCACCTTTTCTTCCTTCTTAGCATGCCTAATAGGTATGTTAAAATGTGCAGCTAGGCGTGTAGCATAGATGCCTCCAAAGATGGGACCCTTAGTACGGTTCATACTTAACCGTCTAGCAATAATGCCACCCATACTAAAAGTGTTATCACTGTATAAACCTTGGAGAAAAATAATAATATCAGGGATACTAAGGTTTCCACAGTTTCCGCGACCAATTAAGAAACGACTAGCAAATAATGCAAAGTAACGTAAGACAGGAAAATGTATGCTAGTGATTAGTGCATCGGAAACTTTCCTAGTTTCCCCTACAGTGATAGTATTAATAAATCCCTCCACATCATCATGATGTGGTTCTTCTGCCTTGCCCCCAAAAGGGACTAAACAAATCCGAAAGAAATCATAAAGAGACATCTCCTTATGCTCATCATATAAATGAAACTACACCGTAGGTGGTGAGTTCCTAGAACGAAATTGAAAGTTTTGCACAAAGGTATTTGTGAATAAGAGATTTTGATCGCATTGGTTGTGGAGGAAAGCGGTGAGGCCTGCATTATGAGCCAACTCATGAAAATCTTCATAAATCCCGGGTGCTCTCAAGAAATCCTCGGAGGGCCATTCACACGCCCGAACCTCCGCGGCGCGCGGCAAATTATACTTAGGCTTCGGTGCCTTTTCCTTCAAGCTTTGGCTCGATGAGCCCCTCCATAATCTCCTCATCATTTTCTGAAAAATTCTGAAATTTTTAGTAACTTCAAATAAAAGTTAACCAAACTCAATAATATTGATAGCAACTACTCCTACAAGTGCCTAGGGCCTATATCATGCATCAAAAGTACTTTTGACCATATAAAATTGACATGCAAGCTCAAGAACAGGGTCACCTAAGCAACACAAATTTGCAATGAATAAAGCACTAGAACAAAAACTAATTGGACCAATGGAGGAGTCACATACCAAGGAACAATCTCCCCAAGCAGTTTTTTGAGAGGTGCTTTGAGCAAGGAGATCGAAAATGGCAGCAAAACGAGCTTGGACTCGGGTTTGAGCTGGTTTTTCATGTTTGGGGGAGGAAGATGAAGTGTGTGGCTAAAAGAATAAGTGGAGGAGGGCCACCGTGGGCTCACGAGACAGGGGGCGCGCCCTTGGGGGGTGGGAGCGCTGTCCACCCTCGTGGCAAGGTGGTTGGCCCCCTCGTGTGTTCTTTGTTCCATAAATCCTCAAATATTCTAGAAAAAACATATTTAATTTTCAGGGCATTTGGAGAACTTTTATTTTCGAGGTATTTTTATATTGCACGGATAATCAGATAACAGACAGAGAGTTATTTATTTTTACTTTATTTCAACTAAATAACAGAAAGTATAGAGAGGGTACATGAGGTTGTGCTTCTAGTTTCATCCATCTCATGCTCGTCAAAAGGAACCCACTAACAAGGTTGATCAAGTCTTGTTAACAAACTCATTCCGATTAACATGAAACTAGAGAAATTTCGAATAACACTAGGTTACCTCAACGGGGATATGCACATCCCCAATAATAAGTATATCATATTTCTTCTTGATAGTAGGAAGAGGAAATTCAAAACCTCCAAATATAATCGATGGAATTTTTCCGATAGAATTGATACTATGAACTTTAGGTTGTTTCCTCAGAAAGTGTACCGTATGCTCATTACTATTAACATGAAAAGTGACATTGCCTTTGTTGCAATCAATAACAGCCCCTGCAGTATTAATAAAAGGTCTTCCAAGAATAATAGACATACTATCGTCCTCGGGAATATCAAGAATAACAAAGTCCATTAAAATAGTAACGTTTGCAACCACAACATGCACATCCTCACAAATACTGACAGGCATAGCAGTTGATTTATCAACCATTTGCAAAGATATTTTAGTAGGTGTCAACTTATTCAAGTCAAGTCTACGATATAAAGAGAGAGGCATAACACTAACACCGGCTCCAAGATCACATAATGCAGTTTTAACATAGTTTCTTTTGATGGAGCACGGTATAGTAGGTAGTCCTGGATCTCCAAGTTTCTTTGGTATTCCACCCTTAAAACCCATGCCTTCCGGTATCTTCCATATACTTAGAATAAGGATTTGTTTTGAGCATATCAGTCAATCGCATACGCAAAAAGATAGGTCTAATCATTTCAGCAAAGCGCTCAAAATCCTCATCATCCTTTTTCTTGGATGGTTTGGGAGGAAAAGGCATGGGTTTCTGAACCCAAGGTTCTCTTTCTTTACCATGTTTCCTAGCAACAAAGTCTTTCTTATCATAGCATCGATTCTTTGATTGTGGGTCATGAAGATCAACAGCAGGTTCAATTTCTACATCATTATCATTACTAGGTTGAGCATCATTATGAACATCATCATTAGCATTTTCATTAGGTTCATGTTCATTACCAGATTGAGTTTCAACATCAGAAATAGAAATATCATTTGGATTATCAGGTGGTTCAGCAATAGGTTCGCTAGAGGTTTGCACAGTTCTATCATTTTTCTTTTTCTTCTTTTTATAAGAACTAGGTGCATCAATATTATTTCTCTAAGAATATTGGTCAATTCTCTTAGGGTGGCCTTCAGGATACAAAGGTTCCTGAGTCATTCTACCAGTTCTAGTAGCCACTTTAACAGCATAATCATTTTTCTTACTATTCATCTCATTGAGAAATTCTTTTTGAGCTTTAAGTACTTGTTCTACTTGAGTGGTAACCATAGAAACATGTTTGCTAACAAGTTTAAGTTCACCTCTAATATTAGCCATATAATGACCCAAGTATTTAATCATATCAGCATCTTGTTTTAATTGTCTACCAAAATAAGCATTGAAGTCTTCTTGTTTAAACATAAAATTATCAAACTCATCCAAGCATTGACTAGAAATTTTAGTAGGAGGGATTTCAACTTTATCATATCTATAGAGAGAATTTACCTTTACTACCTGTGTCGGGTTATCGAGGTCGGGAGGTTCTTCAATAAATAAAGGATTAAGATCATATGTTTCTTCAACAAGCGGTAAATTAAGTCCATGTATTTCTTCAATAGGAGGTAAATTATTAACATCTTCAGCTTAATACCTTTTTCTTTCATAGATTTCTTTGCCTCTTGCATATCTTCACGACTGAGAAATAGAATACCTCTCTTCTTCGGAGTTGGTTTAGGAAGAGGATCGTTAATTGGAGCAGGAGCTAGCTCAGGAGCTGGCTCCGAAGGTGTCCAATTATTTTCATTTGTCAACATATTATTCAATAAGATTTCAGCTTCATCCGGTCTTCTTTCCCTGAAAAGAGAACCAGCACAACAATCCAGGTAATGTCTGGAAGCATCGGTTAGTCCAATATAAAATATATCAAGTATTTCATTTTTCTTAAGAGGATGATCAGGCAAAGCATTAAGTAACTTGAGAAGCCTCCCCCAAGCTTGTGGGAGACTCTCTTCTTTAATTTGCACAAAGTTGTATATTTCCTTTACAGTAGCTTGTTTCTTATGAGCAGGGAAATATTTAGCAGAGAAGTAATAAATCATATCCTAGGGACTACGCACACAACCAGGATCAAGAGAATTAAACCATATCTTAGCATCATCCTTTAATGGGAACGGAAATATTTTAAGGATATAAAAGTAGCGAGTTCTCTCATCATTAGTGAACAGGGTGGCCATATCATTTAATTTAGTAAGATGAGCCACAACAGTTTTAGATTCATAGCCATGAAAAAGGATCGGATCCAACTAAAGTAATTATATCGGGATCAACAGAGAATTCACAATCCTTATCAGCAACACAGATAGGTGAAGTAGCAAAAGCAGGGTCAGGTCTCATTCTAGCATTTAGAGATTGCTTATTCCATTTAGCTAATAACCTTTTGAGTTCATATCTATCTTTGCAAGCTAAAATAGCTAAAGAAGCATCTTGATCAAATGAATAACCCTCAGGAGTAACAAGTGATTCTGCATCATCACTTTCATCTTCATAATCAGATTCAATATTTTCAATCTTTCTAGCCCTAGCAAGTCGTTCCTCGAGAAAATCACAAAGTGGCATAGTAGTATCAGGCATAGAGGTAGTTTCATCATGAGTATCATGTATAGCAGAAGTAGCATCATCAATAACATGCGACATATCAGAACGAATAGCAGAAGTAGGTTTAGGTGTCGTAAGCTTACTCATAACAGAAGGTGAATCAAGTGTAGAGCTAGATGGCAGTTCCTTATCTCCCCTCATAGTTGAGGGATAGATCTTGGTTTTTGGATCTCTCAAGTTCTTCATAGTGTCCAGCAGATATAAATCACAAGTGACTCAAAGAATAGAGCTATGCTCCTCGGCAACGGTGCCAGAAATTAGTCTTGATAACCCACATGTATAGGGGATCGCAACAGCTTTCGAGGGTAGAGTATTGAACCCAAATTTATTGATTCGACACAAGGGGAGCCAAAGAATATTCTCAAGTATCAGCAGCTGTGTTGTCAATTCAACTACACCTGGAAACGTAGTATCTCCAGCAAAGTGTTTAGTAGCAAAGTAATATGATAGTGATGGTAACGGTAACAAAAGAGTAATGAAAGAAGAGTAATGTTTTTGGTATTTTGTAGTGATTGTAACAATAGCAATGGGAAAGTAAATAAGCGTAAACCAGTATATGGAAAGCTCGTAGGCATTGGATCAATGATGGAGAATGATGCCGGATGCGGTTCATCATGTGACAGTCATAACCTAGGGTGACACAGAACTAGCTCCAGTTCGTTAATGTAATGTAGGCATGTATTCCAAATATAGTCATACGTGCTTATGGAAAAGAACTTGCATGACATCTTTTGTCCTACCCTCCCGTGGCAGCGGGGTCCTTATGGAAACTAAGGGATATTAAGGCCTCCTTTTAATAGAGAACCGGAACAAAGCATTAACACACAGTGAATACATGAACTCCTCAAACTACGGTCATCACCGGTAAGTATCCCGATTATTGTCACTTCGGGGTTAACGGATCATAACACATAATAGGTGACTATATACTTGCAAGATAGGATCTAGAACTCTCATATATTGATGAAAACATAATAGGTTCAGGTCTGAAATCATGGCACTCGGGCCCTAGTGACAAGCATTAAGCATAGCAAAGTCATAGCAACATCAATCTCAGAACATAGTGGATACTAGGGATCAAACCCTGACAAAACTAACTCGATTACATGTTGAATCTCATCCAACCCATCACCATCCAGCAAGCCTACGATGGAATTACTCACGCACGGTGGTGAGCATCATGAAATTGGTGATGGAGGATGGTTGATGATGACGACGACGACGAATCCCCCTCTCCGGAGCCCCGAATGGACTCGAGATCAGCCCTCCCGAGTGGTTTTTGGGCTTGGCGGCGGCTCTGTATCGTAAAACGCGATGATTTCTTCTCCTTTATTTTTTCTCCCCGAAAGCAGTTATATAGAGTTGCAGTTGGAGTCGGGGGGTTTCCAGGGGGCCCACGAGGTAGGGGGCGCGCCCTAGGGGGGGCGCCCCCACCCTCGTGAGAAGGGTGTGGGCCCCCTGGTCTTCATATTTGGCAAGGATTTTTTATTATTTATTGTAAGATATCCCGTGGAGTTTCACGTCATTCCGAGAACTTTTGTTTTCTCCACATAAAACAACATCATGGCAATTCTGCTGAAAACGGCGTCAGTCCGGGTTAGTTCCATTCAAATCATACAAGTTAGAGTCTAAAACAAGGGCAAAAGTTTTTGGAAAAGTAGATACGTTGGAGACGTATCACACCCTAAGAAGAGTTCTAAACCTGTGATCAATCACATGTAACCAGTTGCCAAATACATTAGCAACACTACAAGGAGGATACAAACAGAAGTATCTAGATGACTGACCATATAGATCGAGCCAATTTGCAGTGGAAGAATAAATATTTTGTTGTCTCATCGTGATGAGAAAAAACGCTTTGTGGATTTTCATGCCAATTCCTCTTGATAAGATTATCTTTAGTAAGAATGGCTTCGCGATGAAGATACCTTGCAGATATTTTACTCTTAAGAGGTATCTTCATCTTCCAGATCTTTTTTTATTATCAAATGGCACCTCAGACTGGATTAACGCTCTATACACAGAGATATGAGGGTGGTCATTTTTTTATATAACTGAAACCTAGTTGTCAGAAAACTAGCCATTAGTAGTTAAGAAGTATTCTTAAAATGTTGAATAGGAGAGATGTTTAGGGAAACTGTTGAAGTTGAGCAATTTTTAGGGGAGATTTTTTTAGGGGAGTCCCCTGTTTTGAGATACAGGGAAGAAATTTTAGGGGAACTGCTGGACTCAGCGGCAGAGCGCATTTGAGAACAAGGTGGTCCGCATACAACTTTTTATCTTGATAAGAAATATGACATCTGAAAATTCCAACTGATTACCAATATTATATAGAAATAGATCAATATGGTCTTACAAACACACTAAAATTCTCAATTAAGTCTAAGTTTTGGGTAAAGAAACCTACATAGTACATACTACATAGACCATATATACATAGTACATACCTTGAGATATTATTCAACAATTTTTCAGTAAGTATTACTTTCAATCAATAAAGCTATTTGGGGCAGATGATATGCAAAATTATGCATTTGTGTGGTTCATATGCTCGATAGCATAGCACAACAAGAAAATACTAAATCGGAAATTGGGTATTTCATACATTAAATTAGGCTGACTTGCTTAGTTGTTATCGTTGGACTGGGGCCGTGGGGCACTGGGCGGCCGCCACCGGTCTTTGCAGGGGTGTCAGGCGGCCGCAGAATTAGGGGCGCAGCCGCACAACACAGGCAGGGGGAGAGGTGCGCAACGCTGGGCAGGGGCGGGGCCGCGGGAAGGAGGTGGGATCCTCCTCGGCGGTTGGGATCCGGCCGACGAGGGCGGCGAAACGACTATGGCGAAGGTGTCAGGTGTCGGTACGAGGCGGATGGAGGGCTGGTTCTGCTCGATGCAGGCAGCTCGATGACGAGGGCATGGCTGCTGCGTTCATTCTGGGTCAACAGGTAAGTGTTATTGCGCCGTTTTTTCTCTAGCCCATTTAGTGATCCATAGGTATATAGGCTTATCAGAAATCCTAGTGTGGGCTACGGCCAACCCTGGCCACCCTGTAGCTCCGCCCCTGAAAATGCCGCCTATTCACGGTACCTGCTCAGAAGTCAGTCAGTATGATGTTGAACAACTCAAGCTCCATGCATCCAATGTACCCTCTTCCTCTAATTAAAGTTCATAAGAGTACTACTACTATTTATTTAAGCTGGGGATTCTCCTATCCTAGTAGACTGGCGTATATAAACCAGGGGGAATTGATTCCTCCCACCCATCTTCTAATCATCACAAGTCTCTTGAATCGAGAGAGATCACAATTCAAGGCAAAGCAAAAGCCACACATAGTACTATAGAGCACAGATGGCTCCCCGCGCTCTCTCTTGGATTAGCGTCTCTCAGCTTGACTTCTTAGCGTCCTGGTCATGCATTGCGGGCAGGGGCGCACGGGCACCCAGAAGCTGTAGCGTGCGCCGCTGGACTCATCGAACGGGCGCTACAGCGCGAAGTTGCTCTCGCTAAGCCTCACCGCAGTGAATCCATCGGTCGGATCGGCGGTTCTGGGTGCCCGTGCGTCCCTGCCCACAACGCATGACCAGGACGCAAGAAGACAAGAAGAGAGACACTAATCCAAGAGAGAGAGCGAGGAGCCATCTGTGCTCTATAGTACTATGTGTGGCTTCACAAAGCACCTCTCCCACTTAACATAAATCAATCTAGTTGGTCAAACCAAATAGATAGATCGAAGAGAAATACAAAGCTATAACAATCATGCATAATAAAGTACAGCAAAGACTCAATTACTTTCAATGAAGAATCTGATCATAAAACCATAATTCGTTAGACCCCAACAAACAAACTGCAAAAGAAGATTACATCAAATGGAACTCCATGGAGATCATGGAGAACTTTGTATTAAAGATCAAATAGAAATAAAAAGGCATCTAGCTACTAGGTATGGACCCGTAGGTCTGTGGTAAACCTCACACATCATTGGAGGTGGAGCAAGGATCATGTACAAGCCCTCCATGATCGATCCCCCCCCACCGCATCACCAGAGTGCTGGAAAAGACCTCCAGATGGGATCGCAGAAGAATAGAAGCTTGCGGCGGTGAAAAAAGTGTTTTGGATGGCTCTATGTTGGTTTGGGAATATTTCAGAATTTATGGAGTTAGAATTAGGTCAAACGGAGCCGCGTGGGACCCACAAGCTTAGGGGGCGCCACCTTGGGGCATGCCAGCTAAGCTTGTGGCTCTCTCGTAGATCTTGTGGCGTCCTGACGAACCTTCTAGGGTCCCTTCTGGTCTACAAAAAACCATTGTAAAGTTTCATTGTGTTTAGATTTCGCTTGGTACTAATTTTCTGAAAAGCCCAAAACAAGTAGAAAATATCAACTGGCGCTGGGCACCGAGTTCATAGGTTAGTAACAAAAATGATATAAAAGTGCATATAAAGTATCTAATATTGATAATATAAAAACATGAAAAAATCAAAAATTATAGATATGTTGGAGATGTATCACTAGTCCGTGGACACGTATACCGGAGCCGGCCATCCAACATCATTTCCTAAACGTCTAGCCAATTTAGGTTAATTTGATTTCAAATGCATAACAATATGAAAGCAAGTTAAAGTGTCATGTTCATAGCATGTTGTTCTTAGTTTTAACATGCGCCTAATCACAAAAGTACCAGTTCGACAATCGGTGCGAAAAAAATGCAGTTTTGCCTTGCTAAACAGGCTTTCTGAGCCTCCTTGATGGAGTCCTGGATTAGGGGGTCTCCGGGCAGCCGGACTATCTCCATTGGCCGGACTGTTAGACTATGAAGATACAAGATTGAAGACTTCGTCTTGTGTCCGGATGGGACTCTACTTGGCGTGGAAGGCAAGCTAGGCAATACGGATATGGATATCTCCTCCTTTGTAACCGACCTTGTGTAATCCTAACCCTCTCTGGTGTCTATATAAACCGAAGGGTTTTAGTCCGTAGGACAACAACCATAACATACAATCATACCATAGGCTAGCTTCTAGGGTTTAGCCTCTCTGATCTCGTGGTAGATCTACTCTTGTACTACCCATATCATCAATATTAAACAAGTAGGACGTAGGGTTTTACCTCCATCAAGAGGGCCCGAACCTGGGTAAAACATCATATTCCCTGCCTCCTGTTACCATCCGGCCTAGACGCACAGTTTGGGACCCCCTACCCGAGATCCGCCGGTTTTGACACCGACATTGGTGCTTTCATTGAGAGTTCCTTTGTGTCGTCGCCGTTAGGCTTGATGGCTCCTATTATCATCGATAGCGATGCGGTCCAGGGTGAGACTTTTCTCCCCGGACAGATCTTCGTATTCGGTGGCTTTGCACTGCGGGCTAATTCGCTTGGCCATCTGGAGCAGATTGAAAGCTACGCCCCTGGCCATCAGGTCAGATTTGGAAGTTTGAACTACACGGCCGACATCCGCGGAGACTTGATCATCGACGGATTCCAGCCGCAGCCGGGCGCGCCGCGCTGTCGCGATGGGTATGACCTAGCTCTGCCACCGAACAGTACCCCAGAGGTTGTGCCTGCATCAGCTCTGACCCTTAGCTCGGAGCCAACTGTGCCAGTCGAGGACGGGTGGTTGGAAACCGCCTCAGGGGCTTCAGTCTCAACGGCGATCGAGCCGAACACCAGCCTAAACCTGTGCGCAGCCCGTAACTCCAAGGAGCCGGACTCTTTTCCGGACTCCGAACCATCCGCGCCCTTGCCAATCGAATCCGATTTGGCGCCGATCATGGAATTCACCGGCGCGGATATCTTTCAGCCCTCGCCCCTTGGCGACATTCTGAATTCACTAAAGTCTCTTGCTTTGTTAGGGGAGCCCTGGCCGGATTATGGCCAGCAGGATTGGGATGCGGACGATGAAGAAATTCGACGCCCACCCACCACCCACTTGGTAGCCACTGTCGATGATTTAACCGACATGCTCGACTTCGACTCCGAAAACATCGACGGTATGCACGACGATGCAGGAGACAAACATGAACAAGAGCCTATAGGACACTGGAAAGCCACTCCGTCATATGACGTATACATGGTGGACACACCAAGAGACGACGACGAGGAACGGAAGGACGCACCGAAGGCTTGTCCCCTCGAGAAGCAGTCAAAGCAGCGACGCAAGCGCCACCCCAAATCCCGCCTCGGTAGAAACAACGATCATACAGACCCAGCGCTAGAGCAGGGTGAGGCATTGCCGGACCATGACAACACAGAGAATCAAACCGAACAAACCAATTCTGTCAAAGATAATAGTCCGGATGACATAACACCGGACAGACACCCGGAGCAGCCGAATGGCCGTCAAAGGCTTGTTGCCACCACGAGGAGTTTGAAAAAGCAGAAGCAAAGGCTCAAGGCTGCGCAGGACACACTCCAAATCAGATGGAGTAAAGTACTCAAAACAGCAGCGAAGTACAGCGGCAATCGCCCCACCAAGAGCTACCCAAAGCGGAAGTTGCTACCTAAATTCGATAAGGAGGCCATAGACCCCCACAACCAAAAATTAAAACAGCCATCTGGCCGGATAGACGACCTCACGGCCAACATAAAGCGGCAAGCAACGCCGCACATAAGCAAATACGCGGTCTACGCAAGGGCTCGCATCAAAAAGACGGTGAAACCAGATCCATCTATGGACCACGCAAGCGCGCTCCAGCATACGATGCAACACAACAAACATCCAAACAACGCGGTACACCCAGATACAGGGGTGCCGCACACCCGTATGTTTAACCGATGAGGTGCTGGACCATGAATTTCCAGAGGGATTCAAACCTGTAAACATAGAGGCATACGACGGAACAACAGAACCTGGGGTCTGGATTGAGGACTATATCCTCCATATCCATATGGCTCGGGGAGATGATCTCCACGCCATAAAGTATTTACCCCTTAAACTCAAAGGGCCAGCTCGGCACTGGCTTAAAAGCCTCCCCGAAAACTCCATTGGAAGCTGCGAAGAGCTCGAAGACGCTTTTCGGGCAAATTTTCAAGGGACTTATGTTCGACCTCCGGACGCGGACGATTTGAGTCATATAACTCAACAGCCCGGAGAGTCAGCCCGAAAACTTTGGAACAGGTTTCTTACTAAAAAGAACCAAATTGTCGACTGTCCGGATGCCGAAGCCTTGGCAACTTTTAAGCATAGCGTCCGTGACGAATGGCTTGCCAGACACCTCGGCCAAGAAAAACCGAGAATAATGGCAACACTAACAAGCCTCATGACCCGCTTTTGCGCGGGTGAGGACAGCTGGCTAGCCAGATGTAGCACCAGCGACCCCAATACATCTGAAGTTAGAGATGGAAACAGGAAATCACGGCGCAACAGCAATAACAAACGCCGGAATAAAGAAGACAGCACGAAGATCATAGCAGTAAACGCCGGATTCAAAAGCTCTCGGCCAGGTCAACAAAAGCCGCCCTTTAAAGGCGCCAGAGACGAACTGTCCAGCTTAAACAAAATTCTGGACAAAATATGTCAGATCCATAGCACCCCCGGTAAACCCAAAATCATACCAACAGAGAATGTTGGGTCTTCAAGCAGTCCGGCAAGCTCAACGCCATACACAAGGGGGAAGATACACCAAGCGAAGACGAGGATGAGCCTCTCAAGAAAGACACTAGGGAACAAAAGAAATTTCCACGAGAAGTCAAAACAGTAAATGTGTTACACGTGATCAAGGGGAGAAACAAAATGGCACTCCCAGAAAATTACGCCCAAGGGCCTATCATCGCGGAGTGCTGCCACTGGTCGTCTCAACCGATCACTTTCAACCAACGTGATTACTCAGCAAGTATCCGGCGTGCAGGATGGGCTGCCCTGGTATTAGACCCAATAATTGACGGGTACCACTTCACACGAGTCATGATCGACGGTGGCAGCAGTCTAAACCTGATATGCCAGAGCAATGGTCGACGGTACCACTTCACAATCTACGAAATGGGGATAGACCCAAAAAAAATTTGCCAAAGCAATACTACCTTTACAGGAGTAACGCCAGGCCCAGGGGCTCATTGCACGGGCTCCCTGCTACTAAAGGTTATATTCGGCTTCCCCGATAACTTCCGTAGCGAACATTTAACCTTCCACATCGCTCCGTTCCAAAGTGGCTATCAAGCACTACTCGGGCGCAAAGCTTTCGTTCGCTTTAATGCAATACCACACTACGCTTCCCTCACACTCAAGATGCCCGGCCCACGTGGCATCATTAAAGTGAACGGAAGTATTAAGCGATCTTTGCGCACCAAAGAGAGTGCGGCTGCCTTGGCAGCCGCACAATAAAAACGGCCCGACCAACTAAAGCATTTATCAGGTCGTCCAGACCTCGGACACGGTTAGACGAGTCTGGCGCAGCTATATGTAATGCATACTGGATCAATGGTCACACCCCTATTACACATAGAAGGGGCTCAACGTGCGCAGACAAGTGGCAATTTTTACTCATCTTGAATTATACATGGTTTCTTTAAAAACTATCCTTTTGGACGACAACTTTTTCACCTAAGTTCCTCTCTTTTACAGATGATCATCGTGCTACACCCGTCCAGGATACGACACAATGGAGACACAGGCACAGACGTGCAGCAGGGACCCGCCCCAAGGATTCTTTTTAGATTAAGACCCCGCGTAAACCTTTTTTACTATCTCTTGTTGACACACATCCACCGAATTCTCAGCACAATTGAGAAGGATGCTGACGTCTTGGCATGTGGCCACGTTAGAATAATGCACGTACCTGGACACAAGGGGCTTCTTAGAAAGGGCATTATTTATGTTGGGGAATGTAGTAATTTCAAAAACATTCCTACGCACACGCAAGATCATGGTGATGCATAGCAACAAGAGGGGAGAGTGTAGTCTACGTACAATCGTAGACCGACAGCGGAAGCGTTATGACAACGCAGTTGATGTAGTCGTACGTCTTCACGGCCCGACCGATCAAGCACCGAAACTACGGCACCTCTGAGTTCTAGCACACATTCAGCTCGATGACGATCCCCGGACTCCGATCTAGCAAAGTGTCGGGGAAGAGTTCCGTCAGCACGACGGCGTGGTGACGATCTTGATGTTCTACTGTCGCAGGGCCTCGCCTAAGCACCACTACAATATTATCGAGGACTATGGTGGAGGGGGCATCGCACACGGCTAAGAGAACGATCTTGAAGATCAACTTGTGTGTCTAGAGGTGCCCCCCTGCCCCCGTATATAAAGGAGCAAGGGGGAGGCCGGCCGGCCCTTGGGGCACGCCAAGGAGGCGGAGTCCTCCTCCTAGTAGGAGTAGGACTCCCCTCTTTCCTACTCCTACTAGGAGGGGGAAAGGAAGGGGGAGAGGGAGAAGGAAAGGGGGGCGCCGCCCCCCTCTCCTAGTCCAATTCGGACCAGAGGGGGAGGGGGCGCGGCGCCCACCCTGGCCGCCCCTCTCTCTCCACTAGGGCCCATATAGCCCATTACTTCTCTCGGGGGGGGTTCCGGTAACCCTCCGGCACTTCGGTTTTCTCCAAAATCACCCGGAACACTTCCGGTGTCCGAATATAGCCGTCCAATATATCAATCTTTATGTCTCGACCATTTCGAGACTCCTTGTCATGTCCGTGATCACATCCGGGACTCCAAACAAACTTCGGTACATCAAAATATATAAACTCATAATGAAACTATCATTGTAACGTTAAGCGTGCGGACCCTACGGGTTCGAGAACAATGTAGACATGACCGAGACATGTCTCCAGTCAATAACCAATAGCGGAACCTGGATGCTCATATTGGCTCCCACATATTCTACGAAGATCTTTTATCGGTCAGACCGCATAACAACATACTTTGTTCCCTTTGTCATCGGTATGTTACTTGCCCGAGATTCGATTGTCGGTATCTCGATATCTAGTTCAATCTCGTTACCAGCAAGTCTCTTTACTCGTTTCGTAATACATCATATCGCAACTAACTCATTAGTTGCAATGCTTGCAAGGCTTATGTGATGTGAATTACCGAGAGGGCCCAGAGATACCTCTCCGACAATCGGAGTGACAAATCCTAATCTCGAAATACGCCAACCCAACATGTACCTTTGGAGACACCTATAGAGCTCCTTTATAATCACCCAGTTACGTTGTGACGTTTGGTAGCACACAAAGTGTTCCTCCGGCAAACGGGATTTGCATAATCTCATAGTAATAGGAACATGTATAAGTCATGAAGAAAGCAATAGCAACATACTAAACGATCGGGTGCTAAGCTAACGGAATGGGTCAAGTCAATCACATCATTCTCCAAATGATGGGATCCCGTTAATCAAATGACAACTCATGTCTATGGTTAGGAAACATAACCATCTTTGATCAACGAGCTAGTCAAGTAGAGGCATACTAGTGACACTCTGTTTGTCTATGTATTCACACATGTATTATGTTTCCGGTTAATACAATTCTAGCATGAATAATAAACATTTATCGTGATATAAGGAAATAAATAATAACTTTATTATTGCCTCTAGGGCATATTTCCTTCAGTCTCCCACTTGCACTAGAGTCAATAATCTAGTTCACATCGCCATGTGATTTAACATCAATTGTTCACATCACCATGTGATTACCACCCATAGTTCACATTGACATGTGACCAACACCCAAAGGGTTTACTAGGGTCAATAATCTAGTTCACATCGCTATGTGATTAACACCCAAAGAGTACTGAGGTGTGATCATGTTTTGCTTGTGAGAGAAGTTTAGTCAACGGGTCTGCCACATTCACATCCGTAAGTATTTTGCAAATTTATATGTCAACAATGCTCTACATGGAGCTACTCTAGCTAATTGCTCCCACTTTCAATATGTATCCAGATTGAGACTTAGAGTCATCTGGATCAGTGCCAAAACTTGCATCGACGTAACCCTTTACGACGAACCTTTTGTCACCTCCATAATCGAGAAACATATCCTTATTCC
This sequence comes from Triticum monococcum, assembly GCA_034509565.1. Taxonomy (NCBI): domain Eukaryota; kingdom Viridiplantae; phylum Streptophyta; class Magnoliopsida; order Poales; family Poaceae; genus Triticum; species Triticum monococcum. Next base: position 168,291,688 of record CM067847.1, on the reverse strand, counting down.
ACTAAGGATAATTTTGACCAATGTCTAGTGATCTACTGCTAGATCACTATTGTACTCCTTTGCCAAACTCATGGCAGGGTATACAATAGGTCTGGTATACAGCATGGCATATTTTATAGAACCTATGGCTGAGGCATAGGGAATGGCTTTCATTCTCTCTCTATCTTCTACCATGGTCGGGTTTTGAGTCTTACTCAACTTCACACCTTGTAACACGGGCAAAAACTCCTTCTTTGACTGTTCCATTTTGAACTACTTCAAAATCTTGTCAAGGTATGTACTCATTGAAAAACTTATCAAGCATCTTGATCTATCTCTATATATCTTGATGCTCAATATGTAAGCAGCTTCACCGAGGTCTTTCTTTGAAAAAACTCCTTTCAAACATTCCTTTATGCTTTGCAGAATAATTCTACATCATCTCCGATCATCAATATGGCATACATATACTTATCAGAAATGCTGTAATGCTCCCACTCACTTTCTTGTAAATACAGCCTTCACCGCAAGTCTGTATAAAACTATATGCTTTGATCAACTTATCAAAGCGTATATTCCAACTCTGAGATGCTTGCACCAGTCCATAGATGGATCGCTGGAGCTTGCATATTTTGTTAGTACCTTTAGGATTGACAAAACCTTCTGGTTGCATCATATACAACTCTTCTTTAATAAATCCATTAAGGAATGCAGTTTTGTTTATCCATTTGCCAGATTTCATAAAATGCAGCAATTACTAACATGGTTCGGACAGACTTAAGCATAGATACGAGTGAGAAACTCTCATCGTAGTCAACACCTTGAACTTGTCGAAAACCTTTTTACGACAATTCTAGCTTTGTAGATAGTAACACTACTATCAGCGTCTGTCTTCCTCTTGAAGATCCATTTAATCTCAATGGCTCGCTGATCATTGGGTAAGTCAATCAAAGTCCATACTTTGGTCTCATACATGGTTCTCATCTCAGATTTCATGGCCTCAAGCCATTTCGCAGAACCTGGGCTCATCATCGCTTCCTCATAGTTCGTAGGCTCGTCATGGTCAAGTAACATGACCTCTAGAACAGGATTACTGTACCACTCTGGTGCGGATCACACTCTGGTTTACCTACGAGGTTCGGTAGTAACTTGATCTGAAGTTACATGATCATCATCATTAGCTTCCTCACTAATCGGTGTAGTAGTCACAGGAACAGATTTCTGTGATGAACTACTTTCCAACAAGGGAGCAGGTACAGTTACCTCATCAAGTTCTACTTTCCTCCCACTCACTTCTTTCGAGAGAAACTCCTTTTCTAGAAAGGATCCATTCAAAGCAACAAATACATTGCCTTCGGATCTGTGATAGAAGGTGTACCCAACATTTTCTTTTGGGTATCCTATGAAGACGCACTTCTCCGATTTGGGTTAGAGCTTATCAGGTTGAAACTTTTTCACATAAGCATTGCAACCTCAAACTTTAAGAAATGACAGCTTAGGTTTCTTGCCAAGCCATAGTTCATACGGTGTCGTCTCAACGGATTTAGATGGTGCCCTATTTAACGTGAATGCAGCTGTCTCTAATGCATAACCCCAAAACGATAGTGGTAGATCGGTAAGAGACATCATAGATCGCACCATATATAATAAAGTATGGTTATGACGTTCGGACACACCATTATGCTGTGGTTTTCAAGGTGGCGTGAGTAGTGAAACTATTTCACATTGTTTTTAACTGAAGGCCAAACTCGTAAACTCAAATATTTTACTTCTGCAATCATATCGTAGAAACTTTCATTTTTGTTACGATGATTCTCCACTTCACTCTAAAATTCTTTGAACTTTTCAAATGTTTCAGACTTGTGTTTCATCAAGTAGATATACTCATATCTGCTCAAATAATCTATGAAGATCAGAAAATAATGATACCTGCCACGAGCCTCAATATTCATCGGACCACATACATCAGTATGTATGATTTCCAACAAATATGTTGCTCGCTCCATTGTTCTGGAGAACGGAGTCTTAGTCATCTTGCCCATGAGGCATGGTTCGCAAGCAGCAACTGATTCATAATCAAGTGATTACAAAAGCCCATCAGCATGGATTTTCTTCATGCGCTTTACACCAATATGACCTAAACGACAGTGCCACAAATAAATTGCACCATCATTATTAACTTTGCATCTTTTGGTTTCAATATTATGAATATGTGTATCACTATGATCGAGATCCAACGAACCATTTTCATTGGGTGTGTAACCATATAACGTTTTATTCATGTAAACAGAATAACAATTTATTCTCTTTCTTAAATGAATAACCGTATTGCAATAAACATGATCAAATCATATTCATGCTCAACGCAAACACCAAATAACACTTATTTAGGTTCAAAACTAATCCCAAAAGTATATGGAGTGTGCGATGATGATCATATCAATCTTGGAACCACGTCCAACACACATCGTCACTTCACCTTTAACTAGTCTATGTTCATTCTACAACTCCCGTTTCGAGTTACTACTCTTAGCAACTGAACTAGTATCAAATACCGAGGAGTTGCTACGAATACTAGTAAAATACACATCAATAATCTATATATCAAATATACCTTTGTTCACTTTGCCATCCTTCTTATCCGCCAAATACTTGGGGCAGTTCCGCTTGCAGTGACCAGTCCCTTTGCATTAGAAGCACTTAGTCTCATGCATAGGACCAAACTTGGGCTTCTTCACTTGAGCAGCAACTTGCTTGCCGTTCTTCTTGAAGCTCCCCTTCTTCCCTTTGCCCTTCTCTTGAAACTAGTGGTCTTGTCTACCATCAACACTTGATATTTTTCTTGATTTCTACCTTCGTCGATTTCAGCATTACGAAGAGCATGGGAATCGTTTCCGTTATCCCTTGCATATCATAGTTCATCACGAAGTTCTACGAACTTGGTGATGGTGACAAGAGAATTCTGTCAATCACTATTTTATATGGAAGATTAACTCCCACTTGATTCAAGCGATTGTAGTACCCAGATAATCTGAGCACATGCTCACTGCTTGAGCTATTCTCCTCCATCTTTTAGCTATAGAACTTGTTGGAGACTTCATATCTCTCAACTCGGGTTTTTGCTTGAAATATTAACTTCAACTCCTGGAACATCTCATATGGTCCATGACGTTCAAAACATCTTTGAAGTCCCGATTCTAAGTCGTTTAAACATGGTGCACTAAACTATCAAGTAGTCATCATATTGAGCTAGCCAAGTGTTCATAACATCTGCGTCTGCTCCTGCAATAGGGTTGTCACCTAGCGGTGCATCAAAGACATAATTCTTCTGTGCAGCAATGAGGATAAACCTCAAATCATGGATCTAATCCGCATCATTGCTACTAACATCTTTCAACTTAGTTTTCTCTAAGAACATATCAAAAATAAAACAGGAGAGCTAAACGCGAGCTATTGATCTACAACATAGATATGCTAATACTACCAGGACTAAGTTCATGATAAATTGAAGTTCAATTAATCATATTACTTAAGAACTCCCACTTAGATAGACATCCCTCTAATCCTCTAGGTGATCACGTGATCCAAATCAACTAAACCATGTCCGATCATCACGTGAGATGGAGTAGTTTCAATGGTGAACATCACTATGTTGATCATATCTACTATATGATTCACGCTCGACCTTTCGGTCTCCGTGTTCCGAGGCCATATCTGTTATATGCTAGGCTCGTCAAGTTAAACCTGAGTATTCCGCGTGTGCAACTGTTTTGCACCCGTTGTATTTGAACGTAGAGCCTATCACACCCGATCATCACGTGGTGTCTCAGCACGAAGAACTTCCGCAACGGTGCATACTCAGGGAGAACACTTGTACCTTGATAATTAGTGAGAGATCATCTTATAAAGCTACCGTCGAACTAAGCAAAATAAGATGTATAAAAGATAAACATCACATGCAATCAAAATATGTGACATGATATGGCCATAACCATCGTGTGCCTTTGATCTCCATCTCCAAAGCATCGTCATGATCTATATCGTCACCGGCATGACACCATGATCTCCATCATCTTGATCTATATCAATGTGTCGTCACATAGTTGTCTCGCCAACAATTGCTCTTGCAACTATTGCTATCGCATAGCGATAAAGTAAAGCATTTATTTGGCGCTTGCATCTTATGCAATAGAGAGATAACCATAAGGCTTTTGCCAGTTGCCGATAACTTCAACAAAACATGATCATCTCATACAACAACTTATATCTCATCACATCTTGACCATATCACATCACAACATGCCCTGCAAAAACAAGTTAGTCATCCTCTACTTTGTAGTTGCAAGTTTTCTGTGGCTGCTATGGGCTGAGAAAGAACCGTTCTTACCTACGCATCAAAACCACAACGATAGTTTGTCAAGTTGGTGCTGTTTTAACCTTCTCAAGGACCGAGCGTAGCCACACTCGGTTCAACTAAAGTTGGAGAAACTGACACCCGCCAGCCACCTGTGTGCAAAGCACGTCGGTAGAACTAGTCTCGCATAAGCGTACGCGTAATGTCGGTCCGGGCCGCTTCATCCAACAATACCGCCGAACCAAAGTGTGACATGCTGGTAAGCAGTATGACTTATATCCCCCACAACTCACTTGTGTTCTACTTGTGCATAACATCAACGCATAAAACCTAGGCTCTGATACCACTGTTGGGGAACGTAGTAATTTCAAAAAAATTCCTACGCACACGCAAGATCATGGTGATGCATAGCAACCAGAGGGGAGAGTGTAGTCTACGTACCCTCATAGACCGACAGCGGAAGCGTTATGACAACGCGGTTGATGTAGTCGTACGTCTTCACGGCCCGACCGATCAAGCACCGAAACTACGGCACCTCCGAGTTCTAGCACACGTTCAGCTCGATGACGATCCCCGGACTCCGATCCAGCAAAATGTCGGGGAAGAGTTCCGTCAGCATGATGGCATGGTGACGATCTTGATGTTCTACTGTCGCAGGGCTTCGCCTAAGCACCACTACAATATTATCGAGGACTACGGTGGAGGGGGGCATCGCACACGGCTAAAAGAACGATCTTGAAGATCAACTTGTGTGTCTAGAGGTGCCCCCCTTCCCCCGTATATAAAGGAGCAAGGGGGAGGTCGGCCGGCCCTTGGGGCGCGCCAAGGAGGAGTCCTCCTCCTAGTAGGAGTAGGACTCCCCTCTTTCCTACTCCTACTAGGAGGGGGAAAGGAAGGGGGAGAGGGAGAAGGAAAGGGGGGCGCCGCCCCCCTCTCCTAGTCCAATTCGGACCAAAGGGGGAGGGGGAGTGCGGCCCACCCTGGCCGGCCCTCTCTCTCTCCACTAGGGCCCATAAAGCCCATTACTTCTCCTGGGGGGGTTCGGTAACCCTCCGGCACTCCGGTTTTCTCTAAAATCACCCGGAACACTTCCGGTGTCTCAATATAGCCATCCAATATATCAATCTTTATGTCTCGACCATTTCAAGACTCCTCGTCATGTCTGTGATCACATCCGGGACTCCAAACAAACTTCGGTACATCAAAATATATAAACTCATAATGAAACTATCATCGTAATGTTAAGCGTGCGGACCCTACGGGTTCGAGAACAATGTAGACATGACCGAGACATGTCTCCGGTCAATAACAAATAGCGGAACCTGGATGCTCATATTGTCTCCCACATATTCTACGAAGATCTTTTATCGGTCAGACCGCATAACAACATACTTTGTTCCCTTTGTCATCGGTATGTTACTTGCCCAAGATTCGATCGTCGGTATCTTGATATCTAGTTCAATCTCGTTACTGGCAAGTCTCTTTACTCATTTCGTAATACATCATCTCGCAACTAACTCATTAGTTGCAATTCTTGCAAGGCTTATGTGATGTGCATTATCGAGAGGGCCCAGAGATACCTCTCCGACAATCGGAGTGACAAATCCTAATCTCGAAATACGCCAACCCAACATGTACCTTTGGAGACACCTGTAGAGCTCCTTTATAATCACCCAGTTACGTTGTGACATTTGGTGGCACACAAAGTGTTCCTCCAGCAAACGGGAGTTGCATAATCTCATAGTCATAGGAACATGTATAAGTCATGAAGAAAGCAATAGCAACATACTAAATGATCGGGTGCTAAGCTAACAGAATGGGTCAAGTGTCACGCCCTCTATGCGGCTATGTCTCCCACGTGTCGAGGCACGACTTAGAGGCATAGGCGCATTGAAAGCAATGTCGCAAGTCGGGAATCATTACACAACCCAAGTACATGTATAATATAAATGGGGGATAATAATAATAGTTGGCTTACACTTGCCACGTCACATCAAAGTACATAAATAACATCCATCATCCAAACACTCATGGCCCGACTACGGCGCCAAAATAGAAAAGACCCCCAACAAGCGACTAATCCCTGAATCGAACCCCGAATAGGCACCACTACTGATCATCAGGAAAAGAAACATAGAATCGCTGAGAGTCCTCGTCGTACTCCCACTTCAGCTCGAACGCGCCATCCGGAGGAGTATCATCGGTCCCTGCATCTGGTGTAATAGTAATCTGTGAGCCACAAAGGACTCAGCAATCTCGCACCCTCGCGATCAAGACTATTTAAGCTAAATAGGTAGGAAAGGGGTAATGTGAGTGGAGCTGCAGCAAGCGACTAGCATATATGGTGGCTAACTTATTCGCAAAAGAGAGCGAGAAGAGAAGGCAAAGCACGAGCGGAAAATACATAGAGCAGACTACGCAAACATAACTCCAACGCCGTGTCCACTTCCCGGACTCCGCCGAGAAGAGGCCATCACGGCAACACACGCAGTTGATTCATTTTAATTAATTAAGTTCAAGTTATCTACAACCGGACATTAACAAATTCCCATCTGCCCATAACCGCAGGCATGGCTTTCGAAAGATCAATCCCTGCAGGGGGGTCCCAACTTAGCCCATAACAAGCTCTCACGGTCAACGAAGGAATAGACCTCCACCCAGGACCCACCGATCAGACTCGGTATCCCGGTACAACAAGATGATTCGACAGGTCAAAACTAGTCCAGCAACACCACCCGAATGTGCCGACAAATCCCGATAGGAGCTGCACATATCTCTTTCTCAGGGCACGCTCGGATAGGTCAAGCTACGAGTAAAACCAACCCTCGAGTTTCCCCGAGGTGGCCCCGCAGGCTGCCTGGTTCGGACCAACACTCAGAGGAGCACTGGCCCGTGGGGGCTAAAATAAAGATGACCCTCGAGCTCCGGAAACCCAAGGGAAAGAAAAGGGTAGGTGGCAAATGGTAAAACCAATGTTGGGCATTGCTGGAAAAGCTTTAATCAAGGCGAACTATCAAGGGGTTCCCATTATAGCCCAACCGCGTAAGGGATGCAACAAACCGGGAACATAACACCGATATGACGGAAAACTAGGGCGGCAAGAGTGGAACAAAACACTAGGCGAGAGGCCGAGCCTTCCACCCATTACCAAGTATATAGATGAGTAAAGATAACATAGCAATATAATGGTATCCCAACAAGTAAATAAATGTTCCCACAAGGAACCGCTCCAATCTTCACCTGCAACTAGCAATTCTATAAGAAGGGGCTTGAGCAAAGCGGTAACATAGCCAATCAATGGTTTGCTAGGACAAAGGTGGGTTAGAGGCTCAATCATGGCAATTGGGAGGCTGACAAGCAAGTGGTAGGCATCGTAGCATTGGCAAAGCAAAAGAGCGAGCAAACTAGCATAGCAAAGATAGTAGTGATTTCAAGGGTGTGATCATCTTGCCTGCACAGTTGTCAGAATTGACTGAATCCTCAAAAGCAAACTCAACGGGCTCCTCGTTAGCGAACTCGTCTCCCGGCTCTACCCAACAACACAAACAAGGAACAAGGATACAATCAACCACGTGCAAGGGCAAGCAATAATATGCAAAGATGATATGCTTTGCGGGATGCGATGCGGGATGCAAAATGCAAGATGTAACAGGAAATGCATGAACCTGGCCTCAACTTGGAAATCCAAGTGTTCCACTGGATAGAGGGGAAGAAATCCCCTGAAAACGATATAAAGATCATGGCAATCGGAGCTACGGTTTAGAAATGGCAAGCGTTTTACTAAACGAACCGATCTGCGATTTACAGCAAGTAGGCTCCTAAATGCAACAAAATGAACATGCTACAGCCACCCAACATGAAAACAAAATGCATGGAAGTGATGTACTCATCGAGATTAACAAATCATCAGGACTGAGGTATAGGCAAATTCATCCATTAAGGGCTTCAAACAAGCATGGCAAAACTGAATAAGCAAAACAGATTTCAGACTTAGCGAAATTAACGCTAGTCTGGAATTTCAGACCACGATGCTCTCTTCGGAGCAGCAAAACAACATGAAGGAAAATCTGAACATGGCAAGTAAGAGCATGGCATGGAGCTACTCAACAAGCTTATCAAAACACCCAAAATGACCTGGGGCCAAAAGGGTTCACAAAATACTCTACCGAGCACACGAACATCGATGAAACACAATCAGTTTTCAGACTTAGTGAAAACTGGGACATGCTGAAATAATAACTCACGGAGGCATGTAAACGAGCTCGATGCTCTCACTACGGTGCAAGTCATGGCAAGGCAAGCATATATCCATAAAGAAGGCACAAAATTCTAGCTAGACATGGCAAGAACAATGGCATAGCATGCATGGATCACTAGCAATCACTCCGGCAAAATCGCAAAAGAGTTCACGATCTGCCCAAAACAGCAACTATCCAAAAGTTGAGCTCGATTGAGTCAACCTAGGGGGCTCCAACATAACAAGTAAAGACATGGATGGATTAAGCGCAAGAAGCATAACAAACCACTCTTACTGATCATCCTCAAAAGAGGCACGGATCACTAGGAAACAAGCCGGACATATAGCATCGTGAACTAAAACGGCCCAGACTTAGTGAAATTCACGAAGTCCCTGAAATCGATAATCTCAGACAGCCCTCTTCGCAAGCTTGCACAAGACAACACACACATCCTAAAAATACATGGAAGGCACCTCTGGAAAGAAGACAACATGCTTAACAATTCATCCCAAAGGGGCACAGGCATATCATGCACGGATTAAATATGGCAAAAATGACAAAAGTGCATGTTGAACTAACGGATCTGCAATTTAACTCAACATGCCTCCTTCCAACAGCATTTTGGGCATCAAGATGACCTCAAATGCAAATGATGCAATGGAATGAAATGATGTACTCGTTGAGGCGAAGATTTTGACATATCATACGCCCAAAACGGAGCTACGGATGAGGAGATATGAGCGGTCAAAGTAGCAATAAAATTAGGGTTTCGGGAGGAGAAAGTCAACCGAAAATATCCCAGATCCAGATCTGGATCGGGCACGGAAACCGAGGTCGCTGGAGTTACTGTTCACGGCCGGTGGGCGCGGATGCCAAGGCGGCGGCCGGCGGGGTCGGCGGCGTCGTTCGCGGCGGCGGACGGCGGGGAGGCGGAGAGGCGCGTCGGCGGACGGCGGCGTCGGGCGCCGGCGATGAGGAGCGCGGCGGCCGGTCGGGGCGGGGCGCGGCGGCCGGTCAGGGCGGCACGCGGCGGCCGGTCGGGGCGGCGCGCCGGAGTGGCGGCGGCGGCGGCGGCCACCCGCGTCGGGGAAGAGAGGCGCGAGGCGCGGCTCCGCTCCGGGCCTGGAGGGCCCCGCACGGGCCCGCGGGCCGGCGGCGCGGTCGGTGATGTGGGGCGCGGGGCGCGGTGAACCGGCGACTGCCACGTGGCGGCGGCGGCGGATCCGGACGCGTCCGGCTCCGTCCGGACGTGTCCGGCGGCGGCGGAGGAAGGAGATCTGTTTTTTTTAGGAGGACGGGGAGACTCCAAGATCCGAAAATGGGGGGCCTTTAAATAGGCATAGAGGGAGCTAGGAGTGTACAAATGAGGTGCAGTTTTCGCCCACACGATCGTGATTGAACGGCCGAGATGATGGAGCTGAGTTTGGTGGGTTTTGGGCCAAAAATGGAGGGGTGTTGGGCTGCACACACACGAGGCCTTTTCGGTCCCTCGGTTAACCGTTGGAGTATCAAACGAAGTCCAAACGAACCGAAACTTGACAGGCGGTCTACCGGTAGTAAACCAAGGCCGCATGGCAAGTCTCGGCCCAATCCGGAAATGTTTAATCCCCACAATGCAAGAAAGCTAGAAATGGCCACCGGAGGAGAAGGAAGCGCCGGAATGCAAAACGGACAACGGGGAAAATGCTCGAATGCATGAGATGAACATGTATGCGAATGCAATGCACGTGACGACATGATATAAGATGCACGAAAACGAAAAAAACACACGGAGGCAAAGACCCGAACCCGAGAATTAAATATAACTTAATGCCGGAAACGGCATGAGTTGGAGTACAATTGGGGAAGGTTACATATGGGGCGTTACAACACTCCACCACTACGAAAAGATCTCGTCCCGAGATCTAAGCCTGAAAGAACTCCGGGTACTCAGAACGGAGGTGATCCTCGCGTTCCCAGGTAGCTTCACGGTCGGAATGGTGTGACCACTTGACTTTGAGAAACTTGATTGACTTGTTGCGAGTTTTGCGTTCAGTCTCTTCAAGGATTGCAACTGGGTGCTCACGGTAGGAGAGATCCTCTTGGAGCTCAATGTCCTCGAAGTTGACGGTGCGCTCAGGCGTCTTGAAGCATTTTCGGAGTTGCGAGACGTGGAACACATCATGAACATTGGCAAAAGTTGCAGGAAGCTCGAGTTGATAGGCGAGGTCGCCTCTCTTGCTGACGATCTTGAAAGGCCCGACGTATCTGGGGGCAAGCTTCCCTTTGATACCGAAGTGACGAGTCCCTTTCATAGGAGAGACGCGGAGGTAGACATGATCTCCGATCTCGAAGGCCAAATCACGGTGCTTGCTGTCGTAGTAGCTCTTCTGACGAGATTGGGCTGCTTTGAGGTTATCACGAATGACCTTGCACATTTCTTCTGCCTCTGTGATCAGGTCATTACCCAGCAGCTGACGTTCACCGGTTTCAGACCAGTTGAGAGGTGTACGGCACTTCCTACCATACAGAATTTCAAACGGGGCCTTGCCGGAGCTTGCTTGGAAACTGTTGTTGTACGAGAATTCAGCATAAGGAAGGCAATCCTCCCACTTCATGCCGAAGGAGATAACACAAGTCCTGAGCAAATCTTCAAGAATCTGGTTGACACGCTCGACTTGACCGCTTTTTTGAGGATGGAAAGCAGTGCTGAAGCGAATGCTGGTGCCCATGGCCTTCTGAAAAGAATCCCAGAACTTGGAGGTAAAGATGCTGCCACGGTCTGAAGATATCACTTGAGGAATACCGTGCAGAGAGACAATACGAGAGGTGTAGAGCTCCGCCAATTGAGCTGCAGTGATTGACTCTTTGATAGGCAGGAAATGAGCCACTTTGGTGAGCTTGTCGATGACAACGAATATAGCATCATTGCCACGCTTGGACTTAGGAAACCTAGTCACGAAGTCCATTTCAATGTGGTCAAACTTCCATTTCTGGAATGGCGAGAGGTTGGAGGAGACCTGCTGGCCTTTGGTGTTCTGCTTTCACTCTTCTGCAGACATCACATTCATTCACGAATTGAGCGATCTCGCGCTTCATTCGAGTCCACCAATAAGTTTGCTTCAGGTCTTGATACATCTTCGTGCTCCCAGGGTGGATGGAGAGGAGAGAGTTGTGAGCCTCATTCATGATCACTTTACGAAGTTCACCTTTGGGCACAACAATTCGATCCTCAAAGAAGAGAGTGTCCTTGTCATCAAGTCGGTAGCACTTGTACTTGGACTGACTCTTTGCAATACCAATCTTCACCTTTTTCACCATAGCATCAAGAAGCTGGGCTTGGCGAATCTGGTCTTCCAAGGTAGGAGAAAATTGAAGGTTGGCAAGGAAACCTTGAGGAACAACTTGCAGATTAAGTTTGCGGAAGGCTTCACAAAGCTCGGGTTGATAAGGCTTGAGAATCAGACTGTTGCAATATGCTTTTCTGCTCAAAGCGTCAGCAATCACATTAGCCTTGCCTAGAGTATACTCGATACTCGGATTGTACTCTTGAATCATTTCGACCCATCGAGTCTGCCTGAGGTTGAGATTAGGCTGAGTGAAGATGTACTTGAGACTTTTGTGATCAGTGAAAATGTCCACTTTCCTTCCCAAGAGAAGATGTCTCCAAGTCAACAATGCGTGCACAACTGCCGCCAACTCAAGATCATGAGTGGGGTAGTTCTTCTCATTTGGCTTCAACTGGCGAGAGGTATAAGCAACAACTTTCTTCTCTTGCATCAGTACTGCACCGAGACCTTGGAGAGAGGCATCACAAAAGACCTCGTACGGCTTGGCTTCATCAGGCGGAGTTAGAACTGGAGCAGTGATCAATTTCTCTTTCAAAGTGTTGAAAGCAACATCACACTCCGGAGACCAAACGTACTTGACATGCTTCTGAAGAAGATTTGAGAGAGGCTTCGCGATCTTGGAGAAGTTTTCAACGAATCTTCGGCAATAACTTGCAAGACCGAGGAAGCTACGGAGTTGCTTCACATTCTGAGGAGGTTCCCAATTAACAATTGCAGACACCTTCTCAGGATCCACGGAAATGCCCTTGGCAGAGATAATATGCCCAAGATAAAGAACCTCATCGAGCCAAAACTCACACTTAGAGAACTTCGCATAGAATTGATGTTCCCTTAGCTTGTCAAGAACCAAACGCAGGTGTTTGGCATGATCTTCCTTGTTCTTCGAGAAAACCAGGATATCATCGAGATAGACCAAAACAAAGTCGTTGGTGTAGGGGTTGAAGATGAAGTTCATCATGCGAGAGAACGTCGGAGGAGCATTGGCGAGGCCAAAAGACATAACAGTGTATTCATATGACCCATAGCTTGTTCTGAACGCCGTCTTTGGAATATCTTGTTCACGAATGCGAATTTGATGATAACCCATATGGAGATCAAGCTTGGAGAATACTTGGGCACCCTTGAGTTGCTCGAACAGCTCATTAATGTTGGGAAGTGGATATTTGTTCTTGATGGTCTTCTTGTTCAATGGACGATAATCAACACAAAGTCGGTCCGTTCCATCCTTCTTCTTCACAAAAAGAACACCACAACCCCACGGAGAAGTACTAGGCCGAATGAGACCCATTCTTTCTTGCACATCGAGCTGTTTCTTCAACTCCTTCAACTCTTCGGGGCCGAGCTTGTAAGGCCGTTTGCACACCGGTTCCGTACCGGGTTCAAGTTCAATAACGAATTCAACCGGCCGGTTTGGAGGCATGCCTGGGAGTTCTTCAGGGAAGACATCTTGATACTCACAAACAACCAGAATCTGCGAAATAGCATCCAATTCACCCTTCTCATTGAGAGAGAACAACCGGATGGTATTATCCCGAGCAGCAAAGACAATTACTTCCTCAGACGAATGAGTCAGTTGAATCTGTTTGGCTGCGCAATCGAGGTGAGCTTTGTGTTTAGAGAACCAGTCCATCCCAAGAATGAGGTCGATATTGGAATTGCCAAGAACCATTGGAGAAGCCAAGAACTTGAAATCGCCCAACGTGATAGAGACATCTGGCACCTCCAGACTTGCACTCAATCGTTTGCCAGGAGAAACAATATCCATTTGTTTACCCAAATGCGAAGAAACGAACTCATGCTTGGTAAAAAATGGCTTAGACATGAAACAATGCGATGCACCTGAATCAAAAAGAACTCTTGCAGGAATATCATTAACAGGAAGGTTACCCATGATCATATCTGACGAATCCTCTGCTTGAGCTGCATTCACCATATTGACCTTGGCGTGCTTGGGATTATGCTTGACCACAGCTGTACTTGCCGATCTGACAGGAGGAGGAGGAGGAAGACGCCTCTGGTTGAAACACTTGTTGGCGTAGTGACCATTCTGTTGGCACTTGTTGCACGTGACCTCTGAGAGCGGACGGTGGTACGGAGCACTCGATCTTGAAGCTTGAGACGAAGTCTTGTTCTGAAAGCCTGGGTTGGGTGGGTGGGAGAACCACTGCCACCTTTGCTCTTCTGCTGATACGGCTGACGGAACGGAGGAGGAGGAAGCCAATACTTCTGCTGCTTGGACACTTGAGTAGAGGACGAAGACGTAGTGTCTCTGACTCGCTTCCTGGAAGCATCACACCTGAGCTGAGCAGCCTCTTGCTTCAGTGCCATGTTGTAGAACTCATCGTATCTCAGCGGCTCGAAGAGGACAAGAGCGAGCTGAATTTCTTCACGAAGACCACCCCTGAACTGATAGATCATGCTCTTCTCATCAGGAACATCCTGCTTGGCAAAACGGGCGAGCTTCTGGAATAACTTGTTGTAGTCATAGACAGACAAAGAGCCTTGCTTCAGATTGCGGAATTCTTCACGTTTGCTTTCAGTCACACTTTGAGGAATGTGATGAGCTCGAAAATCACGACGAAAATCATCCCAAGTGATCAAACGTCCACCTCTGGAATCCCGGTATTGCTGAAACCACTCTGCGGCCTGATCCTTGAGCTGGAAAGACGCGAACTTGACGAAATCTTCAGGTCTGACGTTGGTACATTCAAAATGCTTGCCCAGATCGACTAACCAATCATCAGCATCGGTAGCCTCAACGCAGTTGCTGAACGTCTTTGGACCATTTGCGAGGAACTGATTCAGAGTTGCAAACTGGTTCTGGTTGTTGCCTTGATTCGCTTGACTGCTTTGATTCCGCTCTTGGATGATTTGCATGATCAGCTGAGTATTTGCATTAGTAGCAGCCATCACAGCCTGCCATGCTTCCGGAGGAGGCGGAGGTGGCGGAGGATCTTGATTCTGGTTCTGACTGGTGCTCTTAGCGGGAGCCATCCTGAAGAGGTTGACCACCATTAGCACACAAATATAGAAATATTGAAGGTGAATCCAACGGAATGAAAATTGCAACATAAGTCTTCACATCCGAACAAAACGAACGAATGCACTTCTCTTGAAGTGGTCACATATTCCTAAATTGCGAAGCCACGAAGAATCAGGTAGAAGAGATACATCAACGAGGGATGGAATCAACATATGACGTCGAAGCAGAACGAATACCACAACTCGAAATAAAACCAAGGGTTGACTTGCGGAATAAGTCAGACCAAACATATGATAGAAATTTCGTCCGAAGTGTTCGTGGTAGGACCTACACGGGCTCGACCGTATAGCACCATCATGTACAAGGCAGTGCACATGACATACGAAGCGTCCCCGAGTCAGCATAGCCAAGGACTCTTTAAGACACAACGAGGCCACTGTAAAATCGACCGTGAATAGGCGAACCACTAGACGTCGAACCCCAATTTCATATCACACATCTGTTGGAAAGATATCCTAAGGCTACTTGAATTCCCACCTATGAAATTCCCGAAATTTTCCGGTTATGCAATCAGGTGTTGAGGATACAGGGGAAGCATAATATCTCACCCAAGCTAGCAAATCCTACATCCAGCTGCATCCATCCTTCAACACATAACCAAGAAACCTTCGGAAACCATCTATCTCAACCTTCGAAAAGCATCCGTTATACAAGTTATGGCAATACTCCCGAACTCCCGCCCCAGTACTGGGTGGCGTCGAGGTTATCTCACCAACGAACTGCATAAAGGAGATTTTCGATGTCGCGCACATATCTCAAGTATACCAGAATTGCAACGATAGAATTATGATGACAACACCTCAGAGCTCAACTCCCCGGGACACTTCCACTAAACCCCTGACAGGAGGCACCAAGACAGTATTCTCATCATAAGCCATCGGAACAAAACTAAGACACTCGCGTGATCCTAAAAATTTTTTTAGTGAAATTTGCGAAGAGAAGAGTCAAAACTCTACGTCAGGATGCCTTACCAGAGCGATGAGGAGACTGGGAAGTAAAAAGAATTCCTAAGCTCTCCGATATATAATTCCTAAGGACGCAAAACATTTTTCTAGACACAACTCGGCTGCTAAAAACGATCAAGCAATGGGGCTCCTAAGGTCGGGGAAGGCTCTGATTACCAACTTGTCACGCCCTCTATGCGGCTATGTCTCCCACGTGTCGAGGCACGACTTAGAGACATAGGCGCATTGAAAGCAATGTCGCAAGTCGGGAATCACTACACAACCCAAGTACATGTATAATATAAAGGGGGGATAATAATAATAGTTAGCTTACACTTGCCACGTCACATCAAAGTACATAAATAACATCCATCATCCAAACACTCATGGCCCGACTACGGCGCCAAAATAGAAAAGACCCCCAACAAGCGACTAATCCCTGAATCGAACCCCGAATAGGCACCACTACTGATCATCAGGAAAAGAAACATAGAATCGCTGAGAGTCCTCGTCGTACTCCCACTTCAGCTCGAACGCGCCATCCGGAGGAGTATCATCGGTCCCTGCATCTGGTGTAATATTAATCTGTGAGCCACAAAGGACTCAGCAATCTCGCACCCTCGCGATCAAGACTATTTAAGCTAAATAGGTAGGAAAGGGGTAATGTGAGTGGAGCTGCAGCAAGCGACTAGCATATATGGTGGCTAACTTATTCGCAAAAGAGAGCGAGAAGAGAAGGCAAAGCACGAGCGGAAACTACATAGAGCAGACTACGCAAACATAACTCCAACGCCGTGTCCACTTCCCGGACTCCGCCGAGAAGAGGCCATCACGGCAACACACGCAGTTGATTCATTTTAATTAATTAAGTTCAAGTTATCTACAACCGGACATTAAAAAATTCCCATCTGCCCATAACCGCGGGCACGGCTTTCGAAAGATCAATCCCTGCAGGGGGTCCCAACTTAGCCCATAACAAGCTCTCACGGTCAACGAAGGAATAGACCTCCACCCAGGACCCACCGATCAGACTCGGTATCCCGGTACAATAAGATGATTCGACAGGTCAAAACTAGTCCAGCAACACCACCCGAATGTGCTGACAAATCCCGATAGGAGCTGCACATATCTCTTTCTCAGGGCATGCTCGGATAGGTCAAGCTACGAGTAAAACCAACCCTCGAGTTTCCCCGAGGTGGCCCCGCAGGCTGCCTGGTTCGGACCAACACTCAGAGGAGCACTGGCCCGTGGGGGGCTAAAATAAAGATGACCCTCGGGCTCCGGAAACCCAAGGGAAAGAAAAGGGTAGGTGGCAAATGGTAAAACCAATGTTGGGCATTGCTGGAAAAGCTTTAATCAAGGCGAACTATCAAGGGGTTCCCATTATAGCCCAACCGCGTAAGGGACGCAACAAACCGGGAATATAACACCGATATGACGGAAAACTAGGGCGGCAAGAGTGGAACAAAACACTAGGCGAGATGCCGAGCCTTCCACCCATTACCAAGTATATAGATGAGTAAAGATAACATAGCAATATAATGGTATCCCAACAAGTAAATAAATGTTCCAACAAGGAACCGCTCCAATCTTCACCTGCAACTAGCAATTCTATAAGAAGGGGCTTGAGCAAAGCGGTAACATAGCCAATCAATGGTTTGCTAGGACAAAGGTGGGTTAGAGGCTCAATCATGGCAATTGGGAGGCTGACAAGCAAGTGGTAGGCATCGTAGCATTGGCAAAGCAAAAGAGCGAGCAAACTAGCATAGCAAAGATAGTAGTGATTTCAAGGGTGTGATCATCTTGCCTGCACAGTTGTCAGAATTGACTGGATCCTCAAAAGCAAACTCAACGGGCTCCCCGTTAGCGAACTCGTCTCCCGGCTCTACCCAACAACACAAACAAGGAAAAAGGATACAATCAACCACGTGCAAGGGCAAGCAATAATATGCAAAGATGATATGCTTTGCGGGTGCGATGCGGGATGCAAAATGCAAGATGTAACAGGAAATGCATGAACCTGGCCTCAACTTGGAAATCCAAGTGTTCCACTGGATAGAGGGGAAGAAATCCCCTGAAAACGATATAAAGATCATGGCAATCGGAGCTACGGTTTAGAAATGGCAAGCGTTTTACTAAACGAACCGATCTGCGATTTACAGCAAGTAGGCTCCTAAATGCAACAAAATGAACATGCTACAGCAACCCAACATGAAAACAAAATGCATGGAAGTGATGTACTCATCAAGCTTAACAAATCATCAGGACTGAGGTATAGGCAAAGTCATCCATTAAGGGCTTCAAACAAGCATGGCAAAACTGAATAAGCAAAACAGATTTCAGACTTAGCGAAATTAACGCTAGTCTGGAATTTCAGACCACGATGCTCTCTTCGGAGCAGCAAAACAACATGAAGGAAAATCTGAACATGGCAAGTAAGAGCATGGCATGGAGCTACTCAACAAGCTTATCAAAACACCCAAAATGACCTGGGGCCAAAAGGGTTCACAAAATACTCTACCGAGCACACGAACATCGATGAAACACAATCAGTTTTCAGACTTAGTGAAAACTGGGACATGCTGAAATAATAACTCACGGAGGCATGTAAACGAGCTCGATGCTCTCACTACGGTGCAAGTCATGGCAAGGCAAGCATATATCCATAAAGAAGGCACAAAATTCTAGCTAGACATGGCAAGAACAATGGCATAGCATGCATGGATCACTAGCAATCACTCCGGCAAAATCGCAAAAGAGTTCACGATCTGCCCAAAACAGCAACTATCCAAAAGTTGAGCTCGATTGAGTCAACCTAGGGGGCTCCAACATAACAAGTAAAGACATGGATGGATTAAGCGCAAGAAGCATAACAAACCACTCTTACTGATCATCCTCAAAAGAGGCACGGATCACTAGGAAACAAGCCGGACATATAGCATCGTGAACTAAAACGGCCCAGACTTAGTGAAATTCACGAAGTCCCTGAAATCGATAATCTCAGACAGCCCTCTTCGCAAGCTTGCACAAGACAACACACACATCCTAAAAATACATGGAAGGCACCTCTGGAAAGAAGACAACATGCTTAACAATTCATCCCAAAGGGGCACAGGCATATCATGCACGGATTAAATATGGCAAAAATGACAAAAGTGCATGTTGAACTAACGGATCTGCAATTTAACTCAACATGCCTCCTTCCAACAGCATTTTGGGCATCAAGATGACCTCAAATGCAAATGACGCAATGGAATGAAATGATGTACTCGTCGAGGCGAAGATTTTGACATATCATACGCCCAAAATGGAGCTACGGATGAGGAGATATGAGCGGTCAAAGTAGAAATAAAATTAGGGTTTCGGGAGGAGAAAGTCAACCGAAAATATCCCAGATCCAGATCTGGATCGGGCACGGAAACCGAGGTCGCTGGAGTTACTGTTCACGGCCGGTGGGCGCGGATGCCGAGGCGGCGGCCGGCGGGGTCGGCGGCGTCGTTCGCGGCGGCGGACGGCGGGGAGGCGGAGAGGCGCGTCGGCGGACGGCGGCGTCGGGCGCCGGCGATGAGGAGCGCGGCGGCCGGTCGGGGCGGCGTGCTGGAGTGGCGGCGGCGGCGGCCACCCGCGTCGGGGAAGAGAGGCGCGAGGCGCGGCTCCGCTCCGGGCCTGGAGAGCCCCGCACGGGCCCGCGGGCCGGCGGCGCGGTCGGCGATGTGGGGCGCGGGGCGCGGCGAACCGGCGACTGCCACGTGGCGGCGGCGGCGGATCCGGACGTGTCCGGCTCCGTCCGGACGTGTCCGGCGGCGGCGGAGGAAGGAGATCTGTTTTTTTTAGGAGGACGGGGAGACTCCGAGATCCGAAAATGGAGGGCCTTTAAATAGGCATAGAGGGAGCTAGGAGTGTCCAAATGAGGTGCGGTTTTCGCCCACACGATCGTGATCGAACGACCGAGATGATGGAGCTGAGTTTGGTGGGTTTTGGGCCAAAAATGGAGGGGTGTTGGGCTGCACACACACGAGGCCTTTTCGGTCCCTCAGTTAACCGTTGGAGTATCAAACGAAGTCCAAACGACCCAAAACTTGACAGGCGGTCTACCGGTAGTAAACCAAGGCCGCATGGCAAGTCTCAGCCCAATCCGGAAATGTTTAATCCCCACACATGCAAGAAAGCTAGAAATGGCCACCGGAGGAGAAGGAAGCGCCGGAATGCAAAACGGACAACGGGGAAAATGCTCGAATGCATGAGATGAACATGTATGCAAATGCAATGCACGTGACGACATGATATAAGATGCACGAAAACGAAAACAACACACGGAGGCAAAGACCCGAACCCGAGAATTAAATATAACTTAGTGCCGGAAACGGCATGAGTTGGAGTACAATTGGGGAAGGTTACATATGGGGCGTTACATCAAGTCAATCACATCATTCTCCTAATGATGTGATCCCGTTAATGAAATGACAACTCATGTCTATGGTTAGGAAACATAACCATCTTTCATCAACGAGCTAGTCAAGTAGAGGTATACTAGTGACACTCTGTTTGTCTATGTATTCATACATGTATTATGTTTCCGGTTAATACAATTCTAGCATGAATAATAAACATTTATCATCATATAAGGAAATAAATAATAACTTTATTATTGCCTCTAGGGCATATTTCCTTCAATTTAGGCCCGGTTTATACCATATAGACCGAATACCTTAGGGAGTGTTCGGCCTCGCGAGTTTGGCCTTATATGCATCAGCTCCGGATCATTGTCTTTTGTCAAATGTCGGGTTTGCCCGGCTCCTGTGCTTTGGTGCCTTACGTTCCGCTTTACCGGCTAAGGCAGCACTAGGAGAACTACTGCGATTGTGCCCTAGTTCATCCGGACGAGCACCTCAGTAGAGAAAGCCGAAAACTGACTGTCATGATATAGCGTGAGACTGGTCAACCACTCGATGACCTATAGGGATGTTAGAATTCCTCCGCCTTAACGAAGGGCCGTTTCCCGGCCAGGCACGTACGCACCCCGAGATCGGAGAGTGCGGAGCCACCAGGGGCTATCTAGTAGCCCCACTGTCAAACTCCTATGGCTAAGTGAAAGTGTTAAAGCATTATAGTCCGGTTTCTTTGTTCGCTGCGCTATCACCTCCTTAATAGGACCAAGACATTGGGTAAAGTGTGAACATCATTTTTTGCGAGCACCTCCGCATTATATGCATGGGGGCTGAAGCCGACGACTGCAATCTTTCAGGGTATACACATGTATACATAAACGGCCGCACAGGAGGCATCATATTACTTGCGGGCAAAAGTATAAACACAGCCTTAAAAAATCATAAAAACATTGTGTTTACAATAGGAATACATGTCACTCAAACATAATATTCTTCGAGCACTGGGCCTCTATCAAATGAGCACCCTCAAGAACCTCCTCGAAATAGTGTTTGGCAGCCACTCGGCCTATGGCCGAACCCTGCGCCGCAACAGTGGTGGCGTCCATCTCCGCCCAGTAGGCTTTAACACGGGAAAGGGCCATCCGCGAGCCTTCTATGCACGCCGACCTCTTCATCGCGTCAATGCGTAGCACCGCACCAAGGACGTGCTGCACTAACCTAAAATAGCTATTCGGCTTTGGCTTTTCCGGCCATAACTGATACACGACGGACCTCATGGCGAGTCCGGACATCCTGTTTAGTTCGGCCCATTCGGTTAGCTGATCAGTTAAAGGAAGCGGACGCCCTGGAACGTTGAATTACGACCTGAACAGCTTGTCCACCCCACGATCTGCTAGACCTTGGAAGTATTTGGCCGCATCGGCAGTGCTCGCCGCCAAGTCCATATATGCATCTGCCGAACTCCACAGCCGATCCAGAGGGGCATAACGTGGATCTCCGAACTTCCTCCGTAGCATGAAGGGCTTCCCAGCCACAATATCCCTAGCTTCCCGCAGCTCCTCCTTCTTCGCTCTCATAGCAGAGTGGGTGTCTTTGTCCGCCGTCGTGGCCTTCTGAAGGTCTGCTGCCTTTGCCCGTTTTCTTCTTCAAGGACCCGACAACGGTCGGCAATGTCTTTTAATTCTACGGCCATCTTGGCTATCTTCTCTTGGCTCTCACAATGTGCGGCCTTCTCGGCTTTGAACTCTTCGGCCGCCTTCAAAGCAGCCGCATTACTAATCCTCGCTTGTTCCTTGGCTCGAGCAAGTTCTACCTGCAAGGCTTCCACTGTGGCAGCTCCACCTGCAGTCAAAACATATTAAAGATACTGGCATCATGCTGCTTTTACTATGTGGCGTTCACCAGATAATAACACTTACCCTATGCCTCGTCAAGCCTCTTGTTAACAAGCTCGATGTCGGTGTCCTCCGCATCCAGTTGCCATTTTAATTCGGCAAATTCACTAGTCCGGCTAGCCACCGGAGTTAACACCGCCTGCACATAAAGGCAGTTTGGTTATTGCCTGGGACTATGATCCTCTGTTCACCGCCGTTCTCGTCGACAACTAGAGTCTCAGGGGCTACTATCTACATAGGGCACACCTAACATGTGCAGTACTACCACATACCTCAAAGCCTGTCAGTAGACTCATAAACGCTTCATGTAATCCGCGTTCGGCGGACGAAATTCTCTCCATCACCGTACCCATCAGCGTACGGTGTTCTTTTGAGATGGCCGCTCATCCCACCAACTCCCTCAGAACGTCCGACCGCTTACCAGACGGTGCCGGACTCTTTTGTCTGCTCTCTTCGGGAGCCGGACGCTGGGGACTTCGGGGGTCTATGGGATTATCTTCTGGCCTCACCGGATCTGGAGAGGCCCTCCGTTACGACACTTCGGGGTCGCTCGCTTCTTGAGCGAAGGAGTCCGGGGGAGGCGTTTCGCTCTCCATCATCTCTGGAAGAAGATCCCCCGAAGACGAGCTCAGCTGAGAGGGGCTAAGGCCCGAACTGCCAGATATTTGTGGTGGTTATTTTCTCAGAGAAAAGATAGCGTACCTTTACTATTAAAGTATTTTGGATGACTTACGACTCGTTGGAGGGCTGATCCCCCCGCGGACTTTGTGCGGCAAAAGCACCCCCCGAGGCAGGACCCTCTGTGGGAGACTTCTTCTCCCATTTGGAGGCCTCGGCTTCCGGATCTTCGGAAGCAGTCATTTTCCTCCCCCGGTCACCCTCCTTCATGGAGGCGCTCATTCCCTCGGTTGGAACTACCAGCAATGTGCCCCCCCGTCCGCCCGTATTATCCCCCCCCCCCCCGTATCTTCCTTCCAAGGTTCCGGGCAAGGTGCGAGCTTGAGCATCTTTTCCAACACCGGATTTTCCAGACCTTCAGGGAGGGGGGCCAAACACCGAATAATCTTCGCCTTTGATAGCCAGTCCTGGTCAAAGAACGAACTCTCAAGAAGAACTTCGTGATAAATAAAAGATAGTGTGTTCGTCTAGAGGATTTCTTACTTGTTCGGTGGCGCGGTTACTGCTCAGGCCCACGTCCTCGGTAGTATCTGGACACTCTATTTGATTTCCGAAGAATAACTTGTACATATCCTCGTGCGTCAGGCCGAGGAAACTTTGAATGGCACGCGGTCCTTCTAGGTTGAACTCCCACAAGCGAAGGGGCCGGCGTTTGCAAGGCTGGACTTGATGAACCAGTATAACTTGTATTACCGCAACCAAATTAAAATCTCCCTCGAAGAGATCTCGGATGCGGCTTTGCAGTATAGGCACGTCCTTGGCTGGACCCCAGCTCAGCCCTCTGCTAATCCATGACATCAGTTGTGGAGGGGGGCCCGAGCGGAAAGCGGGGGCAGCCGCCCACTTGGCACTTCTGGGAGCTGTGACATAAAACCACTCTCGCTGCCATAAATCGGACACCTCTCGAAAGGAACCATTCGTCCATGGAGCTCCTGCCATCTTGCCTATTAATGCACCTCCGCACACTGCATGTTGCCCCTCGATCACCTTCGGCTTCACTTCAAAGGTCTTGAGCGACAAGCCGAAGTGGGGGGGGGTAATGCAGAGGAAGGCCTCAAACACGACGATAAATGTCGAGATGTGGAGAAAGGAGTCCGGAGCTAGATCATGGAAATCTAGCCTGTAATAGAAGATCAAACCCCGGACAAAGGGATCCAGAGTGAGGCCTAGACCTCAGAGGAAGTGGGAGACGAACACGACATTCTCGTTGGGTTCGGGAGTAGGGACGATCTGCCCTCGAGCAGGTAGCCGATGCGAAACCTCGGCGGTCAGGTATCTGGCCTCCCTCAACTTCTTAATGTCCTCTTCCGTGACGGAGGAGGACATCCATTGGCCTTGAAGGCTGGGTCCGGACATGATTGAAGATCCGGAGCACCTGACCTGGGCTTTGGGTGTTAGAACTCGAGGCGAGGGAAGGGTTCGATTGAGCATGAGAGCGAAAAAGCGAAAACCTCGTCCCTTTATAAAGAGGGTGAATATCAAGCGTCCTCTTCGTAGCCGTTTAGGACTTGCCTATAATCTAGGAGTCCTAGACACGGTTGGGTTACCCATGCCCGTATTGATGAGAATCCCGTAATAAGGGGGCACGATCTATGCTTTGACAAGACGTGTCGAAAAACTGCCTCGCGTTATGGGCGGGGCTGGTTAAAAGAAACGGTTTGAGTAATCACCGGGCCATGACGTAACGTCATGCTGCCAAGACAAGCTAGCAAATTGGATCTACGAAAATATTATTCTCTCCACGGTGGAATGTGGAACTTATTTTGCAGGGTCGGACACTATCCTTGTATTCAAATTCTTCTGTGATGTATTTGGAAAAGGAACCCGCCTTGCAATGCCGAAGACAATACTGCGTGCCGGACTCATCGTCATTGAAGCTTGGTTCGGGGGCTACTGAGGGAGTCCTGGATTAGGGGGTCTCCGGGCAGCCGGACTATCTCCATTGGCCGGACTATTAGACTATGAAGATACAAGATTGAAGACTTCGTCTCGTGTCCGGATGGGACTCTACTTGGCGTGGAAGGCAAGCTAGGAAATACAGATATGGATATCTCCTCCTTTGTAACCAACCTTGTGTAACCCTAACCCTCTCCGGTGTCTATATAAACCGAAGGGTTTTAGTCCGTAGGACAACAACCATAACATACAATCATACCATAGGCTAGCTTCTAGGGTTTAGCCTCTCTGATCTCGTGGTAGATCTACTCTTGTACTACCCATATCATCAATATTAATCAAGCAGGACGTAGGGTTTTACCTCCATCAAGAGGGCCCAAACCTGGGTAAAACATCGTGTTCCCTGCCTCCTGTTACCATCCGGCCTAGACGCACAATTCGGGACCCCCTACCCGAGATCCGCCGATTTTGACACCGACACTCCTGCTCACTCTGTCGGTGGTTCCTCCTCACCATCCACCTCCTTCTCGGTCGCCTCCATCTCGGCTTCCAAGCGCTTCAACATCTTGACACGAGTGGCACGCACGATCATCGATGCATCGTCATCCAACTCGTCCATCCTCATGGTCAACATCTTGCTATCCTTACTAGAGGCTGCGAGATTAGCCCTCCTCTCTTCGAGTTTGAGCTTCTTCTGTTCGAGGTTGATCCTTCTTCTCGCTCGCCGCCATCAATATGTTAAACCTCTCTTCTTTATTTTCCTTCTTCACATTGAAGTGCTTAACACATGCCTCTCCTTCGCTGCCAAGATGTTCTGGAACCTCGCCATCATCTTGGTTGCTACCCCTCCTTGCTTTTCCTTATCCTCCTTCCACTTCTTTCCTCGAAACACCCTCGTAACATTCTTGGGCAATTCTTTTGTTGGATTGGTTGGATCATCCTCTTCTTGTTCCACTAGTAGAAAAAACCCCATTCGTCCCGGTTGATAAAGGCCTTTTGTCCCGGTTTGTGAACCAGGACTAAAGGGTCGTTACTAATGCCCTAATCCTTTAGTCCCGGTTCTTACACGAACCGGGACAGATGGGCCTCCACGTGGCCGGTGTGCCGGGCCCAGGCAGGAGGGCCTTTGGTCCCGGTTGGTGGCACCAACCAGGACCAATAGGCATCCACGCGTCAGCATTTCAGGGGCTGGGGTTTTTGTTTTTTTGAAGGGGGGGGGTTGGGGGTTTTGGGGGTTTAATTTAGGTGTTTCATATATTGTGTTAGCTAGCTAATTAATAGAGAGAAGTGTCCTCTCTTATGTTCGTGCTTGGTCGACGCTATATATATGTATATATAGAGAGGACTAGACACGCTAGCTAGTAAGCAAATGAAGGAAACAGAAGATCGTCATGAACATATGCATACAGAGAGAAGTGATATCGACCACCTCTCCTTCCCCGAGAGATTGGTCGAACAACAAGTTCTCGTATATCTATCCGACACTACTGTCTACATATATACAATAATTATCTCTTACAATATAATATCCTAAATATATATGAACACAGGGTCCACATAGTATTCTCCGTCTTCAGCGATCACGTGGTCAAGGAAGAATGCCGCCAATTCCAATTGAATTGCTCGCATACGATCTGGTGCTAGGAGTTCATCCCACATCCGAAACATCTAATTTGAACAAGGGGGTCTATATGTATATATATGAATAAATTAAACTCAACACAAATGATGGTAATAAAATAAAATTGTGAATATTATTGCTTACGCACTTCATATTGTTCGTTAGAGTACCCCCGTTCACAGGTCGTGTGGCGGATGGACTCGCAAACGTAGTATCCATAGAAATTATTCCCTTGTTCCTGCCACAACCACTTTACAAGAAATAGAGGTGAATCAAACTTATAAGAAAGCATGCCAAATGGTATTGATGAAACTAGCACTTGAATCACTAGGAGATGGGCGGAACATGTTACTATAGTACTTAATTTCGGGTGTCTAAATTGCAGCTTCTTCGGCTGTCCCGGAGCTTTTTTGGTGAATTTTCTCCAAACCCTGCGAGACAAAGAAAACAATTACTTGATATCAGGAAATGAACAAAGTTTCTGATAAGGTGGATAATGATCAATTTAACTTACTTCTCGAGCATTTGAGTCATGTCCGAATAGTCCTGGGATCTTTTCGTCTCGAGTCTAAGACGGTTACTAGTCCCTGCTCAAGCTTAATCTCTAGGAGAATATAGTGGAAGCTGCGCAGGCATGCATAACTCATCAATTACATTACTATAACCTGGACTAATAAGGGAAACCGAATATGCACAAGACTGTAACACTCACTTGAAGTTGTAAGGAAAGAGTATTATATCTTTTTTTTCATTTGTTACCAACGATCGTAGCAAGTTGGCCTCGGTATCTTCGGCATGATATTTAACCTCAGTTGCATCTATGAGATTTGTGTTAATGAACCGAATATCACAGATTTGTCTTTTCTTCAATTCGGCGATCTTCAATCTGCATAATATAGTGAGGATAATTATAAATACATGCAACGAAAGAGCTGACCTATATAGCAAGTGATCGTTGCTTTATCGAGGACCTTTTGATTGAAAAACTGGAAGAACTCCTCAAATGGAACATTCAACAGTTCAATTCCAATGAGGTCATGCTCCTCCCTAACTCTCAGCGTCAAAGTATTCCTCCCCCAGGCTCTCTGCAGGTATTCATGTACCAATCATGGAATCTTAGCATCATCGTTGTTAGAGATCTTTCATCTTTGATGAGAGGCTTCCCGTTCTCGTATTTGTGTTCGTCCACCTCCAAGATATCATAATGTACATCATCGGGCAGGTAATCTCCAAGATTTCTATAACCGGGCAACATCCTCGGATCATTAGCGACGATGTCGCTAGACACCTTGAGCGGGGGGGGCACGATTGGTTCGCTTGTTCGCCGAGCTGGGCAATTTTTTTCCCAGCTCGTCGTTCTTTTATCCTTTGATCACTAACAGTACTTCCCGACCGCTCCGCTTCGACAAATTTCTTTGCAATAATGCGATCATAGTTGCCTTTCGGCGGAGACTTTGCTTGGTTTTCCAGGGCAGCCATAGTGCGCTTCGCTTTCACCGGATCTACCTTCTACTCCGGAGGTGGATGTTTCTTTGCTTTCACCCCTTCAAAGAAGTTCTTCACTTCGGCTCGTGCTATCTTTGCGTTCTCCTCCGGGGTCCTCTCGTATGGTAACTTCTCTGGAGTCTTCAAAGAAGGACCGAATCTATATTGCCTCCCGCCTCTGGCTGTACTGCTAGACGCCGGCAGAGCAGACGGAGCGGCTGCGGCTGTCTTCTTTCCTTGCTTACAAGGCGGAGGAGAAGGACTACGACGCGCCGGAGCAGCCGGAGCGGCGGCGGGTCTCTTCCGCCCTTGCTGACGAGGCAGAGAAGGAGGAGGCTAGCTGCTCGGGTGCGCCGGCGCAGGCGGAGAAGGAGGCAGAGTGCCGCCACATGCCGGAGAAGGAGGCTGAGTGCCCTGATCACTCGCCGGAGGAGGAGGCAGAGGAGGAGGCGGAGTGCCCTGACTCGCCGGAGGAGGAGGAGGAGGAGGCGGAGGCGTCCAGTTCAGAAGCTTGATGAGCTCTTTCCGCCATAGGCATGGAGTCAATAGACAAGAACCCAGCCGAGTCTCCCCTTCACCAGTAGGGTAGTCAAGCTTGAGGTCCTCAAATCCCTCCGTTATTTCGTCCACCGTCACCCTGGCATATCCTTTTGGAATCGTACTAAAGTGAAAATTTGCGCCGGGTTCAGTAGGTCTAACAGAGCCGACAGACGCCTTGACTTTGAAGTTCTGCCATTGCGTCATAAGGTGGCAATGTTGAGACTCCGTGATAGCATCCACGGGGTAGCTAGCAGGAGCCGTCAAGACATGCTCCGGCTGAAGCAGCTCGGTGGAAGCCATGCTGCTTCTCCGCTGAGATGGCGGGGTAGCTTCGGGGGTAGTTTCGGCAGGTCGCTTGTTGCGAGCTACTTCTCGTTCCTCTAGCGCTTGAACCCTTTCGTGCGGCGTCTGAATTTGGGCATGCTCCACTTTTTTCCTCCTCTCCCTGCATTTGTAACCGTATGCATCCGAAAAACCAGCCTTCCACGGAACGGAACCTGGCGTGCCTTGTGTCCGTCCAGGGTGCTCAGGATTCCCGAGGGCCATTGTGAGCTCATTGTTCTCTCTGTCTGGAACGAACGTCCCTTGCTACGCTGCATCGATATAGTGCTTCAGCTTCTTGACTGGTATGTTCATTTGCTCGTCCGCCGAAACGCATTTCCCTGATACAGGGTCCAAGGTTCCACCAGCCCCGAAGAACCAAGTCCGGCAATGCTCTGGCCAGTTCATTGTCTCTGGTTCGATCCCTTTATCAAGAAGATCATTCTCAGCCTTGGCCCACTTAGGACGGGCTTTGAGGTAGCCATCTGATCTCGTGCTATGGTGAAGCTTCTTCTTTGCGGCATTTTTCTTGTTTGTCACCGACATCTTCTTACTCTTTTCTGATGTCTTGTAGGCCACAAATGCGGGCCAGTGATCTCTGATCTTCTCATATCTGCCGATGAATTCTGGTGTCTCTTCTTTGTCGACAAACGTTTTCAGCTCATTCTTCCATCTCCTGAATAGGTCTGCCATCTTCTTAAGAGCATGAGACTTGATTCATTGCTCTTTAACTAGCTTCTCCGGATCCTCCTCTGTCGGTAGGGTGAAACTTTCCTTTAGCTCAGTCCAAAGATCATCTTTCTGCATATTATTGATATAAGACACCTCAGGGTCTTTGTTCTTAGGCTTACACCATTGCTGGATGTTGATCAGGATCTTGTCCCTAAAAAGAACCCCGCACTGAGCAGCAAATGCTTCCTTTGTCCGGATGGGTTCAATCGGCATGCCATTGCGCGCGATTACTGTGATCTCAAACCTTTCATCCGAGCGCAACTTTTTCTTCGGGCCTCATCTCTTTACCGAAGTTGTGCTCGATCCGGAGGGCTAGAAAAAAGAAGAATTAGATGAGAGTTAATTAATATGTGTACATACCAAAACAATGAATGCATCAATTAGCTAGTCACCACAGGCTTAACTAATATATTTACCTGGCCGGACTCTGTTCGGTCACCGGAGCCGTCACCACAGGCTCCTTCTTGCACTAGTATTGGGTCGCCGGAGCCATCATAATCATGTCTTTCCTCCTCCATTCGTCGATTACCGTAGCCTGCTTCTTCTTCACCCTGTTCTGCTTCCAGACCATCATTGTCGTTAAGATACGACATGACATCACCTCCGGCTAAGATTATGTCCCCCAACACCTGTTCTTGTTCCTCGTCTCGTCCGAACTCCATTGTTTCTGCAAATATTACAACATGGAAATTATTACACAAACATGACAGCATGTGGATATATTAGTGGCAAACGTAGACCTAGCTTATTCCGGGTTTGGGGTGGCCTCGGCAACGCTTCAAGGGTGGGGGCACGGCGGGAGGGGGTTGGAGACTGACATCATTTTTTTCTAGGGTTTGGGTGTCCTCGAGAGTTTTGGTCGAGCGAGAGGGCCAGGGGGGGGTGCTCCCATGGTATAAGTTATCACGGTCGAAGTTATCTGGGAGGGGGTTATATCGACAATGACGACATACATACATGGGAAAAATAATGTTATCGGGAGGGGGTAGGTCGAACCCCCCCCACCCCCGTGTTGAAGTTATCGAGACACGGGGTATATCGGCAACGACATATCCGATAAAAAACAAGAAGACGAAGAAGAAATAAAAAGAGGAGAAGAAGATATTAATAGAGGATAAGATTGAAGAAAAAATAAGAAGAAAAAAGAGGAGAAGAAGAAAGGAATAGAGGAGAAGAAGAGAAAATAGAATATTCTATTTTCTCTTCTTCTCTTCTATTCCTTTCTTCTTCTCCTCTTCTTTCTATTTTCTCTTCTTCTGTTCTATTCCTTTCTTCTTCTCCTCTTCTTTTTCTTCTTTTTTCTTCTTCTTATTTATTTCTCCTCTTCTTCCTCTCCTCTTCTTCTCCTTTGTTCCTCTTCTTATTTTCCTTTTTCCTCTCATTCTTTTTCTTCTTCTTCTTCCTTTCCTAGCTAAAT
Organism: Triticum monococcum; assembly: GCA_034509565.1. Taxonomy (NCBI): domain Eukaryota; kingdom Viridiplantae; phylum Streptophyta; class Magnoliopsida; order Poales; family Poaceae; genus Triticum; species Triticum monococcum. The sequence continues at coordinate 168,260,828 of CM067847.1, read as the reverse complement.
ATATAAAAACTTCCCTAAAAATGTAACTGTTGCATACATACATGGGAAAATAATATTATCGGGGAGGGGGTAGGTCGAACCCCCCCTCGTGTTGAAGTTGTCGGGACACGGGGTATATCGACGACGACAGACCCGATAAAACATAAGCAAACAATGAAGAAATAAAAAGAGGAGAAGAAGAAAGGAATAGAGGAGAAGATCAAAGAAAAAAAAGAAGAAGAAAAAGGAGGAGAAGAAGAAAAAAAATAGAAAAATAGAATATATTTCTATTTTTTTCTTCTCCTCCTCTATTCCTTTCTTCTTCTCCTCTTCTTTTTCTTCCTTTTTCCTCTTCTTATTTATTTCTCCTCTTCTTCCTCTCCTCTTCTTCTCCTTTCTTCCTCTTCTTATTTTCCTTTTTTCTCTCCAACTTTTTCTTCTTCTTCCTTCTTTCTAGCTAGATATATAAAACTTTTCTAAAAATGTAACTTTTGCATATATAAAACTTTTTCTTCTTCTTCCTTCTCTTCCTTCTTCCTAAATATATAAAAAAATTCTAAAAATGAAACTAACCTAAAATTAATGTACTAAATCAGAGAACATTAAAGTACTAAAATAATGTATTTTTCAAACACCATGCATATTACAATTGAAAAAATACATACATACATACAAAAAACATGGAAAGAATACATACATACATATATGAACATACATAAGAAATACATATATCCAAAAAATACATACATACATATATAAAAATCTAAAAACATCTAAAAACATGTAAAAAATAGCATATAACTAAAAAGCACGACGACGGCGGCGGGGCCGGCAGGGGCGCGTGGTGCTCACAGAGGGCGGCGTCGGGGCGGGCAGGGGCGAGCGGCGGGCGGCGCCGGGGCAAGCAGGGGCACGGGGAGTGGCGGCGGCGACATCGGGGCAGAGGGCAGTGGCGACGGTGTGGACACGAGCGACGGTGAGGATGCGGCCGATGGCGAGCGACGGCGAGGGCGCGGGCGACAGCGATGACGGGGGCGGCGGACGGCGTCGGGGCAGCCTAGCGGCGTCGGGGCGGCAACTACGAGATGACAAGTGAAATTTTCACTTGTGTTTGCTTATATACCAAAGCCTTTAGTCCTGGTTGGTGCCACCAACCGAGACCAATGCCATCCTTTAGTCCCGGTTGGTGCCACCAACCGGGACCAAAGGTCATTTTTGGAGACCTTTGGTCCCGGTTGGTGGCACCAACCGGGACTAAAGGTGGGCATTGGTACCGGTTGGTGCCACGAACCGGTACCAATTCCTCTTTAGTCCCGGTTGGTGCCACCAATCGGGACCAAAGGCCTTGCGCTGCCCGCGGCCAAAAGTTTAGTCCCACCTCACTAGTTGAGAGGGGCTGTTAGTGCCATTAGTTTTAGAAAAATTATAAACTTTCTGTTAGTGCCATTAGTTTTCAAATTTGAATAGTTAAAATTTGAATCCTTTGAAATTTGTGTGAATCACAAGTTCATGATTAACTTTACTATAAAAAATAGTTTTTTCTAGTTTTTTGTTTTGTTTTTTGTATTATTTATTTTCTTTTTTTTGATTTAATTTTTAATTCCTTTTGCTTTTAGGTTAGCAAAATTATAAACTTTCGTTTAGTGCCATTAGTTTTAGAAAAATTATAAACTTTCTGTTAGTGCCATTAGTTTTAGAAAAATTATAAACTTTCTGTTAGTGCCATTAGTTTCCAAATTTGAATAGTTAAAATTTGAATTCTTTGAAATTTGTGTGAATCACAAGTTTGTGATTAACTTTACTAAAAAATGAGCATAGATGCGCTTATAGAGAAAATTCAACCTAAATTCATAGTAAATTTCTATGAATTTCAGAGAAATTCACTCTGAATTTAGGTTAAATTTCCTGTATAAGGGCATCTATTTTCACTTTGAGAGGAGCTCAACAAGGCAGAGAGGGAAGGGCTTATAAACCGATGTGAGCCCCCTTCGGTTGGCGAGGTGGGACTAAACTCTGACCGCAACGAGGACCAACCCTTTGGTCACGGTTTGTGGCACAAACCGGGACTAATGGTCATGGGCCAGGGGCGAGGAGCATTAGTCTCGGTTTGTGCCACGAACCAGGACCAATGCCCCCTTTAGTCCCGGTTGGTGGTACCAACCGGGACCAAAGGCCTTGTCCTACCCCGCGTCAAAAGTTTAGTACCACCTCGCTAGCTGAGAGAGCTCGAGAGTGGTTTATAAGCGCTTCTGCGCCCACCCTCTCGAGCTCTTCTCAATTGTAGGCTTTCGGGCCTAACCATACGCTGTGCCTGTGGGCCCACTGGGCCACCTGCGGACCTGAATCCTGGCCGATGATAGGGTTTCTAGTCGTATTCACGCCGTGGGGGCCCAGTAGGTGGCACCTTTTTGTTTTGTTTGTTGTTTTATTTATTTTGTTTTCTTTCTACTTACAACAAAATACTTATTGTTTTTATTTTTTTTATTTTAATAAAGTTTATTTTTAATTATTTTTCTTTTAGGTCACAAAAATTATAAACTTTCTGTTAGTTCCATTATTTTTCAAATTTGAATAGTTAAAATTTGAATTCTTTGATATTTGTGTGAATCACAAGTTTGTGATTAACTTTACTATAAAAATAGTTTTTTTCCAGTTTTTTTGTTTTGTTTTTTTCATTATTTATTTTATTTTATTTTTTGATTTACTTTTTTAATAGCTTTTGCTTTTAGGTTAGAAAAATTATAAACTTTCTGTTAGTGCCATTAGTTTTAGAAAAATTATAAACTTTCAAATTTGAGTAGTTTCAGTTTCTTAGCCTTGGTACGATTTCTGGATCGATCACCTTCTGAGAGATTGCATTGAGGAATGCACATAGCTTCACAATGGCTAATCGGACGTTTTCCGGTAGAAGCCCCCTCAATGCAACCGGAAGCAGTTGCGTCATAATCACATGAAAGTCATGAGACTTTAGGTTCTGGAACTTTTTCTCTAGCATATTTATTATTCCCTTTATATTCGACGAGAAGCCAGTCATGACCTTCATACTGAGCAGGCATTAAAAGAAGATTTCTTTCTCTTCTTTCGTAAGAGCGTAGCTAGGAGGACCTTCATACTGCTTTGGAGGCATGCCCTCTTTTTCGTGCAAACATTGCAGGTCCTCCCGAGCCTCAGGTGTATCTTTTGTCTTCCCATACACGCCCAAGAAGCCTAGCAGGTTCACGCAAAGGTTCTTCGTCACGTACATCACGTCGATTGAAGAGCGGACCTCTAGGTCTTTCCAGTAGGGTAGGTCCCAAAATATAGATTTCTTCTTCCATATGGGTGTGTGTGTCCCTCAGCGTCATTTGGAACAGTGATACGTCTCCAACATATCTATAATTTTTGATTGCTCCATGCTATATTATCTACTGTTTTAGACATTATTGGGCTTTATTTTCCAGTTTTATATTATTTTTGGGACTAACCTATTAACCGGAGGCCCAACCCAGAATTGCTGTTTTTTGCCTGTTTTAGGGTTTCGAAGAAAAGGAATATCAAATGAAGTCCAAACGGAATGAAACCTTCGGAAACGTGATTTTCTCATCAGATAAGATCCAGGAGACTTGGACCCTCCGTCAAGAAAGCCACGAGGTGGTCACGAGGGTGGAGGGCGCCCCCCCTAGGGTAGGGCGCGCCCCCCTGCCTCGTGGGCCCCTCGAAGCTCCACCGACGTACTTCTTCCTCCTATATATATATATATATCCACGTACCCCCAAATGATCGGGGACGGAGCCAAAAACCTAATTCCACCGCCGCAACTTTCTGTATCCACGGGATCCCATCTTGGAGCCTGTTCCGGAGCTCCGCTGGAGGGGGCATCGATCATGGAGGGCTTCTACATCAACATCCAAGCCCCTTCGATAAAGTGTGAGTAGTTTACTTCAGACCTACGGGTCCATAGCTAGTAGCTAGATGGCTTCTTCTCTCTTTTTGGATCTCAATACAATGTTCTCCCCCTCTCTCGTGGAGATCTATTCGATGCAACCTTCTTTTTGTAGTGTGTTTGTTGAGACCGATGAATTGTGGGTTTATGATCAAGTCTATCTATGAATAATATTTGAATCTTCTCTGAATTCTTTTATGTATGATTAGTTATCTTTGCAAGTCTCTTCGAATTATTAGTTTGGTTTGGCCTACTAGATTGGTATTTCTTGCCATGGGAGAAGTGCTTAGCTTTGGGTTCAATCTTGCGGTGTCCTTTTCCAGTGACAAAAGGGGCAGCAAGGCACGTATTGTATTGTTGCCATTGAGGATAACAAGATGGGGGTTTTATCACATTCCATGAAACTATCCCTATACATCATGTCATCTTGCTTAAGGCGTTACATTGTTTTTAACTTAATACTCTAGATGCATGCTGGATAGCGGTCGATGAGTGGAGTAATAGTAGTAGATGCAGAATCGTTTCGGTCTACTTGTCTCGGCCGTGATGCCTATATACATGATCGTACCTAGATATTCTCATAACTATGCTCAATTCTGTCAATTGCTCAACAGTAATTTGTTCACCCACCGTAGAATACTTATGCTCTTGAGAGAAGCCACTAGTGAAACCTATTGCTCCCGGGTCTCTTTCTCATTATATCAATCTCCATCACTTTATTATTGCTTTGCTTTTACTTTTCTTTTACTTTTTACTTTGCATCTCTATACCAAAAATATTATTTATCATCTCTATCGGATCACACTTTCGTAAGTGACCGTGAAGGGATTGACAACCCCTAAGCGCGTTGGTTTCGTTGAGCTATTGTTTTTGTGTAGGTACGAGGGACTCAAGCATAGCCTCCTGCTGGATTGATACCTTGGTTCTCAAAAACTGAGGGAAATACTTACACTAGTTTGCTACATCATCATTTCCTCTTCGGGGAAATCCAACGCAGTGATCAAGAGGTAGCAGGAAGAATTTCTGGCGCCGTTTCCGGGGAGTCTGCGCAAAAGTCAACATACCAAGTACCCATCACAATCCCTATCTCCCGCATTACATTATTTTCCATTTGCCTCTCATTTTCCTCTCCCCCACTTCACCCTTGCCCTTTTATTTGCCCTCTCTCTCTCTCTCTATCCTCCCTCTCTCTCTATTTGCCTCTTTTGCCCGTTTGCTTTTTGTTTGCTCGTGTGTAAGTTTGTCGTTATGGCTAGTCTCATATCTTCTCCGTTGTCTCCCGAGAATGAAGTTCTAAATTTTAAACAAAGGGAGGGAGAAAATCTAAAAGATGCTTGGTATAGAATTTGCAATGCTCAAAATAGATCTACCAGGAAGCAATCTACTTCAGTTATTCTCCGCAATTTTTATGTAGGTGCTAATCCTTGGTATAGATATATTCTTGATACCATTACCGGAGGGAACTTCTTGGGTAGCCATACTTTTGATTCTTATAATGCTATGTTTGATTTATTTGGCTCGCCACCTCTTTTGGTTAAAGGAACTATGTTAATGTTAAGTTTGGAGCATGTCATGCAAAGACTTGAAATTATTGAAAATAAAGTTTCTACTATTGAATTAATTGAAAATCTAGATAAAAAGATCCACAATCAAATTACCCAATATGGATCTAAGGTATGAATGACTTTGAAAAATATTAAGGAAAAGGAACCCATAGTTAATGAGAAAATAAACTTAGATTCTACTAGAATCGATAAACTTGAGGGTATCATTACGAACTTGGGAACCGCTTTTTCTTCCGTAAAGAATACTCCAAGTCCTCATACTAAAATTGCCAAGCTTATGTATGTTCCTAAAAATAAGGGTGAATCATCTAGTAAGGAAACTGCGGATCTTAAATCTATAAGTATTCATCCCAATCTTTTTGCTATCATTAAGGAACCAATTGCTACAAATGAATTTTTCGATCTTGTGCCAAAGAGTTTGATAATTACTAGAACGAAATAAATTCCTAAGGGAGATAGATGCCTCATTGAAGAATTGCCAACCAAAGATGGCAATACATAGATCTATTCTTGCTTGTTATGCCTAGCTAGGGGCGTTAAACGATAGCGTTTGTTGGGAGGCAACCCAATTTTATTTTTATTACTTACTTTTTGCTCCTGTTTAGTAATAAATAAATTATTTAGCCTCTGTTTTGGTTGTGTTTTTTGTGTTTAATTAGTTTTTGTGCCAAGTAGAACCGTTGGGAAGACTTGGGGAAAGTCTTGTTGAACTTGCTGTAAAAAATAGAAACTTTAGCGCTCACGAGAACTGCTGTCATTTTTATTTGGAAAGTGCTATTTAGTTAATTATTTTTGAAGATGATTAATAGATAAATTACTCACGTTCAGAAATTTATTTTAGAATTTTTGGGGTTCCAGATCTTGCTCTAGCTACAGATTACTACAGACTGTTCTGTTTTTGACAGAATCTGTTTTCCGTGTGTTGTTTGCTTATTTTGATGAATCTATGGCTAGTAAAATAGTTTATAATCCATAGAGAAGTTTAAATACAGTAGGTGTAACACGAATATAAATAAAGAATGAGTTCATTACAGTACCTTGAAGTGGTTTTTTGTTTTCTTTCGCTAACGGAGATCACGAGTTTTTCTACTTTAAGTTTTGTGTTGTGAAGTTTCAAGTTTTGGGTAAAGATTTGATGGATTATGGAACAAGAAGTGGCAAGTTCCAAAGCTTGGGGATGCCCATGGCACCCCCAAGATAATCTAAGGACACCTAAAAGCCAAAGCTTGGGGATGCCCCGGAAGGCATCCCCTCTTTCGTCTACTTCTATGGGTAACTTTACTTGGAGCTATATTTTTGTAAGTCCATCTAGTGTCACCCCTAGTTGGTTTTGGAGTATTGACGACAAACCTGGTTGAGGGACTAATGTGTTTTGGAGAATTGCAGGATAACACAGGTAGAAGTCCCTCATTGATTCGGTTTTCCTACCAGAGATGACCCCTAAAAATGTATGAAGACATTGAAGTCAAAGGTGGTATGTGAAGACATTCACATTGAAGTCTATGACAAGAGAAGACATCGCATGAAGACTATGGAGCGCGAAGACTTAGTTGTTTCGTTGTTCTTTTTCTTCTTTGTTGATTCATAGGAACCACCGTACTGTTAAGTGGGGTCCAAGTGAACCAGTCAGAATGACTGAAGTGATGCTTAACCAAATCCTATGTCTTGGAGTGAAGACTATGAGAGCAAACCTTGTCCAGAGTTGGATAAGTTAGCTTTGCTTGTAGCCCAACTAAAGTTGCCGTGTGTGTTTGAAATCTGACCGTTGGAACACATGTCAGTTCCTTAGTGACCAAGGGTCATTTCAGACAAATCAGGTCGGGTTGCCTAGTGGCTATAAATAGCCCACCCCCTACAGCCATAAACGGTTGGCTGCTCAGAGTTAGTGCACGGCTTTTGTCGTTTGAGAGCAACCCACCTCGAAGCCTTTGAGAGAGAATTCCTTGTGAGGATAAAGCCCTAAACAACCAGAGCCAAAGAGTGTTAGGCATCACTTAAGTCTTCCTATCTGTGTGATCTGAAGACTTTCATAAAAATCGCCTATTCACCCCCCTCTAGTCGATCACTAGCACTTTCAATTGGTATCAGAGCAAGGTACTCCCTTTTTCTGTGTGATTTGGTTTAACCACCTGGAGTTCTAGCTATGTCGACTGCAGGGATAATTAATGTCTCTGCTGCGTGCCCCGTCTTCGATGGAACTGAATATCCCTACTGGAACAATAAGATGCGCATGCATCTTGAAGCCATTGATGTCGACCTATGGTATGTCGTCAAGAATGGCGTTCCGAAGGCTGGTGAAGATGTCACCACTGCTGATGTCAAGAAGTTCGTTCAACTGGACTCCACTGCCAAGAACATCATCTGTGGTCATCTGACCAAAGGACAATATGGCCGCGTGGGTGCTTTGGAAACATCTAAGCTAGTCTGGGACTGGCTCTCCAAGGTCAACGAAGGCGTCTCAACCCAGAGAGATTAGAGAATCAGTGTCCTTCGCAACCTCTTCAACCGCTTCAAGAGAAATGACAATGAGAATGTTCAGCTCATGTTTGATCGACTCACTGACATTGCAAATGAGCTTCAAGCCCTCGGCGCCACTGAGATCACCAAGCATGAAGTCATCAAGACACTCCTGAGATCACTTGACAGCTTGTTTGACACCCTAGCCCTGATGATTAAAGAACGTCCTGACTTCAAAACACTCGATCCATCTGACATACTTGAGAGGCTCAACACACACGAGTTTCAGCTTTCTGAGAAAAGAGACATCTATGGTCCCAACTATGGGCGAACTCGTGCCTTGAAGGCAAAAGCTGTCTCCTCATCTGAAGAAGAATCTGACAGCAGTTCTGATGATCCTGAAGACATTGGAAAGGAGCTTGCTACGCTTGTGAAGAAGTTCCAAAAATTCACCAAGAAGAAAGGCTTCAGAAAGTCTTCATGATCAAGCTCAAGGAATGATGAAGCTTCTGCTCATGACTACAAGAAGAGAACATGCCACAAGTGCAAGAAACTTGGCCACTACATCTTTGAGTGTCCGCAGTGGGACAATGAGAACAAGAAGAAGAAGAAGAAGAAGAAGAAGAAGAAGAAGAAGAAGAAGAAGAAGAAGAAGAAGAAGAAGAAGAAGAAGAAGAGCAAGTAGTACGACTCTGACGACAAGAAGAAGAAGAAATACTCAAAGTCTTCTTCCAAGCCTTCCTCAAAGTCTTCATCACACAAGAAGAGCTCATCTGGCAAGGCACGTGCGTTTGTTGGCAACGAAATGGATTCAGAGGAGGAGTCTGCTTCTGAGGAGGCGGAGGTGGAGTCTGAGGAGGAGTCCGATTCTGGCGTTGCGAGTCTGGCTACAGCATACGTTGCCAAGTCCATCTTCAACACTGAAGACAATGACTTCATCACCGACACCGATGCAAATGACAACGACTACTCTGCTCCTACCTACTGCTTCATGGCACGCAGTGCCAAGGTAAACACACGCACTACTCACTATCAAACATCTAGTGAAGATGACTCTGATTGTGGTTCCAAACCCAGCTACAAAATACTTGCTAAAATTGCAACTGAACAACAGAAAGCTATGGAACATATTCAAAAACTGTTAGACAAAAGCGATGACCTGTAAGACGCTGAAATGACTCGATCTCAGTCCTTGATTGAAGACATAAAAAATCTTCATGTTAAGTATGAGGAACTTGAAAGTCGTCATGAAACGCTCTCAACAACTCATGAAAAGCTTTCCTATGATTATCTTCAAAGTAAACAATATCTGGAGAAATTGAGAGCGGCTCATGAAGATCTTCAAAAGGAAAACAAGTCACTTCGCGCCAAACAGATCAGTTCCGCTCAGGAAGAATTTGAACCACCATGTCTTAAATGTATTGAGCGTGACAACGCTACTTCTCTTGCTAGTTGTTCTACTGCTGCTACTATTGCAATATCTTCAATTGCTGATGTGCCAACTAACCCCTCTACTGAGGATGCCACTGCTATTGCTGATGAGAATGCTAGGTTGAAGACTTTGCTTGAAACAGGGATGTTCAAAAGTCTCAAAGGGCATCAGACACTATGTGATGTCCTCAAAAGGCAGATCCTGAACCGAAACCCTAGGAAAGAGGGTGTTGGGTTCGAAAGGAAAATGAATGCTGATGGCTCTTACTGGAAACCTGAGCAGTACCCCAAAACCACATGGGTTGCTGCAAAGGGACCTTTAGTGGATCCATCCACCCTATCTGGCTTCACTTGTGCTAATCCCATTGTTATTGATGAATCCTTTGATGCAAACTATAAACTGTTTAAGAATTAGAATGGTGAAGTGTTTGCCAGGTATATTGGTACTAACTGCAGGAATGGGCCGCCTATGAAGAAGGTTTGGGTGCCGAAAAGGTGTTTGGAGAATCTTCCTATGAATGTCGTCATGACACCACAAGTGAAGAAGACAAACCCTAGACCACAGGCTTCATATGGTCCAAAGGCTTCATACAGACAGACGACAAACCTGAGTCGCACTAACGCAAATGTTTTGCAGGGAAACCTTAATCAGGCCTATGAATATGAGGGCATTTCATCAAACCGCCATGTTCATAAGACCAAAAACTATTCTACCTATTCTTATGAGTACTATTGTTCACCTACAAGACTTTTGCTAGGGCTCCAAAGCCAAAGTTCTCAGATGCTGCACTTAGACTCATTGCCTCAAAGCCACCCTTGAAGATGTGGGTGGCTAAGAAAGCTTAACTCTCTTTTGCAGGGAAAGGTCTCCAGCCGAAAACGAAAATCGTCTGAAGCTATTGCTGGGGACCTTAAACATCTTGTAGGGCGCAAGATCAAATGCCCAAATGGTATTATTATGTATTTTGTTCCTGGGTCACTTGCTACTTGCCCTATCAGTCCTAATCTTGATCTAAGCTTTCATAATCCACTTGCTCGTCAAATGTTTTTGCTTCGCAACTCTCTTCGTGAAGCCTATCCCCCTAACTGCACTGTAGGGTACGACACCAGCTGCTTCAGAATGGATTATTGATAGTGGGTGTACTAATCACATGACTGGCAAGTGAAGCCTTCTTATGGACTCAACCTTACGTCCATCTGACAAAAGTCACATCACATTTGCTGACACTTGTAAAAGTAAGGTATTGGGTCTAGGTAGAGTTGCAATCTCAAAGGATCAACACATGGATAAAGTCATGCTTGTTGAATCCCTTGGTTTCAACTTAATGTCTGTCTCAATGCTTTGTGATTTAAACATGATTGTGATGTTTGGAAAATATCGTTGCCTTGTTCTAATGGAATCTGACAAGTCTCTACTGTTTGAAGGGTATTGGAAAGATGATTTGTACGTGGTAGATTTCTCAGTAGGACCACAGCTTGCCGTATGTCTTCTAGCAAAAGCTTCAGAATGCTGGCTCTAGCATCAGAGGCTAGGGCATGCTGGCATGAGGAACTTGCACACTCTTGCAAGAAAGAAGCATGTCATAGGCATCGAGGGCGTCAAGTTCAAGAAGGATCACTTATGCGGTTCCTGTGAAGTAGGAAAGATGACGAGGGCCAAGCATCCCTCGAAGACAATCATGACAACGACTCAACCATTCGAACTGCTCCACATGGACCTTTTCGGTCCCACTCATTACTCAACTCTTACTACTACTGCTTGTCTCTATGGCTTTGTCATTGTTGATGATTATTCAAGATATACTTGGGTGCACATAATCCTATACAAGACTGAAGTGCAGGATGTCTTCAGACGCTTCGCCAATCGAGCAATGAACAACTATGGCGTCAAGATAAGGCACATCAGAAGTGACAATGGCACTGAATTTAAGAACACTAGCCTGGATACTTATCTTGATACTTTGGGCATCACACATGAATTCTCAGCTCCGTACATGCCACAGCAGAATGGTGTCATTGAACGCAAGAACAGAACACTTATTGAGATGGCCCGGATGATGCTTGATGAATACAAGACTCCAAGAAAATTCTGGCCTGAAGCCATTGATACTGCATGCCATATCATCAACCATGTTTATCTTCACAAGCTTCTGAACAAGACATCCTGTGAGCTCCTTACTGGCAAGAAGCCAAATGCCAGTTACTTCAGAGTATTTGGTGCCAGGTGTTGGATCAAGGATCCACATCACACTTCAAAATTTGCACCAAAAGCACATGAAGGTTTTATGCTTGGATATGGAAAGGATTCGCACTCCTACAGAGTCTTCAACCTCTTTCACTATAAAGTGGTTGAAACTATGGATGTGCGGTTCGACGAGACTAACGGCTCGCAAAGAGAGCACATACCAAATGTGCTAGATGAAGTTCCATGCAGTGAATCAATCAAACTTATGGGAACTGGAGAAATCATACCATCTGAAGCTCAGCCTGAAGAGGAACTTATCATTTCTGCACCTGATCAACCTGAAGACAATGCTCAGCCTGAAGACAATCCTTCTAACGATGACAATGATCAGCAAGAGCAAAATCTTCGTCCTGTACATCCTCGTGTTGCAAATGAAGTACAGATTGAGAGAATAATTCATAGCATCAATGCAACAGGTCCACTCACTCGTTCAAGGGCAACACAGCTAGCAAATTTCTGTGGGCACTTCGCATTTGTCTCAATATCTGAACCCAAGAAAGTTGATGAAGCCTTCATGGAACCTGAATGGATTCAAGCTATGCAAGAAGAGCTTCAACGGTTTGAGATGAATAATGTATGGGAACCAGTTAAGCGTCCTGATCCTCGCAAGCACAATATAATAGGCACCAAATGGATATATCGCAACAAGCAAGATGAGCATGGTCAAGTTGTCAGAAACAAAGCTCGTCTCGTTGCTCAAGGATACACTTAAGTTGAAGGGATTGACTTTGATGAAACATTTGCTCCTGTGGCTAGGCTTGAAGCCATATGCATACTGTTGGCCTATGCAAATCATCATAACATTCTTCTGTATCAAATGGATGTGAAGAGCGCTTTTCTCAATGGCAAGATTGACGAAGAAGTGTATGTTGCACAACCGCCTGGCTTTGAAGATCCAAAACATCCTGATATGGTGTACAAGCTCAACAAGGCACTGTATGGCCTCAAACAAGCCCCTAGGGCTTGGTATGACACACTCAAAGACTTCCTGAAGAGCAAAGGCTTCAAACCTGGTTCCCTCGACCCCACTCTCTTCACGAAGACATATGATGGTGAACTATTTGTGTGCCTAATATATGTGGAAGACATTATCTTCGGCTGCACCAATCAAAAATACACTAATGAGTTAGGATATATGATGCAAGAGCAATATCATATGTCCATGATGGGAGAGCTGAAGTTCTTCCTTGGTCATCAAATATGTCAGCAACACAATGGCATCTTTATATCTCAAGAGAAATACCTCAAAGATTGCGTGAAGAAATTTGGAATGCAAGATTGCAAAGGCTACACAACGCCAATGCCAGCCCAACATCATCTGGGTCCCGGCGACAATGGTAAAGAGTTCGATCAAAAGGTATATCGCTCCATGATTGGTTCCTTGCTTTATTTATGTGCATCTAGGCCAGATATCATGCTTAGTGTTTGCATGTGTGCCCGGTTCCAAGCGGCACCAAAGGAATCGCATCACTTAGCTGTGAAGCGAATTCTCAGATATTTGGCTCACACCCCAACACTAGGATTATGGTATCCAAAGGGCTCAGAATTTGATCTAGTTGGATTCTCGGATGCTGATTATGCTGGTGAAAGGGTGGACCGCAAGTCTACATCAGGCACATGTCATTTTCTGGGACGATCACATGTATGTTGGTCTTCAAAGAAGCAGAACTGTGTATCTCTCTCCACTGCTGAATCTGAATACATTGGTGATGGATCTTGCTGCACTCAGCTTCTATGGATGAAGCAAACACTCAAAGACTATGGCATTCACCTGAAGCAAGTGCCACTCTACTGCGACAATGAAAGCGCCATCAAGATTGCCACCAACCCAGTTCAACACTCGAAGACAAAGCACATTGAAATTCATCATCACTTTCTCAGTGATCATGTTGTGAAGTAAGATATTGAGATCATACACGTCAACACTGAAGAGCAATTGGCAGATATCTTCACCAAGCCCTTGGATGAGGAGAGGTTTTGCAAGTTACGGTGTGAGCTAAATATCTTGGAATCCTCAAATGTCCTGTGATCAGGCACACATCCTAACACTTATGCATGTTGATGACTTAGATGTGCAACACATGAAGTAAAGTATATCTTCAATAAATGAAGACTTACATTCTGAGTGTGAATACATTAACATGGAATTTGACTTCAGAGCGCCATGATAATTGTGCGCCGTGTCTAGGTCTAATACTTCCTATACGGTGGGTAACGCCACCACCAAAATTCTTCTGTTGAAGTGTTTTACCCATGGCGTTACATTTGCTATGTCTTCACATTTGGTTTGTCTTCAATTTCAACTTGTCTTCATGATTATCTTCACTATGTTGACTTGGTTGTCTTCTGATATATACATACTAGTGTTCTGTCCTCTACAGCATTCACTTATAGCTACGTCTTCCTTGTTGAATCTTTTGAACTAAGTGAATGTGATTGGACCCTAATCTCTCTATGCTTTCTATCTCAAACTCTACCTATCCAAATCATATGCATTCTATTGAAACTTTCGAATGTCTTCTTTGCGTCCTTGACAGCAGAAGATACAAAGACAAACATTAAGTCCGTTTTCAATGCTAATTCCTTCACCTGAAATCCGGAGAAGTGGGAATGACCACCCGACAATCCAGGTGTGTGTGGGAACGTGGAACAACCTCTGATATGTTGCATGATAGCCACGTGTCCTTCAGATGTGAATCACCTGGGGCACCTGTGTAATAACACTGTGTCGTCCCTATCCCTATAAATACACGCCTCACCACAGTCATTATCCCTTCTTCCACTCCCGCACAAACCCTAGCGCCACCGCTAGCCCTCGACGACGTCGGCGACGAAGCGCTTAGCTGCCGCGACCTCACCGACGCCGTCTTCACGCCGGCCGCGGACATCGTCTTCTCCGCCGTTGCCGTAGGTGTCCTCCGTCGCCAAGTTAGGGCACGGACGATCTAACTGCTCGGCCTCCTCTCCCACTCCGTCTAGCAGTTCTTCGTGTGGTAAATAAAACTTCCTTTTTACGGCCCTTTGATCCTATAGATTCATCACTTTCTACCACAAGCAGTTTCTGTTCACACAAGTTGGATCTATTTCATACTGCATCTCATAATATGCCTAGTATGTTCACTTATGCTTCACAAAGTAGTTAGATTCCTCACTTGTACTTATTCGTGGATTCGTACAAATCTAGAACCAACTCACTATCTATGAGTGAATGTCTTCGCACTATGAGGTCAATGTCTTCTAAACTGATTTATCTTCAAAATCTTCTGAGAATGCATATGACCTCTTCCCCTTCCCTCGCACCTTAATGCTGTCACAGGTACATGTCTGTGGGAGAATCCCTTGGTTCTCATTCTCTGCATTCGTTTGCAGAAGTCTTACAGCATCACATTAACTCTCCTGAAGCCAGTTCCTGTTTGACCAAAAAGCAGAAGCCTTTGAAGCCTTTAAACGTGTTGAAGCCCTTCAGTTTAAGCTTCATGGCACTAGAGAAACCTACAAGAAAGGGTGGCAGACAGCATCGCGGCAACACCTCAAGAGATTTGCCTCCTGGCCTCTATGAGTTGTACAAGACAGATCCAAAGGAGGACTAAAATCAGCGAAAAACTCGAATCCAATGGATTCGAAGATATTGGGCAGAACAGTGGTTCAAGTACAGGTTCGTGACCCAGGAGTATGCTGAGAAGAATGCCATCAAACGACCATGGGGAGACATTATATACAGGAATCTTCAACCCAAGTCCAGAGCTGAAGCCACTGAACAAGGATTTTATCCTTGCATGGTCCGTGGACCGCAGCCTACGGATGCAGACCCATCTTCATTACTGTGGTGCCGTGATGATAATCTGTTCAAGCGCAATCTTCAGTTTGCCAGGAACTCGGCCAAAGAGAACAAGAAATCACAAGGCTTAGACTTCAATCCAGGCCCCTCTGCTCCTCGTGCTGATGGCACACGCGAAGCTGAACCCAATCTTGTTGGGCCCTTCAACAACCTGGAAGGTCTCATCACTCATATCATGGTTCAAGGGACAGCCGTGGATGAGCCTGTAGATGACGCTGAATCTGATAAAGCGCCCGCACCACCGAAGCCAAAGAAACTGAAGAAGCCTAAAGCTTCAAAGCCTGCTCCTGCACCAAAGGTCTTACAAGCGAAGTCTCTGGCCACTGCACCTCCTGAACACAGTGTGCAGTTTGAAGATTTGTCACGCATCTCCAAGCCCTCTAGAGTGAAGATGCCCTTGCAACCCACTAACCAAGAACTAACTGCTGCTGCTATTCTGCGCAATGACGCCATTGATCTGTCCAACCATGAAGATCATGCAGATGACGCTCTTGAGAAACTGATTAAGAGCAAGGAAGAAGCAGAAATCTTCAATGATTTGCCTCTCTTTGACGTAGCAATCCTTCACAACTTCATTGATGAGTGGTTTGAAACCCCCAATCTCAGCTTTGATGATCTGCAACTTCCAATTGGCCTCAACGTCGCTTTCACTGGCGCCATTGCTTCTGAGCTAGCTCTAGCTCAGCGCATCGTTGAACTGAAGCAAAAGATCGACTATGAGAAAGCTCAGTTCAAGCAGCACATGGCAAAGCTCAGCGTGCAAGATGTCAAGAACTTCAAGATTATGCTGCACAAGCTCAAGGAAGCCTTTCTCAAGAAACACAAAGAAGCTAAAGATTCCCGTGAGCGCATGAAAAGTCTGGCTGACAAGAGCGTGCAAGCCTACAATGAAGCTGAAAAGCGCAAGGCTCTTGGGCGTCCTGGAATCGATCCCAGGATGGCTGCAAAGAAGAAGCCAGTTGTGGCCGAACCCGAAGCAACAAGCCAGGAAGTACATCCCATTGTCTTGCCTACCAGTATGACAGGTTCGAAGCCTAAGGTCCCCATAGTGGCTTCAGAACTAAAGAAGACAAGGGCTGCCGAGGCTGAAGCCAGAAAGAGGAAAAATCCTGAAGCTTCTGATGCCGCTCCCTCCAAGAAGAAGCGCAAAACCAAGAAAGATCGGGCTGCTCCCGCAGAGCCCCTTGTTGTTGAGCCCATCTCGGTTGCTCATCCTGCCTCTTCACATCAAGAACGACGGATGATAGTTCATGAGCCCGCTTCCACAGAGGCTCGTGAAGCTGAAGACATTCCAGCAGTTGACCCCACCGCTGCTGAAGACATTGGTCACCATGACAATGTTGAAGATGATGAAGTCCTTCCTCAGATCGAGCACCAATTGGTATCATCGCCTGTGCTCACGCACAGCAAACTCATCAGCATTGGTCGTCCTCTGACGCCAACTGCTGAGGATGCATCGTGGGCTGATCACCCACAGAGACAAGACACTCCAAGCTCTCCCCAACCGCAAGCTACCCCAATAGTGCAAGATGATGATGACTTTGTGGCCCAGCACACTCCATCTCCACAAGCGCCGCCCGCATTATGCAGGCTTCGCAAAGGACCAAGGCCCCAAGTCACTCCCAGAATGCACGTGTCTGAATCCGAAGCCAAAATGGCTGAAGATGTTCTGGCTGCATCAGCCGATGAAGAAGAAGATGAAGAAGAAGCCCCAAGAGTTTCAAGAGTTGCTACACCCCCGTCTCATCAAGATGTTGTTCTCGAGGAGAACGTGACCGACCCTCCAGCTTTTGAAGTGGAGGTTAACAACCCTGAAGCGGCCACCAATATCGCCGCTGACGCCAATGACGTTGTCATGGCTGAAGCCAGTATGGCGCCAGAAGCCAATGTGGCACTAGAAGTCAATGCAGCACCTGAAGTCCAAGCACCTGAAGCACATGTGGCCCCTGAAGCCCATGAAGACAATGCCAATGCCCCGGTTCCCCCTCCAAGACCTCACACAATGGAGTTGGCATTTGATCATGGTTAGCCAGTTATGGTTCGCTGGCCCATTCTGACTCCTCCGCCTGCTGCTGGTCCACAATTTGAGTACCACATTGAGCACAAGCCTCAAGTCCAAAAGCCCAAGCCAAGACTTACACGATTCCCAGGCACTGCCACTTCACCTGGGGTCTTCAATGCGAATGGCTTTGTGGCACATAATACCTTCTTCAACAGCTCCAAGAACCCTTATACCAGACCGCGCATTTCCTCAGATCGGTTCTGGAGCTATTAGCAGTGCAGCTACTATTCCTGTGTCCTATACAATCAAGGGCGCATATTTCCACATATGCTCCTCGACTCTGAAGCTATAGCTGGACTGCCCTGCCTTGAAGAAGCATTGGACTGTTTTAGAGATGCTGGTCTGTTGCAGTTCATCACTGACAAGGAGCACTGGAACGAAGAATTGCTGCTTCAATTCTATGCCACTCTTCATATTCGAGGCTACAACAGGGATCCAAAGACTTGGGTACTTGAGTGGAAGACAGGCAATGTCCATCATGAAGCTAAAGTTCTTGATATCATTGAGCTCACAGGCCTGCCCACTCCTGGTGAATACTATGAACCAGGTTGTCAACAACATCAAAATGCCTTGGAAAGCATCTTTCAGAAGCCAGAACCCAACATGAGTCAAATGCTGAGCATGATGAAGCCTCTGCCTCATGACGCTGAATACCCATCAGAGTTCTTTGTTGAAGACCTAGAGTACCTGCCTCGCACCATTTACCACATCATCAGGAAGACTCTATGGCCTGTCAAAGGACACTCATCTGCAGTGAAGCTTGATGGAGAAATGAAGACTTTGGTTTTCTATATCTTCAATGGCATCAACTTCAATGCTCAAGACTTCTTCGTCAGGCAGTTGGCTGCGTCTGGCTCTGACATCTTTGGGTTGAAATTCTCTGTTCCATGGGTCATGCGTCTGATAAAGCGTCACTCGGCTTTCAACTATCAGCCATCTGCGTGCAATCATCTTATATTCTTGCCCGAGATTGATCTGTCAGTTGAAGCCATTTACCCAGAGCCTGCTAAGGATCCCATTTATCTTCACAATGTTGATCACCAAAGCTTCACCCAGCCCATTGAAGGGATTCCAGCCGTTTCTCGTGTTTATCCCCTGGCTGGAAACACACGTGTCCCTCGTGCTCAAACTGATGTCACTGGTAGCATCATTGCGCAAAGGCCTCAAAGACGATCTTGTGCCCTCAATGACCGAGAGCTTCTCGTCACGCAGCATCAGAAACAGGTGAAACATCACGACTGGCTTAAGCGTCAAATGCAAAGCCTCTTGGTGGATGTCAACCGCATTCGCAATCTTGCCACCAAGAATGCCTTTGTCACTCATGAAACCTGTCGGAGGTCATGGAAGAGTTTGACCCTACTGAGTGCTGAAGCTGATCTGCATGACGATGGCTTCACCGAACGCTTCAAGTTTGACTCAACTCCTCCCAGAAATGCTCACTTGCGTCGGACTCCCTCACTTGAAGACTCTGAATATTCGTCCTCAGCTGCGACCGTAAATGCCAGAGTCATTGATAACCAAGATGATGCAACTTCACCTCCTCCAACTTCAGCGTGTGTCGACACTGCACCAAGTTCCTCTGCACCACCGGATCTCAACGACGACCCTGCTGCCTCGCATGCACCTCGTGGGAACGAGTAGGCGCTCTATGTCTTCAAACCTTTTTGGTCCTCACAGACAAAAGGGGGAGAAGCATATGAGTTGATAGTCTTCAAGCGGGTCCATATGGGTGGTTAATTTACTTTTTGCTACTTTTGCCAAGTGCTTACAACTCTTGTTTTCGATACATTTGGTTCTTTGAGTTGTAACACTTAAACTCGATGGTCGTCTGCTACTTATTTGCTATTCTGTGATGCGATGATAAATTCCGCATGTGCGACGATAAATTCCGCAGTTAGATCATTTTGTAGACGTCCATTTTTCATTATGCATGTCATTATCTTCGTTAAATCATATCTTGCATAATGACTTGTCATCATAAGTTGAAGAGGATCTCCACAAGTACAACCTGCCATGTGCATTTGCATTCCAAAAGCAAATTACTTATATGCACATCTTCAGGGGGAGCCCTTGCAACTTATGAAGACAATACCCTATCCTTTACAATTTCACATATTTTATTCCCCGTTCAAAACTTCAACCAGTTTGTCATCAATCACCAAAAAGGGGGAGATTGTAAGTGCATCTAGTGCCACCCCTAGTTGGTTTTGGAGTATTGACGACAAACCTGGTTGAGGGACTAATTTGTTTGTGAGAATTGCAGGATAACATAGGTAGAAGTCCCTCATTGATTCAGTTTACCTACCAGAGATGAACCCTAAAAATGTATGAAGGCATTGAAGTCAAAGGTGGTATGTGAAGACATTCACATTGAAGTCTATGACAAGAGAAGACATCGCATGAAGACTATGGAGCGCGAAGACTTAGTTGTTTCGTCGTTCTTTTTCTACTTTGTTGAGTCATAGGAACCACCGTACTGTTAAGTGGGGTCCAAGAGAACCAGTCAGAATGACTGGAGTGATGCTTAACCAAATCCTATGTCTTTGAGTGAAGACTATGAGAGCAAATCTTGTCCAGAGTTGGATAAGTCAGCTTTGCTTGTAGCCCAAGTAAAGTTGTCGTGTGTGTTTGGAATCTGACCGTTGGAACACGTGTCAGTTCCTTAGTGACCAAGGGTCATTTCGGACAAATCAGGACGGGTTGCCTAGTGGCTATAAATAGCCCACCCCCTACAACCATAAACGGTTGGCTGCTCAGAGTTAGTGCACGGCTTTTTTCGTTTGAGAGCAACCCACCTTGAAGCCTTTGAGAGAGAATTCCTTGCTAGGATAAAGCCCTAAACACCCAGAGCCAAAGAGTGTTAGGCATCACTTAAGTCTTCCTGTCTGTGTGATCTGAAGACTTTCATAAAAATCGCCTATTCACCCCCCTCTAGTCGATCACTAGCACTTTCAATTTTTATTCACCACATGATATGTGTTTTGCTTGCAGCGTGTTTTATGATTTAAGTCTTTGCTTATTAGTTTACCACAATCATCCTTGCTGTACACACCTTTTGAGAGACCCATACATGATTTGGAATTTGATAGAATACTCTATGTGCTTCACTTATATCTTTTGAGCTTTGTAATCTTGCTCTAGTGCTTCACTTCTATCTTTTAGAGCACGGTGGTGGATTTGTTTTATAGAAACTATTGATCTCTCATGCTTCACTTACATTATTTTGAGAGTCTTAATAGCATGGTAATTTTCTTAAAATCCTAATATGCTTGGTATGCAAGATTAATAATAAAACTTTCATATGAGTGTTTTGAATACTAAGAAAAGTTTGATGCTTGATGATTGTTTTGAGATATGGAGGTAATAATATCAAAGTCATGCTAGTTGAGTAATTGTGAAATTGAGAAGTACTTGTGTTCAAGTTTGCAAGTCCCATAGAATGCACGTATGGTAAACGTTATGCAACAAATTTGAAGCATGAGGTGTTATTTGATTGTCTTCTTTATGAGTGGTGGTCGGGGACGAGTGATGGTCTTTTCCTACCAATCTATCCCCCTAGGAGCATGCGCGTAGTGCCGAGGTTTTTGATGACTTGTAGATTTTTGCAATAAGTATGTGAGTTCTTTATGACTAATGTTGAGTCCATGGATTATACGCACTCTCACCCTTCCATCCTTGCTACCCTCTTCGGTACCGTGCATTGCCCATTCTCACAATGAGAGTTGGCGCAAACTGCGCCGGTGCATCCAAACCCCGTGATATGATACGCTCTTTCACACATAAACCTCCTTATATATTCCTCAAAACTACCACCATACCTACCTATTATGGCATTTCCATAGCCATTCCGTGATATATTGCCATGCAACTTTCCATCATTCCGTTCATCATGACACATTCATCATTGTCATATTTCTTACCATGATCATGTAGTTGACATAGTATTTGTGGCAATGCCACCGTTCATAATTCTTTCATACATGTCACTCTTGGTTCATTGCAGATCCCGGCACACCGCCGGAGGCATTCATATAGAGTCATCTTTGTTCTAGTATCGAGTTGTAAATAAATAGAAGTGTGATGATCATCATTATTAGAGCATTGTCCCAAGTGAGTTATAAAAAAAAGAAAGGCCAAAAAAAAAGAAGGTCTAGAAAAAGAGAAAGGCCATAAAAAAGAGAAGGCCCAAAAAAATGAGAGAAAAAGAGAGAAGGGACAATGTTACTATCCTTTTACCACACTTGTGCTTCAAAGTAGCACCATGATCTTCATAGTAGAGAGTCTCTCATATTATCACTTTCATATACTAGTGGGAATTTTTCATTATAGAACTTGGCTTGTATATTCCAACAATGGGCCTCCTCAAGTGCCCTAGGTCTTCGTGAGCAAGCAAGTTGGATGCACACCCACTAGTTTCTTTTGTTGAGCTTTCATACATTTATATCTCTAGTGCATCCGTTACATAGCAATCCCTACTCCTTGCATTAACATCAATCAGTGGGCATCTCCATAACCCATTGATTAGCCTCATTGATGTGAGACCTTCTCCTTTTTGTCTTCTCCACATAACCCCCCTCATTATATTCTATTCCACCCATAGTGATATGTCCATGGCTCGCGCTCATATATTGCGTGAAAGTTTATAGGTTTGAGATTACTAAAGTATGAAACAATTGCTTGGCTTGTCATTGGGGTTGTGCATGATGAGAGCATTCTTGTGTGACAAAAATGAAACATGACTAAACTATATGATTTTGTAGGGATGAACTTTCTTTGGCCATGTTATTTTGAGAAGACATAATTGCTTAGTTAGTATGCTTGAAGTATTATCATTTTTATGTCAATATGAACTTTTGTTTTGAATCTTTCGGATCTGAATATTCATACCACAATTAAGAAGAATTACATTAAAATTATGCCAAGTAGCACTCCGCATCAAAAATTCTATTTTTATCATTTACCTACTCCAAGACAAGCAGGAATTAAGCTTGGGGATGCTTGATACGTCTCCAACGTATCTATAATTTTTGATTGCTCCATGCTATATTATCTACTGTTTTAGACATTATTGGGCTTTATTTCCCACTTTTATATTATTTTTGGGACTAACATATTAACCGAAGGCCCAGCCCAGTATTGCAGTTTTTTTGCCTGTTTTAGGGTTTCAAAGAAAAGGAATACGAAACGAAGTCCAAATGGAATGAAACCTTCGAAAACGTGATTTTCTCATCAGATAAGATCTAGGAGACTTGGACCCTCTGTCAAGAAAGCCACAAGGTGGTCACGAGGGTGGAGGGCGCGCCCCTCCCCTAGGGCGCGTCCCCTGCCTCGTGGGCCCCTCGAAGCTCCACCGACATACTTCTTCCTCCTATATATATCCACGTACCCCCAAACGATCGGGGACGGAGCCAAAAACCTAATTCCACCACCGCAACTTTCTATATCCACGAGATCCCATCTTGGGGCCTGTTCTGGAGCTCCGCCGGAGGGGGCATCGATCATGGAGGGCTTCTACATCATCATCCAAGCCCCTCCGATGAAGTGTGTATAGTTTACTTCAGACCTGCGGGTCCATAGCTAGTAGCTAGATGGCTTCTTCTCTCTTTTTGGATCTCAATACAATGTTCTCCCCCTCTCTCGTGGAGATCTATTCGATGTAACCTTCTTTTTGCGGTGTGTTTGTTGAGATCGATGAATTGTGGGTTTATGATCAAGTCTATCTATGAATAATATTTGAATTTTCTCTGAATTCTTTTATGTATGATTAGTTACCTTTGCAAGTCTCTTCGAATTATTAGTTTGGTTTGGCCTACTAGATTGGTTTTTCTTGCCATGGGAGAAGTGCTTAGCTTTGGGTTCAATCTTGCGGTGTCCTTTCCCAGTGACAGAAGGGGCAGCAAGGCACGTATTGTATTGTTGCCATCGAGGATAACAAGATGGGGTTTTTATCATATTGCATGAAACTATCCCTCTACATCATGTCATCTTGCTTAAGGCGTTACTCTATTTTTAACTTAATACTCTAGATGCATGCAGGATAGCGGTCGATGAGTGGAGTAATAGTAGTAGATGCAGAATCGTTTCGGTCTACTTGTCTCGGACGTGATGCCTATATACATGATCGTACCTAGATATTCTCATAAATATGCTCAATTCTGTCAATTGCTCAATAGTAATTTGTTCACCCACCGTAGAATACTTATGCTCTTGAGAGAAGCCACTAGTGAAACCTATGGCCCCCGGGTCTCTTTCTTATTATATCAATCTCCATCACTTTATTATTGCTTTTCTTTTACTTTGCTTTTACTTTTTACTTTGCATCTCTATACCAAAAATACCAAAAATATTATTTATCATCTCTATCAGATCTCACTTTCGTAAGTGGCCGTGAAGGGATTGACAACCCCTAAGCACGTTGGTTGCGTTGAGCTATTGTTTTTTTGTAGGTACGAGGGACTTGATCCTAGCCTCCTACTGGATTGATACCTTGGTTCTCAAAAACTGAGGGAAATACTTACGCTACTTTGCTGCATCATCCCTTCCTCTTCAGGGAAATCCAACGCAGTGCTCAAGAGGTAGCAAACAGCTAGTCCGCCAGGACCCTTTCCAAAGATTACGTGTAAATCATTGACCATAGCAAGTACGTGATCACCGGTACGCATGGCGGGCTTCTTTCGGTGACCTGCCTCGCCTTTGAAATGCTTGCCTTTCTTTCGACATTGATGGTTGGTCATAAGAAATCGACGATGGCCCAGGTACACATTCTTCCTACATTTGTCCAGGTATATACTTTCAGTTTCTTCTAAACAGTGCATGCATGCATGGTATCCCTTGTTTGTCTATCCTGAAAGGTTACTGAGAGCGGGCCAATCATTGATGATTACAAAACAGCGACGCATGCATGTTAAATTCCTCATGTTTGTGCTCATCCCACGTATGTACACCGTTTCCATTCCACAGTTGTAAAATTTCTTCAACTAATGGCCTTAGGAACACATCAATGTCATTGCCGGGTTGCTTAGGGCCTTGGATGAGAATTGGCATCATAATGAACTTCTGCTTCATGCACATCCAAGGAGGAAGGTTATACATACATAGAGTCACGGGCCAGGTGATGTGATTGCTGCTCTGCTCCCCGAAAGGATTAATGCCATGCGCTTAAACCAAACCATACGTTCCTTGGGTCACTTGCAAACTCAGGCCAGTACTTTCTCTCGATTTTTTCTCCACTATGACCCGTCAGCGGGTGCTCTCAACTTCCCGTCTTTTTTATGGTCCTCACTGTGCCATCGCATCAAATTGGCATGCTCTTCGTTTCTGAACAGACGTTTCAACCGTGGTATTATAGGAGCATACCACATCACCTTCGCAGGAACCCTCTTCCTGGGGGCTCGCCGTCAACATCACCAGGGTCATCTCGTCTGATCTTATACCGCAATGCACCGCATACCGGGCATGCGTTCAGATCCTTGTACGCACCGCGATAGAGGATGAAGTCATTAGGGAATGCATGTATCTTTTGCACCTCCAATCCTAGAGGGTATACGACCTTCTTTGCTGCGTATGTACTGTCAGGAAATTCGTTATCCTTTGGAAGCTTCTTCTTCAATATTTTTAGTAGCTTCTCAAATCCTTTGTCAGGCACAACATTCTCTGCCTTCCACTGCAGCAATTCCAGTATGGTACCAAGCTTTGTGTTGCCATCTTCGCAGCTGGGGTACAGGCCTTTTTTGTGATCCTCGAGCATGCGATCGAACTTCAGCTTCTCCTTTTGACTTTCGCATTGCGTCCTTTCATCGACAATGACCCGGCGGAGATCATCATCATCAGGCACATCGTCTGTTTCCTCATGATCTTCAGCAGCTTCCCCCATTGCAGCATCATTGGGCACATCGTCTGGTTCCTCTTGATCTTCAGCAGCTTCCCCCATTGTAGCATCACCGTATTCAGGGGGCACATAGTTGTCATCGTCCTCTTCTTCTTCACCATCTTCCATCATAACCCCTATTTCTCCGTGCCTCGTCCAAACATTATAGTGTGGCATGACACCATTGTAAAGAAGGTGGGTGTAAAGGATTTTCCGGTCAGAGTAAGACTTCGTATTCCCACATTTAGGGCATGGACAACACATAAAACCATTCTGCTTGTTTGCCTCAGCCACTTCGAGAAAATCATGCACGCCCTTAATGTACTCGGAGGTGTGCCTGTCACCGTACATCCATTGTCAGTTCATCTGTGTGCATTATATATAATTAAGTGTGTCAAAAACCATTACAGAACATCATGAATAGATAATTAAGTGACCAAATTAATAGAAGTTCATCATCACATTAAAACCAAAGTACATACATAGTTCTCATCTAACAACATATAGCTCTCCAGAGCATCTAATTAATCAAACCATACATTGAAACTATGTAAAACATTTCAATGAGAAAAAAATGCGATCATAATCGCAACCAAGGTAACAATTGATCCAACGGCATAATGATACCAAGCCTCGGTATGAATGGCATATTTTCTAATCTTTCTCATCTTCAACCGCATTGCATCCATCTTGATCTTGTGATCATCGACGAGATCCGCACACTACAAAAAAATACACTTCCGTGATGATACGTGTTTTCATAGTAGGTCGCTTTTTGGTCATGCATGTACATCCATGACAAATTTATGACAGAATCAAGATATTCATACCAGTGCTGTCGTAGAAGTGTTCCATGAAATTACCAAAATTAACATCATGGAAGTGTCCACTTCCATGACAATAAATCGCGCGTCACAAAAGTGCTTTCGTCAAGGGTGACCGACACGTGGCATCCACCATAACGGAACGCCGTTAAGCTATCGGGTCGGGTTTTGGATCCGATAACCCGTTAACAGCCCCGACCAATGGGGATTTTCCATGTGTAAAATCATCATTGGCTAGAGGAAACGTGTTGGCTCATCGTTGGGACAGATGTCATCCACTCACTGGACAGAAGGCGCCTATGATACGTCGACATGTGGCACGGCCCAATAGTGGCCCATTCCTGTGAAAAGGCCGGCCCATTTGACTTGGTCAAAAGCTGGCGGGCCGGCCCATGGAAAGCCCGCTAACGGCATGTTTGCATATAGCCCATTTACAGCCCGCTAACCCAAGGCCCGTTACGCCCTATCCGAATTAGGCCCAGTAGCGTCACCTGGGCCGTCCAATATGATTCCAGCCCCTTTTCACTTCTGGCCCATGTATAGCCTATGACATCTTTCGGCCCATATGAGGCCCTTTGTAACTCTTGGCCCATTAGTGGCCCGTGCTGAAACTGGCCCGTAATGAACAGTGTATTACTTTACACCCATTAACGGCCCGTGGTGAAATTGGCCCGTAATGAACAGTGTATCACTTTATACCCATTAACGGCCCGTTATTTCGTTGGGCCATTTCCAGTCCAAGTTAACTTTCGGCCTTTTGAGGGCCCATTTATTCTTGGGCTCATTTGCAGCATTCGGTTACTTACGGCCCGTTACTGTCATTTTCTGTTTGTGAGCCAAATTCAGCCTGTTGTTATAGTCGGCACGTTTGTGGACCGTTAGTCTATTGGGCCATTTTCATAACATCACCAAATATAGCCTATTAACGGCCCGTTATGGTCAGCCCATAAAATGTACGATTTTCCATTAAAGGCCCGTCTACGGCCCATTAAAGGCCCGTACAAAACCCATAAATGAGCCGGCGGCCCATGGATCCTACAATACGTACAAGGCCCATGGATCCTACGAGACGTAGAAGGCCCATGGATCCTACGAGACGTAGAAGGCCCATGGATCCGACGGCCCTAAAGGGCCATGGTCGGGCGAATTGGCCCCTGTTTGAACGATATAGCATATTCAAAGAATTATCCTACTCAATACTATCACCTCTAAAAAGCCTACACTATTACAACAAAGAGATCAAGGCATAGAAAGGTAGAATAACCCTACACTATACAATAAAGAAATTACAGCCGATTATACCCACTAGGCATTATGGTTCGGCACAGGTGATAATAAAGCATACACAAACAGCAACTTAGATACACTGGGCAAATACAGCTCATACATCATGGATGGGCATCAACTTAACTCCATTTGAACTATAATCTCTTCAGAAAATAGGATTGGCCGGATTCAGATAGCACAAATTTCAGTCTGCAAAATCTCCAATTCCTTCATGGTTACCTCAGTGTCTTGTTTCATATTTTTTGACTCATGCATCTAATACCTGCATGTCGAGTCTCAACTTGTTGATTATACGTTGACAATCATATACACTTTGTCTTGCCACCTCTAGTTGATGCTCGAGAACATCAGCACATTCCAATTCCAATCCATAATCATTCGGTAACAGCCATGCCACACTGCTCGCAGATCTTTGTGTTGATGTCACTTCATCCTGAAATGTTTCTGTAAGTACACATGACTAGGGCAAAAATATAGTTACAACAGTGAAGCGAACAAGACATTATTTTGTACTACATGGCAAAACAAGACTAACAATAATGTTACATGTCACTTTAAAAAAATGTTACACGTCATGAAGCATAAGCAGGTGATATTTTAAAAATTATAAAAAAATAGTCTGTGCAGCCTGCATACAGAAATCCCTCTTAGCTCACCTGAGGAGCATGATGTTGGGGCCCAATCGAAAACACAGACAAGTTACAAATTTAGACAGCATGTTACATATAAGTAAGCAAGCAGTTGGCCATTCTGTGCCTCAATTAAAGTCTTGGGGAGCATAATGAACAGCAGAGGGTTTCATACAAACATACTACAGCAGGCAAAACTATGTAATCATTAGCGTAGTATAAACTAGATTGTGAGCCTCATGCAATAATAGTTGGTTAATAGACTTCAAAGCTTCAGGCACACTTCGGCAGATTAATTAAATGGTAAGGCCTTTAATTATTTCAACTAATAGTGATACAAGTACCAAACATTAGGCATGATTATTTGGGCATCTCATTAACTGAGGACAAATAAAGCAATTGAAAAGAGAAAATTAACTTTGCCTGAAACAAACAAGGAATTGAACTCTTGAGTTGCATACAGTGACTTACCTTAGCAGGTTGAAGAGGCTCAGCGCAGCTCCTACTTCTCTTGCAAGGCTCCTTCCTAACATCTTGTACTTGGAAATCCTCAATCTTATCTTCATTGCACCCCCTCTGCAAGGTGACACAAACTAGTTACTCGTCTCCTTGGAAGATAAATATGCATACTTTCCAGTCTGTGAACACAAAAGGATGAGATTATAACAAAACAACACCACATAATTATGTCAACTAGTTACTCGTCTCCTTGGAAGATAAATATGCATACTTTCCTAACATACTTGCCTACTGTAGTGTACAGCAAAACCTTTATGTCACCTATGAGTTAGACAAGGCCCCACTACAGCAGTCATTAGTGTTTAAATCATTGACAAGCTCTGTTAGAGTGTTAGGTAAAGAACAGCAAGTAATCAAAGCAAACAATCCTAGTATGGCTGGCTGATGCAAACAAGCAATTGAACAGATGTGTGAGCAAATCATACATATCAAGAAAATAAGCAAAGAAGGAGGCTTAAAGACCATCACTTGACTGACCAGACTTAAGGGGCATTTAAACATCATGTGCAACGTATGAACTAACATAAACATTGCATATTCCAGATTCTACAATGGAATGCACATGTATTAGGTTATGCCATGTATGATGATGCCTAAATGTATAGATAGCAGGCAGGAGTGATTCATCATTGCATGCACAATTGAATTGCAGGTTAAGGCCCAGTTCGATTCCGCCTTTTCAGGGCATATTGTCAAAATAAGCCATAAAAGATGTAAAGAAGTCATTTTTGAGTTATGTGCTTGGGCTTAACTAATTTCGCTTTGGAGGGGGGTATTTCGGGTAGAACCTCACTAAAAATTGAAGGGAAGGGGAATAGTGAAATGACTCTGTTGTCTGCCTATATTACACTCAAAATGCAATTGCTGACACCCGTGTCACACCTGACCCTTAAGTAAAAACAAACACGCAAGCATTCATTGCCCTGCCCGCTTGCATCTCCTCTCCCCTTTCCCTCTACCTCGATCCCCTGCCTGCAGCACTAGGGTTCCTCCAGCGAGCCGTCGCCACTGGTCCCATCTGGCCTTGTCCTCGATGATGCTATGTCCAGCTAGGCTACATGGCCGGCGGGTAGGGGCAAATCTCCCTGGCTTCTCCTCCATCTGGCGCCGCCCCTCATTCTTATGGTCTCCAGCAGCTACTCCACTGTGGTTCGTCCAACGCACTACTCCGGCGGGTGCTGCACAACTATGGCTGATGCCACATTGCGGCAGAAGGCACCTTATTCCCCCTCCCCTCCTCCCAGGCCATGGCCTTGAGGTGCTGTTAAAGGATGAGTGTCGGTGTCAAAACCGGCGGATCTCGGGTAGGGGGTCCCGAACTGTGCGTCTAGGCCGGATGGTAACAGGAGGCAAGGGACACGAAGTTTTACCCAGGTTCGGGCCCTCTCGATGGAGGTAAAACCCTACGTCCTGCTTGATTAATATTGATGATATGGGTAGTACAAGAGTAGATCTACCACGAGATCGGAGAGGCTAAACCCTAGAAGCTAGCCTATGGTATGATTGTTGATGTGTATGTTGTCCTACGGACTAAAACCCTCCAGTTTATATAGACAATGGAGAGGGTTAGGGTTACACAAAGTCGGTTACAATGGTAGGAGATCTGCATATCTGTATCGCCAAGCTTGCCTTCCACGCCAAGGAAAGTCCCTTCCAAACACGGGACGGAGTCTTCAATCTTGTATCTTCACAGTCCAACAGTCCGGCCAAAGGATATAGTCCGGCTGTCCAGACACCCCCTAATCCAGGACTCCCTCAGTAGTCCCTGAACCAGGCTTCAATGACGATGAGTCCGGCGCGCAGATTGTCTTCGGCATTGCAAGGCGGGTTCTCCTCCAAATTCCGTGTACCTGTTGAATAAAGTCCGGTTTCTTATAGATGTTGCGCTCCTTGGCTTCTATGCCCAATAATGGCCGCTTCCCACGTGTGAAACGAATATGAAAAGCCTGAGTGTTTTTACATTCACACCCCTAGCCACATAAATGAGCTGCCCTATCTAAGGGGACGAGGATTTAGATCCAATCCACACCTTCTCCCCTTCGTGAGTGTTCATCAGAGCGCATCCGACAAAGGTCCATTCCACCATGGCCAGCCGTCGCATCTCTTCCCCTCACCCTTCCAGCCCTAAGCCTGGATATTGGGAGAGATGTTCCATCCCGCATAGCGAGCTAGTGACGCTCCAGACCAAGGGATTTCTCCCCCCCGGCCTATATGGTCCCGGTTCGAGCCGGTCTTGCCGTCTACAATGGCGGAGAGCAAGCAGAGAGTGCCCCTAATCCCTCCAAAGGAGAGTGGGTGTGCCTCGTCCCTTACTTAATAAGGGGGCTCAGATTTCCAATCAATCCATTTCTCCGGGGGCTGCAGGAGTTCTATGGCCTCCAGCTACATAATCTCACGCCTGCCTCCGTATTGCATATCACGGGCTTTGTGGCCCTCTGCGAGCTGTTCTTGGGTGTTGAGGCTCATTTCGGACTATGGAAGGAGCTATTCTGCCTCGTGCCCCGTTCCAAGAAGGGGTCAATGTATCAAGTGGGCAGAGCCGAAGTGTGGCGCATCGCTGGGACCGGATATCTGTCCGGAACCCCAAAGAAGGCGTCCAAAGACTGGGCCTCGGAATGGTTTTATATAGAAGACGTCCCGCTGCCGGATCCTGTCCGGATCGGCCTCCCTGAATTCAACAGTGCTCCCTTAAAGAAGCGCCTAAGCTGGCGCCCACGGAGCCCTCAGAGGGA
The DNA here is from genome assembly GCA_034509565.1 of Triticum monococcum. Lineage (NCBI taxonomy): Eukaryota > Viridiplantae > Streptophyta > Magnoliopsida > Poales > Poaceae > Triticum > Triticum monococcum. Next base: position 168,229,471 of record CM067847.1, on the reverse strand, counting down.
AAGTGACAGGGACATCATTTACCTGATGGGCCGAATAAGATTGTTAGCCCATTCAGGACTAACCATGATCGGGGTTATGGCCGAATGCATTATGCGGGGGGTTCAGCCGCTTCAGTATAGAAGCCACCCCATGTGGGACTTCAACGGAGAGGATGACGCCACCCGCTACGGCCGCAAGGGGCCGGATTCAGCTCCCGCTCAACTAAAGATCTTGTCCACTTTGTATAAGGGAGAAGAGGAGGAATTTCTCCGCATCAACCCACAGGGTGGATTCTATATGCACAATCCCCCAAGCTGGGTAAGCGGTCGCATTTACTTGCCCATCTGTTTTGTATTCCCATTTAAATATTCAATCTGATGACTTCAACGCAGGAACTGCGCCGGGCTGTTAAGGAAATAAGCAGCCCTCCTCCACAACCCGAGGACCCAGGACGGTCCCTCGACCCGGCCTCTCAAGAGGATCCGGACATATTTGTGGAGCTGATTGATGGAGTGTTCCATCAATTGAGCAAGGACAACGCCTTGGTGGCCATTATGGCCGATTACCCAGGGCTAATCCTGACCCCCCAGGTAACTGAGATCAAAGTCCCAGTACCCCAAATAGGTGTCCGCCAACTCGTGTTTTCAGTTTCCTGATTACAACCGAACTTTGCAGGGGAGGTTTTTAAGGTGGAAGGCCGAACCCGCGGCGACAAGGCAACGATGGGCCGTAGGGCCCCACGGGCAGAAAAGAAGTGCAGTCCGGACCGAGGCGTCAGTGCAAAGGTATGGCGCACCCCCTTATCCCAGGTGTTATACCTTCGAGGCACATTGACACTCGCGCTCTCTCCAGGACAAAGAGACCTCACCGGACTATGTCCGGAGAGGCTGCCAATCGCGCCTCCACCAGCCAGGCTCCAAAGCCTGGTACGGAGGCAGAGGGGAACGCAAGGCACGCGCCAGACGCTCCTCCGACGAAGGACGTGGACGGGTTGTCTGCCACCAACTCTGAGGTGGAGAGTGCCATGAACCACAGGCGTCGCCGGACAATTCTTCGTGATGCTTGTTTCTCCCAAGGGGCGTTAGATGCCTTCAACTCGGGAGATGCGTACCTCTGTGCCGCTCAAAATGGTCTAGCCAGAGCCATGGAGCAGTATGCAAAAGACATACGGGTAAGAAAATTCTGGTAATTATATATATATATATACCAGTAGCCCCCGAGACTTGAAATGTTAGAATAACTGATTTAAGGATCATTTGTTATGCAGGTTCTTATAGAAAAGAATTCCCTACTGTCCAAGGAGTTGCAAGAGTGCAAAGCCCAACTTGAGGCCGCACTAGCCGCGGCATGGGAGCGCAAGGAGACCCCCTCTGGTAATATACACTTCGAAAAATAAGTATTTTGTGAAGCACGGCATGGGTGCGAATCTGACAAATGAAATTGCAGATGGCGCCGGATTGAATCCGGAAAGGCAACACCTCCTACGCCAGCTAAAGGCTGGTGAGAAGGTGCTGACTAAGGTGAGGCGGGAGAAGAACGATCTCCAAGATGCCAACACCAAGCTGGGCGTCGAGCTGAAGGATGTTCGTGCCCAGCTGTCAGACTCCATGAAGGAGAATCAGCGGCTTCGGCGCGGCATATTTAGTAAGTGCTTGAACGAACCTTTGAAAGAAAGTTCGGCGAGGTAGTCGACTAACAGAGCAATGTCTGTAGGTGTGCTAACAGGTCGTCCTGCAGAGGAGATGCCCGGTTCTACGGGTTACCTCCTTCCCGAGCTCTCGCAACTGCTCGATCGAGTTCGGCAGGCGATGCAAGGCGTCGCCCAGGCCCTGTGGCCATCCATCTCCATGCCTGAAGGTCTTGGAGAGCTTGCGGAGAAGCTAAAGGGAGCACAGCGGCGCTTCCGATTGTGGAAGATATCGGCCTGCCGTCAAGGTGCTAGGGAGGCCTGGGCCATGGTGAAGATGCGGTACGCAAAGGCTGACCCCAACCACATTGTCGAGGTCGGTCCTGTAGGGCCCGATGGGAAGGAGATCCCTGTAAGCTTGGTATACGGCCAAGTAGAGTTGGCCGCAAAGTATTCCCAGCAGGACTGTAAATTAGACAGCCTGTTAGATGGTATTGAAGAGGAATACAATCAATCAAAGTGACTATGTAATTTAATTGACATTCATAATGCCTTCTAGCCGGATTGTAGATCATTTGTCATGGCCGACCTTTTCGCTTCAGCCTCGGGACCTGACGGTCCGAAGTGTGTCCGAATTCCCATGCGGTATATAGGAACCGGGGAATGCGTGGAGACCAGGCTTAGGGGTCATTAGTGCGTGAACAGACAAGTGCCCGACTAGTTATGTTATATTACATGGTTAGTAAGAAACATCTTCCAGGGAGAATAGTTCCGTTAGGGGTTCCTTTCCCTAGGAGGCATGCCCTAAAGTGCATGTCCATGCTGCGAAAAGAAACGTAGGAAAAACATCTGGGGGCGTATAGATAAAAATAAAAAAGATCATCTTAGTTCACCGACCGAATATTCCCTTAAGAACTCTAGCTTTCGGCTTCACCCAGTCTGAGGTACACGTCCGGCTGACCCAGCAGTAACAATCACAGAGGTGCTCCCTTTACCACCTAGCCGAACAATCAGGAACGTAGGGGTAAGCACAGGAGCCAGGCAACCCAGCTTGGCCAAAACTTAAGTCATATCGATGCATATAATGGTGAATAAAAGGTACATGCGGAAGTGTGACACATGTGTTGGGCATGAAGCCCGTATAAGTAAGCTTCTGTTTAAAGAAGCCCCCAGGTTTAATGAGCGCGGATAGCGCGTCACTTTATGAGCCTTCAGTGGCTATAAGAGAGAGAGAGAGAGAGAGAGAGAGAGAAGAGAAATGTAAGACAGAAAATATATAAAAAATGGACAGAGGAAGGATACGAACACAGAGTCCGGCGCTAGGCATAGAATCTTCGGAGACAGGCTGCATTCCATGGGTTTGGCTCGAGTCAGTTATCCGATGCATCCCGCAGGCGGTACGCTCCACCAGTCAGGACTTGGTCAATTATGAAGGGACCTTCCCACTTGGGCTTGAGTTTGTCCTTTTTCTTGTCCGGTAGTCGTAGAACTAATTCACCAACGTTGTAATTTTTGGCCCGTACTTCTCTGCTTTGGTATATTTGAGCCTGCTGTTGATAGAATGCGGAACGGGCTTTTGCCACGTCACGCTCATCCTCCAATGCGTCCAAGCTGTCCTGCTGATCGAGCTCGGCTTCTCTTTCTTCGTACATGCGCACTCGAGGTGAGTCATGAATTATGTCGCAAGGCAAAACTGCCTCTGCACCGTACACCATAAAGAATGGTGTGTATCCGGTGGTGCGATTCAGCGTGGTCCGCAGCCCCCAGAGTACGGAGTCGAGCTCCTCTACCCAGTGCATGTTAGATTCCTTGAGGGACCGCACTAATCTGGGTTTGATGCCGCTCATGACAAGACTATTTGCACGTTCGACCTGGCCGTTAGTTTGTGGGTGATAGACGGAAGCATAATCAAGCTTGATGCCCATGTTTTTGCACCAGAGTTTTACCTCGTCGGCCGTGAAGTTCATGCTGTTATCAGTGATGATGCTGTGGGGGACGCCGTAACGGTGTACAACCGTGGATATAAAGTCTATCACCGGTCCGGATTCGGCCGTCTTAACAGGCTTGGCTTCTATCCATTTGGTGAACTTATCCACCATGACTAGTAAGTATTTTTGCTTGTGGGTTCCGCCTTTAAGGGGTCCAACCATGTCAAGCCCCCAGACCGCGAAGGGCCAAGTAATGGGGATAGTTTTGAGGGTGGTGGGCGGCATATGGCTTTGGTTTGCAAAGAGCTGGCAACCGGTGCATCGTTGGAATAAGTCCTGAGCGTCTGCCCGGGCCGTCGGCCAATAAAAGCCTGTACGGAAGGCCTTGCTTACAAGGGACCGGGCTGCAGCGTGATGACCGCCGAGTCCGGCATGAATTTCAGCCAGGAGGTTCCACCCCTCCTCTTCGGAGATGCACCTTTGAAGGACTCCGGTAGTGCTTTTCTTATAAAGCTCTCCCTCTTGGACTCTGTAGGCTTTGGATCGCCGCACTATGCAGCGTGCCTCATTTTGGTCCTCGGGGAGTTCCTGCCTAGTAAGGTAGGCGAGGAATGGTTCTGTCCATGGGGCGATGACGGCCATTATTATGTGGGCTGAAGGTGTTATTTCATTGGCAGAGCCTCCGATTGTGTCAGAATGTTCGGTGTCGGGAAGTGCGGTTGGGTCCGGGCTGTTATTGTTCGGCTCCCCTTGCCATACTATGGATGGCTTGAACAACCTTTCCAAGAAGATGTTGGGGGGGACTACATCGCGTTTTGCGTCGATGCGTGCCAGGACATCTGCCGCCTGATTATTTTCCCGGGCTATATGGTGAAATTCAAGCCCCTCGAACTGAGCTGGCATTTTTAGGACGACGTTGCGGTAACCTGCCATTTTTGGATCCTTGGCATCGAGGTCTCCATTTATTTGGGATATTGCGAGGTTCGAGTCCCCGCGCACCTCTAGGCATTGGATGCCCATGGATACTGCCATCCGGAGACCATGTAAAAGGGCCTCATATTTAGCTGCATTGTTGGAGTCCATGTACATAATATGTAGTACGTATTGAACTATGTCTCCTGTGGGGGACGTAAAAACGACGCCAGCCCCTAGTCCGGCCAACATCTTGGAGCCGTCGAAATGCATGATCTAATTTGAATATGTGCCGTACTCTTTAGGGAGTTAGGCCTCCGTCCATTCTGCGATGAAGTCGACCAAGACTTGCGACTTGATGGCTCGTCGTGGCTTATAAGTTATGTCGAACGGGAGGAGCTCAATGTCCCATTTTGCAATCTGGCCTGTTGTGTCACGATTGTTGATAATATCGTTAAGTGGTACTTCCGAGGCTACTATTATTGAACACTCTTGAAAGTAGTGTCGTAGCTTCTGGGATGCCATGAATACCATGTACGCAATCTTTTGATAATGCGGGTACCGTGATTTGCAGGGAGTGAGGACAGTGGACACGTAATAGACCGGCTTTTGAAGGGGGAATTTGTGTCCGTCCGCTTCTCGTTCGACGACTAGCACTGCGCTTACAACCTGATGTGTTGCTGCAATGTATAATAGCATTGGTTCGCCAATGTTTGGCGCGGCCAGGACTGGGTTTGTTGCCAGTATGGCTTTTATTTCGTCGAGTCCGGCCGTGGCTGCATCCGTCCATTTGAAGTGTTCGGTGCGCCGAAGGAGGCGGTATAGGGGTAGGGCCTTTTCTCCCAAGCGGGAGATAAAGCGGCTTAGAGCCGCCACGCATCCGGTTAACTTTTGTATTTGTTTGAGGTCTTTTGGGATATCCAGTTGCGACAGGGCTCGGATCTTGGCTGGATTTGCTTCAATTCCTCTACGGGATACAATGAAGCCCAAGAGCTTTTCGGCTGGAACGCTGAAAGCGCATTTTTCCGGGTTCAGCTTGAAGTCGTATGTTCGGAGGTTATCAAATGTGAGCCTCAAGTCGTCTACTAGAGATTCAACATGTCTCGTTTTGACGACCACATCATCTACATATGCCTCTACTGTTTTGCCAATCTGGCTTGCCAGACATGTCTGAATCATGCGCTGATATGTTGCGCCGGTGTTTTTGAGCCCGAAGGGCATCGTGTTGAAGCAGAATGGCCCGTATGGTGTGATAAATGCCATTGCGGCTTTGTCTGGTTCTGCCATCTTGATTTGATGGTAGCCAGAATATGCGTCGAGGAAACACAACGAATCGTGTCCCGCAGTAGCGTCGATAATTTGATCGATGCGGGGGAGGGGGAAGGGATCCCTTGGGCAAGCCTTGTTAAAGTCTTTAAAATCAACACACAGGCGCCAGGATTTGTCCTTCTTTGGTACCATCACCAGGTTTGCTAGTGAGTCCGGATGTTTTATATCTCTGATGAATCCGGCCTCCAATAGCTTTGCTAGCTCCTCTCCCATGGCATGTCTCTTAGGTTCGGAAAAACGCCGAAGAGCCTATTTGACGGGTTTGAATCCTGTTTGGATATTTAAGCTGTGCTCGGCCAGCATGCGTGGGATTCCTGGCATGTCTGAAGGGTGCCAGGCGAAAATGTCCCAGTTCTCTCATAGGAACTCTCGCAATGCGGCGTCGACATCAGGGTTTAACTGTGCCCCGATGGAAGCGGTTTTATTGGGGTTCGTTGGATGGACTTGGAATTTGACTATTTCGTCCGCCGGTTTAAAGGGGGTGGACTTGGATCTTTTGTCGAGTACCACATCATCCCTATTCACTGTAGAGCGCAGCGTAGTCAGCTCCTCAGCCGCTAGGGCTTCGCATAGTGCCTCAAGGGCCAGTGCGGCTGTCTTGTTTTCGGCGCGGAGTGCTATGTCCGGATCACTAGCGAGAGTGATGATCCCGTTAGGCCAGGGCATCTTGAGCTTCATGTACCCGTAATGGGGTATTGCTTGGAAGATTGTAAACGCTTCCCACCCTAGCAGAGCGTGATAACCGCTGCTGAACGGAGCCACCTAGAACGTGACCTCTTCGGACCTGTACTTATCCGGCGTGCCGAACACCACATCTAGTGTGATTTTTTCCTGTACAGCGCGGTTCCCGACTGGGGATTATTCCTCTAAAGGTTGTGCTGCTTCGCTCAATGTGGTTCCAATTTATTTCCATTTTTTGAAGGGTCTCCTCATAAATGAGGTTCAATCCGCTGCCGCCGTCCATGAGTACCTTGGTAAGACGAAAGCCGTCCACTATTGGACTAAGGACCAATGCGGCTGGTGCTCGGGCTGTTCGGAATTTATGTTCATCACTAGCGTTAAAGGTAATAGTCATGTCACTCCATGGGTTTATTGTTGCTACTTGGTATACTTTGCCAAGGCTGCGGAGTGTCCTTTTTCGCATATTATTTGATGCGAAAGTCTCGAAGACTGTTGATACCGTATTGGTGTCTCTGGGGTGGCTTTTTATGGCCTCCGGAATTAGGAGATTTTCGCCAATTTTGGCCACCTGCCGGAGTATCCAACATGCTCTGAGGCTGTGAGTTGGTGTGGCGTCCTCTGTACTATGAATTTTACAGGGTCCATTAAGCCATCCTTCCAATACGGTTCCATGCCCTGTAGAGGGTTTTTGCTTTTTAGTGCTTGACCCGGGTGACTGGTGATGATGCGCCCTTTTATTTCGGACTGGGTTTGTATTCAGGGCCTGATTGTCCCAAAATTTTATTTCGGTTTTCCAGGCGCTTTCCATCGCACAGTACTTTCGTACGATGGACGCCAAGTCAGCGAAGTGTGTAATATCACGGCGACTTATGGTGTTGAGTATTCCCTTGTCCGTGTAATTACTACAGAAGATTGAGATTGCGTCTTCCTCGGGGCAGTCCCTTAGCCTATTCTTAACCAGGAGGAATCTGGCCCAGTAATGATGTACTGTTTCATCGAGTTCTTGCCTGATTTTGGATAGATCGCTTATGTTGGGGTGGGTGGGTGGAATTAAATCCGAAGCCTCACCCCATCTAAGTTTCAGAGGCCGAGGAATTTCCGAACTCGAAAATTTGGATTCCTGGATGTTGTCTAATAAACCCAGCCCGTCGCCTGGCTCTAAGTTCAGGTCTTGAGTGATATCCTCCCCTCCACAGGTATCCGGCATGGAGGGATCGGGAATCCGGACGTAGCGAGTCCTTAAGATAGATGAAGGGTCGCCGCACTGTCCCTCTACCACGGCAATGTGATGGGTGACTTGGGGAGAGTTAATCTCTCTCAGATCGGTTTTAGGCCCAATCTGGTCATAATCCGTAGCGACTCCTAGGGCGGCGAAGCAATCCAAGAGCTCGTTTATGGAGGAAAGCTCCATTGGATCTAACTGCTTGGCGAGTTCCAAGCTGACATGAAGATTGTTTTCAATAGCTCGAGAGGTCATCGTCGGTGCAGAAGCCGAACAGGCGGTCATAAGAAAACCACCTAGCCGGAGGGTTTGGCCGACAGCCAATGCTCCCTTAGCAAAGGTGCCGTCTTTAAAGACGGGGCGAGGCATCCTTCCTGATGGCGACGACGCAGAGGAACTCTCAATGAAAGCACCAATGTCGGTGTGAAAACCGGCGGATCTTGGGTAGGGGGTCCCGAACTGTGCGTCTAGGCCGGATGGTAACAGGAGGCAAGGGACACGAAGTTTTACCCAGGTTCGGGCCCTCTCGATGGAGGTAAAACCCTACGTCCTGCTTGATTAATATTGATCATATGGGTAGTACAAGAGTTGATCTACTACGAGATTGGAGAGGCTAAACCCTAGAAGCTAGCCTATGGTATGATTGTTGATGTGTATGTTGTCCTACGGACTAAAACCCTTCGGTTTATATAGACACCGGAGAGGGTTAGGGTTACACAAAGTCAGTTACAATGGTAGGAGATCTGCATATCCGTATTGCCAAGCTTGCCTTCCCCGCCAAGGAAAGTCCCTTCCGGACACGGGACGGAGTCTTCAATATTGTATCTTCACAGTCCAACAGTCCGGCCAAAGGATATAGTCCGGCTGTACGGACACCCCCTAATCTAGGACTCCTCAATGAGCTCATCCAACAAGGTGAGAATCTCCTCTGATTTTTTGCCAAATTTTCATTCTGGTCCACTATACGATGAATTGCTATGAGCTGCTTCTGCTGATGCTATATGATGCATTGCTATGAGCTGCTCCTCCTGCTGCTATATGATGAATTGCTATGAGCTGCTGCTGCTGTATGATGAGTTGCTATGAGCTGCTACTGCTATATGATGAATTGCTATGAGCTGCTGCTGCTATATGATGAGTTGCTACAAGCTGCTCCTGCTGCTGCTATATGATGAGTTGCTACAAGTTGCTCCTGCTATATGATGAATTGCTATGAGCTGCTCCTGCTGCTGCTATATGATGAATTGCTATGAGCTACTGCTAGTATATGATGAATTATAGACTACTGCTGTAGTATGATGAGTTGCTATGAGCTGCTGCTGGTATATGATGAATTACAGACTACTATTGTTGTATGATGAGTTGCTATGAGCTGCTGCTGCTGCTATATGATGCTTTCAGTTGGTGCCGCTATACGATAATAACCAGCCACTTGGACCATAGAATTTTAATAAATAATTGTTCTTCATTTAAATGTGGGTCATGCATTCTTCGTTTAAATCAGGCAATGGCATCTCTATGGAAAACATTGACCAAAGTAGATTGTGCCAAGTAGATGGTATCTTTGTATTTGCATTTTGAGCAAATAGTGATGGTCTGTTTTCCTATCATATTAATTACTGCATTGGGTTCAATTTGTGATGTTTGCAAGTCAAATTAATTTCCATATGGGCAGCAAAATGAAAAAAAAAATATAATGCAATCTAGACTTTCCACTGATCATACCAAAGATAAGCTGAAAACGCAATGAAATGAACTCGTTGGCTTATTACATGGAGCTTATATTCACAGGTGCTTATTTTCTTAGGATAACTCGTAATAACTATCCCTAAGAAACTTGGCTAATAGAACTGGCATACAAATAACATGTCACGATGATTGCAATGGAGGAGTGACGTACCATGGCACACTGTATAGGCTCACCGCTGCCTCTCCTTTTTTGCGATGTTCCATGAAATTGCCACATACATCTTGTACTTTTTCATTGTGTAACCCTATCTGCAAGTTGACACGGCTAATTTCAGACATCTCTACATGATACTACATTGCATATCCCTTTCGCATATTTAAACCACCAATTAACAATTGTGTGCGTACCATAAACTAGCCATGACTCTGTATGTTGGACTAGCAGGAACTCTAAGGGATCCTAATGTAGTGCACTAGAATTCCTACATGCCACCTACGATTTTGTGTAATGTACTGCCCCTGTTCCTAAATATATGTCTTTGTAGAGATTACAATATGGACCACATACATATGTATATAGATGCATTTTCGAGTGTAGATTCACTCATTTTGCGCCGTATGTAGCCTATAGTGGAATCTCTAGACAGACTTATATTTAGGAACGGAGGTACGATGTAGTATCATGTATGACATCTACATATCTAATTTAGCAGCCAGTAGTAGAAATCATTGTCTGCACAAAGGGATTACTGGTCGAAAATCCTAGAAAAGCATGCTGGCAGGCACAGAACAATACAAGAGAGAGAGGCGCTTACAAGATCATAGCAATGCCTCAGTCTAGGATCTTGGTTGGCCAAGCTATTAGATCCACAAGAAACATCGTCCTTGTAGTTTTTGCCAGCTGCATAACAGGTAACATCGACCGGTTAGTATATTTGAAGTACATCGGGCAGGTGATGCTGGACGGGTTTAAAGGTGACAGGTACCTAGGCCGTGGCGGGTGCTTGGCATCTCTCTAGACTGTGGGAATCAGGTTAGAAACGTCGAGGGTGATGACGCTGTGCTGGCTGTCGGGGTCCGGTAAGGAGATCTAGAACCGTCGAGTAGGGTGTTTGTGGAGTGGCTTCGGTAGGGTGGACTATGGTGTGGGCGAAGCGGATCTATGGCCGTGGACGAGGGCGTAGGTGAAGCTGCTCTGGTGGTTGGGTTAACGATGGTGTCGACGATGCGGATCTGCGGCCGTGTACGGGGCGTCAGAAGCTGCTCCGGTGGTTGGGTTAAGGGTGGTGTCGATGATGTGGATCTGCGGCCGTGGATGGGGCGTTAGAAGCTGCTCCGGTAGGTTGGATGAGGGTGCGAGGAAGCGGATCTGAGGCCGTGGACTTGTGAGTTGGCAAAGAGGCCCCGGTAGGGTTGAGAATGGTATAGGCGAAGCTACTCCGGTAGGGTTGAGGAAGGTGTCGGTGAAGCGGCTCTGGTAGGGTTGAGGAAGGTGTCGGCGAAGAGGATCAGAGGCCGTCGACGGGGGCGTCGGTGGGGCGGCTCCGGGGGGTGTGGGTGAAGCGTCTCCGGTGGGGAGTACGAATGAGCCGCTGTAGATGCGCGACGGTTGACGAGAGTACCGGCGAAGCAGATCCGGCACCGTGGACAAGGCCGATACTGAATGGGCTGTGGTACAGTGGTGGATGAGCAGTCTACTTGTTTCTAGGGGAGGTGGGAGGGGTAGATGCGGCCGCAGAAGCAGATCCGGCGAGGTGGACGCCGCTGGCAGTGAATGGGCTATGGTACACCGGTGGATGAGCAGTCTGGGGTTTCGAGAGGGGAGGGGAGAAAGGGTGATGAAGTACAGACGGCGTGATGTAAAATGCTCTGGTGTTGTGGAGTTAGTCGTTTTTGCGGGAGGGGGAGAGGAAATGGGGGTGCCGTGTAGCGGGGGAACCGGAAGTTACCACAGCAGCCCCGACCTATCATGTAGATGAGGGCGGTATTGTAACTGTTGGTCTCCGTGCACCAAGGACAAAGGGGGGATTTCGCATGCTAAAGACTAAGGTGGCGGAAATTTTAGAAGGAGGCGGGAGATTTTGCCGCCCGCGGGATCGTTCGTATCCAGTTTCAACTAATTTTGGACCGTGCTAGTGGGAAGGTCATGCTAGGCTGTGTACACGGGGCACGCGTCAGCAGTTAATAACTGGTGTGAAGTCCACCCCAGAAAATAGACAATAACTCGGGATGATGCGCCGATAACTTGGACGTTCACACAGGTGCGACCAATCGTACGGGTGTAGTGGCACATTCACAAAAAAGGGATCAAACGCTCAGCCTATGTATTTCTCATGTAAATAGATAATTTAGTGCCATTGGTTATTTACTTTAAACATAATGCATTGACGTGTTAGTGTAGAGGCGCGCAAAAAGAAATGGATATTGTAGTCAGCTACTTAAAAGTGTTCCCTCATATGATTACATAGCCTCCATTTCATAAATTGCGTACATGTTGAATTCATATATGAATATTACATATATTACTTCAAAATAGAAACTTAAATCATCCAAGACTAATGAATTTGAATGCAAGAGTAACAATGGTGCATGTTCATGATATCTACATTGGTTGTTTGAAGAAACATCACTTTAACTTTGGCATGCACAACTAAAAAGGCTTATTTAAATAGAAAAAAATGTGATATGTGAGTGTCCAATCTTTATAGCGTTGAATCGATATTGTACCTTTGGCCACGATACGAAGTAGATATTGACTTAATTTCAAGCGATGCACGTCCACGATCGCTAGATAATGATACATGAATGAATTGTGCAATCTCTCTCACATGCATACATATCTCATTTCCCTATGGGCATCGGAATCACACACGCGCACTTCGTGTATTTATCTCCCTCCGTCAGGGTTAAATTCATCTTTCTACCCCGTCCTACAAGTCTCTCACACAGATACACACACGCTCTCTATGTCTAACACGCCCACCCCCTTTAATTCCGCCCACCAACAGCCACTAATGTCTCTCACACATATGCTATATACCTATCCCTCAATATAGCTAGATATGTGTCACACAAACTCCTTCTCCCTACTAGCAAGATGCCCATGCGTTGCACGGAATATCAAGATGCATTTGTATGAGAAGTTTATCTTGTGGGAGAAAAGGATGAACGAGGGAATGCCTTATTTGCAAATGCGGAGAGGGGTGTGGTATATTTTTGCAAAATTGCCATAGTTTCCTTCCTATCCGTCGGATATAAATCGGATGGCCTATATTGTAGGATGGCAGGAACACCATCATCACCAACTCTGTTTTTTATAAGAGTAGAGATATGTGAGTGTCACTGCCCCCCCCCCACACACCCACACTTCCCAACACCGAAGGAGTAGGGTGACACCTCGATTTTGATACTAATCTATCGATTGGCTTCTCTCTCAAACATAAACACACACACTACCCAGCACCGAAGGAGTAGGGTGGCACATCGATCTTGATAATAATGTACCTACTCCTCCTTCAAACACACACACACTCGCTAGTTGTGCCTCTGTGCCTACCGCGCACACTCTCAATACGTCTTTCTCTCCCTCCCCCCCCCCAACAATGACAGCAGAAGGGTGACAACTCGATTTGATCATAATCTGTCAATTGGTTTCTCTCTCAAACATTGTGTCTCGGTGCCTCGCTCGGTAGCCCCCTCGATATGTAGACTTCTCGCGCGCGCACAGCTGTAGTGACAATGATGCTGAACCTAGTGTGCCTTGTTTTTACCGGCCTCATGTGATAGTTTTCACCCTGTTTTTTGTTAATTAACAAGGCAACCTTTTCTTTGTTACTACTAGTGAATCTGAAATCATTCGGGGTAGGCATAAAATATATCACTTCAACCCAATTATCGCAGCAACTATTTTTAAAGAAATTAGCTAGCCGCCCGTGCGTTGCATGGAACATCAAGATGCATTTGTATGAGTAGTTTATCTTGTGAGAGAAAAGGTTGAACGAGGAAAGGCCTTATTTGCGAACGTGGAGAGACGTATGGGTATATTTTTGCAAAATTGCCATAGTTTCTTTCCTATATGTTAGATATAAATCCGACGGCCTATATTGCAGGACGGCATGCATACCATCATCACCAACTCTTTTTCTACTCCCTCCGTCCGAAAATACTAGTCATCAAAATGGATAAAAAGAGATGTATCTAAAACTAAAATATGTCTAGATACATTTCCTTTTATCCGTTTTGATGACAAGTATTTTCGGACGGAGGGAGTATTGGTCTTTTAGAGATTTCAACAACTGACTATGACCGGACCTTACCAACATACTCAAAAAATTAGTCCATAATTTTGATGTTACCTTCTTTTTTGGCGGTGCAATGCCATCTGGATACCTCATAAATAAATCAAGGACAAATCTGACCCCTTCCTGAAAAGACATACGGGGCAAAATGAGTGAATCTACACTCTAAAATATGTCTACATACACATCCGTATGTGGTAGTCCATTTGAAATCTGAAAAAGACAAATATTTAGGAACAAATGGAGTATATATAAGAGTAGACATGGAGATATATCTCCAGCATGGTCTACAACAAAAATGTGCTGGGCTGGTTAACGCCGGATGCTCGCAACGCGATGACATGAGTTCAAATGTTGTCTTTTAACTTTATGTTTTTATATTATATATTACTCAACTTATTTAATATATACTTCTTTCGCTACTGTACTGACAGTGGAACCCACAGAGTACTTAGAATACAAGATTAAGGATGGACTTGTTTCTTTTTAACTTTCTGTACGAAGCTGTAGCCACCCTGCAAGTCACGTGTACACTGTACATGCAATTAACTTTTTATAGAGGGACAATCATACAGGCAATTAACTCAAATGGATTGGATCTCACCAACATAAAGAGCATCTCCAATGGCAGCCGGCAAATTTCCTCCCACTTCCTTAAGCGGAGGAGGACATCAAACGCCAGCGGCATACAGTTTTACAACTCTAATCAACCAGATGAAATTCATGCAAACACGGACTGATTTCATATAAGCATGAAGGATTTCGTATAAAAAAGCCAGATCTTCATATAAACATGATGGATTTCATTACATTTACATGAACTAAGAGGTGCCAATCCGGCTCTCCTGTATAATTAATACTCCCTCCGTCCGGAAATACGTGTCCTAGAAATGGATGTATCTAGACTTATTTTAGTTCTAAATGGCCGCCCGCAGATCCCTTTGTCTTCCTCATGTCCGTCAGACACTTGCGGGGTCGACGAAGGTCCTCGGAAGAGACGAAGCAGCAAAGAAACCACCTGAATCCACGGTCGTCGCCTCGGTTGTGGCCTTCATGGGTCCCAAGTGGCGGCGGCCTCCCGTGTTCTACTTCTCCTTGATGATAGCGGCAGACACGGAGAAGCTGGCCACCTTCTCGTCGCTCTCCACGCACCCAGCTTCTGTCTCTGCCTACATGGCGCTGCCGCAGGCACGGGAGGCGCGCCCACAGACACGGGAGGCGCGACCACCGCAGACACTGGTGGCGCGGTACGACGCGGCAGCGACGGCGCCCGTACCGGCGTGCTCACCGCCGTGCCGGCGTGGAGCAACTCGCCACTCCTCATCGAGCAGAACTAGAGCGGCGAGTTGCTGAACCACGCGCCTGCTTGGGGCGGCAACTGGTTCCGTCGGGCCAAGCGAGGTTGGTGAAGCACCGAGCGGCCTCGCCCGTATCCAGAGGGATCGGCGGGCCACCTAGCCGGGTAATATGCCGGTGAACGGCTCAACGGAAGCCATCGGGAGAGTGGAGAAAATGGTGAAGGAGGAGATGGGAAAGCGGCAGAGTGGTGCGATTCTTGCCCGCTGTCTGTCTGGCCTCGTGTAAATAGAGGGCGGATGGTAGGAGCTTGGCCGGCGTCTGGCCTCGTTTAAACTAAGGGCGGACCGGAGGAGCTCGGCCGGTGTTGCGTTTAATCCCGGCCCGCTCATGAACGGACGTGTGGCCGGAGTAGGATTCTCGGTTTGCATGCGGGTTTAATGGAGGGGTTTAATGGAGGAGCCGGGCGTGCAGCGAGCTAGACTGCCCCGCCCTCTAGCCTTTTAAAAATGTATATACTCCACTTTTGTATAGTAGTACTATTAAAAAGGCTTGTCACAATAATGGTGTCCAGCATAAGTGCACAACCCACCCCTCAAATAAAACTAAGCACCCTGGAATTCTTTCACAAAACTAAGCACCCTGAAATTCTTTGACAACTAAATTGCTGGCTATATGATGTTGGCCATATATATTGTACATATATAATATGAAGAAACGAGTGGTTTTCGTAAGATGACTTAATACTCACCTAGACGGAGGGAGTATTCGATTTGACAGCGGGCGGCGCAGTTCCCGATACGGCTTTAATGCATATGAGGGAGGGAGTAGCGGTTCCCGATATGTTGAACGACAAATGCATCCTCCTTCAATTAATGCATGAGGGAAGTAATGGGAGGAGGTCCAGGAAAAGAGGCTGCACGATGTGAATGCAACGCAGTTTGCCCTCATTGCCCTTATATAAAAGCGCCCCTCCATTCCAATGCATCTACCACATCGTACGCACCTAAGCACTTGCCTAAGCGCCTACACTAAGCGCAAAAGAGCTCACTCCAGACCCATGGCGGCGATGCGCGTGAGCGGCCAGCGGCTGCGCCAGATGGTCCACGACGCAGGCCTGCGGCATGGTGCCGAGGATCGTCTCCAGACGGTGTTGGAGACCGGCTGGTGGATGGCCACCGCCGATACCAACTACGACTCTCCGTTCGACCAGATGATCGTTGACACCAGCAACAAGTTCACCATCATCAAGAAGCTCGCGGACGACATCACCGTACTCCTCCAGCCTGCGCGCCCGGGCTCCTCATTGCTTGCCACCCTAATCGGCCTCCATGGCTGGAACCTCTTTCAAGCACTGGTAGCCCTGCGACTGCCCGCCGACGCCACGAAGGATGTCCACCTGGAGGTCGCGCTCGCCGCGAGGCGCCTCGCCCTGCCAGAATTCGTCGACCTACACATCCACGTGTACGAGCAAATCCTGTACATAGGTATATACAAGGCCAGTGAGGACGCTACGACGTTGGCCTTCCTCAACCGGCTGGAAGCCTTGGATGCCTTTGCTGAGAAGCACCTCGACCTCGCCACGAAAGCCGCCGCTCCTAAGCCGTCGGTCGGTGGCCCGGCGCACTAAGTTGAGGAGGAGGAGGTCGTACATTCGTGGATCCTTCTTTCTTCTTGCCTTCTGTCACCACCACTGCGATCGCATCATCGTGGCCTTAATTCTTATTGTGCTGTTGCATTCTCGTTCCAGTCAATACCGACATGTGCGATCCCTTTACTTAATTATATGCATCACTGTAACTAGTACTCCATCCGTCAATTTATAAGTTGTGCTTACCTTTTCGATCAACTTCGTGCAACGTGCGGGCATCTTGCTAGAAACACTACTCCCTCCGTCTAGGTGAATAAGTCATCTTAGATTGTGTGTATGTCATGTGGGGCCTTGGTGTAGCTTGCCTAAGGTGTGGCTTGAACCAAACACTCACCTAAGTTAATCAAACTTGCCCAACCTTACATTCCACGAGATTTTGCCACATGTTAGAATCCAGAAAGCTCCACATGTAGAATCATAATGCACAAACCACCAGAATCTCATGCATGCAATGCACGTGTACCTTACTAGTACTAGTTGGTAGGAGTAGTAGTAAGAAACAAATTCCAGTTTTGGCATGAGCTCGTACTGCGGGAGCACCACAAGGCCTACCGCAGGAGTTACATTTCCCTCTCGGGGCCCATGAGACCGAACTTCAGTGGCTTAGTGCCAGGCCTATGAGTCAATGACATGCGGACCTTAAATGCGGCTGGCCCACATGTCATTCTCATGGTGGTGGCGTGGTTCACGACTCACTCGTTCGAGATGAACCGACCGGTGGTGGCGTGGCCGTGGCGAGGGTGCCACAGCTGGGCGTCGAGGCGTTACGAGGCGTAGATGGCCACACCGGCGGGTACTACCTATAGTACATAAGTACTCCAGCTGAGGATTGATGCCCGGGACGAAATGTGTCACAGCAGCTGGATGTAAATTCGATGGTGCGGGAGTACGGATCGGAGCACAGCAGCGGAGTAGGCAAACCATGTCCAATCGGGTGTGTCTGTGGTAGAAAGTTGATGGTCGCCGCAGTTCAGCTGGCCCGCATGTCATGCACACAAAGGCAGAGTAGCGGTGTGGCCGAGAGGGATGAGGGGCATGTCGGGGGGGTGAGGATCCCCTGACATGAACAATCCTACCATTCTGTCACTGACATGTGGGACCCATAAGCGTGGGTCCCACCTGTCAGCGGAGGAAAGGCAGGGCAAGGCAGTGATAGCCACGTCAGAGGATCCATGTCCAGATCGGGGGACGTCGTGCCGTTGGTTGGAGCGGCATCGTGGCAATCGCGTGTGGGTGTGGCAGTGGTAGAAACAAGAAACGTGATGGTTGCCGTGGTTCAACTTCCATGGACAAGCTGTCATGTCTGCTGACACATGTGTATCAAAACTAGAGTGTTTATATTTCAAGCACGTGAACAAGTATTATTCTACTACTTTGGATCCATTGCAACGCACAGGCCAGCACATTGGTAGTAGTAGTGTCCATCTCTATCTCTAGAGGCCTTCCCTCGTTCATCCTTTTCTCTCACAAGATAAACTACTCATACAAATGCATCTTGATGTTCCGTGGAACGCACAAGGATGTTTTCTTGGGGGTCTCTCCAGCACGGCGTGGCCATAGTTGCAATTTGACGCCCCTTGAGATGCCAACTTGAGGGGCACTCGGATTTCCTCCGATGATCAGGTAAGATGAGTTTGATCATGTAGTAAATGCATTCTAAAGACTACTTCCGTGTCCATTTCCTAATTCTCCCCCTGCCCACTGTTTCACAGGTTTCGGTGCGAGTGGAGATTGGCTTGCATATGTATGGGAGGGTACCAACATCAATTTGCACAACATTTACAACGGTGAAACCGTTCCTATGGAACCTTTGTCCAACATTGGGATCGGCCATGCAACAGGCCACCGCATGAATTGGTACGATGGAACCACGGTGAGATTGAATAAGATAGCATGAACCTTGCACATGGCGGTCAAAGGCGGACCATGCTGTCTGCGGCCGATTTTTTGCCGTACGAGTAGGAAGACGCTGTGCTCCTTTCTAACCGCATCTTCGCGGTGACAAACCAGGGGACTTATTTTGTATGGGACGCATCCTACGATATACTCCCTCTCTCCCAGTTTATTTGTCTTGAATCTTTTCGTTTTATAAGTTCCAAATTCAAATTTAGAGCTCCCCATCACATGTTGAGATTACAATGTCCATTAAATCGTTGCATGCATGTATATTAAAGAAACAAATCTCGAGTTTGGCACGAGTTCATGCTGCGGGAGCACCACAAGCCCTGGCGCAGGAGTTACATTTCCCTCTTAGGGCCGTCAGGACTGAGCTTCAGCACCTTACTACACCTACCTTTGAGTCAATAACATGTGGACCCGATAGGTGACTGGTCCACATGTAATGCTCCCATAGGCAGAGGGGCAGTGGGGCCAAGAGGGGTCAGCCGCAGGTCGGGGGACGTGTGGTTTCATGGGTTCTTGCGGCATCGTGGGAATCGCGGGTGGCTGTGGTAGAAACTTGATGCTCGCCGCATTTTAGGTGGCCCACATGTCATGCACACAAGGGCAGAGGGGCGGTGCGGCCGAGAGGGGTGAGGCGCACGTCGGGGGGTATGGTGCCATGGGTTGGAGAGGAGTCATGGGAATCGCGAGATGAAACGTGATGGTCGCCGTAGTTGAACTTCCATGGACAAGCTGTCATGTCTACGGACACATGCACTGCATACTGATCACTGGAAGGAGTAGCAGAGAAAGCTATATATGCGGATAAATAGTTCCTTATAGTCAAGCGGACCCACGCTACTACTCTGTTCCAAAGACATGCACACCATCGAAATAGTCCATCTATATCAATATACACCGAGAGGGAATAATTTTTTTTACAAGAGAGGAAATAGTTCATCCATCCATAATGCCCTCCTGCTGGTGCAGCCTTTTCTTCTTCTTCTTCTTCTTCTTCTTCTTCTTCTTCTTCTTCTTCTTCTTCTTCTTCTTCTTCTTCTTGTTGTTCTCATTCTTTGTGGGAGACGGCTTCGCAACAAGCTCTTTGGACCTTGCAGCTATCTCGAAACTCACACGGGCATCGAGGGCAGCATATTTTATCCGCTCGTACGTCAAGGGATAATTCTCCCATCCAGACGACCTTAATGCCACCATCTCGTCACCCTTCTGAAGATTTGTACCGAGCACAAAATTTGCTACGTCGAATAGGGATGGTGTGTGTTTATCACAAACTTCTACAGGAATTTTGATTCTGTTTTGTAGGTCAGCGATGCTATTCAAATCAAGGTTGTACGGCTCCAGCTTCTGTTTGTCCCCTTCGATGGTTGCCCCACAGAAGTATACGTCCTCCCTAGAAAAGAAATCGTGAAGCTCACCTGGTATGGAGGGAGAGTGTATTATGTGGTACACCAAAACTTCATCTTCGAGGCACAGCTGAAGGTCGGCGGCGCGCTGGATCTTCCCAGGGGCATGCTCCGTGTACTCTGTGTCGAGACCGATGACCCTAGTCTCTACCTTTTCGAGGGAGTTGGATACATTGTTGATCCACTACCGAACAACCCTTGGGTGGACGGTGACGGTGGCAACTATGTGCAACGAGCCTTCGACGAGGACATGTTGGACGCTAAAAACCCGCATCTCGATCTCTATCGCCATTTGGAACCGCTGGAATGGAGGGCTATGGTTTGGATAATTAGGATTAGATGGCTAGTCTAACTGAAGTAGTAGATGATTATTTAAAGAGGCTAAAACAATGTGAACGCGGTGGGGTTTGGATGCAAATGAAGACGAAGGGGAGGTGAAGAAGCCGTGGAGAATCGGTTCTCGATGGAGAAGTAAATGGGAGAAGTGGCGTGCAGGCAGTTGATTAGACAGCTAGGTAGACTAAACGAAAAGGCTATGCGGGTAGGCTACACGAAAAGGCTATGCGGGTAGACTGATGAGTCATACCTGTTCGTGTACGTGCCCATCCTTCCTGATAGGTGGGACCTATGCAAACAGATAAAAAAATGTGTCGTAGTTTTTTTTGGAGTGCGTGAGTGGGAGACACAACATTCTCTGGTTAAGGAATACTCCCTTCGTTTAGGTGAGTATAAGTCACCTTATGAAAATCAGGTTTTCCCAAAACCTTTAGGCGTGGAGCATTAACTTCGTGCTCGATCCCCTCCCAGCCTCATTAGCCAGCGTTCTCTTCCTCTACGGCCGCGTTCTACCTTTCCATTTTTCCTCTTCTCAAGTGTGGAACGATCTGCATGCCGTCCTTGATGCACCAGAACGACCACTGCATGCATCGCGGTAGAGCGTTGATTGGGCATGCACGAGAATTTGGTTCTGCTCACAATATGGATGATACCTGAACGATGAAGTGAACAGGCATGCTAGCACAGGAGATCCTATTTACGCTATACAATACTGGAGTACTCATGTACCTACTACTGCTACTACTACTACTACTACTACTAGTAGTGGTAGTGGTGGTGGTGGTGGTGGTGGTGGTGGTGGTGGTGGTGGTTACTACTAGTAGTGGTAGTGGTGGTGGTGGCAGTAGCAGTAGCAGCAGCAGCAGCAGCAGCAGCAGCAGCAGTAGCAGTAGCAGTTAGCAGTAGCAGTAGCAGTAGCAGTAGCAGTAGCAGTACCAGTAGCAGTAGCAGTAGCAGTAGCAGTTAGCAGTTAGCAGTAGCAGTAGCAGTAGCAGTAGCAGTAGCAGTAGCAGTAGCAGTAGCAGTAGTAGCAGTAGTAGTAGTAGTAGTAGTAGTAGTAGTAGTAGTAGTAGTAGTAGTAGTACAACTGTGGTACACTTGATGGTCAAAATACTATTCATCCGGTCCTCACAGTGAAGTGACAACACCCTGCGCCTGACACTAGTCAAGGTGGCGTGTTCGGGTTACCAAAGTCGGCCTCACCCTGTGCATAGTGCAGTCTGTCACCGCCGCTGTACAGCACATTGGCGCCTCGCCTCGTCTCCCTCTCCACTCCCATAGCACCACTCCATCTCCATCTCCTTCTCCGTCTCCATCTCACTGTGCCCCCGTGTACCGTCGCCTCACTCGCCTCCCCCTGTACCACTATTCCCTCGCTAGCCGCTCCAGCACCGACATCCTTCTCCCCCGTAAATCAAGCCCCCTTCCAAACTCCACCATGGCCGAACGCGAACCACGTAGCATCCATACGAGCCGCGATTGGAGCAATCTCCCCAGTGACATCCTCGACCTCTGTTGTTCGTGTATGGATATGTTGAGCACACTGCGGCTGGCTGCATGCTCGAGGGGCATGCACACGGCCATCATCGAAGCGAGGCCTAAGCTTTTCAAGACACCCTGCTTACTGCTATCTGGTCTTGCGAGATTGGCTCACCATGATACGGAGGCGTGCATGATGCCCCTCGACTTCAATCCGATCTCCATTAGCCGAAACTTCTTTGCAGGTATGTAGTGGGTCGCCGTACATCATTTCCCTCAACATCGATCCGATCACCATCGCCCGAAACTTCTTGGCAGGTATGTACTAGGTCGACATGAACTCCCACTAGATGGCTGCCTTCAGAGAAGACGGTAAAAAGTTGGTGCTCGTGAACTTCCAGACCTCCCATGAGATTATCCTTCCTCCGTTGGATTATATAGAGTATTACCATCGCGGTCCAAGTCATCTAGATTACTACGTCAGTTGGACGGACGTTGTTTTGCAGAAGATTGTAATCTGCCAAGTGCCCACACGACATGCGAATTACGCAGACTTCAAGCTAATTGCCTTGTTCGACCGCGGACTCGCCTATCTTTACGCCGGTGCCTTCTTTAGCTGGAGACAACTCGTCTCACAGTGGATCATCGTCAAAGCCGATACCCACTTCTATGATGCTATTGAACACAATGGCATCATCTACGCGATCGGCAAAGCAGATGGCACCATGTATCGCTGGGACGGCGCATGTAAGTTGTTTCCTCTCATGTTAATGATGACGCCATGACACTATTTGAACTTTTTGTGATGATTGGCATATCTTTGTTTGAGCAGAATTTGAGTAGAACTATGCCAATGTATTAGAGACGCCGTAAATCAGCTATATTTGGAATGAGTTAATTCATGCGATTGTGACCATGTCATTACAGCAAATTTGTACCCTGGATAATCAAACGGTTAGGAATATATGGATATTATCCTTATTTTACAGTAATCTATATACTACTACTAAATATGAGTGTGTATCAATGGCCATGTTAGTTTCCTCATTTTCATGATGTAGAAACATGCACCACACTGTTGGTTTCATCTAACCATACATTAGGGAAGTAAATGTGCATATGGAGAACTCTATATTTGGAAGTAGTGAAATCCTGCAATGCTTACCATGTGTACATACCTATATTCGCCCTTCAGCAATCAATGGCTAGAATAATATCCTCACAAAAATTTTGCCCATAGAACACGAGTATATAACAATGCATGGTCTGTTAGTTACCTTGAAGAATTTGTTTGTGAGGACAAAACATGATTACATAACATGCATGACATGGTAGTTTCCTGTGAAGAATCGATTGCGAGATAACATGAGTATAACCATGCATGGCACTTCTATATTTTCGAACCTAGTATACATTTCCCTGTATTTTCCTCCCAGATCCAACAGGGACATATCAATGTTGTTTCTTGCATTATCCTACTCATACTCTGAACAATGCTGATCTTACATTAACAATGCCTGTCCTTTTTATATAATGCAGTGCCCCTACAGTTACTACCCTTTGTAATCACACCACCTTTGCCAAAAAACAGGGAAGCACAATAGTTCCTCGCTTGATCAGACGATGGCAAAAGACTGATGATCATTCGGACACATGAGCTGGAAAAGTTATATTGCAAAACCCCACTGTATACAAGCACCGTGTAATACGTGAGTAACCAGACAGTGGTTGTTACGTCTATGAGCAGGATACCAGCTTGTTGGGGCCTTTAGGATTTTTTAGTTGGAGGCGGGTAAACAGCCTTGGTTCACACTCTCTGTTTCTCGGACTCAATTATCCGATTAACCAGGAGATCACCGTTGGCAAGGACCTTGATGGTAGAGAGGCTCTGTTTTCTATGGAAAACTGTGTCTACATGGCGAGCCCTAGGAGTTCAGGAGCAAACTCCCCTGATTGTCAACGATACAACATGTAGCCAAAAGAAGGTGAGAATGACAAAGGCATCCGGATTAACTTTGATCCTTGGATGTCTCAATTACGATGGGCAGTGATGTGGTTCGAGCCTTCAGGTTGATAGGTAATTGGGCTGTTGCATCGAAAGGGTGGAGTACTGGTGTCTCCGGATCACTGGTCGCTGAAGCGGGGCTGCAAATCATGATGGTGTTGGATCATCTCTTCGAATGACTTTGTTGCCTTTGCTACTGGTTCTGGATGGGTAGTTGTTTCTTTTGTTATGCATATTCCTTGTCATTTGGTCATCCTCGTCTATGTCACTCTTACTATGTAATAGTTTCTTCTGTTTAGAATGTCATTCTCGTCTGGATCACGAGAGTCTGAGCGCTGCAGATGGGTGCGTTTAGGTGGTGTAGCACGACTTCTTATGAACTATCATGTCTTGCTGTTTATGTCAGTAGTAGTCACTAGTCAGTGTTTCAATGTTGTATATATCGTTATTTCGAACTGTTTATTGTCTCGAACTACTAGTGGGCTAAATGAGGGCATCACCATTCTCCAGTGTTCAGAGTATATCTCCTTTTTTCAAGTTATATAATTTGAGCTCAGTGTCTTTTCGATGATGTACACTTGTTTGGGCCAGTGAGGTGTCGTTGAATATGGGCCGAGTAGTAACGCAGTGCCAAGTAGGTCAATTATGACTCTCAGGCCGGGCTCTCAAAAGATCCTGAAAAAAAAGGCCGGGCTCTCTAAAAAGAATGAATAAGGACTCTTAGGCCGACATGTGGGCGCCACCGGTGTTTTCGCGCGCTTGCGTGCCGAGAGCATATTGGCGCGTGCTCGAAATTCATGCTACCTTTTCATCCGCAGTCTCCCGCCCCTCCCCCACCTCTGGAATCTCGATTCCTACTCCAGTTCCCCCAAATCCCCCTCTTGTAATCCCTGTACTCAAGCGCATTATCATGTCGCGGGTCAACGCGGATCTCCGAGCCAGAGATCCCGAGGTCTGTCCTGCCTTCGGCCGCTGCGTGATGTCGCTCAAAAGTGGCATGACAGCGCTTGACGACCAGTTTGCCGGCAAAGTGTTGATGGTAACATCAACGGCGACCGGCCTCCCGTCTCGCCGGATGACCTTGTCAAAGCTCTTGGCATTGCGCTCGGCATCCAAATAAGTGACTTGCTCGTCGAAGTCTGTCCGCCACCGGCTGATTTCTTCGTCAAGTTCCGGACAAATTTCGACTGCAGTTGTGTGTTTGAATCTTCCCGGCATTTGTTCTGCGATGGCGCGCTGGTGAGCTTTGATCGGTGGCACCCAGGATGGGGCTCGGTGCCCTCTGAGCTTGAGTTTTTAACAAAGCTTACCTTCCATGGCATGCCTCGACGTGCTTGAAACAGCGAGTCCATGAACGAGCTTATCAACGACCTTGGAGGTGAGCTCATAAGTACGTTTGTTCCTCCAGACAGCTGGGCTCTGACGGTTATGGCATGGATGAAGAAGCCGTCCACCATACCGAAGGTGATTGGTGTTGAGATACTGGTGCAGGAACCGGGGTTGCACTATTCGTCGCCACCAAGGCCGCCGCGGACCACGTTAGGGATGTACATGTATCGAGTGTTCGTGCATGTCGAAGAAGTGGTCAATCCATCAATCGAAGTCCTGTCGACGACGTCCATTACAGGAGTCAACATCAGACTTTCCCCGTGTTGCTCGGAACGATGGATGGCACAGGGCCTACTCCATCGCGCGGCGGAGGTTTGGGAGAAGAGGCAGGGCTGGCTGCCTGGATGTGCTCTAATTTGAGGTAACAACTGAATCTTGTCAGATACTAGTTAAATCCTAGCTATGGGTGTGAAGCACTAATATGCGAGTACATTTGATTGTGACCTGTTCTAATTTTGTACCTAAACTTTTTTTAGAAAGGGTTGTACGTCAACTTAATGTGCTAGGAGAACTTATTGTGTTGTATGTCTATTTTCTTTGCACAACATTCAAGATATTTCCCCGTCATTGATAAAGACGATGAACTGTTATGTACGACTTCGTTAGTTTCAACATAGCTCTTCCCGTAGCGATCCACTCCTTCCATCCCGATTGTGCCGCCTGCGTGAAATTTTTGTATGCAAGTTCAGTGTGCTATGATGTTCTATATGATTGTGTCAACTATATAAGTTTTTACTGAGCATCAGCAATGCATATGGTTGAAAGATGTATTTGCGAGCATCGGCTGATGGGTCTCTCTCTCTATCTCTCTCTCTCTCTCTCACACACACACACACACACACGCACAAGTGGGACCCATTGAATTATTTATTTGCTCGTGACAACTTTTAATTAGGTTCCACTGTAATCTAACTTTTTTCTTAAGTTATTAATTGAGCTCAGTGACTTCAAAAAGTTGTACAGAAGCCTTGTTTGGGCCTTTCCAGCGTCGTTGAATGTAGGCTGAGTAACCATGTTAGGTTGTACTGTACTACACAGGCCTTTTTTCGCTATTTTTTTAATAATACATTTTTTAATTAATTTTCATAAATATTACGCTGGGTAATTTTTTTCAATAATAATACACCGTCGGCCCGCTACAGGCCGACTGGGCCTAGTCGGCCCACAGCAGGCCGATTGGATTCCAGTCGGCCTACAGCTGGCCGACTGGCCCCTGTCGGCCCACTGTGGGCTGATTGGGTCTTGTCGGCCCACTGTGGGTTGACTGGAGCTAATTGGCTCACTGTGGACTAATTGTTTTTGCAAAAGTGTTAATCATGTATTTAAAAAATATGTGTATTGTGACCTCCTCCGCTCGCTGTGGGCCCACTATTGACTAAAAAATTATGTTTTAAAAAGTGTTAATCATGTATTTAAAAATTGTTAAATGTGTGTATAAAAATGTTCCTTATCTATACAAAAAAAATTAAATGTGTGTATAAAAAATATCTTTTTTTAACATCAGCAATGCAACTGGGCCGAAGTTATACACAATATCCGGGTCAACTTGTCATTCTCTGCCCCGCTGGGTTGCAAACTTTCCTAGGAGGTATGCATTAGGCTTAACAAAAAAACGGACTTTAAGAAATAATAAATGGGATGTAATTATAATAACTGGACAGTTACTATACACCAAACACGTAATTAGTTTGAAAAATATATTATTTTTAAAATTTAAATTTTTTAATTTCATTACTTGTTGCATGTGCAATATTTCGTTGGATTTTAACGTAATACAACTTTATTATGAAATTATATTTAACACGGAAATTGGGAATGGCTCTTAGGTGCATATGCATCCATTGTCTAAATACACATTTTGAATAGTTGAAAATTTTCAAACAAAAATCCCGCGTGTATATCCGGGCATTCTATGTGCGTGCACAAAGTTTTCGATGAAAAACAAGGTTTTTTGTGGCTTGTGTAAAAAAGACAATTTCTGATGCTTCATTACAACTATTCATTTTGCATTTCTTCATCTTTTATACACAAGCCACAAAAAACGTCGTTTTTCATCGAAACTTTGTGCATGCACGTAGAATGTCCGGATATACCCGCAGGATTTTTGTTCCGAATTTTTTAATTTTTCAAAATGTGTATTTAGACAATGAGTGCATATGCACCTAGGAGCCAAAACACCGCGTCCTATTTAACCTGACTAGAAATTTCGGATAAAAATATTTCGGATCCTATCAAAATGTGGGAATTTTTTTGAATTCTGTTTTGAGCGGTTGTTTGAAATTATTAATCGTTGTCCTAGCTAGAAGTTGGGCTGTACTTTTAACAATCTGTAAATGGGCTGTAATAAATTTCATTAGAATTAAAAAATGGGTTGTACATTCTTACAAATCGCAAATGGGCTATATGTTCTCTGCCAAATCCTAGTTGTGGGTCTACTAAGTTAACGCGTACCAAGGGCTTTGTCAACTTAGTCAATATAAACGATTCTAGTTGCAGTGATCGTACGATGTCCATCCAACGGCTGTAGTGCTTCTTGAACCTCTGATCTTCTTGCTCCAGCCGCCCAAAGCAGCGTCGGTCGTGTGGCGTGCTCCTGCCTCCCGTGGCCGGTTGTGATGTTGCGGAGGCCTCACCGCCCCGTACTACTCCCACCGCTAGCCAGGCCATCCCTCTACCCACCCACACCCCCTGTTATTCTGCGGCAACGGCAGCCTCACACCGCAGCCGAACCAGTGAACCCTCGTACTCCTCTCCGCGCGGGTTTCCACTGCTGCGTCTTCCCCTGCTCCACGTCGTCCCCTTCATAGGCCTCGCCGTCGTCCAGACCACCGCCCTGGTGCTCTCGGCGGGGCGTGGTCAACGAACGACTTCCATCGGAAGAGTACTATACGTGGAGAGGCTGACAGCTGGGTCCACGGCAGCCGCAAGGAAGTGCCTCCTTATTACGCGCAAAATAATTATCCCTCCATCTGACAGCGGGGACCCACCGGACGGGCCACCGTATTTCGTGAAAAAATGATTCGCCCCTTGACTGCAGGGACCCATGAGCTACATCTTCGCACGCAAGGAAGTGCGTCCGGAAAAAAACGATTCGCCCCCTGACTGCTGGGACCCACCAGCCCCCCGACTGCTGGGACCCACCAGCTACACATTCGCAGGCAAGGAAGTGCATCCGGGCAAAAAAAACAAAATGATTCACCCCCTGACTGCTGGGACCCACCAGCTACATCTTCGCAGGCAAGGAAGTGCCTGACAGTCGGGACCCACCTGGTCGAAGCGTATGTAGCGTTGTCATTCTGGTCGCGAACGTGTATGTACATACTGGTCGATGTAGAGGCGCGCACGTGTCGTAGTGGAGGCGCGTACGTGGCATGTACACGTACGTACAACGGCCATGGTGCAAGAAAGAAAATACGGCCACGTATGTGTACATACGGGCGGCGTCTCGAACGCCTACTCGCGCATACGTACGGCCAGGGCTCGTGTACATGGCTGGGTCGGAACGGAGAAACAACATCGTCGTCGTGTTCATGGGAAGGCAATGGAATGCGTCGTGTTTGTGGGGAGGCAACGGAATGCGTCGTGTTCGTCGGGAGGGCTTGGAGGAACAGGCGATGGAAACGAGGCCTGGCGTAACGCAGAACGGAGGAAACGGCCTTGTGTTCGACTGGCCATGTTCGAAACGGGGTCCTGTTCATCAGGAGGGGTCTGGCATACCGCATGACGGAGGAAACGGACCTCCTGCGGTCGAAACGGGGGTCCTGTTGATCGGGAGGGGTGTGGCGTACCGCAAAACGGAGGAAACGGACTTGTGTTGGAGCGCTACGGTCGAAACGGGGGTCCTGTTCATCGGGAGGGGTGTGGCGTACCGCAAAACGGGACTCCACGGGATACTGTTCATCTCCACCAGCGACCTCCTCCAGCCTCGACGGGCTCCTGTTCATCCAGCCTCCACCGCGCGCTACTCCACCGGCTACTGTTCAACCACCCTTCCACCGTCTACTGTTCATCCAGCCCTCCACACCACGGGGTCCTGTTCAACCACCCCTGCACGGGCACCCCTCCACCGTCTACTGTTCATCTAGCCCTCCACATCACGGGGTCCTGTTCAACCACCCCTCCACCGTCTACTGTTCATCCAGCCCTCCACACCACGGGGTCCTGTTCATCCACCCCTCCACGGGCACCCCTCCACCGTCTACTGTTCATCCAGCCCTCCACCACACCATGGGGTCCTGTTCATCTAGAGGCAACGCCACCGCTCACTGTTCATCCAACCCCCCCCCCTCCCCGCAACACTCACTGTTCATCCCATCGATCGGCTTCAGTTAGCAGCAGTAGCGAAGGAACTGCTCGATCGGGTTCAGTTAACAGCCATCGATCGATCGCTCGGGTTCAGTAACGCGTAGCCTGCAGTGCAATCGCTCGGATTCAGTTAGAGCCCAACGCCTCGCTCTGGTTCAGTAAGAGCCAATGCCTCACACACACGCACGTATGTGTACGAGAGAAACGCGCATCGCTCGGCCCCCGACCTCCCACCGTAATCGGGAACTCTCCGAAATTTTCCTCGCCCTCGCTTTTACCACGGTTTTTTCCGTCATGGACGGCCCAAAGAATGTCATGCAGCTGCATCTCCGGCCCGGCCAGGACGAAAAGCCCATTTTCTGTCATGATTTTTTGTCATAGAAGTAGGAGCCCACCATATCTATGATGATACCGGGTTTTGTCACAATTATCGTCATAGAAGTGTCATATGTAGGACAGAAAAAAAATCGTTTGGCCCAAAATGTCACGGATGTGTCTTTTTTTGTTGTGGCAACATGCAACTCCAATATCATCTTCTCCTCAATTTTTTTTATTTTTTCATTCAAGTAATTGTTTTCTTCTTCAAGTAAATTTAACCTCTCGACAATAGGGTCGGTTGAAATTTCCGGTTCAACTACCTCCTACATAAATAAAATCTATGTTACGTTGGTCGGCATAATTGTCATAAACAATAAATGAACCAAATAGTTATAAAAAGATAATATATACCACATCTGAATCATAGCCAGGACGAGGGCCGACGGGGGCGGATACCAAAACCATCGCACTATATAATAACAAGCAATAATAAAAGTAAGAAAATTAGACAAGTATCTATCTAAAGTAAGAATTTTTTTTCTTTCAAAAAGAAGATAAGAACAAGAGGCCCACCACGGTGGTGCCGGCGACGAGATCGGCGCGGGCGATCGACGGCGGTGAAGACAGGAATGGGACGTGACGGGCCGCTAAACCTAGACAAATCTCGAGGAAAATGGAGCTTTGAGGTCGAGCTTCGAGAGGAGGAAGCTTAACTAGTGTGGCTCGGGCATTTCATCGAACACCTCATGTGCATAGGAGGTGAGCTAGAGCACCACAAAGCCCTCCCCTCGCCGGCCAGAGAAAAACAGAGCACTGGAGTGCTCTCCTCGCGGGCGAGGGGTATATATAGGCACCTCATTGGTCCCGGTTCGTGGCATGAACCGGGACCAAAAGGAAGCCTGTGGTTCCGGTTCAAGCCACCAACCAGGACCAATGATGGTGGGCCAGGAGCGAGGCCCATTGGTCCCGGTCCGTCCCACCAATCGGGACCAAAGGGGCCAGACGAACCGGGACAAATGCCCCCACAAGGCCCGGCAGGCCCCTGGCCTCACGAACCGGGACCAATGCCCCCATGGGTCCCAGTTCTGGACTGAACCGGGACTAATGGGCTGACTCGGCCTGAACCAAAGCCCTCTTTTCTACTAGTGTTCGGTGTCGATACCAACGGTCTTGATGGGGTTGGCAATGGATAGTTGTCACTTGGGTTATCCATTCAACTTCAATAAACAATGCATGAGGATAAAATTCCTCTTCTCCACCTTCAAGAAAAACTTGCACGCACAGGAGGGCTAGAAAGAAAAACATTATCAACAAGTTGCATATCCGGCCAAATGACCAACACATAGAGCATATCCGGCCAACAAGTTACATATCCGACCAAATTTCCAACACATATAACAACTTACTGCTTGATGATTAGTGAACACTTCCCAACAAACGATTAGTTGTTTCAAATGACCACAATACCCGCTCAGAACCTCTTGGATGGTGTACCATCGATGGTTGAGCGACTTTATCCCACGATCGCAGATGAGTTCATTGCAGTAAGTCTCGAATTTTTTGTGCTCGTGGAACCAAGAATGAATATTGGACAAAATGTTGTGCTCTTTTGCTCCATTTCACGCATTAAATTAAGGCTAGTGGTAAACCATCGCATCGCGCAATAACTCATCCTCCCATATGTTGAAGCTTTCTCCTCCACCCCTCTTCTTTGAATAGGCCGGCCAATCCCCAAAATTAAGGTCGTCATCACCGGAAGTGCCCTGCTCTAGCTACCCGGTGTACAATTTTGGTTGTTGGGTGTGCGTGCCCGGCTAGGTGTACATGCCTTGTTGTTGGGCGTGCACCTGTGGCTCCGAGTCATCTACTTGTCCGTCCTCGAAGTATCCTCTGCCTCCATTGTGGGTCATCTCAAACAACTGCCTGTCTAAGTTGTCATACGTCGGGTCGCCCAATCGAGACATATTGGCAAACAGAGAGCAGGCACCAAACTAATCCACACCCAGCGTCCGCGACCAGACAAGCTGCGGCGATGCCGAGTCGGCAAAATGGAGCGGCACAATGATGACATCATCGCAATACGACACGTGCTCAGTGGCGGAGGCCGGTGACTACATGCCAAGCTTCTAGGCAGTGTAGAAGTAGGGAGGCTGATATTGCCCCTTCTAGGACAACGTGTGCATGGAGGTGATGGTGATGGCGGTGGCGGCTCGCATCCTGCCCCTGCCCGACTCCTGCACCCTGTCACTGGCCGCCCCCGCCGCCCTTCTTTTTGCCTGCTACCCCCATCCTTTTCCTTCGCTTTGAGACGATCGGCTTGCTGTGTCGCCGAGTTGATCTTTCGGGCGACCATCTTTTCCGGATCCTCCACCTCCGCCGTCTCGCATAGCTTTTCATACAGGTCCATGCGGCGACAAAAGCGAGAAGCTCGGGAATGGTGGATGGCCGCGATGATGAGAGGGGAGATGGGGAAATGGGGGTCGCACCTCAAAAGTATGAACAACTCCACATATGCGGGCTCCACCTTGGTTTTGGTTGGAGTCCTATATAGCCGAGCTCCGTACTCCCAGTTTGTTTGCTTTCATTTTACAGGAAAAACAGACACATGGACTCGTCTGCGGACAAATATATGCCCGCCTTGGATGGCTTGCAGCGTTCGGAAAATTTAGTCCGGACACTTGCGGACGTTTGAGGACCCGCGTGATGTCTGTTGCGTCTGAGATCTACCGTCCCACACAACTGTTGAGAGGTCGAAGCGGTATTCGGGGATTTTAACAGAGTACTTTGAAATTGACGAACTTACATTTCTTCAGAGTTCAAGGATCCGATGCTCACACTGTACGTCTCTCTCAATAAGTTCTCTCAAGGGCAGCTGAGGTCGCAAGGAATAGCCGCTTTCGCGAAGAGGATGAAAGTAAAACTACGATTGGGACTTTCTTTCTCACAACTATTTCTATATGTAGGTGTGCATGGGTGGGCACGGATGTATTTACCCTCACGCTATTTCTACTAGTAGTCTCTAACGCATGCACGTACGTCAGTAAAAAATATCAGGTAAAAACTCAAGTATCCTCCGTCGAGCTGAAGAATAATTTACATTGTTTAACTCCTTGCTGTCATCCAGAATTGAACCACCGTGTTCACCTAGACATACAGCAGATTTGTTACCACGTGCGAGGGTTGAATTCCCGTCGGTAACACAAAAATAACAAGGTGCCGCTAATGCTAATTGCCGCATGTTCACGTTACCTAATCAGAAATCGGTCAGTATCACGTTGGACAACTCAAGCTGCATGCGTCCAACGTACCCTCTGCGTCTAATTAAAGTTCACGAGAGCACTACTACTATTTAATTAAGCTGTGGATTCTCCTATCCTAGTAGACTGATAGATCGCCAAGGCCTATATAAACCAGACGGAACTTGATTAGTCCCACCCATCTCATCATCACAAGTCTCTGCATCCAGAGCACAATTCAAGACAAAGCAGAAGCTACACGCATACTACTATAGAGTACACATGGCTCCTCGCGCTCTCTCTTGGATTAGTGTTTCTTCGCTTGTCTTTCTGTCAGTACAACGAATGCCAGAAATAATAATAAAAATACATTCAGATTTATAGACCACCTCGCGACAACTACAAGTAATAAAGTGAGTCGAAGGCATGCCGTCGTCATCGTCCCTCCCTCTCCGGATCCGGGCACAACTTGTTGTAGTAGACAGTCGGGAAGTTGTCGTGCTAAAGGCCCATAGAACCAACGCACCAGAGCAACAACCACGATCGATGAAGAGAAGTTTAGGTCGGAAAGATCCAATCTGAAGACACATGAACAAAAATGAACAAAAACCGGATCCGAGCAGATCCACCAAAGACAACCACCGACTAAGCCGTAAAATTCCTAGTTACCGACCAGAAAACTGGATATTACAATTAAATTTCTTTTTTTAGGGACATTACAATCAAATTTCAATGAATGCAACAATATAAGAAAGGGTATCCTATATCACAAATACGAAGGGAATAGCATGCATCGACGAATAATCGCTTGCAAACGAATAAATGCTCCTAGCTAGTATAACAGTAGGTCACGGAAATTAGGAAGATGCATGAATCATTGTCCCACTTCATATAAAATGTCTTGTTCATGAATAAAACCAGAAATGTATTTGTTAAATTATAATAATGACTTGACTTTTCTAACCCGTTCTCCAAGCAGGGGTTCTCGGTGAGCTAGATTGGCGTCCGATCCTACCATTTGTCGCGCGATGTGATGCGCCATGGAGGTCCCCCACGCCGGCGGCGGCTGATTTTGTGATGGTTGGGTGCGGTGCCGTGCTGGGCACAGGTCTGTCGGGTCGGGACAAAGCGCTTGTTTCTGTACATACATGGAACATTGCAAATCACTTGGTCTTTTAACAATTGAATGCATTCAAGTACTACACAAATGGCAAGAGTAAAAAGATTACGACACAAGCGAGCATAAGTAACCAGACTAGGATGCATACATCTCTCCTTGTGGACACATCGACATAATGGGGCGACTTTTGCGAATAAAGTCAAAACGCGCAAAGAAAGTTTTTTATTCTAGCATGATTAGCCCCCAAGACCCACTACTTCATTAGAATTATAACGTCTTCAAACCAAGTCCGGAAAACATCTAATGATTGTCTAGTACCCATCGCTATAATCATGACATTTCACCTTTTATGTCGAACGAATTTCCTACAAAGGTTTTATCCAAAATTTCTTACATATTTTATATCGAACGAATTTATTCAATAATCTCTCCTCTCTGGTTAACTGGCCTACAAGTATCCTTAGGTTGACTATTTGACCAACATAATACAAGTTGTATAGTCTTAAAATTATCATTATCGGTAATTCAAAGATAAGCCCTGGCTCATGTGCACCGAATGAATAGTAAAATAAAAATAATAGCAAAAACAATGCCGTCCAAGATGCTGCTACATATGATGTCCATGCAATATTTCTGGGTGCTTGACATTCGAGGAGCTCGTAACAAAAAAGACAAAATTGAATCCAAAAGTGTTTTTTTAATTGTTTCTCGGACACTCGAAGTTTGTCTTTTCTACCATGAGCTCCTCGATTGTCGAAACAGCCCGAAATTTTGCACGGATATCGTGCGCATGAGCATCCTGCATGTTAAAAAAATAAGATTTTTTTGTATGTACTGCGAATTTATTGTTCATATTTTCCCCTATTTTAGTGAATTTACTGTTCATGTCCAGGCTCAGTATGCTGCATCCTAAAATTATATCACTAACAATGTACCTTTTTGGGGAGAAAATATTCCATTTGATGTTTCTAATGATATATTATTACATGAAGTATACCTTGTATCACGTTGGTCAAATTGTTATTCTAGAGATACATCAGGCTTTATAAACCATAAAGGAAGGACGCTGATATTGGTCGGATGTGCGGTCTGGGACCTCCCAGGTCCCAGACCGAATGATTTGTTTGGTACAGGCGAGTGATCTGCCAAACAATTTAGTTCGGCGGGAGGAACCCACAGCCCAAAATCATCCCTGTCGCTAGGCCTTTACCCTGCAAAAACCAAAAAAGGAGGGGGGAAAGCCCACTACAAAACGAATGAAAATGCCTAGATTTTGAATTTTTTTTTCTGCTAACAAAAAAGCCCAGTTTTTGCTCTGCTTCCAAAAAAATGCCATCAACTTTAAAAGAAGAATAAATACCATGGAAAATTCTAATAAAAAGTGTCATTCGAGTTTGACCAACTACTTATGATTTTCCATGATATTATTTTTTACAATGGTAAGGTTTATAGAACATATGTGGTTCCCTAATAAAAGCATGGCAAAGCTTCGATGGCAAAAAAGTTATGTTCAAAAAATGGCATGGACTGAAAAGTTCTATATATCAAGATCCATAGGTGAAAAATATATGCCATGACCCATACGCTATAAAAACCATGATGCATAGGCTATAGTTGCCATCGTCCATGGTAACTATGTTGAAAATGTATTATATATGATACATAGACTGAAAAATGCATAAACTATGATTTCGTGGCATGATTTATAGACTAAAAATGTAGAATAAAAAATTCCATGATCCATCCACTACATTTTCCATGATGCATAGACTATATTTGTCATGGTCCCTATGTGGAAGAAATTTGCCATATTGCAAAAAAAGGAATAAAAATTCGCCATGGTACATATAGTAAAAATTGCCATGATCCATAAACAACATTTGCCATGGTCGAACAACTTAATTTTCCATGGTCCAATACAAATTGTGATGGTATTAAATGAGAACCATGAGCAGTACAACTAAAGTACCCATGGGTCATGGCAATTTTGTTGGAAAATGTTCTATATATCATGATCAGTGGACTACAAAAATGCCATGCTCCAAAACCTACATTTGCCATGACACATACACCGACTTTGCCATGGTCTCGTTCAAAAAATAAAATTTGCCATGTTGCGAAAAAGAAAGAAACTTTGTCATTCTCCATATAATTGGAACTTGGCATCCTCCATACACTAAGTTTTTCATGATACATACACTAAGTTTGCCATGGTCTCGTTCAAAAAAATTGGCTTGTTGCAAAAAGAAGATAATTTTGCCTTGCTCCATAGCCTACATTGGTTACATTGAGTTTGCCATGGTGCCATTAAATATTTTTTGCCATGTTGCAAAAAAGAAAGAAAAATTTCCTTGGTCCATATAATTAGAAATTGCCATGCTCCATAAACTAGATTTTCCATGATACATACATTAGGTTTGCCATGGTCCCATTCAAAAAGAAATGTTCCCATCTTACAAAAAGGAAGAAAATTTTGCCATGCTCCATGACCTACATTTGCCAAGAAATATACACTGAGTTTGCCATGGTCTCGTTCAAAAAGAAAATTTTCCATGTTGCAAAAAAAGAAGAAAATTGTCGTGCTCCATAAACTACATGTGTCATGATACAAATATTTGCCATGCTCCATTGCAACTACTCATAGCATTTCTGTCGTGGCAACTATTTGCTAAAGAAGAATGCATAAGTGTTTACTAAATTTGCCATGGCGAATAAAAAGTAAATTTTCCATGAGCGTTAAAAATAAAGTTGCTATGTATGTATAAGGTAAAATTGCCATGTGTATGAAAATAAATTGTCATGGCAAATAAAGAACGATAATTTGCAATGGCAAATTTAAAGGTAAAATTGGCATGCCAAAACACTAGAAGAACCGACCATAGCTTTTGAGGCCAGATTTTATCAATTGTCATGGCAATTTCCCTGAATAATTGTGACTATATAAGATGTGAGACACACATGAAACACATTGCATGATGCATACAAACTACTTTCCATGGTGCTAAAAAATCTCTCATGACGCATACAAACTACTTGCCATGACAAACAAAAAGGTGGCAAAATATATGTAAAACTCTCACGGCACATACAAACTACTTGTCATGATGCTCAATAAACACACCATGGCAACAACCTAATTTGCCAGGAGGTTAATCCACAAAGGCAATTATAAGTGGTCAACTCAAAAAATTACCAACTCATACTACGTCGCAGAGCACAAAAAATAAGGTTCGTCACTGCAATAGCAATAAGTGGAAATTAAAAATAAGGTTCATCGCTACAATAGCGGTAAGTGGAAATTAATGAAAAGATGCCATGGGGTAACTAAATGACCATAGTGTATTGCATGCTTGTCTAGCATATTTTAATGGATATCCGCTCTCCCTACTCTAAAAACGGATGATTATGCTCCTCTACAGACACATTGAGACTACAATCACAATACTGATGTGCCTCTACTATGACGTGGCATGGCAATTTGCAGAGAATGGAAATAAAAAAATGAAGTAGAAGTGTTGAGCAGGATGCTACCTGCAGGGGCGGGTTCCAATGACAGGCCCTTATGCGATGAGTCCTCATGGTGGTCAGCTCGAGTTGTGGCTGCGGCGTCGCCCTAGTGAGTCCGGCATCAGGAGGACAGGTGTGGGAGGGTAGTGAGGCTACCGTGCCCTGTTTGGGGTGGCACGAGGACACCATAGTGAGCCTCAGCCGTGTCATTAAATTCCGACGACCATCCCGCCCCATCCCAACCTAAGGCTGCAGCGCGCCTTGCCTGCGCAAGCAGCGCCGCATCGGGATGGCTTCACTCCCCCATCCGCGTCCAGCCTCCTCGGATAGTGATGCTGCCTCCCATTCCTTTCTCCAGCAACTCTGGCCCACTGGAATCACGAAATCACCACGCATGTCACTTCTAGGGAAAAGCCTAGCAGTAACGCGGGTCTAAGGGCTATCAATAGGGTGGGGTCCCACATTACTGATACAATGCTATAGCTGACTTTTAGCAATAGCGCATTTTGACCAGCGCTACTACTATATATGGGTAGCAGTAGCGGGCTTCACTGAAACGCGCTATTGCTAATAGCTGTAGCGCTTTACTTTAAACAACGCTACTACTAAGTGCACGTTGCTGCTAACTTCATACTACTCGCTACTGGTGGGGTGATTTCACTGGAAATGAACACTGCAGGTGAAGTTAGCCAATCCCTCCTCTCCAAGATGAACCTAGATGACTACACTGCTCCTGATGACTCAAGCCCCAATACCTCCCCCCAGGAGCCCTGCTAGTGGCATCAAACACTTCCTGCTTAGCCCAGTCACACCTTTGGACCTGATGGGATCGCCAATCAACCAAGGAAGAAAGTCAGGGGCGTGCTGGATGAACTTGCGACCGACAAGACTGGTGGAGACCAAGCGAAAGCCAAGATGAGCTACATGATTGAAGCTTGATCGAAGGACACAGAGGGTAGCGAAAAAGAAAAGAAAGGGAGAGTAATGATTCAGTCGAAAGCAATGTTGTAGCCCTGTAGTTTTCTCTTTAGCCGATGTGTAAGATTATAATCATTTTCCTTTCTGCTGAACTTTGGCCTCTGAACATGCTAAACATGCTTTAGCGCGCTATGTGCTTGACTCTCTCTGGTTTCATCAATAAAATGGGACCGGGGGGTTCACACCCCCTTTTATCTAAAAAATACTTTCACTAGTGCAATCTCTAAACAGTACTAACATAATAAGATCATATGGCAATCCTTCAACGTGCGATAAAGAATCACTTCAAAGTTCTTATCTAGAAGAGAACATGATACGAAATTGTTTGTACGGTACTAAATGTTGGAAATATGAGCAATTTACCAAATGATTTTATTAACAGAAATACTAGATAAAGCATGACCAGTATAGTAGTGATAAAACAAGCCATGCGAGTTGACAAAGAGAATGTAAACATCATCTTCATATATGAACTGTAACTAAACATATCTAGAGCAGGCAGTATAGCAAGTTGCATATATGAAATAGAGTCTAACATATCTAGGGCAAATACTAGAACAAGGAACTATAGCAGGACCTCTGACTCAAAGGAGAAGAACATGTATGGGACAGCAGCAGCAGAAGCGCTGGACTTGGGGTCGGTGTCCTCGCCTGCCATGTCGTCGGGGAAGAAGTCGTCGTCGGGGAAGTAGTCGTCGGCGACTAGATCGTCCGTGATGAAGCAGCCAGTAGTCGCGCTGAGCGCTTCCCAAAAACCTTATCACCCTTCTCCCGTACAGGACTCAAAAGGTGCAGTTTTGGAGGCCTACTGTCCCGACGTGCGGTGCACGCCGTAAGCCGGGATGAGGAAAACAGCAGCAACTCAGAGATGGAACCGATGGCGAGGGAAGGAGTAGTTCTGGTGCATCTCTCTGGGAGGAGCGACCTCCCTTTTATAGGCGCAAGAGAAGGAGGTGAGAGGGCAGCGACGGGAGGCAAAACGAAGAGACAGAGATGAAGCAAACAGCTTCCGTGTGACCTTTCATATACCCGTAGTGCGTGGCAAAAATTTAGACATCGGCTCGGCTCATTCCCGCAACCCGCGGCGCGGCGTGTCGTGACATGGCGAGGCGTGGCCTGGCGAGGCGGGCGGCAGAGGAGGAGCGCGCGTGGATGTCCCTCTTGTTCTTATGCTCATACAAGTGGGAAAAGAACCTCCCTTATAAAGAGGTCCAACTCCCTCTAAACTAGCAATGTGGGACTAAACTTTAGTTCCACCTCTTGCCTTGCACAAATGGGCTGTGTGGGCCTCTAGGATTTATTAGGAATTTCTGAAATGGCTATTGGGCTAGGCCCAAAATAGACAAAATTCCAGCAAGCTCCCACAAGATCCCGGAGGCACACAAAATATGCCTTTGGTTCCAAAACACTGTTTTATATACCGGTACTGCAATGGAGACTGTTAAGTTGAACTTCCACCTAGAACTCTATGCTACACTAGTAAGCAACTTGAATAGTGAACTGGGCCTCGAACTGCAAGTTTTCTGCGAATCTAGCTTCTGTTGGGGAACGTAGCAGAAATCAAAATTTCCTACGTGTCACCAAGATCTATCTATGGAGAAACCAGCAATGAGGGGAAGGAGAGTGCATCTACATAACCTTGTAGATTGCTAAGCGGAAGCGTTCAAGAGAACGGGGTTCAAGGAGTCGTACTCGTCGTGATCCAAATCACTGGAGATCCTAGTGCCGAACGGATGGCACCTCCGCGTTCAACACACGTACAACCCGGTGACGTCTCCCATGCCTTGATCCAGCAAGGAGAGAGGGAGAGGTTGAGGAAGACTCCATCCAGCAGCAGCACAACGGCGTGGTGGTGGTGGAGGAGCGTGGTGATCCAGCAGGGCTTCGCCAAGCACCGCGAGATATGAGGAGAAAGAGAGGTAGGGCTGCGCCAGGGAGAGGTCAGAAACTCATGTGTATTGGACAGCCCATACCTCAACTATATATAGGGGAAGGGGAGGGGCTGCGCCCCCACCTAGGGTTCCCTCCTAGGGGTGGCGGCAGCCCCCTAGATCCCATCTAGGGGCGGCCAAGGGGAGGGGAGAGGGCGAGGCGCACCAGGGTAGGCCTTAGGGCCCATCTGCCCTAGGGTTTGCCCCCTTCTCCTCTCCCTTGCGCCTTGGGCCCTTGTGGGGGCGCACCAGCCCACCTGGGGCTGGTCCCCTCCCACACTTGGCCCATGCAGCACTCCGGGGCTTGTGGCCCCACTTGGTGGACCCCGAGGACCCTCCCGGTGGTCCCGGTACGTTACCGACAAACCCCGAAACTTTGCCGGTGACCAAAACAGGACTTCTCATATATAAATCTTTACCTCCGGACCATTTTGGAACTCCTCGTGACGTCCAGGATCTCATCTGGGACTCCGAACAACATTCGGTAACCACATACAAACTTCCTTTATAACCCTAGCGTCATCGAACCTTAAGTGTGTAGACCCTACGGGTTCGGGAACCATGCAGACATGACCGAGACATTCTTCGGTCAATAACCAACAGCATGATCTGGATACCCATGTTGGCTCCCACATGCTCCACGATGATCTCATCGGATGAACCACGATGTCAAGGACTTAATCAATCTCGTATGCAATTCCCTTTGTCTATCGGTACGATACTTGCCCGAGATTCGATCGTCGGTATCCCGATACCTTGTTCAATCTCGTTACCGGCAAGTCTCTTTACTCGTTCTGTAACACATCATCCCGTCATCAACTCCTTGATCACATTGTTCACATTATGATGATGTCCTACCGAGTGGGCCCAGAGATACCTCTCCGTCACACGGAGTGACAAATCCCAGTCTCGATTCGTGCCAACCCAACAGACAATTTCGGAGATACCCGTAGTGTACCTTTATAGCCACCCAGTTACGTTGTGACGTTTGGCACACCCAAAGCACTCCTACGGTATCCGGGAGTTGCACAATCTCATGGTCTAAGGAAATGATACTTGACATTAGAAAAGCTTTAGCATACGAACTACTCGATCTAGTGCTATGCTTATGATTGGGTCTTGTCCATCACATCATTCTCCTAATGATGTGATCCCGTTATCAACGACATCCAATGTCCATGGTCAGGAAACCGTAACCACGTATTGATCAACGAGCTAGTCAACTAGAGGCTTACTAGGGACATGGTGTTGTCTATGTATCCACACATGTATCTGAGTTTCCTATCAATACAATTCTAGCATGGATAATAAACGATTATCATGAACAAGGAAATAAAATAATAATCAATTTATTATTGCCTCTAGGGCATATTTCCAACAGTCTCCCACTTGCACTAGAGTCAATAATCCAGTTCACATCGATATGTGATTAACACTCAAGGTCACATCCCCATGTGACTAACACCCAAAGAGTTTACTAGAGTCAATAATCTAGTTCACATTACCATGTGATTAACACTCGATGAGTTTTTGGGTTTGATCATGTTATGCTTGTGAGAGATGTTAGAGTCAACGGGTCTGAATCTTTCAGATTCGTGTGTGCTTTACAAATCTCTATGTCATCTCCTAGATGCAGCTATCACGTTCTATTTGGAGCTATTCCAAATAACTGTTCTACTATACGAATCCAGTTTACTACTCTGAATAATCTGGATCAGTGTCAAAGTTTGCATCGGCGTAACCCTTTACGACGAACTCTTTTACCACCTCCATAATCGAGAAAATTCCTTAGTCCACTAGTTACTAAGGATAACTTTGACCGATGTCCTGTGATCCATTCTTGGATCACTCTTGTACCCCTTGACTGACTCATGGCAAGGCACACTTCAGGTGCGGCACACAGCATAGCATACTGTAGAGAGCCTATGACAAAAGCATAGGGGACGACCTTCGTCCATCCTCTTTCTTCTGCCGTGGTCGAGCTTTAAGTCTTAACTTCATACCTTACAACTCAGGCAAGAACTCCTTCTTTGACTGATCCATCTTGAACACCTTCAAGATCATGTCAAGGTATGTGCTCATTTGAAAGTACCATTAAGCGTTTTGATCTATCCTTATAGATCTTGATGCTCAATGTTCAAGTAGCTTAATCCAGGCTTTCCATTGAAAAACACTTTCCAAATAACCCTATATGCTTTCCAGAAATTCTACGTCATTTCTGATCAACAATATGTCAACAACATATATTCATCAGAAATTCTATAGTGCTCCCACTCACTTCTTTGGAAATACAAGTTTCTCATAAATTTTGTATAAACCCAAAATCTTTGATCATCATCAAAGCATACATTCCAACTCCGAGATGCTTACTCCAGTCCTCAGAAGGATTGCTGGAGCTTTGCATACTTATTAGCATCTTTCAGGATTGACAAAACCTTCCGGTTGTATCACATACAACCTTTCCTCAAGAAAATCGTCGAGAAAACAATGTTTTGACATCCTATCTGCAAGATTTCATAAATAATGCAGTAATCGCTAATATAATTCCAACAGACTCTTAGCATCGCTACGAATGAGAAAGTCTCATCGTAGTCAACTCCTTGAACTTGTCGGGAAACATCTTAACGACAAGTCGAGCTTTCTTAATGGTGATACTTGCCATCATTGTCCGTCTTCCTTTTAAAATCCATCTGTACTCAACAGCCTTACGACCATCGAGCCATTCCGCCAAAGTCTACACTTTGTTTTCATACATGGATCCTCTCTCGGATTTTATGGCCTTGAGCCATTTATCGGAATCCGGGCCCACCATCGCTTCTCCATAGCTCGTAGGTTCATTGTTGTCTAGCAACATGACTTTCAAGACAGGATTACGTACCACTCTGAAGTATTACGCATCCTTGTCATCCTACGAGGTTTGGTAGTGACTTGATCTGAAGTTTCATGATCACTATCATAAGATTCCACTTCAATTGGTGTAGGTGCCACAGGAACAACTCCCTGTGCCCCGCCACACACTAGTTGAAGAGACGGTTCAATAACCTCATCGAGTCTCCACCATCCTCCCACTCAATTTTTTCGAGAGAAACTTTTCCTCAAGAAAGGACCCGATTCTAGAAACAATCCCTTATTTCTTTCAGATCTGAGACAGGAGGTATACCCAACTGTTTTTGGTGTCCTATGAAGATGCATTTATCCGCTTTGGGTTCGAGCTTATCAGCCTGAAACTTTTTCACATAAGCGTCGCAGCCCCAAATTTTTAAGAAATGACAGCTTAGGTTTCTTTAAACCATAGTTCATACGATGTCATCTCATTGGAATTACGTGGTGCCCTATTTAAAGTGAATGTGGTTGTCTCTAATGCCTAACCCATAAACTATTGTGGTAATTCGATAAGAGACATCATGGTATGCATCATATCCAATAGGGTGTAGTTATGATGTTCGGACACACCATCACACTATGGTGTTCTAGGCTGTATCAGTTGTGAAACAATTTCCACAATGTCTTAATTCTGTGCCAAACTCGTAATTCAGATATTCATCTCTATGATCATATCATAGATACTTTATCCTCTTGTCACGACGATCTTTCAACTTCACCCTGAAATTACTTGAACCTTTCAATAATTCAGACTCGTGATTCATCAAGTAAATATACTCAACATCTACTCAAATTATCTGTGAAGTAAGAACATAACGATATCCACTACACGCCTCAGCACTCATTGGACTGCACACATCAAAATGTATTACTTCCAACAAGTTGCTTTCTAGTTCCATTTTACTGAAAACGAGGCTTTCAGTCATCTTGCCCATGTGGTATGATTTGCATGTCTCAAGTGATTCAAAAATCAAGTGAGTCCAAATGGTCCGTTTGC
This sequence comes from Triticum monococcum, assembly GCA_034509565.1. Taxonomy (NCBI): domain Eukaryota; kingdom Viridiplantae; phylum Streptophyta; class Magnoliopsida; order Poales; family Poaceae; genus Triticum; species Triticum monococcum. The sequence continues at coordinate 168,185,069 of CM067847.1, read as the reverse complement.
ATGGAGTTTCTTCATGGATATACACCAATAGACATGGTTCGCATGTCTCAAACTTTTCAAAAATGAGTGAGTCCAAAGATCCATCAACATGGAGCCTCCTCATGCGTTTTATACCGATATGACTTAAGTGGCAGTGCCACAAGTAGGTGGTACTATCATTACTATCTTATATCTTTTGGCATGAACATGTGTATCACTATGATCGAGATTCAATGAACCATTCATTTTAGGTGCAAGACCATTGAAGGTATTATTCAAATAAACAGAGTAACTATTATTCTCCTTAAATGAATAACCGTATTGCGATAGACATAATCCAATCATGTCTATGCTCAACGCAAACACCAATCTCGATGGTAGAGGGAGCGTGCGATGCTTGATCATATCAACATTGGAAACACTTCCAACACATATCGTCGGCTCACCTTTAGCTAGTCTCCGTTTATTCCGTAGCTTTTATTTCGAGTTACTAACACTTAGCAACCGAACCGGTATCTAATACCCTGGTGCTACTAGGAGTACTAGTAAAGTACACATCAACACAATGTATATCCAATATACTTCTATCGACCTTGCCAGCCTTCTCATCTACCAAGTATCTAGGGTAATTCTGCTCCAGTGGTTGTTCCCCTTATTACAGAACCACTTAGTCTCGGGTTTGGGTTCAACCTTGGGTTTCTTCACTAGAGCAGCAGCTGAATTGTCGTTTCATGAAGTATCCCTTCTTGCCCTTGCCCTTCTTGAAACTAGTGGTTTCACTAACCATCAACAATTGATGCTCCTTCTTGATTTCTACTTTTGTGGTGTCAAGCATCGCGAATATCTCAAGGATCATCATATATGTCCCTGATATATCATAGTTCATCACGAAGCTCTAGCAGCTTGGTGGTAATGACTTCGGAGAAACATCACTATCTCATCTGGAAAATCAACTCCCACTCGATTCAAATGATTGTTGTACTTAGACAATCTGAGCACAAGCTCAACAATTGAGCTTTTCTCCCTTAGTTGCAGGCTAAGAAAATCGTCGGAGGTCTTATACCTCTTGACGTGGGCACGAGCCTGAAATCCCAATTTCAGTCCTTGGAACATCTCATATGTTCTGCGATGTTTCAAAAACGTCTTTGGTGCCTCAATTCTAAACCATTTAGCATTACGCACTGAACTTTCATGTAGTCATCAAAACGTGTATGTCAAATGTTCGCAACATCCACAGACGACGTTCGAGGTTCAGCACACTGAGTGGTGCATTAAGGACATAAGCCTTCTATGAATCAATGAGGACAATCCTCAGTTTACGGACCTAGTCTGCATAATTGCTACTATCAACTTTCAACTAAATTTTCTCTAGGAACATATCTAAACAGTAGAACAGAAACGCGAGCCATGACATAATTTGCGAAGACCTTTTGACTATGTTCAGGATAATTAAGTTCATCTTATGAACTCCCACTCAGATAGACATCCCTCTAGTCATCTAAGTGATTGCATGATCCGAGTCAACTAGTCCGTGTCCGATCATCCGTGAGACGGACTAGTCATCATCGGTGAACATCTTCATGTTGATCGTATCTACCATATGACTCATACTCGACCTTTCGGTCTCTTGTGTTCCGAGGCCATGTCTGTACATGCTAGGCTCGTCAACACCCGTTGTATTCGAATGTAAGAATCTATCACACCCGATCATCACGTGGTGCTTCGAAACGACGAACTTTCGCAACGGTGCACAGTTAGGGGGAAAACTTTCTTGAAATTTTAATGAGGGATCATCTTATTTACTACCGTCGTTCTAAGCAAATAAGATGTATAAACATGATAAACATCACATGCAATCAAATAGTGACATGATATGGCCAATATCATATTGCTCCTTCTGATCTCCATTTTCGGGGCTCCATGATCATCATCGTCACCGGCATGACACCATGATCTCCATCATCGTGTCTTCATGAAGTTGTCTCGCCAACTATTACTTCTACTACTATGGCTAACAGTTAGCAATAAAGTAAAGTAATTACATGACGTTTATGTTGACACGCAGGTCATAAATAAATTAAGACAACTCCTATGGCTCCTGCCGGTTGTCATACTCATCGACATGCAAGTCGTGATTCCTATTACAAGAACATGATCATCTCATACATCACATATATCATTCATCACATCCTTTGGCCATATCACATCACATAGCATACCCTGCAAAAACAAGTTAGACGTCCTCTAATTGTTTTTTGCATGTTTTACGTGGCTGCTATGGGTTTCTAGCAAGAACGTTTCTTACCTACGCAAAAACCACAACGTGATATGCCAATTGCTATTTACCCTTCATAAGGACCCTTTTCATCGAATCCGATCCGACTAAAGTGGGAGAGACAGACACCCGCTAGCCACCTTATGCAACTAGTGCATGTCAGTCGGTGGAACCAGTCTCACGTAAGAGTACGTGTAAGGTCGGTCCGGGCCGCTTCATCCCACAATGCCGCCGAATCAAGATTGGACTAGTAACGGTAAGCATATTGAACAAAATCAACGCCCACAACTACTTTGTGTTCTACTCGTGCATAGAAACTACGCATAGACCTGGCTCTGATACCACTGTTGGGGAACGTAGTAGAAATTCAAAATTTTCTACGTGTCACCAAGATCTATCTATGGAGAAACCAGCAACGAGGGGAAGGAGAGTGCATCTACATACCCTTGTAGATCCCTAAGAGGAAGCATTCAAGAGAACGGGGTTGAAGGAGTCGTACTCGTCGTGATCCAAATCACCGGAGATCCTAGTGCCGAACGGACGGCACCTCCGCGTTCAACACACGTACAGCCCGGTGACGTCTCCCATGCCTTGATCCAGCAAGGAGAGAGGGAGAGGTTGAGGAAGACTCCATCCAGCAGCAGCACAACGGCGTGGTGGTGGTGGAGGAGCGTGGTGATCCAGCAGGGCTTCGCCAAGCACCGCGAGATATGAGGAGAAAGAGAGGTAGGGCTGCGCCAGGGGGAGGTCAGAAACTCATGTGTATTGGACAGCCCATACCTCAACTATATATAGGGGAAGGGGAGGGGCTGCGCCCCCACCTAGGGTTCCCTCCTAGGGGTGGCGGCAGCCCCCTAGATCCCATCTAGGGGCGGCCACGGGGAGGGGAGAGGGGGAGGCGCACCAGGGTGGGCCTTAGGGCCCATCTGCCCAAGGGTTTGCCCCCTTCTCCTCTCCCTTGCGCCTTGGGCCCTTGTGGGGGGGCGCACCAGCCCACCTGGGGCTGGTCCCCTCCCACACTTGGCCCATGCAGCCCTCTGGGACTTGTGGCCCCACTTGGTGGACCCCCGGGACCCTCCCGGTGGTCCCGGTACGTTACCGACAAACCCCGAAACTTTTCCGGTGACCAAAACAGGACTTCCCATATATAAATCTTTACCTCCGGACCATTTCGGAACTCCTCGTGACGTCCGGGATCTCATCTGGGACTCCGAACAACATTCGGTAACCACATACAAACTTCCTTTATAACCCTAGCGTCATCGAACCTTAAGTGTGTAGACCCTACGGGTTCGAGAACCATGCAGACATGACCGAGACATTCTCCGGTCAATAACCAACAGCGGGATCTGGATACCCATGTTGGCTCCCACATGCTCCACGATGATCTCATTTGATGAACCACGATGCCAAGGACTTAATCAATCCCGTATGCAATTCCCTTTGTCCATCGGTACGATACTTACCCGAGATTCGATCGTCGGTATCCCGATACCTTGTTCAATCTCGTTACCGGCAAGTCTCTTTACTTGTTCCGTAACACATCATCCCATGATCAACTCCTTGATCACATTGTGCACATTATGATGATGTCCTACCGAGTGGGCCCAGAGATACCTCTCCGTCACACGGAGTGACAAATCCCAGTCTCGATTCGTGCCAACCCAACAGACACTTTCGGAGATACCCGTAGTGCACCTTTATAGTCACCCAGTTACGTTGTGACGTTTGGCACACCCAAAGTATTCCTACGGTATCCGGGAGTTGCACAATCTCATGGTCTAAGGAAATGATACTTGACATTAGAAAAGCTTTAGCATACGAACTACATGATCTTGTGCTAGGCTTAGGATTGGGTCTTGTCCATCACATCATTCTCCTAATGATGTGATCCCATTATCAATGACATCCAATGTCCATGGTCAGGAAACCGTAACCATCTATTGATCAACGAGCTAGTCAACTAGAGGCTTACTAGGGACATGGTGGTTTCTATGTATCCACACATGTATCTGAGTTTCCTATCAATACAATTCTAGCATGGATAATAAACGATTATCATGAACAAGGAAATATAATAATAATCAATTTATTATTGCCTCTAGGGGATACTTCCAACAGCTTCACATAAAGCCTTGACCGATACGTGGCTACCATGCGTCTTCCCCGCGGGTGGAGCTTATGCATCATACTCCGTGACCTTTCATGAGTTTACTAGAGAGAACCCTACTCTCATAGATTGCAACGTTTGACAATCAGACTCATATACGTGTGTTCTTCAAAAGATGTTCTGTAGGATAATATCTCTGCTTAAAAGAGTCACTTAGAACACATTAAGATATACATCAACCTGCCATGCTGATTAGAAGAGTATTGCATCTTCATGGAGTGGTATTGTTAATAGTAAGGATTCTCTCCTCTCAGTTAACCAACAGCTTGCCTTCCACATCTAATTCACAGGATCTCCGATCACAAAGAATAGGTTACCATCGTGAACAACTCATATTTTGGGTCTCATACCCTCATGCTCATCTCCCTCGATGCATTATCTATCACATTGCGTGATAGACCCTTAGTAAAAGGATCTGCCAGATTTTTAGACGTTTGGATATAATCCAATGCAATAACTCCGGAGTTTCTCATTTTCCTGACAGACTTTAACCTTCTCTGAACGTGTCTTGATGACTTCATGTTATCCTTTGAGCTGCTCACTTTCATGATCACAGTTTGATTGTCCCAGTTCATAAGGATACCCGATATAGATTTCTCAACAACCGGCAAGTCGTTCAAGAGCCGACGAAGCCAATCTGCTTCGACCGTAGTTGTATCTAGTGCTGTGAGTTCTTGAAGGGCAACTTCGAAGGGCTCAAGGGATACGCTGTGGGCCGGATGGCCAAGAGTCATCGCAGCAAGATCTACATCGACGACGAAGGCTGGGGCCCCGAGGCCGGCTCAATCAAGTACGGGTACCGGGTCCCCTTCGGCGGAATCCACGTCTTCATCGTCCGGATCGGCGAGTCAGGCCCTGAGCCGGATTTCCACACCGACCTCATCGAAACGGCTCAGCGTGCCGGTTCCGCGCGTGTTCAATTTGTCGTGAAGCATGCCTTTGTAGGCTGTGTCCATGGCGGTGCATACTCCGAAGGATCGATGGGAGGCGGGGAGGCGGCCATCTGCTCTGATACTACATCTTTAACGGGTGAGACGGACTCATTGTACCAACTGCAAGACGGCATGCTCGGGGGCTGTTCTGATGGCAATAGTATTCCGGACCCCCTTGAGCCGCCAAATTGGGCCGGAGTCTTCATGGCAGGGACGCAGCCCGGGCAGAACTCCACCGCAGCGGCAGCAGCCGCCACCGGGTCGGCAGCTGCCGGGTCAGGAGACCCCGCGCGCACCCCGGCTCAGGTTCGCATGGACCTCATGGATAAACTGACGACTCTGTTAACCGTTGCGGTAGAGCCGGCGAATAAAGCCCAGCATGACGCGGAAGTGGCACGCGTGAGGGAGGAGATGGTGCAAGCGAAGGAAAATTTGGCTGCGGAGGAAACCCGGATGGCAGCAGAACAAGCAGCCTTGGATGCTCGTGCTCAACAGCTTCAAGCAGAAACCTTCCGGCTCTCTGTAGATCTTAATGTGTCAAACGAAGTCATGAGGAGGAGGCGTCAGAAAACTCAGTCGCGCATGCCTCTAACACTGGATCCGAGGAATCTGTTCCATACACCCGGAGCTGGAGGGAGCAACCCGCCGGAGGTAAACCGGGTCGAGACGCCCGGAGCACCAGTTCAGCCACGCACTATGGAGCCGCCGCGCATGAATACAGCTCCTCCCCGTTATATATCAACACCCCCGGGTCACTTCTCCAACCCCATGGAGAACCTCATTGCGACGTCAGCTTGTTTGGCAGCTCTCCCAATGGAAGGCAACTCGCCAGCAGCAATTGAAACCCGGAGGGTAAGAGAACTGCTTCAGACAGCTTTGGCCCAGCAAGATGCATACTCCTACAGTCGAGACATGATTCATTCAACTCCTCGCCCAAGTCGGAGCCCAAGTTACAGTAGGCACATGGAATCTACAGAGATGTCAAGTAACGCTCAACGCCACAACCGGCCATATAGGCATGAGCCGGTGCGGGCTGGAGCCCACAACTTGGCGGATCAGGAGAGAATTCATCAAGAGGCGGAACGGGCGGCTCAGATAGCAGCGGAGCAGGCGGCTCACCAGACTTTTCCAGCTTACCCAGCGACTTCGGTGGAGGCAGGTGTAGTTACGAGAACCGGAGGCGTACCTTGCCTGGTCCCAACCATACGCAATGAACGGTTGCCCAAGGATTTCAAAGGGCCTCGTAAGGTACCGAACTACACGGCTGACTTATAGTCAGGGGCTTGGATTGAGAGTTATGAGATGGCTATGGAGCTATTGGAAGTTAGTGATGCTGCAATGGCCAAATACTTTACCATGATGTTGGATGGAACGGCTCGGACCTGGCTGAAAGGATTGCCACCCAATTCCATCGTCTCATGGGCAGAGTTAAAGGCACGGTTCATCTAGAACTTTAAAGCCACGTGTAAGCAGCCAATGTCAATTGTGGACCTGACCAATTGCAAGCAAGAGGATGGAGAATCTACGACTCATTGCGTGCATCGGGTCAAGGAAATAATACATTCGTCTGATAAAATGGACGTCGGTTCAGCAGTTTTGATGTTGGAGAAGACTTGCCGTTTTGAGCCCCTGAAGCAGAAGTTAGGGCGGCTTAAACGAAACTGTAATGACATGGGAACGTTGACGGCGGCTCTTGTCAAGTATGCCGATTCTGATACCACCAAAGACCCGGCGTCTGATGAGGAAAAAGCATCAAAGGGAAAGAAGAACGGCAATGGCAAGGGTCACCAGCATAACCCGGCAAATCAAGGAGGTAATAAGCGTAAGGCTGATGAGTTTGTTGCTAATACTAATGCACAGGGCGGTAATCAGCGGCGCAAGGGCAGACAGCCCCCTCGATCAGGCAAGTCAGGCCCCACCCTCGAGAAGCTGTTGAATGAACCTTGTCCTAGACATGGCACCAGGGAGAAGCCAGCTACCCACTTGTGGAAGGATTGTACGATCATGAAGGCATTTAAAAATTCAAACGCGTTTGATCGGGGTCATGGTCCGGGTGGCGGCTCAGGCGGCTTTCAGGGCCCGGGCGCCGGTTCTGGCGGAGGAGGTTTTCATGGTCATCTTGGTCATCAGGGGGGACATAATCAGCAACACAACCAAGGGAATCAACAGCAGCAACAATTCGGCTATCAGAGCAACCCGAAGCAGTTGCGTAGCAGATAGTATCATGTCTTTACTATCAGTTTATGTAAGAGAGACCAGAAACTCCACAAGAGGGCCATCAATGCCATTGAACCGGCAATCCCACGTTATCTACGTTGGTCGGAGCAGCCTATTGTGTGGAGCAGAGAGGATCACCCGCCCCGGGTTGATAATCCGGGTCACATGGATTTGGTAGTGGCACCTTAGGTTGGTGGGTACAAGTTTACTAAGGTACTCATGGATGGAGGCAGCAGCATCAACATCCTTTACTATGAGACGTTCCGCAGGATGGGATTGACGGATAAAAATCTTAAACAATCCAACACTGTTTTTCATGGTGTAGTACCCGGTAAGTCGGCATACCCAGTTGGTAAGATCGAGCTGGAGGTAGCCTTTGGGGATGAGTATGACTCCAGGGTAGAAAAAATAACCTTTGAAGTGGTTAAGATCAAAAGCCCATATCATGCTCTATTTGGGCGACCGGCTTATGCCAAGTTCATGGCTCGCCCGTGTTACGTGTATTTACAGCTCAAGATGCCGGGTCACAAGGGCACCATTACAGTCCATGGGAGCCGGGAGATCGCCTTGGAATGTGAAGAGGGGGATGCTGCCTATGCTGAATCCGTTTGTGCAACAGAGGAGTTGAAATTCTATAAGGATCATGTTGACCCGGCGGACATGACGTCATTAAAGAAACCAACCATAGAGCATGAGCCAGAGTTGAAGTTCAAATCAGCCGATGACACTAAGATGGTTGACTTTGTGCCTGGCGACTCATCCAAACAGTTCATCATCAGCGCAAACTTGGATCCGAAATAGGAAAGCGCGCTCATCGAGTTCATCCGTGAGAACCGGGACATCTTTGCATGGAAACCTTCAGACATGTCGGGTGTCCTGAGGGAACTCGCTGAGCACACTCTTAATATCGATCCAAAGTTCAAGCTTGTCAGACAGTTTCTTCGGTGGTTCAATGAAGAAAGGCGTAAGGCCATTGAAGAAGAGGTGGCCCGGCTCTTGGCGGCCGGGTTCATTGTGGAGGTCTTTCACCCAGAATGGTTAGCTAACCCGGTGCTCGGGCTCAAAAATAATGGCACCTGGTGTATGTGTGTGGATTACACAGATTTAAACAAGGCATGTCCGGCTGATCCTTTTGCTCTTCCCCGTATTGATCAGATCATTGATGCTACGGCGGGTTGTGCACGGTTGAGTTTTTTAGATGCTTACTCCGGGTATCATCAGATTAAGATGGCAGTCAAGGATCAAGAGAAAACATCGTTCATAACACCTTTTGAGGCTTTCTGCTATGTGTCTATGCCTTTTGGGCTCAAGAGTGCTCGGGCGACTTACCAACGGTGTGTGCAGAATTGTCTTCATGATCAAATTGGGCGCAATGTTCATGCATATGTGAATGATATAGTAGTAAAATCCAGAGAAAAGGAAACCTTGGTCACAGACTTGAAAGAGACTTTTGATAATCTTCGGGTGTACAAGATGATGCTTAACCCGGCCAAATGTGTTTTTGGAGTGCCAGCCGGCAAGCTTTTGGGTTTTCTGGTGTCTAACCGAGGCATTGAAGCTGACGCGGAGAAGATCAAAGCAATTACATCCCTGGCCAAACGAACATGCGTCAATGATGTTCAACGACTGGCGGGTCATGTGGTTGCTTTGAGCCGGTTCATAAGCCGGTTAGGGGAAAAGGCTATGCCTCTATATCAATTGATGAAGAAAATAGATGTGTTTGTTTGGAGTGATGCTACGAACGCCGCTTTTGAAGATCTGAAGGCACAACTAGCTGAGCCGCCGGTCCTAGTTGCTCCAATTGAGAAAGAGCCGCTATTGTTACATGTAGCTGCCAACTCACGGGCTGTTAGCATGGCTATGGTGGTAGAGCGCAAGGAGGCTGGCAAAGAGCATCCGGTTCAATGGCCGGTTTATTATGTCAATGAAGTGCTAATTGAGTCTAAGCAATGATATCCACATTGGCAGAAGCTTGTTTATGGGGTGTTCATGGCGAGCCGGAAGCTTAAGCATTACTTTCAGGGACATCCAATCACTGTGGTTAGCTCTGCTCCTTTGGGAGACATTATTCAAAATAGAGAAGCTATAGGGCGAGTTGCCAAGTGGGCAATTGAGCTTGGGTCTCATGGGCTGAAGTATGTTCCACGCACTGCAATTAAGTCTCAAGCCCTGGTTGACTTCATCAATGACTGGACAGAGATGCAGATGCCAGAAGAAAAGCCGGACAGCACATATTGGACTATTCATTTTGATGGGTCCAGGCAATTGGAGGGCTCGGGGGCTGGAGTTGTATTAACTTCCCCACGAGGTGATAAATTTTGTTATGTGTTACGATTGATGTTTCCATGCACTAACAACGCAACAGAGTATGAAGCATTGCTCCATGGTCTTCGAGTGGCAAAGGAGATGAGCTTGAGCCGGGTCAGATGTCTTGGTGATTTGGATCTAGTGGTTCAGCAGGTGTCTGGCAAGTGGGATTCCAAAGACCCTCTCATGGCGGCTTATCGCCGAGAGGTCGATGCTGTTGCAGGATATTTTAAAGGCTCTCAGGTGGAACACATTGACCATCGAAAGAACGAAGCAGCTGATGCTTTGAGCCGGCTAGGGTCTCAACGTAAGCCGGTACCACCCAACACCTTTTTAGATGTTTTGCACAACCCCTCTGTCAAATTGCCCACAAAATAAGATTTAGCTGTTCCTGACCCGGAGGCGCAGTTGGTGGCGGCTCTTCATGTCATCCCAGATTGGACGGTGCCGTTCTTGGCTTACCAGACCCGAGGAGAATTGCCAGCGGATGAGACCCTGGCTCGATAGATAACCCGGCGGTCTAAGTCCATGATGATTTCGGATGGAGAGTTATTTCATCGTAGTGTTTCTGGAGTGTTTCAACGATGTGTTTCCCCCGAAGAAGGTCAAGAAATACTTCGTGAGATCCATGAAGGTGATTGTGGTCATCATGTCGGGTCAAAATCTTTGGTGGCAAGGCGTATCGTCACGGTTTTTACTGGCTGACGGCTCACGCTGATGCGGAGGATCTAGTCAGTAGATGTGATGGATGTCAGAAATTCGCGCGACAGCGCATGTGCCGGCTCAAGAGCTCCGGATGATTCCAATCACTTGGCCGTTTGCAGTCTGGGGGCTTGACATGGTGGGACCTTTCAAAAGGTCTAAGGACAAGAAGACACATCTCCTGGTGGTTGTTGATAAGTTCACTAAATGGGTTGAGGCAGAGCCTGTGAGTAAGTGTGATGCAGCCACGGCGGTTCAGTTCATGAGGAAAATAATCTTCCGTTTCGGTTTTCCACACAGTATTATCACAAACAATGGCACCAATCTATCCCAAGGGGCTATGGAAGAGTTTTTTCAGTGAGAGCACATCCGGCTTGATGTTTCTTCTGTAGCTCATCCTCAATCCAATGGTCAAGCTGAGAGAGCCAATCAGGAAATTCTGAAAGGGCTCAAACCCCGGCTTATGGTTCCTTTACAACGAACGCCGGGTTGTTGGGTAGAGGAGTTGCCTTCAGTGTTATGGAGCATCAATACTACACGCAACAGGTCTACGGGTTACACACCCTTCTTCATGGTTTACGGGGCAGAAGCGGTATTGCCCAGTGACATCCGTCATGACTCGCCCCGTGTGGCGGCTTATGTTGAAGCTAACAATGAAAAAGCCATACAGGATGCGCTTGACTTGTTGGATGAAGAAAGAGACTTAGCAGCAGCACGATCAACAATCTATCAACAGGACCTGCGTCGTTATCACAGCCGTCGGGTTAAGACCAGGACTTTTCAGGAAGGCGACTTGGTGCTCCGGCTCATCCAAGATCTTTCAGATGCACACAAGTTATCCCCACCTTGGGAAGAACCCTTTGTGGTCAGTAAAAATTTAAACAACGGGTCTTACTACCTCATTGACGTTCGAGAGCATGCAGACTCACGTAAGTCGGAAGAGGAGGCCCGCCGGCCGTGGAACATTGCTCAACTTCGGCCATACTATACCTGAGCCATCGGCTCTCATCCTGTACATATGTTCATCCTGTATATACGATGATAAGCAATAAAGTAAGACAATCGGTCTGTTTTCTTTTCAAAGATTATGCATCTTTATTACTTTTTCACAAATGACTATTAAGGAGCTGATCATATTTGAATCAAGTTTAACCTTTTCTAGTCCGGCTTATGATCGTATTCGAATCTAGCTTTAAATATCATGGTCACTTGGGGGCTTCCTGTTCAAACATAGGTCGTATTCGAATCAAAGAGAACATAGCTGTCGTAACCCTTTTGATCGGCTCATGGCCAAACTCACTTGGGGGCTTCTTGATCGTATCCGAATCATAGTTTAACCCCTTTTGAGCCGACTTGGATCGTATTCGAATCAGGGTCGTTAGAAACCTATCAAGGTCATTTGGGGGCTTCCTATTCAAACATAGGTCGTATTCGAACCAAAGAGAACATAGCTATCGGTACCCTCTTGATCGGCGCAATGCCAAAGCCACTGGGGGCTATACGGTCGTATTCGAACCTTAGCTTAACCCCTTTGGTCCGGTTTACTGATCGTATTCGAATCAGAAACCCCCAGTCTTTTAAATATAGAGTTAAAATTATGTTTGTTATCTGTTGCTTGCCTTTGAGTTTTTGTTGTTACAAATGAGATGGCCTGATTCTTTTTGCTGGCTCAATTATTGGACAACCCAGCCGCTCGGGTTATCCAAGCCGATGGTCTAAGGATCCGAAGGCACGAGCTACTGAGATATAATGATTATTGAATGTTCAAGGAGTCTCAACTTTTATATTGAATTCTCAAATTCATCACCCAGTTTATTTAAACCGATGATCTAAGGATCACCGAGGACAAGGTATGGTTTTTACTTGCACGCGCTTATCGGCTGCGTTAACTTCAGAGTTGGTATTAAAACTTATCCTTTATTTATATTTGTCTCTGTTTTTTGAGGTGGAAATATGGGTTGTAAAAGAAGTGTTTAAACCCAGTTGTTTCTAAACCACCTTGCCAGGTCTTTCCTTTTTCCTTGTGTTCACAGGAACAGAGTTTAAACATTGCAGAAACAAGTGTTAAACAAGGCATAAGAAAAGCATTAAAGCATTGGCAGCCGGAAGCACAGATTCACATAGAAGCATTTTATGCGCGATGGCATAAGCAAACATGCAGTGTTTTTAACAGCTAAAGCTATTACAAGGCTTTCTAAAGCCCATGAAGATGATCATTGTCCTTCCCTCACCGGCTCAACATCTTGAATCTACTGGAAGTTGGGTTTTGACCAGTCAGAACCATTCATGGCGACAAATTCAGCTTCATCATCAATCAGGCCGACCGGATCAACCTCCGGGGCAAATGTGTCTTCCCTCACTGGTGGGATCAAGTCGGTTACTTTATAGGAAGGAGGGGCCATCTTCTTATTTTCACTTTCAAAACCCGGTTGATACTTGTCCACATTGGTGTCATCTCCAAGGCTAGTCGCATGAGGCCGGACTTCACGGACGCAGGCTATAAAGTCATCCTGATCAAAAGGAGACCCGTCCTCCTTCATGGTAGGATAACCCCTTGCCACGTCTGCCGGGTCTAGATCTGGTACCCAAGCCTTGGAGCAGCTTAGGGCAGTCAAAGCTCTGGCTCGCGCGCAGGAGCGTTTCACCTCTTGGAATCTGGCAGGGAGAATGGACAGCCTCTTCAGGACGTCACTGATCCGGTTAGACCCTTGATTAGTAGGAGAGATGGCTACCAGAGCTCGTTGTGCACTGATATACAATTGTGCAGTTAAAGTGTATACGGCTTTCATCTTAATCAACGGGTCTTGGTCTAGATTCTTACTTCGCGGACCTACACCCATTTTTCACAGAGTCAGTTAACGGATCATATTCCGGCTTGACATGAAAGACATATGAAAGATCAAATCAGGAAGCTTACCAAAGATAGCAGCGGCCATCTGAGACACCCAGCCTTTTAAACTATTCAGTTCTGTTGAAATTTCCTTCAGAGTTGTTTCGGCTGTCTCAGCTCACCGGGTCAGAAGTATCTTCTCATCTGCCCATGTTTTCTCTTTGATAGCAAAGTCAGTCTTCAACTTCTCCGTTTCAGAAAGACTTATTGTAGTTGAGAGGTGGAAGATTTAATTTTTGATTCCTGGTTCGCTAGTCGGGTCTTTGTATCAGTCAGTTGGGAGTTCAGTTCAGACAATGCATTCTGTGAAAATATTCAGATAAATCAAGACTTGGCTTCAAATTCCAGTATCCAATTTCAAAGATTCAAGTCTCAAATACTTTATGAATAAACCACTTGACACTTGGGGGCTAATGTATGTCAAATCAAATTTTTATGACTCTACCAACATATTTTAAGTCCCAAGTCCTTTACAAAGTAACAGCACTTGGCACTTGGGGGCTAATGCACGCAGTTCAGCAAGTTTTTTCAAGTTTAAACCGGAATATTAAGTATTTTATAGATGGCATTCAATTCTGAAGTACCGATTCATTAATGATTAAATAAACCGGTCCTTGGGGACTACGGGTGAAGTCTTGTTCTACTAATATCAAGCAAAGATTCAGAGGTAAAGGTATCAGTCTATATTGTAAGTCTATAGGTTATTCTGTTTCTCTCATAATCTACAGACTTGGGTGCTGAAGGAATGTTGATAAACCGGAAATTACATACCTCATACTTCAATTGAAGCTGCTTGACCATCTCAATCTCAGAATCACGACTGGAGTGTACATGACTGAGATAGCCGGATAAGATGTCACTCGCGTTAAGACGGTCATAATTGGCAACATCAAGATGAACCTTCCGCCTCTCCAAAGCTTCTTGCTTAGCGGTGCACCATGCCAAAACCGTCGGGTTCCCCAGCTCAACATAGCGGCTCCCAGTAATTTGAACATCTTGAACACGGGGAGACGAGGGCCAGTTGAGCTTGATGGACCAGCTGCAGAAGGGTTAGTAGTGTTCTTGACAAGGGATGGCTCTGGAGGATTTGCTTCATAAACAATAGGCGGGTCTTCTGGGGCGATAGTCAATGGAGAAGGTGGCCTAGCCGGCTCAGATGCCAGTACTGGCGGATCTTCCATTGGTTTTGTTGCCTTCGCTTTTTTGGACTTAGCTTGACCTCTGAAGAAAAATATTTCAGAATAATCAGCATTAAGATAACAATTGATCAAACTCGAAAGAAAAGAGGGTTTTTAATTACCCAAGAGCAGTCTTGAAAGCCGGAAATTGTGTTTGTGATGAGTCACCCGAGAACGAGACACCTCCTGAAAAGGTAAATGAAAGGAGTTAAAGAAAATACAAGGAGCAGGATTCATCAAAATGGGTTAAAGACAGTAATAATTAAACCTCGTTCGGGTGTTTCCGAGGAGTCTGTTGAAGGACAACAGCCGGTTCATCCTCAAATCCAACTTCACGGCGGCTTTCATGTTGCTGTTTTTTCAAATGAAAGTTGGGATCTAAGTGAGCTAAAGGGTTAGAAAACCTTACTTTACGAATCACTCGACGAACTTTGTGTCTGGGTAAGGGCTCTGAGTCGGAGGAAATAATAGTTACCTCTACTTCCTCAGCCTGACTGGCCCCAGTGTCATCCTGGTAAGGATCAGTGTCAATAAGAGTGTTAAAAAATTGGCCAAGGGAGTCAAGGGCTACCTTCGAGTCAGACGAGTCGTCAAGCTTCATTAAATCTTCAGCAGTGGTTTTCTTCTTCTTCTTCTTGGATTTTCGGGCTGTTTTCTTGGCGTTCATGGCGATGAGTTTCGCCTTCTTGGCAGCTTCGTGATCATATTTCACCTTCCAGAAGTCAGAATTGGCCTCTAAAGACAAGAAGAAAGATCAGTATTAAGTACTAATAGCTGGGCAAAACACAAAGAAAAAAGAGATCAGAATGTACTTACTTCTGGCATCGGATTAATCTTGCAGAAAGGACTTAACCCAACAATACTGCAATCTTCGTACTTCCCATTTACCAAAAGGGTTGACATCGAAACAATGTCTTCTTCGGTGAGTTCAACTGGGCTGTGACGAAGAGGGTGGTCCGGGCTACCATCATATTCATACATCAGTTGAGATCGACGACTTAATGGGATAACCCGCCATGAGATCCAACAACGGGTCAGATCTACTCCGGTTATACCATTACCCAATAAGTTGTTCATTCTTCTAATGGAGGGAAGAAGCTTCCTACGTTCAGCGATGGTAAGCTTATCCGGAAGGGTGAACTTGGAGTCAAGACGGTTAGGGCAATAACCCGGCAAAGGCTTCTCGTTTGCTGGAGAAGTATCCTGACAATAAAACCAAGTTTGGTTCCAATCTTTTGGGTGGCTCGGTAAGACGATGAGAGGAAAAACAGCACCCTGATGGCGCTGAATTGAAATGCCTCCAAGTTCTAAGCTAGAACCGTTGGTGCATTCATTCTGGCGATTCAGATAAAAGTACTCTCTAAACAATTCTACAGTGGGCTCTTGCTGAAGATACGCCTCATAGAGCACTAGGAAGTTACAAATATTGGAAATAGAGTTGGGTCCAAGGGCTTGAGGATGGAGTTTGAAAAAATGAAGGACCTCTCTGAAGAATTTTGGACCGGGCGGTGAAAATCCCCGGTTCATGTGGTCAGTAAAGATAATCACTTCTCCATCTTTCGGATTGGGACGTTCTTCCTCCGGGTCAGGAGCACGATAAGACATGACATTCTTTGAAGGCAGAAACCCAACGATGAAGAATTCTTTTAGCCGTTCCTCAGTTACGGAAGAAGGGACCCAGTTACAGACGGCCGGTGACTTCGACGGCATGATGAGTAACGAACTGAAAAATAAATAACAATATGGCGGTTCAGTCTATGGTCAATTATAAAGCAAGTAATGGCGGTTTAACTAAGGGCTAATGGTATATAAGGAAAAGAAAGCCGGAGTGGTAAGCCGCCATGACTACAGATTTTCTCAAAAGGCAGAATTCAGTTAAGTGTTGGCATAAACAAGTTTCACCAAGTTCTTATTATCATTTTGGATCAAAGGGCTGTTTCAAAAAGGGAAATATTCTAGTCCTAAAAAACATAGTACAGAGGAGTTCGTCAACTATAACGAAGCATCTTTACAGGTAAAAGGGATCTACTGATATAAAAAATGAATGCCAAAGAGCTACCGCGCGAGTTATATCTCTTTTCTAGATCAAAATAAGTTGCGGAGAAGATCTACAAAATGGCATGTGATGAACAGATGAAGAACACTGAAGAACTCGTGAAACCTAGAAACGGATCTAGGTATGGGAGAGAGAGGAAAGCTTACAGGAAGCAGGCCTACCGCGAAAAGTCGCCGCGTTCTCTGGATGAACTCAGGGTGATGCAGTGGCCAAGCTTGATGACGACAATGAGAGTCGTGGCAGCGGCGGAGCTCGATCAGCGACGGAGGTTGCGAGAGGGAGAAGATGAGGAAGAAAGGAGAATGGGAAGGACCGGCCGCGTGCCTATTTATAAGGGCAAATGTGAACAGGCGGGCGCGAAAATCAAGGAGACCCAATAATAATTATCCAACTGAACAGACGCCTCGATTCTCGGAAGGCATTAAAAATGAAAGATCCATTGTAAGATGACATCATGAAGGTTTTTTGTGTTTTCAAAAGATGACGTCACGGCGGGTTACAGAAGTTTTTAGACAGAGGATGGATTCTGACTAAGTGTTGAAGATTGACAAAGAACAAAGTTCAGAGTCAACCTGGGGCCTAATGTTGGGGATATTACTATCAGCTGAGACCCGCCCAGGAGGGGCCGGGTCAGCTTCAATTGCGGGTTATGCAAGAAGTTTAGTAAACATCCAAGTTTGTAGTTTATTAAGTATTATAGAAGGCCCAAAGGTCAGGGGCCGGCTTAAGGCCCGATATTGTAAAACGCCACATGTAAGGAAATACTTGTACAGAAAGACATGTAAAGAAAGTCACCGAGCCGGACACGATTATGAGCCAGCCGAGACTCTGTAGACCACCTGGCGTCAACCCATGTATATAAGGGGACGACCCGGTGGCGGTTTAGGGCAAGAAACAACAAGTCGATAACCAAGCCAGCGAGTTGAGCCTCTTGGTGATCGAAACCCCAGCAATACCAAACCCAACTAGACGTAGGCTTTTACCTTCATCGTAAGGGGCCGAACTAGTATAAAACTCTCTCGAGTCCTTTGTCCCGATTAACCCCTTTAAGCTTCCTAGTGTGATGGCCCTACAACTAAGTCCTTACTCTAGGACATCTGCCGTGACAATTCCACGACAGCTTCCATTGTTGACCTCGTTAAGATGGTCTGCTTGCAAGACTGCCACTTCCATGAGTGAATACATATCCGCTCGTGGACTTTATCTCATCAGCATCTAAGATCTAGTTTGAGTCACTATACCCTTCAAGCACCTTTGGGTGCCCGGTGTAGTGAATTCCATAATTTGCAGTGCCTTTCAAATAACTCACAACTCTCTCTAGAGCTTTCCAATGCACATCTCTTGGTTTTGAGACAAACCAACTCGGTTTGCTAACAGCAAAAGAGATGTCAGGTCTTGTAGCACTGGCTAAGTAAATAAGCGAGCCAATAATCTGAGAATACTTCAATTGGTCTCTAGCAATTCTCCGATTCTTTCGAAGCAACACACTAGCATTATATGGTGTTGGAGAGGGCTTGAAGTCACTGTAGCCAAAGTGACTCAAGATCTTTTCCACATAGTGAGATTGAAGCAATGTAATCCCACCATCATCGTCTCTCAACAACTTGATGTTCAGAATGACATCAGCCACTCCTAAATTATTCATCTCAAAGCAACGAGATAGGAAATCCTTGACCTCCTTAATAACATTCAGATTTGTTCCGAAAATCAGTATGTCATCAACATACAAGCAAAGGATAACTCCCTCGCCCCCACCATGGAGATAGTACACACATTTGTCAGCTTCGTTTACAACAAAGCCTGCAGCTGTTAACGTTCTTTCAAACTTCTCATGCCACTGTTTGGGTTCTTGCTTAAGTCTGTACAAAGACTTCTGCAACTTGCATACTTTCCCTTCCTGACCATCTATTACAAACCCATCTGGTTGTTCCATATAAATTTCCTCGTCCAACTCTCCATTTAGGAAAGCAGTCTTAACATCCATTGGATGAACGGGAAGACCATGTGAGGCAGCTAGTGAAAGTAGAACTCGAATAGTGTTCAGTCGAGCCACATGTGAGTAAGTATCAAAGAAGTCTTCACCTTCCTTTTGGGTATAACCCTTAGCCACGAGCCGAGCCTTGTACTTTTCAATAGTACCATCAGTCCTAAGCTTCTTCTTGAATAACCATTTGCATCCTATAGGTTTGCACCCATAAGGACGATCAGTTATCTCCCAAGTTTCATTCGCCAAGATGGAATCCATCTCGCTATGAACCGCTTCCTTCCAGTAGTCAACATCTTCAGATGCATAATCCTCTGAAATAGAACTGGGAGTGTCATCTATGAGGTACACATGAAAATCATCACCAAAGGACTTTGCAGCCCTTTGTCTCTTGCTCCTAGTAGGAACTTTATTGTTTTCCTCCACAGGACTTTCAAAGTGTTCCATTGAAATGGCAGGTTTGATAATTGTAACTGGTTCCTGATTCGATGAACTAGGCATCTCCTGATTAGATAAGGTAGCCATATCCTTCATGGGAAAGATATCTTCAAAGAAAGTTGCATCATTTGACTCCATGATCGTACCGACATGCATGTCAGGTACCTCCGATTTTACAACCAAGAATCTATAGCAAATGCTATGATAAGCATATCCCAGAAAAAACACAACCCACAGTCTTTGGTCCAAGCTTCCACTTCTTTGGAATTGGAATATTGACTTTCGCCAAACAATCCCATGTTCGCAGATAAGAGAGTTTTAACCTTTTCTTCTCCCATTCCTCAAATGGAGTTATCTCTTTGTTCTTTGTGGGGACTCGGTTTGGGACATGACATGCTGTCAATATCGCCTCCCCCCACCATGCCTTGGAGAGACCCGATGTGTCTAACATGGTGTTACCCAAATCAGTTAGTGTACGGTTCTTTCTTTCGGCCACCCCATTTGACTGAGATGAGTAGGGAGGCGTCCTCTCATGGATTATACCATGTTCCACACAAAAAAGCATCAAATTCATTGGAAATATACTCTCCACCACGGTCGGGCCTAAGCCTCTTGATTTTTCGATCAAGTTGGTTTTCCACTTCAGCTTTATAGATCTTGAAAAAGTTCAAAGCCTCATCCTTAGACTTCAGAAGATACACACGATAGTATCTAGTGGAGTCATCGATTAACGTCATGAAATATTTCTTTCCACCTTTTGTCAAAACACCATTCATTTCACATAGATCTGAATGTATGAGCTCTAGTGGTGCAAGATTTCCCGTTTCCGCAGTCGTGTGAGACTTACGAGGTTGCTTAGCTTGCACACACACTTGACACTTAGATCCCTTGACAGTGGTGAAACTAGGGATTAAGTTCAACTTCGCTAGTCGCGACATGCAACCAAAGTTAACATGACAAAGACGTGAATGCCACACATTTGATTCACTATTGTTGCAAATATGATTAACAACTTTATTGCAAACGTCTGATAAGGATAAACGAAACAGGCCTCCTGACTCATAACTTTTACCAACAAAGGTTCCATATTTGGATATTACAAATTTATTCGACTCAAAGACAAGCTTATAGCCATCTCTACACAGAAGAGATCCGCTAACGAGATTTTTATTGACGGAGGGGACATAATGCATGTTCTTCAGCCGCACGATCTTCCCTGAAGTAAACTTTAGATCAACCGTGCCAACACCATGAACAGAAGCACTTGAACCGTTGCCCATCAGCACGGTTGAAGTCCCTGCGGTCTGATAAGACGAAAACATGGAAATATCACTGCATACATGCACATTAGCACCCGTGTCAATCAACCAATCAGGAGAATGACATACTGAAAGAATAGTGGGAAATATACCATACCCAGCATCCTTCATATCAATGTCTCCAATGACAACATTAGCGGTCTTGCCGCCTTTCCCAGGATGACGCTTGTCATAGCGATTAGGGCAACTAGGAGCCCAATGATCAGGATCCCCACACACATGACATACACCTTTCTTCTTGTCATTATTCTTCTTGAAGTTCTTGTGCTGGACGGCCTTGTTCTTCCCATCAAACTTTGCTTTACCATCAAACTTGCCCTTGTTCTTGAACTTGTGGGGCTGGAAGTTCTGCTTCTGTACCACATTGGCACTAGATCCCCCCTCAATACCTCGAGCATGTGTGTCCTTTGCTCTCGCCTTTTCTTCCACATCAAGAGTGCCAATGAGATCCTGGATGGAAAGCTCCTGCCTCTTATGCTTCAGCAAGGTAGCAAAGTTCCTCCATGAAGGAGGAAGCTTAGTGATGATACCTCCGGCAACAAACTTTTCTGGTAGCATACAACCGAAGTGCTCAAGTTCTCTAGCAAATGACTATATCTCATGAGCTTGCTCAACCACGGAGCGCTCTTTAGTCATCCTATAATCATAGAATTGCTCCATGATGTACAGCTCAGTCCAGCATCCGAGACGCCAAACTTGGCCTCGAGTGCATCCCACATATCTTTTCCATTATCAATTGATGCATAAGCATCAACTATGTTCTCACCAAGAACACTCAAGAGAGCAGCCTTAGACAAAGTATCCATTTTCTGAAAGGCTTGTGCCTGTTGAGCATCAAGCTCTCCTTCAGGTTTGCCAAGAGTGGCGTCATAGAAACTCATGGTTTGAAACCATAAGACTGCTCTCACGCACCACCTCTTATAGTGGATACCCTCAAACATAGGAGGTCTCATGGAAGCAGCAAAACCACTCGGGGTAAATCGCCTATAATAAGGTTTTTGGATTGTTGGAAATATGAGCAATTTACCGAATGATTTTATTAACAGAAATACTACATAAAGCATGACCAGTATAGTAGTGATAAAACAAGCCATGCGATTTGACAAAGAGAAGGTAAACACCATCTTCATATATGAACTGTAACTAAACATATCTAGAGCAGACAGTATAGCAAGTTGCATATATGAAATAGTGTCTAACATATCTAGGGAAAATACTAGAACAAGGAACTGTAGCAGGACATCTGACTCAAAGGAGAAGAACATGTACGGGACAGCAGCAGAAGAAGCGCTGGACTTGGGGTCGGTGTCCTCCCCTGCCATGTCGTCGAGGAGGTCGTGGACGTCGGGGAAGAAGTCATCGTCGGGGAAGTAGTCATCGGCGACCGGATCATCCGTGATGAAGTAGCCAGTAGTCGTGCTGAGCGCTCCCCAAAAACCTTATCACCCTTCTCCCGTACAGGACTCAAAAGGTGCGGCTTCGGAGGCCTACTGTCCTGACGTGCAATGCAAGCCGCAAGCCGGGATGAGGAAAATAGCAGCAGCTCAGAGATGGAACCGATGGCGAGGGAAGGAGCAGTTCTGGTGCATCTCTCTGGGAGGAGCGACCTACCTTTTATAGGCGCAAGAGAAGGAGGCGAGAGGGCAGCGATGGGAGGCGAAACGAAGAGACGGAGATGAAGCTAACAGCCAGCAGCCGAAGGGTTGCACCGTTCGCATTCGAACTCCACTTTCGCAAAAAATCTTTTCAGCTTCCGTGTGACCTTTCATATACCCGTAGTGCATGGCAAAAGTTTAGACATCGGCTCGGCTCATTCCCGCAACCCGCGACGCGGCGCGGTGCGTCGTGGCGAGGCGGGCGGCGGAGGAGGAGTGCGCGTGGATGTCCCTCTTGTTCTTATGCTCATACAAGTGGGGAAAGAACCTCCCTTATAAAAAGGTCCAACTCCCTCTAAACTAGCAATGTGGGACTAAACTTTAGTTCCACCTCTTGCCTTGCACAAATGGGCTGCGTGGGCCTCTAGGATTTATTAGGAATTTCTGAAATTGCCATTGGGCTAGGCCCAAAATAGATAAAATTCCAGCACTAAACCACCTCAAAGTTATCCTTTCTGATTGATCTATCAAGCTATTCCTATAAGTGTCACAAACAAGCAAAGAGTTTGTACTAAAATAACACCATATGATACACATCAACCAACTCTAATGTCACCTAGATACTCCAATGTCACCACAAGTATCTGTGAGTTGATTATATGATATACATCAAACAACTTAGATTCGTAATATTCAATCCAACACAAAGAACTTCAAAGAGTGCCCCAAGATTTCTACCAGAGAAAGTAGGATGAAAACATGCATCAACCCCTGTGCATAGATTACCCTGATGTCACCTCGGGAATCCGCGACTTGAGTGCCAAAACATACATCTAGTGAATCAATATAATACCCCATTGTCACCACGGCTATTCATATGCAAGACGGACATCAAGTATTCAATCCGATAAAAGTGAAACCTGAAAGGTAAAAACTCAATTCATCACAACAAGATAGAGAGGGGAAAACACCATATGATCCAACTATATTAACAAAGCTCGTGATACATCAAGATCGTTTCAAATCAAGAACACGAGAGCGAGAGAGATCAAACACATAGCTACTAGTACAAACCCTCAGCCCCAAGGGTGAATTACTCCCTCTTCATCATGGAGGCCGTCTGGATGATGAAGATGGCCTTCGGTGATGATTTCCCCCTCCGACAAAGTGCTACAGAGGCTTGTGGCAGCGGAGTCAAAGTTCTAGGGTTATGTTTGGGGTTTCCGTATTTATAAGAATTTTTAGCGTTGGAATCACGCGAACATGGGCCACGAGATGCCCACTACCCACCAGCCCACCACTTTTGCCCTAGCGCGCCCTGATAGGTAGTGGTCACCTCGTGGCTCTTCTGGCCCTCGCATGAAGCTTCAGGGGTCTCTTTTGTTCCAAAAAATCGTCAAAAAGTTTCACTACATTTGGACTCCATTTGATATGGATTTTCTGGAAAACCAAAAACAAGCAGAAAACAACAACTAGCACTGGGCACTAGGTCAATATGTTAGTCCATAAAAATGAGATAAAAGTGCACCAAAATCATACAAAACTATAAGAAAGGCATGAATACTTCATAAATTATAGATATGTTAGAGACGTATCAAGACTCAATTACTTTCAATGAATAATCTGATCATAAATCCACAATTCATCGGATCCCAACAAACAGGCAGCCAAAGAAGTACATCGAATAGAACTCCATGAGATCATGGAGAACTTCGTATTGAAGATCGGAGAGAAAGAAGAAGTCATCTAGCTACTAGCTATGGACCCGCAGGTCTGTGGTAAACTACTGACATATCATTGGAGGTGGCGTAAGGATGATGTGGAAACCCTCCGTGATCGACCCCCTGCCAGAGTACTAGAAAAGGCCTTCAGATGGGATCGCAGAAGGAAGCTTTCGGCGGCCGAAAACGTGTTTCGGATGGCTCTCTATTGGGTTGGGAATAGTTGGGAATTTATGGAGTTGTAGTTAGGACAAACGGAGCTACGTGGGACCCACGAGCTTAGGGGCACCACCCTGGGGCACACCAGCTGATCTCGTGGCTCTCTCCAAGATCTTCTGGCCTCTTCTGAACCTTCTAGGGTCCCTTCTAGTCCAGAAAAATCATTTTAAAGTTTCATCATGTGTGGACTTCGTTTAATGCTAGTTTGCTGAAAAGCCAAGAACAAGAAAAAACCAACAACTGGCACTAGGCACCGAGTTACTAGGTTAGTCCCAAAAAATAATATAAAATTTCATATAAAGTATCTAAGATTGGTAATATAAAAACATGAAACAATCAAAAATTATAGATATGTTGGAGATGCATCACTAGTCCATGGACACGGATACGAGAGCCAGCCATCCAACATCATTTCCTAAATGTCTACCCAATTCCGGTCAATTTCATTTAAAATGCATAGGAATATGAAAGCAAGTTAAAATGTCATGTTCAAAGCATGATGTTTAAAGTTTTTACATGTGCGTGATCACAAAAGTACCAGTTTGACAGTCATTGCGAAAAATGCAGCTTTGCCTTGCCAAACTAGCTTTCGGAGCCTCCTCACTCACTCTGTTGGTGGGTCCTCCTCACCATCCACCTCCTTCTCAGCCGCCTCCATCTCGGCTGCCAACCGCTTTCCTTCTCCTCCCACTTCTTTCCTTGAAACACCCTTGTAACATTCTTGGGCAATTCTTTTGTTGGATTGGTTGGATCACCCTCTTCTTGTTCGGTGTCAACACCAACGGTCTTGATGGGGCTGGCAATGGATAGTTGTCACTTGGGTTATCCATTCAACTTCAATAAACAATGCATGAGGATAAAATTCCTCTTCTCCACCTTCGAAAACAAGTTGGATGCACAGGAGGGCTAGAAAGAAAAACATTGTCAACAAGTTGCATATCACGCCAAATGACCAACACATAGAGCATATTCGGCCAACAAGTTACATATCCGACCAAATTTCCAACACATATAGCAACTTACTGCCCGGTGATTAGTGAACACTTCCCAACAAACGATTAGTTGTTTTCAATGACCCCAATACCCGCTCACAGCTTCTTGGATGGTGTACCATCAATGGTTGGGCGACTTTGTCCCGCGATTGCAGATGAGTTCGTTGCAGTAAGGCTCGAAATTCTTGTGCTCGTGGAACCAAGAATGAATATTGGACCAAAATGTTGCGTTTTTTTGCTCTGTTTCATGGATTAGATAAAGGCTAGTGTTAAACCATCGCATCGCACAATAACTCATCCTCCCGTATGTTGAAGCTTTCTCCTCTACCCATGTTCTTCGAATAGACCAGCCAATCCCTCGGATCAAGGTCATCGTCGTTGGAAGTGCCCTGCTCTAGCTGCCCGATGTACAATTTAGGTTGTAGAGTGTGCACGCCCGGATAGGTGTACATGCCTTTTTGTTGGGCGTGCACCTATGGCTCCAAGTCATCCACTTGTCCGTCCTCGAAGTAGCCTCTGCCTCCGTCGTGGGTCATCTCAAACAATTGCATGTCTACGTTCTGTTGGGGATCGTAGCAGAAATTTAAAAATTTCTACGCATCACCAAGATCAATCTATGGAGTAATCTAGCAACGAGGGGAATGGGAGTGCATGTACATACCCTTGTAGATCGCTAAGCGGAAGCATTGCAAGATCGCGGTTGGTGGAGTCGTACATGCAGCGATTCAGATCGCGGTCGATTCCAATCTAAGCGCCGAACAACGGCGCCTCCGAGTTCAAGACATGTATAGCTCGGTGACGTCTCCCGCGCCTTGATCCAGCAAGGAGAGAGGAAGAGGTTGGGGAAGACTCCGTCCAGCAGCAGCACGACGGCGTTGTGGTGGTGGAGGAGCGCGGGACTCCAGCAGGGCTTCGCCAAGCACTACGAGAGACAAGGAGGGATAGAGGTAGGGCTGCGCCAAGAGGGAGATCAAATCATGTGTTGGGCAGCCCCCAATACCTCAAGTATATATAGGGGGAGGGGAGGGGCTGCGCCCCTTTCTAGGGTTCCCTCCCTAGGGGGGCGGCAGCCCTAGATGCCATCAAGGGTGGCAGCCAAAGGGGATAGGAGAGGGGGGCGCCCTAGGGTGGGCCTTAAGGCCCATCTGGACCTAGGGTTTGCCCCCTTCCCACTCTCCATGAGCCTTGGGCCTTGGTGGGGAGGGGCGCACCAGCCCACCTGGGGCTGGTCCCCTCCCACACTTGGCCCACGCAGCCTTCTGGGGCTGGTGGCCCCACCTAGTGGACCCCCGGGACCCTCCCGGTGGTCCCGGTATGTTACGGATAGCACCCGAAACTTTTCCGGTGACCAAAACAGGACTTCCCATATATAAATATTTACCTCCGGACCATTCCGGAACTCCTCGTGACGTCCGGGATCTCATCCGGGACTCCGAACAACATTCGGTAACCGCGTACATACTTTCCCTATAACCCTAGCGTCATCGAACCTTAAGTGTGTAGACCCTATGGGCTCGGGAGTCATGCAGACATGGCCGAGACAACTCTCTGGTCAATAACCAACAGCGGGATCTGGATACCCATGTTGGCTCCCACATGCTCCACGATGATCTCATCGAATGAACCACGATGTCAAGGATTCAATCAATCCCGTATACAATTCCCTTTGTCTATCGGTACGATACTTGCCCGAGATTCGATCGTCGGTATCCCGATACCTCGTTCAATCTCGTTACCGGCAAGTCTCTTTACTCGTTCCGTAACACATCATCCCGTGATCAACTCCTTGGTCACATTGTGCACATGATGATGTCCTACCGAGTGGGCCCAGAGATACCTCTCCGTTACACAGAGTGACAAATCCCAGTCTCGATTCGTGCCAACCCAACAGACACTTTCGGAGATACCCGCAGTGCACCTTTATAGCCACCCAGTTATGTTGTGACGTTTGGTACACCCAAAGCATTCCTACGGTATCCGGGAGTTGCACAATCTCATTGTCTAAGGAAATGATACTTGACATTAGAAAAGCTTTAGCATACGAACTACACGATCTTGTGCTAGGCTTAGGCTTGGGTCTTGTCCATCACATCATTCTCCTAATGATGTGATCCCATTATCAACGACATACAATGTCCATGGTCAGGAAACCGTAACCATCTATTGATCAACGAGCCAGTCAACTAGAGGCTTACTAGGGACATGGTGTTGTCTATGTATCCACACATGTATCTGAGTTTCCTATCAATACAATTCTAGCATGGATAATAAACGATTATCATGAACAAGGTAATATAATAATAACTAATTTATTATTGCCTCTAGGGCATATTTCCAACAGTCTCCCACTTGCACTAGAGTCAATAATCCAGTTCACATCGCTATGTGATTAACACTCAAGGTCACATCCCCATGTAACTAACACCCAAAGAGTTTACTAGAGTCAATAATCTACTTCACATTACCATGTGATTAACACTCAATGAGTTCTGGGTTTGATCATGTTATGCTTGTGAGAGATGTTATAGTCAACGGGTTTGAACCTTTCAGATCCGTGTGTGCTTTACAAATCTCTATGTCATCTTGTAGATGCAGCTACCATGCTCTATTTGGAGCTATTCCAAATAACTGTTCTACTATACGAATCCGGTTTACTACTCAGAATCATCCAGATTAGTGTCAAAGATTGCATCGGCGTAACCCTTTACGACGAACTCTTTTACCACCTCCATAATCGAGAAAATTCCTTAGTCCACTAGTTACTAAGGATAACCTTGACCGTTGTCCTATGATCCATTCCTAGATCACACTTGTACCCCTTGACTAACTCATGGCTTGGCACACTTCAGGTGCGGTACACCACATAGCATGCTGTAGAGCCTATGTCTAAAGCATAGGGGATGACCTTCGTCCTTTCTCTCTATTCTGTCGTGGTCAGGTCTTGATTCTTACTCAATACCCATACCTTATAACACAGCCAAGAACTCCTTCTTTGCCGATCTATTTTGAACTCCCTTAAAATCTTGTCACGGTATGTATTCATTTGAAAGTACCATTAAGCGTTTTGTAGCTATCCTTATAGATATTGATGCTCAATGTTTAAGTAGCTTAATCCAGGTTTTCCATTGAAAAATACTTTTCAAATAACCCTGCATGCTTTCCAGAAATTCTACATCATTTCTGATAAACAATATGTTAACAACATATACTCATCAAAAATTCTATAGTGCTCCCACTCACTTCTTTGGAAATACAAGTTTCTCATAAACTTGGTATAAACCCAAAATCTTTGATCATCTCAAAGCGTACATTCCAACTTCGAGATGCTTACTCCAGTCCTTAGAAGGATTGCTGGAGCTTTGCATACTTGTCAGCATCTTTCAGGATTAACAAAACTTTCTGGTTGTATCACATACAACCTTTCCTCAAGAAAAAGGTCGAGGAAACAATGTTTTGACATCCTACCTGCAAGATTTCATAAATAATGTAGTAACTTCTAACATAATTCCAACAGACTCTTAGTATCGCTACGAGTGAGAAAGTCTCATCGTAGTCAACTCCTTGAACTTGTCGGGAAACATTTTAACGACAAGTCGAGCTTTCTTAATGGTGACACTTACCATCATTGTTTGTATTCCTTTTAAAATCCATATGCACCTAACAGCCTTACGACCATCAAGTAGTTCTTTCAAAGTCTATACTTTCTTTTATACATGGATCCTCTCTTGGATTTTATGGCCTCGAGCCATTCTTCGGAATCTGGGCCCACCATCACTTCTCCATAGCTCGTAGGTTCATTGTTGTCTAGCAACATGACTTCCAAGATAGGATTATGTACCACTCTGAAGTAGTATGCATCCTTGTTGACGTATGAGGTTTGGTAGTGACTTGATCCGAAGTTTCATGATCATTATCATAAGCTTCCACTTAAATTGGTGTAGGTGCCACAGGAACAACTTCCTGTGCCCTGCTACAGACTAGTTGAAGTAACTGTTCAATAACCTCATCAAGTCTCCACCATCCTCCCACTCAATTCTTTCGAGAGAAACTTTTCCTCGAGAAAGGACCCGTTTCTAGAAACAATCACTTTTGCTTCCGGATCTGAAATAGGAGGTATACCCAACTATTTTTGGGTATTCTATGAAGATGCATTTATCCGCTTTGGGTTCGAGCTTATCAGCCTGAAACTTTTTCACATAAGCATCGCAGCCCCAAACTTTTAAGAAACGATAGCTTAGGTTTCTCTAAACCATAGTTCATACGGTGTTGTCTCAACGGAATTGTGTGGTGCCTTATTTAAAGTGAATGTGGTTGTCTCTAATGCCTAACCCATAAATGATAGTGGTAATTTGATAAGAGACATCATGGTATGCACCATATCCAATAGGGAGTAGTTATGATGTTCGGACACACCATCACACTATGGTGTTCCAGGAGGTATTAGTTGTGAAACAATTTCCACAATGTCTTAATTGTGTGCCAAACTCGTAAATCAGATATTCATCTCTATGATCATGTCATAGATATTTTATCATCTTGTCACGACGATCTTCAACTTCACTCTGAAATTACTTGAACATTTCAATAATTCAGACTTGTGTTTCATCAAGTAAATATACTCAGCATCTACTCAAATCATCTGTGAAGTAAGAACATAACGATATCCACTGCGTGCCTCAGCACTCATTGGACTGCACACATCAAAATGTATTACTTCCAACAAGTTGCTTTCTTGTTCCATCTTACTGAAAACGAGGCCTTTCAGTCATCTTGCCCATGTGGTATGATTTGCATGTCTTAAGTGATTCAAGATCAAGTGAGTCCAAATGATCCATCTATATGGAGTTTCTTCATGCATATCTACCAATAGACATGGTTCGCATGTCTCAATCTTTTCAAAAACGAGTGAGTCCAACGATCCATCAACATGGAGCTTCTTCATGCATTTTATACCAACATGACTCAAATGGCAGTGCCACGAGTATGTGGTACTATCATTACTATCTTATATCTTTTGGCATGAACATGTGTAGTATCACTATGATCGAGATTCAACAAACCATTTATTTTAGGTGCAAGACCATTGAAGGTATTATTCAAGTAAACAGAGTAACCATTATTCTCCTTAAATGAATAACTGTATGGCGATAAACATAATCCAATCATGTCTATGCTCAACGCAAACACCAAATAACAATTATTTAGGTTTAACACCAATCTCGATGGTAGAGGGAGCGTGCGATGTTTGATCATATCAACCTTGGAAACACTTCCAACACATATCGGCATCTCACCTTTAGCTAGTCTCCTCAGCCTTTTATTTCGAGTTACTAACGCTTAGCAACCGAACCACTATTTATTACTCTGGTGCTACTAGGAGTACTAGTAAAGTACACAATAATATGACGTATATCCAAAATACTTCTGACGACCTTGCCAGCCTTCTCATCTACCAAGGATCTAGGGTAGTTCTGCTTCAGTGACCGTTCCCCTCATTACAGAAGCACTTAGTCTCGGGTTTTGTTCAACCTTGGGTTTCTTCACTAGAGCAGCAACTGATTTGCCGTCTCAAGAAGTATCCCTTCTTTCCCTTGCCCTTCTTGAAACTAGTGGTTTACCCATCAACAATTGATGCTCCTACTTGATTTCTACTTTCGCGGTGTCAAACATTGCGAGTTGCTCAAGGATCATCATGTATATCCCTGATATGTTATAGTTCATCACGAAGCTCCAATAGCTTGGTGGCAGTGAGTATGGAGAATCATCACTATCTCATCTGGAAGATTAACTCCCACTCAATTCAAGCGATTGTAGTACTCATACAATCTGAGCACATGCTCAACGATTGAGCTTTTCTCCTTAGTTTGCAGGCTTAGGAAACTTGTCAGAGGTCTCATACCTCTTGATGTGGGCACTAGCCTGAAATCCCAATTTCAGTCCTTGGAACATCTCATATGTTCTACGATGTTTCAAAAACGTCTTTGGTGCCTCAATTCTAAACCATTTAGCATTACGCACTGAACTATCATGTAGTCATCAAAACGTGTATGTCAGATGTTCGCAACATCTACAGACGACGCTCGAGGTTCAACGCACTGAGCGGTGCATTAAGGACATAGCCCTTCTGTGCAGCAATGAGGACAATCCTCAGTTCACGGACCCAGTCCGCGTAATTGCTACTGTCAACTCTCAACTAAATTTTCTCTAGGAACATATCTAAAACAGTAGAACCAAAGCGTGAGCTACGACATAATTTGCAAAGACCTTTTGACTATGTTCATGATAATTAAGTTCATCTAATCAAATTATTCAATGAACTCCCACTTAGATAGACATCCCTCTAGTCATCTAAGTGATACATGATCCGAGTCAACTAGGCCGTGTCCGATCATCACGTGAGATGGACTAGTCATCATCGGTGAACATCTTCATGTTGATCGTATCCACTATACGACTCATGTTCGACCTTTCGGTCTTCCGTGTTCCGAGGCCATGTCTGTACATGCTAGGCTCGTCAAGTTAACCTAAGTGCATTGCGTGTGTAAATCTGGCTTACACCCATTGTATGCGAACGTTAGAACCTATCACAGCCGATCATCACGTGGTGCTTCGGAACAACGGACCTTAGCAATGGTGCACGGTTAGGGGGAACACAATCCTTGATATTTTAATGAGGGATCATCTTATTTATGCTACCGTCGTTCTAAGAAAATAAGATGTAAAAACATGACAAACATCACATGCAAATCATAAAGTGACATGATATGGCCAATATCATCTTGCGCCTTTTGATCTCCATCTTCGGGGCGCCATGATCATCATCATCACCGGCATGACACCATGATCTCCATCATCATGATCTCCATCATCGTGTCTTCATGAAGTTTTCTCGTCATCTATTACTTCTACTACTATGGCTAACGGTTTAGCAATAAAGTAAAGTAATTACATGACGTTTATGTTGACACGCAGGTCATAAATAAATTAATATAACTCCTATGGCTCCTGCCGGTTGTCATACTCATCGACATGCAAGTCGTGATTCCTATTACAAGAACATGATCAATCTCATACATCACATATATCATTCATCACATCCTTTTGGCCATATCACATCACACGTCATATGCTGCAAAAACAAGTTAGACGTCCTCTAATTGTTGTTGCAAATTTTTACGTGGTTGCTATAGGTTTCTTAGCAAGAACGTTTCTTACCTACGCCAAAACCACAACGTGATATGCCAATTACTATTTACCCTTCATAAGGGCCCTTTTCATCGAATCCGATCCGACTAAAGTGGGAGAGACAGACACCCGCTAGCCACCTTATGCAACTAGTGCATGTCAGTCGGTGGAACCTATCTCACGTAAGAGTACGTGTAAGGTCGGTCCGGGCCGCTTCATCCCACGATGCCGCCGAATCAAGATAAGACTAGTAACGGCAAGTAAATTGACAAAATCGATGCCCACAACAACTTGTGTTCTACTCGTGCATAGAAACTACGCATAGACCTAGCTCATGATGCCACTGTTGGGGATCGTGGCAGAAATTTAAAAATTTCTACGCATCACCAAGATCAATCAATGGAGTAATCTAGCAACGAGGGGAAGGGGAGTGCATCTACATACCCTTGTAGATTGCTAAGCGGAAGCGTTGCAAGAACGCGGTTGGTGGAGTCGTACACGCAGCGATTCAGATCGCGGTCGATTCCGAACTAAGCGCCGAACAACGGCGCCTCCGCGTTCAACACACGTACAGCCCGGTGACGTCTCCCGTGCCTTGATCCAGCAAGGAGAGAGGGAGAGGTTGGGGAAGACTCCGTCCAGCAGCAGCACAACGGCGTGGTGGTGGAGTAGGAGCGCGGGACTCCAGCAGGGCTTCGCCAAGCACTACGAGAGACGAGGAGGAAAAGAGGTAGGGCTGCGCCAAGAGGGAGTTCAAATCATGTGTTGGGCAGCCCCCAATACCTCAAGTATATATAGGGGAGGGGAGGGGTTGCGCCCCCTTCTAGGGTTCCCTCCCTAAGGGGGGCGGCAGCCCTAGATGCCATCTAGGGTGGCGGCCAAAGGGGAGAGGAGAGGGGGGCGCCCTAGGGTGGGCCTTAAGGCCCATCTGGACCTAGGGTTTGCCCCCTTCCCACTCTTCATGCGCCTTGGGCCTTGGTGGGGAGCGCACCAGCCCACCTGGGGCTGGTCCCCTCCCACACTTGGCCCACGCAGCCTTCTGGGGCTGGTGGCCCCACCTGGTGGACCCTCGGGACCCTCCCAGTGGTCCCGGTATGTTACCGATAGCACCCCGAAACTTTTTCGGTGACCAAAACGGGACTTCCCATATATAAATTTTTACCTCCGGACCATTCCGGAACTCCTCGTGACCTACGGGATCTCATCTGGGACTCCGAACAACATTCGGTAACCGCGTACATACTTTCCCTATAACCCTAGCGTCATCGAACCTTAAGTGTGTAGACCCTACGGGCTCGGGAGACATGCAGGCATGGCCGAGACAACTCTCCGGTCAATAACCAACAGCGGGATCTGGATACCCATGTTGGCTCCCACATGCTCCATGATGATCTCATCGGATGAACCACGATGTCAAGGATTCAATCAATCCTGTATACAATTCCCTTTGTCTATCGATACGATACTTGCCCGAGATTCGATCGTCGGTATCCCGATACCTCGTTCAATCTCGTTACCGGCAAGTCTCTTTACTCGTTCCGTAACACATCATCCCGTGATCAACTCCTTGGTCACATTGTGCACATGATGATGTCCTACCGAGTGGGCCCAGAGATATCTCTCCGTTACACGGAGTGACAAATCCCAGTCTTGATTCGTGCCAACCCAACAGACACTTTCAGATATACCCGCAGTGCACCTTTATAGCCACCCAGTTACGTTGTGACGTTTGGTACACCCAAAGCATTCCTACGGTATCCGGGAGTTGCACAATCTCATGATCTAAGGAAATGATACTTGACATTAGAAAAGCTTTAGCATATGAACTACACGATCTTATGCTAGGCTTAGGATTGGGTCTTGTCCATCACATCATTGTCCTAATGATGTGATCCCGTTATCAACGACATTCAATGTCCATGGTCAGGAAACCGTAACCATCTATTGATCAAACGAGCCAGTCAACTAGAGACTTACTAGGGACATGGTGTTGTCTATGTATCCACACATGTATCTGAGTTTCCTATCAATACAATTCTAGTATGGATAATAAACGATTATCATGAACAAGGAAATATAATAATAACTAATTTATTATTGCCTCTAGGGCATATTTCCAACACGTTCTCATATGCTGGGTCGCGCAATCGAGACATATTGGCGAACGAAGAGCGGGCACCAAATTAATCCACACCAAGCGTCCACAACCAGACAAGCTGCGGCGATGCTGAGTCGCAAAATGGAGCGGCATAGTGTTGATGTCATCGCAATATGACACTTGCTCGGTGGCGGAGGCCGGTGACTACAGGCCAAGCTTCGGCGGCGTAGAAGTAGGGAGGCTGATATTGATCCTTCCACGACAACGTGTGCATGGATGGTGACGGTGATGGCGGCAGCGCCCCGCATCTTGCCCCTACCCGGCCCCTACACCCTGTCCCTGGCCGCCCCCACCGCCCTTCTTTTTGTCGGCTACCCCGTCCTTTGCCTTCGCTTTGAGGCGACGGGCTTGCTGTGTCACTGAGTTGATCTACCGGACGTTCATCTTTTCTGGATCCTCCACCTCCGTTGTCTCCGGTAGCTTTTCATATGGGTCCGTGCGGCGACAAGAGCGAGAAGCGCGGGAAGGGCAGATGGCTGCGGCGATAAGTGGGGAGATGGGGAAATGGGGGTGCCACCTCAAAAGTACGAGTGCGGGCTCCACCTTTGTTTTGGGTGCGCCGAGGGTGTTGGTGTCCTATATAGCCAAGGTTCGTACCCACAGTTTGTTTGCTTCCATTTTACAGAAAAATACACACATTGACTCGTCTGCGGACAAATATAACCCCTCATTGATTGCCTTGCAGCGTCCAGATGCTTGCGGACGTTTTGAGGGCCCGTAGGCCCGCGTGATGTCTGTTGCATCTGAGATCGACATCCCGCAATTGTCGAGAGGTCGAACCGATATTCAGGGATTTTAACAGAGTGCTTTGAGAGTGACGAACTTACATTTCTTCAGAGTTCAAGGATCCGATGCTCACACTGTCTCTCCCAATAAGTTCTCCCAAGGGCAGCTGAGGTCGCAAGGAACAGCCGCTTTCGTGAAGAGGATGAAAGTAAAACTACGATTGGGACTTTCTTCCACACATCTATTTCTATATGTAGGTGTATGGGTGGGCACGGATGTATTTACCCTCACGCTATTTCTGCTAGTAGTCTCTAACGCATGCACGTACGTCAGTAAAAAATATCAGGTAAAAACTCAAGTATCCTCCGTCGAGCTGAAGAATAATTTACATTGTTTAACTCCTTGCTGTCATCCAAAATTGAACCACCGTGTTCACCTAGACATACAGCAGATTTGTTACCACGTGCGAGGGTTGAATTCCCGTCGGTAACACAAAAATAACAAGGTGCCGCTAATGCTAATTGCCGCATGTTCACGTTACCTACTCAGAAGTCGGTCAGTATCACGTTGGACAACTCAAGCTGCATGCGTCCAACGTACCCTCTGCGTCTAATTAAAGTTCACGAGAGTACTACTACTATTTAATTAAGCTGTGGATTCTCCTATCCTAGTAGACTAACAGATCGCCCAGGCCTATATGAACCAGAGGGAACTTGATTAGTCTCACCCTTCTCAGCATCACAGGTCTCTGCATCCAGAGCACAATTCAAGACAAAGCAGAAGCTACACGCATACTACTATAGAGTACACATGGCTCCTCGCGCTCTCTCTTGGATTAGTGTTTCTCCGCTTGTCTTTCTGGCAGTACAACGAATGCCAAAAATAAAAATAATAATACATTCAGATTTGTAGACCACCTCGCGACAACTACAAGCAATAAAGCGAGTCGAAAGCACGTCGTCGTCATCGTCCCTTCTTCTCCGGAGCCGGGCACAACTTGTTGTAGTAGACAGTTGGGAAGTTGTCCTGCTAAGGGCCCATAGAACCAACGCATCAGAACAGCAACCACGACCGATGAAGAGAAGTTTAGGTCGGAAAGATCCAATCTGAAGACACATGAACAAAAATGAACAAAGACCGGACCCGAGCAGATCCACCAAAGACAACCACCGACTGAGCCGTAAAATTCCTAATTACCGACCAGAAAACTGGATATTACAATTAAATTTCTTTTTTTGAGGGACATTACAATTAAATTTCAATGAGTGCAACAATATAAGAAAGGGTATCCCTGGTCAAAAAAAGGAAAGGGTATCCTATATCACAAATACGAAGGGAATCACATGCATCGACGAATAATCGCTTGCAAACAAATAAATGCTCCTAGCTAGTATAACAGTAGGTCACGGAAATTAGGAAGATGCATGAATCGTTGTCCCACTTCATATAAAATGTCTTGTTCATGAATAAAAGCAGAAGTGTATTTGTTAAATTATAATAATGACTTGACTTTTCTAACGAAATTAGGAGAATACATACATGGAACATTGCAAATCACTTGGTCTTTTAACAATTGAATGCATTCAAGTACCATACAAATGGCAAGAGTAAAAAGATTACGACACAACCGAGCATAAGTAACCAGACTAGGATGCATACATCTCTCCTTGTGCACACATCGACATAATGGGGCGACTGTTGCGAATAAAGTCAAAACACCCAAAGTAAGTTTTTTTATTCTAGGATGATTAGCCCCCAAGACCCACTACTCCATTAGAATTATAACGTCTTCAAACCAAGTCCGGAAAACATCTAATGATTGTCTAGTACCCATCGCTATAATCATGACATTTCACCTTTTATGTCAAAAGGTTTTATCCGAAATTTCTTACATATTTTATATCGAACGAATTTATTCAATAATCTCTCCTCTCTGGTTAATTGGCCTACAAGCATCCTTAGGTTGACTATTTGACCAACATAATACAAGTAGTATATCCCTAAAATTATCATTATCGGTAATTCAAAGATAAGCCCTGGCTCATGTGCAACCAATGAATAGTAAAATAAAAATAATAGTAGAAAAAAAAGTCGTCCAAGATGCTGCTACACATGATGTCCATGCAATATTTCTGGGTGCTTGACATTCGAGGAGCTCGTAGCAAAAAAGACAAAATTGGCTCCAAAAGTGTTTTTAATTGTTTCTCGGACACTTGAAGTTTGTCTTTTCTACCATGAGCTCCTCGATTGTCGAAACAGCCCGAAATTTTGCACGGATATCATGCGCATGAGCATCTTGCATGTAAAAAAAATCAGATTTTTTTTGTATGTACTGCGAATTTATTGTTCATATTTTTCCACTATTTTAGCGAATTTACTGTTCATGTCCAGGCTCAGTATGCTGCATCCTAAAATAATATCATTAACAATGTACCTTTTTAGGAGAAAATATTTCATTTGAAGTTTCTAATGATATATTATTACATGAAGTATAACTTGTATCACGTTGGTCAAATTGTTATTCTAGAGATACATCAGGCTTTATAAACCATAAAGGAAGGACGCCGATATTGGTCGGATGTGCGGTCTGGGACCTGGGAGGTCCCAGACCGAACGATTTGTTTGGTACAGGTGAGTGATCCGCCGAATAATTTAGTTCGGCGGGAGGAACCCACAGCCCAAAATCATCCCTGTCGCTAGGCCTTTACCCTGCAAAAACCAAAAAATGAGGGGGAAAAGCCCACTACAAAACGAATGAAAATGCCTAGATTTTGAATTTTTTTTGCTGACAAAAAAGCCCAGTTTTTGCTCTGCTTCCAAAAAAATGCCATCAACTTTAAAAGAAGAATAAATACCATGGAAAATTCTAAAAAAAAGTGTCATTCGAGTTTGACCAACTATTTATGATTTTCCATGATATTATTTTTTACAATGGTACGGTTTATAGAACATATTTGATTCCCTAATAAAAGCATGGAACAGCTGCCATGTTAAAAAAGTTATGTTCAAAAAATGGCATGGACTGAAAAGTTCTATATATCAAGATCCATAGGTGAAAAATATATGCCATGACCCATACGCTATAAAAACCATGATGCATAGGCTATAGTTGCCATCGTCCATGGCAACTATGTTGAAAATGTATTATATATAATACATAGACTGAAAATGCATAAACTATGATTTCGTGGCATGATTTATAGACTAAAAATGTAGAATAGAAAATGCCATGATCCATACACTACATTTTCCATGATGCATAGACTATATTTGTCATGGTCCCTATGTGGAATAAATTTGCCATATTGCAAAAAAAGGAATAAAAATTCGCCATGGTACATATAGTAAAAATTGCCATGATCCATAAACAACATTTGCCATGGTCGAACAACTTAATTTGCCATGGTCCAATAAAAATTGTGCTGGTATTAAACGAGAACGATGAGCAGTACAACTAAAGTACCCATGGGTCATGGCAACTTTGTTGGAAAATGTTCTATATATCATGATCAATGGACTACAAAAATGTCATGCTCCAAAACCTACATTTGCCATGACACATACACCGAGTTTGGCATGGTCCCGTTCAAAAAAAAAATAAAATTTGCCATGTTGCGAAAAAGAAAGAAACTTTGTCATTCTCCATATAATTATAAATTGGCATCCTCCATACACTAAGTTTTTCATGATACATACACTAAGTTTGCCATGGTCTCGTTCAAAAAAATTGGCTTGTTGCAAAAAAAGAAGATAATTTTGCCCTGCTCCATAGCCTACATTGGTTACATTGAGTTTGCCATGGTCCCATTAAATTTTTTTGCCATGTTGCAAAAAAGAAAGAAAAATTGCCTTGATCCATATAATTAGAAATTGCCATGCCCCATAAACTAGATTTTCCATGATACATACACTAGGTTTGCCATGGTCCAATTCAAAAAGAAACTTTCCCATCTTGCAAAAAGGAAGAAAATTTTGCCATGCTCCATAACCTACATTTGCCAAGAAATATACACTGAGTTTGCCATGGTCTCGTTCAAAAAGAAAATTTGCCATGTTGCAAAAAAAAAGAAAATTGTCGTGCTCCATAAACTACATGTGTCATGATACAAATATTTGCCATGCTCCATGGCAACTACTCATAGCATTTCTGTCATGGCAACTATTTGCTAAAGAAGAATGCATAAGTGTTTACTAAATTTGCCATGGCGAATAAAAAGTAAATTTTCCATGAGCGTTAAAAATAAAGTTGCCATGTATGTATAAGGTAAAATTGCCATGTGTATGCAAATAAATTGTCATGGCAAATAAAGAACGATAATTTGCAATGGCAAATTTAAAGGTAAAATTGCCATGCCAAAACACTAGAAGAACCGACCATAGCTTTTGAGGCCAGATTTTTATCAATTGTCATGGCAATTTTCCTGAATAATTGTGACTATATAAGATGTGAGACACACATGAAACACATTGCATGATGCATACAAACTACTTGCCATGGTGCTAAAAAATCCCTCATGACGCATACAAACTACTTGCCATGACAAACAAAAAAGTGGCAAAATATATGTAAAACTCTCATGGCACATACAAACTACTTGCCATGATGCTCAATAAACACACCATGGCAACAACCTAATTTGCCAGGAGGTTAATCCACAAAGGCAATTATATGTGGTCAACTCAAAAAATTACCAACTCATACTACGTCGCAAAGCACAAAA
The DNA here is from genome assembly GCA_034509565.1 of Triticum monococcum. NCBI lineage: Eukaryota > Viridiplantae > Streptophyta > Magnoliopsida > Poales > Poaceae > Triticum > Triticum monococcum. The sequence goes on along the minus strand of CM067847.1, from coordinate 168,145,305 downwards.
AATAAGGTTCGTCACTACAATAGCAATAAGTGGAAATTAAAAATAAGGTTCATCGCTACAATAGCGGTAAGTGGAAATTAATGAAAAGATGCCATGGGGTAACTAAATGACCATAGTGTATTGCATGCTTGTCTAGCAAAATTTAATGGATATCCGCTCTCCCTACTCTAAAAACGGATGATTATGCTCCTCTACAAACACATTGAGACTACAATCACAATACTGATGTGCCTCTACTATGACGTGGCATGGCAATTTGCAGAGAATGGTAATAAAAAAAATGAAGTAGAAGTGTTGAGCAGCAGGATGCTACCTGCAGGGGCGGGTTCCAATGACGGGCCCTTATGCGATGAGTCGCCGTGGTGGTCAGCTCGAGTTGTGGCTGCGGCGTCGCCCTAGTGAGTCCGGCATCAAGAGGACAGGTGTGGGAGGGTAGCGAGGCTACCGTGCCCTGTTTGGGGTGGCACAAGGACACCATAGTGAGCCTCAGCCGTGTCATTAAACTTCGACGACCATCCCGCCCCATCCCAACCTACGGCTGCAGCGAGCACCGCCCCTATGGAACATGTCAACTGCGCCGCTGCTCCCCCCCGCGCGCCTTGCCTGCGCGAGCAGCGCCGCATCGGGATGGCTTCACTCCCCCATCCGCGTCCAGCCTCCTCGGATAGTGATGCCGCCTCCCATTCCTCTCTCCAGCAACTCTGGCCCGCGGAATCACGAAATCACCGCGCATGTCACTTCTAGGGAAAAGCCTAGCAGTAACGCGGGTCTAAGTGCTATCAATAGGGTGGGGTCCCGCATTACTGATACGACGCTATAGCTAACTTTTAGTAATAGCGCGTTTTGACCAGCGCTACTGCTATATATGGGTAGCGGTAGCGGGCTTCACTGAAATGCACTACTGCTAATAGTTGTAGCGCTTTACTTTAAACAACGCTACTACTAAGTGCATGTTGCTGCTAACTCCATACTGCTCGCTACTGGTGGGGTGATTTCACTGGAAATGAACACTGCAGGTGAAGTTAGCCAATCCCTCCTCTCCAAGATGAACCTAGATGACTACACTGCTCCTGATGACTCAAGCCCCAATACCTCCCCCAGGAGCCCTGCTAGTGGCATGAAACACTTCCTGCTTAGCCCAGTCACACCTCTGGACCTGATGGGATCGCCAATCAACCATGGAAGAAAATCAGGGGCGTGGTGGATGAACTTGCGGCCGACAAGACTGGTGGAGACCAAGCGAAAGCCAAGATGAGCTACATGATTGAAGCTTGACCGAAGGACACAGAGGGTAGCGAAAAAGAAAATAAAGGGAGAGTAATGATTCAGTCGAAAGCAATGTTGTAGCCCTGTAGTTTTCTCTTTAGCCGATGTGTAAGACTGTAATCATTTTCCTTTCTGCTGAACTTTGTCCTCTGAACATGCTAAACATGCTCGGTGAAAAAAAATACTTTCACTAGTGCTATCTCTCAACAGTATTAACATAATTAGATCATATGGCAATCCTCCAACGCGCGATAAAGAATCACTCCAAAGTTCTTATCTAGAAGAGAACATTATACGAAATTGTTTGTAGGGTACTAAACCAACTCAAAGTTATCCTTTCCGATTGATCTATCGAGCTATTCCTATAAGTGTCACAAGCAGCCAAAGAGTTCGTACTAAAATAACACCATATGATACACATCAACCAACTCTAATGTCACCTAGATACTCCAATGTCACCACAAGTATCTGTGAGTTGATTATATGATATACATCAAACAACTTAAATTCATAATATTCAATCCAACACAAAGAACTTCAAAGAGTGCCCCAAGATTTCTACCGGAGAAAGTAGGACGAAAACATGCATGCATAGATTACCCCAATGTCACCTTGGGAATCCGCGAGTTGAGTGCCAAAACATACATCTAGTGAATCAATATAATACCCCATTGTCACCACGGGTATTCATATGCAAGACGGACATCAAGTATTCAATCCGATAAAAGTGAAACCTGAAAGGTAAAAACTCAATTCATCACAACAAGATAGAGAGGGGAAAACACCATATGATCCAACTATATTAACAAAGCTCGTGATACATCAAGATCGTTTCAAATCAAGAACACGAGAGCGAGAGAGATCAAACACATAGCTACTAGTACAAACCCTTAGCCCCGAGGGTGAATTACTCCCTACTCATCATGGAGGCTGCCTGGATGATGAAGATGGCCTCTGGTGATGATTTCCCCCTTCGACAGAGTGCTACAGAGGCTTATGGCGGCGGAGTCAAAGTTCTAGGGTTATTTTTGGGGCTTCTCTATTTATAAGAATTTTTAACGTTGGAATCACGCGAACATGGGCCACGAGATGCCCACTACCCACCAGCCCACCACTTTTGCCCTAGCGTGCCCTGACAGGTAGTGGTCACCTCGTGGCTCTTCTGGCCCTCCCACGAAGCTTCGGGGGTCTCTTTTGTTCCAAAAAATCATCAGAAAGTTTCACTGCATTTGGACTCCATTTGATATGGATTTTCTGGAAAACCAAAAACAAGCAGGAAACAGCAACTGGCACTGGGCACTAGGTCAATATGTTAGTCCATAAAAATCATATAAAAGTGCACAAAAATCATACAAAACTATAATAAAGGCATGAATACTTCATAAATTATAGATATGTTGGAGACATATCAAGACTCAATTACTTTCAATGAATAATCTGATCATAAATCCACAATTCATCGGATCCCAACAAACAGACAGCCAAAAAAGTACATCGAATAGAACTCCATGGAGATCATGGAGAACTCCGTATTGAAGATCGGAGAGAAAGAAGAAGTCATCTAGCTACTAGCTATGGACCCGCGGGTCTGTGGTAAACTACTGACACATCATTGGAGGTGGCGTAAGGATGATGTGGAAACCGTCCATGATTGACCCCCTGGCAGAGTACCAGAAAAGGCCTTCAGATGGGATTGCAGTAGGAAGCTTTCGGCGGCCGAAAAAGTGTTTCGAATGGCTCTCTGTTGGGTTGGGAATATTTGAGAATTTATGGAGTTGTAGTTAGGACAAACGGAGTTACATGGGACCCACGAGCTCAGGGGCGCCACCTTGGGGCACACCAACTGAGCTCGTGGCTCTCTCCAAGATCTTCTGGCCTCTTCTGAACCTTCTAGGGTCCCTTCTAGTCCATAAAAATCATTGTAAAGTTTCATCGTGTTTGGACTTTGTTTAATGCTAGTTTGCTGAAAAGCCAAGAACAAGCAAAAACCAACAACTAGCATTGGGCACCGAGTTAATAGGTTAGTCCCAAAAAATAGTATAAAATTTCATATAAAGTATCTAAGATTGGTAATATAAAAACATGAAACAATCAAAAATTATAGATACGTTGGAGATGCATCACTAGTCCATGGACACGCATACGAGAGCCAGCCATCCAACATCATTTCCTAAATGTCTACCCAATTCCGGTCAATTTCATTTAAAATGCATAGCAATATGAAAGCAAGTTAAAATGTCATGTTCAAAGCATGATGTTCAAAGTTTTTACATGTGCGTGATCACAAAAGTACCAGTCTCACAGTCGGTGCGAAAAATGCAGCTTTGCCCTGCCAAACTAGCTTTCAGAGCCTCCTCGCTCACTCTGTTGGTGGCTCCTCCTCACCATCCACCTCATTCTCGGCCGCCTCCATCTCGGCTGCCAAGCGCTTTCCTTCTCCTCCTCCCACTTCTTTCCTTGAAACACCCTTGTAACATTCTTGGGCAATTCTTTTGTTGGATTGGTTGGATCACCCTCTTCTTGCTCGGTGTCAACACCAACGGTCTTGATGGGGCTAGCAATGGATAGTTGTCACTTGGGTTATCCATTCAACTTCAATAACAATGCATGAGGATAAAATTCCTCTTCTCCACTTTCAAAAACAAGTTGGATGCACAGGATGGCTAGAAAGAAAAACATTGTCAACAAGTTGCATATCACGCCAAATGACCAACACATAGAGCATATTCGGCAACAAGTTACATATCCGACCAAATTTCCAACACATATGGCAACTTACTGCTCGGTGATTAGTGAACACTTCCCAACAAATGATTAGTTGTTTTAAATGACCCCAGTACCCGCTCACCGCTTCTTGGATTATGTGCCATCAATGGTTGAGCGACTTTGTCCCACGATCGCAGATGAGTTCGTTGCAGTAAGGCTCAAAATTATTGTGCTCATGGAACCAAGAATGAATATTGGACCAAAATGTTGCGTTTTTTGCTCTGTTTCATGGATTAGATAAAGGCTAGTGTTAAACCATCACATCACACAATAACTCATCCTCCCGTATGTTGAAGCTTTCTCCTCTACCCATCTTCTTCGAATAGACCAGCCAATCCCTCGGATCAAGGTCGTCGTCGTCGGAAGTGCCCTGCTCTAGCTGCCCGATGTACAATTTAGGTTGTTGAGTGTGCGCGCCCGGATAGGTGTACATGCCTTGTTGTTGGGCGTGCACCTATGGCTCCAAGTCATCCACTCGTCTGTCCTCGAAGTAGCCTCTGCCTCCGTCGTGGGTCATCTCAAACAATTGCATGTCTAAGTTCTCATATGCTGGGTCGCCCAATCGAGACATATTGGCGAACGAAGAGCGGCACCAAACTAATCCACACCCAGCGTCCACAACTAGACAAGCTGCGGCGATGCTGAGTCGCAAAATGGAGCGGCACAGTGTTGACGTCGTCGCAGTATGACACTTGCTCGGTAGTGGAGGCCGGTGACTACAGGCGAAGCTTCGGCGGCGTATAAGTAGGGAGGCTGATATTGATCCTTCCACGACAACGTGTGCATGGATGGTGACTGTGATGGCGGCAACGCCCTGCATCTTGCCCCTATCCGACCCCTACACCCTGTCCCTGGCCGCCCCGGCCGCCCTTCTTTTTGTCGGCTATGCCGTCCTTTGCCTTCGCTTTGAGGCGACGGGCTTGCTGTGTCACCGAGTTGATCTACCGGGCGTCCATCTTTTCCGGATCCTCCACCTCCGCTGTCTCCGGTAGCTTTTTATACGGGTCCGTGCAGAGCCAAGAGCGAGAAGCGCGGGAAGGGCGGATGGCCGCGGTGATGAGTGGGGAGATGGGGAAATGGGGGTGGCACCTCAAAAGTACGAGTGCGGGCTCCACCTTTGTTTTGGGTGCGTCGAGGGTGTTGGAGTCCTATATAGCCGAGGTTCGTACCCCCAATTTGTTTGCTTTCATTTTACAAAAAAAACATACACTTGACTCGTCTGCGGACAAATATATCCTCGCATTGATTGGCTTGCAGCGTCCAGATGCTTGCGAACGTTTTGAGGGCCGTAGGCCCGCGTGATGCCTGTTGCATCTGAGATCGACATTCCACAACTGTCGAGAGGTCGAATCGATATTCAGGGATTTTAACAGAGTGCTTTGAGAGTGACGAAATTACATTTCTTTAGAGTTCAAGGATCCGATGCTCATATTGTCTCTCCCAATAAGTTCTCCCAAGGGCAGCTGAGGTCGCAAGGAACAGCCGCTTTTGCGAAGAGGATGAAAGTAAAACTACGATTGGGACTTTCTTCCACACATCTATTTCTATATGTAGGTGTGCATGGGTGGGGACGGATGTATTTACCCTCACGCTATTTCTATTAGTAGTCTCTTACGCATGGAGTAAATTGCACAAAACCATCATTTTGAAGGCTAGGTTTGCGAAAAACACTACAATACATTTTTTTGCAGAAAACAACACGTCTATGGTAATCTTTTTGCAAAAATCACTAATCGACGGATAAGATTATGACAGATAGGTCCCATTTTTTGCTGACATGGCATAACATTTCACCCAAGACAACGTTAGACGGTAAAAAAGCTAAAACACCCGCAAGTTTTCTCCCATGTGCTGCCCAGGCCCTTCCCATGTCCTGCCACACAGTCAGCCGCCTCGATGGCGCCGGCCACCACCATCCGCCAGCCACGCCGTGCTCACCTCCCTGCCCCGCCGCGCTCCAGCCTCTGCCAGCCGCGCCCGCCTCTGCTCAACCGTGCCACCGCCGCCATGCACCGTCCAGGAGGGTAAGGGCCCACCTCGAGCAGGCCCCAACGCTCCCTGCGTCCCTCGACATGAGCTGCAGACGACGGTTCCCGCACGCGCTCCAAGCGTCGCACCTCCGACGAGGGATGCTGCGCTGCTATGTCGTCCCTTTCTGCCCCCAGCGCCGCCACATCCGGATCCGGCGAGGGAGGCTGCGCCACCGCCCCGATTTGGCCTCCGCGAAGAGACGCCCATCAACGGTTGCCGGATCCGGCAAGGTATGCCAAGCTGCCGCCCCGATTGGCCTCCAGCACGAGGAGGCGCCCAGCGCCAGCTGCTGGAACCGACAAGGGATGTCGTCGCTGCCCCGATTTGGCCTCCTGCACGAGGAGGTGCCCAGCGCAGGCTGCGTTGACCGCCCCAACCTGTGGCGAGGATCTGATTGCATTTTTTTTCTTTTTGCGTTAGGGGTGTCTGTGTAAAATGTGTGTACTAGTTTGTAAAATTGGATTAGAATTGACCTAGCATGAAATGTTACGCCACATAGGCAAAAAGGGGCCCCAACTGTCATAAGCGTGCTTAACCGAGCGAAATCCGCCGGTCAGTGGTTTTTGCAAAAAGATTACTGAAGACATGGTGTTTTCTGCAAAAAGAAATGTATTGTAGTGTTTTTCACAAACCTAGCCTTCAAAGCGGTGGTTTTATGCAATTTACTCCTTACACATGCACTGCACGTACGTCAGTAAAAAATGTCAGGTAAAAACTCAAGTATCCTCCGTCGAGCTGAAGAATAATTTACATTGTTTAACTCCTTGCTGTCATCCAAAATTGAACCACCGTGTTCACCTAGACATGCAGCAGATTTATTACCACGTAGGAGGGTTGAATTCCCGTCGGTAAAACAAAAATAACAAGGTACCGCTAATGCTAATTGCCGCCTGTTCACGTTACCTACTCAGAAGTCAGTCAGTATCACGTTGGACAACTCAAGCTGCATGCGTCCAACGTATCCTCTGCGTCTAATTAAAGTTCACGAGAGCACTACTACTATTTAATTAAGCTGTGGATTCTCCTATCCTACCTAGTAGACTGATAGATCGCCAAGGCCTATATAAACCAGAGGGAACTTGATTAGTCCCACCCATCTCATCATCACAATTCTCTGCATCCAGAGCACAATTCAAGACAAAGCAGAAGCTACACACATAGTACTATAGAGGACACTGTACACATGGCTCCTCGCGCTCTCTCTTGGATTAGTGTTTCTCTGCTTGTCTTCTTGGCTTCCTGGTCATGCGTTGCGGCCAGGGACGCACGGGCACCCAGTACCGGCGACCCGGCCGATGGGTTCACTGCGGTGAGGCTCAGCGAGAGCAACTTCGCGCTGCAGCGCCCGTTCGACGAGTCCAGCGGTGCACGCTACAGCTTCGACGGCACCGTACGGAAGCTCTGGGTGCTCTCCTCTGACAAGCCACATGCCCGCCAGAGTCATACCAAACCAAGAACTGAGATCAGGATGGCAGTAAGTTAATTACCATGTCATTAGTCATTACTCATTTACTATGTATTCAAGATTTAGTGTCCTTACTGATTGCTTTTGCTACTCTCTTCTTCGTACCTGCAGGGCTACGACTACAGCTCCGGCGTGTGGCAGTTCGAGGCCTACGGGTACGTCCCCTCCGGCACCACGGGAGTATGTATCATGCAGGTGTTTGGCGCCGGCGAGGCCGCCAGCACGCTCATGCTGCACGTCTACGATGGCGCACTGCGGTACTACAACCGGCAGCTCGTCGAGGATGCCATCTATGACAGATGGTTCCGGCTGAACGTAGTCCACGACGTCGATGCATCGACACTCACCGTGTACATCGACGGCGAGCAGAAGTTGCACGTCCAGGGCCGCGGCGGCCACTCGCACTACTTCAAGTTCGGCGTGTACGGGCAGCGCCAGGAGTCCAGCCGCATGGAGTCCCGCTGGAAGGACGTCAAAATCCTCAAGAAAGATTAGAATTATTTGTGTGTTTATGTATGTTGATGGAGTGACTATGTTTGTACTGTTTATGCATGGAGTTCAGTAGTACGTATTTTTTTTAGGATAGTACATATTTATTTATTATCATGTATATACGAGGATGTGTATTTTATAAGTATATGTGTGCAATATTTTTTTTTGCAGGTGTGTGCAATATTCTTTGTAATGTACATTATATTATTTTGACCATATGTACATTCTATTACGTACTTGTTATGTGTGAATGAGGTTCTTCTTCGAAAAGCTGGAGTAGAAACCAATCAAGAATTCAAGATAAAAACATTTTTAGCGTTATCCTTAAAAGTGATAACCAATCGAGTGATGCACCACGTTCAAAAGAGAATCAGGTCCAGCGTGCACCACGCACCAGTGAGAGTATCAGATGATACAGGAGCTTCGGTGCTCCCGTGATACGAGCTCCCCAATGGCTGCAGGTAGAGCTCCTGCTACTTTGTAAAATGATCCTCCATGAATCTTCGATATGCGTGCAAGTCCAGGAGCTAGGCCGTGAACCCTTGGATCTTGTAGTACACAACAATTCAGTACACACCATCCAGACATCACCTGTCACTCAAAATTAAAATAGTAAATTAAACCAATACTGGTGTTCTCTTTCTCACATTAGACCATGTTATAGCTGAGCCAATCAAAATGAACTGCAATGAAAATGATTTTTCATACTCCTTTTATTCTGTAATGCAGTGCGCCCGCACTTTTTGGATTTAAGTTTGATCATAAATTTAACCAACGTGGGCAACCATTGCGAGAGCTTCAATGGTATAATTTTGCTCCCGCAGCAGTCGTCCACGTTGGTTAAATTTATGATGAAACTTAAATCTCGAAAGATGTCGGCGCACTGCATTATGGAATGAAGAGAGTATACAAATGAAGAATCAAGTACTTGGTGAACCATCCATGTCAATACCATGTTCTCTAGCCAAAGCATCAACCGTAAAATTCCTAGTTACTGGCTAGAAAACTTGATATTTCAATTAAATTTCATTATTTCATGAGTGCAACAATATAAGAAAGGGTGCCATATGTCACAAATACGAAGAGAATCACAAGCATCGATAAATAATCAGTTGCAACCACACCCATATATCATACTATCAAAGTAGCAAACACGAATCAAACAAACATGATGAAAGTGATTAGATAAAATTCTCGTGTGTCCTCAAAAACACTTTGCGTATTATAAGAAACCGTTCCGGCCCGTCCTCTGCTACAAAAATGATTGGACTACCTTGCTACACCAAAAACTCGCTTCATATAACAGTAGGTCATGGAAATTAGGAAGATGCATGAATCATTGTCTCGCTTCATACAAAATGTCTTGTTCATGAATAAAACCAAAAATGTATTTGTTATAAACCATGGACAAGTATAGTTAAATTATAATAATGGCTTGACTTCTCTAATGAAATTAGGAGAATACATACACAGAACATTGCCAATCACTTAGCCTTTTAACAACTGAACACATTCAAGTACTATACAAATGGCAAGAGTAAAAGGATTACGACCCAATCGAGCATAGGTAACAAGACTAGAATGCATACATATTCCTCCTTGTGGACACATTGACATTATGGGACGATTCTTGCGAATAAAATCAAACCGCGCAAAGAAAGTTTTTAATTTTACCATGATTAGCCCCCAGAACCCACTACTTCATTAGCATTATAGCTTCTTTAAACCAAGACCGCAAATCCGTCGATCAGTGTTATTTGCAAAAAGATGACGGTAGACATGATGCTTTCTTCAATAAAAAATACTTCTATAACATAGTGTTTTTTGCTAATTTAGCCTTTAAAGTAATGCTTTTGTGCAATTTATTCTGTTTGGATAAGCAACCCGAGACGAGTTCAGACCGTACATACTCCAGAAGCTTCTCCCATCTACTACACCGTCATCCAGCGAGTCGCTCCTTCTCTCCGTGCCTCTCGAACCATCGCTCTGACGTCGACGCCGCAAACCCTTCCTGATTTATTGCCCCCATCGTTCCAGCCCCTTCGCCATTTTTCCCACCTCGCCGACGCCGAGACCCCAACACCAATTCCCAAACGTGCGATTCTCAACTGCAGTCCCAGCCGATCCCATCCGAGCTAGCTCTCCCGTTCCAATCAATGGCGGACCTCTTCTTCGGGGGAAGCCCCTTCCGGCGGCTCCTCTACGCCCGCCCCTTGGCCTCCGCCACGGCGGCCATGGACTGGGTGGAGACCCCGACCTCCCACGTCCTCCGGATCAACGTCCCGGGGCTGGGCAAGGACGACGTCAAGGTCCAGGTGGAGGACGGCAACGTGCTCAGCGTCAGGGGCGCGGCGAAGGAGAAGGGGAAGGAGGGAAACGAGGAAGAGGCGGTGTGGCACGTGGCGGAGCGCGGGAAGCCGGAGTTCGCGCGGGAGGTGGCGCTGCCGGAGCACGTCAGGGTGGAGCAGATCAGGGCCAGCGTCGACAACGGCGTGCTCACCGTCGTCGTGCCCAAGGAGCCCGCTCCGGCACGGCCCCGGACCAGGCCCATCGCGGTCTCCAGCAAGCTGTGAGGCCGCCATTGACTGGGTTCAGGAATACTGTTACTGCGCTGTCGGTGTGTATACGAGCGGTGTGCGTTTCACTTGTGAAGTTGTGATCTGAATCAAGTAATCTGATGAATATCGTGTGATGCGGAAGCGTGATCGTGTATGCTTGCTTATGATAAACTGAAACATTTGGGTAGTAATAAAGTTACGGAAATGATAAAATTGATCTCGTCGCGACACTGCAGAAATTTTGCTTTCTCTGGGTTCACTGGAATGTGAGCCCCGTGGCGCGGAGCTTGTCGGCGACGATCTCGTCCATGCGGCGCGCCATCTCCGGCGTCATGTGGTTCACCCAGTCGCCGGCCACGCCCTTCCGGAAGAGGGCCTTGCGAGGGAACTTGAGGCCGTCCATGTACCCATTCCTGTTCACCTCCTGGTTCTTCAGGCTCTCGAGGCTGCAGAGCTCGACGATGCCGCGGACGACGCCGGCCTCCTCCTCCGCCTGGGAGAACGGCATGCCAACGAACCGCGCGAGCTTTCTCACGTTCTCGGCGGGGTCCCGCAGCAGCTCCTCGTACCTCAAGAAGAGCACGTTCTCCGGGCCCGACTCGCTCGCGCGCCAGTACCCGAGGATGTGGTCCCAGAACGGCCCGTACGGGTTGGCGCCGCCGCAGATGGACTCGAAGGTGTCGGCGAAAGAGAGCTCCGGGTGTATGCTGCGGCGGAAATGCCATAGCGAGACGGCGGTGTCCTTTGGCTCCCTGCAGATGTACACGACCCTGCAGCCGCCGGCGCGCGGCAGCATCGTCTGCGGCATGTGCGTATACATGAGGCGCGGGGACGGGAGCGCGTCGAGCCTGGCCTCCCGGCCGCCTCCGGCGAGGAGAGCGTCCAGAAAAGGCACGCACTGGTGCGGGCTGAGGCGGAGGAGTGGGTGGTCGGCGCCGGCGGGCGGGTAAGAGCGGCGCGCCATCGTGGCGAACGCCAGGGCGTTGAGCCACGTCGTGCCGCACTTGGGCAGGCTGGCGATGATGACGTCGTTGGGGCGGGGTACGAAGCGGCGATGGAGGCCGATGGCCGCCGGCACGAATGACTCCGGCAGCCAGAAGCCCTGGTAGCAGCGGAGCATGCGCTGGGAGTGGGTGCTGCCGGCCACCAGCTTGCTCGGCAGCGCCGATACCAGGACATCGCCGTCGTCTTTCGAATACCTCTCCGCCGGCATGGTGGTGACCAGGTCGACGTTGTCCACGACAACATCCTTGAACGGGACAGGGCCTGCCGGAGCACTAGCTGCGTTGGTCGCCATGGATTGGAGTTGGAGCTGAACTACCGAGTATCAACACCAAAAGCTAGTGTTGAGGACAGGTGGTTGATTAAGGTCTGTGCAACCGCAGCGGTGACATGCTCTATATCATTGTGACCCGAGCAGAATGTTCCGAGCGCGGATCGCGCGTCATTAAAAATAAATGGAATGTGATTCCGCTACCGATATTCCTTTGCACTTTGATGATTTTCCTTGGGGTTTGTTTTTTGTTACTTTACCTAGTAGGAGATGGCAAATCTTGCAATTTTTTGCCGCCAAAAGTTTCTTCTTTCCTAAAAAAAGAGAAGAAATTGCCGTTTCTGAGGAAATTGTCAACAAGTAGAGTAGTAGACTCGACATCTAAAACGTTCGTAGATGACATGTCTATTTGCGAATGTTCGCAGATAATTGATGTTTATTTTAAGAAAAGGCGTTGCAGCCCATCCCAAAATAATGTACTCTCTTCGTTCTAAATTTTTTATTTTAGATTTGTCTAGATACGAATATATCTAATATTAAAATATGACTTGATCAAATACCATATAGGTTTCTTAATACTAAAATTCTAGCATGACAGTGCAAGTCGGAGTGAAACCTAGAATTCTAGCATGAATTTTAGTATTATTACAGCCCAACCCAGAATAATGTACTCCCTCCGGTGCAAGTAGAATGGCGGGGCCAGCTTGAAAGTTATGTCTGCACAGTCCGTTGTTCTCCAGCCTAGGTGTCACTGATCTCCAATATGGAGATTCCGTGATCCTCTTTAAACTAAGCCACCGGTGTTTGGTAATCTGAAACATAGAAGAGACTGATTAATTGATGCAAATAATCTTTTCTCTTGATAGTTAAGGCAAAATAGGTATGTGTCAAGCTTGATGTATAATTATAAATATATTTTTCTTCTTTTTCTAGTGACATTACGATTGCTCACTCACATGTCTACACTAAAAATATCCATGCTTGCAAATATTCACAGCTTCTAGAACCTAATCTTTTGAATCACAAGGAAGATAGCCAACTGTTTTGGGATTAAATGAACTAAGTAATATAGTGATCTTTCACGGTTCGAGTAGAGCCAAAGACAGCTGGCGACCCTTTCTGGCTCACCACGATTTATGGGCCAACGGACGACGCGCAAAAGGAGGATTTCTTGGCTGAGCTAGCCGCCACTACGCCCGTGGCCGGCGAGCCCTGGTTGATAAATGGCGATTTCAACATGATCTACCAGGCGTGCGACAAGAACAACAGCAACATCAACAGAAGAATGATGGGTAAGTTCAGAAGAGCGCTGGACTGGGCGGGGTTGAAGGAGATAAAGTGCAGAAACAGAAAGTTTACATGGAGCAACGAAAGAGAAACCCCCACGCTCAGCAGCATTGACAAGTTTTTCTGCAACGATTCCTGGGATATAGCGCATCAGGATCACATGCTAATGGCTGCATCTACCTCCTTCTCTGATCACTGCCCGCTCGTCCTCGCAAAGGCTTCTTCTCCCGTCAGAAGGGCAAGGTTCAAGTTTGAAAACTTCTGGTCGGCGTTCCCCCGTTTCCACGAGACGGTTCTGCGGGCTTGGCAGCGGCCTGTCGCCCACGACTGCCCTTTCGTGAGGATGAAACGGAGATTGGCAAGGGTTGCCGCTGATCTTACGATTTGGAGCCGAGCCACTTTCGGCAAGATCAGGCAACAGCTTCATATCGCAAACGAGGTGATTCTTCAGTTGGATATCGCGCAGGAGCACCGTGCCCTTACGGCAGCGGAGAGGGAGCTGAGGAAAGGCCTGAAGTTCAAAACCCTGGGTCTCGCTGCAATTGATCGGGCAAGGAAGAATTAGGCCTCAAGAGTCAGCTGGCTGCGCGCGGGAGATGCGAGCACGCGGTTCTTCCATGCTAGGATGCAATCGCGCCGCAGAAAAAACTATATCCATACAATCTGCAGCAATGGCCGTGTTGTGGTGGATCATGAGGAAAAGGAAAAGATCATTCTAGAACACTTCTCGGAGGCTCTGGGCTGCAGTAAACAGCGGGGCTGCACTCTGAATTGGGATCGCTTAAACCTCCCGGTGGTAGCTGCACCAGAGCTGGACGGGCCTTTCTCCATGGCTGAGATCTGGGCTGCTATTCTGTCGTCCCCCACGGAAAAAGCGCCGGGCCCTGACGGCTTCACAGGAAATTTTTTTCGCTCCTGCTGGCCGATCGTCAAGGATGAAGTTTTGGCTGTTTTCAACAAGTTCTATCAGATGGTCGGGAACAACTTTGCAGAGCTCAACTCAGCGCTGATTGCCCTGCTGCCGAAGAAAAATGGCGCCTCTGAGCTAGGACACTTCAGGCCCATCAGCTTGATCCACTCAATGGCCAAGCTCATCTCAAAAGTGCTCGCTCTACGCTTGTCCTCTGCTCTCAGTGGCCTGGTCTCGCCGGCGCAAACGGCTTTTCAGAAAGGAAAATGCATACATGACAGCTTCCAGTATGTCCAGGGTTGCGTCCGAATGCTGCACAGAGAAAAGAAGCAGGCGTTGCTGTTCAAGCTTGATTTTGCCCGTGCATTCGACTCAGTTTCCTGGGCCTATATGATTGAGCTGATGCAGCGTATGGGTTTTTCTCAGCGATGGAGAAACTAGGTGGCCCTGCTGCTCTCCTCTGCTTCCTCCTCCTGCCTGCTAAATGGATCTCCAGGGCAAAGCTTCTTCCATGCCTGCGGGCTCAGGCAGGGGGACCCGCTGTTGCCGCTGCTTTTCATCCTCGCCATCGACCCCTTATTCCGTCTGTTGGAGGCAGCCACGACGACCGGGCTGATTGCGCCGTTGCCGGGGCGCGGGGCCAGCCTTCGGGTTAGTTTATACGCAGACGACGCGATCTTCTTCACCAACCCAATCAAGGAGGAAGTAACCACCCTGCTAAACCTGATGCATCTCTTCGGCGAAGCCACGGGGTTTAAGTTTAACCAGGCAAAATCTTCAGTGATCTCGATGAACTGCGACGACCCGCTGCTTCCTGAAATCTTGCAGGGTTTTGGGGGATCGATTGCAAGCTTCCCCACATCATACCTGGGGCTGCCTCTCTCCCCCAAGAGACTGCAATTAGTGCACTTCCAGTTCCTAATCGACCGCATCAAGTCGCGTCTCGCAGGTTGGAAGGGCAAGATGATGACGCTGGAAGGCTGACGCGTCCTGGTGCGGGCGGTGCTCTCCGCGCTCCCTACTTTCGCCATGACTGTGCTCAAGGTGCCCAAGAAAATTCTCAAGGAGATTGACAAGGCGCGACGTCGGTTCCTCTGGGCGCAAGACGAGGCTCTGCCGGGTGGAAAGTGCAAGGTGGCATGGGAGCTGGTATGCACACCAACGGAGAAGGGCGGCTTAGGGCTGCCAGACTTGCCACGGTTCGGCACGGCCCTCAGGCTGCGCTGGCTATGGGCATCCTGGCAGCGCCCGATGAGGCCCTGGATGGCTTTCCCCCTGCCTTGCGACGTCGCAGACCGTAAGATGTTCGCTGCCGCCACTAAGGTCATCGTCGGCGACGGCCAAACGGCCGGCTTCTGGACTTGTCCCTGGCTTGGCACCACGCCGTTGTGTGACGCCTTCCCAAGCCTGTTCAGGCACTCCAGGCGCAAAAACAGATCGGTCGCCGCTGCTCTGGCAAACGAGCAATGGATCGCAGATCTCAGGCACGGTGACACGACCTCCATTGCGGTCAACTTTTTGGCGCTATGGCGGCAGCTCGAGCGAGCTCACATCACCCTGGACAGCCAGGTTGCAGATCGGGTAATTTGGACAGCGGGAGGAGGGGACTCGTACACGACAAGAGCTGCATACAAGATATTCTTCACGAACACAGCGAACACAGGCCATGGCGCAGCCGTTTGGAAAGGATGGGCGCCAGGAACTGTCAAGATCTTTGCTTGGCTGATGCACAAAGATAGGCTATGGTGCAATGACAGGCTGCAAAGAAGAGGATGGCCAAACGGGGTTTTTCTGCGGGCTGTGCCTTAGAAGTCTCGAATCATCTCTACACCTGATCTGGGACTGTCCCTTCGCCCGGACGATCTGGTGCTCCGTGGCAACATGGAGGGGCCGCGACTCGCTGGGCTCCTACAGGCGGCCAACCCATGGCTCTCTGCAGCATTGGTTGGCAATAATCAACAACGCGTCGGCAAGCCAGAGGCGAGGCATCAAGACAATGGCGATGTTAGTCGCTCGGCACATCTGGAAGGAGCGAAACGCCGCCGTATTCAGAGGAAAAACGCCGGCGGCTGATGATGTGATCAGGGCCATAAGGCAGGACCTGGTATCGTGGAGGTCAGCTGGAGCCGCTTGCGTGGAGCCCCCATTCGGGGATGATGTTGTGAGATAGCAAGTGTAGCTCTCCTCTCTCTTTTTTGTTTTCTTGGCTTGCTCTGGCAAGCCTTTTCCTCTTTCCACCATGATCACTTGATCCACGACTGTTTCCCGCATGCTTTCTCCTAAATCAATGAAGCCGGCCTAAACCGGATCTTTCAAAAAAAAAACAATTCGCCAAAAGCTTGGCCAGTGGCAAGGATTATATAGATTTTAGAGGGCAACACATTTAATAAACATGCAAAAACAACTACAACTTTTTACATAAAAAGAGTGTATAAGTTCACACCATTTGCATTGCATTTGCTAAATCCTAAAGGAAGTAGATTTTAGAAGAAAAAAAAGATAAGAGATCTTCAATCAAGTAGAGAAAAACGAATGGTTAATTAATCTGCTAGAAGATTAAAATGATTAGGACACGTTTGTGTATAGTTATATATTACAAATTTTCAGTGGAATACTAACAACATAAAAGATCATGGCAAAAATACAATCCTGGAGTAGGATGGTGAGGCTAACAATTATACTTGCATATCCAATCGTTAGAGCATCTCCAACAGGCGCCGGTCGCGCCGTGCGCAAAAAACACATATGCCGCGCGCGCATCAGCTGATTTGGCGCGGCGCGCAGCGCTGGCTCCAACGGCTGCGCTAAAATGCAGCGCGCGCGTCGCTCCAGCAGCACGCCAAAATGCAGCGCGCGCGACCCGCCGGTGCATTGCATATGCCATTTTTCAACACAAAAGGATAAACATTTTCAACATAATAAAAATTTCACACAAACAAGTTGATGAAGTTCATGCCCACAAGTTTAAAATCATGCCCACAAGTTCATCCAACCAAGTTCAAAATGCAAATCAAGTTCAATACACAAAGAAAAGACACATCATTCCTCGTCCTCGTCCTCGTCTTCGTCCTCGTCCTCGTCTTCGTCCTCGTCCTCATCTTCGGAAGACGATTCTTCCGCCTCCGAAGATGAATCTTCCTCCCTCTCGCGCACCGCATCACGTGAAGCTCCGACGGTGTTGGCAAGATCTTCAATGGCATCTTCATGGGAATGTGTGCGAGGAGGCTCATCGAAAGACATTCCGCCCATGGCGGCCGGAGGTGCACCCATGCCTCCCATGAGAGAAGCAAAACTCATGCCTCCCATCGTGGACATAGCGTCGGGGGGTGCTCCAAAGCCAGTCATGCCTCCCATTACACCTAAACCGCCCACGGTACCTCCGAAGCCACCCATGGCACCCATGGCGCCGAGGCCACCGCCACCCATGGCGCCAAGGCCACCGCCACCCATTGCACGAACCATGACTCTTTTTTGGATCAAGATTTCTTGTTGGGCAAGATTGACATACTCCTTTTGCACCGCATTGAGGTTAGTTGTGTCCAAGAAGAATAAGTGCTTCTCCCATTCCAACAACCTAGTTCGCTCCTCATTGCTCACATTCCTCTCCTCCAAAGCCACCTTCCTCTCCTCGGCCGCCACCCTCCTCTCCTCAGCCGCCAACCTCGCCTCTCCTCGGGCCGGCGCCGGCGCGACGCCACCCGCCGCCGAGGTCATCCGCGGCGGCATGAAGAGGCCGCGCGCGAGGCCGCTCATCGGAGGAGCTCCGGCGGCGGCAAGGCCAACACTACCCGGGCTAGGGTTTGTGGCGGCGGCGGCGGGGGTGGGGGGGGGTCGCGGCTATAGGACGGGGTGAGCGGGGTGCCGGCACGTGCGTCCATGGGTGCGGGTCGCTGGCGCCGGCGCGCGCGGGGCTTTGGAGGGGGAGAAGAAGAGCGCGCAGCGCGAGCGTCGAGTGTGCCACGCGCGGAAGCGGGCGCCGCAAATACACCGCGCGAGGTACCGCGTCCACGCGCGCGCCCAACTGCTTATACCGCGCGTGCGGCTATTGCGCGCCCACTAGAGCCATCCGCCGGGTTGCGCGCACGCTAAAACAGGCAATTTTGCGGGGCGGCGCCTGTTTAGCGCGCCGGTTGGAGATGCTCTTAGAAAGTGTGCTTCTAGCCAACCTAGGAGACGCATGCATTGGTGCATGAAGAATGCACTCAACATGAGAGAGATAGTAGACGTCCCTAGGGCCCCTCCTCACCTACTAACCGTTGTGGCTTTGCAACGGCATGCGTAAAGACGTTCAACCCTGCCTGCTGGAGCTCCGGGATCCCATCCACTGCCTCGACGCTGGATAGGTTCTTCATCTTAAAAACATGGAAAACGTCGTAGTGACCCAAACTGCCAGCGTCCATGTCCAGGCTATTGGATTTAGTCCCGCATCGGTTGTGGAGGCATAACACAATTTATAAGGGCGGGAGTGTCTGATGCGGCTTGAAGCTACGTCGGTATTTCCTTAAAGAGAAATGGATGATGCAGCACAACGGTTGTAGATATTTTCCTCAGATATGAAACCAAGGTTATCGAACTAGGAGAACCAAGCAACACAACGTAAACAGTACCCGCACATAGATAACAAATCCTCGCAACCCGACGTGTTAAAGGGGGTTGTCAATCCCTTCCGGGTATAGCGCCTCAAGATAGGCAAACGGATGTGAGATAAATTGTAGTAGATTGATAGATTGAACGCCAAATAAAATAAATAAGAATAAATTGCAGTAAGGTATTTTTGTATTTTTCATTTAATAGATCTGAAAATAAAAGTAAAGAAAAATAAATCGCAAAGACAAATAATATGAGAAAGAGACTCGGGGGCATATGTTTCACTAGTGGCTTCTCTCGAGAAAAATAGCAAACGGTGGGTGAACAAATTACTGTTGGGCAATTGATAGAACTTCAAATAATCATGACGATATCCAGACAATGATCATTACATAGGCATCACGTCCAAGATTAGTAGATCGACTCCTGCCTGCATCTACTACTATTACTCGCCTGCATCTACTACTATTGCTCCACACATCGACTGCTATCCAGCATGCATCTAGTTATTAAGTTCATGAAGAAACAAGGTAATGCAATAAGAATGATGACATGATGTAGACAAGATCTATCTATCTAGAGATAGACCCCATTGTTTTATCCTTAGTAGCAACGATACATACGTGTCGGTTCCCCTTCTGTCACTGGGATCAAGCACTGTAAGATCGAACCCACTACAAAGCACCTCTTCCCATTGCAAAATAAATAGATCTAGTTGGCCAAACAAAACCCAAATATCGAAAAAGAAATACGAGGCTATAAGAGATCATGCATAAAATAGATCAAAGAAACTCAAATACTTTCATGGATATAAAAAGATAGATCTGATCATAAACTCAAAGTTCATTGATCCCAACAAACACACCACAAAATAGTTACATCATATGGATCTCCAAGAGACCATCGTATTAAGAATTCAAAGAGAGAGAGAGAGACAGAGAGAGAGAGAGAGAGAGAGAGAGAGAGAGGAAGCCATCTAGCTACTAACTACGGACCCAAAGGTCTACAAAGAACTACTCACGCATCATCGGAGAGGCACCAATGGAGGTGGTGAACCCCATCCGAGATGGTGTCTAGATTGGATCTGGTGGTTCTGGACTCTGTGGCGGATGAATGAATATTTCGTCGACTACCCTAGGATTTTAGGAATATTGGGGCATTTATAGAGTAAATAGGTGGTCCGGGAGGCACCCTAGGTGGGCACAACTCACCAGGGCACGCCTGGGCCTCCTGGCGCGCCCCGGTGGGTTGTTCTCTCCTCGGAGCACCCCCAGGCGCAGCTAGGGCCCATTATGTGTCTTCTGGTCCATAAAAAAATCTCCGTAAAGTTTCGTGGCATTTGGACTCCGTTTGGTATTTATTTTCCGCGATGTAAAAAATCATGGAAAAAACAGCAACAGGCACTTGGCACTATGTCAATAAGTTAGTACCAAAAAATGAAATAAAATGACTATAAAATCATTATAAAACATTCAAGATTGATAATATACCAACATGGAACAATAAAAAATTATAGATACATTGGAGACGTATCAACATCCCCAAGCTTAACTCCTACTCGTCCTCAAGTAGGTAAGTGATAAAAACAGAATTTTTGATGTGGAATGCTGCCTAACATGTCATATCATATTCTTTCTTTATAGCATGGAAATTTGGACTTTTATATTGTTCAAAGTAATACTCTAGTTTTGACATGATAATTTAAATACTCAAGCATATCAACAAGCTACCATGTCTTTCAAAATATCAATGTTGAAACAAGTTATCCCTAGCCCATTATGCTCAATCATTGATCCATTCATGAAACACACTGGCATATTAGCTACACCCAATACTCAAGTACGATCATATTGTCTCCTAGTTGGTGCTTTTATAAGAGAAGATGAAGACTCAAATTCAAAATAAAAATTGCATAAAGTAAAAGAAAGGCCCTTCGTAGAGGGAAGTAGGGATTTGTAGAGGTGCCAGAGCTCAAAGCGAAAAACTTAGAGATAAAAACATTTTGGCAGGTGTATCCTTCCCATCAACGAAAATGACTTAGAGTTCCCAACACTTTCCATGCTTAGATATATCATAGGTGGTTCCCAAATAGAAAATAAACTTTATTCCTTTTCAACAATACTTTCACTTTCCATGGCTAGCCGTATCCACGGTTGCCCTCCATACCAACACTTTCCAAGGAATTTATTATTTGGCAACATAAAGTAAATTCAGTTTTCATTTCGGGACTGGGCATTGCTACCTCTTGAGCACTGCGTTGGTTTTCCCTTGAAGAGGAAAGGGTGATGCAGCAAAGTAGCGTAAGTATTTCCCTCAGTTTTTGAGAACCAATGTATCAATCCAGTACGAGGCCACACGCAAGTCCCTCGTACTACACAAACAAATAAGAACCTCGCAACCAACGCGATAAAGGGGTTGTCAATCCCTTCACGGTCACTTACGGGAGTGAGATCTGATAGAGATGATAAGATAATATTTTTGGTATTCTTATGGAAAAGATTAAAAGTAAAGGTTGCAAAATAAAAGGTAATTGAAATAGCTTGTTGACGGAAGATTAATATAATGGAGAATAGACCCAGGGGCCATATGTTTCACTAGTGTCTTCTCTCAATATAGCATAAGTATTACGATGGGTGAACAAATTACTGTCGAGCAATTGATAGAAAAGCAAATGATTATGAGAATATCCAGGCATGATCATGTATATAGGCATCACGTCCGTGACAAGTAGACCGACTCCTGCCTGCATCTACTACTATTACTCCACACATCGACCGCTATCCAGCATGCATCTAGAGTATTAAGTTCATAACAACAGAG
Source organism: Triticum monococcum (assembly GCA_034509565.1). Taxonomy (NCBI): domain Eukaryota; kingdom Viridiplantae; phylum Streptophyta; class Magnoliopsida; order Poales; family Poaceae; genus Triticum; species Triticum monococcum. Next base: position 168,123,850 of record CM067847.1, on the reverse strand, counting down.
TAACGCATTAGGTAAGATGACATGATGTAGAGTGATAAACTCAAGCAATATGATATAATCCTCATCTTTTTATCCCCGATGGCAACAATACAATACGTGTCGTTTCCCTTTGTGTCACTGGGATCGAGCACCGCAAGATTGAACCCATAGCTAAGCACTTCTCCCATTGCAAAGAAAGATCAATCTAGTAGGCCAAACCAAACTGATAATTTGAAGAGACTTGCAAAGATAACCAATCATACATAAAAGATTTTAGAGAAGAATCAAATATTATTCATAGATAGACTTGATCATAAACCCACAATTCATCGGATCTCGATAAACATGCCGCAAAAAGATTTACATCGAATAGATCTCCAAGAAGATTCAGGAGAACTTTGTATTGATATCCAAAGAGAGAGAAGAAGCCATCTAGCTAATAACTATGGACCCGAAGGTCTAAAGTAAACTACTCACACATCATCGGAGGGGCCATGGAGTTGGTGTAGAGCCCCCCCGTGATCAATGCCCCCTCCGGCGGAGCTCCGGAAAAGGCCCCAATATGGGATCTCTTGGGTACAGAAGGTTGCGGCGGTGGAAATAGGGTTTCGTGGTGCTCCTGGATGTTTTCAGGGTATATGAGTATATATAGGAGGAAGAAGTAGGTCGGTTGAGCCACCAGGGGCCCACGAGGGGAGAGGGCGCGCCCATGGGGTAGGCGCGCCCCCTGCCTCATGGCCTCCTCGGTTGTTTCTTGACGTCCACTCCAAGTCCTCTGGATCACGTTTGTTCCAAAAATCATGTTCCCGAAGGTTTCATTCCGTTTGGACTCCGTTTGATATTCCTTTTCTGCGAAACACTGAAATAGGAAAAAAAACAGCAATTTGCACTGGGTCTTGGGTTAATAGGTTAGTCCCAAAAATAATATAGAAGTGTATAATAAAGCCCATTAAACATCCAAAACAGAATATATAATAGCATGGAACAATCAAAAATTATACATATGTTGGAGACATATCAAGCATCCCCAAGCTTAATTCCTACTCGTCCTCGAGTAGGTAAATGATAAAACCAGAATTTTTGATGTGGAATGCTTTCTAGCATATTCTTAAATGTAATTTTCTCTATTGTAGCATGAATTTTCAGATCCGAAAGATTCAAGATAAAATTTCAATGTTGACATAAAAATAATAATACTCCAAGTATGCTAACCAAGCAATTATGTCTTATCAAAATAACATAGCCAAAGAAAGCTTATCCCTACGGTTTGGCCATGCCTCATTTTCGTCACACAAAATGCTCTCATCATGCAGAACACCGATGTCAAGCCAAGCAATTGTTTCATACATAGCCTTTTCAAACTCTTTCAACTTTTACGCAATATATGAGCGCGAGCCATGGACATAGCACTATGGGTGGAATAGAATATAATGATTGAGGTTGTGTGAGAAGACAAAAAGGGAGAAAGTCTCACATTGATGCGGCTAATCAATGGGCTATGGAGATGCCCACCGATTGATGCCAATGCAAGGAGTAGGGATTGCCATGCAACAAATGCACTAGAGCTATAAATATATGATAGCTCATCAAAGAAACTAAGTGGGTGTGCATCCAACTTGCTTGCTCACGAAGACCAAGGGCATTTGAGGAAGCCCATCATTGGAATATACAAGCCAAGTTCTATAATGAAAAATTCGCACTAGTATATGAAAGTGACAAAATAAGAGACTCTCTATCATGAAGATCATGGTGCTACTTTGAAGCACAAGTGTGGAAAAAGGCTAGTAACATTGTCCCTTCTCTCTTTTTCTCTCATTTTTTATTTGGGCCTTCCTTTCTCTCTTTTTATGGCCTCTTTTTTTGTCCGGAGTCTCATCCCGACTTGTGGGGGAATCATAGTCTCCATCATCCTTTCCTCACATGGGACAATGCTCTAATGATGATCATCACAGTTTTTTTATTTACAACTCAAGAATTAGAACTCGATACTTAGAACAAAATATGACTCTATGTGAATGCCTCTAGCGGTGTACTGGGATATGCGATGAATCAAGACTGACATGTATGAAAAATTAAGCATTGTGGCTTTGCCACAAATACGATGTTAACTACATGATCATGCAAGGCAATATCACAATGATGATGCGTGTCATAATAAATGGAACGGTGGAAAGTTGCATGGCAATATATCTCGGAATGGCTATGGAAATGCCATAATAGGTAGGTATGATGGCTGTTTTGAGGAAGATATAAGGAGGCTTATGTGTGATAGAGCATATCATATCACGGGGTTTAGATGCACCGGTGAAGTTTGCACCAACTCTCAAGGTGAGAAATGGCAATGCACGGTGTTGGGGATATTACTACTGGACGTAAACCGGTTAGGAGTAGCCGGATTAACTCCATGAAGATTAGAAGCCCATGAAGACGTAAGGATGGTGGCGCTTTACGAAGGCCCAAGGCCCAAAGGCGAGTTAAGGCCTGTAGATGTAAACCGACTTTCCCATGTAACTTGCATTGTAAGATAGGAAGGATAGAGACCGAGCCGGACAAGTTTAGGATCCGGCCTCGGGACTCTATAAACCGGCGGGCGCCAACCTATGTATATAAAGGGACGACCCGGCAGCGGTTTAGGGACAACACACAACAACTCAAGAGCCAGGCAAGCGGATTCGCTCCCTGGTCATCGAAACCCCAGTAATACCAAACACAACTAGACATAGGCTTTTACCTTCATCAAAGGGGCCGAACTAGTATAAAAACCCTCGTGTCCCTTGTCCGGTTTAACCCCTTTAAGCTAACCCGTAGCGATGGCTCCAAGACTAAGTCCTTTCACGAGGACATCTGCCGTGACAAACCCACGACAGTTGGCGCCCACCGTGGGGCTATCGCACGATGGTTTCGAGTTCTTGAAGGGCAGCTTCGAAGGACTCAAGGTATACGCTGTGGGACGGAAGACAAAGAGTCGTCGCGGCAAGCTCTACATCGACGATGCAGGGTAGGGTCCTGATGCCAGTTCGATCCAATACGGGTACCGGTTCCCCTTTGGTGGAATTAACATCTTCATCGGCAAGGTCGGCGAATCAGGCCCTGAGCCGGACACTTGCACCGACATCATCGAGACGGCTCAGTGTGCATGCCCTGCCCCGGTTCAGCCCGCAGCAAGGCATGTTTTCGTAGGTGTCATCCATGGAGCAGAGTATGAGGATGGACCAGCATCTGATGGAGAAACCCTTATACGTTCCTATGATGAGTCTTCAACCGGAGAAACCGAGTCCCTGTATCAACTGCAAGATGGCCGGATTAGCGGAGGTTCTGATGGCAACAGTATTTCGGACCTCCTCGATCTGTCAAACCGGGTCATGGTCTTCATGGCCGGTACACAACCAGCGCAACACTCTTCTGCCGCCGCGGCAATGCTCTCCGGTTCAGCAATAGCAATGCCGGCAGGAGCAGGGGGCTCAGCACCGCCTCTGGCTCAGGTTTTGTCTGATTTATTCGACGCCTTGGCAACATTGCTGGCAGCAGAGGTGGAAGCAGCAAACCGGGATCAGCACAACGCGGAGATTGCAAAGGTGAAGGATCAGATAACTCAGGCTAAAGCGGACCTGGCAGCAGAGAACGCTAGGATGGCTATAGAATGGGCCGAGTTAGAATCCCCGGCCTACCGGCTTAGGCTGGATCAGAATGCTTCAGATGATGTCATGAGGAGGAGATACCGGTCGCACCTCCCGCTGGGCTATGAACCGAGAAATCTCTTCAACACGCCAGGAGCAGGAACCAGTAACCAACCAGTGGTAAACCAGACGGAGGCACCGGGAACAGGAGCGCCGATTCAGCCGCGCACGATGAACCCACCTCGTCAGAACAACATTGTGCCGCAGTATGTTCCGACGCCCCCGGGGCATTACTCCAACCCGTTGGATAACATTATGGCCGCCGCTTCACGATTGGCAGCCCTCCCAACTGACAGTGAGTCACGAGTGGTGATTGAGACACGACGGGGTAAAGAGCTCCTTCAAACAACTTTAAACCAGCAACAGGCTTATTCGAATAGTCGCGAGAGGATTCATTCCACCCCCCGTCCGAGTCGGAGCTACAGCAGGCACGTTGAGGATGAACCGGCCATATCAAGCAGTGCACGTCACCGTAACTCACCGCGAGGGCACAACCCGACAGGTGGTGGTGCTAATGCGCATGATGTGGTGGATCATGGTCGTGCACGTCAAGAAGCCAAGTTAGCAGCTCTGCACATCGCTCGTCAAACTACTCCGGTTCGCCCTACCGCCTCAGTGGAGCCAGGCATGGTCTTCAGTTCTTTAGGGGTGCTGTGTCTTACCCCCACTTTGTGTAATGTATGACTGCCCAAGGATTTTAAAGGCCCTCATAAGGTGCCCAATTACACCGTCGATTTACAACCGGAGTTATGGGTGGAGAGTTATGAGATGGCGATGGAGATGTTGGACGTGGATGAAGCGGTGTGTGCTAAATACTTCACCATGATGTTGGAGGGGACAACTCGAACTTGGTTAAAGAGCTTACCAGCTAACTCTGTCGGGTCATGGGCTGAGTTAAAACACCGGTTTATCCAGAATTTCAAAGATACATGTAAGCAACCTATGTCAATTGTGGACCTAGCCGCTTGTGTTCAAGAGGAGGGGGAGTCTACGACGCATTGGGTGAAGCGAGTCTCAGCTATTTTGCATTCATTAGACCACATTAATGCAGATACAAAAATTTTGATGTTAGAGGGCAACTGCCGGTTTATGCAATTAAAACTGAAGCTAGGGAGGCTCAAGCGTCACTGCAATGATATGTCAACCCTTATGGCTGCTTTGGTGACATACGCCGATTCAGATAGTACCAAAGACCCCGAGTCTGAGGATGACAAAACGGGGAAAGGAAAAAAGAACGGCAATAACAAGGGGCAGCAGCACAATCCGGCAGGTCATGGGAATAATGGTAAGCGCAAGGCAGACAATAGTTTGGACTTTGTGGCTAACACCAATGCTCAGGACAACGGTCAGCGTCGTAAGGGTAAACAGCCCCAGAGGGGCGGAGGGTCAGGCCCCAATCTGGAGCGCCTGTTAAATCAACCTTGTCCGAAGCACGGATCGAAGGAAAGGTCAGCTTCACATCTTTGGAAGGATTGTTTCATTATGCGGGAGTTCAAGAATTCCTATGACAATGGCCCGCCCGACTGTTCAGGAGGCGGTTTTCATGGGTCGGGTTATGGAGGTGGCAGCTCCGGTTCAGGATTCCAAGGCAATCAAACCAGACATGGCCACCAAGGGAACCAGGGCAATCAAGGAGGTTATAACCATCAGGGGAATCAGTAGCAGCAGCAGTCGGGTTATCAGAGCAATCCGAAGCAGTTGAATAGCGGGCAGTATCATGTCTTTACCACTAGCTTGTGTAAACGCGATCAGAAGCTTCACAAGAGGGCCGTAAACTCTGTTGAACCGGCAGTGCCTCAGTATTTGCGCTGGTCTGAGCAACCCATTTTATGGAGTCGAGAGGATCACCCACGCCGGGTTGATAATCCGGGTCATCTGGCCTTAGTGGTGGCACCTCAAGTTGGGGGGGGGGTATAAGTTCACCAAGGTGCTTATGGATGGGAGAAGCAGTATCAATATTCTTTATTATGATACCTTCTGCCGTATGAGGTTGACAGATAAGAATCTTAAACCATCGAACACCATTTTTCATGGTGTGGTGCCCGGTAAGTCTGCGTATCCAGTGGGCAAGATAGCCCTAGAGGTGGCTTTTGGAGATGATCATGATTCAAGGTCAAAAACATTGAATTTTGAGGTGGTGAAAATCAAGAGTCCGTATCATGCCCTGTTCGGGCGTTCGGCTTATGCTAAGTTCATGGCGAGGCCGTGTTATGTTTATTTACATCTTAAGATGCCGGGTCACAAGGGGACCATCACAGTAGATGGGAGCAGGAAGATCACTTTCGAGTGTGAAGAGGGTGATGCGGCTTACACTGAGTTGGTTTGTGCCACAGAGGAGCTAAAGTTTTATAAAGACAAGGTTGATCCGGCCGACATGACTTCTTTGAAAAAATCAACTACAGAGCATGCTCCGGCGTTGAAGTTTAAATCGGCCACAGACACTAAGATGGTTGATTTTGTTGCTGGCGATTCATCCAAGCAGTTCAGTATTAAAGCTAACCTGGATCCCAAATAGGAAAGCGCGCTCATCGAGTTCATCCGTGAGAACTGGGACATCTTTGCATGGAAGCCTTCTGACATGCCGGGTGTACTGAGGGAGCTCGCTGAGCACACACTTAATATAGATCCTAAGTTTAAACCGGCCAGGCAGTTTCTCCGCCGCTTCAATGAAGAAAGGCGTAAGGCTATTGGCGAGGAGGTAGCTCGGCTGTTGGCCGTAGGGTTTATTGTGGAGGTTTTTCACCCGGAGTGGCTGGCTAATCCGGTGCTGGTTCTTAAGAAAAACGGCACTTGGCATATGTGTGTGGACTACATAGATTTGAATAAGGCTTGTCCAGCAGATCCCTTCGCCCTCCCTCGTATTGATCAGATTATTGATGCTACGGCGGGTTGTGACCGTTTGTGTTTTTTGGATGCTTACTCTGGTTATCATCAGATCAAAATGGCAGTTAAAGACCAGGAGAAAACAACTTTTATAACTCCCTTTGGAGCCTTCTGCTATGTCTCCATACCCTTTGGGCTCAAGAGTGCCCAGGCGACTTATCAACGCTGTGTTCAGAATTGTTTTCATAAGCAGATTGGGTGCAATGTTCATGCATATGTGGATGATATTGTGGTGAAGTCCAGGAAGGAGGAAACATTGATAGATGACTTAAGAGAGACTTTTGACAACCTCCGGGTTTATAAGATGATGCTTAATCCAAACAAATGTGTCTTTGGTGCTCCGGCAGGAAAGCTTTTGGGTTTTTTGGTGTCTAACAGGGGCATCGAGGCTAATCCAGAAAAAATTTCAGCTATCATGTCCCTGGCTAAACCGCCATGTATCAATGACGTTCAGTGTTTAGCAGGCCGGATTGCGGCTTTGAGCCTGTTTATCAGTCGTCTTGGCGAGAAAGCTATCCCTTTATATCAGATGTTAAAGAAAATAGATGACTTTGTCTGGAGCGACGCAGCTGCTAAAGCGTTTGAGGATTTGAAGAGACAGTTAGCTGAACCGCTTGTTCTTGCGGCTCTAGTTGATGAAGAGCCTTTACTGCTATATGTGGCTGCTAATGCCCGGGCTGTCAGTGTGTCTATAGTTGTGGAGCGCAAGGAGGATGGAAAGGAGTATCTGGTTCAACGGTCGGTTTATTATATCAGTGAGGTGCTTATCGAATCAAAGCAGAGGTATCCGAATTGGCAGAAGCTAGTGTATGGAGTTTTTATGGCAAGCCGGAAGCTCAAGCACTATTTTCAGGGTCATCCTATCACAATGGTTAGTTCAGCCCCTTTGGGAGATATCATACAAAACAGAGAGGCGACTGGCCGGATTGCCAAGTGGGCTATTGAGCTTGGACCTCACAGGCTCAATATACACCTCGCACAGCGATTAAATCTCAAGCACTCGTGGACTTCATCAATGATTGGACAGAGTTGCAGGCACCAGAGGAAAAGCCAGACAACACTTATTGGACTATTCACTTTGATGGATCCAGGCAATTGGAGGGCTCGGGGGCTGGAGTCATATTAACTTCCCCACAAGGTGACAAGTTTTGTTATGTTCTTCGCTTAATGTTCCCTTGCACTAATAATGCAGCTGAGTATGTGGCCTTACTCCACGGTCTTCGGATGGCTAAGCAGATGAACTTAAGCCGGGTTAAGTTCTTCGGTGACTCGGACCTGGTGGCTCAACAGGTGTCTGGCACTTGGGATTCTAGGGACCCACTCATGGCTGCATATCGACGAGAGGTGGAGATAGTGGCTGGTCATTTCAAGGGTTATCAAGTTGACCATATAGACCGGAGAAAGAATGAACCGTCAGACGCTTTAAGTCGCCTAGGCTCTCAGCGTAAACCGGTCCCTCCTAATGTCTTCCTCGACGTACTACATAATCCGTCGGTCAAGATACCAACAGAGGAGGAGTTGGCTATTCCTGACCCAGAGGCCAAGTTGGTGGCGGCTTTGCATGTTACACCGGATTGGACAGTCCCGTACTTGGCTTACATGAACTGGGGCGAGTTACCGGAGGATGAAACCTTGGCCCAACAGATAATCCAGTGATCCAAGTCAATGACCATTATCAATGGGGAGTTACATCGTTACAACGTTACAGGAGCAATTCAGCGTTGCGTGTCTCCTCAAGAGGGTTGTGAGATTTTGCGAGAAATCCACGAAGGAGATTGTGGTCACCATGCCGGTTCAAAATCCTTGGTGGCTAAGGCTTTTCGTCACGGCTTCTACTGGTTGATGGCTCATGCTGATGCAGAGGATTTAGTAAAGAGGTGTGACGGTTGTCAGAAGTTTGCACGTCGCGCCCATGTTCTGGCTCAGGAGTTGAGAATGATTCCAGTCATTTGGCCATTTGCAACTTGGGGGCTCAATATGGTTGGACCCTTTAAGAGATCCAAGGACAAAAAGACCCACCTGTTGGTGGCGGTTGACAAGTTTACCAAGTGGGTAGAGGAAGAGCCAGTCAGTAAGTGTGATGCAGCCACGGCGGTTCAATTCATCAAGACGGTGATCTTCCGGTTTGGTTGTCCACACGGCATTATCACGGATAATGGTACTAACCTGTCTAAGGGTGAGATGGAGGAATTTTGTCAACGTGAGCACATCCGGCTTGATGTAGCGTCAGTGGCTCACCCCCAGTCTAATGGTTAAGCAGAGAGGGCAAATCAAGAAATTTTGAGAGGTATCAAACCCCGGCTTATGGTTCCTTTAAAGCGGACACCAGGTTGTTGGGTGGAGGAGTTACCTTCTATGTTAGGGAGTATCAACACCACACCAAATAGATCGACGGGTTATACACCTTTCTTCATGGTTTATAGAGCAGAGGCGATTCTCCCTAGTGACATCCGTCATGACTCGCCCCATGTGGCGACTTACGTTGAAGCTGACAATGAGAAGGCACGTCAGCACTCACTGGACCTGTTAGATGAGGAGCGTGATCTCGCAGCGACACGTTCGACGATTTATCAACAAGATCTTCGGCGTTATCACAACCATCGGGTTAAAACCAGAACTTTTCAAGAGGGTGATCTGGTGCTCCGGCTCATCCAGGATCAAACTGATATGCACAAGTTATCCCCACCTTGGGAAGGACCTTTTGTGGTTAGCAAAAACCTACACAACGGGTCATGCTACCTTATCGATGTTCGAGAGCACAAAGAGTCACGTAAATCGGAGGAGGAGACCAAGCAGCCGTGGAATATAGCCCTTCTTCGGCCTTACTATACTTGAGCCACAGGCTCTTCTTATGTACATACTTATGACAATGTATATATTATATAATAAACTGGAGCCTCGGCTAAAGCGGGGTCTCTGTTCTTTTTTACGTCATGTGTGGTTCCATGGGGGCTTCTACTGACAAAGTGGAGTTTTATTAACCCGGCCATAAGGCCACACAGATATAAAGGGAATCACTAGGGGGCTTGGTCGTATTCGAACCATAGCTACACCTCTTGATTGGTTTAAAACCAAAAAGGTATATCACTAGGGGGCTTGGTTGTCTGCACACCATAGCTACACCTCTTGATAGGCTTAAAGCCAAAGGAAATTATGTGGAACCAAAGAGATTCTGTTGCATCAAGCACAACTCAAACATAGGTAACCATTGAGCATAGCTCAAATATTACCTGGGGGCTCCTTGCTTCTCAAAGAACAACGAGCTTGCACCCTTGTAATAGGCTATCAAGCCAGGCTTGGAAGCCAGGTGTATTCACCTAAAACCCCGGTTACCCTGCCTTTTTAAGTAAGCCACTCCATCCAGGTAAACCTGGTATGACCCATCGAACGTTTGACAAGTCAACGTCATAGACCCTGAACTTGTCAAAGTTCAAACGGTGATTGGTTAAAGATCGAGGTCCATCTTAAGAGGCTTTGATAAGGGATTTATGAATATTTCTGATAAACCGGTGTTTATTACAACCCGGCGTGGCTTTCAACGCTCAGTTGTCAGTACATGATCAGTTTTAAACCGGCAATAAATTTCTCTGGTCTGGTTTTGGCTACAGGTCACCAGCATTAAACATACAATCCGGTGGTAATCATCACCCGGTATGATTTTTATATGAACCGGCAAGAGGGAAAGGAGTCATCAACCCTACACATGGGTATTTTTTACTCCTACTATACCAATAGTTGGTCAGCCAACGAAGATATATCACAGTATCATTTATTTTATATCTGGTTAATACAAATCTTGGTTATCCATCCAAGTTATGTATATATTTTTTGGGCATCATGACCCGTCCAGTGGTAAACCACTAGGACACTTTCAAGTTCTTATATGCAGGAACACAAATCATAATGGACTATGCATAAATAGATCCCAAAGGCAGGACAAGTTTTCAGTATCAAGCAAAACAAACATGCTCGATGGCATGGAAGATAAGGTGTTCATGCTATCCTATTACAAGGCGCTTTCAATACCCCAAATTGAATAAGTGTTTTCAAAGGAGTGGTAGACTGCAGCTGATAAACCGGCCACCGGTTTAGGATTCCTCATCAGGACGGCTTGACGATTGAGGGTCATCTTGCGCGGTCACATTCTCTTCATCCCTCCCCAGACACTGGAAATCAACCGTTGACCAATCGATTTCAGTTAAGGCTTGAAAAACGGCCTCTTCATGAATGAGGTTGGAGGGGTCAATGTCAGGAGCGTAAGTATGCTTACGGATTGGCAGCACAAGATCTTCAACATTATGAATTAGCGCGGGCTGTCTTTTTCCCTTAGCATCATAAACCGGTTGAAAATGAGATAGATCGGTATCCTCCGCCAGTTTGCTTGCTATCGGCCACATCTCCTTTGTCAGCCTTTGGAGATCATCGTTATTGAAGTCTGAGCCGTCTTCTTTCACACCAGGATAGCCTTTGATGATATCTGCCGGTTCAAGATCTGGAATCCACACCTTGGTCCGGATTAGCGCGGTCGGTGCACCTGACCTTGCGGCTGATCTCTTCAGTTCGTTGATCCGGGCAGGCAGCATGGCCAGCTTTTTGATAGTTTCTTTTATCAGCGATAGCGGAGGCTTGTTATAAGCTGCAGTGCAAATGGCTCCTTGGGATCCAGAGAACAGCTGTTCTATCAAAGGTATAGGCCGCTTTAAGCTTCATCCGCATGTCAGCGCCCAGATGAGCAATGCGGGTCCCTATCATGGTTAAACATCAGTAAACCGGTCATTGATAAGATATTATGAATTAAACAAACTGCATGAGAGGGTACTTACCAAACACAGCAGAAGTCATGGCGTTAGTCTGCCGCTTTAAGCCGGCCAGTTCTTCAACCACCGGTTTTAGGGCTGCCTCTGCGTCCTCGGCCGTCTTTGTTAAACCGGCCTTTTCTGTCTCCTAGTCTGCACACTCTTTGTTAAAGGTTTCTTTCAGTTTTTCCATAGCTGCTAGGGCATTGGTCAGCTCTTCTTTGGCTTTGGAAGCCTCTGCTTGCTGAGATTTAACATTCTCTTGAAGGTCCATGGTTTGAGCATCCTTTTTACTCAGCTCAGCCTACAAAGGTGAGATATATCATCAAAACAGGTTATGAAGTACCAAGCATATAACAAGTTATGCACTTTGTACTTGGGGGCTAATGCCAATTTGCTCTATCATCAACATATTTTTCACAAGTCTCAAGTACAATGCAAGCATTATCCTTAACACTTGGGGGCTAATGTACATCTGTTCAAAGTTGACGCATTGATTCAAAGACCTAGTTTACCTTGGAAAGATAAACCGGCCCTTGGGGGCTACACCGATGAAAGCTACAGGAATACAATGATAAAGTACCGGTTTGTTTCCAAAGATCACTTGACATATGGAGGATCAGCATGCAAAAATTGAGATATTACAAAGTCCTGATTTATGATTGTTATCATAAACCGGCCCTTGGGGGCTACTTGCATTGATATTTACAAATTGGATTTACGAAAGGGGAAGTGATGAAAATACCTCATAGCGCTCCTTCATCAGGTTCACCAAACCGGCTTCATAATCATGGTTTGAGTGCACATGGTTTAGAAAACCAGAGTGGAGTTCTTGAGCGCTGAGATGGGCATAGCTTGACAAGTCGGTGCTCCATTTGCCTTTTTCCATGGCAGCACGTTCTTCCTTGGCACTATGTTTGGCCAAAATTACAGGAATACCAGGGGAGGTGTGACCAATACTAGTAATGATAACTTCGCCTTCTTTGTCTCCAGCAGTCTTTTTTGGAGTTGATGGGGTGTCAGTAGCTCTCACCGGACTAGAAGATCTGTCATCAGCCCGGAGTGGATCTGCCGGTTCATCATCAGGCACAACAGTGTCAACTTCTGGTTGTTCATCAACATTGTGATCTTGAGGGGGTGGTTCATCAAAGGTAGCTTCAGGATTTGGACCCTCCGGTTCAACAAGTTTGCTCTGGTTCAACCGTTTGCTCTGGTTCAATGACCACCTGGTCTTCGGGCGGATTGTTCACCCGAGCCTTTTTGCTGGGTCTGGCTTTGGCTGTAAAACAGAATAAGATGTGAAAGTTAAGCATAGCATATAAAGTATGAAAACATCAAAAGAAGGGGTTGAAGTACTTACCCAGCTACAATTTTGAGAGGAGGAAGGAGGTGTCACGTGATAATTTGAATCGGACGGATTAAGAGGTTGTCAGAAATAGCCTACCTTGGGATAAGAAGTGTCAGAAGTGGGTGAGACCTCAGACTGACGCTTTCGAACCGGGGTGTCTGGTAAACCGGCCAAAGTGACCTTTTGGCCACTGTGCCGGGTTGTGCGGCGAGCCTCGTGCTGCCGCGTCTTCAAAATAAATGTTCGATCCAAGTGAGCAAGAGGATGAGAAAAGCTTACTTCCTGGACCGCTTTCATGGATTTTTTGTGTTGGCATAGAGTCTGAACCAGAGGAAAGGATAATTACCTCTGCATCGCCAGCTTGGCTACCCTCAACGTCCTCCAGATAAGTATCATTGTCAATGAGATGCATGAAAAGTGAATCAAGTGAATCAAGTTCTACCTCAACTTCCGGTTCATCCGGGTTGTCATCCAGTTCAATACTGATGCGTTCAGGTGCCTTCCGCTTTGTGGTTTTCTTGACGGCTTTTGTTTTAGGACGGGAAGGCTTTGCCGCCTTCTCTTTAGGCTTCTTCTTCCAGAACAGATCATCACCCTGTTTAAAAATAAGCAGAAGGGTATTCAAAGATTGGATCGTATAAAGATATCAAGTGTAAAGCAGAAGAACAATGCTTACAGAAGGCGGTTTGTTTTTCGTGTAAAAAGGGTCTAATCTGGTTTGGCGGTAGACAGCTTCCGACTCGTTCAATATTTTCTTGACAGCTTCAGTAACTTCTTCATCTATTAGCTGAATATTGATATGACGTTGGGAGTCTTCTACTTCACCAGTATACTCGCACATTAAGCCGGAGCGGCAACTTAACGACAAGATGCTCCAAGATATCCAACAATGGACAAAGTCTACGCCTGTTAAATCGTTGGCCAAGAAGGCTCTCAGCTTGGCGAGTTGAGGTGCATACGGGGCATGTTCCTGGGCACTTAGGCATTGTGGAAGTGGATGAGTATTGGCAAGCCGGTGGGCACGGTAACCCGGCAGAGGATTCTCATCTTCAGGGGAGGTATCTTTACAGTAGAACCAAGTTTGATTCCACTCTTTGGGGTGACTGTGCAGCTTGGCATGAGGAAATTCAACCTCTTTCCTTTTTTGAATGGAGACGCCACCAAGTTTAGTATTGGGTCCGTCTACAAATTCAGTGCGCCGGTTCATATGGAAGAAATCCCAGAACAGCTCCACAGTTGGCACTTCTTGTAGGTACACTTCACAGAAAACTTGAAAGTTGCATATATTGGATACCGAGTTGGGTCCAATATCTTGAGGGTGGAGTTGAAAGCTGGCAAGCACATCTCAGAAAAACTTTGACCCAGGTGGTTTGAAACCACGGCCTATGTGATCAACAAACACCACTACCTCACCCTACTTAGGGGTGGGAGGATTTTCCGGCCCAGGAACTCGCCAACGGATCTCATTCTTCTTTGGTAAGGTACCGATCTTAACCATTCCATTCAGTTGCTCCTGTGTGACCCAGGAGGGAGCCCAGTTGTAGGAATAAAACTGCTTGGCCATTGCAAGTGAAAGGCTGGAAAGAAATGCCGGTTTAACAATTCATTCATAGTGATGTGTAAGGTGCAACCGAATAAAGGAATTCAAGTATGTAAGATTGGTAAACCGGAGGATGATATAATTATGAATCACAAGGCGATAAGTGGAAAAAGAGATATACACATATTATTAAACCGGAGTATGACAACGGAGATAAAGGGATTTCCGGTTTACAAGGGGACTAATGGTATGTGATAGATTGCTTTCTACAAAGGTAAACCGCCTATGTGATAAAGAAGATAGAGATCTAAGGCAAGAACGACTATGTAAGGTAAAACAGGTTTCACAAGATTACATGGAAATTTTGGATCTGTCATAAGACAGGAAAATCAAAAAGATTTAGACCTAAAAAGGTTGGTCCCAAAGTGGTTCACAAAGGTCCAGATCAGTTTTTATGCGCATAAGGGTTTGTTGTGGTAGCAGAAGATAAGGAATGCTACAACTATTACACAGAATACATCAAGCTTGAGGTTTTTATCCATGGACTACGCAGGAATAGGGAAAAACAGTGCCGGAGCTTTGATGAACTTCGATGAACACTGAAACCCTAGGTAGATCTACAGATGAGGAAAGGGAAGGACTTACAGCGGCTGTTGAAGCAGCGGAGGTACGCTGCGGCTCTCTGGTGCGACCAGGTCGATGCAGTGGCCAACGCAGAAGCGGAAGCGAAGCTCGGCGACGGCGGCGGTGCTCGGGTGCATGGGTATCGCAAGGAGGAAGAGGAAGCGAGGAGACAGAGGGGAAAAAGGAAATGACCCTTGGCCCTATTTATAAGGGAAAGGGGGAGGTGACAGGTGCGAGAATCGAGGAGCCTGAATACTGGATACCGAGCAGGGGCAGCTGCCTTGATTGTCGGAGGAACTGAAGGTGAGATGTATCATTTTTAAATAACAAAGTGACGTCATGGCGATTTAACATGATCCTGGAGTATGACGTCATGACGGTTTACAAGATCAAGGTGAAGATGCAAGGGAAGAATTTTTCTAAGTGTTGAAGATTGACATGAACAAGTTCAAATCAATCTGGGGCCTAATGTTGGGGATATTACTACTGGATGTAAACCGGTCAGGAGTAGCCGGATTAACTCCATGAATATTAGAAGCCCATGAAGACATAAGGATGGTAGCGCTTTACGAAGGCCCAAGGCCCAAAGGCGAGTTAAGGCCTGTAGATGTAAACTGACTTTCCCATATAACTTGCATTGTAAGATAGGAAGGATAGAGACCGAGCCATACGCGTTTATGATCCGACCTCGGGACTCTGTAAACCGGCGGGCGTCAACCTGTGTATATAAAGGGATGACCCGGCAGCGGTTTAGGGACAACACACAACAACTTGAGAGCCAGGCAAAGAGGATTCGCTCCCTGGTCATCGAAACCCAGTAATACCAAACACAACTAGACGTAGGCTTTTACCTTCATCAAAGGGGACGAACTAGTATAAAAACCCTCGCGTCCCTTGTCCGGTTTAACCCCTTTAAGCTAACCCATAGCGATGGCTCCACGACTAAGTCCTTTCATGAGGACATCTGCCATGACAAACCCACGACACACGGTACCGAAGAGGCTAGCAATGATGGAAGGTGAGAGTGCGTATAATCCATGGACTCAACATTAGTCGTAAAGAACTCACATACTTATTGCAAAAATCTACAAGTCATCAAAACCAAGCACTACGTGCATGCTCCTAGGGGGATAGATTGGTAGGAAAAGACCATCGCTCGTCCCCGACCGCCACTCATAAGGAAAGCAATCAAAGAACACCTGATGCTTCAAATTTGTCACACAAAGTTTACCATACGTGCATGCTACAGGACTTCCAAACTTCAACACAAGTATTTCCCAATTTCACAATTACTCAACTAGCACACCTCTAATATTACCACCTTTATATCTCAAAACAACTATCAAGCATCCAACTTCTCTTAGTATTTAAAATTTATAACCAAAGCAAATTACCATGCTGTTCTAAAGGACTCTCAAAATAATATAAGTGAAGCATGAGAGATCAATTATTTCTATAAAAAAGAACCACCGCCATGCTCTAAAAGACATAAGCGAAGCACTAGAGCAAAATTATCTCGCTCAAAAGATATAAGTGAAGCACATAGAGTATTCTAATAAATTACAATTCATGTGTGTCTCTCCCAAAAGGTGTGTACATCAAGGATGATTGTGGTAAACTAAAAATCAAAGACTCAAATGATACAAGACGCTCTAAGCAAAACACATATCATGTGGTGAATAAAAATATAGCTCCAAGTACAGTTACCGATCGACGAAGACGAAAGAGGGGATGCCTTCCGGGGCATCCTCAAGCTTAGGCTTTTGGTTGTCCTTGGATTTTACCTTGGGGTGCCTTGGGCATCTCCAAGCTTAGGCTCTTGCCTCTCCATGTTCCATGATCCATCAAATCTTTACCCAAAACTTGAAAACTTCACAACACAAAACTTAAAATAAAATCTCGTGAGCTCCGTTAGTAAAAGAAAACAAACCACCACTTCAAGGTACTGTAAGCACTCATTATTTATTTATATTTTTGTTAAACCTACTGTATTCCAACTTCTCTATGGTTCATAAACTCTATTACTAGCCATAGATTCATCAAGATAAGCAAACAACACACGAAAAACAGAATCTGTCAAAAACAGAATAGTATGTAGTAATCTGTAGGTTTTGAATACTTCTTGAACCCCAAAAATTCTAAAATAAATTTCTGGACGTGAGTAATTTATCTATTAATCATCTTCAAGAAGAATTAACTAAATAGCACTCTCCATTAAAAAATGGCAGCAATTATCGTGAGCGCTAAAGTTTCTGTTTTTTACAGCAAGATCACAAAGACTTTCCCCAAGTCTTCCCAAAGGTTGTACTTGGCACAAACACTAATTAAAATCATAAAACCACATCTAAACAGAAGCTAGATGAATTGTTATTACTAAAAATAATCAAAAAATAAGAAAAAATAAAATTAGGTTGCCTCCCAACAAGCGCTATCGTTTTACGCCACTAGCTAGGCATAAAAGCAAGGATATATCTAGGTATTATCATCTTTGGTATGCAATCCATAAGTGGCTCTCATAATATATTCATAAGGTAATTTAATTTTCTTTCTAGGAACGTGTTCCATGCCATTCCTTAACGGAAATTGGAATCTAATATTCCCATCTTTCATATCAATAATTGCACTAATCGTTTTAAGGAAAGGTCTACCAAGAATAATAGGACATGAAGGATTGCAATCTATATCAAGGATAATGAAATCTACAGGCACATAATTCCTATTTGCAACAATAAGAACATCATTAATTCTTCCCATAGGTTTCTTAATGGTGGAATCCACAAGATGCAAGTTTAAAGAACAATCATCAAATTCACGGAAACCTAGAAAATCACATAAAGCATAGCATTAATGATCTTTAATCTTAATTTTAATAGTAGGTTCCCACTCATCATGAAGTTTTCTAGGGATAGAAACTTCCAATTCAAGCTTTTCCTCATAAGATTGCATTAAAGCATCAACAATATGTTTAGTAAAAGCTTTGTTTTGAGTATAAGCATGCGGAGAATTTAGTACGGATTGCAACAAGGAAATACAATCTATTAAAGAACAATTATCATAATTAAATTACTTGAAATCCAAGATAGTGGGTTCATTGCTATTTAAAGTTTTGACCTCTCCCATCCCACTTTTATCAATTTTTGTAGATCTAAAAAGTCCGAATCATTGGGACGCCTTCTAACTAAAGTTGACTCATCTACAGTCCCATCATTATCAAGATTCATATTGCAAAACAAAGATTTAATAGGGGACACATCAATAACTTTTAGATCTTCATCCTTATTACCATCAAGTTCTTCCAGTTTGGCGGCCATCTTATTAACTAAGGTGTCCTGCTTATCCGAAATTTAGGCTATTAAGTTTTCAAGATGAGCGAACTGAGATTTCAAACCATAAAATTCTTTAGACATATCATCGAGCTCTTTATTCATGTACCCTATAAAACTTTTTTGTTCTTTAAGCTCGTTTCTGAAGAAATTATTACGCTCAAACTGCAAGGTCATAAAACTTCTAACGTTGTTTTCAATTTCTTCCAACCTTCTAAGGTGAAGATCAAAACATTTTCGTAAGGCCATCGCGGCAAACAATCTAACACACAAGCAAGAAAAAGGCAAACAAAAAGAGGCGAACTAGAGAAGAGAAGGGGAACGGAAAAAGGGCGAATAAAACGGCAAGGGTGAAGTGGGGAAGAGGAAAATGAGAGGCAAATGGTAAATAATGTAATGCGACGGATAAGAGTTTGTGATGGGTACTTGGTATGTCTCAACTTGTGCGTAGACTCCCCGACAACGGCGCCAGAAATCCTTCTTGCTACCTCTTGAGCACTGCATTGGTTTCCCCTTGAAGAGGAATGGGTGATGCAACAAAGTAGCGTAAGTATTTCCCTCAGTTTTTGAGAACCAAGGTATCAATCCAGTAGGAGGCCACACACAAGTCCCTCGTACCTACACAAACAAATAAGAACCTTGCAACCAACACGATAAAGGGGTTGTCAATTCCTTCACGGTCACTTACGGGAGTGAGATCTAATAGAGATGATAAAATAATATTTTTGGTATTTTTATGATAAAGATTGCAAAATAAAAGGTAATTGAAATAGCTTGTTGACGGAAGATTAATATAATGGAGAATAGACCCGGGGGCCATAGGTTTCACTAGTGGCTTCTCTCAAGATAGCATAAGTATTATAGTGGGTGAACAAATTACTGTCGAGCAATTGATAGAAAAGCGAATAATTATGAGAATATCTAGGCATGATCATGTATATAGGCATCATGTCTGTGACAAGTAGACCGACTCCTGCCTGCATCTACTACTATTACTCCACACATCGACCGCTATCCAGCATGTATCTAGAGTATTAAGCTCATAAGAACAGAGTAACACATTAGGTAAGATGACATGATGTAGAGGGATAAACTAAAGCAATATGATATAAACCCCATCTTTTTATCCTCTATGGCAACAATACAATACGTGTCGTTTCCCTTTCTGTCACTGGGATCGAGCACCGCAAGATTGAACCCAAAGCTAAGCACTTCCCCCATTGCAAGAAAGATCAATCTAGTAGGCCAAACCAAACTGATAATTCAAAGAGACTTGCAAAGGTAACCGCTACCTCTTGAGCTTGCGTTGGTTTTCCCCGAAGAGGAAGGGATGATGCAACAGAGTAGCGTAAGTATTTCCCTCAGTTTTTGAGAACCAAGGTATCAATCCAGTAAGAGGCCACGCTCAAGTCCCTCGTACCTGCACAAAACAATAGCTACTTGCAACCAACGCGATTAGGGGTTGTCAATCCCTTCACGGTCACTTACGAGAGTGAGATCTGATAGATATAATATTTTTGGTATTTTTGGTATAAAGATGCAAAGTGAAAAGTAAAAGCAAAGTAAAAAAGCAAAACAAGATTAAAGTGATGGAGATTGATATGATGAGAATAGACCCGGGGGCCATAGGTTTCACTAGTGGCTTCTCTCAAGAGCATAAGTATTCTACGGTGGGTGAACTACTGTTGAGCAATTGACAGAATTGAGCATAGTTATGAGAATATCTGGGCATGATCATGTATATAGGCATCACGTCCGTGACAAGTAGACCGAAACGATTCTGCATCTACTACTATTACTCCACTCATCGACCGCTATCCAGCATGCATCTAGAGTATTAAGTTAAAAACAGAGTAACGCTTTAAGCAAGATGACATGATGTAGAGAGATAAATTCATGCAATATGAAATAAACCCCATCTTGTTTTCCTCGATGGCAACGATGCAATACATGCCTTCCTGCCCCTTCTGTCACTCGGAAAGGACACCGCAAGATCGAACCCAAAGCTAAGCACTTCTCCCATGGCAAGAACTACCAATCTAGTTGGCCAAACCAAACAGATAATTCGAAGAGACTTGCAAAGATAACCAATCATACATAAGAGAATTCAGAGAAGATTCAAATATTATTCATAGATAGACTTGATCATAAACCCACAATTCATTGGTCTCAACAAACACACCACAAAAAGAAGATTACATCGAATAGATCTCCACAAGAGAGGGGGAGAACTTTGTATTGTGATCCAAAAAGAGAGAAGAAGCCATCTAGCTACTAACTATGGACCCGAAGGTCTGAGTTAAACTACTCACACTTCATCGGAGGGGCTATGATGATGTAGAAGCCCTCCGTGATGACGGCCCTCTCCGGCGGAGCTCCGGAACAGGCCCCAAGATGGGATCTCGTGGATACAGAAAGTTGCGGCGGTGGAATTAGGTTTTTTGCTCCTCTTCTGATCGTTTGGGGGTACGTAGGTATATATAGGAGGACGGAGTACGTCGGTGGAGCTCCGAGGGGCCCACGAGGCAGGGGGCGCACCCCACCCTCATGACTGCCTCTCTGATTCCTTGGCGTAGGGTCCAAGTCTCCTGGATCACGTTCGGTGAAAAAACACGTTCCCGAAGGTTTCATTCCGTTTGGACTCCGTTTGATATTCTGTTTCTCCGAAATACTGAAATAGGCAAAAGACAACAATTCTGGGCTGGGCCTCCGGTTAATAGGTTAGTCCCAAAAATAATATAGAAGTGGAAAATAAAGCGCAATATAGTCCAAAACAATAGATAATATAGCATGGAGCAATCAAAAATTATAGATACGTTGGAGACGTATCAGGCATCCCCAAGCTTAATTCCTGCTCGTCCTCGAGTAGGTGAATGATAAAAAGAGAATTTTTGATGCGGAGTGCTACTTGGCATAATTTCAATGCAAATCTTCTTAATTGTGATATGAATATTCAGATTCGAAAGATTCAAGACAAACATTTATATTGACATAAAAATAATAATACTTCAAGCATACTAACAAAGCAATTATGTCTTCTCAAAATATCATGGCCAAAGAAAGTTATCCCTACAAAATCATATAGTCTGGCTATGCTCTATCTTCACCACACAAAGTATTTAAATCATGCACAACCCCGATGACAAGCCAAGCAATTGTTTCATATTGTAACTTTTTCAAAACATTTTCAATCTTCACGCAATACATGAGCATGAGCCATGGATATAGCACTATAGGTGGAATAGAATGGTGGTTGTGGAGAAGACAAAAAGAGGGGAAGATAGTCTCACATCAACTAGGCGTATCAACGGGCTATGGAGATGCCCATCAATAGATATCAATGTGAGTGAGTAGGGATTGCCATGCAACGGATGCACTAGAGCTATAAGTATATGAAAGTTCAAAAAGAAACTAAGTGGGTGTGCATACAACTTGCTTGCTCATGAAGACCTAGGGCAATTTGAGGAAGCCCATCATTGGAATATACAAGCCAAGTTCTATAATGAAAGATTCCCACTAGTATATGAAAGTGATAACATGAGAGACTCTCTATTATGAAGATCATGGTGCTACTTTGAAGCACAAGTGTGGTAAAAGGATAGTAACATTGTCCCTTCTCTCTTTTTCTCTATTTTTTTTTATTATTTGGGCCTTTTCTCTTTTTTATGGCCTCTTTTTTATTTGGGCTTCTTTTGCCTATTTTATTTATTTTTAGTCCGGAGTCTCATCCTGACATATGGGGGAATCATAGTCTCCATCATTCTTTCCTCACTTGGGACAATGCTCTAAAAATGATGATCATCACACTTTTATTTTTTGTTACAACTCAACAATTACAACTCGATACTTAGAACAAAATATGACTCTATATGAATGCCTCCGGCGGTGTACCGGGATATGCAATATGACGATGATGAATGTGTCATGATAAACGAAACGGTGGAAAGTTGCATGGCAATATATCTCGGAATGGCTATGGAAATGCCATAATAGGTAGGTATGGTGGCTGTTTTGAGGAAGGTATATGGTGGCTGTATGATATCGGCTAAAGGTGCGCGGTATTAGAGAGGCTAGCAAAGGTGGAAGGGTGAGAGTGCGTATAATCCATGGACTCAACATTAGTCATAAAGAACTCATATACTTATTGCAAAAATCTAGAAGTTATCAAAGCAATGTATTACGCGCATGCTCCTAGGGGGATAGATTGGTAGGAAAAGACCATCACTCGTCCCCGACCGCCACTCATAAGGAAGACAATAAATAAATAAATCATGCTCCGACTTCATCACATAACGGTTCATCATACATGCATGCTACGAGAATCACAAACTTTAACACAAGTATTCTTTAAATTCACAACTACTCAACTAGCATGACTCTTAATATTATCACCTCCATATCTCAAAACAATTATCATGCTTCAATCTTTTCTTAGTATTCAACACACTCAAAAGAAAATTTCACAAATCTTGAATACCAAGCATATTATTATTAAGCAAATTACCATGCTATTAAGAGACTCTCAAAATAATTTAAGTGAAGCATGAGAGATCAATAGTTTCTTTAAAACGAATCCACCACCGTGCTCTAAAATATCTAAGTGAAGCACATAGAGCAAAATTTCATAGCTCAAATGATATAAGTGAAGCACATAGAGCAAAATCTCATAGCTCAAAATATATAAGTGAAGCACATAGAGCAAAATTACAACGCTCAAAAGATATAAGTGAAGCACATAGAGCAAAATTACTTTACTCAAAAAGATATAAGTGAAGCACATAGAGTATTCTATCCAATTTTAATTCATGTATGGCTCTCTCAAAAGGTGTGTACAGCAAGGATGATTGTGGCATACTAAAACACAAAGACACAAATAATACAAGACTCTCCAAGCAAAACACATATAAGGTTGGTGAATAAAAATATAACTCCAAGTAAATTACCGATGGAAGTGGACGAAAGAGGGGATGCCTTCTGGGGCATCCCCAATCTTTGACTTTTTGGTGTCCTTGGATTATCTTGGAGGTTCCATGGGCATCCCGAAGCTTAGGCTCTTGCCACTCCTTGTCCCATAATCCATCAAAAGAATTCACCCAAAACTTGAAAACTTCACAACACAAAACTTAAAGTAGAAAACTCGTGAGCTCCGTTAGCGAAAGAAAACAAAAGACCACTTCAAGGTACTGTAATGAACTCATTCTTTATTTATATTGGTGTTAAACCTAATGTATTCCAACTTCTCTATGGATTATAAACTATTTTACTAGCCATAGATTCATCAAAATAAGCAAACAACACACGAAAAACAGAATCTGTCAAAAACAGAACTGTCTGTAGTAATCTGTAGCTAGCGCAAGATCTGGAACCCCAAAAATTTTAAAATAAATTTCTGGACGTGAGGAATTTATCTATTAATCATCTTAAAAATAATTAACTAAATATCACTCTTCAAATAAAAATGACAGCAGTTCCTGTGAGCGCTAAAGTTTCTGTTTTTTACAGCAAGTTCAACAAGACTTTCTCCAAGTCTTCCCAACGGTTCTAATTGGCACAAACACTAATTAAACACAAAAAACACAACCAAAACAGAGGCTAAATAATTTGTTTATTACTAAACAGGAGCAAAAAGAAAGGAATAAAAATAAAATTGGGTTGCCTCCCAACAAGCGCTATCGTTTAACGCCCCTAGCTAGGCATAAAAGCGAGGATAGATCTAGGTATTGCCATCTTTGGTAGGCAATTCTTCGATGATGCATCTATTTACCTTAGGAATTTCTTTCTTTCTAGTGACTATCAAACTTTTAGGCACAAGATCGAAAAATTCATTTGTAGCAATTGGTTCCTTAATGACAGCAAAAAGATTGGGATGAATACTTATAGATTTAAGATCCGCAGTTTCCTTACTAGATGATTCACCCTTATTTTTAGGAACATACATAAGCTTGGCAATTTTAGTAGGAGGACTTGGAGTATTCTTTACGGAAGAAAAAGCGGTTCCCAAGTTTGTAATGATACCCTCAAGTTTATCAATTCTAGTAGAATCTAAGTTTATCTTCTCATTAACTATGGGTTCCTTTTCCTTAATATTTGTCAAAGTCATTCCTACCTTAGATCCATATTGAGTAATTTGATTGTGGATCTTTTTATCTAGATTTTCAATTAATTCAGTAGTAGCAACTTTATTTTCAACAATTTCAAGTCTTTGCATAACATGCTCCAAAGTTAACATGGTTCCATTAACCAAAAGAGGTGGTGAGCCAAATAAATCTAACATAGCATTATAAGAATCAAAAGTATGGCTACCCAAGAAGTTTCCTCCGGTAATGGTATCGAGGATATATCTATACCAAGGATTAACACCTACATAAAAATTGCGGAGAAGAACTAAGGTAGATTGCTTCCTGGTAGATCTATTTTGAGCATTGCAAATTCTATACCAAGCATCTTTTAGGTTTTCTCCCTCCCTTTGTTTAAAATTTAGAACTTCACTCTCGAGAGACAACGGAGAAGATATGAGACTAGCCATGACGACAAGCAAACAAACTAGCACACGAGCAAACAAAAAGGCAAGCGGAAAGGAGAGGGAGGATAGAGAGAGAGGGCGAATAAAACGGCAAGGGTGAAGAGGGTGAGAGGAAAACAAGAGGCAAATGGCAAATAATGTAATGCGAGAGATAGGGATTGTGATGGGTACTTGGTATGTTGACTTTTTGCGTAGACTCCCCGGCAACGGCGCCTGTCGGTGTCAAAACCGCTGGATCTCGGGTAGGGGGTCCCGAACTGTGCGTCTAGGCCGGATGGTAACAGGAGACAAGGGACACGAAGTTTTACCCAAGTTCAGGCCCTCTTGATGGAAGTAAAACCCTACGTCCCGCTTGATTAATATTGATGATATGGGTGTTACAAGAGTAGATCTACCACGAGATCAGAGAGGCTAAACCCTAAAAGCTAGCCTATGGTATGATTGTCTGTTCTGATTGTTGTCCTACGGACTAAAACCCTTCGGTTTATATAGACACCGGAGAGGGTTAGGGTTACACAAGGTCGGTTACAAAGGAGGAGATATCCATATACGTATTGCCTAGCTTGCCTTCCACGCCAAGTAGAGTCCCATCCGGACACGAGACAAAGTCTTCAATCTTGTATCTTCATAGTCTAACAGTCCGGCCAATGGAGATAGTCCGGCTATCCGGAGACCCCCTAATCCAGGACTCCCACAGTAGCCCCTGAACCAGGCTTCAATGACGATAAGTCTGGCGTGCAGTTGTCTTCGGCATTGCAAGGCGGGTTCCTTCTCCGAATACATCACAAAAGAATTTGAATACGAGGATAGTGTCCGACCCTGCAAAATAAGTTCCACATTTCACCATAGAGAGAATAATGTCTTCGCAGATCTAATCCGCCAGCTTGTTTTGGTAACATGACGTCATGTCATGGCCCGGTGATTATTCAAACCGTTTCATTTAACCAGCCCCACACATAACGCGAGGCAGTTTCTTGACACGTCTTGCCGAAGCAGAGATCGTGTTCCCCTAATTACGGGATTCTCATTAATGCGGTTCGTGGGTAACCCAACCATGTCTAGGACTCCTAGATTATAGGTAAGTCCTAAATGGCTACGGAGGGGACGCTTGATATTCACCCTCTTTATAAGGGGACAAGGTTTTTGCTTTTTCCCTCCCGTGCTCAACCAAACCCTTCCCCCGCCTCGAGTTCTAACACCCAAAGCTCAGGTTAGGTGCTCCGAACCTTCAACCATGTTCGGATCCAGCCTTCGAGGTCGATGGACGCCCTCTTTCGTTACGGAGGAGGACATTAAGAAGTTGAGGGAGGCCAGATATCTGACCACCGAGGTTTCGCATCGACTGCTTGCTAGAGGGCAGGTCGTCCCTACTCCCGAACCCAATGAGAATGTTGTGTTCGTCTCCCACTTCCTTCGAGGTCTAGGCCTCACTCTGGATCCTTTCGTCAGGGGCTTGATGTTCTATTACGGGTTAGATTTCCACGATCTAGCCACGGACTCCTTTCTCCACATAACGACATTTATTGTCGTGTGTGAGGCCTTTCTCCGCATTACCCCTCACTTTGGCCTGTGGCTCAAGACCTTTGAAGTAAGGCCGAAGATGATCGAGGGGCAATAAGCAGCGCGCGGAGGTGCATCAATAGGCAAGATGGCAGGAGCTCCATGGCCGAGAGGTTCCCGAATTATGGCAACATGAGTGGTTTTATGTCACGGCTCCCAGAAGTACCAAGTGGGCGGCTGCCCCCGCTTTCCGCTCAGGCCCCCCACCACAACTGATGTCATGGATTAGCAGGGGTCTGAGCCGGGGTCTAGCCAAGGACATGCCTACACTGCAAAGCCGCATCCGAGATCTCTTCGAGGGAGATTTCAATTTGGTTGCGGTGATACAAGTTATGCTGGTTCGCCAAGTCCAGCCTTGCAAACGCCGGCCCCTGCGTTTGTGGGAGTTCAACCCAGAGGGGCCACGTGCCATTCAAAGTTTCCTCGGCCTGACGCACGAGGAGATGTACAAGTCATTCTTCGGACCCCAAGTGGAATGTCTGGATATCACCAAGGGCGCGGGCCTGAGCAGTAACCGCACCGCCGAACAAGTAAGAAATCTCCCCGCCGAACACGCTGTCTTTTATTCGAAGTTATTTCTGAGAGTCCGCTTTTTGACCAGGACTGGCTAACAAAGACGAATATGATCCGGTGCTTGGCTCCCCTCCCTGAGGGTTTGGAAAATCCGGTATTGGAGAAGATGCTCGAGGTCGCACCTTGTCCGGAGCCCTTGAAGGAAGATACCGAGGGAGATAATATGGGCAGACGCGGGCCCCCATTGCTATCCGCTCCAACTGAGGGAGCGAGTGTCTCCATGAAGGAGGATGGTCGAGGGAGGAAAAGGACTGCTTCCGAGGATCTGGAAGCCGAAGCCTCCAAACGGGAGAAGAGGTCTCCCACTGAGGGTCCTGCCTTGGGGGTGCTTTTGCCGCGCAGAGTCCGCGGGGGGATCAGCCCTCCAACGAGTCGTAAGTGATCCAAAATATTTTAGTAGTAAGGGTATGTTATCTTTTTCCTCTGAGAAAATAACCACCGCATCTATCTTGCAGTCCGGGCCTTAGCCCCTCTCAAATGAGCTTGTCTTCGGGGGATCTTCTTCCAGAGATGATGGAGAGCGAAACGCCTCCCCCAGACTCCTCCGCTCCATAAGCGGGCGACCCCGAAGTGTCGTCGCGGAGGGCCTCTCTGGATCCGATGAGGCCAGAAGATAATCCCGTAGACCCCCAAGGTCCCCAGTGTCCGGCTCCCGAAGAGAGCATACGAAAGAGTCCGGCACTGTTTGGTGTGCGGTCGGATGTTCTGAGGGAGTTGATGGGGCGAGCGGCCATCTCAGAAGAGCACCGTACGCCGTTGGGTACGGTGATGGAGAGAATCTCGTCCGCTGAAAGTGGATTACATGAAGCCTTTATGAGTCTATTGACAGGCTTTGAGGTATGTGAGATAATATGTGATAGCACTGCACATGTTATAGTAGCCCCTGAGACTCTGGTTGTCGTCGAGAACGGCGGCGAATAGAGGATCAAATACCCAGGCAATAACCAATCTGCCTTTATGTGCAAGTGGTGGGAGCTCCGGTGGCTAGCCGGACTAGGGAGTTTGCCCAATTAAAACAACAACTGGATGCGGTAGACGCCGACATCGAGCTTGTTAACAAGAGGCTTGACGAGGCATAGGGTAAGTGTTATTATCCGGTGAACGCCACATACTAAGAGCAGCATAATGCCAACATCTTTAATATGTTGTGACTGCAGATGGAGCTGCCACCATGGAAGCCTTGCGGGTGGAACTTGCCCGAGCCAAGGAACAAGCGAGGAGTAGTAATGCGGCTGCTTTGAAGGCGGCCGAAGAGTTGGAAGCCGAGAAGCCTGCACATTGCGAGAGCCAAGAGAAGATGGACAAGATGGACGTAGAATTGAAAGACACTGCCGACCATTACCGGGTCCATGAGAAAGAGAACCAACCGAAGGCAATGGACCTTGAGAAGGCCGCGGCGGCAGACAAAGACACCCATTCTGCTATGAGAGCGAATAAGGAGGAGCTGCGGGAAGCCGGGGATATTGCGGCTGGAAAACCCTTCATGTTACGGAGGAAGTTCGGGGATCCACGGTATGCCCCTATGGATCGGCTGTGGAGCTCGGCAGATGCGTATATGGATTTGGCAGCGAGCGCTGCCGATGTGGCCAAGTACTTCCAAGGTCAGACAGATTGTGAAGTGGACAAGCCGTTCTGGATGCAATTCCACGTTCTAGAGCGTCCGCCTTCATTGACTAACCAGCTAGCCGAATGGGCCAAACTGAATAGGTTGTCCGGACTCGCCATGAGGTCTATTGTGGATTAACTATGGCCGGAAGGGCCTAAGCCGAACAGCTATTTCGGCTTAGTGCAGCAGCTCCTTGATGCGGTGCCATGTATTAATGCGATGAAGAGGTCGGCATGCATAGAAGGCTCGCGGATGGCCCTTGCTCGTGTTAAAGCATACTGGGCGGAGATGGACGCTACCACTGTTGCGGCGCAGGGTTCGGCCATAGGCCGTGTGGCTTCGAACACTATTTCGAGGAAGTTCTCGAGGGTGCTCGTTTGATAGAGGCCCAGTGCTCGAAAAATATTATATTTGAGTGATATGTATTCTCATTGTAAACATAATGATTTTATGAAGTTTTTATAAGGTTGTGTTTATACTTTTGCCTGGAAGTAGTATGATGCCTCCTGTGCGGCCGTTTATGTATACATGTGTATAACCTGAAAGATTGCAGCCATCGGCTTCAACCCCCACGCATATAATGCGGAGGTGCTCGCAAAAAACACATGTTCACACTTAACCCAATGTCTTGGTCCTGATAAGGAGGTGATAGCGCAGCGAGCGAGGCAACCGGACTATAATGCTTGAACACTTTCACTTAGCCATAGGAGTTTGACAGTGGGGCTACTAGATAGCCCTTGGTGGCTCCGCACTCTCCCGATCGCGGAGTGCGTATATGCCTAGCCAGAAAGCGGCCCTTCGTTAAGGCAGAGGAATTCTAACATTCCGATAGGTCATCGAGTGGTTGACCAGTCTCATGCTATATCATGACAGTCAGTTTTAGGCTTTCTCTACTGAGGCGCTTGTCCGGATGAACCAGGGCACAATCGCAGTAGTTCTCCTGGTGCTACCTTAGCCGGTAAAGTGGAACATAAGGCACCAAAACACAGGAGCCGGGCAAACCCAACATTTGACCAAAGACAATGATTCAGAGCTGATGCATATAAGGCCGAACTCGCGACGCCGAACACTCCCTAAGGTATTCGGTCTTTATGGTATAAACCGGGCTGAAATAGTGCCGCTTGTAAGAAGCCCCTTGTGTCCAGGTACGTGCATTCTTCTGACATGGCCACATGCCAAGACGTCAGCATCCTTCTCAATTTTGCTGAGAAGTCGGTGGATATGTATCAACAAGAGACAGTAAAAAGGTTTACGCAGGGTCTTAATCTAAAAAAAATCCTTGGAGCGGGTCCCTGCTGCACATCTGCACGTGTGTCTCCGTTGTGCCGTATCCTGGACGGGTGTAGCACGATGATCATCTGTAAAAGAGAGGAGTTGAGGTGAAGAAAGCTGTCGTGCGAAAAGATAGTTTTTTAAAAAAATTATTTATAATTCTAGATAAGTAAGAATCGCCGCTTGTCTGCGCTCGTGGAGCCCCTTGTATTTGTAATAGGGGTGTGATTATTGATCCGGTATAAATTGCATATGGCTGCGCTGGACTCGTCTGGTCATGTCCGAGGTCGTGATGACCTGCTAAATGCTTTAGCTGGTCGGGCAATTTTTAGTGGGCAGCTGCCAGGGCAGTCGCACGCTCTTCGGCGCGCAGAGATCGCTTAATACTTCCGTTCACTGTAATGATGCCACGTGGACCGGTTGAGTGTGAGGGAAGCATAGTGTGGTATTGCATTAAAGAGAGCGATAGCTTCGCGTCCAAGTAGTGCTTGATAGCCACTTTGGAACGGAGCGATGTGGAAGGTTAGATGTTCGCTACGGAAGTTATCGGGGAGGCCGAATATAACTTTTAGTAGCAGGGAGCCCGTGCAACGAGCCCCTGGGCCTGGCGTTACTCCTTTAAAGGTAATATTGCTATGGCGAATTTTTGTTGGGTCTATCCCCATTTCGCGGATTGTATCCTGGTATATCAGGTTTAGACTGCTGCCACCGTCCATCAGGACTCGTGCGAAGCGGTATCCGCAATTATTCGGTCTAATACCAGGGCAGCCCATCCTGCACGTCGGATACTTGCTGAGTAATCATGATGGTCGAAAGTGATCGGTTGAGACGACTAGTGGCAGGACTCCACGGTGATGGGCTTTCGGGCGTATTTTTCTGGGAGTGCCGTTTTGTTTCTTCCATTGATCACGTGTAACACATTTCCTATTTTGACTTCTGGTGGAAATTTCTTTTGTTCCCCAGCGTCTCCCTTGAGAGGCTCATCCTCATGTTCGCTTGGTGTATCCTCTCCTTTGTGTATGGCGTTGAGCTTGTCGGACTGCTTGAAGACCCAACATTCTCTGTGGGTATGATTGGCTGGTTTGCCAGGGGTGCTATGGACCTGACATGTTTGGTCCAGAATTTTGTTCAGGCTGGACAGTTCGTCTCTGGCGCCTTTAGAGGGCGGCTTCTGACCTGGCCGAGAGCTTTTGAATCCAGTGTTTACTGTCGTGCTCTTCGTACTGTGTTGCGTACTTTACTCCATCTGATTTGGAGTGTGTCATGCGCAGCCTTGAGCCTTTGCTTCTGCTTTTTTAGACTCCTCGCGGCGGCAACAAGCCTTTGACGGGCATTCTGCTGCTCCGGGTGCCTGTCCGGCGTTGTGTCATCTGGACTATTATCTTTGACATAATTGGTTTGTTCGGTTTGATTCTCCGTATTGCCGTGGTCCGGCAGTGGTTCGCCCTGCTCCAACGCTGGGTCTGTGTGATTGTTGTTTCTGGCGAGCGAGATTTGGGGCGGCGCTTGCGCCGCCGCTTTGACTGCTTCTCGAGGGAACAAGCCTTCGGTGTGTCCATCCATTCCTCGTCATCGTCTTCTTTTGGTGTGTCCACCATGTATACATCATATGATGAAGTGGACGTCCAACGCCCTATGGGCGGTGGTTCATCTTTGCCTCCCGCATCGTTGTCCATACCGTCGATGTCTGCGGGGTCGAAGTCGAGCATGTCGGTTAAATCATCGACAGTGGCTACAAAGTGGGTGGTGGGTGGGCGTCGAATTTCTTCGTCGTCCACATCCCAGTCCTGTTGGCCATAATCCGGCCAGGGCTCTCCTGACAAAGAGAGAGACCTTAGTGAATTCAGAATGTCGCCGAAGGGCGAGTGCTGAAAGATATCCACAACGGTGAATTCCATGATCGGCGCCCACTCGGATTCGATTGGCAGGAGCGCGGATGGTTCGGGGTCCGGAAGAGAGTCCGGCACCTTGGAGTCACGGGCTGCGCAGAGGCTTATGCCGGTGTTCAGCTCGATCACCGTCGAGACTGCAGTCCCTGAGGCGATGTCTAGCCACCTATCCTCAATTGGCGCAGTTGGCTCCGAGCTAAGGGTCGGAGCTGGTGTGGGGGTGGCCTCTGGAGTACCGTCCGGTGGCAGAGCTAGGTCATACCCATCGAGACAGTGCGGCGCGCCCGGCGGTGGCTCGAATCCGTCGAAGATCAAGTCCCCGCGGATGTCGGCCGTGTAGTTCGAACTTCCAAATCTGACCTGATGGCCAGGGGTGTAGCTTTCAATCTGCTCCAGATGGCCAAGCGAATTAGCCCGCACTGCAAAGCCGCCTAATACGAAGATTTGTCCAAGGAGAAAGGTCTCACCCTGGACGGCATCGCTATCGATGATAGTAGGAGCCATCGAGCCTAACGGTGACGACACAGAGGAACTCTCAATGAAAGCACAAATGTCGGTGTCAAAACCGGCGGATCTCGGGTAGAGGGTCACGAACGGTGCGTCTAGGCCGGATGGTAACAGGAGACAAGGGACATGAAGTTTTACCCAGGTTCGGGCCCTCTTGATGGAGGTAAAACCCTACGTCCTGCTTGATTAATATTGATGATATGGGTGTTACAAGAGTAGATCTACCACAAGATCAGAGAGGCTAAACCCTGAAAGCTAGCCTATGGTATGATTGTCTATTGTGATTGTTGTCCTACGGACTAAAACCCTTCGGTTTATATAGACACCGGAGAGGGTTGGGGTTACACAAGGTCGGTTACAAAGGAGGAGATATCCATATACGTATTGCCTAGCTTGCCTTCCACGCCAAGTAGAGTCCCATCCGGACATGAGATGAAGTCTTCAATCTCGTATCTTCATAGTCTAACAGTCCGGCCAATGGAGATAGTCCGGCTATCCGGAGACCCCCTAATCCAGGACTCCCACAATGCCAGAAATCCTTCTTGCTACCTCTTGAGCTTGCGTTGGTTTTCCCCGAAGAGGAAGGGATGATGCAGTAGAGTAGCGTAAGTATTTCCCTTAGCTTTTGAGAACCAAGGTATCAATACAGTAGGAGGCCACACTCAAGTCCATCGTACCTGCACAAAACGATAGCTACTCGCAGCCAACATGATTAGGGGTTGTCAATCCCTTCACGGTCATTTACGAGAGTGAGATATGATAGATACAATATTTTTGGTATTTTTGGTATAAAGATGCAAAGTGAAAAGTAAAGGCAAAGTAAAAAGCAAAACAAGATTAAAGTGATGGAGATTGATATGATGAGAATAGACCCGGGGGCCATAGGTTTCACTAGTGGCTTCGCTCAAGAGCATAAGTATTCTACGGTGGGTGAACAAATTACTGTTGAGCAATTCACAGAATTGAGCATAGTTATGAGAATATCTAGGCATGATCATGTATATAGGCATCACGTCTGTGACAAGTAGACCGAAACGATTCTGCATCTACTACTATTACTCCACTCATCGACCGCTATCCAGCATGCATCTAGAGTATTAAGTTAAAAACAGAGTAACGCTTTAAGCAAGATGACATGATGTAGAGAGATAAATTCTTGCAATATGAAATAAACCCCATCTTGTTATCCTCGATGGAAATGATGCAATACGTGCCTTGCTGCCCCTTTTGTCACTGGGAAAGGACATCGCAAGATCGAACCCAAAGCTAAGCACTTCTCCCATGGCAAGAACTACCAATCTAGTTGGCCAAACCAAACGGATAATTCGAAGAGACTTGCAAAGATAACTAATCATACATAAGAGAATTCAGAGAAGATTCAAATATTATTCATACATAGACTTGATCATAAACCCACAATTCATCGGTCTCAACAAACACACCGCAAAAAGAAGATTACATTGAATAGATCTCCACAAGAGAGGGTGAGAACTTTGTATTGAGATCCAAAAAGAGAGAACAAGCCATCTAGCTACTAACTATGGACCCGAAGGTCTGAGGTAAACTACTCACACTTCATCGGAGGGGCTATGATGATGTAGAAGCCCTCCGTGATGACGGCCCTCTCCGGCAGAGCTCCGGAACAGGCCCCAAGATGGGATCTCGTGGATACAAAAAGTTGCGGCGGTGGAATTAGGTTTTTTGCTCCTCTTCTGATCATTTGGGGGTACGTAGGTATATATAGGCGGAAGGAGTACGTCGGTGGAGCTCCGAGGGGCCCATGAGGTAGGGGGCGCCCTAGGGGGGGCGCCCCCCACCCTGTGACCACCTCTCTGATGCCTTAGCGTAGGGTCCAAGTATCCTGGATCATGTTCGGTGAAAAAAATTATGTTCCTGAAGGTTTCATTCCGTTTGGACTCCGTTTGATATTCTGTTTCTCCGAAATACTGAAATAGGCAAAAAACAACAATTCTGGGCTAGGCCTCCGGTTAATAGGTTAGTCCCAAAAATAATATAAAAGTGGAAAATAAAGCCCAATATAGTCCAAAATAGTAGATAATATAGCATGGAGCAATCAAAAATTATAGATACGTTGGAGACGTATCAATAACCAAGTTGGGGAACATAGTAATTTCAAAAAAATTCCTACGCAAACACATGATCATGGTGATGCATAGCAACGAGAGGGGAGAGTGTTGTCCACGTACCCTCGTAGACCAAAAGCGGAAGCGTTAGCACAACGCGGTTGATGTAGTCGGACGCCAGATACGGAGCCAAGCGGGTGGTGCCTTGGAGCTGAGAAGTGGGAGTGGATAGTGGTGTTACGTGAAGCTACGTCGAACATGGAGACGATCAAGCACTGTGTACGGGGTACCGACAATGTCGGACACACAGTAGGCGAGGAACCAGTCGTATACATGTATAGGGGTTAGGGTTTATCCTGTATATCATCACATGGATCTAAAAAAATTCAAATGGTTCATGATTATGAACTTTGATTGAAAATGTTGGCGAGGGAGAGGGAGAGGGAGAGGGGGAGGTGGGGGGGGAGAGGCAGAGGGAGACTTATCAAGAGATAGTATGCATATTTCATAAGTAGTTTCTTTTAACACAATACAGACGAAAGTGCTCATACATACGTGCATACACTCACCCCTATGAACACTCGCGCGCGCACACACACACACCCACACATACCCTATCCCTATGAGCATCTTGGAGAGACTGAACCAACATATCATCTTGAGATTTACGAAGTCACCGTAGATGCCTCGTCGTCAGGAAACGTCTCCTCCCACTTAAAACACGTCGCCGAAAATCCTGAAATAAATGTAGGTATAATGCGAGTAACAGGACTTGAATCCTGGTAGGGTGGTGGTACAACTATCCCTTTAACCACCCAACCATAGGTTGGTTCGCTACATATTTCATAAGTAGTTATTGGTTAGGGTTGGGGGTAGGCTTGCAACCATTTGATCGATGGAGAGAGGATGCATGCACATGTATGTAGAAAATCCGTATTATTACTCCCTCCATCGCACAACATGGGATGATTTTGTAAGCTATTGTTAGTTTGCAAAAACGTCTTATATTGTGAAACAGAGGGAGTACATGTGAAATTCTCTTGTAAATATTATTACATGGTAAATTGACCATCATTCTCTGTGCTAGTTTACATTTAAATCTATTTATAACTACAATAATCTTAAACATGGACATGTGATCAAATGCAACATTTTTTACGCATCTTGAGTTCATTCAAATGAAAGTGAAAAAAGAGCAAAAGAGGGAGACAAAGGAGTATGTGACCAAAACAACAGTGCTTTCTCATCCATTGGATGTAGCGAATGGTTGAGATCTAGCTGGAGGGGGGTCGATCCACGAGAAGGCATGATTGACCAATAAGCTTAAAGCAATCCTAGACACCTGTCGTTCCAAAAAATGAAAAATGGGCGCGAGCAGTCGCCCACGAAACTTCGCGTGGGCTCTTGGGATATTTGGTTCAAACCAAAACAAAATTCCCACCCACCAAAACCAAACTCGGTGGCTACCCCACAACCCAAGGAACCCCACCCTTGGCAACGCTCCTGTCTTCCTCCTCTCCCCCCCGATTCCTCCCAGATCCACCCGCCGCCGCCGCCGACCTTGTATCCCCCATCTGGACCAAGAAACTCCCTTCCTCCCTCTATAGCGGTGGTGCCCGAAACCTAGTGTCAGGCCATTTTCATGCTTCAGTTAGCGTACAGCCGGGATGATAACCATCAAGGAGATCCGACGGCTCGCTACGCTCGCCTAGACCGTTACTTTCCAGCCTGTAGCATTTCCGTTGCCGTTACTGTTGCTTTTCTTCCTGTTGTCAGCTGGGCTATATAAGCCAGCGCCTCTCTCTGTAATAGCTAGCCATTTTTCTCTATGAAGAATTCTATCATACTTTATAGCTGATACAAGCATATATTCCGAATATACTTCCTCGTCATGAACCCTAGATTTGATTTCCCCCAAATTCGATCCTGATCGATAGATGGGGCGTAACAATTGGTATCATGAGCCAGCCTGATCCTTGGCGGCGCACGGAGCGGTGCGGAAATTTTTCTCCCTCCCTTCCCTTCCTTTCCTCTGCTGGCGGTGGATGGCGGTGGTGTCAGGGTTGGAGTTCGGAGGCGGTGCGGTGGCGCTGGCGGCGGTAGTCCTGCTCGGCGAAAACTCGGGGCCAGGAACTGGTTGTAGGAACACAACGTTTCCATGGTAAAATTCCAGGTTCCCACCGAGTGGTGTTGCAGGGAGGCGGATCTCGTTGGTGGCGGTAGGAGACTTAGATCTGACCAGGTTTCCAGTTCATCTGGCTATAAAATTCCTCTCAGACTATGGTGATCTCGATGGGGCGTTCGAAGCCAAGCATGGATGACGACGACATCGCCGAATTGATGGCACTCAAGGGCGAGTTCTTGCAGACCCGCGAAGAAACGGCGGACATGCGCGGAGAGTTGGATGATTTGCAAAAGGATGTCCACGCAATCAACCTCAAGCAGGACGCGATGACCAAGGTCCTGACGGGTGTCCAAGATGCAGTTACAAATCTCAGCTCTCAGCTGTCCACCATGGCGGATGTGCTCAAGAGCTTTTCCACAAACAGAGCACCTTCACTTGTGCAACCAGTAGCTACTCAGCATGTTCCCACAACAGAGGCATCCACGGCTGCACCAGATCTTACAGACCAAGAACCACCTAGGCCCTTGACTGAAGAACTCCGCAAATGCTTAGCAGCAGAGCAAGCGAAAACCAAACAATTGTCGCTGCAAATCCCACCCAATTTGGCACCCCTCAGAGTACCAAATGGAGCCCCTCCTCTTGGTTATGCAGAAACAGTTCGTCGTGAGGTGCACTCTGGAAATGCAACTCCATTTGTGGCCTACCGAACTGCTCACACCCCTGCCTTTCACAATTTTCAACCTCCTATTGTGCGTACGTCTTGGGAGGATTACTACAAACAATATGAATAGGAAATGTGCACACAGTTCCTCAAGTCCATCACAAAAGGGCCTCGTTTCGAATTTCCCAATTTCAATGGCAGTAACCCTAGGGGCTGGACTCACCAAAGTGAGAAGTTCTTTCAAATGGCAGGCACACCAGCTGAATACAAGGTGAATATGGCTCAAATGCACATCATTGGCAAGGCTGATATCTGGTTAAGAAGATCTGGCCTGCTAAAGAAAAAACCCAGCTGGGAACAATTCTGCACTGAGCTACTTCACCGGTTTTCTGCATCAAGCTCTTATGATCTCACTGACAAATTCAATTATTTGCAACAGAATTCATCTACGGTTATCGAATATACAGAACAGTTTGAAGAACTGATGGTAGATGTCCAGCAAGAAAATCCATATATCTCTGAAAGCTGGTTTGTTAAATGCTTTGTCAATGGGTTGAGATCACAGCTCAAATACCAGATCAGACCTCTGAGACCTACCACACTAACAGGTGCTTATTTGTTGGCCATTTACATAGAAAAAGGAGCCCCTCAAAAGAAACAATCCCAACAGTTTTCTTCTTATTCAAAACCAACCACTCGCTTTCCCAAACAAGCAGTAACTCCTAGTGAGAAACCTGTTGAATTCAAAGCACCAGCAGTGACCCAGAGAGCTAGAGAACCAGGAAAATGCTGGAGATGTGGAGATCACTGGGTACATGGCCACAAGTGTAAGCAACAATCAGTGTTAAATGTTCTTACTGGAGAACAACCACAGGAAAATCCTACAGAACAAGAGGAATTAGAAGAAATGGATCAGGAAGAACAGCCACAAGGAGAAGAACAATGCATGAGAATCTCCTTACAAGCAATGCAGTCTGATACTATCAATACCATGTCCATAATGATTTCTGTAGGGGGCAAAATGGCGAGGGCACTGATTGATTCAGGAAGCAACTCCGCATTCATGAATTTACACTTTGCTCTTCAGACATCCTGCACAATCTTGAAGGACTCGACTAGAGCAGTTACTGTAGCAGGAGGAGGAAAACTATGGTCTGGATCGTATATACCAACCAGAACCTTCACTGCTGATAACACTGAATTTCAGCAACAATTCAGAATTCTGGACTTACCTGGGCATGATGTAGTGCTGGGATCTGACTGGATGGCCCAGCACAGTCATGTCTCCTTCTCTTATGACCCTAGGCAACTTACTGTGCAACATCAGGGTCCAACTCCTGTCACAATTCCACCTTGTGACACTCTCCAGGCTACTGATGAGATTGATGCATTAGAACTTAATAGAATGCTTCTTTGTGGCGCTCCTACTTTTGCAATTAAACTACCAGAAGATATCACACTGCGGCCCAGCAAGCAGCATGCTACACCACCTGAAATTCAGGAAATTTTGACATCCTGTCCAGAAGTGTTTCAAGAACCCACTGGTTTACCACCTGTAAGAGACTTGGATCATGAAATTCCTCTCAAGCCCAACTCTACTCCACCAAATTCAAGACCTTACACGGTGTCACACATGCATAGGAATGAAATGGAGAAACAAGTTCACCAGTTACTTTAGTCAAAGATCATTAGGGAAAGCCAAAGCCCTTACTCCTCTCCTGCTATCCTAGTTATGAAAAAGGATGGATCATGGAGACTTTGCATTGATTATAGGAAACTCAATGCAGCCACAATCAAAAACAAGTTCCCTATACCTGTGATTGAGGATCTGCTAGATGAATTACATGGAGCAAAAATCTTTACCAAGTTAGACATGCGGTCTGGATATCACCAGATCAGGATAAATGAAAAGGACATACACAAGACAACATTCAGGACTTATTTTGGTCACTATGAGTTCCTAGTTATGCCATTTGGCCTCACTAATGCTCCAGGCACTTTTCAAGCACTGATGAACAAAATATTTGGGTCTTATCTGAGAAAGTTCATCCTAGTATTCTTTGATGACATTTTAATATTCAGCAAGTCCTCAGAAGAGCACAGGGAGCACATGAAAATAGTACTGGAATTATTACACCAACTCTTTGGATGATCCTGGCTTTAGGATTCCGTCCTAGGGGAGGATGTCTAGGTTAGGTCTATGACTTACCCTAGGTATGTAGCTTCATCATTAGCCACCGAATGGTTCAGGGTTCGAGTGGAGAAGAAGTTGATGATCCTTCCAATTCAGCTTTTGTGCTTTGAGAGTGTCTCGTCCAGAGGTCGAATGAACCTTCATGATGGCTTCAACTGCTTGATCAGTCGCCTTGATCCATTCTTAGTTTTGTCGAGTGAACTTTCGTTGTTAAATTTCGAGTGTTGATATGGAAAAAATCTTCCGTCTGAAGGGTTGCTCCGCCGCCTGCGGATTTCGCGGGATTCAAATTTTGGGAAGCGCTCCGGGCGGGGGAGGCCGCAATAATCGGGACGGATTAGGCAGGCCACCTCGATCTCTGCGCCACCTTTTTTTTCATGTATCGTGCGCGCGACTGTTGCGGGATTTGCTAAGATCGTCCGGGCCTACAAGTCAGTCACTCGGAAGCGACCTTATATAAGACGCCGGACCGGGGCCTTTGAACAATGCGCCCCCATTCTTCTTCCTCCTCAGATTCCTCCGCTGCGCCTGCTTCTGCTCTCGGCGTCGTCGCCCCGCTCAAACTCAATCCGCTGCCATGGGGAAGGAGAAGACGGTGGCGTTGGAGCGTGCGAAGAAGGCGACGGCGAAGGCGAAAGGGAAGAAGACCAGCCAGGGCAGATCTTCGTCGAGGTCCGGCCTGCCGCCTGGCTGGATCCAGGGCGACTGGATCCGCTCGACAATCAGTCAAGATTACATTGATGACCTGTGACCCCCCATGAGTCGGCGCGGCTCCCGGGGAACGAGACCGAGCCGCATCCGCAGGAGGGTGAGTGCGTCCTCCTCGCCACGCATGTCGACCGCAAGTTTTCTTTGCCTCCCCATCCTTTCTTTCATGGTTTCTTGAACTTATTCGGAGCTCAACTCCACCACTTTTCTCCAAACACCATCGTGTACCTTGCTGCTTACGTGTCTATGTGCGAGAATTTCTTGGGTTGCCGACCACACTGGGTTCTCTTCAAGCACATATTCACATGTCGCTCCCAGACGGTCAAGAAGGCCAACCCGAGTGACGAGAGGACGCACGTGATACAGATGTGCGGGGGTCTTGGAATACAAATGAGGAACAAGAGCACCTTCCCAGCTATGATCCTACCCGACTCGGTCCGGGGCTGGCAGTCAACCTGGTTTTACTGCAAGGACCAACCGACCCCGGGTCAGTCGACTGGACTTCCCCCCTTTTCCATGGCTCGAGTGGAGAAGCCCTCCTCCTTGAGAGTGATCCCGGAAGAGAAGGCGCATGTGAAGGTGTTGGTCGAGCGGGTCATCCAACTTGTCCGTGACGGTGTGACTGGTATGGACCTGCTGGAGGTCTTCCTCAGTCGACGCATCCAACCACTCCAAGCTCGTGACCATCCGATGTGGATGTACTCGGGACTCGAGGATTCCACTTGGATCCACCCGGAAGATGTTAGTGAGGACACAATGGAGAAGTGGCTGAGAGGTATTACCGGCAACAAGGATAATCCCCGGGGGTCCAGGAGGGTGGTTCCATTCGACCATTTGCGCCAGCCGGAATAGGTACGATCATGCATTGTCGAGCGTCTTCTTGATTCACTATGTAACATCTTGTTGACGGTCGACTATCTTTCTTTTGTTCATTGTCTTTTCAGCCTCTTATTGATATGTACTCAATGCCCAATGAAGTGCAGGAGCAAAATGTTGAGGAAGAGGCGAGCGGGGGCGAGAGTGGTGAGTGGCACTCGGATGTAGAGGAGGACGAGGAGAGCGACGACCCGAGTGAGGAAGAAGAGGTCGACTCGCCTCCTCGCAGAGAAAGGAGGTCCGAGCACATTCATGACCTGGCAAACACCCCTGGCCTGGTGGTCGCACCGACTGGGCAGTCTTCAAAGCGCCCTCGGACGTCTTCTCTGTTGCCTCCTGCGCCAAAAATATTGAAGGCCACATCCTCCAAACCGCCGAAGGTTTTTCCCAGAATCAAAGTGACCATTCCCACCATCTCCGGGTAATCATCTGACCCCATCTTTCGGTCGACTCGAGCAACAGAACATAACCGACTGAAAGTTGACATTTGCAGTGCTGCTACCTCTAGAACTTCTTCCCGCCAATACCGAGACGAGGAAATGGAAGACGTGGTTACCTCCAACCCAGGTAAAATTATCATGATCTTATTCTTGATTATTTGGTCGATCAAATTCTGGCAATTCACTTCGGGTCGACTAATTTGTTTGCATCCCCACCCAACGTTATCGAGCTTCCGGATGATGATGAGGATGTGGCTCCGAGGCCCAGAAAGAACAAAAAAGTAGTGGCTGGCAAGACATCTTAGCCAGGGCTGACGACGGAACCAACTGTCCAACAACCTGAAGATGCAGGTGGGGCCTTTGTAACTTTTGCAGTCCCATTGTCGAGTGAGCGCCCTGCACCGTCGATTGTACCAGTGTTTCCTTCAGCCGCCCAACCCCATGTCTCAGAGCTCCAAGCTGCCGCATCTAGGTCGTCTGCCCCTTTCTTCACCAACTATCATGTTTCGGAAAGACAGTCGGACGCCGCTGCGGAGGCTATCCATCAGGCTAACGTGATGATGGAGCGAATGAAGACCGTGCACGAGAA
Organism: Triticum monococcum; assembly: GCA_034509565.1. Classification (NCBI taxonomy): domain Eukaryota; kingdom Viridiplantae; phylum Streptophyta; class Magnoliopsida; order Poales; family Poaceae; genus Triticum; species Triticum monococcum. Next base: position 168,082,073 of record CM067847.1, on the reverse strand, counting down.
CAGCCAGGCTGCTTACGATGCCAGTATGGCTCTTCGGGCCAATGTCCAGGTAAGTTAGCTTTCGACTGACCTTGTTCTATTAGGATATGCTACCTGAAATATTTTCTTTCATACAATCTCTTATTGTTTGCGTCGAATCTATACACCCACTGGGTTTTTTGTTGTCTTTAGTATTTGCGCTCTTCCACTCGGCCTGGGCGAGTGGGATCTGAACCAGTGTGGGAATGCCAAGTGCACCCACTGGGTGTAGTCCCCGAGACCGCAGTCGACTGCGGGCAGTCGACTGGGGTCTGAGTACTTTTCACTTTCTTTTCTTCCACTCGACCCGGGCGGACCGGCCGAGTGGGATCTGAACCAGTGGGGGCACGTCAAGTGCACCCATTGGGTGTAGTCCCCGAGACCGCGGTCGACTGATGGCAGACGGCCGGGGTCTGAAAAGTTCTTCTCTCTTTCTTCTTTTTTTACTCGACCCGGGCAGACTGGTCGAGTGGGTCTGAATCAGTGGGGGCACGCCAAGTGCACCCACTGGGTGTAGTCCCCCAGACCGCGGTCGACTGCGGGCAGTCGACTGGGGTCTGAGTAAACTTTTAAGTTTTATTCACTCGGAAGTAAATAATCTTTGATCTTGTCGATTGACATGTCTTTTACCTTCTGCAGAAATCTTGTACTCTCATTTCTAAGTTCGGCAAATTTGGGGAGAAGCAGAGGCAACTCAACCTCGACTTGGAGCTGGCCCAACAAAAGTTTAAGAAAGCTTAAGATGAAGCTGCTGGTATGGAAGGTAACTGCCTGTCGATTGTTCACGTCGATCGTCCTTTAAAATATTTCTTCGATCTCTTGTTTGATCCGATTGCTTATTTTGCAGAGAAAATGAGGTTGGCTCTGGAAAAGAAGGACTTGGACCTTGCAGCTGCGTAGAAGGAAGCTCAAGATAAGACTGCCCTTGCAGACCAGAAGCTCACTTCGGTCGGAGCGCTGGAAGGAGAAGTAAGCAAGCTGAAGTCCTCTCTCACTGAATCCAACTAAGAGGTAACTCGTCTGAAGAAGGATAAGATGGCTCTGAATGAGAAGCTGGAGTCCACGGCTCATAAGAGGAATGGCGTGGAAGCCTATCTGAGAACTCTTGCTAAGAAGCTCTATCTTATGCTGGAAGGTACTCCTTTTAATCCGACCGCTTTACTGCTTGCGAGTTAATCCTGTCGAGTCGACTCACTAACTCTTTGACTACAGAATTCTGCCAAAACTTTGACGAGGAAACTGGATGGATCGAGATGGGTTTAAACCCTATCGTTTCTCCAGTCGGCGATGAGGCTGCCGTGAATGTGCTTCGACTGGAATCCCGTGTCGCTAGTGTCACAAGTTACCTCGCTCGTCTGAAGGTGGAAGTTTCACGGATCGAATCATCACTCTGGCCAAGGGCGACACTTCAAAATGACCTCGAATCTCTGATGACTCGGCTCAACGAGGTTCCTGGTCGAGTGCAAGAGTGGAAGAACTCCTCTTCCCAGTGTGGTGCTGACGTGGCGTTGTCCTTGGTAAGAGTCCACTGCAAGGAAGCTCGCGAAGACAAGCTAGCGGCGATCAAGGTCGCCAATACTAAAAGGCACAATTTCCAGTCCTTTATAGAGACTTTCATAGACGCCGCCACTCGGATTGCAGATGGAATCGACTTGGACGAATTCGTTGAACCTACCAGCCCTCCTCCTGCCGAATGAACAAACTTTGAGATTTAAACTTGCCTTAAATTTGCCTCGGGATGCCGAGTGGTTGCTGTAACCATTAAACTCCTTCGGGCTTGATGCTCGAATACTTGTCGCCTGGAATTTTTAGGATCTATCTGAACTTGGTTTATTTCTAAATATGTTTGTATTTGCCTTCACATGGAATTTGCTCTTTGGGATGTAGCCCTGAAGTGGAGAGTTCAATCGACCCGCGCCTCGTCGTCCCTGCAGGCAGGGATGAGGCGCATGTTGTATTTGTGGCGTAGCTCGGAGAAGAAGGTCGCGGTCGACCTGCACCTCGTCGTCCTTGCGGATGGGGATGGAGCGTACGTTGTACTTGTGGCATAGCTCGGAGTAGAAGGCCGCGGTCGACCTGCACCTCGTCGTCCTTGCAGATGGGGACGGAGCGTACGTTGTACTTGTGGCGTAGCTCAGAGTAGAAGGCTGTGGTCGACCTGCACCTCGTCGTCCTTGCGGATGGGGATGGAGCGTATGTTGTACTTGTGGCGCAGCTCCTAAGGGGAAGGTTGCAGTCGACCTGTACCGCGTTGTCCATGCAGATAGGGACAGATTTTAAACCTTAGGCGAATACTGGACTGCAGCTAAGCCTTCGAGTGGGAGGGTTGACGACCACTCGGTAGGATTTTTTAAACTTAGGCGAGTACTGGACTGCAGCTAGGCCCCCGAGTGGGAGGGTTGCTCACCACTCGGTAGGATTTTTTAAACTTAGGCGAGTACTGGACTACATCTAAGCCCCCGAGTGGGAGGGTTGCTCACCACTCAGTAGGATTTTTTAAACTTAGGCTAGTACTGGACTGCAGCTAAGCCCACAAGTGGGAGGGTTGCTCACCACTCGGTAGGATTATTTAAACTTAGGCGAGTACTGGACTGTAGCTAAGCCCCCGAGTGGGAGGGTTGCTCACCACTTGGTAGGATTTTTTAAGCTTAGGCGAGTACTGGACTGTAGCTAAGCCCCCGAGTGGGAGGGTTGCTCACCACTCGGTAGGATTTTTTAAACTTAGGTGAGTACTGGACTGCAGCTACGCCCCCGAGTGGGAGGGTTGCTCACCACTCGGTAGGATTTTTTAACCTTAGGCGAAACGGATTCGCAGCTAAGCCCCCAAGTGAGAGGCTTGCTCACCACTCGGTAGGATTTTACAAACTTAGGCGAGTACTGGACTGCAGCTAAGCCCCCGAGTGAGAGGCTTGCTCACCACTCGGTATGATTTTTTAAACTTAGGCAAAACGGATTCGCAGCTAAGCCCCCGAGTGAGAGGCTTGCTCACCACTTGGTAGGATTTTCTTTTGAACTTTAGGCGAAACGGACTCGCAGCTAAGTCACCCATTGGGTATTTCAGACGCATATAAAAGCAACAACAATCATTCCAGAGGACTGTAAAGCTCTTGTCTTTGATAAACAAATTACAAAGGTATTTCTTATTACATTTTATTCGAACGAGTACTTCAGTATAAAAGGGGCGGAGCAGCTCCGCATTCCAAGCCCATGGCTCGTCCTTCTTATGCTCGACATTGTAAAGGTGGTATGCTCCATTGTGGAGCACTCTGGTGACAATGAAGGGACCTTCCCAAACTGGGGCGAGCTTGTGCGGTTTCTGCCTGATCCACTCGAAGAACCAAGCCTCCCTCTTGAAAGGCTCGACCCTTCACGTGTCTAGCATGGAATCGACGCAAGTCTTGCTGATAAATGGTCGACCGGATCAAGGCCATATCTCTTTCCTCCTCTAGGAGGTCGACTGCATCTTGCCGAGCTTGTTCTGCTTCATCTTCAGAGAAGAGCTGAACTCGTGGTGCATTATGAAGAAAGTCACTCGGTAGAACAACTTCAGCCCCATAGACCAAGAAGAATGGAGTTCGACCAGTCGACCGATTGGGAGTTGTCCTCAATCCCTAGAGAACTGATGGAAGTTCATCAACCCAGGCGCCCGCTGCGTGCTTGAGATCTCGCATCAGTCGGGGTTTCAGTCCTTTGAGAATCATGCCATTTGCTCTTTCTGCTTGTCCATTCGACTAGGGATGGGCGACTGAAGCATAGTCGACTCGTGTGCCTTGTGAGGCGCAGAAGGTTCTGAACTCATCAGAATCGAAGTTCGATCCATTGTCAGTGCTGATGTTGTACGGAACCCCATATCCGAATATCAACTCTATGATGAAGCTGACAGCAGTACTAGCTTCAAGATTCTTAATAGGCGTGGCTTCGATCCATTTGGTAAACTTGTCGACTGCTACAAGCACATGAGTGAAGCCGCTCCTACCAGTCCTCAGTGGACCAACCATGTCCAATCCCCAAACAGCAAAGGGCAAGACGAGTGGAATGGTCTTCAGGGCTGATGCAGGTTTGTGCGACATATTGGAGTAGAACTGGCAGCCTTCACATCTGTCGACTACATCTTTCGCCATTTCATTTGCTCGAGGCTAATAAAATCCAGCTCGGTATGCTTTAGCCACAATGGTCCGAGAGGACGCATGGTGACCACAGGTCCCCGAATGGATGTCGTGGAGGATCACTCGGCCTTCTTCTGGTGTTATGCATTTCTGGCTGACCCCTTTCTCTAAATAGTTGTCCTCTTATTACAGTAAAGGCCTTGGATCGACGAACGATCCGTCGAGCCTCTTTTTCATCCTATGGGAGCTCTTTCCTAAGGATATATGCAATGTATGGCACTGTCCAGTCGGGAGTGATGACCAACACCTCCATGATCAAGTCGACCATGGCTGGGACCTCGACTTCAGTCGGATCTGTGGCACTCCTAGGCTGCGGGGGCTCTTCAGCGAAGGGATCTTCTTGAACTGAAGGTGCATGAATATGCTCCAGGAACACATTACTGAAGGAAATATGCCCTAGAGGCAATAATAAAGTTATTATTTATTTCCTTATTTCATGATAAATGTTTATTATTCATGCTAGAATTGTATTAACCGGAAACATAATACATGTGTGAATACATAGACAAACAGTATGTCACTAGTATGCCTCTACTTGACTAGCTCGTTGAATCAAAGATGGTTAAGTTTCCTAGCCATAGACATGAGTTGTCATTTGATTAACGGGGTCACATCATTAGAGAATGATGTGATTGACTTGACCCATTCCGTTAGCATAGCACTTGATCGTTTAGTTTGTTGCTATTGCTTTCTTCATGACTTATACATGTTCCTATGACTATGAGATTATGCAACTCCCGTTTACCGGAGGAACACTTTGTGTGCTACCAAACGTCACAACATAACTGGGTGATTATAAAGGTGCTCTACAGGTGTCTCCGAAGGTACTTGTTGGGTTGGCGTATTTCGAGATTAGGATTTGTCACTCTGATTGTCGGAGAGGTATCTCTGGGCCCACTCGGTAATGCACATCACTATAAGCCTTGCAAGCATTGCAACTAATGAGTTAGTTGCGGGATGATGTGTTACGGAACGAGTAAAGAGACTTGCCGGTAAAGAGATTGAACTAGGTATTGAGATACCGACGATCGAATCTCGGGCAAGTAACATACCGATGACAAAGGGAACAACGTATATTGTTATGCGGTTTGACCGATAAAGATCTTCGTAGAATATGTAGGAGCCGACATGAGCATCCAGGTTCTGCTATTGGTTATTGACCGGAGACGTGTCTCGGTCATGTCTACATAGTTCTCGAACCCGTAGGGTCCGCACGCTTAAAGTTCGGTGACAGTTATATTATGAGTTTATGTGCTTTGATGTACCGAATGAGTTCGGAGTCCCAGATGAGATCGGGGACATGACGAGGAGTCTCGAAATGGTCGAGACGTAAAGATCGATATATTAGACGACTATATTTGAATATCGGAAACGTTCCGAGTGATTCGGGTATTTTCGGGAGTACCGGGGAGTTACGGGAATTCGTATTGGCCTTGATGGGCCATACGGGAAAGGACAGAAAGGCCTTAAAGGGTGGCCGCACCCCTCCCCATGGGCTGGTCCGAATTGGACTAGGGAGGGGGGCGCCCCCTTCCTTCCTTCTCCTTTTCCCTTCCCTTTCCTTCCCTCCTACTCCTACTACTTGGAAGGGCTCCTAGTTCTACTAGGAAAGGGGGAATCCTACTCCCGGTGGGAGTAGGACTCCCCTAGAGCGCGCCATAGAGAGGGCCGGTCCTCCCCCTCCTCCACTCCTTTATATACGGGGGCAGGGGGCACCCTAAAGAAACAACAATTCATCTCTTGATCTCTTAGCCATGTGCGGTGCCCGCCTCCACCATAATCCACCTCGATCATATCATAGCTTTGCTTATGCGAAGCCCTGCATCGGTAGAACATGATCATCGTCACCACGCCGTCGTGCTGACGAAACTCTCCCTCAACACTCGGCTGGATCGGAGTTCGAGGGACGTCATCGAGCTGAACGTGTGCTGAACTCGAAGGTGCCGTGCGTTCGGTACTTGGATCGGTCGAATCATGAAGACGTACGACTACATCAACCGCGTTGTGCTAATGCTTCCGCTTCCGGTCTAGGAGGGTACGTAGACAACACTCTCCCCTCTCGTTGCTATGCATCACCATGATCTTGCGTGTGCATAAGAATTTTTTTGAAATTACTACGTTCCCCAACAGTGGCATCCAAGCCTAGGTTTTATGCGTTGATGTTGTATGCACGAGTAGAGCACAAGTAAGTTGTGGGCGATATAAGCCATACTGCTTACCAGCATGTCATACTTTGGTTCGGCGGTATTGTTGGATGAAGCGCCCCGGACCGACATTACGCGTACGCTTAGGTGAGACTGGTTCTACCGACGTGCTTTGCACACAGGTGGCTGGCGGGTGTCAGTTTCTCCAACTTTTGTTGAACCGAGTGTGGCTACGCCCGGTCCTTGAGAAGGTTCAAACAACACCAACTTGACAAACTATCGTTGTGGTTTTGATGCGTAGGTAAGAACGGTTCTTGCTAAGCCCGTAGCAGCCACGTAAAACTTGCAACAACAAAGTAGAGGACGTCTAACTTGTTTTTGCAGGGCATGTTGTGATGTGATATGGTCAAGACATGATGCTAAATTTTATTGTATGAGATGATCATGTTTTGTAACCTAGTTATCGGCAACTGCCAGGAGCCATATGGTTGTCGCTTTATTGTATGCAATGCAATCGCCCTGTAATGCTTTACTTTATCACTAAGCGGTAGCGATAGTCGTGGAAGCATAAGATTGGCGAGACAACAACGATGCTACGATGGAGATCAAGGTGTCGCGTCGGTGACGATGGTAATCATGACGGTGCTTCGGAGATGGAGATCACAAGCACAAGATGATGATGGCCATATCATATCACTTATATTGATTTCATGTGATGTTTATCTTTTATGCATCTTATCTTGCTTTGATTGACGGTAGCATTATAAGATGATCTCTCACTAAATTTCAAGATAAAAGTGTTCTCCCTAAGTATGCACCGTTGCCAAAGTTTGTCGTGCCCAGACACCACGTGATGATCGGGTGTGATAAGCTTTACGTCCATCTACAACGGGTGCAAGCCAGTTTTGCACACGTAGAATACTCAGGTTAAACTTGACGAGCCTAGCATATGCAGATATGGCCTCGGAACACGGAGACCGAAAGGTCGAGCATGAATCATATAGTAGATATGATCAACATAGTGATGTTCACCATTGAAACTACTCCATCTCACGTGATGATCGGACATGGTTTAGTTGATTTGGATCACATGATCACTTAGAGGATTAGAGGGATGTCTATCTAAGTGGGAGTTCTTAAGTAATATGATTAATTGAACTTAAATTTATCATGAACTTAGTCCTGGTATTATTAGCATATCTATGTTGTAGATCAATAGCTCGCGTTGTTGCTTCCCTATGTTTTATATATGTTCCTAGAGAAAACTAAGTTGAAAGATGTTAGTAGCAAAGATACGGATTGGATCCGTGATATGAGGTTTATCCTCATTGCTGCACAGAAGAATTATGTCCTTGATGCACCGCTAGGTGACAGACCTAATGTAGGAGCAAATGCAGACGTTATGAACATTTGGCTAGCTCAATATGATGACTACTTGATAGTTTAGTGCACCATGCTTAACGGCTTAGAATCGGGACTTCAAAGACATTTTGAACGTCATGGACCATATGAGATGTTCCAGGAGTTGAAGTTAATATTTCAAGCAAATACCCGAGTTGAGAGATGTGAGGTCTCCAACAAGTTCTATAGCTAAAAGATGGAGGAGAATCGCTCAAGCAGTGAGCATTTGCTCAGATTGTCTGGGTACTACAATCGCTTGAATTAAGTGGGAGTTAATCTTCCAGATAAGATAGTGATTGACAGAATTCTCTAGTCACCATCACCAAGTTAGTAGAACTTCGTGATGAACTATAATACGCAAGGGATAACAGAAACGATTCCCAAGCTCTTCGTGATGCTGAAATCGACGAAGGTAGAAATGAAGAAAAGCATCAAGTGTTGATGGTAAACAAAACCACTAGTTTCAAGTAAAGGGGCAAAGGGAAGAAAGGGGAACTTCAAGAAGAACGGCAAACAAGTTGCTGCTCAAGTGAAAAAAACCCAAGTCTGGACCTAAGCCTGAAACTGAGTGCTTCTACTGCAAAGGGATTGGTCATTGGAAGCGGAACTACCCCAAGTAATTGGTGGATAAGAAGGATGGCAAAGTGAACATAGGTATATTTGATATACATGTTATTGATGCGTACTTTATTAATGTTTATAGCAACCCCTTAGTATTTGATACTAGTTCAGTTGCTAAGAATAGTAACTCGAAACGGGAGTTGCAGAATGAGCAGAGACTAGTTAAGGGTGAAGTGACGATGTGTATAGGAAATGGTTCCAAGATTGATATGATCATCATCGCACACTCCCTATACTTTCGGGATTAGTGTTAAACCTAAAATAAATGTTATTTAGTGTTTGCGTTGAGCATGAATATGATTGGATCATGTTTATTACAATACGGTTATTCATGTAAGTTAGAGAATAATTGTTGTTCTGTTTACATGAATAAAACCTTCTATGGTCATACACCCGATGAAAATGGTTTGTTGGATCTCGATCGTGCTGATACACATTTTCATAATATTGAAGCCAAAAGATGCAAAGTTAATAATGATAGTGCAACTTATTTGTGGCACTGCCGGTTAGGTCATATTGGTGTAAAGCACATGAAGAAAATCCATGCTGATGGGCTTTTGGAATCACTTGATTATGAATCAGTTGATGCTTGCAAACCATGCCTCATGGGAAAGATCACTAAGACTCCGTTATCTGGAACAATGGAGCGAGCAACAGATTTGTTGGAAATCATACATACTAACGTATGTGGTCCGATGAATATTGAGGCTCACGGCAGGTATCACTATTTTCTGATCTTCACAGATGATTTGAGCAGATATGCGTATATCTACTTGATGAAACAAGTCTGAAACATTTGAAAAGTTCAAAGAATTTCAGAGTGAAGTGGAGAATCATCGTAACAAAAATAAAAGATTCTATGATATGATCGTAGAAGTAAAATATTTGAGTTACGAGTTTGGCCTTCAGTTAAAACAATGTGAAATAGTTTCACTACTCACGCCACCTGGAATACCACAGTGTAATGGTGTGTCCGAACATTGTAACCATAATTATTAAATATGGTGCAATCTATGATGTCTCTTACCGATTTACCACTATCATTTTGGGGTTATGCATTAGAGACAGCTACATTCACATTAAATAGGGCACCATCTAAATCCGTTGAGACGACACCGTATTAACTATGGTTTGGCAGGAAACCTAAGCTGTCGTTTCTTAAAGTTTGAGGTTGCAATTCTTATGTGAAAAAGTTTCAACCTGATAAGCTCAAACCCAAATAGGAGAAGTGCATCTTCATAAGATACCCAAAAGAAAATGTTGGGTACACCTTCTATCACAGATCTGAAGGCACGATATTCATTGCTGAGAATGGATCCTTTCTAGAGAAGGAGTTTCTCTCGAAAGAAGTGAGTGGGAGGAAATCAGAACTTGATGAGGTAACTGTACCTGCTCCCTTATTGGAAAGTAGCTAATCACAGAAATCTGTTCCTGTGACTACTACACCAATTAGTGAGGAAGCTAATGATGATGATCATGTAACTTCAGATCAAGTTACTACCGAACCTCGTAGGTAAACCAGAGTAAGATCCGCACCAGAGTGGTACGGTAATCCTGTTCTTGAGGTCATATTACTTGACCATGACGAGCCTACGAACTATGAGGAAGCGATGATGAGCCCAGATTCCGCAAAATGGCTTGAGGCCATGAAATCTGAGATGAGATCCATGTATGAGAACAAAGTATGGACTTTGATTGACTTGCCCATTGATTGGCGAGCCATAGAGATTAAATGGATCTTCAAGAGGAATACAGACACTGATAGTAGTGTTACTATCTACAAAGCTAGAATTGTCGTAAAAAGTTTTTGACAAGTTCAAGGTGTTGACTACGATGAGAGTTTCGCACTCATATATTTGCTTAAGTTTGTCTGAATCATGTTAGCAATTGCCGCATTTTATGAAATCTGGCAAATGGATAAACAAAACTGCATTCCTTAATGGATTTATTAAAGAAGAGTTGTATATGATGCAACCAGAAGGTTTTGTCAATCCTAAATGTGCTAACAAAATATGCAAGCTCCAGCGATCCATCTATGGACTGGTGCAAGCATCTCAGAGTTGGAATATACGCTTTGATAAGTTGATCAAAGCATATAGTTTTATACAGACTTGCGGTGAAGCCTGTATTTACAAGAAAGTGAGTGGGAGCACTACAGCATTTCTGATAAGTATATGTGAATGACATATTGTTGATAGGAGATAATGTAGAATTATTCTGCAAAGCATAAAGGAGTGTTTGAAAGGAGATTTTCAAAGAAAGACCTCGGTGAAGCTGCTTACATATTGAGCATCAAGATCTATAGAGATAGATCAAGACACTTGATAAGTTTTTTAATGAGTACATACCTTGACAAGATTTTGAAGTAGTTCAAAATGGAACAGTCAAAGAATTAGTTCTTGCATGTGTTACAAAGGTGTGAAGTTGAGCAAGACTCAAAACCCAATCACGACAGAAGATAGAGAGAGAATGAAAGTCATTCCCTATGCCTCAGCCATAGGTTCTATAATGCATGCCATGCTATGTACCAGACCTATTGTATACCCTGCCCTGAGTTTGGCAAGGGAGTACAATAGTGATCTATGAATAGATCACTGGACATTGGTCAAAATTATCCTTAGTGGAATAAGGATCTGTTTCTCGATTATGGAGGTGACAAAAGGTTTGTCGTAAAAGGTTACATCGATGCAAGTTTTGACACTGATCCAGATGACTCAAAGTCTCAATCTGGATACATATTGAAAGTGGGAGCAATTATCTAGAATAGCTTAGTGCAGAGCATTGTTGACATAGAAATTTGCAAAATACTTACGGATCTGAATGTGGCAGACCCGTTGACTAAACTTCTCTCACAAGCAAAACATGATCACACCTTAGTACTCTTTGGGCGTTAATCACATAGCGATGTGAACTAGATTATTGAATCTAGTAAACCCTTTGGGTGTTGGTCACATGACGATGTGAACTATGGGTGTTAATCACATGGTGATGTGAACTATTGATATTAAATCACATGGCGATGTGAACTAGATTATTGACTCTAGTGCAAGTGGGAGACTGAAGGAAATATGCCCTAGAGGCAATAAAAAAGTTATTATTTATTTCCTTATTTCATGATAAATGTTTATTATTCATGCTAGAATTGTATTAACCGGAAACATAATACATGTGTGAATACATAGACAAATAGTATGTCATTAGTATGCCTCTACTTGACTAGCTCGTTGAATCAAAGATGGTTAAGTTTCCTAGCCATAAACATGAGTTGTCATTTGATTAACGGGGTCACATCATTAGAGAATGATGTGATTGACTTGACCCATTCCGTTAGCATAGCACTTGATCGTTTAGTTTGTTACTATTGCTTTCTTCATGACTTATACATGTTCCTATGACTATGAGATTATGCAACTCCCGTTTACCGGAGGAACACTTTGCGTGCTACCAAATGTCACAACATAACTGGGTGATTATAAAGGTGCTCTACAGGTGTCTCCGAAGGTACTTGTTGGGTTGGCGTATTTCGAGATTAGGATTTGTCACTCCGATTCTCGGAGAGGTATCTCTGGGCCCACTCCGTAATGCACATCACTATAAGCCTTGCAAGCATTGCAACTAATGAGTTAGTTGCGGGATGATGTGTTATGGAACGAGTAAAGAGACTTGCCGGTAACGAGATTGAACTAGGTATTGAGATACCGATGATTGAATCTCAGGCAAGTAACATACGGATGACAAAGGGAACAACGTATGTTGTTATGCGGTTTGACCGATAAAGATCTTCGTAGAATATGTAGGAGCTAACATGAGCATCCAGGTTCCGCTATTGGTTATTGACCGGAGACATGTCTCGGTCATGTCTACATAGTTCTCGAACCCGTAGGGTCCGCACGCTTAAAGTTCGATGATAGTTATATTATGAGTTTATGTGTTTTGATGTACCGAAGTAGTTTGGAGTCCCGGGTGAGATCGGGGACATGACGAGGAGTCTCGAAATGGTCGAGACGTAAATATCGATATATTGGACGACTATATTCGAACATCGGAAAGGTTCTGAGTGATTCGGGTATTTTCAGGAGTACCGAGGAGTTACGGGAATTCGTATTGGGCCTTAATGGGCCATACGGGAAAGGAGAGAAAGGCCTCAAAGGGTGGCCGCACCCCTCCCCATGGGCTGGTCCGAATTGGACTAGGGAGGGGGGGCGCCCCCTTCCTTCCTTCTCCTTTTCCCTTCCCTTTCCTTCCCTCCTACTCCTACTACTTGGAAGGGCTCCTAGTTCTACTAGGAAAGGGGGAATCCTACTCCCAGTGGGAGTAGGACTCCCCTAGGGCGCGCCATAGAGAGGGCCGGCCCTCCCCCTCCGCCACTCCTTTATATACGGGGGCAGGGGGCACCCCCGAGAAACAACAATTGATCTCTTGATCTCTTAGCCGTGTGCGGTGCCCCCCTCCACCATAATCCACCTCGATCATATAGTAGCGGTGCTTATGCGAAGCCCTACGTCGGTAGAACATCATCATCGTCACCACGCCATCATGTTGACGAAACTCTCCCTCAACACTCGGCTCGATCGGAGTTCGAGGGACGTCATTGAGCTGAACGTGTGCTGAACTTGGAGGTGCCGTGCGTTCGGTACTTGGATCGGTCGGATCGTGAAGACGTACGACTACATCAACCGCGTTGTGCTAACGCTTCCGCTTCCGGTCTACGAGGGTACGTACACAACACTCTCCCCTCTCATTGCTATGCATCACCATGATCTTGCGTGTGCGTAGGAATTTTTTTGAAATTACTACGTTCCCCAACAATTATTGGGAATAGCTTCTCTCTTAGAGCCTATCTTTGCTAAATCATCTGCTGCTTGATTTTTCTGTCGGGGTACATGATGGAGCTCTAACCCCTCAAACTTCTTTTCCAACTTCCTCACCGTGTTGCAGTAACCAGTCATGGCTGGGCTTCTGACGTCCCACTCCTTCATCACTTGATTGACTACCAAATCTGAGTCGCCATAGACCATGCGGCGACGGACGCCGAGTGAGATGGCCATACGCAACCCATACAAGAGTGCTTCATATTCTGCTTCGTTATTGGAGGAATCAAAGTGAATCTGGAGGACATATCTGAGCTTGTCTCCTCGGGGGGATACCAGGACCACCCCAGCACTGGAACCATTCAGCATCTTGGAACCATCAAATAATATGGTCCAATGCTCCGAGTGAACTTGAGTCGGCAGTTGTTGTTCAATCCACTCGGCGAGGAAATCTGCTATTGCTTGGGATTTGATAGCTTTCTTTGCCTTGAACTTGATATCTAAGGGAAGGAGTTCAATCGCCCACTTTGCCACTCGACCAGTTGCATCTCTATTGTTCAGAATCTCTAATAATGGAGCGTCACTGACGACTGTAATGGAGTGATTAGAGAAGTAATGTGCAACCTTCTTCGTGGTCATATAAACCCCATAAACAAGCTTCTGATAATGTGGATATCTTTGCTTTGATGGAGTCAAAACTTCAGAGACATACTATACTGGGCGCTGAACTTTGTAGGCTTTTCCTTCTTCTTCCCGCTTGACCGTAAGTACTGTATTGACGACTTGTCCAGTGGCTGCAATGTAAAGTAGTAAAGGCTCTTTGCTGATTGGAGCAGCAAGCACCGGCTGGGTGGAAAGCAGGGCTTTGAGCTCTGCAAATGCTGCATCAGCTTCAGGAGTCCACTCGAACTTATCTGACTTCTTTATCAGTCCGTAAAGAGGTAGTGCCTTTTCACCGAGGCGAGAAATGAATCGACTTAGGGTGGCCAAACAACCAGTAAGCTTCTAGACATCATGCACATGCACAGGGCGTTTCATCCAGAGTATGGCACCCACTTTCTCTGGGTTAGCGTCGATCCCCTGTTCGGAAACGAGAAAACCAAGTAATTTTCTGCTTGGAACTCGAAACGTGCACTTTGATGGATTAAGCTTGATATCATACCTTCTGAGGTTGGCAAAGGTTTCAGCAAGGTCAGCCAGTAGGTCAGAACCTTTTTGTGACTTGACCACAATGTCATCCATGTATGCTTCCACATTCCGACTGATTTGAGTGAGCAGACACTTCTGGATCATCCTCATGAATGTGGCTTCGGCGTTCTTCAAACCGAATGGCATAGTGACATAACAGAAGCACCCAAATGGGGTGATGAAAGCTGTTTTTATCTCATCGGGTCCATATAGACGGATCTGATGATACCCGGAATAAGCATCCAAAAAGGACAAACGCTCACACCCCGCAGCCGAGTCGACTATTTGGTCGATGCGAGGGAGAGGAAAGTGATCTTTCGGGTAGGCCCGATTGATATGTTTGAAGTTGATGCACATGTGAAGTGAGTCATCCTTCTTTAGGACCACGACAACATTAGCTAACCACTCAGAGTGGTAAATCTCTCGGATAAACTCAGCTGCCAGAAGCCGAGCCACTTCTTCACCGATTGCCTTCCTCTTCTGTACGGCGGTCCATCGAAGATGTTCCTTGACTGGTTTCACCTTTGCGTCGACTCGCAAACGATGCTCAGCCAGTCCCCTGGGAACACCTGGCATGTCAGAAGGTTTCCATGCAAATATGTCCCAATTCTCACGGAGGAACTGGATGAGCGCTTCTTCCTATTTGGAGTCGAGTGTTGTTGAAATGTGAGTCGGAGCTGCATTGGGATCCATTGGATGAATATGAATCGGCTTCGTTTCACCAGGCGACTGGAATGCTGAATCTGTGGCAGGCTTCTTAGCTCGCAACAAATCACTCGGATCTGCATTTTTTTGATACTCCTGCAACTCCACTACTGCCATCTGTGCATCGGCGATCTTTGAGCCCTTCTGGAAACACTCTTCTGCCTTCTTTCGACTGCCAGTGATAGTGATCACCCCTTTAGGACCAGGCATCTTCAATTTGAGGTACACGTAACATGGTCGAGCCATAAAACATGCATAAGCTGGCCTGCCTAGAATAGCGTGATAAGCACTCTGGAAATCCACAACTTCAAATGTCAACTTTTCTTTGCGGTAATTCTTGGAATCACCGAAAACTACATCAAGGGTGATCTGGCCGAGTGACGCAGCCTTCTTGCAGGAATAACTCCATGGAAACTCATATTACTTTCGCTGAGTTTGGACATCGGAATGCCCATTCCTTTCAATGTCTCTGCATATAGTATATTCAGACCACTGCCACCTGAAGTAAATATGCCCTAGAGGCAATAATGAAGTTAGTATTTATTTCCTTATATCATGATAAATGTTTATTATTCATGCTAGAATTGTATTAACCGGAAACATAATACATGTGTGAATACATAGACAAACAGAGTGTCACTAGTATGCCTCTACTTGACTAGCTCGTTAATCAAAGATGGTTATGTTTCCTAACCATGAACAAAGAGTTGTTATTTGATTAACGGGATCACATCATTAGGTGAATGATCTGATTGACATGACCCATTTCATTAGCTTAGCACCCGATCGTTTAGTATGTTGCTATTGCTTTCTTCATGACTTATACATGTTCCTATGACTATGAGATTATGCAACTCCCATTTCCTGGAGGAACACTTTGTGTGCTACCAAACGTCACAACGTAAATGGGTGACTATAAAGGTGCTCTACAGGTGTCTCCAAAGGTACATGTTGGGTTGGCGTATTTCGAGATTAGGATTTGTCACTCCGATTGTCGAAGAGGTATCTCTGGGCCCTCTCGGTAATGCACATCACATAAGCCTTGCAAGCATTGCAACTAATGAGTTAGTTGCGAGATGATGTATTACGGAACGAGTAAAGAGACTTGCCGGTAACGAGATTGAACTAGGTATTGAGATACCGACGATCAAATCTCGGGCAAGTAACATACCGATGACAAAGGGAACAACGTATGTTGTTATGCGGTCTGACCGATAAAGATCTTCATAGAATATGTAGGAGCCAATATGAGCATCCAGGTTCCGCTATTGGTTATTGACCGAAGACGTGTCTCGGTCATGTCTACATTGTTCTCGAACCCGTAGGGTCCGCACGCTTAAGGTTTCGATGACAGTTATATTATGAGTTTCTGAGTTTTGATGTACCGAAGTTAGTTCGGAGTCCCGGATGTGATCACGGACATGACGAGGAGTCTCAAAATGGTCGAGACATAAAGATTGATATATTGGACGGCTATATTCGAACACCGGAAGTGTTCCGGGTGATTTCGGATAAAACCGGAGTGCCGGAGGGGTTATCGGAACCCCCCGGGGAAGTAATGGGCCTTATTGGGCCTGAGGGGAGAGAGAGGGCAGCAGCCCAGGAGGTGGCGCGCCCCCCCTCATGGGGAGTCCGAATAGGACTAGGAGGGGGGGCCCCCTTTCCCTCTCCCTCTCCCTCTCTTTCCTTCCCCCTCCCTATTCCTAGTTGTTCTAGGAAAGGGGAGTCCTACTCCCACTAGGAGAAGGACTCCCCCCCCCTCTCCTTGGCGCACCAAGGGCCGGCCGGCCTCCCCCTTGCTCCTTTATATACGGGGGCAGGGGGGCACCCTAGAACACACAAGTTGATCTTCGTGATCGTTCCTTAGCCGTGTGCGGTGCCCCCCTCCACCATATTCCACCTCGGTCATATTGTAGCGGTGCTTAGGCGAAGCCCTGTGATGGTAGACCATCAAGATCGTCACCACGCCGTCGTGCTAACGGAACTCCTCCCCGACGCTTTGCTGGATCGGAGCCCGGGGATCGTCATCGAGCTGAACGTGTGCTAGAACTCGGAGGTGCCGTAGTTTCGGTGCTTGATCGGTCGGGCCGTGAAGATGTACGACTACATCAACCAAACGCTTCCATTGTCGATCTACAAGGGTACGTAGATCACACTCTCCCCTCTCGTTGCTATGCATCACCATGATCTTGCGTGTGCGTAGGAATTTTTTTGAAATTACTACGTTCCCCAACAGTGGTATCAGAGCCTAGGTTTTATGTGTTGATGTTATATGCACGAGTAGAACACAAGTGAGTTTTGGGCGATATAAGTCATACTGCTTACCAACATGTCATACTTTGGTTCGGCAGTATTGTTGGACGAAGCGGCCTGGATCAACATTACGCGTACGCTTACGCGAGACCGGTTCTCCCAACGTGCTTTGCACACAGGTGGCTTGCGGGTGACAGTTTCTCCAACTTTAGTTGAACCGAGTGTGGCTACGCCCGGTCCTTGCGAAGGTTAAAATAGCACCAACTTGACAAACTATCATTGTGGTTTTGATGCGTAGGTAAGATTGGTTCTTGCTTAAGCCCGTAGTAGCCACGTAAAACTTTCAACAACAAAGTAGAGGACGTCTAACTTGTTTTTGCAGGGCATGTTGTGATGTGATATGGTCAAGACATAATGCTAAATTTTATTGTATGAGATGATCATGTTTTGTAACCGAGTTATCGGCAACTGGCAGGATCCATATGGTTGTCGCTTTATTGTATGCAATGCA
This sequence comes from Triticum monococcum, assembly GCA_034509565.1. NCBI lineage: Eukaryota > Viridiplantae > Streptophyta > Magnoliopsida > Poales > Poaceae > Triticum > Triticum monococcum. The sequence continues at coordinate 168,064,255 of CM067847.1, read as the reverse complement.
ATCGCGCCGTAATGCTTTACTTTATCACTAAGCGGTAGCGATAGTCGTGGAAGCATAAGATTGGCGAGACGACAACGATGCTACGATGGAGATCAAGGTGTCGCGCCGGTGACGATGGTGATCATGACGGTGCTTCGGAGATGGAGATCACAAGCACAAGATGATGATGGCCATATCATATCACTTATGTTGATTGCATGTGATGTTTATCTTTTATGCATCTTATCTTGCTTTGATTGACGGTAGCATTATAAGATGATCTCTCACTAAATTATCAAGATAAAAGTGTTCTCCCTAAGTATGCACCGTTGCCAAAGTTCGTCGTGCCCAGACACCACGTGATGATCGGGTGTGATAAGCTCTACGTCCATCTACAACGGGTGAAAGCCAGTTTTGCACACGCAGAATACTCAGGTTAAACTTGACAAGCCTAGGATATGCAGATATGGCCTCGGAACACTGAGATCGAAAGATCGAGCGTGAATCATATAGTAGATATGATCAACATAGCGATGTTCACCATTGAAAACTACTCCATTTCACGTGATGATCGGTTATGGTTTAGTTGATTTGGATCACGTGATCACTTAGAGGATTAGAGGGATGTCTATCTAAGTGGGAGTTCTTTAAGTAATTTGATTAATTGAACTTAAATTTATCATGAACTTAGTACCTGATAGTATCTTGCTTATGTATGTTTGATTGTAGATAGATGGCCCGTGATGTTGTTCCATTGAATTTTAATGCGTTCCTTGAGAAAGCAAAGTTGAAAGATGATGGTAGCAATTACATGGACTGGGTCCGTAACTTGAGGATTATCCTCATTGCTGCACAGAAGAATTACATCCTGGAAGCACTGCTGGGTGCCAGGCCTGCTGCTGGAGCAACACCAGATGTTATGAACGTCTGGCAGAGCAAAGCTGATGACTACTCGATAGTTCAGTGTGCCATGCTTTACGGCTTAGAATCGGGACTTCAACGACGTTTTGAACATCATGGAGCATATGAGATGTTCTAGGAGTTGAAGTTAATATTTCAAGAAATGCCCGGATTGAGAGATATGAAGTCTCCAATAAGTTCTATAGCTGCAAGATGGAGGAGAACAGTTCTGTTAGTGAGCATATACTCAAAATGTCTGGGTATAATAATCACTTGATTCAGATGGGAGTTAATCTTCCAGATGATTGCGTCATTGACAGAATTCTCCAATCACTGCCACCAAGCTACAAGAGCTTCGTGATGAACTATAATATGCAAGGGATGAATAAGACTATTCCCGAGCTCTTCGCAATGCTGAAAACTGCGGAGGTAGAAATCAAAAAGGAGCATCAAGTGTTGATGGTCAACAAGACCACTAGTTTCAAGAAAAAGGGCAAAGGGAAGAAGAAGGGGAACTTCAAGAAGAACAGCAAGCAAGTTGCTGCTCAAGAGAAGAAACCCAAGTCTGGACCTAAGCCTGAAACTGAGTGCTTCTACTACAAGCAGACTGGTCACTGGAAACGGAACTGCCCCAAGTATTTGGCGGATAAGAAGGATGGAAAGATGAACACAGGTATATGTGATATACATGTTATTGATGTGTACCTTACTAGAGCTCGCAGTAGCACCTGGGTATTTGATACTGGTTCTGTTGCTAATATTTGCAACTCGAAACAGGGACTACGGATTAAGCGAACACTGGCAAAGGACGAGGTGACGATGCGCGTAGGAAATGGTTCCAAAGTCGATGTGATCGCGATCGGCAAGCTACCTCTACATCTACCTTCGGGATTAGTAGTAGACCTAAATAATTGTTATTTGGTGCCAGCATTGAGCATGAACATTATATCTGGATCTTGTTTAATGCGAGACGGTTATTCATTTAAATCAGAGAATAATGGTTGTTCTATTTATATGAGTAATATCTTTTATGGTCATGGACCTTTGAAGAGTGGTCTATTTTTGATGAATCTCGATAGTAGTAACACACATATTCATAATGTTGAAGCCAAAAGATGCAGAGTTGATAATGATAGTGCAACTTATTTGTGGCACTGCCGTTTAGGTCATATTGGTGTAAAACGCATGAAGAAACTCCATACTGATGGACTTTTGGAACCACTTGATTATGGATCACTTGGTACTTGCGAACCGTGCCTCATAGGCAAGATGACTAAAACACCGTTCTCCGGTACTATGGAGAGAGCAACAGATTTGTTCGAAATCATACATACAGATGTATGTGGTCCGATGAATATTGAGGCTCGTGGCGGATATCGTTATTTTCTCACCTTCACAGATGACTTAAGCAGATATGGGTATATCTACTTAATGAAACACAAGTCTGAAACATTTGAAAAGTTCAAAGAATTTCAGAGAGAAGTTGAAAATCATCGTAACAAGAAAATAAAGTTTCTACGATCTGATCGTGGAGGAGAATATTTGAGTTACGAGTTTGGTGTACATTTGAAACAATATGGAATAGTTTCGCAACTCACGCCACCCGGAACACCACAGCGTAATGGTGTGTCCGAACGTCGTAATCGTACTTTACTAGATATGGTTCGATCTATGATGTCTCTTACTGATTTTCCGCTATCGTTTTGGGGTTATGCTTTAGAGACGGCCGCATTCACGTTAAATAGGGCACCATCAAAATCCGTTGAGACGACGCCTTATGAACTATGGTTTGGCAAGAAACCAAAGTTGTCGTTTCTTAAAGTTTGGGGCTGCGATGCTTATGTGAAAAAGCTTCAACCTGATAAGCTCGAACCCAAATCGGAGAAATGTGTCTTCATAGGATACCCAAAGGAGACTGTTGCGTACACCTTCTATCACAGATCCGAAGGCAAGACATTCGTTGCTAAGAATGGATCCTTTCTAGAGAAGGAGTTTCTCTCGAAAGAAGTGAGTGGGAGGAAAGTAGAACTTGACGAGGTAACTGTACCTGCTCCCTTATTGGAAAGTAGTACATCATAGAAACCTGTTTCTGCGACACCTACACCAATTAGTGAGGAAGCTAATGATAATGATCATGAAACTTCAGAACAAGATACTACTGAACCTCGTAGATCAACCAGAGTAAGATTCGTGCCAGAGTGGTATGTTAATCCTGTTCTGGAAATCATGCTACTAGATCATGATGAACCTACGAACTATGAAGAAGCGATGGTGAGCCCAGATTCCGTAAAATGGCTTGAAGCCATGAAATCTGAGATGGGATCCATGTATGAGAACAAAGTATGGACTTTGGTTGACTTGCCCGTTGATCGGCAAGCAATTGAGAATAAATGGATCTTCAAGAAGAAGACTGACGCTGACGATAATATTATTGTCTACAAAGCTCGACTTGTCGCAAAAGGTTTTCGACAAGTTCAAGTGGTTGACTACGATGAGACCTTCTCACCCGTAGCGATGCTTAAGTCTGTCCGAATCATGTTAGCAATTGCCGCATTTTATGATTATGAAATTTGGCAGATGGATGTCAAAACTACATTCCTAAATGGATTTCTGGAAGAAGAGTTGTATGTGATGCAACCGGAAGGTTTTGTCGATCTAAAGGGAGCTAACAAAGTGTGCAAACTCCAGTGATCCATTTATGGACTGGTGCAAGCCTCTCGGAGTTGGAATAAACGCTTTGATAGTGTGATCAAAGCATTTGGTTTTATACAGACTTTCAGAGAAGCCTGTATTTACAAGAAAGTGAATGGGAGCTCTGTAGCATTTCTGATATTATATGTGGATGACATATTACTGATTGGAAATAATATAGAATTTCTGAATAGCATAAAGGGATACTTGAATAAGAGTTTTTCAATGAAAGACCTCGGTGAAGCTGCTTACATATTAGGCATAAAGATCTATAGAGATAGATCAAGACGCTTAATTGTACTTTCACAAAGCACATACCTTGACAAGATTTTGAAGAAGTTCAAAATGGATCAAGCAAAGAAAGGGTTCTTGCCTGTGTTACAAGGTGTGAAGTTGAGTCAGACTCAATGCCCGACCACTGCAGAAGATAGAGAGAAAATGAAAGATGTTCCCTATGCTTCCGCCATAGGCTCTATCATGTATGCAATGCTGTGTACTAGGCCTGATGTGTGCCTTGCTACAAGTCACTGGACAGCGGTCAAGAACATCCTGAAGTACCTGAAAAGGACTAAAGATATGTTTCTCGTATATGGAGGTGACAAAGAGCTCATCATAAACGGTTACGTTGATGCAAGCTTTGACACTGATCCGGACGATTCTAAATCGCAAACCGGATACGTGTTTACATTAAACGTTGGAGCTGTCAGTTGGTGCAGTTCTAAACAAAGCGTCGTGGCGGGATCTACATGTGAAGCGGAATACATAGCTGCTTCGGAAGCAGCAAATGAAGGAGTCTGGATGAAGGAGTTCATATCCGAGCTAGGTGTCATACCTAGTGCATCGGGTCCGATGAAAATCTTTTGTGACAATACTGGTGCAATTGCCTTGGCAAAGGAATCCAGATTTCACAAAAGAACCAAGCACATCAAAAGACGCTTCAATTCCATCCGGGATCTAGTCCAGGTGGGAGACATAGAGATTTGCAAGATACATACGGATCTGAATGTTGCAGACCCGTTGACTAAGCCTCTTCCACGAGCAAAACATGATCAGCACCAAAGCTCCATGGGTGTTAGAATCATTACTGTGTAATCTAGATTATTGACTCTAGTGCAAGTGGGAGACTGAAGGAAATATGCCCTAGAGGCAATAATAAAGTTATTATTTATTTCCTTATATCATGATAAATGTTTATTATTCATGCTAGAATTGTATTAACCGGAAACATAATACATGTGTGAATACATAGACAAACAGAGTGTCACTAGTATGCCTCTACTTGACTAGCTCGTTAATCAAAGATGGTTATGTTTCCTAACCATGAACAAAGAGTTGTTATTTGATTAACGGGATCACATCATTAGGTGAATGATCTGATTGACATGACCCATTCCATTAGCTTAGCACCCGATCGTTTAGTATGTTGCTATTGCTTTCTTCATGACTTATACATGTTCCTATGACTATGAGATTATGCAACTCCCGTTTGCCCGAGGAACACTTTGTGTGCTACCAAACGTCACAACATAAATGGGTGATTATAAAGGTGCTCTACAGGTGTCTCCAAAGGTACATGTTGGGTTGGCGTATTTCGAGATTAGGATTTGTCACTCCGATTGTCGAAGAGGTATCTCTGGGCCCTCTCGGTAATGCACATCACATAAGCCTTGCAAGCATTGCAACTAATGAGTTAGTTGCGAGATGATGTATTACGGAACGAGTAAAGAGACTTGCCGGTAACGAGATTGAACTAGGTATTGAGATACCGACGATCGAATCTCGGGCAAGTAACATACCGATGACAAAGGGAACAACGTATGTTGTTATGCGGTCTGACCGATAAAGATCTTCGTAGAATATGTAGGAGCCAATATGAGCATCCAGGTTCCGCTATTGGTTATTGACCGGAGACGTGTCTTGGTCATGTCTACATTGTTCTCGAACCCGTAGGGTCCGTGCGCTTAAGGTTTCGATGACAGTTATATTATGAGTTTACGAGTTTTGATGTACCGAAGTTAGTTCGGAGTCCCGGATGTGATCACGGACATGACGAGGAGTCTCGAAATGGTCGAGACATAAAGATTGATATATTGGACGGCTATATTCGGACACCGGAAGTGTTCCGGGTGATTTCGGATAAAACCGGAGTGCCAGAGGGGTTACCGGAACCCCCCTGGGAAGTAATGGGCCTTATTGGACCTGAGGGGAGAGAGAGGGCAGCAGCCCAGGAGGTGGCGTGCCCCCCCTCATGGGGAGTCCGAATAGGACTAGGAGGGGGGGAGCGGCCCCCCTTTCCCTTTCCCTCTCCCTCTCCCTCTCTTTCCTTCCCCCTCCCTATTCCTAGTTGGACTAGGAAAGGGGAGTCCTACTCCCACTAGGAGAAGGACTCCCCCCCTCTCCTTGGCGCACCAAGGGCCGGCTGGCCTCCCCCTTGCTCCTTTATATATGGGGGCAGGGGGCACCCTAGAACACACAAGTTGATCTTCGTGATCATTCCTTAGCCGTGTGCGGTGCCCCCCTCCACCATATTCCACCTCAGTCATATTGTAGCGGTGCTTAGGCGAAGCCCTGCGACGGTAGAACATCAAGATCGTCACCACGCCGTCGTGCTGACGGAACTCCTCCCTGACGCTTTGCTGGATCGGAGCCTGGGGATCGTCATCGAGCTGAACGTGTGCTAGAACTCGGAGGTGCCGTAGTTTCGGTGCTTGATCGGTCGGGCCGTGAAGACGTACAACTACATCAACCAAACGCTTCCGTTGTCGATCTACAAGGGTACGTAGATCACACTCTCCCCTCTCGTTGCTATGCATCACCATGATCTTGCGTGTGCGTAGGAATTTTTTTGAAATTACTACGTTCCCCAACAGTGGTATCAGAGCCTAGGTTTTATGTGTTGATGTTATATGCACGAGTAGAACACAAGTGAGTTGTGGGCGATGACTTTCAGTCGACTCTTACTCTCAACATCAGTGAAAATCATCAGAGTGGAATTGATGTGGGGGTAACCATCATCGTCCTCCTCCTCATCCTCAACTTTGTCCGCTTCCTTCTCCTTTTCTTTGGGTTGTTTCTCTCGGAATTGCTGGATTAGGAGTCGACACTGTCGAGTGGTATGCTTCGGGTAAATGAAATTACCCTCTTCATCTTTTTTGGTGTGAATGTGGCATGGTAAATCTAGCACATCATTTCCATCTTGATCTTTTACTTTCTTGGGGTTCCACGGCCCTTTGGGTTTCCCTTTGAACTTTTCTTGAGTCACGGCTAAGGCTTCACCAGGAGCGGCTGGCTCGGCCTTGCGCTTCTATTTCCGACTGGAGTTCCCTCCTCCGGTTTCGTGGGCGACTGTTTTGTGCTTGCCACTCCGGAGTCGGTCTTCTTCTTCACCATTGGCGTACTTGGTGGCAATCTCCATCATCCGAGTCAGAGTCATATCTCCTGTCTGACCGAATTTCAGGTTCAACTCCCGATACTTAACGCCTTCTTTGAAGGCACAAATTACCTGGTGATCCGACACATTCTCCACCGTGTGGTGCAATGTGATCCATCCCTGGATATAATCTCTAAAAGTTTCATTCGGTTTCTGAACGCAACACTGCAATTCTGTCAGCCCTGCTGGCCATTTGCAAGTACCTTCAAATGTTCTGACGAATACTCGGGCAAGATCTTCCCAAGTATAAATACTACTAGGTGCTAACTGATTCAGCCACGCTCTGGCCGTGCCCTCCAACATCAAAGGAAGGTGCTTCATGGCCACTTCATCGTTGCCACCACCAATCTGTACAACCACTCGATAATCCTCAAGCCAAGTGTCAGGCTTGGACTCGCCAGTGAACTTACTGACTCCAGTCGCCAACCTGAAGTTGGGAGGAATAACCGCAGCCCTGATGTCTCTGCTGAAGCACTCTGGACCCGAGACATGTACCCTGCTGCTGGTTGGGAAATCTCTGTCGTGACCCTCTCTGTGAGCTCTATTTCTGTCGACCAGACCCTGAACAAGAATAGATCTCGCATCAAAGCCCGGCTCCCTGGGGTCGACTAGAATCCTTCGCCCAACACTGTGAGGACGTCTGTCATCATGTTGCCGAGGCACGTATGACCCACTCCTTGGGGGAGGCGTGGGCACTCGACGATGATCATCATGATCAAGTCGGTGATCATACTGCTCGCGGTTTCTGTACTGATCTCGCCGGTCCTCATGTCCTTCACGCCTCGGGGGCGATCTCGGGCTATGAGCCGACTGGACTGTGTCTGCAACCACGGATCTGCTATGGATCCTATTCCGTGACTGAGATACTGTTGTATTCTGCTCTCCCGCCGCACTAAGCAAAGCCTAGATCTGCACCAGACCTCGACCAGCTTCTTACTGGGAAGGCTGGATTGACTCCGCTATTCGGGCCGCAGCTGCGAGATTCTGGATCGAAGTTCGGTATACCTGAGTCGGAGGCGGAAAAAGTTGGCGTCAACTGGACTCGGGGATACGCTGCCGAGCACGCTTGTCGAGTGCACGCTGGAGGTTCTCCAGTCGAGTGCGCTCAGCCAATTTGGCTAGGCGCGCCTCCTCCAAGGCCCGAGCCTCAGGGGTTTCTCCAACGATAGGACTGTGAAGCGCATCCATGTTCCGGTGGCGAAGTTCTTCCCTCCACTGCGAAGAGAGGGGTTTGGGGCGGTACTCCTCGTGAACATGCGACGGATCGCCGCCCCCGTCGCTTCTATCTTCACGAGTGAAGCCAGGAGGACTGCTTGGTCCATTGACCATCAAAACTTCTGCCGGGGGGTCGCTGCTGTCACACTCGGATGCAATCTCTACGGAGCCAGTCGAACAGGCTGTAGTGAGTTTCGTCGGGCTCGATTGCCGCGACTTGGGGGGTGGCCGACTGGCGAGCCACCGCATGCCTCACCCACCGCTGAAGCCTCGATCGACCGGAACGCTTGCTCCGGCGGGCTGCAGGGAGGGAGGTCAGTACAGGAGCCGACCGATACTGAGTCGATGGCTGCCGTAGGAGGACACCACGGACGCACGCGCGAAAGTGCATTGCCCCACGGACGGGGAGCGCCTCGACGTCAAGTGGCGCTTCTTGGAGCCAAGCGGAGTCGTCGGCGATGAACACAAGCGCGCTGAGACGGATCTCGTGGTCCTCGGCCAAACCTCCGCCTGAAACCATGTTGATGGGGATCAGAAAAATCGCAACTTCTCCAACAAGTCGCTAAGACACCTGCCCCACGGTGGGCGCCAACTGTCGTGATTCTAAGTCTGACAGTAGAATGGGGGGTAGGAGTGTAGAGGCAAGATCCTAGCTATGGAGGAGTTGTACACGTGAGTTTTACGCGTTCAGGCCCTTCTCGGAGGAAGTAACAGCCCTACGTCTCGGAGCCCGGAGGCGGTCGACTGGATTATATGCGTGTGAGTTACACGGGATGCGAACCCTTGTGCCTGTGGAGGCGGGTGGCTTATATAGAGTGCGCCAGGACCCCAGCCAGCCCATGACACAGAGGGTTTAAGATATATTGAAGAAAGAACGTTACTGGTAACGCCCACATTAAAGTGCTGTGAATGCCAATTAAGCCCGTGAGTAAATGCTTGACCATTGCATAAGCAGAGTGGCTTTAGCTCTTCTGCCTGTCGAGTGACTTCTGCGACGGTCGGGTGACATCGATTCTTCCGAGTGGAACGTTTCCGGTCGAGTGAGTGATGATACTCTTTGGATGATCCTGGCTTTAGGGTTCCGTCCTAGGGGAGGATGTCTAGGTCAGGTCTATGACCCTACCCTAGGTACGTAGCTTCATCACACGGCGGATGGCGCGGTGGTCCGAAGAGGCAGGGGCGGCGGTGGAGGCCGGCGAGGGCGCGGGCAGGCGGAAGAAGAATGTGGGCGCGGGCGGCGGAGATGGGCCGCGGGGGCCGGCGGCGGGCCTGGCAAGCCGGCGGCACGCGCGGTCACCGGGGCTGCCACGTGTCGCATCCTGGTTCGCCGGGCGGCGGCGGGCGGATGTGTCCGGCCCGATCTGGACGCGTCCGGCGGTGGGAGGAGGAAGAGGCTAGGGTTAGACTGCGTGAAAAATCCATGAGGGGCACATATTTATACATAGAAGGAGGTGGGAGTGTCCAAATGGAGAGTGGTTTTCGGTCACGCGACCGTGATCGAATGGCCGAGAGGATGGAGGGGTTTTGGATGGGTTTATTGGGCCACTTTGGAGGGGTGTTGGGCTGCAACACACACGAGACCTTTACGGTTCCCCGTTTAACCGTTGAAGTATCAAACGGACTCCAAATGGCACGAAACTTGACAGGCGGTCTACTGGTGGTGTACCAAGGCCGCTTGGCAAATCTCGGTCCATTCCGAGAAAGTTTAACACCCGCTCACGAAAGGAGAACAAAAGGGGGCACCGGGGAACATAGGAGTGTCGGATTGCAAAACGGACAACGGGGAAAATGCTCGGATGCATGAGACGAACACGTATGCAAATGCGATGCACATGATGACATGATATGATATGCATGACAAGACCAAAATGCAGAACAAAAACAAAACCTAACCACGAAAGAAATATCATATCGCATCTTCGGAAAAGGCATGAGTCGGAGTACCAATATGGAAAGTTGTATCCGGGGCGTTACACATGTAAACATCCATGTAAACTCCCAGAAAAGAAGAAAGGTTAATGGTTGCCATGGAAGATTCTTTGATGAGTAATTGTAATATTTGGTACCAAGAAATAACCAAGAAGAAGACAGATTGATAAAATACATGAAACTTAATTAAAATGATGATTTTGGTACTTAGAAACTAGTCATAGATGAAAAAGCACACAAAAGAACTCATATTAGTTACAATGATAATTGGTACTGACCTTTTTATTTTTGAGAAACCTAGTACTAATATACTATTACAGTTCATGATTGTGTTGTTTATCTGCTCTCTCATGCTCATCTGCTTTCTAAATGTACCCTGATCGTGCTTGTGGCAAGTTTTCTTATTCGTATACATGCTGACATTGTGCCTTGATGCGTCCAAGTTTATATTACCTCATGCATCTGTAGGGTAACGAAGCAGAAAACAAAAAATTTCCGACCTACGCACCAGCCCAGGACCACTATGGAGACTGCATACATGGTTTGATCTTTTTCGTTACCGACTCATAGCGTAGCGGAAGTAGAGTCGATGACGAACGGCGGTGCAGATCCCCGCAGCTAGGATTTACAACCTCCCAACCACGAGGACTTATACCCTCATCCGCCTCACGGATAGCCCTCCGGGAGGTGGTCGGACAGTCCCTCGGACGGTGTCATGGACAGCCCTTCGGGAGGACCCTCAAAACTCGGACGGTCACTCGGACAACCCTTTGGGAGGATTCACAAAACTCAGACCGTCACTTGGACAACCCTTTGGGAGGCACTCTCAAAACAGCCCCTCGGGGAAAATGATCGAAACTACGACCTCTCTACGGGGTTGCACACATATGGTGTCATCTATCCGGCAGGGCTTCGTCGTCCAGAACTAGTTCCCACCGGAACCGAGACAGCCTTTCAACTCTACGAAACTATTTCACTGGGAGGGAGAGAGAAGCCAGATCATGCATGACACTTGTATGTGATAAGGGATGATCGTTTGGGAAGCCCCTCACCTCCTATTTATAGGAAAACCAAGGGGTAGTGTGCCTCCACAAATACCCAAACTGCCCATGCTTTATGTCATACATAAGGGCAAAATGGGGAGGCAAGTGGGGCACCAAATGGTGGAAGGAAGCCTCATGGGGGCCCCCCAATGGCACCAACGAAATTGGCAGCCCTCTTGGGTGGCTCCACCACCTTCCTATCCATCCATGTCATCCCAAAAGATATTGGGACAAAGCCCAAAATAATGGCTTTCCATAAAATATCCCGAAAAGCACTTTCACTATTCACGACAACATTTTTCGGCGTATGTTCGAACTGAAAATATTTATGTGGGCTTAGAACATTTCCAGTACCCACCATAATGATTTTCAACGCGTTCTGGAACAATTCCAGTTTAGTGATTTTCATCTGCGAAAAGCATATGAACCGGTTCCAGCAGCTCCGAAATATTTCTGGTTTTTATTTCTGAAAATTCCAAAAAGTTTCCAGAATGATTTTGGAACCCTCCAAGAATTATCAGGCATGTGCCAAAACCATTTTGACTTAATGGCATACCCCGAAACAACTTTTTAGGTTTCACCAGAACTCATCTGGTGACTACTCTTTTCAAAACTTTTCTGATGTCTCCGAAAACTTTCTCTCAGACTCCCTGTCTAGTATTCAGCAGATAGATGACCCTTAAGCGTATGACCCTATAGATTCGGTGAAGTATAGACATGACCCGAAACCCCTTCCGATCAATGATCAACACCGGAGCCGTCGACACCCATATTGACCCCTATACCCACACGAATGAATATTCGAGTGAACCTCCAGTTGTTGTGTGCTATTCCTGTTGCTTCGCGATATGTTACAAATACCCGAGGTGAGACATCTTGGCATCCATGTGGATCAACTCCTTGTCCACTATGCTAGTTACCTCGTTACCGGTATTGTGCTCTTTTCTCGTTCCGTGTTCCGGCATCCCCGTGATCAAATCACCCTGTGTCTGGCTGGACGATGATGGATACCGTAACACTGAGAGGGCCCATAGATATCTCTCCATCGACAGAGGAGCAAATCCCAATCTTGATCTATCAAGTTACTTAACATACTTTTCCATGAACCCGTAAGCCGTCGTAATAGCCACCCATTTACGGATGATGTTTAACAAGCCCCAAAGTTCATGAAGCAAGCATGAAGAAACTCGATACTCTCATGGTCTAAGGAATTATGCAAACATAAACTTCTTGTGTTATTAACCATTAACTTGTGATGAATGTATCTCATAGCATAACATCAATTTGGGTCGATTCAAGACAAATGTTCTCTTAACATTGTGCCCTCAAAGTTGCTGGCATAGACATGCCCATGACCAGGAAAACAGAATCATCATGCAACACTTGAGCTAGTCTTAGAGGCCAGACTAGGAATACTTCTTACCATTTATTATTCCACACGTGCATATGAGTCTTCCTTTGAGCCTCGTGTTATTGCAGACTCGAGAACCATAGCAGTTATAGCATGGAACATAAACATAATTATGAACATGGAGATAAGTAATAACATTTATTATTGCATCTAGGGCATATCTCCTATAGACTTCGACTTGCACTAGAGTCAATAATCTAGTTAATGCTAAAGCACTTTACACCTATGGTTTACGGTGTAAAAAATGCTTCGCATGTGGTATAGCCTGATGTCCATCGGATATGACAACTTCAGCTCCGTGTCTATCTCTGCATATCCTCGCGTTTTCACGCTTTCACAAAATTCATGTTTTGTGAGGACTTGGATTTTATGTATGTGAATCATAGGTCGAACCTAGATTCCTCAGACTGAGTTATGGATAAACTACCTGCAGTAGTGTCCCATTAACAAAAGCCATCTTGGAACCATACTAAGTTCATGAATGAACTATATGATACAACATCTTGTTTGTCGCTTCTAAAGCGTCAACATACTTAGTCATTTGTTATAGAATTCGCCACAGTATCCTATTGGGAACAATTTCCAACTACCGTGCCACCATATTGTGTATTACACAAAACCATTAACTTAAATTGAAAATCGCATGGAGAAAAGATGAAGATTGTATTGATGTAACATTTTACAACGAACTCTTCATGATCTCCGCTTGCGAGAAAATATATCATCAGTACTTACTCTAGTACTCAATGACATCTTTCACTGTTGTCCCACGATCAGTACTTTAATCACTTTAGTATCCATACTCGCAACACCTTGGGAGTATCGGACGTATTTGGTTGTTTTACATACCATGGAATACATGATTAAGCCAAACACAAAAGTGTGTGGAATCTGCATCATGTATTTTGCTCATCAGTGTTTTGGGACACCGAGTCTTGCAAAAAACTCTTCCATGTGACTCCGGAAAGAATCACTCCTTGGCGCTTTTAAATGCTAAAAGGTTTTAGCACATTGTCAATATGTATTCATTGCTTAGCCCTATTAGGTAAATCTACCTCCATAGATCATTATGCCTAATATTGAGGCTATTTAGCCTAAGCACTTCATCAAAAAACTATTTTCAAATGAAGTCCTAATTCGTGTCAAGAAATTTATTTCCAATTAACAATGTGTAAAGCACACAAGATTTTTAGAAATATTATTATGCTCGCACTTACTTTCTTGAATTACAAGCATCTTCGTTACCCATAGATGAAGTCAAACCCCTTTGACGATTTCATCAAAGCACGAAGATTCCAACTCCATTTTGCTCTCTTCTGTCCATCGCTCGAACTCTGAAGTTTGCACCCTTACTAGCATCCTCTGGATAGACAAAATGCCTTGGACTATAACACATGCAAGTCCTTTGTTTCATTTCCATCAGATGGAAATCCTATTGTCATCCATGTTTCATTTCTCATGATTGAAATATGTATTAATTGCTAGTTCAACCCGAACCGACTTTAAGCATCGCTACAATGAAAACAACCTCATCGTAGTCAACTCATAAACTTGTTATTTCAACAACTCGAGCTTTATGGATAAAACATTTTTATCCGTATCAGTTTTAAGTTCCATAAATATTCGTTAGACTCTAAGTCTTTCGAAAGAAGTATCAAGGTTTTAATCTTGAATCACTTATATGGAAACTAACTCGGGTTGTATTGGCATTTAGCCATTCCGGAGTCAGGGCCCATCAACGCTTCCTTGTGTATCGTAGGTATAATGTTGTCTAACAACAATATCTCGTTTGCGCACCTGAGAGGTTTGCACGAGCCTTGCCTACGTGGCTCAGCTGCAAGTTTGACCGAAGTTCATACATTTTATTGTAGAGACTTCTGTATCAGTCGCAGTAGGAAACTCTGGAATTACTTCCATGGTCTCTTTCCTTTGATCTGATGACAAAGATACTATTTATCTCGTCGAGTTGCACTATTCTCCCACTCACCTTTTTGAAAGAACCATTCTCTTTAAAAGCACATCATTTCGCGGCAAAACTATTTGCCTCGGTATAGTGAGGGAGGAATACCCAACATTTTGGTATAACCTACAAAGTAGCACTTGTCTGATTTGGAATAGGTTTGCAACCTTTTACACAAGCCACATATTCCAAATGTTAAGAAAAGACATAACATGGTTGGGCGTACCATACCGTGGCTTCATTTCAACAGACCCGATGTAGCTCTTTTCAGTGTAAAAGCCGCAGTGTCACAGCCCTAGAATACTGCTTGTAATTAATTGCATCAGAGCGCATCATGCATCATGTCTAAATTCCAGTGAAATTTGAATTGAGGGAATTCTCAAGCCTCGGAAAAATATTTTTTTAGAAATGGGGCAAGAACCTGTCACACCCTACATTTTGTAACATGTCATTTGCATTAATAAAGCAAGAAAAGTTGGGCCAACAAAAACTTTTGCATTATTTTGCTTTTATTTTGGAGTTGGTTTTCTCTCTGTGATTTTTCAAGTGCTCTTTAAAGTCAACTACTCCACCTTCTGTACTTCATCTCCTTGCCCCAAACTTCTGCCCAATGATCATGCCATGTGTATAGTACAATATAGTATTTTCTTACAAAAACAATTTGGCCAAGTAGTATTTTCAAAAATTAGTTTTCAAAAAACCCCTGGATTGAGATTTGCACTGCAAGTACCTGATTTGGGGTATGAAAAATATTTCAAAAGGTATATGTGAAACCTATTAGATATAGGATTCCCATAAACCCCAAAAATATAATTTTAAATGTCATTTTCCTATTTTATTTAAAATCTTTTTCTAAAGGCCAGAAATGGTCTTTAATAGGGAAAAATTATTTTATTATTTTAAAAATATTTGACAAAAATCAGGGAAACTCAGTGGGCATATATTTCCCATATATAAGAGTTGCAACACATGGTCATGTTCAAAATATTGGACAAAACCTCCCAAAACCATTTCTGCCCATTTCAAGGATTTGAAATATTTCTACAGGAAATATTTCCATAAAAATCCAAGAAAAATCCAGCAAGTCACAAATGCATATTGTGATGATCTTGCAAAGCCTCACTTCAATCAAGGTCATTTTGGTCCACCAAAATGCCCGATAACCCTTTCTGTTCAGAACCTAATTTGAGCAAGTTTGTACTACCAACTTTCTCCCCTTAACCCCAACTTTTGTGAGCATGTTCACATGACCAAATGAGGCCACTACACCAAGTAGTGCATCAAGGAGAAGTGTTATGCTCAACTAGATCTACACAAGTCTATTTCTGCTCATTTCTAGGGTTTACAAAAGTTGCATTGGCAACTTTGCCCAAATAAGCTCCAAATTGGTGAGAGGCCCTAATTATATGTGTCATTTTACCCTGTGGAGTCTCATGGCAATTGGAAATCATTTGCTTGCCAAAACCTTTATCAAACACCTTCTGCCACTTTTCAAAAATCACCATTTTAACCACTAAAACTATTCTCCTTGAGCTAAACTTTTTACCACAGCTCCTCCTAGTCCCCTTTCACCTCCAGTAACAATGGAAAATCCACAGCTCCATTATTGGATGGGTGAAACCACCTCTTTCTCTCTCTGGACAGCCCATTTCTCCCTCTTCTTCTACCTCTCTCCTCTCCTACTGGCCATCCAGAGCATCCAATGCCTCTCCCTACTTCTTTACTCCACCCTTGAGCTACTGGACACGCTTGGCCGCGCCCACAAGGCATAGAAAATGCCATGCCGGCCATTTGGGCGCTGTGGAGCGCGCTACAGTGCGCTCCCGCACTGTAGCCGCCCCCTTCCAACCACCTCCAGCCACCTCGGGCCTCCCCCGCGCGCCTGCCGATGCGCCTCGGCGTCCGCAACACGCTACGCGGTCGGCCCCCTCCTCTCCCCTCCTCCCCGCGCCTTCGCGCTAGCAAACACCTGCCGCCCGAGCGCGCCAATGGCGCGGCTCACACGCGCACGCCTCTGACCTCTCCCCACTCCCTCTCTCTATCTCTCCCGATGTAATCGACATCCAGGAACACCCCAGACACCACGCCCTCTTCCCCCGAGCCCTGCAGCGACGAGCGTGAGCTCTCCGGCGCATGGGTCCATGGCACCTCGCCGCTCGCCTACTTAAAGGCCTCCCCGAGCCCTCCTCTCCTCACCACTCGCTCTCTGCACCACCAGAACATCCCCCTGCGCCCCCAGTTCCTCTCCATAACCACCCGAGCTCGAGATCGAGCTCGAGCTCCGCCGCTTTGGCTCGCCGGAGTTCGCGAGGTACAGGCCTCCCCCGCCCCTCCTCTGCCTCGATCTGGAACCCCTGCATCCCTCTGATCCTTTCCCCCTTGTTTCCCCTCTCTGTAGCTGCCGGAAACGGCCGGAACCGTCGACGCCCGAAGCCCCTCCGCCGCATGACCTCGTCGCCGGCGAACCAGGCCACCTCGGTGACCGGTTCCACCTCCACCCGAATGGTGACACCATGCTGAGTCCGTCCCTGCCCTTGTCCAAGCTCGTCGTGCCCTGCATTGTCGCCGGTGAGCTCGCCACCCTCTATGACCCAGGGTTGACGACGACGGCCGTGGGGCCCGTCCGTCAGCCTCACGTCCTGATGCCTGGGCCCCGCCCGTTAGGTTCAAACCTGGCGCGCACGTGCACCAGTGCGCTAGGCCGCCTCTCTGGCTGGGCCTGCTGCCCTGCGGCTGTTCTGGCCCAGCAGGCACAAAGCCCTTTTTCCTTTTCTTTTTCTATCACTTTTCCAAATATTCCACAGGATAAAATATATGTCCAAATAAATTAATTCAAATTCCTAAATTCCTAAAATATTGCAACCTATTTAATGGTGCAATTTTCATTCAAATCCAACAACCTTTCCTTCACTGTAAATATTTAAATGTGATTTTAAGCATTTAAATATGCCCTTGTAAATCCATTTCTCCTATTTTGCTACTCCAAATCCAAAACAAGGAATTTTCCCCTTCTTAGTTTTCACCCTAGTATTTAACAAAAATGAGTTGACATTTTTCTGAGCACTTTGGTTTTTCTGTTTTATTATTGCCTTATTTTTCTCGTTATTATTTTGCGACGATAGATTGCGTTGCCGACGAAGTAGTTGGACCAGAAGACTTTGAAGAGCTAGAAGACTTTGTTGAGCCAGGCAAGCAGCCCTTTGACCATGTCTAAGAAACCCCTTTTATGCATGTCATATGGCACTTTTATTACTTGCATCGAGTCATGACAAAATGGTGACCACTTGGGGTGGTTTGCCTCCATTGCTTTTCTCGTTGACACTTGCATGATGCATGACCCTACCTTTCTATGAGGGTTATGCCGGTGGGAGTAGATAGGATGCTAAAGTAGTGCTACGCAAAAAGGGACGGGAATATGCATAGTGATGGGGACAAAGTATTTTCAAAGGACTTTTCAAAAACCCCGTCGGGTGCCACTTATGCCTGAGAGAGATGATGAGTTGGGCAGACACTTGATGACGAAGTGGTGTACCGAGGCAAGTGTGTGTGTTGTTTTCAAAAACGGATTGGTTTAAGTTGCGACCGTTATTCCAACCTTACATGCGCAACCACTCTACCCTTATATGGGAAAGGGCATTATTGATTACCTAGGCCGATACTAGCTTGGAGCCCGCATTACTAGTGACGGGGGAGAGTTGGTGCTCTCTCTCGGGACGGGGTCGTGCCAGGTAGGGCGGCCATGACTGTTTTCACAGGGCACCAGATACACCGTTGTGTCCCCTCTCGGATGTTACGATCTCGAGTGAGTCCCGTATGATGTACATCGTGAGGATACGAAACAACGAGTGGACTCCATGTTAGCGTCGTCTAGGGAAAGATAGTGATCGGGTGCTTACCCCGGGTACTTGAGGTACCGCGGGTCGTGGATGACACGGAAGTTCCCCGGATCTTGTGGGTAAAGTGTGCAACCTCTGCAGAGTGTAAAACTATTCGAATAGCCGTGTCCACGGTCAAGGACAGTTGGGTAACTGCTCTTGGGCTACGTCCACATGTTTACAAACCAGTGTGTGTTTGGATAAGTGGGAAGAACTACTTGGGTCAAGTCAAAGGACTTGACATGATTAAGTTGGGTTGATGCCCACTCTATTTATGTTGATATCTGTAACCTATCCTCATGGTTAATTGAATTATCCTGATGCATGTCTTACAAGTTGTTGAACATGTCATTGCACTCAAAACTAGCTTTCCGCAAAAGTTTACCTATATCATGCATTTTTGTACCTTGAACCAAAACATGGGTTGCTTGCAAGTACATTCAAAGTACTCATTGGCTTGCCACTGGTTATTTAATTGGCCAGGCATGGAAGAACAGGAGTTCGAAGAAGAGTTCTTTGGAGACGAACATTCAAACTAGGATGTTTCCCAGTCAGAATGCCTGTAGGGTTAAGGCAGATGGCATGGGTTCTACTTATCGACGAAGATTTCCGCTGCTTGTGTTTCATTTGATGTTCAGCCCTTAAGGCTTTATCAATGTAAGACTTGACCATAATGGTCATAATTTGTGTAAGACGGTATGTATGGATGTAAGACTCTTGTTATCCAGCTTCTGTGTGTTTAGTGAGCATTGATCTCTGGGATCACAGTACACGTACATTCGATGATCTCGACTTATGAGTCGGGGTCCCCACAGAACCCTTAAACTTGCATTCAATGAAACCAAAATGGCCTTCATTAATGTTTGATAATTTTTGGCAAGGGTTTGGATCCAAACCAAAAATAGTGAACATTTTTTAAGGTATTATTTTGGCACTGAATTTAAATCATTACTGTATTTGAATTTGGAACTATATTCATATTATATGGGATATATTTTCAAATAACTTTGAAATGTTTTATGTGCTGTTGGAAAAGTCCATCTAGCAACATAAATTATTCAGAGGATATTTGTCACTGTTTTGAATTTGTTTAAACTTGAAAATAGTGGCAAAGTAAAAGAAAAACAAAACAGAAGAAAATAAAACAGAGACAGAAAATTACCTAACCTCACCTGCGGCCTAGCTTCTGTGCAGCCCAACCAGCCCAACACTGTTGGCCCAGCCCACCTCCTCCCCTTGTCTTCTTCCAGCTCGCGCCAGAAGGATTGGGCGCGTGGTCGCCGCGCGCCCGGCCACCTCCTCCCTCCCTACCGACCTGGCTACTCCTCGACGCGCCCGAACGACGCCACGCACCCCCTGCACCGCTCCCCTCTCCCCCTGGACCCCTCCCCCCCTGTTATCTCCTTCACACCCTTGATGCCATGGCCGACGCGTGCTTGAGCTTGCTGCCGCCATAGCCGCGCCCACCGTGCTCCCCTCACCGCCACTCTGAGTCCGCAAGAACCGCCGGCGATCGCTGCTTCGCCCGACCCTAGCCCCAAGCGCTGGGACGACCTGCATCACCGGCTACTCCACCTTCTTCCTCCTCGGTCGCCGAAGGCCGCGCCCGTCGATTCCCCGCCGTCTCCGCGTCCCTGAGCTCGCCGACCTGCTCGTCCGACTCGCCATGAGCCACTGACCCGAACCCCCCTCCTTTGCGCCCCGTTTGCACGCTGTAGCTGTCGCTCTGCCAGAGACCGAACCGCGCCGCCGCCCAAGCTTCTCGCCGCCATGGCCACAGTCGTCGTAGCTCCCAACCGAGCACACCCACGTGCTCACCACGCCTCGTAGGTGCCGTAGGAGCTAAGCACGCCACTCCACGACAACCGCAGCCCCGTTCCCGAGTGCGCCTGAACACCGGCCGCTGCGCTTGTCATCGCCGGCGACGATTCCGGCCACCCCAGGCCCAAACACCGTCACCACTAGATGCGGACGAGCGTCCGCATCACGTAGATGCCCTCCGCCGGCCATTTGGTCGCCGTAGGAGGAATTCCGCACCTCGCCACCACGTCTGGCCTCGCCGGTGTCGACTCGCCGGTGGATTAGCCCCGGTTGACCAGGGAATTGACCCCCCTAGGTCACTCACATACGGGCCCCGCCTGGCTAACTATGTTAATTAGTGATAATCCTATTTAGGTTAGTTAGGTTAGCCGCTGACATTTGGGCCCTGGCCCCTGTTAATTAGCTAAGTGTTAAATTAACTTAACTTTAAACCCACAGTCACTGACGTGTGGGTCCAGGGACTAATTAGCCTAGATTAACTGTTAGTTAGTGCTAGTTAACCCTGTCAGTTGACTGAGGCACTGACCAGTGGACCCCACTGGTCAGGTTTAACCTGGACGGCGCCTGTTGACCTGCTGATGTTAGCATGACCTAATGCTGGCGCAATAATACATTTTCTGGATTTATTAATAATTAGGAAATTCCAAAAAATGTCTAAAACTTCTAAAAATCATAGAAAATTATCTATAACTCCAAATAAGATAAATTATATATGAAAAATGATCAGAAAAATCCAATCTATCCATCTGTACTATTTTCATGCATGTTTGAGCAAGTTAACCTCACTTTTTAGGATGAAACATGATTAGGACAAATTTGATAATAGATTTGGAGTTGGAATTTGATCTAGCTTTGAATTCCACTTCAACCAAAATGACTTCCTGTTGCATTAGTCCAAATCACATCATATTGCCATGTAATGATCATGCATCATATTGTGCATTGCATTGATCGTGTTTCTTCTCTATTTGCCGGTGTTGTTCCCCCTTGGTAGACGTTGTTCCGACGTTGTGATCGTTGACACTGATGAAGACTCAATGCTATCTTCAGAAGTGCCAGGCAAGCAAAACCCCCTTGTTCATTCCGATACGATCCCACTCTCTCGCTCCTGCTCTCTTTTACTGCATTAGGACAACAACGATTCAACAGTTACATGTTGCGGTAGCTGAACCCCTTTCCTCTGCATGACCTGGCATTACCACAGTAAATAGATGAAACCCACTAGCATGAGTAGGAGTTGTTTGAGCCCCGATGTGCCTACTCATTCATGCTTATTTGTCATGCCTGCTACTGCTTAGAGTTGAGTCAAGTATGATTCATCGGGGATGAATTGGAATGGTGATGAACATGTCCTACTGTGTGTGAGCTAAGTGTGTGAACACGATTTGGTAAAGGTAGCGGTGAGAGGCCATGTAGGAGTACATGGTGGGTTGTCTCATTGGAGCCGTCCTCAGGAACTGAGTTCTATGTTTGTGATCCATGAACAGTTACTACCACACATTGGGTTCCAGTAACTCGAACCCTCTCGACTTATTAATCAACTCGATCTCTGTCCAGGAGTTGCAACTAGTTTCTGGTGTTTGTAGGTAGTGTTAGTAGTCTACCAAGTGGCACCCGGTACAGGTGGGCTTGGGACAGACTAGGCACATTGGCACAGTGTACCAAGTGGCACCCGGATGGTGGGCTTGGGAACCCTGCACACATCGTTTGGGGCCGTGAGCGACACCCCGGCCGGATCTCCTTGCGGGTGGAACCCGAATAGGCGATAAACCTGGACTAGAGACTTGTGTGGTTAGTCAGGTCGTGGCCCACTCCCTCCCCAGGCTTCCGCTTGAAGGTTGCCGAGATACACGACGTGTACATGGTGGTAAGTAGTGAGAGCGTGTGTGAAGAAGTACACCCCTGCATGGGTTATCATTATCTATTCGAATAGCCGGATTCCTCGGATATGGAAACTTGGACCCCTTGGATAGTTCATAGACAAGTGAAAGTGGATACTCTAAAATGCGCAAGATAAGCATGAGTGCTATGGATGGCGTTCTCGTAGGGAGACGGGAGCGGATCCATAGTGGTGTATTGATATGGTGAATATGTGGACTCGTGTGCGTCACCTCAAAAGAGTTACTTGCAGTCGTAGTTCAGGATAGCCACCGAGTCAAAGCTGGCTTGCTACAGTTAAACCCCACCTTCCCCTTCGTTGATAATGATACATATGTAGTTAGTTCTGATGTAAGTCTTGCTGAGTACATTTGTACTCACGTTTGCTTAATTTATGTTTTTTGCAAAGAGACTTCAGTCTCGCTAGTAGTTTTGCATGGACTTCGATGTTTAGCTTGTTACCTCAGCTACGATCTTGTACCTTGGGAGGGTCTTATAGATAGTCAGGCTTCTCAGCCTTTTTCATTTGTAGTTGTCTGTACTCAGACATGTTTATGCTTCCGCTTGTTGCTTGTATGCTCTGTATGTTGGGTCATCAGACCCATGTTTGTAATATCTGGCTCTTCGGAGCCTAATGAATAAATACTTGAGTCGTAGAGTTATGTTGTGATGCCATGTTGTATTTACACATATCGAGCATATTGTGTGTATGATTGAAATGCTTGGTATGTGTGGGATCCGACAACCTAGTTGTTTATCCTGGGTAGCCTCTCTTATGGGGAAATGTAGTCTTGTGCTTCCATGAGACATAGTAGTCCGCTACAGCCCGGTTCACTGGAGTCCTGCTAGCCCAGCACTACTGCTCTGGAACACTTGACTGGCCGGCATGTGATTCACTTTGTTCCTGTGTCTGCCCCTTCGGGAAAATGTCATGCGGTGACATCCGGAGTCCTTCCTAGCCTGCTATAGCCTGGTTCACCGGAGTCCTGTTAGCCCAGTGCTACAGCCCGGATTCGCACGCTGCTGACGGACATGGTCGATGTTGATTCATGTATGCTTGTCCCCGTAAGTTAGTGCCACTTTGGGTTCACGACTAGTCATGTCGGCCCGGGTTCTCTGTCATATGGATGCTAGCGACACTATCATATATGTGAGCCAAAAGGCGCAAACGGTCCTAGGCCATGGTAAGGCGACACCCGTGGGAATATCGTGCGTGAGGCCGCAAAGTGATATGAGGTGTTACAGGCTAGATCAGTGTGACCTAGAATCAGGGTCCTGACAGCTTTGGTATCAGAGCCTGACTGCCTGTAGGATTATCAAGCCAAGCTGGTCGAAGTCGTGTCTAGAAATGCTTTAGTTATATAAGGGAATTGATTGTGGATGGGAACGTAAGGCTCTTTTTACTCCTTATCCTCATGACCTTCTGATCTGAGTCATCTTATCTTTTCTACGGGGTTAAGAACTAGGCTTCTCTTCTATCTCTTAGGATGACGTGTTACTAAACCGTAGTTGCCTAGGATTGTTGAGTTCAAGCCTCAGTTCAGTTCCTACTACTTCCATATGTTCATAGCTGGCCTCAAAACCTTGATATTGTGATGTTGAGTGATTATGCCACCATTTTTGCAGAATGTCTCAAATCATTTTGAGCATTTACAGCCGTTATGCTGTCCGAGTCATCCCAGGTTTCTAAATAGTCCGATGCATTTGCAACTCCCTTCTTTCTGTTCCCGATGTTCCTTTGGGCCAGATTAACCACACTAATCGGTGAGTTGAGGTACTCTATTGCCTCGACATATATGTTGGAGTTGTTATTATGACACTAGGGTATCTTAGAGTTAATAATCTAGCCATGTTTGGTGTTCCCAGTGTGATGATTCTGGCCACCATTCTCGAAAGCATCTCGTGATGTTATTTAGTTAGTAGGTATTCTACTCCTGGGTTTTCAACCCGAGATTCACCCTACTTCATGTTGTTAGTATTTACTAGTTCCCTTAATATATTAGTAACCTTGTGATAGTCCTCGAGGTCCGTGGTATATCATTCTTCCAAATACCATGAACCATTCTTGGCAGGAGTTCTTTTGAACCAAAAGATCACAACCAGAGTGCTCTTGATGAGTTATCCATTCTACATTGTGAATCTGCTAGTTCTACTTTTCTGCATGGGTTATCCGGAAGAAATGTTGAACTTTGCTCGACATACTAATCTATGCATCCGCAACTCAAAATGATATATGTTCCTTGAGTTGACCCTCCTCAGCTGTATTCTGACCCTAGTCTATCACTTGATAGTCAGGAATAGTTGTGCATTCGTGTTCATTGATGCTTATTATTCTTGTGGTCCGTCAAGCCATTCTATTCTGGAATGACTAGGCGAAACAAACTCCAGCACCTCATCCATTTCTTGGATTGGTCAAACTAGTTGTATTCCACAGATCAAAATGCCAATCCAGCTTCTGTACTGCTCTACCTCGCAGTATTACCCCGTTTATGTCAGGATTGCCATGAGAATTGCACCGCTTCTTATGAATTCTTGACGAAGTTATACTTCTCTCCATCATTATCCATTCCTCGGCCCCGTGTTGTTGTAACCGGAATGCCAACAAGTGAACTGTGATGTGTGAAATCAATACTCCTAGCAACCTCATTGCTTAGTAGTTAATGGACAATACTCTCACTCTTAGCGTTTTGGTTATTGAATCACTATTCTAGGATTGATCGTGCTACCTAGTACTTATGTCTGGTGCACTCCTTGATCAGTGAGTTGGGATTTTGTCAAACCCTTGCTATGTTGAGCATATCGTCTTGCCCTGAAAAGCAAGATTGTTCTCGAGCTTAATAACATATCGGTGGGTTGTGATTTTCCAAATATCTTCTTGGAAGTATCACCAGGTTGTCACCTGACCGCTATGTTGAGTTCGTGATCAAGTTGGTTTTTTGTAACCACCCCTTCTCCAAGAATCTGAGTTGGATACCCTGAACTAGTTGGTTAAGTTGAACAATAACTTGGAGAGTTCGAAGATAAAAGCTTTATCCGACTTAGTTCATTTTAGGGGATATCTTGTATGTGTGTTGAAGAAAGATGATATCTTCACCAATTGGTCCACGTGATCAGTTGTTGGATCTATTGTATTTTCAAAACTTTGACTGGAGTATGGGCTATCGTCAAGTCAAATTAGAACCAACGATGTTGGTAATGTTGTCTTACTCGTGGTTGATCCCTCGAGCATACACCATTGCATCTTTTTGTCTGACCAATACTATCATCGTGTTCACATGATGGTGGAAGTCCAGTGATATGGAAATTCCGATGAGTTGTTATTGAGCCCATCAGCAGCATTTTGTCTCCTCCATGATTCGTGTTGAACATCCAGCTAGTGTTGGAAATTTTGTAAGCATTATCTTCGTGATCCGTTCATGAAGCCTATGTTTGGATGAAAGGAGTGAATTCCTTTGATTCACGTCCATTAGATGTAAGTTGCCGCCATGAATTCAAGAAAGCATGTTTTTGCTTCCTCTAGAATCATCCCAAGTCAGTCATGCATATGTGCGAAGTATTCTGTGGTCTGGAGACTTGCAACCTTCATTCTATATGTATCCCTAGCACACCAAGCCACTGATTGACTTGTTCAAGGAGAAGAAGTCCCTTCTTAAGAATCATGACTTATGTTAGGACTTCGTTATCCTCGGTGTTGGTTCCCCACCTAAACCCGGTAGTGTTTTATTGTAAGACTTCTACGTGGTCATGCTTGTCTTGGACAACATGTTCACATGTGTGTAGCAGAACAAGCTAATGTTTTGGAGCTTGCTATCGTTCTTCACTCTCCGAGAATCTCGCAACGCCATCTCGTCGATTTGTGTTGCAAACTTTCATTCTCCTTTCTAGACTTGATGAGTCTGGATTATCCTGACATCAACCAGATCTGAATCTCAGGCATATATGATGGTTGGCACGTTTCTCAAGAACTATAATATTGGTCTCTCTGTAACCCGGTAAAGTGGATGTTGTGGCCAACACACCCAACCGGAAGACTTATTATTGTAGTATCTTGATTGAGAAAGTTGGCCACCTCCCCATAAGGATCTCGTAGAATTTATTCCAGTAGTTGTCCCCTATGGATTTATTGCGCTCCCGAAGTCCGACCTTTTACTTGATGTTCTAGATATCAAACCATATCTATGAATGGATTACGCTAGCACATCAAGGAGAACATTAGAAGCGGAGTGCTAAATGTCTCTCGGTTGATCATCCAGATTCCGTTTTCTTGGCCTCTCTAAGGGGAAGTCTGAGAAGGTGTTATCTTCCTTTGTATCCGCATCATTCATCACTAGTCATCATGGTAGTATGTCATGTTGCCAGGATCCTTGCCACGGATGTTGGTAAAACCTTGATAAATATGGAAATGCTCAAGTTCTTGAGAGCACGCGAAATCACTAGGATTTATCGTTGGCATTAATTGGGATCTGCTTTTAGTTTCCTGGGTTATGCTATAACCTTTCCGATAGTGGAATCTCTCTCTACTGTTGGGTTTCTCCCTAGTTACTAGAATCATTCCCAACATTTGCATTTTGTCCCCGGCTTGCACCCATCATTGTGCCCTTTCACTGTGATCCGCCTTCTCAGCAGTTGTTGTCTAAGATCATCTTCAAAAGTGGACCTACCATGGGTCCCATCCATCTCCGATGATAAGCAAAAATCACTCATTGTGTTGTCTTCAACAAGGTAGTCCACATCATCCATCCTGGTCTGAGTATGGCATTCTTTGACTTTGTTCAAACGATCAATTGTGAATTTCCTCAGGCTGGTATGAAGAGTTTCAATGATCTTTGTATCAAAAGTAATTCTTTTTGCCACTTGAGGGAATAACTCTACGAGTTGCCTTTCCTGAGGTGCCCCGTTATGGAATCATGGCAATCAAGTCCTCGCTACCTTGAAACATATGCACCATCCTACTTAAGTGTGGGAGTGTTTCCTACCAAATTGAACTTTCATCATTTGTACTCCCCATCCCTCTTGATGTGTGTTTGTCTCTTAGATCAAGAGATGATTCAACGTCTCATTCCATGACTTGATCATGTATCGCTTGATTTTTTAGAAGATCATTTTCTATAGAGTTTCCTTCTGTCGTCATCATGTTGGATGAAGATCTCGAAAGCAAAGACATCAAGATCAATTTGAAGCAATGGATCAACATCTTCAAGAGGGATAGCTGGATCATGAAGATCATGTTAGCTTTGTGTCCCCTCTGTCTTCTTACCCCACGTCTTGATTCTCAAGACGAGATCCTTGTTTAGTGGGGGTGAGTTGTCACATCCCTAGAATACTGCCTGTAATTAACTACATCAGAGTGCATCATGCATCATGTCTAAATTCCAGTGAAATTTGAATTGAGGGGATTCTCAAGCCTCAGAAAAATCTTTTTTTAGAAAAGGGGCAAGAACCCTTAAACTTGCATTCAATGAAACCAAAATGGCCTTCATTAATGTTTGATAATTTTTGGCAAGGGTTTGGATCCAAACCAAAAATAGTGAACATTTTTAAGGTAATATTTTGGCACTGAATTTAAATCATTATTGTATTTGAATTTGGAATTATATTCATATTATATGGGATATATTTTAAAATAACTTTGAAATGTTTTATGTGCTGTTGGAAAAGTCCATCTAGCAACATAAATTATTCAGAGGATATTTGTCACTGTTTTGAATTTGTTTAAACTTGAAAACAGTGGCAAAGTAAAAGAAAAACAAAACAGAAGAAAATAAAACAGAGACAGAAACTTACCTAACCTCACCTGCGGCCCAGCTTCTGTGCAGCCCAACCAGCCCAACACTGTTGGCCCAGCCCACCTCCTCCCCTTGTCTTTTTCCAGCTCATGCCAGAAGGATTGGGCGCGTGGTCGTCGTGCGCCCGGCAACCTCCTCCCTCCCTACCTGCCTGGCTACTCCTCGACGCGCCCGGACGACGCCACGCACCCCCTGCACCGCTCCCCTCTCCCCCTGGACCCCTTTCCCCCTCTGATCTCTCCTTCACCCCCTTGACGCCATGGCCGACGCGTGCTTGAGCTTGCTTCCGCCATAGCCACGCCCACCGTGCTCCCCTCACCACCACTCTGAGTCCGCAAGAACCGCCGACGATCGCTGCTTCGCCCCACCCTGGCCCCAAGTGCTGGGACGACCTGCATCACCGGCTACTCCACCTTCTTCCTCCTCGGTCGCCGAAGGCCGCGCCCGTCAATTCGCCGCCGTCTCCGCGTCCCCGAGCTCGCCGACCTGCTCGTCCGACTCGCCGTGAGCCACTGACCCGAACCCCCCTCCTTTGCGCCCCGTTTGCACACTGTAGCCGTCACTCCGCCGGAGACCGAACCGCGTCGCCGCCCGAGCTTCTCGCCGCCATGGCCACAGTCGTCGTAGCTCCCAACCGAGCACACCCATGTGCTCACCATGCCGCGTAGGTGTCGTAGGAGCTAAGCACGCCACTCCACGGCCACTACAGCCCCGTTCCCGAGTGCGCCCGAACACCGACCGCCGCGCTTGTCATTGCCGGCGCCGATTCCGGCCACCCCAGGCCCAAACACCATCACCACTAGATGCAGACGAGCGTCCGCATCACGTAGATGCCCTCCGCCGGCCATTTGGTCGCCGGAGGAGGAATCCTGCACCTCACCGCCGCGTCTGGCCTCGTCGGCGTCGAGTCGCCGGTGGATTAGCCCCGGTTGATCTGGGATTTGACCCCCCTAGGTCACTCACATACGGGCCCGCCTGGCTAACTAAGTTAATTAGTGATAATCCTATTTAGGTTAGTTAGGTTAGCCACTGACATGTGGGCCTTGGCCCCTGTTAATTAGCTAAGTGTTGAATTAACTTAATTTTAAACCCACAGTCACTGACGTGTGGGTCCAGGGACTAATTAGCCCAGATTAACTATTAGTTAGTGCTAGTTAACCCTGTCAGTTGACTGAGTCACTGACCAGTGGACCCCACTGGTCAGGTTTAACCTGGACGGCGCCTGTTGACCTGCTGATGTTAGCATGACCTAATGCTGGCGCAATAATACATTTTTTGGATTTATTAATAATTAGGAAATTCCAAAAAATGTCTAAAACTTCTAAAAATCATAGAAAATTATCTATAACTCCAAATAAGATAAATTATATATGAAAAATGATCAGAAAAATCCAATCTATCCATCTGTACTGTTTTCATGCATGTTTGAGCAAGTTAACCTCACTTTTTAGGATGAAACATGATTAGGACAAATTTGATAATAGATTTGGAGTTGGAATTTGATCTAGCTTTGAATTCCACTTCAACCAAAATGACTTCCTGTTGCATTAGTCCAAATCACATCATATTGCCATGTAATGATCATGCATCATATTGTGCATTGCATTGATCGTGTTTCTTCTCTATTTGCCGGTGTTGTTCCCCCTTGGTAGACGTTGTTCCGACGTTGGGATCGTTGACACTGATGAAGACTCAATGCTATCTTCAGAAGTGCCAGGCAAGCAAAACCCCCTTGTTCATTCCGATACAATCCTACTCTCTCGCTCCTGCTCTCTTTTACTGCATTAGGACAACAACGATTCAACTGTTACATGTTGCGGTAGGTGAACCCCTTTCCTCTGCATGACCTGGCATTACCACAGTAAATAGATGAAACCCACTAGCATGAGTAGGAGTTGTTTGAGCCCCGATGTGCCTACTCATTCATGCTTATTTGTCATGCCTACTACTGCTTAGAGTTGAGTCAAGTATGATTCATCGGGGATGAATTGGAATGGTGATGAACATGTCCTACTATGTGTGAGCTAAATGTGTGAACACGATTTGGTAAAGGTAGCGGTGAGAGGCCATGTAGGAGTACATGGTGGGTTGTCTCATTGGAGCCGTCCTCATGAACTGAGTTCTATGTTTGTGATCCATGAACAGTTACTACCACACATTGGGTTCCAGTAACTCGAACCCTCTCGACTTATTAATCAACTCGATCTCTGTCCAGGAGTTGCAACTAGTTTCTGGTGTTTGTAGGTAGTGTTAGTAGTCTACCAAGTGGCACCCGGTACAGGTGGGCTTGGGACAGACTAGGCACATTGGCACAGTGTACCAAGTGGCACCCGGATGGTGGGCTTGGGAACCCTGCACACATCGTTTGGGGCCGTGAGCGACACCCCGGCCGGATCTCCTTGCGGGTGGAACCCGAATAGGCGATAAACCTGGACTAGAGACTTGTGTGGTTAGTCAGGTCGTGGCCCACTCCCTCCCCAGGCTTCCGCTTGAAGGTTGCTGAGATACACGACGTGTACATGGTGGTAAGTAGTGAGAGCGTGTGTGAAGAAGTACACCCCTGCATGGGTTATCATTATCTATTCGAATAGCCGGATTCCTCGGATATGGAAACTTGGACCCCTTGGATAGTTCATAGACAAGTGAAAGTGGATACTCTAAAATGCGCAAGATAAGCATGAGTGCTATGGATGGCGTTCTCGTAGGGAGACAGGAGCGGATCCATAGTGGTGTATTGATATGGTGAATATGTGGACTCGTGTGCGTCACCTCAAAAGAGTTACTTGCAGTCGTAGTTCAGGATAGCCACCGAGTCAAAGCTGGCTTGCTGCAGTTAAACCCCACCATCCCCTTCGTTGATAATGATACATATGTAGTTAGTTCTGATGTAAGTCTTGCTGAGTACATTTGTACTCACGTTTGCTTAATTTATGTTTTTTGCAGAGAGACTTCAGTCTCGCTAGTAGTTCTGCATGGACTTCGACGTTTAGCTTGTTACCTCAGCTACGATCTTGTACCTTGGGAGGGTCTTATAGATAGTCAGGCTTCTCAGCCTTTTTCATTTGTAGTTGTCTGTACTCAGACATGTTTATGCTTCCGCTTGTTGCTTGTATGCTCTGTATGTTGGGTCATCAGACCCATGTTTGTAATATCTGGCTCTTCGGAGCCTAATGAATAAATACTTGAGTCGTAGAGTTATGTTGTGATGCCATGTTGTATTTACACATATCGAGCATATTGTGTGTATGATTGAAATGCTTGGTATGTGTGGGATCCGACAACCTAGTTGTTTATCCTGGGTAGCCTCTCTTATGGGGAAATGTAGTCTTGTGCTTCCATGAGACATAGTAGTCCGCTACAGCCCGGTTCACCGGAGTCCTGCTAGCCCAGCACTACTACTCCGGAACAATTGACTGGCCGGCATGTGATTCACTTTGTTCCTGTGTCTGCCCCTTCGGGAAAATGTCACGCGGTGACATCCAAAGTCCTGCCTAGCCTGCTATAGCCTTGTTCACCGGAGTCATGTTAACCCAGTGCTACAGCCCGGATTCGCACGCTGCTGACCGACATGGTCGATGTTGATTCATGTATGCCTGTCCCCGTAAGTTAGTGCCACTTTGGGTTCACGACTAGTCATGTCGGCCCGGGTTCTCTGTCATATGGATGCTAGCGACACTATCATATATGTGAGCCAAAAGGCGCAAACGGTCCCGGGCCATGGTAAGGCGACACCCGTGGGAATACCATGCGTGAGGCCGCAAAGTGATATGAGGTGTTACAGGCTAGATCGGTGTGACCTAGAATCGGGGTCCTGACACGCAGTCTCTAAAGCATCACTTTAAAAGGGATAATGGCAAATTTATTTATGTCTTCTTTGACCTTACCATGTCATAAATGGTTAGATTACATCTCCATGGACTTTTCACTTGCAGTGGTGTTCTGGGAGGTGCAAGTTATGAAACCCCTTTCACAACTCATTAGACATTCGCTAAACATGTAACTCAAATATTCCTTTGTGCAATCAAATTGCAGAAACAAAATTTTCTTGTTACAATAACTTCTACTTCATTTTTGAAAACCTTTTTAATGATATCAAAAGATCCAAACTTATGTCTCATCAAGTAAATATCCATATATCTACTTGAATCATTCCTGAAGATAAATAAATCCACCACTAACAACACTTATCGGACTACACACATCAAATGTATGATCACTAATAAGTTTGTTGTTCGTTCCTTATGGCATGTGAATGGTATTTTAGTCACTTCACTTTTTGGAGGAAAGTTGCAAGTGTCAGATGATTCAAAATCAAAAAGACTTCAAAATCCATCATAATGGAATTTTCCATGCGGGTTTCTCCAATGTGACCAAATCTAGTGCCACACTTGTGTGGTATTCTTATAGTCTTGCGACATTTAGCGTCAGTGTTATGGATGTATCACATTACCATCAATATTCATAACATACATCCCATCTTGGATGGAAGCATGGCCCTTCATGTTATTCATAATACTTAACAACAATTGTTGTTTTTATGAACAACCCTTTTGCAACAAACATTGTGCAATGGGCTAGAGTGTATGAAACTCCAAAATGAATTATGAAAGTAAACCCAGAGGTATTGTATTATTATCAATATTCATAACATACATCTCATTCATAATGAATGTATGGCCCTTGTGTTATTCATAACATCGAACATAAAAAGTTCTCTTATGAACAACCTTCTTGCAAGATACCTTATGCAATGGGCTAGAGTTTGTAAAACTCTAAATGAATCATGAAAATAAATACAGACGACACTACACCGATGGAAGGTATAGTAACATTTACTATGTTCCCTGTGTATACCTTAACCTCATTTCTGGCTAGTCTTTTTAGGCCATAGTAGCTCTTACATTGATTCGCAACAGAATGCAATCGAGCGGGTATCTCTGTGATTAACTCACAGTACCCAAGAATTAGTGATTAACATGTTTAACCATAATTCCCAACAACTATATCTTTGACCAGCCTACTATACATCAAAAACTTGTATGACATTCATACATGAGCTAGATGTTCCAGTCATCTTTCTTTCTGCCTTTATACTTCTAACAGTTTAACTTTTAGTATTTCTCCTACTCGCAAAAGAAGCACCCAACTTAAGAGTGGCGTTAGCCCCGGACTTCCTAGGCGTGTAAGTCATAGTAACACCCTTTGGACACTTCCTTTCTCTTTAAGTTGTTGTTTTATTCACCTTTCATTATATGACAGGCATTCTTCTGGATCCCTTTCACAACAGTCAAATGCATAGTAAACACTTTTACTAATACTTGCAAACAAACATTGATTTGTTTGTATCTGAAAATAATTTTCAGTTCCAAGAATATCATATAACTATCCGAACTTTCGAAGTTTGGGTTTCATGGAAGCAAACATATTCCACTTGACCGTAACAGAATTCTAGCTTCTGGATCGAAGGACGAGAGTCACATGATCCATAGCATTAGCGGGAGGATACGGAAAGCATGCGATAGGACAAAGTCCTTCTCAGCACTTTTGAGGACAATCCTCATTTTACGTTACCAATCGTAAAGTTTTAACCAGATATTTAACAGCTATTCAATTTTAACAGGGAAAGTGGAATCGCGAGCCATTATTCTACAACTATTTTGCACTGAGAATTAAACATGTTAATTCAACAGTGCACTCAAACTCAAATCAATATCTCTCATCATTAATTTTGAGTGATACAAGATCCAGACTTCAATTAATTCAACATGTTAATTCAACAGTGCACTCAAACTCAAATCAATATCTCTCATCATTAATTTTGAGTGATACAAGATCCAGACTTCAATTCATCGCCATAGAATCATCATCTCATAACGGGCCAACTTGCCGATCACATCTCTATGTGACTCTTGCTCATCTTTCGATGTGCGTGTTCCGAGCTCAGGACGATCCTGCCATGAACGTCAAGACAACCAAGTGATCTTGCTGCGAGGTCTGACCTCACCCACCTCACACTTCTCTAATCGTTCGTACCCATGCATCCATGGCGCACCCCGAAAAGATAGGTGTTGTGACGGTGCTACACTTGGGAGAACACTAACTACTTGATATTTTAGTGAGAGATCACCCTAATAAAAAGTGACTACCACACAATAAAGAAGGGTGCATCATAAGGGAAAAACATCTCAGGAAATTCATAATAGCATGATATGGTATAGCCCTTTCTGACGGAGAAGTCTTTCATTTCTTCGTCTTCGGCATTCGCGTTGGTGTTTACCTTCACGAAGATTGCCACCACCTTGTCGATGCACCGGATAATATTGCTATCTCTATAGCTAATAAAATAAGTGCATTACTTAAGGTTGACACATAGGTCACTAAAGTGACAATCATATGGCTCCAGCCATCATGCCGAATCATGACACGCAGGTCATGTTAACCAATTTACATCATATAGTCATATCATACATAATCAAATTATTATGAGCACTGCTATACCACATCACATGCACATGCAAAACCCTCCTGCAAAACCAAGTTAGACGCCTCTAATTGGTTCATGCAAAGACTTGTTTTTCGTGGCTTCTAAGGTTTCGAAACAAACCGAAGCTACCAACGTCCATCATCAAGTATGATAATTCAAGTCGCTAGATTAACTTTGTGGGGTGTATGAAACACGAGATAATAAAATCTCGAGCCCCATACTGAACTTCATCATACACATGACCCTCGTGCAAATCATATCTGCATTTCCCTTTCGTCTGCTAAATTTCATCTTTCTTTTTAACTACGGTGGAATTCAATGAACTGTTAGCACTTCGTTGATCAATCAGGATCGTGGATTGCCAGAACATTGAAACTCCACCATACTGTTATCAAGATCAGAAATATGCAAATTCCAGGGAAGCAACAAGAACATCGGGTCACAGATTTCATCTGTCACCCGCATAAATAATTTTCAGCAATAGATCTCATCTACTACCTAATTATATTATGCAATACCCATACATCTCTATGTATTCTAGATCGCAACCTGCATCTACGCATAGCATGGCTCATGATGCCACTATAGGGTAACACAGTAGAAAACAAAAAATTTCCGACCTACGCACCAGCCCAGGACCACTATGGAGACTGCATACATGGTTTGATCTTTTTCGTTACCGACTCGTAGCGCAGCGGAAGTAGAGTCGATGACGAACGGTGGTGCAGATCCCCGTAGCTAGGATTTACAACCTCCAAACCGCAAGGATGTATACCCTCATCCGCCCCACGGACAGCCCTCCGGGAGGCGGTCAGACAGTCCCTCGGACGGTGTCGCGGACAGCCCTTCGGGAGGACCCTCAAAACTCGGACGATCACTCGGACAACCCTTTGGGAGGATTCACAGAACTCGGACCGTCACTTGGATAGCCCTTCGGGAGGCACTCTCAAAACAGCCCCTCGGGCAAAAGGATCCAAACTACGACCTCTCTACGGGGTTGCACACATACGGTGTGATCTATCTGGCAGGGCTTCGCAGTCCAGAACTAGTTCCCACCGGAACCCAGACAGCCTTTCGGCTCTACGAAACTATTTCGATGGGAGGGAGAGAGAAGCCAGATCATGCATGGCACTTGTATGTGAGAAGGGATGATGGTTTGAGCAGCCCCTCACCTCCTATTTATAGGAAAACCAAGGGGTAGTGTGCCTCCACAAATACCCAAAGTGCCCATGCTTTATGTCATACATAAGAGCAAAATGGGGCGGCAAGTTGAGCACCAAATGGTGGAAGGAAGCCTCATGGGGGCCCCCCAGTGGCACCAACGAAATTGGCAGCCCTCTTGGGTGGCTCCACCATATTCCTATCCATCCATGTCATCCCAAAAGATCTTGGGACAAAGCCCAAAATAATGTCTTTCCGTAAAATATCCCAAAAAGCACTTTCACTATTCACGACGACATTTTTTGGCATCCGTTCGAACTGATTTTCAGTACCCACCATAATGATTTTCAACGCGTTCTGGAACAATTCCAGTTTAGTTATTTTCATCTGCGAAAAGCATCTGAACCGGTTCCGGCAGCTCCGAAACATTTCCGGTTTTTATTTCTGAAAATTCCAAAAAGTTTCCAGAATGATTCTGGAACCCTCCAAGAATTATCAGGCATGTGCCGAAACCATTTTGACTTAATGGCATACCCCGAAACAACTTTTTCGGTTTCACCAGAACTCATCCGGTGACCTCTCTTTTCAGAACTTTTCTGATGTCTCCGAAAAACTTTCTCTCAGACTCCTTGTCTAGTATTCAGCAGATAGATGACCCTTAAGCGTATGACCCTATAGGTTCGTTGAAGTATAGACATGACCCGGAACCCCTTCCGATCAATGATCAACATCGGAGCCATGGACACCCATATTGACCCCTATACCCATAGTAATGAATATTCGAGTGAACCTCCAGTTGTTGTGTGCTATTCATGTTGCTTCGCGATATGTTACAAATACCCGAGGTGAGACATGTTGGCATCCCTGTGGATCAACTCCTTGTCCACTATGCCAGTTATCTCATTACTGGTATTGTTCTATTTTCTCGTTCCGTGTACCGGCATCCCCGTGATCAAATCACCCTGTGTCTGGCCAGACTATGATGGATACCGTAACACCGAGAGGGCCCAGAGATATCTCTCCATCGACGGAGGAGCAAATCCCAATATTGATATACCAAGTTACTTAAACATACTTTTCCATGAACCCGTAAGCCGCCGTAATAGCCACCCATTTACGGATGATGTTTAACAAACCCCAAAGTTCATGAAGCAAGCATGAAGAAACTCGATACTCTCATGGTCTAAGGAATTATGCAAACACAAACTTCTTGTGTTATTAATCATTAACTTGTGATGAATGTATCTCATAGCATAACATAAATTCGGGTCGATTCAACACAAATGTTCTCTTAACATTGTGCCCTCAAAGTTGCTGGCATAGACATGCTCATGACCAGGAAAACAGAATCATCATGCAACACTTGAGCTAGTCTTAGAGGCCAGACTAGGAATACTTCTTACCGTTTATTATTCCACACGTGCATATGAGTCTTCCTCCGAGCCTCTTGTTATTGCAGACTCGAGAACCATAGCAGTTATAGCATGGAACATAAACATAATTATGAACATGGAGATAAGTAATAGCATTTATTATTGCCTCTAGGGCATATCTCCTACAGCATCATTATATTTCCCTGTTTATATTAGAAATGTTGCATTAGCTCCATTGAGTAAGCTCCTAATTGAGCCGAGTAGAGCAGGAGCTTGCACTAGTCTTGCTGCTATTAAACATATAACTAAGCCAACATGAAGTCCCCTTCCCTCATACTATTGATTTCATACATGTCTAGTGCACTCTTTATCTTGCATCGGCATCTTAAAGTCTTGGCACTAAACATCTTGATATTGTGCACACACCTGTAGGTCCCACTTGGTCTGGCTCAGGGGAAGGTGACACGTGGTGTGGCCGCCTCGCAAGGGTCGCCTTGACAAGATGGTGCCGGAAGGAAGGCTGATATGGTCAGTGTGGTGGACTTTGCCATATATTCCTTAGTTCAGGCAAGTCTTTGGTCTCCTATCTCTCTCTCTCTCTCTCTCTCTCTCTCTCTCTCTCTCTCTCTCTCTCTGAGATGCTACCGGCCTTCGAGTCATGTGGGCGATTATGGTGCAGGCCATTGAGCTAATGTTTACTGTTTTGATCTGCGATGTTTGTTCTTGTGTGATTGTTACTACGTCATGTTTCAGGATTTGTTAATAATGGTTATCAAATCAAATAGAACAAAATGCACCTATTGGTGTAAAACTGTTGTGTACGTACATATAGAACAAGTGCTATCCTTCTGTACTTTCGAGTGAGCCACCATGTGTTATAATTTTTATTATAAGTTTTTGATATTTAATCTACCTAATGAAGAGTGGATATTCTGGCTCTGAAACTACTTGTTTTTATCTGTCTAGTCTTGATTAAGTCCGGATTGTATGTACCTGTAGATCTTTGGGGCTCATGCGTTTTTTGCTCTGCCAGATGGAATGATGCCCTTATAACTGGTCTAGTATGCAGAGTAGGACACTAAAGTGGTGCACGTCCAACAGATTTATTATCTGCTAGTGCAATCTCCATTTTGTTTTTGTGAATGAATGACGACTGAACTGTTTTCCTTGCTATGGCTGTGTCTTGCTCTAGTCTAAAATACTCTTGTTTTTTTCAACAAGAGGCAGTCTAAAGTACTCTTCCTAATCCAGTCACATAGTGTAACTTGCTCTAGCACACAATTTATTTCTCCAGCACAGTAGTAGTCTCTATGTTCTTTAGCCCATTGCCCCGATCAGAGTGGGCTGAACCGTGCCAACTTTCTTTGGCAGATGGGAGACCCTTTGGGTTCCTCTTGGATTAAATATAATGCTAATTTTCATAATGGAGCATTTAATCATACTTGTAACATTATATCTTGGAATCACTATTGTTTCCTGTATCGTTTGTCTTGATTTTTCTGAAACTCTTCCTCTTGCTCCTGAGCTTCTGAACATGTGGATTTTTTAAGAGCAGAGTATGTTATTCTGCACTTGGCTTGGTTGTGCTTATACTTTGTTTGTTGGCTGGATAGTTGATATTCTTGTCGTTTATTCCTTGTTGATGTATGTGAACTGTGGACTTTGAATTCTTGAGTGAGTGGGATTGATATGCTAGCTAAAGATGAGGATCCCTTTCTTGTTCATAGATTGGACTGTTTAATTTTCATGCAAATAATACTAAGTATATTGTCCCAATCCTGGGTGTTGCTGCTGGTGTCGAGGAAAGGGCCGAGCGTCGATGTGAAACAAGTAGTTGATTTATCACGTGCAGGCTTGAACAAGTGTATCCAGACTAGGCCAGTAAACTTGAAAATAACACTTGTACTCTTGCAGGTGCTTGATATGTCAATATGCCACTCAAGTGGGAGTTGAATCTGGCATACTGCGATAATGTAAGCATCTAATTATAGTAGGCATGGCCTGAGCAATCTCCAGTTTGTTTGACATTCTTTTTGGCAGGTCTTCGAAACACCTCCAAAATTTATTGTGTTCCTGTAAGCCATCGATCTTTCTTTCGCTATGTCAAGGCTAAAGAATCTGCTGAGGGTGTGGTCAAAGTGAAGTGTGATGGATGTTATGCAGCTGAAGGGGGCAGTGTTGGTGGTTGGGATTTTGTGATTCAAGACCATGACGGAGAAGTGTTGGGAAGGGAAGCGGGGTGAATCGAGAGAGCTTGGGATTGCCTGTCGTTCTTCTTTGAAGGAAAAGGCGCCTCCTTGAGTTGATAGAGATGGGTCAAGGACAATGGTCATACGCTCATCGTGGTTGCTGAGGATGCCTCTGGTTGTTGCTTCTTCTTCCACTCCGGCATAGGTAAGCCACTTTTCATCTCCCC
The DNA here is from genome assembly GCA_034509565.1 of Triticum monococcum. Classification (NCBI taxonomy): domain Eukaryota; kingdom Viridiplantae; phylum Streptophyta; class Magnoliopsida; order Poales; family Poaceae; genus Triticum; species Triticum monococcum. The sequence continues at coordinate 168,024,903 of CM067847.1, read as the reverse complement.
TGTTTTTTCTTATTCTCTGGGCCGTGGGTGCAGTTAGTCATTGGTTGAGTTTTTGACCATAGAAGTTTCACACTGCACATTGATTAGTGCAACACTTGGAATTTATGTAATACTCAGTATTCTGCACTTGGCATCTGGACTACTAATCATGGAGAAAGTCTTTAGGTAGTTAAGTGACGTATGCGGTGCAACTTCCTTCATATGAATTGCTCTTTCTTGTGAAATAGCTAGTGGAGTATGCATCCTGGATGTTTGCTCTCTTGGGAAATGATGCACTATCTCTTTGCTGTTGGCTGAACTGTGTCATAGTGCCTAGATCATTGTTCCTAGTAAGACATCCTTGATTCATTTCAAAGCTTATGGTATGCATGATGCCCCTATTCTGTTTAAGATCAATGTGTTGATAGTATTAGTAGTAAATTTGTATATGTGCAAGTGATAGTGTAGGTTAATTATTCTAGCCCATTTGAAGTTTCCTGGTAATTTTTTTCTATAGTCCTGTTTTTGTTTAACCCTTTCCCCTTCTTTCAGGTTATGTAAGCTTTAGTTTTTGCTATAGCCGATCCTCCGAGGTTATGTAACCTCTACAACCTCGATTTCCACAACCACTGCAGTGGTGGCTGCCTCTTCCTCGGTAAGGTCAGTCCTTGATCTCTCTCTCTCCTGCCATTGGTTGTTGATTGTGGCGCCATCGAGCTAATTATTCTTGTTACTGTTGTCATCTCTCTTGTTGAAAAATATCACAGTACTTGTGCTTTGCAAGATTCCATTGCTACTATGTTGTGCTGCCTACGCATGATTATATAGAGGATTCTTTTCTGCCTCCACAAGAGATATGATTCTTTATTTTTTATCTTTGCCGGGACTTACAAATGGGATGAATTCATGGCTGTGAAATGCTTAGAATCAAGAAAATGGTTGTCACTGATATAATTCCTTGTCCCGAAACATTTTGTTGCATACATTTTTATAACTGGATATTACTCTTCTTCAATCTCAACATGAACATAAGTGGTCAGGCGACTTGCATTTTGCTCTTTGTGATGAATTAGATATTGTGGAGTATGCACTCTGGATGTTTGCTCTCTTGGAAAATGATGTACTATTTCTCAGGTTTATATGTAAAACTATGGTGTTGTTTCTATTTTTTTCTATTCGGGGTAGACAGTTTGCACAATCTCTTTGCTGTCGGCTACCTGCTGGACCGTGTCATAGTGCCCAGGTCATTATTCCTTAGTAGGGCGTCTTTGACTCATTTCAAAGCCTAGCTGGATCGGATCAACAGCTTGTCGATCTGAGACAAAATACTGGCAATCACTTTAGTTCGGACAAAAAGAGATTTATTTAACTGAAATTTTCTAATATGTGTAAGTCATGACGTTTAGAGGGACATTGATATTTGCTTTTCTAAGTAAAATTTCTTGCATAGCATTTTGGTTTCACTAGTTCTTCCCTTGACGAATAGTGACAACTAATTCTGTACTCTTGGTGTTCTTAACACAATTTCTCCTATTGTTGTAGGAGTCATGCCCACGTTGGTAGTGACCAGTGCACACAGACGCTTGTGAAAGTGCATGGGCGTATCTGGTCGAGTGCATGCAATGATTGCAATCCCAGCTTTATGTGGCCCTATTTTTTAAAACATGTGGGATTTTTGGTGAAGAGTGTGCCCATGCATGCGAGCACGCCAACGGCCGACTAGCGACATCCTATTCTTTTTAGTCCCACCTAGCCCAGCAGAAAAGATGAGGTAGATATTTTCAACTATATTAAAGGGTGCCGCTATTGCATTCTAAACAAAATTACTCAAAACATGGCCCTCTTGGTTTAAAACTGAAACCGCACTGAATTAGTTGATTAACTGAATTTACGGTTAGCTATTTTGAGCTATCATTTTTGGTTTCTAGTTTATTTAGCCGAAACTGATAATTCTATTGTATAACTTGATTTTAAAGTAACAGAAATATTCTTATTGCACTTGCTCTAGTGTTTGGTAATGGTCCATACTAATTTGAGAGGATCGATATGCTAGTTTTATTTACTAATGACTATTAAGTAGAACCAAACCAAATGTTGATATGCTATGCTCCCCATAGTCATTAATGGATTGTACTAGAACACAATAGGTGCTATACTTGATTTGGTGTTGCACTGTTCATTTACCCTTGTCATGTATACTGTGTATAAGGATGAAACCATGTTGGATAAAACGGCAAGTATATACTTATTTAGGATCTTGGCATGCTACTGTCTAGGGGTGTATAACTATAAAAGGAACAAATCTGGTTACTACACTTGCTCTAGGGCTTTGTAATGATTCATGTCGATTACTCCTTGTCTATGTATGCGTTGTCCCCAACTGTAGACTTCCAGCGAGTGAGATTGATATGCCTTTGCTGTTTATAGATTGGACTGTTCAATTTCCATGGATCTAGACTGGATATTTTGTTCTAGATGTAGACAGGATATCTTGTTCTATTTTGTTAGGGCAACTTGTGTTCTTTTTTCGAGAACAACACTAGATAAACAGAACGTGGATAATTTTAGTATAAATTATGTTAGAAGCAAGTCTGTCCTTTAAAATGATATTTCTTTATTTGATATATGCATGTAAACCACAACCCTATCCCACAATGTGATTCTTTTAGATTTTAAACTTGATGAGTTGCTCCTCTCGATTGTAGGCCTTGCCCCCTGACATAAAAGGTGTTGTTGCTGCCTCCAGGAATGGCCACCTTTCATCCCTCTTGGCATTTTCGACCACGTTGACCATAGTAATGCATGCAAACATTACACGCAGTGCCATGACAATGGTCCGCCACTTCCTCAGTTCTGGTGAACTCCTGGTTTCCCCTCAATCTCCTCCTGTACCTGTGATGATACGGCTATCAATCCGTGACTGATTGCGTGGTTGCGGCCGTCGAGCAAATGATACAGGGTTTCATTTTGTGTCCGTGTCGTCTCACCTGCCTAGTTATGATCCATTAATGTGTGCTTGAGATATACATGTTTTCTTTGCTGCTGAGAGTACATTATGAATTATCTCTATGTTAAATAAAGTTATTAATTGTTCATTCTGATTGTTCACTGTACTTGACATCTGACTGTATTCGTGAATATGTGATCACTCGTTTGTAAGAGTAATCAGAGTGAGGTTTTTGCTGCTGCTTAGAAGCAGCTTTGTTTTATTCATATATGTCCTCTAGAGCCACGTACACATCTGTTAGCAACTTGTGTGGATGTTCTGGCCTATGAACTGCAGATATCTTGGCCTGTGAACATCTAAACTGCTGTTTTGTATGTCTTCATTAAATTCAGATCATACTCTGTATTTTGTTCTATGAAATGTTAAACTACCATTTACTTGGTTAGAGCAAATTGTGGATTTTTTTTATGAGCACAACACTAGATGAATAACGTTTGGATAATTTTAGAGCACATTTTGTTATTTATAGCCTACTGCACAACAAGTCAAAAACTAGCATCTCATTTAAAATTACATTGCTTTCTTTGATATGTGCATGTGAAAAACAAGTATGTCCTTTAAAATGTTTTTTCTTTTTTTGGTATATGCATGTAAACGACATCCCTATCACACAACGGGATTCTTTTAGATTTTAAATTTGATGAGTTGTTCTTCTCGATTGTAGGTCTATGCCTCCTTACATAAAGTGTGCTGCTTGTGCATCTAGGAAATTTGGCCGCATTCGTCCATCTCAGCGAGTTCGACCACATTGGGTTGTCCATCGTAATGCATGCATACAACCTTGGCTTCCCTCGCAACACGATGACATTGGTTTGGCGGTGGGGAAGTGGCCACCTCATCCACAGTTCCGGTGAGTCCCTGTTCCCCTGCCTTACCCACTTTGCCCTGTGATGATTCTTCCATTGAGTGGCTGATTGTGGTGCTGGCCATTGTGCCAATGGTTTAGGGATTGATTCTATGTATAATGTATAAAATTGGCCCTGCGTTGGCTAGGCTCTTGTGCTACTTGTGTATGCCATTTGTTGGGGTTTGCTTCTGTCCAGGGTGTAGAATTTGATATGAAATGCACACATTTTTGTACTTCACTTGATGTAGGGTTTGGTATGGTTTGTATAATTTGAGTCATTGTCTATCAAATATAATCGCCATGCTCTGAAAGTCATTGTTTATAGGTTTGTATAAGAACAAAGTAGGTCCTATACATGGTTTTGGTGTTGCATTGTTTATCTTACCTTGCCATACATACTGTATAAGAACAGAGCAAGTACTATACATAATTTTTGTTTCACCCTTTTTATGAAATACGTCATAGTGTTTGTGCTTTGCAAGATTCTGTGGGTACTATGTTGTGTTGCCTATTCATGATTATTATGTGCAAGATTTCGTTCTGCCTCCATGAAAGATGCACACCTGTCTAACTTCTTTGTTGTTTCTGTTCTGGAACTTACAAATGAGATGATTTCATGTTCGTCAAATGCTTAAAATAAAATCAAAATATGGTTGTCCATGATATTTGTTGCATGATGCATGTAATCTCTTTAAAGATTGCCGTGTTGGTAGCAGTAGGCACAAGTCCATGTATGAGCAGTGCTTATTGCAATTGCTAGCATTCTTGCTCATATAGACTTTCCTCAGAAGTCTTTGGTGCAAACTTGTGGATTTTTTTTCTAAGCACAACACAAGGTAAACAACATGTGGATGATTTTACAGCACATTATGTTAATTATGGCATTCCGCACATCATGTTAAAAACAAGTCTATACTTTGAAATATTATTTATTTCTTTGATTTGTGCATGTAAAAGACAACCCATCCCACAATGGGATTCTTTCAGATTTTAAATTTGATGAGTTCTCTTGATTGTACGCATCCAGATTTTAAAGGGTGTTGTGGCTGCCTCCAGGAAATTTGGTCGCCTTCGTCCATCTCGGCGAGTTATGCCAGTGAATCGCTGCCTCTTCCTCCGTTCCGGTTAGTTGTTCTCTCTCTCTCTCTCTCTCTCTCTCTCTCTCTCTCTCTCTCTCTCTCTGTGTGTGTGTGTGTGTGTGTGTGTGTGTGTGTGTGTGTGTGTGTGATGGTCCGGCATCGAGCCGATGATTCTATATTTGGATCTATGGTGGTGGTCTTGTGGCCACCATAATTTTTCTATTATGATCACCATTCATGTTGATGTAATATGTCCTATTATGTGCTTTGCAAGAATTTCTGGCAACTATTTTGTGCTGCCTATGCATGATTATGCATGATTATGTTCTACCTACATGAGTGTGCTTGAGTTATGATATGTATAACATTGTGCCAGCATATGCTAGTTGTGGTTAGTTAAGATAGGTGCCAATTATCTTTTCCTTAGGTTAGTTCTATTTTTCTCACCTGGTTTTGGATATTTATGATCCATCAATGTGTGCTTCAGCTTGTATAGACGTGCTTTCTTGGTGTTGAGAGTACTTCATTGTGACGCCCCCGATTCAATCGTACACTAATCATACACGCAAACGTGTACAATCAAGATCAGGGACTCACGGAAAGATATCACAACACAACTCTACAGATAAAATAAGTCATACAAGCATCATATTACAAGCCAGGGGCCTCAAGGGCTCGAATATAAGAGCTCGATCATAGACGAGTCAGCGAAAGCATCAATATCTGAGTACAGACATAAGTTAAACAAGTTTGCCTTAAGAAGGCTAGCACAAACTGGAATACAGATCGAAAGAGGCGCAGGCCTCCTGCCTGGGATCCTCCTAACTACTCCTGGTCGTCGTCAGCGGGCAGCACGTAGTAGTAGGCACCTCCGGTGTAGTAGGAGTCGTCGTCGACGGTGGCGTCTGGATCCTGGGCTCCAACATCTGGTTGCGAGAACCAGGTAGAAGGGATAGAGGGAAAAGAAGGAGAAAGCAACCGTGAGTACTCATCCAAAGTACTCGCAAGCAAGGAGCTACACTACATATGCATGGGTATATGTGTAAAGGCCATATCGGTGGACTGAACTGCAGAATGCCAGAATAAGAGGGGGATAGCTAATCCTTTTGAAGACTACGCTTCCGGCAGCCTCCGTCTTGTAGCATGTAGAAGAGAGTAGACTGAAGACCTCCAAGTAGCATCGCATAGCATAAACCTAACCGATGATCCTTCCCTCGTCGCCCTGTGAGAGAGCGATCATCGGTTGTATCTGGCACTTGGAAGGGTGTGTTTTATTAAGTATCCGGTTCTAGTTGTCATAAGGTCAAGGTACAACTCCAAGTCGTCCTGTTACCGAAGATCACGGCTATTCGAATAGATTAACTTCCCTGCAGGGGTGCACCACATAACCCAACACGCTCGATCCCATTTGGCTGGACACACTTTCCTGGGTCATGCTCGGCCTCGGAAGATCAACACATCGCAGCCCTACCTAGGCACATCAGAGAGGTCAGCACGCCGGTCTAAATCCTATGGCGCAGGGGTCTGGGCCCATCGCCCATTGCACACCTGCACGTTGCGAACGCGGCCGGTGAGCATACCTAGCAACCTCCATTACAAAGGAAGTTGCGTTACGCAGCCCAACCCGGCGCGCGCCGCTCAGTCGCTGACGTCACGAAGGCTTCGGCTGATACCACGACGTCGAGTGCCCATAACTGTTCCCGCGTAGATGGTTAGTGCGTATAGGCTAGTCGCCAGACTCAGATCAAATACCAACATCTCGTTAAACGTGTTATCTTGAGATAACCGCGAATGCCGACCAGGGCCAGGCCCACCTCTCTACTAGGTGGTCGCAACCTGCCCTGTCGCTTCGCCGCAAAGATCCACACAGAGGGCCGTCGGGAAAGTATGTCCTTCCAGCCCCCAATTCGTGAATCAACTGCGGGTACTCCTTGAGCCAACCCGACTTTGGTCATCACATGTATCGTGTATAAAGTATATAGTATATACCCGTGATCACCTCCCGAGTGATCACGGCCCGATAGTATAGCATGGAAACGGACAAGAATGTAGGGTCACTGATGATAAACTAGCATCCTATACTAAGCATTAGGTTTGCAGGTAAAGGTAACAACAGTAGTAGCAAGGACAGGCTATGCATCAGGATAGGATGAACGGAAAGCAGTAACATGCTACACTACTCTAATGCAAGCAGTATAGAGAAGAGTAGGTGATATCTGGTGATCAAAGGAGGGGCTTGCCTGGTTGCTCTGGCAAGAGAGAGGGGTCGTCAACACCGTAGTCGTACTGGGTAGCAGCGGCGTCGGTCTCGGTGTCTAGCGAGAGAAGAGGGGGAAGGAACAATAAATATAATGCAAACAAATGCATGACGATGCATGACATGACAAAGCGTGGTGCTAGGTGTGCCCTAACGCGGTACGAGGTGGTACCGGTGAAGGGGGAAAACATCCAGGAAAGTATCCCCGGTGTTTCACGTTCTCGGGCAAAGGAGCCGGAGGGGGAAAGTTACGAGTTCGATAGGTTAGGGAGGTGTGGCGGACGAACGGGTTGCGTATCCGGAATCGTCAAGTCGTTCTGAGCAACTTTCATGTAGAAAGTATTTTAATCCGAGTTACGGATTAAAAGATATGATTTTCTAAAGATTTTAATAATTTCTGGAATTTAATTAATTATTTAAATTAAATTCGAAAATAGATTAATGACATCAGCATGATGTCATGCTGACGTCAGCAGTCAATAGAGTTGACTGGTCAACCTGACCAGTGGGTCCCACTGGTCAGTGACACATTTTAATTAGACATATTAATTAACCTAATTAGTATTAATTAGGTGGGGGGCCCAGTGTCATACTAATTAATTAATTGACTAATAGCTTAATTAGTTTAGTTATTTGATTAGTTTAAATAATCAAAATTAATTAAGTTAATTAATTAATTAATTATTTTCCTATTTTTTATTTTTATTTTTATTTAAACGTTCTGTGGGGGGGTAGGGCCCCACATGTCATAGGCCAGAGGGGCCTTGCGGGCGCTGGGTTAGCGCTAACGGGCGCGGGCACCCAGCTCGATTGGGCATATGCCCGGGTCAACAGGGGCGGCCATCGGCACGGCGAGGCCGGTCGCCTGAGGTGGCAGCGGCGAGGCCGTGGGCGGTGATGGCCACCGGGCGCTGTGGGGCGCCGGCCAGGGGAAGCGGGGCCGCAGCAAGCAGCAAGGGGGGGCGACGCGGGGAGGAGCTAAACAGTGGCGGTGGTCACGTAGCGGGGCAGCGGGCGATGCGGCGCGGGGAGCGGCATGGCGACCGAGGGGGAAAGAGGAAGGGGGCGCGGCTCACGTTCGTTGCCAAGGAGAGGGGCGGTGAGGCGCGAGGAAGCGGCCTAGGGAGGAGGATGGGGAGGATGGCGGCGATCCGGCGGGGAGGTTCGGCGACGGGCGACGTTGGCGACAGGACCGATGCGCCGTTCTCGATGGGGAGGCGATGAGGTCGGCGGGGTTGGCGACGGGGACGCAGGGGCGCAGAGGAGGCCCTGGGGGCGGCACCGGCGCCGGCTGCGGTGGCCGTAGCGGAGTGGTGGCTTGCGTCGGGTGCGGCCGTGCGGGAGGAGATGAGGAGGCGGGTGTCAATGGCAGGCGGCGGCGCGGCAAGGTCGGAGCGGGCTGCGTCGGGCGGCGGCGGCGATTGGCGGGGCCGGCAACGACGGGCGTCGGGGCGGCCGTCTCCTCCCGATCGAATTGGGAGAGATGGGGGAAGGGAGATATTTCTGCGGGGGGGTGGGGGTGTCGTGGGGAGAGTGGGGTGGATGGGGTTAGGGCTTCTGGTAGTGGGGGGGTTATAGCCAGGGGTGGGCCGGCTGGGCTAGGTGGGTTGGCCCAGTTGGGCCACGGCCCAGGGAAGGGGGTGTTCTCCTTCTATTTTTGTTCTCTGTTTTCTCCTTTTGTATTTTCTTTCTTTTATTTATTTTCTTTCTATTTTATTTAACTTAAAACCATCTAGCCATTTATAAAAATGTGTTTGTTGCATCATAATTACCCTGGTAATATTCGGCGCCCACCGAACATTTTTGTTTCAATTTTGTAAACTTTTATTGTCGACTTTAATTTTAAGTTTGAATTCGACGCATTTTCGAATTATCCCGAGATTAGTAACAGTAATCACAGATGACATGGCATCATTAGGAGAGTTTTACTGTAGCCAAATTATCCGGGCGTTACAAATCTCCTCCACTACAAGAAATCTCGTCCCGAGATTTAGGAGGTAGAAGAAAACAGTGTGGGGTATTCATCACGAAGACGATCCTCACGTTCCCAGGTGGCTTCGTCTTTAGAGTGATTCGACCACTGGACCTTGAGGAACTTGATCGCCTTCTAACGGGTGCGGCGTTCAGCTTGGTCGAGAATGCGGACCGGATGCTCTTTATAGGAGAGGTCCTGTTGCAATTCAAGCACTTCATGGTCCACTGCTTGGATTGGTTCCTTGAAGCAGCGTCGAAGTTGCGACACGTGGAACACATCGTGAACCTGAGAAAGGTTCGGCGGAGGCTCCAGTTGATATGCCACCTTTCCACGCCTTTCGAGAATAGTGAAGGGACCGATATAGCGAGGAGCTAGCTTGCCCTTGATCCCGAAGCGGTGAGCACCCTTCATTGGTGTAACTCGAAGATAAGCCTTTTCACCAGGTTGATAGACCATGTCTTGGTGATGACGGTCATACTGACTTTTCTGACGTGACTGAGCAGTCTTGAGATTCTCGCGAATAATGCGAACTTGTTCTTCGGCATGTTGGATAATATCCGGACCGAAGAGTGGACGTTCCCCAGTTTCTGACCAGTTCAGAGGGGTTCGACACTTTCGTCCATATAGCACTTCGAAGGGGGACATCTTCAGACTAGCTTGATAGCTATTATTATAAGAGACCTCGGCATATGGAAGAGATTCCTCCCATTTCTTGCCGAATGAGATTACACAAGCTCGAAGCATGTCTTCGAGAACTTGGTTGACACGTTCAACCTGTCCTTGCGACTGAGGATGAAACGCAGTACTGAACGACAGATGAGTCCCCATAGCTTCTTGGAAACTCGCCCAAAACCTTGAAGTGAATAAGCTGCCATGGTCTGAACTGATAACCAGTGGAATACCATGAAGTGAAACAACTCTGGCCATGTAGAGAGTAGCAAGCTGACTAGCAGTGATTGTCTCTTTGACCGCCAGAAAATGGGCATCTTTGGAAAGCCGGTCAATGACGACAAGAATAGCATCATTACCTTTCTGCGATTTGGGAAAACCTGTGACGAAGTCCATTTCAACATGGCCCCATTTCCATTCACGAATAGAGATAGGTTGCAGAGTTCCAGCAGGCCTTTGATGCTCTGCTTTGATTCGGCGACAAATGTCACACTCAGCAACATAACGAGCAATCTCCTGCTTCATATTAGACCACCAGAATCTTTGACGAATATCCTGGTACATCTTTGTACTACCAGGATGGATGGACAGAGGCGTATCATGGGCTTCTTGCATAACCCTTTTAGTCTTATCCAGGTTTTTCTTCGAACATGGTACCACTAGGCGGCCTTTGAAATACAAGGCGCCATCGTCGGCGATAGTGAAGAATGAGGGCTTTCCTTCTGCTAGATGGCGTTTAATCTTATGGACTTCAGAGTCATAACCTTGAATAGTCTTTATACCAGCTACGAGATCTGGTACGACAGCCAGGGTATTTAGAGAACCCTTAGTAACAACAAGAAGATTCATCTTGCGGAACTCCGGGGGAGGGGGAGCGAGTGCTCCAGGAGGAACAATATGGAGGTTCAGCTTTCTAAATTCTTCGACAAGCGAGGGCTGAACTTTGTGAACCTGGAGGTGGTTGCAGTAAGACATGCGGCTCAAGGCATCAGCCATTACATTAGCCTTGCCGGGGGTATAGGATATACCCACATCAAAGTCTGCGACAGTCTCCATCCATCTCTACTGGCGGAGGTTCAGATCTGGCTGAGTAAACAGATACTTCAGACTTTGGTGGTCGGTGAAGATCTCGCAACGATTACCGAGAAGGTAATGTCACCATTGCTTCAGTGCATGAATGACAGCAGCAAGCTCGAGGTCGTGAACTGGGTAGTTTTCTTCATGAGGGCGCAGTTGACGAGAGGCATAAGCAATCACTCTGCGTTCTTGCATTAGGACACAGCCTAATCCTTGACGGGAAGCGTCGCAGTAAATGACGAAGTCCTTCTTAGTATCAGGTGGAGCAAGCACGGGGGCAGAGGTCAACTTGTCTTTGAGTGCCTGAAAACTTTCCTGAAACTTGTCTGTCCATTCGAACTTGACACCCTTATGCAACAGATTAGTCAGAGGCCTGGCAATCTTGGAGAAGTTCTCGACGAATGGACGGCAATAGCTGGCGAGACCGAGAAAACTCCGTACTTGCTTGACATTCTTCGGAGGAGTCCAATCGAGAATAGCCTAAACTCGTTCAGGGTTGACGGCAATACCATCCTTGGAGATGACATGCCCAAGATAGGTTACTTCGGGGAGCCAGAATTCACACTTGGAATACTTAGCATACAGTTGATGTTCTCGAAGCTTCTCCAGCACAAGACGCAGATGTCTAGCATGTTCTTCCTCGTTCTTGGAAAATACAAGGATATCGTCCAGATAAACCACGACGAACTTGTCAAGGTAATCCATGAATATATAATTCATCAGATGAGAGAAGGTGGCGGGATCATTCGTTAAGCCGAATGACATGACGGTGTACTCGTATGATCCATACCGAGTCACGGTTTTTGGGATATCCTCTTCACGAACACGGATCTGGTGGTAACCCAACCTCAAATCGAGTTTGGAGAACACTGATGAGCCAGCCAGTTGGTCATAAAGATCATTGATCCGAGGAAGAGGATATTTATTCTGAATGGTAGCTTGGTTTATAGGACGGTAGTCTTGGACTAATCGGTTTGTCCCATCCTTTTTCTTAACAAAGAGAGAAGGTGCTCCCCAAGGAGAGCAACTTGGGCGAATGAAACCTTTGACAAGAGATTTGTCGATTTCCTCCTTAAGCTCAATGAGTTCATGCGGCGGCATCTTGTAGGGTCGTTTAGCTATAGGGGTGGTGCCGGGTTTCAAGTCGATGATGAATTCGACAGCTCTAGCAGGAGGAATCCCTGGAAGTTCTTCTGGGAAAATGTCTTGGAATTCACGAATGACGGGAATGTTTTCAATGCCCTCGAGTGGTGCAGCGTTCAACGCATTCAAGGCATAAAGACGTGCCTCGGCGTTCTGAACTAGATGAGCTTGGTAAGCAATTATTTCATCAGAAGGGTGTAGCAGATGGACGACCTTAGTGGCGCAAACTATAGAAGCAGTATGTGCTTTCAACCAATCCATTCCCAGAATGAGTTCGATGCTACAGGACTTTAGTACGATGGGGGAGGCAGGGAATTCCAGTCCTTCAATTTCAACAGGAACGTTGTGACTAACCATAGAGGTTTGACACTGGCCCGCAGGAGTGTGTACCACAATCGCAATGTTCATCTCTTCGTATTTAATGCCATGCATGAATGCAAACTCAGCTGATATGAATGAATGTGATGCTCCTGTATCAAATAAAACAGATGCTGGTACTGAATTTACGAGGAGTGTACCCATCACGGTAGCAGGCTGGTCTAGAACTTCATTGAGATCAATGTGGTTGGCATGTACACGACCATACGACTTGGCATTGTTGTTGCGAGGCTGGTTGCTTCCATGGACAGCTGTGGGGAGGGCCAGTTGATTCTGGTTCTGATTCTGATAGCAGTTTCCTGGCAAGGTGACCAGGTTGGCCACACTTGAAGCACAAACCATTATTGGGAGTGGGAACAGGAGCTTGGGGTGGTGGAGCTGGAAGCCTTGGCTGCCTAGTTGGTGGAACAGGCAGATGAGGTGCAGCATAGGTCTGCCTTGGGGCAGGTGCATTTGGCTGGTACATGCTGTTGGGAATCCATATCTTGCGCTTCTGCGAGGACGGGCCCGAAGATGAGCCCGTGTCACGGTTGCGCCTGTGAGAGCCCTGGTATTCCTGCATACCAGTTTCGACATTGATGGCCTTGTTCACCAGGGTGGCGAAATCAGCAAAGTCATGCACTAGAAGTGCGAGCTTGATGTCAGCTTGAAGGCCATCACGGAACTTCTCTTGTCTGTGTGCATCAGTTGCAATGTCTTCTTCAGCATAGCGGGACAAGTCAAGAAACTCCCGTTGATAAGCTTCAACAGTCTTGTTGCCTTGGGTGAGGTTGCGAAACTCGCGCTTCTTACGGTCTATGACTCCCTGAGGAATGAAGCGAGCACGGAAGGCAGCTTAGAAGTCTGGCCAGGTGATGATTGTTCCAGCTGGCAGAGTACGCCTGTGGCTGTCCCACCATTGAGCTGCGGGTCCTTTCAGGAAGAAGGAAGCAAAGGTGACATAGGTGGCAGGGGCTACATCAGCAGACTCCATCTCATAGGTGATGTCACGGAGCCAGTCATCAGCATCCAGAGGCTGAGTTGAGCTGCGGTACACGGTTGGGTTGAGGCGCATGAAATCCTGCAGAGTCACTTGGGTTGGCTGCTGGTTCATATTGGGGCAAGGAAACTGAGCCATAATATTCTCCATGAACTAACGATTCAGCTCAAACTGTTGCATCATCCCAACCATGTACTCAGGCGATGGTGGGGCGTTGCCACCACGACCACGACCACCTGGTCTAACCATCCTGCTAATATTTAACAAGGGTAATTCAGCATTGAGAAATTTGCAAGAAAAAAGAATCATTCATGATGAAACATGCACAACGAAAGCAACACGATAGATACTACATAGTAGTCGGCATATCTTACAAAAGAGATCATGCATAGAGTTTGGTACATAGACTAAGGCATCATAGGCGGCACACAGGCTCGCGGCGAATGCATCTAACACTAACAAGCAAGTCTACATCAGTCCCACGCAGTACTGCGGAGGTAGGTGTAGCCCGACAGCTGGTAGTGACGCGAAGGAAAGACCTCCACGCGAGTAGCCTGGGGTCCGCGGATACTCTGGTGCGGAACCCGACACGCAGGTGGCAGGAGAGGACCAAGTGCAGGAGAGTAGCCTCCCACATCTGGCCAGCCGACGCCCTGGGGCATCACGGTCCTGGCAGGGTAGATCGCAGAACACGATAGATCACCAGATCGGACAGAGGGGTGCAACAGCGTCAGAGCACGATACAGGTGCTGACAGGTGGTGTACAACTCGTGGCGAAGAGCTCGGTTAGCTCTATCCAGCCCATCAGCATGCAGAACCAGGTTCTGATGGTAGAAGGGCTCTCGGGTGACAGTGGAGTAGGCCGCAGTGTAGTAACCCTCCGCACCAACATCAGATGCGATAGCAATGTGCCTGAAGGGGGAGGTGTCCAGCTCCTAATACTGCCCACGAAGACGTGTCAGAGCAGCATAAGCAGCATCGTGGACCGCCATATCGATAGTCACTCCAACACCATGAGCAGTGTGCAGCACGGTAGTGGAGTCATACTCCCGAGAGTAGAGGTGGACGATGGCACGGTACTGCTCCTGGTTGAAGTCCTGATACTCCTCATAGACTGTGTACTCAGGGTGCCAGCGATAACCCAGATAGGTCATCATCTCAACCAACACAGCAGGTGATCCTGAGGCACCAATGGCCGTCGTGTGGCGCACGACCTGCCTCGTGGGTTCCATATGAAAACAAAGATGTTTTCACAGGAGTCAAATGACAATGCGGATAATCTTCAAATACTATTCTAAAGAATAACTAGGGCTTATCCAACTTTGGGGTGAACATGGTCACGGGATCCTAGTGTTAGAGTTAGTAAAATCGTTTAACCCGAGTAGGAGAGAGTTCAGAGTCCCAGAGTAAGGATCGAGGAGTAAAAGATCCTAATACCACCCAGATGGCGACGTGGGCCCATAACCCACAGGTCCCAGGATCGAAACCTGGCTCTAATACCAACTTGTGACGCCCCCGATTCAATCGTACACTAATCATACACGCAAACGTGTACGATCAAGATCAGGGACTCACGAGAAGATATCACAACACAACTCTACAGATAAAATAAGTCATACAAGCATCATATTACAAGCCAGGGGCCTCGAGGGCTCGAATACAAGAGCTCGATCATAGACGAGTCAGCGAAAGCATCAATATCTGAGTACAGACGTAAGTTAAACAAGTTTGCCTTAAGAAGGCTAGCACAAACTGGGATACAGATCGAAAGAGGCGCAGGCCTCCTGCCTGGGATCCTCCTAACTACTCCTGGTCGTCGTCAGCGGGCAGCACGTAGTAGTAGGCACCTCCGGTGTAGTAGGAGTCATCGTCGACGGTGGCGTCTGGATCCTGGGCTCCAACATCTGGTTGCGAGAACCAGGTAGAAGGGATAGAGGGAAAAGAAGGAGAAAGCAACCGTGAGTACTCATCCAAAGTACTCGCAAGCAAGGAGCTACACTACATATGCATGGGTATATGTGTAAAGGCCATATCGATGGACTGAACTGCAGAATGCCAGAATAAGAGGGGGATAGCTAATCCTTTCGAAGACTATGCTTCCGGCAGCCTCCGTCTTGCAGCATGTAGAAGAGAGTAGACTGAAGACCTCCAAGTAGCATCGCATAGCATAAACCTAACCGATGATCCTCCCCTCGTCGCCCTGTGAGAGAGCGATCATCGGTTGTATCTGGCACTTGGAAGGGTGTGTTTTATTAAGTATCCGGTTCTAGTTGTCATAAGGTCAAGGTACAACTCCAAGTCGTCCTGTTACCGAAGATCACGGCTATTCAAATAGATTAACTTCCCTGCACGGGTGCACCACATAACCCAACACGCTCGATCCCATTTGGCCGGACACACTTTCCTGGGTCATGCCCGGCCTCGGAAGATCAATACGTTGCAGCCCTACCTAGGCACATCAGAGAGGTCAGCACGCCGGTCTAACTCCTATGGCGCACGGGTCTGGGCCCATCGCCCATTGCACACCTGCACGTTGCGAACACGACCGGTGAGCAGACCTAGCAACCTCCATTACAAAGGAAGTTGCGTTACGTAGTCCAACCCGGCGCGCGCCGCTCAGTCGCTGACGTCACGAAGTCTTCGGCTGATACCACGACGTCGAGTGCCCATAACTGTTCCCGCGTAGATGGTTAGTGCGTATAGGCCAGTCGCCAGACTCAGATCAAATACCAAGATCTCGTTAAACGTGTTATCTTGAAATAACCGCGAACGCCGACCAGGGCCAGGCCGACCTCTCTACTAGGTGGTCGCAACCTGCCCTGTCGCTTCGCCACAAAGATCCACACAGAGGGTCGTCGGGAAAGTATGTCCTTCCAGCCCCCAATTCGTGAATCAACTGCGGGTACTCCTCGAGCCAACCCGACTTTGGTCATCACATGTATCATGTATAAAGTATATAGTATATACCCGTGATCACCTCCCGAGTGATCACGGCCCGATAGTATAGCATGGCAGACGGACAAGAATGTAGGGTCACTGATGATAAACTAGCATCCTATACTAAGCATTAGGTTTGCAGGTAAAGGTAACAACAGTAGTAGCAAGGACAGGCTATGCATCAGGATAGGATGAACGGAAAGCAGTAACATGCTACACTACTCTAATGCAAGCAGTATAGAGAAGAGTAGGCGATAGCTGGTGATCAAAGGAGGGGCTTGCCTGGTTGCTCTGGCAAGAGAGAGGGGTCGTCAACACCGTAGTCGTACTGGGTAGCAGCGGCGTCGGTCTCGATGTCTAGCGAGAGAAGAGAGGGAAGGAACAATAAATATAATGCAAACAAATGCATGACGATGCATGACATGACAAAGCGTGGTGCTAGGTGTGCCCTAACGCGGTACGAGGTGGTACCGGTGAAGGGGGGAAAATATCCGGGAAAGTATCCCCGGTGTTTCACGTTCTCGGGCAAAGGAGCCGGAGGGGGAAAGTTACGAGTTCGATAGGTTAGGGAGGTGTGGCGGACGAACGGGTTGCGTATCCGGAATCGTCAAGTCGTTCTGAGCAACTTTCATGTAGAAAGTATTTTAATCCGAGTTACGGATTAAAAGATATGATTTTCTAAAGATTTTAATAATTTCTGGAATTTAATTAATGATTTAAATTAAATTCGAAAATAGATTAATGACATCAGCATGATGTCATGCTGACGTCAGCAGTCAATAGAGTTGACTGGTCAACCTGACCAGTGGGTCCCACTGGTCAGTGACACATTTTAATTAGACATATTAATTAACCTAATTAGTATTAATTAGGTAGGGGCCCACTATCATACTAATTAATTAATTAACTAATAGCTTAATTAGTTTAGTTATTTGATTAGTCTATATAATCAAAATTAATTAAGTTAATTAATTCTTTAATTAATTAATTAATTTTTTCTATTTTTTATTTTTATTTTTATTTAAACGTTCTGTGGGGGGGTAGGGCCCCACATGTCATAGGCCAGAGGGGCCTTGAGGGCGCTGGGTTAGCGCTAACGGGCGCGGGCACCCAGCCCGATTGGGCATTTGCCCGGGTCAACAGGGGCGGCCATCGGCACGGCGAGGCCGGTCGCCTGAGGTGGCAGCGGCGAGGCCGTGGACGGTGATGGCCACCGGGCGCTGTGGGGCGCCGGCCAGGGGAAGCGGGGCCGCAACAAGCAACAAGGGGGGGCGACGCGGGGAGGAGCTAAACAGCGGCGGTGGTCACGTTGCGGGGCAGCGGGCGATGCGGCACGGGGAGCGGCATAGCGACCGAGGGGGAAAGAGGGATGGGGCGCGGCTCACGTTCGTTGCCGAGGAGAGGGGGGGTGAGGCGCGAGGAAGCGGCCTAGGGAGGAGGACGAGGAGGACGGCGGTGATCCGGCGGGGAGGTTCGGCGACGGGCGACGTTGGCGACAGGACCGATGCACCGTTCTCGATGGGGAGGCGATGAGGTCGGCGGGGTTGGCGACGGGGACGCAGGGGCGCAGAGGAGGCCCTGGGGGCGGCACCGGCGCCGGCTGCGGTGGCCGTAGCGGAGTGGTGGCTTGCGTCGGGTGCGGCCGTGCGGGAGGAGATGAGGAGGCGGGCGTCGATGGCAGGCGGCGGCGCGGCAAGGTCGGAGCGGGCTGCGTCGGGCGGCGGCGGCGATTGGCGGGGCTGGCAACGACGGGCGTCGGGGCGGCCGTCTCCTCCCGATCCAATCGGGAGAGATGAGGGGAAGGGAGATATTTCTGCGGGGGGGGGGGGGGGGTGGTAGGGGTGTTGTGGGGAGAGTGGGGTGGATGGGGTTAGGGTTTCTGGTAGTGGGGGGGGGGTTATAGCCGGGGGTGGGCCGGCTGGGCTAGGTGGGTTGGCCCAGTTGGGCCACGGCCCAGGGAAGGGGGTGTTCTCCTTCTATTTTTGTTCTCTGTTTTCTCCTTTTGTATTTTCTTTCTTTTATTTATTTTCTTTCTGTTTTATTTAACTTAAAACCATCTAGCCATTCATAAAAATGTGTTTGTTGCATCATAATTACCCTGGTAATATTCGGCGTCCACCGAACATTTTTGTTTCAATTTTGTAAACTTTTATTGTCGACTTTAATTTTAAGTTTGAATTCGACGCATTTTCGAATTATCCCGAGATTAGTAACAGTAATCGCAGATGACATGGCATCATTAGGAGAGTTTTACTGTAGCCAAATTATCCGGGCGTTACATTCATCAATGATCTTTATGTTCATTATAGCTCTTATCTGATTTTTCTTCTCCTGTTGGCTTGGTTTATGGTACTCTGGTCTTTTAAGTACCCTGGATTATAAAGTCAATCTGTTTGCCAATTACATCAGATACAAGCTCATGTCATTTCATTGCTTGAGGGATATTTCTTTTATACATGTAGGTTGATCCTGCTGCAGCTGGTGCGCTGTATGATGATGAATTAATTGTCTGTGCATTTGACCTGTTGTCTGGACTTACATACAGAAGGACTTGGTGGTGGTATCGAAAGCCTAGTAAATTTCCCAGTCTGACCGCAGCATATTTCTTCTCTTTGCCCTAGTCTCTGTAGGATTGTATAAGAACAAACTAGGTATTGTATTTGATCATGAATACATTACTACTATATATTGTTGAATTTCCTAAAATATATGTTTGGAAGCACTAGACACAGTTGCGCCTTGTGTGGTTATTGCTTAATTGCTAAGTCCATATGCCTGGGCGTATTATTCTTTAGTTGGCTTTTATTATTCATATGCTCGGGTTCTCTCATTCACCATTTCTTTGATTGGTCCTTGGACTTTCCACAGACAAGTTGCTGGTTATTTTCTTGGGCTGTTATTATGTCAAACAACCTCTAGTTTATTGTTCACATAAGCAGATTGTTGGCACCTATTCTTTATTCCAATGTCTGATGTTTCAGGCAGTGATTATTGCTCCAACTCATTACTACTATTGCTACTGTTTCGATATTTGGATACAATTATGATTGTGTTAATTCTTGATGTTTTAGGTTGTGATTATTGCTCCAAACGAACTGTTGTAATTGCCCAGTTATATAATCCGAGCCATTTCTTTTCGTTGCACCTAGGAGCAAAAGAAGCAAATCTAGTAGGAGCATCCAGACCTTGTATTCTTGGACTCGCCACTCGAGAAGAGAAGAGAATGCTGCAGGTGGGAGCAAGTTGGAAATATGTTGCTCCTCTCATTTGTTTTTTGTTTGTTGTGTTGATTTATTTAAGATATGCTTGCTTGCCATTATGGTGTCGAGTTTAGTCATAGATGGACACCGTCCTGCTTATATTGTTCCGCTTGTTGATAAAATTGTTCCTGTGATGCCGCCCTTCTTCTCATAGATGATAAATGATATCATGTGGTTGTTTGCTTGGATATTTGCACATATCAACCTCTAACTCATTGTATCACACTTTTTGTATAAAAATGTTGCACCATCTAGCTATTAAGACTTTTTCTTCGTTGTCTGAAGATATTAACTATTAGCGTTTCCTTGTATTGTAGTGAATCAGCTTATTTTGCCACTATTGAGAACGGATGGAGCATTACAAGTTTATGCCTTAGCCGCCGTCCTGGTCCTTGGTGGTGCTGCTCATGGCCTCCTGCACTCATGTGCTTGGAGGCTCTACTGTCCCCTCATGCCTTGCCACTGGCTTCCGTTCTGTGTGATGTTCGGCATCGACTACATCTCCATAAGGCAAGTCCTATGTTTCTTGTGTCTAGCGTGCTTTGGACCTAGCCTTCATGCTATGGCCGTTCCATGTGTCGGCCAGGCCATCGAGATGTGGTTTATTTTGTGTTGGTGTTGGTCTCTCATGATTTTTGATGATAGTCTTCCAACTGTGATTTTTTTCTACTGCTTAGTTGGGTAATTGTTTAGGATGAGATGCTGACAATTCTAGGTTGCTTGCTGGATGATGCCTAGCTGTCTTGGGTTGCTCCACATTTACTTGGCTAGATGTATCAATATTAAGCTCATGTTCATACTAGAGACTTTAACCATGCTACGTGATTGTGAATTGATATGATGTATGGTTTTATATTTGCTTTGGCGGCATATACCATGTATCTATCTCTAGTCATATTATTGATAACAGATTTAGTATGTGTGGCCTTGGTAGCTTTTCTCCTAATGTCGCAGAGGTTTGACCCGTGTTGATGCTTTGGCCAGATATTAACCATTAGAAAATGTATTGTGGGTCTTGTTCCAGTTGTTAAAATTAGAGATAGAAGAATGTAGCTAGAGCATAGTTACAACCTATACAGAGAACAAATCAATGTTGCTTTGGCATGATAGATTGTCCTTATTCAGTGACCATTAATTAATCTTGTTTTCTCTGTGCCCAGGGGAAGTGCTTGACTTGATGGTGAGGATGGTGAAGAAATCGGTGATGGGAGGCAGATCGATGGAGCTTGTATGTAAATGGTTAGTCCTGAAGGTGGTTTCCTTTATATTTTCCAGTATCTGTGAGCTTATCGTTCTGGGATGATGCACATGATGGGTACTTGTCTTGCATTTCATATAAAAGTGTTATCTAGCCTCTTTGAAACTTGGGCCACTGTGCATTTTGGAATTTCATGCTTCCCTTGCAGAGCACGAATGAGTTGATAATGAGATATTTAGACTGTGGTGGCGAATGTTGTTATTGCCATAGTGGTACAAAGAATGTGAGCAAGCTGTTCGTTGTATGAGATGTTGGTCCCTCATTGTTTTTGTGATGATAGTCTTCCAGCTATGAGTTTTCCTACTGCTTACTGATTAGGATGACATGTTGACAATTCTAGGCTGCTTGCTGGATGATGCCTAGTGAGTTGTCTTTTGGTTGCTGGAGTCAGTACTATGCTCATGTCCATGTTAGAGTCATTAACCATGCTACTGTGATTCTGTTTGGCACGATGGTGTGTATCAATCTCTAGCTAGACATATAATTGGTAACAGGTTTCGTATGGTGTGCCTTGGTCTAGCTTATCTCCTAATGCCGCAAATGTTTGACCTTCAATGGTAAGGGAAGTTGCGTATTTAGGTTGCTGTGATTCTGCAATGAGTGTTGTTGCAGCTGGTAGGCAATCTTTTGGTGACTATCAGTCAATGTGGTGTATATGCATGAGGCTTAGGTTGTTGTTGATTTTGATGACATTGCATTTATCGATTATAGCCCCTATTTAACTGTACTTGTTTTTTGTTGGTCGTGCTGATTTTTTCATGATTGTGGTCACTTGTTGATAAAATTGTCCCTGTGATACTACTCTTATTATCATAGATGATAAATTATATCATGCGGTGGTTTTCCTGGTTATGATATTTATACAGATCGCCCTTGACTCACAGTTGTGCATATAGCAAAGTTGTATTTATTTCCCTGCTAGCAATGGTTGAGAGGGTTTACTTGAGAGTGAATTTGCAGTAGTTTTTCAACTAAAGTCTAAATTTTGTAGAAGCTTTTTGTTTTTTGCCAACAAGTTCATATTAGACTGTTGTGCAATCTAATGTATTGTGTCAGCACGTATCTTTGTACTTGTGCTGTGATGTGGATGAGAGACTGGACTGACTCGGTGGTCCTTTGAATGTTACAGGAGAGCATATCTATGTGGAGAAAAGAAAAATCTCGATGTTACAGGACGACGCGAGAGGATGGACGGATGGACCTTGTAGCAGCGCTTGGTCGTAACTGAGCTCGTTTGGTGTTGTGTTGTTTGCTCCTCTTGAGGACCATTCAGTTTCTGTAAAAGCACAAGAGGCACGAGGACTCCAGGGAAAATAGTAATGGCATGTGCTGTTCAATCCAAGCTCAAGGGGCTCGATCCAGGAGCTCTGCACTAGTAATGGCCTCTAATGTTTGCGGTCATCTGGCAAAGGGACTAACTAGTGTAGTTCAATCTTGTGCGATGATTTGTTGTCTGTCTCTATCATTATGTACATAGATGAATTCTAAAGCAAGAGTGATGAATTCTAAAGATGTTTGAAAGTTGCCACTGCAAATTAGTTGCATGTTTCCAAGAATCTCTATAAGGTCTATCTGCAATTTGGTCAATCAGGGAATGAGCCACATCTTCAATTAAATACGCATAGTGTGGCCACGTCTTCAATTGAATACGCATAGTGTGTTGTGTCTGATGAACTTTTAAAATTCACCACAGGAATCAGTCTAGCGCTGTGGCATTGCCGATCTGATGATTTCACCATTTGTTGCCAACGCATATGCAATACAATATAAGACATTTCTGAAATGTCTTATATTTAGGAACAGAGGGAGTAGATAGTTCCATGCAAATCTAATTGTAGTACTACTAACATGGCCCCTTTCGATGTAAAATCCTATACAATATAGGCAAAATTGTCTAGATTAATTGCATCAGGGGTTGTTGGTCAATATTTTTTATATTAAAAGAAATGTGCTGCTTGAGAAATTCAGTTGGTTTTCTTTTCGTTTGTATGATCTAGGGTGCGGTGGCTTGCCGGTTCTGGAGTTGAAATTAAATGAAAAAAAAGATTTGTGGAGTTGAATCATTATTTTTTTATGATAAAAAAAGATGTGTTCACTTATGATGTACTCATGCATGATCAGAAAAAGATTTGTGGAGTAGTTGTACTGCAACAGTACAAAAAATCAATGGCTTGCATGCACCTTGTGCTACCATAATTGTGGTACACATGCACGTGGTCCAGCCTACCATAGCAACGATACACATGCATGTTGGGCTACCCTATCCTCCTTGCTTGCACACATGTCTGCTAGCGTTGGCTCATACTGCTTGAAAATACATGCTACGAGCACACATAGACATAGAGCATTGCACATAGTTAATAAGCGTGTGCGCTCGCGTGGACTCAGGACTAAGACAGACTGGTTGCGTGGACTAAGACAGACTGCACACATAGAATTGGTTGTGGCTTTAAAAAACTAAGGTAGAACATAAAGTGAACTTAATGGTTGACTAAGATGAAGCTCGGTGATTGGACTATAGATGGTCCACAAATAATAGTTAATGATGTACGACGTGGATCAAATGATATAGTGGTATGTGTTTTCTATGCCTACGTGGGTTAGAAAAAGCTGATGACTTACATCAAAAATATTTTTTAAATAGACCATGTGAGGATGACTTCAGTGGGGATGGTCATCAATGTTCAAAAATGCAAGTTCAAGACGAGCATGACGATGGATTGTATGCTACTTGATTGGCCCAGAAAGTAATCCAAATTTTGAGTGGTTAGAAATACGACCGGTACGAATGCGGATGGAACCTTTAGGTGAGCCCTAGGAGCCCCAATGAGGCCCACTGAGCCAGCTTTCATCTGTGTTTCACAAAGTACCTAATGACGATACAGTAAACATATGTGGATTATGGTGATAGGGGTGATCACCTCGGGTTATCACATGGACATGGGACACAAGCTTTACCCAAGTTCAGACCCTCACATGACGAGAATTGACTCTATTGATGCTTATAGTTGACAAGTACTACAACGGGTGTTCAATGGCAACGTCTGGTTAGTCGGATGTCTAGTCGCTGGAGTTGAAGGTGGACGAATCTACACGGGACATGTAAACAATCTACTAATCGACCATCTCTACACTTCTCTAGCTTACGGAGTCGACGAAGTCCTACATTCCTCCTAGAGAATGCCCTTATGTAGCGGCCTTGGCCGGTGGCTACCATCCTCCACGTGGACAAATGGCTCATACAGAAAGGGAGTTAATGCGCACATGTCATCCCGACAAGCGCCCCATTTAAAGTAGGGACACATCAATTCATCATCCATTGTTCTCGTTCGTTTGCTATCACGAACGAATACACCCGTCTAAATGCGTGGCTGCTGCGGATACTCAAGTTCACTCACTTTTTCAAAAGAAACTTGCAAGTGCATTTGATAGATTAGATAATATTATGAATTACAAAAATGCTAACAAAATTTTAAAAAAAAATTGAATACTAAAAACTGTTCATGCATTGTAAATAATTTTCATGATTTATAAAAAATATTCAATAAATTCATAAATTCATAATTATTAAAAAAATCATCAATGCTAAAAATGTTCACAATTTTAAAACTTCTTCATGAAGTTTGAAAAATAT
This sequence comes from Triticum monococcum, assembly GCA_034509565.1. Classification (NCBI taxonomy): domain Eukaryota; kingdom Viridiplantae; phylum Streptophyta; class Magnoliopsida; order Poales; family Poaceae; genus Triticum; species Triticum monococcum. Next base: position 168,000,424 of record CM067847.1, on the reverse strand, counting down.
CAAAAATTTACAAACTTAAATTTAAAAAAAATATTCATGAACTCTGAAAAGTATATGAGCGTAATATTCATGAAAATTGTAAAACAAAAAATGGAAACAAAAAAGAGGCAAAATGAAGAACAACATAAAAATGAAAAGAAGAAAAGGCGCAATAAAAAGACCCGATGACGCTGGAACACATGATTTGACCATGGAAAATCAAACATTTTTTATGGCAAATTTAGTGACGCGAGGATGATAAGTTAGTTGGCAAGCATGACTACTCCGTCCTTGGTGTATTTTTTATCAAAAAATTGTCGTGCATGTGAACTTTTAAACTTGCCATCCTCACGTCACTAAAATTAACATCGAAAAAGTTTGATTTGCCATGGCCAAATTTCAAACTTCGGGATTTACCATTTCCCGAAAAAAAAAAACAGAGGAAAACAAGGTCAAGGAAACCGGTGGAAAATCGTACCCACGCTATCCATCAAAACTTTCCGGCTTAGGCGAGGTACCATATTCGTTGTGTCTTGTACACCGAAAGGTCGGACCGTGTATGTTTTTCAAGCGAGCTGCTGAACAAACTCACAGTCAGACTACAATTGCTGGATGAGAAAATAAAGATTTCTGTCAACCAACAAACTTGGCCTTATTGTCTCTGAAATGAACAAGGATTCAATACAAGCAAAGGTAGAAGGTACCTTGCGGAAGTCTCATGAGCATAGCAATCAAGCAAAAATTCCGTTTCGTGAATAAAGGTCTGTCTAGAACTCATCTAGATGTGACATAATCATCTATTTTTTTATTTGTTTGTTGTTTTTCCTTTTTATTATTATATCGGCTGGGCCTTGTCTTTTTCTTTTTGTGTGAACAACGTGCCCATAGCACCTCGCATAGGCAAGGCCCAGCGTGCCTCACACCTGTCACACGCTTGCTCACTCTAGGTCCTGTAGCTGATCGTACGTAGTAACGATTTGTGTTTTGTATTCCTTTTGTTTCTTTTATTTTCTATTTTTTTATTTTTTCTTTTAGGTGCAGTTTTTTGTCAGTTCTAATATATGTTAAAAATTAAAATACACACTGATTTTTTTTGCATATACGGTCACCATTGTATGCAATACACACTGCACAAATTCTAAAATTATGGTGAACATTTTTATAATACACATTGAACAAATATTTAGTATATAATGACCTTTTTCTAATATACATTGAACTTATTTTCTATGTATTGTGTATGTTTTTTTAACATATATACGATGAACCTTTTACAAAATACTCAATGAAAAAATTAAAATGTACGCTGACTTCTAATAGTAAATAAAACAATAGAAGAGGAAGATAAAAAACCGGTCAAAAAACTAGAACAATGTTCACATATTAAACAATGTACGTGGATTTAAAACAATCATGAATATGAACATTGTTTGCAAATTCGAAACATGTTATTTTAAAATGAACCCTAGTTGTGTATCATAGCCTCATAGGTGGAGGTGCAACTAAGAAAAATATTAGTCGGGCCTCCAATTGCGTATCAAGGGTGGAGTATAATAATAATAGGTACTTCAGAACGTTGTTACAAGAGTAAATCACCTCTACAACTACAAAACATTTTTGCAACTGGGGATCCTCGACAAACACCCCCCCCCCCCCTAGCTGCGAGTCGATCCTCGACATGCAACTGGGGACCCTCGACAAACACACACACACACACCCCTACTTGCGAGTAGTTGCGAGTCAATGCTCATCATGCAACTAGAGGCACACACACACGCGCGCGCGCGTACACACACATACACCTAGTTACGAGTCAATGGTTGACAAGCAACTAGAGACCCTCGACAAACACACACACCCCTAGTTGTGAGTCGATGGTTGACATGCAACTGGGGACCCTCGACAAACACCCCTAGTTGCGGGTTGATGGTCGGCATGCAACTGGTGGCCCCAACAAATACACACACCACCTAGTTGTGAGTCGATGGTCGACATGCAACTGGAGACCCTCTGTAACGCCCTCGATGCGGCTATAGCTCCCACGTGTCGAGGCACGACTTAGAGGCATATCCGCATTGAAAGCAATGTCGCAAGTTAGGAAATCATCACAAACATCCCATGTAATAAAAGTAATAAGGGGAGATACATAGTTGGCTTACACTCGCCACGTCACATCAAAGTACATAAATAACATCCATCAAACAAACACTCATGGCCCGACTACGGCGCCAAAATGGAAAAGAACCCAACATGCGACAAGGCCCTGAATCGATCCCCAACTAGGCACCACTACTGATCATCAGGAAAAGACACGTAGTAAAGCTGAGAGTCCTCGTCGAACTCCCACTTCAGCTCGTACTCGTCACTTGGAGCGGAAACACCTGGACCTGCATCTGGAGTTATAGTATCTGTGAGCCACAGGGACTCAGCAATCTCGCACCCTCGCGATCAAAACTATTTAAGCTTATAGGAAGGATAAGGCAAGTATATGTGGAGCTGCAGCAAGCGACTAGCATATATGGTGGCTAACTTATACGCAAAAGAGAGCGAGAAGAGGAGGCAAGGCGCGAACGAGAATCTAGAAGGATAACCTGCGCAAGCATAACTCCAACACCGTGTCCACTTCCCGGACTCCGCCGAGAAGGGGCCATCATGGTAACACACACGGTTGATTCATTTTAATTGAGTTTAGTTCAAGTTATCTACAACCGGACATTAACAAATTCCCATCTGCCCATAACCGCGGGCACGGCTTTCGAAAGTTCAAACCCTGCAGGGGAGTCCCAACTTAGCCCATGACAAGCTCTCACGGTCAACGAAGGAATATATCTCCACCCAAGACACACCGATCAGACTCGGTATCCCGGTACAACAAGACAATTCGACAGGCCAAAACTAAAACCAGCAACACCGCCCGAATGTGCCGACAAATCCCGATAGGAGCTGCACATATCTCTTTCTCAGGGCACACTCAGATGAGCGCTCCATACAACTAAAACCAAACCTCGAGTTTCCCCGAGGGGGTGCTGCACAGGACTCTAGTTCGGACCAACACTCAGAGGAGCACTGGCCCATGGGAGGCTAAAATAAAGATGACCCTCGGGCTCCGGAAACCCAAGGGAAAAAAGGGTAGGTGGCAAATGGTAAAACCAATGTTGGGCATTGCTGGAAAAGCTTTAATCAAGGTGAACTATCAAGGGGTTCCCATTATAGCCCAACCGCGTGAGGGACGCAAAATCCGGGAACATAACACCGATATGACGGAAACTAGGGCGGCAAGAGTGGAACAAAACACTAGGCGAGAGGCCGAGCCTTCCACCCTTTACCAAGTATATAGATGCATTAAGATAACATAGCAATATAATGATATCCCAACAAGTAAATAAATGTTCCAACAAGGAACAGCTCCAATCTTCACCTGCAACTAGCAACGCTATAAGAAGGGGGCTGAGCAAAGCGGTAACATAGCCAATCAAAGGTTTGCTAGGACATGGTAGGTTAGAGGTTCAACATGGCAATTGGGAGGCTAACAAGCAAAAGGTAGGCTTCGTAGCAATGGCATAGCAAGAGCGAGCAAACTAGCATAGCAAAGATAGTAGTGATTTCGGGGGTATGATCATCTTGCCTGCAAAGCTGTCAGAGTTGTCTGGATCCTCACAAGCAAACTCAACGGGCTCCTCGTTAGCGAACTCGTATCCCGGCTCTACCCAAACAACACAAACAAGCAACAAGGATACAATCAACCACGTGCAAACTCCAACAATAAGATGCAAAGATGGTATGCTATGCGGGATGCGATGCGGGATGCAAAATGTAAAACGTAACAGGAAATGCATGAACCTGGCCTCAACTTGGAAAAGCAAGTGTGTCACTGGATAGAGGGGATGAAATCACTTGAAAACGATATAAAGATCATTGGAATCGGAGCTACGGTTTGAAAATGGCAAGCGTTTTACGAAATGAACCGGTCTGCGATTTACAGCAAGTAGGCATCTAAACGCAACGAAATGAACATGCTACAGCCACCAAACATGACAACAAAAGACATGGCAGGGATGTACACAAGATGCTTATCAAAACACTAGCATTGAGCCACGGCCAATTCATCCATTATGAGGTACAAACAAGCATGGCAAAAACGAATAAGCAAAACAGATTTCAGACTTAGTGAAATTAACACTAGTCTGAAATTTCAGACCACGATGCTCTCTTCGGAGCAGCAAAACAACATGATACAAGACCTGAACATGACAAGTAAGAACATGGCATGGAGCTACTCAACAAGCTTAATAAAAGACCCAAAGTGACCTAGGGCCAAAAGGGTTCACAAAATACTCTAACGAGCACACGAACATAGATGAAACACAATCAGTTTTCAGACTTAGTGAAAACTGAGACATGCTGAAATTTAACTCACGAAGGCATGTAAACGAGCTCGATGCACTCACTACGGTGCAAGTCATGGCAAGGCAAGCATATATCCATTAAGAAGGCACAAAATGCTAGCATGCATGGATCAACTACAATAGCTCCGGCAAAATCGCAAAAGAGTTAAACAATCTGCCCAAAAACACAACGATGCAAAAGTTGAGCTCGATTGGCTCAACCTAGGCTGCACCAAACTAGCAAGTAAAGACATAGATGGATAGAGCATAACATGGTCAACAAATTCCCTTACCGATCATCCTCAAAAGAGTCATGGATCATTAGGAAACAAGCTGAACATATGGCATCATGAACTAAAAATCCCAGACTTTGTGAAAATCACTAAGTCCCTGAAAACAGATTTCCCGGGTGCCTCTCTTTGCAAGCTTGCACAAGTCACCACACACATCCTAAAAATGCATGGGTTACACCTCTGGAAAGAAGACAAAATGCTTAACAAATCATCCCAAAGACTCACAGGCATAACATGCACACAACAATCATGGCAAAAATGACAAAATTCTAGGATGAACTAACGGATCTAACGTTTAACTCATAAAGCCTCCTTCTAGCAGCATTTTGGGCATCAAGATGAACTCAAATGAAAATGATGCAATGGAATGAAATGATGTACTCGTCGAGACGAACATTTTGATATACTATATGTCCAAAATGGAGCTACGGATGCGAAGATATCACTGGTCAAAGATAGCATAAAAGATTAAGGGGAAGAGGGAAAAGTCAACCATCTCAAAATATCTCAGATCTCAGATCTGAAATCACTGTAGCAGGTACTGTTCATCGATGCAGAAAACGAGGTCCGCCAGAGTTGGGACTTGAAGCTCGCCGGAGTTTCGCCGGGGAAGGAGAGGAGGGGCCAGGGCCCGGATCCGGTGGTCGCCGGGGACGGTGGCGCCCGGCGCGGTGGCCTGCTGGCGGAGGCGGCGGTGGTCCGGCGGGGCGCTTCGGGCGCCGGCCGGCAAGGGCACGCACGGTGGTGCGGTGGCGCCGGCCACCGACGAGGAGGACGAAGGCGGCGGGGGCGCTGAGGGAGCCGGGCGGCGGCGTGGGCCTCGGGGGCCGGCCACGGGCCTCCCGGGCCTGGCGGCAGGGATGTGGGCGCACGCCCACGTGGCGGCGTCCGGTTGGCCGCAGCGGCGGGGCGAACACGTCCGATCGGCGCGAACGTTGTCCGGCGGCGGCAGGGGTCTTTTTTTTAGGGAAGGGTTTGGACGGGGAAGACGATATCCGAAAATGGAGGGGGTATATATAGGCATAAGTGGAGTTAGGAGAGTCCAAATGAGGTGCAGTTTTCGGTCACGCGATCGTGATCGAACGCTCTAGGGCATGGAGCAGAGTTTGGTGGGTTTTGGGCCAAATTTGAGGGGTGTTGGGCTGCAACACTTACGAGGCCTTTTCAGTCCCTCGGTTAATCATTGGAGTATTAAACGAAGTCCAAATTATACGAAACTTGACAGGCGGTCTATCGGTAGTAAACCAAGGCCGCATGACAAGTCTCGGTCCAATCCGAAAATGTTTAATCCCCACACACAAAAGAAAGGTAGAAATGACCACCGGAGGAGAACGAAGCGCCGGAATGCAAAACAGACAACAGGGAAAATGCTCGAATGCATGAGATGAACACGCATGCGAATGCAATGCACATGATGACATGATATGAGATGCATGGAAACAAAAACAACACACGGAGACAAAGACCCGAACCCGAGAAATAAATATAACTTAACGTCGGAAACGGAAAGAGTTGGAGTACAAATTGGGAAAGTTATATCTGGGGCGTTACACCCTCGACAAACACCGTTAGTTGCGAATCGATGGTCGTCTTGCAACTAGGGGCCACCATAAAACACCCTTCCTAGTTGTGAGTCGATTATCAGCATGCAACTAGGGATCCTCGACAAACACACACACACACCTAGTTGTGAGTTGATGCTGGACATGCAACTGAGGACCCTCGACAAACACACACACCCTAGTTGCGAGTCGATGGTCCTCATGCAACTAGGGACCCTCAACAAACACACACCCCTAGTTGCGAGTCCATGCTCGTCATGCAACTGGGGGCCCTCGACAAACACACACACACACCCCTAGTTGCGAGTCGACGATCGGCTTGCAACTGGGGACCCTCGACAAACACACACACCCCTAGTTACGAGTCGATTGACAGCTTGCAACTGGGGACCCTCGACAAACACACACACCCCTATTTGCGAGTCGATGTTCGACATGCAACTGGGGACCCTCGACGAACACACCCCCTAGTTGCGATTTGATGGTTGACATGTAATTGGGGACCCTCGACAAACACACACACCCTTAGTTGTGAGTCGATGGTCGACATGCAACTGGAAGCCTCGACAGACACAGACTCACCTAGTTGCAAGTCGGTGATCTTCTTGCAATTGGGGATCCTCGACAAACACACACACCCCTAGTTGTGAGTCGATAGTCTGCTTGCATCTGGAGACCCTTGACAAACACACACACACCCTTAGTTGCAAGTCGATGGTCGGCTTGCAACTGGTGACCCTCGACAAACACACACACCCTATTTGCGAGTCGATGCTCGACATGTAACTGGGGACCCTCGACAAACACACACACCCCTATATGCGAGTCCATGGTTGTCATGCAATTGGGGACCCTCGACAAACACAAACACCTCCTAGTTGCGAGTTACTAGTCGGCTTGCAACTGGGGACCCTCAACAAACAAACACACACACACACACACATGCCCTTAGTTGCGAGTTGATGGTCGACATGCAACTGAGGACCCACGACAATACACACACACACCTAGTTGCGAGTCGATGGCCGTCATGCAAATGAGGACCCTTGACAAACACCGTTAGTTGTGAGTCGATGGTTGGCTGGCAACTAGGGGCCACGATAAAACACACCCCCTAGTTGCGAGTCGATGCTTAGCATGCAACTAGGGACCCTCGACAAACAAACACACACACACACACACCCCAGTTGCGAGTCAATGGGCGACATGCAACTGGGGACCGTGATGAACACACACAGACACCGCGCCAGTTGCGAGTCGATGCCCGGTATGCAACTAGGGACCCTCGGCAAACACACACACACACACACACACACACACACACACCTAGTTGCGAGTCGATGGTTGACATGCAACTAGGTCCCTCGAGAAACAAACATACACCCCCTAGTTGTGAGTCGATGGTTGACATGCAACTAGGGACCCTTGACATTCACACACTCCCTAGTTGCGAGTCGATACTTGGCATGCAACTGGGGACCCTCGACACACACACACCCCTAGTTGCGAGTCAATGGTTGACAAGCAACTGGGGACCCTCGACAAACACACACACATCCCAAGTTGACTCGATGGTTGACATGCAACTGGGGGGCACCATAGAAACACACACACACACACACACACACACATAGTTGTGAATCGATGGTTGACATGCAACTGGGAACCACGACAAACACACAAAAGCACCCTTAGTTGCGGGTCGATGGTTGGCTTGCAACTAGGGGGCCCCAACAAACAAACACACACACACACACACACACACACACACACACCCTTAGTTACGAGGCGATGGTCGACATGCAACCATTGACCCTCGACAAACACACACACACACACACACACACACCCCTAGTTGCGAGTCGATGGTTGACATGCAACTAGACCCGTAGAAACACACTTCCCTCCCCCTCCCCCTTCACAAGTTCCGAGTCAATGTTTGGCTTGCAACTGAGAGCCCTCGACAAACACACATTGAGAACGCCCCCCCCCCCCCAGTTGCGAGTCGATGGTTGACCTGCAAGTGGGGGCTCTCGACAAACACACACAACCTTAGTCGCGAGTCGATGGGTGACATGCAACTAGGGATGGCGACAAACACACACAGACACCGCCCCCCAGTTGTGGGTTGATGGTACACCTTCAGTTGCGAGTCGGTTGTAGACTTGTAACTAGGGCCATCGACAAACACACATACACCACCCCCTCCTTCTCTAGTTGCGAGTCGATGTACTTCTTTAGATTTCGAAACAAAAACAAATGGAATAATGGAAGAACATGGGAGGGGAACGGGACAACACGCGCAGGGGAACAGGCGAAAGGAGAGTGACAGACTCGATGTAGGCTGTCGTATCAATCTAATGTCCTCTGGGGCTAGACTCTTCATATTCTAAAAAAGGCCCATATCAAACCAAGGCGACGAAGGCCCAACAAAAAAACAAAAAATAGTCGCGCTCCGTTGTAGGCCTCCTAGCCCGACAAGACGATATGACGGGACACGGATTGATCGTAATGCGTGCAATCGCTCGAGCGTGAAAATCAAAGCATAAATAGATCGGACGTCTGGACAGAAAACTGATGTCGCCAAAAATAATAAAATTTAAAAATCATAAATTACAAACAAATAAATTTAATAGATAAAGGAGAAAAAAGAAAGCAAAAAATAACGCAGCCCAGCTCATTCAATTCTGCCTGTACAAAAAGGCCTAGGTGCAGACAAAAAAAAGAAACAAAAATGACAGACCGCACCAGCGTATATAATATAACAAAAAATAAAAGCCCACATATACTGAGATGAAAAGGGAAAGGCCGATCGGGCAAACAGCCCAAGGACACTAGTGCGGCGACACGGGCCTTAGCGACGACAAAAAGCAACAGTTCACGTCAAAGAAAACGAAAACAGTTTGTACAAATCCGTTTAAAGCCAATAATCATATGTGGACAACTTAGATGTTACATCTTTAAAAAACATCTAGATGTGAATTAGTCATTCTGAACGAATAATGCACAAAGTCGGATTCTGATTTCAAATCAAATACACAAACGGAAGAGCGTAGAGTTTGCCACCAAAGTCGAGCTGCCGAGTTTCAAACGGACCGGCATCAGAAGAGCTCCGTTTGGTAAACGGACGCGAGTATCTCTCAAATACAACTACGCCCTGCGCGTATGCGTCTCAAACCAATCGCCACCAATCTTCCAAATCGCCGGCGACGAATCGATCGACCCCCTCCCATCTAGAACTAGAAGCAGCAGAGCAGCCGCCGGCCGGCATGGAAGGGCTCAACGTCCACGAAGTCTTCCAGCACTACCGCTTGAACCCTACGGAGGTGGAGGCCGTCACTTACTACCTGCCACGCCTCATCGCCGGCGAGACGCACGGCGCCGAGAAGCTCATCCACGACGCCGACGTCTACGACTGCGAGCCCAAGGATCTCGCCGCCCGCTACGCGCCGGTGCCGCAGGCGGAGAGCAGCGGCGACCGCTTCTTCTTCACCACGTGCAAGCGCAAGAAGGGAAGGACCACCCGTTGCGCGCGCAAAGCCGGCGGCGGGACCTGGACCGTCAACACGACCACGGTCGTCACGCACGCGGGAGTCGACGTCGGCGAGAGGAAGAACCTGTCCTTCAAGAAGAAGGGCAAGTCCACCGGCTGGGTCATGGAGGAGTACCGGCTCCTGCCGCCGCCAGAGGCCGTCGTCGCCGACGAGGAGAAGGTCTTGTGCAAGATTCACTTGTCCCAGCACGCTCCTGAGGAGGCCCGCCGTGAATCGGCCGCGTACAAGCGTCAAGGAAGAGCGGAGCCCATGCCACAACCGGCGCCGCAACCAGAGCACGTTGGAAAGAGGCCAGCGCCGGGCCCGGGTGCCGCCGCCGACCCTCATCCGCCGCAACCCATGAAGAAGATGCGAGTTGCCGTACCCGTCTCGGCACCTGCCGCATCGTCGTTCGCCGCTGCAGCACCGGTCTCCTTGCCGGCTGAGCCCATACCTGAAGCTGAGGACGACATGGCCTGGCTCTCTTGCACAATGGAAGAACTTCTCGGGGAGGCACAAGTGGAGGAAACTCTCCCGGTCCAAGCAAGAAACAGCATCGAACAGAATTGTGAACCACAGGAGCCGCAAAGGCTTTTCGCTGATGCTGAAGAAGAAATCATGGGGACTTCCAGTCTTCACGCTCCATTTGAAGCAGAGTATCAGGCCGAAGAGGCGCTCGACATGGAGACGCTTTTTGCTATAATGGATGAAGCAGCAGCAGAGCAGGAGCGGCAGGCCGTCTCGACGAACAATAACTCTTCCATGGTCCAAGACAAGCCGCCGCCGATCTTCTCCCATCCACCTGAAGCACAGTGGCAGGCTGACGAGGCACTCGAGAAGTACAATGCCGCAGCCGATCTTCAGGCTCCACCGCTTCAGGGACACGACCACTTGTTCAGCTCGCGGCCAAGCTTCTTCGATCCATTTGAAGCAGCGTGGCGGGCCGAAGAGGCGCTGGAGAAGGAGAACGCCGCGGCCAATCTTCAGGCTGGACCGCTTGGGGGACACAACGACTTCTTCTCGTCTTCAACTGTATACTGAATCTGATGTTGAAATTCTTAGTGTATTCAAGTGTATATGAGGATTCTCAGTCGCCGGTACATTAATCCGTCCTTGTACGATTGCCACGGATTCTGAACCTCTGAGCAATTTGCTCCACTTGTTGATGTTGTTGCGCCTGTTATTGATGTTCTGAACCTTGTGTATGCTGCAACTCATATATATTTTGCACAGTTTCTCTCAGTTCCAAACTTTTTAGTCTGAACTTGGAGCTTACCTCATGGTTTTAGTTTTAGGCATGTAGCACTATCTTGCGTCCATGTGATGTTGTGAGTTGGTTGCACTCACATTTGTTTCTGTATGAATCAACTCTGAAACAGTTTGATGAGGTTTGCTCCGTACTCTCATTTGAGCCAGCTTAAGCATGCGCAACTCTAGCAGTTTAAAACACGAGCCCTTCTAACTTATGACTTGAAAGAATGGTCCTTAGCCAACGTTATATTACCAGCAACAACTGGCCAACACATCTCAAACCTTCGGTCCAAACGATTGCACCTGAATTAGAAGAAAAACATGCAAATAAAGATGTCGTCTTCAGCTACAGAGCAACCCGGGGGTCTTGCTTCTTGGTACCCTGTGGCCAAGGTTTCACCTATTTTACGTGTGCAATCAGGTATGTCAGGAGGTCCGACTAGATGAAGTTCTACAATTGTCACTGACTTGTGAGCCTGGTTCAGAAGCCACCGAACCCTGAACTTCAACATCTTGTTTAAGCATCACACATAACATTGAGGAACTCTCTTTCTGAATCTTATTTGGTTGAGAATTCTTAGTTTCAGACTTTCAGTTAGTCTGATCAGAATCCTCGACAAATGCAAGCTTTCCTAGTTCGTACTATGGAACAAGTGCAAGTGGCATGCTACTGAAGAAAGTACTATGGAACAAGTTGTTGTTCTTGCACCTGTTATCGAAGTTGTAACTCTGTCGCAGTAAAGGTATATGCCTCTCTTTTCCTCTCTCAAAAATAAAATTAAAAACTACACATCTGTTCTTTACGGTTCAATTTGAACAGCAAAAACGTCTTACATTTAGAAACAGAGATAGGTAATGCTATGCTTATGTTTTTTTTTTGAGAAATCTCGCTGTCTTTATTGATTCATGACAATGTTCATAGGTACACGGCTTGGATCATGAGGAGTACCCAACCAAACATGTCTACCTATATCTAGGTTACAAGCAAATTTAGCGAGATTATGAGCCTCGAAATTAAAATTCCCACGCTCAAAAACAAAAGAGCAGGACGTAAAACTATCTTTGCAGCTCGTTATTTCATGTATAACAGCCGCATTGGGGCCAGCTGTTCCTTCATTGATATCCTGCACCACACCTTGGCAATCCAATGCCACCTTGATATTCTGCTCGTGTAGATCTTCCGCCAGCGCTAGAGCCTCCCGACATGCGTATGTCTCCAGGATCATCGGGTCGCGTACGCCCCCATAGACCACCGCTGACGCGCCAAGATAGTTGCCATTTGAGTCACGGCAAATTGCGGCTGCCACTCCCTGTAGGATTGAAAGTATGTCTAGAGGGGGGGGGGTGATTAGACTATTTGACCAAATAAAAACTTAACCTTTTCCCAATTTTAGTTCTTGGCAGATTTTAGCTATCTTAGGACAAGTCAAGCAATCATCACACGATTCAAGCAAGCATGCAAAGAGTATATTGACAGCGGAAAGTAAAGCATGCAACTTGCAAGAAAATAAAGGGAAGGGTTTGGAAAATTCAAACGCTATTGGAGACACGGATGTTTTTCCCGTGGTTCGGATAGGTGGTGATATCCTACATCCACGTTGATGGAGACTTCAACCCACGAAGGGTAACGGTCGCGCGAGTCCACGGAGGGCTCAACCCACGAAGGGTCCACGAAGAAGCAACCTTGTCTATCCCACCATGGCCATCGCCCACGAAGGACTTGCCTCACTAGCGGTAGATCTTCACGAAGTAGGCGATCTCCTTGCCCTTACAAACTTCTTGGTTCAACTCCACAATCTTGTCGGAGGCTCCCAAGTGACACCTAGCCAATCTAGGAGACACCACTCTCCAAGAAGTAACAAATGGTGTGTTGATGATGAACTCCTTGCTCTTGTGCTTCAAATGATAGCCTCCCCAACACTCAACGCTCTCTCATAGGATTTGGATCTGATGGAAAGAAGATTTGAGTGGAAAGCAACTTGGGGAAGGATAGAGATCAAGATTCATATGGTAGGAATGGAATATCTTGGTCTCAACACATGAGTAGGTGGTTCTTTCTCAGAACATATGAGTTGGAATGGTGTATGTGTTCTGATTGCTCTCTCCACGAGTGAAGAGGAGGTAGAGGGGTATTTATAGCCTCCACACAAAATCCAACCGTTACACACAATCTACCAATCTCGGTGGGACCGAATCATAAAACTCGGTCTGACCGAAACAGTAAACCTAGTGACCGTTAGGAATTTCGGTGGGACTGACATGCAACTCGGTAGGACCGATTCTGTTAGGATTTGGGCATAACGTAATCTCGGTGAGACCGATTACACAAACTCGGTGAGACCGGGTTTGGTAATAAGCTTACCAGAGAGTTGGTCAGGTAAACTCGGTGGGACCGATTTGCTCTTTCGGTGAGACCGAAAAGTTACAAAAAGGAAACAGAGAGTTTACATTGCAATCTCGGTGGGACCGATTCGCTCTTTCGGTGAGACCTAAAACTTACGAAAGGGAAACAAAGAGTTTGCAATCCCATCCCGGTGAGACCGAGATCCTTATCGGTAGGACCGAATTGCTAGGGTTTGGCAGTGGCAAATGACAAGTGAAACTCGGTGGCGCCGGATTGAAAGAATCGGTATGGCCGAGTTTGGCTTAGGGTTTAGGTCATTTGTGGCTATGGAAAAGTGGTTGAGGATTTTGGAGCATATCACCAAGCACATAAAGCAAGAGGCTCATTAAGCAACACCTCATCCCTCCTTGATAGTATTGGCTTTTCCTAAAGACTCAATGTGATCTTGGATCACTAAAATATAAAATGAAGAGTCTTGATCTTTTGAGCTTGAGCCAATTCTTTGCCCTTAGCATTTTGAGGGTTCCACTTTCACATCCATGCCATGCCAATCATTGAGCTTTCCTGAAATAATCATCTTGGAATAGCATTAGCTCAATGAGCTATATGTTGTTATGAATTACCAAAACCACCTAGGGATAGTTGCACTTTCAATCTCCCCATTTTTGGTAATTGATGACAACATATAGATCAAAGCTTCGACAAATTATAATAATCATGAACTATATCGTCGCTTTGAGAAGTATGTGACAAGTAAGAGCTCCCCCTAAATTTGTGCATATTAAGAATTTGCTTTGGACTGCAAATGCACAAGGAATGAGAGTCATGGGTTACTCTTCCATGTCACATACATCTTGGTGGAGCGCTCAAAAATGATAAGAATGAAGTACATGCACTCGTCACCAAGAATAGTGAGTGATCACATAAGATGGATAGAATGAATATTAAGCAATCATTAAGTGTAGCTTATGATCAAACACATGATCATCAATGTCTCACAGGCATAAGGACGTAGTATCTCACACACAAGCAAATAAAGTTTGAAAAACCACCAAATAAAACAAGAGAGAATAAAAGCGACACTCTCTCTCGAAGCCTATGATCTATACATTTTCTCCCCCTTTGGCAACAAGTTACCAAAAAGTTCCTAGAAAATGCATAGTGCTAAGTCGACACTCAGACTTGATCTTCAGGTGGTGGTGGAGTCCGGAGCACTCCAAGGACGAAGCCTTCTGTAGACGTGGTCGGAGTCGAGGCTGAAGTGGACGCTGGAGCTGGTGGAACTGAGGCTGTAGCTGGTGCAGACGTGGTGGCTCTGGTGTCAGCAACTGGCACTGCAGACGACCTCGGACCTCGTGGCACCCTGGCAAAGGCATCAGTCATAGTCCTGCCTCTCCTCTCATTCATGTCATCTTGGAGATGCTCCACGGCAGTCTGTATCTCTGTCACCTTGATGTCCAAGTCATAGAACCTTTGTTCCATGATCCTTTCTAAGCTTGCCTGGTTCTGAGTCAGGGTTGCTAGTCCTTGCTCAATCCGCAGGGTGGACGCAATCAGGTAACCAAGCTGCTCTTGTTTGGTTTTCAGGAAGTATTCAGATGCCTCCTCTTGAGTGGGCATCCTGGCAGCTTTCTCCTTCTTCGCCTTCTCCTTCTTGGCTTGTGCTTGGGCAGATGATGGCTCATTCTCAGTCATGACCACTTGATTATCTTCGAAGTCTGGACGGATGGGCAGGTGTTCCTTATCCAATAAATACACTCATGTGCCCATCTTTGAGTTGATGAGCTCCTGAATCTGAGGGACATATCCACAGCTCCTCTTCTGATCTGCTGCAGTCCTCTTGATTGTTTCCACTATGAGGCTCATGACTTTGAATTTCTGAGGCACATCAAACACATGAAGCAAATTTATTGCGTGACCTCTGATCATCTTGTGATCTCCAGACTTAGGCAAGAGGGTGTGCCTTAGTATCCAATTGATCATAGGCAGACCTGATAGAAGATAATGCACTAAGCCAAACTTGAACGTGTCAAGTGCTTCATTCGGAATCTCCTTGTACATGTTGGACATAGAGTTGTGGTCCATCTTTTTCTTGACATAAATGTCCAAGTCATCTGCTTGCTCCTCTGGGGCATTGATCAACTTTGCCCACTCCTCAACAGTTGATTGGTACCTTGTACCTTCAGACATCCATGTGATCCTCCCATCTGGGTAGAAGTGTGCTGTGGAGTAGAATTGTATGATTAGCTCCTCGTTCCACTTTGTGAGCTTCTGCCCAACAAAGTCTGCAACTCCACAAGCACTAAAATTGTCATACACTCCAGAATAGTGTTCCTCATTTTCCTTCATGTAGGTCCAGTCGACCCATCTCATGTCACAAACTATTGGTTTCTTGTCAAGCAAAACTGTCTCATAGAAATCCTGCTGCTCCTTGGTGTGAAATCTATAGTACACTGCAGTCCTTCTCCTAGAAGCATACGGATCTGCTTCTCTCCACTTCCTCAGCCCTGAATCTCTCCTGAGCTTCATATCCTCAGCCACAGGATGAGCATCGTTGTGGTCTGGGATCTTGGGCTTGAGCTTCCTATGAACACTCTCTTCCTCTTCTTCTGCAACTTCAGGCACTAGGGCCTTGTTCTTTTCAGTGGCTGGGATGCTTCTTGTGTTTCTCTTTGGTGCACTCTTTGGCTTAAATGCAGCCTTGGGTGCTTCCTTGGGCTTGGATGCAGTTGCCCCTGACCTTATGGCATCTCCCATAAGTTTATGTGCCTTTGGTGCTGGAGCAACAACCTCTTCTTCTCCCTCAGAGTCTCTCCTCATGGAGGGTTTGCCAATAACTCTGGCAGTGGTAGTTTTGGCTCTCTTCTTCTTCTTATCCTGGCCACTTGCTTCCTCTTCAGATTCCATGGTGAACTTCATGGTTTCTTCAGTTGCAGCCTTCCTAGGTTTGGAAGTGGGAACTCTTGCCTTAGACATGGGCTGCCTGCCTGCTGGCCTTTTGATTTTCAGCCCTGGCTTTGTGCCTTGAGCTGGCTTAACTCTCTTTGATGTGGCCTCTTCCTCTGCCACATAATCTTCATCTTCAGAATCAGAAGTTCTCTTCTTCCTTTGTCTAGTGGCAGCTTTTGGCAGATTGCTTGGGGTACTCCTACTGCCATCATCTGAAGAGCTGGAGGGACTAGTGCCCTCACTCATCACCACTTGCTGTTCTGACACATTCTGGCTGTCACTTTGGTCTGACATGATGAAAATCTGACTGCTGACCCTGTGAATAGATTATAGATGAGATAGAGTGGATGAGCATCACAAAATGCAGAGATTTTTGCAAAAGAATAATTCAAAAACTTAGTTTTAGTTTCCCACTGAAATCATCTCGGATCTACCGATTTTCAAACTCGGTGACACCGAAGCAGTTTTGGCACCAGAACTGGTGAACTCGGTCAGACCGAGTCACAGTTCAGTGGCACCGAGATGGCTAGGGTTTCACAGAGTTCCAAAATCGGTCACACCGATAAGTAATTCTCGGTCAGACCGAGTCTCACTTGTGCAATGGCATAAGCCAAATCGGTGGGACCGAGTTTTTCAACTCGGTGGGTCCGAGATGGTTTCGGCGAAAACCTAACCCTAAAATTTTCGAATTAAACCTAATCTATGAGTTTATTCACTGGATAGGAGTTTATCAAACGTGGCAAGAATCATGATGATCACAATGTGCTAGGAATCGGATTGGAGAATAGCACAAAGATCGAGTCCATACCCTAGTTCGGCGAAGACTCGCTACGGCGGCAACGGCGGGGCAGAATTCCCGTTGACGGCGACGGAGACCAGCGACTGGAGGCGGCTGGCGACGAGGAGGACGATCCGAAGACCCAGGAGGTAGAGCGAGCTATGCGCGGGCGAAGAGGTTTCGGAGAAATTTCCAAAATTTTGCCCGTCACTATATATAGCCCGACCCTGTCGGTGTGACCGAGTGGAACAACTCGGTGGCACCGAGATGCAAAACTGTATACAGTTATTGCAACTCGGTGTGACCGAAAGGTTCAAATCGGTTGCACCGAGATCGAAAACCTTGATCAACTTAATGATCTCGGTAGGACCGAAAGTGGGGTATCGGTCAGACCGAGATTCATAAAGAGGTTTTGGTAGTTTAAGTCTATGACGAATCGGGGACTCCGAGCGCTCCTCACACAGAGTGGTTTGAATCTGACTTGATCAAATTTTGTGATGCAGCATGAATAGAGTTTGAGACGAGAAAAGCATAGATAGCTAGAGGAGGTTCTTAGGCATTCTTGTCCATCCACTTGGCGAAAGAAGATGAAGCCAAACAATCAAAACAACAAGTGGATGTCCCCGAATGAGTAAAATATGCAACCAACATGCTCACACAATAAGATGGCAAATGAAATATGTGGCAAAGCATGCACAACCAATTCTAGCATCTATCAAGCAATTTGCGATGACTAGGTCATCTATGTATGAGTATATTGACTTAGGAGTCAAGTGAGAACACTTGATCGTAGGTCATACTCATCGTTTAAGCTCAAGTGGGGTTACCACTTTTACATAAAGCATTGTTGTATTCACATTTTTAGAGTTGCTTTAACTCAAGTTTTAGAGTAAAGCTCCCCCTAGATGTGATATCCCCCCTAAGAGGGATGAACTAACCTTGGGTTTTGTCGATGATGACTTCAAGTAGATGTCGAAGATGTGGATGCTCAACGTTGATGTAGATCACTTGGAGCTATCCATTTGAGTGAATTGCACTTTCAATGCCTACATGGGTTAGTCCCACAAGGAACAGACAAGGATATCCATAGACATAGAGTGATGTACACACAAGATGATGTCCATGAAAACTTTAGGTTACCTTGTCCCTTGTCTTACCAACACGAGGGTTTGTGACTCCTTGAACTAGTGCAAGATGTGGAAGTTGATTGCACTCGTTCTTGCCAAAATGATAAGAGTGAAGTATGTTGGCGGAGTCACCCTCGAGAACTCTCTAGTTCTTCTTCTTTTGGATCCACACCATCTTGATGGGAATCCTTGAAGTTGTAGTCGTACTTGATGAAGTGGAACTTGAAGTAGTCTTGGGAATCCACTTTACTAAGGTCTTAGGAGCTTCTTCAAATGCATCAATCTCCTCTTGAAGCTTGTCCTTGCCTTTTTGCTTGTAGTCTTGTGATGGAAGATCATCTTGAGCTTGTGTCCCCTTGAAGGAAGTGTCATACTTCTCTTGTTGAGGAACAAACTTTGTCTTGGGGTATTGATCTTCTTCCCACTCAACTCCATTGGCATTGAACTTTCGTTCAAAACCAACACCTTGATTCTTTCTGTGCATTCCTTGCTTGCGCACAATTTCCTCGAATTGCTTACTCCCGGCAAGGCTTTTGTACACTCCTTTCTCTATAATCCCCTTCAATAATCTATTTTCTTGCTCAAGTGTAACTTGGCTAAGAGAATCATTAGTGGAATCAAGAGAACTACTAGAGGCAACAATATTGGATTTAGCATGATCATTGTTACTACTAGAGGAAAAATCTTTCTTGTTCTTGTTACTAGACTTGACTTGAGGCATGTAAGTGGATAAGAGTAGACGCTTGGCAATGTGAGAAGAACTTTTCTTGCGGAGATCATCATTGATTGCTTTTAAGAACTCATGCTCTTGCTCAAGATTGAGCTTTTCAAAGCGTAACTTCTCATGAGCTCTTAAAAGTTCTCGATGATCTTCGAGGATAGTTTCATGAGCTAACTTAAGAGTGTTTAGTTCTTTAGTTAGAGCCTCAATCTTCTCCTTATCATTGTCATTCGTTTTATCTTGATTAGCATGATTAGTTGATGTTTCATCATAGTATTCATCACTAGAGTTGTCAACAAGTAAATCATCACCTAACAAGTCATCTTCATCACTATTAAAATCAACATACTCGGGGTGTGTTACCTTAGGACCTTTGGCCATGAAGCATCTTCCAATTCCTTCATTTGGTGAGTCAAATATGTTGTAGGAGTTGGTTGACACAAGTGCTAGACCGGCAACACCGTCATCATCCTTCATCTTGAACTTGTCAAGTTGACTTTGGAGCACA
Source organism: Triticum monococcum (assembly GCA_034509565.1). Lineage (NCBI taxonomy): Eukaryota > Viridiplantae > Streptophyta > Magnoliopsida > Poales > Poaceae > Triticum > Triticum monococcum. The sequence goes on along the minus strand of CM067847.1, from coordinate 167,980,994 downwards.
TCCAACTTGGATTCCTTGACGGAGTCAGTACCTTCGTGCATATCAATCAAAGTGTCCCAAATTTCCTTTGCATTCTCAAGACGGCTGATTTTGTTGAATTTTTCGGGGCACAATCCGTTGAAGAGAATATCACAAGCTTGAGCATTGTATTGCAACATCTTCAACTCATCTGCGGTAGCTTCATGGTTTGGTTCTCTCCCATCAAAGAAGTCACCTTGCAAACCAACACAAACAATAGCCCATACGGCGGGGTTATGTCCAAGAATATGCATTTTCATTTTATGCTTCCAACTAGCAAAATTAGTGCCATCAAAGTAAGGACCTCTACGGTGGTAATTTCCCTCGCTAGACGCCATACTCTCCTAGGTTGTGAAACCAAGGCTATGATCACCAAAGGCTATGGAGATCAAGGCAAATTAGACTACTTGACCAAATAAAAACTTAACCTTTTCCCAATTTTAGTTCTTGGCAGATTTTAGCTATCTTAGGAGAAGTCAAGCAATCATCACACGATTCAAGCAAGCATGCAAAGAGTATATTGGCAGCGGAAAGTAAAGCATGCAACTTGCAAGAATATAAAGGGAAGGGTTTGGAAAATTCAAACACTATTGGAGACACGGATGTTTTTCCCGTGGTTCGGATAGGTGGTGCTATCCTACATCCACGTTGATGGAGACTTCAACCCACGAAGGGTAACGGTCGCGCGAGTCCACGGAGGGCTCAACCCACGAAGGGTCCACGAAGAAGCAACCTTGTCTATCCCACCATGGCCATCACCCACGAAGGACTTGCCTCACTAGCGGTAGATCTTCACGAAGTAGGCGATCTCCTTGCCCTTACAAACTTCTTGGTTCAACTCCACAATCTCGTCGGAGGCTCCCAAGTGACACCTAGCCAATCTAGGAGACACCACTCTCCAAGAAGTAACAAATGGTGTGTTGATGATGAACTCCTTGCTCTTGTGCTTCAAATGATAGTCTCCCCAACACTCAACTCTCTCTCATAGGATTTGGATCTGGTGGAAAGAAGATTTGAGTGGAAAGCAACTTGGGGAAGGCTAGAGATCAAGATTCATATGGTAGGAATGGAATATCTTGGTCTCAACACATGAGTAGGTGGTTCTTTCTCAGAACATATGAGTTGGAATGGTGTGTGTGTTCTGATTGCTCTCTCCATGAGTGAAGAGGAGGTGGAGGGGTATTTATAGCCTCCACACAAAATCCAACCGTTACACACAATCTACCAATCTCGGTGGGACCGAATCATAAAACTCGGTCTGACCGAAACAGTAAACCTAGTGACCGTTAGGAATTTCGGTGGGACTGACATGCAACTCGGTAAGACCGATTCTGTTAGGGTTTGGGCATAACGTAATCTCGGTGAGACCGATTACACAAACTCGGTGAGACCGGGTTTGGTAATAAGCTTACTAGAGAGTTGGTCAGGTAAACTCGGTGGGACCGATTTGCTCTTTCGGTGAGACCGAAAAGTTACAAAAAGAAAACAGAGAGTTTACATTGAAATCTCGGTGGAACCGATTCGCTCTTTCGGTGAGACCTAAAACTTACGAAAGGGAAACAGAGAGTTTGCAATCCCATCTCGGTGAGACCGAGATCCTTATCGGTAGGACCGAATTGCTAGGGTTTGGCAGTGGCAAATGACAAGTGAAACTCGGTGGCGCCGGATTGAAAGAATCGGTATGGCCGAGTTTGGCTTAGGGTTTAGGTCATTTGTGGCTATGGAAAAGTGGTTGAGGATTTTGGAGCATATCACCAAGCACATAAAGCAAGAGGCTCATTAAGCAACACCTCATCCCTCCTTGATAGTATTGGCTTTTCCTAAAGACTCAATGTGATCTTGGATCACTAAAATATAAAATGAAGAGTCTTGATCTTTTGAGCTTGAGCCAATTCTTTGCCCTTAGCATTTTGAGGGTTCCACTTTCACATCCATGCCATGCCAATCATTGAGCTTTCCTGAAATAATCATCTTGGAATAGCATTAGCTCAATGAGCTATATGTTGTTATGAATTACCAAAACCACCTAGGGATAGTTGCACTTTAACTCCCACTCGCCTGTTTCTTGATAATGCACCATCCACGTTTATCTTATGTGAGCCAGGCGGTGGTGGAATCCAACGTCGTTGCTGCTCCCTTGCCGCTTGACCTTGTACCCTCGGTTCACAATCGATAGCCTGGTGTAGCTCTTGGAGATAAGAGTCTACAAAGGAAATAGTCTGGTGTGGATTTTGAAAAAGGGATTCATAAATCGCCTTGCGCCTTGCGTACCACACAGCCCATAATGTGACAATCATCCTTGAGAAGCTCGCGTGGTCTAGTGCCTCATGAAGTTCAAAAAGCCAATTCTTCGCACTTGGCTCCGTACTCGCCGTCATCTTGGACACAATATTTTCATCTGATAACGCCCAAACACATCTCGACATCGTGCAAGACAGGAGCGCATGTCTCCACGAATCTTGGCAGACACATAGAGGGCAGGCACTTTGAGTTGCCATATTCCGTCTTTGAAGAACGTCCGTGGTTGGTATTGAATGACGTGCTAGACGCCATAGAAAAATTCTCACCTTTGATGGCACTTTCAGTTTCCATAGATTGCTCCATGCGCCCTCTTCTCTGGAGTTAGATGAAGCACCTCCCCTTCCTTCTAACCAAGCTTCTCTCTGTAACTTAGTTGTGACAAGTAATTTGTATGCAGAGCTTACAGTGAACTTGCCTTTTCTATCAGGATTCCAAGCCCAGAAGTCCTCCATGTTGCGGGTGCACACAGGTATTTTTAAAATGGCCTCAGCATCAAAGGGAAGAAAAACTGACCGAATTAGGGGTTCGTTCCACGCCGCTGTAGCTGGGTGCAAAAGGTCAGATACTCTCTCCGGTGGTGTCTGAACCAGCGACGTGATCGGCCTCGGTGCTGTTTCTTTGGGAATCCAGTTGTCCTCCCAAATACTAGTAGATCGTCTGTTCCCAATCCTTCTAATAACTCCTTGTAGCAACACATCCCGGCCCTCAAGGACAGCCCGCCAGATCTGGGAAGGCCGAGACCCCAGCTCCGCCTCAAGGATTGTAGAGCTCGGGAAATACGATGCCTTCAAAAATTTTGCGCTTAAGGTTTCTGGCTCCTGAAGGATTCTCCATGCTTGCCTCGCCAGTAGTGCTAGATTGAACAGTTCAAGGTCTCTGAAGCCTAAACCTCCCAAGAATTTTGGCCTGGTCATAACGTCCCATGATACCCATGCTGGTTTACGTTCGCCTTGTTTGCAGCCCCACCAAAACTTCCTGATGGTAGTTTTTATGTGATCACAAAGGCCTGTTGGCAATTTGAAACAAGACATTGAAAATACCAGAATAGCTTGTGCTATAGATTTTATGAGCACCTCCTTTCCTCCTGCCGACAAGCACTTGCTCATCCAACCCTTCACCTTATTCCAGACCCGATCACTCAAATATTTGAAAGTCCCCTTCTTGGATTGCCCCACATCAGATGGCATACCCAGATATTTGTCATTAAGCGATTCATTAGGAACTTGCAAAAAACCCTTCACGGCATTTCGAACTATTTCCGGACATCCTCTGCTGAAGAAGATTGATGACTTGTCCCTATTAATTCTCTGTCCCGATGCCAAACAATATTTATCCAATAGGTTTGAAACCGACTCCGCTCCGTCGATACTTTCCCTGAAAAACAGCAGGCTGTCATCCGCGAATAAAAGGTGGTTCACCGACGGAGCCGATGATGCCACCTTAATGCCGCTGAGCTGGGATGACTCGTTCTGAGATTTTAGAAGGCACGAAAGGCCCTCTGCTGCCAACAAGAAAAGATACGGTGAGATCGGATCTCCCCGTTGAATACCACGGCTAGGCTTAAACACGTCTGACTTGACTCCATTAAACATCAGTGAAAACGATACTGAACTTATCATGCTCATGATAATATTTACCCATTGAGAAGCAAAACCCAGTTTCTCCATAATAGCACGCAGGTAAGTCCATCCCACCCTGTCATAAGCTTTCATCATATCCAGTTTTAAAGCGCAGTAGCTATTCGCTTTGGATCTGTTCCTCTTCATAAAATGAAGGCATTCATAGGCTGAGATTATGTTATCCGTGATTAGCCTTCCCGGCACAAAAGCAGATTGCTCCTCAGAAATTATGTCAGGAAGCACCGCCTTCAAACGGTTTGCTAGCACCTTTGAAGCAATCTTATAAAAGACATTACACAGGCTAATGGGACGAAACTGTGAGAGCAAGACAGGGTTTGTTACCTTCGGGATCAGCACCAATAAAGTATCATTAAGCCCCTCAGGGCTCTCCTCCCCCCTGACAATGCCAAGAACAGCCCTAGTTACCGCCTCTCCACATACATCCCAGTGTCTCTGGAAGAAATGCACCGGGAATCCATCTGGCCCCGGAGCCTTAGTTGGAAACATTTGAAACAACGCTGCTTTGACCTCTTTCTCTTCATATGGAGCCAACAGACTCGCATTCATTGCTGCTGTCACTTTCACCGGGACATGATCGAGCACCTCCTGCATACCTTGGACACCCTCTGATGTGTAGAGGTTCTTATAGAAATCAAGAGCTAATTGCTGCATCTCGGTGGGATCTTCAGTTAGCTGACCATTTGGCTTCTGAAGAGATTTTATCAAGTTCTTTCTCCTCCTCATCGAGGCCCTCATGTGAAAGAAATGTGTGTTTCTATCCCCTTCTGACAGCCATTGAACTCTCGACCTTTGCCGCCACATTATTTCTTCTCTCATATAGAGCTCAATAAGCTTGTCATTAATTTTAATTTCAACATGTGATGGCCCAGTCCTCTGTGGTTGGCTCCTTAATCGCTCAAGCTCTTTCTTTAAATTTTTTATCTCACCACGAACACTACCAAAAGTCGTTCTGGACCACTCCCCTAGGTTCTGTGCAAGGTCCGCCAGTTTCGTGCGTACACCCTCCATCGATGGATTGTGGCCTTCGAGCTCCCATGCAGATCGAACGGTTGGCTTTAATCCTGGATGCGTGTCCCACATGGCCCCATAGCGGAACATCTTCTCTCCCTTCCTCACTTGTGCCGGTGCTAGGATCAGCAATATAGCATTGTGATCGGACGTAGCTGATGTAACTCTTCACTGTTGGTGTCTTGTCTTCTTCGTTTCCCAATTGGCCCGACTCTTTTTGTTATAGTTACAATAGGTGTTGCTTTTCCGCTGTTTATTTTGTGACAAAATCCTTTTGTTTTGATCCGCATCTTCATCCTAATTTCATTTGGTCCTAAATTGTAGGGTATTGCTTCCTGAAGCGACTCGCAGGAGATTATGAGCCTGGTTCATAAGCTACCGAACCTAAACTTTGAAATCTTTCTTATTTTTAGCATCACACCCCTGTCGCCCATCCTGTCCATATTGGCTATCGACCCGCTGCATCGCCTGCTCGACGACGCACACGGGCGCCCTCGATCCACTGCCAGGGAGGGCTACGAGACTAAAAAGTTGCTGTTGTGAACCACATAACATTGAGGAACTCTCTCACGAACCAGGAATGTAGTATGGCGTATATACAGTGTCCACTAATCAAATTCCCACGATCACACGCACTCACACGTGAGTGCGTACAGAGGTTGACTAAATACAGGTGTAGTATGATGTATATACAGTGTACTCTAAGGGCCTGGAAGTGATATCGGTGGCGGCTGGGAGAAGCAACGGAAGGGGCGTGTGAAAGTGGAACCCAATCGACCATCGGCTGACACGGTCAAAATCCCAGCGAAGACCCGGTCAAAGTCGGGAGCAGCTAGCGAAATCGATTGGCCTCAATCGATTCTCAACCGATTTACAGTTTAGTGATAGAGGATGAAAGTTAAGTTCCATATGGAAGGAAAAAAAGATGGGAGGCCGAGATGGCAGCAGCATCGGGAGTGAGCCAGGATGCTTGATCGAGTCAAAGGTGGTGCGAAGCCAACCACAAATCGAATCACAAAGCCATTTTAGACCTTCTAGTATTCCTCAACGTCAATATGGCTACAAAGATCTAGTAGCTCTCATATTTCTTTCTCCAAAACCTTAATAGAAAATTGATGAACACGATCAAAATGAATTGACGTCGCCAACCGTATCTGCAGCGCCGGTCTTGAGATTTTGGGGGCCGGGGCGAAATTAAAACTTGGGGTCCTTAGTTATAACCATGATAAAAATAATAATCAATATCTCTACGATGTTTACCCTCCCACATTTTCGATCATCCTGTCTGCATGTCACGCATGTAATGTTGGTTACACTGTATTGTAAAAAGACCCCAACTACTCCGCTCCATGTTTGTAGAAAACCCCTTAGTCCCCCTAATGCAGCCCCAACCCTTCGCCACAGCATTCATACAAATAGGGGGCATATACTTGGGTGAAATCTAACATATTTTTAGTGATATATAAATAGGTTTGTATTTTTTTCATGTTTCCGAATAAGGATCAGTCATTTTGGATCTGTTGCCAGGCACTGGCATTATATATATTTAAATCCATCCAAAAACAATATTCATATGAAATAGTTTATATGTTCAAATACACAATGTTACCATATGGCCCGTGTGGTAAGCAACCAAGAAACAAACAATACGCAATGGTGAAAATAAAAAAAAATACATCATAAGTTGAACAGTGAAAAGCTATGCGTCATATAGGTAGAGATAAATTACTTAATTATCTTTTTTTGAGACAAATTACTTATAATTCTCTAATAGGGGAATAGCAATATGGAATACCTCAGATCAGTTGGATCGGCCTTGGTGATGGCTTGATCGGGTGCTCAGCGATGATGCGATGTTGATTGGCAGAGCGTGCTTGTACTTGGTTTAGTCAGTATGTCTACCGTCGGCGATGAGGGATGACACCTGGAGCGGAGATTGGAGGGCATGGTACGCCGGCCGGTGAAATGGAGACTCATGATAAAAACCAGGGCTGGGACAGGATCGTGATCCTCATGAAGACGCGAATCGCGACCAGATCTTGCCATCTCGGAAGGTCATTTAATTATTCAATAAATCTTGGAAGGGAATTTAATTTTTCAATAAATCTCGGAAGGAAATTATGAAACCTAACAACCAGGCGTTGAAGGCTACAACTACGAGCTATAGTGGACGATGGAATGCAAGCCGCTGCATGTGTGTGCAAACCCAGCCCAAGGCCAAGTGGGGGCCCCTGCATCTGGGGGGCCCGGGCCCCCCCCCCCCCCCTCAGGGCCGGCCCTGCGTATCTGCAAATAACAGCCCGGGAACAACACATTGGTTGTGACAGAGAAAATCAGTAAATTTGTCAGAATCTTCTGTGTAACATCAAATAAAAAATATATATCAGAATTTACTTCTAAAAGATCCGGTAAAGTTTGTGTTGATTGGTTGTCTAGACTTTCCATTCAACAAGTTTTAGAAGTTAATCAAGAGATTTTTCTGTATCATGCTCACGTCTACATCCCAATACCATCTAGACTTATGTCGAACTGAAGTGAGTCAAATTATAGCTCACGCAGACTGAACTTGCATGTAATAGTTGTTCTCTACTTTCTAGAAAGCAAATACAGTAGATTAGAGTTTACAAATCTTTACCGTATAGAATAAATTGACTGCGTAAATTACCTTCTTCTCAGCCATGCTCGTAGCTGCTACCAAGTTGTCATTTGTTGCGTGGATAGACGGATCAGGAAAGGCTGAGACTTGCTCGGAAATTCAAATGGCGTCAGGAGCAAGTGAAAATAACTTGACGGTCGGTCTGGCACACTCTGGTGGAAGACCAGTGAGAGGTGTTACAAGAGGGCCAGAAAGAAAAATATTATCAACCGTTGCATATCTGGTTAAATGACCAATACATAGAGTATATTCGGCGTGGGTGCCAACCATGTCCGCACGGTTATGTTACCCTTTGTAAATGTTTTTCTCCTCTTCTGTAAAGCTAAGGTACGCTATTGACGTACTCTTGAAAAAAAAAGATGACTATGACTTAAGAGTCGAAACCAAGGATTTTCGTTATTGTGCATAAAGAATATGGGGTTATCTATTAAAACCACGTTGAAGTTTTCCTTTTTAGGGTCCATGCTCGCAGCCTCAGAGTTTGCAAGTTTTCACTGATTTGAGGTCCCAATTTATTTATTTCATGAATAACATCTCCAGGGAAAATATCCTGTGATACAGTTCATGGCATGATACCATGCTCCGAGCTTGCATGGTATGTCCGATCTACATGGAAGGCATGGGATCAGCTCGCTTGTGTTTTTACACATACCTCCCTGTATATTTCCATCTTGCCTCCCAAAAAAGCTGCACGTGCTTGCAAAATCGTAAACAGTTTTGCACGTCTCACTTTCTCAGCAACAAGTCTTTGTTCCTGTCCGTTGCCGTTCATCAAGATGCAGCCCGGCTGTTAAAGCAAAGTATTTTAATCCCATTAACCCAAGATAGAAAGATAGAAATACCGAAACTCCCACTAACATTGAACGGTGCATAGTACACTGTTGCTCATACAGTTAGTGGAAAAGTAATGTATATTGCTAGATCAGGATGTATGGGTTAATCAGCACATGCATGCAGTAATTATATTTGTTACTATTAAATAACGAGGTAGGTAAAAGGGGCAGCAGCGTTTTGGCTCCTGGGAGCATATGCTCCCGGGTGAACAGTACCTTTTTAAAAATATTTTCGAAAATTCTTGAAAACTTTGTAGATGATCGTGTTGGTGTCGCAAGCATCCTCGTCAAATTTCATGAGAAACGGAGCAGCTGTGTTTCGTCGGTGAAAAAAACAAAATTGGGCTGACATTTGGTCTTTGATTTTTTTTTTTCAGGTCAAAATGCTTAACCATTTTCCCTCAAAATTCGCACGTGGCATTTGTATGGGACAAAGATCACAAAAAAATTGTCTCAATTTATTTGACATTTGAAAAAAAAGGACCCGGGAGCAAAAGACTGGACACAAACTGATCGTTCCAACATGAGCTACTCAAGGATCCTCAAAAAAAAGACATGAGCTTACTCAATAATTACAAGCAGAGTTAATCTCTTTTTCTTTGCGTTGCTCACTCAATAATTACAAGCAGAGTTAATCGGATGATGTATTTCTAGTGTGATCTGGCTTTTTTACTTCATCCATGTGAATGAAACTGAAATGACCGTCCCACAAAAAAAAAGAGGCGACAGTGACATGACGTATGGCTAAGTTGCAAACCAGCAATTTACAAAACTCTCAAGGTCTCCTTCATATACTTAGCAGTGGATTGTGTGGATGTTCAATCCTGTCCCTAGGGCACAGATCCAACGGACCACGTCTTCTTGTATCACCGTATCATACTAGTGTTGGTATCACTGGATATGCAATCAACATCTCCATAACATTAGATGAAAGTTGAAGTTCTGTTAAATTTACTCTCCTGAAATAAATCAGCATCATCCACGTTTTATTCAAGCATGAATAAAAGGATATACAAGTCATATTTGTATCAACTGACTAAATTGACTCACGCTACACATATGCAAAGTGATGTTCGAAACTATGTTTTTTAAGTGTAGAACTCTAATTCATTTCAAATTCAGACAACATTCATTCGCTTAAATCTTCCATTTCTGTATGACTGTATTTGCACCAGAAAGAATGATGATAAAACAGCCCAATATCCACATTAAGTTAATTAAATAATATTTCATCAGTTATTAACATCTCAACTGGACACACACGTTCGGTTTATAGCAATAAATAATAAAATAAACCAGACCAGCTGGAACAATGGCCGTCCAGGTCACCGATGCCCCGCCTGTGGTGCCCTCAAAACAGTCAGGACCTCTGGAAATTTGGGTAGAAGCAAGTATTTTGCCAGGAGATCCCGGAACAATTGCCCCCCCTCAACTGCACGGTGCGAGCCGAAACGAGTCTTCACAGCAGGATCAATGACCATGCGCTCGAGAGCGGAGGCGTGCTGGAGGATATACCGCGCGAGCTCCAACTGGCCCCGGAGATCAGCAAATCCTGACATGTATACCCTCTTGAGATGGCTAAGTTTGCGCCCTGAAGTCTTCGTGGCATTACCACCACCATGGTATCGCAGGCTAGAATTAAACAACACCTGCAAGGGCCAACAATATTCCCATTATTCTGGTATAAGCTCTTCAATGTTCAATCACTTTCATAAGCTTAATAGATGCCATCTGGGGGGAAATCTATAGATTAAGAGCTTCATACAATTGGAATACTATGCCCAGAGGATAAATGAGAAAGCAAAAACGGCAAAAATCACGTACAAGCAAACTTAAGACTTGTAACTCACATGCAAATTGAACACTTCAAGAGAGGGAGTTAGCTCCAATAGAGAAGCCAAACGAAGAATCCCACTTGAACAACCTGGATCTCCGTCCACCAAAACCTCTATATTGAGATGCCTCAGATTAATAAAATCACATCGGTTGTCTGTCATGAATTGCCGTGCCTGAAAATAAATATAGATATTAATGAGCACCAGGTTCAAAGGTTGCAAGAAGCTGGTGCAGTAACAAAGAAGCAGACACAGCTATTGTCTTGGTTATAATTACTCACGTCTACATCCCAATACCATCTAGACTTATGTCGAACTGAAGTGAGTCAAATTATAGCTCACGCAGACTGAACTTGCATGTAATAGTTGTTCTCTACTCTCTAGAAAGCAAATACAGTAGATTAGAGTTTACAAATCTTTACCGTATAGAATAAATTGACTGCGTAAATTACCTTCTTCTCAACCATGCTCGTAGCTGCTACCAAGTTGTCATTTGTTGCGTGGATAGACGGATCAGGAAAGGCTGAGACTTGCTCGGAAATTCAAATGGCGTCAGGAGCAAGTGAAAATAACTTGACGGTCGGTCTGGCACACTCTGGTGGAAGACCAGTGAGAGGTGTTACAAGAGGGCCAGAAAGAAAAATATTGTCAACCGTTGCATATCTGGTTAAATGACCAATACATAGAGTATATCCGGCGTGGGTGCCAACCATGTCCGCACGGTCATGTTACCCTTTGTAAATGTTTTTCTCCTCTTCTGTAAAGCTAAGGTACGCTATTGACGTATTTTCGAAAAAAAAGATGACTATGACTTAAGAGTCGAAACCAAGAATTTTTGTCATTGTGCATAAAGAATATGGGGTTATCTGTTAAAACCACGTTGAAGTTTTCTTTTTTTAGGGTCCATGCTCGCAGCCTTAGAGTTTGTAAGTTTTCACTGATTTGAGGTCCCAATTTATTTATTTCATGAATAACATCTCCAGGGAAAATATCCTGTGATACAGTTCATGGCATGATACCATGCTCCGAGCTTGCATGGTACGTCCGATCTACATGGAAGGCATGGGATCAGCTTGCTTGTGTTTTTACACATACCTCCCTGTATATTTCCATCTTGCCTCCCAAAAAAGCTGCACGTGCTTGCAAAATCGTAAACAGTTTTGCACGTCTCACTTTCTCAGCAACAAGTCTTTGTTCCTGTCCGTTGCCGTTCATCAAGATGCAGCCCGGCTGTTAAAGCAAAGTATTTTAATCCCATTAACCCAGGATAGAAAGATAGAAATACCGAAACTCCCACTAACATTGAACGGTGCATAGTACACGGTTGCTCATACAGTTAGTGGAAAAGTAATGTATATTGTTAGATCAGGATGTATGGGTTAATCAGCACATGCATGCAGTAATTATCTTTTACTCCTAATGGACGAATTGGTTGAATAGTCCCCCCCATTTTCAACCGGTTTTTCTTCGTCCCACCTCCCACCAGCCTCACCCACCGGTTTTTCTCTTTTCTCGTCTGACCGGTAATACCCAACGTATTTATGGTAATCAATCATAATTAATCCACGTATAGTAATAAATCAATCCAGATATGGTAAGGTCATAACTCAGGAAATTTTGAATATGGTAATAAATTTAAATTACCCCAAAAGCTATCAATCCAGGTATGGTAAGGCCATAACTCGGGAAATAACGAATATGATAATAAATTTAAATTACCACCAGGTATGGTATGGCTATCGATCCAGGTATGGCACGCCCTCACCTGATCACCTATCACAATCTCCAGCCCCACGCACGCACCAACGTATTTATGGTAATCAATCATAATTAATTCACGTATAGTAATAAATCAATCCAGGTATGGTAAGGTCATAACTCAGGAAATTTTGAATATGGTAATTATATTGTAATAAATTTAAATTACCTCAAAGGCTATCAATCCAGGTATGGTAAGGCCATAACTCGGGAAATATCGAATATGATAATAAATTTAAATTACCACCAGGTATGGTAAGGCTATCGATCCAGGTATGGCACGCCCTCACCTGATCACCTATCACAATCTCCAGCCCCACGCACGCACCAACGTATTTATGGTAATCAATCATAATTAATCCATGTATAGTAATAAATCAATCCAGGTATGGTAAGGTCATAACTCAGGAAATTTTGAATATGGTAATTATATGGTAATAAATTTAAATTACCCCAAAGGCTATCAATCCAGGTATGGTAAGGCCATAACTCGGGAAATATCGAATATGATAATAAATTTAAATTACCACCAGGTATGGTAAGGCTATCGATCCAGGTATGGCACGCCTTCACCTGATCACCTATCACAATCTCCAGCCCCACGCACGCACCAAAGAACCCACCCGGCACCAAACGCAGCTCCTCTCGATCCCCTCGAGTAAACGCCGCCACCGTCGTGCGATCTTCCTGACACAGACGCCGTCGCCGCCTCCTTCCCACCTACGGCGTCCCCCACGTCCATGGTGACGGTGCTCGCGTCCTACACTGACCCTCCGCCTCATATAGGTTGGTCGTTGATGGAGTGGGATGTGCCGATGCGGTTTGGGGAGGCGCAATCACAATCTGGTTGGGATCTCAGTGTGGACTCGTTCTCTGCGATGAAGGATGGCGCTGCCTCCCTGGCAAATGGGATCGGAGAAAGGGGCTCTACGTCGTGAATGTCGGCGAGGCAGCGGCCGAAGGCGAGCCCGACGGTGAGCACGGGTGTTCGTCCCATGAAATAGGCGGCCACGGAGGGCGGATCTGAGGCCACCCCAATCGCCGGTGGCCCTTCCTCCCATCGCTCATCGCCTCCATTCTCTCTCTCCTCTAAATCTTTGTCGCCCCTGCCTGATTCTGGCCGACGCCATCCGGCTCTCGCATCGACCACCACCAGCATGACTGCGGACGAGGCGCAACCGCAGACGCCGCCGCCGCCATCCTCATCCACCTCCTCCACCATCCTTCCCAGCCGTCGTCGGGGGCACCCGCCATCTGCGCTCTAGCCCACCCGCTCCCTCCTATCCCCTCCCCTAGCCTGCCAGCCCTGTGATCCATCGCACAGATGGCAGGTACTACAGCGACCTCCTCCCCAGCGGATCCGGCCTCCTCCGATGGAGATCCATCCTGTGCACCGCCTTATTCTCATGCGTGCACGTCTATATCAACGTCTCATTCCACCTCACCTGAGCCTTTACCTTCCCACCTCTGCTTCAGATCCACATCACTTTGCAAGGTATGTGCTTGATTGTTCCGAACTGGATCAATGGATTGTGCAAGGTACTTTGGGTGTCGTCATTGACAGCAATTGTCACGCCATGCTACCATCGGAGGGGTCCCTCATCGATCATTAGGGTCTTCCGAACTGGGTCTTGACTTTGTTAGGCTGGGATTGGATGATTGCGGAGGGTGGTGTGCTTGGTTGGGTTCCCATGGAAGAATGTGGCCTCCTCGTGGATCTGGTCATGCCCATCCTAGAGAACATTGTGTCCCTAGCTCCCTCGAGGAGCAAGGACAGTGCAAGCGGCAGCATGGGGTAGGGGTAGATGTGGGGAGGGATGTCGGCGGCTGCTCGAGGTCATCATGATGAAACCCTTGACGTCCCATCTTCATCAATGGAAGTGGAAGAGCACGAAGTCGAGATTGGATAGGAGTTTGAGTTCTTTTTGGCACCGATCGGTTCCCCACTTTAGAGATGTATTTTTTTTGCGTGCGAGCAAACAGTGGGTTGATTCTAAAAGGGATAGGCACTTTTCAACAGAAGTGCATGACGGACCAAAAATATGACCTCATTTTATTCGTTTGATAGGTATCGTATTATTCGTTGTTGTTCGTTCGGTGAAATTTCCTAATATTTGATTGTTGTGTTTCTAATTAGAGCACCCCATAATCACCCAATATGAGGGGATGATAAATGAAAAATACTGATTATAAATTTTGAAGAGCCCGTGGCAACGCACGGGCGTTATACTAGTATTTGTTACTATTAAATAACGAGGTAGGTAGGGGGCAGCAGCGTTTTGGCTCCTGGGAGCATATGCTCCCGGGTGAACAGTACCTTTTTTAAAATATTTTCGAAAATTTCTTGAAAACTTTGTAGATGATCGTGTTGGTGTCGCAAGCATCCTCGTCAAATTTCATGAGAAACGGAGCAGCTGTGTTTCGTCGGTGAAAAAAACAAAATTGCGCTGACATTTGGTCTTTGATTTGTTTTTTTTTTGTGCAGGTCAAAATGCTTAACCATTTTCCCTCAAAATTCGCACGTGGCATTTGTATGGGACAAAGATCACAAAAAAATTGTCTCAATTTATTTGACATTTGTAAAAAAAAAAGGACCCGGGAGCAAAAGACTGGACACAAACTGATCGTTCCAACATGAGCTACTCAAGGATCCTAAAAAAAAAAGACATGAGCTTACTCAATAATTACAAGCAGAGTTAATCTCTTTTTCTTTGCGTTGCTCACTCAATAATTACAAGCAGAGTTAATCGGATGATGTATTTCTAGTGTGATCTGGCTTTTTTACTTCATCCATGTGAATGAAACTGAAATGACCGTCCCACAAAAAAAAAAGAGGCGACAGTGACATGACGTATGGCTAAGTTGCAAACCAGCAATTTACAAAACTCTCAAGGTCTCCTTCATATACTTAGCAGTGGATTGTGTGGATGTTCAATCCTGTCCCTAGGGCACAGATCCAACGGACCACGTCTTCTTGTATCACCGTATCATACTAGTGTTGGTATCACTGGATATGCAATCAACATCTCCATAACATTAGATGAAAGTTGAAGTTCTGTTAAATTTACTCTCCTGAAATAAATCAGCATCATCCACGTTTTATTCAAGCATGAATAAAAGGATATACAAGTCATATTTGTATCAACTGACTAAATTGACTCACGCTACACATATGCAAAGTGATGTTCGAAACTATGTTTTTTAAGTGTAGAACTCTAATTCATTTCAAATTCAGACAACATTCATTCGCTTAAATCTTCCATTTCTGTATGACTGTATTTGCACCAGAAAGAATGATGATAAAACAGCCCAATATCCACATTAAGTTAATTAAATAATATTTCATCAGTTATTAACATCTCAACTGGACACACACGTTCGGTTTATAGCAATAAATAATAAAATAAACCAGACCAGCTGGAACAATGGCCGTCCAGGTCACCGATGCCCCGCCTGTGGTGCCCTCAAAACAGTCAGGACCTCTGGAAATTTGGGTAGAAGCAAGTATTTTGCCAGGAGATCCCGGAACAATTGCCCCCCCTCAACTGCACGGTGCGAGCCGAAACGAGTCTTCACAGCAGGATCAATGACCATGCGCTCGAGAGCGGAGGCGTGCTGGAGGATATACCGCGCGAGCTCCAACTGGCCCCGGAGATCAGCAAATCCTGACATGTATACCCTCTTGAGATGGCTAAGTTTGCGCCCTGAAGTCTTCGTGGCATTACCACCACCACGGTATCGCAGGCTAGAATTAAACAACACCTGCAAGGGCCAACAATATTCCCATTATTCTGGTATAAGCTCTTCAATGTTCAATCACTTTCATAAGCTTAATAGATGCCATCTGGGGGAAAATCTATAGATTAAGAGCTTCATACAAATGGAATACTATGCCCAGAGGATAAAGGAGAAAGCAAAAACGGCAAAAATCACGTACAAGCAAACTTAAGACTTGTAACTCACATGCAAATTGAACACTTCAAGAGAGGGAGTTAGCTCCAATAGAGAAGCCAAACGAAGAATCCCACTTGAACAACCTGGATCTCCGTCCACCAAAACCTCTATATTGAGATGCCTCAGATTAATAAAATCACATCGGTTGTCTGTCATGAACTGCCGTGCCTGAAAATAAATATAGATATTAATGAGCACCAGGTTCAAAGGTTGCAAGAAGCTGGTGCAGTAACAAAGAAGCAGACACAGTTATTGTCTTGGTTATAATTACTCAGGAAGTGCTCAAAATGAAACCTACCTCATTTTGGATATGAATTCTAAGGGAGATTTCCTCCACATTAGGCATAGCCCTAACAAGATGATAAAAGTGTAGTCTAGATTGTCAGAATCTGATAATACTTCAATTTTTGCCTTTGTCAGCTTGTGAAATTTGCCAAGCACAATCGGCACATCCCGCTCTGAATACTCGAATACTGTGAGATTTGGTGCATGCAGTTCCATGCTTTGTAGGCTGCAATTCTGAATACAAGCATACTGCAGGTGGTCTAGTGGCTCAGACATGGTGAAGGAAGGCATGAAACAGTCTGTTAGGCTTAACCACTCAAGGACAGCACAGTGTGGGAGTATGCAATGGAGGTCCTTCGATACATAAACCCTATGCAATTTGAGTGATCGAAGGTTTGCAAAGCCACAGAAATTCAGAGCTGGCCTTAGGCACACTAAGACAAGTCGGAGAGACAGCACACATGAGCTGTTTCGATCATCAAAAAGATGCAGAGGGAAGTTGTAGACATCGTCCGGGCATTTGGGTGGAGGGCGTAGATCAAGAACAACATTCTTTGCCTTCGATAGAACAGCAAAACTGAGCCATCCATCAAGATCATCACCGTGTTCTTCAGAGAGTCCATAATTCACCTTAAACTTGTTCACAGCAGTACAGTAGTGATCCTTCAGGATATCATTGACACTAGTAACAAATTCTTGGTCCCCCTTGTCCTTGCCATCAAACAATTTTTCAACACTGAAGATTAGATCTGGGTGGTACCTCCAGACATGTCTCCACCCACTCGACAGTGTGCTTATCTGCACCACCTCCTTTAGAGGCAAGCGCGATAGTATCTTTTGTATCACATCCTGAAGAATATAGTATAGATGAGAAAATAGTGCTTTGAATAATAGAATGCTCAGCGAATGAAAATCGTGCGAGAACAGAATCGGCATCATTCTTTTACCCCTAAAATATACATGTTCTACAAAAAAAGAATCTGATAGAAATTGCCTAGGTGCAGTTTTCCTAAACTACTTGTTCTTAAAACCACACATTAAAAGAAGTCTAAAGTTAATGATATTTGGATGAAAAACGATCATCATCCGTACTACCATTGAGTTTCTTAAAAAAAAATTGACGCATGAGTTTCTTAAATTTTGGGTATGTCATTCCATTTTACCGTGCAGATCATATCAATCTGTTGGTTTTCATTTATTCAAGGGCCACGAGATTTTGGAGGTCAAATCAATGCCTTGCAGGTGACTGCCGTTTACTGATCCAAGGGCACCTTCATAAAAACAATTTTGCATATTTAATTCTTTTGCTTCAGCATGCGCGCTATGGGCCTTTTAAGTTTCATAATGTTAATTTTGAGAGTATTCTTGAGCATATCCAGGGTGCTGGCGTGTGCGATCGTTAAAAACTTTCACAAGAATAGGAAAGAAAATCGAAGAGTCTCTGTAACTTAACAGCGAATAATACTAAGGATTCCTGCCTTTTCCTTAGCAATGTCATTTGTTGACCTAGTGTATGTACCACAGGAAAAGCCATACCTCGGGGAGATTGTCCAGACGCGTCTTGGGCCTGCTGTTGTGGCGTCGGAGCTTGAATCTACGTGCTTCTTGGGGGCTCATCTCCATAACCCATCTCTTGCCCATTTGATTTTCAGATCACTGACCAGTGACCGCTGTGATGTTCCCCAATCTGCAACAGGGTAGCTTATACAGGATAGATGTGTAGCTTATACAAGGAGGGAAAACCTAAAACTCCCAGGGAAGGATGAGTTTAATTAAAGCAGGACTCAAGGAGTGCACTTTATCTCTCCCTCGAACCGATTACACCGCAGCTGGCTGCCTATATAGTACGTTCCAGATTCCTCTCCGATTCGGAGAAGGAAGCGCAGATCTACTATTACGGAACGACGCCGGAATAGGTCAAACTAGAGGACACTGGAGGGAAGGGGGGAGAATAGCACAGGAGGTCAAACTAGAGAGATGGCCGGGCGCGACGGACGGAACGTCCACCAGCAAGCGGGAACAGAACAGACCTGGATGCGGCAGGCAGAACGGTGGCTCGCGCGCCGGGCGGTTGAGCGGTGGACGGCAAGATGCAGCGGCGCGCGGCGGCGGCGGGGTAATTTCTTTCTCTTTTTTTTTAAACATGTGGCGGGGTCATTTCTCTTTTTTCTGGGGAGCAGCACAGGGAAAATAGGCAAATTTCGCCAAGGAAAAATGACAGGTGGGTCCAAATCGCGAAAAAAGAAGAAAACTTAAAAACAGGCAATAAATCCACTTGTTCATGCAAGCTACTAGAGTTGATGTTGTTGCGCGTGTTATCGATGTTCTGAACCTTGTGTTCTCTGTTTAGGTGGTGCATCGAGGGTGTTTAGGCGGTATGTGGGCCCTGTTTTGGGTATGGTCGGTTCTAAATGGGCTTGACTTGTGGCGTGCGGGGCCTCTTTTATCCTAGGTGTCGCTGGTTCCTTCTGCTCTGGCGTTCCTTTGGCGTCGCTTCCGTGTTCCGATGTGCGTGGGGAGATTTGCCTGCAGTGGCGCGCTCCTTCGTTTGGTGTGCTCCTTCCCTCGGTCAGTCGGCGGCATGGTGGGTGCTTCTCTCGCGCCCTCTTCTATCCCGTCGACAATCGATTTTTTGCTGGTTCCTTTCGGGTGCCGCCGCTGGTGCGCAGGTTAGGGTTTTGATCGGTGTTTTGTGGCCAGCAGTGCTATGTTATGCGGGCTAGGGTTTCGCCGATCTGTGGGTTGTGGCCGGGTATGATGGATTGGACGCTAGGTCTCGTGGGCTGTCATGGCCGCTGTGTTGTAGCGTGGACAGAGATGGGAGCAACTAGTTAACGAGCACTCCTTCAGAAGCCTCGCAACGATCAGCGTCACTTGGCGCGCTCTCAGCCATTCGCCACTTGTCGCGCTCTGGATGTTCCCTTCGGATTTTGTTTTTTTATTTTTCCGCACGCGTTTTCGGCTTTTTAAACGGTTTTTTTCGGGTTTTTTTGATGTTTTGGTTTTCTCCTGGTCTTTCTTAGCTTTTCGAAAAAAAATTGCACGAAAAAAACGCGTTTTCTTTTTTTTCCTTTCGTGAAAGTCACGGTTTTTCTTCCGCGAGAGGCACAGTTGTGCTTTATCAAGAGTCACGGCCGTGCCTTTCGGAAATGGAAAAAAACACGTTTTCTATTTTTTTTTCTTTCGCGAGAGTCACGGTTTTGCTTCCGCGAGAGGCACGGTCGTACTTTCGCGAGAGTCACGGCCGTGCCTCTCGGAAAGGGAAAAACAAAACGCGTTTTCTATTTTTTTTCTTTCATGAGAGTCACGGTTTTGCTTCCGTGAGAGACACGGTTGTGCTTACGCGAAAGTCATGGCCGTGCCTCTCGGAAAAGGAAAAAATACGCGTTTTCTGTTTTTTTTCTTTCGCGAGAGTCACGGTTTTGCTTTCGCGAGAGGCGCGGTTGTGCTTTCGCGAGAGTCACGGCCGTGCCTCTCGGAAACGAAAAAAAAACGCGTTTTCTGTTTTTTCTCTTCCACGAGAGTCACGATTTTGCTTCCACGAGAGGCACGGTTGTGCTTACGCGAAAGTCACGGTCGTGCCTCTCGGAAAGGGGAAAAATACACGTTTTCTGCTTTTTTTTTTTTCGCGAGAGTCACGGTTTTGCTTTCGTGAGAGGCACGGTTGTGCTTTCGCGAGTCACGGCCGTGCCTCTCGGAAACGAAAAAACACACGTTTTCTGTTTTTTTTTCCTTCCACGAGAGTCACGGTTTTGCTTCCACGAGAGGCACGGTTGTGATTTTGCGAGAGGCACGGGCGTGCCTCTTTCGGAAAGGGGAAAAACCGTGCTCCTGGTTCGGTTTTTTCGCCTGGTTTTTTTCGTCCAGTTTTTTCGTGAAAAAAAAGTTTATCAAAACTTATCAACATGGGATCTAGTTTTGAACATCTCGACGCGAGGAATCCAATGATGAAAACGGTTCGAGATTTGGACGCGCGGTTTAAGAGATAAAACATTTTGAATAAACGAATCTATGAAAAAAGAGAAAACTCTCAGGTTGCGATAAGTGGCGCGCTGCATGTGCGCCACTTGGCGCGACCTAGGAAAGTGGAGTGTTCTTTGCAATGAGTATTCTTAATTAGTGATTTCGGGTATTGACCCCTGTGGGGCGTCCTGCTGTGCTTTCTTCCTATGGCTGTTGTGTTCGTGTGGATGGAGGTACCCATGTTGGAGTTAGAGTGGATCTAAAATTGTTGATGGTGCTAGTTCTATTTGGAGCTCGTCTTGGTTTTTCGGATGGGAAACTATTTATGATCATCTTATCATTCAGCAACAATCTTTTTCTTACCCTGCACAAGTTAAAGATTTTTGAATACCGGGTCAAAAGAACTGGAATGCAAACTTGATTAATTCTCTTTTCATTCCTGAATTGGCTAATACCATTCTACAAACTCCTATTATTAAGGCAAATGGTAAGGATATGTTGGTTTGGAAACTAACTCCTGCAGGTGAATTCTCTTCCAAAAGTGCTTACAAGCACTGCTTCAACAATCTTTAGCTTCCACCAAGGCAAAGGCCCAAAATTGTCCCTATGCAGGTCATTTCCCTTCTTAATCAGGTGTGGGAGGATAAGCAAATGGCACCAAGAGTTCAGACATTTGCTTGGAGGCTTCTCAGGAAAGCATTTCCTACAGGTAAGAGGGCAGGTAGGTACTCCAAACATATCAATGAAAACGGCTCTAGATATGGACTATTAGAAGATGAAATGCATATGTTGTTTCTCTGTCCTTTTTCTAAAGCTGCATGGTTTTGCTATCCCTGGTTTATTAAAACGGAATCTCTGGCTGAAAATTATCATTCTATTCCTGATATGATTCGTGCTTTAATTACATCTCAACATCCAAAAATAAACTTGACTACTCTCTATACTTTTCTATGGTGTCTTTGGAAAGCTCGGAACGACTGTCTATTTTGCAGCAAATTATGCAAGCCTTCCCACGTGTATGCTTCAGCAAATGCAATAATTGAAGCAACCAATTTAGAAGATAAGAACTTCGCTTAGCAACAAGAAAGCGATAAAGCTCAGGAGCAGTTGCAGGATTCTTCAACAACCACGCATACACATGACTGTAATAACCTTACAGGGAATGTCATCTTTTGCGACGCAGCCTGGGAGAGACGCACACATTCAGAGCTGGGCCATGCTGGCTTAGGAGTAATCATCACCATGCAAGACAATCAGCACCTCCAACGACTACACGTCTCTGCGCTTTCGCCTCCAGTTTCATCACCCCTCCAGGCTGAGACTTATGGGCTGCTACTAGCTACTAAGTTAGCAGATCTTCTGCAGGTTCAGAACCCTCACTTTTGCACCGACTGCTCGGTGTTAGTTTCGGCGGCAAGGTCATCAACGGTATTTGCTGCTCCAGGATGTTGGGAGAACAGACCTCTCCTTGCAGAGATCCAAGCCTCTCCCTCTTTTAGTCGTAACAAGATCACTCACATCAACAGAAGCAACAATGTAAAAGCTGATCATCAAGCTCGATTAGCTTTGCGGATTCAGTTAAGGTCCTTAGCTCTTCGTTGCTTATGTACACAAGCAGATCAAGGTCAATGTCCCGGAAAGGACATAGTTTCTGGTTCTAGCATGAGTCCCTTCATGCTTCTTTCTGTAAAATGCACCTGATCATCAATAAAGTTTTCTTGTGTTAAAAAAAAAGATTGGCCGGCCGGGTTGATTGGGATTAAGATTGACTGACCAATCCTAACCATGCCAAATTTTGTACTCGGTAGTGGTTCTTCGGCACCGAGGCAACTCTGGTCGACTAGACTACATACTTTTCATATTCAAGTTTTGTCTTCTTCATCCTGTAGCTAATCCCAAATGGCCGATTCTCTCATGATGCATGTATGAACGGGGATCCCTAAATTGGTGCTTCGGTATCGAATTATTGATGCTTATAAATAGGTTTATAATATTCATCCATTGCTCAGAACAAAAAATATGTATAAATTTATGATACTACAATTTTGAAGGATGACTTTGTGACCAAATTCATACTACAAGAAATGACCGAAACGAGCTATTATCAACATGGTTGACGCTAGCAAGGATAGCGATGACGGGCATGTATCGTGAACCGAGTTTTGCTGCATAATTGTTATGCATTGTAGCATGTCCGTGCTCCGGCATTTAAGAGATAAACAACTACTCTCCTGATACAGGCCTATAACTATTAATTTTCTCAAAAATTGTTTACCCGTTCATAGTATGCAAGAAATAATGATATGATTTCTATGCCTTGGATTTCTTTGCAACTGAATTGGGCCTTTGAGCGATTTAGTTTACTCAAATCAGTTCATGTTGGCCACCATCTACCTCCGCCACTGCCTTCAGATGTGCGTCTCGGTCTCCTTCACGTGTTAAAGAAAGGCATTGAAGTTGACATCAGTTGGTATCGGAATTATTCAGTATTTTAGATAATATGATGGAATAGTGTGGCTCAAAATAAGGAACTGACAAGGAAAAGGGTTGCCTACAAGAAATAAAATGAGCTACAAAATAAGAAGAACAAATAAAAATGGCCAGTGGTATTTGAACTTCTAGAATTCTCTTCTGCTTTTTTTTTGAGGAACTGCTTTGCTTTGTGGATTATGTTTCCTGATGTATTTGTTTTTCTTCACATGGTCTTTGAATCCCCCATGTCTATTGAGCATGTATTTTCTTTGGGCTAGCTTCAGTTCTCTAGCTAGGAGAAAGATGTAAGCTACTGGTGAATATCACAACTTCACGAGCACAAAAAGTTTGGACTATATTATTTTCAAATTTTCTTCACCTCCAAGTGAACTGTACTACTTATGTCTTTTTGGACTGTTTTTATTTTCATTGTGCTGTGAACATTTCAAATTTTGATACGAACCCACTAGAGTATTACGTGCAGTCTGAGGTTGATGAGGATTGACTTCCCTTCTTTGTTTAGAGCTCTAATTATCTGATGATTTCATGGAAATATTTTTTTTACTCGCTTCACAATAATTTATTGCCTTCTTATTGGTTATTGTAAAACAAAATTATGTTAGTACTAAAATTGTTCTTGCAAAGTTTTTGATTCAAGGTGCAGGTCTATTCTTTCTTGATCATCGTTTCTTTATGTTTTCATTGCGTGCCTTTCTGTTGGGGTCTTTTCCCTAACAGCTTCAAGCATGGATGGAGGCTAACAAAGACAGAGGTTGGTAAACCTGGTGGAATTTCCTGAAGAAAATCGGCTGAGTGCATGAAGGTCTGAATATCTACAACTATAAAAGTATATACGTTTTCATGTCCTTCTCTTTTTCATGTCGTTCTCTGTATACGTATATGATCAGAAGTATGCATCATTTTATGATTTTCTACATACAAGCTTACTCCTGTCTTGAATCATTACCCCAGAACACAACAATAATCCTTTTGTGTGCATATAGAAAGAAGCATGATCCTGCTTATATATGATCTGTTGGTTTTGGACTTTGTTCTTTTGCATGCATATATAAGAAATCTGTTGCTTGCACATATCTCTAAATATACTAAGCTCCCTAGAACGGGAGGTCTTTGGTGCATCGTACTAGATTGGACGTGTGGATCTCGGTTGTAAGAGAACATTCGTTGTTCCAGTCGCTTAGATCAAGCCATTGGGTGTGTGGCATGCGGGTAGATTTCTCTAGGTCATGTGTCACATGTACAGCCGCAACACTGGTTCACACTCGCGTATCATGTGACAGTGAATATCATAAATGCAGAAACGCAAGAACCACACAGCCTCTCACCTCTCTTGCACTAAAATTTCATGTCCAGTAAAAAAAAAGAGGATCAAGCTAGCCACACTACTGGCCTATGAAAACAAACACCACACTGTACAACAAACATCGACTATAATGAAATGATTAAAAAACCTACACAATAAACGTGACAACGAAATCGGCGCAGTGAAGCGCGCATCAAGTTCTAGTCTGTATGTATGCTGCAACTCATATATGTTTCGCACAGTTTCTGCCGGTTCCGAACTTTTTAGCCTGAACTCAGAGCATTTACAGCCGGACATTGAAATCCCGCCCGTCAAACGCCCACGAACACGTCTGCAGACACTGACCCGGCATGCCTCAATTAGCCACTTTGCATCCGTCTTTCTCATATTTCATCCTTTAGATCCATACAAAACATACAAAAGTAATCCTACATACTACATCTACGTACTACCCTAGCTACTTTTGGTCGTCGGAAATGTCCACGGCGACTTCGGCTCATCCTCCTACACGGCCTGCCGGAGCTGCGCCACGCGGCGTCACCAGTCCGATGAAGGAGACGAGTTTCGGACTGCTGGGTTTTGAGGGCGTTTCTGACTGGGACCCCTTCGTCAGTCCGACGTGCTCGGCGCGCCCGGGCGCCCCCATATCCGCCCCATATTTGGTTGGATATGGGGGGTGCCGGTCAGCCCGAGCGTTTGAGGACCGTGTGAGAGGCCCGTCTAGGTTAAAAAAGCATGACCGGGCAGTGACCGAGCGGCCTGCTCGGGCGTCTGAGACGGGTTTGAGGGGTCCAGTTGTAGATGCTCTTAGAGCTTATCTCATGGTCCTGGTCAATTTTGATTCATGGGCCATTACAAAATGTGTGCATCCTAGCTATGCAGATGTCGGGTGTACTCATTGTGTTTGTATCCTCTTGATGCTTCATTTTGAATCAATAAAATCCACCCTTTATCGAAAAAAAAACTACAAACATTTGGTAGTGACTTGGTTCAGTTCTACGGGATTCTGAGCTTGTGATCCATTTAGTTTTAGGGCCAGTTCTTTTCGGTGATTCTTCCAGAATCGCCCCTCTCCCCAGCTTCTCCCAGAATCGTCACTCCATATTTTTTTTACAATCCTATCTAGTTAAGGTCTAATTAGCTAGGATTGTAAAAAAACATATGAAGTAGTGATTCTGGGAGAAGCTGGAGAGGGGGGCGATTCTGATAGAATCGCCCAAAAGAACTGGCTCTTAGGCATGTTGTGTCGCTATGATGTTGTGAGTTCGTTGCATTCCCAAAAAAAAGAGTTGGTTGCGCTCACATTTGTTTCTGTATGATATGAATCAACTCTGAAACAACTCTCATTTAAGCCAACTTAAGCAAGTATATGTGGAACAACCTATCTTAAGCATCGGCAACTTTGCCACATTACTTGCCCTTCTGACTTATATGACTTGAAAGAATGGCCTCTCTTTTCCTCTCTCGAAAACAAAAATTAGAAAACTAATTCTTAAGTGTTTAAAAATTCTTGTAGGTGCTTCTGAAACTCTTGTTCTCTGTTTCCTGATTGGCCCCATGCTTTGTCATAATAGGGTGTTGCATTGTTTATTCACTGCTTTTCGATTATCTATTCTATGATGAAATCTTTCTATTTTGGTCCTTATCTTCATCCCATTTCCATTTGGTCCAAACTGTAGGGTACTGCTTCCTGAAGCAACTCGGAGGAGGTTATGACGCATAGCATGAAATAGCTCGGAGTGATGATGCAAGTCGACGCGAAACAGAACCAAGATGCCGTCTTCAGCTACATAGCAACACAGGAGCAACCTGGGTCCAGCATGTGCTCTTGGACACGACCCGGGGTTGCTTCTTGGTTCTTAATCTCCTGTTTCACCTGTTTTACGTGTGCAAGGAGGTATGTCAGGATATCCAATAAGATGAAGTTCTACAATTCTCATTGACTTATGAACTTGGTTCATAAGCCATCTTTTGACGCTCAAAAGTGACACAATCGTAAAAGGTAGCTTAAGCTATATCAAAATTAATTCAAACTTATGATTGGAAGTCATCATTGTATGACCCTTTTCAGAAAGATCAAGATGGATATGAAGATGGCCCAAAACGGAGCTTGGAAGCAAAAGTTACGACAACAACGCAATGTATGTTGACGGCACGTTATGGCAAGGCAGAAAACCCAACTAAGATGGCGTCAAATCACTAGTAGAAAAAGGGCCTGTTGTCCCGGTTCGTAAGGGCCTTTTGTCCCGGTTCCTGAACCGGGACTAAAGGGTCGGTACTAATGCCCTGTCCCTTTAGTCCCGGTTCAATCCAGAACCGGGACAGATGGGCCTCCACGTGGCCTGTGCGCGGAGCCCAGGCAGGAGGGCCTTTGGTCCCAGTTGGTGGCACCAGCCGGGACCAATAGGCATCCACGCGTCAGCATTTCTGTGGCTGGAGTTTTTGTTTTTTTTTTGAAAAGGGGAGGGGGGGGGGGGGGTTTGGGGGTTTTGGGGTTAATTTAGGTGTTTCACATATTGTGTTAGCTAGCTATAATTAATAGAGAGAAGTGTCCTCTCTTATGTCCGTGCTTGGTCGACGCTACGTACTATACATACGTATAGAGAGGACTAGACACACTAACTAGCTAGTAAGCGAACGAAGGAAATAGAAGATCGTCATGAACATATATGCATACAGAGAGAAGTGATATCGACCACCTCTCCTTCTCTGAGAGATTGGTCGAACAACAAGTTCTCGTATATCTATCCGACACTACCGGCTACATATATACAATAATTATCTCTTACAAATATAATCTCCTAACATACGAACTCATGGTCCACATAGTATTCTCCGTCTTCAGCGATCACTTAGTCAAGAAAGAATGCCGCCAATTCCTCTGGAATTGCTCGCATGCGAGCTGGTGCTAGGAGTTCATCCCTTTTCCGAAACATCTAATTTGAAGAAGGGGGTCAATACATATATATATGAATGAATGAAACTCAACACAAATGATGGTAATAAAATAAAATTGTGAATGTTGTTATTTACGTACTTCATATTGTTCGTCAGAGTAGCCCCGTTCACAGGTCGTGTGGCGGATGGACTCGCAAACGTAGTATCCACAGAAATCATTCCCTTGTTCCTGCCACAACCACTTTACAAGAAATAGAGGTCAATCAAACTGATAAGAAAGAATGCCAAATGGTATTGATGAAACTAGCGCTTGAATCAATAGGAGATGCGCGGAACATGCTACTATAGTACTTACTTTCGGGTGTCTAAATTGCAGCTTCTTCGGGAGTCCTAGAGCTTTTTTGGTGAATTTTTTCCAAACCCTGCCAGACAAAGAAAACAATTACTTGATATATCAGGAAATGAACAAAGTTGCTGATATGGTGGATAATGATCGATTTAACTTACTTCTCGAGCATTTGAGTCATGTCCGCATAGTCCTGGGGATCTTTTCGTCTTGAGTCTAAGACGGTTACTAGTCCCTGCTCAAGCTTAATCTCTAGGAGAATATAGTGGAAACTGCACACGCATGCATAACTCATCAATTACATTACTATAACCTTGACTAATATATAAGGGAAACCGAATACGCACAAGACAGTAACACTCACTTGAAGTTGTAAGGAAAGAGTATTATATCTTTGTTTTCATTTATTACCAACGATCATAGCAAGTTGGCCTCGGTATCTGCGGCATGAAATTTAACCTCAGTTGCATCTATGAGATATGTGTTAATGAACCCAATATCACCGACTTGTCTTTTCTTCAATTCGGCGATCTTCAATCTGCATAATATAGTGAGGATAATTATAAATACAGGCAATGAAAGAGCTGAGCTATATAGAGAGACTTAATGACAGAAGTAGTACTACTTACAGACAGTAGCATGTGGCCGTTGCTTTATCGAGGGCCAATTGATTAAAAAACTGAAAGAACTCCTCAAATGGAACAGGCAACAATTCAATTCCAACGAGGTCATGCTCCTTTTTAACTCTCACATACAAAGTACTCCTCCCCCAGACTCTCTGCAGATTTTCAAGTACCAATCATGCAATCTTCGCATCATCGTTGATAGAGATCTTTCATCTTTGACGAGAGGCTTCCCGTACTCGTATCTTTGTATCTGCACCTCTATGAAATCATAATGTACATCGTCGGGCAGGTAATCGCCAAGATTGCTATAACCGTGCACCATCCTCGGATCATTAGCGACGATGTTACTAGGCACCTTGAGCGGGGGGCACGATTGCTTCGCTTGTTCGCCGAGCTGGGCAATTTGTTTCCCAGCTCGTCGTTCTTCAGCCTTTGATCACTGACAGTACTTCCTGACCACTCCGCTTCGGCAAATTCCTTTCCAATAATGCGCTCATAGTTTCCTTTCGGCGGAGACTTGGGTGGTTTTGTCAGGGCAGCCAGAGTGCGCTCCGCTTTCACCGGATCTACCTTCTCCTCTGGAGGTGGATGTTTCTTTGCTTTCACCCCTTCAAAGAAGTTCCTCACTTCTTCTCATGCGATCTCGGCGTTCTCCTCCGGGGTCCTCTTGTATGGTAACTTCTCTGGAGTCTTCAGAGAAGGACCGAATCTGTATGTCCTCCCGCCTCTGGTTGTACTGCTAGACGCCGGCAGAGCAGACAGAGCGGTTGTCTTCTTTACTTGCTTACGAGGCGGAGGAGAAGGATTACGATGCGCCGGAGCAGCCAGAGCGGCGGCAGGTCTCTTCCGCCCTTGCCGATGAGGCGGAGAAGGAGGAGGCTGGCTACTCAGGCGCGCCGGCGCAGGCGGAGAAGGAGGCGGAGTGCCGCCACGCGCCGGAGAAGGAGCCGGCCGAGTGCCCTGATCGTCACTCCTCGAAGGAGGAGGTGGTGGAGGAGGCGGAGTGCCCTGACTCGCCGGAGGAGGAGGAGGAGGCGGAGGCGTCCAGTTCGGAAGGTTGATGAGCTCCTTCCGCCATAGGCATGGAGTCTTCAGAGCAGAACCCAGCCGAGTCTCACCTTCACCGGTAGGGTGGTCAAGCTGGAGGTCCTCAAATCCCTCCGTTATTTCATCCACCATCACCCTAGCATATCCTTCTGAAATCGACCGACAGTGAAAAGTTGCGCCGGATTCAGTAGGAAAAACAGAGCCACAGCCGCCTTGACCTTCATATTAATCCATTGCGTCATAAGGTGGCAATTTTGAGACTCCATGATAGCATCCACGGGATAGCTGGCAGGAGCCGTCAAGACATGCTTCGGCTGAAGCAGCTTGGTGGAAGCCACGCTGCTTCTCCGCTGAGATGGCGGGGTAGCTTCGAGGGAAGCTTCGGCAGTTCGTTTGCTGCGATTTGCTTCTCGTTCCTCTATCGCTTGTACCCTTGCTTGCACAGCCTGCATTTGTGTCTGTTGCACTTTTTTCCTCCTCTCCTGGCATTTGTAACCGCCTGCGTCCGGAAACCCAACCTTCCACGGAATGGAGCCTGGCGTGCCTCGTGTCTGTCCAGGGTGCTCAGGATTCCCGAGGGCCATTGTGAGCTCGTCGTTCTCTCTGTCTGGAACGAACGTCCCTTGATGCGCTGCTTCGATATACTCTGAAGCTTCTTGACTGGTATGTCCATTTGATTGTTCGTCCAAATGCACTTCCCTGATACAGGGTCCAAGGTTCCGCCAGCCCCGAAGAACCAAGTCCGGCAACGGTCTGGCCAGTTAATTGTCTCTGGTTCGATCCCTTTATCAGCCAGATCATTCTCAGTCTTGGCCCACTTAGGCCGGGCTATGAGGTAGCCACCTGACCCCGTGCGATGGTGATGCTTCTTCGCAGCATTTTGCTTGTTTGTCGCCGACATCTTCTTACTCTTGTCTGATGTCTTGTGGGCCACAAATGTGGGCCAGTGATCTCTGATCTTCTCATATCTGCCCTTGAATTCTGGTGTCTCTTTATTTTCGACAAACTTATTCAGCTCTTTCTTCCACGTCCTGAATAGTTTTGCCATCCTCTTAAGAGCAAAAGACTTGATTAATTGCTCTTTAATTGGCTTCTCCGGATCATCCTCTTGCGGTAGGGTGAAATTTGACTTCAGCTCAGTCCAAAGATCATTTTCCGCATATCCTTGACATAAGACACCTCAGGGTCTTCTGTAGCCGGCTTTAACCATTGCTGGATGCTGATCGGGATCTTGTCCCTAACTAAAACCCCGCACTGAGCAACAAATGCGCTCTTTATCCGGAGGGGTTCAATCGGTTGGCCGTCGGGCGCGATTGCTATGATCTCAAACTTTTCATCCGAGCTCAACTTTTTCTCTGGGCCTCATATCTTTACCGAAGTTGTGCTCGATCCAGAGGGCTAGAGAAAAGAACAAAGACTTAATTAATATGTATACATACCAAAACAATGAATGCATCAATTAGCTAGTCAGCAGAAGCTTAACTAATATATATACCTGGCCGGACTCGGTTCGGTCACCGGAGACGTCATCACGGTCTCCATCTTGCACCGGCATTGGGTCACCGGAGCCGTCCTCACGGTCTCCTTCTTGCACCGGCATTAGGTCACCGGAGCCATCATAATCATAGCCAGCTGCTTCCAGACCATCGGTGTCGTTGAGAAACAACGAGCAGACAGCATCACTTCCTCATGCGATTATGTCCCCCAACAAGTCTTCTTGTACTTCGTCTCGGGCGGTGTCCATAGTTTCTACAAATATTTACAACATGGCAATTATTATTCAAACATGACAGATGGATATATTAGTGGCAAACGTAGAACTAATATTAATTAGTGGCCTCGACGCTGCTTCTCTAGGGTTTGGGGTGGCCTCGACGCTACTTCTCTAGGGTTTGGGGTGGCCTCGACAACGCTTCAAGGATAAAAAAAGAAGAGGAAGAAGAAAAAAAGAGGAGAAGAAAGAATAGAGGAGTAAGAACTCCCCTATTCTTTCTTCTCCTCTTTTTTTCTTCTTCTTCCTCTTTTTTTATCGGGAACGAGGGTCGTCGAGGGTCACCGAGCGGTAGAGGAAACCCTAAATAGCAAGTATCGTGGGTGTGAGATACGTGTGGCCGTCGGTGTCAGACACTACATCCACGTCCCACAAGTGACGTGGGCGTCGAAGCCCGCGTCACTTGTGGGACGTGGATGTACTGTCCGACACCGACGACCACATGTATCTCACATCGACGATACTTGCTATTTAGGGTTTCCTCTACCGCTCAGCGACCCTGACCCTCAACGACCCTTGTTCCCGATAAAATAAAGAGGAAGAAGAAGAAAAAAAGAGAGAAGAAGAAATCTTTCTTCTCCTCTTTTTTTTCTTCTTCTTCCTCTTTTTTTATCGGAAACGAGGGTTGTCGAGGGTCGACGAACGGTAGAGGAAACGCTAAATAGCAAGTATCGTGGGTGTGAGATACATGTGGCCGTCGGTGTCGGACACTACATCCACCTCCCACAAGTGACGTGGGTGATCCTCGACGACCCTCGTTCCCGATAAAAAAGAGGAATGTTCGACGACCCTCGACCCCTCGGCGATCCTAGACCCCCTCTCGACCCTCGACCCCTCGGTGACCGTCGACCCCCTCTCGACCCTCGACCCCTCGACGACCCTCGTTCCCGATAAAAAAAAGAGGAAGAAGAAAAAAAAAGAGGAGAAGAAAGAATAGAGGAGATCCTCCTCTATTCTTTCTTCTCCTCTTTTTTTTTCTTCTTCCTCTTCTTTTTTATCCTTTTCTTCCTCTCATGTTCGACGACCCCCTCTCGACCGTCGACCCCCTCTCGACCCTCATATATAAAACATTTTCTTCCTTCTTCTTCCTTCTATTCCTTCTTCCTAAATATATAAAACTGTTTTTAAAATGAAACTAACCTAAAATGTACTAAATCAGAGAACATATATAGATAAAAAATTTCTAATTAAAAATCTAACTTTTGCATATATGTATTTTTAAAACATCATTACAATTGAAAAAATACATACATACATACAAAAACATGTAAAAAAATACATACATACATACATGAACATACATCAAAAAATACATATATCTAAAAAAATACATACATACATATATATATATGAAAATCTAAAAACATGTAAAAAATAGCATGTATAATAAAAAAATTGCACGGCGGCGGCGGGGGCGGTAGACGTGCGGTGCTCACAGAGGCGGCGACACGTCGGGGCAGGGGACAGCGGCACGGCGACGACGACGGGGCAGGGGCGGCGCGCGTTGGGGCAGGGGACGGCGGCGCGCGGCGACGGTGTCGGTCGAGGGCGAGGGCGCGGGCGGCGTTGGGGCAGCCTGGCGGCGTCGATGTGCTCGGCGTCGTCGGGAGCAACTGCGAGGGAAATGTGAAAATTTCCTAAGTGCTGGCTTATATAGCAAAGGCATTGGTCCCGGTTCTTGGCACAAACCGGGACCAATGCCCCCTTTAGTCCCGGTTGGTGCTACCAACCGGGACCAAAGGCCGCCTTTGGTCCCGGTTGGTGGCACCAACCGGGACTAAAGGCGGGCATTGGTCACGGTTTGTATCACGAACTGTGACCAATGCCCCTTTTACCCCCGGTTGCTGGCACCAACCGGGACCAAAGGTTGGGTGCTAGAACTGGCACAGTGCGATGAAATGTTTAGTCCCACCTTGCTAGCTGAGAGGGGCTTGGAGTGGTTTACAAGCTCCGCCGAGCCGACCACTTCGAGCTCCTCTCTACTGCAGGCTTACGGGCCTAAATCCACTATCTGTGCCTGTGGGCCTACTGGGTTTTCTGCGGGCCTGAATCCTGGCCCATGGTAGGGTTTCTAGTCGTATTTAGGCCGTGGGGGCTTAGTAGGAGGCACTTTTTTTTGTTTTCTTTACTTATTGTTGCTATTTTTAAATTTTTTTCTAGTTTTTTTGTTTTGTTTTCTGCATTATTTATTTTCTTTTGTTTTTGCTTTATTTTTTAATTCTTTTTGCTTTTAGTTTTAGAAAAATTATAAACTTTCTGTTAGTGCCATTAGTTTTCAAATTTGAAAACACTTTTTTTGTTTTTTTGTTTTCTTTACTTATTGTTGCTATTTTTAATTTTTTTTCCAGTTTTTTTGTTTTGTTTTCTGCATTATTTATTTTCTTTTGCTTTTTGCTTTATTTTTTAATTCTTTTTGCTTTTAGTTTTAGAAAAATTATAAACTTTCTGTTAGTGCCATTACTTTTCAAATTTGAAAACACTTTTTAGTTTTTTTTGCTTTTAGTGCCTATTTTTTTCCAGTTTTTTGTTTTGTTTTCTGCATTATTTATTTTCTTTTGTTTTTTGCTTTATTTTTTAATTTTTTTTGCTTTTAGTTTTAGAAAAATTATGAACTTTCTGTTACTGCCATTAGTTTTCAAATTTGGAAACACTTTTTTAGTTTTTTTGTTTTCTTTGTTGCTTTATTTATTTTATTTTGTTTCTACTTACAACAAAATACTTATTGTTGCTATTTTTTTCCAGTTTTTTTGTTTTGTTTTCTGCATTATTTATTTTCTTTTGTTTTTTGCTTTATTTTTTGTTCTTTTTTGCTTTTAGTTTTAGAAAAATTATAAGCTTTCTGTTAGTGCCATTAGTTTTCAAATTTGAAAACACTTTTTTAGTTTTTTAGTTTTCTTTGTTACTTTATTTATTTTATTTTGTTTCTATTTACAAAAAAAAATACTTATTGTTGCTATTTTTTTGTTTTTCCAGATTTTTTGTTTTGTTTTCTACATTATTTATTTTCTTTTGTTTTTTGCTTTATTTTTATTTCTTTTTGCTTTTAGGTCAGCAAAATTATAAACTTTCTGTTAGTGCCATTAGTTTTAGAAAAATTATAAACTTTTTGTTAGTGCCATTAGTTTTCAAATTTGAATAGTTAAAATTTAAATTCTTTGAAATTTGTGTGAATCACAAGTTTGTGATTAACTTACTAAAAAAATGAACATAGTTGCACCTATAGAGAAAATTCGACCTAAATTCATAGTTTTCAAATGAACTCTGAAAAAGTTGGCATAGCATACTCGTGTGTTACAAAGTTGGCATAGTATCATCATAATAGTTGCGGGAGAAAGTCTTCACTTTGTCTTCGCTTGTGTCATTTGCTTATTGCACCGTAACCATGGATAATCTTCATCGTTTATTAGGATGCTTGGGTCAGCCTTGACATTGAAGGGAGGAATTTCATGAAACTTTTCATAATCTTCAGACATGTCTGTCTTGCCGTCCACTCCTAGGATGTCCCTTTTTCCTGAAAGAACTGTGTGGCGCTTTGACTCATCGTATGATGTATTCGCTTCCTTATATTTTCTTTTTCTCGATTTGGTAGACATGTCCTTCACATAGATAACCTGTGCCACATCATTGGCTAGGACGAAAGGTTCGTCAATGTACCCAAGATTTTTTAGATCCACTGTTGTCATTCCGTACTGTGGGTCTACCTGTACCCCGCCGCCTGACAGATTGACCCATTTGCACTTAAACAAAGGGACCTTAAAATCAGGTCCGTAGTCAAGTTCCCATATGTCCACTATGTAACCATAATATGTGTCCTTTCCGCTCTCGGTTGCTGCATCAAAGCGGACACTGCTGTTTTGGTTGGTGCTCTTTTGATCTTGGTCGATCGTGTAAAATGTATTCCCATTTATCTCGTATCCTTTGTAAGTCAATACAGTCAAAGATGGTCCCCTGGATAACAAGTACAACTCATCACAAACAGTGTTGTCACCTCTAAGACGTGTTTCCAACCAATTGCTGAAAGTCCTGATGTGTTCACATGTAATCCAGTCGTCACACTGCTCCGGGTGTTTGGAGCGCAGACTGTTCTTGTGTTCATCGACATACGGGGTCACCAATGTAGAGTTCTGTAGAATTGTGTAGTGTGCTTGAGACCAAGAATATCCGTCCCTGCATATTATTGAGTCACTTCAAAGAGTGCCTTTTCCAGTCAATCTCCCCTCATACCGCGATTTAGGGAGACCTATCTTCTTAAGGCCAGGAATGAAGTCAACACAAAACCCGATAACATCCTATGTTTGATGGCCCATGGAGATGCTTCCTTCTGGCCTAGTGCGGTTACGGACATATTTCTTTAGGACTCCCATGAACCTCTCAAAGGGGGAACATATTGTGTAGAAATACGGGCCCCGGGATGACAATCTCATCGACTAGATGAACTAGGACGTGCGTCATGATATTGAAGAAGGATGGTGGGAACACCAGCTCGAAACTGACAAGACATTGCGCCACATCACTCCTTAGCCTTGGTACAATTTCTGGATCGATCACCTTCTGAGAGATTGCATTGAGGAATGCACATAGCTTCACAATGGCTAATCGGACGTTTTCCGGTAGAAGCCCCCTCAATGCAACCGGAAGCAGTTGCGTCATAATCACGTGGTAGTCATGAGACTTTAGGTTCTGAAACTTTTTCTCTGGCATATTTATTATTCCCTTTATATTCGACGAGAAGCCAGTCGTGACCTTCATACTGAGCAGGCATTCAAAGAAGATTTCTTTCTCTTCTTTTGTAAGAGCGTAGCTGGCAGGACCTTTATACTGCTTCGGAGGCATGCCGTCTTTTTCGTGTAAACGTTGCAGGTACTCCCGTGCCTCAGGTGTATCTTTTGTCTTCCCCTACACGCCCAAGAAGCCTAGCAGGTTCACGCAAAGGTTCTTCGTCACGTGCATCACGTCGATTGAAGAGCGGACCTCTAGGTCTTTCCAGTAGGGTAGGTCCCAAAATATAGATTTCTTCTTCCACATGGGTGCATGTCTCTCAGCGTCATTCGGAACAGCTAGTCCGCCGGGACCCTTTCCGAAGATGACGTGTAAATCATTGACCATAGCAAGTACGTGATCACCGGTACGCATGGCGGGCTTCTTCCGATGATCTGCCTCGCCTTTGAAATGCTTGCCTTTCTTTCGACATTGATGGTTGGTCGGAAGAAATCGACGATGGCCCAGGTACACATTCTTCCTGCATTTGTCCAGGTATATACTTTCAGTGTCATCTAAATAGTGCGTGCATGCGTGGTATCCTTTGTTTGTCTGTCCTGAAAGGTTACTGAGAGCGGGCCAATCGTTGATGGTCACGAACAGCAACGCCTTTAGGTTAAATTCCTCCCGTCTGTGCTCATCCCATGTACGTACACCGTTTCCATTCCACAGCTGTAAAAGTTCTTCAACTAATGGCCTTAGGTACACATCAATGTCGTTGCCGGGTTGCTTAGGGCCTTGGATGAGAACTGGCATCATAATGAACTTCCGCTTCATGCACATCCAAGGAGGAAGGTTATACATACATAGAGTCACGGGTCAGGTGCTGTGATTGCTGCTCTACTCCCCGAAAGGATTAATGCCATCCGCGCTTAAAGCAAACCATACATTCCTTGGGTCCTTTGCAAACTCATCCCAGTACTTTCTCTCGATTTTTCTCCACTGCGACCCGTCAGCGGGTGCTCTCAACTTCCCGTCTTTCTTCCGGTCCTCACTGTGCCATCGCATCAACTTGGCATGCTCTTCATTTCTGAACAGACGTTTCAACTGTGGTATTATAGGAGCATACCACATCACCTTCACAGGAACCC
Source organism: Triticum monococcum (assembly GCA_034509565.1). Taxonomy (NCBI): domain Eukaryota; kingdom Viridiplantae; phylum Streptophyta; class Magnoliopsida; order Poales; family Poaceae; genus Triticum; species Triticum monococcum. The sequence goes on along the minus strand of CM067847.1, from coordinate 167,944,410 downwards.
TCTTCCTGGGGGGCTCGCCGTCAACATCACCAGGGTCATCTCGTCTGATCTTATACCGCAATGCATCGCATACCGGGCATCCGTTCAGATCCTTGTATGCACCGCGGTAGAGGATGCAGTCATTAGGGCATGCATGTATCTTCTCCACCTCCAATCCTAGAGGGCATACGACCTTCTTTGCTGTCTATGTACTGTCGGGCAATTCGTTATCCTTTGGAAGCTTCTTCTTCAATATTTTCAGTAGCTTCTCAAATCCTTTGTCAGCCATAGCATTCTCTGCCTTCCACTGCAGCAATTCCAGTACAGTACGGAGCTTTGTGTTGCCATCTTCGCAATTGGGGTACAACCCTTTTTTGTGATCCTCTAACATGCGATCGAACTTCAGCTTCTCCTTTTGACTTTCGCATTGCGTCCTTGCATCGACAATAACCCTACGGAGATCATCATCATCGGGCACATCGTCTGGTTCCTCTTGATCTTCAGCAGCTTCACCCGTTGCAGCATCATTGGGCACATCGTCTGGTTCCTCTTGATCTTCACCAGCTCCCCCCGTTGCAGCATCACCGTATTCAGGGGGCACATAGTTGTCATCGTACTCTTCTTCTTCGCCGTCTTCCATCATAACCCCTATTTCTCCGTGCCTCATCCAAACATTATAGTGTGGCATGAAACCCTTGTAAAGCAGGTGGGAGTGAAGGATTTTCCGGTTAGAGTAAGACTTCGTATTCCCACATTCAGTGCATGGACAACACATAAAACCATTATGCTTGTTTTCCTCAGCCGCATTGAGAAACTCATGCACGCCCTTAATGTACTCGCAGGTGTGTCTGTCACCGTACATCCATTGCCGGTTCATCTGCGTGCATTATATATAATTAAGTGTCCAAATTAATAGAAGTTCATCATCACATTAAAACCAAAGTGCATACATAGTTCTCATCTAACAACATATAGCTCTCCAGGGCATCTAATTAATTAAACCATACATTGAAACTATGTAAAACATTTCAATGCAAAAACAAATGCGATCATAATCGCAACCAAGGTAACAATTGATCCAACGGCATAATGATACCAAGCCTCGGTATGAATGGCATATTTTCTAATCTTTCTAATCTTCAAGCGCATTGCATCCATCTTGATCTTGTGATCATCGACGACATCCACAACATGCAACTCCAATATCATCTTCTCCTCCTCAATTTTTTTGTTCTTTCCTTCAACAAATTGTTTTCTTCTTCAACTAAATTTAACCTCTCGACAGTAGGGTCGGTTGGCATTTCCAATTCACATACATCCTACATAAATAAAATCTATGTCATGTTGGTCGGCATAATTTTCATAAACAATAAATGAACCAATAGTTATAAAGATAATATATATACCACATCCGAATCATAGACATGACGAGGGCCGACGGGGGCGGATACCAAAACCATCGCACTATATAAGATGCAATAATAAAAGTAAGAAAATAATACAAGTATCTATGTAAACATACAAGTAAGAATATTTTTCCTTTCAGAAAGAAGATAATAACAAGAGGCTCACCACGGTGCTGCCGGCGATGAGCTCGGCGCGGGTGATCGACGGCGGTGAAGACGGGGACGGGGCGTGACGGACCGCTAAACCTAGACAAATATTGTGGAAAATGGATCTTGGAGGTCGAGATTGGAGAGGAGAAAGCTTAAGTAGTGTGGCTCGGGCATTCCATCGAACACCTTGTGTGCATAGGAGGTGAGCTAGAGCACCACCAAGCCCTCTCCCCCTCGGCCAGAAAAAACAGAGCAGTGTGCTCTGCTCTTACGCGAGGGGGTATATATAGGCACCTCATTGGTCCCGGTTGGTGGCATGAACCGGGACTAAAGGGGAGCCTTTGGTCCCGGTTCAAGCCACCAACCGGGACCAATGGTGGTGGGCCAGGAGCAAGGCCCATTGGTCCCGGTTCGTCCCACCAAGCGGGACCAAAAGGTCCAGATGAACCGGGACCAATGGCCCACATGGCCCGGCCGGCCCCTGGGCTCATGAACCGGGTCCAATGCCCCCATTGGTCCCGGTTCTGGACTGAACCGGGACTAATGGGCTGACCCGGCCTGGACCAAAGCCCTGTTTTCTACTAGTGAATGGTAAAGTGTTCAACACGAAAAAGTTTGGTATCGTCGAACGAACGATTTTGATAGTTGGATCATCCCAATCCGATGTCATATGCAACCTATAGAGACAAAATAAGGTCAGAGACAGAAGATGCAGAGTCACTTCGGACATACCGAGTAGATTTGGCTTGATAAGACCGATCGAATGTCAGAAAATCTGTCATGAGGCAATTGGTTCACTCGGTGAGATCGACCGAAACAACTCAAAGGTTTCGAATGGAATAGAAAAGAGTGCAGAGAGTTGACCACTTTCACTTGGTGAGACCGAATGAAACCACTAGGAGGCTCCAAATGGATCCGCAAAATTGCAAAAGATTCTTTTCCAAGTTAGGTTAGGGTTTTAGATGTTTCGAACGGAATTTTTAGTTCTTTTCTTGTACGGAAAGGAAAGTCCAACAGCCACATGAATAGATGAGAGGTGACAGCAGACTAAACAACACACAATAGACAAATCAATATACTACTTTTTATCATAATTTTTACGTCTCTCCTTCGTTATTTCTCTCTTGTTCTTGGTTCCTTCTCCGTCTTAGGGAGCAGCAATCTTCGAGGCTCTAAGGGCAAGCAGATCGACCTAGGGAAGTCCATAGCCGCCACGCGTCCCAACGGAGTCCCTCCCAGGCGTATGGGATTTCTATTCTATAAAAGTGCCCGTCAGATTGCCTGTGTTCCTCGCATCTAGCCGGTTCTCCTTCGGTGTGAGCGAACGCACTTTTTGACAACTCCGTTGGGGGCGAAATGTCAAGAATCATCGGCAATCATGTATAATCTCCCTAAGCCCTCATAAGTTGATGTTGATAACATCGTTAAGCCCGATCTTGATGAATTACCGAAGGAACATCGCCAAGCCTATGAAGCGCACAAAAAGCAGCGCGGGGAGGCTTATGAGGCGCTTGAGAAGCAGCGTGATGAGGAGGATTTGGATTCTTTTCTTGCAAATTTCAAAAAGGACCTTCAACGCAACATCACTCCGGTCGGAGACATCAAATTCCCTCCCCTTGATGACAAACTAGATGAATCACGATGAGTAAAGTTTTTTTTCTAATGAGCAACTTGCGGGGCATACACGCTCATAACATTAAGAACTAAATCCCCAACTACTAGTTTGACCCAGATAATCCGATGCCTACTTCATTTCTATTTGCAGCCACCCCATTGTATCACAACATGAAGCCGATATACTCCACCCCTACACCTTATGTTCCCTCCATTTGGTTTATTGTAAGCAAAGGATATCAACACCTTCCTCACCGCTGTATAAGCTAGCTCCCAAATTTTACATGTCAGGGACCCTATGTTCTTGCTACCTAAGCGGATCCTCCTAAGCTTGGCTAGCTTCCTTACCCTTCGCACTCGTCGAGTCAAACGTGAACACCCTTGCTCATTTTCCACTACACCCAGGCATCGATATACACTAATAGGGAAAATCCTAGCAGTAGCATGGGTTTTTGGGCTAGCAGTAGCGTGTGTGACCGCGCTACTGCTACGGCGCTATAGCTAAAGGTTAGCAGTAGGATTGGTTTAGCCACGCTACTGCTATATCTATTCAGTAGTAGCGCTTCCTGTAAAAGGCGCTACTGGTAATTACTAGTAGCGTGTCTCACTGCCTGCGCTACTATTATTATTTCAAATTCTATTTCTTTTTTATTTTATGTCGTATTCATACACCTTTATACAGTAGCAAGTTTTCATACAGTAGCAGTTTAGAGATTGTTTTTACATTATAATGAGTTATTAAATCACTAGGTGAAAGAACCGCGGATTAGTTTCAAATGGATATATCCTAAGTGATCAAGTGAAACTCATCATCATCATCATCATCATATTAATATAAAAACTCTTGCATCATATCATCACCGACAACACTAGCTAATAATCATCATAGTCATTACCACCAACACTATTTAATCATCATAGTCATAGTGTAGCTATCTAATTACCACCAACACTAGCTAATAATAATCATCATAGTCCTTACGACCAACACTAGCTATTTAATTATCATAGTCATAGTGTAGCACATCATCATCTTCAAACTCATTCTAGCTAGCTAATCACTCCTACTACTCTCTCTCTCTCTCTCTCTCTCGGGTAAAATAGCATAGAACATGTGTAGCACTCTTGCTTCATCATATTGGAGCATGCAGATGAACATGTCTCCTAATTGTGGGCCGCGCTTCTGATTGCTGCCCCTAGTACTTCTCTGCTGTGATCCTTCACAATTTTGCTCCAGTCTGTGACTATTAAGACTTGCTCGCTTCGAGAAATCTTAAATGCACTAAAGTGCAATGTAGGATGTCTTGGTCCAATGAAGAACAACTATCATTGGGAGTCTATGTTGAAGAACATCGTAGTAACATACTTAGCAATGAAGTTTAGCTTAAAAAATAATATATGCAAAAGATGCACTGAGGACAAATAGTAAAAATCTTACCATCTTTCCTAAATAGATGTGACCGTAGTTCAATACGCATGCTAGTGGTCGCATGTTTTGAGTACTAATATTTCAAAGTCTAGGAAAATAATCTGTCTTGACATTATCAAGATCCTCAAGCCATGAAACATAATGACTTATCTCCTCGCAGTTTAGTTCAGCCCCAGGACAGTAGTAGGTCATGTCTACCAAGCGTCGGACATGTTTGCTTGAATGGAAATAAGCTGTCAATAGGAATTAGTTGTCAACTATTCTTGAATAAACAATATCGAAGACATAAATATGGTTGAGAAACTCACATAATGGTAGAACTGGAGGCATCTGCACATCAATCCAGATATCGATATTACCTTCAACTTCATCTTCCGGACGAATATCAAGTGTTATAAGCATATCAGGCTCAAATGCATAAGCCTTGCATAGTGTTCTCCAATTTTTTGCATTCAAAATAGGTGTAGGTGTCTGCATTGCATAATTTTACGGCAAAAGTATAACCATACCCGGTCCTCAAGTGAACTCTCTTTACCTCCATACTTTTCATTGTACTGAAACGAATCTTAACCAAGACATACATTCTTGCATGGCAGGGGATACACTAGTAGAATAGTAAAAAAATTTAAATTATAAGTTGAAGCAAAAGAAGCAGAAGTCATGCTTAATTACGAAAAAAGACTTGTCATTGTGACTTACTGTATCCACTTCGAGGGTCTCATCCAGCTTGATGCTGAGCGCTTACCATCAACTAGGTGAGGCTGCCGCACAGGTCGCGCTTGTCTTCGCAGTATTCACACATACCGAAATCCTTTTCGTCGCCAGACATTTCCTATGTTCATAGTTGAAACATTAATTGTAAGTTGATCGAAGGCAACTACCAGGAAACTCAACACATAGATCACTATTACTCAATATGCAACGGGTTGACTTTAGGTCTGTCGAGTCTTCCTTCCTAAACTCTCATCTCACGTATATGGTGGGCACTCCCTCTCTGATATTGCGACCGTTGGTGATGGTCGCTACTCCTCCTTTCCCTAGTGCATTACAAATATCTAGCACAAAGAAAGAAAGAGAAGCGACCCCCACAACAACAGTCGACATTCTTCTTCTCTCATATATGGTGGATACTCCCTCACCGATTTTCGACCATCGATGATGGTCGCTACTCCTTCTTCCCCTAGTGCATAACAAAGGTCTAGCACAAAGAGAAGAAGGAGAAGCGACCCCCACGACAATAGTCGGCATTCTTCTTCTCTCATATATGGTGGAGACTCTCCCTCACCGATTTTTTTACTGTCATGTATGGAGCCCCGACTGACTTAAAGTCAACTCGAAATGTCGTTTAATTCTCTTTCTTGCAAATCCGGGGCACTCGATATTTCCTACATATTCTAGCACAAGTCATGCTTAAATTCACGGAAAAATCCGGCATGACCTTTGCTAAAATAGGACATATCGAGCGCATGAAATTTGCCGGAATGGAAATGATCAACTGTTGGGGAATGTAACATGCAATTTCAAAAATTTCCTATGATCATGCAAGATCTATCTAGGAGATGCATAGTGTCGGTGTCAAAACCGACGGATCTCGGGTAGGGGGTCCCGAACTGTGCATCTAGGTCGGATGGTAAAAGGAGGCAGGGGACACGATGTTTTACCCAGGTTTGGGCCCTCTCGATGGAGGTAAAACCCTACGTCCTTCTTGATTAATATTGATGATATGGGTAGTACAAGAGTAGATCTACCACGAGATCAAAGAGGCTAAACCCTAAAAGCTAGCCTATGGTATGATTGTTGTTAGTCCTACGGACTAAAACTCTCCGGTTTATATAGACACTGGAGAGGGCTAGGGTTACACAGAGTCGGTTACAATGGTAGGAGATCTACATATCCGTATCGCCAAGCTTGCCTTCCACGCCAAGGAAAGTCCCTTCCGGACACGGGACAAAGTCTTCCATCTTGTATCTTCATAGTCCAGGAGTCCGGCCGAAGGTATAGTCCGGCCATCCTGACACCCCCTAATCCAGGACTCCCTCAGTAGCCCCTGAACCAGGCTTCAATGACGACGAGTCCGGCGCGCAGATTGTCTTCGACATTGCAAGGCGGGTTCCTCCTCCAAGTACTTCATAGAAGATTTTGAACACAAAGGTAGTGTCCGGCTCTGCAAAATAAGTTTCCACATATTGCCATAGATAGAATAATATTTACACAAATCTAATCTGCTGACGTATTCCATAGCGTGACATCACACCACGGCCAAGTCTTTATTCGAATTGTTTTATTGTTCCACCTTAGCGCGTTTAGCAAGGCGGTTTCCTTGGCACGTCTTGTTAGAGCAGAGATCGTGTCCCCTTATTCCGGGATTCTCTTCAATACGAGTGTGGGTAACCCAACCGTACCCATTGGTATATTTTCTCGATCAAAGGCGAGTCCCAAACGGTCACGGGGAAGGCCCTTGGTATTCATCCTCTTATAAAGAGACCAAGGCCTTACTCCTTTCTTTCAATCTTAAACGAGTTCACCCTTCGCCTCGAGTTCCAACACCCAAGGCTCCAGATTTCAGGCGCTTCGGACCTTCGACAATGTCCGGTTCCAACCTTCGAGGCCAATGGATGCCCTCCTCCGTCACGGAGGAGGACGTGCTGAAGTTGAGAGAGGCCAGGTTCTTGACCGGCGAAATCTCGCATAGGCTGCCTGCTCAAGGGCAGGTCATTCCCACTCCCAAGCCCGGTGAGAGTGTGGTGTTCATGTCTCACTTCCTTCGAGGGCTAGGCTTCCCGACGGATCCCTTCGTGAGGGGGCTCATGTATTATTATGGGCTGGAATTTCATGACTTAGCCCCGGAGTCCATCCTCCATATTTCCTCATTCATCGTCGTGTGTGAAGCCTTCCTCCATATCACTCCTCACTTCGGACTATGGCTCAAGACCTTCAAAGAAGAGCCGAAGATGATCGAGGGATGGCATGCGGAGTGCGGAGGTGCTTTTATAAGCAAGAATGCTGGTACTCCATGGCCCGAGGGCTCTTTTCAAGAGGAGTCCAGCTTATGGCAGCGAGAGTGGTTTTATATTACCGCTCCCAGGGCCCCTAAGTGGGTGGCGCCACCTGCCTTTCACTCGGGTCCCCCGCCACGACTGGCGTCATGGGTCAATACGGGGCTGGACTGGGGGCCGGCAAAGGATGTGCCCCTGTTGCAGGGCCACATCCGAGATCTCCTAGAAAGAGACATCAGTCTGGTCATGGTGACACATGTTATGTTAATTTGCTGAGTTCTGCCCTGCAAACGTTGCCCCCCTCCGCCTGTGGGAGTTCAACCCGGAGGGACCACGAGTTCTCCAACATTTTCTTGGCATGACGCCCGTGGAGATGTACAAATTATTCTTTGGACCACAAGTAGTGTGTCCGGATTCTACGGAGGACGCAGGTCTGAGCTGCAATCGTCCTGATACTCAAGTAAGTAGCCTTGTGCCCGGACTCGCTATCCGTATATTTATCATAAAATTGCCCCTAAAAGAGCTGTTCTTTAAACATGAGTGGATAGCGAAAGCAAAGCTAATCAGGTGTCCGGCCCCCCTCCCCGAGACCATGCCGAGTCCCGTGCTACTCAGGATGTTGGAGGTTGTGCCTTCAAAGGGAAGCGAGGGAGGGGACAAGGGAGCTACAGCCTCATCAAAGGAGGTTGTCCAGAAGGGAGGAATCGAAAATTCCTCTCCTCAGGGGAAGAAGAGGACCGCCTCTAAAGACCCGGAGACCATGGCCTTAAAGCGGGGGAAGAAATCTTCGGCAAAGGGTCTTGTTCTAGGGGATACTTCGGCCGAATTATGCCCTCAAGGGGATCAGCCCTCCGCCGAGCCGTAAGTAGAGAGGAGTTTTCTTTTTAATAAACGAGATAAATCCCTGCTTTATATCTGAGAAAAGTAATCGAAAATTTACCTTGTAGCTCGGACCTTAGCCCTTCTTAGCAGAGCTCATCTTCGGGGGATCTTCTTCCGGAGATGATGGAGAGCGGAATGCCTCCTCCTGCCATACCGCCTTGCGAGGCGGGTGACCCTGAGGTATCGTCGTGGAGGGTTTCTCCGAATCCGGCGGGGCCGGAAGGTAGTCATATGGCCCCCCAAAGCCCTCCGCGTCCGGCCTTCGAAAAGGGCCATCGGACGAGTCCAACACCGTCTGGTGCGCGGTCGGAGGAGCTGACGGATCTGCTAGGGCGAGCATCTATCTCAGAGGAGCACCGTGCGTTGATGGGTACGGTGATTGAGAGGATTTCATTCGTGGAGAGTGGATTGCATGAGGCCGTCAGGAGTTTATTGACAGGTTTTGAGGTACGCGAAATAATGTACCCTTTTTGGACAGTTGCGCATAAATAAGATGCGCCCTGTGTAGATAGTAGCCCCCGAGACTCTGTGTGTTGTCAAAAGTGACGGCGCATAGAGGATCATAATCCCAGGTCTAATATGCCGCCTTTATATGTAGGTGGCGAAGTGTCCGGTGGCCAGCCGGACTGATGGATTTGCCGAGCTAAAGCGGCAACTTGACATGGCAGATGCCGACATCGCGCTTGTCAACAAGCGGCTTGACGAGGCACAAGGTATGTAATTCCTTCGGCGGCGCCTGGTAAGAGGAGCTTTATGCTAGTATCTTACAATGTGTGCGCTTGATGCAGATGGTGCTGCTGCCATGGAGAATCTTCGGGCGGAACTTGCCCGAGCCAAGGAGCAAGCCAGGAAAAGTGATGCGGCTGCCGGAAAGGCAATTGAAGAGCTAAAAGCCGAACAGGCTACTCACTGCCAAAGCAAGAAGGAAATGGCCGAGATGGCCGTGAAGCTGAAGAACGTTGCTGACCATTGCAAGCTTCTTGAAAAAGAAGATCGGGCGGAACAGACAGACCTGAAGAGGGCCGTTGCCGATGCCAAGGATGCTCGCTCTGCGATGAGAGCTGTGAAGGAGGAGCTGCGTTAGGCCGGAGAAATCACGGCTGGAAAGCCCTTTATGCTGCGGAGGAAGTTTTGTGATCCTAAACATGCTCCATTAGACCAGATGTGGAGTACGGCGGACACCTATCTAGATTTAGCAGCGAGTGCCGCAGATGCGGCTGAGCACTTCCGAGATCAAGAAGATCGTGAAGTGGAAAAGTTCTTCTGGTCGCAGTTCCACAATCCAGAGCGTCCACTGTCATTAGCCGATCGTTTAGCTGAATGGGCTGAGCTAAATAGGTTGTCCAGACTCACCATGAAGTATGTCGTGAGTCATCTGTGGCCAGAGAGACCAGAGCCGAAAAGTTATTTCAACTTGGTGCAACAGTTCCTTGGTGCGGCGCCGCATATTAATGCGATGAAGAGGTCAGCGTGCATAGAGGGTGCGTGGATGGCTCTTGCCCATGTCAAGACATACTGGGCGGAAATGGAAGCCACCGCTGTTGCATCCCCAGACTTGGATGGAAGCCGAGTACCTGCCGAGCGCTATTTTAAGGAAGTTCTGCAAGGCGCTCATTTAATAGAGACGCGGTGCTCGAAGGATACTATATTTGAATAGCATGTATTATTGTAAAACAATATTTTGATAAATTGTAGAAGCTTTTTATACTTGTGCCTGCAAGTATTATGATACCTCCTGTGCGGCCGTTTAACATATATGTATATATAATCTGAAAGATGGCAGTCGTCGGCTTCAGCCCCCACGCACATAATGCGGGGGTGTTCGCAGAAGGCGCATTTTCACACTTGATCCAACGTCTTGGTCGTACAAAGGAGGTGATAGCGCAGCGAACTAGGCAATCGGACTATGATGCTTTATCACTTTCACTTAGCCATAGGAGTTTGACATTGAGGCTACTTATATAGCCCCTGGTGGCGCCTGCGCTCGCCCGAACTCGGGGCGCGTATGTGCCTGGCCGAGAAACGGCCCTTCGTTAATGCGGAGGAATCCTAAAGATTCCGGTATGTCATCGAGTGGTTGACCAGTCTCACGGTATATCATGACAGTCAGTTTTCGGCTTTGTCTACTGAGGTGCTCGCCTGGCCAAACCGGGGCACAATCGCAGTAGTTCTCCTGGTGCCGCCTTAGGCGATAGAGTGGAACGTAAGGCAGCAAAACACAGGAGCCCGGCAAACCCAACATTTGACCAAAGACATGATTCGGAGCTGATGCATATAAGGCCAAACTCGCGATGCCGAACACTCCCTAAGGTATTCGGTCTTTATGAGGGCGGGCGGGATAATGCCCTTAGTAATAAGCCCCTAGTGTCTAGGTACGCGCAAAACTCTGACGTGGCCACATGCCAAAAACGCCAGCCTCCTCCTTGGTTATACCAAGAAACCAGGGGATGTGTATCAACAAGAGACAGTAAAAAAGGTTTACGCAGTGTCTTAATCTGAAAAGAATCCTTGGACCGGGTCCCTGCTGCACGTCCGCGCCTGTGTCTCCGTTGTGCCGTATCCTGGACGGGCGTAGCACGGTGTTCATCTGTAAAAGAGAGGAACTTAGTTAAAGAAAGATCATGCCGAACATGAGTTATACTAAATAAACAAAGTATAAATCGAAATGGGTAAAATTGAGCTTTATTGTCTCTTGTTTTATATGCGCGGAGCCCCTAGTACAGGGGTATACGGCTATTAAGCCTTTATCAATTGTATGTTTATGCCAGGCTCGTCTAGCCATGTCCGTGGTCTTGACGACCTGTTTAGATGCTTTGGCTGGTGAAGCCGCTTTATTGTGGGGCTGTCAAGGCAGCCGCACTGTTTTCCGTGTGGGAGGAACACTCAATGTTTTCCCTTTAATGACATGATGCCTCGTGGACCGGGCATCTTAAGCGTAAGAGATGCATAATGCGGTATTGCGTTAAAGCGGGCGAAAGCTTCGCGTCCCAGCAGTGCTTGATAGCTACTTGAGAATGGGGCGATGTGGAAAGTTAGCTGTTCGCAACGGAAGTTATCGGGGGAGCCGAACATAACTTCTAGCCGGAGAGAACCCATGCAATGGGCATCCGGGCCTGGCGTTACCCCTTGAAAGGAGGTTTTGCTATGGCGAATTTTTGTTGGGTCTATCCCCATGTTGCGGATTGTGTCCTGGTATAACAGGTTTAGACCACTACCGCCGTCCATCAGGACATTTGTAAAATGGAGTCCGCCGATTATTGGATCTAATACCAGGGTAGTCCAGCCTGCGTTACGGATACTTCTAGAGTAATCCTGATGGTTGAAGGTGATTGGTTTTAACAACCATTGGCGAGACTCCTTTGGGATAGGCCATATGGCGCGTATCTCTGGGGGCGCCGTTCTGTTCGTCACGTGAAGTAAGTTTACTGTTTTGACTTCTTGTGGGAAATCCTTTTGTTTCCTGGTGCTCTGCTTGTGGGGTTCGCCGTCGTCCTCACTTGGTGTGTCGAGCCCCTTGTGTTCGGCGTTGAGCTTGCCGGCTTGCTTGAAAACCCAACAATCTCTGTGGGTATGGTTCGCAGGCTTCTCGGGAGTACTGTGTATTTGACATATCTTGTCCAAGATTTTGTTTAAGTTGGATAGCTCATCCCTGTTATCCTTGAGGGGCGGCTTTCTCTGATTCTGCTGCGAGCTTTTGAATCCGGCGTTGACCGCCATGCTCTTTGGGCTGTTTCCCTTATTCCGGCGCTGGTCCTTGCTGTGTCGGGGTTTTCCGTTTCCATCCCTAACTTCGGATGTACTTGGGTCGCTGGTGCTGCATCTTGCCAACCAGCTGTCCTCTCGTGCGCAAAAGCGGGTCATGAGGCTTGTCAATGCGGCCATTGTTCTTGGCTTTTCTTGGCCGAGGTGTCTGGCGAGCCATTCGTCTCGAACGTTATGCTTAAAAGCTGCTAGGGCTTCGGCGTCCGGACAGTCGACTATCTGATTCTTTTTAGTAAGAAATCTGTTCCAGAATTTCCGAGCTGACTCTCCGGGCTGTTGAGTTATGTGACTAAGATCGTCTGCATCCGGAGGACGGACATAGGTCCCTTGAAAATTTGCCCGGAAAGCATCCTCAAGCTCTTCCCAACTTCCAATGGTGTTTTCGGGAAGGCTTTTGAGCCAATGCCGGGCTGGCCCTTTAAGCTTGAGGGGTAAGTATTTTATGGCTTGGAGGTCATCTCCTCTGGCCATTTGTATGTGGAGGATATAATCCTCGATCCAGACCCCAGGGTCTGTTGTTCCGTCGTACGCCTCTATGTTTACGGGCTTGAATCCCGCTGGAAATTCATTGTCCAGCACCTCATCGGTGAAACATAGGGGGTGTGCGGCACCCCTGTATTTGGGTGTGCCGTGATGTTCGGATATTTGTTGTGTTGCATTGCTTACTAGAGCTTGCTTTCTTGGCCCGTATATAGATCTAGCTGGGCCGTCTTCTTGATGCGGATCCTTTGGTGGATCGCGTGCCGGCTTGTGTGCAGCGCCGCTTGCCGCTCCATGCTGGCCATGCGGTCGTCCATCCCACCGGATGGCTTTCCTATTTTTTGACTGCGGGGGCTCTAAGGCCTCCTCATCAAATTCAGGCAGTAGCTTTCGCTTTGGATAGGTTTTTGTGCGGCGACTGCCGGCACATTTGTCTGCGGTGTTGCGTACTTTGCTCCATCTGATTCTGAGTGCATCTTCCGTAGTTTTGAGCTTCCGCTTCTGCTTTTTAAGGCTATGCGCAGTGGTGACGAGCCTTTTGTGGAGGTTCTTCTGCTCCATGAGTTTATTCAGCGTAAGGTTGTCCGGACTGTTGTTTTTGCCAGGGACAGGGTGTTTGGTTTGTTTATCCAAGTTTCCATGTTCGGACGCTTGCTCGAAGGCATGTTCGTCGTCCGCCGGCTCATCCTGCTCTATGGCTGGGTCTGTGTGGCTGTTGTCTCTGTTGAGGCGGGGCTTGGAGCGGCGCTTACGTCACCGCTTTGATTGCTTTTCGAGTGAACGATCCCTCGTTGCATCCCTGTGTTCCTCGTCATCGCTTCCTTTGGGTGTGTCCACCATGTATACATCATGAGATGAGGTGGCTGTCCAGTGCCTTATAGGCGTTGGTTCGTGTTCATCTCCTACATCGTCGTCCATACCGTCGATGTCTTCGGAGTCGAACTCGAGCACGTCGTTTAAATTATCGACAGTGGCTGCGAAGTGGGTGGTGGATGGGATTTGAATTTCTTCATCATCCGCATCCCAACCTTGTTGACCGTAGTCCGGCCAGGGCTCTCCTGATAAAGGGAGAGACTTTAGTCAATTCAGAATATCGCCGAAGGGCGGGTGCTGAAAGATGTCCGCGGCGGTGAACTCCATGATCGGCGCCCAATCGGGTTCGATCGTTCGGGGTGCGGAGGGCTCGGAGTCTGGAGAGGAGTCCGGCTCCTTGGAGTCACGGGCTTTGCAGAGAATAGGGCTGGTGTTCGGCTCGATCGCCATAGAGATTGCAGTCCCCGAGGCGGTGTCTAACCACCCATCCTCGATTGTTGTGATCGGCTTCGAGCTAGGGGTCGGAGCAGACACAGGTGCAGCCTCCAGGGCACTGTTCGGCGGCAGAGCTAAATCATGCCCATCATGACAGTGAGGCGCGCTCGGCTATGGCTCGAATCCGTCGAAGATCGAGTCTCCGCGGATGTCGGCCATGTAGTTCAAACTTCCAAATCTGACCTGATGGCCAGGGGCGTAGCTTTCGATCTGCTCCAGATGGCCAAGCGAATTGGCCCGCAGTGCAAAGCCGCCGAATACGAAGATCTGTTCGGGGAGAAAAGTCTCACCCTGGATCGCATCGCTGTTGATGATCGGAGAAGCCATCGGGCCTAAAAGTGACGACACAGAGGAACTCTTAATGAAAGCACCAATGTCGGTGTCAAAACCGGCAGATCTCGGGTAGGGGGTCCCGAACTGTGCGTCTAGGTCGGATGGTAACATGAGGTAGGGGACACGATGTTTTACCCAGGTTCGGGCCCTCTCGATGGAGGTAAAACCCTATGTCCTGCTTGATTAATATTGATGATATGGGTAGTACAAGAGTAGATCTACCACGAGATCAGAGAGGCTAAACCCTAAAAGCTAGCCTATGGTATGATTGTTGTTCGTCCTACAAACTAAAACTCTCCGGTTTATATAGACACCGGAGAGGCCTAGGGTTACACAGAGTCAGTTACAATGGTAGGAGATCTACATATCCGTATCGCCAAGCTTGCCTTCCACGCCAAGGAAAGTCCCTTCCGGACACGGGACGAAGTCTTCAATCTTGTATCTTCATAGTCCAGGAGTCCGGCCGAAGGTATAGTCCGGCCATCCGGCCACCCCCTAATCCAGGACTCCCTCACATAGCAACGAGACAGGGAGAGTGTGTCCACGTACCCTCATAGAACGAAAGCGTAAGCATTAGGTTAATGCAGTTGATGTAGTCGAACGTCTTCATGATCCAACAGATCCAAGTATACCAAACGTACGACACCTCTGTGTTTAGCACACGTTCAGCTCGATGACGTCCCTCGAATTCCTCATCTAGTAGAGGGTTGAGGGAGAGTTTCGTCAGCACGACGGCGTGGCAACGGTGATGGTGATGTGATCCGCGCAGGGCTTCGCCTAAGCACTATGATGCTATGACCGGAGGAGTAAACTGTGGAGGGGGGCACCACACACGGCTAAGAAACAACTGTTGTGCCTTTGGGGTGCCCCCTGCCCATGTATATAAAGGAAGGGGGAGGAGGAGTCTGGCCCAAGGGGGCACGCCAAGAGGGGGGAGTCCTACTAGGACTCCATTCCTAGTAGGATTTGGCTCCCCTCCTTCCTTCCACCGGAGAGGGGAAAGGGGAAAGGGGGAGAGCGAGAAGGAAAGGGGGCCGCGCCCCCACCCCTTGTCCAATTTGGATTGGGCTTGGGGGGGCACCTCCTGTGGCAGCCTCCCTCTCTCCTTTGTGTCCCAATAGGCCCATTAACTTTCCGGGGGCGCGCGGGGGGGGGGGGGGGGTTCGTTAACCTCCTGGTACTCCAAAAAATCCCCGATGTTCTTCGGAACCATTCCGGTGTCCGTATATAACCTTTCAATATATCAATCTTTACCCCTCGACCATTTCGAGACTCCTCGTCATGTCCGTGATCTCATCCGGGACTCCGAACAAACTTCGGTCACCAAAACACATAACTCATAATACAAATCGTCATCGAACATTAAGCGTGCGGACCGTACGGGTTCAAGAACTATGTAGACATGACCGAGACACATCTCCGGTCAATAACCAATAGCGAAACCTGGATGCTCATATTGGCTCCTACATATTCTATGAAGATCTTTATCAGTCAAACCGCATAACAACATACGTCATTCCCTTTGTCATTGGTATGTTACTTGACCGAGATTTGATCATCGGTATCATCATACCTAGTTCAATCTTGTTACTGGCAAGTCTCTTTACTCGTTCTGTAATGCATCATCCCGCAACTAACTCATTAGTCACATTGCTTGCAAGGCTTATAGTGATGTGCATTACCGAGAGGGCCCAGAGATACTTCTCCGATACTCGGAGTGACAAATCCTAATCTCGATCTGTGCCAACCCAACAAACACCTTCGGAGACACCTGTAGAGCATCTTTTATAATCACCCAGTTACGTTGTGACGTTTGATAGCACACAAGGTGTTCCTCCGGTATTCGGGAGTTGCATAATCTCATAGTCAAAGGAATATGTATAAGTCATGAAGAAAGCAATAACAATAAAACTTAACGATCATTATGCTAAGCTAACGGATGGGTCTTGTACATCACATCATTCTCCTAATGATGTGATCCCATTCATCAAATGACAACACATGTCGATGGTTAGGAAACTTAACCATCTTTGATTAACGAGCTAGTCTAGTAGAGGCTTACTAGGGACA
Organism: Triticum monococcum; assembly: GCA_034509565.1. Classification (NCBI taxonomy): domain Eukaryota; kingdom Viridiplantae; phylum Streptophyta; class Magnoliopsida; order Poales; family Poaceae; genus Triticum; species Triticum monococcum. The sequence continues at coordinate 167,928,001 of CM067847.1, read as the reverse complement.
CTGTGTTTTGTCTATGTATCCACACATGTATCAAGTTTCCGGTTAATACAATTCTAGCATGAATAATAAACATTTATCATGATATAAGGAAATATAAATAACAACTTTATTATTGCCTCTAGGGCATATTTCCTTCAGTCTCCCACTTGCACTAGAGTAAATAATCTAGTTCACAACGCCATGTGATTTAACACCAATAGTTCACATCACCATGTGACCAACACCCAAAGGGTTTACTAGAGTTAATAATCTAGTTCACATGGCCATGTGATTAACACCCAAATAGTACGAAGGTGTGATCATGTTTTGCTTGTGAGAAGTTTAGTCAACGGGTCTGCCACATTCAGATCCATATGTATTTTGCAAATTTCTATGTCTACAATGTTGTGCATGGAGCTACTCTAGCTAATTGCTCCCACTTTTAATATGTATCCAGATTGAGACTTCGAGTGATCCAGATCACTGTTAAAGCTTGCATCGATGTAACTCTTTACGATGAACTCTTTATCACCTCCATAACCAAGAAATATTTCCTTAGTCTTCTAAGGATAATTTTGACCACTGTCCAGTGATTTACTCCTGGATCACTATTGTACCCCTTTGCCAAACTCATGGAAAGGTACACAATAGGTCTGGTATATAGTATGTCATACTTTATAGAACCTATGGTTGAGGCATAGGGAATGACTTTCATTCTCCCTCTATCTTCTGCCATGGTCAGGTTTTGAGTCTTACTCAACTTCATACCTTACAACTCAGGCAAGAGCTCCTTCTTTGACTGATCCATTTTGAAATCCTTCAAAATCTTATCAAGGTATGTACTCATCGAAAGTCTTATCAAGCGTTTTGATCTATCTTTATAGATCTTGATGCCCAATATGTAAGTATCTTCACTGAGGTCTTCCTTTGAAAAACTCCTTTCAAACACTCCTTTATGCTTTCTAGAAAATTCTACATCATTTTCGATCAACAATATGTCATTCACATATACCTGTCAGAAAGGCTGTAGTGCTCCCACTCACATTCTTGTAAATACAGGCTTCACTGCAAGTATGTATAAAACTATATGCTTTGATCAACTCATCAAAGCGTATATTCCAACTCCGAGATGCTTGCACCAGTCCATAGATGGATTGCTGGAGCTTGCACACTTTGATAGCCCCTTTAGGATTGATAAAACCTTCTGGTTGCATCATATACAACTCTTATTTAATAAATCGATTAAGGAATACTGTTTTGACATCCATTTGCCTGATTTCATAAAATGCGGCAATTGCTAACATGATTCGGACAGACTTTTAAGCATCGATACGAGTGAGAAAATCTCATCATAGTCAACACCTTGAACTTGTCGAAAACCTTTTGCGAAAATTCGAGCTTTGTAGATAGCAACACTACTATCAGCATTCGTCTTCCTCTTGAAGATCCATTTATTCTCAATGGATCGCAGATCATCGTGCAAGTCAATCAAAGTCCATACTTTGTTCTCATACATGGATCCCATCTTAGATTTCATGGCCTCAAGCCATTTAGCGGAATCTGGGCTCATCATCGCTTCCTCATAGTTCGTAGGTTCGTTTGGTCTAGTAACATGACTTCCAGAACAGGATTACCGTACCACTCTGGTGAGGATTGTACTCTGGTTGACCTATGAGGTTCGATAGTAACTTGATCTGAAGTTTCATGATCATCATCATTAGCTTCCTCACTAATTGGTGTAGGAATAACTGGAACTGATTTCTGCGATGAACTACTTTCCAATTCGGGAAAAAGGTACAATTACCTCATCAAGTTCTACTTTCCTCCCACTCACTTCTTTCGAGAAAAACTCCATCTCTAGAAAGGATCCATTCTTAGCAACAAATATCTTGCCTTTGGATCTGTGATAGAAGGTGTACCCAATAGTTTCTTTTGGGTATCCTATGAAGACGCACTTCTCCGATTTGGGTTCGAGCTTATCAGTTTGAAACTTTTTCACATAAGCATCGCAACCCTAAACTTTAAGAAACGAAAATTTTGGTTTCTTGCCAAACCATAGTTCATATGGTGTCGTCTCAACGTATTTAGATGGTGCACTATTTAACGTGAATGCAGCTGTCTCTAATGCATAACCCCCAAAACGACAGCGGTAAATCGGTAAGAGACATCATAGATCGCACCATATCTAATAAAGTACGGTTACGACATTCGGACACACCATTATGATGTGGTGTTCCAGGTGGCGTGAGTTGTGATACTATTCCACATTGTTTTAAATGAAGGCCAAAACTCATAACTCAAATATTCCCCTCTGCGATTAGACCACATAAACTTTATTTTCTTGTTACGATGATTCTCCACTTCACTCTGAAATTCTTTGAACTTTTCAAAATGATTCAGACTTGTGTTTCATTAAGTAGATATACCCATATCTGCTCAAATCTACTGTGAAGGTTAGAAAATAGCGATACCCGCCACGAGCCTCAACACTCATCGGACCACATACATCGGTATGTATTATTTCCAATAAGTCAGTGGCTCGCTACATTGTTTCGGAGAACGGAGTCTTAGTCATCTTGCCCATGAGGCATGGTTCGCAAGCATCAAATGATTCATAATCAAGTGATTCCAAAAGTCCATCTGCATGGAGTTTCTTCTTGCGCTTTACACCAATATGACCTAAACGGCAATGCCACAAATATTTTGCACTATAATTATCAACTTTGCATCTTTTGGCATCAATACTATGAATATGTGTATAAATGATACGTCTCCAATGTATCTACTTTTCCTAACACTTTTCCTCTTGTTCCGGACTCTAATTTGCATGATTTGAATGAAACTAACCCCGGACTGACGCTATTTTTAGCAGAACTACCATGGTGTTGTTTTTGTGCAGAAATAAAAGTTCTCGAAATGGAACAAAACTTGGCGAGGATTTTTTTATATAATCAATAAGAATTTCTGGAGCCAAGACCTACCGAAGAGGGGCACCTGGGTGGGTAGAACCCACCAGGGTGCGCCCCTACCCTGGCGCGCCCAGGTGGGTTGTCCTCACCCGGTGGCCCCACAGACCCTGAAACCGACGCTATAAAATCCTATTTTTCTAGAAAAAAATCAAGGAGAAAGAATTATCATGATCCATGAGACGGATCTGCTGTCACCTCCTGTTCTTCATTGGGAGGCCAGATCTGGAGTCCGTTTGGGGCTCCGGAGAGGGGGATCTTCGTTCTTTGTCATCACCAACCCTTCTCCACCGCCAATTCCATGATGCTCCCCACCAGGAGTGAGTAATTCCTTCATGGGCTCGCTGGTCGGTGAGGATTTGGATGAGATTCATCATGTAATCAAGTTAGTTTTACTAGGGCTTGATCCCTAGTATCCACTGAATTCTTAGATTGATGTTGCTATGACTTTGCCATGCTTAATGCTTGTCACTTTGGGCCCGGGCGCCATGATTTCAGGTCTGAACCATTTATGTTATCACCGTTATATCCATGTTCTAGATCCGATCTTGAATGTTATAGTCACCTACTATGTGTTATGATCCGGCTGTCACGCCCTCGATGCGGCTATATCTCCTACGTTCGAAGCACGACTTAGAGGCATAACCGCATTGAAAGCAATGTCACAAGTAAGGTAATCTTCACAACAGCCCATGTAAATAGATAATAGGGGAAAAAGGAACATAGTTGGCTTAGACTCGCCACGTCACAAAAATACATGAATAACATTACAATCATCCAATACACTCATGGTCCGACTACGGTACCAAAATAAAAGATTAACCCCAACATGCGACACGGTCCCGATCGCCCCAACTGGTCACCACTACTGATCATCAGGGAAAGACACATAGTAACGGCGAGAGTCTTCGTCGAACTCCCACTTGAGCTCAAGCGCATCATCTGGAACGGAATCATCGGTCCCTGCATCTGGTTTGGAAGTAATCTGTGAGTCACAGGGACTCAGCAATCTCGCACCCTCGCAATCAAGACTATTTAAGCTTATAGGTAAGGCAAGGTAATATGTGGAGCTGCAGCAAGCGACCAGCATATATGATGGCTAACCTGTTCGCAAAAGAGAGCGATAAGAGAAAGCAAAGCACGAACGAAGAACTATGATCAAGAAGTGATCCTAGAACAACCTACGCCAAACATAACTCCAACACCGTGTTCACTTCCCGGACTCCGCCGAGAAGAGACCATCACGGTTACACACGCGGTTGATGTATTTTAATTAAGATCAACTTCAGGTTTTCTACAACCGGACATTAACAAATTCCCATCTGCCCATAACCGCGGGCACGGCTTTCAAAAGTTCAAATCCCTGCAGGGGTGTCCCAACATAGCCCATCACAAGCTCTCACGGTCAATGAAGGATATTCCTTTTAGCGGGAAGACCTGATCAGGCTCGGAATCCCAGTTACAAGACATTTCGACAATGGTAAAACAAGACCAGCAAAGCCACCCAAATGTGCCGACAAATCCCGATAGGAGCTGCACATATCTTGTTCTCAGGGCACACCGGATGAGCCAGACGTCGGGTGGGCCATCCTAGAGTTTCCCCTGGTAGCTCCGGACATCGCTCAGTTTGGACCAACACTCAGAGGAGCACTGGCCCGGGGGTTTAATAAAGATGACCCTTGGGCAGGCCTACCCAAGGGAAAGAAAAAGGCTAGGTGGCGAATGGTCAAAACAATGTTGGGCCTTGCTGGAAGAGTTTTATTCAAGGCGAACTGTCAAGGGGCTCCCATTATAACCCAACCGCGTAAGGAACACAAAATCCGGGAACATAACACTGATATGACGGAAACTAGGGCGGCAAGAGTGGAACAAAACACCAGGCATAAGGCCGAGCCTTCCACCCTTTACCAAGTATATAGATGCATTAATTAGATAAGAGATATTGTGATATCCCAACAAGTAAACATGTTCCAACAAGGAACAACATATCCATGTACCAACAAGGTACAAACTTCATCTTCACCTGCAACTAACAACGCTATAAGAGGGGCTGAGCAAAGCGGTAACATAGCCAATCAACGGTTTGCTAGGACATGGTGGGTTAGAGGTTTGACATGGCAATTTAGGAGGCATGATAAGCAGGTGGTAGGCATCATAGCATAGTCATAGCAAAAGAGCGAGCATCTAGCAAGCAAAGATAGAAGTGATTTCGAGGGTATGATCATCTTGCCTGAAATCCCGCAAGGAAGAAGAACGAGTCCATGAAGAAGACAAACGGACGTAGTCGAACGGGTCCTCACAAACGCGACGTTACCGGAACCAACCCGAAGAAGCAAACACCGGAAAGAAGCAAACAACATAGTAAACAACCAACACATGAACATGGTATGATATGCGGGATGCGGTATGTGATGCATATGCATGACTTGCAAAGGAATGATTGAACCTGGCCTCAACTTGGAAATCCAAGAGTGCCACCGGAAAGAGGAGATGATTTTGGTTGAAATCAATATAAAGATCACCGGAATTGGATGCACGGTTTGGAAATGGCAAGCAAAACAAATATGGCACCGATCTGCGATAAACAGCAAGTTGCCATCTAAATGCAACAAGATAAATATGCTACAGCACTCAAACATGGCAACAAAATACATGGCAGGGATCCACTCAAGATGCTTGACAAAAGATGAACACTGAGCTATGGCTATTTCATCCATTAACAGGTTCAAACAAGCATGGCAAAAGAGCAAATGATAACATGTTTCAGACTTAGTGAAATTAACACAAGTCTGGAATCTAACATCAGGAAGAACACTTTGGAGCATGAAAACTATATGCTACATGAACTTAACATGGCAAAGCAAGGCATGGCATGAAGCTACTCGAAGCACTTAACAAAAGTCCCTTAGTGACCTTGAGCCAAAAGGGATCAGAAAATACAATTGCAAGCAGGTGAACATGGCAAAAACATAGACAGATCTCAGACTTAGTGAAAAACTGGAGCATGCAAATCAGTTAGCGAGTAGGCATGTTTACGAGCTCGATGCACTCACTACAGAGCATGGAATGACAAACTAAGCATACAACCATCAAGAATACATGGCATAGAAGCTAGACATGGCAAGAACAACAACATAGCTTGCATGGATCAATTGCAACATCCTCGGCAAAATCGCTAACAAGTCAACAATCTGCCAGGATTCACGAAATATCAAAAGTAGAGCTCGATTGACTCAAGCTAGGGTGTTCCATAATTGCAAACAAAGACATGGATGGATAGAGCACCACAATGTTAACAAAACATCCTTACTGATCATCCTCAAAAGAGGCACGGATCACTAGGGAACAACATGAACATATGGCATAATGACAAAAATCAGGACAAGGACCTAGAGAAATTCGAAGTCCCTGAAATCAGCATTAACGAATGCACTACTTTGCAAGCTTGTGCTAGTCACCACACATATCAGAAAAATACATGGTAAGCACCTCTGTAAGATGGCATGGCATATAACAAAAATCATGTAGAACTCAGGAGCATATCATGCACACATTAATCATGGCAAAAATGACAAATATCCATTTGATGAAACAGATCTGACAACTATATCACATAGCCCTCTTCCAATAGCATTTTGGGCACCAAGATGAGCTCAAATGAAAAATGATGCAATGAGATGAAATGATGTACTCTCTGAGACGAACATTTTGATATGCTACAGGCGCAAAACAGAGTTACAGATGCAAAGTTTTGACATGCGGAAAAATGCTAAAAATTACGGGGACCTGGTGGAATTCTCACCCCACGGAAAAAGTCAACGCGGCGCGGAGATCGAGGTGGCGGCGGATCTGGCCGGAACTTCGCGGAGGAGGATAGGACGGCGGTCGGAGAGGACGGGGAGGCGCCGGAGGAGAGATCCCGACCGGATCCGTGTGGGAGCGAGGCGTGGCCGGGCGCGGGCTCCGCTGCAGAGGCGAGCTCGCCAGAGTTGCCCTGGCGACGAGGTCGGTGCATGGCGGCGGCGAGGGAGGTGGGGCCGGCGCGGGCGCGGCCGGTCGGTCGAAGCACGACAGGGAGGCGAGGTGCCTCGGGCGCGAAGTGTGGCAGCGAGCGCGGCGAAGTCCGGCGATGAGGCGGCGGGGTCGCGGCCTCCAACGAGGTTCGGGTGGCCAGCGGGAGGCGCTGTGGCGGCGGCGAGGCTGCGGGCCGCGGCGGGCGAGCGGCGGCGGCGCGCGGGCTTGTGCGGGCCAGATCTGGGCCCCGCGGGCCGCGTGGTGGAGGAGAGAGAGAGAGAGCCGGCGGTGCTGATGTGTCGCGCCCGGATTCATCCGGCGCGGCGGCTGGACATTGTCCGGTGCGGTGGAAGAAATGTCCGGCGACGGCGGGGAGAGTTAGGGTTGGGTTTGCACCGCAAATTTCGGAGGGGATCACATATTTATAGGTAGAGGGAGCTAGGAGAGTCCAAAAGAGGTGCGCACGTGATCATAATCGAACGACCGAGATGATGGAGGAGGTTTAGGTGGGTTTTGGGCCAAATTGGAGGGGTGTTGGGCTGCAACACGCACGAGGCCTTTTCGGTCCCTCGGTTAACCGTTGGAGTATCAAACGAAGTCCAAATGGTACGAAACTTGACAGGTAGTCTACTGGTAGTAAACCAAGGCCACATGGCAAGTCTCGGTCCAATCCGAAAACGTTTAACACCCGCACACGAAACGAGGTAGAAAGGGGCACCGGGTGACATAGGAGCGCCGGATTGCAAAACGGACAACGGGGAAAATGCTCGGATGCAAGAGACGAACATGTATGCAAATGAAATGCACATGATGACATGATATGCAATGCATGACGCGCAAGCAATAACAACGCAACAACAGCGAATAATTGGATGACACCTGGCACATCGGTCTCGGGGCGTTACAACACTCCACCACTACGAGAGGATCTCGTCCCGAGATCTAGAATGGCACCGGAGGGAAAATGAAAGAGAAAGAGAAGAGGTAAAAACTAAGTCGCTTCTTTGACAAAGGAGTGAGACCAAAGAACCTTGCAAAGGTTAAGCCATCTTGAGGAAAGAATACAATGGAGATGAACAAAGTTGAAAGCACTCCGTTAGGAAAGAGGAACAAGGAAGAAAAAATTCGTATGGCACTCCGGTTAAAAGAGATGCAAGACTTGATAAGGCGAAAAGAACTTGAGAAAAAGGGCACAACACTCCGGTTAAATGGATAGGCATGAAAAGAACATGATCTTTGACAAAACGAGATGATGGGTGAAAAGAACAACATCGGAATGCCTCCGGAGCGAAAGAATAGAAGATAGATAATTGAAATAGGAGAATGGAGAAGAAAATGCCAACTTCTGCCACAAAAGAGTTTGAAAAGGCATCTTTAGGAGAAGGGTCGAACGGAGTTGTTGGAACACCAACAACGAAAAGAATACGCTTGATATGGTCTTATGGAATACATGTCAAATTATGAGGTGACAACCTGCCCTTCACGGGAAAAAGAATTGGATTGGTATGAACAAGGAGACGACAAAATATTTCACCGGGAGGATAAATTAAGAACTTGGATCATTGATAAACACCATAAGAGCGACAATCCTTAAAGGAAAGCTTTAGGTGAAATATAGCCCAAGATAACTCCAATGACGCGATTGCTGGATTTAATATATGTCATTTCGATAACTTGTGAATCCCGGAGCACGAAGGGAAATTATCAAGAAAGACATGACACCACCTCAAAAGATATGCGTGAAAGAATAGCACTCCAGACTGCAAGATGAAGAAAACTTGAACCCCTCTGAAAATAATCTTGATGAACGTTTCGAGAAGGAAATATAAATCCTTGATGAACCATCATGTAGAACCTTCAAGAAGAACTCCGGTAAACAAAAGAATAATGAAAATAAAGAGAAGTTGGAAACACAAGGTGAATCCTTGTAATGATTTAGATGAATCTCTGTGGTGAAATAGTTGAAAAGATTGGAACTCCGGGAAAAGAGAAGATGAACAATTGAAATCAGGAATTTGATGAACCTCCGGAATAAGGAATTAATGACTTGGATGAATCAAGAATAAGAATTATGTTATGCTTATCCTTCACCAATTTAAGTTGATGACAAGCAACGGATTGCAAACAACTTATTCCTGTTGGAAGGATTTAGAGAGATATGGCGCAAACTTGAGAAAGTCTTCGACGATCCACCGGTAGAATTTGAAAAGCACGAATGCATAGATATGATACACGAAGGAAGAAAACTCTTGAACGACCCGCTGTAAGAATTGAAAAAGAATGATTAAAACATGAAGAAAACATCGGGAAGAATTAGCAATTAAAAGAAGATGCTTGTGAGTATTTAGATCCATGAGAACGAAGAGATTACGAGCTGATTAAACAATATTGAATGATGCACCGGTGAGATTTGGAGAACGAGAGCTGAAAGCTGTGAATGAATAACCCTGAGTTGATGAACTCCGGATAACAAACTGAGAAGACTCTTGAATTGCTCCAGATGGGTGAAAAGAATTCTGACAACCAAAAACAATTATGAGAGGATGGGCTCGAACTAGAATCACGAATCTCTGAGAGAACGGATAAGATATGGAGGTAAAACACTTCTTCGGTCTTCAAAATCTGAGAATGACGACAAGAAACCACCAAATTGTTGAGACACTCCGGGATGAAAATTAGAAAGGTTGAACCAACGATGAAAAGAATTTAACCGATCTTGGAGAAAGACATTTGGCTGATGATAAATCATTCTTACGTCAAACTTTAGAAAAGAATTTGAGAATAAATCCGGAAAGAAAAAAATTAGAAGAGTGAGGTAAGATCCTGGTAAAAGACCTGTGGGTTAGGGCCCACTGAAAAGATACACCGTTGAACGATTACTTGCAAAGGAGATAGCACCGGTTGAATTAAACGGCTTGAATGAGATAACACCTCGAGATATCTTGGACGGGTTGATAATGGAGACCCAAATCTTTTGAGATATCTTCAGCACTCCGGAACAATTAAATAGCAAGAAGTGAATGAATATTAGGTGCACCGGCATGAGAAGGTATTTGAAACGAGGAAAAAAGGATATGAGATCAACACTGAAAGCTTGGTTTGAACCCGCCGGAGATGAAAATAATGAAGAATGACAAACTTGAAGCAACATTAGAATCTTCATGAGAATCACCGGATAAGAACATTGATGGAAAAGGAACGGAGAGGCTTCACACAATAAAATGATACTTGAATAAGAAATCTGGTTCCTTGAAGAAAAGGGTGGGAGGGAGGGAAAACAAAGGCAACTTGGGATGGATGAAACAACCAACGTTGAGAAGAACTGAGATTGAATCTTGCGGATGTTGAAAAGATCGGATCCACTTGAAGAGAAAACACGCTGGTTGAAAAAGGTTTGACATGACAATCTCGAATATCAAGAAGGATTAGTATTCGCATCGGAGTATGAGAACACCATTTGGGGAAGGTATGGAATCAACATTTGACCTCGAAACAACTCGAATACCACAACTGAAAACAAAAACAAAGGATTGGCTTGCGAATAAGCCGGAACAAACATATGATAGAGATTTCGTCCGAAGTTTTCGTGGTGGGGCCTACACGGGCTCGATCGTACAGCACCATCATGTGCAAGGCAGTGCACATGACATACGAAGCGTCCTCGAGTCGGCATAGCCAAGGACTCTTTAAGACACAACGAGACCACTGTAAAACCAACCGTGAATAGGTGGACCACTAGACGTCCAACCCCAATTTCATATCGTACATCTGTTGGAAATATATCCTAGGACCTACTTGAATTCCCACTTATAAACTCCCGAACCTTTCCGGTTATGCAATCAGGTGTTGGGGATACATGGGAAGCATAATATCTCACCCAAATCTAGCAAATCCTACATCCAGCTGTATCCATCCTTTAACACATAACCGAGAAAACTTCGGAAATCGTCTACCTCAACCTTCCAAAAGCATCCGTTATACAAGTTATGGCAATACTCCCGAACTCCCGCCCCAGTACTGGATGGCGTCGAGGTTATCTCACCAACAACTGCATAAAAGAGATTTTCGATGTCGGCGAACCTAAACTCAGGTATTCCAGAACCGCAACGATAAAATTGTGACGACAACACCTCGGAGCTCAACTCCCCGGGACACTGCCACAACCCCTAAATGACAGGAGGCACCAAGAACAATGTTCTCGTCACAAATCGATTGGAACGATTCCAAGATACCCGCGTGATCCTAAATTTTTTTTTAGTGAAATTTGAGAAGAGAAGTGTCAAAACTCTACGTCAGGATGCCTTACCAGAGCGATGAAGGGACTAGGGAGTAAAAAGAATTCCTAAACTCTCCGATATATATAATCCTAAATGAATCAAGATAGGGCTAACAAGTCAACAATCTGCCAGGATTCATGAAATATCAAAAGTAGAGCTCGATTGAATCAAGATAGGGTGCTCCATAATTGCAAACAAAGACATGGATGGATAGAGAACCACAATGTTAACAAAACATCCTTACTGGTCATCCTCAAAAGAGGCACGGATCACTAGGAAACAACATGAACATATGGCATAATGACAAAAATCAGGACAAGGACCTAGAGAAATTCGAAGTCCCTGAAATCAGCATTAACAAATGCACTACTTTGCAAGCTTGTGCTAGTCACCACACATATCACAAAAATACATGGTAAGCACCTCTGTAAAGATGGCATGGCATATAACAAAACTCATGTAGAACTCAGGAGCATATCATGTACACATTAATCATGGCAAAAATGACAAATATCCATTTGATGAAATAGATCTGACAATTATATCACATAGCCCTCTTCAAACAACATTTTGTGCATCAAGATGAGCTCAAATGAAAATGATGCAATGAGATGAAATGATGTTCTCTCTGAGACGGACATTTTGATATGCTACACGCGCAAAACGGAGCTACAGATGCAAAGTTATGACATTCGGGAAATGCTAAAAATTACGGGGACTTGGTGGAATTCTCACCCTGCGGAAAAAGTCAACGCGGCGCGGAGATCGAGGATGGCGGCGGATCTGGCCAGAACTTCGCCGGAGGAGGAGAGGACGGCGACCGGAGAGGACGGGGAGGCGCCGGAGGAGAGATCCCGGCCGGATCCGTGCGGGGGCGAGGCGCGGCCGCTGGTGGCGCGGTGGTCGCGGCCGGGCGCGGACTCCAGTGCGAAGGAGAGCTCGCCGGAGTTGCCCTGGCGACGAGGTCGGCGCATGGTGGCGGCGAGGGAGGCGGGGTCGGCGCGGGCGCGGACGGCCGGTCAACACACGGCAGGGAGGCGAGGCGCCTAGGGCGCGAAGTGCGGCAGCGAGCGCAGCGAAGTCCGGCGATGAGGCGGCGAGGTCACGACCTCCGGCGAGGTTCGGGTGGCCGGCGGGAGGCGCTGTGGCAGCGGCAAGGCTGTGGGCCGCGGCGGGCGAGCGGCGGCGTGCGGGCTTGCGCGGGCCGGATCTGGCCCCCGCGGGCCGCGCGGTGGAGGAGGAGAGAGAGAGAGCCGACGGTGCTGACATGTCGCACCCGGATTCATCCGGCGTGGTGGCTGGACATTGTCTAGTGCGGTGGAAGAAATGTCCGGCGGCGGCGGGGAGAGTTAGGGTAGGGTTTGCACCGCGAATTTCGGAGGGGATCACATATTTATAGGTAGAGGGAGCTAGGAGAGTCCAAAAGAGGTGCGCACGTGATCGTGATCGAACGACCGAGATGATGGAGGAGGTTTAGGTGGGTTTTGGGCCAAATTGGAGGGGTGTTGGGCTGCAACATGCACGAGGCCTTTTCGGTCCCTCGGTTAACCGTTGGAGTATCAAACGAAGTCCAAATGGTATGAAACTTGACAGGTGGTCTACCGGTAGTAAACCAAGGCCGCATGGCAAGTCTCGGTCCAATCCGAAAATTTTAACACCCGCACACGAAAAGAGGTAGAAAGGGGCACCGGGTGACATAGGAGCGCCGGATTGCAAAACGGACAACGGGGAAAATGCTCGGATGCAAGAGACGAACATGTATGCAAATGAAATGCACATGATGACATGATATGCGATGCATGACACGCAAGCAATGACAATGCAACAACAGCGAATAACTGGATGACACCTGGCACATCAGTCTCGGGGCGTTACACTGGCAACCCCGGAGTGACAATAGTCGGGACCACTCCCGGTGATGATCGTAGTTTGAGGAGTTCATGTATTCACCATGTGTTAATAATTTGTTCCAACTCTCTATTACAAGGAGGCCTTAATATCCCTTAGTTTCCAATATGGACCCCGCTGCCATGGGTGGGTAGGACAAAAGATGTCATGCAAGTTCTTTCCATAAGCATGTATGACTATTTACGGAACACATGCCTACATCATATTGACGAACTGGAGCTAGTGTCGTATCGCCCTAGGTTATAACTGTTTCATGATGAATATCATCCAACAAGTCACCAATCCAATGCCTACAAATTTATCCTATATTGTACCTGCTAAGTTACTACTGCTATCATCACTGTTACACTTGCTACAAAATTACTGCTATCACTGTTACCGTTATCGTTACTGCTGCTACTATTACCAAAACCATCATATTACTTTGCTACTGATTACTTGCTGTAGATAATTAATCTCTAGGTGTGGTTGAATTGACAACTCAGCTGCTAATACCTTCAAATATTCTTTGGCTCCCCTTGTGTCGAATCTATAAATTTGGGTTGAATACTCTACCCTCGAAAATTGTTGCGATCCCCTATACTTGTGGGTTATGAAGACCTTTTTTGGCGCTGTTGCTGGGGACCATAGCTATATTTGTTGAGTCACTTGGGATTATTATCATATTATCACTATGAAGAATTTGAAGGATGCTAAGACTAAGATATTTCCCTCAAAGACGAGGGGAGGTAAGGAACTGCCATCCAGTTCTGCTTTAGATTCAGCTTCTGTTATAAGTAAACTTGCAACACCACCACATGCTATCAATTCTGATATGTCGCAAGTTATTGATGATGCTACCTCTGTTATGGATAATTCTTATGATGATGCTTGTACATTGCTTAATGATGATGTGCTACTTGGTGACTTTCTTGATAGACAAATTGCTAGAGTTATACAACATGATGTTGTTGAATCTGATGATAAGCTTGAAACTAAAACTCCTGAAACAGCTGCTAGAACTAGCCCTCCTAGATATGAATTGCCTAAGATACCGGAAGGTTATGTTATGAGTGAGGAGACAACTAGAGATATTCTTGCTTGCGGAGATAGAGATGATCTAGAGAAATTATTATGCAAGTATAAAGAAAAATCTCTGAATGCTAGAATGAAATGTGATCCTAAGTTTGCTACTTCACCTATCTTTATTGATGATAAGGATTATGAATTAACTATCGACCCAGAGTTAATTACTTTGGTTGAATCTGGTCCTTTCCATGGTTATGAAACTGAAACTGTTGTGGCACATCTTGTTGAATGACATAGCCACCCTTTTTACTCATGATGAGAAAACTCGCTATTACTTTATTCTCAAATTATTTCCTTTCTCATTAAAGGGTGATGCTAAAGCTTGGTGCAATACTCTTGCTCCTGGTTGTGTGTGTAGTCCCCAGGATATGATTTATTACTTCTCTGAAAAATATTTTCCTGCTCATAAGAAACAAGCTGCCTTACAGGAAATATTTAACTTTGCGCAATGAGAGTCTCCCACAAGCTTGGGGGAGGCTTTGCCAATTACTTAATGCTTTGCCTGATCATCCTCTTAAGAAAAATTAAATACTTGATATCTTCTATAATGGACTAACCGATGCTTCTAGGGACTTCCTAGATAGTTGTGCTGGTTGTGTTTTTAGGGAGCGAACTGTTGGGCAAGCTGAAGAATTATTGAATAACATACTGAAAAATTATGATGATTGGACTCTTCCTGAATCACCGCCTAAACCCACTCTGAAGAAGAGGGGTATATTATATCTCAGTCCTGAAGATATGCAAGATGCAAAGAAATTTATGAAGGAAAAAGGTATTAAAGCTGAGGATGTTAAAAATTTACCTCCTATTGAAGAAATACATGGAATTAATACACCACCACTGCCTAAGGTGGTAGAGGTAAATTCTCTTATGAAGTTCAATGATAATGATAATCCTCACAATATGCATCCTAGCCAATGCCTTTATGAGTTTGAAAATTATATTAGAAAACAAGATCACTTCAATGCAAATGTTATGAAACAACTGAAATACAATTCTGATATGATTGCTCGCTTGAGTGACTTGTTATTTATAATATCAAATAATGTTAGAGGTGTTGGAAAGCATGCTTCTATGGTTCAAACTCAGTTAGAACAAGTTGCTAAATCTCAAAAAGAATTGCTTGATGAAATGAATAATAATATGCATGACTTTGTTGTTAGAGTTGCAACTAGAGGAGGTAAAATGACTCAGGAACCACTTTATCCCGAGGGACACCCAAAAAGAATTGAACAAGATTCACAAAGAGCTAACACTGGTGCACCTAGTTCTTCTAGAAGAAAAAGAAAAAGAAAAATGATAGGACTTTTCACACTTCTAGTGAACCTGAAATAGAAAAACCTCCTGATAATGATAATGAAACTTCTATCTCTGATGCTGAAACTCAGTCTGGTAATAAACACTCACCTAGTGATAATGAAAAAGATAACGCTGATGTTCATGAAGACTCACAACCAAGTAATAAAGAACCATACAATGATGTTGAGATAGAGCCACCTGTTGATCTTGATAATCCACAACCTAAGAATAAAAGGTATGATAAAAGAGAGTTTGTGGCTAGAAAACATGGTAAAGAAAGAGAACCGTGGGTTAAAAAACCTATGCCTTTTCCACCTAAGTCAACTAAAAAGAATGATGATGAAGAATTTGAACGCTTTGCTGAAATGCTGAGGCCATTCTTTTTGCATACTCGCTTGACTGATATCTTGAAAATGCCTCCTTATGCAATGTATATGAAAGACATCATCACTAATAAAATAAAAATACCGGAAGCTGAAATCTCCACTATGCTTGCTAATTATACTTTTAAAGATGGAGTACCTAAAAAACTTGGAGATCTGGGAATACCAACTATACCTCGCTCCATCAAAAATAATTATGTGAAAACTGCTTTGTGTGATTTAAGAGCTCGTGTTAGTGTTATGCATTTCTCTTTATATAAAAGACTTGATTTGAATAAACTCACACCTAGTGAAATATGTTTGCAAATGGCTGATAAATCAACTGCCATACCTATCGGTATATGTGAGGATGTGTCCGTTGTTGTTGCTAATGTTACTATTTTGACTGACTTTGTTATACTTGAGATGCCCGAGGACGACAACATGTTCATTATCCTTGGTAGATCCTTCTTGAATACTGCAGTGGCTGTTATTGATTGCAATAAAAGCAAGGTCACTTTTCATATGAATGGTAATGAGCATACGATGCACTTTCCGAAGAAACAATTCCAAGTGAATGGTATTAATGTTATTGAAAAATCTTCGACAATCACTATTGGAAGTTTTCAAATACCTCTACCAAGTGTCAAAAAGAAATATGAAATGCTTATTGTTGGGGACATTCTTATCCCCATTGAGGTAACTTAGTGATTTACGAAAGTTCTTCGGTTTCATGCTAATCGAAAGTGGTTGTTAATAAGACTTGATCAACCTTATTAATGGATCATTTTTGAGCGGTATGAAGTTGATGAATTTAGTAACCACTACCTTTTGTCCCTACCTTTTGTTTTTCTATTTTGATTAGTTAAATAAAATGAAATACCATGTTTTGTCTGTTTTCTGATTTTCCCGTGCAATAAAAAATGACCCAAAAATAAAAGTTCTCAGAATGCCTTGAAAATTTAATACGATTTTTTTCTGAATATTTCTGAATTTTTGGTGCAAATAACATCACAAGGATGTGCACCAGGTGGGCACAACCCACCTGGGCGTGCCAGGACCCCCAGGCGTGCCCTGGTGGGTTGTGGTCCTCATGTGGGCCCCCCTCACTTATCTCTTTACACCGCATCATCACTTACCTCCAGAAAAAATCTCCATTGCTCTCTCTCCCGTGTTCTTGCCCTCAAACCCGCGGATTTCGATCTCTTTGGTCGAAGCTCCGTTTCCGAAATTGTTTCGGGGATTGTTGCTTGGTATGTGACTCCACCGTTTGTCCAATTAGTTTTTGTTTTAGTGGTTTATATTTTGAATAATTAGCTACTCTTGGTGCTGCTGTATATGAGCTTGCATGTTGAATTCCTAGAGTTCTAAGTAGTTTGAATGCTTGCTATGGCCTCTATATATCCCTATGAGTAGTTGCTACCAATCTTATAAAGTTTTGTTGATAAATTTTTTTCACTCAAAAATTTTCAGAAAATTGTACGTGAACACGATGAACCTTTTTGGAAGGAGTTCTTCGAGGAGGCGATCCTCGGGGGCATCTTCTAGTGACAGCTCTGCTCGCCGGCCATATGTCGAACCAAGTGAAAGTTCCACACGAGATGCCGCCACCAAAACATGCTTATGGCCTTGCGACGAATATATGATGTGTGTGGGCATTAAGGAGGAATTTGAGCAGTATGTTCACAATGCCGGTCTCGGTCCCTACATTTCAGATAAGTGCGAACAACGCCACATTCATACTAAATCGTTTGTCAAAGGATTTAAATTCCACCCCCATGAGTCTAGGGTGTTGTATATGCTTTATGATAATCCATTTACCATCTCACTAGAAAATTTTTCTTACCACTGCAAACTTCCATTCTGGGGTTGATAACCCACAAGTATAGGAGATCAATTGTAGCCTCTTTCGATAAGTAAGAGTGTCGAACCCAACGAGGAGCTAAAGGTAGAACAAATATTCCCTCAAGTTCTATCGACCACCGATACAACTCTACGCACGCTTGACATTCACTTTACCTAGAACAAGTGTAAAACTAGGAGTACTTTGTAGGTGTTTTTGGATAGGTTTGCAAGATAATGAAGAGCACGTAAATAAAAAGTAGGGGCTGTTTAGATAAAGAAACAATAAAGTTAGTATAGCGAGTGTGGAAAAGTGGTGGTAGGAGTTGCAAAATTGTCCCTAAGCAATTGACTACTTTACTAGACCGATAGCAAGTTCTATGTGGGAGAGGCCATTGCTAGCATGTCATCCCTGACTTGGAATTCTATGCACTTATGATTGGAACTATTAGCAAGCATCCGCAAGTACTAACGTTTATTAAGGTAAAACCCAACCATAGAATTAAGATATATTGGCCCCCCTTCAATCCCGTATGCATCAATTTCTATGCTAGGTTGAAGCTTCTGTCACTCTTGCCCTCCAATACATAGTCCTATCAACATACAACTAACCCTATGGTGTGATCCACGTGCGCGCTCATATGATGGGCACCAAAGGACAGCAAAATAACCACAAACAAATTAAATCAATCATAGCAATTCATCAACCACCGATAGGACAACGAAAATCTACTCAGACATCATAGGATGGCAACACATCATTGGATAATAATATGAAGCGTAAAGCACCATGTTCAAGTAGAGGGTACATCGGGTTGCGAGAGAGTGGACCGCTGTAGATAGAGGGGGAAGGTGATGGAGATGTTGGTGAAGATGGCGGAGGTGTTGGTGTAGATTGCGGTGATGATGATGGCCCCCGGCGGCGTTCCGGCGCCACCGGAAGCGAGGGGGAGAGAGCCCCCCTCCTTCTTCTTCTTCCTTGACCTTCTACCCAGATGGGAGAAGGGTTTCCCCTCTGGTCCATGGCCTCCATGGCGGTGGAGGGGCGAGAGCCCCTCTGAGATTGGATCTGTCTCTCTGTCTCCCTCTATTTCTGCGTTCCCTGATTCTGCCCTTTCACCGTTTCTTAAATTCCTAGAGATCCGTAACTCCGATTGGGCTGAAATTTTAACACGATCTCTATCCGGATATTAGCTTTCTTGCGGCAAAAGAAGGGCATAAACCGCCTTACGGGGTGACCACGAGGGCCCAGGGCGCGCCTACTCCCCTCGGGCGCGCCCTCCCTGCCCCGTGGCCCCCTCGGGCATCGTCTCGTGTTGATTTTTGTTCCCAAAAATCACATATATTCCAAAAAATCTCCATCAGTTTTTATCCCGTTTGGACTTCGTTTGATATGGATTTACTGCGAAACAAAAATCATGCAACAAACAGGAACTGACACTGGGCACTGGATCAATATGTTAGTCCCAAAAATAGTATAAAAAGTTGCCAAAAGTATATGAAGGTTGTAGAATATTGGCATGGAACAATCAAAAATTATAGATACGACAGAGACGTATCAGCATCCCCAAGGTTAATTCCTACTCGTCCTCGAGTAGGTAAATGATAAAAAAGATAATTTTTGATGTGGAATGCTACCTATCATAATCTTGATCATGTAATCTAATCATGGCATGAATATTAAGACACGAGTGATTCAAAGCAATAGTCTATCATTTGACATTAAGATAATAATACTTCAAGCATACTAATAAAGCAATCATGTCTTTTCAAAATAACATGGCCAAAGAAAGTTATCCCTACAAAATCATATAGTCTGGCTATGCTCCATCTTCACCACACAAAATATTCAAATCATGCACAACCCCGATGACAAGCCAAGCAATTGTTTCATACTTTTGATGTTCTCACACCTTTTCAACTTTCACGCAATACATGAGCGCAAGCCATGGACATAGCACTATGGGTGGAATAGAATATGATGATGGAGGTTTGTGTGAGAAGACAAAAAAGGAGAGAGTCTCACATCGACGCGGCTAATCAACGGGCTATGGAGATGCCCATCAATTGATGTCAATGTGAGGAGTAGGGATTGCAATGCAACGGATTCACTAAGAGCTATAAGTGTATGAAAGCTCAAACTGGAAACTAAGTGGGTGTGCATCCAACTTGCTTGCTCATGAAGACCTAGGGCATTTGAGGAAGCCCATCATCGGAATATACAAGCCAAATTCTATAATGAAAATTCCCACTAGTATATGAAAGTGATAACTCAAGAGACTCTCTATATGAAGAACATGGTGCTACTCCGAAGCACAAGTGTGGTAAAAGGATAGTAACATTGCCCCTTCTCTCTTTTTCTCTCATTTTTTTCTTTTTTTGGGCCTTCCTTTTATTGGCCTTTCTCTTTTTTTCATCCGGAGTCTCATCCCGACTTGTGGGGGAATCATAGTCTCCATCATCCTTTCCTCACTAGGACAATGCTCTAATAATGATGATCATCACACTTTTATTTACTAACAACTCAATATTACAACTCGATGCTACAACAAAGGTATGACGCTATATGATTGCCTCCAGCGGTGTACCGGGATGTGCAATGATCTAGCGTAGCAATGACATCAAAAAACGGACAATCCATGAAAACATCATGCTAGCAATCTTACGATCATGCAAAGCAATATGACAATAAATGTTCAAGTCATGTATATGATGATGGAAGTTGCATGGCAATATATCTCGGAATGGCTATGGAAATGCCATGATAGGTAGGTATGGTGGCTGTTTTGAGGAAGATATAAGGAGGTTTATGTGTGATAGAGTGTATCGTATCACGAGGTTTCGATGCACCTGCGAAGTTTGCACCAACTCTCGAGGTGATAAAGGGTAATGCACAGTACCGAAGAGGCTAGCAATGATGGAAGGGTGAGAGTGCGTACAATCCATGGACTCACATTAGTCATAAAGAACTCATATACTTATTGCAAAAGTTTTATTAGCCCTCGAAGCAAAGTACTACTATGCATGCCCCTAGGGGGATAGATTGGTAGGAAAAGACCATCGCTCGTCCCCGACCGCCACTCATAAGGAAGACAATAAATAAATACCTCATGCTCCAACTTCATTACATAATGGTTCACCATACGTGCATGCTACGGGACTTGCAAAACTCAACACAAGTATTTCTAAATTTCACAATTACTCAACTAGCACGACTCTAATATCACCACCTTTATATTGCAAAACTATTGCAAGGAATCAAACATATCATATTCAGTGATCTACAAGTTTTATGTAGGATTTTATGACTAACCATATGAATGACCAATTCCTGTCATCTCTCTAAATAGATATAAGTGAAGCAAGAGAGTTTAATTCTTTCTACAAAAGATATGCCCACGCTCTAACAAATACTCCCTCCGTTCATTAATATAGGGTGTATAGTTTTTGGCACGGAAATTAAAGAATGCATGTGGAGGGAAAATTTCCTAAGTTTTGGGCGAGATTACACCTGACTAATTGACATGAGAAAATAGAGGAGCTTGCCTAATATAAGGAAATGCAGTCAAATCCCTAAAAACATTATCCAGAAGAGTGGTGCAACGCAATACACCTTATATTTCAGACTTTTTCTCAAAAATCTATACACCTTATATCAAGGAACAGAGGGAGTATAAGTGAAGGAAAAGAGCATTCTACAAATGGCGGTTTTCTATGTGAAGAGAAACAGGCAATCCAAACTTCAAATGATATAAGCGAAGCACATGAAGCATTCTATAAAGCCATACTCAAAAGATATAAGTGAAGTGCAATGAGCATTCTATAAATCAACCAAGGACTATCTCATACCGGCATGGAGCATAAAAGAAAAATGAAAACTAAATGCAAAAGACGCTCCAAGATTGCACATATCGCATGAACGAAACGAATCCAAAAACATAACGATATTTGTTGAAGAAAGACGGGATGCCTTTGATATGTCTCCAACGTATCTATAATTTTTGATTGCTCCATGCTATTATATTATCTATTTTGGGTGTCAATGGGCTTTATTTTACACTTTCATATCATTTTTTGGACTAACCTACTAACCGGAAGCCCAACCCAAATTGATGTTTTTTTTTGCCTATTTTAGGGTTTCGAAGAAAAGGAATATCAAACGGAGTCCAAACAGAATGAAACCTTCGGGAATGTGATTTTCTCAACAAACGTGATCCAGGAGACTTGGAGTGGGCGTCAAGAAACAACGGAGGAAGCCACGAGGCAGGGGGGCGCGCCTACCCCCTAGGCGCGCCCTCCACCCTCGTGGCTCCCCCATTGCTCCACTGATGTACTTCTTCCTCCAATATATATCCACATACCCCCCAAACATCCAGGAGAATTCCACCGCCGCAACCTTCTGTACCCGACAGATCCCATCTTGGGGCCTTTTTCGGAGCTCCGTTGGAGGGGGCATTGATCACGGAGGGCCTCTACATCAACTCCATGGCCTCTCCGGTGATGTGCGAGTAGTTTACTTCAGACCTACAGGTCCATAGTTATTAGCGAGATGGCTTCTTCTCTCTCTTTGGATCTCAATACAAAGTTCTCCTCGATCTTCTTGGAGATCTACTCAATGTAATCTTCTTTTGCGGTGTGTTTGTAGAGATCCGATGAATTGTGGGTTTATGATCCAGATTATCTATGAACAATATCTGATTCTCCTCTGAATTCTTTTATGTATGATTGGTTTATCTTTGCAAGTCTCTTCGAATTATCAGTTTGGTTTGGCCTACTAGATTGATCTTTCTTGCAATGGGAGAAGTGCTTAGCTTTGGGTTCAATCTTGCGGTGCTCGATCCAAGTGATAGAAAGGAAAACGACACGTATTGTATTGTTGCCATCGAGGATAAAAATATGGGTTTTATATCATATTGCGTTAGTTTATCCCTCTACATCATGTCATCGTCCTTAAAGCATTACTCTTTTCTTATGAACTTAATACTCTAGATGCATGCTGGATAGCGGTCGATGTGTGGAGTAATAGTAGTAGATGCAGAATCGTTTCGGTCTACTTGTCACGGACATGATGCCTATATACATGATCATACCTAGATATTCTCATAACTATGCTCAATTCTATCAATTGCTCGACAGTAATTCGTTTACCCACCGTAACACTTAAGCTCTTGAGAGAAACCACTATTGAAACCTATGGCCCCCTGGTCTATCTTTCATCATATTAATCTTCCAACACTTAGTTATTTCCTTTTCCG
This sequence comes from Triticum monococcum, assembly GCA_034509565.1. NCBI lineage: Eukaryota > Viridiplantae > Streptophyta > Magnoliopsida > Poales > Poaceae > Triticum > Triticum monococcum. Next base: position 167,905,031 of record CM067847.1, on the reverse strand, counting down.
TTTATTTTACATTGCATCTTTATTTCTCTTTACCATAAAAATACCAAAAATATTATCTTATCATATCTATCAGACCTCACTCTCGTAAGTGACCGTGAAGGGCTTGACAACCCCTTTATCGCGTTGGTTGCGATGTTCTTATTTGTTTGTGTAGGTGCGTGGGACTTGAGCATGATCTCCTACTGTATTGATACGATCATGCAAAGCAATATGACAATAAATGTTCAAGTCATGTATATGATGATGATGGAAGTTGCATGGCAATATACCTCGGAATGGCTATGGGAATGCCATGATAGGTAGGTATGGTGGCTGTTTTCAGGAAGATATAAGGAGGTTTATGTGTGACAGAGCTTATCGTATCACGGGGTTTCGATGCACCGGAGAAGTTTGCACCAACTCTCGAGGTGATAAAGGGCAATGCATGGTACCGAAGAGGCTAGCAACGATGGAAGGGTGAGAGTGCGTATAATCCATGGACTCACATTAGTCATAAAGAACTCATATACTTATTGCAAAAGTTTTTATTAGCCCTCGAAGCAAAGTACTACTATGCATGCCCATGCTCTAACAAAAGATATTCCCACGCTCTAACAAATATAAGTGAAGCAAAAGAGCATTCTACAAATGGCGGTTTTCTATGTGAAGAGAAACAGACAATCCAAACTTCAAATGATATAAGCGAAGCACATGAAGTATTCTATAAAGCCATACTCAAAAGATATAAGTGAAGTGCAATGAGCATTCTATAAATCATCCAAGGACTATCTCATACCAGCATGGTGCATAAAAGAAAAATGAAAACTAAATGCAAAAGACGCTCCAAGATTGCACATATCGCATGAACGAAACGAATCCGAAAACATAACGATATTTGTAAAGATGGGATGCCTTTGATACGTGTCCCACATATCTATAATTTTTGATTTCTCCATGCTATTATATTATCTATTTTGGATGTCAATGGGCTTTATTTTACACTTTTATATCAGTTTTGGGACTAACCTACTAACCGGAGGCCCAGTCCAAATTGCTGTTTTTTTGCCTATTTTAGGGTTTCGAAGAAAAGGAATATCAAACGGAGTCCAAACGGAATGAAACCTTAGGGAACATGATTTTCTCAACAAACGTGATCCAGGAGACTTGGAGTGGGCGTCAAGAAACAACGGAGGAAGCCACGAGGAAGGGGGCGTGCCTACCCCCCTGGGCGCGCCCTCCACCCTCGTGGTCCGCACATTGCTCCACTGACGTACTTCTTCATCCTATATATATATATATATATCCACGTACCCCCAAACATCCAGGAGCACCACGAAAACCTAATTCCACCGCCGCAACCTTCTGTACCCGAGAGATCCCATCTTGGGGCCTTTTCTGGAGCTCCACCGGAGGGGGCATTGATCACGGAGGGCCTCTACATCAACTCCATGGCCTCTCCGGTGATGTGTGAGTAGTTTACTTCAGACCTACGGGTCCATAGTTATTAGCTAGATGGCTTCTTCTCTCTCGTTGGATCTCAATACAAAGTTCTCCTCGATCTTCTTGGAGATCTATTTAATGTAATCGTCTTTTGCGGTGTGTTTGTAGAGATCTGATGAATTGTGGGTTTATGATCCAGATTATCTATGAACAATATTTGATTCTCCTCTGAATTCTTTTATGTATGATTGGTTTATCTTTGCAAGTCTCTTCAAATTATCACTTTGGTTTGGCCTACTAGATTGATCTTTCTTGCAATGGGAGAAGTGCTTAGCTTTGGGTTCAATCTTGCGGTGCTCGATCCCAGTGACAGAAAGGGAAACGACACGTATTGTATCGTTACCATCGAGGATAAAAAAGACGGGGTTTATATCATATTGCATGAGTTTATCCCTCTACATCATGTCATCTTCCTTAAAGCATTACTCTGTTCTTATGAACTTAATACTCTAGATGCATGCTGGATAGCGGTCGATGTGTGGAGTAATAGTAGTAGATGCAGAATTGTTTTGGTCTACTTGTCTCGGACGTGATGCCTATATACATGATCATACCTAGATATTCTCATAACTATGCTCAATTCTATCAATTGCTCGATAGTAATTCGTTTACCCACCGTAATACTTATGCTCTTGAGAGAAACCACTAGTGAAACCTATGGCCCCCGGGTCTATCTTTCATCATATTAATCATCCAACACTTAGCTATTTCCTTTGTTGTTTATTTTACTTTGCATCTTTATTCCTCTTTATCATAAAATACCAAAAATATTATCTTATCATATCTATCAGATCTCACTCTCGTAAGTGACCGTGAAGGGCTTGACAACCCCTTTATCGCGTTGGTTGCGAGGTTCTTATTTGTTTGTGTAGGTGCGTGGGACTTGAGCGTGATCTCCTACTGGATTGATACCTTGGTTCTAAAAAACTGAGGCAAATACTTACGCTACTTTGCTGCATCACCCAACCAACGCAGTGCTCAAGAGGTAGCAAGAAGGATTTCTGGCGCCGTTGCCGAGGAGATTCGCGCTAAGTCAAGTCAAGATTTGACTCCCAACAACGAGTCATTTTAGGTGCCATTACCAAGTCAAGACATACCAAGTACCCATCACAAACTCTTATCCCTCGCATTACATTATTTGCCATTTGCCTCTTGTTTTCCTGTCCTCCACTTCACCCTTCCTGTTTTATTCGCCCTCTCTCTCTCTCCGTTCCCCTTCTCTTTCCTATTTGCCTCTTTTGCCTGCTTCTTGTTTGCTCGTGTGTTGGATTGCTTGCTTGTCATGATGGCTCAAGATAATACTAAATTGTGTGACTTTGCCAATACCAACAACAATGATATTCTTAGCATTCCGATTGCTCCTCTTACTGATGCTGAATCTTGTGAAATTAATGCTGCTTTGTTGAATCTTGTCATGAAACATCAATTCGCCGGCCTTCCTAGTGAAGATGTCGCTACCCATCTAAACAACTTTGTTGATTTGTGTGATATGCAAAAGAAGAAAGATGTGGATAATGATATTGTTAAACTTAAGCTATTTCCGTTTTTGCTTAGAGATCGTGCTAAAGCTTGGTTTTCGTCTTTGCCTAAAAATAGTATTGATTCATGGAATAAGTGCAAAGATGCTTTTATCTCTAAGTATTTTCCTCCTACTAAGATCATCTCTCTTAGAAATGACATTATGAATTTTAAGTAACTTGATCATGAACATGTTGCACAATCTTGGGAGAGGATGAAATTAATGATACGTAATTACCCTACACATGGTTTGAATCTTTGGATGATTATACAAAACTTTTATGCCGGATTGAATTTTGCTTCTAGAAATCTTTTAGATTCGGCCGCGGGAGGCACTTTTATGGAAATCACTTTAGGAGAAGCTACTAAACTCCTAGATAATATTATGGTTAATTAGTCTCAATGGCACACCGAAAGATCTATTAATAAAAAGTGCATGCAATTGAAGAGATTAATGTTTTGAGTGGAAAGATGGATGAAATTATGAAATTGTTTGCTAATAAGAGTGCTCCTATTGATCCTAATGATATGCCTTTGTCTACTTTGATTGAGAATAATAATGAATCTATGGATGTGTATTTTGTTGGTAGGAACAATTTGGTAACAACGCGTATAGAGGTAATTTTAGTTCTAGGCCGTTTCCTAGTAATTCCTCTAATAATTATGGTAATTCCTACAACAATTCTTATGGAAATTATAATAAGATGCCCTCTGATTTTGAATCTAGTATAAAAGAATTTATTACTTCGCAAAAGAGTTTCAATGCTTTGATTGAAGAAAAATTGCTTAAGATTGATGAGTTGGCTAGGAACGTTGATAGGATTTCTCTTGATGTTGATTCTTTGAAACGTAGATCTATTCCACCTAGCATGATATCAATGAGTCTCTCAAAGCCATGAGAATTTCCATTGATGAGTGCAAAGAAAGAACCGCTAGGATGCGTGCTAAGAAAGATTGCTTTATGAAAGCGTGTTCTTCTAGTTTTAATGATAATAAAGATGAAGATGTAAAAGTTATTGATGTGTATCCTATTAAATCTTTGTTTTGCAATATGAATCTTGATAATGATGGGACTAAAGATGAGCCACCTTTACCTAGAAGGCGTTCCAAAAATTCTGAGTTTTTAGATCTTGATGCAAAAATTGTTAAAAGTGGGATTGTAGAGGTCAAAACTTTAAATATCAATGAACCCACTCTCTTGGATTTCAAGGAATTTAATTATGATAATTGCTCTTTAATAGATTGTATTTCTGTTTTGCAATCTGTGCTAAATACTCCTCATGCTTATAGTCAAAATAAAGCTTTTACTAAACATATCATTGATGCTTTGATGCAATCTTATGAAGAAAAACTTGAGTTAGAAGTTTCTATCCCTAGAAAACTTTATGATGAGTGGGATCCTACAATAAAAATTAAAATTAAATATTATGAGTGCTATGCTTTGTGTGATTTGCGTGCTAGTGTTTCCACGATTCCAAAAACTTTGTGTGATTTGCTAGGTTTCCGTGATTTTGATGATTGTTCTTTAAACTTGCACCTTGCGGATTCCACTATTAAGAAACCTATGGGAAGAATAATGATGTTCTTATTGTTTCAAATAGGAACTATGTTCCCGTAGATTTCATTGTTCTTGATATAGATTGCAATCCTTCATGTCCTATTATTCTTGGTAGACCTTTCCATAGAACGATTGGTGCAATTATTGATATGAAAGAAGGGAATATTAGATTCCAATTTACATTAAGGAAGGGCATGGAAAACTTTCCTAGAAAAAAATTAAATTACAATATGAATCTATTATGAGAGCCACTTATGGATTGCCTACCAAAGATGGCAATACCTAGATCTATCCTTGCTTTTATGTCTAGCTAGGGCGTTAAACGATAGTGCTTGTTGGGAGGCAACCAAATTTTATTTTCATTCCTTGATTTTTGCTCGTGTTTAGTAATAAATAATTTATCTGGCCTCTGTTTTTGTTGTGTTTTTTTGTCTAATTAGTGTTTGTGCCAAGTAGAACTCTTGGGAAGACTTGGGGAAAGTCTTTTTGATCTTGCTGTAAATAACAGAAACTTTAGCGCTCACGAGAATTGCTGCCATTTTTATTTGGAAGTTGATATTTAGTTAATTATTTTTTCAGATGATTAATAGATAAATTCCTCACGTCCATCTTTTTATTTTAGAATTTTTGGGGTTCCATAAGTTACGTTAGCTACAGATTACTACAGACAGTTCTGTTTCTGAGAGATTCTGTTTTTCGTGTGTTGTTTGCTTATTTTGATGAATCTATGGCTAGTAAACGAGTTTATAAACCATAGAGAAGTTGGAATACAGTAGCTTTAACACCAATATAAATAAAGAATGAGTTCATTACAGTACCTTGAAGTGGTGTTTCTTTTTCTTTCGCTAACGGAGGTCACGAGATTTTTCTATTTTGAGTTTTATGTTGTGAAGTTTTCAAGTTTTGGGTAAATATTTGATGGATTATGGAACAAAGAGTGACAACGGCCTAAGCTTGGGGATGCCCATGGCACCCCAAGGTAAAATTCAAGGACACCAAAAACACTAAGCTTGGGGATGCCCTGGAAGGCATCCCCTCTTTCGTCTTCGTTCTATCGGTAACTTTACTTGGAGCTATATTTTTATTCACCACATGATATGTGTTTTGCTTTGAGCGTCCTGTATGATTTGAGTCTTTGATTTTTAGTTTACCACAATCATCCTTGCTGTACACACCTTTTGAGAGAGACTCACATGATTTGAAATTTATTAGAATACTCTATGTGCTTCACTTATATCTTTTGAGCTATATAGTTTTTGCTCTAGTGCTTCACTTATATCTTTTAGAACACGGTGGTGGTTTTATTTTATAGAAATAATTTATCTCTCATGCTTCACTTATATTATTTTGAGAGTCCTTTAAAACAACATGGAAATTTGCTATAATATAAAAACTTTCATAAAACTTCATTGAATACTATGAGAAGTTTGATACTTGATAATTGTTTTGAGATATGGAGATGGTGATATTAGAGTCATGCTATTTGAGAAGTTGTGAATTTGAGAAATACTTGTGTTGAAGTTTGTGATTCCCGTAGCAGGAACGTATGGTGAACCGTTATGTGATGAAGTCGGAGCATGATTTATTTATTGATTGTCTTCCTTATGAGTGGTGGTCGGGGACGAGCGATGGTCTTTTCCTACCAATCTATCCCCCTACGAGCATGCACGTAATACTTAGTTTCGATAACTAATAGATTTTTGCAATAAGTATGTGAGTTCTTTATGACTAATGTTGAGTCCATGGATTATACGCACTCTCACCCTTCCACCATTGCTAGCCTCTCTAGTATCGCACAACTTTCGCTGGTACCATAAACCCACCATATACCTTCCTGAAAACAGCCACCATACCTACCTATTATGGCATTTCCATAGCCATTCCGAGATATATTGCCATGCAACTTTCCACCGTTCCATTATTATGACACGCTTCATCATTGTCATATTGCTTGCATGTTCATCTAGTTGACATCGTATTTGTGGCAAAGCCACCATTCATAATTCTTCATACATGTCAGTCATGCATCATTGCACATCCCGGTACACTTCCGAAGGCATTCACATAGAGTCATAATTTGTTCTAAGTATTGAGTTGTAATTCTTGAGTTGTAAATAAATAAAGTGTTATGATCATCATTATTAGAGCATTGTCGCAAGTGAGGAAAGGATGATGGAGACTATGATTCCCCCACAAGTCGGGATGAGGCTTCGGATGAAAAATAAAAAAATAAAAAAATAAAAAAAGAGGAAAGAGGCAAAAAAAATAAAAAAAGAAGAAGGCCCAAATAAAAAATGGGAGAAAAGAGAGAAGGGACAATGTTACTATCCTTTTCCACACTTGTGCTTCAAAGTGCTACCTCTTGAGCACTGCATTGGTTTTCCCTTGAAGAGGAAAGGGTGATGCAGCAAAGTAGCGTAAGTTTTTGAGAACCAAGGTATCAATCCAGTAGTAGGCTACGCACGAGTCCCTCGCACCTACACAAAACAAATAAATCCTCACAACCAACGCGATAAGGGGTTGTCAGTCCCTTCACGGTCACTTACGAGACTGAGATCTGATAGATATGATAAGATAATATTTTTGGTGTTTTTATGATAAAGCTGCAAAGTAAAATAAAAGGCAATGAAAATAACTAGGTGTTGGAAGATTAATATGATGGAAGATAGACCCGGGGGCCATAGGTTTCACTAGTGGCTTATGATACGTCTCCAACGTATCTATAATTTTTGATTGCTCCATGCTATATTATCTACTGTTTTGGACATTATTGGGCTTTATTATCCACTTTTATATTATTTTTGGGACTAACCTATTAATTGGAGGCCTGGCCCAGAATTACTGTTTTTTTTGCCTATTTTAGGGTTTTGAAGAAAAGGAATATCAAACGGAATGAAACCTTCGGGACCGTGATTTGCTCACCGAGAGAGACTCACATGATTTGATATTTATTAGAATACTCTATGTGTTTCACTTATATCTTTTGAGTTATATAGTTTTTTCTCTAGTGCTTCACTTATATCTTTTAGAGCATAGTGGTGGTTTTGTTTTATAGAAATAATTGATCTCTCATGCTTCACTTATATTATTTTGAGAGTCCTTTAAAACAACATGGAAATTTGCTATAATATAAAAACTTTCATAAAAGTGTATTGAATACTATGAGAAGTTTGATACTTGATAATTGTTTTGAGATATGGAGATGGTGATATTAGAGTCATGCTAGTTGAGTAGTTGTGAATTTGAGAAACTAGACAATTCCCCGCGCGTTGCTGCGGGAATGTATGGTGGAAAATGTAGCACTGATGATTTCATGATTATAGTGAAGTGGCAATTTTCATGATTAGCGTACTCTTTGTTAACATGTAATTAAGTTTCCAATTCGCCGAAGAATCAAAGTTTGAAAATACATTATCAAGATGTTTCCATTACATGTTTTCCAAATACACCACACATAATGGCAATTTCCATCTCAAATAGCCTACCGATATATAACTTCTTTAACAATCTTTATCTCTCCCATTATTTTGATGCCCCTCTTCTCCATGCAGTCTAAAGAAAGTCCTAATATTTCAAGGCAAATCATCTATCCCAAGAAGGTACAACTATATTTCTCAACATGACCATCTAGATCTAAAAAAGTTGAACATGAACATAAACAAATTGTTGATAATCCTCGGTCATGAAAGTTTGGTAGCACTAATTTATCAAAGATGGCAAGGAATTGAGCTATACAAATTGGCTACATGGTTATATTCCTCTTAGTATGTCCACCAACGACTAAGACACACCATAGAACCAGGAGCACACTGTCGGATAAGCAAAAATAAATGCCTTCACTACATGGTCATAGAGTTGATGGCAACTTGATTGGCATTGGCCTTGTGGCAAAGGAAAATGCCTTCGCTGTTGTGGCTCTTTAAAGATTTCATTGAGAACACTTTGACAACAGTAAAAAGGGCACATTACTTAGAAATGTCAGATAGAAAAGAGGAAGGTTAGAATACCCACATTACTACTCATTGGGAAATCGATGATCACAGTTAGAAAACTTGATATCATGAGTCTGCACCGATAAAAAAATGAATTTTGAATATATTAGACAGAAATTTACATATGAACATAGCAAGAAAAGTTAGTGAATTGACATATTGAACTATTTCTCGCTAGTGATGCAAAATAGAGAACAAAGATAACCGGTGATTATATGCTAGAATTAGGTCACAATGGTTACCATAGGGAATGAACATATATTGTTAATGTGAAACCAGAATATGATTTGGAATGTCGTACCTTTAGGAGAGAACTCTGTAATGCTCCGCTTTAATTAACACAACAATGGAAGATCAACAGATAAAAGACACAAAGAGATGGACCGGTGGGCTTCTCCTGTAAGTATATATATAAAAAATCTCTGAACAAAACCCAATGCACATATATGAGTGAAATGTCGTGGGCCAAATCATCCAATTCTAACATGATTCACGGTCAAGTGGAATATATATCAGTAATAAAACTGGCCTTTGGATTCAATAATCAGGAAAGAATCCCATTTACCTTGCTCACAGGAACACTAAAGCCAATGATAGAGGAGTTCACCATGCCAATTGAAATAAAATCCCACAAGCTTCTGGCTACAGTGATGTTGACACAACATAAGAAAAATTAGATATATATCCTTACTTCAAGGAGCCATTTTCCTCTACTCCCATCGCACGTCACGCCATGCAGACCAACTCACCGTGCTCCATGACGGGTCAATAGGCAGGAGGGCTGAGGGCCTCTACTATGGGGCAGCGGCAAGAGCTCTTGCTGGTTCCGCGGTAGCATAGACTGCAGTGTGGAGGGCAGCACGACCAGGGTAAAGTCCGTACGGACGGTCGAAGGTGGCCGATCGAGTGAATCCCATGCGGGTTCGCATGATGCGTTGTAGGCATGCGATGGTTCCTGGCTGGTTCCGCGACGGCGCGGACAGGGGTGTGGAGGGCAGCGCGGCCGGGTGAAGTCCGTACGGACGGTTGGACATGGCCGGCTGAGTGAAGCCCATGCAGATGCGAACAATGCGTTGTAGGTCCAGGTGCGGCACGGTGGCGTAGCATCCAGCCCCATCTTGGCGTCGAGGTCGCTCGCGCCGGCGCTCCATTTCCATGGCTGCAATGGGATTAATTAAGAGAATCGGTGGCAAGACTGAAGATGCATCGCTTGTTATGAAGAGGAAACATGCTGTTATGAATAGGTGGGAAGACCATCGAGGTCTAGGCTCCTCTTCTAGTTATGGGCTCGTTTGTAATGAAGAGGAAACGTCGGGTCGATGGAAACGCTGGGTCGATTCAGTTTCTGGGACGACTGCGTATCTCCCACGTTTTATTTTATTGGTTTTTTATTTGAATGAAGTGGCAGATTTGTTAAATAGAAAATTGTCTTTTGTTTGCTGAGGGGGCACATGCATGGCTATTACCGGTGACAAAGAAATGCTTAATAGCAATAGGATCGCTGATGTGGCTTATGTGATGATGTGGATGGGCTGCATGTTGAGATAAATCAAATAGTGGGGATGAACTTCTTAAGTATATAGGATACTTGTGTTGAAGTTTGTGATTCCCGTAGCAGGCACGTATGGTGAACCGTTATGTGATGAAGTCGGAGCATGATTTATTTATTGATTGTCTTCCTTATGAGTGGCGGTCAGGGACGAGCGATGGTCTTTTCCTACCAATCTATCCCCCTAGGAGCATGCACGTAATACTTTGTTTTGGTAACTAATAGATTTTTGCAATAAGTATGTGAGTTCTTTATGACTAATGTTGAGTCCATGGATTATACGCACTCTCAGCCTTCCACCATTGCTAGCCTCTCTAGTATGGCACAACTTTCGCCGGTACCATAAACCCACCATATACCTTCCTCAAAACAGCCACCATACCTACCTATTATGGCATTTCCATAGCCATTCCGAGATATATTTCCATGCAACTTTCCACCATTCCGTTATTATGACACGCTTCATCATTGTCATATTGCTTGCATGATGATGTAGTTGACATCGTATTTGTGGCAAAGCCACCGTTCATAATTCTTCATACATGTCACTCATGCATCATTGCACATCCCGGTACACCGCCGGAGGCATTCACATAGAGTCATATTTTGTTCTAAGTATTGAGTTGTAATTCTTGAGTTGTAAATAAATAAAGTGTTATGATCATCATTATTAGAGCATTGTCCCAAGTGAGGAAAGGATGATGGAGACTATGATTCCCCCACAAGTCGGGACGAGGCTCCGGACGAAAAAAAAGGAAAAAAGAAAAAAGAGGCCCAAAAAGAAAAAAAAAGAAGAAGGCCCAAATAAAAAAATGAGAGAAAAAGAGAGAAGAGACAATGTTACTATCCTTTTTCCACACTTGTGATTCAAAGTGCTACCTCTTGGGCACTGCATTGGTTTTCCCTTGAAGAGGAAAGGGTGATGCAAAAAAGTAGCGTAAGTATTTCCCTCAGTTTTTGAGAACCAAGGTATCAATCCAGAAGGAGGCTACGCGCGAGTCCCTCGCACCTACACAAAACAAATAAATCCTCGCAACCAACACGATAAGGGGCTGTCAATCCCTTCACGGTCACTTACGAGAGTGAGATCTGATAGATATGATAAGATAATATTTTTGGTATTTTTATGATAAAGATGCAAAGTAAAATAAAAGGCAATGAAAATAACTAAGTGTTGGAAGATTAATATGATGGAAGATAGACCCGGGGGCCATAGGTTTCACTAGAGGCTTCTGATACGTCTCCAACGTATCTATAATTTTTGATTGCTCCATGCTATATTATCTACTGTTTTGGACATTATTGGGCTTTATTATCCACTTTTATATTATTTTTGGGACTAACCTATTAATCGGAGGCCCAGCCCAGAATTGCTGTTTTTTTTGCCTATTTTAGGGTTTCGAAGAAAAGGAATATCAAACGGAGTACAAACGGAATGAAACCTTCGGGAACGTGATTTTCTCACCGAGAGAGACTCACATGATTTGTTATTTATTAGAATACTCTATGTGTTTCACTTATATCTTTTGAGCTGTATAGTTTTGCTCTAGTGCTTCACTTATATCTTTTAGAGCACGGGTGGTGGTTGTATTTTATAGAAATAATTGATCTCTCATGCTTCACTTATATTATTTTGAGAGTCCTTTAAAACAACATGGAAATTTGCTATAATATAAAAACTTTCATAAAAGTGCATTGAATACTATGAGAAGTTTGATACTTGATAATTGTTTTGAGATATGGAGATGGTGATATTAGAGTCATGCTAGTTGAGTAGTTGTGAATTTGAGAAATACTTGTGTTGAAGTTTGTGATTCCCGTAGCAGGCACGTATGGTGAACCGTTATGTGATGAAGTTGGTGCATGATTTATTTATTGATTGTCTTCCTTATGAGTGGCGGTCGGGGACGACCGATGCTCTTTTCCTACCAATCTATACCCCTAGGAGCATGCATGTAATACTTAGTTTCGATAACTAATAGATTTTTGCAATAAGTATGTGAGTTCTTTATGACTAATGTTGAGTCCATGGATTATACGCACTCTCACCCTTCCACCATTGCTAGCCTCTCTAGTATCGCACAACTTTCGCCGGTACCATAAACCCACCATATACCTTCCTCAAAACAGCCACCATACCTACCTATTATGGCATTTCCATAGCTATTCCGAGAGATATTGCCATGCAACTTTCCACCGTTCCATTATTATGACACGCTTCATCATTGTCATACTACTTGCATGATCATGTAGTTGACATCGTATTTGTGGCAAAGCCACCGTTCATAATTCTTCATACATGTCACTCATGCATCATTGCACATCCTGGTACACCGCCGGAGGCATTCACATAGAGTCATATTTTGTTCTAAGTATTGAGTTGTAATTCTTGAGTTGTAACTAAATAAAGTGTTATGATCATCATTATTAGAGAATTGTCCCAAGTGAGGAAAGGATGATGGAGACTATGATTCCCCCACAAGTCGGGATGAGGCTCCGGACGAAAAAACAGAAAAAAGAAAAAAAAAAGAGAAAAGAGGCCAAAAAAAGAGAAGAAAGCCCAAATAAAAAAATGAGAGAAAAAGAGAGAAGGGACAATGCTACTATCATTTTTCCAAACTTGTGCTTCAAAGTGTTATCTCTTGAGCACTGTGTTGGTTTGCCCTTGAAGAGGAAAGGGTGATGCAGCAAAGTAGCATAAGTATTTCCCTCAGTTTTTGAGAACCAAGGTATCAATCCAGTAGGAGGCTACGTGTGAGTCCCTCGCACCTACACAAAACAAATAAATCGTCGCAACCAATGCGAGAAGGGGTTGTCAATCCCTTCACGGTCACTTACGAGAGTGAGATCTGATAGATATGATAAGATAATATTTTTGGTATTTTTATGATAAAGATGCAAAGTAAAATAAAAGGCAATGAAAATAACTAAGTGTTGGAAGATAGACCCGGGGGCCATAGGTTTCACTAGTGGCTTCTGATACGTCTCCAACGTATCTATAGTTTTTGATTGCTCCATGCTATATTATCTACTGTTTTGGACATTATTGGGCTTTAGTATCCACTTTTATATTATTTTTGGGACAAACCTATTAATCGGAGGCCCAGCCTAGAATTGCTGTTTTTTTGCCTATTTTAGGGTTTCGAAGAAAAGGAATATCAAACGGAGTCCAAACGGAATGAAACCTTCAGGAACGTGATTTTCGCACCGAGAGAGACTCACATGATTTGATATTTATTAGAATACTCTATGTGTTTCACTTATATCTTTTGATCTATATAGTTTTTGCTCTAGTGCTTCACTTATATCTTTTAGAGCACGGTGGTGATTTTATTTTATAGAAATAATTGATCTCTCATGCTTCACTTATATTATTTTGAGAGTCCTTTAAAACAACATGGAAATTTGCTATAATATAAAAACTTTCATAAAAGTGCATTAAATACTATGAGAAGTTTGATACTTGATAATTGTTTTGAGATATGAAGATGGTGATATTAGAGTCGTGCTAGTTGAGTAGTTGTGAATTTGAGAAATACTTGTGTTGAAGTTTGTGATTCCCGTAGCAGGCACGTATGGTGAACCATTATGTGATGAAGTCGGAGCATGATTTACTTATTGATTGTCTTCCTTATGAGTGGCGGTCGGGGACGAGCGATGGTCTTTTCCTACCAATCTATCCCCCTAGGAGCATGCGCGTAATACTTTGTTTCGATAACTAATAGATTTTTGCAATAAGTATGTGAGTTCTTTATGACTAATGTTGAGTCCATGGATTATACGAACTCTCACGCTTCCACCATTGCTAGCCTCTCTAGTATCGCACAACTTTCGCCGGTACCATAAACCCACCATATACCATCCTCAAAACAGCCAACATACCTACCTATTATGGCATTTCCATAGCCATTCCGAGAGATATTGCCATGCAACTTTCCACCGTTCCGTTGTTATGACACGCTTCATCATTGTCATATTGCTTGCATGATCATGTAGTTGACATCGTATTTGTGATAAAGCCACCGTTCATAATTCTTCATACATGTCACTCATGCATCATTGCACATCCCGGTACACCGCCGGAGGCATTCACATAGAGTCATATTTTATTCTAAGTATTGAGTTGTAATTCTTGAGTTGGAAATAAATAAAGTGTTATGATCATCATTATTAGAGAATTGTCCCAAGTGAGGAAAAGATGATGGAGACTATGATTCCCCCACAAGTCGGGATGAGGCTCCGAACAAAAAAAAAGAAAAAAAGAAAAAAAGAGAATAGAGGCCAAAAATAGAGAAGAAGGCCCAAATAAAAAAAATGAGAGAAGGGACAATGCTACTATCATTTTTCCACACTTGTGCTTCAAAGTGCAACCTCTTGAGCACTGCGTTGGTTTTCCCTTGAAGAGGAAAGGGTGATGTAGCAAAGTAGCGTAAGTATTTCCCTCAGTTTTTGAGAACCAAGGTATCAAACAAGTAGGAGCCTACACGCGAGTCCCTCGCACCTACACAAAACAAATAAATCCTCGCAACCAACGAGATAAGGGGTTGTCAATCCCTTCATGGTCACTTACGAGAGTGAGATCTGATAGATATGATAAGATAAGATTTTTGGTATTTTTATGATAAAGATGCAAAGTAAAATAAAAGGCAATGAAAATAACTAAGTGTTGGAAGATTAATATGATGGAAGATAGACCTGGGGGCCATAGGTTTCACTAGTGGCTTCTGATACGTCTCCAACGTATCTATAATTTTTGATTGCTCCATGCTATATTATCTACTGTTTTGGACATTATTGGGCTTTATTATCCACTTTTATATTATTTTTGGGACTAACCTATTAATCGGAGGCCCAACCCAGAATTGCTGTTTTTCGCCTATTTTAGGGTTTCGAAGAAAAGGAATATCAAACGGAGTCCAAATGGAATGAAACCTTCGGGAACGTGATTTTCTCACCGAACATGATCCAGGAGACTTGGACCCTACCTCAAAAATTAAAGGAGGAGGCCATGAGATAGGGGGGCACGCCTACCCCCCAGGTGCGCCCTCTACCCTCGTGGGCCCCCTGTTGCTCCACCGACCTACTCCTTCCTCCTATATATACCTACATACCCCCAAACGATCAGATACGGAGCCAAAACCCTAATTCCACCGCCATAACTTCCTGTATCCACGAGATCCCATCTTGGGGCCTGTTCCGGAGCTCCGTCGGAGGGGGTATCCATCACGGAGAGCTTCTACATCAACACCATAGCCTCTCCGATGAAGTGTGAGTAGTTTACCTCAGACCTTTGGGTCCATAGTTATTAGCTAGATGGCTTCTTCTCTCTTTTTGGATCTCAATACAATGTTCTCCCCCTCTCTTATGGAGATCTATTCGATGTAATCTTATTTTTGCGGTGTGTTTGTTGAGACCGATGAATTGTGGGTTTATGATCAAGATTATCTATGAACAATATTTGAATCTTCTCTGAATTCTTTTATGTATGATTGGTTATCTTTGCAATGTTCTCCCCCGGGGGCCATAGGTTTCACTAGTGGCTTCTCTCAAGAGCATAAGTATTCTACGGTGGGTGAACGAATTACTGTTGAGCAATTGACAGAATTGAGCATAGTTATGATAATATCTAGGTATGATCATGTATATAGGCATCACGTCCGAGACAAGTAGACCGACTCCTGCCTGCATCTACTACTATTACTCCACTCATCGACCGCTATCTAGCATGCATCTAGAGTATTAAGTTCATGAAAACAGAGTAATGCATTAAGCAAGATGACATGATGTAGAGTGATAAACTCATGCAATATGATGAAAACCCCATCTTGTTATCCTCGATGGCAACAATACAATACGTGCCTTGCTACCCCTACTGTCACTAGGAAAGGACACCGCAAGATTGAATCCAAAGCTAAGCACTTCTCCCATTGCAAGAAAGATCAATCTAGTAGGCTGTCGGGACCCCGATCCTAGGTCACACCGATCTAGCATGTAACACATCATATCACTTTGTGGCCTCACGCACGGTATTCCCACGGGTGCCACCTTACCTGGCCCGGGACCGTTTGCGCCTTTTGGCTCACGTATATGATAGTGTCGCTAGCATCCATATGACAAAGAACCCGGGCCGACATGGCTAGTCGTGAACCCAAAGCGGCACTAACCCATGGGGACAGGCATACATGAATCAACCTCGAGCATGTCGGTCAACAGCGTGTGAATCCGGGCTGTAGCACTATGCTAACAGGACTCCGGTAACCCGGGCTGTAGCAGGCTAGGCAGGACTCCGGTCGTCACCGCGTGACATTTCCCCGAAGGGACAGACACAGGAACGAAGTGAAACACATGCCGGCCAGTCAGGTGTTCCGAGCAGTAGTGCTGGGCTAGCAGGGCTCCGGTGAACCGGGCTGTAGCGTACTACTATCGCTCAGAAGACACTAGACTACATTTCCCCATATGATAGGCTGCCAAGGATAAACCACCAGATTGTCGGATCCCACACATAGCAATACACGCTACACGTACGCATAACATGCAAGTATGTGCTATACAACATGGCATCACAACATAACGCAAACTCATATAGATAAAGGCTCAGAAGAGCCACATAGCATAAATACAAGCAGGGGTCACATGACCCATCATTCAGAGCATACAAGCAATGGAAGCATTACCTATCTGAGTACAGACAACTACGAAAGAAAAGAGCTGGAAAGCCTGACTATCTACAAGACCCTCCCAAGGGTACAAGATCGTAGCTGAGGTAACAAGCTACTCGTCGAAGTCCAAGCGGAACTACTAGTAAGACAGATGTCTCATCTGCAAAACATAAATAAAGCAAACGTGAGTACGAAGGTACTCAGCAAGACTTACATCAGACCCTATCATATATGCATTAGTATCAAGAAGGTAGTGTGGGGTTTAGTTGCAGCAAGCCAGCTTTGACTCAGTGGCTATCCTGTTCTACGACAACGAGAAACTTCTTTGAGATGAGGCAGCGCACACGAGTCCACTAATCACCACATCAATACACCACTAAGGATTCATCCTCGTCTCCCTACGAGGAGGCCATCCATAGCACTCACACTTGTCTTGAGCATTTTAGAGTACCCACTTTAAGTTGTCTATGTACCACGGAAGCATCCAAGAAGTCCATAACCGAGGACACGGCTATTCGAATAGATCATGATAACCCTGCAGGGGTGTACTTCATCACACACGCTCTCGCCACTTACCGCCATGTACCCGTCATGTATCTCGGCAACCTTCAAGCGGAAGCCTGGCGAGGGTGTCGGCCACGACCTGACTAACAACGCAAGACTCTAGTCCAGGTTTATCGCCTATTCGGGTTCCATCCGCAAGGAGATCCGGCCGAGGTTTCGCTCACGGCCCCAAACGATGTGTACAGGGTTCCCGAGCCCACCATCCGGGTGCCACTCGGTACACCGGGCCACGTGTGCCTAGTCTGTCCCAAGTCCACCCTGCCGGGTGCCACTCGGTAGAAAAATAGCACTACCTACAAACACCAGAAACTATTTGCAACTCCTGGACAGAGCTCAAGGCGGTTAATAAGTCGAGAGAGCTTGGAGCGCCCGGAGCCCAATGTGTGGTAGTAGCTAGTCATTGGACAACTTACACAGAACTCAGTTCTTAAGGACGGTCCCAATGAGACAACCCACCATGTACTCCTACATGGCCTCTCACCGCTACCTTTACCAAATCATGTTCACACGTTTAACTCTCAGCACCAGAACATATCATAACACTCCAATTCATTCCCGATGAATCAGACCTGACACAACTCTAAGCAATAGCAGGCATGGCATGGTAAGAACACAGCATGGCTCAATCAACCCCTACACATGCTAGTGGGTTTCAACTATTTACTGTGGCAATGACAGGTCATGCAGAGGAATGGGTTCATCTACCGCAGCATAAAGTAGCAGTTGAATTGTGGTTGTCCTAATGCAATAAAAGAGAGCAGGAGCGAGAGAGTGGGTTGTATCGGAATGAACAAGGGGGGGTTGCTTTCCTGGTAGAACAACGAGGAAGGCACTGCTCCTCAGACAGGTACTCTGGAACGGTCTCCGGAGCAGGACCTATCGAGAAGGAACGGTGTCGGCAATCAAACACAAGCATATGCAACATTATGATGCATGAACATGGCATGAAGATGTGATGCTGTTTGGGCTAATGCAACTAGTATTCATTTGCATGAAGTCCATTTGAACCAAAGATTCAAATGCATCTCCAAATAAGCTCTTTATATATGCCATAAGTGTGTTTTCACATATACAGCATGTATAGGTTGGTTTGTCATGCATGAAAATGGTACAGATGGATAGATTGAATTTTTCTAATAATTTTTCATATATAAATTATTTCAATCTGAGTTACGGTTGAATTTCTATGAATTTTTGAAGTTTTGAATATATTCTGGAATTTCCTGATTTATTTTAATTCCAGAAAAGATATATTGCGTCAGCATGACAACAGCATTGCGTCAGCAGGTCAAAGGCGGCTGACCCAGTCAAACCTGACGTGTGGGGTCCACACGTCAGTGTCTGTAGCTAATCCTAATTAAATTAAAACTAAACTGGCTTGGTTAATGGGGTTGGGCCCACGCGTCAGTGACCCATTTAATTAGAAGGGTTAAATTAGTTGTTAAACTAATCCTAACTAAAGATTAATAGGGCCGGGCCCCACATGTCAGCGACCCACGGGAGGTCAAACCTCCTGGTCAGCGGGGTCAACACCCGTCGGCGGCTTGACGCCGGCGAGCCAGGCACGGGGGAGGGGCTCGGGATCGCCGCTCCGGCGACCATTCGGGCGGTGGAGCTCATCTACACGATGCCCAGACTCGCGCGAATCCAGTGGGACACACGGGAGGCTGCGGGGCGGCCGGAGCTCGCCGGAATCAGGCTCGAGGCGGCGGCCGGAGCTCGGGCGAGCTCGGGTTCGAGGCTATAAGGCACGGGGAGGCATGCGGATAGGTTCTACGGGCTCCTGGCGTCACCAGGAACACGACGACGTGTGCGGGTGCGTCTGGCTCGGCCCCTGGCCATGGTGGCGCCATGGCCGGCGGCGAGGAGCTCGCGGGCGCGGTGGTGCTAGCGCTAGAGGACGCGAGGGACGACGGGGCAAGGGGGAACCGGGTCAATGGCTCACCGTGGTTCTTCTGGTGCTACTGGCGAGGCAGGGGAGGCACGGGGTTCGGCGAATCGACGATGAAGTCGCCGGCGGCCGCAGGTTGAGGAAGAGCTCGAAGGCGACGCCGTAGGGCTTCCCGAGGCGCGTGACTTGACGGAGAGGTAGCCGGCAATGTGGCGGAGCTCTTGGGCGCAGCGGCAGGGCGAGGGGTGGCCGGTGGCCGCGGTGGTGCTCGTCGGTGGCGGCGGTGGCGCTCGGCCGTGAGAGAGAGAGCGCGGGAGAGGAGAGGAGAGAGCTGGGGGGGGGAAGTGAGAGGGGTAAGGGGCGGCACGTGGCGTTGTTCGGGCGTTCCAGGGCGACGAGAAGGGCGCCAGGCAGGCAGCTGCGTGCCGGCGCGCACGGCGTCGGGTGCAGCTTCCCCTCTGCCTACTGGCAAGAGGAGGAAGACGCCCATGCCCCTGGTGGGCTGGGCCAGAACAGGGATGGGCCGGCCAGAGGCGCCAGGTAAGAAGCCCAGGTAGGTCTCTCTCCCTTTTTTGTTTTCTTTTCTAATTTTCTGACATTTGTTTTGATTTAAATAAAATACTAACCCATTTTATATGCTTCTGAAAATTATTGTAGGAACTAATTGGATTATTCCAAAGCCCCACATTAAAAATCAGAATTATTGGAGTATATTTGAATATATAACAAATATAAATCCAATACAATTAGTTATGCATTAATTCCAAATGGCCAAAATAAATATTTATGAGCTCCTAAAAATATTGGTTTGAATTTTACCTCTCACCAATATTTTCAGAGAGAGACATGAACATTTTCTTGGGCCCTTTTGGAGCACTTTTTATCTAGGTCATTTTCAAAAAAACGATTTCTGAGGGTCCACAAATCCCCATTTCAAATTTAAATGGAGTTTAAACATGATGCAAGCATGAAGGGCTAGCCTAGGTCATACCAGAACTAGGGATGTGACATAGGCCAAACCAAACTGATAATTCGAAGAGACTTGCAAAGATAACCAATCATACATAAAAGAATTCAGAGAAGATTCAAATATTGTTCATAGATAGACTGATCATAAACCCACAATTCATCAGCCTCAACAAACACACCGCAAAAAGAAGATTACATCGAATAGATCTCCACAAGAGAGGGGGAGAACATTGTATTGAGATCCAAAAAGAGAGAAGAAGCCATCTAGCTAATAACTACAGACCCATAGGTCTGAGGTGAACTACTCACACTTCATCGAAGGGGCTATGGTGTTGATGTAGAAGCCCTCCGTGATCGATGCCCCCTCCGGCGGAGCTCCGGAACAGGCCCCAAGATGGGATCTCGTGGATACAGAAAGTTACGACGGTGGAATTAGGGTTTTGGCTCCGTATTTGATCGTTTGGGGTACGTAGGTATATATAGGAGGAAGGAGTACGTCGGTGGAGCAACAGGGGGCCCACGAGGGTGGAGGGCGCGCCTGGGGGGGGGGGTAGGTGCGCCCCCTACCTCGTGGCTTCCCTGTTGGTTGCTTGACGTAGGGTCCAAGTCTCCTAGATCATGTTCATTCCGAAAATCATGTTCCCAAAGGTTTCATTCCGTTTGGACTCCGTTTGATATTCTTTTTCTGCGAAACTCTGAAATAGGCAAAAAATAGCAATTCTGGGCAGGGCCTCCGGTTAATAGGTTAGTCCCAAAAATAATATAAAAGTGAATAATAAAGCCCAATAATGTCCAAAACAGAAGATAAGATAGCATGGAGCAATCAAAAATAATAGATACGTTGGAGACGTATCAAGCATCCCCAAGCTTAATTCCTGCTCGTCCTCGAGTAGGTAAATGATAAAAACAGAATTTTTGATGTGGAATGCTACTAGGCATAATTTCAATGTAATTCTTCTTAACTGTGGCATGAATATTCAGATCCGAAAGATTCAAGATAAAAAGTTTAATATTGACATAGAAATAATAATACTTCAAGCATACTAACTAAGCAATTATGTCTTCTCAAAATAACATGACCAAAGAAAGTTCATCCCTACGAAATCATATAGTTAGTCATGCTCCATTTTCGTCACACAAGAATGCTCTCATCATGCACAACCCTGATGACAAGCCAAGCAATTGTTTCATACTTTAGTAATCTCAAACTTTATAAACCTTCACGAAATACATGCGCGTGAGCCATGGATATAGCACTATGGGTGGAATAGAGTATAATGATGGGGGTTATGTGGAGAAGACAAAAAAGGAGAAAGTCTCACATCAATGAGGCTAATCAATGAGCTATGGTGCCCATCGATTGATGTTAATGCAAGGAGTAGGGATTTCCATGCAACAGATGCACTAGAGCTATAAATGTATGAAAGCTCAACAAAAGAAACTAGTGGGTGTGCATCCAAGTTGCTTGCTCACGAAGACCTAGGGCACTTGAGGAGGCCTATTGTTGGAATATACAAGCAAGTTCTATAATGAAAAATTCCCACTAGTATATGAAAGTGACAAAACAAGAGACTCTCTATCATGCAGATCATGGTGCTACTTTGAAGCACAAGTGTGGGAAAAAAAGATAGTAGCATTATCCCTTTTCATTTCTTTTTTGGGCCTTCCTTTTTTTTATTATTTGGCCTTTCTCTTTTTTTATTGGGACAATGCTCTATGAAATGATGATCATCACAGTTCTATTTATTTACAACTCAATGATTACAACTCGATACTAGAACAAGGTATGATTCTATATGAATGCCTCCGGCGGTGTACCGGGATATGCAATGAACCAAGAGTGACATGTATGAAAGAATTATGAGCGGTGGCTTTGCCACAAATACTATGTCAACTACATGATCATGCTAAACAATATGACAATGATGAAGGTGTCATGATAAACAGGATGGTGGAAAGTTGCATGGCAATATATCTCGGAATGGCTATGGAAATGCCATAATAGGTAGGTATGGTGGCTGTTTTGAGGAAGATATAAGGAGGTTTATGTGTGAAAGAGCGTATCATATCACGGGGTTTGGATGCACCGGCGAAATTTGCACCAACTCCCAATGTGAGAAAAGGCAATGCACGGTTCCGAAGAGGCTAGCAATGATGGAAAGGTGAGATTGTGTATAATCCATGGACTCAACATTAGTCATAAAGGACTCACATACTTATTGCAAAAATCTACAAGTCATCAAAAACCAAGCACTACGCGCATGCTCCTAGGGGGATAGATTGGTACGAAAAGACCATCGCTCATCCCCGACCGCCACTCATAAGGAGGACAATCAAAGAACACCTCATGTTTCAAATTTGTTACATCACGTTTACCATACGTGCATGCTAAGTGACGGAGTCCTGGATTAGGGGGTGTTCGGATAGCCGAACTATAGCTTCAGCCAGACTCCTGGACTATGAAGATACAAGATGGAAGACTCCGTCCCGTGTCCGGAAGGGACTTTCCTTGGCGTGGAAGGCAAGCTTGGCGATACGGATATTCAGATCTCCTACCATTGTAACTGACTCTATGTAACCCTAACCCTATCCGGTGTCTATATAAACCGGAGGGTTTTAGTGCGTAGGACAACGTACACATCAACAATCATACCATAGGCTAGCTTCTAGGGTTTAGCCTCTCTGATCTCGTGGTAGATCTACTCTTGTACTACCCATATCATCAATGTTAATCAAGCAGGATGTAGGGTTTTACCTCCATCGAGAGGGCCTGGACCTGGGTAAAACTTCGTGTCCCTTGCCTCCTGTTACAATCCGGCCTAGACGCATAGTTCGGGATCCCCTACCCGAGATCCGCCGGTTTTGACACCGACATTGGTGCTTTCATTGAGAGTTCCTCTGTGCCGTCGCCGTCAGGGCCGATGGCTCCTACGATTTTCAACAGCGATGCAGTCCAGGGTGAGACCTTCCTCCCCGGACAGATCTTCATCTTCGGCGGCATCGCACTGCGGGCCAATTCGCTTGGCCATCTGGAGCAGATCGAAAGCTACGCCCCTGGCCGTCAGGTCAGATTCGGAAGTTTAAACTACACGGCTGACATCCGCGGGGACTTGATCTTCAATGGATTCGAGCCACTACCGAGCGCGCCGCACTGTCCCGACGAGCATGATCTAGCTCTGCCGCCGAACAGTGCCCTGGAGGCCGCACCCGCATCGGCTCCAATCCCTAATTCGGAGCCAACTGCGCCGATCGAGGATGGGCGGTTGGACACCGCCTCGGGGGCTACGATCCCAACGGCGATTGAGCAGAACACCAGCCCCGCACTCCGCGAGACTCATGATTCCAAGGAGTCGGACTCCTCTCCGGACTCTGAACCATTAGCGCCTCTGCCAATCGAATCCGATTGGGCGCCGATCATGGAGTTTACTGCCGCGGACATCTTTCAGCACTCGCCCTTTGGCGATATTATAAAATCACCAAAGTCTCTCTCTTTATCAGGAGAGCCCTGGCCGGACTACGGTCAGTGAGATTGGGATGCGGACGATGAAGAAATTCAAAGCCCACCCACCACCCACTTTGTAGCCACTGTCGACAATTTAACCAACATGCTCGACTTCGACTCCGAAGACATCGACAGTATGGACGCCGGTGAAGGAGACGATGAAGAACCAGCGCCTATTGGGCCCTGGAACGCCACCTCGTCATATGACGTGTACATGGTGGACGCACCAAAAGATGACGACGAGGAGCGGAAGGACGCACCGAAGGCTTGTTCCCTTGAAAAGCAGTCAAAGCGGTGACGCAAGCGCCGCCCCAAATCCCGCCTCGACAGAAATAGCGATCACACAGACCTAGCGCTGGAGCAGGGCAAACCGCTGCCGGACAACGGCAATCCGGATAAGCAAACTGAACAAACAAATCCTATCAAGGATAATGGTCCGGACGACATAACGCCGGACAAACACCCGGAGCAGCAGACTGCCCATAAAAGGCTTGTTGCCACCGCGAAGAGCCTGAAAAAGCAAAAGCAAAGGCTCAAGGCCGCACAAGACACACTCCAATTCAGATGGAGTAAAATACTCAGCACTGCAGCAAGGTACGGCGACAATCGCCCCTCCAAGAGCTACCCAAAGCGAAAGCTGCTACCTAAATTGGATGAGGAGGCCCCAGAACCTCCACAACCAAATATCAAAGCAGCCACCTGGTCGGATAGACGACCCCTCTACCAACACAGAGCGGCATACAACGCCGCTCACAATGCAATACGCGACCCATGCGAGGGCTCGCACCCAAAGGACAGCGCAACAAGATCCATCTATGGACCACGCAAGCGCGCCCCAGCATACAATGCAACACAACAAACATCCGAACAACGCGGTACACCCAGCTACAGGGGTGCCGCACACCCCCTATGTTTCACCGATGAGGTGCTGGACCCTGAATTTCCAGAGGGATTCAAGCCCGTAAACATAGAGGCATACGACGGAACAACAGACTCTGGGGTCTGGATTGAGGACTACATCCTTCACATCCATATGGCTCGAGGAGATGATCTCCACGCCATCAAATACTTACCCCTCAAGCTCAAAGGGCCAGCTCATCACTGGCTCAAAGGCCTCCCCGAAAGCTCCATTGGAAGTTGGGAAGAGCTCGAAAACGCCTTTCGGGCAAATTTTCAAGGGACTTATGTCCGACCTCCAGATGCGGACGATTTGAGTCATATAACTCAACAGCCCGGAGAGTCAGCCCAAAAGCTTTGGAACAGGTTTCTTACTAAAAAGAACCAGATTGTCGACTGTTCGGACGCCGAAGCCTTGGCAGCTTTCAAGCCTAGCGTCCGTGACGAATGGCTCGCCAGACACCTCGGCTAAAATAATTCGAGAACGATGACCGCATTAACAAACCTCATGACCCGCTTTTGCGCAGATGAGGACAGCTGGCTAGCCAGATGCAACACCAGCGACCCCAGTACATCTGAAGTTAGAGATGGAAATGGGAAATCACGGCGCAACAGCAATAACAAATGCCGGATTAAAGAAGACAGCACGAAGGGCACCGCAGTAAACGCCGGATTCAAAAGCTCTCGTCCAGGTCAAAAGCCGCCCCCTAAAGGCACCAGGGATGAACTGTCCAGCCTCAACAAAATTCTGGACCAAGTATGCCAGATCCATAGTACCCCTGGTAAACCCGCTAATCATACCCACAGAGAATGTTGGGTCTTCAAGAAGTCCGGCAAGCTCAACGCCGTACACAAGGGGGAGGATACACCAAGTGAAGACGAGGACGAGCCTCCCAAACAAGATATGGCGGAACAAAAGAAATTTCCACCAGAAGTCAAAACAGTAAACGTGTTACACGTGATAAAGGGAAAAAACAACGCGGCACTCTTAGGAAAATATACCCAAGTGCCTGTCACCGCGAAGTCCTGCCACTGGTCGTCTCAACCGATCACTTTCGACCATCGCGATTACTTAGCAAGTATCCGACATGCAGGATGGGCTGCCCTGGTATTAGACCCAGTAATTGGCGGATATCACTTCACACGAGTCTTGATGGACGGCGGCAGTAGCCTAAACCTAATATATCAGGATACAATCCGCGGGATGGGGTTAAACCCAACACAAATTGGCCATAGCAATACTACCTTTAAAGGAGTAACACCAGGCCCAGGGGCTCATTGTACGGGCTCCCTCTCATTACAAGTTACATTCGGCTCCCCCGATAACTTCCGTCGCGAGCATTTAACTTTCCACATCGCTCCATTTCAAAGTGGCTATCAAGCACTGCTCGGACGCGAAGCTTTCGCTCGCTTTAACGCAATACCACACTACGCCTCCCTCACACTCAAGATGCCCGGTCCACGTGGCATCATTATAGTGCACGGAGATATCAAGCGCTCTCTGCGCGCCGAAGAGAGTGAGGCTGCCTTGGCAGCCGAACATTAAAGGCGTCCGGACCAGCGATCGAGTCCGGCGCCACTATTTACACCAGATAAGTGATCACACCCCTATTTGTCAATACAAGGGGCTCAATGCGCGCAGACAAGTGGCAATTTCTTATCATCTTCAATTATACATGGTTTCTTTAAAAACTATCTTTTTGCACGGCAACTTTTCACTTAACTTCCTCTCTTTTACAGATGATCATCGTGCTACACCCGTCCAGGATATGGCACAACGGAGACACAGGCGCAGACGTGTAGCAGGGACCCGCTCAAAGGATTCTTTTTAGATTAAGACCCTTCGTAAACCTTTTTTACTGTCTCTTGTTGATACATATCCACCGTTGTGAAGGATGCTGACGTCTTGGCATGTGGCCATGCCAGAACAATGCACGTACCTAGACACAAGGGGCTTCTTACAAAGGCCATTATTTAGGTCCGATTTATACCACAAAGACCGAATACCTTAGGGAGTGTTCGGCGTCGCGAGTTTGGCCCTATATGCATCAGCTCTGAATTATTGTCTTTGGTCAAATGTTGGGTTTGCCCGGCTCCTGTGTTCTGGTGCCTTACGTTCCGCTTTACCGACTAAGGTAGCACCAGGAGAACTACTGTGATTGTGCCCTGGTTCACCCGGACGAGCACCTCAGTAGAGAAAGCCGAAAACTGACTGTCATGATATAGCGTGAGACTGGTCAACCACTCGATGACCTGTGGGAATGTTAGAATTCCTCCGCCTTAACGAAGGGCAGTTTTCCGGCTAGGCATGTACGCACCTCGAGATCGGGAGAGTGCGGAGCCACCAGGGGCTATCTAGTAGCCCCACTGTCAAACTCCCATGGCTAAGTGAAAGTGTTAAAGCATTATAGTTTGGTTGCCTCACTCGCTCCGCTATCACCTCCTTAATAGGACCAAGACATTGGATTAAGTGTGAACGCGTGTTTCTGCTAGCACCTCCGCATTATATGCGTGGGGGTTGAAGCCGACGACTGCAATCTTTCAGGTTATACACACGTATACAAAAACGACCGCCCAGGAGGCATCATATTACTTTCAAGCAGAAGTATAAAAATAGCCTTATAAAACTCTATAAAAGCATTTCGCTTACAATGAGATTACATATCACTCAAACATAATACTTTTTGAGCACTGGGTCTCTACCAAACGGGCACCCTCAAGAACTTCTTCAAAGTAGTGCTCAGCAGCCTTTCGACCTATGGCCGAATCCTGCGCTGCAACATTGGTAGCATCCATCTCCGCCCAGTATGCCTTGACACGGGCAAAGGCCATCCATGCACCCTCTATGCACGCCGACCTCTTCATCGCATCAATGCGCTGCACCACATCGAGTAACCGCTGCACCAAGCTGAAATAGTTGTTCGGTTTTGACCCTTTCGGCCATAACTGATCCACAACAGACCTCATGGAGAGTCCGGACAACCTATTTAGTTTGGCCCATTCGGCTAATTGGTCAGTCAATGAAAGTGGACGCTCGGGAGTATGGAATTGTCTCCAAAACAGCTGGTCTACTCCATGGTCCATTTGACCCTAGAAGTACTTGGCCGCATCGGCAGCGCTCGTCGCCAAATCCATATACACATCCTCCGAGCTCCACAGCCGATCCAGGGGGGCATACCGTGGATCTCCGAACTTCCTCCGCAACATAAAGGATTTCCCAGCTACAATATCCTCGCCTTCCCGCAGCTCCTCAGAGGGAGTCCTGGATTAGGGGGTGTTCGGGTAGCCGGACTATACCTTCAGCCGGACTCCTGGACTATGAAGATACAAGATTGAAGACTTCGTCCCGTGTCCAGATGGGACTTTCCTTAGCATGGAAGGCAAGCTTGGCGATGCGGATATTCAAGATCTCCTACCATTGTAACCGACTCTGTGTAACCCTAACCCTATCCGGTGTCTATATAAACCGGAGGGTTGTAGTCCGTAGGACAGAATCAACTCCATACACAACAATCATACCATAGGCTAGCTTCTAGGGTTTAGCCTCCTTGATCTCGTGGTAGATCTACTCTTGTACTACCCATATCATCAATATTTATCAAGCAGGCGTAGGGTATTACCTCCATCGAGATGGCCCGAACCTGGGTAAAAACATCGTGTCCCTTGTCTCCTGTTACCATCCGGCCTTGACGCACAATTCGGG
Organism: Triticum monococcum; assembly: GCA_034509565.1. NCBI lineage: Eukaryota > Viridiplantae > Streptophyta > Magnoliopsida > Poales > Poaceae > Triticum > Triticum monococcum. Next base: position 167,876,750 of record CM067847.1, on the reverse strand, counting down.
ACCCCCTACCCGAGATCCGCCGATTTTTACACCGACATTGGTGCTTTCATTGAGAGTTCCTCTGTGTCGTCGCCTTCAGGCCCGATGGCTCCTTCGATCATCAACAACGATGCGGTCCAGGGTGAGACTTTTCTCCCCGGACAAATCTTCGTCTTCGGCGGCTTCGCTCTGCGGGCCAATTCGCTCGGCCACCTTGAGCAGATCGAAAGCTACACCCCTGGCCATCAGGTCAGGTTTGGAAGCCTAAACTACACAGCCGACATCCGCGGGGACTTGATCTTCGACGGATTCGAGCCACAGCCAAGCGCGCCACACTGTCTCGATGGGCATGATTTAGCTCTGCCGCCGAACAGCGCTTTGGAGGCCGCACACGCACCGGTTCCGACCATCGATTCGGAGCCTACTATGCCGATCGAGGATCAGAGGTTGGACGCTGCCTCAGGGGCTGCAATCTCAGAGGCGATCGAGCCGAACTACAGCCCCGCACTCTGCACGACCTGTGACTCCGAGGATTCGGGCTCCTTCCCGGACTCCGAACCCCCCGCGCCCCTGCCAATCGAATCCGATTGGGTGCCGATAATGGAGTTCACCACCACAGACATCTTTCAGCATTCGCCTTTTGGCGACATCTTGAATTCTCTTAAGTCTTTCTCTTTATCAGGAGAGCCCTGGCCGGACTACGGCCAGCAAGGGTGGGATGCGGACGATGAGGAAATTCAAAGCCCACCCACCACCCACTTTTTAGCCACTGTCGATGATCTAACCGACATGGTTGACTTCGGCTCCGAAGACATCGACGGCATGGACGATGATGTAGGAGACGAACTGGAACCAGCACCTGTAGGGCGCTAGAAGGCCACCTCATTATATGACATATATATGGTGGATACTCCAAAAGATGGAGATGGCGATGGAACAGTGGGGGATGACGCCCCCAAGAAACAGCCAAAGCGCCGGCTTCAGCGGCGCCGCTCTAAATCCCGCCAAAGCAAAAATGGTGATTCTAGCACGGGAGATAATACTACCCCGGGTAGTGCCGAAGACCACCCGCCTCAGCAAGATTCGGCATAGGACGATGGAGAAGCTAGCCCTCATGAGAGAGCGGCAGACTGAGAGGTCGAGGATGATAACTATACGCCTCCCTCCGAAGATGAGGCAAGCCTCGATGACGAGAATTTGTCATACCATCAGACCCCGCCGAACAAGAGCGTTTTAAACGTAGGCTTTTAGCAATGGCAAGCAGCCTCAAGAAAAAGTAGCAACAGCTTAGAGCTGCCCAAAATTTGCTAGCTGAAAGATGGACTGAAGTCCTTGCGGCCGAAGAGTATGAACTCGAACGCCCCTCCAAGAGTTACCCGAAGCGCAGGCTGCTACCCCGATCAGAGGAGAAAGCACCTACATCACCAGCGCATGACATGGCAGACCGGCCACCTCGCGGCCGCGACAGAGAGGCCTCTCGGCCCTCCACCCAAGCAATGCCCCGACGCCGCTCAACCAAGGCACGGGAAAATGCGCCCGACCTGCGAGACATACTGGAGGATAAGGCAAGACAAACAAGATCGATCTACGGACCGTGTAGGCGCCCTACGGCATGTGACAATGATCTTCACTCTGGATACAACAAATCCGGCCGGGCCGAACACAACAGACATAGCTCTTCCGAGCTGCGTCGTGATATAGCCCAGTATAGAGGCGCCGCACACCCGCTATGCTTCACGAATGAAGTAATGGATCATAAAATCCCAGAGGGTTTCAAGCCCATAAACATTGAATCATACGATGGCACAACAGATCTGGCGGTATGGATAGAGGATTATCTCCTTCACATCCACATGGCACGTGGCGATGATCTACACGCCATCAAATACCTCCCGCTCAAACTTAAAGGACCGGCCCGGCATTGGCTTAACAGCTTGCCAGCAGACTCAATCGGTTCTTGGGAGGACCTGAAAGCTGCATTCCTCGACAACTTCCAGGGCACTTACGTGCGACCACTGGATGCCGACGACTTAAGCCACATAATTCAGCAGCCAGAAGAATCGGCCAGACAATTCTGGACACGGTTCCTAACAAAGAAAAACCAGATAGTCGACTGTCCAGACGCAGAGGCCCTAGCAGCCTTCAAGCATAACATCCGCGACGAGTGGCTTGCCCGGCACCTGGGACAGGAAAAGCCGAAATCCATGGCAGCCCTCGCGACACTCATGACCCGCTTTTGCACAGGAGAAGACAGCTGGCTAGCTCGCAGTAACAACTTATCAAAAAACCCTGGTAATTCGGATACCAAGGACAAAAGTGGCAGGACATGTCGGAATAAGCAAAAACGCCGCGTTAGCAGTGACAGCAATGAAGACACGGCAGTCAATGCCGGATTCAAAGGCAATAAATCCGGTCAGCGGAAAAAGCCATTCAAAAAGAATACTCAGGGCCCGTCCAGTTTGGACCGAATACTCGATCGCTTGTGCCAGATACATGGCACCCCCGAAAGGCCAGCCAATCACACTAACAGGGATTGTTGGGTGTTCAAGCAGGCAGGCAAGTTAAAGGCCGAAAACAGAGACAAGGGGCTGCAAAGCGACGACGAGGAGCCCACGCCGCCGAACAACAATGGACAGAAGGGCTTTCCCCCACAAGTGCGGACGGTGAACATGATATACGCAACAGACATTCCCAAGCGGGAGTGGAAGCGTGCGCTACGGTACGTATACGCGATAGAGCCAGTCGCCCCAAAGTTCAACCCATGGTCCTCCTGCCCGATCACCTTTGATCGAAGGGACCATCCCACTAGAATCTGTCATGGCGGCTTCGCCGCATTGGTTCTCGACCCAATCATCGACGGATTTCATCTCACAAGAGTCCTCATGGACAGCGGCAGTAACCTGAACCTGCTTTATCAGGATACAGTGCGGAAAATGGGCATAGATCCCTCAAGGAGTAAGCCCACAAGAACGACCTTTAAAGGCGTTATACCAGGTGTAGAAGCCAACTGTACAGGCTCAGTCACACTTGACGTGGTCTTCGGATCCCCAGACAATTTCCGAAGCGAAGAGTTAATCTTCGATATAGTCCCGTTTCGCAGTGGTTATCACGCCCTGCTCGGACGAACCGCATTCGCAAAGTTCAATGCGGTGCCACACTACGCATATCTCAAACTCAAGATGCCAGGCCCTCGAGGAGTAATCACGGTCAACGGAAACACCGAACGCTCCCTCCGTACGGAGGAGCATACGGCAGCTCTCGTAGCAGAGGTACAAAGTAGCATTCTCAGGAAATTCTCCAGTCCGGCCATTAAAAAGCCAGACACTGCCAAGCGCGCCCGGAGTAACCCACAGCATGACCGCCTGGCACACTCTGAGCAAGCGTAGCAATATGGCCCCAACCCCAGCTTTCGCGACATAGCGAAACCAGTACCTCGCGTACATAACTACGCCCTCGAAATACCATGGGCACAGGGGAAGGGGCACAATAACGGCACGCCCAAAATACGGCTTAAAACGTACTAGGGGCTGTCAGATTCTTTTTTTTCTTACTTTCAGGACTCCATACTTCGGACGACCTGTTCGGCAATTCGACTGCCGCACAAACGATGCAAGATCCAGGGAGGTAGACAAGCCATGCCGCATTATGGAACTCCCAGGTGGTCTCTGTTACGAGCGGTATACCTGTTTTAAATACAATTCCGCGGCCTGCCCCTGGTCAGGACATACTGAATAGTCCAATATATTTTGCTTACCGCACTATTTGTATCGTTCGGCTTTGATAAATAGCCTCTCTATAAATAATACTTAGCTTCTTGTCTATTTTTTGCATTGTCTTCTTTTCACATTTATGTTTATTAAATAACATGATTGCACCCGTACACCATGGTACGGCAAACACGCCAGGGGCTTCAGTACCCCTGATAATGGTGCGAGCAGTCCGTACACTTTCACAAGTGCGGCACCCCGAACTTATAGCACTATATGCATCGGCTTCGAATCATGATTTGGGTCAATAGTTGGGTTTTCCCGGCTCCTATGTTTTGGTGCCTTACGTTCCGCTCTATCGGCTAAGGTAGCACTAGGAGAACCACTGTGATTGTGCCCCGGTTCAGCTGGGTTAAGCACCTCAGTGGAGAAAGCTAAAACTGACTGTCATGATGTGGCGAGAGACCGGTCGCTGTTTGAGAGGTTCTTCGAGTCCCTAAAGGCTTATGCCGCTTCGAGCGAGGAGCTGGCTTTGTCCGGCCAAGGCGTGGATAGCGCTCCGAACTCGGTCTTCCGAACTAGGGGCTTCGCCGAAATTTAAAATTATAGAGTTCTATGGCTAAGTGAGAGTGTTCAAGCATTATAGTCTGATTGCCTTGTTCGTTGTGCTGACCGCCTCCCTCGAGGGACCCAATCATGGGAAAAAGAGCGCTCAGGTTTATCCCAAACACCCCAGCACTAGTGGCATGGGGGCAGAAGCCGACGACTGGCCATCTCTCAATTTTTTGATAAATGGCCGCACAGAAAGTAATATTTTAAATTCAAGCATTGCTTAGCGCATATGAACAAGTTTTCAGTGCACAGGATTACACGAGAGAATTCATTCAAAAATTACATCCTTGGTACATTCATCCGCCACAAGGCAGGCACCAGCAAGAACATCCTTGTAATAGTTCTCGGGCTTGCGATGCTCCTTCCCCGGCGGCGGCCCGTCCTTCACAAGATTCTCACCGTCCAGCTTACCCCAATGCACCTTTGCACGGGCAAGGGCCCTACGGGCACCTTCGATGCAGACGGAGCGCTTGACGACCTCGAGCCTTGGACAAGCCTCCACCAGCCGCTGCACCAGTCCGAAGTAGCTCCCAGGCAGGGCCTCTCTAGGCCACAGCCGAACTATGAAGCCCTTCAGGGCCTGTTCGGCCGCCTTGTGGAGCTCGACCAGCTGCTTCAGCTGGTCGCTCAAGGGCACAAGGTGTCCGGCCTCAGAATACTGAGACCATAACACCTTCTCAGTCGAGCTGCCCTCTTCAGCTCGGTAGAATGCGGCGGCATCGGATACGCTGCGGGGAAGATCCGCGAAAGCCCCTGGAGAGCTCCGGATTCGGGTAAGTAACAGGTAGTTTACTTTTATATTTCTACTTTGCATAAAGAATGCCTTACCCGCTGCTATCTTCCTCATCTCCTCCAACTCTTGGAGGGCCTTTTGGGCTTCGGCCTTGGCAGACTTGGCAGCCTCTAGGGACGTTGCAAGCTCGGATGCTTGCACCTTCGACTCCAGCTCCAAACTCTCATGTTTTTTTCATGAGAGCCTGCAGCTCTTGCTGCACCTCGCTGACCTGAGCCCCAAGTCTGTCTCGCTCGGTGCGCTCCGTGGCCGTTTTCTTTTTGGCCGCAGACAGCGCCTGCTTGAGGGTTGCCACCTTAGTCGTGGCCCCTACAATAAGCAGTACAATCCTGTTACTCTTTTTGCAATCAAGCCTTTTTATAGGCACTTTTTCTGTAAGGTATTGCTTACCTTCTTCCTCCTCGAGCCGCCGCTTGGCAAGGCCAAGCTCTTGCTTGGTCCGCTCGAGGTCCTGCTTCAGGACACCCACCTCCGCAGTCAGTGCGGTGGTGGATAGCAGCGAAGCCTGCATACGCATATTGACTCTTTTTTTTGTTAGACTCCTGCGATATTTAATAGATCCTCTATTCGGCTTTTCTTTCCGAACGCCAAACAGAGCATCAGGGGCTACTGTCTATGCGGTAATATTTTTACATATTTTTACTTACCTCGAAGCCTGTTAAAAGGCTAGCACAAGCTTCAGTCAGTCCGCTCTTGGCGGACTGAACCTTCTGGATCACCGTACTCATAATAGTACGGTGCCCCTCGTCGATGGAGGCATCGTCAAGCACCTCCAACGGATTGTCCGGCACCTCCGGTTGGACGGAGGCCGCCGGCTTAGAAGGCTTGCTCCTCTTGGAAGGAGTTCGCCTACCGCGGTCCGGAACTGAAGATTCCGGCGCGGTGTCCGGCACAAAGCCGGACTCAGAGCCCTGGGGAGCCTTATCCCATTCACTCCCGGAGTCCGGGAGGTTGCCTTGCGGCTCCTCCGGGACCACCTCCTCCTGCCCCAGAGCTTGTCGCGACGCCGCTTCGACGTCGTCTGCAGTGCGGGGGGAGACAGCGGGCGGAACTGAGTTCACGTCCGATGAGTCCAGGGAGCCACCCGACGATTCGCCGAATTCGGCCCGGGGTGGACTGCATAATTACATTCGACATTAGGGAAAGTTGTGCAACAAAGGAACATCATGAGTTACTCTGATATCCGAACTTACGATTTCGCCGGACGCTTGGCCCTATTTGGCCATTCCTCTTCGCCCTCTTCGGCGTTGGGGGCGTAGTCCGGCGGAGGGGTCTTCCTTTTCCTAGACCCCTCGGCCTCCCCCGTTGGGGCGGCCTCCCTCTTCTCTCCTCCCTCCGATGGGGGGGGGGACAGTTTTCTTCTTCCTCCTCCTCGTTTTCACGGGAGGAGGGCGTCTCAGACTCGTCAGATGACGAGTCCAACACCACCACGTTGCGGGCACTCTTTCGAGTCCCCGTGGTCTTCTTCTTCTTGGCCTTCTTCTCCTGCACCACATAAGGCGCCGGAGCCAGCAGCTTCACTAGTAAAGCTGGGGCTGGGTCTTCGGGCAGTGGAGCCGGACAGTTAATTGGTTCGGCTATCGCCCGCCAAGCCTGTCAAAGGTAAGGGAGTTTAGATCCCGCATAGAGTCAAACTACGAAAAAAATCTTAACATCCTGTAAAAGGTGTAGATGGCATACCTTGCTAGCGTGACGCTGCGAGCTGTATCCGCGGTCCTCGGAAGCGGATGCGGGAGCCTCGGCGCCCTTGAATAGCATCTTCCAGGCGTCTTCGTACGTCGTGTCGAAGAGCCTGCTGAGGGTTTGATGCTACGCCAGGTCGAACTCCCATAGATTAAAATCCCGTTGTTGGCACGGGAGGATCCGGCGGACGAGCATAAACTGGATTATATTAACAAGCCAGACTGGCTTGTTCACCAGGGACTGGATGCATGTTTGCAATCCGGTCACCTCTTTTTCGTCACCCCATGACAGGCCCGTCTTTTTCCAAGACATAAGCCGCGTGGGGGGTCCGGATCGGAACTCGGGGGCTGCGGTCCATTCCAGATCGCGCGGCTCGGTGATATAAAACCACCCAGCTTGCCATCCCTTTAGGGTCTCCACGAAAGAGCCCTCGAACCATAGGACGTTGGCCATCTTGCCCGCCATGGCGCCTCCGCACTCCGCCTGGCTGCCACGCACCACCTTGGGCTTGCATTGAAGGTCTTGAGCCAGAGGCCGAAATGGGGGCGGACGCGGAGAAAGGCCTCGCACACGACGATAAACGCCGAGATGTTGAGGATGAAGTTCGGAGCCAGATCGTGGAAATCCAGGCCGTAGTAGAACATGAGCCCCCGAACAAATGGGTGGAGTGGAAAACCCAGTCCGCGGAGGAAGTGGGGGAGAAATACTACCCTCTCATGGGGCCTTGGGGTGGGGATAAGCTGCCCCTCTTAGGGAAGCCGGTGTGCGATGTCCTTGGACAGATACCCGGCCTTCCTTAGCTTTTTGACTTTGCCCTCCGTGACGGAGGAGACCATCCACTTGGCTCCCGCTCCGGACATTGCTGGAGAAGGTTGAGGTGGGAAGTGCGGGCTTGGGTGCTGGAGCTCGGGTGTGCGAGAGATGGGTATGCAAGGGAGGAAGAAGGCGTAGGTAAAAAAGGTGGATCCTTGTCCCCTTATATGGGTGGATGCGGTTGTGCGTCCCCACCTTCCTAGTAAAACTCGCTTGCCTCCCAAGCGCCGTGATAAGTGGCGCGGTTGGGTTACCCACGTCCATATTGATGAGAATCCCGTAAAAGGGGGGTACACGATCTCTGCTTTGACAAGACGTGCCAAGGAAACCGCCTAGCAAAAACATGCTGAGCTGGAAAAGTGAAAACGATTCGAGTGAAGGACTTGGCTGTAGTGTGATGACGCACTGCAGAATACGTCAGCAGATTTGATCCGTATTAGTATTATTCTCTCTATGGCAATATGTGGAAGCTTATTTTGCAGAGCCGGACACTACTCTTGGTGTTTACAATCTTCTATGAAGGACTTGGAGGAGGAACCCGCCTTGCAATGCCGAAGACAATTTGCACGCCGGACTCGTCGTCGTTGAAGCCTGGTTCAGGGGCTACTGAGGGAGTCCTAGATTAGCGGGTGTTCGGGTAGCTGGACTATACCTTCAGCTGGACTCCTGGACTATGAAGATACAAGATTGAAGACTTCGTCCCATGTCCGGATGGGACTTTCCTTGGCGTGGAAGGCAAGCTTGGCGATGCGGATATTCAAGATCTCCTACCATTGTAACCGACTCTGTGTAACCCTAACCCTATCCGTGTCTATATAAACCGGAGGGTTGTAGTCCGTAGGACAGAATCAACTCCATACACAACAATCATACCATAGGCTAGCTTCTAGGGTTTAGCCTCCTTGATCTCGTGGTAGATCTACTCTTGTACTACCCATATCATCAATATTAATCAAGCAGGAGTAGGGTATTACCTCCATCGAGAGGGCCCGAACCTGGGTAAAAACATCGTGTCCCTTGTCTCCTGTTACCATCCGGCCTTGACGCACAGTTCGGGACCCCCTACCCGAGATCCGCCGGTTTTGACACCGACATCCTCCTTCTTTGCGCTCATAGCAGAGCGGAGGTCCTTTCTCGTCGCAGCAGCCTTCTCAAGGTCCGATGCCTTCGCCTGGTTTTCCTTTTCAAGAACTCGACAACGGTCGGCGACGGCTTTTAATTCTATGGCCATCTTGGCCATCTTGTCTCGGCTCTCGCCATGTGCGGCCTTCTCGGCTTGCAACTCTTCGGCCGCCTTTAAAGCAGCCGCATTACCCAACCTCGCTTGTTCCTTGGCTCGGGCAAGTTCTACCCGCAAGGCTTCAACAGTGCAGCCCCATCTGCAGTCACAACATATTAAAGATACTGGCATCATGCTACTCTTCCTATGTGACGTTCACCAGATAATGACACTTACCCTGTGCCTCATCAAGCCTTTTGTTAACAAGCTCGATGTCGGCGTCTGCCGCATCCAACTGCCGTTCTAAATGGGCAAAGTCGCTAGTCCGGCTAGCCACCGGAGCTTCCATCACCTGCACATAGAGGCAGTATGGTTATTACCTGGGAATATGATCCTCTGTTCGTCATCGTTTCTGACGACAACCAGAGTCTCAGGGACTACTATCTACATAGGGCACACCTAGTATGTGCAGGACTATCATACATTCTTTTACATACCTCAAAACCTGTTAGTAGACTCATAAAAGCTTCATGCAATCCGCTTTCGGCGGACGATATTCTCTCTATCACCGTATTCATCTGAGATGGCCGCTCGCCCCACCAGCTCCCTCAGCACATCCGATCGCACACTAGACGGTGCCGGACTCCTTTGTCTGCTCTCTTCGGGAGCCGGACACTGGGAGCTTTGGGGGTCAATGGGATTATCTTCTGGCCTCACCGAACTTGGAGAGGCCCTCCGCGACGACACTTTAGGGTCGCCCGCTTCCGGAGCGGAGGAGTCCGGAGGAGGCGTTTCACTCTCCATCATCTCTGGAAGAAGATCCCCTGAAGATAAGCTCATTTGAGAGGGGCTAAGGCCCGAACTGCAAAAATATATGCGGTGCTTATCTTCTCAGAAGAAAAAGATGGCATATCTGTACTATTAAAGTATTTCGGGTCACTTACGACTCGCGGGAGAATTGATCCCCTCGCGGACTTTGTGCGGCAACGGTGCCCCCCGAGGTAGGACCCTCTATGGGAGACTTCTTCTCCCGTTTGGAAGTTTCGGCTTCCGAATCCCCGAGTGCAGTTCTTTTCCTCTTCTGGTAATCTTCCTTCATGGAGATGCTCGCTCCCTCGGCTAGAATGGGCAGCGTTGAGGGCCCGCGTCCGCCCGCATTACCCTCCATAGTATTTTCCTTTAAGGGCTCCGGGCAGGGTGCGGTCTGGAGCATCTTCTCCAATACCGGATTTTCCAAACCCTCGGGGAGGGGGGCCGAACACCGAATCAACTTCGCCTTTGTTAGCCAGTCCTGGTCAAAAATCGAACTCTCAGAAATAACTTCGTAACAAAGGAGAGATAGTATGTTCGGCCAGAAGATGCCTTACCTGTTCGGCGGCGCGGTTACTACTCAGGCCCACGTCCTCGGTGATTTTCGGACACTCCATCTGAGGTCCGAAGAATGACTTGTACATCTCCTCATGCGCCAGGCTGAGAAAATTTTGAATGACACGGGGTCCCTCGGGATTGAATTCCCATAGGCGAAGAGGCCGGCATTTGCAAGGCTGGACTTGACGAACCAGCATAACTTGTATTACCGCAACCAAACTGAAATCTCCATTGAAGAGATCCCAAATTCGGCTTTGCAGTATAGGCACGTCCTTGGCTGGGCCCCAGCTCAGGCCTCTGCTGATCCATGACATCAGTTGTGGTGGAGGGCCAGAGCGGAAAATAGGGCCGGCCGCCCACTTGGCACTTCTAGGAGCCGTGATGTAGAACCACTCCTGTTGCCACAATTCAGACACCTCTGGGATGGAACCTTTGGGCCATGGAGCTCCCGTCATCTTGCGTATTGAGGCACCTCCACACGCTGCATGTTGCCCCTCGACCATCTTCGGCTTCACTTCGAAGGTCTTGAGCCTCAAGCCAAAGTGAGGGGTAACTCGGAGGAAGGCCTCGCACACGACAATAAATGTCGTGATTTGAAGAAAGGAGTCCGGAGCTAGATCATGGAAGTCTAGCCCGTAATAAAACATCAAACCCCTGACGAAAGGATCCAGAGCAAGGCCTAGACCTCGAAGGAAGTGGGAAACGAACACGGCATTCTCGTTGGGTTCGGGGGTAGGGACGACCTGCCCTCGGGGAGGTAGCCAATGCAAAATCTCGGCGGTCAGATATCTGGCCTCCCTCAACTTTTTGATGTCTTCTTCCGTGACGGAGGAAGGCACCCATCGGCCTTGAAGGCTAGATCCGGACATGACTGAAGGTTCGGAGCACCTGACCTGAACTTCGGGCACTTGAGCTTGAGGTGGGGGAAGGATTCGATTGAGCACGGGAGGGAAAAATAAAAACCTGGTCCCTTTATAAAGAGGGTGAATATCACGCGTCCTCTCCGTGTCCGTTTGGACTTGCCTATAATCTAGGAATCCTAGAAGCGGTTGGGTTACCCACACCCGTATTGATGAGAATCCCGGAATAAGGGGACACGATCTCTACTTTAACAAGACGTGCCAAGGAAACCGCCTCACATAAGGCGCTGAGATGGAACAGTAAAACGGTTTGAATAAAAGCTTCGCCGTGGTGTGATGTCACACTACAGAATACGTCAGTAGATTAGATTTGTGTAAATATTATTCTCTCTATGGCAATATGTGGAAACTTATTTTGTAGAGCCGGACACTACCTTTGTGTTCAAAATCTTCTATGAAGTACTTGGAGAAGGAACCCGCCTTGCAATGCCGAAGACAATTTGCACGCCGGACTCGTCGTCATTGAAGCCTGGTTCAGGGGCTACTGGGGGAGTCCTGGATTAGGGGGTGTTCGGATAGCCGAACTATACTTCAGCCGGACTCCTGGACTATGAAGATACAAGATTGAAGACTCTGTCCCGTGTCCGGAAGGGACTTTCCTTAGCGTGGAAGGCAAGCTTGGCGATACGGATATTCAAATCTCCTACCATTGTAACCGACTCTATGTAACCCTAACCCTATCCGGTGTCTATATAAACCGGAGGGTTTTAGTCCGTAGGACAACATACACATCAACAATCATACCATAGGCTAGCTTCTAGGGTTTAGTCTCTCTGATCTCGTGGTAGATCTACTCTTGTACTACCCATATCATCAATATTAATCATGCAGGACATAGGGTTTTACCTCCATCGAGAGGGCCCGAACCTGGGTAAAACTTCGTGTCCCTTGCCTCCTGTTACCATCCGGCCTAGACGCACAGTTTGGGACCCCCTACCCGAGATCCACCGGTTTTGACACCGACACTAAGGGACTTGCAAACTTCAACACAAGTATTTCTCAAATTCACAACTACTCAACTAGCACAACTTTAATATTAGTACATCCATATCTCAAAACAATCATCAAGCATCAAACTTCTCTTAGTATTCAAAACACTCATAAGAAAGTTTTTACTAATTTTGAATACCTAGCATATTAGGATTATTTAAGCAAATTACCAAGCTATTTAAGACTCTCAAAATAATCTAAGTGAAGCATGAGAGATCAATAGTTTCTATAAAACAAATCCACCACCGTGCTCTAAAATATATAAGTGAAGTACTAGAGCAAAACTATATAACTCAAAAGATATAAGTGAAGCACATAGAGTATTCTAATAATTTCCGAATCATGCGTGTCTCTCTCAAAAGGTGTGTACAACAAAGATGATTGTGGTAAACTAAAAAGCAAAGACTCAAATCATACAAGACGCTCCAAGCAAAACACATATCATGTGGTGAATAAAAATATAGCTCCAAGTAAAGTTGCTGATGGAAGTAGACGAAAGAGGGGATGCCTTCCGGGGCATCCCCAAGCTTTGGCTTTTTGGTGTCCTTAGATTATATTGGGGTGCCATGGGAATCCCCAAGCTTAGTCTCTTGCCACTCCTTGTTCAATAAGCCATCAAATCATTACCCAAAACTTGAAAACTTCACAACACAAAACTTAAAGTAGAAAATCTCGTGAGCTCCGTTAGCAAAAGAAAACAAAACACCACTTCAAGGTACTATAATGAACTCATTATTTATTTATATTGGTGTTCAACCTACTGTATTCCAACTTCTCTATGGTTAATAAACTATTTTACTAGCCATAGATTCATCAAAATAAGCAAACAACACACGAAAAACAGAATCTGTCAAAAACAGAACAGTCTGTAGTAATCTGTAGCTAGCGCAAGATCTGGAACCCCCAAAATTCTAAAATAAATTGTTGGACGTGAAGAATTTATCCATTAATCATCTGAAAAAATAATTAACTAAATAGCATTTTCCAAATAAAAATGGCAGCAGTTCTCGTGAGCGCTAAAGTTTCTGTTTTTTACAACAAGATTAACAAGACTTTCCCCAAGTCTACCCAACGGTTCTACTTGGCACAAACACTAATTAAACACAAAAAACACAACCAAAACAGAGGCTAGATAAATTATTTATTACTAAACAGGAGCAAAAATCAAGGAATAAAATAAAATTATGTTGCCTCACAACAAGCGCTATAGTTTAACGCCCCTAGCTAGGCATAAAAAGCAAGGATAGATCTAGGTATTGCCATCTTTGGTTTTAGGGAAGAAAAGAGCAAAGTTGCTATCTATAGAATTAATCTTTCTATTTTGATAAAGCACATGGCTATTAATGGTAGAAGAAAGATTAAGTATGTTACGGAAATTTGTATCTAAGCTAGCCTTCATCTCTTTGATAGATTCGTTTTGGTAAGAGAGCAAAAGAGATGTAGATTCAACTTTCTCATTCATGGGGTGCCCAAATATGGTTTTTATCTTCTCATAAGTGTCTACGGCATCCCCTTCAAGAAAGCCTTCTTCAAATATAGAATCTAAGACATGCTTAAAATAAGAAGGAAGGGCAATATAAAAGCTTTTTAGGTAAATTTCAATTTGGTATTGAGGCACATAGCTAGCCCTGATCCTTAATAGTCTATACCAAGCATCTTTCAAAGATTCATCCAGTAAATAACGAAAAATTCCGGAATCATCTTCATCAAAATTATTAAGATTCTCATTGATAACTCCAGTAGGTTTTTCCATGGTATCCTTATTTATGAGCTTAGTGAGAATAGAAGGGTTGTCCAAAGTACTAAAACTCGGGAGAGAACCCCTAGCCCTTTTTGATTCAGACATGGTGGAAGAATGGCGAGCGAGAAAAAGAGATGGCAAATAAAATGGAAAGGGTGAAGTGGGGGAGAGGAAAACAAGAGGCAAATGGCAAATAATGTAATGCGGGAGATAAGGGTTGTGATGGGTACTTGGTATGTTGACTTTTGCGTAGACCTCCCCAGCAATGGCGCCAGAAATCCTTCTTGCTACCTCTTGAGCACTGCGTTGGTTTTCCCTTGAAGAAGAAAGGGTGATGCCGCAAAGTAGCATAAGTATTTCCCTTAGTTTTTGAGAACCAAGGTATCTATCCAGTAGGAGGCTACGCGCGAGTCCCTCGCACCTACACAAAACAAATAGATCCTCACAACCAACGCGATAAGGGGTTGTCAATCCCTTCACAGTCACTTACAAGAGTGAGATCTAATGGATATGATAAGATAGTATTTTTGGTATTTTTATGATAAAGATGCAAAGTGAAATAAAAGGCAATGAAAATAACTAAGTGTTGGAAGATTAATATGATGGAAGATAGACCCAGGGGCCATAGGTTTCACTAGTGGCTTCCCTCAAGAGCATAGGTATTTTACGGTGGGTGAACAAATTACTGTTGAGCAATTGACAGAATTGAGCATATTATGAGAATATCTAGGTATGATCATGTATATAGGCATCACGTCCGAGACAAGTAGACCGACTCATGCATGCATCTACTACTATTACTCCACACATCGACCGCTATCCAGCATGCATCTAGAGTATTAAGTTCAAGAGAACAGAGTAACGCTTTAAGCAAGATGACATGATGTAGAGGGATAAACTTGTAGCGACCCGACCTTAAACGGTCAAGTCTCTGTGCTTCAGTGTCATCCCTGGATCGGTAATGCTGACACACACAGTACTCGAGGATTTATAACAGATTAGCAATCACACACTTATTACATCGAATGTCTCCAAAGAGAACTTATTACAATAAATATGGCTTAAGGCCATCTAATACGATAAAATCGGAAGGCTTGGAAGATAAAGTGAGTCCATCAACTCCAACGGCATAGCTGAGCTGCACGGCAACGACCTAACGAACCTTACTCCTCGTCTGAAAAGTCTGCAACATAATACGTTGCAGCCCGAAAATGGGTCAGCACATGGAATATGCTGGCAAAGTAACACAGTAGAGCAAGAACAGGATAATGCCATCACTACATGCATATTTGGCTGGTGGAAAGCTCTATGGTTATAGTTTTTGCGAAAAGCCAATTTTTCCCTACAACAAAGGAATAGATTTTATTTAACTATCATGGTAGTTGAAACATCATTGAGAAGGTTCCTCCAACTCAAACCCAATTAAGGTAATTACAACCCAACAATATTAATTTCGAGTGATGAGATACTTAAGATACTCCAAGTACTAGATACTCAAGATGTCCATAACCGGGGACACGACTAAGCATGATTAGTTTGTACACTCTACAGAGGTTTGCGCACTTTTCCCCACAAGACACGATCTCCTCCATTGGATTTCTCGCACTACATGATGTTTGAGAAACGGATGACCGAGACACAGTCTTTCAGAAACATTATCTCTCTACTCCGAGCAGACCATACCAAACCTACAACCCACTACCTGCTGACCCACCTCTTCAAGAGCTTCATGTAACTTACTCAGCTATGCTAGAGCCCATAATAGCTTGTGGCTGCACACGGAAGTTTCTAGCATGAATCATCTCAGTTCCCTTTGAGCCTGGGTGGCGGTCCATAGGAAGATCACACGGGTACTCCGGGATTTCCAAAAATACAGGAAACACTATGTACTCCAGGTGCCTCAATCCACCCAGATGTGTATTTAAGTTGGCAACTTAAGTTGAACCATTAATTAACAATCTCACATCTGTCATGGATTTCACTCATCCAAACTACGGCTACGAGCATAGCATAGCAATGTAAGCAACGCGTAGAAGTAACTCCCAAGGGTTTGAATGTAATAGGGCAATAGGTTCTACCTCATCAACTACTTCCCAACCCACATGTTAATGACATCCTAACCATGCATTGTTTGAGGATTGGAACTAATGCATAAAAACTAGGTGATAAAGGGGTATGATCAAAGTGTTACTTGCCTTGCTGACAATCCGCGAAACCTAGAGACTCCAAATAACACGCTTCGCACTTCGGGAATTCTATCGCAAGCAAACAATAGCATACGTAAGAAATCAAGCAAAGAAACATGGGTAAATCTCAAATAAGAAGATCTAACCAGAAAGTTCAACTTAAGAACTCTGGTTTGCAAAAAGAATCAAATCAAACGAAGCAACGAAACTCAAACGACGAAGAAAACAAGATCCGTTTACTAATTTGGACCTACGTCAAATTTTACAGTAGCAAAAGCTTGTTCAAGTTGGTTAAACAGAAAGAGGGTCTCAAGACGAAGATCTAGGCGCTTGAATCGCCTGATTCCGACAAACGAGCGAAAAGATAAACTAGAACGAAAATCGGATCAGAAATCACGATCAGAAATAATCACGGAAAAATACGAATAAAGAAAACTGACGAACAGGCTAACGAACGAGCGTTCGTTGTCTGTAACTAACGAGCGAAAACCGTTCGTTAAAATGAATGTACGGACGAACATCCGCTAAAAAGAAAAACCGGGAAAAACCGGCGAACCGAAAAAAAAAACGAGCTAGGGTTTTCTTTTAAAAAACCCGGATCGGTTTCTTTAAAAAACCGGCGGCTACGGCGGGGCCAGGTGGCGGTGGCGCGGTGCGGCAGCGGCGGCTTGGGGCGGCGGCTGCGGGCGGCGGCTCCGGGCGGGGTGGGGTGGTGGTGGCGGTGGCGGGATGGGGTGTATATAAAGAGGGGGGTCGTGCCTTGGGGAGGGGGCAAAGGGGCGGTGGAGCGGAGTCCTAGCCGGACTCCGGTCCGGGGCGGCGTGGCGGCGTCGGTCTCCTGAGGGAGACGGCGTCGCAGGGGAGGTGGGCCGGCGGCTGGGCTTCGGCCCAGTTAGCCCATGCGCATTTTTTTAAATAATTCTGCCGAAACTAAGAAAAATCCTAGAAAATAAAATAAAACTCTAAAAATGCCAAAACAAAATTTCACCGTCTAAATAAAATATTTAGAACGAGATGAACATTTTCTTGGCCCTAAAATGCAATTTTGAAAATGTGCAATTTTTATAATGCAAACAAAATTGCAATAAAATCCAAATAAACCAAATATTTGATTTTAATATTTTTCCTCCAATATTTCAATTATCTTGGAGAAGTCATATTATCTCCTCTCATATATTTTAATATGAAATATTTTCGGAGAGAAAAATAATTAAAACCAAAAAACTCGTTTCAAAATTTGATAAAATCAAATTTGAAAACCGGGGAAATCCCCAAATCTCTCTAAGGGTCCTTGAGTTGCTTATGATTTCGAGGATCACGAGACAAAATGCAATAAAATATGATATGCAAGAATGATCTATGTATGACATTCCAAATTGAAAATTTGGGATGTTACAAAACTCATGCAATATGAAATAAACCCAATCTTGTTATCCTCGATGGCAACAACACAATACGTGCCTTGCTGCCCCTACTGTCATTGGGAAAGGAGACGCAAGATTGAACCCAAAGCTAAGCACTTCTCCCATTGCAAGAAAGATCAATCTAGTAGGCCAAACCAAACTGATAATTCGAAGAGACTTGCAAAGATAACCAATCATACATAAAAGAATTCAGAGAAGATTCAAATATTGTTCATAGATAAACTTGATCATAAACCCACAATTCATTGGTCTCAACAAACACACCGCAAAAGAAGATTACATTGAATAGATCTCCACAAGAGAGGGGAGAACATTGTATCGAGATCCAAAAAGAGAGAAGAAGCCATCTAGCTAATAACTATGGACCCGTAGGTCTGAGGTAAACTACTCACACTTCATAGGAAGGGCTATGGTGTTGATGTAGAAGCCCTCCGTGATCGATGCCCCCTCCGGCGGAGCTCCGGAACAGGCCCGAAGATGGGATCTCATGGATACAAAAAGTTACGGTGGTGTAATTAGGGTTTTGGCTCCGTATTTAATCGTTTGGGGGTACGTAGGTATATATAGGAGGAAGAAGTACGTCGGTGGAGCAACAGGGGGCCCACGAGGGTGGAGGGCGCGCCTGGGGGGTAGGCGCACCCCCAACCTCGTGGCTTCCCTGTTGGTTGCTTGACGTAGGGTCCAAGTCTCCTGGATCATGTTTGTTCCGAAAATCACGTTCCCGAAGGTTTCATTCCATTTGGACTCCGTTTGATATTCTTTTTCTGAAATAGGCAAAAAACAGCAATTCTGGGTTGGGCCTCCGGTTAATAGGTTAGTCCCAAAAATAATATAAAAGTGAATAATAAAGCCCAATAATGTCCAAAATAGAAGATAATATAGCATGGAGCAATCAAAAATTATAGATACGTTGGAGACGTATCACAAAGTAGCACCATGTTCTTCATATAGAGAGTCTCCTATGATATCACTTTCATATACTAGTGGGAATTTTTCATTATAGAACTTGGCTTGTATATTCCAATGATGGGCTTCCTCAAAGTGCCCTAGGTCTTCGTGAGCAAGCAAGTTGGATGCAGACCCACTTAGTTTCTTTTGTCGAGCTTTCATATACTTATAGCTCTAGTGCATCTGTTGCATGGCAATCCCTACTCATTCACATTGATATCTATTGATGGGCATCTCCATAGCCCGTTGATACGCCTAGTTGATGTGAGACTATCTTCCCCTTTTTGTCTTCTCCACAACCACCATTCTATTCCACCATAGTGCTATATCCATGGCTCATGCTCATATATTGCGTGAAGATTGAAAAAGTTTGAGAACATCAAAAGTATGAAACAATTGCTTGGCTTGTCGTCGGGGTTGTGCATGATTTACATATTTTGTGTGGTGAAGATAGAGCATAGACAGACTATATGATTTTGTAGGGATAACTTTATTTGGGCATGTTATTTTGAGAAGACATAATTGCTTAGTTAGTATGCCTGAAATATTATTATTTCTATGTCAATATTAAACTTTTATCTTGAATCTTTTGGATATGAATATTCATGCCACAAATAAAGAAAAATTACATTGAGAAATATGTTAGAAAGCATTCCACATTAAAAATTCTTCTTTTATCATTTACCTACTCGAGGACGAGCAGGAATTAAGCTTGGGGATGCTTGATACGTCTCCAATGTATCTGTAATTTTTGATTGCTCCATGCTATTATATTATCTATTTTGGATGTCAATGGGCTTTATTTTACACTTTTATATCATTTTTGGGACTAACCTACTAACTGGAGGCCCAACCCAAATTGTTGTTTTTTTTGCCTATTTTAGGGTTTTGAAGAAAAGGAGTATCAAACGGTGTCCAAACGGAATGAAACCTTCGGGAACATGATTTTCTCAACAAACGTGGTCCAGGAGACTTGGAGTAGGCGTCAAGAAACAACGGAGGAAGCCACGAGGCATGGGGGCGCGCCTATCCCCCTTGGGCGCGCCCTCCACCCTTGTGGGCCCCTCGTTGCTCCACCGACGTACTTCTTCCTCCTATATATATCCACGTACCCCCCAAACATCCAGGAGCACCATGAAAACCTAATTCCACCGCCGTAACCTTCTGTACCCGAGAGATCCCATCTTGGGGCCTTTTTCGGAGCTCCGCCGGAGGGGGCATTGATCACGGAGGCCCTCTACATCAACTCCATGGCCTCTCTGATGATGTGTGAGTAGTTTACTTCAGACCTACGGGTCCATAGTTATTAGCTAGATGGCTTCTTCTCTCTCTTTGGATCTCAATACAAAGTTCTCCTCGATCTTCTTGGAGATCAATTCGATGTAATCTTCTTTTGTGGTGTGTTTGTCGAGATCCGATGAATTGTGGGTTTATGATCCAGATTATCTATGAACAATATTTGATTATCCTTTGAATTCTTTTATGTATGATTGGTTTATCTTTGCAAGTCTCTTCGAGTTATCAATTTGGTTTGGCCTACTAGATTGATCTTTCTTGCAATGAGAGAAGTGCTTAGCTTTGGGTTCAATCTTGCGGTGCTCGATCCCAGTGACAGAAAGGGAAATGACACGTATTATATTGTTGCCATCAAGGATAAAAAGATGGGGTTTATATCATATTGCATGAGTTTATCCCTCTACATCATGTCATCTTCCTTAAAGCATTACTCTGTTCTTATGAACTTAATACTCTAGATGAATGCTGGATAGTGGTCGATGTGTGGAGTAATAGTAGTAGATGCAGAATCGTTTCGGTCTACTTGTCGCGGACGTGATGCTTATATACATGATCATACCTAGATATTCTCATAACTATGCTCAATTCTATCAATTGCTCGACTGTAATTCGTTTACCCACCGTAATACTTATGCTCTTGAGAGAAGCCACTAGTGAAACCTATGGCCCCCGGATCTATCTTTCATCATATTAATCTTCCAACACTTAGTTATTTCCTTTGCCGTTTATTTTACTTTGCATCTTTATTTCTCTTTATCATAAAAATACCAAAAATATTATCTTATCATATCTATCAGATCTCACTCTCGTAAGTGACCGTGAAGGGCTTGACAACCCCTTTATCGCGTTGGTTGCGAGGTTCTTATTTGTTTGTGTGGGTGTGTAGGTGATAAATCTCCGTCGTATCTACTTTTCCAAACACTTTTGCCCTTGTTTTGGACTCTAACTTGCATGATTTGAATGGAACTAACCCTGACTGACGTTGTTTTCAGTAGAATCACCATGGTGTTATTTATGTGCAGAAACAAAAGTTCTCGGAATGACCTGAAACTTCACGGAACACCTTTACGGAAAATATAAAAAATCCTTGCAAAAGATGAAGACCAGGGGGCCCACCACCTGTCCACGAGGGTGGGGGGCACGCCCCCCTACCTCGTGGGCCCCCTGGAGCTCCTCCAACCTCAAGTCCAACTATATATATTTGCTTTCGGGGAGAAAAAATCAGAGAGAAGAAATCATCGTGTTTTACGATACGGAGCCGCCGCCAAGCCCTAAAACCTCTCGGGAGGGCTGATCTGGAGTCCGTTCGGGGCTCCAGAGAGGGGAATCCATCGCCATCGTCATCATCAACCATCCTCCATCACCAATTTCATGATGGTCTCTGCCTTGCGTGAGTAATTCCATCGTAGGCTTGCTAGACGGTGATGGGTTGGATGGGATCTATCATGTAATCGAGTTAGTTTTGTTAGGGTTTGATCCCTAGTATCCACTATGTTCTGAGATTGATGTTGCTATGACTTTGCTATGCTTAATGCTTGTCACTAGGGCCCGAGTGCCATGATTTGAGATCTGAACCTATTGTGTTTTCATCAATATATGAGAGTTCTTGATCCTATCTTGCAAGTCTATAGTCACCTATTATGTGTTATGATCCGTTAACCCCGAAGTGACAATAATCGGGATACTTACCGGTGATGACCGTAGTTTGAGGAGTTCATGTATTCACTATGTGTTAATGCTTTGTTCTGGTACTCTATTAAAAGGAGGCCTTAATATCCCTTAGTTTCCGTTAGGACCTCGCTGCCACGGGAGGGTAGGACAAAAGATGTCATGCAAGTTCTTTTCCATAAGCACGTATGGCTATATTCGGAATACATGCCTACATTACATTGATGAACTGGGGCTAGTTCTGTGTCACCCTAGGTTATAACTGTTGCATGATGAACCTGACCCTGCTTTTGCTAATTCACCTATCTGTGTTACTGATAAGGATTATGAATTCTCTGTTGATCCTGATAAAATTACTATGAATCTGAAACTGTTTGGCACATCTTACTAAATTAAATGATATAGCTACCCTGTTCACTAATTATGAGATAATTCGTTACTTTTATATCCTTAAAATATTTCAGTTCTCATTAAAGGGCGATGCTAACATATGGTTTAATTCTCTTGATCCTGGTTGTGTGCGTAGTTCCAGGATATGATTTATTACTTCTCTACTAAATATTTCCCTGCTCATAAGAAACAAGCTGCTTTGAGGGATATATATAATTTTGTGCAAATTGAAGAATAGAGTCTCCCACAAGCTTGGGGGAGGCTTCTCAAGGTACTTAATGCTTTGCTTGATCATCCTCTTAAGAAAAATGAAATACTTGATATCTTTTATAATGGACTAACCGATGCCTCTAGAGATTACCTGGATAGTTGTGCTGGTTCTGTTTTCAGGGAAATAACGCCGGGTGAAGCTGAAATTCTATTGAAAAATATGTTGACAAATGAAAATAATTGGACACCTCCTGAGCCAATCCCTGAGCCTATTCCTAAACCAACTCCGAAGAAGAGAGGTATTCTATTTCTCAGTCCTGAAGATATGCATGAGGCAAAGAAATCTATGAAAGAAAAAGGTATTAAAGCTGAAGATGTTAAGAATTTACCTCCTATTGAAGAAATACATGGTCTTAATTTACCGCCTGTCAAAGAAACTTATGATCTTAATCCATTACCTATTGAAGAAACTCATGGTCTTGATAACCCGACACATGTAGTAAAGGTAAATTCTCTCTATAGATATGATGAAGCTGAAATCCAATTTACTAAATTTGCTAGCCCATGCTTAGATGAGTTTGGCAAATTTATGGCTAAGCGAGAAGATTTTAATGCTTATTTTGGTAGACAATTGAAATACAATTCAAATATGCTTGAGCACTTGGGTGATTATATGGCTAATGTCAAAGGTGAACTTAAACTTATTAGCAAACATGCTTCTATGGTTACCACTCAAGTAGAGCAAGTACTTAAATCTCAAAATGATTTGCTCAATGAATAGAATAGTAAGAATAATGATAATGTTGTTAGAGTGGCTACTAGAACTGGTAGAATGACTCAGGAACCTTTGTATCCTTAAGGCCACCCTAAGAGAATTGACCAAGATTCTCAGAGAAATAATATAGATGCACCTAGTCCTTCTAAAAGGAAGAAAAAGAAAAATGATAGGACTTTGCATGCTTCTAGTGAACCTGTTATTGATACACTTGAGAATCCAAATGATATTTCTATCTCTGATGCAGAAACACAATCTGGTAATGAACCTGAAACTAGTGATAATGTTCATGATGATGCTCAACCTATTAATGATAATGATCTAGAAATTGAACCTGCAGTTGATCTTGATAACCCACAATCAAAGAATCAACGTTATGATAAGAAAGACTTTGTTGCTAGGAAACATGGGAAAGAAAGAGAACCATGGGTTCAGAAACCCATGCCTTTTCCTCCCAAACCATCCAAGAAAAAGGATGATGAGGATTTTGTGCGCTTTGCTTAAATGATTAGACCTATCTTTTTGCGTATGCGATTAACTGATATGCTCAAAATGAATCCTTATGCTAAGTATA
This sequence comes from Triticum monococcum, assembly GCA_034509565.1. NCBI lineage: Eukaryota > Viridiplantae > Streptophyta > Magnoliopsida > Poales > Poaceae > Triticum > Triticum monococcum. The sequence goes on along the minus strand of CM067847.1, from coordinate 167,853,454 downwards.
TGAAAGATATTGTTACAAATAAAAGAAAGATACCGGAAGCTGAAATTTCCACCATGCTTGCTAATTATACTTTTGAGGGTGGAATACCAAAGAAACTTGGAGATCCAGGAGTACCCACTATACCATGCTCCATTAAAAGAAACTATATTAAAACTCCTTTATGTGATCTTGGAGCCGGTGTTAGTGTTATGCCTCTGTCTTTATATCGTAGACTTGATTTGAATAAGTTGACACCTACTGAAATATCTTTGAAAATGGCTGATAACTCAACTGCTATACCTGCCGGTATTTGTGAGGATGTGCCTGTTGTAGTTGCGAACATTACTATTTTAACGGACTTTGTTATTCTTGATATTCCCGAGGACGATAGTATGTCTATTATTCTTGGCAGACCCTTTTTGAATACTGGGGGGGGGGGCTATTATAGATTGCACTAAAGGCAATGTCACTTTTCATGTTAATCGTAATGAGCATACGGTACACTTTCCGGGGAAACGACCTCAAGTTCATAGTATCAACTCTATTGGAAAAATTCCATCGATTATATTTGGAGGTTTTGAATTCCCTCTTCCTACTGCCAAGAAGAAATATGATATTCTTATTATTGGGGATGTGCATATCCCTGTTGAGGTAACATAGTGTTATTCGAAATTTCTCCAGTTCCATGTTATTCGGAATGAGTTCGTTAACAAGACCTGATCAACCTTGTTAGTGGATTCCTTTTGATGAGCATGAGATGGATGAAACTAGAAGGCACAACCTTCTGTATCCCACTTTTACTTTCTGTTATTTATATTAAATAAAATAAAAATAGTATTTTTCTGTCTGTTATCTGATTTATCCATGCAATATAAAAATACCCCGAAAATAAAAATTCTCCAAATGCCCTGAAATTTAAATATGTTTTTTCTGGAATATTTGAGAATATTTGGCATTGAGAACACAGGAGGAGGAGCTGGCACCTGGCCACGAGGGTCAGGGGCTCGCCCTACCCCCCTGGGCGCGCCCCCTGCCTCGTGGGCCCACGGTGGCCCTCCTCCACTTATTCTTTCACCCACACACGCCTTCTTCCTCCCACAAACACGCATATCCAGCTCAAACCTGAGTCCAAGCTCATTTTGCTGCCATGTTTGATCTCCTTGCTCAAAGCACCTCTCACAAAACTGCTTGGCGAGATTGTTCCTTGGTATGTGACTCCTCCATTGGTCCAATTAGTTTTTGTTCTAATGCTTTATTCATTGCAAATTTGTGCTACCTAGGTGACCATGTTCTTGAGCTTGCATGTCAAATTTATATGGTTCCAAGTAGTTTTGATGCATGATATAGGCTCTAGGCACTTGTATGAGTAGTTGCTATCAATATTATTGAGTTTGGTTCACTTTTATTTTGAAGTTACTAAGAATTTCAGAAATTTTTCAGAGGAAGAAATATGCTTAGGAAAATGTTCCAAGGTGGTTCTTCAAGGAAGCAAGGACCCAGGCTTGCAATGTGTGATGCTGATGAAGAACCACCAAGAGATGCCCCAGTGCATCCTTGTAAATGGCCTTCTGAGAACTTTATGGATCGAGCGGGAATTAAGGAGGAGTTAACGCATATTTGCGTAACACTGATCTTGTGAGCTTCGAGGAAGAGAAGTGTAGCCAGTATCACTATCTCACTTGTTCCTTTGTGAGGAGGTTTGAATTTTCATCTTCACGTAATTCCCCAACTGTCCTAATTGATCTTTATGAAAATTCTTATACCATGGACTTAGAGGATTTTACCACTGCTTGCAAACTTCCACAATGGGGTAGTATCAGGTAACCTCGCAAATATGAATTTAGAGATTTTCTTGCTAGTATAACTGTAGGGGAATCCAGAGATATAACACAAGCTACCATAGGGAGCATTCATTTTCCTGCTATACATTATTTTGCTCTCTTCATAGGTAGATGCATAAATGGTAAAGATGAAGCATGTCATATGTGTGTTCCTGACCTCAGTATTCTTAGGAGTGCTGTGTTAGGAGACAAATCTTATAATTTGGAGCCATTGTTGCACGTAGGTTGCATCTTAATATATTTAATGGAGATTTCTTTGGTGGAATTTATGCAACCCGCATAGCTAATTTTCTCCGTATAGCCATACGTGAAGATGATATTGAATTACCTCATGCTTACCTAGACTTTAATGCTATGGTTCACCACCAGTTTGTCGAGAGAAATGAATCACCTCTCCAGTATCGACTATTCTTTGACAAACGGCGTGCTGTCCGTATTACTCTCCCTGCTCCTGCCTTCTTTGATTATCAGGCAAAAGGAAGATATGTTATTACCAGAGAGGAGGCATATGAGTACGAGAGGAGGGCTGAGGCCGCTCGTCGCCACGCTGCAGCTCAGAAGGCGATAGCCGCTGCATCTCAGTACGACCCCAACTATTATTATGGATATCCGCCAGGCCAGCCGTGGCCATAGACCAACATAGGCCAAAAGCCTAAGCTTGGGGGAGTACGTATTTCCCACCGACATTACATTTATGTTCACACACTCATTGCTAGATGTCAGTGCTCATACTTTTTCATTGTATCATCCATGCTAGTTTATTTCCTTTTTATGCTTTCTTCTTGTGTGTTTAATAAAACTTAAGAAAAACCAAAAAAATTAGTTGTAGCTTTTAATTAGTTTACTTTCCATGCTTGTAGTAGTAATTAAAAAGAAAACCCAAAAATATTTCCTGTTCTTCTTGTGCTCGTTGGGAACTTTCCCGTGTAAATAGTTTTATCTCTTTTCTTTTCTTTGGGGGTCGATAGGAGAAGACCATGATTAAATTGTTGAAGTGGCTCTTACATGCATTATTGTTTATCTGACAAAAAAGCCTATATTGCCTCGTCTTCTCCTGTTTATTGAATGCTTATAGATTCCAGCTTAGTCCAATGCACGCACACTATTATTATTATTCACATCGTTCGGTCGTGCAAGTGAAAGGCAATTATGACGACATATGATGGACTGACTGAGATGAGAAAGGCTGGTATGAAATCGACCTCTTTTGTTTTTGTAAATATGATTAGCTCATCGTTCCTAATTCAGCCTATTATGAATAAACATGTTTGCAATGACAACTAGAGATCATAGTTTCTTGTGCCATGCTTGATTAGCTGGGAGCTTATAATGGTTTACCTTGCGTGCCAACATGCTATTAAAATGGTTGTGATGTGGTATGATAGGGTGGTATCCTCCTCTGAATGATTTAGGTGACTTGACTTGGCGCATGTTCACGCATGTAGTTGAAACAAAAATCAACATAGCCTTCACGATATTTATGTTCATGGTGGATTATATTCTACTCATGCTTGCATTCAGTGTTGATTAATTTTAATGCATGTTCATGACTGTTGTTGCTCTCTAGCTGGTCGCTTCCCAGTCTTTTGCTAGCCTTCACCTGTACTAAGCGGGAATACTGCTTGTGCATCCAACTCCATAAACCCCAAAGTTATTCCACATGAGTCCACCATACCTACCTATATATGGTATCTACCTGCCGTTCCAAGTAAATTGGTATGTGCCAAACTCTAAACCTTTAAATAAATATCCTGTTTTGTATGCTTGAATAGCTCATGTATCAACTAGGGTTGTCCGCATCTTCCATGTTAGGCAGGTTATTCTCAAGAGGAGTGGACTCTGCTCCTCACTCACGAGAAAGTGGCTGGTCACCGGGATGCCCAGTCCCATGCTTTATGCAAACTAAATCAAAATAATTGCAAACAAAACTCCCGCTGGGACTGCTGTTAGTTGGAGGCACTCGTTGTTTCGAGCAAGCCATGGATTGATGGTTGTTGGTGGAAGGGGGAGTATAAACTTTACCATTCTATTTGGGAACCGCCTATAATGTGTGTAGCATGGTAGATATCGCCATCTCTTGGTTGTTATGTTGACAATGAAAGTATACCGCTCAAAATATTATTCACCTCTATTTCAAAACCGAGCTCTAGCACCTCTACAAATCCCTGCTTTCCTCTGTGAAGGGCCTATCTATTTACTTTTATGTTGAGTCATCATCCTCTTATTAAAAAGCACCAGTTGGAGAGCACTGTTGTCATTTGCATTCATTACTATTAGTTCACATTGAGTATGACTTGACTGGATCTCTTTTACCATGAATTACAATGTATAGTCAGTCCTTGATCTTTAAAGGTGCTCTGCATTTATGTTTTGCGGTCTCAGAAAGGGCTACCGAGATACCATCTTGTTATATCATATTATGATTGTTTTGAGAAATTGTTGTCATTCGAGATTTATTATTATTGCTCACTAGTTGATTATGCCATTGATATGAGTAAACTTGAGACCTAAGCGTTATTGTGAATGTGGTTAGTCGTAATCTTTGCTGAAAACTTGAATGCTGGCTTTACATATTTACAACAACAAGAGCAAGCAGAGTTTGTAAAAGTTTTTCTTTATCACTTTTAGTTTATCAACTGAATTGCTTGAGGACAAGCAAAGGTTTAAACTTGGGGGGGGTTGATACGTCTGCGTCGTATCTATTTTTCCAAACACTTTTTCCCTTGTTTTGGGCTCTAACTTGCATGATTTGACTGGAACTAACCCGGATTGGCGCTGTTTTCAGCAGAATCACCATGGTGTTATTTATGTGCAGAAACAAAAGTTCTCGGAATGACCTGAAACTTCACGGAACACCTTTTCGGAAAATATAAAAAATCCTTGCAAAAGATGAAGACCAGGGGGGCACCACCTGTCCACGAGGGTGGGGGCGCGCCTGCCCCTCTAGGGCGCACCCTCCTACCTCGTGGGCCCCTGGAGCTCCTCCGACCTCAAGTCCAACTCTATATATTTGCTTTCCGGGAGAAAAAAATCAGAGAGAAGAAATCATCGCATTTTACGATACGGAGCCGCCGCCAAGCCCTAAAACCTCTCGGGAGGGCTGATCTGGAGTCTATTCGGGGCTCCGGACAGGGGAATCCGTCGCCATCGTCATCATCAACCATCCTCCATCACCAATTTCATGATGCTCACCGCCGTGCATGAGTAATTCCATCGTAGGCTTGCTGGACGATGATGGGTTGGATGGGATCTATCATGTAATCGAGTTAGTTTTGTTAGGGTTTGATCCCTAGTATCCACTATGTTTTGAGATTGATGTTGCTATGACTTTGCTATGCTTAATGCTTGTCACTAGGGCCCAAGTGCCATGATTTCAGATCTGAACCTATTATGTTTTCATCAATATATGAGAGTTCTTGATCCTATCTTGCTAGTCTATAGTCACCTATTATGTGTTATGATCCGTTAACCCCGAAGTGACAATAATCGGGATACTTACCAGTGATGACCGTAGTTTGAGGAGTTCATGTATTCACTATGTGTTAATTCTTTGTTCCGGTACTCTATTAAAAGGAGGCCTTAATATCCCTTAATTAGTTTCCGTTAGGACCCCGCTGCCACGGGAGGGTAGGACAAAAGATGTCATGCAAGTTCCATTCCACAAGCACGTATGACTATATTCGAAATACATGCCTACATTACATTGATGAACTGGAGCTAGTTCTGTGTCACCCTAGGTTATGACTGTTACATAATGAACCGCATCCGGCATAATTCTCCATCACTGGTCCATTTCCTACGAGCTTTCCATATATTGTTCTTCGCTTATTTACTTTTCTGTTGCTATTGCTATCATCACTACAAAATACCAAAAACATTACTTTCGCTACCGTTACTTTTGCTATATTTACCACTACTATCATATTACTTTGCTACTAAATACTTTGCTACAGATATTAAGTTTCCAGGTGTGGTTGAATTGACTACTCAGCTGCTAATACTTGAGGATATTCTTTGGCTCCCCTTGTGTCGAATAAATAAATTTGGGTTGAATAATCTACCCTCAAAAACTGTTGCGATCCCCTATACTTGTGGCTTATCAGTGGGACTTGAGCGTAATCTCCTACTGGATTGATACCTTTGTTCTAAAAAGCTGAGGGAAATACTTACGCTACTTTGCTGCATCACCCTTTCCTCTTCAAGGGAAAACCAACGTAGTGCTCAAGAGGTAGCAGCCTTCCGGGGCATCCCTAAGCTTAGATGCTTGAGTCTCCTTGAATATTTACTTGGGGTTCCTTGGGAATCCCCATGCTTGAGCTCTTGCCTCTCCTTCTTCTCCTCACATCGAGACATCCTCGATCTTTGAACACTCATCCACACAAAACTCAACAGAAAACTCGGTAAGATCCGTTAGTATAATAAAGCAAATCACTACTCTAAGTACTATTGCAAACCAATTCATATTTTGTTTTTGCATTGTAGCTACTGTAATATAACTTTTTCATGGCTTAATCCACTGATATAAATCGATATTTTCATCAAAACAAGCAAACTATGCATCAAAAACAGAATCTGTCTAAAACAGAACAGTCTGAAATAATCTGAAAATTCACCATACCTATGTTACTCCAAAAATTCTACCAAAATTAGTAAAAATAAAAAAATTATATATAAAGACAGCGCAAAAAGTTTCAGAACCTTTTGACGTTCCAGTAAAACATGTAAAATCGCGCACTACAGCCAAAGTTTCTGTCCTGCACCATACAAACCAACAAGCATTGTAAACATCCTAAAGGCAAACCTTGGCACATTATTTTTATTTTTAAACTTTATAAAAGCACACAACAGAAATAAATGACTCTCTAAAGCTTCCTGGTTGTCTCCCTAGCAGCTCTTTCTTTAAAGCCATTAAACTAGGCATATAGTGCTCAAGTAATGAATCCACCCGGATCCCAAGGTATATCAAAGCCAATTTGAATTAGCAGTGATTTGGCATTTAGTGGTGAGCACAAAGCAACATATATCAAGTAATGACGAAGTCTAACTCTCTTCCTATGCATCGGCATGTCATACAAGAACAATTCATGCACATCAAGTAAAGGCTAATACATAGCATAAGCAGTTTCTTGCAATTTTATCGTGTGGGAAACATAGAGAGGTGGAGATATAGTTCCTCTCTCATAATAATTGCAAGTAGGAGCAGCAAGCACATGAATATTATATCTATCAAAATCATCATGTGTAGTAGTAAAATGCAACCCATCAATATAATCCTTAACAAGAGCAAACTTCTCCGATATAATTCAAAAAGATAATAGGACTATCATGCGTGGGTGCAATAGCAAAAATTTCATGTTTAACATAAGGAACTATAGCAAGTTCATCTCCATAAGCATAATTCATATTGGCATCTTGGCCACAAGCATAGCAAGCATAATCAAAAAGGGATATTTCAAGAGAATCAACGGGATCATAACAGTCATCATAGCAATCATCCTTCGGTAAGAACGAAGGGAAAGTAAACAATGTATGAGTTGAAGAGTTACTCTCATTAGAAGGTGGGCATGGGTGATCAATCCGCTCTTCCTCCTTTTGTACTTCGCTCTCCTCATCATTTTTTTCATCCAATGAGCTCACAGTTTCATCAATTCCTTCTTCCATAGACTCCTGCAAAATATTAGTCTCTTCTTGGACAGCGGAGGAGTCCTCAATATATAGTTTAACATAGGCATTAGAAGCATAATTATCATAACAATATTTAAGTATGGCAAAATTTTCAGATTTGTAAAGAATAGCATCATACTTTTCAATCAAAGAAGCAATTTCATAAGCACCCTTAAAAGCAACAAATTCTTCTATTTTTTGAACATCATAGTAATTATAAACACCCTTAGCATATGAAGATATGATTCCATTATCACTAAACTCACATTGGTAGGGAAGGTGTTTCTTAGGGTTTTCAGAACAACAAGTAACATCATATATTTCACATAAATTCCAAGCATAACATCGCAAACGATGAATTTGGTCCAGTAAAAGTTTCCCTTTTTGAGATAAGCGGTGTCGCACATAACAAGCATGCTCATCTAAAGATTTGCCCTCAACTGAGCTAATTGGGGTTTCAGCACGAGCACAAAGGGATCAAAGATGATCCAAGTAAAAAGCTTCAGGAGTGTGATAGATTTTGAGTGGTTCTTCAACCATTGGTTCAGTAGGTACAACTATTTTTTTTGGTATTTTGCGTTTCCTACCCATAACTAAAGATAGAAAACAACTAAGAACAGCAAATAAAAATTGCTTAGTGATAAAGCAAACAAGCACACACGAGAATATTCACCCCAATCTATGGCTCCCCGGTAATGGCGCCAAAAAAGGTCTAGACAACCCACAAGTACAGGGGATCAATTGTAGCCTCTTTCAATAAGTAAGAGTGTCAAACCCAACGAGGAGCTAAAGGTAGAACAAATATTCCCTCAAGTTCTATCGACCACCGATACAACTCTACACACGCTTGACGTTCGCTTTACCTAGAACAAGTGTAAAAGTAGGAGTACTTTGTAGGTGTTTTTGGATAGGTTTGCAAGATAATAAAGAGCACGTAAATAAAAAGTAGGGGTTGTTTAGATAAAGAAACAATAAAGTTAGTATAGAGAGTGTGGAAAAGTGGTGGTTGATACGTCCATTTTGCATCATGCTTTTATATTAATATTTATTGAATTATGGGCTGTTATTACACATTATGTCACAATACTTATGCCTATTCTCTCTTATTTTACAAGGTTTACATAAAGAGAGAGAATGCCGACAGCTGGGATTCTGGGCTGGAAAAGGAGCAAATATTAGAGACCTATTCTGCACAGCTCCAAAAGTCCTGAAACTTCACGGAAGTCATTTTCATACTATATAAAAAATATTGAGCGCAAGAAGTTCACCAGGGGGGCCACACCCTGCCCACGAGGGTGGGGGCGCGCCCTATCCCCCTGGGCGCCCCCCTACCTCGTGGGCCCCCTGGTGGCCCTCTAATGCCCATCTTCTGCTATATGGAGTCTTTTGGTGAGGAAAAAATCATAAGCCGTCTTTCCGGACAAGACTCCGCCGCCACGAGGTGGAACCCTGGCAGAACCAATCTAGGGCTCTGGCGGAGCTGTTCTGCCGGGGAAACTTCCCTCCGGGAGGGGGAAATCATCGCCATCGTCATCACCAACGATCCTCTCATTGGGAGGGGGTCAATCTCCATCAACATCTTCACCAGCACTATCTCCTCTCAAAACCCTAGTTCATCTCTTGTATCCAATTCTTGTCTCCAAGTCCGTGATTGGTACCTGTGGGTTGCTAGTAGTGTTAATTACTCCTTGTAGTTGATGCTAGTTGGTTTATTCGGTGGAAGATCATATGTTCAGATCCTATATGCACATTAATACCCCTCTGATTATGAACATGAATATGCTTTGTGAGTAGTTACGTTTGTTCCTGAGGACATGCATGGGAGAAGTCTTGCTATTAGTAGTCATGTGAATTTGGTATTCGTTCGATATTTTGATGAGATGTATGTTGTCTCTCCTCTAGTGGTGTTATGTGAACGTCGACTACATGACACTTCACCATTATTTGGGCCTAGAGGAAGGCATTGGGAAGTAATAAGTAGATGATGGGTTGCTAGAGTGACAGAAGCTTAAACCCTAGTTTATGTGTTGCTTCGTAAGGGGCTGATTTGGATCCATATGTTTCATGCTATGGTTAGGTTTACCTTAATACTTTTGTTGAAGTTGTGGATGCTTGCAATAGAGGTTAATCATAAGTGGGATTCTTGTCCAAGTAAGGACGGTACCCAAGCACCGGTCCACCCACATACCAAATTATCAAAGTATTGAACGTGAATCATATGAACGTGATGAAAACTAGCTTGACGATATTCCCATGTGTCCTCGGGAGCGCTTTACATCATATAAGAGTTTGTACAGGCTTGTCCTTTGCTACAAAAAGGATTGGGCCATCTTGCTGCACTTTATTTACTTTTGTTACTTGTTGCTCGTTACCAATTATCTTATCACAAAACTATCTGTTGCCTATTATTTCAGTGCTTGCAGAGAATACCTTGCTGAAAACCGCTTATCATTTCCTTATGTTCCTCGTTGGGTTCGACACTCTTACTTATCGAAAGGACTACGATAGATCCCCTATACTTGTGGGTCATCAAGACTCTTTTCTAGTTCCGTTGCCGGGGAGTGAAGCGCCTTTGGTAGGTGGAATTTGGTAAGGAAAAATTTATAATGTGTGCTGAAATTTACTGTCACTTGTTACTATGGAAAGTAATCCTCTGAGGGGCTTGTTCGGGGTATCTTCACCCCGACCAGTAGAGCAAAGAGTTGCTCCTCAACCTACTGAACCTACTGAAGATGAAAATGTTCACTTTGAAATTCCTTCGGGTATGTTTGAAAAACTTCTAGCTAATCCTTTTGTGGGAGATGGAACAAAGCATCCTGATGAGCACCTAATATATGTGGATGAAGTTTGTGGATTATTTAAGCTTGCATGTGTGCCCGGAGATGTTAGTAAGAAGAAGGTATTCCCTTAATCTTTTAAGGGAGATGCATTGACATGGTATAGGCTATGTGATGATACGGGGTCATGGAACTACAAATGATTAAAATTGGAATTTCATCAGAAGTTTTATCCTATGCATCTTGTTCATCATGATCGCAATTATATATATAATTTTTGGCCTCGCGAAGGAGAAAGCATCGCTCAATATTGGGGAAGGCTTAAATCAATGTTATATTCATGCCCCAATCATGAGCTCTCAAGAGAAATGATTATTCAAAAAATTTATGCTCGGCTTTCTGATAACAATCGCACCATGCTCGATACTTCTTGTGCTGGCTCTTTTATGATGAAGACTATTGAATTCAAATGGGATTTATTGGAAAGAATTGAACACAACTCTGAAGATTGGATTCTCGACAAAGGTAAGGAGTCAGGTATGACACCTAAGTATGATTGTGTTAAATCTTTTATGGATACCGATGTTTTCCGTAAATTTAGCACTAAATATGGACTTGACTCTAAGATAGTAGCCTCTTTTTGTGAATCTTTTGCTGCTCATATCGATCTCCCTAAGGAGAAGTGGTTTAAATATCATCCTCCCATAGAAGTAAAAGTAGCTGCACCTATTAAAGTTGAAGAAAAGACTGTCACTTATAATGATCCTATTGTTCATACTGCTTATGTTGAGAAACCACATTTTCCTGTTAGGATAAAAGATCATGCTAAAGCTTCAACTGTGGTTCGTAAAAGCAATATTAGAACCTATACACCTCCTGAGCAAATTAAAGTTGAACCTAATATTGCTATTGTTAAAGATCTCTTGGCCGATAATATTGATGGGCATGTTATTCATTTATGTAATGAAACCGCTAGAATTGCCAAACCTTGTACTAAAGATAAACATAGGCATGTGGGAGGCATGCCTGTTATTTCTATTAAAATAGGAGATAATTGTTATCATGGCTTATGTGATATGGGTGCCAGTGCTAGTGCTATACCTTTTGACTTATACAAAGAAATTATGCATGACATTGCACCCGCTGAGTTAGAAGATATTGATGTCACAATTAAACTTGCCAATAGAGATACTATTTCACCAATGGGAATTGTTAGAGATGTTGAAGTCTTGTGTGGGAAAACTAAATATCCTGCTGATTTTCTTGTTCTTGGCTCCCCACAAGATAGCTTTTGTTCCATTATTTTTGGTAGACCCTTACTGAACACAATTAATGCTAAGATAGATTGCAAAAAGGATGTTGGTACTATTGGTTTATGTGATATGTCTCATGAGTTTAATTTCTCTAAATTTCGTAGACAACACCGTGAAGAGGAATTGCCTAGTAAAGATGAAATTATTGGTCTTGCTTCTATTGCCATACCTCCTAATGATCCTTTAGAACAATATTTGCTAGACCATGAAAATGATATGTTTATGAATGAAAGAAGGGAAATATATGAAGTATTCTTTAAACAGGAACCCATCCTGAAACACAATTTGCCTGTTGAAATCCTAGGGGATCCTCCTCCACCCAAGGGTGATCCCGTGTTTGAGCTTAAACCGTTACCTGATACTCCAAATATGCTTATCTTGATGAAAAGAAGATATATCTATTATTATTCGTGCTAACCTTTTAGAGCATGAAGAAGAGAGATTATTGAAAACTCTGAAGAAGCACCGTGCTGCTATTGGATATACTCTCGATGATCTTAAGGGCATTAGTCCCACACTATGTCAACACAAAATAAATTTGGAGAAAGATGCCAAACCAGTTCGTGATCACCAATGACGGCTGAATCCTACGATGAAAGAAGTGGTAAGAAAGGAAATACTAAAGCTCCTTGAGGCAGGTATAATTTACCCCGTTGCTGATAGTCAGTGGGTAAGTCTGTCCATTGTGTCCCTAAAAAGGGAGGTATTACTGTCATTACTAATGATAAAGATGAATTGATTCCTCAAAGAATTATTACAGGTTATAGGATGGTAATTGATTTTCGCAAATTAAATAAGGCTACTAAAAAAGATCATTACCCCTTACCTTTTATTGATCAAGTGCTAGAAAGATTATCCAAACATATACATTTTTGCTTTCTAGATGGTTATTCTAGTTTCTCTCAAATACCTGTGTTAGCTGATGATCAATCTAAGACCACTTTTACTTGCCTGCTCGATACTTTTGCTTATAGACGTATGCCTTTTGGTTTATGTAATGCACCTGCTACCTTCCAAATATGCATGATGGCTATATTCTCTGACTTTTGTGAAAAGATTTGTGAGGTTTTCATGGACGATTCTCCGTCTATGGATCCTCTTTTGATGATTGCTTGAGCAACCTTGATCGAGTTTTGCATAGATGTGAAGAAACTAATCTTGTCTTGAATTGGGAAAAGTGCCACTTTATGGTTAATGAAGGTATTGTCTTGGGGCATAAAGTTTCTGAAAGAGGTATTGAAGTGGATAAAGCCAAGGTTGATGCTATTGAAAAGATGCCATGTCCCAAGGACATCAAAGGTATAAGAAGTTTCCTTGGTCATGCCGGTTTTTATAGGAGGTTCATTAAGGAATTCTCAAAAATTTCTTGGCCTCTGACTAATTTATTACAAAAAGATATGCCATTTGTTTTTTATGATGATTGTGTAGAAGCATTTGAAATACTTAAGAAAGCATTGATCTCTGCACCTATTGTTGAGCCACCTGATTGGAATTTACCCTTTCAAATTATGTGTGATGCTAGTGATTATGTTGTAGGTGTTGTTCTAGGGCAAAGAGTTGATAAGAAATTAAATGTTATTCAATATGCTAGTAAAACTCATGACAATGCTCAGAGAAATTATGCTACTACTGAAAAAGAATTCCTAGCAGTTGTATTTGCTTGTGATAAGTTTAGACCATATATTGTTGATTCTAAAATAACTATTCACACGGATCATGCTGCTATTAAATACCTTATGGAAAAGAAAGATGCTAAACCTAGACTTATTAGATGGGTCCTCTTGCTACAAGAATTTGATTTGCATATTATTGATAGAAAGGGAGCTGAGAACCCCGTTGCAGACAACTTGTCTAGGCTAGAGAATGTTCTTGATGACCCACTACCTATTGATGATAGCTTTCCTGATGAACAATTAAATGTCATAAATCCTTCTCATACTCCTCCCTAGTATGCTGATTATGCTAATTACATTGTTGCTAAATTTATACCGCCTAGTTTCACATACCAGCAAAAGAAAAAGTTCTTCTATGATTTGAGACATTACTTTTGGGATGACCCACATCTTTATAAAGAAGGCATAGATGGTGTTATTAGAAGTTGTGTACCTGAGCATGAACAGGAACAGATCCTATTCAAGTGTCACTCCGAGGCTTATGGAGGACACCATGCTGGAGATAGAACTGCACACAAGGTATTGCAATCCGGTTTTTATCGGCCTACTCTCTTCAAGGATGCCCGTAAGTTTGTCTTGTCTTGTGATGAATGTCAAAGAATTGGTAATATTAGTAGACGTCGGGAAATTCCTATGAATTATTCACTTTTTATTGAACCATTTGATGTTTGGGGCTTTGATTATATGGGACCTTTTCCTGCCTCTAATGGATATACACATATTTTAGTTGTTCTTGATTACGTTACTAAGTGGGTAGAAGCTATTCCAACTAGTAGTGCTGATCATAACACCTCTATTAAGATGCTTAAAGAAGTTATTTTTCCAAGGTTTGCAGTCCCTAGATATTTAATGACTGATGGTGTTTCACATTTTATTCATGGTGCTTTCCGTAAAATGCTTGCTAAGTATGATGTTAATCATAGAATTGCATCTCCTTATCACCCACAGTCTAGTGGTCAAGTAGAATGGAGTAATAGAGAACTCAAATTAATTTTGCAAAATACTGTTAATAGATCTAGAAAGAATTGGTCCAAGAAACTTGATGATGCATTATGGGCCTATAGAACGGCATATAAAAATCCTATGGGTATGTCTCTGTATAAAATGGTCTATGGTAAAGCATGACACTTACCTCTCGAACTAGAACATAAGGCTTATTGGGCTATTAAAGAACTCAATTATGATCTCAAACTTGCCGGTGAAAAGAGGTTATTCGACATTAGCTCACTAGATGAATGGAGAACCCAAGCCTACGAGAATGCCAAATTATTTAAAGAAAAAGTCAAAAGATGGCATGACAAAAGAATACAAAAGCATGAGTTTAATGTAGGTGATTATGTATTATTATACATCTCTTGTTTAAGATTTTTTGCAGGAAAACTTCTCTCTAAATGGGAAGGTCCTTACGTTATCGAGGAGGTCTATCATTCCAGTGCCATAAAAATCAACAACTTCGAAGGCACAAATCCGAAGGTGGTGAATGGTCAAAGAATTAAACAATATATCTCAGGTAATCCTATGAATGTTGAAACCAATGTTATTGAAACCGTAACCCCGGAGGAATACATAAGGGACACCTTACGGAACGTTTCAGACTCCGAAAAGGAATAGGTATGTGGTACGGTAAGTAAACCGACTCCAAAATAGTTCTAATGGCAATTTTCTTCCATTTTGGAATATTTAGAAAAATAGAAAAATAAGAAGCAGTCCGAGAAGGACACGAGGGCTCCACGAGGGTGGAGGGCGCGCCCTACCCCCCTGGGCATGCCCCCCTACCTCGTGGGCACCTCGTGTGCTCCCCGGACTCCGTTTTCTTACACGACATGTATTTTGGTCGGTAAAAATTCATTATATAACCTCCTGAAGGTTTTGACCACCGTATCACGCAAAAATCTCCTGTCTTTGCTTCGAGCTATTTTTCTGACAGATCCAGGTTGTCATGTCGTCTTCAAGTGCCCCCAAGGACCAGTTCTTCGAGAAGGTCATCAACCCCTACCTCGCGGAAGTGCTGCAACACCCTCAAACCATTGAGATGCGTGATGGGTTGTTGCACATCCGCGATGTTGAGGGACCAAGGAAGACCGGAAGCATGGAGGCAAGGCTCGAGGCATTGGAGCAAGAAGTTTTCAAGTGTTGGGAGATGGTGGAGCGTGGACTCGATTCCAATCACATTATGATCACGGAGTTCACCAATAACCACAAGTTGGATGTCAAGGACATTGGGGAGGCCATGTTCAAGCTTCATGAGAAAATCGAGCACCTCCAAGCCCAGATCTATGACCTGCAAAATCAAAACTGTGAGTGTCAATATAGAATCAAGAGGATGAGTTTGGCTGCAGATTTGAGGTTTCAGGAGACTCGATCATCCTTCTATGATGGTGAGCCTATGCCTTGGAAGAATGACGACAAGCCTACGCCATCAACAAAACCATCAACTTCTTCACCAACAAAGGAGGCATAATCACATGGGTATGGGCACTCCCCTTGGCAACTGCCAAGCTTGGGGGAGTGCCCCGGTATCGTATCACCATCAATTTTATCTTTACCATTTTTCTTAGTTCGACCATTTTGATAATATCTTGATCTAGTAGAATAAAAGTTCTTAGTATGATCTAGTTGTGAGTTTTGCTTTATGATCCTTCTATGTAATCGAGTCCGTGAGCTATATATAATAAAGATTAGTGTTGCATCAAGGGCTTGATTATTTTTCCATGATCTTGAGTAAATAAAATAAAAGAGATCATATGGATCTTATGGAGAGTAATGAGCTCACATATAAAAAGTATGATGAATAAAAGTTGTTGAGAGTTGACAAACATAGTTTTGGTCATCGTTGCACTTAATAGGAAGTAATAAAGAAAGAGAGGTATTCACATATAAATATACTATCTTGGATATCTTTTATGATTTTGAGCACTCATTAAAGTATGACATGCTAAAGAGTTGACGTTGGACAAGGAAGACAACGTAATGGTTTATGGTTTCTTACATATGAGATAAATTATATTGTCATGGATCATCCAACATGATTGAGCTTGCCTTTCCCCCTCATGCTAGCCAAATTCTTCGCACCAAGTAGAGATACTACTTGTGCTTCCAAATATCCCTAAACCCAGTTTTGCCATGAGAGTCCACATATCTACCTATGGATTGAGGAAGATCCTTCAAGTAAGTTGTCATCGATGCAAGCAATAAAAAAATTGCTCTCTAAATATGTATGACTTATTAGTGTGGGAGAAAATAAGCTTTATATGATCATGTGATATGGAAGAAATAAAAGTGACAGACTGCATAATAAAGGTCCATATCACAAGTGGCAATATAAAGTG
This sequence comes from Triticum monococcum, assembly GCA_034509565.1. Classification (NCBI taxonomy): domain Eukaryota; kingdom Viridiplantae; phylum Streptophyta; class Magnoliopsida; order Poales; family Poaceae; genus Triticum; species Triticum monococcum. The sequence continues at coordinate 167,836,878 of CM067847.1, read as the reverse complement.
ACGTTCTTTCGCATTAAGATTCTATGCATCCAACCATAAAAGCGCATGACAACCTCTGCTTCCCTCTGCGAAGGGCCTGTCTTTTACTTTTATCTCCTACCTTGCATAAGAGTCATGGTGATCTTCCCCCTTCCTTTTTAAATTTTATCTTTTGGCAAGCACAACATGTTGGAAAGATCCTAGTATATATGGCTAATTGGATGTGAGTTTTCATGAACTATTATTATTGATATTACCCTTGAGGTAAATGAAGGAAATATGCCCTAGAGGCAATAATAAAGTTATTATTTATTTCCTTATATCATGATAAATGTTTATTATTCATGCTAGAATTGTATTAACCGGAAACATAATACATGTGTGAATACATAGACCAACAGAGTGTCACTAGTATGCCTCTACTTGACTAGCTCGTTAATCAAAGATGGTTATGTTTCCTAACCATGAACAAAGAGTTGTTATTTGATTAACGAGGTCACATCATTAGTTGAATGATCTGATTGACATGACCCATTCCATTAGCTTAGCACCCGATCGTTTAGTATGTTGCTATTGCTTTCTTCATGACTTATACATGTTCCTATAACTATGAGATTATGCAACTCCCGTTTACCAGAGGAACACTTTGGGTACTACCAAACGTCACAACGTAACTGGGTGATTATAAAGGAGTACTACAGGTGTCTCCAATGGTAGATGTTGGGTTGGCGTATTTCGAGATTAGGGTTTGTCACTCCGATTGTCGGAGAGGTATCTCTGGGCCCTCTCGGTAATATACATCACATAAGCCTTGCAAGCATAATAACTAAGATGTTAGTTATGAGATGATGTATTACGGAACGAGTAAAGAGACTTGCCAGTAACGAGATTGAACTAGGTATTGGATACCGACGATCGAATCTCAGACAAGTAACATACCGATGACAAAGGGAACAACGTATGTTGTTATGCGGTCTGACCGATAAAGATCTTCGTAGAATATGTAGGAGCCAATATGGGCATCCAGGTCCCGCTATTGGTTATTGACCGGAGACGTGTCTCAGTCATGTCTACATTGTTCTCGAACCGTAGGGTCCGCACGCTTAACGTTACGATGTCAGTTATTATGAGTTTATGCATTTTGATGTACCGAAGGTTGTTCGGAGTCCCGTATGAGATCATGGACATGACGAGGAGTCTCGAAATGGTCGAGAAGTAAAGATTGATATATTGGAAGCCTATGTTTGGACATCGGAAGTGTTCCGGGTGAAATCGGGATTTTACCGGATTACCGGGAGGGTTACCGGAACCCCCCGAGAGCCAAATGGGCCAACATGGGCCTTAGTGGAAAGGTGAGAGGGCAGCCCACATAGGGCTGCGCCTCCCCCCCTCTCCCTAGTCCTATTAGGACTAGGAGAGGGGCCGTCCACCTCTCTCTCTCTCCCCTTTAAAGGATTCCTAGTTGGACTAGGATTGGAGGGGGGAGTCCTACTCCCGGTAGGAGTAGGACTCCTCCTGCGCCTCCCCCTCTTTGGCCGGCCAGCCCCCCTCCCTCCAACCTTTATATACGGGGGCAGGGGACACCCCAAGACACACAAGTTGATCCTTGAGATCGTTCCTTAGCCGTGTGTGGTGCCCCCTGCCACCAAATTCCACCTCGATCATACCATTACAGTGCTTAGGCGAAGCCCTGCGTCGGTAGTACATCAAGATCGTCACCACGCCGTCGTGCTGACGGAACTCTTCCTCGATGCTTTGCTGGATCGGAGCCCGAGGAACGTCATCGAGCTGAACGTGTGCTAAGAACTCGGAGGTGCCGGAGTAACGGTGCTTGGATCGGTCGGATCGGGAAGACGTACGACTACTTCCTCTACGTTGTGTGATCGCTTCCGCAGTCGGTCTGCGTTGGTACGTAGACAACACTCTCCCCTCTCGTTGCTATGCATCACCATGATCTTGCGTGTGCATAGGAAATTTTTTGAAATTACTGCGTTCCCCAACAGTAAAACGTTTGGAGGTAAAACTATAAGCCCCTATCTTTCTCTGTGTCCAATTAAAACTCCATACCCATAAGTATTGCGTGAGTGTCAGCAATTGTGAAAGACTATATGATACTTGAGTGTGTGGACTTGCTGAAAAGCCCTTATATTGACTCTTTCCTATGTTATGATAAATTGCAATTGCTCCAATGACCGAGATTATTGTTTGTTAGTTATCAATGAAGTTTATGATTCATACTTGAAATTGTGATTGAATTATTACTCTAGAATAAGAGATCATATGACAAGAATTATATAAGTTGCTATTGTAAGAATGATCATGATGCCCTCATGTCCGTATTTTATTTTTATTGACACCTCTATCTCTAAACATGTGGACATATTTTTTGATTTTGGCTTTCGCTTGAGGACAAGCGAGGTCCAAACTTGGGGGAGTTGATACGTCCATTTTGCATCATGCTTTTATATCGATATTTATTGCATTATGGGCTATTATTACACATTATGTCACAATACTTATGCCTATTCTCTCTTATTTTACAAGGTTTACATAAAGAGGGAGAATGCTGGCAGGTGGGATTCTGGGCTGGAAAAGGAGCAAATATTAGAGACCTATTCTGCACAGCTCCAAAAGTCCTGAAACTTCACGGAAGCCATTTTCAGAATATATATATATAAGAAATACTAAGCGCAAGAAGTTCACCAGGGGGCCACACCCTGCCCACGAGGGTGGGGGCACGGCCTACCCCCCTGGGCGCGCCCCTACCTCGTGGGCCCCCTGGTGGCCCTCCGATGCCCATCTTCTGCTATATGGAGTCTTTCGATGAGGAAAAAATCATAAGCCATCTTTCCGGACGAGACTCCGCCGCCACAAGGCGGAACCTTGGCGGAACCAATCTAGGGCTCTGGCGGAGCTGTTCTGCTGGGGAAACTTCCCTCTGAGAGGGGGAAATCATGGCCATCGTCATCACCAACGATCCTCTCATCGGGAGGGGGTCAATCTCCATCAACATCTTCACCAGCACTATCTCCTCTCAAAACCCTAGTTCATCTCTTGTATCCAATTCTTGTCTCCAAGTCCGGGATTGGTACATGTGGGTTGCTAGTAGTGTTAATTACTCCTTGTAGTTGATGCTAGTTGGTTTATTTGGTGGAAGATCATATGTTCAGATCCTATATGCACATTAATACCCCTCTGATTATGAACATGAATATGCTTTGTGAGTAGTTACATTTGTTCCCGAGGACATGGGAGAAGTCTTGCTATTAGTAGTCATGTGAATTTGTTATTCGTTTGATATTTTGATGAGATGTATGTTGTCTCTCCTCTAGTGGTGTTATGTGAACGTCAACTACATGACACTTCACCATTATTTGGGCCTAGAGGAAGGCATTGGGAAATAATAAGTAGATGATGGGTTGCTAGAGTGACAGAAGCTTAAACCCTAGTTTATGCGTTGCTTCATAAGGGGCTGATTTGGATCCATATGTTTCATGCTATGGTTAGGTTTACCTTAATACTTTTGTTGTAGTTGCGGATGCTTGCAATAGAGGTTAATCATAAGTGGGATGCTTGTCCAAGTAAGGACGGTACCCAAGCACCGGTCCACCCACATACCACATTATCAAAGTACCGAACGCGAATCATATGAACGTGATGAAAACTAGCTTGACGATATTCCCATGTGTCCCCGGGAGGGCTTTACATCATATAAGAGTTTGTCCAGGCTTGTCCTTTGCTACAAAAAGGATTGGGCCATCTTGCTGCACTTTATTTACTTTTGTTACTTGTTGCTCGTTACCAATTATCTTATCACAAAACTATCTGTTACCTATTATTTCAGTGCTTGCAGAGAATACCTTGTTGAAAACCGCTTATCATTTCCTTCTGCTCCTCATTGGGTTCGACACTCTTACTTATCGAAAGGACTACAATAGATCCCCTATATTTGTGGGTCATCAGTGGTAGGAGTTGCGAAATTGTCCCTAAGCAATTGACTACTTTACTAGACCGATAACAAGTTTTGTGTGGGAGAGTCCACTGCTAGCATGGCATCCCTGACTTGGAATTCTATGCACTTATGATTGGAACTATTAGCAAGCATCCCCAACTACTATCGTTCATTAAGGTAAAACCCAACCATATAATGAAGATATATTGGTCCCCCTTCAATCATGTATGTATCAATTTCTATGCTAGGTTGAAGCTTCTGTCACTCTTGCCCTCCAATACATAGTCCTATCAACATACAACTAACCCTATGGTGTGATCCACGCGCGCGCTCATATGATGGGCACCAAAGGACAGCAACATAACCACAAGAAAATTAAATCAATCATAGCAATTCATCAACCACCGATAGGACAACGAAAATCTACTCAGACATCATAGGATGGCAACACATCATTGGATAATAATATGAAGCGTAAAGCACCATGTTCAAGTAGAGGGTACAACAGGTTGCGGGAGAGTGGACCGATGTAGATAGAGGGGGGAAGGTGATGGAGATGTTGGTGAAGATGGCGGAGGTGTTGGTGTAGATTGCGGTGATGATGATGGCCCCCCGCGGCGTTCCGGCACCACCGGAAGCGAGAGGGGGAGAGCCCCCCTCCTTCTTCTTATTCCTTGACCTTCTCCCTAGATGGGAGAAGGGTTTCCCCTCTGGTCCAGGGCCTCCATGGTGGCAGAGGGGCGAGAACCCCTCCAAGATTGGATTTGTCTCCCTGTCTCTCTCTGTTTATGTGTTCCCTAATTCTGCCCTTTCCGGAGATCCGTAACTCCGATTGGGCTGAAATTTGAACACGATCTCTATCCGGATATTAGCTTTCTTGCGGCGAAAGAAGGGCATCAACCGCCTTACGAGGTGGCCACGAGGGCCCAGGGTGCGCCTGCCCCCTGGGGCACACCCCCTGCCTCGTGGCCCCCTCGGGCATTGTCTCACGTTGATTTTTCTTCCCAAAAATCACATATATTCCAAAAAAAATCTCCATCAGTTTTTATCCCGTTTGGACTCCATTTGATATGGATTTACTGTGAAACAAAAAACATGCAACAAACAGGAACTGGCATTGGGCACTGGATCAATATGTTAGTCCCAAAAATAGTATAAAAAGTTGCCAACAGTATATGAAAGTTGTAAAATATTGGCATGGAACAATCAAAAATTATAGATACGATAGAGAGGTATCAGGGGTTCGCTTGACGAACCTCCAAGGGCTGAATACCAATCTTTCTTGACTAGCCTCTGCTAAGATGAGACGAGGGGAGTGACACAAGTCAGAATAATTAAAGAGCATTCATTTTCCCGCAATTCAGAACTTTGCATTATTTAGCGGGAAATGTATAGTAGGCAAGCAAGACTGTAGTACACTTTGTGCTCCAGACTTGAGCCTCATACACACCGCTCTCACCGGTGAAAGGAATTATAACCTTGGACCGATTGTTGCACGCAGACTTTAGCATAATGCTAACAGTGGCTGGTTCTATGGTGGAATTTATGCCATGCGTTTAGCACAAGGGCTGGGTGTTGCACATTTGCCCTTTTACCCTATCCTACCCACGTAGTATTTGGACTTTGACACCTTAAAAGATCATAAGATCCTTAAAGGAAAAAATTGATAACTTCACTTATAATCTATTGTTTAACCAAAAATCTGTTGTGCACACATATTTGCCCGCGCCTACTCCTTTTGACTATCACAACAAAGGAAGATATTTTGTTCTTGAGAGCGAGGCTCAAGCTCACAACACAGTAGTCGAGGCAGCACGGTAGGCCCAGGCATCTGCACCGAGAGGCTTTGTAAGCTACCACGTCAACTACTACCATCCAGGCTACTGATCATTTACCAAGTTAGGCCAAAAGCCTAAGCTTGCGGGAGTACATGTTTCTCACCGACATTATATTCATGTCCACTTATTCCAGTTGTCAGTGTTCACACTTTTTCATTGTATCATCCATGCTTAGATTTATTTTTCTTGCTTTCTTCTTGTGTGTTTGAAAAATCTTAGAAAAACCAAAAAAATTAGTTAGTTCACTTTCTATGCATGCTTAGTTGTAATATTAAAAGAAAACCCAAAAAGATTTCCTCGTTCTTCTTTTGCTTGTTGGGATCTTTCCCGTGTAAATAGTTTTTCTCGTTTATGCTTTTTCTTTTTTTATTTGCTTGTCCAAGAAACCAAAAACTCCAAAAATATTTTAGTGTGTTTCTCTGAATTTCTTTTCTTTTTATTTGAGTTGTACCAAGAAGAAGACCACGATGAAAATGTTGAGTGGCTCTCATATGAATAACTGTTGAACTAATAAAGAGCCCATTTTACCTTGTCTTCTCCTATTGAATAAAATGTTGCAGATTCCAACTTAGTCCACGGCACTCTTGCACTATTATTATTTTCATACCATTCGGTCATGCAAGTGAAAGGCAATAATGACGATATTCGATGAACTGGCCGTGGCAGAGAGAAACTGATATGAAATTGACTTGTTCTGTTTGTGTAAATATGTTTAACCTAGTATCCATGATTCAGCCCATTATGATTAAACATGTTTGCAATGACAATTAGAGATTATAGTTTCTCATGCCATGCATAAGTAACTGGGAGTGGATAATGATTTATCTTGGATATCAACATTGCGTTAAAATGATTGTGATGTTGTATGATGATATGGTATCCTCCTCTTAATGTTCGAGTGGCTTGACTTGGCACATGTTCATGCATGTAGTTGAATCAAAACCAACATAGCCTCTATGATATTTATGTTCATGATGTTCATATCCTACTCATGCTAGTGTCTAATGTTACTTATGCATAATGCATCTTCATGATCGTTGTTGCTCTCTAGATGTCCGCTTCTCAATCTAATTTCTAGTCTTCGCCTGTACTAAGTGGCAATTCTGCTTGTACATCAAAAACCTTGAACCCAAAGTTATTCCAGATGAGTCCACCATACCTACCTATATGTGGTATTACCTTGCCGTCCTAAGTAAATTTGCACGTGCCACCTCTAAAAACTTCTAAAAATATATCCTTTTTGTGTTTCTGGATCGTTCATGGAACGACAGGAGATGGTCGGTATCTTCCATGCTAAGAAGGGTATTCTTAGGTCGAGTGTTTATTCACTCGCCATCGCACGAGGAAAGGGCGGTAATAGGGATGCCCAGTCCCAAACTGTAAACACAAAGAGAGTTAATCTCTCAAATAATCAAGCAAAAAACTCCCAATGGAGTCAAAACCTTTACTTTTTATTGCTTGGGAACCGCCACTAGCATGTTTAGCATGGAGGATATTGATAACTGATGGTCATGAAGTAAATTAGCGGGGTGCATGTCTCGAAATATCATTTACCTCTGTTTTAAAACTTGAGCTCTGACACCTCTGCAAATCAGTACTTCCCTCTGCGAAGGGAATATCTATTTATTTTTATGTTGTGTCATCACCTTCTAAAACAAGCGCCATAACCTGAGAGCACAATTGTCATGACTTATGCATTGTGTGTATCTAATGTTGGGTGCATCATGACTGAATCTTTTCTACCATGAATTACAATATTTAGTCGCTGCTTGGACTTTGGAGGTGCTCTGCATTTATGTTTTGCGGTATCAGAAAGGGCTAGCGAGATACCACTATTGTCATATTATATCATGGTTGTTTCACTACTAGGAAAAAGGGCTATGGCTAATATGGACATTAATGAGCACCATGTATGTGGTGTGCCACTGCTATATAGCAGTGGCGCACCAGATACAGGTGTGCCATTAGTGTCCTCATTACTAATGGCGCACCAGACACACGGTGCGCCATTACTAGCAATTTTTTTCCAAAACTAGTAATGGCGCACCAGGGCATAGTGCGTCATTACTAGTTTTAACTAGTAATGGTGCACCACACACTCTATGCGCCACTACTAACAATTTTTTTTACTTTTTTTTCAAAACTAGTAATGATGCACCAATGTATAGCACCACAACCACGGTGCGCCACTACTAACAAATATTTTTTTATTTTTTTTACAAAAACTAGTAATGGCGCACCATGTAACAGGTGCGCCATTACTAACCAGGGTTACTAATGGCGCATTGTTAGGTGGTGCGCCATTACTAACTTTCTTTGCACACCCCCCCCCCCCAGGATCGCCTTTTCAGTTTTAGAAAAAATAAAAGAAAATGATGGAAATGTCAAAAAAATGAAAGAAAATAAGTTTCCCAAGTGATATGTGGTCTAGTTGTTGGGAAAATTTACAAATATGAATTTCGACTTTATTTGCAAAATCTCTATGGAATTTAGTAAAATGGGCATAACTTTTGCATACGAACTTGGATTAAAAAGTTTTTTTATATGAAAAATCATCTACTCGAAAAGTTACATCCCCGTTCAAGATTTTCAGAATCCCCAAAAACCTAACAGAACGAAAGATACGGGGCTTTTAAGATCTAGAGGGGGGAATGGAAAAAAAAATCAAACTTACTAGTGGCGCACCATTTGCTAGGTGCGCCACTAGTAACAGAAAAAAATTGGTTTCAATTTTTTTTGGAATTTTTGTTTTTCAAAATATGATACGTAATATGACCGGGAAGTTTGAAATATTTTTTTAAAATTTCATCACACTCATGGACATGAACAAAGTCCTAGACATCAACAAGGTTTAATAGGATTGATATGATAGATATGTCAACAAGTGCTTGTTAAGTGAGTTAATGCTGGGTTGGATAGAACTGCGAAGTTAAGCGTGCTTGGGCTGGAGTAGTGTGAGGATGGGTGACCTTTTGGGAAGTTTGACCACGGAGTGTGATTTGACTTGAGATTAAGCCACAGTGACCCGAGATTAAGAAAAAAAATTGAATTTTTTTTTTGAAAAAAAATTGTTAGTAATGGTGCACTTCTATGTGGTGCGCCATTACTATCTGGGATACTAATGGCGCACCAGAGGTGCGCCATTACTATTTGTTACTAATGGCATGATAATAGTAGCGCACCTATAGTGCGCCATTAATGGCCAAAACAGGTGCGCCACTAATTAGCATTTTCCTAGTAGTGTTTTGACAATGTGTTGCCGTTTGAGATGTCTTATTATTGCTCGCTAGCTGATTATGTCATTGATATGAGTTAATATAATCTTTAAGAGTTATTGTCGGCATGGTTAGTTATAATGTTGGCTGAAAACCATGATGCTGTTTAAGCTTGTTTATGTAAACAAGAGCAAAATAGTTCGTAAAAGTTTTTCTTTTTCACTTTCAGTTTATCAACTGAATTGCTTGAGGACAAGCAAAGGTTTAAGCTTGGCGGAGTTGATACGTCTCCAACTTATCTACTTGTCCTAACGTTTTTCCTCTTGTTTTGGATTCTAATTTGTATGATTTGCATGGAACTAACCCCGGACTCACGCCGTTTTCAGCAGAACGACCATGGTGTTGTTTTTGTGCAGAAATAAAAGTTCTCGGAATGGAACGAAACTTTGCAATGAATTTTTACATAATAAATAAGAATTTATGGAGCCAAGACCTACCGGAGAGGGGCACCTGGGTGGGCACAACCTACCAAGTCGTGCCCCCCTCTCCTGGCGCGCCCAAGTAAGTTGTCCCCACCTAGTGGCCCCACAGACCCTGAAACCGATGCTATAAAATCCTATTTTTCTAGAAAAAATCAAGGAGAAAGAGTTATCATGATCCACGAGACGGAGCCACCGTCACCTCTTGTTCTTCATCGGGAGGCCAAATCCGGAGTCAGTTTGGGGCTCTAGAGAGGGGGGTCTTCGTTCTTCGTCATCACCAACCCTTTCTCCATCGCCAATTCCATGATGCTCCCCACCGGGAGTGAGTAATTCCTTCGTAGGATCGCTGGTCGGTGAGAAGTTGGATGAGATTCATCATGTAATTGAGCTAGTTTTGTTAGGGCTTGATCCCTAGTATCCACTATGTTCTTAGATTGATGTTGCTATTGTTGGGGAACGTAGTAATTTCAAAAATTTCCTACGCACACGCAAGATCATGGTGATGCACAGCAACGAGAGGGGAGAGTGTTGTCTACGTACCCACGCAAACCGACTGCGGAAGCGTTGACACAACGTAGAGGAAGTAGTCGTACGTCTTCCCGATCCGACCGATCCAAGCACCGTTACTCCGGCACCTCCGAGTTCTTAGCACACGTACAGCTCCATGACGATCCCCGGGCTCCGATCCAGCAAAGCTTCGGGGAGGAGTTCCGTCAGCACGACGGCGTGGTGACGATCTTGATGTTCTACCGTCGCAGGGCTTCGCCTAAGCACTGCTACAATATGATCGAGGTGGAATATGGTGGCAGGGGGCACCGCACACGGCTAAGGAACGATCTCAATGATCAACTTCTCTCTAGAGGTGCCCCCCTGCCCCCGTATATAAAGAAGCCAAGGGGGAGGGGCCGGCCGGCCAGGAGGAGGGCGCAGGAGGAGTCCTACTCCTACCGGGAGTAGGACTCCCCCCCCCCCAATCCTAGTTGGAATAGGATTCCCCGAGGGGGGAGAGAGAGAGGGGGGCCGGCCACCTCTCCTTGTCCTAATAGGACTAGGGGAGGGGGGAGGCGCGCGGCCCACCTTGGGCTGCCCCTTTATCCTTTCCACTAAAGCCCACTAAGGCCCATATGGCTCCCGGGGGGTTCCGGTAACCTCCGGGTACTCCGGTAAAATCCCGATTTCACCCGGAACACTTCCAATATCCAAACATAGGCTTCCAATATATCAATCTTTATGTCTCGACCATTTCGAGACTCCTCGTCATGTCCGTGATCACATCCGGGACTCCGAACTAACTTCGGTACATCAAAAATGCATAAACTCATAATAACTGTCATCGTAACGTTAAGCGTGCGGACCCTACGGTTCGAGAATAATGCAGACATGACTGAGACACATCTCCGGTCAATAACCAATAGCGGGACCTGGATGCCCATATTGGCTCCTACATATTCTATGAAGATCTTCATCGGTCCGACCGCATAACAACATACGTTGTTCCCTTTGTCATCGGTATGTTACTTGCCCGAGATTCGATAGTCGGTATCCAATACCTAGTTCAATCTCGTTACCGACAAGTCTCTTTACTCGTTCCGTAATACATCATCTCGCAACTAACTCATTGGCTGCAATGCTTGCAAGGCTTATGTGATGTGCATTACCGAGAGGGCCCAGAGATACCTCTCCGACAATCGGAGTGACAAATCCTAATCTCGAAATACGCCAACCCAACATCTACCTTTGGAGACACTTGTAGAGCTCCTTTATAATCACCCGGTTACGTTGTGACGTTTGGTAGCACACAAAGTATTCCTCCGGCAAATGGGAGTTGCATAATCTCATAGTCATAGGAACATGTATAAGTCATGAAGAAAGCAATAGCAACATACTAAACGATCGGGTGCTAAGCTAATGGAATGGGTCATGTCAATCAGATCTTTCAACTAATGATATGACCTCATTAATCAAATAACAACTCTTTGTTCATGGTTAGGAAACATAACCATCTTTGATTAACGAGCTAGTCAAGTAGAGGCATACTAGTCACACTCTGTTTGTCTATGTATTCACACATGTATTATGTTTCCGGTTAATACAATTCTAGCATGAATAATAAACATTTATCATGACATAAGGAAATAAATAATAACTTTATTATTGCCTCTAGGGCATATTTCCTTCAGTCTCCCACTTGCACTAGAGTCAATAATCTAGATTACACAGTAATGATTCTAACACCCATGGAGCCTTGGTGCTGATCATGTTTTGCTCGTGGAAGAGGCTTAGTCAACGGGTCTGCAACATTCAGATCCGTATGTATCTTGCAAATCTCTATGTCTCCCACCTGGACTAGATCCCGGATGGAATTGAAGCGTCTCTTGATGTGCTTGGTCCTCTTGTGAAATCTGGATTCCTTCGCCAAGGCAATTGCACCAGTATTGTCACAAAAGATTTTCATTGCACCCGATGCACTAGGTATGACACCTAGATCGGATATGAACTCCTTCATCTAGACTCCTTTGTTCGCTGCTTCCGAAGCAGCTATGTACTCCGCTTCACATGTAGATCCCGCTACGACGCTTTGTTTAGAACTGCACCAACTGACAGCTCCACCGTTTAATGTAAACACGTATCCGGTTTGCGATTTAGAATCGGCCGGATCAGTGACAAAGCTTGCATCAACGTAACCTCTTACGGTGAGCTCTATGTCACCTCCATATACGAGAAACATATCCTTAGTCCTTTTCAGGTATTTCAGGATGTTCTTGACCGCTGTCCAGTGATCCAATCCTGGATTACTTTGGTACCTCCCTACTAGACTTATAGCAAGGCAAACATCAGGTCTGGTACACAGCATTGCATACATGATAGAGCCTATGGCTGAAGCATAGTGAAAATCTTTCATTTTCTCTCTATCTTCTGCAGTGGTCAGGCTTTGAGTCTGACTCAACTTCACACCTTGTAACACAGGCAAGAACCCTTTCTTTGCTTGATCCATTTTGAACTTTTTCAAAATCTTGTCAAGGTATGTGCTTTGTGAAAGTCCAATTAAGCGCCTTGATCTATCTCTATAGATCTTTATGCCTAATATGTAAGCAGCTTCACCGAGGTCTTTCATTGAAAAACTCTTATTCAAGTATCCCTTTATGCTATCCAGAAATTCTATATCATTTCCAATCAGTAATATGTCATCCACATATAATATCAGAAATGCTACAGAGCTCCCACTCACTTTCTTGTAAATACAGGCTTCTCCAAAAGTCTGTATAAAACCAAATGCTTTGATCACACTATCAAAGCGTTTATTCCAACTCCGAGAGGCTTGCACTAGTCCATAAATGGATCGCTGGAGCTTGCACACTTTGTTAGCTCCCTTTGGATCGACAAAACCTTCCGGTTGCATCATATACAACTCTTCTTCCAGAAATCCATTCAGGAATGCAGTTTTGACATCCATCTGCCAAATTTCATAATCATAAAATGCGGCAATTGCTAACATGATTCTGACAGACTTAAGCATCACTACGGGTGAGAAGGTCTCATTGTAGTCAACCCCTTGAACTTGTCGAAAACCTTTTGCGACAAGTCGAGCTTTGTAGACAGTTACATTACCATCAGCGTCAGTCTTCTTCTTGAAGATCCATTTATTCTCAATTGCTTGCCAATCATCGGGCAAGTCAACCAAAGTCCATACTTTGTTCTCATACATGGATCCCATCTCAGATTTCATGGCTTCAAGCCATTTTCCGGAATCTGGGCTCACCATCGCTTCTTCATAGTTCGTAGGTTCATCATGATCTAGCAGCATGATTTCCAGAATAGGATTTCCGTACCACTCTGGTGCAGATCTCGCTCTGGTTGATCTACGAGGTTCAGTAGTATCTTGTCCTGAAGTTTCATGATCATCATCATTAGCTTCCTCACTAATTGGTATAGGTGTCGCAGAAACAGTTTTCTGTGATGTACTATTTTCCAATAAGGGAGCAGGTACAGTTACCTCATCAAGTTCTACTTTCCTCCCACTCACTTCTTTCGAGAGAAACTCCTTCTCTAGAAATGATCCATTCTTAGCAACAAATATCTTGCCTTCGGATCTGTGATAGAAGGTGTACCCAACAGTCTCCTTTGGGTATCCTATATAGACACATTTCTCCGATTTGGGTTCGAGCTTATCAGGTTGAAGCTTTTTCACATAAGCATCGCAGCCCCAAACTTTAAGAAACGACAACTTTGGTTTCTTGCCAAACCACAGTTCATAAGGCGTCGTCTCAACGGATTTTGATGGTGCCCTATTTAACGTGAATGCGGCCGTCTCTAAAGCATAACCCCAAAACGATAGCGGTAAATCAGCAAGAGACATCATAGTTTGGACCATATATAGTAAAGTACGATTACGACGTTCGGACACACCATTACGCTGTGGTGTTCCGGGTGGCGTGAGTTGCGAAACTATTCCACAATTTTTCAAATGTACACCAAACTCATAACTCAAATATTCTCCTCCACGATCAGATCGTAGAAACTTTATTTTCTTGTTACGATGATTTTCAACTTCACTCTGAAATTCTTTGAACTTTTCAAATGTTTCAGACTTATGTTTCATTAAGTAGATATGCCCATATCTGCTTAAGTCATCTGTGAAGGTGAGAAAATAATGATATCCGCCACGAGCCTCAATATTCATCGGACCACATACATCGGTATGTATGATTTCCAACAAATCTGTTGCTCTCTCCATAGTACCGGAGAACGGTGTTTTAGTCATCTTGCCCATGAGGCACGGTTCGCAAGTACCAAGTGATTCATTATCAAGTGGTTCCAAAAATCCATCAGTATGGAGTTTCTTCATGCGCTTTATACCGATATGACCTAAACGGCAGTGCCACAAATAAGTTGCACTATCATTATCAACTCTGCATCTTTTGGCTTCAACATTATGAATATGTGTGTTACTACTATCGAGATTCATCAAGAATAGACCACTCTTCAAAGGTGCATGACCATAAAAGATATTACTCATATAAATAGAACAACCATTATTCTCTGATTTAAATGAATAACCGTCTCGCATCAAACAAGATCCAGATATAATGTTCATGCTCAACGCTGGCACCAAATAACAATTATTTAGGTCTAATATTAATCCCGAAGGTAGATGTAGAGCTAGCGTGCCGACCGCGATCACATCGACTTTGGAACCGTTTCCCACGCGCATCGTCACCTCGTCCTTCGCCAGTGTTCGCTTAATCCGTAGTCCTTGTTTCGAGTTGCAAATATTAGCAACAGAACCAGTATCAAATACCCAGGTGCTACTGCGAGCTCTAGTAAGGTACACATCAATAACATGTATATCACATATACCTTTGTTCACCTTGCCATCCTTCTTATCCGCCAAATACTTGGGGCAGTTCCGCTTCCAGTGACCAGTCTGCTTGCAGTAGAAGCACTCAGTTTCAGGCTTAGGTCCAGACTTGGGTGTCTTCTCCTGAGCAGCAACTTGCTTGCCGTTCTTCTTGAAGTTCCCCTTCTTCTTCCCTTTGCCCTTTTTGTTGAAACTAGTGGTCTTGTTAACCATCAACACTTGATGCTCCTTTTTGATTTCTACCTCCGTAGCTTTCAGCATTGCGAAGAGCTCGGGAATAGTCTTGTTCATCCCTTGCATATTATAGTTCATCACGAAGCTCTTGTAGCTTGTTGGAAGTGATTGGAGAATTCTGTCAATGACGCAATCATCTGGAAGATTAACTCCCATCTGAATCAAGTGATTATTATACCCAGACATTTTGAGTATATGCTCACTGACAGAACTGTTCTCCTCCATCTTGCAGCTATAGAACTTATTGGAGACTTCATATCTCTCAATCCGGGCATTTGCTTGAAATATTAACTTCAACTCCTGGAACATCTCATATGCTCCATGACGTTCAAAATGTCGTTCAAGTCCTGATTCTAAGCCGTAAAGCATGGCACACTGAACTATCGAGTAGTCATCAGCTTTGCTCTGCCAGACGTTCATAACATCTGGTGTTGCTCCAGCAGCAGGCCTGGCACCCAGCGGTGCTTCCAGGATGTAATTCTTCTGAGCAGCAATGAGGATAATCCTCAAGTTACGGACCCAGTCTGTGTAATTGCTACCATCATCTTTCAACTTTGCTTTCTCAAGGAACGCATTAAAATTCAACGGAACAACAGCACGAGCCATCTATCTACAATCAACATAAACAAGCAAGATACTATCAGGTACTAAGTTCATGATAAGTTTAAGTTCAATTAATCAAATTACTTAAGAACTCCCACTTAGATAGACATCCCTCTAATCCTCTAAGTGATCACGTGATCCAAATCAACTAAACCATAACCGATCATCACGTGAGATGGAGTAGTTTTCAATGGTGAAGATCGTTTATGTTGATCATATCTACTATATGATTCACGCTCGACCTTTCGGTCTCCGTGTTCCGAGGCCATATCTGCATATGCTAGGCTCGTCAAGTTTAACCTGAGTATTCTGCGTGTGCAAAAACTGGCTTGCACCCGTTGTAGATGGACGTAGAGCTTATCACACCCGATCATCACGTGGTGTCTGGGCACGACGAACTTTGGCAACGGTGCATACTCAGGGAGAACACTTCTTTATAATTTAGTGAGAGATCATCTTATCATGCTACCGTCAATCAAAGCAAGATAAGATGCATAAAAAGATAAACATCACATGCAATCAATATAAGTGATATGATATGGCCATCATCATCTTGTGCTTGTGATCTCCATCTCCGAAGCACTGTCATGATCACCACCGTCACCGGCGCGACACCTTGATCTCCATCGTAGCATCGTTGTCGTCTCGCCGATCTTATGCTTCCACGACTATCGCTACCGCTTAGTGATAAAGTAAAGCATTACATCGCGATTGCATTGCATACAATAAAGCGACAACCATATGGCTCCTGCCAGTTGCCGATAACTCGGTTACAAAACATGATCATCTCATACAATAAAATTCATCATCATGCCTTGACCATATCACATCACAACATGCCCTGCAAAAACAAGTTAGACGTCCTCTACTTTGTTGTTGCAAGTTTTACATGGCTGATACGGGCTTAAGCAAGAACCAATCTCACCTACGCATCAAAACCACAACGATAGTTTGTCAAATAGACTCCGTTTTAACCTTCGCAAGGACCGGGCGTAGCCACACTCGGTTCAACTAAAGTTGGAGAGACAGTCGCCTGCAAGCCACCTATGTGCAAAACACGTCGGGGGAACCGGTCTCGCGTAAGCGTACGCGTAATGTTGGTCCGGGTCGTCTCGTCCAACAATACCGCCGAACCAAAGTATGACATGCTGGTAGGCAGTATGACTTATATCGCCCACAACTCACTTGTGTTCTACTCGTGCAAATAACATCAAACCATAAAACCAGGCTCGGATACCACTGTTGGGGAACGTAGTAATTTCAAAATTTTCCTACGCACACGCAAGATCATGGTGATGCACAGCAACGAGAGAGGAGAGTGTTGTCTACGTACCCACGCAGACCGACTGCGGAAGCGTTGACACAACGTAGAGGAAGTAGTCGTACGTCTTCCCGATCCGACCAATCCAAGAACCGTTACTCCGGCACCTCCGAGTTCTTAGCACACGTACAGCTCGATGACGATCCCCGGGCTCCGATCCAGCAAAGCGTCGGGGAGGAGTTTCGTCAGCACGACGGCGTGGTGACGATCTTGATGTTCTACCGTCGCAGGGCTTCGCCTAAGCACTGCTACAATATGATCGAGGTGGAATATGGTGGCAGGGGGCACCGCACATGGCTAAGGAATGATCTCAATGATCAACTTCTCTCTAGAGGTGCCCCCTGCCCCCGTATATAAAGAAGCCAAGGGGGAGGGGGCGGCCGGCCAGGAGGAGGGCGCAGGAGGAGTCCTACTCCTACCGGGAGTAGGACTCCCCCCCCCCCAATCCTAGTTGGAATAGGATTCCCCGAGGGGGAAGAGAGAGGGGGGGGGACGACCACCTCTCCTTGTCCTAATAGGACTAGGGGAGGGGGGAGGCGCGCGGCCCACCTTGGGCTGCCCCTTTCTCCTTTCTACTAAAGCCCACTAAGGCCCATATGGCTCCCGGGGGGTTCCGGTAACCTCCCGGTACTCCGGTAAAATCCCGATTTCACCCGGAACACTTCCGATATCCAAACATAGGCTTCCAATATATCAATCTTTATGTCTCGACCATTTCGAGACTCCTCGTCATGTCCGTGATCACATCCGGGACTCCGAACTAACTTCGGTACATCAAAAATGCATAAACTCATAATAACTGTCATCGTAACGTTAAGCGTGTGGACCCTACGGTTCGAGAATAATGCAGACATGACTGAGACACGTATCCGGTCAATAACCAATAGCGGGACCTGGATGCCCATATTGGCTCCTACATATTCTACGAAGATCTATATCGGTCAGACCGCATAACAACATACGTTGTTCCCTTTGTCATCGGTATGTTACTTGCCCGAGATTCGATCGTCGGTATCCAATACCTAGTTCAATCTCGTTACTGGCAAGTCTCTTTACTCGTTCCGTAATACATCATCTCGCAACTAACTCATTGGCTGCAATGCTTGCAAGGCTTATGTGATGTGCATTACCGAGAGGGCCTAGAGATACCTCTCCGACAATCGGAGTGACAAATCCTAATCTCGAAATACGCCAACCCAACATCTACCTTTGGAGACTCTTGTAGAGCTCCTTTATAATCACCCAGTTACGTTGTGACGTTTGGTAGCACACAAAGTGTTCCTCCGGCAAACGGGAGTTGCATAATCTCATAGCCATAGGAACATGTATAAGTCATGAGGAAAGCAATAGCAACATACTAAACGATCGGGTGCTAAGCTAATGGAATGGGTCATGTCAATCAGATCATTCAACTAATGATGTGACCTCGTTAATCAAATAACAACTCTTTGTTCATGGTTAGGAAACATAACCATCTTTGATTAACGAGCTAGTCAAGTAGAGGCATACTAGTGACACTCTGTTTGTCTATGTATTCACACATGTATTATGTTTCCGGTTAATACAATTCTAGCATGAATAATAAACATTTATCATGATATAAGGAAATAAATAATAACTTTATTATTGCCTCTAGGGCATATTTCCTTCAGCTATGACTTTCCATGCTTAATGCTTGTCACTTTGTCCCCGGGTGCCATGATTTCAGATCTGAACCGTTTATGTTATCACCAATATATCCATGTTCTAGATCCGATCTTGCAAGTTATAGTCACCTACTACGTGTTATGATCCGGCAACCCTGGAGTGACAATAGTCGGGACCACTCCCGGTGATGACCGTAGTTTGAGGAGTTCATGTATTCACCGTGTGTTAATGCTTTGTTCCGGCTCTCTATTAAAAGGGAGCCTTAATATCCGTTAGGTTCCAATATGGACCCCACTACCACGGGAGGGTAGGACAAAAGATGTCATGCAAGTTCTTTCCATAAGCACGTATGACTATTTACATAATACATGCCTACATTATATTGACGAACTGGAGCTAGTGCCATATCGCCCTAGGTTATAATTGTCTCATGATGAATATCATCCAACAAATCACCAATCCAATGCCTACAAATTTATCCTATATTGTTCTTGCTAAGTTACTACTGCTATCATCATTGTTACACATGCTACAAAATTACTGCTATCACTGTTACCGTTACTGTTACTGATGCTGCTATTATAAAAACTATCATATTACTTTGCTACTGATTACTTGCTGTAGATAATTAATCTCCAGGTGTGGTTGAATTGACAATTCAGCTGCTAATACCTTCAAATATTCTTTGGCTCCCCTTGTGTTGAATCTATAAATTTAGGTTGAATACTCCACCGTCGAAAACTGTTGCGATCCCCTATGGTTGTGGGTTATCAATAACCATGATCGAGATTCAACAAACCATTCACATTGGGTGTATGACCATTGAAGGTTTTGTTCATGTAAACAGAACAAAAATTATTCTCTGACTTAAATGAATAATCGTATTGCAATAAACATGATCCAATCATATTCATGCTCAACGCAAACACCAAATAACATTTATTTAGGATCAACACTAATCCCGAAGGTAGAGGGAGTATGCGATGGTGATCTTATCAACCTTGGAATCACTTCCAACACACATCGTTGCCTCGCCCTCAACTAGTCTCTATTCATTTTGTAACTCCCGTTTCGAGTTACTAATCTTAGCAACTGAACCGATATCAAATACCCTAGGGTTACTATGAACACTAGTAAAGTACACATCAATAACATGTATATCAAATATACCTTTCACTTTGCCATCCTTCTTATTCGCCAAGTATTTGGGGTAGTTCCCCTTCCAGTGACCATTCCCATTGCAGTATAAGCACTCAGTTTCAGGCTTAGGTCTAGCTTTGGGTTTCTTCATGGTAGTGGAAACTTGCTTGCCATTCTTTGAAGTTCCCTTTCTTTTCCTTTTCCCCTTTTCTTGAAACTAGTGATCTTGTTAACCATCAACACTTGATGTTCTTTCTTAATTTCTACCTTCGCCGCTTTTAGCATCGCGAAGAGCTCGGGAATTGTTATCGTCATCCCTTGCATATTATAGTTCATCACTAAGTTCCAGTAACTTGGTGATAGTGACTAGAGAACTCTGACAATCACTATCTTATCTGGAAGATTTACTCCCACTTGATTCAAGTGATTGTAGTAATTAGACATTCTGAGCACATGCTCACTGGTTGAGCTATTCTCCTCTGCCTTGTAGGCAAAGTACTTGTCAGAGGTCTCATACCTCTCGACTTGGGCATGAGTCTGAAATGCCAATTTCAGCCCTTTAAACATCTTATATGCTCTGTGGCATTCAAAACATTTTTGAAGTCCCGGTTCTAAGCCGTAAAGCATGGCGCACTAAACTATCAAGTAGCCATCATACCAAGCTTGCCAAACGTTCATAACATCTGCATCTTCTCCTGCAAAAGGTCCATCACCTAGCGGTGCATCAAGGACATAATTCTTTCGTGCAGCAATGAGGATACTCCTCAGATCACGGATCCAGTTCGCATCATTGCTACTATCATCTTTCAACTTATTTTTCTCTAGGAACATATCAAAAATAAACGGGGAGCTATAACACGAGCTATTGATCTACAACATAATTTGCAAATACTATCAAGACTAAGTTCATGATAAATTAAAGTTCAGTTAATCATATTACTGAAGAACTCCCACTTATATAGACATCCCTCTAGTCATCTAAATGATCACGTGATCCATATCAACTAAACCATGTCTGATCATCACGTGAGATGGAGTAGTTTTCAATGGTGAATATCTCTATGTTGATCATATCTACTATATGATTCACATTCAACCTTTCGGTCTTAGTGTTCCGAGGCCTTATCTCCATATGCTAGGCTCGTCAAGTTTAACCTGAGTATTCTGCATGTGCAAAACTGTCTTGCACCCGTTGTATGTGAACGTAGAGCTTATCACACCCGATCATCACGTGGTGTCTCGGCACGATGAACTGTCGCAACAGTGCATACTCAGGGAGAACACTTATACCTTGAAATTTAGTGAGGGATCATCTTATAATGCTACCACCGTACTAAGCAAAATAAGATGCATATAAGATAAAACATCACATGAAATCAAAATATGTGACATGATATGGTCATCATAATCTTGTGCCTTTGATCTCCATCTCCAAAGCACCGTCATGATCTCCATCATCACCGGCTTGACACCTTGATCTCCATCGTAGCGTCGTTGTCGTCTCGCCAACTATTGCTTCTACAACTACCGCTACCGCTTAGTGATAAAGTAAAGCAATTACATGGCGATTGCATTTCATACAATAAAGCAACAACTGTAAGGCTCCTGCCAGTTGCCGATAACTTTTACAAAACATGATCATCTCATACAACAATTCATATCTCATCACGTCTTGACCATATCACATCACAGCATGCCCTGCAAAAACAAGTTATACGCCCTCTACTTTATTGTTGCAAGTTTTACATGGCTGCTATGGGCATCTAGCAAGAACCGTTCTTACCTACGCATCAAAACCACAACATCTTTTCGTCAAGTGTGCTATTTTAACCTTCAACAAGGACCGGCCGTAGTCAAACTCGATTCAACTAAAGTTGGAGAAACAGACACCCGCCAGCCACCTGTGTGCAAACGCACGTCGGTAGAACCGGTCTCATGAACGTGGTCATGTAATGTTGGTTCGGGCCGTTTCATCCAATAATACCGCGGAACCAAAGTAAGACGTTGGTGGCAAGCAGTATCACTATTATCACCCACAACTCTTTGTGTTCTACTCATGCATATCATCTACGCATAGACCTGGCTCGGATGCCACTGTTGGGGAACGTAGAATGTAAATTCAAAAATTCCGTACGATCACGCAAGATCTATCTAGGAGAGGCATAGCAACGAGAAGGGGAGAGTGTGTCCATGCACCCTCGTAGACAGAAAGCGGAAGCGTTAGGTTAACGCGGTTGATGTAGTCGAACGTCTTCACGGTCCAACCAATTTGTAACACCCCGGATGTAACTTGCCATACTTGTAACTCCGACTCTGCCATTTTCGGCTTAAGTTATGAGATTCCCTTCATGGTTGGGTTTTTTCTTTGTTTTGCATTTTGTTATTGTCATGCATTCCATATCATGTCATCATGTGCATCGCATTTGCATACGTGTTCGTCTCATGCATCCGAGCATTTTCCCCGTTGTCCATTTTGCAATCCGACACTCCTGCGTCTTCCGGCGCCCCCTTTTGTCTTTTTTCGTGTGCGGGTGTTAAACGTTCTCGGAATGGACCAAGATTTTCCAAGTGGCCTTGGTACACCACAGCTAGACCGCCTGTCAAATTTCGTGTCATTTGGAGTCCGTTTGATACTCCAACGGTTAACCGGGGAACTGCAAAGGCCTCGTGTGTGTTGCAGCCCAACACCCCTCCAAAACGGACCAATAACCCATTCCAACCTCTCCCATGTCCTCCGCCGTCGGAGCACGATCGCGTGGTCGAAAACTACACCTCATTTGGACACTCAAACTCCTCCTACCTATAAATATGTCCTCCCCATCAAAAATTCGGGTCCAAACCCTAGATAAATCGCCCTGCCACCACCGGACATGTCCGGCCGCCGCCGACAGGATCCACCGCCGCGTGCGGCCAATCAGGGCGCGCCACCAATCGCCCGCGCCGTCCCCGCTGCCGCGGCCCGCCGGACCCGAATCGGGCCCGCGGGGCCCGTCCGTGCTGCCCGAGCCTCCCCGGCTCATGCAGGATCCACCACCGCCCGTCCCGCGCGCGCCACCCGTCCTCACCGGTGCTGCTCGCCGTCGACTAGCTCCGCCGGCGCCGCTCGACCCCGCCGCCTCGCTCTGCTTCACTGCCCCGTAAACACAGCATTGCCTCCGCCCTCTTCTTCCCCGGCTCCGGCGAGCACGCGCCTGGATCCACCTCTCCACCTCGCTGGCACACCTCTCCGGCAAAACTCCGGCCACTGTGGTGATCTCTGACGATCATCGAACTCCGCGCCAGATCTGGATCTGAGGAGGTTGACCCGATTTTTCGTCTAAGTCCTTTTTCTGCTAATTTTTAAGCCCCTGTTCATTGCATCATAACTCCATGACCGTAGCTCCATTTCATGCGCATGATATATCAAAATGTTCATTGGGAGATGCTCTTTATTTAATTCCAGTGTGCCATGCTTGTTTGAGTCCATCTTGATGCCTAAATCACTGATGCAAGAGTGCTATAAATTGTTATATGTTGTTACTTATCAGAGTATGAGGATTTGTCATTTTTGTCACATTTGTTGTGTGCATCTTATGGGCATGAGCTCTACATGTGTTTTGGTCTATGCCATGCTATCTTTACAGGGGTGCTTGCCATGTATTTTTGTGATCAATGTGGTGACTAGCACAAGCATGCAAAGTAGCCTTCGCGGTATTGCTGATTTCAGGGACTTGGATTTTACTAAGTCTTTATCCTGCTGTTATCTTGATGCCATGTAAACATTATGCTAAAGTGAGATATATTCTTGTTTTGAGTTGCTTAAGTAAAGATGTTTTGGAAATATGGTTCTACTCTATCCATCCATGCTCCTGTTTGCTATTATCGAGTGCTCTAGCATGTCTTAATCTTGCTCTACTTTTGCTATAAAATGTTCCTAGCAGATTGTTTACATGTTAATCAATTTTGCCATAGTTGTTGTTATTGATCCATGCATGCTATGAACTTGCTCTTGCCAGGGTTAGCTTCATGAACATGTCTTCTTGCTATTGTTATGCTTGTTTTGTCACGCAATGCCTTGTGGTGAGTGAATCGAGCTCGCAAATATGCCTTCATAATTCTGTTTATGCCATGCTCAATTTTCTGCTAAGTCTGAATCTATTAATGAAACTTGCTATGTTTACATGGGTGCCATCATATCTTCTGTGCCTTTTTGGCTCATGATCAGTAAGGGACTTTTATTCTATGCATTTAGTAGATTCATGCCATGCCTTGTATTGCTATGATATTTTCCTGTAGCATGTTGTTTGCTTGCACTAAACATGGCTTCCTGATGTTATTCCTGACATGTTAGTATTTTCACTAAGTCTGTGAAGCTGATATCTTTTGCACTTTTGCCATGCTCGTTTGAACCTGCTCTTTTGTGATTTAGCCGTAGCTCAGTGTTCATCTTTTGTCAAGCATCTTGAGTAGATCACTGTCATATGCTTTGTTGCTATGTTGGAGTGCAGTAGCTTAGTTTCTTGTTGCATTCTAGATGGCATCTTGCTGTTAATCGCAGAATTGTGCCATTATTGTTTTGCTTGCCATTTGCAAACCGTGCATCCGATTCCGGTGATCTTTATATCGATTTCAACCGAAATCATCTCATCTTTCCAGCGGCACACTTGGTTTGCCAAGTTGATGCCTTGCTCATCCTTTTCCTTCCGGAGCACGCATATGCATTGCATATCATATCCCGCATGGCATGCCATATTTTGCATCATGTTGTTTGTCTATTGCACCGTGATTGATTGTTTGTCCTTTTGCTTGTGTTCTTGCTTTGAGTAGAGCCGGGAGACGAGTACATGATCGAGGAACCTATTGAGTACGCTAACGAAGATCAAGCTTTCGTCAACTCTGAGAACTTTGCAGGCAAGATGACCATACCCTCGAAATCACTTCTATCTTTGCTTGCTAGTTGTTCGCTCTATTGCTATGTCGCGATACCTACCACTTGCTATATCATGCCTCCCATATAGCCATGTAAAGCCTCTAACCCACCTTTCCTAGCAAATCGTTGCTCTGCTATGTTACCGCTTTGCTCAGCCCCTCTTATAGCGTTGCTAGTTGCAGGTGAAGATGACGTTTGTTCCATGTTGGAACATGGATATTGTTGGGATATCATTAGTATATCTTGTTTATTTTTAATGCATCTATATACTTGGTAAAGGGTGGAAGGATCGGCCTTATGCCTGGTGTTTTGTTCCACTCTTGCCGCCCTAGTTTCCATCATACCGGTGTTATGTTCCTTGATATTTGCGTTCCTTACGCGGTTGGTTGTAATGGGAACCCCTTGAATGTTCGCCTTGCATAAAACTCCTCCAGCAAGGCCCAACCTTGGTTTTACCATTTGCCTACCTGCCACCATATACCTTCCCTTGGGTTCTGCAGACTCAAGGGTCATCTTCATTTTAAACCCCCCCCCCCCCAGGCCAGTGCTCCTCTGAGTGTTGGTTCGAACCGAGCTGCCTGCGGGGCCACCTCAGGGAAACTTGAGGTTTGGTTTTACTCGTAGCTAGTCTCATCTGGTGTTTCCCTGAGAACGAGATACGTGCGACTCCTATCGGGATTTGTCGGCACATCGGGTGGCTTGGCTGGTCTTATTTTACCATTGTCGAAATGTCTTTTAACCGGGATTCCGAGACTGATCGGGTCTTCCTGGGAGAAGGAATATCCTTCGTTGACCATGAGAGCTTGTGATGGGCTAAGTTGGGACACCCCTGTAGGGTTTTGAACTTTTGAAAGCCGTGCCCGTGGTTATGGGCAGATGGGAATTTGTTAATGTCCGGTTTTAGAGAACTTGACACTTAACTTGATTAAAATGAATCAACCGCGTGTGTAGCCATGATGGTCTCTTTTCGGCGGAATCCGGGAAGAGAACACGGTCTCGTGTTATTCTTGAATGCAAGTAGCTTCAGGATCACTTCTTGATCACTTATTAGTTTCTCGACCGTGCTTTGCTTCTCTTCTCGCTCTCTTTTGCATAAGTTAGCCACCATATATGCTAGTGCTTGCTGCAACTCCACCTCACTACCCTTTCCTACCTTAAGCTTAAATAGTCTTGATCTCGCGAGTGTGAGATTGATGAGTCCCTGTGACTCATAGATACTCCCAAACAGATGTAGGTGCCGATGATGCCAGTGCAGGGGATGC
Source organism: Triticum monococcum (assembly GCA_034509565.1). Classification (NCBI taxonomy): domain Eukaryota; kingdom Viridiplantae; phylum Streptophyta; class Magnoliopsida; order Poales; family Poaceae; genus Triticum; species Triticum monococcum. Next base: position 167,810,937 of record CM067847.1, on the reverse strand, counting down.
TACTGAACTCAAGTGGGAGTTCGACGAGGATTCGGGCCGTTACTATGTTTCTTTTCCAGATGATCAGTAGAGGAGCCCAGTTGGGTCGATCGGGGATCTAGCATTTGGTGTTGTCTTTCTTTATTTTGGTTCCGTAGTCGGACCTTGATTGTATTCTGGATGATGTATGATATATGAATGTATTGTGTGAAGTGGTGATTGTAAGCCGACTCTTTATCCCTATCTTTTTCAGTACATGGGATGTGTAAAGATTACCCCTCTTGCGACATGCCTACCATGCGGTTATGCCTCTAAGTCGTGCCCCGACATGTGGGAGATATATCCACATTATGGGTGTTACAAGTTGGTAATCAAAGCCTTCCCCGACTTAGGAGGCCCCTGCTTGATCGAATCGCTGACGTTGTTGAGTCTAGAAGAAAATGTTTTGAGTCTTCTATGATTATATATATCGGAGAGTAGTATTCTTTTTACTCCCCAGTCCCTTCGTCGCTCTGGTGAGGCCTCCTGGCGTAGAGTTTTGGCTCTTCTCTTCTCAAATTTCATGAAAAAAATTAGGATCACGCAGGTATCTTGGAATCGTTCCGATGGTTTTGTGAGGAGAAAATTGTTCTTGGTGCCTCCTAACATTTAGGGGTTATGGCAGTGTCCCGGGGAGTTGAGCTCCGAGGTGTTGTCATCATAATTTTATCATTGCAGTTCTGGAATACCTGAGTTCGCCGACATCGAAAATCTCTTTTATGCAGTTGTTGGTGAGATAACCTCGACGCCACCCAGTACTGGGGCGGGAGTTCGGGAGTATTGCCATAACTCGTATAACGGATGCTTTTCGAAGGTTGAGGTAAATGATTTCCGAAGGTTTCTTGGTTATGTGTTGAAGGATGGATACAAGTGGATGTAGGATTTGCTAGTTTTTGGTGAGATATTATGCTTCCCATGTATCCCCAACACCTAATTGCATAACCAGAAAGTTTTGGGATTTTTATAGGTGGGAATTCTTGTAGCTCTAGTATTTCTTCCCGTAGATATTTGGTTTGTGATTGGGTAATCCTTACCAATTATTTGTTCATATCCGTACCTTGTTGATTTGTTCTTCTACCTTTATCCAAGTGGCTTCTCATCTTTATGGAAGTGTGATGATTTACTTTGAAATTCATTCTTTCATTCTTGTTCGAATGTTAAGGCTATATGTTGCAATTTCGATCCGTTGATTCAGCTTGAATATATGTCTTTCAAGATGCTAACGGATGTCAACCTCTTCAGGATGGCTCCTCCAACGCGTCAGAATCCGGACCCTACGCCACCACCGCCACCACCTCCACCTCCGGAGGCATGGCAAGCTGTCATGGCCGCCACCGACGCCAACACTCATATGCTTTTGCAGCTCTTGGAAGAGCGCAACCAAGGGCAAGGCAACCAAGGAAATCAAGGCCAAGGCAACAATCAACCTCAGTTTGCTTCCCTCAATTAGTTCCTCCCAAACCAGCCGAAGTCCTTCAGCAACTGTGTCGAGGCCACAGACACCAACGACTGGCTCATGGATATCTGCAAACATTTTGAGTGTAGCAATGTCAGGCCTGAGGACTTTGTCAAGTTTGCTTCGTTTCAACTCAAGGACCAAGCTGCTGAGTGGTATCAACAATACAAAGATTCCAGAGGAGGTCGTGTGATTACCTGGGATGATTTCCGCCGAAACTTCAAAGCTCACCACATTCCACAAAGTGTTGTTGAGAGTAAGCGCGAGGAGTTCCGCAATCTCAAGAAAGGCAGCATGTCTGTGTATCAATACAATATCCAGTTTCAGAAACTCGCTCGCTTCGCTAAACAAGACGTCCCTGATGAGTAGAGCATGATTTATCAATTCAGAGGTGGCCTCAGAGAAGATCTGCAATTAGCTCTCGTGCTTTTTGAGCCGACCAAGTATGATGAATTCTACAACATGGCACTAAAGCAAGAAGCTGCTCAGCTCAAGTGTGATGCATCTAAGATGAGAGTCAGGGATGCAACTCAATCTTCTTCTTCAACTCAAGTGGCAGCTAAGCAACAGAAGTTTTGGTTGCCTCCTCCTCCTCCGTTTCGTCAGCCTTATCAGCAGAAGAGTAAAGGTGGTAATGGATCTTCCCACCCACCCAACCCAGGCTATTAGAACAAAGCTCAGTCTCATGCTCCAAGGTCAAGTGCTCCTTATCACCGTCCGCTCTCAGAGGTTACTTGCAACAAGTGTCAGCGGAAAGGGCACTATGCAAACAAATGCTTCAACCAAAGGCGCCTTCCGCCTCCTCCTCCTGTAAGAGCTGCCAGCAATGCAGTGGTCAAGCATAATCCCAAGCATGCTAAGGTCAACATGATGAACGCAACTCAGGCAGATGATTCTTCAGAAGTGATCATGGGTAACCTTCCAGTTAACTCCATTCCTGCTAAAGTCTTATTTGATACTGGTGCATCGCATTCTTTCATGGCATTCCCATTTGCATCGGAGCATAATTTTGACACTAAGGCATTACCTAAAGCATTGCAAGTTGTTTCTCCGGCTAAGTGTTTGAGTTCTAGCATGATGGTTCCGAATGTCGGTATCGAGATGGGCGACTATAGATTTCTGGCTTCTCCAGTTGTTCTTGGTGACTCGGATATTGATCTAATTCTCGGCATGGACTAGCTTTCTAAGCACAAGGCTCTGCTTGATTGTGCTGCCAGAGAAATTCAATTGACATACATTTCTGAGGAAGTGATCATCTATGCCGCTCGTGACGAAACCATGCGGCTGTTTTCTCTCGATGAGAAGGGAGATTTGAATGCCATCTCTCAGATTCCAGTCGTTTGTGAATATCAAGACGTCTTTCTAGAAGAGCTTCCGGGAATGCCTCCTCACCGGCCAGTTGAATTCGTTATCGATCTTGAGCCTGGCACGGAACCTATTTGCAAATGTCCTTACAACCTTGGACCAAAGGAATTGAAGAAATAGCTCGATGAACAAGAGCGCCTGGGTCTAATCAGACCGAGTTCATCTCCATGGGGTTGTGATGTTCTTTTTGTCCATAAGAAGGATGGAATGGAACGACTCTGCGTCGACTACCTCCCATTGAACAAGAGAACAATAAAGAACAAGTACCCACTTCCCAACATCAGTGAGCTTTTCGAGCAACTTAAGGGGGCCCCAAGTATTCTCCAAGCTTGACCTCCGTATGGGTTATCATCAGATTCGCATTCGTGAACAAGATATCCCCAAGACAGCATTCAGAACAAGCTATGGTTTTTATGAATATACTGTCATGTCTTTCGGCCTTGTCAATGCACCTACAATGTTCTCTCGCATGATGAACTTCATTTTCAACCCTTACAAAAATGATTTCGTCTTGGTGTATCTCAATGATATTTTGGTATTTTCCAAGAATAAGGAGGATCATGCCAAGCATTTGAGATTGGTACTCGACAAACTCAGAGAGCATCAATTCTATGCGAAGTTTTCAAAGTGTGAGTTCTGGCTTAATGAGGTTCTCTACCTTGGCCATATCATCTCCGCCAAGGGCATAGCTGTTAATCCTGAGAAGGTGTCTGCAATTGTGAATTGGGAACCACCTTAGAATGTGAAGCAGCTCCGTAGTTTTCTTGGGCTTGCAAGCTATTGTCGAAGATTCATTGAGAATTTATCTAAGATTGCAAAGCCTCTTTCCAACCTCCTCCAGAAGCACGTCAAGTATGTTTAGACGCCTGAATGTGACATCGCTTTCAACACCCTCAAAGATAAGTTAGTCACAGCTCCTGCTTTGACTCCTCCTGATGAATCGAAACCATTCGAAGTTTTCTGTGATGCCTCCCTGCAAGGTCTCGGTGTTGTGTTAATGCAAGAGAACAAAGTTGTGGCTTATACCTCTCGCCAGTTGAAGCTCAACGAAAAGAACTACCCCACTCACGACCTCGAGTTGGCGGCAGTTGTCCATGCATTATTAACGTGGAGACATCTCTTGCTGGGAAGGAAAGTGGACATCTTCACTGATCATAGGAGCCTCAAGTACATCTTCACTCAACCCAACCTCAACCTCAGGCAGACTCATTGGGTCGAAATGATTCAAGAATACAATACGAGTATTGAATATACTCCAGGCAAGGCCAATGTCATCGCATACGCTTTGAGCATGAAGGCTTACTGCAACAGCTTAATTCTCAAGCCCTTCCAACCGGACCTTTGTGAAGCTTTCCGCAAACTGAATCTCCAAGTTGTTCCTTAAGGCTTTCTCGCCAACCTCATAGTCTCTCCTACTTTGGAAGATCAAATTCTTGAGGCACAACTTCTTGATGCCATGGTGAAGAAGGTGAAAAATGGGATTGCCAAGAGCCAACCCAAGTACAAGATCGCATTGATGACAAAGATACTCTTTTCTTCGAGGATCGAATTGTGGTTCCTAAAGGCAATCTAAGGAAAGTCATTATGAACGAGGCTCACAATTCCCTCCTATCCATTCATCCTGGAAGTACGAAGATGTACCATGACCTCAAGCAGTCGTATTGGTGGACTCGAATGAAGCGAGAAATTGCTCAGTTCGTGAATGAATGTGATGTCTGCAGAAGAGTGAAAGCAGAACACCAACGGCCAGCTGGTCTCCTCCAACCTCTTGCCATTCTAGAATGGAAGTTTGACCATATTGAGATGGACTTCGTGACTGGATTTCCCGAGTCCAAACGTGGAAATGATGCTATCTTTGTTGTCATCGACAAGCTTACAAAAGTGGCTCATTTCCTTCCAATCAAACAATCTATCGCAGCAGCTCAACTGGCAGAGCTATACACCTCCAGGATTGTCTCTTTGCACGACATTCCGCAATTGATATCTTGAGATCGTGGAATCATCTTTACTTCTAAGTTCTAGGACTCCTTCCAGAAGGCCATGGGCACCAACATTCCCTTCAGCACAGCCTTCCATCCTCAAACTAGTGGCCAAGTCGAGCGAGTCAATCAAATTCTTGAAGATATGCTCAGGGCTTGTGTCATTTCCTTTGGTATGAAGTGGGAAGATTGTCTTCCATATGCCGAGTTCTCCTACAACAACAGCTTCCAAGCGAGTTCGAGCAAGGCCCCATTCGAGATTCTCTATGGCAGAAAGTGCTGACCCCTCTTAATTGGTCAGAGACTGGTGAATGCCAACTTCTTGGCAATGACTTAATCACAGAAGCTAAACAAATGTGCAAAGTCATCCGTGAAAATCTCAAAGCCGCACAATCGCGCTAGAAGAGTTACTATGATAGCAAGCACCGTGACTTGGCTTTCGAGATCGGAGACCATGTCTACATCCGCGTCTCTCCAATGAAAGGCACTCGTCGCTTCGGTATCAAAGGGAAGCTTGCCCCTAGATATGTGCGTCCTTTCAAGATCATTGGTAAAAGTGGCGATCTCGCCTATCAACTTGAGCTTCCGTCCAATTTCGCAAATATGCACGATGTGTTTCACGTGTTACAGCTCCGCAAGTGCTTCAAGACTCCTGAGCGCACCATCAACTTCGAAGAGATTGATCTCCAAGAAGACATGTCTTATCATGAGCATCCCATTGCTATTCTTGAAGAAACCGAGCGCAAGACTCGCAACAAGTCTATCAAATTCCTGAAAGTGAAGTGGTCACATCATTCCGACCGAGAAGCCACCTGGGAACGCGAGGACCACCTCCTTTCCGAATATCCGGAGTTTTTTCAGTCCTAGATCTCGGGACGAGATCCTTTCGTAGTGGTGGAGTGTTGTAACACCCCGGATGTAACTTGCCATATTTGTAACTCCGACTCTGCCATTTTCGGCTTAAGTTATGAGATTCCCTTTGTGGTTGGGTTTTGTCTTCGTTTTGCATTTTGTTATTGTCATGCATTTCATACATTGTCATCATGTGCATTGTATTTGCATACGTGTTCGTCTCATGCATCCGAGCATTTTCTCCGTTGTCCGTTTTGCAATCCGACACTCCGTCCTATGGCGCCCCCTTTTGTCTCTTTTCATGTGCGGGTGTTAAACGTTCTCGGAATGGACCGAGATTTGCCAAGTAGCCTTGGTACACCACCGGTAGACCGCCTGTCAAATTTCGTGTCATTTGGAGTCCGTTTGATACTCCAACGGTTAACCGGGGAACCGCAAAGGCCTCGTGTGTGTTGCAGCCCAACACCCCTCCAAAACGGCCCAATAACCCATCCAAACCTCTCCCATGTCCTCCGCCGTCGGATCACAATCGCGTGGTCGAAAACTACACCTCATTTGGACACTCCAAACTCCTCCTACCTATAAATATGTCCTCCCCGTCCAAAATCCGGGTCCAAACCCTAGATAATTCGCCCCTGCCACCACCGGACATGTCCGGCCGCCGCCGAATAGGATCCGTCGCTGCCCGCAGCCAATGAGGGCACACCACCTGTCGCCTGCGCCGTCCCAGCCGCCGCGGCCCGCCGAACCCGAATCGGGCCCGCGGGCCCACCCGAGCCTCCCGGCTCACGTGGGATCCGCCCTCGCCCATCCCGCCGCGCCGACCCTCCTTGTCGGTGCTGCTAGCCGCCTCCGCCGCCTCGCTCGCCAGCACCGCTCGACCCCGCGGCCTCACTCCGCTTCGCCGCCCCGGAAACACAGCGCCGCCTCCGCCCTCTTCTTCACCGGCTCCAGCGACCACGCACCTGGATCCGCCTCTCCACCTCGCCGGCAAAACTCCTACCACCGCGGTGATCTCCGGTGATCCTCGAACTCCGCGCCAGATCTGGATCTGAGGAGGTTGACCTGATTTTTCATGTAAGTCCTTTTTCTGCTAATTTTTAAGCCCCTGTTCATTGCATCATAACTCCATGACCGTAGCTCCGTTTCATGCGCATGATATATCAAAATGTTCATTGGGAGATGCTCTTCATTTCATTCCATTGTGCCATGCTTGTTTGAGTCCATCTTGATGCCCAAATCACTGATGCAAGAGTGCTATAAATTGTTATGTGCTGTTACTTATCAGAGTATGAGGATTTGTCATTTTTGTCACATTTGTTGTGTCCATCTTATGGGCATGAGCTCTTCATGTGTTTTGGTCTATGCCATGATATCTTTACAGGGGTGCTTGCCATGTATTTTTGTGATCAATGTGGTGACTAGCACAAGCATGCAAAGTAGCCTTCGCGATATTGCTGATTTCAGGGACTTGGATTTTACTAAGTCACTTCCCTGCTGTTATTTTGATGCCATGTAAACATGATGCTACAGTGAGATATATTCTTGTTTTGAGTTGCTTAAGTAAGGATGTTTTGGAAATATGGTTATTCTCTATCCATCCATGCCCCTTTTTGCTATTATGGAGTGCTCTAGCATGTCTTAATCTTGCTCTACTTTTGCTATAAAATGTTCCTAGCAGACTGTTTACATGTTAATCAATTTTGCCATGGTTGTTGTTGTTGATCCATGCATGCTATGAACTTGCTATTGCCAGGGTTAGCTTCATGAACATGTCTTCTTGCTATTGATATGCTTGTTTTGTCATGCAATACCTTGTGGTGAGTGAATCGAGCTCTCAAAGATGCCTTCATAATTCTGTTTATGCCATGCTCAATTTTCTGCTAAGTCTGAATCTGTTAATGAAACTTGCTATGTTTACATGGGTGCCATCATATCTTCTGTGCCTTTTTGGCTCATGATCAGTAAGGGATTTTTGTTCTACACATTTAGAAGATTCATGCCATGCCTTGTATTGCTATGATATGTTCCTGTAGCATGTTGTTTGCTTGCTCTAAACATGGCTTCCTGATGTTATTCGTGACATGTTAGTATTTTCACTAAGTTTGTGAAGATGATATCTTTTGCACTTTTGCCATGCTTGTTTGAACCTGCTCTTGTGTGATTTAGTTGTAGCTCAGTGTTCATCTTTTGTCAAGCATCTTGAGTAGATCACTTTCATATGCTTTCTCGCTATGTTGGAGTGCAGTAGCTTAGTTTCTTGTTGCATTCTAGATGGCATCGTGCTGTTAATCGCAGAATTGTGCCATTATTGTTTTGCTTGCCATTTGCAAACCGTGCATCCGATTCCGGTGATCTTTATATCGTTTTCGACCGAAATCATATCATCTTTCCAGCAGCACACTTGGTTTGCCAAGTTGATGCATTGTTCATCCTTTTCCTTCCGGAGCACGCATATGCATTCCATATCATATCCCGCATGTCATGCCATGTTTTGCATCATGTTGTTTGTGCATTGCACCGTGATTGATTGTTGGTCCTTTTGCTTGTGTTCTTTCTTTCGGTAGAGCCGGGAGACGAGTACGTGATCGAGGAACCTGTTGAGTACGCTAACGAAGATCAAGCTTTCGTCAACTCTGAGAACTTTGCAGGCAAGATGACCATACCCTCGAAATCACTTCTATCTTTGCTTGCCAGTTGTTCGCTCTATTGCTATGCCGCGATACCTACCACTTGCTATATCATGCCTCCCATATTGCCATGTCAAGCCTCTAACCCACCTTTCCTAGCAAACTGTTGCTTGGCTATGTTACCGCTTTGCTCGGCCCCTCTTATAGCGTTGCTAGTTGCAGGTGAAGATGAAGTTTGTTCCATGTTGGAACATGGATATTGTCGGGATATCATTATTATATCTTGTTTATTTTTAATGCATCTATATACTTGGTAAAGGGTGGAAGGCTCGGCCTTATGCCTGGTGTTTTGTTCCACTCTTTCCGCCCTAGTTTCCGTCATACCGGTGTTATGTTCTTGATTTTTGCGTTCCTTACGCGGTTGGGTGTTATGGGAACCCCTTGATAGTTCGCCTTGAATACAAATCCTCCAGCAAGGCCCAACTTGGTTTTACCATTTGCCTACCTACCACCATATACCTTCCCTTGGGTTCTGCAGACTCAAGGGTCATCTTTATTTTAACCCCCCCCCCCCTGGGGGGGTCAGTGCTCCTCTGATTGTTGGTCCGAACCGAGCTGCCTGCGGGGCCACCTCGGGAAAAATTGAGGTTTGGTTTTACTCGTAGCTAGTCTCATCCGGTGTTGCCCTGAGAACGAGATATGTGTGACTCCTATCGGGATTTGTCGACACATCGGGTGGCTTTGCTGGTCTTGTTTTACCATTGTCGAAATGTCTTGTAACCGGGATTCCGAGACTGATCGGGTCTTCCTGGGAGAAGGAATATCCTTCGTTGACCATGAGAGCTTGTGATGCGCTAAGTTGGGACACCCCTGTAGGGTTTTGAACTTTCGAAAGCCGTGCCCATGGCTATGGGCAGATGGGAATTTGTTAATGTCCGGTTGTAGAGAACTTGACACTGAACTTAATTAAAATGAATCAACCGCGTGTGTAGCCGTGATGGTCTTTTTTCGGCGGAGTCCGGGAAGAGAACACGGTCTCGTGTTATGCTTGAACGTAAGTAGCTTCAGGATCACTTCTTGATCACTTATTAGTTTATCGACCGTGCTTTGCTTCTCTTCTCGCTCTCTTTTGCGTAAGTTAGCCACCATATATGCTAGTGCTTGCTGCAGCTCCACCTCACTACCCTTTCCTACCTTAAGCTTAAATAGTCTTGATCTCGCGGGTGTGAGATTGCTGAGTCCCCGTGACTCACAGATACTCCCAAACAGATGTAGGTGCCGATGATGCCAGTGCAGGGGATGCTACCGAACTCAAGTGGGAGTTCGACGAGGACTCGGGCCGTTACTATGTTTCTTTTCCGGATGATCAGTAGAGGAGCCCAGTTGGGTCGATCGGGAATCTAGCATTTGGGGTTGTCTTTCTTTATTTTGGTTCTGTAGTTGGACCTTGATTGTATTCTGGATGATGTATGATATATTTATGTATTGTGTGAAGTGGCGATTGTAAGCCGACTCTTTATCCCTATCTTTTTCAGTACATGGGATGTGTAAATATTACCCCTTTTGCAACATGCCTACCATGCGGTTACGCCTCTAAGTCGTGCCCCGACACGTGGGGGATATAGCCGCATTGTGGGTGTTACACAATCCAAGTACCGAATGTATGACACATCCGTGTTCAGCACACGTTCAGCTCGATGATGTCCCTCGAAGTCTTGATCTAGTAGAGAGTCGAGGGAGAGTTTCGTCGGCACGACGGCGTGTGACGGTGATGGTGATGTGATTCGCGCAAGGCTTCGCCTAAGCACTACGACGCTATGACCGGATGAGTAAACTGTGGTGGGGGCACCGCACACGGTTAAGAAACAATTGTTGTGCCTTTGGGGTGGCCCCCTGCCCACATATATAAAGGAGGGTGGAGGAGGAGGCTGGCCCAAGGGGGCGCCAAGAGGGGGGAGTCCTACTAGGACTCCGTTCCAGTAGGATTCGCCCCCTCCCCCTCCTTCCTTCCATCGGAGAGGGGAAAGGGGAAAGGGGGAGAGGGAGAAGGAAAGGGGGGCTGCTCCCCCACCCCTTGTCCAATTCGGATTGGGCTTGGGTGGCACGCGCCACCTCCTGTGGCAGCCTCCCTCTCTCCTCTATGGCCCAATAGGCCCATTAACTTTCCTGGGGGGTTCCGGTAACCTCCCGGTACTCCGAAAAATCTCCGATCTTCGTCGGAACCATTCCGGTGTCCGTATATAACCTTCCAATATGTCAATCTTTACCTCTCGACCATTTCGAGACTCCTCGTCATATCTGTGGTCTCATCCGAGACTCTGAACAAACTTCAGTCACCAAAACACATAACTCATAATACAAATCGTCATCGAACGTTAAGCGTGCGGACCCTACGGGTTCGAGAACTATGTAGACATGACCGAGACACATCTCCGGTCAATAACGAATAGCGGAACCTGGATGCTCATATTAGCTCCTACATATTCTACGAAGATCTTTATTGGTTAAACCACACAACAACATACATCATTCCCTTTGTCATCGGTATGTTACTTGCCCGAGATTCGATCGTCGGTATCATCATACCTAGTTCAATCTCGTTATAGGCAAGTCTCTTTACTCGTTCCTTAATGCATCATCTGCAACTAACTCATTAGTCACATTGCTTGCAAGGCTTATAGTGATATGCATTACCGAGAGGGCCCAGAGATACCTCTCCGATACTCGGAGTGACAAATCCTAATCTCGATCTATGCCAACCCAACAAACACCTTCGGAGAACCGGTAGAGCATCTTTATAATCATCCAGTTACGTTGTGACATTTGATAGCACACAAGGTGTTCCTCCGATATTCGGGAGTTGCATAATCTCATAGTCAAAGGAATATGTATAAGTCATGAAGAAAGCAATAGCAATAAAACTTAACGATCATTATGCTAAGCTAACGGATGGGTCTTGTCCATCACATCATTCCCGTTCATCAAATGACAACACATGTATGGTTAAGAAACTTAACCATCTTTGATTAACGAGCTAGTCTAGTAGAGGTTTACTAGGGACACTGTGTTTTCTCTATGTATCCACACATGTATCAAGTTTCCGGAAATACAATTCTAGCATGAATAATAAACATTTATCATGATAAAAGGAAATATAAATAACAACTTTATTATTGCCTCTAGGGCATATTTCCTTCATCAACACTCCTGCAAAACATAGGCCACTCGGATTTTCCATGCGATACAAAGATGTCCATACACATACAACGATGCCTAAACTTGCAATTCCATCCGGATCAATTATCATAAGCATTCGCACATGAGCTCACCGACTAAATACCCTAGTTCTACTCTATTCAACACACAGAGGAGTGGAGAAGTAGGAGGTGGACTTTTAGCTCACTGACTCGGGTGTCGAGGAAGTAGAGGTAGCTCGGATGACGATCACTCCAATGAGACACGACTCTACAAAGCCTGCATATTCCACCGAGTAAAATTTTAGATCATCAAATCTCATATAGCATTCCTTGATGACAAAGTGATAATGACATAAAAATAATTAAATTTTCCAATACATCTCTATATTGAAAAACAAAATTACAAAAAAATTCTATACCTAAATTTTCTTACTAAAAATAAACTAGTTCTATTAATTCAACTAGTTCAACTAAGCACTTACTATAAATAAAAATAATTAATTTTCTTACTAATTCAACTAGTTCAACTAAGCACTTACTATAAATACACTAGTTCTATTAACCAATTAAATTCTATGCACATTCTACAAAATTCTACCTATCCATACTATTGAAAAAACCTATATTCTACCTATCTATACTATCAACTAAATCTATGGAGGGAGGAGGGGATGTGGATGGAGGAGGTGGAGGGAGGAGGGGCTATGGAGGGAGTAGGGGATGTGGAGGGAGGAGGGGCTATGGAGGAAGGAGGTGTTGTTGAAGGAGGGGCGGCTAGAGGAGGGAGGAGCAGGGGGGACGAGGGGAGGAGGAGAGGCAGCTAGAGGAGGGAGGAGTGGGGCGGAGGAGGGAGGAGGGCAGATAGATGAGGGAGGAGGGAGGAGGAAGAGGAGAAGGAGGAGAAGGAGGAGGCTTACCGAGGCTGGAGGATGGCGGCGACGACGGCGGCAATGCGGCGACGGCGGTTATTTGTGCTTTAAAAGTACTTATACGTAAACCAAGTCGTACTTTCCCAAATATAGTCGAGGATTAGAAATAACCTGAGAATTTATTTTGAAAATGATTTTGCAAACACAAATATTTTTTAAATTCCAAACAGTTTTTTGAAACTCAAGTATTTAAAAAAAGGTGAAGAATTTTGAAAACGCTATTTTTTGAAAATGCAAACATTTCTTAAAAAGTCAAATACTTATTGCAAAATTGCAAATACTTTTTGAAATCACAATGGTTATTGAAGAAGGGAACAATTCTTGAAATTCAGAAAATGTTTTGATTTTTTTTTTAATTTCATGGTGCAGAAACATTTTTTGAAATTAAGAACAGTTTTCAAAACGAAAATATTGTTTTTCAAAACTTTAACATTTTTTGAAAATTGAAATTTTTTATGAAATTCGTTTTTAATAAACTTTTAAAATTCCTATAAAATTGGAAGCCAAAAAAATCAGTGAGAGAAAAAACAAGAAGAATGGACTAGGACCTTCTAGAGGGTTCCACAGACCTGTAAAAAGCCGAAATGAGACATTTGAGAATATCTCAAGACTGGGATATGTAGAACCTATAATAACTTGAATGGGTGTGCCCATCTTCCCTTGCCTCGCTTGCTTCCCTGTGCGGAAAAGCAACATCTTGACCACAAATACTATCGACGCGTTTGGTACAGCGCAGGTAACGTATTCAGTTTTCCGTATCGGAAAGCGCTGCGTCGGAATACTTTTACGTAATACGTTCATTGTTTGGTTCGTGCACGGGGTCCCGACTTCTAACCCATCCTGATTTCGGCGGTTTCGATTTTCTGAACCTCCGTATCAGAAAGCGCTGTTATGGAAACCATCGCTCCAGAAACAAACGCTCGCTACGGTTTCAGAGTACGCTGCAATCGGAAGACGTGCTTTTTTCAGCCAACCAAACGCGTTGTATGTATCTCTCGTTGTGAGTGTTAAGCCTCCGATCACTAACTAGCGTAGGATATGGGTCGGGCGGTTAGGAAAGCAAGCGAACCATTAGGACCGGTTTTAGCGAGCTTCCACTGCATGATCTGATTTCCTTAAAAAAATTGTTTTCATTAGGTAATTGCCCATGCGTTGTTATGGGTGTAAACATATGTTGGTGGTTCCACGCCAATTCTGATTAATGAACTATAATAGAGATTTTTATTTATTTAAATTTGATTTATTAGAGATTGATTTGCAACCCTGATTAGGAAGGTGATCCCGTAACAGTAATTGCAGAGTTACTGCGCATTACAAAGGGGGAAAAAAAATCAAACCATTGCTGCAAAGAAAAAAAATCGTAAGTGCCTTGCTATACATGGAAGGCATATCACTGATGATTCAAGGGTCTATCAACTTACAGGGAAAGTTGGACGAAGGTGTCTCTGCTGGCAGGAAAAGGAACACTACTTATTTTATAAGTAGTATAGTATAGATGGTTTATTAGAGGTTCATTTGCAGCCATGTTTAGGAAGGTGATCCGGTAACAGAAATTACAGTTACTGTGCATTACAAAGGGAAAAAAATCAAACCATTATTGCAAAGGAAAATAAAACCGTGTCTGCCTCACTATACATGGAAGTCATACTATTGATGATTGAAGGGTTTATCAACTTACAGGGAAAGTTGGACAAAGGTGTCCCTGCCAATAGGTTTTAAGTAGTAGAGATTTTCCTCCCTTTTATGTTTATTTAAATTTCCTTTTTAATAAAAACTAAAAAACTCGAAATCTTCAAAAATTGATCAGACCATTAAAATTTGTTCATGTTTTCTATTTTTTGGGTTTTTATAAAATGCTTGAAATGTCAGAAAAATATTAACAATTTCAAGAAATGTTCATAAACTTAAAATTTTACATTTCTCAAAATTGTTCAGGGTTGCATAAAAATTTGTGGTTTTTCAAAAATTGTTCTTGAACATTTTGTGCTCACGAGAACATTTTTTCAGTTTCATGATTTTTATGAATTTGTGATCATTATTTTTACTTTTCTTTATTTTTTCGAATCTTGAACTTTTGTAAACTGTCAATTTTTTGTATTCGTGAACATATTTTGAATTTAAATAATTCATAATATATTTTTCAGATTCAAATTTATTAATTGGAAATGAAACAACTCGAAAAAAAGAAGTCACCTACTCTCCTGCGAACTCGCTTGCTACAGAAGACTTGCGCGAGGCCCAGGACTAAGTTGTTGCTACCGACCCCTGCCACGCGATTTATGGTTCAAATAGGAAAGAAGTTATCAGGTCAAAGGTACATATATTACCATGCTATTTCTGCAGAAGTTACCGGGGGTATGGATTCAACAACTATTTTTTTCCGGGTGAAAGTTACCGCAGTGTCTGTGCGTAAGTTACCACGACCGTGGTGTACGTATTATCATGCTATTTAGAAAGAAGTTACCAGGGGTATGATTTCAACAACTATTTTATCTCCGGTCAAATTTACCATAGTGTTTGTGCGTTAGCACGTCCACGGTGTGTGTGTATTACCAATGCTATTTAGGTGGAAGTTACCAAGAGTATATTTCCTGCAACTTTTTTCACCCGATCCAAAAAGTAAACATGGTGTTTGTATGTAAATTATCAACCCTATGACACGTAGATTATCATACTATTTAGACAAAAGTTTTTAAGGTTTAAGTATGTACGGCAGTGACAAACAGGACTTTCAGTATGCATTGTTAATTTCCAGTCCGTGAAATCCGTCCGGCCACGTTGGGCAAAGCTACGGATCGGCGGACGCAAAAGGACGCCTGTCCGTTTTAGTGACCCAAACGAATATTAAAAAAAACACATCCATATTGGTTGTCGCGTTGGAGTTGGCCTAAGCATGTAAGGACTAAGCAAAAATAGTTTTTCATGCCCCTTTTTTTCTCAATAATACCCACCGCTGAAGAATCAAGAACCGACTGTGTAATTTCGTAGAAAAAGGAATGGCTAACTGCCATCTCCCAACGGCTGTTAGAGAAGACCATGGTGGAGGAATAGAATGTCTTATATTACCATACTCCCACCGTTTTTATACTCCCTCCGTTTGTAATTAGTTCGCGTATTAGCTTTTGATCAAAGTGAAGCTTTGTGAATTTTAACAAAGCTTATAAACAAAAAAAAATTGCATATACAATAACAAATCAATATTACTATTAAATTTATTATTTAGTGTACTTTTCATATCATGTATATTTGTTATGGTAAATGTTTATATTGTCTTCTATAAACTTGTTCAAATTTTACGAAGTTTGATTTTAGTCAACTCTAATATGCAGAGTAAATAAAACGAAGGGAGTACAATGCAACGACTAGACCATGCACTAATTACAAGGCCAAAAGGTTAGGTTAGACTAGTAATATGCATAGGTTACTAGTCCATGTTACTACTCCTTTCATTTTTGTATACAAGGCCACAAACCCATATTACAGGTATCAAGGTAGAAACTAATGGCCACTTAAGCCAATGTTGTAAAGTAGTCTTTTCTTCTCGCTTGACGTGTTAATTAATGTGTATTTTTTTTCTTCAACGCACAACAAGACAACTCTCTCACTCCTCGTTGGTTGATTAATGCGGTGCATTCAAACCAACCTTCTCATCCCCACATGCATGCATGGGGTATTAATGTCCTTGGTTGCTAGTATGAGATAAACCTCATAAATTTTATCTTGATTGGTGTTAGTGGCCTTATATAGCTGCAAATTGTAATTTTGATAGTGGCCTTATATACAAAAAAGGAGTATCTCTACAATGAAGAATAACATACTTCATTTAAGAGCAACTAGCTATGTTACCACATGTCTCTTTTTCTTCATTAATTGCTTGTCATATCATTTATTTTGTCTAGATATGTGTAATGTTGCCATTTATATTACTTCCATTATGGGTAGTCTTATTTATATAACAGGAAGTACTCCTAGCAGCCCAGGTGACGTTGCCACGTTGGCTCGAATCTCATTCCACGCTGTATATTTTTCCTTCCTATATCCGCGTTGGAGTACATTGCCAGCAAGCGGAGTTGACTGAGTTGGATGTTGGCTCTCCTAGCAGCCCAGGTGACGTGGGTTCGATTCCCATTCCACGCTGTATATTTCTCTTCGTATCCATCAACCTGCGGGCAGGAGACAAAAAATTGGATGCAGCCCAAATGATAAGTGGTGGTCAATATAATGTATGGAAGATGATATGTTGTAGGAGGTCACGTCGTTGTACGCTGGTCGACGCAAACATTTAGCAAGTTTCGAGTTTGCTACAAGACAGAGATTACAACTTGCACCCAAAGCATATCTGCGCAACGAGGCGCGCAAGATGCTAACAACGTAACGTATACAGGCCACCCTGGGCAATGACCAAGGTACTTTTAACAGGTCGCACGCAAGATAGGACTAAGCAACACTACGTGTCCATCATAACGGAGTTTTTGACCGGGTCAAGCCGTCGCGTGTGCCCATATTGACCAAGGAGAAACTCCCGAAACTAATGTTGCGAGCCTTGGGAGTTGAGATTGTACTCAGATACATTGCCTCTGGCCTTTTGTGGCCATGTGGTGAAGGTTTGGGCAGTGGTAGGGTGGTGACCGAGGTGGAAACTCAACGGAGCCCAACGATCATGATTCATGCATGCATCGAAGTGAACACTATTGTAGTAGAAAATAGGCGCGTTGAGGCCACCCGTGCATGTGCCACAACAGCAAAGGTTACGTAGGTTGGTAGCTTCATTTGGCAAAGCCAACGGTTAGCGACAGCCACCTTTCTTTTCTTTTCTTTTCCTTTTCATCACAGGAGCAAGTGACAGCCACTTTTCTTACCCCGCAAAAAAAAAGACAACCACTTTTCTTTTGTTGGTGTTAATCTTGCGATTGCGAGTCCCTCTGTACAGAAATCGACTGATATTCTCCCCCACCGAGACGGGTGCTATATTTTGGTTGTTACGGACGACGCCTTTGTTATTATGTTCCGGGCTCTAATTAATTCATTATTCGGAGTTTTTGTTAGTTTCATCGAGTCGAGTAGCGATACCAGGGATTGAGTTCCACCTCTTATCTATCTAATTATATATAAGGTATCCATTCCCTATCCGGCGTTAGAGAAGTACTCCATCCTTCCATTTATATAGGGCATAATGCGTTTTTAAGACCGTCTTTGACTATTGACAAAATTAATAATACATGACATGCATAATGTGAAAATTATATTATTAAAAGCTCGTTTCACACACGAATTTAATAGTGTGCTTTGTACTTCCTCTGTTTTTATTTAGTTTGCATATTAGCTTTGGTCAAAGTCAAGCTTTACAAACTTTGACCAAGTTTATATACAAAAATATTAAGATATACAATAACAAATCAACAACATTAGATTTATTATTAAATGTACTTTCACATCGTATAGATTTATTATGATAAATGTCTATATTGTTTTCTATAAACTTGATCAAACTTTACGAAGTTTGACTTCAGTCAACTCTAATATGCATAGTAAATAAAAACGGAGGGAGTATAAGTTGCATGTCATATATTATTGCTCTAATATTTGGTCAAAGTTAGCCTCGAGAAACGCATTAGCCCTTATATAGATGGAAGGAGGGAGTAAAAAAATTGATTTTACTCTTCTAACCGGGACCTAGCCGAACCTCTAAAACCCATGGAGGAGTAAAATTTATCCTTAATCGCTTCAGGCGCCTATATTTACTCTGTCGCTACCGTTTGGAGAAAAAAACACCTCCCCCGCTGCCTAACCCATCCAACTCCCGAGTTGTATCTACACCAACGCCATTCTTCCCGCCCTCTTCGGCCACCCTCCGCCACCGTGAAAGCTCCGTGGGCCCCACCACGGCCCTCGCCCACCCGGATCTGAACCATTCTCGCCGCCATCGGCGCATAAATCGGCAGATCTATGGCTGCGACCGCCACCGTCGGATTTTACGCATCCAGCCACCAACGACGGCGCCTTTGTCATGGACTGGCCGGCTATCCAACTGCACAACCCCGACAATGAGTCTGCGCCGCATGCAGGTATGGCCACCTCCTCTAGCTGTTGGAATCTCAGTCGTCGTCGACTTGCCGGCAAAGACACACCCGGCCATCGGCCGGGCTCGGTAGTCGTCGTCGACTTTCCAGCAAAAACACACCCGGCCATTGGAGGGGCTCGACACTGGCCCAGCAGCAAGTCGGCTCCCCGTTGCCAGTTAAAAGTGCGACGACTGCCTGCGGCAGGTGGTGCGCCGAGTTTTGACCACGCCGGAACATCCCAAATGGGTGTTCTTCAAGTGCAAAAAAGACAGGGTGAGTGGTTGTTTCTGTTCGGTTGTTCACGGTATTCGGCGCAATTTGTAGCTCATTGTTTTCTCAAATTTGTATGTAGGATAGATGCAAATGTTGGTATTGGGAAGAAGATTACATTGATCTATTGATCGTGAGGAATTTGTTAGACGTGTGTGCACTCCTTACTAGAGTATAGACCAGAGTTGAGACAAGAGAAATGTGCAAGCTCGAGAAGCCAATCGAGAGAATCAACAATGAAGACATAGAGAAAATATTAATGCAACATTCCAACTAGTGAAAGCAGTGATGGAAGTTAGATATCTATTAAAGTGTCTAATTGTTGTTTTTGTTTTCTCTGGTCTAGTTCTTGTAATGAAGAATTAGTGAATTATGTACTCCGATGTACCAAAATGTCGTTCCATGAAAAAAATGAGATTTGTTTCGGTGACCGAAAATGAAATACAAAAGATCAAAAAAATTACTCCGTTATATTTAGGGGATCGGCTAGGTCTGGCCAAAACTTAGTAGAGTAAATATACTCCAGTAGGTTTACTCTGCCTTTCTACTCATCTAAGGGATCGGCTAAAATTGGCCTAAGTAAGATAAAATGCAGTTAGTGACACTTCTTACCCCGATGAACATTTTTTCTTGGAAATCCCATATTGAGAATTATATTTTTAGAATCATGGAGCCGTGCTTCGGTCTTGTATGTCGTCCATAATTTTTTTTAGAAATGGAGTGCTCTGTTCTTTTGCGGGAAACTTTCAATCTATCCATTTTCAATCATGACAATACAATGAACACCAGAAATAATAAAAAGTTACATCCACATTCGTAGACCACATAGCTACGACTATAAGTACTGATGCGAGTTGCCGTCATCGTTCCTCCTTCGCCGGAGCTGGACAAAACTTATTATAGTAGACAGTCTGAAAGTGCTTGGGCAGACCGTTGGATTGGCCATGCAATAGTTCAATACTTTTCTTTTTACCAATTTAGCTTGAGTGTGTCAAATGAATATACATATTGTGGATCTTGATTTCAGACTTTATTGTGCCACATCTATGATAGTTTGTTCTATTCTTTTTAGGTGACTTTGTTTTAGTTCTCACCTCTTAAAAAGTTTTCTCCTATTGTGTAAGGTGGGTCCCATTATTAGTCTAACATGGTACATCTTCCCTTGATGGTGCCAGGGAATGTATTTGGTGCACCGGTGCTTGTCGTGCTACCAGTGCGGCGGTTCTTGTGGTGCTACTATGTACGGGACGTCATAGCATATTTTAAATTGTTTCAAAGAATCTAAAAAAATATCTAGCACATTGACACAACATTTATGTACGTTATCCCAAGTTTTCATATCAAAATTTAAAACATGCACGAGATACAAAAATGACAAATTTGACATCAACGTGATAATGAACCAAATCTAAAGCCCAACAACTTGTGTTTATGTACTATTCAGTGTTGAATTTGTTGTTTTTTTCACCTTGAGCAATGTTTCAAATTTTGATCTGAAATTTATGACAACATAGACCGATGTTGTATGAATGTGCTAAAAAAACTTAAATTCTTTTAGCATTTGTAAATGCGCGACGGGCATCCGGTGCGCACCGGTAGCACGACAAGTTTACCAGATACATCCCTGATGGTGCCATGGTCGTGCTTCTCTTGCTTGGTAGATCATCTACTTCCCCCTCCCTCCCACCCACTTATTAGTTTCTCTAGCATATTCCCTACATGTTCCGGACATCTCTCATGCCAACCACTGTAGCAACCGACATGTTGATCATGCTTAAGCACCAGCCATTGCTGCTAATTGTTTTTAGAATCTCTCATGCCAACCAATGTAGCAACCAACATGTTCCATTCCTATATTTTTTTCTATTCCCGTATTTTTGGAATCGCGAATCAGAAGAGGCCCTAGGAGTTTGAGAGTAACAAAGAGTATTTTGAATGAAAAATTAGGAATTACCTGAGTCAAATAGGGGGCATTTTGCACAGGGTTCTGGGCCGGCCCATTTAGCAGCTTCTACTACTCCGGTTTTAAGAATACTCCAAGTTTTTTCTGGTTCTTTTTCTTTGCTGGTTTTTCATTTATTTTCATGTTGTTTTTATTTGCTGGTTTTTGTTTTTTGATTCATTTTCGATCTTTATCTTTTCTTCTTGTTTCATAAATTCAAAATTTCCAAAAAACATTCAAATTTTGTTTTGAATTTAAAACAATCATTTTTCCCAAAATTGTTGTATTTCTGAAAAACTGTCCAGAAATATCAAAATTTGTTAACGCTTTTCAAAAAATGTGTGCAGGTTTAGAAAAATTTCAAATTTTTCAAATTTTTCTGGAATTTCAAAATAAATGTTTTTTTACAAAAACAATTTGGTATTCAAAAGTTGATCGTTTTCCAAGAAAAATCACAATTTCATTTTTTTGGAAATTTCCAAAAGTTGTTCACACTTAAAAATTGTTCACGTTTTCTAGAAAATATTTTATTTTTTAACATTTTTCAGAATTTTCGAAAATGTTCAAAAGATTTCCAAATTGTTCAGATATGGCGCTGCATTTAATTGTTATTACTTCACCCTGTGATTCATTCAGTAACGAACATCATCTTGAGTTGTGACCAACTCTCGGTTACCAATGGCTGCTCACGTGTTCGATCCCCTGAAGAGCCTTTTTTTGTTGATTTTTACTTCACATCGTTCGCACATGGTCAATTTGGAATTACTTAACAAAAAAGCTACACTTACGTAAATCCTACGAACTCCATACGTAAATTTCGTAACCCCCCCCCCCCCTCCCCCAGGAATTCAACTGGGGCGGGTCCCCCACCCTGATTTCATCCAACCAAAAACTGCCACCGAAACTATTAGGTTAATCATGTATGGTTCTTTACATACGTGTAGCATCTCTCATTACGTAGTTACTCGATGGAGCTTAGGCACTAAACATGAGACATATACTCATCCTCTAGAAAAGAGAGACAGGGGTAGAACAACGTACTTCCTCCATCTACATATATAGGCTTAATATGTTTTTCGAGGTACCCTTTGACCAATGATAAAATTATTAGTATATGAGATGTATGATATAAAAATTATATCATTAGAAACTCTTTTCACATACAAATGCGATGGTATGCTTTGTGTAAGATGCATCATATATTACTGTGCTAACCAGTGGCCAAATTTAACCTCGAAAAACCTATTAGGCCCTACTTGTAATTTATACGTGCTTCACACATTAGATTATTATGTGTGATCACAATACTAAATCATTTAAACTAAGTGTCAATATCCTATGTTATAAAAAAATTATCATATAATTTTTGAAAGTACATATGTGTTTTCTAGCGGAAAATTGTGGATTTTTTTACTATTCGTATCAAATCACTATAGTACAACGAATTTCTATATGAGGAATGCATTTGAAAAAAAATACTGCTATTTGAAAAGAAATATTATTGACGTGTGTTTGAAATCTTGTAGCTTTTTGAAGTTCAAACATGAGATACAGATAAAATTAGTTTGATGTTATAATCTTCATGTACCAAACCTTCAAGTCAGCATTTTTTTAAATAAAGGCAAAATCTTTGCCTCATCTATTAATTAAGGAGTTTTCCAGAGTTAATGCTACAACATGAAACAAGCATTACATTGTCACATGAAAACATCATGGGGTCTACTCTCGCGGCATCAACAAACTCGGGTGCTTCGCCCCAGCGGCGATCCAACTCTTGGCTTCCTACTTAATGCTTTGCATAATGTAAAGCGTCAGTATCATTCTTTTTGTGCAGAAAACACGCACATTTCTTTCAATTCAGATTGTC
Organism: Triticum monococcum; assembly: GCA_034509565.1. Lineage (NCBI taxonomy): Eukaryota > Viridiplantae > Streptophyta > Magnoliopsida > Poales > Poaceae > Triticum > Triticum monococcum. Next base: position 167,788,370 of record CM067847.1, on the reverse strand, counting down.
CATGTCACAACCATGGTCAGAGAGTCCATTGCCTTCCGGTTAGAGTACTAACCCTGTCTAAGAGTACTAACCTTCCTCCCTCTGTCTAAGAGTCAGGTTGAAAGTTTCTTACGTATGTGAAAGTTCTCGAGCAAGAGTCAGGTTTGTCGGATGGCTGGTGCGGTTAGCTCTAGAAAGACACCCCTGACCTCATTTTGGCGCGCAGCCATGCAGAGCGAATCCCACAAACCATGACCGTTGGATCAATTGCGTTCAACATTCATAAATGGCAGTGATTCACCCTGTTGAAGAAATCAACGGCTAAGAATTGCTTGCATCACTGTGGGTGGCCTATCCAAGTTTAAAAATTAGTTTACTATAGTAGTCGAGATAGAGATATCTATACTACTATATAGTGTATCAGTTTGAATTCAGACATTGAAATGCATATCCAGCCGTTCATTGGGGTCCATCCGACGGTCAAAAGTGCTTGGATTCGCAGCTACAATAGCGCTGAATGTCAACTGGATCGTTTCAGAGGCAGCCATGAAGTAGCATAGAGTCAAAACTATCTGGGTCGTTCTAGAACCAACCCACTGCATGTCTGCAGCAGGTTGGAGCTAACTGAGTTTCCAGAGACCAGATTCCACACTCCTCGCAGCCCCCTGGAGCAGCACAAATTATTTCAACAAAGTAGACTCGGGCAGCGGTACATGTGGTTGATAGGTAGGTTGCTTCAGTACTGCTTAGTCTGACAAGCGGTAAAAGTAAGACGAAGAAATATATACAAGTAAACAGATTGAACCAGTGCTGTTTCGGGTGGAAAGCTGTAACAAGAAAAGGAGTGCACCACCCACATATATGATGTCACTGATTTGGTGTGCACTTTGGATCAAAAGCTGTAGCAAATGTTACATTAAAACATAGCAATAGGTACCCAAATTTATGTATACTACACATTCTTTGCATATGGTAGTTATTGAGTATATGAACATGAGAAGCTTTCTTATTTAAATTATAGGCATTTGGTTCCTGCTTCTGTACGCGCACAACTTTCATTTGTCTAGAATCATTTTTTATAGGATTTCTCAAAGCATATCATGTAGTGTTTTCTTCGGCCCAAGTCAACCCACATTGTTAAGATGCGCATTGCACGTGCATACATACTAGTATGTGAATGGAGACTTCGAGAAAGTACTTCTTTTGATAAAAGCACTACATCATCTTTTGCATGAATGTGAAGCGAAAAACACGGTTGATTTACTCAACGTGAGCTAGCGCTCAGTTCTCAATGTGGAGAGAGAATGTGCATTTGCACAAAAACAAAAAGGTTGGAGGTGTGAATGTGTATGTCACCTCCTGTACGACGGTAGGAGGCCACGTTACCGTACATATATATTGATCAACACAAAGTCAGAGACATTTAGTAAGTCCGACCTTGCTACAGGACAGAGATTTCATCTTGCACTCGGAGCATATCGGCCAGACGAGGCGCTTAAGATTCTAACAACCTAACGTATACAAGTTTCTTTAGGGATTACTGAAATATATACAAGTTACTTTAATGTGGTCTCATGAAAGATGGGACTTCTCTAAGCAACAGTGTCTCCGTCGTCATCACAAAGGTTTCATCTCCGTGCGTTCTTCTTTATCAACACCTCTGGTTTAGGGCGTCGCCCCCGCACCCCCCGCGTTGCCCCCGCTCGGGCGACTCGGGTGAGATCTCAACCCTAGCCGCCGGAGGCTCCCCGTCCTTCCATCCCTCTTTCCGCCACCGTCGAAGGACGCCGCCGGCCTATAGCCCGGGGGCTGACGGGGGCAGCGCGGGGGGGGGGGGGGGGGGGGGGGGGGCTTCCCTCTCTCTTGCGCCATGGGGGCGGTGCGAAGCGCCGCGGCAGGTGGTGGCACGGCTGATCTGGCCTTGTTGGCATGGCGGGCCTGCCTTGACCGGCGGCGGCGCGGCGGCCGCCTGGGGCCTAGGGAGGATGGTGGCGGGTGCGGCGGGTGGCCCTGCTTCGGGCAACGGCCTTGGCTGCGTTCGGCGGCGGGGGGGGGGGGGGGTGTCTGTGGCGACGGACCATCTAACCTCAAGTAGGCGGTGGCGGCATGGAGGGCTTGGTGGTTGGGTCGGCGCCATGTGTGGTTTACCCTCTGGGCATATCTGATCTGGCCGGTGTGACCTGCTCGATGTGCGGCGGCTCAGATCGGCGGCGACCCATCCACACGATACTTGATGGAGGTTCCTCGAGCGGATCCAGGTGAAAGCCTAGTTCTCAGCTTGATGCCAAGACCGGCGTTGGCGGCACTCTTTTGTGTCATTACCTTCTTGAAGGCATCGTCGTGGAGAAGCTCCAGACCTCTATCCGCTACCTCCGGGGAAAATCCTAGATCAGTAGATCAGATGACGGCAGCGCGTTGGTGTTGTTTCCTCCTTGGGGGCGTCATTCTTGAAGGCGTACACGGGATCGAGGGACCAGTGGGCGGCTTTTTTGGTGGAGCGGTGCTTCATCGTACACATTGATGACGGCGGATCTCGGCGGCGTGGCGCAGTGGAGACTCGGCGTCCGATGCACGGTGATGGAGTCGCGTAGGAGGAGGTAGTTGTTTGGTGTCATGGTGGCGTCGATGGCCGAGTGGCCTGACAAGGTAGAAGTCTCAATATCTGCTCTGAAGACGGACCCGTGGAAGATGACGAAACGACACATGTGAGTGCGTCAGACCAGTTTATGCCCCAAACCCGGTATGTGGCTCGGCTGGGGCTTCTGGCTTTTGATGATAGGCTTAGGTGAGTGGCTGGGTATTTGGCCCAGTTAACACTCCTTCATCATATGGATAGAAGTAGTGGCATATGTTGCCAAGATAGCGGATTTAGACATATTGTTGTAATACTTTGTAAGATTCTTAAGAATAATTAATAAAGTGGCCGCATGCATTTTCCAGATACAGTGGCCGGTGTTCATCCTCCTATTTAAAAAAACAAAGGTTTCATCACACAAACTTTTCGACCGGGTCAAGTCTCCGCGTATGTTCATACTGACCATGGAAAAACTTCCAAGTATAATGGCGCAGACCCTTTTTTTTAGGGGTTATAGGGTGTTCATTTTTTACTAGGATACATTGCCTCTGGCCATGTGGTGATCGACGTGGCCATGCGGAGCTGGAACCTGAAGCGAACGCAGCATGCATGACTTGCACCATGCCCGTGCAGCTGGATCGTTGATCATGCATGCATGGGAACGAAGGCTGCATCGGTCGAACTGAACACTTGAAAAGTGCAAAATAAGGGCCTTGAGCACATCCATGCACCGAGAACGCAACAATATAATGCAAACGAGATTATAATAATTTTTTTTTGGCAAAATGGATCAGATTATTATAAAGATTCACCAAAAGTACAAAGCACCTCAAACATAATAAAAATTACATTGAGGTCTATGAATCACCGAACGACCATTGCTGCCACCAGAACGAGCCATTGACGCACAGCTGTCGCCGCTTCCATACCAGAGCCGGGCTAACCTTGTTGATGGCAGCCGAAAAGTCTTGATGCACGTGCCCCTAGGACAAGCGCCCCGGAGCCGCAGTCGTTGCTGTTGAATTTTTTAATCAATCTGAATAACCTAACACCAAAAATCGCTGTTGCATACACACGGCGAGAAACATTTACCTCGCCGACCCAAGGTGCTGGCAAGAATCTATAAATTGTTGCTCTCGCCCTACCAGGGCACCAACGCAAATTATTACTCAAATTTGAGTAGATAGAACAACCAACATTAGCTAGCTTCATTTGGCAAACCCAAGTGTTAGCGATAACCACCTAATAAGGAGGAATCTAAGGCCCTGTTTGGTTCGGCTGTGGATTTCTAAAAGCAGCTGTGAAAAATCTGCTATGGAAAAACAGCTGTGGAAAATCTGATGTGAAAAAGATGTAGGTCATTTGGCAAACCAGCTGATACAGCTTTTTCAGATTTTGACCCGCAGCGGAATCAGATTTTGGAAAGCACGTCCTAGACTGCTTCCGCTTTTGGTTCAGATTTTGGTAGCGGATTTATTGAATCAGATTCTGCTGGGTTCGCCCTTTGGTTCAGATTCTGCCGCATGGCAGCGAAATCCGTCCATAAAAGCTGAACCAAACAGGGCCTAAGGTTGATGGTGTGATGGTGTCAATCTTGCTCTTGGTAAAGTGGGTTTGTCTAGTCTAGATGGCCTTTATTATTGCACATTTAAGTGACTTGGTCAAGCTTAAAATGAAAAAAAAGACCACACGAATCTCCGCGTAATATCAATGACATGGAACTTAGATTTAAAACACTTATGACACATCTAGATATGCTTAAGCAAAATTATCTGGATTTTTTTACATCTAACCGTGGTCTGCTTTTCTCAACTAGACATGACTTAGACATAAGACTTGCCACAATGGAGAGTAACATACACTAGTAACATACACATATTTCTAGACTATGTTACTATCTTCATAGTGGGTAGTAACTTAAGTGTGGTTACATGCAAATATTCATTTATTAGGTTATAGACTCATATTGCATTGGGACATGTGATGTTACAGTAACTGGTTAAGTTACTACAACTACCTCTCTCCTCATTAACTCATTGCTACATAAGCAAATTTGATGAGTTGGACTTGATATTACTGCTGAAGTTACTCCCACTGTGGCTAGTCTAAGGAAATCTCAGACTACTTAGATTTAGCAAAACCATTAAGTTTTTTTAATGACATAATGTTGATGATGCCTACTTGTGACGTCAGCTACTATTACTAAGTCATCCATTGTATCTCTATATAATCAGCTCTTGTACATTGTTTGTGTGCATGCTGTGCATGATCTCGTGGCCACTAGTGTGATCTTTGGGTCTACACAAACGGAGCTCTTTTTGCTCAGAGCTAGCTAGCTAGCAATGGAGCAGACGGCCTCCTCCAATGTAGACGCGAAGGCGGTGCTGCTCGTGCTAATCGTTATTTACCTCGTGCTTAGGCTCAGGCCCAAGAGGCGCAATATCCTATGCGGTGGTGGTGCTGGCGCTGGAGCTGGTGCGTGCTCGTCGGCCGCCACGCCACTCCCGCTCCCGCCAGGCCCCGTGCCGTGGCCGGTGGTCGGCAACCTTCCTGAGATGATGCTCAACAAGCCTGCGTTCCGGTGGATCCACCACATGATGAAAGAAATGGGCACCGATATCGCCTGCGTCCGCCTCGGCAGCGTCCACGTCGTCTCCATCACCTGCCCCAAGATCGCCCGCGAGGTGCTCAAGAAGCAGGACGCCAACTTCGCCTCCCGCCCACTCACCTTCGCCTCCGCCACCTTCAGCGGCGGCTACCGGAACGCCGTGCTCTCCCCCTTCGGCGACCAGTGGAAGAAGATGCGCCGGGTGCTCACCTCCGAAATCGTCTGCCCGTCGCGCCACAGGTGGCTGCACGACCGCCGCGCCGACGAGGCCGACAACCTCACCCGCTACGTCCACAACCTCATCACCAAGGGGTCATTGTCGTCGTCGTCGTCAGGCGGCGCCGCGGTGGACGTCAGGCATGTTTCTAGGCACTACTGTGGCAACGTCATCCGCCGGCTCCTCTTCGGCAGCCGGTACTTTGGCGAGCCCCGGCTGCACGACGACGGCGGGCCGGGGCCGTTGGAGGTGGAGCACATGGACGCCATGTTCACCTCCCTTGGGCTCCTCTACGCGTTCTGCGTCTCCGACTACCTCCCCTGGCTGCGCGGCCTCGACCTCGACGGACACGAGAAGATGGTCAAGGAGGCCAACGCCACCATCAACCGGCTGCACGACACGGTCATCGACGAGCGCTGGAGGCGGTGGAAGTCCGGCGAGAGGAAAGACATCGACGATTTCTTGGACGTGCTCATCACGCTCAACGACTCTGACGGCAACCCGCTGCTCACCCTCGAGGAGGTCAAAGCGCAGTCCCAGGTATAGCTAGTTCCATCGACGGTCGTTAACCACTTTTACAACAAGAAGTTACTTATGTTGCATGCATGCACGTCACGTCAAACATTCCCAAGCATCCTATAGGATGCAAGGACCTCCCGGAAGAAATACTTTTCTCCTCTCGGGAGTGGATTTTCTGTCATGCACGGGACCTTCCTGCATGCATCCACCACCTTATTTATTACTATATGGGACCACTGACATCATCTATAATGTTTTCTCTCTCATCTAGTATACATTCACATGTTATTCTACTCACCAAGTTTTATCCAAATAAATAGGTGCATATTGTATGTTGAAATAAAAGTTTGATTTACATTCTATTTGCATAATTGTGTTTTTTCTAACAAGATCTTTCAAACAAGACCAATATTGAATATATTTTTAGGAAATATTTTCAACAAGTAAACTACCATGCTTCAAACTTGTTTCATACAAATTTATTAATTTGATGCAAAAATTCAATAGTGAGTTATTCAAACAAAACTTTGAACTTTAATTGTGTTTGACAAAGTATCTCATAGTTTTGTGTACTTTAAATAATGTTTTAGTGTGTTCTAAAATTTGATTATTTTTAGAACATGCTGAAACACATTCAAAAGTGGTATAGTTTTAAAGTTCTCCTCGTCATAAACACAAATATGCAAACGGATCATAAATTGTACTTTTGGTTTAAAAGATAAAATAGTTTTAACCTTGGAAATAAAATAACAAAGCATGGGATGGTGAAGCATATGCTTGCATGTGGTCAGAGGAAGATCTGACAAACTACAAAGAGTATTAACGCACAACATCGAATCTCCAAGAAAAATGAACGGCCCTCCCATGCACAGGACCTCCCGTGCACGGGAGAAATGCTTTTCTCCTCTCACTAACTAATGTGCTGCATGCGTACTGCAACATGCATGATGGTGTTGTGCAGGACATAACATTTGCGGCAGTGGACAACCCATCGAATGCCATCGAGTGGGCCCTGGCAGAGATGGCGAATGCGCCAGAGGTGATGGCAAAGGCAGTGGAAGAGATGGACCGTGTGGTGGGCCGGGAGCGGCTGGTGCAGGAGTCTGACATCCCACAGCTCATCTACGCCAAGGCATGTGTCCGTGAGGCATTCCGGCTGCACCCCGTGGCACCCTTCAACGTGCCACATGTTGCGCTCTCTGACACCACTGTAGCTGGCTACCGCGTGCCCAAGGGAAGCCATGTTATCCTCAGCCGCACAGGGCTCGGTCGAAACCCTGCGGTTTGGGATGAGCCGCTCCGCTTCAAGCCAGAGCGTCACATCAATATGGCTGCTGGCATTGATGGTGGTGTGGCACTCACTGAGAATGAGCTGAGGTTCATCTCCTTTAGCACCGGCCGTCGCGGGTGTGTAGCTGCATCGCTTGGGACGGCTATGTGCATAATGCTCTTCGGCAGGCTCATACATGGGTTCACTTGGAGCAAGCCAACGGGCGTGGCAGCAATCGATCTCAGTGAGGCGACGCACGACGTCTTTCTAGCCAAGTCGCTGGTGCTACATGCTGAGTTGCGCCTGCCAGCAAACCTCTACCCTGCCACCACCATCTAAGATATGTTTGTAATAATTAATTTTGCAAATGAAGTCGAGCGGTTGATCACAACGCGAGCTCAGATCAGCTCTTTCTATAATAGAGCTGCATTCATACAAAGCTCGGTTGATTTGAAATAACTATTTCTCGGTTGACATTAATAATCATCCATCCAAGATTTTCATGTCCCTTCTATACTTGCACAAATCTGAAGTTTAGGTCGAATGGTTTTTTGGAGCCTTAGAATCCGTGAAGTATATATATCTTGCATGAGTATTGTATTTTGGGATCCAAGCGTTCTTGCATGACTCTTGTGTTTGAACCCAAGCATCTCAAGAGGATTTTGACCCTTCAAGCCCCTCAAATGTAATATTGGATTGGATCACAAAGTTCCAGCCATCGCTAGAGTGCACTTCACTCTTGCCTATCCCAAGCTTCGAGTCTTTTGTGACGGGGAAGAGAGATTTAAGAGAAAACCAATGATCCGGCCAACGAAACCTTCAAGCCGAGAATAACCCACTTGCCGAGTTTTCATCGTGTCAGTTACATTTGGAATTTGGATACCTCTATACATTTGGAGTCCTATAAAACATCGAATGTAGTGGATTTGCAACCAATAAGTTGTGAAGGCACTGGAGATCACTTGATCTTCTACCAGTGGTTGATTTTAGAATTTGCGTGAAGCTGAGGATGTGATTGTCGGACTCTTAGACTCTCTAGCAAGGAGGTAGATCCCTCTCATAGATTACAACTCTACGGACAAAACCATCACCCGCTCCGATGGGTTAACTCTAGCACTTTGCCTTCTCAACATGGTCTTCCCTTTGCTGGCATATTACCACATTATTCTTGTGTGACTGGAATTGCTAGGTTGCTAGGTTTATATAGGTTGTTCAGCAAGAAATTGCATTAGGGAACATTTACATTTCGATAATATGACAAAAGATTTAACTTAGAATATTTTTTTTACTTTTCTTTTCATCCTCCTTTAGTTCTCACCTTTGATCATTCAGATAAGCTATCATAGCAAAAGAATAATGTAGAGAAACTGAGTGTATGAAATAGCCATGATATGCTATTGCGTGGGTAACATGGGAAGAAACTTATACCTTGCAAAAAGTGGATTTGGATTTTAGTTCTAATTTCATTAAAATAATGTAAGTGATACATCTCAAAGGTATTTATAAGTTTTGATTGTTTCATGCTATTATAGCAATATCACTTTCAATACTTTTTATAACAATTTATATTATTTTTCTGGACTAACCTATTAATTCAATGCCCAGAGTCACTTGCTGTTTTATGCATGTTTTTGGCCTTTTAGAAAATCCATATCTATGGAAAAAACCTAAGGATTTAATACAATTTTTCCATGACACGAGGAGTCCAAAAAGTGCCGGGACCTGCCAGGATGGGGGGTGGCACCCGCGTGGGTAGGCTGCATGGACTCCTTGGGCACCGCCTTACACACATTCTTTCGCTTATAAATCCTATATTTTGCAGATCAATATGATGTAATCGGCGGCATGTTATTTGGGATATGATAAATTGTCACTTTATGATCAGATTGTAATCACATTGAATCTTTTGAAATTTCTTTGCTTTATAATTAAGTAGCTATGTACGCTCTCCGATCTATTTGTTTGTTGTCTTTGACGAAGATTTATGGGTAGTTCACTGGAGGGAATGATGCATAGTAGTGGGTTCAATCTTGCGGTGATTCATCCTAGTGACAGAAAGGGAATGGACATGTATTGTATTGTTGCCACTAAGGATAAAACGATAGTTTCTTTCTCACACTTGAAAAATAGTTTTACTGTCTACATTATGTCATCATGCTTATTGCAATGCTTTGTTTTATCATAAAGTTAATACTTCGACATGCATGTTGGATAGCGGTCTTGGGATGGAGTATGAGTTGTAGATGCAGTTGGATAACAGTCTACATATCATAGACGTAATGCCTACTAGATCATTGATGGCGCGCATTGCTGCACCCATCTATTTTAGCAACCAAGTGATAGGAAGTTGTATAAAAATGGACACGAAACATGAATGTTTAGATGATTGTTCTTAATATCACCATTTTCATCAGATGGTAGAATAATACTCGCGGGGATCTCAATAAAAACATGGATGCATGAGAAGCCTGCCTAGTTTAGGTTAGGCCAATCTCAAGCAAATAATAAATGGTAATAATAAGGAAATCTAAAATGCTAGTAACATACAATAGAATTTGTACATATAATTAACATCGCGCAAGTGAAAAACAAGACAATATGAAACAGAACAAAACATCGCAACAATACAGTGTGATTCAAGGAATTATACTAAAAAATATTTTGGTGTCTAATTATGCGTAGATTTCACATGACCCATTAAATAACCAATAGTGCATGTGGAGAGAACGATAAGTACTAAAATCATAATTCTAACTGAGTAATGCAAAACCTCTTCTACTGGGAAGGATACCCATAGGCCGGAGATGGAAACATACAATGATGGGTTTTTGTCTCATCAGCCCACATTGATTTTTTGCTTGTACACCCTATGTTTTTAAAATTAAGGAGCCTTCTGCTCCCGATTTTGCCAAAAATGAAATCGTGTGCTCTCATACACCAATAGACTCAACATTTGTTTTGTGAGAATACAGGATGTCCCTTTAAACAAATTACAGGTGTTAAAAAAAACCAACAACAGTGTGAAACCGAAAATATCGTAACTAATCTTCACTGCACAACGAATTTCAAAATACTAAAATCTTTCATTATGCATGCAAGTGTTCTGTTGCTGTAACACAAAAGCTCAGCATGAATCAAAATAACTAAGAATATCAAGGTGCCTGAATGTGCCAACAGCAAGAATATAGTTCCAGACCACGTAGTTGTAGTTGGAAGAGTAACCACCTAAATTATATAACCTCTAAAGCTGAACATACTGATATTTTCTGTTAGGATGTACAAATGTAACGACGGACCCAAAGTAACTGTTAGATTCCCTATCTTTGTTAAAATAGAACTGGTAACGCTCATTCATACCATAACGAAAGCACACCAGATACAATTATGAGTTGAATATTCCGCCTTATCACGGAGAGGCTGACTAATTTCTCAATAAGGCTCGGCTGACCAGCTAATATGGTTGAGGAATGTATGCACCTGCATTAGTCAAACAAACACATCAATTTAGACTTGCATGACCAATTCACACAACGAAACAAAATGATTTCTAAAGACTTTTAACTGGGTTGCTCCGGATAAAAATAGTGATCTAGCAAACGGTCAATTCGACCATTTCTAGCAGGCCTAGCTAGATAGTACTTTAAGAATCATGCTATGAAGTCCCAACAGTACCTAATGACTATCAAACGGACCAAAATTGCATCTCCTCGGCCTGACCGGGGATGTGGGCTAACAAACATGTTCCTAATAAAGACTGTGTAGCTATCTTTCCAGGTGAACATACGTATTGTCCCCTAAAAAAAGTGAAGATACGTATTTTGGGGGCACCCGTGCTTTCCTAATGGAATTCCAGATGCTTGGGTCACCAGTTGTGAGACTTGTGGCTAGGTCCGGCCCTCTCCGGCTGCTTTGCATCCACGGCTTGTCTGTTTTATTGGCCGTATGTGCTCTGTACTGAGAAAATGTCGTCGTTTTCGGGTTGCCATGCGATATAGTCGCCATCGTCGTCATAGTTTGAAAGCCGGGTTCTTAGAATTTCTATGAACTGGAACCATGTACATGTTATTTCAAAAGAATATATTGGTATCTTAAATTTGTACAAGCATTGGTCTTTTCTACCGCTGTGAAGATACATGTTTAGCGCGTAGATATCGGATATCTAACTTGCGAGTGTCCAGCGTCAGTTCCATCGTTTAACCAAAGCACCAAGGCCTATTAGAAAGATACGAGTACGTAGTAGCTAGGCATGTACTCCTATCTGGTTTTCAAGATTGGCGGGAGACCATACAATTAGCTAGTCAAGCTACGCGGCCGTTGAGATGTCGCATCGTCCGACGTAGTACAACCTGCGACCCTTCCATGTCTTCCATCTTCTTCGATGCACCTTCTCGATTGCGCAGTGCTTGTTCAGAAATTGCAGTTTAGTACTGGTAATGCACGAAATATATCATGTTATGCACTCAGCACTAGAAGAGGTATATACTTCTACTATATATCTCGTCTAGACTTGACTTTAGTAATTTGGAACAACTTTCCTGTCACGTTCGTAAGGCCACCGTATATCTACTTTAAAAAAAACACAAGAGGACTGTGCATCTTTTGAATTAGAACACAAAATAATTCAGAGTCAGTATTCAACACAAGAGGCAGTGTGATGAACATAAATGAAAATACCACCTCGCAGGTGACATGTGACCCGTCGTCCTATAAAGACCAAGGAGTTCTAGGTGTGGAAGACCTTCAGATTGAAAGTAAGGGTTCGTTGAGCAAATGACTATATATATACAAGATACTTATTAAGGAGGGAGTTTGACGAAAATTACTTAGGAATAAGTACCTACATTATAACACCCTCTCGAACGTTGAAGCCAAACAAACAGACTTGTCCTTTTGAAAAGGTCTCATGGGGGCGTAAAAAATGACATTTTCTGTAAAGGGACGGTTGTGGTTGGCAATGACCTGACTATTAGGTTATAGAAAGATACACGGTTAGGTCATCTTCAACGACGACCCATAAATTTTCTACCGCATCCGTCCATGAACAGGAGGACCAATCCGTGAACACGGATGCGGAAGACGGCCATCCAACGCTGCCCACGTACCGATTCAAGCCGAGTTTTAACATACCGGATTACTAGTTCTAGTTAAGCAAATCACTAGTAAAGCATTTGTGCTTTCCGCCAACAGCCTCGCATGCTTTGCCTCAACAACACAAGATCAAGTTTATGCAATTAAGTAGTGAAGATCATGTGCACAAGTGCTTTTCGCCAACACCAACAGCCATGCACAAATGCTTTCCGCCGAAAGCCATGCATGCAACCGCCAATAGCCCATTCTATTTGTACAGCTCCCGCCAACATTAATTATATTAGTACATTTTACTCCTTCCGTCAGTTAGCAGTGGCATTCCGCGATCATGCGCGGGCAGAGAGGGCAGAAGGTACGTGGCGCCCTTTTGTTGGCCAGACGGATGTTCAGACTCCCACAAATACCCCACGCTTGTCTAGGATTTGTCAGAAAAAGTCTGTCCGAATCGTTTGATGGATCGATACAAATCCGCGTTAAATGGCAAACTGTGTCTGACAACGCGTCCGAATGGATGCTGGGGAGTTGAGGGTCCGCCTTGAGGCGTCCTTGACCTTGAGGGACATGTCAATAGGCTTGCAATACCATTTTCTCTGTCATATTGTGCAGTGGAAAGATATCTATGATGCCTCTTTAACATATCTATAATCTTTCGTTTTCGTTGTCTTTTGAATGTCTGACGCTGCATACATATCTTCGCAGGCCGACCCAACCCCGTACACCGTATTGTACATCATCAACCAGAAGGTGGACGTGGAAAAGACAACGATACTGAAGCCCAAGGAACAGTACTTGTTCCACGGCCAGCTGATGCCCGTTGGCACCTTCAGGTTGTCATGCGATATAGTCACCATCGTCGATTCGTCGTGATAGTTTGAAAGCCTGGTTCTTAGAATTTCTATGAACCGGAATATCTAACTTGCGTTGGTCTTTTCTACCGCTGTGAAGATACATGTTTAGCGCGTAGATCTTGGGATATCTAACTTGCGAGTGTCCAATGTCAGTTTCATCGTTTAACCAAAGCACCAAGGCCTATTTGAAACATACGAGTACGTAGCATGTACTCCTATCTGGTTTTCAAGATTGGCGGCAGACCATACAATTAGCTAGTCAACCTGCGCGGCCGTTGAGATGTCGCGTCGTCCGACGTAGTACAACCTGCGACGCTTCCATGTCTTCCATCTTCTTCGATGCACCTTCCCGATTGCGCAGTGCTGTGCTATTTCGCAAATTGCAGTTTAGTACGGGCAATGCACGATATATATCATGTTCTGCACTCAGCACTAGGTATATACTTCTACTATATATCTCGTCTAGACTTGACTTTAGTAATTTGGCACAACTTTCCTGTCATGTTCGTAAGGCGGCCACCGTATATCTACTTTAAAAAGCACACACAAGAGGAATGTGCATCTTTTGAATCGGAATAGAAATAACTCAGAGTCAACATTCAACACAATAGGCAGTGTAACGAACATAAACGTACATGCCGCCTCGTGAGGTGAGATGCGACCTGTCGTTCCTATAACGACCAAAGGAGTTCTAGATTTTTTTCAATAAAGAAAATATATTAATATCGCGAAGATACTAATTACACCCAGTTTCTGCACCAATAAAATGTTAAAAAAACATTAAGGATGTACACAGCCAAGAAGAAAATAAAAAAGAGAAAAAGAAAACAATGACCCTCATCACGGTGATGAAAAACTCGCAATAGCAGCACTCTAACCACCATCGAAGACAACACCGGAACTACAAAAATGATTCTCCGAAAACAACGCCTCCAAGAAGGTAACAACGCACAAACGTTGTCGTTGCCCGATCGAAGATCCTGGGTTTTCACCCTGGAGAAAGTCCAAATTTTCAAAACAATCCCTTCAACAAGGTCATTGCCAAATACAACCAACGAAGGCCAGATTTTGGGTTTTCACCGTGGAAACCACGACTTGGTACTCGAGGAGCACCACCAAAAATGCAATCCGCCTGTGCTGCCACCTCCTCTTGCCAAGGCTGGTGCTGCAAGTCGTGAAACACCCGACACACAAGAAGAACCTATGCCGCATAGTCTTCGTCGCAGCCAATACCATTGTTGAGGAAATCGTTAACTGGTAACTGCTCGGTTGGCTAGCGAGTAGGGGGTTAATCGGCTAATCGGCAAGTTAATCGGTCATTTAATCAATTAATCGGACTATTTTTCTGTTTATCGGCTACTCGGTGTCCCTATGAGTAGGGATTAATCGGCAAGTTAACTGGTTAATCAGATGAATTCTTGAACAAGGGCCAATACACATCTCTGCCATTATAAACCTCTGATCATAACCACATGACTTTCTCCACCTCTATCAATTACATGAAAATCTATATTTAGACATGTCCCATGACATCGACAAGAAGGCAAAGTTTCGCTCCACGCCCTCAGGAAACCTCACTGGCTGAAGGTGAGGGCGCACATGACCGGATCAATTCCAATCTAGATATCCGGTGGCGTAAGGCGCATCGTCAGAGATCTTCGATAGGAAGACCGGAACTCATCAACAGGCAGATCGAGGAGGCTGACTGCAAGCAGATTTGCTATTTGGTCAAGAAGATGACCAGGGCCAATCCACCTTTAATCCCAAGCCAGCGGCCCCATACCACCAACTTGCTGTCGGGGAGAAGACGAGGCCGCCATTGGTCTTTCGGCGCTGAACAGATGGAGCAACCGAGTGTCGCACCAGATCAGGCCCAGCGCCTCTGCCTCCTAGCGCCGCTGCCCCGCGCTTGACACGAACAACAACACCCGGACCACGACCTGCAGGCCCAGATCGAACCTAGGAAGGGTTCGTGCCGCCGACGCCCACACGGTATGGATCAGCATGCCGGAGAAGCACCTAGTCGCTCCGCCAAAGGCCGGCGCTGCCGCCTCGTCTTCTCGCCCGCAGAACTTACCGTACACACACCCTACGCCTTGTTGCTCCTCCCCGAGACATAGCAGATGTGCGACTCCTCTTCCCTTTCGCCATTCGGCGGGACGGGCAATGTCACTGCCACCGGCGGCGGCAGCGGCCAGGGGAATCAAGATGGGGAGCGATTGACTAGGGTTGTGGGAGGGGGGGGGGGGCTCCGGAGTCGCTCGAGCGGGAGCGACCGGGAGGCGGTTCAGTTAGGCTTTGAGGAGTTCTAGATGTGGAAGACCTTCAGATTAAAAATAAATGTTCGTTAGCGAATGACTATACAAGATACTTATTAAGGAGGGAGTTCGGCAAAAATTACTTAGGCATAAGTACCTACATTCTAACACCCTCTCGGAGGTTAAGGTAAAATAAACAGACTAGCTTCTCTAGAAAGGTCTCATGGGGTGTCAAACATATTTTTTTCTATAAAGGGACAGTTGTGATAGGCAATGCCCTAACTACTAGGTTATAGGAATATACATGGCTAGGGGACATGCCACTAGGCTTGCAACATCATTGCCTCTATCATATTGTGCAGCTGAAAGATATCTATGTTGCCTCTGTAAAGATATCGATATTTTCTTCCAAAGACCACAGATCGAGGACAATCGGACCGACTGGTTAAATCTTGTCAAAAGATTGATCATGGTTAACCTTTCACAAGAATCACACACATGTCCTTGGAAGTTAACTACTTCTGATGCCTTCATAATCAAATCCTTGTATTCAAACCTCATCAATGATTGGAAACCTTTCCACTGTAAATATATTTGGAAAATGAAAGTTTCATTGGAAATAAATATCTTCATCTAATATATAAATGTTGGAGTTGATGGTGATTTCACATGTGAGACCACATAAATAAACAAATGCACTCTCCACATGTGAGACTACAAACAAACAAATGTTACTTTTACTAGCTGTGAGAACTATCTGATACGTCTCCAACGTATCTACATTTTTTTATTGTTCCATGCTATTATTATCTGTTTTGGATGTTTTATGTGCATTAATATGCTATTTTATATGATTTTTGGGACTAACCTATTAACCTAGAGCCCAGTGACAGTTTCTGTTTTTTCTTGTTTTAGAGTTCCGCAGAAAAGAAATACCAAACGGAGTCCAAACAGAATAAAACTTCCACAATGATTTTTCTTGAAACAGAAGACACCCAGGAGACTTGGAGTGCAAGTCAAAAGAGCCATGAGGCGGTCACAAGGGTGGAGGGCGCGACCCCCAACCTTGTGGGCCCCTCGGTGGCCTCCTGACCTAGATCTTCCATATATACTCTTATACTCCAAAAACTTCCAGGCGAGGCACGAAACCACATTTCCACCGCCGCAACCTTCTGTACCGGTGAGATCCCATCTTGGGGCCTTTTCCGGCATCCTGCCGAAGGGGGGTTTGATCACGGAGGGCTTCTACATCAACACCATTGCCTCTCCGACGAAGCGTGAGTAGTTTACCACAAACCTACGGGTCCATAGCTAGTAGCTAGATGAATTTTTATCTCTCTTTGATTCTCAATACAAAGTTATCCTCGATGTTCTTGGAGATCTATTCGATGTAATACTCTTTTGTGGTGTGTTTTCCGAGATCCGATGAATTGTGGATTTATGATCATCTTATCTATGAATATTATTTGAATCTCCTCTAAATTCTTTTATGCATGATTTGATATCTTTGCAAGTCTCTTCAAACTATCGATTTGGTTTGGCCAACTATATTGGTTTTTCTTGCAATGGGAGAAGTGCTTAGCTTTGGGTTCAATCTTGCGGTGCTCAATCCTAGTGACAGAAGGGAACGACACGTATTGTATTGTTGCCATCGTGGATAACTAGATGGGATTTTCATCATATTGCTCGAGTTAATCCCGCTACATCATGTCATCTTACTTAAGGCGTTACTCCGTTCTTTATGAACTTAATACTCTAGATGCATGCTGGATAGCGGTTAATGTGTGGAGTAATAGTAGTAGATGTAGAATCGTTTTTATCTACTTGACACGGACGTGATTCCTATATTCATGATCATTGTCTTAGATATCGTCATAACTTTGCGCTTTTCTATCAATTGCTCGACACTAATTTGTTAACCCACCATAATATCTTCTATCTTGAGAGAAGCCTCTAGTGAAACCTATGGCCCTCGGGTCTATTTTCCTTCATATAAGTTTTCGATCTACAATTATAGTTTCCTATTTACTTTCTTTTGCAATCTTTTACTTTCTGTTCCATAAACCAAAAATATTACTTTACCGTTTATCCATCTCTATCAGATCTCATGTTGCAAATAACCGTGAAGGGATTGACAACCCCTTTCTCGCGTTGGGTGCAAGGTTGGTGTTTGTTTGTGCAGGTATTCGGTGGCTTGCGCGTTGTCTCCTACTGGATTGGTACCTTGGTTCTCAAAACTGAGGAAAATACTTACGCTACTTTGCTGCATCACCCTTTCCTCTTCAAGGGAAAAACCAACGCAAGCTCAAGAGGTAGCAAGAAGGATTTCTGGCGCCGTTGTCGGGGAGATCTACACCAAGCCAAGACATACCAAGTACCCATCATAAGCTCTCATCCCTCGCATTACATTATTCGCCATTCGCCTCTCGTTTTCCTCTCCCACACTTCTAAAACGATTTTTGAAAAGATTTGCCTTTTCTTCGCCCCTCTTCCGTTCGTCTTCTTTGTTTGCTTTTTGTGTGCTCGTGCGTTGGATTTCTTGCGTTGTCATGATGGCTCAAGATAATACTAAATTGTGTGATTTTTCCAATACCAACAACAATGATTTTATTAGTACTCCGATTGCTCCCGGTGCTAATGCGGAATCTTGTGGAAGTAATACTGCTTTGCTGAATCTTGTTATGAAAGATCAATTTTCCGTCCTTCCCAATGAAGATGCCGCATCCCATCTTAATAATTTCGTTGATTTGTGCGATATGCAAAAGAAAAACATGTGGATACTGATATTGTTAAGTTGAAGTTCTTTCCGTTCTCACTTAGGGATCACACTAAAACTTGGTTTTCATCTTTGCCTAAAAATAGTATTGATTCATGGAATAAGTGTAAAGATGCCTTTATTTCCAAGCACTTTCTTCCCGCTAAGATCATCTCCCTTAGGAAAGATATTATGAATTTTAAGAAACTTGATTATGAACATGTTGCACAATATTGGGAGAGGATGAAATTGATGATTAGAAATTACCCTACTCATGGTTTGAATTTGTGGATGATTATACAAAACTTTTATGCCAGATTGAATTTTGCTTCTAGAAATCTTTTAGATTCAGCCGCAGGAAGCACTTTTATGGAAATTACTTTAGGAGAATCTACTAAACTCCTAGATAATATTATGGTTAATTATTCTCAATGGCATGCCGAAAGATCTTCCACTAGTAAAAAAGTACATGCCATTGAAGAAATAAAAGTTTTGAGTGACGAGATGGACCAGCTTATGAAATTGTTTGCTAATAAGAGTGCTACTATTGATCCTAATGATATGCCTTTGTCTACTTTGATTGAAAACAATAATGAATCTATGGATGTGAATTTTGTTGGTAGGAACAATTTTGGTAATAACGCATATAGAGGTAATTTTAATCCTAGGCCGTTTCCTAGTAATTCCTTTAATAATTATGGTAGTTCCTATAATAATTCCTATGGAAATTATAATAAGGTGCCCTCTGATTTTGAGAATAGTGTTAAAGAATTTATTAGTTTGTAAAAGAATTTCAATGCTTTGATTGAAGAAAAATTGCTTAAGATTGATCATTTGGCTAGGAACGTGGATAGAATTTCTCTTGATGTTGATTCCTTGAAACTTAGATATATTCCACCTAATCATGATATCAATGAGTCTCGCAAATCCATGAGAATTTCCATTGATGAGTGCAAAGAAAGAACCGCTAAGATGCGTGCTAAGAAAGATTGGTTTATAAAAACATGTTCTTCTAGTTTTCGTGAAAATAATGATGAAGATTTTAAGGTAATTGACGTGAGTCCTATTGAATCTTTTTTCCCAATGTAAATCTTGATAAAAATGGGACTGGAGATGAGTCAACTTTAGTTAGAAGGCGTCCCAATGATTCAAAGTTTTTAGATCTTGATGCAAAAATTGATAAAAGTGGGATTGGAGAGGTCAAAAATTTAAGTAGCAATGAACCTACTCTTTTGGATTTCAAGGAATTTAATTATGAAAACTGTTCTTTAATAGATTGTATTTCCTTGTTGCAATCCATGTTGAATTCTCCTCATGCTTATAATCAAAACAAAGCTTTTACTAAACATATCGTTGATGCTATGATGCAATCTTTTGAAGAAAAGATTGAATTGGAAGTTTCTATCCCTAGAAAACTTTATGATGAGTGGGAACCTACTACTAAGATTAAAATTAAAGATTATGAATGCTATGCTTTGTGTGATTTGGGTGCTAGTGTTTCCACAGTTCCAAAAACTTTATGTGATGTGTTAGGTTTCCGTGAATTTGATGATTGTTCCTTAAATTTGCATCTTGTGGATTCCACTATTAAGAAACCTATGGGAAGAATTAATGATGTTCTTATTGTTGCTAATAGGAATTATGTGCCCGTAGATTTCCTTGTTCTTGAAATAGATTGCAATTCTACATGTCCTATTATTCTTGGTAGACCTTTCCTTAGAACGATTGGTGCAATTATTGATATGAAAGAAGGAAACATGAGATTTCAATTTCTGTTAAGGAAAGGCATGGAACACTTCCCTAGAAAGAAAATTAAATTGCCTTATGAATCTATTATGAGAGCCGCTTATGGATTGCATGCCAAAGATGACAATACTTAGATCTATTCGTGTTTTTATGTCTAGCTAAGGGCGTTAAACAATAGCGCTTGTTGGGAGGCAACCCAGTTTTATTTTTGTTCTTGCTTTTTAGGTCGTCTTTTGCAATAAATTTTTCATCTAGCCTCTAGTTAGACGTGGTTTTGTGTTTTAGTTACTGTTTGGGCTAAATAAGACCTTGGGATAGCTTATGGTGATAGTTGATTTGATCTTGCTGAAAAACAAAAACTTTTGTGCCCTGAAGATTAGTTTTAATTTTTTACAAAAGCACGATAAAATACTTATTCTTTTTGAAGAGGATTTATAAACAAATTTTCTGGGACTTCCTAATTTCACAGAATTTTTGGAGTTATAGAAGTATTCTGAATATCCAGATTGCTATAGACTGTTCTATTTTTGACAGATTCTGTTTTTCGCGTGTTGTTTGCTTATTTTGATGCATCTATGGCTAGTATCGGGTGGTATGAACAATCGAAAAGTTGGAATACAGTAGATATTACACCGATATAAATAACGAATGAGTTCACAATAGTACCCAAAGTGGTGATTTATTTTCTTATACTAATAGAGCTTATGAGATTTTATGTTGGAGTTTTGTGTTGTGAAGTTTTCAAGTTTTGGGCAAGGATTTGATGGACTATGGAATAAGGAGTGGCAAGAGCCTGAGCTTGGGGATGCCCAAGGCACCCCAAGGTAGTATTCAAGGATGTCAAAAAGCCTAAGCTTGGGGATGCCCCGGGAAGGTATCCCCTCTTTCGTCTTCGTCAATCGGTAACTTTACTTGAGGTTATATTTTTATTCACCACATGATATGTGTTTTGTTTGGAGCGTCTTGTTTGATTTGAGTCTTTGCTTTTTAGTTTGCCACAATCATCCTTGCTGTACACACCTTTTGGGAGAGACACGCATGAATCGTGATTTATTAGAATACTCTATGTGCTTCACTTATATCTTTTGAGCTAGGCAATTTTGCTCTAGTGCTTCACTTATATATTTTTAGAGCACGGTGGTGGTTTTATTTTATAGAAATTGATGAACTCTCGTACTTCACTTATATTATTTTGAGAGCCTTTAGAACAACATGGTAATTTGCTTTGGTAATCAAATTAGTCCTAATATATTAGGCATCCAAGAGGGATATAATAAAAACTTTCATATAAAGTGCATTGAATACTATGAGAAGTTTGATTCCTTATGATTGTTTTGAGATATGAAGATGGTGATATTAGAGTCATGCTAGTAAGTAGTTGTGAATTGATAAATACTTGTGTTAAGGTTTGTGAGTCTCGTAGCATGCATGTATGGTGAACCGTTATGTAACGAAGTTGGAGCATGATATGTTTTTTTTTGATTGTCTTCCTTATGAGTGGCGGTCGGGGACGAGCGATGGTCTTTTCCTACCAATCTATCCCCCTAGGTGAAGCAAATATGCCCTAGAGGCAACAATAAAGTTGTTATTTATATTTCCTTATATCATGATAAATGTTTATTATTCATGCTAGAATTGTATTAACCGGAAACTTAGTACATGTGTGAATACATAGACAAACAGAGTGTCACTAGTATGCCTCTACTTGACTAGCTCGTTAATCAAAGATGGTTAAGTTTCCTAGCCATGGAGAAAGAGTTGTCATTTGATGATCGGGATCACATCATTAGAAAATGATGTGATTGACTTGACCCATCTGTTAGCTTAGCACGATGATTGTTTAGTTTACTACTATTGCTTTCTCCATAACTTGTACATGTTCCTATGACCATGAGATTATGCAACTCCTGAATACCGGAGGAACACTTAGTGTGCTATCAAACGTCACAATGTAACTGGGTGACTATAAAGATGCTCTACGGGTGTCTCCGATGGTGTTTGTTGAGTTGGCATAGATCAAGATTAGGATTTGTCACTCCGTATATCGGAGAGGTATCTCTAGGCCCTGTCGGTAATGCACATCATTATAAGCCTTGCAAGCAATGTGACTAATGAGTTAGTTACGGGATGTAGCATTACGGAACTAGTAAAGAGACTTGCCGGCAACGAGATTGAACTAGGTATTGAGATACCGACGATCGAATCTCGGGCAAGTAACATACCGATGACAAAGGGAACAACGCATGTTGTTATGCGGTTGACCAATAAAGATCTTTGTAGAATATGTAGGAACCAATATGAGCCTCCAAGTTCTGCTATTGGTTATTGACCGGAGATGAGTCTCAGTCATGTCTAGATAGTTCTCGAACCCGTAGGGTCCGCACGCTTAACGTTCGGTGCCAATCAGTATTATGAGTTTATGTGTTTTGATGTACCGAAGGTAGTTTGGAGTCCTAGATATGATCGCGGACATGACGAGGAGTCTCGAAATAGTCGAGACATAAAGATTGATATATTGGACGGCTATATTCGGACACCGGAAGTGTTTCGGGTGATTTCGAAGAAAACCGGAGTGCTGGAGGGTTACCGGAACCCCCCCCCCCCGGGGGGGGGGGGGGAACTAGTGGGCCTAGATGGGCCTTAGTGGAGAGAGAGGGGCTGCCAGGGCAGGCCGCACACCCCCTCCCCCTTGGGTCCGAATTGGACTAGGAGGGGGGTGGCGACCCCTTTCCTTCCTCTCTCCCACTCCTTCCTTCCCCATCCTAGTAGGACTAGGAAAGGAGGAATCCTACTCCTACTAGGAGGCGGATTCCTCCCCTCCTTGGCGCGCCCTAGGGCCGGACGGCCTCCCCCTTCCTCCCTTATATACGGGGCAGGGAGGCACCCTAGAACACACAAGTTGACATTGTTTAGCCGTGTGCGGTGCCTCCCTCCACCATAATACACCTCGGTCATATCGTTGCAGTGCTTAGGCGAAGCCCTGTTCCGGTAGCTTCATCATCACCGTCATCACGCCGTCATGCTGACGAAACTCTCCCTCGACACTCAGCTGGATCTAGAGTTCGTGGGACGTCACCGAGCTGAACGTGTGCAGATCACGGAGGTGCCGTACCTTCGGTGCTAGGATCGGTCGGATCATGAAGACGTTCGACTACATCAACCGCGTTGTCATAACGCTTCTGCTTATGGTCTACAAGGGTACATGGACAACACACTTCCCCTCTCATTGCTATGCATCGCCATGATAGATCTTGCGTGTGCGTAGGAATTTTTTTGAAATTACTGTGTTCCCCAACAGTGGCATCAGAACCAGGTCTATGCGTAGATGTTATATACACGAGTAGAACACAAAGGAGTTGTGGGCGTGGGTATGTACATATTGCTTGCCGTCACTAGTTGATTCTTGATTTAGCCGCATTGTTGGATGAAGCGGCCCAGACCGACATTACGCGTACGCTTACGCGAGACTGGTTCTACCGACGTGCTTCGCACACAGGTGGCTAGTGGGTGTCTGTTTCTCCAGCTTTAGTTGAATCAGATTCAATGAACATAGTTCTTTCTGAAGATCAAAAATCAATCACTATACCGCGTTGTGGTTTTTGATGCGTAGGTAAGAACGGTTCTTGCTCAGCCCGTAGCAGCCATGTAAAATTTGCAACAACAAAGTAGAGGACGTCTAACTTGTTTTTGCGGGGCATGTTGTGATGTGATATGGTCAAGGCATGATGCTAAATTTTATTGTATGAGATGATCATGTTTTGTAACGGAGTTATCGGCAACTGGCAGAGCCATATGGTTGTCGCTTTATTCTATGAAATGCAATCACCATGTAATTGCTTTACTTTATCACTAAGCGGCAGCGATAGTCGTAGAAGCAATAGTTGGCAAGACGACAACGATGCTTCGATGGAGATCAAGGTGTCAAGCCGGTGACGATGGTGATCATGACGGTGCTTTGGAGATGGAGATCAAAGGCACAAGATGATGATGGCCATATCATATCACTTATATTGATTTCATGTGATGTTTATCCTTTATGCATCTTATTTTGCTTAGTTCAGAGGTAGCATTATAAGATGATCTTTCACTAAATTTCAAGGTACAAGTGTTCTCCCTGAGTATGCAACGTTGCTACAATTCGTCGTGCCGAGATACCACATGATGATCGGGTGTGATAAGATCTACGTTCACATACAACGGGTGCAAGCCAGTTTTGCACACGCAGAATACTCAGGTTAAACTTGACGAGCCTAGCATATGCAGATATGGCCTCGGAACATTGAGACCAAAAGGTCGAGCGTGAATCATATAGTAGATATGATCAACATAGTGATGTTCACCATTGAAAACTACTCCATCTCACGTGATGATCGGACATGGTTAAGTTGATATGGATCACGTGATCACTTAGATGATTAGAGGGATGTATATCTAAGTGGGAGTTCTTAAGTAATTTGATTAATTGAACTTTAATTTATCATGAACTTAGTACCTGATAGTATTTTGCATATCTATGTTGTTGTAGATAGATGGCCCGTGCTGTTGTTCCGTTGAATTTTAATTCGTTCCTAGAGATAGCTAAGTTGAAAGATGATGGTAGCAATTACACGGACTGGGTTCGTAACTTGAGGATTATCCTCATTGTTGCACAGAAGAATTACGCCCTGAAAGCACCGCTAGATGACA
Organism: Triticum monococcum; assembly: GCA_034509565.1. Classification (NCBI taxonomy): domain Eukaryota; kingdom Viridiplantae; phylum Streptophyta; class Magnoliopsida; order Poales; family Poaceae; genus Triticum; species Triticum monococcum. The sequence goes on along the minus strand of CM067847.1, from coordinate 167,763,821 downwards.
AACCCGCTGCAGGAGCAACGCCAGATGTTGTGAACAACTGGAAGAGCAAAGATGATGACTACTCGATAGTTTAGTGTGCCATGCTTTACGGCTTAGAACCGGGACTTCAATGATGTTTTGAACGTCATGGAGCATATGAGATGTTCCAGGAGTTGAAGTTAATATTTCAAGAAAATGCCCGGATTGAGAGATGTGAAGTCTGGAATAAGTTCTAACAGCTGCAAAATGGAGGAGAATAGTTCTGTCAATGAACATACACTTAGAATGTCCGGTACCACAACCACTTGACTCAGCTGGGAGTTAATCTTCCTGATGATAGTGTCATTGATAGAGTTCTTCAATCACTGCCACCAAGCTACAAGAGCTTCGTAATGAACTATAATATGCAAGGGATGGATAAGACGATTCCCGAGCTCTTCGCAATGCTAAAGGTTGCGGAGGTAGAAATCAAGAAGGAGCATCAAGTGTTGATGGTCAACAAGACCACCCATTTCAAGAAAAAGGGTAAAGGGAAGATCGGGAACTTCAAGAAGAACAACAAGCCAGTTGCTGCTCAAGTGAAGAAACCCAAGTCTGGACCTAAAGCCTGAGACTGAGTGCTTCTACTGCAAAGGGACTGGTCACTGGAAGCGGAACTGCCCCAAGTATTTGGCGGAAAAGAAGGATGGCAAAGTGAAAGGTATATTTGATATACATGTTATTGGTGTGTACCTTACTAATGCTCGCAGTAGCGCCTGGGTATTTGATACTGGTTTTGTTGCTAATATTTGCAACTCGAAACAGGGGCAATAGATTAAGCAAAGTTTTCGAGGGTAGAGTATTCAACCCAAATTTATTGATTCGACACAAGGGGGCCAAAGAATATTCTCAAGTATGAGCAGCTGAGTTGTCAATTCAACCACAACTAGAAACTTAATATCTGCAGCAAAGTATTTAGTAGCAAAGTAATATGATAGTAGTGGTAACGGTGGCAAAAGTAACGGTAGCAGTTTTAGTTTTATAGTGATTGTAACAGTAGCAACGGAAAAGTAAATAAGCGAAGAACAATATGTGAAAAGCTCGTAGGAAATGGATCAATGATGGATAATTATGTCGGATGCGATTCCTCATGCACTAGTTATAACCTAGGGTGACAAAGAACTAGCTCCAGTTCATCAATATAACGTAGGCATGTATTCCGAATATAGTCATACGTGCTTATGGCAAAGAACTTGCATGACAACTTTTCTCCTACCCTCCCATGGCAGCGGGGTCCTATTGGAAACTAAGGGATATTAAGGCCTCCTTTTACTAGAGTACCGGACCAAAGCATTAACACATAGTGAATACATGAACTCCTCAAACTACGGTCATCACCGGTAAGTATCCCGATTATTATCACTTCGGGGTTAACGGATCATAACACATAATAGGTGACTATAGACTTGCAAGATAGGATCAAGAACTCACATATATTCATGGAAACATAATAGGTTCAGATCTGAAATCATGGCACTCGGGCCCTAGTGACAAGCATTAAGCACAACAAAGTCATAGCAACATCAATCTCAGAACATAATGGATACTAGGGATCAAACCCTAACAAAACTAACTCGGTTACACGATGGAATTACTCATGCACAGCGGTGAGCATCATGAAATTGGTGATGGACGAAGGTTGATAATGACGATGGCGATGGATTCCCCTCTCCGGAGCCCCGAACAGACTCCAGATCAGCCCTCCCGAGAGAGATTAGGGCGTGGCGGCGGCTCCCTATCGTAAAACGCAATGAATCCTTCTCTCTTATTTTTTTCTCCCCGAACACGAATATATAGAGTTGTAGTTAAGGTCGGAGGAGCACCAAGGGGCCCACGAGGCAGGGGCATGCCCAGGGGGTAGGCGCGCCCCCACCCTCATGGACAGGGTGTGGGGCCCCTGACCTTGATTCTTTCGCCGGTATTTTTTATATATTCCAAAAATACTATCCGTTGATTTTCAGGTCATTCCAAGAACTTTTATTTCTGCACAAAAATAACACCATAGCAATTCTCCTGAAAAGAGCGTCAGTCCGGGTTAGTTCCATTCAAATCATGCAAGTTAGAGTCCAAAACAAGGGCAAACATGTTTGGAAAAGTAGATATGTTGGAGACGTATCAACTCCCCCAAGCTTAAACCTTTGCTTGTCCTTAAGCAATTCAGTTGACAAACTGAAAGTGATAAAGAAAAACTTTTACAAACTCTGTTCGCTCTTGTTGTTGTAAATATGTAAAGCTAGCATTCAAGTTTTCAGCAAAGATTATGAACTAACCATATTCACAATAACATTTAGGTCTCATGTTTACTCATATCAATGGCATAATCAACTTGCGAGCAATAATAATAAATCTCGGATGACAACACTTTCTCAAAACAATCATAATATGATATAACAAGATGGTATCTCGCTAGCCCTTTCCGAGACCGCAAAACATAAATGCAGAGCACCTTTAAAGATCAAGGATTGACTAGACATTGTAATTCATGGTAAAAGAGATCCAGTCAAGTCATACTCCATGTAAACTACTAATAATACATGCAAATGGCAGCGGTGCTCTCCAACTGGTGCTTTTTAATAAGAGGGTGATGACTCAACATAAAAGTAAATGGATAAGCTCTTCGCAGAGGGAAGCAGGGATTTGTAGAGGTGCCAGAGCTCGGTTTTGAAATAGAGATGAATAATATTTTCAGCGGTATACTTTCATTGTCAACATAACAACCGAGAGATCTCGATATCTTCCATGTTACACACATTATAGGCGGTTCCCAAGCAGAATGGTAAAGTTTATACTCCCCCACCACCAACAAGCATCAATCCATGGCTTGCCCGAAACAACGGGTGCCTCCAACTAACAACAATCCTAGGGGAGTTGTGTTTGCAATTATTTTGATTTGATTTGAGCATGGGACTGGGCATCCCGGTGACCAGCCATTTTCTCGTGAGTGAGGAGCGGAGTCCACTCCTCTTGAGAAAAACCCGCCTAGAATGGAAGATACAGACATCCCTAGTTGATACATGAGCTATTCGAGCATAAAAAACTGAAAGCACAAGTCCTCCCTGGGTGATTTTGGTAATTAATGTCAACATATCTCTTGTTGGACTAATGCTTTCATCAAGTATGTTTCAGATAAGTTCAACAATGGAGTGGCATGGACTAGAGGATGTGGAACCCTTTCGAGATGATAAGGACAAAGGATTGACTCAAGCTCAAAGCTCAGGACTCTACATTTTATATTTCAGTGATCCAAGATCACATTGAGTCCATAGGAAAGCCAATACTATTAAGTGGGGATGAGGTTTTGCTTAATGGCTTGCTTGCTCAAAGTGCTTAGTGATATGCTCCACAGCCCTCAAGTACTTTCTCAAATCCACATATGTCCCAAAACAAAAGTCAAACTCGGCCCTACGGAAATTTCCTATCCGGCGCCACCGAGTTCTCTTGACATAGGCACTGCCAGAAATCCTAATCAATTCGGTCTCATCGATGGGATCTCGGTCTCACCGAGATGGGCTTGCAAACTCTCTGTTGCCTATTGCATTAATTTTGGTCGCACCAAATATGAAATTGGTCTCACCGAGTTTGCTTGGCCAACTCTCTGTTTAGCTTATTACCAAAATCGGTCCCACCGAGTTTGTGTAATCGGTCCAACCGAGATGAGGCTTTACCCTAATCCTAGCACATCGGTCCCACCGAGTTGATCATGTCGGTCCCATCGAAATGCCTAACGGTCACATTATGAATCAAATCGGTCCGACCGAGTTTTATGATTCGGTCCCACCGAGTTTGGTGATTTGTGTGTAATAGTTAGATTTTGTGTGGAGGTTATATATACCCCTCCACCCACTATTCATTCGTGGAGAGAGCCATCAGAATATGCCTACACTTCCAACATACATTTTCTGAGAGAGAACCACCTACACTTGTGTTGAGGTCAAGATATTCCATTCCAACCACATAAATCTTGATCTCTAGCTTTCCTCAAGTTGCTTTCCACTCAAATCATCTTTCTACCAAATCCAATCCTATGAGAGAGAGTTGAGTGTTGGGGAGTGATACGTCTCCAACTATAATTTTTGATTGTTCCATGCTATCGGTGTACTAAAGTAGGGGTACCTTAGTATCCCGAACTTGTGCACGGGCAGTCGCAGCAACCCGCGGCAAGGCTTGCCGGGCGACCGCCAAGACCCGCCGTGGTTCCTTTGGAGCCATTCAAGAACAAAGTATTCGAGCCAAGGCACAAGACCCCGGCAAGAGGAGCTTGCCGGGAAGGCCACACAGAGTATCCAAGACCCCGGCAAGAGGAGCTTGCCGGGAGGAAACACAAAGACCCCGGCAAGAGGAGCTTGCCGGGAAGACCAACCAAGGCATCCCAAGGGACTCGCCGCAGCACGCCACGTGTCCCGGCAAGACCCGGTGAGCGACAAGCTCTCGGACGCGACAAGACAACTTCCGCGGCAAGGCGCTTGCCGCGGCGAGCTACTACTCCGCAGCCCGCGCTCCAGCTCACCCACCAACGTGTCGCCCTGGGACCATTCCTGGCGTACGTGGCGGGAGGCTGTGCAGCCAGGGGCATGCGGTGGCAAGCAGGCGCTGACAAGGAGCCATCGTGGCAAACGGTGGCGCCCCTGACGGTCCCTTTCCGCCCCGTCTAGGCGACACAGACAGGCATTTAATGCCTTTGTCCCCTGCCGTCAGGGTTAGGTATGATACAACTGTAGCAAGCGGTGGCGCCAACTACCACCTCTTTTACCCTTTTGCCCTCATCCCTGTTGCCACCTGTCGGTGACCCCTTAGACATATAAAAGGAGGCCCATGCGCAACAGGGGGGAGGGGACGACCATTCTCACGCTCGGTCTCGCTAGCCACCCAAGTGTACTGTAGCACTCATCGCTCCCGAGCAAGAACACCAATACAAACCAAAGCAGGAGTAGGGTTTTACGCATCCGTGCGGCCCGAACCTGGGTAAACCGACCGCGTCGCTCATGCGCTCGCCTCGATCTGCTCTTCGTGCAGCCCCAGCCCCCTGCCGAACCGAAAGGGGCTCGGTCCGCCGATCCCCATAGGTGTCCGTGGGATCAGCAACCCTCGACATCTTTGGCGCGCCAGGTAGGGGAAGCGTCAAGGTTGTGCGAACCTGATCCGGTGTTCGCACGAGCCGAATCTTCATCATCTAAATCAACATGCCGCCGAAGAAGAAGATTTCGGAGGCAGCTGCTCCGTCTGCGCCGAGCCCACCGTCGCCAGAACGAACGGCTGGTGGAGTAGGCAGCGGCGGAAGAACGGGCACCGACGAGGAGGCCCACGGTGCTGCCAGGTCCAAGGACAAGGCTGCGCCGCACGCCGGCGGCGCGGTCGCCTCCCACAACGACCGCGCGCACTCCAAGACCTCGACGTCCGTACACGCACCGCGCCCGTCCCAGGAGGCGTGGGACCAGCAGCGTCATGGTACCCACGGTACCATACATCTGCTGGGCCAAGATCAAGCTAGCGGATCCCGGAGCGCTCAAGACCAGCATGCACGCCAACATGCTGGCACGAGCGTGGCACGGTCGCCTGGACGAGGTACTGCTCCTTCTAACGCAGTTAGAAGTCCGAGCATATCTCGCTCCTCGCACCGGTCGCCGCCCCCCCTGCCGGTGGTTCTTTGGTCGATCAGAACGACGCCAAATCGAGCCACTGGCCAGACACCCTTCGCTCTAGTCTATGGAGCGGAGGCAGTTATCCCCACGGAACTCGTATACGGGTCACCTCGAGTGCTCGCTTATGATGAGCTCGAGCAAGAGCAGCTGCGACAAGACGACGCACTGCTCCTCGAGAAAGACCGTCTTCAGGGTGCTGTGCGAACCGCTCGCTACCAGCAGGCTTTGCGCCGCTACCATAGCCGCAAAGTTAAAGCCAGAAGCTTCGAGGAAGGCGACCTTGTTCTTCGGCGCGTTCAGTCCGCCAAGAATTCCAACAAGTTGACGCCGAAGTGGGAAGGCCCTTACCGGGTGAAACGAGTCACCAGGCCTGGCGCTGTCCGCCTGGAGACCGAAGGTGGCATCCCAGTGAGCAACTCCTGGAATATTGAGCATCTTCGTAAGTTTTACCCGTAAGGCACGGTTGTCGGACCCTGTCCGACAACCACCCTTTTGTACAAAGTCTTGCCGCTGCTGCATGTAATCCTTTGTACAAAGCCGGGCGCAGATCCCGTGCAGAAAGACTATGTGCTCAGCACACCTTGTCTATTTCATGCTTTTTAAATTTTGCATGTATTATCTGACATTTTGTGCAGCACTTACCCCCGGTAAGCAATAACGAGCCATAAGGCTCCATACTATTATTTCCTCGGAGAAGATACGGTATGGACCAGGCGTCGTTCAAGAAGGTTTTGCCTCGCTGGGAGCAAATGACAGAAAAGATAAGTCGCCAAAGTCTAAGCAATCAAATTTCTTTTAAAATTTTAAGTTATCTTCCTTGAACGACCGTCCCTTGTATGGAAAACCTGTGCGCGGAGGAACCAACTCGTAGCTAGTTGCGCACTTACTGTTGTTTCGAGTCCGCTCAACAACTTAGGTGAACTGTGACTAGCTCTGCGACAAGGTTTCTTGTCGGTTGCGGCATCGCCCACAGGGAACCAACTCGTAGCTAGTTGCGCCCTTACTGTTGTTTCGAGTCCGCTCAACAACTTAAGTGAGCTGCGACTAGCTCCGCGACGAGGTTCCCTGTCGGTTGCAGCACCGCCAGTAGGCTGCTGATGTTCTGCTGCTGATGTTCCGCACTCAGCGCTCGCGGCAAAGGTGCCCGCACCGGCAAGTTCCCTAGAAGCGTGGGGTAGAAACATACAAGGGAAAGGGTCAAGTAAAGGAAATAACATAGCAATTACTACTAAGGAGAGAGTATATTACAAAATAGCTTGTCGCAGCTCTAACAGACTGTTTTGCATAACATGATTGACAGCGACAAGGAAAGAAAAAGATAAATGGCCTAGTCTACGCGGTCGCCTTCGACCCTCCTGATTCCGCTCACCCTGTCCACAATGGGTGCGACAAGGGCCTTGAACTCCTCTAGATCAGCATCTGGCGGCAAGCTCCGGAGGACGTTGGTGAGGCGGAGACTTGGGTTGTAGAAGGCCACCTTCATCAACACCTTCTCGAGAGCTCCCGCGCAAATCTTGCGCGACTCGTCGGCAAGTTGCTTTGGGATTTGCTCCCGGAGTCGCTGGAGCGCCGTTGCAACGCCCTTGAAGAACAGGGTAAGCTTGGCGCTGGGTTGGAGGTTCTCGTCGGAGGAGTACCCGAGATCCACCATCCCCAACTGCGCCAGCTCCTTGTCGACATCCGTGGCGACGTCCACCAGACCCTTCGTCCAGTGCTCCACATCCTCTGACAAAGTCTTCCGGGCGGCAGCAGCCTTCGCCAGCAGCACCTTGCCGGCCTTGACTTCTTCCTTCAAGGCCGCCTCCTGCCCCTTGGCGTCATCCAGAGATTGCGTCAGAGCCGCCAACTTCACTTCGAGATCGGCGTTGGAGTTCTTGGCGACGTCCAGTTCCTTGCCCTTCTCGGCGAAAAGGGCCCGCAGCTCCGAATAGCTGTTGGCGTCCTTCTCACGCTCGAGCTTGAGCGCGGCAAGCTCGTCGCCGCTCGCCTTGAGGCTCGCCTCTAGCTGCGCCACCTTCAATGCCAGCTCAGCCTTGGCAGCCTCGGCGGCTGCGGCAGCGTCTTCGGCCTGCTTGACGGCTCCACCAACTGCCCGCTCGCGCGGCAAGTTCCTCCTCGTGGCTGTCGAGGTGGACCTTCCGCTGCGTCAAGTCACTCTCCTCCGAAGACAGCCTCTCTGCGACAAGGCGTTGGCGCTCTTCGGCGTCGGCCTTCTTGCGGAGGAAGGCCTGCTACGCCTCGGCAAGATCTTCCCGCTCCTTTGCCAAGGAGCGAAGAGCTTCCTGGTTGGCACCTCGGAGCTCTTCTGCGCGCTTCTCGATATCAGCGCCAGCCTTCGCCACGAGTGCTTCGCGGGACTCCAGCTTGGCTTGCCGGGCGCGGTAGAGCACCACTAGCTTCCGCAGCAGGCGCTCTTCTTCGGGTTCGCTGCTGCTGCTGCTTGGCGCGTCGGCCAGTTTCAGCCCGGCGGAGGCAAGGACCTCTCCGTCGAGCATTTCTCCCTCGACCGGTGCCTTGGAGCCCGACGCCCAGGGGAGGTTGATGAAGATGTTCTCGCCGGCCTTCAGGTTGACGCCAGGCTGGGGCTCATCGGAGCCTGGCACGGTGGCTGCGGCAGAGGAGTCGGTGGTCGGGGCAGCGCCTGGCGCTCCCGCGGCCTCCGGGTCGTCAGTACGACCGCCATACTCCCCGCCCGTCTCCGCGGCGGCAGCCCTGGCGGCCTCCTCGCCGGTGCCGGCTGCGCCCTCGGTGTCGGCTTCAGTCTCCATCGGCTCTGCGGCAGATGGACCTGACGGCCAGAAGAGGGGAGAAAATTCAAGCAAAATTCGAGCAAAACCCAAGAGAAAGATCAAGAAGACGAAGAAGCCAAGGGGAGTTTGGAAGCAAGGAAGTTACCTGTGCCAGGGTCAGCAGTCGTGGTCTCCGTTGCCGGGGGCTCCTCCCTTGCCGGAGATCCTTCCCTTGCCGGGGGCTCTTCCCCTGCCAGAGTCTCCCCTCTTGCCGGGGGCTCCTCCCTTGTCGGAGTCGCCTCCCTTGCCGGAGACCTCTCCCTTGCCAGAGGACTCTCCCTTGGCGCTTCGGGAGCGGTCTCCAGGCTCCCCTGGTGAGGCTGCTCTGCTCCTGCATGAGTCAACAGACAAGTATCAGCACAGCAAGGATCTTCGTGCGCGCCCAACAGCGGGAAGTAAACAAAACACTTACGCTGGGGGCTGCTTTGAAGATCAGCAACCGGGTCCGACGGGTTAGTATTAGGCACGTCCCTTGTTGACGCAGTGGGTTTTTCCTTGATGACGATCACCGGCACCTTGGCTCTCTTTGCCGCTCTCTGCGCCAGAGTCCTAAAAAGGGAGAGATGCAGAGGAAGGCAATTGAGAAACAAGGCAAGACAAAAACAACATAAATCAAAGAACTGCAAGTATAATAAGAAGAACTTACTCCTCCTCTTCTTCCTCATCGGAGCTAAACGCGGAGAAGTCAAAATCCGTCCCGCGTCTGGCGCGGGTAGGTGGACGGGTATGCTCCCTTGGTCGCTTGGCGAGAGCAGAAGCGACAGTCCGGGAAGACCTTGCTCCAGTTGAAGCTGCAGCATGGGGCGCTCCCGCGGCAACGGTGCTTGCCGCGGTGGAGCGCATCGTGCGGTGCGGCGACTGCCGGCCCGCCTGCCGCCTCGCCGCATCCCCGGCCTTGCGGAGACGCCTTCTTGGTGGAGACGGAGACGCTGCTGGCGGCGTACTGTCGAAGGACGAAGAGGAGGAGGAGTCGATCTCCAAAGAGCCGCTCGTATCGTCGGCGGGCTCGCTCGGTTCGGCGTCATGCCCGGCAACTTGGCTTAGCCCGGCATCGCGCCCGGCAACCTCCTTCTTGCCGGCAAGATCCTTCTTGCCGGCAAGTTCTTCCCGCTCGGCACGGTTTGCCGCCTCTGCCGCTGCAGCCTCCTCCAAGGTGAAGCCGAACTCACCCGTTGCGGCAACTGCTGCCGCCTCTTCCAACCTGGTGGCAATGTACGCCAGCTCCGCCTCGGTGGTCTCGCGGGTGAGGCCGTCCTTCTCGTCGGCGCGGATTGGCACTTCCACCAAGTCGTCGAAGAATTGCTGCACAACCTCGTCCTCTGGCTCTTGCCAAGTTGGCACGATTCCGTGCGAATCGCACAGTGGCATCATCGCCCTGATGCGGTCGAGCGCCGAATTGTTGCACAGAGGGACGACGCCCTGCGGCAATCTGAAGACCTCGGGGTGATCTGGATCGTACTTGAAGAGCTCCTGCAGTACTCCGTTCAGTTCAAGGACAGTAAAATTATAGTTGAGGCCTGGGCGCAGCCTCATGATGTCTGCCGCGTTCTTGAACTCCTAGGCAGGCCTCCCCCGCTCCTGCAGGGGAGCGATGCGGCAACGAAGAAAGTCTGTGCCAACGACCCCTACGGTGAGCCCGGCAAGCCTGAGGCGCTGGATCCTGGTGACGGCAATCTTCAGCCTGCCGTCCTCCGGGGCCAGGTCGCTCCAGTCGCTACCACGCACCGCTGCTACTTGACGCCGAGCGGTGAATGGCTGTGGGCTCTCCTCGATAATCCAACACCAATTCGCTCTCCACTCCTCCCACTTGCCGCGGAACTCCCCCTCCAGATAAGATTCCTTCTTGCCGGCCCTAGAGACCCAGGCAATTCCACCGGATAGGGTTTCTCCTCTCTCTACCCAGGGAATAAAAAAGTGGCGAAAAAGGGCTACGCTAGGCTGGACTCCGACAAAGTTCTTGCAAAGGTGTGCGAAAACTGCCATGGTGAGGACGGCGTTGGGAGTGAAGTCAAGGAGATAGAGATTGTATGTGTTCATGATATCGCAGAAAAACTCGGAAAAAGGCGGGCAGAGCCCGCAGTAGAAGAAGACGGCAAAGAAAGGGTACCCTTCCGGAGCCGTCGCGTGAGCAGCGCCCGGGAGCACCCTGGTCCGTGGGTGAGCTCGCGTCTCCGTCGCCCAAAAGAGGTAATAGAACTCCCGCAACTCCTTCGTGTCGAGCTTGGGGGGGGGGGGGGGAGATGGCTCGCTCCTTCCGCATCGCCGCGAGCCGCTGCGCCTCGGTCGACTTCACGGCCTTCCCCTTGTCGCCCTTCGGAGCCATGGCGGAAGCAGTGGAGGAGGTCGACGGCGTGGTGGTGCTGGTGGCAATGCGGTGGGGAGGGGGGGGTAGGGCGCTGCGCTCTGTGTGCTTTGGGAAGACGGAGGCAGGGCGGAGTTTTTCAAGATTGGAGCAGAATGGGGGCGAGTGGGTGCACTACCCCTGCTTCCCCTTGCTTATAAAGGGGGAGGTGGCGGACGTTCCGCCTTTCCTAATAAAAAACTACCCACGATCTCTCCCACGACGCCGCGTTCGACGCGTGCCGTGCGGGGAGGGCGCGATGGATGCGGAGTGAGTTATGGCGTAACCTAGGCCGCGCGTGCCCGTGCACTGTTTTGGGCCTGGCCCAACAGCGCTCGGCACCGTGTATGGCCCAGGCCCGGGGGCTCCTGTCGGTGTACTAAAGTAGGGGTACCTTAGTATCCCGAACTTGTGCACAGGCAGTCGCAGCAACCCGCGGCAAGGCTTGCCGGGCGACCGCCAAGACCCGCCGTGGTTCCTTTGGAGCCATTCAAGAACAAAGTATTCGAGCCAAGGCACAAGACCCCAGCAAGAGGAGCTTGCCGGGAAGGCCACACAGAGTATCCAAGACCCCGGCAAGAGGAGCTTGCCGGCAGGAAACACAAAGACCCCGGCAAGAGGAGCTTGCCGGGAAGACCAACCAAGGCATCCCAAGGGACTCACCGTGGCATGCCACGTGTCCCGGCAAGACCCGGTGAGCGACAAGCTCCCGGACGCGACAAGACAACTTCTGCGGCAAGGCGCTTGCCGCGGCGAGCTACTACTCCGCAGCCCGCGCTCTAGCTCACCCACCAACGTGTCGCCCTGGGACCATTCCTGGCGTACGTGGCGGAAGGCTGTGCAGCCAGGGGCATGCGGTGGCAAGCAGGCGCTGACAAGGAGCCATCATGGGAAACGGTGGTGCCCCTAACGGTCCCTTTCCGCCCCGTCTAGGCGACACAGACAGGCATTTAATGCCTTTGTCCCCTGCCATCAGGGTTAGGTATGATACAACTGTAGCAAGCGGTGGCGCCAACTACCACCTGTTTTACCGTTTTGCCCTCATCCCTGTTGCCACCTATCGGTGACCCCTTAGACATATAAAAGGAGGCCCATGCGCAACAGGGGGGAGGGGACGACCATTCTCACGCTCGGTCTCGCTAGCCACCCAAGTGTACTGTAGCACTCATCGCTCCCGAGCAAGAACACCAATACAAACCAAAGCAAGAGTAGGGTTTTACGCATCCGTGCGGCCCGAACCTGGGTAAACCGACCGCGTCGTCCGTGCGCTCGCCTCGATCTGCTCTTCGTGCAACCCCCGCCCCCCTGCCGAACCGAAAGGGGCTCGGTCCGCCGACCCCCATAGGTGTACGTGGGATCAGCAACCCCCGACACATGCTATATTATATCCTCTTTTGGACATTATTGGGCTTTATTATACAATTTTATATTATTTTTGGGACTAACCTATTAACCGGAGGCCCAGCCCAGAATTGCTGTTTTTTTCCTATTTCAGAGTTTCGCAGAAAAAGAATACCAAATGGAGTCCAAACGGAATGAAATCTTCGGGAACATGATTTTTGGAACGAATGTGATCCAGAGGACTTGGACCCTACGTCAAGAAAGCTACCAGGAAGGCACGGGGTAGGGGCGCGCCTACCCCCCCCAGGCACGCCCTCCACCCTCGTGGGGCCCACGTTGCTCCACCAACGTACTTCTTCCTCCTATATATACCTACGTACCCCCAAACTACCAGATACGGAGCCAAAACCCTAATTCCACCGCCGTAACTTTTTGTATCCGTGAGATCCCATCTTGGGGCCTTTTCCGGAGCTCCGCCGGAGGGGGCATCTATCACAGAGGGCTTCTACATCAACACCATAACCTCTCCGTTGAAGTGTGAGTAGTTTACTTTAGACCTCTGGGTCCATAGTTATTAGCTAGATGGCTTCTTCTCTCTTTTTGGATCTTAATACAAAGTTCTCCCCCTCTCTTGTGGAGATCTATTCGATGTAATCTTCTTTTGCGGTGTGTTTGTTGAGACTGATGAATTGTGGATTTATGATCAAGTTTATCTATGAACAATATTTGAATCTTGTCTGAATTATTTTATGTATGATTGGTTATGTTTGCAAGTCTCTTCGAATTATCAGTTTGGTTTGGCCTACTAGATTGATCTTTCTTGCAATGGGAGAAATGCTTAGCTTTGGGTTCAATCTTGCGGTGTCCTTTCCCAGTGACAGTAGGGGCAGCAAGGCACGTATTGGATTTTTGCCATCGAGGATAACAATATGGGGTTTATATCATATTGCATGAGTTTATCCCTCTACATCATGTCATCTTGCTTAAAGAGTTACTCCGTTCTTTTGAACTTAATACTCTAGATGCATGCTGGATAGTGGTCGATGTGTGGAGTAATAGTAGTAGATGCAGGCAGGAGTCGGTCTACTTGTCTCGGACGTGATGCCTATATACATGATCATACCTAGATATTCTCATAACTATGCTCAATTTTGTCAATTGCTCAACAGTAATTTGTTTACCCACCGTAATACGTATGCTCTCGAGAGAAGCCACTAGTGAAACTATGGCCGCCAGGTCTATCTTCCATCATATTAATCTTCTGTCAACAAGCTATTTCCTTTTCCGTTTATTTTGCTTTCTTTACTTTGCATATTTATCATAAAAATACCAAAAATATTATCTTATCATACCTATCATATCTCACTCTCGTAAGTGACCGTGAAGGGATTGACAACCCCTTTATTGCGTTGGTTGCGAGGAGTTTATTCGTTTGTGTAGGTGCGAGGGACTCGTGCGTGGCCTCCTACTGGATTGATACCTTGGTTCTCAAAAACTGAGGGAAATACTTACGCTACTTTGATGCATCACCCTTTCCTCTTCAAGGGAAAACCAATGCAGTGCTCAAGAGGTAGCAGGAAGGATTTCTGGCGCCATTGCCGGGGATTCTACGCAAAAGTCAACATACCAAGTACCCATCACAAACCCTTATCTCCCGCATTACATTATTTGCCATTTGCCTCTCGTTTTCCTCTCCCCCACTTCACCCTTGCTGTTTTATTCGCCCTCTCTCTCCGTCCTCCTTCTCTTTCTCTATTTGCCTCTTTTTGCCCGTCTCTTGTTTGCTTGTGTGTTGGATTGCTTGCTTGTCATGATGGCTCCAGATAATACCAAATTGTGTGACTTTACTAATACCAACAACAATGATTTTATTAGCACTCCGATTGCTCCGCTTACCGATGCTGAATCTTGTGAAATCAATGCTGCTTTGTTGAATCTTGTCATGAAAGATCCGTTTTCTGGCATTCCTAGTGAGGATGCCGCTACCCATCCAAACAGCTTTGTTGATTTGTGTGATATGCAAAAGAAGAGAGATGTGGATAATTATATTGTTAAATTGAAGCCATTTCCGTTTTCGCTTAGAGAGTGTGCTAAAGTTTGGTTTTCGTCTTTGCCTAAAAATAGTATTGATTCATGGAATAAGTGCAAAGATGCTTTTATCTCTAAGTATTTTCCTCCCGCTAAGATCATCTCTCTTAGAAACGATGTCATGAATTTTAAGCAAGTTGATCATGAACATGTTGCACAAGCTTGGGAGAGGATGAAATTAATGATACGTAATTGCCCTACACATGGTTTGAATTTATGGATGATTATATAAAAAAGTGTATGCCAGATTGAATTTTGCTTCTAGAAATCTTTTAGATTCGGCCGCGGGAGGCACTTTTATGGAAACCACTTTAGGAGAAGCTACTAAACTCCTAGATAATATTATGGTTAATTATTCTCAATGGCACACTGAAAGATCTACTAATAAGAAAGTGCATGTGATAGAAGAAATTAATGTTTTGAGTGCAAAGATGGATGAACTTATGAAATTATTTGCTAATAAAAGTGTTTCTTCTGATCCTAATGATATGCCTTTGTCTACTTTGATTGAGAATAATAATGGATCTATGGATGTGAATTTTGTTGGTAGGAATAATTTTGGTAACAATACGTATAGAGGTAACTTTAATCCTAGGTCGTATCCTAGTAATTCCTCTAATAATTATGGTAATTCCTACAACAATTCTTATGGAATTTTTAATAAGATACCCTCTGATTTTGAATCTAATATTAAAGAATTTATTACTTCACAAAATAATTTCAATGCCTTGATTGAAGAAATATTGCTTAAGATTGATGAGTTGGCTAGGAACGTTGATAGAATTTCTCTTGATGATGATTCTTTGAAAATTAGATCTATTCCACCTAAGCATGATATCACTAAGTCTCTCAAAGCTATGAGAATTTCCATTTATGAGTGCAAAGAAAGAACCGCTAGGATGCGTGCTAAGAAAGATTGTTTTGTGAAAGCGTGTTCTTCTAGTTTCCATGAAGGTAAAGATGAAGATCTAAAATTTATTGATGTATCCCCTATTAAATCTTTGTTTTGCAATATGAATCTTGATAATGATGGGACTGAATATGATCCACCTTTACCTAGAAGGCGTTCCAAAAATTCGGAGACTTTAGATCTTGATGCTAAAATTGTTAAAAGTGGGATTGAAGAGGTCAAAACTTTAAATATCAATGAACCCACTATTTTGGATTTCAAGGAATTTAATTATGATAATTTCTCTTTAATAGATTACATTTCCTTGTTACAATCCATGCTAATTCTCCTCATGCTTATAGTCAAAATAAAGCTATTACCAAACATATCGTTGATGCTTTGATGCAATCTTATGAAGAAAAACTTGTGTTGGAAGTTTCTATCCCGAGAAAACTTTATGATTAGTGGGAACCTACTATTAAAATTAAAATTAAAGATCATGAATGCTATGCTTTGTGTGATTTGGGTGCTAGTGTTTCCACGATTCCAAAGACTTTGTGTGATTTGCTAGGTTTCCGTGATTTTGATGATTGCTTTTTAAACTTGCACCTTGCGGATTCAACTATTAAGAAACCTATAGGAAGACTTAATGATGTTCTTACTGTTGCAAATAGGAATTATGTGCCCATGGATTTTATTGTTCTTGACATAGATTGCAATCCTTCATGTCCTATTATTTTTGGTAGACCTTTCCTAAGAACAATTGGTGCAATTATTGATATGAAGGAAGAGAATATTAGATTCCTATTTCCGTTAAGGAAAGGCATGGAACACTTCCCTAGAAATAAAATTAAATTACCATATGAATCTATTATGAGAGCCACTTATGGATTGCCTACCAAAGATGGCAATACATAGATCTATCCTTGCTTTTATGCCTAGCTAGGGGCGTTAAACGATAGCGCTTGTTGGGAGGCAACCCAATTTTATTTTTATTACTTGCTTTTTGATCCTGTTTAGTAATATATAATTTATCTAGCCTCTGTTTTGGTTGTGTTTTTTGTGTTTAATTAGTATTTGTGCCAAGTAGAACCGTTGGGAAGACTTGGGGAAAGTCTTTTTAATCTTGCTGTAAAAAACAGAAACTTTAGCGCTCACGAGAATTGCTGCCATTTTTATTTTCGAAGTGCTATTTAGTTAATTATTTTTTCAGATGATTAATAGAGAAATTACTCACGTCCAGCAATTTATTTTATAATTTTTGGGGTTCCAGAACTTGCGTTAGCTATAGATTACTACAGACTGTTCTGTTTTTGACAGATTCTGTTTTTCGTGTGTTGTTTGCTTATTTTGATGAATCTATGGCTAGTAAAATAGTTTATAAACCATAGAGAAGTTGGAATACTGTAGGTTTAACACCAATATAAATGACGAATGAGTTCATTACAGTACCTTGAAGTGGTGTTTTGTTTTCTTTCGCTAACAGAGCTCACGAGATTTTCTACTTTAAGTTTTGTGTTGTGAAGTTTTCAAGTTTTGGGTGAAAGATTTGATGGATTATGGAACAAGGAGTGGAAAGAGCCTAAGTTTGGGGATGCCCATGGCACCCCAATATAATCTAAGGACACCTAAAATCCCAAGCTTGGGGATGCCCCGGAAGGTGTCCCCTCTTTCGTCTATTTCCATCGGTAACTTTACTTGGAGCTATATTTTTATTTACCACATGATATGTGTTTTCCTTGGAGCGTCTTGTATTATTTGAGTCTTTATTTGTTAGTTTTCCACAATCATCCTTGCTGTACACACCTTTTGAGAGAGACACACATGATTCGGAAATTGTTAGAATACTCTATGTGCTTCACTTATATCTTTTCAGTTATATAGTTTTTGCTCTAGTGCTTCACTTATATCTTTTAGAGCACGGTGGTGTATTTGTTTTATAGAAACTATTGTTCTCTCATGCTTCACTTAGATTATTTTGAGAGTCCTACAAAACAGCATGGTAATTTGCTTTAATTATGTTAGGCATTCAAGATTAATATTTTTTTCTTATGAGTGTGTTGAATACTATGGGAAGTTTGATACCTGATAATTGTTTTGAGACATGGAGATGGTGATATTAGAGTCATGCTAGTTGAGTAGTTGTGAATTTGAGAAATACTTGTGTTGAAGTTTGTGATTCCCGTAGCATGCATGTATGGTGAACCGTTATGTGAAGAAGTCGGAGCATGATTTATTTATTGATTGTCTTCCTTATGAGTGGCGGTCGGGGACGAGCGATCGTTTTTTCCTACCAATCTATCCCCCTTGGAGCATGCGCGTAATACTTTGTTTTGATGACTAATAGTTTTTTGCAATAAGTATGTGAGTTCTTTATGGCTAATGTTGAGTCCATGGATTATACACACTCTCACCCTTCCACCATTGCTAGCCTCTCTAATACCGCGCAGTTTTCGCCGGTATCATACACCCACCATATACCTTCCTCTAAACAACCACCATACCTAACTATCATGGCATTTCCATAGCCATTCCGAGATATATTGCCATGCAACTTTCCACCGTTCCGTTTACTATGACACGCTTCATCATTGTCATATTGCTTGCATGATCATGTAGTTGACATTGTATTTGTGGCAAAGCCACCGTTCATAATTCTTTCATACATGTCACTCTTGATTCATTGCATATCCCGGCACACCGCCGGAGGCATTCACATAGAGTCATATTTTGTTCTAAGTATTGAGTTGTAAGTAAATAAAAGTGTGATGATCATCATTTTTAGAGCATTGTCCCAAGTGAGGAAAGGATGATGGAGACTATGATTCCCCGACAAGTCGGGATGAGAGAAAAAGAGAGAAGGGACAATGCTACTATCCTTTTACCACACTTGTGCTTCAAAGCAGCACCATGATCTTCAGGATAGAGAGTCTCCTATGATATCACTTTCATGTACTAGTGGGAATTTTTCATTATAGAACTTGGCTTGTATATTCCAATGATGGGCTTCCTCAAAATGCCCTAGGTCTTCGTGAGCAAGCGAGTTGGATGCACACCCACTTAGCTTCCATATACTTATAGCTCTAATGCATCCATTGCATGGCAATCCCTACTCACTCACATTGATATCTATTAATGGGCATTTCCATAGCTCGTTGATATGCCTAGTTGATGTGAGACTATCTTCTCCCTTTTTGTCTTCTCCACAACCACCATTCTATTCCACATATAGTGCTATGGCCATGGCTCACGCTCATGTATTGCGTGAAGATTGAAAAAGTTTGAGAACACCAAAAGTATGAAACAATTGCTTGTCTTGTCATCGGGGTTGTGCATGATTTAAATACTTTGTGTGGTGAAGATGGAGCATAGCCAGACTATATAATTTTGTAGGGATAACTTTCTTTGGCCATGTTATTTTGAAGAGACATAATTGCTTAATTAGTATGCTTGAAGTATTATTATTTCTATGTCAATATTGAACTTTTGTCCTGAATCATTCGGATCTGAATATTCATACCGCAATTAAGAGAATTACATTGAAATTATACCAAGTAGCATTCCACATCAAAAATTCTGTTTTTATCATTTACCTACTCGAGGACGAGCAGGAATTAAGCTTGGGGATGCTTGATACATCTCCAACGTATATATAATTTTTTTATTGTTCCATGCTATATTATATCCTGTTTTGGACATTATTGGGCTTTATTATACACTTTTATACTATTTTTGGGAATAACCTATTAACCAAAGGCCGAACCCAGAATTGTTGTTTTTTTGCCTATTTTAGAGTTTCGCAGAAAAAGAATATCAAAAGGAGTCCAAACGGAATGAAACCTCCGGGAACATGATTTTTGGAACGAACGTGATCCAGAGGACTTGGACCCTACGTCAAGAAAGCTACCAGGAAGGCACGAGGTAGGGGGCGCACCCTCCACCCTTGTGGGGCCCACGTTGCTCCACCGACGTACTTCTTCCTCCTATGTATACCTACGTACCACCAAACTACCAGATACGGAGCCAAAACCCAAATTCCACCGCCGTAACTTTCTCTATCCATGAGATCCCATCTTGGGGCCTTTTTCGGAGCTCCGCCGGAGGGGGCATCTATCACGGAGGGCTTCTACGTCAACACCATGGCCTCTCCGATGAAGTGTTAGTAGTTTACTTCAGACCTTCGGGTCCATAGTTATTAACTAGATGGCTTCTTCTCAATTTTTGGATCTCAATACAAAGTTCTCCCCCTATCTTGTGGAGATCTATTCGATGTAATATTCTTTTGCGGTGTGTTTGTTGAGACCGATGAATTGTGGGTTTATGATCAAGTTTATCTATGAACAATATTTGAATCTTCTCTAAATTCTTTTATGTATGATTGGTTATCTTTGCAAGTCTCTTCGAATTATCAGTTTGGTTTGGCCTACTAGATTCATCTTTCTTGCAATGGGAGAAGTGCTTAGCTTTGGGTTCAATCTTGCGGTGTTCTTTCCCAGTGACAGCAGGGGCATCAAGGCACGTATTGTATTGTTGCCATCGAGGATAACAAGATGGGGTTTATATCATATTGCATGAGTTTATCCCTCTACATCATATCATCTTGCTTAAAGTGTTACTCTATTCTTTTGAACTTAATACTCTAGATGCATACTGGATAGCGATCGATGTGTGGAGTAATAGTAGTAGATGCAGGCCGGAGTCGGTCTACTTGTCTCAGACGTGATGCCTATATACATGATTATACCTAGATATTCTCATAACTATGCTCAATTCTGTCAATTGCTCAACAATAATTTGTTTACCCACCGTAATACTTATGCTCTCGAGAGAAGACACTAGTGAAACATATGGTCCCCGGGTCTATCTTCCATCATATTAATCTTCCATCAACAAGCTATTTCCTTTTCCATTTATTTTGCTTTCTTTACTTTGCATCTTTATCATAAAAATGCCAAAAATATTATCTTATCATATCTATCTATCAGTCTCACTCTCATAAGTGAGTGAAGGGATTGACAACCCCTTTATTGCGTTGGTTGCGAGGAGTTTATTTGTTTGTGTAGGTGCGAGGGACTCGTGCATGGCCTCCTACTGGATTGACACCTTGGTTCTCAAAAACTGAGGGAAATACTTACGCTACTTTGATGCATCACCCTTTCCTCTTCAAGGGAAAACTAACGTAGTGCTCAAGAGGTAGCAGGGAGACTATCATTTGAAGCACAAGAGCAAGGAGTTCATCATCAACACACTATCTATTACCTTTTGGAGAGTGGTGTCTCCTAGATTGGTTAGGTGTCACTTGGGAGCCTCCGTCAAGATTGTGGAGTTGAACCAAGGAGTATGTACGGGCAAGGAGATCTCCTACTTCATGAAGATCTACCCTAGTGAGGCAAGTCCTTCGTGGGTGATGGCCATGGTGGGATAGACAAGGTTGCTTCTTCATGGACCCTTCGTTGGTGGAGCCCTCCGTGGACTGGCACAACCGTTACCCTTCGTGGGATGAATTCTCCATCAAAGTGGATGTACGATAGCACCACCTATCAGAACCACGCCAAAAATCTCCATGTCTCCAATTGCGTTTGTACACTCCAATCCCATCCCTTTACATTCTTGCAACTTGCATGATTTACTTTCCGCCGCTCTTATACTCTTGTCATGCTTGCTTGATATGTATTGTGAATGTTTGAACTTGTGCTAAAACTCCACGTCAACTTAAAGAAATTAAAAACTGCAACTTTCTTGTTAAGAGTCTATTCACCCCCCTCTAGACACCTCTTATCGATCCTTACAATTGGTATTAGAGCATTGGTCTCCATTGCTTTGGTTTAAACACCTTTGGAGTAAGATGGATGTGTCTAAGTTGGGGAGTCTTAGACGTAGAGTGCCTATTCTTGATAGAGAGTACTTTCATGAGTGGAAAAATGAGATGCTTGAGATTTTCAATGAATATCATTTGACCAAGTACATTACTACTCCTTGTGCTCGCATTGTTGATCCCTTGCATCCCACACCCTATGAGGATCTTGACATGATTTGCAACCTTAGAACTGTTAATCTTATTACTAAAGGTTTGCCTATAAATTTGCTTGGTCGCTTGCCTACTCTTGATTGTGCCTACACCATATGGAGATTTCTAAAGGAACGATTCCCAAATTATTACTTGAAAAGTCTATATGAGATTCTCCATAAGTCTAT
The DNA here is from genome assembly GCA_034509565.1 of Triticum monococcum. Classification (NCBI taxonomy): domain Eukaryota; kingdom Viridiplantae; phylum Streptophyta; class Magnoliopsida; order Poales; family Poaceae; genus Triticum; species Triticum monococcum. The sequence continues at coordinate 167,742,521 of CM067847.1, read as the reverse complement.
CGCCTTGAGTAAGATGAGTTCCAATGATCCCAAATTTGGTGATTGTTTATTTGAGCTTACAAATCTCACTAGTGCTAAAGGAGATGTTGGAATCATTAGCAATATCATTTCCGAAGTCATTAGAATTCATAGAGATGAACATTGTTACGGTCATACTTCTAATGAAGCACTCTCTCTAGGAATTTATCCACCACATGACGATGTTGAACATGGATACTACAATGAGGATGATGATAGTGACTATGATCTTGATGATGCAATGAGACACTTTTGTCTTATGGCTAATCTTCGCGGCTACATGGCCGGAGGAAAGGAATGGGTTCTTGATAGTGGGTGTACCGACCATATGACTGGAGATAAAGATATGTTTCGTGAACTTGCTGAAAACGATGACCCTTGAAAGTATGTCACTCTTGGTGACAACTCAAAGGGTAAGGTGGTTGGCCTTGGTAAAGTGGCCATCTCACATGATAGCTCCATACAAAATGTTATGCTCGTTGAATCTCTTGGCTACAATTTACTTTCCGTATCTAGACTTGCTGACTTTGGTTTCAATGTCCTATTTACTGAAGTAGATTGCCAAGTGTTTCACAGAGATAATCATAAAATGGTCTTTACCGGTACACATAGAGGTGATCTGTGCATTGTTGATTTCACTAAAAAGGCTCAACCTAGAACTTGCCTAATTGCTAAATCCTCGAAAGGTTGGTTGTGGCATAGAAGGTTAGGTCATGTGGGCATGTGAAATCTTGATAAACTTATTAAAGGTGATCATATACTTGGAGTAAAAGATGTTATATTTGACAAGGATAGACTTTGTATTGCTTGTCAAGCAGGAAAACAAGTTGGAGGAAGCCACCCTGTGAAGAACATTATGACCACGAGACGACCGCTCGAGCTACTTCATATGGATCTTTTCGGTCCCAATGCCGACAAGAGTCTCGGTGGTAACTCATTCGGTCTAGTTATAGTTGATGATTTTTCAATATTTACATGGGTCTTCTTTCTTGATGATAAATCGCAGGTCCAAAAGATCTTCAAGAACTTCGCTAGGAAATCCCAAAATCAATTTGAAGTGAAGATCAAGAAGGTTCGCAGCGACAATAGAACGGAGATCAAGAACGCAAATGTGGATACCTTTCTTGACGAAGAAGGGATTTCACATGAGTTCTCGGCTACGTACACAACTCAACAAAATGGAGATGTTGAGAGGAAGAACCGAACTCTTATTGAGATGGCGAGGACGATGCTTGATGAGTACAAGACTACAAAGCACTTTTGGGCGGAAGCCGCTGAGAGAGCTTGTCATGCAACAAATCGCTTGTATCTTCACAAGATACTCGGCAAGACGGCATACGAGCTCCTCACCGGTAACAAACCCCAAGTTGGATACTTTCAAGTATTTGGCTCAAAGTGTTACATTCTTGACAAGCATCGTCGTTCTAAATTTGCTCCTAAATCTCACAAAGGCTTCCTACTTGGTTATGGCTCAAACTCTCACACTTATCGTGTCTACAACAATTTCACCCGAAAGGTTGAAGAGACGGTAGATGTGAAGTTTGATGAATCTAACGGCTCGCGAGTAGAGCAATTGCCAATTGATGTAGGGGATAAACACCCTTTGGAAGCAATCCAAGACTTATCTATTGGAAAGATCCGTCCAACGGAGGTGAAGGAGAGTACCTCGTCCATCCATGTGGAAGCTTCTACCTCACGACAAGGTGAAACAAGAGTTGACATGGAAGCATCCACGAGTGGGACACACCAAGATGAAGAAAACGAGGAAGTACACCAAGATGAACCTCATCAACCTCCTTCTCCACCACGACAAGGAAATGACAACGTCAACAATGAAGAAGGACAAGATGATGAAGAAGATGTTCCACCCCAAGCAAAACAAAAGCTCTCACGAGTTCGAGCAAGAATCGCTAGAGACCATCCCGTCGAGCAAATCTACAATGATATCCAAACCGGGAGAATCACTCGCTCTAAGTCTCGTTTGGCTACTTTTTGTGAACGTTGTTCGTTCATCTCTAGTGTTGAACCTATGAAGGTTGAAGAAGCATTGGAAGATCCGGATTGGATAAACTCCATGCATGAAGAGCTACACAACTTTGAGAGAAATCAAGTGTGGACATTGGTCGAGAAGCCCGACAACAACCACAACATCATTGGTACCAAATGGGTGTTTCGCAACAAGCAAGACGAAGATGGTTAAGTCGTCGGCAACAAAGCTCGTCTAGTCGCCCAAGGCTACACTCAAGTCGAAGGTATGGACTACGGTGAGACATATGCCCCCGTTACTAGACTTGAGTCCATCCGCATCTTACTTGCCTATGCTAATCACCATGATATCACTTTATACCAAATGGACATTAAAAGTGCTTTTCTAAATGGTGAAATTGAGGAGGAAGTTTATGTTAAACAACCTCCCGGCTTTGTCAATCCTAAGAAACTCGATCATGTTTACAAACTTCACAAAGCACTTTATGGTCTTAAACAAGCTCCTAGAGCATGGTACAAATGCTTAACCAAGTTCCTTATTGATAAAGGCTTTGAGATTGGAAAAATAGATTCTACTCTTTTTACTAAAAGGGTTAACGGTGAATTGTTTGTATGCCAAATTTATGTTGATGATATCATATTTGGTTCGACTAACCCTCATTTTAGTGAAACATTTGGGAAGCAAATGTTGGAGAAGTTTGAGATGTCTATGATGAGTGAACTCAAGTTCTTTCTTGGTTTGCAAATCAAGCAAACTAAGGAAGGCACCTTTGTCTCTCAAACAAAGTACACCAAGGACTTATTCAAGAAGTTCAACATGCAAGAAAGCAAAGGTATGAAAACTCCCATGCCAACTAGTGGACATCTTGATTTGACCAAGGATGGCAAATCGGTTGACCAAAAGGTTTACTGATCTATGATTGGTTCATTGTTATATCTTTGTGCCTCCCGTCCTGATATTATGCTAAGTGTGTGCATGTGTGCACGATATCAAGCGGCCCCCAAAGAATGTCATATTAAGGCTGTGAAAAGGATAGTGAGATACTTGATACATACACCAAATTTTGGCATTTGGTATCCTAAGAGGTCCTCTTTTGATCTTGTTGGCTATTCCGACTCGGACTATGCCGGAGACAAGGTTAATAGAAATTCCAGTTAGGGTACTTGTCAATTTCTTGGTAGATCTCTTGTATCTTGGTCCTCCAAGAAACAAAACTCGGTATCCTTATCCACCGCCGAAGCGGAATACATTGTGCCGGTTCATGTTGTGCTCAATTACTTTGGATGACCCAAACTCTTAAAGATTATGGGATCAATGTGAAACATGTTCCATTTCTTTGTGACAATGAAAGTACTATTAAGATTTCTCACAACCCCATGCAACATTCTCGAACTAAGCATATTGAAGTTCTTCATCATTTCATTCAAGATCATGTTGCTAAAGGGGAAATTGATCTTAAACATGTTCGTACCGATAAGCAATTGGCGGATATATTCACCAAACCGCTTGATGAGAAAGTTTTTTGCCGTTTGAGAGGTGAATTGAACATCATTGATACTTCGAACTTGGAGTAGGAACTCCATTTGGATACATGCAAGGCATGAATCTATGACTAATCCTTGATACTTCTTATGATGATATTCATATGTCTTGGATATACTTGCACCCTTGCATGTTATCTAACCCTTGTATGTACTTGGTTGAATCTAAATCCATGAGATTGCAACTCACTCACATCTTGAGCAATCTCTACATCACCAAGTCTCTACTCCATGGTGGTTAAAGATAAGGAAGCATGAAACCCTTCAACATATCCTTTGACAAATTCTATATATCAAATTTCATGATTGTCATTTTGGATACACAAGTGCTCTTCCTTGCAAAACTAACCCATGTAGGTAGATGAACTCAACTCCAAGTGGTTCTCCCGGCCATTCTTGCGCTACATCAACATTGAGCACCCCACGCAAGTTCAACTACATGATCAAGATCAACACCACCACCCAAGGTATGTCATTCCATATTAGAGAAGCTTTACCTCAAGTCATAGGTCAAAGCAACTCAACAAGATGAGAATACATCAAATGCTTAAACGAAAAATGGTAACCCCATTTTAAGCTTAAACGATGAGTATGACTTATGATCAAGTGTTCTCACTTGACTCATCAATCAATATACTCTAACATAGGTGACTTTGTCACCGCCCAATTCTAGATGAAGTTCTCTAGTGTTCCCTTGAGTTTTTACATTTGTAAACTTCATCTAGATTTTCTTTTCTTTGTGTTGTTCTGCATTTTCTGCATCCAATTCATTGCAAATCTTTCAGTTAATTCCTTGCAAATCTTTGTGAGATCTTACTTGCCTAGTGAGCTGAGGTGACAAGTGTTCTCTCTGTGTTGAACTCGGTCATACCAATCTGTTGCTTTCGGTCACACCGAACCAATTCGGTGCCACCGAAGACTACACCTCGGTATCACCGATTTCACTACAGAGAAGACAATTCACCATATGTTTCTGTAGTTTTATTCCACCTCCACTCGATGATTCTTGTCCTCTACTAGCATCACAATCTATATGATGCTTTGCTCTGTGACTCAAGGACCAAACCTATTTTGACTCACACTCCAGAAGATCCCTACTTGGAAATTGATGTCAAAGGGGGAGAGAGATCACATCAAAGCTTATTCTCTTCAAAGGGAGAAATAAAAAGTGGGAGAGAGAGAAAAAGGGAGAGAGAGGTAATCACATCAAAGGCCCTAGATGCTTGGTGTTCAAGAGGAGAGAAGTCACATGTCTTTAAGAGGGGAAAGACATGTCTATGTTTATGTTTATGATCTGTTTCACTCTGATTTTGTTTCCCTATGTTCTCCCATCATCCAATACAAGATTCAGGGGGAGAAACACTGCAAGGGAAGGAAATCTTTGAATTTATTGTTTAACTTCACCTTTTGGGGACATGTCTATAACAAATAGAGTACTCAGTACTCACTCTCTACATGTCATCCCAGTCTTGGTACTCTTGTGGTTTCTTTTGGTTGCTCTGGCATGTAAATGTATCTGTGTTATCTAGCCTTGTTTACTCAGGTTCATTCCTTCCTAAGACAACTCAAGACCACAAGGTAAGTATATGCATCACACTCATGTGCATGAGGATTTCTTGCTGATGTACATATTGTTTACAAGAAGGACTCATGAGCATGTAGGTACATCTCCTATATTCACATCTTTTGCGCTGATGCATATAGCCAAGATACATGTAACATATTGCTTACTCTATCATGCCTATGCATTCACATGCTCTTATATTCCATATTTACATGATTGCATACATATAGGGGGAGCCTATGCATGTTACATGTCTTTCCAAAGCTTTACTTGTTATTCTCTATATCTTTATATAAAGCTTTGATGTATGTTTTCATCAATTACCAAAAAGGGGGAGATTGAAAGCACAAGTGCTCCCTAGGTGATTTTGGTAAATAATGTCAACATATCTCTTGTTGGACTAATGCTTTCATCTAGTATGTTTCAGATAAGTTCAACAATGGAGTGGCATGGACTAGAGGATGTGGAACCCTTTCGAGATGATAAGGACAAAGGATTGGCTCAAGCTCAAAGCTCAAGACTCTACATTTTCTATTTCAATGATCCAAGATCACACTGAGTCCATAGGAAAGCCAATACTATTAAGAGGGGATGAGGTGTTGCTTAATGGCTTGCTTGCTCAAAGTGCTTAGTGATATGCTCCACATCCCTCAACTACTTTCTCAAATCCACATATGTCCCAAACCAAAAGTCAAACTTGGCCCTACCGAAATTTTCTATCTGGCGCCACCGAGTTCTCTTGACATAGCCACTGCCAGAAACCCTAATCAATTCGGTCTCACCGATGGGATCTCGGTCTCACCGAGATGGGCTTGCAAACTCTCTGTTGCCTATTGCATTAATTTCGGTCGCACCGAAATATAAAATCGGCTTCACCAAGTTTGCTTGGCCAACTCTCTGTTTAGCTTATTACCAAAATCGGTCCAACCGAGATGAGGCTTTACCCTAACCCTAGCACATAGGTCCCACCGAGTTGATCATGTCGGTCCCTCCGAGTTGATCATGTCGGTCCCACCGAAATGCCTAACGGTCACATTATGAATGAAATTGGTCCGACCGAGTTTTATGATTCGGTCCCACCGAGTTTGGTGATTTGTGTGAAACGGTTAGATTTTGTGTGGAGACTATATATACCCCTCCACCCACTGTTCATTCATGGAGAGAGCCATCATAATATGCCTACACTTCCAACATACATTTTCTGAGAGTGAACCACATACACTTGTGTTGAGGTCAAGATATTCCATACCAACCACATAAATCTTGATCTCTAGCCTTCCTCAAGTTGCTTTCCACTCAAATCATCTTTCTACCAAATCCAATCCTATGAGAGAGAGTTGAGTGTTGGGGAGACTATCGTTTGAAGCACAAGAGCAAGGAGTTCATCATCAACACACCATCTATTACCTTTTGGAGAGTGGTGTCTCCTAGATTGGTTAGGTGTCACTTGGGAGCCTCCGTCAAGATTGTGGAGTTGAACCAAGGAGTTTGTACGGGCAAGGAGATCGCCTACTTCATGAAGATCTACCCTAGTGAGGCAAGTCCTTCATGGGCGATGGCCATCGTGGGATAGACAAGGTTGCTTCTTCGTGGACCCTTCGTGGGTGGAGCCCTCCGTGGACTCGCGCAACCATTACCCTTCATGGGTTGAAGTCTCCATCAAAGTGAAAGTACGATAGCACCACCTATCAGAACCACGCCAAAAATTTCTATGTCTCCAATTGTGTTTGCACACTCCAATCCCATCCCTTTACATTCTTGCAACTTGCATGATTTACTTTCCTCCGCTCTTATACTCTTGTCATGCTTGCTTGATATGTATTGTGAATGTTTGAACTTGTGCTAAAACTCCACATCAACTTAAAGGAATTAAAAACTGCAACTTTCTTGCTAAGAGTCTATTCACCCCCTCTAGACACCTCTTATCGATCCTTACAATTGGTATCAGAGCATTGGTCTCCATTGCTTTGGTTTAAACACCTTTGGAGGAAGATGGATGAGTCTATGTTGGGGAGTCTTAGATGTAGAGTGCCTATTCTTGATAGAGAGTACTTTCATGAGTGGAAAAATGAGATGCTTGAGATTTCAATGAATATCATTTGACCAAGTACATTACTACTCCTTGTGCTCGCATTGTTGATCCCTTGCATCCCACACCCTATGAGGATCTTGACATGATTCGCAACCTTAGAACTGTTAATCTTATTACTAGATGTTTGCCTAGAAATTTTCTTGGTCGCTTGCCTACTCTTGATTGTGCCTACACCATATGGAGATTTCTAGGGGAACGATTCCCAAATTATTCCTTGAAAAGTCTAGATGAGATTCTCCATAAGTCTATTGCCTTGAGTAAGATGAGTTCCAAATGATCCCAAATTTGGTGATTGTTTATTTGAGCTTACAAATCTCACTAGTGCTAAAGGAGATGTTGGAATCATTAGCAATATCATTTCCGAAGTCATTAGCAACTATAATCTCTAATTGTCATTGCAAACATGTTTCATTCATAATAGGCTGAATCAGGAATGATGAACTAATCATATTTACAAAAACAAGAGAGGTCGAGTTCGTACTAGCTTTTCTCATCTCAATCAATTCATCATATATCATCATTATTGCCTTTCACTTGCACGACTGAACGGTGTGGATAATAATAATAGTGCACGTGCATTGGACTAAGATGGAATCTACAAGCATTCAATTCAAGGGAGAAGACAATGTAATATGGGCTCTTTTTTAGATCGACAATAATGCATATGAGAGCCACTCGACATTTTCATCGTGGTCTTCTCCTCTCGACCCCCAAAGAAAAAGAAAAGGAACAAAACTATTTACACGGGAAAGCTCCCAACAAGCAAAAGAAGAACGAGAAATATTTTTGGGTTTTCTTTTTAATTACTACTACTACAAGCATGGAAAGTAAACTAGCTAAAAGCTACAACTATTTTTTTGGTTTTTTCTTAAGGTTTTTCAAACACACAAGAAGAAAGCTTAAAAAGAAAATAAACTAGCATGGATGATACAATGAAAAATTATGAGCACCGACAACTGGCCTGAGTGTGTGAACATGAATGTAACGTCGGTGACAAATACGTACTCCCCCAAGCTTAGGCTTTTGGCCTAAGTTGGTCTATGCCCACGGATTGAAGCTGCCCTCTCCAGTGTACTGAGGAGGGTCTCCGGGGTGCCACTGGTTGGCGATCTCCTCCGGATCCCACTAATAAACAGACTGATGGTGAGTGTCAGATAGTAGCTCCCGCTCTGGAGCTGATGTCAGGCTCTGGTATGCCTGAACAGCCTCTGGCAAAACAAGGTACATGCCTGAAAAATATGTTGAACAAAGAGGCAGCAGGCAAAGTAATAGTCTCAACATAATTCTTATCAAATCTCAGTCTATAGTTAAGCATCTTCTTCTTATTCTTAACAAGAAAATCATGTGCTACCATGCTCTTACAATCTAGAAAAATATGAGGCATCAACTTTTCCTCATTCTCATAATGCCTAATAGGAATGTTAAAGTGTGCCGCAAGGTGTGAGGAGAAGATGCCTCCTAAGATGGGGCCCTTTGTATGGTTCAGATTTAATCGTTTAGCAACAATAGCGCCTAAACTGAAAGTGGTATCACGAAACGATGCATGGCGCAAAATAAAAATATCCAGGGCACTAAGATTTTCACAGTTCCCACAACCAATTAAGCATCTGCTAGAAAATATTGCAAAGTAACATAGAACAGGAAAATGTATGCTAGTGATTCTTGCATCAGAAACTTTCCTCGTTTCCCCTACAGCAATCATATCAATAAATCCCTCCACATCATTACGATGTGGTTCCTCTATACTGCCCTCAAAGGGTATCCTACAAACCCGGCAAAAATCATAAAGTGACATCTCCTTATGCTCGTCATATAAATAAAATTCCACCAAAGGTGGCGACCTCCTAGCATGGAAATGAAAATTTTGGACAAAAATATTGGTGAGCAAGAGATACTGTTCACGCTGGTTGTGGAGGAAGTCGGTGAGGCCTGCATTCTCAGCCAAATAATAAAAATCTTCATGAATCCCGGCTGCTCTCAAGAACTCATCACAAGGCCATTCACACGGCCGAACCTCCGCAGTACGAGGGAGATTATACTTGGGCTTCTTATTCTCTTCCTTTGCTTATCCTTAGAGCTTCGGCTCGATGAGCCCCTCAAAAATCTCTTCATCTTTTTCTGAAAGTTTCTGAAATTTTTAGTGACTCAAAATAAAAGTGAACCAAACTCAACAAGATTGATAGCAACTACCCCTACAAGTGTCTAGATGCCATATCATGCATTAAAACCACTTTTGACCACATAAATTTGACATGTAAGATCAAGAACAGGGTCACCTAAGCAGCAAAAAATTGTAATAAATAAAGCACTAGAATAAAAACTAATTGGACCATTGGAGGAGTCACATACCGAAGAGCAATCCCCCAAAGCAGTTTTGTGAATGGAGCTTTGAGCAAGGAGATCAAAAATGGCAGCAAGATGAGCTAGAACTCGGGTTTGAGCTGGTGGATGATTTTTTTTCTAGAGGAAGACGGAGTGTGTGGGTGCAAGAATAAGTGGAGGGGGCCCACGTGGGCTCCACGAGGCAGGGGCGTGCCTAGGGGGGTAGGGCGCGCCCTCCACCCTCGTGGGCACATGGTGAGGCCCCCTGGTGTGTTCTCAGTGCCAATAATTCTTAAATATTCTGGAAAAAAAATCATATTTCATTTTCAGGGCATTTGGAGAACTTTTATTTTCGGGGTATTTTTTTATTACAAGGATAATTCAGAAAACAGACAGAAAATACTATTTTTGCTTTATTTAAACTAAATAACAGAAAGTAAAAAGAGGGTACAGGAGGTTGTGCTTTCTAACTTTATCCATCTCATACTCATCAAAAGGAATCCACTAACAAGGTTGATCAAGTCTTGTTAACAAACTCATTCCGAATCACATGAAACCGAAGAAATTTCGAATAACACTAGGTTACCTCAACGGGGATATGCACATCCCCAACAATAAGAATATCATATTTCTTCTTGACAGTAGGAAGAGGAAATTCAAAGCCTCCAATAGTGATTGTTGAAATTTTTGTAATAGAATTGATATTGTGGACTTGAGGTTGTTTCCTCCGAAAGTGCACCGTATGCTCATTACCATTAACATGAAAAGTGATGTTGCCTTTGTTGTAATCAATAACAGCCCCTGCAGTATTCAAAAAGGGTCTACCAAGGATAATCGACATACTATCGTCCTCAGGAATATCAAGAATAACAAAGTCCGTTGAAATAGTAACGTTTGCAACCAAAACAGGCACATCCTCACAAATACCGACAGGTATAGCAGTTGATTTATCAGCCATTTGCAAAGATATTTCAGTAGGTGTCAACTTATTCAAATCAAGTCTATGATATAAAGAGAGAGCCATAACACTAACACCGGCTCCAAGATCACATAAAGCAATTTTAACATAGTTTCTTTTAATAGAGCATGGTATAGTTGCTACTCCTGGATCTCCAAGTTTCTTTGGTATTCCACCCTTAAAAGTGTAATTAGCGAGCATGGTGGAAATTTCAGCTTCCGGAATCTTTCTTTTATTTGTAACAATATCTTTCATGTACTTAGCATAAGGGTTCATTTTAAGCATATCAGTCAAATGCATACGCAAAAAGATAGGTCTAATCATTTCAGCAAAGCGCTCAAAATCCTCATCATCCTCTTTCTTTACCGTGCTTCCTAGCAATGAAGTCTCTCTTATCATAAAGTTGATTCTTTGATTGTGGGTTATCAAGATCAACAACAGGTTCAATCTCTACATCATTATCATTGCTAGGTTGAGCATCGACATGAACATCATCATTAACATTATCACTAGGTTCATGTTCATTACCAGATTGTGTTTCAGCATCAGAAATAGAAATATCATTGGGATTCTCAGGTGTGTCAACAACAGGTTCACTAGAAGCATGCAAAGTCCTATCATTTTTCTTTTTCTTCTTCTTCTTAGAAGAACTAGGTGCATCAACATTAGTTCTCTGAGAATCTTGCTCAATTCTCATAGGGTGGCCTTCAGGATACAAAGGTTCCCGAGTCATTTTACCCCCTCTAGTCATAACTCTAACAACATTATAATTTTTCTTATTATTTAATTCATTGAGAAAATCATTTTGAGCCTTAAGTACTTGTTCTACTTGAGTGGTAACCATAGAAGCATGTTTACTAATAAGTTTAAGTTCACCTTTAACTCGAGACATATAATCACTCAAGTTTTCAAGCATATCAGCATTGTGTTTCATTGTCTACCAACATAAGCATTGAAGTTTTCTTATTTAACAACAAAATTATCAAACTCATCTAAGCATTGGCTAGCAGACTTATAACGAGGAATATCACCTTCATCAAATCTATAGAAAGAATTTACGTTTACTACATGCGTCGGGTTATCAAGACCATGTATTTCTTCAATAGGTGGTAAATTCTTAACATCTTCAGCTTTAATACCTTTTTCTTTCATAGATTTCTTTGCCTCTTGCATATCCTCAGGACTGAGAAATAGAATACCCCTTTTCTTCGAAGTTGGCTTAGGAGTTGGTTCAGGAAGTGTCCAATCATTTTCATTACTCAACATATTATTCAATAGCAATTCAGCTTGATCAATGGTTCTTTCCCTGAAAACACAACCACCACAACTATCCAGGTAGTCTCTGAAAGCATCAATTATTCCATTATAAAAGAGATCAAGTATTTCATTTTTCTTGAGGATGATCAGGCAAAGCATTAAGTAATCGGAGAAGCCCCCCCCCCCAAGCTTGTGGGAGACTCTCTTCTTCAATTTGCACAAAATTATATATTTCCCTTAAAGCAGCTTGTTTCTTATGAGCGGGGAAATACTTAGCAGAGAAGTAATAAATCATATCCTGGGGACTACGCACACAACCAGGATCAAGAGAATTAAACCATGCTTTAGCATCACTCTTTAATGAGAACAGAAACAACTTAAGGATAAAGTAGTAGCGAGTTTTCTCATCATTAGTGAACAGGGTGGCTATATCATTTAATTTAGTAAGATGTGCCACAATAGTTTCAGATTCATAACCATAAAAAGGATCAGATTCAACCAAAGTAATTAACTCAGGATCGACAGAGAAATCATAATCCTTATTGGTAATAAAGATAGGTGAAGTAGCAAAAGCAGGGTCATATTTCATTCTAGCATTCAAAGACTTTTCTTTAAGCTTAACTAATAATTTCTTAAGATCGGATCTATAGTTGCAAGCTAAGAAGTCTCTAGCAGTTTCTTCATCCATAACATAACCCTCAGGCACAATAGGTAATTCATATCTAGGGGAGAATCTTCATCATCCCTTTCATCAATATTATCAGTTTCAATAATTTCATTCTCTCTAACCCTAGCAAGTTGTTCATCAAGAAATTCACCTAGTGGCACGGTATTATCAAGCTTAGAAGTAGTTTCATCATAAGTATCATGCAAAGTAGAAGTGACATAATCAATAACACGTGACATATCAGAATGAATAGTAGGTGTAGGTGTCGCAAGTTTACTCAAAACAGAAGGTGAATCAAGTGCAGAGATAGATGACAGTTCCTTACCTCCCCTCGTAGTTGAGGGAAAAATCTTGGTTCTTTGATCTTTCAAGTTCTTCATAGTGATCAGCAGATATAAATCCCAAGTGACTCAAAGAATAGAGCTATGCTCCCCGGCAACAGCGCCAGAAATAGTCTTGATAACCCACAAGTATAGGGGATCACAACAGTTTTCGAGGGTAGAGTATTCAACACAAGGGGAGCCAAAGAATATTCTCAAGTATTAGCAGCTGAGTTGTCAATTCAACCACACCTGGAAACTTAATATCTGTAGCAAAGTATTTAGTAGCAAAGTAATATGATAGTAGTGGTAACGATGGCAAAAGTAACAGTAGCAGTTTTGGTTTTGTAGTGATTGTAACAGTATCAACGGAAAAGTAAATAAACGAAGAACAATATGTGAAAAGCTCGTAGGCAATGGATCAGTGATGGATAATTATGTCGGATGCGATTCCTCATGCAATAGTTATAACCTAGTGTGACACAGAACTAACTCCAGTTCATCAATATAACGTAGGCAGGTATTCCGAATATAGTCATACGTGCTTATGGAAAAGAACTTGCATGACATCTTTTGTCCTACCCTCCCGTGGCAGCGGGGTCCTATTGGAAACTAAGGGATATTAAGGCCTCCTTTTAATAGAGTACCGGACGAAAGCATTAACACATAGTGAATACATGAACTCCTGAAACTACGGTCATCACCGGTAAGTATCCCGATTATTGTCACTTCGGGGTTAAAAGATCATAACACATAATAGGTGACTATAGACTTTGCGACGCCCGGATAATCAAGCTACAGTAATTCCCTGCTAATGGCCACGTCACCACGATTAGTGTTGCAAAACTCACGTTGGTTCGAAACCGATTCAAATTCGAATTCAAAATCAAGTCAAACAATAAGGGTTTTCAAATATTAAAACTAAAATGTTCGGGATGTGCCAAATAATTCATAAGTAATACTGGTGGGTAAACCAAGTCTTAAAAAAAATTAAATGCACTAATCTAAATAAAACAGTAGTAAAAGCAATTAGATAAATGCCCTTTATTAATTATAAAATATTAAACCATTTTATTTGAGGTTTAAACTTTTTGTGGCAGTGGTGTAATTAGTAAAACCAATTTAGGTAGTACTAAAATATTTTACAAAACTAAAATAGATTGAAGAATGAAATAAAACAGAAAAGAAACAATACAAAAAATAGAAAGACCCCCCCCCTAGGCCACTGGGCTTAGACCCAACCGGCCTCTGGGCCGCCAGGCCGGCCACCCCATTTCCCCCTTAACCCTACTGCCCCCCGGTGACCTAGAACCCACTCCCCCACGACCCCACTTTCCCCCGATTCCCCCTCTCTCGCTCGGTTCCCTTCCCCCCTGATCTGGATCGGGGGCAACGACCCCGACGCCTAGCGCTCGCTGTGATCGAGCCCTCCCGCCGCCCGACGACCATGCTACGCTGGACGAGCCGCCCGCTGGCGATGACCCCCTCGCACCCGTGCCACGTCCTCCTCCTCGCCTCAACGCCGCGGTGCTGACGCCGTCGCCAGTGCTGCCTCTCCGGACGACCCCGAGCTCGTCGCCGTCTTTCGTCTACTTCAGGCCCTCCCCGAGCACGCGATTGCACAACGACAGGCTCTATGTGAGCCTCTTCCCCTCCCCTCTCGCGCCTTGGTCGCGCTCGCCGCGACCCACGTCCACCTACGCGCGCGCCCGCACCCACTCGCAGCTGCTCGTTACGACCACCGCCATGTGCGCATACGCCACTGCTCCCGCAACCACTGCTGCCGCCCGCTTGGCCTCACCCTCGCTGCAGCCACGCATGGCTGCGCCCCACCGCATGCCCCTGCTCCCCTCGCCCCGCTCGCCGGCCCCGTAGTCACCATCCACGTCGTGCTCACGCCGTCCGCCGATCCGCTCTGCCCCTGTCCCTTGCCTTGGCCGGCGCCCTCCTCCGCCCCAGCCGGCACCAGGGACCAGTCGGGCTGTGTGAGCCCCGTCGCCATCAGCGGCCTCGCCCCGCTGCGCCGCACGGAGACCCCCGCGCCCTGCCTAGTTCGCCGTGGCCACCGGCCTCTCCCTGCTCCGGCACCCTGCCGGGTCTGTCCGGCCGCTCGGGCTGCGCCCGAGCCAGTAACCCGCACGCCCGGTAAGGCTCGCCAGAGCCACTGGCAATCGAGCCCCACGCCCCCAGAACTGTTTTATTAAAAAAAGAAATAAAAACAATAAATAAAATAATTAAATTAATTAAAGAATTAATTAACTTAATTAATTGTGTTTAACTAACCTAATCAATTAACTAAACTAATTAAACCTGTTTAGTTAGTCATAGACAATGACAGTAGGACCCACATGTCAGTTTGACTAGGTCAACTGACTAGTTGACCGCTGACACAATAATGACGTCATGCTGACATCACAAGTCACTGTTTTGGATAATTTGGATTTAAACAATTAAATTAATTCTAGAAAATAGATAAATCTTTAAAAATTAATATAAAATAAACCATAACTTGGATTAAATTATTTTCAACATGAACGTTGCTCAGAACGACGAGACGAATCCGGAAACGCAGCCCGTTCGTCCGCCACGCATCCCTAGCATAGCGAACACGCAACTTTCCCCCTCCAGCTCCTTTGCCCGAAAACGCGAAACACCAGGGATAATTTCCCGGATGTTCCCACCTTCACCGGTACCACCTCGTACCGCATTAGGGCACACCTAGCATCACGCTTTGTCATGTCATGCATCATCATGCATTTGTTTGCATTATATTTATTGTTTCTTCCCCCTCTTCTCTCGCTAGACACCGAGGCCGACGCCGTTGATACCCAGTTCGACTACGGTGTTGACGACCACTCTCTCTTGCCAGAGCAACCAGGCAAGCCCCCCCCCCTTGATCACCAGATATCGCCTACTCTCTTCTATACTGCTTGCATTAGAGTAGTGTAGCATGTTACTGCTTTCCGTTAATCCTATCCTGATGCATAGCCTGTCATTGTTGCTACAACTGTTGATACCTTACCTGCAATCCTAAATGCTTAGTATAGGAAGCTAGTTTATCATCAGTGGCCATACATTCTTGTCCGTCTGCCATGCTATACTATCGGGCCGTGATCACTTGGGAGTTGATCACGGGTATATACCTATACTTTATACATGATACATGTGATGAATAAAGTCGGGTTGGCTCGAGGAGTACCCGCGAGTGATTCACGGATTGGGGGCTGAAAGGACCTTTGTCCCGACGGCCCTCTGGGTGGATCTTTGTGGCGGAGCGACAGGGCAGGTTTAGACCACCTAGGAGAGAGGTGGGCCTGGCCCTGGTCGGCGTTCACGGTGTCTTCAAGATAACACGTTTAACGAGATCTTGGTATTTCATCTGAGTCTGGCTACTGGCCTATACGCACTAACCATCTACGCGGGAACAGTTATGGGCAATCGACGTCGTGGTATCAGCCGGAGCCTTCGTGACATCAGCGACTGAGCGGCGCGCGCCGGGTTGGACCGCGTAACGCAACTTCCTTTGTAATGGAGGTTGCTAGGTCTGCTCACCGGCCGCGTTCGCAACGTGCAGGTGTGCAAAGGGCGATGGGCCCAGACCCCTGCGCCACAGGATTTATACCGGCGTGCTGACCTCTCTGTTGGGCCTAGGTAGGGCTGCGATGTGTTGATCTTCCGAGGCCGGGCATGACCCAGGAAAGTGTGTCCGGCCAAATGGGATCGAGCGTGTTGGGTTATGTGGTGCACCCCTGCAGGGAAGTTAATCTATTCGAATAGATGTGATCTTCGGTAACAGGACGACTTGGAGTTGTACCTTGACCTTATGACAACTAGAACCAGATACTTAACAAAACACACCCTTCCATGTGCCAGATACAACCGGTGATCGCTCTCTCACAGGGCGACGAGGGGAGGATCAGCGGTTAGGATTATGCTATGCGATGATACTTGGAGGACTTCAGTCTACTCTCTTCTACATGCTGCAAGACGGAGGCTGCCAGAAGCGTAGTCTTCGAAAGGACTAGCTATCCCCCCTTATTCCGGCTTTCTGCAGTTCAGTCCACATATAATAGCCTTATTCCAGTTGATACCAATGCATACATATGTAGTGTAGCTCCTTGCTTGCGAGTACTTTGGATGAGTACTCACGGTTGCTTTCTCCCTCTTTCCCCCCTTTTCTATACCCGATTGCTGCGACCAGACTTTGGAGTCCAGGAGCCAGACGCCATTGTCGATGACGACTACTACTACTCAGGAGGTGCCTACTTCTACGTGCAGCCCGCTGACGACGACCAGGAGTAGTTTAGGAGAATCCCAGGCAGGAGGCCCGCGCCTCTTTCGATCTGTATCACAGTTTGTGCTAGCCTTCTTAAGGAAAACTTGTTTAACTTATGTCTGTACTTAGATATTTTTGCTTCCGCTGACTTGTCTATGATCGAGCTCTTGTATTCGAGCCCTCGAGGCCCCTGGCTTGTAATATGTTGCTTGTATGACTTATTTTATTTGTAGAGTTGTGTTATGATATCTTCCTGTGAGTCCCTGATCTTGATCGTACACGTTTGCGTGTATGATTAGTGTACGGTCAAATTGGGGGCGTCACAAGTTGGTATCAGAGCCGACTGCCTGTCGGAGTCCCCCTTCCACACTCCTTGGCCGAAGTCGAGTCTAGACATTACAAAAAACTTTTACTAACATGGCTGTGTGCCTTATGGGCCACGTCGCCATTGGATGGTGTTAGGATCTTTTACTTCTCGTCTATACTCTGGGACTCTGATCTCTCTTCTGTTCGGGTTAAATGATTTTGCTAAAATCTAAATCTAGGTTCTCGTTACCACTTCCTGCCGGAGAGCCCTTTCATTACGGATGATCGACTGCTTCAACAGATGATTCTGACAATACTTTCCGATATTCTCTCGAGACCTTGTGCATGTTGCTTTTGCAATTCCCTACCACCGAAAAATCCCTATGGATAAATACTTACACCTGTCGTTCTTACTTTTATTCCCAGTTGGTATTGTTATTACAAGATACCTCAAAATACTCATCGTTGTTTCGATAATCCTTTGAGCTTACTGCCTTGCTGTTCTTTATCACCTGAATACCCCTATGGATACTTCTCGCACTTATCGAGTATCCGTTCATCCCCCAGTTGTTCATGTGTTTCACAATGGTCTTCGAAATACTATTCGATCCTCCAAAAATCCTTAGTATCTTATTGCTCTACAATACTTGTCTGCTTGCATGATGGATGCTTTTCATATGTCTGGCAATATTCGTTAGTATCCTTAGGCATCGTCATTTTGATCCCTTTGAATCAACATGAGTGCGAATGCACGCAACCATCAGTTGATCCTTTTAAATTATCTTTCCGACTCAGACGTCATTTTAAACATGAGCTGGTTCTCAACAAATCTAATTGTCGTCGATTGTACCCCTAAGGCTATTCTACTTGCCCATCCCTAATCAGAACATTGCTTCCGATCCCTTGATTTGGAAATCATAATTCCTTTGCATTTGAGCTCTGGATTAGTCAGTTGTTTCCATAATCCAATGCCTTTTCATTGTTACTTCCTCTGGTTGTGTGCCGATGCTCACATCAGCTCTGTTATGGACCGGCAGATCCTTCAATGGATTTTATCCGACATCATCCTTCATATTCAATAACCTTGTGAGCCTTCCCTCGGATACATAATGCCTTTGGTAAATTGTATCATCTACTTGCTCAACCTTGCTCTACTTTCGAGCTTGTGATATTTACTCTTGAAACTTGTGGTATATGTGTCTAAGAAGCCCCTATGGGTTGAACATATGCCTTCTCTAAACCGTGTCAACTCGAAAGTTTTCACGAGTCTTACACTTCTGGTATTATGCCAGGTAAAATTTCAACACTACAACTTCTTCGAAAGTGAGAAGTGAATGAAAGGTTATGCATTGGAGAAGTGGGAGTCGACCTTGAGCTTTGTGTTCATGCCCATGGACACGATGTAGATCTTATCATTAAAGCTTCTCTTCAATTAATTATTCCTTTTGTATAAGTCCACCTTATATCTGGGATCTGGCCTTTTGCAATCGTGGTTCCGACCATGTTCTCCTTTAAATACCATTTCGCGTGCAAGTTTAAGCGCTTGTCTTCTATAGAGCAATACCCCAGTCCAACCTCTACTTTGACCTGTCATCGAGTATTACCCGTCTGGTATCTCGAGATTATCACGGGACTACATAACTTCTTATGAGTTCTTCATCAACTATTATTCTTGCCGATTCCAGTGCCCCCTCGAGATATGAGTTAATAGTCACTCTAGAACACCGATAAGTGAATCGATTAAGCACTCCGATTCAATAACTCTAAGTAATGTTCGTGGCTTAGGAGTTTAATAATCCTTCAAGTCATTCCTGGCCTGATTGGCTATATCATTATCGTGCTAAAATTTAACTGTGCCACCCGTTCCTCATTACTGGAGCACATCTTTCGACAATAAGCTAAGCTTACGTGGATTTCCTTGTCTTATCGTTTCACCTCGAACCACAAACTAGATTATGATCTTGTGTCGTACCCATGGTTCGAATAACCTTTCGCCTCATCATTTCTTAAATTTGATGTCATCGCCGATCGATTACATCTTCATGAACTCTCTCGACAAATGTGTCGTGATCATCAACGACTTTCTGAGCTTTTCCAGGATATCAGTCGAATCCTTGATGAGAGATATCATCCTTTCCTCCTTGATGATTATGTTAACATCGACAACATTCTTGCATTTCCGCAACACAAAACTGGTTCACGATTTGTGTTGTACCCTGAATTCCTCGACATCCAACTTATGTTATGTTCTACCTTGGAGTATTACCATCTTTTATGTCCAGAATGTTGAGAGGATTGCTCCACCTCTTAAGTATTCTTGGTATAGTGATGCTTCTCGCCATCACCATTCCCTTCTTGGTCCCCGTGTTGAGTGAACTCCGTTGTGCGAATTTATTATCTCTGGCAACCCTGTTGCTTCAGAGTTAATGGACAATTGTTCCAATTTAGTGTGTTGGTAGCTAAAATTGCCATTCCGACGTTGGTCGTGCAACCCGGCCCATAGTTTGGTTGCACCTTTCAACCAATGTTATTCGTGGATGTTCTCCTCGAGCATACATCACTATATCATTTGATCCGACAAATGTTATCTCCTTGTTCACATAATTGTGGAAATACATCCTTTGAAATTCTGATGAATTGGTGCCAAGTCCATCAGCCACCTCCTCATCCTCTCCATGGTTTACTAATGAACTCTTGTATCGGAACTCGCTTCCATAGTTCCGTTCCCGAGAATCTTATGATGTCTTCTCATCAATTTGTGTCGCACCTTTTTCTTCTCAGGCATCCTGAGTCTGAGGTATCCTGACCCCAACTAGATCTGAAACTCGGTCAGATACGATGGTTCGGATATTTTCCAAGAGTCATAGCATTGGTCCTTATATGAACCGGTAAGGTGATGTCATGCCTAGCACACCTGGCAGGAGGACCTGTTGTTATGGTTTCCTTTTTTAACAAGGTTAACCATTCTTTCTGGTGATCTATATGATCTAAGCAGTAATATTCTTCTGCTTATGTAAACACCTCGGTGTACAACTCTATCAGTAAGACCATGTTACTATTGTTGATGACATTCCGGTAGCCACCGATGGACGAGAACTTTGCCTATTGGTCCGCCTCGTTCAACGAGCAGGAAACTGGTTCTCTTCGTCCCACGCCCTTGGTACCGATGTTGTTGCCGACATAACCAACAGGCTATCCCGTGACATGCCTTGCTTACATGATCGTGCAAGACGTCACCGTCCTTCTTGCTATTAACACACATGGTGGGCCCATAACCCACAGTTCCACAGGATCGAAACCTGACTCTCCTGTACAACCCTGTTTCTAAAGTTATTCCTCATGCTTGGCTTCGTATGTAATTCATGAGCCACCACCCATGTGATCTTCAATTCTGGTATTAAACACAATATCTATACCCATTGCCTTGTTTCAGGCAACGACGATTGTCTATCCGTTTCAAACTTCTTATGGTACCTTCTTACTTTGCTCTCGATGTGTTTCATTTGTTCAACTCGAGAGATACTCTTATGATCATTCTTGGGATACCCCGGCCCAGATGATTTTCCTTTATAACATTCAATTGTTGTAAAGCCGCCCCTTACCTATTCGTAAGTATGATGGAGTTCCCGATGAAAGGACGACAACTTCATCATGATGACCTGAAACAGCAAAATGAAGACATCAATGTAATGGATCATCCTCTTCGAGAAGAACAGCCAAG
Source organism: Triticum monococcum (assembly GCA_034509565.1). Lineage (NCBI taxonomy): Eukaryota > Viridiplantae > Streptophyta > Magnoliopsida > Poales > Poaceae > Triticum > Triticum monococcum. The sequence continues at coordinate 167,721,492 of CM067847.1, read as the reverse complement.
ACCAAGAACACTCCCTGAAATTTCATAACCCGAACCTTCCCCCTTTGCTTCCCTCTTAAATCTTGGGACGAGATTTCATGTTGTGGAGGAGAATTGTGATGCCCGGATAATCAAGCTACAGTAATTCCCTGCTAATGGCCACGTCACCATGATTAGTGTTGCTAAACTCACGTTGGTTTGAAACCGATTCAAATTCGAATTCAAAATCAAGTCAAACAATAAGGGTTTTCAAATACTAAAACTAAAATGTTCGGGATGTGCCAAATAATTCATAAGTAATACTGGTGCGTAAACCAAGTCTTATAAAAAATATTAAATGCACTAAACTAAATAAAACAGTAGCAAAAACAATTAGATAAACGCCCTTTATTAATTATAAAATATTAAACCATATTTGAGGTTTAAACTTTTTGTGGCAGTGGTGTAATTAGTAAAACCAATTTAGGTACTACTAAAATATTTTACAAAACTAAAATAGATTGAAGAATGAAATAAAACAGAAGAGAAACAATACAAAAAATAGAAAGAACCCCCCCTAGGCCACTGGGCTTAGACCCAACCGGCCTCTGGGCCGCCAGGCCGGCCCACCCGATTTCCCCCTTAACCCTACTGCCCCCCCTCCCGGTGAGCTAGAACCCACTCCCCCCACGACCCCACTTTCCCCCGATTCCCCCTCTCTCGCTCAGTTCCCTTCCCCCCGATCTGGATTGAGGCAACGACCCCGACGCCTAGAGCTCGCCGTGCGCGAGCCCTCCCGCCGCCCGACGACCCTGCTACGGTGGACGAGCCGCCGGCCGGTGATGACCCCCTCGCACCCGTGCCACGGCCTCCTCCTCTCCTCAACGCCGCGGTGCCGACGCCATTGCCAGTGCTGCCTCACCGGACGACCCCGACCTTGTCGCCGTCTTTCGTCTACCTCAGGCCCTTCCCGAGCACGCGATTGCACAACGATAGGCTCGATGTGAGCCTCTTCCCCTCCCCTCTCGTGCCTTGGTCGCACTCGCCGCGACCCACGTCCACCTATGCGCGCGCCCGCACCCACTCGCCGCTGCTCGCTACGACCACCGCCGTGCGCGCATACGCCACTGCTCCCGCAACCAATGCTGTCGCCCGCTTGGCCTCGCCCTCGCCGCAGCCACGCATGGCAGCGCCCCACCGCGTGCCCCTGCTCCCCTCGCCCCGCTCGCCGGCCCCGCAATCACCGTCCACGTCGTGTTCGCGCCATCCGTCGTTCTGCTCTGCCCCTGTCCCTTGCCTTGGCCGACGCCCTCCTCCGCCCCAGCCGGCACCAGGGACCACTCGGGCTGCGTGAGCCCCGTCGCCATCAGCGGCCTCGCCCCACTGCGCTGCACGGAGACCCCCGCGCCCTGCCTAGCTCGCCGTGGCCACCGGCCTCTCCCTTCTCCGGCGCCCTGCTGGGTCTGTCCGCCCGCTCGGGCTGCGCCCGTGCCAGTAACCCGCACGCCCGCTAAGGCTCTACAGAGCCACTGGCAATCGGGCCCCACGCCCCTAGAACGGTTTTATTAAAAAAGAAATAAAAAAAATAATTAAAATAATTAAAGAATTAATTAACTTAATTAATTGTGTTTAACTAACCTAATCAATTAACTAAACTAATTAAACATGTTTAGTTAGTCATAGACAATGACAGTAGGACCCACATGTCAGTTTGACTAGGTCAACTGACTAGTTGACCGCTGACACAATAATGACATCATGCTGACATCACAAGTCACTGTTTTGGATAATTCGGATTTAAACAATTAAATTAATTCTAGAAAATAGATAAATCTTTAAAAAATAATATAAAATAAACCGTAACTCGGATTAAATTATTTTCAACATGAAAGTTGCTCAGAACGACAAGACGAATCCGGAAACGCAGCCCGTTCGTCCGCCATGCATCCCTAGCATAGCGAACACGCAACTTTCCCCCTCCGGCTCCTCTGCCCGAAAACGCGAAACACCAGGGATAATTTCCCGGATGTCCCCCCTTCACCGGTACCACCTCGTACCGCGTTAGGGCACACCTAGCATCACGCTTTGTCATGTCGTGCATCGTCATGCATTTGTTTGCATTATATTTATTGTTTCTTCCCCCTCTTCTCTCACTAGACACCGAGACCAACGCCGTTGATACCCAGTTCGACTACGGTGTTGACGACCACTCTCTCTTGCCGGACCAACCAGGCAAGCCCCCCCTTGATCACCAGATATCACCTACTGTCCTCTATACTTCTTGCATTAGAGTAGTGTAGCATGTTACTGCTTTCCGTCAATCCTATCCTGATGCATAGCCTGTCATTGTTGCTACAACTGTTGATACCTTACCTGCAATCCTAAATGCTTAGTATAGGAAGCTAGTTTATCATCAGTGGCCATACATTCTTGTCCGTCTGCCATGCTATACTATCGGGCCGTGATCACTCGGGAGTTGATCACGGGTATATACCTATACTTTATACATGATACATGTGATGACTAAACTTAGGTTGGCTCGAGGAGTACCCGCGAGTGATTCACGGATTGGGGGCTGAAAGGACCTTTGTCCCGACGGCCCTCTGGGTGGATCTTTGTGGCGGAGCGATAGGGCAGGTTGAGACCACCTAGGAGAGAGGTGGGCCTGGCCCTGGTCGGTGTTCGCGATGTCTTCAAGATAACACGTTTAACGAGATCTTGGTATTTGATCTGAGTTTGGCTACTGGCCTATACACACTAACCATCTACGCGGGGACAGTTATGGGCACTCGACGTCGTGGTATCAGTTGAAGCCTTCGTGACGTCAGCGACTGACCGGCGCGCGCTGGGTTGGACCGCGTAACGCAACTTCCTTTGTAATGGAGGTTGCTAGGTCTGCTCACCGGCCGCGTTCGCAACGTGCAGGTGTGCAAAGGGCGATGGGCCCAGACCCCTGCGCCATAGGATTTAGACCGGCGTGCTGACCGCTCTGTTGGGCCTAGGTAGGGCTGCGACATGTTGATCTTCCGAGGCCGGGAATGACCCAGGAAAGTGTGTCCGGCCAAATGGGATCGAGCGTGTTGGGTTATGTGGTGCACCCCTACAGGGAACTTAATTTATTCAAATAGCCATGATCTTTGGTAACAGGACGACTTGGAGTTGTACCTTGACCTTATGACAACTAGAACCGGATACTTAATAAAACACACCCTTCCAAGTGCCAGATACAACCGGTGATCGCTCTCTCACAGGGCGACGAGGGGAGGATCATCGGTTAGGATTATGCTATGCGATGATACTTGGAGGACTTCAGTCTACTCTCTTCTACATGCTGCAAGACGGAGGCTGCCAGAAGCGTAGTCTTCGAAAGGACTAGCTATCCCCCTTATTTCGGCTTTCTGCAGTTCAGTCCACATATAATAGCCTTATTCCAGTTGATACCAATGCATACATATATAGTGTAGCTCCTTGCTTGCGAGTACTTTGGATGAGTACTCACGGTTGCTTTCTCCCTCTTTCCCCCCTTTTCTATACCCGATTGCTGCGACCAGACATTGGAGTCCAGGAGCCAGACGCCACTGTCGATGACGACTACTACTACTCAGGAGGTGCCTACTTCTATGTGCAGCCCGCTAACGACGACCAGGAGTAGTTTAGGAGGATCACAGGCAGGAGGCCCGCGCCTCTTTCGATCTGTATCACAGTTTTTGCTAGCCTTCTTAAGGAAAACTTGTTTAACTTATGTCTGTACTCAGATATTGTTGCTTCCACTGACTCGTCTATGATCGAGCTCTTGTATTCGAGCCCTAGAGGCCCCTGGCTTGTAATATGTTGCGTGTATGACTTATTTTATTTGTAGAGTTGTGTTGTGATATCTTCCCGTGAGTCCCTGATCTTGATCGTACACGTTTGCGTGTATGATTAGTGTATGGTCGAATTGGGGGCGTCCCAGACTTGCAAGATAGGATCAAGAACTCACATATATTCATGGAAATATAATAGGTTCAGATCTGAAATCATGGCACTCGGGCCCTAGTGAAAAGCATTAAGCATAGCAAAGTCATAGCAAAGTCATGGCACTCGGGCAAGATCCTAGCTATGGAGGAGTTGTACACGCGAGGTTTACGAGTTCAGGCCCTTCTCGGAGGAAGTAACAGCCCTATGTCTCGGAGCCGGGAGGCGGTCGACTGGATTATATGCGTGTGAGTTACAGGGGGTGCGAACTCTTGTGCCTGTGGAGGGGGGTGGCTTATATAGAGTGTGCCAGGACCCCAGCCAGCCCACGACACAGAGGGTTTATGGTAAATTGAAGAGAGAACATAACTGGTAATGCCCACATTAAAGTGTTGTAAATGCCACTTAAGCCTATAAGTAAATGCTCGACCATTGCATATGCAGAGTGGCTTTAGCTCTTTTGCCCGTCGAGTGACTTCTGCGATGGTCGAGTGACATCGATTCTTCCGAGTGGAACGTTTCTGGTCAAGTGGATGATGGTACCCTTTGGATGATCCTGGCTTTAGGGTGCTGTCCTAGGGGAGGATGTCTAGGTCAGGTCTATGACCCTACCCAAGGTATGTAGCTTCATCCGTAGCCCCAGAATGGTTCCGGGTTCGAGTGGAGAAGGAGTTGATAATCTCTCTAATTCGGCTTTTGTGCTTTGAGAATGTCTCGCCCAGAGGTCGAATGAACATTCATGATGGCTTCAACTGCTTGTTCAGTCACCTTGATCCATTCTTGGTTTTGTCGAGTGAACTTTCATTGTTAAGTTTCGAGCGTTGATATGGAAAGAATCTTCCATCTGAAGGGTTGTTCTGCCGTCTGTGGAGCTCACGGGATTCGAATTTTGGGAAGCGCGCCGGGCGGGGGAGGCCGCGGTAATCGGGATGGATTAGGCAGGCCGCCTCGATCTCTCCGCCACCTTTTTTGCCATGTATCGCACACGCGACTGTTGCGGGATTTTATAAGATCGTCCGGGCCTACAAGTCAGTCACTCGGAAGTGACCTTATATAAGGCGCCGGACCAGGGCTTTTGAACAGTGCGCCCCCATTCTTCTTCCTCCTCCTTAGATTTCTCCGCTGCGCCTGCTTTTGCTCTCGGCGTCGTTGCCCCGCTCGAACTCGATTCGCTACCATGTGGAAGCAGAAGACGATGGCGTTGGAGCGTGTGAAGAAGGCGATGGTGAAGGCGAAAGGGAAGAAGGCCAGCCAGGGCGGATCTTCGTCGAGGTCCGGCCTGCCACCTGGCTGGATCCAGGTCGACTGGATCCACTCGACAATCAGTCAAGATGACATCGACGACCTGGTTGAGGGGGGACTGATCCCCCACGAATCGGCGCGGCTCCCTTGGAATGAGACTGAGCCGCAACCGCAGGAGGGTGAGTGCGTTCTCCTTGCCACCCATGTCGACCGTGGGTTTTCTTTGCCTCCCCACCCTTTCTGTCGTGGTTTCTTGAACTTCTTTGGGTCTCAACTCCACCACTTTTCTCCAAACACCATCATGTACCTTGCCGCTTTCGCGTCTATGTGCGAGAACTTCTTGGGTTGTCAACCACACTGGGGTCTCTTCAAGCATATATTCATGTGTCGCTCTCAAACGGTCAAGAAGGCCAACCCGAGTGACGAGAGGACGCACGTGATACAAATGTGCGAAGGTCTTGGAATTCAGATGAGGAACAAAAGCACTTTCCCAACTATGATCCTTCCCGACTCGGTTCGGGGTTGGCAGTCGACCTGGTTCTACTGCAAGGACCAGCCGACCCCGGGCCAGTCGACTAGACTTCATCCCTTTTCCATGGCTCGAGTGGAGAAGCCCTCCACCTTGAGAGTGATCCCGGAGGAGAAGGCGCAGGTGAAGGTGTTGGTCGAGCGGGTTGTCCAACTTGTTCGTGACGGAGTGACCAGTATGGACCTGTTGGAGGTCTTCCTCAATCGACACATCCAACCACTCCAAGCTCGTGACCATCCGATGTGGATGTACTCGGGACTCGAGGATTCTACTCGGATCCACCCAGAGGATGTCAGTGAGGACACGGTGGAGCAGTGGCTGAGAGGTATTACCGGCAACAAGGATAATCCCCGAGGGTCCAGGAGGGTGGTTCCATTTGACCATTCGTGCCAGCCGGAACAGGTAAACTTCTGCATTGTCGAGTGTCTTCTTGTTTTACTATGTAACCTCTTGTTGATGGTCGACTGTCTTTCTTTTATTCCTTGCCTTTCAGGCTCTTGTTGATATGTACTCAATGCCCAATGGAGTGCAGGAGCAAAAGGTCGAGGGGGAGGCGAGCGGGGGCGAGAGCGGCGAGTGGCACTCGGATGGAGAGGAGGACGAGGAGAGCGACAACCCGAGTGACGAAGAAGAGGTCGATTCGCCTCCTCGCAGAGAAAGGAGGTCCAAGCACGCTCACGACCCGGCAAACACCCCCGACCTGGTAGCCGCACCAACTGGGCAGTCTTCAAAGCACCGTCGGACGTCTTCTCCGGTGCCGACTGAGAAGGGACCAAAACAGCTCAAGACTGCGCCGCCTCCTGCGCCGAAACCATTGAAGGCCACATCCTCCAAACCGCCGAAGGCTTTGCCTAGAATCAAAGTGACCAATCCCACTATCTCCGGGTAATCATCTGACCCGATCTTTTGGTCGACTCGAGCAACAGAACATAACCGACTGAATGTTGACATTTGCAGTGTCGCTACCTCTGGAACTTCTTCCCGCCAATACCGAGATGAGGAAATGGAAGACGCAGTTACCTCCAACCCAGGTAAAATTCTCGTGATCTTGTTCTTGATTATTTGGTCGATCAAATTCTGGCGATTCACTTGGGGTCGACTGATTTATTTGCAGCCCCACCCAACGTTATCGAGCTTCCGGATGATGATGAAGATGTGGCCCCGAGGCCCAGAAAGAACAAAAAAGTAGCGGCTGGCAAGACATCTCAGCCGGGACTAACGATGGAACCAACTGTCCAACAACCTGAAGATGCAGGTGGGGCCTCTGTAACTTTTGCTGTCCCGTTGTAGAGTGAGCGCCCTGCACCGTCGATTGTACCAGTGTTTCCTTCAGCTGTCCAACCCCATGCCTCGGAGCTCCAAGCTGCTGCATCTGGGCCGTCTGCTCCTTTCTTCACCAACTATCATGTTCCGGAAAGCCAGTCGGACGCCGCTATGGAGGCTATCCGTCATGCTAGCGTGTTGATGGAGCGGATGAAGACGGTGCACGACAACAGCCAGGCTGCTTATGATGCCAGCACGGCTCTTCGGGCCAATGTCCAGGTAAGTTGGCTTTCGGCTGACCTTGTTCTATTAGGATATGCTACCTGAAATATTTTCTTTCATACAATCTCTTATTGTTTGCGTCGAATATGTACACCCAATGGGTGTTTTGCTGTCTTTAGTATTTGCGCTCTTCCACTCGGCCTGGGCGAGTGGGACCTGAACCGGTGGGGGCACGCTAAGTGCACCCACTGGGTGTAGTCCCCGAGACCGCAGTCGACTGCGGGCAGTCGACTGGGTTCTGAGTACTTTTCACTTTCCTTTCTTCCACTCGACCCGGGCAGACCGGCCGAGTGGGATCTGAACCAGTGGGGGCACGTCAAGTGCACCCACTTGGTGTAGTCCCCGAGACCGCGGTCGACTGCTGGCAGTCGGCCGGGGTCTGAATAGTTCTTCTCTCTTTTTTTACTCGACCCGGGTGGACCGGTCGAGTGGGGTCTGAATCAGTGGGGGTATGCCAAGTGCACCCGCTGGGTGTAGTCCCCGAGACCGCTGTCGACTGCGGGCAGTCGGCTGGGGTATGAGTAAACTTTTAAGTTTTATTCACTCGGAAATAAATAATCTTTTACCTTCTGCAGAAATCTTGTACTCTCGTTTCCAAGTTCACCGAATTTGAGGAGAAGCAGAGGCAACTCAACCTTGACTTGGAGCTGTCCCAACAAAAATTGAAGAAAGCTCAAGATGAAGCTACTGGTATGGAAGGTAACCGCTTGTCAACTGCTCATGTCGATCGTCCTTTAAAATATTTCTCCGATCTCTTGTTTGATCTGATTGCTTATTTTGTAGAGAAAATGAGGTTGGCTCTGGAGAAGAAGGACTTGGACCTTGCAGCTACGCAGAAGGAGGCTCAAGATAAGACTGCCCTTGCAGACTAGAAGCTAGCTTCGGTCGGAGTGTTGGAAGAAGAAGTAAGGAAGCTGAAGTCCTCTCTCACTGAATCCAAGCGAGAGGTAACTCGTTTGAAGAAGGATAAGATGGCTTTGAATGAGAAGCTGGAATCCACGGCTCGTAAGAGAAATGACGTGGAAGCTTATCTTAGAACTCTTGCCAAGAAGCTCTTTCTTATGCTGGAAGGTACTCCTTTTAATCCGACTGCTTTACTGCTTGCAAGTTAGTCCAGTCCAGTCGACTCACTAACTCCTTAACTGCAGAATTCTGCCAAAACTTTGACGAGGAGACTGGACAGATCGAGACGGGTTTGGACCCTATTGTTTCTCCAGTCGGCGACGAGGCTGCCATGAATGTGCTTTGACTGGAATCCCGTGTCGCCAGTGTTACAAGTTACCTCGCTCATCTGAAGGTGGCAGTTCCACGGATCGACTCATCACTCTGGCCATGGGCGACGCTTCAAAATGACCTCGAGTCTCTGATGGCTCGCCTCAACGAGGTCCCTGGTCGAGTGCAAGAATGGAAGAATTTCTCTGCCCGGTGTGGTGCTGATGTGGCATTGTCCTTGGAAAGAGTCCACTGCAAGGAAGCCCGCGAAGATAAGCTGGCGGCGATCAAGGTCGCCGACACCAAAATACATGATTTCCAGTCCTTTATGGAGACCTTCATTGCTGCTGCCACTCGGATTGCAGATGGAATTAACTTGGACAAATTTGTCGAACCCGCCAGCCCTCCTCCTACCGAATGAACAAACTTTGAGATTTAAATCCGCATTAAATTTTCGTCGGAATGCCAAGTGGTTGCTGTAACCGTTAAACTCCTTCGGGCTTGGTGCTTGAATAGTTTTGATCCATCATCTGGAATTTTTAGGATCTGTCTGAACTTGGTTTATTTCTGAATATTCTTGTATTTGCCTTCGAGTGGGATTTGCTCTTTACTCTGAATAATCTTTTGACCTGCATCTCATTGTCCTCGTGGACAGGGCTGGAGCGTACGTTGTATTTGTGGCGCAGCTCCGAAGGAGAAGGTTGCAGTCGACCTGCACCTCGTCGTCCTTGCGGATGGGGATGGAGCGCACATTGTATTTGTAGCGCATCTCCTAAGGAGAAGGTTGTAGTCGACCTGCACCTCGTCGTCCTTGCAAATGGGGATGGAGCGCACATTGTATTTGTGGCGAGGCTCCAAAGGAGAAGGTTGCAGTTGACCTGCACCTCGTCGTCCTTGCAGATGGTGACGGACATTAAACCTTAAGCGAATACTAGACTGCAGTTAAGCTCCTGAGTGAGAGGGTCGCCCACCACTCGGTAGGATATTTTAAACTTAGGCGAGTACTAGACTGCAGCTAAGCCTCCGAGTGGGAGGGTTGCTCACCACTTGGTAGGATTTTTTAAACTTAGGCGAGTACTGGACTGCAGCTAAGCCTCCGAGTGGGAGGGTTGCTCACCACTCGGTAGGATTTTTGAACTTAGGCGAGTACTGGACTGCAGCTAAGCCCCCGAGTGGGAGGGTTGCTCACCACTCGGTAGGATTTTTAAACTTAGGCGAGTACTGGACTGCAGCTAAGCCCCTGACTGGTAGGGTTGCTCACCACTTGGTAGGATTTTACAAACTTAGGCGAGTATTGGACTACAGCTAAGCCTCCGAGTGAGAGGATTGCTCACCACTCGGTAGGATTTTACAAACTTAGGCGAGTACTGGACTACAGCTAAGCCCCCGAGTGAGAGGGTTGGTCACCACTCGGTAGGATTTTACAAACTTAGGCGAGTACTGGACTACAGCTAAGCCCCTGAGTGGGAGGGTTGCTCACCACTCGGTGGGATTTTACAAACTTAGGCGAGTACTGGACTGCAGCTAAGCCCCCGAGTGAGAGGCTTGCTCACCACTCGGTAGGATTTTACAAACTTAGGCGAGTACTGGACTCCAGCTAAGCCCCCGAGTGAGAGGCTTGCTCACCACTCGGTAGGATTTTACAAACATAGGCGAGTACTGGACTGCAGCTAAGCCCCCGAGTGAGAGGCTTGCTCACCACTCGGTAGGATTTTACAAACTTAGGCGAAACGGATTCGCAGCCAAGCCCCGGAGTGAGAGGCTTGCTCACCACTCGGTAGGAGTTTACAAACTTAGGCGAAAAGGATTCGCGGCTAAGCCCCTGAGTGAGAGGCTTGCTCACCACTCGGAAGGATTTTACAAACTTAGGCGAAACGGATTCACAACTAAGCCCCCGAGTGAGAGGCTTGCTCACCACTCGGTAGGATTTTACAAACTTAGGCGAAACGGATTCGCCGCTAAGCCCCCAAGTGAGAGGCTTGCTCACCACTCGGTAGGATTTTGTTTTGAACTTAGGCGAAACGGATTCGCAGCTATGTCACCCACTGGGGGATTTCAGACGCAAATAAAAGTAACAACAATCATTCAAGAGGACTATAAAGCTCTTGTCTTTGATAAACAAATTGCAAAGGTATTTCTTATTACATTTTATTTGAACGAGTACTTAAGTATAAAAGGGGCGGAGCAGCTCCGCATTCCAAGCCCATGGCTCGTCGTTCTTATGCTCGATATTGTAAAGGTGGTATGCTCCATTGTGGAGCACTCTGGTGACAATGAAGGGACCTTCCCAAGCTGGGGCAAGCTTGTGTGGTTTCTGCTGATCCACTCGAAGAACCAAGTCACCTTCTTGAAAGGCTCGACTCTTCACGTGTCTAGCATGGAATCGACGCAAGTCTTGCTGATAAATGGTCGACCGGATCAAGGCCATCTCTCTTTCCTCCTCTAGGAGGTCAACTACGTCGTGCCGAGCTTGTTCTGCTTCATCTTCAGCGAAGAGCTCAACTCGTGGTGCATTATGAAGCAAGTCACTCGGCAGAACAACTTCAGCTCCATAGACCAAGAAGAATGGAGTTCGGCCAGTCGACCGATTGGGAGTTGTCCTTAATCCCCAAAGAACTGATGGAAGTTCATCAACCCAGGCGCCCGCTGCGTGCTTGAGATCTCGTATCAGTCGGGGTTTCGATCCTTTGATAATCAGGCCATTTGCTCTTTCTGCTTGTCCATTCGACTGGGGATGGGCGACTGAAGCATAGTCGACTCGTGTGCCTTGTGAGGCGCAGAAGGTTCTGAACTCATCAGAATCGAAGTTCGATCCGTTGTCAGTGATGATGTTGTGCGGAACCCCATACCTGAATGTCAACTCTCTGATGAAGCTGACAGCAGTACTAGCTTTAAGATTCTTAATAGGCTTGGCTTCGATCCATTTGGTAAACTTGTCGACTGCTACAAGCACGTGAGTGAAGCCACTCCTACTAGTCCTCAGCGGACCAACCATGTCCAATCCCCAAACAGCAAAGGGCCAGACGAGTGGAATGGTCTTTAGGGCTGATGCAGGTTTGTGCGACATATTGGAGTAGAACTGGCAGCCTTCACATCTGTCGACTATATCTTTCGCCATTTCATTTGCTCATGGCCAATAAAATCCAGCTCGGTATGCTTTAGCCACAATGGTCCGAGAGGACGCATGGTGACCACAGGTCCCCGGATGGATGTCGTGGAGGATCACTCGACCTTCTTCTGGCGTTATGCATTTCTGGCTGACCCTAGTTGCACTTTCTCTGAACAGTTGTTCTCTTATTACAGTAAGGGCCTTGGATCGACGGACGATCTGTCGAGCCTCTTCTTCATCCTCTGGGAGCTCTTTCCTAAGGATATATGCAATGTATGGCACTGTCTAGTCGGGAGTGATGACCAACACCTCCACGATCAAGTCAACCACGGCTGGGACCTCGACTTTAGTCGGATCTGTGGCACTCTTAGATTGCGGGGGCTCTTCAGCGAAGGGATCTTCTTGAACTGAAGGTGCATGAATATGCTCCAGGAACACATTACTAAATTATTGGGAATAGATTCTCTCTTGGAGCCTATCTTTGCTAAATCATCTGTTGCTTGATTTTTCAATCGGGGTATATGATGGAGCTCTAACCCCTCAAACTTCTTTTCCAACTTCCTCACCGCGTTGCAGTAACCAGTCATGGTTGGGCTTCTGACGTCTCACTCCTTCATCACTTGATTGACTACCAAATCTGAGTCGCCATAGATCATGAGGCGACGGACGCTGAGTGAGACGGCCATGCGCAACCCATACAAGAGTGCTTCATATTCTGCTTTGTTATTGGAGGAATTAAAGTGAATCTGGAGGACATATCTGAGCTTGTCTCCTCGGGGGGATACCAGTACCACACCGGCACCGGAACCATTCAGCATCTTGGAACCATCAAAGAACATGGTCCAGTCCTCCGAGTGAACTTGAGTCAGCAATTGTTGTTCGATCCACTCGGCGAGGAAATCCGCTATTGCTTAGGACTTGATAGCTTTCTTTGCCTCGAACTTGATATCTAAGGGAAGGAGTTCAATCGCACACTTTGCCACTCGACCAGTTGCCTCTCTGTTGTTCAGAATCTCTGATAATGGAGCGTCGCTGACGAATATAATGGAGTGATCAGAGAAGTAATGTGCAACCTTCTTCGTGGTCATATAAATCCCATAAACAAGCTTCTGATAATGTGGATATCTTTGCTTTGACGGAGTCAAAACTTCAGAAACGTAGTATACTGGGCGCTGAACTTTGTAGGCTTTTCCTTCTTCTTCCCGCTCGACCGTAAGTACTGTTCTGACGACTTGTCCAGTGGCTACAATGTAAAGCAGTAAAGGCTCTTTGCTGATTGGAGCAGCAAGCACCGGCTGGGTGGAAAGCAGGGCTTTAAGCTCTGCTTCATCAGCCTCAGGAGTCCACTCGAACTTATCTGACTTCTTCATTAGTCGGTAAAGAGGCAGTGCCTTTTCACCGAGGCGAGAAATGAATTGACTTAGGGCGGCCAAACAACCAATAAGCCTCTGGGCATCATGCACACACACACGGCGTTTCATCTGGAGTATGGCACCCACTTTCTCTGGGTTGGTATCGATCCCTCGTTCGGAAACGAGAAAACCGAGTAATTTTCCACCTGGAACTCCAAACGTGCACTTTGATGGATTAAGCTTGACATTATACCTTCTGAGGTTGGCAAAGGTTTCAGCAAGGTCAGCGAGTAGGTCGGAACCTTTACGTGACTTGACCACAATGTCATCCATGTATGCTTCCACATTCCGACTGATCTGAGTGAGCAAGCACTTTTGAATCATCCGCATGAATGTGGCTCCAGCGTTCTTCAAACCGAATGGCATAGTGACATAACAAAAGCACCCAAATGGGGTGATGAAAGCTGTTTTTATCTCATCGGGTCCATACAGACAGATCTGATGATACCCGGAATAAGCGTCCAAAAAGTACAAACACTTACACCCCACAGTCGAGTCGACTATTTGGTCGATGCGAGGGAGAGGAAAGTGATCTTTTGGGCAGGCTCGATTGATATGTTTGAAGTCAATGCACATGCGAAGTGAGTCGTCCTTCTTTGGGACCATGACAACATTCGCTAACCACTCGGAGTGGTAAATCTCTCGGATAAACTCGGCTGCTAGAAGTCGAGCCACTTCTTCACCGATTGCCTTTCTCTTATGTACAGCGGACCGTCGGAGATGTTCTTTGACTGGTTTCACTTTTGGGTCGACTCGCAAACAATGCTCAGCCAGTCCCCTAGGAACACCTGGCATGTCAGAAGGTTTCCATGCGAAGATGTCCCAGTTGTCACGGAGGAACTGGATGAGTGCTTCTTCCTATTTGGAGTCGAGTGTTGTTGAAATGTGAGTCGGAGCAACATTGGGATCCGTCAGGTGAATGTGAATCGGCTTTGTTTCACGAGACGACTGGAATGCTGAATCTGTGGCAGGCTTCTTAGCTCGCAACAAATCACTCGGATCTGCATTTTTTGATACTCCTGCAATTCCACTACTGCCATCTGTGCATCGACGATCTTTGAGCCCTTCTGGAAGCATTCTTCTGCCTTCTTTCGATTGCCAATGATAGTGATCACCCCTTTAGGACCAGGCATCTTCAATTTGAGGTACACATAACATGGCCGAGCCATAAAACATGCATAAGCTGGCCTGCCCAGAATAGCATGATAAGCACTCTCAAAGTCCACAACTTCAAATGTCAACTTTTCTTTGCAGAAATTCTTGGAATCACCAAAAACTACATCAAGGGCGATCTGGCCGAGTGACGCGGCCTTCTTGCCAGGAATAACTCCATGGAAACTCATGTTGCTTTCACTGAGTCTGGACATCGGAATGCCCATTCCTTTCAACGTCTCTACATATAGTATATTCAGACCACTTCCACCATCCATCAGAACCTTAGTCAATCGAGTGCCTTCGACTACTCGGTCGACCACCAGCGCTTGCCTCCCAGGGGTGGCTATATGCGCTGGGTGATCGGACTGGTCGAATGTAATGGCAGTCTGAGACCACTTCAAATAACTGGGTGTCACCGGGGCGACCATGTTCACTTCTATGTTGATGACTTTCAGTCGACTCTTACTCTCAACATCAGCGAAAATCATCAGAGTGGAATTGACATGGGGGTAACCATCATCGTCCTCTTCCTCATCCTCGACTTTGTCCGCTTCTTTCTCCTTTTCCTTGGGTTGTTTCTCTCGAAATTGCTGGATTAGGAGTCGACGCTGTCAAGTGGTATGCTTTGGATAAATGAAATTACCCTCTTCATATTTCTTGGTGTGAATGTGGCATGGTAAATCTAGCACATCATTTCCATCTTGATCTTTTACTTTCTTGGGGTTCCACGATCCTTTGGGTTTCCCTTTGAACTTTCCTTGAGTCACATCTAAGGCTTCTCCAGGACCATCTAGCTTGGCTTTGCGCTTCTGCTTCCGACTGGAGTTCCCTCCTTCAGTTTTGTGGGCAACTGTTTTGTACTTGCCACTCCAGAGTCGGCCTTCTTCTTCACCATTGGCGTACTTGGTGGCAATCTCCATCATCCGAGTCGGAGTCATATCTCCTATTCGTCTGAACTTCAGATTCAACTCTCAATACTTAACGCCTTCTTTGAAGGCACAAATTGCTTGGTGATCTGACAAATTCTCGACTGTGTGGTGCAGCGTGATCCATCTCTGGATATAACCCCTCAAAGTTTCATTTGGTTTCTGAACGCAACACTGTAATTCTGTCAGCCCTGCCGGCCGTTTGCAAGTACCTTCAAATGTTCTGACAAACACTCGGGCAAGATCTTCCCAAGTATAAATACTACCAGGCGCAAACTGATTTAGCCACGCTCTGGCCGAGCCCTCTAACATCAAAGGAAGGTGCTTCATGGTCACTTCATCATTGCCACCACCAATCTATACAGCCACTCGGTAATCCTCAATCCAACTGTCAGGCTTGGACTCACCAGTGAACTTACTGACTCCAGTCGCCAATCTGAAGTTGGGAGGAATCATCACAACCCTTATGGCTCTGCTGAAGCACTCTGGACCTGATACATGCACTCTGCTGCTGGTTGGAAAATCCCTGTCGTGGTCTTCTCTGTGAGCTCTGTTTCTGTCGACTAGGCCCTGAACGAGAATAGATCTCGCGTCAAAGCCCGGTTCCCTGGGGTCAACTGGAATCCTTCGCCCACCACTGTGAGGACGTCTGTCATCATGCTGCCGAGGCACGTATGACCCACTCCTTGGGGGAGGCGTGGGCACTCGACGATGATCATCGTGATCGAGTCGGTGATCATACTGCTCGTGGTTTCTATACTGATCTCGCCGGTCTCCAAGTCCCTCACGCCTCAGGGGCGATCTCGGGCTGTGAGCCGACTGGACTGTGTCTGCAACCACACATCTGCTATGGATTCTATTCCGCGACTGAGATACTGCTGTATTCTGCTCTCCCGCTGCTCGGAGCAAAGCCCGGATCTACACCAAACCTCGACCAGCCTCTCACTGGGAAGGTTGGATTGACTCCGCTATTCGGGCCGCAGCTCCAAGATTCTAGATCGGAGTTCGGTATACCTGAGTCGGAGGCGGAAAAAGCTGGCGTCAACTGGACTCAGGGATACGCTGCCGAGCACGCTCGTCGAGTGCGCGCTGGAGGTTCTCCAGTCGAGTGCGCCTTGCCAAGTTGGCTAGGCGCGCCTCTTCTAAGGCCTGGGCCTCAGGGGTTTCTCCAACGATAGGAGTGTGAAGCGCATCCATGTTCCGGCGGCGAAGTTCTTCCCTCTGCTGCGAAGAGAGGGGTTCGGAGCGGTACTCTCCGTTAACACGCGACAGATCGCCGCCCCCATCACCTCCGTCTTCACGAGTGAAGCCAGGAGGACTGCATGGTCCATTGACCATCAAAACTTCCACCGCGGGGTCGCTGCTGTCGCACTTGGATGCAGTCTCTACGGAGCCAGTCGAACAGGCTATAGAGAGTGTCGTCGGGCTCGATTGCCGTGACTTGGGGGTGGCCGACTGGCGAGCCACTGCATGCCTCACCCACCGCTGATGCCTCGATCGACCGGAACGCTTGCTCCGGCGGGCTAGAGGGAGGGAGGTCAGCACAGGAGCCGACCGATACTGAGTCGACGGCTGCTGTAGGAGGACGCCACGGACGCACGCGCGAGAGTGCATTGCCCCGTGGACGGGGAGCGCCTCGGCGTCAAGTGGCGCTTCTTGGAGCCAATCGGAGTCGTCGACGATGAATACGAGTGCACCGAGACAGATCTCGCGGCCCTCGGCCAAACCTCCGCCCGAAACCATGTTGATGGGGATCGGAAAAATCGGAACTTCTCCAACAAGTCGCTAAGACACCGGCCCCATGGTGGGCGCCATCTGTCGTGGTTCTAAGTCTAACAGTAGAATAGGGGGGGTAGGGATGTAGAGGCAAGATCCTAGCTATGGAGGAGTTGTACACGTGAGGTTTATGAGTTCAGGCCCTTCTCGGAGGAAGTAACAACCCTACGTCTCGGAGCCCGGAGGCGGTCGACTGGATTATATGCGTGTGAGTTACAGGGGGTGCGAACCCTTGTGCCTGTGGAGGGGGGTGGCTTATATAGAGTGCGCCAGGACCCCAGCCAGCCCACGACATAGAGGGTTTAAGGTACATTGAAGAGAGAGCGTTACTGGTAACGCCCACATTAAAGTGTTATAAATGCCAATTAAACCTATAAGTAAATGCTTGACCGTTGCATATGCAGAGTGGCTTTAGCTCTTCTGCCCGTCGAGTGACTTCTGCGACGGTCGAGTGACATCGATTCTTTTGAGTGGAACGTTTCTGGTCGAGTGGATGATGGTACCCTTTGGATGATCCTGGCTTTAGGGTGCTGTCCTAGGGGAGGATGTCTAGGTCAGGTCTATGACCCTACCCTAGGTACGTAGCTTCATCACCGGCCCTCCCAAGAGAGATTAGGGCTTGGCGGCGGCTTCGTATCGTAAAACGCGATGAATCCTTCTCTCTAATTTTTTTCTCCCCGAACACGAATATATAGAGTTGGAGTTGAGGTCGGAGGAGCACCATGGGGCCACGAGGAAGGGGTGCGCCTAGGGGGGTAGGCACGCCCCCACCCTCGTGGACAGGGTGTGGGCCCCCTGGCCTTGATTCTTTTGCCAGTATTTTTTATATATTCCAAAAATAATCTTAGTTGATTTTTAGGTCATTCCAAGAACTTTTATTTCTGCACAAAAATAACACCATGGCAATTCTGCTGAAAATAACGTCAGTCCGGGTTAGTTCCATTCAAATCATGCAAGTTAGAGTCCAAAACAAGGGTAAAAGTGTTTCGAAATGTAGATACGTTCGAGACGTATCAGTAGTTTACCATAGACTTTTGTGTCCATAGTTATTAGCTAGATTGCTTCTTCTCTCTCTTTGGATCTCAATACAAAGTTCTCCTCGATTCTCTTGGAGATCTATTCGATGTAATTCTTTTCGCCGTGTGTTTGTCGAGATCTGATGAATTGTGGGTTTATGATCAAGATTATCTATGAACAATATCTGATTCTTCTCTGAATTATTTTATGCATGATTTAATATCTTTGCAAGTCTCTTCTAATTATCAGTTTGGTTTAGCCTACTAGATTGATCTTTCTTGCAATGGGAGAAGTGCTTAGCTTTGGGTTCAATCTTGCGGTGTCCTTTCCAAGTGACAGCAGGGGCAGCAAGGCACGTATTGTGTTGTTGCCATCGAGGATAAAAAGATGGGGTTTATATCATATTGCTTGAGTTTATCCCTCTACATCATGTCATCTTGCCTAATGCGTTACTCTGTTCTTATGAAGTTAATACTTTAGATGCATGCAGGATAGCGGTCGATGTGTGGAGTAATAGAGTAGATGCAGAATCGTTTCGGTCTACTTGTCGCGGCCATGATGCCTATATACATGATCATGCCTAGATATTCTCATAACTATGCACTTTTCTATCAATTGCTCGACAGTAATTTGTTCACCCACCGTAGAATTTGATATCTTGAGAGAAGCCACTAGTGAAACCTATGGCCCCCGGGTCTATCTTCCATCATAATATTTTCCTATCTAGTTGCTATTTCTATCGTTGTTTATTTTGCAATCTTTATTTTCCAATCTATACAATAAAAATACCAAAACTATTTATCTTATTATATCTATCAGATCTCACTTTCGTAAGTGACCGTGAAGGAATTGACAACCCCTTTATCGTGTTGGTTGCGAGGTTCTTGTTTGTTTGTGCAGCTACTAGGGACTTGCGTGTTACCTCCTACCAGATTGATACCTTGGTACTCAAAAACTGAGGGAAATACTTACGCTACATTGCTACATCACCCTTTCCTCTTCAAGGGAAAACCAACGCATGCTCAAGCGGTAGCAAGAAGGATTTCTGGCGCTGTTGTCGGGGAGGTTGCACCAAGTCAAGTCAAGATTTGATCTCCCGTCAACAAGCCATTTCTGGCGCTGTTGCCGGGGAGATCTACGCACAAGTCAAGACATACCAAGTACCCATCACAAACTCTTATCCATCACATTACATTATTTGCCATTTGCCTCTCGTTTTCCTCTCCCCCACTTCACCCTTGCCATTTTATTCGCCCTCTTTTCCATTCGCCTCTTTTTGCTTGCTTCTTGTGTGCTTGTGTGTTGGATTGTTTGTCACGATGGCTCAAGACAATACTAAATTGTGTGAGTTTTCCAATATCAACAATAATGATTTTATTAGCACTCCGATTGCTCCTCTTACCGATGCTGAATCTTGTGAAATGAATACTGGTTTGTTGAATCTTGTCAAGAAAGATCCATTTTCTAGCCTTCCTAGTGAAGATGCCGCCACCCATCTAAACAACTTTGTTGATTTATGTGATATGCAAAAGAAGAGAGATGTGGATAATTATATTGTTAAATTTATGCTATTTCCGTTTTCGCTTAGAGAGTGTGCTAAAACTTGGTTTTCCTCTTTGCCTAAAAATAGTATTGATTCATGGAATAAGTGCAAAGATGCATTTATCTCTAAGTATTTTCCTCCCGCTAAGATCATCTCTCTTAGAAACGATATTATGAATTTTAAGCAACTTGATCATGAGCATGTTGCACAAGCTTGGAAGAGGATGAAATTAATGATACGTAATTGTAACGCCCCGAGACCGTTGCGCCAGGTGTCTTCCAATTATTCGCTTTTCTTACCTTGTCATTTGTTTACGTGTCATGCATTTCATATCATGTCATCATGTGCATCGCATTTGCATACGTGTTCGTCTCATGCATTCGAACTTTTTCCCCGTTGTCCGTTTTGCAATCCGACACTCATATGTCCTCCAACACTCCCTTTTGTCTCTTTTCGTGTGCGGGTGTTAAACATTCTCGGAATGGACTGAGATTTTCCAAGCGGCCTTGGTTTACCACCGGTAGACCGCCTGTCAAGTTTCGTGCCATTTGGAGTCCGTTTGATACTCCAATGGTTAACCGGGGAACCGCAAAGGCCTCATGTGTGTTGCAGCCCAACACCCCTCCAAAGTGGCCCAATAACCCATCCAAACCCCATCCATCCTCTCGGTCGTTCGATCACGATCGCGTGGCCGAAAACCGCACTCCATTTGGACTCTCCTAGCTCCCTCTACCTATATATATGTGTGCCTCCTCGAAAATTCGTGCAAATGAAACCCTAGATTCAATCCCTCCGCGCCGCCGGACACGTACGCCGCCGGCCGGGCGCGTCCGCCGCCTCCCTCAGCCACTCCGACATGCCACATGTCCCTGGACCCGTCCCCGCCGCCGCAGCCCGGCGAGCCCGAGGAGGGCCCGCCCGAGCCCAGCCGCCCCGTGCTCGGTCGCCTCCGCCGCCCGCCCAATCACGCGCCCGAGCCCCAACGCCTCGCCCGCGAGCGCGCGCCGCCGCCGACGTCCCGCCTCTGCCGCCCGACGCCCGGTCGCCGTCCGGCGCCTTCGCGGTCGCCGCGCCTCGCCCGCCGCTTTCCCGACGCCACCGCGCCGCGCCTCCACTCCGGCGAGCCCCGCGCCCCTTCTTCGTCTCTAGCAAGTCCGGCCACTCCTTCGACGAACTCCGGCCGCCGTCCCCTCCATCTCCGGCGAGAACCAGGTCAACCTTGTCATCCGCGCCACCCTAGATCTAGATCTGAAAAACCCTAGGTTGACCTCGTTTTTCTCCTAAGTCCGCAATATTTTCTAGCTCTATTCATCATGCCATAACTCTGTCACCGTAGCTCTGTTTTGCATCCATGTTATATCAAAATGTTCGTCTGGATGTGCTCTTCATTTTTTTACATTGTGCCATGCTTGTTTGAGTCCATCTTGATTCCCAAATGACTATTGCAAGAGTGCTATAAAAAGTTAGTTCATTTTTCTTAACAGATCTTGAGCATTTGTCATTTTTGCCATGACTATTGTGTGCTGCATATGAACTTGAGCCTTACATGTGTTTTGGGCTATGCCATGCCATCTTTACAGGGGTGTATTCCATGGATTTGTGTGATCAATGTGGTGACTAGAACAAGCATGCAAAGTAGCTCTCGTGATGTTGCTGATTTCAGGGACTTAGAATTTCAGTAAGTTTTTGCTCTGCTGTTATTTTTATGCCATGTATTCATGTTGCTACAGAGATATCCATTCTTCTTTTGAGTATGTTCAGTAAGGGTGATTTGGGCATATGGTTATGATCTATCCATCCATGCCCCTGTTTGCATTTATGGAGTAACCTAGCATGACTCAATCTTGCTCTACTTTTGCTATAAAATGTTCCTGGCAGATTGTTTACATGTTAATCAATTTTGCTAAGGTTGTTGTAGTTAATCCATGCATGATATGATCTTGTTCTTGCCATGGTTAGTTTCTTGAACATGTCTTCTTGCTGGTAGTATGCTTAGTTTGTCATGCAATGCCTTGTGTTGAGTGAATCAAGCTCGCAAACATGCCTTCATAATTCTGTTTATGTCATGCCCTGTTTTCTGCTAAGTCTGTATGTGTTAATGAAACTTGCTATGTTTGCATGGGTGCCATCATATCTTCTGATCCTTTTTGGCTTATGGTCGATAAGGGACTTTTGTTATATGCTTTGAGTAGATTCATGTCATGCCTTTGTTTGCTATGTTATGTTCCTCTAGCATGTTGTTATCTTGCTCTAAACATTGCTTCCTGATGTTAATTCCTGACATGTTGTTACTTTCACTAAGTCTGTGATGCTGATATCTTTTGCCCTTTTGCCATGCTTGTTTGACCCTGCTCTTGTGTGATTTAGCCGTAGCTTAGTGTTCATCTTTTGTCAAGAATCTTGAGTAGATCACTGCCATGTGCTTTGTTGTTATGTTGGAGTGCAGTAGCTTATTTTCTTGTTGCATTCTAGATGGCATCGTGTTGTTAATCGCAGAATTATGCCATTCTTATTTTGCTTGCCATTTGCAAACCGTGCATCCGATTCCGGTGATCTTTATATCGATTTCGACCAAAATCAACTCATCCTTCCAGCGGCACACTTGGTTTGCCAAGTTGAGGCTTGGTTCAATCTTTTCCTTCCGGAGCATGCATATGCATTGCATATCACATCCCGCATGTCATGCCATGTTTTGCATCATGTTGCTTGCGCATTGCACCATGTTTGATTGTTGGTTCCTTTGCTTGTGTTCTTGTATTGGGTAGATCCGAGAGACGAGTACATGATCAAGGAACCCGTTGTGTACGATAATGAGGATCAAGCTTTCGTTAACTCAGAGAACTTTGCAGGCAAGATGACCATACCCTTGAAATCACTTCTATCTTTGCTTGCTAGTTGCTCGCTCTTTTGGTACGCCGCGATACCTACCACTTGCTATATCATGCCTCCCATATTTCCATGTCAAGCCTCTAACCCACCTTGTCCTAGCAAACCGTTGTTTGGCTATGTTACCGCTTTGCTTAGCCCCTCTTATAGCGTTGTTAGTTGCAGGTGAAGATGGAGTTTGTTCCTTGTTGGAACATGATTATTGTTGGGATATCATTATTTTATCTTGTTTACTTTAATGCACCTATACACTTGGTAAAGGGTGGAAGGCTCGGCCTTATGCCTGGTGTTTTCTTCCACTCTTGCCGCCCTAGTTTCCATCATACCGGTGTTATGTTCCTTGATTTTGCGTTCCTTACGCGGTTGGGTTACAATGGGAACCCCTTGACAGTTCGCCTTGAATAAAACTCCTCCAGCAAGGCCCAACCTTGGTTTTACCATTTGCCAGTTAAGCCTTTTTCCCTTGGGTTCTGCAGACTCAAGGGTCATCTTTATTTTAAACCCCCGGGCCAGTGCTCCTCTGAGTGTTGGTCCAACCTGTCAGCCGCCGGTGGCCACCAGGGGCAACTTTGGGTTGGCCTACCGGAAGTTTGGACAATCCGGTGTGCCCTGAGAATGAGATATCTGCTTCTCCTATCGGGATTTGTCGGCACATTCGGGTGGCTTTGCTGGTCTTGTTTTACCATTGTCGAAATGTCTTGTAAACGGGATTCTGAGTCTGATCGGGTCTTCCTGGGAGAAGGAATATCCTTCGTTGACCGTGAGAGCTTGTGATGGGCTAAGTTGGGACACCCCTGCAGGGTTTTGAACTTTCGAAAGCCATGCCCATGGTTATGGGCAGGGGAATTTGTTAATATCTGGTTGTAGAAAACCTGACACTTAACTTACTTAAAATGCATCAACCGCGTGTGTAGCCGTGATGGTCTCTTCTCGGCGGGGTCCGGGAAGTGAACACGGTTCTTGTGTTATGCTTGAACGTAAGTAGTTTCAGGATCACTTCTAGTTCACGACCATGCTTTGCTTCTCTTCTCTCTCTCATTTACGTAAGTTAGCCACCATATATGCTAGTGCTTGCTGCAGCTCCACCTCACTACCTTTTCCTACCCATAAGCTTAAATAGTCTTGATCGCGAGTGTGTGAGATTGTTGAGTCCCCGTGACTCACAGATACTTCCAAACAGTTGCAGGTGCCGATGATACCAGTGCAGGTGGCTCGAATAAGCTCAAGTGGGAGCTCAATGAAGATCGTGTTTGTTGTGTTGTTTCGTTTCCTTTCGATCAGTAGTGGAGCCCAGTTGGGGCGATCGGGGATCTAGCATTAGGGGTTGTCTTTCTTTATTTGGTTCCATAGTCGGACGTTGATTGTATCTGGATGATGTAATGCTATATTTATGTATTGTGTGAAGTGGCGATTGTAAGCCAACTCTTTATCCCTTCTTATTCAGTACATGGGATGTGTAAATTTTACCCCTCTTGTGACATGCCTACTATGCGGTTATGCCTCTAAGTCGTGCTCCGACTCGTGGGAGATATAGCCGCATCGTGGGTGTTACAGTAATTGCCCTACACATGGATTAAACTTATGGATGATCATACAAAAATTTTATGCTGGATTGAATTTTGCTTCTAGAAATCTTTTAGATTTGGCCGCGGGAGGCACTTTTACGAAAATCACTTTAGGAGAAGCTACTAAACTCCTAGATAATATTATGGTTAATTATTCTCAATGGCACACCGAAACATCTACTAGTAAAAAGGTTCATGCGATAGAAGAGATTAATGTTTTCAGTGGAAAAATGGATGAACTTATGAAATTGTTTGCTAATAAGAGTGTTTCTTCTGATCCTAATGATATGCCTTTGTCTACTTTGATTGAGAATAATAATGAATCTATTGATGTGAATTTTGTTGGTAGGAACAATTTTGTTAATAATGTGTATAATGGAAACTCTAATCCTAGGCCGTTTCCTAGTAATTCCTCTAATAATAATGGTAATTCCTACAACAACTCTTATGGAAATTTTAATAATATGCCCTTTGATTTTGAGACTAGTGTTAAACAATTTATGATTTCATAAAAAAATTCAATGCTTTGCTTGAAGAAAAATTGCCTAAGATTGATGAGTTGGCTAGGAACGTGGATAGAATTTCTCTTGATGTTGATTCTTTGAAACTTAGATCTATTCCACGTAAGCATGATATCAATGAGTCTCTCAAATCTATGAGAATTTCCATTGACGAGTGCAAAGAAAGAACCGCTAGGATGCGTGCTAAAAAAGATTGCTTTATAAAAGCGTGTTCTTCTAGTTTTCACGATAATAAGGATGAAGATCTAAAAGTGATTGATGTGTCCTATTAAATCTTTGTTTTGCAATATGAATCTTGATAATGATGGGACTAGAGATGAGTCAACTTTAGCTAAAAGGCGTCCCAATGATTCAGAGTTTTTAGATCTTGATGCAAAAATTGGTAAAATGTGGGATTGAAGAGGTCAATACTTTACATAGCAATGAATCGGATTTCAAGGAATTTAATTATGATAATTGCTCTTTGATAGATTGTATTTACTTGTTGCAATCCGTGCTAAATTCTCCTCATGCTTATGATCAAAATAAAGCTTTTACCAAATATATCGTTGATGCTTTAATGCAATCTTATGAAGAAAAGCTTGAATTAGAAGTCTCTATCCCTATAAAACTTTAAGATGAGTGGGAACCTACTATTAAAATTAAAATTAAAGATCATGAATGCTATGCTTTATGTGATTTGAGTGCTAGTGTTTCCATGATTCCAAAAACTTTGTGTGATGTGTTAGGTTTCCGTGAATTTGATGATTGTTCTTTAAATTTGCATCTTGCGGATTCCACTATTAAGAAACCTATGGGAAGGATTAATTATGTTGTTCTTGTTGCATATAGGAATTATGTGCTCATAGATTTCATTGTTCTTGGTATAGTTTGCAATCCTACATGTCCTATTATTCTTGGTAGATCTTTCCTTAGAACGATTGGTGCAATTATTGATATGAAAGAAGGAAATATTAGATTCCAATTTCCATTAAGGAAAGGCATGGAACACTTTCCTAGGAAGAAAATTATATTACCTTATGAATCTATTATGAGAGCCACTTATTGATTGCATACCAAAGATGACAATACCTAAATCAATTCTTGTTTTTATGCCTAGCTAGGGGCGTTAAACGATAGCGCTTGTTGGGAGGCAACCCAATTTTATTTTGTTTATTGTTTCTGTTCCTGTTTAGTAATAAATAATTCATCAAGATTCTGTTTAGATGTGGTTTTATGCTTTTAATTATTGTTTGTGTCAAGTATAATCTTTGGGAAGACTTGGGGGGAGTCTTTGCAATGTTGCTGTAAAAAACAGAAACTTTAGCACTCACGAGATTCACTACCATTTTTTACTGAAGAGTGTGATTAGGTTGATTATTTTTGAACATGATTAATAGAAAAATTCCTCACTTCCACAATTTATGTCATAATTTTTGGGGTTACGTAAGTATTCGAAGCCTATAGATTACTACAAACTGTTTTGTTTTTGACAGATTCTGTTTTTCGTGTGTTGTTTGCTTATTTTGATGAATCTATGGCTAGTATCAGGGGGTATGAACCATAGAGAAGTTGGAATACAGTAGGTTTAATACCAATATAAAGAAATAATGAGTTCATTACAGTAACTTGAAGTGGTGTTTTGTTTTCTTATACTAACGGAGCTCATGAGATTTTCTGTTGAGTTTTGTGTTGTGAAGTTTTCAAGTTTTGGGTAAAGATTTGATGGATTTTGGAATAAGGAGTGGCAAGAGCCTAAGCTTGGGGATTCCCAAGGCACCCCAAGGTAAAATTCAAGGACAACCAAAAGCCTAAGCTTGGGGATGCCCCGAAAGGCATCCCCTCTTTCGTCTTCATGCATCGGTAACTTTACTTGATGCTATATTTTTATTCACCACATGATATGTGTTTTGCTTGGAGGATCTTGTATGATTTGAGTCTTTGCTTATTAGTTTACCACAATAATCCTTGCTGTACACACCTTTTGGAGAGACACACCTGAATTGGAATTTATTAGAATATTCTATGTGCCTCACTTATATCTTTTGAGCTAGATAATTTTGCTCTAGTGCTTCATTTATACCTTTTTAAGAGCATGGTGGTGGTTCCATTTTATATAAATTATTGATCTCTCATTCTTCACTTATATTATTTTGAGAGTCTTTTAGAACAGCATGGTAATTTGCTTTGGCTATAAAATTAGTCCTAATATGATAGGCATCCAAGATGGGTATAATAAAAACATTCATAAAAAGTGCATTGAATACTATGAGAAGTTTGATACTTGATGATTGTTTTGAGATATGAAGATGGTGATATTAGAGTCATGCTAGTTGAGTAGTTGTGAATTTCAGAAATAATTGTACTAAAGTTTGTGATTCTGTAGCATGCATGTATGGTGAACCGTTAT
Organism: Triticum monococcum; assembly: GCA_034509565.1. Taxonomy (NCBI): domain Eukaryota; kingdom Viridiplantae; phylum Streptophyta; class Magnoliopsida; order Poales; family Poaceae; genus Triticum; species Triticum monococcum. The sequence continues at coordinate 167,694,753 of CM067847.1, read as the reverse complement.
GTGAAGAAGTCAGAGCATGATTTATTTATTGATTGTCTTCCTTATGAGTGGCGGTCGGGGACGAGCGATGGTCTTTTCCTACCAATCTATCCCCCTAGGAGCATGTGTGTAGTACTTTGTTTCGATAACTAATAGATTTTTGCAATAAGTATGTGAGTTCTTTATGACTAATGTTGAGTCCATTTATTATACGCACTCTCATCCTTCCACCATTGCTAACCTCTTTAGTACCGCGCAACTTTCGCCGGCACCATACACCCACCATATACCTTCCTCAAAACAGCTAAAATACCTACCTATTATGGAATTTCCATAGCCACTCCGAGATATATTGCCATGCAACTTACCACCGTTCCGTTTATTATGACACGTTTCATCATTGTCATATTGCCTTGTGTGATCATCTAGTCGACATCGTATTTGTGGCAAAGCCACCTTTATAATTCTTTCATACAGGTCACTCTTGATTCATTGCACATCCCGGTACACCGCCGGAGACATTCACATACAGTCATATTTTCTTCTAGTATCGAATTGTAAATTTGAGTTGTAAGTAAATAGAAGTGTGGTGATCATCATTATTAGAGCATTGTCCCAAGTGTGGAAAGGATGATGGAGATTATGATTCCCCCACAAGTCGGGATGAGACTCCGGAGGAAAAATAAAAAAAGAGAAAAAAAGAGGACATAAAAAGAGAGAAAAGGCCCAAATAAAAAAAGGAAAAAAGAGAGAAAAATAGAGAAGAGACAATGTTACTATCCATTTACCACACTTGTGCTTCAAAGTAGCACCATGATCTTCATGATAGAGAGTCTCCTATGTTGCCACTTTCATATACTAGTGGGAATTTACATTATAGAAATTGTCTTGTATATTCCAATGGTGGGCTTCCTCAAAATGCCCTAGGTCTTCGTGAGCAAGCGAGTTGGATGCACACCCAATTAGTTTCTTTTGTTGAGCTTTCATACACTTATAGCTCTAGTGCATCCGTTGCATGGCAATCACTACTCACTCACATTGATATCTATTGATGGGCATCTCCATAGCCCGTTGATATGCCTAGTTTATGTGAGACTATCTTCTCGTTTTTGTCTTCTCCACAACCACCATTCTATTCCACCTATGGTGCTATATCCATGGCTCACGCTCATGTATTACGTGAAGATTGAAAAAGTTTGAGAATGTCAAAAGTATGAAACAATTGCTTGGCTTGTCATCGGGGTTGTGCATGATTAAATACTTTGTGTGATGAAGATAGAGCATAGCCAGACTATATGATTTTGTAGGGATAACTTTCTTTGGCCATGTTATTTTGAGAAGACACGATTGCTTTGTTAGTATTCTTGAAGTATTATTATTTTTATGAGAATATTAAACTTTTGTCTTGAATCTTTCGGATCTGAACATTCATGCCACAATAAAGAAAATTACATTGAGAATTATGCTAGGTAGCATTCCACATCAAAAATTATGTTTTTATCATTTACCTACTCGAGAATGAGCAGGAATTAAGCTTGGGGATGCTTGATACATCTCCAACGTATCTATAATTTTTGATTGTTACATGCTATTATATTATATGTTTTGGATGTTTAATGGGCTTTAATATACCTTTTTATATTATTTTCGGGACTAACCTACTAACCAAAGACCCAGTGCAAATTGCTGTTTTTTGCCTATTTCAGTGTTTCACAGAAAAGGAATGTCAAACAGAATCCAAACCGAATGAAACCTTCGGGGGAGTTATTTTTGGAACCAACGCAATCTAGGAGACTTGGAGTGGACGTCAAGGAAGCAACGAGGCGGCCACGAGGTAGGAGGGCGCGCCCAGGGGGGTAGGCGCGCCCCCACCCTCGTGGGCCCCTCGTGGCTCCGCTGACCTACTTCTTTCGCCTATATATACTCGTATACACCGAAAACATCCGAGAGCACCACGAAACCCTATTTCCACCGCCGCAACCTTCTGTACCATTGAGATCCCATCTTGGGGCCTTTTCTGGCACTCCGCCGGAGGGGGAATCGATCACGTAGGGCTTCTACATCATCACCATAGCCTCTCCGATGATGTGTGAGTGGTTTACCACAGACCTTCGGGTCCATAGTTATTAGCTAGATGGCTTCTTCTCTCTCTCTTTGGATCTCAATACAAATTCCTCCTCGATTCTCTTTGAGATCTATTCGATGTAATTCTTTTTGCGGTGTGTTTATCGAGATCCAATGAATTGTGGGTTGCTACCTCTTGAGCACTGCGTTGGTTTTCCCTTGAAGAGGAAAGGGTGATGCAGCAAAGTAGCGTAAGTATTTCCCTCAGTTTTTGAGAACCAAGGTATCAATCCAGTAGGAGGCTACGTGCGAGTCCCTCGCACATACACAAAATAAATAAATCCTCGCAACCAATGCGATAAGGGGTTGTCAATCCTACACGGTCACTTACGATAGTGAGATCTGATAGGATAATATTTTTGGTATTTTTATGATAAAGATGCAAAGTAAAATAAAAGGCAATGAAAATAACTAACTGTTGGAAGATTAATATGATGGAAGATAGACCTGGGGGCCATAGGTTTCACTAGTGGCTTCTCTCAAGAGCATAGGTATTTTACGGTGGGTGAACAAATTACTGTTGAGCAATTGACATAATTGAGTATAGTAATGAGAATATCTAGGTATGATCATGTATATAGGCATCAAGTCCGAGACAAGTAGACCGACTCCTGCCTGCATCTACTACTATTACTCCACACATCGATCGCTATCCAGCATGCATCTAGAGTATTAAGTTCAAGAGAACAGAGTAATGCTTTAAGCAAGATGACATGATGTAGAGGGATAAATTCATGCAATATGATAGAAACACCATCTTGTTATCCTCGATGGCAACAATACAATATGTGCCTTGCTGCCCCTACTGTCACTGGGAAAGGACACCACAAGATTGAACCCAAAGCTAAGCACTTCTCCCATTGCAAGAAAGATCAATCTAGTAGGCCAAACCAAACTGATAATTCGAAGAGACTTGCAAAGATAACCAATCATACATAAAAGAATTCAGAGAAGATTCAAATATTGTTCATAGATAAACTTGATCATAAACCCACAATTCATTGGTCTCTACAAACACACCGCAAAAGAAGATTATATCGAATAGATCTCCACAAGAGAGGGGAGAACTTTGTATTGAGATCCAAAAAGAGAGAAGAAGCCATCTAGCTAATAACTATGGACCCGTAGGTCTGAGGTAAACTACTCACACTTCATCGAAAGGGCTATGGTGCTGATGTAGAAGCCCTCCGTGATCGATGCCCCCTACGGCGGAGCTCCGGAACAGGCCCCAAGATGGGATCTCGTGGATACAGAAAGTTACGGCGGTGGAATTAGGGTTTTGGCTCCGTATCTGATCGTTTGGGGGTACGTATGTATATATAGGAGGAAGGAGTACGTCGGTGGAGCAACAGGGGGCCCACGAGGGTGGAGGGCGCACCTGGGGGGTAGGCACGCCCCCCTACCTCTTGGCTTCCCTATTGGTTGCTTGACGTAGGGTCCAAGTCTCCTGGATCATGTTCGTTCCGAAAATCACGTTCCCAAAGGTTTCATTCCGTTTGGACTCCGTTTGATATTCTTTTTCTGCGAAACTCTGAAATAGGCAAAAAACAACAATTCTGGGTTGGGCCTCCAGTTAATATGTTAGTCCCAAAAATAATATAAAAGTGAATAATAAATCCCAATAATGTCCAAAACAGAAGATAATATAGCATGGAGCAATCAAAAATTGTAGATACGTTGGAGACGTATCAAGCATCCCCAAGCTTAATTCCTGATCGACCTCGAGTAGGTAAATGATAAAAATAGAATTTTTGATGTGGAATGCTACTAGGCATAATTTCAATGTAATTCTTCTTAATTGTGGCATGAATATTCAGATCCGAAAGATTCAAGATAAAAGTTTAATATTGACATAGAAATAATAATACTTCAAGCATACTAACTAAGCAATTATGTCTTCTCAAATAACATGGCCAAAGAAAGTTCATCCCTACAAAATCATATAGTTTAGTCACGCTCCATTTTCGTCACACAAGAATGCTCTCATCATACACAACCCCGATGACAAGCCAAGCAATTGTTTCATACTTTAGTAATCTCAAACTTTATAAACCTTCACGCAATACATGAATCTGAGCCATGGATATAGCACTATGGGTGGAATAGAGTATAATGATGGGGGTTATGTGGAGAAGACAAAAAAGGAGAAAGTCTCACATCAATGAGGCTAATCAATGAGCTATGGAGATGCCCATCGATTGATGTTAATGCAAGGAGTAGGGATTGCCATGCAACGGATGCACTAGAGCTATAATTGTATGAAAGCTCAACAAAAGAAACTAGTGGGTGTGCATCCAACTTACTTACTCACAAAGACCTAGGGCACTTGAGGAGGCCCATTGTTGGAATATACAAGGCAAGTTCCATAATTAAAAATTTCCCACTAGTATATGAAAGTGACAAAACAAGAGACTCTCTATCATGAAGATCATGGTGCTACTTTGAAGCACAAGTGTGGAAAAAAAGATAGTAGCATTGTCCCTTTTATATTATTTTTTGGGCCTACCTTTTTTTATTTGGCCTTTCTCTTTTTTTATTGGGACAATGCTCTATTAAATGATGATCATCACACTTCTATTTATTTACAACTCAATGGTTACAACTCGATACTAGAACAAGGTATGACTCTATATGGATGCCTCCGGCGGTGTACCGCGATATGCAATGAACGGAGAGTGACATGTATGAAAGAATTATGAATGGTGTCTTTGCCACAAATACTATGTCAACCACATGATCATGCTAAACAATATGACAATGATGAACGTGTCATGATAAACGGGGTGGCGGAAAGTTGCATGGCAATATATCTCAGAATGGCTATGGAAATGCCATAATAGGTAGGTATGGTGGCTGTTTTGAGGAAGATATAAGGAGGTTTATGTGTGAAAGAGCGTATCATATCACGGGGTTTGGATGCACCGGCAAAGTTTTCACCAACTCTCAATGTGAGAAAGGGCAATGCACGGTACCGAAGAGGCTAGCAATGATGGAAAGGTGAGAGTGCGTATAATCCATGGACTCAACATTAGTCATAAAGAACTCACATACTTATTGCAAAAATCTACAAGTCATCAAAAACCAAGCACTACGCGCATGCTCCTAGGGGGACAGATTGGTAGGAAAAGACCATCGCTCGTCCCCAATCGCCACTCATAAGGAGGACAATCAAAGAACACCTCTTGTTTCAAATTTGTTACATAACGTTTACCATACGTGCATGCTACGGGACTTGCAAACTTCAACAAAAGTATTTCTAAAATTTACAAATACTCAACTAGCACAACTTTAATATCACTACCTCCATATCTCAAAACAATCATCAAGCATCAAACTTCTCTTAGTATTCAAAACACTCATAAGAAAGTTTTTACTAATCTTGAATACCTAGCATATTAGGATTTTTAAGCAAATTGCCATGCTATTTAAGACTCTCAAAATAATCTACGTGAAGCATGACAGATCAACAGTTTCTATAAAACAAATCCACCATCGTGCTCTAAAAGATATAAGTGAAGTACTAGAGCAAAACTATATAACTCAAAAGATATATGTGAAGCACATAGAGTATTCTAATAATTTCAGAATCATGTGTGTCTCTCTAAAAAGGTGTGTACAGCAAATATGATTGTGGTAAACTGAAAATCAAAGACTCAAATCATACAAGACGCTCCAAGCAAAACACATATCATGTGGTGAATAAAAATATAGTTCCAAGTAAAGTTACCGATGGAAGTAGACGAAAGAGGGGATGCCTTCCAGGGCATCCCTAAGATTTGGATTTTTGGTGTCCTTAGATTATCTTGGGGGTACCATGGTCATCCCCAAGCTTAGGCTCTTGCCACTCTTTGTTCCATAATCCATCAAATCCTTACCCAAAACTTGAAAACTTCACAACACAAAACTTAAAGTAGAAAATCTCGTGAGCTCCTTTAGCAAAAGAAAACAAAAGACCACTTCAAGGTACTGTAATGAACTCATTATTTATTTATATTGGTGTTAAACCTACTGTATTCCAACTTCTCTATGGTTTATAAACTATTTTACTAGCCATAGATTCATCAAAATAAGCAAACAACACACAAAAAACAGAATCTGTCAAAAACAGAACAGTCTGTAGTAATCTGTAGCTAGCGCAAGATCTGGAACCCCAAAAATTATAAAATAGATTGATGGAAGTGAGGAATTTATCTATTAATAATATTCACAAATAATTAACTAAATAGAACTTTTCAAATAAAAATGGCAGCAGTTCTCGTGAGCGCTAAAGTTTCTGTTTTTTACAGCAAGATTAACAAGACTTTCCCCAAGTCTTCCCAACGGTTCTACTTGGCACAAACACTAATTAAACACAAAAAACACAACCAAAAAATAGGATATATAAATTATTTATTACTAAACCGGAGCAAAAAACAAGGAATAAAAATAAAATTAGGTTGCCTCCCAACAAGCGCTATCGTTTAACGCCCCTAGCTAGGCATAAAAAGCAAGGATAGATCTAGGTATTGCCATCTTTGGTAGGCAATCCATAAGTGGCTCTCATAATAGATTCATAAGGTAATTTAATTTTCTTTCTAGGAAATTTTTCCATGCCTTTCCTTAACGGAAATTGGAATCTAATATTTCCTTCCTTCATATCAATAATTGCACCAATCGTTCTAAGGAAAGGTCTACCAAGAATGATAGGACATGAAGGATTGCAATCTATGTCAAGAACGATAAAATCTACGGGCACATAATTCCTATTTGCAACAATAAGAACATCATTAATTCTTCCCATAGGTTTCTTAATAGTGGAATGCGCAAGGTGCAAGTTTAAAGAGCCATCATCAAAATCATGGAAACCTAACAAATCACACAAAGTCTTTGGAATCGTGGAAACACTAGCACCCAAATCACACAAAGCATAGCACTCATGATCTTTAATTTTAATTTTAATAGTTGGTTCCCACTCATCATGAAGTTTTCTAGGAATAGAAACTTCCAACTCAAGTTTTTCTTAATAAGATTGCATCAAAGCATCAACGATATGTTTGGTAAAAGCTTTATTTTGACTATAAGCATGAGGAGAATTTAGCACGGATTGCAACAAGGAAATACAATCTATCAAAGAGCACCTATCATAATTAAATTCCTTTAGATCGAAAATAGTAGGTTCATTAACATCTAGAGTTTTGATCTCTTCAATCCCACTTTTATCAAATTTAGCATCAAGATCTAAAAACTCCGAATTTTTGGAACGCCTTCTAGGTAAAGGTGGATCATATTCAGTCCCATCATTATCAAATTCATATTTCAAAACAAAGATTTAATAGGGGACATATCAATAAATTTTAGATCTTCATCTTTATTTTCATAGTTTCCGGCCTAGCGGCCATCTTATTAACTAAGGTAGCCTGCTTATCCGAAATTTCAGCTATTGACTTCTCAAGACAAGAAATTTGGGATCTCAAACCATTAAATTCTTTAGAAATATCATCGAGCTCTTTATTCATATAACTCATAAAGCTTTTTTGTTCCTTAAGCTCGTTTCTAAAGAAATTATTATGCTCAAATTGTAAGACCATAAAACTCCTAACGTTGCTTTCGATTTCTTCTAACCTTTTAAGGTGAAGATCACCAAATCAGGGAAAAGCCATCGTGAGAAGCAAGCAATCCAACACACAAGCAAACGAGGAACGGGCAAAAAAAGGCAAATAGAGAAAGAGAGGGAGGATAGAGAGAGAGGGCAAATAAAACGGCAAGGGTGAAGTGGGGGAGAGGAAAACAAGAGCAAATGGCTAATAATGTAATGCGGGAGATAAGGGTTTGTGATGGGTACTTGGTATGTTGACTTTTGCGTAGACCTCCCCGGCAACGGCGCCAAAAATCCTTCTTGCTTTTTCCCTTGACTCTTAGTTATTTTCTTCTTGACTCTTGAGCACTGCGTTGGTTTTCCCTTGAAGAGGAAAGGGTGATGCGGCAAAGTAGCGTAAGTATTTCCCTCGGTTTTTGAGAACCAAGGTATCAATCCAGTAGGAGGCTACGCGCGAGTCCCTCGCACCTACACAAAACAAATAAATCCTCGCAACCAACGCTATAAGGGGTTGTCAATCCCTACACGGTCACTTACGAGAGTGAGATCTGATAGATATGATAGGATAATATTTTTGGTATTTTTATGATAAAGATGCAAAGTAAAATAAAAGGCAATGAAAATAACTAAGTGTTGGAAGATTAATATGATGGAAGATAGACCCGGGGGCCATAGGTTTCAGTAGTGGCTTCTCTCAAGAGCATAGGTATTTTACGGTGGGTGAACAAATTACTGTTGAGCAATTGACAGAATTGAGCATAGTTATGAGAATATCTAGGTATGATCATGTATATAGGCATCACGTCCGAGACAAGTAGACCGACTCCTGCCTGCATCTACTACTATTACTCCACACATCGACCGCTATCCAGAATGCATCTAGAGTATTAAGTTCAAGAACAGAGTAACGCTTTAAGCAAGATGACATGATGTAGAGGGATAAATTCATGCAATATGATAAAAAATTCCATCTTGTTATCCTCGATGGCAACAATACAATACGTGCCTTGCTGCCCCTACTATCACTGTGAAAGGACACCTCAAGATTGAACCCAAAGCTAAGCACTTCTCCCATTGCAAGAAAGATCAATCTAGTAGGCCAAACCAAACTGATAATTCGAAGAGACTTGAAAAGATAACCAATCATACATAAAAGAATTCAGAGAAGATTCAAATATTGTTCACAGATATACTTGATCATAAACCCACAGTTCATCGGTCTCAACAAACACACCGCAAAAGAAGATTACATCGAATAGATCTCCACAAGAGAGGGGAGAACTTTGTATTGAGATCCAAAAAGAGAGAAGAAGCCATCTAGCTAATAACTATGGACCCATAGCTCTGAGGTAAACTACTCACACTTCATCGGAAGGGCTATGGTGTTGATGTAGAAGCCCTCCGTGTTCGATCATAATATTTTCCTATATACTTGTTATTTATATCGTTGTTTATTTTGCAATCTTTATTTTCCAATCTATACAATAATAATATCAAAAATATTTATCTTATTATCTATATTAGATCTCACTTTCGTAAGTGACCGTGAAGGGATTGACAACCCCTTTATCACGTTTGTTGCGAGGTTCTTGTTTGTTTGTGCAGGTACTAGGGACTTGCGTGTTACCTCCTACTATATTGATACCTTGGTTCTCAAAAACTGAGGGAAATACTTACGCTACTTTGCTGCATCACCCTTTCCTCTTCAAGGGAAAACCAACGCATGCTCAAGAGGTAGCAATCGTCGTCGGCACGCAACCTCTACATTTATAATCTATGAAGTATTCATGTTGTTTTATTATCATTCCTAGATGTTTTACAATCAGTATAGCAACTTTATATCATTTTTGTGACTAACCTATTGACCCAGTGCCAGTTGCTGTTTTTTGCTTGTTTTTTACATCAAAGGAAATCAATATCAAACGGAGTCCAAACACAGCGAAACTTTTTGTGGATTTTTTTATAGACCAAAAGACTCCCGATGGGCCAGAGCGGCACCTGGGGGGGTGCCCCGAGGGGGGCACAACTCACCAGGGCACGCCTGGGGTCCCAGACGCGCCCATGTGGGTTGTGCCCACCTCGGTGGCCTCCTGCACCCCCTCTTTGCCCTATAAAATCTGAAATATTTCAAAAACCCTCTCGGTTAACCTAGATCAGAAGTTCCGCCACCGCAAGGCTCTGTAGCCACCGAAAACCAATCTAGACACCAAGGTTGTCAGAATCACGATTCTATTGTACGATTCTATGACTTTACGATCCAAACTAACCGATCTGATTCTACGATTTGGGTCTCTAGAATCTACGTTTATACGATTCTGATAGTGAAGATTCTACGATTTGCGATCCTGCCATCGGAGCTCCGATCCGATTCAGAATCACGATTCTGACAACCTTGCTAGACACTGTTCCGACACCCTGTCGGGGGGGAATCATCTTTGGTGGCCATCTTCATCATCCCGGCGGCCACCATGATGAGGAGGGAGTAGTCCACCCTCGGGGCTGAGGGTTTGTACCTGTAGCTATGTGTTTAATCTCTCTCTCTCTCTCTCTCTCGTGTTCTTGAGATGTTACGATCTTGATGTATTACGGGCTTTGTTAATATAGTCGGATCATATGGTGTTTTCCCCTCTCTATCTTGTTGTGATGAATTGAGTTTTTCCCTTTGAGATTTCATGGTTATCGGATTGAATACTTTTATGGATTTGAGAACACTTGATATATGTCTTGTAATTGAATACTCGTGGTGACAATGGGGTATCGTATTGATTCACTTGATATATGTTTTGGCACTCAACTCGCGGATTCCCGAGGTGACATTGGGGTAATCTATGCATAGGGGTTGATGCATGTTCTTGTCTTTGTTTCTCCGGCAGAAATCTTGGGGCACACTTTGAAGTTCTTTGAGTTGGATTGAATATTATGAATCCGAATTTGCTTTGGTGTTATTTTAGTACGAACTCTTGGTTAGATCGATCGGAAAGAATAGCTTCGTGTTATTTTACTATGAACTCTAGGATAGATTGATCGGAAAGAATAGCTTTGAGGTGGTTTCGTACCCTACAAACAATTCCATCTTATGTGCTCCGCTAGATAGGAACTTTGGAGTGATTCTTCGTTGCACGTTGAGGGACGGTTATATGATCCAATTATATTAGCACTATTCATAGATTGCACTAACGAAAGTACGGACCCTAGGCCTCATTTTCAAGCATTGCAATACCGTTTTTGTGCCCATTTACTATTTGCTACCTTGTTGTTTTTATTTATTCAGATTATAAAAATATATTTCTACCATCAATATTACACTTTTGTCACCATCTCTTCGCCAAACTAGTGCACCTATACAATTTGCCATTGTATTGGGTGTGTTGGGGACACAATATATTTCTTGTATTTGGTTGCAGGGTCGTTTGAGAGAGACCATCTTCATCCTACACCTCTCACGGATTGATAAACCTTAGGTCATCCACTTGAGGGAAAATTGTTACTGTCCTACAAAACTCTGTGCTTGGAGGCCCAACATGTGTGTACAAGAATAAAGTTGCGTAGTAGACATCATGCTCTTTTCTGGCGCTGTTGCCGTGGAGGTGAGTGCTTGAAGGTATATCTTTAGATCTTGCAATCGAATCTTTTAGTTTCTTGTTTTATCACTAGTTTGGTTTATAAAATAAAACTACAAAAAATGGAATTGAGGTTGCATCATATTATTGATCATCTTTATAATATCTTTCTTGAAAAATGATGGTTTGGAAAATTGTGCTCAATTGTTAGAAGAAGAAGTCAATAAAATGTTTGGCACAAAATATTTGAATGATGAGCATGATTGCAATGTTGTTAGTATGAATTCTTTGAATATCCATGGTGGTAACGATATGCAAAGCCATAAGCTTTGGGATGCTATATTTGATGAAGATGATATTTTTAATCCCCCAAGTTTTGATGAGGAAATTTGTTATAATGATTGCATGTCTCCTATTTATGATGATTATAATTATGAAAGTGGATTTGGAGAGGTCATGACTTTATTTAGTGATGAATCCACTATTTTGGAACAGGTTTCAATTGACTATGATAACAAAGTTGCTATCTATGATGATTATGGTGATGACATGTATGCTATATTGAATAGTGATAACCATGAAACGTGTCATCATGATTTTAATTTTCCATCTCATGGTAGTTATTTTGTTGAGTTTGCTCCCACCACTATTATGGATGAGAAGAAATTTTCTTATGTGGAGAGAAATAAAATTTTTATGCATGTGGATCATGAAAAGAATGTTTTATGTGACAACTATATTGTTGAATTTCTTCATGATGCTACTGAAAATTATTATGGGGGAGGAACTTATGCTTGTAGGAATTGCAATAAGATCAAATTTCCTCTCTATGTGTTGAAAATCTTGAAGTTATGCTTGTTTTGCCTTCATATGCCAGTTGATTCTTGTTCCCATAAGTTGTTTGCTCACAAAATCCATGTTAATAGGAAGTGGGTTAGACTTAAATGTGCTAGTCATGTGTTGTTGGGGAACGTAGTAATTTCAAAATTTTCCTACGCACATGCAAGATCATGGTGATGCACAGCAACGAGAGGGGAGAGTGTTGTCTACGTATCCACACAGACCGACTGCGGAAGCGTTGACACAACATAGAGGAAGTAGTCGTACGTCTTCCCGATCCGACCGATCCAAGCACCGTTACTCCGGCACCTCCGAGTTCTTAGCACACGTACAGCTCGATGACGATCCCCGGGCTCCGATCCAGCAAAGCTCCGGGGAGGAGTTCCGTCAGCACGACGGCGTGGTGACGATCTTGATGTTCTACCGCCGCAGGGCTTCGCCTAAGCACTGCTACAATATGATCGAGGTGGAATATGGTGGCAGGGGGCACCGCACACGGCTAAGGAATGATCTCAATGATCAACTTGTGTCTAGAGGTGCCCCCTGCCCCTGTATATAAAGGAGCCAAGGGGGAGGGGGCGGCCGGCCAGGAGGAGGGCGCAGGAGGAGTCCTACTCCTACCGGGAGCAGGACTCCCCCCCCCCCCAATCCTAGTTGGAATAGGATTCCCCGAGGGGGAAGAGAGAGAGGGGGCCGGCCACCTCTGCTTGTCCTAATAGGACTAGGGGAGGGGGGAGGCGCGCAGCCCACCTTGGGCTGCCCCTTTCTCCTTTCCACTAAAGCCCACTAAGGCCCATATTGCTCCCGGGGGGTTCCGGTAACCTCCCGGTACTCCGGTAAAATCCCGATTTCACCCGGAACACTTCCGATATCCAAACATAGGCTTCCAATGTGTCAATCTTTATGTCTCGACCATTTCGAGACTCCTCGTCATGTCCGTGATCACATCCGTGACTCCGAACTAACTTTGGTACATCAAAAATGCATAAACTCATAATAACTGTCATCTTAACATTAAGCGTGCGGACCCTACGGTTCGAGAATAATGCAGACATGACTGAGACACATCTCCGGTCAATAACCAGTAGCGGGACCTGGATGCCCATATTGGCTCCTACATATTCTACGAAGATCTTTATCGGCCAGACCGCATAACAACATACGTTGTTCCCTTTGTCATCGGTATGTTACTTGCCCGAGATTCGATCGTCGGTATCCAATACCTAGTTCAATCTCGTTACCGGCAAGTCTCTTTACTCGTTCCGTAATACATCATCTCGCAACTAACTCATTGGCTGCAATGCTTGCAAGGCTTATGTGATGTGCATTACCGAGAGGGCCCAGAGATACCTCTCCGACAATCGGAGTGACAAATCCTAATCTCGAAATACGCCAACCCAACATCTACCTTTGGAGACACATGTAGAGCTCATTTATAATCACCCAGTTACGTTGTGACGTTTGGTAGCACACAAAGTGTTCCTCCGGCAAACGGGAGTTGCATAATCTCATAGTCATAGGAACATGTATAAGTCATGAAGAAAGCAGTAGCAACATACTAAACGATCGGGTGCTAAGCTAATGGAATGGGTCATGTCAATCAGATCATTCAACTAATGATGTGACCTCGTTAATCAAATAACAACTCTTTGTTCATGGTTAGGAAAACCATCTTTGATTAACGAGCTAGTCAAGTAGAGGCATACTAGTGACACTCTGTTTGTCTATGTATTCACACATGTATTATGTTTCCGGTTAATACAATTCTAGCATGAATAATAAACATTTATCATGATATAAGGAAATAAATAATAACTTTATTATTGCCTCTAGGGCATATTTCCTTCAGTCTCCCACTTGCACTAGAGTCAATAATCTAGATTACACAGTAATGATTCTAACACCCATGGAGCCTTGGTGCTGATCATGTTTTGCTCGTGGAAGAGGCTTAGTCAACGGGTCTGCAACATTCAGATCCGTATGTATCTTGCAAATCTCTATGTCTCCCACCTGGACTAGATCCCGGATGGAATTGAAGCGTCTCTTGATGTGCTTGGTCCTCTTGTGAAATCTGGATTCCTTTGCCAAGGCAATTGCACCAGTATTGTCACAAAAGATTTTCATTGGACCCGATGCACTAGGTATGACACCTAGATCGGATATGAACTCCTTCATCCAGACTCCTTCGTTCGCTGCTTCCGAAGCAGCTATATACTCCGCTTCACATGTAGATCCTGCTATGACGATTTGTTTAGAACTGCACCAACTGACAGCTCTACCGTTTAATGTAAACACGTATCCGGTTTGCGATTTAGAATCGTCTGGATCAGTGTCAAAGCTTGCATCAACGTAACCTCTTACGGTGAGCTCTTTGTCACATCCATATACGAGAAACATATCCTTAGTCCTTTTCAGGTATTTCAGGATGTTCTTGACCGCTGTCCAGTGATCCACTCCTGGATTACTTTCGTACCTCCCTGCTAGACTTATAGCAAGGCACACATCAGGTTTGGTACACAGCATTGCATACATGATAGAGCCTATGGCTGAAGCATAGGGAACATCTTTCATTTTCTCTCTATCTTCTACAGTGGTCGGGCTTTGAGTCTGACTCAACTTCACACCTTGTAACACAGGCAAGAACCCTTTCTTTGCTTGATCCATTTTGAACTTCTTCAAAATCTTGTCAAGGTATGTGCTTTGTGAAAGTCCAATTAAGCGCCTTGATCTATCTCTATAGATCTTTATGCCTAATATGTAAGCAACTTCACTGAGGTCTTTCATTGAAAAACTCTTATTCAAGTATCCCTTTATGCTATCCAGAAATTCTATATCATTTCCAATCAGTAATATGTCATCCACATATAATATCAGAAATGCTACAGAGCTCCCACTCACTTTCTTGTAAATACAGGCTTCTCCGGAAGTCTATATAAAACCAAATACTTCGATCACACTATCAAAGCGTTTATTCCAACTCCGAGAGGCTTGCACCAGTCCATAAATGGATCGCTGGAGCTTGCACACTTTGTTAGCTCCCTTTGGATCGACAAAACCTTCCGGTTGCATCATATACAACTCTTCTTCTAGAAATCCATTCAGGAATGCAGTTTTGACATCCATCTGCCAAATTTCATAATCATAAAATGCGGCAATTGCTAACATGATTCTGACAGACTTAAGCATCGCTACGGGTGAGAAGGTCTCATCATAGTCAACCCCTTGAACTTGTCGAAAACCTTTTGCGACAAGTCGAGCTTTGTAGACAGTTACATTACCATCAGCGTCAGTCTTCTTCTTGAAGATCCATTTATTCTCAATTGCTTGCCGATCATCGGGCAAGTCAACCAAAGTCCATACTTTGTTCTCATACATGGATCCCATCTCAGATTTCATGGCTTCAAGCCATTTTGCGGAATCTGGGCTCACCATCGCTTCTTCATAGTTCGTAGGTTCATCATGATCTAGCAGCATGATTTCCAGAACAGGATTTCCTTACCACTCTGGTGCGGATCTCGCTCTGGTTGATCTACGAGGTTCAGTAGTATCTTGTCCTGAAGTTTCATGATCATGATCATTAGCTTCCTCACTAGTTGGTATAGGTGTCGCAGAAACAGTTTTCTGTGATGTACTATTTTCCAATAAGGGAGCAGGTGCAGTTACCTCATCAAGTTCTACTTTCCTCCCACTCACTTCTTTTGAGAGAAACTCCTTCTCTGGAAATGATCCATTCTTAGCAACAAATATCTTGCCTTCGGATCTGTGATAGAAGGTGTACCCAACAGTCTC
Source organism: Triticum monococcum (assembly GCA_034509565.1). NCBI lineage: Eukaryota > Viridiplantae > Streptophyta > Magnoliopsida > Poales > Poaceae > Triticum > Triticum monococcum. The sequence goes on along the minus strand of CM067847.1, from coordinate 167,678,886 downwards.
CTTTGGGTATCCTATGAAGACACATTTCTCCGATTTGGGTTCGAGCTTATCAGGTTGAAGCTTTTTCACATAAGCATCACAGCCCCAAACTTTAAGAAACGACAACTTTGGTTTCTTGCCAAACCACAGTTCATAAGGCATCGTCTCAACGGATTTTGATGGTGCCCTATTTAACGTGAATGCGGCCATCTCTAAAGCATAACCCCAAAACGATAGCAGTAAATCAGCAAGAGACATCATAGTTCGCACCATATATAGTAAAGTACGATTACGACGTTCGGACACACCATTACGCTGTGGTGTTCCGGGTGGCGTGAGTTGCGAAACTATTCCACAATTTTTCAAATGTACACCAAACTCATAACTCAAATATTCTCCTCCACGATCAGATCGTAGAAACTTTATTTTCTTGTTACGATGATTTTCAACTTCACTCTAAAATTCTTTGAACTTTTCAAATGTTTCAGACTTATGTTTCATTAAGTAGATATGCCCATATCTGCTTAAGTCAGATGTGAAGGTGAGAAAATAACGATATCCGCCACGAGCCTCAATATTCATCGGACCACATACATCGGTATGTATGATTTCCAACAAATCTGTTGCTCTCTCCATAGTACCGGAGAACGGTGTTTTAGTCATCTTGCCCATGAGGCACGGTTCGCAAGTACCAAGTGATTCATAATCAAGTGGTTCCAAAAGTCCATCAGTATGGAGTTTCTTCATGCGCTTTATACCGATATGACCTAAACGGCAGTGCCACAAATAAGTTGCACTATCATTATCAACTCTGCATCTTTTGGCTTCAACATTATGAACATGTGTGTTACTACTATCGAGATTCATCAAGAATAGACCACTCTTCAAAGGTGCATGACCATAAAAGATATTACTCATATAAATAGAACAACCATTATCCTCTGATTTAAATGAATAACCGTCTCGCATCAAACAAGATCCAGATATAATGTTCATGCTCAACGCTGGCACCAAATAACAATTATTTAGGTCTAATATTAATCCTGAAGGTAGATGTAGAGGTAGCGTGCCGACCGCGATCACATCGACTTTGGAACCGTTTCCCACGCGCATCGTCACCTCGTCCTTTGCCAGTGTTCGCTTAATCCGTAGTCCCTGTTTCGAGTTGCAAATATTAGCAACAGAACCAGTATCAAATACCCAGGTGCTACTGCGAGCTCTAGTAAGGTACACATCAATAACATGTACATCACATATACCTTTGTTCACCTTGCCATCCTTCTTATCCGCCAAATACTTGGGGCAGTTCCGCTTCCAGTGACCAGTCTGCTTGGAGTAGAAGCACTCAGTTTCAGGCTTAGGTCCAGACTTGGGTTTCTTCTCCTGAGCAGCAACTTGCTTGTCGTTCTTCTTGAAGTTCCCCTTCTTCTTCCCTTTGCCCTTTTTCTTGAAACTAGTGGTCTTGTTAACCATCAACACTTGATGCTCCTTTTTTATTTCTACCTCCGCCGCTTTTAGCATTGAGAAGAGCTCGGGAATAGTCTTGTTCATCCCTTGCATATTATAGTTCATCACGAAGCTCTTGTAGCTTGGTGGCAGTGATTGGAGAATTCTGTCAATGACGCAATCATCTGGAAGATTAACTCCCATCTGAATCGAGTGATTATTATACCCAGACATTTTGAGTATATGCTCACTGACAGAACTGTTCTCCTCCATCTTGCAGCTATAGAACTTATTGGAGACTTCATATCTCTCAATCCGGGCATTTGCTTGAAATATTAACTTCAACTCCTGGAACATCTCATATGCTCCATGACGTTCAAAACGTCGTTGAAGTCCCGATTCTAAGCTATAAAGCATGGCACACTGAACTATCGAGTAGTCATCAGCTTTGCTCTGCCAGACGTTCATAACATCTGGTGTTGCTCCAGCAGCAGGCCTGGCACCCAGCGGTGCTTCCAGGACGTAATTCTTCTGAGCAGCAATGAGGATAATCCTCAAGTTACGGACCCAGTCCGTGTAATTGCTACCATCATCTTTCAACTTTGCTTTCTCAAGGAACGCATTAAAATTCAACGGAACAACAGCATGAGCCATCTATCTACAATCAACATAAACAAGCAAGATACTATCAGGTACTAAGTTCATGATAAGTTTAAGTTCAATTAATCAAATTACTTAAGGACTCCCACTTAGATAGACATCCCTCTAATCCTCTAAGTGATCACGTGATCCAAATCAACTAAACCATAACCGATCATCACGTGAGATGGAGTAGTTTTCAGTGGTGAACATCGTTTATGTTGATCATATCTACTATATGATTCACGCTCGACCTTTCGGTCTCCGTGTTCTGAGGCCATATCTGCATATGCTAGGCTCGTCAAGTTTAACCTGAGTATTCTGCATGTGCAAAAACTGGCTTGCACCCGTTGTAGATGGACATAGAGCTTATCACACCCGATCATCACGTGGTGTCTGGGCACGACGAACTTTGGCAACGGTGCATACTCAGGGAGAACACTTCTTGATAATTTATTGAGAGATCATCTTATAATGCTATCGTCAATCAAAGCAAGATAAGATGCATAAAAAGATAAACATCACATGCAATCAATATAAGTGATATGATATGGCCATCATCATCTTGCGCTTGTGATCTCCACCTCCGAAGTACTGTCATGATCACCATCGTCACCGGCACGACACCTTGATCTCCATCGTAGCATCATTGTCGTCTCGCCGATCTTATGCTTCCACGACTATCGCTACCGCTTAGTGATAAAGTAAAGCATTACATTGCGATTGCATTGCATACAATAAAGCGACAACCATATGGCTCATGCCAGTTGCCGATAACTCGGTTACAAAACATGATCATCTCATACAATAAAATTCATCATCATGCCTTGACCATATCACATCACAACATGCCCTACAAAAACAAGTTAGACGTCCTCTACTTTGTTGTTGCAAGTTTTACGTGGCTGCTACGGGCTTAAGCAAGAACCAATCTCACCTACGCATCAAAACCACAACGATAGTTTGTCAAATAGACTCCGTTTTAACCTTCGCAAGGACCGGGCGTAGCCACACTCGGTTCAACTAAAGTTGGAGAGACAGTCGCCCGCAAGCCACCTATGTGCAAAACACGTTGGGGGAACCGGTCTCGCGTAAGCGTACGCGTAATGTTGGTCCGGGTCGTCTCGTCCAACAATACCGCCGAATCAAAGTATGACATGCTGGTAGGCAGTATGACTTATATCTCCCACAACTCACTTGTGTTCTACTCGTGCAAATAACATCAAACCATAAAACCAGGCTCGGATGCCACTGTTGGGGAACGTAGTAATTTCAAAATTTTCCTACGCACACACAAGATCATGGTGATGCACAACAACGAGAGGGGAGAGTGTTGTCTACGTACCCACGTAGACCGACTGCGGAAGCGTTGACACAACGTAGAGGAAGTAGTCGTACGTCTTCCCGATCCGACCGATCCAAGCACCGTTACTCCGGCACCTCCGAGTTCTTAGCACACGTATAGCTCGATGATGATCCCCGGGCTCCGATCCAGCAAAGCGTCGGGGAGGAGTTCCGTCAGCACGACGGCGTGGTGACGATCTTCATGTTCAACCGTCGCAGGGCTTTGCCTAAGCACTGCTACAATATGATCGAGGTGGAATATGGTGGCAGGGGGCACCGCACACGGCTAAGGAACGATCTCAATGATCAACTTGTGTCTAGAGGTGCCCCCTGCCCCTGTATATAAAGGAGCCAAGGGGGAGGGGGCGGCCGGCCAGGAGGAGGGCGCAGGAGGCACTACAGGAAACAGGAGATTTGCCGTCAGTACTGCTCTTTGCCGTCAGCATTTCATTGGGGCAAATGGCAAAGAGACATTTTACCGACAGCGGCTGACGGCAAATATATACTTTGCCGTCTGCAAAAGAAACCACAGACGGCAAAGACACTTTGCCGTCTGCACATTTTTTTGTAGACGGCAAATCACATATTTTGCCGTCTGTAAATAAAATTGCGTACGGCAAAGTGTCTTTGCCGTCTGTTGTTTTTTTGCAGACGGCAAAGTATGCTCTTTGCCGTCTGTAAATAAAATCGCAGACGGCAAAGAGAAAGCACATCCCACGGATCGATCTCGCGGATCGATGACGTGGCAGCAGATCCGCGGCCCACCCAGAAATCCCACCAACGGCCACACCACGATCTCTCTCACGGCCCCACCACTCACCACGATCCATCCCCACCACAAACCCCCTCGCTCTGCCTTATCCTCTCGCACACCTCTCTCTCGTACCCGTCTCTCTTCGCGCAGGTACCGGCCGCCGCTCGCGCCACCAGCCCCTGCCGCTGCCGCGGTCGCCGCTCGCTGCCCCGGCCCCTGCCGCCGCTCGCCTCACCGGTCCCGGCCACAACTCCACCACTCGCCACCCCGGCCGCCGCTCGCCCCATCAGCCCCGGCCAAAGCTCCGCCACTCGTCGTCCGGACGCTGCCACGCCCCTGCCTCCTCCCGTCTCTCCACCGGAGCCCGCCTCCGCCCGCTGTCTGCCTACCAGAGCCCACCGCCGCCTGCGCGACCGGCCGACGGCCGCCATCGCCCACGTGTGCCCGCATCTGCCAGCCGGAGCCCACCTCCTCCTGCGTGACCGGCCGGCGGCCGCCTCCGCCCGAGCCCGATCGCCACCGCGCGTCTCCCACCTCCGCTCGCATCGTCCGAGTGCCGGAGCCCGCCTCCGCCCGTGCCACCAGCCACCGCCACCGCTAGGCCCCATCGGGTGCAGGACGCCGGGCGGCTCCATGGCCAGCGCGGCTGCCGACGGGCACTTCCCCATGCCCGGTGTAGTCTACAGCAGGCGGCAGAGTTCCCGAGACCTCTTTCTCCATAGCATCGATTTTGAAAATTGTTGATCTTGAGTTTTGTAAATTGATGAATAAAAAATTTTGTAGATGGGAATTTTTGATGGTCGGGTGTTCTGCAAATCGACATAGTATTTTGTTGTGTAAATCGATCTATAAAAAATGCCATGAAAAATGTTTTATTATTTAGTAGTCCTGTGAATTTTTTAATTAAAAAAAATCTTTGCTGTCTGTAAAGTAGTTTGGCTTACGGCAAAGATTGTGTTTTGGCTGACGGCGAAGATGTTTCTTTGCCGTCTGTTACTGAGATTGGCTGACGGCAAAATCTCTGCCGTCTGCCCGATTAAAAGCTGACGACAAAGTGCCGTTTGCCGACTTTGTCTTTGCCGACACACTTTGCCGTCTGCGTGTTGACGGCAAAATCTTTGCCGTCTATTTTTTGGTCTTTGCCGTCTGTGATTCACAGACGGCAAATTACCTGATTCCTGTAGTGAGGAGTCCTACTCCTACCGGGAGTAGGACCCCCCCCCAATCCTAGTTGGAATAGGATTCCCCGAGGGGGAAGAGAGAGGGGGGGCCGGCCACCTCTCCTTGTCCTAATAGGACTAGGGGAGGGGGGAGGCGCGTGGCCCACCTTGGGCTGCCCCTTTCTCCTTTCCACTAAAGCCCACTAAGGCCCATATGGCTCTCGGGGGGTTCCGGTAACCTCCCGGTACTCCGGTAAAATCCCGATTTCACCCGGAACACTTCCGATATCCAAACATAGGCTTCCAATGTATCAATCTTTATGTCTCGACCATTTCAAGACTCCTCGTCATGTCCGTGATCACATCCGGGACTCCGAACTAACTTTGGTACATCAAAAATGCATAAACTCATAATAACTGTTATCCTAACGTTAAGCGTGCGGACCCTACGGTTCGAGAATAATGCAGACATGACTAAGACACATCTCTATTCAATAACCAATAGCGGGACCTGGATGCCCATATTGGCTCCTAAATATTCTACGAAGATCTTTATCGGTCAGACCGCATAACAACATATGTTGTTCCCTTTGTCATCGGTATGTTACTTGCCCGAGATTCGATCGTCGGTATCCAATACCTAGTTCAATCTCGTTACCGGCAAGTCTCTTTACTCGTTCCATAATACATCATCTCGCAACTAACTCATTGGCTGCAATGCTTGCAAGGCTTATGTGATGTGCATTACCGAGAGGGCCCAGAGATACCTCTCCGACAATCGGAGTGACAAATCCTAATCTCGAAATACGCCAACCCAACATCTACCTTTGGAGACACCTGTAGAGCTCCTTTATAATCACCCAGTTACGTTGTGACGTTTGGTAGCACACAAAGTGTTCCTCCGGCAAACGGGAGTTGCATAATCTCATAGTCATAGGAACATGTATAAGTCATGAAGAAAGCAATAGCAACATACTAAACGATCGGGTTCTAAGCTAATGGAATGGGTCATGTCAATCAGATCATTCAACTAATGATGTGACCTCGTTAATCAAATAACAACTCTTTGTTCATGGTTAGGAAACATAACCATCTTTGATTAACGAGCTAGTCAAGTAGAGGCATACTAGTGACACTCTGTTTGTCTATGTATTCACACATGTATTATGTTTCCGGTTAATACAATTCTATCATGAATAATAAACATTTATCATGATATAAGGAAATAAATAATAACTTTATTATTGCCTCTAGGGCATATTTCCTTCATGTGTTTCATGATGCTCTCGTTATGTTTCAATTCTTTACTTTTATGTGAGCATCAATGAAATCATCATGCCTAGCTAAAAGGCATTAAAGAAAAGCACTTGTTGGGAGACAACCCAACACTTTTACCTACTGTTTTTGTGTGTTACATGATTAGGCTACTATAGTAATCATGTTTTATTTCTTTTGTTTCAATAAAGTGCCAAGTAAAACCTTTGGGATGGCCTATGGTGATAGTTGATTTGATTTTGCTGAAAAACAGAAACTTTTGCGTTCAGGAAAACAATTCTCATTTTTAACAAAAGCGTGATAAAATGCTGATTCTTTTTGCAGAAGATTAATAGACAAATTATCCAGGTTTTAATATTTTTCAGAATTTTTGGAGTATTAGAAGTATGGTTGGAATACAGATTACTACTGGTTGTTCTGTTTTTGACAGATTCTGTTTTCAATGTATAGTTTGCTTGTTTTCTAGTTTCCATGGCTTATATTGCTCAATATAAATTCTGGAAATGATATGATACAGTAGTCATTGTGTGGAAACAATTATGAATCTTGTCTTTGACAGTACCCAAGTGAAATGGTTTGCTCTTTATCATACTAACCTATCTCACAAAGTTCTGTTAAGTTTTGTGTGATTGAAGTTTTCAAGTTTTGGGTGGGATGTCAATATGAGGAGAATAAGGAGTGACAAGACCCTAATCTTGGGGATTCACAAGGCACCCCAAGGTAATACTCAAGGAATATCCAAGCAACTAAGCTTGGGGATGCCCGGAAGGCACCCCCTCTTTCGTCTCCAACATTATCTGTAACTTCACTTGGAGCTATGTTTTCATTCATCACATGATATGTGTTTCGCTTGGTTCATCATTTGATTTTGTTAGGATTTTATTTCTGTTATTTATAATAATATTTTCATCTTTATTTTCAATAAAAATATCAAGTATAGCCTTTGACATGCTTATTTTGGAAGTCTACATGTTGCTGTTTCAAAACAGACAGTTTATCGATGTTGCAAAAATTCCCTAGAAAAGTCAGAATATGATAAAATGTTGAAACTTTTTGAAAATGAGATCTGATAAATTTTCTACAATGTGGTAAAATTTTCATAAATTTTGGAGTTTACGAAGTATTTATACTCTTGCATTCTTTACAGACTATATTGGTTGGCAGATTTCTGTTATGTCTGCATTGTTTGCATATGTTTGCTTGTTTAATGATCCTATTTGAGGATAGGAGTATTAAATATGCATACGCATTTAGTATGCAATGTTGAATAATAATTTTAGTGATTTGCTACAGTAGAGAATGATAAGGTTTTTGCATTGGTTTATACTAACTTATCTCACGAGTTTTGTTGAGTTTTGAGTGGATGAAGCTTTTGAGATTTAGGAAAACCGTGATATGAGAAGAATTAAGGAGGCACAAAAGCTCAAGCTTGGGGATTCCCATGGCACCCCAAGATAATATTTCAAGAAGTCTCAAGTATCTAAGCTTGGGGATGCCCCGGTAGGCATCCCACCTTTCTTCTTCAACAATTATCGGTTAGTATCAGTTGAGCCTAAGTTTTTGCTTCTTCACATGATGTGTGCTATTCTTGGAATGTCATTTTATTTTGTTTTGCTTGTTGTTTTAATAAAATGCTTATATGTAAAAGTTTTTGAATAAGAGAGAGTCCTCAAATAACTACCTATTTAATTAACTACTCGCTTGATCTTCACTTATATCTTTTTTGGAGTAGCTCGTCGTTTACTCTTGTGCTTCACTTATATCCTATGAGTAAATTTTTGAATAAATTGAATGTCATGAAGTTGAAATCATATCATGCCTAGTGGTAGCTTAACATTGTTTAGAAAGTGAATCTTTTGTGGTTTGACAATCACAATATTGGTCATACAAGCAATTCATGAATAATTAGTATAAGGAAGAGAACTTTCACATGCAAATACACTATCTTGGAAATATTTTGTGATTGTGAGCCCCCATCAAAATATTATATGCCAAAATTGTTGACGTTGGACAAGGAAGACAACGTAATGGTTTATGTTTGTTCATATTCACATGGAAGTTATATTGTCATAGATCCTTCAACATGTGGTGCTTGGCCCCCATCTTTGCTAGCGAAAAATTCCACACCAAGTAGAGATACTACTTGTGCATCCAAAAAACCCTTAAAACCAAATCTTATCTTCAAGAGTCCACCGTACCTACCTAAGGATTGAGCAAGATCCTTCAAGTAAGTTGTCATCGGTGCAATAAGGCAATAAAAATTGCTTCTAAAAGTGTTAGATCATTTAGTGTAAGAGAAAATTGAGCATTGTACGAACTTGTGATGGCAAAGAATAAAAGTGACATACTGCATAATAAAGGTTGCTATCATAAGGGGCAATATAATGTGACATTCTTTTGCACTAAGGGGTTGAGCATACAAACAAATAAGCGCATGGCAACCTCTGCTTCCCTCTACGAAGGGCCTATCTTTTACTTTTATGTATTTACTTTCATGCAAGAGTCAAAGTTTTTCTCTCTATTCCTTTTTATTTTTATTTTTTGGCAAGCATCATGTGGTGAGGAAAGATCTAGGCACATATATCCAGTTGGATATGGGTAGCATGAGTTATTATTGTTGACATCACCCTTGAGGTGAATACATTGGGAGGCAAAATTATAAGCCCCTATCTTTCTATGTGTCTAGTTGAAACATTTTGCTCATGTGTATGCGGTGAGTGTTAGCAATCATAGAAGACTCTATGATAGTTGAGTATGCGGAGCTCTTACTTATACTTTGTTGAATAAGTTGAATTGCAATTGCTTGGTGACTGAGAACATTGGTTGTTGAGTTTCAAGAGAATTCATTGTTTGAACCTTAACACGTGAACTCGTTGCCACTTTAACATGAGAAATTTTATAAGAAAGAGTTGTTGTCATGATGCTAGGAAAAGTGATTGAAATTATCATTGATCAAACGTAGGCACTTTGCTAGCATTCGCACTCCATAAATTATTTCTTTTATCATTTACCTACTCGAGGACGAGTAGGAATTAAGCTTGGGGATGTTGATACATCTCCAACGTATCTATAATTTATGAACTATTCATGTTGTTTTATTATCATTCTTGGATATTTTACAATCATTTTATAGAAACTTTATATCATTTTTTGGGACTAACCTATTAACCCAGTGCCCAATGCCAGTTATTGTTTTATTACATCATAGGAAATCAATATCAAACGGAGTCCAAACACCGCCAAACTTTTCGTGGATTTTTTATAGACCAGAAGACTCCCGTTGGGCCAGAGCAGCACCTGGAGGGTGCCCTGAGGGGGGCACAACCCACTAGGGCATGCATGGGAGCCTAGACGTGCCCAGGTGGGTTGTGCCCACCTCGGTGGCGTCTCACACCCCCTCTTTGCCCTATAAAATTCCAAATATTCCAAAAAAACCTCGGGGTTAACCTAGATTAGAAGTTCCACCACCGCAAGGCTCTGTAGCCACTGAAAACCAATCTAGACCCCGTTCCGGCACCCTGTCAGAGAGGAGAATCATCTCCGGTGGCCATCTTCATCATCCCGGCGGCCACCATGATGAGGAGGGAGTAGTCCACCCTCGGGGCTGAGGGTTTGTACCAGTAGCTATGTGTTTAATCTCTCTCTCTTTCTCGTGTTCTTGAGATGTTACGATCTTGATGTATCGCGGGCTTTGTTAATATAGTTGGATCATATGGTGTTTTCCCCTCTCTATCTTGTTGTGATGAATTGAGTTTTTCCTTTGAGATTTTGTGGTTATCGGATTGAATACTTTTATGGATTTGAGAACACTTGATATATGTCTTGCAATTGAATACTCGTCGTGACAATGGGGTATTGTATTGATTCACTTGATATATGTTTTGGCACTCAACTCGCGGATTCCTGAGGTGACATTGGGGTAATCTATGCATAGGGGTTGATGCACGTTCTTGTCTTTGTTTCTCCGGTAGAAATCTTGGGGCACTCTTTGAAGTTTGTCGGTGTACTAAAGTAGGGGTACCTTAGTATCCCGAACTTGTGCACGGGCAGTCGCAGCGACCCGCGGCAAGGCTTGCCGGGCGACCGCCAAGACCCTCCGTGGTTCCTTTGGGGCCGTTCAAGAACAAAGTATCCAAGAGAAAAACAAGGCCCCGGCAAGAGGAGCTTGCCGGGAAGGAGACAAGACCCCGGCAAGAGGAGCTTGCCGGGAAGGAGACGAGGCCCCGGCAAGAGGAGCTTGCCGGGAAGGAGACGAGACCCCGGCAAGAGGAGCTTGCCGGGAAGACAACCAAAGCATCTCAAGAAGCTCGCTGCGGCGCACTGCGCGTCCCGACAAGCTCCCGGACGCGACAAGGCAACATCCGCGGCAAGGCGCTTGCCGCGGCAAGCTACTACTTCGCAGCCCGCGCTCCAGCTCACCCACCAACGTGTCGCTCTGGGACCGCTCCTGGCGTACGTGGCGGGAGGCTGGGCAGCCGGGGGCATGCGGTGGCAAGCAAGCGCTGACAAGATAGCCATCGTGGCAAACGGTGGCGTTCCTAGCGGTCCCTCTCTGTACCGTCTAGGTGACACAGACAGGCATTTAGTGCCCTTGTCCCCTGCCGTCAGGGTTAGGTATGATACGACTGTTGTAGGCGGTGGAGCCAACTACCACCTCTTTTACGTTTTTACCCGCACCTCTGTTGCCACCTATCGGTGACCCCTTAGACATATAAAAGGAGGCCCATGCGCAACAGAGAAGGCAGGACGGCCATTCTCACGCTCGGTCTTGCCAGCTGCTTGAGTGTACTGTAGCACTCATCGCTCCCGAGCAAGAACTCAATACAACCACCAAAGCAGGAGTAGGGTTTTACGCATCCATGCGGCCCGAACCTAGGTAAACCGACCGCGTCGCTCGTGCGTTCGCCTCGATCTGCTCTTTGTGCATCCACCGCCCCCTGCCGAACCGAAAGGGGCTCGGCCCGCCGATCCCCATAGGTGTACGTGGGACCAGCAACCCCCGACATCTTTGGCGCGCCAGGTAGGGGGCGGCGTCGAGGTTGTGCGAACCTGATCCGGCGTTCGCACGAGCCAAATCTTCATCCTCTTCATCAACATGCCGCCGAAGAAGAAGGCTTCGGAGGTAGCCGCTCCGTCTGCGCCGATCCCACCATCGCCAGAGTGAACGGCTGGTGGGGTAGGCGCCGGCGGAAGAGCGGGCGACGACGGGGGGATTCATGGTGCTGCCGGGTCCAAGGACAAGGCTGCGCCGCACGTCGGCGGCGCGGTCGCCTCCCACAACGACCGCGCGCACTCCAAGACCTTGGCGTCCGTACACGCACCGCGCCCGTCCCGAGAGGCACGGGACCAGCAGCGTCATGGTACCCACGGTACCATACGTCTGCTGGGCCAAGATCAAGCTGGCGGATCCCGGAGTGCTCTGGACCAGCATGCACGCCAACATGCTGGCGCGAGCGTGGCGCGGTCGCTTGGACGAGATGTTGCTCCTTCTAACGCAGTTAGAAGTCCGAGCATATCTCGCTCCTTGCACCATTCGCTGCCGCCGCCCACCTCTCCGGCGGAAGCGTTGGCACATGCCTAGCTGCTCCTAGATTACCCTCCGGCGCCAGAGAAGATCGATGACTGGAGGGCCACTATCTAGAGCCTCATCGGCCCCCCCCCCAACGGTGACAACCCACGGCAGCCGAGCGCATCGCTGCCGCGGCAAGTCAGCCAGGCGCGAGCCGGTGGCGACAAGACCAACGAAGGTGCAACCACTGTGCACTCTCCGCCCCGAAGGCCAAGATCGCCGACTCGCCGGATCCACCTCGACAGCTACTCCACCGCGTCGTCAGATCCGCGAGCTCGTCGCGATCAGCGCCAAGTTCTTCATGAGAGACAACAGGAAGACGCTCGAACACGCATCGAGCGCCGAAGAGAAGCGCGGCGTCAATCAGACCTGCGCGTTGGGCCCTCTGTTGACATGCATGCGCCCGGAGAACCAGGCGACTTGCCGTACGCGGCAGGTTGCCCTGCGTTTACCCGTGAGCTGCGGCAAGTCCAGTGGCCCAGCCAGAAACATTTCAAGCCAGACGTGCCGGAGAAGTACGACGGCAAGTCGCACCGTCGGAGTTCCTCAGCATCTACACCATTGCGGTGCAAGCTGCCGGGGGGCGAGACGGCAAGGTCCTTGCCAACTACTTCCCGCTCGTGCTCAAGCCCGAAGTTAGATCCTGGCTCATGCACTTGCCGGACAACTCCGTATCCTCTTGGGCGGACTTGTGCCATCAGTTTGTCGGCGCCTTTACAGGCGGCCACAAACGACATGGCCAAGAGAGTGACCTCCACCTGCTTGCCCAGAAGGAAGGAGAGCCCCTGCGCAAGTATATCCAGAGATTCAGCCGCGTGGAGCGCAACATCCCGGACATCCACCCTGCCGCGGTTATCAGCGCATTCCATCAGAATGTGCGTAATCGCAGGATGCGGGAGGAGATGGCGATGAGCAGGATCAGAGACGTCAGTGAGCTATACGCCCTGGCCGACAAGTGCGCACGCGCTGAGGAAGGGAGGAAACTCCCCGGAGAGACTACCGGAACAGGGGGATCTGACAGTGAGGATGCCGCCCCGGCAAGGAAGAACCGGAGGTGCAACAGGAGGAAGGGCAAAGAGGTGCTAGTCGTCGAGCAGTCCGGCGATGACGGCGCCACCAAGCAAGCCAAAGTTGGTAGATCCGGCAAGGAGGTTGCCGCATGCACCAACTGCCAAGCTGTGGCGGCCGCCGAGAAGCAGGGCAGCTCCAACAAGCAGTACTGCAAGATCCACCGCACCAAGGGCCACGGTCTCCAGAGCTGCAGGAAGGTCGAGCAGCTTGTCCAGCAACAAAAAGCTGAGTACAAGCGGCGCGACAAGGTGAGAGCTCAAGGAGGCAGTGGAGAGGCCTGCAAGAAGTGCGTTGGCCAGGGAGGACGCCGCGACAAGGTCAAGCAGCGGCAAGGAGACAGACCTCCCCGCGGCCGCGACAAGGATGATGACGAAGACGACGACGAAGACATGGATGATGTTGAGAACAGTGAGTAGGAGTTTCAGAAGGCTACAGAAGTCTTGTGTGTTGATGGTGGTGCTTCTCTGCATACTTCCCACTGCCAACTCAAACAGTGGCTCCGGGAAGTTAATGCGGCAGAGCCACCTGTCGAATCACGCAAGCTTCTGAAGTGGTCCAGCACGCCTATCGTCTTTGACATTGAGGACCACCCTGATCGCACAACTGCGGTCGGGTGCTTGCCGTTGTTGGTTTCGCCAACAATCCGCAACCTCAAGGTCACCAAGATGCTAGTTGACGGCGGGGCCGGCTTAAATCTGATCTCCTCCGCTGTGCTCCAGAAACTCTAGATCCCGGACAGCGAGCTCGAAGAGACCGGTACATTCCAAGGAATTAACCCGGGAAGGAGCAAGCCGAAAGGAAAGGTCACGTTGCCGGTGACATTTGGCAGCGAGCTGAATTTCAGAACGGAGAGGGTCACTTTTGACATTGCTGATTTCCCATTGCCTTACAATGGGATACTTGGCCGTCCAGCGCTCGCCAAGTTCATGGCAGCCTCTCACTATGCATACAACATGCTCAAGATGCCAGGCCCGATAAGCGTCATCTCTATGCCTGGCGACAAGAAGGATGCCCTTATCTGCGCCGACAAGATCTACCGGGAAGCAGCTGCCGCGACAGACCGCAAGACACTTGCCGCTGAAGCTCCCGGGGGGAAGGAGAAGACCAAGTCCGGCAAGAGCTCTGATGCCTACTCCGGCAAGCGCGCCTCTTCGGAGTGTTGCGCTGCCGTTGAGGACGCACCATCGAGCTCCACCGGCAAGAGTAAGAAGACGGTGGCAGCTCCAGCACTTACCAAGAAGGTGTCCGCCAAGGAGGACAGCACTAGTGGTACCTTCACCATCAGTGCCACGCTTGACCCTAAATAGGAAAGCGCGCTCGTTACTTTCCTGCGGGCGAATGTCGACGTGTTTGCATGGCAACCGTCTGACATCCCCGGTGTTCCCAGGAAGGTAATTGAGCACCATCTTGCCGTTTGTCCTCATGCGCGGCTCGTCAAGAAGAAGGTCAGGAAACAGGCAGTGGAGCGCCAAGAATTCATAGCAGAAGAAATCAAGAAATTGGAAGCAGCAGGCCTTGTAAGAGGGGTGCTCCATCCCACGTGGTTGGCCAATCCGGTTGTAGTGCGCAAGGCGAATGGGAAATGGAGGCTTTGTATTGACTTTACTGATGTTAATAAAGCTTGTCCCAAAGATCCATTTCCCTTGCCACGCATTGACCAGATTGTTGACTCCACAGCCGGATGTGAGTTGCTTTCATTTCTTGACGCATATTCAGGATACCATCAGATCTTCATGGCAGAAGAGGATGAGGAGAAAACCGCATTCATTACTCCATGTGGCACGTACTGTTTTGTACGGATGCCTTTCAGATTAAAGAATGTTGGTTCAACATTTGCCAGAGTAGTCCATATCGCTTTGAAGCCACAGATACACAGAAATGTAGAAGCTTACATGGATGATATAGTGGTCGAAAGCAAAGACAGGGCAACTCTGATCCAAGACTTAGAAGAGACTTTTGCAAATCTGCGCAAGGTCAACATCAAGCTCAACCCCGAGAAGTGTGTGTTTGGAGTCCCTTCCGGCAAACTTCTCGGGTTCTTTGTGTCTCAGCGGGGAATCGAAGCTAATCCCGACAAGATCAAGGCCATTGAGCAGATCGAAGCACCAAAGCGCGTCAAGGATGTACGGAAGCTTGCCGGCTGCGTGGCTGCTCTCAGCAGGTTTATCTCTCGGTCTGCTGAGTGCGCCCTACCGTTTTTCAAAATTTTGAAAAGGGAAGGTCCAATGAAATGGACTCCGGAAGCGGAGGCTGCGCTGCAAGACTTGAAGAGATACCTGTCCTCCACTCCAACACTTGTCGCACCTAAACCACAAGAGAAGTTGCTGCTGTACATAGCGGCAACCAATCAAGTGGTTAGTGCTGCGTTAGTAGCGGAGAGGGAGGCAGATGACGAGCCAGCGACCGCGGCAAGCACATCCAGCGACAAGCAGGGGGCTTCCCCGACAAGCTCTGGTCCCGACAAGCAAGGGTCTGCACAGATGCAAGAGGAGATACAGAAGAAGATGGTGCAGCGCCCAGTTTACTTTGTCAGTTCCCTTTTGCAGGGGGCTAGGTCAAGGTGCTCTGGTGTACATAAGTTGCTTTTCGGCCTTCTCATGGCCTCGAGAAAGCTGCGCCATTACTTCCAAGCACATGAGATCACAGTTGTCACTCGCTTTCCGCTGAAGAGGATATTGCAAAATCCCGAAGCAACAGGCAGGATTGTCGAGTGGGCACTGGAACTGTAAAGCTTTGGCCTCAAGTTTGAGAGTACGTCAACAATCCAGAGCAGAGCATTGGCAGAGTTCATAGCAGAATGGACACCAACTCCAGACGAAGAAATTCCGGAGACGGGCATCCCCGCCAAGGAAGCAAGCAAAGAGTGGCTCATGTACTTTGACGGTGCCTTCTCGCTGCAAGGCACCGGTGCTGGTGTACTGCTTGTCACACCCACCGGAGAGCACCTCAAGTACATAGTCCAGATGCACTTTCCCAAGGAGCAAGCGACAAACAATACTGCAGAGTATGAAGGCTTGCTTGCCGGTCTCAGGATCGCGGCAGAACTTGGGATTAAGAAGCTCATTGTCAGGGGTGAATCGCAGCTTGTCGTCCGCCAAGTGAACAAGGTTTACCAGAGTCCGTTGATGGAAGCTTATGATGATGAAGTGAGGAAGCTAGAAGAGTGCTTTGACGGCCTGCAAATGGAACATGTTCCAAGAGCTGAGAACGACATTGCCGATGGCCTGTCGAAGTGCGCTGCACTTAAATTACCTGTGGAACAAGGGATTTTTGTGCTCAAGCTGACTCAGCCGTCCGTAACACCATCAACTAGACAGAGCAAGAAGAGGAAGTTGATTTCTGGTGACTATCTTCCAGCAGAGCTTCCCGAAGCCGCCGCCAAGAAGGTCCCCAAGATCGACGCCAAGAATGCTGAGGAGCAGTCTGCTCCGGCAAGGCCCAGGGTTTGTTCCGTTGAAGCAGATTCTCCCGACAAGTTTTGCTCTGGCAAGCTTGCCGGGGAACGTCAAGCTCCGGCAGAGCCACGGGCTCTTGCCGTAGAAGCGGACGTTCCCGCAGCAGCAGATGTGCCTTTAGTCCTTGTTGTCGAGCCATAGGCTCCAACATGGGCGTAGCAGATTGTCCGTTTCCTTCAGACAGGAGAGCTTCCCGAGGAACCAGAAGAAGCGGAAAGAGTAGCCCCGCAGTCTAGTATGTACCAGTTTGTCGACAACACACTGTGCAGAAGAAGACTCAACGGTGTGAAATTGAAGTGTATTCCTCGGGAAGATGGACAGAAGCTGTTGGCAGAGATACACGGAGGCACATGTGGTCACCACATTGGCGCGAGAGCTCTTGTCGGAAAAGCATTCCTGCAAGGCTTCTTCTGGCCGACAGCCCTCCAGGATGCAACTGCACAAGTAACCAAGTGTGAAGCGTGCCAGTTCCATTCCAAGCAGATACACCAGCCAGCTCAAGCTCTCCAGACGATCCCTTTATCCTGGCCATTCTCGGTCTGGGGGCTCGATATCCTCGTCCCCTTTCCCCGAGCTGTCGGGGGCTTTGAGTACTTGTATGTCGCAATCGACAAGTTCACAAAGTGGCCGGAAGTGGAACCAGTGAGGAAGGTGACAGCACAGTCAGCAGTCAAGTTATTCAGGTCGATTGTCTGTTGTTTCGGAATCACCAACAGGATAATCACCGACAACGGTACACAATTTACGAGCCGCACCTTCATGCAGTACGTCCAAGATCTTGGCGCCAAGGTCTGCTTCGCTTCTGTTGCTCACCCGAGAAGCAACGGCCAAGCGGAGAGGGCAAATGCTGAAGTGCTGCGCGGGCTCAAGACTAGGACTTTCGACAGGCTGCACAAGTGCAGACGCAACTGGATCGAGGAGCTGCCAGTGGTTCTTTGGTCGATCAGGAAGACGCCAAATCGAGCCACTGGCCAGACACCCTTCGCTCTAGTCTATGGAGCGAAGGCAGTTATCCCCACGGAACTCGTATACGGGTCACCTCGAGTGCTCGCTTATGATGAGCTTGAGCAAGAGCAGCTGCGGCAAGATGACGCGCTGCTCCTTGAGGAAGATTGTCTTCAGGCTGCTGTGCGAGCCGCACGCTACCAGCAAGCTTTGCGCCGCTATCATAGCCGCAAAGTTAACGCCAGAAGTCTCGAGGAAGGCGACCTTGTTCTTCGGCGCATTCAGTCCGCCAAGAATTCCAACAAGTTGGCGCTGAAGTGGGAAGGCCCTTACCGGGTGAAACGAGTCACCAGGCCTGGTGCTGTCCGCCTGGAGACCGAAGATGGCGTACCAGTGAGCAACTCCTGGAATATCGAGCATCTTCATAAGTTTTACCCGTAAGGCGCGGTTGTCGGACCCTGTCCGGCAACCACCCTTTTGTACAAGTCTTGCCGCTATTGCATGTAATCCTTTGTACAAAGCCAGGCGCAGACCCTGAGCACAAGTAAATGAAGCGCCGGCGCCCAGAGTTATAGCATGCATGCTAGGTCGAGTCGGGTCCTTGGTTAGGGTTGATAGTGCTTAACAGCGGCTAACCCCTAACTTAGAGGTCGAGTGTGCGTCCCTTTGCCTTTCTTTCGTTTCCTTTGGTTCGCAGGGCTCGCATATCCTTGCCGGACCGCCTGGGGACGAAAAGGAGAAGAAGGACGTGCCGGCATCTGGACCCCGGCAAGCCAGTGTTGCCGGGGGCTGCAAGTACCAAGGTTCACCCACGGCAAGCCAGTGTTGCCGGGGGCTGCAAGTACCAAGGTTCACCCACGGCAAGCCAGAGTTGCCGGGGGCTGCAATCTCAGATAAGTCTTTCATCCCTCTTCATGCATTCTCTTATGGACTGGGGAATACGAAACCTCGTTTCTCCCCGAAAACTACCGTGCTCCCTTAGCTCTAGGCCCTGGGGCTCGTTCCTGGGGCCAAGTTTTGGTCGTAGTCGCGGCAGCAAAGGGATGAAACGAGGGGCCGCACCCGCCTCGTCCCTGCCTCCATCAAAAGCGTGAGAAAGGTCGAGCGACGTGGGAAGACGGCAGGGCCTGTTGCCGGGGAAGGAGTGTCTATCTGAAAGATACCAAGGATTTGCCCCTTGACGTGGGTTCTACCCGCGAGACAAATGACCCGGCAAACATCCCCTTTTCATTAAAAAAACATTCCACATAGGTACAGTCCATAGAGGATGAAAAACATGAAAGAGAGAATTACAAGTTTTAAATGCAACTAAGGCCCGAAGGCTTACAAATTAAAAAGATAAGATGCCCGTAATCCTTTTCTTGTCCCTCTCTTCAGGAGGTAGGTCAAGGGGGCGAGAAGGGCAAAAGGGGCGCCTAGGCGAGCTACGGGTGCCAGAAGACACCAAGAGAACATCTTGGGGGCCGTCAAGGCTGGACGGTGATGGCGGCGCCGGAAGCGGGGCTCGAAGATGAGGCGGCAGGACGTCAGCACGCTGTCGAGGGCACCACGCCCTCGTACTCCGGCTTGACGGCCTTGCCGCCAACCCTCTTCCTCTTCCGCAGCCTCCCTACGCCAGCCGCCCAGGGAGACGACCCCGGGGAGTTCAAGGAGCCGGCGACATGGATGATGGGGTCGCCAGTGCCACACGGAGCGGCGTCCGACACCTAGTCGGACCCGTCGTCCTGCCGCCCGCTACCCTCGTCGTCACTATCGCTCCCCTCCTCGTCACTCTCGCTCGAGGAGGGGCCTTCGCTATCGGAGGAGCTG
This sequence comes from Triticum monococcum, assembly GCA_034509565.1. Lineage (NCBI taxonomy): Eukaryota > Viridiplantae > Streptophyta > Magnoliopsida > Poales > Poaceae > Triticum > Triticum monococcum. Next base: position 167,659,440 of record CM067847.1, on the reverse strand, counting down.
TCCATGCAGCACTTCGCCCGAGTGCCGAAGCACCCAAAGACCTTGACGGAGAGGAGATCGCCCTCCATCAACTAAAAATGGAGGGTGAGCCCCGCCGTCAAGCTGTGGATACGGGCGAACGTCTTCCACCCTCGACCAAGATACATCACACCGGGGGCTGGGACTTCAACGCGGACTCGCGTGCCGCTGATCCCACAGCCCCTCATGTGCAATCTCAGTGTCTCGGGTGGGTCCAACTCCATCGCGCCCGCAAACGGAGCTGGGAGTCGGAGTCGACGACGAGGCACCCGGCGCAGCCTGACGAAGAACTCGCAGGGGTCGTCCCCAGCATGGACCCCCGTCGGAAGAGGAGCCGCCGGCGGAGGCGAAGCCGGCGCGCCGCCCCGTCCACCTCTTCCCCGAGCGCCGCGGCCTCGTCCTCGACCTCGTCCAAGACCTCGCCCCCTCCCTCTTCCCCTTACGGCTAGCTCTGCCACCACTGGTGCGGGAGAGGGAGGGATGCGCTGTCTGGCGGCGACCCTCGCCGCCACTGATGAAGGACCAGGGTTCCCTTTCTCCATGGCGAATAAGAGAAAGGGGAGCTGGAGCTGAAGGAAGGAGAAGATGAGAGAATGCGGGCTTCCGTCCTCCCCTCCCGCTCTTTATAAAGGACTGAGGTGGGGGCTCGGCCGCCCCGCTCAGCGAATCAAGACGCGGGAAGGCAGGGGGCTGCGGCCGACCCGCTGCCTCGACCCACGACGGCCCCGTTTCCTGCCTCCGCCGTCCGCGACCCCAGGTGCATGGGAGCCGCATGGTAGGCGTACAGAACCGAGGCGACAAATGGGGCGGCCTCTCCCCACCCCGTGATCGTGGGGAGTGGGCACCTCGAAAACCGCCCACGATCTCTCCCACGATGCCGCGTTTGATGCATGCCGTGCGGGGATGGCGCGGTGGATGCGGAGTGAGTTATGGCGTGACCTAGGTCGCGCGTGCCCATGCACTGTTTTGGGCCTGGCCCAACAGCGCTCAGCACCGTGTATGGCCCAGGCCTGGGGGCTCCTGTCGGTGTACTAAAGTAGGGGTACCTTAGTATCCCGAACTTGTGCACGGGCAGTCGCAGCGACCCACGGCAAGGCTTGCTGGGCGACCGCCAAGACCCTCCGTGGTTCCTTTGGGGCCATTCAAGAACAAAGTATCCAAGAGCAAAACAAGGCCCCAGCAAGAGGAGCTTGCCGGGAAGGAGACAAGACCCCGGCAAGAGGAGCTTGCCGGGAAGGAGACGAGGCCCCGGCAAGAGGAGCTTGCCGGGAAGGAGACGAGACCCCGGCAAGAGGAGCTTGCCGGCAAAGACAACCAAAGCATCTCAAGAAGCTCGCTGTGGCACACTGCGCGTCCCGACAAGCTCCCGGACGCGACAAGGCAACATCCGCGGCAAGGCGCTTGCCGCGGCAAGCTACTACTCCGCAGCCCGCGCTCCAGCTCACCCACCAACGTGTCGCTCTGGGACCGCTCCTGGCGTACGTGGCGGGAGGCTGGGCAGCCGGGGGCATGCGGTAGCAAGCAAGCGCGGACAAGATAGCCATCGTGGCAAACGGTGGCATTCCTAGCGGTCCCTCTCTGTACCATCTAGGTGACACAGACAGGCATTTAATGCCCTTGTCCCTTGCCGTCAGGGTTAGGTATGATACGACTATTGTAGGCGGTGGAGCCAACTACCACCTCTTTTATGTTTTTACCCCCACCTCTGTTGCCACCTGTCGGTGACCCCTTAGACATATAAAAGGAGGCCCATGCGCAACAGAGAAGGGAGGACGGCCATTCTCACGCTCGGTCTCGCCAGCTGCTTGAGTGTACTGTAGTACTCATCGCTCCCCAGCAAGAACTCAATACAACCACCAAAGCAGGAGTAGGGTTTTACGCATCCGTGCGGCCCAAACCTGGGTAAACCGACCGCGTCGCTCGTGCGTTCGCCTCGATCTGCTCTTTGTGCATCCACCGCCCCCTGCCGAACCGAAAGGGGCTCGGCCCGCCGATCCCCATAGGTGTACGTGGGACCAGCAACCCCCGACAAAGTTCTTTGAGTTGGATTGAATATTATGAATCTGAATTTGCTTTGGTGTTATTTTAGTATGAACTCTTTGTTAGATCGATTGGAAAGAATAGCTTCGTGTTATTTTAGTATGAACACTAGGATATATTCATTGGAAAGAAAAGCTTTGAGGTGGTTTCGTACCCTACAAACAATTCCATCTTATGTTCTCCGCTAGATAGGAACTTTGGAGTGATTCTTCGTTGCACTTTGAGGGACGGTTATATATGATCCAATTATATTGTTCCATGCTATTATATTATCTGTTTTGGATGTTTTATATGCATTAATATGCGATTTTATATGATTTTTGGGACTAACCTATTAACCTAAAGCCTAGTGCTAGTTTCTGTTTTTTCCTTCTTTTAGAATTTCGCAGAAAAGGAATACGAAACAGAGTCCAAACGGAATAAAAATTTCGCAATGATTTTTCTTGGACCAGAAGACACCCAGGAGACTTGGAGTGCAAGTCAGAAGAGCCACGAGGCGGCCACAAGGGTGGAGGGCTCGCCCCCCAACTTTGTGGGCCCCTCGGTGGCCTCCTGACCTAGATCTTCCTCCTATATCTACTGTTATACCCCAAAAACTTCCAGGCGAGCCATGAAACCACGTTTCCACCGCCGCAACGTTCTGTACCCATGAGATCCCATCTTGGGGCCTTTTCCGGCATCCTGCCAGAGGGGGATTCGTTCATGGAGGGCTTCCACATCAATACCATTGCCTCTCCAATGAAGCGTGAGTACTTTACCACAAACCTGCGGGTCCGTAGCTAGTAGCTAGATGGCTTCTTCTCTCTTGTTGATTCTCAATACAAAGTTCTCCTCGATGTTCCTGGATATCTATTCGATGTAATACCTTTTTACAGTGTGTTTGCCGAGATCTGATGATTTGTGGATTTATGATCAGCTTATCTATGAATATTATTTGAATCTCCTCTGAATTCTTATATGCATGATTCGATATATTTGCAAGTCTCTATGAACTATTGATTTGGTTTGGCCAACTAGGTTGGTTTTTCTTGCAATGGGAGAAGTGCTTAGCTTTGGGTTCAATCTTGCGGTGCTTGGTCCTAGTTACAGAAGGGGAACTGACACGTATTGTATTGTTGCCATCGAGGATAACAAGATGGGGTTTTCATCATATTGCTTGAGTTAATCCTGCTACATCATGTCATCTTACTTAATGTGTTACTCTGTTCTTATGAACTTATTACTCTAGATGCATGCATGAGTCGGTCGATGTGTGGAGTAATAGTAGTAGATCCAGAATCGTTTCGGTCTACTTGACATGGATGTGATGCCTATATTCATGATCATTGCCTTAGATATCGTCATAACTTTGCGCTTTTCTATCAATTGGTCCGCAGTAATTTGTTCACCCACCGTATTATTTTCTATCTTGAGAGAAGCCTCTAGTGAAACTTATGGCCCCCGGGTTTATTCTCCATGATATAAGTATCCGATCTACAATTCTAGTTTCCTATTTACTTTCTTTGCAATATTTTTCTTTCCGTTCCATAAACCAAAAATACCAAAAATATTTCTTTACCATTTATCCATCTCTATCAGATATCACGTTGCAAATAACCATGAAGGGATTGACTACCCCTTTGTCGCGTTGGGTGCAAGTTGGTGTTTGTTTGTACAGGTATTCGGTGGCTTGCGCATTGTCTCCTATTGGATTGACACCTTGGTTCTCAAAACTGAGGGAAATACTTATGCTACTTTGCATCATCACCCTTTCCTCTTCAGGGGAAAAACCAACGCAAGCTCAAGAGGTAGCACTATCCCAAACAAAAAAATACACAACTACCATAATATGAATAATACTCTTGTAAACACAGGAATTATAAATGCAATATGCCACTCCAATTCAAAATCATGGTCTTGATTTTAGTTTCCCTGCCCAACTAATTATTTCGGTTTCATGCCATAGCAAAAGAGGATAGACAAATTACATCCAACAAGAGCAGCATGCAGGGGCCGCGCTTGCAATGTCCACGTCAGATTAGGAGCAGTAATCGATTGGTCCACTTTTCTCGTGTAAAAACGACAGGAGAGAAAAAACACAACTATCTAGTTTCCTTTCCTACGAAGGAAGCTCTACATAGAGTCACGTGTGCACACTACCTCTTCCCCCACACGCGGCCTCCTCTGCTCCACTTCCCTCACAACCCTACCTCTTAGCCCACTTACCTCAAGCTCCGTCGCTGCCTCTTCCCCGTATCCTCCCATTCCCATGCCATCGTCTTCTGCCATCCCAAAATCATCGTCCTCGCCCATCCGCACGCGACACCTAAGAGAAGCCCGCCAGCTCCGTCGATCTGCCAGACCTAGGTCCTCCTCCTGCGCACGTGGCTAACCCTAGCCGTCGTTGTCACCGATGAATGATGCCGGCTTGGACGCCCGCGCGGCTCTGACACCTCATGTCCACTCTCCCACGTCACTGAGGTCGTCGGGTGCGAGGGCATACCCTACCGGCCGCATAGCGTTGGAGATCGCCTCCCTCTTTCTCCATAGTCGCGCACCTGGAGGGGAGTCAGCCCCCGTGTGCTTCTGTGAAAAACACACTTAACAAGGGACAGGTCACGCCCCCGTCCATCCACCCTAAACGCATGGCGATTCCTGGGCGTGTCCATGTTGACAATTTTTATTGTGTCGATTTTACTATGACGAAGGAGGAGAGAAATAGAACACGAGCGACTCTCTCGCACCCAAGCGTCCCCTGACTCCCCTCTCTCATATCTTGCTTGTTTCTTGGCCTCGAAGGCGTGAAGCAGGAGCAGGCGCTCTCGGGCGCGTCGTCCACTGCCACTAGGCACGAGGTTGAAGATGGGGTTACCTATAGGTAGGCTGGGTTGCATAGGGCTGGGCCGCTAGGGCAGTTTTCATCTCTCTCTCCTCCTCTTTCTTTTTATTTATGTCATTTCCTTTCATATTTATATATATTTTAGATCAAAAATTTGTAAAACCATATAGAAACTGTGAATATAATGGATTTCTAAAAAACACATATGTTTTGGCGCAAGGGATTAACTAAGGTGCCGGCCCACAAACGTCGCCCGAGCCCCCCCCCCCACCACCACAACAACACTATATTGAATGATGTGGTTTACTCCCACATCGCACGCACGTGAGGCTCACCGGCCTCCTTAAATAGCATAGACGACCATATGTGATAAACTACTGTTGTAATAAGAGCATCGATGCTCGCTTTGTGAAGAAGATGATGATTTTATATTGGATCATCTCTTAATCTCTTTCAAAAAGTAAGCATAGATGACCATACTATAATAAAAGTATTTTTTTTATTTTTCTTACAAGTGGCATCATTTTCACAATTTATCTTATCAAACTAGAGCACAACACTATTATTTTTCAATTTCAAGAAAATCAAAGAAAGGTTTTAATTTGACACAACTATTGGTTTTACCAGTGTGAACATTGTTGCCATAGAGAAAATATATTTTTTGGAATAAAACGTATTATTTCTATTTCTCAAGTGCAAGAAATGGCTTTTTTGTGAAGGAAGTACCTGAAATAAGTTCCAAAACTTGTTGTTATCATTTTTCATGTAAGGCAGACCACATTGGAAGCACACCGAACAAGTTTCATGAATTTCAAAGTATTATAGCTATATTTCCAAGACTTACCTCATTAAAAGTGAATTGTGATATTTTGCTCAAATTTGAACTACAAGTGTGATGTAGTTTGGTACTGAAAATTGGTAAAAACTATTTTATGCTCCACATGTTAGTGGTTCATCCCCTTGGGCCAACCAAAATTGAAATTTCGAACCATTTCATTCCAAAGTTATATATTTCAAGTTTTACCCCATTTTCATAAAAATCAAAGAAAATGAAAAAATCCTAAAAAATTAAAATCCTTGTACATGATGCTCTATGTTTAGACTAGTAGGTGGGAAAATTCATAAACTTGCAATACTATAAGTTATTTTTTTCACAAAATGTCCTATATAGTATGAATTTGCATGGATTTTAATGCATATGCCCATGCCCATGGCCACTGATACGTCTCCAACGTATCTATAATTTTTTATTGTTCCATGCTGTTATATTATCAATCTTGGATGTTTTATAATCATCTTATATCATTTTTTGGTACTAACCTATTGACATGGTGCCAAGTGCCAGTTGCTGTTTTTACCATGTTTTTTACTTCGCAGAAAATCAATACCAAAAGGAGTCCAAATGCCCTGAAACTTTAAAGAGAATTTTTATGGGCCAGAAGGAACACAACAAGCCCTGGATGTGCCTGGGGGGTGCCCCGAGGGGGCACAACCCACCAGGGCGCATCAGGAGGCCCAGGCGTGCCCTGGTGGGTTGTGCCCACCTCGGGTGCCCCCCTGACCACCTCTCTACTCTATAAATACCCCAATATTTCCATAACCCTAGGGGAGTCGATGAAATATTCATCCAGCTGCCGCAGAGTCCAGAACCACCAGATCCAATCTAGACACCATCTTAGATGGGGTTCACCACCTCCATTGGTGCCTCTCCGATGATGCGTGAGTAGTTCTCTATAGAACTTCGGGTCCGTAGTTAGTATCTAGATAGCTTCATCTCGCTCTCTTGATTCTCAATACAATGGTCTCTTGGAGATTCATATGATGTAACTCTTTTGCGGTGTGTTTATATCCATGAAAGTACTTGAGTTTCTTTGATCTCTTTTATGCATGATTGCTTATAGCCTCATATTTCTTCTCCAATATTTGGGTTTTGTTTGGCCCACTTGATCTATTTATCTTGCAATGGGAAGAGGTGCACTACTATGGAAAACCCTAGCAGTAGCGCGGGGCGACACGCTACTGATAAGGCGCTACAGCTAACGTGTAGCAGTAGCACCTGTCGTCCCACGCTACTACTATACATGGCTAGAAGTAGCGCGCTTTAGTGAAGAGCGCTGCTGCTAATATCTGCAACACTTTTTAGTAGGAAGTGCTACCGGTAAGGTAGCGCTACTGTTAACTTTGTTCCCCTCACTACTGCTAGTTTTATTAGATTTTTTCTGCATATTTGTTTTGTATTTGAATAGGCTTTATACAATAATCTTTAGCATATCATACACATACAAATGTAATCATAGCATATACATACAAATAGTCTCATCAAATCATGTCATCATCATAATCATCATCCAACACAAAGTGGTCTCTCGTCATCATCTCAAAAATAGCAATATAAGTCTCGATTACTTGCAACTACATCATCATCCATCTAAACAATGATATATGCAAGAAGAGCTATCACTTTGAGTGAGAGCGAAACTATGCAGTACATGAGTTCGTATCCCTCTCTCGCATTAGCGTGAACCTAAACTAACTACTGGTCGTTGCTCGGAAACCGGAAAGCGCACCTGGGCCTGACATTCCGGCCACTCATCGTATACTCCTGGCATAGCACTTCTTCGCCATCGATGATCTATACACATGCATCGTCACATGAGTCGATGATATGCAACATATATAGTTGAGCAACAGAGAGAGATAGACTTGGCAAAAATAGAAGCAACATATCATAAGCATAAATAACAAAGTTCATCGTATCCAAAGTGCCCTAACTAGAGTGATCTTCGCTAGTCGAGGAGGACGGTTTAATTACATCAGAAATAAAGTTTCGCCGTGCATAATTCAAAGTTTCGTCATACAAATAGTATGGACTAAATGGACACATTGTCATATATCGACAATCACTCCATGTCGTGCCATCCATCAAAGTCAGGGAGATAGTCCCCGAGCTTAGTGAAAGGCTTCAGGTCGAGACGCTGAGCGACTACGCGTGTTCGGACGTCTTCCCGCGACATTTGTCCTTCTTCATAGAACATCCCTGTTTTTCTGACAACCTCCTTCATGATGATTTGGGCAAGTTCGCCCTGGATGTGATAGAACTCAGCTCGAAGTCCATGATCCTCGATATCTCCTAAGTTCTTTGCCCATTGCAGAATATGGGCGTCGCCGGATCTAGGTGACATGTGAAGGTTCTGGCGATCCCGTCTGTACTCTAGCATGTGGTGTAGGACATGGAATCCATCATTAAGAGAATCACTCGGTTGTTGGATGCAGCAGAAGTCGGTCTTATGGCCGAAGGCGGGCCTGCCGTCCCTTTTCTTCTTGTCCTTGACCTCTCCACCCCGTGCGCCATAGTAAAACATAGCACTATCGAGAACAGACTTGATGTGGGTGTAATCCTTTTGGTTAATGTTCTTCGACGAGTCCAAGTAAAGAGCGTGGGAGTATCGGGGGTAGAGGAAGATGAGGACGGCGCGCCCGCCGCTGCGCAAAATAAGTACACCTCAAATTAATTAGCCTCCACCGTGCAAATGAATGATTGAAATCAAAGGAAGGATATCCATGCGGATGACTTACAGGGGATGATAAGGCACGAGAATCGCCTCCTTGTCCTTATTGGCGAGCATGAAATTGGCGATGTATTCCCTCGCGTATTCACGGTGCTTTGCGCAGACTCCCAAGAAGCCCTAGTGCATGAAGTACGGGTCAGCGACACAGATATGAGGTATCTGCTCAACCCCGATGAGGTAGTTCATGTGCAAAGCATAAAGGCGGACAAACGCAAAATCCAGCTTCTTCAAGTGAAACATGTTGAAGATGTAATCGAATCGAAGGAAGAACTTCTCTGCATGGAATGTGTCGACGTACGACAATCCCCGCGGCATGTTAACCACATAGAGTGGGTATCCTAGATTTTTTGAGGCGATGAGGCCTTTCTCTACCCGCAGCACATCGTCATGAAGTCTCCTTAAATCGATGAATTTGGCCCCTAGCGCTGCTTCAGGTAGGATTGGTTGACCGGGGATATGCCATTTTGCCGCACCGAGGATATCTATACGGTCTTGAACCCGATCCTGCTGAGGCGGCTGGATCATAGAAGCAGCTTTTTTGCCTTTCCTCGGTCTCTTCCTAGACTTCTTTACTACCGGAAGGTTGTCCATAATACGTTCAGAATCCGGAGGCGGCAATTCAGGCACCAACTCATGACGCTCAAACCGTGTGCTCGTGGGTGTGCTCCTGGCCGCCTCCAGACGAAGCAGACTCTTTGGACACAACAAGACCCACCCATTGCAACAATCACCAAGCCGCCGCGGGGTCTCATCATCATCCCCCACTAGTAGCAGAGGAGCCAAATTCTTGTGGCCCGGTTTGACACTGGCCACAGAAACCTTGAAGATGTCCGGGGGGATCGGCCGGCTGTGGAACAATGGTTCCTTTGGCTCCATTATCGTCGCCTTCCCCACATCCACCGTGTGGGAGCAGGTGCAGCTGCAGGTGAGGGCGTCGAGCTCAGCCAAAGACGAAGCACCGCCGAGCACGTCCAGTGCCAGAGCAGGTGCGGGAGCCGGTGCGGCAGCCGGTGCGGGAGCAGGTGCAGCTGCAGGTGCTGGTGCAACGCTAGTCGAGCTGCTCCCCAAGAAGTCAGCAGGGGAAAAGTCCGCTACATTTTTTTCTAGATTTTGCCTGGTCCAATTGAAAACGGCCGGAACCAAGGAAGTAGACATATCTACAACCACCTGTTTTACGGCAGCTACCGCTGTTGCGATTCTCCAAGATGATTTCTTCTCAACCGCAATCTCAACCTTCTTGTCGATGTTTTCTTCAGTTAACCTCTGTCTTTCCTTTCTCCCCTCCATGGTCTCACGGTAGTACTTCTTCCATGTGGCACCGTCTCCGACACTATGCACGCGTCCATACGACGATCGAGTCTCCACCGAGAGTCATTTCAATATGTTCAACGCCTCAGATGGCGAGTCCCACCGGTTGAATGGAGTGTCCCACTTGGGCCTCGCCAACGCCTCAGATGGCGAGTCGCTTTCGGCCGCAATCCTGTGTTGCTCTCTCTGCAAAACGCACAAGGGTCATTTACAAATATGACTAACATGCAGTCGAACTGATCAGAAACTAAAATTACTAGCATTCTCATGAACTCTGTCGTGACCGCGTTCGTCTCGAAAACCTTCTTCACTGGGTCCCAACGGTGCCGGGCCTTGAGGACGTCACACTCCTGCGGGACGGTGAACTCCGCCAAGGGGTCTAGGATGCCCAGACTCGCGGCTTCCGCATCCTCCTTGGCCCATATGGACCTCTTCCCGCCGTAACCACGGCTTCCGAGGTGGGGGCACCCAATGTTCCTTTGTTGAAGCCCCTTCATGTACTTCGATTTTTTTGGCAGCTTCGGCCTCGCAAGCCACCCTGAATATTTCAAAGTGCTCTGCCGTGATTGTCGGATTATCCTTTACAACCTCGGAGTAGGGTTCCTTTTTGTCGATGATCCTTGCTTTCACCCTTGTTTTCCAGGCGGCCAACGCGTCGCTAAACTTGGTCATGGCGTGTTTGTTTATCTTCTTCATTGTCGGGTCCTTATCTGGATATATATAATCCTTTTAATTCCGGCCCGGGAACAAGAATATCTGGTGCAACTTCTTTAGGAGGGAGGGCCTCATATTATCTATCTTTTGTAGGTTCTCATCGTTGATGGTGGCGGTTGTTCGTACGATGCAGCCTATTTGATTGTCGTAGCACGCGTGCTCTTCCTCGGGCGCGTTTGGCTCAAAATTGTCGTCGTCCACCTCCGTGACCACCAGTCTAGTAGTCCTGAGTTTGTTAGGAATTCATTGCCTCTTTACTTTTGGTTCTACACCGGCTCCGCTCCCCGAGGCAGCGCTGATCTCAGTCTCAGCGCCGGTCTTGATGTCTGTTTGAGTCTCAGCGCCGGTCTCAGTCTCAGCACCGGTCTGCGTGTCGGAATTAGTCCTCGATGCGACTGGTGGGCCCAGCAAAAACATCGGTTGATCACCGGCAAGGCTCAAAAATTCGTCTGCCGCTAGGCAGACGTCGTCGCAATCACCAGAACCCTGTCCTTCATCGTTGCTAGCCATGTTTCCTACTATTAAATCTAGTCAATTAATTCTAGACCTAATAAAATGAATAATGACATAAAAAAGTCCTATGTTTTGTAGGAACGTTGACTCCTTCCCGGTGCGGCAAATCCCGGGCACTCGATATGTCCTAGTTTGTAGCACAAGTCATGCCGAAATTCACAGAAAATTTCGGCATGACCTTTGCTAAAAAGTGGACAAATCGAGAACCTAAAATTTGCCGGAACGGAAATGAATCAACATTCTGGCAAAACATAGGCCACTCAGCTTCATTCCCTGGAAACAATGTTCAAATATCCATCTTCGACACCGCAACACATGTCCAAATATACACAAGCAACCACATGTCCAAATTTCACAAGCTAATTCAAAAACAAAGTGTAGAAGAAAATTCATTTAACAACTAATAGAGAAAAATTCAGTTAACTTTAGTTCTCTATAATGATGAAAGGAAAAAAACCAGTTAACTACTAATTTCATTCATTTAGGTTATTCATTTAACTTCACCTAATTAACCTACTGTACCACTACTACTAGCAGCACTACTAACCTAATTAACCTAGTAAAACTCTACTACCCTAACTCAAAAACAACTAATTAACATCTACTAGTACCACTACTGCCCTAACCTAATTAACATCTACTAGTATCACTATATACTACAAGTAGCATCTACCCTAATTAAACCCTACTGCCCTAACTAACTTTTGCTGTAAACCAAAATTTCTGCTCTAAACTAATTTTTGCTCTAACATCTACTACTTAACATATTTTGCTCTAAACTAAATTTTTTGCTATAAAATAACTTTTGCTCTACTAATTTTTGCTCTAAAATGCAAAGAGAGGAGTAGGGGGAGGGGTTGGGGACTTACAGAGAGAGGAGAGATGGTGGCGGGGAGGTGCTCGATGACGAAGGCAGGGGCAGAGAGGGCGGGCTCGGGCACGGGCAGCGCCGGTCTTGGGCAGGCTCGGGCGGTGGTGAGGTCGAGGGCGGCCTCGGGCGGCGGCGGTGAGGCTGAGGGCGGCCTCGGGCGGCGGCGGTGAGGACGACGGCGGCCTCGGGGGGAGACGGTGTGGTTGCGGGCGTCCACGCCGGCAGGAGACGGCGGCGAAGTGGGGCGACGGCGAATTGGGAAGATGGCGGCGAGGGCGAGGGATTTGGGGGAGAAGTGGTGGCCGGGGGGAGGGAAACCGTTGTTTAAGTGAAACGTAACGGTAGCGCGTTCCTGAAAACGAGCTATAGCTAAGTTAGCTACAGCGCGTTTCCTGAAACGCGCTACTGCTATTCCTGTCTCCTTTTTTCCCTTTTTTCATTTATTTTTCTTTACATTTTTTCCTTTCTCCTTTTTCTATTTCTTTCATTTTCATTTACTTTTCTACTTGTTTTCCATTTTATTTTATTTTCGTTAGCAGTAGCGCCTTTTTTTAAATGCGCTGCTACAACAAAATTAGCGGCAGCGCTGTTTCTAATAGAGCGCTACTACTATGTGTAGCCGATCGGCTTAGTGGTGGTAATTTTTGTAGAAGCGCTTTTACAATGGGACACGTCACTGCTATATATGTATCTACAGCGCGGTTATTTAGCGCGCGCTACTGCTGTCTAGCAGTAGCGCCCTTTTTTAACATGCGCTACTGCTAAAGTTCTGTGTATAGGCTTTTCCCTAGTAGTGGTGCTTTGTAGTGGGTTCGATCTTACGGTGCTTGATTGATAACCCACAAGTATAGGGGATAGCAACAGTTTTCGAGGGTAGAGTATTCAACCCAAATTTATTGATTCGGCACAAGGGGAACCAAAGAATATTCTCAAGTATTAGCAGCTGAGTTGTCAATTCCACCACACCTGGAAACTTAATATCTGCAGCAAAGTGTTCAGTAGCAAGGTAATATGATAGTAGTGATAACGGTAGCAAAAGGTAACATTAGTAAAAGCAATGTTTTTGGTATTTTGTAGTGATGATAGCAATAGCAACGGGAAAGTAAATAAGTGAAGAACAATATATGGAAAGCTCGTAGGCAATGGATCGGTGATGGAGAATTATGCCGGATGCGGTTCATCATGTAACAGTCATAACCTAGGGTGACACAGAACTAGCTCCAGTTCATTGATATAATGTAGGCATGTATTCCGAATATAGTCATACGTGCTTATGGAAAAGAACTTGCATGACATATTTTGTCCTACCCTCTCGTGGCAGCGGGGTCCTTACGGAAACTAAGGGATATTAAGGCCTCCTTTTAATAGAGAACCGGAACAAAGCATTAACACATAATGAATACATGAACTCCTCAAACTACGTTCATCACCGGTAAGTATCCCGATTATTGTCACTTCGCGGTTAATGGATCATAACACATAATAGGTGACTATAGACTTGCAAGATAGGATCAAGAACACTCATATATTGATGAAAACATAATAGGTTCAGATCTGAAATCATGGCAGTCGGGCCCTAGTGACAAGCATTAAGCATAGCAAAGTCATAGCAACATCAATCTCAGAACATAGTGGACACTAGGGATCAAACCCTAACGAAACTAACTCGATTACATGATAGATCCCATCCAACCCATCACCGTCCAGCAAGCCTACGATGGAATTACTCACGCACGGCGGTGAGCATCATGAAATTGGTGATGGAGGATGGTTGATGATGACGATGGCGATGGATTCCCTCTCTCCGGAGCCCCAAACGGACTCCACATCAGCCCTCCCAAGAGGTTTTAGGGCTTGGCGGCGGCTCCGTATCGTAAAATGTGATGATTTCTTCTCTCTAATTTTTTCTCCCCGAAACTCAATATATGGAGGTGGAGTTGGAGTCGGAGAGGCAACAGGGGGCCCACGAGGTAGGGGCCACGCCCTAGGGGGCGGGCGCGCCCCCCACCCTTGTGGCAAGGTGGTGGGCCCCCTGGCCTTCATCTTTGGCAGGTATTTTTCTTATTTTCTGAAAAGTGTCTCCGTGAAGTTTCACGTCATTCCGAGAACGTTTGCTCCTGCACATAAATAATACCATGGTAGTTCTGCTGAAAACAGCGTCAATCCGGGTTAGTTCCATTCAAATTATGCAAGTTAGAGTCCAAAACAGGGGCAAAAGTGTTTGGAAAAGTAGATACGTTGGAGACGTATCAACACCCCCAAGCTTAGACCTTTGCTTGTCCTCAAGCAATTCAGTTGACAAATTGAAAGTGATAAGTAAAAACTTTTACAAACTCTGTTTGCTCTTGTTGTTGTAAATATGTAAAGCCAGCATTCAAGTTTTCAGCAAAGATTATAACTAACCACATTCGCAATAACACATAGGTCTCAAGTTACTCATATCAATAGCATAATCAACTAGCGAGCCATAATAATAAAACTCGGATGACAACACTTTCTCAAAACAATCATAATATGATATAACAAGGTGGTATCTCGCTAGCCCTTTCTGAGACCGCAAAACATAAATGCAGAGCACCTTTAAAGACCAAGGACTGACTAGACATTGTAATTCATGGTAAAAGAGATCCAGTCAAGTCATACTCAATGTAAACTAACAGTAATGAATGCAAATGACAGCGGTGCTCTCCAACTGGTGCTTCTTAATAAGAGGATGTTGACTCAGCATAAAAGTAAATAGATAGGCCCTTCGCAGAGGGAAGCAGGGATTTGTAGAGGTGCCAGAGCTCAGTTTTGAAACAGAGGTGAATAATATTTTGAGCGGTATACTTTCATTGTCAACATAACAACCAAGAGATGGCGATATCTTCCATGCTACACACATTATAGGCAGTTCCCAAACAGAATGGTAAAGTTTATGCTCCCCCTTCCACAACAAGCATCAATCCATGGCTTGCTTGAAACAACGAGTGCCTCCAACTAACAAGAGTCTCAGGGGGAGTTTTGTTTGCAATTATTTTGATTTAGTTTGCATAAAGCATGGGACTGGGCATCCCGGTGACCAGCCATTTATCTCGTGAGTGAGGAGCAGAGTCCACTCCTCTTGAGAATAACCCGCCTAACATGGAAGATACAGACAGCCCTTGCTGATACATGAGCTATTCGAGCATACAAAACAGGATATTTATTTGAAGGTTTAGAGTTTGGCACATACAAATTTACTTGGAACGGCAAGTAGATACCGTATATAGGTAGGTATAGTGGACTCATGTGGAATAACTTTGGGGTTTAAGGAGTTTGGATGCAGAAGCAGTATTCCCGCTTAGTACAGGTTGAGGCTAGCAAAGGACAGGGAAGCGACCAGCTAGAGAGCGACAACAGTCATGAACATGCATTAAAATTAATCAACACTGAATGCAAGCATGAGTAGGATATAATCCACCATGAACATAAATATCGTGAAGGCTATGTTGATTTTGTTCCAACTACATGCGTGAACATGTGCCAAGTCAAGTCACTTAAATCATTCAGAGGAGGATACCACCCTATCATACCACATCACAACCATTTTAATAGCATGTTGGCACGCAAGGTAAACCATTATAACTCATAGCTAATCAAGCATGGCACAAGAAACTATAATCTCTAATTGTCATTGCAAACATGTTTATTCATAATAGGATGAATCAAGAACGATGAACTAATCATATTTAAAAAAACAAAAGAGGTCGAGTTCATACCAACTTTTCTCATCTCAGTCAGTCCATCATATATCTTCAAAATTGCCTTTCACTTGCAAGACCGAACGATGTGAATAATAATAATAGTGCACGTGCATCGGACTAAGCTGGAATCTGCAGGCATTCAATAAACAGGAGAAGACAAGGCAATATGGGCTCTTTTGTCAGATCAACAATCATGTATATAAGAGCCACTTCAACAATTTAATTATGGTCTTCTCCTATCGACCCCAAAGAAAAGAAAAGAAATCAAACTATTTGCACGAGAAAGCTCCCAACAAGCAAAAGAAGAATAGGAAATCTTTTTGGGTTTTCTTTTTTAATTACTACTACAAGCATGGAAAGTAAACTAATTAAAAGCTACAACTAATTTTTTTTGGTTTTTCTTAAGGTTTATTAAACCCACAAGAAGAAAACATAAAAAGGAAAATAAACTAGCATGGATGCTACAATGAAAAAGTATGAGCACCGACATCTAGCAATGAGTGTGTGAACATGAATGTAATGTCGGTGGGAAATACGTACTCCCCCAAGCTTAGGCTTTTGGCCTAAGTTGGTCTATGGCCACGGCAGGCCTGGCGGATATCCATAATAATAGTTGGGGTCGTACTGCGATGACGAAGAGGAAGGCTCCGATTGCCACTGGCTGGAAATCATCTCCGGATCCCACTGGTAATTAGACTGTCGTGAGGGATCAAATTGTGGTTCCAACTCTGGCTCCTCAGCTGGCGTAGGGTTTCGGTAGGCTTGAATAGCCTTCAACGGAACAAGGTACATGCCTGAAGATAGATCAAACAAAGAAGGAGCAGGCAGGGTAATAGTCTCAGGGTGATGTTTATTAAAGAACAATTGATATTTAAGCTCTCCTGCCCTATTCTTAACAATAAAATCATATGCTATTATACTTTTATAATCTAGATAAACACGAGGCAACACTTTCTCTTCCTTCTCAGCATGCCTAATAGGTATGTTAAAATGTACAGTTAGGCGTGAAGAATAGATGCCTCCAAAGATGGGGCCCTTTGTACGGTTCAGACTTAACGGTTTAGCAATAATGCCGCCCATACTAAAAGTGTTATCACTGTATAAACCTTGGAGCAAAATAATAATATCAGGGATACTAAGGTTTCCACAGTTTCCATGACCAATTAAGCAATGACTAGCAAATAATGCAAAGTAACATAAAACCGGAAAATGTATGCTAGTGATTCGTGCATCGGAAACCTTCCTTGTTTCCCCTACAGTGATAGTATCAAGAAATCCCTCCACATCATCACGATGTGGTTCTTCTGTCTTTCCCTCAAAAGGCACTAAACAAATCCGACAAAAATCATAAAGTGACATCTCCTTATGCTCATCATATAAATGAAACTCCACCATAGGTGGTGAGTTCCTAGAATGAAAATGAAAGTTTTGCACAAAGGTATTTGTGAGTAAGAGATACTGATCGCATTGGTCGTGGAGGAAAGCGGTGAGGCTTGCATTATGAGCCAATTCATGAAAATCTTCATAAATCCCGGCTTCTCTCAATAAATCCTCGGAAGGCCATTCACACGCCCGAACCTCCATAGTGCGCGGCAAATTATACTTAGGCTTCGGTGCCTTTTCCTTCGAGCTTCGGCTCGATGAGCCCCTCAATAACCTCCTCATCATTTTCTGAAAGATTCTGAAATTTTTAGTAACTTCAAAATAAAAGTAAACCAAACTCAATAATATTGATAGCAACTACTCCTACAAGTGCCTAGGGCCTATATCATGCATCAAAACTAATTTTGACCATATAAATTTGACATGCAAGCTCAAGAACAGGGTCACCTAAGCAGCAAAAATTTGCAATGAATAAAGCACTAGAACAAAAACTAATTGGACCAATGGAGGAGTTACATACCAAGGAACAATCTCCCCAAGCAGTTTTGTGAGAGGTGCTTTGAGCAAGGAGATCGAAAATGGCAGCAAGATGAACTAGAATTCGTGCTTGAGCTGGTTATTCGTGTTTGGGGGGAGAA
Organism: Triticum monococcum; assembly: GCA_034509565.1. Classification (NCBI taxonomy): domain Eukaryota; kingdom Viridiplantae; phylum Streptophyta; class Magnoliopsida; order Poales; family Poaceae; genus Triticum; species Triticum monococcum. The sequence goes on along the minus strand of CM067847.1, from coordinate 167,641,843 downwards.
GGAGTGTATGCATGCTGGAATAAGTGGAGGAGGGCCACCGTGGGCCCACGAGGCAGGGGCGCGCCCTAGAGGGGTAGGTGCGCCCTCCACCCTCGTGGGCAGGTGGTTGGCCCCCTGGTGTGTTCTTAGTTCCATAAATCCTCAAATATTCTAGAGAAAAATCATATTTAATTTTTAGGGCATTTGGAGAACTTTTATTTTCGAGGTATTTTTATATTGCATGGATAATTGAATAACAGACAGAAAAATATTTATTTTTATTTTATTTAATATAAATAACAGAAAGTAAAAGTGGGGTACAGAAGGTTGTGCCTTCTAGTTTCATCCATCTCATGATCATCAAAAGGAATCCACTAACAAGGTTGATCAAGTCTTGTTAACGAACTCATTCCGAATAACATGGAACCAGAGAAATTTTGAATAACACTATGTTACCTCAACGGGGATATGCACATCCCCAATAATAAGAATATCATATTTCTTCTTGATAGTAGTAAGAGGAAATTCAAAACCTCCAAATATAATCGATGGAATTTTCCCAATAGAGTTGATACTATGAACTTGAGGTTGTATCTTCGGAAAGTGTACCATATGCTCATTACCATTAACATGAAAAGTGACATTGCCTTTAGTGCAATCAATAACAGCCCCTGCAGTATTCAAAAAGGGTCTTCCAAGAATAATAGACATACTATCGTCCTCGGGAATATCGAGAATAACAAAGTCCGTTAAAATAGTAACGTTTGCAACTACAACAAACACATCCTCACAAATACCGACAGGTATAGCAGTTGATTTATCAGCCATTTGCAAAGATATTTCAATAGGTGTCAACTTATTCAAATCAAGTCTACGATATAAAGAGAGAGGCATAACACTAACACCGGCTCCAAGATCACATAAAGTAGTTTTAACATAGCTTCTTTTAATGGAGCATGGTATAGCGGGTACTCCTGGATCTCCAAGTTTCTTTGGTATTCCACCCTTAAAAGTATAATTAGCAAGCATGGTGGAAATTTCAGCTTCCGTTATCTTTCTCTTATTTGTAATAATATCTTTCATATACTTAGCATAAGGATTCGTTTTGAGCATATCAGTTAATCGCATACGCAAAAAGATAGGTCTAATCATTTCAGCAAAGCGCTCAAAATCCTCATCATCCTTTTTGTTGGATGGTTTGGGAGGAAAAGGCATGGGTTTCTGAACCCAAGCCTCTCTTTCTTTACCATGTTTCCTAGCAACAAAGTCTTTCTTATCATAACGTTGATTCTTTGATTGTGGGTTATCAAGATCAACAGCAGGTTCAATTTCTATATCATTATCATTACTAGGTTGAGCATCATTATGAACATTATCATTAATTTCAGGTTCATTACAAGATTGAGTTTCAGCATCAGAAATAGAAATATTATTTGGATTCTCAGGTGTTTCAACAATAGGATCACTAGAAGCACGCAAGGTCCTATCATTTTTCTTTTTCTTCTTTTTAGAAGAGCTAGGTGCATCTATATTATTTCTCTGAGAATCTTGCTCAATTCTTTTAGGATGGCCTTTAGGATACAAAGGTTCCTGAGTCATTCTACCACCTCTAGTCATAACTCTAACAGCATTATCATTATTCTTACTGTTTAATTCATTGAGAAAATCATTCTGACCTTTAAGTACTTGTTCTACTTGAGTGGTAACCATAGAAGCATGTTTACTAATAAGTTTCAGTTCACCTTTAACAATAGCCATATAATCACCCAAGTGTCCAAGCATATTTGAATTGTATTTCAATTGTCTACCAAAATAAGCATTAAAATATTCTTGCTTAGCCATAAATTTATCAAACTCATCTAAGCATGGGCTAGCAATTTTAGTAAATGGGATTACAGCTTTATCATATCTATAGAGAGAATTTACCTTTACTACCTGTGTCGGGTTATCAAGACCATGAGTTTCTTCAATAGGAGAAGGATTAAGATTATGTGTTTATTCAACAGGCGGTAAATTAAGACCATGTATTTCTTCAATAGGAGGTAAATTCTTAACATCTTCAACTTTAATACCTTTTTCTTTCATAGATTTCTTTGCCTCTTGCATATCTTTAGGACTGAGAAATAGAATACCCTTCTTCTTCGGAGTTGGTTTAGGAATAGGCTCAGGAATTGGCTCCGGAGGTGTCCAATTATTTTCATTGGTCAACATATTATTCAATAGAATTTCAACTTCATCCGGTGTTCTTTCCCTGAAAACAGAACCAGCACAACTATCCAGGTAATCTCTGGAGGCATCGGTTAGTCCATTATAAAACATATCAAGTATTTCATTTTTCTTAAGAGGATGATCAGGCAAAGCATTAAGTAATTGGAGAAGCCTCCCCAAAGCTTGTGGGAGCCTCTCTTCTTCAATTTGCACAAAATTATATATATATATAAGCATTAAGTAATTGGAGAAGCCTCCCCAAAGCTTGTGGGAGCCTCTCTTCTTCAATTTGCACAAAATTATATATATATATATATATATATATATATATATATATATATATATAATTTTGTGCAAATTGAAGAAGAGAGGCTCCCACAAGCTTTGGGGAGTATATATATATATATATAATTTTGTGCAAATTGAAGAAGAGAGGCTCCCACAAGCTTTGGGGAGGCTTCTCCAATTACTTAATGCTTTGCCTGATCATCCTCTTAAGAAAAATGAAATACTTGATATGTTTTATATATCCCTTAAAGCAGCTTGTTTCTTATGAGCAGGGAAATATTTAGCAGAGAAGTAATAAATTGTATCCTGGGGACTACGCACACAACCAGGATCAAGAGAATTAAACCATATCTTAGCATCACCCTTTAATGAGAACCGAAATATTTTAAGGATATAAAAGTAGCGAGTTCTCTCATCTTTAGTGGACAGGGTAGCTATATCATTCAATTTAGTAAGATGTGCCACAACAGTTTCAGATTCATAACCATGAAAAGGATCAGATTCAACCAAAGTAATTATATCAGGATCAACAGAGAATTCATAATCCTTATCAGTAACAAAGATAGGTGAAGTAGCAAAAGCAGGGTCAGGTTTCATTCTATCATTTAGGGATTGCTTACTCCATTTAGCTAATAATTTTTTAAGTTCAGTTCTATTTCTGCAAGCTAAAATGGCTAAAGAAGCATCTTGATCAAAAACATAACCCTTAGGAATAGCAAGTGGTTCTTCATCATCACTTTCAACAGTATCATCAGATTCAATATTTTGAATCTCTCTAGCCCTAGCAAGTTGTTCATCAAGAAAATCACTAAGTGGCATAGTAGTATCAGGCATAGAGGTAGTTTCATCATAAGTATCATGCATAGCAGAAGTGGCATCATCAATAACATGCGACATATCAGAACGAATAGCAGAAGCAGGTGTAGGTGTCGCAAACTTACTCATAATAGAAGGTGAATCAAGTGCAGATCTAGATGGCAGTTCCCTACCTCCCCTCGTAGTCGAGGGATAAATCTTGGTTTTTGGATCTCTCAAGTTCTTCATAATGATAAGCAGATATATATCCCAAGTGACTCAAAGAATAGAGCTATGCTCCCCGGCAACGGCGCCAGAAAATGGTCTTGATAACCCACAAGTATAGGGGATCGCAACAGTTTTCGACGGTAGAGTATTCAACGCAAATTTATTGATTCAACACAAGGGGAGCCAAAGAATATTCTCAAGTATTAGCAGCTGAGTTGTCAATTCAACCACACCTGGAAACTTAATATCTGCAGCAAAGTGTTCAGTAGCAAAGTAATATCATAGTAGTGATAGCAAAAGGTAACAGTAGTAAAAGCAATGTTTTTGGTATTTTGTAGTGATGATAGCAATAGCAACGGGAAAATAAATAAGCGAAGAACAATATATGGAAAGCTCGTAGGCAATGGATCGGTGATGGAGAATTATGTCGGATGCAGTTCATCATGTAACAGTCATAACCTAGGGTGACACAGAACTAGCTCCAGTTCATTGATATAATGTAGGCATGTATTCTGAATATAGTCATACGTGCTTATGGAAAAGAACTTGCATGATATATTTTGTCCTACCCTCCCGTGGCAGCGGGGTCCTTACGGAAACTAAGGGATATTAAGGCCTCCTTTTAATAGAGAACCGGAACAAAGCATTAACACATATTGAATGCATGAACTCCTCAAACTACGGTCATCACCGGTAAGTATCTCGATTATTGTCACTTCGGGGTTAACGGATCATAACACATAATAGGTTACTATAGACTTGCAAGATAGGATCAAGAACACTCATATATTGATGAAAACATAATAGGTTCAGATCTGAAATCATGGCACTCGGGCCCTAGTGACAAGCATTAAGCATAGCAAAGTCATAGCAACATCAATCTCAGAACATAGTGGACACTAGGGATCAAACCCTAACAAAACTAACTCGATTACATGATAGATCCCATCCAACCCATCACCGTCCAGCAAGCCTACGATGGAATTACTCACGCACGGCGGAGAGCATCATGAAATTGGTGATGGAGGATGGTTGATGATGATGATGGCGACGAATTCCCTCTCTCCGGAGCCCCGAAGGGACTCCAGATCAGCCCTCCCGAGAGGTTTTAGGGCTTGGCGGCGGCTCCGTATCGTAAAACGCGATGATTTCTTCTCTCTAATTTTTTTCCCTGAAACTCAATATATGGAGGTGGAGTTGGAGTCGACGAGGCAACAGGGGGCCCGCGAGGTAGGGGGCGCGCCCCCCACCCTCGTGGCAAGGTGGTGGGCCCCTTGGCCTTCATCTTTGGCAGGTATTTTTCTTATTTTCTAAAAAGTGTCTCCGTGAACTTTCAGGTCATTCTGAGAATGTTTTCTCCTGCACATAAATAACACCATGGTAGTTCTGCTGAAAACATCATCTGCCCGGGTTAGTTCCATTCAAATCATGCAAGTTAGAGTCCAAAACAAGGGCAAAAGTGTTTGGAAAAGTAGATACGTTGGAGACGTATCATTGATCCCAGTGACAGAATGGGAAAAACACATATGTATCATTCCTACTAAGGATAAAACGATGGGGTCTATCTCTACATAGATCGATCTTGTCTACATCATGTGATCGTTCTTATTGCATTACTCCGTTTCCCCACGAACTTAATACACTAGATGCATGCTGGATAGCGGTCGATGTGCGGAGTAATAGTAGTAGATGCAGGCAGGAGTCGGTCTACTAATCTTGGACGTGATGCCTATATAATTATCATTGCCTAGATATCGTCATGAGTATTTGAAATTCTATCAACTGCCCAACAGTAATTTGTTCACCCACCATTTGCTATTTTTCTCGAGAGAAGCCACTAGTGAAACATACGGCCCCCGGGTCTTCTTTCTTGTATATTTGCCTTTGTGATCTATTTTTCCATGCTTTTATTTTCAGATCTACTAAACCAAAAATCCAAAAATACTTTGCTGCAATTTATTCTTATTTATCTATTTGGTGTTCGATCTATCAATCCACTACAAATTTACCTCACGTCTGTTTGCCTATCTTGAGGCGCCGTAACCCAAAAGGGATCGACAACCCCTTTAACACGTTGGGTTGCGAGAAGTTTTTATTTGTGTGCAGGTGCTATTTATGTTGTGTTGCTTAGTTCTCCTACTGGTTCGATAACCTTAGTTTCATATCTGAGGGAAATACCTACCGCCCCTGTGCTGCATCATCCCTTCCTCTTTGGGGAAATACCGACGTAGCTTCAAGCGACATCAAAAGGAATTTCTGGCGCCGTTGCCGGGGAGGATCTTCAAAATATACCAGGTTCCAAATCACAAATCTCATTTCCTTGCAATTTACATTATTTGCCATTTGCCTCTCATTTTCCTCTCCCCCACTTCACAAAAAATTGCCATTTTATTCACCTCTCTTTTTCGTTCGCCACTTTTTCGCCATGTCCGATCTTAAAAGAGCTAAGAGTTTTCTCCCGAGTCATAATACTTTGGATAGGTCGTATGTCCTCTCTAAGCTCATAAACAATGATGAAGATGATTCCGGAATTTTTTGTTATTTACTTGATGAATCTTTGAAAGATGCTTGGGATAGGTTGTTGGGATAGAGATATAGTTGAAAAGTTTTTATGATGGTTTACCTTCTTCCTTCAAGCAAGTTTTAGATTCTATATTTGTAAATGGTTTCCTTGAAGGGGATGTCATTGATACTTATGAGAAAATGAAAGCTATATTTGGGCACCCCGAAGGAGAAAATATTGATTCTACCACTTTTATGTGCTCTTATCAAAATGAAAAAATTAAAGAGATGAAGGCTAGCTTAGATTAGAATTTGCGTGACATGCTTAATCTTTCTTCTGCTATCAATGGCCATGTGCTTTCAAAAAATAGAAAATTAAATGCCATTGATAGAAATTTTTCTCTTTTCTTTCCTAAGTACAAGGATGACAAAACTTAGATCCTTGCTTTATGCCTATCTAAGGGCGTAAAACTATAGCAGTTGTTGGGAGGCAACCCAATGAATAAAATTTATTTTTGCTTCCTGTTTTTGAGTGTTAGCACAATTATGCTACTGCTATGATTGTGTTTTTTATGTTTAGTTAGTGTTTGTTCCAAGTAAAGCCTTTAGTGTCTTCTTGGGTGATAGTTGTTTGATCTTGCTAGAAAAAACAGAAACTTTTACGCTCACAGAATTAATTTTCGTTTTTTACCAAAGAGAAATAAAATACCCATTCCACCTGCAGTAGATCAATATACAAATTTCTCAAATCGTCCTAATTTTTCAGAATTTTTGCCGTTAAAGAAGTATTAGAAATAGTCAGATTGCTACAAACTGTTCTGTTTTGACAAATTCTATTTTCTTTGTGTTGCGTGCTTATTTTGATGTCTCTATGGTTTTCTTTGATGAGTTTTCTCCATAGAAAAGTTGGAATACAGTAGATATAATACAAAAACAAAATATGAATTGGTTTGATACAACACTTATAGTAGTGGTTTATTATTCTTATACTAACGGATCTCACGAAGGTATTGTTGAGTTTTGTGTGATTGAAGTTTTCAAGTTTTGGGTTATCTTACGATGGATGAAGGAATAAAGGATAGAAGAGCCTAAGCTTGGGGATGCCCCAGCATCCCAAGCTATTATCCAAGAATGAGCAACCAACTAAGCTTGGGGATGCCCCCGAGTGGCATCCCCTCTTTCTTCTAACAACCATCAGTATTTTACTTGAAACTATATTTTTATTCATCACATGATATGTGTTTTGCTTGGAGCGTCTTGTATGATCTGAATCTTTGCTTTTTTATTTTGTGTCTTGAGTCATCAATCCTTGATGGACACACCTATTTGAGAGAGCCAAAATTATGTCATGACTTGTTAGAATTGCTCTTTGTGCTTCACTTCAATTTTTATGAGCAATGGACTTGCTCGAGTGCTTCACTTATATCTTTTTTGAGCACGGTGTGCTTTAATATTTTTGAAGAAATGCTCTCTTGCTTCACTTCGATTTATTTGAGAGTTAGTAAAATTTTCAAGAAATTCTCTCTTGCTTCACTTAAATTAATTTGAGAGAAAGAAATATTATGCTCATGATCTTCACTTATATTTGTTTGAGCTTATGGAAACCAACATATGAAAATTAGTCCCAAAGTAATAGATATCCAAGAAGGATATAATAAAAAAATTCATGAAGATCATTGGACAAAATAAACTTGATTCTTAGTAATAGTTTTGAGATATGATGATGTGATATGTGAGTCATCTTGATGAGTAATTATGCTTTAGTAAGAATATTGGCGTTATGGTTTGTGATTCCCTATGCAATTACGAAAGTCAATAGTCATGCAATGAAATTATATCCTACTTGTGGTGCATTATTCAGTGTTATTTATGCTTAATGCTTGCTTATGAGATTATCCATTTCTTGGTTGGTCGCTTCCCAATCTTTTGCTAGCCTTCACTTTGCACTAAGTATGATCTCTACTTGTGCATCCAAAAACCTTTAAACTAGTTTTGCCACATGAGTCCACTATATCTACCTATATGCAGTATTCTTTTTCCGTTCTAAGCAAATTTGTATGTGCCATCTCTAATTTTCAAAATAAACTTCTCTTTTATGTGTTTGTTTCGCTCGCCGAGCGGTGAGGGGTGGCTAATATTTTCCATGCTAGATGTGTTATTCTCACGATGAGTGTTTATTCACTTGTCATTGCACGAGAGTAAGGAAAAGGTATTAGGGATGCCTAGTCCCGAAATGCAAAAATGAATTTACTTTATGTTTTCAAATAATAAATTCCTTGGAAAGTGTTGGTATGGAGGGAAACCGTGGATACGGCTAGCCATGGAAAGTGAAACTATGGTGGAAAAATGAATAAACTTTATTTTCTGTTTGGGAACCGCCTATGACATATCTATGCATGGAAAGTATTGGGAACTAAGTCGTTTTCGTTGGTGGGATGGATACACCTCCCAAAATGTTTTTATCTCTAAGTTTTTTGCTTTGAGCTCTGGCACCTCTACAAATCCCTACTTCCCTCTACGAAGGGCCTTTCTTTTACTTTATGCAATTTTTATTTTTGAATTTGAGTCTCCATCTTCTCTTCTAAAAGCACCAACTAGGAGGCAATGTTATTGTACTTAAGTATTGGGTATAGCTAATATTCGAATGTGTTTCATGAATGGATCAATGGTTGAGCATGACGGGCTAGGGATAACTTATTTTAGCGTTGATATTTTGAAAGACATGGTTGCTTGTTGATATGCTTGAGTATCTAAATTATAATGTCAAAACTAGACTATTGCTTTGAACAACTAAAAGTCCAAATGTCCATGCTATAAAGAAAAGAAATATGATATGACATGTTAGGCAGCATTCCACATCAAAAATTCTGTTTTTATCACTTACCTACTCGAGGACGAGTAGGAGTTAAGCTTAGGGATGATGATGCGTCTCCAACGTATCTATATTTTTTGATTGTTCATGCTGTTATATTATCAATCTTGGATGTTTTATAATCATTTTATAGTCATTTTATATCATTTTTTGGTACTAACCTATTGACATAGTGCCAAGTGCCAGTTGTTGTTTTTTTCCATGTTTTTTTACATTGCAGAAAATCAATATCAGACGGAATCCAAATGCGCCGAAACTTTATGGAGAATTTTTATGGGCCAGAAGGAACACAACAGGCCCTGGCTGCGCCTGGGGGGTGCCCCGAGGGGGGCACAACCCACCAGGATGCGCCAAGAGGCCCGGGCGCGCCCTGGTGGGTTGTGCCCACCTCGGGTGCCCCCCGGACCGCATCTTTGATCTATGAATACCCCAATATTTCCAGAACCCTAGGGGAGTCGACGAAATAGTCATCCAGCCGCAGTAGAGTCTAGAACCACCAGATCCAATCTAGACACCATCTCGGATGGGGTTCACCACCTCCATTGGTGCCTCTCCGATGATGCCTGAGTAGTTCTTTGTAGACCTTCGGGTTCGTAGTTAGTAGCTAGATGACTTAATTTCTCTCTTGATTCTCAATATAATGGTCTCTTGGAGATCAATATGATGTAACTCTTTTGTGGTGTGTTTGTTCGGATCCGATGAACTTTGAGTTTATGATCAGATCTATCTTTTTATATCCATGAAAGTACTTGAGTTTCTTTGGTCTCTTTTATGCATGATTGCTTATAGCCTCGTATTTCTTCTCTGATATTTGGGTTTTGTTTGGCCCACTTGATCTATTTATCTTGCAATGGGAAGAGGTGCTTTATAGTGAGTTCGATCTTACGGTGCTTGATCCTAGTGACAGAATGGGAAATAACACGCATGTATCGTTGCTACTAAGGATAAAACGATGGGGTATATCTCTACATAGATAGATCTTGTCTTCATCATGTCATCGTTCTTATTGCATTACTCCGTGTCCCCACGAACTTAATACACTAGATGCATGCTGGATAGCGGTCGATGTGTGGAGTAATAGTAGTATATGCAGGCAGGGGTTGGTCTACTAATCTTGGACGTGATGCCTATATAATGATCATTGCCTGGATATCGTCATGAGTATTTGAAGTTCTATCAATTTCCCAATAGTAATTTGTTCACCCACCGTTTGCTATTTTTCTCGAGAGAAGCCACTAGTGAAACCTACGGCCCCCGGGTCTTCTTTCTCATATATTTTCCTTTGCGGTTTATTTTTCCTTGCTTTTATTTTCAGATCTACTAAACCAAAAACCCAAAAATACTTTGCTGCAATTTATTCTTAATTATTTATTTGGCATTCGATCTATCAATCCACTACAAATTTACCTCACGTGTGTTTGCCTATCTTGAGGCGCCGTACCCTTGACAACCCCTTTAATACGCGGGTTGCAAGAAGTTGTTGTTTGTGTGTAGGTGTTGTTTACGTTGTGTTGGTTGGTTCTCCTACTAGTTCGATAACTTTGCTTTCATATCTGAGGGAAATACCTACCGCCGCTGTGCTGCATCATCCCTTCCTCTTTGGGGAAATACCGACGTAGCTTCAAGTGACATCAGCCACTTTCATGCCATACTCCATGATAACAATTTAAAATTTGGCAAACCTATAGATTTACCATTGTGAACATTGTTGGCAAAGGAACAATAAATTCTTTTGGAATAAAAAGTATTATTTCTATTTTTTAAGTGCCAGAAATGGCTTTTTTGAAGGAAGTACCTGAAATAAGTTCCAAAACTTGTTGTTACCATTTTTCATGCAAGGTAGACCACATTGGAACCACACTAGCCACGTTTCATAAATTTCAAAGTATTATAGCTATATTTCCAAGATTTACTGCATTAACAATGAATTATGAGATTTTCCTCAAATTTAAACTACATGTGTGAAGTACTTTTGGTACTGAAAATTGAAAAAAAATATATTTTATGTTGCCATGTTGGTGGTACATCCACTTGGGACAACCAAAGTCGAAATTCCAAACCATTACATACCAATGTTATACATTTTAAGTTTTACCCCATTTTCAAAAAAAACATAGAAAATGGAAAAAGCCTCAAAAATTCAAACAATTGCGCATGATGCCCTATTATTTGAACTAGCATAAACTTGCAATACCACAAGTTTTGAAAAGTCAACATTACATGTTTGACCTCACACTACAAAAAAAGACACATCCGTGACATTTTGGGCCGAACGAAAAAAAATTCTGTCATACATATGACACTTCTATGATGATAATTGTGACAAAACCCGACATCATCACAGATGTGGTGGGCTCCTACTTCTATGACAAAAAATATGACAGAAAATGGGCTTTTCGTCCTGGGCGGGCCGGAGACGCAGCTGCATGACATTCTTTGGGCCGTCCATGACGGAAAAAACCATGGTAGAAGCGAGGGGGAGGAAAATTTCGGGGAGTTCCCGGTTATGGTGGGAGGTCGGGGGCCGAGCGATGCGCGCTTCTCTCGTATACGTACGCGCGTGTGTGCGAGGCGTTGGCTCTAACTGAACCCGAGCGATTGCACTGCAGGCTACACATTACTGAACCCGAGCGATCGATCGATGGCTGTTAACTGAACCCTATCGAGCGATTCCTTCGCTACTGCTGCTAACTGAAGCCGATCGATTGGATGAACAGTGAGCGGTGGCGTTGCCTCTGGATGAACAGGACCCCATGGTGTGGTGGAGGGCTGGATGAACAGTAGACGGTGGAGGGTGCCCGTGGAGGGGTGGATGAACAGGACCCCGTGGTGTGGAGGGCTGGATGAACAGTAGACGGTGGAGGGGTGCCCATGGAGGGGTGGTTGAACAGGACCCCGTGGTGTGGAGGGCTGGATGAACAGTAGACGGTGGAGGGGTGCCCGTGGAGGGGTGGTTGAACAGGACCCCATGGTGTGGAGAGCTGGATGAATAGTAGACGGTGGAGGGGTGGTTGAACAGTAGCCGATGGAGTAGCGTGCGGTGGAGGCTGGATGAACAGGAGCCCGTGGAGGCTGGATGAACAGGAGCCCATGGAGGCTGGAGGAGGTCGACGGTGGAGATGAACAATATCCCGTGGAGTCCCATTTTGCGGTACGCTACACCCCTCCCGATGAACAGGACCCCCATTTCGACCGTAGAGCTCCAACACAAGTTTGTTTCGTCCGTTTTGCGGTACGCCACACCCCTCTCGATCAACAGGACCCCCGTTTCAACCGTAAGAGGTCTGTTTCCTCCGTTTTGCGGTACGCCAGACCCCTCCCGATGAACAGGATCCCATTTCGAACATGGCCGATCGAACACAAGGCTGTTTCCTCCGTTTTGCGGTACGCCAGGCCTCGTTTCCATCACCTGTTCCATCCAAGCCCTCCCGATGAACACGACACATTCCGTTGCCTCCCCATGAACACGACGCATTCCGTTGCCTCCCCATGAACACGACGCATTCCGTTGCCTCCCCATGAACACAACGACGACGCTGTTTCTCCCTTCCGACCCAACCATGTACACGAGCCCTGGCCATACGTATGCGCGAGTAGGCGTTTCGAGACCCCGCCCGTATGTACACATACGTGGCCGTATTTTCTTTCTTGCACCCTGGCCGCTGTACGTATGTGTACATGCTACGTGCGCGTCTCTACATCGACCAGTATATATGTACGTACACGTTCTCGACCAGAATGACAATGCTACGTACGCTTCGACTAGGTGGGTCCCGACTGTCAGGCACTTCCTTGCATGCGAAGATGTAGCTGGTGGGTCCCAGCAGTCAGGGGGCCGAAATATGGTGGCCCGTCTGGTGGGTCCCGGCTGTCAGGTGGAGGAATAATTATTTTGCACGTAATAAGGAGGCACTTCCTTGCTGCGGCCGTGGAACCAGTTGTCAGCCTTTCCACGTACAGTCCACGTCCGATGGGAGCCGTTCCTTGACCACATTGACCACGCCGCGCCGAGAGCACCAGGGTGGTGGACGACAGCGAGGCCTAGGAGTGGGACGACGCGGAGCCGGGGAAGGCGCGGTAGTGGATGCCCACACGTAGAGGAGTACGAGGATTCACTGGTTCGCTACGATGTGAGGCTGCCGTCGTCGCAGAATAACAGGGGTGTGGGTGCGTAGAGGGATGACCTGGCCAGCGGTGGGAGTAGTAGGGGCGGTGAGGCCTCCGCCGCATCGCAGCCGGCCACGGGAGGCAGGAGCACGAGGCACGATCGGCGCTGGTTTGGGCGGCTGGAGCAAGAAGACCAGAGGTTGAAGAAGCACTACGGCCATTGGATGGACATCGTATGGTCACTGGATCTAGAATCGTGCATATTGACTAAGTTGACAAAGCCCTCCGTCCCTGTCAACTTAGTAGGCCCACAAGTCAGCCTCCCACCAAGGTGGGTCCCAGCTAGCAGGGGGTATTCATTTTTTTTAGCGTAATAAGGAGGCACTTCCTTGCATCCGAAGATATAGCTGGTGGGTCCGAGCTGTCAGCGGCGGTAACGTTTTTTTTTTGCAAAATACAGAGGCCCTTTCGGTGGGTCCCTGATGTCAGGTGGAGGAATCATTATTTTTCATGTAATAAGGAGGCATTTCCTTGCGTGCGCCCGTGGACCCAGCTGTCGGCCTCTCCACGTACAGTCCACTTCAGATGCATGTCGGTCGTTGACCATGTTGACCAGGCCGCGCCGAGAGCACCAGGGCGGTGGATGACGGTGAGGCCTAGGAAGGGAACGACACGGAGGCAGGGAAGACTCGGCAGTTGTTTCCCACGCGGAGGGGAGTACAACTATACGAGGGTTTACTGGTTCGTCTGCCATCGCCGGAGAATAACAGCAGATGTGGGTGAGTAGAGGGATGGCTAGGCCAGCGATGGGAGTACGGTGGGGCGGTGAGGCCTGCGCGGCAGCACAGCCGGCCGTGGGGAGGAGGGAGCAGGCAGTCCCGCTGGCGCTTGTTTGAGCGGCTGGAGCAGGAAGAGCAGAGATTGAAGAAGCACGACGACTGTTCGATGGACATCCAACAGTCACTGCTTGTGTGTCAACCTTTTTTTAGGAAAGCCTCAAATCTGTGGAAAACAGCATACAACCCATCTGCCATTATTTCTAATAATTTACAGCGCATTTGCTAATTCTTAAGGTTTTTTGGAGCCCATATTCTTTTTGTTAGCATTACAGCCCATATTGTGGCCACGGTTAAAAAATTAACGAAATTTTGCATATTTCGGTGCGGTACGAACTGTTTTTAATCCCGAAATTTCGACTCACATTCAAACTGATTTTAAAAATAAATTTATATCAATATAAAATCCAACAAATTCTCCACGCATAAAAATTAATGTAATTTAAAATCTTGAAATGAAAAAATATATTTTAAACTAATTGCTGGTTTGATGTGTTTTAAAAATGTACAACCCATTTCTCATTACTGATGGGCCATTTTCTCGGACAGCCGAATGAAGCTCTCCACGTATAGTACTCTTCCGGTGGAAGTCGGTCGTTGACCACATTGACCACCGCTGAGAGCACCAAGGCGGTGGACGACAAGGAGGCCTAGGAAGGGGACGACGCGGAGCCGCGGAAGACACGGCAATGGATGCCCACGCGGAGAGGAGTACGAGGGTTCATTGGTTCGGCTGCGGCGTGAGGCTGACATCGCCGCAAAATAACAGGGGATGTGGGTGAGTAGAGGGATAGCATGGGCCAGTGGTGGGAGTAGTAGGGGGCGGTGAGGCCTCCGCGGCATCGTAGCCGGCCACAAGAGGCAGGAGCACACGGCACGACCGACGCAGCTTTGGGCGGCTGGAGCAAGAAGACCAGAGGTTGAAGAAGCACTACGACCGTTGGATGGATCTCGTACGGTCACTGGAGCTAGAATCGTTCATATTGACTAAGTTGACAAAGCCCTCCATCCTTGTCAACTTAGTAGGCCCACAAGTAAGCCTCCTACCATGGTGGGTCCCAGCTAGCAGGGGGAGTATTCATTTTTCTGTGCGTAATAAGGAGGCACTTCCGGTGGGTCCGAGCTGACAGCGGGGGGAACGTTTTTTCGTGAAATACGGTGGTCCGTCCGGTGGGTCCCAGCAGTCAGGGGCAAATGTTTTTTTCGCGAAATACGGTGGCCCGTCCGGTGGGTCCCAGCAGTCAATGGGGAAACGCTTTTTCCGCGAAATACTAGTGGCCCGTCCGATGGGTCCCTGCTGTCAGGTGGCGGAATAATTATTTTGCGCGTAATAAGGAGGCACTTCCTTGCGGCTGCCGTGGACCCAGCTGTCAGCCTCTCCACGTACAGTACTCTTCCGATGGAAGTCGGTCGTTGACCACATTGACCACGCCGCGCCGAGAGCACCATGGCGAGGCCTAGGAAGGGGACGACGCGGAGCCGGGGAAGACGCGACAGTGGATGCTCACGCGGAGAGGAGTACGAGGGTTCACTGGTTCGACTGTGGTGTGAGGCTGCCATCGCCGCAGAATAACAGGGGGAGTGGGTGAGTGGAGGGATGGCCTAGCCAGCGGTGGGAGTAGTATGGGGACGGTCAGGCCTCCGCGGCAGCACAGCCGGCCACGGGAGGCAGGAGCATGCGGCACGACCGGCGCTGCTTTGGGCGGCTGGGGCAAGAAGACCAGAGGTTGAAGAAGCACTACGGCCGTTGGATGGACATCGTTGACCACGCCGCGCCGAGAGAACTAGGGCAGTGGACGATGGCGAGGCCTACGAAGGGAACGACACGGAGCCGGGGAAGACACGGCAGTGGCTGCCCACGCAGTGGAGAGTACGAGGGTTGACTGGTTCGGCTGCCGTCGCCGGAAAATAACAGGAAGTATGGGTGAGTAGAGGAATAGACAGGCCAGGGATGCGAGTATGATGGGGCCGTGAGGCCTTCCCAGCAGCACTGCCGGCCACGGGAGGCGGGAGCAGGCGGTTCCGACGGCGCTGGTTTGGGCGGCTGGGGCAGGAAGATCAGAGACTGAAGAAGCATGATTGCCATTAGATTGACATCTAACGGTCTGACGCTGGTAGAGTCGATTGTTGACTAAGTTTCTTTTTTGAGAAACCTTGTGTACGCATGAACTTAGTAGGCCCACAAGTCAGCCTCCAAATCTGTGGCAGACAACATAAAGCCCATTTGCTATTTTTTATAATTTGCAGCCCATTTGCTAATTCTTAAGTAATTTATTACAGCCCATTTTCTGCCCAGGACCACGGTCAAAAGTCCAACCTTATTTTGCATATTTCGGTGGAGTCCGAACTGTTGTAATCCCGAAATGATAAACATTTTTTTAAGGAACTTATTGATTTTCCAAAAAATCGTTTTGTTTTTGTAAGCAAATAAGACGTGAGACAATTTAGTTGGTTTAAGGGATAACCAGTGGTAAAAAATCAGCGCTGGCTGGGAAAAAACAACAAAAATAAGGATGTAAATATGAAAAGGGAATTTTATGTGTTTTCAATACAATGATACATGTATATGAACTAGTAAAACTATAGGTAGAGATTAGAAAACGGATGTAGGACATGCGTTTCAAAAGGAAAATAGAACTAGGTTGTGTGTTTGATTCAGTAAAAAAATTGCCTGCGGATGTTGTAAGACAAAATATAACTAACGATGGCGGGCCAGAGGCCAGTAGATACCTGCTAGATCTTTGTGCCCCGTTGTCATCATGGGCTGGGCCTGTTAAAAAAAACAACCCTGGGCAATCTACAGCCCAGTTGAAACTTGCTCGACCTGAAAAAACAATATACGTGCTCAATAAACAAGAGAATTCTGCAAGTACAGACTGATAACTGGGATGCAGCACGGATATTGTTTTTTTATCATGATAATAAGTGCATGCACTTGTTTCGAAAAAATTGGAGAACTGGGAATTCGAACGGCGGGTGCTTATGCTACCCATCAAATAAAAATCAGGTGCCTGAAAATTCGTTTCGAAACAAATGATTCAGCTTTATATCCACGTCGACCCTCGGGATGATGGTTGGAAGCAAATGCAAGTTCACATAAAAAGATCGTTAACAACAATACCAACTTGCGGACGACAAGGTAGTACAATTACCAATACCAAACTAACTTATAATCTTTTTACTCCTGGCCCTAGTGTTCGTCTGGTAGAAAATCTTGCAGAGGACCAGCTCCCGCTCCTTCTCTTGCACCAGGTCCCCGAGGTGGTACTGGTGCATTCCCCAGTTGGTCCTCTGCTGGTCAAAGTTCTTGTTGGTGTTCAGCACCAGAACCTTTTTTGTTGCCTGTCTGCCGGCCGTTGACCATCACCGGCAAGGTATTGCCGGTCTTGTGCCACATCGTGTGCATGCCGCACTCCGACTATATCTTGCGATGCGTCCACGCGCCCCTTTTGAACGCCCTAGAATTGTGCTGGAAGAAATGCTTCCTTAGGCCACTCAGTGTGATACCTGCAGTATTGTGGAATACAGGTTTTAGTGTACCTAGTTGGCATTTTCATAACATCTTTGGCATGTTGCACTCACTTGTTTCACTTTTTATTAACTGTCAAATTGTAATTCCTTCACCAGGTCTACGTCTAAAAAGAAAAATAGAGCTATAAACAAAGGAATATGTTTGTGCAAGTAGACGGTCGATCGGTGTCTTACCTGGAAGTTTCTCAGGTTGGCTGTAACATATGCCGTGCTCGCTGTCGATGGTTGGTATGAACAAATCGATGAGAGACTGAAATCTCACGCTGTCAGCACTCACTTTGGCCTCAAGGTGCTCGATCAGCTCCTGATCCGTGGGATCGATCTTGACGCCAGCCGGCAGCATGGGCCAATCCTTCTTCGACTTGCATCGGTAATGCTAGTTATATGGTACTCAATGTATGATCAATCGACTGTTTTAAGTGAATGATGGAATATTTTGGCAGATAAGTGGTACTCCAAATCTGAAGTCCAGAATACCCGAACACGCCACCGGGATTCTTGTGTCACCTCACGCGTAGTGTGTTGTCACGTTAATTCAATGTGTGGACATGATGAATAATTTGACCGACGTATACTAGTACTGCTACTGTACTACTTACTAGTCGTATTTAGTGTCACAATGTATACATAGGTTTAATTAAAAAGTATGCACTTGAAGCCTAACTGATATATATATATATATATATATATATATGTATGTATGTATGTATATATATGGCTTCTGCATAGCATCTCCATCATCATTATCAGTACATCCTATGCAGGTGAGTTAGGATGCAGTTGATCCCAGGAAGGTATCTATCCTTCAAACCAGAGGAGTGCTTCAAACTAACAATAGTACATAATATCCAACAAAAGAGGGTCGTGCTACAGTAGCAGAAGACATGGCTCGGTCTAGATATCAGCACGAATCAAGTTTTGCATATTTGCTGTTGGCATGAACCACATCGCCGCATGTCGGGTTTGCAAAAGCCATCCATCGCATGGAAGCTTGATGCCTTTCACACACTGAAGATTATCTGGCAACAAGCTGTGTCGACGAATCTCTAGATATGGTGATTCATGAAACCCATGGTATGATGTGTAAACACACACACCCCCTCGCGAATGGAAGTTGCATAGCATAGTAATCATCGCCCGTGATATGATCGATGATTGGTTGGATGCTCGAATAATTGAGCCCGAGGAACAAGGAGTGGTTGCCGAGGCTGTAAACCTGTCTCCAGTTGAATACGCCTGGCCCAACGGAGCTGGGATCTTTCTCGAACACGAAGCAGACATAGCCATCAATGTCACGAACGCCCCACGCATTGTACTGCATCTGGTTTGATGTAATGGTTTGGTCAATTTGGTACGTGCGAATGAGCATCAAATGACCGCCGTCAGCTGAACGAGCGATAAACCACCACCCATCGGCTGGTATGATTCCAGGTCCTGGAATCATGAAGGCCAGCACATTTGCGTCTGCTGCAACAATTGAAATTGGAGACCAAAAGGACAAAAATAAACAATCATGTTCAGAGTATGTGTGGAATTAAGATTATTATAACAGTGTCACATATCATAGACAGAGAATTGTGATGTCGTGGTCATAATCATACCCCAAGTTAAAAAAATAAGCCAATGGCTTTCATATTCTAGCAATATGTCATGGTTCAAACATCATGTAACAATGAGAGGAAAACAGCTATGATAGCGCCTACTCACATTCTACCATAGCACTTACTACTACTGTTCTCATATCAACTCTAAGCAATAACATGCGTTGTTATAAAAATCTTGTAAAGGAGAGTAACATATAGCAATCATGATGTTATCCTCATAATATGTATTCTAACAATCATTAGATGCCAATTGTTCTCATATCAACTCTAACAATAACATGTGTGGTCATAAAAATCTAGGAAATGAGAGGAACATATAGCAATGATGTGGTTATAGACATGCTATGCATTCTAAATTTGTAACAAATGAACAGAAAGTTGTATTCATAAGGTAAAGATGAGATGAGATAGAACAATTACACGACGATAGATTCCACCAATATAGGTAGCCATTCTGTGCGTCGACCGCGTAAACGATGCCATCGTGCACTATAGCATCAGACAAAAATGTTTCCTCAACAGGATTGATGATGAGCCATAACCATGTATGGCGACCGGATTCCAGATAGACTAATCCCTTTTCGAACAAGGCAATGAGCTTGTAATCTATGTAGTCTTCTGATGGTGTGGCACTTCGCATATTATAACTTTCTACAAACAGAGGTCAAGCCAAAAGCTTGACGCGTCTCGTGCGTAGTAGGCGGGAGTGTCCGGCGGTTTGCGAGGCTCGATGGTGGCGGTATCCAACGATGGAAGGGTGATCTCTCGCTGGGTGTAGATATCCACGAGACGCCATGGACTACCAGTGTGGTGGATGAGGATGATCCAGTTGGCCTTCATGCCCGCCCAGTAGTGGCCGCGCATGAAGGACAGGTGGACGGGTAGTGGTAGCATGTTGAGGGGCACCACGGCAACCTCTGTAGGATCGCCAAGTCGGTGTCTGGGCCACCTGCGAGGATCGGGCATCAGCAAGCAGGGTGTCTTGAAAAGAGCCAGCCGGTTGCAGACGAGTAGACGGTACAAAGACACCGAGCATGCCGCCAGACGGACGGTGTTGAGTAGGTCCATACGACTACAAATCTGCTCCAAGAGAACATCGGGGAGGGAATTCCAATCGCGGCTCTGCGTGTCAGTTGATTCTGCCATTGGGGTTTTCGGTGCCTGCGAGCCAGCGAGGAAGTGGATTCGGGCGGGCGAGCGAAGAAGCTTCTCCTCGTGTGGCCGAGCAGTGAGCGGGGGGATATGGTACGCGCGAGCTACCAAGGAAGATGGCGCGGGCGGGCAAGCAGTGAGCGGGGGTAAATGGTGTGCGGCCGACGATGGGGAAGAGAGGAGGAAGAAGAGTGGAAGACGGGGAAGAAAGTGCATTCAATCTCAATTCTACTAGTACTACTACCAGGATATACCGTCCTTCGGAGTGTAAATAGTTACACCGATGACATGTGGGTCTACCACAACAGGGCCCATATGTCAGTTAATGGAGGACAGAGGTGCGTAGGCATATTTGCGGAAGCGTGCTCTACTGGCAAACATGATGGCAGTACTGGGTAAGGCTGATTTAGTAACACCAACATGATGGTTCATCTTATTAATTACGTGTCCCATCTGCTGCAGCATGTATTGTCACTTCACTGCGAAGACTAGTTGAATAGTTCTCTCTGACCGAGATGGGGAATAAATGGATCGCGAGGACTTCCTTTCTACAGTATCCCTATGCCTCTACGCTCACTTCACTCATTTTGCTCCGTACCTAGTCACTTGTTGAAATCTGTAGAAAGACAAATACTCCGTATTTGGGAACAGAGGGAGGCTTTTACTCCGTACTATTTGGGAACAGAGGGAGTATCACCATATGGGGGGAACAGAGGAAGCTTGAAATATGAACATGTCAATGGGAGGGAGTAAGCCCCATGCATGCATGCATGCAACATGCAACACTCACATGTACACATGGACGCACGCAACACTCACCCACCCATGCGGCACACAGCACACGACGCAACACACACGCTCACGCTCAAGTGCTCAACCTACTCCCTACGTCCGTGAAAGACTGTACATTTAGAGATTTACACATTGACCAGGGCATAATTAACGCCCAAAAGTAGCAGACTTATGTGTGCATGCGACCATTGAGATAAGAAGATTAAATGAAGGCCGTTGCATGCTGTAATTAAGGATAGACATGTAGCCTATACCTACAGCACAAGTTGGTGCATTAGTCAATCAATATCAATTTAGATTAAAGGCTAAATGCATTGGAAGTGTAGATGTACATCATGTAGTACACTCTTTGCTGGAAGACCGAGGGAGGACACGTGCATGCACTCACATACACAACCAGGGCGGTTTGCGCGCAAGGGTTGGACTCGTGTCGTGCCTGCGTAAAGTTTTGTTTAACTGATTTCTTTGCTCTGCCAACTGATAGGTGGGACCCAGAAACCAGGTGAAAATTTAACCAGTCAACAAAGTGCCACATCGACTATGTGGCCGGTTAGTAGGGTGCAATACGGTGCTCTACGATGAGCTAGTGATCGCATAATCGCCGCAAAACTATATATAGTGACCGTAAAGAGCGTACTGTTACATACGTTGACCGCCAGTGTATTTTTCTCATTTCAAATTAAGCCATATTAATCAGAAAGGACACAGTATGGACTACTACTACTAGTACTAGTACTGCTTTGATGTGTCCCGTCAACTCGCCGAACGAGGAGAAGCTTGCTTACTACGCCTCTCCCTCGCCCTCGCCCTCGCGGTGGACGTGCAGCAGTTCAATCGGTATCAGATTGCCAGAAGCATATTGTATTGTAGTATCATCATTGTTGGACCTTCCGAAGAGGCGAAGAGCCAAGTGCAAGGTTCACACGAGTACGAACTATTGAACCTCCCGAAGAGGCAAAGAGCCAAGCGCAAGGTTTTATAGGAGTTGTCGTCCTAGTAGGAGTGTACTAGTACAACTATAGCGAACGATGCTACTGTATGATGCCGCCACGTCACATATATCCAAAGCTGTGCCACCTTTTTTCTCAAAGAGCGTGTTGGAGCCCGTGCAACAACCACACAAGTTGCACGTACACATAACACATTTACTAGTAATAAATTCTAAAGGATAAATGCCAGTATGCCACACAAGTTCATCTCCAACTCATGTGCTAAATTTGTGCACGACTAGTCTACATATATTCACAGCGCTACCGTTCACAATTACCGTACTCCACTTACACGTTATAGATGGGCTACATGTCCTCCTCCAGGTTCCAGTCCCAGGTGTTCTTCATGGATGGCACGATCCATAGCGGTGGGAAACGGGAATCATTGTCGCATCTTTCTAGTCCGATTCCACATGATGGAGACTCATCCAAGCTGAAGCGGCATAAATCAGGGATAGTGTGTCCCTGCATGTCATTCATCCGATGATGCGCACTGAAGACACAACCATGCTTCATGAACGGCAGGACTTCTGTGTCGTGCACGGAAGGTGGCATCCGCTTTACAATGGGGTAGTTGTCCCTGATGAAAAGCGAGTACTCTCCAAGAGTGTTCCTCGGCACCCACGTAGCATCACGGGGGTCAAACTCGGCGCCGTTCATCTGGTACACGCGGCATCCCAGATCTGGACACATGGTGACGTACATAGTCAAGGTCCATGCATAATAATGTTGTGCTCAAATGTGGTGGTCAGTAATACTGTGCAGCAAATAGTACTACTCCGGTATAGAGGAAGTAAAATAACCGGCTTATTATATATAGCCACTCTTGGCTACATGGATGAGATACTAAGACATGGAAAAACAAAAATGGTGGCAGCTAGTGGGTCAAGTCTTCAAGGGCCTAGCAAGCTATACGCGTCCTCCAAGGTAAAAAGTACTCCTACTAGTACTACAAAGTATACTACTAGTACAACAATGAAAGAGAAGGCGAGAGGGTTAAAAAATGGAATACCTGGGTAGATGGTGACGGTCCGATCATGGTAGATTATGTGACCATGTTGCACATTAGTGGTACCATGGGTAACGACTGCTAAGATAGTTGATCCCAATATGCCAAAGTCAGCTACAAGGTTCCAGGTTAGACCGAATCGCGGATGCAAATGCACATCCAGGATCGGCGATCTTATTTTGATCGGGAGATGACTGGTCCCTGCAAAATAATGGAGTACTGTTAGGGATGCAAATGATGGTTTGTGCATTCCGTTTGTAATCTCCCATACCGTAGGATGTCAACCAGATGAAACAAGTCCCCTGGCTTGTCACTGTGAAGATGCGGCCTAGATGGCGCACGGCGTCTTCGAACGTGTAGGGGTACAAATCTGCTGCCGCCAACATGTGCCAGCCTCTGTTGTTACTGCCTCCTGCATTGATGGTAATCCTTATGTTGAACAACGCGATGAGATAGTAATCATCGTAGTCATGTCGCTTTGTCGGCGGGTCCGCAATTGCTATCTTCTTCAATCTCATGTAGGCATCATCATACGTATTCTTGCCAAGCCAGTCCGGAAGGCCGATCCCAATGGTGGAGAAGGGGTCTACCGGAACGGCCGCACTGCTGTGGATGTTGTGCAAAATAATGGTGGTATCCGGCCGAAGGTATGCAAGCCAATCTTCGTTGGCACCGACCCAGACCTATATATAAGATGGTGGGCGGCAGAGAAATTGCGGGATGGAAATGGAATAACTAAGTACTACATGATCAAACTCCATTATTGACCTGCTCATCGGACAAAATCCGACTACCTCTCAACGTCGTCAACTCTAGCGGAGTCAACATGCAACCATGGCCAGGGAGCGGTGGACTGTTCGAAGAATTGTCCCATAGAAGAACCTTCTCCTCGAGGACGCATGGAAGACCAACAAGCATGGCCTTTTCCCAAGCCTGTTTAAGCAGCGTCTTGAAAAAGTTGGTGCAAAAAGCACCGAGTCTTGCGGTGGTGAGGACATCGGAGCGGCGTGCGATTTCTCTCGGAGAATCGTCGTCCAAGGTCTCCCAGCCCCGACGAGGAGGAGAACCGCCTGGCGAATCCATGGGAGCAGCGACGAACTGCCTTCTCTTCGAGGGGACGGGAACTAGCGAGGACGAGATAAGAGCGTAGTAACCGCAGGGCCTCGTCCCTTCCAACTGTAGATCGTTCCTCGGCGAAGGGGTGAGGCTATTATTTACTACTCTAAATAATAGCACTAGTAAATAATAGCACTAGTAATAAATTTTTGGCACTAGGTAGTAGTTTTTGGTACCATGGAGTACTAGTACTAGCATTATGGAACGTTATGGGATTGCATTATACTATAAATAATAGCACTAGTAAGGAATTTTTGGCACTATGTAGTAGTTTTTGGCGTGGATTAAGAAATTTTTGGTATGTTTTTCCCATTTTTTGTACAGGCCAACTAGTGTCAAAAAACGTCGTACATTATGTGACGGAGGAGTACGTACTCATACTGTAGCAGTACTAGTACTACTTTTCTCAACTAGTAGTGCGATGTACTGTACTTCTAGTCTAGTCTTGTATAGTGCACCAGTTTTGAACTCTTGAATCTCAGGGCCAAGTAGCTACAGTTGGAAGTGGAGGGTACTACTGTTCTCTAGAACCATCGTTGTACTATCAATGCAGGGGAAGTACACCTGCGTAGTGGCCTAATGGGTACTCTCAGTGCTCTATTCAGCCGCTCCTCTCACGTAGCTGGCCTACTCAGCCGCTCCTCTCACGCACACACACTAGCAGCCTGTTTATCAGTGACGGTTACTGCGGGGGCAGAACATTTGAGTTATTTGATACAGCGAGACTAGGCTTTTCGCTTCCACTTGTGGAGGTGTAATGGATATCGTCGAACTTTGTTAGTAGTTCCTTCTTTATGAATGAGATGAAGCAAAGCTTTTGTCTCCGTTTCAAAAAAAACACGGCAAGAGGAATTTCTTTTATAGTAGAGCCGATAATGGAGTGAATCCATGCATGCAATGCCACAAGCTACAGAGTAGTAGTAGAGCACTTTACATGCAGAGCCATATTGCACAGCTCCCAATGCCCTGCCAGGCTTTTCCGGCTCCTCGGGCTTAATTGGGAGGCGCTGGTTTAAATAAGCTACTAGCTGGAAGCTGCAAGCGATGTGCGGGTAGGGCGAGCACGCGAGCCACGGGATGCTGGGAAGGAAAACCCGTTCGCATAGCTAGATTGTCCAGTGCACCCAGATTGTGGGGCCAGACGTCTGTTTGACTTCAAAACTCAAACTACCCGTGTAAAATATTGGCTCGCAGTGAAGTGTAGTAGTACTATTTTTTTTTAAAGGTCGCCGTGCGTTCGGCCGGGATCGAACCCACAAAACAAGGTATACACTCCCGCGACCACTAGTAGTACTCGTTGGAGTACAACGCAACCTAGAATCGCCTTTTGTCGCTAGTAGTACGTACATTGTTCCTTACAAAAAACCCCTAAGAGCATGGTTAATAGTATAGCCAGGTGCTGGCTATAAGCCAGTGCCATGTCATCTACAGCCCATCTTATAGCCAACATGTAGTAGTAGTTTATTTCTTATAGCCTGCTGACTCAGCTCTATTGTACTTGCCCTAACAATGCAAGAAACCACTAAAATGCCAAGAAACTACTACCACTTGCATATGTGGCAGACTTAAGATAAGACTACCTTATCAACCATTATACATGCTCTTACCAACAAAAATCCTCGAGTGACCTCCTACCTCCGGCCCGTCCACCTAGTCATCCTCGGCCATGGGACGCAGCTACCGCCGCCGGCAGAAGGCGAGGTCAAAACTGTCGGCGGTGCGGAGCCCATGTTGCGGCAGCCCGGATGCCAGCTCCGTCCGACGCTCGCGGCCACTAGCTAGCCAAGATAGCTCCGTCAAGCTGCTTGTCTGCAAGGTTTGCTAGCTAGATTGGCAAGGCAACGCGGCAGCTTGCTTGCGCGCGCCGCGCTAAGGCCAGCCATCTGGCTCGAGCGAAGGCTAGCGCGGAGGCTTGCTCGCTCGTGAGTCACGCTCGGGCCTGAAGGAAATATGCCCTAGAGGCAATAATAAAGTTCTTATTTCTTTACTTATATCATGATAAATGTTTATTATTCATGCTAGAATTGTATTATCCGGAAACATAATACTTGTGTGAATACATAGACAAACTAAACGTCACTAGTGTGCCTCTACTTGACTAGCTCATTAATCGAAGATGGCTATGTTTCCTGACCATAGACATGTGTTGTCATTTAATTAATGGGATCACATCATTAGGAGAATGATGTGATTGACATGACCCATTCCATTAGCTTAGCACTCGATTGTTTAGTATATTGCTATTGCTTTCTTCATGACTTATACATGTTCCTATGACTATGAGATTATGCAACTCCCGTTTGCCGGAGGAACACTTTGTGTGCTACCAAATGTCAAAACGTAACTAGGTGATTATAAAGGAGCTCTACAGGTGTCTCCAAAGGTACATGTTGGGTTGGCATATTTCGAGATTAGGATTTGTCACTCCGATTGTCGGAGAGGTATCTCTAGGCCCTCTCGATAATGCACATCACATAAGCCTTGCAAGCATTGCAACTAATGAGTTAGTTGCGAGATGATGTATTACAAAACTAGTAAATAGACTTGACGGTAACGAGATTGAACTAGGTATTGAGATACCGACGATCGAATCTCGGGCAAGTAACATACCGATGACAAAGGGAACAAAGTATGTTGTTATGCGGTCTGACTGATAAAGATCTTCGTAGAATATGTGGGACCCAATATGAGCATCCAGGTTCCGCTATTGGTTATTGACCAGAGACATGTCTCGGTCATGTCTACATTGTTCTCGAACCCGTAGGGTCCGCACGCTTAACGTTACGATGACATTTTCATTATGAGTTTATATATTTTGATGTACTGAAGTTTGTTCGGAGTCCCGGATGTGATCACGGACATGACGAGGAGTCTCGAAATGGTCGAGACATAAAGATTGATATATTGGACGGCTATATTCGGACACCGGAAGTGTTCCGGGTGATTTCGGAGAAAACCGGAGTGACAGAGGGTTACCGGACCCCCCCCCCCCCCCCGGAGAAGTAATGGGCTTTATGGGCCCTAGTGGAGAGAGAGGGGCGTCCAGGGTGGGCCGCGCGCCCCCTCCCCCTTTGGTCCGAGTTGTACTAGGAGAGGGGGGGCGCCCCCCTTTCCTTCTCCCTCTCCCCCTTCCTTTCCCCCTCCTAGTAGGAGTAGGAAAGATGGGAGTCCTACTCCTACTAGGAGGAGGACTCCTCCTCCTTGGCGCGCCCCAAGGGCCGGCCGGCCTCCCCCCTTCCTCCTTTATATACGGGGGCAGGGGGGCACCTCTAGACACACAAGTTGATCTTCGTGATCGTTCTCTTAGCCGTGTGCGGTGCCCCCCTCCACCAAAATCCTCGATACTATTGTAGCGGTGCTTAGGCGAAGCCCTGCGACGGTAGAACATCAAGATCATCACCACGCCGTCGTCCTGACGGAACTCTTCCCCGACACTTTGCTGGATCAGAGTCTGGGGATCGTCATCGAGCTGAACGTGTGCTAGAACTCGGAGGTGCCGTAGTTTCGGTGCTTGATCGGTTGGGCCGTGAAGATGTACGACTACATCAACTGCGTTGTGCTAACGCTTCCGCTTCCGGTCTACGAGGGTACGTAGACAACACTCTCCCCTCTCGTTGCTATGCATCACCATGATCTTGCGTGTGCGTAGGAATTTTTTTGAAATTACTGCGTTCCCCAACAGTGGCATCCGAGCCTGGTTTTATGTGTTGATGTTATTTGCACGAGTAGAACACAAGTGAGTTGTGGGCGATATAAGTCATACTGCTTACCAACAGGTCATACTTTGGTTCAGCGGTATTGTTGGATGAAGCGGCCCGGACTGACATTACGCGTACGCTTACGCGAGACTGGTTCTACCGACGTGCTTTGCACACAGGTGGCTGGCGGGTGTGAGTTTCTCCAACTTTAGTTGAACCGAGTGTGACTACGCCCGGTCCTTGCGAAGGTTAAAACAGCACCAACTTGACAAACTATCGTTGTGGTTTTTGATGTGTAGGTAAGATTGGTTCTTTCTTAAGCCCGTAGCAGCCACGTAAAACTTGCAACAAACAAAGTAGAGGACATCTAACTTGTTTTTGCAGGGCATGTTGTGATGTGATATGGTCAAGACATGATGCTAAATTTTATTGTATGAGATGATCATGTTTTCTAACCGAGTTATCAGTAACTGGCAGGAGCCATATGGTTGTCGCTTTATTGTATGCAATGCAATCACCCTGTAATGCTTTACATTATCACTAAGCGGTAGCGATAGTCGTAGAAGCATAAGATTGGCGAGACGACAATGATGCTACGATGGAGATAAGGGTGTCGCGCCAGTGACGATGGTGATCATGACGGTGCTTCGAAGATGGAGATCGCAAGCACAAGATGATGATGGCCATATCATATCACTTATATTGATTGCATGTGATGTTTCTCTTTTATGCATCTTATCTTGCTTTGATTGACGGTAGCATTTTAAGATGATCTCTCACTAATTATCAAGAAGTGTTCTCCCTGAGTATGCACCGTTGCGAAAGTTCTTCGTGCTGAGACACCACGTGATGATCGGGTGTGATAGGCTCTACGTTCAAATACAACGGGTGCAAAACAGTTGCACACGCGGAATACTCAGGTTATACTTGATGAGCCAAGCATATACAAATATGGCCTCGGAACACGGAGACCGAAAGGTCGAGCGTGAATCATATAGTAGATATGATCAACATAGTGATGTTCACCAATGAAACTACCCCATCTCACGTGATGATCGGACATGGTTTAGTTGATTTGGATCACGTGATCACTTAGAGGATTAGAGGGATGTCTATCTAAGTGGGAGTTCTTTAGTAATATGATTAATTGAACTTAAATTTATCATGAACTTAGTACCTGATAGTATCTTGCTTGTTTATGTTTGATTGTAGATAGATGGCCCGTGTTGCTGTTCCGTTGAATTTTAATGCGTTCCTTGAGAAAGCAAAGTTGAAAGATGATGGTAGCAATTACACGGACTGGGTCCGTAACTTGAGGATTATCCTCATTGCTGCATAGAAGAATTACGTCCTGGAAGCACCGCTGGGTGCCAGGCCTGCTGCTGGAGCAACACCAGATGTTATGAACGTCTGGCAGAGCAAAGCTGATGACTACTCGATAGTTTAGTGTGACATGCTTTACGGCTTAGAATCGGGACTTCAACGACGTTTTGAACATCATGGAGCATATGAGATGTTCCAGGAGTTGAAGTTAATATTTCAAGAAAATGCCTGGATTGAGAGATATGAAGTCTCCAATAAGTTCTATAGCTGCAAGATGGAGGAGAACAGTTCTGTCAATGAGCATATACTCAAAATGTCTGGGTATAATAATCACTTGATTCAATTGGGAGTTAATCTTCCAGATGATTGCGTCATTGACAGAATTCTCCAATCACTTCCACCTAGCTACAAGAGCTTCGTGATGAACTATAATATGCAAGGGATGGATAAGACAATTCCCGAGCTCTTCGCAATGCTGAAAGCTGCGGAGGTAGAAATCAAGAAGGAGCATCAAGTGTTGATGGTCAACAAGACCACTAGTTTCAAGAAAAAAAGGCAAAGGGAAGAAGAAGGGGAACTTCAAAAAGAACAGCAAGCAAGTTGCTGCTCCGGAGAAGAAACCCAAATCTGGACCTAAGCCTGAAACTGAGTGCTTCTACGGCAAGCAGACTGGTCACTGGAAGCGAAACTGCCCCAAGTATTTGGCGGATAAGAAGGATGGCAAGGTGAACAAAGGTATATATGATATACATGTTATTGATGTGTACCTTACTAATGCTCGCAGTAGCACCTGGGTATTTCATACTGGTTTTGTTGCTAATATTTGCAACTCGAAACAGGGACTACGGATTAAGCGATGATTGGCTAAGGACGAGGTGACGATCCGCGTGGGAAATGGTTCCAAAGTCCATGTGATCGCAGTCGGCACGCTACCTCTACATCTACCTTCGGGATTAGTATTAGACCTAAATAATTGTTATTTGGTGCCAGCGTTGAGCATGAACATTATATCTGGATCTTGTTTGATGCGAGACGGTTATTCATTTAAATCAGAGAATAATGGTTGTTCTATTTATATGAGTAATATCTTTCATTGTCATGCACCCTTAAAGAGTGGTCTATTCTTATTAAATCTCGATAGTAGTGACACACATATTCATAATGTTGAAGCCAAAAGAAGCAGAGTTGATAATGATAGTGCAACTTATTTGTGGCACTGCCGTTTAGGTCATATCGGTGTAAAGCGCATGAAGAAACTCCATACTGATGGACTTTTGGAACCACTTGATTATGAATCACTTGGTACTTGCGAACCGTGCCTTATGGGCAACATGACCAAAACACCGTTCTCCGGTACTATGGAGAGAGCAATAGATTTGTTGGAAATCATACATACAGATGTATGTGGTCCGATGAATGTTGAGGCTCGTGGCGGATATCGTTATTTTCTCACCTTCACAGATGACATAAGCGGATATGGATATATCTACTTAATGAAACATAAGTCTGAAACATTTGAAAAGTTCAAAGAATTTCAGAGTGAAGTTGAAAATCATCGTAACAAGAAAATAAAATTCCTACGATCTGATCGTGGAGGAGAATATTTGAGTTACGAGTTTGGTGTACATTTGAAACAATGCGGAATAGTTTCGCAACTCAAGCCACCCGGAACACCACAGCGTAATGGTGTGTCTGAACGTCGTAATCGTACTTTACTAGATATGGTGCGATCTATGATGTCTCTTACTGATTTACCACTATCGTTTTGGGGTTATGCTTTAGAGACGGCCACATTCACGTTAAATAGGGCACCATCAAAATCCGTTGAGACGCCGCCTTATGAATTGTGGTTTGGCAAGAAACCAAAGTTGTCGTTTCTGAAAGTTTGGGGCTGCGATGCTTATGTGAAAAAGCTTCAACCTGATAAGCTCGAACCCAAATCGGAGAAATGTGTCTTCATAGGATATCCAAAGGAAACTATTGGATACACCTTCTATCACAGATCCGAAGGCAAGACTTTTGTTGCTAAAATCGGAAACTTTCTAGAGAACGAGTTTCTCTCGAAAGAAGTGAGTGGGAGGAAAGTAGAACTTGATGAGGTAACTGTACCTGCTCCCTTATTGGAAAGTAGTACATCACAGAAACCAGTTTCTATGACACCTACACCAATTAGTGAGGAAGCTAATGATGATGATCATGAAACTTCAGAACAAGTTACTACTGAACCTCGTAGATCAACCAGAGTAAGATCCGCACCAGAGTGGTACGGTAATCCTCTTATGGAAGTCATGCTACTAGATCATGATGAACCTACGAACTATGAAGAAGCGATGGTGAGCCCAGATTCCGCAAAATGGCTTGAAGCCATGAAATCTGAGATGGGATCCATGTATGAGAACAAAGTGTGGACTTTGGTTGACTTTCCCAAAGATTGGCAAGCAATTGAGAATAAATGGATCTTCAAGAAGAAGACTGACACTGACGGTAATGTTACTGTCTACAAAGCTCGACTTGTTGCAAAAGGTTTTCGACAAGTTCAAGGGATTGACTATGATGAGACCTTCTCACCCGTCGCGATGCTTAAGTCTGTCCGAATCATGTTAGCAATTGCCGCATTTTATGATTATGAAATTTGGCAGATGGATGTCAAAACTGCATTCCTGAATGGATTTCTGGAAGAAGAGTTGTATATAATGCAGCCGGAAGATTTTGTCGATCCAAAGGGAGCTAACAAAGTTTGCAAGCTCCAGCGATCCATTTATGGACTGGTGCAAGCCTCTTGGAGTTGGAATAAACGCTTTGATAATGTGATCAAAGCATTTGGTTTTGTACAGACTTTTGGAGAAGCCTGTATTTACAAGAAAGTGAGTGGGAGCTCTGTGGCATTTCTGATATTATATGTAGATGACATATTACTAATCAGAAATGATATAGAAATTCTGGATAGCATAAAGGGATACTTGAATAAGAGTTTTTCAATGAAAGACCTCGGTGAAGCTGCTTACATATTGGGCATTAAGATCTATAGAGATAGATCAAGACGCTTAATTGGACTTTCACAAAGCACATACCTTGACAAAGTTTTGAAGAAGTTCAAAATGGATCAAGCAAAGAAAGGATTCTTGCCTGTGTTACAAGGTGTGAAATTGAGTAAGACTCAATGCCCGACCACTGCAGAAGATAGAGAGAAAATGAAAGATGTTCCCTATGCTTCAGCCATAGGCTCTATCATGTATGCAATGCTGTGTACCAGACCTGATGTATGTCTTGCTATAAGTCTAGCAGGGAGGTACGAAAGTAATCCAGGAGTGGATCACTGGACAGCGGCAAGAACATCCTGAAAAACCTGAAAAGGACTAAGGATATGTTTCTTGTATATGGAGGTGACAAAGAGCTCATCGTAAATGGTTACATTGATGCAAGCTTTGACACTGATCCGGACGATTCTAAATCGCAAACCGGATACGTGTTTACATTAAACGGTGGAGCTGTCAGTTGGTGCAGTTCTAAACAAAGCGTTGTGGCGGGATCTACATGTGAAGCGGAGTACATAGCTGATTCGGAAGCAACAAACGAAGGAGTCTGGATGAAGGAGTTCATATCCGATCTAGGTGTCATACCTAGTGCATCGGGTCCAATGAAAATCTTTTATGACAATACTGGTGCAATTGCCTTGGCGAAGGAATCCAGATTTCACAAGAGAACCAAACACATCAAGAGATGCTTCAATTCCATCCGGGATCTAGTCCAGGTGGGATACATAGAGATTTGCAAGATACATACGGATCTGAATGTAGCAGACCCATTGACTAAGCCTCTTCCACGAGCAAAACATGATCAGCACCAAAGCTCCATGGGTGTTAGAATCATTACTGTGTAATCTAGATTATTGACTCTAGTGCAAGTGGGAGACTGAAGGAAATATGCCCTAGAGGCAATAATAAAGTTATTATCTATTTCCTTATATCATGATAAATGTTTATTATTCAAGCTAGAATTGTATTATCCAGAAACATAATACTTGTGTGAATACATAGACAAACTAAACGTCACTAGTGTGCCTCTACTTGACTAGCTCGTTAATCGAAGATGGTTATGTTTCCTAACCATAGACATGTGTTGTCATTTAATTAACGGGATCACATCATTATGAGAATGATGTGATTGACATGACCCATTCCATTAGCTTAGCACTCGATCGTTTAGTATATTGCTATTGCTTTCTTCATGACTTATACATGTTCCTATGACTATGAGATTATGCAACTCCCGTTTCCCGGAGGAACACTTTGTGTGCTACCAAAAGTCACAACGTAACTGGGTGATTATAAAGGAGCTCTACAGGTGTCTCCAAAGGTACATGTTGGGTTGGCGTATTTCGAGATTAGGATTTGTCACTCCGATTGTCGGAGAGGTATCTCTGGGCCCTCTCGGTAATGCACATCCCCTAAGCCTTGCAAGCATTGCAACTAATGAGTTAGTTGCGAGATGATGTATTACGAAACGAGTAAAGAGACTTGCCGGTAACGAGATTGAACTAGGTATTGAGATACCGACGATCGAATCTCGGGCAAGTAACATACCGATGACAAAGGGAACAAAGTATGTTGTTATGCGGTCTGACCGATAAAGATCTTCGTAGAATATGTAGGAGCCAATATGAGCATCCAGGTTCCGCTATTGGTTATTGACCGGAGACATGTCTCGGTCATGTCTACATTGTTCTTGAACCCGTAGGGTCCGCACGCTTAACGTTACAATGACATTTTCATTATGAGTTTACATATTTTGATCTACCGAAGTTTGTTCGGAGTCCCGGATGTGATCAAGGACATGACGAGGAGTCTCGAAATGGTCGAGACATAAAGATTGATATATTGGATGGCTATATTCGGACATCGGAAGTGTTTCGGGTGATTTCGAAGAAAACCGGAGTGCCAGAGGGTTACCGGAACCCCCCCCCCCTCCTGGGAGAAGTAATGGGCTTTATGGGCCCTAGTGGAGAGAGAGGGGCGGCCAGGGTGGGCCGCGCGCCCCCTCCCCCTTTGGTCCGAATTGTACTAGGAGAGGGGGGCGGCGCCCCCCTTTCCTTCTCCCTCTCCCCCTTCCTTTCCCCCTCCTAGTAGGAGTAGGAAAGAGGGGAGTCCTACTCCTACTAGGAGGAGGACTCCTCCTCCTTGGCGCACCCCAAGGGCCGGCCGGCCTCCCCCCTTGCTCCTTTATATATGGGGGCGGGGGGGCACCTCTAGACACACAAGTTGATCTTCGTGATCGTTCTCTTAGCCGTGTGCGGTGCCCCCCTCCACCATAATCCTCGATAAATATTGTAGCGGTGCTTAGGCGAAGCCCTGCGACGGTAGAACATCAAGATCGTCACCACGCCGTCGTGCTGACGGAACTCTTCCCCGGCACTTTGCTGGATTGGAGTCCGGGGATCGTCATCGAGCTGAACGTGTGCTAGAACTCGGAGGTGCCGTAGTTTCGGTGCTTTATCGGTCGGGCCGTGAAGACGTACGACTATATCAACCGCGTTGTGCTAACGCTTCCGCTTCTGGTCTACGAGGGTACGTAGACAAGACTCTCCCCTCTCATTTCTATGCATCACCATGATCTTGCGTGTGCGTAGGAAATTTTTTGAAATTACTATGTTCCCCAACAGGGCCAGCCTGCCAACCCGTGCGGAGGCCAGCGCGGCGTCCGGCCCATCCGGCGGAGCGGCGGCCAACTCGCTCATCACCGGCACCACCGACGAACACGCATCAGTACTGTTTGAAGTAATGTTCAGGAAAAATAATGATTTGAGGGGCAATAACAGGATAGAAGGTCAGATCTGGGTCCCTTGTGTCAATGGTCAAAAAAATGTGTTGGTTTAAGCTACCTCGTCAGCACGGACATGTGGGCCAACCCTATCATAAATGGGTTTAAACTAACCTAATTGGTAGGAGTACTAGGTAGTTTTTGGCGTGGATTAAGAAATTTTGGGTATGTTTTTGCAATTTTTTGTATAATAGATTCCTCCTAGGGCTGGTTGAAAGTGGTAGTTTTTTGCTAAATACTCTACATATTGTAAGTAGGAGTGAAAGTTAAGCTTTGGAAGCCAATAAGCAAGGCTAGTTACATAGTGCATATGTGTACATGATTGAAAGTAAATATCAACCATGAGTGACTAATATCTTGATGGAAAACTCGAAACTATGGAATACTAGGAAAAGAAATGCATGGTTGGAAATACTAGCAATGTTCATGTCCGTTGCAACGAATCATAATTAGAATAATACTTATTCACAAACTTGGTACAAAACACTCTAATTTTGATATGCATATGTCACTAGAGATATATTATGTTTCAATTACAATATATTCCTTGGGCTGTTTTGGTGAGGGCAGGGAGGGATGTGGTTGGTTTTAAGATACTAATTATGGGTTTTTCTGCAAATTGGTAGACAAGTGGGATGTTGGTGAGAAAAGGCAACAACTTACCTCACAATTTTTAAATGTAGATCTAATGGTCAGAAACGATGGATGGCAGACACACGAGCATCACCAACTTAGTCTTGTGTAGGAGTACTAGCAAGATTCGTGCATTGCATGGAACATCAAGATGCATTTTTTTATAAAACACTTGTTGTGATTGACCCTTGCGGGAGTAATCCCATGTGTAAAAACTAATGATATCTCGAGAAATATGAGATAAGGTGAAGAGGAGTGGGGTGTGGTGGTGGTTGGTGGTCGAACTGAGCGGAGGCATGGGGATTGACAACGCCGGCAGCGGCCACCAGGCCAGTTTGTTCCAGAGGCTTCCTTTCTTAATTTCTCAACAATGAGGTTTGTTGGAGATAAGGATGAACGAGGGAAGGCCTTGTCTGCAAATGTGGAGAGGGGTGCAGGTATCTTTTAGTTTAATTTCCATCCGTCAGATATAGATCGAACGGTCTATATTGCAAGATGGCACACGTACCATCATCACCAACTTGGTTTTTTATAAGAGAAGAAATATAAGTATGGAGATACAAATGTATTATCGATACTTGCTTGCTAGTTAAACTAGCATCTACATTCTATTCAACGCCTCGGCATGTGGGGCCTTAGCACAATGACTTCTCGACTGTGTAAAACGAAGATTTTCCCGTCGCCGACAAGGAGGGGGTGACGGCGGCGCGCTTTTTGGCTTGCTCTAGTCCTAGTAGTCATACTAGGTGGTCTAAGCACGTGTAGATTTATTCTTTTTCACATCTCGTGTTTGCCGTACTGCCACGACTGTTCATGAATAGACGGTAAGTTATTCAGGGGGAAACCCTTGTTGAGCATGTTTGCGAGAGAGAGAGAGAGAGAGAGAGAGAGAGAGAGAGTGCGTGTGTGATATGTTAGAGATTGAGGCAGTGATAACAGATTCTTTGTGTCTATGTGTGTGGAGGATAGAGAGAGACATGTACATGGGGCTCTGTGTTGTGTAACGTGGAGACACATATACATAATTAGAGAGTGAGTGTGTGAGATACACATGCGGACATGAGGAGAGATGAGGATCCAAGTAAATGGGTGTTTGTGCATGTCTGTGTGTGTTTGTTCACGCGTTTGTGTGTGAGAGGGAGAGAGTGTATGTGGAGTAGAGAGACCACTGATGATGTAAACCTAGTATAAGGGAAGGGGGAATGGTGTGACATGTGTAGTAGCGAGATAGGATGGGTGCGGGCGGGGGGAGCAGACTATTTTGAAGAGACATCGAGTGTGTGTGGGAGAGGGATGTGAGAGCGATAGAAAGAGAGAGCTAGTGACGGAGAGAGAGAGGAAGAGAGGGGGCGAGAGGGGTCGTTTGTGTCCATAAATGGCGTATAGATAGGGAGACAATGTTGATGTTGTCCGAAATTGGCCTATGAACGGAGACGCAAGGGAAGCGAGTCATCGTGTGTGTGATAGGGACTTCATGAAAGATCTAGAATAGATGGTGTAGAGAACAATGTGCAAAATCGAGAACGATTATACATTAGGGAGCTATGCAAAGAGTCACGACATATATGTATACAGGGAAGGGGCTGGGGCGGGTCCGCATGTGGGAGAGATAGAAAGAGGAGAGTGATGCACAAGGAGACAAATTGTGCTTGTTTGCAGTGGGGGTGGTGTGTGAGGTGAGTGAGCGAGAACCACATAACTAGGGAGATAGACGTGGGGGCGACGTTTTGTGTGTATGGGAAATATACACTCTACATAGTGCGTGTGCTTGGGTAAGAGAGATAGCGGGAGACCTAGAGAGTGAGGGAAGAGATGTGTGCATGCCCGAGAGACAAAGTGATAAAGACCTATGTTGGGGTCCGGACTTTACAAGAGAGAGGGGTGTTAATGTGCTCGTGTGTTGGTGTTTGGGGGAGAGAACGACTTGTCTCTCTCTCTCTGTGTGTGTGTGTGTGTGTGTGTGGTGGGGTGGTTGACTTCAGATAAAGAGTGAGGTGTCTATATTTGAGGGACTTTAGCGTAATTAAGATATTGTGCACTCATGGTTGATCAATTTGTTTCATAGTTTGTACTATGAGATAACGATACTTTTGAACATGCGTGATATACCTTGATGTACCAGAATTACAAACCTAAGATTGGAATTTTGGAATTCGACTCCATCATTATCTTTTGTAATTCATTTAAACGGAGGTACATTTTTTAAGCCGGGATTTCGTGATTTCAAATTCATATATCAAACCTAGAGATATACACATACGGGCATGTTCAAACTTTACAATCATCCACTTTATTCATACACATACACATTTTTGCATTTGTCATCATATTTAGGATAAACACATTTGGAATTTCATTTGAATTGGACCGTATGATGGTATTTTCTTGTAGTAGCTCAATGATCCATATTTGAATTGAATGGACAATCTAAGTTTCGAGTTAGGGACATTGATTTTCAAAACTTGCACATTTTTTTGCGTGCAAAACAAACAAATTGTCGGCCATGATATCATAGTCGGCCATACGAGAGCAGAATACTTATAATTTTAGGCGCCAAAAGCTTTCAAACTTCCTGCTCACATCAAAATATCACGCACCCGAAAGTTTAGCCCTATGATATTCCTGTTTTACCCCTGCCACATGAACGGAAAAGGGCTGCTTTGGTAACTCCATTGTTTTCCCCTCTTTGCCCCCAACATTCTTCCCCAGAGCCCCTCCCCTTCCCCTCCCCGAACCCCCCCCCAACCACGGCAAGCCGCCGAATCTAGTCCTGCGCCGCAGCGGTGGACCTCACACCCCGTCGGATCTACCTTCCGCACCTTGGAACCCCCAACTACCAACTCACCACTACACCGGAGCCACTTCAGCGACTGGCTTGTCCACCGCTCCAGATCTCCTTGACCGCCATCATGGTCCACCGCACCGGATCTGCTTAACCGGCGCCCTCGTCCACCACAGCGTAGGCCCTTCACTGACTCCCTCATTCGCCCCTTCGCTGGCCCTTCATACAAGCCCTCGTCCGCCGCAACAGATCCGCCTCACCGAAAGCACTGTACAACGCGCCCGCCGAAGCCTTCGTCCACTGCACCAGACCCGCTCCACGGACGCCATATTCAACTCCACCGGCCCTGCTTTACCGACGCCACAGCCTCATCAGGTTATTTCGATTTGTACTCCTTCGGTTTTTCTCTTTATCGTGCAACTGTTCACTTACCACAGATGAGCTTTCTTGTATGTCAACAGGCGCCGCAGCCGTAGCACCGGAGCCGCTTCAGCGACAGCGACAGCCGGCCCAAACTCAACTGCAACACGAGCACCATCGACGATCCTTAGCTATCAAGTATGACAACGATACCCATACGCCGCCGAGAATCAGGTACTATTATCCAATGGCCGGTGCCTACGTTCACTTTCCTAGCATAAGCACTGCACCTTTGAATTTCTTCAGGGCATCATTCAGTTTTTCATGAGACGCGTTATTCTACTTGCACCTGTAGGGCCATACTTCTGCCAGTGAACATGTTACATGTGCTAAATTACATACCAGTGCACATATAGTTAATATGCTTTAGTTTTGTTCTGATGCCACCTGTTGGTTCCATCAGACTGCTTAATTTTCTCTATGCTTAATTACACATCAGCAAACTAGCATGTGGTTCCACTGCTTTCTGTTCGTTTTACCCTACATTTTTTGATGCTAGCTATTACATCACTGCTCCAAGCCTCTGTTCATTACTTGTTTGTGTGTTCTTGATCTTCCCAAGTTGCATGACTAATTTGATGCTTCTATTAATTATGGAGCTGCCAACCCCATCAAGCAAAATATTTGTTCTTTTGGGGCTGGCACCTCGAACAAGCATAAAATAGAGTGAAGCAGATATACTCCCTCCGATTCTATTTACTCTGCGCATAACTCTTGACCCGCATACCAAGGAGGGCACTGGTTTAATTTTTTTGGACTAATTTGCCAATTAATTAGGGCAGAGGCGGATGGGGCGGGGCACAAAAGGAAACCAGCTCTAGGAATCGGCAACTCGCAGACTAATATGAGAAAACTGAGAAAAAGTTATACGCAAAGTAAAAAAGAATCGGAGGGAGTATTGTCGTGTATGCACACACCCTTCTTTCATTAGTTTAGATGAACCATTGATGA
This sequence comes from Triticum monococcum, assembly GCA_034509565.1. Taxonomy (NCBI): domain Eukaryota; kingdom Viridiplantae; phylum Streptophyta; class Magnoliopsida; order Poales; family Poaceae; genus Triticum; species Triticum monococcum. The sequence continues at coordinate 167,602,211 of CM067847.1, read as the reverse complement.
TCAATTCGGACCAGTGCATGCGATTAAAATTAATTTTACCTAAATAGATGGTGCAGAATAAACTACAACAACTAGATTTGCAACCACGAGATACTGACGATATCTTTAAAGAACATTGCAACAGCAGCTAGGCTTCACAGCAACATATGGTAAGCCAGTGTGTTTTAGTACATGTGAAATGTAATGCGAGTGGGCTGCTTTCTTGGCTTGTGCCCTCAACGTGTAATCCTACCGAATTACAAATAGTTCAGTTGTCTGCTTTGCTGTATTGCTTGATTCGAATGCTCATTTGTTGTTACGCTATACCTGAGTTGGCCAATATGTCAGCAGTGCCTACTGTACTATCGTAAAGAAATGCATGCCTATTTCATTTGAGTCCTTAACTTTTCCTCTCAATTTCATCACAAGACTGTCTTCGTAGTTTATATGAGGCCACATTGTTAAGTGCTTTCTCAGATTATTTCAACTGCTTAGATGCCTTGGCAACTTAAATATAGCGGTTGTACACTCCCTTTCAACTAGGGATGTCAACTGGGTCCGGTTTAATCCTGATTAAAGTCCACTAGTGGTATGATAGTTCAAAAGAGTTTTTGTTTTTTTTTGAGGAAAATGAACTAGGGAGGTAGCAAAAACTAACTAGATGGGAATGGCAGATTTCGTTTATTTTCCACTTACATCCCTAGTTTCATCTTACCATTTTAACTTCTTTTCGGCTGATGCTGCTTCGAACCATTTAAATATAGTTTGCCATGCTCGGCAATAATTCGTCCATCATTTACCATGTAAGCTTACTGCCTGGATCATACGATAACTATCTCTCACTGATGTCCAGCAGAAACCTTTCAAGATGCCGTTCACACTAGGACACAATGTACAACCCCAGAATCTATTTGTGGAAGCAGTGTGCCATCCATGTTACCAGATGGTAGCAGTTCTGAGGCAACACCGCCGGAGAGCAGTCTGAGCACAGATATTATAGTGCTTGAGGCTCTACTAGAGGCAGAAAGAGATGGTGTGGCTGCCATGAATGAGGTAATATTTATCTTGAGGCTGGAAATTACGGAATTAGCGGCACGCATTATGCAAGGAACCCAAGAATTGGAGGAAGTAAGAATGTTGCATTTGAAGACGGAGGAGGTCCTGCTGTTTCTGCTATCTGAAGCCCAAGATAATCCCGGTTCTTCTTTAGATACCAGTTGAAATTTTCATTAGATTATTGTACTTGCATGTTGTGTCATGTCTGTGAATGGATTATGTTGCAAGACCCCCTATGTTGTCCATGTGTTGTAATGATCCGAATTTTTTAGGCGAGGTAATCCTCGGTACTTGTATGATTGACATAAGGTGAACTATTTGTCGTGTGAGCATATTGTATTGGATGAAATAACTGTTTGACTCAGAGTGTATCCAACCTACTGAATTTGAAGATCACGGCATTTCTAAATCATAATCATATATAAAGGTGGAATAAATCTTTGTTGCGGTTTTGAAGAAATAAATAACAAAATGTATAATTATCTGTGGACATTCGTAATCAAATACAAATTGGATTTGAATTTAGTTTGCGAGGTCCCAGGGCAAACGTGAATGCTAATTCTCCCAAGTTTTGAACGAAGTGGCTAAACACCCACTATAATTTGTGGGCTACTCGAAGCAAGTGTTTGCGAGATGGAAATTACTGTCTACCCCTAACACTTGACATCCTTATCGACAGGATTTACACTGCCGTCGATAGGGGTAGACTAGTAACTTCAATCAGACGTGACACGACGGCCTCTGAGCCCATTCAGACACGGTGGGCGCCAAACGTGGGCGGCAAAACACATTTGATTCAAGCTCGTCTGAAAGACATGTGTCTCTTCCTCCATTTCCCCATTCATACACAGTGGGCGGCAAAACAAACTCTCCTCATCCGAAATCGATGTAGGCTTATATTTTAAATAGGGGCAGATGTGTAACTTCCATAAGACGTGACACAACCGCCCTACCTGTCAGCCCCGTTCATACACCGTGGGCGCCAACCATGGGCGGCAAAACACCCTCTCCTCGCCCGAAATCAATGTAGGCTAATATTTTAAATAGGGGCAGATGTGTAAGTTCCATCAGACGTGACACAACCGCCCTACCTGTCAGCCCCGTTCATACACTGTGGGCGCCAATCGTGAGCGGCAAAACACCCTCTCCTCGCCCGAAATAGTTACCGGCAAATATTTGGGAGATGCGAGATTACCGTCCTATCCCCAACCGACGCGATGTCCGAAATTTTAAATGGGGGATAAATTCGTAACTTTCCCCCATTTCAGAGAAGCGCATCCCAAAGTTTGAGATCCCCCCTCCCCTCCATTTCCCCATTCATACACCGTCGGCGGCATGACAACCTCTGCACTGCGGCCAGCCTCCTCCGTCCGCCACCCCATCCTCCACCTTGCCGGAGCCGCTACCCCTACCCCGTCGTCCACTGCAAGAGATGGACGTCTCTCATCCACGGCGCTGGACCAGTATCCTTCCATCGCCTCCTCTCGCTTCATCGGCGCCGTCGTCCACCTTGCCGTTGCCGCTCCTACGACCGCCTCGTCCACGGCAACAGGATATATCCCCCGACCCGGCCGTCTGCCGTCTAAAGTCTTCTTCCCCGCCGCTGACAGCCATCGCACCCGCAGCACCCTCAACGTATCAGCATAGGCCTACACGGCATCGCAAGAGAGGTGGTACTCTTCCATATGTGCTTAAGTTATTGATCTCACCCAGAAAATAGATCGTAATTTGTTTATTGTACTTTTCTTGTCCGTACCAAATCGTAGTGGCTAGTTGAAAGCAAACATTGGTTGCGAAGTAGCTTTGTTCGGTTTGCACCTTCAGATCCGCCATGGCACGGGCACTATACTCGTAAAGCTTATGGTTTCCCCCCTTTATATTCACTACCATCATCGTAGGTGCTTCGTGTCGTGCTAGCACTGCTCCTCAAGACCTCAACCCAAAGCTTATGTGTTGAAATACGAATCTGATATGATGCTCATATCACTAAAACAGAGAACGTTTAATTGGTACCTAATGTTCCTATATTCGTTTCGAAAAGCATGTGCGCCACCCACTGGTCCAGCTAGTTCCACTTTCCTGATTTTTCTCTTGATGCTTAGGGTTTTCCCCTTTTATCTACTCTACTATGATCTGCGTAGGTGCTTTCTGTCGTACTAGCATTACTCCACCCTTCAAGCTAAACAACACAACACTCAGAATTCGAAAGCTTAGTTGTTCAAATATGATTGTGATATGATACTGATATTAGTTAACCGACACATTTAATTGGTTAGCTAAAGGTCCCATTTGAGTTTCCAAATGCATGTCGTGACATATAGAGAGATAGCATAATTGCATTTCTTTATCACTTGTTGACCGTACTTTCTTGTCCATACCAAATCTTAGTTGTTATTTCAAAGCAAACATCGGTTGCTAACTACCCTTTGCGCGGTTTGCAGCTTCAGATCTGCCATCCCACTGCCACGGTCAACACTGTACTCATCATGCTTATGTTTTCCCCATTTTATGATGACCACAATCAACCTACGTGGTTCGTGTCGTAATAGCACTGCTCCACCCATCGAGCTAAACAATCTTAGTTGTACAAATTCATATCTGATATTATTGCTGATATTAGTAAAACTGATAGATGTTTAATTGGTTAGCTAAATGTTCCTACTTTAGTTTCGAAATGCATGTGAGCCACATACGGAGAGATCGGAAAGAATAGTATTTCTCTGTGCGCTCTGGTTCATCATGGGTGGCCAACCAACATTGTATTAAAATACTTGTAATATCTTCAATCTACTTGCTCTTGTGCTCCTATTTAAGATGATACTCTTTTCTTGCGGTCGACTGGTCAAGTCGAGTTGTTCTCCCTTAGTATATTTTGAATCTGTCAGGTCAGGTCGACTTGTTCTTCTTTACTATATGTTGAAGCTATGATCTGCGAAGTGTCATCACTTCTGGAGCTCTCATATTTTGAGTAGTAGGCCACATTATATTAATGCACACAACAAATTACAGCATGCATGGCATCTTTTAAAAGAATTGCAGAGATAGCACAAAGGGGTTTACAGGGAGGCAGTATTGGATTAGAATCACTTCTGCATTGCAAAGAAAATCTCACTTGTTTTTATGTTTTCATGCATGTCAGATATTGAACATTATCAAAATGAATATGAGAATGGGCGCACGAGAGGAATATTGCGGAATTATCCACTGCCTAACAAACTTGGCATGGTGGAGGATGGCCTATCTTATTCACCCATCAAGGTGCTTGCTCTAACTTTGCAAAGTTGTATTGGTCGCACATATTTTGCTTCTGACCTCTTGCATTACTTCTACTTTGTTACATCATCTGCTTAGTTTAAGCATCATATATGAGTATATGCCATACCTATCCATTTTCTATACCTACTCCATGTGTCGTCACACTATGTTTTTCCAGTAAAATGTTGTTCTTTTGTAATAGGTGTCCAAAAGGAAGAGGATGAGTGCAGGTCGTCAAGGAGTACAAACTAGGTATTTGGAAAAGGTAGTGATACCTGTTAAATCAGATAGATCAGCAGCCACAGAAAACACAGGCCCAACTGTACCACACTTTACCCCTACTCCAGTGGCCAAACCCCTATTAGAACTGCTGGGAGCCCAGCGTCAGGTACTGTCTATGATATCAATTCAAAATTTGAACTCCCAAATTTGTCATGGATGTACATGCATGACAAAAAACGCGACCTACTGTGATAAAGACGTATCATCACGGAAGTGTATTTTTTTTGTAGTGTCATTTTAAGTAAGTTTTAAATGATGTTGTTTTTGCTAATTGTTGCATGTTGCTATTTTTGGCAAGTTTTCATGTTGCACTATGTTTGAACATGCAAAATGCACTCAACGTAGGAAATCCAAAACAGAGCATACCACCGCTAATTAAACACATTGAAATAACATACTGTTTGTAGTTCAAAGGTCATCCACATGTTGGAACGGAGCAATGGAGTTCTACCCCAAAGTTGCTTCCTGTAGCACTAAACTTACTTTCAAAGAAAAAAACATTGAAACATATACAGGTGAGATCTAGTTCAAATGTGATTGTCACATGGACTAACACTACTGGAATCCGGCATTTTGCCGTCTGCCAGCTGACGGCAAAGAGGTACTTTGCCATCCGCTTTATGGAAGCGGACGGCAAAGAAAGTGCTGATGGCAAAAAGGGAATTTGCTGTCAGCTGCTACTTTGCCGTTAGCCATAAGACGACAAAGAGCTAAAAGGCAGACGACAAAGAGCCAGGTGGGCCCCACATGTCATGGCGTGGCTAGGTCAGCTTCTTTGCCGTCTGCTAGCGGACGGCAAAGACGTGACTACTTTGCCGACAGCTAGCAGATAGCAATGTTCCTCCTTTGCCGTCCGCTAGCGGACGGCAAAGAGGAGACATGGGCCAGCCCTGACGATCGCCCTCTTTGCCATTTGGTAGCAGACGACAAAGAGGGCCCACTTAACGGGTGGCGCCGCCCGCTCCCCCCCCCCCCCCCTCTCTCTCTTTCTCTCCTCCTCCCACATACCCGCCTCTCTCCTCCTATCACCACTGCCGCAGTCGCACCCGCTGGCCAGCCCCGCCCCGCGGACCCAGCCCCGCCGCTGTCCAGCCCTCCCATAGCCCCCTCCCCCCACCGCCAACAGGAGCCAGGACGCGGCGGCCGCCCGCCGTGCCCCGTCGCCAGAGAGGTCTGTGCTGACCCTCCCCGGTGTCGGACCCTACGCCGCCCCGCCGCCGTCCAGCCCTCCCGCCCCCCGCGCCAACAGGAGCCAGGCCGCGGCGGCCGCCCCGACACGCCCCGTCGCCGGAGAGGCCTGCGCCGGCCCGCCCCGGTGCCAGACCCCTCCCGCAGCCCCTGCGCCGCCCCCGCCCCGTTGCCGGACTCCTCCCCGCGGCCCCTGTGCCGCCCCCGCCCCACCGGCCGATCTCGCCGGAGCAAGCAGCAGGTAATTAGTCTTTTTCTGTTTTTTTCTTTTTTGTTTTGTTTTTTCCTGTTTCATTTTAGGTTAGTGCTAGGTTTACGTTTAGTTTTGAGTTTTTAGGTTTAGGTTTAGGCTTAGATAAATAGAAGAGGAATAAGAAAGATGAAAAAAGTAGAAGAAGAGGAAAGAAGAAGAAGAAAAGAAGAGGAGGAGGAGGAGGAAGAAGGAGAAGACTTCTCCTTACTCTGAGATAGCGCGTAAGCAGAAGGAGAAGAAGGAGAAGGAGAAGGAGAAGAAGAAGAAGGAGAAGGAGAAGAAGAAGAAGGAGAAGAAGGAGAAGAAGGAGAAGAAGGAGAAGAAGAAGAAGAAGAAGAAGGAGAAGAAGAAGAAGAAGAAGAAGAAGAAGAAGAAGAAGAAGAAGAAGAAGAAGAAGAAGAAGAAGAAGAAGAAGAGAAGAAGAAGAAGAAGAAGAAGAAGAAGAAGAAGAAGAAGAAGAAGAAGAAGAAGAAGAAGAAAAGGAAAAAAAGAGAAAAAGGAAGAAGAAGAAGAAGAAGAAGAAGAAGAAGAAGAAGAAGAAGAAGACACCCCGACCCCGACACCCTGACACCACACCCCGACCCACACCCCGACCCCGACCCCGACCCCGACACCCTGACACTCCGACCCCGACGCGACACCCCGACACCCCGGCACGACACCCCGACCCCGACACCCTGATACCACACCCCGACCCCGACACCCTGACACCCTGACCATCGACACCCCCGACCCCCGACACCCCCGACCCCCGACCCCCTGACACCACACCCTGACACCCTGAAACCACACCCCGACCCCGACCCCAACACCCCAATTGACCCCGACACCCTGACACCACACCCCGACCCCGACCCCGACACCCTGACACCACACCCCGACCACGACAGGGTCATATATTTGTGAATTATCAGTTAGGTCGTATATCATATATATTTGTGTTGATCGGGTGTATTTAAATGTGCAGTTGTTTCGTCGTTGCGAGGGTGTGGTGTTTGACAACATCCTTGTGCGTTCGACGAGCTCCGCCCTTGCGTTCGTTGGTGAGCACAAATGACATGTCCTCCTCCCCCCCCCCCCCCCCTTCATTTGCTCTGTTTCGGTCTTCATGCCGATGAAACTTGCTAGCTATAGGTGTCAATCATCAATATGCGTAACCAATATGCGTCTCCCATTCGAAAGGGTTACATCTATAAATATGCATGCATTTGCATATTTATAATCGTGATTCTTTCGAATTGTCCAACGTTATCCATGGACAGCCCGAGTATGTGTAGATTGGGTTCGTTTTCCCATATGCTCTTCTCTAGATCCAATGCAGAATTTTGTCAGTGCCTCCCTGTTGTTCTCCGGGTACACATCCTCTCTGCTTATTGCCGAGATGTGTATCAGGAGAACATTGAGGAGGTGTTGCCGAAATTTTGCGTCGGATCTGGAGCAGAGCATGGGAAAACGAACCCAATCTACACATACTTGGGCGGGATTAGGACCTATCTTTAGCTATTAGCGTGTAGGTTGCATGGACGTAATAAAACTGACAAACTCCATTAATTGATGGATATGGTTTGCTTAATTATGTATATATTTCTTGTGTGTCTAGTAGGAAGT